>OU342948.1:20000000-30000000 GCA_910592335.1 Adalia bipunctata | reverse complement strand
GCCCCGAAACTAACAGAAGATCTCCTCCCTACTCATTTTGCAAAAATGAAGGTTAGCACATCTACCAATGTAATAAGTCACTCAGTTAGTAGTGCACTCAAATTTTTGGCAGAGGAATCGGGTAAGCCAGAGTATATAACAACAGCATTCTTTTTGGATCAAGTGGAGAAATGGTTTTATCTGATGACCTCCAGGCATCCATCTTCGGCACTCAGTAAATGTGATATCAACAAATATCAAGAAACTGTTTCATATCTTAAAGAAATCATGCAGCTTTTCTACACTATAAAAGTTGGAGTAAAACAGATTTGGAAACCCTGCCAGTCAGGAGTACTTATCTCAACAGAGTCAATGCTGAATATACAATCGGTATTTCTAAATGAAAAAGGGTTCGAATCGAATTCCTCTTAACTAGTAGATTTTCACAAGATTGTCTTGAAAATCTCTTCTGTGTGTCGAGGAGTAAACAAATAGTTCCCAATGCAGTGCCGGTGAAAAACAATTTAAAAATAATTTGTTTATCGCAATATTTAAAAACTGCATCCTCTAGTAGTTATAACGACGATGACAGGGAATTCTTGAGTGACTTTATAGATGTATTGGATGTGAAAGAACCACATCAATATGAGATGTGAAATTGCCAGTCAAATAAGATAAGATATTTAATCTGTCTGTAAGTGAACTGAATTCCTTGTATAATATTTGTGGATTTGGATATATACTAAAAAGTATAAAAAATACATCAAAGACATGTGCCACATGTTTGAATACTGTAGGTTCACAAACACCGATATATAAAAGGTTTAAAAAGTTCAGCCTACTTAAGCGCTTCGAAAAATCTTCCTTATTTTTTGTATCAGAAGTGGCATTCTGTTTCTTTGTTGATATGGAAAACATATTTAGGAAGTATTTCGATGATATGTCCAAACAGAACGTGAATCTGAAAGAATTTTATTTCAAAGAGATGGCGAATTTGATATTGCCACAATTTAAAAGATAAAATGATTAAAAGATTTATTTCCTTTTGATTGAAAATAAATTCAAAGAGGAAAAAATCACAATCGAAAAAACATAGCAGCAAGTCAGTAGCTGGTAATTTACTTTGAAGTGGGCTGAATTTCAATCAAGTATGTAACTACTGAAACAACATTTATATTGTCTAATTATATAACAATATATATGTATTCTATATGTAAATCTTACAATATAAGTTTGAAATTTGGGTGTACTCTCTTTATTTTACAATGAATATATATCTGTGGTAATATAGCCACTGTAGTCTGGGTTACCACAGTGACGACAACTCGTGTCTCATTTTCTATTGGTCGGCCGCCATGTTTTGTCGAAATGACAGTGCGCAGATTTTCTAACCCATCTATGATTGTTATTGTTTATTTTCGTTCGAGAGTTATGGCCATTAAGCCAATGACTGATCAATCAAGATGAATTTACTATTGGCAAATAATAATCTTCACTTGTGTATGTAGCTCTTCAGTTTTTTCTGAATAATAATTTAAGTTCATTTGCAACGTCATATCTTAGATCGAATTCATGGAACATAATGTTACTTCCTAATGAAATTGAGACCTATAATATGAAATACCTATTGCCGTAAGTTACCGATGTAAAATTCAAAAATACCGCCAAAACATCTCGACAAAACATGGCGGACTTTTGACAGTTTTATAGCCAGTTGTCGTCACTGTGGTTATACAGTCACTGTAGTCTGGGTATTTTGACATTAGAGAAGTGTGATGTATGATATTCATAGAAATGGCTTCGTATACTCCATATCCTTTTATAAAGGATCGCAGTTGGCCAAGTTTTAGGTTTATCAAGTTTTTTTACATGAAAAAAATCTCAGGTTGGCACTTGTGAATGACATTACGTCAATGAATAAATCTCGGAGACGTTGCCGACGTTTATTTTCCATTATTAATTATCAAGCCTGGAAACTACGAATGCCGTTTATGTAGTTATGTAGTTTATTATACGTGAAACACTTCCAGTATTAACAGAGAAAAAAGTTTCTTCGAAATTCGCCAGTTCTCAGAAATTATTGAATTCACATGATATTTTCTTAAATTCATTATTTTCCCGAGGTAAATGAACAAATTGTTAAATACCTCATTACTGCGACGTTGCTTGTTCAACTGACAGAAGAATGACTTTAACCTAACATTTTCAAAATATACACGGTGAAATGTGTCAGAATTCCATGGCCAACCGGTATACTTTATAAAAATGAATGGAGTATGCATGATACAACAACGCGTTCAAATTGTTGTATTATCTTATGAAAATCAGCGTTTTGTGGAAAGTGTTTTTAGAAAAATATGTGAATTTCATGGTTTATATAATCGTTCATCTGAAAGCACTATTGGTCGAATTATTGAAAGCTTTCAAGAGACCGGTTCGGCGGAAGACCAAAAAAGTGAAAATTCAGTCGTAGCGGTCGTTCACAAGAAAATTATTGATTTGGTTCGTGAAAGTGTTGCTCAAGACCCTGGAATGTCCATTAGACGACGTTCACAACAGGTTGGACTTAGTGGGTGCACAACATGGCGTATTTTACACAAGTATTTAGCTCTGAAGGCATATAAGTTTCAAATAACACAGGAACTAAAGCCATTAGATCATTTTCCAATTTCATCAATGAACTACCAACTGATTTTTTGAGAAAAATCAGTTGGTTGTTTATTGATTTTTTCGATGAGGCACATTTTGAACTTGGTGGCTATGTTAATAAACAAAATTGTCGTATCTGGGGTGAGGAAAATCCACGAATTATTCATGAGAAACTTACGCATCCTAAACGACTCGCTGTCTGGTGTGCATTATCGTCAGGTGGTGTAATTGGACCTTACTTCTTTGAAAATGCTGCTGGTGAAGCTGTAACTGTCAATGGTGATCGATACCGTCGGATGATAACTGAATTTTTGAGGCCTGAATTAATTATCAGATCAAATAATATTGGTCTAGAGGACATTTGGTTCCAGCAGGATGGCGCTACACCTAACTTTTCAAATGACACAATTAATAGATTTATTGAGACAAAAATTTACTGGACGAATAATCTCCAGAAACGGTGATGTCAATTGGCCACCAAGATCATGTGATTTGAAACCATTGGACTATTTTTTTGGGGTTATGTAAGTGCCCCTTGGTCCAGTGGTTAGGACGGTGGATTAGGACCCGGCAAGTCCGAGTTCAATCCCAAGCTAGGAAAGAAATTTTCTAGTCTTGGTAGGGGCCACCATTTCACTGTTGGGTCAAAAATTAACAGTGCTGTGCCTAAGGTGGCGTAAGGACACAGTAACAAAGCCTTAACAGAACACAACTGCTTACTCCGAACTCGGCACAAGTTACAAGCTTCGAAGCTTGTAGTTTCAGAGGGGTCTCCTCAGGAGACCTAGGAGTAATCAGGATAAACAATATATCATATCATAAGAATAATCCACAATCGATTCCTGAACTAAAAGGATGAAATTATTCGTGTCATTAGTGAGATAGAGCCTCAATTATGTCAAAATGTCGAAGAGTGGACGTGTGTAGAGCTGCAAGAGGAGGCCCTTTGGCAGATATTATTTTTTGTACATAGATGTCATAATTATTACTTCATTATCACAAAAAAGTTTTTGAAAATGAATGCAAACTATGTTTTTTATTCATTCTGAAAAAATTTGGAAGAACCTTTTATTTTAGGCAAGTTGACAAAATGAAAAAACGGTATTTTATTAATGTCCAATTCTAGAATCACGTATCAGGAAGAGCGTTTGCGTTTATTTAGCTACAGCACAACATGTTTTCAGGCAACTTACATCAGTTGTCAAAAAAATCGTCTTTGATCCCGGATCTTTTATTACAGGCTGACATATTAGGAAATTTTTTTTAAATTAGAATTTTATGTTTCTGGTTACACGATTTGAATAAATTTCGCATGCAGCTTGAATGGATCATTCTCCATCTGAATGCGAAATTACTTCTGGCTCAAATACGTTGTTTTGAAATTATCAGGAAACAGAATTTCCCTAGTCGAATTTTAGCAATTTCACGACAAAGTGAAGCATATTTTAATGGATTTAGAATTACAGTACCTACAGCGTGTCTCAAAAATAAGAAATCCACATATCTTATATGTAATACCAATATAGATAATCAGCTTCGGTGAAAATTGAGATCTACGTACCTATGTGAAGAAATGTCAAGAAAAATCATTATTCTTATTCATTCTGATACATTGTATCATGTCATGAAACGGTTATCTTCTATTAATTCATGTGAATATTTTCGATAACAACCTTTTTCCGTCAGTTACATATTTTCATCCTCGAAATATACATAACCTCCACGTTTCCCGCGATTTATTAATTTCCAGATGACGCATGCGTACAATTCAATTCTAAATCTCGTCCCTAAATAGCCTAGGCGTATCGCGTATTGTCCAAATTTGTTTTATTAGATTTTAGATATATGGTTCACATGTAATGAAACCATGGAGATATGGAACAATTCATTAGGGTGAAATTGCATTTGAACTAGAATACCATTTCAATTTCAGTTCACACTGGATAGAGTTCCTAGCTGATACTGTACATTTATTAGATTCAAGGCAAATAAGCAGAAATACCATTAGACTATTGTTCAAAACACTGACTGAAGGCGGCACTAAAGAAGCATTGCAGGTACAGTCACTGGCTCACTGGCTGACACAGGGGGTGGGGGCCATGGCTCCCCCTCGAAATTGACAATAATCCGTTGATAGAAGTTCAATCGATCCCTAATATTTTCAATAAATCAATTCATGGCCCCCTCTGAGAAGCTGTCTGGATCCGCCAGCGGGTACAGTTGCGAAAACCGAAAAGTAAAAAGATTTTATGAGCATAATTGGTTATTAGCCAGTTGATCTGGATAAAAATCCATGTGTTCAGTATGAATAAATTTGTTTACTTTTCAGTCTTCGGCATTGTAAATTAATGAACTGATTTCATCATTATTATCATTATGCTTTCAGATTGTGAAGGAAAAAAATTTGTTTCAAATAACTAACAAAGAAGAACTCGAGAAATTGTGTGAAGAAGTGATGAGAGAAAATAAAAAAATTGTTGATTTGTATAAGGGAGGAAAGAAAAAAGTCTTCAAAGCTCTAATGGGAAAAGTAGCTGCCAAGTCACAAGATAGAGCAGATATGGCTAAAAGTGATGAAATAATGAAAGATTTACTGAATAAATGAGACAATCAAGTAATTGCAAAAGTTTTCCTTGTGGGGTTATTTATTCAGTTCACTCACATATTGTGGAATGATGCACTTCAAAAACAAATATAAATGCAATATCTACTAATTTTCAATCAGAATCATTACTCATTTATGCAAAAAAACTGAAGTACCTGTGCTCAACTTCCATGTCTTCACAATCAATATAAGTTGCAAAACAAAATCGAATATTAATTAATGCAATGAGTGAAATCTAATTTCAACCTTAATCGTTCATTCCTATTACATAAGCCTGCTTTATTCCCTCCATTCTCTAAATTATTGAAATTATTCAGTCAGAATCCAATATAGGTAAATATTGCTTTTATTAAAATTGTGTTATTTTCACTTAGGTATAATTTATACATATATTTTAAAAAAGAGTTTGGTTGGAAATCAGAGGAAAAATCATACTTAGTAAAAAATTCATACTTCATAAAAATGAAATTCCTTCAATCACTCTGGGGCTATGACAATTTTATCTCCATCTTGCATTGAATAAAAACCAATCTCCCTCTGCTCTTCCAAGTGAATTTGTAAGTTAGTATCTTCTCCTCTTATGTGGATCAAGTTTGGTCTGAAACTCAGCTTGAAGAACTTCTGTGCTAGCATAACTAGCTTCTGAACTACAATTGTTTTAGGCAACTTTTTCGTTACAGTCTTCCCATCATATTCAAATTTCAATTCAATGAGTGTATTGGATATAGATTGTGATTTCACAAGCAATTCTCCCTCTTCTGGTTCTTCATACTCTGAAATTTATTTTTTTTAGAATTCAAACATAATGGGGCCAACAGCCCAAAATCTACTTGTGCTCCTGCTGTTGAATAAAAAGAATATAATTTACATCTGACTTACTATTGATAAGTTCGATAAATCTATTATGATACTTCAGGAACTCTTGTCTTTCTGAAGTATTCTTCACCCTCAACCATTCTAAACCATATAATTTCATGTAGTCATATTCTGCTTCTCTTCTCATATATGGTTTCAACTCTGTGCCATTCAATACCTATAGAATTTATTCACTTGAAAGATATTACATCGACAGTTTAATGTTTCTTTATGCACATTGTAAGCAGAATGTACCTACTGTATTTACAGGATGTTTTTGAAGGTGTTTTATTTAACAAGAGGTAAAACTCATCAAAATTAACCATTTCAGCTTTAAAAAAACCTATACAAAAATATGAATATGAAAATCATCAATTAAACAGATAAAGAAATAAATGATAATTGTAATCATTTCAATTAAATAGATTCTTTTAATAACTGATTCAGCCCTGACCACTCACAACAGTCCCAGAATGCATGAACTTGAGTCTTCTTCCATCAATGTTTCCTTTTCGTGAGGGAAACTATTGGGATTGACCTCTGGACATGTACTCAAAAAAACATGTTGTACCAACTCATATGAATAAAATTTTGTAACAGCAATCACACCACCAATCCAACAAATGACTACAAAACTTGTATAAACGCAAAGGGTTGCTAACTCTTTCGACAGAATTTTTTGTATATTTCAAATAATGGGCATGGTGAATGGTATGGGAGACCAAGTTCGTATTCGCATTTCATTTGTCAAGATTCATAATGGCGAATGATTTGTGTCTTATTTCTTTCTATTGAATCTGTATCTGCCTTCTCAGCTTAAATGATTTCATATCATATTTTCATGTATATTTTAAATTATAATTACATATTTGGAATTTCCAAACTGGACGAGAGGAAAAGTAGACATCTCCCTGTAACGTCCATTTTTTAATCCCCATGACATCTTGATAGTGTGCACAGTGCATTTCACAGAAAAGAATTGCTCAAAAGCAGGTCCTCACTATTGATTCCACAGAATAGATTTTGGTTTCTAATTTCATAGGGCGATTTTTGTGATTTATTTTACTGTGTTCTATCTCCTTTAAAAATCTCACCTTTGAAAACATCTATATAACTTCTTAAAAAAGATATGAGTACTGACATTAATGATTTCTTTCTTCAATTTATTGAATAAGTTTTATTTTCTCAACGTTCAAAAAGATATTTAAAAAATGTAGACAAATAGAGAGACCACCTAAACGGTCTTCCCTTACTATATTATTGTTTCAGTATGTAGCTCAGTATGCAATTATAGGTAGATGTTAAATTACTTTTAATTGTCATCATTCACAGAGAACTTCCACTTCGATAAATTGAAATGAATTTTATAATTCTGCTTTTTACCTTCAAGTTCCCTATTCTGGCAACAATAATTTCAAATCTATTGTCTTCCCTTTCCGATTCAAGAATTGGATTTTTGATAAATCTTAATTCCTCTAAGCATTTCATCCTATTCAACTCATTAACTGAATCCCACTGTAAAATATAACACTATAACATATTATGAAAATTTTCAATCAGAGCGATGATGACTCACATTATTGATGAGGTTGTTACTTATTGCCAGTTTTTTTAACTTTGGAAAGATATCAACCTTGGGTTCATCACCTATAAACTCTATTTTTTTCAGACCAACATTCCCAACATACAGTTCCTCCAAATTTTCCAGTACACTCAATTTACATATTTCCATCCATTCTCTTATATCATTATCTTCAATATCTAAGACTTTCAAATTTTTGAGCATTTCTGGTAATGTATCCAGATTCTTTATATTATTAAATGGTACTCTTAATTCTCTGACATTAGGAAAAGCTGATGCTACCTTCAATATATCATTCCATGTCAAATGCATTGTTGTGCATATGAGCGTTTCTACAGAAGATACATTATATGTCTCGATATTTTCTGGTATAATAAGCACATTTTCACTGAAAATTGTTTGAGCATAAAATATATTCAAGCTGTAAAACTGTTACCAGGGAGTGTTTTTCAAGAGCTTTGTTGTTACCGATTTATGAGATTATACTCAGTGTCCAAGTTATAAACGTTTTAATAATCACTGGTTTACACAAAAACGATTATAGTCCACACGCAACTTCACAAAAATGATCATCAGATTCCAACCTAGTTTTTGCTTAGCAACAAATAAGTCAAAAACATTACACATGAATGTATAAATCCACGATTTCAGCGTTATTTGAATGCATGTTTTGAGTCTGTGAATCTCAAATTTCAAATCCTGCGATTTGTAGGATTTGTGATTTTGATCGTTATTCCCGTTTACTCTTCATATAAAAGAATATAGACGACACTGCCCTTGTAAGTTTGGGCCGGCAAATTCCTCCACAGATCACCCGTATGATGCGCTGCATTCGCATAATTTCTACCGAACGATTCGAAGAAGCCACACCGAATAGAATGCGCACCGAATTTTCAATATCCATATGAGCTTTTTGACGACATATTGTATCTTTGAATGATTCACCTCCACAGTAGTCAAAGCGAAAATTTTGAAGGTTAAATCTTCTAATTTTTTAAATAAAATTCAGTAATGACAATGAAATTTTTATTAGAATTAAATACAGTTGTACTGTATAAAAACTGAATAATTATGCAAGTATAATTCGAAAATTAATAGAGTACAATATGAAAATGCAAAAATTATGTACATAAAATATTCTTTAAATATGACTGAAATTATATCAATGAATTACTTACAATGTAGAGATATCAATCAAAAAGAGATGTTGGGTTTCAGAACAGGATTCCTCCACATATAATGAACAAACAAAAGGCTTCAGCACAATTTATAATAGAGATGTTTATGCAACTGCACTATCTACAGCTTGCCATCCAACTACAGAGTTCCAATGAACACCAGTATCTGAGAAGGCTTCATGGAGGTTAAAACCTTGTTTCACCTATAATTCCTCATTCCTCACTCAGCCTTGCTGTGGCGACGCATTCTGTAACCAGGTGAACAGGAGTTTCTTCCTCCTCTTCACAAAATCTGTATCCCTCAGTTTCTCACGAGCCCATTCTCATCATATGCTCCCAGGGCGACAGCATCCTCTGAGGAGGCATATCTTATTCTTACCAAGATCCAAATAATTCTTGGTTCTTACATCTCCAAAATCCCTAAGGAACTATTTGTAATGATCTATTCTGGGAAGATTCCTGCAGAGTACTTTCAGTTTCTTTCCTTTCCAAAAACTCTCTCTTATAGCACACTATGTATAGTTTACTGTCTAGTCTAGGGTGATTCCCAGATATTTGACTACAGACTTCCATTCTGTGATATGTCCATTAGTCCATTTACCAATAGCTGGAAGGTAACTTTTCCAAGTAAACGGTAGTCTTGGCTGGGTTAATGTTGAGCCGCACTAAGAAGCACCACTGCTCCATAATTCTGAATTTACCTCTTACGACTAAGACAATGTCTCTCTGTTCTGTTAGCCTGTGCAGTAGTTCATCCATTACCAGACCTCATAGGAGGGGAGATATTACTCCTCCTTGGGGTGTTTTACGGGTGGTTTTGACTGAGATAGTCTGATTGCCCACCAATATCTCAGCTGTGCTCGTCATCAACACCTCATACCATGACAGACATGTTGCTGTCAAAGGCCACAGATATATCTGGGAAAGCACACAATGTGATTTCTTTATTGTTCAAAGTAAAGGGCAGTTTCCACAGAACAACCCTTTCTAGATACTGGCAGTTGATATTTTTCCGAAAATAGACAGCAAACAAAGCACACATTGTAAGTCTGTGCTAGTTATTTGGTTTGCTCCATAATTTGGACAAGCTTTGATTATTCCAAACCTCTTTGCTTCGTTGCCGATCGCGCAATCGTCGGTCTTTGAAATAGTTCGGTAGAAATACAGTCGAACTTCGATAACTCGAATCATGATCTGCCAAAAAAAAGTTCGAGTTATCAAGACTTTGAGTTATTGAATAACACTAACCTTCAAACTTGGCGCTGTTGCCAACCAATTTGATTCGAGTTAAATAAGTTCGACTGTAATCTCACAGTCACTGTAGAAATAATGCGTGTGCAGCGCACCATGGGGGTGTACTGGAGAAACTCGGCTGGTACAACAATACAAGGGTGTGTAAGTACTCATGGGTATGACTCAAGTGGTTATGGATACCACTCCAGCGATTTTTTACTCAGGTAGCCCTAACACTACTCATTTTCGGTATAGGCGGTCTGCATATTTGTAGGTGGCGGCCTCCGTGGTGAAATTAAGCAATACTCGCGTTAAAACATAACGCTTTTACCGTGTTTTGCCTGCTAAAGTGCTGTTGAAATTTTAATTTTTTTTGTCGATATTAAGGGTTTTTGAGTTGGTTTTTTTTCAATAACTTAGTTATTGTATTGAATATGGATTCTGAACGGCCAGACATGCCATTTACTGCACGAAATTCTCGAATTCAGTGCTGTGTAGTTGGTTGTCACAATGCATACTATAATACAGACAACTCCATAACATTTTATTCCTTTCCGAAAAGATGGTTCGAAAAAGAGAGGAGGCAAATGTGGATCAATAGTGTGAGAAGAGTTTGGTAAGAAGTAAGAATATTTGTATGATTGAGAAACGTTAACAAATGGCATTAATCTAAAATTCATTGTAGTGTTGATGATACTTCGAGAGAATGGCAGCCTAAAGTTTTCCATAGAATATGCAGTGCTCATTTTCTAGGAAACAAAGAGTGATAATGCTGAGAGTCCTTCATATAACCCAACAATATTTCCAAAGGTTAGTTTTAGTTTAAATTATGTTACATGAATTCAATCTCATTATTCTACTTATTTTAGGAGTATAAAAAATTGGATAATTCTGCTAAAAGAATGGAAAGATATAATAGAAAAATTGCCAGATCCACCACTACAAAGAATTTAACTGAGGAAGAGTTTCCTTCTCCATCCTTCTGCGGTAATGTCTCTGGTGGTGATCAAAAGGTGGAATTTTCATGCCAAACTGACCCAAGTGATTTGGAAGATGATATATTTTGTACATGATGGCCAACTATCTCTTGAAGAAGTTGAAGAAACTTATAGTGTTGCGAGTGTTAGAATTCATGTAGAAAGATCAATTCAACGTATAAAAATTTATAGAATTTTACATGAAATACCATATAATTTATTTAAATATTTAGATGACATTGTACATATATGCTGTGTGTTAACTAATCTCTGCCTGTCAATTATATCTTCAATACCATTTGAAATTTCACTGACTTGAAGAGCAGGTTCAAATTCCCTACTTGTAACATTCCTGAAACAAACAAAAAAAACCACAGCAAAAAGGACTGACAAATAAGGAAAAATATATGACATGCTCAAAATTGCTAGGCCTCGATTTCAGCTCTTTTGAATTGTATTTATACAACCTTGAAGATGTCCGACTTGTTTCTGTGAATGAGGAAGGCTTAACACCAGTTGAAGCTCCTAGCATATATTGGAGCATCGAAGGGGGAGAAAATGTCACCATTTCTGCAGTAACTTCTACTGGAGAAAAAACATTGGTCCTTTTCGATACACCAAATATATCGGAAAATCTCTGCCCCTTCAAATAATTTGCCTTTGCTATTTTTGCAATGTATGGCTCTTTCCAAGTACAAGGTAGGTACACTTGTTCTTGTAGACTTCTCATCATTTACGCAAAAAACTGTCGCAAATAAATGTTTGCAATGTCCAGAAATTCCAGCAATGCAAGAGCATGTTGCACGCCTCACGTTTCTCTCTTTGTCCAGCTGGAAAACATGCATTATTTAAAAAAAAGATCATAATACTGACTGTTATGTACTTACGGTGATTTCGACCGTATACGGTGGCAAATTAACAGAGGTTTGTCTCATTACTTTAGAAGTTATGAGACCACTCCGCTCTCTCACCTCATACACATGACCAGCTTTTTTCAAAGCTTGGCCTTTTTCTTCATTTCCTTTCGAGAAATGATCGAATTTTATTTTTAAAAATCCAAAAGATCTTTGAATATCCATTGTATAAACACCAAAATTCGCTCAAAAGTCAGAAACAATAAGCTAACCTATCATTAAGCTTTACTTCATGTTTTGACGAAAGTCACCACCAGATGTCTCATTTCAAGAATATGCAGACCGCCTATTGGTATTATTTGATATATGAATACAATGTAATTACCTTAAATTCAACCAGCATAATTGTTCCAGTTGGGCACATATATGGAAGATGATTTCCCAAGAAGAAAACAAATTCAAACTCAGATTCAGTTCCTTTATGTTAGGGCAGAGTTGCCTCAATTGATTACTTCTTCCTGCTGAACTAATTTTTTGTTTTCTCAAGTCCACTACTTGTAGGGAATCGAAGTTACTGTGAAAATAAATGAAAAATTTCAGAATACACATTAAAAATTTATCTAAATTATCAGAAAAAACACAAGCTTCTTTTAACAAGATACTCCAAAGTCTCCAAAACTGAAAAAATTTTTTCTCTTTAGCTTTACAATACTAAATAATTCAACTGAACATGAATATAATTCATTTTCAACTTTAATTTTATTGAAAAGAGTTTTATACCTGATTTTGGTTGTGAACATAACTTATTTATTCCTTATTCCTACCTCTGCTTATCAAGAACTTTCTCAAAACCCACCATCTCCAAAAATGGAGCATTAATACTTTGTTGAAATTTGAATAATTCCTGTTGAATATCTTTAGGCATTGCATTATTATCCTTCTTCCCATATCTTTTCATGATAGAAGTTATTATAGATTGTCCCAATTCCACTTTGTCCGGTCTAACAAATGTCCCTGATTTCTGGAATCTTGAGATAAAACTTTAATTAAACAGAAAATGGATGCATTCCATTCAAAATTGAATTTCAAATGAAAAACAGTGTTCATTACCTAGCTTCAAAATACTGTTTTCCATTGAGATTTCCATTGTGTTTACCTCTACTTGGATCATCCCAGTCTATTCCCAACCAAGTAGACGAATATCCATCCAAATTACCTATGTATTTTATTGTTCCTATGAAACCGAAACACTCGATTCTACTACCCACTTGCATCAGATTTTCACTGAAAACAACAAGAATAAAAAATTATACTAAAAGAATTTTGTTGTATATAATACCTCTCAGTCATTGTCACTATCTTTCAAATTCAAATTAACAAAAATTCATTGAATTTATGGTTGGCCAGAGGCAATAAATTGTTTGTATCTAGTTTGCGTTGCGCTTTTACTTTTACATTTTCAAAAAAATATCCAGATGGTCTAATGCTGGATTTCCATGCATCCGTCATATGATTGGTAGAAATAATCAATTTCGAATATTTCTGCCATCGGATGACGGATTCGTGGAAATCCAGCTTCAGGACATAGACATGATTACACAGAACATGATTTTCCTCTTGCACAGACGTACAGAAGATGTGTCTGTGTCACAGAACATATATACAGGGTGTTTCACCATAAACTGGACAAACGTGTAGACGGTGTAGATGACACCGAGAAAGTCATTTTTGCCATATGATATATACCCCGTTTTCGACGCATAAGCGAGATACAGGGTGTTCAATGTAAACTTTGAGCAAAATTCTGCGAACTGTGGTAAGTTATGAGTGATATTTGAAATAACGGTTTCTGGTCACATCTTAGTATTTTTTAAGAATTGTGACATAGAATTTTGAAAAATAAAATTCGAAATGACGGAAAACCTGCAAAGTTGGATTTTTTTCTCGGTTGCCAGTTTGGAAAGTATTGTCTCGTCGTACTCGATTTTCTAAGATTTTCCGTGAAAAAATTTTTCCAAAATTCGAACTCAACTTTTTTTTTACATGTCCTCAGTGAAAGAAACATTCCGCTCATCGAAATATAGTTTTTTTCCTTAAAAGGTCTTGCAATTCTGCCCTTGCCGCATACCCTTATAAAGAGTGTATGTACCGAAAAAGATAGAATGATAATGACACTTAATACCTTCTAGGCGAAATTAATTTGAAAATAATTGAAAAAAGAATTGATATTCAGAAAAACAGTAGATACCTAATCATTTATAAAGGAATAATAAATCTTGCGTGACCGCAACACCATTATTGAGATCTTCATATGAGTTTTTCAGATTTCAAATAATATTGTGATCATTTCCCCACAAATATTTCCAAGTATTTCTATGAATATCGCTAATCATAATAGTCGATTAACTAGTTGAATTAAAAATCGAGAATTACTTGAAAACTATTAGGTCTAGGTATAGGCAAACCCAATGAAGATAGTTTCGATATTAATTTTTTTCTTCTGCATAAGGGTAGCCAATATGTCTACACGAAAAAGCATTGTCTGTCTCATTGGCTTGATGGGTTTATTCATTAATTGCAAATTAAAAATACTCCTTTTTTTCGATTTTTCGCCATTTCCTCTACAATGGTTCTTCTAAGGCATAAAATGGTCTTCATAAACTCATCATTATTTGAGCTTGCCATTCAATTTTTGAATTCATTTATAGGGTATTCCATTTAAAAAAGTGTAACTTTGGTCTATATCTTTGTTATCGAACACCCTGTATATGTGAAAACAATTTTAAATTGTGCATCTGATTGTCCTTCACATTTCACGAAAAAAAAAAATTTTCAAAATGTCTTCATTTAATGCCTCAAAATGAGAACCGCGTCTGGGGTGGGCCATCCTGTATATTCACATTTGCCGCGAATAATCAAGGGTTATCCGAGATCAACGGCTTGATTCTCTGATTTTCGAACTGTCAAATCGCGTTGATTCTAGATCAAACTCCGATCACCGGTGTTTACGCTTTGTTTTACGTGGTTCACGGCCTTCTCTAGACAACTGTAAAGTTGAAGATGGCTATGGTGAAACCCACCTTTGATTTTTTTTATATATGAAATTATTATAATAGGTGAAGGTTTCAGTCATTATTATGTCCATTATGAAATTATATTTCACTAAGAGGCAAAAAAAAATTTTGATCTCCGGATGAAATGAAAATATCGGGAAGAATTAAAATTTCTCACGATTGTTAATAAGACATTTGATGTGAGCAAAAGTTTTTGAGATGAATGTATTGCCTCTATTTGCTTTGATGCATGGCTACGAGAAGGTTTTGTTATAAAATTAAGGAAAGGAAATTATTAAATTGAATGGACCAATTAATATTTGCTTTTTTTATTGTATTATAGTGACTTCTTTACAAAAAATGCATTTGAAAAACTGTCGGCAGAGACAACTGTTGTCTCTGCTGTCGGTTAAAATACGGAAAAATATCGTGTGGGTAAATCGCTTGAATTCTTCATTGGCAACAAAGCAATAAGCATAAGTGGGCAAGTGCAGTGGGTAGTCTATGCTAGGAGCATAGAATGAATGGAGGGAAGGCTCCGCTACAAAAATGAACTGCCAAAAACGTCCGCACTTGTCAGTTCGCCGCAAGGTCACGAGATGGCGCCAACGTCGTTCGTGGCTCCTACAGTGACTAGATAACCACAGTGACGACAATAGACTGTCCTATTTTTGATTGGTTGTCGCCGTCACGTGGGATTTTCCGCCATGTTGCATCTAAAGTTTTGTTGATTTGTATGTGTTTACGTGTTGATTTGATGAGTTTTCGTGGTTTTTGTAAAGATAGAGCATTATTTCACTGTAAACGAATGAAATATCGTAATATCGATCTTAGCTGATTGTATTGGATACAAAAATAACAGTGCACAAAACGATTTTCGGGATAAAAATGACTGGTTGTGCAGCGATCGATTGTAGTAATTCCTCTGAAAAAGGTTTTTTAATGAAGCGATTTCCAAGGGATCCTGAGAGGAGAAAGCTGTGGCAAATCAAAACAAGGAGGGATAAATGGACCCCCACAGACAATTCATATTTATGTGAGGTATGTATACGTAACTAGAAAAGTGGATAGTTCATATCATGAGGTTATGTTATATCAACCAAACAATTAAACTGATCATAATATAATTCTAGGTCCACTTTGCTGCCGAAATGTGGGAAAAAACTCGAGAGGATGGAACAAGAAAACTGAAGATGGATGCTGTGCCCACTATATTTTCTTTTTCATCAGAAATAAAACAATCAAGAAAACCCCCGAAACAGAGAAGCTTGCCGATTCCAGAGGAAAGCAAACCATTTGAGGTAAGTCATCTTTGTGACTATCTAACGTTTTCATTAATATTTATTCTGTAAATTTTTACTTTTGTAGTATTGTAGTCCGTTACAATTATTTTCACATAAGTTTCATCTGTGCAAAATAGCTCATCTGGTTTTTTTGGATATGTCAGTAAATACCTTCAATTATTTCAGGATAACCTTAATGTGCCTTCGGTAGAACCCATGGATATACCTGATATTTCTGCAGAAACATCATTAGAATCACAATTTGCAGTGCCATGTACATCAACTTCTGATCAGGCTGACCTTTTGTCAACATTTGATTCTTCCTCAGGGAAACAAGATTCACTAGTTTCTTCTTCTGATGGTGTCAAACATGAGTCCAAATATAAAATACGTAATCGTAAGCTACGAGCAAAAGTTAATAGATATAAGAGGCTTCTAAGAAATTCTCAACTGCAGCTTAAAAACCTGCGAAAAAAAAAAATGTCATCACAACCAGATGAGTGTTTGAGGCATTTGTTATTTAATCAAGATCAAATAGAGGCTTTGAGGAAGAGGAAGAATAAAAAGTCCACCAAATTTATGAAGTGGTCAAATGAAACTATCACAAAATCTCTAAAGCTCAAATTTTCCTGTGGTAATAATGGGTTCAATGAATTAATGAAACAAGGTTTTCCATTACCATCAGTGAGAACGCTTCAAAGAAGACTACAAGATATTAAATTCGATTCTGGCATACTTGAGGAAGTTTTTTCATTTTTAGAGATCAAAGTACAAAATTTTGAGACACATGAGAAAGATTGTGTGTTGGTTTTAGATGAAATGGCTATTACGCCGGGCTACATATATGATACCTCTCTGAATAAATACTTTGGGAAATCTACACTTCCTCACCACCATACTGAAACTGCAACACATGTTCTTGTTTTCATGTTAGGAGGAATTTCTACTCGTTGGAAGCAAATTGTTGCATACTATTTCACGAGCGATTCTGTTGATGGTGCTGTCTTTAAAGAAATTATAGAAATTATAATTCAGAAAGCAGAAAAGTTAAACTTGAATGTTATCAGCATAACATCAGATATGGGTAGTAGTAATCAAGCGTTATGGCGGACTTGGGGTATTTCTGCTGGAAAACACACCCCTCTGAACTGTCGAATTCCACACCCTATAAAACCAGATGAATTTATATATTTTTTTGCTGACGTTCCTCATTTGTTTAAGAACATCAAGGGAATGATTGTTCAGAACAAAATAGTCAGATTACCACCTGACATTGTTGAAAAGCACAATCTACCTTCCTCTAACGTGCTGTCAAGCCATTTTAATGAATTAATTGCACATCAGGAATCACATATCTTTAAATTGGCTCCAAAATTAACCGAAAGTGATCTCTTACCTACTCATTTTTCTAAAATGAAAGTAAAAACCTCAAGCAATGTTGTAAGTCACAGCGTCAGTAGTGCTCTAAAATTCTTAGCTGAGGCACTCGATAAACCTGAATACATGACGACAGCTTGGTTTTTAGACCAAATTGAAAAATGGTTTTACCTCATGACATCAAGGCATCCTTCTGCGGCTCTTAGCAAGTTTAATATGAAGAAACATAATGATTCAATACAATTTTTGAAGGATTTCATTTACCTCTTTTCCAACATTGAAGTTGGTTACAAAAAATTATGGAAGCCTTCTCAAACTGGCGTTCGACTTTCAACTCAATCTATGATTGATATTCAGGATTATTTGTTAGAATCGAAAAATTATAATTTTGTGTTGACAAGTAGATTTTCTCAAGACTGCCTCGAAAATTTATTCTGTGTACTAAGGAGCAAACAAATAGTTCCTAATGCAGTTCAAGTGAAAAATAATTTGAAATTAATTTGCATATCCCAGTATTTGAAGAATCCAAAGTCAGGTAGCTATGATGAGGATGATCGAGAATTTTTAGCTGGTTTTTTGGACACAACTTCTGATAACAACCCAACCTATGATACTGTTCAGCTTCCTTCAAATGTCGAAACACCAGTATTTAACCCCTCCTACTCTGAGCTTAACTCTATGTATAATGTTTGTGGGTATATACTGCAAAGTATCATGAAGACATCGAAGACTTGCAAAAATTGTATTGCTGCAGCTGGTTCCAAAACACCAATTTATGATACCTTCACCAGGTTCACCCAGCTGAAACGATTCAGGGAACATACCTTATTTTTTTGTAATGAGGCATTGTTTTATTTTTTTTTAGAAATGGAGCATACTTTCAGAAAATACATTTCAATTGTTTTCTCGCAAAATGTAGATTTGAAAAAATTTTATTTCAATGAAATGTCCTCACTTTCCATTGACATACCAAATTGTCATACATTGAAGGACAAAATCATCAATCGTTTCGTTGTGTTCCGTTTAAAAATAAATAAGAAAAAAACTGAGACCTCAGCTAGACGATTTGCCAGTAAATCTATAGCTGGACATTCAGTGTAAGAGATTTTTTCCAATATTTTAATTGTATAAGTGGGCTCTCTCTCAATGTAAATCGAAGTGTGCTTAATGTAAATAAAAACTGTGCAATAAAGATATTTAATAAAAGATTTCTAGTGTATCATTGCCTAATAACCAACCCATTTCCTTCAAATGAAAAGATCTCTTCATTTAAATGCAAACTAAATTTTTTTACGATCAAAAGTTTATACTTAGTGAAATTTCATAGTGGTATAGTCACAGTTTTTGTAATATCCTTAAAAAAAATTATATTATAATATAAGGATTAAAAGTGCATATTTGTTTTACGAGTAAAAATAGGCACTTTTAGTGCGTATGATATTATATACTATTTTTTCTCCAACCGAGTCAAATAATATCTGGTATTGTTGGTGGATATTGATTGTCAAGTAGACACTAAATTTCAATTAAAGAGCTCAAAGGCAATTACTTTTTTGTCCTAGGATTAAAAGTAGCGTATTTAATCCTAGGATTAAAAGTGTTGCTAAGCAACGAGCAAATTTTTGTACGGTAAGGAAATTGATGGCTTTTGCACCTGAATATAGTACAAAAATGTCAACATTTTTTGATGGTTGGAGAAAAATATTTTTTTAATATTCTCAGAAGTCAAAGCATATTGTTATCTAATTAGAATGTGACTATTGTTTTCATGCAATATTGTGATTTGAAAAATTCTACTCTCTTTGCATTAATTTATCTTTCAATTTGAATAGTTGATTCATCAATTCACAGTGCAATAATTATAAAATACTCATTCCATTTAAGAAAAATTCAAAATATTCTGAAAAGTGCGATCAGTTATTGAAACGGTCGCAGTTAATTTATTTAGATACCTAGAGCTTGAATAATGGGGTTATTGAGTAACTATTTCAATAATAAGAGGATTTCACAATAAATATTCCAAACTTTTCATTTTATATATTATTTATTAGATATTTTATAACAAAACTCCGGTGTTCTAGTACTATTTCGTTTGAATTTAGATGCAACATGGCGGATGGGCGGGGCTTATATCCCTATTGTCGTCACTGTGGTTATCTAGTCACTGTAGTGGCTCCAGCATGGCTATAACCATTGTTTAATTGTTCTCCTTAAACAATGCTATAACGATACATATTTAAAATGAAATTCGTTTTGACAAATTTATTTCCGACCATAGACTTTCCATATAATTGCGCATAAATAGTTGATTAGAATGCGGTGATATGTCAACAATATTGTTATGATTAATATTTGGTGTTATTTTGAAGGGTGAGACTTAAAAAAATTCTTTTATTCAAGTAACGTACAGGTCTTCTTCTAGAAGCTGAAAAAAACGGAGATGGAATTGTCGAATTATAGTAAGAATTTGTTTCGATTTCTTCATATGGAACAACCGGACGTCATTTCAAGTCAATCAGAAGGCGTGATTATTCTTTCTTCAGAAATTTTGAATGCGTCATGATCCCACCGAGGCCTTTTTGGCTAAAATAGGTAATAATAAAATTGTTCAATATGTTTTGATACTTGTCAATAAAAATTCAAACTTTACCTTGTTTTTTCATTCAATAATTATATAGTACATAGCATAATAACACTATATCAATTAAAAATATTATACTTAGCAACACACGTTGAAATGAACAAAACCATCAGGTAAATTAGATAGTTAAAGCCGCAGAATTTTTTTTTTATCGAAGCCGATTCAATTCGTATATTTCAGTAACTCACTTCAAACAATATTCGAATTCAATACAATTTGTTTCGACCTCCTTCAGTTCTTTCAGTCAACAACAAAAAGTTTTATTATTCAATCACTTTGGTGTTGGTCGTAAAAATGTATCAATAAAAATGACAACCACATAATATTCTTTGCAACTGTAGCGCCACAGAACAAGACATATGTGACATATAGCCCTATTTGCGATCACAGCGTTATCTATCGGGCGTCACACGAAACTCTAACCTCCGCCGAAATTGGAAGTTCAAAATGATCTGTCGAGCGTATGAAGCTATATATATGTTCTGTGTATGAAGCCTTCCCTCCATTTATTCTATGCTCCTAGGTCTATGGGCAAGTGACTGACGACAACTGACAAATCGCCAAGTAGACAGGTGCTGGTGCAAACAAAACATTTACAAGGCCATACTGCCATAGTCATAGACCTGTGTTGAGGGCCATAGATAGGGGGTTGGTCTCTGTACTCTCTGTTCTGTTTAGGGTGGATGATTACTGATTAGTGGTTAAGTTGTTATGCTAATGCATTTTCTAATCAGTTCTACGTAACAAAATATTTTTTGCAAAACGTTTATGGAGACGAGGAAAAACAGTTAGGTGAAGTTAAAAAATATTTTATTGAATATTATGAAAATGGAAACATATGATGTCATAGTCAACCAACCGGTAGTCATAGATAATGGATCTGGTGTTATTAAGGCTGGATTTGCTGGCGATCAAATTCCAAAATGTAGGTTTCCAAATTATGTTGGACGCCCTAAGCATGTACGAGTTATGGCAGGAGCACTGGAAGGGGATGTTTTTATCGGACCAAAAGCTGAAGAGCATAGGGGTTTACTTTCCATCAAATATCCAATGGAACATGGACATGTTACAGATTGGAACGATATGGAAAAAATTTGGACTTACATTTATTCTAAAGATCAACTGTCTACTTTTTCTGAGGAGCATCCGGTGCTCTTAACTGAAGCACCTTTGAATCCCAAACCAAATAGAGAGAAAGCTGCAGAGTTGCTCTTTGAATCATTCAATGTACCAGCACTTTATATCTCTATGCAGGCTGTGTTAAGTTTATACTCTACAGGTAGAACAACTGGTGTGGTTTTAGATTCAGGAGATGGTGTTACACATGCAGTACCAATTTATGAAGGTTTTGCAATGCCTCATAGTATAATGAGAGTAGATATAGCTGGAAGAGATGTATCCAGGTATTTAAAGATTTTACTTTGTAAGGAAGGCATAAATCTTCGAACAACTGCTGAATTTGAAACAGTCCGCACAATTAAGGAGAAAGTATGTTATTTATCAGCTAATCCTATGAAAGAAGAATCTGTAGAAGCTGAACACATGTCATATACACTTCCCGATGGAAACATTGTTAAAATAGGACCTGCTAGGTTTAGAGCTCCTGAACTTTTATTCAGACCAGATCTTATTGGAGAGGAATGTGAAGGTTTGCATGAAGTCCTTGTTTATTCCATTCAAAAGTCCGATTTAGACTTGAGGAAAATCTTGTTCAAGAATATTGTGTTATCTGGCGGCTCTACATTATTCAAAGGCTTTGGGGATAGACTTTTGTCTGAAATTAAAAAACTTGCACCAAAGGATGTCCAAATAAAAATATCAGCTCCTCAAGAAAGATTATACTCCACTTGGATTGGGGGCTCTATATTGGCATCTCTTGACACATTCAAGAAAATGTGGGTTTCTAAGAGAGAGTTTGATGAAGAGGGACAAAGAGCAGTCCATCGAAAAATGTTCTAAGCATAAATTAAAACTTTATTATTATTGAATAGATAGCAACTTACTTTTATTATAAGTGATAATATATATTTGCTATTAACATGCCTAAAGCAGTTTATTTTTCTCTTTTATATATACATATTATGTAATTAATAAGCTGCTTTCTTTGAAAATTCTGTTGTCTTAATTTATTTTAGTGTATAATGTCCATTAAAAAAGTACGTAAAATCTTTATTGGTTTTTTAGTACTTCCACATATATTTTTATTTGTATTGTGCAATTATTTATATTTTATACTAGAATTGGGCAGGTGTTAATTGGGTAGTATACTTTTAAAATAATCATGGAGCTTTTATTAAAAATTGCATGTGTTAATGTCTAGCTTTACATTGAGTCTATGATGAGGGTAAAAACACTTTGATCACAAATGCAAGATGAGGCACAACAAGATTAAAAAAAGTTGATTTCTTTTTATATGCTAGAAGAAGCAGTAGGTGCCAAGTAGATGAAGCATTCTCATCCTAAGTTGGCAATGACATCAAACTAGATAGAAGTTGAAACCAATCGTAAAATAAAATAAAATTACTTACTTAGTAGTAACATTGTTTGAACAATGGTAGTAATAACGTATATTTATCAAAATGTTTATTTACTTTGGAAAAATAATGAATTTGAAAAAATATTATGAGAATTCAATAATTCCAAAGACCTGGCGAATGTTGAAGAAACTTTTTCCTCTGTTGATACGGGAAATACATATTTCACGTATACAGAGTGGGCCATCCATAACTTTCCACCCCGAATTTTGAGCTTCGGCATGGAATAACGAAAAAACGCACGGATTGGTCAAATTTTGTTGAAGGGGAGACAAATAAGGGTGTTCAAATGAGTTTGATATCACTACCCCCTAGCTGCAACCCCTAACAGCTCTCATTTTTGAATAGGGAAAAGAGGTGGAGCAGCACCCTGTTGGAAATGCAATTTCCTGCATGAGTCCATTTTTTCATCGCTTTATGTGAGTGACTCAGTATTCCATCAATAACTTTCAAACTTTGATTCTTTGAGATGGAAAAAGAAAGAACAATTTATTTTTTTTAGTTGGGAACTGTTGTGGCTATGAAAAAAAAATTATTTTGATTCTATGATCTGGAAACTTATTTTGTATTCTGTGGTATTGGTGTTATTTGAGGTTATAAAACTTAACCCAAGTTTTAACAAAGACTATTTGGTTTTTCTAAGAGCGTTCTATCTTTAATTTCTACCAATTTCTTGGTGTCCTTATACCTTTATTTTTGTGTGTGAATTGCAAAGTGTGAAACGAAAATGCTTTCAGACAGTTTATTCGACGAAACTTTAAACTTATACAGAGATAGTAAGTCTCGGTCTATCACGTTGGACTGTATACGTAGTTTATTGAGTGGTGAAGCCTATCAAAAATGTTTTGTGGCACATATAAATCAGGTATTAAGTTCATCATCTACAAGATTGGATGGTTTACAACTAATATCTGAATGCAGTGACAGAATTTCTCCCGATGTCTTCGAAGAGCAGGGTTCATTTTGGATAGAGTGTTGTATTTCTCATTATCAGCATAGTCAGAATAAAGAGGTATATTTGAAAACTCTCAGGAATATAATGGAATATCATCAAAAAAATTCAGACTTCAGTAAAAAAGTAGCAAATGATTTTCTTACCCGATTGCTAGACATATGTTTGAATGCTGATAAAGATTTATGTATTATGAAAGCTTCAATAGAGTGTATTCTAGCATGTCTCAAATATTATTCCAGTTTTTGTAAACACTACAAAAGTAAAATTGAGGACTATCTGATAGGCTTCTTGAATTCATCATCAGAAGGATTAGTAGAGGAAGCAGGAAGAGCGTTAGTCTATAGTCAAAAAATTCCTACTAGTGGAAACAGCAAGATTAGTTGTATCCAAAATATGACTTTGTTATTGAGAAAATTATGTGCTTCATGTCATCATTACCTTGATGATATTTTTGAACAAGTCTTGGAGATTCAACAATTTAAGGTTGAAGATATTGAACCTTTTGATATCCAAAGTCCACCCCCTCATTATAATTCCTACTTGAAACTACAGTACCAGACACAAATTATAATCAATGCATTACACTGGATTAGGATATTGTTTGCTGAGGGACTTAATATAACAGTATATACAGAAATTTTCAGTGTTCTAGAAAGAGGATTATCACTGCATAAATGTTTGAAAGAAAATTCCTTAAACACAAAATATTCATCTTTCAGTTTATTGAAGATTCAAATAGAAATATTGCAGGTTCTTAGTTTACTAATTCTGTCACTGAAATCAAGAGTTGTTCCATTTTATCCATTGATTTCAGAAATTATGAGAGATATTCTGAACAAAAATAAAAATTGCGATTGTTATATCAACTGCAGTGTATTCCAAGAATATTTCTATGAGGTATTATTGAATTTATTATTAACAGGACATGGACTAGAAAAACCTTTGCAGAATGCTTTGGTCTGCCAAATAATAAAAAATAACACTGCTATTGAAGATGGTGTTACAGTGAAAATTAATTCAAATATGCCTGGTAAATCTTCCAAAACCAAACAGAAAATAATACTGAAGAGCCTTTCCTCAAAAATTAACAGTTTTGATATTGCATCTTCATGGAAAAAAGACAAAATAGGAGCACCTTCAAGTTCTCTCAAAGGATTATTGATTCTTATGAAATTCAATCTCGATACTGAGATTTTGAAAGAAATAACAGAATTTGTTATAGAAAATATTTTAATTATTCAGAAAGGAAACCTGAAAGCTCCTTTCACAAATGATGAATATCAAGAATTACTTTATGAAATACTGTGTTCATTATTCGAACAAGATAATACGAGTATTTATGATAAATATGGTGAACAAATTAATGAAATTTTAATCACTGGATGGATTAATGGTAATCTTAATATATCAGCAACATGCCATGAAGGTTTGCGAAATATGGAAAGAACGTTCCAAGCATTGAACTATTCAGAATCATCAAGTAATTTGAAATGTGGATATGGAATCAGTCAATCAGAAAAAAACAATTTGAGTGATATTGTTCTAGAAGAAAATGAAATAAAAATTTTACAGAACAATGTGCTGGTACCAGCAAAAATAGAACGTCAGACTACAGATGAACTGGAAGAGGATACAATTCCAAATGAAAAGGAAAATGAAGTGATGGAAGATATTGAAATATCAACAAATTTAGTACATAATGAAATTGATGTGAACACATCAATAGATCTGGAAGAGAAGAACTTCGTGATTGAAGAATATAGTTCGATGAAAAATGAAAGTTATGGTGAGGAAGATGTACAGAGTGAGCCAGTTCTTAAAAAGAGTAAAGTTGAAGTGGATGTTGCATCTTTATTTGTTACTAAATTTAATAAATATTACCAATAACTTTTTACAGACTTTCGAATGAATCAGTAAGAAATACAATAATCATTTGAATTTATGTAAATCTGGCAGTCAGGTCAAATTTTATTTCGAAAATAATCTGTATAAACAATCCAGAAATAGAAAATACGTAATTTTTTCGTCATTTTATTACATGCAAGATGTGGTTTCACATTTAATTATTGTCCTGGTAGAACAAATCAGAATTTTGACAAATTACACTTTGTTTATGATGCCTAAGCCTAGGAAACATTCTGAGTATTATATGCTTAATTTCAACATAACAAAATCTACTCAACAAGTTGTAGTTTTAAGAAATGGTTCAATTATCATGAACTAATTTATTTCACATAGTTTTATCTACTTCACTATGCAACCCGGTATAAATAATTATCCAAGTAACCAAAAATCCAGCAAATGACGTCATAAAACCTTCTTTACATATTTCCCATGATCCACCATACTCTTCTTCATCCACATTTTGAAAATTTGAAAAATAAAAATAAATTATACCTGCGTTCAACAACACAAATAATGCTAGACCGATGAATCCATTCAGTGGAATCAATCCCCATATTAGTCCTAGTAAGAGACCTATTACTTGTCTGGCCCAATAAATTACATCTAATAATTCCTCTTTATCTGGCCACAAGGAATTAGCTGTAGAAGCTCTTATCCATATTGAAGGTACTTGTTTTTCATTTGGTTTTTCCACAATATTTGTTTTCGTATTCATTATTTTCTTTTCATGAAATTTCTTACTTTTTTACTAGAACTACAGGTCTGTGCTAGAACCATAACCAAAATTTATCAATCAGACATTCCTCCTCTTTGTTCAGTCAAATCCTCTCTTTCTTTTTGTAGGCAGAGACAACCATGTTTTCAACGTGGAAATGGTGGAAATCTCTGTTTAGACAAAGTCCAACTGGTCTGTGGTTTAGATAATCTATTTTCATGTGGACAAATTTGTTTTGGAAAATCTTTTATTTAAACAAATCTGGCAAAGGCGTAGAGTTCTCTTTGATTTAAGTCTTTAGTCTAAACAGTATCATGGTTGATCAATCATTACTTTATTCTGTTCCCTCCTTTCTTTGTCAGTTCTTATTAGATGGTCTATGAAGTGACAGAACGTATGTGATAATTCTGTCAAAGACCATTCTATTCTGTGTTCATTGTTACATTGATATGGTAGAAATGTTTATAATTGATTCCAAAGCCTTTATTCACACCTTTTATATTAATTGACAAAATCATTTATCGTCTGCACCAGTGCCTTTATTCATCAAGTGTAAATGTTTGAAATTTAGTTTTATTGAAATCTATTGGATATGTTTTGGAAATATAATGCAAACTCCTCATCTGAGGTGGAGGCTCTCCTTGGAAAAGAGGTAATGTTAATTATTCATCCTTCGAATCAGCTACTCATTTATTCTTTGTGTTTGTAGGATGTAACCCTTCTGGAAGTGATGGATTCTGATGACATTATCAATGAATGTAGAGTTCAAAATAAGGCCTTAATAGACTTGTATGTATCAATAGTTTTCGAATTGAATTCTCTTGTTTTTATCACGAAATATCCTTCGATTGATAATTACTTATTTTACTTTAGTTTACAAAAGCCAAATATTATGGAAGAACTGGTAATACTAACAACAAATGAACCACCTATAGAACTGGAAGACCCTGTACGCTACAAATATCCAAATATAGCATGTGAATTATTAACTTGTGATGTACCGGCGCTCAATGAAAGACTTGCTAGTGATGAATTGCTTCTGGACAAATTATATCATTTCCTTGATAGGGAGCCACCCCTGAATCCATTGTTGGCTTCTTTTTTCAGTAAAATTATGGGTGCCCTTATTGCAAAGAAGACTGAGCAAGTAAGTTCTGTTTGCTTCTTTTGAATATATGATGATAGTATAATTTCTAATATAATTTTCTTTCTGCCCTCATTTTAAATAAATATAAACTACTTTAAAATTTGTTATAATCCATATAATTGTTGTTAGTGAATAATTTAGATACATATTACTTTTTATAACTTTATCAATAATAGGCAATGTTTAGTGTGTAAATGGTTGGGTCATATATCTTATAACATCAATATGGCTTATACCTCTGCTATTCACAGTCAAAGAGTGAAGCGAAATCGTTGGTAAGAATTCAATTGTATCCATGTGTCAAGTGGATATGCGAAAAACTTAGAGGTTATATATATTCCGAATGTAAACAAGAAAATAGATATTGTGGATGGAAATATGTCACTTAAAAATTTTCAGTTCTATTGATTAATATGATTAGGAGTTAACAATGATATATGTACTGAGTATGAAGAAAACAGATTGAAGCGATTGAATTATATCACATTGAATTGTTAGGATATGATCAAATATTCACATGAAGTTATGGATGACATACGTTTCACCACATAATTCTATATTCTATAATTCGATCCTTGAAATTTAACATGAAACCTCTAGACCTAGAGGTTTGTGCCTAGGGTCAGTGAGAACTTTTGCGCATGTGCGATAGGAATGTTCTGTCGTCCTAATAAATATAAGCAAGAAGGCGGTACCTCCAATTTTTTTAATTCGAAAATGGTATAAATTATATAATAATTACTGAAGGAACTATAATCTGATCGCTATTCCTTCAGAGAAATCTGTAGGATATTTATTTTCCTCCAGTTCTATGAATCATAGCCAAAATTAATTGTCTTTATATTGCATCCAAAAAATTGGGTGTGATGAAATACGGAACATCCCACATTTCTAACGCCGGTCCTGATCGTCATCGCATTAGGCTTATGAAATATTGCTTTTTAGTTCAGCTACTCAATGCCAGATGCGTGGGAAAAAAATTTTCTATTGTTTGAAACACACTTGCCCCCCTATGAATGGGTGAAGGAACTACAATAAATTCAGCTTCAAATCGTTCAAGGACGATGTTCCTCTATGTATATTCAAACTCAATGATAATAATTATATAAAGATGAATTTCGAAAATGGTATACATTTGAGATACCACCTTCTTGCTTAGGACGGCAGTATTGTGATTGGGAAATCGCAGCACGAAGAAAATGCCATAAGATAACCATGGATGTAAAATGACTTCTCTTTGCCGACTAAAGGATGATTCACATTATCAGACATGCAACGACACGGCAAGGACAGACAAAGACCCGATAGTTGCGGCAGCAATTCAAATTATACGATAGGTATTCGACATCTCGACGGGTTGATTGTAATGAATTAGTTTTTGCTAAACAAAATTAGAAGCGTAGTGCTACAAAATGAGCAACGCTCGTGTGTCATGTTTAGAAATTTTACCAATAAAGATCTAGCCATAATGGCTGTATTGCTTGATGAAGATGACGAAGCCGTAAAGAAGAAACAAAAACGATTATGGGTGCATAAAATGTTACAAAAACGTAAAACTGAAGGAGAATATCATACTTTATATAAAGAACTGGTAGACGACGAAAGAAAATTTCACCAATATTTCCGAATGTCAAAGTATCAATTTCTCCTATTTTTGCCCCAAATAATTCTATACCTATAACTTGATCCTTGTGAATTTCCTTGAAGCCGTCGACCTAGGCATATGGAGACTACTGCTCATGCGCGAATAAGGGGAAGTAGTATGGAGTATGATTCTAAGCAGGGTAGGGGCAATATGGCGGCTATAGCGCATGCGTATAAGCCATCATATGTCCAGGTCTTGGCTTCATTTTTACGCAATTTTTTGCACAATGCTAGCGGTATAGAAGTTTAAGTATATGTTTTTGCCCATACTGCTTCTTTTCTGTTGTTGTCACTATACTTATTATGTGACATGTCATACAGTTCCGGATATTCACGAACAAATTCAATTAACTTTTCATTAACCATTTTGTTATACAAATACAAATCCTCAAACTTCACTGAAGTATCGCGAAAATCCAAATAAACTGTCCACACTCTCCAGCAAGTACGCGTCATGTACAGGCACAGACACGAAAAACATTCTTGCCAAGAATGTCGGTCCGCTCCGTCGCTGCCTTTACGTGTCGTTGCTGCGTCGTTGTCGGTGAGTGTGTACATCAGTATTTATTTATTTATCTAGAAAAAATGGTTTGTCGTGTCTTTGTCGGTCCGTGCCGTGTCGTTGCATATCTGATAATGTGAATCATCCTTTATGTGTATTGCGACAACTGACCCTCGATTTTTCGACTGAAAATTTTTTTATACTTCTCAGCCTCTACGCTCAAATTTCTATATATAATTCTATGCGTTTCATGACCTAATACCACAGAATACCTAACTTAGTTAGATGCATAGAATACCTGGTGTCATCACTGATTTCATTTTGTCTAAGCATATAATTCCTATATGGGGAAAGAGCCAATCAAAACTGAAGCTGGGCTTTGGTAACAATCCAGATCTGCGCTTGTGCGGCAATATTGAGAATAAAAATATTTTTTTAATTCTATCTCTCTCTGTCACATCGTATTATGTCGTGAAACGTATGTCATTCTTAACTTCATGTGAATAGTTTCGATCGTAACCTCACAATTCAATGTGAAAACTCCTATTCATATTCTAAAATTGAACTGAAAGTATTCAAGTGACTTATTTTCATTCTGGATACCTATTTTCTTGTTGTCTTTCAGAATAAACATAACCTCTAAATTTCTCGCAATTTTTGAATTTCCAGTTGACGCAAGCGTACAACTCTAGCCTTACCAAAGATCAGGCTTCACTTTGTGACTTTGAAAAGCTGGGGTATAGTCCATATTGGTATTAGTAGATATATGTGTTTAAGACTTTCTTGTCGATCGAAAATCTGTGATGGGGTCCTACTTTTCATTTCCATTGAAAGGGGTCGCGCTATTTTCCATTGCCGCAATAGCACCACAGCCGTGAAATATTGCGGATTATTCCGGAAGTAGAACCCGATCGGCCATCTAGAGTTCCGTTTCGATCTACAATTTCTGGTCAAGATTTTCAGTTAGGAGTCGATATACCAGGGTTTCTATGCATCTATACAATGTGTCAGAGCGTGACAGAATCAATAAGTTATTTTTATTCTTAATATTACTCCACATGCGCAGACCGAGATTCTTACCATTGTCTTACCGATTGGATCATTACCCATACTGGAATTATAAGATATATGGGCTAGGTTACTTGCGATATGTTGTGGTTACCCCCTACTCTACCTTCATGGATGGCAATAAATAAATCAGCACTAAACCCAAAAACATAATGTTTACAAATCATGGATATTCTTTCGTGTCAAGTCAAATTCTAATAACTTAACCTCGGTTCGGACTTGATTAGTTTCAATTCCCATCAAAGTAATAAACTGTGTATGCTGCGTATAGAAAAAGATGATTTAGAAACTCAATAGCCATGCCTCTTATGGGGCATGGTTGTTGCCCTACAATGAATGGATATTCCTGAAACACTGAAACAAGCTATTGGGCGCTCTGAGAAAAATACACAACAAAATATTCTATCCCTGGTAGAATTTTTTTTTTTAATAATGATTTCTCATTGCGTCTCATTGCATCACAGCACATTGGGTTTCTGTGTAACACGCTCGCTGATAAATTAAATCCACACGTTTCTTCATGATAAAATATTGTTCATTAATAGCAATAGATATGCGGAAAACCATATGAATAACTGTTGTCATTTTTTAAAATATCCAACTTCAAATCTCATTATGTGAAAGTTTGATGATTCTTGTGGAAAAAAAACTCACTGAAGTATATTTTTTTAACAAAAAATGACAATAATTTTTCATACGGTTTTCTGCATATCATTCAAAAACCAAATAATATTGCATGTGTAAAGAATAAATGGCGAAAAAAAACACGTCATATGAAATGAAAATGCAGTTTATTCCCGCTCTAAAATCAGTATTAGCAGAAAATGTTAATGGGACATAAGAAAATTCTATGAATGATACAAGAGCATAAATAAAAACCTCAGCAAAAATACTTTTCCGATGACTCATCAAGTTGGATCAAATATCTTGAAATTATTGAAACAAACGAAAGGATGGAAAAAATGGAAAACCAACAGTAAATAAACCAACTTTCACAAAGTTTAACTTTGTCCTTCTTACAATGAATCACCCTAAAAGTGACATATATCCATAAACTTCTTTCCCAGCACTTGATAATCTGCAACTGTCATAAGATCAAGTTCCAAATTTCACGACAAAAATCCATGCTTAGCTTATAATATAATTCAAACAAAAGGGTTGTACTCATGGATTGTGTTTATTTAAAAAAGAATCAACTCGACATGTTTCGCCTCATCGGCATCATAAAGAGTTTTGTCATAAATTATTCAAAAATGTATTCAGCATTAAAGATGGATGAGCCTCGCAAAGCAAACAATCTAATTTTTCAATATCCAGTGTGTATAAGCAATGTTCACTTTCGAAAAAAAAAAAAAGTTTGCTTATACACACTGGATATTGAAAAATGAGATTGTTTGCTTTGCGAGGCTTACCCATCTTTAATGCGGAATACTTTTTTGAATAATCTATGACAAAACTCCTGATGATGCCGATGAGGCGAAACATGTCGAGTTGATTTTTTTTAAATAAACACAATCCATGAGTACAACCCTTTTGTTTGAATTATATCATAAGAACTATCATTTCGCTTCATCGCGTTCAGTAATTCAATCTTACATTATGCTAAAGTCAATAATACCTCCAGCATTTGAGTATTTTCCCTTATTTAGTCCATTTAATCCTAATGAACCCTGAACACAGATAATTCATGGTCTGACATGTTACCAAATTTCTTTTATCCATGTTGTGTACTCATCCCAACTTTTCATTCATATAAAGTATAAACAAACTCCTGTAATAGTGGCAACTGCCTATAACTTTGTTCACGAGCGGTGTAAGAGGCTTTAAATACCAGTGTCATAGTATTTGACGTTATATCACTTCTCCTCCATAACAGATTCACGCAAAACAGACTACAGATACCACAAGTAACCGGTAACATGTTGAAAATTGTCTATTGTTAGAGTTGTAATGTGGTTCTGACGTATCATTGAGAAAACAATTTATTTTCAATAAATATCGAATTCAATGTCAATTTTTTCACAATTGTTATAATTCCAATGTTCTGATTCAACTGTTCTTAATTCAATAACCGATGTCTAAATACCACATTGATTATTGTTAATTGGTCTACTGATTTAATCAAATTGTATATGATGGGATAAGTTCATGTAGAATACTAACAGGGTGTCTCAGAGTAGGTGCGATAAACTGGTAAATAGCAGTAATAATAATGAGAAGAACAAATTTCCTGCATACAAGGATTTCTTTTCAAAGCTCCATTTTACGAAAAAGAGAGTGTTACAGTTGAAAAAAAATCTCCTTCAAATCACAAAATGATGAACATATTTCGATGCGAATTGAAACAGTTACACTTCTTGTTGAAAAATTGATGTTTTTTAAATGTTTCAAACATTTTCAGTGGTGTAGATGAAAAGGAAATTCGATATTACAACGACTTCAACTTGAACGCCACTGACATTTGGGTAGATTTTTTGGCGGAATTGAAATGCTTCAGATTATTCTTCAATGATGGCACTCTTGGTCAGAAGCTCTGAGCTAAACACAACCGTTTTCGAGAAAAACGGCATAGAACATTTTATGATTTGATTTTTCATAAGGAAGCACTGACCTGAAGTCGGCAGGCGTTCGGTCATCCACTGTGTAGGTAGATTCGCATTCAAGAAAGAAATGGAAATAATATTTTGACAGCTGGGAATTTTTATGATTCGCTAGAAAATTTATATGGTTCTACTTACCCGATTTGGACAAAACTTTGCATGTAGCTTGAATACTTCTTCATGCAAGTTTTTACGTTTACGACCGGCCGGTCGGACAGGATTTTATTTGACCTCTGATTCTTGATCAGATATCGGGACGACACGATAAAGCACTCGTTCAAAACTTCAGATAACGCATTCTGGCAATGGCTGAGTTGAAACAAGCGCTCAAAAAGGAATATTACGAAATGGAAGGGATTTTTATTGAAAAATTAAGGAAGTTGAAACAGAAAACAAATTAGGTTTGATGTTCAATATGACCATCATTGTTTTCGGTACAAAATAAATTTTCCTGAAGTCTCAAAAAAAAATTTCAACTTCAAACCCTGTACCTTGAGAGTGAAAATGGTTAGGACAAAGATGCATAGAATACCTGGTGTAACGACTCCTTACTGAATATCGTGTCCAAAATTTGTAGATCAAAACGGCATTTGAGTATTTGTGCTACTTCCGGAATAATCCGCAATATTTCATCGGTCGTGGCGATACTGCGGCAATGGAAAATAGTGCGACCCCTTTTGGGAGAAAAGAAAAGCAGAACAAATAGGTACTAAGATTTTCTATCGACAAGAAAGTCTTAAACGAAATCTAATCAGTGCTAACACCAGGTATTCTATGCATCTATATTAAGACATGTTTGAGGGAAATTTGTTCTTATTTTCATAAGTACCATCTACCTATTGGTTAGTTACGCCTGCTCTGGAAAACTCTATATAAAACATAACTGGTATAAAATTCTTCATAAATCATTCACTCAGTTCTTTATCATTTTCTTCATATAAGGCTGTATTAACAAAGTGAATCATTTAATTTTTGAAATAATAAATATGCTTGACTATCATCCCACATATACTCCATTCACTTTTATCAAGTATCGCGGTTTGCCATGAAATTTTGACACATTTCACCGCGTATATTTTGAAAATGTTAGGTTATGGTCATTGCACTGTCAGATACGCCCACAACGTTGTCGTTTCTGCTAAAAAATCGTAGTAATTACGTATTTATCAAAATGTTCATTTACTTGGGGAAGTTAATGAATTTGAGAAAATATTATGTTAATTCAGAAGACATTTAAATACATTTTTGCACAACCTGAAATACTCCAGCATGAAAATGTACTAGTTCTACGAAACCTGCGCCACAGTTAAATCTTCGAAGAACTAACTCCATTTACAAAGTTGAAAAAGAGTAAATAGAAAGTAGACCTGGCAATGTCGCTTAATTTTCACAAGTGCCAACCTGCGTCTGTTCTAGGGGAAAAAACTTGATAAACCTAAATCATGGCTAACCGCGATACTTTATAAAAGTGAATGGAGTATGCATTGGGAACTAAGTTTGTTTTGAAATTAAGAATTTATGTCTATAAATATGTATATAGATGATCTGTTTCGTGTCAAGCAATACTATTTATTTAATATAAAAGAAAAAGGTAATGGGAACAAAATTTTTGGTATGTGATAATTAACGCAGTCCGCAGAATCTGTTCGTAGATAACTAACAAAATATTTATAAATTCTATGTGTTTTTTATTTTAGTTTGGGTCATGATTTTTGAAATGAAATCATAATCGCTTCAGCAAATTGAGAAGATTTATTCGATAAGAATTAACATTTATGTATGGTTTGCAACATTTTATGATTTGTAATTTTTTTTTTGAAAAACTGAAAATGTTCAATCCTTCCATTTAATAAAAATAATCACATTCCGTGACATGAAAAATATCAGCATAAATAATGACACAATATAGTCGAATTTTAATGAGCATAATTAGATCCAGAATTTTTCCGTCTATAGAAAGTTTTTGGTGTAAATACAGAGTGCGGCAACTAGTTCTCCCACATTTGAAGGAGCTGTTCAAAAAATACGATAAGAGATATTGGAAAAATTCTTTTTTATTTTGGAAGCCTACACAATCAAGGTTTTTTCATTTATGTCTTGAAATTAATATAATCCAAATGACGGCCTCGGCGAGCGACGCACATGTGGAGTCTATCGCAGAAGTTTTCCATTACTCTTTTCAGAAGAGCGGTTCCAATTTGGAATATTTGGATGATTTCCTCCTTGATTGTCTCTTTCGAATCATCAAGTGTCCTAGGGCGATTAAAAGACCTCATTCTTGAGGTCTTCATTCTTGACTTTGAAGAGGCAAGAGGCAATCAAGGAGGAAATCATCCAAATTGAAACCGCTATGCTGAAGAGAGTAATGGAAAAATTCCGCGAAAGACTCCACATGTGCGTCGCTAGCCGAGGCCGTCATACATAAAAAACCAACATTTTCTGGAGATATGAAGTTATATTTTGTAAACATATTGCAAATTCCACGTGAAAAACAAATTCACAGAATTTCGACGACAGTTTTGTTACATAAGAATACACTCATAGTTCACAAAAAGAATAATCAGAATCCAATTACACTGAATACATTTTGTCAGCCAATAGTTTGATAAGTATTTAATTTAATCATCAAAGGGGTCATACAAGTATGGCGAAGGATTCAAATTGTTATATGTCTTATTGGTGATCTGTTATACCTAATGTACACTATGGAATGTGTCCAAATAAGTATGAAAACCTACAATCAGTTTTCCAAAGGATTAAGGGATTGATTTCTCATTACTTATTCAAATCCTAGATGAACTAATGAGAAACACAGATAGAAAAATGTTGCAAACTCATCAAACCTTCTCTTTTCAAGTCCCTTAATTTGAATAAATACGAATTATTATTTCATTTCTACATTTGTGTGTATATCTTGTTCTATTGGATAACTTTATAATAAGAATTTTCTCCCCGTCCTTTCTCTCCTGTTTCCTATTTAACTCATTCTCCTAATTTATCCATTATTTCCAACCCCAGAACTGGTTGTCCTATCAGTTTACTTGCTTACAGGTCCTAGACTTTTTAAAAGCCAAGGACACGTTTATATCATTACTGCTCAAACATATAGGCACATCAGCTATAATGGATCTTATGCTCAAGTTATTTACCCAAGTTGAAGGCATCGAAACTAAACAGAATATATTGAATGTAAGTAAATACCATTGAAATATGGAGTCTGTTAAATCTACAGCCTTCCTTATTCAAGCTGTGGCTGACATATCTCAAAGAAGCACTTATTGATACCACTTCAACTGATACTTGATTAGCAATACATATCAGTGGCGGCTCGTAAACTTTTATCTTGGGTCGGCAGATATACAGGGTGTCCCACTATAGTGCCGCAATGGACGACATACGCGTAACGGACTGAGAATTTTTTGATGAAGACTTGATATACTCCAAGAAGAGCACATCCTAAAAATATTTTCGAATATATCGGGTGGCCCACAAAAGAGGAATAGCGGGTGACTTTGTTTTTTCAAATGGGACACCCTATATTCAATAGTGTTTTTCAATTCTCTGAAACTTCCTGCATGCTTTCGTATACTTTTCACATATTTTTATTCGATAGTTTTCGAAATATTGGCCATTTTGACAAAAAAATGATACTTGTAGAGGCTATGTTATCCAATTATATTTCACGAACCCTTGCATATACCAATAACAGTTTTATATGGATTGAAAGACAAGACTTCAAAGTATCCCAGCTATAATAAAGCATCTCCAGCATATAGAGTCCACAAAAAGACTATCAACATGACGAATTTCAAATGGATTTTTCTTCTTTTTTCAAATGCCTTGCATATTATTTTTTTTCTGCATTATAATCACCATTCATTTTACTCCATTTTTTGTCAAATACATGATTTATGCACATCTCTAACAGAATAGGAATTTTTTGAGTTCGCGTAAAATAATTAATTTCCTGGAAGAAACGATCCAACCACTCATCCCGTTAAGAACCAAACAAACGAACACTGAAGGCTCCTGTCCTGTAGCCGCATCCCGCAATACAAACGAAAACAATCCCCGATCCGATCGTTCCTCGTGTCGAGGCATTTCAGGTACGGCATAATCCCATTTGCCGACCCTGAGATGTGTTGAGCCTGCTATAAGAGTTTAGCGGCTACTGTTCAGCATTTTGTTTCTCGGCTAAAAATTTCGGGAAATGGTGGAAATGGGCGGAAATTCATATAAGTACTATCATATTCGATATCCTCGTCGACCTCGTCTATAAAAGTACGAAATACGACAAAAATTCGTTTTAAGCAACATTTATCTCTTAAAATTTGTGAGGTGGAACGAACAACGAAAACATCGCATTTTCGATTTTGAAAGAGCATTAACTAGGAGGCGAATATAATATTTATCATTATCTGAATAAAATTCCAACAGAAAACAGTCGAGTTAAAATTATTTCGCCTCATTCGTATTCGCATTTCATTGAAACGTCGAATCAGGACCGGCATGCCGTACTTGGTCGCTAGAAAGCGTTCGATGCTTGGCGCTTTCGTCTTCCCGTACATATTTCAATTCTCGGAGTCTCGGACTGATTTGAGTAGACGGAAACGGCGCGGCGTTGAGATTGGAAGAGCGTATTTCCAAGAAGTTGAAATATATCAGTGATATACAAATATGATTTATAGAATTTTATTTACACAGGTCTTGGAAATACAATAATTATAATAAATTTGGTAATTCAACAGAAGAAAGAGTAATTTAAATTTTGGCTGGACATAAAATATATAGGGTCGGCATTGCCGACCCTGCCGTCCCTGACGAGCCGCCACTGATACATATATGTATATGCCGGTACATATCATACACCATATTTTGCTGTAGATATACTTAAAAAAACGCAAAGTACGACTTTTCAAGAACATTGCATGAAGTCCATACATTTAAATTCGACCAAAAAACTCAAATCTATGAAAATGGATTGAACTAACGACCATCTTTATTGGTCACTTGTTAAAGTGTATCTTTTTACATTGCCATTGTGACAACTTCACAGCTTGAATCAAGAAGGTTGAATCATGAAAAATACCTTGAATATATCTGATATCAATAATATGATAATTGATTCACTTTCGAATTCCCTGTTTTGTCTTTTCATAATATGCTATCCAAATCCAAAAATTTTGCAAAAATTTCGGAACCCATTTTCAGAATCGTATTTCTATATCATTTAATTAATTTTTCTTTTGAATTCTGTTCTGAAAACAAGTTCATAGATATGAAGAACTGGACTGAACAAGGACCTCACAAAATTACTCTCTTTAAAGAAACAATGTTATGTTTTGGCCACCACTCACTCTTTTCGTAAATTTATTATCCGCCTATCTCTCTAAGTAAGTTGCAGACTGTGATGTCCAGTTCTCTTAAGTATGTAGCCATGACATAATATAATAAAGTATGTTGAGGTAAATAATATGTCAACTTTCGGATGTATGACTTACCATACTTAGACTACAGGCCCGTGTCGAAAATTGATGGGTCATTTGAACCAAAAGGTGGCCTATCTAGAACGATAGAAGGACATAAAATAATAGGATTCAGCACTATGCCGTCACTTGTAAGCTGTCCAACTGAGTACAGGTGGCAATTCAAAAGGACAGGTAGACCGGGTACATTTGGGTCATTTGACTTTTGACGGCATTCTTACCATCGATAGCTCCATGGAAAATAATAGGAAAACGGGCAGTGCCGTACAAAAATGATGCGCCATATATTCGGAAAATTTTTTTGATTTTCCGAAAATTTCCATGGTAAAATAGGTCATTTGACTTTGTACGGCATCAGTTTTATACGGTTGCCATACATCTTCTAATCCATTATTCAGCAACGCCGTACAAAAATCATGCGACAAAGGGAAAAAAACGAGGGTTGCAACCCCCTCTCTTGCCGTGCTCCAGGGGGTCATTTGAAAAAGTACGGCTTCGGTTCCAAAACATTATCCAGCACTCAAAATTACTATTAAAAATAAGGCCGTCAAAAAAAAATTGTTCATTTTGATGTTATATCAATAATTATCTTAATTTCATCTTATGCTTGACCCATAAAGCTCTAAAGTCATTTGACCCAGTACGGCAACTTCTGTTTTTACATGATACTTTAAGATACAATTCTTATATTATATTGCCGTTCAAAAGGAACTGCTCTAAAAAAAATTATAGAGAAATACAAAAAGTGAAATTTTTCATATTATTGTAAAAGTTTGGAACTCATAGATTAATGATATATAACAATTTTCTACATTTTATCCCTTGTTTTGAATAGTATTAAGGTAAATAAATTAGGAACAAATGATGCCGTACATTTTTATCCAGACCATATCATTTAGGATGATGAAAATTGCGCTACCATTTTAAGGATACTCTATGGTCATTTGATACTGTACGAGTGTACGGCATCAACATATTATTGACGGTTTCACTTGTTGGGTATGATATAGACACTTCAGACGGGATAATGATTTTGTCATTTTTTCAATTTTTCTCTTCAAAAATATGTTGATGCCGTACAGTATCAAATGACCATAGAGTATCCTTAAAATGGTAGCGCAATTTTCATCATCCTAAATGATATGGTCTGGATAAAAATGTACGGCATCATTTGTTCCTAATTTATTTACCTTAATACTATTCAAAACAAGAGATAAAATGTAGAAAATTGTTGTATATCATTAATCTATGAGTTCCAAACTTTTACAATAATATGAAAAATTTCACTTTTTGTATTTCTCTATAATTTTTTTCAGAACAGTTTCTTTTGAACGGCAATATAATATAAGAATTGTATCTTAAAGTATCATGTAAAAAAAGAAGTTGCCGTACTGGGTCAAATGACTTTAGAGCTTTATGGGTCAAGCATAAGATGAAATTAAGATAATTATTGATATAACATCAAAATGAACAATTTTTTTTTGACGGCCTTATTTTTAATAGTAATTTTGAGTGCTGGATAATGTTTTGGAACCGAAGCCGTACTTTTTCAAATGACCCCCTGGAGCACGGCAAGAGAGGGGGTTGCAACCCTCGATTTTTTCCCTTTGTCGCATGATTTTTGTACGGCGTTGCTGAATAATGGATTAGAAGATGTATGGCAACCGTATAAAACTGATGCCGTACAAAGTCAAATGACCTATTTTACCATAGAAATTTTCGGAAAATCAAAAAAATTTTCCGAATATATGGCGCATCATTTTTGTACGGCACTGCCCGTTTTCCTATTATTTTCCATGGAGCTATCGATGGTAAGAATGCCGTCAAAAGTCATATGACCCAAATGTACCCGGTCTACCCGTCCTTTTGAATTGCCACCTGTACTCAGTTGGACAGCTTACAAGTGACGGCATAGTGCTGAATCTTATTATTTTATGTCCTTCTATCGTTCTAGATAGGTCACCTTTTGGTTCAAATGACCCATCAATTTTCGACACGGGCCTGTAGTCTAACTCTCTAGCTAGACGGACTTTTGTATTTATTCATTTGATACAATCTAAGTCACACATCATAAAGTCAACCGCCTACTTGCCCTACTTGATCTTGATTAGGCTGAAATTTTTGTTCATCTAAAACACGCACACCATGTACAATAAATTTTGTATATCATATTATTGGAGACAAACCTAATCAGAAATAATAATACCTTTCCCAATCTGCCAATGAAAAATGTATATTTCTCTTTTTCAACAAGGTTCCTTGAGGTTTTGGGTATTTTGCTAAGATGGCAATACCCCTCGAACTTAGGTGGAAAATAATAGAAGACAGCATTTTGTGTGATATTCAAACATTTCTCATTTCAGTGGTTGGACAGTCAGCAAATTATACAATCTTTGGTCTCCATGTTCAATCCTGGTATTGATAAGGATAGGCATTATAATGTAGCTCAACTATTATGTGATTTTGTACGGATTGCAAGAGAAAATCAGAAAAATTGTTTGGAAAGAGCTGATCCAGATCCTCTGCTCAAAACACTGGAATCGTACGTATCTATTTGTAATCTAGAATCATACAATGTTTATGACCTAGGGTAGGGTGGGGCAAAGATCCGCAGTGGGAAATGATCCGCACCGTCAATTTAAAATGATCGCTTAATATTGTCGTGGTTTTAGACACATTTTTATGCTGGCAACATTGATAGAAGACGACTCACAAAAGTTACATGGCGTCCGACCGGCACAACAAAAACAATGAGGTTAGAATTCTTTTTACTTGTTTTGATGTAATAATCCGTAGGTCATCTTCAGTTGAAAATGTAATTTACTATACGCTTTGCTTACTTTTTTACTGGTTCAATTCCATAATTCAGGTTTTGAAAGGCGATCTATGGACAATAATTTGGCCAAATGCGCATTTAATGGTTTTAGGTTAGTTTGTGTTTACAAAATGACAAAATGGGGCAGAGGTCCGCATTTTGCATGGGGCAATGGTCCGCGCGCGGTCGTTTGCCCCAAGATTCTTCGGTCTACAACGAGTCAAAATCTGACAGTGATCAGAAGATGGAAGAATCGTCTGAGCGGATGGTGCCTCCAAAGAGGTGCATAGGCGAATTTTGTACCGTTCGATATGAAGAAAAACTGTTTCCAGGAGTTATTACTGGCGTTTCAGAAACCCATTCCACTGTATCATCAATGGTGAAAGCTGGAAAATTATGGAAATGGCCCGACCGGCCTGACATTCTCGATCAAGGGCGGATTTACGGGGGGGGTTACTGGGGGTAACTACCCCCCCCCCCATGAGTATCCAAAACCTGAGGAGAAGGTGGTTTGTGTACCTGATTCAATGGTTTTCAATCGTTATTACCCCCCACATGATCGTTATTACCCCCCCCCTCATGATCGTTATTACCCCCCCATGATCGTTATTACCCCTCCCATGAAAAAGAACTATATCCGCCCTTGTTCTCGATTATGAATGGGGATCAGTCGTTTCGAGTATAAAGGAGCCAAAAAAAACCAGCACAACCCGAAATGTTTATTCAGGCAGTGAACTGGAATGGTTTTACTCATAACTGTGAATAAATAAACTGATTAAAGTTAATTTTTCCGTGTATTTCATTTCAATGGGGCAAAGATCCGCAGCTCCGGACAATTGCCCCGCATCTGCGGACGTTTACCCCAAACAGTGGGGCAAAGGTCCGCAAAGGCAAGGTTGTCTACCTTTCCTTTTTTTTCCTAAATGGTGCTTATTTCGCTAGTAATAAAATGGTATATTGTAGCACATAAATTAAGATTTCCAGTGAAGCCAAAACCTGCAGGACCTTTTACTTATTGGGTGAGAAAAAAGGTTGAAACCTAAAATTGCGGATCTTTGCCCCACCCTACCCTATGTCTTACTAATGAAAGTGTTAAAATGTGTGAATACATTCAAAGAAGGTTGTCTATCATGTCAATACATGATACATTGACATTGAAGTTCATCATATGTGAATATTAAGTAAAGAAATGAATTAGTACTAATGAAAACCAGATAATTTTGTCTGTTTCAAATGGAATTCTAATCATTGTTTTTCAGTTCTGAAATAGTTGATCTATTGTTAGAAACAATACTCAGTGGAGAAAAAAATGAGTCTTCCATTGTAGGGGGTATCCAAGTCTTGCTTGCTCTTCTTGATGTTAACCAAACCAGGTTTGTCAATTGAACACCTAAAGTGAAGATCATATGCATATCATATTTATTCCAGTAATTCTAAATTTAACTCCATAACCAGCTATAATGACATAAATGATGAATCTAGTGATGTTGATTATAAGCAGAAAGTGTTGGATAATATATCAAAAGTTCTTGTAGAAAGAGTAGAGGATTTTCACAATATCTTATTGGATCCGCCAAAGGTGAGGAAAAATTAGAATATTTCTTTGCAATTCCTTTTTGTTCCATATCTATTCATTCTTTCAGAAAAGTCCTTTGGAGCTTACTTTTGGTATATTGAATCCTCCTCTAGGTCAAACAAGATTGCAAGTACTGAAGTTATTTGTCTCAGTGATCTCATCCAAAAATAATGAACTATTGCATAAAATGATGTCATTGAGAACATTTTCAACAATGCTAGATCTTTTCTTCCAATATTCTTGGAATAATTTTTTACATACCCAAGTAGAGAAATGTTTAGTGCTTGCTCTGAAAAACTACCTAACTGAAGATAGTGATGATACAGCCGTTGCCTTATGTAAACATTTAATAGAAAATTGTAAACTAATAGAGAGAATATTAGACGCTTGGGAGGAAAATGATAAGCAACAGAAAGCCAAAGGTGTTCGACAGGGTTATATGGGCCACTTGATAAATATTTTGAATGAATTGATCAATTCTATTTCGAAAAGTTGCTTAGGTGAATTTCTCAAAGAGAACCATCCAGAATTACATACTAGATTAGAGGATTTCAAAGAAAATACTCTTGCTGAAGTCAATAAAACACAGAAAATATTATTGGTATGTATTTAATCCTTGCCATTTCATTGATTGAGCAGTATATATTTTGTATTTTAGGGTGGTTTTCATCCCAATGGATCTAATAATCAAGATAGTGGAGACTTTGGCGATTCAAATCTATCTAATTCCATTGATTCTCAACAGCAGCAGGTAAATTGTTTATATTTTCATAGAACCTTATGGTTGAGAATCTGAAGGACTGCCTTACTACCTGATGAGGATACTGGCTAAGCTCATTTCTCAATGTTTTCTTTTAATTTTCATGTTTTATTACATGCTGTGATTGGATATGTCCACAAATTTTTATGTCTTATAATTTCCCAACTACTAAAATCTGATTTATATATACAGGGTGTCCGGAAAATGTGGGAAATCTCTCGGATTCAGATAAAACATAAAACAACATTTTTTTTCCTAGCGGTCCTCCCTACGGAGATACGGCCTCCTAAATTAGCTCTATTAGTTTACCAGGGGCGGACTAGGTTTTATATTTTAATGCTTACATTTTCATCACCCTGTATGATAAGGAGTAGAAGAAAACAAATTTGGATAGCTTGAACATTCAGCTAAAAAAAGGTACTCCTGTTTATTGTCGATAAAAAAACCGTTTTCGAAAAACAAAATTACAAAGATTCTTAACTATGCAGGTTTGGCACAAAAAGGCAAGTTAATAAAAATTATTTTTTAGAAATGTACTCTCACTAAACCTTGCAACGATTGAATATAAATACGCTAGTTATAAATAATCAATTAATAACTTCATAAGAGTACATTTCTCAAAACTAATTTTTGTTAACGTGCCTTTCTGTGCCAAAACTGCATAGTTATGAATCTTTTTAATATTGTTTTTCGAAAACGGTTCATTTAATCGACAATGAATAAGAGTACCATTTTTTAGCTTAATGTTCAAGCTAGCCAAATTTGTATTTTCCTACTCCTTATCACACAGGGTGTTGAAAATGTAAGCTTTAAAATGTACAACCTTGTCCACCCTGGTAAACTAAAAGAGCTAATTTAAATTTTAGGGCAGTATTTTAAGAGGTCCTCACTACTGTTCATCACATCAAATTTTCTTTAAATTATATTAAGTAGTTTGAAATTTATTCCAGTGAAATGGATTTCCAGCGACGTCATTTAGGAGGTCTTATCTCCGTAGGGAGGGCCGCTAGGAAAAAAAATAATGGGAACTTGTCATCTTATTTTTTTATGTTTTATCTGAATCCGAGAGATTTTCACATTTTACCGGACTCCCTGTATATTATATAAGTATTTGGAAAATTGAAATTTGATGTGAATCTGGAAAAAAGAAGGAAATATGAGTTCAGTCCATCATTCCCTATCTGCCAGTGAAGTGCCCTACTGAAATTACAGAAGAAAATAAATCTTTTTTCTGATTGAACTTGACATTCTGTTTTTTTTCCTAAGATGTTTGCTGAATATCAAATGCAGTATCTAAGTTCAAGATTCATTGAAGGATATTATAGCGGTTTCAATGATGATGCCTTCAATGAGGGTGGTGGCACTCCATTACAGTAAGTTTGCCTATTTCCTTAATTCTTCAATTTTTCATTTGCGAGTTGCTATTTATATATTGAGAATAGAGACGACAACAACTGAATTTTAAAAATATGTGATTCAATTGCTTTTCAAAATATCCGCCTTCGAAATCTATACACTTTTGCATGCAGTTGAACCAATCTTTGGAGCACCTTGTGAAGTCAGAAGATGATGAATCTTAATCATGTAATGTCTGCTTCTTTGAAAATCTTTTTCCACGAATGATTCGAAGTTCTTGATTGGTTTCTCGTAATTTACCGAAATCGTCTGGAGAGCAAATGGTCGCATACCATGGCGATCTTTCGTTTTGCGCCAATTCGAATATTTCGAGAACTAATGCATAAAATGAAAAACCAATTACTGTGCTGAAATCAGTATAAAAATACCTTTGAATCACTCACCCCATCTTCCCTGTTCAAAAATTGGGGGTGGGAGTTGTAGCAGCAAGGGTTGAAGCGCTATGCGTCCGTAACCTACATCTTAAGTTGTCCCCCTCGAAACAGAAATCGACCTGTCCGAGCATTTCTATCGAAAAAATTTATTTCGTCTGTAATCTCGTCTGTTTCGTTTTCAAATGGCCACCCTGTATAATACCTATATATAAGAGAAAATTTAGTTGATTTCGCTGTCATACCCTAGAGGAGGGTGTATCTCATTGGTCCTATTTTCTACGAGGGCTACTTCATTTTGCCACGATGTCACAAATTTGACAAATTACGCCACCAGAGACTTACGATGGGATCTCACCTATTCGAATGTGTTGCTGGATACATAGGTTTATTGTTTACAAAATATATAACAAATTTCAATACTCAAACAAATAATTAAATAAGTATCTAATGGTTGGATACCAACGAAAAAATTCCATAATGCTCTTCTTGATCAGTAAATCGATTGAATATAATGTCTGGAAAACTTCTATTCTATATTCATGCACAAGGGTTTGAATGAATGAATGTTTTTATACATATTCATTATTCTTATTCAGCAATAACCACGAAAAGGTAACCATACACTTTTGGCATATGAATTGAGGTAATTAATAGCTTGAAAAAGTTCAAACGAAAATTCTTAAAAATTCAGTTTATTAGCATAATGGGCGCTCGTTCTACTAAAACGTGGGCTATATCATTTCCTCACGATGTCAGTATTTTTGGATTTTTGGCCGGGAACTGGCGGATAAAGAGGAGGGGCCATGCCCACCCCTCGCCCCCCTTGTACCTCGACATTGGCAATAATCCCTTGATAGTAGTTCAATCGATCCCTAATATTTTCAATAAAAAAAAACATTTTATATACTCCTATAATGTTGGTGGAAAAGGACCCCCACAAATCAATTGGGAAATGGATCCCAGTCGAATTGGCTGAAATTTGGATATGTTGTAGTTTATACATTTCAGATCATCTTATGAGCCTGACACCTAATAAATGGACAGTTTTTTCGGTAACGCAGGTCGAAAGTTTTGCGACTATTGCACGCAATCAAAGATGAATTCCCACCTATTATTACTTTGGGCGACGTCATGCATACGTGCATGTGCATTTGTGTGTATGTGAGTGGGAATTCATTTTTGATTGCATGCACTAGTCGCAACTTTCGACCTTCGATACCGAAAAAACTGTCCATTTTTAGGTCTCGGGCCCATAGAGACTATTGATCAGAAATGTATAAACTACAACATATCGAAATTTCAGCCAATTCGACGGGGATCCATTTCCCATTTGATTTGTGCAGGGTGCTTCCTGTCAATTCATGACCCCCCTGAAATACTATCTGGATCCGCCAGTGACCGCGGATTCCTTCAACATGGCCGTTTGATAATTTCACAACTAATGATTCAATAGAGATGGAATTTTGTACTAAGATAGAGATGAAATTTTGCTTTTAGAGGGAGAATGACCCTATTTAAGCTTCATGCAAAATTATGTCCGAATCGCGTGAACAGAATCATGTAATTCTCCCAAATTGTTGAAAAAAGAAATTTCCATTATCTGTTATGGGCGTATCCGGGATCATGGACGATTTCTGACAATATTTTGGAGTTGTCAAAAAATATTTCTTTGGATTACTGAATGCGAATCTACCCTCAAAATGGAAATAAACAAGCCCAAAATCTCCTGACTTCAAGTATGTCCTCTAGGTGACCCAATTTGTGTAACAATAGTTTCATTAGGCCAAAAAGTTTGAAAAAAACTCAAAAAATTCTTTTTTTCTGGAAGGTACAATAATTGGAAGTCTTCTAGACTGTCAGTAGGTTATCTTTGAAAAATTTATTTCAAAAGAAATCGTGTATTTTGGAACAGCCTTTTCCTTCAACTTGGAATGAAGCAGAAGTATTTTGGTAAAATTTCTATCTGGTTACACTTCGTAATGTGATCCATAAAACGCTATCACAATGTTGAATCACAGAACAGAAATAACAAGAAAATCAAACGATACTCGAGTTTTCTCGTGAGGATCATTGTACTGGAACCCATATCGTCGCCGTAAAGTCAAAACCTCGTATGTCGAATTTGGTAGGTTCTCAAATATTTTCGCTATCTATTGGAAATGATCATTCTGCACATCGTGAAAAAATTCTTATGTCCATATCGCTAATGCTTTAGAGGCATTATACAGTTGACTTGAATGAATTAGTCTGATATTTTTCGCAAAATACGGTTTTTATTCGTGCTTTATTCGAAATGCTATTTTCAGACTTACGAGGTTTTGACTTTACGGCGACGATATGCGAACACAAACTGTTCTCAAATAATAAGGTATTCCAAAAATAACACTATCAATTTCGAAATATTGAATCACAGAATCGATTTGACGAAAAAATCACACGATTTCTCGTGTTTTTCTCGCAATTTCCCATTGCAATAACCTCGGTTCTAGGTGTCTGCTTCAGGGTTGCCAGATTTTTTGTCAGGCTCTTTCTAATATGGCATACTATCCAAAGCATCATACTACATACTTGCCTCATTTATGTTAAAAAATAATATAAGGCAACCGAAAATTCTAACATCGGCCGCACAAAAGTGTGTGTACCAATGTTAGATCACATAACGCCTTCTTAAACTTAAAGGCCATTAAAAGGTTTCATTTAGCCAAATTCAGGGGTTTGTTGATGCAGGTTGAATGTTACAGTGTAGGGGAACTTCCCAATGTTTCAACTGAAATTTTAAATTTTAGCAGTCGACTCTGGGTTTGTCACTGACTGTTGTCAGCTGGTCTTATGCTGTTATTGTTTCTTATCACATATGTTTATTTATTTAGGAATGATACAGAGTTGAGGCAAAGCCTATAAAACTCAAAAATAAACTAACATATACATTCTGCATAAAATAAAAAATATACATGTATGGGAATGAGAAAAAAAAAATAGTGTGTACCAAAGTGATTAAATAGAAAAAAATAGAAAAAATTCCACTATCACGAGTGTCATCGATGTACGCGTTAGTGATGTAACGAATGTCATTTTTTAAACATTCGCGAATGCGAATGCAAATGTCTGCTACTGACATTCGCGAATGCGATTGCGAATGCGAATGTAGAATTTGGCGCGCGTTCCGTTTGTATTTTGTTCCTAGAATTGGCGAGTTGATACGAACTCATCCGACTGAAGTCTCATTCCGCTCGCGCCGGTCTTTTCGTAAACAAAACAAGTGAAATTTGAGGTTAGAGTTTGAATAGTTATTTATTTATCAACATGAATAAATCAACTGTTAGTGAAATATGGACTTTTTTCTCGTATTCAAATTCGCAAAACATTCGCAGTAATTTTGCGGCTGCGAATGCGAATACGAATATCCAAACATATGCGAATATCCGCGAATACGAATGCGAATATTCGTTACAACTCTAGTACGCGTCGGCATAAACTGTCATAATTGTTTTTGAAGGCATTAACCGACACCGAGTTCACAACTGCCGACGGCAAACTATTCCACGCACCAAAAACCCGATTGGAAATGAAACTTTGCCTCTGTGACGATCTAAAATTCTCCTTTGACAGTTTGAATGCATGACCACGAAGACGACCGTCGGAGTTCAGAGTGAAAAGGCCGCTAAGGTCAGCTCCAAAGAGATTGTGCAGTGCACGGAAGGTTGTGATCAGGTCGCCTCGGATCCTCCTGTCTGCAAGCGATGGTAGGTTCATGAGGGATAGTCTCTCTTCATAACTTGGTCGCAAAATCCCATATGGCAGACGCGACGCTCGACGCTGGATACCCTCCAATAAAGCCAAATCCCTCCTCAGTACCGGACACCACACCGGGCCAGCAAACTCCAAAATGGGGCGGACATACGTCTTAAACAGGACAGCACATGTTGTGGGCTCGCATCCGCTGAAGGCCTTCTGTATCATGAACAGAGATCTTTTGGCCTTATTCACGATGGATAATATATGATCGGACCAGCTGAGATTCTCGGTAACAATCACTCCGAGGTCACAATGACTGCTACAGGTATTAATGGGAATTTCGTTCAGATAATATTGATGACGTGGATTGTGGGAACCTAGGTGTAAAACAACACATTTGTCCTGGTTGAGGGGTAATTGCCACTCCAGGCACCAGCGGGTTAGCGCCTGCAGGTCCTCCCGAAGTTCTACAGCGGCTGTAATAGGGCTTCCGAATAATGTTGTGTCATCAGCGAATTGGGAACATTCAGATTTGAGGATCTTAGGCAAATCAGATGTATAAAGGAGAAAAAGAAGCGGTCCTAAGACGGATCCTTGCGGAACGCCGCTCAATACTGGCCTCGGTGAAGACAAAGCTTTGCCAACCCGAACCTGGAAGACTCTATCAGCAAGAAATGCCTCAATCCAACGAAGTAGACGGCCACGAATTCCCAAATGCTTTACCTTGTGGAGGAGGAGCTTATGAGGTACACGGTCAAATGCTCGTGAAAAATCTAAATAGATAACATCAACTGGGTGGAAACTGTCTAGGGACTTAGACCAAGAATTGATACATTCGAGAAGGTTGGTAATTACTGGACGACCTGGTAGGAAACCGTGTTGGCTGTCGGGTATGAGCTGGTTTTCAACGGCGAAATGGAGGACTTTTTCGTGAATGATCTTCTCGCACACTTTGGATATGATAGGAATCAAACTGATGGGGCGGTAATTGGCAGCATTACTCTTATCTCCCTTCTTAAATATAGGCGTCACCAATGCACTACGCCAAGCCGAAGGTAAGCGAGAAGTCTCAAACGATCGTGTGAACAGTAGAGAGATAGGGTATGAAAGGGGTCCCGCACACTGCTTCAAAAGTTTGGCAGAGAAACCATCAGGACCTGGCGAAGAATTGACGTTCAGGGCCGAGAGGTGAGCCTCGATGACCGATGGAAGAAAACCAATTTCTGCAATCCCCGAAGAATTGCATGTACCAATCGGATTCGGTAGATGGGTAGATCCCCTGGTGAAAGAGGAGGCAAAACAATCCGCCAGTACATTTGCAGATTCTTCGGGGCTGGAGCACGGTTGACTGGAGGAGTTTGTAACCAATGGGATGTCAACTTTGGAATTGAGGGTGGATCGAACATATTTGTAGAACTTTTTTCCATCCCCAGAATGAACCAGCTCAGATTCATAGAGCCTTTTAGCATCTCTCATTGTTAAACACTCGGAAGAATGATGAAGAAAATACTGAGGCCATCAAAAGGGAACCACAGAAGACGAAGATGCCCCACCATACTCAACTGACAGAAACCGCCCTTCTGGAGGGGATTCATGCATAAATAGGGATGTTTCTGTTATAATCTTCCTTCTTGATCTACGCTACGTCTTGACCATCTTAAGCTTCTAAGATCACGCGTCATTTTCTTCGATTATACTTCGACACTTGTAAATATACGGACAGTCATTGTCCCCTTTTAGTAAATAAACATATTAAAAATCTCTCGTTGATTGTGATTATTTTGTAGTTAAAATATAACCGCGGTATACAATACGGCAACAAATTACGCTACATAACACTCATAAAGGAAGAAAGGTAGTTAGAGAATCTTCGGTGATCGTTGTAGTCCTCCATCCGTTTTCGGCGCCGGAAACGTTGCCATATTGATTTTTTATGCTGTATCAACTGCAGAATGTGTCGATCAATTCAAGGTTTGGATGGAACCCGAATAATTTCCTGTTCATGAGAGCATTCGTCTATCAAATTCTGGAGGATTGATGAGAACGAGGTCCAGCCTTCTTCAACATCACATGTGGGCGTTATATGTTCGCTCCAGTCAACCTCACCAAGTTTACGATTGAGGAGTTGATAGTCAGTAACCTTCACAGTTTTTCTTAATCTTCTGGTGGTTGGAAAATGCAAATAAAGGGAAGCAATCAAAATGACATGGTCGGATTTTCCCAACGGTGGGCATTGATCAATTTTGGAAATAAGATCGGCATCGTTGGTCAAAACCAGATCCAAAAGAGAAGGATTTTGCGTACCACGAAAGCGTGTTGGGAAATCAACCAACTGATATAAATTGTTTTCATGGATGGAATTGATGTAAGCATTGGATGGTGAATTGGAGGTTACGGATGGAATAGGCCATTGAACATCGGGCATATTGAAGTCACCAGCTATAACTAGGTTGCGTTTAGTGTAGGAAAGTTCACCTAGGTGGACTGCCATTGCCTCATCAGATTGACAAGGACGCGGTCTATAAATACAACCGATGGTGAAAACACAAGACCTGCCCTTCGAAATATCAATAAAGAGATTATCAATTCCTGGTGAATCAAGATCCGAAATCGTTAGAGCAAAAGAGTCAGCAACCTCTCCAGAAACGTAAGCACACACACCACCGTGACCGACGGTAGATGTGCTATCATGCCTAAAGATCTTGTACCCAGGAATAGCAACAAGTGTGTCCGGAATACCAGGGTGTAGCCAGGTTTCCGAAATCAGGATGAAGGTAGGTTGATTGATGATGACAAAAGCCAGCAGCTCGTGAAACTTAGACAGCAAAGATTGGGCGTTGGTATAAAAAATTGTCCACTCGTGAAGGTCACTCAGTTTTTCGAACTCCTACTACCAGAGATGTTGGTAATTGTAGGTTTACCGGAAACGTACTTTATGCCTATGTAAGACTCTCCCTCTTTAATCCTGCGCTTTAGCTCAATACGCAAATCATTAAGCTCCCTGATCTGCAATGGTGACTTGTCATCAGTGATGTTGATTCTTTGCCACTCAGGTACACCCGCCGCAGCCCTCTTATTCTTTAGTATCTTCGTTACAACGAGAGGGTTGTTGAAAGACACCTTGACGATTCGCGGTCGATTATTAGCTTGCTTGCCTATTCTGGACACAGAAACGCGTTGAGAATTAGCGTTCGGATCTATATGATCAAGAACCCGGGAAATAATATTGTCGTCACTATCAGAGCTTGCCTCAGGAATACCACGAACCAAGATGTTGTGGGATCTACGCAGACGTTCAAGCATTTCTGCAGGTTGGACAGCTGGGACAACAGGACCCTCAGCAATAGAGGCCGACCTTAAAGATGTTATCTCGGATATTTTGTGTTTATGTACCACTTTCATTATATGCATATGTATTAAATATTCTCATTATATTTAGGTATATTTTTTGTAATGCCTTTGAACAAAACGGTCGTTCCGAGGACATAGACGATACATGTAAATTTTTGATGGAAAATAAATGAGTTTGACCAAGTAGGTTGGCTATGGTTCGACTCACTGATCACGAATCCATGGTCAAATTCAATTCGGGCCATCTAGTCGTCCGTGAACATTATAACTCTCGGAAAGAATTTGAAATTTTCAGGGTAGGTTCGGATCACAATAAGAGTTGAGTTCGTTAATTGGCAAAATTATGTAAAAAACAGACCGAAATTTTGTTTTTCTCATGATTTCAAAACTCGGTTCGATCGAGATGAAATTTGATTAATATGGAGAATTATTATTATTAGATCGCGTCAATAGAAACATAAATTTAATAAAATGAACGATTTCTTTTACAGCTGCTGCCGCTTTGTGCTATCAACAATTTTTCTTTGTTGTTAGATATGCATATACATACTGAATAATCAGCATAATCAAATAATAAACAACTCTGATAATTATTTTTGGCCAAGGGCGGATTTACGAGGGGGGAGGAGGGGGTAATTACCCCCCATGAGCATCATAGTCCTTAGAAAAAGTTACGCAATGTGGTGCACATAAAAGATTTCATACATTGTGTACCTGATTTTCAATCGTTATTACCCCCCCCCCATGAAAAAAAGCTATATCCACCCTTGTCTTTGGCGAATTATGTAATTTAACATTATTGAACTCGTTTAGTAATATCAAATTAAATTTTCAGGTCCTTGGATCCAGAGATTCCCATAGATATGAACTTCTCAGATAATAACACCTTTTCCTTTCAAGCTTTCAAGCAACTCTGTTCTCAGAGCATAAACACATTAGATGATGCTGATGATCAGATATTTGAGGATAAGGATCATACTTTCCAGACTGTTATTGAGAAACAAGAAGATCAGAAAGACAGACTAGACAGTAGTGACAGTGATGACGATTTGATTACAGAGGAAGATATGGATCGTGAGTTGTATTCAGTTTTCTGTTGGCAAGGTTCTTTTCGTCAGTTTTTCTTTTATAAAAATACTGCACCGTTAAGTTGGGTTAGGTTCGAAAATATTCATTGTATTTTCAGATTGGATTGAGCCAAAAGCTGAGCAATGGGAAACTCCAAAGGATCCATGGAACACATCAGCTGAAAAAAAAACTGAGTCAGATACATGGGCTGATTTCTCGTCAGCTACATTTGAAGCAGATTTCAGTAAAGCTTTCGTAGATCAATTTCCAAATAACATTGACAATGAAATGAATGAACAAAGCTTCTCTTCAACAGATACAATAAAAGGATCTGAGAAAACAGAAGAGGTTAATCCAAGTGAGGAGCAAAATGTACCAATTAAAAGTGAAGAAGCAGTTAAGGAGACTGATATAGCCATCGTAGAAACAAATGTTACTGATGATCCACAAGTGGAAGAACCTGCAATCTCTGCAGGGCAAAAAGATAAAGAAATGAAACTTGATGAATTAACATTAAATGAACCGTCCAAGTGAGTACTTCTGTTCAAACTTGCACAATTCAAATTTTTCATTCTAATGTTCTATGTTTCTAAATATGTAAATTGCAATACATATTTTGGTGAAAACGGATCTGACTGCAATTCTGATTCATTTGAAATTCAACAAGTTTCTTGGGCACTATTTTTGATTCTTCGTTTGACAGTTTTTTTTTTAACTCTTTGAAGCTTAAATTATACTAGACATACCACAACTATAAGATTCATTCTCGATTCTGCTTTGAATCAAGAATGAATCTTATAGTTAATTAGTATAAGATTCATTTTCGATTCTGCTTTGAATCAAGAATGAATCTTATAGTTAATTAGTATAAGATTCATTTTCGATTCTGCTTTGAATCGAGAATGAATCTTATAGTTGTGGTATGTCTAGTATACCACTAAGCTTGAAAAGGTTAAATTCAAATGCCTTCAACTGAGAAAAATATGAATCCTCTCATAAATTTGTGATATCCCACCAAATCGACAGCTGAAAAAGGAAAAATCTTCAATGTTATATACATTTTTCTTCTGAAACCATTCAGAAATAATAAATGTTCATAAACCAAGTTGCATAATCGTTTTTTCCTTTAGGGATATTTCTACAGTGGTCAACACATCAGACAAGGAATGTCATGATTTGACCAAATCTGATGAATGATGTATAAACATATCAAGAAATGTTACTTCAAGGATTGAATTTCTGAAGGAAATATTATAATTTTTCCACTATTGTAAAACTTAAATAATAATTAGTGTAATTGGTTCTTCCTATTTTAACTTTTTTTAAAGATTCTTCTTATTTTTCATTGTTCCCAATTATTTTTTATCGATCATTTCTTCATATATTTAGATTTTCTGTTTTTTTTTTATTGATGTATGTATTTGACTAATTTGAATATGCATTGAAGATCAAGATTATTTCCATAAATTTTTTTGTAAAGGCCAAAATATCGTTTGAAAATTATTATCACCTTTTATCAAAAATAGAAAATTGGAATGAAATATTTCCAGTAAAAAAATTCAATGAGCAAATACATCTTTTAAAGGACCTATCTATAAATTGCCGAAAAGATTACCGACTCAGCTTAATAATCTTTGAAATTATTTTTCAAATCACACAAAAGTCAAATTATGATAAAATTGAGTTGATACAGAGGAGTATCTGTTCAATGTTTTTCATTTTGAGTGATAACTCTTTGAGAAGAAAATGAAAGACATACCTAATATATTCATAAAGGAAGTAAGAGCTTTGTAAATACTTTTCAGCACTTTGCTGATATCATTTGAAGAATTATTCATTCATAAAGGTGAAAAACTTTCTTGTAATTCTGCAGATGTTTGTAAGGTTATAAAATAAAAATCATTTAATAGCAGATTGTTTTTGAACTCGTAAATTTTTAATTATGAGTCATGAGCTAAGATTTACAGTATATTTTGAAATATGAAAAATAATTCAATTTTTGTTCCTACATCCTCTCTCTATAATACTAAAATGGTAACTCTGCGGACCGGCCCTAGGGAATCTGTCGAAAAAGTGGGTTCAGAAGAATCTTAAAATCGCAGAAGTTGCGATACAGTGAGGACATTTTTATAAGATCGAAAAGAGAAATGATCGATTCATACGTGGGAGAGGATGTAGAAGTATTTTTAGAAAATTCGCGAAAAAATCCGAGAAAAAGGGCAATTTTAAACTCTATAAAACTTTTTTCACAGATATCCTGGTCGTGATGTAAATATACGGATTGAAAGAGGAAAGGTCAATGCAAAATAGCTTGGAATTTATATTTTAAATTATTTTCCCATGTCTTCAGGAGAATTGATAAAACTTTGACAATTCGCCGATAAAATCACCCGATGGAAATAACTACGTGATAGGTAGATCTAGGGACACTCGTAGTTCTATAGTCTATACTATACTAAAATGGTAACTGGGTGGACCGGCCCGTTAGAATCTGTTCAAAAGTGGGTCCAGAAGAATCTTAAAATCGCAGCGAAGCTGCGATACCGTGAGGAAATTTTTATACGGTCGAAAAGAGGAATAATCGATTTATACGTGGGTGAAATTTTGATTCTCTAGGCGGAGTAGAAGTACAGGGTGGGGCAGAAAAACCTATCCGATTTCAAAACGTTATAAAATTAAAACCACTCAGCTTGTCAAAAAATTTTTTTTATTAACATATCGCAAATTTTATGCCATTTTTAAATTTAAGTTTTGAAAAGCACATCACTCAAATGTCGTCCTTGGGAGCGGATACACTTATTTAGGCGCTCGCGGTAGCTTTCCATGACTTTCACCGTCATTTCCACAGGAATTTCTTCAATTGCCCGAGCAATTTCCCTTCGTAAAGCAAGAAGGGTCCTTGGTCGATGCTGGTTGAGGTAACCCCAAAGGAAGAAGTCACATGGAGTGAGATCCGGTGAGCGCGGCGGCCAGCCAACATCACCTCTCAGAGAAATGAGGCGACCGGGAAACAGTTCCCTGAGAATGTCCATTGATCGTCGCGATGTGTGGGCGGTTGCACCATCCTGTTGAAACCACACATTTTCCACGCCATTTTCTTCCATTTTGGGTCTTAGAAAATTTTCCAGCATGAAACAATAGCGCTCGCTGTTGACCGTTACGGTTTGCCCATTTTCTTCAAAAAAGTAGGGCCCCCAGACGCCTAGGCGGGAAAGAGCACACCACACAGTCACTTTTGGGCTATGGAGGGGTTCCTGATGGATTTCCCGAGGATTTTCGTCACTCCAATATCGAAAATTCTGCCTGTTTACGGCGCCACAAAGGTGAAAATGGGCTTCGTCCGTGAAGAGCACAACATCGTCGTTTGGCAGTTCTCGGAGATCGCGACACAGGTTCGTACGGGTTTCAAAATCCCTTTCACTTAATTTCTGTGCAACAACCATTTTGTAGGGATGCATTTTGAGGTCCCGGTGCAAAATTCGCCGAATACTGCGGTTGGAAATCCCCAAAGCGAGCGAATGTTTTCGCGCCGAACGACGCGGGGAACGTTCAATCGCGGCTCTCACATTGGCCACGTTTTCAGGTCCTGTTGCTGTCCTGGGACGTCCAGGCGACTTCTTTTTCAATGCTGAACTCGTCTGTCTAAAATTTGACACCCACACTTTAATCGTAGCGTGATGTGGAACAGGATCAAGATCATGACGCCCGAGTCCGAAATGAATTCGAAAAGCACGTTGTGTAGCAATTATCGAACCGCCGCATTCGATAAACCGCTCAATAACAAAAGCACGATGTTCACCAGACCAAGGCATGTTGACTACTGACAAATGGCATAAAACCAGCTTTCTAACGGTTTTTACCCCACTACTCTACCTGCTCTCTCTTCTGAGAAAAAGGGATTTGAAATCGGATAGGTTCTTCTGCCCCACCCTGTATTTTAAAAAAATTCGCGAAAAAATCCGACAAAAAGGGCCATTTTAAACTCGATAAAACTTTTTTCATAGATATCCTGACCGTGATGTAAATATACGGATGGAAAGAGGAAAAGTCAATGCAAAATAGCTTGGTATTCATTTTTTCCAAAATTTCCCCATTTCTTCAGGAAACTTGATCAAACTTTGACATTTCGCCTACAAAATCACCCGAGTTCTACCGATGAGGATAACTACTTAAAAGGTAGATCTGCTGGCCCATACTAGTTTAAATTATAAAACGAGTTTTTATTAGATAACGTACCATACTTGTGAGTAAAGAAGTATAATAGAAACAGAACTGAAAATTAATTGAATAAAATATGGAAAATCTATGGTTTTAATTCATCCGAAAGGAACGAAAATGCCGCGATTTGATGGCGTGTAAACGTACGTTTGTTCCGTCCAGAACGAGTCAATAACCATGAAATAAGTGAACAGAATCAGGCACTACTGATTTCTGTTCAGTCAAAACATCGTTTAACAAGCAGTTTTCAGAAGGAGTTGGACGTAGCAATGAAATTATAGTTAGCTTACCGTCGCGTTGGAGAAAACTAAAAGGTCGAGAAAAGAGGAAATATTCAGTAAATCCCTTTCTTCGCGACAAAATGCCACATGGACGATTTCAATTATTGCCGTATGTCGAAAGAATCATTCGATAATCTGGTCATTATCAGAAGATTTATCGCCTTGTGAAGATTATGTCCTGTGTCAGAATGCTATTTCAGGAGAAGAAAAATCGTTAACTGGATGCACCAAATGGCTCCCAGCAAAGATATTCTACATTGTAGAATTTCTTTGGTTCCTAGTACCTCGACACATAGAAACCCTGGTGTAACGACTCCTAAATAAAAATTGTAGATCAAAAACGACAACCTAGAATGAAGTACGGGTCCTACTTCGGGAATAATCCGCAATATTTCGCGGTCATGGCGCTACTGCGGCAATGAAAATAGCGCGACACTCTTCGGGAAAAATGAAAAGTAGTACCCCCAGTGGCGGTTCTACTATACCGCGAAACCCCGCGGCGCGGGGGGCCCAGACGTTACGGGGGCCCGGAGGGCCCACGCGGATGTGGTAACAATATGTTTGAAATTGTTATTCTATTCTAAAAGGCGAAAGAATTTTCAGAATGTATTCAATTTCATCTGTTTCTGACGTTATCTATAACTGTGGCCTCTGCTGAGAGGTCATTTTCCAAATTTAAAAATCATTAAAAATTATTTACGGAATAAAATGTCCCCAGAGAGACTAAGTGGACTTGCAATATTATACATAGAAGCAGAAGAAGCAGCTGCAATGGATGAATCAATTTTTATAAACGAATTTGCAGATAGGAAGGCAAGAAAAAGAGATTTCCACTGAGTTCATATCATACAGGGTGTTTCACCATAAACTGGACAAACATATATAGCTGTGTAGATGACACCGAGAAAGTCATTTTTGCCTTATACATATACCCTGTTTTCAACGCATAAGCGAGATACAGAGTGTTTAATGCCAACTTTGTGAAATATTCTGATAACTGTGGAGAGTTATGCGTGACATTTGAAATAACGGTTACTGGTCACATCTTAGTATTTTTTAGGACTTAATTCAATTGTGGTGTAGAATTCTGAAAAAAAATTCAAAATGGCGGAAAGCCTACAAAGTTGGAATTTTTTTTTCTCGATTGCCAATTTGGAGAGCACTATTTCAACGTTCTACATTTTCTAAGATTTTCCGTGAAAAATTTTTTTCAAAACTCGAACTCAACTTTTTCTTACATGTCTTCAGTCTCATGGTTGAACTATCTTTCATTCTGAATACTGAGGTAAAAACAGAATGAATTAATATCCATTGGTTTTCTTTTTGTATCCTTCCAAAAATTACGCTCGGAGAAATTTCATAATTTTTATTCAAAAAACTGGAGGCCGTACGAAGGCCAAATTAAGGCTAATGAGCTGCCAGAGTGACTCGGACGGAAATATGCATTTATAAACCAAAAAATTTTTTTTCAAAAAACTTTGGTGGGAATCGAACTCTCCACTTTCGATTCACTAGCGTCGCTTTGATAACGGAAATTTATAAGATTAAAATAAACCCAATTCATACTCGTAGAGAGTTCGAATCCTACCAAAGATTTTTGAAAAAAATTTTTTTGGTCTAAAAATTCATATTTCGGTCCGGGTCATTCTGGCAGCCCATTAGAACAATTTTGGCCTTCGTATGGCTTCCAGTTTTCTGAATAAAAATTATGAAAGTTCCCCGAGCGAATTTTTGGAAGGCTACAAAAAGAAAACCAATGAATATTATTTCATTCTGAATTCATCTCCACCACATTTGAATTGAGCATTATCTCAAATGTCACTCATAACTCACCACAGTTATCAGAATATTGCTCAAAGTTGACATTAAACACTCTGTATCTGAGCTTATGCGTCGAAAACGGGGTAAATGTCATAAGGCAAAAATGACTTCCTCGTTGTTATCTACACTGCTAAATATGTTTGTCCAGTTTATGGTGAAACACCCTGTATACATGTTTTGGTTATATTCAATGATCATTTACGTGGGAATTTGATACTTTATTAATTTTTTGATCATATTTTATGTACTTTTCTAGTGATTTCAATTTATTCCTTTGTTTTTTATATTTTATATTATTTCAAAGAATTATACGTTTGTTTCGAGGTTTCAATAAAATTTCTGCCAGTTTTCTGAGGAGTTGTAATTTATTCTCAGTGCTCGTTCGTGATTCTGCCATATGTAGAAGCAGAACGCATATTTTCAGAACAAAGTTGATAGAGATTCACCTGTAAACAAGGGGCCTTGGTACAATTTTCGCGGGGGGGGCCATAAATCCTACACACGCCACTGAGTACCCCTGCTCAGATTTTCGATCGATAAGAAAGTCTTAAAAAAAATCTGATTAGTGCCAAAATCAGGTATTCTATGCAACTGTGTAAAATCGAACATTATAAATACGCCGTTATTTTGCTTTTGAACGTAATGTTCTGTTCATCGGCTCGCGTGTATGAATTTGTGTTATTTCGCTCCTTGTGGAAAGGCTCTTATAGATTGTTGAGTTATGTATCATTTCAGCAAATCAATCAATTCTTTGATTTTACAATTTCAAATAACTCGTAATAGTTTAAGGTGGTGAGGCACATAAAAAAAGATACCTTGCCGTTTTCGATTAATACATATAGATATAATTCTTCGTCGCTAGAATACTCAAGGTAATCTATTTCGATGAACATTTTGCCAAAGAGTATCTACTCTTTGATTTGTAAAATTATTTTTGGACTCACTGACTCCCAGGAAGAGCCGGAGGCGGTGCGCGCCAAAAATCATGAGGCCCACTTCTTCATAAAACGAGACTCTGGGGGCATCAGAAAAACAGGGCCCTATAGCAGTCACAAACAATTCGTATCCAATGTATTGCATTTACCTTAATTAACAACGTGCAATACATTCCGATTAGAACATTGATATGGTTGATAGACTTGTTTTTTTCTTACATACACACAACTCTAGGTTTATTGAATGTATTATTTTCAAGTAGTAGGACGTGGATAAAAAAAAACATAAAAAGACATGACATTGTATGATATATCGTTGGATTCAGCTTTAAAAGTTATTTCGAAAACTGTCATAAAATATGCAGGTCCGTATTGAAAAAAATGAGGTTGAGGGTGACCCAGAGAGTACGAAACGTTGGATACGAAATCTGATTGTCAATTTGAGGATAATTCACTGACAATAAATTCCTATAACATTTTTCGATAATATTCGAAATGAAGTGGTAAAAAAAAACAAAATATAAATGTCTGTGAATCAATAAAGAGAGAAAGATTTAACGGTATGCAGACAATTTTTTTTTCGAATTCCGGAAAAAAAATTGTCTGCATGCCGTTAAATCTTTCTCTGAAAATCAAAATGACTGAATTTACTTTTCTTATGATATCTGATATCTCAATAACCCGGCCCTGATAATCTCGATTTGTTTGAACTACTTGACAATGCTTCTAAAAATGCAACTTTCTCTCCATTTGACCGACCTTTCTAACTCGCTCTTATGGTTTGAAAGTTATCAATACGATCCCTTTAAAAAAGTGGCCACTCTGTATATCCTGTCTTATAAGCTAAATACACGGGACGGAGTAAAAATAAGTGAACGGATATTTTTTGCCGAACGCGCAATCTTTCTTGTCAAATGAAGGGATTTTATGGTACAAATGCTTATAGATGAAGAATAAACATGCGAAATTATTTGCGACATGAATGATAGAATAATCGATTGATGCTTGTATTTTTTCAAATTTACTGGTGAGGCACAGCCTCATAGGACAAGCCGCTACTGGATATAAGTAATAAAAAGCAAAACAACCATTTTCAGAATTATTGTATGTATGTGAATTTGTTGAAACAACTGCACTGAACTTTATGCGGTTTACACAATGTCCTTGGAGATCAACGTAAAATCTAGTGTGTTTCACTTACTTATGCTCTTTAGAAATAAATCGTTAGGCAATTAACATTATCATGCACTCTGCTGATAGCAGATAGAGCAATATAGACTACACATAAACCCTTTACCAATTGTACACAACGTATTTACACGATTACATTTTGTTTTATTTTTCATGTAAATGAATATTCATAGATTAAGACCCATTACATCATTTAAAATCAATATACGAACGTTCATATAATAAATATTGTAGTGGTTACTGTTGAATAGGAATTATGGAAAAAATGATCATCATCGAAAGCGTGTACTAGCAAACTTTTAATTCCAAAACCAGAATAAATTGATTTTTTATTACAACAAACTACGATTCAGATACCCATGAGTTGAAATCCGTGTCAGGTGAAAATATGTCAGTTTAATTAGTCCGTTTAGTTTTCATTCAGATTTTTTAGGCACCCTCAACAATGATTCATATCTTCTTTATCGTTATTAAAAACAAGCTCACAGGAGGTGGAACTCATTAAAATAAACCATTTCATAAAAAATCGCCTCTATAAAACTTTCGAGATGGTGAAGTTGAAGTTCTGATAAAGTGAGAAAAGCGGACTCATTCTCCACCAGTCAAAAGCACCATAATGATATCGGGGTCACATTCATACTCTCTTTTAACCATGGTAACATTTTTGGGACTATTTGTCATAGGATCAATTTCATTTATGATTTTCATTGAGTAATTTTTTTGTGAAATGGTATACATATTTTGATTAGTTCTACCTACTGTTGAAAAAAACTGGTCACCTTTGAAATCACCTTCTATGTACATACAATAATTAATATTTTCAATACACATTATAGGGTATGATGAATGCTGACGTAGTGATAGTTTTATTACTTCACACTTATCACCATCAGACAAAAAAATACCAGAAGTTGAAATAACTTGGACATTTCAGTAGAAGATTTAATTTTCGAAATTATCTGATAAAAACAATAATTTACCTTTCTCACCTACAATATAAATGAATCAAGATCAATTAAAATCCTTGTGAAATCAACAGGACTGTTCACTTTGATTTTTCCCATAATATTTACAACCTTAAGGATAGCAGGAGATTAATTCCATCTGGAGTTTTAAAATTAACAACATACATTACGCTCAGTGGAAATTTATTCCAAAATCATAAAAGATCAAAACAATGAACTGCTAAATAAGAGATTTCAGAGTGAACTTTGAAATCATATCTGTGAACACTACCAGCTATGAAATCAAATTACATTGAATAGATACTGCCAACAATGTTATGGAACAACTTTTAGCTATACACATTCAAAAAATTTTGAGTTGATATATTTGAAGAAAACCATCATATTATAAAGCTTTAAGTACGTAAAAAAAGTTAATTAAAATTTACATTCCAAGATCATTGGAAATTTCCTCAGACTAATACCTCATACATAAAAAAGTGATATATATGTGGTAGGTAAATATTATAAGTCCAAAATATAGACTTACTAATTCAATATTTTCAATCCTGTATAGAACACACTTCACTGAAATAAACAGTTCAGAATGATTTTCATTAAAAATGCAAATGTTTAGAAATTTTGTTCACTTGAATAAGTTTCTAATAGACATTTGCAGATAATCATCAAGACATGCATATCATTTTCATCACTTTGCTAAGCATCGATCAAAATACACTCCTCCAACATATCCACCTCTCATGGCTTTTTGCACATTTGTTTCAAAAACTCTTCTATTGCTAGACAATACTTCTGCTGCTTCCTTATTCAAAGGATCTTCTGGATTTGGTTCAAGGAATAAATATTGCAGACCATATACAATGCTATTGATTGTTAGGACTGGTTTCCAATCTTCCCTCAATATATTTAGACATACATTTCCTTGTTGATCAATATTTGGATGATAAACAGAAGTTTCACATTTAACTTTAGGAGGTTCATGAGGATAATTAGGTCCTACTTTGAAACTAAATATGAACCGACCGTTCTTATAAAATCCCTAAAATCGTATAAGGGTATAAGTGGCAATATAATATGATTATTACTCAATATCTAATGAACTAACCTCATCTGGACAGATTATTAATCTGAAATTTAGTAAGTCATCTGGATCAGCAAATTCTGTAGCACAGGTCTTAGGTAAATTAAGTTCATTGATATCTGAAATTATTTTCAATTATATTACAGAGTAAATTATTTGAGAACGTAAAACCTTTAGTTATCCTCAGCTGAGCAGCTGACGCTTTTTTCTGTTGTCCACCTCTTGGAGAAGCTTCACCATCTTTTTTCTGTTGTTTGAGTGAAAATAACTTAATCATTTCTCGTTTTTACAAGAACAATAAGAATAAAACACTAATAGAAAATTGGAAATAGCAACATCTAAACAAAAACTTAATCAGGAGGGTATTTTTGACAACTGTTTCTGTCAGCTGTCTATAAGTTGTATCACAGAACATATAATAGAGTTGTATCAAAGACTTTGGTCAAAGACTAGTCTTTGCTTTGGTTCTGTGGTTCTATGACTTGTCCCACAGAACACATATATTCCGTACCAAAGAACACAGGGCTTTTCACCATAACTGGACAAACATGGCGAATCCAAATATCAAAGCGGCCTCTTTCGGCAAAAATTACAAACTACGAAACCAGTAATGCTTTGAGATCTTCTATGTTTCGCGTGCTTTTGAGATATAATATTTTGTTCCATATCCAGGTATTCTTGAGTGATATTTCGAAGTTTTTATAGTATTCTGAACAGATAAATTAGTATTTAAATGAAAATTGTTAAGAAGGTATTTATATATCAGTGTTATTCATTTGACATATTATTCACAAAGTAATCATGCTTTAGGTTACAAGGCGTCTTGTTTGAGTCAAATTTTCTGGTGCAGTTTTGACTGCTGAAGAAGGTTAATACCATAATTATCAACAAGATGATTATGAAATTGATCATCGCAATTCAAGGTACAGAGTTGTGCCTTTAACGTTCTGTAACACAGAAATTAAATATAAATGCTAATGTTATACAGGGTGTCCCAGAAGTCGCGCACCCCATTGAGGGGATCGAAAGTGAAAAATATTCTAAGCCCAAAAATCCATGTTTGAAATTTTTTGATAACGTAGTTAGTCAGTAATTGATTAATGAAAGTGACCAATCAGGAGCGCCCTACAGAAGAATAAGTAGGCAGTGGGGACGCGAGACTGAGACGAAAGTCTCGGTTTACTGCGTGAAAAGCCGGCAGCAGCTCTGGCGTCTCTCTCTCTCTCGAGTCCCCACTGCCTACTTATTCTTCTGTTGGGCGCTCCTCATTCGTCACTTTCATTAATTAATATCTAACTAATTAACTACGTTATCAAAAAATTTCAAACATAGATTTTTGGACTTAGAATATTTTTCACTTTCGATCCCCTCAATGGGGTGCGCGACCTGTATATGATTTTATAGGGATTGATTATAGAATACAAAGTAAGCTATAAGTTCTAGTACTGAAGGAAATTCTATTCAATTGTAACTGCAGTGATTTCAATTGCTCTTCAAAGGACAAATAAAAACTGGTCTGTACGTTTTCATGAATTTCGTAAGAAAGAGAAAAAATTGGACTGAAGAAAAGCATGGATAAACTATAGATGGAGAAAACTTGCTGAAAAGATTTTCGTTAAGTGTTTCTCAAACTGCGAACAATATTTTTAGTGAATATATAAGTATTTAGCAAATATTTTCGAAGGTTGAATTCAGTGGCCAAGTTCTGAGGTTGAATTGATGAATTTTCTGCTTAACAATTTGGGAATATCAAGTGATACTTAATAAATTATAAGGATATACCATACAGATCTTCATGTTTGTTATGTCGCATCAGAACTTATTCACATTCTGATCATAGTTTAGGCAGATGTAAATCTTTTTTCATTACACCGCACAGAAAACCCTATCATAACATATAGATGCATATTCTATGCATCTATCATAACATGTAGATTTAGAACATCGAAAATGACTCTTTTCCGCATCCGTGCGGCCGCTCCGCAAAAAGTTTTACGGTGCGCTGAGGCATAGATGCATCCTATGAATCCTATGCTGAAACACAGAGCAACGATTGCGTGACAGTAGATGTCAGTGTTTTGAATAATTATTGTTTCACAATATCGAAATGCTTTCTGCTGAAAATTTTTCCCGTGTTATTGTTTTCAGAGAGGTGTAATTAAAAACATCGTTCATTACACGTCCAGAAAGGCTTTTTCCGTGCTTGCACGAGTTCCCGTGTTCGGCTCCGCCTCACACGGGAACACATCGCGCGCGCACGGAAAAAGCTTACTTTCTGGACTAGTAATGAACTATACTATTGTGTTGCGATTTTGTAGTATATTTCCATGACTATTTCCCTTCTCTTAATTTCCACCAATCAGAAACGCGCAATTCTGAATCACAAATGGATTCTAGATGGAAAAACTGTTTGGCAGCAGCTGTCAGCAGTTTTTTCGGGTTTACCCGCGGATAGATGCATAGAAATTAAGACGAGAGAAATAGTCGAATATCATAAGGGCATCCAATTTTTTCGAAAAAAATTGAAAAAACACGTTGCTATTTTAACAAGAAGCATGAGTGGTGGTGTCAACAACAATCCGAGACGAAGACGCATTTGGAAAACGTGAATGTGTGACGGGCGCACCGGTTATACAAGGTGTGGAAATAAATTTTTTTTTAAAGTTTTTTTTCAATTTTTTCGTTTCTGATATGATAGTATTCAATGCTGAATACATTTCTGTTAAAACCAATGTATTCATTCAGTTTTCAAAATTTCGAAAAAAGGCCGGAAGAAAAGTCAAATATTCATAGTAAGTATAATTCAAATAGGTGTCTTAGGTAATTGGACCAATAATTGCAAGTCTTCATAGCTTCGCCGACGTTTTGGAACTTTGGCGGTTAATTCTTCAATCATTAATTGAAAGAATGATGGAAAACATTGAATCCCCCCAATGTTGAACAGAGAGTTGGAATATTTTCGAAGGTGTTGAAAAATTTTTGAAGCAGTTGGAAAAGTTTCGAAGAAGTTGGAAATTTTTTTTAAGCTACTCCCCCCCCCATATTTCGCTTCGGCTTGTCTCTGGGTCCCGTGTTTATGGGATTTTTTCCTAAAATTTGGCAAGGAATCTATCCTCTTCGTTTGTTGTACCCCCAATGTTTATTTTATATCGAATATGTTATGTCTGAAGCAAGAATAGAAAAGTCGGTATCTTACTTTTATTTACAACAATATTATAACTATATTTTCTAGTAAATGTACAAAATCGATGCCATCCGTTCGATTATATTCAAACAAGTAAGTAAGTACATATAAAGAGTGGAAAAATGCACATAACACTCAAAGTCTAGTAGCTTCTGAACTTGTAGATACTTGTTTCAAAGTAGAATTTTTAGAACTATAATATGTATTGGGGTCATCTGATGCTATAGAATTCCTCTTTGGACTCTGGAAAAATCTATTTTCAACACCTGGAGAAAGGGGATTTATAGATTCACAGGAGTTATTTGAATCCGCGTATTTTTGGTAAGACAGTAAACTTTCTGTTGATCTATTAGTGTTGAAGTATCTCCTTTGTGTATGTGGTGTATACTGAGGAGTTTGCACTAAACAGGAGTTTGATTTTTCCATCCTGACACACTGTGTCCCTTGAGATTTTTTCGTGGAATTAGACCGTGTGTTTCCAGCTTTATTTTTTCCTACTGAATCTATGTATCCATACCCTCCAAATCCATAACCTCCAAATGCTTTAGTCTCTAAACTGTCCCAAGATTTTGGTTTCACAACATTATATTGCACGTAAACAGGTTCATTGGTTTGAGGATATTTTTGGCATTCATATTTACATTTTCCGTTTGAATTCCTAGACGGATTAATATCACATGAACCATTCCAATAGAGTGTATCGGTACTGAGGGAAGTGGTGTAGCTTCCAGTGCTCTCTCCTGTTGTAGTGGGTGCTATAGCACTCTGCTCACTAGATGTGAATGAATGAAGACTACATTGACTTACTAACCCGGGCCCAATATGAAAATTCTTTCTTGGCACATAAAACATTTGACTAGAAGGTGATACTGTAGATGCTTGGGAATGTGGACGAGATCTAGGAGGCCTTTGATTTTGTGGCGGTAAGTCACATTGCGCTTCTTCACTTTTAGAATCCCTCCTTTTGGCAGGATCTTTGTGATGCTTGGAACGTCTTCTATTAGAAGGAACACAATGCGGGTTACAACAAGGACTAGCTAAATCATAGGCGTCTAAACTGACGTTGTCTGAGTTGTTAGGCACCTGAACGCAAGGATTGCAAAGATTGCTGGAGTACATATGACACATGTTCTTCTTTTCTTTTTCTCCGCAAAATTTTGTTTGGTTTCCTTTATTCTGTTTAGTAACCGGTGTCTCACTTGGAGTTTTAACTAACAAATGGTGTTCATTTATACTTTTTCCGTCATCAAAAGCTAAAAGGTATTCACTACTACTCGTTGTTGGCTGTAAGATATAACCATAATGAGGATCTAAGTAACGATAAGCCAGAATAAGAGAAGAGTTGCGCTGTTTTTCTGGTAGCTTAGCTACATCTTCGGTTGACACCGTGGTCCTACAATAGGAATATGTAGTTTGTGAAGGAGATTCAAGGTCGCCAGATGAAGTTTGTTGTGAGCATTTTTTTCTAGCCGGTAGACTATGTGTCTTCCATTTTCCTTCAATCAATTGCCTCTCTTGAGTACATAGTTTTTCTAGTTCCAACATCTTGCTTTGAAGAGTTCTTTGTAACTGAATGTAACGTATATGAAGTTCGACCTGAAAAAAGACCTTTTATTCTACAATGAAGCTGCATATTTTCACATGAAGAGAGATTCGTCGGAGTAAAGGTATTGTGTTATTCTGACTTATTTTTCGAAATTTTTTGAGGCTTGTGACGTAAGAATACGGCTTAGATGGGTACAATGTGAAACATTAAAAGAGGACTTTTCACCACGTGGCGTTCTCGAATCGTTTACTTACACCATAGTATAAAGAATATTTATTTATACTATGCTTACACCTTTCCCCCTATAGAGGCGATACGATGCAAATACATAATCAGTTTAGCCCGCCAGATTCCCAGACTTAAATAGATTAGATTTCTTTTTATATTATAACTGGATTATTATGACTATTTTGTTTTATCTCAAAAACGGTTTCTCTCTTGTAATATTCAAGTTTGTTGCTTTACGGCAATTTCGCTCATGACATTTTTCCAAAATCAACAACAACAAACTTTCATTTTACAATCGAGAAATGTTGCCGGCAAAAAATTTCATCTCTAGTGGTATTATACAGGGTGGCCAAGTGATTGACGTCAAAAAGAAAAAAACGGGTCCCTCGTGTCTTGGGCTATTCGAATCACCCCCATGTATATGTTATGCGATTTTTCACGGTTTTTGAGTTATGAATTTTTTTATGAACTTTGAGAATTTGACCTGACCATCTTAAAAAAACTTGATCAAACTTTGACATTTCGCCTATAAAATCACCCGAGTTCTACTACTTAAAAGATCTGCTGGCCCATACTAGTAATTCTATATTATACTAAAACGGTAACTGGGTGGAACGGCCCGAGATAATCTGTCCAAAAGTGGGTCCAGAAGAATCTTAATATTGCAGCGAAGCTGCGATACGGTGAGGAAAGAGGAATAATCGATTCTTACGTGGGTGAAATTTCGATTCTCTAGGCGAAGTAGAAGTATTTTAAAAAAATTCGCGAAAATAGCGAAAAAATCCGACAAAAGGGGCCATTTTAAACTCGATAAAACTTTTTTCACAGATATCCTGACCGTGATGTAGATATACGGATCGAAAGAGGAAAAGTCAGTGCAAAATAGCTTGGTATTCATATTGTCCATAATTTCCCCATTTCTTCAGGAAACTTGATCAAACTTTGACATTTCGCCTATAAAATCACCAGAGTTATACCGATGAGGATAATTACTTAAAAGGTAGATCTGCTGGCCCATACTAGTGAAATATACTATATTGGAGCCTGAGCACATCCAGGTAATACCTAAAAGGGGTGAAAATAAATTTGTTCGAAAAAATTTTTTGTTTGTTTCTGATATGATTGAGTATTTAATGCTGAATACATTTCTGTTAAAACCATTGTATTCATTCAAATAGTTTTCAAAATATCGAAAAAAAGTCAAATACTCATAGTCAGTATTATGTTCATTTTTCTAATTCTCAACATCATGTGCGTAAAACGGTTCTCATAACGTCAAAGTAGAAGAATGTGGAAAGGTCATGCATCTTTTGAATTTCATCATAAATATCATCACAGGATTCACAGGGTGTTTCGAATTTCGTTCACCGGGTAGGAAGGGCCTAAAAATCGTTTGAAATTCGACAGATTATTGATTAATTTTGAAGAAATGCGAATTATTCTATTCATAAATAAATGGTGCTTTGAAATTCGGAATGGAATTGGTTGCGTTACTATGGAAACGTATAAATGTTGAATGTTGAACCTCTTTGGTTTTTTCGAAATTTTTGACTTTTGTTTAAGAGTACATGAACACAATTTGTAAAATATTTCAAGCGGAATCTACTTCCGGTTCTGCCGGAAACGGATGTGAACTTCGTTATTTCAAATGTAACAGCCTGTATATTTATACATATTTGAATTCCTCGTTTAATTCTGCAATGATTTGATGTATGATATGCTCAACCACATCAAGCGATTGTTGAGTTATTGCCTGATTCTCAAATTTTTGAAAGAAAGATGGTCACAAATTTGTGTTTATATCTTCGAAATCCCTCATTGTAACAAATTTTTTTGCAACAGTGAAACAAAAGAAAGTACGCTGATACTGCTTCTTGTATGAATTATGAGGAAATATTATACAGGGTGCTTGAAACAGGGCTTCAAAGTGAGCCTCAATAAAACTGTGAAATCTCACTTTTTTCAAATGGGAACCATATAATTCCATAATTCCGATCGATTGCTCGTCGAAAACTAGTTGGAGTGTGCCAAAGATTTCATGTCTTTAAAATAAGTAGTTTCGCCGTTATCGAATAAAATTCGAATTTCACGACTAAAGCCAGGTTTCTTTGTATAAACATCAGGTTTTTCAAGATAATTTTCAAGTAGGCTATGTCAATAGTAAGAATATGTCAGTAATAAACTAAAATTTCTGTATTTAGTCATTATCAATTATCTGCTCTGTTTATTTGTCACATTCGCCGCAAATAAAAAACTGACTTTTGATTATTAGATATTATTGCTTGTTTTGCATAGTGCTTGATCAATTAAAAAAGAATGACAATTCCTAACATAGCCTATACTTTGAAATAAACGAGCACACCACTGAATTTGAGAGAATTTCACGAATAAAGCCAGGTTTGTCCCATCAGTCAAATTCAGTGGTATCCTCGTCTATTTCAAAGTAGGCTATGTTAGGAATTGTCATTCTTACTTACCTATTTTTATTGATCAAGCACTATGCAAAACAAGCAATAATATCTAATAATAAGGTTCAGTAGAATGATATCAAAAGTCAGTTTTTTATTTGCGGCGAATGTGACAAATAAACAGAGCAGATAATTGATGATGACTCAATACAGAAATTATAGTTTATAACTGACATATTCTTACTATTGACATGAAAATTATCTTGATAAACCTGATGTTTATACAAAGAAACCTGGCTTTAGTCGTGAAATTCGAATTTTATTCGATAACGGCGAAACTACTCATTTTAAAGATATGAAATCTTTGGCACACTCCAGCTAGTTTTTGCCGTGCAATCGATCGGAATTATGAAATTATATGGTTCCCATTTGAAAAAAGTGAGATTTCACAGTTTTATTGAGGCTAACTTTGAAGCCCTGTTTCAAGCACCCTGTATAATATTTCCTCATAATTCATACAAGAAGCAGTATCAGCGTACTTTCTTTTGTTTCACTGTTGCAAAAAAATTTGTTACAATGAGGGATTTCGAAGATATAAACACAAATTTTTGACCGTCTTTCTTTCAAAAAATTTGGGAATCAGGCAATAACTCAACAATCGCTTGATGTGGTTGCGCATATCATACATTATACAAGAAGCCGTATCAGCGTACTTTCATTTGTCTCACTGCTCCAAAAAAAAATTCTTATAATGAGGGATTTTGAAGATATTAACACTAATTTGTGACAATCTTTCTGTCAAAAAATTTGAGAATCAGGCAATAACTCAACAATCGCTTGATGTAGTTGCGCATATCATGCATCAAATCATTGCAGAATGAAACGAAGAATTCAAATATGTATAAATATACAGGGTGTTACACTTGAAATAACGAAGTTCACATCCGTTTCCGGCAGAACCGGAAGTAGATTCCGCTTGAAAATATTTTACAAATTGAGTTCATGTACTCTAAAACAAAAGTACGAAATTTTGAATTTGTATCGCAATTCCTTCCTCGAAAACTTCTAATGAAACACTTAAAAAAATCACCCTGTATAATAGTAGGTACTTACATTGAAAAGCCTGGACGATTGTGAAGAGTAAGAGTCCAGGAGGTAAACATACTATTTTCCGTAGATCGTTTGAAATTCGACAGATTTTAATCAATTTTGAAAAAACTGCAAATTATTATATTCATAAATAATAATAATGAAAAATGAAGCTTCGAAATTCAAAATGAAATTGGTTGCGTTATACCTATGTTGAATTGTCAAACATTACGAATATTAATTCAATTGCTGGTGTTTTCGAAGACAAAACAGTGTAAAATAAATCATTTTCCGCAAATGTAGAACACTGACAACTGTAAGGAAATGAATATTTCCTAACAGTTGAGGAATCTTGACTTTTTCTATGGAATGTCAAAATTTCCTAGCGATTTGCGAAATAGTAATTTACGTAACAAGTCGGGAAAAAGGGTATTTTTTTGCAAGGATGTATTTTTGGAAAGTTTTCTTGTTGTGAGTCTTTTCTTGTTGAAAATTCTTCGTTTCTGAAGCTCTTCTTCATGTAAAATTCGAAGGTGTCGGTAGTCGGTAGTTATTCTTTGAATAATATTTCACTACAGCTTGAAATTACCATTCCGAAAATTCACCACATTTGATATTGGGATAATGTTTATTTGAAACACACAAATTTCAAGTTTCTACGCGTAGCTGTGGACATTGAAGCGCCCACTTTGAACAAGTAGACTCTGGATGATGCTGTGGCATAGCCGATCTCTACAGAAGGCTGTGGCTGTGGCAAATACGAATGCTCAGGTCTACTCGAGTTCAATGGTAAATGCCGAATTCTCATTCAGACTGTGAACGAATTCAATTGTGATCAATGCAATTGAACGCAAAATATCAAATATGGTATGGTTTCGGAATGGTAATTTCAAAGCTCAACAGAAATATCCTTAAATTGTATAGGGTGTCCCATTTGAGAAAATATTTTACTATGAATATTTATTATCAGGTGTTGTTCTTAGAAGAACTATGGATACCATTAAATTCTACGCAAAAAAGTCCCCGAACAATGTTTCCACAGAAATTGCAAATTTTCAACAGGAAAAATGTTATAGCAACTCTTCGAAAATACACACTTGCGAAATACACTAAGGCGATGAAGATATCGATATGCGGATTTCACCATAGAGCCACGAAAATTGATCTTCAGGGCTCAGGCAAAATAGCTATTCATGTAACAAGTACATAAATAAGGTTTTTATGGACGAGTCCAAAAGTTTATGCAAGGCAAGGACATAAGCCTAATTATGTACGAGTTGCATACAAAGCTTTATGTTGACTGCAATGCAGAAATTTCATTTTCTGAAATGGCAATTAATATATTCGTCGCTTTATTAAGGCGGAATCCCACTACTCGTATGTTTGGCAAGTAGGTACGCAATTATTTGCGTATATACTTGGCAAGTAGACCAAGTTTCGAACTTGAATGACAAGATTGACAAGAATTGGCCGAGTGAACCACTCCCACTACATGCCAAATATAGGCAAGTGTAGCCCCCAGAAAGGTTATAAAGTTCATGGAGACTGACTGGTAAACAGCGCGGGGATGCACAATAGATCTTGATCTTTAGGTCAAGGTGCATGCGAGTTCGGATGATGATCTTCCGCCCCTCCTCTAATCTAACCTAATCTACCATGGAATCTTCAATTTTTTTGGAAAATAATTGAATTTGACCACGTAATCCCGATCAGTGAGTCGAACCACAACAACCTAGTCGATTGACCTATTATGATGCAAAACATCATGCGCCTATATACAAATTGACCATATTCATCAGCTATCGGTTGCAGCTTTTTGAGCATCTTTGGGTTGGTACCAATGTGTCATCAATGTCAATATTCAATGTCAAACCTCATTAATGTCAATTGTCTTTGATTGTTTACAATTTTTGAAGTTTTGAACGTGCTATTTATTTTGAATTTTGATAGAGCGAAAACAATTTTTGGTAAAAAATGGATGCTAAAAAGGTGTAAGTACATCTTGTGTACACCTAAATTTTATAAATAATATGATGAAACCTAAATGTTAATGAATTGGCGGGCTTATTTCAAATCAGTAATGACAGTGATGACATATTATTATAATTGCTGCCAACCCAAGAACGCTCAAAAAGCTGCAACCGATAGCTGATGAATATGGTCAATTCCCATAGAATAGATGACGCCGTGAACATAAGATATTATTGTTCATAACTCGAAAACTACAGAAGATATCGAAGCCATTTGAACGGCACAAATGGGTACAAATTGAGCACTTAATAGTGGAGATGTTAGAATATGTTGGTGACAACTTCACGGCGGCTAAGAAAAAACAGTGAATATTTCAAAAACTGCAAATGATAGGGATGTCATTCAAACGGCACAAATTGGGCACAAAATATTGGCATCAAATTTTTTCTCAAGTTGGAATATGTTGGTGTTGGTACTAAGTGTGAAGGTGGCATCAAGATATTCAATCTGAAATAATTTAAAAACTACCAGTGATAATCAAGTCATTTCAACGGCACAAATTGAACACTTAATATCGACATCAAAATTTTTTCGAAATCACAAAATGATGGTGCCAAGTGTGAAGCTAGCACCAAAAATATCAAACTGCTGGAATTGATTCAAACGGCACAAATTGGGCACTAAATATTGGAAATTCTTTCAGAATTTATGCTGACAATTTTTCGCTAACTTCACGCGGCCGAATACTAAAGCCCTAGACCACGAATTTATTTGAATGCACGTTAGATACAATGAAGTTGTTGCGAACAGTGGGAAGGTTGCCTATTATGCTTAATTTTTTAACCTCATTAGAAAAGCTCTGAAAAAAGTATTGAAAAAATAATTCTGAAAGTTGAAACGTAAGATATGAGTTATCTGCTAGCAGCATCCATTTATTTTCATAAATGGGTGCTGCGAAGTGTTGAATATAAGATTCGCACTGTAGGACGGAAACTACGTAGTGTACATAGGAAAAAGGATGCATATCCGATATAAGTACTGCTGACCCACCTTTCTAACACAATCTTCAAACAAGACGACCATCCTCATTCTCGAATCACAGCTCTTGATGAAATTGACTAATGTTTTATGGTCGGCCTTTTCCATGTCCGTACCATTAATTGACAATATGACGTCACCTTCCCGCATTCCTGCTCGATATGCGGAACCATCGTAGTCGACATAGTCAACATAAGTGATCATTTCGATCTCTTGTTCTTTTTTGTAGTGGATGCCGTAGCTTTGTAATGTGAAGCCATAAGAACCGTTTTTCTTTTCCACGATTATGGTACGTCTTCTCCTATCTTCTTCCGGCTTTGTGAGGGTAACCCTGTCCGGTTGAACTCTTTCCAGGATTTGTGACTGTAAAAAAATTTACTATTTCGTATTTATTTTTATTATCATTGTATTTTGTATTACTCTCACGAGAGCAACAAGAACGAGAGTCGCGAGATAAACGGCCTTCTCTTCTTTTTGAAGTAGTGGGGGGTGTGATGCGAATTCTCGCTGTATTCGGGAAGATCTCGAATATTCAATATTCTGTGATTTTGAGCCAATAATAGTGCAATTTGGCTCGTCATAATCTCAATTTCATAACACTTGGGAAGCAAATAATTCTATAACTATAACTTGATCCTTGTGAATTTCCTTGAAGCCGTCGACCTAGGCATATGGAGACTACTGCGCATGAGCGAATAAGGGGAAGTAGCTTGGAGTCACAGAAATATAATAAATACTAGAACGCCAATCAGTTCACAATTCCTGGCACCTCATAGGGAAAATTGACCTACTACAGAGTTTGCGCAATATGTGAACGTGTCATCAGGGTAGGACTTAAAATTTTTGACTTCGTGAATGTGGTATGAATAAGTTGTCGATATCAACATTTGCAATAATAATAAAATAGCTGTAGTATCTTACTTAAACTAAACTTACTTTCATAAGATGGGTTTCTCCTTTATTTGCGCGAAAAAGAACCATGCACTTCAGGCACGTAGCGAGGGGGGGAGCTCGGGGGCCCGTGCCCCCCCCGAAATATCAAAAAATGCCTGTATATATCAAAAAAGGCCTGTATATTTGACAAAATTTGCAATGTTTACTTATTGTGGGCCCCCCCCGAAAGAAAATCCTGGCTACGTGCCTGATGCACTTCATTTTGTCTATAATTTGTCACAGCAGGCACGTAGCGAGGGGGGGAGCCCGGGGGCCCGTGCCCCCCCCAAAATATCAAAAAATGCCTGTATATATCAAAAAATGCCTGTATATTTGACAAAATTTGCAATGTTTACTTATTGTGGGCCCCCCCGAAATTGTGGCCCCCCCCCGAAAGAAAATCCTGGCTACGTGCCTGTGTCACAGCACTCGACTATCAAAATTAACTAGTAAAACTCAAGTACAAAACTAAACTAAAGGAGTATCAGTACTACACAATGTTCAAGAAAACAACGAGGAATCACCGAAAACGGAGCAGAAAAGGCAAGCGAATTTATACGAATGAATAAACAGGAAAGCACACAACAAAGGGAATCAACAAATCCTAAAATACGACACTGCTCTTTTTCTGATGTCAAGATGTGTTTATTTTCGTCGCGTAGCGGTGTTGCCGAATTCACTGGTTTCACAATAAGATTTATTCCGAACTTCATCTGAAACCATAATGCTTGGCAACGACGTGGCAAGAAAAGACGAGCTGCGCATGTACAAGTAGTAGGTGTTTATTCGCTATGTGGGGTCATTTTACTGAATCTCGGACGTACCTAATAGCATTCTAGTATTTATTATATTTCTGTGCTTGGAGTAGGATTCTAAGCAGGGTAGGGGCAATATGGCGGCGATAGCGCATGCGTATAAGCCATCATATGTCCAGGTCTTGGCTTCATTTTTACGCAATTTTTTGCACAATGCTAGCGGTATAGAAGTTTAAGTATATGTTGGGAAGCTCCTGTAGCTCTCGTGTGAATAGTAGTTTTTTTGATGCCTTAGAAGGATAAATTATAACTCATCTGTTTTGTAGAAATATTGGAAGATAGAATAGAAGCATAGACTATGGATAGAAACTGATACACACACTTCGTAGAACAAAATACGAAACGCCAGCAATAAAAAGAAACATCTCGAGCTCTTTGTTATTTTCGAAATTGGGTGCCTAGATTCGTACGAACGTGTACTTCCCGGACTAGGCCGGGAAATGCCCTCACTTCGTTGTTGTCATTATTGATCATCACCATAGCAACGAGATAACGGCTGACAGTTTTGTTCTGTTTAATTCAAATAAGAATCAAAATGTATAATAAAGAAATGTGTCGTCTCATTGATTCTACACGGTTGCTGTAAAAATATTGTACGCAACACGTCCGAAAAAGTTTATTTGGACTCACAGCCTCCGGCTCGTCCTAGAATTTTGTCTATTCGTCCAAAAAAACCCTACTTTCCGGACTTGTTACGTAAATTACCATTCATTCCGATTTAGTGTTTGTTTCTTATTCGAAGAACGTCACAACGTTGCAAAATTTTCTACTATTAAATAAAATACAAGAGCTCTCTTGGAGAGCGAAAAAATGGACTGCTGTACCAATGGGGATTTCCAGTACCTCAAAATATGCACTTTTCTTCACATGACGTAATGAAGGGCAGTTTATAAGACATTTGTAACCATTCATTCACCCTGAATTTTGAAGAACTGATCAATTATTCGATATTGAAATAGTTATTTAATCAATATTCCCTCTATGAATTTTTCGAATTGTTCCATAGGGAGCATAAACATTGATATAATATCGAAATGAACATTCAAACATTAACGCGCTCGCTCCGCACACGCGTTAAAATATTTCGACCATTAATCGCTGAATTAATAAACGAGTTGATTACAAGATTTTTCCGTCGACCTCAGCTGAGCAATGAGTTTTTGGGGTTTCTCTATCGGAAGAATTGGCTGATTTTTCTTAGGCAATGTTTCCTTTATATCAAATGAAAGTTGTTTCATGGGAAGATGTACACTGATGGAATTAGGACCCAAAGGTCCGAAGCTCAATCCCGAGCTAGGAAAGAAATTTTCTAGTCTCGGTAGGGGCCACCATTCTCACTGTTTTGGGTCAAAAATTAACAGTGCTGTGCCTAAGGTGGCGTAAAGACACAGTAACAAAGCCTACACAGAACACAGTGGCGTATTCAGGGGGGGGGCAGGGGGGCCGGGCCCCCCCCGAACCATATAATGACAGGAAAGAAATTACAAAAATAGGATAGTATTAACATTCAATTTTCCTCATATGGGAAATCTGGGCCCCCCCCAAACTGAAATCCTGGATACGCCACTGACAGAACACAACTGCTTACTACGAACTCGGCACAAGTTGCGAGCTTCGAAGCTTGTAGTTTCAGAGGGGTCGCCTCAGGAGACCTAGGAGTAATCAGAATAAACAATAAACAAACAATGTACACATTTCTCAAGTGAAAAAAAAGAAATTACTGTTGAGTACCTACATATTGCGGAATAAAGAAAAAAAAGTAATTTCCATAAGACATAAAGGAGTCAAATACGATAAATTGAAAATTCCCCTCGAGTTCGTTTGAACCTCCCGGATCCGCTGATCCGGGAGGTTTTTCAGTTTGAACCAAATGAATGTAAAGTCCAAATTATAACAATTAATTAATTTTCGATTAATAGTGCCCAATTTGTGTCTATTTTTCGTTTGAATCAATTCCAGCACCATTATAGTTTTCCAGTTTTTCGAGTTTGTAGTTTTTAGACCTAGATACAAAACATTTTCTGATTTCGAAAAAATTTTCAAGTCAAAATTTAGTGCTCAATTTGTACCGTTTAAGTGACTTCATCATCATAATAGTTCAAAGATGTCGTGTGAATTCAGTTACATATTAATAATAATAATAACTGCTCGTTATTGCCTATGTAATTGGCCATAGACCAAGAGTCCTTCGGCCTGTAATTTAACAAATTAATTCCTCATGAACTGATAAATAGTCATAAATAGGAGAAAATATGTTGAATTAGGAAAATTGTTGAGGAATATTATTTCTGAATTGATTATATCGATTCTACATGTTTCCAAATTCAATAAATAGATACAAGTTGAAATACATTTATTATTACAATTACTTCTTTGAACTATTAATCTACTTTTCTATTGGTGTAGTGGCAGCAAATATCGAACAGAGTAAACAAACAGATGTGTGCCTATATAATTATAATAGTGGCTTTTTTTTTAATTGACATCACGAAAATTTCGTGGTGAATTTATTCCACTTAGATAATTTATGGACCTACTGTATGATTGAACTCATATATACTTTGGATATACTTTATGTATACAGGGTGAGTCTTTGAATTGTACATATGTTTTAACTGTAGATTCTTGAGGCCAAAAGAAACCCTGTTATGTATTTTCCATTTTTCCGAATTCGGCTCTGTTCAAAAGATATAGCCGCCACTGACTATTTTCATTCAGTTTTTTGATCTGGGCTGCATCCACTACTAGATAAGAACTATTCTCGCTCTTCAAGCCGGCTGAAGATGGAAATGAGAGGTTTGCCATCTACTTTCAGGTGACTTCGAATCCATTCGTATATCATGTCGAACAATTGTTTGTGAGGAGGTTTAATTTTTGAAATGTGATTCACCTACTCTGTTAGTCATGAGCCGCCACTGGTACACTTAAAATTATGCTAATTCTTTATTCAAATCATGATTGAGTTGGCCTTATATTCATTGGTAATAGCTTTACCTATTGTAGCTTTTTCTCCATTTTCAGAACAGAATAATTGAATTCTTATCACGAAATTCACAATTGTGTTATCCTGTCATCAATATATGATTCATATACGATTTCATTTTCAGTAAATGGTCGTGACTAGCATGGATCATTTTTATTATTATAGATCTAGAGTCGAATAAAGGATTTATTTGAAATTCTAGATCATAAATTGAAAGCGAAAATTAATTTACTCTACAATTTCAGTATATGCTTTGATAGTCAGGCGGATCTATGAGGACTTACATGTCTCGAGCATAGATCTAATAGGTACTAATCTCTGACTAATCTATAAATGCCAAGAGATCCTTTCTATCTTGGCAAACCACAATAAGGTAATACTATAGTGAGAGGGTGCCAAGACACAGTGGAATTCTTGACAATTAGAAGGCGAACGCTCTTGAAAAACTACTTTGTTGGCAGTCGGAATAACCAAAACCACGGCTAGAAAACTGAGTGGATGAAAAAACAACATCTGACACCATAGAATTATAAATATAGAATTTGAGCGTAGTGCGCCAAATAGGTACACAAAAGTGTAGAACAAATGCTAAGTCTGAAAATATGATCTGCGGAGCGAGCAAGAGTATTTGTGACGTCATCAGATTTGTTGTAGAGCGAAAATAATAAAAGAACGCTCATTGATATCCGTGCTCTTTGCGTCTTTGGTTAGAAATAAATGACATTTGGATTGGAAGTGCTCTCGCTCCTGAGCGGGAGCGAATATATCTGATCTTCTTGCTCGCTCTGATAATAAAAGATCACGATGCAGAGTGAAATGAGCGAAGAGAGCATAATAAAAGACCGGCTGAGAGCAAGAAGTGTGCGCCGAGCAGAATATTTAGACTTAGCATAAATACAGGGTAAGTTGTCGCTATACGCATGCGTCCGACGAAGAGAAGAACACTGCCAACTCTGAGCCATTTTTTCGCGTCAATCACGGTTTAAAACTATTTCAAAAACATTTCATTTTCAATCAGCTGATTCCAAAAATCAAACTTCAGTTCGAACTATTCCACTACCTGCTTTCAAACCGCTGCAAATTATTTCGAACCATTTGGTGCGTGACGTCACCAGTTCGACGCTTAAACACGAATATTTCAAAACGGACGAAATAATTTTAAAATATTGTCACGCGAAAATATGGCTTTGGTCTTCAGAAGAGCCCTCTAGATGTTTCACTTTTAATTTGAAATTATTGGAATAGAATAATGTGCCTCAGACATAGTGAGGCGATACTGAGGAAAGACAATCCAACACTCACTTAAGATCTAGTTAGATTCTTCCCCTTCTTCAACTTTCCTCTATCCTCTATCAACCATCGACATCTATGATCCCGATAGTTGATCTACTCCAGAGACGCGGCCCTGGCCACGGTAGCGTTGGGTTATCTCCTAAGACCATACATGGGAAAACATTGGCCGACCCCAAACTCCTACCAAAACCTATTTACATCCTCCCAATCAACTCCTAAACTTGTCAACACGCAAGGCAAGCGATGCTTTTTAACGGCAAAACCCTCCAAGTCGATTCTAGTTAGATTGAGTAGATAACAAATCAGATCTGCAACTGTAATCAGAGAAAACATATGCACACATGGACATCTTCAGTGAAGAACCATTTTGTGTAACGGAGGGAAGAAGAAACGGCCTCCCATTCATCATCGAATGCACGTCTCTCGTTGGGGACATAAAAACTCAGAAATCACATATTGTGAAGAAGGGACCTCCAACCCCCCTAGTTCACTCTGACACACAGCAAGTTTTTCCAATTTTGACAACAGTTTCGCATACAGTAATACACTGCGCAAAAAATAAACGCACATTCTGAAAATCTCAATTTTAATGAAAGTTAACTCTACATTGACTTTATAACTTATTTTCTATATCCTCTCGGGAAGGTTTTGAACGAAACAAGACACATTAAATGGAAAAAAATTCAGGATTTCACCGAATCTTATGTGAAAGAAGAGAAATGAACAATTTTCAAAATACTGAAAAGTGATTTAATACTTGGTATTTCCACCCCTTGCGTTAATTACAGCTCGGCAACGACGGTTCATACTCAAAATGAGTGATCTTAAAATGTTCTGATCTAATCCTTTCCAGATTTCTCCGAGTTGGATTCCTAAGTCATTAAGAGTAGCTGGATGATTTTCTGAACTTCTCAGCCTTCTATTGAGGTTGTCCCAAACCTGCTCAATCGGATTGAGATCTGGACTTCTTGCTGGCCATTCCATTCGAGAGACTTCAACCTCTTCAAGGTACTCCTGAACGATGCGCGCACGATGGGGTCTGGCATTATCGTCCATAAAAATTAATTTTTTACCAATGTATGGGGCAAATGGCACTACATGCTCTTCAAGAATGTTCCTTATATACTTATCAGCATTCATAGCTCCATTATCAACGACCACTAGGTCTGTGCGAGCAGTCAAAGATATTCCACCCCATGCCATAATCGATCCTCCCCCGAAACCAGTAGTATTCAGGAAATTGCGCTGAGCATATCTTTCATGTGGACGTCTGTATACAAGGGAACGTCGATCACAATGGTAGAGGAAGAATCTACACTCATCTGTGAAGAGAACTCTTTCCCAATCGGCCTCTTCCCAGTGGATAGGATACTGTATCCTCCAGTGGATATGCTCCCTCGCAAAATCCAAACGCGCCCTTCGATGGGCTGGGGTAAGAGCTGGGCCTCTTGCCGCGACACGAGGCCTTAAATCATATTCTCTGAGGCGATTTCTAATTGTCTGTGTGCTAATTTGCACCTCATGAGTTTGCTCAAGCTGATTTTGAAGGAGGCGAGCGGTTGCAAACAAAGATATTCTACAATTGTAGAATATCTTTGGTTGCAAACCGTTGTCTCAACGAAGAAACTCTCAAGTAACGTTCTTGAATGGCAGTTGTTACCCGTGGTCTACCCTGTCCTGGTCTTCGGACATTCATACCTGTGTCCCTGAATCGCTGCAACATTCTTGACACACTTGTATGGGAAACTCCAAACCTTTCTGCAATTCTTGTGTATGTCCACCCTTCTTCTCGCAAAACTACCGCTTGGGCACATTCCTCTTGGGTCAAATTGCGTGTTTCGCGTTGCATAGCGATCGAGTGTAGAAAATCAAACGAAATAAAAACTATTGATCACTAGAATTGATCGAGAACAACTGATTTTAGAATGGAGCCAATACATTCAAAATCTGATAATATCATCTTTTTTATTCCTGCTGGGAGAAAACATCTGTTTTGAAGAAAAACGTTGAAAGTGGATAACATATGCATGCATAATTCTGATAAAAATAATTATCATTGAGAACACCTTCAGTTGTAGAATAAATTTGAGATTTCCATAATGTGCGTTAATTTTTTTGCGCAGTGTATTTGAACACGCGGCCTCTGTTATCTGAGCTACCGGTAGCGGTACCCCAGTTTCAAGTTTTCTTCTCATGTGCCTCGCAGACGCCATAGTTTGGAGATTTTTACTAAGTAACAACATTGAATTCCAGAGGAAAAACTAACCCGGATGCACCAAAAACAAAGGATACTTCGTCTGAGGAGTGCAGTATGCATTGAGGTCGGTAGCTCACTTGTGTAGACTGTAGAGCCTTAGATCCAGACAAGGGCGTCGCCAGGGGGGTAGGGGGTGGCTTTCAAAAAAATAGTAGAGAACTACACTGATAAACAATGCTAGCAGATATATTGTTTCAATTGGATTGTGAGAGGGGTTAGTGTGCCCAAGAGCGTCGATAAGGAGAAGGTACGGGTGGTAGGGGAAAGCGGGGTAATATCACGCATGTAAGCAAAATTGCTCAGAAAATCTTTATTTTTTAGAATATTACCATATCGTTAAGGGATATATTTCGATAATATCTCTTCTTTACGAAAGTATATGGAAAATTAGAATGGAATAACCCAATATTGAAATATACCCATACTTTCTAGAAATTAAATTTTATGGTATTACCCCATCCGGTGGGGCAATATTGCGCACCTCATGGGGCAAAATCGCGCATAACATTTTAGTTAGAAAATGGATTAATTAAAACAAAATTCAATACAAAAATATTCTATAATGAACTAAAAAAAGATAACAAAAATAAATTTCAAAAATAACAAACGAAACCGGCAATATCGCGCATATTGAAAATAACGTGGGGTAATGCCGCGCACATAGAGAGAATACGCGCGCTTTTACCCCATATAGATACTGACTCACTTTTTCAACCTTAACTCCGGTACGAATCAAACGAATTCAAAATTTTAAAAAGAAAAGAATAGCTAAATATAACACTAAACTATAATATCCAGAAAATACAATGGTTTTCTGATATTGATACTGACATCGCTTATTCTTCGTAACCCCAATGTTACAAGGAAACCCACCAAATACACACTCTGATCTCCAGCGTGCAACTGAACCCTCCGATGTTCGGTTCGGTGGAACTATATTGGCATAGTTGTCACATTTACCTTATGATATGCGAGTGGCCAAACTTCTTCTAGAATGCTGCAAATTAGGTATTTTTTCATGCGCGATATTACCTCGATGCGTGGTATTACCCCGCTTTCCCCTATATGTATTGGGGGAATGACGTAAGCAAGTTACGTTAAAAATTTTGTTTAGATCACTCAACAAGCGATTTCTTTGACTGTCAAATTTTTTTGGCAGATTTGTTTTTCGTTGGACTCTTATATTTTAGGCGTGGTTGAATTTTATTTTGTTCGTCCGTCCGTCTGTAAACACGATAAATCTCGAAAACACAAAGAAATCATTTATGATTCGGAATCTGCGATTACTGAAATATTGGATTTTTTTTTTCAATAATTCGCTGGGATTTCATATGGTTCTGGTTTCACGATTTCCACACACATATTTTGCCTGAACATCAAATACGTCATACTCCATTAAAGCGCAAAATTTCAGGTCGATCAAATCAGTAATTTTCAAATTATATGGAGAACAAAAGTATTCACGGAATCTCTATAGTCGAATTTTGCCCATCAACGAACTTGACGCGGCATTCGAGATCCGAACCTTATCTGAAAATTTCGAGTTTTTAAGTTCATCCGTCCGAGAGTTATCGTGTTTACGGATGGACGAAATTGAATTTGACCACGGATTCTTGACCATTGAGTTGAACTGTTGAACCTAGTCAATTGAGACCATTCTCGGCTTAGACATCGAACGAAATTATATAGGATCTTGTTTCAGTAGAATGAGCGCCCAAAAAAACTAATTTTGAATTTTTAGAGAAAGTTTTGGATAAAATTGGGAAAATGAAAATAAAAACTTTTTCTATAAGTGTTTCATTTGGCATAAATCATGGAGCATATCGAATGAGAGCAGTCATTATGGAGAGTGGAGACAACAAACAGATATTTCTTCGATTAAAAAAAATGCAATAAATAGACCCAAAACGATCAAACAGTTTTCGGGCTGAGAATTCGATAAAAACACTCTGTATGGCAGTTTATGAGTTTGGATTCAAATTTCCCATAACTTGTTCTACTTAGCGCTATAGGTTGCAAAAAATTTATTGGAGAAAATAATTCCGTAAAATAAAATATTGTCGCGACATTCCTACATCAGGACAATCGATATTCCTTTATTTATTATGTACCAAGTTCTATTTCCATAGGACCTATATCGATAAAGTATGAACATGAATTTTCCCAGCCTACCTTCCAATATTTATATCTCACTTGCATTCGCATAAATCATGAATGGGAATAGATGAAAATGAAAAAATAACTTACTGCTGACGATGTACAATCATCGTCACTTTGATCGGTCACCGCTTGATTTTGCCGTCTCATATTCCTATTTCCTTTCAAGTAACACACTCAAACTTCTTCAGCAAACGATGGAACGAGAAAATTGCGTTCTCCATTTTCTAACAGCTGTTTTGTTGTCACAAATGTTCGATAATTCTTGCCCATACTCCCTACGTCGGGACGCCAGCGAGTTGCACTATCCTTGCGAAAATGCACGAGTTTTTCCGGCTACGGACGGAAATCGACGCTAGGCGCCACACGCTTGTTGGTCATGACGGCGTCGTCGTATCATGGACGCTGATTTCTTCATTTCAGGGATGAGGCAAAGAGGGATATTTTAGAACTACAAGAATTTCCATTTATGTTGCTCAGAGCCGATTGCACCGTAGATAAAACTAGATTAAATCTTAAACCTCGATTGGTGATTTGGTGCCTATGATAATCAATAGACACTAATCGAGGTTTTGGATTTAATCTACAGTTTCGTCTACGGTGCAATCGGTCCTCACAAAATCAACTTTCCGGCGTGAACACTGAAAAATGTTCATTCACTTCGGGAAATTAATGAATTTGAGGAAATATTATGTGAATTCAATAATTCCAAAAACCTGGCAAATGTTAAAGAAACTTCTTCTCTGTTAATACTAAAAATATTTCACGTAGGTTTATAAATAAACATGGTTGGTTGGAAGGTTTAAGCCGGGTTTCACTAACGATTTTAATCTCGTTTAAGTCCGTAAACCATAATTTTCTGTGGTTTTCCAGTCAAAAATCAATCGGTAATCTCAGTTATCTCGTTAAACCAGATTGAAATGTTTGGTGAAACCGGGACTCAATTAAGGAGATAACTGAGATTACTGATTGATTTTGACTTGAAAACCACAGAAAATTATCGTTTACTGTCTTAAACGAGATTAAAATCGTTGGTGAAACCCGGTCTCAGTTATTCTATTTCCTTGTAAGGAAATCAAGAATTGAGTGTTGAGATTTTACTTTCTGACAGTTCATTCGAAAGCAGTACTCGAATAATCCGACAGAAAAACTTCTAAACGAACAGAACAGACGAACATATGGAATTCCCCATTTTTCAAAATTCTCAAGAAATAAGCCTACAGAATGAATACATTTAAATACCTTTTTGCACAACTTAAAATAGTCCAGTATGACAACGTAGCAGTACTTTGAATCCCGTGTCACAGTTAAACCTCAAAAGAACTAACTCCATTTACAAAGTTAAAAAGGGAAAATCGGAAATAGCATTGGCAACATCTCTCAGAATTATTTGACTTTCACGAATGTCAACCTGCGTCAGTTTTGAGTAAAAGAACTAGAACTTGATAAACCTAAATCATGGCCAACCGGGATATTTTATGAAAGTGAATGGAGTATACTGCGTGTTTCCTAATTGAATGTCAATATTCATGGGGTGATTTTTGGTCACATTTTAAGAACAAAACTTCATATGAATATATGTCCTAAACGTCTAACCTTTTGAGATACAGGGTGGTAAAGTATTCTCAATATAAATGAAAATGAAGTCTGAATTCAATTATGAGCAAATTTGATCCTCTGAGTTTTTTTAGTACGACGCACCGGTTTCATCTGAAAAGATAAAATCTACGTACGTCTCTGCATGGTGATATTGTCATGCGCCGCGAATATTTTAGGGACAATTTTTTGACCATTTACTCTTTGTTCATTTTGCACTGTGTTGGTTATGTTAGAAAGAATTTCAATTTTGAAATCACAAGGAGTAGATAATATTTATAACACCAGAAGTATGGGGCTCAGAAAAGCGAATATCCCTTATTTCACGCGTCTTACCCAGGTGCGGAAGAGTTTTCGAGTAATAAGCTCAAAAATATTCAATCACTTACCTAGTAGTAGGTACTCGAAATATTGAAAGTTTGAAAAGTCTGTAAAAACATTGTGGAAGAAGAATGCATATTATTCTCTGCAAGAATATCTTGATTTTGATCTTCCTTTGTAGAATTCATAGTTTGTAATGAGTTTCAAGAGGTTTGTTTGTTAGTATTCATATTAAATTAAGTTTGTCTTTTTACTATATGACATTTTCCCATACATACTGTAAATATTTCAATCAGTGGAAATGATTAGTATTATTGGTATATTATGCAAAGATCATGTTATGATGGTCATTAATATACGAGCATACGAAATGAGCCGGAGGCGAATTTCGTATGATTTATGCGAGTGTCGAGTATAGACACTTAGTGTCTATACTGTGGTATTAATGACCATTACATGAGAGTTGCATACGCTATTTTATCTAAACCCGATAAATGACGAAGAACTATAAATATTATATTTATTCCGATTCAAGGCTATATACCTAACCTGAAATGTCTTGCTTCCAAAAATGATTTATCGGGCTGGAATTGTAAATGAAAAGTAAGAATATACGTTAATCTTCGATAATCGACCGAATACTCACCTCCAAATAACGATTAAATTGAAAAATATGCATCTCAAATTACGTCAGACCTCGGACATATCGAACGTCAACGCGATAATTCGAACCCGAAAATTTTGCGATTTCGGCGAAATTCGCGAGTTTTGCGAATTTTTTTCAAAATAGCATCACCGTGGAGCTCCGTTCTTCCTCTTTCCGACGCCCCCCTACCGCAGCGGACGCGGGGGCCGCTTGATTGAAAAATAATGGATTTCTATTGATACAAAATCTGTATCTTGATGAAAATCTGTACCGTAACGGATTATGGACATATAATTGTATTAGTATAGTACGGGTGTAGATTTTTTCGGTTGTTATATGTCGTTTTTAGTAATTTATGATTTTAGCCATGTGAATTATTTATCACATAATTCGTCTATACCTATAATTTGAGTAATTTGACCCTCGAAATTAAAAGTGAAGCATCTAGTGGGCTTTGCCAAAAACCAGTGAAAACTATTGCGCACGTGCGAAGGGAAAATTGTGATAGGGTAATATGCAGCACGAAGAAAATTCCATAAGGTATCCATGGATACATAATGCCATTGTTTAAACAATGGTGGTACTCAGTTTTTCATTTCTCCAATTGTGAATTGTAAAAAATCGATGAGTATTGGCTAAACAATATTAAAATTTAGTATGACAATACAAGAATAGTTGTGGAATAAGCTCAACAATTCGATTCGAACATTCCTGTTCAATAGCAATATTAATTTGATCACATAACCTTGAACATGAAAGTTGCCTAATTTTGGATAGGAAAGGTGGCTCGAAATGGATATCCAAAATTAGGAACCTTTTTTGCAGTGAAAATTTTCCCGAGGACCAAAGTGGGGAAGGCTGGATCCAGTGTTCTGTATGTTCAGATGGGCACATGAAGATTGTGCTGGAGGTGACAGTAGCAAAGTTTACGTGTGTGATTTTTGCAGAGACAAATAGGTTCCTAATTTTGGATAGGGTATCCAATATTTGGAACCTATTTTTGCAATCATGAAAATCGTCGTTTTTCAGTTGAGTTAATTTTTATGTCATTTGGGTGAGAAATAAATATTTTAGTTTATATGACGTGGTTTCATTAGGGTAAAACCACATTTCAAGTGAAGAAAAATAATCAAGCAAGAATTTTTCTGCCGAAAAATGTGAATTGAAAAAAAGTATCCAAAATTAGGATACTTTCCTCTATACAGTATGGTGCAAATGAAAGGAATACATTCGTTATTTCGAAAACCGGCGACATTGGGGGAAATCCTGAAACCCTTCGATTGTTATTTCAAAACGGGCTATTCGTAAGGATACCCTTTTATTTTTGACGTCAACTATGCGACCGTGATGACTTCCACTATGCGACCGTGATGACGTCATCGCTGAAATTTTTAAATGAAAATGTGGGTGTTGTAATACATTATTTGAAAGGTCTTTTAAATACCTATTCAGCCATATCAATATATGTACAGGGTCACCCAAATTGCTTGATTTTGGCTGTTTCTGGAACTTCTAGGCTAGATAAGTGAAAATGTTGAAAGGAGTCCTGGGCTCGATTTTCGTGAAAACTCGATAACTGAAAGCCGTTTCACGATATCTTCATTTGTTTTGAAGATATAACGAAATTTTGATATTTTGGCGATTTCGAAGATATGCCATAACTTCTTCATTTTCTGAAATATCTGAAAACGGCAAAAACTTTCTACAGGCACTTTTTCATTAGCTGTACGACACCGTATTCAGTTTTTTAAATCTCTTGTATAAAGGGTGAAAAAAAACAACTTTTTATTTCAAATATACGAATATGGTATCTTCCATGTTATGTTAAAAAAAAATCAACTTCTCGAAAATAGGTATATATCTGTCGAAATATTATTGGCATATTAGAGACGGAAATAGCAGAAAAGTGGAATTTTCACTTAAAGTTGAGTCTGTTATGCATTATTCTACGAGAGTGAGGGTCGGAAAATAAAATATCGACATATATATATATTCGAAGAGCTATTTTTTCTGCATAACATAGGATAGAAAAAAGATACCATTCGTATTAAAAATGAACAAGGTTTTTTTTTCACCCTTTATACAAGAGATAAAAAATAACTGAATACGGTGTCGAATTGCTAATGAAAATGTGCCTGTAGAAAGTTTTTGCCGTTTTTAGATATTTCAGAAAATGAAGAACTTATGGCACATTTTCGAAATCGCCAAAATATCAAAATTACGTTGTATCTTCAAAACAAATGGAGATATCGTGAAACGGCTTTCAGTTATGGAGTTTTCACTCAAATCGAGCCCAGGACTCCTTTTAACATTTTCACCTATCTAGTCTAGAACTCTAGAAGTACCAGAAACAGCCAAAATCAAGCAATTTGAGTGACCCTGTACAGTAATTGATTTTTGTATTTGTTCAAAAAATTAATATAATTTTATTATTAGAATAAATGTTTAATATATTTTATTCATTAAATACAACGAAACCTGAATAAAGTGCTCAAATTGTTCACCTTCAGCTAAAATGCAATGAGAAATTTAATTTTGTGTGTCAATAAATACATCATACCAAATAGGTACTCACTACATTTTATTAAGAAATCTGTTGAAATTTCATCAATAATATTTGTGGCAATGCTAAAATCAATTACTGTACATATTGATATGGCTGAATAGGTATTTAAAAGACCTTTCAAATAATGTATCACAACACCCACATTTCCATTTAAAAATTTTATCGATGGCGTCATCACGCTCGCATAGATGATGTCAAAAATAAAAAGATATCCTCACGAATAGCCCGTTTTAAAATAAAAATCGACGGGTTTCACGATTTTTCCTCAAAGTCGCCGGTTTACGAAATAACGAATTCATTCCTTTCATTTGCACCATACTGTTTATGTACATGATGTAACTCATGACCTACCATCAGAGACCATGTATTTTTTATGGTTTAAATACACAATGCAATACAATACTTGTGAAGTAAAATGACGTATTTGAGCTAAACACAACATTTTGTGCAGATCGCGGTACCACAACCATATAAAATTCAAGCGTGGTGGATCTAGTTACAATGTTGATGAACGAGCGCTCAAAATTTCAGTCAGTGCTTTAGGTGACCCATAATTTCAATTCTAGACTATTGTACTACTCCCAAATTAACTTCCACTCTGAAGAAAAAATTGTTTGACTCCATTTCATGGAAGACTCCTACCTCATATTGCTCACACTGAAGACTAAATTGGGTCCTGATAGTTAAGGATTGAATGTCTGCTATACAGAGTGTAACAGCCAAATGGAATAAATTCGAAAACGAATGAAAGAGGGGGTATTAGGAAAAACGCTCGGACACGTCGATGCGTAATTTTAAATGCGCATATTTTTCAAGAAAATAAAATTATATAGGGTGTTCCTTGCGACCGTGGCCAATACCAACTTTCTTATTTCAAATGCAACCCCCTGTATATTATTTATTTTTTGGATTCTTCAGAAAATTCTAGACATAATTCATGTACAATGTCCTATACCTATCTTCAACTTTTTCGGAAATATTGAGTGTTTTCAGATTTTTCACAAAAATTAACATTTTAAATGAAAATTATTTTTTTTCACAAATTCGATACATTACACTCAATACTTATTTCCCATTTACCTCTTGATGAGTGCCCCTGGCTCAGTGGTAGAGCGTTGGAATTTTCGGACCCAAAGGTCCGAAGTTCAATCCCGAGCTAGGAAAGAAATTTTCTAGTCGCGGTAGGGGCCACCATTCTCACTGTTGGGTCAAAAATTAACAGTGCTGTGCCTAAGGTGGCGTAAGGACACAGTAACAAAACCTACACAGAACACAACTGCTTACTCCGAACTCGGCACAAGTTACAAACTTCGAAGCTTGTAATTTCAGAGAGGTCTCCACAGGAGACCTAGGAGTAATCAGGATAAACAATATATCATACCAAAACAATATATCATTTCCTACATCGACATTAATGTTTTTTTTTTAATAATTGAGAAATAATCAGTATTACTTATTAGGTTTCAGTGTAATGTACCGAATTTGTGAAATAAAATAATTTTTATTCAAAACGTTGATTTTTGCAATAAATCTGAAAACACTTAATACTTCCGAAATAGTTAAAGATAGGCATAGGACATTGTGCATGAATTGTGTCTAGAATTCTCTGAAGAATCCAAAAAAAAATTAATAAACAGGGGGTTGCATTTGAAATAAGAAAGTTGTTATTGGCCACGGTCACATGGAACACCCTATATAATATTATTTTCTTGAGAAATATGCGCATTTAAAATTACAAATCGACGTGTCCGAGCATTTTTCCCAACACGCCCTCATTTATTCGTTATCGAATTTATTCCATTTGGCTGTTACACTCTGTATGTAAAGCCCGGTTTAGCAGTGTGAATACCTTCTCATTGGAGAAAAGATTAATTTTTCACTTTCCGTCATTTCAGTTCAAATGTGTTTGTGTACGTCCGTCAACACAATATTTCGCGAACGGAAAACCTGGAAGCTCAGGGTAGGATCGAATCTCGAATGCCGCATTTATGTTCGTTAATGAGCAAAATCGTAAATATGGCCATTCGAATTTTGGTTTTCCGATAATTGGACGGATTTCATTTTTTTCTCGGAGCTGTCAAATTGTTTTAATGGGTGTCTTGATCCAGAAAATGACAATCAATTACAAAGTAGGTAGTTTTTGATGCCAATTCAGTGTTTATAATTATATGTGTTTTCGAATTTTGAGCCGAATTTACGTCAGAGCTTTTAGCGACCATTTTTTCATTAATGGCATAGTTTTTTTGCAGTCATCTGTCGAAAAACGACAGCTCTTAATTTGACATTAGCCAGAATAGCTCGCTGAATGAAAACTTTAGATGAAAAATCTTATAGGTATATGTGACATTGATATGAGTTAAATTTCAATGAAATACCAATTGGTGTGAATTTATGGTGAACTGACTTAGGGCCGGTATTATAAAAGGCGAATCGAGGATTCAACCGTGCGCCAACTACCAGATAGTGAGGAATTTGGTTGTTGGCGCAACGGTTGAATCCTCGGTTGGCCTTTATAATACCGGCCCTTATAGATAATTGATTCAGGATTTTTGAGAACTGAGTTTCTCTGTACAAAAGAACCATCAATTTATTCAGTTTTGAAATAAAAATAGCAACTAATAAAAAATTACCAAAAAGATTGCACTGTCATACATTATTCTTTCCAGCTCATTACGATGCTTGAAACTTAATTCTGAAAATAAATAGTATATCTCAGTATTACAAAGATTTTTCGAATAGATTTGTGAATCCGAGCGAATTGTTCAACAATATGAAAAATATTATACAAAAAAAGAAACATTTAACGAAAACTCCATAATTATTATAATATAATCTATTTTAGTTTATACAAGTGCAAGTTTATTTTGAAATTTTCTACCTATACCTTATGAAAATTATGTGTATTTCACATAAATACTAGTGTAATTTTTCAGATTAAACATTTTCAACACACTGTATCTTCCATAACTATACAGAAGCATATTTTCCATAAAAATAATGGATATTTTTCAAATAAAAAGTAATGAGTCACTGTTTCACTGTCACTAATTCTGGAATATGTCACAATACATTGTTTGTTCGGCAGTGCTCAATAATGCACTTCTTCAAGTTGTTGGATACAACAAATTTATCCCGTATATCTTGGATTTATATTCTGTTATTAAATAAGGCGTCTAGAATGTTTGCTTTTGGCAAGTGCTAAGTATTCAGGTATCTGGAAAAAAATTACATGTTACTCATGAATAGAAAATAGTTTGGGATATAATTATTACCAATTTGTATATTGAATTTAAATTAAGTGAAATAAGAGGAAAAGTTCAAAAATTCATATTTTTCATAGTGGGTAGATATGGATTTATTGAAATTTTTGGGAAAGATGAAATAATTCATCTCATCAATTATAGATTTTGAAAAGTTTTTAATCCAGCAGGACCTCAATTTATGATGAATTGCTTGGATGGATGAGAAACTCTTGAATTTCCTCATAAAAGTAGTTTATCCAATCAGTAGTATGCTCCATTCACTTTTACAAAGTATCCCGGTTGGCCATGATATTCTGACACATTTCGCCGTGTATATTTTGAAAAATGTTAGGTTATAGTAATTTTTCTGTCATATAACTAAGCAACGTTGTCCTTTATACATAGAAGTCGTCGTAGTAATTACGTATTTAGGAAAATGTTTATTCATTTTGGGAAAATAAGGCCAAAGACCTGGCGGATGTTGAAGAAACTTTTTTCTCTGTTAATATTGGAAATATTTCACGTATATAAACATGGTTGCAATATTCAGTTATGCTTTTTTCTTGTACGGAAATCAAGAATCGAGTTTATTTTATGAAAAATAATGGACAGAATGTCCGTTACTTTGTGATAGTTCATTCGATAAAAGAATGGAAGTACTCGAATAACCCGACAGAAAAATGACAGTAGAAATTAGCATTGACGACGTCTCTGATTATTTTGACATTGCCGATACTTCATGGGTGCCAATCTGCGTCGGTTTTAAGTAAAAAAACTTGATAATCCTAAATCTTAGCCAACCGGGATACTTCATAAAAGTGAATGGAGTATAGTTACGAGTTTTTTCAAATCTACTTTGATGTTTTCTCTTAGGAAATCTGAATTATTGAGTCTTTTTCTTCCACCAAACACACCATGAGAATATTGATCTATTCAGAAACCAACCTTGGTAATTTATAAAACTTATTCATATCTGTATATGTGAATAATAAAGAAAAAGTTTTGAGATTAAATCTGAAGCATACAACCATCAAAAATATACTAAAATCCTTTTAAATTTAAATAATACTCATTTGTGTACAATTTTTGTTATCAATTTTCAAATTGAACTTTGATTTAAATAATGAGGATATTTTCCTCATGTAGTATGCTAAATTGGTGTTGTTTTGAATGTGAAATACCATCTTGAGTTATTGTAAAATCTTCTGAAATGGCTATGGCGGGGCACTTGCAAAACCAAGAGAAAATTGATTTCTGCTAAAGTATTGACAGTGACAAATCCAAGAATAAAAAAAAGCATTTTCTTTCAACCACAACTCTGACAAAAATTCCAATAAAAAAAATTAATTAAAATTCTTGTTTGAGCAAAGCATAAAATATTCCCCTCTTGGATATTGTTTTGGTTTGCAAAAACAATTTTTTTCATTCTGACAATCCAAGAGGTAGTGTTCTGGGAAAAATAATATTTCTTCAGATTTCGCCTTAAGAAAAAGAGACCTCACTATTCTCGATGATGATAACCAGATAATTAATGGAAAAAGGCAAATAAAAAACAAATTATATTACTGTAATATTTATTTTATGTCAACTAAACATTGGTATTCCAATTACTTTTGCAGAATTAATTGTCTTTTGTTTTTGTCGGTTTGGGTTGGTTGTTGATTGTTGAAATAGGAATTTGTATGAAAAATAGAAGAAATATAATTTTCTGGATATAATATATTGTAATATTTTCGATAATTCACATAAGAAACATGAACATGATCAAAATCAGCTGAATATTGAATTGAGTAAAAAAAAGGTAGAGATAAAATCAAGAAAATTGTGATATAAGCCAGAAAATGTAACATTTTAGATTTCTATATTGATATAAGTTATACTAAATAATAAAAATAAGTATCTACAAAACTATGTGAAAAATCATTGAACAATGAGATTCTTTTTCCATTCACCGTTCACAAACTTCGTCATCATCAATATAAACAGATTTATCAAACCTTCACTACTGTACAACAGTTCAGAAAAATAAAGAGTGCATCCTATAAATGCTGTTTCAAGAAATAATTCAGATATGAATAACTTTCAAATTTCCACAGAAATTTCAAATTAACTTTTTTTTGAAAGTAGGTGATCATTCATACATACACTTCATACTCCATTCAAAATTTAATTATTGAAAAAATTTTAATTCATACACAACCATCAGCTGAATCAGATAAACATTCAAAAATTTACCTACTTTTGCTAGAACCAGTCTCTTCTTTTCCTGAAGTAGCTTTTGCAGGCTGAGGAATAATGGTTATCTCATCATTGATCTTCAGAGGCTTCAGAGCTTGTTCACTGTTAGAAGTTTTACTACTCGCCGACCCTTTTTTGTCCATCACTCGTTTGGCAACAACGCTATGCGCCGAATATACATGATTCTCAAATTGCTTGTACATTCCGAAGGTAGCGGTGCAAACAGTACACTTATAAGATAGATGGGCTGGCTTCAAAGTCATATTGTGATCACGTGCTACATGATTCAACAATTTCCATTGATAAACCTGAAAAAAATAAATAAATGAAATTTATGAAATTATCCAAAAATATAAAATTGAATTATTTTTTCTCTTTGGGTTTCAAAGAAAAATTCCTTCAGCTTCTGTTTATTAGCTCAATCAATACAAGAATAGCTGCCACCATTTCCTGTTGGGTCAAAAATGAACAAGGTGGCTTATCACTATCGAATCATCCTTGGCAAGGTCCATCTACTGGCAGTTAGAGTTGCCATTAAAAAACTGAACTTCCCTCCCGCCCTCATAGAGGGTGCACGAAAAACTGCTCAATTATACATACAAATTATTTGTTTGAGTATTTTTTTGACAAAAGAATTGAAACAGAGGATATGAATTTTGTTCGTTACTTTTTGCTCACTCTGTATTAACTGACAAAGCAAGTCATTCAAAAATCCATTTGTTTTGGGAAGAATATATAAAAAAGAAGGAACCAATTCTACATTTCGAATCATTCTTATTGTCGGAATAAATGGCAAGAATTATTTTTAATTATGATTGTTTTTTTTATACAGGACATTCAGTTCATGACAATTGAGTTTAGAGAATGTTTCAACAAATAGGAAATGTTTTTTCTGGCTTCATTATACTGATGAACTACCATATGCATTTGAACGACTGCCGAATGAAAGGAATGGGTGTAATGTATAGAAATCTTCCACTGAAAATGAAACAGGGCTAAGAGTCGAGATGACATAATATTTTTCACGTTTCTTATCAATCCATTTATCGCCATCGACCGCTATAAGTCATTGTCGTGCCGTAGGGGATGAGAACAGGAGAAAAATTTAGCTGAGAATTTTTTGAACGGCTATAAAAATCAAACATGTTTGAATGAAAGAAAAATGGCAATATAAAAGTTTTTACCCCACTATGAACTAAAAATGTATTCAAAAACTGGATTTCAAGACAATTTAAGTTTGTTCTCACTCCTTCCTATGCTAAAAACATGGAACGGAATGAAGAATGAAATTTTGATTACATTTTCAAATTTTTTTTTTAACTGAAACAAAAAAATAATTAAGAGATTTGAAGTCAAAATATGATATTAAGATCATCACAAGGTGACATTTTTATTTAGTGCCTATAAAGGCAAAATGACATGGCAAAAGAAGTTCCAAAGGTAGGAATGAAAGCTTGGAAATAATCAATAAAGAATACACCAATAGAGTCCTTATTGAATTAATTAATTTCTTCCCTGATAACAATATACATATTAATATACAAACGAAGTCGAGATATCCACTCAATTCAGTTTTCTGTTACTGTCAATACCAAGAGTGTATCATGATTCCAGCTGAACTTTCGACATAGAGTTTCAAGATTCAAGAACTTGAAATAATATGACTTACCCTTCCACAAACTGGACACCTGCCAGCGTCTTTGCTTCTGTTAGCGGCTTCCTGCATGCTGGAGGTAACAAGACCATGAGATCCTAAAAGATGCCTTTCTAAACCTTGATCAGTGAAAAACCTAAATTGGCACTTCTGGCAATTCAATGGAGGCCTGTTGTAAATCATTTTGGGATGTATCTTAACCTTATGTATCCAATGCATATGATTCCTTAGTTGCTCAAGGTCCTTGATGTAACCATCACATATTTCACAAATAACAAAGGAATTCTTCGAATTGGTATCACCTGGTTTAGCTTGTTGAGAGGCCGGTGTATTTTGAGTTCCAGACGATGTTGATGCACGAGGATTGGGTGCAGTTGTCCTTGGGAGCGGTGTTATTGAGATGCTTGGTGTATTTACCGATTTAGATTTGGGAGATTGCTGTTGCTGGAACAGAATTATTTGAGTGAATTTTCGTTTTGAATTAGTTGCAATATTATTTGATCATCTGTTAAAATGTATTGCTTGTCCTTATCAATCACATGAATCTTCTGTTTTTTAAAGGCTATTGGCACACTCGCAATACTCAAGGCAATATTTTCGAAAGTGACAATATTGGTGACGAATTTGAGGTCCGCATGGTCAAGGTTTGGTCGGCACTACAAGTGGAGACAACTTGTTACATATAACGGATCGATCAATTTTCAATACTTTGACCCGTCCTACTGAGTCTACCAAGAAGTTACCCCAGAGATAATTTTCTATATTCTTCGAGAAAAGGGCTCTTCAAGAAAATATGATATCATCGAAGACAATAGAATAATTTTTGGAATCACAATAAATTATAATGTTTTTACCTTTTAGGAAACTGATCAGTTGTCAATAGTGCATATTTATCAAATAATACAATCGAAAAATAAAACTGATGAAATTCATCTAATTGTTAATAGGATTCCGAAAGCAGTGGGGAAAGATGTAAATATTAAAAAAATAGCCGCAAACTCGTACTCTACCCAACATGATCTTCGATTTTCTGGTCAGTCGTGAACACCAATTATCCACTTAATTAATAATTATTCCAACTTAAAACATTTCATAGAACCATCCTATTAGCAACTAATGACCACATCAAGGTTGCACCTTGGTTCCTGCTCAAAGTGAAACTTTTTCCGGATTTCGAAAATTCGTCTGCATACCGATAAAGATATTATCTTTCTCTATTTCTGTATCGTAATGAGTTCATTACAGTACTAAAAACAGTGCTGTAATGAACTCATTACAGCATTGTTTTCAGTTATATTTTTCGTTTTTTGGTTGTCAGCACTGGTTTCCGATCCAAACGATTTTCAACACACGTCAATTTGGAAATGTCAATTTCGTAAGAGTCACCAACTGCCAAGATACAATACAAAAGTCACTAGGATGTATAATCTGAATTTTTCATTTAATTTCAACGAAATTTGACTGAAATAGAGAAAATATCGTCTAATACTCGTTGCAGAATGCAATTCCAACACTCATGCGTTCGAAAACTCGCTGCTTCGTCGCTCGTTTTCGAATTCGTATTGGAATAGGAGCCCATTCTGCAACTAGTTTTAGAATATGCTATTATAAAGCTCGACCGGAATTCAACTTGACTGTTACACCGGAATACATACGTTCACGTTAAAATATTTTGTCTCTTTATGACACATTATAAAGAAGGGCCTGAGAAATTTATTGTTTTGATTTTCTGCTATAATAACGATTCTTCGATTCTCGAAAAAAAAACTAGGGAAGACATCTTAGAAAATGTGCAACGACGTAAGTAAATGTTATTTGCTAAAATCGTTGCAAGTACTAACCGGATTTTGGCAACACCTACATGCGATGAGAAAGGGATTTCATAGTATGTTATTGAAAAAAGATCGGGGTTCCGCATTAAGAAAAAAAATGACGCATATTCGTGAAAATCTAGATGAAAATATTGGAACTTCGATTGCGAGTATGCTACAGCTCAACACTCAATGAGGAACAACTCTCATGCAATAATTTCAGATGAAAAGTATAAAACAAATGTAATTAAAGAAGGTTAACAAAACACAATTATTTCTAACTGTTGTTTAGGCATGAAGAGAAAATGCTTCAATGAAATGAATTTCAAAAAGCCTGAAATAATATGATCAACATTGCAAACTGTTTAAGGCATCCGAAGCAGTTTTGAAAACGCCATGCACTATTGTTTAAATAGCACTGTGAAAAAACACTACATTTAATTAGGCTTATACCAAATTTTAGTTCATAAACACAATAATGAAAAAATATCTACTGCCAATATTGTGTGAATGCAACAATCAACTTTGGTCACAAATCGATTTTTTACCACCATAATATGAAAACATCCAAGAAAAATCTAGTGGGTGGGGAAAAAAATTTTAGATAAATATTCCTTTCAGAATTTCTTCTGTAAATGTTTTCTTTTTGAGTTTGTAAGTAAACTCTTCTTCCTTGAATCAAAAGTCAAATTTGCAAACTTTCTGATATTCGGATACCAGGACAAAATACAATCAATTTTTGGAGGACGTTGAATTGTGATTCTTCAGAACATTTTCAGTAAAGCCAATCGTTTCCTGAAAGAAGTGACAGCATATTTTTCGAATGAGGTTTATGGTACAAATACCCGAAATTGATGCCTTGCATTTTACTGATGGTCCACTATTAAGAGCAATAACCATTAAAAAATGTATTAAAAAGAAATAAAGTGTTTAACCTCACACTGATCTGTAATATTTTTGATTAACTTGGTTCATAGCCAAAGCATGCATTCATTATTCAATAGTTTTATTAATTTGAAATTAAATATTAGGACAAAGGATAACGTCTAGATTAGAAATGGAAAAATAAATTTGGCCTAAAAATAGAATAGAAATGGTACACATATCTTTTTCAATTTCAACAAATGGAGTAAATGTAATAATTGTAATATGTGCAGACGGCATGAATTTTAACATTATTATGACCACCAACATCAATTAAACCCCATCATGATGACTTACATTTGCAGAAAGTGAATATTGTTTTCTAATATTTGAAGGAATAACTATATATTCCTGCTATCTACATATGTATTTATCCGCAAGTTCTCATATTTAGTTGTAATTTGGGGAAATGGATATTTCAACAATCTAGACTGATAAGTTTTCAATACATTTCAACAGAACAGACAAGAGTTAATAAAAAGCAGAACATAAAAATATCAAGATGAAAATTAGTTTTGAGACCAGGCATTTTGTCATACCTGCGCCAAGCCTGAGTTGGCAGGAAGGAGCATGTGACTGGTGGGACCAAGGCGTCCATTCAGGTCTTGCCCGCCCACCACCTGATACATCAATTGAATTAGAGAAGTTACTTCAGTTTTATGGTTTTCATTTCAAAATTGACTTGTTCATTGAACATTGATTTATGATTATTTTCATATATTTGAAAAGGATCTTTCAGCGGAAAAATCGCTCAGAAATTATCCTTTTGTGGCATATATGCTCAGTCACAAGCGTGTATACCGATACCGAATAAGAATATACAGAAATAAATAGTATAATTTGGTTTTCTTTCAATCCTCTTCGAGTATATTTTAAAATTCAACAATTAAACTCACGAAATGATCAGCAATTATTGATGCAGGCTTCACTAAATAACGTTGAAAAAATCCTTCGATATTCCAAAGTGGGAATTGATTAATTAGGCGATACGGCGACCTGACCAATACCATATTCAATATAATTGATTATTATTTTTTAACTTAAATTTTTCAGAGAATAAATTTTTGGTTCGGATATTGTTATCGAACCACTTTTCAAAACTAGGTACTCAATTCAGTGAAGTAGCAGATATGCTTGATTCCGCCGAAAATAAATTGCTATATAATTATTATGATATCATTTGGGTTTGTTTGCGGTGGCCATTCCTAACGAGTTCTGAAATACGACGTTCGCCCATAGAACTTATAGTATAAGTTCTATACGTTCGCTTCCAAACATTGTATCCAGGGCAACTGGTTGCCTTTGGATATTTTTTGAATAAGTACATTTTCAACTCCGCTCTTGCTCTAAGCTAGGATTTAACATCCATGCGTTTACGTGGAAGCTTAGGTAAATTGAAAATATACTGGAAGAATATTTGAAAAGACAGTTTTATGCTGGCCAGTAACTCCGATTTGAATAATAAGAAATGATGAGTCTGTTTTCGAAATACCAAGAAGAATTATACATTTCTTACAATCATTCTTGGAAGAGTTGGGTACAGGGTCAGGGGTCGGAAACCTTTTGGGTCGGAAGAGTCAAAAATTACAATTTACAAAATTTCCAAATTTTTCGAGAGCCACAATTTTTTTTCTCGCCAATAAACAGTTTTGGCAAACACAGAGTGCTTCTCAATTGGAGGTTAAAATGAAGAGGAGAGATTACATGAATAATTTTAAGTGAAAAAGTCTCATAAAAATGTGTTCGAACACGTTTCGTTTTCGAGATACAGGGTGTTTTTTTCTCATAATATCTGCCTGTGGTATGCCAATTCCGATTGCAAACCTACCGGGTGATATTTTTTCTGGGATACTATCCCCTGGTTGAAACCTTTCTTTCTGGAGTCACTGTCAGTTTGATAAATAGTAGAAAGAAGCTCGGCAGTTATACTGAACTTCATAGTTTCTTGTAGTTTTACCGATTTCTAAAAAAAATTCCGGTCGATTCCTCAGAAAAATCAATATTATCATAAAAATCCAGTTAGTATAATCAGAACTATTCAAGTCTGGTGATCTGGCAGGCTCTAACTAATATATAACAACAGAGCTTCTATTTACACTTTCAAACTTGCAGTGTCTCACAAAAGAAAAAGTTCTAAAGGAAAACAGGATAGTGTTCCAAAAAAAAATATCACGCTGTAGATTTGAAATCGAAATTGGCATGTCACATGTTGTAAACTCTAAATGGTAATATCCATGCCAAATTTCAGTTGAATATCTTGTGAAATGCATATACCTTCTATGAGAAAAAAACTTGAAGAAAATTCAAATTTCAACTCCATGTATCTCAAAACGAAACGTTTGTTATCCCATGTTTATGGGACTTCTTTTGAAATATGTATATAAGGAATCTCCCGTCTTCGTTTGTACCGACCCCTGCGCTAGGTTATAGAATAAGTTATTGATCAATGTTAATAGCTTTTTTGTGGTTGAAAGTGGATGAAATTGATGTTCGGTCAACACACCTCAAACTAGAGACCCTTTGTAATTGGAGATCAATGCTGTATTAATGAAATTTGAATAAAGCTGTACTTTAAAATAAATAAAAAAATTACTTTCATTCAAAATATTTTCACAAATTGTATATTGTATATGTATTTCATTTTAAGATACCTCCCCATTCTTCAATGAATAAATAGATGTTTCCTATGTGTTGCCAACCAAGAAATCTTCTGATCATCAGAGAAGGTTCAGTAGTAGCACATAATAAACTTTATTGAAACTTCAAGGTGCTAACGACCTAGGTCGTCTAGCCTATGAACTGATGTATATTTCACTATTTATGTTCATTCCTATAAAATTAGGCTGAGCTTTCCTGGGAAAATAAAGATTTTCATGTAATCCATTTTGAAATTGAAGTTGGTACCCAACCCAAAGTGACAGCATAGACAGGTTTGTTTCTGTTACAAGTATGACAGGCAACACAGAGGACAAAAACAAGAGGATTTTATTATTTGGCATGAGAGGCTTTTCTTAGGCCATGCATCAGATGGAATGAAAACAAGCTTTAATAAAAAAAAAACATTTTCAATGGCAAGCTTTTATCGGATCATAATTACAAAACTCATCCGCCATATTGGGATGTGTTCTTATCCTTCAACCCATTTTTTTTTATGACGTTGCTTTGTCTTTTGTAAGATTTCGTTGGCAATAAAGGATATTATTATTATTATTATTATATTGTAGCCGCCATCTTGAATTTTCGAATTTTGATAGAAGAATCATCATTGTTGAAACCAAAAACCCCCAGATACTAATTTTGAATCGAATCGGATCATAATAATTACAAAACTCATCCGCCATTTTGGAGCCGCCATTTTGTTTTTTTCTATAACAAATATTTCATGAAGCATTTTCACCAGAAATATGTACACCTGCCAAATTTCAAATCAATCGGACAATTAGAAGTGTGTCATATTCAACTTGCAAGATTTTATCACAGACAGACAGACACCAGGAAAAGTGAAACTAAATAAAAGCTTGTAATAATAGATGTCTTGTTTCATTTTATGAACTCTCGTCATACTAAATTCAATGTTGCATTACTAAAAATGTTGAGAAAATTGCAAGAGAGAAACACCCTAACCTAAATTTGACGAGAATATTCGTTCGATATCTCAATAACATTTTGCAGTTTTACTGAAATTACTTAAAATCGACTAAGTACATACAGAAAATAATGGACTGTTAACCAATAGACATTGGTTCATTCGCAGTTAACTTTGTTGCAAAGTCAACATTAATGCCACCAAATATCCTACCAGAGCATATTGTTCTCTCTATTAAATTGATGCCTTTCTTGATTCAATGCAGAAATACTGGGTTACCTAATCGAGACATTTTATGTCTATGGATGCATATGTTTTGTTGTTAAATGCAACACTAAAATAAGGTCAATGACATTCAACAATAAAGCATATTAGTATACAATTCACGTCCTCCAGCTATAAATAATCTAATGGATAACGGGATTAGGACAGCATATCACCTAATAGTTTCCATCTCTGCTTCAGTTTCAACCAATCAAAATTGGATTGCATGAAAATCATTATTCTTCTCTGTGAAGATCAGACCAATTTTATAGACATAATTAATCATTACCAATGCAGTGAAGTCGATATTAACCAAAAAAAAAATCCTTCTCTATTGATCCAAAGATGTCTAGGTTGGAAACATCTAGGGAACATCTCTATTCCCAAAACTTAAAATTGAAAAAAAACATTCTCTAGTAAATAACTTACTGTGAACACCTGATTTCCAGCCAATTGGTAAGATGTGGGCACCAATACAGATCCACCAGACATTGTAGGCTTGTAGACCATACCAGGAATGTTTCCCTGCCTAATGAGTTGTGCTCCTTTCAGCTGAGACATACTGCCCCTACCTCTACCTCTTCCCATCTGGTTGTTGTTTTGTAGCTGCATCTTGCTGAGCAACTGGAACTGTTGCTGCTGTTGTGGGATATTTTTGGAAAGAGCTTGATATGCTGATACATTCATACCAGGGCGCATCTTCGGTACTCTTGGAATCTTGGCTGGGGGTTCCCAATCCAATGGAGGTTCCAAGTTCCTGAAAATAAAATTGATTAAGCTTTGTATTGCCTTGATTCATTAATAAACAGTACTCTTTCACTTGTTTTTTCCTCTGAAATATGTATATTGATAACTTGCACTAATTCAGTAAAAGCATACACACCTTTCTGGCTTATACTTCCTGGAGCAAGCCATCAAGTGCCTCGACAATTTGCCCTTCTGGTTTTCTTCAAATGGACAGTTAGGACATTGATGAAATGATAATGCCCTTTCAAGTCGTCCCCTAACCATATGCTCAGCTTCCATATGATAGAGGATATCATGAGGACTTCTGGTTTCATGGGCGCAGAAATTACATTTATAAACATAATTTTTAACATGTGGAGTTTCCAAATGATAAGACATAGCAAGCAAAGATTCTGTCTTGAAAGCACAAAATTCACATTTTTTGAAAGCCAATCTGAAACACAATTTTTTGTTATCAATTACAATAAACATAGGGCAAGAAAAGTATATTCATATAGGGATCAAGAACTTACTTGTATGGTTCATTATTTTCTTTGGTATACTCCAAATTCTTAGATAAAGATTGAATTGTTTTAAGAGTTTCTGGATTTCTGGAGCGTTCTCTGTCTCTTTTTCTTCTTTGTTGCCTGAGCAGATCTGTTTGAACAAACTCTTGAACAAGACCAATGCCAATTTCACTGAAAAATTTTCCTAATGGACTTGTAAAATAATTATATGATTTTTCATCATCCTCCTTCTTCTCATTTAGCTTCTCACCGACTTCTTTCTTAACTGTATTTTCATCTTCATCGTCATTTTCTTCTTTGTCATCAGATTCTTCTTTTTCTGATTTATCCTTGCTCTTTTCTTTTTCAATTTCTTTTTCCACTTCTTTCTTGTATTTCACCAAAAATTCTTTTAGATTTTGAACTGGGGGTTTTTCGTATACATATGGAACAATGAAAGATGGAGCCTCAACAACAAACATATCATCTGTCAATGTTGGCAATACAGGAGTGCTTGGTTGAGAAGTAGAAGGTTTTATGGTAGTTTGGTTCTGGTTAGCCATTGGAATAGGAGTGATAGTAGCTCTCATATTCGCAGGGTATATGCCTTGAGCAGGTAAAGCCAAGGGTAAAACAGAAGAATAATTCGTTGTCTGGGAGGGTATATTCAGAGATGACTTATTTATTGGCACAGGGCCTTTACCAGAGAGTATGGAGTTTGTATCAATTATAACCAGAGTTGGTTCCTTTTTTCCAGAAGTTGTTGGAGTTGACTTGGATGCTATCTCCACCAATCTTTTTGTATCCTATGGGAAAATTCATAAATTGAAGCGATCTATGCATTCATTGAATTTGATCAAGAAAGAATTCATTGTGATGTAGTTGTAGAGTAAAAAGAAATGAGTATATTTAAAAGTTGCCATAACTGATAAAAATATATGTGTTTTCTCTGAATTGTCATCAAGAGAATCAGCAAGACAAATATCAGAAGTTGTATCTCTATTAGACCAACCTTTTCAAGAGCAAGAAAGTACTTTTTTAATGAATGAAGGCAATAACTTGGGTGTTTTGATCTTTTTCTGAAAATGGTGGTCCATCCCTGTTTTAAAAGGAATTTTGTGGTGATAATACAAGACAAACAAAACAATATTTCTTAATAAAATTCAAATCTGAAAAACTATTCGCTAAACTGCACTGAATGATTTCAAGTACATCAACAAGATAAATGGAATGAGTAATCCACAAAATTAATATCATTGTGCCATTAAATGAAAAAAAATGCAGGGTGATTTTTTTTAGTGTTGCTTTAGACGTATTAGAGGAAGGAATTTTATTACGAATTCAAGATTATGTATTTTTGTGTTAGAGTACGTAAACTTAAATTGTAAAATATTTTCAAGCAGAATGTGAACTTCGTTATTTCAAATGCAACACCCTGTATATTTATACATATTTAAATTCTTCGTTTGATTCTGCACGGATTTGATGTATGATATGCGCAACCACTTCAAGCGATTGTTGAGTTATAGCCTGATTGTCAAATTTGTAGACAGAAAGAGTGTCACAAATTAGTGTTTGTATCTCCAGATTCTCTCATTGTAAGAAATTTTTTTCGCAACAGTGAAACAAAATGAAGTACGCTGCTACTGCTTCTTGTTTAAATTATGAGGAAATATTATGCAGGGTGTCTGAAACAGGGCTTCAAAATGAGCCTCAATAAAACTATGAAATTTCATATTCATATTTGGAGTGTGCCAAACATTTCATGTCTTTAAAATCAATAGTTTTGCCGTTATTTATTAAAATTCGAATTTCATGACTAAACCCATGTTTGGCTCAGTAAAATTCAGTGATATGCTCGTCTATTTCAAAGTAGGCTATGCTAGGAATTGTCATTCTTACTTATTTTTATTGATCAAGTACTATGCAAAACAAGCAATAATAAAAAGGTACACTAGAATGATATATTAAAAGTCTGTTCTTTATTTGCGGCGAATGTGACAAATGAACAAAGCAGATAATGAATGATGACTATATAAAAAAATCTTAGTTTGAAACTGACATTCTTACTATTGACATAGCCTACTTGAAAATTACCTTAATAAACCTGATGATTAAACAAAGAAACCTGGCTAGTCGTGAAATTCGAATTTCATTCAATAATGGCAAAACTACTGATTTTAATTACATGAAATGTTTGAAACACTAACTAGTTATCGACGAGCAATCGATCTGAATTAAAAAATTAAATGGTTCCCATTTGAAAATAATGAGATTTGATAGCTTTATTGAGGCCCACTTTGACACCCTATATAATATTTCCTCATGATTTATACAAGAAGCAGTATCAGCGTACTTTCTCTTGTTCCACTGTGGCGAAAAAAATTTCTTACAATGAGGGATTTTGGAGATATCAACTAAGATGCCTAGTGTTCAGTCATCGAAATATCAACACTAATTTGTGACACTCTTTCTGTCAACAAATTTGACAATCAGGCTATACCTCAACTATCCCTTGAAGGGTTGAGCATATCATACATCAAATCATTACAGAATTAAACAAAGAATTCAGATATGTATAAATGTACAGGGTGTTACATTTGAAATAACGAAGTTCACATTCGTTTCTGGTCGAACCGGAAGTAGATTCTGCTTGAATATATTTTACAATTCAAGTTTATGTACTCTAAAACAGAAATACAGAAACTCGAATTTGCATAAAAAATTCCTTCCTCGAATACTTCTAATGAAACACTTAAAAAAATCACCCTGTATAAAGTATGTAACAAACTTAATGTCAAATATTCAAGGATATGAAAGTAAAGATTATTTCCAATATAAGATATTCATGGGAGTTTTTACTTCAACCTTATGATTCGTGAGATATCAATTTTCTTCTAAAACTTTCCTACTCTACTCTGGAAGACGTTACATCTCAGTAATGACAATTAGTGAAGCCACAGGGTATGTACACTAATCCTATTTTTTACTCAAGTAAATTTGACAGAAAACGATAAAACATGGCTGCAATGGGAACTTCAACTTGTATTATAATGTAACTGTGACAACTCATGTAAGTCTTCAATGAGGCAACTTTTATTTACTGTATCATTTGTTGAATAAAATTAATATAAGTCATAGAAAACCTGATTGTTGTAAAATGAAATAATTAGCCCTTCACACCATAAACATTTATAGCAAAGTTTCATCACTTACTTTGACCACAATAGTTGGCGAATCAGAAGACTTTGCTAAGACTTTCCTTTTTGAAGGTATTCTTTCAATTTGTATAGCATCCCCAATATTGGCAAGGGGATCTTCTGGTAAAATTTCTTCAATATCTGATTCTTCAGATGACTGTTGAGCTGCCACACGCTTAGCATCTTCTTCTTCCTCCTTATCCTCTTCAATATAACTTTTTGTTCTATTAACATTTCTGGAACTTCTTCGAGGAGTTATACTATCCTGATTCAGTATCTTTTTTTCAGGGGTAGTTAACTCTATTATTTCAGTTTCAGTGTCTTTATTAGTTCCATTCTGTTTGGGAGATTGTCTAGGATTATCAACTATCATCACTTCACTTTCTTCAGCCCCGGAATCATTTAATTCAATTGTTTCTTCTATATCTTCATTATCAGTACACATTTCTTTCGATTCAACATGAATAACATCATCATCATCGTCCTCTATTTCATGAACATCTTGTTCATCACTGCTGTCCTTGGAACTAGAATTATTTTGGGGGGTTCCCATTATTTCATCTTCACTTTCTTGACTTTGTGTATCATTATTATCTTCAGTTTTTTCTTCATCCTCATTATCTTGAGTTTTCTCTTCATCTTCATCATCTTCAGTCCTCTCTTCATCTTCCTCAGCATCTTCACAATTTTGTTCTACATTCACATCACATAACTTCTTATCTGCACTACTTTCATCGATAATAGAACCATTTTGATCATCTTCAGTAGCTTCATCAGCTGTATTTGATTCTTCAACAACTTCCATACTAGGATCAGCATTTGAATCACCATTGTTCAAGTTTGATTCCTCATTCTGTATGGTAGGAACTTGATTTTCCTCCGAGGATTTGGAGTCATCCACGGAATTTTCTGATTCTTCAACTTCCATTTTTTCATCTGAATCAGCAATATCCTTATTAGTATTATCACATTCCAAATTATTCATTTCTGTATCACTTGTATCTCCATTTACTACTGCAGCTCCTGTAAATATTGATATGACTACATTTTTCAAAAATCATTTTAACAATGTTTACCTTCTTCCTTAGACTGAATGTCCTCAACTTCACCCATATTAGCTATCGCTGCCATGTCAAAATGTGAAACCTGAAAATTTTCAAATTGACGTTTATTGAATGATAAATTGAAAAATAAACACTCAATAATAACTACTACTAGAGGTCTTGCAAAACAAAAACAATACAAGAAATTAGTCTTTCGTGTAATACTTTACATAAATATTTCAAGAGTGACGATATATCAGAATATTCATCAATAAACGAACCGTTGCATAAAGTACGTAGGTACGCCACTGAAAATAGACTGACCGACAGGAGATTTTTCACCTCTCTGAACCCACAACGACGCCGCTGACTGTGAAATCGTTCAGAGGAACAGTTATCACAAATGGTATCACATAACCTATTCCAGAAGTGAGGTGAAAAAATATAAAATTGCAAATAAAGAATATTATCACAAGCTCAGATTACCTGTTAATTCAACTCGCATTTAAATTCCCGCCAAAGCACATGGATATTCAGAGAAAATCTGCATCTGAGTGATCACTGCACTACCAATAGAAGGCTATGACAATCGTAAATACCCGAAGTTCTGTGAAACTGCAACCCGGGATATTCAAATCTTCTATTCGACAACAAATTGGGTTTAATCATAACGATGAAACCAACAATTGAATAATATTACAATTGTTTATCGTGTTTTCCACTAAACATTACACTGAACGATATGTGACAAACCTAGCACTATACCCTAGCACAGCACCAAACTGCCAATATGGCGTCTAACGGTACGTCACGTGACCAAATAGTGACGTAGCTCTTCACGATGTCTCAATTTTTTTTTCATTACGTAAGCGTCTTGAGCCGGAAAAGTTTTGTTCAAGTAAATAATAAAAATCGTTCAAGAAATATTTCAGCTCCCTAAACCGCGTTTCCTTTCGAGTCGAAATAATTTTTCTCCATAGGTAGATAAAAAACTTTTTTTGTACCTACCGGTATATTTTCGACTGAACGAATTAAGTTCATTGTCTTACTTTAACACATTAAAAGCGAACTGATAAAGACATGAAAAAAGTCTGATTTATACTCGTAATCATTATGATTAATTTTCGCGCTCTTTTCGCGTTTTTCCTGCATCGAAACATTGACTTGAAAATGTTTTCGCTCGGAAAAACTATGGTAGCTACATATCATTTCGTTGATGATTTTCAGAAGAAATATTTTCTGTAAAACAAATTTTTTTGCCTGGAGGTATTATACTTCTTATATTAGCTAGATAGGCATAGTTTGAAATTGAAATACCTTCTTAGATTCATGGTTGATAATAAAGTCAGTGTCAATATGTTTTATTGGATGGGAAGATTCTGGTAATGTTAATTTATTGACCAACATAATTATTTCGGGAGAAAGTAGGAAAATAAGTTAACTGCACCCGGTAAAAACAAGGAGCGGACTCCCCCCAAGATGAGAATGGTTCCTCCCGAGCCTCATTTTGTTCATATACCTATATTCACTCTCCGTATCTTATAACTTTTTCTCAACGCAAACCACGCTTCGTCTCTCTCCAACGCTTTCTAATAATGATGAATATTATGATCGTTATAAATCTCGCAAATAAAGTATTTTTGCAAATTTTCATGGCAACACAAAATCGGTGTACGCAGGATATCTTTTTTCCATCGAAGTTGCGATGAAATTTCGGCATCATACTTTCGGGATTCGAATATGAGGAAAACTTGAATCGCATCGCAAAAAATATTCACCGAAAACTCCCAAATGTACCGGTTGAATTTATTTCATACTCCCTCGTATACAAAGTTCGCTTTGGATCTCCCAATGTTGAAGCGATGCTTATATAAATTAAATATATCATGTGATTTCTGGATCACGATAATACTTACTTATACATATAGATTAAAATTGACGGTATCTTTATTTCAAATACCCTACCCATTTTTTTGAACTAGTAAATAAAAAAGCATCACTTTTTTTACCCCAAAATAATACTTAGTAAACGATGAATAAAAAAAGCTCTTTTTGATACTATTTCCAAAAGTGCAATTGCCCACCGGATCAGTTATGGGTAAGAGCAAATCGATAGTGAAAGTGTAAAACCTCGAAGTCTCAATTTTTGAGATTATAAGGATTTGAGCTCTTTGGGTAGTATTTGAGCCGTAGATCCATCAGGTGAATCCAAATTCTCCGCTTCGGTTTAATTCCTTCTCTGTGGCCATGTGCAATAACCTGTAAGTCGAAACCTTCCAGAGGTAGCTTCCGAAACTAGTACCTACTTTTTTCGTACATACCCTGAAAAATTCCTTTTTTTGGACTTACATTTTTACTAGATGTCGAAAAAACTTCCTCTTAATATCGAAGCAAGTTTATAGGTACTTACCTACAAATAAATTGTGCTCCTGCCTTTGTCTATTTTCAAAAATTTAAATTTCTTGTCTTTTCTGATACCTATACGAAGTTTCGATGCTTTCCTCAAAAAGAGAATGAAAAGCACACCAATTATTATATTTGGTATGGCTCTACGAATCACATGTGAAATTTTCAAAATAATTCTGATCGGAGATTCTTAATGATTCGGTTTTCTAATTGACCAGATTTTACTTATGCATGATAAAAACGCCAAATTTATTTTAATGTACCCTTTTTCGACTGATTTATGGTCAGCTATTTAAAAGATTTCACAACCCAAGAATTTAGGACAAGTTTGGGAAATTCATCTGGTTTTTTGAGACAATAACCAGGTCCGGTTAACCTTCATTCATTTTCTCCGTATAAGCTCATAAAATTAAATATATGGTGACGTTTTTATTGCAGTTCAAGTTGCATTCGGAAACACATGGCAGGATAGAATAACAAATCCAAGGTTTCTCTCATTGGTCTGTAGATTCAAGAAATGGTTTTTTTCCACTATCGTCAAAATGGCAAATGAGAGTACTTTGTTGGCTTAGCGAGGCGTTTTTCGATACTGACACTCAATCAATTGTTGATCTTTCCCACTTTTATTCAGAGGAAATGAACCTTCTTATTTTCCAGCTTGTCTTCAAAACCCTTGATTGTAGAGACAAGCAGTTAGTAAAGTAGAGAAAAGTAATCGAACAGTAATGACTCAGTTGTAATTCGAAATCGTCGCTAATCAATCAGTTGTAAATCGCAACAACACCTTGGTACCTTGCTATATATTTTCATATAGAAGGTACATTTAATATTTCCTCCTTGCTATACATTTTCATATGGAAGGTTGAGTTTATAATCGTCGGTCAATTACCAGTTGTCAATAAGTAATTAGTTATTTTTTGTAATTCACAACAACACTTTGCTCCCTTGCTATACATTTTCATATAGAAGGTACATCATAATTCTTCCTTGCTATACATTTTCATATAGAGGGTAGAGTATTCGAATATGTGTTTCTTGAATGTCGAAAGAATGAAATACAAAAGACCCCATATATTGTTAGCCTCCAGTTTCGGAGATTTGGGGGGTTGTTCATGGAAAATGATGACAAAAATTCATATCTCGCAGAAATGAGTGTGTTTCATGAAAGAAGAATTGTGTCATTTGATTAATCCGAAACACGCACAACCTCCGCATGAGTATTGTGGACATTCTCTTACTGAAGTTCTCTCGACCTCTTGCGACCCCCTTACAGAAGCTTCGCGACCCACAGGTTGAAAAACACTGTGAAATTGCATTTAAACATGTAAATTCTGTGGAATCTTGGGGCGAGTTAAAATTGAGATTGGAGAAGAATTTCACTATTGATGCGGAACATCAAAATGTTTATAATCGAGAGAAAAGGCGATGGCGTGCCATCATTGAAAGAATGATTGCTCAGATTGCTGTAGTAAAATTTTTGGTCCGTCAGAATTTGGCATTTAGGAAAACTAGTTCAGAATTATATCGTAGAGATAATGTAGTAGTTCCTGTTTGTACATTTGGTTTTTTGTGACGTATAAGATTGTTTTTTTCAGTATTTAGTTCGTGTTTCTTTCGTGTATTACATATTCTTTATTTTGTTGAAATGGATGTATCATGTATCTAGTAGGTACATGATTCATCATCTAGTACACGAATACAGTAGTATATAAAATATATATGCGTGTATGTAAATTGCATTTTTTCATTGTGTAAAATAACAAAAATCTTTAGAGAAGATGTCGGAGGGCAGAAGGATCACCAAAATATTTACGGAAAAAGGAACGGGGTTATCCCCTCCTTAAATCTAATATGTACAGTTTTTTCCTAACATTAAAAGGAGGCCAATTGAAGATTTTATAAATATATGTCTAAAAAAAAGTTATATTTATTTGTCTTTGGGGCGGCACATAAGGATTCTGCACGCGGGCGGCCAACACCCTAGGATCGGCCCTGGGTACAGGTTGAATCAAATAATTTCTGTAAATCATATTTTGTATTTCCTTTTCCCGGTATTGAACCACTATTATGTCGTAGTCGTATGCCTTATATGAAAAATGAATCTGACTGGTCTGCCTCATCATCGCTCGAATTATGTTTATGCCGAATTGCCGAAAAATTGGAAGAATGTTATTTGTAGCATATGAAACTGCACTGTAAAGCTTACCTTCTAAATCAATTATATCGGTCAATGAGAGTACAAGGATTTAAAAGTGCAAACACAAACAGAAAGAGTTCAATTCACCAACACTTCTCAGTTTTTCACAATATTTGAATCCTACACGTTATACGAAACTCGCCCGTCACTGTCAACACTTTTCGAATCTTGTGAAATGAATGTGAGAAAAAAATATGCAGACCTAAGAACTTCTGCACAAGTATTTTTCACTTTACAACCCTAAACGAATCAACATCTGGTCGGCCGTTCTGTAGCACATTCCTAGATTTTAGAGGAAATGCCGACAAATTTATTGAATTATGATGTAATTGTAAATATTGGAAGACGGCCGCCACCCTTGAATGAATTTATTGCAGGCAGACAAGATAATTAGGGACAGTACGCTGGTCGCTGAATCTCGGATGGTGTGTTTTTTCCAACATCTGAGTTTTGCTCTGAGGCTCATGCTATTCAATCGCGTCTCATGTGAATGTAATAACTCATAATTCACAAGTTGCCTCTGAGCTTCTTATAAAATATAGTACAGTCTGACTATTTTTTTTCACACTTACAAACTGAATTTCCATTCTAAAAAAAAAATTCAATTCGATCGCCGGGGCCCCTTTGTACCTCGGGGCCCTACGCTGCAGCGTACTAAGCGTACCGCTACTGATGGTTGCCGTAGCAAGTGAAACCAACATTAGAGTTGATAGTCCACGCCAAGGGCGTAGCCAGGAATTAATTTCGGGGGGGTTTTGAAATTTTGGCAATTGACTTTGTAAGTGCCGGGAATTGTGAGGGACGCTTTCTGTAGCAAGTATTTGTTGTTTTTAAGAATTCAATAATCCTTTTCCTACTTCTGAAATAATATTCACCATAGATATTTCTGGTTAGGTTAGGTAAACCTATTTTTCAAATATGCTTCAGAATTTAATTTTTATTCACTCAAACAAAAACTTAAAAAAAATATTTATTTCCCAAACAATACTTACAGGATGAATCAATATGAAATTAGTGTGGATGTGTGCTTACATTGGAACTAAATAGAGTTTTTTAATGTTTTATTCCAAAATAGAGCCAACAACATATAGATAGGTATTGAAAATGAAACAGTGAGAAAACTCAAACAATATTTTTTTATGATGAATTCCTTCAATTAAAAACTTATCCGTCCTTTTTTTCTAGCGAATTGGTCAACCATTTAATTTTCATCAATTTTCACACTATAATGAATATTCATAAGCTCCAACCCATTCAATCTAGTGTCACTAGAAGAATTGCGCAGGTAATTTTTAATTCTCCTCAAGCTGGAAAAACTTCTTTCTGGTGTAGCAGTAGATACTGGAATCGTAGCTAAAATTTGTTGTAGGACTAGGATGTAGATGTTCGGATAAATATTTTGATAGCACTCATCTAAGCATTCTAATGCCGATTTTGAAGTGGAGTTCATTGTCATTTTCCATATTTCAAATTCTGCTCTAATTAAGTTTTTATTTTTTCTGGGAGTAGTGAAGAATACATCGATATGGCGTCTTCTAATTCATATTCGCTGTTAAAATTCTGGGGTAGCAGACCAGATAAGGCTGATATTGATTTTCGGTGTTTAGAAAATCTATCAGGTAATTGTTGCATAATATGGTCTAGAAATGGAATGAAGAAATTGATTTTAAAATAAGTTGTTGTATCTAAGGCTGGAGCATTTGACCGGTTCTTCTGCCTGCTGACAATACGTGGCATCTGTCATGTACATGTACCTCCGTTTGTTTCTAGTAAACACTTGGTTTCGTCATAAAGCAGTTGACACTCATCATCCGCCTCAAAACCCGCAAAGCAGAAAGCACGATTTATATTTGGTGGAATGCTGTGATGAGATCAGTGTTAACTGCCTGCAGTTAATACCTATTGCTGATATGAATTGATAATTTCAACTAGAGTTTCGGAGATAAGTTGCTTCAAGTGCAAAATGAAAGATTTATTCTGCAACAAAAAATAACTCTGAAACATTTCGGGGGGGGGGGGGGGGCAGAATTAAAAAATATCAATTGGTTTTCGTTTTGTAGGCTTCCAAAGATTACGCTCGGACAACTTTCATAATTTTTATTCAAAAAACTGGAGGCCGTACGAAGGCCAAATTTGGGCTAATGAGCTGCCAAAGTGACCCGGACGGAAATATGAATTTATAAACCAAAAAAATTTTTTTCAAAAATCTTTGATGGGAATCGAACTCTCCACTTTCGATTTACTAGCGTCGCTCTGGTAACGGAAATTTATAAGATTAAAATAAACCCAATTCATACTCGTTGAGAGTTCGAATCCTAGCAGAGTTTTTTGAAAAAAATTTTTTTGGTTTATAAATTCACATTTCTGCCCGAGCCATTCTGGCAGCCCATTAGCACAATTTTGGCCTTCGTACGGCTTCCAGTTTTTTGAATGAAAATTATGAAAGTTCTCCGAGCGTAATCTTTGGAAGGCTACAAAAAGAAAACCAATGGATATTATTTCATTCTGTTTTCACCACAGTATTCAGAATGGAAGATAGTTCAACCACGGAAATCTTCAACAATTTCGGCCGAAATTTTTTTTCACTGAGGACATGTAAAAAAAAAGTTGAGTTCGAATTTTGAAAAAATTTTTTCACGGAAAATCTAAGAGAATCGAGTACGTTGAAATAGTGCTATTCAAATTGGCAACCGAGAAAAAAAAATTCCAACTTTGCAGGCTTTCCGCCATTTTGAAATTTTTTTTCAGAATTCTACACCATAATTGAATTGAGTCCTAAAAAATACTAAGATGTGACCAGTAACCGTTATTTCAAATGTCACGCTTAACTCACCACTGTTATCAGAATATTGCTCAAAGTTGACATCAAACACCCTGTATCTCGCTTATACGTCGAAAACGGGGTATATGTCATAAGGCAAAAACGACTTCCTCTGTGTCATCTACACCGTCTACACGGCTATATATGTTTGTCCAGTTTATGGTGAAACACCCTGTATACTGTTTCGTCACGATGTCTGTATTTTCCGAATTTCGAGCTGGGAATGGTCTCGAATGATGAGGTCCGATTCACTGATCAGGAATCTGTAGTGAAGTTCAAATCATGTCTGTCCGTCCGTCCGCAAACAACGGAAAAACCTAGAAACTTATATAGCAAAGTGTAGATAGTTTGCTTAGGGCCGGTTTTATAAAAGGTGAACCGAGGATTCAACCGTGCGCCAACTACCAGATAGTGAGGAATTTGGTTGTTGACGCAACGGTTGAATCCTCGGTTGGCCTTTATAATACCGGCCCTTATAGGGTCGGTTCGGTTCGGATCTCGAATGCGGCCATTATATTATATATATTATTATATTATATATATATTATATTATATATATTATATTATATATATTATATTATACAGGGTTAGGGTTGGGATAAAGTATGAAACCAAGTACATAAATATCTTGGTTTCATACTAAAATGGATATTTTCTGAGTTAATATCCACTTTAGGGCAAGGGTGTGATGCATACACTCACATTATTTTTTAACGTAGATTCAATACCTGCCATAAAAAAAATGGGGTTCTGATTTGAAAAAATTGATTTTTCACGATTTTGTCATCCCTAACTTTGAAAGCGATTTTTTCACCCCCTGTATCATGAATCGCGATTTCGATTTTCAAAGTGGATACATCAATCTTACATCTTGAAAAATCCCAAAAATGAAAATTTTCCATCCAAAAACCTCGAAGTTATTCTTGTTTCAGCGGAGCTCTATTTTCGATTTCATTTTCGAATTTTCCCGCTCAGAGAGAATTTTCCAACCAAAACTGAAAAATGTTACATCAAAATAACTTGAAATTTTCTAAGGAATCTATTTCTGCAATGAAAAAATGGTGTTCTAATTTGAAAAACGGAAGTTGACGTCATTTCCAGAAAAACCGGAGGTGCTCATGCCTTGAAAATATTTTAGATTTCATCAGCATCGTGAAATACTTATAAGTGCTGAATTTCATGAAAATACGTTCAGTAGTTTCCCGTATAAATATGGGTGAGGTTCCTCGTGAAAGACCCTGTATTGTCAAGAGACTGAGATGTTCAAAATGCCATCCACCAGTGTCTTGACAATAAGCATATCTACGGACACATTCCTCTTGCACATTGCGAATAACTTCTGGAGATTTTGCGACCTATCTAAATCTATATACATTTATACAGGGTGGCCAAGACATTGACGTCAAGAAGAAAAAAACAGGTCCCTCTTGTCATGGGCTATTCGAATCACCCCCATGTATGTTATGCGATTTTTCACGGTTTTCGAGCTTTTCTATGAACTTTGAGAATTTTCGACTTGACCATCTTAGAAAAGATATTGAAAAAACTACAAGACTTCTCTGTGAAATTCATCTGTAACTTAATCTCCATGAATTGTACTTTTATACATAAAATAACCAGATTCGTAACTTTGATAAAAATTATGGAAATGTTGGTCTCAAGTGAAAAAGTTACGTGAATTGGATTATGATTTGAATTTTCGAATCAAAATTAAAAATGTAAATAAGGATAATTTACGGGTTCTTAGTATGCTTAAAAACTGCGCTCAACAGTCAGCTTTTAGAATCATTGATAAAAAATGGTACTTAACACTCTACTTTTGCTAGAATTAGCCTTCAAAGTCATCGAGGTGGAAAAAATCAAAGATCTAGACATTAATTACAAAATTCTTTTTTGCCATTTTAAGATTTTTCTGATCAAGTTATGATAGAAAATGCTGAAAATTAATGAAAATTAGCTCTAGATGTTGGTCAAGAAAAGTTCTAGATAAAACAAGCTATAATAAAAAAATCATTTTTAAAAAAAGCTTTTATAATAACAACATTCATCCGCCATTTTGAAGCCGCCATCTTGAATTCCTCAATTTTAAAAATAAAAAACCGACCCAGAAAACCCCCAGATACCAATTTTGAATAGAATCTGATCATAATTACAAAACTCGTCCGCCATATTTTAGCCGCCATCTTGAATTTTTCAATTTTGACGGAAGAATCATCATTGTCGAACCCAAAAACCCCCATATACTAATTTTGAATGGAATCGGATGATAATTACAAAACTCATCCGCCATTTTGGAGCCGCCATTTTGTTTTTTTCTATAAAAAATATTTCATGATGCATTGTCACCAGAATTATGTACACCTGCCAAATTTCAAATCAATCGGACGATTAGAAGTGTGTCATATTCAACTTGCAAGATTTGATTACAGACAGACACCGGGACAGGTGAAACTAAATAAAAGCTTTTAAAAAAGAAAAAGGTATGGCAATAAATCATATACATCATAATTAGTAAATAAAAAGAAATTTATTTATAAAATTTACAGTAGGTTTTCAAAGTGGCCACCTCTCGCCTCAATACACATTCTACACCTTCTCAGAAAATTTTCTTTTAATCGCATAAAACCTGCCCTGTTCTCTCCTAGGCCACGTTCGGCTTCTCATAACTTCAGTCGCAGCTCGTCTTCATTCGAACATTCTCGGGCGTAAACAATTTCTTTGAAATAACCCCAAACGAAAAAATCGATGGGATTAAGGTCAGGTGAACGTGGGGGCCACTTTTGATTGGTCCGCTACGTCCGATCCATCTGTTCGTTGCGTAGTGAAACGTGGCGCCGTCGTTTTGGAATATAGTTCGACGAAGCTGAAGCAAAGAGTAAATACTCTTTGGCTGAAGACTCACATCTTCTAGCATATTCCAGGAGCAAAGGAATTGCATGCTCGAGGAAATTTCTGTACGTTTCTTCAAGGGGTTATTTCAAAGAAATTGTTTACGCCCGAAAATGTTCGAGTGAAGACGAGCTGCGACTGAAGTTAAGAGAAGCCGAACGTGTCCTAAGAGAGAAGAGAGAACAGGGCAGGTTTTATGCGATCGAAAGAAAATTTTCTAAGAAGGTGGTAGAATTTGTATTGAGGCTAGAGGTGGCCACTTTGAAAACCTCAATTTTATAAATAAATTTCTTTTTATTTACATTACGATGAGTGATTTATTGCCATACCTTTTTCTTTTTTTATCTAGAACTTTTCTTGACATCTAGAACTGTTTTTCATTAATTTTCAGTATTTTCTATCGTAACTTGATCAGAAAAATCTTAAAATGGCAAAAAATAATTTTGTAGTAAATGTCTAGTTCAGCGGTTCTCAAACTTTTTTGGGGACGGAACCCTTGTGACAAGCAAAATACTTGACGGAACCCTACAATGAAAAAATAGTGCGTATTCTTCATCAATAAGCGTATCTATTGAAAGAACAATGTAACACTTATTAATTATTACTTACTTCACCACATGTTACCACACATTATAGTTGAAATACTAATTCTCTCGTGTATCAGTTGAAGTTCTCACGATAATATTGTGACGAGTGCGGCCCTGTGCATTCAAAGCGCTACGAGGCCGATCCAGAGGTTTCTGGAAACGCGTGGAGTGTTCGTGTTCCATCCGACGTTACGGCTGTACCGATGATTCGGGAAGGTTCCAGACGGGCCCGGACTTAGCGAGAAACAATCGGCGTTATACATATAAGTAGCGCATCGACGGGAGGATTCATTCAGTTAGAGACGAGCGCCGAGTGAGAATTAATAGTGCCAAATAAATCAGTAGAAATAAATTGTACAGACTTTTGTTAGAATAAGTTCATTAGTTATTAATTATTAGTGTTATAAGTAGTGTAAATAAATAGTTTAATTATCCCGGACGTTTTACTAACGAAGAAAACGTTACATTGGTGTCAGTGTGGAGTGGATTTGAATGCCGATAACCAGATCGCAAAAAGAGAAAATGGACCAGGCGAGTATGGAATTCTTCAAGCAAGCCTTCGAAAAAATGAGCTCAAAAATGGATAAAATGGAAGAAAATTCTCGAGAAATCAGTTTGAAATTGGAAGAGAACTCTCGAGAAATGAGCTTGAAAATGGAAGAGAACTCTCGGGAAATGAGCTTAAAAATGGATAAAATGGAAAATAAGGCGGAAGAAAATTCTCGAGAAATGGGCTTGAAATTAGAAGAAAAAATGGATCAAATGGAAAATACGGTGGAGAAAAAAATGAACGATTGTAACGAATTGGTGAGTCAAATTGCTAGTACATTGGACGAGAGAATGGAAGCTATCAAGGAAGTAATAATAGATGAAGTTAATGAAAAATTGGATAAGGTTGACGAAAAAATTGAAGAAGTAGTTGATGAGGTTAACGGAAAATTTGAAGAAATATCAGGAATAATAGAACAGCATGCCAAGTTGATAGAGTCTCTGAAAAGAACTTCAAATAAGAAAGAAACTCAAGCTTCACCATCCTATAGCTTCGTGAAATCGGAAAACAACACAGAAAGTGGTAAAATGAAGATCAAGCCACCTACATTTGATGGAAAAGTTCCTTGGTCGACATATCAAAAACAATTTGAAGCTGCTGCGTTGGCAAACAGTTGGAGCGACAACGAAAAAGCCACAGCATTAATAATAGCTCTACGAGGAGATGCACTCAACATTCTGCAGACGATACCGGAGAGTCAACAGGACTGTTATGAAGTTTTAACATCCAAACTTCAAATGAGATATGGCGATGCTCACCTACAGCAAGTTTACCATGCTCAAATAAAGAACCGGGTACAGAAAACAGGAGAAAATCTCCAGGAATTCGAGGCCGATGTTGCCAGATTAGTGAGGTTGGCTTATCCATCAGCTCCAGACAGCTTCCTTGAACAGCTATCAATTCAGACGTTCGTCGACGGGATCAAGGACAGCGAAGTTCAACAAGCCTTGAGACTTGCCCGGCCTAAAACCATTGATGATGCTTTAGCTCATGCTTTAGAATTCGAGGCAGCGAAACAGGCGTCGCATAGAGGACAATTTCGTGTAAGACAAGTCCAAGAAATAGACCGACCGGTTGAGGAAATCATCCGAGAAGAAGTTAGCAGGTTATTGAATGCCAAGAAAAAGGATGTTGTGTGCTGGTATTGCAACAAAAGTGGGCATTTCAAGCGAAATTGCCCAAGGATTGAAAAAGAGCCACAGCAGGGAAACTAAAAAGGGTCGGTGATAAGGGGCATAAATCGACCCAGGTTAAAAATGCCCCCGAAGTGATAATTCGAGGAATCATGTCCACAGATTTAACAAGCATATTTGTTCCTGGAAAGATAAACGATCGAAGTGTGAAAATACTGGTGGACACAGGATCGACTAGAACCATTGTGCGTCCGGAAATAGCCGAAGGATTGAAAAGTCGTCCAGCTATGATCAAACTACGAACTGCGTCTGGACAAGAAATACCGACTTATGGATCAGTCATCTCCAGCATTGAATTGGGTAGCAAGGTAGTCAAGCATGAAGTTCTTGTAGCCGAAATTACAGAAGAAGTTATCCTGGGATTGGACCTTGTGAAGAAACTTGGATGCCAACTGGATATGAAGAAGGATGTTCTTCGGCTGGGTATTGAAGAGATTCCGTTCAATGATGTGGATGACAGGACATATAAGATCCGACTGACCGAGGACATCACGTTGCCAGGACGGACTGAAGGCATAGTGACTGGTGAATGTGAGAATATCACAAGAAATGGCTGCGTTAGAATGATCGAACCCTCAGACGATGGGATACTAGCCAAAGGACTATTACTTGGGAAGACATTGGTAAGGTTGAGAGACAGCATTCCCATCCGATTACTGAATGTTAACATGTTTCCAGTCACCCTGAAGAAGAACACCTTGCTTGGACATGGGGTACCAGTGTACCATATTTCTGGTGGGATGGGTACTGCAGAAGTTCCGCAGACACAGAAGAATACCGAAGAGCTGGTCGCCCTTCTCACTTCAAAATGTCAAGACCTTAACCAGTGTCAATTGGCCGAAGTCAGAAAATTGATTCAGTCCTTCTCTGACGTCTTTGCCACTAGCGAAAGAACAGGAAAGACCGATGTTGTGCAGCATAAAATCAATACAGGTGATGCACAACCCGTCAGACAACACCCCAGACGTCTTCCGCTGGCAAAGAGAGAAGAAGCCGAACGGATCATTGACGACATGGCGAGGGAAGGTGTCATCGAACCATCCAATAGTCCCTGGACATCGCCTGTAGTGCTGGTAAAGAAGAAGGATGGGTCCACCAGGTTCTGTGTAGACTATAGACAGCTCAACCAAGTAACGAAAAAGGATAGCTATCCCTTACCAAGAATTGATGACACACTGGATACACTCTCGGGATCTCGTTGGTTCTCTACCTTGGATTTGAAGAGTGGGTATTGGCAAGTTGGTTTGGATCCAAAAGACAAAGAGAAAACTGCCTTTAGTATTGGAACGGGCCTGTGGCAATTTAAGGTTATGCCTTTTGGATTATGCAACGCTCCGGCCACATTTGAGCGTTTAATGGAAACTATATTAAGAGGACTCTCCTGGAAGACTTGCCTGGTGTATTTAGATGACGTGATAGTTGTGGGAAAATCATTCCAAGACCACCTGCACAACCTATCCGAGGTCTTCCAGAGACTACGTGGGGCCAATTTGAAGCTAAGTCCCAAGAAATGCCATCTATTTCGAGCAGAGGTGAAATATTTAGGACACGTAGTTTCTCGAAGGGGTGTGAAAGTTGACCCAGACAAGATCAAGGCGGTACAGGATTGGCCCATACCGAGAGATAAGACTGAGTTACGAAGTTTCCTAGGCTTGTGCACTTACTACAGAAGATTTGTGCCTGGATTCGCCAACGTTGCCAAACCACTGACAAAATTAACGAAAGATGGACAGGAGTACATTTGGTCCGATGATTGCGCTGAGGCCTTTGATCGATTGAAAAAGGCTCTGGTCACGGCTCCAGTCTTGAGTTACGCAAGGACTGAAGGAAAATTTGTGCTCGATACCGATGCGAGTAATATGGCCATTGGAGGCGTTCTATCGCAAGTTCAGGATGGACAAGAACGAGTCATCGGTTATTTCAGCAAGGTACTGTCGAAACCAGAAAGAAATTACTGCGTGACCAGAAGAGAACTCTTAGCAGTAATCAAGGCCGTAGAACATTTCTACAAATACTTATATGGTAGAAAATTCCTGCTAAGGACGGACCATGCTGCTTTGAAATGGCTCCTGAATTTTAAGAACCCAGAAGGACAAGTGGCCAGATGGATCGAGAGGCTGCAAGAATATGACTTCGACACTGAACACAGAGCTGGGGCTACACATCGAAACGCGGATGCGTTGTCAAGAAGACCTTGCCCCCAAAATTGTAGCCACTGCTCTCGTGTGGAAGATAAGGCCAATTTGATGCGGACCACAGTGATCGAAGATGACTGGCTACCCCCAGAAATTCGACGAGCACAGGAGGAAGATCCAGATCTGAGAGTAATCCTAAGTTGGAAGGAGAGTGGCAGACGACCTACATGGGAAGAAGTATCCAGACTGAGCCAAAATGTCAAGTCGTATTGGGCCCAATGGGAAACGTTGAAGATTGATGAAGGTCTTCTGAAACGTTGTTGGGAAAATGAAGATGGATCTCAGCAGAGGCTTCAGTTAATTGTGCCCAAGAGTAGGGTAACGGACATTTTGACCAGACTACATAATGGAACTTCGGGTGGCCATTTTGGGATTACTAAGACTCTGGAGAAGGTTAGGCAGCGATTTTATTGGATCAACTGTAAGAACGACGTTAAAGATTGGTGTAGAAAATGTAAAGTTTGTGCTGCGGCCAACGGACCCTATGGCAAAGGAAAGGCTCCAATGAAGCAATATAACGTCGGATCACCCATGGAACGAGTTGCTATCGACATCGCAGGCCCTTTTCCAGAAACAGCCAGTGGGAACAAGTACATTTTGGTAGCGATGGACTATTTTACCAAATGGGTGGAAGCGTACGGTATTCCTAATCAAGAGGCAAGCACGGTAGCTGACAAGTTGGTCAAAGAGTTTTTCTGCAGATTTGGAATACCCCTAGAGCTGCATTGTGATCAAGGCCGAAACTTCGAGTCAAAGTTATTCCAAGAAGTTTGCAAAACATTGGGGATACATAAAACCAGAACTACACCTCTGCATCCTCAGTCAGACGGCATGGTGGAACGAATGAACCGGACCATGGGAAAACATTTGGCCAAAGTTGTCTCTGACCACCAAAGGGACTGGGATGAATATTTGCATCTATTCACGATGGCCTATAGATCTTCGGTTCAAGAATCTACCAAGGAGACTCCATCCAATATAATGTTTGGCCGAGAAATAAGATTACCTTGCGACCTCGAGTTTGGGTGTAAGCCTGGAGAAGATGTAGCTGGGGAGGACTACGTCAGTAATCTCAGAAGCAAGCTAGACTACATCCATGATAAGGTGCGTAATCAAATGCAGCAAGCAAGTGACCGGATGAAAATGCGCTATGACATCAAAGCCATTGAAGGTGGGTTTACCGCAGGAGATCTGGTATGGTTGTATAACCCACAAAGAAGAAAAGGTTTTTCACCGAAGCTGCAGAGACATTGGGAAGGACCGTACGAAGTAATGAAAAGAATAAATGACGTAGTTTACCGAATACGGAAGCCTCCCAGAGGAAAACCGAAAGTCGTCCATTTCAACCGATTGGCTCCGTACGCATCCACGCAAGATGAAGAAGAAGTACGCCTCGTCGAGGTTCGGGCTAAGGAAAAATGCGAATTCCAAAAATTCATGAACACCTATGGGGGAACACGCATCGCAAGGTTTGGCGTCACGCAGGAAGTTCATCGGGACCTGTTCACAGTCCCCGAGGAATACTCGCTTGCTCATTGTGTAGCAGCCGATCTACGTATGAGTAAGGGAATAGCAAGAGTATTCAAAAACAAATTTGGTCGGCAAGAGGAACTAATGGGACAGCAGCCCAGAATCGGGAAATGTTTGCGATTGAAGTCCGGAGGTCGGTTTATTTACTATTTGGTTACCAAGCAGCACTCTTTCCAGAAGCCCACCTACCAGAACTTATGGACCTCGCTGCATGGCTTGAAAGAAGACCTTCAGCGTTCCGGCGTTAGGAAACTAGCAGTTCCCAAGCTTGGTTGTGGACTGGATCTACTGAATTGGAGGGTAGTACGAAGCATGCTTGAAGTAATTTTCCAGACGGCAGGTATACAGATCCTAGTATGCAGTTTCTACCCAAATCGTATCGAACTCCCCGGCAAAACCATAGAATGCTACTTCCATCAAAGGGGCCACTGTAACAAGGGTGCCGACTGCAGATTTCACCACGGTCCTCTGAAGAATCCATACGATCTGTTCTGGGACAGAACAGGCTTAAGGAGGGGACAGTGTGACGAGTGCGGCCCTGTGCATTCAAAGCGCTACGAGGCCGATCGAGAGGTTTCTGGAAACGCGTGGAGTGTTCGTGTTCCATCCGACGTTACGGCTGTACCGATGATTCGGGAAGGTTCCAGACGGGCCCGGACTTAGCGAGAAACAATCGGCGTTATACATATAAGTAGCGCATCGACGGGAGGATTCATTCAGTTAGAGACGAGCGCCGAGTGAGAATTAATAGTGCCAAATAAATCAGTAGAAATAAATTGTACAGACTTTTGTTAGAATAAGTTCATTAGTTATTAATTATTAGTGTTATAAGTAGTGTAAATAAATAGTTTAATTATCCCGGACGTTTTACTAACGAAGAAAACGTTACAATATTTTGTAACAATTTAAATCATTAAAAAAAAATTGAGAAAATTGATTTGAAAGTCGAAACATATTCTCGTTTATTTTATAATCAACAACTATTTTAACTTCTTTTCGATTGGATACGGTATTTCAGCAAATATTCCGAAGAAGAAAATTATATTCACGCAAGAATTAAGCGAATCCAAGAAAATGACTGAAAATAAGCGCCATTTGTCACGTAGAGACGTCATGCTCCAACCTATTCAAAACTCGTTCATCAAGTAGGTAGTCTTTTCTTGTGGGTTTAGTTTTAGTATCATGGTCCTAGGGTCCTAGACTCGATCTCGAACATTCTCAAAAATACTCGAGTCGACGTTTTTGATAAACAAAAAGCACTCACAAGTATACGCGCAGCGGGCGGAGTCAAATCGCACCACCAGAAGGTGGTGTTTTGATTTTTTTTTCTATGAATACGGAGAAGAAGTCCTTTTTATCCCACAATCTTTATTAGTTGACGACTAGTTTCGAGACCTTCAAAATGGTCTCATTTTCAAGTCGAAGCTTCAAGATTAAAAATGAAACACAAATGATAATAAATTGAGGAAAAAAACACTCATATACAAGCTACAAAAGTCAAAAATTAAAAAGTGTCGAAATTCCCAAATGTAGAGCAACAAGGCAAATAAAACAATATGAACCAATAATATGTTATATTCAAATTAACGATCTCAAATTCAAACAATGAAGCGACATCTAACTGAAAAACAAAACAAAATGAAGATGAGATCATTTTGAAAGTCTCGAAACTAGTCGTCAACTAATAAAGATTGTGGGATAAAAGGGACTTTTTCTCCGTATTCAAAATGAATCACCCACATGTATCTTCAATTCATTTTTTTTCTAAATTCTTGCAGAACCCCTACAGGGGTATCGCGGAACCCTGGGGTTCCGCGGAACACACTTTGAGTATCACTGGTCTAGTTCTTTGATTTTTTCCACCTCGATGACTTTGAAGGCAAATTCTAGCGAAAGTAGAGTGTTAAGACTGTTAAGTAACATTTTTCATCAATGATTCTAAAAGCTGACTGTTGAGTGCTGTTTTTAAGCATACTAAGAACCAACATTTCCATAATTTTTATCAAAGTTACGAATCTGATTATTTTATGTATAAAAGTACAATTCATTAAGATTAAGTTACAAAAGAATTTCACAGAGAAGTCTTGTACTTTTTTTTAATATCTTTTTTGAGATGGTCAAGTCGAAAATTCTCAAAGTTCATAAAAAAATTCATAACTCGAAAACCGTGAAAAATAGCATAACATACATGGAGGTGATTCGAATAGCCGGACACGAGCGACCTGTTTTTTTCTTTTTGACTTCAATCTCTTGGCCACCCTGTATAAATAGACCTTCGATTTCAAATACCCCCAAAAAAATAATCTGGAGATCTTATGCCTCGATTTTTTTTGTTGTGGATGGCATTTCGAACATCTCATTTCAATGTTCTATTTTGTTGGATATAATGAAAGTTATTCTCTTACTGAAATGAAAAATTAATTTTTGTTCGCACTGTACAGGATGGGCAAAATTGGTGCTACATGAACTGAAACTTTTTAACCCGAGGAGATAGAAAAAAATGAATGGCACCTTATAGTCCTCTTTTTTCGAGAAACTGATGCCATCAACTTCTTTCGTTTCCGAGTTATAGGCCAAAATTGGAATTTGGGCGATTTCAACTTTGGTCATTATCTCCGTTTCTGTTTATGTTAGGATGTTGAAGTAAAAACATTATACAGGCACTTTTCTGATAGCAATCCAGTGGCGTACTCTGATTTTTTCTAAGAGGTTTATTTGCTGAGTTATAACATAAAGTTATGTTTTTTCTTATGGAAACAGTAGTTTGAAATGAAAGAATCGCCATTTTTTTCCCGTTTCAGAAACGTATCATATGTTTTAGTTCATGTAGCACCAATTTTGCCCACCCTGTACAAACATATTAAATTATTTATTATCATTGAATGCAGTATTGAAAGGCCTTTCAGCTGACGTATCACAAGAAATATATTTTGAATTAAAAAAAAAATACCTAATACGTCACCACGTCAAAACCAGTGACATACCACTCCAGAATAAACATTCAGACATCGGTATTCAAAAACAAAAATTGACCTCTTTCAGGTTTTTTTTCAAAACTATACATTTTCCGACGATTTCTTTTTGATTTGACATCACGAAATTTTTTTGGCGAATCCATTACCCTTTGGTAAATGGTAACCTTCTGAATCTATTGAACCAAAATTCATATAAATTGGATATACTATACAGGGTGTTCCATCTCCTAGACGAGCCACCCCTTATATTTTTTATTACATAGTGATTGGAAAAATTGAATTGATTGAAAAAAACACGTCGAATAATTTTGTTTGGGGGATATCTATTGACGTAGATTTGACGCTTGAACGAGCAACCCAGCCCTCAAAATTGAATAGGAGAGAGGGGTTGAATGACAATCTTTTTAGCTAAAATGAGCCACCTTGAATATTTTGGTTATTTTCACAATGTAGTACGTACGAGCCATTTTTATCAAGCTCTTTTTAAAAACTTTCAAAATCTTTAAAAAATCACATTCTCAAAAAAATCGAATTGTTATGCTCACAATCAGAAAAAAATCTGCGTTTTTAAATCAAATGTTTGAACTGTGCTCCGTTGTTTTCCATTTTCCATACAATATCGACTTAAAACCGTCTCTCCCGAGCTCCATCTTGTTGGAAAGGAATTGTTGTTCAAGTAGTGGAGGATCGTTTCCTAATTTTTCTACTATTAACGGATCAATCGCATTTTCCCGCATTTCAAGATAAATTTCACCATTTAAATTACCAGGAATAAACATTAAACTGAGGTCCAATTAGGTGGTTCCCAAAATTCCTTCCCAAACTTTTAGCTATTCCGGATGTTGAGTGTGAGCTTCTCGACATACATACATACGTACATTCGGGTAATATGGCCCACTTTCACTTTAGCGGAGTATAAAACTACAAAAAAAACAATTTAAACATTTTTATTTTTAATTATAAAAAAAGCATTTATCAATGAACATATAGGAACTCTTAAACTTTGAAAATAACAAAACTTCATAACATGATAGGAACAAAACCAAAAACATCCAAATTGGACCATATTTCCGACTTTGCCTGAAATATGGCCCGGAATATAAAAAGTAAGCAAAAATATGGCCCACACATAACACTTCCAATAAGGTGAGCAATCTGGGCAATGTAATTCTTCAGTATCTTCTGCGGTTAGTCCCACGCATATTTCATGCACCCATGTGCCACAAATCGCACACATATCTACGCATGTCACTTTCAAAATCTTCATTACAAATGCAACACATCTAGCTTTCCTTAATTTTCTCGACCTTTGCTTTTGCAGCAATTGATGTGAGCTTGTTTTCTTCAAAAATGTCTCTCCTCAAAACCTGGGCTTTATAATTAATTGCCTTTCTCCGCACTGGCCCCGCATAAAATTTCCTGGGCCAAATTTCCGCCCGTGCACATTTACAGATAGAGGATATTTTCTCATCGCAAATTCGAAATTCAACAGAAATTGTACCATGTCTAGAATGCCTAATAACTATAGAATGAATAGATTCTATAGGCTCACCTGTAGCCTCATCTGGAGCTGAAATATTCGATGTTGAATATTCACTACTTCTATTAAGAAATTAGGTGCAAACACAAAATATTAAATAGGTAACGTAATAGGCGCGAAACTGCAAACTGCGTTGTACCATATTTACAGATTTAGGACAACATATACAGTACTTCATCTTATAGTTCACAGATGTCATCTCACAGAAAAATAAGTCGGGTGGGCCTTAAACTTGCCCGGGCCATATTACCCGAATGTACCTCATGATATGAGGGTTTTTATCGCTTCAAAATCGACAGTTATGCCGGTTAACCTAAAGTGCATTCGTCAGAAAAGCAAACGTTGTACAAGAAATTTGGGTTGTTGTTCATACGCTCAGCCATAATTCGCAAAACTCCCGTCTTCGATCCAAAACATCATCATTCAATTCATGAATTAATTTGATTTTGTACGGATGGAACTTGTGTTTATGTAAAATTCTGAAAACGTTAGATTGACATTGACTAATACCGGAAGCTCCAGAAAGTTGTCGTACAGAATGCGTTTGGCATGTCCCAATACAGCCACAGCTGATGCTCCTTCATCATTTCACAATTCCAATGGATGTCCTTTTTTATCCATTACTGAACCCGTCTCAACAAATTTTGAAATCAATTCCTTTAATAATTAGAATTTATCGTTTGTGTGAAATATACAGGGTATGTACCCACCTATCTCATTTAAAAGTGTCCACCCACAATAACTCAACAACGAATCAGAATTTAGAAAATCAGAATTAGGAAAATCACTCAGAAATGTCGATTAATTTTTTATGACAGGGGGACATGATCTCGGATACAGAGCTTGTTTATACTAGCAACCCCATCAGTAAAATTTGAATAGGAATTAGAAAAAGTGGGTATGGGCATGGATTCGAATTCGTATGAACCTGCAGTTCTTATAAGTGAATATTCACAAAGTTACAGGGTGTTTTTTATGGAATTATGGTACCGATACAACTAAATGATACGGAGATGTTCTAATCGATCCTATAATTTCTATTGAAAGAAAAATATTTTCAACAAACTGTGTTAGTGAAAATTTACCGCAAATGCTCAAAGTGCTCGCCATTAGATTGCATGCAGCGATACAATGGTTCTTCAAAATTTTTCCTACACGCTGTAGCATTTCAGGAGTAATGTTACGACATTCTGCCACAATTCATGATCTGAGGTCATCTAAATCTGCAACTCTGGTTTTATAAACTTGTTATTTCAAGTGGCCCCAAAAAAAATCAAGTTGTGTTAGATCCGGCGATCGCGCAAGTTACAGGGTGTTTTTTATGGAATTATGGTACCGATACAACTAAATGATACGGAGATGTTCTAATCGATCCTATAATTTCTATTGAAAGAAAAATATTTTCAACAAACTGTGTTAGTGAAAATTTACCGCAAATGCTCAAAGTGCTCGCCATTAGATTGCATGCAGCGATACAATGGTTCTTCAAAATTTTTCCTACACGCTGTAGCATTTCAGGAGTAATGTTACGACATTCTGCCACAATTCATGATCTGAGGTCATCTAAATCTGCAACTCTGGTTTTATAAACTTGTTATTTCAAGTGGCCCCAAAAAAAATCAAGTTGTGTTAGATCCGGCGATCGCGCAAGCCACTCCACTCTGGGCCCCTTCGGCCTATCCAACGTCCCGAAAAGCTACCATTCAGGTACCTGAGGTACCTATACTGTCTCACCTGAGCGGCAAAGTGCGGCGGAGCTCCGTCCTGCTCAAAGAGTAACTCCTCTTCTAAAAGGTTTTCATTTGCCTCCAAAGCTTATTAGATATGATCAATCACGTTTTCGACCAAGTCCAGATACACATCGCCAGTGAGATTTCCAGGAATGAACACAGGACCAATCAAGTGATCTCCCAAAATATCCATCCAGACGTTGAGTTTTTGTGGGTGTTGAGAATGTTGCTCCTTAAAGAAGTGAGGATTTTCATCAGACCAAAAGCTACAATTATGTTTGTTGACGTTTCCGTTAAGGAAAAAGGTGCATTCATCCGAAAAGATCTCATTCTACAAAAACACAGGATTTGCAATAATTTCTTGCTTAATTATTTGGCAAAATTCATCCATTCTCCGATCACCATATCTTCGTTCAGTTCATGAACAAGTGTCATATTCTATGACGATGGAACTTTGCCAGCTTCAATATTCTTTGGACACTTGCCCTTGAATATCCATTTTCCTGTGACAACTTTCTAACACTTCCACATTGTTCCCGTTTAGCCATTAGTTGACCAATTACGGCGACTTGAGCATTTTCACCCGATATAATATGCAGGGTGTCCCACGGTCGAGTGCCTTTTAGACGTTTCTGGAGAACTGGACCTATTTGAAATCTGAAAATTGGGATTATGATATTGTTGGAAATTCTCTATAGACCTAAAATATTTTTGGAGCCTGAGCACTTCCGGTTATACCAGGACTGAAAATAAATTTTTTTTAAAAAATTTTTTTCAATATTTTCGTTTTTGATATGATTGAGTATTCAGTGCTGAATAAATTTCTGTTAAAACCATTGTATTCATTCGCATGATTTTCAAAATATCGAAAAAAAACTGAAAAAATTTCGAATATTCATAGTCAGTGTTTTGTTCATTATTCTTATTCTGAATATCCCAAGTGTAAACTGTTCTCACAACGTCAAAGTAGAAGAATGTATAAAATCTTTTGAATTTCATGAATATCATCACAGGGTGTTTCAAATTTTGTGTCGAAAACTGTTATCGAAAGTTGGCCATAACTTCTGTTTTTCAAATAAGAACCCTATTTTTTTATGATTGCGTTGGATTCTGCGAAAAAAAAAGTGATAGCACTCTGTGATGTTTTTGCTCCTAAATTCAGTAATTCCCGAGATATTTGAGCTTTTCTGGATTCATGTTGTACGTAAAGTCAAATTCATCTGATCCTTCGCATGAGAATATTCTGTGACCATAGAAGATAAATTATCCCATTAATAATTCACAAGTGACAGGTCTAATTTTAGGCCTTAACCATTGAGTTTAAATATATTTAAACTCAATGCCTTAACCTTACTTCTCGATTTCACCTCAATGGTTACTATGGTTTCATGAGAATAGTCATCGAATCTATTGGCATGGGAATATTCTGTGACCATAGACGATAAAATGATCCCATTAATAATTCACAGGTGACAGGTCTAATTATTAGTTGTAACTGTGGTTTCATAATAATATTCATTGAATCTCTTCAGATTCGATGAATTTGACTCTACGTACAACATGAATCCAGAAAAGCTCAAATATCTCAGGAATTACTGAATTTGGGAGCAAAAACATCCAAGAGTGCTATCACTATTTTTCTGCGCAGAATCCAACGCAATCATAAAAAATAGGATTCTAATTTGAGACACAGAAGTTATGGTCAATTTTCGATCCCAGTTTTCGACACGAAATTCGAAATACCCTGTGATGATATTTGTGAAATTCAAAAGATGTAGATATGACCTTTCCACGTAATTGCAAGTCAATCTTGAGAGATAGATATATGCTAACGCGGACTTTTTTGTAGAACTATTTAGGAGGTACATTTCCGTCATACATTGTATCCACGTAAGTCTTACGGTTTTCGCAGCAGCGCACGTGAGAATAGCTGATTATGGCTGATTTTTTTGTAATTATTGAAGTTATAGTAGGTATCTTTAATTTTTTCGGGTGAAAAGTATAGCCTATGTCAGTACGTCACTCAGGGATAATGTAGCTTTCTGAGGGTGAAAGAATTCCTGAAATCGGTACAGTAGTTTTTGAGCCTATTCGTATCAAACACACAAAAAATACATATCTTTCCACTTTATAATAATAGACTAGTATACAGAGTGTCCCAGAAGTCGCGCACCCCATTGAGGGGATCGAAAGTGAGAAATATTCTAAGCCCAAAAATCCATGTTTCAAATTTTTTGATTACGTAGTTAATTAGTAATTAATTAATGAAAGTGTGTCCAATCAGGAGCGCCCTTCAGAAGAATAAGTATAGGCAGTGGACACGAGAGAGTGAGACGACAGTCTCGGTTTACTGCGTGAAAAGCCGGCAGCAGCTCTGGCGTCTCTCTCTCGCGTCCCCACTGCCTACTTATTCTTCTGTTGGGAGTTGGGCGCTCGTCATTGGTCACTTTCATTAATTAATTACTAATTAACTACGTTATCACAAAAATTTCAAGCAAGGATTTTTGGGCTTAGAATATTTTTCACTTTCGAACCCCTCAATGGGTTGCGCGACTTCTGAGACACCCTGTAGATCTAGATAACAGAAGGTTGCCCCTAGGGCCTAGATCGAAATATCGAGGAAAAGAACATTAAATAGAGCAAACTCAATCCAGTATATCACTAAAAAGTTCCTCTTTGGTATCACCACAGACTGTGGGTTGGTCTGTGGTGGTATCACTAGTTTGTCCTCCACTCCTCCAACCTCCAAGCAAAACCAAAGAGGAACGCAAAACGGATCAAGTAGAACATTGAGGTTAGGTTAGATTCAAATTATTAAATTAATAGAAAATTTATGTACTCGAAATGACTCTTATCACAGCAGAACCCCCCAAAAATACCGCATCAGAAAACGAAAGTGAAAATTCAGGTGTAGGGAAGAATAAATCCTCTGAAAATCAATGGGGTTATGATTTATATCCCGAAAGAAAGCCTTCCACAGATACTGAATTACAAAAATTTTTAAAAGGCAGGTCAAATATTGATAAGACCAAGTGTGAACAAAATGTTTATAAATGCATATTAAGAAGTCCTTTGGTGAAACTGATGATGGGGGCACTGAAAAAATCTGGTTGTGAAGTAGATATAAGAAGACATATATCATGTGAAGAATGTAGTCCAAATGTTAGTGGGGGCTATGATCCTATCTTAAATCAAGTCGTTATATGTCAGAACACAGCAACCAGTGCTGGTACAGTTCAAGCGGTATTAACTCACGAATTCATTCATATGTTGGATAACTGCCAAAATAAATTAGATTTTACCAATCTTGAGCATCTTGCTTGCACAGAAATTCGAGCAGCTAATTTAGCACACTGTAGTTGGCTTTCAGCGTGGATGAATGGAGATACCTCTATGTTCAATTTCAAAGAAACACATCAATATTGTGTGAAGAGTAAGGCATTGAGTTCTGTAATGGCTGTGAGAGATGTAACCGAAGAACAAGCAATGAAAGCTATAGATAAAGTATTCGAAAAATGTTATAATGATCTGGAACCTCTGGGAAGAAGGTTACGCAGAAATTCCGATGATATGTACAAAGTATATGCTGAAGGTATTTATTATGGCTATGAGTTTGAAGCACCTCGATAATGACATCTTTTCTAATAGATTGTAATTGAAGTAAAATTTATTTAAAGTATTGGGTGTTTCACTTTCCTTTTTCCATTGTAAAACAAAAAATCACTCAATTTGTTTCAATGAGTGTAAATTTACCAATTGGCGCCCAGGGTCCTGACCCAACTATAATTTCTGGTTATATCTTTCAATAGTTGAAGATTGAATATCAATTAATATTTTATATGAGAATTATAATAATATGAGAAATATAGCTAGTAGCATAGAATATGCTCCCAGAATATAGGAACAGTAATAACAAAACCAAAAAACATTTACAAAGGAAATTATTAATTTCCAAGATAATGCAAATGATTAAACAAAACATGATTTATGAAGAATTTGAGATCTTTCAGAAGGCGAAAGCCAGGTGGCAATCTCCTCAAGAATCTTAAATGATTGTAGGAGTAGCAGGAGACACATAATGTTCAACTTGCCTAACATACATTTCTAAACAGTTATGTCTTGGTTCATCATTTTCGAAAAGAGAGAGACTATTTCTGATCTCTCTGTCTCTACAGTCATATGAAACATGGTGACTTAAATTGTTCAGAGAATCACGAAGAAGGATCTAAATACTTGCAATGAGATATGGTGAGCATTTAATTAGAGTGGACAAAACCTGTTAAAGACTATGTGATCTCATCAAAAATTCAATTATGAAAAACACTTCTTGCAATTAATGTTATTGTTGATCACATGCAGAGTTTTTCAAAATATTGTATAAGAATTTAATTACTGTCTACTTAGAAGCATATAAACACTGCACTGTTGAACTTGACCACCTTATGCACTTCATCATCAAGTTTTTTACCTTGAAACGAAAGTCAAACCGATTTTTGTCAGCATATTAATAAATAGAATTTCAGAATCATCTATTGCCGGGTCCCTTATTGCATTTATGAACTTCGATGGGGTTGCCATCCTTAGGGGAATAATCAGGGCCAGTTTATTCAAAAGGCAGTGTGGGCAACTGCCAATGAGCCCCGTGTCTGTAGCGTATTCTTTATAGGCATATTTATTATTTATTGCCTTTCCAATGATCGCGAAGTACCTATACATAATATGATGACTTCAGACACCTTTGTCAGTATTCATCATTGAAGAGTCTTACAAATTGAAGAAGAGCTGTCCAAAAAATATATACAGGCACTTCTATTTGAAAGAATGAAGTTGGATTATCGAAGAAAATTGCAATATTTCAGTAACAACCTTAGATTATAGTCTACTAGCGACCCGCCCCGGCTTCGCACGGATGCAGTGCAAACCTTATAAACAACGGTAGTGCCGGCGCCGCACCGCTATGTCCCTGCATTTTAAATCTTCGGAAATATTCATTTAAATTACATGCTGTAAAGGGCCATATCGATCTATATTGAATGGACAATGTATTTGGTACTTAATTAGATAAGGATTAATGCTGTATTGCTCAAAATAAGCCATTTTTTCCTGTAAATAATGTAAAGCATAAAAAATAGTTGTTGTGGGTTATCCATAAGAGATAGACATATACCATCGCGAACTTTTTTGTTGCCCTTTTTTTAGGGGCACAATACCGAGTACATTGTTTTGATTTATCTCGTGGGGTTCAGTTAGCGTTTGCAATGTGAGCTCAAAAAAATGTGTTTATTTACGACATCACATTAAAACCCTGCAAATTCATCAGTGTTTCTCTACAATATTATGCATGTATCATACATATAAACCTTCCTCTTGAATCACTTCATCTATTAGAAAAAAGCGTTTCAAAATCCGTTGCGTAGTTTTGAAGTTTTAAGCATACATAGCATAGACTATACATAGGAACAGACAGCGAAAGCGACTTTGTTTCATACTATGTAATGAAGCCCTTAAGTAACAACAAATCCGGGATCATGGACGATTTTTTTGTCAGCTGTTGTGAATTTCCGCAGTCAATTTCATGAACTGATAATTACGAAACTACCCACAATGTGAATGAAGAGCTCCTCACTTCACATCAGGGCCTTAAGTGACGCATTTTATCATATAAAATGTCATTTTTGCCCGACAAATTAGCTTTCAAAGTATGTCCCTCTCCAAATAAAAAATTAATCTGTCTCGGCGTACAGAATGAATCATATTGACGGAATTATTAGGAATTTTTTATTTTTCTTCATTTCTTATTTTGAGCAGAGACTGCTCTGTCCACTAGTTTCGACTTACTGATTCTTATCCGTGGTCAAATCCAATGGTGTCCGTCCGGCCAGTCACACGATATATTATGTGGAACGGAACAACCCAAGAACTAATTTTCAGAATATGTTCGGAATGTCGCGGTTAAGTTCGTAAATGAGCAAAATTCGACCGGGGGTTCCCTCAATTTGGCTATTTTTATTTTGGTATTTGACGTTATTAAAACTACATGTAAAATTTTGTTCAGTTCGCATAACCAGAATATAAAATTCCGCCGTTTTATCGAAAAAAAAAACGCAATATTTGTGTAACAAATCCGGGATGATTTCTTCTTATATAGCTGTCACAAAATCTACCTACAAGGGTGATGAACGAGCGCTAAAAAGTCCGTGACTTAAAATGATGCAAAAATCCCACATTATTATTGGCAGATATTCCTCTAAGTCTAAACTATACTTTTTTAAATCTGCCTTTACTACTGAGGCTATCACAGAACCCGTAATGGTAGGTAGATTACCATTTAGACATGACTTCCAGGCCTCACACTGTAGAGGTGATCTAATAGTCAAGTTGAAATTGATCGTTTCCTGTTTTCTCATAACATAAAGAAAAATTTGGGGTCGTCTCGATTTTTTGGAAAATTTGTACTCAAAATTATCCAAATGACCAAATCTTCACTAAGCATCTATTCATTGTCAAGAATCAAAAGCAGTGCACAAAATGGTGCAACAAACGTAAAAACATTGGAGTCATGTTTCACTTGCTGAAGGAAATTCAACTAGCCTATACTTGATTTTTAGAGCTTCATATAAACTGTTGAGGCTGCTTTAGACCATTTGATGATAGTGAAGATGATTTTCAGCTTGAAAACAAGAACAGTTTACCATTAAGACCTATTATTGTAGTGGAGGACACGCATACATTTTTTTAGATAATACTCGATCATCAGCTAATTTTTTCAACAATATCCCTGGAAAAATCTGTTTTATTTCTATTTTTTGGATACGAAAATTTCAATTGAATTAAGTAGTGATTTCAAAATTAGAATTATTTTATGCAATAAAAGACATTTCATAACATCAATTGAACAAAGTAGTAAAATTTAGATTACACTTGAGAATTAAATATATTACAATAATCAGATAAACAATCAAGTCTATCTAAATATTGTATTATATGTTTCATGTAACATATGTACATAATTTCAATAAAAAGGCACTTAATTAAAAGAAGATACACATAATTAAAACTGCATAGTTCATTTGTTACAGTTAATTTTACATCAGTCAGAATAAATATTATTTTAGATTATCCCAAACTAGAATCTCCAAATTTGAAAGTCGTTGGTACTGCTTGCTGGGTAAAGACATAACCTGAAAAATTACTAATTGAGAAGATCCTTCTTATAACATCATACTTGTAATGAAAGAGGAAAACCTACCTCCTTGCTGTTCAATTTTTCTGCTTTCTCTGAAAGCACGTCTTTGATCTGCCAAGACACAAATATCCATAAGAGCTTTTTTCTGTTGATCATTCAAAGAAGACAATAGTTTACTATACCATTCTTGTTCTGCAGTTTCTAAGTCTGAAAATTAAACAATAGAGTAAACTGATTTTTCACTTTGAAATGAAATGAACCAAATATTAGTCATGAGATGCAGATACACTTACTTGACATAACATCTTTGAATAAAATGAATTCATCTAATTCACAGTTTTCTTCGTCCAAAGGAGTAGTGTATGATTCCAAAACCGTTTCATCCGTTACTTTGTAATCAGAATCATCATCATCTGAGTCATCATCTATATCATTAATTGTTGCATTAATGGGCAAACTAGCATTATTTCCGGCAGTAACTGCCTTTTTCGATAAAGTTTCTAGATAATCTTGACCTTCATCATCAATGTCGTCTTCATCTGAACTCAGAACTTCTGTAAAATGGAGAACACCATAGTTGAACTTTATATGATAATAAATACAATTTATTGTGTTGGACAAAATATTCTCTATTTTAGCTATCTATAGCTTGTTATCTTCATTCTCAAATCTTCAAATAGGGCAGTCATTTGTGACAATCAATTCACAGTTATTCCAATATTTTGTTAAAAAAATAAGATTTTTTCTTACAGGGTGCTTTTAATTTTTGAAGATGATTTTTTTTTAACTTGGGTAAAACTCACAAAAAATTACCATTTCACCAAAAATCACTTACATAAAAGTTTGAAACAATCTAATAGATCCTAATAAGGAGCGCGGCAGAAAGATATTGTGATTTGAAACAGACCCGTACCATCCATTTCACTGAATAGAATTCGACTCCCAGAGATCATACATCATGAAGCTTTATGTACGCGAAATTTTGTAAAATGGATTATTTCAATGGGTAGTACCTCCTACTTAAAAAAGACTCACTTTTGAACACACCTTTTATGTGCAGTAAGCTCCAAAAGTTTAATATGTATGTCATTTAATATCAGATATTATATTTCAAACTTATTCGAAGTTAAAGAACATCTGGTTCTCTTTTGATGTTGATAATTCGCTCGATTCGTGAGGAAAAAAATAAATATTCTCAACGAACATTCATTTGCAACCTTCAGCAATGACCATTTATGTTAATTCATCATTTTTTTTTCACTCATTCTTTCAAGAAAGCTGTTCTTGAAATTATTACGAAAACTTTTTAATCTGGTTGCAGATAATCAGGCTGTCTTTTGTGATGCTATTACGAGTTTGCAACCTTGTAGGCTGTCTGGAACACTGCAGTTTTCAAAACCGAATACTTGCTTCATTTAGCCTCGAAAAAAATTGTAATTTAGACCAATGGCAGAGTTTGGAGATTAATTATGCTATTTCAATTTGCAACCAGACCGATGCGGAAAATTAATCATGAAACGAAAAATACCATTGGTCCAAAATGTGAGCGTGCAGATAATATGTTGTCATGGTGATAAAATCTGAACGAGGAAAAGTTGATAGGGAGACCAAAGATATTTTGAGCATGCAAAAAGATATTGAAAAACGTTTTGGTTCGAAAGTATTAATACACCTCGAGATAGAAGGTGAATTTGTAGGATGAATAACTACATATTCATCCTACAAATTTCGAATACTGCATATTCTATTGGGTTGCGGATCATGTTCACAATTGCAAATTTGATATTGCGCTGCTGCAGTTTGAATGAAAATTTGCCAACAAAATTGAAAATTCCTGCGATTATTCAGGAACTGACTTGTTAACAGTATGTGTTTCCGAACCAATGGCATAGGGAACAACAGGTGAGACCCATTCCCTGTATATGCTTGTTGAATAGATGGCCAGTTGAAGCACAGGTCACCAGATAGAATTGCTTCTTGCTTCCTCTCATGAACCAGTATCATTTGGAGCCCAGAAGGTCCCTTGATAAAGATTGACTACCTGAGATTGATTCCAGCATTCCATTTGTATCAATTCGATGAAGGATATCATCTATACATAAATTGGTTGGTTTGTGGACTGTATTTAGGTACTGGAGTTTTTGAAGGACTGTTCGAGTTATTATAGTTTTTATTGAAACAAATCGTTAACACACTCTCACAGTTTTTATTAAATTTGTATTTTGTAACACACTTTTCACAGATGTTCAGTTTATCAGTTTAACTATGAATCAGTTCACACACTATTACCGACTTGGGTAATTTCAAACGAGGAATATAACGAAACTTACTAGGGTTATGTTATGACGAATGGCGACTGGGGCCAATTATTACAGCGAACGAATAGAATATTGGAAAACCGACGTGGGTTGGGGAGACTTGCGAATAGGCCAAAACCGAATAAAATCAAAAGGATAATAACCGACGAGGGTTTAACAACAAGAGTATTTAAAATTGAGCAAGAGGATAATCGACGAGGGTTTAACCAAAAGGGAATTGAAAAGGGAGTGAATAACCAGCAGTGATTTTGGATGTCTATTTTTCTTGATCCAAAACCACAGAGGAAAAATATACTGAAAATGTAGAGTACGAATCACGATTTGCTAATATAGTAGAAAAGAGTAAAGTTCTATTTGCTTACTTGAACGGCAGAATAAACACCGCTCTCATTACATGGGCGGAAATATCCGGAACTAACATAATAGGGATGTTGATTATTTTTTGGAAATGATTTTAATTTGTGGATAAGCCCTAAACAAACACGAAAAAAATATTTTCATGGAAAAAATACATATAGCAAATACCAATAAAAAATGCGTAAATAAAAATAGTTTCCAAAATTCCTGCTGAAACGAAGTGATTATCATGACGTCACTATACGGTAAACAGACTTCGCCGTCTGTCAAAGCGGACTGATCTTGTGTGATTTCTTGCGAACGAATCGTTAGCGTGATAACAAATAATCGTGAAATGGTTCGCTGGTGATACGTTTTACTCTCTTCTGTTCTTCGTAAGTTCGTACTCGTGATACAGTAAGGTTATAGGTTAGCTTGTTTACAGAACAGTGACGTCACGTATTCTCATTCGTGATAAACGGTAATAGATTACACATTTTTAAATCGATTTTATTTAATTTAATGAGAGTAATTAGATCACTAAAAGATTATTTTAGTATTTCAACAAAAACTACCTTCAATGTGGAAAACCTCAATTTATATGAATTTGTAACATGTGTCAACATCCCTATTGTGGGAGAAACTCGATAAATAAATCAATAAGGCGATTTGGCATAAGAGGGCGCTCTCACTTGAGTAAGGGACGCGAGTTGAGGCACTCGCGCCCCAATTATAGTGGGCCTTGTTCCGAGATCAACGCTTAACACCATTCAGAGGAAAATTTGTTACTCGTCTATCTCCCGAAGAGTTTCCGGGCATTTATGTTCGGCAGATAAGAAGCGATGGTTTCAGCCCAGTAAATGCCAACCTTGGCCAAGTTATATGTTTTTATGAAACTGGAGATAGAAGCATGTGCCGGGCACCAGATAATATTGAGTGCCATCCAAACTAATCTACCTGCATTCTTTCACTAAATAGGAGGGATTTCAGTGTGCCCTGACTGTTGCAAAATATGTATATGTGTTTGCCGGAATCCATAGAGCAGCATCTAGCTCTGCTTGTGCTATTGGACAGGAATATGCCGATTTATTCTAGAACCAACAATCCTAGCACCAGCCCCTATGGAGCGCATAGAGTAATAGGTGAACCAGGTGGCCATGTCATGCTTAAGAAGCCTGTCTAGATGACACAATTCACCTCTGTTCTTCTCAGATTTTTCTCCTATGTAAGGAAATAGTGACATAGGCTTTTTACCTTGCCAATCATCTTTCAAGTAGATCGAAATAGAACAACAGGGTATAAGATAAGCCGATAAGGTGAGCCCCACACCAAATAGACTGTAGAGTCAAATGTCGCGTGTCCTTGTGAGTTTTCTTCAGTGAGTGCTCAAAGTTTGCTCAACTTTTTTAATTTGGTGGCTGCGCTATATGCGGCACCGCGGCACATCCCATTAGAATCGTCAGAGTGTACATTTTTTTTAGATTTCATTTTGTTCTTTAGAAAATGAAACACTGTGTTTTCACATACTAATTTCTTCTTGAATGACAGAACTATGACGACTGTTCAACTGGAATTTCTTCACCACCACAACCTAGACCAAAATGGTGCAGTTCCCTCTCCATGCAAGATCTAACAGTGGGTTGAAAAGTTTCTTTCAAGGCGTTTCAATTTCTGTTATAAATAAAACTAGTTGGCACGGCGAACTTTGTTTCGCGTAACCAATACTTGAGGTGGGTTTCACAAATTATTAGCCATTAATCGTAGCACACCTAGTGGCCTTATTCAAAAGGAGAAAAAGCATTTTATACATAAGCAAAGTTTTCATCGAGTTTTTCAGAGTTTTAATGTATTTTATAATAACCAGGCTGTAGACCAAACCATAAATGAAGTTTTATAACAAACATTCCATCCGATCTCGAGTTATAAATAGTGTAACCAACAACTTTGTTTTATATATAAAATAAAGATGCTAGAGAATCTTGGCTAGAGTATTTGTTCGATTTTGCGAATTTTGCAATTCCAGTAATTCCACCTCATAAAGCAACATGATGGACAGAATGTTGTCATGTAAACATATTCAACAGGCAGCACTGTAAATGGATAATTGAATAGGTCGATCACCGAAAAAAGTTATTGAAAAGTCCACCTTTAACTAAAAAAAGGTTTGGCAGCCCTTGATGATAATATTTTTGGTTTGATTTATCCAAAATTTCTGATGAAAAATTAAGCATAATTTCAGTCCAAAGAACTGTTGTATTACCTTCAAAGTCATCATCAGAGCTATCACTTTCTTCTTCTTCTCCATTCTCCAAGGCCTTCGCTGTGTAAGCCCTCTTCAGACCTTCAAAAATCATGATCAGGGATGGCACAACTTTTTGTGCTTCTTCGATAAGTGCTGGTGGTTTATTCGGAAGACTGATCAGTGTGCAAATACCAATGACACACATTTTCCTGTCATGGATACCTAAGAAACAATCAGCATCACACAGCCACTGTTTTATGAAATGTTTGGTAAAATCTGGAATGCCTTCGAGCACTGTAAACAGAATCTGTGGATTGTAGTATAATGCAGCTATCAACACTTGTAAACACATTGTTCTTAATTCGCTTGTTTTGACCTGGAAAAGAATGAAAAATGAATCCAAAGTAGAGTCTTAATGAAATAACTTTGCTTTTGGATTCTACTATTTTACTTGAAAATAGAATGGAAAATAGGAACTTACAGGTCTTAATAATCTACTTGCTGCTAGTTCTACCAACATAGGAACAGCTTGGTCAATTTGCCTTAAATATTGTAGAAGTAAAATTTCAAGTAATTTAGCTGCATGAGATTCTGGATCCTCGCCAAAACTTCCATTCAGAACTTCCTTACAAATGTTGTAAACCGCCAACATACGTTTACTGTCAGACAAAAATGCTTCTTTATCCACTGTGATGTAATTGTGTAAAACTGGCATCATATCTATGAAATTATCCATGCCATTTTTCATAAAAACTTGATAAATCAATTCAAAAACTTTCCACATGTCTTCTGATATATTCTTGCTTGTTAAATCATATACAAGAGCTAGTACTTCTTCATAGTACTCATGCATCTGAAAATTATATGTTCTTCTCAATGAAAATAATTAAAATACTGGCGAAATTTTCAACATATGGAACAGGAAAAGATTCAGATCAGCGTTTACAATGCATGTTCATAAGGCATGAATGTGAGACATTATCAGGTGAGGACTTAGCATAGAAGAGCTTAGAACAATCATGTGAACAGGATGGCTGGAGGAAGGCTAACAAAAGTCGCTAGAGAACAAGACACCCCTTAGGAAGACATCCAAATCACGTGACTAGCTCCACTCAATCACAATTTTTTTTTGACAGGGTGTTGGTCAGAGGTAAAAATGAGATTGTATCCATTTCTGGTTTTCTCCTTGAAGGAGATTGAAAATAATATCCACATGAACCTTATTCATCATTGTATAACCACTAGATAACCTCAAACAAATATTGGACAGATAGTTGGATTGCCTAGTGAGTAATGAGTCTCAATTTCAAACTTCTGTTATAGTTCGATAAAAATTAAAAAAATTGTACAATCACTATAATGTTGATATCACTGATAACTTTCTGCAAAGGCGAATTTGAAATTATTTTGAACAAAAAAAAAATGTAAATCGAATGAAAGGCTCACATTTATGAAAACAGGGCTCAAGAATTCGAGCACCTTTATTCACCAATTAAATTGAATTTATTATGAAAATTGTGTTGTAAATAGAAGCTAAATAGAAAAAGAAGTGAAAAAGTGCCTCTTATTAGAAACAATATTCAAAAAGAATAAATATTCACATGAGTAAGAAGATAGATGTAAAAAAACCCTGGTAATGGCACTGAATGTGTTTTGAGCAAGACTTTCTAGTCAAGCAACAATTTGAGATCAAAGATGAAATTCTCTTCCTTTATAAAAGGTCACACCATTCTTCCATAACCTCCAGCTTTAGTGATATTGACTATTAGTTCGTAATTTCGAACTAACTGAAGCTTCTTGAGTTCATGTAGTTATTTACATTTTATGGAAACCTACACACTAATTCCAGTTCCGATAGGAGTATTAGTAAAATTGAACATTTTTAATTCTCACCTCATTTTGCAAGACATTCACAACAATTTGCAAAACTGTTGGTTCCAAAACTTTTATTATTTCAGGACTGTCTTCCAGCACAGTTAATAATGTTTCTATTGTATTAAGGATGCCCATTGCCGCTATGGCTTTTTCATCTTGCACATCATCATTTTCAACTACCTGAAATAGAAAGTGTTCAATTAACCTGCACATGATTAGAAAGTAATAAAAAAATTACAGTAATAAGGTACCCAGGATATTTACCTGAGTAAAAGTTCTTGCTAACTGACCACAAATTTCTGATGCAATCGGAATCAGATGTTGAGTGTAAATACAGACCATCTTTTGCATTACACCAGTAACATCTTCATTCTCTGTTTCATGTATGATCGAAAGCAATTCAAGGGAAATGTCCTTTATCTGGAATTGATAATGTCATAATTATTATCCTTGATCTGGGATACACATGCCAGTATCCTAAAAAAAAACAAATATGTCCTTACTCGAGGTTCCGCATGTTTGTAAGCTTTTTCTTGGTAGGTCAAAAGAGATTGCAGAGCTATGGATGCTTCAACCTTCACTGGCAGGTCCTTGTCATACAATAGAGATTTTATGACTAGATTTACCCCTTCCACCAACACTTCATCTTGTTTGAACTCATGTTCAGCAAAATTATGGAGTATCCAGCAGGCTCTGGCTCTCAAATGCCCTCTGTCAGAATTGAATTCAGGAAATACAAATTTCACAAAGAATTGATCCAGTTGTTCCTTGTATAATTTTTTCTTCAAAAGAATATCTGCCAAAGAACCGATCATATGCAATGCACCATCCTTCTGAGGTGCCTCTGTCTGATTATTGGTCAGAACTTGTGTCAGGAAAACCATTGTTTTAGGTAATACCTCCTTACGTTTTTTGCAACAAGTGTGTAGCAGGGTCTGTGCAGCATTGACAGGCGAAACAAAATCTTCAAATACATCTGTGAAAAAAGTTGGATTGAAGATCTCATGAGCAAATAAAAAAAAAGGCATCACTTCAGATCTCACTTAAAAATATATAGGTATCAGGAGGACAGAAAGCACAATTTATAAGATGATGAATTCACAACATTCTTGAACAACGCAAAGAAACAATAAAGTAGTGTAAAGAACTTGCCTAAGACAAATCACCCAATTATATAGAACCGATATTGAATAGAATAAGTGTTAGAACTTAGAAAGAGGAGACGCGTTTTCCATAATAAATAGTGAAGCCAAGTTTCAAAACCATCAGAACTATTCTGGGTAACTATACGGCTACGGAACCAAAATGTAGTAGAAAGTTTTGCAATGTTGTGATGTTCTTCGGATTTTTTAAGAAATAAACACTGAATCAAAATGAAAAGTAATCTTGATTGAAATTTATTTACTCATTGTGCGTGAATGTCAGGGATGATTATTTGTTTCTTCGAATATTGTGAATACTTCACAATACATATTCTTAAGCATATGTGAATGTTCCCGAAACGGCTCAGTCGTTTGTGCCTCAGATAATGTATGGACACGTATGGCTATACCGATTTTTGAATCAATGGCCAGTTCATTCATGATTACGTGATGCAATCTCTATTCTGTGATACTTCTGACATTTTGAACCGTGTTGTCATCGCGATATCGCGCATCATTATGTGTGAAAAGTTATTTGGATTTAGCTTTGAATATTTTCAGCCAAATACGATTAAAAAAATGTCTTGTGTGTTGAATTGGACTATTTGAAAACTAACACCACAGGTATGTTCTAGTCTTCTCATACTAAGTATCAGTGGCGTAGATTCTTCGATTATTAGATTTTCTCTTTTCAAATTTCCTTATGATATTGAGAGAAGGAACATGTGGATCTCAACCTTTAAAGTTAACATTTTTATTAACTCAGTACCAATTTTGGTTTAATTCGCCATTAAAAACAATTCACTGGTAGTTCAATTTCCATTTTTCAATACTGAGAACACCACGCCACTGGCCCTTTCAAAGATAGATTCTGCAATGTTGCCACGGCAGTATATAATGATAGTGCTATCCATTATGCTATATTCATTGAAAACTGCCTGAATTTTGGCTCCACCAATTCTCGAATTTATGAATGATATTCTGTGTCTTTTTTTCTATGGTCTAAGGCAGTGTTTTTCAACCTTTTTCATGATGCGACCCCCCTGGTATGAAAAAATATTTCGCGACCCCCCGACCCTTCGCTTTTTCATCATGTATGTTTGTGTATGTTACAGTGTTACAAATATTTATTCCGTACATCAATGTGAAGTTAGCCACATCCACACATACTCTCAAAGACAAAAGGCTAATAGAAAAAAATTCATAACTCAGTGAAATGAGATGGAATTGCAATCAGATTTAGATCTGAGCTTGATGGGTTGATAAGAAATTAAATCCTCTTTTATTTGGAGACTTTCAAGACTCAGAAAGGTTGTGGGGGTTGTTGGGGGTGGTTTCTGACCAAAACCATAGGAGTGTTCCATGATGGGTTTCGACTATGTATTTCTTGAATGCCAAAAGAATTAAATGCAATACTCCTCATACTTTGTTAACCCCCAGGTTTGGAGATTTGAGGGGATGTTCATAAAAAATATGAAAAAAATTCATATCTCAGAGAAATGAGGGTGTTACACTGTAAGATTCGAACATGCGTTTCTTGAATGCCGAAAAAATGAAATACAATAAACCCCAAAGTTTGTAAACACCCAGGTTTTTAGATTCGTGGGGTTGTTTATAAAAAATGACGAAAAAAATTCATATCTTGGTCAAATGAGATTGTTTCACGATCAGATCAAATATGTGTTTCTTGAATGCCGAAAGAATGAAATTCAAAACCCCAGGTTTGGAGATTTGGAAAGTTGTTTATGAAAAATGGTTAAAAAAAAATCATATCTCGAAAAAATGAGAGTGTTCCACGATCAGATTTGGATATGTGTTTCTTGAATGCCGAAAGAATGAAATACGAAAGTCTCCATAGTTTGTTAGCCCCCAGAGGTTTGAAGATTTGGAAGGTTGTTTATGAAAACTGGTAAAAAAATTCATATCTCGAAGAAATTGGAGTGTTCCACGATAATATTCGAATATGTGTTTCCTGAATGTTGAAAGAATGAAATACAATAAACCCCTTCGTTTGTTAGCCCCCAGGTTTGGAGATTTGGAGTGTTGTTCATGAAAAATGATGAAAAAAATTTATATCTCGACGAAATGAGAGTGTTCCACGATAATATTCGAATATCGTCGTGTTCCGGAGAAAACTACGTAACTCCACATTTTTCCAAAAACGGTATTTTGGTGCCATCTGTTCCGCAAGGTATTAACTAATATGTTTACAAAGTATAGAACTCCTAAAATGATCGGGTATAATTCAAATTTGAAAAATAGAAATCTACTTATCTCCAACCGCGTTGAAGCGTTTGGGAAATATACGTAACTCCGTATTGATATTGACAGGTCGTGATTAATCGGTTAGCTTTTTTTCTGTTCACGTGCAAATAATTGTTTTTACGGTGGGAAAACTAATAAGTAAGTATAAAAGATTGATATTTTTCAATAGTGTTTAGGGATATTTGAAAAAATAGGTAACTTTTGTTGATTCAAAGTACACAATTAGATGCGTGATTTTCTGTTACAGTTTTTGGCGGTAATGTTGAATCAAATAGAAGAAATCATGGAAGAAATTATTGGCGTACCAGATTCATCAGCTATAAGAGAAAGGGAGAATAGCGTAAACGAAGACATAAGAAAAAAAATTATATAAACGAAGAAATACCTGAAGACGATATTTTAAATCCACGAAAGCGATCGAAAAAAGATTATGTTAATAGTTCTACATGGAAGAAAAATACGAATAAAATGAAACGAGAAAAAGGATTAGAGTACACAGGTAAAAAAAAACTGAATGAAAAATGGGACTATAGCATACCTAAATCTAAAAAGATGCAGGATAGTCCATGTAGGTGTAAAATCAAGAATTCTTCAAAACAAATTGAATGTGACAAAATTACTCAAGAAAATCGGGAAAGTATTTTTAACATGTTTTGGAGCAATATGACTTGGTCAGAAAAAAAAATCTACATTCAATGTTTGGTTAAATCACAAAACGTGCAGAGAAGACGCGGAACAGGAGAATCAAGCCGAAGAAATATTTCCCTTAAATCGCCAGAAATCATCCGAAAGCGTATAATGTAAAATACCTAACGCATGAGTTCTTTAAAAAATTTGATAACCTCAATTATTACAAATCAATTCGACCTGGCACAGCTACAGTTATAGACTACAGGCCCGTGTCGAAAATTGATGGGTCATTTGAACCAGAAGATGACCTATCTAGAACGATAGAAGGACATAAAATAATAAGATTCAGCACTATGCCGTCACTTGTAAGCTGAACAAACTGAGTACAGGTGGCAATTCAAAAGGACAGGTAGACTGGGTACATTTGGGTCATATGACTTTTGACGGCATTCTTACCATCGATAGCTCCATGGAAAATAATAGGAAAACGGGCAGTGCCGTCAAAAAATGATGCGCCATATATTCGGAAAATTTTTTTGATTTTCCGAAAATTTCCATGGTAAAATAGGTCATTTGACTTTGTACGGCATCAGTTTTATACGGTTGCCATACATCTTCTAATCCATTATTCAGCAACGCCGTCAAAAAATCATGCGACAAAAGGAAAAAAATCGAGGGTTGCAACCCCCTCTCTTGCCGTGCTCCAGGGGGTCATTTGAAAAAGTACGGCTTCGGTTCCAAAACATTATCCAGCACTCAAAATAACTATTAAAAATAAGGCCGTCAAAAAAAAGTTGTCATTTTGATGTTATATCAATAATTATCTTAATTTCATCTTATGCTTGACCCATAAAGCTCTAAAGTCATTTGACCCAGTACGGCAACTTCTTTTTTTACATGATACTTTAAGATACAATTCTTATATTATATTGCCGTTCAAAAGAAACTGTTCTAAAAAAAATTATAGAGAAATACAAAAAGTGAAATTTTTCATTTTATTGTAAAAGTTTGGAACTCATAGATTAATGATATATATAACAATTTTCTACATTTTATCCCTTGTTTTGAATAGTATTAAGGTGAATAAATTAGGAACAAATGATGCCGTACATTTTTATCCAGACCATATCATTTAGGATGATGAAAATTGCGCTACCACTTTAAGGATACTCTATGGTCATTTGATACTGTACGGCATCAACATATTTTTGAAGAGAAAAATTGAAAAAATGACAAAATCATTATACCGTCTGAAGTGTCTATATCATACCCAACAAGTGAAACCGTCAATCCAAGTATCAACAGTTTTGTATACTTTTTGGTTTAAAAAAGGTATACTTGAAACATTATTGATACATATATAATTGATTGTTCACTGTAATAATGTGAATGAATAAATCAACTATTCTCTAGAAAAATTTTATATATTTATAACTATCAATTCATTCACATTATTACAGTGAACAATCAATTATATATGTATCAATAATGTTTCAAGTATACCTTTTTTAAACCAAAAAGTATACAAAACTGTTGATACTTGGATTGACGGTTTCACTTGTTGGGTATGATATAGACACTTCAGACGGTATAATGATTTTGTCATTTTTTCAATTTTTCTCTTCAAAAATATGTTGATGCCGTACAGTATCAAATGACCATAGAGTATCCTTAAAGTGGTAGCGCAATTTTCATCATCCTAAATGATATGGTCTGGATACAAATGTACGGCATCATTTGTTCCTAATTTATTCACCTTAATACTATTCAAAACAAGGGATAAAATGTAGAAAATTGTTATATATATCATTAATCTATGAGTTCCAAACTTTTACAATAATATGAAAAATTTCACTTTTTGTATTTCTCTATAATTTTTTTTAGAACAGTTTCTTTTGAACGGCAATATAATATAAGAATTGTATCTTAAAGTATCATGTAAAAAAAGAAGTTGCCGTACTGGGTCAAATGACTTTAGAGCTTTATGGGTCAAGCATAAGATGAAATTAAGATAATTATTGATATAACATCAAAATGAACAACTTTTTTTTGACGGCCTTATTTTTAATAGTTATTTTGAGTGCTGGATAATGTTTTGGAACCGAAGCCGTACTTTTTCAAATGACCCCCTGGAGCACGGCAAGAGAGGGGGTTGCAACCCTCGATTTTTTCCCTTTTGTCGCATGATTTTTTGACGGCGTTGCTGAATAATGGATTAGAAGATGTATGGCAACCGTATAAAACTGATGCCGTACAAAGTCAAATGACCTATTTTACCATGGAAATTTTCGGAAAATCAAAAAAATTTTCCGAATATATGGCGCATCATTTTTTGACGGCACTGCCCGTTTTCCTATTATTTTCCATGGAGCTATCGATGGTAAGAATGCCGTCAAAAGTCATATGACCCAAATGTACCCAGTCTACCTGTCCTTTTGAATTGCCACCTGTACTCAGTTTGTTCAGCTTACAAGTGACGGCATAGTGCTGAATCTTATTATTTTATGTCCTTCTATCGTTCTAGATAGGTCACCTTCTGGTTCAAATGACCCATCAATTTTCGACACGGGCCTGTAGTCTATTACAAAGATCCGAGCCCTTAAATACGACAGTACAGGAAGAATATTTTTCAAGTTGAGACACACTGATTCTTGGGAATTGATCAATCAGAGAGCTAGAATATCTGCACCCCTTGAGATAAGCAGCATTAGGAACCTATATCCAGAAAGAAGGAAACTCAAAAAAGAAAAATATGAACACCTTCAAATTCTGAAAAGAAGCTTGTTGCCTGATTATCACGACTTTTATGACAATCTTCCTTTTGCATAGTTTTTGTTGCTGTTCTTTAACTATTATTTTAAATATCAATATTTTCAAATCAGTTTAATATTTGTATGTAGATTTTGAGCCCATTTGTGTGAATTGTTCTTCTTGAAATTGTTCAATAAAAAATTTTTAGCAATAGACTCTCCATATTCCTCTCCTCTTTTATACGTCATAGGAATATTACGTATCTCAATATTTTTGAAAACGAAAAATGCGTATCTCCTGTTTTTATGTATTAATGGAGTGTTTCGGAAAAACCCTTTATGTTTTTAAATAAATAAATAAAATGAAATATATTTCAATAAATCAACACAAATAATATTCAAAAATCAGACTTCAAAAGTGTTTTTTATTTCTCCTGTAAAATTTGGTTATATGGAGTTACGCAATTTTCCCCTGAAGGCGACGATATGTGTTTCCTGAATGTCGAAAGAATGAAATACAATAAATCCCTTCGTTTGTTAGCCCTCAGGTTTGGAGATTTTGGGTGTTGTTCATGAAAAATGATGAAAAAAATTTATATCTCGTCGAAATGAGAGTGTTTCACGATAATATTCGAAATGTGTTTCCTGAATGTTGAAAGAATGAAATACAATAAATCCCTTCGTTTGTTAGCCCCCAGGTTTGGAGATTTGGGGTATGTCCATGAAAAATGATGAAAAAAAATTCATAAATCGACGAAATGAGAATGTTTCACGATCAGAATCGAATATGTATTTTGAATGTCGAGAGAATGAAATACAATAGACCCCATCGTTTGTTTGCCCCCAGGTTTGGGGATATGGGGTGTTGTTCATGTCAAATGATTTTATTTTTTGTTGATTTTTTTGTATTAACATATAAATGTTAATAAGTATATTCTTCTGTTGACATTATCTTACTAAAGTTCTCTCGATCTCTGGCGACCCCCTACAGAAGCTTCTCAGGTTGAAAAACACTAAGGTAAGGAATGAGTAAACGTGGACAAAAAATCATCTCAAATCAGATCAGAAATATACTTTTGTGAAATAAATATTCATTTAACTGGCTGGAATACTGAGATTGTTGAGTTAAAATCTCTTTTCCAAGGGCAAGTTCAGTACAATAAGAGCATTGAGCTCTATTTGGAAGAGGATTATTTCATAAACTATAAAAATTAAATGTCACATTGTAGTATAAAAGTGATTCCCAACGAGGCGAAATCGCCCCTCAGTGATTGCTAGAGCTTTCCATGTGAGCTTTAGCAGATTCAGAGACAAATCGGTAGGGAGGGAGGATGAGGCATTGCTCAAGGGGTACTCATACTATACAATACTATAAATAACCCAATAATTCGATAGGAACGCAGAGGTAGAACTCCCCCTTCAGAAGAAAGGAAGGCCTATTCCCGATTTTCAAATGAAGTAATTACACATCCACAACTCAACTCGTAACTTACTAGAGATTTCAACAAGAATATCTATCTATGAAAGGCTGTTTTATTCGCCTAATTTTTACCAAGATGTTGCTCCCTGTGCAGTTCAAGTCTTTAAACTGAGTTTTCAAGCCACAACACAAGTATTATTTCAATTTAAATTATAAACCAGAGAATATTTTAAAGATTCCCAATAAACTATAATAACAATTCAATTTGACAAAATTTGGCAGCACATGAACTTACCAAATTTAATTCGAATATACTCATGAGGATCCAGAGTCCAACGCTCATGATCCTCAGCTGTATAGCAGAGAAGTGGAAAAAGTATATCCTGAATAACTGCTGCCATGTGTGGTTTCAAAATTTTCCAGGTATGAGCAAGTATTACAGCTTGGTTTAAGTAATTAAGTGTTTGTTGTAAACATCTAGGTGGCAGCCAGGTCCCGCCTCGATACAAATCCAACTGTTTCAAAAGAACTTCCAGAATTCCGCTACTGAATGTGGAAAGATACCAGTTGGCAAATGTGCTGTATTCTTTACTAACATGCCCTGGAGAACCGAACCTGAAACAGAAATTTAATTTCTATATTGGAGCATATTCAATATTCTGCAAAATGAACTTGCTCAAAATTAATGAAATTTTATTGAAGAGTTGAAACTTGAAACCTATAATAATAGAAAATTATTCATTGCACAGTACTTCTCACCTTTCAAACATTCTATAGATAATATGCAGAGCCCATTTTTTACATTTCCACCAAGGTAGATCTGGCCTATCATCTTCTTCCGGCTTGAAGGCTTGTTGAGGTACAGGTCTTTCAATAACCTGTCTGCATACTTCCATCCATTGTGTAAAAGTTTCATTGTTGATTATATCAAGCGGAAGTATATACTGAACTATTGAAAAGTACACCTAAGAAAGAAAAAAAATATTGGAGAAATTTCATGAATCAGATGAACAAAAAAAATACACTTTAGTATGGATTCTCACTTTGAGGCATTCTTTTTGAAGAAGAACTGATTGTTCTGAGTCATCAGGGAGCAAGCGTACAATTAGCTGATATAGTTGGGGTAACAACAAATTCATGGCTTCATGAAGAGGTCTCCTGTCCTCCATCTTCTTATATTCAAATATTTTGACCAGCTGGTACATACAAGAAACTGCACCAAGCCACCCATTTGGTTCAGGGTTGGATAAATAAACACTCACCTAAAACAGAACATTTCATACCACAAAAATTCATAAAGGAAAATAAAACAACTTTGTGAACTTGCATAGAAAATTTCTATTTCAACCCATTTCAAAGCTCGATTAATATAATAAATCAACCAAAAAATATAAAAGATCAAGTTTGGTTTATTACCATTTATCTTCTTTCATTATGATTATATGTAGTGACAGTCTTCAAGGTATTCCAAGAGGACCCCTCATAAGCTTGTATATAAAGGATGTTTCAGTAAGGGCGCATGATTTGAATTGCCCGCCATGTTTGACAGTCATAATGTCGCATGATATAGCTGCATAGAATACCTGGTGTTGGCACTGATTAGATTTTGTTAAGATGCCTGTGTTTAGTCATCGAAGATTTTGTCTAACGGTGGTTTTCACAAAGAGTAATCACCGGTGATCCGAGCTTGATCTAGAATCAACTCGATTTGTCAGTTCAAAAATCAGAGAAACAAGCTGTTGATCTCGAATCACCGGTGATTACGCTTTGTGAAACCTACCGTTAGACTTTCTTGTCGATCGAAAATCTGAGATTTTGTGCTGCTTTTCATTTCTCCCAAAAGGGGTCGCGCTATTTTCCATTGCCGCAGTAGCTCCACGACCGATAAAATATTGCGGATTATTCCGGAAGTAGCACAAAAACTCAAATCTAGAGCGCCGTTTTGATCTACAAATTTTGGTCACGATTTTCAGTAAGGAGTCGTTACACCAGGCATTCTATGAATCTATCACATGACTATGACTATTAATTAGGGTGGAGTGAAAAAAAATTTTTTTTATTTCCATAATGTAATAGTAACAAAAAGTTGTGTTTAGAATCGCATATTTACCATACCAATTTTTATTGTTATCGCTTTGATTATTCAGGGTCCGCCAGACCCATTAATCTTGATGAAAAGCTAAAAATTTGAACTTTTTGAAATTTTCATATGCCTAAAATTTATTTTCGATTGCATAATGTGATAGTCACAAAAAGTTGTGTTAGGAATCGCATATTAACTATTCCAATTTTTATTGCAATCGCTTTAATTCTACAGGGTCCGCCAGACCCATTATTATTGATGAAAAGCTAAAAATTTCAACTTTTTTGAAATTTCTATATGCCTGCATTCTTTCCGTCTTAATTTTATAATAGCAATAAATATTATACTATGGTTAATCGTTTCAACCCTACTACTAAAATTGATAACCTTGTTTGATTCCATTCAATCGAGGCTCACATCTTAGTCCGTTCCTGTCCTAAGTGAAAGAGTGGGAGTTAGTAGACGCTTGCGCCGCTATCGCGGGACCCTGTCTTCTACTTCTTCTTCCTCTTTCAATAGGACCTGGTCCTGTTCAATCCTGTACGTTTTGCCCCCTTCTTGGTTCTTCCTGAGAAGCTGAACTCCTGCTCTCGTATCACCTCTTTGGTGGTCTGCCTACAGGTCTGCGTGTGTTCGGTCTCTGAGTTTTAGCCCACTTTGCCCATCTGTCTTCTGGCATTCTTTCGACGTGGTTCCTCCAGAATCTTTTTCGTGCCATGACCCATCCCACCACATCCTGCACGCCCAGTTCTTCTCTTATGTCATCACTCCTTATTTGGTCCCTGAGGGTGACTCCCTTGATGGTTCGCAGTATTTTCATCTCTGTGGTTCTCATTTTTCTTTTTGTCGTTGATGTCTCGGATCTGGTTTCTGAGACATATGTGAGAATATGTCTCACACACGTTTTATAGATTCTGGTCTTGCTCAGTGAACTCATCGCTTTATTCCTCCACACTATATCTCTCAGACAGCCGCTGACTCTTGATGCTGCCATCGCTTGTGTTCGTGCCTCCTCTGTCAGGTTTCTTTCACTAGATATATATATTCACTGACAGGTAATTGAATCTTGATACCTGCTGTATTATTGCATTATCGACTACCAATTTGCATCTGACAGGATCCCTGGATATTACCATTGATTGTCTTGTTGACTGCAAGGGACCCTGTCTTGTCTTCTATTTTCATTAGTACCGATTAGCTTTCCGTGTTGTGAAGATCTCGTATATTTCATTATCTGCTGTTTACGTACTTGAGGTGTATTAATTGTTGCCAAAAATTTGTGACATTTCAAAGTGAAAATGGCTGGTGCGGTAAAAACTCGAATCAAAATTTTGTGTCCTATCTTTGGAACAGGCAAAGACTTTGATGAACCCGTTTTGCCCACATATTTCGATGTTATGGAGTGCTATATCAAAGCCAAACTGAAGACCCAAATTTTAATGCCCACTGTTGAAACCACAAGAGAATATAAATTTTAATGGGACATGTAAAATAGCTATTTTCATGAATATTGTTACTTTTGGCGGACCCTGTGGATGTTAATGTTTCTTTAAAACTCTAACATTGCTATGTAGCGATGTTCATTTTCTATGGGTTTTCTACTATTAAAAAACAAAAATAAGTAAAAACATGTTTTATTTCGTCTGAAAAGAAATAACCTTTTTTTCTCAAAATATGATTTTTCAAACCGCTGGCGGACCCTCAAAAAATTTTTATTCTTTTTATTTTCAAATCTTGTCTCAAAAGACCATACAAAGAAGCAACTTTTTATAACTATTAGAAATCAGAAACAAAAAAATATTTTTTTTGGCCGTTTTCGCTCCACCCTAATGACTATGGGGTTCTGAATTCACAGGTTTATGCCAATAAGCCTGCAACCATCGAAGCATTGAAAGCCGAAATTAGACGATGAATCAATGAGATACTACCACATGTATTCGAAAAATTTATTGAAAATCGTGTAAAATGGGTACGCATATGCCAGCAAGCCATTTACAAGATATTCTGTTTCATACATAATTCCCCAACATTTTGAGCAAAAAAGAAGTTAGGCAAATGGGCCTAAAGATGGGAGATCATTCACGTCTTCTTTCCCTGTTTGGGAAAGAGGGGTTCTTTTGCCCTTCTCCATTTGTCATTTGATCCAATGCTAAGCTGCTTCATGCTACAGATGAACTTAATAGTAATGTTCTTTTATAAACACAAAACAGGTCACCTCCTAAGAAGAAGACAAACATGAGAAGCACCAAATGGAGACATGAAAGATTCACATAGGAAATTCAACCCTTCAACCCAGGGTCACGATCCAATTTCGGGCCAGAGGCGGTATTGAGATGAGTCTCTGAATACCTTAGTATTGTAGGCACCGTCATCGCTGACATCCTCACTCAGACAGGCCATGCCTATTTCTTTAGAACATTTGAGAAATCTTGGAAATGAAAGGGCAAGATATATTCCATATTGAGAAACAAGTAGGAAATCCACCAAAAGTAGATTTAATGGGGATTTGGAATGAAAAGCCTGGATTACAAGAAGAATTGCTTGAATTGCCAAGTGATGCAGTGTTAAGATGTGCCAGAATGGGTCTCATGAAATTTTGAGTATCTGGGAAGCCTATTCTGAGCAATAAAGCTGAAAAAACTCTGATACTATACTTCTTATGCTCGTTACAAGTGTTATACCTACAAAAAATAATTTAACCAACCCGATTTTTTGCAAACAATGACAATATTAATTTGAAGTATAACAATAATCAACATTATATTTTTTTATACCTTGTGAAGAAACCAGTCTATAAGAGCTGACCAGCATAAATATTTCTAGTTACTGTGCCTTCTTCTGGAAGAGTTAAATGTGAAAATCCCCTGAGTTTGAAGACGCCAAAACTATCGTCATATAATAACAACAAACTTCAATATCCACAAAAATTAATTTTGTTAAACAGCAATTGTTTTGCCACAATAAGGCTTCATCAGGTTCACATTTTGAACCTTTCACATAAAGGTAAACATCATCTCAAGTATAAAAACAAGGTGAAAAAGAACAAACAGACATTGTAAAATGTTAGTAAGTTATAATGAAGTCTGTCGCTGGGATTCTCAAACTATTTGAAGTTATTCAAATGGGGTAGACCAGTTTACATCTGACTGTTCACTCACCAAGTTAGTGACTATGACAGGGGTTCATTCCATCCCAAAATTGCCTGCCACGTTAAAAGTAATTCAATGTGTGGATAGAAGGTAGAGGATCATGGTGAAAACCAACTGATCTACCAAAGCATACTGAAGAGAGTTAAGGTAGGCATTTCAGACAATTTTACTATTTAAGGCCTGTTTTTACTAGTGCATGTCAAAGGTGTGGACAAGACATGCCAGTTTCGATTGCAAATTGCAATTGATGATATTTTTTCTGGAACACTGTCCCCTGTTTGATTCCAGAACTTTTTTTGATGAGCCACTGTTAGTTTAAAAAAATTGTAGAAGAAGCTCTACAGTTTGCAGTACCTTCTACCGATTTTGAGAAAAAAAATTTGAATGATTCTCTTGAAATCCTCAGAGAATCCAAATTGTCCTAAAAATCCAGTAAGTATGCTGTGGTGAATAAATGCATCATTTATTTTTATGGTTATTTTCCCAATCTGTAGCAACGATTCACAAATATTCGATAAACTTGTATAATCATCACAAAAAATTTATTACTTCGAGAACCTTTAACAACCTATATCCCGGAAACGGAACGTGTTTTGGAAATGTTTTCACAGAAATGAAGAATTTAGACTGGAAATGAGTTTCAGCAAATTTTCAAAATTACACATTTGCAAAAATCACCATTTAACTCTGGATGATGATATATTCCAATATGAAGTTTTCTTTAAGGAGTTGAGTCATGAAAATGGATCATTAGGCATAGACATCAGTTTTCTTCTATCTAACTTGTATAGAAATTTACATTCAAAAGTGTCCAATTTGGTCCAGCCAGTATGAGGTCGAGTAGACTGTACAGTATACACATTCAAAGTTACATACTTCATATTCAGTACCAAGGTATTCCTCAACTAATATATTTTAATTTTCAGGGTGAAGTAAAAACTGAATACTCACTTTGTCAACAATTTGGGTCCATCTTCCAGGGAAATCATGTTTAACCATGGTATTAACACAAGTACATAACTGTGTACGTATAAGATCTGGTGCAATCACTACAGCATCAACAATACTGTCTCTAATCAGTGCTCGATCTTGTTCATGAATGAAAAAGGGTATAGGCTGCCCAGCTTCAGCCTCCCTTTCCTGCCAGCTATTATTTATCAAATTTTTGAGATAGATAGCGCCAGCTTGTCTGATGGGCATCTCACAATCATTCATCATAACAATTTGAAGGAGAGTAGGAGCAAATCCTATAATTTTATGTATCTAAAAAAATGAGAATTAGTACACATTGACAAAAAGCACATGCATTTGTACTACCTGATCTAATTGTGCCTCGGCTTGCTGACGCTGATTTGGGTCTATAGTAGCCCGAAGTAATTCAATAGTTTTTCTAATTTCCATCTTCACAATTTACTTCAACTTCAATTTTAAGGGGTGATATGATATTTCAAAATAAAACTAACGAATGCATGAATAACCCCTACACTTGGACAGCACAATTATTTGACAGTTAGAGAAATGTCGAGAATAATCTATGAATGTATGAACCACAGAACACAAATATTATTTGAACCATAGACAAAAAACATATGATCCATGATCTTTTCACAACACAGGACACAACTCGTGGTACCACAGAACAATATGAGAATTCCAACCAAGCGTTGCGCACTCTGGTGATCATCTTCCAAACAAATTTCTTGTACATGTACATTGATACTTGGTAACATTTGCGGTGTTATCATATTTCTCTTTAAACAATGGTGTTATCATTGTTTTGTTTGTCCTTAAACAGCTGCTGTGAACTTTTTTTGATTATACGGCGTTTCACGGTAAGGCATTTGTTTTCAGTAAAAATACAGGCTGTTCCCAATTTTTTTTCAATACAATTTGAGATTTTGCGGGAATGATTATTATACACCCAAAGAGAGTTATTTTATTCAGGACTAATTCAATTAAGTCTGTCCACACGGCCGTAAACACTATATCCCTCGAACTTTTGAGGGTAATTCCGGATCTCTAATGCCGCGTAAAATTCGAGTTGGGGTTCCGCAAAATAAATGCAGTTCGAAATGTTGTTCTCCTGATAATTTCAAAACTACGGATTCTATCAAGATGCATTTACACCTTTTCCAATTGTAATTCAGAAAACCTAAAATGTAATTCAGAAAAGCAAATTGAATTTCAGAAAATGGAAACTGTAATTCAGAATATTATATGATATGTATCAACTTACTATTCTGAATTACAATTTGCTTCTCTGAATGATATTTTACGTTTTCTGAATTACAATTGGAAAAGGTGTGGATGGGGACTGACGTATTCAAGTCACATGCGAAGTTTTGTTAAGATCGAGTAACCTAGGAGTAACTATAACTACATAAACTTCTAGCCAAAGATTATAGAGTAATCTTTGCTTCTAGCGAGTTTAAAAAAACAATTTTTCTTATACCTCAAGCCATTTCGGAATATTAACAAAAAAATCGATATAATTCTCCAACCTTATCACCCTTCGTGTAGAAACACTTAGGACCTATGTTCTATGTTTGCAGCGAGTATGCAGGGTATTTATTTCAAGTAGATGAGCTCATTGAGCTCATGACAGAGTCTTGACTCGTAAGTTGCCATTGAGTTTCATCCAGAAACATCGCTGATTCGAGTGCAGTTTATCAGGCTAAGAATCTCTACTTATTGTGTTCATACTTCATGTGTTGGACATATACCTAAATTAATAGATAACAGTAGTGGTATTCCTCATATATTCAATATAATGTAGATTGTGGGAATAGGAATATTGAAAGAAGTACACTATATCCAAGGCCGTAGCTAGAAAAAAATTTCGGGGGGGGTCCGTCCGAGGCCGTAGCTAGAAAAAAATTTCGGGGGTAGGGGGGGTGTCCGTTGAACTGCGCTCTAGCAAAATTTCGGGGGGGGTCTGGACCCCATCGGACCCCCCCCTGGCTACGGCCTTGACTATATCTCCTCTATTAGCGACGTTTCGCAACTCTATTGTTGCATTTTCAAGCTCCAGAGAATAGCTAGTGTCTCGTCCACCCTTCGTAGGTAAACTTCATTAAAGACGTTTTCTTCAGATCTGTTTATTTACCGTCTTTAATGAAGTTTACCTACGAAGGGTGGACGAGACACTAGCTATTCTCTGGAGCTTGAAAATGCAACAATAGAGTTGCGAAACGTCGCTAATAGAGGAGATATAGTGTACTTCTTTCAATATTCCTATTCCCACAATCTACATTATATTGAATATACCTAAATGTTAGGTTGAAAATGAATTATTTGATTCCAAAAATTGTAAGTACTGAGATTATCCACATTTAAGCCGTAAAAATTATTCCAACTTTTTGTATCTTATACTGGTAAAGACTGCAAAAGTTCATATAAAAATTTATGAGAGAAATGGACTAGCAAAGATCTAACTACCAAAGTAAATCGCCGGAACGTGCCGCCATCGCAGTAGGAAAATGACAGACCGGTTTCTGGCTTGTTAGCCGTCATAAGTGCCACATATCCCCACCTACGATAGCAACCAAATGAAACAGCAGATCTTATATTACCCTCTAGCAGGAACACTTGGGTACAATTAAATATATTTTAAGAAAATAATTTCACATTAATAATAATCGCAAAAATTAACAGTGCTGTGCCTAAGGTGGCGTAAGGACACAGTAACAAAGCCTACACAGAACACAACTGCTTACTCCGAACTCGGCACAAGTTATAAGCTTCAAGCTTGTAATTTCAGAGGGGTCTCCACAGGAGACCTAGGAATAATCAGGATAAACAATATATCATATCATATCATTTGTGGTAACACGCGACGCAACGAACAGGCGCTTACACACCATATTTGTGCCTTCCATATGTAAGGTCCCATTCATTCTCCTGGATTCGTTACCAGCAACAAAATAATGTGTCCAACAAATGTTGTGTCGCGTGTTACCTCCTTGTGTAAGCCACATAAAAAGCAATCTACCGACTCCAAAGTTTGAATCCGTCGATCAAAGTAGGGATAAAACACATTTTTTGATATGTTATTTTTTCTACATGTTGCTAAAATTGACACTATATGTAGAGAGACGTAAGTTTTTGTGTCGCCTACCTGATAATTTTGTGACTACAAATAATATATCGTACTTATAGCGGAAGATCTCATAAAACAACTACGTGGATTACGGTGAATTGAAAAATCATTGGATTTAAAAATTATTTATTCAATGGTTGATGACATCCTCTGAACTCATCAGAAAATGATTCAAATTTTAATATGATGTAGTTTTCTGTTGAGCTCTTCAAATTTCAAAATTTTTCTGATGAAGAAATCGCCATACCTATGGGCCACCTTCGTGTCAGCAATATGAATCATGTCATTATCAATGTAGAAGTCCAACTGAAAAAAATTAGATGAAAATTTTTGCACATCCGCAGATCTCTTTACTCATGCATTAAACTTTAAACTTTTTCTACCCCATTTTCCTCATAGAATATACATGGGGTTTCAAAAGGTGAATTTTTTTTAATAGTATATTTTCGAAACTTTCAAACTGTACCTTTTTTATTACGGAAGATAGAGAGCATGCGGTTTTCACAATAAAGTACTATTTTTTAGTGAAATAGGGGTTACTTTTAAAGATTTCGAAGTTGTCAACCACCCCACCCAGAGGGGGTGGCGGTCGGAATTTAGAACTAGTAGATGCCCCTCCCCCCTCAGACAATCTGAACTTTTATTTCGGCATTTTTTTTGTATGATAAGAATAGAAATGTGATAGTAATTTTTTAGTGAAACATTTCATTTGTAGTATGTATTGTACGTATTTCATGTATTGAGAAGAACACTTTGTGTTCTTCTGTGATTATTATGAATGTTCTGTGCCTCGAGGTCAAGACTCGGGAGAAGGATAGACAAGAGGTCTGTTTCAAGTAGTAGTCGTTGTGGTAACGGTTGCTGTTTTAATCGTTGTGGTAACGGTTTGTCGGGTTCGGTTCCAAAGTCACTGTTGCTGTACAGTTACCTGAGCCTGAGAGGGCTCAGGCATAGCGTGACTTGTACCGCGTGTTGTATTTATTTGATTAGACTGTATGTGTTTAAATTTCCACTGCTAATAAACTATATTAAATCTGTGTTGTTATCCATTAACCCACGTATCCGCCCATCTATCCTACATATTTTAACAAGATCATATGTTTCAGTTTCATTCATGATTAATTAATAATTGAAACGTTATCAGGCAAGTTGACTATTATCATTGAGTTTAAATGTATATTTAAACTCAATGCTATTATTCATTCTTCTGATTCTTCTAGATACAAATATTTACCAACGTTTCGGCAGCATTCGTGCCTTTATCAAGGCTCATTTGCCCTTTGAGAAGTCACAGATATCGTCAGTGTTCTAGGGTGTGACATGAATTGACTTGATACGGACAGTTTTCGGAAATTTTCACAAACTTTATTGTTCATCAGCGTAACCAAGAAAACAACAATTCGGGATGACAGATGATCAGTGGCGGCTGCTCAATAGGTGCAAATGTGCACGTGTACCCCCAATTAATATCTTCATCTAAAGGAATTTACTTTTGTGTTTGACGTAAACGTAACGTTTTATATTTGGGTATGTATTCAATTTAATTTTTCATTTCCGATGTTCCGGTTCTGTATTTCTGACTCCAGACGGCAAGCAAACTTCGAACGCCAATGCAAATAATACGCGTAGAGTCGTAGACGCTAGACGGCAGTCGGTACACTGCACATCCGAAGTGAGCCTTGATTGGAGCACCAGCGACCCCGCGCGCCCCAAACGCCCCGCTACAGTCCACAAGATTTAGCAGACACAGGTACACATGCAGAATGTGTACGCGTAGGCTACGTCATGGATAAAGAACTACGGTGCTACGATGTACCGATGTACGTCGTGTGTAGGTGAGATAATTATTTATGGGTGAGATGCTGCCTACCGTGTTTGTTGTATTCGCGCAATTATGACCGAAAATTTGGAGAATCTGATTTGCATTAGCGTACAATATTTAAAAACAATTCGTTTTTCTTTGCTGACATCAGAAGAAAAATAAAAAATCAAAATTGCCGGTCGTCCAAATCTGAATTTATCGATCACGCATGTAACAAAATGTAAAACACGCGATTATAAAAGAACCTTCAAGATAGACACTTATGAAAAAGCCGAATCATTATGTGGTTGTGAAATTAGTAACAGTCTTTATTGTTTTTCTTGTTTTTTATTTGCTGGTGATGATCAAACAGAATGGACCAGATCCGGTGTCAAGGATTTAATCCATTAAAAGAAAAAAAGAAAAAATAACAAAGTTCCAAGACACCTATCTGCCATGCAAATTATGTTTTAATTTATTAGGTAAACAAGATATTCGACAACAATTAAACAGTGCTTACCGACTGAATATCGAGAAACATTATGAGCAAGTGAAAAAAACAGATACATTTTATCGAAAATCATAAATTGTATTAAATTTTGTGGTGCTTTCGATTTAGCATTACGTGGCCATTATGAAGGAAATGATTCGATAAATCCTGTATATTTAGGTCATATCAATTTTTCGGCCGAATTAGATTTAGCACTCAGGAATCATTTGAATGAATCCACGGTATTTAAATATAAAGATGATGAAACAAGTGACATTTCAACCATTTTCCAAATGGTTATAGTTTTCCGTTATACTTTAAAACAGACCGTACTCCTTGTACTTACAATTTCAGATTTTTGCGCTAAACCCTTTTCTGAATATTATCCCGAGATAAGGCGAAAGAACGTCACAAAGTGCTCTGAAATGCAAGTTTTGAAGGTTAGTTTTCAAATTTTGTTCCTCCCCCGAACTCCCACATGTGCACTCCCAAAATAAAAATCCACGCGCCGCCACTGCAGATGATTGATAAAGGCGCGAATGCTGCCGAAACGTTGGTCAATATTTGTATCTAGGAGAATCAGAAGAATAAATAATAGTCCACTTGCCTGATAACGTTTCAATTATTTTAACAAGATTTACCTTCTGTTAAAGAACACTCAACTGCGAGAATACCCTTTCTTAGATACATATAAGGGTGATATCACTTGATTTCTGCGATAAAAACTAATGAAGTACCGAAAATAACTGGTAACCCGATTCTATATATGTAAAAATTTTGTGAAACCCCCTCTCAGCTTCCTAATAAGTAAGTAGTGCGAAAAAAATTAATGTTTTTCAGGAAAGCATTAATGCAGAGATGTTTTTCGTTGTATCAACTCTGAAAACTGTTTGATAACCTTGAATTCATGAAATACCCTCCCCTGCCTACCCTTCTTTTTCCGGGTTGACATTCTTCCAATTGCATTATACACAGAAGACTGCCGCCTATGTTCATGCGGGGCGTGGAAATCTGTCTAATTTTTTTTTGTGACAGATAATGATTGGTACACGATATCAATTAATAGAAAAATTTTAATTTACCTCAGATCCTGACTGGAATTTGCCTTCTAATCCTGAAGCACCTTTGGACCAAACCACATTTTTCATTTTATGCTTGAAACACAGCAAATGAATAATGAGTGATTGCATTTCCTTCTTTAGATCGCATTTGCCATCATAATTCTTATTGTTTTGTGCCATGAAACTGGCTAATTTACTCAGAGGCAAGGTGGTGTACAGTTTCAAGTAACTTCTTATGGTTGGTAACATTTTTTGTTGCTGCACCTCTTCCATAAACATTGCAGTTTGATGTCTTATAGCTTCCTTAGAATAATCATCAGGAGGAAAATCTACTGATGGAGGACATGGTGATAAGAATTTGGGACAAGCTAGTGTGAAACAATTTTCAAATTCCTGTAAATCTCCATATTGCATCTTGTACATTTTTTCATGATAACTTTTCTCCCTCAGAGTTTGTTGTATTGATTCATCAATGCACTGAGGATGTAGAACTAGGCAAATAGCCAAAAGGTGATACATTTGATCAGTCTGTTTATTGATCTGCTCATGCTGATAGCTCTTCGATGCGAAAAGTTGCTTTGTTCTTTGAATATAAAGCAGTATTGATGAGAAAGTCCTGATGGCATCAGAGTATCTCCTCATCATCATGTAAGCAAATCCAACATAGTAAGAAGTGGAAATCTGACAAGCTGGTATGTGAGCATATTGGGATTTTTTGTGAACTTCAATATTCTCCAAGACTTTAATAGCTTGATAATAATCACCCAATAGAGAATGAAGGCGAAGTAGACCGACTAGGGAGAAATAGCCTAACATTTTGTACAATGAATGGCTTCCAAATTCACCAGAAACAGAGTCTGGATCACCTCCACTAGCATAAACCTCAAGCTGCTCCTTGATGTTACTTTTATCAACAAGTGAATGCAATACATTCAAAACACAAAGAACATTCCATACTTTATTGTTTGAATTAAGAGTTTCCAGTTCTTGGGGAGACTTCTTCTGCAGACGTGCCCTATATTGAGCAAAAGATTGGAATTGATAAACAAACTCATCAATCAGTTCCCACAACCATAAATCAGGAAGTTCCAAGGGCACAGGTTCCTCAGCACTTAAAATGTAGTTGAAAAGATCACAATAGTTGTAGAAAGAATTGAACCTCTGCTCTAGCGAGGGTCCTCCTTGAATTCTGGCATAAATATGACGGAAGTACAATTCCTTATAAAGGATCATGAACACCTGAAAAAAAAATGTCTATTAGTTCTAGAGCACCTGATCCGAAAAACATCAAATTGAATGATCAATTATATAGAGTAGATAATGATGCCAAATTTCTCAGAATCTATTCTGGAAAAGTCAAATTAATAATGTATCAAAGAGGGTTTCATCCTCAGTATATGGTTTGAAAGTTGTTTTTAGATATTTGAAATGCAGCATCTTGAAGACTATATATACTCCATTTACTTTAATTTTGTTAATTTAGTTTTAGCTAATTGAATGTTTAGGCCTTGTTACCAGTACCATGTATTGTTTTAAGGTCATAAATGAAAGAATTTATTATTATATATTATAATTATTTTATTAAGTATCCAGGTTGGCCAAGATTCAGGTTTTTTTACTTGAAACTGACGCAGGTTGGCACTCGTGAAATATCGGCAATGTCAAAATTAGTCTCAGAGTAAACATAGTTCCATATCTGGCTTTTGACTCGAATACTGCAGTATAGGTAGCGTTCATGGAGAATTTATTCAGATATGTTGTCATTACACCCAAAGATAACACACTGAACTAAGCTGCAGTTTAGAAATGATGTTCTTCCCAATTCAGTGTATTCTTCACATAGATTCCCAAGAACTTTGTAAATGGGTATGTGAACTATGAGACGTAGAACTACGACATTTTAATACTCCAGTACGAAAACTAAAGTTGTGCAGCAAGGTATTAAAATGTCTTCCATTTTAGGAGTTTTTCTTTCGGGTTTTTCGAGTTCTTGAATTCTTTTTTCTTCGATCGTGGGAAAAGTGACACTTTTTTAACCTGTTTTCTATGCGCAAAGCTCAACATTTCAGAACAGTGGCCAGTTGCTAAGCAATTAGAAAATAACAGTGCGGTAATATTCTTACCGCACTTCTGTAGCGTGCGGTAATGTTACAAATGGATTATTACAATAAAATGAAACAAAGTATGGTTTTAATTTTAATATTGATAAATTTGGTATAAAAGAAATAAAAGAAACATCTAATTTATAACGATATTCTTGAACACAAATTAATTGTTGTTAATATTTACATTTATTGTACAGTTTGTACAATTTCTAAATTGTACTGGAGGGCAACGAGAATTTATAGACGTTGAAGCTGCATGGCTAGTTGTTTGGTTTATCTCGTTTCGATCATTTTCATTTGAAGTCGAGGCAGAGGTGACGGGGTGTTGAATATTATATTAGCCACTTCTACTTGATTATTAAGTGATTCGTCAATATATATTTCATCAAATTTAGTTATAGGCGTGAGTTATTATAACTCATGCTATTGGTTTATAGATACTGTTACAGCTCAAAATCGGTTTAATAATGGACATATAATTCTATATCGGTTGGCACGATATCACAGTTGAAACAACAATGAAAGAGTAAAGTACATGCTAAAGAATATGGGAGTAGATAAATGAACATTTTGATAAATAGGTACGTAATTACTACGATATCTATGTAGAAACGACAACGCTGCGGATGTATCTGACGGGAAAATGACTGTAACCTAACATTTTCAAAATATACACGGTGAAATGTGTCAGAATGTCATGGCAAACCGGGATACTTTATAAAAGTGAATGGAGAATATATGTTCAATATTTAACGATTTAGTAGTAATAAAACACACTTTTTTCTGATTTATCTTAATCTCAGGTCTCAGGCTATCGATTTCGGTTGGTTAACTATCAGCAGGCCAGCTGAAAGTATACATGATGAAATTCTTCTTCATAATTTCATCATACCACGACAACAAGAGGAAGTTTTACATTTCTTACAAGAATAATATCTGTAAAAATTGAGGAAATCAAAACGAAGCAATTTTCGGTCCATTTATAACTCATTAAACAGTAAGTTGCACTCTTAACTTGAAAATGAAAATAATAAAAAAGTATAGTAATTAATTATGAGAAGAATTTTATCGTGTATACAGGGGCGGTTCTAGGGCGGTGCGAGCGGTGCGACCGCACCGGGCGCCGTCTCGAGGGGGGCGCCAAAATCGTCGCACCGGGCGCCATCAGTAGAGGAGCCCCAAAACGATATATTATAAATATGGGGCAGACAACGGGACGTCGTTACGAGCGGAATCCGGGGCTGTTGAGTTTCGAAGACTTGCTTGTCTTTCATATGTTCCTCTCAATGTTCCTGAAAATTCTGGCACCTGCATTTCCTTCATAACAATCAACAGCGCTTTCAGAGAAAAGCGATTTCAGACCTTCCTTTACTGGACTATCAGACTCGCCGGACGATACAATAAGACCGTAAAAACAAAGAAATGTTTTTATACAGGGTGTTTCACCATAAACTGGACAAACATATATAGCCGTGTAGATGACACCGAGAAAGTCATTTTTGTCTTATGACATATACCTCGTACGGAGGTCAAAATTATACTGATGGGCTGCCAGAATGATCCGGATAAAAATATGAAATTATAAACCAAAACAATTTTTTTCTAAAAATTTTGGTAGGAATCGAACTCTACGAGTATGAATTGGATTAATTCTAATCCTATAAATCTCCGTTACCACGGCAACTCTAGTTAATCGAGAGTGTAGAGTTCGAACCTTACCAAAATTTTTTGGAAAAAATAAAAAAAAAAATAATTTTTTTTTTCAATTTTTTTTAATTTTTTCGAAAAAATTTTTTTTGCTTATAAATTCATATTTCTATCTGGGTCATTCTGGCAGCCCAGCAGCACAATTTTGACCTAACTCTACGAGTATGAATTGGATTAATTCTAATCCTATAAATCTCCGTTACCACGGCAACTCTAGTTAATCGAGAGTGTAGAGTTCGAACCTTACCAAAATTTTTTGGAAAAAATAAAAAAAAAATAATTTTTTTTTTCAATTTTTTTTAATTTTTTCGAAAAAATTTTTTTTGCTTATAAATTCATATTTCTATCTGGGTCATTCTGGCAGCCCAGCAGCACAATTTTGACCTTCGTACGGCCTCCAGTTTCTCAAATAAAAATTAAGAAAGTACACCTAGCGTAATCTTCGGAAGGCTACAAAAAGAAAACCAATTTAATATTTTTTCATTCTGTTCCCACCCAAGTATTCAGAATTGAAGATAAATCAACCATGAAAAATTCCAAAAATTTTGGGCGAAATTTTTTTTTTCACTGAAGACATGTAAAAAAAAAGTTGAGTTCGAAATTTGAAAAATTTTTTTCACGGAAAATCTTAGAAAATCGAGTACGTTGAGATTATGTTTTCCAAATTGGCAACCGAGAAAAAAAATTTCAGACTTTGCAGGTTTTCCGCCATTTTGAATTTTTTTTTGCAAAATTCTACACCACAATTCAATTGAGCCCTCAAAAATACTGAGATGTGACAAGGTACCGTTATTTCAAATATCACGCATAACTTACCACAGTTTACAGAATACCTATTGCTCAAAGTTGACATTTAACATTCTGTATCTCGCTTATGCGTCGAAAACGAGGTATATGTCATAAGCCAAAAATGACTTTCTCGGTGTTATCTACACGGCTATATATGTTTGTCCAGTTTATGGTGAAACACCCTGTAAGGTAATTATATTTACTTATAACGTTTTTTACCCTATGATAGACACAATTGTGAACACATTGGTCACAAGTTTTCAACAATTGTCAAAATTCAATGATACTTGGTCCTTTTTATACGACCTGAAAATTATTGCAGACATATCCCTTTTGAAAAAAGCTTGTGCAGATTTGGAAATCGCTTTGAGCGATGGCGAAAAACGCGATATATCTGGCAATGAATTGGTTGAAGAACTTGTGAGCCTGAATCCATTGTTGAAGGATCTTCAAGCAGCAGAGCCCATAGCAGTTCTTCGACTTATAAAAAAAAATGACTGGCAAGATATTTTCCCGAATGTATGGACGGCGCTTCGTATCTTGCTAACTGTTCCTATAACTGTCGCCAAAGGAGAACGAAGTTTTAGTAAATTGAAGATTATAAAAACTTACTTACGATCATCAATGTGCCATGAAAGACTATCCGATCTTGGAATCTTGTCCATAGAAAATGATATAGCACAAAATCTGAATTATTGTGAATTGATAAAAAAATTCGCGAGCGCTAAAGCTCGAAAAGTGCATATTTGAGTTGTTTGAAATGAATAAAAGCTTTATTGTTATTATTTCCCAACTGTAATTTCTATCATATATTATTATACCTACTCGCACTACGGAAGGTAGAGCCTATTATCCATAACTCGCACAAATTGGTAAGAAGAACTTTTCAATTTCAATGATTTGAAATTTATGACAGTAAAAATTCGGTTTTATAGTTGTAGGGGCGCCACTTCCTGATCTCGCACCACCCAAAAATAGTGATAGCACCGCCACTGCGTGTATACTTTCAGCTGGCCTGATGATGGTTAGCCAACCAAAATTGATAGCTCAAGATTGAAATAAATCAGAAAAATAGTGTGTTTTATTATTACTACATCATTATTATTTTACTAGTTGACACAATTTCACTTGTATTTTCTGTATTGGAAGTTTCTGAAATAAGGTTTATTCATTATTATTATTTCATTTTGTGAAATCATTTCAAAAAACATTAGTCGATTTCGTGAAACTCTTGTAAAAAAACTTTTTTTGTAGATACCCCCTTTAACTTTGTTACTAAATGAGATGTTTTCAACAAAAGTTTCACGAAATCGACTAATGTTTTTTAAAATAATTTCACAAAATGAAATATATACAGAGTGGGCAACATATTGATTGGAACTTCATTTTTTCAAATGGAACATCCTGTATACTTTTCTATATTTGGCAAGCTCTTTTTCCCCGAATTTCGAATTTGTATATAAAATATATGTTTGGTCTTCCTCTCTTATTCTGAGTACCACAGTGTTTCAAATTTCAAGAACCAATTTCTTTAGTTGATATAATTTATTCCATACTACCATAGTTTATTTTTTTTCATTTTTTATTGGATAATGTTAGGTATTCATCGAAAAAATATTGCCTTCAAGTGAATTTTTTGAATACAAAGAATTTCGGAATGATTTCACATTATATGTATTTTTTTATTCTCTAGTTTCATTTCGAAACTTTGAAAATAAAAAACGATGGGACGATCCCCCCCCCAATGTTGAACAGAGTTGGCAAATTTTAAAAGCAGTTGGAATATTTTCGAAGCTGTTGAAAAATTTTGATGCAGTTGGAAAAATTTCGATGAAGTTGGGAAAATTTCGAAGCAGTTGGAACAAAACAGTTGGAAAGATTCCAATTGAGTTGGAATACATATTTCTGAAAAAGTTTTCCCAAAATGTGAATGAATTAGACTTTTTTTAATGAAGTTTGAAATTAATGCTTATTAAACCGGTAGAACTAAGCCCACGTTTAGCCGAACGCATGCAGAGAATAGCGACAATTGAACCAATTCTTGTTAGAGTATATTTAGGTTATTTAGCAGATTTGGCCCAATGTGCAATGTGTATAACCAGCAATAAATGGTATTTATTCCGATATTGCTACCAAGTGTTTGAAAAGATGAACAATTTTTCATCTTTCACGTTATCCCTCAGCATGTAGTTGTGAATTTCTCAGTTTTGGCCGCATCGACTGTCATAAAAAACCATCTGGTACCAATTTTCGCTATTTCTCTAGGTCCAAATGGAATTTTTTATGAAATATAGAAAATTGATTTGTCGAGGGCACTCCAATGAATTTTCTAGAAAAGAATTGATGAACAACCACCGAAAAACGATTATGAAGTCAATTTTCATAAACTCTCAAATTCAACCCGGTTTTTCCATGCGAAAAAGAAAATTTTTTTCAAAGAGAAGAAATCGGAGTGCCCTCAAGACATCCTTCAACTTCAATTTAAGCAAAAAATCGAGCTTTTAGGTTGAAAATTGAAGGCGTAAACTTGGAAAAATGAAAGGCACTGTTTGAATGGAGAGTCGGTGCCGTAGCCGATTGAATGGAGAATCAGTGCCGTAGCCGATTTTTTCATGCGAAAAAAAAAATGTTTGAAAGAGAAGAAATCGGAGTGCTCTCAAGACATCCTTCAACTTCAATTTAGGGAAAAAATCAAGCTTTTAGGTTAAAAATTGAAGGCGTAAACTTGGAAAAATGAAAGGCACTTTTTGAATGGAGAATCGGTGCCGTAGCCGATTTTTTCATGCGAAAAAATAATTTTATCAAAGGGAAGAAATCGGAGTGCCCTCAAGACATCCTTCAACTCCAATTTGAAGAAAAAATCAAGCTTTTAGGTTGAAAATTGAGGGCGTAAACTTGGAAAAATGAAAGGCACTTTTTGAATGGAGGAGAATCGGTGCCGTAGCCGATTTTTTCATGCGAAAAAATAATTTCATCACAGAGAAGAAATTGGAGTGCCCTCAAGACATCCTTCAACTTCAATTTGAAAAAAATCAAGTGTTTGGGTGAACGGCCCCTTGTACGCAAAAATGAATCGAAAAAGATTGAAAAAGTGTGTGGTATGAGGGCTTTGTTCAGTAAACTTGAATAAAACATTTATTTTTCTTCGGAATTGAACTTAAAAATCGAAACATACATAATAATAATAACAGATGCTGCGTAGAGTGTGGAGTGTGTTAATCTGGTAATGCAGAATTAAAAAACTACACTACAAAATTTGCTGAATATTTTTAATGCTCTCGGGGAAAAACATTGACTCGCAATCCAAAATACCACCCCCCTTCAACCATTGGTTCTCTAATCCTTTAATGCACAGTCTTTCGTTTGAAATAAAACAGAAGCATGAGTTTGCTTATTTTCTTCTATTTTTGAAAGAAAAAAAATTAACTTCCGAAATGAAATCGATTTGAATTATTTTATTAAAAACTCTAATCCTTTCTGAGTTTACCCACAAAATTTCATTTCTCAAAGAGAAACTATTTTCAAATGCAACTTGAAATAGAAACACACTAAATTGAACGCCCACCTTAAAGATTTCCACTAAGACAACAATGATTGTAGTGAAAAGAAATGATGATATAAAATCATTACAGCTGAGAAGGCAGCTGAACCCATTCAATTAACAAGAAATAAGACATAAATCATTTGCCATTATGAATAATAACAATAACAAATGAAATGTGAATACAAACTAGGTCATTCACCCCACCAGACCGAATGGTCCAACGTCAACTGAGAATCGCACCGACTGCAGTTTCGTCCTTAGACGAACTCATCAGGGTGGAATATCCCAAAGTTGACGCTGGATGGAAAATTTTTTTCGTCAAGATATGGACACCTCTCTCGCGAACAATTCGAATGAATAAGGTTAGCGACACCTATCCACCTTCAGTAAAGATAGATTTTCTGAAGGTGGATAGGTGTCGTTAACCTTATTCATTCGATATAGTTTGCGACATGTGTCCATATCTCGACGAAAAGATTTTCCATCCAGCGCCAACTTTGGGATATTCCACTCTGATGAGTCCTTAAAGGACGAAACTGCAGTCGGTGCGATTCTCAGTTGACATTTGACCTAGTTTGTATTCACATTTCATTTGTTAATATTCATAATGGCAAATGATTTGTGTCTTTTTTCTTGTTAACAATGATTGTTTCGTCATAACCATTACTTAATTTTGACGAATACATTAAATCAAAAATTGAACATTAAAAAATGGATCACCGAAAGCACTGATGTGAAGCTTTCAAGCGCTTTATCCTTCTTGTAAGTTGATTCATTTAATAGGAAGATTCACATTCAAGAATCCAACAAAATTTTTTCACAGCAGCCAATAATTTTGACAACATTATCCTGGATATGTTATTACAGATATATTGGGAATTTTCTTGTCAATTCACTAGCATTTAATACGGATCTGGTTGGGCGACCTGGACAAAACTTAAGCCGGACTCCCACTACTCGTGTATTTGGCAAGTAGACCAAGTTTCGAACTTGAATGACAAGTACGGCGCTCCCACTACAAATAATTGTACAAGTATTGGTCGAGTGAACCACTCCCACTACATGCCAAATATAGGCAAGTGGCAAATATTTGCCAAATACACGAGTAGTGGGAGTCCGGCTTTAAACGTAGCCTGAATATGTCAAATGCAAAATGTCATCTAGGTCGAATACATATGTAGTTTTGAAATTTCCGTCAGAATGAATAAATCATCCTGTAGATTGGTAAGAAAAGTGGCCATTTCGTGATGCTGATGATAGACCCCATATATGGTAGGAGTATGTAAAGTACCTTGTGTTGTGGGAGACTCAGTATAAGGGTTAAACTATGTACACTCACTCACCAGACACTCTGTATTTATCTACATAAAACTATGAAGCAATGAATTCCAGAAAAACAATAGACCTTTCCAGAATTACTTGTGCAGGTGAAAGTTGTGTGCGTCACTTGTGGGCTAAGAATGAATATTATTGGTCGTCAAAATTTCCCTCCTTAAATCGTTGACAAAAATTTACAGATGATATTATTATTTTCCGCAGTCAAGGTTTTGGATGTGAATGTTATTTGTTTGATTTTTTATCGAAAATCAAAATTTTAGTATGCCTCAACAATGTTGTGTTACTAAATGACGGTCACAGTATGATAAAACCAGTAGGATCTCATTTCATTGCTTCCCTCTCTCTCTTTCTTTTCTCTCTCGCACTAAGGTTTGCGCATCTTTTAAAGCTGCCCACAAGTGGCGCATGAAATATACCTGTTTCTCTCTCATTCTGGTTTAGTTCACATCTTTCATCTTTGTTCTACGCATTCTGGAAAGGTCTATTCCAATATGATTTTACAAACTGGAATAGTTCACCTTTCAATCAATGACTATTTAGTTTCTTAAGATCAATATGAAGAGAAAAATCAATTTTGTGAATCTTGCATAAAATATTCAGAATATAGTATCATCAATATTAGAAATTCAACAGGAAAGAATATCTAAATAATAAATGAGCAAAAGTAGGTTGATTGCATTTCTATTGATTACCAACCCAAGCAATAGTTAGTGTTACCTGATTGTTGCTCAAATATGGAGCAGTGTAAGCAAATTCTGAATAAAACTGAAGAATTAGAACATAATCTTAGAGAGGATCTCAGAAATGCTAAAGGCCATGTTAAAAATAAAATAAAGGATGCCTCAGATATGGGATTGCGAGGTGAGTATTGAAACTTACTGGATCCGTCCCAACTAAATCAGCAACTTCAGTCTCTTCTGGCCATGGTCTCTTATCAAAATGATCTTCCGTCAATTTTGGCCATGTAGATTCATACAGAGTTTGCAACTCAAAGACCAGTCCCTCTTTCACACAATTCTTGAAATATCCTAAAAATTTGCTGACAAATTCTGGCATCTTATAATATTGCTTATCCAGATTGGGATCACCAGTGTGTGCCCCATAATCATCGTAACCATAATCCTTATATGCCTTAAAAGAAAACAGAAAAGATTAATGTCAAAACAAAAATTGTCACTATTAAATGTTGGTTCCACATAGTAGTGCCTTATGGGACTAGGAGCTGCGAAGTATGTGGGTATGTATCATATGGATAATTTTCAATATTCTTATTATTTTATTCTCGAATCATAATATGGTGAAAGGGAGGGATTGTTCCATTTAATACCTGCTCATTCGCCATTCTACTAATAATTAAAACAGGTTAATCACACGTTTGTTTGATGTTTCGGAGGATGCAGAGCACAGAACCATAGATAAAAGAGACTATGCACAGAACTACATAATAACCATAGAATTATAATTATGAGAATAACTACTCTTTGATCAAAGAGCAAAGCGATGGTTAAAAAAGAGCACAGAACATCTAATAAAAGAGAAAAAGAGAGTCTGTGAGAACTCTATGCCATCCAGAAAATAGAAAGAAATTATATCTTCAATGAAAAAAATTCATTGTTGAAATCTTTCAAGGTTGAACTATCTTCTATCCAAAACAGTAATGTAAAAACAGAATAAAAATCATCTTTCATCTTAAGCAGTTATGTGAAAACAGAATAAAAATGTCCCTTGGTTTTCCTTTTGTAGAATTGGTTGCGTGAATTGGGATGGGGTTCACGTTCTGTCCCGGATTCGCTCATAGGACTCTTCAGATTGGCTCTTGTGAGTTGTGAGCGAAGCCTTCCAATGACGTAGATGTAAAAGCTGCCCTGCTCGAAGCGAACGAGGGTACCGGGGGTAGTTGACGTGGTCGGTCTGTAAAGGATATCGTACCGCCATTGTTTAAACAATGGTACCGCGGTATCCCGGCCCGCTTAGGGGGAGGTGCCCTCTGCCGAGCACGTGCTCAAGTTCGGGTGGCGTGTGAAGAAACGTTTGCAGGCTTCTTCACGCTGGTGGCATTGAGTCGCCACGGTAGCCTTCCAAAGATCTATATAGCTCGGAGTACTTTCATAATTTTTATTTAAAAAACTGCTGACCTTATGGAGGCCAGAATTGTGCTTATGGGCTGCCAGAATGACCCGGAAAGAAATATAAATTTCCCAACTACTGTTAGGAAATATTCATTTCCTAACTGTAAAGAAATATATATTCGTAAAGTTTGAAGACATATTAATACGTTTCCATAGTAACCCAACCAATTCCATTCCGAATTTCAAAGCTCCATTTATTTATGAATGAAATAGTTCGAGATTTTTTCAAAATTTGTTGAAATCTATCGAATTTCGATTTGCGGAAATAGTACATTGTTTACCGAGTAGGAAAAGCGTAACATTCCTGGACGATTGTGAAAATTGCTAAAGGCGGACTCCCACTACTCGTATATTTGGCAAGTACGCAATTATTTGCAAGTAGATGAAGTTTCAAATAGACCAATCCAACAAAACAGCTGATCACCTTTTTTCAAGATGGCTGCTGGAACAAACAAATAACAAACTTTTCTGAAATAGTGTTTCTCTATTATAACTATCATTTTACATGGCATAATTGAAGACATTGAAGTTGAAAATTGAGAAACCAACAGAAACTACCCTGAAACACGTACCTAGTAACTGAATATCATCGGTTTGCTATTTGTTTATTCCAGCAGCCATTTTGAAAAAGCTGATCGTGACAGTTCGTTGGATTATTAATTAATTTTGAAATATCTCCGTGATACGGAAATTTCGAGAGCCTTGAAAAAGGAACAGCCTTGTTCCGAAACGTTGGCCTGAAGAAATTCGCTAAGGAGAATTAAATTGTCCAATTCCTGATATTGTTTATTTTATTCTACATAATGGACGAGGAAAACATTAATGAATATTTTATGTTCGGTTGCTATGACAATCATGCATTAATAAGAAATCATGCATTAAAATAGGTCATTAATGGATGATTTCGAGTGCGTTAAAATTAAGATGCCTAGAATACTGGTGTAAGCACTCGTCAAATTTTGAATGGAATGACGTTCGACCAAATTGAGAATATCGGCAAGATTTCGTTTTTTCCACTTCAGGTGGCGCTCTTCACTAATTATGTCATTACGGTCCTTTTTCCCTTGATCGATTTGATTGATTAATCAACAGCTGATCTGCCAATGTCAATTATGACATGACCATAGAATGACATTTTTATATGCTGAAAGTCTTATACTTTTCCTGGTATGAATTAAAATGTGAAGAATTTATTCCAAAATTATTGCTTGACAAAATTATCGGCTATTGACACAACATGTTCAACAAATTCGAATATTTGAAATAACTAATAAAAATCAGTCATAATTAGTGAAAAGCGCCACCTGAAGTGGAAAAAACGAAATCTTGCCGATATTCTCAATTTGGTCGAAACAAAATCTAATCAGTGCAAACACCATGTGTTCAGTCATCGAAGTTAAATTGAGCTTTTATTCTATGGTCGACGGAAAAAATGATTATAATTTCCGGCATATTCACCATTTTTGCTCAGTCCATTCTCTATGTCTATTGACAACTTGTTAGGGATATTAAAAACAATTTGAATTAATGTTCTGTGCTTACTTGACAACTGATGTTCTGTGTTCAATTGACAACTGTGTCAGTAATTCACTTGACAAATGTCACTCTTCAGCAAGACAATAAATGAAAGTATTGAAACCTAATCTATTTTATTTTTATTGTTAGCACTTTATATTTGCCCGAAAATATTCATCAGGTTATGGCCCAGATCACAGCGAATTGCGCTCCATAAATATTTTTGGGTAATTATCGGTGAAACTTTTCAAGAGGTAAAATCAAAAAGCTAACCTATAAAAGTGAAGGTGAAAATGGCTCAGAGTTCAAGTGGTGCACCAATAATCGCAAAACTGTTGGGCAGGGAAAACTTCAGCAGCTGGAAATTTGCGATGCAAGCATTATTGGAGCACGAAGATTTATGGGGTTGCGTGGAAGGTGATAACACATATACAGCCGATTCTAAGAAAGTTTCGAAAGCACGTGCAAAAATTATTTTATTTGTGGATCCGATTAATTATGTCCATATCCAAGAAACAAAGACTGCAAAAGAAGCTTGGGAAAAACTCTGTAATGCATTTGAAGATTCCGGACTAACTCGGAAAGTTGGTTTATTACGTACTCTAGTGACCACCCGTTTGGAAAATTGCACTTCTGTTGATGATTATGTAAACACAATCATTACGACGGCCCATAAGTTGAATGCATTAAATTTTCAAGTTGAAGATGAATGGATTGGTACCCTATTATTGGCTGGTCTTCCCGATGAGTATAGACCAATGATTATGGGACTGGAAAGTTCTGGTATGGCTATAACCAGTGATTCAATTAAGATGAAGTTACTTCAAGAGGTGAAGTCTGACGTGAAATTCAATAATAGTGAATCTGGAACTGCACTGGTTGCCAAGTGGAATCATAAGCCCAAGTTTAAGAAAAAAGGTCCCAGATGCTACCAATGTAACCAGTTTGGTCACTTTGCTAATAACTGTCCTGGGAAGAAAAATTCAAAAACAGGAGAAGGAAATTCAAAAGCCTTTTTTGCCATGGCCGCGTTGGGCGAGGCAACTGAAGATTCGAAATGGTATCTGGATTCGTGTGCGTCATCACATATGACATCAAATTCAAAGTGGTTGGAACAAAGTAGACAGTCTGAAGGTGTCCAAATTTCAACAGCTGATAACAGCAAAATGGAAGCCAAAATGGTTGGCAATATTAAAGTTCCAGTTCTGGCTAATGGTTATCCTGATGAAGTTATGGCTAAGGACGTTTTATATGTGCCTAAAATCGCCGCTAATCTCTTGTCCGTAAGTAAAATTGTGGAAAAAGGCAATTCAGTTATTTTTAGCTCAAATGGTTGTAAAATAATGTCCGAAAATGGTGGTGTACTTGCAACTGCCAAAAATTCTAATGGAGTTTTTGAATTGGAATCGCCTTCCATTAATGTGGCATTGAAATCAACTAAAGTTTCCAATGGAGAGCTATGGCACAAACGTTTGGGTCACTTAAACCGTAGAAGCATGCGTCTAATGAAGAAAAATCTGGTTTTAGGTTATGATCTTGAGCAGTGCAGTGACGTTCCATGTAAAACATGCATTAAAGGCAAACACCAAAGGTCTGTTTTCAAGTCAAGTAACAAGCGGGCCAAAAATGTTTTAAATTTGATACATTCCGATGTGTGTGGTCCAATGGAAATGGATTCAATTGGTGGTGCCAAGTATTTTATAACATTTATTGATGATCACTCCAGAAAGGTATTTATATATTTTTTAAAAAATAAAAGTGATGTTCCAGCAGTAATAGAGAACTTCAAAAGTTATGTCGAAAATCAAACTGGCAAAAACATGAGATGTTTCCGCAGTGACAATGGCACCGAGTATGTCAATAGGCAAGTCAGTTTGTTACTACAAAAATCTGGTATCCGACATGAGACAAGCACTCCATATACTCCACAGCAAAATGGTTTGGCCGAGAGGATGAACCGAACCATTGTGGAAAAGGCGAAGAGTATGATGTCAGAGGCTGGTTTGACGAAGAAATATTGGGCCGAAGCGGTTTCAACTGCTGTCTTTATTATAAACAGATCACCTGCAACCGCTACTCAAAAAACCCCGGAAGAACTATGGTCGGGTAAAAAGCCAACTGTTGGAAACCTGAGAGTTTTTGGCTGTAAAGCATTTGTTCGTATTCCATCTGAAAAGAGAAAAAAATGGGATGAGAAGTCCAAAGAAATGCTTTTTATGGGTTATTGTGAAACTACTAAAGCCTACCGTGTAATTGATCCTGAATCAGAAGTCATTACAAAATCCAGAGACGTGGTGTTTTTCGAAAACGAGTTTTACCATAAAAAAGACAGTTTGGCCAAGTTACCTGAACAAGTAGAAGTCATTTTTCAGGATAAAAACAAAAGCACAAATGAAGAAGAACATTCCGAGGCAGAATCAAGCTCTGATGTTACTAGTGAAAATGAGTCTTCAACCAGTGAGACAATCGCAGATAACACCAATGATAGTGATTACCAAGATCTAGATGACACACTAGACGAAGAAGGTAACGAAGAACCACGTAGATCATCCCGAGTACCAAAACCAAAAAACTATGATGATTACGTCAGTTATTTCGCTCCAGAAAGTTCATCTGATCCAAGTACTGTTAAAGAAGCCTTAAATAGTCCTGAAAAAGTGAAATGGAAGAAAGCTATGGATGCTGAGCATAGATCCTTGCTGGAAAATGACACCTGGGAGTTGGTTGATCTCCCCAAATGCAAAAAACCATTGAAAACGCGATGGGTTTTCAAAACAAAAAGAGATGCTTATGGAAATGTTGAGAGATATAAGGCCAGATTAGTCGTGAAAGGTTGTGCACAAGTTAAGGGCATTGATTATTCCGAAACCTTTTCTCCAGTTGTTCGATATACTTCAATTCGTTTTCTGCTTGCCTTGGCAGTGAAGTATAACTTATTTATAAATCAAATGGATGTCACGACTGCATATTTGCAAGGAGATCTGAGTGAGGAGATCTATATCCAACAACCTGAGTACCTAGAAAATGAAAAATCTGGTAAAGTTTATAAATTGAAGAAGGCAATGTATGGACTCAAACAAAGTGGTCGAGCCTGGAATAAACGTTTACATGAAGTACTGAGCAAGTTGGGTTTCAAGCAGTCCCAATCTGATCAATGTATTTATACCAAAATCAATGAAAAGGAAGTCCAAATAATTGCAGTTTATGTTGACGATTTGTTATTTTTGAGTAATGATGAAAATTTGATGGAGAATACCAAAGCAAGTCTGTTCCAAGAATTCAAAATGAAAGATTTGGGAAATGTCTCTCATCTACTTGGTATGAGAGTATCCAGGAATGAAGAGTTTTTATGTGTCGACCAGAGTACATATATACGAGAAATTTTGGAAAAATTTAAAATGTCGAATTGTAATCCAATAAGTACCCCGTTCGACCCGAATACAAAGTTGAGTCAAGATATGTCTCCAAAAACAAAACAAGAAGTAGATGAAATGGAAGCCGTTCCTTATCAAGAAGCCGTAGGAAGTCTTCTCTTTTTAAGTCAATGTACAAGGCCTGATATTGCCTATGCAACAAACAATGTCAGCCGTTTCAATCAGAATCCTGGAAGAGCTCACTGGGCAGCCGTAAAACGTATTTTACGCTATTTAAAAGGAACCATTGATTTCAAGTTAACCTTTAAGAAAAATTTAACATGTTCTTTTGACTGTTTCAGTGATTCCGATTGGGCAAATCAAATTGATGACAGACATTCTGTAACTGGAAATGTCATTGTTTTTCAAGGAGCCGCCATCTCATGGGCTAGTAAGAAGCAGAAAACCGTCGCCTTGTCGTCTACAGAAGCTGAGTACATGGCGCTAGCAGCAACAGCGCAAGAGGTTATATGGTTGCGAGCCTTGGCAAGGGAAGTAGACAAAATTGAGGTCACCAAACCAACAACAATTCATTGTGACAACAAAGCCGCAATCGATCTTGCTCTCACAAGTGGTTACCGACAAAGGACTAAACACATCGACATCCGCCACCATTTTCTCAGAGAAAAAATTGGAAATGGCGAAATTTTGATCAAGCAAATTCCGACAGAAGAGATGGTCGCTGATTCGCTTACAAAGCCACTATTTAGAGATAAGTTTAATTTTTGTACAAGTAAAATGGGTTTACTATTATAATTGTTTATTCAAAAGGTTATTGTGTAATAATTGAAATTGTGTTTATGGTCGGGTGTTAGGGATATTAAAAACAATTTGAATTAATGTTCTGTGCTTACTTGACAACTGATGTTCTGTGTTCAATTGACAACTGTGTCAGTAATTCACTTGACAAATGTCACTCTTCAGCAAGACAATAAATGAAAGTATTGAAACCTAATCTATTTTATTTTTATTGTTAGCACTTTATATTTGCCCGAAAATATTCATCACAACTTATTTTATTTTGAAAACTGGCATAAAAAAATAAACTTTGAATAATAATTATAGAGTATAGAACATGGACATAGAGAATGGACTGAGAAAAATGATGGATGTGCCGGAAATTATAATTATTTTTTTTAAGGGTTGAATTTACGTAAAATGATAAAAAATTGTTTTAACATATTTCTTCTTTTACAGGGGAATCGTTTAGAGTGAAAAAAATTTAAGGGTGCCGTTTGAAAAAAATATCTGGGGGTAGTTTTTTCAGGGGTGGTAATTAGAAACAGAATTTCAACGACGGATTCTGGTAGAGTTTTTGATGCCATTCAAAAAACTTTTTGTTCAAACTTTCTACCTTGTCTGTTCGGAACATCTTGGGACACCCTGTTTGTCCAGTTTATGGTGAAACACCCCATCCTGTATAAACATGGTCGGAAGGTTCAGTTAAGCTGATATCCTTTACAGAAATCAAGAATCGAGTGTTGAAATTTTACTGAAAAATAATGGACAGAATAGTTTATTACTTTTTGTGATAGTTCATTCGAAAAAAGAATAAAAGTTTCCAAAGAACTATTTCCATTACAAAGTTAAGAAAGAGTAAATAAAAATTAGCTTTGGCAACGTCTCTGAGAATCATTTGACATTTAATGAGTACCAACCTGCGTCAGTTTTAAGTAGAAAAAACCTAAATCATGTCAACCGGGAGTGCGATGCCTGTTATGTTGATATCAATACCATTGTTTTAAGAATCTTTAAACAATGTCAGTAAAATCAAGGGCGGATTTACGGGGGGGGGTGTAATGGTAAATATGGCACTGTCTGCCTTGCTACGTGTCTGCCACGCACGGTGTCGGTAAATATGGACCATGGACCTAAAGATGTCTGAAGATATGGTGTATGCACTTATCAATTTTTGAATGCATTGACATTCGACCAAATCACGAAATCGAAAGCATAGAACTATAAGTTCTATGATTGTCAGTTTTGTGTTCTGTGATGTCATACTTGTCATTTCGGAATATTCTATGCATCAGAGACAACCATTTTCCGTGTTTTCAAACTTGAAATTTTCCCTCAACCACTTCAACCAGCACTGATCATGATGACCAAAACTTAAACTTGACTTAAAAAATCTAAGTTCAAGAAAAGATAATTCGTCTTTGATATTTATTTACTTCTCACGATACTCATACGGATATCGTCATCGTCAAAGAGTTACTACTCTTTGGTATCGTACTAGAACTTAATTTTTATATTATATTTGTAAACGTTAATATGTGGACATCAGGTAAATGTTTAAATTGGTTTCATATATATTTACTGTCGTAACTACCCTCAAATTATTAGTAATAAATATAAAATTTGATAAGTTCAATTACGTATTAACGTGTATATCTTGTATTGTTTTTCCATTTCTTGTGTATCCTAACTTTCGAATGATCTAATAATATTAATGTTTATTGTGAATATTAAATGTTGCTCGATATGAGCAAAAGTCTTGGTGTCATAATTATCTCCAGCTTAAAATGCGATTTTTTGGGAAAGACAATAATTAAATTTTAATATATGTAGATGATCTTCTGAGTTACTTATGAGTAGCTAACAGTATAAAAGACTGTCACAGGTCATATGGAAATTGAAAACATTAGTACTTGTCCAGTTTACAATACACTCCACCTATAGATGATTGATAATAAATATGAATTTTGCAGCACAGAACACATATATATGTTGTGCTGTTCTTGGATTTGCTGATCAAACCTTTATGTTTTATAGACTGAGCTCTACGAAGTTATTTCTCTACCCTTCTCAGACTCATATCTCGCCATTGCATCAGTGCAGGCTGAAATGAATGTGAAACTATCGCATTTCAAAATCGACCATTAAACATTGCCTGCTTCATGTTAAAAAAATCTTCATTGATTCATGATGTTCACATAAATTATATTTTTCAGTTTTCAAAAATATATTATGGTCTGAAGATCCTCCCAACAAGGTGATTGACACAAAGTTTGATGCCTATACATCTAGAGGAATTTGTCATCGAGAAGATGGACTCATTCTCTATTTGCCTAATACCAATTCTTCAAAAAGAGATACCCCTATCTTTGAAATAGTACTGCATAGACCAGCAAAGGATTCAAGTCATCAGGCTTTTAGGTATTATTTGATGTTTTCTACAATGAAGACCATGATATTATTATATAATACAATAATCAAATAAATCTGGATTATGGTTCTTCTAATATCTAATGTAACAGAGTTATCTACCTCTATAAAAAGAAATAACTTCAAAACTTTTGTGATTATGGAAGGTGTCATGTCTATCTATTTCAGTTGATGTCAGAAGCAACTGCCCTCCTTAGATTATAATGAATGATCTATAATTTAGATTGTTTTCTATAATATGGATGAGATTCTATTTGCATCATGGGGCTTCAAACTATAGATGTAGTTTTTATTGAAATAAGGGATTTATCATAGAGTCTATTTGCAAATCAAATTTTACATACATCCCTAGTTATGTTTTTAGAAATACTGAAATACATGTTTTCTGGTTACAATTTGAGGCACTAAGCTATGATGAAGTAAATTGGACCATATAAATATTATTTTCAATGAAAACTTAATATATTATGATATTTCCTTTTTTAATCCTGAAAAATGCTGAAGTACTTATGGCATATCAATTTATTGTCAGTAGAGGAATATTAATACAAATTTCAAATTATTTTGATCAAATAATACAATTCTCACAGGAGCACTGCCACCCCTTTTTTTCACTGGAGTTAAATTCTGAAAAAACATGTCCATGCATTGATACTGAATAATATTTCCTATACAAGATTTGAGGCCACCAAATCAGTTGTACTAGAGAGTATAAATATGAAGTTTCCAGTGAATTTTACCATGAAAATATTATCATGAGAACTTAATACTATCCCATACTGTCTCATAGCTTCAATATTTGAATTTGTTGAAATCTGTGTTTCATTATTTGGGTTGAAGACAATTTATGGAGCACCATTCAATCTGAAATGTTGTCTTTGAAGTAAATACTTCACCTCAACTGGACAACATTGTCCCTCATTTTAGTCTGACCCACTTTGAATTAATTACAGTTATGGAAATTTCAGTTTGTTTCGAGCAAAAACTAGGGAGGATGGAGAGCTGAGATTTCTCATTCTGAAGGATAAATTACCCGAATTTATTGAAATTGCTTCAGATGTAAGTAGAATTGTTAGGATAGAATGAAGTGGTAACTTTGGGTCTTTTCAGATGTGTAATAGCTCAGGCCTTCAAAAGTTATGTGATACCTTATATGAACATCCACAATGGTCATTGGCTCATTTGGCTGCTCATTTTGCACTTCATGATTACCTGAACAATCCAAAAATCAGCAATTATTTGAATAGTACTGATGAAGTAAGTGGGATGTCACCTCTGCAGGTAGCTATTGCTACTAAAAATCTAAGAACAGTGCAGATGTTAGTTATGTCTAAATGTTCTCTGGAGCATCTTGACAATAAGAAGAATTCTATTTATCATTATGCAGCAAATAGCACAAAGGAGATAATAAATGTAAGTAGTGTCATATATTGAAGTGAGTGAGTAATGGGAATATAACTTCAAAATCAGCCCTATAACGTAGAGAAAGCCAGCGCTAATGCCGGCCATACACGTTACGGTCTACCGGAGAGGTATACCTGCGCAGGCATGCCTGTGCAGGTCAACCGGAGCGTGTGTGGGATTAGACCTGTGCAGGTGACCGGTTACGGTCTACCGGAGAGGTATACCTGCGCAGGCATGCCTGTGCAGGTCAACGGGAGCGTGTGTGGGATTAGACCTGTGCAGTTTTCTCAACCTGTACAGGCGACCGGTGCAAGATCGAAAATCAATATTTTTGAGTGACACCGTACGATGTGCCTGTGCATGTACAGGGTGGGCAAAATTGGTGCTACATGAACTAAAACATATGATACATTTCTGAAACGGGAAGAAAAAGGCGATTCTTTCTAAGTCAGTTCAAACTACTGTTTCCATAAGAAAAAACACAACTTACGCCACTGGATTGCTATCAGAAAAGTGCCTGTATAATGTTTTTATTCCAACATCCTAGCATAAACAGAAACGGAGATAATGACCAAAGTTGAAATCGCCAAAATTTCAATTTTGGCCTATTACTCGGAAACGAAAGAAGATAGAGGAATACAGTTGATGGCATTATCAGTTTCTTGAAAAAAGAGGACTATAAGGTGCCATTCATTTTTCTCTATCTCCTCGGGTTAAAAAGTTGGAGTTCATATAGCAACAATTTTGCCCACCCTGTACACCGGTCGCCTGCGCAGGTCACGTCATTTGCTGTCATAAACGTTGTCGCCGTCAGTTGTCTCCACGTCGAGTAGTGAATGATATCGTATTGTCACCTGTATCAAAAATCAATACGCAAAAATGGCACCAACAGATTCTACTAAAAAAGTTCTTGAAGATTTTATTGAAATATATAAAACGCATTCATGCCTATGGCAAGTCAAAAACAAAGCGTACCATGATCGAGACAAAAAAGAAGCTGCAGAGACACGACCGACGTCCGGTATACCTGCACAGGTATACCTGCGCAGGTATACCTCTCCGGTAGACCGTAACGTGTATGGCCGGCATAAGTTACACAGCCATTGGCCTTGTTCATACATTAGGTTTTTATTAGTGACCATGTGTGGGCAAAGAGTAACCACAATATGTGGAGTTAGGTTCTAGGTTTTTTATTTTAACTTGATCCCCCCTTCTCTCTTACAGAATTTGAAAGTATTGAAATAAACATAAGGAATACTATAAATAATATGCTAAATGATGAGCTAGAAAACTTTGATAATTATTTATTTATTTAAAAATTCTTACGGTTATGCTTACTTGATATAATGTTAGACAGTTATTCAAAATTCTCCAGAAAAGTTCACTTTTCAATTATTTCGAAGCATATTATTTATGGCTCAACCTATATGAAAAGTAATCATAATGAAGTATTTCAGACTGAAAATTGTGAATGACTAGGTATTAACTTCATGGAATAATTTCTCTGTGACGAAACTGTAGAATTATCGGGTGTTTGCAAAAGCTATTGTCATTTATTCTTGAATCACCCTGTAACAATAAATATTTTAACTGAACCTTTCTTTGCGCATCTGATCTGTACTCATACTGAATTCATGGGCGCAACATAAAATCAATCCGGCTTTTCAATTTGAAAAAAAAAAAATGATGAAATAAGTTATTCTCCACTTCAACGCCCTGTACCTCGAAAAACTGGTCATAGTACCGGATTTAGAATTAATACCTCTGGAGATCTTGTGGGAATCAATATATAGTGAAAAAATAGTTGCATTTGACCGAGGAAATTTTCGAATACAGGGTGTTCATGTTTTTTGGGCTTTTCTCAAAATAGAATACCTTCCTATGAATAAACCACCATGAATATTTCGGAGATTAGAGACACACATATGTTTATGGTATTACTTTTCCCAAAAATCAATTCAAAAAGACAGGGTTTCGAATTAATCCTAAAAAAAAATGATTACATAGGTCTAGTGGTTCTCTCTGTGAAACACCCTGTATAGAAAATATGCACTGTGCAATATTTTGTCGTCATAATACTAAATCGAAAAGAACATTTCAAAAATATGCCTTCCTCACGTCACAGTAAAAAAGATTAATTTTGGCGAAAAACTACCGTCATATAATCGTGATTCACCCTGTAAATATAAATATTTTTGATTATACGTATCCACTTATTTCATTACTAGAACATGTAGTAAACGTGTGTATGCAACAGAAATCCAATCTAACTCTTAATAATTAAAAAATAAATCCGAAAATTCGAGCAATTTTCAACTTTAACACCCCGTATTTAGAAAACTAGCCATAGGATTGGGTTGGACCCATTGACCTTTTTGGTCACTGAGTCAGGTACAACAACATATCAAACTTTCAGAAAATTTGACCGGTCGCCACTTTACATACAAAAAGTGCGGGGTCCTTTAGAGTATTACTCGTATTCTATAGCAACAACTCTTGTCTCAAGTACAATGTCTGTGGTCTATAGATTTCCTCTGGAAGTAGCCTTCATGATCTGGGAGTTTTCATAACAGACAATTTGTCCTAGTCAACAAAGCCAGAAGGTCTCTATTTTTGTTCCAGAGGGCCTTTGAGAAAGATGTTATCCAGCTGAATCTTTGACATACATAAGACAATAAAAATGGCAGAAAAAGTATGGAAGCAATAACTAAGATATGAGCTCTTGTGCTTATTTTCAATTCAAGTTCAGGGCAAAATCCCATCTACCGTTGTCCCAGAAGTTGCGCACCGCGCACCCCATTGAGGGGATCGAAAGTGAAAAATATTCTAAGCCCAAAAATCCATGTTTGAAATTTTCTGATCACGTATTTAATTAGTAATTAATTAATGAAAGTGACCAATCTGGAGCGGCCTACAGAAGAATGAGTAGGCAGTGGGGACGCTAGAGCTGCTGCCGGCTTTTCACGCAGTAAATAGAGACTGGCGTCTTACTCTCGCATCCCCACTACCTACTTATTCTTCTGTAGGGCGCTCCTGATTGGCCACTTTCAATAATTAATTACTTATTAACTACTTCATCAAAAAATTTCAAACGTGGATTTTTGGGCTTAGCATATTTGTCACTTTCGATCCCCTCAATGGGGTGCGCGACTTCTGGGACACCATGTATATGGATATATGGAAAACTTCTGATCTTTCAATGGCTCGATGCTAACAATTGTTCGGGTGATTTAATTAATATGCATAAGAAATTTTAACCAAATTTGGCAATTAGTTCCAGAGTTTTTTTCTCAATAATTTTTCTTCATTCTCTTATTCCACACCATCTCCATCGAATTTTGTATACACTCAGAAGTAGTCTAGGGTTAAGACGCAATGAGGGGGCGACTATCCGTCCTTTCACCGCGTCCTTGCGGTCTATTGTGGCAAATTCTTTAAATAGATCCATGAAACAGATTAAGGATAGAATCTTCAGATCGTTTTGTTATAGGGTTCACAAGAATCTTGAATATGATTCTATTCACTGCTGGGCATTCTGAGACGATGTGCACGGCCGTTATCGTATATGAAAAAGGAGGATCACGTCCCTGAGTTAGGACAAACTGAATAAATGTTCTCGTATATATCCGCACATAAATAAATTCGAACACGAATTTTTCATCAGTGATGCCAACCAAATCATTTTAAGACCATATTCTACTCAAAATTCGACAATTACAGACATTTCTTTAAAATTACGATGTTCTCGTTCCTAGGAACAAGCGCGTAAAAGGCAACAAATGGCGCAAATGTCTTTCACCTCTTCACTTTCCCGACCCTATTTCGTTCTCAATTAGTCCAGGTCTCTATATCTGTGGTTACAATCATGAAGATACTTCAATATGCGATTATTATTCTTTTATTTTCAGGTGCTTGCGCAAGATCCTCCATTGAGTATCCTCAATGCCCGTAACATAGAAGGCTTAACGCCTTTGCACAAAGCCTGTGCAGCTGACAACACTGATTGTGTTCTAGCACTTTTGAAAGCAGGCGCAGATGTTAATAAAACTGCAGCTATATATGAAGAAGAAGGTTTAAAACCAAGTTATGTCAATGATTGTGTTGAAACTATTTCAAATGATTTATTCAAAGGAGATATGAAATCAGGAGGTACACCTTTGCATTGGGCAAGCTCCAAAGCTTGCATTGAAACGTTGATAGATAGGAATTGTTACATAGACATGGGCAATTGTCAGCAGCGCACAGCTTTACATATAATGGTTCTCAGAAGGAGATTAGATTGTGCAGTCGCTTTACTCAGTAGAGGTGCTGATCCTAATATAGGGGACAGTGAAGGTAGCAGGCCTCTGCACTTTGCTGCACAGGTTGGATGCATACCAATTATTCAGTGCCTGGTAATTTTTGGTGCAGAATTAGATATTCTCAATAATGCTGGTGAAACAGCAAGACACTTGATAGATCCTAAATTACTCTATTTTCTATCAGCAGTAGGGGCTAAGCGTTGCTCTGAAGGCATGATTAACTGTAGAGATGGTTGTAAGTATGATGGTGTATATGAGGGTATTCCCCCACCGCCTGTTCCAATGCCTACAAATCGTGATACTTTAAATGAAGTATTGGTGGAGCATACATTGAAGGTGCTTGGTGAAAAATACTCAGATGGAAAATTACCAAAGACTGGAAGATTACTTTGTTTAGATGGTGGAGGTATAAGAGGTTTGATTTTGGTGCAATGTCTTTTGGAATTGGAGAGCGTTTTGCAAAAACCGATTGTTCATTTGTTTGATTGGATAGCCGGTACAAGTACAGGTGGGATTCTTGCTCTGGCAATTGCAAGTGGAAGGACAATGAAAGAATGTCTTTGCCTCTATTTTCGTCTCAAAGAACAGACTTTTGTGGGTATGCGACCTTACCCCAGTGAAGCTTTAGAAACTGTTTTGAAAGAAACCTTCGGTAGTGATTCAGTAATGGCAGATATAGAGCATCCGAAACTCATTATAACTGGAACTTTAGCTGATAGAAAACCGGCAGAGTTACATTTGTTTCGAAATTATGAAAGTTCAAGTTCTATTTTGAATGTGACACCTGATTCATCGTATGAACCACCTGTCCCTCCTGAACAGCAATTAATTTGGGAAGCAGCTAGGGCTACAGGAGCAGCTCCTACTTATTTTAGGTAAGAGTTTAATTACTTAACATCAATTGAGCTACACATGTATTTTATAAATGTTCTATTAGTATCATTTATTATGCCACTAAAATCCCACATGATGCATCTAAATTGGACACACTATACATACTGATTCGGAAATAAAAGTAGTGAACATCGCCACTACAGCGTTAAACGAGTGGATGAATATTTTCCAGTGGACCAATAAAATAATCAAAACCCTCGGTGCGATACGACAACGAATAAATGACTGACCCCACTCAGTAGCATAGGAACTGCATCGAGACCCGAGAGAATTCAAATCTCCCTCTCTCCGTGATGACTGATCTCACTCAATGGCATAGGAGTCTTCCTATGCCATTGAGTGAGATCAGTCATTTATTCGTTGTCGTATCGCGCCGAGGGTTTTGATTATTTTATTGGTCCACTAGATAATATTTATCCACGTTTCCAACTACCGTTTCCATATTTGTATATCTAATGTGTCTTGGAATTCACTTCTGTTGAACTTCGAAAGCATTATTACTGGCGTGGAATACTTGCAATGTTGGTCACCTTTGACATAATCACATAGAACAAAGGGGCAGTCCCACACGATGTGGAAAATACGTTCCAAATCGAACACATCGTATTTGAGTGCGGTGGCGAATTGCATCTACCAGCCCAAAATAATGAAGGGTCAAGACTACAATGTTTCAATGAAAAATATAAGAGGCTCTTGCATGGTGAAATTCAACGAATAGTGTGCCGCATTTACGCCTTGAATCACATCAAGAAGCTCAAGACTTCCAGAAGTAAGGGTATTAACAGATGCAGATCTGGTAGACTGTCCACAGGGTCAAATGTTCTCATTTCTTTTATGATTTCTTCTTGCAGATGACCATCTCGCCATGGTCATCGCATTTTATTCAAGATTATCCAGATCAGAAGCAGCGATAAAAGGTGCTAGTAACACAGTGCTCTGGTTTGAAGGGAAACAACTAGGTTTAAGGTTTAAACCTTCGTAAAACCTTTCTGGAGCCTCAAAACAGGAGAAGAAAACTATGATTAGTTTTTCCTGATCTATATGGCGTAATCATCCCTTGCAGAGAAAGCTATACAGGGTGTTTCACCATAAACTGGTCAAACATATATAGCCGTGAAGACGACACCCGGGTAGTCGTTTTTGCCTTATGACATATACCCCGTTTTCGACGCATAAGCGAGATACAGGGTGTTTAATGTCAACTTTGAGGAATATTCTGATAACTGTGGTGAGTTATGCGTGACATTTGAAATAACGGTTACTGGTCACATCTTAGTATTTTTTAGGGCTAAATTCAATTGTGGTCTAGAATTCTGAAAAAAAAAATTCAAAATGGCGGGAAGTATGCAAAATTGGAATTTTTTTTTCGGTTGCCAATTTGAAAAGCACTATTTCAACGTACTCGATTTTCTTAGATTTTCCGTGAAAAAAATTTTTCAAAATACGAACTCAACTTTTTTTTTACATGTCTTCAGTGAGAAAAAAATTCGGCCGAAATTGTTGAAATTTTCCATGATTGAACTTTCTTTCATTCTAATGAGGTGAAAACAGAATGGAATAATATCTATTGGTTTTCTTTTTGTAGCCTTCCAAAGATTACGCTCGGAGAACTCTCATAATTTTCATTCAAAAAACTGGAGGCCGTACGAAGGCCAAATTTAGGCTAATGAGCTGCCAGAGTGACCCGGACGGAAATATGAATTCAAAAACCAAAAAAAAATTTCTTCAAAAAACTTTGGTGGGGATCGAACTCTCCACTTTCGATTTACTAGCGTCGCTTTGGTAACGAAAATTCATAAGATTAAAATAAACCCAATTCATACTCTACTCGTAGAAAGTTCGAATCCCACCAAGATTTTAGAAAAAAAATTTTTTTGGTTTATAACTTCTTATTTCTGTCCGGGTCATTCTGGCAGCCCATAAGCACAATTTTAGCCTTCGTACGGCTTCCAGTTTTTTGAATAAAAATTATGAAAGTTCTCCGAGCGTAATCTTTGGAAGGCTACAAAAAGAAAACCAATGGATATTATTTCATTTTGTTGTCACCTCAGTATTCAGAATTAAAGATAGTTCACTGAAGACATGTGAAAAAAAAAGTTGAGTTTGAATTAAAAAAAAATTTGTTCACGGAAAATCTTAGAAAATCGAGTACGTTGAAATAGTGCTTTCCAAATTGGCAACCGAGAAAAAAAAATTCAAACTTTTCAGGCTTTCCATCATTTTGAATTTTTTTTCAGAATTCTACACCCAAATTGAATTTAGCCCAAAAAAATACTAAGATGTGACCAGTAACCGTTATTTCAAATGTCACGCATAACTCACCACAGTTATCAGAATATTGCTCAAAATTGACATTAAACAACCTGTATCTCGCTTATGCGAGCCTGAGGAATCACGAGTATCGGATTTTCATTCTAACCGAGTAACAGACCATACTTTCTCCACGAACTGTTGAAATAAAAGGAGAAAGAATACTAAGATGAATTATGACGTTTCGAAATCCGCAATGAATATGACAATCAGAGCGGCTGACACATACATTTATTCTCTATGTTTTCGAAAGTGTTACGGAATGAATATTCTTACACAGTGCGAGAATGAAATTCAGTCGAAATGTTTAAAAAACAAGGATTATACTCAAGCTTGAGTTGGTTATTGGTGGTAATCTATAAAGGGCGAAAACCAAGGACTAAACTGAACAACAACCGCGGTCATAACTGGTTATTTACTTGAAATCGATAAAAGTGTTGTAGAATGAATATTACATATTAATTTATGGAATACTGACATTCTTTCTGACTGCCATCCTGCTCTAAAGCGGCCCCTAGACGGTCAATCATGAATGACAGTCTGACTGAATAATAAGATTGTCAATCCTGCCTTCAATCTTGAAGCCCCTACACATATCATTCAAACTGACAGTCTGATTGAAATGACTTCAGCTCAGTTGAAATTTAAACACCAAATAGTACGCTTCTAATTATTATTAGTATAATGTCTCCAAATAGAAAAAGGAAAGATAAGGCTTGTTCGGCCATTATCCTTGCATTGGGCACCAAGAAGACGTCTTTCACTGTGGCATTTGGCTTTATTTCTTTATATAATTATGTTGAGGAATCTTTCCAATGCTACATTTTTTATATTTATTCATGTTACTGGGATGGGATTTATTCCACAGTTCGGGGAAAGATTCATAAACACTTGTGAACCTTAAAGGCAGTTTCGATCGTCAACCCTTTGGGGCAACTCAGCGAAATCCTCGTTAAAGTTTTGCGAGCATCCGTCCTCGGTCCTCCATGATTGCATTAATAAGACTGAGGAAAAGAATGATAGAATCACTACACCACCATTCAGACTGTCAGTCTCCCCTCCACTCAACGTGATTGAACCTCGGATTTCAAAATATTTGGAAATGTGTCAGTCCATTTGTCATTCCATCAGTATAGACCTTACACCTTCAATCGGAATGTCAATCTTCGCTCTGATTGTCATTCCGAATGATCGTGTAGGGGCCCTATTAGAGTGTTAGCTGCTTCCAAATGCAATTGAGTTATGCACGAGTAAAAGAACTTCGTTCTCATTGCTTGAAGGAAGGAATTTACTATAGATTCAAGGCCACTCTCTCCTTAGGGAATACGAAATGGCAATAATGGCATATTACCTTTTCTAATAGTTAAAGAATTCCTTGATAGTACAGTAGACGCCTACACAAGGAGGATTTACTGTGACTGCTCCCATAATCAGGTTTGGGGCCTTATACTCAAACAATCTGGGATAATCACTTCCTTGAAAAGTATGGGACAGAGAGGAGACAGGCAAATAACTCAGAGGAACTAAGCAATTTAAAAATATGATTTTAAAATTGTGATTCGAGATCGTGATAGCTCTTGAAAAACATTTTTTTTAGAACATATTGATGGTGGCTTTCACGGCTGGATTCAAATTCAGATTATTCCAGGGTTTCTGTCCGTGGTCCAGTAGAAATTCCACCCAACTGCGGTAGGCATCTTCAGAGACGAATGACTGCTCTGAACTCGTCATTCTTCAGGTTACAACCTCTGAAGACGCCCAACGCAGTTGCAGGCGAAACGTTCTATAATAGTATATTGTTCAATGACTTTTTATTCACGCAGATGAAATCTACGACGAGAGTAATACGGACAAAAATCGTTGAAGTGATTAATAGCGATAATATGCAGGAAGTGTCTCCATTGGAAATTTTGATCTACCCTTGAATAGTGGTTACATTCAAAATTTTTCTTTTAAGGGCCTTTGGAAAATACTTGGATGGAGGATTAATAGCCAATAACCCAACATTAGATGCATTGACAGAAATTCAAGAACATTGCCTTGCGTTGAAAACGGTTAACAGAGAAAGTGAAGCAGCACCTGTGTCTCTAGTGGTCAGTATCGGTACAGGCCACATTCCAGTAAGTGGCATAAAAAACATGGATATGTATCGACCAGATAGTTTTGTTGATAATGCCAAATTGGTATTTGGTATTTCTGCACTTGGAACTCTTCTTGTGGATCAGGTAAGGAATTGATATGCATGAAAATTGTGCATCCGTATAGTACACAGTTGGAGTTAATCAGTTATCCATTTGCTGAATACATTGAAGAACCATAACAGAAACTTCATTCTCATAATGAAACAAGATCCATTTGATGATGAAATCAATTTCTTAATTTGGGAAGTGTTTATCATATAATTTCAATACATAATAGCTTTATTTCTCATGCATGCATTTTGAAATTAAATAAAAAAGGGAAAGTATATATGAAATTTTGTGAATGATTTAAATAAGGTTCATAAAGTAAGAAAAGATCTAGTAATGAAATTTCTTATCTAGTAATGAAATTTCTTTGTTATGCACTTTTATTAATGAAATATTGAACCAGTTATCAACAAGGTTATTCTCTCCAGGCTACCAGCAGTGATGGAAGAATTGTTGATCGAGCAAGATCATGGTGTGCTTCAATTGGAGTACCATATTTTAGATTTAGTCCTCACATGTCTGAAGAATTTTCATTGAATGAGAAAGATGATGAAAAACTATGCAAGATGTTATGGGAAACTAAGGTTTACATGAAGAAAAAGAGTGATGCATTAGGAAAACTGGCTAATCTTTTGAATAATCAATGATGGATCGATTAGTACATGTCATTTAGCTTGAATTATATAGATTAATTCTTCAATTAGTTTAATTAAACATAAATATCAACTTTACTATATTCATTATGATAAAAGAGCACCTATTATTTATGTTCATAAAAATTATGAACATTTGCTATATGAAGTTCAGTCATATCCAGGCAAACCTGGAAAAATGATGTGATGAACATTAAGAAAATATAATGGAATAGCAAGTAACTGGTGAATACTTGAAAAATAAGCGAAAGTCGAATTCTTCAGACTTGATGACCTAAATCTAGATAACACTGTATTCTTGTTTTGTAGTAGTCTGAATGTTTGAACCCTTGACAAAGAAAAATGAATGTATATATTATTTTACTTTTGATATTCATTTACTAGTCACAATGTTAACCATAATTTATTTATATATACTGTTGAGAATTGGTTATCAAATACATTTACATGTTGTTATTCAAGAAATATATACACAATAAAATGATGATTTTTTATTAAGATCCCCTTTGCCGTTACTATGTTTTATTTAAGACTTTTCAAGGTGACCGTATTCAGAAATGTTGACATTTTTTAATACATGTTCATCTGATGAACCCCTAGTAGTCTTCTTCTTCTTCTAGTGCGGCGCCCTTGGTCGGCCAAACGTAGGCCTTGTGGCCCATTGTTCTTACCGCATTTATGTAATTCTAGAGAGATTCAGACCCGAAGGCACGTCGACAAGAATGCCGCGATCCGACAGGGAGGAGTCCCTCTCACCATAGACATGGAAGGTATTGGAATCCATGGTGTGTTAACCTCAATCCAGATAGATTACCGCACGCGAAACTTTATGTTCTGCCGTTTCATCCGCGTTCCTGAACTAACGGCACAGGGAAAGGGAACACTCAGACCCACTCTTTGCAAATGTTTGTTGAACAGATGGCCAGTTAAAGCACCAGTCACCAGAGATAATTGCTTCCTCGCGAGAATCAAGAGCTCTTTGACGTCCGGCTTTGAAGAAGGAGCCTTCATAAGGAGCCTCGACTGCCTGAGATTTTTTATCATGTTCCACTCAGAGGAGAATTTCTCTTGGAGAGGTTTTTGATATATGTATGACATATAGGAAGTGCGGGTTCCGGCCCAGTGAAAGTCGAGCGAACCCCTTCTTTGACTAAGTTATCTGCTTTTACATTTCCAGAGATAGACGCATGCGCCGTGCACGAGACAACATTGAGACTGTTATCTGAGCCAAGCATGCGCAGAGCCTCTCTGCATTCATAAATCAAGTTTGAGGTTACTTTTATTTCAGAGGGGGATTTCATTTCAGTGCACCATGACTGTCGCAACCATAGACTTATCAAAATAATAGGATAATATTATTATTATGTGTTTCCCCGAGTAGCCTCTGCCCTCTGCTTAGTCATTATGATAAACAAGGGGTGTGAGCTTAAATAATTCGCCAATTATTTTAACTGAATATACCTGCAAGAAAATCCCAAAATGTAGAGCATTTAGCAAGATTTCAAGCAGCGAAAAATGATTATGATAACCATGAAAAAATACGAATCATTCAGGTCGCAACTTTATTTTCCTTCTATTTTCACATTACTAGAAATTATTACATGTCTTGGTTTAAATCTTGAAGTTCTACTTTTATCCACAAAATATTTATCTGCATTTGGATCTGCTTCTTCTTTGAATTGCTGCCAAGGATCCATCTCCTCAGTTTTGTCTATTTGTACTTCATCAAGCCATTTCTTATATCGTAATCTGAACAACTGAAATCCTCTCTGGAACGATTTTGATTGTCCTACTTTGTCCATCTGAAAGCCAAAATAAAATATCAAAAACCTGATTTTCCAAATCAAGAAAAATTGAATGAAATTTCGTATTTACCTCATTCTTGATCATCCTTCTGCATTCTTTCTTTAATTCATCTAAATGACTAATGAACTTTTTATTAGGCTTGATATTTTCGTCAATGCATATCTGCAGTACTTTCAGTATATACATAAAATTTTTGGAATGACAAGCCTGATAAAGTAATGAACCCAAGATTTCCGAATTCAATCTGAAAGAATTGGAGGAAGTCAATTAGAGAATACTTTACTAAAAATTATATACAACATATACAGGGTGTTTCACCATAAATTGGACTATAATCGATTTCGACATATAGCCATGTAGATGACATCGAGAAAGTCATTTTCGCCTTATAACATATACCCTGTTTTTGAGTCATAAGTGAGATGCAGTGTGTTTGTCTGTTTGTTATCAACTTTGAGCAATATTCTGGTAAGTTATGCGTGACATCGTTGCAAACCTGGTTAGCAGTTCTAACTTGTCGTTACTTGATTTCCAAACGGAAACCCGTTTTTATTCTTATTATTATTTTGACGGTCGGACGTGTTTTGATTTGTAAATGAACATTCGGTAACCTGAACTAGAGGTACCCTAGGCCTAGGCGAGTCCCAAAAACCGATATATGATAGGTCTAATCAATTCCATAACCGGGATAGGTACAGGGTGTTTTATGTATTCAGCAAAAATTTTAAATTTCTCATAACTTTTGAACCGACTGGTATAGTCGTTTGATATTTGGATGGTATGATTCACTTCCACACTTGATCGATTTATATTAAAATTTCCAAAAAATTCCAGGTCCGTATTTGAAAAATATGGGACTTCTTCCAAGCTGAGATTTTGGGATTTTATTGAGATATTTGAAAAGGGCAGTAAATCCGCTCTTGGCGTGTGTTATGACTTACATTACCGCTCATTGAATAATATATGTCCTATTGCATCGGGATTGCAAAGGGCAGAAGAGAATAATATTGGAATTACTTATAAAACTAGTAGTGCCCCTAGATCTACCTATTAAGTAGTTATCCTTATCGGAAGATCTCTGCAAATCGGGTGATTTTATAGCCGAAATGTCCAAGTTTTATCAATTTTCCTGAAGAAATGGGGAAATTATGGAAAATATGAATACCGAGTTATTTTGCATTGACCTTTCCTCTTTAGATCCGTATATTTACATCAAGGCCAGGATTTATGTGAAAAAAGTTTTATCGAGTTTAAAAATGCCCCTTTTGCCGGATTCTTTTTCCGAATTTTTTAAAAATACTTCCACGTCGCCTAGGCCCTAGAGAATAGAAATTTCACCCACATATGAAACGATTATTCCTCTTTTTGACCGTATAAAAGTTACCTCTCTGTATCACAGCTTCGCTACGATTTTGAGATTCTTCTGGACCCACTTCTTCGACAGATTCCCTTGGGTCGGTCCACAGAGTTATCATTTTAGAACTTATATTATAGAACAACATAAAATATCTGATTATTTCAAATGGAATATTTGTTTTGTGATTTCGAGAATAAAACCTACATTTATTGTAACTATTTTTTAAATTGAATCTCTACTAAATTGTAAGACTTGATGTTCCGGATTCCTTATTAGTCCTGATAAGCCCTAGCATTAATTGATACGGATTATCGAGTCTTACTGTATTTTGTTATATTCATAATGAAATCACCTGTATTTAGAATCCTTCATTTCCTCCAAAAACTGTAAAGCTTCTTGTTCTGTTTTGCAGCAAAGAGCAAGCACTCCATAAGTAAATAAATTTGGCCGTAGTGAATATTTTTTCATGATATTCAAAACATCCTGAAATGAAAATTATATGAATATCCCTTAAGGCTTGTTCCGACTAGGCCAGTAGTTTAGTTGACTCGCCCACTGACAACTGTACTCGACTCGCTTGCTGGCGTTCGCACACGGCAATTTACTTAATCACTCGCTACTCGACCAATCTACTGGCCTAGTCCGAACAAGCCCTTAGAAAATTTTACTTCTATCAAACGAAAAATTCACCTTTGCATTGGTAATGTCTTGTCTCATAATCCTCTTTTTGATCAGCATGTTGAAAAAATCAACATCAATTTTAATACCAGATTTTTTTATTTTTGATAGTAGTTGTTGTTCTGCAGCTAAAGTACTAGGTATGACATCAAGAAGTAATGAATATGTTTTTATATCAGGCGCACATTCATTTTCCTTCATGTCATTCAAATAAGCTTCCATGCCACCTACAAGCAATAATTTATCTTCAGGTTTTTTGACTTCACTAAGTGATATCAAGTTTCCAAGTTCAGGTGTTCTTGCCATTAGATTTGGATAATTCATGTTGCTTAGGGATTTTCGATTTTCTGTTTGAGAAATGAGTTCCCTTTCTGTCGACATTAATAGCTTCTGGTAAGTTCCAATCATTATCAATTTATTATTAGTTTCACTGCCAACCCTGACTCTTTCATTTACAATTTGAGATATAACATTTTGAGTTACTTCAAGATCTCCTAAGTTGCAATCCCTAAGAGTATGGAGCATCAAATTGTAGGTGTATATGGATGGTTTAATTCTTAATTTAATCATTTTTCTCCAAACCAGCAATGCATGCCTAAAGCCTGAATTTTTATCTTCTATACAAGCCTGCAATAGGAAATTTAAGGCATCACTAGTAATCTTAATTTTTTTAGACATCATTTCATCTACAATTGAGAATGCAGTGGAAAGGCACCCACATCTTCCAAATGCTTTTATCATAGCGTGATAATTAGTATCGTTTGGTTCATACAATTTTTCAACCATTATATTTCTCAAATGCTTAGCACTTTCTAAACCATCATGTGCAGAAGGGCTGTTAGCACAAGCATTAAATAATGCTGTGTATGTTCCACCAGTTACTTTTAAGCCTCTTTTTTTCATGTCATTATAAAGGGAGAAAGCTTTTTTGGTGAATCCTCTCCTCCCAGCAGCTCCAATTAATAAGTTGTATATATAGTTTTCGGGTTTCACCTGATCTTCCTTGATCATTTTTATTTCAAGTACATCAATAGCTTCCTTAAGTTTCCCACTATTCAAATGTTTTTTTATAATATCTGCATATTGTTTTGTTGATAGTTTTTTTGAACGAAGTGCTCTGTGCTCAAAAAAATTAGCTTCCTCCAAGTCTCCTTTATCAACTATTGTATCTCTGCTCAGTAATGAACCAAACTTATCTGGATCATTCTTTAATTTCACCAAGAAATCTGCTTCATTAGAGGCATGTGATAACGAAGGAGTAATCTTTTCGGAAGATGTTTTTGTATTGTCTTTTCCTTTCATTAAATTGGATGTTTCTTTTAATGCAATAGAGGACATTGGTGTAGTGTATGCCTTTTGCATACCAATTAGTATGTCCACGCATTTCTGGTTTCTTCGGAAACTTCTCCAAAACATTTCAAACTATCTTACTTGTTGTTTTGGTAAGATGAAATTGTAACAATTTGAGGTTATTTTTTTGACATGTGCATGTAGATGTATCTACTTAAGATTATTCTTCTTTTTAACTACCACATATTAACTATTTGTAACTTCCATCTCTCTGTGCATTACTTCAAATAATAAAAGAACGCAAAGACTTTTAGTACTGTTGTCTGTTACCTTTAATTTCGATTTGATTATGTGCTAGACGCGGTAGCAAAGATATATCAGTGCCATAGACTACCTATCAGTGCTTTGTGAAGATGTCTGAACATATTATTATCTTATCAGTGACAAAGACTCTTTGTCGGTAGTTACAAGCAATTGTAGCAACAATCTACAATTCTACAGTAGCAAAGATCATTTGACATTTCGTACATAACAGAAATAAACAAATATGATCAGTACAGTAGTTTTTTGCTGAATATGTAAATAACAAAAGTATTTATACTTTCGTTCTTAGATTATTTATCACATTCCTGAGGTTCCATTTACTTCAACGTTAAAATAGTTTATTACATTGATAGCATAAATTGAATATGACAAAAACTCTCCATCAAGATTTTAGTGAAACACTCAATATCTTGAAGAAAGATCAGTTTTCGAGGAATGGGACAATACTTTTACTGGCAATTATAGTTACTTCTTCCATGATATTGGGGTGAATATAATATACTTGGTTGCTTCAACTCCTGTTCTAAGGATTTTTTCTGTTCCATGACAACTACTTCCAGTGAATTAGCAGACATTCTTGAATTCTCATCCTGGATTCATTTCAAGTTTTATTTTCTCATTTTCTTTTAGTTCATGAGAATGAAGAAATATTTGAAACAAGTCAAGTCATACATCTATTTATTTTGCAGGTATTCACTGGCACTAATTTTCCTCAGTACCTATGTGATAGGATTACTAGTGTGCTATGCACACATCAAGTTCAAAGGATATACCTCATCCAGTTTACTTCGCTTAGTGCATTATTACAAGGGGCATATCCCAAGTTCTAAAAAAAATGGGACATCTTGCACAGTTTGCAACAATCCATCTTGTGAAAGACACCACCAAGATATCAAGTTAGCACCTTGGAATGATGTGATAATTGATGATAACCTGAATGAAGCCATTGAGAAGGTAATATCTAGTTATATATAGAATAGAATTTGAAAGGAATTTTAATATTAATAATAATAATATCCTTTATTGCCATGAAGGCTCATTAAGCAGCCGAATGCAGCTTGCTCTCAGTATCATCGAAAAGTGGAGTGAGGAAGAAGGGCTAACTGTCAATCCCTCGAAAACCACACTGATTCCGTTCACTAGAAGAAGAAATCTCAACCTCAGGGCTCCGGTCCTAAATGGCCAGACTCTGAACTTCTCTAGTGAGTGTAAATATCTAGGTGTTATCCTGGACAGCAAACTCAACTGGAGGAAACACATAGATAAGACTCTTTCCAGAGCCACGGCGGCCATGTGGGCCTGCAAAAGACTCTTTGGAAAGACATGGGGCATGAAACCGAAAATGGTACTGTGGTTATACACAGCGATAGTACGCCCTATTGTCACCTATGCGTCTCTAGCATGGTGGACAAAAACCGAAGAGGTTACCACACGCAGTCGTCTGCAGAAGCTGCAAAGGCTAGCCTGTATTGGGGTAACAGGAGCTATGCGTACAGCTCCTACAGCAGCGCTTGAGGTCATTCTTGATTTGCCTCCCTTACACCTACATGTGAGGAAATGTAGCCTGCTGGAAGCTATAAGAATCTCCCTTAACGGAAAGCTACTACCCGGTAACTGGGTTGGACATATGGGGATCTTGAATCAATTTGATTCAAATCTCCTGGCAAAACCATCGGATGTTATGCCAACCATCTACGATTTTGAAACGCCCTTTGAAACGGTCATAACCGACCGTCCTAGGGCAATAAGTTTCGTAAATCGTCTGGACAAAAAGTCATCCATATGGTTCACCGACGGATCTAAAACAGAGAAGGGTACTGGCATTGGGGTATATGGACCTAAATTGAGGATCTCTAAAGCCCTGGGAGGCGAGCCCTCTATCCTACAGACCGAGATAATGGCTGTTTATGTATGCGCTCAAGAGTGTCTCAAGATGAACCTCAAGGGAGCGCATGTCTACATCATCACGGACAGTCAGGCCTCACTGAGATCCCTGGAATCAAACTGCCAGGGGTCTCTGTTGACCTGGGAATGCCGTAACACCATAAAGCAACTGGCAAGAGGCAATAAAGTGACTCTATTGTGGGCACCAGGGCACTATGGCGTTGAAGGAAATGAAAAAGCCGACAAACTGGCAAAAATTGCATCAAGGCAAATACCTGTTGGACCTGAGCCGTTCTGTGGGCTCGGAAAAGACCAATACAAGGCAGCGGTCCAGCAATGGGAGCTGAAAAACAGGATAACCTACTGGACAAACGCTCCTGGACTTATTCAGGCCAAGAAATTCGTGACGATATCACCTACCTATACCAGGAAACTCTTGAAGCTATCACGAGCTGAGCTTCGGGTGATGGTAGGACTGCTGACGGGACACTGTCGGTACAAACACCATTTGTACCGCATGGGAAAGTCAGCAGATGAGATTTGCAGGCTATGTGGATCAGAAGCGGAAACAGCTGAACACATGGTATGCAAGTGTCCAGAGCTGGCTGAACTAAGAACCATTCATATGGGGAAACCGGTCCTGGATACCCATGAGGTCACGGCCAAGGCTCCTAGGGAGGTTGCCAATTTTATCAACACTATTGACGACCTCCTTGGGTTTCCATGAATGAGTAGGGTAGGGAACAAAAGATCTACACGGTCGCAGTTCTCGGAAGGCTTAACGAGCCAAAACGACCCCAGTTCAAATAATAATAATCCTTTATTGCCAATGAAATCTTACAAAAGACAAAGCAATGCATAAAAAAATGGGTTGAAGGATAACAATACTTCCCAATATTTATAAGTGCAGAAAAGAAGAAGATGTAGACAAAAACAAAATAGAATCAGATGACAAAAAACAAAAAAGTATATTAATTTATTCTGGAGAAAACACTGTAATAGTGTGATTAATGTTAACGGTTTAGTTAACATATTTTTTACCCAAAATAAATACAATTTCACAATATATGTGTTACATTTTTCGACTGTTGGTCAGGGCAAAATGAATCCACCTGAGACTCATTAATTAACAATCAATGAGATTTATACCTTTTTGAAAAGTGACTCAGGAATTTTGAAAAAGTAAGTTCACACATTTTAGAATTGTAGGCTTCAGTCAAATAAGGAATATTATAAATTTTGCAGTTATTACCTGTGGCAACTTTGTCTGCGAATTGGATTGATTTTGATTATGAACTCGATTATTGAATTCTGATATTACCATTCTCATTATTCGATTATATCTTACAATTTACAAAATCAAGAATTTACTTAATTTTTCAGTTTTACACTAAAATGCTGGATGTCTTTGTATTATCATGGTATAACAATTTGACTAAAGATGACAGCTTCATACACGAGTTACAATATGCTTTGAAATATGCAACTGCAATTTTAATCAGCAGAATAATGGAAATTGATTTACCAAGTTTTATTTCTCAAAAACTCTCACCTTGCATAGTAAAGCATATAGATGATGTCTTATACATTGAAGATATAGCAAAACTGAAAAATAGCAACTTAAATGATGTAGCTGTTGAGTATTGGGGAAATAAATTGCATGGAGCTGTTACAAATAGAAGCAATGAACTAATGTATCTTCGAGAGCTTGCAGCATCACTTTTGCCAATAATCTTGCCATCAAAATATGTTCAATGCAGGTAATTTTGTTTACTGCTTTGATGACAAAAATCCAGAGTTCTACATGGACAACTTAAATTTCTCGACTTGATTCTGAGGAAATTTTATTGTAAAATTTTTCTGAAGTTGTTACCAAGATCTTTCTCATTCTTTGAAGATACATAGTTATAGGCTTGGCAATGAGCTCAAGTAACACCACAAAATTCGGCCACCTGTGGTAATAATCATGAGACAGCTTATGGCTCATTGTATTGGTGAGTGAAAGTCTGGTATAGCAACTCATCCTGAGATATTTTGGGTTGATCTATACAGAGCTCTTCATTTTTGTGTTTCTGTTCATCAAATTTCCACCTTAATGGTGCTATTTAATTGAGATTTCAATAATGGAGTCCTCATAATGAGGACAACAATTTCTATCACATGACTTGAAAACTCGTAAGGCTGTGTCCGCATATACAGTGGGCTTGCTTAGCACCCAGAGCCTATCGGCTTGCAATCTGGCTAGTTGCTAGGATAGACTGTCTCCGCACTGACCAAAATATACCAATTCAAGGCTTTATCCATCGTGTTGGGTTCATGACATATACTCCATTCGCTTGTATAAAGTATCCCGGTTGGCCATGATTTTGGTTTATCAAATTCTTTTAACCGACGCAGGTTGGCACTCGTTAAAGTCAAATAATTCTGAGAGATGTTGCCAATGTTATTTTCTTTCTACTCTTTTCTAACGCTGTAAATGGAGCTAGTTTTTTTAAGATATAACTGTGACACAGGTTTCGTAGAACTACTTCATTTTCATGCCCCCCCCCTGAGATTTTGATGGCCCTATCGTTTTTCAACACAACACCCTCAATATTTCAAAAATTTTTCATTTTGCAATATGAATATCTGAATTTTAAATATAGCAACAAAAAAAAGTGTCACCCTACAATCAAACACAAACTGGTGACGTACACTTCACCACCATGAGGGATTTGCCAACCAAATATAGGATACATTTTATAGTCAGATTTGATATTTCCGCGTTTCCGCGGAAATATGAGTGAAGATTAACGAATGAATAATAGGAATAGTTATTTTAATTGTACCGACGAACCTCGTTCATGACATGATTTTGCAATTTTTTCAACAATAGCTTGATCAATCCGGGTTTTTATGCCAGCAGTCGGTGGCTGATTGCTGAATACACACTTTTTGCGTAGATATAAAAAGGTATCTCAGGAGCCGATGCGGACATCTCATGACTGAATTGATATTTGAAAAAAAAGTCTCTTACAAAACCTTTCTGTTTTCAAGAGATTTAAAATAATCCAGAGAAAATTTGTAGGAACACCTCAGTTTTATTTCAAGAGCTCATTGCTGGATGGGTGCTACTGCCAGTAATGGACACTGCATCAAATCCGAATATGCTCAATTACTTGATCATAATAGGTGCAAATTTAAATTCGAAGCATTCTAAACCTAAGCGACACACCAGCAAAGTCTGTTATCTACAAAATTTTAAATATTCAGTAGATCAGAAAAAATCTCTGTTCTATAGAGATTTGAATGAGGTGAAAGAAAATACTGAATTGCTGTATACCTTCATCCAATTTCTGAAAGATGAAGATCAAGTCCATTTGTTGAAGTTCTGCCTGGATGTGGGTAGGTTTGAATAATTTTTCCTAATACATATTATTGTTGTTTGAAAGAACATACTTTTGCCTCATCCATCAACATTATCCTTGATACTAATGAATTTTCCAATCTTAATATGAAATACAGGGTGCGGCAACTTGTTCTCCCACATTTGAGGGAGCTGTTTAAAAAATACGAAAAAAGATATTGGTAAAATTCTTTTTTATTTTGAAAGCCTACATAATCAATTTTTTTTTATTTATGTCTTGAAAATAATATCATCCAAATGACGGCCTGGGCGAGCGACGCACATGTGTAGTCTTTCTCGGAAGTTTTCCATTACACTCGTCAGCATAGTGGTCTCAATTTGGATGATTTCCTCCTTGTTTGCCTCTTTCAAGTCATCGAGGGTCCTAGGGACCTAGGGTGATGTTTGAAGATCTCATTCTTGAGGTAACCAATAAGCCCTTACTTTTTTGAAGAACGCAGCGCACAGACACTGTGACGTCCCAACGATATTGCAACATGTTGGAGACATTTTTGCGGCCGAAAATAGAGGAATGTGGGGAAGTGCCTGACACAGAGAACTTCTGGTTTCAGCAGGATGGAGCCACAGCCCATACAGCTTGTCGTTTACGTGTGATATGAGGACAGGTTCTCCGCTCGAGTGATCTCCCTACGAGAGGCCATTTCGTATCCCCCGCGCTCCTCCGATTTGGGTCCTCGTGATTTTTCCTGTGGGGGTTACCTCAAAAATTAGGTCTTCAAACATCGCCCTAGGACCCTTGATGACGTATTGTTTTAATTATAAAATTTAAAATGGATAATAATGAATCTGAATGAAATAGTGCTGTATTAATGACGTGTTTACAAATTCAGATCAATTCAGTAACATTTTGATGGCACCTGATCACAGCAAAAAAACTCTGGATGATCTTTATGGAACTGCACTAAGTATATACAATGAATACTTCTCTCCAGAAAGTTCCAATTTTATAAAATGCAGCAATAGCATATCTCAAGAGATGAAGGATCTTTTGAGAGATGGAATACGTAGCATAGCAAAATTGAGAATTTCAGCACCATTAATGGAAGCATATAAAGTAGTTTTCAATAATTTGGAAGAAAACTGGCTGCCCGCGTTCTATAACAGTAATGAGGTGGGTGTGTTATGAATTTGTTATCTCTCTTTGATTATAGTTCTTTGCAGTTTTATAAAAATTTGTGTGGCATGAAATCATTCTCTCAATATAACAAGACTTTGGCTAATGAGTGAGGACTCAGACTTCGATTATTTTAAGCTTTTCTGAACAATTCTATTTTAGAACTTACAAGCAAGAAGTTGCATCGCTTACACCCAGACTGAGTAGTCTGCGAAAACTGAGGACAGCTTTAATGAACTCAGCTCCTGTAGAAGGGTCAAGAGTACTAACTGAAAAACAAAGTTTCGATGTTGTAGGAGAGGTAGTTTCTCCTATTTGCTATAATATATTCAGAGATATTAGTACATGGAAAATATCAATATCCTCTTATGTAGTAAGTAGAATTCTGACAAGCATATTTCTATCCTTTGATTAGAAGCGACATGTGTCTTCCAGCGCCTTCCTCAAGTTTTTTTAAGTTCTTAAGTATTAGATAAAGATTTTTTTTTTGAAATCTCACGTTTGAGTATTTGAATTGGTCTCCACATAAAAAGTGAAAGTAATTTCGATTTTTGAAGTTAACAATAAATTATTAAAAAAGATTTGGCTTCTTATACTGGGATTTCCTGATTAACTAAAGAGTTTTCCAATAAGAGGTGTTATTTTGACATTCAAAGAAACTCTCTCTATGCCGATGATACTACCTTCCTGGTCAGTGGGATCGCCCAGGAGGATCTAAAAACTCAGGAGGAAGAAGCGAGAGACTTAGCAAGCAGATGGTTTCAAAGCAAATAAACTGAAAACTAACGATAATAAGACACAAATAATGCAGTTTGGATCAGACAATAAAACAGTTAAAATGCTTGGAATATATGTGGATCCCCAAATCTCCTGGAGGGATCATGTAGATGTGCTGAGTGGAAGGGTATCCAGGGCGATCTTTACTATAAGAAGAGTAAAATGTATAGTTTCACGTGAAGCAGCGAGGATCGCGTATTTTTCGAACTTCCACTCGCTGATCGCGTATGGCGTGATTGTGTGGGGTCATTCGAGTGCGGCGGAGGAGATCTTCATTTTGCAGAAGAGGGCTCTTCGAGCTTTGGTCGGGCTGAGGAGCACCGAGAGTTGTCGAGAATATTTCAAATCCGAAAGGATACTTACCTTACCGTCGCTGTTCATATTTGAGGCCCTGAGATATGTACATGGAAGAGCTCGATGCATGAGCAAGTTGGGGGACAAACATGACTATAACACTCGAAATAGAGATATTTTTGAAATCCCATACCACCGTCTCGTTAAAACGCAAAACAATGCAAAGTACTGGGGAATTAAATTATATAACAGTATCCCGAATGAACTGAGAAAAAAGAACCAAAAAAGTTTTGAAGTGTACATAAAAAACCTTCTGATAGAAGAGGCGTTTTATTCTCTCCAGGAGTTCCTGGCGTATGGTTGGCGACATTGGATGCACTCATGTGGCCACAGTCGATAGATCATTAAGTGTTGTATTGTGTGTGATGTGTTACGGTTTGTCATGATTGTGTGTAAATTTAAATTTGAGATTGTACTTTATATCATGATACAGTTTTGTTTTGACATGCCATGTATTATTTGATGGTGATAATATATTTCTATTCTATTCTATTTCTAAACATGCCATTTTTTTCAATTAATGATCGGATGTTTTTTTCATTATAATGAAGAAGGTATGCTGTTGATAATGTTCGAGTTTTACTAATCGCCCATGCCAAATTTTGATAGTGAATTTCAATAATTTCAATGCGTTTTTGAAGCGTGAATCGTTTCTTTCTTTATTTAATGGCGTAGTTTCTACTTGTCAAATCTCAAAAAATTACAGCTTCAAAAGTGACATCCACCGAAATAGCGGGGGCTACTTGAAATAACACCTCTTATTGGAAAACCCTTCATTACCTTTTGAGTCCTCTTCTACAGTGGATTAAAAAAGAATGGATCCAACTTCTATACTATAATTTTTTTTCAGTCCTTGAATAAAGTGATCTATTTCCATGTCAATGTTAAAAGACCTTCTTCAACTAATAATGAAGTAGAAACTTCTAGGGTAGTACTTCGAAAAGATCAAGACTTTTTTACCCTGAAAGCAAAATTGATTGAATTTCATGGAGAAAATGAAATCACCGATTCTCCTCTACCTCCAAGAAAGTAAGTTTTTCAATCATATTATCTCAATAACTGTCTTTCAAATTGAATTCAGGGCTGGTTCAGATATTGGCACAAGAATGGTTGGTTATGAAAAATTCCTAATGAAAATTCTACAGAATACTAAACTTAGGGGAAGTGATTTATTACATACATTTCTGACAACCGAAGATGATTTTTCATTGTACTTATCAACCTGTGGGGCACCTGTACAAGATCTAGGCAATATATATCAGTCTGTTGCTCAGAAACTTCGTAAAGAGAAAGGACAACATCTGGATAATTTCATGAATGTATTTATGACATCTACAGGGAATGACAAACCAGGGTAATTTTCATATCTTCAGCCATAGATGCATAGAAACCCTGGTGTAACGACTCCTAACTAAAAATCGTGACCAAAAAGGCACTCTAGATTGTTGATCGGGTCCTAGTTCCGGAATTATCTGCATTATTCCGCTATCGTGGCGCTATTGCGGCAATGGAAAATAGCGCGCCCCCTTCCCATCACAGATTTTCGGTCGACAAGAAAGTCTTAAACAAAATCTAATCAGTGCCCACACCAGGTAGTCTATGCATCTAGCTTCAGCCTTTTCTCTTAATTCTCAAAAATAAGTTGTCATGAATTTTCTTTAGGAAGTTTTCAACTCTGGAAATTGGAGACGAAGTAGATTCTCTGAATGTGATGACACAAGATATGCTTTCAAAAACATTCCATAACACATGTTTTAATGACAATTTTGGGATTTCCTTCAATATGTCAAGAAGGAATACTACTAATAGCGTTAACCCAATTAATATTTTAGAGTGTCTTTTTTACTTAGGTAATCATTCAATCTTATAAATGGCTTAATGAAAATCTACTCCAATATCAATAAAACAATGACATTTTTTTGCTTGAAATGGTGTTCCAGGCACTTACATGGACATACAGATTGAAGATGCAAGATGGTGAAATCAATGTACCGATAGAGTACATACATCAAATCAGTTAGTATAGAAATAGCTACACCAGAATCAACCCTACTCTTTGTTTAAGACATTAAATCAATAAGAACAACGAGTAGGGTTGATTCTGGTGTAGCCTCTATCAAGTTCCCTATTATTTTTATTTTGAACCGGGGTCGATATGGCTCTGTTAGCCCTTCGGGTTCACTTCTCAGGGCTTCAGAGATCCTCAGTTTGGGTCCGTATATCCCAATGTCTCTATCTGATTTTGATCCATCGGTAAACCATATGGATGACCTTTTGTCCCCAATCAAGCTCCTAATTTTAGCACTCTGTTTCATTGATTTTCCATCCTGCATTTTCAATTTATTCTATTGGTATAACTTTTTTGTGGTGTGCACCATATTCCTTATTTAACAAACGAATTATATTTTGTGAGTAAAATGAGAAGTATATTTCAGGTAAACATATTCTAAATTTTCCACAAATAGTATTGAGATTTTATGTTGCAACATGCAATTTGGTTGGAGATATAATGGAGTCAATTTGGTGTATCTTCATAAGGAAAAAATTGTCTTGGATTTGCCAACAACACTTAGACTATTTAGTAACATGTTTGCAAGGTAAATTTGATGCTGCATATGGTTGCCCTGGTTCTGCTTAAACTGAATCTTAAAATTTCAGAAGTTATTTTCGATGCTCCTACATCAACAATTTCAGATTCAGAAAAATGTAAAAAGGAAGCCTTAGATATTTTAAAAAGAGTTTCAACAGAATTTCCATATAGATTATTAGGGAGAAATTTTTCAAATGGAATTATCAGTTTTTGGAAATTGCTGCAAAATCCCCTATTCAATAAACAGTTGACTTACCAGCTTCTAGATATTCTACTTTTAGAACTATACCCGAATATTTCACAAACTAAGAAATAGATATTTCCAATGGATTTTAATTGTTTTTGGTATGTTATTCAATGTTGATATACATGTAATGCATAAATAAATTTTTAATTGAAAAAATGTTTTCGTGCTTTTTTCCTTTCATGAGATTCACTTGTTTATGGACGGCTGGATGGGCAGAATTTGACCACGGATTTTCGATAAGTGAGTCGAACCTAGTCGACTGCGACCATACTCCGCACAAAGTTCAGACATCGCGATGAATTGATTATAGATAATTCGAAATAAGTGAAGATAAGTCAATCATTGTACTCCAAGCAGGTAAGAGCAATGCAATGCATTATGCAACGGTGGTCATGGAATCATCAGAATTCAGAATATGATGAAAATATGAAGGAGTTACTGAAACCATCAATATAAAAAACTTAGGAATGATCCCACGTCGTTCAAGCTCAGGCAAACGAGATCAATGGTGGAGGCTTCACCACTTGATCGTTGGTATTTCTATGACTTGATGAAGAGCACAAAAAGAGAGAAAGCTCCGCGGATTTATGGAAAAAATCCACAAAGACGGTGTGCCATTGAGACCTATCGTGAGCACTATCGATTCGCCAACATATGATCTGGCGAGGACTCTTACAATTCATCAGGGATTCAGCTGTTTGTCGGAAAACTGCAGCTATTGGAAATAAAAACTGAATGATCTGCTCATAAGCTTCGATGTTGTCTCCTTCTTCACAATGATTCCTATTAAGGAACCTGTGAATTACTTATCGGAAATGTCCGGGGGACATAACACGTCTTTTCGAACACTGCCTCAATTCGAGCTATTTCCGGTGGATTGGCGATTTTTACGAGCAACTGGATGGAGTCGCTATGGGTAAACCTCTGCCAGACGAATTATTGAAACATTTGCGACAAGCATTTATTTCGAATGGGTACAATTCAAGTGAGATCGATCGATGAAAATAGACCATCCGAAATAATTTCCATCAGGGAAAAGGAATTCTTACCTTTCATTCCGTCGGTGACGGACATAATTGGCAAACTTCTGAAAAGACATGATATCAAAACAGTCTATAAACCAACACGAAAACTGGGACAGGCCATTAGGTTAGGAGTGCCAAAGACCAGGCTGATCCGCATTCTTAAGCTGGTGAATACCTTGCGACTTTGAGAAGTTTACATCAATACTACAAAAAGGAGCATTCATACACGGATTTAAGAACACGAACGGGGTTGTCGTCTGTATCAAGCAGAGAGAAGTCTGCACTCGCGGATCATGCTTTGATGGATGGACAGGGATGTTCGCTAAAGCAGAGGTAATTTCCAACATCAAGAGTTATTATCCCAGGATGAATGGATGTTATTATTCCAGAATGAATATGGAAGCCATCGAAAAATAAGCACGAAAACAACATGAACCGAAAAGAGGAAACTCCCATTGTTCGAAGTGCTTGGTTGCTGGTCATCTGGAAGGCTAGGATTAAACATATCCGAGGCGGAGGGGAATACCGGCCGATCTCACCAGCAGGGCCCGTATTCTCGACAAGTGATCTTTCGGTGCGTATACATTTTCTGTATTGTATTTATGTATACGAAACGTATACGCACCGAAAGATCACTTGTCGAGAATACGGGCCCAGTGGGGCTGCGGTTATGAATACGGCGAAGGATTCTGCGACATGTCCAGTTCTGAACGGTACAACCAGGGGCGGATTAGCCATTAGGCAGAGTAGGCGACTGCCTAGGGGCCCTGCATCAGCTAGGGGCCCCGCGTGCCCTGCGTGCCCTGTGCACGAAAAAAATTGAATTGAAAAGGGGCCCCATAAATTGCACTGCCTAGGGGCCTCCCACATGGTTAATCCGCCCCTGGGTACAACCTCCGACCGAGAAACCTCTGAAGATGCCTACCGCAGACGAAACGTTGGGTGAAATTCCTATTGAACCACGGCTAGAAATCCAGGATTACTCTAGATTTGAACAGCAAAAAATGGTAGAAAATCCATATTTCCAATTAGGTGAATTGAGTTTTTCACTCAGCTCAAGGGGGAATGAAAATAGTCGACGTTAATCATATAATAAACTGCTCCACGCATGAGTAAAGGTGAATACAGACTATTCTGACGTGACGTGATTCCACGTCACGTCAGGACCGTGCAGTGCTCACATTGGCCTAATATGAAGTAATAAAAATGCAACACATCGTTCTGTGCGTTCACGTCAATATTAGGCCAATGTGAGCACTGCACGGTAGAGATGGGAAAAAGCAGCTACTTCTAAGTAGCAGTTGTTATTGCTATTGCTATTTTCAAATAGCAGTTGAAAAAACAGCTGCGCGATAGACTCCTGCGCATCAGCGTCACCCATATTCACTCACACTAGCAGTGTTATTTAAAGTAACAGACTGAACAGCGGAATCAGTGATTTTGGATAACAGGTAAATATGCCGCAACAACAGAATTGAAATAACAATGAAAATGAACAGTCAGCGTTATTTGTTATTTCTGCTACAGAAGTACAAAATCATGACGACGCCGGGTGGCTATGGAGAAGTAGGTGTAGGTAGAGGAAGAGCAGGGACCGCCGCGGTCAATCCGCGCTCTCGCTTGAAATAGTTAGTTCAAAACTTGACCAGCGAAGAATTGTAGAGGCGCTGCAAGTGGATGATTTCTAAAGGCCTTTTCGGAAACCTACTCTGGGTTACTAACTCGATCCATTGAGGTCACGTGACGGATCTTCTTGGATCACAGACCCGGTCTCAAGTTTACGAACTATCAGGTTTGGGATTTGAAGTGTCAGTAGATCATAACATAACCAATAATTTTAAGATTTTTTTCCCAGTTAATTTTTGGAATTTAACACATTTCACATTGCGCCAAATTCTCTTCTCCTTCCATAATTATTGATTAATTATTATGAAATTATTATAGAATAGAATATTATTACTATAAAGTGGAAGGCTTATTATTCCCGCGTTTTCCAGATTCGAAACTAAACTGCTGTGCGCATGCGGTGGATCTAGCGACCCTGCTTTCGAGTAGGGTTACGATAAATCAACCCGAGTCACTGATCGGGTTAGCAGCTCTGTACTTTCCGAACACGGGTTGGATGTTCCGATTAGGTAAACGAACGCAAAGGTTAGGGATCCAGTGAACCCGAGTAAGTTTCCGAAAAGGCCTTAAGTCTGTTATTTTCGTTTCGATGTAACAGACTGCTATTGCTATTATAAAATAACAGTTGAAAAATAACAGACTGTTAAATAACAACCCATCTCTACTGCACGGTCCTGAATAGTCTGTATTCAACTTTAGGGATATTGACTTAAATTGCAAAAAAATATAGTTGAAATAAGATTTTTGTGATGAAAATTCATATTAATGATTTCAAGTTGCAAATTAATTTTAGCCTGTAGGTCTGCAGCGTATACAGGGTAGTTAAGAAAAATCGCGTAAAATAACGAAATTTCATTCCCAGAGAATTCAACCATTTTAAGATTATCAATACAATGTATGGCCTCCACGGGCGTCGAGCAATCATAACAGCTTGACATCTTCTTTGCATACTACACACGAGGTTGTTGAACATTTCTTGAGGAATTTGGTTCCATAAACGGGGCAGAAGCTCTCTCCTGGCACAACATTGTCAATGGCATGCTCCCTCTAGTGTAAGGCGGTCATATTCCCAGGACAAATGTGTAGATCTGTGCGCCCGTTGAAACATATCCCGGCCCATACCATAACAATAACCCCTCGGAATGGATGGACCTTAGACTATACCCGATAGTCTAAGGGATGGACTTCTTGGACATAGCGACGATTACGGGTATGCGTGGGATTGTCCATACCCTTATTCTTCGAGAATCTGAAAATCGTCCATATCTGGATTCATCAGTGAAAAGGACCCTACGCCATTGATCGTTCCAATTGATATGTTGCCTTGCCCATTCCAGTCTTTGACGCTTTTGGTCACGTGTTAATGTAACTCCTCTTGAGTCTTAATGGACATCTAGAACCTAGATTCACCTCTCTCAAACGTCGTCTGATGGAAACTTGGACCCCATCTGCATTTTGAATGGTATTCCGTAGCATTCTACACGTAGATGTAGGGTTTCTTCTCGCTGAAACGATCCTGAGCAGGTGTTGTTTTTCGTCGCCCACCAAGCCTTGGTCTTTCAAACACGGAACCAGTCTCCTTGAACCTATTCCAAACTCGAGATATCACACTTTGGCTGACTTGGAGCCTTTCCGCTACAACAACCTGAGTTAGGCCACCGATAGCCCTATTAGCCTCTGCGTTTGTTTACGTCTTGGCATTTTCAGCAAACTGGTTTCAAATCGAAGCCGTTGATAAACTGACTTCATTTCAAAATAAGAACATTCATGAAGCATATGCAAAGAACCAAACTTCAGAAAAAAGGCGACCAGATTGACGAAATGTTTCATACTGATTTTTATTGGATCGATTCAAGTTGTTATAGAGTTTTAAATTTTACAGCGATTTTTTCGAAGATTACATACTTTTAAAAACGATTGAATACGATATCCCTAACTCTTGTGGAGCAGTATGTTTTCCAATTAATCAAATGAACATTGTTACTGTAGAAAGTTAGAATCATTGGTAATTTTAGACCACTTCTTCGAGAAACAGAAATTTCTGAAAACCCCAAGTTACTACGGCGTCTAGTTTCCGAACTACAGGGCATGTATCTCACTTTTTCTCTATCTCTTATAGTTTAGGAGTTGTAGTACTGAACCATCGAAATCTAGCCAACCTGTACAGGAGCCTAACGATAGTCCACACTTGGTACTTGCCCCGTAAATCTCAGCGCCAGCTCCTGTAGCGGTTCCAGAACCATCTGTAACCATTTTATTGTATGTTCTTTGAGATCATAGTCGGTGTATTACCGTTCCCAACCCTCTCCTTTGCTTAGCATTTTACTGAAGTTTTTCTCAATGCTTATTTCTTAATCATTACATCACTAGGAAGGTTTGCAGGTGAGATGTAGTCATTCAGAGAGGACCAAGCTCTCTGACTCCTGGTTCTCCCATTGCCTGTTCCTTCTTTAGATATTCTGAGGATGGCCTCATGGGCTACCCTATCCATCACTAGATGTAGAGGAGTGAGGTCTGTGATGATCTCAAGGGCCCTAGTTGGGCACTTTCTCATAGCTTTTCCTCGTACTTACCTGACTTGCCTTAGCAAACCAGGCTACTGCCCTATATGTGATAATAGGTCTTACAATCATGACGTACATTAACCGCAGTATATTTGGGTTACAACCCCAATTCCTGCCGCATAGAGGCCTGCACGCCATCAAAGCCCTTGTAGCCCTGCCAGTAGCAGGGTGCTAATTACACAGAAGTTTGCTCCAAGATATTTCCGTGTAATGTTAACGTCTTTTCATGGCTGGAAGGTTCCTCTTCCGAGTTTACGGAATTACTGTGATGTAAAAGTAGATTCTAACATGAAACAAAGATAGCTCCGAATTACACAAGGAAAAATAGTGTTTTTCACAGCAAATCTGAAGAGGTTCAATATTCGGAATTACTGGTGCATTGATTATCGGAGAATTAATTATGCCTTTTGAGGGAAATTTTCAAGGAATTGTTGATAAGATCTTATAAAAACAAGAAAATAAAATCATTTTAATTAAAATCACCCAACAAACACTCAATTATACTCTGTTCCAAAATAGCGGTCACCAAAGTTTCCAATGCCAGGCAAGACATAAAATTTCTCATTAATTTCCGGATCGATAGCTGTAGTAACTATTTGAACATCCGGAAAGGCGTAAGCTATGGAATGAACTCCAGATTCTGCCATCAACAATGATACTATTATAATGTTGCTCTGCTGGACATCATGATCTAGTAATACTCTGATGGCCATCATTGCTGCTGCACCTGTAGCCACTGTTGCATCCATTAAAATTACCTTGTAGTCTTTTATATCTTTGGGAAGTCGTAAATAATACAACTGAAATCAATATTATCCAACATTCATTTGATTTTTTCAGCTTGAAATTTTTAGTTTCTCTTACCTCAGGTTCTCCAGTTTGTAGATTTGTTTGGATAAGAATTTTCCCTATTCTAATATCCTTACAAACATCACATACAGCTTGTTCCATAGTTTCACCAGCCCTTAAAATGGATACACCACAGATTTTATCAGTGGCCATTCTTTTTCCTGGAAGCGAGAGGAAACATCTTATTTTTCACAAATCCTTGATAATATGTTCTCAAAAAAAATATAACCTGAAGAAGTTTACAAACCTTCATATGTTACTCCTTGAGGGGTATCCACTATGGTAGCATTGAACTTCATCAATGACAAAGTGTATTCCAGTACAAGTCTAATCAATCTTTTACTGTAGAAGATAAATTCATCTCTAGCAGTGTCTTTGTTCCTGATAAAAGTATGCAGACCTCTAATTTGTGGAGTTGTTGGTAACAGTTTCACTGTGTCAGGTAGGGGTTGGCCACTGAACGCATGGGAATGGGCTAATTCTTCACGAATTTTCAAACCTCTCTGAAAGAAAAAAAAAATATTGGAGGAAAATTTTGTAGTTTTTCAATAAATATTTTCCCATTCATACTGCCCTTTTTGTTAATTGTTTCTATCTACAGTGAGTTCTGAATTTGATGACCAAAAAGAGCATCTTGGAACAATAGTATGAGTAGAAAATGCTATAGAATGTTTTCACACTCATTTAAGAGAAAACAATGAATGTTGGAAATATGTAATGTCTTTCTTGTATAGGGTATTATTTTTGAGCAGAAAAAATTTAGTGCAGCCTGATCTGAATTGTTTTTTGATGAATACATTCGATTAGGCAGAATAGAATGAGTATGTATACATTAGACTTTTCATTATCCAAGATATCTGAAAGGGAATAAATAATTCCTCTGCTTTAACCCAATAGATTGATCCCACAGTTGTCAACTATCTGAAACTATAGTTACTTCACCAAGGAGGAAGATGATGCCTGGGTGCAGAATAGAAGAATCAAATCGAGGATTTGTTGACCTTGTAAGTGAAAAAGTGACAAAAAAGTGAAAATAATTATCCAGAAGCGTTTAATGAGAAGAATCTACAGTTAGAATATATGTTCAAGTCAAAGACTCACCCTGTAAACATAACAGGTGTCCCACTAAAATCATGTCAATGTAAAGGAAATGGTATGGATATCAAAATTGGAAAATCATTTCAAGGGTAATAAGAAGGAATCAAATCAAGGTACTTTTCAGTTTGCTCTGATCTATACCTGCAGATATAGATACTCTTATCTCATAATGGTGTCAAAGCTTCGTCATCTAAAGTCATACCTTGATTAGAGAACAAGTAAACATATATATTATACCTATTTCCTATTTCCATTCAGTACTCAGCTATTTTTCGGTAATATGGTCAAACTCAACAAAATTCAATCTGAAAATACTGCAGAGAGCACAAAATGAAGTAATCAAAAAACTCCACCACCTTCCATATGAATATCCAACTGAAGATTTATATAAAAATTATCAATACTTGAAGATGGACAAATTGATGAAGTTGCAACAGTGGAGTGTAAAATCATTAACTCCATTCACTTTTATAAAGAATCCCGGTTGGCACTAGTGAAATATCGGCAATGTCAAAATAATTCTCAGGGACGATGCCAATGCTAATTTCTACTCTCAATCTCAATATAGTCATCACTGTTGGAAACTAAAAAAGCCGAAAGTAGTTTTGAAGAAGTAGAGACAATGTATCAGGAAGTACTACGTAGAATTGAAATCTGCTTATGCTGATAGTAACTCTGATAATTTGGAATCAATTATTTATCACCAGCTATCCAACATTTTTGACGAATTTGAGTGAAAACCAAGGTATTATATTTTATATAAATAGATATTTATTTTTTTAGCTGCACATAAACACAATATATAATTATTACCAGAGAAAATAGTTTCTTCAACAGTTGCCAGGTCATTGCAATTATTGAATTCACATAAAATTCTCTCAAATACATTATTTTTCCCAAATTGAATAAACATTTTGATAAATACGTAAATACTACGACCTCTATGTAGAGAGGACAACTTTGCTTAGTTATCTGAAAGGAAAATGACTATAACCTAACATTTTCAAAATATACACTGTGAAATGTGTGTCATGGCCAACCGGAATACGTTATAAAACTGAATGGAGTATATAAAAGGTAGAAAATCAACATATACAGAATCAAAATCTGTTGAAGAGAAACACGACAAAAAAAATCGTACTACCTATGTAAGGCAAATACAGAAAGTCGAAGGAGTGGTCCCATATATGCTGGCATGATAACAGTTAAAAGAATAATCGATTCAAACTTGGGTTAAATTTCGATTCTCTAGACTCTAGAGTCTAGGCGATGTAGAAGTATTTTAAAAAATTCGCGAAAAAATCCTGCAAAAGGGGGAATTTTAAACTCGATAAAACTTTTTTCAAATATCCTGGCCGTGATGTAAATTATACGGATCGAAAGAGGAAAGGTCAATGCAAAATAACTCGGTATTCATATTTTCCATAATTTCCCCATCTCTTTAGGAATATTGATCAAACTTGGACATTTCGCCTATAAAATCTCCTGATAAGGATAATTACTTAATAGGTAGATCTAGGGGCTCTACTAGTGAGTCAAATATAATAACAACAAATTGTTGAATAATAGTTGTATTTTCAAATAAATGAATGATCTTAATGATTCCTCTACCAACCCTCCAAATTTAACTAAAATGAATAAACTCACAGATTGTAATTGGGTATGAACATGTTGTACAATCAATTGTATCGCTACTTCATTTTCTCCTCCTCTTGGAACAATTATATCAGCGTGGACCATGAGAGGTGCAATGTAATGATTGAAAGAAGGTTGCACCATACCATTGTACTGTTTTAAGACACCCTCTAAATCCCTGCCACGTTGAGATATATCCCTCTTTAGTCTTCTTGCCAATCTTACATCTGCATCAGTATCCACGAAAATTTTCATGTCTAACATTTCTCTAACTTCTTTATTATAAAAGGCTAAAATGCCTTCAAAGATGATGACATTTGCTCCATACATTGTTTTCTGAAATATATCAATAAGGTATGATTATCAAAGTAAATGTTAATAGAATTTTTGAAGATCTTGAGTCAAAAATGTAATGTAACTCGTCAATAATTCTTGTAAGAAGAATTATTAAGGAAAATTCGCCTCAGAGAGATCTGCTAGCAATTAAAACCATCTCATACATTTTGACTTCTTTAGTTGATCTGCTAGATTGACGAAAGAATATTTTTTCAACAAAAACTAAAGTTTTTTTTAACCTCCTCACTTTGTTTCGAGAATACCTTCATGTGTGTGGAACTGACACCACCATTCCTATCTGTTTATTGTTTTATTCGCGATCTAATACATACATCAATTCACAGCTGTTTTTAAATTGTGTATAAATTTTTCTCTTCATCATACCATTTCTATTGCGATAATTTTAAGGTAAAATTTAATTTTCGTTCACATAACTGAATTGGTCATCAAATGATCATTGATGCGATATATCACAAGCAGAGCTGTGCCAAAGCATTGTGTTTGTGCTCGTGAAAGTACTCGGAGCTCTTTTGCGGATTACTAAGCACTAGCCCTGAGCCCATGTTGTACCAATTCATTTTTACATTAGTAAAATCTTAAATCAACATTTCCTTACATGACAGTAACATCCCAAAACTGTTTGGATTGCAATTACAGAGAGATGATAATGAGGAAACTTGATCATTATGAAAGGAAAATTGAAGGCCAATGTGTATTTTGCAAAATGGTAATTTGTGCGTTGACAACTTAATATCAATAGAAAAAGCAAAAGCCACGATTCTGATTTTTCTTTCAATCTGACCGAACAGTCTTATATAGACTTCTAAATTTGATACTTCTTCGTTATTTGTCACTCAACAATGTTTTGCAACTGGTTTGCTCCTGACAAATCAGTGCAAGAATTGACAGAGGAACATTTCCATTTTCCTTGAATTTTTAATTAAATTTTGTTTCAAGGACTGGGAGTTTTCAGAAAAAAAGTAAACTCGAAAATTCAGTATATTTTTGAATATTATCAAACAGAGAGATCCAGGAGCGAATAGCATTATTCTCTTTCATTACCAATAAGAATTTATTATACATTATATTGAATCGAATTCAAAATTTTTAATATCACATACCTATGCCAACTCACAATCTCTTTTACGATTAAAATAACCTCACTTTCAATATTTCCTAAAAAAAAGTGCTTAGGGCTCAGTGCTCGAAATGTCGAATTACTTTCACGAAGTGCTTAGTATTCGCGAGCCTTTTGTGAAAATAAGTGCTTTGTGCTCGAGACTCGGGAGCGTTTTTATTTAAGTGCTTCATTTTTCTTCAGTGCTCATCATAGCTCTCATCACAAGCAATATTTTTCTCATAGAAACAAATTGTTGAGGGTCAAGGGTAAAAACCCCCGCATGCATTCGAAAATAGAAATCGGCGGGTGGGAGCATATTTCTCAATATTTATTATTTCAAGAATAAGAACCTGACACCAATCACGAATTGTTAATTTTGTAAAAAAAAATAGCTTAACAAATTCCTTTTTTTTCAGTCACACCGCTCAATGTGCAATCAAATGTCCTTTCATTTGATATAGCACAATCCATGTAATTGAAAAAATAAAGTGTAGGGGTGAGAATAATCAAATTTAAAAAAAGAACAGGACAAATTGCTTTTGAAATAAAAAATCGACAGGTGCAAGGACTTTCCTTAATAATTCTTCGCATAAGAATTATTGACGAGCTATGTTACTGTATACAGATGATTGGTTTATCGTATTGTCACCTGCTGCTTTTCAATCATGATTAGGGCCAACCCCATTGTTTTGTATGTAGATATTGAACAATAAATCCGAAACGTCGACAAAATTCAACTGGGTTTAATTCACTTCTCCCATAAATAAGGTCAAATACAGCCACGATTTTACAACTAATATGTATGAAGATGAGCTGTGTATACTTACTGTTCTTGATTCTCGAGAATGTGTAACAAAATTGTAAATTGGAACTTCCACCTTTCTACCCTCCTTCAGTTTCTTCAACGTTTCTATTAAGATTTCAAAATCAAAAGCTTCTGGGTGATCAAAGTTGTACTCATTTCTGTGGGATTCTTCATGCTGTTTTGGAGTCAGAACTTTGTAAAATGAATCCATACTTAATAATGTCACCCAAGAAACACCAAGAGATTCAATAATTTTTTCAGCAACAGTTGTTTTACCAGAGGCACTGCCTCCACAAATACCTTGAAGACAAAGAGAAGAGTGAGCCTCTTGAAAAATTTTAATACTTAATTAATTAACAAATTGAATAGTTGGAATCAATAATAAAAATGAAAAAGCGCTGGGGGTCAGATGCATTTTAGCGCTCGTCCATCGACCTTGCAGGTAGATACGCTTTTTCTAGTACCAGAAACCAATTGGAAAATTCTTTGATAGCTGTTAAAGAAAATTGACAGTTTTTGCCAAAGGAATGGTCAATAATCCCGGATCTGTTTTCTCTTACAAAATTATTGGGATTTTTCTCAATAATTCGCTAAAATCTGGACAAAACTTCGCATACAGCTGAGATACGTCATTCTAATGTAACATTTCAATCCGATCGAATCCGCAGTTTTGAAATTATCAGGTAATCGAAATTTCGAACGGCCATACTTACGGAACCCCTGGTCGAATTTTGCCCGTTAACGAACTCAACCGAGGAATTCGATATCCGAACCTACCCGGAAAGTTTCAAATCTCTAGGTTCATTCGTTCGAGAGTTATCGTGTGGACGACGGACATAACTGAATTTGACCACGGATTGGTGATCAGGAATACAACCTAGTCGATTGAGACTCATGATTCGAAAAATACAAACATCGTGACGAAATGATATAGCCCTCGTTTGAATGTAACGTTCGCTCAACAGTTAAAAACTAAGAAAAATTTCATTTCCTTACAGTAAGGAAATGAATATTTCCTAACAGTTGCGAAACCCTGACTATTTCACTCATTCCATTTTTAATGAGGAAGTTTCCTTAGCAACACTCGTTTCTCATCGATAAAACATTCAGATCGGCAAAACCAACAAGTTGGTTTTCAACTGATGAAATTTTTGACGATCGAGAAATTGCCTCAGCAACAAACATTCATGTTACAATCGAGAAATTTTCTTGTGGTATTATATATGACAAATTTTGTTAGGAATGTCAAAATTTCCTAGCGATTCGCGGAAATAGTACATTGTTTACCGGGTAGGAAAAGCCTTACATTCCTGGACGATTGTCCAGGAATGTGGCTTTTCCTACGAGGTAAACATACTATTTTTCCGCAAATCGTTTGACCTTCGACGGATTTCAATCAATTTTGAAAAAAAAAAACGCAAATTATTCCGTTCATAAATAAATGAATCTTTGAAATTCGAAATGGAATTGGTTGCGTTACTATGGACACGTATTAATGTTGAACTTGACGAATATTAATTATTTAATTGCTGGTGTTTTCGAAGACAAAACAGTGTAAAATGAAAAGTGATGATGAATTTTCCATTTCTATGACAGTAAGGAAATGAATATTTCCTAACAGTTGGGAAATCTTGACCTTTTTCTAGGACAAATTTTGTTAGGAATGTCAACATTTCCTAGCGATTTGCGGGAAAAAAAATTTGCTCGTTGCTTAGCAACACTTTTAATCCTAGAATTAAAAACGCTACTTTTAATCCTAGGACTAAAAGTAATTGCATTTGAGCTCTCTAATTGAAATTTGAAGTCTACTGATGTCTACTTGACAATCAATATTTACCAACAATACCAGATATTTGACTTGGTTGGAGAAAAAATATATATCTTATGGATTGAAAGTGCCTATTTTTACTCGCAATTTTGCTTTCGCTTGGCTGCGCTGCGCTCCGCCTCGCAACTGCAAATATTGCTCGTAAAAAAAATGCACTTTTAATCCTTATAATATAATATACTATACCAACGTTATAGGACTACTAATAAAGGGATTATTGTAAATTTCGATTTCGAGGTCAAAGGAGGGGAGTGGCATGCCCCCCAGTGACTTTGCAGTGCCATACCATAAAAATATTGAAATTCCTCATATTCCCTACGGAGCAAAACTTGTCAAAACATTTTTGAGGTTTAACACAGGTGGAATAGTCATGTTGTTTGTATTGCCTAATAGGATGCCAATAATGGATTTCTTTGTTTGTTTAATTTTCAGAGTTTTTGTCAACTCATTGTGTAATGCTTTTAAATGAAAAAACATCATTTCATACAGAAACGTCTGACAAATTGTAAGTTGATGAACTTTCCAGATGAAGTAGATTTTTCTTGTGGTGCTAGTGAAAAAACACAAAATCAATTGTAGGTCTATAACACAAGAAATGTGTTTCAGTTATAAGCTGATAGGGTGAAAACCCATCTTAAAAAAATACAAGTTTAGTTTTTATCTCAAAAATTAATGAGCTCAGAAAATTTCTGAATTCTCCAATGAAGAACATAACCCTTTTGTTCCTAAAATTTTCTGAAACAATCAAGTAATAGAATCCTAGAAATGTAGTTGAGTTACATTGAATTTTGGCCAGCATTCACACTTGGTTTCTATTTAAATTACTGAATGGAGTAGGAACTTTCTTTTCAAATGTAAGCCCCTTATTCGAAACTAAATTAACTTAAATTTTGCCTTATCTTAGAAGTTACTTGTAAAAATACATACCAATCACAAATGGTTCAACCTTTTGACCCTCACTATTGTACCAAGGTGGCCTTCCTGCTGTATAAATGGTTCGATGAGAAGTTCTTATCACTGATTCATTTGATCCCTTATTAGAAGACTGGTTTAATGATGTAGTCCTCTGTCTTCTGCATTTTGGCGATTTTTGAGAGCCTGCAATTGTAGTGAAAGCCAATTTATTTGGGAAATCCTAGCTTATCAATACATTCACCTGTAGATGGAGGTCTGGGATGATAAGAAACAGCTGACTGGAAAGAAGAATGATTGTACAAATCCGGGCTTTTATCATCGTCTAATTCTCCATCAGCAAAAACTTCAATACCCTCAGATTCTACCTCAATTCCATCATCACTGAAATTTATCAATAATAAAAAAATTATTAAATTGTCTTATGCCATGTTCAATTGCAAAACTACTGTTGACTTGTCAAATACGATACTGAACAGAGTATATTGTGGTAAAAAAAATAATAGAACTTTTAGATAAGCAGAATCAAACCAATGTATTTAAGTTATAGAGCTTATGAGAATTTAAATAATAAATCAGTTTTATTGAAACAAGTCACTGATATTAGAATCAATTGAATCCCAAATAGAATTATTGAATTTTTAATATTTGTTCAAAAATAGAAGGAAATAATAAGTTAGATTGGAAATTTAGCTAATCGAATAATTATAAGAAAATGAAAAATTTAAGGATATGTGATATCTCCATCCGACTTCTATCCTCCACTTTTTGTTCCAGTAGAATATTATTGAAAGATTATTACCTTTCAGAACTAGCTGATGACAAAGGCTCAAAATTATTTATTTTAGCGGCCATTTCATTAATGTTTGCTTTATATAAATTTCCTTTTAAGTTATCGAATTATTTCTATTACACAAACGAATATAAATAAACAGCCGATTTTATGACAGCTTCTTTAGATAACCTAAAAATTAGAGCACACATATACAGATATGATACAGATATAAGAATTACGCTGGTTGTCTCTGGCTGTGTCATAGAATTAACGGCGAATCCAAAGATCGAAACGCCCTCTTTCGGCAAAACTCCAAACTAGAAAATGAGTAATGTTTTGAGATCGTGTACATGTATTTCGCGTGCTTTTAAACTATAATATTTTGATTCATATCCAAGTATACTTGAGGGATATTTATAAGTTTTTATCGTGTTCTGTTCAGGTTAATTAATATTGAAATAAAAATTGTTTAGAAGGTATTTATATCAGTATTATTCATTTAAAATATTAACAACGTTGCTAAATCTGTTGAAGCCTATCTGGAAACGCTCAAATGGGACGTCCTGCACCACCCGCCGTATTTCCCAGATATTGCTCGTCAGATTATGTACTTGCTCCGGTCGATGGCACATGGTCTTCTTCATCAGCAGTTTCACTCATATGAAGGCATCAAAAAATGGCTTGTTTCGTGGATAGCCTTAAAAGATGAACACTTTCAGTGGTGCACCCAGGATTTTGTTTTGGGGGGGCTGAAGAAGACTGTTTGATAATGCTCGACGTTTGTTTGGAAATGAACTGCGAAAAATCGAAACTTTTGGTAGCTTTTGGGGGGGCTGCAGCCCCAAAGCCCCCCCCTGGGTGCGCCACTGAACACTTTTACCCTAACGGTATAAGAGCTCTACAAGCAAGATGGGAAAAAGATTTAGTTAACAATGGGCAATGTTTTGATTGATTCATTTGTAGCAATTTATTCACCATAAGGTTGCATCATCATCATGGATCATGTAAATCAAAAGAACTTTCGTAGAATATTGAAAAATCTATATGAGGATATTTTGAGTGAAAGGATCGATGTATTTCCATTCGGAAAATTGGGGAAAAATACAAATAGACCTGAGACCATCTACAAAATCATTATTTTGATAAATGCAAATATGGACGAACTTTGATGCTAAAACTGATAGATAATAGCATGTAGTTCAAATGTGCTTAATTTTTGTCCCACTGGTCATAAAATGTAGCCGTCTATTATCAGTCTAGTAAAATTCTGATCAAAACGAAAATTGACGGTACCAAAGGGAAAACAAAATGTGTTAAAAGATTATGATTTTAGATGGAACACGAACTCATGGATAGAGAACTCCTAGTGATTCGATTTGTTTAACCATCTGGTATACATGGGAAATAAGCCGCTGAAGGCTCAGACAAATGTTATGTATAAATTGGTGGCAGAGGGATCACTAGCACCGAAAGCATATGCAGGTTATGAGGCGTGACGCGCGCCGTGACGCATGTCGTCGTCTCCCAGTTATCTACCTGGATCTCAGCGCGCTAATGACCATTGAAATAGAACTTCGAAATTTAGATACAAGATACAACCTTTTCTTATCTACATCTTCATACTGAAACTCTGCCTCAAGTCGAGTGCCGTTGAGATAGCTCGCATAATTCTTTTTGACACCTGAACTCAGGAAGAATTGGAGGAACAGGATTAACAGGAATGAATTTTGAATGTTTTCAACCGCGTACCTACCCAGAAATGTCCTAGTCTCCACTGAGCGTGAGTCCCATACAGTAGATATTAGAATTGGAACTTCGGTTTACTGAAAATTATTTGGTTATAGAAATAAAGTGAACAATATGTGAACCGATTCAATTGGTAACATTTTTTTTGCCACATTGGTCATTAAAAAATAGGTTTTCTGTTTTTTCAAGATGTCTAAAATAATGGTGTAAGCACTGATTAGATTTTGTTTACCCAAATTTGATATTATGATAGAAGATTCGTTCTTTCCATCAGTTATTTCAATTATTCGAATTTATTCTGGTGAACGTGTTTTGTTCATGTCGAATGTTTTTTCAAGCAATAATTTTTGTTTATATTCCCTCTTCTTGCAATTTGTCTAATTTGATGTTTCATACTTGTTCGCAATTATTGATGTATTTTTGAATATTATTGGCCTGTGAAAAGCAATATACAGGGTTTTTCACCATAAACTGGACAAACATTATATAGCCATGTATAGACGATACCGGGGAAGTCATTTTTGCCTTATGACATATACCCCGTTTTCGACGCATAAGCGAGATACAGAGTGTTCAATGTCAACTATGAGCAATATTCTGATAACTGTGGTGAGTTATGCGTGATATTTGAAATAACAGTTACATGTCTTCAGTGAAAAAAATTTCGGCCGAAATTGTTGAAATTTTTCGTGGTTGATCCATCTTTCATTCTGAATACTGAGGTGAAAACAGAATGAAATAATATCCATTGGTTTATGATATTTCTCTCTGTGTCATTCTGGCAGCCCATTAGCACAATTTTAGCCTTCGTACGGCTTTGTATTTGTAGATTTTTGAATAAAAATCATGAAAGTTCTCCGAGCGTAATTTTTGGAAGGCTACAAAAAAAAAACCAATATATATTATTTCATTCTGTTTTCACCTCAGTATTCAGAATGAAAGGTATAGATCAACCGCAAAAAATTTCAACAATTTCGGCCGAAATTTTTTTTTCACTGAAGACATGTAAAAAAAAAGTTGAGTTCGAATTTTGAACAAATTTTTTCATGGAAAATCTAAGAAAATCGAGTACGTTGAAATAGTGCTTTTCAGATTGGCAACCGAGAAAAAAAAATCAAACTTTGCAGGCTTTCCGCCATTTTGAATTTTTTTTTTCAGAATTCTACACCACAATTGAATTGAGCCCTAAAAAATACTAATAAGATGTGACCAGTAACTGTTATTTCAAATATCACGCATAACTCACCACAGTTATCAGAATATTGCTCATAGTTGACATTGAACACTCTGTATCTCGTTTATGCGTCGAAAACGGGGTATATGTCATAAGGCAAAAATGACTTCCTCGGTTTCATCTACAAGGCTATATATATTTGTCCAGTTTATGGTGAAACACCCTGTATGCAATTTCATTAATAAATGTCTCTCTAATATTTTCGATTTGTTGCAATGTCAGTGCATTCAAAAATTGACAAGTGTATAAATCATGTTTTTAGACATCTTAGGTTTTTTATTAAAAAAAATGCAGTGTTGCCAAGATGGTGGCATATGTATATCTAATAATATTCGGTCAAGTGAATTCGCAAAGCAAGATGTATAGAAAACCTGGTGTGGACACTACATATTTTTGGCCAAAATGTGGTGCAAAAGTAACGCCAAAAATATGTGCCATAGTTCTACTTCAATTTCCGCCGATAGATGCCGGCATCGGAAATTTTACCGACATGTCGTCCCAAGCTTTCTATTTCTTTTTGGGAGGTCACGACCGGATTGAGACCACATGCTGCAATCTATTTTTTCGCTATTTTCCATATAGAACAAATGTTAAGAATAAAATAGCCATATGTCCACATTTGACTCAATTTTCGCCCACAATTCTTAATTCATTCGAAGCAAATGCTATAAGTCCTGTGGCTAATTCTGTCCTGTGCCCTGTAGGCGGTCGTATCGTTTTCTAAAAGTTAAAACCTTGAATGTTTGGGTATTTCGATAATTTGTTAATTGTTAATAATCAGTTTCTGATTTTTGTTCCGAAAGTAATACAAAAATTGGATTAACTAAAGCAATGGCGTAAACTCCGAAGCTTTTGAGCGCTCGTTCATTCATCTTGTATTTAGATTCGCATTCAAGAATCCAAAGGAAATATTTTTTAGGTGTCAAAGAATATTGGAATTTATTTTATATAGTTCTGGTGAAGCGATCTATACAAAATTTTACACGCAGCTTCTATTATGTCATTCTCCATTCAATTGCAAAATTTATTCTCGATCGAATTTGTATTTTAAGCAGAAGACAATGGAAACCTTTTCATCTTGATCGTATACGAAGATTGGAAACTTAATATCGGGAAAACAAATCTCGAACAACTTTATTCACGAAAGCGCTGTTAGAATTTTGCCCAAGATCCTAACCTACACTATAAAAATTTCAAGTTTTTAGGTTTTCCGTTGAAAGTAAGCGTCTTAAGGTGGATTTATACAGCAACTAAAATAAAATAAGAATTAAAATAAAATAAAATAAGAATGTTCACTTCATGCATTTCAATGACAGCGTTTATACAGGAAATAAGCTAAAATAAGGAATAAGAATTAGAATAGTGTTCTCTGCTTTCTTGTCTTTAAAAGCACAACTGCACAAATGTGATAAATTTACGACGATTAACATTTATAAAAAAATTTTGTCAGAAGTGGGATTCGAACCCACGCCCTCAGAGAGGACCAGAACGCCCGTAACCAGTAAATCTGGCAAGTTTCCTTGAGTCTGGCGCCTTAGACCGCTCGGCCATCCTGACATTGTTAATAATCGGCATGGTGCCGTATAATGGTTTCGGGCAAGTTCGATTCGAGAAATTTTGTTTGAATTATCTAATGTTTATTAATTGTTCAAAATTATGTTACGCTTTTTTTTGTAGTATAATGCGTCATGAATACAGTTCTGATGGGGATCGATAAGGAGCCTGCGCCTTAGCACACTGATTTCAGTGATTTCAAATTGCATGTTTGAATCATGTTCTTTAGTTCTTTCAATTCTGAAATGTTATCATCAGCATTTCTATAAATATTATCGAACTGTTATTGCGTTTGTATCATTGTTCATGGAGTAAATGGTAGTAATGGTACGTTGAACCATCCAGCTGGTTCGGCATATTTTCATTTTGTCAACGTCAACCAGTTCAACCACTAATTGAAAACTAGAGATATCGATGTTCACGCCAAAGTGAACGCTTAGAATAAAATATTTTGAATTTTCAAAATTCGAATATTTAAATTAATTTATCTACAAAGGAATTCCCATGTGGATCCTCCTTTATGTATAAGAACAATTCGTCAGCTGTGGAGTGCCGCATATGTCGTATATTTGTTTCTTTTCATATTTAATTTCAGTTCATTGATTGACTTCATGAAATATTCTGCTTCCGTATTGATAATTCTCTGCTTCCTCTTCGTGAATTCGGAAAAGTTTAGTTTTCCTGTGATTCGCAAGTTTTAGTGATTTCGATTCAATCGAGTTACATTCTTTCAAATCTTTAATTTATGCGAATTATTTCGAACAAAAAAACTGTTACCAGTGGCGTGGTTATTTAATACTACCAGGATAAGTGTGCCCAATTTGACATTTTTAGCAGCGGATTTTCACGTCAGCTTCATTCCATATTCGTTTGACGAGCTCGTGCAATCTTTATATGGGATAGGAGTCATCGATAGGATCCTGTTTGCTGATATATAGGTAACTATATTTCATCTGTTATTTTTGAGTGCATTTATCCTTTCATTTGTGTTGGGTTTCAATTAATTACATATATATTATACAGTCCACAGCTCTATCTCTTTCTCACTCAAAAAATTATATTTCGAAAAATAAAACTTAATAATTGAACCACACTTTCAGTTGGTTAACTGAAACTCGCCCCAACACGTTTTGGTCCTTCGAGCCGGATCTTAAGCTCAATTTCAAGCTAATTTTCTTAAAATTTGAGAGTTTGAGTCAAAAATTCAAAAATCCTCGTTTCATAGTGGCCATTATATATATTCAAATATACGACAATCATCACAATCTGGCAATATCGTTTCCACAGCTGACAGGTCGCATACATCTGTTTCCATCGAAATATTCAATTTCAGCACTTTTTAGATAACTTTTTACTGTTTGCCTCTGTTTCTTATTCAATTTCTTCATAACAATGCCACCGAAGACAGATACAGGCATTAAAGATTTGGATAAGTTGATCGAAAAAAGAGCCAACATATTTTCTACTATCACCGGAATCTGGCACAGAGTGAAAGATTACGATGGTACAAAATTGTTTGAATTACAAGCATACCGAGAGAAAATTTCTGGGTATGAGGCTAAATTTGAAGCTATACAGGAGGAAATAGTTGAGTTCAATTGCGAATTATCGACCGAAGATCGTATAGATACGACGAAGTCGGAATTGGCGTTTGCCGAAATAACAGCTCGAATAACGGGACTGTTTTTGTCTTTAAAACGACAAGAATCATTGTCAACGCCTACGTCAAATCCAAGTACTTCGAATTCCAACTTAGAATCCTTTTTGCTTCCTAAAATAAATATTCGCCCCTTTTCTGGCGAAAGCGCTGAATGGCCTGAATTCTTTCAGTTATTTAATTCTTTGGTCCATGAAAATAACAGTTTGGCTCCCATACAAAAGTTTCAATTGTTAAAATCATACTTAAGAAATGATGCTCTCTCGGTCGTATCGGGGCTACAACTGTCAAATGACAATTATGAGTTGGCATATCAGGCATTGAAATCACGCTTTCAGAATCCTCGTATGTTAGCAACAATGTACCTGAACGAAATTCTGAATTTCAAATCTTCAAGTAATAATTCGGTCTCGCATCTTAAAGAATTCTTGAACTGTCACCAAAATTCTGTCAATGCAATAAAAGCGCTGAATATAAAGGATTTGTCAGATTTTCTTTTATTTTCTATAACTTTGCGTAATATTGACCCTTATACAAGAAAAGCATTTGAAGGTCAATTAAATTCATCCGAGATTCCCGAATATAGTGCCTTGATTGAGTTCGTAACGCAGCAGTTAAAGGCTCAGGAATTCTGCGAACAAAGTTCTCCCAAATCTGCAACCAAATCAGCACCATTCAATTCAAATAATTATGGTAAGAATAAAACAAAAAATGTTTTACTCGCAAATTCTGCATCCACCCCTCAAAGCTATAATGATTCACGTAGATTCCCGAATTCCAGAACGTTTCGTTGTCCGAAATGCTCTGATTCGCATCCATTATTCGCCTGTGCCTCCTATTTAAATTTGTCCAGACAAGACAAATTTGAATTTTTGAAAAATTCCAAGCGCTGTTTTAACTGCCTTGGTCTGCACAATTTCAAAGATTGCGCTTCCAAAAATTCCTGTAGATTGTGTAGATCAAATCGTCATCACACCAGCCTCCATCCCGATAACGAATCTTCTTCCAGTAACGGATCTGCCAATCAATCTAGTGGACCATCTCAAATTCCAAGTAAAACAAATCACGTTGAAAATCAGCCTTCAACGTCTCATTCCATTCCCTCAAATGATGTGATTAATTCCTATCACATCAATAGGAAATCGGTCTCCGTAAACCAAGTACTTCTTGGTACTGTTCAGGCAAGAATAGAATCCGCTGACGGTTCGATGATATCTATAAGAGCTGTTTTGGACCCTGGATCCCAGATTTCGGCCATAAGTCAACCCCTTGTCGAAAGATTAGGTTTGAAAATTGATCCTGTCAATGTATCAATTTCTGGCATTGGTCAATCAAATACTCGACCGTTAGGTTTGGTAGAGTGTAGGTTGTATCCTAGATTGAGATCCGAGTTTCTACAGGTGGATGCCGTTGTATTGCCGAAAATCACGAATAATATTCCTTCTGTTCCCTTGTCACACGAAGTGTTGAAGCACTTCCAACATTTAAATTTGGCTGATGAAACTTTTCATCTTTCTCAACCAATAGATGTGCTATTGGGCGCTGATATGTATTCGCTGATTTTCGATCGCGACGGCCGAATTTCGTCTTCCGAGTATCCTACAGCCGTTAATACATTTTTCGGTTGGACTATCATCGGCCCTATAAAGGAATCTTATTCTAAATTCAAATCGGTTCTATTCGCCCAATCTGCCCTCAATGATCAGCTACAGAAATTTTGGTCATTGGAAGAGGTTCCGGATACCTTTGTTAGAGATCCTATAGATGATTATGTTGAAAAACATTTCCTGTCCACTCATTCTTGTGATGGAAATGGCCGATATATAGTTTCATTACCTTTAAAGTTGGAGGATACGCCTCCGGATCTTTCTCATAGTTCCAATTCGCCATCACCTTTCATCGGTTATGATCTGAATTCAGATCCTTCAATTGAATTCAAAACTAATGTCAATGTTGTAATCGCAAACGAGCCTCCAGTAAATTCATTTTTAGTGTTGATAGAAAAATTTTCAAATTTAAATACAGTAGAAAGAGTATTCGCCTATATCAAAAGGTTTATTTTCAATTGCCTCCCTAGAGATAATTCAACGACAAGATTGTCTGACCCAATTTCTCAAGATGAGTTGGAGGAAGCTCTCCAATCCATAGTGTTAATAACACAACATCATTATTTTAATCAAGTGCGCCAGAATTTATTCAAAGAAAAATCATTTTCAACATCAAATCCTTATAGCGATTCTGCATTACTGATTAGGTTGGGAGGTAGACAACAATTCTCTTCTTTACCGCGGTATGCTAAGCATCCAATTTCGCCTCCGAAAAACTGTGCGTTGTCGCGTTTAAAATGTGTCCATTTTAATTCAATCTCGCTTCATTCCAGTCCTAACACGACTTTGACTTTAATTCGGCAGAATATTTGGATTTTGTCTGTACGAAATCTGTTTCGGGAATGCATTGGAAGATGCATCACATGCACAAAATTTCGAGGTACAACCTTTCAACCAGTGGCGCACCCAGAAATTTCATTCGGGGGGGGCTGCTCGAGAGTAATCAGGTTTTTACTTAAAAAAAAACTCGAAAACGACGAAAACAATCCTTTATTTTTGAGCTCGGGGGGGGGCTGCAGCCCGACAGCCCCCCCCCTCGGTGCGCCACTGGAAGCCTTCATGGCTCCTCTACCTGCACCCAGAGTCAATATTTCACGTCCGTTTAGTAAGGTGGGTGTGAACTTTGCTGGCCACTTTACCTATCGGTCAGGTCGTTCGCGAAAATCAACGAGAATAAAGGCATTTCTTGTTTTCCTCATTTCTTTCACTAAGTCAGTTCACCAAGAACTAGTCCTTTTCCTCACCGTGGAAGTTTTCTTGTCGACTTTGGAACGATTTATCGTTGGACGAGGCCTACCTCAAGAAATTTGGTCCGATAAAGGAAGCAATTTCATCGGGTCTTCGCGCTATTTTGATATGGATTATGAGTTCTTGAAATCAAATAATGTCAAGATATACGATAATTTGTCGAAGAGATCCATCGAATGGAAGTTCATTCCTCCATATGCGCCTCATTTCGGAGGTTCAGCAAAGTGTCTGCTTCTCGAATCTCTCAATATTTAATTCTGTTTTCTGTACGATCTTTTCAAATTTTCTCGGTTTCAATTCGTTAAGTTGAACTCTGCTGTTTCCAAAGTTCTGTAAAATTCACGCAATTTTACGGCGGCCTGTTTTGTTCACGCCAAAGTGAACGCTTAGAATAAAATATTTTGAATTTTCAAAATTCGAATATTTAAATTAATTTATCTACAAAGGAATTCCCATGTGGATCCTCCTTTATGTATAAGAACAATTCGTCAGCTGTGGAGTGCCGCATATGTCGTATATTTGTTTCTTTTCATATTTAATTTCAGTTCATTGATTGACTTCATGAAATATTCTGCTTCCGTATTGATAATTCTCTGCTTCCTCTTCGTGAATTCGGAAAAGTTTAGTTTTCCTGTGATTCGCAAGTTTTAGTGATTTCGATTCAATCGAGTTACATTCTTTCAAATCTTTAATTTATGCGAATTATTTCGAACAAAAAAACTGTTACCAGTGGCGTGGTTATTTAATACTACCAGGATAAGTGTGCCCAATTTGACATTTTTAGCAGCGGATTTTCACGTCAGCTTCATTCCATATTCGTTTGACGAGCTCGTGCAATCTTTATATGGGATAGGAGTCATCGATAGGATCCTGTTTGCTGATATATAGGTAACTATATTTCATCTGTTATTTTTGAGTGCATTTATCCTTTCATTTGTGTTGGGTTTCAATTAATTACATATATATTATACAGTCCACAGCTCTATCTCTTTCTCACTCAAAAAATTATATTTCGAAAAATAAAACTTAATAATTGAACCACACTTTCAGTTGGTTAACTGAAACTCGCCCCAACAATCGAAATATGCTGCATGCTAAGCACCCTTTACTTTACACATTAGGCATACACTAGGTAGGCATAACGGAAGAATGTAGGTAGGTACAATATAATTAGGTATTTATGCAGTGATGTGAGATGTGATTCGTCTGCGTTTGTATGAATTTTGTAAAAAACGCGTATTGATGATGAATAGATGAGTTGCCCTTTTCCCTTTATCTAGTATCTCTGAAATAACATCTTACTTTCTTACTCATAACACCTACCAATAATAATACTTCGATCGTTCGATTCGAAATTCGTACACTGTGAGTAGAACCTTGTACCGGATTTTTGACATGGACAGTTATACAGGGTGACCTATTATTAGAGATCCACAGAACAAAATGTATTCAGTCGCAAAAAACGACGATAATAAAATAAAAATCCCAACAAAATCTTGGCGTTGAGTTAGATAGCAGTCTAAACTTTCACAATCACAACCATAAAAAATATTCCATCCACCATTTATAACAAAATATTTCTCCTGGTATGAAAGTAACAGCGTAGTCGACTCATAAATCCACGCAAAATAACGGTTCATATTTTCGAAAGAATCAATCATTTTAGAAAATAAAGGTATTCCTCTGTTTTTTTCTTATAAAACTCGCCGTTTTTTGAGTTATTCCCAATTTTTGTTTTTTTGACGAGAATATCGGAAAAGAATAATCTGAATGCTTCCTTGGATGTCATCGTAAGCAGGTAATATCATATAAGGGCATCCAATTTATCCGGAAAAAATCGAAAAAACACGCTGCTAAGTAATATTTTAACAAGAAACATCCCATTATCCACTCATTTTCAAGATTACAAAATCCCCCCCTCCCCGCTATCTTTTTTTCACGTTACGTTGATGGGTATAGCACGATCACAAATATGGTTAGATATTCTTTATTGAAATACCAATAGAAATGCAGAAAAGCGTATCACTAACTGTTGTAATTTTTATGAAAATTAATTATCCAAATTTTATTTGGGAAATGTGATGAATATAACACTTAACAATGGGATGTAGGTACTCAAGAATATTTATAATATTAAGTATCCAATTGACTCAATAAATTGATGTTTTAGGTATCGGGTGCGGTAATCACACATACATCAGATCAATCTCTTTATTGTATCGATCCTAGCTTTCGGTCATCATTGTGACCATCTTCAGGGAGAACAATTCGAGATGTTAAAAGGTATTCAATATTCAGTATTCCTGGGAATGGAGCGGCAATATTAAACATAATCGATATTATAATACTTGACTCAATAAATGCTTTCCAAGCGTTTTTGAAAGAGAAAAAATAAAAATTTTTTTGTTTATCCGGAAGTATTTTCACAATTATGTATCTGAAATATTTCAAAGCAATTCTTGTACTTATTCATGTATGTATTGTACACAGGGTATTTGAGCATAAGCCATTCTTGCCTTATAACTACACTGCGCAAAAAAATTAACGCACATTCTGAAAATCTCAATTTTAATGGAAGTTAACTCTACATTGACTTTATAATTTATTTTTTATGTTCTCTCGGGAAGGTTTTGAACGAAACAAGACACATTTAATGGAATAAAAATTCAGGACTTCACCGAATTTTATGTGAAAGAAGAGAAATGAACAATTTTCAGAATACTGAAATGCTGATAAGTCATTTAATACTTGGTATTTCCACCCCTTGCATTAATTACAGCTCGGCAACTACGGTTCATACTCAAAATGAGTGATCTTAAAATGTTCTGATCTAATCCTTCCCAGATTTCTCCGAGTTGGATTCCTAAGTCATCTGGATGATTTTCTGAACTTCTCAGCCTTCTATTGAGGTTGTCCCAAACCTGCTCAATCGGATTGAGAACTGGACTTCTTGCTGGCCATTCCATTCGAGAGACTTCAACCTCTTCAAGGTACTCTTGAACGATGCGCGTACGATGTGGTCTGGCATTATCGTCTATAAAAATGAAATTTTCACCAATGTATGGGTCAAATGGCACTACATGCTCTTCAAGAATGTTCCTTATATACCTTCTTATCAGCATTCATAGCTCCATTATCAACGACCACTAGGTCTGTGCGAGCAGTCAAAGATATTCCACCCCATTCCATAATCGATCCTCCCCCGAAACCAGTAGTATTCAGGAAATTGCACTGGGCATATCTTTCATGTGGACGTCTGTATAAAAGGGAACGTCGATCACAATGGTAGAGGCAGAATCTATACTCATCTGTGAAGTGAAGAGAACTCTTTCCCAATCGGCCTCTTCCCAATGGATAAGCTCTCTCGCAAAATCCAAACGCGCCCTTCGATGCGCTGGGCCTCTTGCCGCGACACGAGGCCTTAAATCATATTCTCTGAGGCGATTTCTTATTGTCTGAGTGCTAATTTGAACCTTATGAGTTTGCTCAAGCTGATTTTGAAGGAGGCGAGCGGTTGCAAACCGTTGTCTCAACGAAGAAACTCTCAAGTAACGTTCTTGAATGGCAGTTGCTACCCGTAGTCTACCCTGTCCTGGTCTTCGGACATTCATACCTGTGTCCCTGAATCGCTGCAACATTCTGGACACACTTGTATAGGAAACTCCAAACCTTTCTGCAATTCTTGTGTATGTCCACCCTTCTTCTCGCAAAACTACCGCTTGGGCACATTCCTCTTGGGTCAAATTGCGTGTTTCGCGTTGCATAGCGATCGAGTGTAGAAAATCGAACGAAAGAAAAACTATTGATCACTAGAATTGATAGAGAACAACTGATTTTAGAATGGAGCCAATGCATTCAAAATCTGATAATATCATCTTTTTTTATTCCTGCTGGGAGAAAACATCTGTATTGAAGAAAAACGTTGAAAGTGGATAACATATGCATGCATAATTCTGATAAAAATAATTATCATTGAGAACACCTTCAGTTGTAGAATAAATTTGAGATTTCCATAATGTGCGTTAATTTTTTTGCGCAGTGTATTTCCGAAGCGTAAGCGGAATGCATGGTGTTAAAGTCAACTTTCAGTGTACCTACTTAATTAATAGCAAGTAGCGCAATTTTAGTTGGAAGTCGGGGGATTCTCATATGATATGATTTTTGGAACAAAACGCTGTTGGAGATTCTTTCTTTGTCAAACTTTAATTAACATCAATGAAAGCTAGTGACATTCAAAACATTTTAAATTTAGCAGGAATGACATTTTTTCATATCGTCTCATTGGGAAACCCTTTTTCATTAATTCGTATCGACATTTATTGAAATACCTATATATTTCTTTATAATTTGAAAATATGATTTTGAGAAATACTACTAGATACTACTATTCTGAAAAGATGAAACACTTGACCATTAATTTATGTAGGTGATATCAAGAAAGTTTAATTTCGGAAATGTTACATTTGTAGATAATTAGTAATAAACTTCAGAATACTCCTACGAAGTTTGATTTATTTGAGAAGTAGATCTGGCGTAATAATTTATGGGACCGATGATCTCTATCTGTACCGAAGTAGTTTTGTTGTGATGCGAGGAAGATAAGAATTGCGCAAAATAGAATTCTAATTCCATTGAATTTCGTTCTTTTGTTTCAACACTAAGTGCAGGTTCAAGTGAACATCTATGATTTAACCTCAGACCAAATCCTTTGTCTAAGGATTTAACACATATTTTTCTGGTTGATGATTCGTACCTTTGAATTCTCATTAGTCTATTCCTTATTTTTCGATTTCTTGATTCACATATTTTTTTAGTGTCCTATTTCTTCAGAATGGTTATTCCGATTGAATTCGAATTCGGCTTAAATTGAATTGAAAGACAACTTTGAATAGCTTCAATGATGAAAATTCGAGAATAGTGCTGATCCGAGACTTTTGAGCGCTCGTTTATCTCGTTCGGGCTTCTTGAGGGTGCTTACATCATTTTTGTTAGATCAATAAATAATTCAAGTGGAATACTAAAAAACGTTTTCATATCATGCGCCTATCAAAATCTATTGGAGAACTGTAAACATAAGGTGAAGGATTTACTATGATGTCATTGTTGTCGATGAGATTATCGATTATGTTGATGTTAAGATCATCTTGTTAAAGCAATTTGAGAATTATTATTCAATAATTTGCTAAAATTTTGTATTGATCTGGTTACGAGATCTAGACTAGCATAGTCACATCATTCTTGATCTAAATGCAAAATTTCATCTAGGTATATCGAATTCGTAGTTTTGAAATTACTACAAAAATTTCGGAAGGCTATGATTAATTTACAAAATCCCTAGCTGAATTTTGTTATCTTATCTGCGGCATTTGAGCGTCGACAAGGACTGGAGGGGGGTTCTGGGATTAACTACTCTCCACCCCCGAAAAATTTTTAAGTGCAATTTACCTGATGAAAATTTTCAACCAGGAGTACAGAGTGAAATCGTATTTATAAACTAGATGAAGAAAAAACTGATGTTGGTGTCTCCTCGTTTGGGTGTTAGAGGATGATTTTTGTGAATGTGCATTTTCAAAAAGTGGCTGTAACTTTTTTCCTGTGGAAAATACTGAGTTTCTGTGGCACTAACTCATTTACCATTCAATGGTGTCGGTATATTCATAAGTAATATCATAAGTGCATCCAATTTTTCCGAAAAAAATCGAAAAAACACGTTGCTAAGTAATATTTTAACAAGAAGCATGAGTGCAGGTGGCAACAAAAATCCGAGTCGAAGACGAGGATTTTTGCACCTGCACGAATGCTTTTTGTTAAAAAAATATTAGATACTTTGCACTGTGTTTTTTCGATTTTTTTCTCAGGAAAAATTAGATGCACGAATGGTATTTGACAAGAATATTTCATGAGTAACAGATTATTCTGGATGCATCTATGTATGTATTATTAATTTTCGTTGACAACAATTGTCAAGTTTTGCCGCGGGTAAACCCGAAAAAACTGCTGACAGCTGCTGCCATACAGTTTTTCCATCTAGAAACCATTTGTGATTCAAAATTGCGCGTTTCTGATTGGTGCCATTGGTGGAAATTCAGACGAGGGAAATAGTCTCCTGAAATGATGCTTATCGATATTATTCATTTATATACAGGGTATTTCACCATAAACTGGACAAACATATATAGCCGTGTAGACGACACCGAGGAAGTCATTTTTGACTCATGACATATACCCCGTTTTCGACGCATAAGCGAGATACAGGGTGTTTAATCTCAACTTTGAGCAATATTCTGATAACTGTGGTCAGTTATGCGTGACATTTGAAATAACAGTTACTGGTCACATCTTAGTATTTTTTAGAGCTCAATTCAATTGTAGAATTCTCTACGAGTATGAATTGGGTTTATTTTAATCTTATAAATTTCCGTTACCAAAGCGACGCAAGTAAATCGAAAGTGGAGAGTCCGATTCCCACCAAAGTTTTTTGAAAAAATTTTTTGGTTTTTAAATTCATATTTCCGTCCGGGTCACTCTGGAAGCTCATTAGCCTAAATTTGGCCTTCGTACGGCCTCCAGTTTTTTGAATAAAAATTATGAAAGTTCTCCGAGCGTAATCTTTAGAAGGCTACAAAAAAACCAATTGATATTTTTTAATTCTGTTTTCACCCAAGTATTCAGAATTAAAGATAGTTTAACCATGAAAAATTCCAAAAATTTTGGTCGAAATTTCTTTTTCACTGAAGACATGTAAAAAAAAAGTTGAGTTCGAATTTTGAAAAAAATTTTTCACGGAAAATCTCAGAAAATCGAGTACGTTGAAATAGTGCTTTCCAAATTGGCAACCGAGAAAAAAAAATCAAACTTTGCAGGTTTTCCGACATTTTGAATTTTTTTTTTCACAATTCTACACCACAATTGAATTGAGCCCTAAAAAATACTACGATGTGACCAGTAACCGTTATTTCAAATGTCACGCATAACTCACCACAGTTATCAGAATATGGCTCAAAGTTGACATTAAACACCCCGTATCTCGCTTATGCGTCGAAAACGGGGTATATGTCATAAGGCAGAAATGACTTCCCCGGTGTCGTCTACACGGCTATATACGTTTGTCCAGTTTATGGTGAAACACCCTGTATATAGTACAATGTCTTATTTCGAATGGGATTCTGATACAAGAGATTATCGTTTATTTCAGTAGAGCCCGAGGTTACCATTTCAAAAATATACAAAACATGATATTTTGACTGATATCTTCACTATCTAAATGGGAATTTCACATTTACCATTAACTTAAAAAATCATTCTGTCCTTCACCACTTCAATGAACACACGAGGAAACTTGTTACCTTCGATTTCGAAGATGATTTCAGTATACTTCTTTCACTTTCATAATGTATCTCGGTTGACATTTTGACACATTTCACCGTTAGGGTATAGTAATTTTCCTGTCAGTTGGATGAGCAAAGTTATCCTTTCTACATAGCGTCGCCGTAAAGCCAAAACCTCGTAAGTCTGAAAAACCGTGATTTTCGAAAAATATCAGACTAATTTCATTTAAGTCAACTGTATAATCTATAATGCCGTTGAAGCATCAGCGATATGGACATAAGAGTTTTTTCACGATGTGCAGAATGATCATTTCCAATAGATGGCGCAAATATTTGAAAACCTACCAAATTCGACATACGAGGTTTTGACTTTACGGCGACGAATTAGAAGTCGTAGTACTAGTAGTAATTACGTATTTATTGAAATATTTATTTACTTTGGGAAAATAATAAATTTGAGAAAATATTATGTGAATTCACGTATACAAACATGGTTGAAAGATTCAGTTATGGAGTTATGCTATTTTCTTGTAGGGAAATCAAGAATCGAGTGTAGAAATTGTACTGAAAAAATAATGGACAGAATAGTCCGTTACTTCGTGATAGTGCATTCGAAAAAAGAATAAAAGTATAGTGGAATAACCCGACAGAAAAAACTTGAAAACTTTTCAAAATTCCCAGGAAATAAGCCAACAAAAGATATTTAAAAATATCTTTTTGCACAACTCGAAATACTCCAGTATGAAAATGTAGTAGTATTACGGAACCTGTGTCATAGTTAGACCTTGATGGACCTAAACCATTCGACACCAAATATTTTACACCCCATTCGAAACTAACCCGCCAGCAAAATATTTTTTTTGAGTAGCTAATTACTGTACATCAAAAGATATGACAGGTTGAAGTGATGAAGATGAAACCGCACGACTGGACCTAAATGCGTCTCCGTGCTAGGTAGGCGGAGCTACTCGTCCAAAATGCACATTTGCGAAAAATACTCAATAGAATATTAGAAAAACCAAGTCTCGAATTGTTTCAAAATGTTATAAATTTTCCGAATTCCAAGATTAATAATATACAGAGTGTAACAGCCAAACGAAATAAATTCGATAACGAATAAATGAGGGGGTGTTAGGAAAAACGCTCGGACACGTCGATTTGTAATTTTAAATGCGCATATTTTTCAAGAAAATAAAATTATATAGGGTGTTCCACTTTCTTATTTCAAACGCAACCCCCTGTATATTATTTATTTTTTGGATTCTTCAGAAAATTCTAGACATAATTCATGTACAATGTCCTATACCTATCTTCAACTTTCTCGGAAATATTGAGTGTTTTCAGATTTTTCACAAAAATCAACATTTTAAATGAAAATTATTTTATTTCATAAATTCGATACATTTTATTTCCCATTTACCTCTTGATATGAAGAAAGTGAGCAAAAACCATTACTGAGAAGAAATGTTGAGTAATGTTAGAAGACAATTCTACACCAGATTAGCATGTTGCCAAGACGTCCGCGGCGAGCATTTTGAACATTTCCTACATTGTCATTAATGTTTTTTTTGTTTTTTTTAATTATTAAGAAATAATCAGTACTACTTATTAGGTTCTTAGTGTAATGTACCGAATTTGTGAAATAAAATAAAATAATTTTTATTCAAAACGTTGATTTTTGCAATAAATCTTAAATCACTTAATACTTCCGAAATAGTTAAAGATAGGTATAGGACATTGACCATGAATTGTGTCCAGAATTTTCTGAAGAATCCAAAAAATAAATAATATACAGGGAGTTGCATTTGTTTATTGTTTTGTTTATTTAATTGAATTATTGATTTGAAATAAGAAAGTTGGTATTGGCCACGGTCACATGGAACACCCTATACAATATTATTTTCTTGAAAAATATGCGCATTTAAAATTACAAATTGACGTGTCCGAGCGTTTTTCCCAACACGCTCTCATTTATTCGTTACCGAATTTATTTTATTTGGCTGTTACACTCTGTATGTTGATAAATACGAGATCAACGCATCTGTGAAGATATTCTGAAGTACATAACATAATTATTGGTATATCCTAAATTGTAATAAAAGAATCTGAAAGTGTGCCATCTCCACGTAAATAGCTAAATTTAAACATAGATCAGTCGTTAAAAAACAAGTCGGTGGAAAGATTCGAACGATTAAGCACGATCTCAGTTGTCGTAGACTTGATTACACCAGGTTCCGCAAAGTGTGAATCCAAATGAGTAAAAAACACAATCTCTCTGAGAACCAATCATCGCTCAACGAGGCGGACTCTTCCAAGATCGCGGCCGGCTATTGGCCGGGAGCAACTTACTTAAGTAATGCCGACTAAGACGGTCGAGAGAGATGGAAGGACTTGCTCTTACCCTGTTCAAGCTGGGAGTTTGGTCGTCAGCAATCATCTAATCTTTAGTGAGTTATTCGAAACAGCCTCGCTCAGTTTCTCAAAGCGCTCATTGATTCTTGTACTAGAGAGACGTGTCGCGATATTTAACGTGCGTGTACAAAGAACACAGACTACCATTGTTATGGTCCGAGAGTCAGGTGGTTTCAACGTATTCATTCATAATTTCGACTTTTGAAAAATAAGTCCTTACATTCGCGTAAATATTTGACGTTTTTTACCTTAGACTTTTATCTCATTATGTTGTCGTCGCGAACGTCGAATGTTTCAGTCGCGCCTACGTCCGTCGGAGTGGCCAGCGTTTCTGCTGCTTCCGTGAGCGTTCTTCAGGATAAGTTGGCGAACGATGGTTCTAGTGTTATCGAAAACGAAAATAAGCCCGTTACATTGGACAAAAGTGAGATAAATGATGCAGTGACCAAAGTTTTGCAAGGGTATGATTGGACTCTGGTACCCATTGCCTCAAAGTGAGTTTATCTTATTGTGTGCAATATTCCTTCCCACCATTTCGAAAATCTTCATTTTTCATTTCATTATTCGAATCGAGTTTAATTGTTATTTGGGGGCACGGCAGTGCTCCCGCCAAGTCGAGCGCGAAGCAAACACTGCCGTACCATACTTTACTGGAACCATTTCGCCGCATTTTCAGGCTCCTATTTGAGAACCTCTGGATTAGACCAGAACGCTGAAACTTTCGTCATCCAGTGAGCTATAATCACGTACTTAAAATCCAAAATTTCAAGTGTGTAGGTCATTCAGTTCCGAAGTGAAGCGAAGGCAAAGTTTCGCATTTTTGACACTCACTCACTCATGATCATCAAAATAGAACTAGTACTTCCCATGAACTCAGAGAGCTGAAATTTGGTACAGAGTTAGGGTTTAATGGCCACATAAAGGGAAAACTATAAAAACTAGGATAATCGAAGATCTGGAGTACCATTGTTGTCACGTCACTTGAGCTCACGTGCTATCACGCAAAATCACATCATTCTTCGCAAATGTGCAACCACAATAATGCATGGAAGTTTATGCGCTCAGAAACGCATTGTTATCATACTCAATATGTGAAAATATACCTACTGTAGAATATAAATTGAAAAAAGGATAATAATCGGATGATCAGTCTCATGTGATGTTTTTTACTGTCTCATTCAAGGAAACGATAGGTTTCCGAAAGCTAGGCCGGAACAATGAATGAGACAGTAAAAATTATCACTGTGTATAAGACTGATCACCCGATTATTATCCTTTTTTCAATTGTTATCATCAGATGGGTCTGTGGTGAGATGGGAAGGGAAAGAATTATATCCGGAAAAAATCGGGTAAAAGATGGACTATATGGACAAGTTTGGTATCAAACTATAGGTTTTCGAGGACCCTGAATTCAATAAAGAATATTTGGAGGCTCTTTCTACCATAGTTCAGAACCTGAAAAGAAGAAAAAAAGAAAATTAATATTTTTAATAAAAAATCTACTCCTTAAAAGAAAAAAATGTGTCAAATAAGAAAATCAAATGAAATAAATCAATATGCCCACGTTTCTACAAAAAGAAGTGAAATCCCACCAAAAACATTCTGTAAAAAACTAGCCAAGTCTCGATGGAGCTGCTTGTTTATCTCTAAAAAGTAATGAAATCTAGACAAAGTCGTGCCAAGTCTAAGGCTCCTTACAGAGATTTCTTTATTATTATAGTTAATGTTGTGTGACTTGGCCGTTGAAGGGTACACAAGGGTACAAAACCAGGTGCTCCATGACACCATTGCACCAATCTGTCGCCAGAAACGCTACCCATTGACGATGGAAAATTGCCACTTGGAAAACGTTGATTCAATAACCAGTCAATGGAAGGCTTGATAAATCTACGTATTTCAATAATACTTATGTGTTAATACTTATGTGTAGGCGAGCCTGAAACAAACAGTATAAAATTTTTTTTCCAGTACAGCCGGACTTCTAATCATTGATAGAAGACGTCTGTACGTCTATTTTATTTTAGATCGGTTGTCGATTTGACGATACAAAAAGATGAGACAGAAGTCAGCATTGTCAATGCTGAATGCATGTGTCGCACAATCCACAACAGCCTAAAATGAGACACTTGCGTCCAATTACCAATACCAGTATGGGCTATTATCTCGCTTAACAAACATAGGTTACAACAGATATAACATTACGTGTAAACAAAATTGACTTGTACTCACCAACGTATAAAGAATGTTCAACGGCCAAGTCACACAACATTAACTATAATAATAAAGAAATCTCTGTAAGGAGCCTTAGACTTGGCACGACTTTGTCTAGATTTCATTACTTTTTAGAGATAAACAAGCAGCTCCATCGAGACTTGGCTAGTTTTTTACAGAATGTTTTTGGTGGGATTCGTTTTTTTCCAAATAATGTTCCTGTAAGTATTTATTACAAATCTCTTCACAACTCCAAAGTTGTGTTATTTTATGGATTTTAGTAGGAGAAGGTGATCTGAAGAACTTGGGATTGCGACACTAGAAAATTTAAATTTTTAACCGATATGTCAACAGTTTTTATAATATCCAAAAGGAAATGTATCCAACAAGAAATAATACCTAATATTAGGTATACAGGGCGATCCATCACTAATGGTCCATGCCCCCTGTATCTGTCAGTGCTACAATGTTACTGAAAAGCTTTCTGTTTGAATTAATGTACAGGGTGATTGTTTATATTTTACTCAATAGCTATCTCAGTTAATATTGGTCGTATACAAAAACGTTTTAATGGGCAAATTTGTAGTATTTTTATGGGCATTCAGAATCAGAATTCAGTACTAAGAAATGCATAAGAGAAATCGCATCGTTGTCGTGTGGGTTCTGCAGATGCCCTAAATTTAGACAAAAAAACCTATTCTTTTAGAAAACTGCCGAAAATAACCTCCATGAAGCATATATTTTTGAAACCAGATGAAAGACCTCTACCGATTAGGAAAATAAAATACAGGTTGTACCTACCTTTTGAAAAATAACAGTTCTCCTAAATTTTTTGTGATCACGATGCTTTTATGCATTATTTCTTAGTACTGAATTCTGAATGCCCATAAAAAATACAAATTTGCTCATTTAGGCGTTTTTGTACGACCAATATTAACTGAGATATCTATTGAGTAAAATATAAACAATCACCCGGTACAAATACAGGGTCTTTCACGGGGAACCTCACCCATATTTATACGGGAAACTACTGAACGTATTTTCATGAAATTCAGCACTTATAAGTATTTCACGATGCTGATGAAATCTAAAATATTTTCAAGGCATGAGCACCTACGGTTTTTCCGGAAATGACGTCAACTTCCGTTTTTCAAATTAGAACACCATTTTTTTATTGCAGAAATAGATTCCTTAGAAAATTTCAAGTTATTTTGATGTAACATTTTTCAGTTTTGGTTGAAAAATTCTCTCTGAGCGGGAAAATTCGAAAAAAAATCGAAAATAGAGCTCCGCTGAAACAAGAATAACTTCGAGGTTTTTGGATGGAAAATTTTCATTTTTGGGATTTTTCAAGATGTAAGATTGATGTATCCACTTTAAAAATCGAAATCGCGATTCATGATACAGGGGGTGAAAAAATCGCTTTCAAAGTTAGGGATGACAAAATCGTGAAAAATCAATTTTTTCAAATTAGAACCCCATTTTTTTATGGCAGATATTGAATCTACGTTAAAAAATAATGTGAGTGTATGCATCACACCCTTGCCCTAAAATGGATATTAGAAAATATCCATTTTAGGGCAAGGTCAATATTTTTGGAAGAAATAAAATATTTTGAAAACAAATGGAGGTAAGATAACAATTCGAAATGCGAAAGAGGTTATACATTCATTGTTACTTCTGGAGAAACAAAGTTGTCACTTATAGCACTAAACGGTCTAGGAATAACGCATTGAAAATTATTCAGTGGAAACCTGTGGCCCTTCGGATCGGGGGGAAAACTTTGAAAATGAAACTGGAACTTCGAAAATTCTGATACTGACAGGCCTAAAGGTTTCGAAAGAATTTCTAATGCTGATGGGTCACCCATAGTATGTAGGAAATTTGTACGGAAAAAATTGAGAATATGGAACCTCCTTCAACCAAATTCTACTCACACTTCTCGAGGTTTTTTTCAGTTCATCTCAATTTGAATTCTAAAATTGGTGAAAATATTGACTTCGCTGGATAATCAGTAAACAATTTCGGGAAAGAAGTCAAAAAACCATTGTGAGGTTTTTGTAGAAGTTTTTTAATGTAGATGTTTAATTTTCAGTCCTTGATAAAGCTCTTAAAATAGAACGAAAGCTTGGAAATTGTCAATAAAGAATACAGAGATAAGTCCTGGTTTTTTGACTTCTTTCCTGAAATTGCTTACTGATTAATTTGAATTCTGACTACAATAACAAAAATACATTAAGGAATGCAGAATTCATTAGAAGAATGTAGAAGTATGATGACTCGAAAATATGATTTTATTTCTCTTTTTCAATTTTTAGTACTGTAATGAGTTCATTACAGTACTAAAAACAGTGCTGTAATGAACTCATTACTGCATTGTTTTCAGTTATATTTTTCGTTTTGCGGTTGTCAGCACTGGCTTCCGATCCTATCGATTTTCAACACACGTCAATTTGGAAATGTCAGTTTCGTAACAGTCACCAACTGCCAAGACACAACACAAAAGTTACTAGGACGTATAATCTGAATTTTTCATTGAATTTCAACAGTATTTCACGAAATTTGACTGAAGTAGAGAAAATATCGTCTTATACTCGTTGCAGAATGCAATTCCAACACTCATGCATTCGTATTGGAATAGGAGCCCATTCTGCAACTAGTTTTAGAATATACTATTTTGTATCTATGCGAAGTGACCCTTTTTTTTCATTTTCCTTCGTTACCATGACACCGTGCGAAATACTTACTTCGCACACTGCCTGTAAACTATATGGGATTTTTATATTCCAACCTTTATGTTGCTCAATCGAGCAAAAATCCAAGAAATCATTTATTTATTAATGTAACAGTAATTACTTGATTTAGAAAAACAGTTTAAGCCAGTTCAATACTATGTTCCATATTGAGCTCAGCATGTTATTTATGTAAGAACAATATTTTTGACGTTTGTAGAAAAAATGTTGTTTGTATCTCATGCGCGAAAAACTTTGGTTATCTCGACTATTTTTTTAACTCGGCTGCGCCTCGTTAAAAAAATCAATTCTCGATCACCAAAGTAGCATTTCGCGTACTAGATACAAAAACAACTATTTATTGGATTGAAGTGTCCAGTGAAGCTGTTCTCTTTTTTTATACAAAAAAATTAATTATCATTTTGCCCTTCTCGGAGAAGAAAGGACGAATCAATAGGTTGATGATCTACCATTGTGAATATTTCGATAACGAATAAACATATTTCTAGGATTCTGTTTTTGTTATACACAGAAAGTAAATCTACGACACTGACGGATTCGAGGGGGGCATGGGAGCCATGTGTCCAATTCGGCTCACTCTGTCGGTACTCTTGAAAATGATTATGCCCGCCCCCTAAAAAACTACCTAGATCCGCTAGTAGTATTCAACATAACTATACAAATAAATATTTCTAAATCAATTTCCTGGTGACTAACTGCTCTTTACAATTCAAATTGCCATGGTAGAGGTTCATATGATACTGAGCAATGGGGTGAAAGGATATTATAGTTTTCATTCCAATAGATATCCCGCTCGAGAACATTAACGATTTTTCAAAATCATTGTAATTCCACGCGGAAATACATTTGACGCACTGTATAGCTGCTATACATGAAATTTACTCTTGATATGTGTGGTATTATCAACTAGGGTGTTCGGCATTTCACAAGGACCAGGTAAAACCGAGAATTATAGCTTTCAACGGAAGTGAGGTGTTTGGCTGTTTGTCTTTCACAAGTTAATTTGTTGATAGAGCTTATAATTCGCAAAGGAAGAGGATGATGGATTTCTTTTTGGGCACTAAATCTTCATATAATTTAATATAATGATGATTATGGTATTTGCCTTCATAGTCGGTTTTGTTTGACTGATGTACATGTGGCCGAAAATGTCACATCTGCACTGACCGAATTCTGGGAAAGAGGAGTGTAATCGGCGCTATTACGTGAGAAAGAAAAAAATTTGTTGTTTTGGACACCAAAGACGCATCACAAAATATGATTCAAAAATAAATTGATGGGCTGAAGCCGAACTGGCAGTTATCGAAGGGCAAAAAATGTTTGTTTCTTCTTGGACAGGTATCATTGCAATGTCGACAAAACTTCACCGAGTTTCATTTATTATTGTAGGTTTCTCTCTTACAGAGGATATTACTATTTTGTTGATGGAATCTCTCAAAATATTGGACATTGTATTATTCTTCTGAATTAAAAATTATTCAAGGTAGATGAATGGAAAACGTTGGTTTTTCTGAATGACTAATTAAGTTAGTTTCAATCAGGATATCACAAATTAGGTGTTTCCATCCATAACAAAGTAACTTACCCATTCGCCCCTTTTGTTATAGTAAAACTAAATCTTATTAACAAAGCTTTTCCCATGCAATTATGATAGTTATGAGAAATACCCTGACACCCTGTATGATTTGCGGATATAGAACACCGAATTCTTCCGGTATTTTAACATCTGTTGACTTCTTGGGGGGCATTTTTCTGCACCAAGTATTTCACCCATCATCCGGTTAGGTGAATCGGTGTGAAATAACTGAAATTTCTTCACGCTATACAATAAATGATCCATGAAAATTTCGTTGCCGAAATCATCCTCAAATCCTTAATGTTTTCTGGAATGAATATAACAGTGGCGGCTCGTGAGCTGCTGGATGAGGCGATTATATATATAAAAAAAAAATTATACATAGTGGTTGACTACAACATAATTTTCATATCTAACTACTGAGAGAGAACAGTATTATGATGGCCATCAATTTTATTCAGCATAATTACAGTTACTTTTTTATTGAGAAATCCTCAGAGGTGTAAAAAAAAATAAAAGGTGAACAATGATAATTTCGGAAATGTGCCATAAGATCACTTTTTATAAATTAAATTTATCTATAATGTCTTCAAAAAATTGACCATTATTTTCGCTGATGGCGACTAACAATTCCTTCTCTATTGACATCATTGCGAGAGTCTATCTTGGAATATAGTATTCCGCAAGTATGTATTAACGCGTTTCAAACATCAAAAATCTCTTTCAGCTTGAACACTTGTAATAGGTATAGTTCAATATGATCAACAATGAATGATGATGAGACTTGAGTTTTGACTATATAATTCTAAGAATATGAATTCGATGATATGTCACAGGTTTCTGGGTCAACGAGTTATTCACAAAACTAGTTTAGATTTTATTTCGAAATCTTCATCAGGGCTCTGAATGAAACAACATAGACTTCAATAATTTCACATGTTCGAAACTACAAATGAAACATTAACTTCTTATTTTCGAAAATTTTTAGATTATACAAATGAATAAATATACAAGTGAGGAAACAGGTTTACAGCACTAGCGGAACATGTGAGAAATCTTCTTCATTTCTTTAATTTCGATCCTGGCTCAGTAGGAATATTGGGAATATTTAGGCAAACAAATTTAAAAAAACGGTTAAATGACATAGAAAATTCGAATACCGCATATCATTATTTAACTGAAAATATCAAAGATACATAGAAGTTTGTTTTCCAACCTAAATGTGTATTCTATATCCAAAAATTTAATTATTGACATCCAAATTATTGACAACGGAAAATGCAAGTCGAAAATTCACGAATTTTCCAAACCTGTTTCTCCACTTGTAGGTATATTTGTTCATATGCGTATTTTAAAAGTTTTTGAAAGGTTTCAATCTTTCAATTGTAGTTTCGAAAATATTAAATTATTGTATTTTGTGTTGTTCCACAAACTTATGAGGATTTTAAAATAAAATGGAAACTAGTTGGCCTTTTTCCAAAAAGTTGGTTTTGTGAATAACTCGTTGACCTAGAAACCTGTGAAATATCACCGAATAATCAACAATCATTTTGATCACTCACGTATTATGGAAACTCAATGATATTATTTATTTTGATATATGGCATGAAAACATATCAACCAAAAAAATATGCAAACTTATCTTTGAATTGCGTCTGACAGAAAAGAAACCTGGGGTATAATTATAGATATCCGATATCCAATAAGGGATTCCATTACAGAATGAAAGTTCAGTTAATCAGTTATGAATCATTTTCTTCTTGAAATAAATATTTTCATGACTTTCGAGTTTTCGAATATTGTACTGTACTGAATACCTACATTATTTTTGAATTCTTCTCTGATGTGGGCATGAAACTTGCTTGTATAATAAAAAGTAACACTTGATCAAGTTATATTTAACTTCAAAATAAATCTTACCTACGTTTGTGGAAAAAATATTTGGCAAACACTTAGTTCCAAAATAAACTCTAAGTGATACTAATTTCGATCTGAACATTCTCCGTACCTGCTGTAATTATAGGATCTTAATTAATTCCGTGATAAAAAAGGAGTGATCATATGTTATGAAAATAGAAATATTTGTTTATTTTTAAACTTGGATTATGTTCAATGGTAAATCATTATTCAGAAAAACACCGAGTTCATGCTGGAATTACTCTGAATGCTAGGTCTAAGTCATTGACTTTGGAACTATGAAATACATAATTTTTCATTTATGAAACTTTGAATTTGTATTATTTTGTACTTTCTACTCATACAACATTTCATTGCATTCGATTGATTTGAAAAACATATTCTTCTAGAGCAGTGAGAACAGTATGAACTTTATCTACTTAAAATTCTATTGATAACAATTAGTGCATTAGTGCTTGAAAATTAGTCCTTTTTAGAAGAAATTTCTTTGTTTCTGCCCAAAAATTTCGGTTTGAATCTAATCCGTCTGTAGTGAGGAATACTTCACAATAATTATCAATATCACTAACATTCATTTTCATAAAATCTAATAATGATAAGTTTATTTCAATATTTTCCAATTATTTTTCGAAATTCGGTTGAAAAATTGTTTCTGTGTACCGGAAATGTATTTCGACAAAGGGTAATAACTCCTATATTGTTCTTGAACGATTTCAAAATGAGAATGGTATAAAAATTCGAACATAGAAAACAGAATTCATGAGAGAATGTTAATCAAGAAATTTTAGAGAATATTTCTCGTTAAAATCTTAGACTATACCCGTATAGTCTAAGGTTAAAATCTGGTTCACGATTCATCCTTACGAAAGCTTCCTTTCCAATATTATGTTGCGATAACATCGGCGTGTAGAAAGATTTTGAGAGGTGCAAATTAGCGATTACCGTCTAGAAGTACCGCCTTAAAACATGATGAAATTAAAACTAAGTGGCTACTGAAACGGGCAATAGCACTAATTAACACCAACTGTTTTAAAATTACTCATTAAGTGAAATAGAAGAACAAAATCCTGTGATGTTTGTCTTTCACGTTGTCTAATTGGGAGTGAAAACATTTGAACGGTGCAAATGGCTTTGTGGAGGATATTTGAAATGTTCAAATCCACTTAGTAAAAATATGATGTACTAAAAATAATAACTGGACAAAGGAACCTGCCGCAGAGAAAAAATTTCCATAACGTCAGCACTTCAAAGAGTTCCAGATGATTCATTAGTTTGGTGAACAAATTGCAAAGGAAAAAATGGTTGGTTTTTCTTCTCCAGATGGCCTAGTGAAGTTTGAATTGTATAAAATTTCTTTGACATGGTTTCTTCGATATTTTCTAATAATTTCCAAGGTATACATGATCAGTCCTGGACACTAACGGTGGGTTTCACAAAGCGTGATTACCGGTGATTCGAGATCAACGGCTTGATTATCTGATTTTTGAACTGAAAAATCGAGTTGATTCTATATCAAGCTCGGATCACCGGTGATTACACTTTGTGAAACCCACCGTAAGAGTATCTATTTTTCTGAAAAAAAATCCAAAAATTAAATCAGCCTTCCACAAGGTGCTTATTGATTATTTTCTATTTTCAGGGCAGCTTCAGATAAGAAGAAATTACATGTCAAGAGGCCAATGAATGCGTTCATGGTATGGGCACAAGCAGCAAGAAGAAAGTTAGCAGATCAATATCCACAACTTCACAATGCAGAATTATCAAAAACTTTAGGAAAGTTATGGAGGTGAGTCTATCCATTCAAATTCGAATATCCAAGTATAGAACAATAGGTACCTATATCTTTGACTATCTAGTTTTAAAAGATTGTGTGAACGTTCAGATTAAGTTCCATATTACCCTAAATAACGTCTAATTATGTGCCTGCATTGTAAAATTGCGTCATCTTCTGGATGTATCCAGTTGATACATTCTGTATATGTATCATCACAATCGATTGTAAATCAAATTGGCGATTTTAGTATTCATTATTTACACACTTCGTCAAAAGTCTTGGCCCCCCTAGGTTTCATAAGAAATAGAAAATCTTTGTTCTGGAAATGAGATGAATATTTTCCTCTATTTCAACTGAAAAATATTTGAAAAATGTACATAAAGTTAGCGAAACAACGCAGGCAAATCAAACTAGGAATAGCTCAAAATTTCGCCATTATTTATCCGTGAAGAAATAAATTTTGCCGCTCTTATATTTGAAAAAATATGAGATGTGTCGCTAAGTTGATATCCACTTAGCGAAACAACTATCTGAAAAATGTTTTCAGCAAAAATCAAACTAGCTCTTCTTTTTTAGTGATTTATCCGTTTATCCGTAGCTCATAGTTTTCTGTGATTTATCCGTAAATTATCCGAGGTGAATGAAAATTTGTATCTTTCAAGGTTTCGTAGAAAAAATACAAAATCTGATTGATAGATCTGCGGCCGTCGGACGAATATCAGGAATTTTTTTAACATAATGCATGCAATTTTGTTGAAATTTGAAAGAGAGATGTAGCCTTCCATCCTTTATTTATACGTGAAATGAAAAATTGTGCACCTTTCGTATAAAAAAACCCTGTAATATTTTCTAAACACAAGAGTGGCGATTTTTTTTCTTCATGGATAATTAAAGGATGAATCATTGAATAAATAAAATTATATGTTGATTGTTAATATGATTTTTTCAATATGTGACCTGGTAATTTGATATACCTACACTTACCAGTGCAGGTGATATTTTTTAAAAACAGAAGCAGCAAAATTTTTCTCTTCACGGATAAATAAAGGATGCATATTTCATGCATAGTTTTCGAGAAAAATGCCTGATGAACGTTCTGACGGCCGCAGATCGATCAGATTTCGTCATTTTTCTACAAAACCTTGATGCAAGATAAAAATTTTCTGAATAATCACTGAAAATGATGAGCTACTTTTTTTCTTGCTGAAAACATTTTAGGGATAGCTGTTTCGCCAAGTAAGCGAAACATCTGATATTTTTTGAAATACAAGAGTGGCGATGTTTTTCATTTTTTCTTCACGTATAATTTTCGGATAAATCACTGGAGAAGATGAGCAAGTTTGATTTTAGCTGAAAACATTTTTCAGATAGTTGTTTCGCTAGGTTGATATCAATTAAGCGACTTATCTCATATTATTTTAAATATAAGTTAAATAAAATGTTTTTCACAAAAGTTTCACGAAATCAACTAATGGGCAACAAATTGATTGCAACTTCCTTTTTCTATATTTGGCAAGCTCTTTTTCCCCTAATTTCGAATATATACCTAACATATGTTTGGTCTCTCTTATTCTGAGTACCACAGAGTTTCAAATTTTGAGAACCGATTTGTGTAGTTGATAATATTTATTCCATACTACCATAGTTTATCATTTTTCTATTTTTTATTGGATATTGTTGGGTATTCATTGAAAAAATATTGCATTTAAGTAAATTGTTTGAATATAAAGAATTTCCGAATGATTTCACATATGTAGGTATTTTTCTTTCTGTAGTTTCATTTCGAAACATCGAAACAGACCCATATATATATTTGATATCATAAAAGAACAACCAATCAAAATATGAAAGAATATACAGGGTGTCCCATTTGAAAAAATGTAGTTGCATTCAATATATTGTTAACCCTGTATATAGTCCAATTGATGTAATCATTTTCGAAAAATTTATTTGATTTCGCACAATTTTTGTATGAAATATTTTTATTTATCTGTTTTTGTAACAGAGTTAGAGGGGGGATCAATTTATAGTGAAAAACCCGGTACATGATAGAGAATCCTTGTTTATTATTCTTTGCTTAATGTAGGAACAGACAAAATAAAAAAAATGAGAAAAAATCTGAAATTGAGTAGTTCTGGTTTGCCTGCGTGTGTTCCGTTCTTTCGGTCGTTTGCGTAGGTTCCATGAATTGGAAATCAATTCTTTTGTGATTTCCTTTCCAACGTTAAAGTGAAATGAATTCACTCGTACAATCAATCCACTTATCCCAAAATCTATCTTTATTCTTTCTTCTGAATAGATGGGGCAACTGTCGTTGGTAAGTTAACTTTCATATATGGATTCTTGTTGGAAATTTCATCTTAGATTTAAACGAAATCAGCGGTTGAATAATCTTCATTATTTATATTACCTTTCTCACAAAATCGATTCGAACTTTGACGATCTTTACTTTTTGCCAAAATCTGATACCTATGATTAATTAGTTAAGCCTTTAGAGTCTATAATCTTTAGAAAATACCCTGCGTATATTTGGATAGGTATGGTCACTTTCTGAATTTAAAATTATAATTGGATTATTAGAGTCACGAGAGAAAAGACCCTGGGTTCCGAATTCTTATTGCTGAGCGCAAATTTCGTAACATTTCATCCACTTCGATAATGATTTTTATCGCACCATAATATCAGACTTTCAACAATAACCAGTCAAAAATACGCTTCAAATTGTAACCTCCTACTGAAACAACCTTTAATGGTTATAAGTACATGAAGCACTAGATCCCTGTCAACAGAAATGTTCTAGTGCCTCATCAATTATGAATGTCTCAAGTACGGTTCATGCTGAATCCTTTGCTCACATAATAATATGAGCCTATGGTTGAACAACCTATATGATGTAAACTTTGTAAACTCAAGAAGTACTTATTTATAGAAGAACTTGAAGTACTACATCATTTATGCTCATAATTTTTCAATAGAGATCAATGTTCATCGTGATTTTGATTTACGAATATGTAAAAATAATTTACAGGAATTTTCGACTTTTTTCAACTTTCAGTTGAATTGTCAAGAATTTGTCGATAACTCTTGAAAGTGTTGTTATGTTTCAACGCACTAGATAATGTTGTCCATCAGAAGGAATCATCTCCTCTTCTACTTTTCTCCTGGAAATATTTTCAAATGATACCTACATTGAAATGTCAATGATGCGGTCACTTATTCCAAAAGCTTGGAATGTTCTCATACAAAATGCTACAATTCTATGCAGCAATATTACATACCTAGATATAGGATCTTGGCAGCAATTCAAGTAGAAAAATATTAATTTTATGCCAATGTGACGAAATCGTGTTCGTATTCTGGAAGGAAATTTAATTCCTGTCCTGTCTCTCTAGCATCATGCCTATTGTGAATAGGCTGTTTTCTCCGAACGTACGATAACAGCGTAATTTTTTAAATTGACAGGATAATAGTAATAGTAAAAAGGGGTTACAGTTCACTGCGACCTTAAGGTCTATTGTGCCCCCTGACAGAGCTGTTATCATCGACACGCTCTATTTCTTTGCCTAGAAGGAAAAATAGTTGCTAGGCTTACTTTTCCCTCCACGACGGCAGGAAAAGGGTTGTTATGCAAAAGATGAATTTTGCAAGATAACCGTAACTGGGCAAATGTCCCATTCTTAACTCAATCATAACTTAGATGCATAGAAACCCTGGTGTAACGACTCCTCACTAAAAATCGTGACCAAAAATTGTAGATCAAAACGGCACTGTAGATTTAAGATCGGGTCCTACTTCCGCCAATGAAAAATAGCGCGACACCTTTCGACAGAAATAAAAAGTAGGACTTCATCACAGATTTTCGATCAACAAAAAGTCTCATACAAAATCTAATCAGTGCCAACTCCAGGTATTCTATGCATCTGTATCATAACGATCGTAAATGTCAATCCAAAAGTGGATATTCAGATATCCACGAATTTCATTATGAATTTCATTCAGAGGAGAAGTGACTTTTCATGGCTCGCTTTCAATTACCCAAGCTCGCCATGAAAAGTGACACTTCTTCTCTACTTCTACTATTTGGCGGCCTTGGCGCACGCTTGCAAGATACAATCATTTTTCTTCAAGACATTGATGATCAAATTAACAAAAATGCTTCGGAAATAGAATAGATTCACATCGTTAGAATATTCAATACTGAAGAATTCCATCGGATCCCAAGCTTCAGATAATGGTTCTTTCAGTCAGAAGAAAACCTACTTCAGAAATCAGAGTAAATTAATTGAAAAATCGCTGAAAAAATGTATTGAACGTTCAGAATGAACGAAACACATATCTCACATCTGTAGTTACCATTTTTGAGATTATTGAAAATGCTCAAAATTTTCAACTTTCAATGAAAATTTATTAATGAAGAAGTCTTTTGCAGAAATTGAAAAAACTGAAACTTCCTAATTCCATTGAGTTCAAAATAATATACCTAGGGCAACAACGCCCTCGAATGAATTAAAGCTGAAATATTCGGCCGTAAAGTGGCGGCACATAGTCGCTATTAAAGGAACTATAATCTGGCGAGGCAGTCTGGTCAATTTGGTTAGCTATTCATTTACAGAAATCTGTAGGATATTTTGTTCCCTCTAGTACTATGAATCATAGTCAGGGTCGGATTCGTCTGAATTATATATGTATCTTCTTTACAAACGGTGTGAAGGGGGAATCATATAGTGTAGATTATTTGAATTACAATAATAAATAAATAAGGCATTCGTGCCCAGCCCGCTTAGGAAATAGTGCTTCATAATTCAGCTAATCACCGCCAGATGTGAGAGTAAAAAAATTTCGATTCCCTGAAACATAACTGCGCCACTATGAAAGGGGGAAGGAACTACAACTAAAAATGGCTTCAAATCGTTCAATGGCGTTGTTCCTGAAGGTATATTCAAACTTGATGGGAAGCTGCAATTTTCCGATTTCATAATTATATTGCACTTTTTTATATGGAGCTAGTCTGCTTGCTATTGATTGAGATACGCTATTTGCATGTTCAAGCTATTTCGACCTTGATATGTACGTAATGGAGCTTTCAATGAAGATGTCCAATATCGGTTTAGTTTTATTGATAAGTCAACATAATCAAAACCAAATGTGCTGCGCTTGAAATCGGTAAAGCCTCAGCGATAATGCGGCTATCGTCTTACAAAATACTTCAATCAAATAAACAATTTTCATCTCGAGCACTAATACCGTGAAATTATCGAAATATAATATGAGAAACGAATACCTTTTTTTTATCAGCCTGTGTCATGATTTGTTTATCGGACTTAGCGGATGTCTCCTGTTTTGTTTATCTGAAGAATTTTTTTATTCGCCTTGGATTTGTTAGCTGGTGATTGGGTGTCCAAATGATGTCTCCGCTGTATTTTTGTTGTCATTTGTAATGTCATGAATTCGGGAAATAGTATCAAAAAGGCAATAAGGCATATCATATAATAAGACTAAGACAATAAAGCTTTTATTGATTTAAGACATGGTAAAGACATCGAAGCTGCTTCCAATGAAATGAAAAGCCAAACGAATACCTACATTCCATCAATTCGCTGCTGATATTCCATTTGAACCGAATGCTCAAGTGGTTCATCATAACGCAATCAAAGTAAGGTCAAGAAATGGCCACCGGCGAGATAAGTGTAGTGAATAGTTTAATCCGTAAAAAAAAAATTGAACCCCGCCAACTTCCATAAAATGGTACAAATTTTGCCCCGATTTCCGCCTCTCATTCCAGAGTTTTCTGAAAGTTATTCGCTCACTTTTCTGTTTTTCTTCGTATATACGGAAAAAAACCTGCTGAGCTGTAATTTCATGAAAATCTGGACAAACGATTTTATTTCCATGATATCTCTGCCAATTCTCGGGATAAATGTATCTATGAAATTTTCAGTTTACATGCGAAATAATATTTTCCAGAATGTGTATTGATCAGTTTTTTTTGTTTATTGCCCCCTCAATTTCAAATGAATTATGAAGTAGGAACTTTATGGGTCATATTTTCAACCAGGTTTTTTTCCTAATATACGCAGAAAAACGGAAAAGCGAATAATACACATTCTGCAAAATATTATTCCGCATGTATAGTAAAAATTTCATACATTTATCCCGAAAATTGACGGAGATATCATGGAAATAAAATCGTTTGTCCAGATTTTCATGAAAATACAGCTCACCAGGTTTTTTCTAATATACGAAGAAGAACAGAGAAGCGAATAATACACATTCTAGATAAATGATTAATCTTCAATTGGAAAAAAAGTTGGTCTACGCCGCATACGAACTGAGATATCATGGAAATAAAAAGGGAGCTCGTGATCTCGGACGTGTACCTCCTTAAAAAGTTCAGTTAACTCAAGAACTCAATCCGGCGCCGGCCGATCATCAACAACGTCGTGCCTTTGCTGATTGGGCTCTTGAAATGCACGAAAAATTATCCGGAATTTCATCGAAAATTCATCTTCAGTGCTGAGGCCCATTTCCACCTCGGTGTCTTCGTCAACAAGCAGAATTGTCGCATCTTGGGCTCAGAAAACCAAAGAGATATTGTTGAAAAGCCTTTATAACCTCAAAGTGTGACTGTTTGGTGCGGTTTACGGTCCGGCGGGGGAATTTTTCGAGAATTTTAATAATTTTTGATGACCGGAATTGGATGGTATTGATCTGGACAACGTTTACTTTCAATAAGACGGCGCTACGTGCCACACAAGCAACGAAACCATTGATCTTTTACGGGAAAAGTTTCCAGTCCGTGTAATCTTTCGAAGAGGTGATCACAATTGACCACCGAGATATCGACTTCTTCCTTTGGGGACATGTGAAAAAGAAAGTCTACGCCAAGAGCCCAGCGTCGATTCAAGACTTTTAAGATGGAATTCTTGGGACACAGGGCAGCTACTTTGCGATTTGGTTATGGAAAGTTTCATGAAAAGGATATGGTTCTATTATCATGGTCGTGGTGGTCATTTGGCTGTGTTATTTTCCATTATTAACGGCATACCTTCCTCTTTATAATGAAACAAACATCCGATAATTTATCAAAAAAATAGCATTTTTCTTATTTGAATGTCAAAAAACACCTCTCATTGGAAAACCCTTTATGATGTTGACTCAGCTAAAAGTGTTCAGTTTTACCGCACGTCAATTTCTTAAATTTTTAAATGAGTATTTCCAAATAATGTAGAACGATCATTATTAAACTCTTTCGATAAAAGGAATTTTCATTATCTTCCGAATGATTAATATTTCTTTCGGAAAGTAAAGTGGATTGTGCAACCTTCTTCGTATACTTAGCAACAGTGTCATCAAAAATAATCGATTAATTTAAGATAACTCAAAGATTATTGAATATATTTCCATGGGAGTAAACAGGAAGTTGACTCTATCAGTGGACGCTGTAAAAATTCATCGTCATTAAATATTAATTGAACGTGTTATATGCAAGCTCAAGTTGTGGGATCAAATCTCAGCTGAAATTATCAATTTAATTGCATTGATACATGCAGAAAAGATTCTCTGTCCGAATTAGATAGTTTATTGAAAAATGTGAATATGGTCATTTCGAAATTCTGTATTGTTGATAATTTCAAAAGCATGGACTTCGTTACCAGAATAATATAAAATTCCAGAAAATTATTGAGAAAAAAATTCCATATTACCTTAATAACATATCCCATTTCTTCGAAACGTGCTGCCATTTTTTTTTACGGCTGTCAAAAATGCTCTTCGTAGGATTCTCAAATATGAATCTACCTACATGGTGGATTAACTCACAAGGTGCTTGTTAATTAAACCATTTCCTCCTCATGAAAAAAATTAACGACGCCTCTGCCTAGATACTGAGTTGTTTGGCATTCATGACAATTCCGTTTTGAAAAGTTTCTCTTTCAATTGTCCAAATTGGTTCTGCTTGCAGGATATAATTCGATTAACCTTATTTTCGGTGAATTTTTACAAGTAATTCCGTGTAAATTCATCCGTTCGAGAGTTGTCGTATTCACGGACTGACGGTCAGAATTGCATTTGACCACAGATTCGTGTATCAATCCAGCCTAGTCGATTGAGACCATATTCTCAGCTCAATATTGAGAACAGACAGACATCGTGACGAAATAGCCCTCGTTAGAGTGGAACGAGCGCTCAAAATGATTTAAAGCAAGTAGCTCGTCATTGCGAAATTCAAGGTGTATGCAAGACCTTTGGAAGTGAGTTGGCATTTTCATGTTATTTGAGTTCCGATGATTTCACCATGCGGTAAACTACAGCATTGTAAATTTTACTGTATGCAAATATTTCTCCTGAATCCGCTACATTTTACTTTCACATCAAAAACGACGATTATTGTGTATTTACAAAACCGAGCTTAGTCGCGTACAAATATTGATTACTATCACAAAAAAAGTATCACTTCTTTAGATCGCATACGTTCAGATGTTCCTTTATAATATTCTTTTTGAATAAAACCAATTATCCCATATGACATTATCCAGCAACTCAAGACCCGTTGACGCTACTCGTTCAACAATGCGGCATATTTTCGATATCAGCTTAATATATGAATACATCACATAAATATCATATTTATTTATGAATGAACTGAATGAGTAATTACTCCAGTGGAGGCAAATTTACTAGAATCTCATTACTCCATTTGACGATTGGGACCACATGGTTTTTATGAATGGATCCTTATCGCAATTCTGCAACGGATACATTCAGAGATAACAAACGAAATGTCAAATAGAGTCGATCATTGACTCAACCGGGCCGATTGTTGTGATCAACCTGACCCTACGGCGACCTCTTTCATTTTATCTGAAAACAATTACTTTTTCAAATTGCTATTATCTTGCCTGGATTAGATAAAACTCAAATTGGGAGAGGAATAACTTTCGATGAAGATATAAGGACACATTTTGACATACACAAGCCGACGTATTTTATTTCAGGACAAAAATAAATAGGAATTGTCTTTTTCGATGATCGCCTATTGCATGTGGTTACCTACGGTATATTGCGCCAAATAATTTGGGATGGATTTCTTGTGCCCAATAAAAAAGATTAATTTTTAAAATGAGTAAAAAATTGGATTTTCTACCGGAATTAAATGAAAATGAATTGTGTAATCAAAAAACTCCTCTTGATTCATGTTGCAATTAGCGATATGAGGAGGAATAAAAAATGTATGAAAGCAATAACCTGTGGTTAGGGGCGAGTTTGAATCCCCTCAGAAATCGTTATTATACAGCTTATCACCAAATTTGAAACCAATAGGGAATGTAGTTCTTGAAATATCGGGAAAATTAGGCTTCTCGTGCCGTGTCTGATGTAGGCTCCCCCGACGTTCAAAGCTGTTCGAAGTAATCGTTGGAAATTGTGAAATTTACAGGTGCTGTCTTAGAACAAACAATAAATCATGGAAACATCGGAAATGCACGAAACCACGAGAACATTGACGGTGTAAATCGCAGTGCAATGCAATTGAACCGGTCAGTTGAAGAACAGTACAAGTCCTTAATTAGTCATTTTCATCTGAGATGGCCAAAATGCTCATAGTTTGTAGCTCTATCGATTCAGCGAGAGAACAGTTTCATTGATACAAACACAACGGCTGTACGACCCCCCCTTTCCATCAATCATCCCAACAACAATATACCAGTCCAGAACTTGTACTATTTGTACTGTTCTTTTATTGCTGAAGCAAAATAAAGTATCTCCATAGTTGCATCCTGGACCTTCTTATACTGAACCAATACCGATCAATTAAAAGAAAATTCACGACGTAAAAAAATGATGAGATACATAAATGGTGAAAATTTAGAGTTTTATTATCATATAACATATTGGAAGACAGCAAATTTTGAAGATAACTGAACAATTCCATTTTTTTTAAGTTTATGTATAAGGAAGAGGACCTATAGAAGATTAAAAGTATATTTCATTGAAAATATTCTGATTTTATTAATTTCCGGCCGTCCATAAACCATTCACTTCAAGAACAGTAGTCAGTACATGTTCACGCTCTTATTTTTTCAATAACTTATTTCTTCAAACCAAAATTCACCTAATTCTATTTTAATCTATTCACCTAGTTGCACACGAAAAATTTGTGAAAGATTCAAACAATGTTTAATCAACGAATGAGGAACTACAAAGTTTTGGTTTTGATTATTTCTTAATAGCCATTTTGGACTAGTACTGTTCTTCAACTGGGAGTATTTTGAAAAAAAACATTTTGGTTAAAATATGTACCTATTTATAATATAGTATGAAGCCAAAAATTGAAGCTACTCGATGCAGATGCAGTAAAGGTGCCTCTATAAACGGGCAAATTTTCGGTATTCATAATAACATTTTGATTAGTTTCTATTTCTGACTAAAAAATAATTTTTTTTCATATAAATATCTTGGGAAAATGTCTGAACTAGCATGGCTCATATGTTGGTCGTCTCATAGAATTGTGTATACATATATAGAATGTGAGCATTGTGGCAAACATTTACACGAAAGTGTAGGTCACGTTTCAGCGCCCTTTTGCGCATTACGCATGCGTCGTTAGTCTATGTGGTGAAGAGAAGGAACCTAACAGTATGAATCCATGGAAATTTGTTTCAAGCTGGCGATAACCCAATCACCATATTTCCTTGATATCCTACTCCAAGCCACTTCCCCTTCATCGCACATGCGCACTAGTTCTCGCGGGAGCCAGACGGAACCCACTAGATGTTTCAGATTCAATTTCAAGGATCAAATTATCGTTATACAGGGTGATTTTTTTAAGTGTTTCATTAGAAGTTTTCGAGGAAGGAATTGCGATACAAATTCAAAATTTTGTATTTTTGTTTTAGAGTACATGAACTCAATTTGTAAAATATTTTCAAGCGGAATCTACTTCCGGTTCTACCGGAAACGGATGTGAACTTCGTTATTTCAAATGGAACACCCTATATATTTATACATATTTGAATTCTTCGTTTAATTCTGCAATGATTTGATGTATGATATGCGCAACCACATCAAGCGATTGTTGAGTTATTGCCTGATTCTCAAATTTTTTGACAGAAAGATTGTCACAAATTAGTGTTTATATCTTCAAAATCCCTCATTGTAAGAATTTTTTTTTGGAGCAGTGAGACAAATGAAAGTACGCTGATACGGCTTCTTGTATAAATTATGAGGAAATTTTATACAGGGTGCCTGAAACAGGGCTTCAAAGTGAGCCTCAATAAAACTACGGAATCTCATTTTTTTCAAATGGGAACCATATGATTTTATAATTCCGATCGATTGCTCGCCAAAAACTAGTTAGAGTGTGCCAAACATTTTATGTCTTTAAAATGAGTAGTTTCGCCGTTATCGAATAAAATTCTGATTTCACGACTAAAGCCAGGTTTCTTTGTCTGAATATCAGGTTTATCAAGATAATTTTCAAGTAGGCTATGTCAATAGTAATAATATGTCAGTTTTAAACTAAAATTTCTTTATTTAGTCATCATTCATTATCTGCTCTGTTTATTTGTCACATTCGCAGCAAATACAGAAGAGACTTTTGATATATCATTCTCTTCATTATTATTGTTATTGCTTGTTTTGCATAGTGCTTGATCAATAAAAATAAGTAAGAATGACTATTCCTAACATAGCCTACTTAGAAATAGACGAGCATTCAAGTTCACATCCGTTTCCGGTAGAACCGGAAGTAGATTCCGCTTGAAAATATTTTACAAATTGAGTTCATGTACTCTTAAACAAAAATACAAAATTTTGAATTTGTATCGCAATTCCTTCCTCGAAAACTTCTAATGAAACACTTAAAAAAATCACCCTGTAGACTTATGTGGGTCGTGAGCATGAGCTACAAAATGGAAATATTCGCGTTATCATCAAAACGCAGATAGATCACCCCTTATTATACCGAGGGAAATGACAATATTGACAATAGAGCTGATATAAAATTTTACTATATTGTAACGTTTTCTTCATTATAAAAAACGTCCGGGTTCAATAAACTATTTATTTACACTACTTATAACACTAATAATTAATAACTAATGAACTTATTCTAACAATAGTCTGTCTGTACAATTTATTTCAACTGATTTATTTGCACTAGTATTTATTTTCACTCGTCGCTTGTCTCTAACTGACTGAATCCTCATCCGTCGATGTGCTCCTTATATGTATAACGTCGATTGTTCCTCGCTAAGCCCGGGCCCGTCTAGAAACTTCGCGAATCATTCGCGGCCGCTATGTCGTCCACGCGTTTCCAGAAACTTCTCGATCGGGCCGTAGCGCATAGGGCCGTACTTGTCACAATATGGAAGTAAATGGCAATCATTACCCATCAAAGTTTTTGTGTCCAAAATTGAATGAAATTGATTTGTTAGGATGTCTTATGTTGTGATTTATTCATGTTGCTGTCTTTAGGTAATTATTGGAAGAAAAATTTGTGAGTTGTGAGATTTGATCTTCATTTTGTAGGGATGTTTGAAGTCGTTGATCTATGCCGACAAATCTCAAACAAGATTTCATTTGAAATTGAACATCACTACATTCATGAAATCATATTTAATAGATTTGGCTTATGGCACCATTGTCTTTCGGTCTTTGGAATAAAAAAGTTGTGCTTTTTTTATTTAATTTCTAGAGCATATAATGTTTCCTAGGATATCCTTTAGTTCCCTTAGTTTTCATCTTAGACCATAGAAAAAGGAGACCAGAATTCGAGAATTGATGAAGCCAAAATTTAGTCAGTTTTCAATGAGAGGAACGAAGATAGCATGAAGGATAGAAATATCATTACTGCCGTGGCAACATTGCAGAATCTTACTTTGAAGGTCCAGTGGCGTGGTGTTATCGGTATTGAATAATGGGAATAAAATTGCAAGAGAATCAACTTTTTGACGAATCCATACAATCTTCCGAATATCGAAACAGATTCTGAGTTAGGTAAACAGAGACAGCTGAATTCAGAATTGATAATCAAATGTTCCTCATCAAAATATAAGAAGGGAATCTGAAGAGTGAAATTCTAAAAATCGAAGAATCCACGTCACTGATACTCAGAGTGATGAGAGTAGAATATACCTGTGTAAAATCAAATCGGGATTCAAAAAGTCCAATTTCCTGTACTTTAGTATATGTAATGTGAAAAATGCACTATTTGAAGAAACAAATTCACGCACAAATGATTAAATGATTTTCAATCTGAAGTACCTACTTCTCATTCTGATTGAGAGTTTATTTATCAGAAAATTCAAAGAACAAGTTACAACGATGCAAAAATTTACACATTTTGAGTCCGTAGTAGTACCTACAGTTATCCAGTTTAGTTCTGATGATTTTGAAAATTGGTTTCACTATTTATTATTGAGAAGCGCGTCTCCTCTTTCTATAGTCTAAGGTTTTATAATATTTATCAAAATTTCTCCAACTTTATTCTATTCTTACTTTGCATTTTGGTTTGGTAGCCAACAAATAACTAAGCTCGCTTTTAAATCTTACGCTTGAAGATGGAAATTTTTAAGATATTATTGATCGTCGTATTCCTTATCCGTAAAACATAAATTTCAGAAAGGTTCGAGATTCTTGGTATTTTTATGTTCGCCGATCAGTCTAAACGAAACCATATTATCGGAATCAAATTAAAACATTAATTTATCTGTATACGAATACATCGATTTTCTCATGATTCAATCAATTTGTCAATCAATTTTCGCAAATATCAAAGACTTTGGTCGGCAAAGAACAAACAGAGTAGGTACCTAATTTACGTATTAAATAAATAATCACGTCGTGGATCACTGGAATTGAATTATGAAAACCTCTCTATCGTTTTGTTTATTTTATATCTGCATATGAATTCCGATCAAAATAGATCTGACCATTCGAGAAATTTCGTCGATTCTAACTTGCCGGATATCATTGAGTGTTGACAAGTTCTCTCATTTTGGGAATCGCAGCCGAAGAGCGTTTTGATAACGAATTTTGAGTTAGGCATTTTATTTATTTCCTTGATTTACATTAGAAATTTTAGCCGAATGAGACGATATGAGTATCGGAGATATTGAATTTTTTTCAATTCGATCTTCACACTTCAGCCTCTTTCTGAATTTCGTACAGATCCGTTCATGAGCCTAGGGAAGACAAAATTGAATTTGACGACGAATTCTTCATCAGAGAATCCAGACTGACCGCAAATTTTTTACTGTACGGAATGGCATCCATATTTGAAATGTCACTATAATAACTAAAATATTCTGTGGTAATTCTAGTCTAACAATTCAGTTCGGCAAAATACACGCTTCAACATTATTTGATTGTTCGGCAAATTTTCAAATTTCAAATTTACTTAGGTACTCGTTTCTTGTTCAAACTCCAGGAGAAGACTATCGCCCTTCTGTGCATGCTATTCGTCGAAACGTTGAAAATTGAATAATGACATCTTGCCGTATTTTGAGAAATAATTAGGTGTACATCCGTCTTATTAGATACCCACTCTCGAATCAAGAACTGGCGCTTGACCATCAGAAGTGCCGTATGTTTGCTGATTGAGCTCTAGACCTCAAACATCATCTTTTAAGATAAGATTCAATTTTGTTCAAACAGCTTGGTGAATGAACAAAATTGGAGTATCTGGCGTCAAAATTTCCACAGCAGATTCATGGAAACGTGCGGACAATGTTTCTGCTTGTGCTTGGTATGGTCTATGCATACAGGGTGTCCCAGAAGTCGCGCACCTCATAGAAGGGATCGAAAGTGAAAAATATTCTAAGCCCAAAAATCCATGTTTGAAATTTCTTGATAACGTAGTTAATTAGTAATTGATTAATGAAAGTGACAACTCAGGAGCGCTCTACAGAAGAATAAGTAGGCAGTGGGGATGCGAGAGTGAGACGCCAGAGCTACTTCCGGCTTTTCACGCAGTAAACCGAGATTGGCGTCTCACTCTCGCGTCCCCACTGCCTACCTATTCTTCTGTAGGGCGCTCCTGATTGGTCACTTCCATTAATTAATAACTAATTAACTACGTTATCAAAAAATTTCAAACATGGATTTTTGGGCTTAGAATATTTTTCACTTTCGATCCCCGCAATGGGATGCGCTTCTTCTGGGACACCCTGTATATCTAATAAATCCTATGGGGAATGATTCAATGAAAACTGAAGCTGGGCTTTGGTAAGAAACCAGATCTGCGCGTGTGCCGCAATATTGAGAATAAAAATAATTTACTAATTCTGTCTCTCTCTGACACATCGTATGATGTCGGGAAACGTATGCCATCCATAAATTCATGTGAATACTTTCGATCATAACCTCACAATTTCATGTGAAATGTTTCTGTAGCTTTATTTCGTTTTCTTCGAGTCCTAAATATCATTTTAAACTCCTATGTCTCCTATTCATATTTCAGAATTGAACTGAAAATATTCAAGTGACATATTTTCATCCTCGATATCTATTTTCGTGTTGTCTTTCAAAATAAAGATAACCTATAAATTTCTCGAAATTTTTGAATTTCCAGATGAGGTAGACTGGGACAAATCGGTTGTGAAATTTGAGTAGGTAGTTAAAATTAAATCCTATAATGTGGCATTATTTTCTCTTCTATTAGCATGATCGATACCACAATAAATTCACCACTTCCCAAAATATATATTTCAGTTATAAAAAGTTTTTTTGAAGAAAGAAAGGAACAAAATGATTTTACATATTTTTTCAAAATGTTGACAATATGGTAGAAGAATGACATTGAAGAACATATGGGGTGATTCTGAAAAGAAATGTCGTTCCTCTCAAATTTGATATGCTAATAATTTCTTTATTTCAAAAAATAACAGCTTCATAATCATAATAAAAATAGAAACCAAGCCCCGTTTAATGGTCAAAAGAAATACTTGACCCAGGCAGCTTTTTGCATAGTAGCGAAACATTATAAAGAAGATAAAAAAATATAAGGGGCAAATGTATCATATGGAGTAAACATATTTCTTGTTTGTATTGCAATTGCCCCATACCATCAGAACATGCGGGGAAAATGTAACCTATACTATTACCAGAAAAACAGTTAAGAAAACATCGAATTCAAAAATATTTCACATTAATATAACTCTTCTGTTGATTAATGGTTGATAACATTTATTTATCATACCTTAATAATGAGACTTGATTGATATCCTTGAAAGCATCTACTGAACTCAATCTTCAAATTTAGCGGTAACACAGATTTGATCGATAGATCAGATCGAACTAAAGATAGCGGCTGCTTGCGAATTTCAGTGATACAATCAAGCAATAGGTGACAAACAAGAAGTTTTGATTATTTGACGATGTTATGGGATCCTGTTACATTAACCCCATTTCGAAATTTTCCCAATCCACCTTATAAATTGATTGGCAAAATATGTTTTCTCTAATTATGATGAATTCCACATTGTTCTTCGCTATATGGAGTTATCGGGGATAAAGTTTGATAAATCGGTAAAACTGCAAAAATGAAACTGTTTATTATTAGCCTCCGTCAAAAGGTTTGATTGCTTTTTGCGACGGTATGTTAAATCACTTGTCTGTAGTTGTCATAAGTTGTATTCGTGGTAGAAATAGCTATCAATTTCACTTATTGGTTCTTATTTCCCATAATCGCTTAAAAGGTCACTTCCTCTCAACATTATGTAGGTGTACGTTAATGGGACTTAGGAAGGTGTAAAAAAACCAGCAAATCTCAGCTAATGCCAACGTTTCGCAACATATATTGTCGCTTCTTCAGGGCTAAAAAATACAGGTCATCATGTATAAAATGAATGATCAAGACAACAACAACACACAGAACCACACAAACTAACATGTACAAAAAAAAAAGTTCCATATATAAAAATATTTTAGAAGTTTTCAAAACCAGAGAACGCGGGGGTCACCTGTCGGTTATCTGATAGCGTATACCTACATATGTGGGTGGCACGGTGTATATTCTTTGTACCCTGCCTGGTTCATTTGATGACTGTTATCCGATTGGAATTGATGTCGAACACTCCAAATAACAATTATTTTTGATGTTTCACCGTCTGCGTTCCCTTTTTTAGTATTTATTATTTTAAGAGCATTGTTTAGCTTTGGTAAGTGAGTCTCGGTGCTGATTGTGGCCCTGCAATTTTCCATCGTTTTTTGTACATGTTAGTTTGTGTGGTTCTATGTGTTGTTGTTGTCTTGATCATTCATTTTATACATGATGACCTGTATTTTTTAGCCCTGAAGAAGCGACAATATATGTTGCGAAACGTTGGCATTAGCTGAGATTTGCTGGTTTTTTTACACCTTCCTAAGTCCCATTAACGTACACCTACATTTCCCATAATCATGATAAGCTGAAAAAAAAACATAGACTATCGATTACTCAAAAATACTATGGCTTGTACTTGGTTCATGTCGGCTTATATCCTAATGACCAACAGCAACAATACCGTGTGATATACCAAATGCCGAATTGCTATCCGACTGTTTCGATGCACTGGCACCGCTTGTCTGTCGGTGACTTTGATTCTGCCACCCGCAGAGAGCATGGTCCCTTTAATTGCTGGGATTATTCGGTACGAATGTATCATGAGACGTTTTTCCCTCTGATCTTTTTTCGTTCTTATCGGCATTACTCCGTTGCTGTAAATGTAATATTATCTGAGAAAGGTTATAGATGATGCGAAACAGATCTCGCGTATGCGAGGGAGTTGATGGGAATGAGGAGAGAACATAGAACTTATAGTATTATTATTATAATGTAAGTTCTATGGGAGAGAATGGTTCTATACGCAAGCTAGTCGAGCCAGTGAAGATTTTTACGAATACGAAATCCAAATTAATTCCCAAAGCACAAAGTGACAATACTGCTATAGAAACTGGGAGAAAATATGAAAATTATGTGGGAATTGGAACAAAATAGACAATTCTAAAAGACATGTCTTGATCCGAATATGTATTATTTTTTCATAATTTATTGTGAATTTTCAAATACTTATAGAAATAAAATAAAAAATAGTGCGGGAAGAATGACATTCTGAAATGAAAGCAGGAGTTCTCAAAATGAACTCAGCTTTTCTTCAAACAGGAAATCAATGTGCAAAATTCATTTGGAACACACCAAACAAGTCTATATTTTTTCCGCAAATCGGATTTGATGATTTTTATTATTTTTTTTTATTTAGCTCAGTAGGAACCTACATAGAACTCGGGATATTGCATGTTTTTTCTCAATAATTTTTGCGAAAATCATCCCGAATTCCTATCTATCTGAATAGTTTGCACGGAAATTTTTTTTGGAAAAATAGTGTAACGTCAAAACCATCTATCTTTCTTTGTGGCTCTCCTATAAAGTTGAGTAGGTAGAGGGTAGTAAGTAGAGTTGAGTTTATTTCATATTGAATTCGATAATTATGTATTCACAATCATTGTGATGATGTTTTATACCTATTTTTTGGTGGCTCTTGAGCCTTTTTTCCATGGCCCCTGAGATTTCGGTGGCCTTATCGTTTTTCAGCACAACACCCTCAATATTACAATAATTTTTATTTTGCACCCCTGAGAAAAATTTCTGCGGGCGCCCATGAATAACACAGAACAACAAACTAACCATATCAATAGTTTCATTATGAATAATATTTTTGTAATAATTCCAATATTTCCCATTGGTGCAAGAAACGAAAGTACATTTTCCTGATCCCCTTTATTTACTTACTTGATTTTCCTAATCTTCAACGATGATTCCTCACTTATCTTACAGTTCTTACACCTGGTTCAATAAAATGAGGGGAGAACCCCAATCATAAACTTACATACTGAATATTCTTAAGAATGCATAATTTTTTGTTCTTTTATGGTATAATATTGAGCTCGTATCATTCTTTTTTACAGGTTGCTCAGTGACGCTGATAAAAAGCCCTTCGTGGAAGAAGCAGAACGTTTGAGAGAGATACATAAGAGAGAACATCCAGACTACAAATACCAACCAAGACGAAGAAAGCAAACTAAGGGCCATGAAGGTACTGCTCAAGTTCCCCATGGACAAAACGTCACATTTTCAAGAAATTTGAAGCAGGAGGATCCCCCAGGCAGTCCGAGAAGCCACACGTCCACATCGCCCTCAAGTTGCTCATCTCAACCTCAAAGCCCCAATCAAGTTTTCAGATGTTTGGAGCAACACAACATAGATTTCAATATCGGTCGATTGCCCGAGATAGAAAACAGTTACATTGCAGAGGATGGTGTTGACAGCAGCGATTTTGACCAATATTTATCTTCCGAGAGTAACGGGCATTACTCTGGCTACCCGGGTTACAACAAAGATGAAGACGAAACAAACAATAATCAGAAGAACAAAAGGTTGTGTGTGGAGAATTTCTCATCGCAGCACACAAGTGAAGCATTCGAGGATAGTGTTCACGCGACTTACTCGAGGTACCATGAACTTCAACCCAGTGGAGTCAAATCAGAAAGATTTCTTCCTCCAGCTTCGTCAGTATATAATTATCAGAGCAGTATGCCCATCACATCACCCACGACATACTATAGTAATAATCAGTATTTGCAATCATACCAATACCTTCCCCAGCGGTCAGTTTTTGGAAACAGTTCGTTGAGTGGTTTTGGAGTAGATGGTTCGTCGGAAACTTGGAACCACTACTCTATGTGATTTGAGTGGTACAAAAAGTACATTTTTAATAAACCGTCATCAGGATCTGTTCTACTCGATAAACTTTGTAGTAAGTGAACGTTTGCCCCGTTTAGTTAAATCGGAATCTATGAAGTGTTAATCTCATTTATTGTATCGATAAATCTCTTTAATGAATCTCGAAAAAAGAGAATTATAATCGAAGTTGAACCTTTATTATGGGAAATTGTTGCAAGAACAATTATTGAAGAAAATATAGTAAGGGTGGGTCAATTTCTCTACCAAAATAATATTCACATCCTCGTACATAATAATATTCAAATTTGTGAATAAATAAAGGTGAGTTTTGTATAGATCAACTCATCATATTCACAGATTATTGATAAATGTTCGAATTAGACCTATCTCCGTTTTCGTTTGTATTTATATATTTTTCTTTCTGAAAGAAGTTCTGTTAGAATAACAGGCACTTTGTGTTTGTGATATTTTTTGTTAATTCGAAATATTGTAGAATTTATAGATCAGGTTAGTGTGTATGCTTTATTTATAGTGTGATTTTATATATTCTATATTCGAGAATGTACAAATAGGTTATGTTAGTGCTGTAAATTTGGCGTTTGATATAGTCAATTAGTTCTGATATGGAGCTAGGAAATAAACATTGCAATAATCGACAATTTTATACTAACAATAAATATTTTTGTATGGATTATTTTTTCAATTTATTCCTCAAACTTTACTCTTGAAGATGAAGAGAACCAAATATGGTGCAATTTCCAGGAAGAATCAAGATCAATATCGAACACCAAAAGCCTATACCTACTCTGCTGGTGAGAAGAAGAGTTTAGCTGGTTATTCAAATAAGAATGAGGAGGCTAGTTTAGAAGATATTTCACTCAACAATAGTTCAATAAGTTTTTTGGAACAAATAAATTATAATAAACCCTTTTCGTAAGGAAATGCGTCGATTTTATTTGCTCAAAATAAACTAATCAACATTGAGAGGACATAAGTACATAAAAGCAGAATGGCTGAAGGCTGAAGGATGATGATTGATAGTGAAAGGGTAAGTTCATAATGAGGTGTGCCCGAAGTATGAAATCTATGAAAACCCCCTAAACTTCAGATGTAAACGTACCAATTAATTAATAATTTGTGAAATTCCCGAATAAATTTCTGAAAAAAGCGAAAGTAGAAAACTTATTGCCAGAGAAGTCACGAAACTCCTATAACAAAAAGTACCAATGGTAGAAAATTGTGTGGAATATATTAATGAAGCTGTGCTGCTCGGATACTTGCCTGATTTCTCTGAAAAAATCATGGTCCAAATATTCAATGACAAAGAGAAAATATTCAATGACAAAGAGGAAATATTCAATGGTAAACAAGAATATAAACATCGCTAATAACCATACCTCGGCCGAATATTTGAAGCAAGGATCGAAAGGATATCAGCTAAAAAAGGTCCAAAGTTCTGGCTAAAGAAAATGAAATTTATTCATGAGGTACCAAATAAGACGGTTTCAATGAATAAAATTGCATAATATTCGGTGTATTTTGGTGAATTTACCAAAGACAAAAATCGTTGTTGAAGGAGACGAAATGAAAAGTTTGAAACTAATGAGAGAATATAATGTGCTTACGTCCACGGAATTGTCCAGAAGAAAGGTTGAGACATGAGATTTTTTTTCAATAAATAGATAGAAGTTCTTCATTTTTAATATTCACAATAATCTTTCATTTTCTTCGACAGAAACGTAATGAATTGAAACATAAACCTAAAACTAAATTGAAAATGTTAAAAAAGGCTAGTTATTTCATTGATTAAATTTATAAATTATGTAAAGTATGAAACCAAGTAAATATCTTCTGAATCAAAAGAACGATAGGTGAGTGCAATGTGCAATGAAACAAAATGCATCTGATTTTTGTTAATAATATACTTCCGGTTTAACCGGAAATGCCATCAACTTATTTAATTTAAATGGGACCCCCAACATATTTTTACAGATTTTGAAAGAGCTTGTTATTTTGAATCCATACACACTGAGTTCAGGGTGAAAAAATTTGTAGAAACTGTTAGTTGTACAATAGGTGTACATTTTATTTTAGAATAATGAGGACCAAAATACTTAAAATGTTCAAAATTCTCTCCGTTTACTTGCTGACAATATGCCATCCTATTTACAAAATCTTGAGTCCCTCTTTCCTAGACTTCTCCACGTATTAGTTCACATTCATGAATAATTATTTTCTTTGTCTCAATTCCTGTAAGTTTGTTGGACGTCTAACGTAAACACGTGATTTTAGATAACCCCAAAGAGAATTTCTTTACACTAAACCCAGTAGGTATGTATGAATTCAAAATAACAAGCTCTTTCAAAATCTGTCAAAATATATAGGGTGTCCCATAGCATAACTGAATCTTCCAACCATGTTAATATACGTGAAATATTCCCAGTATTAACAGAGAAAAAAGTTTCTTCAACATTCGACAGGTGTTTGGAATTATTGAATTCACATAATAATTCCTCAAATTCATTATTTTCCCAAAGTAAATAAACATTTCGATAAAAACGTAATTACTTCGACCTTTATGAAGAAAGGGCAACGTTGCTCAATCATCTGACAGAAAAATGACTATTACCTAACATTTTCAAAATATACACGGTGAAATGTGTCAGAATGTCATGGCCAACCGGCAACCGGTATACTTTATAAATGTGAATGGAGTATACACCATGTTTTTAGACATCTTAGCTTAGAAGCGTAGACAGCGGCAAATTGAACATTTAAAATGTCAACGGCCACTATGATGTTAGAGTCATTTATAAAGACCAAGCAAAAAGGACCTATCTTAACAAATAGTATTTATTTCATCGCTCTTATAATTTTTTGATGTTTGCAGATTTTTCAAAAGTATAAATAGAATTTTCTATACAGAAAACTGGGAACTTTTCTCCATGCACCTTTAGTCATACCTGAAAAGTATTCTCTGAACAATTAAGCATGAAATTATATTTTTATTCAACCTTGACTTTTGGTATAGGAGAATATTTCAAAAATGTGTTCGTAGTTGGGTTGAACTCGGACACATATTTTCCATTTGAAAATAATAATAAATGCAAATAAATAATATACCTAATTTGTAGTGCACAAGTTGCTAGGTATGATAATGAAATCATATTTCATTCATATAATAACATCAAGCATATCGCTACACAGACAATACCCGTGGCAATTTTTTTCAATTAGTTTTGAAGGTAAGTATGTAGCTAAATTCAATTCTATTAGATGAATCATGCTTTTCTCAAAATGTCCTAATTCACCACAGGTGATTAACCAAAATCTTCATTTTTCTACTAGAAAAGACCCATGTTTCCACTGGCGTATTTAGGGGGGTCCAGGGGGGGCCAGGCCCCCCCTGATGTACCTCTGGCACCCCCTGAAAGATTCTAATCAAAAACTACGTATAGGTATCACAAATATACCAGGGGCCGCGGCCCTCCCTGAAACCTGAGGCTAGATACGCCTATGCATGTTTCCTTTTCAATGCGATATCCTGTATTTCATTCTGAAATGAGACAAAAAAAATTTTGAATTTTCTATGTTAAGGAATCACATTTTCGTTTCACGGTAATCAATCAACTTGTAAAAAAAGCGATTTTTGTGTCACAAGAGATTTTAGATTTTTCTTGTATTTGATATTTATTTATATGAATTTTAAAGCAATTTCATTAATGGACTGAATCTCCTATTTCAGATTTGTAGCTTGCAATCCTTGTACAAAGGACTGTGGGAGTAACGGACTTTCATTGACGAAATATGAATAGTAACTCACATTTATGAATTTCTCATTTCATCAGAAATCAAGTATCAGGCAAGAAAGATTGGAGTGAAATGTGATAGTATTCATTGTTTCTTTATATTATCGAACCTTATATTTTCTCTATAGTTTTTATTTCTTTTAATTTCATTGTATGAGAAAAAAATATTTTCATCTATCAAGTTCTTCTACAATTGCCCCCCCCCCCTCATCAATTTTGGGTAGGATATAATTTGCGGCCCTTTTGAACTCCGCATTTTTTATTCAGGCACAAGTCGCTCCTTGAGTTTGACACCCCTGCTGTAAATGATAATCGAAGAGGTGATAATCTAAGTTTGAGAGGAAACTCATTTAGATGTCGAGATGCTATTTCAAGAATTAAACGATTGAAGGAAATTTTACTTTCCATACCACACACCCATCAATGACTACTCGTACGGCCAATAAATCACGGAGTTCTTCAAATGGCGTAAAGCTGCGGTGGCAAAAACCCGCCACGAATCAACACAGGATAATTAAGTCAGGGCAAGCTTATCATCAAAGAAGTGCAATTTGTACGGTGCATTGATTGCGAATAAATGAGCTCTGTTCGAGGCAGACCGGACGCTCGAAATGCGCCCGATGCGTTTTTTACGGGCCTCACATTGTGGCGGTTAACGGCGTCGTGCATCTTGTTTTCAAAGGAATTCCTCCAAAAATTATGTCATCTTTTAAGTATAATTAAAACTGTCTATTTTGAAGGCACGCGTTGGCACTTTGGCATGTCGGCCCATGGTCGTGCAGAACCGGACTCATTGGGCATATAAACTTGATACATTACAATATGGAAAATAAACCAAAAACCACCGAAGAGAACAACCAGCGGAAATAAGAATGAAGAAGACCTCAAGGAATGAGATTTCCTGCGCGCGAGCCAGTTTAAATTTGCTCCTGAATCCGCCCAACAATCCAAATAAAAAATATTTCCTGATCTTCTATAGGCACATTGCTGAGTAGGTACCTCATTAGTCATTTTTTCTATATCTTTGATGTACCTACATTAGAAATTCCACCCGAATCGGTCGATAACTTGTGGAGAATTATTTTCAATAGATTTTTTGATTCTTAAATAAGACTGTGTTTCTCTTTCAGAAGCGACAATTCATTATTTCATAACGAGATGAACGTTTTTCAATTTTTTTTCAATTTATGATAGTACCTACTTTGGTATGTATTATTTTGAGATTCGCCTACTAATATCAAAGGAAACTGCAGAAACAACGATAAAATAGTAGGGATTTTTTAAGAGAAAAAGCAAGAAGCTTTATTGCACATCTGAAATTCGAATTCATTTGACATTTCTTTACCGTTACTCACACCGAGTGCCCACAACATAGTGCAAAATGAAAAAAAAATTTTTTTTGAGAGTATCCTGGTCAAATGGCTACCGAGTCTGTTGTCAATGGTTTGGGAATCATTTGGTGCATCAATTTACGCAATACCATCCGCATATCCTGAAAAAAAGTGTTCGTATTCAATATGGGAATACGGAGGATCACCAGATGATTTTTAGCAATTAAGTTTCGACACTCGGTATAATCTACAATATTGAAAGTGGGATGTAGCGGTTTGAGATGTGCCTTAGTGGATTTGCTGAAAAAATCTTACGCAGTTTTTGCAAGAGGGTTCATTTCCATACTTTTCTCGAGCACTTGATACTACATGTTATTCTTAATCCATTGACAATCTAATATCGACAACAAACTCAGTAGCCTTCACACTAGACACTTTAAAATATTGGATTTTAACCACCCCAGTATAAATTTGGATATTGAAAGTTGGGATTCACATTCTTCTTCAAAATATTCCTCCAATTTTTTGTCGTTTTGGCGGCCAGCATTCTAATGCTACAGTATGCTATGTAAAAAGCAAATTTCGATATAATGCATACCAGGATGTACAGGGTGCCCCAAATTCGATGATCACTGAGAGCATCTCGAGAACCATAAGGGTTAGATATATGTATCTGAATTGGTTCTCGAGTTACAGGGCGTTTCTGAAAAATTGCTGTTTCAAATAGTTCGCTATATCTCGTTTTCTGTTAGAGATATCACGAAAATTCCACAGAGTTTTCTTTTGTAATTTTTATTGCCTATATGCTGCTTCCATCTGATCCGAAAAATTATTTGCCGTTCAAGTGCTAGAGAGAAAAGTTTGTGTTTTTTAAATGGGGCACCCTATATTTTTCATTATTGCTTCTTAGACGCAGATTCACCGAGTATCATCCTGTAACCGGTTTTTCGAAAATCTGATCCGTTTCGAAGATATTAAGTTTTTCGTCTTCCTTTGAATTGGGACAGCCTGTATGAAAAGATTTTTCTCTTATTTGGAGATATTTTATTTTTAATTTTTGTTTAGTTTTGTTATACAGGCTGTCCCAATTCAAGTGAAGACGAAAAACTCAATATGCGATACTCGTGAATTTGCGGCTAAGAAGCATGAAGCAATGATGAAAAATAAAGGGGGGCCCTTTCAAAAACACAAACTTTTCTCTCTAGCACTTGAACGGTGAATAATTTTTCGGATCAGATGCAGCGTATAGGCAATAGAAATTACAAATGAAATTTTTTTGGAATTTTCGTGATATCTTCAACAGAAAACGAGATAAAGCGAAATATTTGAAACAGCAATTTTTCAGAAACGCGCCCTGTACCTCGAGAACCAATTCAGATATCTCGGATCTGTTTGCTGGCAATTGATTATTTCGAAAAAAGAGATCGGCAGTCCTTGAACATCTTTTCTCTAACCCTTACGGTTCTCGAGATGCTCTCAGTGATCATCGAATTTGAGACACCCTGTACTGTATTTGAAAAAAAATCGAAAATCGGTTGACCCGTTATGAAATTGTGTCACCCCTCGAGTGAAACACACTACACAACTACACGATATTCATAAGACTTTGCATAAATTCAAAAATCAGTATTTCACAACTCAATATTAAATTTGAAATCAATCGAATATGTACATATTTTTGAAATAGTTGGGATACAAAATTTCAAAAATCAATAATTTTGAAACCATTCGATAGATTAACGCTCTCGTTTATAGGAACCAGCGCGCAAAATTTGAGTTAAAAGGGTGTTTTAAATTGGAGGTACAAACAATTAGGGACTCGCATAATTTGGACAAATCAAGTCCCATAAACATGGCACCGCATGTTTCGTTTTCATTAAAGTTCGAATTTTTCTCATAATTTCTGCATTTCACAAGATATTCAACTGGCACAGATTTAACCATTTACAGTTTACACCATGTGACATGCCAATTTCGATTGCAAGGTGATATTTTTCCTGGAACATTGTCTCCTGCAAAAGGTGTACATTAACATTAAATTTGTCCTAGTAATAGGCGCTCTTATATACAATTTTCGGAATACTGTCTTTTGAAAAATTTTCAAAAAGTTGATTTCGTTGAATTTCGTGGTCATTATTTCCACTCACAATGAAAAAATTTAATTCACATTATATCCTTTTGCTTCAATATATCATCAGTTCATTTACTGAAAATGAGAATAAGACCGTTCGGATCTAGACGCATCTCTCCCTAAATTTGAAATTTCCCCCTTTTTATTATTCTAGTTACATTCGTGTTTCAACTTCCAAATAATTTGTTCTATCCAACAGATCAATCTTTGAACTCAAGAATTTAAGTGTTTCCCTTTCAATCACCAAATAGGGCTCGTAAAGTTCCCAGTAACACTTGTCAACTTTCGATGTTTTATAGCCAGCGGTTTATGCACTTGACTTCCTCTGATTACTACATAAACTCTGGTCCATAAACATTCACCAGGACTCGACCGAATGTATTGTTTACTTTCAGACCACTTGTACGAGTCGTTAAAATAATTCCTGAAATGACTGGGTAAATTATTGTGGGTCAAAAGTATGAATTTCAGATATGTCCTCAGCTCATATATTGTGTTTAGGTATATTTCTGATATATTCCAAATTTCAATTTTCCGAAATCTCATAGAGCTAAATCTCAAGAATGAAAGGATTCCAAATTTTGTCAATTCGTATTGATTTTCGTGACTTCGGACTTATCAATAGCAATTCGATTCTCTGATAGTTAGCGCTTGGTATACAGGAGTTACGCTTTCAAAATGGGAAAAATGATTATTTTTTTCTTCAAAGTGCTGAAAAGATGCAGAAATGGCAAAAAAGGCGTTTTTTACAATTCTTTATCAAAAATGTTTGAACAAAAAATATATCTTCGTTCGGAAATTGTGTTGAAACGAACGATTCATGAGGACCTTTCAAATGGAAATTGTAACAGCCTTTATGTGGGGGCACATGATCTCAGTTTTCAAACTGATTTAAATTTTTACATTTATTCGCCATTTTTGAGAAGGAGGACCAAGTTCAATGTATTGATTACAACCAAGATTCCAAAGAATCAGGCACTGAATTTCATTCAAAATTCCTCTTCACAAGGAATAATATCATTTTGATCCATATCCCGTGATTGATCGTCTATGGGAAACTTTTTATCAATCAGACTCAAAATACGAGACGATAGTGTCTCAGGTATTCATTACAGACCGATACAGAGCGGTATATCCCAGACAACACAGAACTCGAATGTTTACATTAATGAGCAAGACGATAAGCTAACACGGTGAGAAAAAATTAAATGGTAGTCAAGTGGGGTACACTGAAATTATCCTCTTTCAATTTATAGCAAGATAAAACATTGCCACCCATGAGAACTGAATTAATTGTTTATGCAATGCTTCCATTATCTCAATAGCTTCAATCGATTTGAAATTTTAATACTCTCAACCAACCTCGTATCATGTTCCAAATGATCTTCGGCGAGATTGTTTAAAGGGCAAAAGTCATTGCAATTGCACTGCTTATTTATATCTGAAATTGCTTAATGGTTCGATATTATCGAATCATCTTAATACATATATATTCTCCCACCTATACATGTATCCACGGAAGCTGATAAAAAAAAACATCAGAAAGATCATGATTGTGGTATCATTATGAGTAGGCTATATACCTATCAATATACCTCAAGTTTTCGAAAAATATATCTTCGATTTCAGAGGTTATCCGAAAAATTAAGAAAAAATTTGTTGATGAAGAAGTTTTAACAAAACTGGCATATTTATGCATCATTTTTGAAAAGCTGAATTAAACCTTCATCTGTCTCTCTTTGTAATGAGAACAAAATGCAGTTTTCGAAGAACCAATAATTATTTCTCAATATTGCAGTAGTTCGCTCAAGCTAGTTGAGTTGAATTTTAATAATTGTACTTTCACTAACTGTGCTTTCGTTGTGTTGAATTATACTTTTTTTGAAAACAATTAAGATTTGTTTCGTGGAGGCACCGTAATGTCAAATTGTCATTTAGATGTTTCTTCCGTTGATCAATTTGATTGTTGTATCGACAGCATATATCTAATAACATTATGTTATTAATAATAATTATAATTATTAATATTAAGTATAATGGCTTATACCTCTGATATTCACAGTATCACAGTCACAGAGTGAAGCCAAATCGTTGGTAAGAATTGAATTGTACGCATGGGTCAACTGGAAACTCAAAAATTTCGGAAAACGTAAAAGTTATGTAGGGGAGAGTTCCTTTGAATTGGACAGCCCATGAACCGGACACTATAGTTTTCTACTACACCCGATAGTAATTGAGCATACTTTATGTAAATCCCATTTTCGCAACATTGAGCCACGTCTCTTGGAAAATTGCTGAATCTGTGGCTTGCGTCTTGTTGACTAGGCATGCATTGAAAAATCCGTTGTCGGTAAAGTAAATATCTACGTACATTTGCGAAGTGAATACTGAATAGCTATACGTTTCTAGTGACGATAAGTTGCCGATTTTTTCATATAAACCTCAAGTGATTATCCCTTATCAGACAGATATGGTACATCATTGATATAACGATTTGTAGAAATTATATTTTCAGTTTTTTTTATATAAAGCACATATTTCATGAATCGGACATTTGAAAAATAAATGACTGGAAATTGACGTCCAGTTCATGGGCTGCAATGTTTCCGATTCAAGGGAGATGTGAAAGCATGTTATGTAATTCAATATTTAACATCGAAAATACTGTACTGTACTGTTTGGTACTACTAAATGATTTCAACTATTCTTCTAGATTCTAGAACTTTATGACAGTATTCTCATGTTTTTGTACCATTGTCCACTTCATGAGAATGACTGTCCAAAACAAGGGCAACATCCCATGAAATGGACATTTTATAAAATAAACTTGGACTTAGTTTTTCGAGTGACGAGCTTTTCTTTTCCTAGCTTTTTCTGAAAAAGTGAATCCACGAACCTTATGCTCATATTATGACGGTACAATTTGAAACTTTTTCATTTGAAATAATATTTCACACCAAAAATAATTAAATTGTCCGTTTCAAGGGAACTCTCCTCTACCTACCTATATTCCGAGTGTCAACAAGAAAATACATATCGCAGATGAAAATGTGTCACTTAAACATTTCCAGTTCAATTCTAAAATATGAATAGAATACAGTACTGAATTTGTGGAATCAAATAATTTTTATTTAAAACGTTAATTTTTGAAATGAATCTGAAAATACTTAATACTTCCGAAATAGTTAAAGATAGGTATAGAACATTGTGCATGAATTGTGTCTAGAATTCTGTGAAGAATCCAAAAAATAAATAATATACAGGGGGTTGCATTTGAAAAAAGAAAGTTTGTATTGGCCACGGTCACATGGAACACCCTATATAATATTATTTTCTCGAAAAATATGCGCATTTTAAATTACAAATCGACGTGTCCGAGCGTTTTTCCTAACACGCCTTCATTTATTACACTCTGTAGTCTGTATAGATGAATTCTAGTTCGTGAATAATTCCAGTCTCTACGGCCCTGATAAATTATCTTCATTTCTCAAAACCCGTGAACGGAAGAAATAACAAGAGAACTTCATTGTTGAGAATGGATCAAGCTATCCATAAGATTAATTTGTAAAATATGGATATGGAAAAACTTACCTTGCGAAACAACGTTTAGGGGTGACTTTTTCTACCCCTCAAAGTCATAGAGGAACACCACAAAATTTTTTTTGAGTGCCTACTCGCTCGCATAAAATGTCTGCTTAATTTTATTGATCATAATTAAAAACTATTTTTCGGGCGCCATCTTTAGAGGGCAGTAACTAAGGGGGGGGGGTGCAATACAAAAGTTGACATGAGGGACCCACCCAATTTTTTTGACTAGGAATCACCACCTAAACTTTTTCGCAACAATTCATATACATCCTCTATAATGCCAAAGTGAATTTCTTCAAAGATCGATTTTCTGAATTCCACTTCACTATCTCAGCAAACTTTGAATATAAATGCTTTAATTCTTCTTCGGACTCTGCAGCCGTTTCAGCCCTGTCCGACAATGCTGATGAGGATATGAGGTTAATTAGAAACGATGCAGTCTGGTCTGGATCGGAATTCACCGATATGATGACGGCGCGAGCTGAGAGAGTCCTAATCTGACGCACTTCCGGTCAGATGAAGTTCAAATCTGCTGACCGACGTCCTCACCGACTGGGGGATCGTATTACGGCCAGACAAATTAATTCGAAACATTCTTTGCTCGTCTCTTTTTGAAAAACAAATGAGGAAAGATGACAGATAAGGTTGGCTGAAGAAGCATCATCTGCAACTATAGCCCATAAGCATGTTGGCGACTGTCGATTCCTTCGAAGACAGGACTCGTCCCAACCTACTTCGAAAAAAGTGGGTAAGTAAATTTCGGAATACGCAGATAGGTTTCCGTAGTCTGAATGGCGTTTTCTAATCAAAGCGCAGAAACACTTACGGTGGGTTTCACAAAGCGTAATCACCGGTGATCGGAGGTTGATCTAGAATCAACTCGATTTTACGGTTCAAAAATCAGAGAATCAAGCCGTTGATCTCGGATCACCGGTGATTACGCTTTGTGAAACCCACCGTAAATGACCTTGCCCAAACTGAAAGGATCCGTGTCCTCATTAAAACCTTCAGGGGATTGCTTGTGAGCTAGGGTTCGGAAAGTAAAATCCTCCATAAAACATGACAATTTTTTTTGCGAATCTACCTAAAAGATACTTCTAATTCTTACATGGTTGATGACTTCACTTCACGTCAGTGCTTTAGGTAACCCGTTTTTTCATTTCAGATTCGACTATCAAGGTACCCTGAAGAAGCATCTCTTTTTTTTCGATAAGAGAATTTATGTAGAAGGAAAATATTTATTTCTATACAGGGTGGCCAAGAGATTGACGTCAAAAAGAGAAAAACAGGTCCCTCGTGTCATGGGCTATTCGAATCACCCCCATGTATGTTATGCGATTTTTTACGGTTTTCGAGTTATGAATTTTTTTATGAACTTTGAGAATTTTCGACTTGACCATCTTAAAAGAGATATTAGAAAAAAAGGTATAAGACTTCTCTGTGAAATTCTTTTTGTAACTTAATCTCCATGAATTGTTCTTTTATACTTAAAATAACCAGATTAGTAACTTCGATAAAAATTATGGAAATGTTGGTCTCAAGGGAAAAAGTTACGTGAATTGGATTATGATCTGAATTTTCGAATCAAAATTAAAAACGTAAAAAGACGAATTCACGGTTTCTTAGTATGCTTAAAAACTGCGCTCAACAGTCAGCTTTTAGAATCATTGATAAAAAATGGTACGCAACTCTTCTTTTGCTAGAATTAGCCTTCAAAGTCATCGAGGTGGAAAAAATCAAAGAAGTAGACATTTACTACAGAAATATTTTTTGCCATTTTTAGATTTTTCTGATCAAGTTATGATGGAAAATGCTGAAAATTATTGAAAACTAGCTTCAGATGTTGGTCAAGAAGAGTTATAGATAAAAAAAGGAATAGGTATGGCAATAAATCACACATCATAATGTGAATAAAAAGAAATTTATTTATAAAATTCACAGTAGGTTTTCAAAGTGGCCACCTCTAGCCTCAATACACATTCTACACATTCTTAGTAATCACTTGAATGAACGATACCTGAACAGATGCATCGGACGCAGCGGACCAATCAAGTGCAGGCCCACACGTTCACCTGATCTTAATCCCATGGATTTTTTCGTTTGGGGTAATTTCAAAGAAATTGTTTACGCCCGAGAATGTTCGAGTGAAGACGAGCTGCGACTGAAGTTAAGAGAAGCCGAACGTGTCCTAAGAGAGAACAGGGCAGGTTTTATGCGATTAAAAGAAAATTTTCTAAGAAGGTGTAAAAATTTGTATTGAGGCTAGGGGTGGCAACTTTGAAAACCTACTGTAAATTTTATAAATAAATTTCTTTTTATTTACATTATTATGTGTGATTTATTGCCATACCTATTCTTTTTTTTATCTAGAACTCTTCTTGACCAACATCTGAAGCTAGTTTTCATTAATTTTCAGCATTTTCTATCATAACTTGATCAGAAAAATCTTGAAATGGCAGAAAATAATTTTGTAGTTAATGTCTAGTTCTTTGATTTTTTCCACCTCGATGACTCTGAAGGCTAATTCTAGCAAAAGTAGAGTGTGAAGTACCATTTTTTATCGATGATTCTAAAAGCTGACTGTTGAGCGCAGTTTTTGAGCATACTAAGAAACCGTGAATTAACCTTTTTACATTTTTAATTTCGAATCGAAAATTCAGATCATAATCCAATTCACGTAACTTTTTCACTTGAGACCAACATTTCCATAATTTTTATCAAAGTTACGAATCTGGTTATTCTATGTATAAAAGTACAATTCATGGAGATTAAGTAACAAAAGAATTTCACAGAGAAGTCCTGTACTTTTTTTCAATATCTTTTTTAAGAAGTCGAAAATTCTCAAAGTTCATAAAAAAATTCATAACTCGAAAACCGTGATAAATCGCATAACATACATGGGGGTGATTCGAATAGCCCATGACACGAGGGACCTGTTTTTTCTTTTTGACGTCAATCTCTTGGCCACCCTGTATAATGAATTTTATTCAATCACAGAGAATCCAATGATCTCGTTTCCTCTCTTTCAACAATGATTCTAAAAGCTAACTGTTGGGCGCAGTTTTTAAGCATACTAAGAAACAGTGAATTCGCCTTTTTACATTTTTAATTTTGATTCGGAAATTCAGATCATAATCCAATTCACGTAACTTTTTCACTTGAGACCAACATTTCCATAATTTTCACCGAAGTTACGGATCTAGTTATCTTACGTATAAAAGTACAATTCATGGAGATTGAGTTACAAAAAGAATTTCACAAAGAGGTCCTGTACTTTTTTTTAATATCTTTTTTAAGATGGTCAAGTCGAAAATTATCGCATAACTCGAAAACCGTGAAAAATAGCATAACATATATGGGGGTGATTCGAATAGCCCATGACACGAGGGACCTGTTTTTTCTTTTTTGACGTCAATCTCTTGGCCACCCTGTATACACACATCGTCAAAGGACTTGCCCCCTAAGTTTCTCAAGACATGAACAATCTATGTTCTGGAAATAATAATAATAATAATAATAAAGGTCTTTATTCACATTTAAATTACAAAGAAAATCATTTGAACAATCTGTGAACAGGCGAGATTCAGAACACTATAAAAGTGTACTGTTCCATCTAACCCTGAGATGACCCTGAGATAACCCTGAGATGAATATTTTCCTCTATTTAAACTGCAGTATATCTGATGGGAAAAATGAGAAAAGGCACCCCACAAATGAAGTCATTAATGGAATTTTCAGGAGTGATATCACAAGAGATTGAATTTTCGTGATAAGTCTATTTATTATAAAACGAAAATGATTTGCTCGGATAAATCATTAGTCCGTAGTAGTGTAGGACGACTCAAGGACGAGTGACGTTATTAATATTTGGCGAAAAAAAATCTAATCAGTGCTTACAACATTATTTTAGGCATCTTCCCATTTTACTGTAAGGTATTCCAGCTAAAATTTTAGCGTTATGAAATTTCAAGAGAATCAAATGACTCATAGCATAATTTGGCAAATTTTTGAGATAAGCGGTTTTTCAATAGTTGGTTTTGCAGCTTCAATAGATCACAACCAATTCTTTTTTTTATATTCGAAAAACGTACTGTAAGTATCAACTAAATCAACATATAACATAATCGAGAATATCGGATAATGAATGAAAGGGATATAATTAACATATTCTGAATGACTTTGAGATTCCATTCGGCATAACACGTAGGTGAATCGACGTAAGATTCTTAATTATGTGTGCCCACCCTCACTTTGATAGACGTATCCATCGATTGCCGGTTGTTTAGTCTGATCGAGATCTTCTCGAGTCAGTAGGATGTGAATCACTTTGACTTCAATCTTATCATCGACTTATATCAGGCAGGTGTTTTCTCTCACACGTGCACAAACAGTAAATAGATTTATCTTTCTGCTTTGCTCAGCTTGCCTATTCGAAAATTGTGAAGTTTTATTTTTTATTCAGTTGCTTCCGCTATTTGTTCGGCGTATATGTTTATGAACGATTTTTGGATGGGGTGTTCGTGCTATGGATTTTTTTTAGTCATTTTCATCTCTATCGAGTTTGTTACTATGTATATGTTTTCTTGACTAGAGATTATCATGGATTTGCCTTCTTCACCAAAACAAAGTAAACTAGCAGAAAAACGAGAAGAATGTTTTTTGAATTTTCCAAAAACTCTTTATCGTGTTATCTGAAAATTATGAGTTGAAATTCAGAATTTTATAGTTATTGAAATTTCGAACCGATCAGCATTATGAGACATTATGCCGTTTTGATGACATCATCATTTTTATGAGTTTAGACTTGATTTTTTTCAGTTGTTGCTATGTCGGAGTCGAATTATATCTCAACTCTCCTCTTTCATAGGCATAGGTAATCAATCATTGCTCACAAGATTGTCTTCTTTAGAGGCCACGAATACGGTCACCAAAGTGACACCAGAGGGATATGAACGAGAATATCAAATCTTATCTCTGTAATTTTGATGAGCCTGGGCAAATTTTTCTGTATGTTATGCATTGACGTAGATTATTCTACGTAGATATTCGACGTCAATGATGTTATGCGGGTATCCAATTCTGTACCCACTCGAGTTCTTCATCAATACGTGTGGAAGGCCACCTAACATGTTCTCCAACTTACTACAATATTCGTTTTACGTAACTAGCCCTGAAAACATGCTTTCATCACAGGAAAATCTTCAGAGATGGTCAACCAAAGTTCACCAGTGACTTGAGGCACCCCGGAGCCGGTCGTCCAAACAATAATCCTGTGTCTTATTGAAGTGTATAGAAGTTGTCATTCTCAAACATAAAACAGGTAGAGTGGATAGAACGGGGGATACAAAGGTGTAGAAAAAGAATACGATTGAACCTAGAACAGAACCCTGTGGGACACCAGATGTTATAGGCTCTGAGAATAGATCTGGGAAGGAGAAGGAATCATCAACTCAAACCCGAAAGAAACTTTTGGATATAGAAACATCAATCCAAGCGAGAATAGTCTATCTTTATGTGAATCCAAGATGGGCAACTTTGCTAGCAGTCTTCGATAAGGGACTCTGCCGAAAGCTTTATACAAATCGAGATACACGACATCTACAGGCCTTAGTTTAGTTTAGTTTAGTCGTTAATGCACATAATGAGGATGGTGAGCTGAGAACGATCTGGTGTAGAAATCCATGTTGTTCGAGAAGGATAACGCGATTAGTTCAGGGCCCCCGCTACCATTGTGTGCAAAGTGTGCAATGCACACGGGCGCCATCCTTTCAGGGGCGCCAAAATCCTGGGTCAAAAATCGCAAAAATATTTGCAAAAAAAAAAAATAAACAAAAATTACTGCTAAAATAAAAATGCACAATTACGCTTTCCTCGGACTGGACGTCCAACGCCGCATCCACGCCGTCAATCTCGTTTATACGAATTTATCCAACCAATGTAGTTGTTCTCATTACCTGATCTGATGATACTGACCCATTAAGTATTTTACAATATATATTTAAAAACAATTTAATCTCGACCCTTTCAAACCTAAGCATTTCACTAAGAATTCTTCTGACATTGCCTATAAATATCAATTTTAGCGATGTAATTGATGAATTTGCAACAGCCAAGTCTAGGAAAATATCACTACTATAATAGCTATTTTTTTTATTTTTCTATACTGTACCTAGCTTTCATTTTTGATTTAAAGAGAAAGTAAACTAGGTATTTTTTAAAAATGTACCTACATATTTTTTAAAATACCTAAGTATAAGTAGAAAGTGATACTTTTATATGAATATTTATGTATACATTAGCCAATATTTCTGTTTTTTGCTCCTTAAAAATACATATGTGATTTTTAGTTTTGGGTTATTTTATAGTATTCATCAACAGAGTGTCTGTACCCTACTAGTCAAAGAAATACTTCAAAGTGGTTGTGAACAAGAATTTATTTTGAGTTATTTATTTCGTTATGATTTTATTCTGTTTGTTTGTTCTGTTGTGTTTTGTTTGTTTTATATTTTAGTCTACAAAGAGATATCTAGTTTTTGACTTCTAAAGTTCAGTTTTTCGATTCATTTCAAGCACCTAGCTACCTACCCAAATAATAAATAAAAAAATCCAAAATGCCTCAAGGGGCGCCAAAATTCTTTTTTGTACACAGGCGCCAATAGCCCTTACGGGGGCCCTGGATTAGTTGTGCGGTTATAGTTTGCCCTATTTCTTGAAAATTGGGGAAATGGATGCAGTCAATCCAGTCATTCGGGTAGAATGAAAATATGGGGGAACACGAAAATATTTTAGAGAGACGCGAAGCGAGAGTATGAGCACAATAGCCAACCTGATGATTCATATGAGCGAAGCTGGGACGAAACGTGACCCCCTTCCTATTTTATGTTTATAGCAACGCGCTCTACTGATGGTAATCCTTCACAAGAGGTGTTCGTGTTGTACTCCTATTATAATTCAATAAACTTTCATAAACTTCTACAATATTTTTTTAGCTAATGTGTCCCTAAAGTACAGGTTCGTTATTTCTGTCACAATACGATTAGACTGTTGAAACGGAAACAGCAGCTTCATAAATAATCATATAAAGACTAGCGGCGAAACATTGAGTTCAAAAAATTAAGGAAACTCATATTAAAGAAGATTTCAAAGATTACATTGAAAAAATACAATCAGAAATTGTTGTTAATCCTAAATAGTATACAGGGTGTGCCCCGGTTGTTATGTTCATTTCACATCCCGAGTGTAAACCGTTCTCACAACGTCAAAGTAGAAAAATGTGGAAAGGTCATGCATCTTTTGAATTTCCTAAATATCATCAAAGGGTGTTTCAAAGTTAAAGTTAAAAAGTCGAAAACTGTGATCGACAATTGGCCATAACTTCTTTTTTTCAAATTAGAACCCTATTTTATTATGATTGCGTTGGATTCTGCGAAGAAAAATAGTGATAGCACTCTCAGATGTTTTTGCTTCTGAATTCAGTAATTCCCGAGATATTTGTGCTTTTCTGGATTCATGTTGTACGTAGAGTCAAATTCATCTTATCTTCCGTATGAGAATATTCTGTAACCATAGAAGATAAATTATCTCATTAATAATTCACAAGTGACAGGTCTTATTTTAGGCCTTAACCTTACTTCTCGATTTTACTTCAATGGTTACTATGGTTTCATAAGAATAGTCATCGAATGTGTTGGCATGAGAATATTCTGTGACCATAGATGATAAATGATCCCATTAATAATTCACAGGTGACAGGTCTAATTATTAGTTGTTACTATGGTTTCATGAGAATATTCATCGAATCTCCTCAGATTCGATGAATTCTACGTACAACATGAATCCAGAAAAGATCAAAGAACTCGGAAATTATACTGAATTTGGAAGCAAGAGCATCTGAGAGTGCTATCATTATTTTTCTTCGCAGAATCCAACGCAATTATAAAAAAATAGGGTTCTAATTTGAAAAACAGAAGTTATGGCCAATTTTCGATCACAGTTTTCGACACAAAATTTGAAACACCCTGTGATGATATTTATGAAATTCAAAAGATGCATGATGTTTCCACATTCTTCTACTTTGACGAGCAAATTTTTGTACGGTAAGGGCATTGATGGCTTTTGCACCTGAAAATAGTACGAAAATGTCAACATTTTTCGATGGTTGGAGAAAAAAACTATTTTCATTCATTACCACTAGAGAAAATGGTATATTATATTATGAGGATTAAAAGTGCATTTTTTTTTTCGAGCAATATTTGCAGTTGCGAGGCGGAGCGCAGCGCAGCCGAGCGAATGTAAAATTGCGAGTAAAAATAGGCACTTTTAGTCCGTATGATATATACTATTTTTTCTCCAACCAAGTCAAATATCTGGTATTGTTGGTAAATATTGATTGTCATTGTCAAGTAGACGTCAGTAGACTTCAAATTTCAATTAAAGAGCTCAAATGCAGTTATACTTTTAGTCCTAGGATTAACAGTAGCGTTTTTAATCCTAGGATTAGAAGTGTTGCTAAGCAACGAGAAAATTTTTGTACGGTAAGGGAATTGATGGCTTTTGCACCTGAAAATAGTGTGAAAATGTCAACATTGTTTGATGGTTGGCGAAAAAAAACTATTTTCATTCATTACCACTAGAGAAAAAAAGTTTTCCCAACTCTATAACTTTCAACGGCGAAATATTTAAAGCAGGTTATGGATCATGGAGCTTATTGCGAAATGCTAATGTAAGCAGAGGAAATGGAAACGGGGCACCGAACAATTCAGCGTATGATAAACGAGAACAGCGATTAACCTCTGGAAAAACTCTGCCTCCCCGCACATATGTAGGGTAACTGAATTCAGTTGAAAAATTGGCTGACATCCATGTTCTTGTACTTGAAAAGTAGCTTTTTCATCGATCTGGTCTCAAGAATCTTGAAATTATATCTGTTACAAAAACAAATAAGATTAACGAGAAAGAAGCAGTATAAAAATCATCACCTGCTAAAAAAATCCCTTTCATGAAGTTCTCTCTCTCTTGGATCGGGACGATCTCTCGATCAGATTCGATCTTTCAAGTGAAGATTCTTATTTTCTTCAAATAACTACTAGTTTGGGCCCACAGATCAATATATTAGGTAGATTCATGTAATAGGTAGATTCGCCTTGTATGTAGATTCGCCTCATAGGCAGATTGGGCATTCGAGGACTCTCCAACAGAAAACAAAGAAATTTTAAATTTTCAGGGTATAGTTTCGGATCACGAAGTTAACTCCATTCACTTTTATAAAGTAAGTATACCGGTTGGCCATGGAATTCTGACACATTTCACCGTGTATATTTTGAAAATGTTAGGTAATAGTCATTCTTCTGTCAGTTGAACAAGCAACCTTGTCATTTCTACATATATGTCGTAGTAATTAGGTATTTAACAGAATGTTCATTCACTTCGGGAAAAAAAAATGAATTTTAGAAAATTATCAGGGTTACTTTTAGAATGCTCAGATTTCAATTCTAAATAGCACTCTGCTTTTTCGAAACTACCTTCAGCATGCTTAGTTTCCAGGCTTGATAATTAATAATTACTAATAAAAAATAAACGTCGGCAACGTCTACGGGATTGATTGACGTAATGTCATTCACAAGTGCCAACCTGAAATTTTCTCAGGTTAAAAAACTTGACAAACCTAAAACTTGGCCAACCGCGATACTTAATAAAAGTGAATGGAGTATACGTTAACTGGCAAAATTCGAATCATATAAAAGTGAAGCTTCATCGAAAGAAATTCCAATGACAATATATTCTTATTTGACAACTGTCAAACTTTTTTTCGAATTGGAGAGCTCGAAAGCTCTAAGGTTAGATATTGTCCTAAAATCAACTCGTAATATGCTGTTTTCTGAAATGGGGCCCTAGTGTTTAAAAGAACCGTTACAAAAGATTCTGTTTTTTTCATGACAAATCTGAAAAAACCAATGAGACATACATTTTTATCAGATCGTCTCAACTTCTCATGTGGCTCTATAAATCATGTGAATCCTTGGGCTGACTTAACGTTTGAATGAGAACACCCACCATACTTCCAGTGCACGAATTTAATGGCGCACTTGTTGTGTTTTCTCCTTTCAATATCATTAAAATCTAGGCTTTCGAGGTTTATTGGTTGTGCGATAAATCACAAAACGCAGATAACGAAAACAGAATAAGAACGAGTTCTACTTAAAACGTCGTAAAATCAACATAAAAATCTTGCTATCTAACCCCGGGAGCGCCCTGTCCCCCACATGCTTTACGTAAAAGTCCGAATAAAAGGACGGGTATCGAATTTTCATATTCTGGTTCTAGTCGCCGGGGTGGTGAAGCTGTCAATCAATGGCGTCAAAGTGTCATAATGTAATGAGAACGATATGAACCCGACTGGCCCTGCTTAATTTCAGAGGGTTGTAAAACGAGCGCGGCGATTAGTGCTTTTACGAGCCGATGCATGAAAACGAACCGTTTAGGTTCGAATTTTTTCTGCAGGGGGAATTCTTTACTATAATTTGTGTGGCATTTTCTGTTTTTTTTCTTCAATTTATTGGAAGTCTCCATCTCCACTGCTTCAAAAGGACAAATATGTCTGGATGAAATCGGAATCTAGGAATAGGAAACATTTAATATTTTCGGGTGTTGTATTTGAAATGAATAATTGAATGAATAATCAAAACTTGGTATTTTGCATGGAGTCTTCTAAATCTGAGTTTCACATTTACCATTGACTCCAAAAATTATTCTAATTCTGTTCTAGACCACTTCGATGACTATATACGAGAAAACTTGTAATTTCTAATTTCCGAAGATGATTTCAGTATAATACCAAGTGTGGCATATTTTTGAAATTGGAATTTCAAGCTCTACTGACAGATTAAGGATGTCTCCTTCGGAATAAAAAAGAAGGTATGTGTAAGCAACATAAATGATGCAATTTCACTCTGAATATTTTACACCCCATTTGACATTTGCCCGCCGGCGAAATATTTTTTTATACATATTTAATTTTTGGAAAATCTACTGATACCATTGAATTCTACCGACTTATAATAAGTGCTTTAGGAAAATTGGTTTGATCCGGAAAAGTTATAGCAACTTGTTTTTCAAAATTCACATTTGCGAAAAACACCTTATAGGTAACTCGAAAATAGGCTGATATACCGACATCAGTATGTAGCAGCGCGTATCTACAGCTTATCTTTTATCGATATAGTTATTGCCATTTCAATGATAGGGGAGAATATCTTTAAGATGAATTCGAAGCATTCCGCGACACCTTTGTCTGCATTTATGATTTTGTGAGTCATGCATCAGTTTGAAAAAGTCAGATCTGTATAAGATTTCGTTGTTTCATTCAGAGTATATTCTTAAACTAGTTGCAGAATGGGCTCCTATTCCAATGACCAATACGAATGCGAAATTCGAAAACGAGCGACGAAGGAGCGAGTTTTCGAACGCATGATTGTTGGAATTGCATTCTGCAACGAGTATTAGACGATATTTCCTCTATTTCAGTCAAAAAACTGAAATACTGTTGAAATTGAATGAAAAATTCCGAATATACATCCTAGTGACTTTTTTGTATTGTATCTGGGCAATTGGTGACTGTTACGAAAATTGACATTTTGACAACGTGTGTTGAAAATTGATAGGATCGGAAGTCATTGTTGACAACCACGAAACCAAAAATATAACTGAAAACAATGCTGTAATGAGTTCATTACAGCACAAGTCATAGCGCTTCGGATCAAATGTTCCGGAAGATGAAAGGCAAAACATTTTCAAAACAGAATTTTTTTTCATATGGACAGGATAAGATCCAAGGGCCACATCATTCACAGTAACATTAATAAACTATTGAAGGAAAAAGGAACAACAAGACTGCAAAAACATAAAATTGATGGTATCGGTCAAGGAACAAAAACAAAGAATACTATTCCTTCAGCGACGTTTCGGCTCCTTTATTGGGCCTTCTTCAGGCTAAAATAGAGAAAAACTCATAAACCCCAATACAATATACAAATAAAAATTACTATGATATAAATAACAAGCAAGGAAACATTAAAACAAATGAACAAAATAGAATATAATAACAGGTCGGCAAGAACAATCGAAGATACATAGACATGTATGACTCAACATCAGAATGTGAACAAATACAAGTATGAATAAAATACACCAAAAATGGCAATTCACAAAACTTACCATCGGAGTACAAGAAAAAATTAAAAAATTTAATCTTTCCGTTAAAGAAAATCGTCGATTACGTAAAAATAGGTGTATACCACAAGGAGAAAAAACACACGGTCGATACAAGAATGGAGACAATCCAGAGCGACAATTGAATACAGACATCGCAAAAACGACACCCACACATGATAAAACAAAACGCGGAATCAACGTCGAAAACAGTGGCGGATCCGAAGAGCATCAACTATTTGGTTTCAACTGAATTTTTAAATCAAATTTGAATGAATTACACTCAAGGAGCCAATATCAGAACGGAAATTCACTGCATTAGAATGTTTATTGATAAAGATGATAAAAAAAATTCAGTTGAAACCAAATCGTTGATGCTCGTCGGATCTGCCACTGTTTTCGACGTTGATTTCGTGTTTTGTTTCATTATGTGTGGGTGTTGTTTTTGTGATGGTTAGAGGTAGAAACTGAAAGTGAGAATCACTTGGAAAATTTTGAGAAAAAAAGTCACATAAACCTGAAACCGCAAACTTTTAGCTTTCGAGATACATTTCCTAGTTTTTCTCATAGTATCTGCATTTCACAAGATATTCAACTGACATTTGGTATGGATATTACAATTTAGAGTTTTCAACATGTGATAGGCCAATTTCGAATGGAAATATACTGGGTGAAACCTTTTCTGTGACACTGTCATTTATTTTCCACCAGAACTTTTTTGATGAATTTTTGAAAAATTGCGAGAAGAGGCTATGTTGTTGTAGTTTTTATGGCCTTTTTTTCGTTTCTGCTACAGATTTCGAAAAAAAAATTCGAACCCGAAATCCTCAGAAAAATTGAAACTGTCATCGAAATCCAGTTATAGGGATTGCATATTTAACGAATTTGAATTTACAGGTTTTTCGGTGAATTATTTGAAAAATTACCGGTTAACCGGTATAAACCGGTTTTTTCCTACATAAAAGAATAAGCCGCAAAATAAATAACCAACGTTTAATTCTTATCAAATAATAACAACAGAAAAGTAAAACTCTAGGTTAATTTGAAAAAAAAATAATATATCTAACCCGAAGACTAGTAAGAGGCCCTAAGACATTCGAAATAGTAATTTAAATAAAAAAATATCTGTCGTTTCTAACTTTTTCAACGACTCGTCCGATTCCTTTAGGCCCTGAGAAAACAAAGCTTATAAGCTTTGTTTTCTCTGGACCTTTTTCATCAAACTAAAGGAATCGATAGAATGTAAATGTATGAAAAAGAAATAGTAATATTTTTGGAAAGTGGGATTTCAGGTGATGAAAGTATTGATAGGTATATCAATACAATAAGATTAGGTCTCCACACTACTAGGCCGAGTTGTCATGTGTGCTGCGAAAGCCATTTTCAAGTATTTCCCTGAATTCCCTCTTTCCAAAAAATTGCATTTCCTATTCACACATTTACACCCTTGAATATTTTACAATCCATCCCGTCCGCGCTGCCCGTGCATTTCAGAAACAACGGATCAGCGCTGGCATTTTTTTAACGAAATTACCGGTAAAAGATGTCGGTTTCTTCGTCGGTAATTTGAAGAACATTAATGGCGGTAAATCGGTAAACCGGTAATGCAATCCCTATCCAGTTAGTATAAAAAGAAATCTGTACTGTTCAAGTCTGGTGTTCTGCCGGTTCGTAACTGATGTCCACCCTGTCCAATCCACCTGTCTTCATATTTTTCGTTCAAATACTCCCCTTTTCACCTAGTGCAATCAGTATATCGAAAACAAACAGTTTGCGGTCCCATGTTTATGGGACTTTTCATTCTTGAAATTTTGCAAGAAATCTTCCCCCTTCGTTTGCACCTCCAATTTAGGAACACCCTGTATAGTGTATAGTAAAGAAAGGCAACAAAATAGTTGTTTAAGATAATGAGAAATGATCGAACTAAATTCGGATTCAATTCCCTAAAACTTTCAATTTGTCGAAGACAAAAAGTTCTTGCGTTGTTTGTGAATATCAACAAGTTCCTGATTATTCAATGTATTTATTTTAGTGCCGGTAGCCTAAAGGCACTGACGTGCATCCAAGAATCCAAAATTTTTACATCTGTCAAAAAAAATTGGCAGCAGCTGTCAAACCAATCGCCCATGATCCAGAATATGTTATTAGAGAAATGTAGGGATTTTTGTCTAAAACTCGCTAGCATTTTTTGGTTCTCTTACCTATCCTAGGACTATTACAAGTCACTAGGTTCGTCCGTTCGAGATATCGTGTTTACGGTCGGCCGACCGGACAAAATGAAATTCGACGACGGATTCATGATCAGTGAAATAGAACAATGCTTGACAATTCAATAGTACAATATTTCGGTCGAAAATTTCAATGAGTTATAGTAGGGAAGTGTCTTCACCTGGTATTCAATTCCACAATTTTGTGGAAGATTTCAGCTTTCCTTCTGCTTCATCATGCATCAATTCGAGCTGTATCTCAAGAGTGCAAGATTTGCATATCCAGATGTTGAGAATCGAATATTTCACGGTCCTGTATCTGTTAATTTCATGGATTGAAGACCCCTTCAGCCGACCATGTTCCGAATGGAAATCCGAAAGTCATCACACCTCACGACTTTTTTCAACAGTCGGAATCTCAATCAAGTAAACAATCCGTGAGGTCGTCATTTGAACCCACGACGATGGTCCTCTATTTTATTCTTTTCTTGACCCTTAGGTGTCACTTCATCAACTCATTTGATGCCTTGGAGTGGTTTGAATACTCAATCAAACGATCGTAGGGTGCACGACCAAATTCTTCGGATTATTTTTTATTGTGAATATTTTTTTATTCGACTGTGTTACATGGGCTATTCTTCGTAAATTGGGTGGAAATTATCGATTATGATTATTTTTGTGGTCAACAATCTTGAATGTTCGAGGCAGTTATTAGCAGTGTCGTAGCTCAGGGATGGTCCACAAATCATGTAAGGCAAAATTTTCATTTCACACTCCTTCCCCATATGAGTATGACGCAACTACAGGATGTATTTTAAGGTGACGCTTTTCTTTCGACTGGTGATAGAACTCATCAAAATAAGTCATTTCAGCGAGAATTTCTTATACAGGTGGGCTTTTAAAAACGAAACAGACGAGATAACGGGCGGAATAAATTTATTTCGAAAAAATGCTCGGACACGTCGATTTTTGTTCTCGAGGGGGACAACTTTTAAGGTCAAATTCACAACTATATCGTTTCAACCCTTAGTGTTAGAACACCAACCCCTAAATTTTGAATAAGAAAGATAGGGTGAGTGATACCTCATTTGAAAGGTCCTTTTATCCTGAATTCAGGATATTGATTTTTTTCTTCATTTGATTCATTGATTCTTGAGATATTGACATTTGAAGTTGAAACAAAGATGGTATTGTCGTCAAGCAAGCTGTCTAATCAATCGAATTTATTATTCATTCATTCTGTAGATTTGATGAAACTCCATAACTGCCATACACCAGACATCAAAATACAAAGTTAAAATTTTAACAATGAATAATTAGTCAAATAATTGATGAATTCACATATCTCGAAAACGAATGCGTTAAATGAGAAAAAAATTATTACGCTGAATTCATGATAAAAAGGCCTTTCAAATGAGGTATCACTCACCCTATCTTTCCAATTCAAAATTTAGGGGTTGGTGTTCTAACACTAAGGGTTGAAGCGATATAGTTGTGAATTTGACCTTAAAAGTTGTCCCCCTCGAAACAAAAATCGACGTGTCCGAGCATTTATTCGAAATGAATTTATTCCGCCTGTTATCCTGTCTGTTTCGTTTTGAAAAGCCCACCCTGTATAAAATGTTCAATTCAAAAAATTTATAAAAAAGCGGCATATGGCAAAATGATCTGTTCTACGCACTAGAATTTTTTTTGCAAATTTGTTAGATAAGTAGACAAAAAACAAGAGATGTTGATATCTACGGAGGAGCAGGCGAGGGAGCAGGTTCGGACTGAGGAATTTTCAGATTCACCTAGCCTAGAAACTAGAAAATATTCTAGTTTCATTTTCTCGAAACAGTGGCATAATTCATAAGAAATTTTTTGGTAAAATGACTTATTTTGATGAGTTCTGCATTTGTCAAAAGAAAAGCCTCACCTTAAAATACACCCTGCATAATGGTAGTATTGTTTATTCGTGAATATCTCAAGCTCATTTTCAATAATCTCATGGGAATCTCATTTCCTCGAAGCAAAATATGTTGAAATAATTTTTTTCTATGACGAATTTCAGGTCAATTTGATGAAATTTAATGGATATGAATATGAAATATTATGTTTTATGTACAACTGACGAAAACATAAAATCAGTGGGAGTTCTGTAACCGAAGAAAAATGTGAAACATTTTTGAACTATGCGCCCATAACAAATTCTAGGAATCCATATATTCGTTACAACAGATTCGATTTCTTTGACATCTGCTTCAAATTTTTTCAATTGGCTTTTGGAAATGCGAATCTATACCTATAATAAGGTGGATCTACTTACAAGATGGATGAAGGAGCCCTCAAATACTTAATACTCCCGTTAGTGCTTTTAGAGACCCATTTTTATTGCAACATCCAAATACCTAATGAAAGTTCGAAAGATCTTGGATTGGACTCCCCTGCTAACGCTGTCGCCTTGCTTATTACATGAATAGCCTTTTATCCTCAATAGTATATTTCATTACTAGTCCAGAAAGTAAGCTTTTTCCGTGCGCGGCTCCGCCTCACACAGGAACTCGTGCAAGCACGGAAAAAGCCTTTCTGGACGTGTAATGAACGATATTTTTCATTACACCTCTCTGAAAACAATAACACGGGAAAAATTTTCAGCAGAAAGCATTTCGATATTGTGAAACAATAATTATTCAAAACACTGACATCTACTGTCATGCAATCGTTGCTCTGTGTCTCATCATAGGAATCATAGGATGCATCTATGCCTCAGCGCACCGTAAAACTTTTTGCGGTGCGGCCGCACGGAAAAGAGTCATTTTCGATGTTCTAAATCTACATCTTATGATAGGGTTTTCAGTGCGGTGTAATGAAAAGGGTTTTTCAGCATAAACGGGAAACATATAAAATGATAAAGATGGGATAGAGCAAAAAAATTTTGCTCTAAGACATATCCCCTTTTTCGAAGCATAAACGAGAATATTCTGTTGAATATAGTGGGTTCTGAAATGAATTTTCTGGTCACATCTTGGTATTTATTTGTGCTCAGTACAAATATAGTGTAGAATTCTGCAATGAGGGAAAACATTCAATATGGCGAAAGACATTCAAAAGATCACCATCTTTCACCTTGTTTTCCAGATTGGATTTCATTCCCTCAATCCCTCCACGTATGCGATTCTACACATAATAATTTCCATGTAAAAGGATTTTTTAATAATCGAATACGACTGTATTCCACATGACCAAAAGGAGAAAAAATTTTATCCAAAAATGTTTGAGTTTTTCATGGTTACACAATCGTGTTCATTAACACGAATATGAAAATTTTCGATCAGTTTCTTATTAAAGCCTAGAGAGGTTCCACTTGGACTTCTAGAATGATTTTTTCAAACAACTTACAATCTACGAAGGAATCTTTGGAAGGGTTGAATAAAGAAGCTAATAAATATTTTTCCGTCGACCATAGAATAAAAGCTCATTTTAACTCACTCGAAATCATCCATTAATAACCTATTTTAATGCATGATTTCTTATTAATGCATGATTGTCATGGCAACCGAACATAAAATATTCAGTCAGAGCACTATCGAGCTTGGTTGGAAATCAACTTCTGTCACAGAAGGGTATATTGACAACTCCATTCAAAATAAAATAGAATGCAGAAGAAATTTCAGGTGATACAAGTTGCAGAGTATATAATACTTCAACCTTCACTTTCTCCACACGTTCCTTATAGGATATCATGGGTAATGATATAAATGCAAACTAAATGTAAACTATTCAGTCATGTCCAATATTCCCTCTATGAATTTTTCGAATTGTTCCATAGGGAGCACAAATATTAATTAATCGAAATGAACATAGAAATTTACATTATGTCAAATTTGTCTATTATGCAAAATAAAAATTCATTTCTATCGAGAATTCATATTCAATTCGTGAAGAGGTCGACGGAAAAATCTCGTAATCAACTCGTTTATTAATTCAGCGATTAATGGTCTCAAACATTAATATATTTCGACCATTAATCGTTGTCATTAATAAACTAGTTGATTAAGGTGGGCGTTCAATGTAGTGTGTTTTTATTTCAAGTTGCATTTGAGAATGGTTTCACTTTGAGAACTGAAATTTTGTGGGTGAACTCAGAAAGGATTGGAGTTCTTAATGAGATGATTGAGATTTATTTCATTTCAACAGTTCTTTTTTGTTCTCTCAAAAATAGAAGAAAATAAGTCAACTCATGCTTCTGTTTTATTTCAAACGAAAGACCCATGAAAATAGTTCAACTTCCGATTAAAAGTGAATCTACAGATAATTTCGTTCAGAAAAACAACTTGAAATGCGGAATTGGCAGAGAATGCCCAAATTCAAAATATGGCGGGAAAAAGTTCCTGTTTTACCCACATATTTACTATTTTCATAATTCAGCTATTGTCGGATAGAGAGCGCCATAGTACATTTCATTCATAATTAGAGAGATATTCATAGAACTTATAGAGATAATGTAAGTTCTATGGAGATATTCCATAAAATGCACGGTGGCGCCTCTATCGGTCGACTTGTCCTACGCGCATCAAACGGCGACCTTAAATAACCATTTTCCGTCGACCATAGAATAAAAGCTCATTTTAACGCACTCGAAATCATCCATTAATGACCTATTTTAATGCATGATTTCTTATTAATGCATGATTTCTTATTAATGCATGATTGTCATGGCAACCCAACATAAAATATTCAGTCAGAGCACTATCCAGCTTGGTTGGAAATCAACTTCTGTCACAGAAGGTTATATTGACAACTCCATTCAAAATAAAATAGACTGCAGTAGAAATTTCAGGTGATATACAAGTTGCAAAGTAGATAATACTTCAACCTCCACTTTCTCCACACGTTCCTTATGGGATATTATAGGTTATGATATAGATGCAAACATAATGTAAACTCTTCAGGATGTCACAACATGTCCAATATTCCCTCTATGAATTTTTCGAACTGTTCCATAGGGAGCATAAATATCAATATATCGAAATGAACATAGAAATTTACATTATGTCAAATTTGTCTATTATGCAAAATAAAAATTCATTTCTATCGAGAATTCATATTCAATTCGTGATGAGGTCGACGGAAAAATCTTGTAATCAACTCCTTTATTAATTCAGCGATTAATGGTCTCAAACATTAACGAGCTCGCTCCGCTCACGCGTTAAAATATTTCGACCATTTTTCGCTGTCATTAATAAACTAGTTGATTAAATAACTATTTCAACATTCGTTCTACTTAAACGAGGGCAAAATCATTTCAACATGTAATCATTCGCAGACTCGCAATAAAATGTCCTCCGATAAACAAAATTTTATAATTTTAATCATTTTGTTATGATTTGAAAAGTCATGCATTCTTCGGAACATTTCTCCATACATTTATAAAATTTGTAGAACTTTTGTAATTTTCTCTACAATGTGGGAAAATTTCATTTATAGCGATCTCAACAACGCCCATGGTTTAATGGTTATGTCATGAACGTTTCAAAACTTTTGGAATAATTGTGAATCAATGGGACCAATTTTGAACATTATATTATTCGGTGAGAATGCAGTGAAAGCATCTAAAACGAATTGAGAAACAGTTCAACATTGTTTGTTCAGGCATAAACACAGTTTAATCTGCAAGAAATTATTGCAGTTTTCATGATATAAAATGTGATACATACGTAAAAATTGAGTTATCAGGACAAATAAGCCATGGGAAATTGTTGTTCAAATAAGGGGGATTTAAAGAATCAGAACGATAAACTTGGCTAAAGGTAATATTCACTACCTATATGCCCCTCTTATCTTAGACTTTTCGAAGTTTACCTTAAGGGTGTCAATTAACTTTGTATAGCTGAAAAATAACCTTATCGAACATTTATACTTCGTTCAAATAGAGGAGATATAAACGATGAAAAGAAAATCATTAATACAGTGGACATACTTCTATCCCTGTGTGAAATGGTTCATAAATGAATGACAGTCCTAGAATTCCATCATGGGTACTCTGTTTTGATATTGAAAAATCAAAAACCATACCATTATTTGTCCGATTCCTCGCATCACAAATTATATTAGTGAAAAGAGTTGAATTGAGCTCTCAGCATACACCCCTCTCAATTTGTTATCATGGACCTACGGTTTTTTGGTCAAGTGGAAGAAGCCTTGAATTTAATATCTCAGAATGAAAGCCTTGTTCAATCAGAATTGAAACAATTCCTACTTGAAATAACATTCGGGACTATATGGGCCAGTCATGATAAGCATCAGAAATTGAAAATTTATCCGGAGCATTTTTTGAGCGCTCGTTCTATGTGTTGAATGAGGTCTGTCATTTAACCACGATATCTGTATTTTCGAATTTCAAGCTGTGACGGGTCTTTATTAACCAGGTTCGACAGATCTTGGTCAGATTAAATTAATTCCGTCCGTAAACACGATAATTCTCGAAAGGGCAAACTAAGAATTAAAATTAAATTTTCAGGGTAGGTCCGGATTGTGAATGCTGCGGTTGAATTGTAATGTGATTAATGTGAAGAATAAAACCCGTGCACGTAGCGCAAGAACAGCAGAGAAAATTGCTGCTGTAGCCGAAAGTTTGACCATTCCTCGTCATTTTTTGAAATAAGGCATTCCACCATCGTCATTACACAAGAACTCAAGCCGGCCGATCATCAACAACGTCATGTCTTCGCTGATTGATCCTTGAAATGCATGATGATGATCCGGAATCCATCGAAAAATCATCTTGAGTGATGAGGCCCATTTCCATCTCGTTGTCTCCGACAACAAGTGGAATTTCCGCATCTGGGCTCGGAAAACCGAAGAGTTATTGTTGAAAAGCCTCTCTGTCCTCAACGCGTCACTGTTTGGTGCGGTTTATGGTCCGGCGGAGTAATTGGACCTTACTTTTTCGAGAATGAATCTGGAGCAACAGTTACGGTAAATGGATTGCGCTATCGAGAGGTGATCAATTGATCTGGACAACGTTTACTTTCAACAAGACGGCGCTACGTGCCACACAAGCAACGAAACCATTGATCTTTCACGGGAATAGTTTCCGGACCGATGTTATCTCTCGAAGAGGTGATCACAAGTGGTCATCGAGATCTTGTGATTTAACACCTTGCGACTTCTTCCTCTGGGGCCATGTGAAAGAGGTCTACGCCAAGAGCCAAGCGTCGATTCAAGACCTCGAAAATGGAATTCGTGGTCGTGGTGGTCATTTAGCTAATGTTATTTTATATTATTAACGGTACAGGGTGGGCAAAATTGGTGCTACATGAACTAAAACATATGACACATTTCTGAAACGGGAAAAAAATGGCGATTCTTTCTAAGTCATTTCAAACTACTGTTTCCATAAGAAGAAACACAACATTATGTTATAACTCAGCAAATAAACCTTCTAGAAAAAATCAAAGTACGCCACTGGATTGCTATCAGAAAAGTGCCTGTATAATGTTTTTATTTCAACATCCTAGCATAAACAGAAACGGAGATAATGACCAAACAAAGTTGAAATCGCCCAAATTTCAATTTTGGCCTATAACTCGTAAACGAAAGAAGATAGAGGAATGCAGTTGATGGCATTATCAGTTTCTCGAAAAAAGAGGACTATAAGGTGCCATTCATTTCTCTCTATCTCCACGAGTTAAAAAGTTTTAGTTCATGTAGCACCAATTTGGCCACCCTGTACATCTTCCTGTTTATAATAAAATAAACTTCATTAATCTAATAAAAGGGCGTTTTTCTTTGAATGTCAGAATAACACCTCTCATTAGAAAACCCTTAATTTCTTGACTTTCTTGTGGACAGAAAATCTGACTTTTTGACCAACTTTTCATTACTCTCGAAAAGGATTACCGCAGTAGCGCCACAACCGTGAAATATAACGTATAATTCTGGAACTAGGCGAAACTCTGCAATCAAAAGATCACTGATAATTTTTGGTCACTATTTTTAGTCAGGAGTTACACTGGAGTTTCTATCCATCAAGATTCTCACACTGTTTCGATAACGAGAATCATGAAATTATAAGGATTACAAACCTTTCTGTATTAGTGGCGTCCTCTATGGTTGAAAAGAAAGATCACAGCAGATTTCTAGTATTTAATGGAAAAAAGTACAGGGCTCTATTGAGAAATGAGGAGGAAATACATAAGTCCAATTTTTGCGTGTTACCGTTTTACAAACGGTCACAGCCGGTTACGATTTTCTGATACCGTTTGTATTTTTGCGAGAGCGGTAATAGAGGGGAAGGTGTTATGACGTAGCCGTATTACGTCATCATTGTTCCCGTTGTTGAGAAATCTGTAACCTTAGGCCAATTTTTGCGTGTTACCGTGTTACAAGTCCGGTTATACTATCGGTAACAGTGCGGTTACCCCCACTTATCATCAATTTCAAGTTCTTAACACGGTTATGCATCCTCGCTAAAATACATTTCTCTCTTGTTGGTTTTCGCTCCAATATTAATTTTCTAGTTTTGAATTATTTTTACATTTTCAGAATACTTATTATTCACTTCATCTGCAAAAAAATGGATCAGACAGATCTTTTTTTCCTCTGAATGGAATGTTATTTTGTATTCCCAAGCGACTCGGAAATTTCACATTGGATAAGCGGTGAAGATGAATTAAACAAATTTCTCTTCTCTAAATGCAAAAACCCCTTCATCGGTCGAAATAAAGTGAAGCAAGAATAAAATTTGGAAAATTAGGAAATATAGAGGATATAAAAACAATACATTTATTATTTTGTTTAATTAAAGACTTTCTTTCACATCATGCTAATTTGGTGTTGGAGATAAATAAAAAATATAATAAGTCAAAAAAATTGCATACCCTTTGATATACAAAATGAAAAACCAAGCAACATGCGAAATATATTCGTTTTTGGCGCGAATTCAGATTATAACCGCTCCAGTTACCCTGCTTCGGAACAAGGTTACAGATTTCTCAACAACGGGAACAATGATGACGTAATACGGCTACGTCATAACACCTTCCCCTCTATTACCGCACTCGCAAAAATACAAACAGTATCAGAAAATCGTAACCGGCTGTGACCGTTTGTAAAACGGTAACACGCAAAAATTGGACTCTTGTTCCGAAGCAGGGTAACTGGAGCGGTTATAATCTGAATTCGCGCCAAAAACGAATATATTTCGCATGTTGCTTCAGTTGCTTGGTTTTTCATTTTGTATATCAAAGGGTATGCAATTTTTTTGACTTATTATATTTTTTATTTATCTCCAACACCAAATTAGCATGATGTGAAAGAAATAAAATAATAAATGTATTGTTTTTATATCCTCTATATTTCCTAATTTTCCAAATTTTATTCTTGCTTCACTTTATTTCGACCGATGAAGGGGTTTTTGCCATTTAGAGAAGAGAAATTTGTTTAATTCATCTTCACCGCTTATCCAATGTGAAATTTCCGAGTCGCTTGGGAATACAAAATAATTGAACATTCCATTCAGAGGAAAAAAAGATCTGTCTGATCCATTTTTTTGCAGATGAAGTGAATAATAAGTATTCTGAAAATGTAAAAATAATTCAAAACTAGAAAATTAATATTGGAGCGAAAACCAACAAGAGAGAAATGTATTTTAGCGAGGATGCATAACCGTGTTAAGAACTTGAAATTGATGATAAGTGGGGGTAACCGCACGCATTTTCAGTAACAGCAGACGCGCTATGTTTTCGAATAGCGTTCGGCGACGACAGTAACAGCAGACGATCTAGATCTAGAACGTCTGCTGTTTCTCACCTTAAGTTAACTTTCAAGTGAGACTGATTAAAAAAAAAATTATTTATTTAAGCTTAGCAAATAATGCCTTCGTTTTCGTTATTAATTTATTTATAAAACACATTAAAAAATTCATTATGATTTTAATGATTTATAAATTATTAAAAAATGACCTTAGAAAAATAACAAATCAATTTCATTTTTCAAACTTATTTTCACCTGAGCCCATATTCATATTGACACATTCTTGTATAGAATGGGGTGCTTTAGCTTTTTTTTTAAGTAAGTTTTTCACTTTTCTACCAGCTGAGAAATGTTTTTTGCCACCCATTGCCAATTTCCTTCTAGCTGCACTTGTTGGCTGCACACTTAACATTTTTCCTTTTCTTATACCCAGGCGCTTATGCTTTGCAGTTGTTCCGTGGTATTTAAAATATTTAAAAAAACACATAAATTGAGACAGGCCATCGCAGCGAAAAAGAGGATTGGATGGAATTACCATAAATTTGGATAGAGAACCTAAGCTATAAATTATATATGCCAGTAGCAATAAAAAGGTAATATATGTTCCTCACTTTATCTATACAAAAGATTTGTAAAAAGGTTTGCCTAGTCTCTACCAGCCCCATCACATTCAATTTTTGCGCTTTAGAATTCATTATTTTATTTTATAAATTGATCATTTTGACCCAAGCTTACCTCGACATCGTCTTTTGATTTTAAATCAGATCTTACAATACATTTATCGTAAAATTTTTTGTAATTACAATTATCTGGTAAGCAATCCATTTTTATACATCAGCCAACACGTTTCATGTTTCAACTAATAAACAATTGAATACGACCAAATAATCAGGCAGTCGTAGTGCGTCTGCGCCGTCTGTTGTGTTAGTCAAACAACCGCGTAGTCTACTTGTCTACTAGTCTATCGCCCATTACTGAAAAGCCGAAAAAAGCCGAAGCACCGCCGATGATCTAGCGCGTCTGCTGTTACTGAAAATGCTAACCGCACTGTTACCGATAGTATAACCGGACTTGTAACACGGTAACACGCAAAAATTGGCCTATAGTTTTAACACAGACCTGTGGTTTCAATTCTGTTCGTGAAAATGTACGCACAATTTGCGTACCTACACAAAACTTCCATACACTTTCATCGTGTCATCAGCCTAAATGAGCTGCAGCCCCAGGGCCCAGCGTTGCTTGTCGGGGCTGCAGCCAAAGATATCTTTGGCTGCAGCTATTTAGGGGCGCAAATTGGTTTACCATGTATTTGTAATACCTAGATGAAGGCGCGACAACGTCTGATTCAGGATAGGATATCATTAGAGAATGTCACTATTTGAAAAATGCCATTACAGAACTATAATTGGATCGAAAATTGAGTCCATATTCCAAGCATCGACTCATTTCCAATTTTTCTTTCTAGGCGAAGTAGGTAGGTACTCTAGAAACTCTATGTAGGTATATACATATAAAGGTACTGGCATGCATTATTAAAAAGATTTGCTTTTCCCATAGCCTAGTAAAATATATAAGAAAACCAAACTAAAACTGTTAGGGATATGCTCTCAAGAAAATGCGAATAGCTTTATCGAGTAGAGCACATCTGAACCCACAAATACCTATCAATTTTCAATATCGAAACTTTGTCGACAGAGATATTCACCATTTTAGTTCATTGTAATCAATAGAAATGACATTCATTTCATTTTAAATTCCAAAATTGCTTTTCAATAAGTAATTTGCAAGAACATCAAAAGTTTTTTTGTAGCATAAGATTACGTATAATTATTAATGAAAGAGTTCTGTAAATTATTTTCATCGATTTCTGATAATTTCATATTTACTTTATCCATGTATTGTATCATTCAAAGCTGTACCAGTCTCAATTCCCAGCAACCTTGTTGAAACTATGTACATCAATCATGACAAAAGTTTGACATAATGATAAGGATGAAATCGTAATTAGGTACTCATTTCCAAAAGAGAATGATGAAACCTCTCTTCACGAAGAACTAATGAAAGTCATGATCGTAGACAGATCAAAATTGATTTCATAGATTGAAATGACATCATGATGTTCAGAATATTTCTTCCCATAATGACTTGCCAATTCGTTTCATTGCTGTGCAATGCATATTGGAAGGAGGATGGGAATTAATGATTCGATACGTACGAAATTTAGCGAAGCTATCGATTCTGGTTGAGGGCTTCGAAGAAACATAGAAACTATGAGAATTCTAATACAGGTGACAATTTAAAAACTTTGTTTTTAGGAAAATGCCGAAACATGTTAATTTTTATTCGGAGGGGGACAATTTTGAGCAGAATTGCAAGCCGAAATCTCCTCAACCCTAGGTGTAGGGGCCATCACCCGTAAATTCCTAACAAGGAATAGGGGATGAGATTTACCTCAATTGAAAGATCACTTGTCCCTCTACATGAATACTATGGTTAGGAGCTGACAATTTGAAAACTTGCCAGGCCAATTATGTCTCGACAAGGATGTTGTCAAAAAAAAGCCGGAACAGGTATAGTCCATCCAAGAATGATTGACATCCGAGCAGGCCTTGAAAGTCCAGTCGCAGCTTTATTTCTAGTTACAAAAAAGTAACTAAAAATTATCTGTGCTTTCATCATAGATATAGAAATAACCTAAAAATTGAACGATATTTTTTTAAAGTAAGGAACTTTGAACATGAAAATGTTTCCAATTTTCACATACGATTACCAGCGTGTGAATCTGTATACCAGCAGTATATTATTTTCATCTTGTATTGATAAATTTTCGATCTTACGATCAATTATAGGAGCATACAGCCTGAAAATTCTGATTTGATAACGAAAAATATCGTGGGTGATTAAATAGCATGATCCTTTTCAATATGAATATTCTCTAAACCGAAAAAATCTAGTTGATAATTTGAAGCGTGTTACTGCAATGGGAATTGATTGGGAAATTTGTAATAGATATCAAGACAGAAACAAAACTTAACCAATGACCAGAATTTTGTCATGACATTGTAACTTTCAATATTTGTGAACAATGAAGGTGTAAAATATGAAATATTAAAAATATAAATATTCCTTTTATTCTGTTTCAACAACCACATGTTATTCTTTCCTCATCTGGGCAGAACTCTAATTCTTCTCTAATTTCTTTTTCTACGTGCTCTGTGCAGACTTTCCATTTTCTAGCTGTTCACTCTTCAAGAGCCTCATTTCAAAGATATTTATTTCAATTGCTCAAAAATTTGCCAAAATTGTTCGAAACACTAATGACAGAACAAAATGTCAGTGTTATTTCCAACACCAACCTGAATTCTGCAACTCAAAATATTACTGCATGGGCATTACCAACATAATTTCGATTTTCCAAAGATGTCAATCATTCTTGGATGGACTATAAATTTTTAATGGAAGGGGGACATATTTTGAACAAAATTGTAATCCGACATCTCCACAAAACTAGGTGTAGGTGCTATACCCCTAAATTCTTCATAGGGAATAGAGGGTGAGCTAAACCCCAATAAGAATTTGCAAACCATAGTGTTCATGTAGAGGGTCAAGTGATCTTTCAATTGAGGTATAGCTCATCTCCTATTCCCTATTGAGAATTTAGGGGTGATCCTACACCTAGGGTTGAGGAGATTTCGGCTTACAATTCTACTCAAAATATGCCCCCCTCATGGGCGCCCGCAGAAATTTTTCTCAGGGGGGAGCCAAAATATTTCTCAGGAGGGACAAAATGAAAATTATTGTAATATTGAGGGTGTTGTGCTGAAAAACGATAAGGCCATCAAAATCTCAGGGGAGGCCTTGGCCCCCCTGCGAATAAAAATTGACCTGTTCCGGAATTTTCTCTGAAAACATCCTTGTCGAGACATAATTGGCCTAAAAAGTTTTCAAATTGTCACCTCCTGTAACTACTTCAAGGAATCCATAAAAATTTGCAAACCATAGTATAGTTACAGAACAAGTGATCTATCAATAATTGAGGTATAGCTCACCCCCTATTCCCTATTAAGAATTTGGGGTGATAGATACGAATAGAAATTGACCTGTTCCGGCATTTTCTCTGAAATGAGCATTGTCGTGACATACTTGGACTGGCAAGTTTTCAAATTGTCACCCTGTATATTTATTATTTCATCCTATTTCTTGTATTCTACAACAATTCCGATAAAATATTCACACACAACAGTGGCGCACCAAGGGGGGGGTGCTTTGGGGCTGCAGCCCCCCCCCAAAGCTACCAAAAGTTTCGATTTTTCGCAGTTCATTTCCAAACAAACGTCGAGCATTATCAAACAGTCTTCTTCAGCCCCCCCAAAACAAAATCCTGGGTGCGCCACTGACACACAACAATAATACATTAGTTCGCTTCAATATCATTAATATTGTATTTTTCTCATAATGCAGACTCGTAGTAATTGGTGAATTCATTTGCACGTATTCGAGGTTCTCTTCGATGTTTACAGATGGGAGGCTAAGTATCCCTCCTCGCATTAGTTTTTCTTGGAATCAACCTTCTTTTTATAGCAAACAAGCAGGCCGTCCCAGCTTCGCTCGGGTAGAAATTTGTTTCACGCGGCGGTTTCATCTTCAACACTCCAACCTGTCATATCTTTTGATGTAATCGTTGCAATTGTATGGGGGCAATGTCGTTCTAACTTAAACAACGTATTAGGTTGGATGAGGATCATTACCCAATTCATAAAAACACACTCCCAAATAGTACATAATTTTGGAAAACATCTGATTACCATAAACAGGTAATAGCAAGTCAATATAGATAGATATATGCTATTGCGGACTTTTTTGTAGAACTATTTAAGAGGTTCATTTCTGTCATACATACTGTATCCACGTAAGTCTAACGGTTTTTGCAGCGCACGTGAAAATAGCTGATTATGGCTGATTTTTTTGTGATGAAAAGTAAAGTCTATTAGGTATATATATTATATGTCACTCAGGTATAATGTAACTTTCTGAGGGTGAAAGAAGTTCTGCAATCGGTCCAGTAGTTTTTGAGTCAAGTCGTATCAAACACACAAAAATACAAATCTTTCCTCTTTATAATATTAGTATAGATACAGAGTGTAACAGCCAAATGGAATAAATTCGATAACGAATAAATGAGGGCGTGTTGGGAAAAACGCTCGGACACGTCGATTTCTAATTTTAAAAGCGCATATTTTTCAAGAAAATAATATTATATAAAGTGTTCCATGTGACCGTGGCCAATACCATCTTTCTTATTTCGATTGCAACCCCCTGTATATTATTTATTTTTTGGATTCTTCAGAGAATTCTAGACACAATTCATGCACAATGTTCTATACCTATCCTCAACTATTTCGGAAGTATTAAGTGTTTTCAGATTTATTGCAAAAATCAAAGTTTTAAATAAAAATTATATTATTTCACAAATTCGGTACATTACACTTAAAACCTAATAGTAATACTGATTATTTCTTATTTATTGAAAAAAAAAACAAAAAAAACATGCATGTCAATGTAGGAATTAGAAAATGTTCGCCGCGTTAAGTTAAGCGTCCACATGTCGGCAACGGACGCATCGGACGGATCGGATTTACGGAATTCCTTTGCAGAAATGCCGCCGCTCCGATGCGTCCGATGCGGATCTGTGGACGGGCTTGCACGAGTTTCTATACAAAGAATACCGAAATCCGTTTGATCCGATTCGTCCGATGCGTCCGTTGCCGACATGTGGACGCTTAGCTTTAGAAGACAATTCTACACCAGATTAGCATGTTGCCAAGACGTTCGCGGCGAGCATTTTGAACATTTCCTACATTGACATTAATGTTTTTTTTAATGATTAAGAAATAATCAGTATTCCTTATTAGGTTTTGAGTGTAATGTATCGAATTCGTGAAATAAAATAATTTTCATTTAAAATGTTAATTTTTGTAAAAAATCTTGAAACACTTAATATTTCCGAAAAAGTTGAAGATAGGGATAGGACATTGTACATGAATTATGTCTAGAATTTTCTGAAGAATCCAAAAAATAAATAATATACAGGGGGTTGCATTTGAAATAAGAAAGTTGGTATAGGCCACGGTCGCATGGAACACCCTATATAATTTTATTTCCTTGAAAAATATGCGCATTTAAAATTACGAATCGACTTGTCCGAGCGTTTTTCCTAACACACCCTCATTTATTCGTTATCGAATTTATTCCATTTGGCTGTTACACTCTGTATAGATAGTGTAGATAAGACGAACAAATTGGCGAATGCGAAGGTTATTCTTTTTTATTCTCTTCAGTTCGAAAAGGATGCCAGATCAATATATCATTCTTCATATTTGTAGAATTTCTAATATCAAAGATCTGGAATGATCATCCTCGATAAGGCGACGAAAATCTGATCACAACACTCATATCGCCGGTAGTTATTATTTTGTAGAAAAATGCTCGAAAAGGTCATCCATATAATTGAGGCGTTTGTCATGCACCTTTTGCACCTACAACGAAAGAGGAGGTTTCTAAATGGCATTCCAAACTTCATGTGCCAGAAATGGTTAAAACTTCAGCGGATGAGGATGATTTGATCACTGAAGGGACTTATGGACGTTTCTCCATTTAAACCAGGGCTATATCATTTCTTCGCGATGTATATTTTTCTCGGGAATATATTCAATCCACTAGGATGGACCCACTGATCATGGATTCTGGTCAAATTCAATTCTTACCGACCGTCCACCGTAAACAGGATAACTCGAACGGATGGACCTAAAGACGTTTCAAATGAGTTCGTTAATGTGCAAAATTCGACCAGGGGTTCGATAATTATGGCTACGTCCATAATTTTGTCCAGATTGCTCAACCAGAACCATACAGCGTGACCCATTTCAAAAGATCCACTGAAATAACTCCTTGGGAAGGTCCTGTAACAAAAAATAATTCAACTGAAAGTTTCTTTGTTTTCAGGGGGACACTCAATCTGACCTTACAGTTTGATTTCAAGGTCAAGTAGATTTTTTGAATGGGGAATATGCATTTTCCGTTGCAGTTTATGAATCTTCGTGAGAAACTAAGAACATTATGCCCTTTTTTGTTTTTGCCATGATAGTCTGAAGTGAGTCATCATCCTGTATCATTTTTGGCAAAATGGAGAAATCATTTTTGGCAAATTGTTTGGCTTATTTTGTTTATAAACTTGTAAATTTCATTTTTTTTTGGAATGCTATGCCCGATAATTTTTCATTTTCAGTATTAGTATTACTCATGATTTTGGGTAGATTATGAATTCCTATGCTAACTGTTTCCTTTTCCCAAGAATCTAAGATTATGCGAGCGGAATCTCGCCCTCATTCATGTTATATTGTAATGAATTATTATGAATAATAAAGGCCTTTATTATTAGTTTTATCATCATTATATGAATCGTTTTGGAAATATGTAGTGTTTTATGCTCAGATTGGCGAATGCGATGAGATTTTATTATCTCGGTGTCAACTCATGTGAACGCTTGGAAAAAATTCGGTAAACAAACCAGTTTTTGATTTTTGAATATGTTCATACGCTATACAGAACCAAATGATTCTATGAGAACGAAAAAAGATTGTCCCTACTCAAAAAATCTACTTGATCCTGAAATCACCTTGAAATCAAACTTCAAGGACTAGGGACAGATTAAAGGCCTGCATTCGATGTCCCCATGAAAACTAAGGAAGTTTAATCTGAAGCAGTTATTGCTTCAGGATCTTTCTGTATAGGGAGTTATTTCAGTAGATCTTTTAAAATAGGGTACCCTTTAAATAATGCTAACGAATTATTGACTAACAATGTTATATCATATCCAGGATCATGGACGATTGCTTTGACGTCGGTTGTCAGAACTTATTAACAGCTGTCAACAATTTTTTTGTGGATTCTTGAATGCGAATCTACCTATGAGATGAATCAACTTTCAAGATGGTTCGTTTTTACTTGCGCAGGTCTGTTTGATCTTATCTGAAACAGAATCTGTACAGACAGAAGAAAAAATCATTAAAATGCGCAAACAATTATTACTTGCCTCATTATGAACCATAAGACGTTTCTGTAAGGGATATAAATTAATGAAATTAAAAAAAAAATTAAGATAGAAAGACCCATTGTCGATGGCCATTTGGTTACAGACAATAATAAGTATTGACTCTACTCTTGTCCGTCAGTAAACAAATCAATCAATCAATCAATTGACTCTATAAGGAATCATGCATGTTTGCATCAGTTTACATAATTTTGGACGAGCAGTTTAATTCTTCGTACCAACAGATATCGGAGACGAATATTTTGTTTCCGAAAAGTGAACTTTGTACTTCATTTTATTTAATTTGTGGTAGGCAAATCTGAAAAAATATCACAATTTTCTGATGAGTTGAATTTTAAGTGAACCTAGTTTGCCCTTAGGTTTTTGCATTCTGCTCTTTCAATTTAAATTTAATGTTCATCAATCAATGTGAGTATATGAATTTTATGCAAATAAAAAAATTATATAATTCTTAGTTGTTGCATAAACCTTTTTCCCCTATTTTACGTTCTAGTATCGGTTTGTTTAAAACAAATTTTCAAAGGTATATTACATACATATTCATATATAGAAAATTTAGTTTCAGATTGATAACACTAATTGGCGAATGCGCCGGGTAAGGAACTCGTTCTTCATATTCATGAATGTACACACAAGAGGCTCATTTCTCTGATTGCCTTGAATATTTCAATGAATTTCCTAAAATTGTCTCTCCTTTTTATTTTATTTTATTTTAGAAACATCCGAATGTGACCTTTCTCGATGTACCTACTAATTAATTCAATTCACGGAATGCGCAGCAAAATTAGTTTATATTACATATTCACGAAAATTCGAAGTATTCTGTTGATATGATATTGGTGTATTGCAGTCGAACAGGTCAATTCAATAAGCAAATGATGTTGTCATAATATAGGGTTTTGCATCCAAAAAAAATTTGGAAATATCCATAATGCATTAGGCATTTTTATTATCCCAATGATTGCCATACTGCAAAAATGATCTGAGAATTCTCAAACAAGTTCGAGCTACTGAAATTGGGTAGACTTATTCGACTTCTTTTTAGAGTTATCATGTATAAAACATGATAATTGTTGTAGGTGGTCCAAATGTCCCGAGAACCTGAATTCTGCTAAGTTAAAAAGAATAATGAGAAATTTAATTCCTGCACCTACTATTGAAATTAGAGGCATCTCCAAAAGATTATCGAAAAAAAATAGAACATTTCCTAATCTTTCTATAATTGACTCCAAATCCAAACATTTTTTTTGTGATGTGACCCTGAATAATCCTTCCGCAAATAACAATGCAAAAGTAAAACACAGCTACCTACATTTTTGAGAAAATCTCAGTTTTCATTTGTAATTATTGAGAGAAGTACAAAATTGGCTTAATAGTAATTGAAAAATAGGGGTTCCTCAATCTTTTGTCTCGAGCGGGAAGTTACTTCACATTTGAAGGTGAGTAAGGTGACATGGGAGGTCGTTTTTCTTCCTTGTTACACAAGTGCACCTTATCCTCATGCATAATGGTTCTTGACTAAAAATGCCAATGAAGTGCCAGTGTTTTCTCAGATTTCAGTGAATGAGTGATTGTCTTTCCTCAGTAGCGCCTGACGAAAAGTCCCAAAACCGGGTCTAATGCTGTTTTTCCATTCACGAATCTAGGAGTGGATTTGGTTTTTCCAATCGCCGGCCCTGAACAGATACAAATGTAGCTTCGATATTATCAGATACAAATTCCAAAAAATTATTTTATATGTACTCCAGGAGCTGATGAAGATTAAAGAGAAAGTAGTTTAGGAAAATTTGATGGAAAAAAAGGATTTTATCAATGTGCTTCAATGAAAAAATAAACCAATAAATATGTTGTGGGCAACTTGGACCTTTTTCAATATATATTACTTTAGTATGAACAGTGAACACAATCCAGAAATCAAATCAAATTCATAGATTATTTTTTTGGTTGTTTTAGAGTATGGTCAGACGCCCCAAAAACACTTTGAATAGTCGATAGAAAAACTAATTTTAAGACGAACAATCCATAAAGGCTTCCTTTCGAAAATACATTGAAATAATATCTTAATCTCTGGGGAAAACCAAATTGTACAAAAGAATATTTAGCAAAAATACGACGGGCCTAAGAAACCATTTGCTCAATTTATTTTCCATAAAAATGTCACTTGACATGTTTTCGAAACTGCTCTAGTTGCGTCATAAAGGACCCCGCACTTTTACTACGGGAAATGGCGTTCCGTCAAATTTTCTAAAATTTTGGTATAATGTAGTACTCGACATACTGATCATTTGTCCATGGCCCCAACTCAATCCTATGACTAGTTTTTGAGATACAGGGCGTTGAAGTTGAGAATTACCCACTTTTACTACGCCTGTATCTCGGAACAGAATCGAATGAATTTCAATTTTTCTCAAGAAACATTTCATCACATCCCCAAGGAGCAAGCATATAGAGGAATATGACCTCTATATCCTATCGTTACGAATACAGTACAGGGTTATCCATAATTGAATGCATGCCCGATATGGAAAGTATAAAATATGTCAGTACCAGAGCGAGAACATTCGCAAAATGAACTATTACACTAGATATGTTGTTGTTACATCGAAAAAGTCTGAAATACCCAGAATTTATACTGGGTGATCCATTATTATAGAAACTATTCTCAAGGAAGGTTAAATGGACACCCTGTATTTATGGGTTGATTCAAGGTGTTTGTTTAATTTTTTTAGAACATATCATCATGGACTTCAAAGAATACAGGGTGATTCAGTCATGAATTGAACTTTGAACCTCACGAAAATACCCAAAAACCACCTTTTTTTTTCATCACCCTCTATTTCAAGATTGAGTCCGACGAGGTGGGAGTTTTCTTTCACCACTGTACTTGATATGAAAACATCAATACGGCTGAGAGTTTTTATCCACTTCCTATGACCAGATTTTTTTTTATGTAATATGAAAATTATTTATTTATGTGATTCTATTCGTATTCCAGCAGAAAATCTGGTCATAGGAAGAGGATGAAAACTCTTAGCCGTATTGATGTTTTTATATCAAGTACAGTGGTGAAAGAAAACTCCCACCTCGTCGGACTCAATCTTGAAATAGAGGGTGATGAAAAAAAAAGGTGGTTTTTGGGTATTTTAGTGAGGTTCAAAGTTCAATTCATGACTGAATCACCCTGTATTCTTTGAAGTCCATGATGATATATTCTAAAAAAATTAAACAAACACCTTGAATCAACCCATAAATACAGGGTGTCCATTTAACCTTCCTTGAGAATAGTTTCTATAATAATGGATCACCCAGTATAAATTCTGGGTATTTCAGACTTTTTCGATGTAACAACAACATATCTAGTGTAATAGTTCATTTTGCGAACGTTTTCGCTAGCTGGAATTGACATATTTTATACTTTCAAAATCGGGCATGCATTCAATTATGGATAACCCTGTATTCGTAACGATTTTCGGTCATATTCCTCTATATGCTTGCTCCTTGGGGATGTGATGAAATGTTTCTTGAGAAAAATTGAAGTTCATTCGATTCTGTTCCGAGATACGGGCGTAGTAAAAGTGGGTAATTCTCAACTTCAACGCCCTGTATCTCAAAAACTAGTCATAGGATTGAGTTGGGGCCATGGACACTTTTGATCAGTATGTCGAGTATACTACATTATACCAAAATTTTAGAAAATTTGACGGAACGCCATTTCCCGTAGTAAAAGTGCGGGGTCCTTTGCAACAAAATATCAAATTGAAAAAAAAAAACAAAATATTTGGCGGACCGCTACATATTTATATATTTCCGATATATGAAATGAGAGAATTTGAAAAAATATTTTGATTATCTAGATGAAAACATTATTGAAAACTGATTCTATAAAAATAACCAACGAGTATTCAATGAAGATCGAAACGTGAGTCTTGATATTTTTCTAGATAATCTGTTTCTCTATTTTCACGCTTCATTCAATATGATGAACGAATTCGTATTATTTAAATAATAATTTTTCTTATTAAAAACTGATCAGTAGCCGTTTCTCGAAATAATTTTGTGAGTATGATATGGATTAAAATCACTGTCGAGTTTTAAGAGCGGAATATGCGTATGGTTCTTGGTATACTTCTAGATCATTTGTTTTTCTATTTTTTTTGCTTCAATGATTATGAAAGACGAAATAATTTGTGGGTATCCAGAAATAATCTTGTGAGTATGATTTAGATTAGAATCATTGATGAGTTTTAAGAAAGAAACATGCGTTTGGTTCGTTGCATCGGCCCCTGCAGGTTGGGCCATGGCCCTTCCTGAGATTTTGATGGCCTTATCGTTTTTCAGCACTAGGTACTACAATAATTTTCATTTTGCCCCCCTGAGAAAAATTTCTGCGGGCGCCCATGGCTCGTGGTACTTCTAGATTATTAGTTTCCCTAACTTTTTTTGCTACAATGACTACAATATGATAATTGAAATACATTTTCAATTCGTGTAGAATTAAAGCAGTGGTTTTTACAAATTGTCATATATCGGAATTATATAAATATGTGAAGGTTGGCAGAATACCCTATTATACTCCATTCACTTTTATAAAGTATCGCGGTTAGCCACGATTTAGGTTTATCAAGTCCTTTTACTTAAAACTGACGCAGGTTGGTACTCGTGAAAATCAAGCGACATTGCCAAGTCTACTTTCTATTTACTCTTTTTTAACTTTGTAAATGGAATTAGTGCTTCTAAGGTTCAACTGTGGCGCAGGTTTCGTAGAACTACTACATTTTCATACTGGTATTTCAAGTTGTGCAAAAAGGTATTTAAATGTGTTCTGTAGGTATTTCTTGAGAATTTTGAAAAGTGGAGAATTCCATAGGTTCGAACTATCACAAAGTAACGGACTATTCTGTCCATTATTTTTCAGTAAAATTTCAACACTCGTTTCTTGATTTCCATATAAGAAAATAGCATAACTGAATCTTCCAACCATTTTTATATACGTGAAATATTTCCAGTTCTAACAGAGAAAAAGTTTCTTCAGCATTCGCCAGGTCTTTGAAATTACTGAATTCACATAATATTTTCTCAAATTCATTAGTTTCCCAAAGTAAATGAACATTTTGATAAAAATATAATTATGTACTACGATTTTTTAGCAAAAACGTCAAGTAGGACTCTTTTGTATTGAATATCAATAAAATAGTCCGAGATTTTAATTTCTGGATATAGAAAAAATGAAATATTGAAGATGCTCGTGCATAAAAATATTATTCCGATTATTTTCATTACAATGTTCTATGCTGAGCAGTGGCTAAAGAACCGCAAACGATCTACCCGACTCTAGATTCGGACATTGATAAATCACATTTTTTTATTATTCGAATGTCCCTAAAATACCTTCTCCACATACAGAATCAGCTTACGATTAGTTACGATTCAACAAAGAAATTTGCATCATTAACTAATAAATTTACCAATTTTCAGGTTGATAAATTATACATGTATACTTCATTCACTTTTATAAAGTATCGCGGTTTGCCATGAAATTTTGACACATTTCACCGCGTATATTTTGAAAATGTTAGGTTATGGTCATTGCACTGTCAGATACGCCCACAACGTTGTCGATTCTGCTAAAAAATCGTAGTAATTACGTATTCATCAAAATGTTCATTTACTTTGGGAAATTAATGAATTTGAGAAAATATTATGTTAATTCAGAAGACATTTAAATACATTTTTGCACAACCTGAAATACTCCAGCATGAAAATGTAGTAGTTCTACGAAACCTGCGCCACAGTTAAATCTTCGAAGAACTAACTCCATTTACAAAGTTGAAAAAGAGTAAATAGAAAGTAGACCTGGCAATGTCGCTTGATTTTCACGAGTGCTAACCCGCGTCTGTTTTAAGTGAAAAAACTTGATAAACCTAAATCATGGCCAACCGCGATACTTTATAAAAGTGAATTGAGTATATAAGCATCTGCATCACTGATAATATTCATGAAATATAAACCTCGAAATATTTTTTGTCGAGCAGAATAATTGAATGAGGAAGGTATAAAATTTATATAATCGAAAATTTATGAAGGAATTATGTTCAACATAGACGACAATAATTTTTGTGGAAACAAGGGAATAAAAACAAATAAATATTCGTTTATTCAAGTACAAACTGCATGAAATTTTTCCTCTCGATTCAAAAAGCTAAAATATTCGTACAGCTAGAATTCAATCAATCATAATTAACCCAAATAATTATGGAGATATATGCCATCGCTATTAACAACTAAAAAATTCTTCAACATGTCAGATGGCCTAGTTCTCTAATTGAAAATTTCGAAATAATCAACTGGTATCATAATTCGATAAATTGAAGACAAACAACAAAATTAACATCCTTTCATAAAATAAATAAAAACAATCAATGAAATAGTAAAGAGGTTTCCAAACCATTTTGGTATCCTTCGTCGATGTGTTGACGAAATCAGCTTTCACAATGATCTCAGAAATCGAACAAATCTGGAAAATCACTGTGAAAACCCGTTTCGTTTCAACATTATCACAGAAAACATAACTCTTGGTCACATGATAACATTTCGAACTGGAGCGATAGATAGTCCATCCTTCATTCACAGCACCAAAAACGAGATCGAGACAGTGATATCTGAAACAAAATTAGTTCATTACGATCAAAGTTCACGATTTAGTTAGGAGAGTGGTTCACTCTGTTCAATGGGGAATATTCAACAGTGAGGACGCAAAGAAAAGTCGCCGATGAATGAAACGTTTTCCGCAGGTATTTCCAAGACACTTCACACCATTCACTAACCAAACTATCCACGTTACGTCCGGTTCCGTTGAGTTCGAGGAAATGACTACGCCGTATGTGGCGATTGCAAGGTACTAATCACTTACATGAATGAATTCCAATTTTCATTGATAAAAAATTACTCAACCATGAGATAATACATCTGTGCGGCCGGCAACGGTGTATTTGGGCTAAAAACAATGGATTCTGTGTCGAAACACCTTGAGGAAGACAGCACAGCGCGCAAACAACATAAACACGGTGCGACCTGCTAATTCACTTGTTAGTTATGAATGAAACAAATTCAGCTCCGTTATCAATACTGGCATTATCAGGAACTGAAGTCACGTCTTTATTTTTTCTATATTTAAATATACGTATCACGTTTTTACTAAGTGCCCGTTGCGGACGCGTTGAAAATTTTTCTTTGATGCTTCACGAATAACTGCTGCGTTGATCACTGGTCGAGGCAGCAACAGTTCTTACATTGGCCCATTCATGATTCATGCCTTGCATAACGTAATGCGATAATTGATCAAATATCTTAGTACCGCCTGGAATGTAGTAATGTAAATTACTGACGTCATGGCGCCTTTCCTGTGCTTGACTGACGGATAGTAGGGTGTTTTCTCGAAGATAAACAAGATAACGTTCCGTTTTTAAACGTTATCAACTCATTCAGTTCTAATGGGACTGTGAGAGTTGGGAAAAACATAAGAAGCAATATTTCAAAACGATGGGTAAACGCAGCAAATACGGTTCATTCTTATAGGTAACATCATGTTTGGAGCTGAGGCAATCTGAAATACTAAAATTTTTTCGCTACATGCGTTCGGTCAAAATTCAAATATTTCATCGAACAATCGTTAGACTATTATAAAGGGTTATCCAAAAAGAGGTGCTATTTTGACATTCAAAGAAAAATGTCATTTTTCAAATGCATGCGTGATCGTTGATAATGAAAAATAAAATCAGCCAAATGACCACCACGACTACAGGAACAAATCCTTTTCAAAACCGAATCGCAATGAGGTTGCCCCATGTCCTCGATAGCCTCAAGAACTTCATCCTCCTTCTAGGTCCAGTTTTCTCATCACATCGTTAAAATGCTGAAAATTTTTGCTGTTCTCGAAAACTAATATGTATCGTAGTTCCACTTGATGACCTACCACTTACTGTGTCAATTCACCACATTTTGCGCAAATCCGCAACCACATGAATTTGGTTTTCTATAACGTTTGAATTAGACGAAGAAGAAATTAATTCTATTCAGTAGCCACCACGCTTGTCCTATTTATCAGATAGGTTTTACCGTTTAGGGCATTATGTTCATGAGGTTCCTATACCTATTAAAGTTCAGAGCTAAACATCATTCATAATATTGTTCAAATATTCCAGGCTTGCAATCGAAAACAAAAATAATGAGAAAATGAACTGACGCATTCAAAAAATCAAAAGGGTACATTGATCCCTTTAATTCCCATTAGCTCACTGATTGTTCAAATAAAAATTAATTCAAAACTTTGATATCCTTAGAAGTGCAAAATTCGTCATCATATGCCGAAAACATTCGAAATTATGAATGGGAAATTATATTTTTTATTCTAAATTATATTACAATTAATATTTTGTTGAAATATCGATTTATATATTTTATTGAAAATTGTTAGTTAATATGTGCCAATTCAATCTTAATTATTATTGACAGTTTCAATTGTATTAATTTGTTGATAGCGTTTTCCACTAATAGTATGCAAGCCTGATTTTGCTTTTTGACAAATAAATCCATTAAATTATTGAACATTTAATTATTTCAAAAGTTAAATCTTCCTTAAGATATACAGGGTCCTGCAATAGTGCGTTCTTCTTCCAAAGCTGCCGAACCAGACATCTCAGAGATTTCGTTGGAAAGTAAACAAACCTCTTGTACCTTCATTTCTGCATCTCAGGAAATTATTTTCTGATATACAGGGTGTCCCCGATAAATGTTATTCAACAAATGAATGTTTTTTTAATGGATCACCCCATATATTTTCATATATTTTCAATGAACTTCATTACCTCTTTTATGACGCAAAATCTTAGGGACATTTTTACAACAGTTCAGATTTTCTTCGAAGAAAACTGTAGAAAGGTGAGGGAAAAGCAGTTCAGTAAAAGTCTTCTGACGATTTACAGAAGCTAATGTAACATGAATTTGAACTGAAAGTTTTTTTATTGAAGGGTTTGCCTTGACATGGTTCCTAAACGATCAACCTGTCATATACAGGGAGTCCGTTATTGAGGTCCAAATATGGAGAACTTAAAATTATTATTTCTCAATTTTTTCAAATAGAACACCCTGTATTTTTTTCCACAATGATGTAGAAAATTGAATACTTCACATTTTCTCAGAAGTTACCTCAGGATTATTTCAACTCCCGCATCCAGCAGACACGAAAAATTATATCGCAACTGAAAATTTTATTCAAATAATAACATAATAAAAACTAACGGACATTCAGAAGATAACATTGAGATAAAACTATAAATGAATAATTATTGACAAACTTCAAAACCTTCTCAGAATCATATTTCCTGAGCATCATCATGAAAATTATATTTCTTTTTCGTACAAGCAATTCATATTGATCACGTATTCAACCTATTATATCAGTTTATATCCAAAAAGAATATTGATCAACTTATTGCTAATTAGAGCTCGAAGATACTTTCGAATACAGTGAATCAGTATAAATTTTTGGAAAAATAGGATAGTTGATATGATTTTCATGTTAGGGCAGTGCCACAGATGTTTTTTAAGGAAGTCGAACTTATGCTGCCCAATATCCCGATAGGAAACAAAAATTCATACTGATTCACTGTATTCGAAAGTATCTTTGAGCTCTAGTAGCAATAACTTGATCAATATTTTTTTTGGAAAGCCGATAAAAACTGATATAATTGGTTGAATACGTGATCAATATGAATTGCTTGTATGAAAAAGAAATATCATTTTTATGATGATGCTCAGGAAATATGATTCTGGGAAGGTTTTGAAGTGTGTCAATAATTATTCTTTTAGTTTTATTTCATTGTTCGACATCTTTTGAATCTCCATTAGTTTTATCATGTTATTATTTGAGTGAAATTTTCAGTTGCGATATCATTTTTCGTGTCTGCTGGATACGGGGGTTGAAATAATCCTAAGGTTACTTCTGAGAGAATGTAAGGTATGCAATTGGCTACATTATTGAGGAAAAAATACAGGGTGTTCTTTTTGAAAAAATCGAGAAATAATCATTTTAAGTTCTTCATATTTGGACCTTAATAATGGACACCCTGTATATGATAAGTTAATCGTTTAGGAACCATGTCGAGGCAAATCATTCAATTAAAAAATCTTAGTACAAATTCATGTTACTATCGCTTCTGGAAATCGTCAGAAGACTTTTACTGAACTGCTTTTCCCTCACCTTTTTGCAGTTTTCTTCGAATAAGATCTGAACTGTTGGAAAAATTTCCCTAAGATTTTGCGTCATGAAACAGGTAATGAAGGTCATTGAAAATATGTTGAAATATATGGGGTGATCCATCAAAGAAATCATACATTTGTTGAATAACATTTATAGGGGACACCCCGTATATTAGAAAATAATTTCCTGAGATGCAGAAATGAAGGTACAAGAGGTCTACTTTCCAACGAAATCTCTGAAATGTCTGGTTCGGCAGCTATGGAAGAAGAATGCACTATTGCAGGACCCTGTAGATATTTCGCTAATCCAATCGATGAAAATCACAGGACGCTTGTCAATTCAATCTATGAATAATTGATTATGAACTGGCAGAAACTGAAAATGACAACTTGACAACTAGAGGTTTACCTCTTCATATGAGCTTGATATGGCATCCACTGTTTACGACAAACTGAAAAGAATGAGGTACTGTTAGGAATGTGCTGGTTACACTTCTACAACCGTTAGTTTAGTGCCTTACAAATGGAGTGGATATTTCTTATTAGTCTGAATTCCATTTATAAGCTCAGAAAGTCAACCGGAGTTGTATTTGTCAGACCTTCGACAATGTCAGTCCAGGATTTCAAAACTTACCATGTGGAAAAATTCAGTTAAACCAATCCAACGAAATTCCAAAGAAATTTTCGATCCACAAAATATCACTGAAAAAAAAAAAGATATATTGTGTGAATAATCTATAAGATAATAATCTCGTATCTCCATTTTATGAATGAATATTATGTAGGTCACATGACGGGAACTAATGCGCATTCCGAACAAGGAAAAAACTCGAAAATTTATTGAATGGAAATTAACGAATGTGAAACATAACCCATTTGAAATTATTATACCGAGACTCCCAGTTAGAATGGCATTACATAGGAAGTTGACGATAATGAGCAGATGACCTACATGACCTCATTCCCTATCGATTTTATCATTCAGAATTTGAATATCTTCAATAAGAATTTCGTTGCTCTTTGATATGATCCATTTTTTAGGCCGATCGAATCCAATGAATAAATTACAAACAGGAAGTGTCCGATTCTGTTCCATTCGACGTTCGTGATTCCTCTCGATTTCATTCATAATTGATGCGACCGAAAAGGTTACCACGCACGACACGGTTCTCTGATGGTTTTATTGTTACCAAAATATTGGTTATTCTGCCCTGGCCAATTAGAAATCTGTTACACTATGGAATGAAATAAAACTTTCGTGTCTGAATGTTTTGATTTAAACTAATCAGAAAGCCCAAACTAACTTACGAAATCTGAAGAAAATTAGAATGGGGAAGACAATGCCTCCAATTGAAAAACTGGTACAATTTCTTCACTCATTTTCGGATTTCGAAGGGATTGAATAGTTCTATAACAGAAGAATCACAGGATTCGATATACAGGGTGATTCTTTGACTCCAGTTGTCGACATACGCAAGCGTCGTGACATAACAGATCATAGATATTTATACTTTGTTATCCGAAAAATCAAAAAGACATCATCATCTCATGAACTCTGTGGAATATTCATAGAAGATTATTGTTTTGAATACAAAATACATAGGTCGATACAGCTTGATTATTCACAAATTGAATGAAAAACCATCTGTCTAAGATATTTTTGGGATATCGAGGAAAATATAAACAAATAATTAGTGTTCACAAACACATTTTCGAAGAAGAAACTCATTTCGATGGGAGAAATATGGCTTTTTAATCGAAGATATAATCGGACGAAACGAAAATCGCGTTTGTAACATTTTCATTTCAATAAAGTGAGTAGGTATGTACTTGAGTATTCCTTGAATGAATTAACTCATTTTCAATCGAGAAATATGAACTCTGCATTAAATCCAGAGAATCGTATCAGGCGCGTATATGGCCCTTCTTTTTTTTCAAATGGCTATATCTTTTGAACAGAGCAATGTTAAACAGCAGTTTGTAGCTTCCTGAGGAATTTCAAATATGGATTCTCGAATAAAATCTTTGAGGATAAAATATTTTTAGTTATCTTAAACTTCTATAGGTACATACCTAGTTCGATACTTCACTTTTAGATTCTAACGTGATATGCTTGCTAATTTGAGTTTTAAGTATCCACTGCGAGTCCAAATCATCTATATAGACTATATTGCCTAGTTTTTCATGTTTTTATCGGTCATTTTCAATAGATGGCGTATGCCTCATTTTCCATACAAAACTTGGTCTGGTAGGTGAGACATAATTATTCAGCATATGCGAAAAAATTCCCTGCCCTGAGAGTTCTTGCTTCTTCAATAAAGTAGGTATAAGGGCAAAACTGGTTGTGTACACCCACCTTTAGGTATTCGTTTTGGTAACGAATCGATCGAATTAGCCCGTAATCTCCAAGAAAATGATGCGATCGAATGTAAAACAAATACGGATCGATGTTAGACATTGGTTTTTGAACGAAGTGTTTTGAAATAAGTAGATAAAATGATGGGAAACGTTATTTCTGTAAGATTACAAAGTTCACGAGTTGTTTACTACTCCATTTAGAATTTCATTAATCGAGCAGACATTTTGTGTATTCAACTGTCTACTTATATTGGAATTATGGTAATTTTTCAAGTTACCACATACGATTTGTTCTGGTACGCTTGTTTTTCAGAAACGAAAGTGTCATCATTCTGTCCAAATATCTGCAAAATTTATAAACCGAAAATGGTTAGGTCGGAACTCAGAGTAATAACTAAACAGGGAGTAATGGCGGGTAATTTGCTAGCATCTCTAGGCGTTTCCTGTGCATTCGTTCTTTCATTTATCCAGCAGACAAATCGATAGACAGTTCATTCTTTTGGGTTTATTGGAATTTGTTGAGACACCATAGGACAAATTGTAAAAGCACCGTGCCATAAGAAGATCGCGAAATGATTCCTACCTGGAAGTGAAGCAGCGTTGGGCAGTTACAGAACCTGAATGGGTGACCGATATTGCTATAATTCGAACAAGCTTGCAAAAGCCCCTTAAGGTTAACGTTTCTATATTTTCTTATGTATTGTATTCGTTCATAGTATTGTTTTGAAAAGTTCTGAAATAACTGAGTTTTAATATTCAAAATAATATTAACTATGAGGACTTGAATTACGTATATACGAGATATTTGTGGTACTGTAACGCTATACAGGCGTTCCGAAAACAATTCAGAATTTGGTCACAGATTCTCGAGACGAAATTAGGTCAATTAGGAGCTCCCCTCTTTCGGAGTTACAGCCCTCTGAATTTTGCCCCTTAAAATAGTCATCTCTTTTATCTAGAAATTTGATCAATGATTGTTATAGCGCCTTAGTTTAATTGTTGGCAGATCATTATGATAAAAATGTCAAAAAATGAATTAATCCAATTTTGTGAAGGTCAAGTGAGCAACCAGTGATTAACATGAAAAAACTTCAAGAGACAAGAAAGATTACCAAATGAATGAATTTTCGGTTTAACAATTGTCAAGGAATTCAAATACGCGGTTAAGGTTTAGGCCAAAATAAATAGCACTATCAGATTTCCCATACCATAGAACTTCTGTGGTAACAGACCTCCGATTAATTTCTTCACTTCGCCCATTCAGATGGACATGGAAGCATGAATAAAAACAAATGCATTAATTTTTGCTATAATTATCCCTGCAACACACAATTCATCGCATCAATATCGTATCTTTGTGAGATTTTGCACGTTTTGGCTGAATTGTTGTGCACTGAAACCAGAACTACGACCACAATACGAGGAAAGGTTTAGAGGTACGATTCGAGTGATTGGATATAGTTAATGAGAACGACACGTGGTAGAAAACTCTCTCAAATGAAGAATCTAAAACCAAACGACCTTTCACAGCTCAAATAAGCGTTTATTTTCTTTTTTCGGACAATTATAATGGAGTTTGGAATTCTGAAAGAGAGATTTCGCAATGGTTATGACAACTGCGAATAGCTAATTGCGATTAAATGATATCGTTTTTTCACAATTATAGATTCCAATTTATTCTATGTATACATTTCATTTAATCTCCAACGATTATTAATGATAAACTGAACTGGTAATAGTCTATATTTGTATATTACACAATTATATAATATTAAATACAGGTTGTTCAAAATTATACAACCTTAGTTCCGAAATACAAAATCGCTCAAACCAAATGGTTTGTAGAAATTCTTCTTGTCGCTCAGTTGACACAACTGGTACTTGGTGAGTCAACAGTGTTCGATCGGTCTATAAATCTAGGAAATTTTGGGTTAGGAGAATTATTCAAATTTTGGCCTACTCAGCGCATAAGCTAGAATTTTATTTTTGTCTCCTATAGACTGGTCCGAAAGTCGAGAAATACGATACGACCCTGGTTTTCAAATAAGAATGTCCCATTTTCATACCATACTACCGACCCGCCCCGGCTTCGCACGGATGCAATGCGATCCTTATAAACAACGGTAGTGACGGCGCCGCACCGCTATGTCCCTGCATTTTAAATCTGTAATATCTTCGGAAATATTCATTTAAATTACATTCTGTAAGGGGCCATATTGATCTATATTGAATGGACAATGTATTTAAGGTACTTAATTGGATAAGGATTATTGCTGTATTGCTTAAAATAACTTCCAAAAAAGCCATTTTTTTCCTGTAAAATGTTAAGGATAAAAAATTGTTATTGTGGGTTATCCTTAAGAGCATATACCATCGCGAACTTTTTTGTTAACCTTTTTTAGGAGTACAATTAATACCCAGTACATTATTTCGATTTATCTCGTGGGGTTCAGTCAGCGTTTGCAATGTAAGCGCAAAAAAATGTGTTTATTTACGACATCACTTAGAAACCTGTAAATTCATCAGTACTTCTCTACAATATTATGCATGTATCATACATGCATATAAACCTTCCTCTTGAATCACTTCATCTATTGAAAAAAAGCGTTTCAAAATCCGTTGCGCAGTTTTGAAGATTCAAGCATACATAGGGACAGACAGCGAACGCGACTATGTAATGATTCTGAATCTCCAGGGAATTCTAATTTTGAAATACCCTACTTGTCATAATTTCTATGTTTATTTTTGAAGCAAATCACTGTTTGCGACCAATTCCATGGATGTGAAGATATTTGAAGAGTTATAAAATATGTTTTTACTAATTTAATTCAAAAATAGACACCCAATGAAATAAATAACCACGATATCGTCTTGAATTGAGTAATTAAGGAGTAGGAAAGGAGCAGGTATGTGACGATGAACTCAGCATCAACTGACGATATAAACTGAACGTAACCTACATGGTTCTGGTCTCTAGCTCTAGGTACCATCAGCAGACTTGGGAGGTGAATTATCATAAGAATGTTAGCGTACTGCATTCGCGCATTCCAACAGATGACCTTAGAACTTTCTAGCGATGACGTAAGTTGCATTATTAACTGCTCCAATGCAATTTTTTCCATAGCGACCCACGTTGTTCTTCGAAATACTCCTATTTAAAGGTGCAACGCAATTGAAAAGTATAATAGGAGGTGGGTGAATAGTATAATCTAATGAGTCTGTGAACTACCTTGTCACTATGTCGGGTCTATTTTTAGCACCAAGTCACGTGCTTCATGCTTTGGTAAAGGATCATCATTCGATACTTTTACGGAAGAATTTTTTTCGTTTTGTTCAGCAACTTTGATTGTGTTGGTGAAGAGGTCGCAATTTATAGTCTATCGGTCAGAAATTTGAAAAACAGGTAGATACCTCAAGAAGTCATCACTGAAATTGAAGGGAATTGGACGAGCGGTTTATGACCTTTCAAACTTTTTCTAAATTTCAATTTTTTTTCATCGGATATCATCCCTTAGGTATGGGAGATCTTCGAGAGATGGAGAAGTCACTTCGAATACCAATACAACTTCGAATACCAATACAACTCCAAATTTACTAGCTGAGGAGCAAAGGCTGTCGTGAATCAATTACAGTATGTCAAAATATAGATATAATTAAGCTAAATCTGTGGGTATTCGAAAATTAGAATATTCCGGGCTTGAATTGAAATAACCAGATCAATGGAAGTATGTATTCGAACTTCGGGAATTGTAGTTACCGATCAAAGGCGGATCTTTGAGATTGAAAGTTCGATTCCTAAATTTCGAATCAGATCCCTGATTTAATGGTGGAATTCATACTATGTAATCCACGAAAAGAGAGACTTCCTTAATATCAGGAATATGGCCGTACTGATACCGTCTAAGTATAAATACCAAAATGTATCTGTTTTCTTGAGAAATTTTTATAGAATTTTGAACACGAAATAGATGGATACAGCTTGATGATGAATTGAATGAAAAACGTTTGTTTATAAGATGTTTTAGGGTTTTCGAGGAAAATATTAAGAAATTTTCAGCATTCGAAATCTAATCTTCAGGAGGAAGGATTTCTGAAAAAAGAGTTATTTTCGGAACTCGAATTGACGAATATTGTTTCAACTACCTCATTCTGTGAATGACTATGGTACTAGAGTGGATATGGTAGATGTTCTATGCTGTTCTGTGTTTTTCGATTAGTCGATTCCAAGATCTGAACCGTGAAATACACATCGATATGAGAAGGCAATCGCAGTATTTATTTTCAACGTAAAATTCACCGAAAGCGATCCATTGATACCTCTCAAAGTTATCTATTAATTTGGGGATAAAGCAGCTGAAGAACAAAATCAGAGCCGGACCTGCTACATTGAGCGGAAAATCAATCGCAGAACTTCCTCAGCGGAACTCGAAATATGTTACTTCAATTGAGACTTCAACTTCAACAATCTTGAAGTATGAAGTTGCTATGCAGATCTTTTTTGTTCCTCATTCTATGCAATTTTACCCCTACCACTATAAAAGGGTAGAACCATCACCACCATAATAACATCAATATGGCTTATACCCCTGCTTATCATAGTTACAGAGGGAAGCCAAATCGTTAGTAACAATTGAATTATACGCATGCGGCAACTGGAAATTCAAAAAATTGCAGGAAACGTAGAGGTTTTTTGAATTCTGAGTGTCAACAAGAAAAAAGAAATCGCGGCTGAAAATATGTCACTTAAATATTCTCAGTTCAATTCTAAAATATGAATAGAAGTTCACAATGATATACAGAGCTTGGAGAAAACAGATTGAAGCGATTGAATAATAACACATGAAAGTGAAGTTATGGATGACGTTTTAGGACATAATAATATGTGTCACTGAGAGAGAGAGAGAGAGAGAGAGAATTGGTATATTATTTTCATTCTTAATATTACTGCACATGCGCAGCTCGTGATTCTCACCAAATCCCGGCTTCAATTTTCATTGGCTCATTACCCATATCGGAATCATTAGACATATGGTTACAATCCTTCAAGAGATTTTTGTGTGTAACCCTTGTAAAATGAAAAACAACCCACATCTATTTTGTTCTCGATTGAAGCCACAGTCACAAGAAATGGAGAGAATAATTTTGATTATATCAATTTTTCGTCAACTGAAAACCTCCAGACTGTGCGAAGAAAAGAAATCAACCACAGATTTCCCTTGAATGTTAGGACTGGGATCGCCTATGCTTATTGAGCAATTCTTTCTACTACAACGAATATCGGTTGATTTCCTTCATAATCTTCTCAACAATTTGCCAGAATTACTAGAAATTGTCCCTCTCAATGAAGAGAATGTGGTCAATTTTCCTTTCAAAAAATTGTAGTCTCCCGAGAATTTTCCATGGGCAAATAAGCTGAAGCCATCCCTGCTCATTTAGTGCCTGAAAGGCGCACGTGGTCGAATTTGAATTAACACACCGTCGTTTCCTGTTTGATACAACTGATGTGTTTGATCATTGCTCTAAGGTAAATATTTGTGTGAGGCTGCATGGAGCATTCTTCGGATTCCAAGGCTTACTTATCTCTCTTCGAATAACGAGTTTTCATTCCCTTCTCTGTTTACCTTCGGAATGAACTCCACATATCGCGGTGCCAAGATGACTGTAGTTTAGAAGGAAATACTTCAGTGGGTACTCAAAGAATTACTCAAATATGGGCGTTCATCGAAAATATTGGTCCTATAACTTCATCCATCGATAAAATGCACGTATGAAAGTTTATATACTCCATTCACTTTCATTTAATCACATAGGAGGTCATGTTTTCGTTTTTAGGAGCTGGTGCACCTGATGAAAACTCCGTGCGCGTACATAAAATATCGTTAATGACAAAACGACGTTGCCAGTTTCTCTGTTTACATCAAAGTAAAAGTATCAAAGATATGTCACATTTCGTTAGTTCGAATCGATCGGCGATTTTGGGGCGAAATATCGATAGGAAATCGCCTATTTTTCCGTTCTTCGTCATCCAGAAGAAGTTTCCCGTCGATATGAGAAATTTCGTGCAAGTGTAATTTTTTCCTTTTACGACTTTTGGCGTGAGTACGAACGGCAAATTTGAATTGGACCAAAAATCGATTTATAAGCATAAATAAAGCGAAAGTAAGACATTTTTACACTTGATAACGAAGTTTTTTCTAGGTATCTGGCCGTTTAGAAAGATTTCAAACGAAATTCCGGTCCCCCAGAAGTTTGGTTAGTTTCGGTATCGTTTTTGGTGCTCAAAATTAATCTGGATTGTGTAAATGGACAAAAAAGGCTTCCTTATACGATCTTCTAACGAAAGCGTCCGGAAAATATAGTTCAGGTAGGATTTTCGAGGAATTATGAGGAAAGAACTTGCAGAATGAAATTGCACGATTTTCGTAAGTAAACGGTTTCTGGATGGCCATAATCGGTATCCAAATGAATATTGTTGATCGTTTTCACATTTCAGAAAAAAACACGTCGAAAAAGCTAAAAACAAAGAAATATGACTATATTGCATTCAACGGTAGGTGAATTCAGATTCCTATCAATTGAAATGTGTCAATGGAGCTTTCATTCCTTTGCCGAAAGTAGAAATAGGCTATATACATCGGTTTTTTCCATACTCCAGGAGTTTGTGTCTTATTTTAGAACAGGTGGATGATAAATGTGAAGCATATGTTCTACCTATTCCATTTTATTTGTACAAACCTACTGTGGTAGTAATGTATGAATATTTTTCAAACTTATAAATTACTTTACAGTCAGAATATTTTACTCCTTGCTGATAAGATCAAATAAATGAAATGTATATCTATAAAGCTTTCAACAGTGATCTCTTGTACTTTTGATGCAAATAACTAGAAAAGGAATCCTTTCTATCAATTCATATAAACAATAAACGTTAATTATTTTCGTCCATCACATCTTTTCCGATTCATTCACATTCTGAGAAATACGCTGAGAATGTAGAAAGGGCAACATAGTGTTGACTTGGAACATAAAAATATTTTGAAAAACGTAATAACTTCGATACAGAGTGGAATGTGTCAAATTTCCAAGGCCAGAGTTGTGATTTTATAATTGTGAATGGAGTATATTATGTATGTGTTATATTCCATTTGCAATTTTGGTTTATTTATTGTATGGGGTTTTTATGAATTATTGCAACATTGTAGTCACCTATACGCATCCTCATACTTCGAATCATTTTGCATCACGAGGATGAGAGCTCACACACGTCACATGAAACAAGCGAGAATTTGAGTATACACAAACGAAAGAATTCATCTTCAAGGTGAATATTTTGAAGAGCAGTTAAATATTTTTGGTGAAGTTCATCAGATGGTTCTTTCTATACTCAATTCGTAAATAGCAACTCACGTAGTAACAAAACATTTTGCTCACCTCGATGCGGTTCTGCAACAGAAAGAATGTTCTTCTATATAAGGCGAAGGGTCTTGAACGGTCACCACTCGATGCACCAGACAGGAAGGTAGATCCAGGTCGAAGAATTCCGATTCAAGATGTTGAAATGAAGTAGTCCTTATGGTTGTTAAGAACTGAAAAAAAAACGATCATTAGATAATGTGATATCAACTACATATTCTTCATATTCCATCACGGAGGAAATACATTTTATCAAAACCAAATATCTATCTTTATATTTTGTTATTATTGTCGAGTGCCTGATGAAACAATGATTTTCAAATTTCTGATATACGACTTTCTGATACGGACAATGATGATCTAGCCTCCGCTTATTGCGTGTTTGGATATTACCTAGTTGTTTACGTTTACGAAAAACATGTATTTTGTTGAGAAATGCGACTCAAATAAAATATTATTTTTTCCCATCGTTCTGAACGTAGGTATTCTTTTTACGGAAGACCGTTAAACACAAATATTTCAGTGAGTAAAGCCTAGTTTCCTGGTATCTCATTCATGAACACTCGTAAAGAATTTACCGCCTATGTATTCTTTGAATAGGAAGGGACGAAGTGTTGAAGAGGACGATATTATTGACCTTAAATATGAATTCGTCATGCGAACATTACAATAGCCGAACCATTGTGGGTCATTATCGATGTTTTCCTAGAAGAAATAATCCACGTCGGCCAATACAATGTGGCCAATAATGCACGGTGGGTAAAAGGCAAAACAAACTACAATGGACTCATGACACGGGATATCGACGCTTTAGTGGATATTTCTACCGATTATCGATAACATTGGCTTTTAGATTTTACGAGGTTAACGCTCCTTTGTCCTAATTATGAAAACACTTACTAATATTCTATTTTCGTAACTTAGGGCGAAGGTTTATCATCAAAGAATGATATAGCAATTAAGATGATAAATATACAGTCTGATGAAGTTTGAATTTTTTTTCAGTTTTTTTCATAGTATCTGCATTTCACAAGACATTCAATTGAAATTGCGCCGAGAAATAATACAATTTAGAATTTACACTATGTGACAATATTTTTAGTGATCCACTGTTAGATTGAAAAATTGCACAGAAGCGTTGTTGTTACTCAACTTTATGGTCTCTTGTAGTTTTGTCGAATCTGCTTCCGATTTCGAGAAAAAAATTTGCTCGATACCTAATTTCGTTCAAATACTTTCCAGTGCACCCTGTAGCTCGAAAATGAAACGTTTGCGTTCCCATGTTCACAGGACTTTCTCCTCTCAAAATTATGCAAAGAATCTCCCCTCTTCGTTCGTACCTCCATTGTACCCTGTATTGAGATTTTCGAGATGAGGAACCAATTTTCGAAATAAAATATGAAGTTCCTCACTTCCAGGGAAACAGTCTCACGAATCTCAAAAAAATTCACAAGGAGCCATCTCTCTAGTCAAAGCTCAACTCCGAAATCGCAAACGTGATTCTCGATCAGAATTATGAAGGCCGATAAATCTTTGATATTATACTCTGTTCAAATATAAGGGACATAAGTCGCGCAGAGGAAGGATGGGCTTCCTTCAGGTAGAGACTTGCTTTCAGGGCTTCAGGGTAGGATCGAGGATAGTTCACACTAATACACCCAATATATCACCCTCAGATCCTGTACCTACTATCGACATTCCGTTCTAAGATTTAAGTACGATCCTGGCAGTCTTTTGGGGGCGTGAAAAGAATTGTAGAGAAGACCGTTCGACGCATAAGATGTTAGTAATGCGCAAAACAAACCGATTTGGTTTATTTGTTTGCATTCTCTTATATTTGAACAGACTATAGTGTACTTTATACAAATAAATTCCATTTCTGAAAATTTCAAATGTATTAACGGAGGATTCGAATAGTTAAAAAAATTTGATAAAATGAAGAAAAGTCGATGAAAAACAATCATGTGTTTTAAGTTCAATATGCAATTCTGACTGGGATTGTTACATTTTCAGGATTATTTTGAACTATAAAAAATATGATTTTATTATTTGTAACGAGGTGAGCAACATAAAACTACTACCTACTAGTTATATTGAAAGTTGCAAAATGGAGAATGCGCCGGGTAGTGATTCTTAACATGCTTTTTGATAATGCTTTTCCCAGGATGCTTATGATTTTGACTATTCATTTTATCTATTTCCGAATTTGGCAAATAAAATTTTTTTGATAATTTTTCGATTCCTTCAATCGCAAGATCACAAAATTATGGGCGTAAAAAGTTATGTCAAGTGCGAGTGTCAAGTGGAAGAGGGAACCGTACTATAATTTCTTCGGTAGAAATAGGAAGATTTTCGCTTTAAAATTTCACTGGAAATTGGAATAAATGGGAGGACGTCTACATTTGTTATTGTTTCGAAATCTCAGGCTCAGTATCTTCGATGATGAGGAAGGCTCAATTTTCGTTTATTTTCCGAGTCTCAAAATTTAAAAAAAAAAATATTTGTTAAGTTGTTCATGAGAGCTTCCAATTGATATCCTACTTGGTGAACTTTTATCAATTATGATTCCAATTTTTTTTCTGATCGAAATCCTTTTGTGATATGTTACGTTATAATGAAATTTCCCTTGAAAATCAAGATTTTGTCATTTGATTCAATGATCCATTGTACCTTTTTATTCAACAGCATTGTTTTCAGCATATTGGCATAAATTTTGTGAGCTTTTTTGAAATTTACTGTCGAACTGAAAAACGGGATTTCAAAGACAAGGACGAACTGAACTGAACATATTAGCTTGAATTTTTCACATATTTCAAAATGTACTAAAAAGTATAATAACTTCAGTAATAATTTCTCCTCTTGTCATGAAAGTTGCTCATTCCAGATTGTTCCAAAAATTGGCGATTATGAATATTTAAAAAGAATGTACCTATGTCGTTAACAAAACTAACAGAACAGTTCTTATCATTTGAAGTACAAGAAAACTGTTTTGGACTACACGTTCCACTTTTATCGTTTTGAATTTTACAAGAACTTTACATTACCACTGAAAAATTCACAAATTCCTGTAGAAGCTGTTTAAAATTATTCTATACTTTTCAATCCGTTGTGATATCGTAGAATGAAATCTTATATACTATATTTCGAAGAAATCAATATGATACGAATTTCCACCATTTGTAAAAATATCAGTGATAAGGACACTCCTCAAACAACATACCTACTCATAGGTTATAAAACTCTTCAGCATAAAATAACTGGATACCGAAAGTTGGTAGAATTCTCATTGAAATTTCTTCAACAAATATGTATAAATATCAATATGAATTAAGTACAATTTACTCCGAGAGTACCTATAGAAGGACGAAAATGCGATCATTCGATCAATTATTGATAATGCGATACGGCGTATCGCAACACTGACGACTGAGAGTAAGGTTCAAAGCCCCGCGTCTCAAATGGAATGTCTGAATGCCGAATATTTCCCCTGGGTACATTTTTAAAATAAAAAAAGCAGATGTGCAACCTGCCTCCATCCCCCGATACTGAAATGAGTCTGGCCCAATTCCTAGAAACTGATCAGAGGTAGTCCAGTATAGAACCGCCTACTTCCAAGCAGTGCCTGTCTTGCCAAGGCATCATTGACCACCGGCATAAAGACATTCAGGAAAACTTCGCAGTTAGGCGTGAGCCACTCTGTTGCCGACTTCGTGGGGTAACTGCTCTCTTGAAAATGGAATTCCGATTTTTTGTTTTATCGTACCTAAATCATGCAGAAGCAATAGGTGACCAGCACTAATTTGAAAAGGACTTTTTTACAGCTCGACTTGATTCCACGCGTGTTCAATTTCACATTCTTCATACTAATCAACGCAGTCCCAAAAAAATAAATTAGGAAAAATATTCTTTACCTCAACGTTGAGAATGATATTTATGCGAACCTTTAATTTTAGCTATACGAACAAATCTTTTTCCTTCGAAGGACTTGTATCGATTCTTTTCAGCAACGTGTATAGAAATTATCAGGACCGAGTAGAGGAATGTTCTGACTCAAGACTTCTGGACAAAATACCAGAAATAAATGGAGTTTCCTCAAAATCCTAATTTCTCAAAGGAATAAAATTTCTTATATGCTTCTAGATCCAGGGCAATATGGACAAAATTTTTTAAGTAACTTGAATACGAGATTGTCGGCCTATTGGGTGACATTTACGAGGATATATTGAAAAATTCTTAGCCTACTACAGAACCAAACAAAATTTCGATGTCAAAATATTTTATTACTCAACATATTCTCCTCTTAATTGAATACATTTATTACAGCGAACCAGCAACGTCTCTAGACCTTTAAAAAAAATGTTTCTTCTTGCTCTGCAAACCAGTCCTCCACAGCTTTTATTACTTCCTCGTTTTTTTTCAGTGGAGGAAAGAGATGATAGTCGGACGGAGCCAAATCTGTTGAATAAGGGGGGGTGTTCTAGTAATTCTAACCCTGAATCACGAATTTTTTGCATGGCAACATGAGATTTGTGTACTGGGGCGTTGTCCTGTAAAAACAAAACACCTTTGGATAGATTTTCGAGTTTTTTCTCTTCAATTTTTTCCCGTAGAGTGGTCAGTGATGTCGAATAGTAATCTCCATCTATTGTTCTACCCTTATCCAAAAAATCAATCATGATTACTCCATGGCAATCCCAGAAAACTGAAACAAGAACTTTCCCAGCAGACTTTTGGACACGAAACTTCTTAGGTCTTGGAGAACCAGAGTGTCGCCATTTCATCGATTGTTGCTTTGTTTCTGGATCGTAGAAATGTACCCAAGTCTCATCTATAACAATTCGGTTTAAGAAATCTACATCGTTTTCAAATCGAGCATAGATCGAACGCGATGCTTCTACCCTTGCACGCTTTTGGTCAACATTCATTGGGAATCCATTTTGCAGACATTTTTCTCATGTCCAAATTGACGTGAACCATATAATGAACGCGTTCGTATGAAATCTTCAGTGTTTCAGATATCCGTTTTAGCCCAATTCGACAGTCTGATAAAATCACGCTCACGCATGAACTGCATCGATATTTTCGGGGACTGACACAGAAACTGGCCTTCCCGATCGGTCATCATCTTCAATGGAAAATTTATCTCTTTTGAAGCTTGCAGTACAATTTTTTACGGTCGCATACGAGGGACATTGATCACCAAGGGTATCAAGCATATCTTCGTAAATCTGCTTACCTCTCAACCCTTTTAAATACAGGTAACTTGACGAGGGCTCGATTTCTACAATTTCGGTGGACATCTTTATTTTCAATTTATTGCGTAACTCTGGTTTACTTTTTTGACGTCGAACTCTACACTGACACTTCTAATAAGTTATTGTTCGTTGATATGGTATCGCAATATTTTGTGCATGGAACTGGTCTAGGCTAACTAGATATCCATACATCCTCGTATATGTGAGCAAATTCAAAATGGATCATTTTATGCAGGAGAGCAAGAAACAAATTTTTTTCGTACTAATTTGAAGTTCACGAACTTTACGATATGAAGGATATTTCTCTTGATACTCCTCAAAACACGAAATCAATTGGCCAAGCTTTTTCGAAAATATTTCCACAGGAATAGTAGGGGAAATAGATTGTTGACGGTTGAGCACATTCTCAATGGGTTCGTTCGATACTGGTATCCAACTGCAGTTTTTACGATGGTCATAATGAGCTGGGAAAATGGCCCGTACATACAACAATACAAGATTACCGGGTTTATCCTCTAATAAATCGTACAATTTAGAAGTAACATGTCTAGGTCCCTCCTTATATGGCCATTTATAGATAATTTTCTAGAAATAATGTATGATAATAGTTATGAGAAATTGTTTTATTATTCAGCGGAACATGTCCCAGAAAACAACCGCCGACACTACTTTCATCAACGCCAAAACAGGCCCAGCTCCGAGTTGCCAGATCCCTCCTCCAGACTTAGTTCTAAGATTCCCCATCAACAACTTGTACCCATTCCAAATGGACTGAATTTTGGCAATTTTTTTTTCAGCGTATCTTGCAGATTCCTCAATATTCATTGAATATTTTTTCTGGTACCCAAGTTACATCCTAGCCTACTCATAAATCCACGAAAAAAAATTACTGTTTGGAGTACATAAAGTTGACATACTTCAGATCTGGGAACCATCATGATATAAGCTAAGAGCTACTTGTTATCACAGAATATCAACTCTAATTTATCCACAGCACAATACACCACGAATTTCAATAAACGCTCGATTAGATGATATTAAATATATGGGGGTATTCTTAAATTGGAGGTACAAACGTAGAGGGAAGATTCCTTGCATCATTTTACGAGAAAAAAATCCTACTGTTAATATTTTTTGCAAAAAACCGTTTTGAAAACATTCGCGAATTCATCCGCGAAAATCCCAAATTTGGAGCCGATCTGGCAAGCCTGGACGAGCGCGAGGGCGAAAAGCTCGCCGTAGATAGATTGGCCTCTGGAGATTAAAGGAGCGAAGAAATTGCAAGTCGAGTATATAGGTAGATTCGAAAGCTCGCAGGCGGCAAAGCGACGGACCGTGGGACAGGCGCCCATGAAAAAGTCGCACGGTCTTTGCGCAGTCGCCCGACCACCGAATATCTTTACACTGCTAACTGGATCGGGGGCCACACAAATAATGTTAACGTGAGTGCCGGGTCGTTTGCACCGGCAAAGATTAATCCGCTTTCGGACCGCCGCGCCGGCCGCTGGAATGCGTACAGCGTTGCCGCAGCTACCGAAATATCCGCCGTTCTACCGAAAACATTCCCTCATCAAATCTTCATGTAATAGCATATTTCTCGGAATGGCGAATAAACCACGATCATACGATTCAACAACATCTCTCTATTCACCTTTGAGGCGCGTCAAAAACTCAAGTACCTACTCAAATACAATTTAGGGGCTTTTAATCACGAGTCTACGTTTTCAAATCACACCTTATATGATGGGTGTGTTGGAATAATGTTTTGCCGAGTGTTGTTATAACTTTGTTCTTTCCGAAAAGTGTTCTGAATCAAGTTAGAGTTATGATGGAAATGTGATATTTCCAAATGAAAAATATCGTCGAAATCAACCGAGTAGTTGTGTTCCGAATGGAACCTACGGCCGCTTTGGCAACCATGGTGGCTCCGACAACGGCGTCAAGATCAAACGAATATATTGAGGCAATCAGTCCGGCTTCCATACATGGAGCGATTTTAAAGATTACCTATCGAATTCCTCCTTCAAAAAGGTCGTGAATAGATGTATCAGGATTCGAGAGAAGTTCACAGCTTTCTTTCATTCTGCATTCTTTCATTGTCATTAGTCCTTCAACAGCTGACTGAAGACCTGTGCCTTGACCGAATTATCTCCATTCTAGCACATTCCTTCGACGTCATCGACGAATTGTCGGAATTTCTCGGCTGTGTGCTGTACAAAACAGTCGTGATCAACCAATCCAAACATTAAGTTGGATATACCACAGAAATATAAATTCTTGTTGAGGTTGACATTCCAAACTGTCTCTATGGTGGGCATTTAAATCTGCTGTCCTTGGGAGAAGCAGAATTAATTTCTGGAGGCCGAGCAATTCCAGAAATAGATTGTCTGTATTATTGCATAAATACATCAACATTCATGCAGGAATTTCCATCAGGGTGATTCATGTAGGAAAATCATGTTAGTCTTTTATTACCATAGATAGGAGAATGGTTGTTCATAGAACAGATAATTGAAGGCCAGTGTGCAGTTTTTTGTTAATTTTTTTTTTACCTAAAACAGACAATAATACTTAAAGACCTATGCAGTCATTTTAAAATGCTGATACGTTGACAATCGAACTCTTTTAAAAATAATGGGTATAAGCTATAGTCATAGTCGAATATGTAAGCAGATAGAGAATTTATTTAAGGACTTTCAACAATCGATTACCACCCAAATGGAGGATGAAAAGCTTACTTCTCATAACATCTCATTCAGAAATATCGCCCACTAAATCGGTCAATTTCATATCGAATATCTGTCAAACTAAAAAGATTTTATATTACCTGAGAAACTCTTTACAACATAAAAATTGTGTGATATTCAAACTTGCTAGAGAATAGTCAAAATACTTGATAATTTCCCGAATCGACGTGAAATTTCTTCACAACCTAAAATAACTAATCATAGCTTCATGATCATTACTATCAGAGAGTAATAGTTCATGACTTTTTTCACATTAGCATGGGGAAAATGAGGCTCAACTTGTTGCTGCAGCAAGATGAAAACCCAATTTAATTTAATGTGATAAGCTACGTTATACCTTTGCTTATATCAACCTCTTTTTTTTTCTTTTTTTTTTTGTTGCTTCCTTATACTTATAGATCTCATATTTAGATTATATACTCATGTTTAAGTTGAAAACCTTTACATGTAACTACCTCTGATGTATGTAAAGTGAATATAGAATGAAATAAAAATAATTTAATTGTATATGCATCCAAATTTTGAAAATAATAATAATAGTTTCGAATCATATATTCCGATGATTTATAAGGGGAAAGCAACAAATTGCACTGCAGTATGTGCTCAGTAGCAACTAGGTGATTGCGATTGACGAATTACAGAGTTATAATCGATGTAGTGTTGTTTTATCACCTTAGTAGGGCTTTTCTTTGTTTTCTTTTAAGAATCCTCGATGCTGCAATCATCTTCGCCTCAACTTTAGAAGGCTCTATAAGCTCCTTAGCAATTATTGTCATTATCGAGCTCTTTCCTCAACAGCCGAGGGGCCTTCTCCATTAAACAATATTCTTACAATTCTTCAGCCCTTTCTCGAAGAAATTAATAATTAAAAAAACCAAACCTTGAAATCTCGTCGAGGAACTCCGATATCTATAACATTTACAGTCCGTTTTCAAATGGTGTCGAATCCTGACTCGAAGGACCAAAGCATTCATCCTGCCCTTACAGATAACCCCTCGGAATGGTGGTGCAAATGCAACACGTCATCATCCAGTTCGATGATCCGGTGTCGGCCGTTTGCGGTTTCAGCGCGAACAATGCGTGGTGCTAGAGTCTTTTTCGCGAACTAGTTTTCAAAAAAGGGGCGTCGCAAAGAATACGGTCCCCGCGGTGGTTTCCGTACGCCGAGGAATGTGCGGCGTTGCCGCGTTTCCCCACTCTCTGGTCAACTTATAGGTAGGTGGTCGGGGCCGTGAAACGGCCTTCTCACCTGTGAGGTCAGGATATGGCTACCACCTAGTAGAAATACCAACGAGTCGCAGTAAGAGATATTCTCCAGTTTTAGTTTTTCATACCACGAGAAACCTCTTTTATTAGTTCATTTTTTTCTCATTAGGTATTAATTAGTACCAAAAAGCATCTACTTTCAGATAATTCCCAAGGTTCTTCTCTCAAGCCAGCAACAAATAGCTTTCATCAGTTTTTGATTCCAATCGTAAATTTGAATGTTTTGGTAGCCTGTTAAAAACTTCCATTGGTATCAACACTTTTTTTGCGTACTTGTTCCTTCTGACAACAGGGTGGAATTTCGAGCCTAAAATGGTATCAATCGATCAGGTTGAACTCATTGAAGACTAATTCGTGGCGAAATTCAATTCGGGATCCAGTGAACGTCACAATAAACGAAACCTTGACTAGCTACCCTGGTTTTCTAAGGAAGTGTTGTTTTGAATTCGCCATGGAGGTATTATACGATTTCACGCCCCTTGAGATCCACTTAATTCCAGATCTCAAAGAATACATTAGAAGAACGGATTCAGATTCGACTCGTTAAGCAACAAACCCTTCTTTCGATGAAGGGAAGCATGACATCACAAAAATTCCTCCATATCTGCACAAGATCTGACCAAACATTTTTTCGGCCAAACACCCGATTCCTCGGTAGATAGCGTATTCAACAGATCCCTCGACTTGATAGATACGTATCTGAAGAAAATTATACGGATGATATGCAGCGTATTGTTCGGAGAGCAATAAAATTACCATAGGTAACAAGAAGGATGTTCTAACAACTTCTCACTAGAATAATGCAATATAGGAAAAAAACGATCTGAGGAGTATCATTAAGTACGTGACGACTATGATATACGACTTGTCGGATGACTTTACAGCTCTTTGTCGAAAATGCGAATAATAATTAGTCGCGTTTGTAGAAATTACGGATAACGATTTCTAGTGTTTCAAAGTTGACAGGTCTATGTTGAATGATCGAATTAGAAAGTTCTTAGTACTTCTTCATGTTAAGGTTTCTAATTTGCTGATGGAAAGTTGGGGTATCGGGTGGTGAATGAAAAAATAGAGTAGGTACCAACGTTTTTAAATCACCGAATGAACGAATGCCGATGAAAGCACATGAATTGATGAAATAACAAAATAGTATATTTCATTACTAGTCCAGAAAGTGAGCTTTTTCCGTGCGCGCGCGATGTGTTCCCGTGTGAGGCGAAGCCGAACACGGGAACTCGTGCAAGCACGGAAAAAGCCTTTCTGGACGTGTAATGAACGATATTTTTCATTACACCTCTCTGAAAACAATAACACGGGAAAAATTTTCAGCAGAAAGCATTTCGATATTGTGAAACAATAATTATTCAAAACACTGACATCTACTGTCACGCAATCGTTGCTCTGTGTCTCAGCATAGGAATCTTAGGATGCATCTATGCCTCAGTGCACCGTAAAACTTTTTGCGGTGCGGCCGCACGGAAAAGAGTCATTTTCGATGTTCTAAATCTACATTTTATGATAGAGTTTTCAGTGCGGTGTAATGAAAAAGTGATAGCACATCACTATATGAATTTTCATTTGCTGATTAAGGCACACCGCATTCTTCAATTTGGGAATACTGAAAATAATAATAGGAATTCAAGAGACAAGAACAATGTTTCAACCAGTCACTTTCTGTTTTTCGTTTAGAACTCAACGTGATAGTGGAATATACACGATGTCTCGAGAAAGTAGAAAAGCGATATACGACATATCGATCTACAATTTTTTTTATCATGTGTCGAAGGATATGTGTCTGCAAATTCATAATATATGTATCACTAGAAATAGAATAATGGTATTTTTTCATGAATATTTTTTGAAATTCATGAGAGCAATAACGTGAAATGAACTTTTGCGCGCTTTTTTAAATCCATAGTGGGAACGGTCTCACATCCAGATACTGAACTCGCTCAGCTCTGCTTCGCTTCTATTCGAATACTATTTCCAGATTTTTTAATGGCACGATGCTGAAGATTTTTGGGGTAACTCATTTTATTTATTTCACTGATTCACCTACATAAGGAATTTCAGCCGAATTTAGTCTGGTGGATATTGGATTTTTTAATAAATTTTTCAATCACACGATAACCATATGAAATTTGGCATTCATGCTGGAAGGTTGATATTTTACACACTACCAAATTTGAACATGAAGTTTTCGAACTAGATTATTTTTTAATTTATCATTAAAATTTCGTGATATACCTATCTGTAGACGGTATATTTCTCTATTTATTGTGAACACTCTGTATTAGATATGAGGGTGATAATAATGTGTATATTGTCACACAAAGTGACCCTTAATTCATTGACAATCTAATATTGATAGCATACTCAGTAACGTTTTCACAGGCAACTCTCAAAATTTTTTCATTTTTTGAAAAATAGGATTTGTAGGTTTCAAGTGTGTCTTAGTAGATAGAGTAGGTACCTACATTTTTGCTTTTTCCGTAAAAAGCGTTTCGATGTTCCTGCAAGGTATGACCATAATTGTTACAGTCCATATGAGGATGACATCGAATAAATGGATCCTATAATCCGATTCCACTCTAATATTATTATATTTTGCACTAACGCTGTGGAAACTAAAATTAATATCACTGAAGGTGGATTTATACAGCAACTAAAATAAAATAAGAACTAAAATAAAATGAGATAAGAAATAAGAGCAGACAACATAGGTTTATAGAGATCACTAGAATAAAATAAGAATGAACCAATCAAATCGCAGATTTTTTGACAATGACTTTTGTGCAAGTTCAGAAAATCGCCTATTCCGCCTTTATATTATCAACAATGATTTAAAAAAATATTCATTGAATTTTAGGTTAGAAAACTAGAACTTGTCAAAAGTTTCAATACGGAAAAGATTGGGGAGTGGATTTGGGTCATGCGCACTATCATTTTCCAAATAAAATAAGCGAAAAAGATGAAAGTTGACCATCTCTTATTCTTATTCCTTATTTTAGCTTATTTCCTGTATAAACGCTGTTATTGAAATGCATCAAGTGAACATTCTTATTTTATTTTATTTTAGTTCTTATTTTATTTTAGTTGCTGTATAAATCCACCTTGAACCCTTTGGCGTCCACCATCGCATGAATAGGGAAAAAATACATAAACAAAAGCCTTATTTTGTGGTGGATCTGATCAGATTCAACTAAAATTGAGTTTCGGCATTGAAATTTTGGCTTTATGGGTTTCAGATATACCTGAGGAAATTGTTCTTTTCCCTTTTTCCCCTATGGTTTTCATCGATATTTTGAAAATCGGTAGACCTGTTATGCGATGAACTGTGCCAATTAATACGAAACACCCTGTATTTAGGCAGTTACCGAGTCACAATTGTAATTGTATACTGTTTGAAACTAAGTTTCCGTTTACAGTGACTTGTTACTATTTTGCGAATGTTGACGGGTTTTTGAATGGGATTCGATTTGTGTTTATTTTTCGTTAATCATCAAACACAGTCTTGAAAAAGTATACTAACATCAAAATATGCAAACGTTTTATAGTTTTCACGATATTTTCGCATAAAGAGCACATCTTTTCAGGCACTTGTGAATGAAACATCAGGGAATTTTGGTGAAAAATTATTGTTTATACTGAAAAATTTCTAAATAAACTGAATGCTCAAATTTAGCACCGTCAACAATGTATCACCAGGGAATTTAGTTCAATTCTCGTTGAAATAAAGTATTCTTAATCATTACTAATCATCCGATAGTGTTTCTAATCTACAGTTACCCGAGAAGTCCGAAAATGTCGTCCAATTCACGCGGAATATTTGAAATGAATTGGAATGGTACTTACTCGACTAGGAGGAACTGTCTGGAGGCGGTAGATGCAACGAACGGAGATGCTGGTACGAAGAAGCCGGAGAAGGTCGGCACAAAGTCGGAACTCGCACAAAAATGTCTTAACCCAAGGTACCTATCACAAAATAATGAGCCAGCGATAAGGTTCCGCTCGCATCATCACGACAACGCTGCACATCGGATTGAAAACTGGTTGAATTCCGATATGCATTCCAACGCAGAACACTGGGAGACGAAAAGAGAGAGGTTCAACAAAAACAACGACGGGCCGAAGAAATTTCAGATTCCTAACTGTACTCCACTAAAGAGAGATGGAGAAGGGGCAGCGAGAGAAGAGAAGGCTGATTCGAAACTACTCGACTGGTGCTGCTGCTACGCTCCTGTCTCCGTAGGAGGTATTCGGGGGGTAAGCTCCATTCATAATAATCAATTCATGAATTTGACGGTATCGTAGTTCAGCTTAGACGAGCCCACGGTTTCTTTATCGTCATTTGGGGGGCAACAACGCCCACACATTCATTAAGAAATAATCCCGTGGTCTTTAATTTTCCGGTTCTTCGCTCGTGTTATCTACGAGGAGTTCAGATATTGAATTCCGATAAAAGTAGGCCGCTCTCGATAGAAAATGCGGGCGATTAAGAACTCGATACAAATTCTTATTATTTTAATTTTCCAGAATGGTTCACAACGAAGTTATGACAATTCTTCTTTGGGAATGCAAGTTATATTTCCATCTAGTTTATGATAACAATCAGTAGGTTCAAGAATGAGAAGAGTACCTACTGTGTTTCAGTCAGGATCTCAGTATCTTAATGAGTTCATTACTAAAAACAATGCTGTAATGAACTGATTGGGAATAAACACATTCGTGGCTATGTAGATCAAGATCAGGCATGATCAGAAGATCTTTATATTGATGAAACATAAAGAAAAAACTATTAATATATATTTGAACTTATCAAACATTCAAGAAGTGTAACAAGTACTTAAAAAATTTTATGTTTGTGCTCAAACTCTCATATCCAAAAAATTCAAAACATCAGGTATGAACCTCTGGATATGAGCCACATATCTTGAACAGGTACTTACTGTAATGGTTGATAATATATTTCTTCTAATCGAATTTTCCATTTTTTGAAGACGAAATTCTGTCTATGTTATGCTTTAATTGCATACCGCCATTACCTGCTTTTTCATCGACTCTGCAGCTTTCTTCTTTATATAAGGCATGATTATGAAAAATGAATTGTAAACTTATAGTTCATCACTTACTTTTGACAAATTTGAGAGTTAATTACATATCGAGTAATTCAAAGACCTGATTCGCATAGAAACGGATTTCATTCCAATATGAAATTGATTTATCCCAATCTGAATTTGATTATTCCCTATCTGAATATGTTAGTTCCCAATTTGATTTTGATAGTTCCCAATTTGAAGTTGAAAAGGTATAGTTTTAGAATATACTATTTAGAGCTACGAATACATATGAACACTCAGTGTCGACACAAATGTATCCATCAGTTGCGAAGGTGTACAGATCTGAACCAAACACAGGCTCTTAATGGTACCTAAAAAAGCAGAAATTCGATCTATACAGTCAGTGTACAGATTGAAATGTCTACCTACATCTGTATCTTGAAGACTTCTCCTTTCCTGTTATCTTCATCTGTTTGGTACGGGGGTTGTATTCCACTGCGACCTCAATGTATAACACACCCCCATCAGATCTACAGCTCGCCATCCAGCTCCAGAGCTCCAATGATCTCCAGTATCTGAGAGGGCTTCAAGTAGGCTAAATCCTTGTTCCTCCTATAATTCTCTTCTCCAAGACATTCTTAGCGAAGGCTCGCAATGGTGAGACATTCTATAACCAGGTGAACAGGAATTTCCTTCCTTGTCCCCCTCAGAATCTACACTCGTCAGTTTCTGATGATTTCCCATTCTCATCATATGATTCTAAGGCGACAATGTCCTGTGAGAAAGCCTGTGAAGTGGCGTATCTTCTTCTTACTGACATCCAAATAATTCTTGGTTCTTGCAGTTTCAAAATCTCGAAGGAACTTTTTGGAATGATCCATTCCTGGAAGATTCCTCCAGAGCACTTCTCTTTAAGTTTCTACCTTCTGCATAAACTCTCTCTTATAGGTGCATTTGCTTATACAGGGTCTTTCACGAGGAACCTCACCCATATTTATACGGGAAACTACTGAACGTATTTTCATGAAATTCAGCACTTATAAGTATTTCACGATGCTGATGAAATCTAAAATATTTTCAAGGCATGAGCACCTCCGGTTTTTCCGGAAATGACGTCAACTTCCGATTTTCAAATTAGAACACCATTTTTTTATTGCAGAAATAGATTCCTTAGAAAATTTCAAGTTATTTTGATGTAACATTTTTCAGTTTTGGTCGGAAAATTCTCTCTGAGCGGGAAAATTCGAAAAAAAAAATCGAAACTAGAGCTCCGCTGAAACAAGAATAACTTCGAGGTTTTTGGATGGAAAATTTTCATTTTTAGGATTTTTCAAGATGTAAGATTGATGTATCCACTTTGAAAATCGAAATCGCGATTCATGATAAATGGGGGGGAAAAATCGCTTTCAAAGTTAGGGATGACAAAATCGTGAAAAATCAATTTTTTCAAATTAGAACCCCATTTTTTTATGGCAGATATTGAATTTACGTTAAAAAATAATGTGAGTGTATGCATCACACCCTTGCCCTAAAATGGATATTTTCTGAGTTAATATCCACTTCAGGGCAAGGGTGTGATGCATACACTCACATTATTTTTTAACGTAGATTCAATATCTGCCATAAAAAAATGGGGTTCTAATTTGAAAAAATAGATTTTTCACGATTTTGTCATCCCTAACTTTGAAAGCGATTTTTTCACCCCCTGTATCATGAATCGCGATTTCGATTCTTAAAGTGGATACATCAATCTTACATCTTGAAAAATCCCAAAAATGAAAATTTTCCATCCGAAAACCTCGAAGTTATTCTTGTTTCAGCGGAGCTCTATTTTCGATTTTTTTTTCGAATTTTCCCGCTCAGAGAGAATTTTCCAACCAAAACTGAAAAATGTTACATCAAAATAACTTGAAATTTTCTAAGGAATCTATTTCTGCAATAAAAAAAATTGGGTTCTAATTTGAAAAACGGAAGTTGACGTCATTTCCGGAAAAACCGGAGGTGCTCATGCCTTGAAAATATTTTAGATTTCATCAGCATCGTGAAATACTTATAAGTGCTGAATTTCATGAAAATACGTTCAGTAGTTTCCCGTATAAATTAATATGGGTGAGGTTCCTCGTGAAAGACCCTGTATACTACAGAAAGGTTCTAGGCCCGTAAGTGACATTTGTGCTTCCTTTCTGGCTAGTGCTGAGGAACCCAGACCTGGCTGTTCTTGCCTATACTTCATCAAGTTTCTTTTGGCACTCCCATATCAGATTTGAGTCGATGACATAGGAGTTCAGTGCTTCGATAGCAATTAGCAGCTCGACTATTAGAATGGATCACCCTAGATAATTTCTTTCCAGGTTTATGTCTACGCAACTTTCAAATCCTAGCATTTCTGCCTGAGAAACAGTAGGTCGGTATGGTATTTTCTTTGAAATTTTAGTGAGTGTTTTTCCTTTTCCTATCTTCCCAATTCATACATTTCTAATCATAACATCACGATGCAGTTCGCTGATGAGATGTACAGAGGACCAGACTTTCTGACTTTTAATTCTCTCATTACCTGTACCTTCCCTTGATATTCTAAGTATAGCCTCAAGGGCTACCCCCATTGATCACTAGATGTGGAGGAGTGGGATCTGTGATGACCTCAAGTGCTCTAGTCGGGCACGTTCTTGTAGCTTCAATGATGCACACACAGGTAAGCTTTTTTACCTTGTCGAGTATCTTCCTCTAGCTTGTGTCTGCCCTGCCTTAGCAAACCAGACTACTGTCCCAAAAGTTGGTATTAGTTTGACGTACATCGATGCAGTATTCTAGGGTTACAGGTTACAGCCCCAAATTTCACCGGATAGGCTTCTGCACGCCATCAAGGCCCTCATCGCTTTACAGATGAGTACTAATTAAGAAGTTACCTATAAAACCATATCAACCCAGACGAGGAAAAAATGGGACAAAACAACCACGTTTTGGCGATTTCTAATCCAACAGGATTTTCAATATGAAACTGATATCGATTTTAGATCAAAAAGGGAAAAATCAATGACCTTCTTTCCACATATACAATAACTAGAGTAGGCCAGGACATTGATGAATGCGACAGTTATTTTTCTTTTCAACATACATAATATCTATTGTGTCTTCAATGTCCGCCATGAACCCCAAGGTCGAAAGAATTGTTTAAAAACGATTAAGCAGTTTGCATTGAATACTTCTAGTGTCAAGTGATGTTCATGGAGACATTTTTCGCATATTTCACAATGTTTGGAGGTTGGAGTCGCCTTATTAACGTGTATTAACGACACTATTTGTTAATTGTTTCTGGGTGTTTTTCGGTCTGAATTCACAAACAAAGACTTCAGTTATAGGTATTCCCGATGATCCTGGATTAAAATTCTCCTTGTATTTGCATCGCTCGTAGGTGCCGATTCAACTGGCGAAAAATGAGGGAATCTGGCTTCTTTGTTGGTAGCACGTCACCAGAATGTGAGCAAATAACTAATACACTGCGCAAAAAAATTAACGCACAATATGGAAATCTCAAATTTATTCTACAACTGAAGGTGTTTTCAATGATAATTATTTTTATCAGAATTATGCATGCATATGTTATCCACTTTCAACGTTTTTCTTCAATACAGATGTTTTCTCTCAGCAGGAATAAAAAAAGATGATATTATCAGATTTTGAATGTATTGGCTCCATTCTAAAATCAGTTGTTCTCGATCAATTCTAGTGATCAATAGTTTTTCTTTCGTTTGATTTTCTACACTCGATCGCTATGCAACGCAAAACACGCAATTTGACCCAAGAGGAATGTGCCCAAGCGTTAGTTTTGCGAGAAGAAGGGTGGACATACACAAGAATTGCAGAAAGGTTTGGACTTTGGAGTTTCCCATACAAGTGTGTCCAGAATGTTGCAGCGATTCAGACAGGTATGAATGTCCGAAGACCAGGACAGGGTAGACCACCGTTAACAACTGCCATTCAAGAACATTACTTGAGAGTTTCTTCGTTGAGACAACGGTTTGCAACCGCTCGCCTCCTACAAAATCAGCTTGAGCAAACTCAGGAGGTGCAAATTAGCACTCGGACAATAAGAAATCGCCTCAGAGAATATGATTTAAGGCCTCGTGTCGCGGCAAGAGGCCCAGCTCTTGCCCCAGCCCATCGAAGTGCGCGTTTGGATTTTGCGAGAGAACATATCCATTGGGAAGAGGCCGATTGGGAAAGAGTTCTCTTCACAGATGAGTCTAGAGTCTGCCTCTACCATTGTGATCGACGTTCCCTTGTATACATACGTCCACATGAAAGATATGCTCAGTGCAATTTCCTGCATACTACTGGTTTCGGGGGAGGATCGATTATGGTATGAGGTGGAATATCTTTGACTGCTCGCACAGACCTAGTGGTTGTTGATAATGGAGCTATGAATGCTGATAAGTATATAAGGAACATTCTTGAAGAGCATGTAGTGCCATTTGCCCCATAAATTGTTGAAAATTTCATTTTTATGGACGATAATGCCAGACCCCATTGTGCGCGCATCGTTCAGGAGTACCTTGAAGAGGTTGAAGTCTCTCGAATGGAATGGCCAGCAAGAAATCCAGATCTCAATCCGATTGAGCAAGTTTGGGACAACCTCAATAGAAGGCAGAGAAGTTCAGAAAATCATCCAGCTTTCTTCCATTTAATGTGTCTTGTTTCGTTCAAAACCTTCCCGAGAGAACATAAACAATAAGTTATAAAACAATGTAGAGTTAACTTTCATTAAAATTGAGATTTTCAGAATGTGCGTTAATTTTTTTGCGCAATGTATATCAGCGGCAATGTATGCTTTTCTCCTAAATCCTGAACTGATTATTGCAGTTGTGATACATCCAGGTTACTGCAAAAGTTTTGAATAGCACTCGAATGTTTCATAACATTCGAAATGTCCATCCTTCATCAATAGTTCAGGAGGTACAGACAAATGTGACTTTATTTTGGACATTCTTCAACAATATTCTTCGACATCGGTTTTCGTCCATCAAGCTCGTAAATAACCTCTTAAAAAGTGTTCAACTGGCTCAGCCTGTACATACGGCAGTGTGAAACCATTTCGTGAATCACCAAGCTCTACAGTTTTCTTCCCTATTGTAAAAATAACGGAAAAATTATTCCACGTTCCAAGCAAGGAATACTGCGAAGAAGGATGCGAATGGAATATCATTGTTATCCTGGGCTTCCCCCCAATATATCACACGGATCATGGGAGTCGTCGTAAGTAGCTTTACGCTTTACACGTGACTGCCGGCAGGGGCCCCTACTGGGTATCCCGAACTGATATTTCTTATTCGTTTCCTCGTGTCGATTTGTGGGAGGAAAACTGCTCGAATTCTAATACTGTTGTTGTTTGCACACTTTTTACCGGAAGAGATGTCTTAGATAGCGTCACGATTAAAATCTTCCGATACCGGAGGTTCAAAGTTTCGCATTGGCTTGTGATTCACACCCATAAACCGCCTGTTCATCAAGCAAAATTCTTTATGCAGTTGTTACGTATCAATTGAATCAACATGGCATGTCTGGAAGAATTCCCTTCTTTGGATACGCCAATGGAGCTATTATAATAACTCCATATTTTGTTTGAAATTACATATTATATCAAATTGGTGTTTTAGTTCTGTGTCTGATCAATTCGCATTTAATCATTGCTTACCTTTCGAAATTGATTGTCCAATGATGTAAATCCCAATTTGTCCACTATGCCCCGGCAAATGCATATTATTTCCACATCTGGAAAAAAACTCGAAATAAAATCGGTCCTATTCTTCTTAATTAATTCATGAAACTCGATTTGAAAACTAAACATGACAAAGCTGTGAAAATATAACTTATAAGTTCATCAGGGGTAGGTTATTTTGAGATTCCATAATAATTAACATAAAAAGGATAATTATATTGAAGAAAAGATAATTGAAGAAAGATACATCTAAACACCTTCCTTAAAATATAAATGTTATGCACTCGCCAATTTTTGAATGCAACTGAACATGTTTTCAGACATCTTAGAAAGTACATGTCAGAAATTCCATCAAAATCTTATACTTTCTATGGTCTAAGATCAACATATACAGGGTCTTTCACGAGGAACCTCACCCATATTTATACGGGAAAGTACTGAACGTATTTTCATGAAATTCAGCACTTATAAGTATTTCACGATGCTGATGAAATCTGAAATATTTTCCAAGGCATGAGCACCTCCGGTTTTCCCGGAAATGACGTCAACTTCCGTTTTTCAAATTAGAACACCATTTTTTATTGCAGAAATAGATTCCTTAGAAAATTTCAAGTTATTTTGATGTAACATTTTTCAGTTTTGGTTGGAAAATTCTCTCTGAGCGGGAAAATTCGAAAAAAAAATCGAAAATAGAGCTCCGCTGAAACAAGAATAACTTCGAGGTTTTTGGATGGAAAATTTTCATTTTTGGGATTTTTCAAGATGTAAGATTGATGTATCCACTTTGAAAATCGAAATCGCGATTCATGATACAGGGGGTGAAAAAATCGCTTTCAAAGTTAGGGATGAGAAAATCGTGAAAAATCAATTTTTTCAAATTAGAACCCCATTTTTTTATGGCAGATATTGAATATACGTTAAAAAATAATGTGAGTGTATGCATCACACCCTGGCCCTAAAATGGATATTTTCTGAGTTAATATCCACTTTAGGGCAAGGGTGTGATGCATACACTCACATCATTTTTTAACGTAGATTCAATATCTACCATAAAAAAATGGGGTTCAAATTTGAAAAAATTGATTTTTCACGATTTTGTCATCCCTAACTTTGAAAGCGATTTTTTAACCCCCTGTATCATGAATCGCGATTTCGATTTTCAAAGTGAATACATCAATCTTACATCTTGAAAAATCCTAAAAATGAAAATTTTCCATCCAAAAACCTCGAAGTTATTCTTGTTTCAGCGGAGCTCTATTTTCGATTTTTTTTTCGAATTTTCCCGCTCAGAGAGAATTTTCCAACCAAAACTGAAAAATGTTACATCAAAATAACTTGAAATTTTCTAAGGAATCTATTTCTGCAATAAAAAATGGTGTTCTAATTTGAAAAACGGAAGTTGACGTCATTTCCGGGAAAACCGGAGGTGCTCATGCCTTGGAAAATATTTCAGATTTCATCAGCATCGTGAAATACTTATAAGTGCTGAATTTCATGAAAATACGTTCAGTACTTTCCCGTATAAATATGGGTGAGGTTCCTCGTGAAAGACCCTGTATAGTTTATCGAAGAATTATTGACATCTTGGAGGGCTTTGGAGAATTATATTGGTAATAGCCCATTCAGTAATATTTTGAGTTGCAGAATTCATGATGGTGTTGGAAATAACACTGACGTTTTATTCTGTCATTAAAAAATCTTAGGATTGAGGCTTTTGAAGAATGTATAGCTAATACATGGAAAGCCTGCACAGAGCACGTAGAGAAAGAAATAAGAGAAGATTAGTCGAAATATATGGGATTTTATGGTATTGCTGAAATAAAACCTTTAATTATGAACATGAGGAGTTCTGCCCAGAGGAGGAAATATTAACAGTTGTGGTTGTTGAAGCAAAACAAAAGGAATATTTACATTTTTGATTTTACTCCTTCATTGTTCACAAATATTGAAAGTTACAATGTCATGACAAAATTCTTCATATACAGAGTGTAACAGCCAAATGGAATAAATTCGATAACGAATAAATGAGGGGGTGTTAGGAAAAACGCTCGGACACGTCGATTTGTAATTTTGAATGCGCATATTTTTCAAAAAAATGAAATTTTATAGGGTGTTCCATGCGACCGTGGCCAATACCAATTTTCTTATTTCAAATGCAACCTCCTGTATATTATTTATTTTTTGGATTCTTCAGAAAATTCTAGACATAATTATAACTATCTTCAACTTTTTCGGAAATATTAAGTGTTTTCAGATTCTTTACAAAAATTGAATGAAAATTATTTTATTTCACAAATGCGATACATTACACCCAATACTTATTTCCCATTTACCTCTTGATATGAAGAAAGTAAGCAAAAACCATTACAGAGAAGAAATGTTGGGTAACGTCAGATTAGCATGTTGCCAAGACGTTCGCGGCGAGCATTTTGAACATTTCCTACATTGACATTAATGTTTTTTTTTTTAATAATTAAGAAATAATCAGTATTACTTATCAGGATTTAAGTGTAATGTACCGAATTAGTGAAATAAATTAATTTTTATTTAAAACATTGATTTTGCAATAAATCTGAATACTTAATACCGAAATAGTTAAAGATTGGTATAGGACATTGTGCATTAATTGTGTCTAGAATTCTCTGAAGAATCCGAAAAATAAATAATATACAGGGGATTGCTTTTGAAATAAGAAAGTTGGTATTGGCCACGATCGCATGGAACACCCTATATAATTTTATTTTCTTGAAAAATATGCGCATTTAAAATTACAAATCGACGTGTCCGAGCGTTTTCCCAACACGCCCTCGTTTCTTCGTTATCGAATTTATTCCATTTGGCTGTTACACTCTGTATATTAAATAGATCCATTCGTTTATTTTTGTTTCTATCTTGAAATCTATAACAATTTTTCCTATCCATTCACTTTGCAGCAACACGCTTCAAATTATCAACAAGATTTTTCTGGTTGAGTAAATAATTCATATTGAATGTTTGAAAAGAACATGCTTTTTAATCCTCCACGATATTTTGGGGTAATGACGATTGAAAATCATTGAATCAGTAACACAATGTATGAAATATTATATGTGCACCACATTGCGTAACTTTCTCCCAGGTCTCGATACTCATGGGGGGGCAGTTAAAATTTTTCACGGATTCTGAAACTACATCTCCTGAAACACATTGAAGATATCCTAATCCCCTATAACGATGGATGTGTAAATGTTTCTCCCATTTATTTCTTGCTAAAAGGCTCCAGCCTTTTAGCGTGAATTAGGGGAAAATTTAGGAAATTGGATACTAAGAGCAAGCAAAATATTTACGATCGAATGTGTGGCTAAAAGCCATGAAGATGATAATATCGAAGCTAATAAAACCATGATTTTTCAAAACTATTTAAACCAAACACCATTATAATCCAGAAAATATACGTTTCACTGAAATAAAAACAAAGGAGCGATGTGTGGATGTTCGGGAATGCTAAAAATGTGGGAGTGGATCAGTTCCTAGAGAAATGATATGTTGGAAATGCTGCCAAGGAGTGGAAGGAGGTCAATAAAGAAGATGTGATAATTGAACATTCCTGAATATTTTTCCTTCCTATTAAATTTTTGTTGTCGTGTACACATGAATGAACGATTTGTGTCTTTACATAGACTTTCTCGTAAACGTTGGTGGTCTTAGGCCTAAGGTACACTATTTGTACAACTATTTCTTTTTTGAATTGAAAACTTATGGTTGGATGAAAATTTCAAGATTATTATACAACGGTTGCTTTTAGATATGACTATTCTCGAAAAATCTTTTCGAATTGGTATGTTACGTTGACTGAAATTTACCGATTGTGAACAACATTGATTTGACACTCCTGAAGAACATGACAGAAATTATGCGTAGTAAATGTCCCCTTCGATAATTAGGTCAACCCGATTCTACATAATTCTTTTGTGAAGTTAAGTTCAAACTGGTTTTATTCAAGTTCTACTTTTGTTAATTTTACATCTACTGGTTGTTTAAGACCTCCATATAGTGGTTTGTTCGGTTTTTTATTGCCAGTGAATTTTTCCCTCGGTGAACCTTATGTGCTTGTGATTCGAAAGCATATCGTCTGTTGCTGAGGTATTATTGATTTATTTGAGATATATTCCCACAGTTTCATGTTTTGTAACGATTTCAATTATTAATTATGTACTATTGTTTGAGGATCAACCAATTAATTTTTCATGATGAATCAAAGATTTCTTCTCATGCGTCTACAGTTCTTACTGATCGACGCATTTTGAACCTAATGATTCTTTCCGTCTCCAATGTTAATTCCCGAAAATATTCAATCTGAGAAGAGGGTTCAAAGTAGGAAGAAACTGTACATCACCACATTTACCGACAGCGATCATCAACCTATTGAAGAAAGAAGTTGGTAAGCGGAATTCCAATAATGGAACCGAATAATTGCTCTTGGATGGAAGCAATTTCGCACGTCGAGGCATGCTAATCGAAATTTTTTGTGGCCCGCAATATACATAGTCTCCATAAAATTATATGCGAGTGCGAGTGAAAGCAAAGATATGCCGCTTTCTATTAGCGCGTAGAGCTCCGTTGACGGTCTCATGAATGAACCTCTAGATTTGTATGAATGAAAACGCACCTGCGGGGTTGCCGGATCGCCGTTCGAGGAATTCGTCTTCAAAGAAACGGTTATTTCGGGTTGAGCGCACTTATCTACGGATCATATGGATCTCTTTATGTGTTTTCCGGACCTCGAATAGGAACAGGAGAAAGTATACTAAATTCCTCGGCCGGTGAACAGTTGTTTTCTTGTCGGTTTTTTTATTCAAAAGAGCCGACTGATGCAATTTATCAAACTTTCCTATTCCTAAATGATTTTTTGTCAGATAAATATTCAAATTATGCCAGACCATATTGCATTATTATTCTACATACGGAAATATTAGATAGAGGGCATGCAGGTATATCTCAACTGTGAAATAGCTCTTTTGCACCTTTAGTACCTATATGGAATAACATAATTTCAACCACATGACAAGCAATATCATCGGCCATACGAGAAGATAATGGCCTATTATCGGTGGTTATTAATAATGTTTGATTTATGCTTTTTGATACAGTTTCTACATTTCGGGGAGGGGGGGGGTGTTTGAAATTTTGGAAGTTGACTTTGTAAGTGCCGGGAATTGTGAGGGTCGCTTTCTGTAGCAAGTATTGAACACTGAAAACATTTCGGGGGCAGTTTGAACCCCCAAACCCCCCACCCCCATGGCTACGCCCTTGGGGGGTCCTGTAGCATAAAACTTCTTTGTAACAAATTCAGTGATTTTCGTATGACCGGATTCTGAGATGAAAACAAGCTCTATTAAAAAAACATTTTTAAATACGATCTTTTATAATAACAAATAACATCCGCCATTTTGAAGCCGCCATCTTGAATTAATCAATTTTGAAGAATCGTAATTTCCGACCCAGAAAACCAATTTTGAATGGAATCGGATAATAATTACAAAACTCGTTCGCCATATTGGAGCCGCCATCTCGACAATTTTGACAAAAGAAACATCATTGTCGAACCCAAAACCCCCAGATACTAATTTCGAATGGAATCGGATCATCCGCGATTTTGTTTTTTTTCGTAAGTAACATCATAAGTGCATCCAATTTTTCCGAAAAAAATGGAAAAAACACGTTGCTAAGTAATATTTTAACAAGGAGCATGAGTGCTCTGGTGGCAACAAAAATCCGAGTCGAAGACGAGGATTTTTGCACCTGCACGAATGCTTTTTGTTGAAAAAATATTACTTTGCATTGTGTTTTTTCGATTTTTTTCACAGGAAAAATTGGATGCACGAATGGTATTTGACAAGACTATTTCAAGAGTAACAGATTATTCTGGATGCTTCTATGTATGTATCATTAATTTTCGTTGACAACAACTGTCAAGTTTTGCCGCGGGTAAACCCGAAAAAACTGCTGACAGCTGCTGCCATTCAGTTTTTCCATCTAGAAACCATTTGTGATTCGAAATTGCGCGTTTCTGATTGGTGGAAATTAAGACGAGGGAAATAGTCTATAACAAATATTTCATGATGCATTGTCAACAGAATTATGTTCACCTGCCAAATTTCAAATCAATCGGACGATTTGAAGTGTGTCATATTTAACTTGCAAGATTTGAATAGAGACAGACAAACACCGGACAGGTGAGACTGAATAAAAGCTTGTAAAAAGACTACTCTAAGGGGATAAATTCAGGGGACTGTAATTCCGAAAAAGAGAGCCTCCTGGCAAAAATAAAAAATCTTCTAAATTTTTCTCGAGAACTTTCGAACAAATTTTTTTGCATTCATTTTGAGACGCCTGAATAACTCAGTTGAGAGCATAGGCAAAAATTAAACACTAACAATTTCGATTTACGTAGATATTGTTTGATAATTACGCAGGTTGGACATATATAGGGCGACCCACATAAAACAGTTCAGTTTCGAGGTTTTTCAATTTCATTAATGAATATACTCAACAATTTTTGTTTGGCCTTCGTTTCGGTCTAAGAAACCAGTTGAAAGCGATGAGTTATGTTGATAAAAAAGTGCTAGTTTCTGAACGAATCCTTAGCTGAAATGTTAAAATTGTCCATCATTTGCTTCTAGCCAATAATTGAATCCTCATTCAATATTTTTATCAATATCAATATTTGTAGTAGGAACTTCAAATGATAAAATAATCAACAATAACAACAAAAGTATCAACTGCAAAGGGGAGAATTTCATAATAGAATGTTAATGTTAGAAATATTAAACGTTTGGCAACTTGAACACCTTATTTTCTTTCTCTATAATCGTTTTCTTGAGATTAGTTTTAGTTTTGAAGTATCCTGAATAGTGCATTAGAATCGACCAAATGAAATGCCACTGGCAGCTAAATCATTTCGGAAAGAAGAAAAGGATCGGTTTTGATTTTTGACGGTCGTTGAATGAAATTGGAGAGTTTCCGAATTTGTTAGGGTAGGGGCGAATAGGAAGAATCCCATGCGGAAATTCCACACATTCTTGCAACGCTGCATCTACGCACACACACGTGTCCCAAAGCAATGAATTGGGTTCGTGAGAAGTGGAAGGACATTCAACCGTATGTCATAATAATATGGCTGATACGCAGCATTCTAGTATCATGTTTATTCTGTGAAATTTCAACCCAGACTCGGAAAGAATGCCGATTTCCTGCGTACCTAAGTTTCGTCGAGTGACCTCTCGCTAAAGAATTCGAAAAACGCACATATTGTATTTTTAGATTTCGTTTTACTTGCTTACTTCTGGCATGTTTGGGAATATAAGATTGCGATCACTCATTGAAAAACGTCCGAAAAACTGCGAATTACTGGAATTTTGGATGGATTTTCAATGACTATTTCCCTCGTCTTGATTTCCACCAATAAGAAACGCGCAATTTTGAATTAAAAATGGTTTCTAGATGGAAAAACTGTATGGCAAAACTCGACAGTTGTTCTCACCAAAAATAACAATAATTGAGTTTCTATTATTTTTTGATTGAATAAATAACCTGTTTTTAAGTTTTCAAATTGATACTTATACGTAATGCATCCAGAATAATCTGTTATTCATGAAAAAGTCTTGTCAAATACCATTCGGGCATCTCATTTTTCCTGTGAAGAAAATCGAAAAAACACAATGAAAAGTAATATTTTTTTAACAAAAAGCATTTGTGCAGGTTGCTACTTGCAACCAGCACTCAATGTTCTTGTTGAAATATCACTTAGCAACGTGTTTTTCCGATTTTTTTCGGAAAAATTTGATGCCCTTATGATACTACTTACTAAATTTACATCAATCTTAATATTTCATTACGAAAATGAAATAATTATCGAAATCACACAATTTTCAACTATGTACATAATATACCACACTGACAACAACTCTGAACTAATGACTTGTTTACATCCATTTCGTCAACATGATCTTAATTTAATAACAAGATGATTTTTTCTTGTGAACGATGTACATATTTGGTTAGTCAGTTTCGCTTGCTCCTTTTCAACGAATCACCAACAATAAACGGCTCCATAATAAACAAAACAATTTTGAATAGAAAGTCCGATTTCTCAACGCTGAATGAAATTGGGTATCTTCCAGCTTGGCGAGGAAATTTCATACGACAATTTTCTGATTGTTTAACGGTTTACAGTTTATATTTATTCGAGTCGAACAAGTGCCTTATTTACCTAATTGAATAGTTTGAGCGTGTTGTTTTATTTCTGGAATGAAAATTTTCACACATTAAAATTATGGGCCATAACATAAAAACTGGTGGAGTTCAGCGGAACGAAGAATTATAATAAGGAAGAATGCTTTTTACATATTTGGTAAATGACTTTAACGAGCTTTGTATCTTTCATTAAGTTCTTGTGAACGTACCCAGTGAAATAAAAAAAGGATTGGGAATGTCTTAAAACGGTAATTCAGTTGTGAGAAATTTTTATGAGTAGAGTATATAAATTTCGTTTCAAGTGGAGGCTTCAGTATTGATTTTATAATGACATCAGTGGGCAAAGGCGATCGAAGGTCTGAAGGAAAGGTTTTCTTTGGAGTTAATGAAATATCACACCATGCCGTAACAATTTTTAGTACATAATAATTATTGTAGAAATCCCCGCTGCTCTGTTTTGTGAAATACCACATAGAGAACATTGGTATAGTAGATCCAGTGGTGGATTCAGCCAGTCAGGAACTCAAAAGACAGAATAACATGAATTAAAATTATCATGATTCATCGAATGATTTTATCGTGAAGCTATAAGCAGAAAATGTCAACTTTATCAACGCCACTTGATAATGTTGAATTTTTATTTCACAGATGACACTTTTTGTACTTTTTAGTACTCTATTTTAAATTTTATTGATATTTACATGATTCATAATCCTTCGAAGGGAAAATAGTATACTGATCTTTTATACAGAGTGTAACAGCCAAATGGAATAAATTCGATAACGAATAAATGAGGGGGTGTTAGCAAAAACGCTCGGACACGTCGATTTGCAATTTTAAATGCGCATATTTTTCAAGAAAATAAAATTATATAGGGTGTTCCATGCGACCGTGGCCAATACCAACTTTCTCATTTCAAATGCAACCCCCTTATATTATTTATTTTTTGGATTCTTCAGAAAATTCTAGACATAATTCATGTACAATGTCCTATACCTATCTTCAACTTTTTCGGAAATATTAAGTGTTTTCAGATTCCTTACAAAAATTAACATTTTAAATAAAAATTATTTCATTTCACAAATTCGATACATTACACTCAATACTTATTTCCCATTTACCTCTTGATATGAAGAAAGTAAGCAAAAACCATTACTGAGAAGAAATTAAAAACAATTCAATTCTACACCAGATTATCATGTTGACAAGACGATACCGGCGAGCATTTTGAACATTTTCTACATTGACATTAATGTTTTTTTTTTAATAGGTAATTGAGAAATAATCAGTATTACTTATAAGGTTTTAAGTGTAATGTACCGAATTTGTGGAATAAAATAATTTTTATTTTAAACGTTGATTTTGCAATAAATCTGAAAACACTTAATACTTCTGAAATAGTTAAAGATAGGTATAGGACAATGTGCATGAATTGTGTCTAGAATTCTCTGAAGAATCCAAAAAATAAATAATATACAGGGGGTTGCATTTGAAATAAGAAGTTGGTATTGGCCAAGGTCACATGGAACACCCAATATAATATTATTTTCTTGAAAAATATGCGCATTTAAAATTACAAATCGACGTGTCCGAGCGTTTTTCCCAACACAAGACAACGATCCTTTTCGTCCTATTGTGGAAACAATGCTTATAGCTGGTCTTTTTCATTTCACTTATTGCAACAAGGAATTACCAATAATTTTGTTCTTCTGAGTTCTCCCCCTTTTTTATTCTCGTTGGTAATATTATTATTTATTTATTCATTCATTAAATACGCTTTAATATTATTATCAAATAAGTTAATGTTCTTTATGCCTTTATCCCTTTGATGATATTCATGTATGTACCAATAAACACCAAGGAGGAAAAAAGTACATGAGAATATTATACTGAACAGACATAAAATCGAAACCATTCAAAAATCTATGGACGAAAAATAATAGAATTCATAATCTTAAAGCTTCTTAGTTTGATGAAATTTGAGTTTTTTGTCAACTATCGGACTCACTCTATGGAATTGTGTGTGCAGTGCCTCCTCTATAAGCCTATAATAGGATGCTGCGAGGTCAAAAGCTTTATAGGGTGGCGATAAAAGTATGAGGAGAGCAATCGTTAAAATACCAATGGATCATACATCATTTTATGGATCGAAGTTTGGGTGTTCCACTACGGAACTGTCTGGGCGAGTTATGCTCTGCTGATTATTACTTGTTTACGAGTTATTCAGGTCAACGACCTAATTATGTAACCATATATACCCATATTATGTGATTCGAATTGGGACGTACGAGTTTCGTCATCTGCTATATCTACCAATTCGGTATGTATGCATTGGGAGATATCCTTCACGGGGCGCTTAGAGGATGTGGGCAAAGGATCCACAAGGTCATCGCTGAGAGTTTCTCATGGCTCACGATCGGAACAATTTTGAGGAAGTCTTCATAATGAGCGGTTCAAACGTCTTGAGCAATATTTCGAGAGTATTTGAAAAATGAAATGATGAAAGATGTAACCTGAGGTCAGAGGCTTTTATGCGCTCGTAACTCCGTAACAAGCGCTGTCATTTCGATACTGAATTCGCCGAAAGTTGCTTGGCTTTCAAATAATTATTCCACCATCTGATGGCACGATGATAATGTTTCGGAGACGTAAAATTTTTTTGAATATTTTTTATTCTTATAATCACACGGTTTTCCTAAAATTTTGTATACACTCTAAAGTTGATATTATAGAGTTCATCAAATTTCAGACAGATCAAAAATGTAGAATGTGTAATACTATAGGAAAATGAAATTTCAAAAATTGTTTACGGAAGGCCATTCCTGAATTTGACCACGAATCCTCCATTAGCGACTCTAACCCAATCGTTTAAGAACAATTTAGGCTCGAAATTTCAAAATTACAGACAAGCACGCAAAAAGGAACACCTACTCAAGTTTTATTCATTCAAATTCATTATTTACGACGTCATTTCGTAGTGCCACAAGGGTTTGGGTTGACTATTTCCCTCGTCTTGATTTCCACCAATCAGAAACGCGCAATTTTTAATCACAAATGGTTTCTATAGTCCGTTCAAATATAAGAAGGAGCTTTGTAAACAAACAAAATCGTCTGGTTTGCGCACAATGAAGCTCCTATTGGTGAAACGGTCATTACGACGCTCCCTTTTAACGCCCTAAGAGACTGCCAGGATCGTACTCGGAACGGACTGTGAATGGTACTGGATAGAAATGATTCAATAATTTGAGTCAGCAATTCCAACATTAGAACTTTTTTCCTCAGATGAAACACTAATGCAGAATTTCTGTTATGATTTGCAACTGTCATAAACATTTTATATCCGACGTACCCTATTTTTTTTGTTTTGTTTTTATATTATCATCTACTGAATAATTTCTTTTTCGGATGCTCGAGATTGCGGCAAAGTAATTCCAGGAAACACCAGAGTTTTAGAGATTTGGGTCGGAAACTTGCAAGATCTCTGTTCAAATTTTTAATGGTCATTTACTTGTAATATGCGAAATATATTTAGTTTCGGTCCGTAATTTTATATTAGGTATTTTGTACGAAACTCTTGGCGGCTGCTCAAGATTCCGACAAGGTCATTCTGGGAAACACCAGATTTGGGTCCTTTCCCTTAATAGGTTAAAGCCATCTTGATCTGCATAAATATCGAAGTTTTCAATTGACAAGACTAGTTAAAATACCTAGAGCTACTGTGAAGGTCTAGCTGTTCAAAGTGTTTAGAGATTTTGTTGTGAAAAGTGTATTGTGTTGGAAAATCTTTTGACAAAGTGTATAAAGTGTTTATAGAACAATGTCGAATTCGGAAACGGATACTGCATCTGAGGGTGATATGTGGGGACCACCACGAAAAAGGTCCAAAAGGTCGCATTTTTCTGCTGAAGAGAAAGAGATGATTTTGAACATTTCTCGAAAAGAATTGGAAGAACATCCTGATTTATCGGAGAGAGACTTAGTAGGAATTGTTTCAAAATCCTCAGGGGTGAGTGATTCAGCTGTATTCAGAATTCTCAGAAAATATAAAGAGAATAAAACATTGACGCAACGGAAGAGGAGAGCCCAGTCGTTAAAAATAATCGATTCGGTCCACGGTTTTTTTTCCGGAATGAAATCCCAACGATTTCTAGTAAAGTAGGTACTAGAAATCGTGAATGACGACGACAGTTTGCCAAATTTCAAATTAACAACGTTCTATAAGTTATTGAAAAAAATGGAATTCAAGTTCAAAAAATATGGACGTGATAGTCTACTGATAGATAGGGATGAAATAATTGTGTGGAGGAAATTATTTGAAGAAAATCCGCTCATTCAGGGAACAAGGCAGAAAAATTTATTATCTGGATGAGACATGGATAGATAAACTGAACGATTGTGTGAAATCTCCTCGATTCGACCCTAGACGGAAATTAAATATACTAAGACTCTCCTACCGCTGCGCCAAACTTGTTTATATTGCTCCTTCTTAGATTGAACAGGGTATAGATGGAAAACCTGTATTGCAGCAGCTGTCAGCAGTTTTTTCGGATTAACCCGTGGCAAAATTGGACAGTTGTTGTCAACGAAAATCAATAATACATACACAATGCATACAGAATAATCTGTTACTCATGAAATAGTCTTGTCGAATACTATTCGAGCATCTAATTTTTCCTGTGAAAAAAATCGAAAAAACCCAATGCGAAGTTATATTTTTTAACAAAAAGCATTCGTGGAGGTGCAAAAATCCTCGTCTTCTACTCGGATTTTTGTTGCCACCAGCACTCATGCTTCTTGTTAAAATATTAATTAGCAACGTGTTTTTCCGATTTTTTTCGGAAAAATTGGATGCCCTCATGGTATTACTCACGAAAAAACTAAATCTGACGTAAGGAGCTCTTGCCCGCTTGAACAAATTCAAGGCGATCGCAAAGAATTATTGGAATTGGGTGAAAATGTCTGAAATAGATCTCTAAGCAGATTATTCATTTCATTTTAGGGAGCCCACCTGTTAGTCTAGTGTCAAGGTAATTTTTGTCTATTCCCACAGTTAATTAGAAGCCTGCGAAATAGATAAGGGCTGTACTTCGGTATTGAACAGCCATACTGAAATCTTGAAAAATGAGGAAACTGATTTTGCTATCAAATACAGCAGTAAACTCCAAAATTCGAAAGTTACGTGCGATATCTTTCTGAAAAGTCCATCGCCGAGAATTTGACACGACTTTCCAAGAGAATTTTCGTACTTTCACATGATACCAAATTATGCAACCTCCCGATTGAATCATCGGAAGTCGTAAAATGTAATAATGGGAACTGGTGTACGAGGTCGAGCTACTTCATTCAAGGAGGATATCCCACATGCTTCCCCTTTTCGGATATTTTTATCTTCCGCACAATTGATGTCGCGCTCAGAAAGGTCTCGTTTGCGAGCTGTGAATCCACCTAAATATGATTCATTCCCATTCATGAGGTTGTTACGGTACGCTGGCTAGGTCTAGTGGGTGGAGAACCTAATTTTTTTCCAGCATCCATGCAACATATGGTGGTTCGTGGGTTAAATCTTAATGGATTGAGGCCACTGGGATGTATTTATGAAGGAATTGTGACACAGCAAATAATGGATTCTGCAGGATGGATCCAGAAGAATTTCTTTTCATTTCAACTGCTCAGAATACACATGAACTTGAAATATCGTTAATAAATCTCTTTGTCAAGTCGTTGGGGTAATTATTGTTTTGAAGAATTGTTTCTTTTTTTCTAAATATTCTTTTTGAATCGTTGATTGCAGTTTTATGGCTCTAGTTTTGTTCTTATGTTTGAATCAATGACAACTGGAAAATGACAGTTTTCTCAGAAATAGAGCTCATTTTTTGGTTACATTGAAATGTGAACGAACAGAATTCCATAATGTGGAGTATGAAAAAGGAAACTGTGCAGATACCATTACATCCAGATAAAGCCACAGTGTGGTGTGCTATTCATGCTGCTGAGTGGTTGGTGCATATTTGTTTGAAGGAAATAGTCGAAGAGTAACAGTCAAAAGAGACAGAACAATGTTGAAAAAGTTCTGTTTTTCCTACTGTTGTTGAGAATGATCTGGAAAGTGACGAGAAATTATTTTCCTTCTTTGAATCGTATCATCGCTATTATTAGTGTTAGCAGTATTATTATTCAATTCGAAATAAAGTCAATTTTTCTGACTTTCCCCACCTTTTGTTAACGACTATTTCCCTCGTCTTAATTTCCACCAATCAGAAACGCCCAATTTTGAATCACAAATGGTTTCTAGATGGAAAAACTGTATGGCAGCAGCTGTCAGCAGTTTTTTCGGGTTTACCCGCGGCAAAACTAGACATTTGTTGTCAACGAAAATTAATAATACATATACAGGGTGAGTCTTTGACTTGTACATATATTTTAACTGTAGATTCCTCTCATCAAACGAAACACTTTTTTCCTATACTATTTCTCAAAATTCGGTTTGGTTTCGAAGATACAGGGTGTCGAAAATCCATGAAAAAAACACTTTTCTGTTTATATCTTCGGAACCGTTATTTCGAATGAACTGAATTTTGGTTGAGTTTTTACTCCATTCATGGTGCATATTCCTCAATCAAAACCTATTTAATATCTCTCCTAGTATAAAAGTTACAGGGTAGTCGACTCATCAATACACGCTAAAACACCATAAAATCACTTCGAAAAGATAAACGGTTCATATTTTCGAAAGAATCAATCATTTAAGAAACTAAAAGTATTCTTATTTTTTTTCAATAAAACGCGTCGTTTCCGAGTCATTTCCAATTTTACCCGGAGAAATTTGACGAAAAAATCATTAATTTCAAGAATAATCTGAATGCGTCTCTGAATTAAATATCATCGAATATTATTACTTCTCTGGTCTTTCAACGAGTTTGCAATGTTGTCACAATATTAATCAAATTTGTCGAGATATTTAAATAATAAAATACCGAAAATGTGGGAGATAAAATTGAAATTAATGAAAACTGAAATGATACCTTATAATCTGAGTCGATGTTTTCATCTAAACAATATCCTCCTGAAATTTTATAAACTCGACACGGTTAAGATTATAATAATTCACATCACATAATAAAACACATTAGAACAATAATTCACTGAATGTATTCAGAACTTCACATAATGTTTACTGTTTGTTCAGAGACTCTGGTTTGTTGTTGTTAATAGTTGACCTGCAGATACCTAACCAATCTTTCGGTTTTCGCTCGACGCATGCGTGGTTAAATTGGCGGCAAACTCGATTTATGATGGAAACGGCAAAATTCATAGATATTTATACCACGGTACACAAGTGTATCGTGATTTATTCTATGGTTCGTAATAAATCCTTAACCTCAATGGAAATATCAGAAAGCTGACAACATTTCCTTGAAATTTCTGTGCGAACATTCACAGAATGGATACAAAATAGATTAGGTTAGGTTGTTTAATAATGAATTCTGATGATCTGAATTGAAAGTCTTTTTTCATGATATTGTTCGGGAATTTCGTGGAAGATATGAACAAGTTAATAGTGTTCACAAACTAATCTGCAGAAAAATCGAAGAAGGAACTTATTTTGGTGTGAGAAATGTGGGTTTTCAGTTGCAGATATAATTCGATGAAACTAACTGTTTTTGTTGAAATTATCGTGTTTGCAACATTTTTATTCCAGTAAGGTTAGTACTTGAGTATTCCCTAAATGTATAAACTCAATTCCTATCGAGAAATATGAACTTTGCAACAATTCCAGAAGATCATTTCAGGAACGTATTGAGCCCAATTTTTTTTTTCAAATGGTTATATCTTTTTAACGGAGCCGAATTCGGAAAAATGGAAAATGAAAAAAAGGTTTCTTTTGACCTCAAGAATCTTCAGTTAAAATATATGTACAAGTCAAAGACTCACCCTGTATACTCCATTCACTTTTATAAAGTATCGCGGTTGGCCATGATTTAGGTTTATCAAGTTTTTTACTTAAAACAGACGCAGGTGGGCACTCGTGAAAATCAAGCGACATTGCTACTTTCTATTTACTCTTTTTCAACTTTGTAAATGGAGTTAGTTCTTCGAAGATTTAACTGTGGCGCAGGTTTCGTAGAACTACTACATTTTCATACTGGAGTATTTCAAGTTGTGAAAAAGGTATTTGAATGACTTCTGAATTAACATAATATTTTCTCAAATTCATTAATTTCCCAAAGTAAATGAACTCTTTGATAAATACGTAATTACTACGATTTTTTAGCAGGAACGACAACGTTGTGGGAGTATCTGACAGTGCAATGACCATAACCTAACATTTTCAAAATATACGCGGTTAAATGTGTCAAAATTTCATGGCGAACCGCGATAATTTATAAAAGTGAATGGAGTATACCTGAAAAAATCGCAGGTTGTCACTTGTGAATGACATTACGTCAATGAATAAATCTCGTAGACGTTGCCGACGATTATTTTTCATTATTAATTATCAAGCCTGGAAACTAAGAATGCCGAAGGTAGTTTCGAAAAAGCAGAGGCAAAATATCAGGAAGTGCTATTTAGAATTGTAAAATTGAAAATTGCGAATTTTAAAAGTAACCCTGATAATTTTCCTTAATTCATTATTTTCCCGAAGTAAATGAACATTTTGTTAATTACCTAATTACTACGACATAAATGAAGAAACGGCAACGTTGCTTGTTCAACTGACAGAAGAGTGACTATAACCTAACATTTTCAAAATAAACACGGTGAAATGTGTCAGAATTCCATGGCCAACCAGTATACTTTATAAAAGTGAATGGAGTATACTACAGTGGCTTTATACAAGACAGTGGCGACAATAGCGTCATAGAACACGTTTTTGCACAAACATGGCGGATATTTGTTTACATTTTAGGGTCGTGCTGTTTGACATTTGACTCGATTTTGAGCTTTATACACCATGACATGACAACAAATCAATGAAAGTTCGCCATTAGTGGTCGAAAACAGTCCGACCAATCAAAATGTGAACGTCTATTGTCGCCACTGTCCTGTATAAAGCCACTGTAGACTATACATAATGCATCCAGAATAATCTGTGACTCATGAAATAGTCTTGTCAAATACCATTCGGGCATCTAATTTTTCCTGTGAAAAAAAATCGAAAAAACAAAATGCAAAGTAATAACAAACAAACAAAAATCATTCGTGCAGATGCAAAAATCCTCGTCTTCGACTCGGATTTTTGTTGCCACCAGCACTCATGCTTCTTGTTAAAATATTACTTAGCAACGAGTTATTTTCGATTTTTCTCTGAAAAATTGCATGCCCTTATTATATTACTTACGAAAATATTGGCGAAGACAAATCAACATGGATCAATCGACCACTGTTCAATGTCTACATGAAAACCACACTCACACGAGACAAATGACAACAAAAACGTGTACCTACTAATTTCATGATTTTTCTTCAATGAATTTTACTGAAGAGAAGTCGTGACCGTTATGCATCAACCTGATATTGAGGAGCTTTGGGTGAATTCTGTAATTCTGTCTTATTCGTAACGGGAAACTACCTGTCAACTTCAGCCTCATCATGAACTCGACGCAATTTATCAGACATTCCAATCAGAATCTGGGTAAGTACCATCTGACCTACACAGATGTAGAAATAACTAAATCTGAAAAGAGCTTTTCTTGCGAGATATCGATAAAAGTGGCCGATATCTCGAAATTGGTTATCTCTCCTCCAGGGATGCAATAAAAAAATTGCGACGGACAGTGTGGGATGAAGAAAATTGAACCTCAATCTTCGGCTGATTGGATTTTCCTGTTCATGTAGAAAATGATTTTATCTGATATTCTGCGGATGATATTGAAGTTTCATGGACAGACTGTCCTTCCTTTGAAGTGGAAAAACGTAACGTTATTGAGGGTAATAGTCAATGTTTTCTAATACTGATACCGAACATTTTTCACGTCATATTTGAGAATTCCACGCGGAGGAAATAAGAGATGTTTGGAGAATCGAAACCAGAGTAGCAGTTAAAATGATAAATTCTGTAAATTTTTCCATCTACAATGCCGAGTTCTTAATGGACATGAACGATTCTGTTTGAAACGTCATAAGTGTTGAAAATATTTTGACAATTGACCCCGGCAAAGTACATGCTTCAACAACGTTTGCTTCTCGTCGAATCCTTGAAAAATTCTGGACAAATTCCACTTTCCGAAATAACAGAACACGAATGTGACAACTAGACGAAAGTATGCGTTTTTTTTTTTTAATGTTGTGATTTTCACGAAAAGGAATATCCTGTAATGTTCAGAGAACATCGTGAGAACCAAGGGCAAGCAGGTAGGAATTGGTGTTCTTCTTGAATTTCTGGAGGTTATATGCCTCGGGGAACACCTCCCTAGGCAATGTGTTCCAAATCCTCGCTGTTCGTTGTATGAACGAGTCTTTGAAGAGAGATGTTCTGCAGGTCTCCAAAGTAACCACGAAGGGGTGTGAAGACTTAACTTGACGGGTTAGTCTGGAAGAGACTGCCAGAGGGGGAACGATTGCTGATAATTCAGAAGAGCATCGCCCATGGAAATATCTATAAAATAGAGACAGATCGCCCACTTTTCTACGGTGTTCCAGAGAAGTGAGCGAGCTTGTAAGCGATGCATCACCGACGAGACGAATTGCCCTTTTTTGTACGGAATCCAAGAGTTTTAGGGTGTGTTTAGGTGCAGCACTCCAAACATGGGAACAGTATTCCAGGACAGGTCGAATCTGTGCCTTATAGATCATAAGCAGCTGACCTGAGGTGAAATAGCTCCTGGCACGAAACAGAAAACCAAGTTTTTGGGATGCACTTTTAGCAATGGATCTCACGTGATTTTCCCAGGAAAGGTTACTGCCGACAGTAATGCCAAGCATCGAAATTGATGACTTCAATGGTATGGTCACTCCCGACAATTTTATGCTGGGCACAGTAAGATCTGCTTTTCTAGAGAAAAGACATGCTTGTGTTTTGTTTGCGTTGAATTCTACCAAGTTATTAGATCCCCATTCAAGAATTGTTGCCAAGTCCATATTCATGTTGTTTACATTTCTTCCTCGTTCGTTTTTGATTTGGCGGGCTGGTATTGGAGCCCTAGAAGAAAAGGCGGTATGTAGGGTACTATCATCCGCGAAGCTGTGTACTGGACACGAAGTTGCTTCCAGCAAATCGTTGATGTGAAGCAGAAACAGCGTTGGAGCCAGAACTGATCCCTGCGGAACACCAGCATTTATGGGTAGAGAGTCAGACGAAACTCCATCGACCACTACATGGAGAGATCTGTTAGAGAGAAAACTAGCTAGCAGAGAACATAGCTTTGGGGGCACGCCATAAGATGGAAGCTTGGTGAGGAGTCCCTGATGCCAGACTCGATCGAATGCCTTGGAGATATCCAGTGCCAGTTTCATGGCGAGTTGCCAGTTGGAAGGCTAGTCGAATGAAGCGAGTATAGTAGGTGTAAAGTAAATAGTCGAGCTGATTGGAGCCAGTCGACTTACTCCTCAAACCATGGTACTGCACCGTCTTTTTTTCCACTGAACTGGAGTGTCATTGGCAGCAAGTGGCGTTTACACGATGCCAGTTACTGGCCCCAGTTCAGCTTACTACAACTGGCCTTCCAACTGGCATCGTGTGAACGCATTACAGATTTAAATAGGTCGCAGGAACCACATTTTCAAGAACTGGGTTTGGAGGATGGAAACTTTGGGTATTTTTGAGAAAAGATTAGGGTTCACATTCGAATAGGATCGTGCTGTCGCAAGAATTGAATGCACTTGACCATCATAAGTGAGTTTGTTGTTTCGGCTTTAGGGCATCTTGAAATTGATCCTGATTTTTTTATCATTGTTTCTATGGACAAGATCGTTTTGGCCAAACTGTTGAACTTTGATGAAAACTCTGTTGATAATGCGTGGTCATATTCAATTATGTCTGTCCGTTCAGCCATAAACACGATAATGTCAATTTCCTATTGTATGATGGCGACTCATTCCGTCCATTCAAAAGAGAAATTTCTGCCAAATTGGGCAATAAGTTTCGAGGAAATGAAAAGGAAGGATTTTGGATTTTATTTGTACCTACACATTAACTGGGACTCTTGGGATTATGTAGATGCGAATAAATTTGATTGAATTACGACAATTCAAATTGAGTCAAATCCTCAAGATGAACTAACTTTTTACTGACAAATAGATAAATGACGTTGAGAATATTTAGAGTGAATTAATAATAAAATTGAAGAGAAATTGCTATTAAATGGGGATTATGTGAAAATATAAACCCTATTTCGAAAAGTTGTTTCAGAAAGAAATGAAAAGTTGAATAACTCACCTTGTATCCGAGCTTAGAGAGCCATCTCACTACATCTGGAAATTAAAGGAACGAGTCAAAGAATGTTTGATGGGGAATATTCAGTTCAGAAGTAATTCGAACATTATTGAATTTTTTTATAACGCAAATTTACTATCTAATTTTCAGTCGATTATTAAAGATAGAGCAAAAACATGTACATGTCATTTACATTATTCGATTGGGGCGCCATAATGCTGCATCCTCGTTTCATCGAGGCAAAGTGATACTTAAATATTATTGACTATCACTGAGCTATTAAGTTTATTTTTTTAATTATATCAAGCAATTACAATAAAAGTTTGCACGTAAGTATTATTATAAGTATTGCTTGATAATTTTGTTATATGTTGGGTCCTCTCTGCACCATATAATGAAACACCGATAAGCAAAATAGACGTGTGCGAGAAAACTGATATTTCATCTGATCGTCAACGATGAGAAACGACGATTGTCTTTCTACCTGAATTGCTTAAGATCTCTTCGTTTGTTCAATCTATTACCGCTAGAAGATTATTGCTTCAAGAATATTTTATTGAAATGACGTTATAGAATTCAAATATTAGGGAACAATATATGTATGCAGGGTAGCAAACTGAAAACAAAACTGACCAATTTTCAGGAACTGCGTCAACATTTTATAAAAAATACCGAACCCGTCGATTTCTGTTCAAAATGGGACAAAATCGATATAAATCTATTTTGAAAGACAGAAAAGTTAGGTGAAAATTATTAAATATGTCGGCCGTGTCGTTATTTGTTCACATTTTTTTCATGAACATTCATTATAGAAATTTTGGTTTAATCAGAAGGTCTTGTTTTTGCCATTTCTGGTATTGGCTTTCATCCTTTGAAAATATTGCTTTCTCGCATCAAATAATTTCTCCACAGGAAGAGTTGTTCTTTCTTGTCGAAACAATTAATACCTATTTTATGTCGACATCATTCATCAAAAAAAAAATTTAAACCACCAGAAGCATCCTTTGGACAATAAATATGAGGAGAATGTTTTTTTTTACCCATCACCTCCGCCATTATTCATTATATACAGGGTGTTCTAAGATAAAGCGGTTACGAGACGTTTCAGGAGAAATCTGAAAATTCGAATTATGAGATTGTCGAAATTAATCCTAATAGTATGCGAAATATTAACCCTCGTTCAAATAGAACGATCGGTCAAAAAAAATTGGTTAATTGTCAATTTGTTGAACAAAGACTCAAGAAATTTTGCATATCTGGCACCTTAAATTTACAACAATATTCCAGATGCCCTCAAGCTCATAAGCAAGAGCTTCCAGAATCTTGATTAATCAACACGAGAGCAAAAAAGTGTGTTATGTTATTGTTTATAATATTGTTTAGATGATTGTGAATTATTATTCACAATCTGATTTTTTCGATTGAAAATTGATGATTGCATATGATACATACACATGTGCAGCATCTAGACGTGATTTCAAGTGAACTGATGATGAATAAATAAAAAGAATGCTCTTCGGAATAAAAAAGGATCAATTCAATTCCGAAAACTACAAATGCAGAATTCGAAAAAGAGTATTGATTTTATTATTATTATTATTATTCAATATAACAAGAGTTGAGGAATAATTCCTATAAACTCACACAGTTGAGAAATTACATACAAAAAATGATAAAAAAAGTTGAAGAAAAAATATCAGCTATTGGGAAGACATCCAGGCGTCGTAGTGGTTCTTGAAGCTATTTACGATTTGGAAACATCGAAATTCTTAGCGATTTCAAAACCGTGATCACTCTCTACTCGAGTGGTTGGCCAATATTGCGAAACGAAACGTTTTGAGCGCAAACATAATTTTTTGCGAAAATGAGGCGCCACCGTTATTTGTTTGTTGCACCCGTTTCCAAACCTGGAGTCAACGACAACGCTTGATAGCTCAAATGGATATTAATAATTTAAATGGTAGATATCAACGCTTCTAACGTCAAACACACGATAAAACATTCCATTGTTAATTGAACACTGTATTTCTGGCTTTTAATCGTAGTCTTTTAATGACATTGATAACCTACGTAAACAAGGAACCCACGGACGCATACGTACTGAAAACAATGGAGGCCGAATAAATACTTGATATTTTCATATATCGCGTCACGTTATAAGGCGCCGTTTCGTCATCCATACGAACTGGATTGAGTAGGTTTGTTTCCATGTGCGAGGAAATTCCTATTATCAGGTTACTTGGAAATAGAATCCCTATAATATAGACTCTGGCCTCTTCCCCTCCACTACGATGTATTTCCAAAATGGCGGTCGCTTAATGATTTCATGACATGTAGAATCTTGATCTATATTATTGTTTAGGCACCCCAGGAAAATTTTGTTGGACTTCTACTATTCTTTCGTTTGCAATGGAAAATCGAATTACTGAAGTAAAGGACATCATCGTTTTTTGTGTGGAAATAATTCACAGATACATGTTGAATTTTGTCCAGATCGCTTAACCATAACCATAAAAAGTGCTAGCGATTAATTGACAAAAAAGTTTCCGATATTGCTGTGATTAAATATCCAGAGTTTTGGACGATTTGTTTATCATTTGCTCTCTAATTTTTATGACAGCTTTCGAAGTTTTTTATCGATGGATTCTTGGATGCAAATCTATCTACAAGATGTATACAAACGAGCCGCTCCTGATTTCAGGTCAGTGCTTTTTATTTTCTAGATATCCACAATCCATCTTCTGGGAATGAGATGAATATTTTCTAAAAAATCTTTGTTTGTTACTCTTAGCTTTATGCAGGATGAGACAAAATAGGAAAAATCTAAATTTATCGAATATTTATTTTTGATTGACTTTTGACGACTTGTGCCATCTTTTTCTTAAGAAGGCCGTGCCTATACTTACTGTGGATTTCACAAATCGTAATCACCAGTGATCGGAGATCAACGGCTTGGTTGGATTTCTGAACTGTCAAATCGAGTTGATTCTAGATCAAGCTCCGATCACCGGTGATATATTTTGTGAAACCCCCGTTTAAGTTGTATAAACTTACCATTGCTATTTTTTCAAGCAGGAGATAAATTAGGCATAATAAAAGTTCTGTCAGATGTCATCTGTCAATAGTCATCTGTCTACTGACAAATGTCATCTGTCAAACGTCATCTTTTCCATGGATATGAGCTGTCACACAAAACAGAAATACAAAAATAATATGTCAATAACTAATTATGGCAATTTTGAATTCAGTTATTTCCGCAAATATGTAAATTTATTATTACCCAAACATAAATCGAAAACATTTCAGAAATATAGGGAAAAGATGAAAATGGACAACTCACGATTGATGTCACAATCCGATTTACTTTACATTCCGGTAAAAATTCATTGTTCCACCAACTTGAGATCTTTACCCGCTTTTGATCTGATAATAGCCTTCCATGTTATTATAAGTTCTATGCAAATTACACAATAATTGTATACATCGCCATCTAGTCTACTTTTTGTCAGGCAACCCAAAATACATTCATACATCATAATTAAAAATTGTTAAACATAGTATTATTATAAAATTATTCTATAATATGTTATTTACTCGTTATTTCTGATTGAATTTCTAAATTTTCGATTTACTCGTTATAACTTAACTTTTTGTCCAAATGTCAAAACCTATATAAGTACTCTATGATTGCTCGATTGGTCGTAAGGAAAAGGAATGCCTTTTTTCTTTTCTGTAGAATTTTTTTGGGAATATTTTGTTATATAAACCTTGCCCTAACAATAATAAACACAACAAAAAAAGAATTGTCCAATTTGGTGCGATCGTTTGAACAATAAAGCATTTTGAAGTTTTGAAATAAACCATTGATCCTCTTTTATTAATATATAATTTATAAAACATATAATTTTCAAAGAGTATTGTGTGAACGTTACTGAATCTCTTGTCAATATCAGATTCCCAATGGTTTGAGGACCGATTTCATAATGAATATCCTTTTAATTTTGATATATTTTACCCGTTCTATAAGAACAAGTATAATGCTCTTGAAAAATTTAAAGCTGAATTTATAAAGTTGTTCCATCTTCACAAAAGCAGTTGTGGGGTTAATGCGGGTAATTATTATGCTCACCCAAATATCTGGATAAGAACGGTGCATAGTAACATGCCGTGTGACCTTGAGCTTGGTGGCAGGAGGGTTCAGTTGATAGGGCTGAAAAATCTCAGTTTCGGTCGCATTAATATAATTTTTAGCTTTTTTGTGAGCGAGTCAAGAAATTTAGTGCCTATTTTTATTTCAAATATTTTTTCAGGTCCGAAAACAATAGACTGAACGATAATTCGAACACAATCACTTTTCTTCGATATATTCTCGATGTGGAAACATTTTTGTATTCAAAATATATAAAAAGCAACTAGAACATCCAATAACACTTTCTTAGTCAGATCGTATCTTTCCAAGAAAACCATTCTATGATATCGAGTCCTTCAAATGAATTCAACATTACCAGGAATAATGACGATGCCTTCACAAGGCAGACGGAGTTGCTAGGTATGAAGATGCTAATTTGTGATGCAGATGAATTAGTCAGACAATTCCCTCATATCATTGTGTAAAATTAGGTACATTTAGAAGTGAAGTGAACTAAAGACAGATTTGTTCACTGGAGGGGAATACCGGTGAGTTTCCATTTTTACGACTGCCTACATCGACTAAGATCACAAAGAAATGATCTTCAATTCAGAAAAGTTGCAAACAAAACTTCGATAATAAAAATGATCTTCAAGAAATTACAGAATGTTTTGTGTAAGAATGAGTTTTTTCTCATAGTATCTGCTCTCCATAAGATATTCAACTGAAATTTGGCATAGATATAATACTTCACACCATGTGTGAATTTGGATTGCAAATCTACAGTGTGATATTTTTTCTGGATCACTGTCCCCTGTTTCCCTACAGAATCCTTTTTTGCTGTTAATTTGAAAAACTGTAAAATGAAGCTTTGTTGTTGGACTAAACTTTATGGTCTCTTGTAGTTTTGTCGTATCTGCTTCGGAGAAAAAAAAATCGAACGATTCTCTCGAAACCTACAAGAAACATCGAACTCGCCCTGTAACTTGAAAACGAAACGTTTGGAGTCCCAAGTGTAGGGGACATTTTTTTTTTGAAATTATGCAGGGAATCTCCCCTTTTCGTTTGTACCTCCAAATTAGGAACACCTGTACATGAAATTTCAGCAACACCTTCAACATGTTAATCAAGTTGAATATTCAATTTAAATTTAGGGGGAATCTCGCCTAATGAAATAATCTTGTTAACCTTTCCCCTAGTCTTCTGTTCAAATTTTTCTTTCAAAAATTCAGATAAAAAAATGGACAATATATTCTGCAGATATCTGGAAATCAGAATAACCCTGAAATAAATACTCCGAGAGTTACTCATATGACCAATAATGTTTAAGAAGAAACTATTAATAAGCAATGAGAATCACATGACAATTTGGGTATACCCAAACCAGTTACCGGGAGAATTGATTCGACATGATTAATTGAGAATAGCATGCAAATCATGCCATTTTCCAAGAAATTATTCGAGACTTGCTCGTAAAACTGAATGAGAATAACAGAATTTGAGGCAAAAGGACACCTATGAGTAATCAACAATCATTATTGGCAATATAATGAAACTTCCAAGTATTCTATATTCGAACAGTGTTCTCATCTCTAGATTTCTTCGAAATTGTACAAGGAGCAATTTTCAACAACTAGATTCCACTTTATTGGATCTTTTTCTCGGAATCTTCAATACGAAAATTGGAAAACTTTTCTACATTTGACCCCTATGCTGGAAAATATTAGTAAATTTACCTTTGCTATATCTGGATTCTTTTTCTTCATCGAGCAATTCATAAAAGTATGAGAGCTCTTTCTGATTTCAACTCCTTAATATCACAATTACGCACCATTCGAATAAATATAATCACAAAACCTCCTTCAACCAGAAAAATTATGCAATAAGACTAAAAGCTCATTAGAAAAAGAAGTCGTTTGAGGAACTTCACCTCAGTAAGTACCCTATTTGAGGTCTTAGAAATTGATTAAAAAGGCCTATTAGGGGACCGGATTACTTAATGAGTGACTTAATTGTATACACCTGCATCCGAATTGCTCCCTAAAATTAATCGCATATCCGGAGTTACCCCTCTTGGTCTTCTTCAATAACACAAGTTCTCATTAACATAATCATGATTATAATAATTATCGTTGTTTGGAGAACGTTAGACCCACAATTTTATTGGCATTCTGGTTGAAGATAAACACAATTCTATGCTGACTTCATCTGATTCTGTTAAAATAATATACAAAACTCCATACACTTTTATAAAGTTGGCCAAAATTTAGGTTCATCAAGTTTTCATCACTTGAAACTGATGCAGGTTGATAGTCGTCAAATGTCAAATGATTTTCTGTGACGTTGCCAATGCTTGTTTCCATTTACTCTTTCTCAACTTCAAGTTGGTTCTTTTAAGGTTTAACTGTGACACAGGTTTCATAGTAATGCTATATTTTCATACGTGAGTATTTCAAGTTATGCAAAAAAGTATATAAATGTCTTCTGTAGGCTTATTTCTTGAGAATTTTGAAAAGTGAAAAGTTCGAGACATCAGATGCTTTTTTCGAATGAACTATCACAATGTTACTAATCAATCTGTCCATTCTTGATTTCCGTAAAAGAAAATAGCATAACTGAATCTTACAACCATGTTTATACAGGGTGTTCCCAAATTGAACGTACGAACGAAAAGGGGTGATTCCTTAGGTAAGTTTAAGAAAAAAAGTCCCATAAACATGGGGTCGCAAACGTTTCGTTTTCGAGATACAGAGTTTTGAACTTTTAATATTTTTCTTGTTTTTTCCTCACAGTATCTACACTTAACAAGATATTCAACTGAAATTTGGCATATATTGTACATTTGAAAGTTCTCACCACGTGGCATGGCAATTTTGATAGCAGATCTACAGGGTGATATTTGTTCTGGAATACTGCTTTCCTCCAGAACTTTTTTTTGGTGAACAACTGTCAATTTGAATAAATGTAAAAGAAAGCTTTGTTGTTATATTAAACTTTTCGGTCTCTTGTAGTTTTTGTCGTATCTGCTACCGATTTCGAAAAAAAATCGTGAACGATTCCCTCGAAATCCTCAGAAAAATCAAAATTGTCATGAAAATCCATCAAGTAAAAAAGAAATCTAAACTATTGCAGTCTGGGAATCTGGTGGGCCATGACTGATGTCAAATCTGCTCTTTCCACCTGTTTTCATAATTTTAGTTCAAATACTCTTACTAGTACACCCTGTATCTCGAAAACGAAACGTTTGCGACCCCATGTTTATGGGATTTTTTTTCTTAAACATACATAAGGAATCTCCCCTTTTCGTTTGTACGTCCAATTTAGGTACACCCTTTATACGTGAAATATTTCCAGTACCTTTTAACAGAGAAAAAAAGTTTCTTCAACATTCGCCAGGTCTTCGGATGAATTCACATAACATTTTCTCAAATTCATTATTCTCCTGAAGAAATACGAATTTTGATAAATAGGTACGTAATTAAGTATGTAGGTACTATACAATCCTATGTAGAAAAGACAACTTTGGTTAATTATCTGACAGAAAAATGACTATAACCTAACATTTTCAGAATATACGCGGTGAAATTTGTCCGAATGTCATGGCCAAACTGTGAATGGAGTATAAATAAAAGACTGAAATCCAAAGATTGAAAAGAAAGTTCATTTTTGAACATAATTGGGTGTGTATATGCATAATATTGGGGTTACTCTCTTCCACTTCACAAACTTCTGTAATCATTCAATATCTTCATCAGGGGATATAAAAGACATGAAATAGTTGAGAGATGAAGTTCCAGGAATCAAAAAAATAAATATACATCTGCAGCCTATAATTTATTGTTCCGTCTCATCGTTGCTACCACAATATTATTACGACATAAAATTGTTTTAAACCAGAAAAAATATACATGTTGTCCATTGTATACAGGGTGTGGCGTTATGAATGGATGCCTGCGGGTAGAGGACTTTGTGGCGGTACAAGAAAATATGTTGTAGGTATGCATAGTCAATCTCTCGGTTTTTGAGATATTCGACATTTTAGAAAAAAACACCTTTGCCTTTTTTGGCTACAGATGCGCTATCAAATTTGAACTGATTTTCGATTTTATGTTTTTCTTATTTGCTTCCTGAGTTTAACCTAACAAGGTTTAACATAAAGAGGTCACCTGAGTGCGAAATCAAGAAATGATATGTCTGAATCTGAATCAATGAGATTGCGAAATGGTATAATTCACAGCATTTTCAGCATTTAATTCAAGAACTGCTGAAATTCACATAATTATTTGAAATCCACTTGTAAATATTGATTTTACAACTGTGGAAATGAATAACGTAAACGAGTGAAAATAACAATTTCAAAATATCGTTTCATTTAATTAAATTTTACAAAAGGTGTTCAAAAGAACTTCGTGTTATTCGTGTCATTGAAATCAGCGGTCTATGAAGTGAGATTTCAGTGCCCTGAAATAGTTAAATGAAGACCCGCTGAAGAATTTTGGTCAATGATGATACCCATTCCTGAAAATAAACAAATTCCCCAGCTTCGATGGAGGTATAGGAGGCGAACATAGCTCTTGTAACTGGCTAGATTCACTCTGAAATTGAAGGTAATGAATAGATCAGCAGGGGCAGAAATAATCTTCAAAGAATGAATGGTAGCTATTTCTTCATTCCATGATGAAGCTTTAGCCATCACATCCAATTTTGTCTGATTCATTTCGGAATATTCGTCTGAACCTCACGATGAATCAATTTTTTTTGTAAATACTCATACTCAGTAGTCAACTGAATAATAACCTCCGGTAATATTTTCCTAGGAAATATGATTGCGTCAATCACAGGCATCTGTGTAGTTCAGTACTTTTGTAATTAAGAAAAAGGTTCCACTTATAGTAATAGGAAGTCGTTTTGTTACTGGAAATACAGTGAGTTGTTATTACATTTCGGAATATCAATGAAACAGGCATGTTTTTTCTTAATATGGCACTCAGAACATATCTTTTTTGCACGACTTTGGGTTAAACTTAGGAAAAAATAAGCAAAACATGCAATTTGAGCTAGGTCTTTGTTTGAAAAAACTATGTATACGCTCCAAAAACCATGGTTTATATTCGATATCTATCCAGGAACAGGATCCAAAAACCAAATTTGACAATTCCTTCATTTGGACTCTTGCCACCAAAAAGAGTATATGGTGAAATTTTTCTGAAACATAACATGCATTTTTCTGGACCGCCTCAAAGTCCTCCACTTGCAGATACCATATTATCTATTCATTACGTCATACCCTGTATATTGTTTATTGTTCAACCGTAGATTCTTGAGTTCAAAAGAAGCTTTTTTCAGATTTGGCGGAAATTCTCGATCGCTTTGGATCGGACTCAAATATTCCATCAAAACTTAATTCGTGATCGCTCTGGCTTTCCATTTCTCGAACACGCGAAGAGGAGTGGTCAAGAATGCCCACCTTGAAACTACGCCTAATAGTCGGTATGGTCACGAGATCAAACAACCAAATAAGTCCGCCGCAATGCAACTTCGAAACCCATTTGGATACAGCGTCAAATATAGAAGTTATGAAGATTCCTTTGTAGTCCACACGTCATATTGAACTCATTCAATCGAAGTCAGAACAAAATGAATTATAAATCAGACAACATTCCATATCGGTACATCGTACCAATAGATAATTTAAATGATTATTTAAATGAGGAAGAACCGCTATTTTATTGCGTCATTTCACATTCTTTATCGGGAGAAACATCCCGTCAGAAGAACTGAACTCGAATCTAGGGATACTTCAGCTTGAACAAGCTTGAAAATGGATATGAAGAACTATTTCGAGAGTTCAATCGAAAGTCAGCTGTTTGATATTCAAAATAAAATATCTAACTGAACTAAAACGAAAGAAGTTCTTTCGAAAATGAGCTTCGAATATTTTAGAATGTGGAGATGAAAGTTAAGGACTTTATCTGGATTGATTTTGAAATTAGAAAGTTCAGATCTACCATAGATTTCAATCTCACGAAAATGTAAAAGTCAATAATGTTCTTCTAATCTAGAATGATTGATTTCATCAGGTGCAAAATGGTGAATGAGCTAGTCACCTTACAAAATTCCATATAATAAATTTGCAGGAACATACTATACCTTCAAACACAGAGCTATTAAATCATAAAAGATTATTTGTGTCCTAGAAGTCGCGCTCCCCATTGTTGGGATCGAAAGTGAAAAATATTCTAAGCCCAAAAATCCATGTTTGAAATATTTTGATAACGTAGTTAATTATCAATTAATAAATTAAGGTGACCAATCAGGAGCGCCCTACAGACAAATAAGTAGGCAGTGGGGACGCGAGAGTGAGACGCCAGTCTCGGTTTACTGCGTGAAAAGCCGGCAGCAGCTCTGGCGTCTCACTCTCGCGTCTCCACTGCCTACTTATTCTTCTGTAGGGCGCTCCTAATTGGTCACTTCCATTAATTAATATTTGAAATATGAATATGAAATTTTGATTGAGGTTTAGGGCAATTGGAATTTGAGAATTCTGGGGAAATCTTTTAGGTTAGGAAATCATATTTCGCCTTCTTAATTCCATTCAGGGTTACGAGAATTAATTCCAGATAATTTTAAAGTTTTAGGTTAATTTTACAAATGACACATTTTCAAGCTCTAAAGAGGTAAAAAAATATTGGTCCTTCGCAACTGCGGGCAATTTTCTGGTCGTTCACAATTTGAAACTCAAAATTGTAAAATGTTTAATTGTTCTTTATTTTAGTCTTTGCTAGATTGACAAATATGTATAGGTAATTTCGAAATATAAGAACTTCATTCATATTTTTATTTTCGGAATAAAACAAACAGTATTGACACGAGCATATCGCTTATCGAAAAAATTCCAGACATCTACTTGTCGTATACATTCTTGTTCGAGGAATGATGAAATCATTTTTCTAAGAAAGCACGTAAAACGAAATTATATATTTTAATTCGATACTTGATATAGAAGCACACGTTCATGAGGAGTAACATTGGGAACGGAAGTCAGTAGGTAATGGAATTTGTGAAGGTTCAGTATATCATTACTCATTACAAGAGTTGTAGGCTGACTGAAAAGCATGGATCTAATGGAGTTGGAATGTTCTATCGTGACCCATGTCATGATCGAAATGAAAATTTTTCTCAATACAATATGAGCACCATAATGGTTCTTATGATTGTAAGGACGACAACTATACAAGTTGAATTTCAAAATGACGGAAAACTATCAACCTCATTTTATGGATTTATTTTTTGTTGCCGATAATTGTGAGAGAGATGAAACCGACATATTATTGAACAAATTTTACGATAACTCAGTGAGAAATTATACTCAAGTACTTAATATTGAAGGAGACAACCTAACAATGGAACCGACAAAATGGCGAATGGAATGCTCAAATGAATTTTGGAATTTCTGAATTATAATCTTCAGCTGTGCCCTCTTTTGGGTAGCAATTAAAAATTTGATAGGAGAACCGCATGAAGGTCTGTCAACAATATTGATTCAATGGGCATTTCCAGAACAAATATATTTTGACATATTGGATTCTCACGTAATTCGTGATTTTTTTTTAATTTTTACATCATCATGATAATAATTATACCCTCAAAAAATATTGAAAACTCAAAAATAATCTACCGAATTCAAACGATCAGAATAAGCGGGAAACTGTGTGACGTCAGGGGCTAGAGAGATTTTTGATTGGTTGTTCTTTTCATGACGTGCTGCTGATACTAAAATGACAGCATTGCCAGATCACAAAAAAAGAATTAGCCTGAAGGGGCTCTTGCTATCACTTTCCTAATAATATCATAATATAATGTTGATTTTGGATGCTTTTATCATCATGACATTTTCATTTGTACTCCATAAAGATTCATAATATCATTCAACTAACGACCTCCTAATTGAAGATAAAGAAGATTCAAGTAAGCAGATAGGTGAGAAATTCAATTAAAAATAATTATCCCTAGTCCACACAGGTAAGAATTAGGCCGGTCTTCTAATTTAGGAAGCATTAATAATTATTTTTATTTTGAGAAGTGCAAATTAATGGTAAGAATAATTTATTGATTTGGCAACTGTGTATAGGGACGATCTGGTTGTCAGTCGTTGACTAAACCTAGGAGTATACAATATAGAATACTTCTAGACCTAACTGTAAGAAACGCCATTCTATAGTACGCAGAGAAGACGTCGAAATGTCGAATAATGACAAATCAGAAGGTATGTTTTCATTCATAATTTGTAGGCGTGGTTGCCACATCATCATTTGTATTGTCAGTGAATGAGTATTATATCAACTTTAATGAAAATTAAGTTGTTATATGACGATGTTTCAAAAACATTATAGTGATCACATCAAATAATAATGCGATTACAGAATATATTTATGAATAAATTCAGAGATTTTACAAAGACGTGACAACAGCGGCGTGTCTCTCAGTTACTCTGGGCTTTGTCTCCTCCATCACAAACATCAACCAATCATATTACAAATTGATCCACATTTTCAATATAGAATAATTAATCAATTCTTCAAAATTCAGAGTGAATAAATTGTTACAAATGTGTTATAAACTGCCCTTCATTACGTCATGTGAAGAAAAGTGCATTTTTTGAGGTACTGGAAATCCCCATTGAAGCGATTTCTCCACATTTCTTTGAAATTTCATTGATAGATCGATTGAAATTGAAAATAAATTTGGAAATCTTCAAATTGATGATTTGCAAAACTTTCATTTTTCTGGCTAGTGCAAGTGAAAACATGGTCAAGGCAGCACAAATTTATCGAATAGAAATAATGACTTCAAATGTTTATGCTACTTCCGAAATATGGACAAATTCATGGAAGAGCACGAAAAGCTAAGACAAAGTACTCACCATTATCGAAATCTGATTTTGTTAACTGCCATCAGACCTGAAATGGAAACGAAAATTTAGAAATAATCATGAACAAACAGAAAACGAAAGATCAATTTTATCTAGAGGAGTTTACACTATATATGATATACAGTATAACTCGAGGTATAACTGTGGTATAAGAAATATACAGGGTGGCTCGTCTGAGAAGGAACACCCTGTACTGTATAAATTAAGGATCGCCAGATCTGTATTTAACCCCTTCATATAAATAAATTATTCAAGTGAATGATAGGTTAAATATATTTTGATGTGCTAATTTCGATAATTCCATGCCCAAAATCCAACATCCAATTATGTATCGAAGTCGAATAACGTCATTTATATCGTTCAAAGTTCAAGACAATCAATAATTCTCGCCTGGTACAAAGTCATCAAATAAACATCGCTTGAATTTCATTCTGAAAAAACCTGTCGATGAAATTCTTAGAAGAATCATTCCCAGTGATTGGAAATACATAGTAACAAGAATTTCAGTACCAAAATCAACGAGATCTGCGATATAAGGTGAACAGTGGTCGTAGTAGACAAATTTGCTTGCAACATTGAAAATTAAGGTTGACATCTGATCAGATTCATCGAGTGAACCATTGGGAATTGAAGGAATGAATAATCACTTTTATTGAAAAACTGAAAAACAAATAAGTAGGTACATAATATTTTTGAAATCGTCGAGTACAAAATAATTGGCTATGAAAGATTTCAAAAGTAGGTACGGTTCAAAAGTCATGATCGACTTTAAATCAGCATCTTCGGTAATCGAGATCAAAAATGACCAATTTCCTCATTCCACAAACTTTGTCATGGATCATGACTCATCTATATTAGACGAATTTTTCACAAATTTTGTTTTGCATAAACTCCATTCACTGATGACATTATCGCGAATTCCATAAAATTTAATGAATCAGCTATGGTAGTCATGATTATGACCTATGTTTATCGTTTCTCTGTACGCGAGATCATAAAAGTTTGTTATTTCGCCGAAACATACCGACGTGAATGAAATTGTTGGTCGGAAGTCAAAACACATTCATCAGAGCACAAAAATGTCGATAATTGTTGTTATACGATTTCAGGTTTCAGGAAGTGAAATTCGATATTTTTGAGGAACGATTGATTCATCATCACTATGGATTTTACGATATTTTGAGGATACTTCGGCCAGTTTATAATTATTTCCTTTGAATCTATATACAGTGCGCGTCAAAATTATGGAACAAATTCATTTTTTCAGAAGGAAAATATTTGGCAACAAAATCCTGAAACAGGTCAATATTTGTTTTACTTTTATTTATTATTCAAAAAATTCAGAGGGTCGATAGGGATGGCACAGGGTGCAACAAAAATCCTTCAAATATGCAAAAAAAAAATGATAAAAGTGAAACAAAAATTGACCTGTTTCAGGATGTTGTTGCCAAATAAACTGCTCCACATGAGATAGTGATATTGACTTGAATTGCAAAAAAATATAGTTGAAATAAGATTTTTGTGATGAAAATTTATATTAATATGATTTCGAGTTGCAAATTAATTTTAGCCTGTTGGTCTGCAGCGTATAGGGTGGTTGAGAAAAATCGGGTAAAATAACGAAATTTTATTTCCAGAGAATTCAAGCATTCTAAGACTATCAATACAATGTATGGCCTCCAAGGGCATCAATAACAGCTTGACATCTTCTTTGCATACTACACACGAGGTTGTTCAACATTTCTTGAGGAATTTGGTTCCATAAACGGGGCAGAAGCTCTCTCAGATCATTTAAGGATTCTGGGGTAGATTGACGATTATCTAATCTTCTTTGGAGCACATCTCATGCACGTTCTATGCAATTCAAATCTGGTGAGTGCGGAGGTATTAGTAAATGTGGAATACCAAGCTCCTCGCGCGCATTCTCAACTATGGCTGCACGGTGCGGTCTAGCGTTATCGTCCAGAAATTGAAAAGTTTCACCAATAGCAGCGTGAAAATTTGGCACAACATTGTCAATGACATGCTCCCTATAGTGTGAGGTGGTCATATTCCCAGGACAAATGTGTAGATCTGTGCGACTGTTGAAAAATATCCCGGTCCATACCATAGCACTACCCTCTCGAAATGGATGGACTTCTTGGACATAGCGACGATAACGGGGTATGCGTGGGATAATCCATACCCTTATTCTTCGAGAATCTGACAATCTGGATTCATCAGTGAAAACGACACTACGCCATTGATCATTCCAATTGATATGTTGCCTTGCCCATTCCAGTCTTTGACGCTTATGGTCACGTGTTAATGGAACTCCTCTTAATGGACGTCTAGAACCTAGATTCACCTCTCTCAAACGTCGTCTGATGGTTTCGATGGAAACTTGGACCCTGTCTGCATTTTGAGGAGTTTTCCGTAGCATTCTACACGTAGATGTAGGGTTTATTCTCGCCGAAACGGTGATGAAACGATCCTGAGCAGGTGTTGTTTTTCGTCGCCCACCAAGCCTTGGTCTTCCCAACATGGAACCTATTCCAAAGTCGGGATATCAAACTTTGAATGACTTGGAGCCTTTCCGCTACAACAACCTGAGTTAGGCCACCCTGTAGCATTCCGATAGCCCTATTAGCCTCTGCGTTTGTTAATTTACGTCTTGGCATTTTCAGAAAACTCGTTTCAAATCGAAGCCGCTGTTAAACTGACTTCATTTCAAAATAAGAACATTCATGAAGCATATGCAAAGAACCAAACTTCAGAAAAAAGGCGACCAGATTTACGAAATGTCTCATACTGATTTTTATTGGATCGATTCAAGTTGTTATTGAGTTTCGAATGATTTTACAGAGATTTTCTCGATGATTACATACTTTTAAAAACGATTGAATACGATATCCCTAACTCTTGTGGAGCAGTATATTTTTCTTCTGAGAAAATGATTTTTTGTCCATAATTTTGACGCGCACTGTATATTGCATATGAAAAAGAGGAAAATATTTATCTCATTTCCAAAACAGAGATTGTTTATTAAGAAATAAATAAGAAATTTATTCAGAAACATAAGGGGGGCCAAAACTTTTGACGATGTGTGTATTTTCGCATAAACATGTTGACAAATATCTGGTATTTTATTCAACATACTCAAGTGATTTTCACTTCTCTAGTAATATAACTGCCCACAAAAATTACACTATACAGGTTTGCCCATTCGGATATGCCAAATTCCAAAAGGGGAACTATCGTCGTGATGCATCTGAAATTATTTGTTCAACTTGCACAACGCTAGGTACTCGTTTAATGAAACTGAAAGCACTTCCTTTTTTCATTCTCATCTCTCACAATAGTTTCTGAAGCTAATAATATATTCCTACAAGCACTATTCTTTCGAAAGGTGAATGATCAATAGCGGAACCATAATGATACACTTCATTTAATATTAGTTTCGGGGTCAAAAATACTACCTCCCACACTCACTTTCACAATTAATTGTACACTACTAAAATAGTCAAATGACTCATATGAGTAGTATACGGTTGTAAGTGTGCTCACATTAATATGCAGCATTACATTATTAATATATTATTATACAATCAGCAATGGCTCAGGAGCATGAATCAGTTAATATGTTCTCACAACGGTTAATATGGGTTTTCAAAGGATATGGTGTGGTTTGGCGACTGAAGATTGTTAGACTGTCTGAAGAATTAACAGCTAAAGAAGGCATTTCGCCATAGTTATATCATTATCCTGTTATAGGAAACAGATTTATACTGCCATTTGAAGGAAATATGCAATCTCTGAACAACTATCGGAGTTGGCATAGACACCTATCGCACGATGAAAAAAATCAAGATTCCTCATTTTATCTCGAATCATAAGAAGTTATTTCTTTCAATTTAACATCGCAATTTCGATATTTTCCGATTGGTAGGTTCAGTAAAGTGCTCTTGATTTGTCCTCGCAATATTCCAAATAATCGAGAAAATTTTCACAATGTATTCGAAAATTTCTTCGAATGTTTCAAATAAAGGGTTTTTCGATAAGAGGTGTTATTATAAATATCCTGCTATTTCGGTAGATGTCAGTTTTGAAAAAGTCATTTTTGACATATGACAAGTAGAAACTACAACATCAATCAAAATGGAACGATACAAGCTTCAACAACGCAATAAAGCTCTTGGGACAAGTTAGTGAATTGAAAAATAAAACCCGTGCACGTCGCTCAAGAACAGCCGAGAATATTGCTGCTGTAGCCGAAAGCGTTGAAGGAAACCCAGGTTTGTCCATTCCTCGTTGGCATTTCACAAACGTCATTTCACCGTTTTCTGCATACAGATTTGGGTCTAAAGGCTTATAAAGTTCAGTTAACACAAGAACTCAAGCCGGCCGATCATGAACAACGTCGGGTCTTTGCTGATTAGGTCCTTGAAATGCATGAAAATGATCCGGGATTCCATCGAATAATCATCTTGAGTGATGAGGCTGATTTTTACCTCTATGGCTTGGTCAACAAGCCAAATTGTCGCATCTGGAGCTCGGAAAACCCAAGAGTTATTGTTGAAAAGCCTCTCTATCCTCAACGAGCGACTGTTGATGGAAGATGGAATTCGTGGGGCTATCGAGGAAATGGGGCAGGCACTTTGCGATGTGGTTATGGAAAATTTCATGAAAATGTTCCTGTAGTCGTGGTGGTCATTTCGCTGATATTATTTTCCATTATTAACGGCATACCTTCCTTATTATAATAAATAAAAATCCAAACATTTATTTGAAACAATGGCATTTTCCTTTGAATGTCAAAATAACACCTTTTATCGAAAAACCCTTAGTCCAATTAATAGTACATTGTTTACCGGGTAGGAAAAGCCTCACATTCCTGGACGATTGTGAAGACAACACAGAGTCCAGGAATGTGGCTTTCTCTACGAGGTGATCATACTATTTTTCCGCAAATCGTTTGAAATTCGACAGATTTTACTCAATTTTGAAAAAAAACGCGAATTATTGCATTCATAAATAAATGGAGCTTTGAAATTCGGAATGGAATTCGTTGCGTTACTATGGACACGTATTAGTGCTGAATTGTCAAACTTGATTGAAATTAATTTAATTGCTGGTCTTTTCGAAGATAAAATAGTGTAAAAATGATAAGTGATGATGAATTTTCCATTTCTGGGACTCCTCCACAGCTGGTTGAGGCAGTGAATACTGCTTCATTAGAATTATTGCCAAAGAAATCTAGAAAAATGTATGAATATGCTTGTGTAGAACACTGACAACTGTAAGGAAATATCATCTCCTTACAGTAAGGAAATGAATATTTCCTAACAGTTGGAAAATCTTCACATTTTCTATGACAAATTTTGTAAGGAATGTCAAAATTTCCTAGCGATTTTTGGAAAACGAATTTTATGAATGTCGAATTATAATATGGAAGGTAACATTGCGTATTCTACTGATTGTTCGTGAAATCAGAATAACTATATGTTTATGGTGTGTCTTTTGCACAAGAGGGCACGCGAGCGCGCGGGCGTCATAAAAGTTCACACAATGCAAGATGCGCAAAAGTATGACAGACTCTCCTACTTCTGGGTAATTTCCGTTGTCTGATCCCACGAGAAGCTGGTTGCCTATCAGCACGGATTTTCGGAATCTATACTGTCTAGACCTCTAGACTCTAGAGAGTAATCGTGAGGTTTTTTTTTCACTGAGGAACAAGTGTTCCTATAGTTTTCGGTAGAGCTCCTTATTCAAGTTCAGAGAAAATATAAATTTGTTGGAAATTCCCTTCAAAAGAAACACTGAAGCGCAATTATCTTATTTTCTTGTCACTTGAACTTCCGACTTCCCTTTCCTTTTTATATGTAGACGTGAGAAAATCCCACAGTCCCTAATCCCACCGCGTATTATCAGCACTGATTTCAGTCTTTCATTCATAAAATATTTCGAATTAAACAATTACTACATTTTCACAAGAATTATGAGTCCTACCAGTTTGAATCATTGACCGCTTTAAAAAACGTCTAACGTAATTTGCGTCGAATTGAATGCTTTTTGAGCATATGAGATTAGGTGCTATCTAAAGCCCCAAGCGGAATTTGTCATTCTTTGAAATATAGGTACCTCTTCAAGCAATCAACGAACCACTTCAATAATTCCTCCAACGTTTTTATTCACACAATGACAATAACCTGAGAAAAATTGAACTTCCGAAGGAAAAGAAATCTGTATTTAATAAATCAAAATTGCGTATTTGATCCCTTTTTCGTAGACTTCTCGTATAGACGGTTCATGCTCAAAATTAGCCTCCGACAGTGGATTTCGTACAAGATATCGCAAATTTCGATAAGATTGTAGGGATCTACATCGCCTTAGCCTCCTCGTTCCTCGTGTAGATGGCGTGCGATTCTATTCCGCCACAAAGGTACGGCCGCATGGATTAACTGAGGTCTGAGCTACAAGCTGACCAATCCATAATAGCAATTATGTGCAGGAGAAAGAAATCAGGACACGAAAGGCTGAGGTGGGAGTAGAGGGGAGGTTTCAGGTGTTATGTTCCTTCGACGTCGCCATTTTTAGTTTGCATGGTCATGGTCAAGGTGCAAAGTTGCTTGGCCTCACGATTCTGTCCATAGCTTCAAAACAATTAAAAAGCTGATAGGCTTAAATCCAAGACACGTGAAAAGGTGGAAGCTACAAGAAACCGGGAATTGATATTGATACTCCTAGGTCTCCCGGGGAGACCCTTCAGAAACCACAAGCTTCGAAGTTTGTAACTTCTAAGAGTTCGAAGAAGCACTTGTGTTCTGTGTAGGCTTTGTTACTGTGTCCTTACGCCACCTTAGGCACAACACTGTTAATTTTCCACCCAACAGTGAAATGGTGGTCCACTACCGAGACTAGAAAATTTCTTTCCTAGCATAGGGATTGAACTCGCTACTATCCGCGTCAGAGTCCACTGGGCTACAGGCATTTTGATAACTGTGTTTCAGGAATTATCTATTCATTTTGGGACACCCTGAACGTTTGAAAAGATCCACATTAAGTATGTATTCAAAAACTGGGGTCTATAGCTTTTCAAGCAAAAAGGATGTAGAACACTTCCTTCCCAATAAAAAATTAGGCTCTGAAGGATTTTGGAAAATCAATCATATGACAAGTCCTTCTGAGCAATATCAAACTAGAAATTGACATCGCAATCCATGAAACGTCATAATTCCTCATTCCACTGGAATAATAAGGAATGGATTCACTGATGGCGGATCCAGACAGCTTTTCAGGGGGGGCCCATGAGTTTTTTCAGGGGGCCATGAGTTGATTTATTGAAAATATAAGGGATCGATTGAACTTCTATCAAGGGATCATTGTCAATTTTGAGGCCCACCCCCTGTGTCCGCCAGTGGATGGATTGCATGTGGAGTGTAGACTTTATTACTACCCCCTCCCTCCAGGAACGCATTTCTCATGCTCACTTAACTTACAGCTTTAAAAAAATACAGTAATATGTCAACATAGTGTGAACTTGATGGATGAAATAATTTCATTGATAAAACAAATGTTGGGGTATTACTTACATTGAGGCAGTCAGATCAAAAAAACCGAAGAACGCAAGAATAATATTTGACATGAAAATGTTCAGTACTCACCTAAATACAAACTGCATTATAAACAAAGAGGTAATTGATAGTTTCTATATAAAGTATAAATTGTGAAAATACAGTGGAGTTCTTGGCGTCCTTCATTTTATTCATGTTGAACGATAAGTGACATTTTCATTATCACTACATCAATACCACATGTATAAGTAATGGCATAATCCATTCAACTCCATTCATTGAGTTTTTTCACATCACCGGAAGTGAAGTACTCAATGGCATGACCCTAGTCATTTTCTTGATAATGTTCCTCTGTCGGGCAGTAGGTAGATTGCATAACACATTACGTATCTCCTTATTATTTAGGGCACATCGGCAGTGCATATAAACCATCGAATGCCTGAAGCCAGGTATTTCAGGAATAATACAGCAATTCCACGTAAACGGAACGCTTGACTTCCATATTAGGTCAGTAATTAGGAACCTTATCTCCAATCACCTACGAAACTATGTCACATAAATCCGCATTAATGCGATTGCTTTTCATTCGGGGTCAATGACCTCTGTCGCGACCATTTCATTCAAAATTTAATCACGACTCGTACAGATCGCACCATTCACTCAATTTTCTCGAATTTCCAGCCTGCTCCCCTTCTGTCGGTAGGAAATTCCACGTTGAACTCGTCCATGATCACTCTTAGGAAATTCTCCAAGTTGACTAACTTTTATAGAAGTATCCAAAGTTGATCCATTTGGTTCGGAAGAGTGAAGATCTGAATGAGTGAGAAGCCAAGAGGATCCAATAGGGAGGCAGAGTTCTTCGGATCCACTGCCAAACTGTGGTAGACGAGTCGATTGTGAGCTATGGCGCTCTCATCGAAAAATTCGCGAGTCGCGGATCGTCAATGACTGGTGAATTTCAGCTGTAACTTTTCTCCTAAATGGTGCCCCAATGTGCCAGACGTAGCTCCCCCACACAAACACATACATCTATTACAATTATAATCTATAGAGTTCCTAGACCTTTGCGACTGAAGAATTACGGTTCTAAGAAGAATTCGGACATTGTCTGACCCAGACAGTTCGTTTTTAGAAGCGGACATTAACCGTTTCGCGTTTCTCACTAACCTCCTCAGATTATCCTGATTTAATTCATCGCCTTGATATCTTTGTTTATTCGTTATATCACATCGGTACAAAGTATCCTCGCTCAAACACTGCCTTCATTTTAAATTACACGAATTGGCAATAAATTTTTTAACTCGCTTTCTCGAGGTTTTGTTTTTCAGACCATTTTATGACCACACTGACGATAAAACGAAAATTATGCACTCAAATTGACATTTTCACAAAATGATCACTTACAAGCAACGTGACATGCATGTTTTCAATGACGAAAACATTCGCAAAAACAGTTAATTGCACTTAATAATCTAGTGGTGGTATATTTCATAGCACAACATGCTGTAGCTGCTAAAAACTAATACGCAAAAAGTTCGCGATGACAGTTATCGAGGCTACGGAATTATTTAAATCGCAAAGAAAAAACACATAAATCAACAAAACAGACTTACCTATAGTGATAAAATCAAGGGTGAACAAGCAAGGTTATGAAAATTCTGCGTATTACTTCACTGCGTTAATTCGTAGTTTCAAAGTGGAGGGGTATCGGTTTGGCGGTCGTAGCAACAAGTAGAAAACACAGCATTCAAACTATCTGCTAAACAACTGTTGACTTACTGGCGAGTTTCGTGAATGTCTCGCATAGCAACCCACGGACAAACGTGTAGCACATCGCAGTGTGCTAACGCTTCGTGTCGAACAAGGACGGAATGCTTGACGTCATTCACACAGGCGCAAAACGCAATTTCGCGAACTAAGTCAGGGGGATCCCAAAAAGGTATTTTTCGACCCTAATTCGGAGACAACCACCCTTCTTTATCGTTGATCTTGAAAGATTGGAGGCCTAGCTAGTCGATTAATGTTAAAAGGTGCGAATTTTCCTTCGCGAACCCTGCGAATATTAGCGCGGAACAGGTCAAAGTCGGAGGTGCGGGAGAGGCAAGGGGGGCAGTCAAGATGGCTCCTATCGCCATTTCGCTCTCAGAGTAATGAATGAAGGATTCTGTCGAAATTTCGATAGAAATGTCGGTTTTTTTAATTTCTTTTGATCTTTTATAGGTGGATTTTGGCATATTCTCCTTGAAATTTTCATTCTTATTGCTGGTCTGTTTTATGTGAGGCCTTTTTTCAAAATTTAGGATGAACATACCTATCTTCATCGGCAGAAGAGAACAAAACTGCCTACATACTTTTCTATCGTGTCTGGTAGGTTCTTGTGAAAGTAAGGATTCACATTATCTATCATAAATATTCAAGTTGTTAAAATCTTAATGCCTGAGGTAATTTCCGTAGAAGGTATACCTACCTTGGAGCCTTTGGAGGAGCAGTAGGTAAAATATCTCAGGCTCAGGAAGGTTCCACATTTCATACATTCATCTGCAAATTCCATTGAGAATTCACCATCAAAATTATGCATTAACTAGATAGGAACCTATATCTTCGAAATCTCATCACATCGTTCATAGAAAACAGAAGGATGAGGTATATCTATCTATTATACCTACCTATGCGGCTATGCCTACAACTTGAGGAATACACGACTGTATACCTACCTACCGTATACAGTAGGTATACATTCTTTGAGTAGGTAGATATAAGTTTAACCATCGTACAACTTGACTGTCCACTGAAGCTACACCTCATCAGAGGATTCATCAAATTACCAATAAGTAGGTATCTTATCTAGGTACCTAAAGACCTACATATACCTACCTATATCATGTACCTACCGGTACTTAGGTTATATGGCCATTAGAAAAAGGCAGCAAAATCCTCAACAGATCAACAGATTAAGAAAAATCTGAGGCGTTAAAGTGCACTTCAACGCCTTGGTATCGGCACTTTAACGTCCGAGAAACTACTTCAACGTCAGCCGAAGTTGAAATAATGCATCAGTGCCTGTGCTTTCAGGATGAAATTGATAGCAAAAAATATTTTCAGTTTTCAGAATGCTGATCAATAAAGTAAGATGAACATTATTCAAGCTGATGAATTAAAGACTCAGCTGCTGCAAAGGTAAAGGCATATAGCTACATGCGTTTTTGCCGTTTTTCCTGTCAAAATTATGCGATGTTCACTCCGCTGCAACTGATTTTCAGATAAGCTATGGTGGCATTAAGACAATGTGGATGCCTGCAGGCTTCAGCTGACATTTTTCGAAATCTCTGGAAAATTTGGTATTGTCAATTATCCTTCAGGTACCTACTTGTATGGATTTCCATTCTACGGCATGGAATTTTGTATTAATTCGTGATCTGTCCTTCCACGTCGGCAAGAAGAGTAATCTCAGAAGTTTGGTGATTTTTCGTGGTATTCCTAGGGCAGTGTTTTCACCAACAACATAAGCAAAGCACTTATGATTCTTATAAAATACAGAATATCGTTTATTCTCATACATTTGGCATTTATGAGCTGAATATTTTCTTAGATGTGTTATCCATCTTATTCATTGGAGGTTTTTTGATATAAAAAGGAAACTTTCGTGTCTGCTCCAAAAAGTTTCAATAGAACTGCTATACATATGTTTCGACCCTCTCAAATGTTTTCTTTAATCACATCGTCAATAGTCTTATCCCCCCTATCAACTTTCAACTTGTTGAATGTAACATGACAATTTTTTGTGTGTGGAATCTTCACCATGATATCACTTTCTTGTTCGAGAGAACACAGGTGTATTCGAAATTAATCAGTTGCAGCGAATAACGAGAGTTGTGATATTGAGAATATTTCGTTGAGAATGCCGGGACATCCAATTTCTCAGTTTGAACGGACAAGAATAGTAGCCCTTCAGATTGCGCTACAGATTTGAATATTCCACGGACTTCAGGAGGCCGCATATAGTGGCTCTTTCCCTGGAAATCGGCAGCTCTGCCCGGAGACCGGTGCCTAGTCGACCCAGAGTTACATCTACCGCACCTCTCTTACTATCGTTGAAAGAACAATGACTGCTGCCAACTACTTAGATAACATCAATAATGAACCTATCATTGTTCCTCTGCGCAACCAATTTGGGGATAATTTCATCAGGATGATAACGCCCCATCACACCGCATACGAGGGGTTCAAAACATTCTTCAAGCGTACAATATACAGAGAATGAACTGGCCAGCAAACTCACCGGACATGAATTCATTTGAGCCCGTATGGGATAACTTAGATAGAGCAGTATCCAAAAGCCAAAACTCACCTCCAACTTTTCAGGAATTGAGTTAAGTCCTTAAGAAAGAATGGAACGATATGCCTTAAAATTTCATTAATAAGTGATTCGAGGGATGACAATTATTGAAAGAAGAGGTGTTAATATACCTACTATTGAATTTGGATTCAGCTGTGGAAAAACTATAATTGGAAATATATCTATATTAATAAAAGGCGATCTATGGTTGGTTCAAAACTTCGAAATGCCATATTGTTCAAACGATCGCACCAAATTGGACAATTCTTTTTTTGTTGTGTTTATTATTGTTAGGGCAAGGTTTATATAACAAAATATTCCCAAAAAATCCTACAGAAAAGAAAAAAAAGCCTTCCTTTTTCTCGAGCAATCATAGAGTACTTATGTAGGTTTTGACATTTGGACAAAGGAGGTTAGTTTTTCTTTCACAGAATCGATGTATACAATTATTGTGTAATTTGCATAGAACTTATAATGACATAGAAGGCTATTATCAGATCAAGTTGGTGGAACAGTGAATTTTTACCGGAATGTAAAGTAAATCGGATTGTGACGATCAGCATCAATCGTGAATTGTCCATTTTCATCTTTTCTCTATATTTCTGAAATTTTTTTGATTTATGTTTGGGTAATAAATATATTTGCGGAAATAACTGAATTCAAAATTGACATATTATTTTTGTATTTCTGTTTTGTGTGACAGCTCATATCCATGGAAAAGATGACGTTTGACAGATGACATTTGACAGTTGACATTTGACAGATGACGTTTGACAGATGACATTTGACAGTTGACATTTGACAGTTGACATTTGACAGATGACGATGACGTTTGACAGATGACATTTGAAAGTTGACATTTGACAGATGACAGATGACGATGACGTTTGACAGATGACATTTGACAGTTGACAGATGACATTTGACAGAACTTTCATTATGCCTAATTCATCTCCTGCTTGAAAAAATAGCAATACAACTTTAACGGGGGTTTCACAAAGCATATCACTGGTGATCGGAGCTTGATCTAGAATCAACTCGATTTGACAGTTCAGAAATCTAACCAAGCCGTTGATCTTCGATCACTGGTGATCACGTTGTGAAATCTACAGTAAGTATAGGCACGGCCTTCTTAAGATAAAGATGGCTATGGTATAGGTTTGACGAAACAAAGTTCGCCGGGCCAGCTAGTATTAGATAAATTAAAAATTTTTCTCATTTTTCCTATTTTGTCTTATCCTGCATAAAGCACAGAGTAACAGAGCTTTTCTTTCAAATATATTGCAATAGAGGAAAACATTCAACTCATTTCCAGAACATAGGTAGATTGATTATTTCTTGAGAAACCTAGACTCTAGAGTCTAGAGGGTTCAAGACTTTTGACGAGGTGTATATATAAAGTAAGATCAAGATCTCTGAAAACATGGTGTATGCACTCGTCAATTTTTTAATGCATTGACATTCGATCAAATCGAAAATATACGAATTGTTTTGTAGCAGGCGGCGCCGCTATGTCATTCAGGTATTTTTTGCGTTGATTTGTGTCAACAGCTGATCTTCCAAGGTCAATTTTGACATTTTTATATAAAGATTATATAAAGGTTAATACAATTCCTCAGAACTAATAGAAATCAAAATGTTAAGAATGAAAATACAAATTAATGCCTGAAAGAAATATCGACCATTAACACAACACGTTCACCAGAATAACTTCATATACTTATTTGAAATATTTAATAATATCAGTCATCATATGTGAATAGCGCCACCTGAAGTGGAAAAAACAAAACTTTTGTAATATTCTCAATTTTGGCGAAACATTACCATTACATTACCATTATTTTAGACATAAGTATAATATAAAGTCCAATAAAACCAGAGGTATAACTCAGGCAAGGGTGCTTTTCCATCTAGTACCATAAACTACTGCACCAATACGATCTATTCTTCGCTCCTAAGGGTATCAAAAGAGATTCTTGAAGATCCAAGATTCTGATAGGTCCTGAATATCATCAACTTCGAGTTCACAAAGTTCCTGACGCATAAAGGCAACTTTTATCTTGAAAAAGATTTCGTCAAAATCATTAATTGCAAATTTTTCAACATATTCTTTGCACAATAGCTTGAACAGTTTCGAGTTGATATCAGTGCCACTTGCGGTTCAAAAAGGCTATAAGTATTGTGTTTACTTGCTAATGATGTTGTCACTCAAATGAATCGTGAATTAACGTGAATTACCTCAATGTGGTGTCCTGGAAAAATAGTTCCGAAATCGAAAGTGGAGCCAAAAATGAAGATATATACGCTACACTATAAGGCATATTTTATTTATTAAGTGAAATGAAAAAAATATTTATATTTATATTGTTAGTATATAGAATCAAAAAGCCTAATGATGCAAACCTATGTATGGCTTAGATTGAAGCCAGCATCAAAGAATTTCGTTTCATGGAAATAATGTCCCCATCAAGAGGAAATGTAATAAACATTTAAAATTCGGACATACTGTCATCGCATTATGTCAAAACATCTATAGACGAAAATTCTAAGGGAAATCGATAATGAAGTTTGCATATTTTCAATTTTGATATGGCCAGAATATTCTTATTATCTAAGCTTCCTGATGGTAGCCAAGTTATGCTTGGGTATCTGTGGGATTCTTCAATCTTCTGAGAGATGTTTCTTCGGTCATTTATGTATTCCATAATAATTTTTGATCATTGACCGAATACATTGAATTAACATTGGAGTTTTTTGTCTTCCAGGAATTAATTGATTTCTTTGAGTATGAGTAAAACACCTTCATTTGGGGCTCCCAAGTCCCAACTCTGAAAGTTTTGAGCAGGAAGAGCACCCCACTCCCCAGATGTTGTTCTGCTAAGATTTGAAAAGAATCTGACGACTTTCAGCACCTTTTTGGAAGAATGGAATTATACATAGTGCCTAAGCCATTTAATCGAAGGTTTATGTTTAGTTCATTGCAATATTTCGATGTTTTGCAGCGACTGATACTTTGGTTTGATATCTTTGTGTTTATATTTGGATCATACCATTAGCAGCTACAAATATCCATCTCTCACGATCCTAAAGCCTCAATCATACGTTCTAGCCATTTGCACACTGCTAGTTTGTGCAAGTCAAACGGAATGAGCGCCATCAACATTTCATTGAATTCATTCATGCAAACTGGCTGGCGTAAGCCAGTTTGGGCAAATGGCTAAGTATTCAGCGGACATTTGGAGGTAGTTTTCGAGAAAAATTATAAATAACCATTTTCAATTGTGTTTCAGATATTGAAAGAGAGGTTCATCAGAAAATCATTGGTAATAAATTAATTTTGAAACTCACTTAAAGAAAATTTAATATTCTCCTCCTACATGAAATTATAATGGAATAAAGAATAAATTTCATGAATTGATGCACATTCGATAAAGCGTTTCGAAACGCTTAATTAGTAAAGCTAATAGTTACCCCTGGATGTTTCTGAATGAATATAGAGGTAAATAAATGCTAAGTTTCATCATGCCTAGAGTGCAAGATTTGAATTGCACGCCATATTTGACAGTCATAATGTAACGTGATCATAACATGACAGATCGAAAGTTGACAGATGTGATGAACATAGGGCATTACAAGGCCATTTACATAATATTTTGTTTCATACATAATTCTCGAATGTACCTATATTTTTTAAATCAATAAATATTTCAATACTTTGCTATAGAAAACCGTGTTTTATTGAACATTGAGATCTTGCGCTCTTTTCGAAACAAACTTTACATCACAATTTTTCTCTACGAATTCTTAATGAAGGGAAACAGTCGATGGAACGTTAGACGTTCACGGAGAACGGAGAACCAAATTTTCAATGAAAATTGGAAATTTGGTTTCTCAGACAAGAACAACTTCTCTATCACTATTTTCAGTGATGCGGTGTTGCCGATAATGTCAAAAAAAAAGTAGTAAGTAATTTGTTATTTCAAAGGAACTTAATACAAAATAATGTAACTTTCATAGAAACTTGCTTCTAATTCAAAAATCTTACAATCTAAGTAGGTATACTCCATTCACAATTATAAAATCACAACTCAGGCCTTGGTTTCGTTTTCAGGAGTTGGTGCACCTCATGAAAACTCTGTGCGCGTAGAGAGAATTTCGTTAATGACAAAACGACGATGCCAGTTTTTCTGTTTACATCAAAGTAAAAGTATCAAAGATTTTCCACATTTTGTTAGTTCGAATCGATCGGCGATTTTGGGGCGAAATATCGATAGGAAATCGCCTATTTTTCCGTTCTTCGTCGTCCAGAAGAATTTTCGCGTGTCATTTTTTCCTTTCACGAGTTTTGGCGTGAGTACGAACGGCAAATTTGAATTGGACAGAAAATCGATTTATAAGCATAAATAAAGCGAAAGTAGGTACAAATTGACCTTTTTACACTTGATAACGAAGTTTTTTTTAGGTATCTGATGGCCGTTTTGAAAGATTTCAAACGAAATTTCGGTCCCCCAGAAGTTTGGTTAGTTTCGGTATCGTTTTTGGTGGTCAAAATTTATTTGGAATGTGTAAATGGACAAAACAGGCTTCCTTATACGATCTTCTAACGAAAGCGACCGGAAAATATGGTTCAGGTAGGATTTTCGAGGAATTATGAGGAAAGAATTTGCAGAATGAAATTGCACGATTTTCGTAAGTAAACGGGTTCTGGATGGCCATCATCGGTCTCTAAATGATTATTGTTGATCGTTTTCACTTTTCAGAAAAAAAAAACACGTCGAAAAAACTAAAAAAAGGAGGAAATATGACTATATTGCATTCAACGGATTCAGATTCCGATAAATTGAAATTTGTCACTGGAGCTTTCATTCCTTTGCCGAAAGTAGAAATAGGCTATATTGAACCAGAATAGATCGGTTTTTTCCATATTCCAGGAGTTTGTGTCTTATTTTAGAACAGGTGAATGATAAATGTGAAGCATATGTTTGACCTATTCCATTTCATTTGTACAAACCTACTGTGGTAGTATTGTATATTGTATGAATATTTTTTAATTTAATAAATTACTATACAATCAGAATATTTTACTCCTTGTTCATAAGATCAAATAAATAAAATGTCGTCAAGTCTTGAACTTTCAGGATGATAATAAACATTAAATCTTCACAAGCATGCATATGAAAATTATGTGAAAGCAATGCAATTTTCTTCCACGGCGAAAAATAATATATTTCAACAATGATCTCTTGTACTTTTCATGCAAATAACTAGAAAAGGAATCCTTTCTATCAATTTATATAAACGTTAATTATTTTCGTCCATCACATCTTTTCCTATTCATTCACATTCTGAGAAATACGCTAAGAATGTAGAAAGGGCAACATGGTGTTGACTTGATACATAAAAATATTTTGAAAAACGTCATAACTTCGATACAGAGTGGAATGTGTCAAATTTCCAAGGCCAGAGTTGTGATTTTATAATTATGAATGGAGTATATGTACCTATATGAATAGGATATCATTTGAAAATAAATTTAATTCTTTCTCAGTAATTTTCAAAATATACAGTGCTTTCCATTTGAAGAAATGCACTTATAACCGTTTTTGTATATGTCTCGGTAACTCATCGAAGTTTGAATGAACCTGTATAATTATATAAGAGCGTATTTCGTAACACGTATACGTATACCTACATGATGCATATAGAAACTTGGCAATCTGCATTCGAAATTTCAGCTTCCTAAGATTTTCAATATGGAAGTCATGGATGTTCAATCAAAGTTGTGTTTTGCACAAAAAAGAGGAAATCATTTAATTACTCAGAAACCGCTGAAGATGAGTATGAGGAAGTGACACCAAAATAATCATGATAAATGCAATAAAATACAGGGTGTGCCAATTGAAATAACGAAGTTTGTACAACTTCTTGACATAAGCGCATCAGCACTGAAAATATTTAAGATCGATAGAGCAGTTGTTCTTGTCTAAGAAACCAAATTCTCAAAGAGTTCTTGCTTTCCGTTTTCCGTAAACGTTTTACGTCATCGACCGTGATCATGGGCGCCCGCAGAAATTTTTCTCAGGGGGGGCCAAAATATTTCTCAGGGGGGGAAAAAATGAAAATTATTGTAATATTGAGGGTGTTGTGCTGAAAAACGATAAGGCTATCAAAATCTCAGGGGGGGCCGTGGCCCCCCCTGGCCCCCCCCTGCGGGCGCCCATGACCGTGATACACCCTGTATTTATATACTTTTATAATTTTCACATGAATTTCAATAATGAATCACTCTGTTGAACTGCATACAACAATGTGGCATTTCGGTATCAGTGTACGCTCTCGTTAATATGTAAGAACACGATAATAAAGGTACCTGCATATTGCAACTTATGAATATTCTTGGACTGAAACCGAGTTTAGTAAGTGAGATCCATGAAACATGAAGTGTTTTCTCGCCATTTCATACGACAGATTTCTTTCGAATTTAACGTTTACGAAATATTGAAATTCTAGGTTTTCGCCAGTTTTTTAGATCTCCTTCCTATATACAGAGCGAGTCTTTGACATGTACATTTGTTTTAACTACTGTAGATTCCTTTCATCACATGATACTTCTTTCTTTTAACGATTTTTTCAAATTCAGCTTCGTTTGAGTTTGACCAATACAGTGTATTGAAAATCCATGAAAAAACACTTCTCTTACCTCATCTTCGGAACCGGTATTTAAAATGAACTGAAATCTGGTGTTATTGCTATGATTATGTTTAGTTTTCCTCAATAAACACTTGATGAAAAAAATGAACATTCGCTATTTTTGATAGAAACGACCAATTTGGAATGTACAAGCATTCTCAAGTTTTTTTTTATATAAAACGCCCCGTTTTCGAGTTATTCCTCATTTTATTCGACAAAATCCGTTGAAAACTTCTCAAAGTTCATTTGAGATTAAATTCTGAAGAACTCGGAGTGTTGATAAAGGAGATCGTCATTTTTCCTCACTGAATCATTCGACTGAACTGTACGATCAGTAGGTATCTCTTGAATCAATCCTCGTGTGAGAATGGGTGAATTCTAGGAAGGGCCGTTAAATATATGTATAGTATCTTACCCTTCTGCTTCCAAGAATTCATTAATAGGGTGCCATAAACTCTTGGACGAAATGAACAGCCGCCCGAAGCTCTGAAAATTAAGTGCCCTGCGTTCTTGGACACATTGACCTGCAGTTATCTTCACCTGTATCCTCTTGTGGCGGTCTGAAAAAATGGAGAACTTGTTTCACTTTGTATGCTTATTTTTGTAACTTACTACTCAATGAATGGGATTTCATGCTAGAGTGATTTGAATCAGAGTGAATATAGGTTGAAAAAAACCATGAGATCCTTGTAGTTATAATTTGCATTAGCAGATGTTACACTGGGTCGAACAGGCACCGATCTGGCAACGCTGCCGGTTTCCATTCGAACATTGCGCAATTTGGTGGTTTGACCGTTTGACAAAGCTTCTCGATAAAGGGCAACTATATTCTTGCCTGGCCAAAGTAAGAAATTATAAGTCCCGTCATTTTCCACGGAATCATTTCTTGCTGGTTGATTGTTTTCATTTGAGTGAGATTCCACACACAAGAAATTGTCATGTTACATTCAACAAGTTTAGAGTTGGGGGGGGGGGCAGACTTTTGACGATGTATTTAAGTTAACAGATAAGGTAACTTGAACTCTGGAACATTGGCCAGGATTGGAAGACTGTGCAATATTGATCCATCGATAGCACCTTTAATTATTATGAAGACCAGTTACAAGAGCAGTTACGCCATTGGAAATCTATCCAATTTTTTTGCCAGCCAACGAATCTCATTGTCGTCTTTCTCTTTGAATGTTGCATTTATTAAATGAATAAAACCAACAGCAGCAAACTTTCATATCAAACTTCAGTTCCATAAATTTTTTGTTTTCGTCGTTTCTGTGGCAATTTAAACTTACATACCAGTTTTGGGGCATGAAGGAATTGATATCATTCGATCATTTGAGAGGGGCAGACTTTGCAATTGCAGAAATTTGAAATTGATAATTAATTTGTCTGTTAGTATCTCCTTATATCTTCAAGAAATCATCATCAAATCGATCTCCGAAAAGATTCATATTTTATCGTCAGTATCGTCTTAGTCTTTCGCCTTCAATGTAAGAACGTATACCGCCAGATGGCAGTGCATTGCATTAATTTTTATTTATTGGATTATTCAGCTTAACAGAACATATGTTGGGGCACAGGGAATATAACTAGAAATAAAACCCTGAACTAGATATCATACTGCCTATATAATTTGGTAAAATACTCTCTTTTTCCTTTATCAGTCATCTGGGAGGAGATACCTGCGGGGCGTGTCATTTAAAAGAAATTCAATTTCATGTTAAAATCCATAATTGTAAGTAACAATCGATTTCCACTAATCGACGGCTAAAACAAACCTTAAGGACTTGTCTTTGAGAAAAATGAATATTTATCATTTCGAATAGAAAAATTCAAGGAAATAAATTTCGCGAAAACAACACATTCTTGTAATATCATTTACAAAAAAACGGTGAATTCTAAAAGAAAAAAGGGATGAACATTGCATCAACTTAATGAAAGACTTCAATACTGAAATGAAGAAACACAATAATATTTGTTAGTTTTGATGGTGGAAATGTTGAAAAATAACCAAAAATGATGAGGAATATCCTTTTCATGCATTTAATACTTATAAAAATTTTTTTTTATTATTTTTATCTTTATACACTCATACATCCCTTCATCAATCGGAAAAAATAAATCGTTTCTGACTCCCTTTTTTTTCAGGAATGTAGACCCTTAATGGATTGATGAACCACTTGGATACACATTAGATCTGATCGCTCAACACAAACAGGAGCTCTGTATTCTGTTGAATTTCTCTACGAATGACAAGAGTATAGATAGACTCTACTAGTAGACAATGGCAACGTGATTATTATTTGACTGGTCAATGGAGAGCACATAATGTGAATATGGGAGCATATGGGTGCAGGAGACACTTTTTTTTATTTACCTACTGGTAAAATTTGAAAATAGGATGTTATGTTTCTATTAAAAAGCATAGAATAAACTTGTTTGATACATCTGTGGCAGTTACCGGACGTACTTTCGAGGAGCTGAAAAAATGTTGTGCTCTATAGAATGGTGCCGTTTAAATGCAATAATTCCAAATTTCCATGATACAGAATGAACTGATTTCCTTACCATCACTCACGCGCACAGAGGAAATCTTTTATGCTCATAAATATTACCCCTCTTGGTGGTAAACCTGAAGGAGCTGGAAACAGCAGTCAATGTAACAGCAATTTCAATTTCAAAAAAATAACGCCAATTAATGAAAATTGAACTCTTAAACAGCATCCACTTGATATATTTATGTATACCCACCGATGTGAAACTATGAAAATTTCCAACATTCTTAGCACCTATTAATTACTGTCATCCTGTTGTAAACTATATTACATCTTCTGGCTATATCTTAATCGAAGTATATCCTATAACCGCCTTTATAATCAGTCATTAATTAAGAAAACGATGTTAACTCTGCAGAGATTATAACGAAATGAGCATTTCTAGCATTCTGTATGTGCAAGTCCTTCGAAGCATTATAGTATGTTATGTTAGAGAAAACAAGCCTCACAAACATATCAACGAATGCAATGCACCGCAAACGAGCTTAGAACTCAAGGCACCTGTAAAAAGTCATCAGATTCCTCAATCGACACAACTCATACCAACATACATATTTTCATAGCACTATCCGTTATTGGAATGTTGAAATTATGTTGATATCTTAAAATTGATAGGTTTCATAGACGCCGAGAACAGCGGGGAATCGGGTAAAATAATTCATAGGTGTAGAATAAATTAAAATTGTTCCATTCAACTATGGGAAATATTTGACTTGAATGCTTCGACTATGGTATTCCTAGAATTAGGGAAAAATTTACATATTCGATTGCTACATGAGATACTTTTCTGCTTATTGTCTGTTTGGCGACATTTCCTGTTCTCCTGATGACGTGGATATAAAGGATCAGACATCAGGAAAGCAAGCAAAGTGAGATAGGAAAAACTCAAAAAGTGACGATCTGAAGTTAGGAACTTTTGTGCACGGCACGGTTTTACTACCCGAATGGATACTCAATCCACCCAACTTTTTTTGGAAAACACATTCTATCTTTTTCATCAGGCTCCCAAAGACAGTGTCGGACGACCATGGTCCGTGAGAAATCTAATTTGCCATTAGACGAATAGACAGGCTGTACATGAATAGATACGGAAACCAAAAAATAGGGTGGGTCTCACATGTGACCTTTTTAGTGCTTCTGCTTAGTTACAGTCCCATAAAGATGGTTTTCGATTTTTTTCTTGGAAACCAAAAAACTGACCGAAGTAAAACTAAGTAGACATTTTATGCAAGCGAGAAGGCACTCAAAAAATTCTTGGTGGTATTCCTCTACGATTGCGAAGGGTACAGAAAGCAAAAAACTTTCTGTTTTACAATAAAAAAATTATTTTTGATTAATTCTTAACCAATAAGTTATCTTGTAATTTCTTGCTAAAGTTCACGGTGTTTGAGAAAAAAATAAAGTATCAACAGATAATACGCCTGAGTCGTAAAGACTGGAATTGTTTCCAAGAAGAATTCATCTAGTAAGTGGATGTCATTTTGTTATGACAGCTCACAAGTTTCGATTAACTTTGATTGTGAATAGATTGTGATGTTGATGTGGAGCCACACGTTCAGGGAACATTTCTGCATTTTTCAAGATGCTTTTAGAGAATTACCATCAAAAAGACCTTGTATATCGGTCATTTCCTCGTTTGTGTACGCCGTCATCTTGATGAGTATGGGACAAATATCTCAAAATGTTGATCCAGATCAAAAAATAATTGTGAGTGAATGAATTTTCCCAAAACTCGTCAGTTGTCATACCAAAATGACATCTGCAAACTAGATAAATTCTATTTGAATAATAAAAGCCTCTACGACTCTGGCAAATCATCTGTTGAAAAATTATTTTTCTCTCAAAATCCGTGAACTTTTGCGAGAAATTACTAAAGACATTATTCGTTAAAAATGGATCAAGTTATATGAATATGTAAAAAAGTTTCTTGCGTAACAAGTTTTAGGGGTGGCTTTTCTTGCAATCCTAGATAAACCCTACCGAAAATGTTGTTGGCATCTCAATCCAATAAAATGTCTGCTTAAAATACTCTTGTCAGTCTTTTTGTTTTTAAGAAAATACTGTATGTCGGGCGCCTTCCTAAATTTTTTCGCAACTATTCATATTTATTTTATTCCGCTATTTGTCAAACGATCGCAATCTGCACCTTAGCATTCTCTCAATTATTTGCTACAAAAATTACCGTTCTCTGTGCAGGGTGAGTTATAATGCTCGATCAATGACTCTGGGAAAGGGCTAGGACACGGAATATTTTTGATCATTACTGTTTCGAAAGATGGAGAAACACGATATTCCAAATAGGAATACCCTATTTTTCTAAAGACTATTTCCCTCGTCTCAATTTCCACCAATCGAAAACGAGCAATTTTGAATTAAAAATGGTTTCTAGATGGAAAACCTGTATGGCAGCACCTGTCAGCAGTTTTTTCCAGTTTACCCGCGGCAAAACTTGACAGTAAGTTGTTGTCACCGAAAATTACCTACAATAATTAAGTTTGTAGTATTTTGTTGAATAAATTACCTGTTTTTCAGTTTTCAAATTAATACCTAGACATAATACATCAGGAATAATCTGTTACTCATGAATTAGTCTTGTCAAATACCATTCGGCCATCTAATTTTTCCTGTGAAAAAAATTTAAAAAACACAATGCAAAGTAATATCTTCTAACAAAAGGCATTCTTGTTAAATTATTAATTAGCAACGTGTTTTTCCGATTTTTTTCCAAAAAATTGGATGCCCTTATGATATTACTCACAAAAAAATATTTGGCAGAAAAATGCCAATTTTCTCTAAAACTGTTCACTTTAGATTAATGAACCAAATACCATTTTTACATATATAAAACTCATTGGTGCATCAGAATTTGGTGTGCAAATCGAAATTTGTCCAGTGTTGTATAAGTTGGGGGATTAAACCTTTCTGCAAATTCAATATTTCTGGCATGTCTAATAAAACCGAGTAAAGTACAAGTTGCTATTATTAGTGACAATGTGTGTACAGAAACTTAATTCTGTAATTCGAACGATTCCTGAGATATTAAGAAAAAAACTGAAAAAAATTTATATTTTTGACACCCTGTATCTCTGGAACGAAGACCTGGAGGAGAAAAGGGAAGAGAATAAAATACGTTTTTTTATGAGAAAACTACAGTTTACTGTTGTAACTGTTGATACACTTATTTAGGAACACCCTGTATTATATTCCGATTTCGAAATACAGTAGAAGTGACAAATAAGTCATACTAACCGGACGTCATATAAAGCATAATCTTTGAAAAGTTAGCGTAGCGTAGCGATGGCCCTTGCAGACCCCGCGGTGCGGGGGGGGGGGGTAACAAAGGGGCCCCCGAGCCAGACGAAAGAGCAGTAAGTGGGCCCCCGACAATAGAATTCGCTTGAACTTGAAATTTTGAGGGGGTCCCCGAATTTTGCGCTACGCCACTGTTGAAATCCACATAAACTGCTCCACATGAGTTAGGGATATTGACTTAAATTGCGAAAAAATATAATTAAATAATTAAAATAAGATTTTTGTGATGAAAATTCATATTAATATGATTTCAAGTTGCAAACTAATTTTAGCCTGTAGGTCTGCAGCGTATACAGGGTGGTTAAGAAAAATCGAGTAAAATAACGACATTTTATTCCCAGAGAATTCAAGCATTTTGAAACTATCAATACAATGTATGGCCTCCACGGGCATCAATAACAGCTTGACATCTGTTTGCATACTACACACGAGGTTGTTGAACATTTCTTGAGGAATTTGGTTCCATAAAAGGGGCAGAAGCTCTCTCAGATCATTTAAGGATTCTGGGGTAGGTTGATGGTTATCTAATCATCTTTGGAGCATATCCCATGCATGTTCTATGCAATTCAAATCTGGTGAGTGCGGAGGTATTGGTAAATGTGGAATACCAAGCTCTTCGCGCGCATTATCAACTATGGCTGCACGGTGAGGTCTAGCGTTATCGTCTAGAAATTGAAAAGTTTCACCAATACTAGCGTGAAAATTTGGCACAATATTGTCAATGACATGCTTCCTATAGTGTAAAGCGGTCATATTCCCAGGACAAATGTGTAGATCTGTGCGCCCGTTGAAACATATCCCATACCATAACACTACCCCCTCGGAATGGATGGACTTCTTGGACATAGCGACGATAACGGGGTATGCGTGCAACCCTTATTCTTCGAGAATCTGACAATCTGGATTAATCAGTGAAAAGGACACTACGCCATTGATCATTCCAATTGATATGTTGCCTTGCCCATTCCAGTCTTTGACGCTTATGGTCACGTGTTAATGGAACTCCTCTTAATGGACGTCTAGAACCTAGATTCACCTCTCTCAAACGTCGTCTGATGGTTTCGATGGAAACTTGGACCCTGTCTGCATTTTGAGGAGTATTCCGTAGCATTCTACACGTAGATGTAGGGTTTCTTCTCGCCGAGACGATGATGAAACTATCCTGAGCAGGTGTTGTTTTTCGTCGCCCACCAAGCCTTGGTCTTTCCAACACGGAACCTATTCCAAAGTCGGGATATCAAACTTTGGATGACTTGGAGCCTTTCCGCTACAACAACCTGAGTTAGGCCAGCCTGTTGCATTCCGATAGCCCTATTAGCCTCAGCATTTGTTTATTTACGTCTTGGCATTTTCAGAAAAGTCGTTTCAAATCGAAGCCGTTGATAAACTGACTTCATTTCAAAATAAGAACATTCATGAAGCATATGCAAAGAACCAAACTTCATAAAAAAGGCGACCAGATTCCCAGATTGGCGAAATGTCTCATATTGATTTTCATTGGATCGATTCAAGTTGTTATTTGGTTTTAAATGATTTTACAACGATTTTCTCGAAGATTACATACTTTTAAAAACGATTGAATTCGATATCCCTAACTCTTGTGGAGCAGTATATTTTCATTTCTTCTTCCTATCGAATATAACGGACTTGAAACGCTTGCCGAAATACCTTATTGCGAATCGGAACAGATAAATTAAATTCTTGCACCTGCAAATTGGTCTTAGCCATTAGTCTTTAGTCACACTTCGAAGTGATTGCGATTTCGTAAACGGCCAGACAATATTTTCTATCAGAATGTTCTCACTAATTTCACTTTCGATTACCTAGAATTAGACATTTGAATTTGCGATACTAGTTCTGGTTATACGGTTCCGTATCTTATTTAACTTTCAACGGGATTTATGATACCTTTAATGGAAATTTTCACTCGTTTTCTTTACTCGATGTACCGAGATAAACAAATTGTCGAGTTTTATGCGTAAAAAAGGTGAACATCACGATAAACCTCACAAAACATAAGAAGAAACTTTGGTTTCTGAAGAAGAAGTATTGAGTTAGATAACCTAACACACATAGCATAGTTTTAGTCCCTGCACGTTCAACCAACAAGGCAGAACATATTAATTTGTCTTCATCTTTAATAATAAAGAACAGTAGAAAAAACGATCCAAAGCAACAAGGAGGGCATTAAGAGCATAAAACGCGCGTTATTTCTCATTTTATTCGATGAAATAGGTCAAAAAGTCGCAAATTCGAAGATAATTCTGTAGGTATATGACCCATCAGAGATTTGAATTGTTTGAAATTTCTTCGAAACCCATGTACCAATATTTTCAGTTCGAATTTAGAATTATAATCAATAATTAGATACTGATGTGCCACATCAGTAAATTCACTAATTTATGTCATCATCGCACTTGCATTTTCAGAAAGTATTCGATAAAACAATAACAATTTCATCAAGTTTTCTGAAAAATGAGAACAAGGAACAACAACAAAATTTTTCTCATCTATTCGGGAACAGGAATTTGGAAAATACAAAAAAAAATTCAAGAATTACTTCGACCTAAACATGAACTGAAATAACAACCAACTTTTTAATGACTAGTTAGTTTAAACTAAGTCTAGAAGAACAAAGTGGTCCTATAGATAGACCCAAAGCCGTCTTTATGAAGATGTCTGTGGCCAGTTTGAGGATATGGAATTGAATAATCGGTAACTTTCAAATCATATATGATTTAATCTAATCTCTCATAGCAATTTGACGAAAACATAAAAATTCAATAATATGTATTTGTAAAACTCAAGTTAATAAGAAAGATTCATTCAAAACATCAGACCTTTCCCTCATATTTACAGAAATATCCTTCTTGTTAATTCGTACTCAAATTGATCAATCATGGCGTATAGAAAAGTTCAGTCGATTGATTGCATTAAATATAATGAATTACATGGTTTTAAGCATAGATTTCACTTGAACCATTACGCTGATATAAGCCAATGAGTTATCAGAAAAAATAAGTCGTACCTTTAGGTAAATTATCACTAATGATGTAGAAATGTTGAGTTATGAGTTTAATCATAGTGAAATTGCAATCTCAACTCATTTTCTCATTCAGCGTAATACGATTTAATGAGTGACTCGAATATATAATTCCAAAAAAGCTGATTTTTTCGAAGGAAACAATCATTTTTTATCCTTCCTGGGTGAATATCGTTGCTTCAGTCGCGTTTTTGAATCTCGTCCTGGGAAAATTGCCGCATACGCTTCCAGAAGTTGACAGGCTATTGATGAGGGGAAAGGTTCCATGATAGGAGAAGTGAGAGTCTGATAGAAAATGACCAGGAGAATAAGACTCTAATCAGAATGATCAGAAGATGAGACGTCACAAAGACTTTGCTGATGGCGGAGAGCCAACAGCAGCTAGGTCGAGAAGATGATTATTGGCACCTATGAAATTCGTTCCTTCATCGGAGTTGGATGATCCGGGCGTGCCACAAAACGACGGTAAGCAGCAACTAGAGGTAAGCGTCCACATGTCCGCACATGTGGCAGTGGCTCTCCTGTCTGAAAACATGAACCGGACCAAATAGGTCTTCATGCTGACAGATCCTCGTAATCGAGCACTGGTAATATAAAAGGGCCAGCATAGTAAACACCTGTTGTAGAGAAGGCAGCAGCAGTTTTAAGCCGTTCAGGACTTCAGGAGGGAGATTGCCCATTTGCTGGATGATCTGACGAAGATTGCAGGAGAAGCACCTTTCACACTTTCGCACATTTTTCATTCATGCGTCTCGTCTGGAATCCAACTCCAAGCGACATATGAGAAGGCAAGATATTCCGTATCAATATGCTGTAAGACGCGAGTTGATATATGATTCAGAAGTTTAGAAGCAAGAAGATGAGCAGCTCATAAGTCTTAACGTGGCAAAATGACAGATTTGCATGGAGCTATTTTAGAGTCGACTGTCAAAAAGAATCTCGTGGGGCAGACCAGAGGGTGTGGAGGAATAGAAATACTGAAATACAGGACAGCTGCATAACCGGACTCTGTGGCATAACCAAAACCGATCAAACGATGAACAGAGGTCGAAGAAACTTCAAGAAAGAACTGTGGTAGCTAAGGTATGAAGTTGAGTTTGAAATATACGCAAAGGTACCTTCCTCAAGCTCATGCGGTAAAGTTTGATCTCCGTCAAGATTTCGTTGATATATAATCGACGGATAAAGGTTTCAGCAGAAACGGTATATAGGTGGAGTTTTGGAGCCCTTTGAGGGATCTAATTTTGTAGCCATTGAATAAGAACTGTCTGCCATCTTGAATTTTCCAATTTAGACAGGAGAATCATCATTGTCGAATCCAAGAACCTCCAAGTACTAATTTTGAATGGAATCGGATCATAATTACAAAACTCATCCGCCATTTTGGAGCCGCCATTTTCCATAACAAATATTTTATGATGCCTTGTCACCACCATTATGTACACATGCCAAAGTTAAAATCAATCGGACGATTAGACGTGTGTCATATTTAACTTGCAAGATTTGATTACAGATAGACACCGGCGCAGGTGAAACTAAATAAAAGCTTGTAAAAAGTGCATATTGATTGTTTTCTACTTCTATCATGGCCTAGCCATAACACATAAATGTTTGTAAATCGTATCAGTTATATTTCTGTTGTCGTGAACTGAACGATCACCTGTGAATATATGTATTGTTGGAATCGGAGAATATTTTTCGTTAAAGAATAGTACGCGAAACATTTTCCGAGTGAATCGTTTAATTAAATCATAGCACATGTGTGAACTACAGATTGAAACAATCTTATCGCTCTTTCAGAAGGTATCAAGAAACAAGAAATTTTCGAAGAATTCCATTCAAACAAATCTCAGACCACAGATAGCCATATCACTTCTTCTTATCATTCCAACGCTTTGCCTAAAGGGCCGCTATTTTATCTTCAAAGAATTATCAGGACCAGATACTGCATGAAATACAACAACATAATGCAGAGAACAAATAGAAGTCAGAGGCGGAATATTCATATGGAATCAGTGGGATTTTCTTCTTCGTATTTGGTACTGAATAGTTGTTGGTAGTTTGCATCGATGATTTCTGTACTAATTATCGCATATAGCATAGACGAATAGCTGAAAAACATTTCATTTCACTTTAGGCATCTCGAATAGGTACCTAAATGTAAAATGATTTTGCGAAGGTTTCGAAATTTACTTCAGTTTCTATCAAGAGATTCATAGGAAATGTCCTTTTCACCAAAATTAGAGAGTTTCCAATAATCTACAGTGAGAATCGCACAGCCCATTAATAATGGAAAATAACATCAGCCAAGTGACCACCACGAACACTACAACAGGGCCATATCCTTTTCAAGAAATTTTCCATAACAAAATCGCAAAGTGGCTGCCCTATGTCCCCGATAGCCTCACGAATTCCATTTTTGAAACGACGCTGGGTTAGGGCCATGTGAAAGAGTCACATGGCCCTAAAGGAGGAAGTCGCAAGGTGATAAATCACGAGATCTCGGTGGCCTAACACGGCTCGGAAACCCTTCCCGTGAAATATCAATGGTTTCGTTGCTTGTGTGGCACGTAGCGCCGTCTTGTTGAAAGTAAACGTTGTCCAGATCAATACCATCCAATTCCGTCATACAAAATCAATGATCATCTCTCGATACCGCAATCCATTCACCGTTACTGTTGCTTCAGCCTTATTCTCGAAAAAGTAAGGTCCGCACCAAACAGTCTCATGTTGTGGATAGAGGCTTTTCAACAATAACTTGCGGGTTTCGCGAGCCCCATCAGATGCGACTATTTTGCTTGTTGATGAAGTCACCGAGGTGGAAATGGGCCTCACCATTTCAAGATGATATTTCGATAGAATTCCGAATCATTTTCGTTCATTTTAAGGACCCAATCAGCAAAGACACGACGTTGTGTGTCTCTGTCAGTTTATTCCTTCTCCAAAAACTCTCTCATATGGGTGCATTTATTATACCACAGAAAAGTTTAGGGCAGTAAGCGGCGTTTGTGGCCCTTTCTGGCTAGTGTGTTTGCCTCTTCGTCTCCTTTGATAACCAGGATTGTGGTCTTAGAACCATCTGTGTACCGCTTAATGGTATCAACTTTGAAATTTGGGGTACTGTATTCCTTTTCCTATTGGTAGATCTTGTAGGAGGCGCGATGATAACAGCTCTGTTAGGTTAGGGGGCACAATAGACCTTAAGGTCGCAGTGAACTGTAGCCCCCTTTCACTATATTCCTTTTACCATTATTCCTTTTCGCATAGCATGGTGTTGAAGTACTTCTCAATCATTATCACTACTAGTTTGGATCGCTGATGAAAGGACCAGGCTCTCTGATTTTTGGTTCTCCTATTACCTGTACCTTCCCTAGATATTTTAAGGATAGTCACATAAGCTCATAAGCTAGATTGATCACTAGATGTAGATAAGCGAGATATGTGATGACCACAAGTAGTGCTTTCACTAGTTACATTGATTTTCTCAGAAGATCTGGGACAGTTTATATATGAAGCAATTGCTGTACGATGCTTCAACCACACGCCCATTCCTTGAAAAGGCCTGACCTGAAGATTTATTTTGCTGACATTTCACATTGGTATACACATACTTTTATATGTGAACCTGCATTCGATGATTATTTAGTTTTACCTTTAGGACTAGTTTTGCAGGTTCAATTCAAATTCATTGACTTTGGGTCTTTAATGTCCATGTTGTTCTGGTTATAGTCCTGAGGTTCTGTTTAGACTTAATATTAAATACAGAGATCCTTGCTGGCTTCACCATTTTGTATTGAAGGCTTCGAGAATCAAGTGAGCAATTTTATCGAGATTACTTTTGACCAGCTACACGATTGAAATTAAGGTGTTGATATTACTTTCTCTCATGAACCAGTAACTTTTTGACCTGCAACTTAGATAAGGAACCTTGACTTGAGATTAGATCTAGTGTTCCAGTCAGAAGAAAATTTACTGTCAAGCCAGCTATTGAAGAACTTTTTGATGGATGGTGGGCAGATAACTGCTAGGCTAATGCATCTGCTTTCATATTGTTCAGGATTATTGATCCCCATCACACGGTGTAAAAACGGAATTACCTTGGAGTGGGGGTATGAAGTCAAATACCTAGGATAGCAAACTTCTGTAGAATAAGCATGTTGATAATGCTACTGGCTACAAGGGCTCTGATGGCGTGCAGATGTCTATGCGGCAAGAATTGGGGCTGTTACCCAAAAATACTACCATGTTTGTACGTCATACTTGTAAGACCTATAATCACATATGGGGCAATAGCCTGGTTTGCTAAGGCAAGTCAGGTAAGTACGAGGAAAATGATCGACAAAGCACAAAGGCTAGGGCGCTTGAGACCATCACAGACCTCACACCTCTACATCTAGTGATTGATAGGGTAGCCTATGAGGCAATCCTCTGAATATCTTATGAAGGAACAGACAATGAGAAAATCAGGAATTAGAGAGTTTGGTCCTCTCTGAATGACTTCATCTCATCTGCAAACCTTCCTAGTGATGTAATGATCAAGAAAGTAAGAACTGAGAAAATTTTCATTAAAATGCTAAGCAAAGGAGAGGATTGGGCACGAGAATATACACCGACTATAATCTCGGAGGAAATACAATGAAATGGTATAAAAAGGGTCTAAAACCGCTACAGGAGCTGGCGCTGGGATTTACGGGACAAGCTGTACCAAGTGCCCACTACCGTTAAGGTGGAAACACATTATCGTCACGTCACGGGAGCTCACGCATCACGTCATTTCGCAAAATGATAATGCATGGAAGTTTATGCGCTTAGAAACGCATTGTTGTGATTTACGCGGTCGCTAGGTTAGTATCTGCTGTCACATGACAGCACGCGAAATGTATAAATCTGCAAATTTACATTTTCTGACCGCACGTGATATCACGTCTGATATTTCGCTTCGTCACTGAATATTGCCGAATAGCTCATGACAGCGCGAATGTCAAATGGTGTGTCTCTAGCGCAATACGTTGAACCTGACCTCACGTGAGCTCCCGTGACGTGACAACAGTTTGTATCCACCTTTAGGCTCCTGTACAAGCGTCCTTCAAACGGAAAAATACTTACAATCGGAAGATGTCTAGATATAAATCTAGAAAGAAACTATCAGAAGTGCGATATAACTATTCATACAGATAGTCAAGCTGTCGTTAAAGCACTGAGCTCCTACGTCAATGACTCAAAGCTGATTTGGGAGTGCCGGAACAAACTCAATTAGTAAGGTTACCTAGCCATATCTCCCAGAGATAAATCACTCCAAAAAGTTCCTCTGGAACTTTGAAACTGCTAGATCCAAAAAATATCTGGATCTCAGTAAGAACCAACTTCACTTAGTCACTGGCTTTCTCACAGGACATTGTCGCCTGAAGAAGCATCTGTTGAAAATGAGTTTATCGGACACTGACGAGTGTAGATTCTGTGGGGGATGAGGAAGAAACTCCTTTTCACCTGGTTACGAAATGCTATGCCATTGCAAGCCAAAGGAAAGAGTGCTTTGGACTGAAAACTTGTAGGAGTGGGGAGTTATCCCCATTGAAGCCGTCCCAGATACTGGATTTCATCAAATCTCTGGAACTGGAAGGCGAGCTGTAGGGGGCGCGATGAAAACAGCTGTGTTGGGGGCACAATAGACCTGAAGGTCGCATCAGTGCAGGACTGTAACCCCTTTTCACTATAACAATAACCTGTTGTGAACGTAGCACCTCGAATTGAATCTAACAAGAAAACCTGAATATTTGCTTTTTGAGGGCGTTGAATTTAACCAGGTCCTGTTGACCTTATGCATTTTTCTTATTATGGTATTCACTTAAAGAATAAATATATTCACTCCGATGAATTTGATGATCTATGGAGCTGAAATGTGTGTTGAAGCAAGACAGTAAACATTACCGCAATTTCTTTCAATATCATGTGGTGGTGTGTCCCAAATTGATAGTTGTCTATCGCCTAGTTTTGGCCTTACACTTCAGTTCTAGGTGACGGGGTAAACGTTACGTCATATGTATGGGTTAGTTGAGGACATGCCATTGCTGAAATGACATAGAAGGTAATACATTCGTGCTATAATTCGCGGAAGGTGAAGATGACTTCACTTGATAGTAGGTACCTAGCGCCAGCACTAGCAAGACAGTTTGATCAACCTCAGAGTAGCCTACCTTCAGCTTGAGCGGGAATCTTGTACTTCAACTCAGTACCAGATGTCCCAGCTTGACATGGACTGCGTTCAATGTTTTGCTGCAAACCAAGTTGAGGAACTCAACGCAAATTCAAAATGAGTCACGAATTCTAATCAGAACAAATGTTTTCCTGTTCAGATAATCGTACGCCTAGGAATGCCGTGAATACCGCTCGGCCATATTTCACACGGCGCATTGTTCTCCTCGTTCGAAGAATCGAATTGGCTATGTCGAATCATAAAATAATAACATAGTTTGTTCTGCACTCATATAGCATGGAGAAAACCGTAAATCTTTGTCATTGAACTAGCGCTTGAAGGAAGTGTGATTTAAATGCAGTTATGTGGAAGCATGTACGGCGAGGATTCTTGAGAATAGACGTAGCTAAGACACCGTCGCCTGCATTATACGCCGTTGAGGCAGACAGCCAGCTTCTACGGATGGTAGGCCAAGCGCGACACAAATCTGCGTCGCGTCAACGACCGTCTGCCTCTTATTCCTAACTGTGCCGATGGAAACGACTTTGTCTATGAATGTTTAGTTAGGGTCTATAAATGTTCCATTAAGGTAGTGGAATTTTCCGAATCGACTTCATTAGTTCGGTCGTTGTCGGTACAGGGAAGAACCAAGGTGTGGCGCTCGTATGTTCAGCGATTCAGCGATATGAAGCTGCTTCCAAGAAAATGCTTAGGGAATAAGGTATTTCAGAAGCTGAGGGCTGATAATCGACTTTCATTCATTAATCCCAAAAAGAGACCAATAGAAAATAGGAATTTCATAGAATGCAAAAATAAATTATGAACCAAGTTCGACCATAATTTTTGTATTTCAAATTAGAACCCCCCTTTTGAACGCTTATTCCACTCAAACGAAGGCTATATCATTTCTTCACGAGGTCGGTATTTTTCGAATTTTGCGCCGAGAATGGTCTCAATCGACTACTTTGGACGGATCACGAATCTATGGCCAAATTCAACTCCGTCCATCCAGTTATGAACGTAAAAACTTGAAATTTCAGGGAAGGTTCAGATCTCGAATGCCATTCGAAACTTTTTCCTCATATTTTCAAAATTACAGATTCGATCTAGATGAAATTTTCCATTTGATGGAGAATGGCGTATTCAAACCTCAATCAAAATATTGTTCCGATCGCTTAAGCAGAACGTGTAAATTGCTGGCGAATTATGGACAAAAGAATTCCCAATATTTCTGTAATAACTTTCAGGATCATGAACGATTGCTTTGGCAGCTGCGGTCAACTTTTTTTTGACAGCTGTCCTATTTTATTTCGTTGGATTCTTGAATGCGAATCTACCTATAAAATGGATCAACTTACAAGATGGATGAAAGAGCGCTCATTTTTACAAGCTTTTATTTAGTTTTATCTGTCCCAGTGTCTGTCTGTCTGATGTCTGTAGGTAATCGAATCTTGCAAGTTAAATATGACACACTCCTTATCGTCCAATTGATTTAAAATTTGGCAGGTGTACATAGTTCTGGTGACAATACATGATGAAATATTTGTTATAGAAAAAAAATGGTGACTCACAAAAAACTTTTTAGTTCCTCATTCGTTGTATTTTAGGTGGATAGATTAAAATCAGAATTTGGGGAATTTTGATTAATAGAAATTAGTTATTGAAGAAATAACCGCGTGGACATGTACTGTTCTTGATGAATTGAATGGTTTATGGATATTTTCAATGGAATATACTCTTAATCTTCTATAGGTACTCTATATAAACTATAAACTCAAATAAAAATAAAGAATCAGCTGTCTTTCAAGATGTTATATGATAATAAAACACTAAATTTTCACCTTTATGTATTTCATCACTTTTTTCAAGTCGTCAATTTTTTTTTGAATTGATCGGTATTGGTTCAGTTTTAGCAGGTTCCGTATCAATGATACTGTTTTCTCGCTGAATCGATAGAGCTACAAATTATGAGCATTTTGGCAATACCAGCACCAGCTGAGAATGACTAATTTTGGACTTGTACTGTTCTTCACTGACCGAATTATATGATCCGATTCCATTAAAAATTAGTATCTGGGGTTTTTGGTTTTTGGGTTTTGATGATTCTGTAGTCAAAATAGGAAAAATCAAGATGGCGGCTACAATATGGCGGACGAGTTTCATAATTATGATCCGATTCCATTCAAAATTGGTATCTGGGAGTTTTCTGGGTCGGAAATTACGATTCTTCAAAATCAAGGAATTCAAGATGGCGGCTTCGAAATGACGGTATTCGAACATCATTATGTTTCTAAATTCAATAATTTGATATTATGCTTATTAATGTTATAATAGATAATATATATAGATATAGATATATGTTATATAGAGACAATTTTTTTCCAGAATACACTTCAGAACAATATTCTGGTCGAATTTTGCCAATTAACTCAACATTCGAGATCCGAACTTACCACACATTTCTAGTTTCTATGTTATTGAATTAAATTTGACCACGGATTCTTGATCAATGAATCGACCCTATTGAAACCATTTCCTGCTCAGCATTCGAAAAATAGAGACATTATGACGAAATAATATAGGTAGCCCCCGTTTAAGGACAACGGGCGCTTCAAGAGTTAAAACAGTGGATTCTGATTTCTTTTCTAGAGAATTAGATATGATAAAAATATTTTAATTTCAGGATACTTTAATTGATGTTTTGGGGTTATTGAAACTCATTTTATCTTAAATTATATACTTTGAACATCAAAGATAAAATCTACAAAATGACAGGCAACGTTTCGGGCAGTGCCCTTTTTCAAGCCTATTATTCAATTCGTGTTTACTTTGTCGTGTTGAGATGTCAATGAATTGAAGAATCAATGAAACTCTCCTGAAATATATATTGGATGGGGTGAATACCACGAATTGAAAATATTTTAATTATCCTAAAAAATATTTTTAACTTAATATTGTTTGTTTATGAAACAAACATTTCTCCAGTAAAGAAACAATCAATAAGAATAATAATAATGTAAGCAGTCTCACAAGCCTACTTGTATATGAGATTTCTTATAATTTTTTTTCTGCTATACCATTCCATAATAAAAATAGCACTTTATTCCATTACGTCCATCAATTAACAAAAGTTCTTGCTACTCAAGAATATATTGAATTCTGCTTTTCCTCGTTGTCATATCCAATGCCCTATTAATTTTTTGATAGTTTCAGATATTTTTCTGTTCTTCATATTGTGAGGTTTTTCATTATACAGCAGTGGACCAAGGTAAGTAAATGTTCTGTGCCCCATGGTCTTCTTCATAGGAACACTTTTTAACAGTTGTTTCTCGCAAGTTATATTCTATATCTCCCCTATTTTCAAATATTTGTTTGTCTTTACATGTTGTAGAAGACAGCTGCCTCCTACTACTCATACAAATACCCCATTATGACAAATGAAGCTCCACCAACCCTTATTATATTTTCTTAAGTTAATTTTCTTCTATATTCCTCAAGTATTCCAATCAAACTCCCAATTTTAGATATTAAAGGTTCGGAGTGCGCTGCCCATCTCAAATGATTGTCCAATATGTCCCTAAAGTATTTTATTTCATTAGTTGAAGCAATAGAAAGAATACTGACATTGAACTGCATTTTAAGCTCAATGTATGTACCAACTCTATAGCTTGGTAAAATTCATGGGTACCAATTGTATTTTGGCTAGTTAAATTTCCAATTTTGACCGATTGCCTTTTTCCATTGAAGTAGCTTTCAAACAGTTTATAGGTAAGCAATCCCTCTCCATCCCATGCATTCCAATGTCTCAAGAAGTTCTTCATGGTTAACAGAATCGAACGCTTTAGCTAGGTCTATAAAAATTCCTAAATTCGTTATATTATGCAATGGCATCTTGAGTCGATTTTTTGGAAACCTTATTGTTTTTCAGATAGCAGCATGTATTTATCTAGAAAAATGAATATTTTTGCTAATGATGATGTCAAAGTTTTTGTTTTATAGTTCGTAACATTAATTACTTTAATAAATTAAGCTTAATCTGTTTTCAAGACCACGATGGAACCATTATTTCCTCGTTTAACCTTTATTTTCCAATTTTTCTTCATTCGATTAGTCTTGTCAATTTTACGGCTTCTTTCGTGGAAAGCATATTGAATTATTCGGCTATCAACGCTTTTTCTATCAAGATTCATTATCGTCTATTGTCTTAGTGACAGGTTCGATCTTGATTCAGAACTATTAACAAAATTCCAAAGTCCTTCAGAGTAATTTTTTTGGATCTTTTGTCTGCAATGAGTTTTTGACATGTTTTACAATACCTTCAGTTTATTTTGGAGCATTTTGAGCTCGTTCAGGATTTCCACATCACTTGGATTCTTAGACTTCTTTTTATATAATAAATTGTATTCAATCGCAGATTCGATTAGTCATTTTGGAATCCAATGATTTCGTTTCCTTTCTAGTTTTCTTACTTTGATTGTTTTAGTACATTCTTTAAACCAGACTTGTGAATTTTAAATGAATGGATTCTACGTTAAATTACTATCCTCAATCATATATGGGGTTTTCCATTTTTCATTCCTCAACTTCTCATTGAACTCATTATAGTTTGTAATTTCCTGAATGTAGTTTCTGACAATGAAAATCGAATAACGATCGGTAATAGTCGAGAGGACTTTTACAGGAACATAGCTTTTTTTTCTGAACCCATTCTGCAAGAATATGTGGACAAAACAGGATGGGTATCCAGAATTTATTCTAGTTAAACCGTTAATCATTGAAAAGAAATTCGCCTAGCGAGAGTATGTGACAAAAATGAATGGTGTCTTGCATCCACTGTCACAAACTGTCATGTCGGTACGAATCGTTTCTGTAGTTGCCAAAACGCGTGAACCCAAACAAAACACAACTGCGTCATGGTTGCAGAAAAACACCACGAAGATCATCAGGAGTTTCGTCATATGGCGGATGATCTGATCAAGTGACAACCATCACATAATAGGTATCGAGAAAATTGTAGGTGTAAACTTTCGAACAATTTCACGGTCTATCAATTTTTCTGGCAATTTGCCTCATACCGGATTTTTTGAGTCATTTGCGAGCGCCAGACTTATAATTTATGTACAAAGTGTTATGTGATGCAGCGTGTAGATCATAATCATGGCCGTAAGTAATTTAACACGCTAGGTTTAGTAGGTACACAATTTATGATCCACCGTCTCACATCATGAATATAAGCTATCCTACAATAAATATCAAACACGAAATATTGTTCTTGAGAAAGTCTCCGATCGATAAAAAATAGACACTTACATTGTTTCGTAAATTAGATTTGTCTGAGACCAGACCGCTGAAACATCTGTTCGTCAAAATGTGTTGCTCTCACCCTCCAACCCCTCATTTTGGGATATGTAGTGCTGTAAACAATAAATGATTTTGAATAGATATGGTCCAAATTCTAGAAAGCTGAAATTTGGTAGGAATTTAGGATAAAGGACAAAAGTTTGATGAATCTGATACTCCCATTCTCCAACCCCCTAATATGAGGTATGTATTGCTCATTATGAAATCATTAATGGATATGTCCTACCTATTCCTAAAATCCTAGAAGGGGAAATATGGTATGAAGGATAAAAAACTGAGAAATCTAGTTTTCAAGTGCCCTTCGCCTCCATAGTGAATGGTGCAGGTCTGTATACAGGGTGAATTTGGAAAATCGCTCGGGCCCATCATTCATCAATCATAATCATTTCTACCTTTGAGCGGGAACGACAACCCCTTAAATTCAAAAAGGTAAGATAGGATGTGCGGTATGGTAACGAAACAGTATTTTCCTTCTGAATGTGACTGTGATCCAATAAAAATCAGTATGAGACATTTCGTCAATCTGGTCGCCTTTTTTCTGAAGTTTGGTTTTTTGCATATGCTTCATGAATGTTCTTATTTTGAAATGAAGTCAGTTTATCAAAGGCTTCGATTTGAAACGAGTTTTCTGAAAATGCCAAGACGTAAATTAACAAACGCTGAGGCTAATTAATAGTGCTATCGGAATGCTACAGGGTGGCCTAAATCAGGTGGTTGTAGCGGAAAGGCTCCAAGTCAGCCAAAGTGTGATATCTCGACTTTGGAATAGGTTCAGGGAGACAGATTCCGTGTTGGAAAGACCAAGGCTTGGTGGGCGACGAAAAACAACACCTGCTCAGGATCGTTTCATCACCGTTTCGGCGAGAAGAAACCCATCATCTGAGTGTAGAATGCTACGGAATGCTCTAAAATGCAGATGGGGTCCAAGTTTCCATCGAAACCATCAGACGACGTTTGAGAGAAGTGAATCTAGGTTCTAGACGTCCGTTAAGAGGAGTTCCATTAACACGTGACCATAAGCGTCAAAAACTGGAATGGGCAAGGCAACATATCAATTGGAACGATCAATAGCGTAGTGTCCTTTTCACTGATGAATCCAGATATGGACGATTTTCAGATTCTCGAAGAATAAGGGTATGGACAATCCCACGCATACCCCATAATCGTCGCTATGTCCAAGAAGTCCATCCATTCCGAGGGGGTAGTGTTTTATGGTATGGGCCGGGATATGTTTCAACGGGCGCACAGATCTACACATTAGTCCTGGGAATATGACCGCCTTACAATATAGAGAGCATGTCATTGACAATGTTGTGCCAAATTTTCACGATGCTATTGGTGAAACTTTTTCAATTTCTAGACGATAACGCTAGACCGCACAATGCAGCCATAGTTGAGAATGCGCGCGAGGAGTTGGTATTCCACATTTACCAAAACCTCCGCACTCACCAGATTTGAATGGCATAAAACATGCTTGGGACATGCTCCAAAGGAGATTAGATAATAATCAACCTACCTACCTACCCCAGAATCCTCAAATGATCTGAGAGAGCTTCTGCCCCATTTATGGAACCAAATTCCTCAAGAAATGTTCAACAACCTTGTGTGTAGTATGCAAAGAAGATGTTAAGCTATTATTGATGCCCGTGGAGGCCATACATTGTATTGATAGTCTTAAAATGCTTGAATTCTCTGGGAATATAATTTCGTTATTTCACTCGATTTTTCTTAACCACCCTGTATATGCTGCAGACTGAAATAAATTTGCAACTTGAAATCATATTAAATAATATGAATTTTCATCACAAAAATTCTTATTTTAACTATATTTTTTTGCAATTCAAGTCAATATCTCTAACCCATGTGGAACTGTCCATGTAGCTTACTCAAAAAATTTATTTTATGGGTAACTGAATTATGCACAGAATAAATGAATACGATGGGTCATCTCTGAAACAACCATCCAGCAAATTCAGACCAACGCAAAACATATTCATTTATGTGTAAACAATTCGATGTTCCTAAATGATCGTAACGAACATTGAGTACTTCGTTTTTACGCATGAGTCATAGTTAGGTGGTCAAAGGAGGCGTCAACCTGAAGCAGACGCCTACTTTGCAGAGTTAATTTTGCGCAGCGCCGAGCGTAAATAGGTCATGCGAATTAAGCTGAATTCGATTCATAATATGTTTGTGTTTCGATAACGAGATCTGAGATCCGCAATGTTGCGACAATCGATGTGGAACCCGTTTTCGGTTTGCATTCTAACGTCTTGGAATCTACCTATCCAGTTATTTTGTTTGTTTGAATTCCGCAGACATTGTAAATTTCAGATGTTATTATGCAGGAAAAAATTCAGATTTCACAGTTATGATGAAGTATTTTAGATCAGCTGTGACCTCTGTTGATCTACCACTAATCTGTTATGTTAGGTATGCCGAAAGTTGACATTTTTCTGAATTTCAGGGGCACTGTCCTCTAGAATCCTGGTTGGCACAAATGCTTTATGATGTTGAGTTTATGTTGTTGATTTTTCACATACGTTTTTGCTTAACGAAATCGATCTAACGGTGCAAACTTTAACACCAATATTGAACATTCTTCCACATATTGTAGAAGGATCCCCTTAATTCCAATTTCGGAATCAGGAGATCTTAGGTCGAATTTATGGTGATAGGGAGAATAGTACTGGAGAAAATATGGAAACATGTTCTGCAAACATGGAACTCAACTTTATCGAGACACAGAGTGTTAAAGTTGGAAAACATGAAATGACATCGGGAAAATTTGAGGCGGAGGGAGATTGCTTGTATCAGAAACAATGGTGGCTCGAACATTTACAATGTCTCACTTTTTTAAATCCCTCAATTTTTCAATAGTGAATTATATTTCCTATATTTGTATCAACTGAAACATATACAGGAGCAACACCACAGCCATTGAATGAGGGAATGGCGTTCACTTAAGGGAAACGCAATATATTTTTTGAATTAATTGTTTTATTCTGGAATTCAGAACATTAAAATTAACTTTAACTTTTAAATAATCAACTTTTTAATAGGAATCGTATACATCCTAGAATTATTGGCAGTAGTAAACATCAAAAAAATAAAAAGCTTCGAGCGTCATTGCCCCTGTCATTGGGTAATACCGCTCAGGCGAAGGGGAAATGACGCCCATACCTGTTCCTTTGCAATAGAACAAGTAAGATCCATTATGTTCTATAGCTATAATCATAAAATGGCATCAAATATTTGTATTTGTACCTGAGATCAGCCTTATAGCAACGAATGCTAGGGCAAACTTTTCAAAGGTAAACAAAGAAAAATAAAAACAATATTTTTCACATATGAATCCTTCTACTGACTCCCATCCAGAACATGTAGCATGAGACAACAGATCGTTGTTTTTTCCAAATTCTTCGCAACTAATGCATTTACACTGCGCAAAAAAATTAACGCACATTCTGAAAATGTCAATTTTAATGAGAGTTAACTCTACATTGACTTTATAACCTATTTTTTATGTTCCCTCGAGAAGGTTTTGAACGAAACAAGACACATTAAATGGAAGAAAAATTCAGGATCTAACCGAATCTTATGTGAAAGAAGAGAAATGAACAATTTTCAAAATACTGAAATGCTGATAAGTGATTTATCTAATACTTGGTATTTCCACTCCTTGCGTTAATTACAGCTCGGCAACGACGGTTCATACTCAAAATGAGTGATCTTAAAATGTTCTGATCTAATCCTTCCCAGATTTCTCCGAGTTGGATTCCTAAGTCATTAAGAGTAGCTGGATGATTTTCTGAACTTCTCAGCCTTCTATTGAGGTTGTCCCAAACCTGCTCAATCGGATTGAGATCTGGACTTCTTGCTGGCCATTCCATTCGAGAGACTTCAACCTCTTCAAGGTACTCCTGAACGATGCCCCATTGCTATGGGGTCTGGCATTATCGTCCATAAAAATGAAATTTTCAACAATGTATGGGGCAAATGGCACTACATGCTCTTCAGGAATGTTCCTTGTATACTTATCAGCATTCATAGCTCCACTCTCAACGACCACTAGGTCTGTGCGAGCAGTCAAAGATATTCCACCCCATACCATAATCGATCCTCCCCTGAAACCAGTAGTATTCAGGAAATTGCACTGAGCATATCTTTCATGTGGACGTCTGTATACAAGGGAACTTTGATCACAATGGTAGAGGCAGAATCTAGACTCATCTGTGAAGAGAACTCCTTCCCAATCGGCCTCTTTCCAATGGATATGCTCTCTCGCAAAATCTACAGTGGCCTTATACAAGACAGTGGCGACAATAGGGTCATAGAACATAGAACACGTTTTTGCACAAACATGGCGGAAATTTTTTTTACATTTGAGTGTCGTGCTGTTCGACATTTGACTCGATTTTGAGCTTTATACATTATGACATGGCAACAAATCAATGAAAGTTCGCCATTAGTGGTCGAAAACAGTCCGACCAATTAAAACGTGAACGTCTATTGTCGCCACTGTCCTGTATAAAGCCACTGTAGCAAAATCCAAACGCGCCCTTCGATGGGCTGGGGTAAGAGCTGGGCCTCTTGCCGCGACACGAGGCCTTAAATCATATTCTCTGAGGCGATTTCTTATTGTCTGAGTGCTAATTTGCACCTCATGAGTTTGCTCAAGCTGAGTTTGACGGAGTGTCTCAACGAAGAAACTCTCAAGTAACGTTCATGAATGGCAGTTGTTACCCGTTGTCTACCCCGTCCTGGTCTTCTGACATTCATACCTGTCTCCCTGAATCGATGCAACATTCTGGACACACTTGTATGGGAAACTCCAAACCTTTCTGCAATTCTTGTGTATGTCCACCCTTCTTCTCGCAAAACTACCGCTTGGGCACATTCCTCTTGGGTCAAATTGCGTGTTTCGCGTTGCAAAGCGATCGAGTGTAGAAAATCAAACGGAAGAAAAACTATTGATCACTAGAATTGATCGAGAACAACTGCTTTTAGAATGGAGCCAATACATTCAAAATCTGATAATATCTTTTTTTTTTATTCCTGCTGGGAGAAAACATCTGTATTGAAGAAAAACGTTGAAAGTGGATAACATAATGCATGCATAATTCTGATAAAATAATTATCATTGAGAACACCTTCAGTTGTAGATTTCCATAATGTGCGTTAATTTTTTTGCGCAGTGCATTATAATTTTCATTGCCCACATTCATTTCGTCATCACTGTCAAGGTCAAAAATGTTTTCTTGCTCTACATCTTAATCTCTAAACTTGAAGAACTTTCTCGGAATATTTTTCTCTTGCAAGATTTTTTCGTGTTTTAATTTTTTTCTTTTACTCCTTTCTTTGGCTTTGTTTCTTAATTTTTTGCAGTTTTAGCGGATTTGAATGAACTATTCCAAAGAATGAGAATGAAAATGAGTGTTGTCAAATAACTCCAATTATGCACACACGAAAGGGAAATCTGTGAGATCTGATCCGCAGTCCAGATCTGTTACAGATCTGGACTGCGGATCGGATCGCTCCCGCCGATATGGTCTGTCGGGATCAATGAGATATATTATGCGCAACAGACTAGATTCATGGTACATAAAAACATAAAAATAAGAGAAAGACTTAAAACAGAATTTATTAGGAAATAACGGAGGAACAATCTCATTAGTTGTTTGGAAAAATGAAGAAATACTACAACGAGGAAATGAGAAAGGATATTCAAAATTCCTGTCAGTCGGACTGACAATAGAGCATAACTTACGAAGTAAACAAAAAATATTTCAAATCAAGTAGAGAGAAGATGAACTCTTATCTGTCCAATAGTAGAAAAAAAATTAGATGAGTGGTGAAAGAAAGAAATTCTGATCCTCACACAAACACCAAGTATCTCAACTCAAGAGATGATAAAAGATTTGTGATCTCGATGAAATTTGAGTGGCCGTTCTAGTTCTCGAGGGATTCTGTCTCTCATTGAATGGAAAATGCACGCGATTTGAAATTGAAAACCCAATAAAGCTAGTGGAAAACTGATTTACTGGTAGATTCTATCGGCTGGATTAGTATACGAAGTATTGCGAATATCTGTTTAGTGCAGTCTCTCTGGAAGTATCCTAAGGCTACGCGACAACTCGCCCTTGGTAGTGGAACCCCCCAACACGGTGTATTCGTTCACCCATTTGATACCTCAGAGCGCCACAGAACAGCTTTCGTTCATCGTATTGGAGTTTGTTTTGTCTGTGGAAGCGATCGCTACTTCCGAGAAGGTTTATTTATAGATTCAGGTCGTTGGAATGTTATATTTTGGAACCGTTTGCCTTTGCACTCCGCCACGTCCAGACTGATTTGTATTATATTTTGTTCCGAGAAAATAGAAATCCCCCTACGCTAATTTGTGGGTCAGGTACAAATGCGAGTTTTAACGAGCTCGAGAGGAGTTAAAGTTGTCCTTTTTGTCGGGAATTCGAGGATATTAGGCAATATCTCGGAGGAATCAGGCTGTGGTTAATCTATATTTATTTGTTTGTATTCTTTCATTCGACTCAAAATAGGTGTCCCCCAATATTGTTTGTAGAGGAAGAGTTGTTGAAGAAATGCTGGAATAAGGATTGAAAACCAAAATGCGTAGCAATAAATTTGTTGACCTGTCAGAATAATGATAAGCATGTTCAGAAGAACTGTGAAGGTTTTCGATTGATTCGTTACGAGCTTGCATCAATTTTTTCGCTATAATATGTAATTTATAGCAAAAACCTTCAATTTTTCGTAATAATTCGAATAGATTAAAGATACTTTTCGAAATAATCAAACCACTTCCAGATATTAGGCATGTTGAAATATATTCGATATTCTTTCGGCAGAATTAGAATAATCAGCATTCATCTGAAGTTGCGGGAGCTTTTACGCGCTCATATCTAGGATAAAAATACAACACTAAATTTCAGTCGAATTGAATTTGACCACAGTGAGTCTAACCTAGACTAGACGATTGAGACCATGAACGGCTCAAAATTCGAAAAATACATACATCTTGAAGAAATGATATAGCTAATAGAACGAGCACTGGAAAACTGATGAATAGTCAACTTTCAAATGTGCTCCGAATGAATGTCATTAGGAAACGTTATATCAACGCGAAACTAAGTCATGAAAGCCTAATGGAATAATGGGTAATCTTCCGGTTCCGGTTCATAGTCATCTGTCAATGTAAGTGTCATGTGACAATTTATAGAGATGTAAGAAGAAGAACGATTGCTGCCAGATGAAATGTGTAGATGGATGTTCCATTCCATTTCTGATAAGTTATTTTTATTAATTTCACCGTCTGAAGATGCCTGCATGATGTTTGAAACAGCATCCGCAGTTTCAGAGGAATCAATGAAAACATTGAAAATAAAAAATGAACAACTCAATAGAAAAGACATCGGAGGATGAAATTATAGCGAAACAAAAATTTGATATATTCGGAAGATAGTTCTGTTACAGGTGAGCTACCTGTAGCGAAGATATATCCAGAAAACTTAATCTTCATATTGTGCAGGGCGGATAAATGGAGTCATGGTACTAGTTTATACAGAGTGAGTCTCTGACTTGTACATATATTTCAACTGTAGTTTCCTCCCATCAACATTTTTTCCCATATTTTTCAGAAATTCGGTTTTGTTCGAAAGATACAGGGAGGGGGTTGATAATCCATGAAATTTACACTTTTCTTTCCAAATCTTCGGAACCGTATGAAAGTTACAGCGTAGCCTAAATGCACGTTAAAACATTATAAAACTATGTACTGGAAAAAGATGAACGGTTCATATTTTCGAAAGAATCAATCATTTCAGGAGAGTTATTCCCAATTTTGAACAAAAAATCAATAATCTTGAGAATAATATTTTAAATGGTCATTTCATATTCACCTGAGTAGTACGAATATGTAAAAGCAAGGGCGCACCCAGGATTAAATTTCGGGGGGGGGGGGCACTGAATCGAAATGCAACTTTCATATAAGGTATAAAATATTTTATTCTCTCTCTATAAAAATAGTATGTAAAACAATAATCTTATTCAGAACATGAGCAAACGAAACTGGTAGTGTTTTCACGATTCTCAGTTATGCAGAAATTTTTTTTGTAACACTTTGGAGAATTTCGGTGGGGGCTGCAGCCCCCTGGCCCCCTCCCTGGGTGCGCCACTGTGTACAAGGTAACCCAAATTGCTTGATTTTGGCTGTTTCTGGTATCTACTTCTAGGCTAGATTGGTGAAAATGTTGAAAGGAGTCCTGGGCTCCATTTTCGTGAAAACTCCATAACTGGAAGCCGTTTCACGATATCTTCATTTGTTATGAAGATATGTATATCGAAATTTTGATATTTTGGCGATTCCGAAAATGTGCAATAATTTCTTCATTTTCTAAAATATTGAAAAACAGCAAGAACTTTTTACAGGCACTTTTTCATTAGCAATACGACACCGTATTCAGTTTTTTTTCATCTCTTGTTTTCTGTCGGGTTATTCGAGTACTTTTATTCTTTCATCGAATGAACTATCACAAAGTAACGGACTATTCTGTCCATTATTTTTCAGTATAATTTCAACACTCGATTCTTCATTTCCGTATAAGAAAAAAGCATAACTGAATCTTCCAACCATGTGAAAAAAAGTTTCTTCAACATTCGCAAGGTCTATGGAATTATTGAATTCACATAATATTTTCTCAAATTCATTATTTTTCCAAAGTTTCTGTTGATGCTAGGATGTCGAAATAAAAACATTATGCAGGCTCTTTTCTAATAGCAATCCAGTGGCGTACTCTGATTTTTTCTAAGAGGTTTATTTGCTGAGTTATAACATGAAGTTTTGTTTTTTCTTATGGAAACAGTAGTTTGAAATGACTTAGAAAGAATCGCCACTTTTTTTCCGTTTCAAAAATGTATCATATGTCATACATCGGCCTCAGATTCGTTAAGATATTATGAAAAATATGGTTTGTATATGGAATTCAAATTATTGAGTATTAAGTAGGCTAGAGGACTATAAGGTGCCATTCATTCTTCTCTATCTCCTCGGGTTAAAAAGTTTTAGTTCATGTAGCACCAATTTTGCCCACCCTGTAGTTGTAGTTCCATTTGAAACTTCAGAGGGTGGCTATTAAATAAGTAATGATGCAAATCCATGGCCCCCTCAGCTTGAAAATCGACCTGTTCTTGGAATCTTTCCAAACGAAATATTCTGCCGAAGAGACCCTGCATTCATTCAAATTAATATTTATCAATTTGTTTCTATGATTGAAGGATGGACGTCAAAATATTATTTCCAACTCACTTCTCTAGTCTTTGTTTTTTACCTTTTCAATAATAATAACTTTTGTTCAGCTGATGATTGTCCAATACAGTACGTTATGAGCTACTTTTAAACCGTTACAAAAATGACTACTGACCTTTTCGTAGTAGTTCTGAGCTCGAGTTCCAATAACCACCACAAGGTGAAAAGCACGTTATCACATAAAAATAGTTCAGTGACTGTTTATGAGTATCATGTGTGTGCGACTGAATAGAATAGAATCACCTTTTATCGGGCCTGCAGTTGCCCACTCAACACAGCTGGCAGTGCAATACTGCAGACTGCAGTTGCGGTATGTACGGAGTGTGCATTATGTTGCGATAGAGGAAGAGCGGAAGAGGCAAGCGGGTTCAGTGTTCACCGTTGCGGTCCCAAAGTCGATGCACTACTGTGAGTGTGAGAATGCGAAGACCGAGAACAACTACGAGCTGATGGCCATTCAGGAATGTGCTATTCTTTACATTACTAACAGTAGAGAGGGAAATTGAAGAATATTTCTTGTTTCCATTCATGTCTGTGAAATGCCATTGCCTTCTTTCCGCTATCGTACATGCGGCACGAGGAATGTCTCATTCTCCTTCCTAGCATTCATACTAGGTTTGTTCAAACCTGTCAATGATCGCGCAAATGCTTATGCTGCTAATGCTACTAGAGAAATTGAAGATCGTGATATCCCAATGGTTATCAGATTCCTAAATCAGTCGTGAATTTTTGCAAGAAATACACAAATCGTCGAAAGCATTGCCCCCCTAGGTTTCTCAAGAAATAAACAATCTCTGTTTTGGAAATGAGATGAATATTTTCCTCGGAGTCAACTGCAATATAAACTGCTCCACATGAGTTAGGGATATTGACTTAAATTGCAAAAAAATATTATAGTCAAAATAAGATTTTTGTGATGAAAATTCATATTAATATGATTTCAAGTTGCAAATTGATTTTAGCCTGTAGGTCTGCAGCGTATACAGGGTGGTTAAGAAAAATCGAGTAAAATAACGAAATTTTATTCCCAGAGAATTCAAGCATTTTAAGACTATCAATACAATGTATGGCCTCCACGGGCATCAATAACAGCTTGACATCTTATTTCCAAACTACACACGAGGTTGTTGAAAATTTCTTGAGGAATTTGGTTCCATAAACGGGGCAGAAGCTCTCTCAGATCGTTAAAGGGTTCTGGGGTAGGGAAGGTTGATGATTATCCGATCAGGTTGGAGCACATCCCATCCCAAATCTGGTGAGTGCGGAGGTATTGGTAAATGTGGAACACCAAGCTCCTCGCGCGCATTATCTACTATGGCTGCACGGTGCGGTCTAGCGTTATCGTCTAGAAATCGAAAAGTTTCACCAATAGCAGCGTGAAAATTTGGCACAACATTGTCAATGGCATGCTCCTTATAGTGTAATGCGGTCATATTCCCAGGACAAATGTGTAGATCTGTGCGCCCGTTGAAACAAATCGCGGCCCATACCATAACACTACCTCCTCGGATTGGATGGACTTCTTGGACATTATACGACGATTACGGGGTATGCGTGGGATTGTCCATACCCTTATTCTTCGAGAATCTGAAAATCGTCCATACCTGGATTCATCAGTGAAAAGGACACTACGCCATTGATCGTCCAATTGATATGTTGCCTTGCCCATTTCAGTCTTTGACGCTTATGGTCACGTGTTAATGGAACTCCTCTTAATGGACGTCTAGAACCTAAAGATTCACCTATGGAGGGTAGAGGTAAGGAGAACAATCTCTTATGGCGCATCTGATCGAAAAGTGTCCAGCGGAGTGGAAGAAATAGAGTGGCGCTTGTATAGCAAGAGATGACATGATATTTGTGTCTATGTCAATTTTCACCCTTTTGCGACACCAGCGCCTCCTTATTTGGATCAGTTTTTGGCCACTTTCTAATACACGGAGTTACTTCTCCTTACCTCTACCCTCCATAGATTCACCTCTCTGAAATGTCGTCTGATGGTTTTGATGGAAACTTGTACCCCATCTGCATTTTGAAGAGTATTCCGTAGCATTCTACACGAAGATGTAGGGTTTCTTCTCGCCGAAACGGTGATGAAACGATCCTGAGCAGGTGTTGTTTTTCGTCGCCCACCAAGCCTTGGTCTTTCCAACACGGAACCTGTCTCCTTGAACCCATTCCAAAGTCGAGAGATCACACTTTGGATGACTTGGAGCCTTTCCGCTACAACAACCTGAGTTAGGCCACCCTGTAGCATTCCGATAGCCCTATTAGCCTCAGCGTTTGTTAATTTACGTCTTGGCATTTTCAGAAAACTAGTTTCAAATCGAAGCCGTTGGTGAACTGACTTCATTTCAAAATAAGAACATTTATGAAGCATATGCAAAGAACCAAACTTCAGAAAAAAGGCGACCAGATTGACGAAATGTCTCATGCTGATTTTTATTGGATCGATTCAAGTTGTTTTACGGCGATTTTCCCGAAGATTACATGCTTGTGGAGCAGTAGTATTTGATGAAAATATCTGTTTGTTACTCTTTGCTTTTTGCAGGATGGGACGAAATAGGAAAAATGAGACAAAATCTAAATTTATCGATCATTTGTTTTTGAATACCTAATTATAGTTATTCCACAACTGAATCAAATAATCCGTATAACCAAATCAATTCTTTCAATCAACTGCCCAACACGCCTATAGGCATCCCACTAATCAAAGTATTTAATGCAAGTTTCAGGCATATCGTTCCATTCTTCCTGAAGGGCTAAACTCAATTCCTGAAAAGTTGGAGATGGGTTTTAGTGATTGGATATTGCCTCCCTAAGGACTACCATACGTGTTCAATTGGATTCATGTCCGGTCAGTTTGCTGGCCATTCTCGTCTTAAAGAATATTTTGAACGCTTCGTATACGGTGTGGTGGGGTGTTATCATCCTGATAAAGGAAATGATCCCCAAATTCGTTGCGCAGAGGAACGATGATTGGTTAAATCGTGGTCTCTTCGTAGATTGCACCAGTCATGGTTCGTTCATCGATAATAAGAGGGGTACAACGACCGAACAGTATACCCCCCAGAACATCAATACTTGAAAGGGCACTACTTCCCTTTCTCGTCGACTATCACTTTGTAAACAGAATCGTGACTCGTCCGAAAAAAGTACGTTGCGCCATTAGTCTTTGTGGTGTTCTGCTCATTTCCGTAAGTCAGCTCTATGTCCAGGTGATAGCCGAAGTACTCTTGAAGGTCTTCTTGCCCTTAAAGTTGAAATCTGGTTGAGACTACCCGTCTATAGGTCCTCAAAAATGACTTCGGAGGGCTGTTGCAGATGCTATTCGATTCCTTCGAGTGAAATTTTAGCAATTGATCTCACGTGACTTTCTCAAGAAGGCTATTGCCAACAGTGACACCACACATTGGGATGGTTGACTTCAATGGTATTGGTATGGCTACTCTTGACAAGCTTACCTATAATGCCTATAAATCTGTAAAAATAACAGGTGTAGGTCTTTGGTTGAAGAAAACTGCTATGATTGAAAGGCCAACGTTTCGATATATTTGATATCTTCCTCAGGGCTCTGAAACGATACAAAAACCTAGTTTCAAGTGGAAGCCAGAATATTTCCAACGCATATCCTACTTACAACTAAAATATTGGACAAATTTTGCAACCGGAATTAAGTAAACAGTATCTTTTGACAATGAATACAAAAAAACTTTTGGGTAGTAAGTGAATAATCTAATAAATAAATAAATGATCGAATAAAAATTATAAATAAATAAACAAGTAGGTAATCTGTACAATATGCAATAAAATAATATTTGTAAATAAATTTCTTCCGGAATCTACTTTGTGAATGTAAATAGGCAACTTAGGAGTTCATGATAGTCAGATTTCACCTCCTAAGTTTCCTATTTACATTCACAAAGTAGATTCCGGAAGAGATTTATTTACAAATATTATTTTATTTTATTGCATATTGTACAGATCACCTACTTGTTTATTTATTTATAATTTTTATTCGATTATTTATTTATTTATTAGATTATTCACTTATTACTACCCCAATAGTTCTAATTATGGTTTCATGGTTTTGTTTTTTTGTATTTATTGTCAAAAGATAATTTTTATTTGATTCCGGTTGCAAAATTTGTACAATATTTCAGTTGTATATGCGTTGGAGATATTCTGGCTTCCACTATTCCACTTGAAACTAGGTTTCTGTATCGTTTCAGAGCCCTGAGGAAGATATTAAATATATATCGAAACGTTGGCCTTTCAATCATGGCAGTTTTCTTTAGCCAAAGACCTACACCTGTTATTTCTACAGATTCATCACATTAAAGGTCGTCATACATCACAATTATAATGCTTACATTGGGTACGGCGAGATCGGCTTTTCTACATAAATATAACAATCGAACAGATTTTCGTATAACGGTCATTAAGAAGTTTTGAAACAAGACATATAAAACCCTCGAAGTAGAAAACAGCGAATACAGAAAAAGGAATGTCAGAACGTGTTTTAAATCATCTGAATTCAATATCAACATCCATAAAAAAATCACTTCAATACTAAAGAATATGTGAACCTAGATATGATCATTTGATTTAGCGAGTCTCATAGAAGCTATCGACAATTGATAATTACCGTAGTGTAACATAATATGTTTCCTAAAGTACCCTAGGTAATAAATATCAATTTATTTATGGGAATTAATCACATATTGTAATGATGCTGCCAGTTTTCAAGTCTTAATTAGGATTTATGACATAGGGCATTTCATGATGGTCTTGAAAAATGAAGAAGGAATTTACATTATTCCTTGAATAAAGCACTTCATCCATCGTTACATTAATGAGTACTCCAACAAATGTTATTCACTTAACACATAACCGTACATGGTTATGCGATTACAATACCTTCCTTTTGACACTAGTTTTTATGAAAAATTTGCCCATTTTCGAACTTATAAGTCAGATCTGAGTGATTAATCAGTGAATTAAAAAAAAATGGAATGAGTGATTCCATTTTTAGTGAGGAAGTTTCTAAAGCAACTCCCGTTTCACAGCGATAAAACATGCAAGCCGACAAAACTTGACAAATTAGTTTTCCAGCGATAATATGTTGACATTTTCCAAATTCATATTTAGCTTGGGAAATGAATACCTACCATAGAAAAAACAAACAACGTTTAGTTAATTTATTATGAATACCTACTTATTCATCGAATAGCGCAATACTTGTCAAATAGTAGATTGGAGCATTCAAAAAATGTGGCTTCAAAATAGATTTGGAATTATTTCGTGGAAAGAAATACATAGGTAGTGAAATTGCCTCTCAATACGAGAAAAAACACGACATCTGTATGGAACCAGTTCACGGATTTCTGGGATAGTTGAACTTCACCGTGGAGATTTTATTGGAGCTTAGGAACGGTATGAAATTTCGAAATTCATGAAAAAATTGGCAATATCTTATGTCACTTTGCCATGAAAAGTTGGGTTAGGTAGGTACATATATAACTATTAAGAAGAGATGCTCCTAGTAAGTACATTACGAATGTAAAAAATTGCGAAGAGAATCTTCAGATTTTTTTCAAATTGTAGTTTTGAAAATCAGAGAATTGAATGAAGCTTGAATTAGTTAATTTATTAGATATATCAATCAGTTATTATGAACAATTCTTACAATTCATGTAGCGTTTTCCAGGAAATTGTTAAATTTAACCTCTGAAAAAAAAATGAATTACTATCAGTACACCTATGAAATTTGGTATTACCTAAGTTTTCAATTGGATAACAAAATTCTCTCCAAGAGCATATAGAATGGTTACAATTTTTTCATCAGTTTTAAGGATCTTATGGTTGTGTTCAACCGAATCATAACACGGCCTGTTATTGTTCGGCGCATGTCCTGATAAGTGTTCTCTTGGATAGATCGAAAGTATGGAAATGTCCGGTACAATTGAATATTCTCCGAGGAATACCATATTCAATAATTCTCAATTCATCGGGATTTTCCAAGAAAATATCATAAATATTTCATACAACCAAAATAAACAGAATACGCTGGTTATTTCGAATGTTTTGACGTCCAACCCCGGAATAGTGAGGTTAAATCCGACCCTCAAAAAAAGTTTCACTTATATCGCCTTGAGTGGGGCTTCGACAACGGTGCAGCGATTATTTCTGCACGATGCCGAACCGGTGCAGTTGGCCCTTAGACTATCAAAGCTTTACATTATTTTAATTATAATCAACTAATTACGTTTAATTAATGTGATTATCGAATGTGAATCGTTTTCGTCGGCATCGCCAACTTGTTTTGAGTTATGTTTCTACCATATTTTATGAATGATTTCTTCGACACCAGATTCTCTCATGTTTACCTGCCGCCACTAATCAGAATTTATTCTTCGAAGTGTGAACTTTAAATATATTTGATATTTCCTGCTTTTTGAAACTCCCAACGAAATTTATTGTTGCATAGCTGATGAAACATGATCATGCTGCTGAAAGGAATCCGGTGCTTGAGTTATAATTAAAAGATTAGATTCTCCGTGAAAGCTTTGTGTACGGAAAGGATAATTTCGATTGTTCCCACTTTCATTCCCATTTTCATTGCTTCCCTGTCAACCCTGTCGAATGAAACCTATACATTCTATTATGTATTCTGTCGGTAATCACTTTCTCCACAGCCAACAAAAATTTCAGCAACTGTCAGAGAAATCGTGCATGATCCCGGATGTAATCAACAGAAATGTGGGGATTTTCTTTCAAAGATTCACCAGAATTCAGCGGCGGCCTTACCCATTGCGAGGCTCCGGGCGGCAGGTCTTTGCGAGGCCCTTTGTCTTTCGTGAAAAGTATGTGATTCGAAATTATCTCGAGTCGTTTGGTTTAGGTATTTTGTCATGTTTGACGAAAACTGCCCGAGTTTTACAAATAAATAAATTTTGTGTTTTAAAATATTTTACTTAGAAAGATTCACAAATTCAACAAATTTGGAGAAGATGAATTTTAAAATTGATGCTCGAATTGATGTTAAATTTCAAAATTGATGTTTGTAGCTTTTTCTCAAACTAAAATCTTCAATTAGAGCACAATAATCCAACGAATGAGCTACGTCATTTCCTATTGAAAGAAAAGCAAGTGCTGAAAGCAGATCTTAAGCCATCGAATTCCTCAAATGAGTTTTGATCATTTTAAGCCTCGGAAAACTCCTTTCAGCAGGCGCAACTATAACAGGTGTGGCGGCAATAATTCTCAGGAAACTTTCGATAGTTATTTTTTTTCCTCTCATGTATTTCAGCACCGAGATAATATCGTCGTTTCTGTCATACACACTGATGAATATATGCAGTTCTTCGTATAATTCATCTCCATCAATATCACATGATTTTCCTACTGTCATGGTGGAGGTGGACATTTGCAAGTCGCTGCATTGCTTCAGAAGTTCACTATTATTGATTTCCTTTAATTTTTTTTATTATATGAAACCAAATATGCTCTCATGCTGTTTAAGTGCCAGGAACCTAGGATGGCAGCTTGTGCGCAAATTGTTGACAATGGCATAAAAATAATTAATTTTGAGAATCCCTTCCGCATTCAATCAATCATCAGCTTCATCTTCCCCTTCATAATCAAAATGCTTTTTTCACAACGTCTTCTAACTTCTTTAAACTTTTTTTCAATATCATTTTCCTCAGGTATTCCTGTCGCTGTTACAAGGGATGACAAAGAGAGTGTACAACTTTTGTAGCAACTCAAAAAAAGATTTTGCTTGCAAATTCACAATAAACCCTCAAAAATTCAATTATAGCTCGTGAAATTACTATAATTATAATTATGAATTCCACGTTATATAGCTTGTAGTTTTACTCCCATTTTTCACAGTCAAAAAGATAAATACCTACAAATGAAAATTCATTCAGACTCTCCTTTCTCTTGCTTTCCTTACTGCCTAATTGATTGCCAGCGGCTTGAAAATGTTTCTAACTAAAGGGTTTTCCAATAGGAGGTGTTATTTTGACATTCAAAGAAAAATGCCCTTTTTTCAGATAAATGATCGGATGTTTATTTCATTATAAAGAGAAAGGTATGCCGTTAATAATGGAAAATAACATCATGCTGTTTAAGTGCCAGAAACCTAGGATGCGAGGGCGTCGCCAGCCTTTGAGCTAGGGGGGGGGCAAAAAACAATCAGAATAGAAAAAATGAACTGTTTTTCGTATATTATGCTATTATTTCATAAGTTTTTAAGGTATTTTTGAGCTCTAGGGGGGGGGGGGCAGCTACCCCTCCCTGCCTCCCCATGGGCCCTTGCTAGGATGGCAGCTTGTATGCGCAAATGGTCGACAATGACATAAAAATGATTGATCTTGAAAATCTCTTCCACATTCAATTCTTTAGCTTCATCTTCTCCTTCATAATCAAAATGCATTTTGTCACAACGTCTTCTAACTTTCTTTCAATATCATTTTCCTCAGCTATTTCTGTCGCTGTTACAAGGGATGACGAAGAGAGTGTACAACTTTTGTAGCAACTCAAAAAAAGATTTTGCTTGGGCACAAGATGCTGCGGCATCTCCTAAGATGAGATTCCAGCTATAAATCCCACAAGGTTAAAAATAAGCAAGTGGATTAATTTCAAGAATACATTTTTGGACACCACTTCATAGCATGTAGTACGACTGTTCGCAGCACAACGCCAGTCGATAGATGGCCCGAACTTAAAGCGAAATCATACTTCTTGAACAATTCGAATGAAAATTTTCACTGTGAAGAAAATTTGCTTGGGTTCTTGCGCGAGGCCCTTCCAAGAGCGAGGCCCCGGGCGATTGCCCCGTTCGCCACCCCCTAAGGCCGCCTCTGCCAGAATTTCAGAGGTTCCGGTTACGATATTATGACAGAACTTCACATGTTGCTTGAATACTTCATTCCCTACCTGAAAGCGAAATTTCATCCTGATCAAATTCGCAGGTTCGAATAAATTGCCAAGAAAATTTCGAACGGCCATATTTTCGGAAGCCCTTGTCGAATAAATTTGATATCCTGATCAACTCTGAAAATTTCAAGTTTCTAGGTGCGTCTGTTCGAGAGTTATGGGTTTACGGCCAGCCAGACGAACGGACATAATCGTAATTGACCACGGGATCGTCATCCAAGTGAGTTGAAGATTGAGAACCGGCCCAAAATTTAATATAATACAGACATTATGATGAGATGATTTAACCCTCGTATAAGTAAACGAGCGCCCAAAAACAGGAGCATGTAAGTTCTGAGTCCTCCATACTGTGAGATAGATATTTAAGATTCTCAATTCGTTCTACGTAACCTAAAAAAAGTGGTTTCACAATATTGATATAAGTATTTCAGATTTTCGTGAATATTAAATATCATCCTCCAATTTGAGGGACAAATTTCTGGAGATAGGAGTGATGGAATAAGAAAGAAACCGTAATTCGAAATTATGGAATGGACGAAAAAGGATGGATGGAACCAAAAATACTTTCAGAATGAGAATACGGATTTTTATATGAAAAATTCATAATGTTTAACCCTCAGGTTGAAAGCTGAACATTAAAATTCACAGAGAGCATATAGGTTGAAATGAGTATTGTATTAGGTACTGAGTTACCGCTGTTTGTCAATAGATGGCCCCAGCAGTCAGTACTGGTCGATTTTGACATATCCGAAACGCCATGAACCATGCTCATACGTATGTTAAACAAACTGATTTAACACATTAGTGATTTTGTTTGGCGACATATAGTTTTGGACGTTTTGGTTGATCAACCCTTTCAAGCTTAGTGGTATGTCTAGTATTCCACTAAGTTTGAAAGGACTAAAGTATTTCTTTTGAAGCAATTGATATCTTACCCTTCTGATTTGTGCAGAAACTAGATTGATTGCGAACCACGACGTGATGAACTTAAGGTGAATACAGACTATTCTGACGTGACGTGGTTACATGTGGGCCCACGTCAAAATGTGCGTTTAATACAAATGCATAAAAATGCAACACATCGTTCTGTTCTGAACCGGGTTTTTCACTATAACATTGACTCCCCCTCTATAACTCTGTTACAAAAACCGATACATAAAAATATTTCATACAAAAATTGTACGAAATCGAATATATTTTTGAAAATGATTAGGTACGTCAATTGGACTATATTAAGGGTGAACAACATATTGAATGCAACAAAATTTTTTCAAAAGGGAGACCCTGTATATTCTTTCATATTTTAATTGGTTATTCTTTTCTGATATCGAATATACAGGGTGTTTCACCATAAACTGGAAAAACATATATACCTAGCCGTGTAGATGACACTGATGAGGAAGTTATATTTTTGCCTTATGACATATACCCCGTTTTCGACGCATAAGCGAGATACAGGGTGTTTTATGTCAACATTGAGCAATATTCTGATAACTGTGCTGAGTTATGCGTGACATTTGAAATAACGGTTACTGGTCACGTCTTCTGGTGTAGAATTCTGAAAAAAAATTTTAAAATGGCGGAAAGCCTGCAAAGTTGGAATTTTTTTTTCTCGGTTGCCAATTTGGAAAGCACTATTTCAACGTACTAGATTTTCTAAGATTTTCTGTGAAAAAATTTTTTCACAAAGTTCGAACTCAACTTTTTTTTTACATGTCTCCAGTGAAAAAAAAGTTCGCCCAAAATTTATGGAATTTTTCATGGTTGAACTATCTTTAATTCTGAATACTTGGGTGAAAACAGAATAAAAAATATCAATTGGTTTTCTTTTTTTTCGAAAAAATGGAGGCCGTACGGAGGCCAAATTTGGGCTAATGAGCTGCCAGAGTGACCCGGACGGAAATATGAATTTATAAACCAAAAAAAATTTTTTCGAAGAACTTTGGTGGGAATCTTTGGAAGGCTACAAAAAGAAAACCAATTGATATTTTTTTATTCTGTTTCCACCCATGTATTCAGAATTAAAGATAGTTCAACCATGAGTTGGAATTTTGAAGAAAATTTTTCAAGGAAAATCTTAGAAAATCGAGTACGTTGAAGAAGTGCTTTCCAAATTGGCAACCGAGAAAAAAAAATTCAAACTTTGCAGGCTTTCCGCTATTCTGAAATTCTTTTTTTCAGAAATTCTACACCACAATTCAATGGAGCCCTAAAAAATACTAAGACGTGACCAGTAACCGTTATTTCAAATGTCACACATAACTCACCACAGTTATCAGAATATTGCTCAAAGTTGACATTAAACACCCTGTATCTCGCTTATGCCTCGAAAACGGGGTATATGTCATAAGGCACAAATGACTTCCCCGGTGTCGTCTACACGGCTTATGTTTGTCCAGTTTATGGTGAAACACCCTGTATATGCGTATGTGGGTTTGTCTCTTTTACTTTCAGAGTTTAAAAGTGTTGAAATGAAACTACGGAATAAAAAATACATATAAGTATGTGAAATCATTCCGAAATTCTTTATATTCGAACAATTTACTTAAAAGCAATTTTTTCAATTAATACCTAACAATATCCAATAAAAAATGAAAAAAAAGAATAAACTATGGTACGATGGAATAAATAATATCCACAAAAGAAATCGGTTCTCAAAACTTGAAACTCTGTGGTACTCAGAATAAGAGAGATAGACCAAACATATATTCGAAATAAGGGGAAAAAGAGCTTGCGCCGAATATAGAATTATATTCTGAGAATAGAAAAGTACACAGGGTGTTCCATTCGAAAAAAAGAAGTTGCAATCAATATGTTGCCCACCCTGTATATATACATTAGCCGATTTCGTGAAACTTTTGTGAAAAACATATTTTTGTTCCTCTTTTAGTAGCAAAGTTAAAGGGAGGGGGGGCAAATTATGGTGAAAAACCCGGTACCTACCTGCTGTTGCTCTATTTGCAGTTTCTAATTTCTCCCGTGTGAAGTCTCTTGGAATATCCTTATTTTAAAATAAATTTCTTTCGAAATAATCTCATTTGATTTTTTATTATAACTGTTTGTGTTTGCACTACATATTCGTAGCCTTCGAAAGATATATGCATATCAGTAGTTAGGTATCTCATATCCTCAATCTCAAAAGCAGAAATTTCTAGAATTTTTTTTAATCAACTAGGTAGATAAACCTTATTCTGCATAGGCAACCAAATAGTCTCTAGCTTTTTATTTCCTTTTCGGAGAAAACTTCAATAAGGTATAAGAAAAATATGAAACATAGCAATAAGATGAAGTACCGAGGTGAGTACTTAGTTCAATATAGAAACTTTACAGAGAATTTAACTTCTGATAGTAGATTTTCACAGGATATGCATGTCCTATGACATGAATTGATCGCATCCGCTATGTTTTCACTGCTTCCTTCATCCTTCATTGATTTTTGGATAAATACATACTCACACAAACTCAATCAATGGCGGGGATACAGGAGGGGGCCATGAAGGCCATGCCCCCTTCCCCTTGGACCTCGAAATTGACAATAATCCCTTGATAGTAGTTCAATCGATCCCTAATATTTTCAATAAATCTTGGCCCCCCCCTGAAAAAATTCATGCCTCATCAGTGACGGCTCGTGCCCTTCAGGTGTGTGTCGTCCAGAACCAATATACAGGGTCTTTCACGAGGAACCTCACCCATATTTATACGGGAAACTACTGAACGTATTTTCATGAAATTCAGCACTTATAAGTATTTCACGATGCTGATGAAATCTAAAATATTTTCAAGGCATGAGCACCTCCGGTTTTTCCGGAAATGACGTCAACTTCCGTTTTTCAAATTAGAACACCATTTTTTCATTGCAGAAATAGATTCCTTAGAAAATTTCAAGTTATTTTGATGTAAAATTTTTCAGTTTTGGTTGGCAAATTCTCTCTGATCGGGAAAATTCGAAAAAAAAATCGAAAATAGAGCTCCGCTGAAACAAGAATAACTTCGAGGTTTTTGAATGGAAAATTTTCATTTTTGAGATTTTTCAAGATGTAAGATTGATGTATCCACTTTAAAAATCGAAATCGCGATTCATGATACAGGGGGTGAAAAAATCGCTTTCAAAGTTAGGGATGACAAAATCGTGAAAAATCAATTTTTTCAAATTAGAACCCCATTTTTTTATGGCAGATATTGAATCTACGTTAAAAAATAATGTGAGTGTATGCATCACACCCTTGCCCTGAAATGGATATTTTCTGAGTTAATATCCACTTTAGGGCAAGGGTGTGATGCATACACTCACATTATTTTTTAACGTAGATTCAATATCTGCCATAAAAAAATGGGGTTCTAATTTGAAAAAATTGATTTTTCACGATTTTGTCATCCCTAACTTTGAAAGCGATTTTTTCACCCCCTGTATCATGAATCGCAATTTCGATTTTTAAAGTGGATACATAAATCTTACATCTTGAAAAATCCCAAAAATGAAAATTTTCCATCCAAAAACCTCGAAGTTATTCTTGTTTCAGCGGAGCTCTATTTTCGATTTTTTTTTTCGAATTTTCCCGCTCAGAGAGAATTTTCCAACCAACACTGAAAAATGTTACATCAAAATAACTTGAAATTTTCTAAGGAATCTATTTCTGCAATAAAAAAATGGTGTTCTAATTTGAAAAACGGAAGTTGACGTCATTTCCGGAAAAACCGGAGGTGCTCATGCCTTGAAAATATTTTAGATTTTATCAGCATCGTGAAATACTTATAAGTGCTGAATTTCATGAAAATACGTTCAGTAGTTTCCCGTATAAATATGGGTGAGGTTTCTCGTGAAAGACCCTGTATAGATACAGCATACACCGTGTTCCTAAATTGGAGGTTCAAATGAAAAGGGCAAATTCCTTGAATAATTGTGAGAAAAACGTCGCATGAATATGGGGCCGCAAACTTTTCGTTTTTGAAATACAGGGTGTTGAAGTTTCAATTCTGTTCAATTTTTTTTCACAGTATCTGCACTTCACGAGATATTCAACGGAACAGGAGTTTGATTCGATTTGTCAAAAGAAACAATGAATTTAGTCACAATACTGGATTTTCGTCTTCAACTAGCTCTATCAATAGGATAGGAATTGCCCCTGGACATCGGTAAGGTAACCCGATATATGCTCTGGATTTGAAGTTGCGGCCGGATGTGAAAGCCTTCATCAATATATTAACTGGATTTTCATAACAAGTTTTATTCTTCTGAGGATTTTGAGAGAATGTTCAAAGATATTTCTCGAAATCTGGAACAGATACGACAAAACTACAAGAACCATTTTAATGACAAAGCTTCTGTTCACAATTTATAAAACGATCAGGGGAACAGGGACACATCAGAAAAAAGTTCTGGAGTGAAACAGGGAACAGTGGTCCAGAAAAATATCACCCTAAAGGCCTATAAGTTTATAAGTACCATTTTCGACGCGTTGGTATACTTTTTTTAATGGGACTTCTCGCCTGTTGCTCTATTCAAACCTAATACGTTACTCCATACTACCTACCTATCTTAAATTTGCCATCAAAAATTACAAAATGAACTGAAACCTAAAAAAACACAATATACTTATACTCCATTCACAATTATAAAATCACAGCTCTGGCATTGGAAATTTGACACATTCCACTCTGTATCGAAGTTATGACGTTTTTCAAAATATTTTTATGTTCCAAGTCGACACTATGTTGCCCTTTCTACATTCTTAGCGTATTTCTCAGAATGTGAATGAATTGGAAAAGATGTGATGGACGAAAATAATTAACGTTTATATGAATTGATAGAAAGGATTCCTTTTCTAGTTATTTGCATGAAAAGTACAAGAGATCACTGTTGAAATATATTATTTTTTGCCATGGAAAAAAATTGCATTGCTTTCGCATAATTTTCATAATATACATGCTTGTGAAGATTTAACGTTTATTATAAATTATAATTATCCTCTTGAACTGAAAGTTCAAGACTTGACGACATTTTATTTATTTGATCTTATGAACAAGGAGTAAAATATTCTGATTGTGTAGTAATTTATTGGATTAAAAAATATTCATACATTACTACCACAGTAGGTTTGTACAAATAAAATGGAATAGGTCAAACATATGCTGCTTCACATTTATCATTCACCTGTTCTAAAATAAGACACAAACTCCTGGAATATGGAAAAAACCGATGTATTCTGGTTCAATATAGCCTTTTTCTACTTTCGGCAAAGGAATGAATGCTCCAGTGACACATTTCAATTCTACCTGAACCATATTTTCCGGTCGCTTCCGTTAGAAGATCGTATAAGGAAGCCTTTCTTGTCCATTTACACATTCCAAATAAATTTTGAGCACCAAAATCGATACCGAAACTAACCAAACTTCTGGGGGACCGGAATTTCGTTTGAAATCTTTCAAAACGGCCAGATACCTAAAAAAACTTCGTTATCAAGTGTAAAAAGGTCGACTAGTACTTACTTTCGCTTTATTTATGCTTATAAATCGATTTTTGGTCCAATTCAAATTTGCCGTTCGTACTCACGCCAAAACTCGTGAAAGGAAAAAATGACATTTGCACGAAACTTCTTCTGGACGCCGAAGAACGGAAAAATAGGCGATTTCCTATCGATATTTCTCCCCAAAATCGCCGATCGATACGAACTAACAAAATGGGGAAAATCTTTGATACTTTTGCTTTGATGTAAACAGAAAAACTGGCATCGTCGTTTTGTCATAAACCATATTCTATGAACGCGCACAGATTTTTCATCAGGTGCACCAATTCCTGAAAACGAAACCATGGCCAGAGTTGTGATTTTATAATTGTGAATGGAGTATACATACTCCGCTTTTTCTTACTTCATGAAGCTGACCTAATTCAATTCCTGATATGCCAGCCTAGGGTCAGCTGGCCGTCCTAGCTCGTATTGTACGAGGTTTGAATTTACTGGGAATTAGAAATATTTTATATTGTCATGGTCAGAAAATAATCCTATTAAAAACCAATTATACCTCCCTCAAATTTACCATCAAAATTTACGAAATGAACTGGGACCTAAAAAACACATAGATACACCGCTTCCTCTTACTTCATGAAGCTGACCTAATTCAATTCCTAATATGCCATTCAACTATGTATCTCCACCCTAGGGTCGGCTGGCCGTCCTATATAGCGCATATTGTAGGTATACGTCGCTTGCGTTTCCTCTGCTTGGAAAGGGGGAGATCTTCCTCGAAACGTTGGCGTAGTTGCGAAATAAAGGTTGTAAAGAGCTGGATTCTACCCGATATCTTTTGTTTTATTTAGTTTCAAAAAATTTCTTAGAAACGGAAGGTGTTGCCTTTTTGCTCACTGGATCGGAATCCTACGGAACACTTATAAGTGGAGGATTATTGCTAGAGGTGGTTCAATACTGATTATTTAACCCTTTCTTACCCAGTGGTTACATTTGGCGTCATTCACATTTTCGCATGGAAGTGAATTTTGGTCGCCAGTATAGATTATATAGATATATAGAAAAAGCTTCCATTCCTGAAAAATTGAAATGGAAGCTCTTTGCGTGACCAAAGATAAAAACTGATTCAAGCTTTTTCATGTCTAGTCATAATTTGCAAGTGTTATATTCCTTGATTATTGTTTATTTCCTGATAAAATATTTATTATTGTTTGTTAGAGTGTTTTTTCATTTGAGTTTCATAAAAAAATTATCGTTATTATGTTTTCTTCTCACTGATTCCATGTGGCATCCAAAAATAAATAATTAGTTTTAAGCCAGTTCAATTCTATTTTTCATATTAAGCTAAGCATGTTACTTATTTTAGAACAATATTTTTGTCGTTTGTAGAAAAAATTTTGTTTGCATCTCATGCGCGAAATACTTTGGTGATCTCGACTATTTTTTTTAACTCGGCTGCGCCTCGTTAAAAAAAATCAGTTCTCGATCACCAAAGTATCATTTCGCGCACTAGATACAAAAATAACTAATATATCGAATTTTCATTCTCGGATCAAGGTGAATTGCGTAGGTGATAATTTTTTTGAGCCAACCAGAAAATCTTCAGAAACTTGGGAAAGAAAGGGTTAAAATAGCACTATATTTTGTTATATTGTCATTTTCAGGAAAATAACTTTTATGGAAATCTACAGTTTTTGTTATTGGTCTATTACTTAAAAATTTGTAATATTTTTTTTTATTTTGTGGAAACTTGGTTTCTTAAATTGCGCTATTCTTCTCAATATCACTTTTTTCTAATTGAATTCTATTTCTCGATGAATTACTGGGTGATTTCTTATAAATCAACTATATGGAATATTATAAATATTATAATTGTCTGAAGTTTACCTACAGATTATCATAGGAAGGCACCTGGTTGATTCGTCGTGTGAAAATCAAACTTTTGATGATTTTCATAGTTTGATAAGAAATAATTTTTTTGAGCCAACCAGAAAATCTTCAGAAACTTGGGAAAGAAAGGGTTAAAATAGCACTATATTTTGTTATATTGTCATTTTCAGGAAAATAACTTTTATGGAAATCTACAGTTTTTGTTATTGGTCTATTACTTAAAAATTTGTAATATTTTTTTTTATTTTGTGGAAACTTGGTTTCTTAAATTGCGCTATTCTTCTCAATATCACTTTTTTCTAATTGAATTCTATTTCTCGATGAATTACTGGGTGATTTCTTATAAATCAACTATATGGAATATTATAAATATTATAATTGTCTGAAGTTTACCTACAGATTATCATAGGAAGGCACCTGGTTGATTCGTCGTGTGAAAATCAAACTTTTGATGATTTTCATAGTTTGATAAGAAATTTATATACCTATCATTTTTGAAAAGGGAAAAAAGCAATCTTATCTGTCAGAGATTTGTATGGTGTATTAAAAAAACAGTTCGTATTAGAACTTCAAAAATGTGTGTAATGAAAAGAATTGATTACTCCAATAAACTCTACTGAAAAAGTCCCTCTATAAAGTTTTTGTTTCATGTTCATAGCACCAGTAATAAGTTATGAGAACTTTTCATTCGACGCCAATTTCCAATTTTCTGTAATAGCTCGAAAACGGTTTGATTTAATAATTCTCTCAAAAATCGAGCCCAAAAATGTGCCCCTCATTTTGTTCTAGCTCATCGGGTTTCCGAGATCCCCTCACTAGACAAAGAATTTGGGACACCCGGTACATCGAATTGGACAAAACCTGTTCGGAATGGTTGTAAACCCGATATCTACGCCCTCGTTTTCGATATCGCGCAATGAGAAAACTCGCATTCTTTAACGGCTGCAAAATTAACTGAAATAGGACTTGCTGATTCATTCATTCCGATCAGTAACACTAAAAATATCGCGAGATCTCCGTCGAGATTCCCAGTTTCCAGCTCCCTTTGTCACCGATCAGCTCGAATCCACGATTTATAAATTTAGACGTAATAGCATTACATACCAGCCTGAAAAATGCAGACGACGATTGTGTAAAAGGTCGCTTCTATTTGTTGCGCACTAAAAATATTCCGTCTGACCGGAGGCGCCGGGACGCTCCCCTGCGGAGAGCGCCGACTTCCTGTTGTTGTCTCGCTCGCTCTCGCTACTCGTCCTATTTCCGCTCGCTCTCGGTAACGCAGCGAGTTGGAACAAACGCGTGGAATGTATATGCGATTTCATATTTCGGTCAGTTCATTCAATTATCTTGCGATTCCCAGAATTTAATTTCATGAAATAAGAACTCGGGAGCAACATGGATTAATGCTTCAAAGGTGTATCTTACAAAAAAGTCTCAACAAGAATTTGATAACATTAGTAACAATGAAGCTTTTCACAACCATGTAGTCTTCTAAATTCCAACTGAATATACCTAAAGGACGGCTTCATCAAAACTTTTAAATTTCGGCTAAGAAGATAACCGACCAGTTCGAACTGGAGAACCACAGAAAACTCCAGTTATCCTCTTCACCAAAATTAAAATCGTTTGTTAATTCTTGGCTGCGTAGTTTGTCTCTTTTGAACGATGAATTCAGTGAACTATTCTATTTGCTCTACCATACCGAGTAACATGAAGAAAGTAAAAAATTATTCAAGTTTCAAAAAGGAGATTACGACATGGTTGAGAGCTCCCGAAAATTTCAGATATACAGGGTGGGGCAGAAAAACCTATCCGATTTCAAAACGTTATAAAATTAAAACCACTCAGCCTGTCAAAAAATTTTTTTTATTAACATATCGCAAATTTTATGCCATTTTTAAATTTAAGTTTTGAAAAGCACATCACTCAAATGTCGTCCTTGGGAGCGGATACACTTATTTAGGCGCTCGCGGTAGCTTTCCATGACTTTCACCGTCATTTCCACAGGAATTTCTTCAATTGCCCGAGCAATTTCCCTTCGTAAAGCAAGAAGGGTCCTTGGTCGATGCTGGTAAACCTTCGATTTGAGGTAACCCCAAATTCTGCCTGTTTACGGCGCCACAAAGGTGAAAATGGGCTTCGTCCGTGAAGAGCACAACATCGTCGTTTGGCAGTTCTCGGAGATCGCGACACAGGTTCGTACGGGTTTCAAAATCCCTTTCACTTAATTTCTGTGCAACAACCATTTTGTAGGGATGCATTTTGAGGTCCCGGTGCAAAATTCGCCGAATACTGCGGTTGGAAATCCCCAAAGCGAGCGAATGTTTTCGCGCCGAACGACGCGGGGAACGTTCAATCGCGGCTCTCACATTGGCCACGTTTTCAGGTCCTGTTGCTGTCCTGGGACGTCCAGGCGACTTCTTTTTCAATGCTGAACTCGTCTGTCTAAAATTTGACACCCACACTTTAATCGTAGCGTGATGTGGAACAGGATCATGACGCCCGAGTCCGAAATGAATTCGAAAAGCACGTTGTGTAGCAATTATCGAACCGCCGCATTCGATAAACCGCTCAATAACAAAAGCACGATGTTCACCAGACCAAGGCATGTTGACTACTGACAAATGGCATAAAACCAGCTTTCTAACGGTTTTTACCCCACTACTCTACCTGCTCTCTCTTCTGAGAAAAAGGGATTTGAAATCGGATAGGTTCTTCTGCCCCACCCTGTATAAGGGATTTGTTGAATTGAATATGTTGAATAAAATAAAGTTCGTCAAAATACTAAGAAAAAAATGTTCTATTTATATAAAAATGTCACTTATAAAAAAGTATAATGATAATGGAATGTACATACCTACCTGGTATTGATGTCATATATACAGGGACACAGGGTCTTTCACGAGGAACCTCACCCATATTTATACGGGAAACTACTGAACGTATTTTCATGAAATTCAGCACTTATAAGTATTTCACGATGCTGATGAAATCTAAAATATTTTCAAGGCATGAGCACCTCCGGTTTTTCCGGAAATGACGTCAACTTCCGTTTTTCCAATTAGAACACCATTTTTTTATTGCAAAAATAGATTCCTTAGAAAATTTCAAGTTATTTTGATGTAACATTTTTCAGTTTTGATTGGAAAATTCTCTCTGAGCGGGAAAATTCGAAAAAAAAATCGAAAATAGAGCTCCGCTGAAACAAGAATAACTTCGAGGTTTTTGGATGGAAAATTTTCATTTTTGGGATTTTTCAAGATGTAAGATTGATGTATCCACTTTAAGAATCGAAATCGCGATTCATGATACAGGGGGTAAAAAAATCGCTTTCAAAGTTAGGGATGACAAAATCGTGAAAAATCAATTTTTTCAAATTAGAACCCCATTTTTTATGGCAGATATTGAATCTACGTTAAAAAATAATGTGAGTGTATGCATCACACCCCTGCCCTAAAATGGATATTTTCTGAGTTAATATCCACTTTAAGGCAAGGGTGTGATGCATACACTCACATTATTTTTTAACGTAGATTCAATATCTGCCATAAAAAAATGGGGTTCTAATTTGAAAAAATTGATTTTTCACGATTTTGTCATCCCTAACTTTGAAAGCGATTTTTCCACCCCCTGTATCATGAATCGCGATTTCGATTTTTAAAGTGGATACATCAATCTTACATCTTGAAAAATCCAAAAAATGAAAATTTTCCATCCAAAAACCTCGAAGTTAATCTTGTTTCAGCGGAGCTCTATTTTCGATTTTTTTTTTCGAATTTTCCCGCTCAGATAGAATTTTCCAACCAAAACTGAAAAATGTTACATCAAAATAACTTGAAATTTTCTAAGGAATCTATTTCTGCAATAAAAAAATGGTGTTCTAATTTGAAAAACGGAAGTTGACGTCATTTCAGGAAAAACCGGAGGTACTCATGCCTTGAAAATATTTTAGATTCCATCAGCATCGTGAAATACTTATAAGTGCTAAATTTCATGAAAATATGTTCAGTAGTTTCCCGTATAAATATGGGTGAGGTTCCTCGTGAAAGACCCTGTATAAGGGATTTGTTGAATTGAATATGCCGAATAAAATTAAGTTCTTCAAAATACTAAGAAAAAAAATGTTCTATTTATATGAAAATGTCACTTATAAAAAATTATAATGATAATGGAATGTACATACCTATACCTGATATTGATATCTGATACTACCTAAATGTCCGCTTTTTCCATAAGGGGATTGTGTTGACAAATTTGTTTTTTTTCGATCATATATGGGACTTCCCACATAAGAATTTGCTCATAAATAGTGGATTAGAATTAAGTAATTGTATTTAAGCGATATTGTGTTCTTGATTAAATTTGGTGTATATTTTATTTTGCAGGGTGGGATTTATGAAAATTGTTTAATTTAAGTTACGCACAGGTTTCTCTTGGAAACTTCTGTATCAGATTGTATGTTTATTGTCATCATTGAAAGAAACTTTATTATTATTATTATCGTCAACTTATTTTTGAAAACATCTTTCTCCAGAGAGAATCAGCATAGAGCATAATATGTATTAGTTGAAATATCGTTCAATGAATAACAAGCCATTAGTTCACTGGCGCCTATAAATATAAATTTCAGAAGGCTCTCAAAAAATTGTGTTCGATAGGAAAAATTTTATAACTTGTAGCTCACAAAAATAAATTTAAAAACAATGCTTGCTCGAATGAGAATTGAAATTAAAAAATAACGCAAGACCATTATGTCTTTTGCAAATCATTATCAACTAAGAAGAACACCTACTAAGAATGAAACAAAAAAAATGATGAAAGTTTCAAAATTCTCATAGTTTGAATTTTCAGGATAAAGATGACTTTCAACAAGAAATAGCAATGTTTAAAACGACATATCGATAAATTTAGGACAACGGCACTCGATTTTTTCATTTCGGCTGAAAATATCTGCTGCACAACTCAATATGAATTATGTTGCCATAAATATCCACAATAAACTTCCTATAAGATTCAAGAATATAAATTCCAAAAGACTGAGGAAAGAGATGAAAAAATGTTATATAAAAAGGAGTACTACATAATTAATGAATTCTGGAGCGACCATTTTGTGTAGTTTTTTATGTAGTTTGTCCTGGCATGTACCTAATATGAAATTAACTGTTCTAAAAAATTTTTTTCTTTATTGTCTCAACTAGACACCACTCCTTCGCTTATTCAAATTTTAAAGGATCAAACAACTGTTCGCGACTGATGAACGCAATTTGAAATTGTGCATATTTTCAACAATGTAGAGAGTTGAAAGCTGAAGTGTTGAAGAAAGCTTCACATTCATTGTTTTCCTCTTCATTCGTTTTGTCTTTATTATTCAATTACCTGAGTTGTTCTGAAAGAAATTTTGCATTCGAATCTCTCCTTGAAATAACCACGAATATCTTCAGAAATTTTAGCATCTTAAGTCAATAAAATACATTCGGTAAAGAAAGAGCTCCTATTTAAGAATTGTTATTTTTCACTCGATACACATTAACAACGTACAACCTGAAAAAGCCACAGTATGGGGAAACAATTGTTGTTATTTAGAATAATTGTGAAAATCGTAGCTTATTTTAATTATTGAAATGAATTTTCATCAAGTGGAGACCGACTCAGTCAAACATTTGCTTTCATTTGATCGAAAGGTAAACTTTCAAAAAATACCAAAATTTACCGAGAAATTTCAATAATTTTTTTGAATGCAGTATCTTTTCGAGATTAACTGTTGTGGGCATAACTCATGGCTCTCCAGATCCTAAGAATTGACTCAAATAGTTAAGTTTTTTTTTAATACTAACTGGATTTTAGTGACAATTTTGATGTTTTTGAGGATTTCGAGAAAATTTTTCTCATAATCGGTAGCTGATACGACAAAACTTCGAAAGACCATGAATTTCAGTTTAACATCAGAGCTTCTTTTCATAATTTTCCAAACTAACAGTGGCCACCAAAAAAAGTTTACATGGAAAACAGCTAGGGGGACAGTGTTTCAGAAAAAATCGAACTGCAACACCCTGTATCACGATATCGAAACATTTGCGGTCCCATGTTTATGGGCCTTTTTTTCTTAAAATTATTCGAGGAATCTACCTTTGCCGTTTATCCCTCTGAAGGATTTCAGCTAATGTTATTGTTATGCAGTTTTCATACATTTAAAAGAGTTGTTATATTCGTAGATAGTTCTGAATGAAATTATCATTTTTATTATCAATTTCATATCGCATAAATAAGTTATATTATTATTCTAAAACAGTCAATTTTGCGGGGTTACTGTGTGCAATATAGCTACTGAGTAGTAGTTCCTGCGGATGGTGATGAAGAATGTCGGGGAACAAATAAAATAATTGTGCACGCATTCGGGAAATGTGTCACTTTGTGCCTGACTTCCCAGAGGATCTATTAACCTCTGATATTTTTAGACTAATCGTAACTGAAGGGGGAGTTAAATGTGTCTGTGATGTATTGTATTATACAGTTACATCGAGCCGGAAACTGAGTTCCGACTAAAATAGCAAAATTATTATTTCTTTCACGAAATAGATACAATGAGATTTTCACAGAAGAGGAGTCTATTAGGGGAAATACGTACAAAATGACATATATGGACAAAATGACATAGGCATCATAACTTGAGTTCGGAGATATGAAATGCGGAACTGCCTACCACATTACACGACCCGAGTGGCTTCAATTAACCTCTGAGAATTAGCAAGAGCTACTCTGGTTCATTCGGTCGTTATGAGTGATAACAGAAATCTATAGGTCACGAGTTTTTTTTCATCGCGCCAAATTTTAAGAAGAAATGGCCAGTTTTCACCAATTTTTTCATTCAAATCGCATTCAATTCAAACTTTACATATTTGTCATTGTATTCACGAAGTTTTTTGTATGTTGAATATACTTTTTGTATTAATTCGATACATTTCTAGTTTTATAACGCTATATGGACAAAATGACATATACAGTGAACGGACAAAATGACATAGGTATTTCAGCTGAATTAACCGTATCTACCGGACAAAACCAAGACAATCCATCTCAGGCTCCATCAGCAAACAAAGAATCAGGACTTGTCTTAACATATTCATAACAATATCTTCATCTGCGGCTAATAAAGGCAATGCATCTTAACCTACTCTTGCTGATCATTTAAGGAGGTTTCTCCAATCCCTAAAGGACGATTTATAAGTGAACAAGGCAAACGTGAGCCGAGGACTCGACAAACGTACTCAGTTTCAACTTCTACACCTAATAAGATTTCAATCAAATCAAAAAAGAGCCCATACCTCCTCCAAAAACAAGGAGACAAGTCCCTAGGGCATTATTTATAGAAGACAATGAAGAATAAAATGTTCCTAGCAACTTTCGAGATCATGAAATCGACTGTCCAGTGTCCATCTATCTATTGTTATGAGACATTCTTCCCGATTTAGATCTTCTCCAGGATTAGCCCTGAAGAAGACTGGTTACGGTGCATGCATTGCTTGCATGGGGCTCACGCATCTTGTGCTGATGTTCCTAGAAGAACCAAGCGTTTCATTTGTGAACTTTAACAGTAGTTCTGTAGCTATAAGTAGAAAAATACAGTTGCCTATTGCCGGTATGTCATTTTGTCCATAGCATGCGAACAAAATGAATTTCGTTTATCCCAATTGATCTGAGAATATTTTATTTCTTGGTACTTTTATTTCATAAAGGTTGATTAGATTTTATAAAGAAAGGGCCAAAGATCAGAGGTGTCGAATATGACATTACTGTGATTCACTACTAACAAGTTATGCCTCTGAAATAAAACCCTATGTCATTTTGTACGTACTTCCCCTACTACTCAGCATGCATTTCCGTTCAAGACTATGCGATGTGTTAGTGTGTTTTGTATAAAAATATACTATCGAGATAAGATGTCCAAATTAGGTAGTACTACATCATTCGTTTCGTTCCAAACTTTTTCCTCTTTGAGAGCCCTTTCTTAACGACTGAGAAAACAGAAAGAATTCTTTTTGATCCATACTGAACGATTGTGAATAATTAGAAACGGAAGTATAGTAGTGAGACTTACACATTTAGAGGGAGGATAAGCTCTTAACTAAACACATCGGCAAGTCTTGACCCCCTAGGTTTCTCAAGGAAAAATCAATCTATACTCCATTCACAATTATGAAATCACAACTCTGGCCATGGTTTCGTTTTCAGGAATTGGTGCACCTGATGAAAAATCTGTGCGCGTACAGAGAATATTGTTAATGACAGAACGTTGTTGCCAGTTGCTTTGTTTACATCAAAGTAAAAACAAAGGTAAAAATATCAAAGATATTCCACATTTTGTTAGTTCGAATCGATCGGCGATTTTGGGGCGAAATATCGATAAGGAATCGCCTATTTTTCCGTTCTTTGTCGTCCAGAAGAAGTTTTCCGTCGATTTCGTGCAAGTGTCATTTTTTCCTTTCACGACTTTTGGCGTGAGTACGAACGGCAAATTTGAATTGGACCAAAAATCGATTATTAAGCATAAAAAAAGCAAAAGTAAGTACTAATTGCCTTTTTTACACTTGATAAGAAGTTTTTTTGGGTATCTGGCCGTTTGGAAAGATTTCAAACGAAATTGCGGTCCCCCAGAAGTTTGGTTAGTTTCGGTATCGTTTTTGGTGCTCAAAATTTATTTGGTATGTGAAAATGAAAAAAAAGGCTTCCTTATACGATCTTCTAACGAAAGCGACCGGAAAATATGGTTCGGGTAGGATTTTCGAGGAATTATGAGGAAAGAACTTGCAGAATGAAATTGCACGATTTTCGTAAGTAAACGGGTTCTGGATGGCCATCATCGGTCTCTAAATGATTATTGTTGATCGTTTTCACTTTTCAGAAAAAAAAAAACACGTCGAAAAAACTAAAAAAAGGAGGAAATATGACTATATTGCATTCAACGGATTCAGATTCCGATAAATTGAAATTTGTCACTGGAGCTTTCATTCCTTTCCCGAAAGTAGAAATAGGCTATATTGAACCAGAATACATCGGTTTTTTCCATATTCCAGGAGTTTGTGTCTTATTTTAGAACAGGTGAATGATAAATGTGAAGCATATGTTTGACCTATTCCATTTCATTTGTACAAACCTATACTGTGGTAGTATTGTATATTGTATGAATATTTTTTAATTTAATAAAATACTATACAATCAGAATATTTTACTCCTTGTTCATAAGATCAAATAAATAAAATGTCGTCAAGTCTCGTTGGTCTCTAAATGATTATTGTTGATCGTTTTCACGTTTCAGAAAAAAACACGTCGAAGAAGCTAAAACAAAAGAAGAAATATGACTATATTGCACTCAACGATTCAGATTAGATGAAATATGTGTCACTGGAGCTTTCATTCCTATCAATCCTTTGCCGAAAGTAGAAATAGGCTATATTGAACCAGAATACATCGGTTTTTTCCATATTCCAGGAGTTTGCGTCTTATATTAGAACAGGTGAATGATAAATGTGAAGCATATGTTTGGCCTATTCCATTTTTGTACAATCCTACTGTGGTAGTAATGTATGAATCTTTTTTAAACTAACAAATTACTTTACAGCCAGAATATTTTACTCCTTGTTCATAAGATCAAATAAACGAAATGTATATCTATAAAGCTTTCAGGCTTATTAATTTATATTGCATTGAAATTATTAGTTTCTCTGTAAACAAATTAATTAATTTGGTTATTATGTTTATTTTCTTTGTGATGAATGAATAAAACTGTTATTTATTTGAAATAAAGGAATATTAGAAATAGAAATGTTATGCACCCTCACAATCATATCACATATTCGGATTCCAGTAGAGGGATATGATGTTCCATTATTCTTGATTCTTGTAATTACCCATCAATTCATCTTATATCTTTGGGTTGATTTTTTTTAATGAATTCTTTATTAGAATCCACAATTATGTCGTCAAGTCTTGAACTTTCAGTTCAAGAGGATAATAAACATCAAATCTTCACAAGCATGCATATGAAAATTATGTGAAAGCAATGCAATTTTCTTCCATGGCGAAAAATTATATATTTCAACAGTGATCTCTTGTACTTTTCATGCAAATAACTAGAAAAGGAATCCTTTCTATCAATTCATATAAACGTTAATTATTTTCGTCCATCGCATATTTTCCAATTCATTCACATTCTGAGAAGTACGCTAAGCATGTAGAAAGGGCAACATAGTGTTGACTTGGAACATAAAAATATTTTGAAAAACGTCATAACTTCGTTCGATACAGAGTGGAATGTGTCAAATTTCCAAGGCCAGAGTTGTGATATTATAATTGTGAATGGAGATGTTCTGGAAATAAGGAATATTAATGAATATTTTCCTCTATTTCAACTGATAGAAAGTCTCTGTTTGTTACTATTTCTTTTATGCAGGATGAGACAAAATAGAAAAAAAAAATAGAACGAATCCAAATTTATCGATTATTCATTTCTGATTAATTATAGTTATTCCGCAACTGAATCCAAATTCAGTACTCCGTATTACCATCTCTTCTCTCAATCAACTGCCCAATACGCTTAGACATCCTGTACGAATCAAGTCATCAATGAAATTTTCAGGCATATCGTTCCATTCTTCCTGAAGGGATGATGTTTCGAACTCTTCGTGCGGTGTGGTGGGACGTTATCATCCTGATAAAGGAAATTATCCCTAAATTTTCTACATAGATGGCACCAGTAATTGTTCGTTCAACGATAGTAAGAGAGGTACGGTGACCGAACATTTTACGCCCTAGGAAATTATTGATCCGCCTTGAATGGGCACAACTTCCCGGGCGAAATTGGGGCGCTCAAGTCTGTCTGGACCTCTCCAAACCCTTTCTCGTCGATTATCACTTTGTATATTTCGTAAACCGAATTGTGACTCGTCCGAAAAAGTAAGTTGCGCCATTGTGGTAAAAGCCAGTCTTGGTGGTGTTTTGCCGACAGGTGAAGCTGGGGTAGGTACTCTCGAAGGTCTTCTCGCCCTTAAATTCGAGGTAGACAGTGGCGGATTTACGATTTTAGGGGCCCTACGCTTCAAAACTTTTGGGGCCCCCTCTGAAACATTTTCGATTTTTTTTTAAAGGATTTTTCAATTAAAACTCACTCCCTCAAAAACAAAACATGAAGTTTATTAATAAAATACAAGGTATGTAGGTATATTAAAACAAAATATAAAAGATGAATAAAAATCTTAAAAAAGGGAAAAATATGGTCTGCGTCATCATCGCTCGAATTATGTTTATGCCGAAAAATTGGAAGAATGTTATTTCTAGCAAATGAAACTGAACTGTAAAAGCTTACCGTTGATAGCAATTATATCGTTCAATGAGAGTACAAGGATTTAAATGTCCAAACACAAACAGAAATAGTTCAATTCACCATCACTTCTCGGTTTTCCACAATATATGAATCTTACACGAAACTCGCCTGTCACTATCAACACTTTTCGAATCTTGTGAAATGAATGTAAGAAAAAAATATGCAGACCTAAAAACTTCTGCATAAGTATTTTTCACTCTACGTCCCTAAACGAATCAACGTGGTCGGCCGTTCTGTAGCACATTCCTAGATTTTAGAGGAAATGCCGTCAAATTTATTGAATGATGTAATTGTAAACATTGGAATTCATGAAACAAATAAGACACAAATCATTTGCCAATATAAATAATGACAAATGAAATGTGAATACGAACTAGGTCTCCCACACTGTTCACCCTACCAGACCGAATGGTCCAACGTCAACTGAGAATCGCACCGACTGCAGTTTCGTCCTATTTAGGACTCATCAGGGTGGAATATCCCAAAGTCGACGCCGGATGGAAAATCTTTTCGTCAAGATATGGATATCGGTCGTGCATTACATCGGATGACTTTTAATGAGCGACATCTATCCACCTTCAGAAAAGACTCCCCTCTCGGTGATTGAATGAACAGTGAAGAAAACTTTCTTCCAAATGCACCACCTGATGTGAATTCCATTTCGATAAAGCGAAATAAATAATTCAACTGGGATGCGCGGAGACGTTCGCAGTTACAAGGTTTTTAAAAACCCTAAAAATAGAAATACATAATAAAATGAAAAATTACATAATAAAATGAAAAATTAAGCTATTAAGGCAGCTACCTATATGAATGAAACAAATAAGACACAAATCATTTGCCAATATAAATAATGACAAATGAAATGTGAATACGAACTAGGTCTCCCACACTGTTCACCCTACCAGACCGAATGGTCCAACGTCAACTGAGAATCGCACCGACTACAGTTTCGTCCTATTTAGGACTCATCAGGGTGGAATATCCCAAAGTAAAAGTAATTTTTTCATTTTATTATGTATTGGAATTCAGCCGCCACCCTTGAAGGAATTTATTGCAGGCAGACAAGATAATTAGGGATAGGACGCTGAATCTCGGATGGTGCGTTTTTTTTCAACATCTGAGTTTGGCTCTGAGGCTTTTGTTATTCAATTGCGTTTCATGTTGAATGTAATTCACAAGTTGCCTCTTAGCTTCTTATAAAATATAATAGGTACCTACAGCCTGACTATTTTTTTTTCACACTTACAGACTGAATTTTCATTCTAGAAAAAAAATTGTTCGATCGCCGGGGGCCCCTATGGACCTCGGGGCCCTACGCTGCAGCGTACTAACTAAGCGTACCGGTTAATCCGCTACTGGAGGTAGACAACTGTCTCCTTACGGCCGTTTTCAATAACCGATCTATCCCTCGAAACGGCCGATATATAGGTACTAGAGATCGAGCAATCTCCCGTTTTGTACCTGTTTCCGTTTCAATATTGTATCTGCAGATAAGGATTCTTACTGGTCCTTGCGATCCATCCCTTGTTCCGAAAAGAGGTCAGATGGATAAGAACTTTCATTGTTTATGCGCCTACCTGCGTTTCAAAGAACTTTCAAGTTAACCACAGGTAGCCAGAAATATCTCTATTATAACTATAACGAAATTTTTATTTTATTTCACAATTCATTGCTAATGCTATGAATCTAACAATTATTAAATAAAACAAGTAGAACAAGAAGAAAATGATCCCCACAAAGTTTGCTACTTCTGGATGGAGTCCAATTCTTCCAGCGAACCGCCTTCATCCATAGCTTCAGGATATCTGGTCGTTTGAATGGAAAACTGTACCAAATGAATTTACTCTTGCTAGCCAAGTCACTAATTATTCATTAAATAGCAAAATCTAATATTATCAATTCACCCGTGAAAAGATATTTTCCGATAATCGTACTCGTTTTTGCATCCAAACGCTACACAAGACACCACCATTGTTTTTTTATATTCGAATTTCAAATATAGTTCAAATCGAAACTATTGCCGAAGCAATCAACAAATTACACTAACGCAATATGCTGCTTTACACGAGGAAGGAAACGAAACTAATAGCACAGTAGAACACAAAAAATGTATATCTTCACTAATATTGTACGTATTTAACAAAAAGAATCCCCAAACTAATTAATTTTCACTTAAAAGATAATTTATGCATACAACCGTAATTCATTTGACTGAGTAGGACATAGACAGGTTACCCTAAATAAGGCTATCTCTGTTTCAGCTGCCCCTGTCTCACTTTACGTTCAAAAGTATACAGTCGGATCCGTTCCAGGTACAGAGTTCAGTGGATCTGAAGAGGCTCCTTCCTATCTATCCTTGTCTTGAGATCAGTGGCGTATATAGGGGGGGGCCCAGGGGGCCCGGGCCCCCCCCGAAATCTAATAATATTCATCTAACCTAATCTAACCATTGGATCATTTGATGGTGTAAGCATCTCGGGCCCCCCCCGAAAATATTTCGGGCCCCCCCCGAAAATATTTCGGGCCCCCCCCGAAAATATTTTCTATATACGCTACTGCTTGAGATAGATCAGGTTAAACCATGATTGTGAAATGCAAACCACAGACAGATAACTACAAGGATAGATAAGCCGACAAACCGGAGATAGCGATCTATCCCTTATCTTGGTTAGGTTATTGAAAACGGCCGTTACTCTCCTTACGGTATGGTTGAGACTACCCGTCTATAGGTCCACAAAAAATGATGTTGAAGGGCTGTTACAGCGAACGATCGATTCCTTCGAGTACAATTTGTGTTAACGTGGTCTTACCTTGCAGATGTTACTCTGGGTCGACCAGGCACCGGTCTACGGGAAACGCTGCCGGTTTCCAGGAAAAGGGCCACTATGCGCCTGACTGAAGTCCCTGGAAGATGCGAACGTTGCGCAATCTGGTGGTTCGACAAAGCTTCTTGATGTAGGGCTGATATTCTCGATCGAAGTGAGAAATTTGATATACCGGCACTTTCCACGGAATATTCTCAGTATTATAACTCTCGATATTCGCTGTAAACTTATTAACTTCGAATACACCTGTATTCCCCCGAACAAGAAATTTTTTTTGCTGGTTTATTGTTTTCAATGTTAAGTGATAAGATATAGTGAAGATTCCACACACAAAAAATTGTCATGTTACATTCAACAATTTGAGAGTTGATTGGGGAGGGGCAAGACTTTCTAATTAATTCAGGAAAAATTCGGTGAAAACTTCATCGAGGCAAGTGAAGCTCTTTGCGGGTTTTTCTCTATGCTCCTGAATCAGGTTGAATGATGCATCTGGTATAATATGTATTTTCACGAACACTTGTTTGTCGAGTATGCAAGGAGATCCAATAAGGAATTTCAGCAATTTTACGGTCACAAGCGTTTTACCTGGCTCAAGAGCGCGGTCGACGGCATGAGACATAATGAACGTGATGGAATTCGCCGTTTGTACTCGATGGAGTCACTGATATTTGGTGCACATTGCGCATCTTGTTGCAATATTACTCGGTTTTGCAGTCACAAATTTCTGGAACCTCATTCTGTCTAATGAGTTCGGATGAAAATACGAATTTAATTTGTCTGAAAGCCCTCATAAATGATCACTTCTACCTTAAGAGCACCTACGGATGGAAAAATGAGTTCCAAGTTCCAACATTTCAGAAAATTGAGTTAATTTAACGATTTCCACATAACAGAACAATATCTTTCGAGGTCCAAATGCCCAGGTCTAGGTCATGTTGGTTAATGGGCAAAATCATGGTTTCGCAATTTTTGGAATTCTCTTCTTCCAGTATTCCATACACCAAATATCCGATCAGGTTGATATTCGGCAATTAACTGTGTGATCAATAAATTATATTCATCTAGAAGCCAAGCAGTATTTTGCAGATTTCAGTCCCTGAATGGGTGACCGATCTAGATAGCCAGATACGAACTTGAACAAGCGCAAAAAAGCGTTGGACCTCAGGACTTTGCTATTATGAATGATTTTATCTAAAATTCCCGTAGTCGAACATGTTTCACGAAAAGTTTCGCCATAACCAATATTTTAATAGAAAAGAAAATTAAATCGGCCCATTATGAACGTGGAAATTGAATCATAGTATCCGAACAACAGAAGTGCCACCTCTTGGTGAGTTGTCAAAGTTTGTGCGTTGGAGATACGGCAGATTTCTAGATTTACGCAAAATTAAACACTTAATACGCTATTCTCTAATTGTGATTAGGTTGAAATCGAGAGATGTTAATTTTGACCAACCATCTTGAAAAAAATTAATCATTAACACTGGTCATCAAAGTCAAAAGCTTTAGTTCTTTGTCTCACTGGGACAGTGCATAACCAACATTGAGTGTTCGTATATTTTATGGGGTCTTAATTATAAATTATTGTAACAGCTTAATATCCGTAGACATCTCATAGAAGCTCAGACAAACTGAAAATATAATTAGTTTAGGGTCTCTGGTTTAGGTCGGCAATATCTGGTTGTGAACTGCGGCCTCGTGGCGACATCTATGGATGAGCACTGAGTTTTGTATAAGAAATTCAAAAAACACACACACATTCCACTACAAATTACACGTCAATTTCGAATTATTATAAACTCAATACCTTTGTTATGTATATCAAGCCTCTACATTTTTGATAAATGTATGAGTCGGAACAATGCACAAAAATATCAGGTAATCAAATCAATCAAACCCTTTGGTGAGTTACGACCCTATTAAAAATAGTAATATTCCCCATCAAAAACTCGCCCCTGTGCCAAATTTCATGGAGTAAACCAACTTTTTTTGGCATACGTCCTGGAAATGTTGGCCGACATTTTTTAAACGCCTTGAATTCAGTTCACTATCACTGAAATTTTATTTGGCAGATTTATGTATATATGTTCCTTTGGAAATAATGAAAGTTTTAGACAAATTCCTTTGGAAATACTTATGTTGAATCGTTTAGTTAAGTAAGCAATTTTTGGATTGTTCCATTAATTCAGAAATGTTGAAAAATATTTAATATTATTGATCTGAGTCGGAGATGGTATTCACATGCTCAATGTGAGGGTTACAGGATATCATTTTATAATCAAAACATTATGATGGGATTGACTTATTGTATTATGTCTATCTATCGTTAATATCACAGCAGTAGTTGATATATAGTTGAAATATTATAAACAATTATTTAACTTATATAAAATCAAAATGAGCAACTACAAAACTGCTTTAAAATTCAAATAAATAATAATTTGATTTCACTTAAATTTAAGTACTCCCCTTAATACAATGAACTAAGTAGTTGTAGGGTAACATAAATTGTTGCATATGACGATTGACTATTAATTCTTCTAAAACTCTATTTATGGAAATAAAATATTAATTGTAAAACCAAGGAACTTCAATACTTAAATAATTTGTTTGGCCTCTCATATTATATATTATAGGTACTGAAAATATGATCAAATATGCGTAAACTCTGAATAAAAATAGTATATAGGTTAATAGGTTCACTTTTGAAATGATTTATAATATAATTTCACGAAATTTTGAAATTAAGGCATGTATCCCAGAGCCTTCTTCATTGTAGACAAAGCAGGCTGACTGATCCAGTGACAACCAAACTTAAACTTTTGGCATTAATTTGTTTGGAAATTCTGAAAAGGCTTTATGAATCTGATTTCTGATTAATTATCAATGAACATGGGTTTTAGAAATTCAATTTCAATTCAAACAATAGTTCATTTCAAATGAAACGAAGAATCCCATAAATACAAGATCATAAACTCAGAACAGAAATGATTTCCACTATCTTTGAAAAGCAAGCCCTGTCAATAAAATATCCAGACGTGAAAATAAATTCCTACATGGTAGGAGCTCTCAGAAATAACTCAACTTTTTTTTTGGAATTCATTGAAAATATATATCAGTAAAAAATAATTATAACAAATATCATAATATTTAGCATTTCTATATTTTTTCATATTTAATAATGAATAAAAATAAGACATACGCCATTTATCGGCAATTACCGACCAATAATTGATCTCCTTACAACAATAATTAACCAGAAGATTTTTCTGTTCAGAAATCTGTCATCCATATTTTCGTCATTATGTATTTGGACTCATCAGTGTCGAAAATCCTGACAAGGGTACAAAATCAAGTTCCATCAAAAGAAAGTGAACTTGTTTATATATTGAACAAAAATCAGCACCAAGCGTAGGTCAAGTAAAGAAGGCTGTGAGTGCAGGTAACATTTGATCGTATGATAAAAATTTGAAATAGCTAAGAGATGTACAGAAGTAAAACAACTTACGTTGCTGAGAAAGTAGCCACAATAAAATGATCATGCCCCAACTGCTTCATTATATTTCACAGTTTATTGCACATATTAGAAATAGGGAACTATAAAGGCACTTTGGATATCTACATCCCTAGACATTCTTCAGTTTTATTGGCTTTGTTTTATACGAACATTTATTCTCTCAAGATTATTCTCCACTCATTATGAAGTGAATTTTTAATAAGATTTTGCGCATGTTTGATCTATACCTACTATATTTCGTACTAAGATTGACTTGAACTATGTTTGATGAAAAATACTTTAGGATTCTCTTGGGGATTTGTAATTCAATACGACTCTAATTTTCATATCTCGTCCATAGAATTACCCCAAGCCAACATCTAGGGACATCATGACAAGAAAACCAACCATTGCACTCCAGGTAGCTATTTTTCCATTTCCACTGAAAAAAAACGAGTTGAGTGGTTGACAGGAAAGGCTTTTTCATCAACATAATATTTTGAAGTAATTCAGTTCCGTTCAGACTCATTCTTACAATAAGGTATAGGAAGAAGCTTAAATTATACACGTTCATTAAACTACAAAAAACGTCAACAAGTGGGAAATCAGTTCCCCAACTATAAAATCTCACTCCAGGCAGAGTTTTCAGATTGATAACTATCATTGGCAGTGCAAAGATGATACAGAAAATTTTTAAAACTCACTTTGTGTTTGCTTCTGGTATGATATCGTCAACCACCACGTATATCATGGCTCCTGCTGCGAATGCCAGAGCATATGGAAGAGCAGGTCGAGCATAAGCAACTGCCAGAGCACCTAGCACCCCAAAAATCGGTTCTACCATACCGCTAAGCTGACCGTACCTGTGAACAAATCTTATTTCGCAACTAGCTTCATGAGGATCCTAATCTAGTGCAACAGAATAATATATGACATATTATATTACATGTGATATTTTCAATTATGTAATTTCATCCTAATTTGAGGATAATATTTTTAAGGATTTGGTTGATTTGGAAATTTCTATTTTCTCAGATTAGTGCAGTGCCTAAAACATTTCTGCAGTATCTATGAAGAATTAAGCATATTCTTGATGTGTACACACCATAAACTCTTCCATGTGGAGAATCCTGAAGCTTGCAATGGTAATGCAACAGCTAAACCTTCAGGAAAGTTCTGGATGCCTATTCCGATAGCAAGATTCCTAAAAGCAGAAAAATTTTAGATTGTTTAATGAATTTGCATTACTTCTGATGAACCAGATAGTCTATACTTGAATCGATGATGTATGGAATTAGTGAATGTTCCATATAAAAATTATTCGCACGATATTAAGATATTTCTGTGGTCTCTTAGGTATTATTTTATGCCTACATCTTCAGTTACTAGGCATCATAACAGACATTTTGGCCTCAGATTATATTTCACTGGCAAATTACTCTAAGGTGGGGTCTTCAATGGGGACACGATCGACATAAGCTTGTTATCACGCCAGATATTCGTTGAAACAATGCAAAAGTGATGAGAGCATCTTATATGAAGGTTGAGATCGATGGTTATTCCGAGAATAATTATGGTGATGATATTGTAGCAGCAATGGAAGATGTTCACACTTATTCTGTGTAGTGACAGCTGACAGAAGTGAACAAAAATAGGTCCCATGCTTAGACTAGAGACGATAGGGGGGCACTGCTTCCTTGCTTTCGCCTATAGACTAAACTGTAATAGATAGGTAGTGAAGACATTATACTGAAGTGAATTTTTGACTCAACTCATTGCGTAGCAAGAGCTGTTGAGATTTCATCATACTGAGTCGATGTGAATTCTACTTCAATTTCAATCTTTGTGGATGCCCCATTGACTTTGATCATGATTGCATTTAAACGGCACCATTCTTTAAAGCACTGCTCCAGTAACCTACACAAATTCTGTATTTTCTCGATAGTTTATCTCATAACGGCCATAGAGGTCTCATCAGCAAACAACGTTATGCCTTTTCAATAGAATTGTAATGTCCACTGGCTCAACTACTAGTAAAATGTTAGATTTTGAGGCAGATTATCAATAAATAATAAAAACAGAAGTGGTCCCAGAACAGAACCCTGAAGTAGGTACTCCCATATTCACATTATGCTCAGCAGATTAAGAATCGTGAATTTTAACATACATTGAGAGAATCAGAGTGAGGTTTTAATTATCTTTGCAATTTATTAACTTCAAACAGGTAAAAATTCTGGAAAAAGAAATTTACCACATATCATTAAAAAAAATCAATATGAGATACTATTAATAACATTTGAGTCGAAATCCAATTATGCGAAACTTTCTTAAAATACTGGAGGTATTTCCTTTCACTGCGACTAACTTGGAGAATATTGCTGAAGGATATTTGCAAGGGGAGAAAGGGTAAATAAAATAGTATATTGTTGTTAACATTATGAAGCCAGGTCACAAACTACTGCATCAGTGATGTGTTCTCTCTGAAAAATGTAAATCACCTAATTCTCCTTATCTGCTATCATTTGCATAAGTAATTATTTTTATAATATGATAACATTGACATTATCTAATATGCATATTGAATCAGACATTGGGAGATTATTGTGAAGAAATAACCAACATAACTAGTGACATACCGAAATCAGAAATGGAGCGAATTCAACCTCGCGTTTTTATCTCTTGACGCACAATTGAACAGCGAGTATCCTAAAGCCTAGAAACATTCAGATGAATAATTGTCTATTTCGCAGCCTTTATATTTATTTCAATTCATTTGTAGCAGAATGCCATCCTTGATGTGAAGTAGCAAATATTTTCGAACGAACTGAATTGTTTTCAAATTTGATGATTCATCATAAAATTCGAGGTGTATTGAGAATTTATATATTATGAATTTGGATATTCAACAAATAGAACCTACAAAGTCAAAATATCTTATTTCGCTGAATTCAAGGAATATTAATTTCAATGTGAATTTTCCTGGATAAGAATTCGCGGTATCATCGGTGAATCAAAATGATTCCATGGATTTAACTGAACCAACAAAAATGACGATACTCTCATTTTTTATGCACGATTCAAATTTCTTCCACAATTCATTTATTCAATAAAACCGGATCCATCTGAAATCACAATGACGGGTTGTAGATTTGAAAGTTGCAATTCGCTAGCTATGGGATATTTATCAATATTTTTTTTAATATGTATGAACAAATTATAGACTGAATGGAGAGTTATATGCAGCATGCAGCTAATACTGAATAAAATTTTCGGAACGCAGGCAATATTCTTCAAAGAATTTGCTTCAGTTCAGAATAAAGCAATAATGCGGTTCAATAGGAAATAAATTCTAGGGAAGCTATTGAAAAAATTTAATGATTTGGGACCGTGAGAATGAATACAGACAAACTTATTCAGAAGATTAACTATCAGTAGTTAATTATATACACTTCAGAAATTATTACAGTTTTCAAAGAGTTATAGAAAACATGCCTTTTCTGTATGGTGGTAATTAATTACTTAAAATAAAAATCACGATCACAAAAATAAATTATCATGTAATTTGGATACAAAAACCCAATCATATCATCCTCGTCAACGCTATTAGAACCAACCATCTTTTCATCATCTATACTCAATTTCTGTGAAATACATGATGATTCCATATGAGTTTGGCTGTGTTAGCAAGGCCAATTAAAAAAATCGAGATCAGCAATTAGATTTATCTCAGATATGCAACATTTAAGGCTTTGAAGGCGCTAGGTGATAACATCCTTAACCCATGGACTCGCAGTGCTAGACCTTGCAGAAGATGAGAATATTCAATTAGCTATTGCTTGCCAATCATATGGGAAACAAAGCAGACCAAGACAAAAATGTTTCCAAGCAATTGTGGCTCCATCTTACAACTCCAAAATCTCAGAATCCCAAATTGTATCGATAAGAATGTTCAAACTACGTCTACTGTATTTACTATCTATCTATCTATGTATTCTATTTTAGTCTAAATAAAAAAACTCCGTGGCTAAGAGTTTCGAAAATTAGTCGTGATGCACCATGTAAAAACGGTTTCATGCAACAATGAAACGGAATGTTTCCATTATAAAAGGAATTTCATAGCGGAGTTTATGATTTCAAGACATTCACAACATCACTGAAAAGGATTCAAGATGAGGTTAAACTATAAATAAAAAAAATCAATTTGTGTGTGTACCTACTACTTCATTCATACCTAGTGGATGAGGGATCATTCGCTATACTGCTATAGCCTTTCAATGCAGTCGTACTTTATGAATACCCACCTTATCGATGATTGCATAGGCAAGGAACTCTTGTAGAAAAAAATTTGAAATGAACACAATTCAAAAGTGAGACTGAATGATTCTGAAAAGGAGACAAAACTCACCTGGCGTTTTCGAAAGTTGCAGACGGGGAACTACCAATGGCACCAAAATCCACTCCCACAGCCAAACCTTCTGGTATATTATGTACTGTAATGGCGATCACCAGAAGGAGAATTCGCCTCCATTGACCATGTTGGATCTCTTCAATAACAGAAGCGTCCTCGAAACTCTGTTTAGAAATCCCTTGTTGATTACTCCGAGAAGTACCTTTCGATTTACCTACTGCAATAAAAATGAAACACGTCAATTCCAGCGATTCTACCAAAGGCAATGAATGTCATTTAGAATTTAACCATCTCCATAAATAAAATAAGGTAATGTAAAATTGAGAAAACAACCAATATAATCCAGTTAAGTAGAACTACAGTTGCAACGATAAAGTTTAAGTATGGCATGTCCAATGAAGTTTCGGTGGCGTTTTCATTGGTTTTTCTAATTTAAATTGAATAGGATACAATATACCTACATCATTATCGTCCATTTTTCGCAATTTTGTCAGTAGTCAAACAACTTACGCTTAGTTTATTTTTAGACGGAATTTTTATTTTAAAATTTCTGGTTTATATGATCATTTTATGTTTGATAGAGAAAGTGGTTCGTCCATTTTTTACGTAGGTCCACCTTGTACGTAGCTCCGCATTCAGGAATCCAAAGGAAATTTTTTTTGACACCTGAATGCAAAATTTCATCTCGATCGAATCCGTCTAGATTTGAAATTATGAGGTTAACAAAATTTCGAACGGCCACATTAAGGCCTGATGGGCAGATTCGAATTTGACAACGTATTTTTGTTCTGTGCGTTGGCCTAGTGGTTAGAATTTGAGACCATTCAAGCCCCAGAAATTAAAAGAATGCAGCATCGTGACGAAATTATAGATCTCTCGTTTAACTAGGAACGAGGGAAGTACAAATTTCATATTGTGTTGAACTTATTTACATGGAGTCCCACGGTCGAGTGCCTATTAGACGTTTCTGGAGAACTGGACATATTTGAAATCCGAAAATTGGTATCATGATATTGTTGGAAATTCTCTACGCTCAACTGCAATAATTTGAGAGGACATAATTTGAAGTTTCTTCAGTAAAAATTCAAGACAACGCCCAGGCAGCATTTCCTCAGCAACCGAGTTTTTCAAGGTTGAAATGCATTGATTAGTGATATTGTGATCTCTCTCACTGTCAGGAATGTGTTCAAGAATAGGTTGAGTCTTCTGGGACAATTTAGTGGTTAGCTTTCAATTTTGGCATATACCTACGTGGTGTGTATTGTTATCATCCTTTCTAAGAGTTTTATATTTGATTTGCTTACATATTATGTCAGTTAGATTAGTGTGCTAGGATTTTGTTTTGCTGTATTTTGATTTAATTTTAATTTTTTTCTACTTGTGGGTAGGTACTATTATAAATTTTGTGTTCCTTTTCATTTTTGTATGCTGAGTCTTATATAGGTTTCACCTCGACTCTCTTCTTTCAATAAATAAATGAATAAAATAAATCTCAAAACACTACATGCACAATAAACCATCGTCAATATCAAGAGAACAATTTGCGGATTTCGATATAGGATGTCCTAATGTGTGGAATCCTTATGGCATCTGAAGCAACTGCCCAAAGTTTTTGAAGAGATGATTCGGGTCGAGTGTTTTATGTCCACATACTCAACCTCCTGGTTAACTCTTAAGTCTAATCTAAACGAACTTGGATCAGACTCATCGTTCGGCATGTCAGGACCTTCTTCAGGACGGCTTGCACATTGTCAAGCAGTCAATGGTGCTCAATTCAAACATTTTATATATAAAAATTATTTTCCATGCATTTTGCAAACGAAACTCATCGATTTCAAAAAGCTCGTAACCATACCCAATTGATTATTTTCTAATGTTTCAATAAAAAAACGACACAACCAATTTTCCTTTCATTCGCACCGTTGAATAGGTAATGAAATCACCTTTCATTTGATTCATCATAATCCATACATTCCCATTTGACAAAATAAAGTAGAGGGGTGCGGGGCGTAGGGGGTGAGAAATTTCAAATTAAAAAAAGCATACGATAATTTGCTTTCGAAATTAAAATTCGATGGTTGCGAAGATTTTCCTTAATAATTCTTCGTACAGGAATTATTGATAAGCTACGTTACTTTTTTGGCACGCTGTATATTATAAATTCAATAAAACAATCTGAAAACCATAAACCTCATGATGTGACGATGTGTAGGTACACAATTAATAAGATTCTTTCAGTGTTACTCATCATCGAAACATTCTTAGTCACACCTTTTTCTGTCCTTTCAACTCCTTTCTACTGGTAATTTGATACATTTCTTCGAAAGGACAATACATTAGACAAGAATGGAGTACCTTGATTCCCTGTATGCATATTTCTAAACTCATTAGTATCTAGGATATTTCAATTTTAATTCTATTTCTCAGTGCTCCCAGAGATTTCATTTTGGAGTTTTTTAATTTCGTTGATGGATTAGGTACTTGCCCAACATTATAATCTTCTTTCGCTATTAACTCAATAAGACCCCGAATAAATGGATAGTGTTCAGTTCAGACGAAGTTTAAGAAGCAACTTATTTTAATGGAAGCGAATAGCATAGTTTGTACGCAAAAGCTCTGAGTTCACGAGTTTATTCGGAATAAGGATCTGAATTGATGAAGCCAACTCAATATGCGAATGAATATTTAATGGATTTATTTATAGAGTTTCCAATCACGATGATTCACAAAGCGAAGATTTTGAAGTATCTGGTTCAAACATCAAGCTGTCGGGACATAAGCGGAATGGGTGCACATTTTTGAGTACTCGCATTCACTTTTTGCGCGCATGCTCCTTCTAACATGAAAAAAGATATTTCAATAAAGCTGAATCGAACCGATGCACAGTGTGATGTTCGGGTTTATTTTGTGTGATTCTTTTTTTTTTTAAATAATAATGCATTTTATTCAGCTTTCAGTGTACACAACATTGCCAGACGTTTTTCTTTTTTTATCTAGAACTTTTCTTGACCAACATCTAAAGCTAATGTTCATTAATTTTCAGCATTTCCTATCATAACTTGATCAGAAAAATCTTTTTTTCCACCTCGATGACTTTGAAGCCTAATTCTAGCCAAAGTAGAGTGTTAAGTACCATTTTTTATCAATGATAAAAAAAAGCTGACTGTTGAGCGCAGTTTTTAAGCATACTAAGAAACCGTGAAATAGCCTTTTTACATTTTTAATTTTGATTCGAAAATTCAGATCATAATCCAATTCACGTAACTTTTTCACTTGAGACCAACATTTCCATAATTTTTATCGAAGTTATGAATCTGGTTGACTATAGTCAAAGGTTATTTTATGTATAAAAGTACAATTCTAGAGATTAAGTTACAAAAGAATTTCACAGAGAAGTCTTGTATTTTTTTTTATATCTTTTTTGAGATGGTCAAGTCGAAAATTCTCAAAGTTCATAAAAAAATTCATAACTCGAAAACCGTGAAAAATCGCATAACATTCATGGGGGTGATTCGAATAGCCCATGACACGAGGGACCTGTTTTTTTCGTTTTGGCGTCAATCTCTTGGCCACCCTGTATAGAAATTTGCGAAGGTAACAGCTTACAGTTTACTGGCAAGGTAGTAACCATAGTAATGGCGCGATGATAACAGCCCTGTTAGGGGGCACAATAGACCTTGATTAAGGTCGCAGTGAACTTTAACCCCTTTTCACTATAACGATAGTAATTGTCATATTATGAAATGAAAAATTCAGAGTCACTTTTTTAAAATACACTGCTGCGAAAAACACCCTATGAATCTGAACCGATGATGGATATAGATATGCAAAAAAAATGGATCGATATCAGTTTCCGTTGTTTTACATAGGAATCCATTTGCAAGTGTCCAATTCGGTACACTCTGTGGATATGATTTTTTTCGTAAACACTGTGCTGTTCATTTTATTTCTTGCCTATACTCCATTCACTTTTATAGTATCGCGGTTTGCCATGAAATTCTGACACATTTCACCGCGTATATTTCGAAAATGTTAGGTTATGGTCATTCCACTGTCAGATACGCTCACAACGTTGTCGTTTCTGCTAAAAAATCGTAGTAATTAAGTATTTATCAAAATGGTTCATTAACTTTGGGAAATTTATGAATTTGAGAAAATATTATGTGAATTCAGAAGACATTTAAATACCTTTTCGCACAACTTGAAAGACTCTAGTATGAAAATGTAGTAGTTCTACGGATCCTGCGCCACAGTTTAACCTTAGAAGAACTAACTCCATTCACAAAGTTAAAAGAGTAAATAGAAAGTAGACTTGGCAATGTCGCTTGATTTTCACGAGTAACAACCTGCATCAGTTTTAAGTGAAAGAACTTGATAAACCTAAATCATGGCTAACTGCGATACTTTAAAAAAGTGAATGGAGTATACATCTAGAACTGAAGCTGGTCCTTGATTATCGACAAGGTTTGAACTTTGAAGCTTGACGACTAACTACTAGGCAATTATTTCTCATCTTTATAGGTTGACATATATTAGCACTAGCAGTTCTGAATATATTTTTGAACGGAGAAAAAACAAAGTTATGAATATCAAAGAAATTATATCTGCAAAGCTGAATTAAATGGACATACCTTCCGCGCACCTTAGAATATTGATTATTGAATAATAATTGTGAATTCTTAATTTTTTCGACAGTCTTGATTTTGAGATATGCCAAGGTAAACTTCAAAATCTTCTGACTGGTCTATCTAAATACTAACTCAGTTCACGTTGATGTTGATATGATATACACATTGGCAATCCCAACGATATTTCAATTAGGATGCTGCCATTCGGAGTCTACACTGGATGCACAAAATTCAACCGAAAAACTTTGACAGATTCATCTTTTATTATAAAAAAATAAACAAAAATTCGAAGCACGTTAGTTACGATAATTCGATAATTTTTTATATGATACATTGATCTCAGCAGTGATATGACGGTACAAATCGAATTCCCAATTGATGGGCAACTGTCTTCTTATTACCAGTTCTTATTATGAGTGCCCTTGGCTCAGTGGTAGAGCATTGGATTAAGACCCGGCAAGTCCGAAGTTCAATCCCGAGATAGGAAAGGAATTTTCTAGGTATGGGCCACCATATCACTGTTGGGTCAAAAATTAACAGTGCTGTGCCTAAGGTGGCGTGAAGACACAGTAACAAAGCCTACACAGAACACAACTACTCGCTCCGAACTCGGCACAAGTTGCAAGCTTCGAAGCTTGAGAGGGGTCTCCTCAGGAGACCTAAGAGTAATCAGGATAAACAATATATCATATCAATATATCACATAACAAACAATCGCATAAAAAATTTAATTGTGTCGAAATTTAGAATCTCTAATAAGAACTCATTGCTAGAACTTATAAAAGTAATAGCTAAAAATTGAAACAAATACAAATAAAAAATCACCACCAATTCTCATTACAAAACTGAAAGAATACACAGCGCAGTCAGTATGTAATAAGTGACATCGGCAATATCGTAATGTTAGGTCTCAGCGGTATTGAAAATTGCCTAAATTTCTGGAGATTTTCTGTTGAAAATTCAAATCACATAGTTTGATATAATCGCAAATTCATGAGGAAGACTCAAACTTATGAGGAAGCTCTAAATCTAAAAAATAATTGAGAAGTAGTTTCATTCCAATATGATATATGAAATATGAAAATAAAATATCTGTTTTTCATCAATTGGACACACTTTTGAGATTAAATATTCCTAAGCTCATGATCTCTATATATTCATGTCCTAATTAAATTCATGTGTGGAATTTTGAACAAATACTGGTCAGATTTAGGTTATAGAGTGACTTTCAAAATTCAAGATAATCCACAGCTCAGCTACAGTGGAATTACATCAGAGGTAGAAAGCCTCAAGATTGTTGAATCTGCGACTTTCGGATTAACTAGAACTTTAGGATAAATAATGATTACTGAATCTTATGGAAGTGTAAGAAAAATACAATAGATGCAGGTACCAATAGGAATTCTAAGGAAGAGAAGGAAGAAAATCCATTCAGAAACTCTAATATTATATTTCTATCAGATCCAATTTCAATATGGATAATAGGATAATCAAAATAGAAATTCATGCCCGTTAGGACCGTCCACTAGGGACATAAATAAATGCTAGTCCATTTCTCCCGTTCAATATGGATGTTAACATTTTTTTTTTTCAAATTGCTTTATTCAGAAAAGAAAGCATAGTAGGACACTAGTTCATGATGCATCTTTTTTATTTTGGGACTCTATAAAGAGGAAAGGTATGTCATATGTCAAGTTTAAAGAATATTAACTATTTATTTGATAAGCAATTTTGCCAACACCAAGTTCTTATATGCAAATTATGCAATGATGTGAAATGGACATTTTCAAACAATTCCTTTGAAGTGTTTACTGAATAATGATCTTTATGAATGAAATGAAGAAATTATTGATGTAATGAATTCACTTGAAAAATTGATTAATTCAGCCTGTATGGACAGATCTGATAATCAAATATGAAAGTCTTCAAAGAACATACTTGAGATTTTCAACAATCTAATTCTTTTGGTAAAACCCCTACACAATAAAGAATGCATCAGCAAACACAACTTCTGATATATGTTATTCAACTGCTTATCTATGCAAACTGACAAGTTGGTAGTATTAAAATTTGGTTTATAAGAGATATTAATGCAACTCATCAATCTTTAAAAATATTCCTCTACATACAAGAAAGTGAAAATAAATGCACCAAAAATAACTCATCTCTATTTGATTCACTTATCAAATAAGCTCTGAAAAGCCAATTTGAATCAAATAAAATACAGTTGAACATTAGTCCCAGGAATCGAAAGAAGAAATGAAACAATCATTGCCATTTTTTTTAATTTTCAATCATGTGGGCTTAACTACAGAGATAGAAACCTGGACAGATCCATGATAATTGAGAAAAGGTGTGAGGTGAATGAATGTTTGCAGTTCATAGCTTGACATTAGCAAGTCATGCAGAAAACAGACATCTATCGGCACAAACACTGTTTTGGCCCTCCCTTGAGATCAGTCAACTTTGATAGTCCTTGTAAAAACATGCAACATGGTGAAGCCAATCAATAGAACAAATCCTACTTTTCCATTCTGTCCTAGCTATTTATATCTATTCAAACTTCGCTCACTTACCCCTTCGTCGTTGATGAACTCCTATTGCATCAGGAAACCCATCAATGGCAGTCGTGTCTGGTGAAACATAGTGAGAGTCTCTCCTTATACTATTCCTCCTATCTTTACGAGATAGTGACGACGAGTTAAGCGCTAAAAATTATTCACTTGTCAATATTGTCTTCCACTACGACTAATTTATCGAACAAAAATGAATAGCCACATAGCGTTTTTACAATTGAACAAAATTTCTCTCACCTAGCATTACATTAGGTGAGCTGATTCCCAGGTATGTTATCAGTAGATCTGTACTATAAACGAAAAGAGCACCTAGAAGAAACCCTAAGCTCACTGGTGCAAAGGCATATTCTCCATTCAATCCATAGTATTTCGAATCTACAGCCATTTCAATAGCTGGAGCTAGAAGGGACCAAAATGAGGCCGCCGTCATAACTCCAGCAGCAAATCCCAAACTTGCATCTAAGAGTTTTCGCTGAAAAACAAATCATTGTTTACTTTGCAACTTTCGAGGTTATATTGTCATTACCTGCGAACCCTGAATGAAAATCACAACAGCAGCACCTGCAGCAGTAAGACCCCAAGTAAAAAGGGTTCCCAAGAAAGCCTGCATAACAGGCCCATATCCCTGAATCATTTTATTTATTTATTTACCTAATGCTAGCGCTAACCTAACAAAATCGCGGACCGACACGGACTGCCATTGGACCAGGAATACTCGGAAGTTCAAATATCGTTCGATTTCATCAGTTGCCATGCGCAGGAATTGAATTTCGAATATTTCTTACACGTATTTGAAAAACTTTGCTTAAAAAATTGTTGCAGATCGAAGAAATGGCACCTTGAGTGTGCTATTGTATATGGATTTTTCTGATGCAAGATCTAGGTGACTATTTAATCACAAAATATGCATGCATAATTCAAGAATTTTCAACAATTCGTCACATTCGTGATCGAGGTGAAAGAATGTGAAGGAGTCACCATGTATTTATGTATCTCCTTGAAGCCATTTCTTTTTTCTTATATTCATCACTACCTCTGCTTCTCCCATATTCAAGTTCTTGAGTTTTATGTTACAAGTTATGGAATTATTAAGTGTCATTGGAGGTACATACTTTGAAACAGATTGATACATAATTATTTAAGTATTATTTGGTATTATACAGTTAATATATACATATACATGCAGAATATAATTCCAATGCAACTTTCATTTGTGTAATTCGTCAGCAGCAATTTAGACATACTTCGAATAATCTAATTGTTTTTCATAGATAGTACTTTCAGAGTCAAAATGTTAATGAACCTTTTCACTTTATTTGATTTAAGTACAGAAGATAAGTGAATATGTAATAAGTACATCATTAAACATATGGCTGGAATATACAGGGGTGACCCATTCTGAAAGATCCACTGGAATAACTGCCTTAGAAGAGCCCGGATCAAAAAAGGTTTCTTCAGATTTTCGACGTAGGCCAATTTTTTCGACCAATTTCTTCGTTACGATGGTTTAACTTGAGATTACCTATATCTTATTTATATTCCCGAAGTCTTTTCAAGTTTTATGCAGTTTCAATTGCAATTTTTCGTAAATGACCTTCAAAAAGTGTCAATAGGTCCATTTATTCAAATGGCATCCCTTGAACTTTGTTTGTCTTTTGGATATACATATTCGGACCAGCCTTTACTGCCTATAGGCTAAAAAATAGTTTCAGCTTATACTAAATTGATTAAATTCTCCTGTCCCAAATTTTCACAAGAGATATCTACCGATCGAACATAGTCGGCCCACTCGCCTTACCTGTAAGTATACAGAGTAAGGAAATATGTAGTAGGTAACGCATAAAATTCATATCCACTTGAAAAACCTAAATCACTCATGAAAAATGTATCAGCTTTTGAGATCTCGTTGATCATTAGTGTAAAAAGAAAAATAGATTCACCTTGTGGGTAGATTCGCATGTTATAATACAAGAATTTTCCGGGAACTGCGAACATAATAGATCTTATGTTATCCTATAGATCTGTTGTTCTCTGACGGTCGAATAAATCCACCATGATCTCAAATCTGATATAACAGATGCTTTCAATTCAATTTAACACATTCGAAAACGAAACCTTCGCGTATTGATTCACTGTATCATATCACCCCTCCTTGTTTGTACCTCCGATTCAGTTCAGGATCACCTATATACAGGGTGCGTCAGCAAGGCGTACAGTTAAAATTGCACCTGAACTATACCGTGTGGAAAGAAACTTATAAGGCATGGTTATAAGGTTGACAAAATCTACAATCTGAAAATAATTTTACATATAAGTATACAGGATTCGTCAAGGAGAAGTTATGGAAAATAGGTAGTTTTTTCAAATGGAACACCCTGTATTTCATGGCATAATCGACGACAACAAGAGCTTTACACTTATAACTCATTTTTCAAATTTCATTTCGGCGTTGTCACATAATTTGTATTTTTATCATGTTTTCAGATGAACGAAATTTTTCTCTTTCATGAAATTTGTTTTTCATATGTCTACATCTTTACAAATAATGCCCTATACCTAACTCGCTTTGTTTTTGAGATTTGTAAGTTAGTATGGGACATACCTACTTCATAAAAAATGTGAACATTTGAAAAACAAATTTCATGAAAGAGAAAAATGTTCCATTTGAAAAAATCGAGTTATCGCATATTTGATTTCATTGAATTGGTAAATTTATATTGGACACTCTGTATAAAAAAACATCAGATGTTTACCGAATGATGAAGCTGATACCTTGAGCTTACTACTGTAAAAATTTCTTTTATCTAGATTGAACACAGCGGTTGCTATAAGAATTTTTATGAACCCCTTGAAACACTAAAAATATCCTAAAAATACGAGTTATGTGGCAACGCCGTAATGAAATTTAAAAAATGAGGTATAAGTGTAAAGCTCTTGTTGTCCTCGAAAGAATTATGCCATGAAATACCTACAGGGTGTTCCATTAAAAAAATCCTATTTTTCCATAACTTTTTTTTGACGCACCCTCTATATGTGAATTTATTTTTGGTTTGTAGATTTTTGTCAACCTTACAACCATATCATATAAGTTTTTTTCACCGGGTACAGTTTAGTCGATATTCAAGCCGTACGCCTTGCTGACGCACCCTGTATTTAGGTATTTGACCTCGAATTTGACTGAACGCTCGTAACTGTGAATCTATGAGATTGTAGTTTGAAATTGAAGGATAATCCAACAACGAAAGGAGCTTCTTCATGAAAGAGTGAGATAGCTCATTGACTATCCATCTAGTGAATAGAAGATGAAAAACTAATGGTTAGCTTTCCATCTTACAGGCATGCAGAAACTGGAAAGTGCAGGAATTTTCAATTCGAAAAACATGAAAAAAAATTTTAAGTTCACGAAATAATATTTGAAATAAAAAATCCTTTCAGTTTAATTAAAATCTGTCACAGATAAAATATCTGGCATCAAGAATTTCTTCGAATATGATTTAAATGAAAGTAGGTATGTATTCATGAATCCTTATTTTTTGTTTATCCATGTTTCTGGATGGGTTGAACTCATGTATCTAATTTCGGGCTTTTAATGGATTCTGCATCACTGTCTCTACACGAAGAAACCAAAAAAGTTTTACACTTCGTATGTATAAATTTGATGTCCTTGAAAGGTGACTTCTCTGACGTAAGCAATTTGCTTTTCAGAGTACAATCTTGGGCATCACGTGCATCGAAGCACGATGATACAGATAACTTTTTCTTTCTTTTACTAACTTTGATGACTTCATCATCCCTTTGTTCACATTGATCAGAAGCACTTGACATTCTCGAAACATTTGGAGTTAGAATGTTGTGAAATTGTTCGTTCGATAATTCAGGTAATACTGTTGAGGCTTTTTCGAATTGGATGTCCCTCATACTACCAATTCTATTAGTGCTGTGAGACCATGTACCATTGCTCATCATTGGCTTCATCCCGCTTTTTGGAATGTAGCTGAAATAATGCGATATGTCTCCTGGATCGTAAGATATTCTTCCTTCAGTGAAATCAGATAGTCTGTCACGAATTTTTTCACCGTCTTCTTTGTGCAATGTATTCAAGTGTCTAGCGTTCTTGAGATCAAATTTCCAGAATTGTCTTCTTTGTTTATTCAGAACTGCAATTGGCGCTACTTCTTTGACCTAGGAAAGATTACCAAATCTTTAGTTCGATTTAAAATGTAATTATTTCACATTAACGTTATTATTCATTATTTATTTTGTTCATATAGAGGAGGTACCATATTGACAAAAATCGCTCCGGATCTAGGTCCTTTGTTTACCAAATTTTGTCGTCTACATGCATATCCGGTATGCAATAAATCAAATGAACCCGTATAGTCTTTGGTGATAGGATACGAGCTATTATATGTTTATTGCGAGCTAATATCTGTGAAGATTTTTGGCCGGGAATAACCGGGAATATTATCTACCTAATCGCAATTTTTGGCAGCTCAAAAAGTACCGAAGACATATCGCCGCCAGCTTACGCAGCTGTGAGCACAGTGCAATTTATGTTTTCAACTAGCTGGCCCTGCGAACGTTGTTTCGCCTGAATGATACCTCTAATACTTACGGTGGATTTCACGAATCGTAATCACCAGTGATTGGAGATCAACGGCTTGGTTAGATTTCTGAACTGTCAAATCGAGTTGATTCTAGATCAAGCTCCGATCACCGGTGATATGATTTGTAAAACCCACCGTTAAAGTTCTATTATACATATATTACCATTGCTATTTTTTCAAGCAGGAGATAAATTAGGCATAATAAAAGTTCTGTCAAATGTCATCTGTCAAATGTCATCTGTCGAATGTCATCTGTCAAATACCATCTGTCGAATGTCATCTGTAAAATACCATCTGTCAAACGTCATCTATCAACTGCCATCTTTTCCATGGATATGAGCTGTCACACAAAACAGAAATACAAAAATAATATGTCAATTACTAATTATGGGCAATTTTGAACTCAGTTATTTCCGCAAATATATTTATTACCCAAACATATCGAATGTCATCTGTAAAATACCATCTGTCAAACGTCATCTATCAACTGCCATCTTTTCCATGGATATGAGCTGTCACACAAAACAGAAATACAAAAATAATATGTCAATTACTAATTATGGGCAATTTTGAACTCAGTTATTTCCGCAAATATATTTATTACCCAAACATAAATCAAAAACATTTCAGAAATATAGAGAAAAGATGAAAATGAACAACTCACGATTGATGCTGATCGTCACAATCCGATTTACTTGACATTCCGGTAAAATTAACTGTTAATAATCTTCCATGTTAATATAAGTTCTATGCAAATTACACAATAATTGTATACATCGCCATCTGATCTAGTGGCGATTAAATCAAATATAGAAGCTTCACGACTACGCTACAGTGTCTAGATAAGAGCCATTAACCGTAGCGACATCTAGTGGCTTTATTCGAAAGGAGGAAAAGCATTTCCTACATAAGCAAATTTTTCAATGTATTTTATAATAACCAGGCCGTAGACGAATCCATAAATGAAGTTTCATAACAAACAGTCCATCCGATCTCGAGTTATAAATGGTGTAACCAACAACTCTGTTTTATATATATAGATTATAATTTATTTTTGGGGTGAGTTCGGACAAAAATTGGGACGTATACTCATACTCCATTCACTTTTATTAAGTATCCCGGTTGGCATGATTCGTGAAATGTTAAATGATTTCAGAGACGTTGCCAATGCTAATTTCTATTTTTTTATTTTTAACTTTGTTAATGGAGTTAGTTCTTTTATGGTTTGGCTGTGATACAGGTTTTGTAGTACTACGACATTTTCGTACTGGAGTATTTCGAGTTGTGCAAAAAGGTATTTAAATGTCTTCTGTAAATTAGAATAGTCTTCTGTAAAGTTCTGTAGGCTTATTTCTTGAGAATTTTGAAAAAAAGGGAATTCCACTGTTCGTTTATAAATTTATCTGACGGGTTATTCGAGTACTTTTATTCTTTCTTCGAATGAACTATCACAAAGTAACGGATTATTCTGTCCATTATTTTTCAGTAAACTTCCAACACTCAGTTCTTGATTTCCGTACAAGAAAATAGCATAACTGAATCTTATTCGTCTGACAGGAAAAAGACTAAAACCTAACATTTTCAGAATATACTCGGTGAAAGGTGTCAGAATTTCATGACCAACCGCGGCAACCGGGATACATTTTAGAAGTGAATGGAGTTATACTTTATACTCCATTCACTTTTATGAAGTATACCGGTTGGCCATGGAATTCTGACACATTTCACCGTGTACATTTTGTAAATTTTAGGTTATAGTCATTCTTTTGTCAGTTAAACAAGCAACGTTGCCATTTCTACATATAAGTATTGTGTAGTAATTAGGTATTTAACAAAATGTTAATTTACTCCGGGAAAATAATGAATTTAAGAAAATTATCAGGGTTACTTTCAGAATGCGCAGATTTCAATCCTACAAATCTAAATAGTACTTCCTGATACTTTGCCTCTGCTTTCTCGAAACTACTTTCGGCATTCTTAGTTTCCAGGCTTACTAATTAATAATTGATTATGAAAAATAAACGTCGGCAACGTCTCCCAGATTTATTCATTGACGTAATGTCATGTATGTTTAACCTTCATTTTATGTTATTTTGTACTTTGTTATACAGGGTGTCCCACTAGTGCCGCAGCGGACGATATACGCGTAACGGTCTGAGTTTTGCGAAATTTTTTGATGCAGACTTGATATACTCCAAGAAGAGCAGAACCTAAAAATATTTTCGAATATATCGGGTGGCCCACAAAAGAGGAATAGCGGGTGACTTTGTTTTTTCAAATGGGACACCCTATATTCAATAGTGTTTTTCAATTCTCTGAAATTTCCTGCATACTCTCGTATACTTTTTACATATTTTTATTCGACAGTTTTCGAAATATTGGCCTCTTTGACAAAAAAATGATACTTGTAGAGGCTATGTTACCCAATTATATTTCACGAACCCTTGCATATACCAATAACAGTTTTATATGGATTGAAAGACAAGACTTCAAAGTATCCTACCCAGCTATAATAAAGCATCTCCAGCATACAGAGTGTCCACAAAAAGACTATCAACATGACGAATTTCAAATTGATTTTTCTTCATTTTTTCAAATGCAATGCATATAAATTTTTTTCATCATTGTAACCACCATTAATTAAACTTCATTTTTTGTCGAATACATGATATGCATATTTCTAACGGAATAGGATTTTTAAGCGATTTTTCGAAAAGTTTCCCCAAAATTCACATATACCTTCGAATTCAAATAGCAGATTTGGCTTTTCTGTGGTTATTGAGAACTGTCAAATTATTCTATTCAAAATTATCATCATTGCAGCTTCAATTCAAATCATCATAGTTTTTACGGATTGGATGAATACTCACACAATGATGTAAAAATTCAAAAAATACCAATGAGTTTGAATGTACAAGTTATGAATGCTTCACACAAGTTTCAAAACTTCAGGATACAAAAAAATGCCCGCTCTTAGCCTCATACAACTTCCTTCGAAAAAATGATATTCATAGTTTCCCAGGCACGCAAGCAGATCTTCAAGCTCGCAAGCTCAAAGCTTGTTGGAAATTTTTAGAAGGTATTCGACGTTCCAAGTAGAAACATAGAAAATTATAAAAAATATATTTTGAAATATGGGTACAGAAAGCAAGTTTCTGTCTTCAGTTACTGATTTCATCACATTTCTGAGTAGATACATCAAAACTTTCCAGTTCCTCATTTCGCTATAATATGAATTGATGCTTCAATGATGATAATTCTGAGTGGAATAATTTGACAGTTCTCAATAACCACAGAAAAGCCAAATCTGCTATTTGAATTCGAAGGTATATGTGAATTTTGGGGAAACTTTTCGAACAATCGCTCAAAAATCCTATTCCGTTAGAAATATGCATATCATGTATTCGACAAAAAATGAAGTTTAATTAATGGTGGTTACAATGATGAAAAAAATTTATATGCATTGCATTTGAAAAAATGAAGAAAAATCAATTTGAAATTCGTCATGTTGATAGTCTTTTTGTGGACACTCTGTATGCTGGAGATGCTTTATTATAGCTGGGTAGGATACTTTGAAGTCTTGTCTTTCAATCCATATAAAACTGTTATTGGTATGTGCAAGGGTTGGTGAAATATAATTGGATAACATGGCCTCTTCAGGTATCATTTTTTTGTCAAAAAGGCCAATATTTCGAGAACTGTCAGATAAAAATATGTAAAAAGTATACGAGAGCATGCAGGAAGTTTCAGAGAATTGAAAAACACTATTGAATATAGGGTGTCCCATTTGAAAAAACAAAGTCACCCGCTATTCCTCTTTTGTGGGCCACCCGATATATTCGAAAATATTTTTAGGTTGTGCTCTTCTTGGAGTATATCAAGTCTGCATCAAAAAATTTTGCGAAACTCAGACCGTTACGCGTATATCGTCCGCTGCGGCACTAGTGGGACACCCTGTATATTCATGGTCACTGACATTTATACTTGTAAACTGCTGTTGCTATAATGCCATACGATAAATAAAATAAAATAAATAAATAAATTCACAAGTGCGATTTTTTCAGGTAAAAAAACTTGATAAACCTACAACTGGGCCAACCGCGATACTTTATAAAAGTGAATGGAGTATACAGAGTGTAACAGCCAAATGGAATAAATTCGATAACGAATAAATGAGGGCGTGTTGGGAAAAACGCTCGGACACGTCGATTTGTAATTTTAAATGCGCATATTTTTCAAAAAAATAATATAACATAGGGTGTTCCATGTGACCGTGGCCAATACAAACTTTCTTATTTCAAATGCAACCCTCTGTCTATTATTAATTTTTTGGATTCTTCAGAGAATTCTAGACACAATTCATGCACAATGTCCTATACCTATCTTTAACCATTTCGGAAGTATTAAGTGTTTTCAGATTTATTGCAAAAATCAACGTTTCAAATAAAAATTATTTAATTTCATAAATTCGGTTCATTACACTTAAAACCTAATAAGTAATACTGATTATTTCTTAATTATTAAAACACGAAAAAAAAAAACATTAACGTCAATGTAGGAAATGTTCAAAAGGCAAACAGACAACGTGTTACTAAGGCTATGAGAATAAACAAATCTGTTTTTTTTTATTTCTTCTCAGTAATGGTTTTTGCTTACTTTCTTCATATAGAGGTAAATGGGAAATAAGTATTGAGTGTAATGTATCGAATTTGTGGAATAAAATAATTTTCATTCAAAATGTTACTTTTTGTAGAAAATCTGAAGACACTTAATATTTTCGAAAAAGTTGAAGATAGGTATAGGACATTGTACATGAATTATGTCTAGAATTTTCTGAAAAATCCAAAAAATAAATAATATACAGGGGGTTGCATTTGAAATAAGAAAGTTTGTATTGGCCACGGTCGGATGGAACACCCTATATAATTTCATTTTCTTGAAAAATATGCGTATATTCAAAATTACAAATCGACGTGTCCGAACGTTTTTTCTAAGACGCCCTCATTTCTTCGGTTTCGAATTTATTCCATTTGGCTGTTACACTCTGTATATGCTGCTATCACTGTACCTCTACGACGTACGAAGTTGGATTTTTCGCCGGCTTCAACGTTGCCGGGTATAGAAATCGTAATTTTTGCGTGCTTAGATAATACGGAAGGCATATTATCCCCAACCAACTCAGCTGTGAGCAAACTGTAATTTATGTTTTTCGGGCAAGTTCTGACAAAAATTACGCCATGTAGAGTAACCAGCTTCAATCCGATGGTACGGCCTTGAAATAATGATAGCAGATGCCGCATCAGATGGCAAGTGAAGCCGTGGGCTATCGCAGTTTGATATACAGAGTGTATTTTAAGGTGAGGCTCTTCTTTTGACATTGATAGAACTCATTAATAATAAGTCATTTTATCCAAAATTTCTTATACTCATGAAATGTTCAATTGGAAAAATTTATAAAAAAGCGGCATATGGCAAAATTATCTGTTCTACGCACTAAATTTTTTCGCCAATTTGTTAGAAAAGAAGACAAAAAACAAGAGATGTCGATATCTACAGAGGAGCAGGCGAGGAAGCAGGTTCGGACTGAGGATTTTTCAGATTCACCGAGAAACTAGAAAATATTCTAGTTTCATTTTCTCGAAACAGGGGCATATTTCATTTAAAAAATTGTTGGTGAAATGAAGAAAAGCCTTACCTTAAAATACACCCTGTATATCCCGTTTCTAAATCTGTGAAAAGCTTCACAACTACATCTATAATTATCCGATACCAACCTTGAAAATGAAGATCGCTGATAGATATATGCAGACAATATTCACTATAGTCAAGCAAATACTTATGAACCCCAAGTATAAGAGTTCGATGAAATCATTGTCAGAATATTGCTTCTTGAAATCTAAGGAATGGTAAGTTGTACTAGAATTGCCTTTTATGTAGTAAACAGATGCCATGGACCAAAGTAAACCCTGCAAATGAAATAAAAAATTGAGAGGGTGCGCCAAAGTTTTATCAGCATGCTAGATAGACGAAAACTGATGTCTGATGTTCGATTTTGATGAAAAACTCAATGGTGAAAATTGAATATCGATGTGTATTCTCGTTTCAGAGTAAAAAGATATTTTTTACAAATGTGCATTTTTGAAAATATTTCTGCAGCACTTTTTCACTTAGAAAACATTTTCTCAGAGGAGAAACCCCAAATACTTTATCTATTTCAGCATACGGACTGGATGATAAATAAACGAATATCTACTTAAGTTTAATGATAAATGTCGATTTCTATTCAGACAGTGAAAACGTTGCTCAATTTTTCTGAAGGACAGTATCAAGTAGATATGTATGCTTCATTTTTGAAATGTTGATAATTTCAAGCTCTACTGAAATATGCAAAACTATATAAGATGACCTATTTGAAAAAATTCGTTTTCTCCGTATAATTATTCGAAAGTACGGTTCTATGAAGAACTTTTGAAGCCATTGAATTCTACGTGAAAAAATGCTTCAACAATGTTTTTACAGAAATGAGAAATTTCTGACTGGATAAACTCTTCGAGAATAGGGCTCCTGGTCCAGTGGTTAGGACATTGAACTCGCACCCGGCAAGTCCGAGTTCAATCCCGAGCTAGGAAAGAAATTTTCTAGTTTCGGTAGGGGCCTCCATTCACTGTTGGGTTAAAATTAACAGTGCTGTGCCTAAGGTGGCGTAAGGACACAGTAACAAAGCCTACACAGAACACAACTGATTCTCCTAACTCGCACAAGCTACAAGCTTCTGAGGGGTCTCCTCGGGAGACCTAGGAGTAATCAGTATAAACATAAACATACACAGTACACACAATTGCTATTCGTAGATATACATAAAATCCTTGATCAGTTCATTGATAATGTAGTATCAATTTCCATGAAGAATTACTCACAGCATTGAGCACTGCAGAAAAAAAAGATCAATCTGCATATAAAATTAACCAAATATGGAAATTGATCACATGTGGAAGTCTCGCTCCCAGTTCACGTGGAAAGGATACACGAATATGTGAAATTAAAGTTCACCTGAACGGAACTCCAAAAATCTCCATGTCAATTAAGCATTCAAATTCAATTGATACAATGCTTGTGCAAGGGCATTTTTGTTCGACCATATCTGATTTGACTCTCATTTCCATGAAAATTCGGATTTTTCATAAAATCTGTTAAACATTCCTTCCTCATTAAGCCAGTGAACGAAAACTAGCTCACTTGAAGGTCTGATGTGATGCCAGGAGAAAGTCATTTCAAAATTTGATAGACTGCGAGGATAAAAATTGCAATGAGCGGACTGTGTTAATATTGAAGGAAAAAATTCAATGGTAGTCCTTGCCTGATCAACACATAAATAGGACTTCAAAATGGTCCAAATTGACTATCTCTGTACATACATATTTCGATGTGGAAAAGTTGGTACCAAAGGGAGTCAGACAACAACGATTAAATATGGTTCTCTTGGTTTTTGAGGGTGTTCATTCATTCGAACTGAATATTTGGTCATCCATCACTCCTGGAAACAGCACGAAATCATGAAAATGCTATGTATGATGTGTAAAGAAGACACAGCATCAAGTTCCTTACACTGAATTCAATAAGAAAATTTTGCATTGACGTGTATTCGATTAGAAATCCTAAAAAATGATGGGAAAAATTCTCTTTGACAGTTTTTTTTCTTGATTACTAGGGTTGGAATATTCCTTATCAAACATTGAAAAAATTACAAGTATCTACGCAAACTTACATTTTTGAGAAAGACTAAAACAAACGATATTTCAAGATAATATACTCTGAAAATTTCAATTAATTTAAGATAACCCTTCAAAAGTAATGATGGATCGAAATTTTCAGTAAAAACCATAAATCACCCAGAAAAAAATTATAAAGAGAGGGCACTTTTAAATGGTCATTTGATAACCATCTGAGTAGCCTCTATACGAGGTAGGATGAACAGTTCCTCGTGAATTGATTTGAATCTGCATGGTGTTCCTAAATTGAACGTACAAACGAAAAGGGGAGAGTCCTTAAGTAGGTTTAAGAGAAAGAAGTCCCATAAACATGGGGTCGCAAACGTTTGTGGTTTACTAGGGAGTATTTGAACTAAAATTATGAAAACAGGTGGATTGGACGGATTGGACATCAGTCATGGCCGACCAGATTTCCAGACTTCAATAGTTTAGATTTCTTTTTCATTTGATTTTTCTGTTCATCACTCTGTATCTAGAAAACGAAACGTTTGCAACCCCATGTTCATGGGACTTTTTTTTCTTAAACTTTCTCAAGGAATATCCCCCTTTTCGTTTGTACGTTCAATTCAGGAACACTATAATTAGGGCATTGTCTAAAATTATACTTTTTTTCACTTTGCAGCTAATATATAGAATCTTTTACTTGTAGGTCGTGCTTCAGAAAATAATGTCTGTCATTATCGAAAGTTCACATGGAAGTTTTAAGAAACAACTCAAAAGTGATAGGAGCTATTCGAGAAAATTTTTGATGATTGGAAATCTCTGCTTGGCATATTTTTAATGGTGTTCCATAAGACCTGAGTGAGCGGTTATTTTTTCAGTAATATTGGACATTCTGAAATTTAACAATCTACACCGTAACCAGAGAATCATTGAAATATAGTACATTGTTTAACGGGTAGGAAAAGCCTTACTTTCCTGGACGATTGTGGAGATTGCTATTTCGTAGCGTAAGCCGAGACTTAGCAACACAGAGTCCAGGAATGTGGCTTTTCCTACGAGGTTAACATACTATTTTTTCGCAAATCATTGGAAATTCGACAGATTTCAATCAATTTTGAAAAAAATCGCGAATTATTCCATTCATAAATAAATGGAGCTTTGAAATTCGGAATGGAATTGGTTGCGTTACTATGGACACGTATTAATGCTGACAAATATTAATTTAATTGCTGGTCTTTTCGAAGACAAAACAGTGTAAAATGATGAGTGATGATCCATTTCTGGAACTCCTCCAGAGCTGGTTGAGGCAGTGAATACTGCTTCATTAGAATTATTGCCGAAGAAATCTAGAGAAAAGGACGAATATGTGGAACACTGACAACTGTAAGGAAATATTATTTCCTTACAGTAAGGAAATAAGTTATGTAATCAACTAGTTTGTTAATGACAGCGAATAATGGTCTTTTATGTTAATGTTCGTGACCATTAATCACTGAATTAATAAATGAGTTGATTACAAGATTTTTCCGTCGACCTCATCACGAATTGAGTATGAATTCTCGATTGAAATGAATTTTTATTTTGCATAATAGACAAATTTGACATAATGTAAATTTCTATGTTCATTTCGATATATAATACTTATTAATATTCATGCTCCCTATGGAACAATTCGAAAAAGTCATAAAGGGAATATTGGACATCTTGTGACATTCTGAATAGTTTACATTTATACTGCCTTCGTTATTACCAATCCGGGAGTGGAACGAGAGAAAACGGACACAGAACATCTAATAAATACGGAGAGAGAGAGAGAGAGAGAGGGCCGGTCTATTCAACTTCTCTGTAAAGTATTCGTTATCGTTAACTACCTGCTCGTTAAAGTTACAGATAACCTGTAAGTGGTTTTGGGTATATTCATCATCTTTTATCCTTTCGGTAGCTACTGAAGAGTTACAGAAGAGTCTATGTTTTTAAACGGTTAGTAACATTCGATGACAAAGATACCCTTATACAGAATGATCGTGTAAGAGGGAGAAGGCGAATATACATGACAAATTGTGACGGCCACATAGTAAGCTGTAATGTAGGCCACTGACGTGACGAAGCGACCGTTTCAAGCTTTTTTCTACCTGATCTAGTCGCTAGCGTTTGCAAGCTTCAAACCGGGCCTTTGAGCATCGTAAAATCCACCACCGACGTAGCGACCATGCAAGCTACCAAGCCAGCTTCGGTAGCCGGCTTCGAGTTTAGCATTCACTGGCATTCAGTTCAGTCTTTCTCGATGTTTCAAATGGATAAGAAAACTGTTGCTAGTGCAATCATTGTGATAAATCGTTTGGAGCGAAAACGGAGGCGATATTGGATGAAGAAATGGCTTCAAAACAGGAAAAGTCATATGAATTTGATAAAGGAATTGAATGAATATCCTGAAGATTTAAAAAATTATTTACGAATACCTGATTATTATTTTTTTCTTTTGAATAATTCAAAAGATCCTCGTACGCTTTATTCTTCAAATTTCAGTTAGTATACTCTACACTTTTTATTTTCTATAGACAGGTTTTCTGCCTATATATTTCAATGAAGCCTGCTAAAAATTCAATTCGCCCATTTTGAATATCTATCTCAAAGCGCTTTGAACTGCAGGTATCGACTGATAACAGATTTACTGATAGCACCCCGGAAGTACCGGCGACCACCGACTAGGCTTCTCCGGACTCGTGCGACCAGGAACGTAGAGGCTCGAAACGCTTCGGTAGCTTCGGTAGCCCGGTCGGACACACACGGAGACTTTATACAAGCTTTCAGGCAAAGCTTGTAGCTCGAAAGTCTCATAAAAACGCTTCGTGTATGGCCGGCATAAGAGAGCGGTTGTATTTCAGGCCGTGTGACTATGTGCTACTTACCTTTTGGCGATTCAAGGTCATCTCCCAAGCCACCTTGCGGCACAAACAGCATTAACGGGAGTGGGTTGGTTTGTAGGGTAGTATATGGGAAACTTCGATTTCTACATTAATAATCGGTTAATTTTTCTATTTTAGTGAAATGAGTTAGAAAAATTGTGTTCCAGATTCTGTTTTATATACTTTGAACATTGTGATAAGTGATTACTGTCCTGAAATGTCGAAATCATATGCGTTTTGTCCAGTCTAATTTCATTATTTTCAATATTTTCCCAAGTACAAAAGTTGTAAACTAGATATAACTGTAATTTTATAGATAGGTACCTTATTTTGCTTATTATAAGAACGTGTTTTGAAGTTGTGTCATGGTTAATGTTATCACGAACAATGTGAAATCTCAACGTCGATTTCTAATTGATGATCTGTCAATTGCATTTCTCACAGTATATAAATGATTTCAAATTCTACCATTCTACCAATAAAAAAAATTGTTTTAAGTATTCGTGGATAGCTGGTCTTTAAAACACTTTCTCTATTTCCATCTCTAAAGACCTTAATATCCTCTTATACTTTAATATACTATTAAGTTAAGTAGCACAATAGCACAATGTCGTAGTGGACTGTATCCCTTTTTTACCATAACTATATCATAAATTTATATTTCCAAGTGTAATGATTAGTTTTCAATATCCATGTATTAACTATGTCCTATTGTTTTTTTTAGTCCAATGTTATCAACTTATCAGGATATGTTAATAAAAGTTTTTATTTTTTAATAGAACATACATTTTATTCATGAATATTTGGTGAAATATTAATATTACACACCTATATTTCTTGATAAAGAGAAAAACCTTATGCAATACAAAATACCTTCGTTCAGCTATCTGAATTCTTTTATAATTTCAACGCTACTCATTCTTTCAGACCCAAAGAGCCTTCCTGCTACTATTTGGAGTTGCTTCCAAATATCGGAAATATTCGCTTATGCTAAGAAACACAATCTTTTCACTTTCATTTTTTCCCCGCAAATGGAAACGATTTGAACTTTTATAAGGTCTTCTCGTATTGAGAAGTTCCTCATCATAGTTATCATCTATAAGATTTAAATCATCTATGAGGTCCATGGCACTTATTAATAATTAACAAATCCAAGTTATTTGCCCCCTCTGCCGAACGAAAACTCAAAACTCTCACCTAGGTATGGTTTTGTTTGTAAATGTAAACACAAAACTAAATTATGAGGTTAGAATCCCTCCTGTACACGTTTACTGACAGGTTGGAGTTGTCTGTAAATTTATCTGTTCGGTAACCAATATTTACAGACGACTTCGCTTTACTGAGAGGTGAATATACGTTTAACCTTTCGGTAACGCTACTGGACAGTTTACAGATAGGTGAATAGACCGGCCCAGAGAGATCCGAATTATTGGATGTTCTGTGTCCGATCCATCTCCGAAAGGGAATACCGAATGCGGCTTCAGTTTGCATTTATATCATTACCTATGATATCCCATGAGGAACTTGTGGAGGAAGTGGAGGTTGAAATATTATTTAGGTACTTTGCAACTTGCATCACCTGAAATTTCTTTTGCAGTCTATTTTATTAGTTGTCAATATACCCTTCTGTGACAGAAGTTGATTTCCAACCAAGCTCGATAGTGCTCTGACTGAATATTATATGTTCGGTTGCCATGACAATCATGCATTAATAAGAAATCATGCATTAAAATAGGTCATTAATGGATGATTTCGAGTACGTTAAAATGAGCTTTTATTCTATGGTCGACGGAAATGAATATTTCCTAACAGTTGGAAAATCTTGACTTTTTCCATGACAAATTTTGTTAGGAATGTCAAAATTTCCTATCGATTTGCGAAAAATTATATTCCCTAATAGTATATTCTAAAACTAGTTGCAGAATGGGCTCCTATTCCAATACGAATGCGAAATTCGAAAACGAGCGACGAAGGAGCGAGTTTTCGAAAGCATGAGTGTTGGAATTGCATTCTGCAACGAGTATTAGACGATATTTTCTCTATTTCAGTCAAATTTCGTTGAAATTCAATGAAAAATTCAGATTATACATCCTAGTGACTTTTGTATTTTATCTTGGCAGTTGGTGACTGTTACGAAATTGACATTTCCAAGTGGACGTTTGTTGAAAATCGTTTGGATCGGAAGCCAGTGCTGACAACCAAAAAACGAAAAATATAACTGAAAACAATGCTGTAATGAGTTCATTACAGTACTGTTTTTAGTACTGTAATGAACTCATTACGATACAGAAATAGAGAAACTATTTATTCGTTGTTTGGATAAAACTCAATTTTACGTAGGTAAAAATTCCAGGACGTAAACTGAGATAGCAATCACCTATTAGTCTCCTAATAAAATCCTTCCCAATTATTTATGAACTAATGAACTTATGAACAATATCATCGGTAAGGCAGACAATTTACCGATTGAAGAGTTCATCCTCCATTCACGATTGGGGAAATAATTTACTAGGTGGCACAAGCACTCTGAAACGAAGCCTAACAATTCTTTCTAGTACTAAGCACAAGTCTGGGAAGCGGCCAAAATATCAATATCAGATTGGAAATTATTCTGAGAACACTTGGAGCTCATTGTCTTTCCATCGAAAACTTACAGCATTAACTGCAGGAGGCATCAGAGATGTCGAAATGGCCACTCCAACAAGGGATGCTACGTTATCGCTCAATATGCCTAGTGCTACAGCTGCTCCAGAAAGTAACGCTATTACGAATCCAGTCCAGAGTGATCGGAGTTCTCCTCTGGAACAAAGGCAGTTGATATTTTACATCAAGAAGCACTGACATCTTTCGAATAAGAATGATATACTGATTGTACATCTGGAAAATGAATCGAATCATTCGAACATAAAGAAGTAAATCATTTTCATTCCTGTGCCTTTTTTTGCATCAGTTTGAGAAAATAGAAAGAAATGGCGAAATTACCTTGACGTAATTTCATTAGTTGGCCATTCTTGATTTCCATATTTATCTGTCAAAAGACATGTAATAGTCCCATAACAAAACCCAACCAACGTGGCAACGCCTAATCCAAGCAATTCATTTTGCACACCAATCCTTTTAAGGTGAGTGTTTCTTATAACATTTCCGAATGTTGCTGCCATAACCGGTCCCTGTAAAAAAGTTCTGATGCTGATACCTATAAATTTCCCTTAAGTTGGCAGACGAACCATCATGGGTGACATTACCATACTGGAAAGCAAGCAAACTGTGCTGTTCTCTACTAAACCCAACGCACACATTGTCCTAAAAGGAATTCAGTTGGCTGAATATTAAAAACTAAAACATTTCATGTCAGATAATTTCTATTTGGGGGAAATTTTGAGTGGAAAATTGGAAATCCTCAGATTTGTAGAAAAAATGTAATGAAATATTATTCATCTCTGAATACTCATTAATTGCACAAATTAAATAACTATTATATTCGGTATTCCCATCAGAACGAACGAATAAAACAGCGAAAAATTCAAAATGAAATGTACTTTGCAGAAAACCATACTGAGATTGTGAGATTAGATTACTGAATTCCTCTACTGGGTTTTTTGAAACTAAGGAAGAAACATACTTTTTATTTTCGTTTTAATTTCAAAACCTAATTGATTCTTTTAGAATTCTTTGTCAGCGATCTCATTTCACGATTTTTGAATCTGAAAACGGATATAAAATGATATAGGTACTTACGTAGATATCAATAAAAGGCAAACAAAATCAAAAGTTAAAACTGCTCTATTCTTGACAGTCTCCACGATTTGATCCACTGTTAATCGGGTATTTCTTGATGAGATGAAGTTGTTCCAAGTATTCGCACCATGAGTGAAACTGCACAAAACAATATCAAATGAATTTTTGTGACATTGGCTAAGCAGAAACAAGTGCATTTCACAGGATTTCCAAACTCCATTTATACGTCAAAGCTCTTCCGATACATCAATGATTTTTTCAAAAAATTTTATCTGACATATTTCCTCAACGGATTCACCGAATGAGATGAGTTTTGGTGTACCTTACTGGATAATGATTTCGAATTTGCAAAATCTTTGAATCGAAAATGAGAACTAGACCCTCTAAGCGTTGTGTTATCCCTTCTACCCTACAAAATGAAATAGTAATAAAAAACAACTAGAAACGATATAGACAAATATTATCTGTTTTGCTATTTGATCATTTTTGCAATGGATTCCACTGAATTTCTTACATTTTTTTGCTTTTCACTTTCTCGCGACAGGAGGTCTTGAGAGAAAGTAGGTACTGTGATCGTGAGTTTATATTAACAGTGATTAAAAAGTTAAGCACAGAATTCATATCTTCAGTGTCTCCTATTTTGTAGAAAAATTCAAATTCAACTTTTCAAGTATAATTGAGCAATTTTTCAGGCACCCTCCACGAGGAGTGAGGGGTAGATGAGTTTTTCAAATGGCAATCCTAATTGATTTTTTTGCCAGAAAATGTTAGAACTTTTGATGATGAGGATGGAGATGTCATTCATGGGATTTTTTTATCATCATTACTTTGTTAGGAATGAAATTGTTAAACTTTGAATTGGAACTTCAATTTTCTATGTATTTTGAGGTCAGTGATTGAGAATTATGTTATATTGAAAACATGTCTTGATCTTGATGTCTTTTTAGTAGGGTTGTAAATAATCTGAAATGAAAATCACAGCTACAAAAACAAATGTACCTACATGTTTATTCAAGGAATTGACGATCCCCCCCAATGTTGAATAGAGTTGGCAAATTTTAAAAGCAGTTGGAATATTTTCGATGCTGTTGAAAAATTTTCGAAGCAGTTGGAAAAATTTCGAAGCACTTGGAAAAGTTTCGAAGAAGTTGGCAAAATTTCGAAGCAGTTGGGAAATTTTGAAGCAGTTGGAAAGATTTCAATTGGAATGGAATACATATTTCTAAAAAAGTTTTCTCGAAATGTAAATGAATTTGACTTTTTTTTCAATAAAGTTTGTAATTAACGCTTATTAAACCGGTAGAACTAAGCTCACGTTTAGCCGGACAAAAGCATGCAGAGAATAGGGACAATTTTACAAATTCTATATTTAGGGTATTTGGCAGATTTAGCCCAATGTGCAATGTGTATAATCAGTAATAAAAATGGTATTTATTCCGATATTGCTTTCAGTTTGGCCGCATCGACTGTGTCATAAAAAACCATCTGGTACCAATTTGCGCTATTTCTTTCGGTCCCGCAGTAGGCACTATTTTTTCTCATTCTTAATTATTCTATCGAATCTTCGTTCAACACGTAAATGTTTCAGGGCCCCCGCAGACTGTAGACTTTTTATCGGCCGATAGTTTGGTCGGCTTCTTAATCAGTATGGAGAGGAATGCATATGCGCACACTACAGCGATTTCTCTCCATACTGATTAAAAAGCCGACCAAACTATCGGCCGATAAAAAGTCTGCAGTCTTCGGGGGCCGTTATACTTTGGCCGACGGTATTCTCCATTCAAATAGTGCCTTTCATTTTTCCAGGTTCAAGACCTTAATTTTTCACCTGAAAGCTTGATTTTTTTTAAATTCTCCTGGAATTTCAGACAGTTCTCTGCGATTTCACACTTTCTGGAAGTCTTGTCAGTATTTCCATAATTTTTTGCATTAATCAAGCGCCTATCCAAATGGAATTTTTTTGAAGTAGATATAGAAAATTGATTTGTCGAGGGCACTCCAATGAATTTTCCAAATAAAAATTGATGAACAACCACCGAAAAACAATTATGAAGTCAATTTTCATAGACTCTCGAATTCAACCTGATTTTTTCATGCGAAAAAATTATTTTTTATAGCTATTCTATTGATGGATGGGTGAGTTATTGGTAAAAACATAATTCATATTCAGTACCAGACATATTTTGGATCGATTGTTGTGCTAGCTTGATGTGGGTTAGTATTTCTCATAGACATGACTGCGATTTGAGTTCACATCGTAAAAAAGAATCGCGTTGCTCCATCCTGATTGGATCATCGGTGCAACTGAACCAAGAAAAAGGAACCTTCAGGGTTCAGTAGTCCAATGTTAAAAACGGAACGCCTATACGTCATGTTACTCGAGGAGTGAAACGTAAAAATATGTGCAGAATATAAATTCAATTCCAATTCATTGCGGCACTGGAACCCTTCACTGTACAGTACACTGTGTCCAATTTTGGTTGAGACTGCAAGTATCTCATCTATTATCAAAGATAGAGACATTCGGTTTTCGCGACCCTGCATCACTATTTTGTAAAACTTTCAATGCCACAAACAGAAATATTCCAACTACTCTTGTTCCTGAGATACAGGGCGAAAACGCCGAAAACGAAAATGTTCACTTTTGGAGATGTAATTATTTCTCAGGCCCCGTACAGGGTGGGCAAAATTGGTGCTACATGAACTAAAACATTTGATACATTTACGAAAAAGGAAAAAAATGGCGATTCTTTCTAAGACATTTCAAACTACTGTTTCCATAAGAAAAAACAAAACTTTATGTTATAACTCAGCGAATAAACCTCTCAGAAAAATCAGAGTACGCCACTGGATTGCTATCAGAAAAGTGCCTGCATAATGTTTTTATTTCAACATCCTAGCATAAACAGAAACGGAGATAATGACCAAAGTTGAAATCGCCCAAATTTCAATTTTGGCCTATAACTTGGAAACGAAAGAATATGGAGGAATGCAATTGATGCAATCATCAGTTTCTCGAAAAAAGAGGACTATAAGGTGCCATTCATTCTTCTCTAGCTCTACGGGTTACAAAGTTTTAGTTCAGTAGCACCAATTTTGCCCACCCTGTACAAGAAAAAAAAAGAAAACTTCTTATAATAGTAATATTCGAAAATTTTTTTTTACAGTACTGTTTTTGAGATCGGGCACAAACTCGGTATTTTGTAAACGGAACACCCTGTATATTTTAACGTCAAATTTTCGCAATTTTTTTCTCTAAATACTTTGATGAATTACAATCCAATCTTTAATGAATTTCAGCTTCAAAAATCAGAAAATTTCAAATCTATGTTTGTTTTTTTAATATTCCACCATGAATTCGTTCACTTATGCATTTGATTATTACTTTTCAGAACGACATGTTATTTAAACCTATTTTTTTTTAAACCTATTTAATCATACTTCGAACATAAACTCAAAATAACACTCTTCAACATAAACTCAAAAATGTTGAAAACAAAAAGAATAATCGGTACAGATTTAACATTAAAAACTGTAATTACAATAATCAAATAAGGAATTAAATTACAAAAACACATACAAATCTAATGAAATTGTTCAAACTGTCGTCTATTTTGTCACACATAAACCTCATATAGTTTCAATGCGGCGTAAGGCATTTGAAATTATAAAGGGTTGCTTTTGTAAGTCTCTGAATGCTTCTTCGGTTGGGAGTCTATTATCACTTTGTAATATCATACTTTTCAAAATTTTGAAATTCTATGATTTCACTGGCAGTCCTCATCATTGATTTGTATTGACTCTGTTTGTAACTAATACCTACCTCTCCGGTAGACCGTAACGTGTATGGCCAGCATTAGTTTCAATGAATACAATAAACAAAACATAAATATGGATTTTTCTAATTTTTGAAGCCGAAATTTATTGAAGATTGGATTGTGATACATCATATTGTATTCAGAAAAAAATTGCAAAAATTTGACGTTGAAATTTACAGGGTATCCCATTCAAAAAATATAAAGTTTGTGCCTAATTTCAAGAACAGTGCTGTAATACAGGGTGGGGCAGAAGAACCTATCCGATTTCAAATCCCTTTTTCTCAGAAGAGAGAGCAGGTAGAGTAGTGGGGTAAAAACCGTTAGAAAGCTGGTTTTATGCCATTTGTCAGTAGTCAACATGCCTTGGTCTGGTGAACATCGTGCTTTTGTTATTGAGCGGTTTATCGAATGCGGCGGTTCGATAATTGCTACACAACGTGCTTTTCGAATTCATTTCGGACTCGGGCGTCATGATCCTGTTCCACATCACGCTACGATTAAAGTGTGGGTGTCAAATTTTAGACAGACGAGTTCAGCATTGAAAAAGAAGTCGCCTGGACGTCCCAGGACAGCAACAGGACCTGAAAACGTGGCCAATGTGAGAGCCGCGATTGAACGTTCCCCGCGTCGTTCGGCGCGAAAACATTCGCTCGCTTTGGGGATTTCCAACCGCAGTATTCGGCGAATTTTGCACCGGGACCTCAAAATGCATCCCTACAAAATGGTTGTTGCACAGAAATTAAGTGAAAGGGATTTTGAAACCCGTACGAACCTGTGTCGCGATCTCCGAGAACTGCCAAACGACGATGTTGTGCTCTTCACGGACGAAGCCCATTTTCACCTTTGTGGCGCCGTAAACAGGCAGAATTTGGGGTTACCTCAAATCGAAGGTTTACCAGCATCGACCAATGACCCTTCTTGCTTTACGAAGGGAAATTGCTCGGGCAATTGAAGAAATTCCTGTGGAAATGACGGTGAAAGTCATGGAAAGCTACCGCGAGCGCCTAAATAAGTGTATCCGCTCCCAAGGACGACATTTGAGTGATGTGCTTTTCAAAACTTAAATTTAAAAATGGCATAAAATTTGCGATATGTTAATTAAAAAATTTTTTTTGACAAGCTGAGTGGTTTTAATTTTATAACGTTTTGAAATCGGATAGGTTTTTCTGCCCCACCCTGTATCATATTCTATGGGCTCCTATTCCAACACGTATTCGACATTCGAATACGAGGGACGAAGGAGCGAGTTTTCGAACGCATGAGTGTTGGAATTGCATTCTGCAACGATTATTAGACGATATTTCAGATTATAGGTACATCCCAGTGACTTTTGTATTTTATGTTGGCAGTTGTTGTGACTGTTAATTGACATTTGAATCTTACGTTTTTACGAATTTTGAAATAATTTATAATTACGCATTGAATTCATGAATTATGTTTGAAGAAATCGATTAAACACCTCCAGAATGAAGAAAAATTGCGAAAAATGTTGCAAATGAATTAATACCTCAAAAATCCTAATCCATGTATGAAAAGAATACGAAAAACTTGTGAAGTGGTCTGAAGAGAATTCGGTTATTTGAATTTCAATCAATGTTTTGTTAGCGTATTTTGAATAACGTATTTATGAATTAGGACATATAAAATAATAATAGGAAAATTCGCGTCCGTTAGGACCGTCCACTAGGGACATATTATAATCAATAAGAGATCTTAGATCTTTGCAAGTCCATTTCTCTCATTGATATAAAATAATATTCTACATTATGTTGACTTATTCAATGTAACGCAGTATGGCTCAGAAATTGAAAAATAAAACATTTCCAACGAGTATTGATTGTGGAAATAGAAGAAAACTACCTATAGAAGTACGTATAACCTCAACTTCCAAACCGAAACTTTGGGATTTTTTTGTAAAAACTAAGATGATTGCCGACTTCTCGTTATCATTTTTGTAATCTGGGACCCAAACTTGGTGAGTACAAATTTTTTCACTTTTCCAATACGATTCTTTCAGTTCTAAATGAATACCATGAAATTAGATAGGATCGGAAGCCAGTGCTGACTATCACAAAACGAAAAATATAACTGAAAACAATGCTGTAATGAGTTCATTACAGTACTGTTTTTAGTACTGTAATGAACTTATTACGATACTGAAATAGGGAAATTTTTCTTAATGCGCCACTGTTTTTTATGTGAAATTTTTTTTGAAAAAAGTTAAAAAAAGTTTTTCTCTTTCTTATACAACCCTGAGAAATATCTAGGTACATCTCCAAAAGTGAACATTTTCGTTTTCGTCCCGTATTTCAGGAACTAGAGAAGTTGGAATATTTCTGTTCGTGGCTTTGAGTTTCACAAAAAAGTGATACAGGGTCGCATGTCTTCATCTGATAGCTGAGATACAGTGCAGTCTCAACAGAAATGGGATATAGTGTACCTACATACATTTTCTGTTGTAAGTATTGTCGTAGTTTTTGCTTAAGCTTAACTAAAACGACTTTGAGTCGCATCACTCACACTTACCCTGTTTTCTTCTTCGACGTCGGATCCTTGTCGTTAGTTTTATCCCCAAAATAATGTATACAACAAGGTAGGACACTGACTGCCGAATCGCACGCTTTCCCAATCTCATTCTCATTCAATTTATATAGAATCGCCTCGCACTGTTTCTGCGATTCCAATGGGAACATAACTTGAACATAGTCTCCTTCACCAGACCAAACAGCATTCGTGATGTTCGATGATTTCAGAATATCCTCTAATATCTGATGTTGAAAATGGACGAATTATTATTGCTAAAATATATTCTTTTGAATAGTTCTCAAAAATATTTCTGAAACTTTCGGTTTTTTTCAGAAGTGGAAATTGAATCTCTGAATCTTAGAGAATTCAAGGGGAGTGTGAAAGTTTAGGCTTTAAAAAATAGTATATTATATAGGATCAAAAGTGCATATTGAGCGATTGCAAAATTGCGAGTAAAAATAGGCACTTTTAGTCCGTATGATATATACTATGTTTTCTCCAACCAAGTCAAATATCTGGTATTGTTGGTAAATATTGATTGTCAAGTAGATGTCAGTTGACTTCAAATTTCAATTAGAGAGCTCAAATGCAATTATTTTTAGTCCTAGGATTAAAAGTGTTGCTAAGCAACGAGCAAATTTTTGTACGGTAAGGGAATTGATGGCTTTTGCACCTGAAAAAAGTGAAAAAATGTCAACATTTTTTGATGGTTGGAGAAAAATATTATTATTGTGTTGGTGAATTTTCGAATGATGCTTTCGATGATTGTTTGTATTAACCTCTTTTTCTGACTCACCAACATTTTGATGTCTTAAGAGATCAATGAATGATTTATTTATTTATTCATGAAATACATCAATGTATCAAGAAGGGTATGGAGTTATTTCAGTTTTTTTCTGAATTATTGACATTATGAAGCATTCCACCCAACTCTCAATATTTCAAGATCCAAGCAAGAGATGTCAGAAATTTTTAGGACTTGTCGTCAGCTTTGCACATGGGTGTTCGGAAATTGGCTCGAATTTCTTTGAAATCAAAGCTCTTTCTTTCTCAAGGACAAGTGGATACAACGTTGCAAGACAAAATCTAACTGAGTGATATCGGGCGAACGAAAAGGAAATTTATACCATTGTCCATTTTATGACTATTCTATTTTTGTTTCACCGAATTTTGACTTCTTGATTTGTCCCATTGACTATCCTAAGCTCATTGCTTTTATTTTTTCAAATCACACATTAAAAAGCATTATTTTCGTCGAAAGAGGTATATGATAAGAAGTTTCTGTTGTATCTTTACAATAATCTAAATTGCAACTGTCGAATGAATAGTCTTCCCATTTTTGAATTCAACCAATTTTTTCAATATGTTGCCTTCAGTTGCCTGTATAGAAATTTTGTAGAATTACAATCGATAATTATACAGTTTTAACATAGAAGTATCCTCAGATGTTCCTAAAGTTGGACTGTGTTTGACGATTGTTTTATTTTATTTTCAAATATTCGATGTATCTAACACACTATATGAGGTTTCATTTAAAATTCTTCAGGTAACCCACTTACCTTAATCATTGGAGGTCTTGTTGGACCTGAGATATCCTCAAATTCATCTGTTTTCGAATTATCCCCTACAAAACCCCCATGAGAGTAGTTCGGACCGAATTTCACATAACCTTTTTTAGGAGATGTGGATCCGATTCTCTGTCTGAATGAAAGTTCATTTTCCTTCACTTCCGTTGGAACACATACCACAACAACTACACCCGACATTTTCAGTAGACCTCAACTATAAACTGTTTATTTTCAATTTTCAGTAAGGGAAAACACCATTGGAAGCATGTGCAGGATTGCTATATTATCCTAACTTTTTTCATCGGTCGTCTCCCATTAAATCAATGCTCGCAAACATCCGATTTCGGTTATGTAGATCATGTGTTTCACGGTATTTCATTGTCGGATCAGAGGGAGTTTTATATTTGCTGTATATGGATGCAGAGGACGATTTAACTTGGCGCTTCTATAAATAAATAATGGAAAAATTGCGTGTTCTGTATAGTACATCAAAGTAGTATCGCAGGATATTCAATTTTATGTATTTTCGTTGTTTGCCCATGTTGAATTTACCGCAACGATCATAAAATAAAGGAAACATTTCAGTGAATGAATAATTTTTGGTATTACAGCTTTAGAGTAAGCTCATAATTCAGCAGATAACTATCAAGAAATATAACGGTCATTTCATACTGTTTTCCTGAGACGGATATTGTTTATTCGAATGTATACATACTGTTTACTGGAAACACAACAGGTACACTGGAAAATTATTTCATATTTTCATTTTTAAATATTTCATTTGAGTTTTTTTTATTTTTAGAATGGACAATTTTAACTCATAATGAGGAATGAGAAACAAATCATTTGCCAAAATTAATGCCAACAATGATATGTGAATACGAACAAAGGTGATAAGAGTCTTATTTCTTATTATTTCGGAAGGTTGCTGCCTTCAAAATAAATAACTTGGAGATTTACGCATGCTTACATTTCAATCCTCATCAAAGATTTGGCTTCACTTTGTTATTGCGAATAGCAGGCGTAATATATTATTGGATATATTAGCATCGATCCCTTTGGAATACTTCCTTCTGGAAATACTTCGTTTCTATTATTAGATATACAGAGTGTAACAGCCAAATGAAATAAATTCGATAACGAATATATGAGGGCGTGTTGGGAAAAACGCTCGGACACGTCGATTTGTAATTTTAAATGCGCATATTTTTCAAGAAAATAATATTATATAGGGTGTGCCATGTGACCGTGGCCAATACCAACTATCTTATTTCAAATGCAACCCCCTGCATAGTATTTATTTTTTGAATTCTTCCGAGAATTCTAGACACAATTCATGCACAATGTCCTATACCTATCTTCAAGTATTTCGGAAGTATTAAGTGTTTTCAGATTTATTGCAAAAATCTACGTTTTGAATAAAAATTATTTTATTTCACAAATTCGGTACATTACACTCAAAACCTAATAAGTAATACTGATTATTTCTCAATTATTGAAAAAAATAAGAAAAAACATTAATGTCAATGTAGGAAATGTTCAAAATGCTCGCCGCGAACATCTTGGCATCAACATGCTAATCTGGTGTAGAATTGACTTCTAACGTTACTCAACTTTTCAGGCGTGACTGATCTAATCGCAAGCGTGATTCGGTTTTTTAGGTCGTCTAAGTTTAAGGGTTTCGTTTCGTATACAATACTTTTGACATATCTCCACAAAAAGGAAGTCTAATGGTGTCAGATCAGGAGATCGTGCTGGCCATTCTATCGATCCGCGCCTCCCTATCCACCGATTTGGAAAAATTTGGTTCAAGTACTGCCGGACATTGATTTGGTAATGGGGCAGTGCTCCATCTTGCTGAAACCATATTATATTGGCAGGAACTTGTGGATTTGCTGGATCAGGATATAAGTTTATCAAAGTTGGTACGAAATTAATTTGGAGTAGTTCTAAATATTTTCTCCATTCAAGTTGCCGTCAATGAAAAAGGGACCTACGATATGATTTCCAACAATTCCTGCTCAAACATTAACATTTTCAGGATATTCTTCTCTCATCCAGTGAGGATTCTCATCAGACCAATAGCGGCAATTTTGACGATTAACATGACCGTGTAGTGTAAATGTACTCTCATCAGAAAACAAAACATTTTCTGATTGGATCACATTGTCATCTAACATTGCCATCATTTGCTCACAAAAATGCGTTCTTCTATCGAAATCGTCTTCTATGAGCTCCTGAGTTGCCATCATTCTATAAGGATGCATCTTACTTTCCTTTAATATTCGAAATATTGACGTGTGGCTGACGGTGAACAGCGGGGCTACTTTTCGAACAGAATTATGTGGGCTTTCTTGAAACTCAAGCATAATATCCAATTTCGTATCATACTGCATTGGCAGGAACGTACAGTTATCGAAATTCAAAAGAAAATAGCACCTATACTCCATTCACATTTATAAAGTATCCCGGTTGGCCAAGTTTTAGGTTTATCAAGTTTTTTCCCCTAGAACAGACGCAGGTTGGCACTCGTGAAAATTAAACAACGTTGCCAATGTTAATTCGCTAATTCATCCCCTCAATATTCTTGAAGTGATCTTGAAAACTTCAAATTATATTATATGTGTGCTGATAAGAGAAATGTCAAGTTTTATTAATAAACAATAAAAGTCTGATTTACTTGAAAGATATTTCGCTTTCTGAAATAAAAAACTATAAAAACTGTTCCGTAAGCGTTGATCACATTTTACTTTAACAAATATAAATATATTCATCACGCCAGGAAACTAAAAATGCCGAAGGTAGTGACGAAAAAGCAGAGACAAACTATAAGGAAGAATTGAAATCGGCTCATTCAAAAAGTATCAATTTGGAATCAACACTTTATCATACCAGTATTGCAAAAATGTCGAATATCCTCCTTATTCAACTAGTACTGTATCGAAGATTTTCTACGATCAATGAGGTTCAACTGAATCAAACAAAATAACAAAAAGCCTATACTATGGAAAAGGAAGTTGCTGCAAACCAGCTAGATAGAAAAATAACCAATCAGGAATCTGGGAAAGAATTTCTCAATATAAGTAGACCTGCTTGGAGGGCCAGATCTGGTCAGAAGACCTTCGTTGTCAAGGACCAAATGTAGGTTATATTATTTATTATTTCCTGATGTTTTTCTATCTCCTTTTCTGTTGCAGATATGATTTCAAGATATTTTGTCAGTCTCAATCCAAAAGAAAGATAAAATGTTGTTCCTGAAGAAGATTCCATCCATTATAAATATGTCAGCCTATTCTTTGAAAAAATTCCAAAACCTCTATACTTACTCAGAGAGGTTTTTATCTTTGTGCTCTTGTATCATAGTTAAAAATGTATGGTGTCCTGTTCGAATCTGTTTTGCTATTACTGTAATTGCTTTGAACATGCTATAATGTTTGATACATCAAATGACCTAATGTTTTTTCTCAAAAAAACATATACATGTAACAATGTTAGAAAATAATGTTTTGTGATTGAAAATTATGGACGTTTTATATATTCAAATCCAATTTCTTTATTGAGTTACCGTTTTCTCAAGTTTTTGTATCCAATCATTATATGCCAGTTTGAAAAAGAATCTTTATTAATGATTGTATGCATAGCCTCCATGAGTAGACTTTTTTTAATTCAATATTACTGCTTACATCAGAAGTTTTCACCTGAACTCTTCCATGTGTGCAATCTCATTTATATTAGTGGAGTTATTCTAATTGGATAAGAGTATAAACAATTCTCTTGAAAAATTACTAATTGAATATTGTAAAAAAATTATGTCTTAAGCTGTAATGCCATTGAAATTATGTAAGGAAATTACATTATGAATTACACTATATATTATTTCATCCCATTGTACTTTGATTTTCTTTTCGAATAAACTATCACAAAGTAACGGACTATTCTGGCCATTATTTTTCTGTGAAATTTCAACACTCCATTCTTGTCTTCCGTACGAGAAAATAGCATAACTGAATCTTCCAACCATTTTTATATACGTGAAATATTTCCAGTATTAACAGAGAAAAAAGTTTCTTCAACATTCGCCAGGTCTCTGGAATTATTGAATTCACATAATATTTTCTCAAATTCATTATTTTCCCAAAGTAAATAAATATTTCGATAAATACGTAATTACTACGACTCTTATGAAGAAAGGGCAACATTGCTCAATCATCTGACAGAAAAATGACTATAACCTAACATTTTCAAAAAATACACAGTGAAATGTGTCAAAATTCCATGGCCAACCGGTATACTTTATAAAAGTGAATGGAGTATACACTGATCACTTATTGTCATGCAAACAGACAACGTGTTACTAAGGCTATGAGAATAAACAAATCTGTTTTTGTTTTTTTAATTTCTTCTCAGTAATGGCTTTTGCTTACTTTTTTCATATCAAGAGGTATATGGGAAATGAGTATTGAGTGTAATGTATCGAATTTGTGAAATAATAGTATATTCTAAAACTAGTTGCAGAATGGGCTCCTATTCCAATACGAATGCGAGTTTTCGAACGCATGAGTGTTGGAATTGCATTCTGCAACGAGTATTAGACGATATTTTCTCTATTTCAGTCAAATTTCTGTTGAAATTCAATGAAAAATTTAGATCATACATCCTAGTGACTTTTGTATTGTATCTTGGCAGTTGGTTCACTGACGAAAATTGACATTTTCAACTCGACGTGTGTTGAAAATTGATAGGATCGGCAGTCATTGTTGACAACCACGAAACGAAAAATATTACTGAAAACAGTGCTGTAATGAATTCATTACAGCACTGTTTTTAGTACTGTAATGAACTCATTACGATACTGAAATAGAGAAAATAATTTTCATTTAATTTGAAATGTAAATTTTTGTAAAAAATCTGAAAACACTTAATATTTCCGAAAAAGTTGAAGATAGGTATAGAACATTGTACTTGAATTATGTCTAGAATTTTCTGAAGAATCCAAAAATTAAATATTATACAGGGGATTGCATTTGAAATAAGAAAGTTGGTATTGGCCACGGTCGCATGGAGCACCCTATATAATTTTATTTTCTTGGAAAATTTGCGCATTTAAAATCACAAATCGACGTGTCCGAGCGTTTTTCCGAACACCCCCTCATTTATTCGTTATCGAATTTATTCCATTTGGCTGTTACACTCTGTATGTGGTTGAGCTAATGAACACCCTACACTATTCGTAACGAATATGTTACGAAATACCACATCGAAATATGTTGAATAATGATTTCGCTTTTTCAAAAAAGGTGTCCTGAGAACTCAAAATTTTTCTCGATTCCTATTTATGATTGTATGCTATTTGGTTCTGATTCCTATTGAGAGTTCAAAAATGGCCGACTTGATTTTTGGAAAGAGTAAAAAGCACCTTATCACAAATGGAGTTCTGATAATGAAGTAAGTAGTTTGCTGAACCCCTCAAAGTTCTATCACTATTCCTCCCTATTGAAGAGTAGGTATTATATTGAACGGATATGTGCAACGAATTTGGTGGAAAACATAGTTGCGATGAATTTTATCGGATCGACGCCCTGCGCCGACGTCGTCCAAAGACGCCATCAGCTGGAGCTCGACGCCCCAGTCTCACGGTACACATGGCTGAAACCGGTGGACTTCTTCTCTCCTAGCCTAGGTCTATATGTGATGTATTTGCTGCGTCACAGCGCCATCCTCTCCAGAAGGGCCTGTGGACACGGATTGTTCTCACTCTTGGTGCTTTGGTTGTTGCCCTTCTGTCTCTCAAAACCGCCCAACCATGCTTCAGATACGTACGAGCCCAAATCTGTCAGCTTCGACTCGAAGAACCAGGACGTCGACGTGTTATACAAAGCCATCTCCACCGATGTACCCAAGCTGCAAGCACCTGTCTCGGATGCAGGAGGAACACCTGAAGTTTCTGTTACACCTGTGGAAAAAACAACTCAAGATCCATCTCCTTACTTGGACAGATATCACGTGATAAAAGTTTCTTTCACTAGAGTTCAGACGCCGTTCATAATTGGACTGTGGATATTTTGTGCAAGCTTGGCCAAAATTGGTGAGTTTGAATGTTTTCAAGGTCATCAATTGTTCCAGAGGTGCATTGCACCATCCTCTTACTATTTGGCTAGAGCGATACACGAAAATAATTGGAATTGATTGGTTTAAATGAATTTACATTGACAGTTCGTGTGTTTTAAGTTGTAATCGATAAGTTGTTGCATAAGAATTCCTTCGAAAAGTTGGGTATTTTTCTAAAATGAAATTATAATTTGTGTGTAGTGGCCGCTCAATCAGTATTATCTCTATTTACACGATAATAATCATCTTGTTTATAATAATGTTTATATTGAAATTAATATTCGGTTTTGGAAAACCCCAAAACTCAAATGAATGAATGAACAAATATGTATTAACATAGAGAATCTATACAGAAGTAAAAGGGCAATCAAATAGTTCACACCGAAAAGGTACTGCGATTACAAAATATACTCAACCTTGTTACTTTATTTTCGTATTTGTTGAAAAAAGCAGGTAACTAAATGAAAGCGCAAAGCAGAATCTGAAAGAGATTTGGAAAAGTTTTAATAATTGTTGTTGTCTTGGTTTGGAAAACAGAGATGGATTTTACTCTTTAAAATGTAAACAAACAAAAAAGTCTCTATCAGTATTCATTATTATTCTGCTTTGTTTTTTCATTCAATTTCTCTCACTGTCTAGGTTGAGTCTATTTTGTGAAAGCAGAAACTTTTTTGTGTAAACTTTCAGTTTGCCCTTCTGATCTGAAATATATTTTCTATATTGTTATATCTGTTGATTCAACTTGTGAGAGGTGACCAAAAAAGTGACAAAAAATGACTCCCAAGAAATATTCGCATTGTGTGAAAAAACTGACAAGAAAAAAACGAGGTAATAAAATCCAAGTGGAACACTTATCGAGGTCGACCGAAATTTGCTATTTCTGATTATATTCAAAACTTATCACTTGTTGAAGTCATGATACCGAATTTCTGCAGCTGTGACACTGATAACATTTATCTATTCATTTCAAAATTCCGTGCCAATTAAGAAATATTTTAGAAAATCAATGGCTGTCGAATCTAGTAGATAACTACCTTTGGAAATTTTTTTCTGATGTACAGGGTGGGCAAAATTGGTGCTACATGAACTAAAACTTTTTAACCCGAGGAGATAGAGAAGGAGTTATAGGCCAAAATTGAAATTTGGGCGATTTCAACTTTGGTCATTATCTCCGTTTCTGTTGATGCTAGAATGTTGAAATAAAAACATTATACAGGCACTTTTCTGATAGCAATCCAGTAGCGTACACTGATTTTTTCTAAGAGGTTTATTTGCTGAGTTATAACATGAAGTTGTGTTTTTTCTTATGGAAACAAAAAATGACTTAGAAAGAATCGCCATTTTTTTTCCGTTTCAAAAATGTATCATATGTCATACATCGGACTCAGATTCGTTAAGATATTATGAAAAATATGGAATTCAAATTATTGAGTATTAAGTAGGCTGAATCATAGAATTTTGTGTCTCTACGAATGATGTAATTATTATTTCATGGTTGGATACTTGATGGTGTGATCTCTGATCTCTGTTTGAAACAACTGTCAGTTATTAAAATTTGACATATTCGGATTTATGGTCAAAGCACCTATAATTTCTTCGGTCTGCTCATCCTGGTTCTTTTTTGAATATTTCTTTGAACGTGGCTTCTTAAGAGAGCCAAACACAGCCAAAGTATCTGCCAAATGTTTAAAATATCTAATATTTGGTTAATGACGTTCGGGGAAGCTTTGAAAATATGAATCACTTGCTGCCCCACTATTCTCATTCGCTAAAATGAAACATTTTAACATATCATATTTTTCGTAATTTTGGAATATCTCCATTAGGTATGCCGCCAACGATGACTTCAAATTTAAATAACTGACAGTTGTTTCAAACAGAGATCAGAGATCACAACATCAAGTATTCAATCGTGAAATAATAATTACACCATGCGTAGAGACACATAATTCTATGATTCAGCCTACTTTATACTCAATAATTTGAATTCCATATTATACAAACCATATTTTTCATAATATCTCAACGAATCCGGGGGTGATGTATGACATATGATACATTTCTGAAACGGGAAAAAAATAACGATTCTTTCTAAGTCATTTCAAACTACTGTTTCCATAAGAAAAAACACAACTTCATGTTATAACTCAGCAAATAAACCTCTTAGAAAAAATCAGAGTACGCCACTGGATTGCTATCAGAAAAGTGCCTGTATAATGTTTTTATTTCAACATCCTAGCCAGGGATGTTGCGGATGCCGATTTTTTCACATCCGCGGATGCGAATGAGGATTTTTGAAGGCTCACATCCGCGGATGCGGAAGCGGATGCGGATGCGGATGTTCAAAATCTTATATGAATAATATAAATATAATCTATAAATGAAGAATTAAAACAATTATGAAGTATTTATTGACATTCTTATTAGTGAAAAGTAGTAGGTAATTAGTATGATACAGCAATTTTTCTTCACTAACTAATTTTCATACTAGTAATTAAAGTTGAAAATGGGAGCATTATATCTGATGAACAGTAATATTGCAGCCTTTTCTGATTCCAGGCGGTTACGCAAGGGTTCGTAAATTAAACCCGCGCTACTGAATAGTTGTTCACTAGGAACAGAGCCTGGTGGACTGGATAAAAATTTTCGGGCTATCGGTGATAACATCTTGAATTCCTCTCGATTAACACTCCACCACTTAAGAGGATTTTCATCCACATTTATTTTTTTTTGAGATCTGTATGAAATTAATTCTTTTTTGAGAAGAGCTTCAGTGCTACTATTTTCTAGGACTTCTTCACTCTCATCCTCACTTGATGCATCATAGCAAGATTCGCATCCTCATAAAAATCCGCATTGATTTATTGCGGATGCAGAAGTCCAAAATTATGCGGAAGCTCCGCATTGACGGATGCGGATGCGAATATCCGCAACATCCCTGATCCTAGCATAAACAGGAACGGAGATAATGTCCAAAGTTGAAATCGCCCAAATTTCAATTTTGGCCTATAACTCGGAAACAAAAGAAGATAGAGGAATGCAGTTGATGGCATTATCAGTTTCTCGAAAAAAGAGGACTATAAGGTGCCATTCATTTTTCTCTATCTCCTCGGGTTAAAAAGTTTTAGTTCATGTAGCACCAATTTTGCCCACCCTGTACCTACTGTATGCTGAAAAAGCAGTTGAGACGTATGCTATTCATCTTCGTTCAGGTTGATCATGGAAAGGATATTTGTCATTTTCCTCAAAGAAACTATGAAAATTCACAATATAAAACGTTTTCGGAATACATGAAAGAATGTTTCGCCTTTTCTTAAGTCAATATTCTGTCTGAATTTTTCAAATTAAAATTCAGTTTTCGAATATGAGTTCCATTTCATCAGGTCCAATTTATTTAGGAATTCCTAAATTTTTTTGTTTCCGAAATTTATGATGAGAGGATGAGAACATCAACAGTGAAGCGGAGGACATCGTGTTAAAAATCGACCTTTCTCTCTAGGCATTTTCCTTCTTTCTAGACTAGGAAATATTAGTTTTATTCTAAACATCGTTACAAAGTGGCGGAGGATCCAGTTCGTATTGAAATACTCAATTTTCTTTATCCTAGTGATCCTGGTCAGAACATCAGGCCAAGTATATTAAATTATTGTATTGTTATCCATCCTTGGCAGGTGTGCAAATCTTCAAGTTCATCGGACCTCTTGAAGTAGGTGAAAACGACGTTGAAAGATTAAGTCACATAGATTATCAGCTCGAAGCTTGAGCAAGTTAGAAGATTTAGTTGTCTTCTGTGTGCTTTGTGACTGTGTCCTTTTGCCTTCATATGCACAACACTGTTAATTCAAAAATGATGTAAGGTGAGAATTTTTTTGAGAAACACAAGAACTCAAATATCTCGGAAACTATTGATTTTCGGTTATCAATGAATTTGGCTCAAACGACAGCAAATGAGTCGTACTATCACTTCCTCCAAGATTCACGTCTAATTTGAAAACACCCTGTATAATTCTTTTGACAATTCGTATCTTTATTTTGAATGTTGCGGCTTACTCTATATCTAGTGGGCTATTCGAGATGATCACACAAAAAAGACTGTGCTAACGGCAATAGTAGATATTTCATTGACTTCGTTTCAGTTGGCCCAATAAAACTTCTTGTTATATCAATAAATTATTTTTGAAGTAATTAAATTCAGATAATTCATTGAATGATACGGCTGTCATTCAATTATAGTCAGAATAATATTGAAATAAGGAAGAACTGCATATTCGTTAAATAAGACTTCTATTTGAATGAATCGATCAGAATAATATTGAAATAAAAAAGAACTATATTTGCTTTGAATACAACCTATATTTGAATGAATTGATTCATTTCATTCAATAGCTAAAAAAAGTAACGGAACAATAACTAGATTTATTCCAATGAAGCTTATGATTGATTCGAAAATAGTAAATAAAGCTACGAAGACGACTGCATCAAGACAAGACGCGACAGGATTTTGATTTAGTATTTAGTTGCGTGTGTGTGTTACTGCGAAGAAAGAGTTTGAAAATGGAAGAGCTATTAAATAAGTGGGGAATGGAATCTCTAGTTCCACATTTTCAGGGTAAGTACCTTCATATTCATATGAAAATGTCTCAAAGCCTTCCGTTTCATTGTGAATGTGTGCCATAAACGAAAGACAATCTAATAATGGTACTTATTTTACCGATAGTTGCTAGGATGTTAGTTATTTCACTTGGTGCACCATCGCTTTCGAAGGAGGGACATCCAATTTCAAGATTAAATTGAACCAAATCTTAGTGGTTGCTTTTGATATACCTGGGCCTGTTTCATAAAACAAGTTATAAGTTAACAGGCAGATATTCTGCGAGTTGTAAGTTTTTTGTCCAATATCCGCTCCATAAAAATAACTAACTAAGAACTAAGGTAACAATACCGATTAAACTAATTCGTAAAATTGTAATCCAACTTAATGTGGGAGCAGTATTTGGTGAAATTCACTTGTTTTCAATGTGCATTACAAGTATCTACTTTTACTTGTAAAATTGTAACTTGTTTTTTTATGGAACTGGGTATTGAATATTGATCAAACAACTGTGTCCCACAGTTATCCACTACTTACAGAGTTTGATGTTGGTAAAAATTTTATCAAGTCTCTAACATTCATTCTATTTTCAAACAAGGTTTTGCTTATGTAGTTTTTTGGGGTTTAGAAAATCGAAAAGAAAAATATCCTTCAAGATCCCTATTTAATATTGTCGCTTATTATCACAGTACCATAACAATGTTCAAAGTAGAAGAAATAAGTTATTGTTTTGTTATGAATATTAGTATGTTACTGTTTACTTATTGTTATTGTGTTCTTGAGACAACATTTATGATTATGTTGATAAAATAATAAACAAATGTAAAATATTCGAAATAGTTTTATTTGATACATCTTATCATTCAATCAATAAATCAAAGAGTTAAATTAACAATGATAAACTTTCAATTCAAATATAGTAAAATATTTCTAACAACTGCATCATATTGATTCAATTGATGTAGTTTCTTTCTCCAATATGAAGTTTATTTAAATCAAAATCAAGCATTCATTCTTTTTATAGTAAACTATACCTTTAAAGAAATTACATCTTGTTTCAGTTTCAATATATCCTACATTTAAAACAATCCAAATGTATAGTTATTCAATAATATATTTATTCTCCTGAAATATTAGATATAGTTAATTGAAAGAAAAAAAGTTGGGGTTGTTTTAATTGTATTTTTTCATTGAAACTAACAAACGCTTTTCTTGTCCCAATTATAGCATTTCATTGAATACTTTTACTGCTTAGATCAAATCAATGAGACCTATAATTGAATCAAAAATAGCCATGGGAAGAACAAGATAAGCATTGAATTAAATATAGTAATCATTCCGGAATAGGGAATACAGTATATCATTGATTCAATGGTTATGCCATTGTTCCTACTAACAGTGTTTTTTGTGTGAGATATTGCTAATGGGAAGCACCTTTCCAGGACACATCGAAATCGTGATCTTCAATAAAGGGAGGTTGAAAGTTCAGATATGTGGAAGAAGTTTTTCAAGAACTTGTTGTAGTGTTTCTTTCATTTATTTGGGGACATAACAGTTGCTGATTATCTTGATGGAGTCGAAATTCAAATTCAACACTCAGTCCTGAAAAGAATATCAAAGTTTATATCACTCTGATAAAGATGTCAAAAATATCGGATGTTTTATACATTTTTGGTTATTCCACAGTGAAGCCACCGATTTATTTTCAAAAGTCTTGGGTCGCCATTAAATGTGAATTTGGATTTGATACCAAAATGATGAAATGAAATCAATGGGTTGCCAATTAAAAACAGACTCAACTCTCGTAGCGTTTCAAGCGAACATCCTCTATGATTGAAATTATTTTAGGCTGATGCATCATTGCAAGAGTCAATTTATGGTGGAAAAATTTCCATTACTATCGTAAATATTGAGATATTCTACTTAATTGCACAAACGGGACACCCACTATGCTCCAATTTGCTTATTTATCAAACAATATCTACGGGAATCATAAGGACCTGAGTACATGGGCGGATTTTGCCGGTGATAGATTTTCTAGTTCAGTGGCGCAGCCAGAATTTTTGTTCGGGGGGGGCCCGACGCGAATATTCAACAGAATTTTTGTTCGGGGGGGGGGGCCGACGCGAATATTCAACTGTATCTACTGATATACAGGTAGAGAAGTTTGCATGCAGAAAAATCTCGGGGGGGGGGGGGGCCGGGCCCCTCGGGCCCCCCCCTGGCTGCGCCCCTGTTCTAGTTATCGAATCACAGTAATTTTAGATTCGAGGTGAAAATAACTATATCGAAGTGGTCATAGAGAATTCCCTCATATAACGCAATAATGATAAAACGTTAGAATCGGATAATGTATGTACCATCCTAGTAGACACTATTATATTAGCTTCTGCAAACAATATCCTCGCCTTTGCTCGATGGAAAATAATCTCGTTGTTTGTCTTCAATTACTAAATACCAATATTGGGACTGGAATATCGAGACGGGAATAGAAACACATGTTCACACATGTTGCCAAATCGTCCACTAATTCAACCCATTAACTTGATTTGCTCAACACAACACAGGAGATTCATCAAAGCTATACCACGAAATAAGGGAAATTGGATTTGGGAATTTGGGATTGAATATAAACTTTTATATCCAGAATGTTATATCCATACTTTTCGTCTCTTTGAACTCTCCTTCTATATGAGGCTATATGATTTCTTGTGTATTTTTCGAATTTGGAGCCGTGGTATCAAATCACAGGGTTCGACTCAGTTATAAATTCGTGGTCCTTCGGATTGACCAACCGGCTCGTCGTACACACAATAATGATGCGTTTTTATTTTGATCGAAATATCTGTCTATCATTAACATTAGATATCGCATTGTTGTTGATCTGAATGATATATTATTCAAAATGAATGAATAGAAATCGTTTGCTTATACGATATTGTTTGTTTATCAAGGAAAATATGAATTATTGATACTTACAAACTTCGATCGATTGATCGTGAATGCAACAGGGTGTTTTATTTGCATCCGTGATGGGGAGAACTGAATTCGTTTGTGGTAGTTCGTTTTTCTGATATTTCAAAACTACTGATTCGATGATTAATGGAATTTTGTAGAGGAGAGTTGGATAAAGCGGAATAGCAAACGTTATCTAACCCTAACCTATAACTCCCTAACCAAGCCATTGATAACAGCTACTTCTGCATAGTAACTTCTCCATTCTCCATATTCATTGAATATGAATAAGCCCCAAAGAGATTGATGATTATATGTATAGAAAGAGTCATATTTGTGATAAAAGTTAAAGTATACTATTTTGCCATCCTAGTCAGGTAAAATGGGATGGTTTATGAATGAGAATAAAGATGATAATGGGAGTCGATTATATTTATTAAAAATGAAAAATTAGGAAATTCATCTTTATAACAAAAAACTAATTAACACTTCAGCAACGACAAAAATCGCACGAGTACGGCTCACCATCATTCTACACCCCAGTACAAGCTTCTCGAGGCCAAAGATGAGAATCCTAGCACATTACCTAACCGTCATCAGTCTTTCATTCAGAGTAAAATTCAGAACGATAAATGCAGGTTACATCGTGCTCCTCTTAATTTTTTTCCTTTCCCTCTTCTGTTTTTTGACTCATTGTTGAATTATAGATTTTTCACTTTTTCTACGTTTTTCTTTATTGTTTTATTATTGCCCAAGCTAAGTTTTCGCTTTTTGCATTTTGCCTGACAAAATATTTTTCAGGATTTTTAGGGGACAAATTTATTTATCAAATTTAGAAATGACACAAAATGTAGTCAATTGTCCAAATTATCGTTCGAAATACTCACCATTATCAATTTTTTTTATAAGAACTGAAATATTTTTCACTCGCTACCGGTAAAACTAAATAGTAGAGGAAATATGGAATACCATTTTGTTTTTGGGATATGAAAAAAAACTTCATATTAATTAAATCAGTTTAATGTTTTCACTAATCAATCATACACTTATATGTAGTAATTAACACTTAACAGCCTTTAATCAAATATATTATTAAAAATTGTCATTACAATTGTCGGATCTTATCATTAACCTTTTAAGTTTTATCTTTTAATTGTTTGACGACCCTGTAGGTAGGCTTTGATAAAAATGTCAGGGAGAAAATATATGTCAATTTGGTAAAAGAAAGAAATACAGAATTTGACTTGTGAAAGAAAGTTTTACTGAAATTCAAGACCGTTCAGCACAGAACTGAACATTTGGTGACCCCGACGTGATCTTCTGCATGGAGGAGAATAGACCAAGACGAAATTTAGCAGGGATGAATAGATCGCTATCGGCAGACTTTGTGTGGCCCGAAAACTTTGGAAATGGATCCAGAATTCCCCGGGCAGACAGAAACACATCACATGCTGGATCTATGCATTACGTTGCACCTGGTGAACTTCAGCCTTCATCCAGAAGCCACTCTATTGAAGAAACTGACAAACCAACTTCTTCCAAGGGAGGACGCCCAGAATCAAAACGTAGTACTATTGATTTGCAAAAAAAAAGGCTTATCCTAGAAAATGAGAAGAAAAGGCAAGAGTTAGAAATGCTGAAACGAAGACAGTTTGAGCTAGAGTCGAAGCAGAAGGAAATAGAAAACTATCTTCGCCTGCAAGTTATGGAAGAGGAGTTAAAAAAGGCCGAATTCGAGGCACAAAGTAATGAGGGTGCCAGTTGTGAATCCAGAAAAAAGAAATTTTCGAAAATTTGTGGAATTGTTGAAAAAACAAATGACAATCTTGTTGGAGACTGGATAAACAATATCCCAGAAGCAACTGAGATAGATGAAATCGAGAGTTTTCCAGAAAACCAAAATGCCAACAATGACATCACAATGTTATGTGATACTCTGCGAGATGTACTTATGTCAGTGAAAACTTCAGAACAATCTCAAAAAACCTTATTTAAAATTGGTGCCAGACAATTTGTAGACAAAGACTTTCCTTGTTTTGATGGAAATCCCCTAGATTGGCCGCTATTCTATAAACATTTCACGAATATTTGTACATTATGTGAATATTCGAATGAGGAGATTATGCTCAAACTACAAAAATGTTTGAAGGGACTTGCGAAGTCAACCGTTTCTGGAATGATGCTGACATCAAATGTGGACCTGGTTATGAAAACTCTTCAAACTCGATTTGGCAGGCCTGAATTCATCATCGAAACACTCATTGTGAAAATAAAAAATTTACCATTCATAAGAGACTGCAATTTGGAAAAACTCATTCATCTATCAAACGAAGTGAATAATATGGTGTCCACTATGAAAATTTTGGAATCCACGGGTCATCTCCAAAATCCCCAATTGATAAAGGAACTACTCAATAAGTTACCAGATGTCTTGAAATTGAGCTGGGGAGAAGCTGTGTCCAGGAAGAATGGAATTGTAGATTTAGATGATTTCGCAAAATGGTTGGAGAGTTACGCTAGCGCTGCATGTTTTGTTAGTACACCACAGCCATTCGAAACAGAAAAACAAAATCCATCGAAAAGGTCCGAAAGAGTTCTGAGTACAACAGAAAAACAAAAATTCCAGATTCCAAAGAAGTATTGTTCATATTGTGGAAGCGACTCTCACCGAGGTGAGTGTCCGCAAATGAAAGCTGATGACATCGATACCAGATGGAAAACCGTAACTGAGAAAAAACTCTGTTTCTCATGCCTCAAGGGGAACCACCATAAATTCAAATGTCGAAACAAGAAAGTATGTGGAACCACAGGTTGCAAATTGTTTCATCACCCTCTTCTCCATAAAGAAAAAACCGTTGTTGCAAGTGAAAATACCATTTCTACCAGTATATCAGAACCACATGTTGAAATGATATGTGCAGTAGCCAGCGACAGAAAAACGTTATTGCGGATGATCCCCATAAAACTGCATGGTCCGAAGACCACCGAAACAGTCTATGCACTTTGCGATGAGGCATCTACAATTACTTTGTTGGATGCAGAAATAGCTAAAGATCTAGGCATTGTAGGCTCTCCAGAGCAGATATGTTTGCAGTGGACGAACGAAGAAATCAGTTCTCAGGTAAACTCTCTCAGATTCGATTTGAAGATATCTGAGGTGGATGAACAAAGCAAAGTTCATTTTCTGAGGGGTGTTCGAACTATAGAGAACCTGTCACTGCCGTCACAAACCATAACAATGTCAGATATAGAAAAGGAATCACATTTGAAAGGAATTCCCGTTCGGAGTTATGAAAATCAGAAAGCTGTCATGATAATCGGACAAGACCACATTCATTTGATAACTCCTCGGCAAATACGATGTGGGCCAGAATATTCTCTGATGGCAACAAGATGTCTATTGGGATGGTCAGTACATGGGCCCAGTTCAAGAAAGTATGAAAATGGTAATACGAAAGCTCACGTGTTACATGTTTGTGAAAAATATAATGAAGAAGATGAATTACAAGATCTAATGAAAAAACAGTTTACGACAGAATCTTTTGGAGTTTTATTAACACCCAATCGATTGAGTAAAGACAATTTGATGGCAATGAAGATAATGAAAGACACAATCAGAAGACTAGATGATCGATATGAAATTGGACTTCTTTGGAAAGAGAATAGTATGCAGCTTCCAGAGAGCAAATTCCGAGCCCTACAGAGACTGAAGTGTATCGAGAAAAAATTCCGAAAAAATGTTAAACTGGGAGAAGATTATTGCCTAAAAATCCAGTCCTACATAGAAAAAGGGTATGTGACGAAACTCACTAGAGAGGAAGCCGAAGTATGTGGACCCCTAACTTGGTACCTTCCACATTTCCCAGTCGAAAATCCCAATAAGCCAAATAAAATCAGATTGGTTTTTGATGCTGCTGCCAAATCCAATGGTCTCAGTCTGAATGATGCGTTGTTGTCTGGTCCTGATCTTTTACAATCGCTGGTAGTTATTCTATGGAAATTCAGACAAAGAAGATTTGGATTCTGCGGAGATGTGCGTGAAATGTTTCACCAGGTTCGAATCCGAAAACAAGACCGTCCTTCGCAACGATTTCTTTGGAGAGACCTGGAATACAACCGTAATCCTGATACGTACGAGATGAACGTAATGACTTTTGGAGCTACTTGTTCGCCAGTTTGCGCACAATTCGTGAAGAACTATAATGCCGATAAATTCGCACAAGATCCTGAGATACGAAAAGCTATCATAGAAAAATTTTACGTGGATGACTATCTCGACTCAAGAGACACAGAAGAAGCTGCGATTGAAACTATTTCAGAAGTTCGTAGGATCCAGAAGATTGCAGGATTTGATGTGGTGAATTGGATGAGTAATTCAAGTAGAGTCCAAGAATTTCTGAAGGAGGACATGCTCTTGGCTACATCAAAAAACATTGACGAAAATCCTCTTCATCGTGTACTGGGACTATGGTGGAACGTTCAGGATGACAATTTCTCATTTCGCCTCAACAACATAGAAATGATGAAACACGAATATCCAACGAAGAGACAAGTCTTGAAATCCGTCATGTCTCTGTTCGATCCTCTAGGCTTCATAGCATGTTTCACAATCAGGGGAAAAATCCTCATGCAAGATGTTTGGAGATCGGGAATCGACTGGGATGCAGAGCTTCCTGAAAATCTGAAATACACTTACAGGATGTGGCTTGAAAATATCTCGAAAATTACGAAATTGAGAATTCCAAGGTGTTATAGTTTCAACATACCGATTGCTGAAAGAATTGAGATTCATACATTCTCAGACAGCAGTGAGAAAGCATTCGCTGCTGTGTCATACCTGCGTGTTATAAGAAAATCCGAAATAAACGTTTCTTTTATCGCAGCAAGAACGAGAGTATCCCCGCTGAAACCTCTGTCGATCCCAAGATTAGAGCTACAAGGTGCTGTGATGGCGAGTCGGCTTGCAGAATCCATCAAACAAGAACTTGAAATTCCCATTGATCAAAAATATTTTTGGACCGACTCACGATGCGTTCTTGGATGGATAAAAGGCGACGGTAGAAAATACAAACAGTTTGTGTCCCATAGAATAGGAGAGATCCAAGAGCGAACTCGTTGCGAAGATTGGAGATGGGTCCCCTCTGGAGTGAATCCAGCAGATGAAGCCACAAGATCAGAAATTCTCCATAATAAGAAAGCATTTGATGGTTCCTCAGAAACAGTCATCTCAAAAATATGGTTCAATGGACCCGATTTTCTAAAATCTACCGAAGAATACTGGCCCAAAGAAAAAAGCAATCTTGAATATTTCACGGAGTCTGAAATTAAAAAAGAATTTGTGTCGTGCGAGGTATGTTTGTTTGTCAAAAAAACCGAAAATGTTCTACCAGATATAAAGAAGTTTTCAAAATGGTTGAGATTGATCAGGACTGTTGTGAATCCAGAAAAAAGAAATTTTCGAAAATTTGTGGAATTGTTGAAAAAACAAATGACAATCTTGTTGGAGACTGGATAAACAATATCCCAGAAGCAACTGAGATAGATGAAATCGAGAGTTTTCCAGAAAACCAAAATGCCAACAATGACATCACAATGTTATGTGATACTCTGCGAGATGTACTTATGTCAGTGAAAACTTCAGAACAATCTCGCAGTGAAAGAAAGTTTTACTGAAATTCAAGACCGTTCAGCACAGAACTGAACATTTGGTGACCCCGACGTGATCTTCTGCATGGAGGAGAATAGACCAAGACGAAATTTAGCAGGGATGAATAGATCGCTATCGGCAGACTTTGTGTGGCCCGAAAACTTTGGAAATGGATCCAGAATTCCCCGGGCAGACAGAAACACATCACATGCTGGATCTATGCATTACGTTGCACCTGGTGAACTTCAGCCTTCATCCAGAAGCCACTCTATTGAAGAAACTGACAAACCAACTTCTTCCAAGGGAGGACGCCCAGAATCAAAACGTAGTACTATTGATTTGCAAAAAAAAAGGCTTATCCTAGAAAATGAGAAGAAAAGGCAAGAGTTAGAAATGCTGAAACGAAGACAGTTTGAGCTAGAGTCGAAGCAGAAGGAAATAGAAAACTATCTTCGCCTGCAAGTTATGGAAGAGGAGTTAAAAAAGGCCGAATTCGAGGCACAAAGTAATGAGGGTGCCAGTTGTGAATCCAGAAAAAAGAAATTTTCAAAATGGTTGAGATTGATCAGGACAACTGCTTGGTGTTTGAGGTTCATCAATAATTCAAAAATCAAGCATAGAAATGACAGAATGAAGGAAGAGTTGGAAGTGGAAGAGTTGAAGGTGGCCGAAAGAATCTGGATAAAGCAGTCGCAATACGAGAGTTTTGGCGAAGAAATTCGGCACCTTGAGAAAGAAAAACAACTGAAAAAACAAAGCAAACTCGCTTCATTGTCTCCAGAGATGAAGGATGGAATTTTGGTATTGGGCGGAAGGACAAATTTGTCCACAAATTTGGATGAGGACACCAAAGAGCCCATTATTTTATGCCCAAAACATCCCTATACTAAACTTTTGATTCGACACTATCATGAACGATATCGTCATAGAGGTATAGAAACGACGCTTAATGGATTGAGACAAAAGTTTTGGATAATCAATGGACGAGGAGCTGTCAAGGCTGTGTTTAGCCAATGCAATACGTGTAAGATAGAACGAAGCAAGCCTAAACCTCCGATCATGGGACAATTACCCGAAATTAGGCTGAGGAAAGAAGTTCGACCATTCATCAATGCTGGTATGGATTTCTTTGGACCTATTCTGGTGAAAATTGGAAGAAGACATGAAAAGAGGTGGGGGGTATTGTTCACGTGCTTAGCTGTGAGAGCTGTTCATCTGGAAATTTCCCATACGCTGAACACGGACTCCGCGATCATGGCTATCTTGCGAATGTCAGCTAGAAGAGGAAAACCAGACACCATTTATTGCGATAATGGGACGAACTTCCGAGGAGCATCCAAAGAATTGAGGAGTATGATTCAAGACCTGGATACATCAGCCATCGAAAATTCCATGTCTTCAAGGAATATACAGTTCAAATTCATCCCTCCTGCATCTGCACACATGGGTGGGGCTTGGGAGAGGCTCATTGGATCTGTCAAACGAGTCATCGGCAAAGTTCTTCACCAGCAGCCACTGAAGGAAGAAATTTTGCAGACACTATTTGCAGAAGCAGAGCTCCTAGTTAATTCCAGACCATTGACTAGACTATCCAATGATCCAAATGATCTTGCAGTACTTACACCGAATCATTTTTTGCTTGGTTCATCGAATGGTGAAGGTCCTCCATTCCCTCAGAATCCAGATAAAAACTGTCTGAGAAGGGCATGGAATTTATCTAGACATCTTTTAGACTCCTTCTGGTGTCGTTGGGTAAAAGAATATTTACCGACTTTAACCCGAAGAAACAAATGGACCAAGGACCTGAAACCAGTTCGAAAGGACGATGTTGTTGTTCTGGTTGATGATACGGCCCCAAGATATCGATGGAAATTGGGAAGAATAACAAATGTTTATCCTGGACCGGACCAAAAAATTCGAGTAGTGGATGTGAAGACGTCTTCAGGAGAATATCGACGACCTGTTACAAAAGTGTGTTTATTGGAGCTAGAAGAGAACTAGTTCTTCTAGCAGGGGGGAAAATGTCGGATCTTATCATTAACCTTTTAAGTTTTATCTTTTAATTGTTTGACGACCCTGTAGGTAGGCTTTGATAAAAATGTCAGGGAGAAAATATATGTCAATTTGGTAAAAGAAAGAAATACAGAATTTGACTTGTGAAAGAAAGTTTTACTGAAATTCAAGACCGTTCAGCACAGAACTGAACAACAATCTAACACAAAAAACAAAATCACAAATGAGTAACCAAATATGGAATAGGTACCCATATATGAAAGAAAAGCATAAATCAACATGACAATAACAAACATGGACATTAATATCTTTGAGATCAATTAAATGAATATAACATATTGTGATAAATGAAAGAAGTTTCATAATTACTCGCAAAAGTCATAGATCCAAGTATCCAACTCTGGACCAGCACAATCATAATGTGCCCAGAGCCCATTCATCAAGCATATTCCATAATTAGATTATTTTGGATTTTAAACTAGTTCAAACTCTTCCAATTTTTTTTCAAGTAACAATATTTTAATGACAAAAGATCACAAAATGGTGAAATAAACATAATACCGATATACTTAATAGTATAACACTTATGTATACAAACATAACAGCTGGTAATACTCATTTATTACTTACCTTTAAAATTTTCTTCATGACAACAAACAAAACAGCCTGCCACACGTTAAGCGTTCGCGCAACTAACTCGATGGTGTGAATGCGATAGTTATTAGACCGAATGAAACAGAAGATGGTCGAGTGTTGCGTTTATTACTTATAGTCTTGGAGAAATGAAGGTATTCCATATAAGGATACTATTTCATATTTGGTGACTTTCCTCTATAACTCTTCTTTTACGAAATTTCGCTGTCACGCACTACAGATTCACTATTCATCTGAAGGATCACCTGCTATATTTGAAGATACCTCATTTACAGCGAGTTATACTACCAGTTGTCAGATGAAGGTGGATTTATACAGCAACTAAAATAAAATAAGAACTAAAATAAAATAAAATAAGAATGTTCACTTCATGCATTTCAATGACACCGTTTATACAGGAAATAAGCTAAAATAAGGAATAAGAATTAGAATAAGAGATGGTCAACTTTTATCTTTTTCGCTTATTTTATTTGGAAAATGATAGTGCGCATGACCCAAATCCACTCCCCAATCTTTTCCGTATTGAAACTTTCGACAAGTTCTAGTTTTCTAACCTAAAATTCAATGAATATTTTTTTAAATCATTGTTGATAATATATTTAATATGGATGACCAAGAAATCATGATAGGAGCGATGTTGTTATTGATGATAAGTATCTACTGCGATTATCGCCTTGAAGAAAAGGCGGAAGTCATTGTCAAAAAATCTGCGATTTGATTGGTTCATTCTTATTTCTTATTTTATTCCAGTGATCTCTATAAACCTATGTTGTCTGCTCTTATTTCTTATTTTATTTTATTTCAGTTCTTATTTTATTTTAGTTGCTGTATAAATCCACCTTAAAGGTGGATTTATACAGCAACTAAAATAAAATAAGAACTAAAATGAAATAAAATAAGAATGTTCACTTCATGCATTTCAATGACAGCGTTTATACAGGAAATAAGCTAAAATAAGGAATAAGAATTAGAATAAGAGATGGTCAACTTTTATCTTTTTCGCTTATTTTATTTGGAAAATGATGGTGCGCATGACCCAAATCCACTCCCCAATCTTTTCCGTATTGATACTTTTGACAAGTTCTAGTTTTCTAACCTAAAATTTAATGAATATTTTTTTAAATATTATTGATGATATATTTAATATGGATGACCAGGAAATCATGATGGGAGCGATGTTGTTATTGATGACAAGCCTTGAATAAAAGGCGGAATAGGAGATTTTCTAAACTTACACAAAAGTCATTGTCAAAAAATCTGGGATTTGATTGGTTCATTCTTATTTCTTATTTTATTCTAGTGATCTCTATAAACCTATGTTGTCTGCTCTTATTTCTTATTTTATTTTATTTCAGTTCTTATTTTATTTTATTTGCTGTATAAATCCACCTTAACTCTGCTTATTTTCGAATATTGCCCTATATCCCGTTTTACCGAACTATCCTGTTTTGTCCAACCCTCCCCTACTTATATTAAGAATGGTGCATGCAAATATTTGTCCCTACCTATGGCGTAACCAGAGCCATATAAAATTCTTGCGAATGAAATTTGCAAGTTAATGTTCTGAATGTTATGTATGAATTCCCAATTCAAGTAGTGGGGAATAGGACGAACAATATATAACTGGGATTCATTTTCTAATTTATTCGACGCGTTTGGCCAAAATTGTTTATAAAGGCATATCAAGGGTGTTTTTTAGAGGTATAGAACTTTGAGTTAGCAACACTTTTTTAACTGGCGGTCATTTTGTCAGCTTTAAAATGATTTCTTTTTAGTTAGGTTTCAACATGAATAGACTGACGCCTGAACAACGCTTCCAAAATGTGCAAATTCATTTTCAAAATCATGGTTCTATCCATTTTACGGTCAACATAATCGTCCATCAGATAATCTCATTTCACTTTTTTAATTGATGAAGGTGTGCCCTCTCAGATTGAATATTTCAATTTTGGCGTTCTTGCAGAAACGGCTTGAGGTAATCGGATTCTGAGTTCACAATTAGAATTGATTCTCTTGAGATCGTAGAAAATATATCTAATCTTCTCAGAACAATATATTCGAGAAGTCATTTGTATACTCCATCCAAGAATTATTGACATCTCGAGCAGCTTAGAAAAATTGTTCACGAATATTTTTTTTCGCAACTAGATTCTTCGGTTTGTTTTACTGGTTTAACGTAATTTTTAATCATTCATGGGTAACTTGTATCTGATATACGAGTTCCATAATAGTTTTCGTTATCGAACCATAATTTCCTTACTGTATGCTCCTAACATTGATCTTGAGTTCGTGAATTTATCAATTCAAGAAGCAGTATATTGCTGCTATATTCATACGATCGTAATCGTTTGTGATAATTGAGAAAATTTTCAATCTCGAAACTTTCAAAATGCCTCACTTAAAAAAATACTACTTAATTTTTAGTTTATATTTATCTATATTATTGCTAATTATTGATAATATATATACAGGGTGGCCATTTGAAAACGAAACAAACGAGATTACAGACGAAATACATTTTTTCGATAGAAATGCTCGGACAGGTCGATTTCTGTTTCGAGGGGGACAACTCAAGATGTAGGTTACGGACGCATAGCGCTTCAACCCTTGCTGCTACAACCCCCACCCCCAATTTTTTAATAGGGAAGATGGGGTGAGTGTTACCTCAAATCAAAGGTATTTTTATACTGATTTCAGCACAGTAATTGTAGTGAAGCAATGTATCGCAGGAATTTGGACAAATGAAATAAAATCAATTATGATTTTGCCGACGTTTCGGAACTAATTGTTCCTTTTTCAAGGCTAAAAGAAAGCGTTTATTAATTACATGAAGATAAATATACAACATTACACATCATACCTCATCATACAACTAATAAAGATATAAATTTAAAATAATTAGGCGAAGTCAAGAACGAATAAATGATTCCGATGAGTGACAGTCAATTAATTAAAAACAAACAAATTATTGAACCTTTGAATCGGGATTACATATGGTGAACGCGATGTAACCGTTGACATATATTTTCTTCTTCGATGTTGGCTTACTCAATTCACCCCAAACTGGTAAATACACGGTGTGAACAAATATAAAAGGGAACATGAACCTGATCAAAAATATAAAAAACAAACGCGGAGACAAACATGTAATTGTAGAGTAATTGTAGTGTTTCTTTGTGAAAAATCGACATCTTGATTAAAGATTTCTATGTCAGTGGATTGGAGGAAGGAAGCTACAGTCATGGTTGTTTTGAAGCTCAAAATGTCGATTTTTCACAAAAAAACACTACAAGTGCCATGAAAACACCATGAAAAAACAATTACTGTGCTGAAATCAGTATCAAAATACCTTTCAAATGAGGTTTCACTCACCCCATCTTCCCTATTCAAAAATTGGGGGTGAGGGTTGTAGTAGCAAGGGTTGAAGCGCTATGCGTCCGTAACCTACATCTTAAGTTGTCCCCCTCGAAACAGAAATCGACCTGTCCGAGCATTTCTATCGAAAAAATTTATTTCGTCTGTAATCTCGTCTGTTTCGTTTTCAAATGGCCACCCTGTATAATATAGTTATAATATTATTATAAACAAAAAAGGTACTTCCTTTGAACATTTACCTTCTTTCAGTTCGTTAGTTGTGAAATATAAATTGCTATTGACTGAAGATACAGGCTACAACTCACTCCCTTCAGTTCCATAGGGACTCAAGGGAGTAATATAAGTACAGGGTGCGACACGGAGGATGGATGGTTTTAAAAAAATAATAAAAGCGTTAATTTTTACTCAAAAACATATTTATTGACGGAATCAGATTCTCAAGGAAATAGCATTTGAGACAGTCAAGTGTGGAAAATCACATCAGGCATGTGGTGGCCGAAATCGGTGATGCAGTGCTGGAGGCGCTCAATGGCTTGTCGAACGCGTTCAACATTTTCAGGCGTTCGAACTGTTCGCACAGGTCCTCTTGGTCTTCTGTTGATCAGTTCACCACGTCTGCGAAGTGATTCAACCCAACGAAGGATGGTGTTTCGAGAGGGAATAGCTCTATTCCGATGAATGTGGAAATGGCGACGAAACTCACGCTGCACGACCGTGACTGACTCATTATTTCGGACGAAACTATCATAGGCGAAAACACGATGCTCCACCGTCCAAGGCTCCATGACGACAACTGGTAAATAAAAAAATAAATGCTAGGAACACACGAGTCTAACGGCACCTTCCCCACTTCTCTCGTCCTCAGTGGGGGAAAGTTATGCCCATCTGAAAAACGTCCGCCCTCCGTGCCGCACCTTGTATAATCCTAAGGGATTCAATGTGACACACTTCAGACCCTGAAAGTAGGAACTAAAGTGGAAATTTCCGTTCACGAAGGAGAATAGAGTTTTCTGGGATCGATTCACAAATGGAAAGTCACTTCGGTTGGGTACAGTTGTGTCTGCTTGTATAAATTTCATGTTTGATATTCACATAAATGTCACGTCTATTGAATGTTGAACCTAGTGCATGATTGGCTACTGAAATAAGACTATAAACAGCTTTGCTTTCATGGACGGAAGGAATTCGAATACGAAAATTTGAATAATGAATTCATCTTCAAGATTTTTCCTGATAAACTGTGGTAGTTTTATCGAATCTGCTACAGATTTCGGGAAAAAAGTTTTGAACGATTCTCTTGGGATCCTCAGAAAAATCAAAATTGTCATAAAAATCCAGTTATTTCAAAAATCAATCTGAATTAATTGATTCTACCTGTTTTCATAATTTACATTTTAATATTCTCTCGTATACGCTGTATCTCAAAAACAAAAACGGAAACGTTTGGGGTTCCATATTTTGGAACACCCTGTTCTTGAACTCAGACTGTTTTTGAAATGAGGTAAGTAATCATATCCAAAAAGAAGGAATGCAAAAAGAAATATGTCTTCACAAATTTATTCAGGAAAAACGAAATGAAATACTGCCAATCAAATCTCAGTAGAAAATCTTATATTTCACAAAATTCACCTTGTAACCAGATATCTTACTTTTCAAGATTAGAGCTTACGAATATGGATCATATTTTCTGATATTGAAACAGAAATTGCGGTGAAGGGATATCTGCTATCTGCTCGAACAAACAAACCTCCGTTTGTCTAGCATTCTTTATTCACCCTCCATCAAGTTTCAATTTTCAGATCGATACAGTGCCTCTTTCAGTAAAACCATTTCGTATTTCGATATGATTTGCAAGGGTGGTTCGTACAATTGAAATTGAGTTTCTTCTTTTGGTTGTCTGAAGCATATTTTGCAGCATATGAAACTTTCACTGTGCATCAATGCATACATAATATTTATCTGTGTAGTTTTTCTGAGATCGAAAATTATTTTTCCGTCGACCATAGAATAAAATCTCATTTTAACGCACTCGAAATCATCCATCAATGACCTATTTTAATGCATGATTTCTTATTAATGCATGATTGTCATGGCAACCGAACATAAAATATTCAGTCAGAGCACTATCGAGCTTGGTTGGAAATCAACTTCTGTCACAGAAGGGTATATTGACAACTCCATTCAAAATACAATAAATTGCAGTAGAAATTTCAGGTGATACAATTTGCAAAGTAAATAATACTTCAACCTCCACTTTCTCCACACGTTCCTTATGGGATATCATAGGTAATGAAATGAATGCAAACTAAATGTAAACTATTCAGAATGTCGAATATTCCCTCTATAAATTTTTCGAATTGTTCCATAGGGAGCATAAATATTAATATATCGAAATGAACATAGAATTTACATTATGTCAAATTTGTGTTTTATGCAAAATAAAAATTCATTTCAATCGAGAATTCTTATTCAATTCGTGATGAGGTCGACGGAAAAATCTTGTAATCAACTCGTTTATTAATTCAGCGATTAATGAACTAGTTGATTAAATAACTATTTCACATCACCATGCGAACTCGTCATTTTCAGCTTCATAGAGAATTATTAAAATTTCTGACTGATAATGTGAAATTAATTATGGAAATTGTAATTTTCATCAAGTGATTTATTATGTTGGTTTCGTATACATGTTTTTGTAATTTTAAAATTCAATCTGCAGAGAGATCCCACAGGAGGTTTGTGTTTTTGAATTTTTAAGACTTCAAAAGTGTGGTGCTTTGTTCTAGACTTTACTTTGGAGCAATAAATATACTGGTTAAAAGAGTGATATTTCAATGTATTTGGGGTTGAAGGATACTTGGGGTATTGCTAGAAACCTGAAATGATTCATTGGATCTTTTTATCTGTTCGTATCATTTCCTGATTCAGGAGAACCTTCCCTGTTCGGATATGAAACACATCCATATTGAGTGTAATCTCATATTATGATAATTGATACATGACAGATATCTTCTGAACTTGAATAATGTATTCAACGATTATTTCACTTCCAATAATAAATACTTAGAAACGGTTCAGATAAAACGATGACCCTATTGATTTTTGTAAATGATATCAAAGGTATACATTATTTCAACTGAATAAAGCTTTGTTATTTCACATATTCACATTCATAATAAACTGAAATTTGGGTTCTTGAACTGGATGAAGCTCCTGGAATTATTTTCCCCCCTATAAGGAGTTGAGGACAACTTATTTTGTCTAGTTCTCTGATACTCAGATAATCGATGCTGTTTAAAAAATGTTGAGGTCACACTTGTTATAACCGCTAAGGAGTTTCATTCAGATATCTTCTTAGTCTGCATTCTCAAAAGCTGGGTCTACATGTGCGAGCCGAACCTATCGCGAACCGCTCGCGAAGTGTTCGTGTCATGTTCGTTAATTTCACGTACACACTTGCGATCCGCTCGCGAACCAATACCGACGGTTTAACGAACTTACACTGGGCTCGCGTTGTGTTCGTGAAGAGATCCGACTATCGATGGATCGGCGCGAACGGTTCGCGAGCGGCTCTATAGACGTTCGACATGCCGCCCAAATAATTGTCGCTATTGGTTCGCGATAGGTTCGGCTCGCACATGTATACGAAGCTTCAAGCTGCGTACAGATGTGCGAGCCGAACCTATCGCGAACTGCTCGCGAACCAATAGCGACAATTATTTGGACGGCATGTCGAACGTCCATAGAGCCGCTCGCGAACCGTTCACGCCGATCCATCGAAAGTCGGATTCTTTAGCTGCGTATACATGTGCGAGCCGAACCTATCGCGAACCGCTCGCGAACCAATAGCGACAATTATTTGGACGGCATGTCGAACCTCTATAGAGCCGCTCGCAAACCGTTCGCGCCGATCCATCGATAGTCGGATCCCTTCACGAATACAACGCGAGCCCAGTGTGAGTTCGTAAGTCGTCGTTGGTATTGGTTCGCGAGCGGATCGCAAGTGTGTACGTGAAATTAACGAACATGACACGAACACTTCGCGAGCGGTTCGCGATAGGTTCGGCTCGCACATGTATACGCACTAACGCAGCTTTGAGTAGTTTTTGTTTTGTAATCTTCTTGTTAGCACAGTCAATATAAGGCTGGTATAATAAGCTAATTGAAAGGATGTGTTTATTTCGGGTGAAGGAAAATATCTGTTGTCCAACAATACAACATGTCTGGAAATCGATCCATTCTCATATAGAAATCTGGTCTTAGTATTGTCCTTGATGATAATATTATGAATAATTCATATATTATATTGTATCTTTTGTCCCAAAATTCCTCCCAAAAGAATTTTGAAAAGAGCTATAATATATAAAAATTGTAACAGTGAATGATACATCGAACCTAATGTTTTTAGACAAAGTTTAATTAATTTCAAATGATTTTTTACAGGATTTCACATGGCTCCCCAGCTGAGCAAGAAGTTTCCGGAATCCTGCCTGTTGATATTCGTCGGGGTTGTGATCGGAGTGATCTTGGTACACGTTACAGACAGCGTTCACCTGACAGACAGTGCTCATGTTTCACCTTTAACACCGGATACGTTTTTCTTCTATATGCTTCCACCAATCATTTTGGACGCCGGGTACTTCATGCCCAATAGACTCTTTTTTGACCATCTGGGTACTATTTTGTTATTCGCCGTTATCGGAACAATATTCAATACATTAACTATAGGTAAGTAAATAAAGTAGAAGTAATCTTCATTCATCATTATTCTATTTATTTTCAATGATTTAGGGACTTAAAATCATCAATTGAATGGGGATTCCCAATACCTCGAAATATACACTTTTTTCACATGACGTAATGAATGGCAGTTTATAACACATTTGTAACCATTCATTCACTCTGAATTTTGTAGAACTGATTAATTATTCGATATTGAGAATGTGATTTCAACACGTGTGAATTCAAACGTCCCTCTGCTGTGACGTCAGTGGCTCAATTTGTAATATGATTGGTTGAAGTTTATGATGGAGGAGACAAAGCCCAGAGTAACTGAGAGAAACGCCGCTGTTGTCAAGTCTTTGTGAAATCTCTGAATCTATTCATAAATATATCCAGTACTCGTATCATATTTGATCTGATCACTATAATGTTTCTGAAACATCGTCATATAACAACTTAATTTTTATTAAAGTTGATATAATACTCATTCTCTGAAAATACAAATAATGATGTGGCAACCACGCCTACAAATTATAAATAGAAACATAACAGTCTTATTTGTCATTATTACGTCTTCTGTGCGTACTGCGTACTATAAAATTGCGTTTCTTATACAGTAAATTCTAGGAGTATTCTATACTCTTACCTACTCTATATTCTATTGGGAAAAGTAGAATTCGATAGGTGGCGGTCTGAAATGTCAATGTCATCTTAGCAACGAGTAAAACAAATCAGATGCCGTATAAGCCCTTTGATATTTAAGTGGTTTTATTTTGCTGTTTTAGTTATTTTCAGTGTGTGTTTTGTAAAACTTTTGGTTTTTCTTCGATTGTGCTTTAGTGCTTTGTGTTGTTAAACTGAATTTTGACTCCTAATATTTTTATTTTTGGAGTATGGTTGATGTTTGTGAAAAGTACAACAAGCGTTCAATCAACTATATATCGGCGGAAAACTTCTTCTGGACGACGAAGAATGGAAAAATGGGTGATTTGCTTTCGATATTTCGCCTCAAAATTGTCGATCGATTCGAAAATTTCGAAATTAATTCGGAACTATTTGCCATTGCGTACTTCGTAGACTTGGGATATTCGTTTCGGGATTTTTCCCTTTACGGCTAGTGCAACCAAATATACAGGGTGGGGCAGAAAAACCTATCCGATTTCAAAACGTTATAAAATTAAAACCACTCAGCTTGTCAAAAAATTTTTTTATTAACATATCGCAAATTTTATGCCATTTTTAAATTTAAGTTTTGAAAAGCACATCACTCAAATGTCGTCCTTGGGAGCGGATACACTTATTTAGGCGCTCGCGGTAGCTTTCCATGACTTTCACCGTCATTTCCACAGGAATTTCTTCAATTGCCCGAGCAATTTCCCTTCGTAAAGCAAGAAGGGTCCTTGGTCGATGCTGGTAAACCTTCACCTGCAAAATTCGCCGAATACTGCGGTTGGAAATCCCCAAAGCGAGCGAATGTTTTCGCGCCGAACGACGCGGGGAACGTTCAATCGCGGCTCTCACATTGGCCACGTTTCCAGGTCCTGTTGCTGTCCTGGGACGTCCAGGCGACTTCTTTTTCAATGCTGAACTCGTCTGTCTAAAATTTGACACCCACACTTTAATCGTAGCGTGATGTGGAACAGGATCATGACGCCCGAGTCCGAAATGAATTCGAAAATCACGTTGTGTAGCAATTATCGAACCGCCGCATTCGATAAACCGCTCAATAACAAAAGCACGATGTTCACCAGACCAAGGCATGTTGACTACTGACAAATGGCATAAAACCAGCTTTCTAACGGTTTTTACCCCACTACTCTACCTGCTCTCTCTTCTGAGAAAAAGGGATTTGAAATCGGATAGGTTCTTCTGCCCCACCCTGTAGAACAGTTTCGATTATGCAGCGACATAATTCAAAGTATAAAACTTCAAAAAAGGTACACAAAAAATCAAACTTGATTTGCAATGAAGACATAGAAAGATAGAATAAAAACAATGCAATACGAATTATTTTACTCGTTGCTTCAATTACAATTTTTTCCGCCAGAGGTCTCATTGAATTCTACTCCGCCCAATACTCCTAGCTAGGAGCATATAATGAATGGAGGGAAGGCTTCATACGCTCGACAGATCATTTTGAACTTCCAATTTCGGCGGAGGTTAGAGTTTCGTGTGACGCCCGATAGATAACGCTGTGATCGCTAATAGGACTATATGTCACATATGTCTTGTTCTGTTGCGCTACAGTTGCAAAGAATATTATTGGTTGTTATTTTTATTGATACATTTTTACGACCAACACCAAAGCGACTAAAAAATAAAACTTTTTGTTGTTGACTGAAAGGACTAAAGGAGGTCGAAACAAATTGTATTTAATTCGAATATTGTTTGAAGTAAGTTACTATAATACCTATACAAATTAAATCGGCTCAGATAAAAAAAAATTTCTGCAGCTGATGGTTTTGTTCATTTCAACGTGTGTTGATAAGTATGATATTTTTAATTGATTTATTATGCTATGTACTATATAATTATTGAACGAAAAAACAAGGTAAACAGTTTGAATTTTTATTGACAAGTATCAAAACATATTGAACCATTTTAATATTACCTATTTTAGCGGAAAAAGGCCTCGGTGGCATCATGACGCATTCAAAATTTCTGAAGAAGGGAATAATCACGCATTCTGATTGACTTAAAATGACGTCGGGTTGTTCCATATGAAGAAATCGAAACAAATTCCATCTCCGTTTTTTTCAGCTTCTAGAAGAAGACCTGTACGTTACTCAAATGAAAGAATTTTCTTAAGTCTCACCCTTCAAAATAACACCAAATATTAATCATAACAATACTGTTGACATATCACCGCATTCTGATCAACTATTTATGCGCAATTATATGGAAAGTCTATCATCGGAAATAAATTTGTCAAAACGTATTCCATTTTAAATATGAATCGTTTAAGCCATGCTGGAGCCATTAACGACGTTGGCGCCATCTCGTGACTTCGCGACGAACTGACAAGTGCGGACGTTTTTGGCAGTTCATTTTTGTAGCGGAGCCTTCCCTCCATTCATTCTATGCTCCTAGCTCCTAGATTAAGTCAACGACTGACAACCAGATCATCCCTATACATAGTTGCCAAATCGATAATTATTCGTACCACTCATTTGCACTTCTCAAAATGAAAATAAATATTAATGCTTCCTAAATTAGAAGACCGGCCTATATATACCAATTCTTACCTGACTAGGGATAATTATTTTTAATTGAATTTCTCACCTATCACCCTCTTTATCTTCAATTAGGAGGTCGTAAATTGAATGATATTATGAAGCTTTATGGAATACAAATGAAAATGTCATGATGATGAAAGAAAAACACCCAAAATCAACATTATATTATGATATTATTAGGGAAGTGAAAGCAAGGGCTTTTTCAGGCTAATTCTTTTTTGTGATTTGGCAATGCTGTCATTTTTATATCAGCAGCACGTCATGACGAGTTCAACCAATCAAAAACCTCTCTAGCCACCGACGTCACACGATTTCCTGCTTCTTATGATCGTTCGAATTCGGCAGATTATTTTTGAGTTTTCAATATTTTTGTAAGGGTATACCTATATTATTGATGAAGAAAAAATTAAAAAAAAATCACGAATTACGTGAGAATCCAATATGTCGAAATATATTTTTTCTGAAAATGATTGTAAATGCCCATTAGAATAAATATAAACATGAAAAATAGAACATTACATTATTTGGGCTAAATTATGACGCTCTGAAAGGAAAATATAGGCTCCTTTTTAGTAGTAAGAAGATCACTTTTATTCTTTGTGTGTTCGTTTTTGCCAACGTTTTTTTTTTGTTTTGACATAATTGTTGTTTTAAGTAGTATAATAATAGGTAAAAATGTCAAATTGAAGAATATTACATCACAATGGTAGGTCAGTTTTAAGCGAAATGATTTTCTTTTGCCAATTGAAATTCATTCGGTGATGGGTCTTCAATACTTCTCCTTGTTACAGGTGCTTCCCTCTGGGCAGTGGGACTGACAGGACTATTCTCCTGCGAAACACCTCTGCTGGACATGTTCCTGTTTGGATCCCTGATCTCTGCAGTGGATCCAGTGGCTGTGCTTGCTGTCTTCGAAGAAATACACGTGAACGAAATTTTATACATTGTTGTTTTCGGAGAGTCCCTCCTCAACGATGCTGTTACAGTGGTTCTTTATCATCTCTTCGAATCGTACAAACTGATAGGAATCAAGGATGTTGTCTACACTGACGTTGTGTCCGGTTTCGCGAATTTTTTCGTCGTCGCCATTGGCGGTACTGTGATAGGGGTTTTATGGGGATTTGCCACGGGTTTTGTGACGAGATTCACGAATGAAGTGCGTGTGATTGAACCTATTTTTATATTTGTGATGGCTTACCTAGCCTATCTGAACGCTGAGATATTTCACATGTCCGGGATACTTGCGTAAGTATTTTCTCCGTTTTCTGGGATTGATTTGAAAATGTTTCCTTTTTATACTATGTGAATTTTTACGATAATTTCGAGTTCCCCTAGGATTTCAAGAATATCGTTCGAATCTTTTTTCTCGAAATCGGTACCAGAGATCATGAAGTTTACTATAACAACAAAGTTCTGGAGAAAACTTGCGATACTGTTCCAAAAAAATATCACTCTGTATATTTTCCAATCGAAATTGGGATGTCACTTAATGCGAACTCCAAATTGTAATATCTATGCCAAATTTCAGCGGAATCAGCAGATGCTATATGAAACAAACTTGCGCTTGCATGTTTATGGGATATTTTTTTTTAAATTATGCAATGAATCTCCCATTTTTGTTTCTTCGTCCAATTTAGGAGGACTTAGTGTTACCAATGCACTATCCTATAAATCAGTTTTTTCATCTTTTGATTGAATCTTTCTTCTGGTTTACTATCGTCAAGAAAATAAAAGATATTGAATAATCGAGAACTTGTTCATATTCACGCAGATAACGCCGACAAGACCATTTTGTCTCGGAATAATAATCGCTATGAATACAATCTTGGAAAAACACAAATCAAGAATGAAACAGAAACCAAATAACTGAGACCAAATAAAACATAACTACCAGAATATCTACTCAAAATTCTAAATTTCAGATAACGGTATGACTTTCAACAGAAAAATGGAAATAAGAAAGCTTCGAACGGTAAATTTCTATGTATCGTCGACAATGGCACCCGATTCACACGTTATTTGAAACACATTTCGGTCGAAAATATGATTAATTGAACAAGAACTCTCTTGAGGAGAAGAATGTACCTATTTTTATCTCCACAAGATTCGAAAAAATATAATGTACAAAATAGGAAAAAAAAACATAAAGCAAACACTGAAGGAATGGTACTTACGATTGGTCTGACTTGAAGAGATGAATCTGCTGGTTTTTTGCCTCGTGTATTGAATCGAGTTTTTTTCGGATGAAACTAATTCACTTTATAAGACACGAAACTAACGGGTGTCGACGTGGGGAAGAATACGGGGTGAACTTATAAGGTGGCGAACTGAAGGTCGTATGGCCCATTCACTTTTATAAAGTATCGCGGTTTGCCATGAAATTTTGACGCATTTCACCGCGTATTTTTTGAAAATGTTAGGTTATGGTCATTGCACTGTCAGATACGCCCACAACGTTGTCGTTTCTGCTGAAAAATCGTATCTAGTAATCACGTATTTATCAAAATGGGAAATTAATGAATTTGAGAAAATATTATGTTAATTCAGAAGACATTTTTGCACAAACTGAAATACTCCAACATGAAAATGTATTAGTTCTACGAAACCTGCGCCACAGTTAAATCTTCGAAGAACTAACTCCATTTACAAAGTTGAAAAAGAGTAAATAGAGAGTAGCAATGTCGCTTGATTTTCACTAGTGCCACCCTGCATCTGTTTTAAGTGAAAAAACTTGATAAACCTAAATCATGGCCAACCGCAATACCTTATTAAGGTGAATGGAGTATAGTCGTTTCTAGACAAGTAGCAGAAGTGTGATGAACACATAGAATATTTTCGGGATTCTCGGTGACTCGAGAGCATAGAATTGAGAACATAGAGCTCTTGGTCTTCTTCGTTACCGACAAAGTCCATCAGCAGTATGAACTTTGTGGTATGAATAAAACGAAAAAGGTGAGTTTTGAAAATTATTATTGAATTTTCAAACTAACTGTCGCAAAATAAAAATAATATAATTGACTACGCGTGTTTGCTTAGAAAACATTCTCTCTAGTATGAAATGAGTTCATCTGTCCAGAAAGTTTTAGCACTGATCAAAAACCAACTGGTAGGATTGTCAACATTATTTTGGGCACAATATTGGCAATACTCTTTCTTACTTAGTGAATCGAAAACAGAATAAGATCGGCAAGCCAAAGCATTGTGCTTTGTGCTCGTGAAAGTACTCGGAGCCCTTCTGTGCTGCCGAGCACTTTTAAAAAGCAGTGCTTAGTAATTGTAGTCCTTCATTCAAAGGCTTAGTGCTTAATAATCCCAAAAGTGCTCCCAAGCACTCCTGCGGATTACTAAGCACTAATCCCTGAGCCAACATTTCCTTACATGAGTAACATCCTAAAACTGTTAGAATTTCAATGACAGAAAGATTGTGAGGGAATCCGGTCATTATGAGAGGAAAAATTAAGGACCCACGTATAATTCATAAGATGAAGATGGTAATTTGTTTGTTGATACCTTAATTTCAATAGAAAAAGTGTTTTCATCGGACCAAAGAGTCTTGTATAGACAACATCAAAACGTTACAGAGTTCATTTTTCATACTTCGTTATTTGTCACGCAACAATGTTTCGGCACTGTTTTGCTCCTGATGAATTAGTGCAAGAATTGACTCAGGAGCATTTCCATTTTTCCTTAAATTTCTCATTACATTTTTTTTCACGGACCGGGAGTGAAAAACCATAAAAGTTTTCAGAAAAAAGTAAACTCGAAAAAATCGATGTTTAAATGAATATTATCAAACGAAGAGTTCTAGGAGCGAATAGCAGTTTTCTGTTTTATCACCAATCCCAATCAATTATATATTATATCGAATCAAACTCAAAATTGACAATCGAATTGAAGGAGGAGTCCTTGAATACTCATAGTATACAGATCAGCTCTCAGTGAGCATCGAATTTAGAACACCCTGTCACCTCACCCTTCAATATTCTCACATATACGAAATGTCGAATAACTTTCACAAAGTGCTTAATATTCGCGAGCCTTTTGTGAAAATAAGTGCTTCGTGCTTGAGACTGGGGAGCCTTTTTATTCAAGTGCTTAGTGCTTGGTGCTCGAAGCACTATTCTTAGTGATCGTCACAGCTCCGCGATTCTGCCGAAGATAGGTCGAATGATTACTGAAAGATAGCAAATTGGCGAATGCGAAGGTGTCGAAACACTGAATCTGCGCTACAAGTACATAGTATTGTATTGTCTGAACTTATTAACTGAAAAATTTAGGAATTAGATATGCTCGCAGAAATTGAAAGTATGCTACTACTCATTTCTGAATGCGTAGGTACTCTGAAATCAAGAGGTCCTTTTCCTTTCTGATGTTTTGAGCCGAAATTGTCCTTATCGAGTATTTTTCGGCAATAGTATCGAGAAAAAATATGTTCTAGACAGGTCTTCCTTCCGATTATTTCCCCATTCTCCGTTCAATCATCCAGAACATATAATTTCTGGGAAGCCTATTTCAACTTAAATCCAAATTCAATTTCAGGACGACGCGCGACGAGAGAAGGTTTCAAATATCCACTTCGTTAGGTTTGTCCTTGTTACAGTGGTTAACCAATAACCAACGTGACAACGTGTCCACGTGGGTGTTGATAGTTCACGTGCGATGAGTTCCATATCGATAAACCCACACAGTCACACAACCAGAACTCTCGTAATACCAGTCATCAGTTGCTGAGGGATTCGTTTCGATTTGTGAATCACTTTTCCGAAGAAAAATTCATAATGGGGTGAAACTAGGTCGACTACTTTCACAGAACGGTTTTCGATGTATTTGAAGCTTTTTATCGAGTGTTCTCGAAATAAAACATGTGAATTTTTTTTACGTACAAAAATATTCTATTATTCAACGAATAAATAATGGTGGTTATTATTCAAGCGGATAAAATTTATCAGACGTGACAAAGTAGACTTGGGTGATAGTAGGATATCTTTCTCTGTCTACGACGCGACGTTTGAATAATTCTTTCGAAATAATTTTTTTTTTTTTTTTTTTATTTAAGCTTACCGGAGTCCTTGTCAGGACTATACAGCTATACAGTAATGAATTAAATTACATTCATATTAGCACATATGATACAAATTCACTCAGTAAGTTATATAACCACAAATTGAAATTTTTCTTTTATATATTCAAATGACAGTCCTGAAAAAATTTAAAAATGTGTTTCATTTGGTCTATTTTCAATTCTGATAAAAAAGAGTTAGAGCAGAAGGGAGGATACTGTTTTGATTTTCTTAAATTATTGTATAATAGTACCCTCTGGTTATTGTACAAAGGGCATTGCCAAAGTACGTGATCTAGGTCTTGAAATGTGTGACCGCACTCGCATGATGAGTTCGCGATAATATCAATTCTTGCCAATGAGGCAGCTAAGTTGTAATGGTTACTCCTGCAACGATTGATGGTAACTACTAGATAATCTGAACAACATGTCTCTGTATATACAAAACGGTTTCAGAAATCACAGAGATACCTTAGCGGTGTTTCTAGATGTACAGGGGGCATTCGACAATGTAGATGCAAATATATTGCTTGATAAACTGGCAGAAATCAAATGTTCAAAACAGCTTATTACATTTGTTAAATTCTTAACAAGACGCAGAACAATATACACCAATTTCACCAAGGAAGAGCCAAGACGACATCTGCTTCTATACAAATGTCGGAACAATTCAGACGAACATCAAATTGATTGAAAAATCTATAACTACTATTCAAAAGAACCTGAATTCTTTGGGGCTGGATCTCTGTACTCAAAAAACTACTTTCATTCATTTCAACAAAAAAAGAATTTCACCAGGAAAAACTGAGATCAAGGTTAGCAGCACCACTATCAAATCAGTTGCATCCACGCGATTTTTAGGAATAATTTTTGATTACAAAATGTCCTTCTTGCCTCATGTCACCTACGTTTTGAATAAGTGTAACAGAAGCCTCAATATAATAAAATTCCTACGAGGTACCTGGTGGGGATCAAACCCTGAAAGTCTTATAACTATTTACCAATCGAAATAATTTTCTTTTCCACCAATAACTCGCCTTTCCCAAATGAAATTACATCTAATGTATTTATACAGACAATCTACAAAGTTTACCCCAAGAGAATAGATTCAAATGTCTCCGTTTTCGGAACTTTATGAAAGATTGAAAGCATATATCCTAAAAGATCAATAAATTCATCGAACCTATACAGGGTCCTGCAAAAGTGCGTTCTTCTTCCATAGCTGCCGAACCAGACATCTCAGAGATTTCGTTGGAAAGTAGACCTCTTGTACCTTCATTTCTGCATCTCAGGAAACTATTTTCTGATATACAGGGTGTCCCCAATAAATGTTATTCAAGAAATGGATGATTTTTTTAATGGATCACCCCATATATTTTCAATGACCTTCATTACCTCTTTCATGACGCAAAATCTTAGAGACATTTTTCCAACAGTTCAGATCTTATTCGAAGAAAACTGCAAAAAGGTGAGGAAAAAGCAGTTCAGTAAATGTCTTCTGACGATTTCCAGAAGCGATAGTTACATGAATTTGAACTAAAAGTTTTTTAATTGAAGGATTTGTCTTGACATGGTTCCTAAACGATCAACCTATCAAAATGATATTTCTCTTTCGTACAAGCAATTCATATTGATCACGTATTCAACCAATTATATCAGTTTTTATCGGCTTTCCAAAAAAAATATTGATCAAGTTATTGCTACTAGAGCTCAAAGATACTTTCGAATACAGTAAATCAGTATGAATTTTGGTTTCCTATCGGGATATTGGGCAGCATAAGTTCGACTTCTTCAAAAAACAGGTTCTGTGGCACTACCCTAACATAAAAATCATATCAACCATCCTATTTTTCCAAAAATTCATACTGATATTCGCTGTATTCGAAAGTATCTTTGAGCTCTAAGTAGCAATAACTTGATCAATATGTATTGCTTGTACGGAAAAGAAATATCATTTTTATGATGATGCTCAAGAAGTATGATTCTGGGAAGGTTTTGAAGTTTTTCAATAATTATTCATTTAGTTATATTTTATTGTTTGAACTCTTTTGAATATCCGTTAGTTTTTATTATGTTGTTATTTGAATAAAGTTTTCAGTTGCGATATCATTTTTCGTGTCTGCTGGATGCCATAGTTGAAATAATCCTGAGGTTACTTCTGAGGAAATGTAAGGTTTTCAATTTTCTACATCATTGTGGAAAAAATACATGGTGTTCCATTTGAAAAAATCGAGAAATAATAATTTCAAGTTCTCAATATTTGGACCTTAATGACGGACACCCTGTATATGACAGGTTGATCGTTTAGAAACCATGTCAAGGCAAATCCTTCAGTTAAAAAACTTTCAGTTCGAATTCATGTTACTATCGCTTCTGGAAATCGTCAGAAGACTTTTACTGAACTGTTTTTCCTCACCTTTTTGCAGTTTTCTTCGAATAAGATCAGGACTGTTTCCCTAAGATTTTGCGTCATGAAAGAGGTAATGAAGGTCATTGAAAATGTGAGAATATATGGGGTGATCCATTAAAGAAATCATCCATTTGTTGAATAACATTTATCGGAGACACCCTGTATATCAGAAAATAATTTCCTGAGATGCAGAAATGAAGGTACAAGAGGTCTACTTTCCAACGAAATCTCTGAAATGTCTGGTTCGGCAGCTATGGAAGAAGAACGCACTATTGCAGGACCCTGTATAGTTTGGAGGATATCAATCCAATAAATTAGAATCTGAATGTGTTATATTTTATTCTGATGTGTAACTCATAGCTCCATTATGTTGATAATAAAGATCGTTTACATACTTTTAGTTTAGTTTATGGGCAGTGGGGCCAAAAATAAATCTATTCCCGCTGTCTCATATGAAACTTTCCCGCTGAATATTGCGTTCAGGATGGATTGTTGAAAGATTCCAAAGTCAACTTAGAAACTTTAAATGACACCCCACGTCTTGTGATACAACCTCTGAGAGTTCTTTCGATACTGACTCTGTAGAAAAATTATGATTCATTGGTCATTGAAATAGTATTTTCTGGAATTGGTCTTTTTGAGAGCTCGTTCTATTCAAGTAAGCAAGTAATTCATTCCGTAAACACGATAGATCTCGAACTGAAAAACCTATAAACATGAAATTTTCGAGGCAGGTTCAGAACTCGAAGTCCACGATTAGATTTGTGATGGACGTTTGTCTTCCTAATATTATGTAACTTCGAAACTACTGATTCGATCGCTTTAAAAGAACGAAAAAGTATTTCCAAAAATTCTGTAAACACAGATTCAAAGATGAGGTCTTTGAAAGCTGCTGTATTATTGACTACAAATAAGGAATGATGTGAATAGAAGTCCTCTCAAATTCAAAATTTTCACATTCTTGGTGTTTTTCAGAACTTCATATTAAGGAAATATTCAGCTTGATACTGGAAGCCGTAGGAAGGCCAAAATTGTGCTAATGTGCCAGAAATATGAATTTATAAACCAAAAAAGTTTTTTTTTTAAACTTTGGTGGAAATCGAACTCTTCACTTTCGATTTACTAGCGTCGCTTTGGTAACAGAGATTTATAATATTAAAGTAAAACCCAATTCATACTCGTAGAGAGTTCGAATTCTACCAGAGTTTTTTGAAAAAGGTTTTTTTGATGCATAAATTCATATTTATGTCCGGGTCATTCTGGCAGCCCATTAGCACAATTTTGACCTTCCTACGGCTTCCAGTTTTTTAAATAAAAATTATGAAAGTTCTCCGAGCGTAATCTTTGGAAGGCTACAAAAAGAAAACCAACGGATATTATTTCATTCTGTTTTCACCTCAGTATTCAGAATGGAAGATATTGAGTTCAACAATGAAAAATTCCAACAATTTCGGCCGATTCTTTTTTTCACTGAAGACATACAAAAAAAGTTGAGTTCGAATTTTGGAATAATTTAGAATTTTTCGGAAAATCTTAAAAAATCTAGTACGTTGAAATAATGCTCTTAAAATTGGCAACCAAGAAAAAAAATCCAACTTTGCAGGTTTTCCGCCATTTTGAATTTTTCTTTCAGAATTCTACGCCACATTTCAATTGAGCTCAAAAAAATACTAAGATGTGACCAGAAACCGTTATTTCAAACGACACGCATAACTCACCACAGATATCAGAATGTTGCTCGAAGTTGACATTAAACACCCTGTATCTCGCTTATGCGTCGAAAACGGGATATATGTCATGAGGCAAAAATGACTTTCTCGGTGTCATCTACACGGCTATATATGTTAGTCCAGTTTATGGTGAAACAACCTGTATAGGATACATCCTGAATAACATTGTTCCTTGTTGTTGATGAATCAATTGTCTCTTCAACCCTATTGGCATTTGTTGAAAATCTATTGAAATCAATAACTGTAGTATTCTAGAAGTAGAACTCAAACATTCAATATTCTTTCCGTTTGTTTCAGGATAACCTTCTGCGGAATCACTATGAAGAATTACGTGGAGGCGAACATATCTCATAAATCCCATACAACAATAAAGTATACAATGAAAATGTTGAGTAGTTCATCGGAAACGATTATTTTTATGTTATTAGGAGTAGCAACCGTTAGTAATACCCATGAGTGGAACACTTGGTTCGTCCTACTCACAATTATATTCTGCTCAGTTTATAGAGTAATAGGTGAGTAATGTTTTTCTATTTCTCTCAATTAAGTGAGCCTTTTCGATTTTTCGATCCTTTTTTATGTATATCATACGAATATCGAAATTATGGACTGATCATCGATTGAATTAATTATTTGAACAATGTCCAAAGGGTATTTCTCAAAATACTTCCTGAAAAATGGACCAGAGGTCATTTTTTGTGGAAGAGTGGTATGTTTTATTGTTTCTGTATGGGAAAAACCACCTACCACTATTCAGTATTCATTTCAGTAATGAGGGTAATTATAGACACATGGAAGATGCCTTATATTTCATTGGAATGCCTTTCAGATTAAACGTTTTCATCATGACTGTTTTTTTCCACAACGGACCTTACACGAATAATTAAACTTTTTCATGCTTCTGCAATGAGAATATTGCAAAAGTTTCAGTCGCTTATTGAAGGTAGAGGATGAACCTTGCAAACTTTAGGTTCCTAATTTCTTTCTTCAGTCTCCGGACGGGGAGAAAACTTCAATTTCAAAACCTGTGAAACTAGGTGCCGTTCATTCTTTGTGGGATAATATCCACCAGTTCGAAAGTTTTGGCTTGAAAACAAAGGGATCTAAATTATATACTCTTTTCAACATGGGTTAATTATTCCTGATGAAAACCTGGCCAAACGACTTCTGTCGCAGGTGAACCTTTTGGTTGAATGTTGATAGAAGGCTAAATTGATTTATACTCTGTTTGTCAATGATTATCGATGGATGAAGTCAGCTTATAAAGATGAAATATAATGCCCCACAAAATTTGAGTCAAGAAATTTCATGACTGTTTCAAAAGATGCCGATTTTTGACCGCCAGATATCCATTTATGACGAATAAAATCTCTACTTTCTTATAGATATATTATTTATTTTTGCTTCTCGTTCGAAACTTTTTTCATTTCCATGCAAGTTCTTGTCATTCACGTATCTACGAATTTTGGATCGTTATTTTTTCAAGTTCCTACAATCAACTTTGATTAAAAATCTCAAACTAATTGCGGATGGAGCAGTTGGTATGATCGATGCAGGACATAATCAGAGAGATGTTGCAAATTTCTTTCAAGTTTTTTTCAATCGTTTTATTCTCGACTAGAACATCGAGAAACTGGAAAAGTTACCAAAAGAGCAGGAAGTGGACGCCTAAGATCTACGACTCCTCCAAAAGATGGATTCCTAGCTGTGTTGATCCGTAGAGAGCCTTCGAGAACTACTATAATTGCTTTCGGACGCTTCTGGTGTACTGGTTTCGATTCAATCAGTTCTTCGAAATTTGAGACGTATAATAAATCTACATTCTCGACGACTTTTGAGAAGAATTCCACTTATTCAAAATCATATGCGACTAATGCTGGCCATACACGTTACGGTCCACCGGAGAGGTATACCTGCGCAGCCATGCCTGCGCAGGTCAACCGGAGCGTGTGTGGGATTAAACCTGTGCGTGTGTATGTGGGATTAAACCTGCACAAGCATGCCTGCGCAGGTATACCTCTCCGGTAGACCGTAACCTGTATGGCCAGCATAAGATTGAAATGCGCCAATGTGAACGTAAATTGGAACGATCAATCGAGGTCTGTCAGTTCACAGATGAGTCTAGATTTGGATGGTTTTTGGATAGTCGCATATTCGGGTATGGACTGGTGCCCAGAAACCGCAGACCTTATCAGAAAGTTCATCCGTTCAGAGAGGTACTTTGACTGTTTGGGTTGGTATTTGTTTCAATGGACGTACAGAATTGTTTGTGCTTGATGATACCTCGTATGCGCAGATTGGCAAAGAATAGGCATTGGCAATATTATTTGGGTTCTCCACACCACCGCAACTCTGGAAAGAAATTGATCTAGGGTACTTCAACAATCTGATCCAAAGCCATACTCTTTACAGAACCTTATTCTTTCGATTTTTTGGGTGAACTGAGTTTGTAACTACAAACACTTAAAATGAATTTTCACCTAAAACTGTGAAACTTATGAAGATATGAACGACAGAATGAGTTAGATAAGTGAGTTAACATTTAGATGTTTCATATTTAAAAAAATGTTGAAAAATAGGGAAACTTTTGAAACAGTCTCCGATTTCCTGAAAATCCTCAACTTTTGTGGAGCAGTGTTCCTCAATTAAATTATAATAAGCACTATTCAATGTTCGTAGGTACTACAAATACTGAAAATTCGAGATATAAGCAAAAAATTTCGTTTTTACACATGCTGCAAGAGTGGTTGGTAACTAAAAGGTGGTCTTTTGGGTTAGCGCTTGAAATCCTCAGTATTCATCAACTGAATAAGTACGAAAGAAATATCAATATCAACCAGTCATTTTATTTTCAGGAGTTATTATTTTCACAGCGATAGCTAATCGCTTTCGTTTACATCAGCTAGATATGGTGGAGAAATTTGTGTTATCGTATGGTGGCCTAAGAGGAGCTGTGGCTTTTGCCCTAGCACTTCTCATAAAAGAGGAGGCTGTACCACACAAGCCAATGTACATAACAACCACGATAGCAGTCGTATACTTCACAGTTTTCTTTCAGGGTATGACAATTAAGCCTTTAGTTAAGATATTAAATGTGAAAACTGCCGAGAAACGAAAGCCAACAATGAATGAGAGAATACACGAGAGGGTGAGCTCCATTTGAAAATTAATTGCATTGTTACTTTGTCTTTATTCATCTTGCAGTTGATGGATCATACAATGGCCGCCATTGAAGATATTTTGGGGCAGCATGGCAATTATCATATCAGGGACAGGTGAGTTTGAAGGATACCATGATGATTATTACAGCTGTTAGGTCTAAAGATTTCTGTTGTCAAATCGACTTTTAGTTCTCCCAACAAAAATGCAATAGTTACAATTAATTGAAAAGGTCAAATTTTGGTGACAACTTATTGAATGGGAATGGCTTTCTCCGTAGGAAGTATGATATTTTTATTGGTATATTGGTCGCAAATTTTAAAATGTCGATTTTGAATGTGAAAGGTTATTGCGTTCTATTGAAATTCATGAAAATCTCACCACTAGATTACGATTTTGACTAGATTTCTCAACATCTCATAGGTAGGTACACAAGAAACTAGAAAGTCTTCCCCCGAAGAAATCCGATGATGCCACGTCGTTTCGGAATCTTGATAGTTCGAGAATGCAAGAAATTAAGGCAATTAACGGCACACAGCCAATTTTTGAAATCCCGGAGAAAGTTACAAACCGAGCAGGAAACGAACCTGCGTCTTCCTGTTTTTCGGACTGGTTACTCTACCTCTAAAGTACCGTTATTATGATACTTTTCCCGGAATGCAATGTGATGAGGTTTCTGTTTCTGTCATATGTAGTGAGAGGAGGTTCCTAGGTGGGGAGCAATGATTCACCATCATTAGCCATCAGGGGACTCTACTTATCCTTCATTTTCCGTCATCGAATTTTGTCGATTTCAGTGAGGGCCGGACTATGGATTCCGACCAATGATGAAATACGAAGCCGAGAATTGATATATGAAGAGAAAGAGTTGGAGGCATGCAGACAATTTTTTGAAATTCCGGAAAAAGCACACCGAGCAGGAAACGAACCTGCGCCTTCCTGTTTTCCGGACTGGTTACTCTACCTCTAAGCTACCGGTGTGTATGATACGTTTTCCGGAATTTCAAAAAAATTTTTTGAATATCGCATGACTTCGAAAGAGAATTGTTGGATCTTATTCTACACTACAGGTCGCCATATAGTACAATGTACTTTCATGACTCCCTATATTGTTGTTTTTGGAGAACTCAATGTGAAACAGAGATTCTTGTTTTTCATGAAGATTTGATTTCCCGAATTGAATGAACTTAATTATTTTCAAAGTAATAATTCGAAAAGAGAGACGAATGTACAGATATCATTTCCAATTCAAAGGATTCCCAGAGTTATTCAGACAACGCGACCTTCGGACCGCATAGTTTTAGGTGGGTCGATATCTGAAAAACCTGCATTCAACTTATTAAGTTAGTTACGCAACTGGAAAACGCCGGATGAAGCAGCTATAAATAAAATTTAATATTGTGGAAAGCGAGGATTTCATCAGAAGATAGTTATGATGCGGCCTTGGAAATTCTTTGTCCGGAAATGAATGCAATATTCGACTGACAAATTCCTACAGCCCACTCTAAATTCGCTCCAATTCACATTTTCGAATTCTTGTTACTAAATTTTTTTATTTTTCGATATTCTATGATTCCTTATTCTTTCAACATGACCGAAACATGTAGTTTGCTTTTGCAATTCGAACATTTTTCATACTTTTTCGTTCTTCTATTATTTTGTTCCGTATTTTTTTCTTTTCCGCATAGCCTTCACACATCCTCTGGTTTCAATTTATCATCTTAATCTTTCAATATTTTCCATCTCTCTAAATAATATTTGGCTGTCTGGTATCCTGTTCAGGTTTCTCAAAGCATTGCCCAACCAAAGATATTTCGTTTATGGTTTCAGTTCGAGCTGAACCTCGCATGAAAATGTACCAGTAAATTATCATTAATCTAAGAACTCCCGGTAGTTTTTGTAAAGGATAAGATAATATTCATTATTGATCTTGATTCATCACATCACCTTCAAGGTACGCCAAGGAATAATTCAATCATCAAAATATGTATGTTTCAAACCAGTGACAACTGGTGCCCTTTATGTGTGGGTCAGCCAGACCTAAATACAGGGTGTTTCACCATAAACCGGACAATAGAATAGCCCTGTAGATGACACCGAGAAAGTCATTTTTGCCTTATGACATATACCCCGTTTTCGACGCATAAGCGAGATACAGGGTGTTTAGTGTCAACTTTGACCAATATTCTGTGAACTGTAGTAATAAGTTATGCGTGATATTTCAAATAACGGTTTCTGGTCAAATCTTAGGCTCAATTCAATTGTTCGTAGAATTAAAAAAAAAATTAAAATGACGGAAAACCTGCAAAGCTGAAATTTTTTTTTCTTGGTTGCCAATTTGGAAAGCATAATCTGAACGTACTCGATTTTCTAGGATTTTCCGTGAAAAAATTGTATCAAAATTTGAACTCAATTTTTTTTCACGTCTTCAGTGAAAAAAATTCACCCAAAATTTTGGGAATTTCTCATGGTTAAACTATCTTTAATTCTGAATTCTTGGGTGAAAACAGAATAAAAAAATTGCAATTTGTTTTTTTTTGTAGCCTTCCGAAGATTAGGCTTGGTGTACTTAATTTTCATTGGAGAAACTGGAGGCCGTACGAAGGTCAAAATTGTGCTGAATGGCTACCAGAATGATAAAAATATGAAACTATAAACCAAAAAATTTTTTTCAAAAAACTTTGGTTGGATTCGAACTCTACGAGTATGAATTGGATTAATTCTAATCCAATTAATCTCCGTTACCACAGCAACACTAGTTAATCGAGAGTGTAGAGTTTGAATCTCACCAAATTTTTTGTAACAAAATTTTTTTTTGGTTTATAAACTCATATTTCTATCTTGGTCATTCTGGAAGTCCAGCAGCACAATTTTGGCCTTCGTACGGGCACCAGTTTCTCAAATAAAAATTATGAAAGTGTTCCGAGCGTAGTTTTTGGAAGTCTACAAAAAGAAAACCAAATGTTATTTTTTTATTCTGTTTTCACCCAATTACATATTCAGCATTGAAGATAGTTAGTTCAACCATGAAAAATTCCAAAAATATTGGGAGAATTTTTTTTTCACTTGGGACATGTCAAAAAAGGTTAGTTTGAATTTCGGAAAATTTTTTTCACGGAACATCTTAGAAAATCGAGTACGTTCAGATTATGCTTTCCAAATTGGCAAACGAGAAAAAAAATCCAACTTTGCAGATTTTCCGCCATTTTGAATTTTTTTTTGCCAAATTCTACACTTCAATTCAATTGAACCCTCAAAATTACTGGGATGTGACCAGAAACCGTTATTTCAAATATCACGCATAACTCTTCACAGTTCACAAAATATTGCTCAAAGTGACTTTCTCGGTGTCATATACACGGCTATATATGTTTGTCAAGTTTATGGTGAAACACCCTGTATACAGGGTCCTTAATTCGGAGTAGGAATGAAAAGGAAAGATTCATTAAATAATTATAAAGAAAAAAGCTCAATAAAGTTTGGTCAGCAAACGTTTCGTGTTCGAAATACAGGGAAAGCCTTCATCAATATATTAACTGGATTTTTATGACAATTTTTATTTTTCTGAGGAATTCGAATTGTTTTCTCGAAATCTGTAGTAGATATACGACGAAACTACAAGAATCCATGAAGTTGATTATGATGACAAAGCTTCTTTTCACAATTTATGAAACGAATAGAGACCCATTAGAAAAAAGTCCTGAAGTAAAGCAGGATAAAATATTGCAGATAAAATATCACCCTGTAGATTCGAAATCGAAATCGGCATGTTAAATGATGTAAACTCTTAATTGTGATATCTATGCTTAATTTCAGTTGAATGTCTTCTGAAGTACAGATACTATGAGAATGAAATTAAGAAACAAAATCAAACTTTAACGCTCTTCATCTCGAAAATGAAGGGTTTGCAATCCCATATTTATGGGAATATTTTTTTTAGAAGTATACAGGGCAGCTCCCATTTCATTTGTACCTTCAATTCTGTAACACCCTCTAATTATAAGCTTTCACAAATAGATTTCCAAATCACCTAATAAGTACTATTTGACGACACCTATTTTTCTTTCAATTGGGACTCCTCGCCTATAGCCCTTTTTTAATCCAATATTTTGCCGTTATTTGATACTTCCTCCCTTAAATTCATCATCAAATTTTACGAAATGAACTGAAACTAAAAATACATACACCGCTTTCTCTTGCCTCCTATAATATGCAATTCAACTATCTCCACCCTATAGGGTCGGCTGGCCGACCTGGGACAAAATGTCTGATTTTACTAGGAATTAGAAATATTCTCGACATGTTTATAGACAGAAAATCACTTAAGTTCTATAAAACGGTAACGAAATGTTTTTTTGTAAAATATTTAATAATTATGTGTTGTATTTTTTTTTTATATGATATCTCAATTTTGTACTTCGCTTGTATTTTTCTAATTATCCGCACCTGTTTGTGTACGTGTATGTGATCTATTGTCAATGTACCCTCGAGTTCATAGGCTTGTCCTCAACTCGAATCAATTATGTAATAAATAAATAAATAAATAAATTATCTATTGATATTCATTTCATATTTGAAATTAAAGAATGAGGAACTGTGAAGTTTATAACCAGGGTGAGCTGACCGAATATTGAGGTATTGTTTCGTTCTATTTGGGGGAACTTCGTGAATCGTAGTTGTTGCATAGAACCATATTATGAAGCACTCGGTCGGCTAGCCAACCTTGTATATTTCAAGCAGCGACCGAATAGTGGAAAATTTTTTTTTATGCTCAATCAATGAGTATCTCGTCATCAATTCCTCACGAAGTAACAATATTTACTGAAGATTGTCCTGCTTTTTCCACCTTGCGAACGCAGAGGTAGTCTCTCCTAATATTATAATAATAAGTATATACCGACAAAGTTTGGAGGTGTCTGTCGATGTCAATCAAAAAATCCAAATCTTGAAATTTTTGGATTGCCCAGTCAAAAGTCGATTTCCAAATTAATAGATCTCGTACTTCTCCTAACATTTCATAATATCGTATTGTTTTCAGATTTAAGCGTTTTGACAACAAATTCATAAGGCCACTACTTTTGAGAAATCATCAAGGAGCTGAACCGAAAATTTTGGAGACCTACTCCAAATTGGCCATGAGAGACGCCATGGACTATATGCGTAGGAACGCATCAACAATAGGGAATATTTCTGGGACTGAAAGCATGTCTGCAATATTCAAGAATTACACGGTGAATAACCTGAACGGAAGGTGAGTAATTTATAGTATTGGGCTAAATGTGTGAAAATGTTTGATGACGTGTCAATCACAAATAACGAGACGAGGCGAAACATATTACTGATATTTTCCACGATTTGAAATTATTTACCGAGTTTTCTGTGAAATGTAGGATATCATACTGTTGATTTTTGATTCGATGATTTCCGAGTTGACACTTCGGAATTCACTACAATAAGTAAATGCAACAGATTTTTGGCCTTTCTAGCCGTGATCTGACAGGAATTTCATCTAACTTTTCGCCCCCAACTATGAAAGGAACCTTCAGGGGTCGTAAATCGACAATAGATTACTTCAAATCGACGATGATACTGTAGGGTTATACCTGTGCATAAGAAGGGAGACAAAGGTCTCTACCAAAACTATAGGCCCATATCTATACTGCCTGCCATTTCAAAAGTCTTCGAGTCCCTGTTCAAGACAAGACTGCTCTCATTTTTTGAGAAAAATTCATTGCTTTCTGGCCGGCAGCATGGCTTCAGGAGGGGGAGATCTACTGAAACAGCCCTGATCCAGATAATAGAGTTCATCATGGAGGCGCTGGATAGCTCTGAAGAAGCAATGTTGGCCTGCATGGATTTAAGTAAGGCCTTCGATTGCGTAGAACACCAAAAGCTGCTATCGAAGCTGGAACACGTTGGGGTCCGCGGACCGGCTCTAAATCTGATGAGATCCTACATGAAAAATCGTTACCAGGTGGAGGATGTTGGTGGCAGGGTATCTTCCAGAAGTGAAATCACTCGAGGGGTGCCTCAGGGGTCGGTTCTTGGACCAATACTATTTGCGGTGTACATCGACGACTTGGTGCATAATGTTGTGGCCGGTGACGAGATTCTTTGTGCGGATGATGTCACTCTTCTCAATAGAGATAAAGAAGGAATAATTATCCATGAGAAATCAAAGAAATCCATTGATAGCGCTGTTGAATGGTTCAGCAATAATAACATGAGTGTCAACGCTGATAAAACGCAGGAGCTGGTGATCACCACCAAACGAAGTAACAAAGAAAGTATTTCACTGCTTGGGCTACAAATCAGCGGAGGCCTAGAATGGGAACAACACGTGAACGTGTTGTCTGGAAAACTCTCGACAGCGCTGTTCGCAATTCGAAACATCAAAAACTTTCTGACTGAAAAAGAAGCCCTGATAGTGTATCATGCTCAATTCCACGCAAGGATGACTTATGGCATCCACCTTTGGGGAGCGTCCTCGGATGCTGGAAGAATTTTTCTGAAGCAGAAGCGAGCTATCAGGGTGATAGCGGGGGTAGGAAGGACGACCAGCTGTAAACCACTATTTAAAAAATATGGAATTCTTACCTTCCCATGTTGTTACATCATGGAGTGTCTCCTATATGTACATAAGAATAGGAACAGGTTCCGGAGACACTTGAGTGTTCACGGCCACGACACACGTTTTAGGGACAAATATGTGCCTCCATTACATCGACTGGAGAAAACACGAAACATGCACGTATATAACAGTCTGAAATTGTATAACCACTTGACAAATGGCCTGACATCACTGCATCCAAATGCCTTCAAGAGGAAAATAAAAAGCATGCTTATGGAAGTTGCATTTTACTCCATGGATGAGTTCCTCTCCTATAGATTCTAGACCTCCCTGCTCAAACTTGTGTTTGTAATATGTTTCTGTATATTGTATTATTATGTGTTTTATTATACTATTGTGTAAGCGTGCATAATGTTTTGACTCCGTCTGTAAATTTTTGAGACATCAATATATATTATTATTATTATTATTATTATTATTATCTGCCTCTGTATTCAATATTCATAGCCTCAGTCCAACTAGCGGTGTGGCCGATCGGTTATCTCATCAGCAGAGGTTTAGTTCGAGTACTACATATAGCGGGCAACTATGAATAATAGGGAAGACCTCTTTTCTGTTCATGTTCTTTCGTTCTTATAGGCCTACCACACGCTCAAGCTTCACCACAGTGTGGCTTGCGCAAACCGGCTTGAACACTGAACACTGAGCGTGTGGTTGGGAAAACTGTATACCGCGCAAACCCCACGGCTTGGCTTGTGTAACTTTCGACCTGCTTGAAATTTTGCCTGTGCAAGCCCGGCTTGCGCAAAAGTTCTTCGTTCGGACGCATTGTGTCGACGACTTCGTAAATAAAGAGGCTTGCACGTACTTAACTGTGCTGTGTGGTAGCAACTGTTGTGTTCAAGCTTTACGTACGAGATGCCTGCGCAAGCCAAACTGTGGTGAAGCTTGAGCGTGTGGTAGGCCCATTATAGATTATAGCCCCCATATTGATCTATTGATGATAGGCGAGATAATAAGTTATTATGTTAGAAATGAACATATTCTTCTTATGCAGACTACACTGTTCAATACAGTCAACAATACCCTTCGTTTTATTTTAGTAATTTACAGCAGAATCAATGCCTACTGTTCCACAGTTGCAAGGTATTCTATGTTAAATATTCAAAATTTTATTGCATTCAGTTTGACAAACTTTCATTTTTATAGGTGAGATATGATATATGAGAAGAAACCAAGGGTACCGATTGAAATTGAATTACATATACATAGTTACTTGTAGGTATATTCTTTACCGGTGTCAAACCATTTTTTAAGTAATAATCCAAATTTTCAAATTCATAAGACATAAGTGGCATCCAGGTGAGAATTTACGGAAAAGAGAATTTTCTGAAAGATTTTTATCGAAAATTCAAAAACATATTATCTTCATGAAAAATGTCATTCGATCAGACGAAGTGAAATTTTTTCAGCAAAGAATTTCTAACCGTCGAACTGAACATTTTTGGTTTCGAAATAATCGTTAGGCTAACAAAGAAGTTTAAATCAATTTCAATTTTGATTGAAAATATTCTGTCTAATAATCGATGACGACATTAGCGGTTAGATATTTTATTTTTTGGGTAAATTGGCTTTCGTTCCAAATAGATGGCACCTCAGTCCATTCGACAAGGAGGATCCATCATTCAAAAAACATTGGTGGGGGAAAAGGAGTCCATAGCTTAGGCCGTCTGCTACTCCAGATCTTACACCGCTAGATCTCTATTTATGAAGGAGTAGAATCGAGGAAAAAGTTAACGCGAACATAAAAGAGAACAAAGAAAATTTGCGAACAAAGAAAATTTGCGAACAAAAATATCTGAAGCTTTTCATATTCATTGTCGACAAGGCAACGCAGTCCAAGTTCAAACTTTGGAATGTCTCGCTCAGAAAGGAGGACATATTGAACATTCATTCTGAATTTGACTTATAAAAACAATTAGTTTCCACTTTTGTTTGTATTTTTGAAAATAATGAAATTCGAAATCGGATCGAAGATCTCAGAAAATATGCATTTTAGGGCAATGGTTTCATTTCCACACCTACCATAATTCTCAACGTAGATATCATATAGCTGTTCAAAATGGGGTTAGAAGAAGAAGAAAAGTTTATTCATGGCCCATCGACACTTGTAGTTATCAATGATTCAGCTGAGCTCCACTTTCAGATTGGTTGATGTAATTAAGCGTTGAAATGCAATTTTCTGTCCAACGCACGAAAATTTCACATTCAAACAATGCTCATAATGAAATTTGAGGCCACCTTTTTGAAAATCTAGAGAAAGTTCCACGAATCTCAAAAATATTACCTACTAGGAATTCCGATTTCTTCCCATGAATAATTTAAGGAACAGAATTCGAGTGACACCCCGTATATCAGAACCGTGAATTATGTACAGAAGTTACCACTCGATTTTTTATGAGGAAGAGAATGTATGCGAATATCTATTTTGAGATATTGCCGTACCGGTGATTCACCCTGTATGTTTTATTCTGATCATTATGCTTATAGGCATAGCATACTCTGCTTTCCGTGATCGATTCCACGAGTTGCAAATACGGAAAGGAAAATTACGACATCAAGCGGAAGCTGAATACATTATTTATCTTTCAGTTGTCAAACGGAACACCTTTCAATTCCATCTAAATATTAGACGAGAAATCGTCAGTAGAAAATTTTTTAAACAACATTTTCCAGTGATGTGAGTATTTCAGGTTTTCCTTCTCGATGTTCACCTCACGTTGTAATGATTGCACCTTCCGATTGATGTTATGAAATTTTCTTTTCTGTGTTTGTTTTCTGTCTTCTTGGTGTTGATTGACTCGTAGTATGTTCTTCTTTCGTCAATAGAATATATTTGTTGTTGTTATATTTATATCCTAAATGTCGTTGCAGCTTCAAAATTCATTCTGAGAGCTTCACCAGGTGAACTGAATCTCTTAATTATTAGGGTCTCCAGTCGATTCAAATTAGAAAAATAAATTAGTACTTTAAAATGCAGGGTATTTTAAAATTTCAGGCTTTCCTTTTGACAGGTGATAGAACTTATCAAAATGAGTTATTTTACCGAAAATTTCCTATATGAAATGTTCAATTTTAAAAATGTATAAAAAAGCGTCATATGGCAGAATGATCTGTTCTACGCACTAAAAGTTTCTGCAAATTAGTTAGATAAGAAGACAAAAAACAACATCTAGAAATTAGAAAATATTTTAGTTTCATATTCTTGAAACAGGGGCATAATTCATAAAAAAAATTTTTTTTGGTAAAATGACTTATTTTGAAAAGTTCTACCATCTGCCAAGAGAAAAGCCTCACCTTACAATACACCCTGTATATGAAAAGTTGGGGCGTGGAGCCATTGTCAAGATGCTATATATAATATTTGTTTTTTTATATTAAGGTACAGTTTATATTTTGTGAAGCCATATTTTGTTGTTTCCAAGGCTCTACTCAAGATATCTTTCACCGCAGGTCAACTGTTTCCCTATGGCCTATGTGATCAAAGCTGTTTCATCAGGATATAATATAATTGAAAGTTCCATTTGAATTTCAAGCAGTAAATTTCGATATAAAATGAATAGAATTGGAACGAGTACCTACTATTCCTTGTGGCATTCCCATCTTAATTCCTAGTTCATCACTGAATATGTTCGAAATGTTTGTCGTTTGTTGTATTCTGCTCAGATGACTCTCGAATAATTCGAATGCAACTCTCCTGATTTAACAATCTGGAATGTGGAACAGTATCGAAGATCTCAGCGAGGTCCGTAAAACGGCTGATGCTAATTTTCTCACTTCATCATTTTTATATTTGAAATATAAAGAACTCATGTGAAATTTCATTCGGAAAATATCATTAGAGTGATATCAAAAGGAATGAAGTACATACCAGCAAACAAGGAAGCTTCCTTAAAAGAATCTAAAATAGCGAATCGTTAAGCGAAGAATTAAATCGAAATAAATGCGAGTAAAGTAACAATATAATTGAATTCGTTTAACCGCACAGAGATTAGGTTTTCTGCAACAAAAAAAACAGAAATACCCTTCTATTCGGAATCAGAGAACTCTATATGAAGAAAAAGTGTAGACTAACATAATTAAAATCTCCAATTTATGAAGATGTGAATTTCATGAAGTACAGGGTGGGGCAGAAGAACCTATCCGATTTCAAATCCCTTTTTCTCAGAAGAGAGAGCAGGTAGAGTAGTGGGGTAAAAACCGTTAGAAAGCTGGTTTTATGCCATTTGTCAGTAGTCAACATGCCTTGGTCTGGTGAACATCGTGCTTTTGTTATTGAGCGGTTTATCGAATGCGGCGGTTCGATAATTGCTACACAACGTGCTTTTCGAATTCATTTCGGACTCGGGCGTCATGATCCTGTTCCACATCACGCTACGATTAAAGTGTGGGTGTCAAATTTTAGACAGACGAGTTCAGCATTGAAAAAGAAGTCGCCTGGACGTCCCAGGACAGCAACAGGACCTGAAAACGTGGCCAATGTGAGAGCCGCGATTGAACGTTCCCCGCGTCGTTCGGCGCGAAAACATTCGCTCGCTTTGGGGATTTCCAACCGCAGTATTCGGCGAATTTTGCACCGGGACCTCAAAATGCATCCCTACAAAATGGTTGTTGCACAGAAATTAAGTGAAAGGGATTTTGAAACCCGTACGAACCTGTGTCGCGATCTCCGAGAACTGCCAAACGACGATGTTGTGCTCTTCACGGACGAAGCCCATTTTCACCTTTGTGGCGCCGTAAACAGGCAGAATTTGGGGTTACCTCAAATCGAAGGTTTACCAGCATCGACCAAGGACCCTTCTTGCTTTACGAAGGGAAATTGCTCGGGCAATTGAAGAAATTCCTGTGGAAATGACGGTGAAAGTCATGGAAAGCTACCGCGAGCGCCTAAATAAGTGTATCCGCTCCCAAGGACGACATTTGAGTGATGTGCTTTTCAAAACTTAAATTTAAAAATGGCATAAAATTTGCGATATGTTAATAAAAAAATTTTTTTGACAAGCTGAGTGGTTTTAATTTTATAACGTTTTGAAATCGGATAGGTTTTTCTGCCCCACCCTGTATTAATAGAAGTAGGTGTACCTACTGATGAATGTTAATTACAAAAAAGTTATGAAAGTTTTTACACCAGGCAGCGTTGCATGATTTGAGGTTCGGGCATGTATCGATGATGTATCGAGATTTGACATTCGGGAAAAAGAGGGCTTCGAGCTTGGGCAATTCGGAAATGTTAGAATATCTTCTATCTCATTGTCTCTGAGGAAAAAGCTTGATTTTCAAAATAGTAAAGATGATTGATTTTTTATCATTCTATTAATCAAATTAATCATCCCTTTCAGTACGAGTTTCAGTCAACTAGACTCCAGTACTTGGAACATCGATATGCAGGAATTGGAATACAATCCTTCAAGGAAAGATTTAACTGACGCGAGAATTCATCATTTATTGGCAGAAGAATTAGTGAAGCCTTATAGAAGGGTTCGTTTAAATTGTATTAATGCACAATCTGAATTATCAAACAAAGAAGAAACTTTTTGTGGAAACTGCATAATTCAAGGCATATTTCACCGCAATGAACTATGGGAAACACTTGCAGACATGTTTCACTATTTCTCGTCAGTAGAGTTCGTCTCCTAACAACTAACTTGTCTTTCGTTTCAATGAATTATCTGCGGATATTCTTGAAAACATCCTCTTTCTGTAGTAGCTACGAAAGTCTGAGGAGGTAGAAACTCGTCTCTAAGTGTCTCTCTTCTCTGAATGGAAAGTATGAACATGTTTACTTCATCCTGTCGTTTCGACTCATCCAAATAAAAATTTCATCATATTATGTAGATCGTGGTATTGGCAGGTTTTGAATTTTTGCTAATTTTTGCACTTTCAATTCATAGTTTGTTGAATTTTTCAGTAGTTAGAGAAACATTTCATAAATCCAATATGATATAACCCTTTCGAAGCGAGCATGCTTTTCAATGATATCATTCACATTCGAAAATATTTCAATACCATATAAAGTTTTTTTATTTTTCTTTGAATTTCAGATTGTAGTTATATGCATAATATTCGCAAAAGCTTTTTTCCATCGTTACTACTAAAATCTCTAGGTCCTGTTGCAGCATCGTAGACTGAGCTATAGCAGACACGCTGTGAACGATAGAGATTTGTCGACACAAGTCAATTACAAAATGCATTACAATATGAGGAGAATTGTTGCTGACAGAAAACACCACCACAGCAAACGACACAGCAAAAAATTGCACAAGGTGAATAATGTTGCACTTTATTCATTTTCCTTTGGATCTCAATCTTCTGCTTTCTTCTGGTAAACAGTTCCTTCTTGTTTCAGGACGGTAAACATAATCACGTTAGTTTTCCTGAATTCCAACAAAATGGTAGCGCTAAACAATTTTCACATGGTGAGTATGTCATTTTTTTCAATGTTCGTATCTTAATCCAGGTGGTCTCGATTCCTCGTAAAGTATGGTATTTCCCAATAGAGATGATATGATTTTGTAATTATACAGGGTGAGTCAAGCTGAACGCCTCGGACTCTCGTGGCCAAATGGTACATTTTTTCGGTAGACGGTGAAGTATATGTATGTCGATTTAGACTACATTTTAAAAATAATGACTTTCATACAAGGTGTTTGAAAAGAGCGTGACATCAAAGTTATGTTTTTTTAAATGGAACACCCTGGATTTTCTTGCGTTTTTGAATCCCCTGAGGAAAAGTAAGTGGACTTCGCAAAAGTATCCGTATACCTAATTCTCCCAGTTTGCGAGATATTCAACTATTTCTCAGAAAGTAATGTCCATGGCCTTATAGTTTTTCAACACAACACCCTCAATATTTCAATAGTTTTAATTTTGCCCCCCTCCCTGAGAAAAATTTTGGCCCCCTCTGAGAAAAATTTTTGCGGGCGCCCATGTTTCTGTTTATGGTATTTTTAAAGATTTGACGAAGATATTAACTTTCATGAGCATAATCTATTCACAGACGAATCAACCTTCCGTAACACTGGTCTGATGAATCGACATAACTATCATTATTATGACACCGATGACCGAAAACAGACATTTGTTTCGAACCGTCGATCGCCAGAACCGGTGGAATCATAGGAGACACCATAATTGGTCCTTATTTCTTTGACGGGCATCTGGATGGAAGGAAATTTTTGAAATTCATGAACACAGATTTTTGGAATCTTCTGGGAAATATTCCTTTAAATTTGAGACAAAAGATGTGGTTTCAATTAGATGGTGCTCCGGCACATTTCAAACGTGTTGTCAGGAACTATCTGGACATAAAATTTACAGATAAATGGATAGGGAGTGGTCCTTATAACTGGCCAGCGAGATCACCTGATCTTACTCCATTTGTTTTTTTTTATGGGGATATATCATTATATCAAGATTATTGTTTACAGTACACCATCAACTACTCCTGATGATATGAAAATGAGGATTAAAAATGCCCTCCAAACAGTTACTTCAAATATTTTGAAAAATGTTAGAAGCTTATTAGAAAAAGAATTACACGCTGTATTGAAGCAGATGGTGGTCATGTCGAAGATGTATTATGACTTTTTTTATTTTTCCGTTAACTTTAATCATTGAATAGTATATTTTTCTTAATTGAAAACCAGTAACCCCGAATTAGTGGATTCAGGTAGATGAAACAATATTAATTCAAAAAATTCATCGGATTTCGAAAGGGCTTCGATAATACATGAAGCAGCACATTTAGGTATAGGGAAATGATATATGGTTCGAAAAGAAATGAGAAGGCAAATCTTGTCATGTGGAAAAACAAAGTTATTGGAGTTCAAATATGCGGTAAATTTTCTTGGTAATATTAAGCACACTGTATACTATTGTTCGTCTACTCAAGGCGCAGTAACTAGCTGAAAGGGTTTTGAGGAACCGGACAAAATTTTGTACACCTGCCGTTGCTAATTCCAATGATATTGAATTTCTCTGACAACATTACTTTTTGAGAAATAGTTGAATATCTCGAAAACGGAGAGAGTAAGGTATGGATACTTTTGCGAAGTCCACTTATTTTTCCTCAAAGAATTCAAAAATGCAAGAAATTCAGGGTGTTCCATTCAAAAAAACATAATTTTGATATGTCACGCTCTCTTCAAGCACCTTGCAGGAAAATCATTATTTTCAAAATGCAGTCCAAATCGACATACATACAGAGTGTAACTTGTAACAGCCAAATGGAATAAATCCGATAACGAATAAATGAGGGGGTGTTAGAAAAAACGCTGGCACACGTCGATTTGTAATTTTAAATGCGCATATTTTTCAAGAAAATAAAATTATATAGGGTGTTCCATGCGACCGTGGCCAATACCAACTTTCTTATTTCAAATGCAACCCTCTATATATCATTTACTTTTTGGATTCTTCAGAAAATTCCAGACATAATTCATGTACTATGTCCTATACCTATCTTCAACTTTTTCGGAAATATTAAGTGTTGTCAGATTTATTGCAAAAATCAACGTTTTGAATAAAAATTATTTCATTTCACAAATTCGGTACATTACACTTAAAACCTAATGAGTCATACTGATTATTTCTTAATTATTGAAAAAAAAAACATTAATGTCAATGGGGGAAATGTTCGAAATGCTCGCCGCGAACGTCTTGGCAACATGCTAATCTGGTGTAGAATTGTCTTCTTACGCGGTGAGCCTTTTGAAAATTTCCTATATTGACATTAATGTTTTTTTGTTTTTCTTAATAATTAAAAATAATCAGTATTACTTATTGGCTTTCACGTGAAATGTACCGAATTTGTGAAATAAAATTGATTTTTGCAATAAATCTGAAAACACTTAATACTTCCGGATAGTTAAAGATAGGTATAGGACATTGTACATGAATTATGTCTTGAATTTACTGAAGAATCCAAAAAATAAATTCTATACAGGGGGTTGCATTTGAAATAAGAAAGTTGGTATTGGCCACGGTCGCATGGAACACCCTATATAATATTATTTCCTTGAAAAATATGCGCATTTAATATTACAAATCGCCGTATCCGAGCGTTTTTCCGAACACGCCCTCATTTATTCATTATCGAATTCATTGTATTTGGCTGTTACACTCTGTATACTTCACGAGGCTGTTTACCGAAAAAACGTACCATTTGGCCACGAGTGTCCGAGGCGTTCAGCTTGACTCACCCTGTACCCTGTATGAAAAAGGAAACAGTCGGCATGAAATTAAAATCTTTGTAAAGGCGATCTCAATCTATTATACTTAATGAAGACTTGAAATTACTTCATTATCTCGACAACGATTAATCAGAGAATGTTGGGACTTGGTCTTGGTGTATCTAACATATTTTTGAAATTTTTGTCTGTTACGTCTTTACTTGGGATAGGGGGCGAGATATTTGTCATAATCTTCTTATAAGAATTCATCATGTATTCAATCCGATTTAATTAGGTACTAGACAAAAAGATTTCAATCAACTCACTCTTTTATTGCCCAAATTAATAATTGTTGAAAATTCATTGACAGAAGCCTTATAAGGATATCCTCAATTCAATTGATGATGTTTTCTTCTTTTCGATTTGAGTACCAAGAATAATTTTCACCATATCCTCCAAAATAGAACATTTCCTCTTCGAGGAAAACATCACAGTTTTATTTGTCGGATATTTTCAAAGATAGACAAGGAAATTGCATGTATAAATGTGAAATATGATTGAAAATTTTCGACCATCAACTTCGACGGTTCTATTGAGTATGGGCAACTTAAGTTCACTCCTCTCAAAAATGAGGAAGTATTCAAAATTTCTTCGGTACTTCCCAACTTCAAATTCCATTTTTTAACGTATCCTAAACACCCATTTGCTGGATACCAGTTTGTTGGATACCATTTTGCTATCATTTTTCATAAAAATGAATATTTCTCTTGATCAGATTACATAAACGAGGTACTTCAAGAAGATAATGCGACTTCTAAGGGTGATAAAGAAGACTGGGATAGTCCTATTACTTTTACAGCCAAATCTTCACGTGAGTATTTCATGATAAACACATCACCCCCAAAATTCTCATTACTCTGGCTTTACACCATTCGTCTTTTCACTCCATGCATCGCCGAACCTTGAACTATTCATATTCAGAATAAGAAATTTTGATATTCCGACAAATTGTTCGAGGACAAACATTTTACCTCAATCTCGAAGGAATTGTTGACTATTTATTGGTTTTCCTAGCCAGCAGAGCAGCAGATATTAGTTCTGAACAATAATTCACACAAATCTATGGGGTATTTCGTATTTCACTAGTTATAATAATGACCTTACAAATTACATGACATTAGCCCCGTTTACACGTACACTCCGAACAAACGCTCCTGTAGCGTCGCTCTGATGCGGCACTCCGGAACGGCGTTCCAGGAGCGTGAGGATTGATGCGTGGTCGTCAAATAGAGCAACACTTTTGGATCGCGCATCGATGCGGCAGATTTTACTGTACGCTCCAAAACTCTCCGTGTGAATGCAAAATACAACAGTTTTGGAGCGGAGCGTGGAATTTCCGTTGAGGTGGAAACTCCACGTTTCGTGCTCTCTTATAAATACCAGTCAGTTGAATCGAATACCCGTAAGTGGACAGTGTAGTCAGTAGTGAACATGAATTCGAGAAAAAGGAAGGCTATTGCTTGTTTAGGGCTGTATGTCATCAATGAAGATGAGAAGAAAACTCCTCGGAAAATTTGGGTTAAGCAGTGGAGGTTGAATAGAGAGCGTTTTGGTCATATGTCTCTATTAAGGGAACTCCGGGAAAATTATCCAGAGGACTACAGAAATTACTAAAGAATGGATGACATAACGTTTCGGCTAATTTAGAATTTTGTTCGTCCGTATATTTCAAAAGAAGATACAATTATGAGAACGAGCATCAGTGCAGCAGAAGAACGTTTGGCTGTTACTCTTCGGTATTTAGCCAGTAGGTACTGGTGGAAATGACCAGAATTCAAGTTTATAAACATAAATACACATTTCCAACTACGAAAATTCGAGAGAACGATAAGCATCTGCTGCTACATATCTCGGTAGATCGGAGTGTGCGTGTGAATACGACGTTGAAATCACAAACCAGCACATCTGGCACGTCGCATCAAATCGACGCTTTTGGACTCACGATGGTCTAGCATTCACACGCACAAGATTGGAGTTAAGAAATGGAGCGAACGCTCCAAAACTGCCAGAAAAACTGTTCGTGTAAACGGGCCTAATCTGTAAACCAATGGACTTATAAAGTATGCTGTTAAAGTTCGATTTGATTTCTAGGATTCTCCCGTGTGCATCACTTCTTTTTTCTGTGTACTTAAATGATCATTCTCTCATATTGTAATAAGTTATGTTTCATATCTGATAAACAGGTTGTTCCTGAATTGAACGTACTTACGAAAAGGAGAGATTCCTTAATCAAGTTTAAGAAAAAAAATCCCATAACATATGTTTTCGAGATACAGTGTTTTGAAGTTTTCTTCTCATTGTATCTACACTTTACAATATATTCAACTGAAATTTGGCATGGATATTACATTTGAGAGTAATCACCATGTGACATGACAATTTCGATATCAGATCTACAGGGTGATATTTTTTCTAGAACACTGTCACCTGTTTTCCAGAACTTTTTTTTGGTGAGCAACTGTTAATTTGGAAAATGTAAAGAGAAGCTCTGTTGTTATACTGAACTTTTCTGTTTCTTGTAGTTTTGTCGTATCTGCTACCGATTTCAAAAAAATTTTGAACGATTCTCTCGAAGTAATTTGGAATTTTCCGAGGATTTCAAGAGAATCGTTCAAACAGCCAAGCTTCTCTTCACATTTTTTCAAATTAACAGTTGCTTACCAAAAAAACTTGTAAAAAATTCAAACTTCAACACTCTGTATCTCGAATACGAGGCCAAAAACAAATCAGAGACAGGCAAAAACCAACCTCGGGAAAATCCAGAGGCTTGCCTGTCTCTGCATCACAGGTGCAATAAACAGCACTCCAACAGCTGCTATGGAGGTCATCCTTAACCTCTCACCCCTTGACATACAGGTCAAGGGAGAGGCCAGGATGAGTGCGTACAGACTGATCCAATCAAAAAACTGGAGAACCCGCACAACTGGGCACACCAGAATCACTCATGTAGCTGACGTAGCCGAGCTCGATATGATTTCAGACTACATGCAACCCCTATACTCATTCGATAAACCATTCAAAACACAGCTCGACTGGAACAGATGGGACTCGAGTATAGAATCACAATCATCTGCAGAAATAGTCTGGTACACAGACGGTTCAAAGACAGATGAAGGAACAGGAGCGGGAATACATGGAGTGAGGCCAAGAAGGGATTATATAATACCTCTCGGCAAACACGCCACGATATTTCAAGCTGAAACATATGCGATTAGAACATGCATACAGAAGAACCTGGAAAGTGGCTACCAAAGAAAACACATCCACATTCTCTCTGATAGCCAGAGCGCCATCAAGGCCCTCAACTCGACACAGATAAAGTCTAGACTAGTCTGGGAATGCCTTCAGGACCTTCAGGAGCTGGCAAAACACAACAAGGTCACTTTGATGTGGGTGCCAGGTCACAAGGGTATAGCGGGCAATGAAAAAGCTGACCAGTTAGCAAGACAAGCATCTGAAACGCCATTCACAGGGCCAGAACCTGTGCTTGGAATCAGCAAAAACCGATGCAGGACCCTGATTGAGGAGTGGATAAAACAAAGACACCGACAACACTGGGAACAAAGTGACGGGCAAACACACAGCAAAGTCATGGTAGGACACATAAGCCAAACCTTGACGGCTGACTTTTTGAATCTAAACAGAACAAAGGCACGTATAATAGTAGGTCTGCTAACCGGACACTGCGGCCTTAGGAAACATCTGAACACCATAGGAATAATTGAAGAACCTGTGGATTGCAGACTTTGCGGTGAAGAGGAAGAAACAGCCTCTCACATAATCTTTGAATGCGACGCCCTAGGAAGAAGGCGTCATAGAATCTTCGGAGAAATCAACCCAGAAATGGGAATGAATCCGAAAAACCTCATAAACAGGCTACTGAACCTGATAAAGGACACGAACCTATGCTCGTGAGGAACCACTGACGAAAGAGTGATACAATAGACCCAAGCTGGTCGTAGTGTCACTGGGAGGCCAAGTGCTAACCCGGTCTCTTGTCCGTCAGCAAATCAATCAATCAATCAATCAATCAAAAATCTCGAATACGAAACGTTTGCGACCCCTTTTCGTTTGTACGTTCAATTTAGGAACACCTTGTATAGGGCGTTATATTAAAAGAATTTTTTTAACAGGAGGTAGAACACATCCAAGTAAATCATCCACGAAAAATCACCCGTGTACAAATAGGTCGAACCTGAGCTCTCATAGGTTGAAAAATACGTTACCTTGATTGCACACCAGTGCGTCTGAAACAGTCACGTATTTTCTCATTTTAAGGAGAACTTCCGCCATCTTGAAAGTTTTATGTAGGATATTTTTGGTGAAACCGTTCATTTCAATGAGTTTAAGGTGGGCGTTCAATGTAGTGTGTTTTTATTTCAAGTTGCGTTTGAAAATGGTTTCACTTTGAGAACTGAAATTTTGTGGGTAAATTCAGAAAGGATTGGAGTTCTTAATGAGGTAATTGAGATTAATTGCATTTCAACAGTTCATTTTTTCACAGGAGGCTAAAAAATTTGATTTCTTAATATTATACAGTCACGTTATGAACAATCGGTATGAGTTTCAATATTGAAATCTCATATTTGTGGGTTTCAGAAGAGCCTGAGACGTTAGGGCTATTTGGTCCTTTCTTGAAAATATTGCTTCTATTTTTTCCACAACTTTTGTGGTTTTGTTTGTTATTCAAATAGGATATGGGAAAAGCGATTATTATATCTAGAATGATTGAAATGGTGAAACTGCATCAGGTTCTGCACCTGATTCGAGAATTCGTTATCTCTTGGAAGAAGATTTAAAGAATAAATTTCGTTCTGTTTGAGGCTCCATAATTTCATATAAACATCCACCTATAACTAGCATTCGGAGAACGAATTACGTATTGTGTCTATACTCCATTCACTTTTATGAAGTATCGCGGTTTGCCATGAGATTTTGACACATTTCACCGTGTATGTTTTTGAAAAGTTGGGTTATAGTAATTCTTCTGTCAGTTGAACAAGCAACGTTGCCGTTTCTGCTAAAAAATCGTAGTAATTACGTATTTATCAAAATGTTCCTTCACTTTGGGAAATTAATGAATTTGAGAAAATATTATGTGAATTCAGAAGACATTTTAATACATTTTTGCACAACTTGAAATACTCCAGACGAACTAACTCCATTTACAAAGTTACTTGTACTTGGCAATATCGCTTGATTTTCACGATTACCAACCTGCGTCCGTTTTAAATGAAAGAACTTGATAAACCTAAATCATGGCTAACCGCGATACTTTATGAAAGTGAATGGAGTATATGTATTACCATTCTAGTCTAAATCTAATCTCATTTTCATTAAGAAGCATAGCAATAATAAATCAAATAAACCAATGATAATGCCATCAGATTCTTTTCCCAAAAGGAAAGCATGATGATATTTTTGTCACCGGCGTCTTCATACGTGATTGTAACATCCTATTGGCTGTAGAAAGCATATCGTAGGCAACGGCAAATGAAAGTTTATACCCACTAAAAATATAAGGTACATGTAAAGAAGGTTGCCAAGACTAATTGAACTCAACACATTTCCCCTTAAAAAATTATCAGATCTCATTTGCAACCAAGTCCTTCAGCTTACGAACCCTCTTACTGCCTCTTCTCTAAAGGCCTAACTCAACATCCTATACTCCATTCACTTTTATAAAGTATCGCGGTTTGCCATGAAATTTTGACACATTTCACCGTATATATTTTGAAAATGTTAGGTTATGGTCATTGCACTGTCAGATACGCCCACAAAGTTGCCGTTTCTGCTAAAAAATCGTAGTAATTACGTATTTATCAAAATGTTCTTTTACTTTGGGAAATTAATGAATTTGAGAAAATATTATGTTAATTCAGAAGACATTTAACTACATTTTTGCACAACCTGAAATACTCCAGTATGAAAATGTAGTAGTTCTACGAAACCTGCGCCACAGTTAAATCTTCGAAGAACTAACTCCATTTACAAAGTTGAAAAAGAGTAAATAGAAAGTAGACCAGGCAATGTCGCTTAATTTTCACGAGTGCCAACCTGCGTCTGTTCTAGGGGAAAAAACTTGATAAACCTAAATCATGGCCAACCGCGATACTTTATAAAAGTGAATGGAGTATATATTGGCATCCTTATTCGCATGGAACATTCAGAGGGTTCTTATTCTTTTTGTCAGATTTTATATATCTTCTTATTTTTTTGGTTGTATTTATTTCTTGTACCTCATCGTGTATACCTTATGTCAAGGTCTACTGAAGATTTATAATGAACCTAAAATTAATTCAAATTAATTAATCTGAGATAAACTCATCGATAGCAACTGTAATGAGTATGAAAACAAGTAGCAATCTACAACTCTGTCCTATAAATTTTTCTCGAAGTCTGTAGCATATACGACAAAACTACAAGAATCCATGGAGTTTAGTTTAATGACAAAGTTTTTTTTCACCATTTATCAAACGAACAGGGACCCACTAAAAAAAGTTCCAGAAAAAATATCACCCTGAAGATTTGCAATTGAAATTGGGCTATCAAATGATGAAAACTGCAAATTGTGATATATTTGCTTAATTTCAGTTGATTATCTTGTGAAGTACAGATCCTATAAGAAATCATTCCGATTGCCAATCAAATGTTAATTCTAAACTGTCAAATCAGTTGATTCCCGATCAAGCCCGTGATTCTCTGATCAGCGCTCATTGCGCTTTGTGAAACCCACCATTCATACTTTTATGGTCAGAAAATCACCAAACTTTTATTGAAAAGACATAATATTGAATTATTTTTTATCAACTATTCATTCATTATTTGGAATAAACAATAAGAAACTGTGAAATTTATAACCAGGGCAAGCGCTCGGTCGGCTGGCCGACCTCCGTGGTAGGTATACAATACGAAAAAATGTTTTAAGTGAAAAATAAGATTTCTAGATCAATAATCGAGATTCGAATTTCGAAATTGATAATTCAGAATGAGGTTCAATAAATTAATTTTCATAATATTTTTCCATTTCTCGAGTATTTTTGGGTCGGCATTCCCTGACGAGCCATCACTGGCTAGCCAAAAAATTTCGTATATTTAATGGGCTTAACTGTGCCTCCGATTTCAACGGTCACACGATGATACAATCATTCATAATGTCCGTCTATAATAATCAAAATTTTGTGTAGAACCAACTGCGTCAATAGCTCCCGAGAGATAACTGCGATCATAACAATAATAATTTTCCATCTACTCGCATTTCATTATCTCATTCTAGTTCTGAGGTTCTTTACACCTCTAGCTACGTATTTAATTTCAATTCATATTGAAAATTCATTGATTTTTAGCGAGTACGGAAACTGACGTGAGTGGTAGTTTCACGAACCAGAAAATTCCGTTGATGGGAATGAAAAATAAAAAATGTACAATGTCTGAAGCTGTGCTTCCTTGGAAAAGGGAACGCCTCACCCTCCCTTATGGTACGGTATTCAGATTGAACATGTTAACCCATTAGAACAGTAGATTCTGTAGATTGATTAGAATTAGTCGAGACTTTGACACAATTATCGAATTTTGTGCCTGCTAATTGAACTGTTTAGTAGTACGCTCCCCTTCATTGCATCCACCACGACACTAGTTTGATTACGCATTGAATTTCAACTATGACACGACTGAAGGAATTGGTGAAATGTAGAAACTTGCATATTATGTATCTGTTATAGGAAGTTCTTGTTTTGTATTTTTGTTAATCATAAAGAGGGAATTCCACCATGTTGAGTTTTCGCTGACTGTCGGATCTTACCTAAGCTTTTCCTGCCCATCGGCCATCGTGTTCAACAATGTTACAAGAACGTGCAAAATGTCACTAAGATAAAAATTGATACACCGAATTGAAAAAGTTGATGCATGACGACCTCCTATACCTATACCTATACCCCTAAAAACTATGCAAGGGTTTACTCAGTCACAATGTCGAGTCGTTTATAATGCTCAATTTGCACATTCAATTCACGGAATAAAGAACATATCAATGACTACCTTACAGAAGAGGCATGTTTCTGATAAAACTTCAAATATTTCAATCTCTCCTTAAGTGTACGTCATTAACACCAAAAGACATGAAGAGAGGAAAAATTCGAATTCAATGATCCTCAACAACGAAAGGTCTATCCATTTTTGCCTTAAAAAGTAAGGGTTGCCATTTAAAAAACTCAACTACCCTCCAACCCTTATAACAAACTCCCCAATTACACATAAAGTGTTGTGCAAAAAGATTGATCTGTTTTAGTGTTTTTCTACAAAAAAGTGGAAACCAAATATATGAATTTTGTGCCTTACTATATTGTTATGTATATTTATTGATTAATAAAAAAACTACATACACAGTGGCCACTTTTTTAATGGGATTGTATTGGTAACTTTTAAACCATAAGAGTTAGAAGGTCGGTCAAATGGAGAAAAAGCTGCATTGCCAAGCAGTTCAAACACATCCAGATTATCAGGGCCGGTTATTGAGATATAAGGAAAGTAAATTCTTTCATTCTTATTTTTCTTTTTTTCCCACTTTATTTCAAATACATATTATCAAAAACTGTTACAGGAACTTTTTTGGACAGTAAATTATCATCAAATTGAAATCATCAGATTTCGTATCCAACGTTTCGTACTCTCTGGGCCACCCTCAACCTCATTTTTTTCAATAAGGACCTGCATACTTTTCGAAATGACCTTCAACGCTGAATTCAACGATATATCATACAATGTTATTTCTTGTTATGTTTTTACAAGCTTTTATTTAGTGTCACCTGTCCCGGTGTCTGTCATCTGTAATCAAATCTTGCAAGTTAAATATGACACACTTCTAATGGTCCGATTGATTTGAAATTTGGCAGGTGTACATAATTCTGGTGACAATGCATCATGAATAATATATAAATAATATTTTTCATAGAAAAAAACAAAATGGCGGATGAGTTTCGTAATTATCATCCGATTCCATTCAAAATTAGTATCTGGGGATTTTTGGGTTCGACAATGATGATTCTTCTGTCAAAATTGAAAAATTCAAGATGGCGGCTACAATATGGCGGACGAGTTTTGTAATTATAATTATCTTGAAAATTGGTATCTGGGGGTTTTCTGGGTCGGAAATTACGATTCTTCAATTGAGGAATTCAAGATGGCGGCTTCAAAATGGCGGATTAGTATTGTTAGATATCATAAAAACTTGTCTTAAAAAATGATTTTTTTATTATAGCTTGTTTTTCATTTACGGCCTACTACTACAATAATACATTGAATAAATCTAGAGTTGTGTGTATCTATGTAAGAAAACAAAGTCTATTACCAATATCAATATTATCATCTAAAATCTAAATGTATTGCACGTTGCTAATTAAACTAGAGTTAAAAGTAATACAGATCCGACCCAAAGAAATTTGAATAAGGGTCAAAATCACCTGAAAATCAACTTCGAATGGCATTGTATGATATGTCGTTGAATTCAGCGTCAAAAGTTATTTCAAAAAGTGTCATAAAATATGCAGGTCCGTATTGAAAAAAGGAAAAAAATGACAGAATTTCCTTTTTTTATGATATCTCAATAACTGGCCCTAATAATCTCGATTTGTTTGAACTGCTCGACAATGCTTCTATAAATGCTACTTTTTCTCCATTTGACCGACCTTCTAAGTTCTAACTCTTATGGCTTATAAGTTACCAATACAATCCCATTGAAAAAGTGGCTACTCTGTATGTATAACCATTATATCCGTACTGATATACTGATCTCGAGGGTACCCGTCAGAAGCTTGTAGCTTGTGCGAGTTAGGAGAATCAGATGTGTTCTGTGTAGGCTTTGTTACTGTGTCCTTCCGCCACCTTAGGCACAGTTGGAATACAGGGTGCAGCAACTAGTTCTCCCACATTTGAAGGAGCTATTGAAAAAATACCAAAAAACATATGGGAAAAATAATTTTTTATTTTGAAAGCCTACATAATAAAGTTTTTTTTTCCATTGGTCTCGAAAATAAAATCAATCTTGACATACATGCGGAGTCATTCGCGAAAGTTTCTCATTACTCTCTTCAGCATAGCGGTTTCAATTCGGATGATTTCCTTCTAGATTGCATCTTTCATGTCATCAAGGGTCATAGGGCGATGTTTGAAAAATTCATTCTTGAGATCTTCAATCAAGGAGGAAATCATCCAAATTGTAACCGCTATGCTGAAGAGAGTAATGAAAAACTTCCGCGAAAGACCCCACATATGCGTCGCTCGACGAGGTCGTCATTTGAATGATATTATTTTCAAGACATAAATGAAAAAAACTAGATTATGTAGGCTTCCAAAATAAAATTTTTTCAAAATTTTTTTCCTGTTTTTCTTCAAATGTGTGAGAATTAGTTGCCGCACCCTGTAGTAGCTCTCACAGTTGTGTAGATCAGAGAAAGTTGGAACAATGCTGTCTGTAGATAATTAATATTTTGTGATACACATTTTCATCGCATAATGCCGGGTTTCCACCAAGAGGACTGGACAAAAACAAAACACGAACTCGGTCCGTTTGTGACAGGATGACAGTCCGCGAACTGTTTGCGAACTGTTCTAGAACTTGTGGATCGTTTTCCGGACTCTAGAGTCCGCGAATTGCGTTTTTACGGACACAAACAGAGTCCCATCGAATGTCGGTAAACTTCAAAGGATTTACGAGTTCGGGGACTGTTTGTCAGCTTGGTGTAAACGCCCAGTTTGTTTTTATTCACGTTGTTGCGATCTAGTGGTAGTTTGATTCGGTGCTTGACTGCTTGAAGGGAAGAAATATAATTTTAACTCCTTACTGTTATTATATGCCTACCTTAATTATTGTATACTTAAACTTCGATCAGTGCGTTACATACTTCTGGCACAATTCTTGATATAGATGGTACCGAAACTTTGAATAAATACATTAAACTATGGTACGAATCTCCTTTTGCTGGGAACCTCTCTGTGTGATGGCAAAACGTTCCTGTGCTGGGATAGAGTCTCTGTAGTTGGTGTTTTTCTTGCTAATGATAGGGCCAATTAAACATAGCAGATTTTCAAAATCTGTGCTCGACATTCGCGAAAAGTTCATAAAACTTGATCGAAGTTCACCTCCTAAACTCATATCATCTCCTCATTTCTCCTCTGAGATCTTGTAACAGTTTAGACGTCACATTTGCTCCTTTTTGCTAAGGATGGCCTAATCCAAAACCGACGTTTAGTTTGTTCTTTTTAATAATGTAAAATGTAACTGCCAGCAAAAATAAATCCTCGTCGTCTTATTCTCTCAATTTTGCTGCGCGCCACATTTTCACAACTACATGTCCGGTGTCTCTATGGAAACTGAATGAAACTTAAACAAAACACGAACAGTTTTCATTCGTTTCTGTCCGCGCCTGGTGTAAACAGAAAGTCCGTTGGGAACCCCAACAGTCTTCAAACATTTTCGGAACTAACTGTTCGGAATTTCTGTCCGAACGAACAGTTCGTGTTTTGTTTTGACCTGTCCGCTTGGTGGAAACCCGGCATTAGAACATAAAAAAATCGGTTAGTCTCAACTTTTCATTTCTTCAGTTTGATTTCATCACCTCCTCGGTCTGATCTTGCACCCTTCATCAAGGATTCACTCGAATCGAAAATTCCTTTTTATAAAATATTTCTGAGCGCTCTTTCTACTCACACGGGGGATATATTAAACGAATTCAAGCGAATGACCAGTAAAGACCGCGGTCATTGTCTTTTCTTGTCTAACCCGCTTATCACATATCTTTCATCGCACTCGATTTGACCAGTTGGTGATGTTGGTCAAGGACCAATTATGACCAGGTCAATCGCTTGAATTTGATTATTATTTCTTCAGGATGTCTAATTTTCGAATTTTGCGCAGAGGATGTTCTCGATTGAGTGATTCGACTCTGTAATGGCGAATCCGTTTTTGAATTCAATTCTGTCTATCCGGCCTTAATAACGATAACTCTCGAAGAGAGAATCCTTACTTGGAGTTTTCCCAATAATTTCATATTTGAGATGCAATTTTGCATTTACATGGGGATTGACGTAGCTTAGCTAAGTTTTGTCCAAGTCCGATATCCTTAATCATCCTACGTCGATTTCATTCTTGTGGAGTATCCACATTCGTCATTAGAAGTAGTTCAAATGTCTTTGAAAATGTATGCTTCAATATGCCATGGATTCAGACATTTAGTCGATTGAATAGTTGAATCATCACTCATTGGTCAGTCAAAAAAAAAAATGCTGAAATTTTTCAATCCTCAGCTGTTGTCCGATCTGCAACATCTGCAGGATCTGCAGACACATCACCGCTTGGAATATTTGTTTCATTATTGCATAGCTCATTATTTGTTCTGCTATCCCCTTGCTAGATTCTGCCCAATTGAAAATCTTTCATCTCTTTCTCCCTTTCAAGTTGCAGGTGAAAACATGAATTCAAGCTCAGGAAAACGATCTTCACGAGGTTCTATTGACGGTAAGTGGTATTACATTGAGAGAAAGAGTGTCCGACTCAATTTCCTCCATTTCGAACGAAAAAAAGATATTGCTGAAGAAATGTATGCAGATTGCCTCCACCCCGATGAGTATTATCGATACAGTTTTCTCATAAATTCCAATTCAAGGTCGTTGGTAGCTCGTATAGTATGAGCGTCATATGCATTGCGACTACTTTATCTCCTGAACACCCCATATCCAATCGGATCATCCAATAGTAAACGGAGAAAAAAGAAATATGCAATGCATGACCATTTTCGTTGCAAGAAAAAGAAAATATTACACTCAACTATAAATTTTCCGCATCCTACTACGGAAGGTGTAATTAGGAAACTTGTTTACTGTTTCCAGGTGGTGATTTAATGCGTGTGACAACTCCTACAGCAACGGAAACGATGTTGCCCTGGAAACGTGGTGAAGAGGAAAATTCCGCACCTCTGCAGCAATCAGAATTTCCGGCGTGGGCGTCTAACAAAGAGTATTTAGCTTATAATTCTCCATCAGCTACGTTCTTGGGTAAGTCAGAAATTTCGATTCTACAGGGTGTAAACGACTTGGTGTGAAACATAGGTATGTGAAGGGTTTTCCAATTTGAGTAGCCCGCTATTTCGGTATATGTCACTTTTGAAGCTGTCAAATTTTGACATTTGATAAGAAGAAACTACGCCATTACTAAAAATTTAACGATACCCATTGAAATTATTAAAATTTGGCAGAGAAGGTTCGTAAAATTCGAACCAGAAAAGTGAAGAATAAAACCTGTGCACATCGCTGAAGAACAGCCAAGCAAGAATATTGCTGATGTAGCCGAAAATGTTGAAGAAAACCCAGGTTTTTCCATTCCTCGTCGTTCTTTGGAATAAGGCATTCCACAAACGTCATACACCGATACACCGTATTTGGGTCTCAAGGCTAATACAGTTCAGTTAAAACACGAACTCAAGCCGGCCGATCATCAACAACGTCGTGTTTTTGCTGATTGGGTCCTGAAATGATCCGGAATTCCATCGAAAAATCATGATGAATCACCACGCTGATGAAACACATCTATTTCATTCATCTATAGAAACCCTGGTGTTGACACTGATGAGATTATGTTTAAGACTTTCTTGTCGATTGAAAATCTGGGTCGGGGTCCTTCTTTTAATTTCTCCCGAAAAGAGTCGCGCTATTTTCCATTGCCGAAATAGCGACACGACTGTGAAATATTGCGGATTATTATTATAAGTAGGACCCAATCTAAAATCTAGAGTGCCGTTTTGATCTACAATCTTTGGTCACGATTTTTAGTTATAGGAGTCGTTCATTACACCGGGGTTTCTATGCATCTATGGTATTTATAATGTGTCCGTCAGTGGTTGTCAGGAAACTTCTTGACCGTTGCGTTGGTAGCCAGCTTACTACAGCTGCCATGACGATTAGAAAACTATCGTTCACTATGAATTCAATTACCTACGGGCATAATAACTTTTATTTATTTAGATTATCGTGTCTCGGTATTGACACATGGTACCATATTCAATTCTTTTATATGCGTTTCAGATGATGAAAATAATTGGAGAAAGATAGCAGGAATTTGGACACTTTATTCTTCAAAAATTTTATTCAAAATTTGCCGACGTTTCGGAGAAGCATTTCTCCTTTCTCAAGGCTGTGGGAAACATAAAAAATTTAACGTTACTATTGGAGCTGAAAGCCATGACAAAGCACTCACCTTATTTTATTCTATTTTTAAAAAAGAAATTTTTGAATCGTCAAACATGAGGAAGATAAGTTGGACATTCGCCAGATATTGTCATAAAAATTGTTGTTCTAGAAAGATTTTTGTTGAGTTTTGTTTCCATGGGTGAATTTGAAGACTGTAATAAGAGTTAAGGTTAAAAACGACTAACATAGAGTACTTCTCTTTTCTTTTGTCTAGGTCAGTGGTCTGTCACAGCTATCAGCGCCGTCTATGCTAAGATGAAACAAACAATACGGTAAACAAACATTACAAAAGTTGTCAACAAACCGAACAAATCTACATATTAGCTATAAGGCTATGGTAAACCGAGCTTAAGTCTTGCGTGTCCTCTCTAAAATTCACCGTGCACTGTCTTTGTATGTGTATCATTTCACTAATCAGTCTTCTATTATAGCCTGATTCTCTGTCCAATATGGAAACATTCGAGAAGTCAAAACTGTGAGAATTAACTATCGCATGTGTGGCTAGTGCTGTCCTCTGTGTACAGGGTGGGCAAAATTGGTGCTACATGAACTAAAACTTTTTAACCCGAGGAGATAGAGAAAAATGAATGGCACCTTATAGTCCTCTTTTTTCGAGAAACTGATAATGCCATCAACTGCATTCCTCTATCTTCTTTTGTTTCCGAGTTATAGGCCAAAATTGAAATTTTGGCGATTTCAACTTTGGTCATTATCTCCGTTTCTGTTGATGCTAGGATGTTGAAATAAAAACATTATACAGGCACTTTTCTGATAGCAATCCAGTGGCGTACTCCGATTTTTTTTAAGAGGTTTATTTGCTGAGTTATAACATGAAGTTGTGTTTTTTCTTATGGAAACAGTAGTTTGAAATTACTTAGAAAGAATCGCCATTTTTTTTCCGTTTCAAAAATGTATCATATGTCATACATCGGCCTCAGATTCCTTAAGATATTATGAAAAATATGGAATTCAAATTATTGAGTATTGAGTAGGCTGAATCATAGAATTATGTGTCTCTACGCATGGTGTAATTATTATTTCACGATTGAATACTTGATGTTGTGATCTCTGATCTCTGTTTGAAACAACTGTCAGTTATTAAAATTTGAAGTCATCGTTGGCGGCATACCTAATGGAGATATTCCAAAATTACGAATGAGAATAGTGGGACAGCAAGTGATTCATATTTTCAAAGCTTTTCCGAACGTCATTAACCAAATATTAGATATTTTAAACATTTGGCAGATACTTTGGCTGTGTTCGGCTCTCTTAAGAAGCCACGTTCGAAGAAATATTCAAAAACGAACCAGGATGAGCAGACCGAAGAAATTATAGGGGCTTTGACCATAAATCCGAATATGTCAAATTTTAATAACTGACAGTTGTTTCAAACAGAGATCAGAGATCACACCATCAAGTATCCAACCATGAAATAATAATTACACCATGCGTAGAGACACATAATTCTATGATTCAGCCTACCTAATACTCAATAATTTGAATTCCATATTTTTCATAATATCTTAACGAATCTGAGGCCGATGTATGACATATGATACATTTTTGAAACGGAAAAAAAATGGCGATTCTTTCTAAGTCATTTCAAACTACTGTTTCCATAAGAAAAAACACAACTTCATGTTATAACTCAGCAAATAAACCTCTTAGAAAAAATCAGAGTACGCCACTGGATTGCTATCAGAAAAGTGTCTCTATAATGTTTTTATTTCAACATCCTAGCATCAACAGAAACGGAGATAATGACCAAAGTTGAAATCGCCAAAATTTCAATTTTGGCCTATAACTCGGAAACAAAAGAAGATAGAGGAATGCAGTTGATGGCATTATCAGTTTCTCGAAAAAAGAGGACTATAAGGTGTCATTGATTTTTCTCTATCTCCTCGGGTTAAAAAGTTTTAGTTCATGTAGCACAAATTTTGCCCACCCTGTACTTTTATCCTTCCTGTTCACGTCATTTTGATGTTGCTTGATTCTGTCCTGGAGCAACTGCTTAGTTTAGTAAAAAAGGGGTTACAGTTCACTGCGACCTTAAGGTCTATTGTGCCCAACTGCTTAGTTTGGCCCACATAACATTTCCCGCAGTCACCACACGGAACCTTATATATCACCTCTGATTGTTTCAGGATGGGGGTGTCGTCTTTGAGCTTAGTGAAGAATCTCTTCTTTACATTGATCTTATTGTAAAAGGCAGATGTCACATTGTACTCTCGAAACACCCTGTTTATCTGGTATGATAGCTTTGGATACATAACCAGTCTTGTGAACCTCCTAACACTGTCATCATTCCTGGCTGAAAACTCTTCCAATCCCGGTGTCACATACTCCCGTTGTTGTTTTCTTTTGTACTCGTTAATTATGGTCTTGATGTAGTGAAGTGGATAGTTGTTCCTTAGAAATATTTTCGTGACCTTTTCTAAATTTTGTGGTATGAAACCTCTCATTGCTGAGTGATACAGCTCTGTTTACCAGATTGAACGCCACATTTCTCTTTTGGCTATAACTGTGGTTGGACAGGTAGTTAATACATCTGCCCGAATTTGTGGGCTCAGTTGGTGATGAGTTTATTGTTTTCCCTTACAATAAGCAGGTCCAAAAATGGAATGCTGCAATCTCTTTCCATTTCGAGGGTGAATCTTATTTTCTGATGATAGGAATTGAACACATTTAATGTTGTTTCTATCTGTGATTTCGGTATCAGAAGAAGTGTGTCGTCCACATACAACTTTATTAACGGAATTACGAAATTCAACCTGGATACTGCATGACGGAGTAGAGCGGCATGACTACATCAGCAAATGATGGGCTCTCCGGCGCGTCCATCGCTGTACCATCCTCTTGTTTAAAAAATTTTTTTCACAGAATACGAAAAAGCCCCCATCAAAACACACGTTCACAAAATATGTTCACAAAATATGATTTACTTATATGTTTTAGGTGGAATAGAAAACCATCGATCGTCAGTGATTGGATTATTCAGAAGGGAAAGTATAGGATCTGAACATTTCAGTAGCAATAGCAACGATTCTACGCCAAAGAAGGAACGACGAGGATCATCAGGTACTCACAATACGACAACGTTGGTTGACGACGGAAATCCAGATCCTTTAGGAGTAATACAAAAAACATTGTTCTCGAATACGGTCCCACCATTGCCGCAACCCCCTCAAACTCCTGGACAACGAAGGCAAAACAGAAGAGGGTCGTTGCTAGAACTTTCTGGGTACGTTGATGATCAGAATTAAAAGTGTTTTCAATCGTTCAAATCGATGATTATTTCTCTCCAAAAACAGTAGTTCGTACGAGTTGTTCAATACGAAACGATATTTTGATGTATTGTTGTTGTTTCCTCATTGCATCACCATTCAAAAAAAGGGATGTAAAACAGAACGAAGCAAATTCTACATCGATGCATCTATTCCTCATAACGTATGCCTTTTGAAAGTAGAGTAGTTACCCTCTGGGTAATTAAAGAATCGCTGTGCCTCCTTTAACAAATTCTCCGATCAATAATTCAACGCATGCGGTATCGATAGTTCAAAGGATGCTATGTACAGGAACAGGCTGTCTTTTTTAAGTGTTTCATCAAGAGTTTTCGAGGAAGGAATTGCAATACGAATTTAAAATTTTGTATTTCTGTTTTAAAGTACATAAGCTCAATTTGTGAAATATTTTCAAGCGAAATCTACTTCCGTTCTACCGGAAACGGATGTGAACTTCGTTATTTCAAATGTAACACCCTGTATATTTATACATTTGAATTCTCCGTTTAATTCTGCAAGGATTTGATATATGATATGCGCAACCACATCAAGCGATTGTTGAGTTATTGCCTGATTCTCAAATTTTTTGACAGAAAGATTGTCACAAATTAGTGTTTATATCTTCAAAATACCTTATTGTAATTTTTTTTTTTGCAACAGTTAAACAAAAGAAAGTACGCCGATACTGCTTCTCGTATAAATTATGAGAAAATATTATAGAGGAGTCTGAAACAGGGTTATGAAATCTCATTTTTTTTTCAAATTAAGATTTCATAGTTTTATTGAAGATCACTTCCAAGCTCTGTTTCAGAAACCCTGTATAATATTTCCTCATAATTTATACAAAGAGGGTCTTGATTTAAATGTGTTTTATTTCAATTCAAAGTTCTATCACTTTAAAAAAACACCCGATGTATGTAAATATGACATGAATTGTATTATGTATTGCAGGTGGGGAAAAAGTTATATCTTCCTCCCAATTTTCACAATATGTCCCGTACTTTTCATTCGTCCCCGCCTGCAAACCATGGGAACGCTCGCTCGCATCGTAGGAATTGAATATTTTGTATCACAACTCTGAAACCATAACTCCAAATTGTACCGTATTATCAAGAAACTTTTCAGATTAAAAATTGAATATTGGGAGCTATCCTTTGGAGACATAGACATGCTGTCGACAGGTGGAGTCTTTTGAATATATCGTGAAATGATCTCAAACGATCGGAAAACTGAGAAAATGTCCGATACTTTCTTATTAAACCGATTCTTCCCTTATGTCAGTCAATTCATATCGAAATTCGCAACTTTAATTTAACCGAGAATCGTCATTAATATTACATGGCCGATTCCTGAAGAATAAACAAATCTCTGAGAATCCTAAAATCAATTCACATTTGCTGTCTTCTGTTCCTCTAATTATTTCGATTTTCAGATCAATAACCTCATCCATACCAGAGGAGAGCGTTAATCGCTATGGTGCCATCAAGAAAAACTGGCTACAACCAAGTACCACCAGTAGAATCAAGCCGAATACCACTAAGCAACCTAGTTTTGGCATTCAGTTAATCGGGAATGTATCGTCCCCCTCCCCATCTGAAACTGAGAGTGATCACTCAGATGCTGATATCGAATGTCTTATGAAAAGTGTATTATAAAAAGTCTTTACCAATCATAATCTTAAGAATGGTTGTGAAGGTTGGTAGAATACACGACAGAGGAAGTTTATTATTAAGCCTCTGGCCATTTCACTCTTTCGGTAAATCTAACTGTTATTCCATATGCACACTTTTTACATTCGTTTAACGACTGAAAAGTAAAAAAGAAAATTGTTGAATTAATATTGAAGACTGATTGGTGTTAACTACACAAGTTTCATATGAACTGATGGAATGGCGAAATGTAATATGGCCACAGAAAATTCTTTACAAAACCAATTTTGAATATTACTGGTGACTGCTCCACTGCTCCTCGAAACAAAAGTTAAAACTGGTGGTCGGTACTAGCGAGGAAGAAGACCTACTACCTTTGATTGACTAGTATGTGTCGTAAATTTGAATGGTGTTGAATGATGAAGATTATTTAAGGAGTCATTAGGAACTTTTGTATAGTTTATTCAAAGTCGATGAAAGAGTAGTCTGAGTTCTTTGAATTTTTGAAAAAAAAATGTCATCAATAATAAGGGTAGTTTCCAATTTCCTGGGAAGAATTTGGTTATTAATATGCAAAGAAATGGTTTTCAAATGCGTGACATTCGGCTCCGCCAAATGAATAATTCGGATTTCGAGCTGATAAGCTCTTTCGCAGATCTGAACATAAATGTGTTGCAATGATGTGAAGTTTTATCTCAATTCGAATCTCTTTTTCTAGTCCAATAGTAGAGATCGTTTCAATTGGAATCGAGCCAAAAAATCCCAGTAATTATCAGAAAATATCCGAATAGGTCATTCAATGTAATTTTAAATGAAATTATCCTCTAGAGTCTAGAGCACTTGAAAGCTTTTCGCAATATGGTGACTGAACTATGGAATTATTCGTTATTCTTGAAATATGGGATTCCATCTTTTGAATGCGATTATAAATCTAACAAAGCCAAATAATGAACGTGGAATGAAAGTCAATATTCGAATTTTAAAAATGGGACGCAGATTTTGTAAGATGAAACACAAAAAAAAACAGGTATTCGAAAAATTATAAATATATCCGAATAATGGGAAGTGAAATTTATTGACTAACCTATTTTACAGACATTCTCCACATATCTGAAATAAAGCAGAAATACCATAACATAAGATTTTGAGAACTGCTTTCTTTACATTATGTACACCTCAGATAGTAATATAGCTTCTTGTCAAATATTGTCAAATAATTAATAGTATGAGGAACAGCCCTGTCAAGTAGGATTCTGAAGGTTTCCGAGTGGGCAAAAGGATCTTCTTTCAATTATAAAGCCTTCAAATCAATATAATTTTGTTATAAGTGCCTTACATATGGAAAAAATAAGTTGGTTAAATATTGTAAGAATAGACCTCAAGAAAACAGGGTTTGTTCCATTATGATAAAGTCATAAGTTTATTATCATTGAAACATTTCATTCAAATTTTGCTGATAATGATTCAGCTACAAATATTATTTCGAATGTAACATAATAAACCTAATGAAAAAAAATTCGAAATTATAATAAGTAATTGCATGTAAATGCAATGATGTAGATATAATCAATGATAGATGATATCAGCTTTGTAGCGAATTGTGTCAAAGAGAGATTTCAAAGATATTAGTTCTATATTTCGTAGAATTCAGAAGTGAGCTCTTTTGTTTCATCCCTACAATCTGATATTATTTTGGTACTGAAATTCAATTAGAAGCCAACCGAAGTTGCTGTTATATTCATTCCAATTTTTTCTTGAACCAAAGGAGACTTCTGAATATGAATTGAATCAGTTATTCGAAAAGAATATTAATCAATTGGATATTTTATCACATACTCGGTGAAATTTTTAGTGAGGAATACGATGAATTTGTACGAAATTGCCAAATTCAACGTTAATCAGAATGTTTGTCAAAAACACATCGACAGTCCGTATCAACTACGATATATGCATGGAAACCCTAGTGTAAAGACTCTAACTGAAAATCTTGAAGGAAATCGGCATTCTAGATTGAAGTATTTGGCCTAGTTCCGGAATTATCCGCAATATTTCACGGTTGTGGCGCTATTGCAGTAATCGAAAAACTGCGCGACTCCTTCCGAGAAATAAAAAGTAGATCAGATATTCTGTCTTGAACAAAATCTAATCAGTGACATCACCAGGATTTCTATGTATCTATCAACTACGATGAAGGCCGGTATTTGAAAGGGCAACCGACGGTTCAACCGTTGCGTCAACAACCAAATTTCTCACCAAATATACGGAATCAGGTAGTTAACGGTTGAAAAGCCGGTTCCCCTTTATAAATCCGACCCCTTAATGATTGACAGAAAACTGGAGCATATTCATGCGGAATTACCTAGATTTTTAAACACCAAAAGAAGCCATCAAGTTGCGAATTTTTGGAGCAAATTAAAAAGCATGTTTCATCAAGCATTATGACATCCAAAATCACTTGTGCTTTGTGTTCCACTAGTAGACCCGTCGTTTTACCAATGCTCAGAGTGAAACCATAAGTTGGAATATTTTGGATAATCAAGTTTAATATTTTCAATTCATACAATTTTTATAGTGTTCCTTGATCGGATCTTTTGTGATTCGATGTTCACTTCTATGATTCACGTCTAGGATGAAATATCGAAAAACAATTCCCCTCTAATCTGTAATTTTATAATTCAAAACAATCGGTTGATTCGTCATAAAAGAGCACGCATATGTTTCCATTACAGGATATAAAAGACAAAAGAGACAATTTTGATAGTTGTCGATAGAATATCTGATTATCGAAAACCATCTAAGATTTATTTCCTTCTGTATATTCTTACGTTCCAATGCTGTTATAAAGAACACGTTCATGATCTCTTCGAGCATCAAATATGGTGGATGCGCTAATGGAAATACATTAAAAATGGAAATTAGGTAAATAAGTCTATTGTGTTTTGAAATCTCATATCCCAATGAGATTATTTCCATTCAGTTGAAGATTCAGTACCAAAATTGTCCTAATTGAATCATTTGCATATGATTTTCTTATGGAATATTTTATGAACGTACCATTTCGTATGACCATATACTGTAGTTAAAGTGAAAAATGTGATGTAAATGTTTACCCTCCTGATGATACTGTGACATCTATTGTCCTCGACAACCAAACGTTACCTAGAAGGGGAACTATTCTGTTATCAACTGACAACCATTAGGTTATAGGTAACAGGAATGCTCAATGATCATAATAGAGACATCGCAAATTCAAAAGATGTGAATTCATTCAATGACCGAGAGAAATGACGTTGAGATTGTAATAATGCAGAAAATACAGTAGTTTATTTTATAGAATCTATTTTCTATAGTGCTAATTGATTTATTGTTATTGATTCTTTGAATTGAAATAAATTTTTGCCAGTACCATTGTAGTTGTTTGTATGATAAATATCCACTGATTTGACTGACTCAAATTTGACTTTGGATTTGTCTTACAGAAAATTTCAAAATTTCAATCGACCGTTTCTTTTTGTCTGTGTTGCTAGAGGAAACACATAAAATTGATACGTCATGATGTGTCACAATATTGTTTTCTTGATTCATCTATTGGTGGCTGGATAAACTAACGAGAATGGAATGTGAAAATTATCAGAAAATTTTGTAATCAACTCCAAAGTAGAATAGTCCGCGCTTTCTAGCCGTGGTCCTAAGGGAGACGATCAGGGGAAGGGCGTCCCTAACCTTTGAGCTAGGGAGGGGTAATTGAGCTAGAGGGGGGGAAATCTGAATAGAAATAATTAACTGATTTTCGTATATTATGCTATCATTTCATGAGTTTTCAAGGGATGTTTGAGCTCTAGGGCGGGTGCAGCTGCCCCCTCTGAGGACGCTCATGGATCAGAGGGACATTATGGGGATAAGACATTCTCGATCAGTCATTCGAATCAAGTCTATTCTGACCATTCCAAATTTTTTTTGACAGCTTTCAAAAGAAGTTTGACAGCAGACAGCAGCTGTCAAAGAAATAGTCCATGATCCGGATATGTTAAGGCAATGGGAATTTTATTGTCAATATTCGCCAGCATTTTATACAGATACAGTCTTTGATTTGTACATTTTTTTAACTGTAGGTTCTTGAGGTCGAAAGAAAAGTGTTTTTCATTTTATATTTTTCCGAATTCGTCTTTGTTCAAAATAAATAGCCGTTTTTCGAAAAAAAAAACTAGGTGAGGGCGTACCTGGCATGATTGATTTTTTGTAATGGATGTAGATCCCTCCAATTATTTGGTAGGTATTTCTATTAATTCTTACACACTTTGTATTCCGTTGTCAAGAGCAGAATGCAGCTTACTTTATGCAAAGAGATACTTGCCAGCTTGCCTAATAATAACAAAGATGAGGATTTCCAAAATGTTCATTCGATTGAAATTCAAGTCCACAAAATGTTTGGTTTTGAGAAATGTTCACTCTTATATGTGAATGGTTTTCGGGCCTCGGTTAATAACTTTTTCAGTTTCAGTTTTTGTCTTTAGTGTCTCTAAGAATCAGCCATTGTTACACGTTCTTACGATCAACTTTGATTAAAAATCTGATAAAATTGCATCACTTTAAGATCTACTACAGAAATTGAAGTTTCACTATACCTAGTTGATAATGAGAAGCAGCCTGAATTTTGAGGACCTTCACAAGCTGTGTGCAAGATAATTGACAATGCTGAGTCAATAATATATTTACAAACTAAAGAATCATATTAGGAAATTTAAAAATATGAAAGCTCTAGGGCCGGACGGTAGACCAAACGAAAAGTTTGGGGGGGACATAAAAGTGAGAAACATGCACGTCCTATAGTCCTTTTCAAAAAGATATTGGACACGAAGAGCGTACCAGAAAAATGGAAATAAAGTATAACAATACCCCAACATAGGAAGGGAAATAAAAGAGATCCTATAGGAACTAACGGATCATCACTCTTTTCAACCCCTAAATTGCTAACTGAGATTTCAGACAATAAGATCAGTGAAGGGTATACCATTAGGGAAGAGCAACAAGGCTTCCGAAAGAAGAGATTAACAACTGATGCTATTTTCATAGTAGGTAAGGCAAATCGCAGAAAAAGCTACTGAATTCAACAAACCTGTGTACATGTGCTGTTCAGACCTAGCTAATGCCTTTGATAGAGTCAGACTGAGAAATGTGTTGAAACTGCTGAAAGAAAATAACCAACCTAACAGTATAGTAGAGAACTTAACACAAACAACTAAATGAAGATAAAAATGAACAAGGGCAGAATGAAAATCCGATACGAGTAAATCATTCCGAGGGCGAGCCTGAGGAATCACGAGTATCGGATTTTCATTCTAACCGAGTAACAGACTATACTTTCTCCACGACTGTTTCGAAGCTAGATAATTAATCTTTTAATACTAAGATGAATTATGACGTTTCGGAAACCGCAATAAATATGACAATTAGAGCGGCTGACACATAGATTTATTCTCTATGTTTTCAGAAGTGTGACGGAATGAATATTCTCACACACTGTGCGAGAATGAAATTCAGTCGAAATGCTTAAAAAACAAGGATTATACTCAAGCTTGAGTTGGTTATTGGTGGTAATCTATAAAGGGCGAAAACCAAGGACCAAACTGAACAACAACCGCGGTCATAACTGGTTATTTATTTGAAATCGATAAAAGTGTTGTAGAATGAATATAACATACCAGGTGATGGAATACTGACATTCTATGGTCAAATTCGATGTTGGAAGAGCTGTATTCTGTGGCAGTCGTGGAGAAAAGTAAAACATGGTTATATAACGACTTCTAAAACGAAATCTTTGGTTATCGCAAGGGAACCCGAAGGGTGTAAAATGGTAATAAACGACAAAATAATTGAGCAAGTATCCGAGTTCGAATACCTTGGGGTGTAGGTCTCTGATTGCGGAGACCTAAAAGCAACCGTACGCAAGCAATCCAGCAAAGCAGCGTGTCATTTGGAGGAGTAAGGATCTGAGGTTGGACGGAAAAGTACGCATATAGAGGGTGTCCCACTAGTGCCGCAGCGGACGATATAAGCGTAACGGTCTGAATTTGGCAAAATTTTTTGATGCAAACTTGATATACATTGTACATGAATTATGACTAGAATTTTCTGAAGAATCAAAAAAAAAATTATATACTGGGGGTTGCATTTGAAATAAGAAAGTTGGTATTGGCCACGGTCGCATGGAACACCCTATATAATTTTAATTTTTTTTTCTTGAAAAATATGCGCATTTAAAATTACGAATCGACGTGTCCCAGCGTTTTTCCTAACACCCCCTCTTTTATTCGTTATCGAATTTATTCCATTTGGCTGTTACACTCTGTATATATCTATAACGCTGCACGAAATATTATTTGAATGATTTTTATCATTGGTTCAATTTTTCCTTCTCTTTTACGCTTGTTAATTATAAATTTTCAGACACTTTTCGTGCCTACTAGGTGCAAACGTGAAAATAGCTCCAATGTTACTTCCGCAAAAATGTAAAGAATTCAATAGTCTTCATTCTCATGAAAAAACAAACAGGGGGTTGCATTTGAAAAAATCGAAAAACACCAATTTGAAATTCTCCACATTTGACAGTTAATAATGGCCACCATGTAGAAGATAGAATATGTAATTATTTTACTATGGTAACTCGGCAAATATCTCAGGTGGAAAAATCATGATCGAATTTGCTTCCTATTTCTTCTAAAAGTTTAAGAACTTTTAGCGGACGGCTATGTCCTTAACTCCTTACAGTTTTCTTTCAACAAGATCTGCACCGCTGAAAAAATATCTCTCAAATTTCACACCATCAAAGAGGAGTTAGAAGTCAACTTCTATTTCTCTTTTGTGAGACACCCGATATGTCCGAAAATATTTTTAAGTTGTGCAATTCTTGGAGTATAACAAGTTTGCATCAAAAAATGTTCCAATTTCAAACTCAGACCGTTACGCTTATATCGTCCGCTGCGGCACTAGTGGGACACCCTGTATAAATCAAGTGTTAGGCCTATCATGGCGTATTATATCGAGACAGCGGTAACCAAGAGGATTTCGAGGACAACAGAGATGAAAACGTTGGGATCGATAGCAGGAAAAACACTGCTTGACAGAATAACCAATAGTCCGATAAGATAACTCTGGGAAGTCCAGGATGTTGTGCGATGGGGAAGACAGAGAAGAAGAGAGTGGAATCAGCATATTAGCAGAATAGGCCCTCAAAGATTAGCCCGAATAGCGAGGGATTTGAAACCAATGGCTGGCAGTCTACATCACAGTTACTTGTGCAGAACTGAGCATAAGTTTCAAAAGATCGTCCAAGAAAGGCCTAAGGCCTAACATAAATAGATGAAGAAGAAGAATATGATCCATGATTGTACCTTATAGATATGCTTGTTCTGTGATGCAAATCACATCACGAAATAGATGCATAGAATCATGTGCTGAATTTCATGAAAATACGTTCAGTAGTTTCCCGTATAAATATGGGTGAGATTCCTCGTGAAAGACCCTGTATATGGGATGAGTATTTCTGCTTTCTGCCAGAAACAAACTTTCTGCTAGAGAGTTACTTTCAAGACTATTTTATCCGAAATTGAGTGTTGTGATACCATTTTTCGTGTGAATAAATATTGTGTTATATCTAAGGACTATTCAAAATGAGTACCTAATTATTTTTTGAAATTGCAAACTAAAGATGTAGCTGTTGCACAAAGATATCGCCAAAAACTTCAACGTTAAATAATGTGGATCCATTTGCTCTCGACGATTCGAGTCTTTCAGTGAAACCATGTGATTTTCCTCCTGTAACTATAGTATAGACATAGCCAGTTACTTAGTCTTTATCTGCGATGAAATGTTTGGAACATACAGCAGCATTTTTAATTTCATTTTCGATTAGATCAGACCTTTTAATTGCTGCTAACCATTTTCCTCTCCTTAACTTGGAGAGCATATTCAGTCGTTTTTTATGGGCGAAATTCAGCACAGCTGGAATTCTAAATAATTTTACATTGTCGCGACTTCCTCTATTTCCCGATTTATCACAATGCAAGATGATGGCATGGTTGAAATTGAAAATTCCGAAAGCAAAAGAAACTACCCTGAAACACGTGACTGACATAACCTCAGTTTGCTCCCAGCAGCCATTAAAAAAGCTGATCGTGACACATTGTTGGACTGGTCTATTTAATACAGATTTTTATTAATGTAAACATATATAGTTCATCCAAGAATGATTGACATCCCGGGGGCTTTGGAAAATCGAAATTAGGTTGGTAATGCCCATTCAGTAATATTTTGAGTTGCAGAATTCAGGTTGGTTTCGAAAATAACACTGACATTTTGTTCTGTCATCAATGTTTCGAACAAATTTGGCAAAAAATTGAGCAAGTGAAATGAATATCTTTGAAATGAGGCTCTTGAAGAGTGAACAGATAAAAAATGGAAAGCATGCTCAGAGCACGTAGAAAAAGAAATGAGAGAAGATCAGTCAAAATATAGAGAATGTTATGATATATTGCTGACTATTTCCCTCGTCTTAATTTCCACCAATAAGAAACGCGCAATTTTGAATCACAAATGGTTTCTGGATGGAAAAATTGTTTGGCAGCAGCTGTCAGCAGTTTTTTCGGGTTTACCCGCGGCAAAACTTGACAGTTGTTGTCAACGAAAATTAATAATACATAATGCATCCAGAATAATCTGTAACTCATGAAATAGTCTTGGCAAATACCATTCGTGCATCTAATTTTTCATGTGAAAAAAATCGAAAAAACACAATGCAAACTAATATTTTTTAACGAAAAGCATTCGTGCAGGTGCAAAAATCCTCGTCTTCGACTCGGATTTTTGTTGCCACCTGCACTCATGCTTCTTGTTGAAATATTACTTAGCAACGTGTTTTTTCGATTTTTTTCGGAAAAATTGGATGCACTTATGATATTACTTACGACAAAACCTTTCATTATGAACATGACGAGTTCTGCCCAGATGAGGAAAAAATTACATGTTGTGGTTGTTGAAACAGAATAATAGGAATATTTATACTTTTCATATTTTACACCTTCATTGTTCACAAATATTGGAAGTTACAAGGCCATGACAAAATTCTTCATATATTAAATTGATCCGATTGGTTAAGTTTTGATATCACAAATTTCCTAATCCATTCACATTGCAGTAACACGCTTCAAATTATCAACTAGATTTTTTCGGTTTAGCGAATATTCATATTGAATATTGAAAAGGACCGAGTCATTTAATCACACACGATATTTTTCGTTATCAAACCAGAATTTCCAGGCTGTATGCTCCTATAATTAATCGTAAGATCGGAAATATATCGATACAAGATGAAAATAATATACTGCTGGTATACAGATTCACACGCTGTAATCGTATGTGAAAATTGAGAACGTTTTCATGTTCAAAGTTCCTTACTTCAAAAAAATATCGTTCAATTTTTAGGTTATTTCTATATCTATGATGAAAGCACAGAAAATTTTCAGTTACTTTTTTGTAACTAGAAATAAAGCTGCGACTGGACTTTCAAGGCCTGCTCTGATGTCAATCATTCTTGGATGGACTATAGAAAACTTTTTTTGAAAGAGTCATCAGAGCATAGAGAAGCATGAAGGGAATATCAATAAATTAAATCGGACACAGTGCACAGCTACCAACATTACGAAATAATGATATTGAAAATGCTGAATCTGCATCTGTTGAAACAACTACCCTGTGGACTGTGGACTTTGCCTCTGATTCCCTTGAGAATTCTTGATACTTGCCTTCAGAACTATTCAGTTCAAGATGGTTCGTAATATGAATGAAACAGTTATCATATAATTACAGATAAACAGTTCTGATTTCCTCCATTTCTTTGACTCAGGCGTTGTTAATAGATACTTCAGCAATTAACACCTTATCTCTGATCTTGTACAAACCCATGTAGTCCTTCGGAGCATCCGAACCAACCAAAAGCCATCGCCGATTCGTATGCGATAAGACAGAGAGGATATCCGGCGATGGCCAGCTCGAGTGTCAGCCGTCCCTCCTGCAGCCTGCAAGAACGGTGCTCAAGAGTCACGTGACTGCGAAGTCGCGGCCGCAGCTTTCTTCATTCTTCACTCTCTTGCCAGCTTTCTCGAGGCGCGATCGAACGGCGAGTACGCGCGGTGAGTTGAATGCCTGGTGCACAACGTTCCCTGCACTCGAAAGATTGGCCGCCGATTTCCTGTGACTTTGTGCCTTTGTGACTGGAATTTTATTGTTTGTTTGAGTGGTGTAAGTTTTGTGCCTTGGATAATTTTGGATATTCACTTGTTCTTGGAAGGCATCGAGGTGAGTTGCGAATGGGTATCGCTATCTAAGAATAGACGGGTACTCAAGTGATGTCTTAAGGCGCACTGGGACCGTTAAGCGCGGATGATGGTAACTCAGGCCTTTAAAAGTTGTTCAATCGTGCATTTGCCCGATGTTGTAATAAAGTATTCATGCCCGATCCTGTGCCGGTTATGGATTTGAAAGATCTTAGCGTGAGAGTACGAGAGTAACAGTAAACTGGAGTTGGTACCTGAAAGGCTCCAAGGAGATTTTGTAATAATCATTCGCAACTAATTCTTTTATTTGACTTCGAATATGCGAAACAGAGCTGAACTTATGAGCTCTGGATCATAGTAAGATGTTGAAACTATTTATAAAATTACAAATCTTAGTGCAGCAAGCATTCTTAATTTGATATATGTACCTATATGAAAAATCCTGCAGCATGAAGAAGCAGGATCGAATAGAAACAGAATTGGCGAGAAAGAATTTCTTTCTTCAAAAAGTACTATAATGCTAAGATCATTGGAGCAGATATTCATTTATTCCTTCGTTAGTTATATCAATTTTTCTTCAGAATCTTTAGATAAGCGTAAGTAAGACCAACTATCTAGCAAAAAACACGTTACATAGTACCATTAAAATACTGAGGAAAAACCATTAATTGAATCAGCTGTAAAATTCAGAATTGACTTCCATCCATCTACGGAGTCTTTATCAGTTATAAGGAAATAAATCTGTCAAAAAGGAGCAAATTTAATTCCTTCCTCTATCTGACTTAGACAATTCATACTGGAGTCAAGAAATTCACAGATGTATATGCAAACAAGAATACTTTTTAGTATTTCTCCAATTGAAGCTTCGAAGTGGAAATTAGTGAATAAAAATTCTAAACCAGTTTCTTCATAACAATCTAGAATGTTTCACTCTTTTTTCAAGTTTATCCAAATGACCCATCCAAATTCCCTGACAGTATCAACTGCGAGCAGCATAAAACAGCAGGCCTCCTCACGTTACAATTGAAACCATCTTGTGGGAATGAAAACAAAAAGAATAACTGATAGTGTTATGATTTATGATTATTCAAAATGGATATAAGTTGAGATTCCGAGTTATAAGGAAAACATTAGTGACTTCAGTAACAGGCCCAACAATCTTATACGATCAGCATTTACTATAAACGTTCAAGTTCAATGTTCGTATATTAATTTGTTGGCGTAATAATGATATTGGTTCCAGCAGAGGCCGATACTAAATGAGTACTGGATTTAAAAAAACACTAAAAATTCAGATAAGTCACAAAAAAAGAAAAATACAGGATGTTTTATCAAATGTCTTCTCAACAGAAGGTAGACCCCCTGATACTTCGAACTCATCCGAATAAAAAAAAACTCACTAGAAAATGAGCTATATTGGAGATGTAGCAGTTGAAAAAAAATTTTATTTAATTAATAATTTTCGAAAGGACTCGTTCCTGTACATGGATCGATCCGAATACGCCTCTCCTTAACAGCATGGCTTATACTTATTACTCCACTAAAAATCTGACACCTGCTCTCAAAAATTTCTGATCATTTGTTACAGAAATATTGGGATTCTCAATGGTTTTTAGTTGCGCGAGCTATACAAAACTTCGCATGTAGCTTGGATACGTCAATCACCATCTAAATGCGAACATTTATCCCGATCTTATATCCACAGTTTTGAAATTACCTTGAAAACAAAACTTCGAACGTCTATATTCACCCATTGCCGAACTTAATTATGACATTCGAGATACCAATCTATCCAGAATGAATGAAAGTACATAATTGAATTTTATCAAGGATTCATCATCATTGAGTCGAACCATTTTCTATTGAAAATTTTCAGTATTTCCAAAAAAATACATGGAATACCTAGAACTTATAGTGACATGGTATTCTATTACCAGATCAAAAAGTTGGTTCACATCCCAAGTTGGTGGAACATGCAGATTTTTATGTTTCCATGGATATGAGCTGTCACACAGAACAGAAACACAGTTTTTTTTCGGAAATACCGAGTGAATGGGATTGTGCGAGAAATTGTGATGATTGAAATCATCAAAATGACACCTAAAAATAAATTCTCACCATTGAAAAATTCAGAAATCGATAGGCTGAAGTATGTTCTTGACATTTTGTATATTATCTCTGGTAGTAATCCGGAAATCAAACCAACTTATAAAAAACTCAAATTAACCTATGATGCGACAATCAAAAAAGCGAAACAGGACTTCTACTTTCATAAATTTAACAACTCGGCAAATAAAAATAAAACAATCTGGTCATTCATCAATAATAAAACTGGTAGAAACAAGAACACAAATCAACTTGATACGCTAGGTACTCCTCAAGCAGTTGTAGACAACTTCAGCGCCGTGTTTCGAGGTCCTGACTCGGAATCCCTCTCGAGTTCTCCATCACATGGTAAACTTGTAAAGCGCGTAGAAAATTCATTCTATATGTTCGATATCACCGAATCTGAGATTCCTCGGAGATTCGTCATGTTGTGAAAATGCTAAGTAACAAAAAGAGTACTGGCCAAGACGGAATACCCATAAATGTCATAAAAAAGAGTATAAACTATATAGTTCAACCACTTACTCATATAATGAATAATAGTTTCAAATATGGAATATTTCCTGAAGAACTCAAAATAACAGTGATAAAACCAACTTTCAAAAAGAATGATCCAACAGATCTTCGAAATTATCGACCAATTAGTTTACTAGATAGTTTCTCGAAAATATTCGAAAAAGTTCTATACATTAGATTGTGTAGTTTTTTCGGGAAGTTTGGTGTATTCAATTGTCGGCAACACGGTTTCATTCCTGGTAAAAGTACCGAAACGGCCATTTACAAACTGATTGAGACACTGACTGAGGGCCTGGAGGGAGATGATCTATTGTTGGGATACTTCATTGACTTCTCTAAGGCTTTTGACTCAGTTATTCATGATATTCTCATAATGAAACTCGAAATCTATGGCATAAGAGATAAACAGCTGGACTTAATTAGGAGTTATTTGCGGGGACGCTTTCAATATGTTGAGTTGAATATCGATGGAATCGACTATAGATCCATGATGACGGAAATAATAAGAGGTGTGATTCAGGGTAGCATCCTGGGTCCATTATTCTATCTCATATATGTTAATGATATGCCAGAAGTAGTTCCTCTGTTATATGATTTCTTTTTCAACTACGCGGATGACACCAATATCATACTTCGCCAGAAAATCCAGGCGGCTCTACAGGAACTTTTGAATGCCACATCTGAGTCAGTTGAGTCGTGGTGTCTATCGCATAATCTAATGCTCAACCATAATAAAACTGAGCTAGTCCTTTTTTCTCACAAGCTTAGAAAATCCGAAAGCTTGTTGATCACTCTCAATGGTGAACCGGTAGAGCTAAAAGATCACACTAAATTTCTTGGCATAACCATAGACAAACACCTTGAGTGGGCCGAACACATAGCCGAACTTCGGGGAAAGCTGAACAAGGTAGTGTACACATTGCGAGTGCTAGGAACTGAATTCACTATCGAATTTCTCATGGCTGTATATTTTTCTAACTTTCAGTCTCTTCTAAGTTATGGCGTTATGTTCTGGGGAAATAGCCCACACGCTATAACAATATTTAGAATACAGAAATTCGCTATAAGAAGTATATTTAAGATGAAGTATAGACAGACTTGTAGAGGTGTATTAAAAAAAAATAATATACTAACCTTACCTGCCCTCTATATATTCAAATGCCTACAATTTGTGCACAAACAACCGCAATACTTCGCAAAGTTCGGAAAGACCCGTTCATATAATACAAGGAATGATTATTTTATTTATCCTCAGCATAACCTCTCTTCCACCGAAAAATCATGTACCTATATGTGTATCAAGTTGTACAATGCACTTCCAAGCCGCATAAGGCCGGCCACTCACGTACAGTCTAACTGTCAGTTAGACTGATCGCAGTTGACATTGTCAGTCTGAACTGAGGAATGAGATGTGCACACATGAGCAGTTCAATCCTTCAGTTTGTTCCAATCATGGATTCGAGCAGGTCCGACGATTTGGCCGTCCTCGGTTTGATTTTTGCAATTTTACCAAGAATAAAAAAGAGAAAACGTGAACAGTGGTGCAAGAAGTGGCTACAAAAACGCAATTTATCTTCCCACATCAAGGGTGGATTTACGGGGGGGTAAACTACCCCCCCCCACATGAGTATCGAAGACCTGAGAAAAAGGTGGTGCACTGAAAATATTTCATACATTGTGTACCTGATTTAATGGTTTTCAATCGTTATTACCCCCCCCTGATCGTAGTTACCCCTCCCATGAAAAACAGCTATATCCGCCCTTGTCCCACATAAACTTATTGAGAGAGTTGGAGGAAGAACCATTAGATTTTCTCAATTATTTGCGCATGACTTAACCGGTGTACCAAAAATTGCTTTCGTTGGTTTCCCCATTGATTGTGAAAAAAGATACAGTCATGAGAACTGCAATATCTCCACATGAAAGGTTGACTGCTACCCTGAGATTTTTAGCCACAGGACGTTCGTACGAGTGCCTAAAATTTTCTACAAAAATATCTCCTCAAGCACTCGGAAAATCTCGATGAAGTCGAGTAAAACTTGGTTTCCTCTGTAATGATTGCGCGACATCGTGATATGCTCCCTTCCTCGACTCACACTGAACTGAGAACTGAACAGTCCGAACCCCCACACACGGTCATTTCAGGTAGTCCTTTCAGTTTAAAATATGAAGAAATTCATTTCTCTCAGTTAGACTGAACAGTTGGCAGAATCGCGTTAAACTGAGACTGAACTGCGATCAGTCTAACTGACAGTTAGACTGTACGTGAGTGGCCGGCCTAAGAGAGATTGACAAGTTTGGAGAGTTTCGCAGGGAGATTCACAAACTTTTAATACAACATGAACCCTACAGAATCCGTCTTCGTCAAAGCTACTCGTGGAACACCTCAGGGTGGGGTGTTATCCCCCCTCCTATGGAGCCTGGTAGTGGATGAACTTCTACACAGGCTAACGGAGCTTGGCTTCGAATGTGTAGGCTATGCTGACGACATAGTACTAATAATTAGAGGCAAATTCGAAGGCACTCTCTGCGACCTATTGCAGAAGGGCCTTAGAATCATTGAGCAGTGGTGCTTGTCAGTGGGGCTTAACATCAACCCAACCAAGACCACATTGATTCCGTTCACTCGGAAGAGGAAACTTCCAGCCATGAAAACGTTAGTATTAAACGGAAATATCTTGGAGTGGGGGTCTGAAGTCAAATACCTAGGAATAACACTAGATAGCAAACTTCTGTGGAATAAGCATGTTGATAATGCTACTGGCAGAGCTACGAGAGCTCTGATGGCATGCAGGCGTCTATGCGGCAGGAACTGGGGCTGTAACCCAAAAATACTGCGATGGATGTACGCCATGATTGTAAGACCTATAGTCACATATGGGGCAGTAGCCTGGTTTGCTAAGGCAAGTCAGGCAAGTACGAGGAAAATGCTCGACAAAGTACAAAGGCTTGCCTGTGTGTGCATCACGGGAGCTATGAGAACATGCCCAACCAGGGCGCTTGAGATCATCACAGACCTCACACCTCTACATCTAGTGATTGATAGGGTAGCCCATGAGGCCATCCTCAGAGTATCTAAAGAAGGAGCAGGCAATGAGAGAGTCAGGTTTCAGAGAGCTTGGTCCTCACTGAATGACTACACCTCATCTGCAAACCTTCCTAGTGATGTAATGATCAAGAAAGTAAGCACTGAGAAGAACTTCAGTACACTGCTAAGTAAAAGAGAGGATTGGGAAAGGGAATACACCAACTACAATCTCAAAGAAAATACAATGAAATGGTATACAGATGGTTCTAAAACCGCTACAGGAGCTGGCGCTGGGATATACGGGACAAGTACCAAGTGTGCACTATCGTTAGGCTCCTGTACAAGCGTCCTTCAAACGGAAATACTTGCAATCGCAAGATGTCTAGATATAAATCTAGAAAGAAACTATCAGAAGTGCGATATAGCTATTCATACAGATAGTCAAGCTGCTATTAAAGCACTGAGCTCCTACGTCATTGACTCAAAGCTGATTTGGGAGTGCCGAAACAAACTCAATGAGGTAGGCAAGAAGAATAAGGTCTCTTTAATCTGGGTTCCCGGTCATTCGGGAATCGTAGGAAACGAAGAGGCCAATACACTGGCCAGAAAGGGCGCACAAACGCCACTCACTGACCCAGAACCGAAAGAGAAAAACTCTGACGGAATCTCCCAGGGATGGATCACTCCAAAAAGTTCCTCCGGAACTTTGAAACTGCTAGATTCAAAAAATATCTGGATCTCAGTAAAAACCAATTTCACTTACTCACTGGCTTTCTTCCAGGACATTGTCGCCTAAAGAAGCATCTGTTGCGAATGTGTTTATCGGACACTGATGAGTGTAGATTCTGTGGGGAGGAGGAAGAAACTCCTATTCACCTGATTACGGAATGCTATGCCATTGCAAGCCAAAGGAAAGAGTGCTTTGGACAAGAAACTTGTAGAAGTGGGGAGTTATCCTCCTTGAAGCCGTCCCAGATTCTGGATTTCATCAAATCTCTGGAACTGGAGGGCGAGCTGTAGGAGGCACGATGATAACAGCTCTGTCAGGGGGCACAATAGACCTTAAGGTCGCAGTGAACTGTAACCCCTTTTTACTATAAACTATATAAACTATAAACCCTACAGTAGTTTTGATTTTTTGTCAGGAATATGTTAAACTTAACAGAAGCACTGTTATGTATTTTCTGTTTTTCTTTTCTTGACTTTTCCCAACTTCATTGTACTCGATGACTTTTGGTGAATAAAGTTTATTATTATTATATTTTCAATCGAGTTGTGAATTTTGTAATAAACGAGGTAATAAATATATTCGGGGAAATTATCGAAGCCAATATTGTCCATAATTAGTCATCGACATATTATTTCTGTGTTTCCGTTTTGTGTGACAGCTCATATCCATGGAAACCAACTGAGATGTTTACCCGTTTTGTATTTTAGGCTGAGCAGCAAGGTTAATATCATCACATTATAATCAGGTTCTATGGTGAGATATCGTTTTGAAAATTACTTTTGAATTTTAAATTTCGGATTATAAATTATTTTTAAGATTTTGCGAAAATGTTATGTTCAATTTTCGAATTTTAAATGATGATTCTATGGATCAGAAGAGACACTGATGAGTGTAGATTCTGTGGGGAGGAGGAAGAAACTCCTATTCACCTGATTACGGAATGCTATGCCATTGCAAGCCGAAGGAAAGAGTGCTTTGGACAAGAAACTTGTAGAAGTGGGGAGTTATCCTCCTTGAAGCCGTCCCAGATTCTGGATTTCATCAAATCTCTGGAACTGGAGGGCGAGCTGTAGGAGGCACGATGATAACAGCTCTGTCAGGGGGCACAATAGACCTTAAGGTCGCAGTGAACTGTAACCCCTTTTTACTATAAACTATATAAACTATAAACCCTACAGTATTTTTGATTTTTTGTCAGGAATATGTTAAACTTAACAGAAGCACTGTTATGTATTTTCTGTTTTTCTTTTCTTGACTTTTCCCAACTTCATTGTACTCGATGACTTTTGGTGAATAAAGTTTATTATTATTATATTTTCAATCGAGTTGTGAATTTTGTAATAAACGAGGTAATAAATATATTCGGGGAAATTATCGAAGCCAATATTGTCCATAATTAGTCATCGACATATTATTTCTGTGTTTCCGTTTTGTGTGACAGCTCATATCCATGGAAACCAACTGAGATGTTTACCCGTTTTGTATTTTAGGCTGAGCAGCAAGGTTAATATCATCACATTATAATCAGGTTCTATGGTGAGATATCGTTTTGAAAATTACTTTTGAATTTTAAATTTCGGATTATAAATTATTTTTAAGATTTTGCGAAAATGTTATGTTCAATTTTCGAATTTTAAATGATGATTCTATGGATCAGAAGAGGAAATGCTTCACTTCATTTTTTATATGGAATAATCTGATTGCTCAATAAGAACTTGAATTAATATAGTGAACTAATAATTATAAAGTTACATTCGCATTACGTCGACAATTAGAAATTCAATTCATTCTTCGAAAGGATTGATATTATACTAATTCACCGTTTCTCACAGTTTCAGAATAATTATCTTTCGAACTATTCAAGTTATGTACCTACATATTGTTTATCTAAGGTAGGTACATAAGACAAATTTCTATGGAGTTGTAAATAGATTTTCAGCTTTTGGTAAGTTTCACTTGTGTACTTACTAGCTACCAGATTAGGCCAAATTCTGCGAAGTTGAATTAATCTGAACGAAAAATTTTAAACAATATCTAAGTATGTTTTTGTTATCACAATAAATGATGTTGACCGGCCTCGGTATTTTGCTGAAAAACTGGCACTTACGTAAATATCCTGACGGACTGTGTTATGAAGGCCACCCTGTATGAACTCCTCAAAGTTTTATCAACATCTATCAAGCTATAATATACTCGATAATATAGTACCTTGAAAACAAAAGTGGCATTAACCACAAATTGTAATTTATCGGTATATTCTGTTCTGTGATTGAAAGTATCGCCAAGGTTGTATCAAATGTTTCCAAATTTATAACAAAATTTGTTTACAAACTTCAAATCGAGGAACCATATCACACACAGAATAGAAAAATCTGAAAAATAACTGTTTTTGGATAATGCCACTTTTGTTTCCAAGGTGCGATATGAACTATCCTATTCGACCAATAGTCTCTTTCAACACATATTCTAGTATAATTCTATTAATCGAACTGAAGCCAAGAATTCGAGCTAAATGAGCAAATGAAAACAATCTCCAACTTATTGTCAACATTTGGAATATCCATTCAATCATTAATTCTAAATTTATATTCTTTGACGTACAAAACTTGTTTCCTTGAATTCTAGAAACTATTAAAATGGAAACAAAAGTCGTGATTGAAAGTATTACCAACTTTATTATTTCGAATTGTCTTGAATTTTTCATTGTCAAAAGTATTTCCAATGCAACTAAATCTTTTTCCGTTCAAACGAATGTCTAATTATTGAAAATCTCCTCCGCTAATTGAAAATTCATCTGAATCCGATGTCCAATTTTTTTCTGCATTGAAATAAATAAACTTTATTTCTTGTTGCTTTGAGGGCACCGGAAGAAAATAACACATATTCGGAGAGCATATTAACAAAATTCATTCAGCGAACAATTATTCTTCCGAAAAAAAATAGTATAAATTTTCCCAACGTTTCTAGATTGAATATAATTCACATGTCCAGTATATCTCATGAGCACACACCGAGACCCACACACATACTGATTGTCTGATTCTAATCATCCATGAAAGGTCGCATCATCCCATCCATTGAAAATTAGCGGCTATAATTGTATGGTCCATAGATTGATTTATGCACCCATGAATCATAATGATTTTTCGAAAATTTTTTTAATTATTAACCAAATCGCATAATGAACAAACGAATTGTGCGTTAGGTCCGAAGAGAATGTGTCAGTTTAGGAATATCTTCGGAAACCAACATAATTTGGGGATTTGCATCAGAAACAATAAAGATAAAATAAATGAAGACGATAAACGTAGTTTCGAGAAGAAAATATATGACTGGAAAAGTTTTATGAGAGACATTTGCGAACTATCTGAAAGAATTGAGACACAATTTCAATAACAACTATGGAATACTGTAAACCTACACTGAAAATAAGTTTTCTAGATTAACACTTCTATAGAATCACTGGAATTAACAGGCACAATTCCCAAAAAAACTGATGAGAAAAAAATTAAGCAGGCATTTGATGTGAGCGAGAAGGCACTGCAAGGGGTAGAAAAAGCCTCCCCTAAACCTTTTTTCGCATGAAAATTTCTCAATAAAAAAATTTACTTTTGGATAGATTGATCCCTAAAAAATGAGCTTTCATGTAATTTTTGGCTAACATTCACGGTTTTTGAGAAAAAAATATTTTAACATAATACGCCCAGTCGCAGAGGCTGGTAATAATTTCGACTCAAATTTATCCATTGGGTATTTTGCATTTCAGCTTGTATAACTTCTATTGAATATTATGTATTTAATTTTTTATTTATTTAATGTTTGTACCAGTCCTCAGTGAAAATGTCAACATGAAAACCACCTTATGTTAAGGTCGAAACTGACTATTTCAGTTTCCGGAATAATCTTGTCGTGGAAGACCATGTACATAAAATAGTTATGTAATAGCAATATTTTACTTCTATTCTGAAATCTATACCAACAAGTCTCGTAGTAATGGCATCCCGAGATATTCTGACTGAAATATTGAGTCCACATTTCAAATTGGCGTCGAGATCGAAAAAGTAAATGCATGATGCGAACGTTCAGATAATTCCTTGACATTTACAACCAGATCAACGTTCATGTTCAATATATGACTCCTAAAGAATGCACTTTGTAGAAGGTGTAAGGTGATCGATTGTGGGTTTAAGAGCATTAACAGTGAATGAAATAAAGATTATATGAAACATGAATAATGAGACATAGAAGATATGGCGGATATTGATGTGAATTGCAGGTGAATTTTTTGAGTAGGCATCAAGCCAGTCGAAAGCTTTCATTTTTAATGAAAGTGGAATTTATGTCACTTAATCTCGACTTAATCCTCGTGTTAGAAGAACTTGAATGTTTTGAATCGAGATTGTGAATGTTCATGGCTTATAAAATTGAAATTTTCATCATTATTTTCTTTTCGATAAATACTAACTGATCATAATAAAAATAAATTGCATTCAACTGGTCTCAACAATTATATATATATTATGTTTGGAAAAACTTTTTCAAGACCAATAATCGATTACAATAAATAATTTGGTAATTGTCTCGCCTGTATTCCATCATTTCCATCACAAACTTGAATTCAATAATCAGTTCGAGTTGCCGTAAGCTGAGATTATTCGATAAAGAATAAACATTGGTGTTTTTTTTTTTTTTTTAATGTTGTGATTTTCACGAAAAGGAATATCCTGTAATGTTCAGAGAACATCGTGAGAACCAAGTGCAAGCAGGTGTTGATTTCAAAAATTCAATTGTTCTTTCATACCAACCTACCTTGTGATACATAATTCCGAGACAAGGATTGCTTCATTTATTTTTCCAATTCCCAATGAATTCGAGAGTGAGAAAGTGATCTACTCTTTGAATGATTTTGACCGATTTATAATTTGCATCAACTCCAAAAACATTTGATTGGTAAACTGCAACCTCTTATTCCGAATGTGTTCATCTGTCCGATCTCTTCAACTATGGCACATCTCAATATTATCGCAATTTGCATGCTTCACTGTAAGAGAAGAATTCGGAACCAATGAATGCATTTTTAGAAGCTGTTGCATTTTGTGCCTTGAATAAATTTCGGTTTGTGGGATATCAATACTTTTATAAATTTCGAGTTTTGGATGGAAATTGTCAAGGTAGATCTTGATTGTTTCCCCCATTGAAAACCAGTATTTACCTCCTGGTCGTGGTCTATAAAAAAGCGAATAATTAGCCTGTTACGAGGTTTTCGGACGAATGACGAAAGTGCACTGATTTGACTGCGAGTTTATTTTTTTAGTAAAATGCCAACTGCTATTACCTGCATTTCATAATACAATAACAGTTGGTAAGAAACTCGTATATCCATTCATTCGTGACCATTAAATTGCAACTTACGTTCAGTCTGATACTGTACTTTCACCAAAATGTCCTCAATGTTACAATTTCTGTTCTTTTTGCATGCCTTCTGAGGAAATGCCTTTGCTCATGACCATAAATTTTGCGTGATCGACCAGAATTCGTCAATTATTATATCCTTCTACAAGTTGATGGTGCACGTATGTTCTCAGTTATTGAATTAATTTCAAGTTTTCCTTAAGAACTTATTCAGGTTTTTTTTTAAAAAACTGCGACTGAGGCCTTTGAGAGTGCTGGTTCGTTGTGAGCACGTAAGAAAATTTTCATTTTTCGGGGTTTTCTCGGGATTCGGACGATACTTTTCTCATCTATTGTTACACTGTTTATTTTCTTAGAGGTGAAAATCGCATAATTCATCGTCCTTAACAGTTGAATTGCGCCGACGATCCGAGTTGATATCTGATTAACAATTCTTCCCCACCCCTTTCTTACGCTCAGGATTTCCACGCGGTTCACTGCCCTGCCTGTTATTGTTTATTGCATATGCTGGATTGGCACGCTACGTATTTATTACTCCTGTTCATATACATCGAATTTCATATTCGTATAATCCTCCTCATTATTTTTCCCTGTCCTCATTTTCCTGTTTTTTTTCGTGGCCCTCCCCCTCTGTGAGAGTCTCTCGTAAAGGCCCACGAGAGTGAAGAGTTCACCTTACTTCCTCTTCCCACAAATATCATAGGAGTTACCCCTGCACTTTCAATAGTAACTTAACTGTACCAGAAAGGAAAAGAAACTATGCCGAGTAACTGTCCGGTGTGCTCGAAGTCGATCACTGATGACGGTCAACTGCAATGTTGTGGATGCCGAAAATTCGTACACCCCAAATGCGCAAATCTTTCCAGTAAGGAGGTTGATTTTATCAAGGAGTCGAGCTCGAAATGGAATTGTTCCAGTTGTGAAACACGTAAACGTTCATTGCGCAGCGGTTCCCAGTCGTCGTCAAGCCCTGATCAGCCTATAACTTTAGAACATTTTTCACTTCTTATGAATAAGATCACAGCTATGGCAGACGACATGAAGTCTATCAAAAAGGATCAATCCTCTATTTTTTCCGAACTAGCAAAGTGCAGGGAAACACTTGAAAACCATTCGAGGACACTTGATGTCCATCAAGCTGCAATTTCTGATTGCGAAAGTAAAATAACTCTTCTCGAAAGTTCACATGGGACTCTTGCCTCGAACATGGAGTCTGTAATTAATGATGTTCGCGAAATCAAACTAGATATTGATAATAATGCTCTGGCATCTGCTTCATCGGTTTCTCCCATCTCTTCTGATGTCCACGTTGGATCGTCCGAAATCCTCGATCGCTTCAGGCGCTCCTTCAATGTTATCCTTAAAAATGTACCAGAACCAGAAAGCCCAGACGAGAATATGAACGTTGCGGTTGAGGTGCTCGGGAGTATCGACCCCATTGCTCAAACTGCGGCTGTTAAGGCTACTCGGCTTGGTAAGGCTCGATCAAACCAGCCTCGTATGTTGAAGGTAGCATTCACTAGTCCCGATATCGTCAGCACCCTCTTACGAAAAAAGAAGAACCTACTCAATATACCCAAATATAAGAATATACTGCTGGTTGACGATAAAACACCCAGGCAGATCGCTGAGCTGGTGGAGCTCCGTGATCGATTGAGATCTAGGGAGCTGGCTGGGGAGAGGAATTTGACCATTAAATACATCAACGGTTCTCCAGCTATTGTTAGAGCGGATATTGTGGGAGTCCAAAAAAACTGATCAGTGAACTCTCTGAGTGGGCGGTCGTATATTCAAATGTTCAGTCCCTATGTTCTAAACACCTCGAACTCCTTACGTTCACACATCTTCATAATCCTTCTTTAATTTTAATTTCTGAAACTTGGCTGCACCCCAACATACTGGATTCGGTGGTGCACTTGCCAGGCTATCAGCTGTTTAGAAGTGACAGCTCAACCACTGTTGGCCACGGCGGGGTGTGCATTTATGTCAAGCAGGAAATTGTTCACGCATCCACTGTTCACGTTTCTCGAGTTCATACCCCTGGCATTGATAATATTTTTATTGATATAATAATCAACGATTTCTCCTTAACTGTTGGCTGTATTTATCGCCCCCGTCCCTGCACCTATGATTCTTTTCTTGTTGATCATTTGACCCAGCTTTCAGAGAAGAGTAACTGTGTTATAGCTGGGGATTTTAACCTGCCCGACCTTGTTTGGCCTCTGGTCACCCTGCCTTCATCTTTTTCACCCTCACTTCCTTTTGCTGAACTGGTGCAAGATTCTAGTTTTGAGCAACTCATCTTGAGGCCGACAAGATATCGCCAGAATCAAGTCCCATCGCTGCTGGATCTTGTCTTAGTGAACGTCGACAACTTAATCTCAGACATAGAATATCTCCCCCCTTTCGGCCGGTCAGATCATCTCACCCTAAAAACTAAAATCCAGTTCAGCGTTTCTTCGGGCAGGAGAATGGTTCGAAGAACTTTCGAGGTCGTCAATTACATCAATCTTAATAGAGACCTCGCTAGTATCAACTGGGGGGAGCGCTTTGCTGATTCTGGTGTGGACGATATGTGGAGGGTTTTTTCCGATGTCCTGGACTCCGCCTTACAGGCTAACAGATCTTTAAAAGATTACTTCACCTGTCCTACTAAACCATGGATCGACGACAGCTTATGTAGTATGATTCGCCACAAGAAGAGACTTTGGCAAAGATTCACCAGACATAAAAGACCAGGGGACTATGCAGTGCATCGATCATATTCAAACATTTTATCCAGCGCCATCAGCCAAGCAAAAAGGAACTACGAGTCTGGGCTTGCTTCCTCGGGGAGTCCGAAAAAATTTCATAAATACGTTCGGTCATTTCTAAACACTAAAGTAACTGTTCCCTTGGTCAGAAATTCTGCTGGGGCTGTCTGTAACGACTACCAAGAGTCAGCTGAGGTATTGGCTGGTGCGTTTTCCTCCTCGTTTACGCTTGAGCCTGATGGACCGTTACCATCTGTGGGATGTGCCCGCTGCAGTTTTGACCTGTGTGATGTTTCATTCCGTGCGGGGATGGTTGAGGGGGAACTTATGGCGTTGAAGACGGACTCTTCGCCCGGGCCTGATGGCATCGCGCCGGGAATTCTCAAGAATTGCTCAGTATCTCTCTCCGAGCCTCTAAAGCTCATTTTCGAGAAGTCTTTTGCAACTCATACTCTGCCTACACCATGGTTAAAAGCATCAATAACACCTATTTTCAAGAAAGGCGACAAACTGTCTCCGACCAATTATCGCCCAATAAGTCTGACTGCTGTGGCTTCTAGGGTCTGTGAAAGGGTGATACTTGATCAGATGTTAGACTTTCTTCTGGATAACAACATCATTCCGTCGGGGCAGCATGGCTTCCTACCGGGTAGATCCGTGATCACAAATCTGCTTCGGTGTGTGAATGATTGGACGAGAGCCTTCGATGCCGGTAACTCTATCGATGTGGTCTACTTGGATTTCTCTAAGGCCTTTGATCGAGTACCTATAAAAAGACTTTTAACCAAACTCGAACATCTCGGTATCAGAGGTAAGCTACTGATGTGGATTGAAGCATTTCTTAGTGGCAGAGAATTTTCCGTGCGTGTGTCTGACGGTATCTCACGTCCAAGACCAGTCACCAGTGGTGTTCCTCAAGGGTCGGTCCTGGGACCTATCCTGTTCCTGCTGTACACGGCGGATTTACCACTTCTTCTTCAGTCTTCCTGCTCCCAGTTCGCAGATGACACCAAACTTTACAATGACACAGAAAATGGTTCATTAATTCTCCAACGTGATCTGGACATTGTCTCTCAATGGTGTGAAGACTGGCTGCTTCCGCTGAACTTGGATAAGTGTACCGTGCTGCATATCGGAAAAAGAAACCCGAGGAAACCTTACACGTTGAATGGAAAAACGTTGTCTACATCCAAAAGCCATGATGACCTGGGTCTGACGATCACGGACGATCTCTCTTGGTCGATGCACGTTCAGAAGATAAAGGACAGGACAAAGAGGGTGACTTACATGATCTCCAAGGCCTTTCATGGTTGTGACCCCGAGGTTTGCCGCAGAATCTACCAAGCATATGTAAGGCCTATTATGGAGTTTGCGGGACCAGTGTGGTGTCCGAATCTCAAGGGTGACATGGATAAACTGGAGAAACTTCAGCGAGCTGTTACTCGTCTCCCATATGGCCTCAATCGCCCCAGTTATGACGAGCGTCTCAAAATATTCGGCTTAACAACTTTCAAGGACCGACGCGAAAGGGGAGACTTGATTGTGACCTACAGAGCTCTGCATGGCAGGTTTGGCACGGATTTGTCATCTCTGTTCCCACTCAATACTGGCAACCTGAGGGGACATTGCTATAAGCTACAAAAGGAGAAGTTCAGGACCACCCCACGTCAGATTTTCCTGTCTAACCGAGTGTTCGACGCCTGGAACCGTCTGCCTCCCGAGATCGTTGGTGCTTCTTCAGTGAACTCGTTCAAGAATATGTATGACTCTTTATTCGTGAGGTGAACTTATTATTTTGCTCTGTGTTTGCTGTCAATCTCTTACTATTGAGTGTACTGTCAACTTTATTTTATGTCAATTTTTTACATTAAGAGCTACCATAGGCCTAGCCTCAGCTCCAATTTCTTATTAATAATAATAATAATAATAATAATAATTATTTGTTATGTGGTTTTTAGTTGCTGACATGAAATTTGTAGTGATTACTAATGACGACACCGTCTGGTGGTTTGTAGAAGAATTGGTGGTCACATTTTCTCAACGTTCGCGAAATAATTAAATATGCTTTGTGAAGTACTCTCTATAACGCGTACTGTTTTCTGCAGTAATAAATATGTCGTTCAGGCTTCACATACAGGGTAACACCGAGGGTAACACCTTCGAACATAGAAAGAGGAGACACAACATCACATTCTTAAATTCGAGAATTGGTGATGCCGAAATTTAGTCAGTTTTCAAAGAGTGGAACGAAGCATAATGGATAGCAATATCATTAGATACTTCCGTGGCAACATTGGAGCATCTAACTTTGAAAGGTCCAGTGACGTGGTGTTATCGGTATTGAAGAATGAAAATGAAGTTACAGGTGAAGTAACTCTTTTTGACGAATTCATACAATGTTCCAAACATTGATATTGATTGATTGATATGTTTATCCTGGTTACTCCTAGGTCTCCTGAGGAGACCCCTCTGAAACTACAAGCTTCGTAGCTTGTAACTTTTTCCGAGTTCGGAGTAAGCAGTTGTGTTCTGTGTAGGCTTTGTTACTGTGTCCTTACGCCACCTTAGGCACAGCACTGTTAATTTTTTACCCAACAGTGAGAATGGTGTCCCCTACCGAGACTAGAAAATTTCTTTCCTAGCTCGGGATTGAACTTCGGACCTTTGGGTCCTAATTCCACCGCTCTACAACTGAGCCAAGGGCACTCATCGAAACATATTCTAAGCTTACTTCAGAATTGATAACGAAATGTTCCTCCTCTCAATAACAGAAGGAAATCTGAAAAGTGAAATGCTAAAAATCTATGAATCTACGCCACTGTTACTTAGAATGATTATAGTAGAACATTCCTGTGTAAACTCAAATCAGGATTCAAATAGTACCATTTAGGAAAAACGAGACACATGCGATCCATTTTTTCAATGTATTTCGCTTATATCATTCAGGAATGTATCCAAATCTCACTTTTCATACGAAATGAAACGCGATATCGTGATGACAACACAGACAACACTGTTCAAAACGTGATCAGTAACACAAAATTGAAGAAGCGGTACGAAATTACTGAATGAACTGGCTACAGATTCAGAAAACGGTGCTGCCATAACGTGCCCATTCATTATCTGAGGCAAAAATGACCAAGCCGTTTCGCGAACATCCCGATACTTAAGTTTATATAATCTGAAGAATGTCCAATATTCGAAGAATTAAAAACGAATTTTTGACATCCACGCACAAATGAGTAGATGAATTTCAATCTATAGTAGGTACTCCTCATTTTGATTCAGAGTTTATTTAAAACAAAATTCCGAATTGAAAATATGATTTTTTCGAAATTTCAGAAGTGGAAATAACGGGAAACAAGACTGTCTTTACTTTTCTTTTGAGAATTATCTTCCCCTTTTCCATTCTTTTTTCAAGTTCCACCATTCTAGTGTTTTGTAGTTCATTTAAATTCATTTACCTATACATATTATGTTCTCACAACATTTTTTCTACTAGAAAACAAAATGTCGGTTTTATATTAGTCCGATCGAAGTTAGAATTTTCATAATTCAATTTGTTTTTCAACTCGTTGTTCACACATTTTTGAAAAGTTACCAACAAACTTCACTTTTCGTTTCGAATTGACAATCTATCTTTTTATTTCAAGTATAAACGACTTGAAGGCCCTTTTCCTTTGATAACCGAAAAAGCTTGAGAACTGGTTTCAATAGTTCATTGGAAAATGAATGTTGGTAAATTGATCTCTTCTTTCTCTCTAAATTTTTATACTATTCTTTCTACCCATTCGAAAATTGCACAGTCCAGAGGTCTAGACAACAGCTAAATGATGACTGCTAAATTTTAGCCAATTATACGATCTATTTCTTTATCAACATTCGCATAATTTCAATTTCATATCGTCGTATGAATCATGTCTCTTCAGACTGGGACTGTAGGCTTGAGGATCCTAATTGATACAATATATATTAAACGAGTCGTAATATTCTGCTGGGTATAATTTCGAGAGTGTTTTATACTGAACTTTACTCTCCACATAACCTTGGTCTCCAACAAGAGGGTCGTCAACTTTCTAATGCATAATTGCTGCAGGTGAAATCTCAGGTTGATTTTTTATATAACTTTATCGGAATCATTATTGGCAACCTTAACCTACTTGTTACACATCATCTTTTGTTCGCCAATGAATGGAGATGCAATTATCGAAAACTATTGTAGAACATCCGGAGTATGGAAGTTATTGATCAACCGATAATTTGGTGAGAAATGGCTGTCGATCGATTGCATTTCGGTCCAATTTAATCGTTTCTTCCATGAAATTCCGGACAAAATTATATAGTAACATTATTGTTCACAATGATTCGGGATATAGACAGTTTTCGGATAGTCGACGTGTAAGTGTATGGATCCATACCTTACACTCTGGGGCCTGGGGACCTGAAATCGCAAATCGGTTCAGTCGTGGTTCATTTACTGTTTGGGAGGGGGGGCATTTGTTTTAATGTATGATGCATGTACAGAATTATTGCTGCTCGATGCTACCATGAATGCTCAGATTTACATAGAGCAAGTCATTGATAATATACCTAATTCATTTGTTTCATTCGGCTATTGGGCTAAATTCTTATTTTCGGAGGACAATACGCCACCCCATCGTACGAGAATTGCCGATGAAGCTCTGTAAATTTATTTATTTTTTAATTTTTGTAGAGAACTGAGTTTCTTAGCGAATACTAAAAATAAATTTTCGCCTATGATACAAATCGAAAAAAAACTTTCAGATTTCTAATATTTAGAAAATTGGTTGAAAAACTCTTGAAACAGTCCCAACTCCTCTTACTTTTTGGAGCAGCATTTCTTATAATTGATTCATGAAACCATTTTCAGAACGTCCTGTTTCATTTTTCAAACCACGAAAATTTGAGGACCCCAAGAGTTGTCTTCAATCCAACAAATTTATTTTTCAGCGAAAAATACTGAACTAATCACCAACTCGATGTGACAAAGAAAAGAGGTTCCCCTTGTGAAATTTTGTCAAGATAATGATCAAATAATTACATGAGAGCTGTTTTAAGAAAACACATTCTACTCTTCTAGATTCAATAGACTTGACTTTCTTCCAATCGTGATTATCTCTGTGATTCCAAAGATGAACTGTTAGCATCTCCTTTCTTTGATGTAAAAAGGTTTAGAAAGTTTATTCATTTATGGGTAATCCTTGGTTTCCAATTAGACATGGTCATTGCAAAGAACTAGTTTTGAGATGTAGGTACATAAAGTTAGCAAAAAAACTCTCCCGAATCAAACTCGGAATAGCTCAAAATTTTGCCGTTATTTATCCGTAATTTATCCGTGAAAAAATAAATTTTGCCGCTCTTATATTTAAAAAGATATGGGATGTGTCGCTAAGTTGATATCAACCTAGCGAAACAACTTTTCAAAAAATGCTTTCAGCCGGAAAAAAAGTAGCTCATCTTTTTCAGTGATTTATCCGTAAATTATCCGTGAAGAAAAAAACATCGCCACTCTTGTATTTTGAAAAATATTGGATGTTTCGCTAACTTGATATCAAGTTGGCAAAACAACTTTTCGAAAAATGGTTTCAGCACGAAACAAAATAGCTCATCTTTTTAAGTGATTTATCCGTAAATTATCCGTGAAAAAAGAAATTTCGTATCATTCAAGGTTTCGAAGAAAAATTACAAAATCGGAATGATCGATCAGGAGCCGACGGAAAATAATTCATGCATTTTTCTCGAAAAGTAAGAAAGCAATTTTGTTGAAATTTCGAGAGATGATGTAGCTTTTCATCTTTGATTTATCCGTGAAGAGAAAAATTTTGCCGCTCATGTTTGTAACAAAATATCACGTGCACCGGTAAGTGTACATCAAATTACCACGTGACATATCGAAAAAATTATTTCAGCAATCAACAGATAATTTAATTTTTTTCAGTGATTTATCCGCAAATTATCCGTGAACAAAAAAACATCGCCACACTTGTATTTTAAAAAATATTGGATGTTTCGCTGACTTGATATCAAGTTGGCGAAATATCGGATATTTTTTAAAATACAAGAGTGGCGATGTTTTTTTTCTTCACGGATAATTTACGGATAAATCATAACAAAAAATTAAATCATCTGTTGATTGCTGCAATATGTTTTTCCATGTCACCTGGTAATTCGATGTACACTTACCGGTGCACGTGATATTTTGTTAAAAACAGGAGCGGCAAAATTTTTCTCTTCACGGATAAATCAAGGATGAAAAGCTACATCATCTCTCCAAATTTGAACAATATTGCTTTCTTAGTTTTCGAGAAAAATGCTTAAATCATTTTCCGTCGGCTCCTGATCGATCAATCCGATTTTGTCATTTTTCTTCGAAACCTTGAATGATACAAAATTTCTTTTTTCACGGATAATTTACGGATAAATCACTCAAAAAGATGAGCTATTTTGTTTCGTGCTGAAACCATTTCTCGAAAAGTTGTTTCGCCAACTTCATATCAAGTTAGCGAAACATCCAATATTTTTTAAAATACAACAGTAGCGATGTTTTTTCCTTCACAGATAATTCACGGATAAATCACTGAAAAAAAGTAAATTACCTGTTGATTGCTGAAATAATTTTTTTCGATATGTCACGTGGTTATTTGTTGTACACTTACCGGTGCACGTGATATTTTGTTAAAAACATGAGCGGCAAAATTTTTCTCTTCACGGATAAATCAAAGATGAAAAGCTACATCATCTCTAAAAATTTCAACGAAATTGCTTTCTTAGTTTTCGAGAAAAATGCATAAATTACTTTCCGTCGGCTCCTGATCGATCATTCCGATTTTGTCATTTTTCTTCGAAACCTTGAATGATACAAAATTTCTTTTTTCACGGATAATTTACGGATAAATCACTTAAGAAGATGAGCTATTTTGTTTCGTGCTGAAACCATTTTTCGAAAAGTTGTTTCGCCAACTTTATATCAAGTTAGCGAAACATCCAATATTTTTTAAAATACAAGAGTGGCGATGTTTTTTTCTTCACCGATATTTTTCGGATAAATCACTGAAAAAGATGAGCTACTTTTTTTCCGGCTGAAAGCATTTTTTGAAAAGTTGTTTCGCTAGGTTGATATCAACTTAGCGACACATCTCATATCTTTTTGAATATAGGAGCGGCAAAATTTATTTTTTCACGGATAAATTACGGATGAATAACGGCAAAATTTTGAGCTATTCCGAGTTTGATTCGTGAGAGTTGTTTTGCTAACTTTATGTACATAGTTCATGTGGTTGATTAAAGTGAAAAAAAAAGAAATTACACGAAAATCATTTATTTTCAAGGTAACACCTAGGAACTGATCTATATGTTTTTCTGTCCATCAGTACCTCGAAATTTTATAATACTGCACCACAACTATTCCAATTTCAATAAGAGAAGGGCTCACTTTCAACTTCATCCATTTGCCACTATGGATTCCGTCAAATAAGTTCAAGCTCAAAAACGTAATACTACACCATTTAAATTCTGCGAGGTCTATCATAGTTACTCTAGATCAGGGCTTTCAACCTAAACTACTGTTTTTTAACTGAGACTATCGAAAAAATAGAACCTCACCAGGTATCACATGGGAGTGAATGTTTATATTAGAACGGAAACGAATGACTTTCGGTTCCCATTCCAATAGATATTGAGAATTAGACATCCGGCCATAGGAACTCCCAATGTGAAGATTGGAAGGCTACCTACATAAGACCTCTTCTAGGTCACTGGCACCATGTAGTACCTAATTTGTTTTTTGCTCCAACTTAAATTGGCGGTTTATCTTCGTTCTCGGTTTTTCAGTTTCCTTGACACGAAGATTTATGTCTTCAATTTGATATTGATTTAATTCGGTTAATTTGTTCGACGATCAGAGCGCTCACGCGTATCGCCAGATTTTTTTCCAGAGATAATATACACTTTCTTAAATTTTGCAATTATGTTACCAATTGATGTTCACTCATTATCAGTGCTTTCATCTTGTTCTAATTATTGGAGATGATAGAAGCAGATCAGAATTACCACCAAACAAGTCCTAGATGTGAACTCAAATTATGGATAGGTAGAAATCTCGATTAAGACCTTTACCTTATCTGGTAGTAATCGGCGATATTCATCATAATATACTGAATTTAAACATAATTTTGGAAATGTTTCAATTTTTCGGACTGAATTATACAGGGTGGGCTTTTCGAAACGAAACAGACGAGATAACGGGCGGAATAAATTTATTTCGAAAAAATGCTCGGACACGTCGATTTTTGTTTCGAGGGGGACAACTCTTAAGGTCAAATTCACCCTTAGTTTTAGAACACCAACCCCTAAATTTTGAAAAAGAAAGATAGGGTAGGTGATGCCTCATTTGGAAGGCCTTTTTATATGAATTCAGCGTGATAATTTTTTTCTCATTTACTGCATTCGTTTTCGAGATATTCAATTTTGAATTTCGTACAGTACCATCATTCATTCCGCTAACCATGCTATGTGAATTTATCAATTATTTGACTAATTATTCATTGTTAAAATTTTATCTTTGAATTTTGATGTCTGGTGTATGGCAGTTATGGAGTTTCATCAAATCTACAGAATGAATGAGTAATAAATTCGATTGATTCAGACAGCTTGCTTGACGACAATACCATCTTTGTTTCAACTTCAAATGTCAATATCTCATAGATCAATGAATCAAATGGAGAAAAAAATCAATATCCTGAATTCAGGATGGAAGGACCTTTCAAATGAGGTATCACTCACCCTATCTTTCCTATTCAAAATTTAGGGGTTTGACCTTAAAAGTTGTCCCCCTCAAAACAAAAATCGACGTGTCCGAGCATTTTTTCGAAATAAATTATTTCGTCCGTTCTCTCGTCTGTTCCGTTTTGAAAAGCCCTCCCTGTAATTTATTACGATTGGTTGTTGTGGAAAATACAAAACGAAAAATTCTCAAATTTTACTAAACGTGGTTTTCGCTTCGAAATAGTCAACAGAGTGAAAAACATAGATAATTCTAATTCAATGAGTTGAACCATGTCATCCCTATTATAATGAAGGAGTTGATAAAAAACTCCATCAATGACCAACTCATCCTTTTAATCTGGATCAAAATTATTTTTTGAGTATCCCTGTTGGATACTCAGGTAGGTATAATCGCAGATCTCTGCTAACCGAGGTTAAGAACGATTTCAATCCATTTCACATAATTTTTATCTTGCGAAGCTATGGAAAAAAACTATCTCTCGCAAACTCTTCATGCGTCTAGTGTCAACCGAAAAATAATCTCCCATTCGTTATAGGATTATGAATTCAAATGGACCATTAAATACATGCACGACTAATGAAATCATCTCGATCAAATCAACGGAGATAGCTACATAGTAATCATAAATGAATCGTGAGAAAAATATCATCACGTTCTCGACGTGATGTACAGTTAGGCGAATAAAATCCTCTGACCACGAATTTACAGCCGATTCTGTTGATTTCAATCGGTTCATTTTGATGGTGAGGAATAGAGAAAGAATGCTTAGTATTTCGAATGACAAGCCATCTGAATTAGAAACTCCCGAATAAATAAGAAGATTGTGAAAAGGTTGATTGTGGGAATTTTCGTTAAAAATTTATTTGAAAGGTGCCAACATATAAACTAGATACTCGTAAAAATTGTGCTGAATTTTGCTGTCCCAATTCAGCTACTTCATGATGCTCTCAAAATTTGATTTCTCTCAAAATAACGGTGACAACTCAATACCAAAGTCATTTCATGCAAAGATTTTACGATTATACCCACTTCAATCTTGATACTTCCTGGATACACGATACCATTGAATACATCGTAAAACGAATGTAAAATTTTCGATTCCAGTTAGCGCATAAATTACTGACTGTCGAAGTTTTGTCTGCCTGCTGTTCTACTGACTGACTTCATCAATCTTTCACGGAGTCACTGCGATTGTTGGTTCTGCTACTGTATTTCACATGAGAATGATGCAGAAAATCCTTGTGCTTGTGATTCTTGTTTTTGTGGAATTGCTCTCGCGAATCAAACTTGGAATAGCACAAAATTTTTCGGTTTTTTATCCTCAATTCATCTGTGAAAAAATAAATTTTGCCGCTCTTATATTTGAAAAAATATGAGATGTGTCGCTTAGTTGATATCAACTTGGCGAAAAACTATTCGAAAAATGTTTTCAGCAAGAAAAAATCTGGCTCATATTTTTAAATGATTTATTCGCGAATCATCCGGAAAATTTTGAATTATTCCGAGAGTTGTTTTGCTAACTTTAGGGCTGAGGGGGGCAAAACCGGGTATAGGGGTATAATCGGGTACCCCCAATTTACCCCCTTTGCGTCGGTTAAATTTTGTTCACGTAGCATACGTTGATATCTCTCATCTACGCCAGTATTTCCACAACCACAAGTTCTGACAGGTGTGTCTGTTTATTTATCAGTGTTGTGTAGAACCACGTGAATTTTTGTTATGAAATCTTATTTTACCTAATTTATTCCTACCTACAGATTGATCTTACTATATTCTACGATAATTGCCAATACATAATTTGATATGTAGGTTGTTTGGGTGTATGAAGATATGTTCAATTTTTTTCATGTGTTTTTTCTTATTCAAAATTGTTTAAAATATTAGCTCTGGGGCAAAACCGGAAAATCCTCGTGAGGCATAACCTGGTAGTGCCAGTTGGATGTTCCGATGTTCCTCAATCAAATCTTGAAGATAAGGTTGAAAAAATAATGAGTGGGATATCTTAAGAAAAGGCTGCTTCAGAAGGTTAAAAAAAAAACTCGAATTTGTACCCAAAATAAATTAATACAAGAGGTGAAGAGAAAGATTGTGATACAAAAATAAAACAAAAACAAGAAATTGACAAAACAAAAAGCTAAAGAGTCCAGCTCAGAAAAAGAAGACGATAAATCGCAAAGTGACAAGGACACCTTGTGCATTTACTGCAAAGAGCAGTACTCTCATACTACCAAAAATGATGGGTTGATACAATGCACTGAAACGTGCAATAACTGGGCACACGAAGGATGTACAGGATGGTTAGAAGATGATTCAGATGATTTCGTGTGTGCTAATAGTGAATAATACGAAGTACCCGGTATTGCCCCTTTTCCCATACGGTTGTTCCCCGAGGGTTGGGGCATAACCGTAAAATAGAATGCAATTCTTTTTGTTGGTTTTTTCATCTTGTATTGTATTTTAATAAGTTTAACTCATTTCACTGTTTGGCTTACATGCTACGGCATAAATAAGTCAAGTGTCAACCAATAAACATAAATAAATAAAAAATTATTGCAGATTTTTCTTAGCTAACCGGTTTTGCTCCCCTTTCCCCTACATCAAAAACGCTGAATTGGAGATACTGCTCGATGAGGATCCGAGCCAAACAGAAGAACATCTTTCTTCTGCATTATAGGAGTTATAGTTATAGTTAGAAAGGGGTCACAGTTGACTGCGACCTTAAGGTCTGATGTGCCCCCTAACAGAGCTGTTCTCACTACGCACTTTACAGTTCGCCCGCCAGTTCCAGAGTTCTATTGAAATTCAATATCGGGGAAGGTATCAACAGGGCTAGTTCCTAATTACTGCAAGCTTCTTGCCCAGAGGATTTTTTTTTGGTTGCCATGGCAACGTGACTAGATGAATAGGAGTTTGTGGGGAGCCACAAACTACAATCTTCAGTGTCCGATAAACCCATTCCAACCAGATGCTTCCTGATGCGACAATATCCCTCAAAAGAGCTGGTAAGGAGGTGTGGTTGGTTCTTCGAGAGATCCAGATACCCTTTGGATCTTGCAGTTTCAAAGTTTCATAAAACTTTTCGGAGTGATTAATTCTTAGGAGATTCGGCCAGATTGTTTCCCTTTCGGTTTTCTCCTCCTCCAGAAACTCTTTCTTAGAGGTGCATTTCCATTTACCACAGAAAGGTTCTGGGCCTGTGCTCATGTTGCTAAATCCGTTGAAACATATGTGGAAACGCTCAAATGTTATTTCCTACCCCACCTGCCATATTCCATAGATATGCGCCGTCACATAATTACTTGTTGCGGTCAATGCCACATGGTTAGGCTCATCAGCAGTTCCACTCATATGAATACATCAGAAAATGGCTTCATTTGTGAAAAGTATTCACTTTTACTTTAAGACTTTACCGAGGACTTTACCAGAAAGACATGAAAAAGTTGTAGCTTCCAAACGGCAATTGCAATTCCTTGAATTATTCATTCACAACCCTTTTTCACAATGAATCAAAGAAACAGCGGGAATTTGGTTGCGCATCTTATAGTTATCCATAAAAGAACTACTCTCGAGTGAAATTCTCACCTTTGACCCCTTGTTGGCAGATTCAGCCTATGAGCACATTCAGGATCTGGTTTGGTCTGTTATTATTTCATGATAGCTTTGAATCCTACTTCTCATAATGCGTTATGATGACTGTTATATAATCGTGAGCTCATCATTGCATAGTCAAGTAGGACAGGTCATTTGAAACCAACGCGAAGAAAATGCACTACTTTGAAAATAAACATTGCGCAAACAATCGCAACTTGCAAGCTGCATTGAATAATTTCAATTGATATGGATGCACCGTTATCTTCTCTGATGAGACAATGTTAAAGGTTACTGACTCATTACATCCAAGACTGCGTTATTACCTGCGTTCAGAAGGGTAACGACTGCGAAAAATGAACGATGTGAAATCATTATGGAGCTGTAAATTAGTACGTAATCTCTAATTGGCTATTTAATGCTGTTGTAATACGAAATAATGAGTGGTTACCCCGGGTTACGGTAAAGAACGAGCACTCTAATAAGTTCTCAAATTTCCTGATCTTCTGATAAAGGGGCGAACCAACTATTGGTATGAATTCAAAACATGAAGAAATTGTCTTAGAAGAGTTTATCATTCATGACTTTTTGACAGACGCCGAGCATGAACTTGGGAAATTTGGTCATGTGATCATTCACCACTAAACAAATAACTGAAACATTACAGGGTCCGAATTACTAGCTGTGTCCCGCTGTTTTACTCGTTCGAAAATTCATTTTAGTTCATTTCTGAATACTTTATACTTACCCCAATGAATCGGTGGAAGAGTATTTATACACTGCGCAAAATAATGAAAGTTAACTCTACATTGACTTTATAACTTATTTTTTATGTTCTCTCGGGAAGGTTTTGAACGAAACAAGACACATTAAATGGAAGAAAAATTCAGGATTTCACCGAATCTTATGTGAAAGAAGAGAAATGAACAATTTTCAAAATACTGAAATGCTGATAAGTGATTTAATACTTGGTATTTCCACCCCTTGCGTTAATTACAGCTCGGCAACGACGGTTCATACTCAAAGTGAGTGATCTTAAAATGTTCTGATCTAATCCTTCCCAGATTTCTCCGAGTTGGATTCCTAAGTCATTAAGAGTAGCTGGATGATTTTCTGAAATTCTCAGCCATCTATTGAGGTTGTCCCAAACCTGCTCAATCGGATTGAGATCTGGACTTCTTGCTGGCCATTCCATTCTAGAGACTTCAACCTCTTCAAGGTATTCCTGAACGATGAGCGCACGATGGGGTCTGGCATTATCGTCCATAAAAATGAAATTTTCAATAATGTATGTGGCAAATGGCACTACATGCTCTTCAAGAATGTTCCTTATATACTTATCAGCATTCATAGCTCTATTATCAACGACCACATAGGTCTGTGCGAGCAGTCAAAGATATTCCACCCCATACCATAATCGATCCTCCCCCGAAACCAGTAGTATTCAGGAAATTGCACTGAGCATATCTTTCATGTGGACGTCTGTATACAAGGAAACGTCGATCACAATGGTAGAGGCAGAATCTAGACTCATCTGTGAAGAGGATCACTCTTTCACAATCGGCCTCTTCCCAATGGATATGCTCTCTCGCAAAATCCAAACGCGCCCTTCGATGGGCTGAGGTAAGAGCTGGGCCTCTTGCCGCGACACGAGGCCTGAAATCATATTCGATTTCTTATTGTCTGAGTGCTAATTTGCACCTCATGAGTTTGCTCAAGCTGATTTTGAAGGAGGCGAGCGGTTGCAAACCGTTGTCTCAACGAAGAAACTCTCAAGTAACGTTCTTGAATGGCAGTTGTTACCCGTGGTCTACCCTGTCCTGGTCTTCGGACATTCATACCTGTCTCCCTGAATCGCTGCAACATTCTGGACACACTTGTATGGGAAACTCCAAACCTTTCTGCAATTCTTGTGTATGTCTACCCTTCTTCTCGCAAAACTACCGCTTGGGCACATTCCTATGGGTCAAATTGCGTGTTTCGCGTTGCATAGCGATCGAGTGTAAAAAATCAAACGAAAGAAAAATTATTGATCACTAGAATTGATCGAGAACAACTGATTTGAGAATGGAGCCAATACATTCAAAATCTGATAATATCATCTTTTTTTATTCCTGCTGGGAGAAAACATCTGTATTGAAGAAAAACGTTAAAAGTGGATAACACATGCATGCATAATTCTGATACCATTCAAGCAGGAAGGGCTGGAGCCTCCTCAGACGACTTGGTTCTGCTGCACCTCCTCCCGAAAAAACGCAGAACATCAACCCCAACGATATTGCTGACCGTCTTCAAACAACATCCAAGGTCTATCCCGCTGACAAAACTTTCGCCAGGGAAATAAAGAAAGCAGCCAAAACAACATGGCGCTCCCTTCCGCTCACATCTCCATGGTCACACGCCTTCTCTATGACCGAAATGAGTGGGGCGCTTGAGAGAATGAAGATGAGGAAGGCGCCTGGTCCCGATGGAGTCTTCGCGGAGTTCCTGAGAAATCTCGGTGATATGGCAAGGGGATGGCTTCTGGAATTTTACAACAATATTTTACTTACCGGAGAAATTCCTAATGAGTTCAGAAAGTCGAAGATCCTTGCTATCCTCAAGCCAGGAAAGTCACCTGAAAATCCTGCCAACTACCGCCCCATTGCACTGCTGAGTATGTGCTACAAGCTGCTGGAACGACTGCTCTACAACAGGATATCTCCCATGGCCGAACGCAACATAATCCCTGAACAAGCTGGTTTCAGAGCCGGCCGGAGCTGCGCGGACCAGGTGCTCGCCCTCTCTACACATATCGAGTCGGGATATCAAAGAGGATTGAAAACCACATGCGCCTTTATAGACCTGTCTTCAGCATATGATACGGTCTGGGGAGATGGGATGATGTACAAGTTCCAAGAAATGTTTCCTTGTAAAAATCTATCTACCCTTATTGGGAACATGCTGAGGAACCGAAGAATTACAGTCCATATTAATGACAAAAAGAGCTACACTCGTACTATTCAGAATGGCCTACCTCAAGGATCGGTGCTGGCCCCCCTGCTATTCAATATCTATACGAACGACTTACCCCCTACCATAGCGCAAAAATTCATCTACGCAGACGATATGGCCTTGGCGAACCAGCATAAGTCTCTGGAACTGGGAAGCGACCAACTAACGGAGGACCTCGAAGCTATGCACAACTATTATACGAAGTGGTGCCTTAAACCTAACCCACTCAAGTCGGAGGTCTGCGTCTTTCATCTCTCAAACAGGCAGGCCCAGGTGGAGGCCAACGTTTACCTTGGTGGCACGAGAATTAGACATAACCCTTTCCCCACATACCTGGGAGTTACGCTGGACCGATCCCTAACTTATAAGCAGCACATAACGAAGACGACACAGAAGATAAAGTCCAGAAATAATATTCTTTATAAACTTGCTGGCACAACATGGGGTGCGGATGCGAGCACTCTTAGGAGCGCAGCTTTGGCAATGACCTACTCCGTCGCAGAGTACTGCGCCCCAGTATGGTATAGAAGTGCCCACACTCATAAAATCGACGCTCAGCTCAATGAGTCAATGCGGATTATCACAGGCACCATAAAACCTACCCCTACTGTGTGGCTCCCAATTCTGGCCAATATTGCTCCACCACAACTACGGAGAACGGCAGCTGCCGATAAAGAATGGAAGAAACTTAGAAACCCTTTAAACAATCTTCCCATTCAACGAGATCTCAACCCTCCTCCTCCTAACCGCTTGAAATCCCGCCGCCCCATCAGGGCCTTTATTCTTGAAAACCAGGGAGTAGAACGATCGAGAGAACGGCGACGAGGCCCTACTAATCAGTAGGGCCACGTCGCCGTTCTCTCGATCGTTCTACTCCCTGGTTTTCAAGAATAGAGGCCCTGGATGGATGAAGAAATAGAGGGCGTGTATAATATACATTCCAAATGGAAAGAGGTCATAGCCGACAACCACGGGGTGGGGAATCTGAAAAAAATTATCGATCCAACTAAAAAACTTGAGGGCATGAACCTGCCTCGACGAGCCTGGTGTCGACTGAATCGGTTTAGAGTGAGCCATGGAAGATGTCGTGATGAAATGTTCAAATGGGGCATAGTGGACTCAGCGGGGTGCGATTGTGGCGCGACGAGACAGACAATGGACCACATTTTGAACGAATGCCCGATAAGATCCCTTCCTGGTGGTATCCATGAGGTTTTCTCCGCTTCCCCGGAGGCAGTGGACTGGGTTGAAGGCCTGGATATTCGCGTTTAGATGTAGATATACATATTGCAAATTTATTCATTTATTCATTTATTATTTATTATTTATATACATTGTCCCTTTTTATGTGTGCTTCTCATACGAAATATATATATATATTCTGATAAAAATAATTATCATAGAGAACACCTTCAGTTGTAGAATAAATTCGAGATTTCCATAATGTGCGTTAATTTTTTTGCGCAGTGTAAATATAGAGTGTTCCTGAGGGTTTGGAGGATTAAACGAAATAGTAATCCACGTAACAAGTCCAGAAAATATTATTTTTTAGGGCGAATAGACAGAATTCCGGAAGTCTGTGAGTCCAAAATAGCTATTAACCTTTCAAGCTTAGTGGTATACTAGACATACCACAACAATAAGATTCATTCTCGATTCAAAGTAGAATCGAGAATGAATCTTATACTAATTAACTATAAGATTCATTCTTGATTCAAAGCAGAATCGAGAATGAATCTTATAGTTGTGGTATTTCTAGTATAAGTTAAGCTTGAAAGAGTTAATGTAACATGTACATAAATTAGGTCTTCATGGACGAGTCCAAAAGTTTATGGCAGGGCGAGCAAAGCGCGCGAGGCCAATAATTTGGGCAAGTCCATAAGCCTAATTATGTACGAGTTTCCTACAAAGATTTATGTTTGACTGCAATGCAGAAATTTCATTTTCTGAAATGGTAATTAATATATTCGTCGCTTTATTACAAAGATATTGAGTGTGCTTTTGCTTTTCTTACCTTAGTAACCATCAGCGACCTAAGCATCCTCACTGAACAAAGTTGATTACTTCGTTAATTCTGTGACAAACGTCATAATAATCCAAAACATGGATAGTTCGGGAGAGGAAAGCGTGAAAAATTTAGCCGCAAGTGCCAAAGAATATTCCTAATCACGAAAAGTGCTTATGAAAAATTTTATGCGTCCTATAGCAAGTGGTGTGAAACGAAGAAAATTGCACAATCGAGAGAAGACTGTGACAGTTAAGTCCAATAAAGTGGTGTCTAATGAAGTAGTCAATTATGGACGCTAAACGAATTCATGAATCAAGTGTTTATGAAGTAGTCGAACATAAAAACAATTTTCGGGCGTGTTGCGTTCAATATTTTTTCGGCAATAGTGTAATCAATGAGACGACACATTTTGATTCTCATTTGAATTGAACAGCACAGAACTGTCATCCGTTATTTCGTTGCTATTGTGATGATCATAACAATGAAAACAACGACGTGATTTTTTCCGGCCTAGCCTGAAAAGTACGTACTTCCCGGATTATGCCCGGGAAATGCTACTTTCTCATAGAATGAGCGTCCAGGAAGTGTGTACAGGGTGGGCAAAATTGGTGCTACATGAACTAAAACTTTTTAACCCGAGGAGATAGAGAAAAATGAATGCCACTTTATAGTCCTATTTTTTCGAGAAACTGATAATGCCATCAACTGCATTCCTCTGTCTCCTTTTGTTTCCGAGTTATAGGCCAAAATTGAAATTTGGGCGATTTCAACTTTGGTCATTATCTCCGTTTCTGTTTATGCTAGGATGTTGAAATAAAAACATTATACAGGCACTTTTCTGATAGCAATCCAGTGGCGTACTCTGAGTTTTTCTAAGAGGTTCATTTGCTGAGTTATAACATAAAGTTTTGTTTTTTCTTATGGAAACAGTTGTTCGAAATGACTTAGAAAGAATCGCCATTTTTTTCCCGTTTCAGAAATGTATCATATATTAAACATCTCCCTCAGATTCGTTAAGACATTATGAAAAATATGGTTTGTATGGAAGTATGGAAGTATGGAATTCAAATTTTTGAGTATCAAGTAGGCTGAATCATAGAATTATGTGTCTCTACGCATGGTGTAATTATTATTTCACGATTGAATACTTGACGGTGCGATCTCTGTTTGAAACAACTGTCAGTAATTAAAATTTGAAGTCATCGTTGGCGGCATTATGGAGATATTCCAAAATTACGAAAAATATGATATGTTGAAATGTTTAATTTCAGCGAATGAAAATAGTGGGGCAGCAAGTGATTCAACTGTGAAATAATAATTACACCATGCGTAGACACATAATTCTATGATTCAACCTACTCAATACTCAATAATTTGAATTCCATATACAAACCATATTTTTCATAATATCTTAACGAATCTGAGGGCGATGTATGACACATAATACATTGCTGAAATGGGAAAAAAATGGCGATTCTTTCTAAGTAATTTCAAACTACTGTTTCCATAAGAAAAAACACAACTTTATGTTATAACTCAGCAAATGAACTTCTTAGAAAAAATCAGAGTACGCCACTGGATTGCTATCAGAAAAGTGCCTGTATAATGTTTTTATTTCAACATCCTAGCATGAACAGAAACGGAGATAAGGACCAAAGTTGGAATCGCCCAAATTTCAATTTTGCCTATAACTCGGAAACAAAAGAAGATAGAGGAATGCAGTTGATGGCATTATCAGTTTCTCGAAAAAAGAGGACTATAACGTGCCATTCATTTTTCTCTATCTCCTCGGGTTAAAAAGTTTTAGTTCATGTAGCACCAATTTTGCCCACCCTGTACATCCCGGACGGTTGTCAAAAAAGGAATTCCTTGCATAATTTGAAAAGAAATTCCATGATTCCGATTAAAAAACTCTGAAAGATTCCCTAGAAATCCTCGACAAAATGAAAATAGTCAGGAAAATCCAGTTAGAATAAGGAGAAATCTAACTTTTTCAATCTTATTTTGGGGGATCTGATTCAGAGGATTCATTTTGTATGAGGAAGATTAACATTTTAGGTAGATTCAGCTTGTAGGTAGATTTGCATTTACTGGTTTAAAAAGTTGTCCTGTTTGTTTTTCAGTTTGTTTCATGGAAGATATAAAAGGTTAGAAACTTCAAATTTCTAGGTCTATCCGTTCGGGTGTTCGCAGACGGACGGATGGATAGAACTCAATTTGACCAAAGATTCGCGATCAGAGATTTGAATCTAGTCGATTAAAAGCATTCTCGGCTTGAAAAAAGAGATGCCAACAGAAATTTTCTTTTCACAACTTTCAAAAACCGTTTTTCTTTAATTTGGTACCCAGGTGATCATATTTTTTCACACGAAATAAGGAAAATATTTGGAGAAAATAAGCAAAAAACATGAACATTTGAGCTAGACCTTTGTTAAAAAAAACTATGCTTCCGCTCCAAATATCATAGTTCGAACTCGATAGCGTTTCTATCCAGGAATACTATCCAAAAATCAGATTGAAAAAAATTTCTTTATTTGGAGTCTTGCCACCAAAAGAAGTGGCGAAGGCTGTATTTTTTTTTATTTTCGAAAATGTCTGGAAACTAAGGGACCTTTAACAAACATAAAACATATTATTTCTGAACCACAACAAGGTCCTCTACCCACAGGTGCCATATTATCCATTCATTTTCTTTGACATAAATATGACAAGGTACTGACTTTGTCTCGTAAACCAATCAAAGAAGGTGGGTATGGTAAAATCGGCAATGTGGAAAACATTGCTAACAACTTCCATTTGTTGTAATTCCAACGAAGGGTATATTTTATCTTATCTCTGATTATCTATACGAGAAGAAAAGCAGAAAGTTCGTTTATTCTCCATATGGAATAAAAATAGGTATTTTAAAAATTTCCATCGATATGGTATGAAGACAGTGAAGAATTTTTGATGTTCATAGCAGTATGTACCCATACATTCAAAGCACACGTTCACAAGGATATGTTAATAAAGTACCTACTGTCATAAAATTAACTCCATGTTTAGACTTCTTCGAAAGTTGATATTTCGAGTTCTCGATCATGCATCTTAGGTTTCCGATTATTTGTTCAGCTGACATGGAAAGGAAATTGGTTCTGATTGCCGTAAGAGGAATATAATACATATTTAATCATTTTCATTCGGTTGGATATAAATGCGATTTCAAATTGGACTTTTGTGATGGATAACCTGGCTTTTGATTGAGTTCTGTTTCTTTATTGATCGTTCGCTAATAGCTGAATGAGCATTATAAAGAAAATGTTCAGTTTCCTTTCTGGTCTTAGAGAAATCTCGAAAAGTTGTGGAAGAAAGAAAATTGCTTTTTCATGTTAATTGAAGTGGACTTGTTGCATTTTAGTCCAGAATCATAAAAAAGTATTTCTTAAGTTGACCTTATTTATGCTGAATAGCAACTATAAAGAGTCTCACAGAAAATTCTCGGAAAATTATTATGTGATTCTGAAATATAACTCCTCTAATCTACCTCCTCGGGTTCCAAATGAAACACGATATATTTTCGTTCTTTGCTATCTATCATATTTATGTTGCAACCTCCAAAGTTCACCTTATTAAATCCCATATCCAATTCGTTCCTCGTATATGTTGCTGATGTGGATTATTATTTCAAGGTAAGCATGGTTTCGACATAAAAAAATTGATGTCTGAAAGGAGAATCCACGACTTTTGTTTTTCTTCATTGGAGTGACTTCAGTCCATTGTTCGTATAATCGTGGAATAAATAGAATCAACATTTGAATAATAAAAAAATATGTGAACCTAGTCCTTGTGGTATATAATGACCGTGAAAAAAACATGTTTAGAAGGGCTGTCAACTTTTGAAAGTAGGCCTCGGGTGGTACAGAGTGAGAGACAGAACTAATCATAAAATTGACAGCTCAAACAGGTCTGTTCCAAACTCGGTTCCAAATCTGAGTCAAAAAAATTAGATTGGAAAAATTTCTGGGGTAATCCGTTGAAGTTGTTGTTAAATGGTATGCACCAATTATTTCATCATGACGCTAAGCAGATTAACATAATTTTGAGATTCCTCCTCCAGTCTCACCGCAGATAACTCTGCTATCTTCGAGCCTCACTATGCGCATTTCTGTGAACCTAATGTCACACTCCGAAGACATGCAAAATACCGAGTTCAAAAAAAGTACCTCTAGGCATGTCTTGAAATATCTCTGACGATTAATTATCTCCAGATAAACACGAAGTCGTGAATTGGATAGGTGATATTCACAACTGACATCAGCTTATGATAGATCATGTATTGTGAAATAACATGTCATCGGTTCGAGAAATAGACCAATGATCTATGTCATTTACATAAATACCATCAGAAGAATGTGGTGGTATTTGGTTGTCTGTATGTGTGTTGGAAAGATTATTATAGGTATGGGTTCAACGAATTACACATAAGGCAAAAAATGTGTATATTGAGGCATGTCATAAACGCGCCAATTATTGGAGTCGAAGTTAATAAATAGCTAGGCACACACGAAATTGCGTAGAATTCTGTTATTCTCGTCATTCTTCATCTAGTTTTTCTTCATGCAGTACTTCGAAATGCATACTCACAAGATCTTTTTCACCGATAAAGCGAATATGCTCAGGCATATCTGAAGGGAACAAATTCCTTATTTCATTTCAAGACATCGTAGCGCTCGTTGTTGTAAAAAAACTTTGCCTTCGGACACATACCAATAAGACTCTCAATACATTAGCCATCTTATAATGATTACAGACACAATGCACTCACAGAAAATTTCCTTTTTATTTTCTGCGTTCAAGTTGTTAACACCCATAATAAGTTTTCTACATTGCAATTTGGGTATATGGGCTTTATATTTCCCTTACATGTTCAACAGTGTCAATCAAATATACCTCAAATTGGACTCAAGAATGGGTACAAGAGGTTTAGAGCTCCAACTCATAAAATCTCACTTGATCAATAGGACACAACCGATTGCCTCGAGGGCCATGAAACTGGAATATCAAATTTTTCGGATTTCAAGAACGTGGTTCATGGGAGTTCCACAGAGTTCGATTTTGGGACCTTCGCACTTCCCGATTTATATGAATGAGCTTTCTAATGTTACTGACCATAACACAACCTTATAAGTTGAGGTCCGAAGAAATAAGTTCAACCTCACAGGCTAACAAGAAAAAATCCTCTGATGAGATATTATGGAATTCACATCTTCATACATTCATCTCAATCACTATACAGTGTGGCTGTAATTCAAGCTTCATCATTTCGTAAAGCATATAGGAAAACAGAGTTGGTTGAATGGGGATTTCCAGTACCTCGAAATATGAACTTTTCTACACATGACGTAATAAAGGGCAGTTTATAACACATTTGTAACCATTTATTTACTCTGAATTTTGAAGAACTGATTAATTATTCGATATTGAAAATGTGATTTCAATAGGTGTGAATTCAAACTTCCCTCTGCTGTGACGTCAGTGGCTCAATTTTTAATATGATTGGTTGAAGTTTGTGATGTAGGGGACAAAGCCTAGAGTAACTGATAGACACGCCGCTGTTGTCAAGTCTTTTCAAAATCTCTGAATCAATTCATAAATATATTCAGTAATCGTATTAAATTTGATGTGATCACTATAATGTTTTCGAAACATCGTCATATAACAACTTAATTTTCATTAAATTTGATATAATACTCATTCTCTGACCATACAAATACTGATGAAACAATTACGCCTAAAAATTATAAATAAAAACATAACCTTCTTATTTATCATTATTCGACATTTCGACGTCTTCGCTGCGTACTATACAGGGTCTTTCACGAGGTACCTCACCCATATTTATACGGAAAACTACTGAACGTATTTTCATGAAATTCAGCACTTATAAGTATTTCACGATGCTGATGAAATCTAAAATATTTTCAAGGCATGAGCACCTCCGGTTTTTCCGGAAATGACGTCAACTTCCGTTTTTCAAATTAGAGCACCATTTTTTTATTGCAGAAATAGATTCCTTAAAAAATTTCAAGTTATTTTGATGTAACATTTTTCAGTTTTGGTTGGAAAATTCTCTCTGAGCGGGAAAATTCGAAAAAAAATCGAAAATAGAGCTCCGCTGAAACAAGAATAACTTCGAGGTTTTTGGATGGAAAATTTTCATTTTTGGGATTTTTCAAGATGTAAGATTGATGTATCCACTTTAAAAATCGAAATCGCGGGGGTGAAAAAATCGCTTTCAAAGTTAGGGATGACAAAATCGTGAAAAATCAATTTTTTCAAATTAGAACCCCATTTTTTTATGGCAGATATTGAATCTACGTTAAAAGATAATGTGAGTGTATGCATCACACCCTTGCCCTAAAGTGGATATTAATCGATTTCGATTTTTAAAGTGGATACATCAATCTTACATCTTGAAAAACCCCAAAAATGAAAATTTTCCATCCAAAAACCTCGAAGTTATTCTTGTTTCAGCGGAGCTCTATTTTCGATTTTTTTTTCGAATTTTCCCGCTCAGAGAGAATTTTCCAACCAAAACTGAAAAATGTTACATCAAAATAACTTGAAATATTCTAAGGAATCTATTTCTGCAATAAAAAATGGTGTTCTAATTTGAAAAACGGAAGTTGACGTCATTTCCGGAAAAACCGGAGGTGCTCATGCCTTGAAAATATTTTAGATTTTATCAGCATCGTGAAATACTTATAAGTGCTGAATTTCATGAAAATACGCTCAGTAGTTTCCCGTATAAATATGGGTGAGGTTCCTCGTGAAAGACACTGTAGAATGGCGCTTCTTCGGTTAAGTCTAGGAGTATTCTATACTCCTAGGTTAATTAAGTCAACGACTGACAACCAGATGGTCCCTATACACAGTTGCAAAATCAACGTCACACTTCTTCTGATCATTTGAATTCGGTAGATTATTTTTGAGTTTTCAATATTTTTTTAAGGGTATAAATTGATTAAGAAAAAATTTGAAAAAAAATTACGAATTTCGTGAGAATCCAATATGTCAAAATATAGTTTTTCTGAAAATGACTGGAAATGCCCATTGAAATTTCATTTCATGAATCTGTCTTTCCTTTTTCCTGATTTCGATTGGGGGAATTCAAAGAAATGGATGAAACTCCATTAAAGCCACAATTTTATGATATTTACTAGGATTCATAATATATTTCCTTTGTGCGAAAATATCAATGAAATCTGCAGACAACTTCTATTCCATCCAAGCAAGTTCTCTGTAGCTGCAATGATCATCTGAATCTGCCATAAAAACTAAGGAGGAACATTTAGAAATAATAGTTTTGGTTCGGGTTGCATTAACTATGTTGGACACATAACTGCTTTCTGATTATTTCCATCGAGTCTCATGGGAATTGCATGTCAACTGTACTTTCTTTTCATGTCATTCTGTATTTTTGGAGACGGTGCATTATTTTCATGAAACATGCTAGAGTGCAATTACGAAATTGAAGTGGAGACTTTTTGCGTGACGGAATTCACATTTGGACATTATCACATTCAGATTATTTAGCATGTAAATTGCAGTCTAAAAAATTTCTTTTTGATAGAGACAGAGATGTTTTTCCCAATAGCTACAGAAAATCGAATTAAGGGTCTACATTCCTGAAAATTAAGGGAGTCAGAAACGATTTATTTTTTCCGATTGATGAAGGGATGTATGAGTGTATAAAGATGAAGATAATATATTGTATTGCATGAAAAGGATATTCCTCATCATTTTTGGTTATTTTTCAACATTTCCACCATCAAAACTAACGAATATTTTTGTGTCTTTTCATTTCAGTATTGAAGTCTTTCATTTAGTTGATGCAATGTCTATCTCCTTTTTCTTTTAGAATTTACAGTTTTTTTGTAAATGATATTAGGTACAAGAATGTGTTGTTTTCGCGAAATTTATTTCCTCGAATTTTTCTATTCGAAATGATAAATATTCATTTTTCACAAAGACAAGTCATTAAGGTTTGTTTTAGCCGTCGATTAGTGAAAATCAATTGTTAATAATATTTATGGATTTCAACATGGAATTGAATTTCTTTTAAATGACACGCCCCGCAGGTATCTCCTCCCAGATGACTGATAAATGAAAAAGAGAGTATTATACCAAATTATACAGGCAGTATGATATCTAGTTCAGGGTAGTATTTCTTGTTATATTCCCTGTGCCCCAACATTTGTTCTATTAAGCTGAATAATCCAATAAATAAAAATTAATGGAATGCACTGCCATCTGGAGGTACGTTTCTTACATTGAAGGCGAAAGACTCTTGATAGTTACACAATCTCATTGATTGAACGGTAAGAACGAAATATGTGTGATGGTCAATTTTTTTGATGTTCATCAATCTACTTGGATCTACGTTTTGATTTTAATATGAGTATGTAATTTCTAGCATGTCCAAAACTAAGAAACAAAATGAGAAATCAAAAGATGTGAATGCAATTCAGGGAACGAACTCCTGTCAAACAATATGAGTGAGGACAAATTACAATTACACATATTGGGTAATGATAATTATATCTAACGCTCATATTTTTAATTCAGTAACAGTTACATGAACTGTGTGTTATTTCAACATAATTACTCTACCTATCTATTAGCGGTATAATAGGTTCAGGAGGCATAGTTACCTGTGAGTTTCAACTGTCTTAGATAACGAATTTGAATTTACCCGTTTTTGTGATTGTTTTGAGAACAATACTGCCATCATGTTGAGTGCAAATTGGGTGAAATCTGAAGAACAATCGGATTTACTGTTTCAAGAGGAAGAGTGAGCCTTTCACATGATGACATTGTTCATAAATTCGAGTGTAAATGTGAACTTGTTTTCTCTGAAAATTGATGACTGGACAACGAAAAGATCGAGAAATGTGAATTATCTTTTAGGGAATATTATTCCTTATACTAAATACGGGGGCCATGATTGATAAACTTCTTCAGTGATGTCGAATATATGAAAAAAATTATTTCAAAAGGGGGTATGGATTGATTCACCATTTAGTTATTCTAGAATATTTTTATCATAGACTTTCTGTCAGGTTTTTCCTGAATTCTGATTCAGTAAGTTTGACCAATAAGGTATTCCAAAATAATTAAAAAGATCATTTTGGTTTGAACGATTTGCACTTCCAATTCTAACACACATTTGCGGCATAAAACAATATTATAAGGTATAAGCGAATGAACGTTTTCAATATCTACAGGAACATAGCCAAATTTCCATTGTTTGACCACTAGCGCTAACCCCAAAAACTATTGATGGGTCCTTGGAATGCCTTATTCTAATTGACATAAAAAGGTTATAATTTGATGTTTTTTCGACTCAAGCAGTTGCTTAGACAACTTTTTCGACAGTTGCTCTGCTGTTGGATCCTTGAATGGGAATATACCTACAAGATGAATCTATTTACTTCACATCAGATTCTATAGGGGAACCATTTTTCAAATGACGAATTCTGTTAAGAATAATTTTGAAACCTTATTTATTTTCATTATAAATATATCGAAGTTCACTGTAAATGTTTTGGAAACTGTCAGAAGATTTATGGATGAAATAATTTTTGAGATAGATGTCAATGAAATATTTTGTATTTTAATTTTGAATAAAAAAAAAACAATTGCTGATAGCTTCTCCTTAGTAATTATAGTTTCAAGAAGTTTTTTTTTAATCAAAATTAAAATACAAAATATTTTGTTGACATCTATCTCAAAAATTCCTTCATTGACATCTATCTCTAAAATTACGTATTTATCAAAATGTTCACTTCGGGAAAATAATGAATTTGAGAAAATATTCTGTGAATTCAATAACTTTTTCCTCCGTTGAGACTGTAAATATTTCACGTGGTTAAAAAATTCAGTCATGCCATTTTCTTGTACGGAAATCGAGAATCGAGTGTTTAAATTTTACTGAAAAATAATGTACAGAATAGTCCGATACTTTGTGATAGTTCATTTCAATAGAGAATAAAAGTACTCGAATAACCCGACAGAAAAACTTATAAACGAACAGATATTGGCAACGCCTATGAGAATTCTTTGTCATTCACGAGTGCCAACCTGCGTCAGTTTTAGTAGAAAAATTGATAAACCCAAATCATGGCCAACAGGGATACTTTATGACAGTGCATGGAGTATTTATGGTCCCTATATTCATAAACACTATACAAAGATGAGGGATCTATATTTAAAGGGTATTCAGCACTGTTTAGATGAAGAATATTAGGGGAAATTATTTCCAATGAAATCTAGAATATTCGAATAGAAGGTCACATTTAAAATGCCACTAGTCGATTGTTTGAAATTCAAACAAATCTCCGCATTTTATCCTATTATGGATAAGTTTATCACTTCCAAACATACTGGCAGAAAGTGTTTTACTACATTTGGAAGTCAGTTTCAACAAGTTCTCGAACTTGATTGCACTATTGAAAAACTTCAATGTCTTCAATATCATGTGATACCAAGCTATTCAACGAGAATTTTCATAGCAAACAATGAACAATTACCCAGATAGCCAAATCTCTGCCGATTCACTACCCAAAGAACCATAATCGGTTTTAGCTTAATTATCCTCAACCGATTCGGACATTTCATACTTTGTCAAGCATTTCAAGCATCTGACTAACTGTGACTCGAAACCGAAACGTTGACAATCATTAATATAGCCGTTTCAGTCCCGGTATTATGCAGAAATAGTCACTGAAATCATTGAAACGTTTCACCGGCAATTCCGTTCATTTGCGACGACAGTTATCGTCATTAGTTTTTTTTGCTTTGTTTATGTGAGTATTCAACCTACTAACATTAAAATTGAAGTAAAATTCATGATGAGATGATGATTTTCGTAGTGGGACAATAAAATTATGATGTTTGAATAATCGTCTGGGAAGAGGATATGGGCTATTGTGAAAAAGTGACACATATTTTTGTATGACTTTCCTCTTTGGACCAGCTAAACCTAGTCTCAAGTACCGTATTTTAACGCATTCTTTATCGAGAAGAGTATGAAAGATATTGATCGTATTTCATTATTCTTCGTTGGAAATATGCAACAGAATACTCCTGTACTATCTGAGAAGAATTCATTGCAAAAATGTAAACAAGTTTATACAATAAACAAGGATGCTTGAGGCTCAAATATCCTAAGATTCATAAGATGTCGATTAGGAAAATCTTCTGAGGTGACTTATTTTTGAATATTCATGTTTTGACCAAAGTCAAATCTGTTTTTAAATTTCAAATTCGGATTATTGTAATTCATTACCTACTTATTCCTAATAATATTGGTTGATCATGGTGAGAACTGAAGATAAGTTGGATAATTTCAAAAAGTTTTAATTCGTCATGCAACTGCGAAATATACAGAAAATGGGTCACTAAAACACTGTCGAAAAATTTGACAGCAGATGTCAATAATTTATATCCTTGAAGTTGAACCATCTAGACAAAATCGCATGTAGCTTGAAAACCTATTATAGTGAGCTTAATAAAAAATTTTCTTGGAGTTCAGGGCTAGGCGAACAGAATTAAATTCGACCACGTATTCATGATCGATGAGTCCAAACTTGGCTCAAAATTCCAAAAATACAGAAATCGAAAGTTAGCTCGAATTCTCAAAAAATACATGTTCCTTCCTAATAAAATAAAATTAACGCACGAATGGAATGAAGATGATCATGACCGCCGCTTTCAATTTTTTTAAATTCTTGGATGAAAGAATACAGGACGATGGCCCCTGTTTCCTTTTCAATGTGACACCCTATATTATAACATAAATATATGATATATTGGACACGATTACTCCGTTACAATTCTCGCGAATGGTTCTAATCCAAACTGTCTCCTATGTTGAAGATAACGTAGATGGATTGTATAAGCACGAGTCCAGAACTTGGGTCATAAATGGTCAATGTCCCGTCTGGTTTTTTTCAATATACCACGAGACACAAAAGGTGTGTCTAATGAATGAGATTGCGATGAAGAAGTTGATATCAGAAGACAAATAAAGTAAGATATCATGCTGAACATTGTTCTGAAATATGGCATTGAAAAAGTATATGAATAATGTATGGTTTCTGTCGGATGACTGTCACAGGTTGAGTCTCAAAAGATAAATTTATTTTCGTGATGCCATAATTCAATCAACTGACAAAGGCTATAATACTGGAGTCTAGCTACTGTGCTCAGAGTGAACTCATGAAAACTACAAAATGATTATGATTTCCCTCGTAGCCCGTATTGGTGTTATTGTTACACTCAATTCTGTGAAATTTTGAACAGAATGATATCTTCGCAATGTTGTTTTTTATCGTTGGGAGTTGATCGATGTGTTATATACATAGAATATTCATTTCGCCGAAAAGTCTAACTCAAACATTTCATTGATGTTTCGACAAATCAACGAAAGGATTTATAGTTATTTTTGTTCCGAAATTTCATTAGGGAAATCCCTTTTTAGATTATTCGCAAACTTCATTGACCACTAGCGGATGTAGGGAGTTTTTCAGGGGGGCCCTGAAAATTTCCATCCAAGAAAACACAGTCAGCCAAATTGGACACAATTGAATGTAGAGTCCTATTTATGAACTAGATAAACAACTTCGGTTTAAAAGTATTCAATATACACGCCCATTTTCTTTTAAACTCGACCTTAAATTCAATCAACAGTAACAGGAGTGGACTTTAGCTAAGGCCAATTTATCGAGTTGATTATGATGAAAGTTATGATAGAAGTTGTTCTTTAACACCTTTTGTTATAGTTTTGTTGGAATATTGGAAGTCGTTGGTGTATGCCGGTACCAAGAAACGCGTTTTGTTTTTAAACATGGAACCCATCATTAGTTTAAGAACACAAATTATTTCCAGAAAAAAGTCGCCAAAGAATACTTATGAAAAGAAAAAAGTTGTGTTTTCATATTGAGTACTTAGGTATTCTATTTTTAATTTTATTGAGAGAACATCGTCGTTGTGGCAATCGCCCTATTTTTCGGATATCTGAACCATTAGGTGGACCGTTAACGTGAAGACATGGAATCTGAGAAAAATTTTCTTGTTGCTTAGATCACACGAAACTGGAGATTGATCGATGTGGAATTCGCAATTATGCAGTTAGCCTCTTCTATCAACTGTGTTGAAAAATCCATCTGTTAGGGTACACGCTATTTCAGTTATGATGAAAATTCCAGGAAGCTTCGCTAGCCAGTAATAACTCTCATCATTCATTTTCCGGGATTTGTGGATATTTGTAATGTACCTACTATTACAGCCAAGCGAGCACATATCGTCATGCTTGGAAGACAGTGTGAAGTCAGATGATAGCTCTTGGTCGTGATGAAAAACAGGGTTTCAATGATAATAACAGGCAGAGAGCTTACATCAGCGAGTGGTTCTTTAGCCACTCTTGCTTCGAAATCAGAAATGTCGATTTACTTTTTCGTTCTAATTTCCGATACCTCGAAATAATATTTTTTTTCTATTTCAGAGTACCTACTTCAGTAATCCCAGGGCAAAGTTTTCAGGTGAGTGTTTCAACTCCAACTCCTAAAATCAATATAATTTTTAGGGATTTCATATTCAGGCTGTTCCAGCATTGGAGATTCAAACGATGAGGGGAGATTCCTTGCATAATTTTGAGAAAGAAGTTCTATGAACATGGGACCGCAATTGTTCAGATTTCGGTGTGCAGGGTGTTAATGTTTCAAGATTTTTCAAGGTTTTTTCTCATAGTATCTGCATTTCGCAAGATATGCAACTGAAATTAGGTAAGATTTTGCACTTAAGCGTTAACACCATGTGACATGCCAATTTCGATTGCGAATCTACAGAATGATATTTTTCTGGAACCCAGTCCCTTGTTCTACTCTAGACCTTTTTTTTGGTGAGAGCCACTATTGGTTAGAAAAATTGTGAAAATACTTCCGAAATCCTCAGAAAAACGAAAATTGTCATAAAATCCAGTGATCTAAACTTCTTAAGATTGGGGATCTGGCGGGTCATGACTCTTGTCGACCCCGTCCAATACACATATTCTCATGATTCTCGTTCAAATGCAGCCTGGTACACTCTAAGTGTACCAGGCTTTAGCTCGAAAACGAATTATACACACAACCAAACTTATATGGAATCACCCTGTTATTTGGAAAAAACGAATTTTAATTGAAAAAAAGTCGCTGAAAAGTGAAGAGCAGTTTTCCCAAAACAAGTTTATTACAAAAATAATATAAATTATTAAAAGATTATTTTTATAATAGAACAGAAAATTAAAAGTGTAAATTTCTCTAAAAATAATTTTTATGTAACTGAGAATTGAACAACAAATAAAACGATTTTAACAAATCAATAATCAGTATTACCACCCCTAGCATTGATACAAGCTTGAATTCGACGAGGCATGCTTTCTATTAAGTTGTTAATTTCTTCTTCTGTAACATTTGCCCATTCCTCTAAAGCCGCTTGTATAAGTTGCACTGCGTTACCTGGATTATTTTGACGAGCTCTAATTTTTCTTTTGATCCTATCCCACAAGTGCTCGATAGGATTAAGGTCCGGTGAACAAGAAGGCCACTCTAAAACAGTCACACCTTCTGTTTCGAAAAAATTTTTTGCAACTCTGCTGCTTTGTGGAGGTGCATTATCCTGCATAAATAGGAAATAATCTCCAAAAGCACCTCGCCAGAGCCTCACTACAGGTTGTAGCACTAGATCAACATACCTAGGCCCTGTCAGAGATTGTCTAATGGGAATTAAAGGAGTTTTCTCACCAAACATAATTCAGCCCCAAAACATTACAGTACCTCCTTTGTATTTAGGGATCGGTCTTGCAGCTTGGAGCCTAGCTTGCCTCCCCCTACCTCTTAAAATGCGAACACGCCGGTCGTCTGATCGTAGGCCAATTCTGGTCTCATCCGAAAATAAGACATTTTTCCAATCTTCAATAGTCCAATTTTCATGCTCTTAACACCAATTAAAACGGTCAACTTCATTTTGCCTTGATAGTTCTGGAACTCTTAACGCTCTTCTCTTGAATAATTCCCGAGCGCAAATAAGTCTTTTTCTGATAGTTTCGACAGAAACACTAACACCTGTAGCTTGCAAAAATTGCCTTTGAAGCTCTGAATGAGATACTGCGGGATTTCTTCTTGCTGTTTGGGCTATAAAATGCGATCCTGCTGTAGTTACTCTTCCACGACTTCTTCTCGGCCTATTCTTTAGGGTTCCTAACTCCAGAATCCTTGCATAGGTTTTTGAAACAACTCCTTGTGTAACCCCCACCGTTCTTGCAATCTGCCTTTGTGACATACCTTTTTCTGCCATAGTAATAATTCTTCCTCTCTGGACTTCCGATAACCTCACATAAGGCATTTTTTTTTTAAACTTCGCAAAAAAACAAAATATAAATTCACTGCGACGTTCGAACGAAATGGTAAAATCGACACTGCAAAGCCAAATCTTATCAAGTGCTTATGAACCTAACTGTTTTTGTGAGTAAACACATGCACTTTTTATTTGCTTCTAACGAAAAAGATATCAAAATAATATTTCATCTTAATACTGGGTGATTCCATATAAGTTTGGTTGTGTGTACACGGAATCTCCCTTCTTCCTCTGTACCTCCAATTTAGGAACACCCTGTACACATATTGAATATATAGAATAGATTATTTCCGTTCTTCGTCAGTTGAGAACATTTCCTTATGGACAACTCATAACGAAGAAATAGATGAATATGGCATTTCTTCAAAAGTCGTAAAATACAATTTTATATCCTTGAGAAATGAACCACGTGAAATTATATTGGGAAACTAGAAATTTCGATCTTGCCTATCCAATTAGGTATTCTAATGAGTATTCCCCACGGATTTCGATGAACGAATAGTAGTTCGAATCGTCCATAGTTTTCCAGTTATGTTGATTACGTTCAGACTAGATGATCGTCTCTTCTTTATTCATATTTTCCCAGAGAAAGTGAAACTCTATTCTATGATAAACATCTGGAGGGATTATGATAATTGTTGTGATAAATCGCTGTTTGTTTTTATGTGAAAATTTAGGAGAAACTGCTCGGAACAATGGATTCTGCAGCACTTTCCGAAATTGTAGTAAGTGAGCTATTACAGAAGAACTTCTCGTTCACCGGTGAAATTGATTCAACGACAACGAGAATTAGGTGTGAAAGTAGTCAGTGTGAGAGGATTTTAAATGCTCAACATTCAGAAATCTTGATTAATTGATTATAAACATTTGATATTCCGAACTGATTCATCATCAATTTGATTCACTTATGTGAGGTGTAATCCCTTCCAAAATTTCGTCCTTCGAAATTGGTGAGATTCAAATTTTGATGCTTTGACGATTCTTGGATTCTGGAGCATTTCGAGGATGATGATATTTTATATTTGATGTAGTTGTAGATGAAGCCCAAACGCGAGTTTCGATCACGTATTTCTGCGGTACCATCAACGAAGAAATGGGGTAGTGGATAGTGAGTGCTGATGGTTTGATATCCAGACTAAATCATATTTTTAGTGGGACTAAAACTTCCCAAAAATGGTTTCATTTTTGTAACCCAATTAATAATTTTAACATGAGTGCTTATTTCCGCGTGTACATTTGACAATGTAGCTCATATGAAAATAAGAACATTAAAGAGAGATTCAACCATTAAACGGAATAGAAACCCGTACATATATGTCACAACACTGAACGTTACAAATTCTTTTATTTGTATCTGACGACAGACGTAATAATCAACAATGTATTCCAGTAGTATGTATTAGTCTCGTAGATTCAGAAAAAAGTGACCTACATTTGTTAATGATGGATTGAGCATTGGCAATAGTATTTATTGTAATTATACGACTGCCTATCTTCTTACCGTTATCCCCTTTGTAAAACTGTCGGCAATGATTTAGAGTATTTTCTTCGAGGGCGCTCATTCAGGTGATTGAGTGGGAAACTGCGAGAGAGAGCAATGTGTCATTATTAACTGCTTTCATTTGTAGGATTCAACAATTAGTAATAATTAATTTGTAGAATTGATCTGAAAAAGTCCCCAATTCTGAAATAATCATTTTTAATCCGACAACTATGAATATTTCGATCGAACATTTTTTTATTGAAAAAATTAGTTTGTCAGTGGAAATGAAGTGGGTGCTATTATGTTTTACTCTATGGTTCAGAAAATTAACTAAACTCCATTCACTTTTATGGAGTATCGCAGTTGGCCAAGTTTTAGGTTTATCGAGTTCTTTTACTTGAAAAAATCGCAAGTTGGCACTTGTGAATGATATTACCTCAATGAATAAATCTCGGAGACGTTGCCGACGTTTATTTTTCATTATCAATTATAAATTATCAAGCCTGGAAACTAAGAATACCGAAGGAAGTTTCGAAATAGCAAAGGCAAAGTATCAGGAAGTGCTATTTAGAATTGAAATCTGCGCATTCTAAAAGTAACTCTGATAATTTTCTTAAATTCATTATTTTCCCGAAGTAAATGAACATTTTGTTAAATACCTAATTACTACGACATATGTATATTTAGAAACGGCAACGTTGCTCGTTCAACTGACAGAAGAATGAATATAACCCAACATTTTCAAAATATACACGGTGAAATGTGTCAGAATTCCATGACAAAACGGTATACCTACTTTATAAAAGAGAATGGAGTATAGTTGATTTTCCCTTGCTTTTATCGTAAGAACTTTTGATATGAAACCAGGCTTTCAAGGTGCCGAAAATTGTATCAACTCATTTAGTGGTTATTCGAAGAATTTATTCGATTTTCATTTCTATTTCATTTTCTATTATCTTTCACAAAATTCAAAGTTCATTCTGATCTATTGAGGCCAAATTACAATGAAAGATTCAGAAAGATCATTTTGAAATGTAGGTACATAGAAATAGATTCTATGAATAGTTCAGATTAGATTAAGAAATTGAATTGGAGAGGAAACATCAAAAAAAAAGTCAAGAAGTTAAATTGAGAAATCAGAAAGAAAAGCCAGGAAGTTGAAAAATGGGAAGGAAAACTCAGAAGAGAAGTTGGGGAAAATAAAGGAAGTCAAGAAGGAAATTGGAAAGAAATATAACGATTAATAGGAAGATTGATAATATAAACCAAAAATAAAGTGAAAGGACAATTATAATAGAAATAAGTGAGTTAAATTTTAATTAAGGGATAGAATAAGTGTTTATATTTTTGTATTAGATAAAGTTATTTTGAAATAGATATTTATGTTATTTTATATCTTAATTTTTCAATTTTGATTTGGACCCTCAATTGGGATAGAGTCGACCGGGCATATCAAAATTTAAAATTTCTCATAAATCTGTCAGATTCCAAATTTATTTCTATTCGTATTATATGAAGCACATATAAAAGTGAATCATAACAGTACCTACCTTCATGTCTTGAACTCTATGCAATGAAACTGATCACTATCATGAAAGAGAAATGGACTAAAATGGAATGGGAGAAAGGCCAATTCTTGAAAAACTGTTCAGTTAGTTGAGAAACTGAAGGGATCAAATTGAATACTATATGTGACCATTGTGACCGCCATTCTCAGCAGTTCAATTCCGAATTGGTTTAGCTCCTGCGGTAACTTGTTTCCGCGGATGTTGTTCGTTGAGTATAGAAGCCGTAATAATATAATTCTACATGAGTAATGAACCACCAGAGACTAGAATCATTCGGGTTCAAAACAATCGAGTGTGGTGACTGGTGACCATTGAATTGATACATTTCTTTCTTGGCCGATCCAAAGGTTAAAAAACCCATATTTAAATTGTACCCGACATTTCCAGCACAATGTGGAGTAACACCATATAATTTGGCGGACAGCCAATGAAAGGATATCAAATAAATCTAGGGAATCATTTTTTAAGTACAGCAAAAATTCTTCGGCATCATACGAGCTGTTAAGGGTCTACATCCTTGAAAAAAAAAGGGAGTCAGAAACGATTTATTTTTTCCGATTGATGAAGGGATGTATGAGTGTATAAAGATAAAAATAATAAAAAAAAATTTTTATAATTATTAAATGAATGAAAGAGATATTCCTAATCATTTTTGGTTATTTTTCAACATTTCCACCATCAAAACTAACAAATATTTTTGTGTTTTTTCATTTCAGTATTGAAGTCTTTTATTTAGTTAATGCAATGTCTATCTCCTTTTTCTTTTAGAATTTACCGTTTTTTTGTAAATGATAATACAAGAATGTGTTGTTTTCGCAAAATTTATTTCCTTGAATTTTTCTATTCGGTGTGATAAATATCCATTTTTCTCAAAGACAAGTCATTAAGGTTTGTTTTAGCCGTCGATTAGTGAAAATCAATTGTTAATAATAATTATGGATTTCAACATGGAATTGAATTTCTTTTAAATGACAAGCCCCGCAGGTATCTCCTCCCAGATGACTGATAAAGGAAAAATAGAGTATTATACCAAATTATACAGGCAGTATAATATCTAGTTCAGGGTAGTATTTCTAGTTATATTCCCTGTGTCCCAACATTTGTTCTATTAAGCTGAATAATCCAAAAAATAAAAATTAATGCAATGCACTGCCATCTGGCGGTATACGTTTGTTACATTGAAGGCGATAGACTCTTAATGTTATACAAACTGGAGCTAAAAGAAGATTTGTACTTCAAGTATTGTCTTGAGGTCAGGAACTTTTGAGCGATCGTACATCAACATCGTTTGTAGATCCACTATGTTTTGACTGCTGTCGACAAAATCCGATTGCAGCTGTCAATTTATTCTCAATAATTTCTGTAGGTATATGCATCGATTTTTTGATTTATAATTTCATACCTTATTTGTTATTTTCAGTGGATTTTCGGACTAATCATGTATCACAATCCATACACACCCTACGGTATTGGGTGAAAAATAACTTGCTTTTGAAATTAAAAATCGACGGGTGCGAGGATTCTCCCTAATAATTCTTCGTACAAAAATTATTGATGAGTTACGATTCTTTTTTGGCACGCTGTATATTCAATATATTCAATGATATTTTGTTAGCGCTTTATTTTCTCTCTGCAACAATGTTTCAATGATATAATTTGAACTTATATGATGAGATTTCATTTCAGTGTTAAAAAAAACTCGGTTTTTTGAGCGAAGTATTGAAATATTTATTGATTCAGAAAATATACATTTGGGAATTTTAATCGAAACAAAATATCTTGTAAATGACCGCCACGGCTATACTGGCATATGAGTACCCTTTTGACGAAATTTTCAATATTGTTATTGAATACATGTGGTGCTATTTTATTGACACAGCTTCTATTTTCGGCTTCAATGCTTCGATGGTTGCAATTCTGTGACTTCAGACAACCCCGAAGCCTTCTGTCTGTGGTCGTTATCTAAAGGTGTTGAATCGCAAGAACGTAGTGGCCAACTCTGGTTCAAATCGGGAAATGACACGACCAGGAGCAAAAATCGTGCAACTTTTATATGACATTGTGACACATTTCACCGTGTATATTTTGAAAATGTTAGGTTATAGTTTATTTACTTTAGGGAAATAATGAATTTTAGAGAATATCATGTGAATTCAATAATTCCAAAGACCTGGCGAATGTTGAATACACTTTTTCTCTGTGAATACTGCAAATATACTGCTTTACGAGAGTTAGGGATATCGTATTCAATCGTCTTTAAAAGTATGTAATCTTCGAGAAAATCGCTGTAAAATCATTTAAAACTCAATAACAACTTGAATCGTTCCAATAAAAATTAGTATGAGACATTTGGTCGCCTTTTTTCTGAAGTTTGGTTCTTTGCATATGCTTCATGAATGTTCTTATTTTGAAATGAAGTCAGTTTATCAATGGCTTCGATTTGAAACGAGTTTTCTGAAAATGCGAAGACGTACATTAACAAACGCTGAGGCTAATAGGGCTACCGGAATGCTACAGGGTGGCCTAACTCAGGTTGTTGTAGCGGAAAGGCTCCAAGTCAGCCAAAGTGTGATATCTCGACTTTGGAGGGCGACGTAAAACAACACCTGCTCAGGCTCGTTTCATCACCGTTTCGGCGAGAAGAAACCCTACATCTACGAGTAGAATGCTACAGAATACTCTTCAAAATGCAGATGGGGTCCAAGTTTCCATCGAAACCATCAGACGACGTTTGAGAGAGGTGAATCTAGTTTCTAGACGTCCATTAAGAGGAGTTCCATTAACACGACCGCCTTACACTATAGGGAGCATGTCATTGACAATGTTGTGCCAAATTTTCACGCTGCTATTGGTGAAACTTTTCAATTTCTAGACGATAACGCTCCTAGACTGCACCGTGCAGCCATATTTGAGAACTAACTCCAATCACAAAGTTCTTGGGAATCTTTGTGAATGATACACTGAATTAGGAAGAACATATTTCTAAACTGAGATGCAGATTAGATTCCGTCTGTTATCTTTGGATGAGATGGCAACGTCTCTGAGAATAATTTTGACATTGTCGATGTTTCACGAGTGCCAACCTGCGTCAGTTTCAAATAGAATAACTTGATAAACCTAAATCTTGGCCAACTGGGATACTTTATAAAAGTGAATGGAATATAATCTGTACCAGATCACCACAAATGATACAGAAGCATTCATTCATATTCCTCCATGTCGCTGACTTCTTCCAATATACTTTTTTCGTTATTGTCTCTTTCATTGTCATGTTCTCTTTCATTTCCTCTTTTCAAATGTTCTTCCTATTCACTTTCCATTACTGTTTTCTTCTTTCCGTAATAAGTCAGTGATTTTTTTCTGTTCAAGTTTCGTTTTTTATTCCACTTCTGACCCTATTTCTTTTTGTGTGTCGGTGAGTTTGGCTGATATTCTTGTGCGGTTAGAATTAGCAATTCAATACTAGCCCTGTATGTTTTGTTTAAGAATTGTTTACATTGGCGCTAGTATAGTTGAGTAGGATTATTATGAATAGAATGAGCTGATACGAAACCAGAAATATAACAACAAAATCAAATATTTCAAACATAAATCAAAAAATTGTGGAGTGATAAAAGTTCGTTACCTTGTCGAATAGACCCATATCACAAACAGTAGCGATTTGGTGTTAATAATTACTTAGAAATTTGCTCGTTAATACTCACCTCTGTTAATTGAAACCGTGGGTTGGGATCCCCCAAGTACCATGATTCCTTTGAGCATTCGGATTCCTTGACAATATGGTAATTTTATGAGTACCTAATATGAAATCCCTCATTTATGTCTCGGTCCAGTAGACCATAACTGTCAGCATATGAATTGCTATGGTCAAAGTATCCCCTTCAAATCTCCAGCTTATTCAGGATTCCGGGGATCTCCTTGAAACTGTGCGACCTCCTATCTCCACATTAACTCTACGAAGTCAAAGGCCTCACCTTTTCCAGTTCGATGACTGAATATTTTCAATTATAGGCTGCAATTGTGCAACTGACAAGGGATTATTGCGTTATTAATGGCAGCGATCATTGATTCAGGATGTACGCTACAAGTTTGCAAGGATTCCCAATGCATAAAGATTATAATGATCTTCTGTATCGGGCTTTTAATTCCGCTGAGAATCCCAGTCCATTACTGCGGAAAAGTCGGGACTTCGCTGATCCTTATAGGCGTAATTGTTGCCATTAGTTTGAATTACACAAATCCGAAGATCTATTATTCGTCTGCTCGATATAAATTCCTACATTATTGGGTATAAAAGTGAAAATATAATGTAATGTAATGAGTACCTTCAATTATTTAATGCTGCGCTTATCGTTGATGTGTTATCAAGTAATAATAGAAAAGAGCATGAATTCAATATTAGCAACCTCATCGCATGAGGAATTCAATCGAAGGGGAAGACGGTGCACAAATTGGAGTCTATGCATCACTACTACATATAGGGTGTTTCGAAAAATAATTGGGGTTTGTTAGTAAACAATTTTCGTAACGAAATCGGTATTCAAGACAAAGGGCGTTGAAGAAAACAATTATACTATTTTTTTACGATTTTGCCGAAAATACTGGCAACATTGTAATGAAATTTTATAAGAATATGTTTTGGTAGCTAATATATCCAATGAATTTGTTTTTATGTACAGGTACACGGTTCGTACCAAGTAGTATTGAATACAACTTTTTTACTATTAGATTCATTGAGAAAAATTTCAAGTGAATATTAACGAAAGTCGGACATAAAAAAAAAATCATTGGATGTATCAGCTTTCAGAATATTTTTGTATAAAATTTCATTACAATGTTGCCAGCAGTTTCGACGAAATCGTAAAAAATGTGTATAATTGTTCTATACTATACTAAACTGATAACTCTGTGGGCCGGCCCGAGGGAATCTGTCAAAAAAGTGGGTCCAGAAGAATCTTAAAATCGCAGCGAAGCTGCGCTACAGGAAAAAGATTTTTGCACGGTCCGAAAGAGGAATGATCGATTCGTACGTGGGCGAAATTTCGATCCTCTAGGCGACGTAGAAATATTTTAAAAAAATTCGCGAAAATCGCGAAAAAATTCGGCAAAAAGGGCAATTTTAAACTCGATAAAACTTTTTTCGCAGACATCCTGGCCGTGATGTAAATATACGGATCGAAAGAGGAAGAGTCAACTTAAAATAGCTTGGTATACATATTTTCCATAATTTCCCCATTTCTTCAGGAAAATTGATCAAAGTTTGACATTTCTCCTATAAAATCGCCCGATTTGCAGAGATCACAGAGGACTATTTGACATTGTCAGAGTTTGACGTAGCCCCGGGCAGTGACAGCCCGGCATTGTTTTTTTGACATGTCTTGAATGGAAATGTATTTTGCGTAAATAACTGAGCCACGAATTTGGTTGAAAATAAAATGATTGATTGGACCGGATTGGACCTTATTTTACATTATGACTTTTACTGATGATGTAAGTTTTGGACATTTCTCGATTTCTAATGTGTAATGTGTCATTTCACCTAACCTCAAATCGACCAACAGAACAAATTTTTGTTTGTGAATCCGATAATGGACATAATGGTCAAAATGTTCAGTATATTAGGAGAAGTTGAGGTAAGTAAATACCTATTTGGTTATTAGAGGTTTAAACTATTTTCTCTTCCAGATTTTGGTATTTTCAAATTTTTCGTAGGTATTCTTTTCAATGCCAGGCAAACTGGAAGCTTTACACGAACGGGAACGATGCATTCTCAAAGAACAAACCCCATTTCTGAATTATGCAATAGAATGGTCATATTTGATGGGAGACAAATCCAAATTTTTGTTTGTTTTCAGATGCAAAGAAGGATGATGGCTTTTCGATATCAATACATATTTCGTTTCTGCAACGTTGACAATTGATCGGAAATCATTATGATTCAGTGAAAAAGGGGTAACGGTGATATTCCAAGCACTAATAACATACATAGGGCATGAATAGTATAGGCTATGCTTAAGTTGTGGAGTTTGCTGTCATCATTCGAGTACTATCATATCACGAGGTATGTATCACCTAAGGATATAGTGTCCAAGGTTAATAATGGCCTTTTCAACCTGGGTATATACAGAATTTTTTCCAGTACTAATAATACAAATAACTTTTTTATGACTTGCTTGGTATATTTTTCATATCATTTGTATATGAGATTTTCAGAATAATGTTCCGTTCTCTATTCCTTCTTTGTAGTAATCTTATGAATATAGGATTAAGTAATGACAAATTCCGCTATTACCATATCTCTTCTTTTCATATGCTTTATATAATATTGATGTATTTTAATTTTATCATATTATTGATGGAAAAAATTCTTATACGTCATGATTCATTGTCAACATTTACATGCAGAATTGATTACTTCTTAAATGAATAATCCTGACTACTGTTGACAATAATGTTAAATTACTCTTGCAGGTCAGATGTTATTGAATTTATTTATAATGCATCACCACTTGAATGATGAGAGGTTTGTCACGTTTGTGCTACGATATTTCGATGAACCCTTCACTCTAGATGATTGTTTTCTGCAGGATACCTATGGATTAACTCTTCAAGCAAATACAAAGCAAATTTTCATCTACTATATGTATGTATGCATCCTTATATTTCTGAGATTGTTTAAATAGCAAATGAATGTAAAAAACAAGTGCAATTAATTATTTTTTAGGGTCAATATATGTCTTCCTTCGAATTTATGTATTCCGTATTGTTTCATTACTTCATAACATACTTTCTGAATATTCTATATTGTTGAAACTTCACGTGGCATTTCCCCTGTAAAATTCGTATTTCTGAGAAATTCTTCATTTGCTATTGGGACATACTACACTCCTATTTTATGTTACCGAATGTTTCAAATGAGGAGTTCATGTTGAATGATAAATATTTTGACCACGATCTATTTATATTGATTAACTTGACTTCTTTCGATACATAGATTAATTTTGAACTTGATTCATTTAGTTTGAGTGATGACTGATTTTGGATATGATCATGTAGTATCATTGGTGATATCTAGGTTTCTGCAATAGCCTCTGAAGCCTTCACAAGATTGGTGTATTTGTAGGACATTACTGCATCCTCACAGAAAATAGGGTTTCATCTATCGTTATCTACCTCTCTCTCTTTTTTCTATGGTCATCTGCAATTCCTCATTTTGAAATCGTTATATTGCATTTGAAATTTCGAAAGCAAAGAGGTTCTGTTGTCTGCATTCTAATATTAAAATAAAATGACATCCATTATATGTATGTACAGAGTGTCCCACGGTCGAGTGCCTATTAGACGTTTCTGAAAACTGGACATATTTGAAATCCGAAAATTGGTATTATGATATTGTTGGAAATTCTCTACAGACCTAAAATATTTTTGGAGCTTGAGCACTTCCGGTTATACCAGGAGTAGAAATGAATTTGTTCAAAAAATGTTTTTTTTTCAATATTTTCGTTTCTGATATGATTGAGTATTCCATGCTGAACACATTCCTGTTGAAACCATTGTATCGATTCGAATAGTTTTCAAAATATCGAAAAAAAAACTGAAAAAAGGTCAAATATTCATAGTCAGTGTTATGTTCATTATTCTTATTCTGAACATCCCGAGTGTAAACCGTTCTCACAACGTCAAAGTATAAGAATGTGGAAAGGTCGTGCATCTTTTGAATTTCATGCATATCATCAAAGGGTGTTTCAAATTTTGTGTCGAAAACTGTGATCGATAATTGGCCATAACTTCTGTTTTTCGAATTAAAACCCTATTTTTTAATGATTGCGTTGGATTCTTTGAAGGAAAATAGTGATAGTACTTTCAGATGTTTTTGCTCCTACATTCAGTTATTCCCGAGATATTTGTGCTTTTCTGGGTTCATGTTGTACGTAGATTCAAATTCATCTTATCTTTCGCATGAGAATATTCTGTGCCCATAGGAAATAAATTATCCCATTGATAATTCACAAGTGACAGATCTGATTTTAGGCCTTAACTAAAGGTGAATACAGACTATTCTGACGTGACGTGATTCCACGTCACGTCAGGACCGTGCAGTGCTCACATTGGCCTAATATGAAGTAATAACAATGCAACACATCGTTCTGTGCGTTCACGTCAATATTAGGCCAATGTGAGCACTGCACGGTCCTGACGTGACGTGAAATCACGTCACGTCAGAATAGTCTGTATTCAACTTAAGTCATCGAAGCCTTAACCTTACTTCTTGATTTTACTTCAATGGTTACTATGGTTTCATAAGAATAGTCATCGAATCTGTTGGCATGACCACAGAAGATAAATGATCCCATTAATAATTCTCAGGTGACAGGTCTAATTATTAGTTGTTACTATGGTTTTGTGAGAATATTCATCGAATCTCTTCAGATTCGATGAATTAGACTCCACGTACAACATGAATCCAGAAAAGCTCAAATATCTCGGGAATTACTGAATTTAGGAGCAAAAACATATGAGAGTGCTATCATTATTTTTCTTCGCAGAATCCAACGCAATCGTAAGAAAATAGGGTTCTAATTTGAATATGGCCAATTTTCGATCACAGTTTTCGACACAAAATTTGAAACATCCTGTGATGATATTTATGAAATTTAAAAGTTGCATGACCTTTCCACATTCTTCTACTTTGACGTTGTGAGAACGGTTTACACTCGGAATGTTCAGAATAAGAATAATGAACATAATACTGACTATGAATATTTGACATTTTTTCAGGTTTTTTTCCGATATTTTGAAAACTATTCGAATGAATACAATGGTTTCAACAGAAATGTTTTCACCATTGAATACTCAATCATATCAGAAACGAAAAAATTGGAAAAAATATTTTTTCAACACATTTATTTCCACTCCTGGTATAACCGGAAGTGCTCAAGCTCCAAAAATATTTTAGGTCTGTAGAGAATTTCCAACAATATCATAATCCCAATTTTCGGATTTCAAAAATGTCCAGTTCTCCAGGAACGTCTAATAGGCACTCGACCATGGGACACCCTGTATGCATCCTTAAATTTCTGAGATTGTTGAATTTTATGAATAGCAAATTTAGACAGCATTTTGAAGCTCTGTTAAAGGTTAAATAATCATTATTTATAAATAATGAATTAGAATCATGGCAGAATTTTCGTTAATTACGTATCAAACTTTTTTTATTGAGCACCATCGTTTCATAGTCAAACGAAAGGAGGCTATAATTTCTGTAAAAAGTTCATCGTAATTGTTAATGTATTTGAATGTGTTACTTCCATAATCTTTTATTCATAGCATTTATTTTCTTAGAAGTAATGCAACTCACTACAGGGAGTTCCAAGTTCGAGTGCCTATTAGACGTTTCTGGTGAACTGGATATATTTGAAATCTGAAAATTTGGATTATGATATCGTTCGAAATTCTCTACAGACCTAGAATATTTTTGGAGCCTGAACACTTCCGGTTATACCAGGAGTGAAAATAAATTTGTTCAAGAAATTTTTTTTTATTTTTTTGTGTCTGATACGATTGAGGATTCAATGCTGAATACATTCCTGTTACAACCATTGTATTCATTCAAACAGTTTTCATAATATCGAAAAAAACCTGAAAAAATGTCGAAAATTCATAGTTAGTGTTGTGTTCATTTTTCTTATTCTAAACATCCCGAGTGAACCGTTCTCACAGCTACAAAGTAGAAGAATCTTTTAAATTTAATAAATATCATCACAGGGTGTTACATTGGCCATAACTTCTGTTTTCAGAACCCTATTTTTTATCATTGCGTTGGATTCTGCGAAGAAAAATAATGATAGCACTCTCATTGTTCTTGCTCCTGAATTCAGTAATTTCCAAGTTATTTGAGCTTTTTTGGATGCATGTTGTACATAGAGTCAAATTCATCAAATCTAAACATTCGATGAATATTCTTATGAAACCATAGTAACAACTAAGGATCACCTGTGAATTATTATATAGGCCAGTCATAAGATCTGTCACGATCAGCTGTTTAAGTGACTGCTGGGAGCAAACAAACAACAAACCGATCAATTACTTTGTGTTTTTCACGCAATTGCTTCATTTTTGTCGTATAAAACCATGCTACTATTTTGTTGTGTGGTTAATTGGGGAAGTAGAAGACGTCTTAGCATTGTGAAATTCTAAAATATTTCTTTTTGTTATTTGTTTGCTCCCAGCAGCCATCTTGAAAAAGGTGATCAGCTGTTTTGTTGGACTGGTCTATTGGGATGATTTATCTTCGATGGTTACAGAATATTCTCATGCCAACAGATATATTCTTATGAAAGTAAAATCGGGAAGTAAGGTAAAGGTCCGAAATTAGACCTGTCACTTGAGAATTATAAGTGGATAATTCATCTTCTATGGTCACAGAATAGTCTCATGCAAGATAAGATGAATTTGACCCTACGTACGAACCACATAAATTCAGAAAATCTCAAATAACTCGGAAAGAACAAGAAAAATGAACATAATAGGTACTGACTACGAATTTTTGACTTTTTTCCCCTTTTTTTTTTATTCGAATGAATACAATAGTTTTACCAGAAATTACTAAATCATATCAGAAACGTAAAAATTGAAAATAAAATTTCAACAAATTTATTTTCACTAACCGGAAGTGCTCAGGCTCCAAAAATATTTCAGGTCTGTAAAGAATTTCGAACAATATCGTAATGCCAATTTTCATAGTTCAAATATGTCCAGTTCTCCAGAAACGTCTAATAGGCACTGGAACTTGGGACACCCTGTATAGGTATGATCCTGTTACTGATATTGAATTGTGTTGGCCTGTACTCGGTTGAAATTTATAGTACACTAATGGAATAAAGTACGTATAATATGTTGATTTCTGTTTATTTTGACTTGAAACATATTATCGCGTTTTAGCTACTTCTGAACCGGACAGAGATCTCGACCGTGCGAGTTGCCATTTTTGCGCCTCCCTCCCGAGCGAATCGCTTCTTTCTGTATGGCACATTCAAAAAACAACAGGTGAAACCGAAAGATGAGCACTTTCAAAAAATTTCGCTGCTTTTTGTAATGCCTGCACTTTAACGGGACCTAACGTTTAAAACAATAATTGCAACAAGAATAATTCGCAATCCTTGTAAGACCTGATATGATAGTGAAAACGGCTTTTATGGATATCGGTTCTGTGGAAAAAGTTTTTAGCTCATTCATTTCCCTGTTTGACTACTCTAATTGGGCCCTGTCCAACAAATATGTCTCAACATCGAGATAAAGCCCATAACAGACAGGTAAATATCACTTCTGATCAGACACCCACCCAATTTGGGGAATAACAATAGATTATTTATTTTATTGCTGGCGGTTCCTTGGATCTTGATCCCATATCTCAAGTCCGGTATACATCTGGTACGGCCTTATAGTTACAATACAGTTTTTATTAATTTGGGACAATGCACCTTGCTCCTAGACCTAGATGAATAAACAATCAAGATGGAAATTTTATAATTTTGTCTGGTTATCCATTCGATTCCTTCAAAGCGTCAGTCATTGGAAGCAATCAAGGAATATACAGCATGACGAAACAAAATTCTCTAATTCACATCTGGTCAGTTTATTCTGCTATAGGAAGCTTAGTTGTTTTTTCCCACAGTAACGAAAGTGTTTTGTACTCTTATCTCAAAAATTTACCACCCTTGAAATATTCTTCGAACGCAATATTTCGGCATGGTTCTTTGAAAACATCTGAAGTAGTACTATGTTGCGAAACGCATTATGTTTCAATTCTTGATAACTAGAAATCAACATATACAGGGCGAGATCCTCCTATTTAGGAAAATTGGAGGTACAAACAAAGAGTGGAAATTCATTGCATAATTTAAAAAAAGGCCTATAAACATGGGACCGCAAACATTTCGTTTTCATTAATGTTTGATTTTTTTCGATAATTATAGACTTCATCGAATCTCTCAATCATTGCTTCAGAACGGAAAAATAATGATGAAACTAACGATAAATCTATTCATCGCAGATTACTTACTGGATTTTTATGACTGTTTGTATTTTTCTAAGGATTTTCGTGAGTTTGCAATTTTTTCTCGAGATCGGTAGCAGATACGACAAAACTACAAGAAACCATAAATTTTGTCAAACAACAAACGTCTTTTTTTACAATTTTTCAAACTCCCTGTGGCTCACCAAAAAAAAAATCTGGAGTAGCAAAGGGAACAGTGTCCCATAAAAAAATTTCACCCTGTAAATTTGCAATCGAAATTAGCATGTCGAATGGTGTAAACTCTACATTGTTATATTTATGCCAAATTCCAGTGGAATATCTTATGAACTGCAGGTACTATGAGAATAAACTTGGAACGCAAACCAGACTTCAATATCCTGTACCTCGAAAACGAAACGTTTGCGGTCCATGTTTTTGTGATTACGGGTGTTGAATAGGCAGGGAAGAATATCACTCAAAACTAACTAAAAGCGTCATAAAACCATAAAAGTTATTGAAGCCTGCCGCTGGTACTCCCGAACTATGCAAATAAAGGTGACCTATTTTCAACCATATTACTATCAATTTGAAAGGGTTCTAGAAGTTTTTTCTCCAATTTTGATTCACCCATAGACAATCCGATTGTCTTTGTTGAAATTATGACCATATTATTTCTATATTTCGCATATGTTGTTGAATGAGAGCTATCAGACGCTATTTCACAGAAAATACAGCGTGTTCCTAAATTGAATAGATTCTTTGGATAATTTCAAGACGAAAAAGTTCATGAACATTAGTACAGCAAACGTTTTCGACATAGTGGGTATTGAAAATGGAATTTTTTCATGATTTTTTCTCATAGTATCTGCACTGAACACAGGATTTCCATTTGATGTGTCAAGACTAACAATAAATTGATTCGACCTTTTTTTCTCGAAATCGGTGGCAGGTACGACAAAATTGCTGAATATCATCAAGTTCGGTATAATTATAAAGCTTCTTATACAACATCAACTATGAGATGTTCATTACAGGTGAATAAAAAAACAACATTAACGCTACTCCAATCTCTTCACATCAATAAGTACAATTCCCAAAAGTTAGGAAATAACAGCAGGCTTCAATAACTGAACGACTAATTTTCAAGAACAAACATTTTTTCCAACTCTTTCGATGTCTATCTTCTTGCGAATTGCTGTCCAGTTCTTGGGATTTCGTTTGCCCAAACGTTTTCCTTCATTTTCATTCATTTCTTATATTATTTATTATATTATAACGACCCATTTGAGTATACGACGAAAGTACATATGTTGATAATAATGAACCGACCTCGGTATAGAAGCTTCAAGTGCGTAAATGAATGCGTCGAAATAACTAATTTTCTTTTTGAAATTTTCAGTGTTCAGCATCCTTTATGTGATTCGAATGATCGCTTCATGAGCTGCGATTCGAATTTTGTACATATAATTCAGCAATAAATTGTTAATTCATATTCTAAGAAATTCTCATTAACATATATCATTTACTACAATCTTATTCATCATTTCACTCAATTGATAATTATCATGTTTTCATCTACATATTTTCTCTTCTAATCGTCCTTTTTAGCCTGCAATCAAATAGTATTATGTATTGATTATTATGGTGTTTATTTCATATGAAAATTTTAATTTATTATTATTAATCGAATATAACATTGAATGAATGTTTGTTTCAAATCGATCCAAATAATGGTTTAATTGGCAATGCTCAACTCTGAGAACTGTAATTATGTCCAATAATGATAATAAAGATATCTGAAAAATTACTTATGGTTATATTTTATTACACATTTTGAATTGTTTGTGGGAAAATGATTTAATTATTCATGGTTACATTTTCCTATATTCAGTCTACTTCTAGAAATTAATAAATAATTTATATTTTTTTTCTGAATAAACAGGTAATTGTTTCTTCCATTTCCATTTATTTGCTCATGAATTTCGATTTTCTCTGAATATAACTAATACTTCATCAAATTATGATATCAATGTACATCTACCCAATTCTCCGATCCATCTGGCATGCGATCTTTTGATTTTTCTGATATATCTCAAATGCGAATTCTCTTCAAAGGTAGATCTACTGGCTTACTAGTTTTAATAGCTATTTATGTAACAAGTACATAAATAAGGTCTTTATGGACGAGTCCAAAAGTTTATGGAAGAGCGAGCAAAGCGAGCGAGGCCAATAATTTGGGCAAGTCCATAAGCCTAATTATGTACGAGTTGCATACAAAGTTTTATGTTTGACTGCAATGCAGAAATTTTATTTTCCGAAATGGCAATTAATATATTCGTCGCTTTATTACAAAAGAAACATTGAGTGTGCTTTTGCTTTTCTTACCTTAGTAACCATCAGCGACCTTAGCAACCTCACTGAACAAAGTTGATTACTTCGTTAATTCTGTGACAAACGTCATAATACTTAATCGAAAAAATGGATAGTTCGGGAAAGTAAAGCGTAAAAAATTCAACCGCAAGTGCCAAAGAATCTCTCCTACCCACTAAAAGTGCTTATGAAAATTTGTATGCGGCCTATAACAAGTGGTGTGAAACGAAGAAGATGGCAAAATCGAGAGAAGACTGTGACAGTTGAGTCCAATAAAGTGGTGTCCAATAAAGTAGTCAATTATGGACGCTAAACGAATTCATGAATCAAGTGTTTATGAAGCAGTCGAACATAAAAGCTTTTATTTAACTTGCAATGTATTCATGTATGTATGTATCGGGTGGAATCTTGCTACCCAATTTTGAAGCAGATATCTTCAACCGATTGAACTGAAATTCTGTTTCTTCAATGCCCTTTATCTTGAATACGGATGTCGTTACAAAAGTGTTGGACTGAGCAAACCTGAAATATTTTTCAGTTTTCTTCCTATCCTATCTCTTTTTTTAACATCCTTTAGATACCAAAAAACTTCCACACAAATTTTAACTGTAGATTCTTGAGGTCAAAGAAACCATTTTTTCATTTTCCATTTTTTCGATTTCGGCTATGTTTGAAAGATATAGCCATTTGAGAAAAAAATTGGGCCAAAAAAGTCCCTAATACGATTCCCTGCAAACACCTCAAAGTTCATATTTCTCCATTGGCATTGAGTTTATACATTCAGGGAATACTCAACCACTAACCTAACACGATATTTCCTTACAAAAACACTTGGCTTTGTCCGATTATTTCTGCAATTGAAAGGCCATATATTTCCCATCAAAATGAGTTTCCTCTTCGATTTTCCTGAAGATTAGTTTGTGAGCATTAACAACTTGTTCATATTCTTCTCGATCTCCCAAAACTATCTCATGAAGAATTGTTTTTAAACCGAACCTAACTCCATTAACGTGGGATCTAGGTCATAGGATTCGAGGTCAATGACCTAACCTAACCAAGTTCTATGATATTCCACAGAGCTTTTGAGAAGACGATGCCAGATTGTGGTGATAAATATTTGTAAATAATGGTATAGGCGAAACCAAGGAAGCAGTACCCTATCGGATGAACTAACGCAAGGGCACTAGTTCTCTTTACTTTAAGCTAGTGGCCTTTAGGTGTTTCTTTCTGGAAATGTCGAAGTAGTAGTTCTGATTCTCGCCGTTATAGCGCTACGATCCTAATTTCAGTCGCCTATAACGGTGCGTTAATGCGAGGTAGCCGGCGCGCAAGACAAACCGTTGTTCCACAGGCCAATCACTTGTTCTGTGTACCAACGTTAGTCGACGCATGCGTATAGCGGATACTGACGTGATTTCTCGATTTATTCATTCACTAAGAAGAATACAAACAGGTGATCATGTGAAGACTCTCAGTGAATTAATGTAGTGATAACCGTGTAGTGTCAAGTTTATACAATTCCAAGAGGATATTGTTCAGATAGAAACATCGCAACAGGTGATCTAGTGTTAAGTATCATTTCATTTTTTATTAATTTGAATTCAATACGTTGTTTGTATCGTTATCTTTCTTTCATATCCGAATTTTTTATTTAATATACATTCATTTTCAATATTGACCGGTATCAATAAAATTTTAAAAGAAACTGTGCGTATAAAATGTATAATTTTATGCTTCTCAGAATTCAATTTTATCTCCCACATTTGTGGGATTTCATTATAACATATCTCTACATCAAACGTTTTTCCATAATAGAGATTTTAGACTCGACAAAGTTGATAAACATTGTTACCTTGTATAGAGTTTATAAATTCAAGTCATTCTGTTATATTGAAAAGCCAGAGAAGCATCCAGATTATTCTCATGAGTTTTTATTTTTTCGTCAATTTTTATTGGGTAAAATTAGGAATAACTCGAAAACGACGCGTTTCATTGAAAAAACATAAGAATACTTTTATTTTTCAAAATGATTGATTCTTTCGAAAATATGGACCGTTTATCTTTTTCAAGAGGTTTTAAAGTATTTTTGCTTGGATTTATGAGTCAGCTACGCTGTCACTTTTATACCAGGAAGAATTTTGAATAAGTTTTGATTGAGTAATATGCATCATGAATAGAGTAAACAAGAAACGAAAATTCAGTTCATTTGAAATAACGGTACCGAAGATTTGAGCAGAAAAGTGTTTTTTCATGGATTTTCGACACCCTGTATCTTCCAAACGAAACCGTATTTTCGAAGATGGTATAGGAAAAATGTGATGCGTTTGATGAGAGGAATCTACAGTTGAACTATATGTACAAGTCAAAGACTCACCCTGTATATCGAAGAAATATCTTGTGAACGATATCATGACTCCTCCTAGTAACTTCTGTTTTACCAAAAGGTGTCATAGTAGTAATAAGTAGTATGCGAATATTTTGGATACCTTCCTCTACTTGTTTTCTCCATGCGATAAGTACCTACCTGTAAAAGAAGCAGCAGACGGTAACCCTGTATAATTGCCAGACCAAATTCACTTCTTTCTTCGGAGAGCATCCCATTAGTTTCGGCTTAAAATATGGACGATTAGACCATAAAAGTGAAAATAATTGTAATGTTGAAACTTTCCGCTACATGCTTTGCCTGTTGGTCTGTTACATCTCGTTCTGTACCGCTGAACTTTGCCGCTTTGAAAAGGCCAATTACTTGTCGGTAGGGTTTTGTGAACATGGAGTCTTCGATGATTTCGCGTCTTTTCTCGGAAACTGCTAATGTTTTCAATTATCTAGCATCGCTTGCACAAAGAGATCTTCTGGAAATTATTGTTTACATTTCCAAGAATTCTGAATCGATATTCGAATTCTTCGATGGAAATAACATTGTACCAAAAGCAATGTTACTTCTGAAGCTTTGGATACTGTTCCAAGAATATGACCACCAAAGGAAAATGTCTATACATCCATCTCAATTTCTAGGAATTGCCAACACCGTAATCATCTTCTCAATTTAATCATCTCCAACACATACATTTTGAAATTTCAGGTTTTCTCCTCCACCAGACCTTTCAACGCTACTGTTCTGATAGGAATTCTAAGATGCATAACAATTGTAATTCAATTAATTTTTTTACTAGTCTATACGCTGTCTTTATTCGAAGGAGGTTGGGCAAAGAATAATTGTCATTTGTTTCCGGCTTGCGACAAAAATATTCATGCAGAGAAACTATTTCCTTCACGAAAAATTACCTTTTAGCAAACATACTGAAGGCCATCTCATTCTGAATTGAATCTTAGGAACTTATCATCTTCTTTTTTTTGTTTTATCTGAATCCCAGAGATTTCCCTCATTTTCCCGGACACCTGTATATTTGAGAATTAGAGATGGATTTTTTTTATATAAGTACCTAAGTCGAAAACTTTGTCTATGGTTTTTCATATCGAACAACGAACCTTTCTCTAATTGCTGGTGATTATCGATAACAGATTACGAATCAAGACTTTTCAAATTATCAGAAGTAGGGCGGAGAAAATTGTATTAATCTTCGAATTGAGATAGACAGACACCTGTGTTAATTTGATGACAAACACTCTGTCTGGTAGGTCAAAGCTTTCTATTTCATCTCTCGCCAATTAGTTTATGTGAGTATCCATCTCGATATTGAAAATTGTACGTACCTACATACTAATTAGAAATGCAAATAAATCATAAATATATATATACCTACATCTCGTTAAGAACTATGGCTGCAAAAGCATTGAGTTTGAAGGGAATGAAAAGATTTAATGTATCAATTTTTATTTTATGTATTACACAATATTTTATCCAGAAAATCTAACAAAGAATTAATTCCGAAAATTTAAACATCCATTTTGATTTCTCTTTCAGTGTCTATTTGGAGCAAACAAGAATTTCACTGAAATAAATATCAATCTTGCAGTGGTTAGGTAAAGTTTCAAATGAAATTTTTGTTGACTTATAACTTAAATAACCTTTACTCTCGAAAAATATTTGAACATTTTTCAAAATATTCAGTGAACAGAATGTCACAAAACATGTCAATGAATTATTAGTTAAAAAAAAATATTTCAATAGAAATATAAGGACATGCGAGTTCATTTGAATCCATGGCCATAAGAGCTGTCATCCATGTAGGTACATATTCGGTTTCTTGAAATTACAATGTTGGCGGTACATTGAGTACACGCTTTTCAATTCATTATAATTCCTACTCGAAGGTAACCACTACAATTCTGATTTCAAATGATGTGGTGAGTCTTGATCACGCGGCACTGGTAATTATAAAATTTGTTGCACAGTATTTTCGAGAGGAGGGAATGCCATTTCATTTTAGAATTTTCCCATTTTCTCCCGAACAATTCCCTGAAGAAACAAAAATCGTTCTTTTGAGAATGGGACACCAGACTGCATATATATTCCAAATATCAATAATTTACATCAATTATATAGATGGCAAAAAAAATTTTAGTGGCAGACAGATAGGTTAGAGCCTTAGACGGATTTACGGAACCCTGAAATGTAAGAAGGAAAATTCGAGATGAATTCTGCTATCCGATTGTGATTGCTCCTGGATTATTATGATCGACAACCGACTGCTGATCACATTTGATCTGCATTGACATTCATAAATTCATTCGATAAGCGCCAATTGACCATGGATGTTTTTGTCCTGATTCGACATTTTATATTTTTCGGTCGATTTCTTTCAGGACCATACAGTTAGCTGTTATCAAGGTTGTAGTTCGAAAATTTCGTAATAAATCAGCCAAACATTTCCAAGAATTGGTCATAATTCCAAAATTCACATAAACGATCTTGCGGATATGCTTTCTACCATTGTTATAGACGCATAATAGCATTTAATCTACTTCATACGTGTGAATAGCACTTGAAAGTTCAGAAGATCTTTTATATAACTTCAACGGATTCACCTTGAGTGGTACTAATTGAATTACTCCAACATGAATCTTCTATACCTATTTGCTCAGACTTTAACACTCCTAATTCTAATGCAGCCGCTAATCAAATTGTGAGCATTTGAAAAACTATTGACAAGTTGTCTGGAATATTTCGAACTCTTTGTATTGCCATTTCTCGACCAAGTTATTGAATGTAGATTAAATTTGAGTTTTGTTCTTCTAAAAACATAATTTGTTATTGTATCTTTTGGTTGGTGAAGTAACGAAAAGCGATATTTAAAAATTGATGAAGAAATCCGAGGAAAAACTCGAAAATTTTCATTAAGGAGCTACATTCCTGAAAAAAAGGGGAGTCAGAAACGATTTATTTTTTCCGATTGATGAAGGGATGTATGAGTGTATAGAGATAAAAATAATAAAAAAAAATTTTATAAGTACATATTAAATGCATGAAAAGGATACTCCTCATCATTTTTGGTTATTTTTCAACATTTCCACCATCAAAACTAACAAATATTTTTGTGTTTTTTCATTTCAGTATTGAAGTCTTTCATTTAGTTAATGCAATGTCTATCTCCTTTTTCTTTTAGAATTTACCGTTTTTTTTGTAAATGATATTACAAGAATGTGTTGTTTTCGCGAAATTTATTTCCTTGAATTTTTCTATTCGAAATGATAAATATTCATTTTTCTCAAAGACAAGTCATTAAGGTTTGTTTTAGCCGTCGATTAGTGAAAATCAATTGTTAATAACAATTATGGATTTTAACATGGAATTGAATTTCTTTTAAAAGATACGCCCCGCAGGTATCTCCTCCCAGATGACTGATAAAGGAAAAAGAGAGTATTATACCAAATTATGCAGGCAGTATGATATCTAGTTCAGGGTAGTATTTTTAATTATATTCCCTGTGCCCCAACATTTGTTCTATTAAGCTGAACAATCAAATAAATAAAAATCAATGCAATGCACTGCCATCTGGCGGTATACGTTTCTTACATCGAAGACGAAAGACTCTTAATATTTCGGTATATGATTCAGAAAGTATTCCATTTGCAGAAAAAGTGATATAATCCCATTTAGAATCTGGTCCGCAATGAAACTTATTTCTGATGGAAACAAAAGCAGAATCCTACTGTTTGAATTCTTCGAAATCTTCCTTATTGAGATACTACACTGCATATGATGCTCCGTCTGATGATGGTGGTTGAAAGTCAAATTCATTTTAACGACGTGATTATTCTCTATGTTGGTAGAGCTATTGAACGGATGCTAGCATCGCCTTAATGAGATTTCGACTAGATAGTTCCAACTGGTCGGTGTCACGATGGTGAAAATTCCGTTTGGAGATGTGATCTTGCTCGAAACTTTCACTCTCCATGCGATTTAGGGAGAACGAAGTCTTCAAATCAATATAAAGTATCCAAACAAACATGAAACTATTCTATTCTTCTTCCACAAGCCTATTTTTTGTCCTTGTATACATCTTTCGAAATTCATCCTAAATGCATCTGTTGCAAACGTTTTAAATTAAGTATTATTGGTAATTTTTTTCTAGGAGAAGCAATATTTTTCAATTATTTTCATGGCATTTATCGATGTCTCCACAATCTATTAGATATTAAAAAAAATCCTGATAGTAATTATTGTTGTTACTAACTTTGAAAACGCAGACCTTTTTAGACTCAAAGAATTATCTGTTTGGAATACTCCTAATTCCGCAATAAATTACAGCCAGCCTGTATATTAGAGATATTAATGATGAATTTTTATCCCTAAGATTTCACTTAATTGAAGAGGAGTTAGAACGCATTAAAAATATATCAAAACTATTGCGTGATACATTCAAAAAATTACTCATCTGTCGGATAATCTTTTTTGGGGCGCCTTGTATAGGTACACCTGTCAACCTCGCCCCACTGGATGAATCAAAAACGATCAATTGAATCATCAAGCCAAATCAGAATTTACTTCGGTTTTTTGAGCCAATCAGTAATAATTTTTCATTTATGTGAACTATGTAGATACAAAATGGGACAACTTCTGATTACATCCCAACGGCGAATGGTTGAAACCATGAGGACTTCATTCTGTTCGAAAGTGAAAGTAATATGATAATATTTTAAGTCACCCACAACGGGAATATTTCAATGGGTTGCCGTTCATTGTTGCTTTTCTACATCTCTCAATGTGAGCTACTCCATCGTGTTGAGTCGTTTGGAAACAAGTTGTTAATGTACCAAAATTTAAATATTCAGCTGTTTGAACACAATGTTTTATAATAAGTTACGACATAATTTGTAAAACTGAATTAAGCTAGCTATTATTCATTGTAGGTGGTAGCTTTATTTTTCGATTATATAATCTTTGTTAGTATTGATGTTGCCAACTTCAAGATTGACCTAGTTGAATGGACTATCGCAATTCTGGTCATTTCAATTTATTTCAGCAACAATATCGAGAAAAAAATAATCAAATCCAAACTCATTGCAGAGTACACTAGAGTCAAGCTATAGATTATATGCACCAGGTGTAGCCAAAGACTTACCTAAGTCTATATCTATCATGTAAATGGTCTGACATTTCCCTAACCTTCAGCTAAGATGTCTACAAACATGATGCACTCGTCAATTTTGAATGCATTGATATTCGACCAAATCGAAAATATTAGAATTGTTTCGTGTCATACCTACTTGTCATTTCGTTGTTTTCCTGTTGATCGACTTGATTGATGTATCAAAAGTTGATCTGCCAAGATCAATTATGACATTACCACAGAGTGGCATTCTTATGTAATGAAAGTCTTTTACCTTTTCGAAGAACAAATAGAGATCGAACTGTCAATAATACAAACACAAATCAATGCTTGAAAGAACTGTCGACTATTAGCAAAACACGTTCACAATAATAAATTCAAATATTCGTTATATCTAATAAAAATCAGTCATTATTTGTGAATATTAATAGTGCCACCTGAAGTGGAAAAAACGAAAGTTTTCTAATATTATCAATTTTTGCGAAACAAAATCTAATCAGTGCATTATTTTAGACATTTCACCATCAACTCAAATAACTTAAAATTTTTTCATTTTTATAATTTCGGATTTGTTGATAAAATATAGCTATTCTACAAAAAAAAAACTAGCGCGTGCTCGACACAATTCTTTGGCATGACTGTGAACACCTCATTCATATTCATCATTTCTTGATTGAAACTGAACAAATACATTCAGGAAATATTTTAGTGTTAAGCTTATATGACAGCGAAAATATTGAAAAGATGTATTTCGTAACGATAACACTAAATTTGGTTTTTGATCAGACAAGCATATTCCTTCCTCTCATACTTAGGCCACAGCCGTCTTACGGATTGCCCTGACGTTGCCTCTGTTTAGAATAATGACGTCCACGGGTCCACGTATCATCATCTATATCTTAGGCCTCTTAGACTTATTTCAAATAAACTAGTTGGTATTACTCATAAGTTTATGTTTTTGTCGATGTCAGTTTGAATAGTGCTCACATTTTTAAGCGGGTAGATTTCTAGTTTAAGTACCCCTCGATTTTTCGATGTTTTAATTTTTTTTTCGTGAGAAACAAGTGATTTGGTATGATTTACTACCAGTTTCAATGCTGGCAAACAAGTAATTTTGCTATTTTTTCAACGGGATTTGGAGTGAATATGGGTGCTGGTATGGGTGAGATTCTTAGAAATTTTCTTAAAAAAATGACAATTATTTACGAAAAAAATTAGTCTGGAATAGCCTAAAAAGATCAAAATTTGTCAACAATGTCAAGGTCATTGACCTATCCTATCAAGGACATGACCTAGAAAGGAATTCAAAAAAATCAATTGAAAAATGTACAATTTCATTAGCGCTGAATCAATGAAGATTTCAAATTTTTTCGAGGCTATAGTTTTTGGAATTTCGAAAATACTTTGTTTTTTCGAAAGTCTCCGACAGTATCCGTTGATAAAAATATGTCGATATTTTTCATTAAATCTAGATGCGATTGCTCCAAAAACGTACCATGAAAGAGACTGACTGAAGTATCACATTTTCGGTATCCTCTTTTTTGCAAGTATTGTAACCGCAACTTGGAACACACACATTCAGATCTCCCATTGTTACTCTCACACTTGAAGAAATTCTGACAAATTACTATTTCATAATCTTAGGAAAGATTAATGTAACGTTGCAGTACATATTAAATAATTAAATTAAGCCATAAGAATCCGAACCATAGAATTATAAATATAGAATTCGAGCGTAGTGGTCAATAAGTATACAAAAGTGTGGGTATCGTTCCCCTCAAATCCAGGGTTAGTCATCGCTATACGCATGCCTAGGGAGAAGAGAAGGTACATGTAATTCTGTATCTATGGATACCATATGTGGCTCAATACAAACAGAGACAAATAAAGAAACTGCATCCGCTGATCATCACGATGCCCCTAATTTCCCACTCTCCGTTATCCCACATGCTCAATAGTCTCACTGACCCTAGGCAGAGCCCTCTAAATGCTTCACTTTAAATTTCAAGGATCAAAATATAGGTATAGAATTATGTGATCCGAACTGACATAACCTAACCTAACCTAACTGCTGAAAAACGATAAGGCCACCAAAATCTCAACCCCCCCCCTTGTGGGCGCCCAAGCCCTCAAGACATCATAGGGGATAAATGTCTAAACGCAAGTGAAAAAATTCACAATCTTTTTTATTTTTTTTCTCCGAAAGTACTTGTTTGCCAATGCTGAAATTAAAACTGTATTATGTCTTCAACATTTACAATCACGAGACAAAATATTTTTAAAATCGGAGAGGGTGACCTAAACTAGAAATTGATCGAAGTGGATTTTTCTATTTATTATTTATAATCGAATCATCCACCATGATGGGTGATGTACATTCGATATCAAAAAGTACCTACGCAACGGTACAATATTTTTTAACGATAAAATTAGTGGTAGCAGAATGTGTTACTACAGGTTTGCCTATCGAAAAATATCTACAAAGATTTTGTACTTTACTGTGGTGAATTGATGTTTTCCGAACAATCAATGCGTTTATTTGTTGTTCAGATGAACTGTTATTCACTAGAGAGAGAAAGGTATAAGGAACTTGAAAAGTTTGGATTGCCATTGCTCACTTGCCCGCAACATGTTGGCAGCCATCTATACAATCTGTCCTAATGAGAAGGATAAACAGGTGAATTTCAAATAATTTTGGATAAAGAAGATGAGGATAGTATTTTTCGGAGATTTTATATAAGATAATATCAACTTATGAAAGCTTAAGTCATGAAAATAACAATACCTATTGGTTCTCAGAAGATCGCGTCGATAACATAATTGTTAGTTTTAATGCATTGGATTTTTTGTACCTTCTTGTACGAGCTCTCTGAAAAATTGTTCCCATCATAACTGATGCAAAGATCTCACGTAAACCAACATATCAGAAAGAAAATGACTGTCTCCTTTCTTGCTCTCACGATGCACATATTCCCACATGCTTCAAACAACAATCCAAGATTTCTCTCCAACTGAGGTAGTAGACTCGGTCGTGACAATGAATTTATTTTTGAGGAATGCTTAACTAATGCGCTGCTCTATGGCCAATTCAGAGTTGCATCGACATCGTAAAGAAGGCAGCTCACGTGTACAACTCGGATTACTCTACCAGATAATGGAGTTTCATACAGTGAATTACAATAAGTTTCATTCATGCTTTACGTCTGATCTATATAGAATAGCTGATAAGAATAAGATGATTCTTAACAGTCTATCTATGTAACGAAATTTTTCCAAGAATTGTTTAAAGGTCAATTTGAGGATGAAATGTTATAGTTTTTTAGGTCCTGTTTTAGGAAAATTATACTCCACAACTGAAATAGATATACAGGATAAACCATTTCGGAAGATCCACTGAAATATCTCCCTGGAAAGTGCCTTGATCAATAGATATTTCAAATGAAAGTTTCTTAATTTTAAGGGGAACATCAAATGTATATAGGCGTTTAATCTGTCCTCGAAATTTGATTTCAAGATCAAGTAGATTTTTTCGAATAGGAAATATACTTTTCTAGTTGCAGAATACTAATCTTTGTGAGAAACTAAAACATTATGTCTGTGTGTTTTTCCATAAAGAGAATTTCGCTAGAGATATGAAGTGTCTCATGCTTGAGATAGTAATGGTGAAGTTTGTCAGAGTTATTTGTCAAGGAATCATGAACATATTCAAAAAAGAAAAACTGGTTTGTTCTCTGATATTTTTTCAACCACACATATACTGCGTTCGTTATTACCAATCCGGAGTGGAGCGAGAGAAAATGGACACAGAGCATCTAATAAATACGGATCTCTCTCTCTCTCCTCTCTTTTAGCCAGAGAGATCCGAATTATTGGATGTTCTGTGTCCGATCCACCTCAGAAAGGGAATACCGAATGCGCCTAAACAGAGTGTAACAGCGAAATGGAATAAATTCGATAACGAATAAATGAGGGGGTGGGTTTATTTTCGACGTAGTGGACTGTATGTACTTCTTTTCCTGCGCTGATTAATTTAAAAGAAACACGTGTGTACTAACACTAACAGTTTATTTCTAGAAGAATTAAGCACACAACCAATTTAGGTTATGTTTACACCAGTTTAGTGTAGTATAGAACTATAAACGTAAATGCCTGCAAATCACAGAACATCTAATAATCTAACTGCAACTCACAGTAGATTGACGACTTGACGAGTATAATTTGTATATATCTACTCTTTAGTAGATTGAAGAAGAGAGAGTTATTTTAAATATTTGAAATAGGCACATCAACATTTGACTAATACATAGAACTTTAACATGGAAAAGAAGAAGAGATCAAAGCACATGAACATGAAATTAAGAAAGATATTAAGCATTAAATTATACAGAATGTACCATCTTTATGGAAAATATACCTACATGAAAGAGAATACAATTAAGAAATTAAGTTAATGAATTACTGATGATGATTATCGAGGCTGGCGCCATCTATCGGACTGCTTTCCAAATACTAGATATAAATACAGGAATCTAAATTTCTCCAGGGGGTGTTTGGAAAAACGCTCGGACACGTCGATTTGTAATTTTGAATGCGCATATTTTTCAAGAAAATAAAATTATATAGGGTGTTCCATGCGACCGTGGCCAATACCAACTTTCTTATTTCAAATGCAACCCCCCGTATATTATTTATTTTTTGGATTCTTCAAAGAATTCATCTTCAACTTTTTCGGAAATATTAAGTGTTTTCAGATTTTTTACAGAAATTAACATTTTAAATGAAAATCATTTCATTTCACAAATTCGATACATACTCAATACTTAGTTCCCACTCACCTCTCGATATGAAGAAAGTAAGCAAAAACAGCAGAAGCAGAAAAAATTTTGAGTAACGTTAGAAGACAATTCTACACCAGATTAGCATGTTGCCAAGGCGTTCGCGGCGAGCATTTTGAACATTTCCTACATTGACATCAATGTTTTTTTGTTTTTTTTTAATAATTAAGAAATAATCAGTATTACTTATTAGGTTTTAAGTGTAATCTACCGAAGTTGTGAAATAAAATAATTTTCATTTAAAACGTTGATTTTTGCAATAAATCTGAAAACACTTAATACTTCCGAAATAGTTAAAAATAGGTATAGGATATTGTGCATTAATTGTGTCTAGAATTATCTGAAGTATCCAAAAAATTAATAATATACGGGGGGTTGCTTTTGAAATAAGAAAGTTGGTATTGGCGACGGTCACATGGAACACCCTATATAATATTATTTTCTTGAGAAATATGCGCATTTAAAATTACAAATCGACGTATCCGAGCGTTCTTCCCAACAAGCCCTCATTTATTCGTTATCGAATTTATTCCAATTGGCTGTTACACTCTGTACAAGCTGACACCGCGATAAAAAAATCTCATCGCATGCCGAATTTTGGAATTTTTTTACGACTGGAAACAAATACATATTGTGAAATTCAGATTGTGCGTAATTTCAGAAAAGTTTTTTTAGTTTCTTCAGTTATTGCTCCTCATTATTTTATCTCGTTTTTTGACGGGAAAATTTCCGTATTATACATGCCGATTACAAGTGTAACAATAGATATTTTATCCAGTCTTAGGAGAGTGCAGAAGAAATTATCGTGCTGCAGAACGATTATATCGAATCCGTTTTTCAAATAGAGCTTGTCACGCCAGTCATGCAGAATAGCCTGAATCGAAAGTAGACAGAACTGTAACTATTGAGAGGGATGACGCACAAGTTTTAGTAGTGCTTGCTATGGTTGCATTGACTCCCCATATTTCACTTCGACAAATTCAAGTTCAATGTGGCATTTCGAGAGAAACACCAAAAAAATTTGTAGACAGCATCATCCATTCCTCAAAACATTGACCCAAGCTCTAATACCACCTCATTTCGGAAAAACATTACCATTCTGCCAATGAGTACGGAAAAGATTGCAAAACGATCCAAAATATCAATAGAGAAAATTTATTCAAGGCAAATCAAAAGTTCACCCAAGAAAGTTACTGCGTTTACAAAATAAACCCAACCTTGTTAATATGTAACTCATCGTATTCGAAAAAATGCCTATCAAGGAACCAAATGAAAATGAAAATAAATGACGATGTTAACGTTCTTTCAGTTTTCTTCAACTTGAAACTTCGCATATCAAGGATCGATATAATACAATAATTAAATTACATTTTACATTAGCCACAATCATCAGGATGCGGAAGTTGATTATTCGAATGCACAGAATCCTTCACCATTTTGTAACGATAGAATAATATTATTCAATTTTTCAACGAGCATATTATGATGCCTATTATTCACGGGAGCGAATACAATGAATTATCTGTTATATCTAGATCTGCCAGCCGACCCAGGGCAATTCCTAGGGTGGTGATAGAATCGCATCGCAGCTCACATATTAGGAATTGAATTTGGTCAGTGTTATAAAATAAGAGAAATCAGTGTACGTGATTTTTGATTTTCTGTTCATTCCACAAATTTTGTTGAAAAATTAAAGGGAGGTAGTATCAAGTAACGGCGACATTGGGTTATAATAGGGCTAGAAGCGAGTTGTCGCAATAAAAAAAAATAACAACGCGCCATCAAATAGTAGTAATACAAGTGGAAATCAATTTGTTAATGTGTTCCTGGTACTAACGATTGAGAGAATCCCTGCATAATCGAAAGGGGTTGAAGTTAGGGTTCGCGAAAGGTGTGAGCTGATCTTCTTATAAACACAATCTTTGATGGTGTTGATTACTCGATTTGCCGCCTTTCTGGACGTGCCGCCCTTGTGCAGTGCACGCCTTGCACGCCTGCTTATGGCGGGCCTGGAAGACCTTTCGCCTTGCTATTGCACAATGAGTAAAATTCTCTGAAACGACGACTATAGTTCTTTTCACAATTCGATTTAAGAAATTGAGCTTTCTTCTATTTTGAATAAATCTAAATGAATATTGATGCGAAAGGAGGATATGATTTATAATCCACCGACTAGGTACTCCAAAGGCCTAACTGCTCGAATGATAATTCATAATAAAATGTTACAGACAGTAATCAACTCAGCTCAATGAGTTCTTGTTGAGATCGATAAAAGGTATGATACTTTAAACGATTCCTATTCACTGATCCGTGTTGATTGTGAGCCAAGAGTTGATGGCACATTTGAGCATGACTTCGCATCAAGAGCGAATAAAGTTAATCAACCGTGTTATACGGGCTATTGCTCCAGGTGTCTGTTAACTGTTGCATAAATTATCGCCAATAAAGCTGGTGGTGGCGGATCAAGCAATCAGAGCAATGACGGATATAGCAGTCATAGAGTAGGTTGATATACTTCCTTGATTCTTTTTTTATTTTCCATATCCAATTGCCAACCTTTTTTGAGCTTGTTCTCGAATGAGTCCAGGATAGATCGTCCCACTTTCTGGTTTTATTCTCTGTCTTTCCTTATTACCTACTGTCATCGTCCGAGTATTTCCTAGCGTTTCAAGCATACCTATATTGCGTTCTTCTGTTTCATTTAGTATTTAGAATCAAAGAAACACCCCTTTTTCGAAAGCATTGTAGAACTGTCTCAAGCTCGATCATCTATCGATGACTATATGAAGCATTGCGGCCATCATATATGAGATTAATACAATCGTACTTGCATCGTTGCAAGAATACAAAAATATTAACGTTGCGTTTACATACAGAGTGTAACAGCCAAATGGAATAAATTCGATAACGAATTAATGAGAGGGTGTTAGGAAAAACGCTCGGACACGTCGATTTGTAATTTTAAATGCGCATATTTTTCAAGACAATAAAATTATATAGGGTGTTCCATGCGACCGTGGCCAATACCAACTTTCTTATTTCAAATGCAACCTGTATATTATTTATTTTTTGGATTCTTCAGAAAATTCTAGACAGAATTTCATGTACAATGTCCCATACCTACCTATCTTCAACTTTTTCGGAAATATTAAGTGTTTTCAGATTTTTTACAAAAAATATTATTTCAAATGAAAATATTTTATTTCACAAATTAGATACATTATACACTCAATAGGGGAGAGTTCCTTTGAATTGGACAGCCCATGAACCGGACACTATAGTTTTCTACTACACCCGATAGTAATTGAGCATATTTTATGTAAATCCCATTTTCGCAACATTGAGCCACGTCTCTTGGAAAATGGCTGAATCTGTGGATCGCGTCTTGTTGACGAGGCATGCATTGAAAAATCCGTTGCCGGTAAAGTAAATAGGTACGTACATTTGCGAAGTGAATAGCTACGTTTCTAGTGACGATAAGTTGCCGATTTTTTCATATAAACATCAAGTGATTATCCCTCATCAGACAGATATCTTGAATCGTTGATATAACCATTTGTAGAAATTATATTTTCAGGTTTTTTATAAAAACCACATATCCCATGAATCGGACATAGAAAAATGACTGGTAATTGACCTCCAGTTCATGGGCTGCAATGTTTCCGATTCAAGGGAGATGTGAAAGTATGTTATGTAATTCAATATTTAACATGGAAAATACTGTATGTTTTTTCTGTTTGGTGCTACTAAATGATTTCAACTATTCTCCTAGAACTTTATGACAGTATTCTCATGTTTTTGTACAATTGTCCACTTCATGGGAATGACTGTCCAAAACTAGGGTGACATGCCATGAAATGGACATTTTATAAAATAAACTTAGACCTATTTTTTCGAGTGACGAGCTTTTCTTTTTCTAGCTTTTTCTGAAAAAGTGAATCCACAAACCTTATGCTCTTATTATGACGGTACTATTTGAAACTTTTTCATTTGAAATAATATTTCACGCCAATAATAATTAAATTGTCCGTTTCAAGGGAACTCTCCCCTACTCATTTCCCATTTACCTCTTGATATGAAAAAAGTAAGCAACAATCATTACTGAGAAGAAATGTTGGGTAACGTTAGAAGACAATTCTACACCAGATTAGCATGTTGCCAAGACGTTCGCGGCGAGCATTTTGAACATTTCCTACATTAACATTAACGTTTTTTCTGTTTTTTTTTTAATTGAGAAATAATAAGTAATAATTATTAGGTTTTAAGTTTTATGGACCGAATTTGAGAAATAAAATAATTTTTCTTTAAAACGTTGATTTCTGCAATAAATCTGGAAACACTTAATACATCTGAAATAGTTAAAGATAGGTATAGGACATTGTACATGAATTAATGTCTAGAATTTTCTTAAGAATCCAAAAAATAAATAATATACAGGGAGTTGCTTTTGAAATAAGAAAGTTGGTATTGGCTACGGCACATGGAACACACCCTATATTCTATTATTTTCTTAAAAAATATGCGCACTTAAAATTACAAATCGACGTGTCCAAGCCCAACACGCCCTGCCCTCATTTATTCGTTATCGAATTTATTCCATTTGGCTGTTACACTCTGTATATGCTGAAATATTCCATTATCAAGAATATCTCGATCACAGTTGCATTTATAATTTTGAAAGTTCCTAGTAATGGGTTTTCCAATAACGGGTATTTTTTTGACATTCAATGAAAAATGCCATTTTTTTAGATAAATGATCGGATTTTTATTTCATTATATGTAGAGAGCCGTTAATAATGAAAAAAAAAACATCAGCCAAATGACCACCACAACCACAGGACCATATCCTTCATGAAATTTTCCATAACCAAATCGAAAAGTGGTTGCCCTATGTTCTCGATAGCCTCACGAATTCCATCTGTGACTTTTCGAATCGACGCTGGGCCCTTGGCGTAGAACTTCTCTTTCACCTGGTCCAAAAGGAAGAAGTAGTAAGGTTTCAAATCACAAGATTTTGGTGGCCGGGGCCCTTGCAGGGGAGGGGCAGGGGGGTGCCTACCCCCCTCCTAAGATTTTGATGGCCTTATAGTTTTTCAGCACAACAACCTCAATATTTAAATAATTTTTATTTTGCCTCCCCTGAGAAAAATTTTGGCCCCCCCTGAAAAAACTTTTCTGCATGAACACCCGTTCATGGATAACACGGTACGAAAACTTTTCTCGTAAAAGATCAATGGTTTCGTTACTTGTGTGGCGCTTGTCCAGATCAATACCATTCAATTGCGGCCAAAAACAATCATTAATCATCTCTTGATAGTACAATCCATTCACCGTAACTGTTGCTCCTGCCTAATTTTCGAAGAAGTAAGGTCAAATGACCCTGCTGGACCATAACTCGCAGTCACAAGTTGAGGATATAAATAACTCTTGGGTTTTCCGAGCCCCAGATGCGACAATTTCGCTTGTTGACGAAGCCACCGGGGTGGAAATGATCCTCATCACTCAAGATGATTTTTCGATGGAATTCCGGATCATTTTGATGCATTTCAAGGACCCAATCAGCAGATACACGATGTTGTTGATGATCGGCTGGCTTGAGTTCTTGTGTTAACTGAACTTTAAAAACCTTTGGACCCAAAACTTTGTGCAAAATACAGCGTAATGACGTTTGTGGAATGCCTTATTCCAAAACACAACGAGGAATGGACAAACCTGGGTTTCGCTAGAGCAGCAGTATTGTCGGCTGTTCTCGAGCGACGTGCACGGGTTATATCCTTTCACATCACCAACTTGTTTTAATAGCTCAAATTCTTCCAACAATTTCTGTATTGCATGCAGTTCGACAAGGTGCTCTACGAAGACCCAAAAAAAAATTTTACGAATCGTCTCTGCCAAATTTTCACCATTTTTATAGGGAATTTTAATAATTTCAATGCGTTGTTGAAGGGTGTATCGTTCCATTAGTATTAATTAAATAAGTAGAAATACTTGTCTCGTGTCAAAAACTTACAGCTTCTAAAGTGACATCTACTGAAATAGCGGAATATTCAAAGTGACACCTCTTATTGGAAAAACATTTGAAAAATCAGAGCATGTTGGGATATTCATGCAAAATCCCACCAATCGTTTTTCATGTTCAACAGAATTACACATAATTCCTATGACTTTTGAGCAAAAAATGGACAAATGTCAGTTTTTTGTATTTATGAAGATTGTTATTTCAATTAATGTAACCTAATTCTTCTTCGAAATAGACTTCGGAACTTCATAAGTGACCATGCTCTATCTAAAGAAGTTATCACCTATAACAGTCATTTCAAATCTTCAATATTTTATTCAACATGGTTTTCTATTGGGTGAAAATGGTCGATGGTTTTTTTTGGGACGTGAAGTTTTTCAGCGAAAAATTCGAAAAAATGCCATCTAATCAAATAAGCTTTATGTCTCCGAAATTTTACGATGTGAATATGACCTAATCATATAATAATACAAAATAACGTTATTCTACATGAGAATTCAGAAAATAGTGAGAATTTCCATATCTTTCTCTAAATTGAGGAGGAAAATCAATGAGTTGAATTAAACGAAAAAGAGGATGTAGAAGAATTTGTATATCATTTACACAACATTCTTCGAATATATGCTTAGTAATGATGTTTTATTCAATCAGTTTTTTTTCGTTTCAGATCTGATGATACTCGTCGAACAAATCATTGCCACTCACTGGTAAGCTCCCAATTTGCAATTATAAAGGCTCTTCTTCTCCAATAGGACTAACGGATTTCTATTCGATGATTTGATGTATACAGAAGTTATATAACACTGCGGTTTGAGAATGCTATTTTGTATACTGGATATAAAACATGGGATCTCGAAATGATAGATAGAACCCTATACCGCCTACGATATTGAGCTCAGTGATGGGCTTCCCATCGTATGGATTGCAAGATACATATTGTTGAGCTAAGAGAACACTCTCAATTTAACTTCTAGTATGGATAAGTAGTTTATCACTAAAAAAATCTGAAATACTGTGGATTATATTATTTCCTTATCTTTCTGTGACGCATCAACTGACATCCTTAAATGAAATAATGTAGATCTAGGTTGAAGATCGGGTCCTACTTCTGGAATAATCCGCAATATTTCACGGTCGTGGCGCTATCGCGACAATGGAAAATAGCGTGACCCCTTTCGGGAAAAATGAAAAGTGAGACCCCATCCCAGATTTTCTATGGAGAAGTCTCCAACAAAATTCCATCTTATTTGAATTAATTTTGTATTGAAGTATTTCTCCGATCTTGTGCTATTTATTAAAATAAAAATGGCTGGAATCGATCAGGATTCTTCTCGCCTAACATCAAGGGAACATGAGATCCAGTACTTTTCAAAGAATTTTGGTCAAAACAGAAGGCAATCCATTACAAAATGAAATTCGATAAGTACCATATCGGTCAGGTTTCACAAAATGCCAAACATGACGTCCTAAGACTCCTAAAATTAACACCATACAATTGTCAGAATTGGCTTGGGGTTTCTGTAAAATGTGTTATTATTGAAGAATTCAGATGAAGTAAGAGGAACAGGTAGCGAGTGAAATATCTTTGCAATGAGGCTCATGAAGAGTGTGCAGGTGATAAGTGGAAAGCTTGCACAGAGCAAGTAGAAGAAGAAATGAGAGATGCTTAATCATTCATGATATGAGATCTTTAATGAATACGAATAAAAAGTGACTTTCTGTTATATTTTACACATTAATTGTTCACAAATATTGAAATTTCTAATGTTATGACGAAGTTCTTCATATATTAATTAGAGTCATTCCTGAAGTTTTGTTTCTGTTGGCTTTACTGGTTTAGTGAATATTCATATTGAACTTTGGATGGAACATGCTTTTTGATCATTCATGGGTAACTTTCTTATGAGTGAGATCTCCACATTCGAGTTCCACGATGATTTCCGTTATCAAACCAGAATTTTCAGTTTGTATGGTCCTATGATCGATCGTTTGAGTTCGAAAATGTATCAATACAAGATGAAAATATCATACTGCTGGTATTCAGATTCACACGTTATCTTGTTATATGTGATACTTAAAATATTTTCAATTTCAAAGTGCATTACTACCAAAACATGCCTTTCAATTTTTAGTTACATTTTTGTAACTATCTAAAAATGAAGCTACGACAGAACTTCCTAGTCCTGCATTGATGTCAGTATAACTGAATAAATTCGATCACGCAGGTATAAACATAGCCTAAGTTTAAAGCTGTCGATCACAGTAGTGAAGCCGGTGAAAGAAATGATATATTCCATTATCGAAACCGTTAAAATAGTCCAGTTCGACTAGCGCATTTTGTTTGGAGCCGACAGCTGTATTGCACGAATACCGTGATTGTTTGAGGCGAGAAAATATCTGTACAACGGCATCGGTAGTTATTCAGAACTTTTTTCAATGCTTCATCACACACATCCTTGTTGAAAATTGACCCACGTGTAATAAGATGAATTACATAACTTCAGCCAAGCTCGGAGATGAAATTCAGTGTCTCAACTATATGAATTAGGAAAACTTAGTGATTACGGATGAAATATTCGAAGAATTCCGCCAAAACAGCCAGTTTTCACAAACCTTCAGCTTCCTCTATTTCCAATTCACGACCTAACATATGGCGGCGCAGCACTGAAATATCTTGAGGTTATAAATAAAAATAATGCTGTTTCAACATCATTCACATATACTCCATTCACAATTATAAAATCACAGCTCTGGCATTGGAAATTTGACACATTCCACTCTGTATCGAAGTTTTGACGTTTTTCGAAATATTTTTATGTTCCAAGTCAACACTATGTTGCCATTTCTACATTCTTAGCGTATTTCTCAGAATGTGAATGAATTGGAAAAGATGTGATGGACGAAAATAATTAACGTTTATATGAATTGATAGAAAGGATTACTTTTCTAGTTATTTGCATGAAAAGTACAAGAGATCACTGTTGAAATATATTATTTTTCGCCATGGAAAAAAATTGCATTGCTTCCACATAATTTTCATATGCATGCTTGTGAAGATTTAATGTTTATTATCCTCTTGAACTGAAAGTTCAAGAATTGACGACATTTTATTTATTTCATCTTATGAACAAGGAGTAAAATATTCTGATTGTATAGTAATTTATTGGATTAAAAAATATTCATATATTACTACCACAGTAGGTTTGTACAAATAAAATGGAATAGGTCAAACATATGCTTCACATTTGTCATTCACCTGTTCTAAAATAAGACACAAACTCCTGGAATATGGAAAAAACCGATGTATTCTGGTTCAATATAGCTTTTTTCTACTTTCGGCAAAGGAATGAAAGCTCCAGTGACACATTTCAATTCTACCTGAACCATATTTTCCGGTCGCTTCCGTTAGAAGATCTTATAAGGAAGCCTTTCTTGTCCATTTACACATTCCAAATAAATTTTGAGCACCAAAATCGATACCAAAACTAACCAAACTTCTGGGGGACCGGAATTTCGTTTGAAATCTTTCAAAACGGCCAGGTACCTAAAAAAACTTCGTTATCAAGTGTAAAAAGGTCGATTAGTACTTACTTTCGCTTTATTTATTTAAATTAAATCGATTTTTGGTCCAATTCAAATTTGCCGTTCGTACTCACGCCAAAACTCGTGAAAGGAAAAAATGACACTTGCACGAAACTTCTTCTGGACGCCGAAGAACGGAAAAATAGGCGATTTCCTATCGATATTTCTCCCCGAAATCGCCGATCGATACGAACTAACAAAATGGGGAAAATCTTTGATACTTTTACTTTGATGTAAACAGAAAAACTGGCATCGTCGTTTTGTCATTAACCATATTCTATGTACGCGCACAGATTTTTCATCAGGTGCACCAATTCCTGAAAACGAAACCATGGCCAGAGTTGTGATTTTATAATTGTGAATGGAGTATACCTACTTTTGATAATCTTTCGCCCCTTTCCAAAATCGGTGTCTATACACAAATACAGAGAATATTGTATGGGTACACAGCTTTCAGATTTCTGTTTATTATCAATCTTTTGTCAATCTTCGTCAATAAAGATCTTAGATCATTTTGAGTTTCAAAAACTGTTGCTATATTGAACTTTGAAACGATTTTTCTGATATTTTTGTGAGACACCGCGAATATATGGATTCACATTCAATAAATTGGGTGGTTCTGGATGGTTTATTTGTTATCGTTCTTGAAGTTTCGAGTTTTGATTATTCACAAAAATGAATTTTACTACAGAATTCCTGGCTCTCGTTTGAGTAGAACGATCGCCCAGAATGACATTTCAATGATATCGCAGTGATAATGTTAGACCGTGACTCCCTTTGAACTCATTATAAAGTGTCATCTCGAATTATTTCTGCTAGAACAAGTTTGTTGACGCTGATGTCTAAATGAATCAATCATTTCTTCATAAAGAAATAACTGGATCTAATTAGCATTTCATCTACACCAATGACATTTATGGATGAAAAGATTACCGTTGATTAACAAGGTGCAAACGGAATTCTAGCATTTGCATTTAATCGAAGTTATACATACTCAAATGTTGATTGAATATTCAGATAACTCTCACTTACTGTTATAAAGATATACTTGATGTTTAAGTTATTCACTTCTTCAATAAAGTATATACGGACGTCAATATACCGATATTTTCTCGAGCATTAGCAAATCAGAAAATAGAAAAGTGCAATATTAATTGAACAGCTTGTTAATCACCAACATACGAGAGAACCTTTCGTAATGATGCTGAATATTCATTGTGTATGTGTAATGTTTCAATATGTTATTGAAAAATTCTCCAAACCAGGGTGTATGTATACGGTTCATTACCGTTATATAATCTTAAGAACCAGTTTGATCATTTTGTGTCTGCACAAAAAGCAATATTTCAATTGAGAGTTTTCATACTGGCACCTGTTCATTTCTTTCTATAAACTTACGAGGTAACTTCTCCAAACATCTACATCTTGTTGTTCTTTGCTTCAGTATTGTGTTCAGTCCCACAATCTTGACATTGATATAGGACATCATCAATCGGAATCCGAAACTGATGCTAGACTTTTGAAAAAAATCCCCTCATCCCCATATAATAAACTGTCCTGCCGAAAACTCTCTAGCTTGAGAGATGCAGACAGGAGTGATTACCCCCCTCCCATGAGTTTCGTGGACCTCAGAAGAAATTACGATTCGAAGTTCATTTGAGGATGTTGTGTACCTGATTTTGTGGTTTTTAATCATATTACCGCCCCCCATGAAAAAGAGCTATATCCACTCTTGGTAACGTATCATGTGTTTCAACGTGTGATATAAGGCTAGATGTGTGAAACGAGCGTTCAATCTTATGCTTAGACCGTAGCCGACCCATAAATCCACGTTGAATTACTATAAGATTACTTGAAAACGAAAAACAATAGGAAGAACCGATTTTTTCTCTTAGTTTTCGAGTTATGCCTAATTTTATCCGATAAGATTTGTCAAAAAAATCGTAAATTTTAAGAATCATCTGAATGCTTTCATGGTTTCGAATTATCACTGAAAAACTCTTTACTCTCTGATCGAATTGAATCTTAACAATATTGTCAATTTTGTTAAGCAACTGAATAATAACAGATCTGTCAACTTTTTATCTATTTCACTTTGGAAGCAACAGCCCTAATAATAATTATTATAACTTCTATGTATGTTTTTTTTGTACAGCAATCAATTCAGAAATCAAGCAATGTTCTGAAAAACATTTTTATAGCGTGAAAAATACTTACTATTCATGTCGAACAATTCTCTATTCCTGTCAACTCGAATAGATTATTCAACTATTCTGGTTATTCAATTCCTACAATCGATATTGCTCAAAACATATTCAATGTAAACTAATTTATTTTTATTAAAATGCAGAAAGACCTATGTATCTTATGATTTTTTATTTTGAAAAAGATGAAACATTTAGGTTTCCTATACAAGATCAATCGGAAATACCTATATTCATCTTCTACATGAAATGTGTGGAGGAACTTCCAATACCGAAATCCTCTTTTTTCAACATTCTTGATTATAATAATCTGAACCTATGGCATCTTTTGTCCCAAAATTTCAAGTAATACAATACTCCCAGAAGTGAATAAATCACATAAATCACAATTTCACTGAAATGTATCTGTTCCAAAGACAATCACCTGAGTGAAAATGTCTGTAGCAAATTCTAATCTTCAATTCTTCTGGGTATTTTTTCTTAAAAATTTTCATCTAGGTCTAATGTCTCTTCTAAGAGGATTTATAAATATCTCTTTGTCTTTAAACCAGATGGAATTCTGAAAAAAACTCCAAGGCTCAAAAATGTACTTGAAAACAACAATTCAACCTATTTGAAAATATGTTTTCTTTGTCTTTTTGGCAACTGATCTAAGGATTTTATCTTTGTAATAGGTTGAACTAAAGATGAAGGAGGGCTCAAAAATTCCTGATCCCAACTAAGTTCTTTCCCGAAATTTTCATTGTTAACACATGCAATAAGCGTAATCATGCTCAAAATATTTATGTCCATAAAGTTAGCAGTGCCACTTTCGAGAAATTCAATGGAACCTATTGCATGGCTGGCACGACATCACAGAGGAAAAACAATGGTGAAATAATGGTGGTGAAATAATAATGGAATATTAATTGTCGAATAATTGTCGAGAATTTGTCGTGAAAGAAAAAAATTTGTCGCGTCCTTAGTTTTTTTTCTACGGGGTGGCTTTGCTAACTTTACGTTAAGTTAGCAGAACCACTTTTTCAATATCGCCCGAATCTCATGAAAATGGTTACAAATAATTGTCGAGTAATTGTCGTAGTCGATATGAAGTAAAAAAAAACCCAAAAAATCCATTCCTTTTTGTTTATTTTACGTAAAATTTGTCGCGTCCTTAGTTTTTTTTTCTATGGGGTGGCTTTGCCCGTAGAAAAAAAAACTAAGGACGCGACAAATTTTTTTCTTTCACGACAAATTCGAGGCAGGTATTCGACAATTAATGCAATAGAAAAAGACTCAATTACGAATGCGCTGTTGCCAAAAATGCGGTAATTCTAGAAACATCTCGAACTCGCGGGAAAAAGACGTAAAATAAACAAAATAAATGGATTTTTTGGGTTTTTTTTGCTTCATATCGACTTCGACAATTACTCGACAATTATTTGTAACCATTTTCATGAGATTCGGGCGATATTGAAAAAGTGGTTCTGCTAACTTAACGTTAAGTTAGCAAAGCCACCCCGTAGAAAAAAAACTAAGGACGCGACAAATTTTTTTCTTTCACGACAAATTCGAGGCAGGTATTCGACAATTAATGCAATAGAAAAAGAGTCAATTACGAATGCGCTCTTGCCAAAAATGCGATAATTCTAGGAATATCTCGAACTCGCGGGAAAAAGACGTAAAATAAACAAAAACGAATGGATTTTTTGGGTTTTTTTCACTTCATATCGACTACGACAATTACTCGACAATTATTTGTAACCATTTTCATGAGATTCGGTCGATATTGAGAAAGTGGTTCTGCTAACTTAACGTTAAGTTAGCAAAGCCACCCCGTAGAAAAAAAACTAAGGACGCGACAAATTTTTTTCTTTCACGACAAATTCTCGACAATTATTCGACAATTAATGCAATAGGTTTCATTGAATTTCTCGAAAGTGGCACTGCTAACTTTATGGACATAAAATATTTTCGCGACTCTCTTGGATATTTATACGCAGGAAATATCGTTGCACTTATACCAGCCACCACGGCTGCAAATTGATGAAACAGGAAGTGGAAGCATCTGCCGTAAGAAGCAACGACCCCTACTTCCAGAAAGGGTGGACTCAAACTCAAGTTTATACTTTCTAGCAGATGTTGTGGCGATTCTGACATATTGCACTCAACTCAACGATTGATTGCCATCTTCTTAAGGAGATCAGATTAACACAACTACTTTTACTGCATACCAGCAGCCATCCACACATACATAGTTCGAAAGTAGCTGTTATACATTGACGCAAAAAAGCCTTATTAAATTAATGTGTCCTTGCTCCGAAGTTGGTCGTCGGCGGACAGCCCGTCACCATTAGATCGAAGTTGGATAACCTCGAATAGCTAAAGATGGCATTCCAGTAGGTGTGTCAATTACGTACGTTATTCAGAACAATCCAATTCTTTGGAAGTGCAACTTATAAGATGCGGAGGCCGTCGTCTGAATGGCTTGGCCTACAATGTGGATGATTCAGTAGTTTTGGGTTCAGATTAATCGATCACAAAGAAGTATTTTTCTCGGGATTCAAATCTTTCAGTATTCAAAAATGTTTCGATGACGTGTTTGGAACGAGAAGGTTAAGGTCGCCGTTGAAAGCGAGTAGGAAAACTAATCCGATAGAGGCGCCACCGTGCATTACATGGAATCTCTCCATAGAACTCACATTATCTTTATATTACATATGTGAATATGTATATCCTTATGAATGAAATGTACAATGGCGCTCTCTATCCGAAAATCGGTGAACTATAAAATTAGTGAAATGTGGGTAGAGCAGGAACTTTTTCTCGCCATAATTTGAATTTTGCCATTCTCTGCCAACTCCGTATATTTCAAGTTGTTTTTATGAGCGAGATTATCTGTAGATTCACTTTCAATCGGAAGTTAACTATTTTCATGGGTCTTTTGTTTGAAATAAAACAGAAGCAAGAGTTGGCTCTTTCTTCTAATTTTGAAGGAATAGAAAAAAATTTCGAAATGAAATCGCTTCAAATTATTTCTTTAAAAACTCCAATCCCTTCTGAGTCCACCCACGAAATTTCAGTTCTCAAAGTGAAACCATTTTCAAATGCAACTTGAAGTAAAAACACACTATGTACATTGAACGCCCACCTTAAGAAATATAATCACTGTGATAATTCACATCTAATAAACTAACTAGATCCACCTTGTAGTAGAGGATTCGTATTGAAGAATTCGAAGAGGAAAAATTTTCGACAGCATCATTATTTATTAATATTTCGATTTGCATTCATTTGATATATATTTACAGGCAAATTGAAAGAAGTACGAAAAGGTACAGACAAGTTCAAATTTATTTTGTAAAAGGAGCCTATTTTTGGGGTACCTATACTGTCAGTTCGCCGTATCCGTTATTTTTCGTTTCTATACCAATATTATCTTAGGACTTGTAACATAAATGGTATTTTGTAATATTTTGATGAAATGTGAATGTTTGAATATAGTTGTTATTATTCAATATGTTTTATACTTTTTCGATAAGTTAATACATATTTCAATGGTTTTTGTGAACTTGTGAACGACGCATGATTTATTTTTTAAGGATTCGGAATCAGCATCAAACAAGCTTTCAAATTATAGTGACGTTTGGAATTTCAATGTAATTACATAGAGTCACGAAGGTGTGGCTGCTACAAAATATACTCCATTCACTTTTATAAAGTGTCCCGCAACGTTGTCCTCTCTACATAGAGGTCGTAGTAATGATGTAAGTATTTATCAAAATACTTCACTTTTACTTTGGGAAAATGATGAATTTGAGAAAATATTATTTTCATTCAATAATTCCAGAGACCAAGCGAATGTTGAAGAAAATTTCTGTTCAAATTGGAAATATTTCACGTATACTCCATTCACTTTTATAAAGACTCGCGGTTGGCCAAGTTTAGGTTCATCAAGTTCTTTTACCTGAAAAAATCGCAGGTAAGCACTTGTCAATGACATTACGTTAATGGATAAATTTGGGAGACGTTGCCGACGTTTATTTTTCATTACTAATTATTAATTATCAAGCCTGGAAACTAAGAATGCCGAAGGTAGTTTCGAAAAAGCAGAGGCAAAGTATCAGGAAGTGCTATTTAGAATTGCGCATTCTGAAAGTAATCCTGATGATTTGGCATCGACAGTTATTTTCCCAAAGTGAATAAACTTTTCGATAAATACCTAATTACTGCGACAAATATGTAGAAACGGCAACGTTGATTGTTCAACTGACAGAAGAATGACTATAACCTAACATTTTCAAAATATACACGGTGAAATGTGCCAGAATTCCATGGCCAACCGGTATACTTTATAATAGTGAATGGAGTATATATAAAAATTGTTGGGATATTCAGTTATGCTATTTTCTTGTATGTTTCGAGTGTTGGAATTCTACTGAAAAATAGTGGACAAAATAGTCCGTTACTTTGTGATAGTTCATTTGAAAAAAGAATAAAAGTTCCCGAATTACCCGACACAAAAACTTCTGAACGATTATAGTTATAGTGAAAAGGGGTTACAGTTCACTGCGACCTTAAGGTCTATTGTGCCCCCTATCAGAGCTGTCATCATCACGCCTCCTACAGCTCGCCCTCCAGTTCCAGAGATTTGATAAAATCCATTATCTGGGATGGCTTCAAGGAGAATAACTCCCCACTTCTACAAGTTTCTTGTCCAAAGCACTCTTTCCTTTGGCTTGCAATGGCATAGCATTCCGTAACCAGGTGAATAGGAGTTTCTTCCTCCTCCCCACAGAATCTACACTCATCAGTGTCCGATAAACCCATTCTCAACAGATGCTTCTTTAGGCGACAATGTCCTGTGAGAAAGCCAGTGAGTATGTGAAGTTGGTTTTTACTGAGATCCAGATATTTTTTGGATCTAGCAGTTTCAAAGTTCCTGAGGAACTTTTTGGAATGATCCATCCCTGGGAGATTCCGCCAGAGTTTTTCTCTTTCGGTTCTCTCCTTCAGCATAAACTCCTTCTTATAGGTGCATTTTCCTATACCACAGAAGGGTTCTGGGCCAGTGAGAGGCGTTTGTGCGCTCTTTCTGGCCAGTGTATTGGCCTCTTCGTTTCCTGCGATCCCCGAATGACCGGGAACCCAGATTAAAAAGACCTTATTCTTCTTGCCTACCTCATTGAGTTTGTTTCGGCACTCCCAAATCAGCTTTGAGTCAATGACGTAGGAGCTCAATGCTTTAATAGCAGCTTGACTATCTGTATGAATAGCTATATCGCACTTCTGATAGTTTCTTTCTAGATTTATATCTAGACATCTTCCGATTGCAAGTATTTCCGTTTGAAGGACGCTTGTACAGGAGCCTAACGATAGTGCACACTTGGTACTTGACCCGTAAATCCCAGCGCCAGCTCCTGTAGCGGTTTTGGAACCATCTGTATACCATTTCATTGTATTTTCTTTGAGATTATAGTTGGTGTATTCCCTTTCCCAGTCCTCTCTTTTGCTTAGCAATGTACTGAAGTTTTTCTCAGTGCTTACTTTCTTGATCATTACATCACTAGGAAGGTTTGCAGATGAGGTGTAGTCATTTAGAGAGGACCAAGCTCTCTGAAACCTGACTCTCTCATTGCCTGCTCCTTCTCTAGATACTCTGAGGATGGCCTCATGGGCTACCCTATCAATCACTAGATGTAGAGGTGTGAGGTCTGTGATGATCTCAAGTGCCCTGGTTGGGCACGTTCTCATAGCTCCCGTGATGCACACACAGGCAAGCCTTTGTACTTTGTCGAGCATTTTCCTCGTACTTGCCTGACTTGCCTTAGCAAACCAGGCTACTGCCCCATATGTGACTATAGGTCTTACAATCATGACGTACATCCATCGCAGTATTTTTGGGTTACAGCCCCAATTCCTGCCACATAGACGCCTGCACGCCATCAGAGCTCTTGTAGCTCTGCCAGTAGCATTATCAACATGCTTATTCCACAGAAGTTTGCTATCTAGGGTTATTCCTAGGTATTTGACTTCAGACCCCCACTCCAAGATATTTCCGTTTAAAGCTAACGTTTTCATGGCTGGAAGTTTCCTCTTCCGAGTAAACGGAATTAATGTGGTCTTCTGAACGATTAGACGGACCGATGGAATTCCCCACTTTTCAAAATCCTCAAGAAATAAGCCTACAGAAGACATTTATATACCTTTTTGCACAACTCGAAATACTCCAGTATGAAAATGTAGTGTACAACGAAACCTGTGTTCCAGTTAAACCTCAAAAAAACTAACTCCATTTACAAATTTCTTAGGAATCTTTTTGCTTGATACACTGAATTGGGAAGAACATATTCCTAAACTGGGATGCAGCTTAACTTCAGTCTGTTATCTTTGGGTGTAATGACAGGATATCTGGATAAATTCCCGATGAAAACTATCTATCAGTAGTATTCGAGTCAAAATCAAAAATATGCAGGTTCCAATTTTACATAGCACTTTCTGATACTTTGTCTTTGCTCCTTCAAAACTACCTTCTTCGTTTTTGATTTCCAAGCGTGATGATTATTTCGAGATTGAGATAATTGAGAGTAAAAATTAGCATTGGCAACGTCTCCGAGACATTGCCGATATTTCACGAGTGCCAACCTGCGTCAGTTTTAAGTAAAAAAAACTTTATAAACCTAAATCTTGGCCAACCGGTATACTTAATAAAAGTGAATGGAGTTTAAGTCATCATAGAAATCGATATCCATATCCCCCTGCAATGCTGACGTGTAGGTGAATTTTTATGATATTTTCATTGAACGAAATATTGAGGTGGACAGTTTTCTATGGTGAACCCTGTAAAATATTCGGCACACAATACATATTTGTAATAACCTCTCGCTATACGGTGGAAATCTCCGAGAATCTTTCGACGTTGTCAAAATGTTAGCGAAACGATAGGCAACATTATAGTGATACGTCCATAATGAAATGCGTGACAAAATACAAAGTAAGATACCTTTTGATTGAATTGTTAGGTACACTTAATCGAGAAAGAAACCAGGTCTCGCTCTCAACAACAGATGCATCTTGGTTTCAAAACGTCGACAAATGTTCAATATTGAAGTTTCCGAAACTTTATGCATTTATTCTACTCTTCACTAGTCATTTCCAGAAAATTTATGTGTGGATGACTTGCCCGCAAAATCAAATGAGGCGGCAAATTCCAAACAGTTATTTGATTTCGATTTTATTACCGTCCTGCTGAATGCTTCTGAATTATATGAATATTCAAATTCTTGATAGTATTTTCGGGTCATCTTGGATTGAAAGAATTTCGCCTGCGTGTTGCAAACTGAAGAAGCTTATGATATTTGGAAATCGTCAAACAGATTTCAGTTTGACATAATGAAGACATTCTTATTCTCAGAGAGGTGCTGTCGAATTAATCGTCGGACGTTAGTTAATATACAGGGTGTTTCACCATAAACTGGACAAACATATTATATAGCCGTGTAGATGACACCCGGGAAGTCATTTTTGTCTTATGATATATACCCCGTTTTCGACGCATTAGCGAAATACAGAGTGTTCAATGTCCATTTTGAGCAATATTCTGATAACTGTGGTGAGTTATGCGTGATATTTGAAATAACAGTTACTGGTCACATCTCAGTATTTTTTAGGGCTCAATTCAATTGTGGTGGAGAATCCTGAAAAAAAATTCAAAACGTCGGAAAACCTGCAAATTTCGAATTTTTTTTCTCGGTTGCCAATTCGGAAAGCACTATTTCAACGTACTAGATTTTCTGAGATTTTCCGTGAAAAAATTTTTTCAAAACTCGAACTCAACTTTTTTCTTACATGTCTTCAGTGAAAAAAAAATTCGGCCGGAATTGTTGAAAGTTTTCATGGTTGAACTATCTTTCATTCTGAATACTGAGGCTGAGGTGAAAACAGAATGAAATAATATCCATTGGTTTTTTTTGTAGCCTTTTAAAGATCACGCTCGGAGAACTCATTATTTTTATTCAAAAAATTGGAGGCCGTTCGAAGGCCAAATTTAGGCTAATGAGCTGCCAGAGTGACTCGGACGGAAATATGAATTTATAAAACAGAAAAAATTTTTTCAAAAAACTTTGGTGGGAATCGAACTCTCCCCTTTCGATTTACTAGCGTCGCTTTGGTAACGGAAATTCATAAGATTAAAATAAATCCAATTCATACTCGTAGAGAGTTCGAATCCTACCAAAGTTTTTTGAAAAAAATTTTTTTGGTTTATAAATTCATATTTCTGTCCGGGTCATTCTGGCAGCCCATTAGCATAATTTTGGCCTCCGTACGGTAATTTTTGGAAGACTACAAAAAGAAAACCAATAGATATTATTTCATTCTGTGTTCACCTCAGTAGGTATTCAGAATAAAAGATAGTTCAACCATGAAAAATTTCAACAATTTCGGCCGAATTTTTTTTTTCACTGAAGACATTTCACAAGTTAATCAACTAAAATTTGGCATAGACATTTATGGGCGTCCCCAGGGGGTGCAGGGGGGCAGCTGACGCCCCCCTATAGCTCAAAAATACCTTGAAAACTCATGAAATTATAGCATAATATACAAAAATCAGTTCATTATTCCTATTCTGGTTTTTTCAACCCCCTCCCCTAGCTCAATTGACCCCCACCAGCTCAAAGGCTAGGGACGCCCTTGTAGTTTACACCATTCGGCATTTCTAGTTAGTACAAATAGAAATCGGAACTATGTATTCAAAAGTTCGGGGATCTGGAGGTCCACGACTGATGTCCATCACCTCGTCCAAATCACCTGTTTTCATAATTTTCGTTGATACAAAACCTAGTTCACCCTGTATCCCGAAAACGAAACATTTTCTGTGCCATGTTTACGACCTTTTTCTTCTCAAAATGATGCAAGGAATCTTTCCCCTTCGTTTGTACCTCCAATTCAGGAACACTCTGCATTATATTGATTATACAGTGTTATTTTAGAACTTTAGATCGACAATTAATAGCTGCTTCTCATATCATTCTCACAATTGATAAGAATATTCGGAACACACGTATCAACTTTTGCGATAAATGGATTTTGAACATAATTGTGTAATGCGTAATGCTCATATTGCATAGTAGATGTCATAGCATCAAAGAACTTTGAACCTACTTTTCCCATAATTATTCGAATTCGCATAAGGCATTTTCGAATTGAGCGACTCATTTCTTAATCGTCCTCACCTTCTCACAAATTTTATGCAACGAGAACCCGGTTTCTTTGTTTTTCGAGTCATCAAGGCGGACTGGTTGCATGATATTTCAACGACGGGTAACCTTTGACCTTATTTTTTAGTCAAATAACTTCATCATTATAAAAGCTATCGCCATTCTAGAATCCACTAATTAATAACGCTGGCTTCTTTAGAATACATTAATTCGCAATATGCCATGGATACTAGGTATAAATCGTTCAATAGCTCATATCATTTAGAAGATACGCGTACTTGAAGAGAGGTTTAATATGATGTGCGACATACAAGATCTAGGTACCGCGAGGAATACAGGGTCTTTCACGAGGAACCTCACCCATATTTATACGGGAAACTACTGAACGTATTTTCATGAAATTCAGCATAAGTATTTCACGATGCTGATGGAATCTAAAATATTTTCAAGGCATGAGCACCTCCGGTTTTTCCGGAAATGACGTCAACTTCCGTTTTTCAAATTAGAACACCATTTTTTATTGCAGAAATAGATTCCTTAGAAATTTTCAAGTTATTTTGATGTAACATTTTTCAGTTTTGGTTGGAAAATTCTCTCTGAGCGGGAAAATTCGAAAAAAAAATCGAAAATAGAGCTCCGCTGAAACAAGAATAACTTCGAGGTTTTTGGATGGAAAATTTTCATTTTTGGGATTTTTCAAGATGTAAGATTGATGTATCCACTTTAAAAATCGAAATCGCGATTCATGATACAGGGGGTGAAAAAATCGCTTTCAAAGTTAGGGATGACAAAATCGTGAAAAATCAATTTTTTCAAATTAGAACCCCATTTCTTATGGCAGATATATCATATCAGAAAATATCCATTTTAGGGCAAGGGTGTGATGCATACACTCACATTATTTTTTAACGTAGATTCAATATCTGTCATAATGAACAGCAGAATACAATACAGCTACAGTTTTTCAAAGGTGATAGGCATATAGAGTGTCACCTGATTGGTATCGAACTCCTACGCATCGCACTTGCAGCTTCTAGTGTCATGTGTGAAATCCTACTATTCCCGTTGCTTTGGGAGTGGACAATAAAGTCTCTTAATTTCCTGTTGACTGATGAACGCTTGATCCAGTGGAGTTTTGTTTACCTAACTCTGAGTAATAAACCTCCGACCACATTGCTGGGAAAGATGTTTTCGTTTAGGCACAGGCGATGTAAACAGTTTACCTCAGACCTCCAAAAATCATTGTACGTAATGCGGCCCATACACAAGCTACTTTTTCGGCGTTCTGGCAGCTAGCGTCACCGCAAGCGACCAAAACGCCTTAAAGTAGTCCGAAAAACGCCTGTGTATACTCCATTCACTTTTATAAAGTATCGCGGTTTGCCATGAAATTTTGACACATTTCACCGTATATATTTTGAAAATGTTAGGTTATGGTCATTACACTGTCAGATACGCCCACAACGTTGCCGTTTCTGCTAAAAAATCGTAGTAATTACGTATTTATCAAAATGTTCCTTTGGGAAATTAATGAATTTGAGAAAATATTATGTTAATTCAGAAGACATTTAACTACATTTTTGCACAACCTGAAATACTCCAGTATGAAAATGTAGTAGTTCTACGAGACCTGCGCCACAGTTAAATCTTCGAAGAACTAACTCCATTTACAAAGTTGAAAAAGAGTAAATAGAAAGTAGACCTGGCAATGTCGCTTAATTTTCACGAGTGCCAAACTGCGTCTGTTCTAGGGGAAAAAACTTGATAAACCTAAATCATGGCCAACCGCGATACTTTATAAAAGTGAATGGAGTATATGTCCATCTGCTGCCACGGTGGCGAGTCGCCGTGCAGGACGCAACGCCGGACGCCAACATCAAACGTGTTTGATTTTAGCGTCAAGATAGCTGGCGAAACGCATGAAAACGCTTGTGTGTGTGAGAGAGCGTCTAGAATGGCAGAGAATCATGCAAGATTTGCACATTCAGAAGAATTCATTACGAATTTTATTGAACTATTTAAAAAGAATAAGTGTTTATGGATGATTAAGAGCAAAGAATATTCGAACAGAACTCTAAAGAATAAAGCCTACGAAGAATTGTTAGCTTTATGTAAACAAAATAACGATGAATGCGATATTGATTTCGTGAAGAAAAAAATAAAAAGCCCCCGAGACTCATTCCGTAAAGAATACGAAAAGGTACGAGCTACGGAAAAGTCAGGTGCAAGTACATAAGACTTATATGTACCATATTGGCTATTTTTTTTGCCTGAGCGACATTTTAAACCTCTCTCGTCAGCGATCGGTGAGCTACTGAGACGCTTGTGTGGGGTCAAAATTGCACGAGCGTCTAGGACGCTCGCAAAACGCTAGCTGCCAGAACGCCGAAAAAGTAGCTTGTGTATGGGCCGCATAAGATATCATTCTAAAAGCAACAACTCCAATGCCTATGCCATAATATCGATTGAATAGTTGAATGTTCAGTAGCTCTTATCAGATGTATAAAAATATTTCAAACGAGTTAATAGTAAAACAATAATCAATAGAAATGCAATACCAAAATATAAAAAGTTTACCTGAAATGAAATCCTGTGAATATAAACAGAGTAATCTTTATATATAAAACAGAGTTGTTGGTTACACCATTTATAACTCGAGATCGGATGGACTGTTTGTTATGAAACTTCATTTATGGATTCGTCTACGGCCTGGTCATTATAAAATACATTAAAACTCTGAAAAATTCGATGATAAATTTGCTCATGTAGGAAATGCTTTTCCTCCTTTCGAATAAGACCGCTAGGTGTCGCTACGGTTTGCTTATGTAGGAAATACTTTTTCTCCTTTTGAATGGGGCCACTAGGTGTCGCTACGGTTGCAGGCTCTCATCTAGACACTGTAGCGTAGATGTCGATGTATACAATTATTGTGTCATTTGCATAGAACTTATAATAACATGGAAGGCTAAAGTTGTTGAAACAGTGAATTTTTACCGGAATGTCAAGTAAATCCGATTGTGACGATCAGCATCAATCGTGAGTTGTCCATTTTCATCTTTTCTCTATATTCCTGAAATGTTTTTGATTTATGTTTGGGTAATGAATATATTTGCGGAAATAACTGAATTCAAAATTGCCCATGATTAGTAATTGACATATTATTTTTGTATTCCTGTTTTGTGAGATATCCATGGAAAAGATGACAGTTGACAGATGACGTTTGACAGATGTTATTTGACAGTTGACTATTGACAGATGACATTTGACAGAACTTTCATTATGCCTAATTTATCTCCTGCTTGAAAAAATAAAGTTTATACAACTTTAACGGTGGATTCCACAAAGCATATCATCGGTGATCGGAGCTTGATCTAGAATCAACTCGATTTGACAGTTCAGAAATCTAACCAAGCCATTGATCTCCGATCACTGGTGATTACGATTTGTGAGATTCACCGTGAGTACAGGTATCATTTAGGCGAAACAAACTTCGCCAGGCCAGCTAGTAATAAAATGAAGAAGAGTATGCCAGAGGACGCAAGGAAGCTTCAAGGAGAATCTGACATGGCGGGTTCCGGGAAGAGGAACTCCATCGAAGGATACCTATTGAAAATCAGAATGAAAGTGGAAGTGAATGAAGACATAAGAAAAGTAAGCAGGTTCCGTTGAGTATAAAATTATAAATTTAGGAGTTGAGCGTAGTGGAAAATAAGTATACAAAAGTGTAGTCCTAAATCCAGGGTCAGTTGTCGTTATAGGTACGCATGCGAAGGACATGTCTATACAGGGTCTTTCACGAGGAACCTCACCCATATTTATACGGGAAACTACTGAACGTATTTTCATGAAATTCAGCACTTATAAGTATTTCACGATGCTGATGAAATCTAAAATATTTTCAAGGCATGAGCACCTCCGGTTTTTCCGGAAATGACGTCAACTTCCGTTTTTCAAATTAGAACACCATTTTTTTATTGCAGAAATAGATTCCTTAGAAAATTTCAAGTTATTTTGATGTAACATTTTTCAGTTTTGGTTGGAAAATTCTCTCTGAGCGGGAAAATTCGAAAAAAAAATCGAAAATAGAGCTCCGCTGAAACAAGAATAACTTCGAGGTTTTTGGATGGAAAATTTTCATTTTTGGGATTTTTCAAGATGTAAGATTGATGTATCCACTTTGAAAATCGAAATCGCGATTCATGATACAGGGGGTGAAAAAATCGCTTTCAAAGTTAGGGATGACAAAATCGTGAAAAATCAATTTTTTCATGGCAGATATTGAATCTACGTTAAAAAATAATGTGAGTGTATGCATCATACCCTTGCCCTAAAATGGATATTTTCTGACTTAATATCCACTTTAGGGCAAGTGTGTGATGCATACACTCACATTATTTTTTAACGTAGATTCAATATCTGCCATAAAAAAATGGGGTTCTAATTTGAAAAAATTGATTTTTCACGATTTTGTCATCCCTAACTTTGAAAGCGATTTTTTCACCCCCTGTATCATAAATCGCGATTTCGATTTTTAAAGTGGATACATCAATCTTACATCTTGAAAAATCACAAAAATGAAAATTTTCCATCCAAAAACCTCGAAGTTATTCTTGTTTCAGCGGAGCTCTATTTTCGATTTTTTTTTCGAATTTTCCCGCTCAGAGAGAATTTTCCAACCAAAACTGAAAAATGTTACATCAAAATAACTTGAAATTCTCTAAGGAATCTATTTCTGCAATAAAAAAATGGTGTTCTAATTTGAAAAACGGAAGTTGACGTCATTTCCGGAAAAACTGGAGGTGCTCATGCCTTGAAAATATTTTAGATTTCATCAGCATCGTGAAATACTTATAAGTGCTGAATTTCATGAAAATACGTTCAGTAGTTTCCCGTATAAATATGGGTGAGGTTCCTCGTGAAAGACCCTGTATGTATCCATGGACACCTTATGGAATTTTCTTCGTGCTGCCGATTACCCAATCACAATTATCCTATCGCACCTACGCAGTAGTCGTGTCATTAACAGCCTCCTGTTTGTTTTTTGCTTAGTGGTTAGTTTCCTTCCACAGAATCGCATGTCTTCCATGATCGCAAAAGAACAAGAGCGGACCTTCAATATACGATTAATATCTCTATGTACCCATAAAGATTCGAATTTCCTGAAGTATTGCTTGAAGTCGTACTTATATTCGTCATTCATAGATTTTCAAACTAATATCGAATGAGTTTCATTCAACGTAATTCTACGTTTCGACAATAGACAGCGTTGCAAAGTTGGAAGCCATGAAATAAGTCTGAAGTCGCAGGCCAGAAAGTGATTTCTTTTTGTGCAGAAAACTCTGAGTACTATGTTGCGTTTATATTTGCGATCTTGATTGATATCGTAGTAGGCTTTGGAAAATGCGATAATCAAAATGTGATCACTTGTCACCAGATATCGCAGCGGAACATTCTGAATATCTACTAATCCCGTCGTAAAAAACCCAACAAACAGGATATTTTGGAAGGTAAAAATAAACAAATAAAATCGCCTCACAGTATAAATCGTACGAAAGAAAAATTCACATTAGTCCTGGCTTCAAAAAAGAAACAACCTCGACCAAGATAACACACCTTACATACAACTTTCATCAGGATGTCGTTTAACGAATGAAATGTATTAGGTTTTCGAATATGGCACAATGAACTAATCAAATGGAAGGACAGAAACCATAATATTGAAAATGTTCGTATAGTGCGTTTATGATCTTCATCCAGCATCAAGTCGTCTTGTATTGAGAACTTTATTACGCCTGGAAAATAATGAAAGAGAGAATGTATAGTGTCATCAAATGATGTTGTTCGACTATTTTGGCTCTAAACAGATGCTATGAATATATGTATGTGGATGACCTTCATTCTCATCAGCCACCTACAACATAACATCTGCTCTAAGTTTGAGTGAAAAAATCATCTGTGAGATTTCAATTTGAATTGAAATGAGCATTATATTTCTGCTTTCTACATCTTTTGGAGATTCTAAAACCTAGTTTTCATTATTCTATTTAGATTGCTAAATAGAACTCTACAGAACACACATGTAAAGATACGTCATTCAGTTAAGAGAATTATTGAAGTGAATATTGCCTTGGAAGACTTGAGAAAGTAGAATTGAGAAAAAAAATATCACCAATGATGTTATTCCAACTACAGTCTATAAAACGCTGTTAAGTGTATCATTATATTCGCCTTGATCTCAAATGCAAAATCCCATACCATGACTAACACCGAGCTTCATGTCGTAAATAAGACAACAGCCGCCCTCATGTCGCATTCGAACTGGTAGATCTGGTCTGGTATCGAAACAAAAGTTGAAACAACGAGGAGGTGAAATTTCTCCTTCATATTGAAAAGATGAATAATGCGATACACAGCGAAAACTTTTCATCGCGATGAATATGGAACGAGTCCCGTCGCGACTTCGGAACAGCTTTAAAGTTCAATTTCATCGACTGTCAGGCGAATGTGGGAGATTCTTTTGAATCGAAAAAGATTTTCAGAGACGGTTGTGAAGGAGGTGTGTTTTCTGAAGACTGGACGAATTCCACAACTAACATCTGATCTTTGCAAGTGCTGCGAATTGTGTGAAATTCATTACGTAATTCACCTTAGACGAAATGACTGCTGACTTCAATTCTAAGGACAAATATTGATTCAGACATGGTGATTATTGAAGTCATATTTTGAAATTCCTGATTCAAATGCAATTCAAACGTCTTCAGGCAACTATGCCAAATGAACCGTGAAAGTCTCTTCGCTCCTGGTCATGTTCTTTCTTGTGCTTATAGATCAAGATAGTCTTCATATTCATCCTTGTTGACTGAGACCCTGAGGTCTATGGTGCCCCTAACAGCGCTGTTTTCACCAGGCACTTCACAGCTCGCCTTCCAGTTCCAGAGATCTAATGAAATCCAATACCTGGAATCCTGGAAAGGTTTCAACGAGGCTAGTTCCTTACTTCTGCAAGTTTTTTTTTGCGAACAGATGCATGTTCTGTCATTTCGTCAAAACAGACTTCTCCGTTTGATTCAGTCGACAGCACCGTGCTCCTTTTAGTATTGCCAATGTAAACTTTCGCACAGTTGCAAGGTATTCTATAAACATCAGCTTGAGAACGTGAATCATTTTGATCCTTGGCACTCCTCAGGGCTTATCTCTGTCGTGTCATGTCTTCTCAGAAGTTTGCAAATTTAGTCCTTCATCGTTGGAATGAAAGGTAAATATGCGTTCTCCTTGGAAACGATTTCTGATGGTCCGTTTTCCGATATTGTTCGCATTATTTTCAAGGTTAGACCGATCACTTGTGATTTGTATCAACCCATTGAAAATATGTACATACATAAATGCTTGTCGCAAATGTTCAGGATCACATATACGAACAACCGGAGAAAGTTTTTTTCAGTAAATTCAACATCCTCGAATCAAGCCGAAAAATTTCACCTGAAAAGATTTCATTTCATAATCAAATGTTGCTTTTTGCATTACCTGTCCCCTTCTGTTGCACATTTTGCGGTCCATTTAAATGGTTTATTGAATTCCTTCCCTACTTATGATGAGTTCTGAAGTATTTTATGGACAGGCAAATTTTCGAAGAAAGCACCCCGATATTTTTTTGCCTACACAAAGTAAGGAAACAAGGAGGTCCTTCCTCGCACTGCACTTTTCGTTGTTTGATCGAAACATCTTAGCAGCTATTGTGATGGGTGTTCTTTTAAAGTGATAGAACTTTAAATTGTAATAAAACACATCAAAATAGAGATTGAAGCCAAATATGTCTCTCATTCGAAAGATAATCCGAGAGATAATCCTATGACATTTATGTTCTCAAAATAATTTCCGGAATATGTCCACCACGACTAGCTCTGAGGAACCGCATTCGACTAGACCAATTTTGGATCACTTTTTAGAGTAATTCAGGCCTTATTTCAGCAATAACACGAGTTATGTTGGCTTCCAAGGCGTCTATTGTTTCTGGTTTATCAGCATAAATCAATGCGTGCGTTTTTCAGAATGCAATGGAACATGGAACCTGCAAAACTTCATGAGGATAGTTTTCACTCATATACAGCAATTTTGCTTGTTTGCGTAGGCAAAACATATTCAACCAGAAATGAGCTTCATCACTAAACACAATTTTTCGATAATAATGCTGTTCTAGGGCCCAATCAGCAAACAAACGACGCTTATTATGGTCAAATGGCCTTAGTTCTTGAATCAGTTGGAGCTTGTATGGGTGTAGACCAAGATATTCACGCAAAATTTTCCATGTGGTGGATGCACAGAGTTTAACTTTTTCTGAACGTCGACGAATAGACAAATCTGGATCTCCATTGACACTATCACTCACAACATCGATAATCTCTTCTCTGCGTACAATTCTTTGTCTTGTTGCATGGAGTAGAGAAAATGTTGCCCGAAATCTACCGTCGAAAAGCTACTCTGATGGTCGATGGACGATTATGTGAACCATAAATTTCACGAAGTGCTCTATAAGTTTGGCGAATAGAACACTGATTTTGAAAATAAATTTCAACGATTGGTAAACGTTTTTGCGGTGTGAGATTGAATTTACCTCATAAGTCTATCTTTTATTTCCAAACTCAAATGAGTTGCTCTGAGGAAACACCACTCGTCCTACGGACTCGTGATGTTTCCAAGCAACTCATTTTCGTTTGAAAATGAATAGACTTTTCACGGAAATTCAATCTCTTGTGATATTACTACTGATAATTTGTCAATGCTTACTGAACAGAAATTTCAAACCAACAAGGCTTCTACCTTCTTTCAAATCACAGGTATCCCAATAAAAAAAACACCTGATATGTATCATGTGCAAGTGCATGGGGCGGCATTGCATTCTAGTCAGAAGCATTTGAGCGCTCGCTCATCTACATTTACCTTATAAGAAAATCCACCTTGAAGGTAGATTCGCATTCAACGGAGAAAATTTTGCTGTCGAATAAATCGCACATGATCTCTCGTGCTATTAAAGATCGGTCAGATCGGTGTGAAGTTGGTCACATCCACACATACACTCAGAAAAGCAATGGCTCATAAAAAGAAAATTCATAACTCACTCAAATGAGATCGTATCGCATTCAGATTTCGATGTGGACATGATGGGTTGATGAGAAATTGAATCTCCTTTCATTTGGAGACCTTTAAGCCTCACTAAAATCATAACTCGACGAAATGGGAGTGTTCCACAATTAGCTTCGAATATATGTTTCTTCAATGCCGAAAGAATGAAATGCAATACCCCTCATAGTTTGTTAGACCCCAGGTTTGGATATTTTAGGGGTTTTCTATGCAAAATGATGAAAAACAATTCTTATCTCGAAAAACTGAGAGTGTTCCACGATCGGATTCGAATATGTGTTTCTTGAATGCCGAAAGAATGAAATAGTGAAAACCCCATAGTTTGTAAGCCCCTAGGTTCGGAGATTTGGGGCCTTGGGGGGTTGTTTATGGAGAATTATGAAAAAAATTCATATTTCGGAGAAATGAGAGTGTTTCATGAGAGAAGAATTGTGTCATTTGATTAATCCGAAACAAGCACGACCTACTCCTGCTAAAGTTCTCCCGGCTTCTGGCGACATTCCTACAGAAGCTTCGCCAACCCCCAAGGGGTCACGACCCACAGGTTGAAAAACACTGTTTTAGAGTGATAGAACTTTAAATTGTAATAAAACACATCAAAATAGAGATTTAGGCCAAACGTATGTCTCTCATTTGAAAGATAATCTTATGACATTTATGTTTTCAAAATAATTTCCGGAATATGTCCACCACGACTATCTCTAAAGAACCGCATTCAACCAGACCAATTTTGGATCACTTTTTCGAGTAATTCAGGCCTCATTTCAGCAATAATACGATTTATAGGTATTGGCTTCCAAAGTGTCTATTGTTTCTGGTTTATCAGCATAAATCAATGATCTTCCAGCGTGTAAACCAAACATGTCAAACACGCGGCCTGCGGGCCGCATGCGGCCCGCTTCGTGAACTATTGCGGCCCCACTCCAAAAAAAGATACTGAATTTTCTCTGTTCAGAAATCACATATTATTTGTTTCACGGTTATAAAGCAACTTGTAAAAAAAGCGATTTTTTTCACAAGAGATTTTAGATTTTTCTTGTACTCAACATTTATATGGATTTTCAAGCAATTTTAGCTTGTAATCCTTGTAAAAAGGACTGTGAGAGAAAGGGACTTTCATATTTCATAAAATCTCTGGAACTGGAGGGAGAGTATTCATTGTTCATTGTTTCTTTATATTATGGAACCTCATATTTTCTTTATAGGTTGTTATATTTTTTATTCTGTTATTGTTTATAGTCTATGCAATTTTTTCTATTTTATCATGAGAAAATATTTTCATTTTTCCCCCCGATTGGTAAACGTTGTTGCGGTGTGAGATTGAATTTACCTCATAAGTCTATCTTTCATTTCCAAACTCAAATGAGTTGCTTTGAGGAAACACCACTCGTCCTACGGACTCGTGATGTTTCCAAGCAACTCTTTTTTGTTCAAGAATGAATAGACTCATCACGGAAATTCAATCTCTTGTGCTATCACTACTGATAATTTGTAATGCTTACTGAACAGAAATTTTAAAACAACATGGCCTCTGCCTTCTTTCAAATCACAGGTATCTCAATAAAAAACACTTGATATGTATCATGTGCATGGGGCGGCATTCTAGTCAAAAGCATTTGAGCGCTCGCTCATCTACATCTACCTTATAAGTAGATCCACCTTGAAGGTAGATTCGCATTCAACGGAGAAAATTTTGCTGTCGTATAAATCGCACATGATCTCTCGTGCTATTAAAGATCGGGGTGAAGTTGGTCACATCCACACATACACTCAAAGACAAGCAATGGCTCATGAAAAGAAAATTTATAACTCACTCAAATGAGATCGTATCGCATTCAGATTTCGATGTGGGCATGATGGGTTGATGAGAAATTGAATCTCCTTTCATTTGGAGACCTTTAAGCCTCACTAAAATCATAACTCGACGAAATGGGAGTGTTCCACAATTAGCTTCGAATATATGTTTCTTCAATGCCGAAAGGATGAAATGCAATACCCCTCATAGTTTGTTAGACCCCAGGTTTGGATATTTTAGGGGTTTTCTATGCAAAATGATGAAAAACACAATTAGTCACAATTAGTCAGGAACAGCTAAAGAAAGCTTGGAATAAGGATTTGTGGCCGAGAGGAGCGATTGTTTCTCATTTTTTACGGAGGAGGCCAACATCGAAGAGCGCAACTTAACTCACAGGATATCAACTAAACATCATAAGCAGGTAACAGTATATTACCAGAATGTCCGAGGTCTGAGGTCCAAGACGGAAGACTTTTACACCAGTGTGTTATCATCCGATTTTGACATTGTAGCCTTGACAGAAACTTGGTTGAATGATGGAATACTTAACGAGGAAATTTTTGATGAGCGTTATGTGGTTGTAAGGAGTGACAGAAATACTGGCCAAACCAGGGGAGGAGGTGTTCTTCTTGCAGTCAAGTGTGGTATTAATTTTGAAGTGGTGGAAACTGAGTGTTTGTTGGATTGTGTGCTGCTGAGGCTACTGGTCGGGAACTTTGAGTGCTATATCTCTGTTGTGTATTTTCCGCCGAATTCAGATCTCTCTTTGTACGTAAGCTATTTTGACATTTTCGATAATGCTTTATTAGACGATAAGAATCTACTTATTTTAGGAGACTTCAACATCCCTAACTTCTGTGAAATTTGTGTAAAAAGTACATTTGTGAATAATTTCATAAATTTATTCGATTTAAAGCAGCATAATGAGATTCCAAACTTTATGGGTAGAAAGCTTGATTTGATATTTTCCGATCTGAATCAAGTGGTGAAAGTTTGTGATCAGTTTTCACAGGATATATTACAGAGTTCTGGTGTCCCTCAAGGTAGTATACTGGGACCATTACTGTTTTTAATATTTATTAATGACCTTCCTGCCTGTTTGAGATCCTCCACCGCATTGCTATTCGCGAATGATTTCAAGTTGTCTAGGGGGGTCTTGAGTCCGCTTGACTGCTTTCTGTTGCAGGAGGACTTAGGTGGGGTGGAACAATGGTTCAAAATTAATAAAATGTCTCTCAATATAAAAAAGTGTCATATCGTCAGCTACACTCGAAGATCCAATCCGATATATTTCAATTATGAAATTGATTCGGAAATTATTGAACGCAAATTTGAAACAAAGGACTTGGGCGTGATCTTTCAAAACAATTTGAAATTCAACTCCTATTTTGAGTTCATCTCCAATAGAGCTTACAGGTTACTGGGTTTAGTTCTTAGAAATAGCAAGGATTTTGATTGCTCCACTACCACTTTGCTATATAAAACCCTTGTGAGACCTCTCCTTGATTACGCTTCAGTTGTTTGGATGCCATCAACCATAACCCATGTTGACATGATTGAAAGAGTTCAGAAAAGATTTCTACGATATTTACACCTTAAAAAATACAATGAGTATCCTTTCATGAAGTCATATATTTCCATGTTGGAAGATTTCGATATGTGCACATTGATTGACAGACGCAAGTTCAATGCACTACTTTTCATTTTCAAGATTGTAAATAATTTAACATTTCAAAATTGTAATTTTATTGATTTTGTCAAATTTAAAGTACCTAATTTATATCTGAGGCTTAGAAATAGGGAAACTTTTCATGTAACACCAAGTAGTTTATCTCCTATTAACAAAATGATGTTTATATGCAATGAGTTGATTGAACGATTTGATTTGGATTTATTCAATACTGGTTTGGGAGATGTGAGAGGATTGTTCTCCTGGGTTAAGTAGTTGATAGTGGTTTTTCCCTTTTTTTCTGTTGTTGTTCTGCATATGTAATTACTTACGGATATGTGGGTGTATGTGTAGAAATAAAAATAAATAAATAAAATCTCGAAAAACTGAAAGTGTTCCACGATCGGATTCGAATATGTGTTTCTTGAATGCCGAAAGAATGAAATAGTGAAAACCCCATAGTTTGTTAGCCCCCAGGTTTGGAGATTTGGGGGGTTTTTCATGCGAAATGATGAAAAAATTCATATCTCAAAAAGCTAAGAGTGTTCCACGATCAGATTCGAATATGTGTTTCTTGAATGCCGAAAAAATTTAATACAAGAAACTCCATAATTTGTAGACCCCACGTTTGGAGATTTTGGGGGTTGTTTATGCAAAATGATGAAAAAAATTCATATCTCACAAAACTGTGAGTGTTCCACGATCAGATTCGATTATGTGTTTCTTGAATGCCGAAAGAATGAAATGCGATACCTCTCATAGTTTGTTAGCCCCCAGGTTTGGGGTTTTCACTATTTCATTCGTTCGGCATTCAAGGAACACATATTCGAATCCAATCGTGGAACACTCTCAGTTTTTCGAGATATGAATTTTTTTCGTCATTCTGCATAAAAAACCCACCAAATCTGCAAACGTGAGGGCTAAAAAACTATGGGGTTTTCAGTATTTCATTCTTTCGGCATTCAAGTCACAAATGCATATTCGAATCTGATTGTGGAACTCTTTTTTGAGACATGAATTTTTTTCAACATTTTGAATAAAAAACCCCCCAAATCTCCAAACGTGGGGGCTAACAAACTATGGGGGGTATTGCATTTCATTCTTTCGGCATTGAAGGAAAATATATTCGAAGCTCATTGTGGAACACTCCCATTTCGTCGAGTTATGATTTTAGTCCGAAATCACCGCCAACAACCCCCACAACTCCCTCCCTGAGGCTCAAAAGTCTCCAAATGAAAGGCGATTCAATTTCTCATCGACCCATCAAGCCCACATCGAAATCTGAATGCGATACGATCTCATTTGAGTGAGTTATGAATTTTCTTTTCATGAGCCATTGTTTGTCTTTGAGTGTATGTGTGGATGTGACCAACTTCGCACCTATCTATTAAAGAAATATTGGGAATTTCTATTCAAAGATTTGCTGGAATTTTACATTTTACGCGATCTGGACCACCATCCAAATGTAACTCGATCGAATACGTTTATTTGGAATTCACCTTGAGGAAATCACGTTTCATATGCTGTTCACCAAATTGAACAGCAAACGACACACCTAACGCAACAAATATTTTGACAAAAATTGCCTGTCTGATGCAATTCCATTACTGATCTTTACGGGGTTAGATCGCGGAAATATGCATGATGATCGAATTTGGTAAAGGTCAGCCTCATTATATCGAACGTGCCCGAATCAAGGAAAAAACATTGTCGGATATCTACAAAACAAAGAGCCCAAGATACTCTCGCCGCGATTTAAATGCCAGACTAGCGTCGGTGGGGGCCCGCACCTCTGGCTACATTAACATATTGGTCGACTTGCCCCAAAGAAGTTACATAACTGTACTCTCGATACTCGTGGAACGATTGACTTATGACTTATAAACATCATTGGCGTCACGAACATGAAGATATTTTCTTAATCATCCTGCATTTTTGCTACCGGAAGAACCTCGTGTAGGACTAGGTACCGTTAAAATCAATATGGAGAGTTCGGAATAGTCGGAGGAGGAAACGTCGAGCTTCCAGCTTACACAGCACAGTTACATACATCGATCACTAAACTGGTTAACGAAATATGTGCCAATTGCCGATTTGGAAGTTGTTAAATTGTTCTATCAAAATCAGTGCTCATTTGTCAATTCTGAGAGAAATTTGAGAACAAATCATGAACAAAAGTATTGAGTTATTCGAAACACTATTCGTATGCATGTTGGACCAATTTCAAAGTAAATTTTCGATACACGATTCGAGATTACCAGTACGACAAAAGCTTCAATCATTGGTTTAAGCTGATACCAGCAACAATAGACTTTTTGGAAGCCAACATAAGGCGTATAATTGCTGAAATAAGGCCTGAATCACTCGAAAAAGATGTCCAAAATTGGTCTAGTCGAATGCGGTTCCTCAGAGCTAGTCGTGGTGGACATATGCCGGAAATTATTTTCAAAATATAGACGTCATAAAAGTATCTTCCAATAAAAAAAATAGATCCCAATTTTAATTCGAATAAGTTTTATTTAACATTTAAGTTCTCTCACTTGAAAAAACACCCGATACCTTCAGGGAAGCCTCAAATACTTACCTTATTAGAATGAAAATGTCACAAACCAAATATATTTCTCAACAAAAACACTTAGTTTCATCGGATTATGTCTTCAATTAAAAAGCCATATTATAACTCCCATAAAAATAAGTTCCTTCCTCATTTCTTCTAAAGATCAGTTCGTAAACACCAATTAGGTACTTGTTCATATTTTTCTCGATATACCAAAAATATCTTGTGGAGAAAGGTTTTTCATTCGATTCGTTATTTATCAAGCTATATCAACCTAGTTTGGAATCCGAACAATCAAAACAATGATCTTCTATAAATATTTCACAGCGATGTTGAACAGATGTTACCAGCTTGTTGGTTCTTTTGATGACATAGTATAAATAATACATATACTCCATTCACAATTATAAAATCACAGCTCTGGCATTGGAAATTTGACACATTCCACTCTGTATCGAAGTTATGACGTTTTTCAAAATATTTTTATGTTCCAAGTCAACGCTATGTTGCCCTTTCTACATTCTTAGCGTATTTCTCAGGAGTGAATGAATTGGAAAAGATGTGATGGACGAAAATAATCAACGTTCATATGAATTGATAGGAAGGATTCCTTTTCTAGTTATTTGCATGAAAAGTACAAGAGATCACTGTTGAAATACATATATTATTTTTCGCCATGGAAAAATATTGCATTATTGCTTTCACATAATTTTCATATGCATGCTTGTGAAGATTTAATGTTTATTATCCTCTTGAACTGAAAGTTCAAGACTTGACGACATTTTATTTATTTGATCTTATGAACAAGGAGTAAAATATTCTGATTGTATAGTAATTTATTGGATTAAAAAATATTCATACATTACAACCACATCAGTAGGTTTGTACAAATAAAATGGAATAGGTCAAACATATGCTTCACATTTATCATTCACCTGTTCTAAAATAAGACACAAACTCCTGGAATATGGAAAAAAACCGATGTATTCTGGTTCAATATAGCCTTTTTCTACTTTCGGCAAAGGAATGAAAGCTCCAGTGACACATTTCAATTCTACCTGAACCATATTTTCCGGTCGCTTCCGTTAGAAGATCGTATAAGGAAGCCTTTCTGGTCCATTTACACATTCCAAATAAATTTTGAGCACCAAAATCGATACCGAAACTAACTAAACTTCTGGGGGACCGGAATTTCGTTTGAAATCTTTCAAAACGGCCAGATACCTAAAAAAAATTCGTTATCAAGTGTAAAAAGGTCGATTAGTACTTACTTTCGCTTTATTTATGCTTATAAATCGATTTTTGGTCCAATTCAAATTTGCCGTTCGTACTCTTGTCAAAACTCGTGAAAGGAAAAAATGACACTTGCACGAAACTTCTTCTGGACGCCGAAGAACGAAAAAATAGGCGATTTCCTATCGATATTTCTCCCCAAAATCGCCGATCGATACGAACTAACAAAATGGGGAAAATCTTTGATACTTTCACTTTGATGTAAACAGAAAAACTGGCATCGTCGTTTTGTCATTAACCATATTCTATGTACGCGCACAGATTTTTCATCAGGTGCACCAATTCCTGAAAACGAAACCATGGCCAGAGTTGTGATTTTATAATTGTGAATGGAGTATATTTACGAATTCTACAATTCTTAATCTTGATATCAGGAATCGACCCATCTCGAACGTCGGTCATTGATCTCTGAATGTTCACGACGCATGCGTATAACGACAACCGGTGCTATATTGTTATGAAAAGGCAAAATGATTATTATTTTAGGTGTTTTTCTTTGATCTCGAGATGATTATGTGAAGACTTTCACTGAATTAATGTGATATTCCGTGTAGTGTCGAGTTTATGAAATTAACGTGTATAAATTGGCATATTTTATTGTGCAGAAGCTTTCCACTAGTTGATATTTGGTAGCAAATTATCACAGGGAAAATTGTTCAAATAGAAACATCGCCACAGATCATTTAGGGCTGAGTGTCATTTCATTTTTATTGATTTAACTTTAATACGTGGTTTGTATCGCTAGTCAATATTTATATTTCTAAATTTCGTATTCCGTAGACATTTATTTTAAATATTTTCCGGAACAAGATGGACTGTTAATAAGACATTTTTGATAGAAACTGTGCGTATGAAATGTATAACTTCATGCTTCTTGGAATGCAATTTCATTTCCCACATATGTGGGGTTTTTTTATTTTGATTTATTCATTATAAACGGCCGAACCACTCATTTCAATACACATCAAACGTTTTTCCATTATTTAGATTTCAGTCTCGACATTATTGACTACATTATTAACTTGTAGTGCGATAAGAGAGTTAATATTTTATCATAATATTGACTCCCCATGTATGATTGATGGGTCAAATATTGTATGCTCCTTGTGTGCAGTATACGAATAAACAAATATACAAAAATACAAATATTTTTTCTGCTATTCGGTGATTTCAAAATCTACGAAAGCAACTATATTATTCAATATCTCGTCAAATTTTTTGGAATAAAATTAGGCATAACTCTAAAACGACGCGTTCCATTAGAAAAACATTAGAAAACGTTTATTTTCTAAAATGGATTGTACGGAAACAGGAACCGCTCATCTTTTCCAAGTAGTTTTATAGTATTTTTGGGTGGACTTATCATTCGGCTACGCTGTAACTTCTACACTAAGAGAAATATTGAATAAGTTTAGATTGCACCATGAATTGAGTGAACAATCAATCAACCAATATTCAGTTCAGTTGAAATAATTGTTCCGGAGATATGAAAAGGAAGTGTTTTCTCCATGGATTTTCGACACCCTGTATCTTTCGAAAGAAACCGAATTTCGAAAAATGGCAAGGATAAAAAAGTTTCGTTTGATGAGAGGAACATACATTTGAAATATATGAAGTCGAAGACCCACCCTGAATAATATTTATTACAACCGTGTATTCTCAAGAACACAAGAACTGTAGACATTTGACATTATTAGTTAATTTAGCTCTAGAAATAGATGCATAGAATACCTGGTGTAACGACTCCTCACTAAAAATCGTGACTGAAATTTGTAGATCAAAACGGCACTCTAGATTTCAGTTCTGGTGCTACTTATGGAATAATCCGCAATATTTATCGGTCGTGGCGCTATTTTTTATATGACATAGGTTATGTTGTGTTTTCAGAGAGATGACAGATGTTTTCAAAGTGACAAAAATTTCATCAAAATATGGATTTATTTCGAATAATCGAATGTCATATAAGATTGTGGTTATGGAAGAAGAGCGCGACCCCTTTCGGTAGAAATGGAGAGCAGGACAAATACTCAGATTTTCGATCGACAAGAAAGTCTTTAACATAAAACAATAATTTAGAGAAAGTAAACATAGTCGTTTGTCAAATTATTTGAACAGACTAATTAAAATCTCAGAATCTCACTGACACTAAACTGATTGCATTTTGAGTTCGAAGTGTTATTTGAGGAAAATCCATAGCCGTCACTTCAAATTGGTTTAGCGTCTCTTGGTCATTTAATAAAACCGCATTCCCGAAGAAGCAGCCATTTGTAATTTCTCCTCTATTCGAAATCAAGTGACAGCTGATCGATCAGACCAGAACACTAGACACAAATAGGTGAAATTTCAACATGCAGCTACACGTTCACATTGAGAATTGCGTGACATGAAATATTGTAGTTCAGCTGATGTCGTCCATGATCCTGAACTCTATTGTAAACAATCTTGTCATTCTCCATACGGCATTGATGTCACCGACCTACGTGTGAGGAATTTAAGTATCCTAATACGGGGACGTGGTGGGCTTTATGACAGTGACATCAACATTGATGGCATAACTCTATATGAGGAAATGTTCGTGAAGAAAGTGTTAGTTTCGAATTTTCTTCAATACTGGTTTGAATATACTTCGTTGTGGTGAAAAACAAATTAGGTGTATCATACAGGATTTCCTGAATTTATGGTTTCAAAATAAAGCGAATGACTTTATTCGGAAAATATAAAATGAGATATATATTTATCTCCTCGGATATTTAAGATATTTTAGGGTGTCGTGAACGAAATATTCGAATTATTCGTGCAGAAAAACTTGGAATAAGAATTGAGTCGAAAAAATGAACGCAGTACTCGTATTTGTTTCTCCAAAATGTGTTCTCAATAAATCAAAAACGCTTGTTTCTGCGAAAGAATTTCTCTGAAATTAACAGAAAGTAAAATTAAGATGAAATAGATAGAATGAGTGAGCCGCAAAATCACTGTCAAGGTGCCAATGGAAAATAGGGAAATTGTTTTTATTTAGGAACCCAGCAGTATCGGGTAGATTCGGTACTCTTATGGTTAGTGCTCCTCATCAAGTTCGTTATTTTGGTGTAATGTATATGACAACTTGACAACATGGGGTCTCGAAAATGGACGATTTCAGATCACGAAATTCAGATCACGAAACCAGAACCATAAAAAATTCCAGCGAATTATCAATATATCTAAGACGTCTAAATTGTTTCTTGATTGCGTTCAAGGTGGACAAACGAGCGCTCAGAAGCTTCTGACTGTGATTTCATGTCATTGTTGTAGGTGACCTAATTTTTATTTTAGAATATTTACGGATGATTTGAAAATCAATGTTAACCAACAATACAGGGTGTTCCGGGTTCCTTAATTGAACGTACAAACGAAAAGTGGAGATTCCTTACCTGAGTAAGTTTAAGAAAAAAAAAGTCCCATGGGGTCGCAAACGTTTTGTTTTCGAGAAACAGGGTGTACTAGGATTACTAGGGATTATTCGAACGAAAATTATGGAGACAGGTGGATTGGCCGGGGTGGACATCAGTCATGGCACGTCAGAACCCCAGACTCGAATAGTTTGGATTTCTTTTGGTAACTTATTGGATTTTAATGACATTTTCGATTTTTCAGAGGATTTCGAGAGAATCGTTCAATTTTTTTTCTCGAAATCGGTAACAGATACGACAAAACTACATGAGACAGAAAAGTTTAGTATAATAACAAATCCCCTTTTTGCATTCGTTCAAATCAAGAGTTGCTCATTAAAAAAAAAAGTTTTCTTGAGGAAAACAGGTGACAGTGTTCCAGAAAAATATCACCTTGTAGATCTGCTCTCGAAATTGTCATGTCACGGGGTGAGAACTCTCAAATGTAATATCTATGCCAAATTTCAGTTGAATATCCTGTGAAGTGTAGATACTATAAGATAAAAAATTAGAAGTTCAACATTATGTATCTCGAAGACGAAACGTATGTGACCTCATGTCTATGGGACTTTTTTCCTTAAACATACTTGAGGAATTTTCCCTTTTCGTTTGTAAGTTCAATTTAGGAACACCCTGTATATAGCTTCGTACGCACCTATTTATTTCACAGATTAACAGACAATGATTACATTAGTTCAGATAACTCTGCGAAAATAATTTCTTTCTCTGGACACATTTGGGATATCTTCATGAGCTCACAAGAATTTCTTGTTTTGGAAATATGTATTTGCAATAATTTTGGGAACTCGCAATGATTTCTTTTTGCGATAAAATTCGATATATACGGGGTGTTCTATCTCAGACGAGCCACACCGTATATTTCTCCTCCAAAAGTGATTGGAAAAACTTCTTTCGACATTTATTCGAGGCTTTAAGGAGCAACCCTTACGAGGGGGCGCTTCTTGAGTAATAAGAAATATTCTCTGGAACTATAATAGAAAAAAATCCATTTCCTCATATTGCCCTCAATTTTTGTTCTTAGAAGGTGTTCATCTGGTTATAATACATTTTTTCGATAATTTGATGTATATTGGTGAATTCTGTGATAATGTGACGATTTTTAAAGGAATTTTTCTATGTATATTCAAATTCAATTCATTACTGATTTGATCACTGCTGTCGTATGTAAACATGAACGATCTGTAACACATGAAAGAAATCCAGCTATCTATCTATCAATCTATTGAGATTCTACTAACTATAGGTATTCGTTCGAAATTTTGAAAATGATGAACATATTGCAAGAACGTGTTGAGCTGATAAAACTGTATCACCAAAATCAAAATTGTGCCCGAGCGGCTGCAAGGATATTTAACCAAAACCATCCTGAACGTAGCGTTCGCAACACCCTGTATATGAAAATCCGATGAGAATCAACAATTATTATTATACGGGGTGAGACATGAGGGATTGTACATATTCCTACCTTAGACTATATAGTCTAAGATTCCTACCAAGTATGGAAACTAGTCAGGTTGAAATCAAATGACCATTTAAAAGTGCCTTCTCCTCACCATAACTTCATACACAGTTATTTTCGATTTCCACCGCAAATTTCGATAATTATAAGGAGAGTATCATGGGACCGCAAGCGTTTCGTTTTTAAGAAACAGGGTATTGAAGTTTGAATTTTTTTAAATTTTTTCCCATAGTATCTTCATTTCGCACGATTCAACTCAAATTTGGCATATATATGTACTGAAATTTACAGTTTACACCATGTGACATACCAATTTGAATAACAAATCTAAGGGTGGTTTCTTTTCTGAAACACTGTTCCTTGCTTTCCCCCAGAACTATTTTAGGTTAGCCACATTCAGTATGAAGAGTTGTAAAAAAAGCTCTGATGTTATACTGAACTTAATGGTCTGTTGTTGTTTTGTCGTATCATCGACCGTTTTTCAACAAAAAATTTAAACGATTGTCTCGAAATCCTCCTCAGAAAAATAAAAATTGTGATAAAAATGCAGTAAGTATGAATATAAATCGATACTCTTTATAGGTCTGGAGATCTGGCGGGCAATGTCCACCCCGACCAATCCACATTTCTCAATAAATTTCATTCAAATACTCCCTAGTACACCTGTATCTCGAAAACGAGATTCTTTTTTTCCTAAAATTATGCAAGGAATCTCCCCTCTCCGTTCGAACCTTCAATTCAAGAACACCTTTATACAGGGTGAGTCTTTGACTTGTACATATATTTTAACTGTAGATTCTTTAGGCCAAAATAAACCTTTTTTTCATTTTCCATTTTTCCGAATTCGGCTCTGATAAAAAGATATAGCCATTTGAAAAAAAAAATTGTGCTAAATGCGTCCCTGATATTATTCTCTACAAACACCTCAAGTTCATATTTTTCAATTGAAATTGATGTGATTATTAGATATTCTGGGTGATACATTTAGAAAATACTCGAGCACTAACCTTATTTGAATAAGAATGTTACAAACACGATATTTCCTAACAAAAACGCTAAGTTTTGTCCATCATTTCTGCAATTGAAATACCATATTTCTCACACCAAAATAAGTTCCTTCTTCGATTTTCCTGAAGATTAGTTTGTAAACACTAATAATTTGTTCATATTTTCCCCGATATTCTGGAACGATCTAATCAAAAGTGGTTTCAACTAACCTATCCTAACTCCATCAACCTAAGTCATATGATTCGAGGTCAATGACCTAACCTAACTCATCTTCTGTGATATTATATTCCACAGAACTCTACAGAAGACGATGCCAGATTGTCTATTTTCTCTTCAAACAATGGTATAGTCGAAACCAAGGGAGCGGTGCGTACCCCAGAAGAACTATCGCATTTATCGCAAGGGCACCAGTTTTGTTTACTTTTCGCTAAAGGCGTCTAGGCGTTGCTCTTCGGAAACGCTACAGTGACTTTATCATTGATAGAGTTTGATATTAGAGTCACTGTAGGAAACGCCAAACGAGTAGTTCTGATTCTCGCCGATATAGCGCTACGTTCTTTGCCGGCTGCGATGTAGCACGGGCCACGGCCTACTCTTCCCTTCTGATGCTTCTGAAGGCTGTGGAGTGGATGTAGCCGCCACGCAAGACATACAGAGTTTCTGTGTCTCTAACCTCCAACGTTAGTCAGTGACTTCGATTTATTTATTTATTAATTGCATTGATGTAGAATATTCTAGGTCAATGATTAATTGACAGAGAATAAAGCAAAAAGGTGATGATTCTGTAAATGACTTAGTGAATTGGTGTAATAGTAGTGTCGTCTGGTGTCGAGTTATATTGTTTTGAAAATTTTTTTGCTGAAGGACCGGTAACAATGAAATTTCAATAGAAACTGCCTATAAAATGTATAATTTCATGCTTCTTAGAATTCAATTTCATCTCCCACATTTGTGGGATTTTATTATTACATATCTCTACATCAAACTTTTTTCATCATAGAGATTTCGTCTTGACAAAGTTGATAAACTGATAATAATTCTGACAACATTGTTGAATTTTGAGAGACCAGAGAAGAAATAATATTCGATGAGATTTAACTCAGGACAGCATTCAGATTATTCTTGAAATTCATGATTTTTTCCTCAAATTTAATCTTAGACAATTAAGAATAACTTGAGAACGACGCGTTTTATTGAAAAAACATAAGAATACTTTTATTTTCTAAACCGATTAGTTCTTTCGAAAATGTGAACCGTTTATTCTTTTCAAGTGATTTGATAGTGTTTTTGCATGAATTTATGAGTCGACCACCCTGTAACTTTCAAACTAGGAGAGATATTGAATAAGTTTCGATTGAGTAATATGCACCACGAATAGAGTAAAAAATCAACCAAAATTCAGTTCATTTGAAATAATGGTTCCGAAGATATGAACAGGAAAGTGTTTTTTTCGTGGATTTTCGACACCCTGTATCTTCCAAACGAAACCGAATTTTGAAAAATGGTATGAGAAAAAAGTGTTTCGTTTGATGAGAGGAATCTACAGTTGAAATATATGTACAAGTCAAAGACTCACCCTGTATATAGTATGGCATTGTCTAAGAACATTCAGCTGATACCGAATTATTATCGCATCTATAAAATAAAACGAAAATAGTTTTATTGAAATGCAGGTCGAGGTGTCCTGCTAAGGCTTTGGAATATTGCAACGAATCTTATGATATTTATACTGTCTGTGGTATTTCTATAATATGCGTTTATTTTTTACCACAAAGGGGGGGTCTAGAAATACAAATCGTGATTATCAATCTGAATTATCTCAGAATCATGTTGTCCAAAAAACCAGAAAAAACTCTTCATCGGCCTCAGACGCAACACATCCATGTCAGCGACCTATGTCGGCCATCAGGATTCTTGACATACGTAACGTATCTCTCCTTCTTGGCTCCGCAGGATTTATGGAATTACTAGACGAGTCAACACGGATGTTGCAATTGCATTTAATTACTGTGGAATGGCCTCTGAAAGGACGCCGAATAATAAAATCGACGACATAATGTTCAGATTGATTAGACATAATGAACAATTGTGTCTACTAAATGGTTGCAGTTGGTGGTCTTTCTGATTTTTCTTGATGATAATTATTATTATTATGGTCCTGATTGTTAGTGCTTTTCGCTCTGCTCAACAAACGACTGGAGATCTTTTTCCATTTATTATTATTTTACGAGGCAATCAGAAATGCTGCCATTATATTTCCAACCTTTCAAAAGATATTGGATGTTTCTTTCTTGTAGATCCGAGACTTCATACATACTAGTCTGTACCCAGGATGATTCTTGATGGTTCCAGATATTCACTTAACTAGCTGACAGAGGATGCTGTCGTGAAATAATTATTCCACTATTTGTTTGATTCCAAGACTTTTTCCTTCTTTAATTCATCCTGTTCAAATTTGAGTTCCTAACAATTTGTCAATCGCTAAGCGCGTTCGGCAATAGCATCCGAGAACGGACGGATTTTTAAATCACGTGATCACATATTGTACAAATTTGTCAGATTTTCTGTAATAAACGAACGGTACGGAGCGTTTTTTCTGTTCGCCAGATATTAAATTAGTGCTTAAAGGTCTATTCGGCCATAGTGGTAGTCTGGGTCTTATTTTAATTCTTTTGTTATAGCTCTCAACACATATTCTGAATCATAATTTTTTTTATGAAACGACATTTTTTATTTATTACTACACAACAAATATAATGAGAAATTAATATAGATATCATGTTATATATTTTAGAAAAAGAAAGAAGGGGCAGTTTTATCTGCCACAGAGATCTGTACAGTTTACATAAAAAAAACTAGTTTGTATTATGAATATTTGTAATGAAAAAAATTGATAACGCCAATGAAAAAAGTGCCTGTATAATAATTTTGTTTCCTGTTTATAGCACCAGTAATAAAAAAGTAACGGGAACTTTTCATTTGCAACATTTTCCAATTTACTCTTTTAGCTCGGAAACGGTTTGACTGAGACTTGGAAGGTTGCGGTTTTCACCAAAATAATCCTCTCGAAAATCGAATCCGAAAATGTGCATTTTTTTAGCCCACCGGGTTTCTGAGATCCGTTCAGTTGACAACGAATTTGGGACACTTGGTACAGTCGGAATAACCATCTGTAAGATCTTCGTTATAAAATTTAAATGACAAGAAACCAGGAGCACATCTGAAACAATACAAAGAATGATGGAATCCAACATTATGTGTATTCCTGGTGTCAGCTTTCCTAATTGATTTCTCAGAATTATGATGAGATGTTCCATCATAAAAATCACAGGAGGTGCCAAAATCTAGAACTCACGGAAAACATTCGCACAACAGTCGCGATAATTCAATACACAAAAATGAATATCTCACGAACTATGAGGCTTAAGAAAAAATTCATGAATTTGCTTTGCTTGACGGAAGAGCAATTATATACAGGTGTCCCAGAAGTCGCGCACCTCATTGAGGGGATCGAAAGTGAAAAATATTCTAAGACCAAAAATGTATTATTGAAAATTTTGGATAACGTAGTTAATTAGTAATTAATTAATGAAAGTGACCAATCAGGAGCGCCCTGCAGAAGAATAAGTATGCAGTGGGGACGCGAGAGTGAGACGCCAGTCTCGGTTTACGGCGTGAAAAGCCGACATTAGCTCTGGCGTCTCACTGTCGCGTCCCCAATGCCTACTTATTCTTCTGCAGGGCGCTCCTGATTGGTCACTTTCATTAATTAATTACTAATTAACTACGTTATCAAAAAATTTCAATCATGGATTTTTGGGCTTAGAATATTTTTCACTTTCGATCCCCTCAATGGGGTGCGCGACTTCTGGGACACCCTGTATATAATTGCTCTTCCGTCAAGCAAAACAAATTCATGAATTTTTCTTAAGATTTTTGGGCTTAGAATATTTTCCACTCTCGATCCCCTCAATGGGGTGCGTGACTTCTGGGACACCCTGTATATTAAAAATAGCGGTCCCCAGATTGATACTAGTGGAACTTCAATATCAATTAGAGTTCCCTGAGACCTTGCATTCTTATAATAATCAACTTGAGTGTTCGCATCTAAAAATGATGGCATTGAATTCAAATTTCCATCATCAAAACAATACCAGACAGCTTACATAGAAGCGACGTATGAAGAACATCGGAAGCTTTCGTCCACAGCCCTCATGCATTCTCAAACTAGGAGGAAATTCAGTGCTGAACATCTCCCTGTGTCATTCGAGAATCCAAGCTCCCCTTCAGGAAAGTATGATTCTGCAAATCTTCGGTTCCATTCGTGACCCCAACATAATACAATTCTGTTCTTCTAGTACCCATCTCTTCAGCCCAGGAAGAGCTATCTTCCGCTGAAGTTCAAGCAGGAAAAATGCATATTGACCCCAAAGTCAATAAAAACTTGCATCCATTGTAGCAAGTACAGGTATCTTCGATTCTACGCACAAGAAAGAGTGGATTGCACGCAGTATTATGGGAACTTGGAACGTACACACACCATTGTTTCCTGCATAATGACTCATGTATTTGAATTGAAGATCTTACGAACGGTGTAATGAATTATTCATGCGAATTGTAGTACCGTACGGCAGAATTTGTTCCTTTTTCGGACATAAACATGAATTGTTGCAAGATATTCTAGATATTTGTGTTTTATTATACGGAGGATGAAGTTCAAGGAACTTTATGTCTTGGTTCTTGATTAATAAGGGAGTTCCATTGGAATTATAACGAATATTATAGAGATTTTAATAAACTAACGAAGTATTTTCTTTCCTAAAACCTCACAGTTTTTTCGTCCAACAGATCACTTTTCAAAAATAAATCGAATGAGTTTTTTCATGATAAGTCCATCTTGTGTTCTTTCTTTCGAATCATTTGTCCGATACCAATGAACAAATACAGGGTGTATTTTAAGGTGAGGCTTTTTGACAGGTGATAGAACTCATTAAAATAAGTCATTTTACTGAAAATTTCTTATATGAAATGTTCAATTTGAAGAATTTATAAAAAATTTTGGGCATCAGTACCATAATACTTCTCTGGCCAGCATCTCTCTACATCTCTGCACCAGGTTTATGAACATCCGCGAAGTTGGGTGATTTCTTAGCAGAAATCTTGTTCAGAAAACTACTTATACGCTGAAGTCTGAACTAGCATTTTGTTTTGATTCACCATAAATTAAAAGCATTAGTTCATTATTTGAATGAACGTACGGCATTTTCGAAACATAAACCTCGCCGTAACACGATCCAAAATGCACTGATCTCAATCGATATTCTGAGTCATGTATGACAAGAAGACAAAGAACAAGAAATGTTGATACCTACGAGGCGAGGTTCGAACTGCGGAATCTACCATCTATCAAAAGAAAAGCCTCATCTTTAAACACACCCTGTAGATGCCAGTCATCTTTTCGTATGATTATGAGGATATCTTCATTGAAAGCAAAAGTTTTCGATTTGTCTTGTATAGGATCGGCAGAATTGGTGCTACATGAACTAAAACTTTTTAACCCGAGGAGATAGAAAAAAATGAATGGCATTCCTCTATCTTCTTTCGTTTTCGAGTTAAAGGCGAAAATTTAAATTTGGGCGATTTCAACTTTAGTCATTATCTGCGTTTCTGTTTATGCTAGGATGTTGAAATAAAAACATTATACAGGCACTTTTCTGATAGCAATCCAGTGGCGAACTCTGATTTTCTCTAAGAGGTTTATTTGCTGAGTTATAACATAAAGTTGTGTTTTTTCTTATGGAAACAGTAGTTTGTAATGACTTAGAAAGAATCGCCATTTTTTTCCCGTTTCAGAAATGTATAATATGTCATAAACCGTTCTCAGATTCCTTAAAATATTATGAAAAAGATGGTTTGTTTAAGGAATTCAAATTATTGAGTATTAAGAAGGCTGAATCATAGAATTATGTGTCACTACGCATGGTGTAATTATTATTTCACAGTTGAATCACTTGCTGTCCCACTATTCTCATTCGCTAAAATATATATATTCTTATGAAAGAATTGGGTGGTTTATAGATATTGATTATATGAATGTCACAAAATTTGAAGGCAATAAAAAAAACTTCGTCAACTTCCCCATTACGAACCAACTCGACATTACAAGTTGAAGAAGTTTGAACATATCATATTTTTCGTAATTTTGGAATATCTCCATAATGCCGCCAACGATGATTAAAAACTGACAGTTGTCTCAAACAGAGATCACACCATCAAGTATTCAACCGTGAAATAATAATTTCAACATGCGTAGAGACACATAATTCTATGATTCAGCCTACTTAATACTCAATAATTTGAATTCCATATACAGACCATATTTATCATAATATCCTAACGAATCTGAGAGCGATGTATAACATTCGATACATTTCTGAAACGGAAAAAAATGGCAATTCTTTTTAAGTCATTTCAAACTACTGTTTCCATAAGAAAAAACACAACTTTATGTTATAACTCAGCAAATAAATCTCTTAAAAAAAATCAGAGTACGTCACTGGATTGCTTTCAGAAATGTGCCTGTATAATGTTTTTATTTCAACATCCTAGCATAAACAGAAACGGAGATAATGACCAAAGTTAAGTCACCCCAATTTAAATTTTGGCCTATAACTCGGAAACGAATGAAGATAGAGGAATGCAGTTGATGACATTATCAATTTCTCGAAAAAAGAGGACTATAAGGTGCCATTCCTTTCTCTCTATCTCATCGGGTCAAAAAGTTTTAATTCATGTAGCACCAATTTTGCCCACGCTGTACATACATTATAACAATGATTCTCAAATGAAGCCTTCCTTCCAGTTTTTATCATTTCAAATACAGTTCTGTCAAGAAAATTCAACAGAATATGGAAAATACGGAAATAGCCAAAAACTGGTATGTTTTGATAAGAATTGGGTGGATGCAACGTCTCAACAAAATTAAGTTTATTCGAAATCACTGATCCGGAAATATAGGATAGAAAAAAATTTGGACAGATATCAATCTGTGAAAAATTAGGAATTTCTTTTTTCAATAATTCCCTAGAATTTCATAAATTTACGGATGCGCGATATGGATGAACAGTCTATCAGAAACTGCTTATGAGGGTCCCAATCATCAAATTCCAATGATTCGATCTTTTTTCAACCACCCTTTTCTGTTCCAAATCAATGATTCCAATTTTCTCTGACATTATTCTCACAAAATTCCTGCCTTGGCTAAAGAATCGAATTGATTCCTAAGGTAAATGATAGCAGTACCACAACCTGTTGAGTCCTATGATATACTCTATGGATGCTTCCAGAATCACCGATCAGCTGAACGACAGCAGTAGGTACGCATTACTTCCTGTCACGAATTAAAAAAATCCAGCATATCAGCTTATGATTACATAATTTTCTTCACCCAATTTCAAATTTTACCGTTTCCAATCGAAGACCTTTGACATAATGTTGTCACTCTATAACCAGAGTCCCTTTTCGAAAACTTTAAAGAGTAGCTTTTCACACTAGGGGAAAAAGTGGAGAAAGCGAAATCCTCATCAAAATACGCCTCCTCGAAGGATTTAGGAAAAATCAATTAAGTAGCTGGTTATAGTTATAAGGTTCAAGTTGGAGCATTCTTTATACGAATAGATGAATCAATTTTTTGATAGGTACCAAATATCCTATTACTCAGTATCATAATAAGGGAGCAAACTTCTTGTTGAAAACTGCTCATGCATCACCTCGAAATAAAAAGTGAATTTCCTCATGAGTTCCCCACAGAGATCAGAATGATTCTAGAAAAGGACCCCCTCGTGGTTGAATACGATTTATAACAATTTCTGATTATTCAGTTATTACTAGTCAGATAGAACGTCCGTTAATAAAATCGTATACGATTTCGTTTCATGTAGGTCGTGAGTAATGAGAATATGTACCCCTGTAATAGATATTTTCCTTTGGATTCCTGGAGAGTGTTTATTTGCACATGCAGGTATATTTTAATCCTGCATGTACTGTAATGGAGGAATAATAAACCAGTTGTTTAATCATTATGGAATACTTATCCTGGTGGATTCAAGTGTGAATAATGGGTGATTATGAATGTAGCTGAATTATGGCCATTTTATCGGCAGATTAAGTAATGTGATGACTCTATCTCGTCATGCATCTTGATGCCCAAGAAAGGGTTATAAGAAGATTATTAAGAATCTTTTATTGGGCTTATTTCTTCATATGCAGGGTGTTCCTAAATTTGAAAAAAGAAGGGAAGATTCCTGGAATAATTTTGAGAAACAAGTCCCATAAACATGGGAACGCAATCGTGTAGTTTTCGAGATAGTTTGAATACTTTTCAAGTATTTGTCTCATAGTATCTGCACATCATAAGATCATTGCTTCAGATCGGGAAAATAATAATAAAAACTAATCATGAATTTTTTCACCGCTAACTGGATTTTGATGACAATTTTGATTTTTTTCCCAAATCGGTAGCGACAAAATTACAAGAGACCATAAAGTTCTGAAGTAAAATAGGGGGCAGTGTAGATTTAAAATCGAAAATGGCATGTCACATGGTGTAAACTATAAATCGAAAGATAATATATGCCAAATTTCAGTTGAATATCAGTAAAGTAACTGTGAGAAAAAGAAGTATAATACCATAGTACAAAGAAAGATCTTTATAACTTCATTACTATGATAATACTCACAATGTATAGACTTTTTCAAAGGGTAGCGATAGTCAGTAGAAAGGATGTTGAAAAAATATGTGAGATTTTTCCGGCTGAATTCAACATTTGAAAATCTTGACTAAAGACTTTTTCTCGTTGGTATTTTCCTTGCAATATCAAAACCAGTAACACTATTCGAGGGATCCGACCTTTGATGATACGTAATAATGCATCTTTTCCATTCAGACAGCCAAATTTTCTTGTTCTTTGTTCGAATCGAAAAGGTTTGGCGACTTGAATTTTGGAATTTCACAATATGGAACATAGAGAAGTATAGCAAACTAGCTGGCCCGTCGAACTTCGTTCCGCCTAAATGATACCTATGGCTTGGTTAGATTTCTGAACTGTCAAATCGAGTTGATTCTAGATCAAGCTCCGATCACCGGTGATATGCTTTGTGAAACCCCCGTTAAATTTGCATAAACTTACCATTGCTATTTTCTTCAAGCAGGAGATAAATTAGGCATAATAAAAGTTCTGTAATCTGTCAAATGTCATCTGTCAAATGCCATCTGTCAAATGTCATCTGTCAAACGTCATCTGTCAACTGTCATCTTTTCCATGGATATGAGCTGTCACACAAAACAGAAATACAAAAATTATATGTCAATTACTAATTATGGGCAATTTTGATTTCAGTTATTTCCGCAAATATATTTATCACCCAAACATGAATGAAAAACATTTCAGAAATATAGAGAAAAAATGAAAATGGACAACTCACGATTGATGCTGACCGTCACAATCCGATTTACTTTACAATACGGTAAAAATTCACTGTTCCGCCAACTTGAGATCTTTACCCGCTTTTGATCTGATAATAGCCTTCCATGTTATTATAAGTTCTATGCAAATCACACAATAATTGTATACATCGCCATTCATACTCTTGTCTATACCTACCATTTCTGATTTTCCTACCCTTCAAGAAAATGAAATGCACCGTTGCCAGACTACTTCATGGCTTATAACTTCACAACGTTCTATTTTATTATTGCATTTCTATTGAATACCGTGGAACTTTGTTCTACTACTTTTAATCCCCATGGTAAGACCTACTGCACTTTTAACTATTCACTTGACATGAGATTCTGTGGAAGAAAAACTAACCTCCTTTGTCCAAATGTCAAAACCTATATAAGTACTCTATGATTGCTCGATTGGTGGTAAGAAAAAGGAAGGCTTTTTTTTCCTTTCTGTAGGATTTTTTTGGGAATATTTTGTTATACAAACCTTACCCTAACAATAATAAACACAACAAAAAAAGAATTGTCCAATTTGTTGCGATCGTTTGAACAATATGGCATTTCGAAGTTTTGAACCAACCTTCCTTACCAACCATAGATCCTCTTTTATTAATATAGATGAATTTTGGGAGGACTGAAATTAATTCCTAAAATCCAAAGCAGTTGTCTGTCTGCGAATATGGGGAGGGGCAATATTTGATAGCTCCGGCAATCAATAAATAGTTCTGATAGTTTCAGTAATAATCTTCGTAGATGAATTAAAAAGGAATCCAGATAAACATGGCATTCACATACAACGATTTTTGTTCTCTCCACAAATCGGAAGAATACCGAGATACAATTTTGAAACTTTGCAATTCACTCATGTAAATTCTTCAATTTATAATTATTTGTCCTATATAGGTATTACGTTTGTGGGTCAAAAAGTGTATAATTCCTCAACATCATTCTATTGTGAACCACCATGATGACTTTTAATGAAGTCACACCTGTCCTGCATTGGCGACAATCGTTACAATGAATCCCAAGAATGCGTACAGTAATAGTAAAAGGGAATATCTATGTCTGGTATTTTCTTTGAGTACTTTGGTATGTCGACAACGAATAATATTATTTATTCAGAAGAAAATATAACATAATAAGTCGATAATGTTACATTTATCGAATTCCGAAAAGATTTCTACACCTCAGGATGAAGATCATTGGCGGAAAGGGAAACAAACGGCAAATGGATTATATAACCTTACCAAACCATGAAATAAGTGTCTTTTTTTGGATCGAAAGCAAAGGAAATTAATAAACAGAAATTTTGTTCTCCATGTGTTTTTTTTTCTGGTGCATAATTTTCAATTTCTTTTTCGAATTCATGAATAATAATAATGAAAGGACAGATTTCATATTCTCGGATTCTTACAGAAGTCTAGACAATCAATCCTTCACTCGACCATTTTCGACAAATATAGGGTAAAAATTCGTTGAGAATCGTTGCATTATGAACCTTATGTTTGGGAATCCGTACCAAATAGAATTCTACCGATACCATTCTGAAATTTTGTACAAATTATCGTCTTGTGGTAGTTTGTTGTGTGAAACAAGTACCAGATTGTAATTATATTTGAGATCGTAATCGGATTTAATGGTATTCTGTGTATGCGGTGATAATGAGAGGTCGCATTCCTAGTTTTATTCGAGATCACTGGATACGGCGAAAGTGTCAATTATTCAATATAATTACTTTCGGTCCATAAGCGCAACCGAATTTTATATTATTGATTCAGTGTGGAGCAACGCACAGGCTTTATTCATATTTTCGAATTACTCAACTGAGCACAACCATTTACAACTGACAGTATGAATGTAATTTCGAATAAAATACACCTCCATGATGAAGGTGGATAGGGGCACAAATGAAGTAGATATAAAATTTAGGTTGGCAGAATCCGAAAACCATTTTCCTGAAAGCTCATCTAAAGGGAAAAATTGATTCGTTTTCTTTTCTCCATGCCTATAGATCTGAAATATTACTCAATAATTTACAACGGACTGATTGTCTTCAGGCTTCTGTGTGAAATAATTTCTAATAGGATTTCTCGTTTCATAATATCCGAAAACCAGTGAATCACAAAAGTTTTCGATTCTCAAAAGGGATATAGGTACATACCAATATCCTCATACAAAACATAAAAAAATCCCAATATTCGTACCTTCCTGAACAAGCCCTTATTTACATTATATACTGTTGTTCGTACGAATAGTTGAATAATATATTTTTTTTAATTTGCAGAAAATCATCCATGTGGGAGAACAACAGAAAATTATAGTGTTGAAAGGTAAGTTTTCTTATTTGTTACGTTCATTTCTGACTTACTTTAAGTAAAGCGAGAAAGGTTTTTCATCTCAGCGTTGAATATTCTGAGGAAAGGATAATATAATGATTAATCAAATCAGTTTATTTGTGCTGACTAGGTATCGGACATATAGGATTATTTGCCTTGAAATATTGTTTCCTGCCGTCTGGAATATTTGATTATCCGAAATAACATAGCGGAAAAATAATGCGGATTCTGCCGTGTTGAGACATAAAAATATCGGATCGGTTTTAATACAACAGTTCCTATGTTTTTATTGGTGGTATTTATTCATGTCATAATTGAAATTCGGGATGTTGACGAATTCATCCATTTTCGCTTCATATGAATTCATTCTTTCTCAAAAAATAGGTCACTGGAAGCACTGAAGTGAAGACAGAAGCTTTTTAGTGCTGTTCATTCTCATTGTAGGTAGATTCACCTTGTAGGCAGATTAACCTTGTAGGCAAATTCACCTTCTAGGTAGATTCGAATTTGCCAGTCCGAGAAAAGCAAATTTCCTATTTTGTTTTTTGTTACACGGAGTTAAATCAATATATTTTTATTTCGTGTTGATTCCTGCCTTGTTAATGCGCTTCAGGGACAAAAATTACTCTTTTTCAAATAATTTATTCATTTAATTATACAGTGTGTTTCGGTATGACCTAGCGATAATTTAAGGGAATCAAATATACCTAATTTTTTTATCGAGATGGAGAAAAAACCAGGATTAGCCCTGGAAAAGACTGGTTACGATGCATGCATTGGTTGCATTTGGCTCAAGCATCTTGTGCTGATGTTCCTAGAAGAACCATGCGTTTCATTGGTGGACTTTGTCTGTAGTTTTGTAACTATAAGAAGAAAAAAAATGTCCATGCCGGTATGTCATTTTGTCCATAGCATTCGGACAAAATAAATTTTGTTTATCCCAATTTATCTGAGAATACTTCATTTTTGGTACTTTCATTTCATAATGGTTGATTAGAATTTGTGAAGAAAGGACCAAAGATCATAGTTGTAGAGTATGACATTACTGTGATACACTACCAACAAGTTATGCCTCTGAAATAAAACCCTATGTCATTTTGTACGTACTTCCCCTACTGTATTCCACACTCACAAGGTACCGAATAACACACTAGAGTTCAACCTAAACGAGATCCTGGGTTCTGTCCTTTGCCTGGAAAATATGTTGCCCACCCTTTTAATCATGTATAGGAGACGTTTTAAAGTCAGCTAAAGGACAGAACCCCGTTTTGGTTGAACTCTTGTGGGGTGTATTCGGTACCTTGTAAGTGTGTTGCACAGCATGAAGTGACTGTAGAAATGGAGGATGACAAGAGACATGATTATTCCAGAGTCGAGGACAACGTTTAGTATTCTACACGATTATGTTACCGAAATGCTTTATAAGTGCATTCGATTCTTCCGCCATCGAACTCACACCAACGAAATGAAAGAATAGCTTCCACTCATCAGATGGAATCAAAGTTCAAATTTCCCCGAAATCCAATTCCTATCATTCCAATGACCATGTCCTACTCAGCTGCTTTTCGTTACAATATACTTGCAAAATTCTTACGCAAGGACTCGATATTCTTGTGAGATAGTTATGGTCTGGCGAGTCGAAGATATAAGTTTACAAAATAACGCGATGAATGTAAAACGAAACCCGGTTCCACTAGGAACGTGAATAGGTGGCGATGTGAAAATTTTTCATTTCCTGAGGTCGTCCAGATACGTTATACATCTTGATATCGAACAAAGGCTTCCTGTGTGTGTTCCAATTGAAAGCATAATTAATTTTTTCCGATTTCGACACTGCTGCGTTTCTTCAGTTTTTTTAGCGTATGGTATGTAACGGTGATATTGTTTGCTGTCTTATTCGACGGAAGAAATGGTTCTGTAGGAGTTAGCAAAGATCATAAATGATTTTTTCCGCAAATCGATAGGAAATTTTGACATTCCAGTCAAAATTGGTCATAGAAAAAGTCAAGATTTCCTAACTGTTAGGAAATATTTCCTCACTGTAAGGAAATGATATTTCCTTACAGTTGGTTCGACATATTATGCATATACGAACTTTTCTCATGATCAATAATTATTTTTACCACTAATTCGCACTTCTCAAAATGAAAATGATTATTAATGCTTCCTAAATTGGAAGACCGGCCTATATATACCAATTCTCACCTGTGTAGACTAGGGATAATCATTTCTAATTGAGTTTCTCACCTATCTGCTTCCTTGAACCCTCTTTATCTTCAATTAGGAGGTCGTAAATTGATTGATATTATGAAGCTTTATGTAGTACAAATGAAAATGTCAGGATGACAAAAGAAAAACATCCAAAATCAACATTATATTATGGCATTACTTATTAGGAAAGTGAAAGCAAGGGCTTTCTCAGACTATTTTTTTTGTGATTTGGCAATGCTGTCATTTTTATATCAGCAGCACGTTATGACGAGTACAACCAATCAAAAATCTCTCTAGCCACCGACGTCACACGATTTCCCGCTTCGTCTGATCGTTTGAATTCGGTAGATTATTTTTGAGTTCTCAATATTTTTTTGAGGGTATAAATCGATAAAGAAAAAATTTAAAAAAAAATCACGAATTACGTTAAAATCCAATATGTCAAAATATATTTTTTCTGAAAATTACTGGAAATGCCCATTTGGGTATGTTCACCATCAATTGTCTACCGAGTAGACTCTACTCGGTAATGATGACAGGAATTTTTACAAGGTCAGTACAATAAGATGACAAAGATAACGCTTTTCAAATCATCAGTGCAAGAGAGAGATAATGAATGAAGCTGAGACGAAAACCTCAGAGTAATAAAAGATCCTTCCTTTATTACTCTCCGAGAACAGAACCCGTGATTTTTATATGACGAGCAAGGTTTAATCTATTCGTAGATTTTATTTGGTATTATCAAGAAGGGGAGGCTTTTTCTTACTACTAAATTGTTAAGATGAATTCTCTGACCCAATCAAATAAAGAGAGATAAATTAATAAGGTTATTCTCGAAAATCATAGATAGATTATCAGAATCCAGAAATCTCAAAAGAAGTATTACTATTTTCGTTTCGTTTTCGATTAATCTGAAAACTGTCCTAATAATATTTCTTTTGAGATCTCTGCATTCTGTATACCTAAGGTCTTCTCGCAAGAACAACCTTCTTAACTGACATCTTTCCTTCTTCAATTGGGTCGAATTCTCCATCAAGTCCTGTCACGGTCGCCAAGACGCCAAACCATGAGATTTGAAGAATTATTTTAGGAAGATCTTTTTTCATGAAAAAATATCAACTGAAAAACTTGACAGATTTTCACTCGATACAAATTGTATATTTTTTCATGATGAACAGATTGAATAAACTATCCATTTCGTACAATGTCCATTATTAATAACAGTTCAACAAAATATAACAAATTTCGTTCAGCTCACACAAAATTCCTAACCATTAAATTGATAGGTCCAATAAGTATTGCACATAACATTTCGGCTACAATTGCAGTAGCGGAGGTTTCTCGATCGTAGGTTGTAACCCGACGAATGACTGCTCCGAACTGAAGATGCCTACCACAGTTGTAGGCAAATCGTAGGTGGAATTCCTAGTGGACGATAGCTAGAGAACACGGTTACACTAAATTTTATGTTAACAGGTGGATGATAAACAGCCCCTAAGTGACAATGATTTGTATTAATATGAAATAAATCACTCTACATTTTAAGAATAATTGACTTCCGACTTATGAGAATAGTAAGTTGAACAAAATCAACGCCAATGACCAAAAAGCTCCCTGTTCTGCTGTTCACTTCCTTACGTCTACGTGTTATAGAAATTTCATCCTCTTTGGTTTATCTGATTTCAGTGATCTCTCGAATAATATGACCATTATTGTAAACCATCTGCAGTCAGGCCATATAATATGTTTTTGCATTTTGATCTCGGAATATTAGAAAGTCCCAAAATCCCAGATGAATTTGTGTGTTTTTATACTCTCTGCAATGACTAAGAATATCCACTACGAAGAAGTCATTAAAATTTTCCTCTCGTTGGAAATTAAGTTTTACAGTTAAAATTATGCATTCTAATTGGAAAATGTTTACGGAGGACATAATATCGTTTCTTATTACCATGAAATCAACATTTTGCTCTCCCGACTTTTATCTCGTCGACCATCGAGCATAATTTCTGAACGTTTCTTCTTCTCGTTATATTAATAAGTCTGCAGTACGAATGCTCATCATTCTGTTTTGAGTAGATCCAGGCCGTTCGTGACCAATAATGGCTGTATTTTCTCTGAAATCCCTGCAACAGGTAATTTCGAGATTGTGTGCAAGATGATGATGATTCGAATGCGTGAAATTGTGAAAGATCAGGACCTCTGAAAGCGTTGCGAGTTCCACAGTATATGACTTCTATCAGATAATAGTACAGGCAATATTTCACATGTAACTACGTAACGGACGAAAGGCAAGAGAACGAAACCGAATGATGTTGAAATTGGCTGAAATTCAAATAATGGACGCTATTTAAATTGCCGGTATTTCTAGTATCTCATACTGCGTTCAATTCATTGGAGGTTTTCAGAAATTCAGAGAACTTAAATTAAGGCAGAATGTAAAAATCGGTATCTCGAAGTTTGATGATTCCTACGACATTTCTTCGAACATATGCTATCAAAGGGTCAGTGATTTCAGCCTACTATTCAATACATAAAGTAGGTGCTATATTTCAGAGCGATTTTTCTTCTTAAACGAGAAATATATCATGTCGTCACGATGATTGTTTATAAATCAAAAACTAAAAATCCTTTGTTATGTGAACCATTGACCGTTCAATTGAAGATCAAAGTGCCGACGCTTACTGACGTTTCTGTGTAGTTAGGTAGGTATTCTGTGGTTGGACTCACTAATTACGAATCTGTGGTCAATTCAATTCCGTCCCTAAACACTGAAAAAGTCATTGTGTTGTGAAAATAAACACATACAAATGACAAACGCTTGTATACCAAATTCCTAACGGGTTTTCCAATAGCGATTATACAATTTGAAATAAAAAAACCCATTGTATTCATTTGGAATGAAAATATCATCATAGTCACAACTTCTCTATACGTACTGCATTCTGTCAACTCAATTTTTCATCACTTTTTACATAAATTTGGCTATATTTCATCAAGCACGTCCAATGTTCATTTTCAATATCTCAGTTGTTGTTGGATAATCGGCATAAATTATTGGCTTAACATATCCTCAAAGGAAAAAATCACAAAGTCAAGTCAAAATCACTCGACCTGGGAGTCAATTCCTGGACAATTCCTTGGGCCATTTCCATGACCAAAGGTTTTCCAATAAATTGATTCTTCAGGTTTTTGTGTGGTAGTTGGCGCCGTCTTGTTGAAACCGTACCTACATCGTCCATATTATTCTGAACAACAGCTGGAAAAACAACTCATTTGTTCTGTATCGTTCCCCATTGCGAAGAATTCGACCAGCATGAATTGCACACCACACTGTGACAGTGATACATAGACCAGGGCCGAAACCTTCAAAATTGGTAAAAAATGAAAAAATATCACAGTAGGATGAAACCCATTAGAAAAGGAGGGGAATATGATCAAAATGAAAGGAAAAATAAATTACGGTCGATCCGAGTTCGGGAAGTGGGAGGGGTGAGTTTTTAAGGGTGAAAAATGTTTTTCCTTGATTTCCCGGAAAACTACAAGTCCTAAGGAAAAAATGTAGAATGGCAAAGTTGTAGGTAATGAAAATATCTACAACTTTTGTATTTGCAATTTTTTCACATAACCTCAAAATTCAGGTGAAAAATTCAAAAAACCAAGTTTTTGGTTCTTTATTTAAATCTTTTTCAAAAAAAATTTTTTTTCTACGAAATTTTGTGAAAACTTACCTTATTATGTCCCAAATACACTGTAATTTATTAGATTCAAAAAAAAAGTTTAGGGGCTTTTTCTTCATTGAAATATCTACTTTCTGATGGTGTAAAAAAAACATACATTACTATAGGAAATGTTCTCAGGAAATGCAAAAAATTGAAAAAACTCGAATTCGAAATTTTTTTTTAATCATTATGTACAATTTTGAGGTATTTATTAAAATTTACTCTTTAATTACTTAAGAAACGTAAGATTTCCTGTTTCATTTATAAACTAAAAAACTGCAAATTGAAATATACTTCTATAATTAACAAAACAATAAGTTAATAAAGTTAATATTTAATAAGACATCTACAATATTTTGAAGAAGTTGTAGAATCTTGTTTGAATAATATTTTTAGATGACTATTTATTGCTGTCTTAAGATAATTCATATACCTGAGTGACCTTTGGTTAATTTTCAACCCATTGTAAGTTATTTCATAGAGAAGTGGGGGCTGAGTTACTCTAATGGTGGGTTTCATAAATCGTTGATTGAACAAATCACAGAATTATTCGACGAAATTGTCAAATCAACCAATAGGATTTCTAATTTTCGAAATTTTTAGCATACAATTGAGTGAGTTGTGAGAAATTTACTTTATTCAAAGAATTGTTTGAAAGTAAAGAAAATATAAAAAAAGTGGATTACAATTAATAAAATCTATTTATAAATGTGAAAAAGAAAAAATAACACTAAATCAATTGAGGTTTCAAAAATATCAATTGGCAAAAATTAACTCATCTTTCACTTTGGCAAACCTCCCACCCACAGAAGGAGCAGCGGAACAACATTGTTACAGAGCATATTATCAACTTCAAACTTGGTTGGGTAACGAATTGACAGCAACAGATTGGGGCTGGAAGCAACATCAGCGTGGCATTATGCCCAAATTTACAGAAAAGGATTTAATTCCGGAAGTATTGCTCAAAACTATTTGCTGCAGCTGTGAAACTGGATGTAACAGTTTAAAATGTGGCTGCCGAAAACATGGTTTAAAATGCACAAATTTATGCACTAATTGTCATGGTTCTGAAAATTGCTCCAATATAGAAGAAAAAATTTATGAGGAAGTAAATTATTCAGATGAAATTGAGGAAGAAGAAACAATGCAGACTGGAAATAACATTGGAGACGAAAATGATGGTCTTGAAGATTTCGACGATCAACTAGAGTTGGAAAGGTTTTTCGAATCTGACGATGAAGAAATGCCTTCGAAGAGACAAAAACTAATGAGTAACTGATTAGAATTTCAGATAAGGTATTTATGAATAACAAGATTAACGTTTTTGAAAAAAAAAAATAAAATGCGTAATCAGAATTAAGTATCTAAATTCAATAGTACGATTTACCTGTATATTTATATTGTATAAGATTTTCTATGACATGAATGTAATTCGAATTAAATAAATAAACTCTTTATCCTAAAAAAAAATGCAGCAATCACATTTTTTTGATGAAATTGTACATAGTGATTAAAAAAAATTTTCGAATTTGAGTTTTTCCAATTTTTTGCATTTTCTGAGAACACTCCTTATAGTAATGTATATTTTTTTACACCATCAGAGAGTAGATATTTCAACGAACGAAAAGTCCCCAAACTTTCTGAAAAAAGCTGGTATTTTGACGTCAGAATTTCCGATTGAAAATTAGGGTGCTTTTTTGATATTGAGTTAAAATAAGACGAAAACATAAATATTTTAAATCAAATAAATTACAGTGTATTCGGGATATAATAAGGTAAGTTTTCACCAAATTTCGTAAAAAAAAAAATTTTTTTGAAAAAGATATAAATAAAAAACCTAAAACTTGGTTTTTTGAAATTTTCATATAAATTTTGAGGTTATGTGAAAAAATTGCGAATAAAAAAGTTGTAGATCTTTTTATTACCTACAACTTTCCCCTTTAATTTTTTTCCATAGGACTTGTAGTTTTGCCGGAAATCAAGGAAAACCATTTTTCACCCTTGAAAACTCACCCCCTCTCACTTCCCGGACTCGGATCGACCGTAATTTATTTTTCCTTTCATTTTGATCATATTCCCCTCCTTTTTTAATGGGTTTCATCCTACTGTAATTTTTTTTTGTTTCAAAAATTTTCGACCCTGGTCTATGACGTTATCTGGATGTTATGGTTATGTTATGGTGCCCGAACAGTTTCGTATGGATTTTCAGCATTCCAAATTCTGCTTTCTTTTTGTTAAGATACCTATTCAATTAAAATTGAGCTCAATCACTGAATCAGATTTTCCGATAAAATTCTTATCGTTTTCTGGTCGTTCAAAGCAGAATCAGGAAATATAATTTAACAAATTCTAAACGTTGTTGAAGCATGTATCTTTCCATGGATGAATGGCATAACTTACTGAACACAAATGACATACGAAATCTCAAAAAATAATATTCACTGCTGTCTATACAGGGTGTCCCAAGATATTCCAAACAGCCAATATCTCCGGTCTCCGATAATGTAGAGAGTTCGAACGAAAAGTTATTTGAATGGCATCAAAAATTCTACCAAAATCCGTCAAAAATTCTGTTTTTAATTACCTCCCCTTTTTCAAATGGCACCCTTATATTTTTCTCACTCTAAACGATTTCCCAGTAAAAGAAGAAATATGTTGAAACAATTTCTTATCATTCTTCGTGAATTCAACCCTTGAAGAAATAATTATAATTTCCGGCACATTCACCATTTTCTCAGTTCATTCTTTATGTCTATGTTCTATACTCTATAATTATATTAATTTTTTTAAGTGTCGAATTTGAGTAAAATGATGAAAAATTGTTTTAACATATTTCTTCTTTTACTGGGAAATCGTTTAGAGTGGGAAAAATATAAGGGTGCCATTTGAAAAATAAAATCTGGGGGTAGTTTTTTCATTAGTGGTAATTAGAAACAGAATTTCAACGACGGATTCTGGTGGAGTTTCGATGCCATTTGAAAAACTTTTTGTTTGAACTTTCTACCTTGTCTGAGAGCCGAGATATTGGCTGTTTCGAACATCTTGTAACACCCTGTATAACCATTTTGGAAAAATCGTTATTACCAGTAGGTACCATACTCATGTGTGTATGTACAAGTTATGTAGATATTCATGTGCCGATCCAGATCCTATTATTATATCTTGTGGAACGTTACATCTGTAGCACACCCACATATTTGGAGGATAATGAAAGATGTGTGTCAGATAGATTCCGCGTTCTTTCTTCCGATGAAGGCGTTGAGGTGTGCTAAAAACAAGGTCGGTATTAAAACAGTATCAGCTACCCAACATGTTTATGTGAGATCATTCTAATGCACGAAGAAATAGTCAAGGTCAAGAACGGGATGTCGGATATGCTGAACTCCACCCCAAGCCCAACAATGCTAATTTAATTATCTATTCAACATTGAAGTAGGAATTCACAAAAGGATTAAGGTAATTCGGTGGAACTGGAACCTTCTGCAACTGAACTAGCGATGAATTTCGAAGATTTATAAGATAAATTTTAGAATAATCGAATTGTTTTTAACGATTTTCCATTTCTTTATCATTATTCTTTTCACTTTGTCAATGAATTACACTAAATTGTAAGATTCAATTAAGAACCCACATGAGACATCCTTGATCCCTCATTGAAAACTAGAGAAAGTTGTTCTGTTCTTTATTAAGATGAATGGGAATTCGCTATTTATTTACTTGCGTACATTCAACATATGTCGGTAATGAAAGCAGGTAATATATCTTCTGTCATTCTCTGTTTTTGCTATAGCTTCGACGAGCGTATTGTCTATTGGAAAAAAATCTTAGAAAGTATTATTAGAAACATATTAATACTTCATTATACGAGGATATATTGAAAAATTCTTAGCCTACTATAGAACCAAACAAAATTTCAATGTCGAAAAATTTTTTTACGCAACATATTCTCCTCTTAATTGAATACATTCATTACAGCGAACCTGCAACGTCTCTAGACCTTTCAAAAAAAAATGTTTCTTCTTGCTCTGCAAACCAGTCCTCTACAGCTTTCATTACCTTCTCTCTCGTTGGAAGAAAATTTACGACTTTTTAAACTTTTTTCAGTTGAGGAAAGAGATAATAGTCGGACGGAGCCAAATCTGGTGAATAAGGGGTGTTCTAGTAATTCTAACCCTAAATCACGAATTTTTTGCATGGCAACATGAGATTTTTGTACTCGGGCGATGTCCTGTAAAAACAAAACATCTTTGGATAGCTTTTCGCGTCTTTTTTCTTTAATTTTTTTCCCGTAGAGTGCTCAGTAATGTTGAATAGTAATCTCCAGTTATTGTTCTACCCTTATCCAAAAAATCAATCATGATTACTCCATGGCAATCCCAAAAAACTGAAACAAGAACTTTTCCATCAAATTTTTGGACACGAAACTTGGAGAAACAGAGTGTCGCCATTCTGTCGATTGTTGCTTTTTTTCTAGATCGAAGGAATGTACCCAAGTCTCATCCATAGTAACAATTCGTTTTGAGAAGTCTACATGGTTTTCAAATCGAGCACAGATCGAACGCGATGCTTCTACCATTGCACGCTTTTGGTCAACATTTAAACATTTGGGTATCCATTTTGCAGAAAATTTTCTCATGTCCAAATTGACATGAACTATATGATGAACGCGTTCGTATGAAATCTTCAGTGCTTCAGATATCCGTCATGAACTGCATCGATATTTTTGGGGACTGACACAGAAACTGGACTTCCCGATCGGTCATCATCTTCTATGGAAAATTTACCTCTTTTGTAGCTTGCAGTCCAATTTTTCACGGTCGCATACGAAGGACATTGATCACCAAGGGTATTAAGCGTATCTTCGTGAATCTGCTTACCTCTTAACCCTTTTGAATACAGGTACTTGATGATGGCTCGATACTCCAATTTTTCGATTTCTACAATTTCGGTGGACATCTTTTTTTTAATTTATTGCGTAACTGTGGTTTTTTCTACACTGACACTTCTAATAAGTTATTGTTCGTTGATATGGTATCGCAATATTTTGTTTATGCATGGAACTGGTCTAGGCTAACTAGATATCAATACATCCTCGTATTACTTCAAATCAAGTCGTTTTGCCGGATCCGTTGTAATTTACTGATGAATGGATTTTCTGTCAGTTGATCAATTAATTAAAAATCTGAGATGAAAATCTGATTCTCGTAACTATCGAATCAGGGGATTTTGGTATATTTCCCCAAATGTAATTAAATTCCCGATTGACAACAACATTACACACCATAGAGGGTAACTCTCTGAGTTTTACATTTTAGGGCGCCTCTTCTACTGGAACTAGGCCCTAGGGCTATATGTATAATTTGTTTCTAGTTCTCTAATTCGCTAAAGATAATCAACTCTACCGTGAGTGTCCAAATTGAATTTGCCAATAATATTGACGAACTATTGCTGGTTGCTGGTTCATGAAATTTTATGAGAGTTTATCGGATTTCGAAAATGCTTCGATAACCACTGAAGCAGCACATTTAAGTATAGGGAATATGGTTCGAAAGTTAATGAAAAAGCGAATCTGGTCATGTGAAAAAATATAGGGTTTTCCATTTGAAATAACAAAATTATAGAAGTTCACACTGTATACTATTGATCGTCTACTCAAGGTGCAGTAACTGGCTGAAAGGGATTTAAGGGACCGGACTAAATTTTCTACATATATGCCGTTGCTAATTCCAATGATATTGAATTTCTTTGACAACATTACATTTTGAGAAATAATCTTGCAAACGGAGAGAGTGAGGTACCTATATGGATACTTTTGCGAAGTCCACTTATTTTTCCTCAAAGAAAATACAGGGTGTTCCATTTAGAAAAATATAACTTTTATATGCCACGCTCTTTTCAAACACCTTGTATGGAAGTCATTGTTTTTAAAATGTATTCCAAATTGACATTCATAAACTTCTCTAGACCATTTACTGGAAAAATGTACCATTTGGCCACGAGAGTCCGAGGCGTTCAGCTCGACTCGCCCTGTATAGCTGTATTCTACAGAGTGTAACAGCCAAATGGAATAAATTCGATAACGAATAAATGAGGGGGTGTTAGGAAAAACGCTCGGACAAGTCGATTTGTAATTTTAAATGCGCATTTTTTTCAAGAAAATAAAATTATATAGGGTGTTCCATGCGACCGTGGCCAATACCAACTTTCTTATTTCAAATGCAACCCCCTGTATATTATTAATTTTTTGGATTCTTCAGGAAATTCTAGACACAATTCATGTACAATGTCCTATACCTGTCTTCAACTTTTTCGGAAATATGAAGTATTTTCAGATTTTTTACAAAAATTAACAATTTAAATGAAAATTATTTTATTTCACAAATTCGATACATTACACTCAATACTTATTTTCCATTTACCTCTTGATATGAAGAAAGTAAGCGAAAACTATTACTGAGTAACGTTAGAAGACAATTCTACACCAGATTAGCATGTTGCCAAGACGTTCGCGGCGATCATTTTGAACATTTCCTACATTGACATTAATGTTTTTTTGTTTTTTTTTCATAATTAAGAAATATATATATATATATATTCTTATGAAATAGAGCTGTACAGATTTGTTTCCAATTATGGCATGTTTCTCGAAAAGGCAACAAGGTACAGTTCATTCAAACAAACATATTGATCCATTCCCCGCTCCTAATCTCAGTATTATTAGCAGAGGAATGTCAAACGGGACACCATACAGTTCTGCGTATGATGCAAGAGCACAGATAAAAACCTCAGCAAAAACTCTGTCCCCCCGTATAAGTGTGGGGATATTGGATTTGTTTTCAGATTTTCATATTGGAGGGCATCTTCTTCTACGAATGTAATTTTTTCTTCATTTCTTCGAAGGGGTTGACAAAGCATTTTTGAATAATCTGAAACAAAACCAGTATTATTTATTAGGTGTAATGTTCCGAATTTGTGAAATAAAATAATTTTTATTTAAAACGTTGATTTTTGCAATAAATCTGAAAAAACTTAATACTTCCGAAATAGTTAAAGATAGGTATAGGACATTGTGCATGAATTGTGTCTAGAATTCTCTGAAGAATCCAAAAAATAATTATTTTCAGAGGGTTGCATTTGAAATAAGAAAGTTGGTATTGGCCACGGTCACATGGAACACCGTATATAATATTATTTTCTTAAAAAATATGCGCATTTAAAATTACAGATCGACCTGTCCGAGCGTTTTTCCCAACACGCCCTCATTTATTCGTTATCGAATTTATTCCATTTAGCTGTTACACTCTGTATAATAGTTTTATTGTTGTCTCAGCAGCCACCTCGGATGATTTGACATCACATCTACAATAACAAACTAAACGATTTATATCTCAAATTAGAATATCCTCTGGTGTTCATGATAAAAATTACGAGTAAAAACTTCAAGCATTTTTTCAAATATTCGAAAGGAAAAGATTTTCTTTCGAAGTAGTTCTCATATATCACGAGTGAGCGTGAAACTTAGATACATAGAGAACCAATAATCATATAAAAACAGATAGTATTCGACAAAACACTCCGGCTACAAAATCCGGTCACGAATTGAAAGGAAAGTGAATGGCGAGGACACGCTTTAATGCCTTACCCAACAAAGGAACACTGTATACAATGTAAGAGATCGAAAGGAGATATTTTTCGAACTTTCTTCGAAGTATAGGCAGATTCAATTTTTTTCGATAGTTCGGGCGTGCCACTATTTCACTTGCTCTATAATTATCCTATCGGTATTTCCAAATTGATTAATTTGGGAAGACACAAATCTTTTGATGAATAGGAATTAGTTGAATGATAGATAATTATGTGATTTCCGAAATAAAATTCGATCAATTTTTATTGATAAATGTGCAGAAAATATAATATACAACATAATTATAATAATTCTTTGGAACGAGTTCCGTAAGTAGGTATATTGAGGCATGAGTGAATACAAAAAAATCAGATTCCATCTGCAGAAATTATATTTACATTTGTGCAAGGAAGTGAACATCATACTCGTAATTTCTCAGTGACTTCTTGGTTTCTTCTGTCATTCCTTTGTGAGCTGAACACATGTGTAATTGGTTTATTACGGCGTACGATTTTCAATTTTATAACAAGAAAATCGAATTTTGTCTTGGACACATTGACTCAAGAAAAAAGAAACGGTTGATGCACATTCTACAGGGCGTATCTGAATAACACCGAAAAAATTAAAGGGTAGATTCTTTTTTCAAAATAAGGGGTAGTTTGATATATAAATGTTGGGTTCAAACTTCAAACCATAGGGAGATATCGCGGTTCAAAGATGGCGGAGAAAATATGTTTTTATTTTGTATCTTGAAAACAAAAAGCGATAAAATGATGATATTTCATGAAAGTATCACTATTATGAAAACACACGTTCCTGATATTTTTTCATATTTTCACAATGAGTGGAGAGGGTTGAAGTAGACTACCCCCATACTTTTTGTTGACTAAATTCAGAGAATAACTCATGCAACGACTTGGAAAGAATAAAATTCGGAGAGCCTGATTTTGTTAGAAACTTTTTTATATCTTGTACTAGCTGGCCCGGCGAACTTTGTTTCGCGTAAATGATAAAATGGATTTCACAAATTATTAGCCATTAACCGTAGCGAGACCTAGTGGCCTTATTCAAAAGGAGGAAAAGCATTTCCTGCATAAGCAAATTTTTCATCGAGTTTTTCAGGGTTTCAATGTATTTTATGATAACCAGGCCGTAGACGAATCCATAAATGAAGTTTCATAACGAACAGTCCATCCGATCTCGAGTAATAAATGGTATAACCAACAACTTTGTTTTATATATATAGATTTATTTCGTAAAATGTAACGTTTTGGAATGAAAGAAATAAAATGTAAATAAGTTCTAAAATAAATTGTCCTTTTCAGAGAAGTAATGATTTACAATTTATTTTATTATTTCGAAACGGTACATTTATCGAGACAAATACAGGAAATGAAAGAGTTTCTAACCAAAACAGGCTATCCGAACTTAATTCTATCCAAGTCGTTGCGTACCTTTTCTATAAATCTAATAAATCTTTGAACCGCGATATCTCCCTGACGATTGACTTTTGACCCCACATTTACATACCAAACTACCCTTTATTGTTAACAAAGAATCACCCCCCTAATTTTTTCGGTGTTATTCAGATACACCCTGTATATCTCATAGGTATAGGTAGAATTCTATTCATATTCAGATATTGATAGAAGATTCGAATTAGTGGTATAAGGTTTCAGGTATCTTTTAATAAGAATTTCGAATTATCGCGACTGCAACATTCCTTCTTCAATTGTGTTAATATTAGGCTATTTTTTTAATGTTTTCGATGTACTTCTCGAAAGATCCCATTGAAAATAGGTGAATTATTCTGACAAGTTTGAATTCGAACAAGTATACAGGGTGCGTCTTTCTCAAAAAACTGGGCTAGCGATGGCCGGAATTTTTTTTTTATTTTCAACTGCTCAAAGTTGTACTTTCTTGATTTGAAAGTATTTTCCTGATTTGAGATTGGTTTGTTAATTCACTTAATATTGGGCTCGAATAGCATTTTATAAATGAATGATAATAATAACAGAAATGATTTAACTCGAGCAATAACACTCTTCTTGAGTGAAATAAAATAAATATGAAAATGGGTAGAATTATCTCATTTTTCGTCGATATTCACCAATAGAATTCATGAAATTGAGTAATTTCCATTCAGAATCTACTACTCATCACTAACGTGATGTCAGTTCTGTCGAGTAAGGTCAGTGTTAAAGATCAGAGAACCTCAGGCCAAAGTGAAAATCAGTAGTGAATCGTCACAGAAGAAATTACGTTTGCAAGACACTCCCATATTTAATTTAGAAGAGATCAAGAGTGAAGATGTGAATATGAACTTGGCCTACTTTCTGGGGAAGCGAATCTTTCACTTTCTTTTTCGTTGTTTACGATCAGAATCGGAAATGTAAATGCATGCATACAGCTTCCTCTGTGAAGTCTTGATTTTATGTTACAGGCAGGAAACTAAATTTTTAGAGTTTTCAAACCATTTAGACATAATTAGTGATATCCACAAGAGTCTCGTTTTCTTATAGTTTATCTTGCTTTGTTGGGAGATTTTAGATTTCAAATCTGAAATCTGAATTCATTCGAGGTCACAGTTCTCCCATTACTTCACAGACATTTTAGGGTCTTCAAGTAGGTACTAACTTCCTAAGTGAATTTTTCAAACAATAATATCTGTGTTTGGAGATTCTGAATTCAACGGTTCTTTCAATCGGCCCCAAACTAAATAATCTATAGGATTTATACCGGGAGACCTTGGTGACCAAGGAATAGGATCTTCTCTACCTATATCCATCTGGAACTTTATGGATAGACAACATTTAAATGATAATTTCATTTTTTATTGCTACGTTGGTACCAAAAGTAGTGGAAATGTTAATTTGGGCTGCTTGTTATTGTACGAATGAAAAAAAGGACCCCGCACTTTTCTTATGGCAAATGGCGTTCCGTCAAATGTTCAAATTTTTTGGTATAATGTAGTACTGATCAAAAGTGTCCATGGCGCACACTGAATTCAATGAAAAAATTGTTATCCAATGCTGAGCGAAAATAATTACTGAAATTCATATTAAATTTTTGGGAATCCTACGATAGTTGTTGAATTTTCTCAATTTTCCTATTTGGAAAAACCATGAGTACCTATATTACATATTTTCTGAAAATTTCAGTTGATTAAAAATTTTTTTTTCAAAAGTCATGACTCTGTATGAAACTTCTGAATAAGAGACCTACACACGTCCCCAGAAGACTACGTTATGGAAAGGAGATGAATTTTTTCCTTTATTTCAACATCAACATATTCGATAAAAAATCTTTGTATGTTACACTTTGCTTTATGTAGGATGAGACAAAATGGGAAAAAAATAGAAAAAATCTATATTTGTCGATCGATTTTTGATTAATTATAGTTAATTCTCAACTATATTCAAATTCAATAGTCAATATCAACACCTTTTCTCTCAGTTAACTGTCCAATACTCCTTGGCATCACACGAATGAAGTCATTAATGAAATTTTCAGGCATACCGTACCATTCTTCCTGAAGGCTAAACTCGATTCCTGAAATGCTTAAGGTGGGTTTTGGCGACTATATAGTCTGAGAGTATTCCCATACGTGCTCAATTGGATTCATGTCCGGGGAGTTTGCTGACCAGCTCGTTTTCTGAATATTGTTCTCTTGAAGAATGTTTTGAACCCTTCGTGTGCGGTGATGTGTCCTGATGAATGAAATCATCCCCAACAATGATTGTTCCATTGATTTTTTCTAAGTAGATGGCACCAGTCATCGTTCGTTCAACGATAATAAGAGGGGTACGGAGACCGGTATACCCCCCAGCACATTATCGGTCCGCCTTGAAAGAGCGAACATGAGTTCAAATCCTTTCTTGTCGACTATCACTAGTTGCGTCATTGGTAAAGCCAGTCGTAGTGCTGTTCAGCTATATGTCCATGTGATAGCCGAGGTACTCTTGAAGGTCTTTTTACCGTTAAATTTGAGGATTCAACCGCTGTCAGTTTCCGGAAAAAGGACCACTATGCGCTTTACTGAAGTCCCTGGAATGTCCAAACGTTGCGCAATGTTGTGATTAGACAAAGCTCCTTAATGTAGGGCTACTATTCTTACCCGATCAAACTGAAAAATTGAATGTCCTGGCATTTTCCACGGAATATTTGCAAACATCGAATATTATAATTATCTTAAGTTTACAGATTGTCATAGATATGCACCTGGTGGATTTAGCGTGTGAAATGGAGTTTTTGAAGATTTTCATAGTTTGATAAGAAATTTATATATTATATAAATTATATATTTTTGAGAAGGAAGAAAAAGCAATTTTATCTGTCACAGAGATTTGTATAGTTCACATTAAAAAATCACAAGTTTGTATTATAACGAAAATAATTGTAATAAAAAAAATGATCACGCTGATGAATTCTATTGAAAAAGTACCTGTATAATGTTTTTGTTTCATGTTCATAGCACCAGTAATAAAGAAGTTATGAGAATATTTCATTTGACGCCATTTTCCAATTTTCTCTTATAGCTCGGAAACGATCTGACTCAGAAGGTTGCGGTTTTCATTGAAATAATTCTCTCAAAAATCGAGCCCGAAAATATTTTGTTCTGACCCATCGGGTTTCTGAGATCCCCTCACTAGACAACGAATTTCGGACACCTGGTACAGTGCCTCGCGACTCAACTTGTATAATTGCACAAACTGGTAAAACCGAGTTTTTTAGGATTTGTCATTTTTGGATGCAATCATTCTGCTGAATCTATGATTATAGCGACTAAAACCGGTGTAACAGATTTTTAATTATGATAATAAATATTTTTGTATTTGGTGTAGCCGGTAACGCTACTTTTAGATCTCACACCATCTGAAAATGCTGATAGGAACGTCACTGCCTGTTAGTATCATTACTTGAAAGATGAGAATTCTGAAGAAAACTCAGGGAATTAGGGAAAAATAACCTATCGTTCCAATTCTCCCTTTCTCTTCGAAATCGATGTCCACAAATCAGCCTCTAGTCCGCCAGAACGGCCTCTATAAATCGCCGTTTCTTCGCTGATTACTATCGTGTGCATCCATTGTTTTTGCATCGGATTGTGCTACAAATGTATGTCAATAAAAACCGATGGCAATGGTTAGTTAGATCACGTTGCATTCTTCGGAACCAATCCAATGCGTCCTTATCTCTAGGAAATCCGTCTGGGTCAATCTATTGACCGACTGACAGATCGACCGTTATCCAGTGAGAAACATAAATATATCGAAGAATAGGGTGTAACGAATAGCATAGAATGAGTATCATGTTTCACGATTCGAATGGCTAGTTATATATAATAATAATTTTAATTAAATAAAAAAGTTATGAAGACTATTCAGATGGAATAGGTGCAATTGATCGAAGGTGAACTGGTTCATAGATTATGATTTGGTTTAATCGTGACTCCAATCTTTTTTGCAATAGTTCGAGGAACTGTCTGAACTGAAAAGAAACTAATAATGTTCTGATGAAAATTTCAAAGAATTGCCTGCGAATATGAGTCTTAACACTTTAAACATCCACGACACAGGATGTAGAAGTTGAAACAAATGTTTCATAGGTTTCGGGAAAATTTGATGCGAAGAGTGACTGCTGTTATTGAAACAAAGAACCCCTCTTTTTGGACGAATCAAATCTTGAAATATTCTCGACCGATTTTGTAGGAGATAATTTCCGGTCGAGAGTATCATTTCCGAATAATTAATCTTCAATATTTCCAAATTTAAAACCTCATTGGCGTTCAAGTCAGGGACGATGTAATATTAAAATAATTTTTTGACGCCATTGAAAATGTTCGAAACAGTAAAGTAAAATTCAAAATCAACTTTCAGCCAAGTATGTGGTTGTTTTGAATCGCATTGAAATATCTGCCGTTTTGTGATTAATCTGAATGAATGTGGCTCTAAAATGAATTGAGTTCGGGCTCACGTTTGCAGGAATTTTTTTCCTTGATTTCCTTACTACTTACTATTCAGTACCTACATAAACACTTTGTTTCGTTTCTCCTGGAGCCACCTGTATACTTATTGCACTATGGAAGCTGATAGAACAAGGGCTATATCATTTCGTCATGATGTCAGTAATTTTCACGATCACGAATCCGTGGTCAAATACAATTCTGTCCGGCTGTGCGTCCGTAAACACGATAACTCTCGAACAGATCAATCTAGACTAGAATCTAGATTGATAAGTGACATTTATTTATTTCAGATTCAATTAAGATGAAATCCTGTATATTTTTCACAGGAGAATAAAGTGAAATATTTCAAATAATGATTTCGTACTGGATTAAAATTGATATTTCAGAAATAATGTGACTACATTACCTGAAAAAGTGAAAAACAATTGACGTTTTCTTAAGTACACGTAAGCAAACTGAATTACAAATGATGGTTTATGAAATGAATATGATTCGACTGAATTTCGAGTGACCACTTCCGAAAGTGAATTGACTAATCTGAATAACATTTGATGTTTTCTGAAATAAACTTGACTAATCTGAAATATAAGTGATGTTTTCTGAGTATAACTTGATCATTGCTGAATCACAACTGAAAATGGTGTAGAAGTGACGGAAGATGAAAATTGTGAATTGATAATGTTCGTTGTGATTTCATAAATAACTCCCATGAAATTAATTTGAAGATTTGTGATTCATCTCCTACAAAAAAAATCTCTTCGCATTCATCTTCCCTGCCTGGACCGAAAGAATTTTGTGCGCAGCAAAGTGTTTCATTTATTTTAAAGATCCAAAATCTTCGAATAAATTCCATTTTTGTATGTATATGTTTTGTTCTGTGATTATTTAATAATTTTTATCAAAAGAATTTGTGACATAAAATTGATCCCATATTCTGTGTGTTTTCATTTTGAATTTTATTGAGAGGAAATGAATTAGTATTGCAACATAGGCAGGTACGAAAAAATGTCAGGAGTTTCGAATTATGGGCATAATATTCTGAAGATATCACATGCAATGGATATACTGAAGAATTCATCTAAATGAATCTTAATACTTTGGCAGTAGACATACGCAACGTACTTTCGACTCTCCAGCTTCGTGTTCCTCAAATTTATCCTATAATTTAGAGTGTGTAAGTAAAGTAAAGCATAGAAAGATGCAATAAAAAAATAAGGAACTCTATGCTATTCTATGGATTTTTTGCTTTTTCGGTAACGAAAGGTCTGAAAAATGCAAACCTCCGTTTCGAGTAATTGTAATTTCAAGTGCATGGGTGAAATCTAAATCCACCTATAATATCTATTCGCAACACGATCGTATTCTTTCGACCGACACTCATTAGATGTAAATCGCAATTTAATGCTCCATCGAACATTCAATTTCTTCTATCTGAAGGTTATCCATTTTCGGACTGCTCTACCCAAGTTCATTCAGGTGATTTCTGAATCCCAAAGAGGATCGTTTCTTCCAATTATGGACCAAATTCGGCTGCTTACCTTGCCATTTACTTTCGCTGAAACCCGTATAATTGAACGAGTAACTTTCGTATAAAAACAATTCAACGAAAGTAAAATGAATGGGACCGAAAAGAATACTCCCATGATGATAAGTTTTGTTTATAGTTGATGCTACTATAACGAAAGTGAATCTGAGGGAAAAAAGTTTATGCTGTACCTCAGGCTAAATCAATTCACTTTCGCTTGGCTCTCTTATCATATTGATATTCACTTTCAGTGTGCAGATCCGTATTAAATGATCAGGTGACGGAGAAATTGTATTGTAATCAGGAAAGGAAACTGATGAACCATATTATGTTAAGGGCTGTTTTGTGGTTCAACTTGTCACTCCAACTATACCTTCAAAAGATCACTTCTTAATGTGAAACGCTGCTTTTTTCATGACTTCTCGATTTCTGCCAATCAAGCAATCTTTCAGCAACCTGTTGATTTGTGAATGTAGTTAACAACTGTATCTTAGAAGGTGAAATTCTATGATTTATTTCCTGATTTAGGAATAATAATTTCATTAATGATATGGCCTGCGTTAAGCAGTGAAAAAACTATTAATTATCAACAGATGAGATATATTCATTAGAATTAGAATCTTCCAGATTAAAAATCTTCATTACTTGCATAATTACTTGTACTTATTTATTTCTTGTAATAAATCCACTCCTTGAGGTAATGACTTGAATCATACTGTGTATGTTGAGTTGGATTATCATCTTTTTTTCAATAATTACTGGTGCAAAAGCAGTACTGATTACTGAAATCTAATTCAATTTCGGTTATGGACACATAGTATCATTTCGTGGAAAGAACTTCAATATTTTCCACGATTTCGATGAGAACCGATAATTGCTTTCCATTATTTTCTGCGCATTGGTAATTTGAAAAACAAGCTTTTATAAAAACCACACATTACCAATTTTGAATATAATCAGATCATAATTACAAAATTCGTCCGCCATTTTGTATCCGCCATCTTGATTTTCCAACTTCGACAGCAGAATCATCATTATCGATCCCCCAGATACTAATTTTGAATGGAATCGGATCCTGATTACAAAACTCATCGGCCATTTTGGAGCTGCCATTTTGTTTTTTCACTAAGAAATATTTCATGATGCATTGTCACCACATTTATGTAGGTATTGAAGTGTGTCATATTTTACTTGCAAGATTTGATTACAGACAGAGAGACAGACACCGGGACAGGTGAAACTAAATAAAAGCTTGTGATAATGGAGACCACCCTAATAAGGAAATCTTTTGAATAATGAAAAAATTACTAAATATTCGAGCTTATATTGCCATTATATTGAAACTTCGTTTGTTGGATCGATTTCGATTGACTCAATTTTCGAAGATTGCAAAGAATCAGGTAGATATGAAATTCCGTTGTCTGAAGTTTACGGACTCACGAACCTCACCAGTATCTTTCACCATTCACTGTTACCTTCATTATGTATATTGAAATAAATAAACCTCATCAAACTGTGCCTTTTAACCCGACTGCGCCTAAACGAGAGTAATGTTTTTCAGGTGTTTGTATGTAGGTATGTCTATTCCTTTTTCACGCTGATTTCAGCACAATCTAGTCGTAGAGCACATAGCCTATAAAGTACGGAATCTAAACTCCGAAATCTGATGTTATTATTTTGTAGTTACGCAGGAATCTGACACAATGAGAGTTTTCGAAAATTCATTCTGAATCTAGTTAGATCATTCCATTTTATCTGGAACTATATTTTGTTCCTTTTTTCTAATCAAATATGTATTTCATTTACCGCCTCAGTTCAACTCGTTCATTAATAAAGCTTGAAACATTGAAACGAACAAATTATCAACAAAAAAACAGAAAAATAAAAAATAAAATAAATATACCTAATTCAATTTATCCCTGTCTGTGATATATTATAGCATTCTGTTCTCTCCATATTCATATAGAAGCATATACAGGGTGTTTCACCATAAACTGGACAAACATATATAGCCGTGTAGTTTTCGACACATAAGCGAGATACAGGGTGTGTAATGTCAACTTTGAGCAATATTCCATGAACTGTGGTAAGGGTAAGCTATGCGTGATATTTCAAATAACGGTTTCTGGTCACATCCTCGTATTTTTAGGGCTCAATTCAATTGTGTTGTAGAATTTCGAAAATAAAAATTCAAAATGGCAGAAAACCTGCAAAGTTAGATTTTTTTTTCTTGGTTGCCAATTTGGAAAGAATAATCTCATCGTACTCGATTTTCTAAGATTTTTCGTGAAAAAATTGTTTTAAAATTCGAACTCAACTTTTTTTTACATGTCAGTGAAAAAAAAAGTTCACCCAACATTTTTGGAATTTTTTTATGGCGGAACTATCTTCAATTCTGAATACTTGGATGAAAACAGAATGTATAAATATCAATTGGTTTTCTTTTTGTAGCCGTCCGAAGATAACGCTCGGTGTACTTTCTTAATTTTTATTTGAGAAACTGTAGGCCGTACGAAGGTCAAAATTGTGCTGATGGGCAGCCAGAATGAATCGGATTAAAATATGAAATTATAAACCAAATGATTTCTTTTTCAAAAAACTTTGGTAGGAATAGATCTCTACGAGTATGAATTGGATTGATTCTAATCCTATAAATCACCGTTACCAAAGCAACACTAGTGATTCGAGAGTGTAGAGTTCGAATCTCACCAAAGTGTTTGGGAAAAATTGAGAAATAAAAATAAAAATTTTTTTTTTCGAATACATTTTTCTTGGTTCATAAACTCATATTTCAATCTGGGTCATTCTGGCAGCCCAGCAGCACAATTCAGACCTTCGTACGGCCTACAGTTTTTCAAATAAAAATTATGACAGTACTCCGAGCGTAATCTTTGGAAGGCTACAAAAAGAAAACCAATTAATATTTTTTTATTCTGTTTTCACCCAAGTATTCAGAATCAAAGGTAGTCCAAGCATAAAAAATTTTTCACGGAAAGTCTTAGAAAATCGAGAACGTTGTGATTATGCTTTCCAAATTGGCAACTGAGAAAAAAAAACCAACTATTGAATGAGTATCAGTGGGCCTTGCAAAATGCAAATGCAAAATATTCAGAGAAGCTCTTCGAACAAAACTGGAAAATATTTTGATTAAGAATATCACCAATGAATGAATAGTCTATTTCAATGATATTTAAACATAACAAACCAACTGGGAAAATATGGTACGAACCTGGCGATGAAAGGTACGCTCATTTCTTTTCTCTCCAGTCTGTTCAGTCGTACTTCCATCCTCCAGCGAATGATCTCTCCAATCATCGACCTAGATACCCACATCTCGAAGTCGACTCGATTAAATTATGGTTGACAGGAAAAATTATTGTGTTATTAACAATAATACTCCATTCTGGGCGATAAGAAATCAAACGTTTGCTGAAAAATTGCGCATAGAAGCCGTTGTTCTGTGCTTCTCCTGTTGTAGTCTTGATCAGAGACTTAACTAGATGAGGCTCGGAGGAAAGTAATTGGCTGACCATAAATTTTACATTCATTTTATTGCTATCGAAGGAAACAAACTCCAAGATGATGTGAAAGTTTTTAAACCTTATAATTAATGTAATAGATGGTCTACGAAGAGTTTTCCTTGATTTGAGTAGAAGTAGCAATCTTGAAGATTGTGCATGTTATATGCACATCATTCTTTACTCTTTTCCTTTCATATGTCTTCCTGATTGCTATATTGTTTCATTTATAATACTGGTACCACGCTCTTCTTCGATTACAGAACGAGGTTTTTCTCTTCTGCCTCTTGGATGACAGTTACTAGAAGAGATATATCTATACTTCTACCCTAATTCATCGTTCATAAATGTAATTTTCGTCTAAAATAACTCAACTCTTCATGACGTTTGATTGAGTAGTTTGTCATGCAACCTCTTCAGGGGTGGAAGGTACTCAAGTTTTTCCAAATGCATACCCTAAGATTTTGTTCCAAAAATGGATAGATCTTTCGTTGCTCAAAACGATTTGGTCATTTATGGGTTTTTATTGAAGGTCATAATTTTTTCGATTCGATACATTTTAGAGATGATAAGAACTTTGAAAATGTTACAATTGAAGAGTTGATGAAGAAATCAATCTCATCAATAACCAAATCATCCTTAGCAACAGGAGGACTATCTATTTTTGGCACAAAAAGTTGAGGCGGTCATTTGAAGGCACTCAAGTACACTCGTTCCCTCGTCCAGGGTGCATGTCAAGCTTTTCAATTATACCTGAAAAGTTACGTAATTTGAAATGATTATTTGGCCTGTTCGTGTATTTTCCTACGTAAAAGTCAATAGCGGACATTTGAATTTGGATACTTTCCTCACAATCTTTATTTGTTTTGGCTGGTATTTAAATTTATCCTACAGATAAATACTTGGAACAAATTTAAAAAAAATTTGTTACGAGAATAAACTTTTTGAAAAGCTTGCTCACGAATGATGTGCAGAAAACTTGAAATGAAATCTGAATAATTTGTGTTCATTTCAAAATAATATTTTCTTGAATAGGTTGGGAATTTTCAAATTCTTCAATAATGAATGAGTAACTTCGAAACCCTGTAGGAAGTTAAAAAAATATGGTTAAATGGAATAATCAATCTCCACATTTTCCTAATAAACCATTTTACTTTTGTCCATCAGAATGATGTTACTTTCTCTTGACAAAGACAATTAATAATGGTCTTCAGAACTTTGTTGACAACGACACAGCATCAACCATAATCAATGAAGAATGATGAATTGCTTCGTATTTTTGTTTTCCGACAATTGTAACATTCACATTCTTCTTTTCAGTGATGGTGTACTCATTGAAGATTCATGGCTGCATTAGTTAGCCATGCGATGCGACGATATCCTTTGTCACCACCAGATGGCGTGTTCTCCTATAATTTAAGAGTGAGTATTTCCGGTATCCTCAAGCTTAAGATATAGTATTATTAGTTTCTTTGCACCGTTGTGGGTATGAATAAGCTTAATAGTTATAATTAGAGATGAAGATGCATACCTGGACCTGAGTGCATCCACCAGTTAATCACTTAAACGATAAAGATGTATAGAGTCTTCATTATTTTGCTCACAATGCATAGAATATTCTTTTCTTTTCCACTCAACTGGAATCTACGAAAAAATCAGATACAGAAGGCAGAAAGCATAATCGAAACCTAGTGCAATTGTCACGAAATATCGTTTTTTCAAAAATTTTGCTTGAATAACTATTAATTTTCCAAAATGTCTCTATTTAGTTTCAATCAGGAAATTAAAAATTTTAGGTGTTGAGCGTCCATACCAAATAGCTTAATCTTTTCAACAATTCTGAATTCGGAAGAATGGAAACTGAACCTAGTTTATTGTGATAGTTTATACACGGAAAGAAATCTATCCTCAAATCAAGAATCCTAATATTCTTGAAATATTAGAGTTGTTTCAAGTATATATAGAATCGAAACAAGTAAAAAGGTAAATTTTGTATACTTGGAATGAATTTATTTTACTCAAAAAACATATACTTGATTGAAGAATGAAATTCTCTATCCAAGTAAATTATTTATTCAATCCAAACTATTCATTTTAATCAATTCGAGAGTACTTCTATATTTCAGGTAACTATATGATATCTTGACTTCGAAAATATAATATTCTCAGTTCGAGAATTGGAATATCCTCATTCCATATGTTATATTCAAGAAATCGGTTTTCTCAAAATAATAATTTCGATACATAAAATTATGTATTGAATAATTAATTATTCCATCAATAATGATTCGAGAATATTTCGGCAAATGGAATAAAATCGAAAATAAAATATTGCTTCTTGCTATAGGATAACGCTAAGATTTTAGATTATATGTATATCTACGATAAGTTAGAAATCTGAGAAAAGTTACCAATCTATACATCGTATGGATGATATGAAGTTTAAATTATGAAAAAATAATTTGAAAGAAAATTTCAATCACTTTTTACAAATCGATTTATAATGAAATTGTGTGATAAAACATCATAGAAAAAAAATCACCAAATCTTTTACATTCTGTAAAACATTTCTCTTAGTAATTCCATAATTTTGAAAGAGAGAGAAAGAAATTGTAGGACAATTCATCCGTCATCGTATTTGTAAATTTAAGTGAAATGACATGCATTCTCTAGATCCAAGTGTAATATTCAGAATATACTAAGATGCCAATTCTTCTTCCGGTAATTAGGCAACATGCATGAATAAAAGGAAAAATGAAAACCCTCTAATCCGTTTTGCGGGCAGTTTTATCGTAATCCAAGTATATAAATTTCTCCATCCACTAGATCCAAGTGAATTAATTATTCGACAATATACCATCTTTAGGTTAACAATGCTAAATCTCTCTTTACTTCTGTATTTATGAAAATAAAGTATTGGTATTGAATCCCAGAAAGGGCCTAGTATTGATGAGGGCTCTATAGCACCCTTACTTGTTGATTTTGATTATAAATAGGCATTAAACTTGAGACTGTGAATTATCTCAAAAACTATGGACTTAAGAAGAATATGTTTTGAGTGAAAATTGTAAGCTATAATATTTTGTTTTAACCTTAACCTGTTCAAGGTTATTTCAAAGCCAACTTGATTTTTAATGATTTGTTATTTAAGAGAGTAGGTATATCTAATTTTCACATATTTTTCAACACCATCACGCTTCATCAAGTGTTAATCCCTATAATCGAAATGAATATGACGTTTTCATATCCACGCATTAACTTTTAGAATTCACACTCAAATTTACAATCCAACGTACACAATTTTTTCGATATTCAGCACAGTTCTAGTACCATTTCAAATAATATCTGATATTTACTGTTACTAATATCTTTGGAAAGAAGCCTGCTTATTGGCCATCGATTAAAATTTCTACGTACTATGAAATATTTCATTTTGGGTAATCTTTCGTAAGGGTAAATATCAAAGTATCCAAAAAAATTTTCTTGAACGATGTAAACAGAAATCATCAAATCTGGAACATTCAGAAATTACAAAATTTTTAAAGGAAAAAAAATGTAGAACAAATTTTTATAACTGAAAATTCAAGTGAATCCATTATTAATCTTGATCAAATTTTCATTCACTTGGTCCAAGTATAATATTCAGCGATATACTAATACGCCAATTCTCCGGTAGTTAGGGTTTATCGTAATTCAAGTATATAAATTTCTCCATCCACTAGATCCAAGTAAATTATTCAACAATATACTAAAAAGCGCCCTCTATTCAGTACGCAAAAGGGGATATCACTCTCGATCTTGATTCGACTTGTTCATACCGCGTCTTATTTCGTCCAAGTTCAGTGTGTTGAAGAAAGTTTAACCATTTTTTAGTGAAATGTGGAAAAATTATGAGAGGATGGAGATGCTCAGGCAGTGTTATCCAGCTATTTCGAGGTAAGCTATGTTAGATGTATTGATTTAAATATTCTATAATATTGAGATTTAGAAAAAAAAAACTTAATTTCTAGTTTGAATCGTATACGTTTCGAATAACAAATCTGTTTCCTCTTTCAATAAATTTAATACTTGAAATACTCTAGGTGCGCATCTATCACATTTCTAAGAACATTCATTTTCAAAAATCCTATTACATGGGATACCTACCTTAGGAATGAAAATTGAATTCAAGAAAAATTGAAGAGATGAATTCTGAAGTAGATAAGTGAAATAAGTATTTGTTATTTTTATCAAATGAATTTGCTCTTACTACTTTTAAAAATAATTTTTCGACTTACACAATACCTACTATACCAGCGATAATCAACCAGTTATCCATTATTTTCTTATGTAACTTTCGAATTTTGAATTATTAGATTGAAATGGTCTCGTACAGTACTGTTATATCTTTTTCTTGGGGGAATAGCCCTTCATATCACTCATTATAGAATGCGGATAATAATTCAGAGGATACAGAATTTATAAGCATTTTTCTTGCAGAGGTTTGGAGAAAATTATTCCAAGAGCAGAGGCAGAAAGCAAAACAAAGGAAGGGAACAGTGCAGCCCTATTTGTTGGTTTTGGGACAGTCTCTATTAGAACCGAAAAGCTTCTTTATTATTGTTGATAACCTCTACCATCAGTTTTTCCCTGCACGTAAGACATTCGACATTATTTTCAAATTGTTTTACGTTTTGAATATCAATTATCCCGTTCAGTGCCAGTACCTTTATGTGTTTTTATACAGGGGTGTGTACCTATGTAATTTTTTTATTTGTAGTTCTTCTGATATTTCTTCTGTTGTTTGTACATACAGAGTGTAACAGCCAAATGGAATAAATTCGACAACGAATAAATGAGGGCGTGTTGGGAAAAACGCTCGGACACGTCGATTTGTAATTTTAAATGCGCATATTTTTCGAGAAGATAATATTATATAGGGTGTCCCATGTGACCGTGGCCAAAACCAACTTTCTTATTTCAAATGCAACCCCCTGTATATTATTTATTTTTTGGATTCGCATGGAACATCCTATGTAATTTTATTTTCTTGAAAAATATGCGCATTTGAAATTACAAATCGACGTTTCTGAGCGTTTTTCCTAACACCCCATCATTTATTCGTTATCGAATTTATTCCATTTGGCTGTTACAGTCTGTATATGTATAATATGTGATAATATTCTTAGGATTATGATTTTTCATATAGAATAGAATTTTTATTTTTGGTAGGTACTTATTTTTTCACCTCAGTTATTATTGTGTTTATTTGTACCTAGTCCAGTTGATTATATGTTTAATTAGCATTTTCTCTATTTGTTTTCAGTGATCACTTTTATACTTTTGTTTGTTTATGATTATTCGAGAAAAATAATAAATTTGTTTTTAATTCTCATAAGCCTCGTTTTATGAATATAATCCTCATCCAGAAATCACAGCAATCTTAAACGAATATTTTTTCCAAATAATTTCACTATTTGTCAAAACAAGCATGAAATAAATTTTCAGTTGATATAATATACTTTTTTCAACATGCATTTACATATAATAATTAATAGTTGAATTAAGTATGAAGTTCATTTATACTGAGTATAGTAAAAACTGAAATGAAGAAATCTCATTGGTTCAGAGTGAGAATATAAATGGTTTCGACCAAACAGGTATTTACTTCTTGTAAGTAGACCGAAAACTAAATCTGAAGGTGATATTTACTCAAAACCATTATGGATAGAAATTTGATTTGAAAATGTTATATACTCAATTCAACAATTTTCTGATGTTGGATTGAGTAAAATTATTGAGTTCATTCAAGTATTTAGTATCTTTGCTTCGAACGAAGAAACCACTGAGAATAAGATGTACAATAATTCCATTTGAGATTATGTTTCCCTTAGACGAAATATTTCAAATAATCATTTCAAAATTTTCATTTTACTCACAAGGAATATTTGAATGTTCTTGAATCAATAATACGTGATTTATTAAATTCAAGTATATGATATACTTAATCGAAAGAATTATTTTATTTGAATTCGGAGAATAAGGTATACTTGAATCAACTAAATCTTATTCTTGCTCATATATGAATCTATCATTTACTTCACTCAAATATTATCCACTTGGTTAGAGAATAGATTTCTTTCCGTGTAGGGAAAAGGGGTTACGGTCCTCTGCGACCCTGAGGTCTATTGTGCCCCCTGACAAAGCTGTTATCATCGCGCCTAATAATGAACCTAATGAAACTATAGTTGAAAAATGTACCATTCAACTGATATAACCGATTATTTGTCAAAAAAAGAACTCATCCTCAATAATACTTGAGTTAAGATCGGCCGCGTGAAGTTGGCGAAAAAAAGTCGGCACAAATAGATACTGAAATAATCCCCAATATTAAGTGCCCAATTTGTGCCCATTTGTGCCGTTTTATTGACTTCATTATCACTTGTAGTTTCCTAGTTATTTCAGTTCGAATGTCTTGGTGCCAGCTTCACACTTAGCACCAACATATTCCAACTTTATGTGCTTCATTGATCTCACCCAGGCATTTGATAGGGTAAGATTGCGAGATGTAAAAAGGTTACTGAAGAAAAGAAAGATTCACCCCAACATAATAGAAGTAATCGAGAACCTGAACACCGATAATTATACATATGTGAGAATTGAGAATAAATTGAGCAATAGAATTCCTGTGACAGCCGGTATCAGACAGGGAGACAGCCTCAGCCCAATCTTGTTCAGCATCATAATGGATGAGATAATAAACGAAGTGAAGAAGGCTGGAAGGGGATACCGAATGGGAAACAAAGAAATAAAAATCGTATGTTATGCCGATGACGCGGTGATCATATCAGAAGACGAAGATAACTTGCAAAGGCTCCTGTATAAGTTCCAACAAATAGCCGAAGCTTTCAACATGCAAATATCTGTGAAGAAAACAAAATCTTTTACAGTATCTAAAGAACCAAGAAGATGTAAACTCGCTATATACGATCATAGTGTAGAACAAGTGATGTCGTTCAAATATCTAGGCGCGAATATAACAAGTAATAGGAATTTGAAGAACGAAGTGAAAGCTCAAACAACGAAGGCATCATTAATATCGGGGTACTTGCGAGATGTATTCTGGCGTAATAAATATATGAGCACCAGGAGCAAAGTCAGAATATATAAGACCTGTGTGAGACCGGTGATGACATACGCGATAGAGACCAGAGCAGAGAACACTGTAACTAAGCGTCTTCTAAGAACAACTGAGATGCGAGCGCTAAGATCTATAGCGGGATACACATTACTTGACCGCAAAAGAAACGAAGAAATTAGAGAGATATGTGACATCCAGGATGTGGTGAGATGGGCAAGAAAACGGCGAAGAGCATGGAGAGACCATGTGGACAGAATGTCGGATGACCGCTTGGCAAAGATCGCAAAGGAAGAAAAACCAAATACATCCCGACCACCAGGACGACCACCTACAAGATGGTATGAAAGCTGGTCTTCGTCATCCCAGCAGCAGCTAGAAAACCATTGATGAAAACACAGGACTAGTCCTAACTTACGATGAAGAAGAAGAAGATATTCCAACTTGGAAAAAATTTTGATACCAATATGTTGTGCCCAATTTGTGCCCATTTGTGCCGTATAAATGACATTTCTACCATTTGTAGTTTGATATTGACTGTTGTTTTTCAGCCGGCGTGAAGTTGGCACCAACATATTCCAACTTTGAAAAAAAAATTTTGCCACTATTTAGTGCTGAATTTGTGCCAATTTGTGCCGTTGAAATGGCGTCGATATCATGGATAGTTTTCGAGTTATGAACAATATTGTGTTTTATTGACGGCGCCATCTATGGGAAAAAGCAAGTATTGTTTCGCTTCATAATAGGTCAAATATGTCGGCCTCACATATGTGATTTCTGTTACATAATAACTTCTCATGAACTTATAAATGGACCTCTGATTATTTAGCAAACAATTCCTTGCGTTAATCGAACAATCTATCGTTTTCGATGTTGAAAATATGTTGAACCAGGAAAATTGTTGAGTAATATTATTTCTAAATAATATTATTTTGCGATATGGAATTCCAAATTTAATAAATACGATTAGAAATATATTCCTTCACAGGCTTCACAGATTCACTTTCCTGCATAATAGCAGATAGCCTGTGGCGGCAAACATCAAACGGGACGATCTAGCACGTTCTTGGCTAGTTGAAACGGCTGCTTCGTGAGCGTCAGTTTTTTATTAAAAGGACGTTCCGATGTGGCATCTACGGCACATTCGGCGATTTCTCTGATTTGACATTTACTGGTGAATTTAATTCACTTTGGTAATTTACGGACCTTCTGAATCAATTGGAATCGAATTTAGCCAGTTTAAAGATCGAATATTGAACCGGGTTGAAAATCAGTTTTTCTAAAACTGTGACAAAAATTTTAGTTAAAAGTCCCGAAGCACCCCAGGAAATTCATCTGCGTGTGTTATGAGTGTTATTACTTACATTACCGCTCATAGACCATAAATCAATATACTATTATCCAATCTGGAATTCCATATCAATATATTATATTATTTAGAAATAATATTACTCAACAATTTTCCTGATTCAACATATTTTCACCATTGAAAACGATAGATTGTTCGATTAACGCAAGGAATTGTTTGCTAAATAATCAGAGGTCTATTTATAAGTTCATGGGAAGTTATTATGTAACAGAAACCACATATGTGAGGCCGACATATTTGACCTATAATGAAGCGAAACAATACTTGCTTTTTCTCATAGATGGCGCCGTTAATGAAACACAATATTGTTCATAACTAGAAAACTATTCATGATATCGAAGCCATTTCAACGGCACAAATTCAGCACTAAATAGTGGCGGAAAATTTTTTTCAAAGTTGGAATATGTTGGTGCCAACTTCACGCCGGCTGAAAAACAACAGTCAATATCTCAAAAACTACAAATGGTAGAAATGTCATTTATACGGCACAAATGGGCACAAATTGGGCACAAAATATTGGCATCAAAATTTTTTCCAAGTTGGAATATGTTGGTGCTAAGTGTGAAGCTGGCACCAAGATATTCAAACTGAAATAACTTAAAAACTACAGGTGATAATGAGGTCATTTAAAAGGCACAAATGGGCACAAATTGGGCACTAAATATTGGCCATAAAAATTTTTCCGAAATCAGAGAATGTTGGTGCCAAGTGTGAAGCTAGCACCAAAAACTTCAAACTCGAATAACTCGAAAACCATAATGGTGCTGAAATTGATTCATACGGCACAAATGGGCACAAATTGGGCACTAAATATTGGGGATTATTTCAGAATTTGTGCCGACATTTTTTCGCCAACTTCACGCGGCCGTTAAGATCGCATAATGGAGCCTGATGACTAATGGCGCTCAATCTCAATGATATCCGTGTTTATAAAGATCAAGCGACAAACATAACTTGGGGAAGATCCTTGAAATAGATTTTTGAATGACGAATTCCTGGTACAATCTTGATGGAATGTATATTATCTTTTTTTCAGAACGATAGCACAACCTGGTCTCCAACGACAGAAGAGGGTGAGAGTGCTCTATCCCGTTCGATGCGTTATGCAGATCCCTGGCTCTATGGCAGCGTTCGAGGAGGCCCTCCTGGGACCCTTGTCCTAGCGCCAGCTTTTGTTTTATGTTCCTGTTCTGATTATCTCAATGGTACGAAGAGAAATGGATCGAAGAAGGGGCCTACGGTATGCAAAAAGTGCAAAGGTAAGCCGTACAAATGAAAATACTGATAGTAGATGACACCAAGGTCGAAGAATTTTTGACATATGACATAGATGGCGAGAGAAGCCATGAATCGGAAACATAATTCAAAATTCGGACAACATTGAAGGCAAATCACATGTTTATATATCTCAGTTTTCTACAAATACAGCATTAATCAAAATTGCACAAACATTATGGAACAAATCCATTTTCTCAGAAGAAAAATATCTGGCCACAAAATCCTGAAATAGGTCAATTTTTGTTTCACTTTTATCAAGTTTTGAAGGGTTTTTATTGCACCCTGTGCCATCCCCATCAACCCTCTAAGTTTTTTGAATTGGGAATTGCATTTTATGGACCAATCGAATCGATGTGAGCCTATTTTTGAGCATCTGCCGAAAAATTTGGAATCCTACGTGCTGTAGGCTTCCAAACACTCAAATGTTCTGGCAAAATCTCAAATATGCTAGTCTGAGTAAAATACGGGAGCTCTCTTGGAGAGAAGAATGGACTGCTTGTACCAATCTTATCACCACGAGAATTAAAGAAATAAAATGGATGTATGAAAAAGAAATAAATACCACAAAGTAAACACTGTAGGAAATGGTACTCACGATTGTTCAGATTTAAAATTACGTATCTGCTTCTGTCTGCTTTCGTAGGTGTTGTACCGCGTAGAGTCCTTATCTCACTTGTACACTTGGTGTTTTCGTAGGTGTTGTACCGCGTAGAGTCCTTATCTCACTTGTACACTTTTAGGTACGAATGTAAAGAGGTCCGACTTGGGAAGAAAACTAGAGTATTGGCGTAACTCGGTTGCGACTGGGGCAGCATGTGAGTTTTTACTGAACACTTGAGCAGGTAGAAAAAGGGAAGATTCCGGGTTTTTCGGTGAACCACAGAAGAAGTGGGTAGAGTCATAGACCTGTTCTTCTTTGCAACCGACCGGGAAAGCCCATTCCAGTAGAAAACTTTGTGGTATAATAAAATAAAAGATATGAATTTTGAACATAGTCTTTCCTACATATTTTCATATAAGAACGAAAAGGCATACCAGAATGTCAAGTCTCGTAGTGATTGAACCACAAATTATATTTTTCCTAAACACAGACTCGCACAATCTTAAAGAGGATGTTTTTACGCAAGCATCACATTGTTCAATAAGTTGCCACAAGCACCTGAGGAAATAGGGAAGAAGAAGAATAAAACATATAGAAACCTCATTGTTGAATCTAGAACCATACAGCCTGGCACAATATTCAGATTATGCCTATTGATAATAGTTGATGGTAATTTTTATTAAAATTATGTAATGATCTGTAAATTCAGTTTTGTAGTAGGTAGGGGATATATTTGACCTGTTTCACCTTTCATGGACCATGGTCCTTTCTTGATTGCAAAATGTGAAATGAAGAAATTATTATTATTATATGTCTCGATTTCACGATATCCCACATGACGATCTTCTTCAATCAGTTTTCGCTCAGCATCGAGTAAACCATGTCTACAGTCTCAATAAATCATACGGTGCGGTGGAATAAGTGATACCCCCCCCCCCTATTAACTACTCTATTATTATATCTTAAGAAAAAGGCTCAAACAAGTCAATTTTTATATTAAACGCAGTATGTAATGACATAAAAGTTTCGAGCCTGACATAATCCCTCTTCATGGGGGTGTCACCCCTTCCATTTTTTTAAATGAGAAAGTGCATCATGCGACACCTCATTTGAAACCTATTGAAACACTGATTTCAAAAATGGATATCACTTTGGTTCAAAAATTAACGGAGTCTGAGTTATGCGAGATTAACGGATTATGAGTTATATGAGCGTATACAGGGTCTTTCACGAGGAACCTCACCCATATTTATACGGGAAACTACTGAACGTATTTTCATGAAATTCAGCACTTATAAGTATTTCACGATGCTGATGAAATCTAAAATATTTTCAAGGGTGTGATGCATACACTCACATTATTTTTTAACGTAGATTCAATATCTGCCATAAAAAATGGGGTTCTAATTTGAAAAAATTGATTTTTCACGATTTTGTCATCCCTAACTTTGAAAGCGATTTTTTCACCCCCTGTATCATGAATCGCGATTTAGATTTTTGAAATGGATACATCAATCTTCCATCTTGAAAAATCCCAAAAATGAAAATTTTCCATCCAAAAACCTCGAAGTTATTCTTGTTTCAGCGGAGCTCTATTTTCGATTTTTTTTCGAATTTTCCCGCTCAGAGAGAATTTTCCAACCAAAACTGAAAAATGTTACATCAAAATAACTTGAAATTTTCTAAGGAATCTATTTCTGCAATAAAAAAATGCTGTTCTAATTTGAAAAACGGAAGTTGACGTCATTTCCGGAAAAACCGGAAGTGCTCATGCCTTGAAAATATTTTAGATTTCATCAGCATCGTGAAATACTTATAAGTGCTGAATTTCATGAAAATACGTTTAGTAGTTTCCCGTATAAATATGGGTGAGGTTCCTCGTGAAAGACCCTGTATAGTAAGTCACTGTCGATTTTTTCTCACACCGTAATAACATTAAATGATTGAATTCAGTTACCACCATTTACAATGTAGAAAAGATTCATTTAAAGACAAAACACTCCCAATCCTCCAATGAAAAAACCTACCGTCAGCGTCAAGCCAACAGAATTCATTGAATTCTTGCATGGTAAGATTGAAACTCTCCAATAACTCAGACTCCGTTAGTTTTTGAACCAAATGTTATACATTTTTGAATTCAGTGTTTCAATAGGTTTCAAATGAGGTGTCGCATGATGCACTTTCTCATTTGAAAAAATCGATGGGGTGACACCTCCATGAAGAGGGATTATGTCAGGCTCGAAACTTTCATGTCATAACATACTACGTTCATTATAAAAATTGACCTGTTCGAGCTTTTTTCTCAAGGTATAGAAATAGAGTAGTGAATAGGGGAGGGGGGGTTTCATTTATTCCACTGTTGCTCGAAACTTCACGCGATTTAATTTCTTTTATCAGCCGATAGGAAGATAGGAAATTTTCAACTCAGTGTAAACAACACGTTAACTTTGTGATTACCAAACCGATAGCATCTAAAATTTCAAACTTTGAGATGGCAAGACCAGTGTTGCTGGCTTATACATCAATATAGTTACTGAATACTATAGGACATTGGATAGGGGACCAAAAAAAGGGCCAGTGAAAGCAACAACTTTTCTACTAAATGAACTGGACACTCCATGCATTTTTCCTTAATTTCAGGCACCAGGGTGGCACTGGGACAAGGAAATGGGGAAAAGTTTGGGACCGTCCGCTGTTACTCTACCACAACAACCAGTAGTTTGCAATCGGCCAGCACAACCACCCAGATTCGAGCCGGAACCGTTCGCGTTACATCTTCATCAAGAGCATCCATTCTGCCGACTACTGCCGACCCTTATGATCTGATGAGAAGATCCAGACTGAATTCCACAAGTGAGCTTACTTCACCACTACGAGGTCGCAGCGTTTCACCTAATAACAGGAACAATGTATTGACATCATCAGGTAATATACTCACTTCAAAGGCAGAAATGAACCCTCTGATCTCGACCGGGAATACTACCTAGTGTCATAGATAGGTATTACTGGTTTTATGAGGTGATCATTATCATTAATCATAATTGATGGCTGAGGCCACCATCCTTTTATAGCCTGAAATAACCAACAGCAAATTTTTTCTTCAGATTGAGTTGATATCCGCGTAATCAATGTATCGGTGTTCGGGATATATGAATGAGTTCGATCAGCATAATTATTATTGAGGGCTCTGAATGGTATGGGGATTTCCAGTACCTACCTCAAAATATGCAGTTTTCTTCACATGACGTAGTGAAGGGCAGTTTATAACACATTTGTAACCATTCATCCACTCTGAATTCTGAAGAACAGATCAATTATTCGATATTGAAAATGTGATTTCAACAGGTGTGAATTCAAACGTCTCTCTGCTGTGACGTCTGTGACTCAATTTGTAATATGATTGGTTGAAGTTTGTGATGGAGGAGCCAAAGCCCAGAGTAACTGATGAGACACGCCGCTATTGTCAAGTCTTTGTAAATTCTCTGAATTTTTTCATAAATATATTCAGTAATCGTATTATATTTGATGTGATCACTATAATGTTTTTGAAACATCGTCGCATATAACAACTTAATTTTCATTAAAGTTGATACAATACTCATTCTCTGAAAATACAAATAATGATGTGGCAACCAAGCCTACAAATTATAAATAAAAACATAACTTTCTTATTTGCCATTATTCGACATTTAGACGTCTTCTCTGCGTAATATAGAATAGCGTTGCTCACAGTCAATTCTAGGAGTATTCAAAACTCTATATTCTATACTCCTAGGCTGATGATTAGATGTTCTGTGCTCCTAGGTTAAGTCAACGACTGCCGATCAGATGGTCCCTATACACAGTTGTCGAATCAATAATTATTCTTACCACTAATTTGCACTTCTCAAAATAAAAATAATTATTAATGCTTCCTAAATAAGAAGACCGGCCTATAATACCAATTATTACCTGTGTAGACTAGGGATAATTATTTTTAACTGAATTTCTTACCTATTCGCTCACCTGACCCCTCTTTATCTTCAATTAGGAGGTGGTAAATTAAATGATGTTATGAAGCTTTATAGAGTACAAATAAAAATATCATGATGTTAAAAGGAAAACATTCAAAATCGACATTATATTATGATATTATTAGGAAAGTGAAAGCAAGGGCTTTTTCAGGCTAATTCTTTTTTTGTGATTTGGCAATGCTGTCATTTTTATATCAGCAGCACGTCATGACGAGCACAACCAATCAAAAATCTCGCTAGCCACCGACGTCACACGATTTTCGGCTTCTTCTGATCGTTTGAATTCGGTAGAATTGATGAAGAAAAAATTTAACAAAAAATCACGAATTACGTGAGAATCCAATATGTCAAAATATATTTTTTCTGATAATGACTGGAAATGCCCATTGTGAGATATCCTCGTAGTTGAAATATAGGCAAACGGATCAACTGCAGTCAATCATTCTATTCATGGAATAAATCACACGATTGACTACTTGATAATGTTACTGGATCTATTGCTGTATTTATAGCCGCAGCTTGGAATATAAAAAATTCCAATTTTTTCAATGTCTCAAATAATATAAAAAAGTAACCCACACCTGTGTGATTCTCACTAACTCAATCCACTGAAGAAGGTCAAAGCACAGGGGCGACAGACGTCGAAACAACTTGAAAAGCGTTTTCACGCAATGACCTCTGATCTTAACTGAATCGTGAGTTAACTTCCTGAACTTGGTATTCTCCCTTCATAGGTCGTTGCCTTCGATTACAACTCGGGAGTTATGTCCACTGAATAAATGAACAAACGATTCATCTTTCTCGTAATCAGTGAAATTCGTTCTGGTAGGCCATCTCAGAATATGAAATAATCTCAAATATACCGGGTGTAGATGAGATGGAGAGAAACTTCGCTGTATTATGTTATAAACCAAGTTTGCATTTTCGTCCCACCTCCCATGGTTATTGTGGAAATTCCTTATTGCATTTCTTGCGAAACTGGCATCATCGGTAAAAAGATTCAGCTTCAGTAGTTGAGGGATTTCAACCATTGTGTGCAAAGGCCATGGACAAAATGCCTACACAGAACACAACTGCTCACTCCGAACTCGGCACAAGTTACAAGCTTCGAAGCTTGTAGATTCAGAGGGGTCTCCTCAGGAGAACTAGGAGTGATCAGGATTTACAATATATCAATACGTGGAGCAAAATTCGCCTAGAAGAAATGTTCAACAGCAGTCCAATAGACCTTTCCAGAATTACCTGTGCAGGTGAAAGTTGCGCGCGTCACTTTTGGGCTAATAATGATATTATTGGTCGTCAAAATTTTCCTCCTTAAATCGTTGACAATTAACAGATGATATTATTATTTTACGCAGTCGACGTTTTGGATGTGGATGTTATTTGTTTGATTGTTTATCGAAAATCAAAATTTTAGTATGCCTCAACAATGTTGTGTTACTAAGTGACGGTCACGGTACGTTTTAATACGATGAAACCAGTAGTGTCTCATTTCATTTCTTCCCTCTCTCTCTCTTTCTTTTCTCTCTCGCACTAATAGACCTACCACACGCTCAAGCTTCACCACAGTTTTACTTGCGCAAACCGGCTTGAACACTGAACACTGAGCGTGTGGTTGGGAAAACTGTATACCGCGCAAACCCCACGGCTTGGCTTGAGTAATTTTCAACCTGCTTGAAATTTTGCCTGTGCAAGCCCGGCTTGCGCTAAAGTTCTTCGTTCGGACGCATTGTTATCGTGTCGACGACTTCGTAAAGAAAGAGGCTTGCACGTACTTAACTGTGCCGTGTGGTAGCAACTGTTGTGTTCAATCTTTACGTATACGAGATGCCTGCGCAAGCCAAACTGTGGTGAAGCTTGAGCGTGTGGTCTTTTAAAGCTGCCCACAAGTTGTGCATGAAATATACCTTATTCTCTCTCATTCTAGTTTAGTTCAGATCTTTCATCTTTGTTCTACGTATTCTGGAAAGGTTTATTACTGACATTCAAAGTATTTGCAAGTTTTTGCCTGGAAGTACCTGGATCTTCTTCTATCATGTCCAGCAATTCATTGCCTTCCACTTCTTACAGACCTTATCTTTCCTGGTCCTCCACTTCAATGTTCCCGTTTCTTGAAGACGTTGATAAAAACTTTGAAATATTTCTCTATCGGTTGCAATGCTTCTTATGCCATCAGCAATGCACATCAACCTTTTCGGCATTCGTATAGCGTGCCATGATAGATGACTTCCTTAGACTTCCCTTGTCTAAGATGACTTCACTAACAATCGTTTTCACGTCAACTATGTTGACACTCACGCAAAAAATAGAATGATGGCGCACAGAACTATCTACCTCGGAGGCGTGGGTTATACCACAGAGCGGGAAACAAGCATATAATGCTACAAATTTGTTTTTCTCACTTTGAATGTTTTTCGCCCTATATCTTCGCAACAAAGCGCTTTTTCGAAAATAATCAAAGGATAAAATTTCCTTAAAATAGGAATAACCTCTTGAATTTTTGCCGCATGTACACCTCACACGCCGTTCAGTGTTTGAGACGCTTTTCGACAAAATTTTTGTTGAGTTTGAAAGGCTATGTATGAGCTCTGGAATAACGGTTTCTGGTCACATCTTAGTATTTTTTGGCACTCGATTTGCTCAATTTTCTAAGAACTTCTGTGAAGACATTTGCACAAAAATCGTACAAAAATATTTTTTTTATGTCTACAGTAAAAACAAAAATTTCAACAACATATCCTAAGATCCATCTATCCCATTTGAATTTAAGGGGTACGGGCTACCGCGTAGATTCATGAAGTGGTGGTTTTATGTTTTCTGAATACACTCTTATGAACATGAAGTATATCCCGGTTGGCCAAGATCTAGGTTTATCAAGTTCCTTTTCTTGAAACTGAAGCAGGTTGGTATAATCGTGAAATGTCGAATTATTCTCAGAGACGTAGAGACGTTGGCAATGCTAATTTCTATCAACTTTTTTCCAACTTCGCAAATGGAGTTAGTTCTTGGTTCAACTGTGACACAGGTTTCGTAGTACCACTACATTTTTATACTGGAGTAGTGCTAAAAGGTATTTAAATGTCTTCTGTAGGCTTATTTCTTGAGAATTTCTGAAAGTGGGGAATTCCATAGGTCCATCGTTCGTTTAGATTTTTTCTGTCGGGTTATTCTTTTTTCGAATGAACTATTACAAGGTAGATGACTATTCTATCCATTAGTTTCCAGTAAAATTTCAACACTCGATTCTTGATTTCCGCACAAGAAAATAGCATAACTGAATCTTCAACCATGTTTATGTACGTGAAATATTTCCAGTATTAACAGTGAAAAATATTTTTTCAACATTCGCCAAGTCTTTGAAATTATTGAATTCACATAATACACTGCGCAAAAAAATTAACGCACATTATATGGAAATCTCAAATTTATTCTACAACTGAAGGTGTTCTCAATGATAATTATTTTTATCAGAATTATGCATGCATATGTGATTCACTTTCAACGTTTTTCTTCAATACAGATGTTTTCTCCCAGCAGGAATAAAAAAAAGATATTATCAGATTTTGAATGTATTGGTTCCATTCTAAAATCCGTTGTTCTCGATCAATTCTAGTGATCAATAGTTTTTCTTTCGTTTGATTTTCTACACTTGATCGCTGTGCAACGCGAAACACGCAATTTGACCCAAGAGGAATGTGCCCAAGCGGTAGTTTTGCGAGAAGAAGGGTAGACAATGTGGACATACACAAGAATTGCAGAAAGGTTTGGAGTTTCCCATACAAGTGTGTCCAGAATGTTGCAGCGATTTAGGGAGACATGTATGAATGTCCGAAGACCAGGACAGGGTAGACCACGGGTAACAACTGCCATTCAAGAACGTTACTTGAGAGTTTCTTCGTTGAGACAACGGTTTGCAACCGCTCGCCTCCTTCAAAATCAGCTTGAGCAAACTCATGAGGTGCAAATTAGCACTCAGACAATTAGAAATCGCCTCAGAGAATATGATTTAAGGCCTCGTGTCGTGGCAAGAGGCCCAGCTCTTACCCCAGCCCATCGAAGGGCGCGTTTGGATTTTGCGACAGAGCATATCCATTGGGAAGAGGCCGATTGGAAAAGAGTTCTCTTCACAGATGAGTCTAGATTCTGCCTCTACCATTGTGATCGACGTTCCCTTGTATACGTGCACATGAAAGGTATGCTCAGTGCAATTTCCTGAATACTACTGGTTTCGGGGGAGGATCGATTATGGTATGGGGTGGAATATCTTTGACTGCACAGACCTAGTGGTCATTGATAATGGAGTTATGAATGCTGATAAGTATACTTATAAGTAACATTCTTGAAGAGCATGTAGTGCCATTTGCCCCATACATTGGTGAAAATTTCATTTTTATGGACGATAATGCCAGACCCCATCGTGCTCGCATCGTTCAGGAGTACCTTGAAGACGTTGAAGTTTCTCGAATGGAATGGCCAGCAAGAAGTCCAGATCTCAATTCGATTGAGCAGGTTTGGGACAACCTCAATAGAAGGCTGAGAAGTTCAGAAAATCATCCAGCTACTCTTAATGACTTAGGAATCCAAATCGGGGAAATCTGGGAAGGATTAGATCAGAACATTTTGAGTATGAACCGTCGTTGCCGAGCTGTAATTAACGCAAGGGGTGGAAATACCAAGTATTAAATCACTTATCAGCATTTCAGTATTTTGAAAATTGTTCATTTCTCTTCTTTGACATAAGATTCGGTGAAATCCTGAATTTTTCGTCCATTTAATGCTCGATTTAATGTGTCTTGTTTCGTTCAAAACCTTCCCGGCAGAACATAGAAAATAAGTTATGAAGTCAATGTAGAGTTAACTTTCATTAAAATTGAGATTTTTCAGAATGTGCGTTAATTTTTTTGCGCATTGTATATACCAAAATTGATTATTTTCCCAAAGTAAATAAACATTTTGATAAATACGTGATAACTACGACCTCTACGTAGAAACAATAACGTTGCATATGTATCTGACAGGAAAAAGACTATAACCTATCATTTTCAAAATATACACTGTCAAATGTGTCAGAAGTTCATAGCCAACCGGGATACTTTATAAAAGTGAATGGGGTGTACATGAACTTAACCGACATCAATAGCATAAAAAATCATATCCCATGTTTACAGTTTTGTGGTCTTCTTCTAGGCATTTTTTTATATTTCGCTTGAATTTTGTACTGCTCAAAAGCTCTTGGTCTCAGATCGCGCTTTCTAGAATTTCTTCCGGTCTTTTTCAGATTTGATGAAAACTGAATTCGTTTGGCTATGTGGGTGAGAAATACCCTGAAGTGAGGAGGTTTTGCGCTATAGTTCAGATTCGTTATCAGAGAGATCACCCAATCAGGTACTGAATACTGGGCGCTTGGCCAGATCAAAACCATTTTCCATTGCAAAATGCTCACGATTTTTTGGTTTGCCATTCCATCTATTTCTACGACTTTCATCCAAAGTAGTTTCGGTGATATTGTTTTTTTTTTCAATAATTTTACTGAATATTTTCAGAATATTCAGTATTGCTGCATACATAAGTCGCTATCCTACTGTTTTATACCAAATACCTATACACGATCAGATATGCAATTTTCGAAAAAGCTTGTGAAAAAAAAAATTTAAAAATTAATTACATATTTCGGAACCATTGAGCTAATTTCGCCCATCAACGAACTCAATCGGCGCATTTGAAACTTGGATGTATACTGAAAATTTATTCACCTCAGGTCCTTTATTTCAAGAAGATCGCGTTTATGGTCGAGCATACTAAAATTTTCAACATGAATTCTTCTTCAGAGAGTCCAAACTAATTATTCAAACCAATTTTCAATTATTAAATTACCCGTATCACGTTAATCGAAACCCGATAGTAAGAAGTACAGCAGTGCAAAATGTTATTGTTATTCACCGCTCTTCCCTATATATTCTCAGTAATCAAAAGCCCGTTTTAAGGAATTCCAATTTTTCGCTTCTTAAATTATCCCTGAACCATAAACTAGCATCGTGAGAACTTTAATTGACCCGCCCTGTATGAAGGAGCACTGTGAGAATCCTGAATCACTCTACACCGCATCGGGCATTTTATGTTATATCATCGAATTAAGTTTCATTATCGGAAAACCTATCGCCTTTAAATACCTGCTAATTAGCGTTTGGTTTCCGATGAGGAAATGATTCTGCCATTGTCGGTATCCATTTCTTTGTTAGTACGCCATTATCACATTTCTTCGGTAATAATCAGCTCTCCTGTTGAAAGAAGCTCATTATGAAATAATTAAACCGAAGATAAACCACTTTGCGCTCAACTACCTTCAATTTTAATCCGCAGTACCGCGAATACTGCAGCCGCAATGCTTTTCCGGAGTCCTTTAATTTCTTGTTGATTTCCAGGGAGGCGTTCGATCCTGGAATGCAACATCAATCCCTACGAACTGATGTCCACGGAAGCAGACCAGCCGGCCCAGGACAGCAGTATAACTTTCGTCAACGGTCAAAGAATAAGAGTAAGGCCCCAAGCTCCAGAGCCAGACTATGAGGACGTAGAAGAAAAACCGCCACCGAAGAAATTCCAAGCGAATGATTCATTCTCGTTCACCCCTGAGCACGCCGCCAAGCCATCCAGACCTAAGCCCAATCGAGTTGCCCCAGATCCTCCGCCAGTGTCTCCACTAGGAAAAGACTCGGATAGGAACAGCCCTTTCAAATCAATATTGAAAAAGTCGTCGCGTTCTAGCGATTCGAAAATGCTGACATACTCGGGAAGATCGAAGACTGGTTCGCATTTCTATCTTCCTCTGCCCAATTCGTCTAGGAAGAAGGTACAGTTTCTTGTAGAGCATGCCGACAATGGGGATGAAGTGAATGAAAGCGGTGGGGAAATATCAACAGATTACGAAGATCAAGAAATCCATGACAAGGAGAGTTTGGAAGATGTTTTGGAGAATGAGGATTCCTCAAATTCAGAAGGTAAGGATTTCCTCCTTTTTTTTCTGTATCTTCGTCATTTTTGAAACGACTGTGAAATTCCGTTCGTGACTATCAATGCTTATTTCATTCAATATATTTTTTTCTCTTTCGGAAATCAGAAATCTGTAAATATTCAGAATTCGAGAAATTTTCATCATGTCCCGACCTATTCGAGCATTAAATTTATATTATAATTTTTTTTATTCGCAGATATCGAGAACAGAGTGTGCACTCTACGACGAAGCACGAGCGAAAGATTCAAGGTAGACCCCCCGAGGGTAGTTTTCCTTGATACCATGGCTATTCGAACCAAGTCAACCCGAGGAGATTTACGCGAAACTTTCAATAACCGTGACCTCGAAAAACTAGACGGTTTGATACCGAAAAGAAAAATAAGTCCAAGACCGAAAGAACCACCTCCACTGCCACCTCCGAGTCAAGCATCTGGCCCAACGAATGAAGTCAAGAAAGGGTTCCAAATAACACCGAAAGAAAAAAGTGAAAGAGATGATTTTCAACAACCCGTATCTCCCATAAAAAAGGAACAGCTTCGACAGAAACAAAAAAGTGACACCCACAAAAATACTGAGATGGAGAATAAAGAAAAACCCAACTCAATCAAAAAACGCTCGGAAATTATTGAGAAAGAAGATAATGGTAGTGAAATTATACATAAACCTGATCTTCCACCCGGAATGTATATCGAAGAGAAAATTGGGGTACCAGAAAAAATACAACGGGTATCTGAAGAAAATGTCGAAACAGGAAAGTTTGTTATCAGTCCTCAAGAAAGTAAAGAAGAGGACATTATTCAAACATCAATTCCGGAAAGTAAGTTGATGAAGGAGGAACCGCTAATCAAAACAGACATCAAAGAAATCCGGGAAATATTCGAAAATCAGACAGTGGTAGAAAAAATACCACAAGCTCCTCCTCGCAAAAGAAGTAATAATAAACAACCGGTTATAAATGTTATGGTGACAGATCTATCAAAAAAGAACGAGAGACATAAAGAAGGAATAACTGATGACCACTCGAAGACTACACTTACAGATTATCCACTAAAAAACAGAAAGTCGAAGGAAGAACCAAATATTTCGGTGAAGGCATCTCCAGAAACATTAAGTGACAAATTAGAGGATATGACATTGACTAATGAGAATTATGAAAAAGGAAAAATGAAAATCTTTAACGGAACTTCTGAAGTCTTCGACTGGGACATTCAGAACTTTCCATCTCACAACAGTTCCGGAGCAATATCTCCAATGCTAGATTATAGCAACAAGACTGTAGTGCAAATTACACCTTCATCCTCACCAGTGCACAAGATTCAAATAAAAAATGAATTTCCAGAAAGCACCAACGTGCAGACAATAACAATTTTAGAGAATACCCAAAGAAAAACATCCATTATGATCAATGGTGATGATTGTTACTCTACAGTGAACGTTAATGATGACGTCCCGATTTATCAGTCATCAGTGGTGGTCAGGGGACACGGCATAAATGAAAATAGTTCATTGAATAATAGAAGAAGTAGTTCCATTTACATCACGGGAAAATTCGATGAAGAAGATTCTTCAAAGCAAAAATCGTTCTCTGAGACTGAACAAAATAATTACAAAAATCAATCTCATAATTGCACATGTGGAAATAGTTCCGAAAAAACAACCAAAGATGAAGAGGATATCCACGATCCGAAAGATGGAACTGATTTGAAGAGAGAAATCAAATTAGTCGAGAAACCAGAAAAGACAATAGACTGTTCTGAAAGACCTTCGACACCAGATATGCTCAGAGAGATTCTTCGGGATCCTGTCGAAGCAGTTAAGCGCAACTTAGTCCCTCATATCTGTGGAAAATCAGATCTGCAAAGGAGACCACGCGACTTAAAATTGAAGAATTACTACCCAATGATTTCACTCAAAGAATCCGATGCGGCGTGCATCAAGGAAATTATCGGCAAAGATGAACGATCACCTTTACGGTCTTGGCATTTTGACTCTCTGATAGAAGATGACAAAGACGCTTGCTCTGAACATAGCTCCTCCACTCAATATGAATTCGTGGATCCTAGTTCTGACTGCTACACTGACCACAGCAATAGAAGTTCTGTAACTGAAGAAGAACTGTCAAACAGGACGAAATTTTATGAGCTTCTAGCTGATTCAGCCCTTCTGGAAGTTTCGGAAAACGAAGATCACCATTACGAGTGTATCAATAGGAACGATAATGACCCCATTTACGAGGAGATAGAAATTCCACCTCCCTTACCCTCAAACCCACCTCCCATAAATTTGTTGGATGATTTGAAGTTGGATAAAGAGTTCACTACGAGGTGAGTTTCTTCAGGCTCCTGATGTTTTTAATGTTCAATAGTATTTTATATTTCAAGATAATAAGTCTTTATCTGGAATGCAGTTGTCCTCATTGATTGCAAGCAAACTAATAATCTTATTTTTTAGGTCTATCTTCGAGGGGGCTTCCAAATACGACATCCTCAGTTACTTAGTTGATGCCAAAGAAAGGGGAATAATTCCAGAGGACTCATACACTTTTTCAAGTATCAATGGTGATGAGCTAAAAGAATCTAGCCCCAGTCATATCAACAATGCTAGCGATCATAGTGAAGACAATTCCTTAGTTCTCTCAGGAGCTTTGAATGATGATAAAAATCAATTTTCAAAATCGTCAGAAGTTGAGAGAAATGATTCAGGTGTCGGTTCTGAAACGAGCAAGAGCTCTTTGAGTAAATATAGATCAAAACCAGCAGCTTCTTCGTTATGTGAAGATTGTGAAGCACGTTTAGAAATTTTGGGGGATGATGATGATCAGATGCTGTGTAGAAAGTGCTCGAAGAAGAGGAGTGAACGAAAAGAAATCATCATGGAAATTGTGGAAACTGAGGAGAAATATAGCAAAGATCTTCAAATTATCTTAGAGGAGTTTTACCAGCCAATGCTCGTTGCTGGTCTACTCACACCAGAACAATTATCTACAATATTTTTGAACGTTGAAGAACTTCTCGAAAACAGCCAAACTTTGGCTGAAAGGCTACGAGATGCAGTAGAAATAGCTGTAGAACAAGGAGACGAGGACTTATTGACTGTAAATATTGGGAAATTGTTCCTTGAAGCTGCACCCATGCTTCATGCTTTCGAAACATACTGTGTAAGGCAGGGTCCAGCTAGCTTGCTTTTAGCGAGCTTGGAGAAAGAAAAAGAACTGTTGAGAATATTTTTACGTGTGTCCCAAATGGAGAACACACTTCTTCGCAGAATGAATTTGAATTCATTTCTGATGGTACCTGTGCAGAGAGTAACAAAATATCCCCTTCTACTTGCCAGACTATATAAAGTCACTCCTAATCATAATGAAGTCAGGGAACAACTCAAAGAGGCACAACATAAAATCGAACTCCACTTGAATCATATGAATTCTCAGACTAGGGATGTTCCAAGTAAACTATGGAGAAGAATTGGTAGTAGCTCTGGAAGAAGGCCGAGTACCGAAATGGATTTGGTCAATATTAAGCTGAGAAAAATAGCGGTGGACGTGTTGGAATGGAACCATGAAGAAGCCAAGTTCGCTTTGGAAGGAAAACTGTGGTTCACTCAACCGACAGATAATAACTGGAGGAAGGGAAGGACTATAAAACTATCGCCTGTTAACGCTTTGCTGGTTATAAACGGAAAGGTCTGTAATCCTTTCCATAATTTACGCGAATATTCAGTCGTTTTCGAAGAATATAAAATTAATATTTTAGATTTTTTTGTCATGAAATCTTTCAATTATCTTCTCGAAATGTAAAAAATAACTGTTTTTATGTTCTGGGCTGATATTTAAAACTACCTGTCATTGTTCATATATCAAGGATTTTTTATTCAGAATAATTAATCGGAATTAATAATTTATGAACTGACGAACCTTGCAATATCAAAATGACAAATCAGTGCATGGGAACAAAAATGTTTCCATGTCTTGTGGACTGCAAAACGATTAAATATGAAGTACATGAAATTATTTTATGATAACACTAACATTATTTCAACAATTATATGTTTTCAGTTAACAAATACCAGTAAATCAGAACGAGAGGAAAATAACCTGATATTTCCTAAACATTCACCAACCAGAGAGGCAGCTCTTCTTCTTGTTAGAGACAAGAATGGTCGCTATTCTCTCCTGAGAGATCCGCTATATCTGGACCGTTGTGTCATTGCATCTGATCCAGCATGGCAAAGTTATTTTGAGGTCCAGGAATTGCTAGGAAAAGATACCTTTATTTTCAAGGTGAAAAATATAATATTTCATATCACAAGACCTTGAGATATTAGATCGGTTCAAGTGGTTTAAGGCTAATTCATTTCTTGAATGATTTGGAGTAATGTAACATCAATTAACTCCATTGCATTGGGAAGCCTTTGTAGCAAAGCTTGCATGTACAAATTTCAAATTCTTTCGTATTTTTACAGTTACAATCAATATGATGCCTTTCAAACGAATGGGAAATTAGTACTGAAAATGAATTGAATTGTGTTCTAACGCTCTCATACATTGATTCTTTAACGAATAACTCTATTATGTTCTCTCAATTATATTCCTTTTGGGCATTTTCCCACAAAATTCAAATAATCTCAATTAATTTTTTTTCTCTTCATCTCGAACTTCTGCTTGCAGGCTGAAGATGAAGAGCAGACGAAGATATGGTACCAGCAGTTGCAGCTCCACGCCCAGGGCATGGGTTCTTGGAGAAAACGAAGAAACGCTCTTGCCAACATTATGATGAACGGCATGGGTCTCAGACTGTAAAGCAATAGGAATAAATCCGTCTTATTTATTTTACTTGTTCGAATAGTAACTAACGCAAAGCTTTAATTCGACTTGTAAGAAACAGAATTCCTTCTGATCCCATCCATTATATTATTTCAAAGAATGAGAATAATAGTAATTTAGCTGTGATATTTTCGGAAGTGGGTTTATGGGCGTATATATATAATTTTAATATATCATTAGCTTTCATGTTTATTTAATGTATTTTATTTCAGTGAATATAAAAATTGTATAGTATTTCAAATAAAATTCTTCAAATGGATTGAGAATAATTTTATTTTTCATCATGAACAATAGTCTCAAGATCAAGGAGACAAAACTGCAGTAGATGCGATCCGTAATTGACTGTCCAAATATCATGCAGACAAATTTGTCTGCATGCCGCAAAATCTTTCCCTAATTATTCACACAGACAATAAAATCCATTTATATATTAATTCTCGGCTTAAGTATTTCATCATTGGTCGGAATCCAACATCTGACCTAAAACTGAAATCGGAAAAAATTCGATGACGTAAAAGTGAAGGATAAATGGAGTCCTCTGGCTAATGATGACGAATCAGTGCTCCCCACCTAGGAACCCCCTCTCACTACATACGAGGTGAACCGTATGATACTGAATTCCGGAAAAGGTATCACACACACTGGTAGCTCAGCGGGAGAGCATCCGCCCGGCAAGTGGAAGACGCAGGTTCGATTCCTGCTCGGTGTGTGACTTTTTCCGGAATTTCACAAAATTTGTCTGCATGCCGCAAAATCTTTCCCTAATTATTCACACAGACAATAAAATCCATTTATATAGTATATATTGTTCAATGAGCGGTAATGTAAGTCATAACACACGCAGATGAATTTTGCAGCCCGAGCCGTCAGGCGAGGGGTGTAATTCATCAAGTGTGTTATGACCATTACCGCGAATTCAACACTATACTTTATCTTCGACTTCTTCAGTAAAATTTGAATTAATCTGCATTTTCAAAATTGACAACAGTTGTCAGAAGCGAATTCTGTGATCGAAAATCGAATCGATATAGGATTTTGTAAAAAACGTCAAAAATTCACGTTTTCCAATTGCAATTTTTGGATATTCAGACCTAAGAAAATGTAGAAATGGATGGCGAGAACGTTACCTTGATGTCTGAAATAGAGTTCCCCATTGACCCGACTTTTTTTATTCATTTTGTAAGCTACAATTTTCCTATTTGTTATAGGCGTGAGTTATTATTACCTCACACCTGTGCCTCACACTATTGGTTTATAGAGACTATTACAGATCAAAATCAGTTGAATAATGGATATATTATTCTATGGGAGTAGATAATAGTATATTCTAAAACTAGTTGCGGAATGGGCTCCTATTCCAATACGAATGCATGAGTGTTGGAATAGACCTTTCCAGAATTACCTGTTGCGCGCGTCACTTGTGGGCTAAGAATGAATATTATTGGTCGTCAAAATTTCCCTCCTTAAATCGTTGACATTTGACAATTGACATTATTATTTTACGCAGTCGACGTTTTGGATGTGGATGTTATTTGTTGTATTGTTTATCGAAAATCAAAATTTTATAATGCCTCAACAATGTTGTGTTACTAAGTGAGGGTCACGGTACGATAAAAACAGTAGAATCTCATTTCATTGCTTCCCTCTCTCTCTTTCTGTTCTCTCTCGCACTAAGGTTTGCGCATCTTTTAAAGCTGCCCACAAGTTGCGCATGAAATATACCTGTTTCTCTCTCATTCTGGTTTAGTTCACATCTTTCATCTTTGTTCTACGTATTCTGGAAAGGTCTATATTGCATTCTGCAACGAGTATTAGGCGATATTTTCTCTATTTCAGTCAAATTTCGTTGGAATTCAATGAAAAATTCAGATTATACATCCTAGTGACTTTTGTATTGTATCTTGGCAGTGAGTGAGTAATGAAATTGACATTTCCAAATTGACGTGTGTTGAAAATTATTAGTAGCGGAAGCCAGTGCTGACAACCAAAAAACGATTTTCATTTTTGGGATTTTTTAAGATGTAAGATTGATGTATCCACTTTGAAAATCGAAATCGCGATTCATGATACAGGGGGTGAAAAAATCGCTTTCAAAGTTAGGGATGAGAAAATCGTGAAAAATCAATTTTTTCAAATAAGAACCCCATTTTTTTTATGGCAGATATTGAATCTACGTTAAAAAATAATGTGAGTGTATGCATCACACCTTTGCCCTAAAATGGATATTTTCTGAGTTAATATCCACTTTAGGGCAAGGGTGTGATGCATACACTCACATTATTTTTTAACGTAGATTCAATATCTGCCATAAAAAAATGGGGTTCTAATTTGAAAAAATTGATTTTTCACGATTTCGTCATACCGAACTTTGAAAGCGATTTTTTCACCCCCTGTATCATGAATCGCGATTTCGATTTTTAAAGTGGATACATCAATCTTACATCTTGAAAAATCCCAAAAATGAAAATTTTCCATCCAAAAACCTCGAAGTTATTCTTGTTGCAGCGGAGCTCTATTTTAGATTTTTTTTTCGAATTTTCCTGCTCAGAGAGAATTTTCCAACCAAAACTGAAAAATGTTACATCAAAATAACTTGAAATTTTCTAAGGAATCTATTTCTGCAATAAAAAAATGGTGTTCTAATTTGAAAAACGGAATTTGACGTCATTTCCGGAAAAACCGGAGGTGCTCATGCCTTGAAAATATTTTAGATTTCATTAGCATCGTGAAATACTCATAAGTGCTGAATTTCATGAAAATACGTTCAGTAGTTTCTCGTATAAATATGGGTGAGGTTCCTCGTGAAAGACCCTGTATACTATGTACAGTACAACTTCAGTAGTTCGGGCAGATATCGGACCGGGACGTGCCCGAACCATCGAGGTGCCCGGATTACTGGAGTGATTTGAATTTATCATATAAAACAACTAGAAAATGATCAAAATTGAAGTTTATCAATCAAAACTGAAAAAAATGATTCTTATAAAATAAAACCAAAGTTTACAAATTTCTAATAATGAAAATAAGTTATATGTATACGACTACATACAGGGTCTTTCACGAGGAACCTCACCCATATTTATACGGGAAACTACTGAACGTATTTTCATGAAATTCAGCACTTATAAGTATTTCACGATGCTGATGAAATCTAAAATATTTTCAAGGCATGAGCACCTCCGGTTTTTCCGGAAATGACGTCAACTTCCGTTTTTCAAATTAGAACACCATTTTTTTATTGCAGAAATAGATTCCTTAGAAAATTTCAAGTTATTTTGATGTAACATTTTTCAGTTTTGGTTGGAAAATTCTCTCTGAGCGGGAAAATTCGAAAAAAATCGAAAATAGAGCTCCGCTGAAACAAAAATAACTTCGAGGTTTTTGGATGGAAAATTTTCATTTTTGGGATTTTTCAAGATGTAAGATTGATGTATCCACTTTAAAAATCGAAATTCATGATACAGGGGGTGAAAAAATCGCTTTCAAAGTTAGGGATGACAAAATTGTGAAAAATCAATTTTTTCAAATTAGAACCCCATTTTTTATGGCAGATATTGAATCTACGTTAAAAAATAATGTGCGAGTGTATGCATCACACCCTTGCCCTAAAGTGGATATTAACTCAGAAAATATCCATACAATACAAGTTTTCAAGAAGAAGATTCTTCTCTTCACTCCTGATGATGCGGCCAGCGCCCCGTGACGTTTTCAACCCGTCCTACAACTGTTTTGTACAAGTTCAGACAAGAAAATTATATTGTTTTGCATATGAATGTTCTCGCGCCCGGATTTCAGAGGTGAAAATTTCAAACTGCCCGAATCAAAGCAGTGCCCGAATTACTGGAGTGCCCGGGCTAGCGAGTGTCCGAACTACTGAAGTTGTACTGTATAGTATAGTATAGAGTTCACTGTTCCAAAGTAACGACCCAACTGATCATGCTGCCATCTGTCGAACGTATCCTAGACATCTCAGTATGACACATTATTCAAAGGGGACACCACCTACATACATAGCCACAGTTTCACGTTTCTGCACGCCATATCTCGAACATGTATTTGAAGGAATGAGCCCAGGTTGTCTGAAATGAGTAGCCAATCCGCTTATTCTCAATTTCCAGATCGAAATTCATGTGACTTTCATAACAAATTTCTTCAATAAAATATGAATTGCTGAAGATACAGAGAGGGTGTCAAAATTAAATACCTATGTCTGCAAAATTATTTATCATTGATAGCGCATAATTGCATTAATTTTCATTGCGAAAGATTCCCAAATCAATCAGAAAAAAAGGTCACTGAAAGCACTGATGTGACCATTATCCCGGATCTGTAGTAACGATATGATTCTTTTATAAAGCGGTGCAGATGTATATAAAGAGACCCGTCTGTAATTTTCGTCCATTTTGAATGAAATGATTCTGTATGCCTCTATTTCTAAGAACGGGACCATTACCAAACAACGGTTATTCAAGATCCGAATCAGAAGGAGCGGCGAGCGCTCACAAAATTTCTGCCGTGAAACTATGTTCGAGCAGCCAGATCTGCCTGAACTTATAGTATGTTTGTAGAATCTGAAATAACCCATAAGCGTTAAAATCAATCTTTTGCAAAAATTGCCGAAGCTTATGGATACCACAAGAATACTGATAACAAACACAAGGCTGTGATAAAATATTCTCCTGAATCATTACTTCGTCCACAAACGTTTCACGCTTCCTATGGCCACAGAACAACACTTAACATAAGCGTCAGTAGGCGTCGGCACTTTGATCCCATATCACTCTTTGGACCTCAAGGTGTTCTAGAAATGATATTATTTTTTCGTTGCTCCACTGCTTCGACATTTTTCGCAACAATTAACAACGTACGCAACTTTCGCACGACCGTAACTAGGCAGAATGTGATCACTCCCTGCCACTTGCGCTGCCGGCCCTTTGACCTCTGCTATTCACAGTCACAGAGTGCATGAAGAAAAATCATTGGTAATAATTTAATTGTAGGTATGCATCAACAAGAAATTGCAAAATTGCGGGAAACGATGAGTGTCTGGGTATTTTGACATTTATACAAATGAGGTTCAAATTGTTGAATTATTTTATGAAAATCAGCGTGTGGAAAGTGTTTTTAGAAAATTATGTTTATTTTATGGTTTACCTAATCGAAAGCATTATTGGTTGAATTATTGAGAAATTTCGAGAGACCGGTTCGATGGAAGACCAAAAAAGTGAAAAATACAGTCGTGTCAGTCGTAGCGGTAGTTCACAAGAAAATATTGATTTGATTCGTGAAAGTGTTGCTAAAACACCTTGAAATGTCCATTAGACGACGTTCACAACAAGTTGGACTTAGGGCCGGTATTATAAACGTCGAATCGAGGATTCAACCGTGCGCCAACTACCAGATAGTAAGGCATTTGGTTGTTGGCGCACGGTTGAATCCTCGGTTCAACTTTTATAATACCGGCCCTTAGTGGGTCCACAAACATGGCGTATGGATTTAGCTCTGAAGGCATATTATAAGGTTCAAATAACGCATCAGGAACCGAAGACATTGCTCATTTAAAACGTCGTTCATTTGTCAATTTCATCAATGAACTACCAGCTGATTTCTCTCAAAAAAAGCATGTTTTTCGATTAGGTACATTTTGGACTTAGTGATTAGGTATGTTAATAAATAAAATTGTTGTATCTGAATAAGGAAAATCCCCGAATTATTCATGGGAAACTTACGTACCCTAAATGAGTCACTGTTTGGTGTGCATTATGGTCGTAGTGTAATGGGACGTCTTTGAAAATGCTGCTCGTGAAGCTGTAACTGTCAATGGTGATCGATACCGTCGGATAATAGGATTTTTGTGGCCTAAATTAATGATCGAGAGGACATTTGGTTTCAGTAGGATGGCGCTACAGCTCACTTGGCAAATGACACAATTGATTTTTTGAGACGAAAATTCCTTGGACGAGAAATCTCCAGAAAAGGTGATGTCAATTGGCCACCAAGATCATGTGATTTGACACATCCTTTGCGGTTATGTGAAAGACAAGGTCTATAAGAATAATTGAATAATCCACAATCGATTCCTGAACTGAAGAATGACATTATTCGTGTCATCAGTGAGATGAAGCCTCATCAATTATGTCAAAATGTCATTGAAATTTTTACAAAGGTGTGGACGTATGTACAGTTGCAACAGGAGGCCATGAATGTCATAACTGATACTTAAATTACCAATAAAGAGTTTTTGAGAATGAATGGAATGTGTTTTATTTATTCTAAAAAACAACCGCGTAATTTGAAATACCCTTCATAAATAGGAGTTAACAATGATATACAGAGCTTGAAGAAAACGGATTAAAGCGATTGAGTAAGATCACATGATTCACATGACGATGTGGATGACATACGTTTCACGACATAATACAATTTGTCAGAGAGAGAGACTGAATTAGTAAGATTTTAATTCTCAATATCACTGCACATGCGCAGATCGGGATTTTTTACCAAAGCTCGTCTTCAATTTTCATTGACTCATTACCCATATTGGAATAATTAGATAGATATATGATTTGAATCCTCGTTATAACCCTGGCGCTAGCAAATTGAAATTACTCTCACTATTTTAAGTTATTACTCTTTGGTCATGGCCGACATGATGAGAATGTTGTCTGCCTGTTATATTGATCTGTCCATAGTCTTATTGATATTATTCGAAATGTTTCATCCATATTCATGTATTCATAAAAATTTTGATATACATTTATTTTTTTAAGTAGATTGTAAGTATTCGTTCGAACAGCCGTTATGGTCAACTATCTAGAGTTTTAGGATAAACTAGGAATATTGATTTCTGGGCATCAATGAAATCGAAAAGTAGGAGTCGCATTAGTCGCATTCGTTGCAGGTCACAACATTCTTCGCCTATGGAGAAACTGCAAACACAACTCAGTATTTCATCACTGATGATTGATAGCGCATCGATTCACTGCAATAATCGATGTAGATTTTGATAACGCTTCATTGTATCGCTGCATATTTGTGTCTATACCAACAAGGACTTCATACTAATTTCTGGGAAAGTTATAATTGGTTATTCCCTGAGAAAACTGAGTTAACGACGACAGAATAATAATCATTCTGTTTATTGTGTTTGAGTTATGTGGATCCGATGCGCCTTGGTAAGATCTGATAACACTTCAGTTGCCGTGTTAATTATACCGCAATCTTATCGAAGATCACTGTTATTTCTGTTGATCAATTGGTATTAGGCAATGCAAAGGCGTCAGCGTTTTCCATTCATAAATGATACGATCTGAATTCATGAAGCTTTTCGTTCGATAGGTATAGGATGGATGGTGCATCAATTACGGACAGAATACGCTACTAAAAGTAGCGTATAAAATTTTATTGAAAAATGCTCGATCAATCAATTTTTATTTCGGTATACGCAGATTTCCATGCATAAGTTTGTTTTGATGGTTTTTCAACAAACATTTTTGAGCACTCATCCTACTCAAACAAGGGCTGTATCTTCGTCACGATATCTGTATTTGTCGTATTTTGAACCGTAAATAGTTTCAATCGACTAGTTTCTATTCACTGATCACGAGTCCTAGGTCAAAATCAATGATGTCCGTCCGTCAGACTAGACCGACTCAATTTCACCCAGGAAGTTGTGGCCTTTCAGGGTGGCTCAATAATGTGTTGGGGGTGTATAATGTTTGAACGCCGTACCCCTCTTATTATCGTTGAATTAACAATGACTGATGCCATCTACGTAGAAAATATCATTGAACTAATCAATGTTCCTCTGCGTAACGATTTAGGGATTCATTATCTGGGTGATAACGCCCATTGGAACCATATTTTTCTTGCTCATGCTCCTAAATTCAGTAGTTTCTAAGTTATTTGAGATTTTCTGGATTCATGTTGTACGTAGAATCGTTATGAGAAATTTTTGTCAGGATGTTGTGAATATGAAAAATGAGCATAAAACTGACCATGAATATGAATCTACCCACGCAATAGAATTTCATGCAGGGTACGGTAAGGAAATTTCAAGAAGCTGGTGCTGTGACAAAAATTAAGTTGAAGTCAATGCAGATCCAACATTAAGCACAAGAAAATTAGCTGTCATCTCGAATTTCGATAGAACTACCAATTCATAGGATTCTCAGAATATTCATGATATCAAAATATCCTTTTTTTCTGAATGGTACAGTTGGAAGTCGTAACTGTCGTTACTGGTCAGATGAAAATCCTCATTTTTTCCTTGAAACTAACATTCAAACACCACAAAGTCCACATAGTTTGAGCATTGTGCGCACCTTTTTAGAAGACAATTTGGTAGGCGGACGCTACCTTCAATTATTTAATGAGTAAATCTACCCTCTATGATTGAGTTGAAATATATCTAGAGAAACAACGCGGTTGAATGAATTGAAGCTGAAAATTTTGGCCGTGGTGGCACCTCGGGTGGCACATAGTAGTTACCTACTAATGGGCGGAATAGAATTCGATAGGTGGCGCTCTGAAATGTCAATGTCATCTTAGCAACGAGTAAAACAAATCAGATGTCGTATAAGCCCTTTAATATTTAAGTGGTTTTATTTTGCTGTTTTAGTTATTTTCAGTGTGTGTTTTGTAAAACTTTTGATTTTTCTTTGATTGTGCTTTGGTGCTTTGTGTTGTTAAACTAAATTTTGACTCCTAATATTTTTATTTTTGGAGTAGGTAATAGGTATGGTTGATGTTTGTGAAAAGTACAACAAGCGTTCAATTAACTGTTTAGTTTTAGGTGTGATTTCGTGATTTTTTTTCATTTTTGATATAGTCATATCTACAAAACTTGCAGATAAGGTACGTTCGTATTGAGTATTATCTGAAATTTTTAATACCGACTTATTTTCTCTTCGTTTTCTGGAACATACTTCGTGGGTTGACTGTGGTAGTTTTGAGGAAGGTACTGCATTTAAAAGAAGATACTTCTTCTTACTAAGACCTAAGACCTGAAGAATATGTTACTCATTTATATATTGTTCACCTTCAGAAATATAAACTATAGCATCCATTATTAACTTATAACTATTACACACTTGGTACTAACCTTGACTATAGTAGTCTTCCCTTTTAAAATGTAAGGAACACACAGACCCTACTATCTCTGTAACTGGTTTCCCTATTTTTAGTTTCATTGCCCAAGTCTTTCTTTGAGATATATTTTCCATAACTCCAAACGCATTTTCAATATTTACCATTCTTCCCATGGGAGGAAATTTATGGAAAGATAAATCGGGATTTTCCCTTTACAGCTAGTGCAACCAAATACAGAACAGTTTCGATTATGCAGCAACATAATTCAAAGTATAAAACTTTGAAAAAGGTACACAAAAAATCAAACCTGATTTGCAATGAAGACAAAAAATAGAATAAAAACAATGCAATATCTACGAATTATTTTACTCGTTGCTTCAATTACAATTTTTTCTGCCAGAGGTCTCATTGAATTCTACTCCGCCCATTTTGTTAGCTATTCATTTACAGAAATCTGTAGGATATTTATTTGCTCTAGTAGGTACTATGAATCATAGGCAGGGTTAGATTCGTCCAAATTATATATATCTTCAAAAAAACGGTGTGAAAGGTAAGATCAAGTAAATTATTTAAATAACGATAAGAAATAAATTACTCGTTTGTGCCCAGCTCTCTTAGGAAATGATGCTGTAGGGTTCAGCTACTCACCGCTAGATGCGAGTGTAAAACATTTCGATTCTCTGAAACACATCTGCACCTCTACGAACGGGAGAAGGAACTGCAACTAAAAGCAGTTTCAATTCGTTCAAGGGCGAAGTACCTCTATGTAGGTATATTTAAACTCAATGCCTCTACTCATTGATATCGTTGAGATTTTTTTTTTTGTTCTAGAAGAGATGAATCTTACATCAGACACCCAGTCTTTCTGGGTAGTGTCGGATTCTTACCGACTAAACACCTCTCCAGCGGTTGGTTGCGGGCATAAGCCTATAAACCTTCCATCATCTTATCTGTTATTTTCTCTTTCGCATTCTTTTATGCTGAGTGTTTGTGTACATCCTTCAATTGGATATCTCTTACTAAGTGTGGAGTTCTATATCTTCATTTTCGCAATTGGTCTCTAGGTCTTTTGCGGTAAATTTTAGCTGTTTTTTCATCTTCAGAGGGGTCATAGTCAACTAACCTTCTAAGGTCGTCATTTGGATGTTCACTAGCTCTTTCATAGGCTTTTGCAGCTTTTCGTTTGATGAATGTGGTAATGGACTCCCATTTTATGTCTTTTTGTATCTGTTCATTCCTAACAAACCAGGGGGCGTCTAATGCCCATCTCAGAAATTTGTTTTCTGTACTTTGTATCCTCTTTATATGGGTTCTCCGTTCTCGCTGCATATCCCCATGCTCTTGATCCATATGTTAGCTGCGGTCTGGCGACTGCTTTTATGATCCCCAATTTCGTGTTTCTGTTCATTTGGCTTCTTCTGCCTATAATCGGATATAGTCTTTTCATTGCTACATTCGTTTTATTCACTGCATACTTAATGTGCTGTTTCCACGTAAGTCCCTTGTCTAATATTACTCCTAGATATTTAGCTTCATTCTGCCATTCTATTTCATTATCGTCTATGGATATTTTCGATTCCATCTTCAGTTTTCTCTTTTGAAGCAGTATAGCTCTTTTCTCCATTGATTTTGATTTTCCATCTGTTAAACCATTGACTGATATCGTCTGCAGCTTATTGAAGTCTTTTGTGAATTATTTTTGTATTTCTGTGCCTAATTGCCATGCCCGTATCGTCTGCGTATAGAGCAAGCAGGTATCTTGGATTTCTTGGTATATCATGTATGTATATGTTATAGAGTAGCGGTCCTAGTATGGATCCTTGGGGAACTCCCGCTTCCAAATATCTGAGTGTGGAATGAACATAACCTTTTTTCACACAAAAGTTCCTATCCCTCAAATAATTTCTTATTATTCTGCATAACTTGGATGAATAACCTGCGGTTTTCATTTTATATGCTAGTCCTTCATGCCATACTCTATCAAAAGCTCTGGTAACATCTAGTAGTAGTAGTCCTGTGGCTTGTTTATTCTGAAATCCTTCTGTGATATACTCGGTCATTCTTAGGAGCTGTTGTTCAGTTGAATGTTGTTTTCGGAACCCAAATTGTTCACTCGGTATCGTCTCCAGGGCTTCTGTTTCTTCAATAAGTCGTCTGACTAAGACTCTCTCCACAATTTTTCCTAGGGCTTATCGGTCTATAGTTCTGTGGGAACTTTTTGTCTTTACCTGGTTTATTGAAATCAATCACTTCGGCAGATTTCCATCTTTTTGGAAAGTGCTCTGTTATCATCACGCCATTTGCTATGCTAGTGAGAGCTGCCGTTCCTTTCTTTGACATTTTCTTCAGCATGAGATTTGTAATTTTATCTTTTCCAGGAGCCTTTCTTTTTTTCAAATCATTGATTATCTCTTTGATTTCTGCCGGAGATGTTGGGTGAGGGATTTTGTCATCCGGTGGTGATTCTTTCATTTCTTCTTCATTATCTTCTATTAATTCTTCTAGGTCCTCATCGTCTTCTTCACAATAATTTATTCTTGACTCCCTTTCTATAGTATCGGCAAGAGCATAAGCTTTATCGCTTTTTGAATATGCCATTCCATGCATTCCATGCAGTGGTGGAATTTGAGTTTTTTCATTACGTAAATTTTTTTGCATTTTCCATGCAGAGTGGTCTTCTGTGTTGAGTTCACTGATTTTATTATTTCATCTATTCGTTCTGAGTTCCCTTAGTGCATTTTTAAGTATTTGACTAGGTCTGTTTAGTCTGATGTTATCATTATAGATATGTTTTATACATCCTGTAGTTCTTTCTTAGTTTTCGGTTGACTTTTATCAGTTCTTTTACCTCTTCTGGAGTATCGCCATATGGATGTTTGGGAGAAGGTTTAGTTTTTCTAGCCGTGCTCTCTTCATAGGATTTCAAAATCGCACTCTCCAAAGCTATGACTGATTCATCTAATTCATCAGGAGTGTTAATTTGTGGAATATTCGTGATATTTTCTTGGATTTTTCTTGTCCAAATCGGTATGTTCTCGTGTTTGAGTCACTTCATTGCTAGGTCCATGTCCTAAAATGAACTCTATCGGGTTGTGATCAGAAGAACCATCCTCTATCGTTTCAAGAGCGAAATCTTGCTTTTTATTTTTCATTATTACTATGTCTAAAACATCAGGGGTTCCATTGCCACTAGGTAAAAATGTCGGTATGTCCGGTCCCATTATAATCGCATCTTCCTTTTCGGCGTATTCTTTCAATTTCTTTCCATTAGCATTCTCTGTTCTAGAATTCCATTGTTGAGATTTACAGTTGAGATCTCCAAGTATTATTCTTGGAAAATGACCCCCTAATAAAATCTTCATCTCTTCCTCTTCTCGTTGAGAAAGGCAATCGCTTTTTGGAGCTACCTCTGGTGTTACTTGAACGAATGATAAAAAAAAAAATTCAGATTCAGAAGAAGGAAAAGATCTTCCAAACGTATCGTTGCACGACCCATTTTCCCTATTCATTAGATTCAAGAGCTTGGGTTTGCCTCGCAGAGGGATGCAATGATATGATGATGTTAAATATGCCCTCCTCAAGAACACTGCAAGCGATTTTCGAACATCTCGATTTTTTTCAGAAAAGGCATCTGTTTCCTTTTCAATGTAATACAAAACAATGTTCCTACATATACAGATCCAATGTGAAATTCTTCACTGACAGTGGCGCTAATTCCGCGCTATAATTGAAAATTCATATTCACCTGTACTTGTTGCGGTTTGCCAACAATACTGATAATGCAATTGTGTTCAACAGTAGGTACACCTAATTATATTCTGATGTTGAAAAGTAGATAGCTACATATTCTCACATGTTCATGCACCTTCAACAGTGAAGCATCAACCGAATATTGTGTGCATTTCTCATGCTCCACCCGATCCAAAATTTCATTCTATATTAATATATGCTGATAAAATGGAATGTTTGATCAATACTTACGACTACCTTCATGGTGCCTTCATTTTATCTCTCACATATTGTATTCAAATTACCATTCAGGTCCTGAATATCTATTTAATTTCATGATCAAGATAACTTGCAATATGGAGATTGGTAACTATAAATCCTGAGCTAGCGTCGAAAAGTCGAGACAACACTGGAAATAGCGGCAATACAGCGGTAATTAATGAAGGTATGTCGCCAATTCCAATTGAATGTTAAACATCTGACAAATCGAGATATGAGTGAAAAGAGGGGCATACTTTTCGATAACATGCAATGAATCACAAGGATATATCCATGGCAAAAAAGGATTAAGATCATGTATGGAAATTAAAATAATTTGTTCAAAATTTTTCACTACAATTCATTTGAGTTGCAGCAACAGTGCTGTCATTTATTGGGTGCTTTTTTTTAATGATGGAATTTTCGATAGGGATAACTGTGATTTGATAGAAGGTAGAAGCTATGTTGTTTTGACATTTCTATTCAGTGCGCATGACGAATTACCATGGAAAGACTTATATGCCGCAAATACGTTTATAAATTGTTGAAATTTACTTTCAAAATCAGTGTTCTATACGCCAAACTTATAGAGCACTTCGTGAAATTTTTGGTTTTTATAATCGTCCATCAGAGCACCTTATTCGTCTAACTATCGATAGATTTCGAACAATATTTTCTCTACTCGATGAAACAACAACAAGACAAAGAACTGTACGTACAGAAGAAAATATTCCTGCTGTAAGTGATAGTGCTGATGAAGTTCCAGATTTGTCTATTCGTCGACGTTCACAACAAGTTGGTCTCTTTGCATCCACCACATGGAAAATTTTGCGTGAAGATCTTGGTCTAGACCAGTTCCAACTGGTTCATGAACCAAAGCCACTCGACCATAATAAGCGTTGTTTATTTTCTGATTGGGCCTTAGAACAGCTTGAAGTTGACTTGTTTATCGAAAAACTGTGTTAAGTAATGAAGCTCATTTCTGGTTGAACGTCCACGCAAACAAGCTAAATTGCCGTATATGGAGTGAAAACAATCCTGCAGGCTCCATTCCACCCTGAAAAAGGCAGTGTATGGTGTGCTTTACAAGCTAAAGGCATCATCGGTCCATATTATATTTCTTTAGAAACGATGCTGGAGCTAATGTTACAGTGAATGGTGCTTATTGAAAGAAGGATTTGGCGAAAACATTATTTTGAGAAATGGTCCTATTAATTGACCTCCAAGAGCATGCGACATAACTCCAATGGGCTATTTTTTGTCTGTTATGTCAAGGCATTAGTTTATGCTGATGAACCAAAAACAATAGACGCTTTTGAAGCCAACATAACTCGTGCTATTGCTGAAATAGAGCCTAAATTAGGTACTCGAAAAAGCGGTCCAAAATTGGTCGAATGCGGTTCCTCAGAGCTAGTCGCGGTGGACATAATGCCGCAAATAATTTTCAAAACATAAATGTCATAAAATTATTTTTCAAATAAAAATAATTGGCTTCAGTCTTCATTACTTTTTTGCTGATTTTTCGCTAAAAACAACCACTCTTATCTATGGGAGATGATCCCCCAACATAAGGGGCCTGTAGCGTTCCTCGAACACCTGAAGAACAGAAGAATTATCACTTGGAAGATCGGACCTGTTCGAAAGATCCTCCCAATCCATATAAGAGAGTTAGGACTTTGTAAAAAGGTTTTTTAGCAGGTGAAGTATTTTTTTTTACTGCTTCTTTCTCGTTTTTCTTTTTTGTTTGATGTTACAGATATAATTTCGAGATATTTGCATCCAGTTCAATGAAAAGGCTTGTTTTCAAGTACAAGGAGCTCTGTAACATGGATAGCAGCATATTTGTTGAACAAATTCAGTATCACCACACATACACGGGGAGATTTATTCTTTTATATAATCTGTTCCTTGTCGCCATTTCCTCACACGTGCCATATGCCATGTATCGTTTGATTTAAGAAAGCAGTATGTAATTCTCTCTTTCAAAAGAATATATATATTCAACTGAATAATATGCACCCTAACTTCTCTTCTTCGGATTTCAAATTGGATATGGTTAGACAACACAATGTTAACATAGGCAATAGCCCATGTCATATGTGAAAAAGCCAATATTTGCGGACATTTTTGTAACCTTCCATGCAGAATCATAATATACAGAATTCGATATTAATAGTATATTCTAAAACTAGTTGCAGAATGGGCTCCTATTCCAATACGAATGCGAAATTCGAAAACGAGCGACGAACGCATGAGTGTTGGAATTGCATTCTGCAACGAGTATCAGACGATATTTTCTCTATTTCAGTCAAATTTCGTTGAAATGCAATGAAAAATTCGGATTATACATCCTAGTGACTTTTGTATTTTATCTTGGCAGTTGGTGACTGTTACGAAGTTGACATTTCCAAATTGACGTGTGTTGAAAATCGTTTGGATCGGAAGCCAGTGCTGACAACCAAAAAACGAAAAATATAACTGAAAACAATGCTGTAATTAGTTCATTACAGCACAGTTTTTAGTACTGTTATACTCATTACGATACAGAAATAGAGAAAATACATTTTTTCATCGCTTGTTCGGATACTGATTCTTTGGATTTTATTGTTCGAATGTTGATCAAATTGTAAATATTTCTGTGAATCCTCATTTTTCTGCATCTGCAATGTCCCAGATAATTTTTCTTCAGACTTCTCAAATTTCCAGATGGCCTGAGTTTCCGTTTTATCTATTGAGAATTAATTGCTCATCGTCCATTGTGAATCCCAGCTTTGAGAACTGATTCATCCGTTTATAAATATCATATGACAGAAAAGTTTTAGTAGAGCATGAAAGATATAAAGTTGAATTTTAATTCTTTCCTGGTATTGATACTATAATTATCCTTTCAAGAAAATGGCGCGGAAATGTTCTCTGAACTCTTCAAATGCAGCCTTCTGACTTCAACCAGGGCAAAAGCATTTGATTTATTTTTCAATAGACAATACTTATTTCATAGTAACTGTAGATTAGCTTCTCTGATTTTCAAATCCATATGGTCCTTTCCATCTTCTGGGTTCAAATTCGAATCAATCCGCTTCAGTTAATCATAAAATCCACGCGAATTATTCAAAAGAACTACTTTTTTGTCAGCATCCTCAGTAAACTTCAATTCAATCAAATCCGGAGTATTCAATGAATTGAAATGTAATTGTAAATTGTTATGCCGAATGGAATTATCCTACTGCGTGTTCCAATGGCAAATGGAAGTATTCAGACATCATTTTGAAGTAGGAAATCTAGTGAGTTCCAGAACAAATTATGATTCCAATAAAAGGAAGAAAGTTTGGGATGACTTACCCCATTGTTTGTCTGATAAGAATCATTCCTCGCGAAGTTTGAGCTCTTGTATGGCTTCCCGTTTCCAATAACAAATCGAACATTGTAATCTCATTAAGGAAGGCTTAAAAGTAACCAAAAGGCAGTATTGAAGGAAATTGCATCATTATTTCTTGGGCTCTCAACCTAATCTTAATCTTCCCGATTTTTCCCCTAGATCTTTCAGTAGTTTATGTTGTGGTGAGGTCATGGTGTAGACTGTAGAGGATTCGATGAATCGAATTCTTTTTCAGATATTTATTGAGATATTATCCAGATCGTATTATCACTTATATTTCGATCTTGGCTTTTTTTCTCATTGAGATCGTTTTAACATTAGTCAGAGAATAATCTTTTTAGAAATTCTTCATGGAAAAATCATGAAGTACATCTTCAAACATGTCTCTCATCGCCATAAAATCTTTGAAAAAATCTTTTTAAACCAAGTGTAATTGTTCACGCCAAGTGCAAGTATATAAAACCATTTTTTTTATAAATTTCGAATACATATTTTCAATGCTGTTTTTGTAACATAAATAATTTTCAATATTGTACATCCCCCTCTTCCCACGGAAAGAACTGATCAGCTGTGGAGCGCAAGTGCTGTTTTTTCTGTGACGGGAAAAAAATTTGACATTTTATCACTGTTGACATGATATAACTTTTCACGAAATTACTTTTCCCGCATATACAGGGTGTTTCACCATAAACTGGACAAACATATATAGCCGTGTAGACGACTCCCTGGAAGTCATTTTTGCCTCATGACATATACCCTGTTTTCGACGCATAAGCGAGATACAGGGTGTTTAATGTCAACTTTGAGCAATATTCTGATAACTATGGTGAGTTATGCGTGACATTTGAAATAACGGTTTCTGGTCACATCTTAGTATTTTTCAGGGCTCAATTCAATTGTGGTGTAGAATTCTGAAAAAAATAATTTCAAAATGGCGGGAAGCCTGCAGAGTTTTAACTTTTTTTTCGCGGTTGCCAATTTGGAGAGCACTATTTCAACGTACTCGATTTTATAAGATTTTCCGTAAAAAATTTTTCAAAATTCGAACTCAACTTTTTTTTTACATGTCTTCAGTGAAAAAAAAATTTACAGATTTCGCAATCCTTGCAACCATCAGAGACATTGGAAATGATAACACCACATGTGAATATTACCAACATTTATTTGCATTTGAACTTAAAATAAAATAGTATTTTCAATAATAATAATGAGCAATAATAATTGCAAGAAACAATCAACATTCCCAATTCCTAACATAAACATGTGAGAGGAAACTTGTCACCGTATTTTAAAACAAAAATGTTCTTTCTAAAGTGAGTATTCTTAAGATATAATAATAAAAAATAAAGATATGAATAATTGGATGAATTATCCTGTCATTCCTGTCCAATATTTTCGAAGTGAGTTTTGATTTTAGCAAATCTGGGTTTTCATGAAATTGGCTTTAGATAGAAGGATTCAGTTTTCACTAAAATTCATGAATCTTACATGTACTCGGAGTAAACATCATCAGAATAAGCTGAGTCCACCTCGTCCAATATTTTCGAAGAGAATTTTTATTTTACCAAATCTGAGTTTTCTCGAAATTGGCTCGAGATAGAAGGATTCTGTTTTTACTAAAATTCATGAATCTTATATGTTCTCAGATCAACTCTCATCGGATGAAGCTGAGTACATTCTGTCCAATATTTTCTAAGCGAATTTTTATTTTACCAAATCTGGGTTTTCATGAAATTGGTTTGAGATAGAAAGTAGAAAGATTCTGTTTTCACTAAAATTCAGGAATCTTATATGTACCTTCTCGGAGTAAACATCATCAGAAGAAGCTGAGTCCACCCCGTCCAATATTTTCGAAGAGAATTTTTATTTTACCAAATCTGAGTATTCTCGAAATTGGCTTGAGATAGAAGGATTATGTTTTTACTAAAATTCATTAATCTTATATGTAGGGGAGGACGGGGGAATTCCACGCACCTTAGGGAAAATGCTCACAAAAACCTTCCTATGTAGGTACACACAAACTTTCATAATTTAACTGCTGAATCATGAACCCATTTGGAACTTTTTCATCACAAGGAAAAGGTTCAACTACCTATACCAATTGAGAAAAAAAATAATTCTGAAAACTGTCTTTTCGCGGTCTTCCCCCACGTACTGGGTAATACCGCGCATGCGATGGTATAATTATGCGCATATATTGAACAGCTGAAAAACTCGAAAAAATATTTCATTATTTAGGTAATAACTAAGTACAATGTAAATTAAACAAATTTCCAGGACTGTACAAAAAATATTATTGAAGAATTACCCCGCTACAGCTGCGCGTTATTCTCCCAGTGTGAGTCACCTAACCTAACTAATCACTGACATAAGATGACGAAATACAATTATGTAATTGTTCTTTTGCATTAAATAATCTACACATATGAAGGAAAATAGTCATGCAATAGATTCATTAGAAATTAATAATAGAAGTACTTTCCACGATTCCAATTTCTCTCGAAAATTAGATCATAGCATCGTGAAACGAACAATCGGCTCCCTGGTCTAAAATAAAAACACGAATATCTTTAAATTACGGGAGGATGTTGGCAAGGCAAATACGAGATGGTGCGCTGTATCCACAGAAATATAATAAGATATTTATTTATTCATATGTTTATTATATTTCTGTGGCTGTATCTAAATTTTGAAATAACTGAACTGAGTTGTAGAATATCAATGCGCAGAATTCCTCCGTGCGCGGAATTCCCCCGTCCTCCCCTACTCGGAGGAAATCAAATGAAGCTGAGTCCACTCCGTCCAATATTTTCGAAGTGAATTTTGATTTTAGCAAATCTGGGTATTCATGAAATTGGCTTCAGATAGAAGGATTCTGTTTCTACTAAAATTCATGAATCTTATATGTACTCGGATCAACTATTGACCTATTCTTCAAATACCGAAATATTTGCCCAATCTGGCAACGTTGCGGCGAATTTGACGGACCACTCACCGCGGCCCAGATCTCACTTGATGAAACAACAATATAAACACTCGAAGTGATCTATCCTTCAAATACAGGAATAATTGCCCAATCTGGCAACGTTGCGGCGAATTTGACGTACCTCTCACCGCGGCTCACTGGTCGCCGTCGCCGATTCTCGAGCATACATTAATTCTCACGAATTCCTAACCAATCAGATTCACTCGATTCCGAGTGCTTCCGAATGCACCCGAGAGGACGATCGTGAGAAGAAGCCGTTGCCCGTTATTCAGATCGCGCGTTTTGTCTTTTGTCGTTCTTCATAAACGAATCTGATAGTGAAATAGTTGAAAACGGTTGGAACTTGGAACTTCGAACAGTTTGATTTATATTATGGTAATTACCCCCCATGAGTATCAAAGTCCTTAGAAGAAGTTACGCAATGTGGTGCACATAAAAAAATTTCATAAATTGTGAACCTGATTTTCAATAGTTATTAACCCCCCCCCCCCATGAAAAAAAGCTATATCCGCCCTTGCATTTAGAACAAGCTATAATAAAAAAATCATTCTTTAAAACAATCTTTTATAAAAACAACCCTCATCCGCCATTTTGAAGCCGCCATCTTGAATTCCTCAATTTTGAAGAATCGTAATTTCCGACCCAGAACACCCCTAGATACACATTTTGAATAGAATCGGATCATAATTACGAAACTCGTCCGGCCTATTCTAGCCGCCATCTTGAATTTTTCAATTTTGACAGAAGAATCATCATTGTCGAACCCAAAAACCCCTAGATACTAATTTTGAATGAAATCGGATGATAATTACGAAACTCATCCGCCATTTTGGAGCAGCCATTTTGTTTTTTTCTATGAAAAATATTTCATGATGCATTGTCACCAGAATTATGTACACCTGCCAAATTTCAAATCAATCGGACGATTAGAAGTGTGTCATATTTAATTTGCAAGATTTGATTAGATAGAGACAGACAGACAGACACCGGGACAGGTGAAACTAAATAAAAGCTTGTAAAAAAGCACATATGCGCTTACAAAAACCTCAAAAGTGAGAATTTAAGTAGGTAATTTAGCATATGTATTTTGAAATATGGCAATATAACTGTGTGTTGTATCATAGTTTTCTTGGATGGCGGATGGGGGAAATGTAAGAAATATCAATCATACAGAACACCATGAATTATTCTCAAATGATCATATGTAGAAAACGTTTCCTGGTTTTCATCAGTAGAACAAAGATAACACAAAATATATTGCTTCTTCACCACTCTAGCGGAATCATCATTATGTATTGGAACTTAAGTCTAAGTGGTACCTAGCAACGAGGAACTTTTAAGGGTAAGCGGTGCAAACAGGCGTTAGAGGCCGATTTGAGCATGGGCGAACAGTGTCATAAGCGGATTTTGTTGCCAGACTGTGCAAATCCGTTTCTTCAGTGGATCAAATAACGAAATAATTGCCCAATCTGGCAACGTTGCGGCGAATTTGACGGGCCGCTCACCGCGGCCCAGATCTCACTTGATTAAACAACAATATAAACACTCGAAGTTCTAATGAAGGAAATAAAACAATGATCTATCCTTCAAATACCGGAATAATTGCCTGCGACGAATTTGACGGGCCGCTCACCGCGGCCCAGATCTCACTTGATTAAACAACAATATAAACACTCGAAGTGCTAATGAAGGAAATAAAACAATGATCTATCCTTCAAATACCGGACTAAGTGCCCAATCCGGCAACGTTGCGGCGAATTTGGCGGACCTCCCACCTGAGTCCCACCTCGGCGCAGTTCGCCGATTCTCGTATGCCGGCATATGCTGGCCCAACACACCTACGTTAATGAATCACGCGATAACTTTCGAATGCTTTTTTGGTCTACTGGCGACACTTTGTCTTTTGACCTTGAACAAAACCTCGTAATTTACCTGCAATATACGAACATAAACATTTCCAATGTTAAAATTCCGCCCAAAATTTTTGGAATTCTTCATGGTTGGACTACCTTTAATTCTGAATACTTGGGTGAAAATAGAATGAAAAATTTCAATTGGTTTTCATTTTGTAGCCTTCCAAAGATTACACTCGGAGAACATTCATAATTTTCATTCAAAAAACTGGAGGCCGTACGAAGGCCAAATTCAGGATAATGAGCTGCCAGAGTAACCCGGAAGGAAATATGGATTCAAAAACAAAAAATTTCTTCAAAAAACTTTGGTGAGAATCGAACTCTCCATTTCCGATTTACTAGCGTCGCTTTGGTAACGGAAATTTATAAGATCAATAAACCCAATTCATACTCGTATAGGGAGTTCGAATCCTACCAATGTTTTTTGAAAAAAATATTTTTGGTTTATAAATTCATATTTCCGTCCGGATGACTCTGGCAGCCTCATTAACCTAAATTTGGCCTTCGTACGGCTTCCAGTTTTTCGAATAAAAATTATGAAAGTTCTCCGAGTGATAATATTTGGAAGGCTACAAAAAGAAAACCAATTGATATTTTTTTATTCTGTTTTCACCTCAGTATTCAGAATGAAAGATTGTTCAACCATGAAAGTTTTCAAACATTTCGGGCGAAATTGTTTTTTTACTGAACATGTTTTACATTCGGCCATATGTGTGATGCCCTTTCCTAGGTGGGTGAAACTGATTTTGCAGAATATCATAATATCATAGGTGGGTAGGCGAAAATCGTTTTTCTCATTTGAGCAATGGCAAAAAAATCTTCGTTCAAACGATACAAAGTAGATTATTATTCATTTAATTCTTATATGAAGTTGATTATTTTCTTGTTTTTTTGTAATATTGTTATCTATAGCTAATTAATCCTATTCAGTGAGGGAAGATAGCAACATGCAACTTATTTGAGAAAATCCCAAAAAAATTGCGAGTTTATATATATTCTAATTGTTTCCAAGAGATCAATGAAAGAAAACGCATAAACTTAAAGTTGCCTTATATGTAAAAGGGTGGCCATCTCACCTGACTCTATTGCTATTATGAAACCAGGGAGATTCTGTATAAGTATGTGGGAATTTTCCAGGGAACTGAAAATCCTTGGAAATATGAGAATATGTTCTGTACAAATGATTTATGAAGCACTTCAGAAAACATTTTATGTATGTTTTATGTTATTCTAATAGAATAGCTAAATGTCTGGTTACTGTGAGAATCTTCAAATATTCTAGTGCATATCAGGCGTTTCGTCTCGAAAACATAAAAATCTTCATTTATACATCAACTCGTATGAATTTGAACCACACAGGAATTTACTGTTGGTAAACACATAATCATATGCTGTTATGCTGTTCGAGAATGTAGGATGCAGCATATTTCAGTAATTCAAACGCAGATTCATTTTAGTGAGGAGAATATACATGTGGTAGGTACATTTCTCAATGCCCAGAACAAAATAGACCAAAAATGAATGGGAATTTGCTCGATTGAATGCCTCGTTGAAATAATTCAAGTAGGTACCTCAAAAAAATTATATATATTTGCTACCAAAAGGATCAAACTTAGAAGGCAATCTACTATGAGCAAACGCATTTTCCAATGAAAAATATCATTTGAAAATTGATATTTTCTCACTTCTCACAAGTAAAAGGCAGAAGCAAAAGGTAGAAGTGAAGTGTCCGTGAAGTTAGCACCCACATTTTCGAAAATGAAGAAAGTTTTTTTTGCATTCGTTAGTAACTCGTTAGTAACCATTTGTAACCTCAAAATTTTCGTTTGTACCTCAAGGGAACTCGTAGAAAAACGCCGCATTCCGCTGGGGGCTAACTTCACGGGCATCCACTACTCGATTTCTTGCGAAAAAAAAATACGATCGGAAAGTCCTTCGTTAGTAACTATTTGTAACATGAAAATTTTCGTTTGTAACCTAACCCTTACTGGAAAAATGACACCCCTAGAATGCGAAGTTAGCACCCACATTTTCGAAAATATAAAAGTTTTATATTTCATTCGTTAGTAACTATTCGTAACATAAAAATTTCCGTTTGTAACCTAACCCTTACTGAAAAAATGACTCACCTTACATGCGAAGTTAGCACCCGCATTTTCGAAAATAAAGAAATTTTTTTTGCATTCGTTAGTAGATCGTTAGTAACTATTTGTAACCTCAAAATTTTCGTTTGTACCTCAAGGATACTCATAGAAAAACTCCGCATTCCGCTGGGTGCTAACTTCACGGGCATCCTAATTTTTTGCGAAAAAAAAATACTATCGGAAAGTCCTTCGTTAGTAACTATTTGTTACTCAAGAATTTTCGTTTGTAACCTAACCCTTACTGAAAAAATGACACCCCTTGAATGCGAAGTTAGCACCCACATTTTCGAAAATTTGGGTGTTAACTTCGCATCCTAGGGGTGTCATTTTTCCAGTAAGGGTTAGGTTACAAACGAAAATTTTTATGTTACAAATAGTAACTAATGAAGGACTTTCCGATCGTATTTTTTATTTCGCAAAAAATCGAGTAGTGGATGCCCGTGAAGTTAGCACCCAGCGGAATGCGGCGTTTCTCTATGTGTTCCCTTGAGGAACAAACGAAAATTTTGAGGTTACAAATAGTTACTAACGAGTTACTAACGAATGAAAAAGAAAATTTGTAAATTTTCGAAAATGTGGGTGCTAACTTCGCATTAAAAGGGTGTCATTTTTTCAGTAAGGGTTAGGTTACAAACGAAAATTTTTGTGTTACAAATAGTTACTAACGAGGTACTAACGAATGAAAGAGAAATTTTGTAAATTTTCGGAAATGTTGGTGCTAACTTCGCATTCAAGGGGTGTCATTTTTTCAGTAAGGGTTAGGTTACAAACGAAAATTTTTAAGTTACAAATAGTTACTAACGAAGGACTTTCCGATAGTATTTTTTTTTCGCAAAAAATTAGGGAGCCCGTGAAGTTAGCACCCAGCGGAATGCGGCGTTTTTCTATGAGTATCCTTGAGGTACAAACGAAAATTTTTCAGGTTACAAATAGTTACTAACGAGTTACTAACGAATGCAAAAAAAAATTTCCTCATTTTCGAAAATGCTAGTGCTAACTTCGCATGTAAGGTGAGTCATTTTTTCAGTAAGGGCTAGGTTACAAACGGAAATTTTTATGTTACAAATAGTTACTAACGAGTCACTAACGAATGAAATATAAAATTTGTAAATTTTCGAAAATGTGGGTGCTAACTTCGCATTCTAGGGGTGTCATTTTTCCAGTAGGGGTTAGGTTACAAACGAAAATTTTTATGTTACAAATAGTTACTAACGAAGGACTTTCCGATCGTATTTTTTTTTCGCAAAAAATCGAGTAGTGGATGCCCGTGAAGTTAGCACCCAGCGGAATGCGGCGTTTTTCTATGAGTTCCCTTGAGGTACAAACGAAAATTTTGAGGTTACAAATAGTTACTAACGAGTTACTAACGAATGCAAAAAAAAATTTCTTCATTTTCGAAAATGTGGGTGCTAACTTCACGGACACAGAAGTGAAGGGTTCTGATTTAATTCGTATTTATAATCTCCGCCTTTTCCTTGCAAGGAAATGCTTCGGATAAGTTGATGAGTGAAAGGTGCAGCAATTCACTTATTCGTCTCCAAATTGTGATGGCTTTTCAAAACGAATACTGAAAAGAGAAAAGTTGTTGTGAACCTTGATTCTTATTTTGGAAGCAAATCCTTCGGTTTTTGAGCAAATGCTTCTTTTTATGAATACGGCGAACGTATAATCTTTTACTTCAAAGGGAACTTCTCGAAGTAAAACCCTCTCCTTCAATATTTTTCATGCATATACCTCGAAGGAATGACTTCATTTTTTGAAAGTAAAAGAAAAGGCTTCTTTTTATAAATACGGCCTAATGACTGTATACTCTCTCATTGGATATTTTCAAAAGTAGAATTATTAATACTCTGACTACTTTTCTCCGAATGAAAATTTTTGGTTTCTCGTCAGGTTCGTGAAAAAATTATTCCCTCCTCTTTCTCAAAGATTCTGAGTGAAGAGTTGAAACTGAAAAATAAAAGAAGAAGAAAAGATATTTATTGCTGTAGCAAATGGCTAACGACTTTCGTCTTTCTGCCATTAAAGTATACATTTTTATACAGGGTGCATGGGCCATCCATAACTTTCCACCTCGAATTTTGAGCTTTGAGATGGAATAACGAAAAAACGTTCGGTCAGGTCAAAATTTGATGAAAGGGGGACGAATGAGGGTGTTCAAATGAGTTTGATATCACTGCCCCTGTAGCTGCAACCCCTAACAGCTCTCATTTTTGAATTGGGCAAAGGGGTCGAGCCGTCGAGCAGCACTTGTTGGAAAGGCAATTCAATTTCCTACATGAGCGTATTTTTTTCATGGCTTTATCATTATACAGAGTGACTCAGTTTTCCATCAATAACTTTCACACGCCGAATGTGGATCTTTGAGATGGAAAAAACGCTCGGACGAGTCAAAAGGATATCCCCTCGAGCTCACAATGAGAAGTTCTTGTTCTGGTTGCATTCGTGACATCTTTGAGAGCTCCCAAAAAAAATAAATTGAGAATTTCGTTTAGGAACATCACATAGCGATGTCTGGGAGCTCGCAATGTAAATTTCTCATTTTGAGTGTACTCAGGATATCTCTGCGAGCTCGCACTGCAAGTTCTCATTCTGGTTGCATTCGTAACATCTTTGAGGGCTCCAGAAAGAAGAAATTGAGAAGTTTGCATGGGAGTGTAACCCCTCAGAGAACTCGCGAAGATGTCTGTGTTTCCAGGAATTAACAATATGCACACTCAGTTTAGTCCTGTGTTACAGATTTACAATGTTTATACGCTAATAGGAAACAGGGAAATCCAATTTCCACATTTTTTCGGATTTTTCGGTGAATTGCTTTTTCACTCTTTATAGCTCGCGAGCTTTCGGTGAGTGGTGGAGTTTTCCACACATTTTCTTTTCTTATACAGGGTCTTTCACGAGGAACCTCGCCCATATTTATACGGAAAACTACTGAACGTATTTTCATGAAATTCAGCACTTATAAGTATTTCACGATGCTGATGAAATCTAATAGTATATTCTGTAACAAGGGCAGAATGAAAATCCGATACGAGTGAATCATTCCGAGGGCGAGCCGGAGGCGAGCCTGAGGAATCACGAGTATCGGATTTTCATTCTAACCGAGTGACAGACTATACTTTCTCCACGACGAAGCTAGATAATTAATCTTTTAATATTTAGATGAATTATGATTTTTCGAAAACCGCAATAAATATGACAATCAGAGCGACTGACACATAGATTTATTCTCTATGTTTTCAAAAGTGTTACGGAATGAATATTCTCACACACTGTGCGAGAATGAAAATCAGTCGAAATGTTTAAAAAACAAGGATTATACTCAAGTTCGAGTTGGTTATTGGTGGTAATCTATAAAGGGCGAAAACCAAGGACCAAACTGAACAACAACCGCGGTCATAACTGGTTATTTACTTGAAATCGATAAAAGTTTTAGAATGAATATTACATATCAAGTGATGGAATACTGACATTCTATGGTCAAATTCGATGTTGGAAGAGCTGTATTCTGTGGCAGTCGTGGAGAAAATATTTTCAAGGCATGAGCACCTCCGTTTTTTCCGGAAATGACGTCAACTTCCGTTTTTCAAATTAGAACACCATTTTTTTTATTGCAGAAATAGATTCCTTAGAAAATTTCAAGTTATTTTGATGTAACATTTTTCAGTTTTGGTTGGAAAATTCTCTCTGAGCGGGAAAATTCAAAAAAAAAATCGAAAATAGAGCTCCGCTGAAACAAGAATAACTTCGAGGTTTTTGGATGGAAAATTTTCATTTTTGGGATTTTTCAAGATGTAAGATTGATGTATCCACTTTAAAAATCGAAATCGCGATTCATGATACAAAGGGTGAAAAAATCGCTATCAAAGATAGGGATGACAAAATCGTGAAAAATCAATTTTTTCAAATTAGAACCCCATTTTTTTATGGCAGATATTGAATTAACGTTAAAAAATAATGTGAGTGTATGCATCACACCCTTGCCCTAAAGTGGATATTTTCTGAGTTATTCACAAAAAACTGTTTTTCGTCTTGAATTTTCAGCTATTTCTTTTCCCTTCACGCCAAAAAGATGAAATTTTCAGGAACTGTTACTTAAACCATGTTTTAGATTTTACTACCCTAATATGCAAGAGAAAGAAGTTACAGGTTGTTCCTAAATAGATGGCGAATTTGGATTCGAATTTGTATCGGAAACCTCTTTATTTCAACTAATCGGCCATCGGTTTTCTCTCCAGTGATAAATAAATAATTCCTTATGAATCATATGCGAAAACTTACCATGTTTACATAGTGATCGATTTTATAACTTAATACGAATTATCACCAAATTAATAGTAAACACAAAATGCTACTGAATAAAGAGGAATTTGGCAGATGTAATTAATGATATCTATCATTAAAAAAAAAGAACGTAAAACATGGTAAGTTTTTACATATGGTTCATAAGGAATTATTTATTTATCACTGGAGAGAAAACCGATGGCCGATTAGTTGAAATAAAGAGGTTTCCGCTACAAATTCGAATCCAAATTCGCCATCTATTTAGGAACAACCTGTAACTTTTTTCTCTTGCATATTAGGGTAGAAAAATCCAAAACATGGTTTAAGTAACAGTTCCTGAAAATTTCATCTTTTTGGCGTGAAGGGAAAAGAAATAGCTGAAAATTCAAGACGAATAACAGTTTTTTGTGAATAACTCAGAAAATATCCACTTTAGGGCAAGGGTGTGATGCATACACTCACATTATTTTTTAACGTAGATTCAATATCTGCCATAAAAAATGGGGTTCTAATTTGAAAAAATTGATTTTTCACGATTTTGTCATCCCTAACTTTGAAAGCGATTTTTTCACCCCCTGTATCATGAATCGCGATTTCGATTTTTAAAGTGGATACATCAATCTCACATCTTGAAAAATCCCAAAAATGAAAATTTTCCATCCAAAAACCTCGAAGTTATTCTTGTTTCAGCGGAGCTCTATTTTCGATTTTTTTTTCGAATTTTCCCGCTCAGAGAGAATTTTCCAACCAAAACTGAAAAATGTTACATCAAAATAACTCGAAATTTTCTAAAGAATCTATTTCTGCAATAAAAAAATGGTGTTCTAATTTGAAAAACGGAAGTTGACGTCATTTCCGGAAAAACCGGAGGTGCTCATGCCTTGAAAATATTTTAGATTTCATCAGCATCGTGAAATAGATATAAGTGCTGAATTTCATGAAAATACGTTCAGTAGTTTCCCGTATAAATATGGGTGAGTTTCCTCGTGAAAGACCCTGTATTGTAGATTGTTAAAATTCTGCGCGTGGAATGATTCCAAATTTAACTCAGACAAGGGTTGATACAGGTTTCTTTCAAGAACAACTCATTCAAGGAGCTTTATATCGGTAGTCTGAGCTTGCATATCATATGGAAATCGCGGAGAGAAGTAAGCTCCTGCGAGAGCACACTTCCATCCGGTAAAAGCTCACTTGGTAACCTAGTCCGGAATGCCAATACGCCGCCAGGCGCTCGTCGCATCCGCGGACGCATATAAATGAATGAAATATAATCTAATCGTGTTCTGAAAAAAGAAAATGATCCAAGGGTCCCCTCCAGAGAGAGGAAACATCTTTTCTGTCCCGAAGACGACCGATCGCGGGTTGTGGAACGTTCAGAAATTTACCAGCTACTCCAGCTAGCAGTGTATCATCCACCTTCGACGAGGAGTCTGTGAAAGTGTCCTGCGCGAGCCTTTAAGCACGTGCTTTGGCGGCATAGTAGACACGTGTTGTGACGTATATGAAAGCATGGTGTCTTGTGCATTGTGCGCATAAGGATCATTTGTACGAGAATCGGCTAGAGTAGAGCTCAGCAGGAACGATGGGACGTTTTGGACTAAGGTGAGTCTATTTTGTCTTTCAGCGTTCTGTTGTCGGCGATCGATAAAAGGTCATTGTCACCGTTTTTTCGCCGGCTAATCCGCTGCAATTTGCACAATGATTAATGGATCTTGGCTTGCTGAGCATGAATGGTAAATGAGGTATATTATTCAGCCTGTTAATTGGACTGTCGAAGTCTAGACGGAGGATTCCCCTTGTGTGTGTGGAGGTATTCATAAAAATCCTCAAGGGCTACTCCTGAAGAACCTAGCTTACAAAGAAGATAATTTTGGTAAATTATGTATCGAAAGTCTGAAGAACTGACTAGTGAGGAGCCTACTCTTGAACCTGAATGAAATATTTTTCTATATTCTGGCCAATCGTTTCTGTTGAGAGCTTCGATGTTACGACCAAAAGGGGATTCCAAATTGGTACAGATTTTCACATTAGTGGTCGAAATATGTACATAAAGAAACAATCGTTCCGAATAGAACCCAAGTTTGGATTGATTTAATTCAACTTGTAATTGACGAAATTTAAATTTCGGGATTTGAAAAAAAATAGGGCAAGTGAACTGCATATCGATACATTTTCGCCAGAACATCGTAAGCCTCGATTACTGAATTTTACAGTAGAGCAGATTTTTCAGTTATCGTATTCAGGAAAGTTCGATTGAAATGAAAATTGGCATCCGAACGTATTTTGATGATATTTTAGGAAAAATTAAAACATTTCATTAAAAATCATGCTACATTTCTTGCTATCGTACTTACGATACTTTGGCATTCTCGAACGTAATTCTTAAACATGGTTTCATCGTAAGAGCAGCCCTTACGATAATTATGGTGAATTCAGAAATAATTTCATTTTGTGATCATTATCTTAAGTTTAGTCCTTAAGATAAAACATTTTTAATGCCAGATACCAGATTCAATTCATTGAAACACCCCGAAAATAATTAACAAGTTTATTGGCAAAATACAAAACAGTCATTCAACATTTACGAAAATAAATGGTTTTAAACTTAGAACACAATTCTCTTTGGTAAAAAAATCACAAATTATGCTAGTTAAGTTTAGGGGAGTACTATCTGATTAAATGCAAGTACATAAACACACTATTAGGACTCTTCATCGTCTTCGTCTTCCTCATCAGATTCTGCTAGTCTATCTGGGGTAGCTGACGTTTTCAGTAACCTATATTCATGTCGGAATCTGAGGGGAATTATGTTTTTGTCACAAAGATCAATTAGATCCTTCTTCTTTGCGGTGGAAATACATAGTTTTTGGGAAAAAAGTCTTTTTGGTTTTTTCCCTTTCAAATCCATCTTGAAATGAGTGCAATGTTGGCCATTGTATGAATAGTCAATCTCAACATTTGTATTGCCTTTCTCGAATTTAATACATTTAATTTCACTTATTTTGATAGGATTTCCCTCTTTACACTTGAATTTATTAGGTTTTAGTAATTCATCGGATATCTTTTTCCATCCTAAAAACTCAGTAAATTCCATTAATGGGTTAATTATTTCAAACGGTTTCGGTTTGGTACGAGAGTTGGCTATTAATGTACACCATTCTGATGGAGCCCATACTATACGTTTTTTAATAAACCGCTCAATTGTTGCATGGACGGAGTCTACAGGCATATAAGTATGGCCTGGTAGTAGGTATCGAACACTTATTGATCTTATATTAATAGAGTCTTTGAGAATTTACAATTTACATTACAAACATTGCTTTATTTTTATTTTGTCCATAACAGCTATCACAATTTAGTGATAGGTGTTGAATTGTTTGTCTTCTATCAACTTCTTCCAGATATTTGTGAATTATAGTGCATATTTCATTACTTCCACGTCCTCCATCACATTCTCCCCACAAATAGCAAAAACCATTTTGAGTTCCACTCTCGTAAATACTTAAATTATAAAAAGCGTATTTTCTGGAATAATAAAGAAGCAAATTGTCCCCATGAGGTGTGTTTAACTCCTTTTGAAGATCGAAACTGACACATAAAAATCCTGGCTCTGAAAGAGTTTTTCTCTGATCAGCCAGAAATGAATCCTTACAGAGGTCTTTGTTTTCCGAGTGTTTTTCAAATATTTGCTTTGTTTCTTCCGTTTCTTCGAAATCTTGGTCACTTCACTTCCTCACTTCACATAATTTGCATTTATCTTTCTTCGGAAAATGAAATCCAATATTGAATTCACTCTTAAAAATTTTCCGAAAAACCTGCAGCGAAACGATATCATTTTTAGGTGTACCTTTTTCTGACTGATTTTTCCTAAAAAGTTCGTAAAGATATGAAACGTTCCGAAATTCAGTAGGTAAGTATCTTCTCGATGTTTTGTTCCTGCAATAATGAGATGGTACGGCAGGAAGCATCTTTATGAAGTCAAAAACATTAAGTTTTTGATTATTTCCAGTTTTGTTATGGGGCACATGCTTACCTCTTTGATCTATTTTGGATAGAGTGGCAGACGTAGAATTTTTTTTTGTATATCTCAATGTCATTTGAGATATATCTAAGGTTTTTAATAAAAATTGTTGACAAACTTCGTGTTCTACATCATTCCATCTTATAAAGTATTTGTAAGAGCATTGTCGTCTACTTTCTTGAGCCTCCTGTTTTCGTCGTTTTATTTGAACATCTTTAATACAGGACAACAAATAGTCACGTTGCCTTTGTAAAGTATCCAAACCCCAATAAAATTCAAAAACATGTTCTCTTGCTATATCTGGAAATTTTGAAATACATTGGTTCGGGCAATTATCGCTACAAGGATTCTTTCTAACACACTTATTTGCACCGAACTTGTTCAAACTTTTTCTTAAAGCCTTTTTGCACGGTCGTTTTGGCTTTTTCAAACAACTGTTTCCCATTGTATTTTCTATAGTATCCGTTGAACTGCAGGAGTCACTTTTATTATTATTTTCATCAAAGGAATATTCTGAAGAATTTCGACGTGGACTTTTATTACAGGTGGTAATATCTTGATCAAATTCGCTGCTGGACGAGTCATAATCAACGAGCTTTACGAAAGATGGCTTTGAAATTATAGGATTGAGTTGATGAAAGTCAGCATCAAGTGAAGAATTTGATTCCTTTAAATTGTATATTTCGATTCCTTCGGCAGGGGCATGACATATTATAGGTTCATCAAGACCAAATATGATTACATTATCTGAATAATCTTGTGCACCGCTCAAGTTCGAGATTTGACCGATTTCTGAGGACTCCGAGATATTTGAAGCTTCTGTTAGTTCTGGTTCAGATAGTACCTTTGGAACCTCTTCACATTCGCTTGATATAAAATCAAATACCGAAGTCTGTAGATTATATGGGACAGGAACTAATTCATAGTAATCATTGTTAAAAGCTAATGATTCCATTTCTGAATGCTGTGGAGACTCGGGCAAAGTTGATGCTGAAGGAAGTATGGCATTTTGTTCTTCATGGGTGCTCAGAGCTAATGCTACTAGACGTTTCGATCTAGCACTCATGTTTGAAATCTGAAATGGGAGAACGTTTCGTCTTATAAGCATAAAGGATATAAGTCAAATCTCATTATTCTTCAGAAAACCGTCTCAAACTTTGATCAATAGTCCTATTATTTAATATTCAAACATCTGACAGGAAGACATTTATTGAATTAATTCGCATGTTTTCGATGAACTGCTGAAAATATGTTGGATTTTTGCTGTTCACTAAGTAGCAAAATGTGCATTTTATAGAAATGAAAGAATGAAGGAAAAAGGACTGATTTAATCTTATTGCTATACCCAAGTGGGTAGATACTAATCTCAAAATACAAGCAATGAAAACTCCAGATAAAATAAATGCACATCCTTCTTATATGATAACTATTATTTCTCCCTTAGAAAGCTACATAATTAATATGAGTGTGGCAATAATATTGAATTAGAACTACATTGATACAATGTTTTCAACAAATTGAATAACAATTATTTACACAAACTAACATAATTTACGATGAAATTTGACGCAAAAATCATAAATCTCAAGAATAATCTCTATGCTTCTCAGGATTTTTAATATCACCGAATCGCAGATAAATCATCAACTCTCTGATCGCACTTCAAATGAACAATGTTCTCAGAATTTTCATCAACTTCGTGAAGACAAAAATCTCAATGAAGGAAAAACGTTTGATGTAGAGATATGAAATAATAATTTCTTACAAATGTGGGAGATGAAATTAAATTCCATGGAGCATGGAAGTATGTATACATTCCATGCGTTCAGTTTCTATTGAGAAATTGTTACCGGTCCATCCTTCAGGAAAATATAAATGTCAATAATATACAAAATTCAGTTATATGAATGACGAATGTCGATACAAACCACGTATTGAATTGAAATTGATGAAAAATAAAATAAAACTCGGCACTAAATAATCTTTAGCGATGATTTAAACATTGTCCTCTATGATAATCTGCTACCAACGATTGAAAAACTAATGAGATATACAGGTAAATTCTATAAGCTCGACCAAACACGATTAATATTACATTAATTCACTTAGAGTCGCCACATAATCATCACGACGCGAAGAAAAACATATTTACATAGCTCCAGAAAAGATTTCCTCCGTGGCTGTTTACTGTTCGCGCCGGTTGTGCTATACGCATGCGTTGTGAACTTTCACAAACACTTTCACAAGTTTGAGATAGATCGATTTATAGGTACTTATATTGTGTCAACCGAAAAATTAATAAGTTGGCATCGTCTCCTCAAAATCTCTGTGAAATATTCATGGAAGATTATTGTTTTGAATACAAAATAGGTTGATGTTGATACAGCTTTATAAATCACGAATTGAATAAAAAACCTTCTTTTACAAGATATTTTGGATATATCGAGAAAAAATGAACAAGTTATTCGTATTTACCAACTAATAATCAGGAAAATCTTAGAAGGAACCTATTTCGATGGGAGGAATACAGGCTTTAATTGCAGGTATAATCGGACAAAACTAAGAGTTTTTGATGAAAAATATCGTGTTTGTAACATTTTTATTCGAATAAGGTTAGTCCCTAAATGTATTAACTCAATATAAATCGACAAATATAAAGTTTGAGACGTTCGCAAAGAATCGTATCAGGCACGTTTTTGGCCCAATTTTTCTCGAAATGGCTGTACCTTTTTATTGGAGCCGGATTCAGTTAAATACTCAATAATAATTAGCAAAACGCAACGAACAAAATATCAAAAACTTCGAGGACTACTACATACATTCAGGTATCTGAAATCGCAGATGAATATTAGACAACTGAAAACCATATATTTTGGTTTGGTACAGTCACAATTGACATATGGTAACATTGGCTGGGGAGCGGCATATACTGCTCATTCGGAGAAACTGAATATCATACAAAGGATGATCCTCAAAAGGATATTTGGAAAACCGCGTTTGTTTCCTTCGGAGGAGTTATATAGGATCTCGGGAATTTTGGATATTCAGCAACTCTACTTTCTGAAATTGACTGTTTTGGTTCAGAAAGGGAAAATAGTACTGCAATCAATTGATCATGGGCACTCCACTCGATACAAACAGGATAATTTCAAGATGACACGCGCCAAAAAGACGGTTGGTCAGAGACATTGGACGTACCTAGTCCCAAAAATGTATGCCGCAATACCAATGGAATACAGAAAGTTGAAAAACCTCAGATCATTCAAAAAGAAGGTAAAATTATGGCTTCTGAGTTCAGATTCAGTAAGACTAGTTAACGAATTGAGAAAACATTGATGAAATATAGTGTAGTAGACTTATTAAGTGGAATCAAGAAAAGTGACATTTTTTTCACGATTAGGATATCTGTTTGTGACCGGACTTGACGTATATACCCGATTTAGATTTGTTTGAACCCGAATATAGACATTTCTGTTCACTCGGTTGCATCTAATTTTTGGGATACTGTTGTGCTTGATTGTGTATAGTCATCACGACGAATTAATGTATTTTATTTTATTTCAAGAACTAACAGGCGATCTTTTAGAAAGCCTCTGTTCACTTGTCTATTTGCAATATTTAGATAGAGAGAATTATATTAGGTTGTGGGCCGCGTGAAGTTAGCGAAAAGTTGGTGGAACAAATTCTGAAACCGAGCTCAATATTTAGTACTGAATTTGTTCTAATTTGTTCTGTATGAATCATCCCCAGCACCCTTATGGTTTTCGAGTTATTGGCATGTCTTTGATTTAGTGCTGACTTCACGCTCAGCACCAACATGTTCGAATTTGGAAAAAATTTTTATGCCAATAATTAGTCCCGAATTTGTTCCAATTTGTTCTGAAGAAAATTCTCCGATATCATTTTTCGTTAAGGAGTTATTCACATTCTTAACATTCGGTGGTGACGTCACACCCAGCTCCAAAGCTTTTTGTTCTCCAAGAAATTCGAAGAAATTTTGATGCAAATATTTAGTACCCAATTTGTTCCAATCAGTAAAAGTTGTTTTGTTGAAATACCATTGTTAGTTTTCGAGTTATTAACGTTTTAAGCGAGCGTGAAGTTAGCGATAAAGTTTCAAATTATCACTTTTTTTTTTCAACATATATTAGTACTCAATTTGTTCCAATTTGTTCTAAAAAGAACGAATCAATTTCATTATTAGTTTTCCAGATATTAAGGATTTACGAAGATTTGATGACGTCACAATAGGTGTAGCGTGGAATCTCCATTCGAGTCTATTCGAGACAACACCACTGTCGGCAGTTTTGGCTCATACAAAGCCATCTGTAATTGGTCATAAATCAAACATGAAAAGAGCCGTTGTCTCTTTGATCATGCGCCGCACGCAGCCGCTCTTATCACGTTTGAATGCAGATTTGGATTCAGGACCAATTTGTTTCTTATTCTCGCTTATTAAATTGTTAGGAAATGATTATTTATATCAACAACTTCTAAATTCGTAATTTCCGTTATTTGGAGTCATTGAAATCCTCTTTATACGGAGACAATTTTTCAGATTGAAGCAAATTATTCAGTTAGATAAATCGTTTGTTATACAGGGCGAGTCGTCGACCTGAACATAAAAATTGCCTGGTTTTTTTCAAGAATAAATAAAATATAGATGGCGCATTGAATTCGTCTGGGTATTTTGGCATTCAAGAAGTGTGATTTATGACATTTATAAAAATGGCTTCGTACATTATACAACAACGTGTTGAAATTGTTGAATTATTTTATGAAAATAAGCGTTCTGTGAAATGGTAGGTACCATCGGATGATATTGATGATAATCGAATTTATGTGGCCTGAATTAATGAATATTGATCTAGAGGATATTTGGTTTCAACAGGATGGCGCTACACCTCACTTTGCAAATGACACAATCAGTGGCGTATCCAGGATTTCAGTTCGGGGGGGGCCCGGATTTCCCATATGAGGAAAATTGAATTTTAATACTATCCTATTTTTGCAATTTCGTTCCTGTGATTATATGGTTCGGGGGGGGCCCGGCCCCCCTGGGCCCCCCCCTGAATACGCCACTGGACACAATTGTTTTTCAGACAAAATTTCCTGGACGAATTATCTCCATAAACGGTATGAGTTAGCCAGTTGATCCGAATTTGATGTTTCAAATTGCGTGTTTTTTGTTTAAGAATGAATAAAATATAGATGGCGCACTGGGTACGTCTGGGTATTTTGACATTTGAGAAGTGTGATGTATGACATTAATAAAAATGGCTTCGTACACGATACAACGCGTTCAAATTGTTGAATTATTTCATGGAAATCTGCGTTCTGTGGAGAGTGTTTTCGAAAAATTACGTGAATTTTATGGTTTACATAATCGTCCATCTTGAAGCACTATTAGTCGAATTATTGAAGAATTTCAAGAGACCGATTTGGCGGAAGATCAAAAAAGTGAAAAATACAGTCGTAGCTGTCGTTCACAAGGAAATATTTGGTTCGTGAAAATGTTGCAGAAGACCCTGAAATGTCCATTAGACGAATTTTTGTAGCCTGAATTAAGGAATATTGCTCTGGAAGATATTTGGTTTCAACAGAATGGCGCTACACCTCATTTTGCAACTCACACAATTGATTGTTCCTGGTTTGTCGCAAGAAAATTCACTGCTTCCCGAATCAACAGTGTCTTTAGACAAGCAACTGGAACAATAATTAGTGGACAAACAGTTAAGTAGAAGAAGATTGCATGCTGTTAATTTGAGATCTAGACGACCAGCTAGACATCCTAGATTGACGGCGCAGCAGCATGCGTGCAGATTGCAGTGGGCAAGAGAAGACAGAAACTGAATTTTGAAAATTGCAGGCATTGTCTATTTACTGACGAATCAAGATAACGTTCATATACAATTTTATTTTATTTTTTTTTACGGGGAGACAGGGTTTTTTCGGCTGAGGTTTTTCCCTGAGCTCTAGTATCATACGCAGAATGTTATGGTACCCCGTTTTTTTTTAACCTCAGCTAGGACCTTTTTGTTTCACCATGTATTGTATTATTTATGCTCTCTAATTCAAAAGAATATATATATATATATATACAAACATTGGACGCATATTGGTATGGAGGGAAAGAAATCAACGAAACAATGAGAGTTGCATACTTGAAAGCACATCTTTTGGAGCAGGATCAGTTTTTGTTTGTGGAGAAATATGTTTTGATGGCCGCAATGACTTATTAATTCTCATGAATGATAACATTGATAACGCTCGTCCCCATCGAGCGAGAATTGTAAATGACCGCATATAATATCATGGGATCACAAGAATGGATTGGCCACCTTATTCACCAGACATGAATTGTATTGAATATGTTTGGGCCGAAATGTCGAGGCGGTTAAACCAAATCTCTCGCCCTCCCCAAATATTAGAGAATTCAGCTAATAATTGCGGGCAATTTGATTAGCTATACCGCAAGATTTTCCGAATAATTTAACAAGGAGTCTGTCTAATAGTAAAAATACTCTGCGAAGAACCAGAGGAGGTCCTACTCGTTAATAATTTTGAAGTCTAATTGATTTTTCATTTTTTGATTTCTATAAATGAACCTTGTTTTCAAAGAATAATTGGACAATCCTGTTCTCCAACAGGTACACAGAAGTAGGTATTTAAAAAATTTCATGTCAAAACATCAGGTATGAACCTCTGGATATGAGCCACATATCGTGTACAGGTACTAACTGTAAAGGTTCATGGTTGATATATTTCTTCTTATCAAATTTTCCGTTCTTTGAAGACGAATTTCTGCCTGTGTTATGTTTCCATTGCATACCGCAATTACCTGCTTTTTCATTGAATCTGCTTTCTTCTTTGTATAAGGCATGATTATGAAAAAGAAAGTGTAGACTTATCGTTCGTTACTTACTTCGAACAAATTTGAGAGTTAATTACATATCGAATAATTCAAAGATCTGATTCACACGGATGTCATTCTAATGTGAAATTTATTATTCCCAATCTGATTTTGATTATTCCCAATTTGAATATGTTAGTTGCCAATTTGATTTTGATAGTTCCCAATTTGAAGTTGAAAAGGTATAGGAATGGGTTGGTGCTTATGAATATTCATTATAGTGTGAAAATTGATGAAAATGAAGTGGTCGACCAATTCGCTAGAAAAAAGAAGGATAAGTTTTTAACTGAAGGAATTCATCATAATGAAATATTGTTTGAGTTTTCTCACTGTTCCATTTTTAATACCTGTTTATATGTTGTTGGCACTATGTTGAAATAAAACATTAAAAAACTCTATTTAGTTCCAATGAAAGCACACATCCACATTAATTTCATATTGATTCATCCTGTAAGTATTGTTTGGGAAATAAATATTTTTTTTAAGTTTCTGTTTGAGTGAATAAAAATTAAATTAACAAATACTTGCTACAGAAAGCGACCCTCACAATTCCAAAAGTCAATTGCCAAAATTTCAAAACCCCCCCGAAATTAATTCCTGGCTACGCCCTTGCTGAGTCCAAATAACGGAAACTACAAATTTAGAAATTTTGGATATAAATAATTATTTCCTAACAGTTTAATAAGCGAGAATAAGAAACGAATTGGTCCTGAATCCATATCTGCATTCAAACGTGATAAGAGCGGCTGCCGCAGTGGTATGGTCTCGAATTGACTGGAATGGAGATTCCACGCTACACCTAGATATTGTGACGTCATCAAATCTTCGTAAAACCTTAATATCTGGAAAACTAATAATGAAATTGATTCGTTCTTTTTAGAACAAATTGGAACAAATTGAGTACTAATATATGTTGAAAAAAAAAAGTGATAATTTGAAACTTTATCGCTAACTTCACGCTCGCTTAAAACGTTAATAACTCGAAAACTAACAATGATATTTCAACAAAACAACTTTTACTGATTGGAACAAATTGGGTACTAAATATTTGCATCAAAATTTCTTCGAATTTCTTAGAGAACAAAAAGCTTTGGAGCTGGGTGTGACGTCACCACCGAATGTTACGAATGTCAATAACTCGTTAACGAAAAATGATATCGGAGAATTTTCTTCAGAACAAATTGGAACAAATTCGGGACTAATTATTGGCATAAAAATTTTTTCCAAATTCGAACATGCTGGTGCTGAGCGTGAAGTCAGCACCAAATCAAAGACATGCCAATAACTCGAAAACCATAAGGGTGCTGGGGATGATTCATACAGAACAAATTAGAACAAATTCAGTACTAAATATTGAGCTCGGTTTCAGAATTTGTTCCACCAACTTTTCGCTAACTTCACGCGGCCTAGGTTGTGTGGGAAGCAAATAAACTTCAAATAATAATTCATGGTTACTAAGTTAAATGGAAAGAAAGCCATGGGAACATTAGTTGATACTGATATCGATTGTTATTGTATTAAAATGATTTTTTCGTGAAAAATTAAACCTTGTATGCACCACGAGCGTTATTATATCCTAACGCTCGGATGGCGTATAAGGCACTTGAAACATAAATGACTGGAAAAGAAAACATACTTCTGCAAAAAACGAATCACAATGTGATAAAAAATAAACAAAATGGTATTAAAAATTAGATCTCTATGTTGATCGTGGTATCTGCGTCGACTACATGTACATATTGTCCAGATAGCTTATTTTGTACATGGAAAACCCTGGTCGTTGGAAAATGCTATCAATACAATTTTTGAAATTTTCTGTGAAAACAAACTGCATCTCTTTGATCGCGGTTGGGACTATGAAGGCAATTCTGATTTGAAAAAAAAAAGGCTAAACTCACTGAAACGAGCCGCCATTGCATTTCGTAGATAGACCTCAGGGAAGCGCGAGACACATTTTTTTAAATCTTGCAGCTCAGAGTATGCCATTATGTATGGAAAATACCATAATTCAAATGATCCTCACGACTTCTTCGTACGTACTGCATTCACTGTTAGTGTTAACTAAAGTTTTCATCTCTTCGACACATAAATTTGGGTGTATTTCGTCGAAAGCTCGTTCAATTTTGATCTTAAATGCTCATTTATTGTTAAGTTTTCAGCTTGAACATCTGCTCAACCCCAAAGAAGGAAATCACACGACTAGGGAGGATATTTCATTGGTCCTCAAACAATTTCATCAACATATTATGTTTTCAATCAATAGATTATGGCTTTGTGGCAAGTGACACCGTTTTATTGACCTCACTTATCCTCCAGATTATTTTCAACAACAGCAGAAAAAAATCATTCTACATCGACTTTTATTTTGCGTCCATTTTCTACAATGAAATATGGACCAGATGATTGCACACAACACAGTGACGTTTCACCGGGATGTATAAAAACATTTTTTCGATTATTATCTACCAGTTCCACCTGCATAACATCAAATGGTTTGTATTTCTAAATTGACGAAAATACTTCATCCGAGTTCATCAACAAATGAGAAAATATCTAAGGTTTACATACCAATAAATTAATGAATAAAAACAGGAGAAGTTGATACGAAACCGAAATTTTTCATCTCTGATGTATTTACACGACATGAATCAATCACTCCAATTTTTCCGATTCATTCGAACTCAGCAAACAGCAGGGTTGCAATCAATATTAGTGTCCGTTTTTCCCCTAACGATTAATTGAAGCCAATAAAGTTTGTACGTTGTCCCTGAATCAATTAATCCACCAGAACGTGGTTCTAACTGTGAGCCATCAATGAAACTACACTGGTTCTGATGATATAATATTGACAGCAAATAAAGATGAATGTATTTTACTGTCACGGTGTTGGAAAGCGGCAATTATTATTAATGGGGACTTATCTCACCCGCAGGGACTATTGTTTTGACGTTGTTGCGTCAGATAAATCTTTTTTTTTTGAGTTGAACGAGATTATGTGTAAATGTTCATATCATGGCTATGTTAGATCCATAAAAGAAGTGATTACCTACTGATTATTATGAAGGGTGTTTCCTCATAAACCTGACAAACATAGTATAGGTATATAGCCGTGTAGATGACACCGAGAAAGTCATTTTTGCCCCATGACAGATACCCCGTTTCCTCAGCATAAGCGAGATACAGGGTTTTTAATGTCAACTTTGAGCAATATTCTGATAACTGTGGTAAGTTCTGCATGACCTTGGATATAACGTTTTCTGGTCACATATGAATTTGTAAACAAAAAAATTTTTTGTCAAAAAACTTGAGTGGGACTCGGGTATGAATTATTGGATTCATTTCAATTTTATTAATTTCAGTTACCCAGCGACGCTAGTTAATCGAAAGTGAAGAGAGTTCGGTTCCTACCAAAGTTTTTCTGAGAAAATTTGTTTGTTTTATAAATTCATATTTCTATCCGGGTTATTCAGGCATTAGCAAAATTTTTGCTCTCGTTATGCCTCCAGTTTTTTAAATAAAAATTAGAAAAACTTTTCGAACGAAATCTATGGAAGGCTACAAAAAGAAAACAGAGAAGAAAACCAATAAATATATTTTTATTCTGTTTTCACTTAAGTGTTTAGAATGAAATTTTTCTCACTGAAGACATGTAAATAAAAGTTGAGTTCAAATTTTGGGAACATTTTCTCAAAGAAAATTTTGGATATTTCCCGTTTTTTTCAAATGTAACGCCCCATTTATAAATTTATCATAATGCGGAGAATTGAATGCTTTACATTTTTACATCAGCAATCTAGGGGTTATTTCGAGGGTTATTTCGACTGCTGTAAGAAAAAATGGCGACTCCGTGCAAATAGCTCTTATTGAAAATAAAATACCTGAAATGTATGTAGGTATTCGAAATCAATATTGGTTTGATACAGATATGTAATCCTGTTTTTTTTATTATTATTTGATCCATATGAAGTGTACACGGGAAAAATAATCAGGGTCCACTTTTTGTCGAAACTATACTGTTAATACCAACTGGTAGAGTTTTTCAGGAGCTTTCGTTTGGTTTTTACAGATCTACGAAGTTTTACTCAGTGTCCAAGGTATTTTTTAATAACAACTGGTTTGCACAAAAACGATCACGCAACTTCATAGAAATGATTATCAAGAGTCCAACCTAGTTTTTGCTTTAAAACATCTTTTTTCATGTCAAAATAATACCTCTTATTGGAAAACCCTTCATAACATTCGATTCGTTCATTCACGTTACCAAACTGAATTTCAATACTGTAGGATCTGTTGTTTCAACGGTTTGCAACCTCGTCTTAATCAATTTTCCATGTTCTCACGAAGAATGTTTCGAGATAATACTTTTTTTCATTTTCCCAGAGTCATAAGAGATAATCCATCAAAAACAGAGAACCATATCGTATAGGATTAAATGTTTAAACCTCAACTGTTATCTAAATGCATAAAATGGAATGACAGAGATCATGGAAGTTGTGGATTGATTAACACATACGGGTTGAGTTGTGATAATGATTCATTCAGGAAATTATGAATGGAATTTGATAATTTCTTCATCGCTGTATAAATATAAGATATAATCGAATGCTGAATTTTTATGTTATCAGTCAATATCATAATAATTATTGTATTATGCACAATAGTCCATTGTCATTCACTTCGAATCAACATTTGTGTTAGGTACTCAGAATCAGAATGAAGCCATTTTATGAATATTTTCCCAATTTCAAATCCATTGAGTCCGAAGATGCATTCAATGAAAAAATTCACATCGAAAAAATTCTTATAGCGTCATGTAGAATCTATGATGCATACAATGTGACTTGCACATATATTTTAACTGTAGATTTCTGAGGTTAGAAACAGTCATGTTCAAAGAAAAACTAGGCGAGTCCGTGCCTAAGATGATTTTTTGGTACGAAGAGAAATTACTGAATGGTGTTATTTCTTGATTCGAAATGAGTGAATACTATTGAAATTGAACATTATATAAATGAACATTGAACTTCTATGAATATTTCACATAATTTCACCGATCATAGATACAGAATATTTTCTCGCCTTTGAGACAGTTGCCATCAAATAATCTAAGTATTTCCAAAAGACCAACCTCAAGCCGTCATCGTCATAATATTCCCTAACACTCGAAAAACAAAAGTGACAACATTGTTGGATCTATTTCGATAGCATTCAAAATACAGTTACGAACTGAAATTAATAATAAAATTTTCCAACTGATTTTATCGAATAAAAAATTATGCAAATTTTATTTTCCAAATTGATCCCTTTTTTCGAAAATTTCAAATGTTTATCTTTTCTAAGTAGTAGTAGGTATATATATGTAGATTTAAGAGTTCGTTAGGCTGTAGCTCATATATCAGAAAAAAATATCTGATAAGTGTTGATTGAGGAAAGGAACCATATCTATTGTGGTATCTTTAAAATTCAGTTCATTCGGAAAAATGTTTCCGAAGATATGGAAAGAAAAGTGTTTTTCGCAAGAATTTTCAGCACCCTGCGTTTGAAAAACGAAGCCAATTTGGAAAAATAGCAGAGGAGAAAAGTGTTTTATTCGATGGGAGAAATCTATAGCTGAAAAGTAAAGACTCACCCTGTAGACATAGATCATGCACCATATTAATTGGACTCCTTTCCAAATGAAAATACTAAATTTCGGAAGAATGTAATACGTCATTCTATTATGTTCATCATCATCAAATATTTTTTTTCCTTTGTACTACAATTTTCGAGTTTATAATATGGGGTGAAATCTTATCTCAAACCTCAAAAAAAGTGTATATAGACATATATTTGCCCCTGTTTCATCTTACTGGCGTAATGGATAAATTGAATCAACCTATCGTGTGTTACATGAGAGAAATCCCTACAATATTTCAACCAAATCAATTTCTCAACACTATTATTGAAATCAATTGAACACTAATATATCATTAAATAGTGTCAGGTAACATACACAATACATTATATCTGCATATTTGTCTTTCTAATGAATTATAATTGAATGAAACCATAATTAACGGCTATCAATTTATATAACTAAAGACCTTCGCAGCGAGCTGAAATAATGTTTAATTGATTCATTGGAAGAAAATTAGTTTCAGCTTACATAAGTTGTAAAGAACTCATTGATCGTAATTAACAAGAGCAGGTATTATCTTGATGATCTTTATTCAAATGCCATGGTTTGTTTATCTCGCCAAATATGTTATAAGGCTGATTCGATTTGCTGGTCCTGATTCTTCACTATTTTCTTCTCCTGTAAAAACTAAATCTTATACTATTCAAAGCAGATTATTTAATGCTCTATATGCCCTGAAAAGAACCTCATAAATAATAGTGTGTTCTTGCAGTTTGAGTAAAGATCACTGTGATACTGATAGACTAGCAGAAAAATCTATCGTCGATAGTACCTTCATACACATTTCGACCAAGGCCAATTGTTACTACCTTTCATTAAACAGCATAATAGACTTTAAGGTCGCAGAGGAATATGAACCCCTTACAGACTTAAACTAGAGGACATCTATAAGTCCATTTTGTTTGATGATTAATTCCTTTTGTCCGATTATCAAACAATTGAGTAGAAAACAACCATGAAGTTCAACTCTCAATTTTCGAATAGATAACCCCATTTTTGTATATAACATTTCCAAATATAAAAAAACTATTTTTTTGAACCTCTTCAGGTTGTACCAAACATAGGTGAATATATAAGAGGAAATTATTAATCGGTAAACAGACAATTTTCGAATTCCGGAAAAGTTTTTCACCTCAGGCGGGAGTTGAACCCGCGTCCTCTAATTTCCGGTCAGAGATGTTAACCAACTACACTTCCGAAGCTACTCATTTTTCCGGAATTCGAAAATTGTCTGTTTACCGATTAATAATTTTCTCTTATATACATTTCACAGACGCTAATTTCCAATTTAAATAGGTGAATATAGTTCAATATTCGATAAGAAATATTGATGTATCACAAAATATCTATTATTTCCATATTACAATACATTTAATACTTCAACTCATTTCAAGATATCAGAAATCAGAAAAGATTTGTTCATTTTTATACTTTTTTCAACAAAGACATTAACTTGTCCAAAATAACAAAAATAAATATTTCGGAGTAATTGCTCTCTATTGAGAATAAATGTTTTCAAGTATAATAATGGAAAATTTATTGTGGAAATAGGACAAATTAGAATATGTCAGATTATTCAGTACATATATTTGGCGATGTTTCGCAAATCCATATTTGCTTCCCCAAGCCTACAAAAATCAAAAACATCAACAACATTTTCTCTTACATAGATACACAAAGTGACAGAAAATTACATACCTCAATATGTTAAAGGTGACAAATTCCGACCATATAATATAAAAATATGAATATACAAGTTAAAATATAAAATCAGGCAAGAATGAATAATGCACACCAGATACGTTGCAAACAACAAACCATAACACATAAATGTGACGTAACAAAACAAGTCTTATTTTAGTTGTGGAATATTAAATTATTTTACGCATGAACTGATTTGATTATTTTATAACTTGTATATTTATATTTTCATATAATATGGTCGGAATTTGTCACCTTTAACATATTGAGTTATGTAATTTTCTGTCACTTTGTGTACCTATGTAAGAGAAAATGTTGTTGATGTTTTTGATTTTTGTAGGCCTGAGGAAGCAATGTGAATTTGCGAAATGTGGCCAAATTTATGTACTTTATAATCTGACATATTCTAATTTGTTCTATTCCCACAATAAAATTTCCATTATTGAATCTTGGAGGACACTAAGCAATATTTTAGTTTTTTAGTACGTATAGGAGGATATTGTTTAATTATCTATCGGAAATTTCAATTTCAAATCGTAATTGAATATTTCAAATAGTTTTCTGTAGATATCAGTTATTGTATAGATTCAGAGTAAACACAAAAAATAGTTGAAAAATCATTCAGACCTTTCCATTGAAAGAAGAAATATGAAAAAAAAATTGTCGAAATTATGAAGTATTTTCGATGATTTCTTTTTTTCAGTAGATTATATCGGGTGTTTTTTGGAACTTTAAATTGAAATAAAACACATTTGAATACAGATTGAAGATTGATGGTTTTTGGTGTGATAGTCGGGGGTGTCAATCGGTTGGTGCTTGGTTTTTGACCCATTGCTCAATTTCTGAAGATTGGAGGGTACTGCAGTCAAGCTCTCCTGAGCTTCTTGAGTTTTCCTATGTTTGTTACTCCTTTATTTTTGAGTAATGTATTTGAGTTTATGTTCCATTATTGAATCTTGGAGGACCCTAAGCAATATTTTAGTTTTTTAGTACGTATAGGAGGATATTGTTTAATTATCTATCGGAAATTTCAATTTCAAATCGTAATTGAATATTTCAAATAGTTTTCTGTAGATATCAGTTATTGTATAGATTCAGAGTAAACACAAAAAATAGTTGAAAAATCATTCAGACCTTTCCATTGAAAGAAGAAATATGAAAAAAAAATTGTCGAAATTATGAAGTATTTTCGATGATTTCTTTTTTTCAGTAGATTATATCGGGTGTTTTTTGGAACTTTAAATTGAAATAAAACACATTTGAATACAGATTGAAGATTGATGGTTTGTGGTGTGATAGTCGGGGGTGTCAATCGGTTGGTGCTTGGTTTTTGACCCATTGCTCAATTTCTGAAGATTGGAGGGTACTGCAGTCAAGCTCTCCTGAGCTTCTTGAGTTTTCCTATGTTTGTTACTCCTTTATTTTTGAGTAATGTATTTGATTTTTATGTTCCTTGGAGATGGTGAATAAACATTATTATTACTATTATAATTATTTGATGACACTCATGTTTTCAAAATACATACCTAATTTCCGGCATATGTCGGCCACGACTAGCTCTGAGGAAATTATAATTCAGTGAATAGTGCTCGTTACAGATCGATGATCAATGATAATTTGTTTCAAAATTTGAATGGTATAGACCCGGAAGTACTTTCGTTCCAACAAGATGGTGCTACACCTCATGCTACCGTAACAATTGATTTATTGAAAGAAAGATTTGGCGATAACATTAGGTAAGTCAGGAAATGGTCCAATTAATTGGCCTCCAAGATCATGCGACATAACTCCAATGGATTATTTTCTTTGAGGTTATTTCAAGTCATAGGTTTATGCACCCTGTACCTGACTAACATTACAAGTTCTCGATATGCCACAAGAAGCTCAAAAAACCAGATGTTTGCTTCATTGATTTTTTCGAACGCTTCGAAAGACAAATTTATTCCAATAGAATATATTTCATTTTTTATTTATTTATCATCAAAACATCATCGCTGAATGAAGTGCAGTATGGTCCGCGATCAAAAGAACGATTGGTACACCATTATTTGACTTTCTGATCACCCAACAACCTCAAGAAACTAGATCAAACCAGGCCGGAAAACAGAGGTAGGATTCGAAGAAAATTTCAAAATCTTTATCATCATAAAATGAATGCATTGTTTTCAAATCCTCCACTATCGTTGCTTTTCCATTTAATTGAGTTTAATGATTTCACTAAGACTTCCTAGATGTCCAATCCTTTCAAACTGTTCCTTCTCGTCCAATCGACAATCGAATAGAAATCGCTTCCAGTGGAAGAACCTGCGTTAAAAAGATCCAGTGTTCGAACAGTAATTGTGTTTCATGTTTCATGTCAGACGTCGGATGCAGCCTTTTCTGCGAGGAATGCCTTTCCGTGATTTATTTATGATGTTTCTTCGATCTACGATTCTAACCATTACTCATGTGGTTACCGAGCTCTGGAAAATCTTATAAAGCCGATGCAATTTTTCAATTGGACCACTATTCATCTTTGATGTATGAACTCGAACTCCTCGTATAGTTGTTCGAGCGACTTTGGAAAACATTTCGAAATGTTTCAACAAGTGACTCAATGGCTCTTTTCTTTCTTGCGACTACAGTTCGTAAGTTTATCGTGGTTGTGAAAAATGGCGAAAAAATGTAACGAAGGTGCGCAGTGCGCACCTTATCGACACACAAACGTGGAAAAAACGTTGTATTTTTCAAGTAACGATACCTTCATATCGCTTTGGAGAGAAAATGGAAAAATTTCGTTATGCAATACGTTTCTTTCCATGTTCATTCAACGTTAATTAGCCGTTGTAATAGCAATTTATGTAACAAGTACATAAATTAGGTCTTTATGGACGAGTCCAAAAGTTTATTTCGTGGAAAATGCCGAAACATCCAATTTCTCAGTTTGACCGGACAAGAATCGTAGCCCCACATCAAGAAGCTTTGTCGAACTCCCAGATAGCGCAACGTTTGAATATTCTTCAGTAAGGCGCATAGTGGCTCATTTCCTGGAAACGGGCAGCGTGCACAGAGACCAGTGCCTGGTCGACCCAGAGTAACTGCAAGGGACGACCATAATATCGCAAATTTAACTCCAAGGAATCGAACGGTATCTGCAGTCCCAACCAATACCATAAGGGGACGGTGGCATTCCTCGAATTTTACTGAAGAAGTAGAAGATAAAATGTAGCACTCAATTTGTCAATGGTCATAACACACGCCGTGAGTGGTGAAATTAAACCACTCACCTGAGCTCGTGCTGCAAAATTCATCTGCGTGTTATGATTTACATTACCACCCGTTGAATAATATACTATTATCAGGATAATAACGCCCCACCACACCGCACCCGAAGGGTTCAAAACATTCTTGAAGAGGACAATATCCAGAGAATGAACTGGCCAACAGACTCACCGGACCTGAATCCAAGTGAGCACGTATGGGGTTACTACTTAAAATGGATGTATGAGGTGTTAACGACGAGAATAGCTGAGACGTCGATGGGCGAGGAATCCGTCTTCGTCAAAGCTACTCGTGGAACACCTCAGGGTGGGGTGTTATTTCCCCTCCTATGGAGCCTGGTAGTGGATGAACTTCTACACAGGCTAACGGAGCTTGGCTTCGAATGTGTAGGCTATGCTGACGACATAGTACTAATAATTAGAGGCAAACCTATTGCAGAAGGGCCTTAGAATTATCGAGCAGTGATCCTTGTCAGTGGGGCTTAACATCAACCCAACCAAGACCACATTGATTCCGTTCACGCGGAAGAGGAAACTTCCAGCCATAAAAACGTTAGCATTAAACGGAAATATCTTGGAGTGAGGGTCTGAAGTCAAATACCTAGGAATAACCCTAGATAGCAAACTTCTGTGGAATAAGCATGTTGATAATGCTGCAGAGCTACAAGCTCTGATGGCGTGCAGGCGCCTATGCGGCAGGAATTGGGGCTGTAGCCCAAAAATACTGCGATGTATGTACGTCATGATTTTAAGACCTATAGTCACATATGGGACAGTAGCCTGGTTTTCTAAGGCAAGTCAGGCAAGTACGAGGAAAATACTCGACAAAGTACAAAGGCTGGCTGTGTGTGCATCACGGGAGCTATGACAACGTGCCCAACCAGGGTGCTTGAGATCATCACAGACCTCACAGCTCTACATCTAGTGATTGATAGGTTGATTAGAGTATCTGAAGAAGGAGCAGGCAATGATAGAGTCAGGTTTCAGAGAGTTTGGTCCTCTATAAATGACTACACAAGAAAATTAGTACTGAAAAAAACTTCAGTACAATGCTAAGCAATAGAAAGGATTGGGAAAGGGAATACACCAACTATAATCTCAAAGAAAATACAATAAAATGGTATACAGATGGTTCTAAAACCGCTACAGGAGCTGGCGCTGGCATTTACGGGACAAATACCAAGTGTGCACTATCGTTAAGCTCCTATACAAGCGTCCTTCAAACGGGAATACTTGCCATCGCAAGATGTCTAGATATAAATCTAGACAGAAACTATCGGAAGTGCGATATAGCTATTCATACAGATAGTCAAGCAGCTATTAAAGCACTGAGCTCCTGCGTCATTGACTCCGGAACTACAAAACTGCTAGATCCAAAAAATATCTGGATCTCAGTAAAAACCAACTTCACTTACTCACAGGCTTTCTTACAGGACATTGTCGCCTAAAGAAGCATCTGTTGCGAATGGGTTTATCGGACACTGATGAGTGTAGATTCTGTGGGGAGGAGGAAGAAACTCCTATTCACCTAGTTACGGAATGCTATGCCATTGCAAGCCGAAGGAAAGAGTGCTTTGGACAAGAAACTTGTAAAAGTGGGGATTTATCCCCCGTGAAGCCCTCTCAGATACTGGATTTCATCAAATCTCTGGAGCTGCAGGGCGAGCTGTGGGAGTCGCGATGGTAACAGCTCTAGGGGGCACAATAGACCTTAAGGTCGCAGTGGACTGTAACCCCTTTTCACTAACTATAACTATGGGGTTATATTACTCAGGAAGAGCAATATCCAATCTCCAAAACCCACCTTTAACTTTTCAGGAAAGGAGTTTAGGCCTTCAGGATGAACGGAACGATATGCCTGAAAATCTCATTGATGACGTGATTCGCGGGATGTATAGTCATATTTTGCAGTTGATTGAAAGAAGAGGTGGTAATAAGAAGTATTGAATTTGGATTCGGTCAAAAATAAATTATCGATAAATTCAGATTTTTTCTCATTTTTCCTATTTTTACTAATCCTTTACAGGATGAGTAAAGAGTTGAAATAGGGGAAAATATTCATCTCATTTCCAGAACATAGATTGTTTATTTCTTGAGAAACCTAGGTAGGTCAATACTTTCGACGATGTGTGTAGTTAGTATGCATTTGTCGAAGAAGTCCATGAATCAAAAAGGATTTGAAATGAACTTCTATTGGACTAATTAATTCAAAATATTGTAGTGTCTGTCGCATTCCTGCACATTTGTCTGAAAATTCCTCACTATCTCCCCAATCAACTCCCTGTCGGCAAAGTTTGGTAGTTGAAGGTGTTTATAAATACCATGTTGCGTTCTGGAAACACAACGATGGAAGGTGACCGCGAAACTGAACATAAATCAAATGCTTGGCTATGCGGAAATGCTCTCCAAACACGACTTCATTTTGATAGAAACCAACGCTTCTCCTCGTTAGAAATAATTAGCTTCATTCTGAATGCATCGGTATCTAAACAAACTTAGGGTTGGCTGATGGTTCTTGGTCTGTGCGTTTACGTATTTTGAAATATCCTTCCTTTCCGGCAGAATACGTGAACGGAGCTGAGTTTCGTGCTCATGGCAAAAAATCAAATTCAAAACATATAGGATTAAATAATTTTTATTTATTTTGTCCAATTTCTTATGATAGGTCAATCATCGCTTGATCCAGGACATCATCTCTCTCGTTGGGGGCTATTTTCTTTCAAACGGAAGTACATTCTCGGTGTGATGTATATCCATGGACTCACAAATATTGGTTACCTCTACCTGAATTCCATGAAAAATTGTCATCCATTGCAATTTGTGCGAACTCAATCGCACACATCGTCAAAAGTCTTGGCCCCCTAGTTTTATCAAGAAATAATCAATCATTGTTTTGGAAATGAGATGAATATTTTTCTCCATTTCAACTGAAATACACTGCGCAAAAAAATTAACGCACATTATGGAAATCTCAAATTTATTCTACAACTGAAGGTGTTCTCAATGATAATTATTTTTATCAGAATTATGCATGCATATGTTATCCACTTTCAACGTTTTTCTTCAATACAGGTGTTTTCTCCCAGCAGGAATAATTAAGATGATATAATCAGATTTTGAATGTATTGGCTCCATTCTAAAATTAGTTGTTCTCGATCAATTCTAGTGATCAATAGTTTTTCTTTCGTTTGATTTTCTACACTCGATCGCTATGCAACGCGAAACACGCAATTTGACCCAAGAGGAATGTGCCCAAGCGGTAGTTTTGCGAGAAGAAGGTTGGACATACACAAGAATTGCAGCAAGGTTTGGAGTTTCCCATACAAGTGTGTCCAGAATGTTGCGGCGATTCAGGGAGACAGGTATGAATGTCCGAAGACCAGGACAGGGTAGACCACGGGTAACAACTGCCATTCAAGAACGTTACTTGAGTGTTTCTTCGTTGAGACAACCTTAGATTATACAGGGTGTCCCACGGTCGAGTGCCTATTAGACGTTTCTGGAGAACCTGACATATTTGAAATCTGAAAATTGGGATTATGATATTGTTCGGAATTCTCTACGGACCGAAAATATTTTTGGAGCCTGAGCACTTCCGGTTATACCAGGAGTGGAAATAAATTTGTTCAAAAAATTTATTTTTCAATATTTTCGTTTCTGATATGATTGAGTATTCAATGCTGAATACATTTCTGTTTAAACCATTGTATTCATTCGAATAGTTTTCGAAATATCGAAAAAAAACCTAAAAAAAGGTCAAATATTCATAGTCAGTGTTATGTCCATTATTCCTATTCTGAACATCCTGAGTGTAAACCGTTCTCACAACGTCAAAGTAGAAAAATGTAGAAAGGTCATGCATCTTTTGAATTTCATAAATATCATCACAGGGTGTTTCAAATTTTGTGTCGAAAACTGTGATCGAAAATTGGCCATAACTTCTGTTTTTCAAATTAGAACCCTATTTTTTTATGACTGCGTTGGATTTTGCGAAGAAAAATAGGGATAGCACTCTCAGATGTTCTTGCTCCTAAATTGAGTAATCCCCGAGATATTTGAGCTTTTCTGGATTCATGTTGTACGTAGAGTCAAATTAATCTTATCCTTCGTATGAGAATATTCTGTGACCATAGAAGATAAATTATCCCATTGATAATTCACAAGTGACAGCCATAGAACTTATAGTACATGGAATGCTATTACCAGATCTAAAAGTGGGTAAACATCTCAAGTTGGAGGAATCTCTAAATTTTCATGTTCCCATGGATACGACCTGTTACACCGAACAGAAACACAGAAATGTTTGCCGAAATGCCAAGTGAATCGGACCTTGACGATTAAATTCATAGTATTTCTGTGTTTCTATTCTGTATGACATGTCGTAACCATGGCAACATGGAAATTTCAGTATTCCTCCAACTGGAGATGTTTATCCACTTTTTTAAGCTGAGCAGCAAGGCTAATGGCATTCCATGTACTATAAGTTCTATGGTGACAGCTCTAATTTTAGGCATTAACCTTACTTCTCGATTTTACTTCAATGGTTACTATGGTTTCATAAGAATAGTCATCGAATATGTTGGCATGAGAATATATATATATATATATATATTCTTTTGAAAGAGAGAATTACATACTGTTTTTTTTTTAAATCAAACAATACATGGCATATTGCACGTGTGAAAAAATGGCGACAAGGAACAGATTATATCAAAGAATAAAATCTGTTTCCCGCTCCAAATCTAAGTGTTAGCAGAGGGAATGTAAACGGGGTACCATACAATTCTGAGTATGATACACGAGAACAGATAAAAACCTCTGAAAAAACTCTGTCTCCCCGTGTATGTGTGGTGATACTGAATTTGTTCGAAAAATTCAGTATCACCACACATACACGGGCATGAGAATATTCTGTGACCATAGAAGATAAATGATCCCATTAATAATTCAGAGGTGACAGGTCTAATTATTAGTTGTAACTATGGTTTTATAGGAATATTCATCGAATCACTTCAGATTCGATGAATTTGACTCTACGTACAACATAAATCCAGAAAAGCTCAAATAACTCGGAAATTACTGATTTTAGGAAAAAAAGCATCTGAGAGTGCTATCATTATTTTTCTTCGCAGAATCCAACGCAATCATAAAAAAATAGGGTTCTAATTTCAAAAACAGAAGTTATGGACAATTTTCGAACAGAGTTTTCGACACGAAATTTGAAACACCCTGTGATGATATTTATGAAAATCAAAAGATGTTTGACCTTTCAACATTCTTCTACTTTGACGTTGTGAGAACGGTTTACACTCGGGATGTTCCAGGCACGTAGCCAGGATTTTCTTTCGGGGGGGGCCCACAACTTTCGGGGGGGCCCACAATAAGTAAACATTGCAAATTTTGTCAAATATAAGGGCATTTTTTGATTTTTTTAATATTTCGGGGTGGGGCCGGGCCCCTGGGCTCCCCCCTCGCTACGTGCCTGGGATGTTCAGAATAGGAATAATGGACATAACACTGACTATGAATATTTGACATTTTTTTAGGTTTTTTTTCGATATTTCGAAAACTATTCGAATGAATACAATGGTTTCAACAGAAATGTATTCAGCATTGAATACTCAATCATAACAGAAATGAAAATATTGAAAAAAATATTTTTTGAACAAATTTATTTCCACTCCTGGTATAACCGGAAGTGCTCAGGCTCCAAAAATATTTTAGGTCTGTAGAGAATTTCCAACAATATCATAATCCTAATTTTCAGATTTCAAATAAGGCCAGTTCTCCAGAAACGTCTAATAGGCACTCGACCGTGGGACACCCTGTATATTCAGGGATATATAATCTAAGGAGACAACGGTTTGCAACCGCTCACCTCCTTCAAAATCAGCTTGAGCAAACTCATGAGGTGCAAATTAGCACTCAGACAATAAGAAATCGCGTCAGAGAATATGATTTAAGGCCTCGTGTCGCGGCAAGAGGCCCAGCCCATAGAAGGGCGCGTTTGGATTTTGCGAGAGAGCATATCCATTGGGAAGAGGTCGATTGGGAAAGAGTTCTCTTCACAGATGAGTCTAGATTCTGCCTCTACCATTGTGATCGACGTTCCCTTGTATACAGACGTCCACATGAAAGATATGCTCAGTGCAATTTCCTGAATACTACTGGTTTCGGGGGAGGATCGATTATGGTATGGGGTGGAATATCTTTAACTGCTCGCACAGACCTAGTGGTCGTTGATAATGGAGCTACGAATGCTGATAAGTATATAAGGAACATTCATGAAGAGCATGTAGTGCCATTTGCCCCATACATTGGTGAAAAGTTCATTTTTATGGACGATAATGCCAGACCCCATCGTGCGCGCATCGTTCAGGAGTACCTTGAAGAGGTTGAAGTCTCTCGAATGGAATGGCCAGCAAGAAGTCCAGATCTTAATCCGATGGAGCAGGTTTGGGACAACCTCAATAGAAGGCTGAGAAGTTCAGAAAATCATCCAGCTACTCTTAATGACTTAGGAATCGAACTCGGAGAAATCTGGGAAGGATTAGATCAGAACATTTTAAGATCACTCATTTTGAGTATGAACCGTCGTTGCCGAGCTGTAATTAACGAAAGGGGTGGAAATACCAAGGATTAAATCACTTATCAGCATTTCAGTATTTTGAAAATTGTTCATTTCCCTTCTTTCACATAAGATTCGGTGAAATCCTGAATTTTTCTTCCATTTAATGTGTCTTGTTTCGTTCAAAACCTTCCCGAGAGAACAAAAAAAATAAGTTATAAAGTCAATGTAGAGTTAACTTTCATTAAAATTGAGATTTTCAGAATGTGCGTTAATTTTTTTTGCGCCGTGTATATTTTATAGAAAATTTTTGTTTGTTACTCTTTTCTTTATGCAGGATGAGACAAAATAGGGAGACCGAGAAAAAAAATCTAAATTCATAGATTACTTATTTAGGAATATTTATAGCAACAACAGAATCCAATATACGTATTTCCACCTCTTCTTTGAATCAACTGCCCGATACGCCTAGGCATCCTAGAATCAAGTCATTAGAAAAATATTCAGGCATATCGTTCCATTCTTCCTAAATGGACTAAACTCAATTCCTGAAATGCCTTCGAAGGGCTGTAATAGATCGATTCCTTCGGGTTAAATTGGCAATATGATGGTCTTCCCTTGCAGATGCTTCTATGGGTCAACCAGGCACCAGTCTCCGGGCAACGCTGAAAGTTCCAAGAAAAAGGGCCAATATGCGCCTTACTGAATACCGGTGGAATATTCAAACATTGCGCAATCTGGTGGTTCGACGAAGCTTTCTGATGCAGGGCTACTATTCTTGCCAGGTCAAACTGAGAAATTGGATGGCTCGGCATTTTTCACGGAATATTCTCTATAAGTACTTCAACTCTCACTATTTGCTGAAAACTGATTAACTTCGAATACACCTGTTATCTCCCAAACGAGAAACATTACATTTTTTTTTGGTTTGTTTTCATTCAATGATTCAAGTGAAAAGATAGTGAATATTTCACTTACAAAAAATTGTCATGTTTCATTCAACAAGTTGAGAGTTGTTAGGTGGAGGGCAAGACTTCTGACGATGTTTGTATGTTGTTTAGGAACTTCTAAGAGGCCAATTAACAGTTCCATTTATGGAGAATAACGACTCACCAGTGCCATTGAAAAAATGTTGCATAATCTTGACAATCATAGAATTTGAGTTTTGGACTAAGGGCCGCTTGCACCTTATCAGTTATAAGTGTTAGTTAGTAAAGTGTCGATTAATTTATTAAATCCAGGATTAATTATTTGGCTTGCACCGATGAAAAAGTAACTAGATTAAATTTAATCCATAAATCTGGTTAATTTTACATAAATTGGTACTTGTGCGGCTTGTGCCTATCTTCAGGTTGTTTATTTAATCCCTTTTTATGCTTTGACGGTTTCTATGTTTAGCCATATTTTGATATTATCGAGCGTTTTGCAGATTGAGAGAATTTTTAATAACAAATTTCTTTGGTAAAAACCGATGCTTCATTGCATAAGTTGACATCTTTCTTTGGATTATTCTACTTCCTTCTCGAATGAAAATATACCTGGTTAGAAACTGTAATTGTCAAAGCACTTATCACTTACCACCAGATTTGGACAAGGGCGGATTTACGGGGGGGAGGGGTGTAATTACCCCCCATGAGCATCGAAGTCCTTAGAAAAAGGTACGCAATGTGGCGCTTATAAAATATTTCATACATAAAGTAGGTACCTGATTTTCAATCGTTATTACCTCACCCCATGAAAAAAAGCTAAATCCGCCCTTGGATTTGGATGTAAAATATGATGAACTCATGGATTCTCGTATGGAAATAACAGAGGCAAAAAAAAAGGAAAGATCGAAAAGCATGAACAAACCTGATTTTCGATAATAGGCAAACATTTATAACAAAATATGTGATTTTTTTCAATAAACATGCATCTTGGAAAATTGTTAATATTTATTCACTTTAATTTCAACACATAAGTAATAATTTTGGTTTCGATTGAATGATACCATGTGTCACAGTAAATTGAGAACAATTCTACATATCAGAAGAACTGTACCTCCATTTTTTTCAGGCATGTATGGATTTGTTCAGTTCATATTATACCTCAACCGTTAATACTTAGTTCAGTTATTCATTCTTGTGTGTGCTTTTCCTTTCACACCAATTTGATTTTTCATATTTACTCCTATAGGAAAACCAAAATCTATAATTTCTACTTCAGCCATTATTTTTTTCGATTCGATCTATAATCAAACAACATTTTTGAAACAAGCCATGTGTCATCCATGAATGTAGGGTAATGCTGGCCATACACGTTACGGTCTACCGGATTTGATCACTCGTTATTTTTGAAAATTCATGCGCCAGAAAGATTGGAAATTGACACTAATAACTCAGCGATAGGCACGAAAACTGTGTAATAAGTTTCTGTGTTTCAGAACATAAAATCGGTACATTAATTTATTTTCCTATAAAAATTTTGAGTGATATCGATCAATATTTACATGTTCAGGGCAGCTTGCACCGTATGACAAAACTTCAGATCAAATCCAAAACCTCGATTAATGTCTATGATTCTCTTGCACCGTGTCGTTATCCTAGTTTAACAACCATAATTAACGCTTGATTAAAATCCTCCGAATAGACAGGATTAAATGAAAGTTTAACGATAAACTTTGAATTCTAATGCTGGCCATACACGTAACGGTCTACCGGAGAGGTATACCTGCGCAGGTCAACCGGAGCGTGTGTGGGATTAAACCTGCACAGGCATGCCTGCGCAGGTATACCTCTCCGGTAGACCGTAACGTGAATGGCCAGCATTAGAATTCAAAGTTTGTCGTTAAACTTTCATTTAATCCTGTCAATTCGGAGGATTTTAATCAAGCGTTGATTATGGTTGTTAAACTAGGATAACGACACGGTGCAAGAGAATCATAGACATTAATCGAGGTTTTGGATTTAATCTGAAGTTTTGTCATACGGTGCAAGCTGCCCTAAACATGTAAACATTGATCGATATCACTCAAAATTTTTATGGGAAAATAAATTAATGTACCGATTTTATGTTCTGAAACACGCAAACTTATTACTCAGTTTTCGTGCCTTTCGCTGAGTTATTGGTGTCAATTTCTAATCTTTCTGGCGCATGAAGTTTTAAAAATAACGAGTGATCAAATAAGTTCGAGGTCTAGTGGGCTGTGACCGTTTACTGCCCACAATTTTCGAATACAAAACTTCACGTCAGTAAATGATGTTGGCCCACTGTATACAGACTTTGAGATGTTCCGGGTTTTACTCTGTTACAAAAACCGATAAAATATTTCATACAAAAATTCTACGAAATCAAATAAATTTTTTGAAGATGGTTACGTCAATTGGAATATATACAGGGTGAACAACGTATTGAATGCAAATTCATTTTTTCAAATGGAACACCCTGTATATTCTTCCCTATTCTAATTGGTTATTTCCTCCTGATATCGAATATATGCGTATGTGGGTCTGTCTCTCTTATTTTCAGAGTTTCAGAGTTTTGAAATGTAACTACGAAATAAAAAAAATACATGCATGAAATCATGAAATCATTCCGAAATTCCTAATATTCAAACATTTTGCTCAAAAGCAATATTTTTTCAATGTATACCTAACAATATCCAATAAAAAAAAAAATAAACTATGGAATAAATGTCAAATGGAGAAATTGGTTCTTGAAATTTGAAACTCTGTGGTACTCATAATAAGAGAGATAGACCAAACATATGTTATATATTCGAAATTAGGGGAAAAAGAGCTTGCCAAATATAGAAAAATATACAGGGTGTTCCATTTGAAAAAATGAAGTTGCAATCAATATGTTGCCCACTGTGTATATATTTCATTTTGTGAAATCAGTTTGAAAAACATAAGTCGATTTCGTGGAAAACATTTTTTTGTACCTCTTTTAGAACCAAAGTTGAAGTGGGGGTCAAATTATGGTGAAAAACCCGGTACATCTTTGTTATTCTCGAATCCTCCATCTCTAAATCCTAATATTTCCAAGGATTCAGCGTGGCCATGGTCAAACAAGATGGATTAAACCTCACAGGCATTTCCCACTTGTACACGCGCATGCAAATTCCACTCATCATTTAGCACCCATTACGTTGTTTGGGAGCTTTAAGACACCATAACATGTAGAAAAACGTGTTCGGGCAACCGAAACAGAGATTGCTTGTCAGTAGGGATGAGTGATGAATAATATAAATACCTAATCCGATATGGCGCCATCGAAGTATTGATATCCTAAACTTTTGCCTAAGACGATGATGGGTTAACATCAAGGCTACTTAATATGCACATCTCATCAATCTTATCTGCTGCCCTCCATCTCACACATAATTTAACTGTCATGAATGTCTAATATGTACAAAAACAAACCTCTTGATGGTTCAGCAAGTTGCTACCTGCTAATTCAATTTAAACGCTTGAGTTGAGATTAGACAAAAACACTTCGTATTGTGAAGGGTGGCTGAAATGCGAGTGTCATTATTGGAATCTCGTAAACGGTAACAGATAAGTCGAATCCAAAATACATTTCCACGATAAAAATCGCATTAGTGTATACAGAGTGGCCACTTTTTTAATGGGATTGTATTGGTAACTTTTAAACCATAAGAGTTAGAAGGTCGGTCAAATGGAGAAAAAGTTGCATTTATAGAAGCTTGTCAAGCAGTTCAAACAAATCGAGATTATCAGGGCCAGTTATTGAGATATCATAAGAAAGGTGAATTCTGTGATTTTGATTTTTTTTTTCAATACGGACCTGCATATTTTATGACTCTTTTTGAAATAGCATTTGACGCTGAATTCAACGATATATCATACAATGTCATTGAAAGTTGATTTTCAGGTGATTTTGACCCTCAACCAAATTTCTTTGGGTCGTATCTGTATTACATTTACCTTTAGTTCAATTAACAACGTGCAATACATTTCGATTAGAGCATTTATATCGGTGATAGAATTGTTTTTTTTACATACACACAACTCTTGGTTTATTGAATGTATTATTTTCAAGTGGTAGGCCGTGGATAAAAACATAAAAAAAAACATAACACGAAATGACGTTGTATGATATATCGTTGAATTCAGCGTTAATAGTTATTTCGAAAATTGTCATAAAATATGCAGGTCCGTATCGAAAAAAACACCGGGATCTATTCTGGTACTGATGCGTCATGGTGTAGGTAAATGTTGCTTGAGCGATGGCTAAATGTCGTAAACTTAAACGTAAACAACATCAAAATTGGTGGCTTCATCTTACTCCGCCACAAAAGGCATATTGTTTTTCTTGGCGTACCAATTGATTCCTAATTTTCCTCGTGAAAATTTATTTCTCGCACGCTTTTTTGATATTTTTACCAATTTTTGATATATTCCGCTTTTGAAAACGCCCGCTTTGGACGTCGCTTTCATATTGTTGATTTCGCACAAAATATGTGGTTTCAACGACTCATCTAGAAATCTGAAGATTGGAGCTAATTTTCAGCAGCCAAGGGTCCCTGAGGAGAGCTGGGATTTAGAGGAGAGCTGCCCTACGTCTTTGAAAGCTGACGGTCATCATTATACAGTTCGATTTCCTCTCAAATTAAAACTGTAAAACTGTAAACTATCGAAATTAACAGACACCAACACTGTTTCTACTTCACGTCCAATGCACCGTTTTGCAGATGAAAGTACCCTGCATACCGCCTTCTCTTATACCAGACCGCCAAATCATAAACGAACGAGAAAGAATTGTTGATAACATAAATATGGACTTGGCATCAGTTTGCGAATAGGAATCCTATAACTCGCTAGAATTCGTCCAAAACCCAATGAAGGTTTGTCTGGAGTAACCATACCATCTAAGTAATCCATTTCAATGCTTAGTGTCACTGTTGGCAATAACCTTTCTTGAGAAAGTCACGTGAGATTAATGGCTAAACGAGCTGAACTTGGTTTTCTATTTCTTGCCAAGAGTTTTTTCACTTCCAGTAAATTGCTTATTTGATCTATAAGACGCAGATTCGACCTGTCCTAGAGTACTGTTCCCATGTTTAGAGTGTTAGAGTGTCCTGAAATTGTTGGATTCTGTCCAAAAAATAGCAATTTATCTCGTCGGTGATGCTTCCAAACTGGCTCGCTCCTCTGGACATCTCGGAAAGTAAGCGATTTTCATATATTTTATAGATACCTTCATGGTCGATGCTTCTCTGAATTCTGAGCAAGTTTAGTCTACGCACCCCTTCGTGGTCACTTCGAAAACCTTTTTTCGAAGACTCGTTCATCCAACGACCACAGAGGCTCTGGGACTCATTGGCCTTGGGAGGTGTTTCCCGGGGCATACCCTCAAAAATTATGAAGAAAACCCATTCCAACCTTCTTTTCTTGGTTGGCACGAACTTCTATGAACATTACAGGATATCCCTATCGTGAAAACCAGAGCGTACAGGTCGCAAAAAGCCAAACATATATTTGTTGTCTCCACTCAATATAAAGGGATTTGTTATTTTGCCATAAAACGTTCAGATAAGAAAACGCAGTATAAAAGTGATCAATATTTTGTCAGAAAACAACAACACTTAATATTGCATCAAGAAGATAATCCATCAACAACACCCTGATGAAAGCTTTATCATACAGATACGAGTATAGCAGAAATGTGAAAATGAACCCAAAAACATAGCGGACCACCATAAAGAATTATTGCAGACTCGTGTCTTTCACCAAATGTCAAATGGATTACAAAATGCGTTCAAGTGTTCGAGTGCACTGCAGCATTCAACAATATTCTGGACAACAATGAAATATTCTTCAGCAACATGCAAAATAAAGATTCTCATGATGTAAAGCGGTCAAGTGTGGTTTAGGATTAGGAGATTGCATATTCAAGCTGCGAAAGCGTGCATTTGAGACAAAACAATATTTGAGTGATTTACAACAACAGAAAAATGATGTAGCTCATAGGATGAAAATGATCCCTAAAAACACCTGTATGTGTGCTGATAGTGACATTCTTCATTTCAGTGTTTGAATGATAGGATGCAAAGAAATTCCAAAAAGAAGAAAAATTTCCTAATGCCTCATCAATCGAATGATTTTGCCCATGATACCGGATCTAGAAAGAAAAATAGTGCCAAATTTTTTCCATTTTGCAAATTTTTCTCGCTGCAATTGCATAACAACAATTGTTGGGATGGGAACATATTTTTGGGTAAGCTTTAATCGAAGCTCTAATTCACAGTGATTCAGTTCCACAAGCATAGTAGTACTATTTTCCTGAAAATTGTTCCAGAAAATGATGAGATGATATTCGGGGTGAGTCTTTGACTTGTACATATATTTTAACTGTAGATTCCTCTCATCAAACGAAACACTTTTTTCCTATACCATTTTTCAAAATTCGGTTTGGTTTCGAAGATACAGGGTGTCGAAAATCCATGAAAAAAACACTTTTCTATTTATATCTTCGGAACCGTTATTTCGAATGAACTGAATTTTGGTTAAGTTTTTACTCTATTCATGGTGCATATTCCTCAATCAAAATCTATTCAATATCTCTACTAGAATAAAGGTTACAGGGTAGTCAACTCATCAATACACGCTAAAACACCATAAAACCACTTTAAAAAGATAGACGGTTCATATTTTCGAAAGAATCAATCATTTAAGAAACTAAAAGTATTCTTATTTTTTTTCAATAAAACGCGTCGTTTTCGAGTTATTTCCAATTTTACCCGGAGAAATTTGACGAACAAATCATTAATTTCAAGAATAATCTGAATGCGTCTCTGAATCAAATATCATCGAATATTATTCCTTCTCTGGTCTTTAAACGAGTTCACAATGTTGTCACAATATTCATCAACTTTGTCGAGATATTTCAATAATAAAATCTCACAAATGTGGGAGATAAAATTGAACACCAAGGAGGATTTAGCACGTACAGTTTCTATTGAAAATTCATAGTTACCGGTCCATATTGAAGTTAAAATATGTCGATGAAATACAAAATTCGGATATGAATGATGAATCTCGATACAAACTACTTATTAAATTGAAATTAATGAAAAATAAAATGATACCTCAAATCTGTGGCGATGTTTTTATTAGAACAATATCCTCTTGGAATTTTATAAACTCGACACGCTTGAGATTATATTAATTCACTCCACAAAATAATCACATCAGAACAATAATTCACAAATTCACTGAATGTATTCAGAACTTCACATAATGTTTACAGTTTGTTCAGAGACTCTGGTTTGTTATTGTTTATAGTTGGCCCCTTCATAACCAATCTTTCGGTTTTCGCTCTACTCATGCGTGGTAAAATTTGGCGGCAAACTCGATTTATGATGGAAACGGCAGAATTCATAGATATTTATACCACGGTGTATCGTAATTAATTCTATGTTTCGTAACCAATCCTTAACCTCAATGAAAATATCAGCAAGCTGACAACATCTTCTTGAAATGTCTGTGCAAACATTCACAGAATCGATACAAAATTGATTAGGTTAGGTTGTTTAATAATAAATTTTGATGACCTGAATGAAAAGTCTTTTTCCCTGATATTGTTTGGGAATTTCGAGGAAAATATGAACAAGTTATTAGTGATTACAAACTTTTCTGCAGAAAAATCGAAGAAAGAACTCATTTTGGTGTACGAAATGTGGCTTTTTAGTTGCAGAAATAATACGATGAAACTAACTAACTAACTGTTTTTGTTGAAATTATCGTGTTTGCAACATTTTTATTCCAATAAGGTTAGTATTTGAGTATTCCCTAAATGTATAAACTTAATTTCTATCGAGAAATATGAACTTTGCATCAATTCCAGAAGATCATTTCAGAGGCGTAGTCATCCCAATTTTTTTTTCAAATGGGTATATCTTTTCAACAGAGCCGAATTCGGAAAAATGGAAAATGAAAAAAAGGTTTCTTTTGACCTCAAGAATCTTCAGTTGAAATATATGTACAAGTCGAAGACTCACCCTGTATTAGGTCAGCTTCAATCGAGGCTCTGATTCACATTGATTTAGGCTTTTAATTTTTCCTTCCCACCTTATTTTTCCTCTCCTGTAGATTGAAACTGCTTTTCTAATTCAGATTCCGATACAGAAATGCTGGTATTTCTATAATTGTCTGAAGTAACTAAAATTTTGCACCATCCAACTGTAGTAGGAAAAACAGAAAGATAATAATTCCTTTCAAGTGAATGGATATCCCCTGTTGTTTTCCACTTTCGAATCTTCGTCGAAACCAAATGCAACCAGCAGGAGATTCAATGAATAAAATGATTTATGTTTTCATGAAATAAAAATCGTTTCAATACTGATATATTTGACTGAAACCAGTTCTGAGAACGAAGATGATTTCTTCCGCTACTTACTATATTGCATTTCACTAAACTCACATCCACAACGTATGCAGAATAGGTATTAATAGGTTTCAATGTAACAAAGAAATTAGGTGGTGGGCAGATGTAGGTACATCAAACGGTGAAAGATCGCATATTTGATGAATCGGTAACATTTTTTCTTTTTGATCATATATTCATGAGATGGGAGTCATATTTTAATAGCTTCAGTGAATGTATAATGTAAGGATGATTAGAAGTCGAATGAGGTAGTTCTTTTGTCGGTTTGTAGTTGATTGCGGAACAGATACATTTTTTCGTGATTACCAATGTCATTCTCAAGTATCAGGTGTCCATATCAATGGAATGTAATATGATTTCTTTTTGATTCGTAATGTATTGGAAGAGGCTGAAAGGGCCAACATGGTGGCAAACTCATATCAGGTTGACAGACAACCATGATTGGTCGTTTGTTGGTCGTTTATTAGATCATTTGTTGATTAATATACAAAATACGTGCAATCTTTTATCAACAGTATAAAAGGTTGGGATGAAGTGAGGAACCTAGGGAATCTTTTTGAAACGAGGTCCATTTCCGGGTCAAAATTTGAAAAAATAAAAATCCAACAGAAATTTTTCAGGTCGGGAAAAACGTTAAAAATGTTTTAGTGGTATACAGGGTGTCCCACTGACCCACTAGTGCCGCAGCGGACGATATACGCGTAACGGTCTGAGTTTCGCAAAATTTTTTGATGCAGACTTGACATACTTCAAGAAGAGCACAACCTTAAAATATTCTCGATTATATCGGGTGGCCCCAAAAGAGAAATAGCGAGTGACTTTGTTTTTTCAAATGGAACACCCTATATTTAACAGTGTTTTTCAATTCTCTGAATCTTTCTGCATGCTTTCGTATACTTTTCACATATTTTTATTCGCCAGTTTTCGAAATATTGGCCATTTTGACAAAAAAATTTAACTTGTAGAGGCTATGTTATCCAATTATATTTGACGAACCCTTGCACATACCAATAACAGTTATATATGGATTGAAAGACAAGACTGCAAAGTATCTATCCTACCCAGCTATACTAAAGCATGTCCAGCATGTGGGGTGTCCACAAAAAGACTATCAACATGACGAATTTCAAATCGATTTTTCTTCATATTTTCAAATGCAATGCATACATTTTTTTTCATCATTGTAATCACCATTCATTTTACTTCATTTTTTGTCGAATACATGATATGCATATCTCTAACAGAATAGGATTTTTCAGAGTTTTTCCTCTAAATTCACATTTACTTTCGAATTCAAAAAGCAGATTTGGCTTTTCTGTGGTTATTGAGAACTGTCAAATTATTCCACTAAGAATTAGCATCATTGAAGCTTCAATTCAGATTATAGCGAAATGAGGAACTAGAAAGTTTTGATGTATCTACTCAAAAATGTGATGAAATCAGTTACTGAAGACAGAAACTTGCTTTCTGCACTCATTTTTCAAAATACATTTTTGATAATTTTCTATGTTTGTTTCTACTTGAAGAGTCGAATCTTGCAGAAATTTCAAACAAGCTTCGAGCTTAGGAGCTTGAAGATCTGCGTGTGTGCCTGTGAAACTTATGAATATCATTTTTTCGAAGAAAGTTGTATAAGGATAGGAGCGGGCACTTTTTTGTATCCTTAAGTTTCGAAACTCGTTTTTTTGAAGCATTCATAACTTGTACATTCAAACTCATTGGTATTTTTTGAATTTTTACATCATTGTGTGAGTATTCATCTTCATCCAATCCGTAAAAACTATGATGATTTGAACTAAAGCTTCGATGATGTTAATTTTGAATAGAATAATTTGACAGTTCTCAATAACCACAGAAAAGCCAAATCTGCTTTTTAAATTCGAAAGTAAATGTGAATTTAGAGGAAAAACTCTAAAAAATCCTATTCTGTTAGAGATATGCATATTATGTTTTCGACAAAAAATGAAGTAAAATGAATGGTGATTACAATGATGAAAAACAAATATATGCATTGCATTTGAAAAAATGAAGAAAAATCGATTTGAAATTCGTCATGTACGTTGATAGTCTTTTTGTGGATACCCCACATGCTGGACATGCTTTAGTATAGCTGGGTAGGATACTTTGAAGTCTTGTCTTTCAATCCATATAAAACTGTTATTGGTATGTGCAAGGGTTCGTCAAATATAATTGGATAACATAGCCTCTACAAGTATCATTTTTTTGTCAAAATGGCCAATATTTCGAAAATTGACGAATAAAAATATGTGAAAAGTATACGAAAGCATGCAGGAAGTTTCAGAGAATTGAAAAAGACTATTGAATATATGGTGTTCCATTTGAAAAAACAAAGTCACCCGCTATTCCTCTTATTTGGGCCACCCGATATATTCGAAAATATTTTTAGGTTGTGCTCTTCTTGTAGTATATCAAGTCTGCATCAAAAAATGTTTGCCAAACTCAGACCGTTACGCGTATATCGTCCGCTGCGGCACTAGTGGGACACCCTGTATAAAAGGAATAGCAAGTGTCAAAGTAATCGTTCAATAATATTATTACAGAAATATTGAGAATTCATTTATCAATCAGTCGCTATGGTTCTGGTTAAGCGATCTGGACAAAATTTTTCACCTTACATTAGCTAGGCGCACACGAAAGGGAAATCTGTGAGATCTGATCCGCAGTCATCTGGACTGCGGATCGGATCGCTCCCGCCTATCTGGTCTGTCGCGGACCAATGAGATATATGATCCGCGACGGATCAGATCTTACAGATTTTCCTTTCGTGTATGCCTTGCTTTTCGTACAGAAATTGAATTTGACTACGGATTCGTGATCGGTGAGTCCAACCTAGTCGATTGAGATTATTCCCGGCTGAATATTCGAAAAATACAAACCTCGTGACGAAATGATAAAGCCCTGGTTGAACTAGCGTGGAGTATTACTAATGTTTTTCGTATAAAATTTTGTTTGCAGTTTTCTCTTCACAGTTTTCCTCAAAAATCAGAATGAGTTCATTCAGGATAATGCGTTCGTCTTTGGATCACCCAATTCCATCTCTGTTGCAAATTTACATAATGATTTGGATAAAATTGACGGCGATCTGAGAGGATTCCATTGATTTTATTCGATGTTCCAAAACGTAAAATCTTTTAATTATGTTGACAGTACTAGATTCACCATGTTCATTGAACCTTTTTTGGGGTGATCACCTTTTGCAAACTAGATCAACTAATATAAATGTTCGTAAATTGGAAGTAAAAAAGGAGTGGGGAGATTATTGGCGTTATTAAAAAAGTTTCTTTTTCGTGTAACAGGCGAGTACAAGGGAAGGGAGTATTCGAATGAAAATGATGAAAACAGGTGGATTGGGCAGGGTGGATGTCGGTCATGAAATTGATTTCTCAATGGAAAATAAGATAAAGCTACTAATGATCCTAAATATGTAAAGTGTAAAAGCAAAGCTTCGTTTCACAATTATTCGAACTAACCGTGGACAATAAAAAAATTTCAGAAGAAAACAGGGGATAGTGATCCAGAAAAAATATCATCAAGTAGATTTGCAATTAAAATTGGCATGTCACATGGTTCAAACTCTGAATTTTAATATCTATACCAAATTTCAGTTGAAAATCTTGTGAAATACAAATGCTAAAGAAAATTGTGGTTTTGCAATCAAATATCAAAACATTACCTATCGAACTATCTTCATATACCCGTAGTGAAATAAATTGATTGTGAAAACTGCGTTCTGAGAGTTCTTTGCTTTCGCATTACTATCGACCTTTATTTTTTCTTTGAATTTTCTACTCAGATACTCAGGATTGAGAAATACTCAGATTGCGAATTTGATTTCGCCTCAAGTGAAGTGGAATATTTATCACTTATTGCCACATGAACAGAGCCAATTTTTTCTAAGCGATATTTGAATAGTTGGTTGATGTGAACCGGGTCTATCAATTAATTGGAGTTTTATCATTCAAGGTTCCAAAATTCGAATCCGCAGTTTTATGACGGCTACTGTCGTATTTCAATTGGACACAATTAATTCATGCTGTTATAATTCGATTGGCTTGTAATCAAATTATGAATCCGTTCTACCAAAAATTATATCGAATGTGTGATGTACTGTGGATTTCTTGTGACATTTCCGTGAAGTGTTTTTCTATTTGAATAATGAATGCGGTATCAGTATCGATTGATAGTTATTAACTGACATTTTTCCCTTTAATGAAAGCGAGAAATACGCTCAGAGAGAATAGCATATATCTAATAATTCCAATATGTGCAATTGTGCGATGAACAAATGAAAATTGAAGCTGGCCTTCCATGTTCCATGTTTAAAATTTTTTGATGACGTAATTAATTAATAATTAATTAATGGAATTGACCAATCAGGATCGCCCGACAGAAGAATAAGTAGGCAGTGGGACGCGAGAGCGAGACGCTAGTCTCGGTTTACTGCGTGAAAAGCCGGCAGCAGCTCTGACGTCTCACTCTCGCGTCCCCACTGCCTACTTATTCTTCTGTAGGGAGCTCCTGATTGGTCACTTTCATTAATTAATTACTAGTTAACTACGTTATCAAAAAATTGCAAACGTGGATTTTTAGGCTTAGAATATTTTTCACTTTCGATCCCCTCAATGGGGTGCGCGACTTCTGGGAAACCCTGTATTATTTCACGAAGAGAAGAAGTGTCACTTCTCATGGCGAGCTTGAATTGAAAGCGAGTCACTTCTCCTTCGAATGAAATATGTTATTTTATTTTCAAACATTTTGAAGTTCATGCAAATTTGAATATAAATTTTTGGATTGACATTTACAATCCTTATAATTGACTGAAGAATGGAACATTTCCCTAGTAAACGGTTGTCTTGCAAAATTGATCCTTTGCATAACAACACTTCTCCTGCAGCCGAATGGAAAAGTAATCCATAGCAACTCTCCTCCTAGGCGGAGAAATAGAACTTTTCGTTGATCCTGTCAGTCGAAAAATGACGTTGTTATCGTACGTTTGGAAATAATAGAATATCATTTCACAAGGAGGAGAAGTGCCTATTTTCATGGCGAGCTTGAGTTTACCCGCCGAACGTAGTGTTACAGTAACACTACTTTAGTAACACTGTTACTAAAGAGTTGCTTGTCGAAATATAGCCACATTTATTTATGAATCACAGTCACAGTTTTTCTCAAAACTTCAATGTTTTCAATTGATATCAAACTAGAAAAATGTTTTTCCGCAAATCGCTAGGAAATTTTGACATTCCTTACAAAATTTGTCGTAAGTAATATCATAGGTGCATCCAATTTTTCCGAAAAAAATGGAAAAAACACGTTGCTAAGTAATATTTTAATAAGAAGCATGAGTGCTGGTGGCAACAAAAATCCGAGTCGAAGACGAGGATTTTTGCACCTGCACGAATGCTTTTTGTTGAAAAAATATTACTTTGCATTGTGTTTTTTCGATTTTTTTCACAGGAAAAATTGGATGCACGAATGGTATTTGACAAGACTATTCCAAGAGTAACAGATTATTCTGGATGCTTCTATGTATGTATTATTAATTTTCGTTGACAACAACTGTCAAGTTTTGCCGCGAAAAAACTGATGACAGCTGCTGCCATACAGTTTTTCCATCTAGAAACCATTTGTGATTCGAAATTGCGCGTTTCTGATTGGTGGAAATTAAGACGAGGGAAATAGTCATAGAAAAAGTCAAGATTACTGTCAGGAAATGATATTTTCTCACAGTTGTCAGTGTTCTACTTGAGCATATTCGTACTTTTCTCTATATTTCTTCGGCAATAATTCTAATGAAGCAGTGTTCACTGCCTCAACCAGCTCTGGAGGAGTTCCAGAAATGAAAAATTCATCATCATTTATCATTTTACATTGTTTTGTCTTCGAAAAGACGGGCAATTAAATAATTAATATTCGTCAAGTTTGACAATTCAACATTGATACGTGTCCATAGTAACGCAACCAATTCCATTCCGAATTTCAAAGCTTCATTTATCTATGAATGGAATAATTCCCCATTTCTTTTCGAAATTGATTAAAATCTGTCGGATTTCAAACGATTTGCGGAAAAATAGTATGTTTACCTCGTAGGAAAAGCCACATTCCTGGATTGATTGATTTGATTGATTTATTTACTGACGGACAAGAGACCGGGTTAGCACTTGGCCTCCCTGTGACACTACGACCAGCTTGGGTCTATTGTATCAGGAAAAGCCTCAAGCTGCGTATACATGTGCGAGCCGAACCTATCGCGAACCGCTCGCGAAGTGTTCGTGTCATGTTCGTTAATTTCACGTACACACTTGCGATCCGCTCGCGAACCAATACCAACGACGGCTTACGAATTTACACTGGGCTCGCGTTGTGTTCGTGAAAAGCTGCGTATACATGTGCGAGCCGAACCTATCGCGAACCGCTCGCGAAGTGTTCGTGTCATGTTCGTTAATTTCACGTACACACTTGCGATCCACTCGCGAACCAATACCGACGGCTTAACGAAGTAACACTCGGCTCGCGTTGTGTTCGTGAAAAGATCCGACTATCGATGGATAGGCGCGAACGGTTTGCGAGCGGCTCTATAGAGGTTCGATATGCCGTCCAAATATAATTGTCGCTATTGGTTCGCGAGCGGTTCGCGATAGGTTCGGCTCGCACATGTATACGCAGCTAAAGAATCCGACTATCGATGGATCGGCGTGAACGGTTTGCGAGCAGCTCTATAGACGTTCGACATGCCGTCCAAATAATTGTCGCTATTGGTTCGCAAGCGGTTCGCGATAGGTTCGGCTCGCACATGTATACGCAGCTTAACATTCCTGGACTCTGTGTTGCTAAGTCTCGGCTTACGCCTCGACTTAGCAATCTTCACAATCGTCAAGGAATGTTAGGCGCTGGTCTCCCCGAACTGCGACCGACGACGGACGCGGGTCTGCCACGTACAACTTTCATGGATACGGTCGTATCCATGGTTTTCCAAATGTATCACTAGGAAGTTGTACGGGGCAGAAACGCGTCCGTCGTCGGTCGCGTTTCAGGGAGACTTGCGCCTAAGGCTTTTCCTACCCGGTAAATAATGTAGGACTATTCTTGATGAAAAATTTCAATAAATCCTTGCCGAAATCTTAACTCCTTTGAACAAAGCATTATTTATCTGCTCACTGCTCATCTTCTATTTTATTTCATCTGCATAAATAGCCTTAAGAGGTTCCCTACCTTGAGGGATAGAAAGAGATTGGATTTCTTGTCTCGAACTAGTAGAACCAGTCCTTAATCAAGTGAAGATAATTAGGATTACGATTTGAATAATTGATTATTTTTGATTGAGGTGAAATAATTGTTACGTATATGAAAGTGTACTCAGGATCATTTCTTATGATAAAGATCTAATGACCTATTTGCATTAAAATGTTCATAATTTGTCGGATACATTTTGATACACCAATAAATTTAATTCATGAATAGCGTATTTCGACAGGCATATTGGTTTCGTTTCTGTGAACTGGAAGTCGATGTTTGACTTGCAGATGCAATTACTTGCAGCAACAATAATCTAATGAGCGCTTCTATGTATCTTGGAGAGGTATTCCTAGCATGTACCTTCTTATGTAGTTCACTTCATTAGATACCTACTGAATTCTGAATTTTATCCCATAATCATTTTGAACTCTTATGAATAAATGGAGAAGTTTCAATTTTTTTTCCCTGATGGGTACCAGTGAACAGTGATCCTCCCTACATCTAATGAGGAAGTGGATGCGTGGTAATGAAGGTAAAGTGGAAAATGGACTTCTGTATGGTTCAGTATGTTTCATATGAATTTTCATATTTTTATGTTTAGTTGATAATGATCGAGGACAATTGTAAGAAGTATGATATAAACGATATATCTGAATTTTTTCAAGCCGATATATTCTGAGCTATCCGTATCTTGATACCCTGATATTATTTATTATACTATTCGCAAGTACAAACACATTGAAAATTGTTTCTTCACACGGAAAAGAGATGAAAATCTGAGGAATCGAAACTCTAAGTTCCGCAAATTCTGAATGAATCAAGAAATTATTAACTGTTCTCTCACAATTGTTGAGTTGAGCTTTTCAATGGAACATCAATATGCTCATCAATATGTATCATCATTCGGCTCTAGAAATTCACTAACGCACTCTGAAAATTTGGTTTGAAAAACTAGAAAATGAATAGTAAGTGTAGATGAACGAAGTTTTTACAGTAGTTAGCATATCTAACGTATCAGCTTAATCATTCGGTAAACAACTGAAGTTTTTTCCATACAGAGTGTCTAATATAAATTCACCAATTTACTCAAATTTGATATGCAATAACTCGATTTTTTTCAAATGGAACACCCTGTATTTTCTCTTTCATGAAATTTATTTTTTGAATGTCTACCTTTTTTTACAAAGAAATCGTTTCTTAAAGAATGTGAAATATTAAAAAAAACGGTTCAAGTATGGGACATACTTCATGAAAAAGGTAGATATTTGAAAAACAAATTTTATGAAAGAGAGAAATACAGGGTGTTCCATTCGAAAAATTGAGTTTCGCATACTTGATTTGAGTGAGTTGGTAAATTTATATTAGACACTCTGTACGAAAAAAACTCCAGATGTTTACCGAATGATGAAGCTGATACCTTAAGCTAACTTTTGTAAAAATTTCGTTTATCTAGATTGAACACAGCGGTTGCTATAAGAATTTCGATGAACCCCTTAAAACACTGAAAATATCCTGAAAATACGAATTATGTGGCAACGCCGCGCCGTGATGAAATTTAAAAAATGAGGTATAAGTGTAATGCTATTGTTGTCATCGAAAGAATTATGCCATGAAATACAGGTGTTCCATTTGAAAAAAACTACATATTTTTCCGTAACTTTTTTTTGACGCAACCTGCATATGTAAAATTGTCTTCTTTTGTAGATTTTTGTCAACCTTACAACCATATTATATAAGTTTTTGTTGGCACGGTATTGTTTAGGCGCTATTTTAGCCGTACGCCTTGCTAACGCACCCTGTATAATAATGTTCAGATCCGCCACTTCGACTACTTTTGCCAGCTAATTGATGACAGAAAATATCAAAGGAAAATTACCTCAACCATGAAAATTTTGCGGAATGAATTCGAGGTTTTTCTCATAGAAAATAATATATTTCCAGGTCAGCATAAATCTCAACAAAGTTTTTATAATACTAGTCTCAACTTTTAACGTCGCATTCGCAAAAAAAAATCATGCAAATAATATTCCTTTCTCAGGGTTAACTCCTTCGTAATGATAACCTGAAATATGCAGATAAACTTCTGGCGACATAAATAACGAGGAACTTTTTCGGTGGCACACTAGAAATATAAATGAATGGGTAACAATTCAGAGTGAATTACTGCTAATTCATTGCCATACAAAGTCGTTCGAGCCTATTTAGTTAATAAATTTCTTTGGTGGAACGTGAACCGTACGGAAAGTAAGGCAATTTGCATGGCGAAAAATTATTTCGGGATGAATATATGATTTCTTCCAACAAAGGGATTTGAATAAATTACGAATGAGATGAGATAGTCCGCTCACGTTGTATTATCCGAGGTACATGTGTATGATAAGCATATTGTTGGACAAATGGGATCAGAGAAAATCTCAGATATTCTGGAGATAAGCTTTTGCAGCGATCATAATGAAAAAATATTGTTCGAAGATATGTAGTTTCATGCTCCAAATAAACATTCTGAAATGATTTTCACTTCTTGATTGGAATCGATGATGTTCTTCATTTACGATAAATTGGATTCGGTTGTTGTTGCATCTAACTTGCAACATCTGGACAAATTGAATGCCATATCCTTGTCCACTAAAAAGAAGCTATCGCCTTTCAAAATGTTGTAGATAAATTGCTCTAACCATATGGAATCGTACCCTTGAACTGCAATATTGTTCCATATGCCTTTAGTTACAATTCTCGTCCTTTGTTTGAAATTACCCTTTGTAGTGATTTATGGTCAGTTATTGAAAATGTTCTCAACCCAGAAATTTAGGTCAAGTTCAGGAGATTCATCTGGTTTTTTGAGAAAATAATCAGGTCCGGTGAACATTCATTCAGTTTCTCAAAAGAAGCTCATAAAATCAAATATATGGTGACATTTTTTGCAGTAGGTACAATTATGGGAATACGTGGCAGGTATCGAAAACCAAATCGTCCAAGGTTTCTCTCAATGGTCTGTAGATTCAAGAAATTAGTTTTTCTCCCCACTATAGTCAAAAATGACAAATAAGAGCACTTTGTTGGCTTAGCGAGGCGTTTCTCGATTCTGACAGCCAATCAATTGTCGATCTCTCCCACTTTTATTAAATGAACCTCCCTTATTTTCCAGCTTGTCTTCAAAAACCTATGTTACAGAGACAAGCAGCAATAAAGTAAAGTAATAGTATTATAGTAATCATAACACCTTGCTACCTTGCTTTACATTTTCATATAGAAGGTTGAGTTCATAATCGTCGGTCCGTAAAGTAAAGAAATAGTTATTCTCGAAAAATGACCCCGCCGTATGAATAACCGCTCCAATCAGCGAGAGAAGCTTTTCAATAATAATTCTTGGGTTTTTCGAGCCCCGGATGCGACAATTCTGCTTGTTGACGAAGCCACCGAGAATAAAATGAGCTTCATCACTCAAGATGATTTTCTTATGGGATTCCGGATCATTTTCATGCATTTCAAGAACCCAATCAGCCAAGATACGATGATCGGTCGGTTTGAGTTTTTGTGGTAACTGAACTTGATGAGCCTCAATACCCAAACCTTGATGCGAAAAATGGTGTAATGACGTTCGCGGAATTCTCAATTCCAAAGAATGACGAGGAATGGACAAACCTGTGTTTTCTTCTACAATTTCGGCTACAGCAGCAATATTCTCGGGTGTTCTTGAGCGACGTGCACGAGTTTTATTCTTCCTATCACTAACTTGTCACAACAGCTAAAATTTTTCCACCATTTCTGTATTGCGGTTCGCCAAGGTACTTCACGACGACCCAAAAATGTCTCTGACAAATTTTCACCATTTTTATAGTAAATTTTAATGACTTCGATGCGTTGTTGAAGCTTATATCGTTTCATTTTCAGTAATGGCGTAGTTGTCAGATTTCAAAAAAATTACAAAACAACGACAAAGCATTTTCAGATTTCCGGTCTACCGAACCTACTCATTTTTCCGGAGTTCGATGTTAATGTTACCGCCCAGAAAAAGATGCACGGTGTGAAGAAGTTTTAATAAGTGGAAAGGAGAGCATTTTCACTTTTTCAGGATTTTAAAATTCGTCTACAACCGATAGAAAGATGCATATTCTTTTTTCAATCACAGACGTCAACTCGTATCTTATATTATGCATTTGGATTTGACTTCGGTTGATTAGATCGTTCGTCGGAAACCATAAATCTCACCCTGCCGATATAGGTATGTATATGTTATGTCGATGACGAAAAATAGGTGATGGAATGGATACTAGAGCCTATGATAGTAAATGCGTCTTCACATTATTGTCTGCACTCTGCTATCACTTACTTCGAAATCCCGAAAGTTTAGAAGCTTCCGTAATTCAGTGGCCAGTTATGTGAGATTCTGCAGAACCTCAGATCGCAAGTCAGAAGATGAGTGGTTTGTTTCCCACTTGAATTTAATACTTTTTTCGGATTTTTGAATTCGTCTGCTACCGATGGTAATATTATCCTTATTGATTCACATACGTTAATTTCCATTCTAATATTTTATATTCGTAAGTAATATCATAAGTGCATCAAATTTTTCCGAAAAAAATCGAAAAAACACGTTGCTAAGTAATATTTTAACAAGGAGCATGAGTGCTGGTGGCAACAAAAATCCGAGTCCAAGACGAGGATTTTTGCACCTGCACGAATGCTTTTTGTTAAAAAAATATTACTTTGCACTGTGTTTTTTCGATTTTTTTTCACAGAAAAAATTAGATGCACGAATGGTATTTGGCAAGACTATTTCATGAGTAACAGATTATTCTGGATGCATTATTTATGTATTATTAATTTTCGTTGACAACAACTGTCAAGTTTTGCCGCGGGTAAACCCGAGAAAATTGCTGACAGCTGCTGCCAAACAGTTTTTTCGTAAGTAATATCATAAGTGCATCCAATTTTTCCGAAAAAAATCGAAAAAACACGTTGCTAAGTAATATTTTAACAAGAAGCATGAGTGCTGGTGGCAACAAAAATCCGAGTCGAAGACGAGGATTTTTGCACCTGCACGAATGCTTTTTGTTAAAAAAATATTACTTTGCATTGTGTTTTTTCGATTTTTTTCACAGGAAAAATTAGATGCCCGAATGATATTTGGCAAGACTATTTCATGAGTAACAGAATATTCTGAATGCTCCTAGGCATTATTGTATGTATTAATAATTTTCGTTGACAACAACTGTCAAGTTTTGCCGCGGGTAAACCCGAAAAAACTGCTGACAGCTGCTGCCATACAGTTTTTCCATCTAGAAACCATTTGTGATTCAAAATTGCGCGTTTCTGATTGGTGGAAATTAAGACGAGGGAAATAGTTATCTAGAAACCATTTGTGATACAAAATTGCGCGTTTCTGATTGGTGGAAATTAAGACGAGGGAAATAGTCATAAGTAATATCACAAGAGAGTGAGAATAAATTGAAAATAATTCGACAGATTTTAGAAAACTTGTTGCCAGGCAATAGACACGAGAGCCCGAAGGTCTCGAGTGGCTATTGCCAAATGGCAACAAGTTTGAGAAAATGCTTGGAGAATTATTATCAAATTTATCGAACTCTCGTGTGGTATTCGATGGATTATTTTTTGACGTTATTCTCTGACGTTACAAACGAAATCATTTTTTAAGATTTTATAATTTTATTCGACAAATTTATATTAATCGACTTAATATACACAGAATGAGTTATTCAAATTAGTATGTATTGAAGTTTTGAACATGAAAAATACAATTTCTTCTGCAAGCCAGACGGTGTGTTTTCGTCGTTGAGTTTTATCATGTCCAAGATTTCTCCTTTGCTCAAACATGCAGTACTTTATTTCCTCTTTTAGAGCTCTTTTTCTGTAAGAACTTACGCTTTCGCTTGGTGTTTTTTAGCATATCTGGTGGATTTGAATTCTATATCATATTGAATGGGTCGAATCTTCTATTTATTTGGTCGTAGTACAACTCTTGCATTAATTTGTCGGTTCTATTCCACATTGTCTTCTCCATTATGTTTCTCCATATTGAACCCATAGTCCTTCAAAATAACGGCTTGTTTTGTTGTTGATGTCTCTTCCAATTTGTAGCCTCTCTCGTCGCAAAATAATTGAAATTATTTCCAAATCGACGCGCTTCTTATGTTGGTATTCTAACATGCACTTTCAATGATCATATCATTTAAAATATTATCGACTGATGATTCACTAAAACGTTTAGGATTCATTTTACGAATTTCTTGAAAATTTACGGCAGACACGTCAAATCAAGAAAATCCGTTGTCATGTGATTGTCATTCAATAAAAACAATGTACATGGAATTATTCTCGCTGGAATAATGTAGGTAGATTATTTCCACTATAATAATGTTTTGATTGGCTAGAACGTATAAGAATTACTGAAATTGAAGATTTCTATTGGTTTCGAGAAACGTCAAAAAATAATCACTTACTTATAATATGGTTTCAGGGTGACCTTTCTGAACATTTCATTTCTCGTTTCCTACGAAACACAAATAACAAAAAAAAATAAGTGGCTAAATCCGATCTCTTATCTTCCAAGTAGGTTGAGATGAATGGTACAAGATACGGTTTAATTGAACAGGCTTCTTCAGAGTTGTTTCGAGGGGAAATGTCCCTGTTAACTAGATATTTCAAATGTTGATTGTGTTGAACTCGTGTTTATGTCTTCACCGAGACATTTGTTGTGGAGGGATAATAAATCAAGTAATAATAGGTGAAGGTAGATGTGGCCACCCACGATTTCGGTCGTAATTTTCACATTATCGTGAATTTACTTGAGAGATTGGCTCATCGGAATGTTTTCGTTGAAGTGCACCAATATAACCTCGAATTAGGGAATTTTTTTTGAATTCTGTATTCTGTAAAAAACTTGACTCATTGATAGAAAATATTAAACAATATATTTGAAACATAAAAAAATGAGCGTCTTCAACGAGTGAGAAAAGTGCATATTTGCAATTCAATTATTTTATGGTGGATAAATATCTTCAGATGACCGTTCATTGAATTTCTGGATAGACCAGAATGATCTTCAATGAATTAATTTTTCTGTCAATTGATATTGCGATAAAACGAAGTATTCATTCAATTAATTATCGTGAGGTTGGCACTGAACACTATAGAAAATCATTGGGGCTCTAAATAATCTATTGCTCACACAAGAAAAACAATCAGTAAGAGTCAGCCCATAGAGGAAAAACCCCTACCTTAACCAGTGTAATGAAGTTTTTTCTCTTTATTGCTCTTATTTGATATTATTACCTTTCATAACCCACACCATATATTTTTGTATATCTCAGAAGAACTTTGAATTACCTTACTAAAAATAAACAAACTTGATTTTTTGCCTGAAGTTGGATATCATCCTCACAGTCCAAAGAAACTTGTGTGACATATTCTTACTCTATTTCTCATCGCATCATCCGAAGCGTATTTAACTAAGTGGGTGCTCTATGAGATGGCAACGTTTAAAATCTGACTTCAGCAAAATATCAATTGTCGTATATTTCTGGCATAGTGATTTCAGCTTCTGGAATAGATGAAAATGTATGGGGTGAGGTTTAAGGACAAAAAATGGAAGCCGATGAATCATGTGAAATAAAGTGCTATAGAATGAAACGATGAATTTTTGAGTTACAACGATGATGGATGTCGATTTGTTGTCACCATTGAGTTTGCTTCGAACATTATCCTATATCCAGAGTGTAAGAAGGACTCTCCTCCAGGGGTGTCCAATTTGACCCAAAATGTAGAAATTTTTTTTATTATTTGAATTTTTTTCTAGAAATTGGCTGAATTTAAGGTAGGTATGCCACAATAGTAATTCACGTAACAAGTCCGGAAAATAGTTTTTTTTCGGAAGAATAGACAAAATTCTAGGATGAGCCGTAGGCGAGTCCTGGAAGTCCGTGAGTGCAAAAAACCTTTTTTCGGGCGTGTTGCGTACAATATTTTTTCGGCAACAGTGTAGAATAATAAATCAATGAGACGACACATTTCTTTAATATACATTTTAATTCTCATATGAATTGAAAAGAACAACACCGAAGAGATTCTTTCCGAAGAAGTCCGGACTAAGCCAAGAAATGCCTTCACTTCGTTGTTGATGTCACAAGATGGACGCCTATTTTTTGAACTTCAACGCCCGGTATCTTTTTTGCTTTATTATTTAAGAACAGAAACCTGTTTTTGCGATTCATAAAATTTGTTATTTGCTGGTGAAAATTAACAGAATTATCTCCCAATAATTTCAAATATTTGAATTTAACTGCATAGTCGTTTATGTTTTAGATCATCCTTTTCGGAATATATGACCTATGATAGACGTTAATGAGTTCGGTTTGAATAATATTCCGAAAAAAAATCAACTACAAAAGTTTATCAAAGATCTATTAATTTGAAAAAATAGAATTCAAGGTTAATTCAATCCGAATAATGCACTAATAAAAGGAGGAATAAATTGATGACTATAATCCCCTCCTCGTTAAATATATTTGCAATAAATCCAATTTACCATTGTCAGTTATTTTCGTCGTTTATGTGAATGTTGACTATGCATAAAAATAAAGGGGTGATAATGAATGTTTGTTTTTTCAAGAAGGAGAAAAAACTCATATCCACCACTCACCAGACATAATTTGAATGACTTTTTGTTATTTACTTTATTTTCAACATTTATGTGTATGATATTGTTGTATGTTCTACGGTTCTGTTGAATCCCTAGTAGGTACATCATAGAGAATATTGAAACATCAATCCTGGTTTGACTAGTCTCTTCATAGTTTTCCTTCTCCTTATTTCATTCTGAATCACAAGAACTTCTTGAATTACGATTGAATACCTATATTTTTGCAATTTTGTTAGAACCATGAGGTGTTTCATTCAAACGTGAATTTAAGAATCAAGGAGAAGGATTTTTAGTTCGTCGACTTGGGACAAAGCTGAATGGCAATTTATGTCTATTCAACTCAGTGTTCATATAAGACTCAATAACTCAACAGCCCAGACAAATTTATTGAGATATCTTGAAGACAAAGCTTTGCATCTTAATTATATGAGGATGAATCATTATACATTCCAGTTCATTGTTCTCTTCGAATTTCCAGACGGTTTTTATGGTTTGAATGACGATGACGGTGTCTTAAGAAATTATCTCGGATGTTTGAACCAACATTTCGATTCATATTTTATTATGAAATGAACAACTGTAATTTGTAAAGAAATTCTCTATTGAGCCGCAATAGAAATGTATCTGACGACAAAGACTCGATAAAAGGATACGTTTTGTTCAGCACAAGATAATTTGAACTCTTCTTAATAGAGAAAAATGCTCTATGTGTATAGACACTAGACAGGCAGGCAATCGTTCTAGCAGACATTGAGAGCCACACTGCAAATTCTAATGAAGGATATTTCACTCCAACCATTACAGAGGGCGTCGTAGAAAACTCTTGTTTTTGCATTTTGGTACTAATAACTTGAATTACTTCTAAATTTGATTCCTTATTTATGAGTCTATACCTTTTCAACTTCAAATTGAAAACTATCAAAATCAAATTCGAAACTAACATATTCGAATTGGGAATGATCAAAATCAGATTGGGAATAATCAATTTCATATCGGAATGGCATCCATGTGAATCAGATCTTTGAATTACTCGATATGTACTTAACTCTCAAATTTGTCCAAAGTAAGTGACGAACGATAAATCTACAATTTCTTTTTCATAATCATGCCTCATACAAAGAATAAAGCTGCAGATTCAATGAAAAAGCAGGTAATTGCGGTATGCAATGGAAACATAACACAGACAGAATTTCGTCTTCAAAGAACGGAAAATTTGATAAGAAGAAATATATCAATCATGAACCATTACAGTTAGTACCTGTACAAGATATGTGGCTCATATCAAGAGGTTCATACCTGATGTTTTGACCTTTTTTGATATGAGAGTTTGAGCACAAATATGAAAGTACTTCTTACACTTTTTGAATGTTTGATAAGTTCAAATATATATTAATAGTTTTTTCTTAATGTTTCATCAATATAAAGATCTTCTGATCATGCCTGATCTTGATATACATAGCCACGAATGCCGTTTCAATTCGAAATTGATTATTCCCAATTTGAATGTGTTTATTCCCAATTTGAATATGTTAATTCCCAATTTGATTTTGATAGATCCAAATTTGAAGTTAAAAAGGTATAGTAATCACTGTGCAAAATATATGAAATAGATATACCAGGGGCATGAAGTATATGTTTATGTTCCGAAGGCTTCAACTGATGAATCAACTTATTCCAAAATTAAATCCCAATTTCATCAATTCATTCAATATATCAATTTCCTATGAGTCTCGTTGTCATTGCTATAGGAACACCATGCAAACTTCAGATATGAACACATGGAAAAGGCAGTAGAAAATTTATTGACGAAGAAATCACCAAACTCCTATGAGAAATATCATCAAACTTTTGGAATAGAATGATTGAAAACTATGTGGGATTTATTGAAGAAACTATGCTACTTGAATAATTTATCGATCACTCTGAAAATTTTCTCCGAGTTCTCATGACCGTAACTTGGTCGAAATTTTTTGTCTAAACTACAGACGCGGCTGGTTTACCGCTTGCACGCGTGCAAGCAATTGGAAATACCCCTTTAACAAAATCCCAGGTATCATAGCAAAATAATATGGGTTTGTGCGATCCTGAAAAATATACAGGCCATTTTCTGCGTCCAACATCAGAAACTCTTCTGGCATAAGCTGGTGCCGTATGACTACACTCAAACATCATGGTGGTTGGAAGGGTACTTCTGTTGCTGAGGGATAACTTTCTTCGAAAAATGTTGTTTTAAGAATGCTAGCAGACAAATCTCATCATATTCAGCCGGTTTTTCTTTACAGAAAGGTGATGAAATTTCTGCAGGCAACCTGACTATAACGTAAGCCTCAAAGAACTGCCAATTTTATTTAAATTCGAATGAAAAACGTAATTTGTCATGATATTGCCATTAAAAAGTTATTCTCAATGCCCGTGGTTTCAATTGAATTTCATCGGAATCCATGCATCAAATGAATTCTCCATACGACGCATGATCGTTGCTATAGAGAAACTGTCAATGGTTAAAGAAAATCATTTCTCGATCATTACGACCCTAGGGCCATAAAGTGTTTACATTTCGCCCTAGATTGAGTACTCAATTATGGCATTGGGAACTAAGCAATAAAATGGAAATAATGACCTGGTGTGTTCTATTTTTTCAATATTTCGCTTCTGCAATGTGATATTTCCAGATTCCTGTATTGAAAACGAGCACATTGAATGGTGAAAATTCCCCTTTATTTTAATTTTACTGTTCGTATGTTAATCAGTTGATTTAACACCTGCTTGTCAGAACATAACTAAAATCACACCTCTTTCGAAGTCCGCATCAAAGAACCTTGGGAGTGCATTAATTATCAAATGTTGGTACAACATTCTTGTTATTTCCTAATACCTTTTCATGAGTTTTAAATATTCCTAATTAGAAAGATAATATAACTCTTCAATAATGATATGGGTCATAAATTGTGAACTCTCGTTTCTATACCGGATTATATATTTTTTTCTTATAGTCCCTGGGGTACTATTTTATAGAAAGTTTATCATTGTATCTGGAGGAAACCAATAAATAATTGGTGTTCAAATCATTACGATGAAGCCGAGGACAATACTAACAAGAATTGAAAAATTATTATGTATGCAAGAGAAAATTAGTTCCTGAAATAATTTTCGGCTGTTGATTGATGTATTATGCCGTAATGATTGCCCCTAAAAATTATGCAAAAATAAATATCTGTATTAATTGATACGAGAGATGTTGTTTCTCGATATTTTCGAAAATAGTATTTGCGAACTTTTGAATTCTCATTCGTACATACCTACTCAGTGATGAAAAATTCTTCTGATCTTGCATTGGGAGTTGACTCCCAAAATACATAGGAGTTATACCTACTGAAAATAGGATGATCACTTCGAAACTATTCATCTTATCGCAATTAACCTCAAAGTACTAATAATTATTTGTTTGGATTAGATTGGTCGGAAATATAACAATAACTGTTATATTCACAGAAGAATCTCCAAAGAAAATTACACATTTTAAATGGTTCCAAGAGTTAGGTCGAACAATAAAAAAATTGAGTCCACATCAGCTGACCCTAGATGGAACCAATTAATAAATCCGATATTATCGCAATAAAAATTGTCAGGCTGCTCCAATTTCATTTTCGGTTCAATAGCGCATATATTTCCACTTCGACATATTCAATGCGAACGCATTAATTTTGTTGGAATGTGAAATACCACACCAACAATTAAGCCGTCTAAGTGTTGTCTGAGCGTAAATAGACGCCCTCAGAACGAACTCATTCTAAATTTAAACAGCAGTTTGACATGATTAAATCTACATTACTCGGGTTTATGTTTGATCTTGTCAATCAAATGATATTATCTTGAATAATGACTGGTGTCGGAATCATAGTCAATAAAAATTCATTTCCAAAGTAGTACAAAACATCATAAAAAGTTCATTTGGAATGTTGCTTATTACGATCTGTAAATAAACAAAGATTTCGCGAGGTCAGTAAGTGCTCTCGTCTAGATTCTCATGTTGACATCATCGTTCAACATTATCGATAGGTACATATTCAAGAAAATTGATTGATTGAAATATAAATTAGTATGAGATCCCATTAGAAATAATTGATCAAAAAGTGTGATGAAATATAAATGCCTTCGTAGATTTCAGGTATCGCGATTATTGTGATCTTCGGTTTTGACTTAATTCATAGTATATGTAGGTATTGTGGTATTGTCTGGCTTTGATCGATTCAAGGGGACTATTAGTCTGGGTGCCGGTGGGGCAAATTGCAAATTATTAATAAAGTTTTCATACTTTCTGTATAGCTTAATTAGGTAGAGTCTACCACATTTTTCCTCTGTGAAAATTTTTGTGGTCGCGGCTTTTTTTCAGTAAACCTCTGGTAAGTCGACCATATTTTCAATTTTTTTTTAAATCATATACATACTCTTTTTCTGTGAAATGCAATCATAAGAACAATCCACCCAATGAAAGTTAGGTCTCGTGAGACTCCGTTTTCATAACTAACATTTTCAATCATATATTTGACTTATTTCGATGAAAGTTGCCTTTTTCATACTCTTTGTGGCTTTCATGAAGCTAATTTGATTTGCATTTCTCAAAGAATTCCCAGAATCAGTTGCAGGAAGTTGTAGAAGCTACCAAAAATTAAATATTCAATGCTCTAATTTAGGTATGAATAGACTATGCATTTATCGCATGCTTGTGTTATTAGTAAACATTTGATTTTTTGAGGATCATTTAAGAAGGATGTGCTGGATACTATCATTCAACTCTTGAACTCTGCTCTCTGATGCCATCTAATTCCATTGTTTTTTTTATTATATTCGAATAAAAATTATAGAGATTATAGAGAATATTATCGAAAAAAAAAATTTCGTCTACATGATGAGACTAGATCAGAAAAGATATGGGGTGAATTGAATTCCAAGAAGTCTGAAAACAGTTGAGTCGAAATTAATTTTGTTTTAATTTTTGGCAGATTCAAGAAGAATATCATTTCAACAAATATATCGATCAGAATACTGCCCTGTATGTATTTCTTACACCAGGAACTCGTAAATTGTGCAAGGCCAACAGAGTTTTCTACGGAATCATTTATAACTCCGCATTCCGAAGGCACCAAAGAATTTTTCAATTTGTAGATAATAATATAATGTCTACCCTTTGATTCCGTTTTTCCGACTGAATAAACTATCGCATTATCTGTGATTCATTCGTATTGAATAAATTAATCAGATCCATAAATTGTGTTTACGTGCAATAGGATTCGAATGGTGATAGGAATTGCGTCAGGTTTCATTCGCATATTCAAAGCTCTGTCTCATGATGAGTTCCTCACAATAATTTCTCGAGTCGATAAAATAAATTCACTGATATTGAAAACAATTCTCATTTCGATTATTTAGGACTACTCTGTCGTGTAAATATTGATTTACTCCTGAAATTCGTAGGAATTTCTTGAAAATATCCGAGACACTGCATAAAAAACACAGTTATGAATTTGAAGAAAAATATACTAATCAACAATGAAATAATCAAGAACAGTGCCACATGAACAATCCAGAGCCACCGAATTTATTGAATGTATAATGTATCATGTTTGCGGTCTTTCAGAAAGAAAATCAGAAGAATCGGTTTATAGTTCTAAATACGAGCAGTTTTTGAAACTCAAAAAGATCTGAGATCAGTGAGATCTTTACTGGCGAAGACGAAACTGATAGATAATTTAGGACGTTATCGGTCTACACTCTACATGGGTCCTCTCAAGAAACTCCAGGGTTTTTTGTGATAACATTTACAACTAATGATTACCCTTGTGCATTGCTTTCTTTGGTGATACGCAAAACGTAAAAAGACACGTTACTTATGTTCGTTTTCAGTTAACCCCCTTTTGATAGGTTCAATAGGGACCGTTCCAAGGCAACCCTCATCTCCACGAAAGCCTCCTTCTAGCCACGGGATAACACTCTCGATCAGGCACGAATCGAGATCAATGCATGGCCACAAAATCAGCGAAAATAAAACTCGTTTAATATGATTGAATGGAACGTGAAAGAAATTGAAATGACTAAATTATTCGAAAAAAAATTCAAATTATGCGCATCAATCACTCAAAAGTATCGATCTAACCTCACATATCACAGAATAACTTTGAACTTGAACAATTGCTTTCGCGCGGTGGCAAATGAGAATCTACCTACAATGTGAATCTACCTAAAAGGTCAACCTCCTTATACAGGGTCTTTCACGAGGAACCTCACCCATATTTATACGGGAAACTACTGAACGTATTTTCATGAAATTCAGCACTTATAAGTATTTCACGATGCTGATGAAATCTAAAATATTTTCAAGGCATGAGCACCTCCGGTTTTTCCGGAAATGACGTCAACTTCCGTTTTTCAAATCAGAACACCATTTTTTTATTGCAGAAATAGATTCCTTAGAAAATTTAAAGTTATTTTGATGTAACATTTTTCAGTTTTGGTAGGAAAATTCTCTCTGAGCGGGAAAATTCGAAAAAAAAATCGAGAATAGAGCTCCGCTGAAACAAGAATAACTTCGAGGTTTTTGAATGGAAAATTTCCATTTTTGGGATTTTTCAAGATGTAAGATTGATGTATCCACTTTATAAATCGAAATCGCGATTCATGATACAGGGGGTGAAAAATTCGCTTTCAAATTTAGGGATGACAAAATCGTGAAAAATCAATTTTTTCAAATTAGAACCCCATTTTTTTATGGCAGATATTGAATCTACGTTAAAAAATAATGTGAGTGTATGCATCACACCCTTGCCCTAAAGTGGATATCAACTCAGAAAATATCCATTTTAGGGCAAGGGTGTGATGCATACACTCACATTATTTTTTAACGTAGATTCAATATCTGCCACAAAAAAATGGGGTTCTAATTTGAAAAAATTGATTTTTCACGATTTTGTCATCCCTAAATTTGAAAGCGAATTTTTCACCCCCTGTATTATGAATCGCGATTTCGATTTATAAAGTGGATACATCAATCTTACATCTTGAAAAATCCCAAAAATGAAAATTTTCCATCCAAAAACCTCGAAGTTATTCTTGTTTCAGCGGAGCTCTATTTTCGATTTTTTTTTCGAATTTTCCCGCTCAGAGAGAATTTTCCAACCAAAACTGAAAAATGTTACATCGAAATAACTTGAAATTTTCTAAGGAATCTATTTCTGCAATAAAAAAATGGTGTTCTGATTTGAAAAACGGAAGTTGACGTCATTTCCGGAAAAACCGGAGGTGCTCATGCCTTGAAAATATTTTAGATTTCATCAGCATCGTGAAATACTAATAAGTGCTGAATTTCATGAAAATACGTTCAGTAGTTTCCCGTATAAATATGGGTGAGGTTCCTCGTGAAAGACCCTGTATTTTTTTTTTTTTAATGTTGTGATTTTCACGAAAAGGAATATCCTGTAATGTTCAGAGAACATCGTGAGAACCAAGGGCAAGCAGGTAGGAATTGGTGTTCTTCTTGAATTTCTGGAGGTTATATGCCTCGGGGAACACCTCCCTAGGCAATGTGTTCCAAAGCCTCGCTGTTCGTTGGATGAACGAGTCTTTGAAGAGAGATGTTCTGCAGGTCTCCAAAGTTACCACGAAGGGGTGTGAAGACTTAACTTGACGGGTTAGTCTGGAAGAGATTGCCAGAGGGGGAACGATTGCTGATAATTCAGAAGAGCATCGCCCATGGAAATATCTATAAAATAGAGACAGATCGCCCACTTTTCTACGGTGTTCCAGAGAAGTAAGCGAACTTGTAAGCGATGCATCACCCACGAGACGAATTGCCCTTTTTTGTACGGAATCCAAGAGTTTTAGGGTGTGTTTAGGTGCAGCACTCCAAACATGGGAACAGTATTCCAGGACAGGTCGAATCTGTGCCTTATAGATCATGAGCAGCTGACCTGGGGTGAAATAGCTTCTGGCACGAAACAGAAAACCAAGTTTTTGGGATGCACTTTTAGCAATGGATCTCACGTGATTCTCCCAGGAAAGGTTACTGCCGACAGTAATGCCAAGCATCGAAATGGATGACTTCAATGGTATGGTCACTCCCGACAATTTTATGCTGGGCACAGTAAGATCGGCTTTTCTAGAGAAAAGACATGCTTGTGTTTTGTTTGCGTTGAATTCTACCAAGTTATTAGATCCCCATTCAAGAATTGTTGCCAAGTCCATATTTATGTTGTTAACATTTCTTCCTCGTTCGTTTTTGATTTGGCGGGCTGGTATTGGAGCCCTAGAAGAAAAGGCGGTATGGAGGGTACTATCATCCGCGAAGCTGTGCACTGGACACGAAGTTGCTTCCAGCAAATCGTTGATGTGAAGCAGAAACAGCGTTGGAGCCAGAACTGATCCCTGCGGAACACCAGCATTTATGGGTAGAGAGTCAGACGAAACTCCATCGACCACTACATGGAGAGATCTGTTTGAGAGAAAACTAGCCAGCAGAGAACATAGCTTTGGGGGCACGCCATAAGATGGAAGCTTGGCGAGGAGTCCCTGATGCCAGACTCGATCGAATGCCTTGGAGATATCCAGTGCTACGGCTAGGGTTTCACCATATTTCTCGGTAGATAGCTGCCATATATGTGAGACGTAAGCGAGCAAGTCACCAGTGGATCTCTGATGACGGAAACCATATTGCCTATCGTTGATAATTCCTGAGTGTTCCTGATGTTTCATGAGCTCGAAGTTGATGGCTTTTTCCATGACCTTTGAAATAATAGATAACAGAGCGATAGGTCTGTAGTTGCTAGGTAGGGTCTTTTTGCCTTTTTTAGGTACTGGTTGTACTCTTGCGGTTTTCCAGTTGGATGGAAAAACACCCAATTTGTAAGAGTGGTTGAACAATTTGCAGAGGACAGGTGTTAGTTCGGGGGCACATTTTTTGAGAACAATCGGTGGGATTCCGTCTGATCCACTGGCTTTGTTGGTGTTGAGACCCAACAGAATCTTTCTGATAGTACGTGGGCGAAAGGTTATCTCGGGCATATGGCTGTCAATAGATGTAATATTCGGGGGTTGTTTTCCCGATGAATCTAGAGTGGAATTTTCAGCGAACAAATGCGCGAAGATGTTGGCTTTTTCCAGGGCAGTCGTTGCTAGTGTTCCATCTTCCTTGGTTAGAGGGGGAAACGAGCTGGAAGTGAAGTTTCTTCCTACAGCTTTGGCGAAGGACCAAAATGAACGGGATCCGTTAGGGCATTCAACAAGTCTAGATCTTATTTTGGCATTGTGAGCATCTTTTGAAGATTTGATTGTCTCATTGCATATGCCTCTAGCCTCCACATATTCTGCTCTAGTCTCAGGGCCTGGATTTTCTTGCCATCGATGGAATGCTGCCTGTTTGGAAGCGACAGCTTTAGAGCAGTTCTTGTTAAACCAGGTCTTATCGGATAATGTTCTCCTTGCTGTGTTCGGTATGTAAGTTTGCATCCCCAACATAATTATTTCAGAAATTGTCACGGCACATTCTGTTGGATCTACTGAGGAGAAACAAGCTCTCTTCCATGGGAACGCTGAGAAAAACATACGAAGCCCTTCCCAGTCGGCCGATTTGTAATGCCACATGAGACGGGGTGGTATTGTGCGGCTTGATGGTACATGAAAAGAGCAAGTTGTGGAGATTAGGGTGTGGTCCGAGTTTCCAAGTGGGGCGCAAACTTCTATTCTATATGGATCAGGATTGGTAGTGAGAAAGAGATCCAGTATATTGGCAGAGTGTTTGTTGACATCTGGGATGCGGGTTGGTAGCTCGACCAGTTGTTCTAGGCCATGAGTGATGGCGAAGGCCTCAGCTTGACGACCTGGATCATCTGTTTTGTTGGAGAATTTGAGCCAGGCTGCGTTGTGAACATTGAAGTCTCCCATGATTATGACTTCAGCTGCTGGGTGGTTCTCCTGGATAAAATCCAGTTTTAGTGATAAAAACTCAAAAAGGCTCATATATGACGGTTCATTTGGCGACAGGTAAAGGCAGCAGAGGAACTTGGTCAGTTTGGTATTGGCTAGCTTGAACCACATCACATCGAAATCTTTTGGTTCCAAACTCTCTACACGCTGGCATGAAAGATTAGCCTTGGCATAGAGGCAGACTCCACCTTTGAACCTGAATCGAGAATGGAGTTCGTAACCAGGACAGAGCATATGGACATTGTTGGTGGACGAGTTCACTTGTGTTTCTGTCAGCGCCAGAATATCTGGTTGTTCCGTCTGTAGGTGATGGTGGACGTCATTGATGTTCTTGTTGAGTCCGCGGATGTTACAAAAGTTAATCTTCAGAGATGAGTCCCCTCGAGTACCTCTCGCCCGGAAATCCGAATGGAGAGGTATTTTGCTTCCGGAATGTTTTACTCTAGGAGACTTCATCATCTTTATGCATAAAATGTGGTGGAGAGGTGGGAAGAGGGGAAAAGGGGAGACTGGAAAGTATCGACCGAACACTGAAACATGGAGTGATCCATTTCACAGCACACAAAGTCGATATGGTGGTATTTCACCGGGCGATGAGACCATCTACCACCTATGGTTATCCTTTTAGTCGCCTTTTACGACAGGCAGGATTTACCCTGGGGTTATTCTAGAGCCGCCCCCATAGGCGCAATAGGTATATTATATTATACCTACTAGCTGGCCTGGCGAACTTTGTTCCGCCTAAATGATACCTATACCATAGCCATCTTTATCTTAAGCGGGCCGTGCCTATACTTACTGTGGATTTCACAAATCGGTATCACCAGTGATCGGAGATCAACGGCTTGGTTAGATTTCTGAACTATCAAATCGAGTTGATTCTAGATCAAGCTCCGATCACCGGTGATATGCTTTGTGAAACCCCCGTTATGGTTGTATAAACTTACCATTGCTACTTTTTCAAGCAGGAGATAAATTAGGCATAATAAAAGTTCCGTCAAATGTCATCTGTCAACTGTGAAATGTCATCTGTCAACTGTCGACTGTCATCTGTCAATAGTCATCTGATAAATGTCATCTGTCAAATGTCAAATATCATCTGCCAAATTTCATCTCTCAAACGTCAACTGTCATCTTTTCCATAGATATGAGCTGTCACACAAAACAGAAAATAATATGTCAATTACTAATAATGGGCAATTTTGAATTCAGTTATTTCCGCAAAAATATTTATTACCCAAACATAAATCGAAAACATTTCAGAAATATAGAGAAAAGATGAAAATGGTCAACTCACGATTGATGCTGATCGTCACAATCCGATTTACTTTACATTCCGGTGAAAATTCACTGTTCCACCAAATTAAGATCTTTACCCGCTTTTGATCTGATAATAGCCTTCCATGTTATTATAAAATCCATGCCAATTACACAAAAATTGTAGACATCGCCATCTAGTCTACTTTTTGTCAGGCAACCCAAAATACATTCATACATCATAATTAAAAATTGTTAAACATAGTATTATTATAAAATTATTCTATAATATGTTATTAACTCGTTATTCCTGATTGAATTTTTAAATTTTCGATTTACTCGATATAACTTCTTTTTGTCCAAATGTCGAAACCTATATAAGTACTCTTTGATTGCTCGATTGGTCGTAGGAAAAAGGAATGCCTTTTTTTCTTTTCTGTAGGATTTTTTTGGGAATATTTTGTTATATAAACCTTGCCCTTACAATAATAAACACAACAAAATAAGAATTGTTCAATTTGGTGCCATCGTTTGAACGATAAAGCATTCTGAAGTAAACCATAGATCCTCTTTTATTAATATAGATATATGGTGAATCTACCTACAAGGAACGAGCGCCCAAAAGCTCCTGACCTCACGTCAGTGCTTAAGGTGATCCATTTTTGATTATTGAGCAAACTTTATCAAACTCTCTATTCTTAAATTTACAGAACACGGCAAAAACTATTCCCATGTCAAAGACCCTTCCTGAAATTCGTGTTACGAACGAATAGAAGGAAGGCTTTATAGAACGGCATTCCGAAATCATTCCGCTAGGGTTACTCCGCGAATATTCGATTACCAATTTGCCGGAGGTGAACGCTCCAAAAGTCATCTTTCGTAACGAGATGACAGAAGGAGTAAGTCAAAAATGACGTGATATACGCCGGGTAATGAAACCAACCATCCGCATATAAATGATTCAATAAAAATTCTTTTGCTGAATTGCCATCAGAGTGTGTAACACAGGGCACGTTTCATAAAGGAAACATTATATTGGCGTCTGGATTGAATTTCGTGCAGACTCTTTACTTCTTTGAGGAACGTTTGTGTTACGTCTATCGCGTTTCAAGTGCTTGCTCTCGAACAAGTAACAAGTTCCAAAGAGATCATGAGTCGTGTAACGAATTTTCAGGGTTTTCAGGAAGCTTTGAGTTCGAAAAATTAGAAACGGTAGGTGTCACTGAAGAATTAAATAGTAAGAGTGCTTTTTTCGAAAGGCTTCTTCTTTTTAGTCTATTCAATAGAGCTTCATGTTTTCCTGCTTTTTGATTGAGAATCTGATCTTCCATAATCCCCATTGCATACTAAACTACGAATAGGTGCGTCAAGTTGGTGACACACCCCCCGAATTTTGGTATCAAATTGTTTTGGGAATTTTGTGCCCATTTTGTGCCAATTTGTGCCGTATGTTATGAATTTTGTGCCCGTTCCGTTCTCGAGATATTTCAAATTTTCCAAGTGTGTCACCAACTTGACGCTGTGACACACTTGTGGAAATTTGAAAATTTTTTTCTTTGGATAAATTGTGCCCATTTTGTGCCAATTTGTGCCGTATGTTATGAATTTTGTGCCCGTTCCGTTCTCGAGATATTTCAAGTTTTCCAAGTGTGTCACCAACTTGACGCTGTGACACACTTGTGGAAATTTGAAAATTTTCTTCTTTAGATAAATTGTGCCCATTTTGTGCCAATTTGTGCCGTATGTTACGAATTTTGTGCCCGTTCAGTTCTCGAGATATTTTGAGTTTTGTTTGTGAGGAGCGTCAAGTTGGTGACACACCCCTCGAATTTTGGTATCAAATTGTTTTGGGAATTTTGTGCCAATTTTGTGCTAATTTGTGCCGTAAATTATGAATTTTGTGCCCGTTCCGTTTTAGAGATATTTCGAGTTTTTCACGTGAGTCACCAACTTCACGTTGTGACTCACATAAGGAGAGCTGGAAATTCTTCTTTGGATAAATTGTGCCCATTTTGCGCTAACTCGTGCCGCATAGTATAGATTTAGCATGATTGCAGTTTTCGAGATATTTGAAGTTATTCATGTGAGATGAATAGATGCACCAGAATTCAAAGACGAATTCCATGTCATAATATTATGTGATAATTTTAAAGTATGAGTTGTTGAACTGGCAGACATTCGGTGAAAACAACCAAATTTCAATGATTCGACGACCTTTTCACTTAGAATAATCAATTCAATATAATAATTGAGTTGATGAATTAATATATAGCTACAGGTTTATCCGAGGGTTTATCGAATACGTTGACACATCCTCAGTTTCAATAATACTGGGTGTTTGGTGATTCGACGTGAACCTTGAAAAGGGATACCTATACTAGACGTCATTTGCAGTGAATTGCGTCGAGTGAAGCATGGTCCGAAAATCTATGGTTACGAAGATATCGCTATTTTTCAACTTTTTTGAAATTTTCTGCTTCGTTATCGAAAATAATTAATTTTGTGAAAAATACTCGACTCTAAATATTCAATGAATATTCTGTTCAAAGCTGAGGAGATTGTGCTCGTTTCTGCGAAAAAGTATATTCACTGAAAATTCAGATAACCCGAGATTAGAGGGTCATAAATGGCTGCACCTGTTTTCCTCATGAAATCTTGATAAAACAATTGAGAATTACTTGAAAAAAGAATCATAGACTTGGTGTACAAATCTCAAGAAAAACTTCCCTGTCTCATCAGCTTTCCAAAAAGATACATATGTCAATAATTTCTTCATGCAATCTAAAAAATAAGTCCGGAAAACCAAGCAGACAACAAACTTTTTCGAGTCATTCAGATATCCTATTATCCTTCATTTCACTCGGCGTGATTCGTAAGCCGTAAGCGGGTCATGGTTCGATCACTCGGAATAGTTGGCATGATATGACAGATCACATATTAAATTACCAAACTGTTAGTTGCTTGCAGTTACAACAATAAGAAGGTTTCTTCTCAATTGCGATATCGAAGATCCCAATTTCTTGAAACACATCTTATGGACAGATGAATCAAAATTTAACCAAGACGGAATAACAAATTTTCATAATGCGCATTATTGGGCGCCAAAAGGTCAGAATCCCAGGAAATGTAAAGAAATCTCCCATCAGAAAAGATTTTCCTTCAATGTATGGATGGGCTCCGTTTACAATTGTATTGTTGGACCTGATAACCTAAATGGGATCTCGTACGATAATTTTCTGCGTGACGAGCTTAGGTTGCAATCATAGAAGATGTACCGCTGACAGTTCGATCACGAATTATTTTTCAGCATGATGGCTGTCCAGCTCATTACTTCAGAAACGTGCGGTTGTGGCTAGACCAAAACTGTCCCCAACGTTGGATAGGACGTGGTGGGCCAATTTCTTGGCCGGCCAGATGTCCGGACCTGACCCCATGCGGTTTTTACATTTGGTGTCACATGAAACGTCTAGTGTATAGTAGGTACACCAGTGACGACAGCTGAAGAATTGAGGGAGAGATTTTTGACGGCTGCTCAGCATGTAAACAATAACTTTTCAACGCGGGTAACAATTTCTGAAGTACGCCGTAGACTGCGTGCATGCATAAGAAATCGAGCAGGATGTCTAGTTTTGTTAATTTTTTGTTTATGTTTATGTCTATGTTTATGTTTATTATACGGATTTGTTTGTGGTTAGTATCATTAAAGCAATTAACAGTTTGGTAATTCAATCTGTGATTTGTCATATCATCTATTCCGAGAATTGCTGAAAGTGATCGAACCATGAACCGCTTACGAATCACGCCGAGTGAAATAAAGGATAATAGGATATCTAAATGACTCGAAAAACTCTGTTGTCTGCTTGATTTTCCGGCCATATGTTTCGATTGCATGAAGGAATTATTGATTTTTTTGGAAAGCTGATGAAACAGGGTAGTTTTTCCTTGCATTTGAACATCAAGTTCATAATACTTCGAGTAATTCTCAATTGTTTTATCAAGATTTCATGAGGAAAACACTTGCAGCCATTTAGGACCCTGTATATCTCGGGTTATCTGAGTTTTTAGTGAATACTTTTTCGCAAGAGATGAGGACCAGCTTTGAACAAAATATTCCTTGAAAATTTAGAGTCGAGTAGTTTTCACAAAATTAATTATTTTCGATAACGAAGCAGAAAATTTCAAAAAAGTTGAAAAATAGCGATATCTTCGTAACCATAGATTTTCGGACCATGCTTCACTCGACGCAATTCACTGCAAATGACGTCTAGTATATCCCTTTTTAAGGTTCACGTCGTAGATATATATATATATATATTCATCAACTCAATTATTATATTGAATTGATTATTCTAAGTGAAAAGGTCGTCGAATCATTGAAATTTGGTTGTTTTCACCGAATGTCTGCCAGTTCAACAACTCATACTTTAAAATGATCACATAATATTATGACATGGAATTCGTCTTTGAATTCTGGTGCATCTATTCATCTCACAGGAATAACTTCAAATATCTCGAAAACTGCAAGCATGCAAAATCTATACTATGCGGCACGAATTAGCGCAAAATGGGCACAATTTATCCAAAGAAGAATTTCCAGCTCTCCTTATGTGAGGCACAACGTGAAGTTGGTGACTCACGTGAAAAACTCGAAATATCTCTAAAACGGAACGGGCACAAAATTCATAATATACGGCACAAATTAGCACAAAATGGGCATAAAATTCCCAAAACAATTTGATACCAAAATTCGAGGGGTGTGTCACCAACTTGACGCTCCTCACAAACAAAACTCAAAATATCTCGAGAACTGAACGGGCACAAAATTCGTAACATACGGCACAAATTGGCACAAAATGGGCACAATTTATCTAAAGAAGAAAATTTTCAAATTTTCACAAGTGTATCACAGCGTCAAGTTGGTGACACAGTTGGAAAACTTGAAATATCTCGAGAACGGAACGGGCACAAAATTCATAACATACGGCACAAATTGGCACAAAATGGGCACAATTTATCCAAAGAAAAAAATTTTCAAATTTCCACAAGTGTGTCACAGCGTCAAGTTGGTGACACACTTGGAAAACTTGAAATATCTCGAGAACGGAACGGGCACAAAATTCATAACATACGGCACAAATTGGCACAAAATGAGCACAAAATTCCCAAAACAATTTGATACCAAAATTCAGGGGGTGTGTCACCAACTTGACGCACCTACTACGAATTCATAATGTTGCTAGCAGAGTGTGTTCGTGTCGGGTCAGTTTTCAGTTTTTGATTAATTTTTAAGGTCATACACCGAAATTATTGAAGCTTCCCTCCATTGCATGGACTTTCTCCTAATTTATTGATAAAATCTTCAACGGCTGTTTTCAATGACAAAAATAGAAAATTCCGGACTTTCTTTCTAGCAGTGGTCTCAAAGGAATTTCACCTAATCTCCAATTGTGTCAACTATTTGTTTCCAATGGGTACAACTCGAAAGAGATCAATGGAGCCTTGAGACCAAGGAAAACAATAAGGAAGAACAGACCATCCACTGCGGACACAGGGGGAGGAGGCAGGGGGGCCATGGACCCCTTGTACATCGAAATTGACAAAAATCCCCTTATAGTATTACAATCGATTCCAAATATTTTCAATGAAAAAATTTGGCCAAACATGGGTTTTCTCCAACACTTTCAGCTACAGCAGCAATATTCTCGGCTTTCTCGACCGACGTAAGAGGATTTTATTCTTCGCATCACAAACTTGTCCCAACAACTCAAATTTTTCACCAATTTCTGTCTTGCGGTTCGACAATGTCCGAGTTTTACGAACCGTCTCTGCCAAAATTCGTTCCATTTTTATGGACAGTTAAATGACAGTTTCAAAAGTGATATCTACCGAAATAGCGGGCTATTCAAAATAACACCTCTTATTGGAAAACCCTGTAACAGTCGAGCAGAATATTTCCGTGAGTATAAGTTTTTCCGAGTAAGCGGAAAAAGGTGAATTTTCATTTGTAGCGGACATCCTTTGATGTCAAATTCTTGGGCGTACAATCATCTCCCGAAGCGATTTGACAACTCCCTAAAGAATTTCAAATTGCAACAGAGGTGACACACAGTGAAGGTTTTGCAATTCCATCCATGAATACGCTGAAAAATTTCTGTTTGGCATTCGTTTCAGTACAAAGAACTCGAGGACTTGAGATGTTGAATCATTAGCTCATATGTTCATTTTTCAATGTTTCATATTCATACTTCTTGGATTAGCTAATTTTGTCGTTATTTTTGCTCGTTCAATTATACCTGAAGTGCAAGAAAATGTGGATAAAAGAATATGTGAATTATTGCTTAAGAGCAAATGGTAAACAATTAGGTACAACATATCAATGCTAAGGATTGGTTTAGAATTCATGAATGGAATTACAATCCTTCGAAATGAGCTGTCACACGGCCTCTATTGACATTTGATACCTCCCAGAATTTTTAATCCAAAGATATCCCCCTCCAATTAAAAACATACTTGACAAGGCGTTCTTTAGCAAGGCACACAAAAAAGGGAAATCTGTGAGATCTGATCCGCAGTCCAGATCAGTTACAGGTCTGGACTGCGGATCGGATCGCTCCCGCCGATCTGGGCCCGTATTCTCGGCGAGTGATATTTCGGTGCGTATACGTTTGCCATACATAATTACACTGAAAACGTATACGCACCGAAAGATCACTTGCCGAGAATACTGGCCCTGGTCTGTCGCGGATAAATGAGATATATGATCCGGGGCAGACCAGATCGGCGGGAGCGATCCGATCCGCAGTCCAGATCTGTTACAGATCTGGACTGCGGCTCAGATCTTTCAGATTTCCCTTTAGTGTGTGCAGCTTTTGCAAAACCTAAAGAAATATCTATAATTTATCCTTGCTGATATATACAGAGTGTAACAGCCAAATGGAATAAATTCGATAACGAATAAATAAGGGCGTGTTGGGAAAAACACTCGGACACGACGATTTGTAATTCTGAATGCGCATATTTTTCAAGAAAATAATATTATATAGGGTGTTCCATGTGACCGTGGCCAATACCCACTTTCCTATTTCAAATGCAACCCCCTGTATATAATTTATTTTTTGGATTCTTCAGAGAATTCTAGACACAATTCATGCACGATGTCCTATACCTATCTTTCAACTATCACGAAAGTATCACGTGTTTTCAGATTCATTGCAAAAACCAACCTTTTGAATTGAAATTATTTTTCCGCAAATCGCTAGGAAATTTTGACATTCCTAACACAATTTGTCATAGAAAAAGTCAAGTTTTCCCAACTGTTAGGAAATATTCAAATCCTTACCATTTTACACTGTTTTGTATTCGAGAAGACCAGCAATTAAATTTGTTAAGTTTGACAATTCACCATTAATACGTGTACATAGTAACGCAACCAATTCCATTCCGGATTTCAAAGCTCCATTCATTTATGAATCGAATAATTCGCGATTTTCTTCAGAACTCATTGAAATCTGTCGAATTTCAAACGATTTGCGGAAAAATAGTATGTTTACCTCGTAGGAAAAGCCACATTCCTGGACTCTGTGTTGCTGAGTCGAGGCGTAAGCCGAGGAATGTAAGGCTTTTCCTACCCGGTAAACAATGAACTATTTCCGCAAATCGCTAGGAAATTTTGACATTCCAGTCAAAATTGGTCATAGAAAAAGTCAAGATTTTCCAACTGTTAGGAAATATTCATTTCCTTACTGTAAGGAAATAATATTGCCTTAAAGTTGGTTCGACATATGCATATACGAACTTTCCTCATGATTCCTTCGGCACTTATTCTAAAGGAGCAGTATTTTTACTGCATCAACCAGCTCTGGAGGAGTCCCAGAAATAGCAAATTCATCATCACTTATCATTTTACACTGTTTTAAGTTCGAAAACACGAGCAATTGAATTAATTATATGCGTCAACTTTGACAATTCAACATCAGTACGTTTCCATAGTAACGTAACCAATTTCAATAGGAATTTCGAAGCGTCATTCATTTATGAATTAAATAATTCGCGATTTCATCAAAATTAATTGGAATCTGTCGAATTTTAAACGATTTGCGGAAAAAAAGTATGTTCACCACGTAGGAAAGGACACATTCCTAAACAATTTTCACAATCGTCCAGGAATGTTACGCTTTTCCTACCCGGTGAACAATGTACTATTATTTCACAAATTTGGTACCTACAGTACACTAAAAACCTAATGAGTAATACTGATTATTTCTTAATTATTAAAAAAAATAAACAAAAACATTAATGTCAATGTGGGAAATGTTCAAAATGCTCGCCGCGAACGTCTTGTCAACATGCTAATCTGGTGTAGAATTGTCTTCTAACGTTACTCAACATTTCTTCTCAGTAATGGTTTTTGCTTACTTTCTTCATATCAAGAGGTAAATGGGAAATAATTATTGAGAGTAATGTATCGAATTTGTGAAATGAAATGATTTTCATTTAAAATGTTATTTTTTGTGAAAAATCTGAAAACACTCCAAATTCCCGAAAAAAGTTGAAGATATGAATTATGTCTAGAATTTTCTGAAGAATCCAAAAAATAAATAATATACAGGGGGTTGCGTTTGAAATAAGAAAGTTGGTATTGGCCACGGTCGCATGAAACACCCTATATAATTTTATTTCCTTGAAAAATATGCGCATTTGAAATTACAAATCGACGTGTCTGAGCGTTTTTCCTAACACCCCTCCATTTATTCATTCCATTTGGCTGTTACACTCTGTATGTATTTCTCAGTTTTGAATTTAAATTGAGCATACTCTCACTTTCTGTTATTCATTTGTTAATTGTAGAGCGAGAATAAGAACGATATTTTTCAACCAGTAAAACAAACCCAAAGTAATTCACCGTGATACAACTCATGTGAGATACCCAGTTACGCGCCAAGGCATTTGCTGCTCACTATCAGTTTGAACACGAGAAAACTCTATTAACTTCTTCGTATCGCGAAGTAAGGCAAGCAAAAGTCATTTGTGATGTACACCAGTACTTGGCACATTAAATAATCCAAGTCTGAAGGAATTCGTAATGCTGTTGCTATAAAGTTAATTATACCCAACCGCTATAAAGTTTTGCTTAGTCCCGAGTAAATATTTGTCAAGCAATAAGTCAACGTGAATCTGTTAATGCATTTGGCGTGACAAGAAACAAAGTAGGTGCCGTTAGACTAACATATCCATCTTCTTCAACGTTGTTCTGAAGCAGGAAAGGCTCTTCTTGCGCCTACTCATGGAAATATTCGGAGATGCGATTCCTCAGATTTAATCAAAAATGATAATCGATAGGTTTTTATTACTTTATAACTGATACATTGGTCACAGCCTTTGATGTTTTCGAGTCCTGAAGTAACAACGAAGCATTAGAATTATTAAATTCTCAATCTCAATTCAGACAATTTTTCGGAAGTATATGACTTGAGCTTGCACTAGCGGATTTAAAGAGTTTTTCAAGGGGGGGCATGAAAATTATCAACTAAGAGTACAAAGTGAGCCAAATTGGACACAATTGAATGTAGAGTTCGATTTATAAAATAGATTAACAACAACTGCAGTTTTTTTATCTAGTTTATAAAATGTCTCGACAGAAATGCAGAAATTTCCAAAAATAAAGTAACAACCACAAAAAAGCATATTCGCAAAAACCACCCTCTAACACTGGAACGATGAGATGCCGACATAATCGTTTCAATGGAAGAGGGTGGTTTTCGCGAATATCCTTTTTTGTGGTTGTTACTTTTTTTGTGGAAAATTCTGCATTTCTGTTGAAACATCCTCTAACACTGAAACGATGAGACACCGACATCATCGTTTCAGTTAGAGGGTGGTTTTTGCGAATATGCTTTTTTTGTGGTCGTTTCTTTTTTTGTGGAAAATTCTACATTTCTGTTGAAACATCCTCAAACAACACTGAAACGATGAGACATCCGACATCATCGTTTCATTGACTGGTTTTTGCGAATATGCTTTTTTTAATGGTTGTTACTTCTTTTTGTGAAAAATTCTGCATGTCTGTTGAAACATTGTTTATGAACCTTTCAATGGTGTCGGTATATTTTCCTGAAATAATGCTTTTTAATATTCATTTATATATTATTTCATTTCAAATTGGGTTTTGATACTAGAGATTTTTTGATATTTAATTACAGCTTGAGGTTATCATTCCAGAAATATACAAAACTTGATAATTTGTCTTCACTATCTAAATCAGAGTTTCACCTTTACATATACCTTCAAAAAATATTCCAATTCTGTGCTTCACTACTTCAATGATTATTATACACGAGGAACCTTGTAATCTCTTATTTCCGCAGATGATTTCAGTATGATAGCAAATATGGCATATTTGTGACTTTGAAGTCCCCTTCGAAATACGAAAGAAGTTAGGTTTTTTTCAGTTTGAATTATGCTTTTCACTCCAAATATTTGACACCTTATTCGACACTTGCCCGCTAGCAACATGATTTTGTATACATATTCAATTACCTACATGTTAGGCTTTTGGAGAAACTACTGAAAAAAGGTTAAGTAACAATGGTTTGGAAAGAAAAAACCCCTGGAAACTTTTGCAAAACGCACATTTGCTAAGAAACCCTATAACTCGAACATGGATATGGTATAAGAGAAAATTATTAATCGGTAAACAGACAATTTTCGAATTCCGGAAAAATTTTCACTTTCATAATCACTAATGTAAAGGGTGTTTCAAATTGAGCGGTTTTTTCTCAGACTATTTCCCTCGTCTTAATTTCCACCAATCAGAAACGCGCAATTTTGAATCACAAATGGTTTCTAGATGGAAAAACTGTATGGCAGCAGCTGTCAGCAGTTTTTTCGGGTTTACCCGCGGCAAAACTTGACAGTTGTTGTCAACGAAAATTAATATTACATACATAATGCATCCAGAATAATCTGTTACTCTTGAAATAGTCTTGTCAAATACCATTCGTGCATCTAATTTTTCCTGTGAAAAAAATCGAAAAAACACAATGCAACGTAATATTTTTTTAACAAAAAGCATTCGTGCAGGTGCAAAAATCCTCGTCTTCGACTCGGATTTTTGTTGCCACCAGAGCACTCATGCTTCTTGTTAAAATATTACTTAGCAACGTGTTTTTTCCATTTTTTTCGGAAAAATTGGATGCCCTTATGATATTACTTACGATAAATTTATAATTTATGGCCTTTTCAATGATTGGTGATTATAGGTACATAAGATGAATTCTGAGTATTCCGACACCTTTGTCTGAATTTATGATTTTGTCGAGTCTTGCAGTTTGAAATAGTGGGATTTATAGTAGGTCTGTAGTTTATTTCGTATCATTCGAGTTGAGTGATATGCTGAGAATAAAAAAAGAATGATTTCCATGATTTGATTGAAATTCGAATATAAGAAGTTGGTTCAACACCCACCTGGAAGGGGAAAGGGCGCATGGCCCTATGCACCCTCCTCAAATCCGCCAGTGAGCTCGTTCTAGTATGTCGTACACCTCTGCTTCATTTCATAAATAACTTAATATTCCACATACCATGAAAGCTTTGGAATATTTATGTCCTTCCTTTCAATAAGTAGGTAGTAAAGAGTTCCAAAGCCGTTTTCAAATTTCTAAATGAAGAGTTCAAAAAAAGTTTGGACAGGCTTTATTTTCAGTGATCCGGAGGATCGGGAACAAAAACACTGATCCTCAATCCTTCCTCTCGAAAGTTATCGTATTAAAGTGCGGTTTACACGGGTAGAGTAAATGGTAGAGTACTTACTATCCCCCTACTAGCATAATGTAAACAGGCTGAGCTAGTGACAGTAGAGTACTAAAGATAGTGCACGGTAGAGTAGAGTGGATAGCACATGTGGATAGTACACTCGACTATCCCATCCCCACTTCCACAATTCTACTCTACTCTATTGGTTTGCTAGTTGACTATCCCAATGTAAACAGACACTTGCCTGGTTTCAGTAGAGTATAGTGCGTGTTACAAGACTCCCTAGTGTTATTCGGCCAATTTTCCGTTTGAAGTTTTGTTTACGTACAAGCGAAAATGAAGTGGGCGGAAAATGAAACCATGAAATTAGTCTCAGTGTACAAAAATTACGAATGTATATGGAACATTAGCAGTCCTGATTATAGAAATAGGGCAATGAGATCAGCCGCCTACGTCGAAATTGTCAAATACATATATGGCCATAGAAAATTTCAGATGTACATATAATCAAGAATTCGGGAAAATAAAAAAATCAAAAAAGTTTATGAAGTTCAGAAGTTTCAAAACTTTCAGGTGCCAATATCAAGCACATTTTATATTCTTCTGGGTCTTCCGATGCCAGTTCTCTTAAAAGATTAGCAGATTCTTCCAATGTATCACGTCTCTCAATCCAATCCCTCGCCCAAATTCTTTTTTCCCATCTATTTTCTTCCTCCATAACTTCCTCAACTCCATTTAATACAATATTTGCCGCTTGCACTAAACATTTTCTAATAACGCCCCCATATTTTTGCCTAACCTGCTTTTTCATTATTAGGCTCGTAAAATCGAACTATCCTTTCAAATTACTAGCAACGTGTAAACAGTTACTCTACTGAAGTAGAGTATTTTCGCAAAAAAGTATGCTAGTGAACTCTACCATTTACTCTACCCGTGTAAACCGCACTTAACACACGAACGGACAGGCAGAATGAAATTTGACCTTGAATAAGTTAGCAACGAGATTTTCGTGAACACTTTATTGAGAATTTGTCGATTTCTCATCATGAAGGATTTTTCAATAAAAGGTGTTATTTTTATTAGCCAACTATTCCGGTAGATGTCACTTTTGGAGCTGTCATTTTTTGACATTTGACAAGTAGAAACTACGCCATTAACAGAAATGGAACGATGCACACTTCAACAACGTATTGAAATTATTAAAATTCACTATAAAAATGGTGAAAATTTGGCTGAGACGTTTAGTAAAACTCGAACATTTTTGTGTCGTCGTGAAGCACCTCGTCGAACCGCAATACAGGAAATATTCGAGCTGTTGGGACAAGTGAACGATATGAACCATTGAACCCATACACGTCGCTTAAGAACAGCTGAAAATATTGCTGCTGTGGCCGAAAGTGTTCAAGAAAACCCATGTCTGTCCATTCCTCGTCGTTCTTTGGAATAAAGCATTCAACGCACGTCATTACACCGTATTTCGCATAAAGATTTAGGTCTTAAGGTTTATGAAATTCAGTAAACACCAGAACCCAACCCGTCCGATCTTCAACAACGTTGTATCTTTGCTGATTAGGTCCTTGAAATGCATGGAAATGACCTGAAATTCCATCGAAAAATCATCTTCGGGGATGAAGCTAATTTCTACCTCGTCTACTTCGTCAACAAGCCAAATTGTCGCATCTGGGGCTCGGAAAACCCAAGAGTTATTGTTGAAAAGCCTCTCTATCCTCAACGTGTGACTGTTCGGTGTGGTTTATGGTCCCGCGGGGTCTTTGGACCTCACTTCTTCGAGGTTGAGGCTGGACAACAGTTGCGGTGAATGGACTGCGCTATCGAGAGATGATTAATGATGTGAAGAATAAAACCCGTCCATGCGCGCCGGTCAAGAGAAGCTGAGAATATTGCTGCTGCAGCCGAAAGTGTCGAAGAAAACCTAGGTTCGTCCATTACTTCGGAATTAGGCATTGCACAAAGGTCATTACCTCCCAGATTCTTCGACGAAACATTACAAGTTGTAGAACAGGTGAAATATCTTGGGCTGATTCTCGATAAGAAACTAATCTGGAACCCGCATCTACATCATGTAATCAACAAAAGTAAAACGACACTTATGATGTGCAGGAGAGCTTTTGGAAAAACTTGGGGACTTAAACCGAAAGCCATGTACTGGCTTTACACAGCGGTTATAAGACCCAGAATCACTTATGGCTCACTCCTGTGGTGGCCAAAAACAAATCAGAGACAGGCAAAAACCAACCTCGGGAAAATCCAGAGGCTTGCCTGTCTCTGCATCACAGGTGCAATAAACAGCACTCCAACAGCTGCTATGGAGGTCATCCTTAACCTCTCACCCCTTGACATACAGGTCAAGGGAGAGGCCAGGATGGGCGCGTACAGACTGATCCAAACAAAAAACTGGAGAACCCGCACAACTGGGCACACCAGAATCACTCTTGTAGCTGACGTAGCCGAACTCGATATGATTTCAGACTACATGCAACCCCTATACTCATTCGATAAACCATTCAAAACACAGCTCGACTGGAACAGATGGGACTCGAGTATAGAATCACAATCATCTGCAGAAATAGTCTGGTACACAGACGGTTCAAAGACAGATGAAGGAACAGGAGCGGGAATACATGGAGTGAGGCCAAGAAGGGATTACATAATATCTCTCGGCAAACACGCCACGATATTTCAAGCTGAAACATATGCGATTAGAACATGCATACAGAAGAACCTGGAAAGTGGCTACCAAAGAAAACACATCCACATTCTCTCTGACAGCCAGAGCGCCATCAAGGCCCTCAACTCGACACAGATAAAGTCTAGACTCGTCTGGGAATGCCTCCAGGACCTTCAGGAGCTGGCAAAACACAACAAGGTCACTTTGATGTGGGTGCCAGGTCACAAGGGAATAGCGGGCAATGAAAAAGCAGACCAATTAGCAAGACAAGCATCTGAAACGCCATTCACAGGGCCAGAACCTGTGCTTGGAATCAGCAAAAACCGATGCAGGACCCTGATTGAGGAGTGGATAAAACAAAGACACCGACAACACTGGGAACAGAGCGACGGGCAAACGCACAGCAAAGTCATGGTAGGACACATAAGCCAAACCTTGACGGCTGACTTTTTGAATCTAAACAGAACAAAGGCACGTATAATAGTAGGTCTGCTAACAGGACACTGCGGCCTTAGGAAACATCTGAACACCATAGGAATAATTGAAGAACCTGTGGATTGCAGACTTTGCGGTGAAGAGGAAGAAACAGCCTCTCACATAATCTTTGAATGCGACGCCCTAGGAAGAAGGCGTCACAGAATCTTCGGAGAAATCAACCCAGAAATGGGAATGAATCCGAAAAACCTCATAAACAGGCTATTGAACCTGATAAAGGACACGAACCTATTCTCGTGAGGAACCACTGACGAAAGAGTGATACAATAGACCCAAGCTGGTCGTAGTGTCACAGGGAGGCTAAGTGCTAACCCGGTCTCTTGTCCGTCAGTTAACAAATCAATCAAATCAATCAATCAAGGTCATTACACCGTATTTTGCATAAAGATTTGGGTCTCAAGACTTATAAAGTTCAGTTAACACAAAAACTTAAGCCGGCCGATCAACAACGTCGTGTCTTTGTCGAGGTCTTTTCTAATTGGGTCCTTGAAATGCATGAAAATGATCCGGAATTCCATCGAAAAATCATCTTGAGTGGTGAGGCTCATTTCTACCTCAGTCGTTTTTTTTGGAATTAAAGATGATTAATAATTTTGCGTATTGGTAATAAGAGGGTTCTTTTTGGTCTGGATTAAAGAGTCTCAATTGGACAAAATGCCGACGTTTCGATTTATTTCAAATCATCTTCAGGGCTCTACAACGAATGATACATATAAATAACACAGAAAATTTTGAAATCCGATAGAACCAACAAAAGTTGGCTATAACACAAAATATGAACCAGGAAACACACAAAAAAATTATATAACAGATATTGTACATGAACAATATTCATTTATGAAACAACATATACGATGGTAATTAAACAAAAAAAAAAAACTCCATATGAAGAACTTCTCCGAAAAACAATGAGAGCTACTCACATTGCCAGTTGGTCTCTATTGTCATCTCCAAAAATAAAAATAGTAGGGATGGATTGTTAACGGATCTCATTCGGAAGGATAACGCTTGTGTACTGAAATATGTGGAATGTGGGTGAATTGGAAGTTTGATATCAACAAACTGTCTATCCGATATCAAGAAAGAAAAACGTTTTTCTTTTTTTGTCCAATTGAGACTCTTTAATCCAGACCAAAAAGAACCCTCTTATTACCAATACGCATTAATACAAAGGTCATTAAAATATCAAAATTATTAGTTTTCATGGCCGGAATTGGATGGTATTGATCTGGACCTCGATCTGGAAATCGTTAACTCCCAACAAGACAGCGCTTCGTGCCACACAATCAACTAAACCATTGATCTTTCACAGGAAGAATTTCCGGACCGTGTTATCTCTCGAAGGCGTGATCACAATTGGCCACCGAGACTTGTGATTTATTACCTTGCGACTTCTTACTTTGGGGCTATGTGGAAAGAGTAGGTCTACGCCAAGAGCCCAGCGTCGATTCAAGACCTCAAAGATGGAATTCATGAAGAGGATATAGTCCTTTACCTGTAGTCGTGGTCCTGATAGTCATTTGGCTGATGTTATTTTCCATTACCTACCTATTAACGGCATGATGAAAAAGACATCCGATCATTCATCTGAAAAAATGGCATTTTTCTTTGAATGTCAATATAACACGTCTTATTGAAAAACCTTTCAGTTACGTATTATTCTGAATAATGCCAACATGATCATTTGAGAAGGATCATGGTAACCGTGAATTAGTTCTGTTCATTCTCGGTAGAAATTAGTGAAGGAGAGAGTATGATACATTGCTGTGTCCATCTTATAGTGTATTCACTTCTTTATCCAACAACCGCTAATGTCTTCGGTGAAGCTTGAAGCCATCTTCAATTTCAACATTCCATCATTATACCTCTCAACTAATGGGACGATTATTTTCGTTCACTTTGTAAATAGTTAATCCACAACTGTGTTTACACATACTCTCGTCCGTGAGACAGTATCCAAGTTCATTACTACCAATTTTCGATTCGGAGAAAGAGAGGACAAAGAAAGATGCATACTTGCAACGACTCATCCACCTTTAATGTATCATTATATGCAAATATATCCCATTAAAATATAGAACAATCGATGATAGTCCATTATTGCGGTACATGCTTGAGCCATTACCTTATATTTGTCTTCACTTAATATAATGAGTAATTGAGTAAATGAGAAATAATTCTGTTATGACGGGGGGGAATGATTGGAAAACAAATGCGAGATGAATTTTCAATCGCAAAGAATCATCGTCTTGGAGTTTTTTCCTTGGGGCTATTCCTTGTTTTCATCTGTTCTTCACATTTTACGAGAGTTTCGATTTCGATCCAATGGCGCACAAGCATAGATCAGTTACGAGGAGATCATGAGAAAAGAAAAAATTTTCTACACATTTTCGAACTTTTTGGAATTGTTTTTCTTCTTCTGTAATTCTGTCTCTGGACGTATAGTAGTCATAACGATCAAATATCTTATCTCTATGAAATAGGACTACTAACTGGTAAACGCCAATAGAAAAAGTGTACCTATCAATATACGAAGTTTCTGTTCGCATATTGAAATAGCATTATGAAAAGTTCTGGCAGTATAAGGACAGTGCCGATCCTAAAGCATGAGAAAGTTTTTTCCATATCGAATCAAAGCAACTGTTACAGACAAATTGAACGAACATGATCATTGATCATAGTTACTGTCTGGATTAGCTTTAAAATCCCTTCTTGAGGGGGAAGAATGTTTATTTATTATTGCATCCGCAGCTTCAGGATATTTGTGCTTGAAATTCATTGCATTTCGATTTTTTATATATTGAGCACAAAATGGGGATGACACAGCTCCAAAAATTAAAACTTGCATGGAATATACATCCGGGTCTGTCTTCCTTTCGCAATTTCTCCATAAAAATCTCTGTGCATCTTGATCTTCTTCACGTATCTTAATCTGATGGAACATTTCTTGTATATCGGCGGAAAATGCTATGTTCTTCTGACGAAATTTCCAAATTATGCCAACCAAAGAATTGAACAAGTCAGGTCCTTTTAGGAGGAAATCATTCAAGCATTTCCCTTCAACTTTGGCAGCGGCGTCGAAAACAAATCGAAATTTACCGGGTTTATTTTCGTTTACTACGCCAAAATGCGGAATGTACCATATATTTCTATTTCCAGGGGTATTTTTTATTTCTTCAGGTGACAGCAGTCGACAGTATTTTTTCTCGAGGTATTCGTCAATTTTTGCTTTGTATTTTTTTGCAAATTCATCATCTTTATCCATTTTTCTCTCAATATATTTGAGTCGTTGAAGTGCCATGGGTTTACTGTCTGGTAAATTCAGATTTGTGTTTTTCCACAATAATCCAGTTTCCCATTGATCTTCCGTTTTTCTGGTTATATTTTCCATCAAATTTTCTGCTTGTTTGTCTTCATCACAATATTCTCCATCTTCTTTCTTCAAACCATAACTTTCGAAGGAGAAAAAGTCTTTCACTTGTTCGTGGATATCTTTCAGATCTTCATCTTCTTGTTTTGTCATGAAAAGCACTGTGTTATCGACCATCCCTCTGAAGTTTTCGACATTACCGTGGACTATCCAACCCAATTTGGTTTTCGAAATGGCAGGAGCATTTTTGGGGCCCTCAATGATTTCTCTGCTCACTATTAATTCCCAGTTATCTTGACCAATCAGAAGTCTCGGCTTCATGAAACTCATATCTGGGAGGTTCATAATTTTCAAATAAGGCCATTTGTCTTTGAATGCCTTCATATTAATATTTTGCACAGGTAAATCTAAATCTTTCATGGTGTAGACATTTTTCAACCCATATTCTTTTCCATCACTAGCACTTATGATGAAGTTCACCTTTCGGCTGGTCATGGATTTACATGAATTTCTATCAGTCCATCTCAATCCAAGATTGGTTGGATCACCCTTCAGGTCCAACTTGTCTGCAATTGCTTCGTCCAGGAGAGTTACTGTTGCTGCCTCATCAAATAAAGCATACGTTTCTACTTCTTGTCCATTTGCTATTATTTTTATTGGGGCAACTTTTAGAAGAACTATATTTTTGTCGCAGTCTTTTGTGTAAGCTACCATTTCTTCAGACTGAATAATATTGGATTCAGGAACTTTTTCTTTAGAATGCAATATTTTATGATGATATTTTTGACAACCTTCAATGTCACACATCTTTTTTCGCAAGCAGTTTGATATTCTGTGTGCTCCTTTCAAACAACAAAAGCATAACTTTTTCTTCATGACAAAACTCCATTTCCCGTCTAATTGAAGTTTCGAAAACTGATCACAATCGTCAATTCTGTGTTTTTCAGAGTTACAGAATTTACAATGCATACGTCTTTTTTCCTGAGTATTTCTATGGGTGGTAACAAATGCGTGTTTTGTTTTGGAAGAACCAGAATGTCTTGATTTGTCTATGAGACTAGTAGAAGGTTTGTTGATTGCTTGAACGTAGCTTGCCGCTTGCGATCTCTTCCATATCCAATCTCTGAAATCTTTCAGATTCAGAAGATTACTACTTGATGATATTTTTTCTCCCCAAGATAGTTGCATGGAGAAAGGTAACTTCTGTAATAATTTTTCCAGTAACTGAGGACAATCAAGGTAGTTTTTCATATTCAACACGTCTAATGTCTCTACAAGATTGGCGATTGTTTCGGATAGATGAATCAGTGCTTTGAAGTCGTTATTTCGAACAAAAGGTAACATTTCGGCGTCATTCACCATGGATTTTATTATGAGGTCAGGTCTACCAAAACGATTTTTCAGTATTTCTAATACTTTTTCTAACGATGCTGCAGATAGTAAAAGTCCTTCTACACATCTTCTGGCATCACCGGTAAGACATTTTCTTAAACGACACAAATTTTCTTCATTTGTAAGTTTCAACATTTCAGTCGTGGATTTATACTGCATAAAAAACAAAGGCCATTCTTTCACGTCACCTGAATAAATTGGGAGTTCTTTATCAATCGTTTGCCTTGAAAAAAATATCTCGAATTTGTCTTCAAAAGAACTTTCTCCATTTCTTGGTTTGTATTGGGGCTCTTGACCTTTACTGAGTTCATCTATTTTTTGGGTAGAAAGCCAATTCCGAACTTTTGTACAAGATGAAATTTCGTCTAATTTCACATCAGCAATGTTTCCTGATTCTTGGGTTCCTACCTCAGATTGCTCGAGATATGTTGCATCGATTTGGGCTTTTTCGTATGCTAAACGATTTTGAATTATCATTTTTTCTTGTTCCAGTATTCTCGCCAAGGCTTCATCTGCTTTCACTTGAGCTTCTATCTTAAGTCTTGTTGCAATGCTACTGGCTTTCGATTTCTTGCTTGAAGAGCTTTTTCTTTGTGTGGACAATTTGCTTTTCGCATCTTCATTCGATTCCTTCACACTTTTATTCGAACTATTTCTTGAGTCTCTATCTCCCACGTCAGGGTGCACTGCATTTTTCGTCATGCTTCTGGTCTGCATTCTATTCGACTCCATAGTTTTAGTTCTATTTTCGCTCGAAGGACCAAAATAATGTCTGGATTAGCTTTAAAATCCCTTTATTTCTCGAATTTGGACTGTATCTTGAAAATACTTGTGTCACTTTTTTTTCTTGTCAGAACAACTGTCGTATCATTTATTTTCTCAAATGCAAGGTCAACAAGATCACAATGAAACAATGTACAAAATATAAATCAAAACTAAACAGTTACTGCTTGCAATTTTGTGAATTCTCAAGAAGAAGACAGGACGATGGCTTATTCATATTCAGCATTCACTTCTCAGATGAATGTTCTTCTTTTCTGAATTGCACAGTAAATCGTCAAAACTGTCTTTATTGGTCAGATGAAAATACTAATAGTTTTCGTGAATCTCACACTCAAATACCACGCAATTTTGATTTCAGGGTGACCACATCGTGTACCTTTCTCCTCAGAGATAATTTGACAGGCAATTGCTCTTCTTCTTGACATCTTTAACTGAGATCCTTGGTTTTTTGCACAACCTTCCCTATAGAAGGTTAAATTTCATCCTTTTCCCTCTCATCTAATTTCTTCAAGGTTTTCTATTGTTGAACATGAAAGAGTTCATCTTCTCTCTAGTTTTCTGCTTGATTCCGAATATTTTGCATATACTTCGTAAGATATGCTGTCTTGTTAGTCTTTCTGACAGGAATTTTCAATATCCTTTTTCTTTCCTTGTTGCTTCTTTGTTATTTCCTTGATAGTTTCTTTTTTAACTTCTGACCTCAATTATACATATGGCTTTCTTGTACCATGAGGCACCTATTTTTGATCTTGTTATCTGTGTACTAGTTATCTAGGTGTACTCTGAAGATCTTTTTTTTGTAGCTAATGTTCGAGACATATGTCATTTCTGTCTTGGTTATTTTCACTTTATTTTTCACAGGAATTCGCTCCTTGATTGAGGAGTGGATACAGACTCCCGTGCAATTGTCTAGTTTTCTTCTTCTCTTCTTTCAGTTGTTCGTGAAAAATAAGTTTTTCGTCCAGTATAACTCCAGAATATTAAGCCTCTTTTTTCCATTCAATCTTTCTATCATCTACCGTTCCTTATACCCTTGTGAACCTCTATGAACCGACAAGGACAGCAACTGCTTTCTTCGGGTTGATTTTCATTCTCCATTTCCTGCAGTATACCATAGTCTGTGGACATTTTGTTGTGAGACGATGGTCACGAGCTTCCTCACTCCTTTGGAGTAATATACAGGGTGAGTCTTTGACTTGTACATATATTTTAAATGTAGATTCCTCTCATCAAACGAAACACTTTTTAATACCATTTTTCAAAATTGGGTTCCTTTTGAAAGATACAGGTTGTCGAAAATCCATGAAAAAAAACACTTTTCTCCTACATCTTCGGAACCGTCATTTCAAATGTACCGAATTTTGGTTGAAACCAATATCTCTCCTGGTATAAAAGTTACAGCGTAGCCGAATTACAAATCTACGCAAAAATACTTTAAAACCATTTGAAAAAGATGAACGGTTCATATTTTCGAAAGGATCAATCGATTTAAAAATCGAAAGTATTTCTTTGTTTTTCAATAAAAAGCGTCGTTTTCGAGTTATTCCTAATTTCACCTGACGAAAAAATCAAAAATTATAAATATAATCTGGATGTTTTCCTGGAATTTTAATATCACATAATGACTGAAATTTATGAACTCCCTCATCTCTATAAAATTTTACATTGTTGTCTAATGTTTATCAACTTTGTCAAGACTGAAGTGAAGACGTTCGATGTAGAGATATGTATGTAATAATAAAATCCCACAAATGTGGCAAATAAAATTGATTTCTAAGAAGCATGAAGTAGACATTTCATAAGAACAGTTTTTATTGAAAATTTATTGCTACTGGTCCATATAGAAAAAAATTTCAATGAAATACAAAATTCGGATATTAATGATGAATGTCGATATACACCACGTATTAAATTGAAATTAATGAAAAATAAATCATGATATACAGCACTAAATAATCTGTCGCGATGTTTCTAACTGAACAATATCCTCTTGGAATTTAATGAACTCGACCCCACACGGTTATTATTACATTACTTCTCTTTACGTCTTCAAATACTCATCGAAGAGAAACACATAGAATAATCACACTCGACATAGCTCTAGAAATGATTTGATTATTTTACGCCATCTACATCACATTGTTTTGGGTGTTCGTACACCTGTTTGCTTTCTTCTCTGTGAATAAATAAATGAATCGTAGTCCATCACGCCGGTTAACGGTACAGAACAAAAATATACGCTATATGCATGCGTCGTTCGGGGGACCAACGTTTGAGACATAGAACAACGGTTTGTCTTGTGCGCTGGCTATCCCGCATTGCGAGATAGGCCACCGTTATGCCATTGTTTGAAGGGAAAATCAACAATCTGGCGTCGTCTTCTCGAAAGCTTTGTGAAATATCACAGAAAATGGGTTAAGTTTGGTCATTTACCTACTATACTAAGGCCTAGGAATGGAGTTATGTTAGTGAAAAAACAATTTTTTATGAGATACTTTCGGGATATCGAAGAAAATATGTACAAGTTATTAGTGTTTACAAATTAATCTACAGGAAAATCGAAGAAAGAACTCATTTTGGCGGAAAAATATGGCTCTTCAATTGCAGAAATAATCGGACAAATCTAAGGGTTTTTGTAAGGAAATATCGTGTTTGAAACATTCCTATTCAAATAAGGTTAGTACATGAGTATTTCCTAAATGTGTCAACTCAAGTTTCGATACAAAATTCCAATGTTCAGAAACATATCCTCATAGAATTGTCAAAATTAAAAACGTATTCAAATCTATTGATTCCATAAGTTTGGGGAAAATATGGAGAAGACGAAAAATCGAACGAAATAATAAAAAATTGACGAATGAATTTGAATTTACGTGTTCCTGAATATCAAGTGAGATATCTGAAGACAGAAGATTCACACTTGGAAAAAAAGAAGACATATCAAGAGAACGATTTTTTTCTGAAATTGATTGAATCGGAGTATATCCTGAATTTGCGATTAGTGCAAACTGGACAATAGAGTGATATACTGACAATTAACAAACGAATAAGTTAGTGTGGATTCATTTTGAGGTGGATCCTCAATTGAGATAGAGTTGACCGGGCATAAAATAAATTAATTTTTTATTTATTCATTTGATTTCAAAATTAATTTCAATTCATAATATGAAGGCTCTTTTTGGATTTATAATAGTATATTTTACTGAGGGCCAAAAGCAAACTTATCGATTGGTAACTTGCTTTATTTTTTGACGGGTCTGAGAGATCGCTTTTGTTCTTCAAAAGACCTATGTTTCCGTTTCAATGTGACACCATGTATATTGCAAGGTCAATGAATTGATCCCTAACATATAACACATTGCATTCCTCTATCAGGGATTATGGATGCACTGAAATATTCAATTTTGCCAGAATCTCGAAAGCCCATAAACTATCTCTGGCATATTTAATGCAGAAAATTATATGAGAACGCGAAACCCTGATAGCCTTGCAGTGCACCATAAAATCTCATTCTTATCCATTGAATGAATTTATAATGAGATAGGTGTTCGAAGCTTGGGATGTGGCATGAAAATTACGATCAAGATATTAGGTAAAGATATATCGCACTATAATTTACTCATGTCTGCTGAGATTTAATAAGTCTTGACCAATACCTATAGAGAATGCAGTTTCGTTGAAACGGCTCAATGACTTTATAACAAACTTGCATTATGCGTACCTATCACGACATCACGTACAGGTGAAAATAATCATTGTGGTGTTTAAAGGTAATGTTTTTTAGAGGAATATAACTTCTCGATTTATTTTTTGGGCATATCACCTCCCACAACATTCCAGATTCTTATGGCATATCTCACAAGCTTAGTATGCTACTTATTGAGTATCCATGGGCGTAGATAGGGGGGGGCCTGGGGGGGCACGGCCCCCCCCAGAATCCACGTTGCCCCCGAAAAACTGAAAAACACATTTGTTTTTCCTTGCTCGTTTTCCACTGTGCCCCCTCAGGCCCCCCCCCAGGAAAAAAGGCTAGCTACGCCCATGTGAGTATCAGAAACGTCAACTGAGAGAAATATCATTATTTTTTTTGCCAGAATATACGAAAAGTTACTGACAAGTTTGTTGTCGTCTTTATTGAAAACGCAGTAACTTGTCAGGTTGAACTGATTATTTACCCTTTAACACTTCTCCCAGATTAACCTTGGATGTATACTCAAGTTATTAGTATAACACATCTTTGAAAGGAATGTTCCGAATAATTTGTGAAGGGTGGCCGTTGAAGTATGATTTGTTCGAGTATTTCCCAAAATTATTTTTCAATTTCTATTGTCCGTTTGGAAGTGAATGAGAATATAGAATATGTTTATATAACCTATTTGAATATAGGATTATACGAGTATTATAACGGCAAATTATTCATGTATAAACAACGTGAAACCTTAATATCTTAGACCATCTTTCTATGGTCTAAGCTTAATATCATTCTTCAAATCGACTCGATACAAGTATTCCATAATCAGTATTCCTCTGGAATCTCTCACTAAACACAAAGTATTATTCTTATTTTCAATTTATCTTCGGCGACACAACTCCTGATTCTCATATTTAAATACTCTATTACCATTTTCTGCATAATGAACATCATTTACCTATATCGTGTGGTTGCTCCGATGGTTATGAATTTTTACTGGATAGGTTGACATATTAATTGTTATGTATCTCCTATTGTTTCTATAAATTGAAAACTTGATTATGCAAATTGTTTAAATGCGACAGGGCTTGATATTCCTATTACATTAAACTCAATAAAGTACTGGAATGAATAAGTCTATTGAAATGTGTGTAGTATTCTAAAATGATTTTAATTGCAAGAAAATTTTGTGTGATGATATTTCCACTTAGCTTATTGCAATACAATACTTGTGCTTCATTGTTGTTCATTGTTTCAATTGCGTGTTATTCAAAATTATATTTCAGTCCAGCGAGTAAATAAAATCATAGTAGGGCGAAGAGGCCATGGATGGTTCAGATACACCATAAGTAGAAGACTGTCATGGGACTGACAATTGTGAATACATACAGAGTGTAACAGCCAAATGGAATAAATTCGATAACGAATAAATGGGGGTGTGTTGGGAAAAACGCTCTGACACGTCGATTTGTAATTTTAAATGCGCATATTTTTCAAGAAAATAATATTATATAGGGTGTTCCATGTGACCGTGGCCAATACCAACTTTCTTATTCCAAATGCATTCTTCAGAGAATGGATTCTTCAGAGAATTCTAGACACAATTCATGCACAATATCCTATACCTATCTTCAACTATTTCGGAAGTATTAAGTGTTTTTAGATTTATTGCAAAAATCAACGTTTTAAATAAAAATTATTTTATTTCACAAATTCGGTACATTACACTCAAAACCTAATAAGTAATACTGATTATTTCTTAATTATAAAAAAAACAAAATTAATGTCAATGTAGGAAATGTTCAAAATGCTCGCCGCGAACGTCTCGGCAACATGCTAATCTGGTGTAGAATTGTCTTCTAAGGTTACTCAACATTTCTTCCCAGTAATGGTTTTTGCCTCCTTTCTTTATATCAAGAGGTAAATGGGAAATAAGAAATAAGTATTGAGTGTAATGTTGCGAATTTGTTAAATAAAATAGTTTTCATTTAAAATGTTAATTTTTGTAAAAAATCTGTGAACAATTGATATTTCCGAAAAAGTTGAAGATAGGTATATGACATTGTACATGAAATATGTCTAGAATTTTCTGAAGAATCCAAAAAATACATTATATACAGGGGGTTGCATTTGAAATAAGAAAGTTGGTATTGGCGACGTTCGCATGGAACACCCTGAATAATCTTATTTTCTTGAAAAATTACAAATCGACGTGTCCAAGCGTTTTTTCTAACACCCCTTCATTTATTCGTTATCGAATTTATTCCGTTTGGCCTTTACTAGTGACGAGAGATTTTTTAACAATTTTTGTTTTGGCAACACTGATTTCGACAGCTCAAGCACGTTTCGTGTTTAGTGTCACTGTCAAACATCTTCAGTTTGGTCGATAATTCCAACCAATGAATTTTATTAAGTAGTATCAAAATGCGTGCTCTGTTAAGAAAGTGGCAAACCAAGGAATTTTATTTTCAAAATGCGAGCTCTGTTTAGAAAGTTCATCGCACGCTTCTTCCATTTTATAGTCTGTTCAATCGACCCACTGAAGCGGCTATTCTGGCCTGACTAAATTTTGCACCAAATTTACATTGTTGGACATTAAACCACCAACACGCTTACGTACAGTGCGAACTGAAGAAAATATCGCAGCCGTATCGGCCACAGTTAGTGGGTTGGGTCGAAAATTAACAGTGCTGTGCCTAATGTGGCGTAAAGACACAGTAAAGGCGAGATTATACAGCAACTAAAATAAAATGAGAACTAAAATAAAATAAGAAATAAGAGCAGACAACATAGGTTTATAGAGATCACTAGAATAAAATAAGAAATAAAAATGAACCAATCAAATCGCAGATTTTTTGACAATGACTTCTGTGTTTTGTGCAATTTCAGAAAATTTAGTTCTATGTAAGTACAGTACATAACCTCAACCTCGCTATTTAAGTTGTCATTTCATTTATATTTTTCAAAATTTAATTTCCCATTAGAATCACTATAGAAAATATCTTAAAAGAATATCATCAGTAAAATGGATGATGGAATTTTGATCGAGCAGGTATCAGCCTTTCCTCAGCTATTTCAGATTTATTCATCTCAGATTTGGGTCATGCGCACTACCATTTTCCAAATAAAACAAGCGAAAAAGATAAAAGTTGACCATGTCTTATTCTTATTCTTACCCTAGCTGAGCTGATTCCAAAAATGTATCACATGTTGATTCCAATTGGAACAGGGTGGACAAAAATACAACAGTTTTGTGTGTGCTCATAAAGTATCGCGTAACATTCTTTATTAGGTAAATAATAAATACTATCAAAAATACTTATTGTCTAGCGCCAATTGGTTTGAATGTAACACCCCGCAGTTTGCTACATGTTTAAAGTAATAAAAATCAGCTGTTTCCAAACATGTTACTTTATGAGCACACACAAAACTATTGTATTTTTGTCCATCCTGTACCAATTGGAATCAACATGTGATACATTTTTATAATCAGCTCAGCTGGAGTAATCCGGAAATTGAGACAAAATGGGGGTGTTCCATTTAAAAAAAATGACGATGGCGTCATAACTCGAACGTAATTCTCCCTGTATATTAGATTATTATTTTAGAATACGGTAAATCAACATCAAAAATCGACGTGTTTCAGGATTATTTCTTAAAATGACCTGTTTAGCTAAAAATGAATTTGTTCCATACTTTACGGACACAGTGTATAGAGACGGTAGTATCGAAGGTTTCATGCTATTATCTGAATTTAATTTGTTTTTTTTCCGAAAAATTCCCTATACCTAAAGGTTTTAAAAAAAATCACCCTTCATAATTTATAAAAGTACAGTATTTGAAATAATAAATTTTTCGCAATTAGAAAACTCCTGGTTGACTTCTTCAGAATCTATTCAGGCACAGTCGAGAAACTGAATGAAAGATTATTATTCCCATCAATCTTAACCCATGAAAATTATGAGGATGTTTTAATAATAATGATCTCGTCTTCTCTTCCTATCTTCAACTAGTAAAGAATTCATGCATCATATTCTCATCTTAATTAACCCCGACGTACGTAACTGATGGATATAATGGGAAAATAACTTGATTCTTGATAGCTATTTTCACGATTTCATAAGGTTCGTTCAATAATTTCTTGAGAATTGGCCAGTAAGTCCCTGAAGGTGAAAATCAATTTGGTATATCTTATCAATAGGCTCTCAATTTCATTAATAGCTCAATCGATGGACCTCATAATTTCATTGAGATGTTTAAAATTGATCCCGGATGGAATTCTATGGAGTTTCTAGCATTTTCTCATTTTCTGTCATTGCAAAATAGTATATTTCATTACTAGTCCAGAAAGTGAGCTTTTTTCGTGCGCGCGTGTGAGGCGGAGCCGAACACGGGAACTCGTGCAAGCACGGAAAAAGCCTTTCTGGACGTGTAATGAACGATATTTTCCATTACACCTCTCTGAAAACAATAACGCGGGAAAATTTTTCAGCAGAAAGCATTTGGATATTGTGAAACAATAATTATTCAAAACACTGACATCTACTGTCACGCAATCGTTGCTCTGTGTCTCAGCATAGGAATCATATGATGCATCTTCGATGACTGAACACATGGTGATTGCACTGATTAGATTTTGTTTCGACCAAATTGAGAATATCGGCAAGATTTCGTTTTTTCCACATCAGATGGCGCTTTTCACTAATTATGACTGATTTTTATTAGTTATTTCAAATATTCGAATTTATTATGGTGAACATGTTGTGTCAATAGCCGATAATTTTGTCAAGCAATAATTTGGGAATATATTCTTGACATTTTAATTAATATCAGGAAAAGTATAAGACTTTCACCATATAAAAATGTCATTCTGTGGTCATGTCATAATTGACATTGGCAGATCAGCTGTTGATTAATCAATCGAATCGATCAAGGGAAAAAGGACCGTAATGACGTTGTATGACATAATTAGTGAAGAGCGCCACCTGAAGTGGAAAAAACGAAATCTTGCCGATATTCTCAATTTGGTCAAACGTCATTCCATTCAAAATTTGACGAGTGCTTACACCAGTATTCTAGGCATCTTAGATGCATCTATGCCTCAGAGCACCGTAAAACTTTTTGCGGTGCGGCCGCACGGAAAAGAGTCATTTTCTATGTTCTAAATCTACATGTTATGAAAGGGTTTTCAGTGCGGTGTAATGAAAAAATCAGTTCATCGTTGGGAATCAGAGTTTCTATACCTTTTAGTCCCCATAATTTTTTTGCGGCAATCTATTGCTCCAAAATTTAGGTTTTTAGTGCTGGTTTCACTTGAACCAAGGATACATAATTTCGTCACGATTTATGAATTTTTGGAATTTTGAGCTGATATTGGTCTCAATCGACTAGGTTCGACGAACAAAGAATTGTTTGTTGTCATCGTTATTGGGAACGATTGGAAATTTGATTTTATCTGGTAGCCAAGCTGATATACAGGTTTAAGATGAGGCTTTCCTTTCGAAAGGTTATATAGAACTCATCAAAATAAGTCATTTTACCGAAATATCCTCATATGGAATGTTCAATTTAAAAAAATTATAAAAAAGCGACATATGACAAAATGATCTGTTCTACGCACTAGAATTTTTCGCAAATTTGTTAGATATGAAGACAAAAATTAAGAGATGTTGGAGCAGGCGAGGGAGCAGGTTCGGACTGAGGAATTTTTAGATTCACCTAGAAACTAGAAAAAATTCTAGTTTCATTTTCTAGAAACAGAGGCATAATTCATATAAAAAAATTTGGTGAAAGCACTCATTTTGATGAGTTCTACCATCTGTCAAAAGAAAAGCATCATCTTAAAATACACCCTGTATTTAATTCAGTCTCGTGATCATACGATCCTCTAACTTACAAGGGCATAAACCTACACGGTCATACTCAACTATGAATTGTGATCTCTGGCAAGTCGAAAAAAATTGATAAAATTTTAACAACATAAATGTGAGTCCGTCTATTGTCGTTCAATAAATATCACTTAAACGCGATTTCAGTTTCGGATAACGTTTCCACAGTCGTTAAATTCCGAAAGCATCGATGAATATGCATTTGTATTCAATGCGGAGAAAAAATAGGGAAATTTAAATATTTCGTCAATAAGTCATGAAAAATAGACTCCTTCACCATGTTTTTCCTCTGCTTATCATTTGGAGCACCCCAATTTCGAATATTGACCATCTGTTGGTTCCCAGGTTGTCACAAAGATTTCAGATTATTTCGAGCAGTTATTTACCGAAAATTACCATCTAAATAGTTGTGCCCCTAATTTCACTACCTAAAACAATAAGTGTGTCATCCCTCCATAGCTTTACTCAAATTGCAACCACTTCCAATGTTTATTGAACAAATATCACTGCTCCACTGAGTGACTTCCGCACATAATTTATGGTAAACAAGCAAATAATGAATCATATGGGAGGCATGTTTTCAGTCACCCTCTTTGAGTTATAGTTTGAGAGGTTTCCGAGAATCATGTTCATTTGGTGTGTTATTTACCTGATGTTTTTCTCACCGAAAGCTCACGCAAACCTGGTTTTTGATTATTCCCCGATGTGTATTATCGAAAAAGACTTGTTTTGGAAAGTGTACGATAAGCATTTCGACGAAGTTAAGAAACTCAAAGTGATAATATTGGGTAGTGCAAATCACTCATCGGATGTGAAAGAATTCTCGAACTATTTCTTGAAGGTTATGTCGGAAAATGAGATATTTTTCGCTAAATTCAATGTCAAATATAAGTACATTCAAAGAGATACTAACCCTTTATCGAAAATAGGGGATCTTGGTGCAGCTTTCTATCGAACTAATATGCAGTCGAAGTATTTTTCAGGACCTAAAACATATTGGAGAACGGTCAAGTACTATTCTGCAGATCCACAGCATGTGGTTATTGTTATAGTTTGGAATGTGGATGACCTTCGTCAAGCTCTGATTGCAGATCGTAAATTCATCATGAAGTATACAAGATCACTCTACTCTATACTTTTCGTATCTTCTAGGCTGAAAGAATGCAATATGTGGAGAAGGAAAATTGGCAATCTCCTGTATATATTATGGAATAAATTCAAGCTTCTCAATGTCATAGCACAAACTCCTTGCTCTTGCGACCAAGATAAGATATTCATATTGAAACCTTTCTATCCAACCGGTAACTCTACTTGGGGTGCCTTGGATGTATTCCCTATGTCCAGTGACGTTAACAGTATACACCGTATGTTAAATACGATAAGGAGCATGCACGGCTACCCAATGAAGGTATCAATTTTCGAAAGACTGCCTACAGCCACTAAAGAAGTATCGAAGTTTATGCAGCAGAACTTCATCTACCAAAATTTGGTACATTCTGGAGGTTATTCTGGAGTTGATGGTGCCATCTTGGAGAATTTCTCCAAATTCATGCATTTCAATCTGACCATTGTTGGTTGTGATGTTTCTAGTGAGTGTTTTGGGAGTGTTTACCCAAACGGTACAGTAACGACTAGTTTGGGCTTGGTGGCATCTGATAAAGTTGAACTTTCTGCGAATGGACGATTTCTCAAGCAGTACAATACTTCGAAAATTGATTTCACCACTATAACTTACAGCGATCAAGTATGTTTCATTGTACGGAAGGCATCAGTGGTACCCAGTTGGATGTTCTTATACAAAGCATTTGATTACTCATCTTGGTTATGTATTTTCCTCACCGTGAAAATTTGCATGGTGTTCTGTTTTCTGATGAAAATGTTCAGTTCTTTGCTTCTCCAGAGAAGATTGGATTTCAAAATGAGGGTCATAATAAGTGTAATCCATACACCGGATAATCCAAACCTCAAGAAGGGACTGGCTTTATTCACAGCCATATGTCTGATTTACTCTGTTATATTCACAGGTATTTTTCAGGCAGTTATGGTGAAACTTTTTTCTGTGGTATCCAGATTTGAAGATATCAACACACTGCAAGAATTATTGGATGAAGATTACGCGATTCTGAGTTCCCTAGATATCTTTTCTGAAGATCATACTGAAATGACAAAGAAGTTGAATAAAAAATTACTCAGAAGTTTCGATGACAAAGCTTTAATTAACGTTGCAACTACTAAAAAAAAATATGCCACTTTGGAAAGAAAAAGAGACGCTGAATATCTTATCGAATCATTTTATACCACTGCCGAAGATGAACCCATCCTACATATCGTGAAAGAATGCCCAGCTTCATATTTTATGACATATATTGTACCTTTTGAGTCACCATATCGGAATAGATTCGATCATCTTATATCTGTTTTCAGAGAGGCTGGATTTATTGAGTATTGGTATGATTTAATGGTTGCAAATCTCATTCTTGAGCAGAAAGTGAAGCAGAATCGTGGTCGGAGAGACAAAATCCGGCCTTTTTCGATGAAAGAGGTTCAGTTTCCTTTTATTACTTTAATATTTGGCCTGATTTTATCCTCGGTGGTATTCACTTTTGAGATGTTCGTGAAGAGGAGGAAAACTCGAGATGCCACTAAAACCAATTTCATCAATATAACTATACAATGACAATAAGTTGTCTGCAAATGGAATTATATCAAGAGAAGAAAATAGAAGATTATTTCATTTCACTAGCTGGGTGTAACAATTGAAGATTCAAATTATTTTCAGCAATCACACTCAAATCATAATTCGGCAAAAAAAAATTGTCTTTATCTTTATAATTTTCATTGATATTTCCATAACCACAATTGTAACCATATGTTATTGATGAAATATGTGTATTCATAGATTGTTGGAGATTATAAACTAATTAAATGCTTCAAATGGCCAATCCTCATTTTCATTGAGAACTACATTATTGCAATGAAAACTTGAGTTATCTGCAGATATTGTAGTATCTGCGAGATGAAGAGAAAGGCACTTCCTATACAGGCTATTTCACCATAAACTGGACAAACATATATAGCCGTGTAGACGACACCAGGGAAGTCATTTTTGCCTTATGACATATACCCCGTTTTCGATGCATAAGCGAGATACAGGGTGTTTAATGCTAACTTTGAGCAATATTCTGATAACTGTGGGGAGTTATGCGTGACATTTGAAATAACGGTTACTGATCACGTCTTAGTATTTTTAAGGGCTCAATTCAATTGTGGTGTGGAAAAAAAAATTTCAAAATGGCGGGAAGCCTGCAAAGTTTGAATTTTTTTTCTCGGTTGCCAATTTGGAAAGCACCATTTCAATGTTCTCGATTTTCTAAGATTTTTCGTGAAAATCGAACTCAGTTTTTTTTACATGTCTTCAGTGAAAAAAAAATTTCGCAAAATTTCGCCCAAAATTTTTGGAATTTTTCATGGTTGAACTTTCTTTAATTCTGGAAACTTGGGTGAAAACAGAATAAGAAATTATCAATTGGTTTTCTTTTTGTAGCCTTCCAAAGATTACGCTCGGAGAACTTTCATAATTATTATTCAAAAAACTGGAGGCCGTATGAAGGCCAAATTTAGGCTAATGAGCTGTCAGAGTAACCCGGACGGAAATATGAATTTATAAACCAAAAAAATTTGTTTCAAAAAACTTTGGTGGGACTCGAACGCTCCACTTTCGAATTACTAGCGTTGCTTTGGTAACGGAAATTTGTAAGATTGAAATAAATCCAATTCAAAATTTGGCTTTCGTACGGCTTCCAGTTTTTTGAATAAAAATTATGAAAGTTCTCCGAGCATAATTTTTGGAAGGCTACAAAAAGAAAACCAATATACAGGGTGGCCATTTGAAAACGAAACCGACGAGATTACAGACGAAATAATTTTTTTCGATTGAAATGCTCGGACAGGTCGATTTCTGTTTCGAGGGGGACAACCTAAGATGTAGGTTACGGACGCATAGCGCTTCAACCCTTGCTACTACAACCCTCACCCCCAATTTTTGAATATGGAAGATGGGGTGAGTGATACCTCATTTGAAAGGTATTTTCATACTGATTTCAGTACAGTAATTGTTTTTTCATTTTATGCATTAGTTCTCGAAATATTCTTAACTAAGTATTTGAAAATGAAGTGGTGTTTTCATGGCACTTGTAGTGTTTTTTTGTGAAAAATCGACATTTTGAGCTTCAAAACAACCATGACTGTGGCTTCCTTCCTCTAATCCACTGACATAGAAATCTTTTTTTCAAAATGTCGATTTTTCACAAAAAAACACTACAAGTGCCATGAAAGCACCACTTCATTTTCAAATACTTAGTTAAGAATATTTCGAGAACTAATGCATAAAATGAAAAAACAATTACTGTGCTGAAATCAGTATAAAAATTACCTTTCAAACTATTATGTATATGTAAAAGAACTATTCCCCTTATGAACAAAATGGACCTGTATGAGAAATTTACCAAGGCCTTGATTTTTATTTTTTTTGCTATGACCCAACTTTTGAATTATCACCCTGAAACATTCTGATGAAGATGTTCTCAAAATGCCAATTCAATAGGTTCAGTAAGTAAAAATTAATCGTAGGTTGTAGGTTTGGACTAAATTGTGCTATATGATTGTCAACAATGTGTTATAATTACAATCATTGCAATGGTCGAAAATTCGCCAGTAATATTATTTGTGCTTTTCGAGAAATGAAAACGAACCAATACAGTCGGATACACGAAGTACTCCGCGAATAAAAAAAAGCCTTTTAGAGGAATGCCTTTGATCCTGATGGTTCACTACAAAGTAGTGGCGAAACGAATTTACGTTTAATCCAATAGTTGCGAGGTAGATTATATGTACATCCGCAAACCAAAGCACTGTTTCAAAGGAATAAAATATTTGATTCCATGAAGAGATGCATAATTTAAGATATCCTTGAGGACGTATTACTAGCTAGGTTTACAGACGACAAACAGCGTGGAGTTAGATTTGTATCATGATAAATTGATTCCTTGGTTTTAAATGGTTGTATACACATGTTTGAGATAGGGATCACAATGCCTTCTCTTGTTTCTTTACGTGGACTCTTGTGTGTATATTGAAGATGTCCACTTGAACTTGCAAGATCTTGAAAATTGAAATTTGTTATAGGGTAGAAATGAGAGTTACATTCATTTGTGAGCTCATAACGAGCTTTCGAAGAAGTCTGAAGGGTTGTGAAACGTTAAGGCGCACCTCTGTCGTACACAAAATTTCAACTCAGTGTCAGTTTACAACCCACTCGATGTCGGAAAATGGAAAATATATTGCAACGACTACTACGATGACCATATACTATGCGTGGTTCGAATCTATGGTAAGGAAGAACATTTTGGGCATGATGTGTCAATCACCCGCTATTCAATGGTTGGTGAATAATTAACAGTTATTATACATACAGGGTCTTTCACGAGGAACCTCACCCATATTTATACGGGAAACTACTGAACGTATTTTCATGAAATTCAGCACTTATAAGTATTTCACGATGCTGATGTAATCTAAAATATTTTCAAGGCATGAGCACCTCCGGTTTTTCCGGAAAAGACGTCAACTTCCGTTTTTCAAATTAGAACACCATTTTTTATTGCAGAAATAGATTCCTTAGAAAATTTCAAGTTATTTTGATGTAACATTTTTCAGTTTTGGTTGGAAAATTCTCTCTGAGCGGGAAAATTCGAAAAAAAATTGAAAATAGAGCTCCGCTGAAACAAGAATAACTTCGAGGTTTTTGAATGGAAAATTTTTATTTTTTCGGATTTTTCAAGATGTAAGATTGATGTATCCACTTTAAAAATCGAAATCGCGATTCATGATACAGGGGGTGAAAAAATCGCTTTCAAAGTTAGGGATGACAAAATCGTGAAAAATCAATTTTTTCAAATTAGAACCCCATTTTTTTATGGCAGATATTGAATCTACGTTAAAAAATAATGTGAGTGCATGCATCACACCCTTGCCCTAAAATGGATATTTTCTGAGTTAATATCCACTTTAGGGATGCCCTGAAAATATTTCAGATTTCATCAGCATCGTGAAATACTTATTAGTGCTGAATTTCATGAAAATACGTTCAGTAGTTTCCCGTATAAATATGGGTGAGGTTCCTCGTGAAAGACCCTGTATAGTGGTATAGTACAAGTTACAAGCTTCGAAACTAGTAGTTTCAGAAGGGTCTCCTCAGGAAACCTAGGAGTAATCAGGATGAACAATATATCAATCAATCAAATATATTCCAACTGTAGATTCTTGAGGCCACGAGAAATTTTTCTTCATTTTCCATTTTTCCGAAATCGGCTCTGTTTGAAAGATATAGCCATTCGAAAAAATAAGGGCCAAATACATGCCTTATACGATTCTCTGCAAAGACCTCAAAGCTTATATTTCTCGATTGAAATTGAGTTGATACATTCATGGAATACTCAAGTACTAACCTTATTTGAAGAAGAATGTTGAAAAACACGATTTTTCTCAACAAGAACACTTAGTTTAGTCCGATTATTCCTGCTATCAAGAAGCGATATTTCTCCTCCAAAATAAGTTCCTTTTTCGATTTTCCTGAAGATAAGTTTGTAAACGCTAATGACTTGTTCATATTTTTCACGATATCCAAAAAAATTTTTATAACGAGTAGTTTTTTCACTCTCTTTATAATTAATCGATTTTAGGTCAATGACCCAACCTCAACCTACTTCTATAAATATTGCACGTAGCTTTCGAGAAGACGATGCCAAATTGTTGATTTTCTCCCTATACAATAGTGTGTCTTGCGAGGTAGCTGGCGCGCAAGGCAAACCGTGAGATCTTTGATTCGACCCTTTTTAAACCTCATATCGTTATTCTGTGTCACAAACGTCATTGTCTGTGAATGACGCATGCGCAATCCTCGAATAGCGTTAACAAATATGGAAATAATTTTCAGTGCTATGTTGTTAAAAAAAGGGAAGTGATCTAATGTGTTTTTCTTTGATCTTGTGGTGATTATATGGAGACTTTCAGTGAATGAATGTAATATTAACCATGTAGGGTCGAGTTTATAAAATTCCAAAAGGATATTGTATAGACGGAAACCCCTTCCCACAGATTATTCAATTATAAGTATCGTTTTATTTTCCATCAATTTCAATTTAATACTCGACATTCATCATTCATATATCTGAATTTTGTGTTTCATTGACATTGATTTTCAATATGGACCGGTAACAATGAATTTTCAATAGAAACTGTGCGTATTGAATGTTCAATTTGATGATCCTTGTTATAAAATATCTGATATCTCTACATTGAACAATTTTTCATCATGGTGATTTTAGTCTTGACAAAGTTAAACATTCTGACAACATTGTTAACTGGTTTGAAGACCAGTGGAGTGATAATATTCGATTCAATCCAGCGAAGCATACAGATTATTCTTGAAAATAATTATTTTTCCTCAAATCATATCGTATATAATTAGGAGTATTTGAAATAAGAGAATACTTCTTTTTTCTGGAATTGTTGATGGATTTCGAAAATACGAATCGTTTATCTCAAGTGGTTCTTTAGTATTTTGCGTGGATTTATGAATAGGCAACGCTGTAACTTTTATTCCACGTGAAATATTGAATGAGTTTTGATCCAGGAATATGCATTATGAATAGAGCTATCAACCAACCAGTTCATTTGAAATAACGGTTTTGAGGATATGAACAGAGAAGTGTATTTTTCATGAATTGTCGGCACCCTGTATCTTTCAAACGAAACCGAATTTCGAAATATGTTATTGGATAAAAGTGTTTCGTTTGATGTGAGGAATCTAAAGTAAAAATATATGTACAAGTCAAAGAGTCAAAGACATCCTGTATAGTAGCCCAATAACAAAACATAATGAGAATACTCCCTTTCTCTTTACTCTCTGTTCTAATCCATGGTTTCTGAACGGGTTCACAAAACTATCCGTTATGGTTTTGAAAAAGATGCATATAGAATATATCTACTTTTTGACATATTTTCGGCCAGTCCAAATACGGTCAAAAACGAGTGCCATGTCCATTTAATATTTGCCGATAGATGCTGACATCGAGAAATTTTACGACATCCGACATGTCATTTGGAAATGGAATGGCCAACAGACATCCCATTGATGCTGTGGGAGTGAATCTTAGAGCGCCTGTCATACTGAGACAAGCTCTTTTCTGGCATCTGCCAAGGATTTTACGTTTGCTGGTCTTCTTCATGGAAGTCCACCATACCACTGATATTGACTGATGCATAAGTGAGGATTGGCCCTACGACCACAGTATACAGCCAGTGTATACAGAGTGTAACAGCCAAATGGAATAAATTCGATAAAGAATAAATGAGGGCGTGTTGGGAAAAACGCTCGCACACGTCGATTTGTAATTTTAAATGCGCATATTTTTCAAGAAAATAATATTATATAGGGTGTTCCATGTGACCGTGGCCAATACCAACACCCTATATAATTTTATTTTCTTGAAAAATATGCGCATTTGAAATTACAAACTGACGTGTCCGAGCGTTTTTCCTAACACCCCCTCATTTATTCGTTATCGAATTTATTCCATTTGGCTGTTACACTCTGTATAAATATAACATAGGCAGGCCAAAATATTACATAACGATTGATGCTGGCTTCGAGAAATTTACCGACATTTCGTTTGAAGTCAAGCAGTCTTCTGAAATTTCGATTTTTGAGTATTCTGAGTTTGATTTTTTACTGTATGTTTGTGTTCTTTTCTTGGCGTTCTCGGTAATTGTTTTTCCAAATTTTCGTTAATACTGATGTATATTTGAAGACTAAATGGCCCTGGGTTATTTGAGGATAACAAGTTCCCAATATATTGATGAAGGCTTTAACAGCCGGATTCAACTTCAAACTAAGAGTATTTCAGGTTCTCTAGCCGTGGTTCAATATGAATTTCACATAGTGTTTCACCTACAACTGCGGTAGGCATCTTCAGAGGTTTCTTGGTCGAAGGTTGTGACCCGCTGGAGCAGTTCGGAGCAGTCAATCGTTGGGTTATGTCGCGGCCACACCGAGCGCTACGTACGCTATGTTCGCTATGTTCGCGATGCATCTCAAAATTAGCCATCGGTATTTTAAATGTACCCGGCCACACCGACACTGGTACGCTATGTCCGCTATGTCCGAACATCGCATACGTAGCGTCCATAGCATAGCGCTCGGTGTGGCCTCGACATTACAATCTCCGACCGAGAAACCTCTGAAGATGCCACCGGAGGTCTAATGTCGCGGCCACACCGAGCGCTACGTACGCTATGTTCGCTATGTTCGCGATGCATCTCAAATATAGCCATCGGTATTTTAAATGTACCCGGCCACACCGACACTGGTACGCTATGTCCGCTATGTCCGAACATCACATACGTAGCGTCCATAGCATAGCGCTCGGTGTGGCCTCGACATAATACGAAACGTTAGGGAAAGTTCCTATCGGACCACGACTAGAAAACCCGAAATACTCTGAATTTTAATTCCCGATTATTCAATGTCTTTGTTTTCCGTACCTACCTAAAGTGGGGGAGAGTTCCTTTGAATTGGACAGCCCATGAACCGGACACTATAGTTTTCTACTACACCCGATAGTAATTGAGCATACTTTACGTAAATACCATTTTCGCAACATTGAGCCACGTCTCTTGGAAAATGGCTGAATCTGTAGCTCGCGTCTTTTGGACGAGGCATGCATTGAATATTGAAAAATCCGTTGCCGGTAAAGTAAATATGTACGTACATTTTCGAAGTGAATAGCTACGTTTCTAGTGACGATAAGTTGCCGATTTTTTCATATAAACATCAAGTGATTGTCCCTTATCAGACAGATATGTTAAATCATTGATATAACGATTTGTAGAAATTATATTTTCAGGTTTTTTTTAAAAACCACAAATCCCACGAATCGGACATAGAAAAATGACTGGAAATTGATGTCCAGTTCATGGGCTGCAATGTTTCCGATTCGAGGGAGATTTGAAAATATGTTATGTAATTCAATAATTAATAAATTATTAATTAACATGGAAAATACTGTATGTTTTCTCTGTTTGGTACTACTAAATGATTTTAACTATTCTCCTAGAACTTTATGACAGTATTCTATTGTTTTTGTACCATTGTCCACTTCATGGGAATAACTGTCCATAACAAGGGCAACATCCCATAAAATGGACATTTTATAAAACAAAGTAAGACTTATTTTTTCGAGTGACTAGCTTTTCTTTTTCTAGCTTTTTCTGAAAAAGTGAATCCATAAACCTTATGCTCATATTATGACGGTACAATTTGAAACTTTTCCATTTGAAATAATATTTCACAACGAAAATAATAAAATTGTCCGTTTCAAGGGAACTCTCCCCTACTTGATACAAAAAACATAGATTCAATCAAAATATCATAAAATTTGTGAATAAATCACAGAAGAGCAAATACGTTATACCCAGAATATCATCAGAATCGTTTTTCGTTGTCACCTGGTATTATTGCATCTTGGGATTGAATAACGAATCCGATAATCATCAAACATATCACTCTTCGGTGACTTAAAGGAATAAATAGGATAAATAGGAGAAGCCATGAAACATTCATCAAATTCATTGCAGTCAGGTTGTAAGAATTTACAACCATTCATCAAATTCATTGCAATGTAAATTCTTACAACCTGACTGCAATGAATTTGATGAATGTTTCATGGCTTCTCCTATTCGTTTTTTCAAGACATTTCTCACTTGAATTTACAAGATTGCCTGGAGAACCTTCATAATCCGTTCGTAATAATAATATCCACGTAATCTCGTCTTTATGAAAAAATTTCGAATGAAATCCGAAAGGAAAAATCCCAACAATCGAAACCGCCAAACAAATTCAAGTTCCGTATATTGTTGACTTGCGAAAAGCAGAGGTCAGCCGAACAAAACTTTCACGATTGAATTCCCAGTTCCTGAACGCAAAGACTGGAAAAAAATCCGGTGCAGAATTTTCGTCGAGTATACTCTCTCCGCCGAACGTTGAAATATGCATCTCTTCATTCGAGCTTTCCTCTGGGGGAAATTCTCATGCCAGGCATACCCGCGCTATTACTTGAGGTCGCGAGCACGGTCAACGTCTAATGCAGGCTAGAAAACCCCTGTGAATACAGGGGATCTTTCGCAAACTCATTGCTGATTCGATTTCGATGTAGTGGATGATGGTGTGGGAGTTTCACATTATTAATGGCGATTCCCAAATCCGAATGGTATTCGGCGCCCAGAAAGATTCTTCGATAGAATAATTGACGAAATAAAATAAAGAACGCAGATAATTTTCGACAGTGTAGAAATACTTCAAATTTTACTTCACTTTGGGAGTTTGGGCAATCGACAGAAAAAGTAATTTTTGAATAAAGGATTTTTAGATGATACCAACGTCAAGCGGGTACTGGCAAGGGCAAGTATACAGGGTGTTTCACCATAAACTGGACAAACATATAAAGCCGTGTAGAACGACACCGGGGAAGTCATTTTTGCCTCATGACATATACCCCGTTTTCGACGCTTAAGCGAGATACAGGGTCTTTAATGTCAACTTTGAGCAATATTCTGATAACTGTGGTTAGTTATGCGTGACATTTGAAATAACGGTAACTGGTCACATCTTAGTATTTTTTAGGGCTCAATTAAATAGTGGTGTAGAATTCTGAAAAAAAAATTTCAAAATGGCGGAAAGCAAAGTTGGAATTTTTTTTCTCGGTTGCCATTAGAAAGCACTATTTCAACGTACTTGATTTTCTAAGATTTTCCGTGAAAAAATTTTTTCAAAATTCGAACTCAACTTTTTTTTACATGTCTTCAGTGAAAAAAAAATTTCACCCGAAATTTTTGGAATTTTCCATGGTTGAACTATATTCGATTCTCAATACTTGGAAGAAAACAGAATAAAAAAATATCAATTGGTGTTCTTTTTGAAGCCTTCCGAAGATTACGCTCGGAGAACTTTCATAATTATTATTCAAAAAACTGGAGGCCGTACGAGGGCCAAAATTGTTCCGCTGGGCTGCAAGAATGACCCAGATAGAAATATGAATTTATAAACCAACAAATTTTTTTTTCGAAAAGAAAAAATTTTTGTTTTTTTTATTTTTCCAAAAAACTCTCGTGAGATTCGAACTCTACACTCTCGATTCACTCGTGTAGCTTTGGTAAGGGAGATTTATAGGATTAGAATTAATCCAATTCATACTCGTAGAGTTCGATTCCTACCAAAGTTTTTTGTTTATAATTTCATATTTTTATCCGAGTCATTTTGACAGAACATCAGCACAATTTTGACCTTCGTACGGCCTCCAGTTTCTCACATGAAAATTAAGAAAGTACACCGAGCGTCATCTTCGGAAAGCTACAACAAGAAAACCAATTGATATTTTTTCATTCTGTTACCACCCAAGTATTCAGAATTGAAGATAGTTCAACTATGAAAAATTCCAAATTTTTTCGGCGAAATTTTCTTTTAACCGAAGACATGTAAAAAAAAGTTGAGTTCGAATTTTGAAAAAATTTTTTCACGGAATATCTTAGAAAATCGAGTACGTTGAGATTATGCTTTCCGAATTGGCAACCAAGAAAAAAATATTCCACCTCTGCAGGTTTTCCGCCATTTTGAGTTTCTTTTCCAAATTCTACAACACAATTGAACTGAGCCCTAAAAAATACTAAAATGTGACCAGTAACCGTTATGTCAAATGTCACGCATAACTAACCACAGTTATCAGAATATTGCTCTAAGTTTACATTAAACACCCTGTATCTCGCTAATGTGTCGAAAACGGGGTATATGTCACTAGGCAAAAATGACTTTCGCGATGTCAACTACACGGCTATATATATGTTTGTTCAATTTATGGTGAAACACCCTGTTTACGAACTCGAACAAAAATAAGAGAAAAATCGAAGTCGCTTATTTGTTGGATGGTAGCTGTATTTTTGAAAATTTTGACAATCGATACGCCCCAGATACATCTCTGTGTGCTATAATACTAGTTCTTCGAATTTGATTATTATTGATTTCGTCAGGGTTTGTTGTTCGAAATGATCCCCAGAGAACGCTTCAGTTTTTGTCTATCTTGCTTATAAATAGAAATTTTCATTATATGAGTGCCCTTGGCTGAGTGGTAGAGCATTTGATTAGGACCCAGCAAGTCCGAAGTTCAATCCCGAAATAGGAAAGAAAATTTCTAGTCTCGGTAGGGGCCACCATTCTACTGTTGGGTCAAAAATTAACAGTGCTGTGCCTAAGGTGGCGTAAGGTCATAGTAACAAAGCCTACACAGAACACAACTGCTTACTCCGAACTAGGCACAAGTTACAAGCTTCGAAGCTTGTAGTTTCAGAGGGTTCTCCTCAGGAGACCTAGGAGTAATCAGGATAATATTATATTATTTGATGAGGAGGAGATGTGTCACTTTTCCTGGCGAGCCTGCGGGTAATTGAAAGCGAGCCATGAAAAGTCACCTTCGAATGAAATATGTTATTTTATTTTCAAACATCTTGAAATTCCTGGAAATCTGAATAATATTGACATTTACGATCGTTATAATTGAGTGGAAAATGTAACATTTGAGTAGTTGTCTTGCAAAATTAGTCCCTTGCATAACAACACTTTTCCTGCCGCCTGCGCCGGAGGGAAAAGTAAGCCATAGCAACTATTTCTCCGCCTAGGCGTAGAAATAGAACTTCTCTGTGATCCTGTCAGTCTAGAGATGACGTTGGTATCGAACGTTTGGAAATAAAATATGTTATTTTATTTTCAAACATTCTGAAATTCATGAAAATCTGAATATCCACTTTTAGATTGACATTTACGATCATTATAATCCAGTGAAAAAAGAAACATTTGCCTATTTACGGTTGTCTTGCGAAATCATGTTTAGCATAACAACACTTTTCCTGCCGCCGCGCCGCGCCGGAGGGAAAAGTAAGCCATAGCAACTACATAGTTCTCTATGATCCTGTCAGTCGAGAAATGATGTTGTTATCGAACGTTTGGAAATTTGGAAAAATATTATCAAATCATCATTCAAAAGTGTCCAATTTGGCCAACTGTATAGGTACCTTATGGCTTCTCCCATATCCTCAGAGTTACTTCTCTTTGAGGTAACACATAATTAAACTACTTATTCAGTGATATCATATTGTTATTGTTACTTTCAATGTTTCGGTATACACTGGTGTGAATTATTTCACAGATCGCAGGATTCACTGGTGCCGTTTATTTTCTGATTATGTATCATTCTTGTTGTTTAAAGCTGCCCGTGGTATGAAGGTCAATTCGTTCCCATTTGTGTGTTCATTGGTTATCTTTCGTTTTTCTTACGAGGACCGGAACCAGGATTCCCTACGCCTCTTGTATCGATTATCCACTTTCTTCTACAGTGTACTGGTCATCTTCTGGTTGGTTTCATGCCTAGGCATGAAACTGAAAGAGCTCTTTCAGTTGTGCTAGGTATTTCCTGTTTTCATTCTGTCATTCTGATCCAGATATTTGTCATTTTCCTCAGTTCTTCGCTCTGATGTTTTTTCTATCAGGTTCTTCGTTTGCTTCCTCACAATGTCTTTTATCGATTGTTCTCTTCAGTTCTCCTTTTATTTGCTGGATACCTACTACCGTATCAGTGAGCTCTGATCAATGATCTCATAACTCGAAGCAGTGTACTTTGAAGTTCCTTCTTCTTGCAACTCTCCGTGTTGTTCCATATCGTTATAAGTCTTGTCTTGATTATTTTCACTTTGTTTTCCAGTGAAAAATTGCTCTCGGAATTCAGCAGTGGGTACAGAAGCATGTGTATGTGTACTTGCCTCGTCTTCTTTTTATTATCCTCGATTTGCTTGTTGTAGTTGAATTGCTCGACTGATATCACTTCCATAGGTTTTCCTCTTCTTCTTTTCATTCTATCTCGTTTTGATCTATACTGATGTTTGTTAGTCCTTCTTTGTTGCATCTGTTTCCGCCAAAATAGATCGCAACTGTCTACATCGTGTTTATCTCGATTCTGCATTGCTTGAAGTAATCACTCGAGAGGTTCATGTCATCTTGTATCCTCATTGTCAAGCTGTTCCTTTGTCTGTTCGATTAGTCCAGTGCCGTGTACCATTTGTGTATTTGTTTTCACTGCGAAGTGTAATGCTCATAATTCAATTGGAGTCATAATGGGGAACGAACACTTTTTTTATATCACATGTATCTCTGGTTCAGTTCTCAAACCGGGAACAGTAGATCAATGATAAATCCTCTGAACATAAACTCCAACAGGAGTTTCGTGACTATGGAATTCAGTCGATCTCAGTACCTGTTTGTTAGACGACTGAAGGGGATCGCTGAAAAACGTATAATATACAATGTTTGAAGTAGTTCGTCTTTGCAACAACGACTTCGTAATGACTACAGATGAATTTCAGTGCCTATTTCCTAGATGGCCCAGGGACTGTGAAACGTCAGACTGGCTCTGAAGTAGTTATATTCTGAAAACTGAAGGAACTGATTTATTGCAGTATAGCAGGAACCTGAACCTAATTTTTTACCGTTACAGATCTAATATTTATTTTAGTGTAGGTCTCTTTTGCTCATATGTTGTGAATGCCCTGCATAATATTCTTTCAATTGATTATTGTTGACTTGCTTTGAACTTGAATAGTGCTTTTCAACTGTGAAGCATAGAGTGTTTGCTTTTGGGGCCAACCACCCTTCGTTCTTCCTTATAAAGGATACAGCTTTCCAAACTCCTACCTCATGGACAAATAGAGATCATCCCATGTATCCAAAACGAGAGATTTATTCATTTGTGATTCCCCTTTCATATTTCATTGGGATGAATCATAACGAAACTGAATTACAAAGCTACGAATCCTATCAAACGACATCGATTACAAGCCAAGACAAAATATATGTATGAAATCTCCTTTGATGTGAACACTTAAAGTTACATGATAGGATTTGGTTTTCATCCTCGATTCGAAATATTGCCATGTTCATGAGAATGGTTTAACGTCTGTAAATATAATTGAGGAAAGAAATAACGGCAATGCAGACAATTGAATATTTTTGAAATTCCGGAAAAAGTCACACACCGTGCAGGAATCGAACCTGCGTCTCCCTACTTTCCGGGCGGGGGCCTTACCACTGGGCTAACGATGCATATGATACTTTCTCCGGAATTCAATATCTTCAGGTTCACCTCATATGTTGGTGAGAGGGGGATCCTAGGTGGGGAGCAATGATTCAACATCATTAGTCAGGGGATTCCACTTATCCTTCACTCCACGTCGTCGAATTTTTCGATTTCAGTTTTAGATCGGATTTCGGATTCCGACCAATGATGTTATATTAATAGCCAAGAATGATACATGAGAATGGTTTAACGTCTGTAAATATAATTGAGGAAAGAAATAACGGCAATGCAGACAATTGAATATTTTTGAAATTCCGGAAAAAGTCACACACCGTGCAGGAATCGAACCTGCGTCTCCCTACTTTCCGGGCGGGGGCCTTACCACTGGGCTAACGATGCATATATAGGATCCCCCTCTCACCAACATATGAGGTGAACCTCAAGATATTGAATTCCGGAGAAAGTATCATATGCATCGTTAGCCCAGTGGTAAGGCCCCCGCCCGGAAAGTAGGGAGACGCAGGTTCGATTCCTGCACGGTGTGTGACTTTTTCCGGAATTTCAAAAATATTCAATTGTCTGCATTGCCGTTATTTCTTTCCTCAATTGCCATGTGCCTTTGGCTGAAATGTTATAATTGTCTGTAAGGAAATAATAGTCGTTGTCGTAATAGTAGATTTTGTTTCGATTATTCCGGGAATACGCGAATCATCTAGGAATCTGCATGTTGTTGTTTTCGAATCAATTATATTATTAAATTGAATATAACATAATACAAACAATGAGTTATTTTTGATCGCGGATATTGTTTGATATATCCAATTTGGTTTTGTTTTTTTTACTGATATCAGCCGCAATTGTGGCTTTCTACTGTTTCCATTCATGCAATACATAAAATAGTAATTATATAATATCAATCTGATGTGTATTTTCTACCCAACCTATTTCACGACCAAAGGCTTTTTATTAACCATTGAATATATTATAGATGGGAAATATTGTGCCGAAATGAACAAATGAGCTCATCACAATATTGAACGAATATGTTTGAAAAGATATCGTTATTCTATTGGGAAATGATACGAATTCATTACAAACCTTTCAAATTCCAAGCCGGTTTATATTCGACGGATCACATTCTGTATTAATATGAAAATGACGATATTCATTGAACTTTTCAGGCAAGTATAATTGGAAATCATAATTTTGGACGATGTTGATGAAAACATCGACTGAGAACTTGTCAACTCCCTAGATAAGCGAACGCACAAAATTCCAATAACTCAATGCATGTAACCCATCACTCCAATGGCGTTTTCCGGATGAACTTACGGAACTATTATAGGGAAAGTGAAAAACCTGCTTGATCCTAGAGACATTTATACCGTTTCAAATTTGGCTGACTTTGCTTTTCAAATAGATGCATAGACTACCTGGTATCGGCACTGATTAGATTCGTTTGAGAGCCGGTATTATAAGGGGCGGTTCAACGACGGTTCAACCGTTGCGTTTGTCAAAAACAAAATTGCCCACTAAAAATACGGAATCTGGTAGTTGGCGCACGGTTCAACCGTCGGTTTCTCCTTTATAATACCGGCCCAAAGAGTCTCCAGCCTTCAAAAAAGGGAACGTATACCGCCAGATAGCATTAATTTTTATTTATTGGATTATTCAGTTCAATAGAATGAATGTTGAGACGCAGGGAATATAACACGAAATACTACCCTGAACTAGAACTCGCACTGGCAATACAGGGTCCTGCAATAGTGCGTTCTTCTTCCATAGCTACCGAACCAGACATCTCAGAGATTTCGTTGAAAAGAAGACCTCTTGTACCTTCATTTCTGCATCTCAGGAAATTATTTTCTGATATACAGGGTGTCCCCGATAAATGCTATTAAACAAATGGATGATTTTTTTAATGGATCACCCCATATATTTTCACATATTTTCAGTGACCTTCATCACCTCTTTCATGAAGCGAAATCTTAGAGAAATTTTTCAACAGTTCAGATCTTATTCGAAGATAACTGCAAAAAGGTGAGGAAAAAGCAGTTCAGTAAAAATCTTTTGACGATTTCCAGAAGCGATAGTAACATGAATTTGAACTGAAAGATTTTCAATTGGAGGATTTGCCTTGACATGGTTCCCAAACGATCAACCTGTCATATACAGGGTGTCCGTTATTAAGATCCAAATATGAAGAACTCAAATTTTCTCGATTTTTTCAAATAGAACACCCTGTATTTTTTCCACAATAATGTGAACAATTGGATACCTTATATTTTCACAGAAGTAACCTTAGGATTATTTCATCCCCCGCATTCAGAAGACACGAAAAATTATATCGCAAATGAAAATTTTTTTCAAATAATTACATAATAAAACTGACGGACATTCACGAGAGGTCAAACAATGAAATAAAACTAAATGAATAATTATTGACAAACTTCAAAACCTTCCGAGAATCATATTTCCTGAGCATCATCATAAAAATGATATTTCTTTTTCGTACAAGCAATTGATCACGTATTCGACCAATTATATCAGTTTTTATCGGCTTTCCAAAAAAAATATTGATCAACTTATTGCTACTAGAGCTCAAAGATACTTTCGAATACAGTAAATCAGTATGAATCGGGATATTGGGCAGCATAAGTTCGACTTCCTTAAGAAACATGTTCTGTGGCACTGCCCTAACATGAAAATCGTATCAACCATCCTATTTTTTACAAAAATTCTTCGAGCTCTAAGTAGCAATAACTGGATCAATATTTTTTTTGGGAAGTCGATAAAAACTGTTATAATAGGTTGATCAATATAAGGATAAACAATAAACAATATATCATCATATTATAGTATTGCTTGTACGGAAAAGAAATATCATTTTTATGATGATGCTCAGGAAGTATGATTCTGGGAAGGTTTATCAATAATTATTCATTTAGTTTTATTTCATTTTGAATGTCCGTTTTCATCATGTTATCATTCGAATAAAACTTTCAGTTGCAATATAATTTTTCGTGTCTGCTGGATGCGGGAGTTGAAATAATCCTGAGGTAACTTCTGAGAAATTGTAAGGTATTCAATTTTCTACATCATTGTGGAAAAAAATACGGGGTGTTCTATAATTATTTTAAGTTCTCCATATTTGGACCTTAATAACGGACACACGGTATATGACAGGGCAAATCCTTCAATATAAAAACTTTTATTTCAAATTCATGTTTCTATCGCTTCTGGAAATCGTCAGAAGACTTTCACTTAACTGCTTCTCACTCACCTTTTTGCAGTTTTCTTCGAATAAGATCATAACTGTTGGAAAAATTTCCTAAGATTTTGCGTCATGAAAGAGGTAATGAAGGTCATTGAAAATATGTAAAAATATATGGGGTGATCCTTAAAAAAAATCATCCATTTGTTGAATAACATTCTTCGGAGACTCCCTGTATATCAGAAAATAATTTCCTGAGATGCAGAAATGAAGGTACAAGAGGTCTACTTTCCAACGAAATCTCTGAGATGTCTGGTTCGGCAGGACCCTGTATAATACTCTTTCACTCCTCCACCAATCATCTGGAAGGAGATTCCTGCTGGGCATGTCATTTAAAAGAAATTCAGTTCCATGTTAGAAGCCAGAATTGTAAGAAATGATTAATTTTGACTAATCGACGACTGAAACATACCTCAATAAATTGTTGTTGATAAAAATGGATATCTTTCATTTCGAATAGAAAAATTCAAGGAAATAAATTTCACGAAAACAACACATTGTTGTACTATTATTTACAAAAAAACGGTGAATTCTGAAAGAAAAATGAGATAGTCGTATGATTGACTAAATGATAGACTTCAATACTGAAATGAAAAAACACAAAAATATTTGTTCGTTTTAATGGTGGAAATGTTTCGAAATAACCAGAAATGATGAGGAATAAATCCTTTTCATTCGTTCAATACTCCTTTTTTTCAGGGAAGTAGACCCTTAAGACTTTCTTGTCGACTGAAAATCGGAGATGGGGTCCCACTTTTCATTTCCCCCGAAAGGGGTCGCTGTATTTTCCGTTGATCTACAATTTTTGGTCATAATTTTTAGTTAGGAGTCGTAACACCAGGGTTTCTATGCTTCTATCGTTTCAAAAACATATCGTCCCTAAATGGCAACCATTCAGTTACGAGGATAAATAATTTTCATTGAAATGTTTATTTTTTGTGTCCAAGAAATAACGAAGTTTCTTCCTTCCCCATGTAAATCTGTCTGAACATGCTGCTCCAAGATAGGGAACCATAATTAATTGGCTTCATCTTTTTTGGGATCAAAAGGGGCTGAACGCAACGAAGGAGCAAGTGGAATACATCAAATTCGATTCAAAGGAGAAGTGAAAGTTAGTAGTCAATAAATTTCATGGCAGAAATTACGGGGAGCGAATCCAGCTGGCAATGTGCATACTTCAGCAGGAGGACCATCCACATTCTATTTCGAGACGAGTACTCTCGGAGCTTCTCATTTTTATTCTTTCCGCCTATTTCCAAATCACTATTTTTAGAGAAAGAGCACTGTGATGGTCAATGCTGTCGCGTTAATCGCATAAGCGCATCTGACTACCATAATTCATACAGATTCTTCCGTACATAGTTTTTGTGCAATATGGCGTAACGAAGCGTGCTTTGGAGCTTTTTACGGCGGGAAACGTGTGGGACGAGAACACGAGTTTTATTTTATTGAAAAAGCTTAAGGGGCACTATTTGATGTTGAAGCCTTGTATGCTTGGATTACAATGGTGTGGTTGATATAACTGGCAATAAAAAAGAATAAAGTAGGAGGAAAACAATACGCTTTTTCCCACCATTCTCTGAGGAATCTGGAACGATATTATAAGTATGGCACCAAGTAAATATCTCGAAAACGAAAGGGATTCCTTGCATAATTTCAATAAAACGATATTTTCTTGAATTTGGGATCGCAAACGTTTCGTTTTCGAGGTAGAAGGTTACTTGGAATTTTTTCAAGTTTTTTCCTCATATTCTCTGCATTTCACAAGATATTTAACTGAAATTTGTAATTTTCATTCAGAGTTCACACTAAAACTCTGTCTCTTGTTTTCCGACAGAACTTTTTTCTGATAAGCCACTGTAAGTTTGAAGAATTATTAGAAGAAGCTGTTTCATTATTCTGAATAGTCTCTTGTAGTTTTGTAATTTTGAACGATTTTTTCTACCTAAATCAGCCATGATGATTGTGCTGAAATTCACAGAGATATGTGTAAAAGTTTCAATGATTTGCATCTTGAGAAAAGCCCATATCACGTTCAAAGGTTAGTGCAGCTATACATCGTTTTTATTCAACGGGGATGGTCAATAATCCGCCAGAAACTGGAAGAACAAGGACCGCAACTAACGAAGATATCAGACAAAACATTGGAATTGTTTTAGAGGAATCACCTCAATTTTCTTCCACCAATTTCGCATTGAACAATGGTGAAAGTCGACGTTCGGTAGGAAAAATATTGTAAATTGAGGAGTCACTTGAATTTAAAATCAGTTTACCATTGTCAGACGAGGATTCTGACCGTCGGATGGAGCAACCACAAAAGTTAAATGTTTGCATATGAGAAATATCAAAAATTGTTGAGTTGAATGGTAACCGTCGGATGGAGCAACCACAAAAGTTAAATGTTTGCATATGAGAATTATCAAAAATTGTTGAGTTGAATGGTAACAAATATTCAGGTTTACCAAATTCGAATCGATGGCCTGCTCGTGTCCAGGATCTATTTTCCTTTGGATTCTGTTTTTTTAGAAGTGTTCTCAAAGCACGTGTTCACATTAGACGACCAACATTTCAGCAGGAATTGAGGCAATAAATTTTTACAGATCCTCACGAGTTCAGATGTATTTCTAACCTGTTTTTTACATTTCTGGCTATAACATAACAATAAAATAACAAAAAATGGAATTCATGAGCAAAAATGTAAAAAAAATACGTGTCCATTTTCGAGACAATAGAATTGAGGATGGCCCCCGAAAAACCAAACGTCGCGTCGTATTGAAAATCAGAACTCAGCACATCAACGCGAATTTTATACATACGGAGTGTAACAGCCAAATGGAATAAATTCGATAACGAATAAATGAGGGTGTGTTGGGAAAAACGCTCGGAAGTCGATATGTAATTTTAAATGCGCATATTTTTCAAGAAAATGATATATAGGGTGTTCCATGTTACCGTGGCCAATACCAACTTTCTTATTTCAAATGCAACCCCCTGTATATTATGTATTTTTTGGATTCTTCAGAGAATTCTAGACACAATTCATGCACAGTGTCCTATACCTATCTTTAACTATTTCGGAAGTATTAAGTGTTTTCAGATTTATTGCAAAAAATCAACATTTTAAATAAAAATTATTTTATTTCACAAATTCGGTACATTACACTTGAAACCTAATAATTAATACTAATTATTTCTTGATTATCGAAAAGAAACAAAAAAAAACATTAATGTCAATGTAGGAAATGTTCAAAATGCTCGCCGCGAACGTCTTGGCAACATGCTAATCTGGTCTTCTAACGTTACTCAACATTTCTTCTCAGTAATGGTTTTTGCTTATACTCTTCATATCAAGAGGCAAATGGGAAATAAGTATTGAGTGTAATGTATCGAATGTGTGAAATGAAATAATTTTCATTCAAAATGTTAATTTTTGTAAAAAATCTGAAAACACTTAATATTTCCGAAAAAGTTGAAGATAGGTATAGGACATTGTACATGAATTATGTCTAGAATTTTCTGAAGAATCCAAAAAATAAATGATATACAGGGGATTGCATTTGAAATAAGAAAGTTGGTATGGCCACGGTCACATGGAACACCCTATAAAATTTTATTTTCTTGAAAAGTATAGGCATTTGAAATTACATTTCAACGTGTCTGAGCGTTTTTCCTAACACCCCCTCATTTATTCGTAATCGAATTTATTCCAGTTGGCTGTTACACTCTGTATGTATAAGGAAGTATCACACATGTCCATATTCCTGAAAAGAAACGAAAACCACTGATGTCGGTTTTCCACATATATTTTGAAAACGGTTCTTGTTATTTCCAATTTGAAAACATCGTATCATTGTTCACTGATATGAGCAGCTTTTGTCATATTCAACAATCTTCGTATCATTTATTGATTTCGAGATGCCAATAGTAGTTCAATATGGAAAATACGGTATATTGAAGAAAGGGGTAGAATTCTTGAACACAAGATTTAAGGCAATCTTATTAAAGGATTTTGTCAGCACGGTCTTGATATTTTCGAGTTTGCCAAAACAGGAATGTTTCACGAATTCTTACAAATTATTAGTACTAAGTAGATTTCGATCAAAAAGAATTTTTTTTTAACATCCTCATATTCGGAAATTTTTCCTTATATTAATTCGAATCAAATTGGTTCTACCGTGTTCGAGTTCGACAAAATCTTACACATTTCAAAAAACACTCTTCTTATAACCGAAATAGTAAACTTTAGCACGTTCATAATTGGTCACAGAAATTGTTTCACTATGATATATTCACCGAAATGTACATTTATCACGATTCCTAAGAAGTCAACAGGGTTTGATGTGTGACAAAATATCATTTTATTGCAATAACTTCCTTAAAAATGCTTGGATTCCATTGATTCCAACGAAATTTTGATGGGCCTGTGAGAATTCAATGAAGATATTATCCTAGGCATCAGTGGCGTGCCGTTCGGTCATATCTTCAAATATTTGATCTACGTCTGCCTTGGGATTACTTCAATACAAAGTCTACGTAGGGAATATTCAACCAGGGTGGACAAATGTCGCATATTCGTGAATATAAGGATATCCAAACATTGCCAAACTATAGAATCCGTATAGGCGAGAGGGTCGAGCGAAATTAGTTTTCTCTACGATAGCAAATAGATTTCATAATGAACGGTTTCCATATATTGAAGTCGCACGTGATGTGAATCAAGAGGGTGCGAATAAAAGGTCTGTCTCTTTCACCCTGAATCCTCATGTATCAGAATTTCTTATTTCATCGTTACCACTGAGCAGCATAGGTGCTTAATAACACTGTGAAGTCTGACTTTGTAAGCAATTTCAAATTTTCAGTCTGAAAGATGCTGAAAGTTAATGAGGTAGCAGCTCAAGATACACTAGTCACAAAAAATAATTAATATATTTGGCCAACTTATGGATCTAAACAACGTACACTACTTATATTCGATGTTCCAACTTCCAGTCGATGTGGGTCATTAACATGCAAACAATATTCACACAAGAATCGAAACAGTAATATTTATAATTTGTTCATATTGACCCGATATACAGGGTGGCCAAGAGATTGACGTCGAAAAGAAAAAAAAAGGTCCCTCGTGTCATGAGCTATTCGAATCACCCCCATGTATGCTATGCGATTTCTCACGGTTTTCGAGTTATGAAGTTTTTTATGAACTTTGAGAATTTTCGACTTGACCATCTTAAGAAAGATATTAAAAAAAAGTACAAGACTTCTCTGTGAAATTCTTTTGCAACTTGAATCTCCATGAATTGTACTTTTATACATAAAATAACCAGATTCGTAACTTCGATAAAAATTATGGAAATGTTGGTCTCGAGTGAAAAAGTTACGTGAATTGGATTATGATCTGAATTTTCGGATCGAAATTAAAAATTTGAAAAGGTTTCTTAGTTTGCTTAAAAACTGGGCTCAACACTCAGCTTTTAGAATCATTGATTAAAAATGGTACTTAACACTCTACTTTTGCTAGAATTAGCCTTCAAAGTCATCGAGATGGAAAAAAGAACTAGACATTTACGACAAAGTTATTTTTTGCCATTTTAAGATTTTTCTGATCAAGTTATGATCGAAAATGCTGAAAATTATTGAAAATTAGCTTTAGATGTTGGTCAAGAGAAGTTCTAGATAAAAAAAAGGTAGGGCATTGAATCACACATCATAATGTAAATAAAAAGAAATTTATTTATAACATTTACAGTAGGTTTTCAAAGTGGCCACCTCCAGCCTCAATACACATTCTACACCTTCTTAAAAAAATTTCATTTAATCGCATGAAACCTGCCCTGTTCTTTCTTAGGACACGTTTGGCTTTTCTTAAATTAACCAAACGTTCGTAATCACTTGAATGAACGATATCCGAAAAGATGGATCGGACGCAGCGGACCGGTCAAGTGGCCCCCACGTTCACCTGACCTTAATCCCATCGATTTTTTCGTTTGGGGTTATTTCAAAGAAATTGTTTACGCTCGAGAATGTTCGAGTGAAGACGAGCTGCGATTAAAGTTAAGCGAAGCCCAACGTGTCCTAAGAGAGAACAGGGCAGGTATTATGCGATTGAAAGAAAGTTTTCTCAGAAGGTGTGGAATGTGTATTGAGGCTAGAGGTGGCCACTTTGAAAACCTAATGTAAATTTTATAAATAAAGTTCTTTTTATTCACATTATGCTGTGTGATTTATTGCCACACCTTTTTCTTTTTTTTATTTAGAATTTTTCTTGACCAACATCTAAAGCTAATTTTCATCAATTTTCAGCATTTTCAATCATAACTTGATCAGAAAAATCTTAAAATAGCAAAAAATAATTCTGTAGTAAATGTCCAATTCTTTGATTTTTTCCACCTCGATGACTTTGAAGGCTAATTCTAGCAAAAGTAGAGTGTTAAGTACCATTTTTTATCAATGATTCTAAAAGCTGACTGTTGAGCACAGTTTTTAAGCATACTAAGAAACCGTGAATTTGCCTTTTTACATTTTTAATTTTGACTCGAAAATTCAGATCATAATCCAATTCACGTAATTTTTTCACTTGAGACCAATATTTCCATAATTCTTATCGAAGTTACGAATCTGGTTATTTCATGTATAGAAGTACAATTCATGGAGATCAAGTTACAAAAAGAATTTCACGGAGAAGTCTTGTACTTTTTCTTAATATCTTTTTTAAGATGGCCAAGTCGAAAATTCTCAAAGTTCATAAATTTTTTTTTTTTATTTAAAGTTTATTGTGCTTCGATATCGCAGATCATTAGCACAACGGGACAAGTAAATCTTATTTATATTTACAGTGTGGGTCAAAACTTTTATCTAACTAAATAAAGAATTCAAATTGTATTGATTAAATTGATGAGTATTTTCCAAATTTTCGACTTCTTGTCCTAGAGCCTGTTGTAAGGAGTCCACCATACCAGTTTGTTCTCTTTGAGGTCTGAAGTTGGGGCAGTCAACAAGTATATGTTTGACGGTCATAGTTCGATCACAAGTGTTGCATACTGGAGCATTTTCTCCGTTCAAGACATGGGCGTGCGTGAGCCTGGTATGGCCTAGTCGTAATCGAGATATTTTGACTTGGTGTAGACGATTATTGGGAAGGGTCATCATTCTAAGCGGGTCAGGTTTGATTTGTTTTAGAAATGTACTCTTTTGTACCCAATCTGATTTCCACAAACATCCAACTCTATATGTTGCAGTGATTTTTATATCTTCTCTCATATGGGCGTGAATTAGTCTATCTACATTCTTTGATGACCATACAAAAATTTATAACTCGAAAACCGTGAAAAATAGCATAACATACATGGGGGTGATTCGAATAGCCCATGACAAGAGGGACCTGTTTTTTCCTTTTTGACGTCAATCTCTTGGCCACCCTGTAGAAAAACGAACGTAGTTCAGATTCGTCAATGGATAAATGGAATCCGTATACATAAACATTGAAGTTCTATGAATATTTCACGACATTACGCTGATTTAGTTACAGGCATAGATATAGAATACATCCTCGTGCGGGACGAAGTTGCAAATAATTCGAGTTTATCAGATTATCAAATGTCATGCCCTCAAGCCGTTTCCGTGTTAAGGAGACTACCGAAGACAAGGGTGTAATTATCACGTGTGATTATGATTCGTTATGATAACAGACATTTTAATCTCTTTATAGAGACAGTACCGAATTAATAGATTTATAATAAACACAATTATGGAAAAGTTCATTACTGAAAATGATTATTCGATAAGAGGAGTTCACAGTTACAGAAAAATGTACAATTTCAAGACTCACCGTGTCTGTCAAGATTATTGGCTTGCGTTTACATTCCATTCGAGTGAAATTTCAATGATTTAACTTGACGATTTGGAATTTTGACGATATACTCGCCCACTGCTTCGTTTTGGGTTAGGTATAACTTCGAAAGTTTTATTTTTGGAGAATTTTTTCGTGCATATTGAAGAAACTGAAGAGATTGAAGAGAATGTGCAATTCGCGAATGTTCGACCGATGAGTACTTCTTTATATGTCACTAGCTAGCCCGGCGAACATTGTTTCGCCTGAATGATACCTATACTTACGGTGGATTTCACAAATCGTTATCACCAGTGATCGGATCAACGACTTGGTTAAATTTCTGAACTGTCAAATGGAGTTGATTCTAGATTAAGCTCCGATCACCGGTGATATGCTTTGTGAAACCCCCGGTTGAAGTTGTACATATAAACTTACCATTGCTATTTCTTCAAGCAGGAGATAAATTAGGCATAATAAAAGTTCTGTCAATAGTCATCTGTCAAATGCCATCTGTTGAATACCATCTGTCAAACGTCATCTGTCATCTTTTCCATGGATATGAGCTGTCACACAAAACAGAAATATAAAAATAATATGTCAATTACTAATTATGGGCAATTTTGAATTCAGTTATTCCCGCAAACATATTTATTACCCAAACATAAATCAGAAACATTTCAGAAATATAGAGAAAAGATGAAAATGGACAATTCACGATTGATGCTGATCGTCGCAAATCGATTTACTTGACATTCCGGTAAAAGTTCCACCAACTTGAGATATTTACCCGCTTTTTGATCTGATAATAGCCTTCCATGTTATTATAAGTTCTATGCAAATTACACAATAATTGTATACATCGCCACCTAGTGGCGATAATATTAAATATAGTACTTTCACGACTACGCTACAGTCTCTAGACACAGAATACCTAGATAAGAGCCATTAACCGTAGCGACACCTAGTGGCCTTATTCAAAAGGAGGAAAAGAATTTCCTACACAAGAAAACCGTAGCGACACCTAGTGGCCTTATTCAAAAAGAGGAAATGCATTTCCTACATAAGCAAATTTTTCATTAAATCTTTTAGAGTTTAATGTATTTTATAATAACCAGGCCGTAGACGAATCCATAAATGAAGTTTCATAACAAACAGTCCGTCCGATCTCGAGTTATAAATGGTGTAACCAACAACTCTGTTTTATATATAAAGATTATTTTTCACTGAATTGACACAGTAATATATTTTTTCGATCCCTGAAACTGCTTGACACTCATAATTCAATTAGTAAGTCATAATTTCCTGATCGACAAGCTTGCCTGGCAAGTGGCAAGCCAACGTAAAACTCAATTGACTAATTTATCACACGATACCAATGAAACAAATGGAACTATATTTGGGTCACCTGTTACCGGCGTTTATGATTTTTGCTTTTGTATTAACTGAATGCAGCGTCGATGACATGGAAATGACAGAAATTTTTTTACCCCATACTCAATGATGTATGAACTTTAATTTCAAATTATATGGAAAGGTTGAGATTTTTTTGTAAATTTCGATAAAATTTTATGTATTCTGGCTCGCGACCTGGGCAAAATTCTGCAGAGTAAATTTAATAGGTATATCATTTTGCCCATTGGCCAACTTAACTTCGGCATTCGAGATGCGGACCTACCCTGAGAATTTCAGAATATTTTATATTAATACTGAGTGATATATGTTTGGTTGTGTGTATAATCCAATTTTTCATTACAAAATTATGAGTAGATACTTGGCATGGCTTCAATCGATCCCTAATATTTTCAGTGAAGAAATTCGGCTCCACCTGAAAAAATTCATGCCCCCAATTCCAGAGATTTGATGAAGCCAGTACGGTATCTGCAACAACTTAAACGAGGATAATTCCGCACTCCTACAAGTTTCTTGTTCATAGCATCCTTTCCTTTGGCTTGCAATGGCATAGCATTCCGTAACCAGGAGAATAGAAAATGATAAGAGTAACAAATACCTGTGTAAACTCAAATCAGGATTCAAATAGTCCAAATTACCACGAATAAGACACATACGGACCTTTGGTTCAACGTATTTTTCTGATTATATTCAAAAATAAATCCAAATCTCACTTTTCATACGCCATATGGCATATGGGGATGACAACACTGTCCAAAACATTATTAATAACACAAAATTCAAATAGCGGTACGAAATTAATGAATGAACTGGCCACTGTTTCAGAAAACGGTGCTGCCATGACGTGCCCATTCATTATGGGTAAAAACGACCGAGACGTTTCGCGAACATTTCTATACTAAATAGTATATGTAATGTGGTGAATACACATTATTTGAAGAAACAAACACTCATTTCGGACATTCACGTACAAATGAATAAATGAATTTCAATATGAAGTACTTTTTATTTTGACTCAGAGTTTATTTATTAGAAAATGCAAAGAACTTCACGATTTCCTTTTGATCACTCAGTTAAGTTCTGATGATTTTGAAGAGTAGCTTCACTATTCATTATTGAATGGGCGTCTCTTTTTTCTGTAGTCAAAGATTGAAACCATTTTTGTCTCAAAATTCGAAAAATACAGACATCGTAAGCGATTGACATCAACCCTCGATCAAGAATAATAATTTGTGTTCAGTGACATATATTTTGAATCGATTGTTCCGTTATCGTTGTGCTATATTAAGGTGGGTGATATAAGGCGATTTTTTATGAAAACATTACCTATCATGAAATGCAACGAGACATGCCGGTTGTGACGCAAAACGACTATATTTTTTCGAATATTTGATAGAGCCATAAATTCCTTGCCATATACATCCATACCGATAGAGGTTAACTAGTGAAATTTTTTTCATGATTTACTTCTGAGGATAATGGCGTAAGCTGCATACGTGCTATATATCCGAAAATGACGATTAATGCGCTTTGCCATCCCGACCGCAGTAAAGCCACTTTTATGGTGCTTCATCTGTGAAAAATGACTAGATATTTTACGCTTCTATAACGTCATTTGTGATCCAGCATCCGCTGAAAGCACATACCTGCTTTACTGAGATTTACAGAATCTGTTCAGTTTATAAAGCTCCAGGAATAATTATTTAAAAGAAGAAAGAAGTGTTGACATGAAGAAAAACACTATAGCCCTCCAAAAAATGTTTTTCATTATCGAGTATTTGTATATATAGGTACAGAATAACCGATGGGTTATGCTCGTGTTTCATTTTCATTCCAAAAACATTTCCATTTATTTATAGTTGTTACAGAATGAGATTCAAAAATGAGGAATTTTCAAAAACTTGCCGATGCAATGTTGTTTCCTGATAATCACTTTCACGGACCATTTTCGGTTCAGGAAAGTACTTCTCTGAGTTCGTAAATAACGTTCTAAAATGAACACATTTCATTGAAATTAAATTGAACTAGAAACAGAAGTAACCTCACTAGCCTCCTACGAAATGAAAGTGAGGAGACACAGTATCTCATTCATAAATTTGAGAATTGGTGAAGCAAAAGTTTAGTCAGTTTTCAAGGAGTGGAATGAAGATAGCATGAAGGGTATAGTAGCAATATCATCAGATACTCCCGTGGCAATTTTGAGGAATATTACTTTTAAAGGTCCAGTGGCGTGATAACTGTGTATAAGAAAACGAAGTCTTAGAGCCAACCTATTATTTCGTATTTACTCACTAACACAGTGCCCAAGTAGAAATAATTTCAGGATTGTCCACATGGTAGTCATTCCCATAGTTTGAAAGAAGAGATCGATAGCATAAAAAAATGTTATGGAGAAAGCACACATCCTGGATATGTTTTGTGACCCAAGAATAAGTTTTGCAGTCGTATTCTAGAATTGAAATCGATCTTCATTTTATGTAGACAACCTGAATAATTCGACTAATGAAATTTTCCCAAGTTTTATTCTCATTCAGCACTTGCCAAATAAAAATGTTTTTGAAATGAAACTAATTTGGACGAACCCTTTTTTCACGCTTCCAGCAATAATTTTTTTTATGTCCCACATGGAGATAAGAACTTTTTTCTCATACCTAAAGATGGGAGTTCAAGAACTTTCCGCTATATCTAGTTAAATTTTATTCCAAATGAGCGTACGTTTTCTTCTTGACTGTCGCGTTTTCACTTTCATTTTCTGCCGACAAACAGAGTGACAGCCCAATCGTACAATGTTTGACTACGCAATTATCTACACGAATGCTCAATGGAATTGTTCGTAGATTTCTATTGTATAGTCCATCCAAGAATGATTGACATCTCGGGGGGTTTTTGGAAAATCTAAATTATGTTGGTAATTTCCATTCCGCTATATTTCGAATTGCAGAATTCGGCAAATAATTGGACAAATGAAATAAATATCTTTGGAATGAGGCTCTGAGTGTCCAGCTAATAAATAGAAAGCCTGCACATTGAATATATGGGATGACAAAACCTTTCATTATGAACTTGACGAGGTCTGCCCAGATGAGGAAGTAATAACAGTTGTGATTGTTCGAACAGAATATAATAGCAATATTCACATTTTTATATTTCATATTCTACACCTTCATTGATCACAAATATTGAAAGTTAAAATTTGATGACAAAATTCTGCATATATTGAATAGATCCATTCGTTGAGTTTTGTTTCTGTCTCGAAATCTATTACAAATTTCCCAATCCATTCACTTTGCAGCAACACGCTTCAAATTATCAACTGGATTTTTCTGGTTCAGCGAATATCCATACTGAACTATGGAAAGGAAAATTTTTTTGTTATCACCCACGATATTCTTCATCATCGACAAGAATTGATCGTAAGATCGAAAATGTATCAATACAAGGTGAAAATATTTTACTGCTGGTATACAGATTCAAACTCGGGTAATCGTATGTGAAAATTGCGAACATTTTCATGCTCAAAGTGCCTTACTTTGACTATTTCCCTCGTCCTAATTTGCACCAATCAGAAACGCGCAATTTTGAATCACAAATAATTTCTAGATGGAAAAACTGAATGGCAGCAGCTGTCAGCAGTTTTTTCGGGTTTACCCGCGGCAAAACTTGACAGTTGTTGTCAACGAAAATTAATAATACATACATAACATAAATTGCATACAGAATAATGTGTTACTCATGAAATAGTCTTGTCAAATACCATTTTGGCATCTAATTTTTCCTGAGAAAAACATCGAAAAAACACAAAGCGAAGTAAAATTTTTTTGACAAAACGCATTCATGCAGGTGCAAACCAGCACTCATTATTACTTAGAAACGTGTTTTTTCGATTTTTTTCGGAAAAATTGCATGCCCTTATGCTTATGATATAACTCACGAAAAAATACCATTTATTTTTTAGGTTATTTCCATATCTTTTATTGCTATGATGAAAGCACAGAAAATTCTTCGTAACTTTTTTGTAACTGGATAAAGCTGCGACTGCTTCAGTTTTGATTGGCTCATTTCCCATATAAGAATTATTAGATATACTCCATTCACTTTTATAAAGTATCGCGGTTGGCCAAGTTTTAGGCTCATCAAGGTTTTTTACCTGAAAAAAATCGCAGGTTGGCACTTGTGAATGACATTACGTCAATGAATAAATCTTACTAAGAATGCCGAAGGTAGTTTCGAAAAAGCAGAGGCAAAGTATCAGGAAGTGCTGTTTAGAATTGAAATCTGCGCGCATTCTAAAAGTAACCCTGATAATTTCTCATCGACAGTTATTTTCTCAAAGTAAATAAACATTTCGATAAATACCTAATTACTACGACACATATGTAGAAACGGCAACGTTGCTTGTTCAACTGACAGAAGAATGACTATAACCTAACATTTTCAAAATATACACGGTGAAATGTGTCAGAATTCCATGGCCAACCAGTATACTTTATAAAAGTTAATATGGAGTATGCATTCCATGTTACTAAAAGTTCTATGCTTGTGCGGCAATATTGAGGATAAAAACATTTTTTTTTGATTCTATCTCTCTCTGACACATCGTATTATGTCGTGAAACGTATGTCATTCTAAACTCCATGTGAATATTTTCGATCGTAACGACGTAACCCCACAATTCAATGTGAAATGTTTCAATCGCTTTATTCCGTTCTCTTCAAGTCCATAATCGGGGCTATTCACTAAGCAAAGTTGTTATGGATAGCAACTGTAAATCGTGGTTATCCCATGTAATAAGCATGGGATAACGACGATTTACAGTTGCTATCCATAACAACTTTGCTTAGTGAATAGCCCCGAATATCATTGTTAACTCCTATTCATATTCTAAAATTGAACTGAAAGTATTTAAGTGACATATTTCCATATTGGATATCTATTATCTTGTTGTCTTTCAGAATAAACATAACCTCTTGATTTCTCGCAATTTTTAAATTTCCAGTTGACGCAAGCGTACAACCCATAAGACTTACAAGATTTCGCTTTACTTTGTGACAGTGAAAAGCAGGGATATATTCCATATTGGTATTAGTAGATATATGATATGAGTTCAACCCAACGACCATAGAAATTCTTATTGGATCACGTCTCAGGATGGCATTTACCTACCAATAAAACTAGACCACAATCAACAAGTGCTTTGTTTCTCACTAGAGAATAGTCAATTTTGAAAGCCCATTATGTGGTCAAGATCAATATAGTCCATGGCGCAACCTATTCTTATGATTAGTACCATGCGTTAGTGTAATTTCAATAAGTAGAAAATTCGAGCGAAATGAACAAATACACTTTGAACATAATTCCGTGAAAATAAATATTGAGGAAGCTACAGGGTGGACCAAAAGTCCGTACTTTTAAATCAGTACTTACGTCGAGCAGCGAAGGCGGGGTGTGGCGGAGGGGTTACGTAACTCGAGAGCAGCCTATGGGAATTTTTAGTGCCATGGCGCCATTCAACGGAGCACAACGTGCGTTCTGCGTACGCGAGTACTATCGAAACAACGATTCTCCGACTATAGCGCAACGAAAATTTTGCGCTCACTACAACTTACGGCATAAAAATGAAGCTCCATCAATTCAATTGATTAGAAAATGGGTACACAAGTTTGAGGAGACAGGTTCGACAATGGATAAACCACGATCCGGCCGATCTGGGACTTTAAAGGATCCCCCACACCAACGCGGTACTGCGGGAGCGGGAGCGGTAGCGGGAACGACGCGGGATCAAAACATGTGGCGGGATATAGAAGTACTCACTACGCCTGAGTGCGAGTACTTCTATATCCCGCCACATGTTTTGATCCCGCGTCGTTCCCGCTACCGCTCCCGCTCCCGCTGTCCCGCGTTGGTGTGGGGGATCCTTAAGGGATGCCGAACACGTAGAGACTGTAAGAACATCCGTTCGCGAACAGCCTACCCTCTCTACTCGAAAGCGGTCAAGTGTCTTAAATGTGCCAAGAACATCTTTAATTCGTATTCTCCACAAAGATTTACATTTACATCCTTATAAAATTCAAATGGTACAGGAATTAAAGCCACAAGATCATGCTCATAGGCTCCAGTTTGCTAATGATATGCTAGAGAAGTTCACCAACTTTAACAACATTCCAGATTTATCCCCAATGGATTTTTTTTCTTTGGGGATCCCTTAAAAATAAAGTTTTTGACACCAACCCAGCGTCTCTTGAAGAATTAAAGGAACGCATCAGCGAAGAAATCCAAAACATTTCAGAAAACACCTGCAAGGCCGTGATAGAAAATTTTCGCTCCAGGTTGCAACAGTGTCGTGAGGGACAAGGGTCACATTTAGATGATGTAATATTCAAAAAATAAAATCCCTACTTGTCTTTTTTAATGATAAATAAACAGATTTTGCAGCATTTATCTAGTTTTGTTTTTATCATTGTTTAAAAAGTAAACGGACTTTTGGTCCACCCTTTATTATACATTTCTTGGTTGGATGTAGATACATTTTGTAGGGTGATCCAACTTGTGCGTAGATTCTCATTTGTCAGTTCAAGAAACCAATTGAGAAAAATGATAAACAGCCAAAGAAATCATCAATGACACAAAAATTAAAAAATTATGCAACTCTTCGATCACTTCAAGAAATGAAAAAATTCCAATCTCCTTGAGTCATCAATGCATCGTGTCGATTATTGTCTGAAGTCCAAAAAACATAATGTGACGCTATTTGTATGGAATGAGCGTAACATAACATTTGATGCTCGCAGTAGGTCCCCTTCTAACTATTGCATTACACGTTCGAAAACTCTTTTCTCTATTTCAGTATCGTAATGAGTTCATTACAGTACTAAAAACAGTGCTAGTGCTGTAATGAACTCATTACAGCATTGTTTTCAGTTATACTTTTCGTTTCGTGGTTGTCAAAAATGACTTCCGATCCTATCAATCTTCAACACACACCAATTTGGAAATGTCAATTTCGTAACACTCACAGAATAACATAACATAATCTTTATTCTCATAATCAATGCAAAATCTACAAATGAAAAGGGATAACCGTCAAAAAATAATATAAATTCAGTAAGATTGAAAAGAATATTCCATGAATTCCTTGATGGAATATGGTTCGATATGAACAATAAGTTTAGTTATTTCTATTTTGAATTTTTTTAAACCTGATAAAGTCATGAAACTCCTCGGTAGTAGGTTGAAAATTTTAATACACATATATTTTGTGTTTCTTTCTGTTAGCGTGAGAGAAATCTTCGGGAAGTGGTATGGAATTATACGTCTTGTGTTGTTTTTATTCAACAGTTCTTCAAAATATTGTGGATGTTTTTTCACGAATAACAGACATTCCAAAACATAGAGTCCTGGAAGTGTGAGCATTGAATTTTTTCTGAAGTGACCTCTACATGACTCACGATATCCCAACCCGAGAATTGCTCTCAGGGCGTATTTTTGCAGAACAAATAGTCTGGTCAAATCGGTGCATCCACCCCATATGACAAGTCCGTACCTCAGAAGTGAAACAAAACTTGCGTGATAGGTTGTTTTCAATAGCTCCAAGTCCACTTTCCGAGACAAGACCCTGATCATGTACAAAGCTTTATTGAGTTTCTTGCTGAGACCATTTACATGATCATTCCATTTAAGATGACAGTCTAATGAAATTCCTAGAAATTTTGTCGAAGATAGGAACTTGATCTGATTATTATTCAATGTTATCGAGTGGACATTCCTGATCAGACTGAATTGTTCTAAAAATCACACAATCAGTTTTACATACATTTAGATGTAATTCATTTTGATTGCACCATCGCTGGACTGCATCAAACGCCAACTGAGTTTTTTCAATACTCACATTAAGATTTTTGCTGCGTAGGAGGGCATTCGCATCATCAACAAACAATAAGAGGTCAAGATCATTGATGTACATCAGAAACAGAAAAGGTCCCAGATTACTTCCTTGGGGGACCCCTACGTTGAAATATTTATCCCTCGACATAAAAACTTGTCCTTCATTTTCAATGCAAACCCTTTGAACTCTATTGTGCAAGTAGCTACGGAACAACTCCAGTTGGCGATCGCGTATACCATATGAAGAGAGCTTACTCAAAAGACGTTCATGATTGACACCATCGAACGCCTTAGATAAATCTAAGAAAAGGCCAATAGGAACCTCCCCGCTCTCGAAAGCATCAACCATAATAGATAGAATTATTTTCAAAATTCAAAAATCAACAAATTTTCGAACACAAATTTATAAACACTGTCGAACGCCCCAGGGTTGGATCGCAGCTGCTTTGCGGAGGCATTCAGATAAATAATCTGAGGAATGAAATACAAGTCATATCCTTTGACGTCGAAAATCCACCTAATGAGAAAATAAAATTTTTAATTGATAGCCGAGCATCCATTACGGTATTGATCCTGATTATTGCCAATTGAATCCAAACAATCTTGCATCACTTCAGTTTGATAGTTGAAAGCATAATGATTTTGTATCTTCATTCAAGAACAACTAATCTTAATCATAAAACAATTTGTTTCAGGTTTGTTCTATTGAATCGTTGGTCATAAAATTCAGTTTGATGATTATGACGATGTACACTAAGTATTGTTTTTTAGTTCTGATTTAATAGTCTTCAGTCTTTTATTTATGAAATCCCATGCATATCTTTCTAGCTTTTACAATAACTGTTCATGACTATGGCCGGGTTTCACCAACGATTTTAATCTCGTTTGAGGCAGTAAACGATAATTTTCTGTGGTTTTCCAGTCGAAAATCAATCGGTAATCTCAGGCCCGGTTTCACCAAACATTTTAACCTGGTTTAACGAGATAACTGAGATTACCGATTGATTTTTGACTGGAAAACCACAGAAAATTATCGTTTACTGACTTAAAGGAGATTAAAATCGTTGGTGAAACCCGGCCTCAGTTATCTCGTTAAACCAGATTAAAATGTTTGGTGAAACCGGGCCTTAGTCTAACGCCTCGAAAAGATCCATTCAGACTATTTAGATATCATCCCTCCTGAAATTTCCTGATGAAAATACCAATAAATTAGGTGATGTCGAATTCCAATTTCATGAAAGCCTTTTTATTTTGCAGTTACCACCTGTGTGTGTTCGTTTTCCTTTTGTGCTGTTTGGTGTCATCAACAAATGGAGGAGATTCATTTTTACTTCCAGCATCTTTTGTCGTGGGAGGCAGTCCTACTGCAGGTGAGTGTCATTTTGAAAATGATCAAAAACATTCCATATTTTTCATTTATTTATATACGGGGTGTAAGTGCGACGACCTGCAGCTATATGACTCATGTCCTCAAATGCTTCATTTTCTGATGTACAGGGTGTTGAAGTTCTCGCGTTAATTACGTAGTTATTTGAGACAAGCACTCGAGAAGTACCCAATGTTAGCAAATTGTCTGTACTCAGAATCGCTGAAGAACAGCAATGAGTTTTTCTGTTATTTTTCTGGTTTGAAGCTATTGTATTAGATAGTTATTGATAATCAAAAATACCCGTTAAGATGTTTCGTTTTTTGCATAAAACGGCACCCCATACGAAAGAAGCTTGAGAGATTTTTGGTTAGAAATTCAACAAGTAAATCAAAACTGAATTTTGGTAGGAAGATACCACAGGCATACCTATTTTTTTCTTGAAAAAATGAAATCGGTAAAAGTATGAACATAAAATTCAAAATTGCACGTCAAAAATACGCAATGAGTCCTACCTTTTGAGAACCACCATATTTTATTTGCATTCATTTATCAATCGGTTCCAGGGCAACAAATAAATAGATCATTTTTTCAAGAATCTTCAACACGGAACACGTAGCGTTCGCGGACACAAATTATACAGGGTCTTTCACGAGGATCCTCACCCATATTTATACGGGAAACTACTGAACGTATTTTAATGAAACTCAGAACTTGTAAGTATTTCACGATGCTGATGAAATCTAAAATATTTTCAAGGCATGAGCACCTCCGGTTTTTCCGGAAATTACGTCAACTTCCGTTTTTCAAATTAGAACACCATTTTTTTATTGCAGAAATAGATTCTTTAGAAAATTTCAAGTCATTTTGATGTAACATTTTTCAGTTTTGGTTGGAAAATTCTCTCTGAGCAGGAAAATTCGAAAAAAAATTGAAAATAGAGCTCCGCTGAAACAAGAATAACTTGGAGGTTTTGGATGGAAAATTTTCATTTTTGGGATTATTCAAGATGTAAGATTGATGTATCCACTTCAAAAATCGAAATCGCGATTCATGATACAGGGGGTGAAAAAATCGTGGATACATCAATCTTACATCTTGAAAAATCCCAAAAATTAAAATTTTCCATCCAAAAACCTCGAAGTTATTCTTGTTTCAGCGGAGCTCTATTTTCGATTTTTTTTTCGAATTTTCCCGCTCAGAGAGAATTTTCCAACTAAAACTGAAAAATGTTACATCAAAATAACTTGAAATTTTCTAAGGAATCTATTTCTGCAATAAAAAAATGGTGTTCTAATTTGAAAAACGGAAGTTGACGTCATTTCCGGAAAAACCGGACGTGCTCATGCCTTGAAAATATTTTAGATTTCATCAGCATCGTGAAATACTTATAAGTGCTGAATTTCATGAAAATACGTTCAGTAGTTTCCCGTATAAATATGGGTGAGGTTCCTCGTGAAAGACCCTGTATAGCAAACTGTCATTGTTTTTCGATGCTGAATCAACATCTGAAGTTTGTCGCACTCATTCACTAACACCCCGTATAAAGGACGCAATCTTCGGAATCATAAATATGTGGCAGTATTCAAAGAACCTGCAGAAAACGACGCTGCATCAAAATTCTCTTTTTGAAGTCACAGCAGAATTATTTGCTCAGTTGATTCTAGCTAGTACCAGATGGGCTATACTAATCAATCGCCTCGGTATTGTCCGATGAATTCGTGGTTACTAATGTTGTGATTTATCGGACATTCGTGTATAAATCAATATTGGTTCAACAGTAATTACATAATCTTTGTATGCTATTCATAACTTGCAGGCTATAATAAGGGACGTTTGTGGATTCATGCGACATAGTAATTCATGGTAAACTACCTTTAAGAAAATACGTTAATCGAAATCGTCACGTACATGGTACCTACTCAATGAAAATGTCATGCTATATCACAATGGCTGTTTACAAATTATTCATCGCAATAGAAAATGTTGACTGCGCCACCGAATATACAAGGTGCATCTTCGACTTGTGCAGTGTCACTGTATTTTGTGACTTATTCATTGAAAAAACTCAGAAGAAGATTATCAGTGTCTTTTTTCATCTGAATATGCTGTTGAAAAAACTATCGGACATGGGGCAAGAAAAGTTATATCGGAAAAACATCATCAGAGGTTATTTCGAATCAAAATCAATCTATTCGGATGACTGAAAATTTCTCTGGGAACCGCATTCAACCAGACCAATTTCGGTTTTTTTCGAGTAATTCTAATACAGGCCTTATTTCGGCAATAAAACAAATTATGTTGGCATCCAAAACGTCTATTGTTTCTGGTTCATCAGCATAACCAATGACTGAACATAACCTAAAAAAAATCCATTGGAGTTATATTATTGCCAATTCTTTCTTCCGATGAATCAATTGTTACGGTAGCTGCATGAGGTGTAGCACCATCTTGTTGGAACCAAATCACTTCTGGGTCGATACCATTCAAATTTTGGAATAAATAATCATTGATCATCGATCTCTACCAAGAACCATCCACTGGAACATAAGCTCCTGAGCTAGTCGTGGTGAACATATGCCAGAAAGCATTTTCAAAACATGAAAGTCGTAAAATTATCTTCTATTTAAAAAAAATTGGCTTCAATCTGAATTTAAATGTTTTATTTCAATTTAAAGTTACGAGACTAAAGGTCGGTATTACAAAGGGTGAAGGCTTGTTCGTACTAGACCAGTAGATTAGTCGAGTAGCGAGAAATGTAATAACTTGCCGTGTGCGAACGTCAGCAAGCGAGTCGAGTACAGTTGTCAGTGGGCGAGTCGACTCTCCACTCGACTAAACTAGTCCGAACAAGCCCTAATAGTGCCCACTGACGGGGAAACTTCTCGGGACACTTGTTGTCCGCATCTGCAATAAATCATGGTCAATAAAATGTGCCGCTTGAGTTTTGACAAGAAGTAGACGGATTATGTTGCTAGAATTTGTCAGCTTCGCCACTTCTACGGAATTCAGAACGCAGTACCAACGAAACGTACGATTTTGTTCGGTATTTAAAGGAAGTACATATTATAAAATCAATTCATGATGCTATTTCCCTGAATATTGCTTCCAAATATTAGAAACGAAGATATTCATTTATATTTTGCGTTATTCCAAAGCGGGTAGTTGCAAGTTTTGCATTTTCGCTGAGTGGACTATGCGCCATAAAAACCAGATCAATTATGTTCTTGTTTCATCAGCCAAGTGTAGGGGTCCATTTTTATTGAATTTAATATATGTTATTCTGTCCCTTTTTATTATGAGAATGAAGTTGAATTTTGGAAAACATAGTTTTTCGATTTTGTGTCTGGGTTTCTCGAAACGTTATGTAGGTCTTTTCGGTAGAAAGCAATAAGTCAGATGATTGCAATAGATGAAGCAATTTGATTTTCCCTTTAAAATAAAAAATTGTATAACTGTCTCTTCGCAAAACTGATAAAAATTCAACTAGCTGGTGCAATAATATTCAACAAAATCGGAGATGCCGTTGGAACTTTCTGAATTCCCTAATTCTATGGAAATTTTCGTAGAAGTGACTGACACAACTGCAAAAACTCCGCTGTTCTTCATGGGAACTCATAGCTTCTGCAATGGCACGCGCCGGATTTTATGGTCCTTCATTATCTTCCGCTGGTGTCCGGTTCGGTTTCCTCGTGAGTGGATACCATAAGCGACGGTTGAACCGTGCAGCAACCACCAGAATCCGTATTTCTAGTGGGGAATGTGGTTGTTGACGCAACCGTTAAACCGTCGCTTACCCTTCATATTACCGGCCCTAAAAAGGGTAGGTAAAACCTACCAAAGATATTATTTTAATTCCCCAAATCTGAGCACCAAATGAAATTTTCACACCTTCCTCATTCGTAATGTAATACGTTGTTTCGACGCTATATTGACTAATTCATTAGAACAGTATCTACCGCCTATTTTTGAGAGTAGGCATTTCGGACAGCGTATCGATGATGGGTAACACGATTAAACGCCACAGCTTTTCAATTAACCCAATTTGCGGACATGCTGATTGTATTACTCAGGTGTTTCCGTGGGCATGGAATAACTCATTTATCAAGTATTTCCACGGACTGGATGACTGACAGCCACAATTCTATACATCCATCTCTGGAAGCCATCAATCTACGAATTGATATCACGGCGAGATGAAATTGGACATAATCAAATTATGACATCCTGGTGCGATTTGGATGCCTACCGAGTGGAAAAACATGGTCTATTCATCCAGAAAGTATCACTCTAATTTCAGCACATGAGGGCGATATCATTTGATTCTAAACTCAAAATCATATTGTAGATAACCGTCAAATTTGGCGCCCTTCCCTAAATGAATGATGGATATACTGAACTGAATAGATCTGGATTTAAATTCCTACCGGTATCCACTACGCATACTGGTGACTAGATACTAGAACTGGTTCCCACCAGGAAGCACTATGAAATACCTAAATATCCGCAACAGAAAAATAAAATTAACGATCTACAATAAAACTCCAAAATAAAACTCCAAAATATTCCGCAACCGTTCAATTTCAACAGTGCCTATTTCTAGGCCGGAACTAGAAATGGACTCAATGAAGACGTAAGCAACGCCCAGAGATTTGGCGAGCTAAACTAGCGTCTCTTGAATATGTCAACCTGAAGAATTGACACATTTCATTGCGACATCATATGGAAAGATATTCACGCTTTATCAGATCTGATTGAACAAAAGTCAAATCAAGAATCGCAAGCCACTGCACTAACTGCCAATAAGCATATAGAGGGTCATTCCAAAATATGACGTAACTTGAAAGAGAAAGATTGAGAGATTGAAGGAGATTTTTATTTTTCATGTTTGGTTTGATGATACAGTTGATAGTACTGACGTTTGAAGTACGACCACATTACTGTCGGTTGTCAGTTACAATAAATGTTTTCACCTGTGATATTGAGATTTTGATTATTTCAGCCTTGACACACGCATTTTTGATACGTGCCCAAAACTTTTCCTATCTGCAATGAAAGTAACTTTATGCTTACGTTAAAAATGGCCTTTTATCCATACACTGAGAAAAATGTTCATTTTGATTCTAATGAAACGGCTTTATTAACTCTCACATAATTATTACAATAGTAAATTCAATTAATTCGATTATCTGTCTGCTCATTTCAATTTTTTCGTTTCATTCTCATTAGAAGTTCTATTTCATTGTTATCAATTCATTTGGAATAATGACAAATCCTATAGTGTCAATGTTAGGGATAATTATAAGACAACTTCCTGTTTCATTCGAAATTTTACTATTATTTCAATAAACATTCTGACTGCGCTGAAAAAAAAGGTTTATTGTTTTTATGTGACGCTTCATTGCATCTAACATTTTCTAGAGTGGGGTTGAACATGGCTTGGCTCCTTTATTCTTATTCATTTAACAACAAAGTCGTGGAAGTGAGCAAGGTCGTCTTTTCAATAATAACTAATGAAAAACTGATTGAATTAAATGAATAGAGACATTGAGCCGAAACTGCTGATATCATTCTGTTAGGTGACATTTTTCATACCTTATTGAATACCTACTTGAGTACTGTAGAGTTTGTTATGGCATATTTTCTAGTTTTCAGAAGGAGAAATGGATTATTATTATTATTATTAAATCAAAACAAGAGTTGAGGAAATTCCTATAAACTCAAAAACAAATAGGTTATATATCACGATATTATAATCAACAATGATTCAACCAAGAATATCAGCGTTATCCAAATACTGGATTTCCACGTTAAAATCTGGTGGAAACTAAATGGATAAAAATATTGGAGAATCGTAAAAGAAGGGTTACATTGAAACCGAACTACAATCTAATATTTCAGTGACTATTTCCCTCGTCTTAATTTCCACCAATCAGAAACGCGCAATTTTGAATCACAAATGGTTTCTAGATGGAAAAACTGTTTGGCAGCAGCTGTCAGCAGTTTTTTCGGGTTTACCCGCGGCAAAACTTGACAGTTGTTGTCAACGAAAATTAATAATACATAATGCATCCAGAATAATCTGTTACTCATGAAATAGTCTTGTCAAATAACATTCGTGCATCTAATTTTTCCTGTGAAAAAAATCGAAAAAACGCAATGCAAAGTAATATTTTTTTAACAAAAAGCATTCATGCAGGTGCACCAGCACTCATGCTTCTTGTTAAAATATTACTTAGCAACGTGTTTTTTCGATTTTTTCCGGAAAAATTGGATGCACTTATATACAATAACATTTTTTCTATCAGTCCTCTAACATTAGAATAAATCCTAGAATGATGGTGATTTGAGTTGAGCTGGTGTTGCTGTGTACACGTCCTAGAATAACAATGTTCACCACTGATGAAGAACTTCAAATCAACGTGTAAACGTTACTCAAAAACCGGAAAGAAACGACTTTTTACCTTCTCCTGAGTCCTGAATAAGTTATGAAAGTGTCGTAACTTGGGAAATGAAACGATTTTTCTACGTTCTTGTTTTCATTGGGAACTCCCATCAATAGTGATGAAATGAATTAAACAAAGAAGAAATAAATATTTCAATTCGAATTATTTCTGATCCCGAAAGATTACAACGCTAAATATCACGGAAACAATTCACTACATGTCCGGACCAATCTTGAAATTCAAATTTGCAACCCTTCTCTCCCGATAAATTCTGGTGCCTCCTGAAGTATTCCAAATGGAATAGAGGGTTTCTCAGTATTAGATTCCTTGAAATTTATCGCTCAGTTGTTCGAAGAATCTGAGAATATATTATGGACATATATTAGATTTTATAATTGTTTTTACTTGCAACGCTGTTTCCATGTGAGCTGCAATACACTACAAGTGAATAATGCCAACGATATTTTCTGTACTGCTGTTGAGAATGTGATACATCTTCCAGAAAGATAATAACCGAAAAAATATATAAGCATCAGTATACATTTGCTTGAACCATTCATAGCTGTAGAGGAGAGATTTACTTTCAAAAAAACACAGTGATTGAAATAAGAACAAGAGAAATAAAAAGCATACACATATTGTGCTAAATTCATGGAAAATTTGAGTAAGAACTATAAGATTTGAACGCGCAAGACTCCATAACTCAATATACAGAGTAACCCATTTTAAATGATCTACGGAAATAACTCCTTCGAAAGATCCTGTACAAAAAAATGGCAGCGCTGCGTTACCTTCAAGAAATAGTGCCAGAGTTAATTTAAACGTTTTTGAAGCAACACATGTAAATTTTTTGCCATGTCCACCTAGATCCCCCGATATTTCGCCCATAGAGCATGTTTGAGACATAATGGGTAGAGGGCTTGGAAATTTACCGCAGCTCCCACGGACTTTGGCGGCTCTGAGACATGAAGTACAGGTAGCTTGGGATAGTATCCCTCAAGAAGAAATAGACCATCCATTGCATCAATGCCAAGACGTACACCCTTCGTTTCTTCTCCAAATTTATGTTTTAATAAAAAAAATTTAAACAGCTCCTTCTGGGTGCAGTTTCTTTATCAGTTAGTATAAGTCACGAGAGATGACTCGGGAAACAATTATTCATTATGTTTCCATCAAATTCCTAGTATGAAGAGTACAAAGATGCATAGAAACCCTGGTGTAACGACTCCTAACCAAAAACCCCTTTCGGGTGATATGTGAAGTAGGACCCTATCTCAGATTTCCTATCCGCAAGAAAGCTTTACAAAAAATCTTATCAGTGCCAACAATAGGTATTCTATGCATCTATCGGAGTACAATACATCTTTTCACATGTACTTGACAATTTCATTGAGTGTAGTCGCAGAAAATGTATTAAGTGGAGTGGGATGTGAACAAAATTGCACAGATTAACTGTTTCTCTATGCACGGAAATTATAGTGATACAATGTGCAGTGTGCACATCAGTGTAATATAATATACTCTATTGTACAATATTGCAGTTGGTGCGAACACAACGAACAAACCTTGAATTACAGTTTATTTGCAAAGACACTATTGACACAGTTATCTGTTAATCAATTACCGAACTGATAGCTGTACAAAGTGATTAAAAACTGCATCAAATCAAATATCCCAATAATGCACAAATTGGCGCAGGATCCGGGTATCAATAATATCATTCCGATTCGGAAAGCTTGTCCGATTTTCGCTGATTTTTAACTATAAAAGGTTCAGGAGGGGATTTCCCAAAATTTTATTCTAATAATCACTATTCGACAGTTCTCACCTGGAATACTGCCTGAACTGAATAGATCTGAAGTAAAAACTGAAAATAAATGGCTGAAAAATAGTACATTGTTTACCCGGCAGTGGTTCTTAACCGGTGGTCCGCGGACCACTGGTGGTCCCTTGAAGCACCTGAAGTGGTCCCGCGAAGTCATCCAAACCCTCGATCGCCCTAAATAAGGTTCTGAAATCCCCGCTGTACACGGGAACGGAAACACGCGGCCCGACCTGACTCATGTCCTGAAAGCCCTGCATAAACGTCAAGAGATGATGGCTTCTCTGATATTTCAATAAATTCGAATTCGACACCAATTTGAGAGTGCGGTCGACTGAAAGATCTCAGTATTCTGACTTTTCTTAGTCCCTTTGATCTTAACTTCACCTATTACTCAACATATTCTCCTCTTAATTGAATACATTTATTACAGCGAACCTGCAACGTCTCTAGACCTTTCCAAAAAATGTTTCTTCTTTTTCTGCAAACTAGTCCTCCACAGCTTTCATTACCTCCTCGTTGGAAGAAAATTTACGACCTTTTAAACTTTTTTTCAGTTGAAGAAAGAGATGATAGTCGGAAGGAGCCAAATCTGGTGAATAAGGGGGTGTTCTAGTAATTCTAACCCTAAATCACGAATTTTTTGCATAGCAACATGAGGTTTGTGTACTGGGGCCTTGTCCTGTAAAAACAAAAAACCTTTGGATAGCTTTCCGCGCCTTTTCTCTCGAATTTCTTCCCGTAGAGTGGTCAGTAATGTCGAATAGTGAACTCCAGTTATTGTTCTACCCTTATCCGAAATATCAATCATGATTACTCCATGGTAATCCCAAAAAAATGAAGCAAGAACTTTTCCAGCAGACTTTTGGACACGAAACTTCTTAGGTCTTGCTTTGTTTCTGGATCGTAGAAATGTACCCAAGTCTCTTCCATAGTAACAATTCGGTTTAAGAAGTCTACATCGTTTTCAAATCGAGCAAAGATCGAACGCGATGCTTCTACCCTTGCACGCTTTTGGTCAACATTCAAACATTTGGGGATCCATTTTGCAGAAAATTTTCTCATGTCCAAATTGACGTGAACTATATGATGAACGCGTTCGTATGAAATCTTCAGTGCTCCATATATCCGTTTTAGCCCAATTGGACAGTCTAATAAAATCATGTCATGAACTGCACCGATATTTTCGGGGACTGACACAGAAAATGGCCTTCCCGATCGGTCATCATCTTCAATGGAAAATTTACCTCTTTTGAAGCTTGCAGTCCAATTTTTCACGGTCTCATACGAAGGACATTGATCACCAAGGGTATTAAGCATATCTTCGTAAATCTGCTTACCTCTTAACCCTTTGAAATACAGGTACTTGATGATGGCTGGATACTCCAATTTTTCGATTTTTACAATTTCGGTGGACATCTTTTTTTTTTAATTCATTGCGTAACTCTGGTTTACTTTTTTGACGTGGAACTCTACACTGACACTTCTAATAAGTTATTGTTCGTTGATATGGTATCGCAATATTTTGTTAATGCATGGAACTGGTGTAGGCTAACTAGATATCAATACATCCTCGTATGTATTCCATGTGAAACTGATAGCTCCAAAAAACCTTTTTCCTTTACATTCACTATATTAGCTTCGGTACGTCCCTAGTTGGTGGTCCATGGCAATAAAAGATTCTGTCAAATGGTCCCGCACCACTAAAAGGTTCAGAACCACTTTACCGTGTAGGAAAAGCGTTACATTCCTGGACGATTGTGAGTCCAGGAATGTGTCTTTTCCTACGAGGTGAGCATACTATTTTTTTGCAAATCGTTTAAAATTCGACAGATTCCAATTAATTTTGATGAAATCACGAATAATTCAATTCATAAATAAATGATGCTTCGAAATTTGTATCGAGATTGGTTACGTTACTATGGAAACGTACTCATTGAATTGTCAAAGTTGACGGATATAATTAATTTAATTGCTAGTGTTTTCGAATTCAAAACTGTGTAAAATGATAAGTGATGATGAATTTGCTATTTCTGGGACTCCTCCAGAGCTGGTTGATGCAGTGAAAATACTGCTTCTTCAGAATAAGTGCCGGAATCATGAGAAAAGTTCGTATAAGCATTTGTCGAACCAACTGTAAGGAAATATCATTTCCTTAAAGTGAGGAAATGAATATTTCCTAACAGTTAAGAAATCTTGCCTTTTTCTATGGCCAATTTTGACTGGAATGTCAAAATTATCTAGTGATTTGCGAAAAAAAGCATTGTTTTATAATCTGAATTGAAGAATGCGGAAATGTTCGATAGATAAAACGGGGTAAATAGTTTAATTAGCTGCAAGAGTGAGAAAACCGGTGATCGCGTGAATAATAATTTGATTTGTTGTTTTGATCGCTCTGATCATTTTGTACTTTGCAATTATTATACAGGGTGTTTAACTGGAAACTGAACATAATATATAGCCGTGAATAAGACATCGAGAAAATCATTTATGCCCTTTGGCGTTTACCTCGTCTTCGAAGCAAAAGCGAGATACCTACTGGATGTTCGATGCCAACTTTGAGTAATGCTCATAACTGTGTTGAGTATTTTTTGATACTCCATTGAATTGTGGTGTAGAATTCTAGAGGAATACTCGAATTAGCGGAAAACCTGCAAAGTTAAAATTTTTATGTCGATTGCCAAATTGGATGGCATTATTTAAATTTACTAAATTTTCTGAGATTTCCCGTGAAGAATTTTTCAAAAGTTTGAAAATGATTTTTTTGCTTGTCTAAAGTAGAATGAAACTTATACCGAAAATTGTTGAAATCTTTCATTCTCAATACTGATGTGGAAACAGAATAAAGAAATATATTTTTCTTGTGGTCGTCCAAAGATTTCGCTCGGAGTTTCTACCTACTCAATTTTGTATTTGATAAAGTGGTGGCCTTACGCAAGCCAGAGTTGTGCTGATGGGCTGAAAAAACAGAATTCAAAAAAACATTGCTGGTAATCGAACTATCCACTTTCTGGTGGTAAAGTAACCTTACCTTAAATTCGTCGAATGTCAATTTTTTAGACAGCTGTCAACTGAAAACTACGAATCTACCTACAAGGTGGATGAACGATTTATATTGGTATAAATTATCCTTGAAAAGAAGGAGAAATTGTAGAAATCAAATATTTTATTTCTTGTGCGCTTACCCAGTTTCATTCCTCGATTAATTGAGAAAGGCTAGTGGTAAAGTTTATTTCCTACTTCATTCAGATATAGAAAGCCTTACTTTTCATTTGGAGCCTCTTTCAGATTAGAGAATTCTATTTTTGGTGATGTACCTACAAATTGGCGCAGGATTCGGTTTCTCTGAACAGATCATGAAAGTTTTAACTGATAGGATTTATTACTTTGAATAATGATGGATTTTCAATCTTCTATTCTGATGATTCCTTCTGTAAAGTCCAAAAATCCTTAACATATACAGGGTGAGTCTTTGACTTGTACATATATTTTAACTGTAGATTCCTCTCATCAAACGGAAAACTTTTTTTCCTATACCATTTTTCAAAATTCGGTTTGGTTCGGAAGATACAGGGTGTCGAAAATCCATGAAAAGATGACTTCTCTGTTTATACAAGGTGCGGCACGGAGGGCGGACGTTTTTCAGATGGGCATAACTTTCCCCCACTGAGGACGAGAGAAGTGGGGAAGGTGCCGTTAGACTCGTGTGTTCCTAGCATTTATTTACCAGTTGTCGTCATGGAGCCTTGGACGGTGGAGCATCGTGTTTTCGCCTATGATAGTTTCGTCCGAAATAATGAGTCAGTCACGGTCGTGCAGCGTGAGTTTCGTCGCCATTTCCACATTCATCGGAATAGAGCTATTCCCTGTCGAAACACCATCCTTCGTTGGGTTGAATCACTTCGCAGACGTGGTGAACTGATCAACAGAAGACCAAGAGGACCTGTGCGAACAGTTCGAACGCCTGAAAATGTTGAACGCGTTCGACAAGCCATTCTTCGCAGTCCCCAGATTTATCCATATGCGATTTTTTCTTATGTGGACACCTCAAGGCTAGAGTATACGAGACCAAGCCCCGAACTCTGGACGAATTGAAAAGGGCCATTCGCGTGGAAGTTGCCCAAGTTGAGAGAGCGATGTTGGAGAGAGTCTACGCGAACTTCCAAGAGCGCCTCCAGCACTGCATCACCGATTTCGGCCACCACATGCCTGATGTGATTTTCCACACTTGACTGTCTCAAATGCTATTTCCTTGAGAATCTGATTCCGTCAATAAATGTGTTTTTGAGTAAAAATTAACGCTTTTATTATTTTTTTAAAACCATTCATCCTCCGTGCCGCACCCTGTACCTTCGGAACTGTTATTTCAAATGATCTGAATTTCTGTTAATTGGTTACTCTATTTTTGGTGCATATTCCTCAATCAAAACCTATTCAGTATCTCTACTAGTATAAAAGTTACAGGGTAGTCGACTCATCAATACACGCAAAAACACCATGAAACCACTTTGAAAATATAACCGGTTCATATTTTCGAAAGTATTCCTAGGTTTTTTCAATAAAACGCGTCGTTTTCGAGTTATTCCCAATTTTACCCGGAAAAATTCGAAGACAAAATCATTAATTTCAAGAATAATCTGAATGCGTCTCTGAATTAAATATCATTGAATATTATTCCTCCTGTGGTCCTTAAACGAGTTCACAATGTTGTCAGAATATTTATCAACTTTGTCGAGACTTACATTCAAACGATGGAAAACGTTGGTGTAGACTGTAGAGATATTTTAATAATAAAATCTCACAAATTTGGGAGATAAAATTGAACACCAAGATGCATTTATTAAGCATAGTTTCTATTAAAAATTTATAGTTACCGGTCCCTATTGAAGTTAAAGTCGATGAAATACAAAATTCGCATATAAATGATGAATCTCTTATTAAATTGAAATTAATGAAAAATAATATGATACCTGATAATCTGTGGCGATGTTTCTTTCTGAACAATATCCTCTTGAAATTTTGAAAACTCGACACTACACGGTTAATATAACATTAATCCACTTCACATAATAATCACATTATAACAATTATTTACTGAATATATTCAGAACTTCACATAATGTTCACAGTTTGTTTATAGTTGGCACTGTTGGCACCGCCTCCAAGGGTAATTGAGATAGCCAAACCGTCGGTTTTCGTGGCAAAGTCGATTCATGATGGAAACGGCAGAATTCATAGATATTTATACTATGTTTCGTAAAAAATCCTTAAACTCAATGAAAATATCAGCAAGCTGACAACATCTTCTTGAAATTTCTGTGCAAATATTCAGTTATTCACAGATTGGATGAAAAATAGATTAGGTTAGGTTGTTTAATAATAAATTCTGATAATCTGAATGAAAAGTCTTTCTTCATGAGATTGTTTGGGAATTTCGGGGAAAATATGAACAAGTTATTAGTGTTTACAAAATAATCTGCAGAAAAATCGAAGGAGTAACTTTTTTTGGTGGGAGAAATGTGGCTTTTTAGTTGAAAAGCCACATGAAACCGGATGCCGGGATGAAACTAACTGTTTCTGTTGAAATTATCGTGTTTGCAAAATTTTTATTTCAATAAGGTTAGTACCTACTTGAGTATTCCCTAAATGTATAAACTCAATTCCAATCGAGAAATATGAACTTCGAATCAATTCGAGAGTATCATTAGCAATTTAACAGAGCCGAAATCGAAAAAATGGAAATTGAAAAAAAGGTTTCTTTTGGCCTCACGAATCTACAGTTGAAATAGATGTACAAGTCTGTATATCCCTGTATATTCCTCTAAAAATATAATATTACGTGAAAATTTTGTCACGATGTATTTTTCGAGTTTTCAGCCAAGGATTGTCATTGTATAAGGGTCGACTCACTGATCAAGAACCCGTCGTCAAATTCAATTCTGTCGATCCGGGCGTCCGATGACACGATAACTTTCGAACGCATTTTTCATGTCAACATGCTGTAGTATGCCTTGGTCAGCGAGGAGAAATCAGAGGTTCACCAATTAAGAGCTGGAGTTCGACAGGAAAGTGTTCTGGGTCCGCTACTATATGTATGGACACATCAGATCAATCTCTGATTGGAAGGAAACTACCGTCGAGACATTTGCGGATGACAAAACAATGATTGGACCTGTCTGGACATACGAAATAGAAACAAAATCATTGCATAGAAATAATTCAAAGATATCAATTGAAAATCCTGCAGCAACTGGTGAATGCACCTTGGTTTATGATGAGCATTACGCTGCACTCAGTTCTTCCGATTTCAACTTTGTACCACAGATGACGATATCATCGAAATCCTAATTTTCCTCAGAAAGGTCAGCGGCGATTCGGCGAAGCATTACTATTTTAACTACTTTATATGAATTAAATGAAGAAAATAAATGAAATCACGAATTCGAAAGCTACGCTTTCACATTTATTTATTTAATAATTATCCGCTCATTCTTGACTGCATCGATGAAGAACAACGCCCAAAAAAAATTAATTGAATATTATTCGGATGAAAAGGAATAAGCTATGGATGATTCCCAATAAACCGTATGGATGAACTTTACGAATGGGCAGGAATATTCGATTGCAGTTCGGTCCTGCTTCAATTGGGTAGATTACGGGTCTGATAAGACAACATATTTAAGAAGTCTCCTCGAAACAAAATTGCAGGAGCGATAAGTGGTGGCAGGCGTAAAGCTTTTTAGGGCAGATTAGCTAAATGTTGCCGCTCTGAGTATAATTTTGCCATTCCCGGGTAGCAGTAAGTCCACCTTTAATTACGACCGTTAGGTAAACTTTTCCATTGTACCCCTAAGTGCAATTCTCATTTGCATAGTGGAAGAATTTCGGGCCTTTCAATTCAATCTGGACTGGATTGCTCTTTATTTCACCTAACCTGTGAAATTCTTTGGATTCGACTAAACATCAAGTGAATTTCAAAACGGGATTGGAATAATCATTTGAATATCGTTCAGTGGAATAATACGAATTTTAGGAGTGCACAATATACAGAGTGGCCACTTTTTTAATTGGATTGTATTGGTAACTTTTAAACCATAAGAGTTAGAAGGTCGGTCACATGGGGAAAAATTTGCATTTATATAGAAGTAGTGTCAAGCAGTTCAATCAAATCGAGATTGACAGGACTGGTTATTTAGATAGATATCATAAGAAATAGTACATTGTTTACCGGGTAGGAAAAGCCTTACATGCCTGGACGATTGTGAAAATTGCTAAGTCGAGGCGCAAGCCGAGACTTGGCAACACAGAGTCCAGGAATGTGTCTTTTCCTACGAGGTGAACATACTATTTTTCCGCAAATCGTTTAAAATTCGACAGATTGCAATTAATTTTGATGAAATCGCGAATTATTCAATTCATACCTAAATGAATGATGCTTCAAAATTTTGCATTGAAATTTATTACGTTAGTATGGAGTACTCATGTTGAATTGTCAAAGTTGACGCATATAATTAATTCCATTGCTAGTATTTTCGAATTTAAAACAGTGTAAAATGATAAGTGATGATGAATTTGCTATTTCTGGGAGTCCTCCAGAGCTGGTTGATGCGGTAAGAATATTGCTTCTTTAGAATCAGTGCCGAAGGAATCATGAGAAAAAAAGTTCTTATATGCATAATATGTCGAACCAACTGTAAGGAAATATCATTTCCTTTTAGTAAGGAAATGAATATTTCCTAACAGTTAGGAAATCTTGACTTTTTCTATGACCAATTTTGACTGGAATGTCAAAATTTCCTAGCGATTTGCGGAAAAGTAAATTCTGTCATTTTTATTCAAATGAATAAATGTACGTGGATAATCCGATTGTTCGTGTGAATATTCAGAGTAAATAAATGAATATCAAATTATGAACTCAAATAACATTCATTCTCCATTAATAAATAAGTGTGCAAACATTGTGTTTGAATTGCAATGGGATGTCCAGAAAATGAGCTCGAGTTACAGGTATTTAAATTGGCAGGAGCCAACCTACGCAGTATTTGATGCATCAATTTGTGCACTTTAAGATTCAGATAATCATGCTCGGAAAATACCATTCGTCATATCAAAGCATATGTACATGACTACATCATGAAGAACTGTAGCTAGATTCTATCTTTAGATAGCACTCAAATAAGTAATATGCGTGAAGCTACTAACACTCCTTCATCAGCATATTTCATTTGGCGTGATACTGATATCGAAGAAAAATGTTTCATCCGCTCCATTACAAACGTTACTTGATTAAAAGAAATATTTGTCTGTTCTTCCGTTTGGTGTTCTGACAATATAAGTAGTTTTAAGGTGAGGTTTTCCTTTCGACAGGTGATAGAACTCGTCAAGATGAGTCATATCACCGAAAATTTCTTATATGAAATGTTCAATTCGAAAAGTTTATGAAGAAGGGGCTTATGGCAAAATCATCTGTTTAACGCACTAGAATTTTTTGCAAATTTGCTAGATAAGAAGACAGAAAACAAGAGATATTGAGATCTACCTAGAAACTAGAAAATGTTCTTGTTTTATTTTCTCGAAACAGTGGCATATGTCATATGAAAAATTTTCGGTAAAATGACTTATTTTGATGAGTTCTACCATCTGTCGAAAGGAAAGCTTCACCTTGAAATACAATATGTATATATTTGTGCGAATCAAAAAATTCAATGAAAGCATCCCAACTTGAATTGAATAATTTGAAGAAATTTCACTTCTTTGTGATTTTCTATTGGAGAAAATATTTTGAAAGCGGGATTTCTAATAGTATTCATTATCTAATGGCATTCGCTTGAGTGCCGAATCTTCAGAATTTACCATATTTGTAGGTCTTTTGATTATGATGGCAGTATCAATGATCGTGGTCCTAATACGGATGGGGTTTCTTCTCAAAACTACCCAACAACACAATGTGTTATTTCTAAAGGAAACAAATTGGCGAATGCGCTGGGTGCAGTTTTTATAAACTGTCGGTTTCTCATCGTTTTAATTTTTAAGGGTATTTTTTGTGGATGTTAATTTTTGAAGAGTGGTTGTTACTCGTTTCCTGTGAAAAATTCTGCGTTTCTTTGGAAACATTTCTGTGGCATTCTTTATGTACCACATTGAATGGGTCTTTTTCATGAATATCTAATTAAATGTGAGGTTTTTGGAGAAACTACTGACACCATTGACTTCTAGGTAAAAAAAAGTGCTTGAAAAAAACACACTATGACTCAAACTTAGATATGATATTTCCACCATGAAAATAACTTCCAGCCTCCATATCATCAGTTATCTAGCAGCGCGTATTATTTTATCGAGATATTCATTATTCATTGTCTTTTAAATGATGAAGAAGCATCCTCAAGATGAATTCGAAGAACTTCGACACCTTCGTCTGCTTTCATGTTTTTGTTGAGTCTTGCAGTTTGAAAAAGTAGGATTCCTATTAGATTATGGCCTTTGATTCGAGTTCGGTGATATGGTGGTGATCGAAGGAACAATTATTTGAATTATTTGTCTGAAATTCGCATATAAGGAAAAGGTTGGAGCGGCCATGGCTCCAAGGGCCCTACCCCTCAAATAAGCCAGTGCAGAAGACCATCATCAGTGGATATGAAGGCAGTAGCATTTCGTCTAGCATGACACTCAACCTGGAACTATTGCCGAAGCACGCGTTCGATTTTCATTAGCTCGCCTTGGAGGTAGTTCAGGAGATACTTTGGATAAATGAAATGAAATCTGAATTGCACCAAGCATCCTTGCCACGAATATCCGAAGCAGTCAGCCAATTTTTCTGGAAAGTTTAATTTCAAGTACAAATATGGGTAAGACATCTGATGGAGTTCCTCCTGGTCCTTCAATACGAACGCTAAAATTATGGGACATGAAATCACCGAAATTTAAGAGGGGTTTATACCGTTCGACGTTCAGTTCAAAACGCGATTCGAGATTTCTCACGATAGAGACCACCGATTTATATGGGGTTTTCACTTTTTTTCAACTCGAAGAGTTCTTCGAGTGGAAAAGTTCATAATTTTTTTTTCCGTCAAAAAAAAAACATTAATTTTTTTCCACTCGACGAAAAAAAGTAAAGAACTTTCCCACTCGAAGAACTCTTCAAATTGAATAATAGTGAAAACCTCATATAAATCGGTGGTCTCTATCGTGAGAAATCCCGAATCGCGTTTTGAACTGAACGTCGAACGGTATAGACCCCTCTTAATGATGCAGTCTTGTGACTGCAGAACAAACAAGAATTAGTAAAAAAGGATCAGTCAAGCGTGAGCGATTGCTCATTAAAATTATCTGAACTATGCACTTGTTATAGTCTCGTAAATATACCATCAGAACAAGATCCTCGTTCGACTGGCACATTGATAAACACGTTCTACACATTTGTATGGGGTGAAAATAAAACTACGAATTGTGAAGTAACTGAGTCAAACACAATTTTTTCAGTATGCCGAATATAATTTGTTGGGAATTTGAGGTTATAGGTACATCAACACTGCAATTTCATAAAATTTTTGCCCAGTTCTGTTGATATACGTACCTACAGATTTCAATTCTACAAGGTGCGGCACGGAGGGCGGACGTTTTTCAGATGGGCATAACTTTCCCCCACTGAGGACGAGAGAAGTGGGGAAGGTGCCGTTAGACTCGTGTGTTCCTAGCATTTATTTACCAGTTGTCGTCATGGAGCCTTGGACGGTGGAGCATCGTGTTTTCGCCTATGATAGTTTCGTCCGAAATAATGAGTCAGTCACGGTCGTGCAGCGTGAGTTTCGTCGCCATTTCCACATTCATCGGAATAGAGCTATTCCCTCTCGAAACACCATCCTTCGTTGGGTTGAATCACTTCGCAGACGTGGTGAACTGATCAACAGAAGACCAAGAGGACCTGTGCGAACAGTTCGAACGCCTGAAAATGTTGAACGCGTTCGACAAGCCATTCTTCGCAGTCCCCAGATTTATCCATATGCGATTTTTTCTTATGGGGACACCTCAAGGCTAGAGTATACGAGACCAAGTCCCGAACTCTGGACGAATTGAAAAGGGCTATTCGCGTGGAAGTTGCCCAAGTTGAGAGAGCGATGTTGGAGAGAGTCTACGCGAACTTCCAAGAGCGCCTCCAGCACTGCATCACCGATTTCGGCCACCACATGCCTGATGTGATTTTCCACACTTGACTGTCTCAAATGCTATTTCCTTGAGAATCTGATTCCGTCAATAAATGTGTTTTTGAGTAAAAATTAACGCTTTTATTATTTTTTTAAAACCATCCATCCTCCGTGCCGCACCCTGTATTATTGCCAATTCTTTCTTCCGATGAATCAATTGTTACGGTAGCTGCATGAGGTGTAGCACCATCTTGTTGGAACCAAAACACTTCTGGGTCGATACCATTCAAATTTTGGAATAAATAATCATTGATCATCGATCTCTACCAAGAACCATCCGCTGGAACATAAGCTCCTGAGCTAGTCGTGGTGAACATATGCCAGAAAGCATTTTCAAAACATGAAAGTCGTAAAATTATCTTCTATTTAAAAAAAATTGGCTACAATCTGAATTTGAATGTTTTATTTCAATTTAAAGTTACGAGACTAAAGGTCGGTATTACAAAGGGTGAAGGCTTGTTCGTACTAGACCAGTAAATTAGTCGAGTAGCGAGAAATGTAATAACTTGCCGTGTGCGAACGTCAGCAAGCGAGTCGAGTACAGTTGTCAGTGGGCGAGTCGACTCTCCACTCGACTAAACTAGTCCGAACAAGCCCTAATAGTGCCCACTGACGGGGAAACTTCTCGGGACACTTGTTGTCCGCATCTGCAATAAATCATGGTCAATAAAATGTGCCGCTTGAGTTTTGACAAGAAGTAGACGGATTATGTTGCTAGAATTTGTCAGCTTCGCCACTTCTACGGAATTCAGAACGCAGTACCAACGAAACGTACGATTTTGTTCGGTATTTAAAGGAAGTACATATTATTAAAATCAATTCATGATGCTATTTCCCTGAATATTGCTTCCAAATATTAGAAACGAAGATATTCATTTATATTTTGCGTTATTCCAAAGCGGGTAGTTGCAAGTTTTGCTGTTTCGCTGAGTGGACTATGCGCCATAAAAACCAGATCAATTATGTTCTTGTTTCATCAGCCAAGTGTAGGGGTCCATTTTTATTGAATTTAATATATGTTATTCTGTCCCTTTTTATTATGAGAATGAAGTTGAATTTTGGAAAACATAGTTTTTCGATTTTGTGTCTGGGTTTCTCGAAACGTTATGTAGGTCTTTTCGGTAGAAAGCAATAAGTCAGATGATTGCAATAGATGAAGCAATTTGATAACCATCCATCCTCCGTGCCGAGATAGAGAAAAAAGACATGTCATGTTTTTTTTTTGGAGGAACATGAATTGCTGAGAACCCCTGTTGCTACGGCCTCTACTTTCCGAGCTACAGTGCGATTCTGGTATTTGATTCATTATTATAATTGACTATAACTTCCGTATTATAAGATATACGGTCTTGAAATGAACTCATGTTTCAGGTACACTTTTTACTGATTTTTAGCGGTGCTATTGGATTGTTTGACCCTGCTCAAATTGTGGAGCTATAACAAAATTTTTTTCCAACCGAACCAAATGTTAAGAACAGCTGAGCGGTGCCGTGAATCATTGAAACCATAGTAGCATAATCTAGAAGAGGAAACCCTGATATAAAGTAGCTGGCCGAGCAAGTTATCACCTAGAACCCTGAGAAACATCCATCGATTGCCAATCGTATTAGTTTTGTACATAGTTTGAATAGAGTAAATAGCGTAAGGTAAAATTTGTGAAATTTTTGTTTAATTATAATTATTCCACATTCTACAACTGAATCCAAATTCAATAGTCGGTTTTACCACCCTTTCTTTCAATCAACCGACCAATACGACTAAGCATCCCACGAATAGAGTCATTAATGAAATTTTCAGGCATTTCGTTCCATGAAGGGCTAAACCCATTTCCTGTTAAGTTGAAGGTAGGTTCTGGCGATTGGATATTAATCCCATACGTGCTCAATTGGATTCATGTCCGGTGAGTTTGCTGGCCATTTCATTCTCTGCATATTATTCACTGAAAAAATGTCATGAATCCTTCGTGTGCGGTGTTATCATACTGATAAATAAAATTATCCACAAATTCGTGACGCAGAGGACTAATGATTGGTTCAATGATGTTTTCTACGTGGATAGCACCAGTCATTGTTAGTTGAACGATAATAAGAGGGGTACAGCGACCCAATATTATACCCATCAGCACATTATTGGTCCGCCTTGAAAGGACACAACTTCCCGGGCGGATTTGAGTCGCTTTAGTCTGCTTGGACCTCTTCAAACCCTTTCTCGTCGATTATCATCTCGTAAACTGTGACTCGTCCGAAAGAGAAACGTTGCGCCATTGTGGTAAAAGCCAGTCTTGATGGTATTCTGCCCATTCCCGACGAGTAGCTCTGTGTTCAGGTGATATCCAAGGTACTCTTGAAGATCTTCTTGTCCTTAAATTTGGGGAATGCAACCGCCTCCTTATGGTACTGGTTGAGACTACCCTTTTATAGCTCCTCAAAAAATGACTTCGAAGTGCTATTACGGATACCGTTCGATTCCTCCGAGTAAAATTTGCGATTTGAATCTGGTCTTCCCTTGATTGGTCGACAAGGCACCGGTCTCCGGACAACGCTGCCGGTTTCCAGGAAAAGGTCCACTATGCGCTTCACTGAAGTCCGTAGAATATGCAAACCGCAAACGTTTCGTGATCTGGTGATTCGGCAAAGCTCCTTGTTGTAGAGCTACTATTCTTGCCCAGTCAAACTGAGAAATTGGTTGTCCCAGCGTTTTACACGAAGTATTCTCAATACTGAAGATTAGTTTCTTCACAATACACTCGAAGCTTCCATCATAGGTGTCGAAAAAACAAATATTGTCTTAATCCCAGCGACAAGTTAAAAATTGTTAATTTTCCCCAAGTAGCCACTTTTTGACGTTGACGAATTATGGGTATAAAGGATCAATTTCTCTTAAACAAAATAATGCATACTACATACTAATATTATTAATTGAGAAACATGGCAAACTATTCACAGTTGATAGAGAATTCAACATTATCATTCAGACATGTCATTACAACACCATGGAACAAAGGCTTTAAAACTAAAAGTTCATCTCATTCCAGATTCATTACTTCTTGAAGTGTGAGTTAGAACAATGTCTATAAAGTTAGCAGTGCCACTTGCGAGAAAATCAATAAAACCTATTGCATTCATTGTCAAGAATTTGTCGTGAAAGAAAAAAATTTGTCGCGTCCTTATTTTTTTTCTACGGGGTGGCTTTGCTAACTTAACTTTAAGTTAGCAGAACAACTTTCTCAATATCGACCAAATATCATGAAAATGGTTTCGAATGATTGTCGAGTAATTGTCGAAGTCCATATGAAGTAGAAAAACTCAAAATTTCCATTCCTTCTTGTTTATTATACGTCTTTTTCCTGCGAGTTCGAGATATTACTGGAATTTTCGCATTTTTGGCAACAGCGCATTCGTTATTGACTTTTACTCGATTGCATTAATTGTCGAATACCTGCCTCGAATTTTTCGTGAAAGAAAAAATATTGTCGCGTACTTAATTTTTTTTCTACGGGGTGGCTTTGCTAACTTAACGTTAAGTTAGCAGAACCACTTTCTCAATATCGACCAAATATCATGAAAATGGTTATAAATAATTGTCGAGTAATTGTAGAAGTCCATATGAAGTAGAAAACACACAAAATTTCCATTCCTTCTTGTTTATTTTACGTCTTTTTCCTGCGAGTTCGAGATATTACTGGAATTTTCGCATTTTTGGCAACAGCGCATTCGTTAATGACTTTCACTCGATTGCATTAATTGTCGAATACCTTCCTCGAATTTGTCGTGAAAGAAAAAGAATTGTCACGTACTTAATTTCTTTTCTACGGGGTGGCTTTGCTAACTTAACGTTAAGTTACAGAACCACTTTCTCAATATCGACCAAATATCATGAAAATGGTTATAAATAATTGTCGAGTAATTGTCGAAGTCCATATGAAGTGAAGAAAACACAAAAAATCCATTTCTTTTCGTGTAATAAATTAATCAATTGTCGATCAGGAAATAATGACTTACTAATTGAATTATGAGTTTCAAGCAGTTTCAGTTTCACGCCTTTTTCACGCAATTCCGTGATATTTCTAGAATTATCGCATTTAAGGCATTCGTTATTGACTTTATTTCTATTGCATTAATTGACGAATACCTGTCCCGAATTTGTCGTGAATGAAAAAAATTTGTCGCGTCCTTAATCTTTTTTCTACAGTGTGGCTTTGCTAACTTAACGTTAAGTTAGCAGAACCACTTTCTCAATATCGACCAAATACCATGAAAATGGTTATAAATAATTGTCGAAGTCCATATGGAGCAAAAAAAGCACAAAAAATCCATTCCTTTCAGTTCATTTTACGTCTTTTTCCGCGAGTTCGAGATATTTCTGGAATTATCCCATTTTTGGCAACAGCGCATTCGTTATTGACTTTTTTCTATTGCATTAATAGTCGAATACCTACCCTGAATTTGTCGAGAAGGAAAAAATATTTGTCGCGACCTTCGTTTTTTTTTCTACTAGGTGGCTTTGCTAACTTTATATTTATTTAGTGGTCGAATATCATCACGATGATCATAAATGATTGTCGAGTAATTATCGAGGTTCAAATAGAGTAAAAAACACACACAAAATTTAATCTTTCTATAGCAATTTCCAATCCATTTTTTCGCGATTTTCCTATAAGATTTCTGATAATATCGCATTTTTGGCAACAGAGCATTCGTTATTGACTTTTTTTCTATTGCATGAATTGTCGAATACCTGTCCCGAATTTGTCGTGAAAAAAAATTGTCGCGTCCCTATTTTTTTTAATTTAACGAATGCGCTGTTGCCAAAAATACGATAATTCCAGAAATATCTCGAACTCGCTGGAAAAAGACGTAAAATAAACAAGAAGGATTGGATTTTTTGTGTTTTTTTTACTTCATATGGACTCGAAAATTATTCATAACCATTTTCATGATATTTGGTCGATATTGAGAAAGTGGTTCTGCTAACTTAACGTTAAGTTAGCAAAGCCACTCCGTAGAAAAAAAACTAAGGACGCGACAAATTTTTTTCTTTCACGACAAATTCTCGACAATTATTCGACAATGAATGCAATAGGTTTTATTGATTTCCTCGCAAGTGGCACTGCTAACTTTATAGACATGTTAGAACAACAACTATAGAGAAATTAATTAGACTTATTATCACGGAGCCTGGCAAGACCAAGGCGATGCATTAATAAAATATTCGGAAATCGAAGTTTCCCGCTACATTTGCATTCCATTGTTATCATGAATATGCACATAGTCGCCGTTGACCTTAGAGAAGAGACCATCCGTGGCCGCTATCAGATAAGCACAAAGCCTAATGGTCCCTCGTGTCGCTTTATATTCGCAATCACACCAATCGTGCATCCAGGGGACACAGAGCTACTTCATATCCGTTTCATCTTGTCAATATGGGAGAGCAGATTTATATCTAACACACGTCTGTCAATATAATGCCCTTTGTATATTATCCAGATTTATGGAAGTTCACCGTGTGCCTAACTTCATTATGTTCGCCTTGTTCACGTTGAATATAGAACAATGAGTCCTGACTGCATATAGGTGATTAGTTATTTGTGCATACAGGTTGCGGTGTTGGACTAATGGACTAATCCATTTTCATGATCTTCTTTGTAATCCTATACAAACCGAAATAACAGGTCAATTTTTCATGGGGTGTCCATCAAATTTGACATTGATGTTTTTTCACACAAAACATCCATCAAAATTTCGAAATTCAATTTATAAAATCATGGTACCGAAACCAACACAACTTATATTATGTTATTCAAACTTTCCCGACCTGTACAGGTTGAAAAATTAATATGAAAAATCTACAAAGGGTGAGTTGCATCGAATTAAACTCCTTTTCCCATATCTTCGGAACCCTTATTTCGAATGAACTGAATTTTGGGAAAGATATATATCTCAATCAACATTTTTATTGAATTTTTTTCTGTTATATGTATTACAGGCTGACTAATTCTTAGATCCACGAGCAACTTCTATAAAACTCGATGAAAAAGATTAATATTTGATATTTTCGAAAGGGACTATCAATTCGTATTTCATTCGACAAAATGAATTGAAAAACTCTCAGAATAATAGTTATTTAATCAACTACTTTATTAATGACAGCGATTGATGGTTGAAATATGGATATTTTCTGAGTTAATATCCACTTTAGGGCAAGGGTGTGATGCATACATTCACATTATTTTTTAACGTAGATTCAATATCTGCCATAAAAAAATGGGTTTTTAATTTAAAAAAATTGATTTTTCACGATTTTGTCATCCCTAACTTTGAAAGCGATTTTTTCACCCCCTGTATCATGAATCGCGATTTCGATTTTTAAAGTGGATACATCAATGTTACATCTTGAAAAATCCCAAAAATGAAAATTTTCCATCCAAAAACCTCGAAGTTATTCTTGTTTCAGCGGAGCTCTATTTTCGATTTTTTTTTCGAATTTTCCCGCTCAGAGAGAATTTTCCAACCAAAACTGAAAAATGTTACATCAAAATGACTTGAAATTTTCTAAGGAATCTATTTCTGCAATAAAAAAATGGTGTTCTAATTTGAAAAACGGAAGTTGACGTCATTTCCGGAAAAACCGGAGGTGCTCATGCCTTGAAAATATTTTAGATTTCATCAGCATCGTGAAATACTTATAAGTGCTGAGTTTCATGAAAATACGTTCAGTAGTTTCCCGTATAAATATGGGTGAGGTTCCTCGTGAAAGACCCTGTAGATGCTGACCAAAGTTTCGATCTGTTTTTGATATAATCAGAGAACATGACTCGACTTCGATGAGAACAGGAATGGACTCAGATGCGTGGCGATTGTTCAAATATACAGGGTGATTCCGGAGGAGACCGTCAGATTCTAGGAGAAGTTCACTCGTTAAGGCTGTTTTGAAACAATGTTTGGTTTATGGTTGGGGGCCTTAATGGAGAGTCTACATGGTGGGTGATTTGTCCGATTCGACCGATTTTCATGTTATTGATAACTTCGGTATGGCTTGATCAATATTAATGAAATTTCCAGTGTAGAACAATATGATTGTCTTCTTCCAATAATTTCAACACTCATTCAAAAATACGGGGTAGGAATTATGATACTTTCAGTCTATCAGATTGAATTTTCAGGTTTGAAAAACACCCTGTACATTATGTTTTAAAAAATTCGCTACCCTGCCTCAGGTTCTACTATAGGTTAACATGACTGGAGCGATTTTATTTTTTTAGCACACGTCCAGTTTTCCTGAAAAAATTTTTAAAGGTGAACAATATCGTTATTCCGATCTAAGGCAATGAGGATATTCTGAACTGGATTTTTCTTTTATTCATAACTTTGGTATGGCTTGATCAATGATGATGAAACTCTCAGTGTAGAACCATGTGGTTGACTACTTTCATTAATTCCAACATTTTTCAAAAATACAGGGTGAGAAATATGATGAACTCAGATTAAATTTGCAGATTGAAAAAACACCGTGTACATTCCGTTTTCAAAAACTCGCTTCCTAGTTCAGATTCTACCATGAGTTTACAAACTGGATTACATATGGATATTATGAATAGAATAAAAATAGGTCGAATCGTACAAATCACCCTGTAGACTCTTAATAAAGGCCCCCAACCATAAACCAAACATTGTTTCGAAACTGCCTTGACTTGTGTTAACTTCTCCTAAAATCTGACGGTCTACTCAGTATTTCCTTATGGAATGAAACTTTGAATATTTGATTGGGGCATGTGACAATAACTACGAACGATTCTCACAGCTTGCATTTCTTTTTTTCACATTCTTGCTGGCTGATGGAGAAAATGAGAGGTACGCCATCTATCTTCGTCCAGGTGACTTCGAAAGGGGCTAGTTGTTCTGATTCTAAACCAGATGTCGCCATGATGTAGTTTCTGCTACAGTGACTTTATACAATATATAAAGTCACTGTAGTTTCTGCTCATAACTATCTCCAGTTTTGTTGCAAGAGGACCTGCGTTCCATTCCTATCCTCATCGAAGTTGAGTTATGTTATCAAAAATAGATTGGAACCTAGGTCAGTATCTACTGCAAAGATTATGGGATGGATCTTTCGTTAGTATTCCTGTATAGAGGTTTATAGCATAGGTAACTAGCTGGCCCGGCGAACTTTGTTTCGCCTAAATGATACCTATACCATAGCCATCTTTATCTTAAGAAGGCCGTGCCAATACTTACTGTGGATTTCACAAATCGTGATCACCAGTGATCGGAAATCAACGGCTTGGTTAGATTTCTGAACTGTCAAATCGAGTTGATTCTAGATCAAGCTCCGATCACCGGTGATATGCTTTGTGAAACCCCCGTTCAAGTTGTATAAACTTACCATTGCTATTTTTTCAAGCAGGAGATAAATTAGGCATAATGAAAGTTCTGTCAAATGTCATCTGTCAAAAGTCATCTATCAAATGTCATCTGTCAAATGTCATCTGTCAGATGTCATCTGTCAAATATCATCTGTCAAATGTCATCTATCAAATGTCATCTGTCAAATGTCATCTGTCAAACGTCATCTATAAAACGTTATCTGTCAAATGTCATCTCTCAAATGTCATCTGTCAAATGTCATCTGTCATCTGTCAAATGTCATCTGTCAACCGTCATCTGTCAACTGTCATCTTTTCCACGGGAGCTGTCACACAAAACAGAAATACAAAATAATATGTCAATTACTAATTATGGGCAATTTTGAATTCAGTCATTTCCGCAAATATATTTATTACCCAAACATAAATCAGAAAGATTTCAGAAATATAGAGAAAAGATGAAAATGGACAACTCACGATTGACGCTGATCGTCACATTAAATTTACTTTACATTTCGGTGAAAATTCACTGTTCCACCAACTTGAGATCTTTACCCGCTTTGGATCTGATAATAGCCTTCCATGTTATTATAAGTTCTATGCAAATTACACAATAATTGTATACATCGCCATTCATACTCTAGTCTATACCATTTCTGAATTTCCTACCCTTCAAGAAAATGAAATGCACTGTTGCCAGACTACTTCATGGCTTATATCTTCACAACGTTCTATTTTCTTATTGCGTTTCTATTGAATACCGTGAAACTTCGTTCTACTACTATTCCCCATGGAGTATTCTTATACCGTTGGTAAGACCTACTGCACTTTTAACTATTCACTTGACATGCGATTCTGTGGAAGGAAAACTAACCTCCTTTGTCCAAATGTCAAAACCTATTTAAGTACTCTATGATTGCTCGATTGGTGGTAACACATAATTCTATGGGTGGTAAGAAAAAGGAACGTTTTTTTTTCTTTTCTGTAGGATATTTTTGGAAATATTTTGTTATATAAACCTTGCCCTAACAATAATAAACACAACAAAAAAAGAATTGTCCAATTTGGTGCGATCGTTTGAATATGGCATTTCGAAGTTTTGAACCAACCATAGATCGCCTTTTATTAATATAGATATTCGAATCAATGCGTAGCGCTTGTTGATACTTATATTAGAGCACTATAAACATAGGTATGCTGGATAGACCTGGCTCTATGGTTATTGGGTCCAACCATAGACTCGAAAATTACAGGACTCGCAGCATTTTCATCGCCATCTATCGGGGTGATACACCAACATAAACAATAAATTATTATAAATTTGACTATTAGATGCCGCGGCTTTATTCTAACACCACGAACCTAACCTATTTCCAATGTTTTTCATGCGAGCCTGCCCAAAAAAGTCATCACAAGATCTCTCATTCCGAAAATATGCTCATCTGATTACAGATTTCATTTCTTTTGATAACAGATTTCATTTCTTTCGATTTAAGATTTCATTTCATTCGGAGGGATCTGTAATTTTCGAGTCTATGGTTGGACCCAGAATGGCGGTTCTGGTATACTCCCCTTTATAGAGCCTTACTTATATCAATGAACGCGGTGTATCCGACTCATCGATGTTTCAGAAAATATTCTATATCTGAGGTCAGCGAAATAACGTGAAAGAGTCATAGAATTTTATTTTCAAATTAAAAAAAAGGTATTTCCGTGTTTTTTCAATTTATAAGCTATTGCTTCAAGTATAACATTTCCATCTTACATAATTCGTGCATCCTAGTCATGCCGAAATTGAAATATCAGGAAAAATATGTAGTTATCATGTTTTATATCAGAACAACACTCCCTTTCAACTTTTCACAGAGCACAGAGATACTCGGCTTCTCACAGCCGATATAGAATTCAGAAATGATTCATGAATGCTCTTCTCCTTGGGAACTGAAACAATTACCGAACCCCACTGTACATAAATGAATCATGATTCGATCTCGAAGAATCTCAAGTTATCTCTGAAGAATTCTTCGCATCATTAATTCATCGTTTTCTCCATGGAGCTTTCCACCACACAAAGCATACTCTGAATTCATTTGACCATTTAGCTACTGAAAGTGAAATCTTGGAGTGCTCTCGGAGATTCGATTTCTTTCCTTTGAATATTCGAATTGAATTTTGGCTTATGGAAAGTAACACTTGTTTCGCTGGAAGGTATGTGCCTGTGAAGATGATTTCGTGCGAAATGATGAGAGTGTAAATTAAGAAATTCATCAGAGAGGATCATCAAGGAATTTGAGAAACTGAAGCCTCAGGGCTATTGACCGAAGAATAACAGAAAATGAAAACAAGGTGATAATGTGCGATGAAGACTACATACATCGTCGAAAGTCTTGGCCTTCCTAAATTTCTAAAGAAATGGACAGTCTATGTTCTGGCAATGAGTTTAATTCTTTTTTATTTCAACTGCAGTATGAGAAAAAATCAAAATTTATCGATAAGGTATATAAACTGCTCCACATGAGTTAGGTATATTGACTTAAATTGCAAAAAAATATAGAATAAGATTTTTGTGATAAAAATTCATATTAATATGATTTCAAGTTGTAAATTTATTTCAGCCTGTAGGTCTGCAGCGTATACAGTGTGGTTAAGAAAAATCGAGTAAAATACCGAAATTTCATTCTCAGAGACTTCAAGCATTTTAAGACTATCAAAACAATGTATGGCCACCACGATCATTAATAACAGCTTGACATCTTCTTCGCATACTACACACGAGGTTGTTAAACATTTCTTGAGGAATTTGGTTCCATAAACGGAGTAGAAGCTCTCTCAGATCATTTAGGGATTCTGAAGTAGGTTGATGATTATCTTATCTTCTTTGGAGCATATTCCATGCATGTTCTATGCAATTCAAATCTGGTGAGTGCAGAGGTATAGGTAAATGTGGAATACCAAGCTCCTCGCGCGCAATCTCAACTATGGCTGCACGGTGCGGTCTAGCGTTATCGTCTAGAAATTGAAAAGTTTCACCAATAGCAGCGTGAAAATTTGGCACAACATTGTCAATGACATGCTCCCTATAGTGTAAGGCGGTCATATTCCCAGGACAAATGTGTAGATCTGTGCGCCCGTTGAAACATATCCCGGCCCATCCCATACCATAACAATACCCCCTCGGAATTGATGGACTTCTTGGACATAGCGACGATATGCGTGTGATTGTCCATACCCTTATTCATCGAGAATCTGAAAATCGTCCATATCTGGACTCATCAGTGAAAAGGACACTACGCCATTGATCGTTCCAATTGATATGTTGCCTTGCCCATTCCAGTGTTTGACGCTTATGGTCACGTGTAAATGGAACTCCTTTAGAACCTAGATTCACCTCTTTCAATAGTCGTCTGATGGTTTCGATGGAAACTTGGACCCCATCTGCATTTTGAAGAGTATTCCGTAGCATTCTACACGTAGATATAGGGTTTCTTCTCGCCGAAACGGTGATGAAACGATCCTGAGCAGGTTTTGTTTTTCGTCGCATACCAAAGCCTTGGTCTTTCCAACACGGAACCTGTCTCCCTGAACCTATTCCAAAGTCGAGATGGCTGACTTGGAGCCTTTCCTCTACAACAACCTGAGTTAGGCGACCCTGTAGCATTCCGATAGCCCTATTGCCTCAGCGTTTGTTAATTTACGTCTTGGCATTTCCAGAAAACCCGTTTCAAATCAAAGCCGTTGATGAACTGACTTCATTTCAAAATAGGAACATTCATGAAACCTATGCAAAGAACTCCAGAAAAAAGGCGACCAGATTGACGAAATGACTGATTTTTATTGGATCGATTCAAGTTGTTATTGAGTTTTAAATTATTTTACAGCGATTTCCTCGAAGATAACATACTTTTAAAAACGATTGGATACGATATCCCTAACTCTTGTAGAGCAGTATATTTTTGATTAATTATAGTCTTTCTACAACTGATTAATTCAAATTCAATAGTCGGTATTTCCACCTTTTCTTTCAATCAACTGCCCAATACCCCCTCGAATCAAGTCATTAATGAAATTTTCAGATATATTATTCCATTCTTCCTGAAGGGCTTAACCCAATTTCTGAAAAGTTGGAGGTGGGTTTTGAAGGCGAATGTATATTGCTCTACCTAAGTAATTCCATACGCGCTCAATTGAATTCATGTCCTGTGAGTTTGCTGGCCAATTCATTCTCTGGATATTATTTTCTTGAAGAATGTTTTGAACCCTTCGTGTGCGGTGTGGTGTGGCACTATTATCCCGGTAAATGAAATCCTCCCCAAATTTTGTTGCGCAGAGGAACAATGATTGGTTTAATGATGTTTTCTTCGTAGATGGCACCAGTTATTGTTCGTTCAACTGTAAAAAGGGGGTTGGCGACCGAACACTATACCCCTCAGCACATTATTGGTCCGCCTTGAAAGGGCAAAGCTTCCCGTGCGTAATTTGAGTGAGATTCCACACACACGAAATTGTCATGTTACATTCGACCAGTTGAGAGTTGATGGGGGGGAGGGGGGCAAGAATTTGACGATGTGTGTTTATTCGATAAGATAGTCTGATAACCGGAACTTGCAAACAAAACTGGCCTATAATAAGTAATAACGTAGCTACTTGCTCACTAATTACTCAAAATACATATTCTGGTCTCATTCTGGAATTCTCTGATGAACCTGCTGATGTTTTAATGAATAATCAGATGCAAATGAATATATAATCGAATAACAAACACACAAACAGTAATTGACCAATATGTCATCTAATTCATTCCGCTGATTGAGATAACTCGACACACTTCAATAACAGAGTTGCACAACTCTGCCACTGATTAAATATTTGTCGGATTCATGGCAAAACGGAAATTTCCTGAAATTGACCTACCTTATATTCCCTATGAGATTTCATGAAGGACTTTTCATTCATTCCGGTGATACTCACTCATGGAATAGGCAGTACCTATTACAGAATGGTTATGCTTTGCTATCATGGATTCAAATGAAAAATATGGTGAAGCTCTGTGTTCCGATTATAACTGATAATCACGTTGAAATGGGTAAAATACCTGGTGTTGGCACTGATTTGATTTTGTCTAGTGAAACTGAGATGAGGTCCTGCTCATCATTTCTCCCGAAAGGAATCGTTCTATTTTCCATTGCCGCAATAGCGCCACGACCGTGAAATATTGCGGATCATTCCGGAAGTAGGACCCGATCGGCAATCTTGAGTGCTGTTTTGATCTACAATTTTTGGTCAAGATTTTCAATTAGGAGTCGTCACACCAGGGTTTCTATGCTTCTATCACTGTTTGAATAAAACTTAAAATTAGGATTCATCACATCAAATTGAGATTGAACAATTTCTAAATCAAAATAAGCAATTCATATGGGTTAACAGAATTATATTGAGGATTACCATAACAAAATCAATTCCATATGAGGAAATGTCCATTTATTTTATATATACATACCTTTTAGGACATATTTTTTCTTGGGTTAATCACCTTCCACAACTTAATTCAGAAAATTTACACACACCGTGAAAAGTTCAAGTGTACAGGGTGGGCAAAATTGGTGCTACATGAACTAAAACTTTTTAACCCGAGGAGATAGCGAAAAATGAATGGCACCTTATAGTCCTCTTTTTTCGAAAAACTGATAATGCCATCAACTGCATTCCTCTATCTTCTTTTGTTTCCGAGTTATAGGCCAAAATTGAAATTTGGGCGATTTCAACTTTGGTCATTATCTCCGTTTCTGTTTATGCTAGGATGTTGAAATAAAAACATTATACAGGCACTTTTCTGATAGCAATCCAGTGGCGTACTCTGCTTTTTTCTAAGAGGTTTATTTGCTGAGTTATAACATAAAGTTGTGTTTTTTCTTATGGGAACAGTAGTTTGAAATGACTTATAAAGAATCGCCATTTTTTTCCCGTTTCAGAAATGTATCATATGTCATACATCGCCCTCAGATTTGTTAAGATATTATGAAAAATATGGTTTGTAGGATAGAATTCAGATTATTGAGTATCAAGTAGGCTGAACCAAAGAATTATGTGTCTCTACGCATGGTGTTATTATTATTTCATGGTTGAATACTTGGTGGTGTGATGTCTGTTTGAAACAACTGTCAGTTATTAAAATTTGAAGTCATATTCTAAATTCCTTAAAAAATGTTAGGAGAAGATGTCGAATGTGTGCAGAGACCACTGGTCGCCAATTTGAGCACTGTCTTACTTTAAATAAAATTTGAATTTTTCGAATTCGAATTTAAGGCGATGGATGATGTTGAGATTTTCATTTTCAGAACTTTTTATTCATGTTTCACTGGCAAACGCCAACCTTAGACCATAGAAAATCGTTCTATGGTCTAAGACGCCAACGATGACTTCAAACATAGTGCATAGAAATACCTGGTGTAACGACTTCTTACTATAAATTGTGACCAAAATTTGTAGATCAAAACGGAACTCTGGATTTGAGTTCTCGTTTTACTTCTGGAATAATCCGCAATATTTTATCGGTCGTGGCGCTACTGTGGCAATGGAAAATAGCGCGACCGCTTTCGGGAGAAATGAAAAGTAGTTCAAAAAATCAGATTTTCGATCGACAAGAGAGCCTTAAACAAAATCTAATCAGTGCGAACACCAGGTATTCTATGCATCTATCTTTAAACTCTAATAACTGACAGTTGTTTCAAACAGAGATCACACCATCAACTATTCAACCGTGAAATAATAATACCACTATGCGTAGAGACACATAATTCTATGATTCAGCCTACTTGATACTCAATAATCTGAATTCCATCCTACAAACCATATTTTTCATAATATCTTAACGAATCTGAAGGCGATGTATGACATATGATACATTTCTGAAACGGGAAAAAAATGGCGATTCTTTATAAGTCATTTCAAACTACTGTTTCCATGAGAAAAAACACAACTTTATGTTATAACTCAGTAAATAAACCTCTTAGAAAAAATCAGAGTACGCCACTGTATTGCTATCAGAAAAGTGCCTGTATAATGTTTTTATTTCAACATCCTAGCATAAACAGAAACGGAGATGTTGACCAAAGTTGAAATCGCCCAAATTTCAATTTTGGCCTATAACTCGGAAACAAAAGAAGATAGAGGAATGCAGTTGATGGCATTATCAGTTTCTCGAAAAAAGAGGACTATAAGGTGCCATCCATTTTTCTCTATCTCCTTGGGTTAAAAAGTTTTAGTTCATGTAGCACCAATTTTGCCCACCCTATTACCATATTAATCAGATGAGTGAGAAAGATCGTAATTCGAAAATGTCGAATATAGGATGATACTATGTCCTACTCCATTCCGGCTAAAAAAATATTATCTGTAGGTCCTAACTTCACAGAATAAATCACGAACCATTCTTCCCCTACACAGGCGAATGTGCTCTTAGAGAGTTAGGAAATCTTATGTTTCGAATAAATTTCATGGAGGTGAACCCCATTACTGGGAAACCCCCCTTCTATGTTCGGATTTGTGTTCTCGATTTCTATTCAGCAAAAATAAGCTTGCTGTTCCCCAGATAATGGAGACAGATGTATAGGTAATTGTGGCCCTCCATGATACTCATTGTATTCAAATAGATATTACAAAATCATTTTCTTGGAATGTTACGTTCGTTTCTTCGTCTGAAAACATTCCAAATTGAGAGTTTACTGGGAAATAAAGCTAGGATTTTGTTTCCATGAAAACGAATTTTCCTGGCAACCACTTCTATAAATAATTCGATTCGCTTTCATGAAACGTGTTGCATTGCTGTGCATTCGAATCATTCCTGATTTCCTTTGGAGCGGAATAATCCTTATCTGAACACCCATTATAAGTTCGTTCAAGTGTTCGAAATGAATATTGAAATTCAAAAACGTTTTCAACTTCGAATTAAATTCGCACATCGTCAAAAGACTCGGCCCCAATATATTCGAAAGAAAATCTTTCTTTGTTACTCTTTGCTTTATACAGGATGAGACAAAATGGGAAAAATGAGAAAAAATTCAAATTTAACGATCATTTATTTTTGATTAATTATAGTCATTTCACAACTGAATCCGACATCAATAGTCCTTATTACCACCTCTTCTTTCAATAAACTTCCAATACGTCTAGGCATCCCACGAATCGAGTCATTAATGAAATTTTCAGGCATCTCCTTCCATTCTTCGTGAAGGGCCAAACTCAATTCCTGAAAAGTTGAAGGTGAGGTTTTGGCGATTGGTTATTGCACTCCCTAAGTAATCCCATACGAGCTCAATTGGATTCATGTCCGGTGAGTTTGCTGGCCAGTTCATTCTCTGGATATTCTTCTCTTGAAAAATATTTTGAACCCTTCGTTTGCGGTTTGGTGGGGCGAAATCATCCCCAAATTCGTTACGCAGAGGAACAAAGATTGGTCCGATGTTGTTTTCTACGTATTTGGCACCAGTCATTGTTTGTTCAACGATAATGAGAGGGGTACGGCGACCGAATATTATACCCCCTCTGCACATTATTGATCCGCCTTGAAAGGGCACATCTTTCCAGTCGAAAGTGAGTTGCTGGAGTCTGCCTAGACCTATCCGAACCCGTTTTCGTCGATAATCCTTTTTTGAACCGAATCGTGATTCGTGACTCGTCCGAAAGAGTACTTTGCGCTATTGTGGTGAATGCCAGGCTTGGTGGGATTCTGCGCATTGCCGACGGGTATCTTCTTATCCTCAAATTTGAGAAATGCAACCGTCTCTTTATGGTACTAATTGAGACTACCCGCGTCTTCAGGTCCTCAAGAAAGGACTGAGATGGGAAAGGATGGGCTTTTACAGATACCGTTCACTTTCTTCCAATAATTTTGCAATATAATGGTTTTCCCTTGCAGATTCTTGCCCGGCCAAACTGCGTGATTGGATTTCCCGGCATTTTAACTGAAAATTCTCAATATTACAGCTCTCGTTATTCGTATGTAATATTATCATAAGGGCATCCAATTTTTCCGAAAAAAATCGAGAAAACACGTTGCTAAGTAATATTTTAACAAGAAGCATGAGTGCTGATGGTGGCAACAAAAATCCGAGTCGAAGACGAGGATTTTTGCACAAAAATTGCACACAAATTTTTGCAAAAAAATATAACTTTGCATTGTGTTTTTTGGATTTTTTTCACAGGAGAAATTAGATGCCCGAATGGTATTTGACAAGACGAGTTCATGAGTAATAGATTATTCTGGATGCATTATGGATGTATTATCAATTTTCGTTGACAATAACTGTCAAGTTTTGGCGAGGGTAAATCCAAAAAAACTGCTGACGGCTGCTGCCATACAGTTTTTCCATCTAGAAACCATTTGTGATTCAAAATTGCGCGTTTCTGATTGGTGGTAATTAAGACGAGGGAAATACCTAGTCGCTGAAAACAGAAAACTGATGAACTTCGAATACACCTGTATTATTCCGAACAAGAGACGTTTTTTGATGGTTTCTTTTCATTCAAGAGATAAGATAGTGACGATTCCCCACACAAAAAATTGTCATGTTACATTCAATTAGTTGAGAGTTAATAGGCCTAGGTATAGACTTTTGCCGATGTGTGTATTTCCACTATTTTCATTGTTCATCGACTTGAAGCTCAAATGCCAAGAACAACTACTGGAGATTGTATGGACCTATTTGGTCTAAGGTTTTAACATAAAATGAATTTAAGCGCTACTAAAAATTCCTTTGAAAATAATATTATTTTTGCGAATACGAAGTCCTAGTCATAGTGCTCCGAGGTGATTTTTTGCCAGTTACTCAGGTGATTCTCATATGCCCAAAATTAAGCTCAGGAAATTAGCGACCCTCGCCTGTTCATTTTCTTTCGGGCCTTGCGACATGAAAGGAAACGAGACAATATTATTAACGATGTTGGTGTACTACATCCCCGATTTGGAAGGACATTAATAGGGGGCTTTTCCATGATCATGATGATTAATATTACTTCATCCCAACAGCGATGTCAAATAACGTATTGTTTTATCGGAATAATAGAGTCCATTTTCGAGATATGATTTCGTCATGATATAAGAGCAATAACAAGATTATCATGTAATTAATGAAAAATCAAAAAACCCTACTGGAAAGAAAAAAACAAGACCTACAATAAATCACTGGAATTTTGTGTGCGTAATGTATCGGTGCACAACGCAATGATTTTTTCGCATTCACCTGAGCAGTTTATAGTTTTTATGTACTTTAATACGCTGGTTGTTTCAGAAAAAGGTGAACTTGTCTATAGGATAGTAGAAAACTGAAAAATAATTGGGCATTACTCAGTGAAAAATATTCGCAACGCCATCCTTATTCAAGATAGGGAACGTTGGGGCAAACGAATGAAATGTTACATGAAAGGAAAGCCTTCTTCCAATTTTTCAACATAAATCCGTTTTATAGATCACAGTTCATGAGAGTCAGATATAAAAACAAATTCATGAGATGTATCTGCTTCCAAAACATATTCGTACAAAATATCATAACGAAGTTACCAGTACCTTCGGCAAAACCGTAAAAATGCGCATTATTTTTATTTTATTCAACAATTTTCATCTTGAATACAGAGGGACAAAATTTTTTTAGAAGCAAATCCGAATTATTATTCAGTGTTCTTACTATCAAACTGAATGAAGTCCACATAATTTAATATTCACAATATGTTTCGTATTTTGTCCTCACCTGCGAAATGCAGAAAATTTTTGCAGTCGGATGTTGTTTTTTCATAATAATTTCCATCTTTCACGTTTTTAGAACGAGGTGATCAGAGGTGGTAAGTAAAAATGAGGTCTGAAACTTTCATTCGTTCAAATCTTTTCATAACTACAAACTAATTCACATCAGATTTTGGAGTTCAGATTCCGTAGACTTTATGCAGGATTCACACACTGGAAGTTATGCGTAACAAACACGTAAACGTTATGCCTTCGTGAACGTAATGGTGTTCAGAATGGACGTTGGGCACATAAATCAAATTAAAGATATTCCTCGAAGGGAGAAGAAGTTTATCCGCTTTTTGGATTTCGCAGCTACTTGCGGGTTTTTTGATTATATCTTGGATTTTATATAGTGTGTTGTTCAAATTCCTCGCAATTCACAAGGCTTTCTATTCTGTGAAATGAACGAAGCATTGGGACTTTTTAATTGAGCAGTGGTATGAAGAAAGCATAATGTGGAGAATAATGTGCGAACAAATAGATAGTTGGTTGAATTGAGTTCAGCAATTTTGTGACATACCACACTACCACAGAATTCAAGCATATCGTCCACTTTCAAATATCCCTAGAATATTACTAGAGACGACCCATAACTCGAACGTAAAGTTAAGGTTAGTTGAACTTCACGTTCGGATTATGAGCTAGCATAACTCGAACGTAAACGTAAAATGCAATACCGAGTAGGACGTTATTTCGATTCATCTCGTGGGGTTCCAAGGCCGTAGCCAGGGGGGGGTTCGATGGGGTCCGGACCCCCCCCCCCCCGAATTTTTTTCTAGAGCTCAGTTCAACGGACACCCCCCTCCCTCGAATTTTTTTTTCTAGCTACGGCCTCGGATGGACCCCCCCCCCCCCGAAATTTTGTTCTAGCTACGGCCTTGTGGGGTTCAGTCAGCGTTTGCAATGTAAGCGCAAAAAATGTGTTTATTTACGACATCACATTAGAAACCTGTGAATTCATCAGTGTTTCTCTACAATATTATGCATGTATTATACATACAGAGTGTAACAGCCAAATGGAATTAATTCGATAACGAATAAATGAGGAGGTGTCAGGAAAAACGCTCGGAACGTCGATTTGTAATTTCAAATGCGCATATTTCTCAAGAAAATAAAATTATATAGGGTGTCCCATGCGACCGTGGCCAATACCAACTTTCTTCTTTCAAATGCAACCCCCTGTATATCATTTATTTTTTGGATTCTCCAGAAAATTCATGTACAATGTCCTATACCTATCTTCAACTTTTTCGGAAATATTAAGTGTTGAGTAACGTAAGAAGACAATTTTACACCAGATTAGCATGTTGCCAAGACGTTCGCGGCGAGCATTTTGAATATTTCCTACATTGACATTAATAGTTTTTTTGTTTTTTTTTTAATGATCAAGAAATAATCAGTGCTACTTATTAGGTTTCAAGTGTAATGTACCGAATTTGTGAAATAAAATAATTTTCATTTAAAACGTTGATTTTTGCAATAAATCTGAGAACACCTAATACTTCCGAAATAGTTAAAGATAGGTATAGGACATTGTGCATGAATTGTGTCTAGAATTTTCTGAAGAATCCAAAAAATAAATAATATACAGGGGGTTGCATTTGAAATAAGAAAGTTGGCATTATCCACGGTCACATGGAAAACCTTATACAGGGTGAGTCTTTGACTTGTACATATATTTGAACTGTAGATTCTTGAGGCCTAAAGAAACCTTTTTTTATTTTCCATTTTTCCGAATTCGGCTCGGTTAACGAGATATAGGCATTTGAAAAAAAAAATTGTGCTAAATGCGTGCCTGATATTATTCTCTACAAACACCTCAAAGTTCATATTTTTCAATTGGAATTGACGTCATTATTAGATATTCTGGGTGATACATTTAGAAAATACTCAAGCACTAACCTTATTTGAATAAGAATGTTACAAGCACGATATTTCCTAACAAAAACGCTAAGTTTTGTCCCATCATTTCTGCAATTGAAATGCCATTTTTCTCACACCAAAATAAGTTCCTTCTTCGATTTTTCTGAAGATTAGTTTGTAAACACTAATAATTTGTTCATATTTGCCTCGATACCCTGAAACTATCGTATAAAAATTAGTTTCTCACTAACCTTTCTAACTCCATTAATCAAAGTCATCTGATTCGAGGTCAATGACCTAACCTTATTCATCTCCTCTGTGATTTATCACAGAATTCTAGAGAAGACGATGCCAGATTGCCGATTTTCTCATCAATAATGGTATAGGTGAACTCAAGAAAGCAGTCATCCCCTTTCGTTAACGGAAGAACTATAGCAGAGGCAATAGTTTTGTTTACTTTTCGCTAAAGGCTTCTACGCATTGCTCTTTGGAAATGCCAAACGAGTAGTTCAGATTCTCGCCGATATAGCGCTACGATCTAAATTTCAGTCGCGTTGCGCTGCCGGCTGCGAGTGCGATGTAGCCGCCACGCAAGACAAGAACAAGACGTTGTTCTGTGTCTCCAGAGTCCAGTCTGTGTTACAATGAACGACGCTTAAACGCGATAACCTTTCTATATGGAGTCGATTTATTTATTTATTTACTTGCAGAGAATAAAGCTAACAGGTGATGAATGTGATGTGAAGACAGTATAAGGTCGAGTAAAAATTCCAAGAGGATATTGTTAAGAAGATAGATTTTCCTGAAGGACGGGTATCAATAAATTTTCAATAGAAACTTCTTATAAACTGTGAAATTTCATGCTTCTATGTTGATAAACATTGACAACATTGTTAATTTGTTAAGAGACCAGAGAAGAAACAATATTCGATGATATTCAATCCAGGGAAGCATTCAGATTTTTTATGAAATTCATGATTTTTTCCTCAAATTTCTTCGTATACATTTAGGAATAACTCGAAAACGACGCGTTTTATTGAAAAAATATAGGAATACTTTTATTCTCTAAAATGGTTGATTCTCTCGAAAATATGAACCGTTTATCCTTTTCAAGTGATTTGATAGTGTTTTTACATGAATTTATGAGTCGACCACCCTGTAACTTTCAAACTAGGAGAGATATTGAATAAGTTTTGAATGAGGATTATGCACCATGAATAGAGTAAAGATTCAACCAAAATTCAGTACATTTGAAATAACGGTTCCGAAGATATGAACAGGAAAGTGTTTCTTTCGTGGATTTTCGACACCCTGTATCTTCCAAACGAAACCGAATTTTGAGAATTGGTATGGAAAAAAATTGTTTCGTTTGATGAGAGGAATCTACAGTTAAAATATATGTACAAGTCAAAGACTCACCCTGTATAATAATATTTTCTTGTAAAATATTCGCATTCAAAATTACTAATCGATGTGTCCGAGTGTTTTTCCCAACACGCCCTCATTTATTCGTTATCGAATTTATTCCATTTGGCTGTATAAACTCTGTATAAACCTTCCTCTCGAAACGGTTTTTTTAATAGATACACTTTGGGCGGGTTTCACAAAGCTTTAATCGCACGATTAACGGCTTAATCATCCGATTTGACGGTGCCAACAAGGATTTGACGGTGCCATCAAGGATTTGACGGTGCCATAAAAAATTGCACAATCAACGCGCTTTGACGGTCGATTAAGGAGAAAATGCGTTTCACAAAACATTTTTGGCATCTGATTAACGAACAAGCCGCGTCTGTGCTCATAATCAAATTGATTCGACGAAATTGAGCAATCAAACTAGTTGACGGCCGTTGAAATTAAAAATGTTGAGCTATATAAGTTCATCCTCCTCAGAGGAAGAAAATAATGTTGTAATTTGTAGGAATCGTATATATAGGACAATCAGAGTCAGAAACGATCCTTTTCTGAATTATAATGAACATGATTTCAAAAACCCTTTTCGATTCAACAAGAGTTTTTCGGTGCGTGTACGTTTTCTGTATTGTATTTATGTATACCAAACGTATACGCACCGAAAGATCACTTGTCAAGAATACGGGCCCTGTAATGGTGCATGAAATAGGAAGCGAAATTAAAGCACACACAAGAAGAAATAAATCCATTGATGCAAGATTACAAATATTGGTGTCCTCTCAGAATTTTTTTCTGGTCTTTCATGATGTATTTGAATATCTTATATTGAAATAATGAGGTATTCAGAAAAAATCAACGAACTGCACCAAGTTGAATCCACGTAAACAAAAAATCTAACCTTATTTTATTCTTGGATTCTAAAGGCTCATCTGTGTTCTCCGTTAAAATTTAATCGCGTGATCAACGAGAACAGATTTGCAGCCGTGTTCCCAAGTAAATGCAACGTTGTCGGATTGTTGTCCACCGTCAACTGACGGAGTCGTTAAATTGTGGGATCAAGTTTTGTGAAACCCGATTGTAGTTGATCGGATTGTCAAATTTGACGGAGGAATCTGTTGCGTATTTTTGAAGATTTGAGCCTACATAGGGACAGACAGCGAAAGCGACTTTGCTTTATACTATGTAAAAATGATAAAATGATTAGGTTGCTTTATTATTTGGTATTTCTGGGGACTGTTGAATCGATGAGTCCGAATGACTACAAGTTGTAGAAGACCTAGATTCTAGCGATTCTGCGGAAAAATAACTTTTTTCGACCACCGTCTGGGATGTACCTACCCACTTCCCGGACGCTTTTTCTATGAGTAAGTAGTAGTATTTCCTGGTCCTAGAATTTTTACTATTCGTTCAAAAAATCCCTATTTTCCAGACTTGTTACGTAAATCACTATTTCGGCAACCCTCCGAGAGTTACCCACTTACCGGACGCTTTTTCTTTGAGAAAGTAGCATTTCCTGGCCGGAATGAATCACACGTCGCTGTTGATCATTACCATAGCGACTAAATAACGGCTGACAGTTCCGTTCTGTTTAGTTCAAATAAGAATCGAAATGTATTATAAAGACTTCCGGGAATTGCCTATTTCGTCTATTCGTCCAAAAAAAACCGTACCTATTTTCCGAAATTGTTACGTAAATTAATATTTTATTCTCAACAATATCAACGTATACCTATAATTTATTTCAATTTGGCACCGTATTTCTGAGAAATGTTTGAGCATGTCTCGTTCTTGCCATTTACTGAATGAATGAAAAGTTTTTCTGCTGAAGTGCAGAATTCGTGCTCAAATAAGACGGCGAACACACACATCCATGTTGTGACTGATATCGGAAATTATTCAATAACTTCTCGTTCATTTTGATCGAGATCGGGAAACTGAAATCCAGTTGGTAATCAAACAATTCCGGAAAGTTCGGATCTAACTTCCATTCCGTATGTAGTTTTGAAGTAACACGGCTGCGACCTGCATCCCGTTCGGCACATACCGATAATTCGGAATCGAAATGTATTACGTGCCCTGAAACTACGATATCACTCGGAAGGATTGAAGAAGTTTCATTTCGACGATTTCAGGAATTATTGATATGATCTGATGTGGTTGTTCACATCCGGTAGGGATCACGACCTACTCCTACGTGAAAGGAAGAGTCAGGTCCGTTAAGCTCATAGATAGTTCAGCAAGAAAATCCGTTTATCGAACAGATCGTATTTCGATGATCCCTGTCAGATTTCCGGTTCATCCGTTGGGACGTTTGATTATTCGAGAGGTAACAAGCTCAAACATTGCACACATGAAATCTTGTTGAATGATAAATCTGGTCAAATGCTAGAATGAGTCTTGAATATCTTTCGAACACCAATCCCAGACTGTCGAAACAACTTATTCTTGTCGTATGAATCCGAAAACATATTGCACTTGAAATTCGTGAGTAAAAGCTCTCGCTAAACAGCTCATTCATACTTCAGACATTCGGCTGTCGACTTCGCGAAATATTGCAGCTCGTAACTTCGTTTTAAACTGTTTTTAATTTCGACTCGCCAACCACGCGAATAAGAAGATTAAGGAACATAAAATTTTTAATTTTCCGCATGACGCTTTTCCTTTACGAATCCAATGATACGCTTGAGAAGCATCTGAAGAATGCCTCATTTCGCATAAATGAGCATCAAGAGTAGGTGCCCAATTTTGCAATCGCGGAAAATTTCACAGTTGAGACACTCATCGAATATTTTTCAGCATTATGATGTAATGCTATCATATCGAAGAAGATGTCATCAATGGGATGTGTTAGATCGTTATTCGTTTCTAAATTTGAAAGAAAGGAAATTTATGTACCTAGATACTGCTCATGGAAAAATATTCTGATGATGGACTCTGATGACCAAGAATTGGTTTCGGGACATATGCTCTTACAGATTAATTGATAATTGAAGGTGTCCTAGATTTGAATATACAGGTGTTTGATTGGTGCCATAAAGTAAAATATTTCGTTACTCACAGAAGGGACGGAAAAGTTCAGGGATTTATGAAGGCTTTCACGGCCGGATTCATTATTAATTTCAGAGTATTTCGGGTTTTTCAGCAGTGGCCCTATAGGAATTTCACGTAACGACTCGCCTTCAACTGCGGTAAGCATCTTTAGAGATTTCTCGATCAGAGGTTGTAACCCTACGAATTACTCCTCCGAACAGGAAATGTTACTGGATCTCTCCCGGTATTTATAGCCGCAGCCCCGTCGCCGGCGAGGCAGGTCGGTTCATCCTCTCCGTTTCGGACAGATTTAGTTTAAGCATTGCAGATTGCTGGCAACCAAGCACAACGAACAAAGGGAGTCTTTTTTTCAGGTCATATTGTTTTTGTACTTATAGGTTTCGATGGCCTCCATATTCAGCCTTATAACTCTAGATGTTTGAAATGACCTATTCCTAGCGAACAGAATGTTACGTCCATCTATCAATGTCTATCATTGGTTATTAAGCAGCCTAATTGCTTACTGGGACACGAGGTTTATAGAAAACCTACCCATACAGACATACAGGGTGTCCCGTAAAGAACACGTCAACCGGTAAAGGAATGTAGATCAGAATGTGCTCTATCTGATGTGGAAAAATCGTTCATATGAAAGTCTCACAGTTTTCGAGATATTTGATGTTTTATGAAAATGTTGAATTTTTACACATAAAATGCTTTCTCTCTTGCGGAAGCTACAATGAAATACTTTTTCTCTTCCGTAAATATTGTTGAATGATTACTTCAATTCATGCAATGAAAAATAGCACAAAATATCATACAGGGATTCTGAAAAAAAAATAAAATACATGTTCTGAAGGAAGTGTTTTTTGTACTGAATTCTATCTGACGTGGTATCAAAAAAAGACACTAGACCTTTTCTGCATATGACGTTGAAAAGTTGCCCATTTTTTGAGGATTCCGAAAAGGTAAAATACAGGTGATAACCTTCTTCACGAAAAAGATATTTGAATATTTATCGAAAATGGAGCATTTCTGTGAAAAACTGATTTTGTCACCTTTTCCACAAATCCTTTCATTTTGCAGATTCTGCTGTAACATATTGAATAATTCTCTTGAAAAATGTCAGTTAGTCCTTAAATCACTTATAAAGTGAAATTATTCATTAATTGCAATGATATAATGTAATAACGCACAGGACCTTCAACATCAACAAATCTATTGTGAAGAAACTTTATAAATACATATATCAATAATGAAAATTCAGGATTCTTATTAGAGCAAATGCTCAAAATGACCACCCCTTCGCTAATACATGCCCTGCATCTATTGAAGAATGTCCTTTTCAAACCATACGAACTTCTCCCTTCTATTTTGGCTGCTGAAATACGAATGCGGTCCCTTAGTTGTGCTTCATCTCATATGGGATTCGCATAAATTTCATTTTTTAAAAAACCCCAGTGAAAAAAATCCAGAGGATTTAGGTCTGGTGAACGAGGAGGCCACAAAATTTCACCGCCCCTTCCGATCCACCGTTGAGGATATGTGGTTCAAATATTCTCTAACAAGACGACTGTAGTGTGCTGGGCACCCGTCGTGTGGAAACTTCTAAGAGTAAGGGTACACTGTTCCCTAGAAAATTCAAATACATAGTTGGTGCCGTTTAATGATTTTATGGGAACTTGATTTTGATATGCCTGTCATGAGCTCTATCATTCTGGTCGATACTGAAGGATTATTTTCGACTTCATTCAAAATGGTGTCATCCTCCACGATCGAAGACCGGCCACTACTTTTACGACTCCCAGGAACTCTTCCTTCGACAATTGGCATCTTAATAACATTTCATTGATTTTTTTTTGATTGATTATTTTCAGCAGGAAGTGAAAAATGTATTTATGGAAAAGGTGAAAAAATCAGTTTCCCACAGAAATGCTCCATTTTCGATAAACATTCGAATTTTTCTGAAGAAGCGTCTTTTTTTTATTACACGTCAGATTGAATTCAGTACACAAAACACTTCCTTCAAAACATGAATTTTAATTTTTTTTCAAAATCCCTGTAGGTATAATATTTTGTGCTATTTTTCATCGCATGAATTGAAGTAATCATTCAACAATATTTACGGAAAAAAACTGATTCAAAAAGTAGTCAATTGTATCTCCCGCAAGAGAGAAAGCATTTTGAGTGTTAAGATTCAACATTTTCATAAAACATCAAATATCTCTAAAACTGTGAGACTTTCATAAAAACGATTTTTCCACATTAGATAGAGCACATTCTGATGTACATTCTGTTTTCTTTTGACGTGGTTATTACGGGACACCCTGTATATCTACACAAGGGGTCACTGGCGGATACAAGGGGGCAAGGGCATTGGGGCCATAACCCCTCCTTGGACATCGGAAAGTCCCTTCATAGTAGTTCAATCGATTCCTAATATTTTCAATGGGAAAATTCCATTTTGAATATTTAACTACTATAAGGTTGGTAAAAAGTTTCTATCCATTCATGCCTCCCTGAAAAAATACATGCCCCCTCCTGAAAAACTGTCTGGATCCGACAGTGCTACCCCCTCAGTATTTCTCAATCAGTTCTGATAAGAAGAGAATGTTTTATAGGAAAACATGAGGGTTCCTGTTGCTCTTTGTCTCTTGAAGAAATCTGCGAGAAGAGGGTGAACCAGGAACTCTATTCGAGAACAAGATCCAAATTTCTGATCAGTACCCTATATTTTTCATTATGCCCTCGATTTCTGCGTAAAATTCTATATGTTTCTTTTCCATTTACCATACCCCCAACAACAATGCTTCTTTTAACAATTTTTCGAACTAACAGTGGTTCACAAAAAAAAAGTTCTGGAGGAAAACAAGGGACAGTGTTCCAGAAAAATATCGTCCTGTAGATTTGCAATCGAAATTGGAATGTCACATGGTGAGGACTCTGAATTTTAATTTGTATTCCTAATTCCAGTTGAATTGTGAAATGCAGATACTATGAGAAAAAATTTAAAAATTTCGAACATATATGTCGAAGTTATAAGATATTCAATAAAATGTTCATCTACTTTGGGAAAATAATGAATTTAAGAAAATATCATGTGAATTCAATAATTTCTGAGAACTGGCGAATTTTCAAGAAACTTTTTTTTCTGTTAATACTGGAAATGTTTCACGTTCATAACCATAGTTGATAATCAATAATTAATAATGAAAAATAAACGTCGACAACCTGCAATTTTTTCAGGTAAAAAATCTTGATAAACCTAAAACTTGGCCAACCGCGATACTTTATAGAAGTGAATGGAATATACCTACTTCATTTCAAATTTTCACTTCAATTTGTTGTTTGCGAAGACGATCTTATAGTCCCAGACGCACTCTATATGCGTTTCGCCAAAATTCATCTTCCAAGCTCCCTCCGGATTCGTAATAACGTATCACGTAAGAGAAATGTGAAACTAATTTGCGGAAAATTGCATTCACGTTCATGAATTATTCAAAGGCGGCGAAATGAATTTTCAATGCAAGACCGCATAGGTGTGATACCCGATATGGATGATTTCGACAAAGTTCGTTGATAAAATTTTTAAACGCGCTTTACATATGTTTGGAAGCCTCCATCGGGATGCAGCCTGATCCCGGATTATCCTGGTCGGATAAAAACAATCCCTAGGCAAATATGGGACCGCCTCGTATATATCCAATCCATTTCTGATTCCTGAAATCGATTTGAATCCATTTCGAACGTGATGAAATATTGGATCGTTTGTGTTTCGGTTTGGTCGATAGGAGATTTTTGAAATCAATTTCGTCATTCATTTTGTTCGAGACAAGGGAGTAGAGCTGATAATGTTTATGAAAATGAGCCTACTTGAATTGACATAATGGGTGAGCTGGATCTAAAAAGTGTTTCATCGTCATCTTTGAGTGTAGGGTTGGAATTCGAAGATTAGAATTAAACTTTCATTCAATACATTCAATTCGGTGGATTTTATTTGAGAGCTAGTTGAGGTTGTCAAATTAGGATTATATGACACGGTGCAAAAGAGTCATATCTATACTCCATTCACTCTTATAAAGTATCCCGGTTGGCCATGACATTCTGACACATTTCGTCGTGTACCTATATTTTGAAAATGTTAGGTTATATTCATTTCCTGGTCACATAAAAGGTAATGTTGTCTTCCCTACATAGAGGTCGTATAGTTACTGTTCACTCCAAGTGAACGGTTCTGAATTTTCATAAATTTCATTCCATTTCAAATTAATTTAATTTCTCCGATACACGAGGAACTCCCATATGGAGTGTAGGTGCGAGGAGAAATTGTCAGCTGTGCAGCGCATATGTCGTATTTTGTTTCATTTTCATGTAATTCATATTTAGTTCATTGATTTACTCAATCGTGAATACTTCTGCTTCCGATAATTGCTAATTATTTGTGCCCTTCGGTGAATTCGGAAAATTTCAGTTTTTCTTGTGATGCACAGTGATTCAATTTCATCGAATTACTTCCATTTGAATACTTTCATTTGTGCGAATTATTTCGAACAGAAAGAATGTTACCAGTGGTGTGGCTATTTATTATACCACAAGGAAAAGTGTGCACAATCTGACATTTTTAGCAACGGATTTTCACGTCAGCTTCATTCCATGTTCGTATGTCGAGCTCGATCACTCTGTACATTGGATTAGGAGTCATCGACAGGATTCGGTTGACTGTTCTGCTGATATGGGTAAGACTATATTGATACTGTTATTTTGGGTACATTTATCCTTCCATTTGTGTTGGGTATCACTTAAAGTTTATATACATAGACACTAGACATTCATTCAGAAAATTATATTTCGACAATTTCTACTTGAATAAAATAGAACCACACTTCAGTTGGTTCACTGAAACCCTACCCAACAGTTACGTATGCACCAACATGTTTATTCACTTCGACGCAATAATTGCGTGAGAAAATATTATGTGAATTCAATAATTTCAAAGACCTGGCCATATTGGAGAAACATATTTCTCTGTTCATACTGAACATATTTCACCTATTTAAACAAGGTTGCAGGAATCAGTAATGCTGTTTTCTTGTACGGAAATCAAGAATCGAGTGAATGAGAATTTTACACATGAACTAAAAGACATTCGAATACCTTTTTGCAGAACTTGAAATACTGCACTATAAAAATACAGTAGTACTGCAAAACTTGTGACACAGTTAAACCTTCAAAGAACTAACTCCATCATTTACAATGTTCTTGGGAATCTATGTGAATGATACCCTGAATTGGAAAGAACATATTTCTGAACTGGGATGCAGCTTAGTTCCACTCTGATATCTTTGGGTGTAATGGCAACGTCTCTGAGAATTATTTCGACAATGCCGATATTTCACGAGTGCCAACCTGCGTCAGTTTTATGTAAACCTTAATCTTGGCCAACCGGGATACTTTATAGAAGTGAATGGAGTATACAAAGCTTCTGATCTTGTTCTATGGTGTTGTGTACAAACACAGTGGAAGCAGGTTTCTGCTTGCCGATAGCCAGCGCCGACTCGCGCTTATAAGCTGTAAAAATTAATACATGTTTTCATATTGAGCAGTACACAGTCAAAACAGGTCGCGACGGTTACCAGCGTTCTCGCTTTGATCGGAATTAAAATTTAGTTGTTTTCCTGCTTTTATACGCTCGGTTCGGTCCTGTGATGGTCGATGGATAATGGATAAGGAAACACTTATAGCAGCAGTTTTTCAAAAAACCCCTATTTGGGACAAAAGGCACAAATTGCATAGCAACCGAAATGTTATAGATAAATTTTGGAAGGAAATAAGCGCCGTAATGAAAGATTTTTTTTTTTTTATTTGGTAAACACAGAATCTAAGGCAATGAATTCATCATCCGAAGAAGACGTCATATTTGGTGGAAGTTAGGCACCACACTGGCGGGTTTTAAACTATTTTTCTCGCTTTTATCGTATTCACTGTCTGATACATCTGCGCGAGAAAATAGCGCAGATCGGCGCTGGCTACCGGTAAGCGAGAAACCTGCTTTCACTGTGTCCGTAGACTTACCGTGTAAGTGCCCCTCAGAATGATTTCCATTCGTGAGACATATTTCCAAAATTCTCCAATTGACAAACTAATTTCATAAAAATTTTTATTTGGGAAGACTACATCGTTCTCTACACATCTGCGATAACAGTCAAGAAATCAATAGAAAAAGAATTTTGACGAAATAGTTAATTGAATACAATGACGGTTGTACCTTACCTAACAACTTTATGTGTATTTTCCAATCGCTTCAATGCGCATTCTGCAAGTCTTGTATATTATTGTGAACTCGGACACATATTTTGAAACTGAACTGAAAATATTTCTGTAACAGGGTGTCTTATTGAATAGGAAACAGATGTCTTTGCTAGTAGAAAAATCAAGATTTTGGAAAATCGCTCCGACCCGTTCCACTCTGAGGCTTTATCATTTCGTCACGATTTTTGTTTTACTAGAATTTTGAACCAGGAATGGTCTCAATCGACCGCAAGCACGATAACACTCGAACGGATGGACATTCAGACTCTTTGGGTACCTACATATTAAAAACTTTATTGAAACGGAAAGCTCAAGGATATAGGGCAAATCAATCTAAGATTTTAAAGGAAGGAGAAATCGAAAAAGAGACCCAGGAAGCTCCAGGTAAAGGAAATTCAATGGTTAAGGTAATTTACAAGGTTCTATTCAGATTACACGTTTATTCATTTTTTAGGTTGCTTTATTATTTGGTGTTTCTGGGTCCTGTAGTGTGAGTGGATGAGTTAGTTTGAATGACTCTACACGATTTAGAAGTGTAGAAGACCTAGAATCTAATCTTCTAATTAGCATACCTGATTCGAAGACCAACAAACCGAAATTATTCGAAGTTAATCAGACGTCCTCCAATTGTTATCGAAAGTATGTTTCGTTACGACCAGAAAATATGAACAGAGACCGATTTATCATCAAGTATCAAATAGGAAAGGGTTACAGACAATTCATGGAATTACACCAATTAAGAAAAATTCCTAGAATGGTTGCTAGTTATTTGAACTTGGAAAATTCGACAGAACATACTAGTCACTGCTTCCCTCGGTCTTTTGCAACAATATTGGTTGACTCAGGTATCGGCTGTATAGTTTGATGAGGCATGGCGGATGAAAACGTTGCAATTAAACGAGTCAATAAGGGTAACAATTCATTGATGAATGTGACTGATGAATTCTTGTTCCAAGAGCCGTGTCATGATTTCTTCAAAAGAATTACCTATCATTTGTGCTCACAGTGCGAACAAACAGTGCTGCTGCAAAATTTTAATAAAACGATATGATAAAAGATAGGACAGATATTTCGTCAGTTATTTTTGTCGCAGATCCACATTATTCATCTAAATAATAATGCGCAAAGAGTATTTTGGACAAGTCAGTGAAACGAGTATTTGAGTCTCTCTACATAGTCAGAATGGCAGCAACAAGGAAACCGCCGATATGCTCTTTTATAGGTCAAAGTTTACGCTGACGTTAATAACCCGTGTCATTTTACAGTTGGCGTCGCGTGTGAGCCATAGTCGGTTTTCCGGATGAAACATTTGAACTGCTTCCAGACCGGAAGCTGAATAGGAAATACAGACGCGACCCACAACTCGTCGTGCGACTTAGTAATCTCAAGTAAATTCATAACGCTTAAATTTCCCCGGGGTGAGGTATGAGCGACAACGGAAAAACATTAAGTTTCGTTGACTTTACTGGCGGCACGTCGAACATGAAGTAGGCGATAAACGCTCCATGTCTTGCGAACTTCCTTGATATGTAGGAAGTTTGCGAGTTAGGAGGTTGAGAAGGAGTTTTAAGGGGTTGAGGTTGATGAATTGTCTCGAACTCATCATATCCCGCCTGTCTCCTCGGAGCATTCGGAACGTAGATACAGGACAAACGCGATCTTGGCTTTATGTATGGCACTCACCGCAGCTTATGTGGATCATGATATAAATTGAAGTTTCTACAGCCCAAAGAACACAATTGTGGAATTACATCATTGGTTGTTCAAAGTATAACTCAAATATTGATAGATAGAGAACTGGATGGGGCAAAAGCTTCTTGAAATCTACAAATTATTCAATACACAGAGGATAGAAAACACTTCTCTTTTCTGCTCATCTGCCAGAGTATATTCTGTCAAGAAAGTACCGGGAATTATCGATTTAAATCTGGCGGGGCAATGAGGCAGGTAGAATTTTTTTTTCCTTGGTTGGTACCACTGTCCTTAATTACTATGCCAAGCTTGAGCGGGATCTGTTAACTAGTGTGTTTGCAACAGCTGGTTAAGTCAGTCGATGTCAGAGTGCGTGCCGATTTTTACTATGGGTGATTACGTTGAGCAAAGAATTTGTTTGAAGTTTTGTGTTGCGAATTAATTTTCGTGTGCCGATGCATTGAAAATGTTCCAAAAGGCCTTTGGTGATAATGCTCTATCGAAAACTCGTGCATATCAGTGGTACAGAGCCTTCAAGGACGGTCGTGAAGTGGTCGAAGACTTGCCTCGTTCCGGACGCCCATCGACGGCTTCGACCGAAGATAACGTCGATAAAATTAAGGAAAGGGTGCTTGAAAACCGTCGTACCAGCTTGAGATAGATAGCACATGATCTTAAGATATCCCACGAGTCCGCACGTACGATTTTGATTGATATTTTGGGCATGAGAAAGGTGACCGCACGACTCGTACCGAAACACCTGAATTTTTTTCAAAAACGTCAACGTTGCTTCAGACATGCTGGATCGCTGTAATTCCGATTCTACATTCATGGAACGCATTATAACTGGTGGTGAGACTTGGGTCTACGAGTACGATATGCAAACAAGCCAGCAATCATCGGAATGGGTGGCAAAAAATGAGCCGGAACCGAAAAAACCACGCCAAAGCCGCTCGAAAATGAAGGTGATGCTCATTGTTTTCTTCGATATCCGTGGCGTGGTGCACTACGAATTCGTTCCAGAGGGTCAGACGGTAAATAAGGAGTATTACCTAGGCGTTATGGAACGTTTGCGTGAGCGTATCCGTAAGAAGCGGCCAAATTTGTGGGCGAACAACTCATGGATTTTGCATGACGATAACGCGCCTTCTCACCGAGCTACGATTGTGACTGACTTTCTCGCCAAAAACTCAACAAATGTGCTTCAGCAACCAACGTATTCGCTGGATTTGGCTTCCTGCGACTTTTTCCTCTTCCCAAAACTAAAATTACCCATTCGTGGCACCCGTTTTGAGTCGATTGAAGCCATAAAACAAAATTCGGCGCGAGAGCTAAAGTCCATCCCGGAAAGCGCCTATAAAAAATGTTTAGATAATTGGAAGTGCCGTTGGCATAGATGTATTGGATCAAATGGAGCCTATTTTGAAGCGAATGTGAAAATATTGTTTTAATTGAAAATTCCCGGTACTTTCTTGACAGAGTAGTATATTCATCTGAAGACTACTGAAATTAGAATTTCGAAAAAAGGTCTCATATCGTGAAGGGTGGTGATGACAAATCCTATCGACGTAATGAAAAGCAAAAAAAAAAATTTTATACTATTGAACTGGGCAGATTGTCCACTTGACTGGTGGAATATCAAAAAAAAAAAAAAATTGGCAAATATATATTGTTCAAAACTACACAGATAATAATGACTTTTCCACTAATTCCATTTTTAGTGAGGAAGTTTCCATAGCAACTCTCCTTTCACATCGATAAAACATGCAAGCCGGCAAAACTAACAAGTTGGTTTTCCAGCCAACTTCAGAGTTCCTGATCATGAGAATGTACTACATATTTTGAAATTGAATGAATTGAGTATGACTAACTAGCGTGTGAGTCTCAGGAAAATTGCGAAACCTCTATTCAGAGTCCAAACTATCGACAGCTGAAACTTTTCTACCGAAAATGAATAATTCAAATTTCCTAGTGACGTATAAAATAATACATGATAAAATAGTGAAGATATTTCCACACATTGTAGGCCATTTGGGCAAGACTCACCGCAGGAAGGAACTGTGAGAATTTTTTTTCGATGGCAAGCCTTTGTTTCAATTTAGCAACACAACACATTTCTGTATATTTCAGTGTTATGAATTTCCCTCTCTTTTCCAAAGAGGTGACGATAAAAACATCAGAAAGATTGTTCGAGAGAGCCTCAAACAAGAAAACTGAACATATGCATGTCATGTACTGGACTAATTATAGCCACATGATATAGTTCCGAGGCCATAAGACCATCAAATGTGTAGTAGTCCATGCAGGGAAAATGTTGAAAATCTGATATACTGAGAACGTGATTTGAATTCAGTTCTGGGTTTTGTCACACCTGGAAATACAGGGTGAGTCACGAAGAACTGTACATATTCCTACCCCGTTAGAGGATAGTCATATGAGTTTCAGATGAACATTTAGTGCCTTCTCTTCATAAGTTTGATACAGGGTGATTTTCGGTTTTCGCCGAAATTTCCATCCGTCATAATTTTTGATCGGTTATCTTGATTCAATTGAAAATTTCAAGGAATATGAAGAACTTTAGAAACCAACTCATTTATGGTTCTGTATCAACCCAAAAATTCAGTCCGGTGTATAGTTTTTTCATGTTTGATGAGAAATTTTCAAAGCTTAGTACCTTCTTCAGAAGGAAATCTGTCAAACAGATTTCTCCTAACACCATTGTAGGATTTTTAATTATTGACTAATGAATTGCAGAATAGTATTATTCTGTAACAAGGGCAGAATGAAAATCCGATACGAGTGAATCATTCCGAGGGCGAGCCGGAGGCGAGCCTGAGGAATCACGAGTATCGGATTTTCATTCTTACCGAGTAACAGACTATACTTTTTCCACGACTGTTCCGAAGCTAGATAATTAATCTTTTTTTAATACTAAGATGAATTATGACGTTTCGAAAACCGCAATAAATATGACAATCAGAGCGGCTGACACATAGATTTATTCTCTATGTTTTCAAAAGTGTTACGGAATGAATATTCTAACACACTGTGCGAGAATGAAATTCAGTCGAAATGCTTAAAATCAAGGATTATACTCAAGCTCGAGTTGTTTATTGGTGGTTATCTATAAAGGGCGAAAACCAAGGACCAAACTGAACAACAACCGCGTTCATAACTGGTTATTTACTTGAAATCGATAAAAGTGTTGTAGAATGAATATTACATATCAAGTGATGGAATACTGACATTTTATGGTCAAATTCGATGTTGGAAAAGCTGTATTCTGTGGCAGTCGTGGAGAAATCATTTTCTCATATCATGAAATAACAATTTTCTCATTGAATTCAGTAGGACGAGCAAGAGAATGTATCACCTCTACACATCATACAACATTTTCATGAGTAAGTGCCGTTTCCAGTTCCGGCTTGTGAAAATTATTAAATTTGATCTCAGTATTATATTGGAACTGTTTGGTTATTCATTGAGAAACAATCAGTTTTGAACTGAAAAATTCTCCAGATTCCTAGGGACGGGCCTAAGAGGGGGGATGGGAGGGGACGATCTCCCCCAATGTTGAACAGAGTTGGCAAATTTCAAAAGCAGTTGTAATATTTTTTTCGAAGCTTTGAAAAATTTTCGAAGCCCACGTTTAGCCGGACAAAAGCATGCAGAGAATAGCGACAATTGTACAAATTCTTGTTAGAGTATATTTATTATTTAGGGTATTTGGCAGATTTGGCCCAATGTCCAATGTGTATAACCAGCAATAAATGGTATTTCTTTCGATATTGCTATCAAGTGTTAGAAGAGATGAACAATTTTTCATCTTTCACGTTATCCCTCAGCAGATAGTTTTGAATTTCTCAGTTTGGCCGCATCATAAAAAACCATCTGGAACCAATTTACGCTATTGCCCTCGGACGGGCAGGAGGCAGTATTTTTTCTCATTCTTGATTATTCTATCAAATCTTCGTTCAACACGTAAATCTGTTAAGGGGCCGACGGCACCGATTCTCCATTCAAAAATGGCCTTTCAATTCCCCTGGAACAGTTCTCTGCCATTTCACACTTTCTGGAATTCTTTTCAGTATTTCCATAATTTTTTGCATTGATTAGGCGCCTATCCAAATGGATTTTTTTTTAATATGGTAAATGGATTTGTCGAAGGCACTCCAATGAATTTCCTGAAAAAAATTGATGAACAACCGCCGAAAAACAATTATAAAGTCAATCTTCATAGACTCTCAAATTCAACCCGATTTTTTCATGCGAAAAAATGATTTTTTCAAAGAGAAGAAGACGGAGCTTTCAAGTCATCCTTTAACTTCAATTCAAAGAAAAAATCAAGAAATTGAGGGCGTAAACTTGGAAAAATGAAAGGCACTTTTTGAATGGAGAATCGGTGCCGTAGCCGATTTTTTCATGCTAAAAAATAATTTTATCAAAGAGAAGAAATTGGAGTGCCCTCAAGATATCCTTCAACTTCAGTTTAAAAAAGATCAAGCTTTTAGGTTAAAAATTGAGGGCGTTCACTTGGAAAAATGAAAGGCACTTTTTGAATGGAGAAACGGTGCCGTAGCCGTCGGCCGAAGTATAACGTCCCCTTAAGTACGCAAAAATGGACCAAAAAAGATTCAAAGTGAAGTGTGTGGTATGTGGACTTTTTTCAGTAGGTACACTTAAATAAATCATTCATTTGAATAATATTAACAGATGCTGTGTTATCCTGTAGAATGTGGAGTGTGATAATTCTGTTAAGGCAGAATTAAAAAACTACACTACAAAATTTTTAATGCTCTCGGGGAAAAACATTGACTCGCTATCCAAAATACCAACCCCCCCCCTTCAACCATAGGTGTACAAATCCTTCAACGCACAGTTGGAAAATTTTCGAAGCTAAACCGTCTGTCTGGATTAGCTTTAAAATCCCTTTATTTCTATTATTTGGACTGTATCTTGAAAATACTTGTGTCACTTTTTTTCTTGTCAGAACAACTGTCGTATCATTTATTTTCTTAAATGCAAGGTCAACAAGATCACAATGAAACAATGTACAAAATATAATTCAAAACTAAACATTCTTCCCCCTCAAGAAGGTATGCTATCTTCCGGGGTTTCGTCAAAGTTCTCCAGCAGTGATAATTTGCAAAGTTTCGCAACGGGTCGTCGATAGGTACCAGTCTTGGTTCTCACATCAGCAACTCGAACTTGATTGTCTTTTCCTGGGTATGTAGCAATAATTTTTCCAAGAGGCCAATTGTTCCTTGGGAATCTATTATCAGTTATAATAACCAAATCGCCTGGTTCAACAGGAACACTTTTCTTGAGCCACTTCGTCCTTCTCGTCAAAGTTGGAAGATATTCTCGAACCCAACGACTCCAGAAACTGTCAGCGAGTTTTTGGGAATATCTCCATTGCTTCCTCATATCAATTTTTTCTTCAAATTCACCAGGTGGTTTCGCTGAACTTGAAGGTCCGATTAAGAAATGATTGGGAGTGATACTCTCAGGATCATCTGGATTATTTGAAACATAAGTCAACGGCCTGCTGTTGACAATGTTTTCTGCTTCCAGCATTAAAGTTGCTAAAACTTCGGGTTTTGTTGATTTTTCTTTTAGAGTTATCTTCAAAGACTGTTTAACAGCTCTCACCATTCTCTCCCATGCTCCACCAATTTGGACTCGCAGGACAGATAAATTTCCATTCTATATTCCGGGAAACCATTTCTCTTTCTATTAATTTTTCATCGACTTTCTTCAATGATTCTTTCAGCTCTTTTTCTGCAGCCCTCATATTCGAACCATTGTCACTCATGATGATTTGTGGTTCTCCTCTTCTAGCAATGAAACGTCGTATAGCCAAAATACAAGAATCAGTAGTTAAAGATTCTGCTATTTCAATATGAATAGCTCTAACGGATAAGCAGGTAAATAGAACACCATACCTCTTCTCAGTTCTTCTACCTATGCATACTGAAAATGGTCCGAAATAATCCATTCCAACAAATGAAAAGGCTCTGGGGGGTTTCTTCAATCGAATTTCGGGAAGTTGTCCCATTTCTGGCACGACCGGTCTGGCTCTTCGTATTCGACAGAAGTTGCAATTCATCAATGTTTTATTGACAGCTCTTCTTATTTGTAAAATCCAAAATTTTTGTCGCAGCTCATTAATGACCATTTCTCTGCCTCGATGTTGACACTTTTCATGGAAATGCTTGATCAAAAGTTGAGTGTACTTATGCTTACTATCCAAAATTATGGGGTGTTTGGTTTCATCGCTCAGCTCTGCAGAATGGTCTGTTCTGCCTCCTAGTTTCAATAGACCATCTTCAAACACAGCAGAAAGTTGAAGTAATCTACTGTAATCTGGCACATTTTTTCCTCTCTCAAGTAATCTATATTCTTCTCCGAAATTATCTATCTGTACTTTTCTACACCATATTTTTTCAGCTTCTAATATTTCCGCCACAGTTATTTCACCTTTTCTTCTATTTTTCCTGGAAAATCTCAATACATAGACCGTTGATCGTATCAAGCGTGTCCATTTTGAAAATTTATTCTCATTTGGTAGATAATCTATTTCTTTTTGAGATGTAAAGAGTGTTATTCCCAAATCGCTTTCAAATTTACTTTCGAATTTTTCTTTCGGCCAAGATTCTTCATCCAAATATAAAAATTCTGGACCATCAAACCATCTTGAGTTTTGAAATCTCATCTCTTTTGTGTCTCTTATTGCTTCATCTGCAATATTTATTTCCGTTGGGATCCAATGCCATTGATTTGTTTTCGAATTATCCCTTATTTCTGCAATTCTGCGAGAAACATAACTCGAAATTTTAATTTTTTCATTCCTAATCCATTGAATTACTGTCTTCGAGTCAGTCCAAAAAAAGGTTTTTTCTATATGTACCGTGTGTTCCTCTATTACTTTATTTGCCAGTCGTGTCGCAAATAAAGCCGCTTGTAATTCCAATTTTGGGATACTTGTCTGATGTTTCATTCCAGCAACTTGTGTTTTAGATGTAACCAACGATACTTTTTTCTCTGAACCTTTGGAAAAACGGAAGATCAATGGGAAACGGGATTATTGTGGAAAAACACAAATCTGAATTTACCAGACAGTAAACCCATGGCACTTCAACGACTCAAATATATTGAGAGAAAAATGGATAAAGATGATGAATTTGCAAAAAAATACAAAGTTTCGCAACGGGTCGTCGATAGGTACCAGTCTTGGTTCTCACATCAGCAACTCGAACTTGATTGTCTTTTCCTGGGTATGTAGCAATATGGGTGGAGCATGGGAGAGAATGGTGAGAGCTGTTAAACAGTCTTTGAAGATAACTCTAAAAGAAAAATCAACAAAACCCGAAGTTTTAGCAACTTTAATGCTGGAAGCAGAAAACATTGTCAACAGCAGGCCGTTGACTTATGTTTCAAATAATCCAGATGATCCTGAGAGTATCACTCCCAATCATTTCTTAATCGGAACTTCAAGTTCAGCGAAACCACCTGGTGAATTTGAAGAAAAAATTGATATGAGGAAGCAATGGAGATATTCCCAAAAACTCGCTGACAGTTTCTGGAGTCGTTGGGTTCGAGAATATCTTCCAACTTTGACGAGAAGGACGAAGTGGCTCAAGAAAAGTGTTCCTGTTGAACCAGGCGATTTGGTTATTATAACTGATAATAGATTCCCAAGGAACAATTGGCCTCTTGGAAAAATTATTGCTACATACCCAGGAAAAGACAATCAAGTTCGAGTTGCTGATGTGAGAACCAAGACTGGTACCTATCGACGACCCGTTGCGAAACTTTGTATTTTTTTGCAAATTCATCATCTTTATCCATTTTTCTCTCAATATATTTGAGTCGTTGAAGTGCCATGGGTTTACTGTCTGGTAAATTCAGATTTGTGTTTTTCCACAATAATCCCGTTTCCCATTGATCTTCCGTTTTTCTGGTTATATTTTCCATCAAATTTTCTGCTTGCTTGTCTTCATCACAATATTCTCCATCTTCTTTCTTCAAACCATAACTTTCGAAGGAGAAAAAGTCTTTCACTTGTTCGTGGATATCTTTCAGATCTTCATCTTCTTGTTTTGTTATGAAAAGCACTGTGTTATCGACCATCCCTCTGAAATTTTCGACATTACCGTGGACTATCCAACCCAATTTGGTCTTCGAAATGGCAGGAGCATTTTTGGGGCCCTCAATGATTTCTCTGCTCACTATTAATTCCCAGTTATCTTGACCAATCAGAAGTCTCGGCTTCATGAAACTCATATCTGGGAGGTTCATAATTTTCATATAAGGCCATTTGTCTTTGAATGCCTTCATATTAATATTTTGCACAGGTAAATCTAAATCTTTCATGGTGTAGACATTTTTCAACCCATATTCTTGTCCATCACTAGCACTTATGATGAAGTTCACCTTTCGGCTGGTCATGGATTTACATGAATTTCTATCAGTCCATCTCAATCCAAGATTGGTTGGATCACCCTTCAGGTCCAACTTGTCTGCAATTGCTTCGTCCAGGAGAGTTACTGTTGCTGCCTCATCAAATAAAGCATACGTTTCTACTTCTTGTCCATTTGCTATTATTTTTATTGGGGCAACTTTTAGAAGAACTATATTTTTGTCGCAGTCTTTTGTGTAAGCTACCATTTCTTCAGACTGAATAATATTGGATTCAGGAACTTTTTCTTTAGAATGCAATATTTTATGATGATATTTTTGACAACCTTCAATGTCACACATCTTTTTTCGCAAGCAGTTTGATATTCTGTGTGCTCCTTCCAAACAACAAAAGCATAACTTTTTCTTCATGACAAAACTCCATTTCCCGTCTAATTGAAGTGTCGAAAACTGATCACAATCGTCAATTCTGTGTTTTTCAGAGTTACAGAATTTACAATACATACGTCTTTTCTCCTGAGTATTTCTATGGGTGGTAACAAATGCGTGTTTTGTTTTGGAAGAACCAAAATGTCTTGATTTGTCTATGAGGCTAGTAGAAGGTTTGTTGATTGCTTGAACGTAGCTTGCCGCTTGCGATCTCTTCCATATCCAATCCCTGAAATCTTTCAGATTCAGAAGATTACTACTTGATGATATTTTTTCTCCCCAAGATAGTTGCATGGAGAAAGGTAACTTCTGTAATAATTTTTCCAGTAACTGAGGACAATCAAGGTAGTTTTTCATATTCAACACGTCTAATGTCTCTACAAGATTGGCGATTGTTTCAGATAGATGTATCAGTGCTTTGCAGTCGTTATTTCGAACAAAAGGTAACATTTCGGCGTCATTCACCATGGATTTTATTATGAGGTCAGGTCTACCAAAACGATTTTTCAGTATTTCTAATACTTTTTCTAACGATGATGCAGATAGTAAAAGTCCTTCTACACATCTTCTGGCATCACCGGTAAGACATTTTCTTAAACGACACAAATTTTCTTCATTTGTAAGTTTCCACATTTCAGTCGTGGATTTATACTGCATAAAAAATAAAGGCCATTCTTTCACGTCACCTGAATAAATTGGGAGTTCTTTATCAATCGTTTGCCTTGAGAAAAATATCTCGAATTTGTCTTCAAAAGAACTTTCTCCGTTTCTTGGTTTGTATTGGGGCTCTTGACCTTTACTGAGTTCATCTATTTTTTGGGTAGAAAGCCAATTCCGAACTTTTGTACAAGATGAAATTTCGTCTAATTTCACATCAGCAATATTTCCTGATTCTTGGGTTCCTACCTCAGATTGCTCGAGATATGTTGCATCGATTTGGGTTTTTTCGTATGCCAAACGATTTTGAATTATCATTTTTTCTTGTTCCAGTATTCTCGCCAAGGCTTCATCTGCTTTCACTTGAGCTTCTATCTTGAGTCTTGTTGCAATGCTACTGGCTTTCGATTTCTTGCTTGAAGAGCTTTTTCTTTGTGTGGACAATTTGCTTTTCGCATCTTCATTCGATTCCTTCACACTTTTATTCGAACTATTTTTCGAGTCTCTCTCTCCCGCGTCAGGGTGCATTGCATTTTTCGTCATGCTTCTGGTCTGCATTCTATTCGACTCCATAGTTTTAGTTCTATTTTCGCTCGAAGGACCAAAATAATGTCTGGATTAGCTTTAAAATCCCTTTATTTCTATTATTTGGACTGTATCTTGAAAATACTTGTGTCACTTTTTTTCTTGTCAGAACTGTCGTATCATTTATTTTCTCAAATGCAAGGTCAACAAGATCACAATGAAACAATGTACAAATTATAAAATCAAAACTAAACACCGTCACTAAACAGAAATATGTAATTAATTTCACAGGAGAGCGATAAAATGGATATCAAAATTGTTTTTTTCCATTCGAAAGTTCGTGATATTATTTCTTTTATTTTGGAGCACATTTCGAAATGGAATAGAGAAAACTTTTGATTTCATATCAGATTATCATTTAATATTGGTCTTGATTCTTTTAGTTACACTTCACTGCTTACTTTATTCTTCATAATTTTTGATCAATATAAAATCACGTTGTACAGAATGTACCTGAACGAGATATTAATTAATGAACAAAATGATATTATTCTATTATGAACTTTTACATATAAAAATTATTTTTTACTGAGGAAAAAGATCATTCAAAATTGATAACTTCTTCACAGAAAATTTTGGAGAAAAATTCATACATTTATTTGGCTTGATTATTCATAAGATTTTCTCAATATTTCAATTTTTTGAACGGTATACTAACTGGTGTATGATCAACGATTATAGTATTGAAGCCCCCCCTATAAGTCTGTATCTGCGCATGAAGTTTTTTATAGATTCCGGAAGACCCTCTGACGGGGTAGTCATCAGTGGTACAAAAAATTCCACATTTCACCCTGTACCTGTATCTATATTTCGGAATGACACTCGAGACGAAACTGTGTTATCTGGTCTATCGATTATCATGTCAATATCTTATGTATATCCGTCAGTTAGGAAAGACGTTCTGACAGTATTTTATACTGAGCATTACCGTTTTCTTGTTTCCCCAATTTCGGATGAGTTTATTCATTCGGAATCTCTTATTTCCGTTTTGCCAAATAAACTATAAAGAGTTTTGTTTGAATATGGAATGAAGTGGATCCACTCGATATGGAAGGCAATGGACTATGCGACTGTTGTGAGAACGGAATCTCTTCATCGTTCCCCTCAATCTTCCTCCTAGGATCAACATCCTTAGGGTTCCACGTCACGATGTATTTGTTTCGCAAAGAAAACAAATAAGAGCCTGCAGGATTCCTCCGGCGTATTACAAACTTTTAATCGAGTTCAAACAATATTTATTTTTTCGGGTCGCTATTGTATCCCCAGAGATCTCTTCCGAGTCGGATATGCTGTTTATAAAGACAGGATGAAATGGAAATCTGGACATGGTTCCGCAAGAACATGTATATTTAATATGTGTCTCGGCGTAACCTTCAGTGACGTTCATTTTACTTTTGATTAAGTAATTTTTTAGCGGATGCAGGGCGACTGCTTGCTCTCAGCGTTTCATTCAATATTGACACTGAAAATTACGAGCGGAAAGCGTATTTTGGGTGTATTTAGTTCGTAGCGTGAAACTTCAGGTGGATAAATGGGAAATTGAGCATTTCATTATGTGGACGCAGTTCTAATTGAATACAGTTTTAGCATCAATTTCACCAGAGCACTCGGTTATGTTTGTATAAAAATTCAAATATTTCGGAGAAAATGTTATGTTTTGGATATCACATTTGTCAATTTATATAGGTCTTCGGGTCGTACATATATATTTTGACCGTAGTTTCCTCTCATCAAACGAAACACTTTTTCATATCATTTTTCAATATTCGGTTTCGTTTCAAAGATATAGGGTGTCGAAAATCCATGAAAAAACACTTTTCTGTTTATATTTTCAGAACTTTCATTTCGAATGAACTGAATTTTGGTTGATTGGTTACTCTATTCATGATGCATAACCTCAATCGAAACTTATTCAAATTTTATCCGGAAAAATTTGACGGAAAAATCATTAATCTCAAGAATAATCTGGATGCTTTCCTGGATCAAATATCATCGAATATTATTCCTTCTGTGTTCTTTAAACCAGTTAACAATGTTGTCAGAGTATTCATCAACTTTGTCGAGACTCAAATTCGAATGATGGAAAACGTTAAATGTAGAGATATTCAATAATGAAATCCCACAAATGTGGGAGATAAAATTGAACACCAAGGAGCATCCAATATGCACAGTTTCTATCAAAAATTCATTAATACCGGTTCATATTGAAGTTAAATGTCGGTGAAATACAAAAGTCAGATAAATGAATGATGAATGTCGTTATCCATGTATTAAATCGAAATTAATGAGAAATGATATGATGTGATATATTGCTTATCTGTGGCGATGTTTCTATCTGATCTATATCCTCTTGGAATTTTATAAACTCGACACTACACGGTCAATATTATAAATGATTCACGTCACAAGATAATCACATTATTACAATAATTTACCGAATTCACAACTTCACATAATGTTTACAGTTTGTTTATACTTGGCAGTGCCTCCAACGGTAATTGTTTTCGCTATACGCATGCTTCGTGAAATTCCGAGGCGAAGTCGATTTTCGATGGAAATGGCAGAATTCATAGATATGTTACGTGAAAATTCCTCAACCTCAATGAAAATATCAACAAGCTGGCAACACCTTCTTAAAATTTCTGTGCAAATATTCACAGAATGGATACAAAATGGGTTAGGTTAGGTTGTAATTATAAATTATATAAGATAAGATTGTTTTGCGAATTCGAGGCAAATATGAACAAGTTATTAGTGTTAACAAACTAATCTGCAAGAAAATCGAAGAAGGAACTTATTTTTGTAGGAGAAATATGGCTCTTTAGTTGCAGATATTATCGGATAAATATCGTGTTTGTATCATTTTTATTCCAATAAGGTTAGTACTTGAGTATTTCCTAAATGTATCAACTCAATTTTAATCGAGAAATATGAACTTTTAGGTGTTTGCAAAGAATCTCAGCAGGGACGTAATTAGCCAAATTTTTTTTCAAATAGCTATATCTTGTTGTTCAGAAAGTGTTATTGGTTACTCGATCAGTTATTATTTTGGTGACCAATTTCGGGGTAGTGTGAAGCAAGTTTATTCCTCTATAGTTCCCGGGCTGTTTTCTATCTCCTTTTTTGAATAGCAAAATCATTGTGCTGGGCGCCTTTCTCGCGTCAGCATCAGTGATATAAATATTATTATTTATCACAATATTTAGGACGGTTTGTGTTAAGTATCATGTTGATCATCTTTCTATAGTTCTTTTAGGTATGTGGTCCGATTCGACTCTTTTTGATATATGTTAATTTAGCCTGGTAGTATCATCTGAGAAGATCGAGATGATTGAGCAGAATGATTGTATATATAGGTACTCCATTCACTTTTATAACGTATCCCGGTTGGCCATGACATTCTGACACATTTCACCTTGTATATTTTGAAAATGTTATAGTTATAGTCACTTTTCTGTCAGATACGAACGCAACGTTTCCCGTTCTACATTATACTCGACTACTCGTAGAAATTACGTATTTATCGAAATGTTTATTTACTAAGGGAAAATAATTAATTTGAGGAAACATGTGAATTCAATAATTTCAAAGACCTGGCGAATGTTGAAGAAACTTTTTTCTCTGTTAATACTGAGAATATTTCACGTATTAACATGGTTGGAAGAATCAGTTATGCTAATTTCTCGTACGGAAATCTACGTTCTATGGTTCTATCTTGTCGAACCGCGATGCTCACTCACGTCCAGATTGTATGGCCGGCTCTTCATTGCTTTGATAAAGATTATAAAGGCATCGTGCCCTGAGCGGGACTGTGTTCCAGTCGCCCCGTCTGCACGTCAATGATCATGAAATTAACTAATAAAACACTTATTTCATGATCCTTGACTTCGGTCCGGGGGAAATGAATCCTCTTAAAATATACATCGTCATGAATTATTATTCCGACATCGATTCAGCGTTATGCCCTGGAAAATATTTGAATATTTCATGATAGACCTCAGGCTTCAGAATTGGATGACACGGGGTGAACGGCAGGATGTTTTGGGAACTGTTTACCCTTTCGCATCTGTTGTACGAGTGCAATCTACTGTTATTGAATTTTTTCACTCAGGACTAGCTAATATGAAGCTATTCCTATATAGGAGCTATATATGAATTGCAGATTCGTTAAGAGTTCGTCGAGGGTTGTTCAATCGAATGAAATTGTGATTCGGAGCCCATTCATTTCGTTGATCAATACACATGGGCCGCATTTCATCCTACTTGTTTATCCGTAGAAAAAATAAAAAAAAAGTATCAGCAACCAAAATGAAAGTTGGTGATGAACATAAAACTATATGATTAAAACTATACCTAATCGTGTAGTGAGTAGTATATCATTCAAATGCTTTGACATTGAGCATATTTGGTGTCCACAATTTTCTGAGGCATCTATAAATATTTGGCCGAATAGAAATACAGGGTTGGGATAGAGCATGGAACCAAGTAAATATTTTTTGAACGAAAAGAACGATATTTATGAATATTTGCAGGTGAGTGCAATGGAACAAAATGTATCTGATGACATTTTTTTGTTAATAATATTTTTCTGGTTTAACCGGAACTGCCATCAACTTATTTAATTCAAATGAGACACTCTATATATTTTTACAGATTTCGAAAAAGCTTGTTATGTTGAATTCATACATACTGAGTTGAGTGTAAATAAGTGGTAGAAACTGTTAGTTGTACAATAGGTGTAGGTACATTTCATTTTAGAATGATGTGAAACAAAATTACCTCAAATGTTAAAAATGCTCGCCGTTTACTTGCTGAAAGTATGCCATCCTATCAACAAATTCTTGAGTCACTCTATTCAAGACTTCTCCACGTACCTATTAGTTCACATTCATCAATGATTCTTTGTCTCAATTCCTCGTTTTCACAATTTTTTTAACACTTAACTCAGTATGTATGAATTCAAAATAATAAGCTCTTTCAAAATCTGTGAAAATATATAGGGTGTCCCATTCAGATTAAAGATGTTGATGGTTTTCCGGTCAACACGGAAGACGCCATCAGCCAAAAGTAAACAAAACTGGTGCCTTTGCGTTAGTTCATCCGTTAATGATAGAGGACCTATTGCTTCGTTGTGGAGAAAATCAACACAATCTGGCATCATCGTCTTCTCAAACGTTCTATGGTAGGAGTTCATAGAATATGATTCGATGGGTTAGGTTAGGTCATTGACCTGTAATCATTTGACCCAATTTAATGGAGTTATATTCGATTAGTGTAAAAACAATTATTTTTGAGATAGTTTTGGGAGAAAGAGGAGAATATAAACAAGTTATTAGTGTCCACAAACTAATCTTAATATAAATCGAAAGAAGGAACTTATTTTGGTAGGACAAATAGGATGGATTGTTAAGTGCAGATATAATCGAATGAAACTTACTGTTTTTGTTAAGAAATATCGTGTTTTTAACAGTCTTATTCGAATAAGGTTAGTACTTGAGTATTCCCTAAATGTATAAACTCAATTTCAAACGAGAAATATGAACTTTGCATCAATTCCAGAAGATCGTTTCAGGGGCGTATTAAGACCAACTTTTTTTTTAAATGGCTATATTTCGTTAACAGAGCCGAATTCGGAAAAATGGAAAATGAAAATTTTTTTGACCTCAAGAATCTTCAGTTAAAATATATGTACAAGTCGAAGACTCACCCTGTATATCGACGATTTCGAAAAAACACTTTTCGTTCAACAAAATCCGAGGAGGCTTTGAGTCACTTCCTTCAAACCAGGCGGTCATAGAATTTCATGTCTTATTTATTCTCACTTGTCAAATTTAATCATTGCAAATTTTCATAAAGATCGTTTTCTTTGTTTAAAAGATATTTACTTGCTTCCATATTAAAATAAATCCCAACTCTGTATTTTTGGGATGTTATATTTAATTTAGAAATTATTCATCTAGACGATGTTTCCTTTCGAAATTTCGACACTATATAAAATCGTTAAAAATGTCAACGGAACAATATTCTCGTGTTCACCCCTTTTGAGAATTCATACTCCCAACTGAATAAAAAAAAAACATAAAAATATGATGTATGTAGCCTTGTCGAATACTTTATGAGTCCGCACAATCCCTGCGTTTTCTACTTGGGCGGGATCCAGAAACAACCCGACTGAAGATTTACGACTGCAACGGACTATCCTCCATTATTTTTGTTTTCAGATGTTCTAATCTAACTGATGTGTTCATGCGACTTTTAATTCCACAGTTTTTCTCTTGTTCTCTTGATGAAATGCCCTCTAACCGGGATATTTTTCATTTAAATCTGAGCTTTTAATTAGCATCAACGTTTATGTGTGTTTTCGCTCCAGAAAATATTCCTTACTTTCTTATATAGGTATGTATGAATATTCGAAGCAGAAAATTTCCGCATGGGATTTCAATGGGTTTCCAATAGAAACGGTATGTTGAGGAACTGCATGGCTCCCATAGAGAATGGGGGATTGTGTTCAGCAGAGTTCGAGAAATACACCCGCCAAAAATTTTTGATCATTTGAAAATTGTTTGAGAAAATCGTTCTTCTGTTTATACTCAACGTGACCTTATCCATATATTCGTCCTTCTGTAACTGCTATTTGTCGAATCGGTAAAAATTGAAAAAACATTTTCACTTCACATACTGCCAAAATCAAAGGTTTTTGCCTATAGAAAGAGGAGACACGCCTTTCAATAATAAATAGTGAAGACAATTTTCAAAATCAAATATCGAATTAATTTTTTTAAATTTATTTATTCAAAGTTTATTTTGCTTCGATATCAAAGATCATTTGCACTCCAGGACGGTTACATCTCATTCACATTACAGTTCAGTATATCAAAAACTTATATCAAACATAAAAAGAGTAAGCTATGACCATGTTCGAATACAAAATTTCTGAATGTTGGCATGGTAGATATTTCGGAATTCTACAAATGCAGCAAATACGACGAAACCATGCATCGGTCTCATGAATATAAAGGAATCGCCAGTAAAAAGAGGGCACTCCGGAAAAATAAAATCCGTAACAGAATGCTACCAATAAGCCCCTCTTAATTCCGGTATATCCGCTCAGTTTTATATTCAAATCGAATTCCGGAAATCTGATTGAACTGTCCAATAAAATATACCTCCATCTGCTTGAGGCTCGCACGATCTTGGTTTTATTTCGGCTTACGTCGATTTGATAGAAAGAATATCCATCGATGGCTCGGTAGTTCAAAAAGATTTAACTGGTAGAGAATAGAATTGTACTGATGTGGAAAAGATATGGGCAGAATTTCGCAGAAGAAGGGATAAAATATCGTCTTTCGTTTCCTGTTCTCGAATGTTTCTATAGAAAACCAAGGGAATCTGAAATGACAGGATAGAATTCGGTTTTCGAGAATATTTTCGTAGATACAAAAAGAACTTCGACCCAACATAATATGATTAATAGGCAGCGTTCCCCCATTGGACACCCCCATAGATATAATTTAGTCACACAATTGATTATTTCGAAAAATTTCGAGACTTCATCATTGATTCCAATTATTTTCGAAACTCACAGCACCTGCTAGAGATTTCCTTTTCCTTCATTCATACAGGGTGACCCATTTCAAAAGATCCATCCACTGAAATAACTCCCTGGAAAGAGCCTGGATCGAAAAATGTTTCAAACAAAGTTTCTTAGTTTTCAGGGCGACATCGAATGCAGACGTTCAATCTGACCTTGAAGTTTGATTTCAAGATGAGGTAGATTTTTGAATTTTTTGAAACATTCTGTCTCTGTTGATTTTCCATAAAAAAAATTTTCTGGAGATATGAAGTGTAATATCATATTTTGGAACATAACTGAAAATTTTTCAGTGGCATATTTTCATCCTTTATATCTTTTTTCTTGTCTCTCGAAATATACTTGATCTAACGTTCCCTGCGATCTTTTAATTTCCAGTTGACGCGTGCGTGCAACTCAATTCTTACCACAGATTCGTCTTAACTTTGTGACTCTGAAAAGCAGGCGCATGAATCATATTGGTATATTAGCGGTGGGTTTCTCAGAGCGTAATCACCGGTGATCCGAGCTTGATCTAAAATCAACGCGATTTGACAGTTCAAAAATCAGAGATATAATAGATATATGATCGAAATACATATAAATCCATCTTGATGGAATCCGTACTTCAGTGATTATCAGGTAATCGAAATTGCTAAAAGCCACATTCACGGAACACAACGTCTCATTCTGCCAAATAACGAACCCAACTGCAGCCTTCAAAATCCAAACCTGCTCCGAAAGTTTCAAGTTTCTAGATCGACCAGAATTCAATTCGACTAAGGATTCGTTTGGGTCTGGGACCTTCCATGGATCAAAATTAGCAGAATTCAGACATCGCGATGAAATGATAATAAGGTACTTAAAGAGGTCTCTTGACCAGAAATCTGAGAGGCAGGCACTAAATTTTTCCGCAGAGGTCAAATACCTAGGTATCACTTATCTGGAAACAACACATCGACAGAATTCTTTCTAAGGCCACAGCGGCAATTTGGGCATGCGAAAGGATCTCTAGACTTGGGGGCTCAAACCAGACATGATACTCTGGTACCACATGGTTTTACTACGCAAATTGTCACCTTTGCATCTTCATTATAGTAGAAGAAAACAGTTGAGGCCACTACACGCAATCGTCTGCTCAAACTGCAAAGGCTTCCTTGTGTAGATGTAACCGAAGCCACCAATACGACTCCTCACAGCAGCACTGAGGGTTAAATCCAATAAGTCTCCTCTACATCTCCTGCCAAAATCCTATAACAGCCATGGAACTCTGACCCATTTCACCGTGTATATTTAGAAAATATTAGGTAATAGTCATCCTTCTGTCAGTTGAACAAGCAACGTTGCCATTTCTACATATATGTCGTAGTAATTAGGTATTTAACAAAATGTTCATTTATTTCGGGAAAATAATGAATTGAAGAAAATTATCAAGGTCACTTTTAGAATGCGCAGATTTCAATTCTAAATAGCACTTCCTGATACTTTGCCTCTGCTTCTTCGAAACAACCTTCGGCATTCTTAGTTTCCAGGCTTGATAATTAATAATTAATAATGGAAAATAAACGTCGGCAACGTCTACGAGATTCATTCATTGACGTAATGTCAACCTGCGATTTTTCCAGGTAAAAAAACTTGATAAACCCAAAACTTGACCAACCGCGATACTTTATAAAGGAGAATAGAGTATATCGATACATTTTCGCCAGAACATCGTAAGCCTCGATTACTGAATTTTACAGTAGAGCAGATTTTTCAGTTATCGTATTCAGGAAAGTTCGATTGAAATGAAAATTGGCATCCGAACGTATTTTGATGATATTTTAGGAAAAATTAAAACATTTCATTAAAAATCATGCTACATTTCTTGCTATCGTACTTACGATACTTTGGCATTCTCGAACGTAATTCTTAAACATGGTTTCATCGTAAGAGCAGCCCTTACGATAATTATGGTGAATTCAGAAATAATTTCATTTTGTGATCATTATCTTAAGTTTAGTCCTTAAGATAAAACATTTTTAATGCCAGATACCAGATTCAATTCATTGAAACACCCCGAAAATAATTAACAAGTTTATTGGCAAAATACAAAACAGTCATTCAACATTTACGAAAATAAATGGTTTTAAACTTAGAACACAATTCTCTTTGGTAAAAAAAATCACAAATTATGCTAGTTAAGTTTAGGGGAGTACTATCTGATTAAATGCAAGTACATAAACACACTATTAGGACTCTTCATCGTCTTCGTCTTCCTCATCAGATTCTGCTAGTCTATCTGGGGTAGCTGACGTTTTCAGTAACCTATATTCATGTTGGAATCTGAGGGGAATTAGGTTTTTGTCACAAAGATCAATTAGATCCTTCTTCTTTGCGGTGGAAATACATAGTTTTTGGGAAAAAAGTCTTTTTTGTTTTTTCCCTTTCAAATCCATCTTGAAATGAGTGCAATGTTGGCCATTGTATGAATAGTCAATCTCAACATTTGTATTGCCTTTCTCGAATTTAATACATTTAATTTCACTTATTTTGATAGGATTTCCCTCATTACACTTGAATTTATTAGGTTTTAGTAATTCATCGGATATCTTTTTCCATCCTAAAAACTCAGTAAATTCCATTTTAATTATTTCAAACGGTTTGGGTTTGGTACGAGAGTTGGCTATTAATGTACACCATTCTGATGGAGCCCATACTATACGTTTTTTAATAAACCGCTCAATTGTTGCATGGACGGAGTCTACAGGCATATAAGTATGGCCTGGTAGTAGGTATCGAACACTTATTGATCTTATATTAATAGAGTCTTTGAGAAAATTTGATATCATTACAAACATTGCTTTATTTTTATTTTGTCCATAACAGCTATCACAATTTAGTGATAGGTGTTGAATTGTTTGTCTTCTAAAAACTTCTTCCAGATATTTGTGAATTATAGTGCATATTTCATTACTTCCACGTCCTCCATCACATTCTCCCCACAAATAGCAAAAACCATTTTGAGTTCCACTCTCGTAAATACTTAAATTATAAAAAGCGTATTTTCTGGAATAATAAAGAAGCAAATTGTCCCCATGAGGTATGTTTAACACCTTTTGAAGATCGAAACTGACACATAAAAATCCTGGCTCTGAAAGAGTTTTTTTCTGATCAGCCAGAAATGAATCCTCACAGAGGTCTTTGTTTTCCGAGTGTTTTTCAAATATTTGCTTTGTTTCTTCCGTTTCTTCGAAATCTTGGTCCTTCCTCACTTCACATAATTTGCATTTATCTTTCTTCGGAAAATGAAATCCAATATTGAATTCACTCTTAAAAATTTTCCGAAAAACCTGCAGCGAAACGATATCATTTTTAGGTGTACCTTTTTCTGACTGATTTTTCCTAAAAAGTTCGTAAAGATATGAAACGTTCCGAAATTCAGTAGGTAAGTATCTTCTCGATGTTTTGTTCCTGCAATAATGAGATGGTACGGCAGGAAGCATCTTTATGAAGTCAAAAACATTAAGTTTTTGATTATTTCCAGTTTTGTTATGGGGCACATGCTTACCTCTTTGATCTATTTTGGATAGAGTGGCAGACGTCGAATTTTTTTTGTATATCTCAATGTCATTTGAGATATATCTAAGGTTTTTAATAAAAATTGTTGACAAACTTCGTGTTCTACATCATTCCATCTTATAAAGTATTTGTAAGAGCATTGTCGTCTACTTTCTTGAGCCTCCTGTTTTCGTCGTTTTATTTGAACATCTTTAATACAGGACAGCAAATAGTCACGTTGCCTTTGTAAAGTACCCAAACCCCAATAAAATTCAAAAACATGTTCTCTTGCTATATCTGGAAATTTTGAAATACATTGGTTCGGGCAATTATCGCTACAAGGATTCTTTCTAACACACTTATTTGCACCGAACTTGTTCAAACTTTTTCTTAAAGCCTTTTTGCATGGTCGTTTTGGCTTTTTCAAACAACTGTTTCCCATTGTATTTTCTATAGTATCCGTTGAACTGCAGGAGTCACTTTTATTATTATTTTCATCAAAGGAATATTCTGAAGAATTTCGACGTGGACTTTTATTACAGGTGGTAATATCTTGATTAAATTCGCTGCTGGACGAGTCATAATCAACGAGCTTTACGAAAGATGGCTTTGAAATTATAGGATTGAGTTGATGAAAGTCAGCATCAAGTGAAGAATTTGATTCCTTTAAATTGTATATTTCGATTCCTTCGGCAGGGGCATGACAAATTATAGGTTCATCAAGACCAAATATATGTCGCTATTTCCATAAAAATAATATGAGGAAATGCATATTCAACGGTCGCTATGTCAACGAAAGCCTACTTATAATTCATCAGTGAATCGAAAAGCAAGTCTAGAGTATTAAATTATTTTCTTATGCCATATACATAAAATATCAGCGAAAATATTGAAGGAAGATAAGAGAACTTCGGACTCTAGTTCAAATTTGAAAAACCATTTAATTCTTCTAGTTTCCAAGCTACAGGACGATTTTGGTATTTGGTTCATTATTATAATCGACTATAATTTCCGTATTAGAGGATCTACGCTCTCGAAATAAACACATCTTAGGGGAACTAGTTTTACTGCTTTTTAGCGTTGCTATTGGATTTTTTGTATGTGCTCGAATTGAGTTATAACAATTTTTTTTTCAAATGGAAACCATAATGGGTAATGATATTTCCGAATTGATCATTCTTCAACGATTTCAAAATATATATGATGATATACTTCCGAGTGTAGGTATATCGAAAATTTCGAAAAAACACTTTTCGTTCAACAAAATCCAAGCAGGCTTTGATTCACTCCCTTCAAAACTGGGGCGGTCATAGAATTTCATCTCTTATATATTTTCAAATTCAATTCAGTTCCATCATTGTTGTATCGTCTCGTGCTTTTAAGTAGGGGAAATACGTACAAAACGACGTATATGGACAAAATGACATAGGGATCATAATTTGAGTTCGGAGGTATCAAATGCGGAATTGCCTACCAAATCACACGACCCAAGTGGATTCAATTAACCTCTGAAAACTCGCAGGCGCTACTCTTGTTCATTCGGTCGTTATGAGTGATAACAGAAAATAATAGGTCACGAGTTTTTTTTGTTGCGCCAAATTTTTGGAAGAAATGGCCATTTTTCAAATTTTTTTTTCCATTTATGTTGCATTCATTTCGAACTTTACTTATTTGTCATTGTATTAACGAAGCTTTTTTTATGTTTAATATACTTTTCGTATCAATTCGATATATATCTAGTTTTATAACGCTTTATGGACATAAGACATATACAGTGAACGGACAAAATGACATAGGTATTTCAGCTGAATTAACCGTATCTACCGTAGAACACCAAGACCATTCATCCCAGGCTCCATCAGCAAACAAAGAGTCAGGACTTGTCTTAACATATTCATAACAAAATATTCATCTGCGGCTTATAAAGGCAATGCATCCTAATAGATTATTCATAAAATATCAGCGAAAATATTGTAGGAAGATAAGAGAACTTCCGACTCTAGTTCAAATTTGAAGAACCATTTAATTCTTATTACTTACATCTCTAAAATATCTGGATCACAAAACTCAATTATATTATATTCGAATTACTCCTGAAAAAGTGCCTTCAGAATGTTACAACAGATTTTGAATACGAGCTCAACCAAGCTGCTATTGTTCTCGACATCCTTTCAGCAGACAACGAATTCTGCCCACCCTGTATATGGTCCATAACTGAAATTTTCCGTGTCAATAGGGCAAGAACCAAATTTGCAGGCTATTCGAATCGGAGGAAGGAACCGCCGAATAGAAAGAGTGCAAGTGCTCGGATCTTGCTTGCCTCAGGAACTTACACCTAGGTAAGCCTACTCTTGATCCTCCGAGATGATTGGGAAAGCTCCTTGGGAGACCATACGATTTATGGGGGTGGTAGATGGTCTTCTCGGAAACTGATTCAATATGATTTAAGAACAAAGGATCCATCTAGTCGTTGTTCTGAAAGGCCAATCAACGCATCATATAATAAAAATCTAACGCCAAGAATTCATCATGGTTCGTCTCAGAATTGGTATTCCTCCATGCAATTCATAAATTCCATATGACCGCCTCAGATCGTCATTGTGATATCTTATGCTCGAATTTCATGTGACACCAACGGAGGTTCATTAGATCCCGTGAAAAACGACAAACGTCAATTTCCGTCCCAACCTTCCACAAATTTAGCATCGGAACTGAAATTCCGATCCGCATCCTGCATGCGGCGGAAAAGCGTCGAGGACGTGAAAAATGAATATACGTCATACCGACAGTCAGCACGGACGAAATCGCACTAAAAATGACTCCCCGTATGAGGAATAACTTATTTCACGGATGCCGAGCCACCGGATTAAAGTGTTATAGCCGGTTCATATTCGAGTTTAATCCTCTTCAGAACTGAGCCGAATTATAATGCACGGAGGCACCGAATATCTTTCGTGGAAACAACGGAAGATTAGGTCCTCTCGCGAGAGTATGGTCGAGGGTCCTTCATTTTGGCGAAGTTTATGGAATTTTGCGTCGGAAAATTGTTCTGTGTTTTCATAATTTAATCCATTTATTCTCAAATGCATGCAAATTTTCTGCGATCATGTAATTGAAGTCAATAAGTTGTATTTTCAGTTTAGTGTTTTCTCGTATTTTCTTTGTGCAAATATAGCAACACATCACATGGGGCTTTCCCTGCTGACGTGAAATTCTCATGGTGAAATATCGATTGGATTCATCAAACCCAGCATAGCATTTTGCTGGTAGAAACTTTCAATCCCGGCGCATTCACCAATTTGCAATCCGAAATTATGCCCGTCACGATTGATCGTTGGTTTCATCGTACGATTTGAAATCGAACGATGAAGCGTGTATGCCAACTAGATCGGCTGGTCTATTGGCTTGCACAAGTCATCAAAACAGAATCAAAAATCCATTCCGATTGCTTGCGCAGATTTGCGATCGGAGCGTCTGTGTCGGACTGTTTCGATGCATGCTGCGATCTCAGGAAATGCATTCAGATCCCCAAAATCAAATAGTTCAGATATTTTATATACTTACTCTATCTTTATCACAATTTTGATTTTTCTGACGATTTCGAGAGAACCGTTAGTTTTTTTTCTCTCAATCAGTAGCAGATACGACAAAACTACAAGAGACCATAAATTTAAGTATAACATCGGAACTTCTTTTCACAATTTTTTAAGCTAACAGTGGCTTACCGAAAAAAGGTTCTGTAGGAAACAGAGGAATGTGTGTTCATGACACCTAGTGGATTTTCAATTGGAATTGGAATGTCAGATGAATTCAAATCAAACCATATAATTATCTCTCCGGAATGCATACAACCAAACTTATAAGAAATCACCCAGAACAGAAATATTTGTTCACATGTTCAGGGTAGCCAGATTTCGATGGTTTAGTACTACAACTCCTAAACTATGGAATAAAGAGAAAAAGTAAGATACATGTCATGTTCTCTTTTTTCGAGAAACAGAAATTGCTGAAAACCCCTAGTTGCTACGGCGTCTAGTTTCTGAGCTACAGGGCGATTTTGGTATTTGGTTCATTATTATAATTCCCGTATTATAGGATCAACGCTCTCGAAAAAAACACATTTTAAGGGCACTATTTCTACTGCTTTTTAGCGGTGGTTTTGGATTCTTTGTATCTGCTCGAATTTCGGGGTTATAACAAAATTTTTTTTTTTCGAATAGAAACCATTATGGGTACCTAATGATATTTCCAAATTGATAATTTTTCAACGATTTCAAAAATATGTATCATGATATACTTCCGAGTTCACTATACATCGAAAATCTCTGTTGACTAGAAAAATGACTGCAAAGCATAGTGAGATATAAATAGAAATACATACAGAGACATATAAACATTGTTGAAATATTAAGTGTAAATCAATATATAATATATACAAGCACTAACAGACTAGAAAAAAGTGTCTTCCCAAAAGTCTAGTCTTTAATTGATTGTATATATTATAAAGGGTGCTAATGGGCTGCCAGAATGACCAGGACAGAAATATATCTCCACTTTCAATCAACTAGCTTCACTTTGGTGACGGACATTTATAAATTAAAATAAACCCAATTCATACTTGTAGAGAGTTCGAATCCTTCCAAAGTTTTTTGAAAAAAAAATTTTTGGTGTATAAATTCATATTTCTCTCCGGGTCATTCTGGCAGCCCATTAGCACAATTTTGGCCTTCGTACGGCTCCCAGTTTTCGAAATAAAAATCATGAAAGTTTTCCGAGCGTAATCTTTGAAAGGATACAAAAAAAAACCAATGGATATTATTTAAATCTGTTTTCACTTCAGTATTCAGAATGAAAGATAGTTCTTCCATGGAAAATTCCAAAAAATTCGGCCGAATTTTTTTTTCACTGAAGACATGTGAAAAAAAAGTCCGAAATCTAGCACGATGAAAAATTGCTTTTCAAATTGGCAATCGATAAAATAAAACTCCAACTTTGCAGGTATTCCGTCATTTTGAAATTGTTTTTTCAGTATTCTACACCACATTTGAATTGAACCCAAGAAAATACTAACACGTGACCAGAAACCGCTATTTCAAATGTCAAGCATAACCCACCACAGTCATCAGAATATTGTTCAAAGTTGACATTAAACACCCTGTATCTCGCTTATGCGTCGAAAACGGAGTATATGTCATAAGGCAAAAATGACTTCTTCGGTGTCATCTACACTGCTATATATGTTTGTCCAGTTCATGGTGGAACACCCTGTATATTGTTTTACAATTTATATTTGAACAATGTTTATACGTCTATGTATGTATTTCTATTTATATTTTACTGTGCTTTGCAGTCATTTTTCTAGTCAATAGTTTAGGTGTAGCTCGTAATTTCCCTATTTGTGTAAGGTTATTGTAGATATTATGTTTTCATTCTCTTTTGCTTGGGTAGCTGTATTTATTGAGGAAATAAAGGAATTTCAATTTCAATTTGAAGAAAATGTTTTGAAACAACAGATTCGACCGGATTGAAATTCCGTTTTGTATTTAACTTATCGACTCCAATTCTCCTACGAAATCTCTTTTAACAATTTCAACGACAAAAATGTCATCACAATGCATCCCATCTTATATGTATGCAGTTGCGTGGAATCCAATGAATTTTTTTAATTTTTCGATCGTATTTTTGCTGATTGAATTGAAACTGATAACTTCTAATGGTTGGAATAAGTAGAACCTCGAATGGACAAGTGCTTCAATGTTCCTGACACCAAGTTAGTGCTTCACTTCAATCATTTCAAGTGTGATCAAACCATGATGACATTCTGTTGGCTGAAATCTTAAACCATGGACTGATTTCAGTCCCGGCGCATTCGCCATTTGGTAACAAGAAATGTCTAATTCTGATAGAATAGGAATCAAAATTCCATTGCGATGGCTTGCACAGATTTTTCGATCGAAGTTTGTGTATTCTATTTGAAGTAGATAGATGTACCTAGTAGGTGGAGATTCAATGATATTCTGACAAGGCGGGCCTGTCACTATCAGTCTTCGTTTTTCATTGTGTTCATTTATGGTATTGTGGAAACTCAGTCAACTAATGGAAAAATTCATGTTACTGATTGAAATAACACTGATGTTAGCTACGAAAATGATACATATTCGTCAAGAACATAAAGCAGTAATCCATTATTGTCGTTATCATCCATTTTTGATTAATAATAAAACGAGTATCAGGAATCAGACAAAATTTATCATCTCCTTCAGTTAAATTCTTCAGCCAACGTTTCGGCGACAAAGATTGTCCCTTTTTCAAGGCCTCGAAATTTCCTTAGTACGGAGATTTCAAAAATGAAAAACGAAAGTGCCTTTCGAGTCATGCGTCATCACAATTTGTTTTAATTGATGGAATTCACGTTCCACTTCACGAATAAAAAATTTTTAGATCTGTTGAGTAATATAGTGGTTGTATTTTTGGAATATCCAAAAGTTGTTCGAGGAGTATTGTTTTCACCTGTTGCCGTTTTTACTGTAGCCTTGTGCTTGTACGTTTTATTTTTGAAATCTCCGTACTAAGGAAATTTCGAGGCCTTGAAAAAGGGACAATCTTTGTCGCCGAAACGTTGGCTGAAGAATTTAACTAAAGGAGATAAAAAATTTTGTCTGATTCCTGATATCCGTTTTATTATAAAGCAGTAATGTTGATTTTTTGGATAGGATAAAAAGAAGTCTAATTTACCATATACTGATGGAGTATACGGGGTTTGCTAGCTGTGCTCCGATAAGAATTTCACCTGTGACACTGTATTTATAGCCGCAGCTCCACCGCTAGCGAGGCCTGTCGGCTCATCTCCTCCACTTCGGACTGGTTCAAAACAAATCGAACCATTTGCGGTAATATGCCTCTAATCATCTTAGAACTCTGAGAATTTGAATGATTGCTATGTTAAAATGAGTACGTTAGACATTGGCCCCTACACAAACCATTCATTTTATGCTATCACTTATCAGAGAAAAAATATTTATCATTCCTTACATTCATATCTTAGTCAGCTTGATTTACATTATAAACCAACCTTAATGTGACTTCGTAAAAATCTAACTTTTGCTAAAAAGCGACATAAAATGCTGAGAATGGCGAGAAAAAGATGTCAAAGTTCACGAATATTTCTCGGTAATTATTCTGTTCCATGAACGATTCGTTTGGCAGAAAACTCGGGTAGTTATTTATGTGTCAAATATTTTCCGGCAGAGAATTGAGGATGATGAACTGGGTAACGAATTTGTGATTTGTTTATTAGGAATTATTCTTCAACAATATGTTATTCACTCATTCGCAGTTGGCAACAAAAACTGAATTACTGATTTCTGAAGCATGCCTGAAGAGGCAGAGGAAAATATCATTCCGTGATTATGAATAGATTCTACGGAGGAATACGACGAAAACATTCGTCATTTTGATGGAAGAACTTTCGGAATAAGCTGACATGATCTTAAAAGTATGACAGGAGAATAGGGTAATAATTCATGACGCATGATTCAGATGTTGAATCAACATTTTGATAGAAAAATTCACACCTGGGTCTCAAGGTTATGCATCTGCATCATTATTTTTATAATTTTCCTGAGTGATCAAAACAAGCCACAAAGCTTGTCAAAGCATTTACAGTTAATAGAGTTACATAGAAGTAATATACCTGAACAAGAAATCGATGAAATGAATTGGTAGTTCGAAATACCTGCAGTTGCAGCGAAAAAAATGATCGAAATATACAAAAAAATCTCCTAGTAATCATATAGATCTTTATGAAGCAACCTTTTGTTTTATTGTCGGAGGTGCAGCACAGACGATATCCTGCAAGTGTTCCTGAATTGGAGGTTCAAAATTTTACAACATTTTTGTGGTGATTATATGAATCTTTGTTACAGATCAGGAAAATAACCATTAAATCTAATAATGAATTTATTCATCGCAGCTTACTAACTGGACTTTTTGTGACAATTTTGATTCACTGGGGATTTTTTTTATCGAAATCGGTAGCAGATAAGACAAAACCGCGAAAGGCCATAATGTCATGTATAATAACAAAGCTTCTTTTCGCAATTTTTCAATCGAACAGTGGCTCACCAAAAAAAGTTCTGGGAGAAAACAGGGTAAAATGTTCCAGAAAAAGTATCACCCTGTAGATTGGCAATCGAGAGTAGCATGTCACATGGTGTTAACTTTGAGCTGTGATATCTATGCCAAATTTCAGTAGAATATCTGGTGAAATGTAAAAGCAAGAGCTACAATAGGAAATTAAAAAAAAAACTTAACGCGCCTCAAATGGTCCATCCGCTCAGTCCAATTTTGGCATACTTCTTCCATTATTTCGGCCGGTATCTCACGAATAAACACTTAAATGATGTTTCACAATGTGTTCATCGAAACGAGCTTGGTATTCAAAATGTAAGCGCAAAGGAATATTGCTGTTATTGTGAAATTCATCTTAAGAAATATAGGATACACGAATGTGTGGGTTATATTGAAATCATGCATTATTTTATGCTGTGACAGAGGAGTTGAACATATGAACTCAATAAAATGAGCCTTTATTCACATTATATTCTTCCATAATTATGTTATTTTTCCATCACATTTTTTTTTCACAACAATATCCAAAGATGAACTGGAAATACACTTCAAATTCTTGGTCCGTTATCTTTCTTGTCCGGTTGAGTGTATATACAGAAATGAAAATTAAAGTTGGAGAAATCTCAAAGGGTCAGTTTTTTCCATATCCATCCGAATTTTATCGATATTCTCGGGAAAATGTCAAGAAATTATAGATTTTTTTGAAGAAGTTCTGTTTAATTTCCGAATAATCACAAGCTCTTATGAAAAAGATTTCAGTATCAACCAAAATTCAAAATATCCACACTTTTTATGGTTGAATAAATCAATACTTAAATGGTTGTTATAATACTCAATAAGATTGGAATGAATGTTCTTCAGAAAGTTAATCAATGAAACATTTAGTTTTTTAAAGGACATCTATTTTAATTATCTTATCGCAGATATTTCGATATATCCATTCATACGATATCAAACTCCACGGCACACATCTACTCAACAGATAAACTTATGCTAGATGCAAACGAAGGTCTTTCCCGAAATAACAATCGCACGAACGGAAAATGGGCGATATCTTTGAGAGCTCGAATACTGGTTGTGTTCAGGAGATCATTATATGCTAGTAATGTGAATATCTTATAATGGTTTCAATTATGAAATCTTTGAGAGCTCGCAAAAAAATTATCTCATTCTGATAAAATTCTGGATATATCACTATCACAGTTCTGTGAAATATTGTATTATCAGGATATATGTATCCTTTTTCAATATATCGTCCCGAGAAGCAAACCTACCTAGACATTTTTCAAGTGCATCATTCAATTCTGAATGAAGTCTTCCGGTCATATTCCAACTTGTTGCCATATCTTGTCACGAAACACCCCACTAAATGGCATGTTATAAACAGAGGGTACGGCATGAGTGACGCTTTTCTCGGGAACTTTTAAAGTTTTTGTGTCCTCACACTTCCAACGAGAATATCTCATCCTCACATAATCTCCCAAGCTCACTCGCTAAATGGGTGAAGATACCGCAGTATTTCTTTTTGGTATCTCGCTCCTGAAAGCGTGTGACATTCCAGTTGGGGGAAGCCTCTAAACCGTTGATAGACACGAGATATCCTCGTCTTGTTCACTGAACAGGTTCATGCGTCCTCGGTTTTATTGTCCCAACTTTATTTCTCGCAGCTTATACATGCATGTTGATATGCTGTGGTTCTCATATTTGCGAACAGGCTGATGCTACGTCTATATGTTAAGTCTGTACTCCGTAGGGAAGCCTCTAACGAACCCTGCCAAATTCACGGAAACTTGCTGTGTCAGCTCATGTTCAAACTAAGTTCCTCTGTATATACGCAACGTGATTCGGATCATGAAATTTTGTCGTAATTGCTAAGGTGATTATATTGTTGGAAGTTCATTTCGCAAAACTCATCCCGCAAGCTCAAACATTTGGATTACGTTCAGTGGTGAAAGATGTCTCAATTATGGTGCATGAGATTTGTGACAGGACGAGGAAAAACTCGTTCATGTTTTCTGTTATGGGCAAGTTATATGCATGTTCGCATTCGTAGTTTCAAGATTGGTTCTAAGTTCATCAGGATGAATACTCGTTCTACTCTGAATTGATATTTTCAAGAATAAAATGTTTGGATGAATATAATAGTATGAGAGGCCCGACCAAGATTTTTGCCTCATAGCGGACCGGCTAAAACCGCACGGAATCGATAGATAATATGACCCTGTACACAGAAATGCGATTTTCAGACATTTTTCGCGTAGCGTATGATCTGAGCGCATTTTCAAAAATGTCAAAAAATGACATAAGTGACTCATAGCAACCCGTCCGATTTCCAAAATGTAGTAAGATAATAGCCCTGAGATACCAATAACACAGTTTTCAGACAACAAGATTGTAGCGCGTACTCAGAAGACCAATAAAAAAATAAGAAATTAAAAATTAAAAAAATTTTCAGACAAAAAACATGTCGCCTTACATTTTTATAGCATTTCGAAAATGTCAACAAATCTGACCTAAGTGACTCATAGCAATCTGTCTGAAATTCATCGTCAATGATTGAATACGTTCCCTAGATATCAGACAAATTGAATGTAGCATGTAACTACTCAGAGTTCAGACAACTTTTCAATTTGCAGTACTTAGCCCGGTTGCATAAACGTGAGGTGAATTTACCCCAGGGGTATCGTTCAATTTTTTCATACACATATAAATTATTCGGCAAAAATATATGCATTATATTCATTAAAGATATTATGAATTAGTTCAACGTTCAACTCAAAAATCTGAGGGATGTTCAATCTCAAATCATTTCTAATATACAGGGTGGGGCAGAAAAACCTATCCGATTTCAAAACGTTATAAAATTAAAACCACTCAGCTTGTCAAAAATTTTTTTTTATTAACATATCGCAAATTTTATGCCATTTTTAAATTTAAGTTTTGAAAAGCACATCACTCAAATGTCGTCCTTGGGAGCGGATACACTTATTTAGGCGCTCGCGGTAGCTTTCACTTAATTTCTGTGCAACAACCATTTTGTAGGGATGCATTTTGAGGTCCCGGTGCAAAATTCGCCGAATACTGCGGTTGGAAATCCCCAAAGCGAGCGAATGTTTTCGCGCCGAACGACGCGGGGAACGTTCAATCGCGGCTCTCACATTGGCCACGTTTTCAGGTCCTGTTGCTGTCCTGGGACGTCCAGGCGACTTCTTTTTCAATGCTGAACTCGTCTGTCTAAAATTTGACACCCACACTTTAATCGTAGCGTGATGTGGAACAGGATCATGACGCCCGAGTCCGAAATGAATTCGAAAAGCACGTTGTGTAGCAATTATCGAACCGCCGCATTCGATAAACCGCTCAATAACAAAAGCACGATGTTCACCAGACCAAGGCATGTTGACTACTGACAAATGGCATAAAACCAGCTTTCTAACGGTTTTTACCCCACTACTCTACCTGCTCTCTCTTCTGAGAAAAAGGGATTTGAAATCGGATAGGTTCTTCTGCCCCACCCTGTATTTATGATCCAAGTCCCTAAAATAATTTGAAAATTTCCGAAATACTTCATAGAAATTCTCTTTATTATAGTCACTAACACCAAATAGATATACCGATTCCAAATGAAATATACAATATGTATGTAAATGTATAAAAAAATTTATGACTTCAATTCAGAAATTAGTCTAACATGAATTATATTCAACGCATCAACAAAGCAAGCCTGTGGTCACATAAATATTTGTTTACATCTTCCTTATGATATTGACAAGTTGACCACACACTTGGTTCATCTCTTTTCTTTTCAATAAGATCGCATATGTCTTTCTCTTACTAGTGTAGCCAAGTAAGAGAGCCGGAGTTTTTGCCGGGCGACTCCGGCACATTTTTTCGTTATAGCCGACATTCAAAATTTCTGAAAATCGTATTTTCGTATTTTGGGCATCCATACGAATGATTTAAAACAAAAATGAACCGAGCTGCTATGAGTCACTTATAGGTCAGATTTTTGACATTTTTGAAAATACACAAAATCTATGTATACATTCTCAATATCAGACGGGCTGTTATACGACAGTCGACCATTTTTATTTACACAGCAAAAATGTCCCCCCCCCCCCACGAAGATGCTACACTTCTGAGTATTACTATTTACCAGTCGGCTCTAGGGTCATCTAATCTATCGATTTTACATGGTTTTAGCCGGGCGGCTATGAAACATGGTTTTGGTCGTCATCACTCGTACTATAACCTTCAATTATATAGATGTTCAAAGAAACAACGTTAAATTGAAAACTTCTGATGACCAGACAAAGTCAGTTGCAGAAAATTTATATGATGATTTATAATAATTTTTTCAATAATTCAAACAGTGGCAACACGAAAAATTACACCTGAAAGTTAAGGCAGAAGTTAAGGTTGCCACCCAGAGAAATGAAATGACATTATGATGGTTTTATTTATTTGGAAAAAAGTACCATTCAACAACAAAATCGACGGGTCCAAGCGATTTTCCAAAATCTTAATTTTTCTACTTAAAAGGAATTCTTTTTACTTTTAAATGTAATATCCTAAACTAGTACGATGAAGAATAATAATAATTTTGTCTGATATGGGAAATATCCCTTGAAGAAAAATTAATACAGGGTGATCCAGGGGTACGTAAATGGTTCATAACTTCGTTCCTTATCAAGCTATCGACTTAATTGTTTTTTCCAAACCAATGCCGATAAGTCAATGAAACCTGGGTGAGTTTTATCGACAATTAAGTGGCAAGTCAAAAGATGTATGAAAAATTAGGGGTTGCCATTTGAAAAAACCGATCATCTATATGTATTCTCCATTCGCTTTCATAATGTATCCCGGTTTGTCATGATTTAGGTTTATCAAGTTTTTTACTTAAAACTGACGCAGGTTGGTACTCGTGAAATGTCAAATAATTTTCAGAGACGATGCCATACTATAATTCCTAATTTCCCCTGTTTTAACTTTGTGAATGGAGTTGGTTCTTTTGAGGTTCAACTGTGATACAGGTTTCATAGTACCTCTACATTTTTATACTGAAGAATTTCAAGTTGTGCTAAAAGGTATTCAAATGTCTCATGTAGGCTTATTTCTTGAGAATTTTGAAAAGTGGGGAATTCCTTAGGTACGTGTGTTCGTTTAGAAGTTTTTCTGTCGAATAATTCGAGTACTTTTATTATTTTTACGAATGTACTATCACAAAGTAACGGACTATACTGTCTATTATTTGTCAGTAAAATTTCATTATTCCATTCTTGATTTTCGTACAAGAAAATCGCATATGAGTGAAATTGTATTACCAGTATTAACAGAGAAAAAAGTTTTTTCAACATTCGCCAGTTCTCTTGGATTATGGAATTTACACATTTTCTCAAATTCATTATTTTTCCATAGTAAATAAACATGAAAATAGGTTCAATGTCTGTGAATAATAATTAAGGAAAGATATAACGGCATGCAGACAATTGAATATTTTTGAAATTCCGGAAAGAGTCACACACCGTGCAGGAATCGAACCTGCGTCTCCCTACTTTCCGAGCCCCCGCCTGCTAAGCTAACGGTGTATGATACTTTTCCCGGAATTCAATATCCTGAGGTTCACCCCATATGTTAGTGCGGGATCTTTTTCCGGAATTTCAGAAATATTCAATTGTCTGCATCTCTCCTTGAGTAAATAAACATTTTGATAAAAACGTACTTACTACGACCTCTATGAAGAAAGGACAACGTTTCTTAGTTATCTGACAGAAAAGTGGCTATACCCTAACATTTTCAAAATATACACGGTGAAATGTGTCAGAATTTCATGGCCAACCGGAATACATTATAAAAATGAATGGAGTATTTCTCATGTTCGGGATATGCTTATTGTGCCACCTATCGTTTGGAAAAACAATCGAGTCGGAGGCTTGAATAGAAACGAAGTTATGGACCATTTACGCAGTCCTGGGTCGCCCTGTACTCATGCCATATTTCTTTACCAATTACCTTGTTCACAGATCCAATTTTCATCGGAGGACAAAGGTAAAACGTTGCAACACGGATCGTCATGAAAACAAAGCCGGCTTTTCTGGAAAATGAATTATTTTCCAGAACTCTTCGTCGAAAAGACAATCAGGTTGAAGCAACACTACCTATTTATTTTGCCAGACCAGTGAACCATGTGAAAATAATGACGGGCCTGTACTGAATTATCCGATCTCGTTTGTTTTTTGCTCATTTTCACATGGTCGGGAACACGCGCGGAATAGTTATATATATTCTTTGGATTTAATTCGTTTCTTCCTATTCCTTTTCTAGATTCCATTTTGCAGTCGAAAATAATCTCGTTTCTTTTTTGAGGTTGAACTATGTTGAATTCCTTTGGGAAGTTATGTTGTTAATCAGTTTAATTCGAGTTTTCCTACTGTGAAATCTATGTAGTAATTCACTGTAGATGTTTTTCGAATTGCCTCTGATTCTAAAAAGATATTTTTTCAACAGAAAAACAGATTATTTCATTGTTCTCATAGACAATATTCCTGCAGTGACTTACATAAACATAGCGAAGGTAACAATGACAGTTTTTCATGTGTTGATACATACTTCTTTTAGGGGAAATGCGTACCTACTAAAATATGGTTTTATTTCAGAGGCATTACTTGTTACAAGTCAATCACAGTAATGTCTTTTCTACATCAATTATCTTCTATATGAAATCACATCAACATTCAGGAAGTGGAAGTGACATAAAATAAAATATTCTAGTTGAATTGACTAAACTAAGATGTCTTAGTCTTAGTGTTAGCACTAGATTTCGTTTCGTCAATATTGAGAATAATAGTGAAGTTTCATTCTTTCCACTCTAGGTGGCGCTATTCACAAATTATGACTGATTTTTACTAGTTATTTCAAAGATTTGAATTTATTCTGGTGAACGTGATAGTCGATAGTTCTTTCAAGCAATCATTTGTGTCTATATTCTTAACATTTTAATTTATATTGGTTCTGGGGATAGGTTTGAGACTTTCATTAGAAATAGAATTGCCATTCTGTGGCCATGTTGTGATTGACCTTGGCAGATCAGCTGTCTATAGGTACATCAATCAAATCGATCAACGAAAAAACATCGAAATGACAAGTATGACATTGCGGCGCCGACATGAAATATTCCCAATATTTTCGATTTGATCGAATGTCAATGCATTCAAAAATTGACGAGTGCATACACCATGGTTTCAGACATTTTATAGGATGAACGAAAATACATTTTGTACGTATGCTATCGACAAAATGACATACAGGCAACCGTCACAAAAATACTTACATAGTTGACAAATGGAACGTTTGGTTCTTCTAGAATCAAGGAAGATCAGCACAAGATGCGAGAGCCCATTGAAAGCAATAAATGCCTCTTAACGATTCTTCTCCAGGCTCAGATCGGGAAAAAAGGTCTTTACATAGAATCATGGACAGTCGTCTTCATCATCTCGAATGTTGCTAACATCTTATTCTTCATTGTATTACGGACAATGAGAATAATGTATAATCTAGGAAGCCAAGATTCACATGAAAACGAAAAAATACCGATAAAAATACTGCATTGGACTTCCTGTCATCCATATTCCCGAATGTTAATTCATTCCGTGTTTTTTGAGATTACAGACGTACTTCAGGAACACAAGAGCAGAATAGTATATTCTGAAACTACTTGTAGAATGGGCTCCTATTCCAATACGAAAGCGGGTTTTCGAACGCATGAGTGTTGGAATTGCATTCTGCAACGAGTATTAGATGATATTTTCTCTATTTCAGTCAAATTTCGTTGGAATTCAATGAAAAATTCAGATTATACATCCTAGTGACTTTTATGTATTGTATCTTGGCAGTGTGACTTTTACGAAATTGACGTGTGTTGAAAATTGATAGGATCGGAAGCCAGTGCTGCCAACCACGAAACGAAGAATATAACTGAAAACGATGCTGTAATGAATTCATTACAGCACTGTTTTCAGTACTGTAATGAACTCATTACGATACTGGAAAAGAGAAACTTACTTTAGATATCATTACATGAGCTACCTTTTTTTTTGAGAATCCGATAAAATAACTTGAGCAATATGATATGTCATCATAAGCAACAATCTGCTTCCGAAAATAAAACGATATTGTGATTTATGATTGATATAATAGCGTGTTATCAGTATACGATTAAGTACACACTTTTACGTATAATTCGGACAATATACTCTGCAAGATCAGATGTTTGGGAAACAAAGTGCCAATGCAGTGAGGAGAACAAACTCAATTCCATGGTAACCGAACTCTCCTTTTGTACTCCGAGATATCATGATTTCCAACAGAACTTCGATTATTATAATCAAACATTTATAATATTGAAACTCAATCAACAAATCTCAAACTGCAGATTTGCTGATTTTGTAAGTTTCGTGCTGTGATTATTCTATGAATAATTTCATAATGGACTTTGGGAGAGGAACTATATCGGTTTATAATATCAACCTCGTTTTGGGAGCCCATAATTATCTAATCAAACTGAAAAAAACGATCATACTATTGTATCAGAAACTCCTCGACACATAAAAGCAATTTGTTCTGTTTGGACTTGAAAAGGAAAGAGTTTTTGAAAATTTCAATGAAATGTCAAATGTATACATAATACAATGCCTTACTGAATCCTGAAATGTACCTGCGAATAATATCCTGACAGTTATTCATCTCGAATGAAAACATTGTTAGGATTTCCCATTTGAACGTAAATATTATCGAGTTTAGAACAAATACCACATCACGGTATCTTCCATGAAAGGTACACAGCCAACTACTTGTTTATTACCTTTCAAGATCTATACCATTTAACTGAACGTTAGCAATCACATATCGAAAAAAATATGGACGAATTATTAGTGTTAGCGAAATAATCCCGAGAAAAGCTGGAGAAAAAATATTTTTTAGAGGAAGAAAATATGCTCCTTAATTGCGGGTATAATCAAACATATAACCTGTTTCTTTATGACCATCGATACTTGAAAGATCAAAATCTGCTAAAAATAAAACTGAAATTCGAAATTTCCCACGATAACAATATTTTCTCTTAGACCTCTGGTCGCAAGAAAGTCTCAAATGTATTTGGAAATATTCGAATATATTCTCCTTATTGTAATGGAATTTACAGGTCGAAAGTGAAATTTCGCTATACCTACCCACAACTTCGAATCAGTTTTTATTACATATGGTACTGAAGGAAAATATTCCATTTGGGTTTCGTAGTAAATTGAATTTCGCAAAACTCACCCACATGTTCAAAGCTTAGAATCTGCCTTAAAACATCTGTTAGTGAGGGAAAATATTCAATTCGTCCTGGGAACTCTTATTATGAAAGTTTTGTTAATCTGAATCGAACCGCAGGCATATTATCAATAAAAAACGCCTGCATTTGTTGAACAACTGCAGATTTAGACGACATAGAGAAATCAGATTTTATTCAAGTTATTCTGCTTGCTGTATACATAGATCTTATTATATTATTCGCACAACAAAAACACAAATGCACAACCTGCAACATTTTTTGAGTTTGTCATCTCCACCGCAATATTCAGTCTTCGAATAGCAGCATTCATTTAGTCAGAAAACGGTTGTGATGGCAGTCATTATTTATTACACTTTGGGTTCTCTACCTTTTCAACTTCAAATTGGGAACTAACATATTCAAATTGGGAATAACTAAAATCAGATTGGGAATAATCAATTTCATATTGGAGTGACTTCCATGAGAATCAGATCTTTGAATTACTCGATATGTAATTAACTCTCAAATTTGACCAAAGTAAGTAACGAACGTGGAACAATAAGTCCACAATTTCTTTTTTATAATCATTCCTTATAAAAATAAGAAAGCTGCAGATTCAATGGAATAGCAGGTTATTTCGGTATGCAATGGAAACATAACACAGACAGAATTTCGTCTTCAAAGAACGGAAAATTTGATAAGAAGAAATATATCAACCATGAACCATTACAGTTAGTACCTGCACAAGATATGTGGCTCATATCTAGAGGTTCATACCTGTTTTGACCTTTTTTGATATGAGAGTTTGAGCACAAATATGAAATTTGTGTACTTCTTACACTTTTTGAATGTTTGATAAGTTCAAATATATATTTATAGTTTTTTCTTCATGTTTCATCAATATAAAGATCATCTGATCATATCTGATCTTGATATACATAGCCACGAATGCCGTTTCAATTTGAAATTGATTATTCCCAATTTGAATGTGTTTATTCCCGATTTGAATATGTTAATTCCCAATTTGATTTTGATAGATCCCAATTTGAAGTTGAAAATGTATAGATCTCACAATGAGTGAGATGACAGGTTGTGATTTTATTATTTGACATACCTTTTCGTATTTTTATGTATGAGAAAAACTCACACAATGAGTACCCTAAAGTATTTAAAAAAAGTTATTATTCTACACCCCCACTCTAATAATACACTTATATGCCCATAATCCGTTTCATGAGGAGATCCATTATAGGATACAGATTTTTCATAACGATACCGATTTTTAATCAATAGACACCCATTATTTTTCAATCAAGCGGTCCCGTCGGAAAGGGAAAGAGCGGATCTCCACGGTGGTGTTTTTGGATTTTTTCTCCGATATCTGGAAGAAATTTTGAAATAATTCGCGAAAATCGACGAATAGGGTAAGCGTAAATCTCGAAAAACTTTTTTCGTTTTGCACGTTGGGACGAAACCAAGAACTGCGACGGAAAGAGGAAGAACGGATCTGTCAAAGCTTAGGTTTTTAGAGCCTCAATGGGCCCCCAAGCGCCGCCCACGAGTCGACGAAGTTTAACGTTTCTCGAAACCCCGAAAGATTTCTTGGAAGCAAGACCGAATTATTCACATTTCGGGTTTTCACATTTGAAACGGAAAATGAAGAAATAACTATTAGAGTTCTTCATCATTTATCGGGTGTAGATAAAACATCGTATGCAACTCTCATGTAATGGTTATTAACAGTTTCATTTCATTCGATTAAATTAAATATAAATTAGAAAGAAAGAATTAAACATAACATCCCATCCAGAATAGAAGACGCCCTCAACATCAAGAATCCGCAAGTCCTGAATACTTTGGCATTTATCAGGGACATTGGAATCAGAATATAATTGTACCGTTCTTCTCATACCAAATACTAAAACTTAAGTGAATTGTTAACAAATATAATTAATGTACCTACTATAATCATAAACTGTAATTAATGTGCCATTAACGCTAATGACCTAGTTGTCTAAGCGTATACTAAATTAAAAAAAAAAATTTCATTCGATTCAAAATTACCTTTTCATTTCTTTTTGACTATAGATCACACAAAAATTTTTCCTACACAAATTTTTTAAATATCATCCATTCTTAACAGTGCAATAAATGTATATTCATTATTTGTGGGAAACTAGAAAATAGATTTATTGAACGTGATTCTTTATAAAGTAGAAGATTGTAGAAATATTCAGGTTTGAAGGATCTGTATTTCACTTTTATACATCATACATCTGAGCTATCGATCATTTTCATAACTTTTTCAAAATGAAAATATTATCTGTTATGGTGCCTCTTATACACAAAATTCTGATGATATAGTTGGGAAGTTTTTTAAACTGAAATTTTATGTTATTTCAACTTGGTGCTAACAAATTTCAACTCCCAGTTAATTCTTTTCAGAATCAACCAATCAGCTGATAGTGTGCTTTTATTTTCGTCTGAAGGTATGCCGGAAACTCCTAGACCTGCTTCGGTGCCTTCCACCAAGAATGATGTTTTTTGTCATGTTCATGATGTTTTTGACATTTCAATGAATACATTCTGTTCACTCCATAATAGATTTTTATTCTTCCCCTAATAAATATCTTATAAACAACTAACTAATGATACATAACAGTTATGCAATATTTCATAATTTCAAATATCATAACATAAGAGCTAATACAGCTGATAGTACTATTTTAGGAACAATTATGGTATTTGTTCAATATTAAAATAACTTATCAACACTATAACATGAGATAATTACGACAAATATTGGATTTCTTAACTATGAAGAATACTATGTTTTCATGAATTCCAATACATTAATTCCTAATTGACTATTTTTTATATTAACAATCATCCAATAACAGTTAAGAAATCTTTCATATCCCCTAGAAATATAAAGTCTTTTCCGAAGAAATATTATTTTCGGTGAAATAAATACCCATAGGTTCGCCTCAAGAATTGCAGGTGGAGTAGACAACTAATAGAAAACCGAAAAAACCAACATCCATGTACTCCTTACCTACTTCCTTTCAATGACAAATCTTTCTTGGGTCAACTACAAATGTCCTATTAAATTATATTGCTGCACAATCTAAATTACGTTCGTCTTCAGTTACAGAGTATGACCTTCTTCAAGCCGTGAAAATCCCATTCCCCGACCAGAAAAACCAGTACATCGACGACGACGGCCATGATGGATTTCCAGCTTTCGGATTCAGGACCGGGAGTGATGTTAAGGTTGCTTTCCGACAAATACTTCCGGAAAGGATGCCAGCTGAATTCGCCATCTGGATCAGTGCGAAACTGAAATCAAGGAGAGGAGGGTTCCTGTTTGCCGTTATGAATCCCTACGATACGGTGGTGCAGCTCGGTGTGAAAATATCCCCAGAGGGTGAGTTGAAATATGTGAAAGAAATTGGGTAAAGTGTGAATAATAATATGCTGAGGGTAGTCGTGAGAGATCGCTTGGAATTTGACAGTTCGTAAAGGCGATAGTTTCCTTTTTGAAAGGATTTTATTTGACGCCTGTCGGCAGTAATATATCGTGATTCATTACTGAAAAGATGCTAGCATATAGCTTTCGAGCATGCATGAAGAAAAAGTTGTGTACTTCGATCACTGCAAGCGGATTTCTTGGAATGCATACCTATAAATTCATATGTTTTCGATTGAAGTTTGAAGCAACGGAAGAAATATCCGATAGAATCCAGATTTGAATTAGGTTCCAGAATTTATTGGAAAACTACTCTATACTCATGGGGATTATTTGATAGTTGATCAAAGATTTGATGGATGAATTCATCAAATTATGTTATTATGTTCAAAATGAAAGTATCGCACACCTCTCACGTGATGCTCTGAAATTATTAGTCCAGTCAATTAAGCTAACATTAGGTAAGGAATTCGAGATACCCAGCTGTAAGTCTGTAAATACTTGTATATTGACACCCTGAAAGTTGTCTCGAAACCTACACATTGTAAGGTGTGCGAAACTATTGAATTTCGAGATCAAAGGCCACAAAAATCGTTTTGTTGCGCTTTCTTTGTAAATACATATCTCATTTCCTATGAGTTTTTTGCTATTTGTATCAATTATCAATATTGTAGTATACAAAATTCTCTACAAATTTTGGTTGAAAAAATTTTTCTACGGTGAACCGTTTTCGAGATAGAGGGCGGAGAGCGCGCGGTCACAGCATCACGTCAGGTCAACCGGTCGAAAACGCGCCATATACAGGGTCTTTCACGAGGAACCTCACCCATATTTATACGGGAAACTACTGAACGTATTTTCATGAAATTCAGCACTTATGAGTATTTCACGATGCTGATGAAATCTAAAATATTTTCAAGGCATGAGCACCTCCGGTTTTTCCGGAAATGACGTCAACTTCCGTTTTTCAAAACACCATTTTTTATTGCAGAAATATATTCCTTAGAAAATTTCAAGTTATTTTGATGTAACATTTTTCAGTTTCGGTTGGAAAATTCTCTCTGAGCGGGAAAATTCGAAAATAGAGCTCCGCTGAAACAAGAATAACTTCGAGGTTTTTGGATGGAAAATTTTCATTTTTGGGATTTTTCAAGATGTAAGATTGATGTATCCACTTTAAAAATCTAAATCGCGATTCATGATACAGGGAGTTAAAAAATCGCTTTCAAAGTTAGGGATGACAAAATCGTGAAAAATCAATTTTTTCAAATTAGAACCCCATTTTTTTATGGCAGATATTGAATCTTCGTTAAAAAATAATGTGAGTGTATGCATCACATCCTTGCCCTAAAATGGATATTTTCTGAGTTAATATCCACTTTAGGGCAAGGGTGTGATGCATACACTCACATTATTTTTTAACGTAGATTCAATATCTGCTATAAAAAAATGGGGTTCTATTTTGAAAAAATTGATTTTTCTCGATTTTGTCATCCCTAACTTTGAAAGCGATTTTTTCACCCCCTGTATCATGAATCGCGATTTCGAATTTTCAAAGTGGATACATCAATCTTACATCTTGAAAAATCCCAAAAATGAAAATTTTCCATCCAAAAACCTCGAAGTTATTCTTGTTTCAGCGGAGCTCTATTTTCGATTTTTTTTTCGAATTTTCCCGCTCAGAGAGAATTTTCCAACCAAAACTGAAAAATGTTACATCAAAATAACTTGAAATTTTCTAAGGAATCTATTTCTGCAATAAAAAAATGGTGTTCTAATTTGAAAAAACGGAAGTTGACGTCATTTCCGGAAAAACCGGAGGTGCTCATGCCTTGAAAATATTTTAGATTTCATCAGCATCGTGAAATACTTATAAGTGCTGAATTTCATGAAAATACGTTCAGTAGTTTCCCGTATAAATATGGGTGAGGTTCCTCGTGAAAGACCCTGTATACCTAACGTTGTAGTTACTCCCTACGCGAAGTACTAACCGACTCGCTAATCGAATCAGTTGGAAAACTACCACACATTTTCAAATGCAGTTGCCTAGAGTTGGTCACAGAAGACGAAAAGGGCTATAGAAACGACGAGAAAAGAATTCGCGTGGCAACGTAGTCCAAATTAGTTTGATTCCATCAGAACGATATTTTAATTCGGTAGAGAACGACATGGCAAAAAAAAACAATAACTGCTGTGAAAAGACTGAACTGTGACAGTCAATAGGATATCTATTTCCAAATGAGAATCGAAGAAAACTGAAATTTCGCAACTATAAACTGCTTCTTGTCTGTGCTTTGTATGTAACGAATCCAGTCTAGGTATGACCTGCCTGGTTCAGCGCTGTTGAAAATCATACCCAATAGTTGTATAATATGTATTATATTGTATATGGGATCCGTGAAATATACGATACGATCGAAAAGCAGTTTGATTTAGTTGCGCTGCGAATTATCATTGTCCCACTAAAAACTACATATCCCATCAGCTTGAATTTGAAGATAACCTGCATGATTACGATTTGTAAAGGAATACAACATTTTCACGAATTTGGGCTATCACAAAAAATTTAGTTTATTCGATTTCACGTCAAATTCTTTTATGAGCCTGAAATTTGATCAAAACCCAGTATAGGTTCAGTTCAATCTAAAGCATAGATGCATAGAATATACCTGGTGTAACGACTCCTTATGAAAATCGTGACCAGAATTTGTAGATCAAAATGGCACTATAAATTTCTGTACTCGTTTTACTTCCGGAATAATCCGCAATATTTCTCGGTCGTGGCGCTATTTTTTGTATGACATAGGTTATGTTATGTTTTTGAAGATATGACAGATGTTGGCTTCCAAAGCGTCCATTGTTTCTGATTTATCAGCATAAAACAATGACTTGACATAACCCTGAAGAAAATAATCCATTGGAGTTATGTCGCATGATCTTGGGGGCCATTTAATTGGACCATTTCTGGAAATAATGCTACCGCCAAACCTTTCTTTCAATAAATCAATTGTTACGGTAGCAGTGGGATCTTGTATGGGTGTAGACCAAGATCTCTGCGCATAATTTTCCAAATGGTGGATGAACAGAGTCCAACGTCGACGAAAGGAAAAAATCTGGATTTCCATTAACACTATCACTTACAGCAGCGATATTTTCTTCTGTTCGGACAGTGCATCCCATTCTGGGTGAGACAGCCAGCTTTCTCGATTTAAGATAGAACCTTGCGCTTTTCACGTTCCTCTTCACCTTTTTTTGTGAAACACAAGTTGGCCTAATCAGATTTTGCATAACTATTTCCGTTTATGAGATACAGGGCGATTTTGGAAGTTGATAATTTTCGGACCCCTCCTTTACCTCCGAAGTTATTAGAAATAATGCTATGAGCTGAAAAATACGTCTGATCCAGAATTCTAAGTAGAATCTAGTGACGTACTCAATTTTTTTTTCGGGTATGGTTTTGAAGACACAAACATAAATTTTTTTCAATGGAACATCCTCTATTTTTTTACTTCGTTGAATAAATTGTTTTTCCTTCATAATGATGTGTAAAACTATATAGGTAGGATGTTCAGAAATGCTGAGAAGCACTAAAACATCACATGATGATTCCTTGTTATTGGGCTATGGATATGCCAAGTTTCAATAAAATGATTTTTACTTTTAATTATTAAAAGTAGAATGGTCATGGATGATACAAAAAACGAATTTGTTCTAGCTCTCAGTCTCATCGCTATGAATTATTATTGTGTTTCATCGAGTTTGGGTTTGAAGGAATATTGAATATTGTAGAAAAAATTGTTTGTGAAGAGAAGAGAGATTTGGTTTTTCAAAACAATGAAAAATATGACATTGAACATTGTTTCAATCAATACAATGAAAACGTTGGCGGAGCTTTGGAACTTCATTTGAACAGGTATGACTTCGAAAATTTTATCACAAGATATTTCCTCACATAGTGATTTTAAAACTTTCCGATATCCTGAGAGGCATCAACCTAGTCGAGCAACTATATTCAGACTAGAGTATAATACTGAAACCTCGACCCAAGGTACATAAAGAAGTAGATGAAAATGTGTTAGCTAAAGTTCATGCGTATCATCAGACTTCTTATGTATAATATTAGAACATATTAGTTTTTTTATCAATTTCTGGCTTGTGTTAGTATATTCTGTATACACCTGTTCTTTCATTCTGTCCCAAATGAAAAAATCAAGGGACTTTGATGGTCAAGAAATAGTACCGCCTCCTCTCTCTATCTATCTGGCAATGTATGTTTCATTCCAACTCAGCACTGATTATTTCCCAATGAACCGCCGAAGAAGTGTGTTCTAAAAGCGTAATCATGCTCCTCACAGTGGCGTACCCACGGGGGGGATAAGGGGGATATATCCCCCCCCCAGGAAGATCCATTGTTAGGTCCAAAAGTGTATAATTTGATGAAAGCGAATTCTCGGTAAAATCCAAGAGAGTTGTAAAGTTCCTGATGACAATATAATATACAGGGTCTTTCACGAGGAACCTCACCCATATTTATACGGGAAACTACTGAACTTATTGTCATGAAATTCAGCACTTATAAGTATTTCACGATGCTGATGAAATCTAAAATATTTTCAAGGCATGAGTACCTCCGGTTTTTCCGGAAATGACGTCAACTTCCGTTTTTCAAATTAGAACACCATTTTTTTATTGCAGAAATAGATTCCTTAGAAAATTTCAAGTTATTTTGATGTAACATTTTTCAGTTTTGGTTGGAAAATTCTCTCTGAGCGGGAAAATTCGAAAAAAAAATCGAAAAAAGAGCTCCGCTGAAACAAGAATAACTTCGAGGTTTTTGGATGGAAAATTTTCATTTTTTGGATTTTTCAAGATGTAAGATTGATGTATCCACTTTAAAAATCGAAATCGCGATTCATGATACAGGGGGTGAAAAAATCGCTTTCAAAGTTAGGGATGACAAAATCGTGAAAAATCAATTTTTTCAAATTAGAACCCCATTTTTTTATGGCAGATATTGAATCTACGTTAAAAAATAATGTGAGTGTATGCATCACACCTTTGCCCTAAAGTGGATATTAACGCAGAAAATATCCATTCGCACTTGGATCAGTAGGGTGATATTTTGTTTACTGGTATGATTGGTATGAAGTAGATGAGTAGACATTTTTCTATTTCATTCCTTGAGACGACCTGTAGGAATTTGTCCTGAGTTGACATTGCCTTCCATTCATCATAATTCGTTTCATTGTTACAAAGGTGTGTTGTATTTTTTTAATAGAGGTCAAGGAAAAAATCATCATAAGTAAACAAACTTCTTTGGCGGACTTAATCAAACGAAGGAAATTTGATGAATGCGAAACAAAATCGACAAGTTCGGCTGCTGGAATCCGCTAGCCATGATGTCTATACACAGGGAATTGCCAAGTTCCGAGAATGAAATTATTGATAATATAGCAAGAAGACCAAGGCGACGTTACTTTGTTTTATGATAGCAAACCAAAATTTAGGATAATAGTATATTATTGTTCTGTGAGCGGTGATGTAAGTCATAACACACGCAGATGAATTTTGCAGCACGAGCCGTCAGGCGAGTGGTGTAATTCATCAAGTGTGTTATGACCATTACCGCGAATCAAATACTATTCTTTATCTTCGACTTCTTCAAAATTGACAACAGAGTTGTCAAAAGCGATCTCTGTGGTCGAGAATCGAATCACGTAAAAAACATCAAAAATTCACGGTTTCCAATTGCGATTTTTGGATATTCAGACCGAAGGAAATGTAAAAACGAATGGTGAAAACGTTACCTTGATATCAGAAATAGCGTTCCCGATCGATCCGACTTTTTTTATTCATTTGGTAAACTGTTTTTCCTATCTGTATTAGAGTGAGTTATAGACGTGAGTTATCATAACTATCGGGGTTGGTTTATAGATAGGTACTATTACAGCTCGAAATCAGTAGAATAATGGACACATTATTCTATGGGAAAAGATAAAAATTTATTCTTGTTTTGCAATTAAAAAAAATATTATTATTATTTGTTTCATATCCCCCCCCCAAGACGAATGTCTGGGTACGCCACTGGCTCCTTATACTGAATTCAATGAAAAAATTGTTATTTCAGGATGAGAGACTCCTGCAATTCATTATTTAATTAGAATTCCTACAATGGAAATATATTTTGGGCAGTGTTTCTCCTTAATTACTATGGTTTGAATATTCCTCATCAAACATTGAAAAAATCATGCACAGAATTTTTACGAAAGACCAAAACAGCCGAATTTTTTTGAATCGGAACCGAACTTCCAGAATTATGGACAAGTTTGTGCCTGAGAGTACTTCAACACAATATTCCGTGAAAATTTCAATTGAAGAGTTATGAGGTTATGAAAAGTTTGCACACCTCTCCAGAGAGAAATGAAGAGTGAAAATGTGATTTAATGTGATAGGAAAGTCTCGAAGAAAATTTAATCAGAGTCCATACCAGAGTTTTTATACATCTATGATCAATCACTGAAAAGATGTATTGTGCTGTGGTGATCCAACACATTCCAAACTCTCAAGCCCTCCGGTAAACCATCCAACAGGATGATTATACCTGTCCAACTCGAACATATCTCTAGCCTTAATCTCCTCGACTGCTCTCCTCTTCTCATCCCGATTTTTTTCTGCCGCAGGTTTCACGAACACCGTAATATCGCTTTTCTACTCGAATGCCTCGTCCATCAGCTCCCAGGCCATCGCCAACTTCAGCCTGCCCAGATTCCACGGCAAATGGGCCAGATTTGCATTTCGGGTGTCCACGGATAACGTGACCCTCTTCTTCAATTGCAACGAAGTACAATCCGTCACCGTCAAAAGGGAAAATGCAGGCCTGCAATTCGACTCGGCCTCGACCCTCTACATTGCCCAGGCCGGGCCCAATCTCAGCGAGCCCTTTGAGGTAAGTGCTCTATGTATGTTTAAATGCCGTCATAATATTTTCATTAGACGGTCCGGTTGCTATTTGCATCGGGTTGAGGGACGCCGTGTGATCCCACTTGGATGTAAATGGCTAGTGTGGCTTTTTTGTCAGTCGACCTGTAGGTTACCGAAGCAGCGAATGCTCAGGAAGGGTTCTTGTAGAACTCGAAATATTCTGGGTTTTGTATAATCAGGTTCAACGACGTGGGCATGTAGTTCGGATGGTTTTCATTTGATTTGTTTAGGTTCATTTCTGAATCCTTTCGGTGACCACTGGAATTTAATTCTACAAGAATTATGTAGTTTAACGTACCTATTACAAAAAACTTCGGAAGAATTTCTTTTGTACATTGTGTTTTAGTTCGTCTCAAGAAGTAGAAATGGAAGACAGGATCTTTTAAGATGAATAAATGAATACAGAAAATTAGTATTATTAACAGAGATTTGAATTTGTGAATGTTACGAACGACTCTTTTGACCACGACAAAATTCTACGGGGTGTCCCACTAGTGCCGCAGACGACGATATACGCGTAAGAGGCCTACCCCGCCTACCACACGCTCAAGCTTCACGACAGTTTGGCTTGCGCAAACCGGCTTGAACACTGAACACTGATAGGCCTACCACACGCTCAAGCTTCACCACAGTTTGGCTTGCGCAAACCGGCTTGAACACTGAACACTGAGGGAAACTGTATACAATTCTCCCAACCACACGCTCAGTGTTCAGTGTTCAAGCCGGTTTGCGCAAGCCAAACTGTGGTGAAGCTTGAGCGTGTGGTAGGCCCATGAGGGAAACTGTATATAATTCTCCCAACCACACGCTCAGTGTTCAGTGTTCAAGCCGGTTTGCGCAAGCCAAACTGTGGTGAAGCTTGAGCGTGTGGTAGACCCATTACGGTCTGAGTTCGGCAAAATTTTTTGATGCAGTCTTGATATTAGAAGAGCACAACCTAAAAATATTTTCGAATATATCGGGTGGTCCACAAAAGTGGAATAGAGGGTGACTTTGTTTTTCCAAATAGGACACCCTATATTTAATAGTGTTTTTCACTTCTCTGAAACTTCCTGCATGCTTTTGTATACTTTTCACATATCTTTATTCGACAGTTTTCGAAATATTGGCGATTTTGACAAAGAAATGATACCTGTGGAGGCTATGTTCTCCAATTATATTTCACGAACCCTTGCACATACCTATAATATCTTTATATGGATTGAAAGACAATACCTCAAAGTATCCTAGCCAGCTATAATGAAGCATCTCCAGTATATGGAGTGGCCACAAAAAGACTATCATTTCAAATCGATTTTTCTTCATTTTTTCAAATGCAAAGCATATAATTTTTTTCCATCATTGTAATCACCTTGTAACCACATGATATGCATATCGTTTAGGATTTTTGAGAGCTTTTTCGAAATGTTTCCCTAAACTTTACATATACCTTCGAATTCAAATAGCAGATTTGGCTTCTCTGTGGTTAATGAGAACTTTCAAATTATTCCACTCAGAATAAGCATCATTGAAGCTTCAATTCGTATTATCATATTATTGTGAAATGAAAAATGTGATGAAATCAGCTAGTGAAGACAGAAACTTGCTTTCTGTACCCATTTTTCAAAATACATTTTTGATAATTTTCTATATTTCTACTCGGAGAGTCGAATCGTGCAGAAATTTCAAACAAGCTTCAAGCTTGGGAGCTTGAATATCTGCGTGCGTGCCTGTGAAACTTATGAATATCATTTTTTTTGTAGCATTCACAACTTGCACATTCATTCGAATTTTTACTTTTACATCATTTTGTGAGTATTCTTCCAATGCGTAAAAACTATGATGATGAATTGAAGCTGTAATGATGTTAATATTCTGAATAGAATAATTTGACAGTTCTCAATAACCACACAAAAGCCAAATCTGCTTTTTGAATTCGGAAGTTAATGTGAATTTAGAGGAAAAACTCTAAAAAATCCTATTCTGTTAATGATATGCATATTATGCATTTGACAAATAAATGAAGTTAAATGAATGGCGATCACAATGATGGAAAAAAATTAAATGCATTGCATTTGAAAAAATGAAGAAAAATCTATTTGAAATTCGTCATGTTGATTGTCTTTTTGTAGACACTCCATATGCTGGAGATGCTTCATTATAGCTGGCTAGGATACTTTGAAGTCTTGTCTTTCAATCCATATGAAGCTGTTATTGGTATGTGCAAGGGTTCGTGAAGTATAATTGGATAACATAGCCTCAACAAGTATTATTTTTTTGTCAAAATGGCCAATATTTCGAAAACTGTCGAATGAAAATATGTGAGAAGTATACGAAAGCATGCAGGAAGTTTCAGAGAATTGACAAAAATTATTGAATATAGGGTGTCCCATTTTGAAAAACAAAGTCACCATCTTATTCCTCTTTTGTGGGCCACCCGATATATTCGAAAATATTTTTAGGTTGTGCTCTTCTTGGATTATATCAAGACCGCATCAAAAATGTTCGCCAAACTCAGACCGTTACGCGTATATCGTCCGCTGCGGCACTTGTTGGACACCCTGTATATACAGGGTGTGGCGTAAGATTGGATAATATTAATAGATACGTTGTGTTTTCTTTTATAACTCTCCAAATGAAGGATTTTTTTAGTCTGTCTTCTGAATACTCCTGGATAGATACGCTATCGAAAGAAAAGTATGATTTTTGGGGAGCACGCATAGTTTTTCTAAACAAAGATCTAGTTCAAATTGCATGTTTTGCTTCGACCTCACCTGGTTTGCAAACCTGGGTGCCATATTAAGAAAAAACGTGTTTCATTGAGATTACGCAATGCTAAACTCACTGTCTTTTCATTATTCAATATCGAAAAATTCTTATAACTATGAGTCGAGAGTTTTTTCCATTAATTACAAAATTGCTTAAATACACAGATACCTGTGATTGACGCAACCATGTTTCCGTGGAAAATATTACCGATGGTAACTATCCATTTGCTCACTTTTTTACTCATGAGTATTTCGAAAAATTTGGTGGTTCATCGTGAGATTCATGAAAATATTTTGAAATCGAACACATCAAATTTGTATGTCATAGCTGAAGCTTTATTATGGACTGAAAAAAATAGCTCCCAAAAATCATAGTTCACATTTCATATTGCATCTATTCAGGAATACAGAAGTACTTTTCACAAGACATATTGAGAAAATTCCTTCATTTGGATTCACCGCACTGAAAAGAGTGGCACAGGGTGTAATTTTTTTGACTTTTCGAAAATGTCCAATATTCCGCAAACCATGACACATAAAATATATTTTTCTGAACAGCCACTATACGTCCTCTTCCTGCAGGTACTTAATACGCCAGTCCTTATGTCACACCGTGTATATGCGAAACGGAACTAGACAAGTTTAACATCAGAGTTTCCAAAAAAAGTTTATTTTCGTCTTCATGTTTTCAAAGTTCATTATTGTCTTCATCTGTATCGTATTGTACCATGTGTCAATGGCCTAGTTGCCAAGACACGATAATTCAAATAAGAAAAAAAGTTCAGGGGTCCTTAGCTTCTTTCGACTGTTTTATGCAAAATTATCAAAAAGTTCATACGAAAAAATCATTAGAATATATCCTAGAGGCAAAGTAAGCCAGTATGGTCGCATTGTCAATGCACCTACCGATACCGTGAGGAAACGAGAGTATTTCATCACAAAACATCAATTGAAGATCACACGGTGAAACTCAAGAAACCAGTGAATTTCATTCCTCTTCTGTAAGTTAATTTATCAATTCAAATCCAAATTCAACATGAACATCTTTCTCCATTACGTGCTTTGCTGACGAAAATCAAACGCCAAGTACCACATCATACGGTAGCTTAAATCCTAAAATTAACCCATTTATATTCTATGAGATAACCAAATCCCTAAAATTGGGCCATAGCACTGATATTTTCGACGACCCACTAATCGAGAAGAAGAACGATACACCCATTAAGCCTCTCGCATTAAAAAAATTAATAATTATGAAATAAAACCAACGCACCCTAGCAGAAACGAAACCGAAACAAGGGAAGCAAAGGATAAGCAAAATAAATTATGTAGCATTTTCACGTCCTGCTGGAAATTTTTCCCATGGTACAATATGCAACGATTACATGATATATCGTTTCCTGTGAGGGCAAAATTATTATTTATTTTCGCGTTCGCTTTCTGCGTCCCATATTCTCTACATTCGTCTCTTCATGCGAACAGTAAAATTTTTCACATTGCGAGTAACAACAGAACAAGGTGAGGTGAACAAGCTTTAATGCGTCTACAGAATTTCAGAGGAATGAATTTCACTCGCTACTCTAGTTTGTAGTGTTTAAATGTTGCATGTTAGTTATAAGTATGTCTTTCGTCACCTGACATGGATAATTTCACCACACTAACCCCATTTGAGTGACTTGGAATTATTGAAAGGGGAAAGGAAACGCATTTTCGGATATTTTCGTATTAATTTTTGATTCAGGACTATGATTGTATGAACTGCCTTGGTCTTAATGAGATTTTTCCTAACAGTTATGAATATAGGGTGCCACATTGAAGAAGGAATATCAAATACTATTTCAAGGAAGTTGGCTGGGCTCAATTCAAGCATATTTGTTGATTAAACTATTCGGGACACTTATCTCGTTTTCAGATCTTTTCCTTTTCCCTTGACATTGGTCATAATTTAATGCTCCATATAAAATGAGAGATATTTCATTTTCCTGGTAAAATATTTCGTAAACGAATAATCAGATCATGAAAAAATTCTTCTCAATCAAATTCAAGGGGTTGGGGTTGCCCAGCAGAGGGATGAAATGATATGATGATGGTTTTTATGTAAAAAATGTCCCCAACAAGAACAAAATTGACGAATCTGATCGATTTTCAGAAATCTTGATTTTTCTACAAGTCTTTGTTTTCTTTTCCATATGGCACCTGTAGGTATTTTGCAGTGAAAATTTTCAATTACCTACAACAAAATTATTTCATATCGAGATGTACAGTGGTGCGAAAAGTAAGTCCAATTAAATTTGAAAAGTCCTATTTACGATGATCACAGAATTTGAAATGTAGTTGCAGAATGGGCTCCTATTCCAACACGCATGGAATTGCTTTCTGCAACGATATTTTCTCCATTTCCGTCAAGTTTTTCGAAAAAAGGTCGAAATTAAATGGAAAATTCAGATTATATAGTGGCTTTTGTATTGTACCTAGGCAGTTGGTGTGACTGTTACGGAAAAAAAGATTAACGCATTGAATTCGTGAATTATGTTGAAGAAACCGATTTAACGCCCTCAGAATTAAGAAAAATTGCGATTAATATTGCGAATAAATTATTACTTCTAAAATCCTAATCTATGTATGAAAAAGGATCCGGAACACTTGTGAAGTGGTCTGAAGAGAATTCGGTTATTGGAATTTCAGGTACCTTATGTTTTGTAAGCGTATTTTGAAGTAGGTACTGTTATGGTTCCAAATATATTTTCAAAATTCAAAATTAATTTCGATTGATTGAGGCCAAATTGAAAATGAAAGATACAGAAACATCATTTTTTGAAGTTAGTACATAGAGAATAGTTTATATGAATAGTTTAGATTAGATTAAGAAATCAAGGATGTGAAAGGGTTTTTGAAGTATGGAAACCGGGGAGATGAAAAAGGGGTGGAGCGACAGAAATGATATAGAAAAGTCAAGAAGTTAAATTGTAAAATCAAGAAGAAAAGTCATAAAATAAATTGGAAAACTGAAGGGAAAATGAAATAAAATAATTGAAAAGATAAGAAATAATTGGAATTGACGCAATCCTGAATCCCAATTATTATTAATGAAGTTAAAAGAAGACAGAAGAAATATCAAGAGAATAATAAGAAAAAATAATTGAAAATATTGGAATTGACGTGATCCTGAAAGCCAAATATTATTATTGAAGCTATAAGAAGACAGAAGAAGTATGAAGAGAATGTTAACTTTGTGAAAACAGGAATATATTGTACGGACAATAATCATAAATAAGTAAGCGTAGTTTTATCTTATAGAATTAGAATAGGTTGTTTATTTTTATCTGAATTAGAATATTTTAGGAATTTGATATTAGAATAAAAGTTCATATAAATCTAAATTTTTCAATTTTGGACCCTCAATTGGGATAGAGTATACCGGGTATATCAAAATTTAAATTTTCATTGTTTTGTTTGATTCCAAATTCATTTAATTCATATTATTTAAAACTCACATATAGGGAATCATAACAATTGGCGCCCAACGTGGGGCACAAAACTTTTTGGTTATCTAAAATTTAATAGTATGAAAGAGTTTTATCAGGTTTCTTGATTCTACGCATGTCTAGAAATTAATATATTATATATTTCGTAAAAAAAAAAAAAAAAATAAAATAAAACAAAACAATGACCAACCATAAAACGGAATCAAGAAATGAAGAAACAGTAACTGATGAGAAAGGAACAACCAGAGAGCAGATACGGGAAAGCAAAATGGATAAAATTATAAAATTATTAGAGGAAATGAATACAAAATATGATAATATTATCGCAGATTTAAGGAACACAAAGAAAAATGAGAATAATGAAAATATAACAAGAATAGAAGATAATGAAGATAAAATCAATGAAACAAATAATAAAGTAGAAACAAAAATATTTATTGCTGAAGATAAAATGAAGAAAGAAGAACAAGATTTTGCAGAAGAAGTAACAGAACAACTCAATCAACAAAAACAAGAAGAAAAAAATCAATATATTCAAACGAAACAAAAGGGGAAAAATAAAATATTAATGAAGAAGATTTATACAAATAGAAATAGAAATGCAAATAACGAAGAGTGCTTGATATTGATGATGAAAAATGGGTTGACTGAAAGAAAATGGGGATTTGAAAACAAAAGACAAGAAATTGTGAATAAATGCAACAGAAAAGGGGAAGAAAATGCAATGAAATATCTGAAAAGAATGGAGATAAAGAAGAAAAAGAAGAGAAGGAACGAAATGACGGAAAGGAAGAAAAGGAAGGGGAAGAAGAAAAGGATGGGGAAGAAGAAAAGGAAGAAAAAGAAGAAGGGGAGAAAAAAGAAAGAATGGAAGGAAAAGAAGAAAAGGAAGAATAAGAAGAAAAGAAAGAAAAAGGAGGAATGAAAAAAAAAAAAAAAAAGGAATATGTAATATAAAAAGTATTTTCAGTATTAGAACGATGAATCAAGAGATTTGATAAAATTAGTTTTAATTTGCCTAATTTTCCAAATTATTCAAATTTAAACAAAATTTAGGGGATTTGTTATGGTTCCAAATATATTTTCAAAATTCAAAATTAATTTCGATTGATTGAGGCCAAATTGAAAATGAAAGATACAGAAACATCATTTTTTGAAGTTAGTACATAGAGAATAGTTTATATGAATAGTTTAGATTAGATTAAGAAATCAAGGATGTGAAAGGGTTTTTGAAGTATGGAAACCGGGGAGATGAAAAAGGGGTGGAGCGACAGAAATGATATAGAAAAGTCAAGAAGTTAAATTGTAAAATCAAGAAGAAAAGTCATAAAATAAATTGGAAAACTGAAGGGAAAATGAAATAAAATAATTGAAAAGATAAGAAATAATTGGAATTGACGCAATCCTGAATCCCAATTATTATTAATGAAGTTAAAAGAAGACAGAAGAAATATCAAGAGAATAATAAGAAAAAATAATTGAAAATATTGGAATTGACGTGATCTTGAAAGCCAAATATTATTATTGAAGCTATAAGAAGACAGAAGAAGTATGAAGAGAATGTTAACTTTGTGAAAACAGGAATATATTGTACGGACAATAATCATAAATAAGTAAGCGTAGTTTTATCTTATAGAATTAGAATAGGTTGTTTATTTTTATCTGAATTAGAATATTTTAGGAATTTGATATTAGAATAAAAGTTCATATAAATCTAAATTTTTCAATTTTGGACCCTCAATTGGGATAGAGTATACCGGGTATATCAAAATTTAAATTTTCATTGTTTTGTTTGATTCCAAATTCATTTAATTCATATTATTTAAAACTCACATATAGGGAATCATAACAGTACGTATTTATGAATTAGGACATTATGATCAACTTGGTTGTCAACAAAGTTGCTCGTCTGTGGGCCGTTTTAATATGAAGTCGATGCTCCTGATGAATATTTCGAGGTCTAGTGATACAGCCTTTTGAAATCACGATCAAATATTCTGACACATATGGATAAATTTTTTGTTATGTTATACATTCGTAGAAGAAGATGCCCTTCAATATGAATATCTGAAAACAAATCCAATAACCCTACACTTATACGGGGAGACAGAGTTTTTGCTGAGGTTTTTATCTGTGCTCTTGCATCATACGCAGAAATGTATGGTGCCCCGTTTGACATTCCTCTGCTAATACTGAGATTAGGAGCGGGGAAATGGATCAATACAGGGTGTTTCACCATAAACTGGACAAACATATATAGCCGTGTAGTTGACATCGAGAAAGTCATTTTTGCCTCATGACATATACCCCGTTTTCGACGCATAATCGAGAAACAGGGTGCTTAATGTCAACTTTGAGCAATCTTCTGATAACTGTGGTAAGTTATGCGTGATATTTGAAATAACGGTTCCTGGTCACATCTTAGTATTTTTGAAGGCTCAATTGAATTGTGGTGTAGAATTTTGCAAAAAGGAATTCAAAATGGCGGAAAACCTGCAAAGTCGAAATTTTTTTTTCTCGGTTGCCAATTTGGAAAGCATTATCTCAACATACTCGATTTTCTAAGATTTTCTGTGAAAAATTTTTTTCAAATTTCGAACTCAACTTTTTTTTTACATGTCTTCAGTGAAAAAAAATTCGGCCGAAATTGTTGAAATTTTTCATGGTTGAACTATTTTTCATTCTGAATACTGTGGTGAAAACAGAATGAAAAAATATCCATTGGTTTTCTTTTTGTAGCCTTCCAAAGATCACGTTAGGTGTACTTTCTTAATTTTTATTTGAGAAACTGGGGGCCGTACGAAGGTCAAAATTGTGCTGCTGTGCTGCCAGAACGAACCAGATAGAAATATGAAATTATAACAAAAAAAAATTTTTTTTTCGGAAAAATAAAAAAAAAATTTGAAAAAAAAAAAAATTTTTTTCCGAAAAACTTCGGTAAGAATCGAACTCTACACTCTCGATTAACTAGGGTTGCTTTGGTAACGGAGATTTATGGGATTAAAATCAATCCAATTCATACTCGTAGAATTCGATTCCTACCAAAATTTTTCGAAAAAAATTTTTTTGGTTTATAATTTCATATTTTTATCTGGGTCGTTCTGGCAGCCCATCAGCACAATTTTGACCTCCGTACGGCCTCTAGTTTCTCAAATAAAAATTAAGAAAGTACACCGAGCGTAATCTTCGGAAGGCTACAAAAAGAAAACCAATTGATATTTTTTCATTCTGTTTTCACCCAAGTATTCAGAATTGAAGATAGTTCAACCATGAAAAAATCCAAACATTTTGGCCGAAATTTTTTTTTCACTGAAGACATGTAAAAAAAAAGTTGAGTTCGAATTTTGAAAAATTTTTTTTACGGAAAATCTTAGAAAATTGAGTACATTGAGATTATGCTTCCCAAATTAGCAACCGAGAAAAAAAAATTCCAACTTTGCAGGTTATCCGCCATATTGAATTTTTTGTCGCAAAATTCTACACCACATTTCAATTGAGCCTTCAAAAATACTGAGATATGACTAGAAACCTTTATTTCAAATATCACGCGTAACTCACAACAGTCATCAGAATATTGCTCAAAGTTGACATTGAACACCCTGTATCTCGCTTATGCGTCGAAAACGGGGTATATGTCATAGGGCAAAAATGACTTTCTCGGTGTCATCTACACGGCTATATATGTTTGTCCAGTTTATGGTGAAACACCCTGTATGTTTCTTTGAATGATCTGTTCCTTGTTGCCTTTTCGAGACACATGGCATAATTAAAAACAAATCTGTAACAGCTCCATTTCATAAGAATATATATTATTATTATCATTATTTTTATAAATCATTTTTATCAGATGTGACCTTAATGTTGTATACTTAATGAAAATTATAAAAAAAAATTAAAATAATTTCAGAGTGAACCAAATACTGATATTTTTTTCAATAACAAAAGGCCTGTGAAAAGTGAATTGAAATATCAGATTATGATTTCTATAAGCAGAACCTGAGATTGGGATAGTTCACAAGAACATAGAACAACGATACGTCAATATGCCATCAAGTTTTTACTATACCTTACCTACAGTGGCTTTATACAGGACAGTGGCGACAATAGACGTTCACGTTTTGATTGGTCGGACTGTTTTCGACCACTAATGGCGGACTTTCATTGATTTGTTGTCATGTCATCATGTATAAAGCTCAAAATCGAGTCAAATGTCAAACAGCACGACACTCGAATGTGAACAAATATCCGCCATGTTTGTGCAAAAACGTGTTCTATGACCCTATTGTCGCCACTGTCTTGTATAAAGCCACTGTAACCTTACCTACCTACCGTTCAGAGGAGGGCGAGTAAATCAGATTCTTTTGAAGATATCCGAGGTGTTTTCGAAGGTTTTGTTTTGAAAAAGGAGGTAGAATTCGTTACGATAAATTATTTCACGATGAATGATCTGTATGTATCAATCGTTGAATTCAAATTCTATTCAGTAGAATCAAGAATGTGAAGTTCGAATCTGTCGCCGACCAATATTTTTCTATGAAAATTGGAAATCACAGCCGTGCTTTCAAGATCATGCAATCTCTGACGACAAATACAGACTTCTTGACGAAATGATATAGCCATTGTTTGAGAAGAAAGAGTGCTCGAACTCAATCGTTGATTTCAACAGCTTCGAATCTGCGGAAATCTGAATTTCCTTCGGAATCTCATTGAAATTTCATGCACATGCATCTTCACTATTTTTCTGACAGAACAAGAGAACGCATCTGCCAATATAGAACAACATATAGATGGGCCTTGTCTTGTTGGAATTCTTATAACTCTCAAAGTAATAGTTATGTTGTTTGAAGAGAACAAGATATCTGCAGATGTATAGTCCAACGATTGTAGGGATTCCCAATCTACTGTAATGACCTCGACATGATATCCTTGCGAATAGGCAAAGCATTCATTTGTTGAACGAATATCCTGGTGATATCTGAGCAGTGAGAATTCAAAAAATAAACCGTGTTCACTATGTCAATATATGAATTTCGAACTTGATTCGAATAAAGAACTGATTTCAACCTGCCATAAGACGAATCTATGCAGGGCTTTCCACGTTAAACTTTTCATACTCCTACCATATGTAGGGTCTTTCATCAGCATCACGAGATGGCCACTCAAGAATGTCTCCCACTTTTCCTTATACCAGTATACAGAATGATTTTTTCAGAATTTGTAACACTTTATAGCATTTTTGGGATATCATATTTTCCGTGCCGTAGTCGGAAAAATCAATTTCGACTGCTGATGTGAAAATGACCACACTATAGACAACCCTCTGAATTTTTTTTTACATTTATTTGAAATGCATAAACACAAGAAAAGAATTCATTCATTCAAATTTTTGTTTGTTCGATTCTTGCAAATCATCACAGAGGGCATTGTTCAGATAGAAACATCGCCACAGATTATTTAGTGCTGGGTATAATTTAATTTTTCATCAATTTCAATTCGATATATAGCTTCATCATTCATATATCTGAATTTTGTATTTCAGTGACATTTATTTTTAATATTTTCCTGAAGGATGAACCCATACATTTTCAATTGAAACTGTGCGTATGAAATATATAATTTCGTGCACCTAAGGATTCAATTTCATCTTCCACAATTATGGGATTTTATTATGACATATGTCTACATCAAAAGTTTTTCCATCATTGAGATTTTAGTCTCGACAAAGTCGATAAGCATTCTGACAACCTTGTTCACTTGTTGTGCGATCAGAGGGTTTATAATTTTTTTGCGATTCGGTGATATTTTAAATCCAGGGGAGCATCCAGATTATTCTTGAGATTTATAATTTTTTCGTCAAATTTCATCGAATGAAATTGGGAATAACTCGAACACGACGTTTTATCAAAAAAATATAGGATAACTTTTTTTCAAAATATTGCTTCTTTCGAAAATATGAACCGTTCATCTTTTTCAAGAGGTTTAATAATATTTTTGCGTGGATTTATGAGTCGGCTACGCTGTAACTTTTATACCAGAAGAAATATTGAATTAGTTTTGATTAAGGAATACGCATAATGAATAGAGTAAACAATCAACCAATAACTCAAAAACGCCTCGTTTCAATAAGAAAAATAGGAATACTTTCATTTTCTGAAATTGATTCTTTGTTATATTTTACAAGTGGTTTTATGGTATTCATATGCCAGGAGAAATATTGAAAAAGTGTTGAATATACACCATGAATAGTGTAAACATTTAACCAAAATTCAGTTCTTTCGAAATGACAGTTCCGAAGATGTAGGAAGGTGTTTTTTCATGTATTCTTTGGACACCCCGTATCTTTCAGACGAAACGGAAGATTGAAGAACTTTATAGAAAAAAAGTGTTTTGTTTTATGAGAGGAATCTACCTTTAAAATATGTATAAGTACAAGTCAAAGACTCACCGTGTATGTGTGGACTTAGGAAGTTTCTTTTCGCAGAAATGTTGCTGAGTTTTCCAAAATGATCAATTTCCTCTGTTTTCTCAAGTCTAGAATGTTAAGTACCCTCAACTGACACATTTTTTCCCAACTGAATTATTCCAGATATTATGCATTAATAGGTAAATTGATTCACATTCTGATTTTTCATAGTTTTCCTTATTCACATTGGTTACCTGAATTCTTCAAATGGATCCCCACATATGAGAAATTAACATAAACGCACTTTCTGCTGAATTTTCAGCGTCCTCTTTTGTTGGATTGGATCAGCAAAAAACGTTCCAACCTAACCGATTTTGAAGGTCTGCTCCCTTATAAAGCTGTTATGTGCCAACTTGGAACATTTTTCGTAATCGGAAAGCCCGGTTTAGCGCGAGTTGCGTATATAAAAATTTATTGCAAACAAACTTCGAGGGTTACTAAAATAACGCAACAGTAAAAAGTTTAAGCAGGATCTTATCGCAGGATCAATGGGTCTAATTCCTTCGGCAATCTGAAGTAAGAGTCTGAATGATAGTTCCTTACACAATTAAAGTAAACGGTTGCTCGTTTTTGTGGAAATCTCAGCGGCGGTAGGGACGCTATTCGAATGATTTACCCTGGAATCGGGACGATACCGTTTTATTGGACTTGGAGATTTTTGTACTAAAATGAGACGATGGGATTTGAGCGATTTTTGTTGACGAAATGAATCACTTTGATAAAAAAGCCTAAATTCCTCATCTGAATTTGCTCCTTGCTGCAGTTCAGAGAGTTAAAGCCACAGTTTTATGTTTTGTCTATTATTTTAGTTGTTACTAGCTAGACAATGAGAAATGCTATCACAAATAATTCACAATGAATATCTATCGTGACGCATATCACATTCTAATTGATAAAAAAAAAAAATTTCACTGACTGAAATTAGATCCCCCCCCATGCTGAACAGAGTTGGCAAATTTTAAAAGCAATTGTAATATTTTCGAAGCTGTTGAAAAATTTTTGAAGCAGTTGGAAAGATTTCAATTGAGTTGGAATACATATTTCTAAAAAAGTTTTCTTAAAATTTGAATGAATTCGACCTTTTTTAAATAAAGTTTGAAATTAATGCTTATTAAACCGTTAGAACTTAACCCACGTTTAGCCAGACAAAATCATGCAGTGAATAGCGACAATTGTACAAATTATTGTTAAAGTATTTTCAGGGTATTTGGCAGATTTGGCCCAATGTACAATGTGTATAACCAGCAATAAATGGTATTTATCCCGATATTACTACCAAGTGTTTGAAAAGATGAACAATTTTTCATCTTTCACACTTTTACTTTACCCCTCAGCAGGTAGTTGTGAATTTCTCAGTTTCGCCGCATCGACTGTGTCATAAAAAACCATCTGGTACCAATTTGCGCTATTTCTCTGGTTTGGGCAGTAGGCAGTATTTTTTGTCATTGTTATTCTATATCGAATCTCCGTTCAACACGTAAATCTACGCAAAAATGAACCAAAAAAGATTCAAAGTGAAGTGTGTGGTATGTGGTGCCCTATTCAATAATGACTATGAAAAATTAATGAACAGAAAATACACAAAGTTGTGACAATCTTTAGGTAGGGGAGAGTTCCTTTGAATTGGACGGCCCATGAACCGGACACTATAGTTTTCTACTACACCCGATAGTAGGTAATTGAGCATATTTTATGTAAATCCCATTTTCGCAACATTGAGCCACGTCTCTTGGAAAATGGCTGAATCTGTGGGTCGCGTCTTGTTGACGAGGCATGCATTGAAAAATCCGTTGCCGGTAAAGTAAATATGTACGTACATTTGCGAAGTGAATAGCTACGTTTCTAGTGACGATAAGTTGCCGATTTTTTCATATAAACATCAAGTGATTATCCCTCATCAGACAGATATGTTGAATCGTTGATATAACCATTTGTAGAAATTATATTTTCAGGTTTTTTATAAAAACCACATATCCCATGAATCGGACATAGAAAAATGACTGGAAATTGACGTCCAGTTCATGGGCTGCAATGTTTCCGATTCAAGGGAGATGTGAAAGTATACTCCATTCACTTTTATAAAGTATCGCGGTTTGCCATGAAATTTTGACACATTTCACCGTATATATTTTGAAAATGTTAGGTTATGGTCCTTACACTGTCAGATACGCCCACAACGTTGCCGTTTCTGCTAAAAAATCGTAGTAATTACGTATTTATCAAAATGTTCCTTTGGAAAATTAATGAATTTAAGAAAATATTATGTTAATTCAGAAGACATTTAACTACATTTTTGCACAACCTGAAATACTCCAGTATGAAAATGTAGTAGTTCTACGAAACCTGCGCCACAGTTAAATCTTCGAAGAACTAACTCCATTTACAAAGTTGAAAAAGAGTAAATAGAAAGTAGACCTGGCAATGTCGCTTAATTTTCACGAGTGCCAAACTGCGTCTGTTCTAGGGGAAAAAACTTGATAAACCTAAATCATGGCCAACCGCGATACTTTATAAAAGTGAATGGAGTATATGTTATGTAATTCAATATTTAACATGGGAAATACTGTATGTTTTCTCTGTTTGGTGCTACTAAATGATTTCAACTATTCTCCTAGAACTTTATGACAGTATTCTCATGTTTTTGTACCATTGTCCACTTAATGGGAATGACTGTCCAAAACAAGGGCAACATCCCATGAAATGGACATTTTATGAAATAAACTTAGACCTATTTTTTCGAGTGACGAGCTTTTCTTTTTCCAGCTTTTTCTGAAAAAGTGAATCCACAAACCTTATGCTCATATTATGACGGTACAATTTGAAACTTTTTCATTTGAAATAATATTTCACGCCAATAATAATTAAATTGTCCGTTTCAAGGGAACTCTCTCCTACCTAGATTATGTATAGATATACAGTATGGTGCAAATGAAAGGAATAAATTCATCATTTCGTAAACCGGCGGCTTTGAGGAAAAATCCTGATACCTGTCGATTTTTATTTTAAAATGGGCTATTCGTAAGGAGACCTTTTTATTTTTGACGTCATCTATGCAAGCGTGATGACGTCATCGCTAAAATTTTCAAATGGAAATATGGGTGTTGTAATACATCATTTGAAAGGTCGTTTAAATACCTATTCAGCCATATCAATATGTCCAGTAATTGATTTTTGTATTCGTTTAAAAAATTAATGAAATTGTATTATTACAATCAATATTTTATATTTATTATTCATTAAATACAACGAAACCTAAATTAAGTGCTCAAAATGTTTACCTTCAGCTAAAATACAATGAGATATTTATTTTTGTGTGTCAATAAATACATCATACCAATACTTAATAGGTGCATTTCATTAAGAAATCTGCTGAAATTTCATCAATAATATTTGTGACAATACGCAAATTAATTACTGTACATATTGATATGGCTGAAAAGGTATCTAAAAGAGCTTTCGAATAATGTACTACAACACCCACACTTCCATTTAAAAATTTAAGCGATGACGTACGTCATCTTGCTCATATAGATGACGTCAAAAATAAAAAAAGGTATCCTTACGAATAGCCTGCTTAAAAATTAAAATCGACGGGTTTCGGGATTTATCCTTAAAGTCGCCGGCTTACGAAATAACGAATTTTTCCTTTCATCTGCACCATAGCGCATAGTATTTTACCTATAGTGGAAGTTGAATCAATGTGTATTGTTTTCGAAGACCTATACAAAAATTGTAAATGCACCTGATTAATTGTAAGAATATTTGAAATTGTGCTCAGAAAATCAAAACATACTGTGAACTAGCCTTAAAACATTATTAGTTATTTATCTCATTCTGATACATCTTCTATTTTCACCTAAGTATTTTTGTCAGAACACTTGAATAAATCATTTATTTTTCTTCGGAATTGAACTTACATACGAATAATTACAAATGCCGTGTAATCCTGTAGAGTGTTGAGTGTGTTAATCTGGTAATAAAGAATTAAAAAACTACACAACGAAATTTTCTGATTATTATTAAGTAATGCTCTCGGGGAAAAACATTGACTAGCAATACAAAATACCACTCCCCTTCCACCTTGGTTTTCTAATCCTTTAATGCACAGTTGGAAAATTTTCGAAGCTATCCTATCATTCCCATCCCGAAAATTTGGCTTCGGCCTGTCCCTGGAAGAGAAACAAATAGTTCTATAGATTTTGCTTAACAGGATGAGTCTTTGACTTGTACATTCTTTTCAACAGTAGATTCCTCTTATTGAACGATGCAGCCTTCACCATTTTTTAAAATTCGGTTTCGTTTGAAAGATACAGGATATCGAAAATCCGCGAGAAAATCACCTCATCTTCGGACCTGTTATTTTGAATGAACTGAATTTGTATGAAACTTGCTATGTTCAAGGTGCATATTATCCAATCAACACTTATTCAATATTTTATCTGGCATTCAAGTTACATGTGAGTAAGTCGGCTAAGTTACCTTAGCCGACTCAGTAATCCACGAAAGGATAATAGAAGACCACTTGAAAACGATCAGTTTCATAACTTTGAAAGAAGAATTATTGAATAAACTTAAAGGGTTTTTAAGTTGTTTGCTTATAACGTACCGGTTTTGAATTATTTCTCATTGTATCAGATATGATTTGTCAAAACAATCGTGAATTCAAAGATAATTATGTATGCAGCCCTGTAATCATAGGCAATATATGCTGGGAATTGAATTGTTCGAAATACCATCCGAACCCACGCACCTATGTGCTCAGTTCGATATCTGAATTGAAAAGCTAACTGATATTCATATCCCATATTCGTAATTCCATATAATATTTTCTTCAACACTACTCCAGCAAATATTTTGTCGGAATATTCCTCCAGTGAATCGAAACATGAATACTATTCTATTTTCGAACAGCAATTTGGTAAATTCGAATATTTCAATGATACACGACAATACCGAAGACTCTTTGATACAATACAACACACGACATAAACATGAACTGAATAACGAGCATTTCAACCTTGGTATACTCATTTGAAATTTGAACTATTCCCGAGAGCTCCGAAAGACATGATGAATAAATGTCCATGTTAGAGCCGATTTATCCGTATGTTCAGTTATTTTTATTAATTCTTGTTCCTTTCTGTTCATGTTTGGTTTTTTTCATCATTTGTCCATTCATTTCTGTTCATTCTGCCCGTTCCATTTGTTTAGTTTTTGTTGTCATTCATTTCTATTAATTTTTAATTGAATAATGAAAAATCGTAGAATTGATGCAAAAATTAATGAATTAATTTAATTCAAAAATTTTCTTTCGATACTACCAAAGTGTACCCACAGGAATAAAACTCAAAGAATTTAGTATTTCCTACTCTTAATTGACAAAATCCATGAAAAACCCATTATATCGGAGAACAAAATCCCCAGGCCAGTTAATTCAGTGAATCTACTTTTAACTGCACTGGTGACCATATAAACAAAATTCATATCTAATTAGGGGCCAGTATACAGGGTCTTCCACGAGGAACCTCACCCATATTATTTTCATGAAATTCAGCACTTATAAGTATTTCACGATGCTGCTAAAATCTAAAATATTTTCAAGGCATGAGCACCTCCGGTTTTTCCGGAAATGACGTCAACTTCCGTTTTTCAAATTAGAACACCATTTTTTTATTGCAGAAATAGATTCCTTAGAAATTTTCAAGTTATTTTGATGCTACATTTTTCAGTTTTGGTTGGAAAATTCTCTCTGAGCGGGAAAATTCGAAAATAAAATCGAAAATAGAGCTCCGCTGAAACAAGAATAACTTCGAGGTTTTTGGATGGAAAATTTTCATTTTTGGGATTTTTCAAGATGTAAGATTGATGTATCCACTTCAAAAATCGAAATCGCGATTCATGATACAGGGGGTGAAAAAATCGCTTTCAAAGTTAGGGATGACAAAATCGTGAAAAATCAATTTTTTCAAATTAGAACCCCATTTTTTTATGGCAGATATTGAATCTACGTTAAAATATAATGTGAGTGTATGCATCACACCCTTGCCCTAAAGTGGATATTAACTCAGAAAATATCCATTTTAGGGCAAGGGTGTGATGCATACACTCACATTATTTGAAAAATTTTACATCGAAATACCTAACTTGAAATTTTCTAAGGAATCTATTTCTGCAATAAAAAAATGGTGTTCTAATTTGAAAAACGGAAGTTGACGTCATTTCCGGAAAAACCGGAGGTGCTCATGCCTTGAAAATATTTTAGATTTCATCAGCATCGTGAAATACTTATAAGTGCTGAATTTCATGAAAATACGTTCAGTAGTTTCCCGTATAAATATGGGTGAGGTTTCTCGTGAAAGACCCTATATTCATATACCTGAAAACTTTCACATAACGCCACTTACAGAAATGCGGTTCGTATGAAAGTCATTTTATCGCTCAGTAGCATAGAGTGATTGGCAAATTGGTCTTAGCAAGTGGATAAATCTAGAGACCAGCTGGAGCTGTGACTATGTCCTTATTCGATAAAACCAATTAAACCCTAAACCTAATATTTCAATGATTAGGAATTTTTTGTGAGCTGACTGAATTTTGTCATGTTTTGTTGACTAGTTATTCAAAATGGACTTCGTTGAAAGTAGATATCAAATTCAATTGTTTATCATATAAACATATACAATTCGATTTAGAGAGATTTTCAGTTTCGATTCAATAAAAGAAGAATTATCAGAAACAATATTTTTCAATGAAAAAGGCTCTTTCCAAAATAATTCACCGAATTTCAAAATTTCGCTACCGCGTCAGCATATACAGGGAGGGTGAGTCTTTGACTTGTACATATACATATTTTAACTGTGAATTCTTGAGGTCGAAAAAAACTTTTTTTCATTTTTCCGAATTCGGCTTTGTTAAAAAGATAAAGGCATTTGAAAAAAATTTTGGCCAATTACGTTCCTGCTACGATTCTCTGCAAACACCCCAAAGTTTATATTTCTCAATTAAAATTGAGTTGAAACATTGCGCATTAGTTTGTAAACACTAATAACTTGTTCATATTTTCCTCAAAATCCCAAAGCAATTTTATGAAGAAAGGCTTTTCATTCAATTCATCAGTATTCATCATTAAACAACCTAACCCGTTTTGTCACTGTGGATATTTGCTCAGAATTTTCAAGATGTTACCAGCTTGTTGATATTTTCATTGAGGTTGAGGATTTCTTACGTAACATTAGGTATCATTTTATTTTTCTTTAATTTCTATTTAATACGTGGTTTGTATCGACATTCATGATTCATACATCTGAATTTTGTATTTCATCGACATTTAACTTCAATATGGACCGGTTAAAATGAATTTTTTCCAGAAACTGCCCATTAAATGCTCCTTGGGGTTCAATTTTATCTCCCAAATTTGTGGGATTTTATTATTAAATATCTCTACATCAAACGTTTTCCATAATTTGAATTTAAGTCACGACAAAGTTGATGAATATTCTGACAACATTGTTAACTGATTTAAAGACCAGAGAAGCAATAATATTTTATATTTAATCCAGGAAGCATCTAGATTATTCTTGAAATGCGAATACTTTCAGTTTCTTAATTGATTTATTCTTTCTAAAATATAAATCGATTATCTTTTTCAATTTGATTTATGCTATTTTTGCGTGTATTTATGAATCGGCTACGCTGTAACTTTCATATCAGAATAAGTTTCGATTGAGGAATATGCACCATGAATTTAAGTCACGACAAAGTTGATGAATATTCTGACAACATTGTTAACTGGTTTAAAGACCAGAGAAGCAATAATATTTTATATTTAATCCAGGAAGCATCTAGATTATTCTTGAAATGCGAATACTTTTAGTTCCTTAATTGATTTATTCTTTCTAAAATATAAATCGATTATCTTTTTCAATTTGATTTATGCTATTTTTGCGTGTATTTATGAATCGGCTACGCTGTAACTTTTATATCAGAATAAGTTTCGAATGAGGAATATGCACCATGAATAGAGTAACGGTAACCAATCAACTAAAATTAAGTTTATTTGAAATAACGGTTCCAGAGATATGTTTTTTTCGTGGATTTTCGACGCCCTGTATCTTTGAAACGAAACCGAATTCTGAAAAATGGTATAAGAAAAGAGTGTTCTGTTTGATAAGAGGAATCTACAGTTAAAATATATGTACAAGTCAAAGACTCACCCTGTATATCAAGTTATTGCCAAAAATTTGTAGGGTAATAGAGATCTTTAATTGAATCAAACTCTGTGCCCTGTCACGGTCGCCAAATGTTGATTACTGGAGAATTCGCACTAATGAAGCATATTTCTGAAATCATGCTCCTAATATTAAAAGATTTCATCGATGATAGGAATCTCATATTTGATAATTAGGATGAAGATTTTATAAATTCGAGTCGACATAGTTCCGAATTCCGATAGAGCAAACAATGGGATAACTTTAACCAACGGGACGACTTGGAATTCAAACAATATTCCGTCTAACCAACAGATTCAATCTCAAAGTAAGGATAAAAACCTATCCCACTTGAAGAAACTCAATAATGAATAAAACGAATAGGTTGATCTGTGCTCGTCAAATAAATGTCACCTGTTCAGCTTTCGCTACATAATGAAAAGAGGAATAATCTTTCGTCACTATGAGTTTGTCGCTTTGTCTTCATTCATCATCTTTTGCGCTTTAGACTTGTAAAGCGTTACCTTTGTCACCGAATTGTACTGACTTAGTAAAAACATCGTATCGTCGTTATCTGTTTCATAACTATACTCCATTCACTTTCATAAAGTATCGCGGTTGGCCAAGTTTTAGGTTTATCATGTTTTTTCACCTGAAAAAATCGCAGGTTGGCACTTGTGACTGACATAACGTCAATGAATAAATCTTGGAGACGTTGCCGACGTTTATTTTCCATTATAAATTATCAATTATCAAGCCTGGAAACTAAGAATACCGAAGGCAGTTTCGAAAAAGCAGAGTCAAAGTAGCTGGAAGTGCTATTTAGAATTGAAATCTGCGCATTCTAAAAGGACCCCGGATAATTTGGCATCGACAGTTATTTTCCCAAAGTAAATGAACATTTCGATAAATACCTAATTACTACGACATACATATATGGAAAATGTAGTTGGAATCACTGGGGTCTTCTAGTTCAGTTGAACAGTGGAAGAATCAAAACCTCAGTGCGATTCGATATCGAATAAGCGGCTGGTCTAGTTTTATGGCAGTTTGTAGTGGGGATGCCAGAGCTCAACGATCTAGGAAGAGCAGCAGAGATCCAGGCATCCTCACTACGATCGAAACTGCCAGTAAACTAGACCAGCCGCTTATTCGATATCGAATCGCACTGAGGTTTTGATTCTTTCACTGTTCAACTGGACTAGAAGACTGCTCGAATTTTGTACTGAAATGCCAGTGTTTCCAACTACATTATCCATATCTGCATATGTAGAAACGGCAACTTTGCTTGTTCAACTGACAGAAGAATGACTATAACCCAACATTTTCGAAATATACACGGTGGAATGTGTCACAATTCCATGGCCAACCGGTATACTTCATAAAAGTGAATGAAGTATACCTAGGAGATAAATGATGGCGAATAAAAACCCAAATTAGCAGTGGCGGCTCGTGACAGGTTAAGGAGGTGAGGCACTGGCTCACCTGCCTCATAGGACAAGCCGCCACTGCAAATTAGGTACCTACAAATGGTGGATAATTTGACGAACGGATAGTTAGAATTTCACTGACAGGTTGAACATACCAGCCCTTAGAAATGAGAATCAGTTTATACTTTTTATAAATCAATGTTTGTTATCGTTGGTGAAGCTACAGCTCAGACGATGCAAAGAAAAGTAAATAAATTTTTTTGTCCCGAAGATAGCAATTATACCTCTTCTATCCGAAACCACTAAGCGTTTATTTTTCCGACTTAATGGGGCATCGGTTTCGAACCCTCCAGCAATGTGTTCACTGTGAGGAGCGATATAACCAGTACAACAGGGAGTAGTAGCACCTGGAATAACATAAAGTTGAGATCTTTATAACATTGTTTTCGCAGAAATCCTCCGCACCTACTTTGGAATTCATGATCTCCTGAAACTAGTCTGGGGGAATCTTTCGCTTCCAAGCAGCCGAAAGAAATGCAAACTTCGATAGGGCAATTATAGTATACCATGTGTTGCAAAACAAACCAAAGTGGGTGATTTTTTCAAGTGTTTCATTAGACGTTCTCGGAGAAGGAATTCACATATGAATTCAAGATTCTAAATTTTTGTTTTAGAGTAGGTATATGAACTTAATTTGTGAATATTTTCAAGCCGAATCGACTTCCGGTCCTACCGGAAACGAATGTGAACTCCGTTTTCTCAAATGTAACGCCCTGTATAGTCATACATATCTGAAATATTCGTTCAATTCTGCACGCTGACAGGAAAATGACTATAACCTAACATTTTCAAAATATACATGGTGAAATGTGTCAGAATATCAACCGGGATACTTTATGAAAGTGAATGCCAGTTTGGCGAGGTCATTCAATGGACCAAAGTTCAACTAACCCTCGAAGATTAAACTGAACCTATGAAGTGGAAATATTGCTCAGCAGCTCTTTGGTGTTCTACATAATCAAACTTCGAATGATTGATAGGACGAACCCAAAATTTTTAGTTCTTTTGCGAATTGAACATAAGGCAGTAACTCACAAAAACATTAATTTAAAAAGAGCGTACAAATAAATCCAAGGTCTAGAATGCTGTGCCATTTTACTGAGTTGAATTTTCATATACAGAACTGTGTGTAGTAAAATATGAAAGCACATGACGACGAATTTTTTTGAACGCTTTTCATAAATAAATGTTTGTGAAATTTTTGTATATTTCTGGAAATCGGATAGAATCGAGTTCCACAGGTTGACATAAGCTGCAGATCTAGAAGGCGTTATAAACAGAGACATGTATAAGCATTGGTTGAGTGCAAGTTTGACAAGTCTATGATATAGGTGGTAAAATCAACTATTTGTATACATTGGAGTAATCCACATTTCCACTGATATCAGGTATCTTCAAACAGAATTTTCATTTAAAGTTTCGCTGTATCTTGGCTCCGAATTGAAGATGTCAGTGATGTCGCTGTATCGAACACTATATTTATCGCCGTAGCTACAACCCCAGCGTGGTCGTTCGATCAATCCTCTCTACTTCGCATAGGTTAAGTTCTTGGGAAGACTCGAAATAAGGAGGATCACAAACCTCATTGATGAATGAAGTCGTGGATATTGTTTGACCTTGAAAGTGATTTGTGAATGACCTGGACTAATCTTGGGTTGCTTAGGGCGGGTTGTAACCCAGTAGGTGAACCTCTGGTTTCCGTTGACCATTGATTAACGTTTGATTGGGTTGTTGTATGACAGAAATCTTGAATTGACTCAACCTTACTTGGCAGCTTAACCATTGGTTTAAAGACCAACCGGTTAACCAACTGAGTTACGACCCGCCCTCAATAGCACTACAGTTTTTTCTCTTGTCCAATCATACAATTCAAGGTTTAGGAATCGATCCCTTGCGACAAACCTATACTCTCTGGTTATGGTATGGCAGATTGTACGCAACCATGTACCTACTATGAACAATGGGAGTCTTTTTTCTTCTTTCCTGTTTATGTAGTTTTTTTTTATAGATTTCTATATTCATTTTTTGATAGTAACTTTTCATGTTGTAAATGAACTCTGTTTTAGCGAACAAAATGTTATCTCCATTCACAAAAGCATGTTCCTTGAGTGCAAACTTATCTGCTTGACAGAGAACAACTCCGTTCATGTTCATCGGTCCTTGTATGAATGCTCCTTTCATTAGTCATGATATAAAATTCCCACAGTCGCAGGGTATTTTATGAATACCAGCTTGAAAAAAAATTTCGTCTTAAGCACTCCTAGTTTTTGTGGTGTTTTATCAACTTCGACTTTCGATGTCATGTCTTTTCAGAAGTTGACAAGTTTTTTCCGAATTAAAATTAACTATGCTTTTCGGGAATGATTTTTGATCGTTTGCTGATCTCGAGGCTCCATCAATCTAAAGAGTTGTATCCACTGGAAATAATTACTTCTCGCAACTGTCATTCAGGCTCACATTCTTCTGAAGAAATTGGAAATTTCTTTTTCACCAGAAATAGCCCCATGTGAGCCAATGCATCGAAGCTCACGAGCACTAAATTCGGTTCTATTTCTATAAGGTGTAAAGGCTTTTTCGGACTATAGGCCAGTAGTTCAGTCAAGTGGAGAGTCGACTCGCCCACTGACAACTGTATTCGACTCGCTTGCTGGCGTTCGCATACGTCAAGCTACTCGACCAATCTACGGGCCTAGTCCGAACAAGTCCTAATGTAGGCCACTCACGATGCGTTTTTACGGGACTTTCGAGCTGCCAGCTTCGCAGGAAGCTTGTGAAGAGTCTCCGTGAATGGTCGACGGGACTTTCCTTAAGCGGCCGAAGCGTTTCGAGACTCTACGTTCTTGAACGCGAAAGCTTGCATATGGACGCTACGTCGGTTGTGAATTTTACGATGCTCAAAGGCCCGGTTGGAAGCATGAAAAGTCACGCGTCCAGATGAGGTCGTGAAAAGCTCGAAACAGGGGCCGGAAAAGTACCCGGTAGATCATGTACCTACCTATTGGATAGTCGATGGTGGTCACCATAGATCTTTCTGGCACACAATCTTCATGGATTTTTGGAAGCCTGTGGATACGCGGAGCTTGCAAAATGATATCGTTTCATTCTTGATGACCTACAAATCTGGTTCAAGAAATGATTCCTTCTGGGTGTATCCTATCTAATGTCAGTGAGTATATTTCTATTCACTTTCCAGTCTCTCGTTATAAAATCGGGGCTCCCTTTATTTCATTTCCTGTTTTCCTCTTTTTCGTCGAAAGCTGCATAAAAACCTCGACGGAGAGTCTCACGGATCCTTGGAATTTTCTGTTCGAAACAAAAAGTAATCTGTGTCCTGCTCCCGGACCGATAGCTCTGAAAAGCGAAAAACGGACAACGTTCATCAACTCCAACGGCTAATCTAGGAAAGGCCTGCGATCCTACCCGACTTTTAGTTGTCTAGCATCTAATTAAGAAGTTTGGGTCTCTGCCTTTAAGATCGTTGAATGGTGATGGCAAATTAACTCGAGCAATTATTTTCCCCCATTTGTTTGTCAATATCCTGAGTTCGTTAGCCAGAAGGGCAGGAACGCTGACTATGCCGAGCAGTTTTTCAGAGAAACGTCGGGTGCAGATGTTTGAAGAGGCCCACGCTTTTTCGATAAATATGGCACTGAATTCGCAGAGTTGTGACCAGTGAGTTTCCATTTGAAAACTTATAAAGTGCCGAAATGATCGAAACAATGAGGAATGATTACTTCCAAATGCCTGTCATTCAAATTTAGTGATATGAGCTCATTCAAATATACATTTTCAATATTTTGCTTCTTCAGTCGGCTCAATCGTTTTTATCGCAGCGTACGATATATGCGTAATGGTCTGAGTTTGGAAAAAAAAAATGTATACTCCAAGAAGAGCACAACCACAACCTTATAGTATATTCTAAAACTAGTTGCAGAATGGGCTCCTATTCCAATACGAATGCGAAATTCAAAAAACGAGCGACGAAGGAGCGAGTTTTCGAACGCATGAGAGTTGGAATTGCATTCTGCAACGAGTATTAGACGATATTTTCTCTATTTCAGTCAAATTTCATTGAAATTCAATGAAAAATACCGATTATACATCCTAGTGACTTTTGTATTGTATCTTGGCAGTAGGTGACTGTTACGAAATTGACATTTCCAAATTGACGTGTGTTGAAAATCGATAGGATCGGGAGCCAGTGCTGACAACTAAAAAACGAAAAATATAACTGAAAACAATGCTGTAATGAGTTCATTACAGCACTGTTCTTAGAACTGTAATAAACTCATTACCATACTGAAATATTTTCGAATATATCGGTTGGTCCACATAAGAAGAATAGAGGGTGACTTTGTTTTTCAAATGAGACACCCTATATTCAACAGTCTTTCTCAATTCTCTGAAACTTCCTGCATGCTTTCGTATACTTTTCACATATTTTTATTCGACAGTTTTCGAAATATTGGCCATTTTGACAAAATAATGATACTTGTAGAGACTAGGTTATTCAATTATATTTCACGAACCCTTGCACATACCAATAACAGCTTCATATGGATTGAAAGACAAGCCTTCAAAGTATCCTAGCCAGCTATAGTAAAGCATCTGCAGCATATAGAGTGTCCACAAAAAGACTATCAACATGACGAATCTCAAATCGACTTCTTTTTTCAAATGCAATGCATATAATTTTTTTTCATCATTGTAATCACCATTCATTTTACTTCATTTTTTGTCAAATACATGATATGCATAACTTTAACAGAATAGGATTTTTTAGAGTTTTTCCTCTAAATTCACATTTACTTCCGAATTCAAAAAGCAGATTTGGCTTTTCTGTGGCAATTGAGAACTGTCAAATCATTCTATTCAGAATTAACTTCATTGCAGCTCCAATTCATATCATCATAGTTTTTACGGATTGGATGAATACTCACACAATGATGTGAAAATTAAAAAAATACCAATGACTTTGAATGTACAAGTTATGAATGCTACAAAAAAAACGAGTTTCGAAACTTCAGTATACAAAAAAGTGCCCGCTCTTATACAACTTTCTTCGAAAAAAATATATCCATAAGTTTCACAGGCACGCACGCAGAACTTCAAGCTCCCAAGCTTGAAGCTTGTTTGAAATTTTTGCAAGATTTGACTCTTCAAGTAGAAACATAGAAAATTATCAAAAATGTATTTTGAAAAATGGGTACAGAAAGAAGTTTCTGTCTTCAGTAACTGATTTCATCACATTTTTGAATAGATACATCAAAACTTTGTAGTTCCTCATTTCGCTATAATATGATAATGTGAATTGAAGCTTCAATGATGCTTATTTTGAGTGGAATAGTTTGACAGTTTGACAGTATTGAGAAGTGTCAAATTCAAATATTATGTGAATTTTAGGAAAACATTTTAAAGAAGCACTTAAAAATGCTATTCTGTTAAAAATATGCCTATCATGCATTCGACAAAAAATGAAGTAAAATGAATGGTGATTACAATGATGTGAAAAACATTTTATGCATTGCATTTGGAAAAATGAAGAAAAGTCGTTTTGAAATTCGTCATGTTGATAGTCTCTTTGTGGACACTCCATATGCTGCAGATTCTTTATTATAATAGCTGGCTAGGATACTTTGAAGTCTTGTCTTTCAATCCATATAAAGCTATTATTGGTATGTGCAAGGGTATTAAAATATAACCCTTCAAAATTTCGTTTTCTGATAATCTCTGAACTACAAACTTCTACGTATCCAAGCTGCATGCGAACTTTGGTCCAGATCTCTCAACCAGAACCATATAAAATTCTATTAATTTATCGAGTATAAATTCCCGATATTTGTATGACATACGACGATTTGTTTGACAGCTGCTGCAAAATCGTTTTTTAACACACAATAGAAATTCACAATTCACGTAGTAAGTCCGGAAAATAGGGTTTTTTGGACGAATAGACAAGATTCTGGGACGAGCCGGAGGCGAGTCCTGGAAGTGTGTGAGTTCATTAAATCTATTTTCGGACGTGTTGCGTACAAAATTTTTTCGGCAACCATGTAGAATAACAAATCAGTGAGATGACAAATTTCTTTATTATACATTTTAATACTTATTTGAATTGAACAGAACAGAACTGTCAGCCGTTATTTCGTTGCTATGGAAATGATCAACAAAGAAAACAACGAAGTGATTCTTTCCGGCCTACTCCGAGAAGTGGGTTCATCCCGGACGGTTGCCTAAAAAATTGATTTTTTATCGATTTATTGAACGATAAATGCGAATCACTTCAGAAGGTACATAAACGAGTGACCGAAAGCTTCTGATCTCACGTCAGTCCTTCAAATGTTCTATATCTATTAAAGTAGAATTTGCGGATTACCTTCTACATCAAATTTCCATATCCAACTCCATTCTGAGAATTTCGAATTGAACCCTGGTTTTCGAATAGTTGTTCCCTTTAATTTGATTGTTGGAAAACAATTTAATCACTTCGAAATATGAAATATTCGTGGGATGTATGATTCGAGCTTGTGCGTCATTGAAAGTTGAAGTGGTGCTCAATTCAAAACTATCAACTATTGATTTACTAGAGACTTCTGCACTACGGACCATATATATCGAGAGCAAGTGCAATTTCCTATAGTGGAAATTTCGAAATTGAAGATAGGATAGTGACACGAGCCAATTTAAACTTCATATGCGGTACAGAGAAACTTCGATCAGGTTTTAATTAGCGGTTAGCGTGTAATTTTGCATTCACGTAAGCTTCGGATTATATTAATACCGCTGAAATTCCTGTAAGTGTTGATTAACCCATGTATTTAGATTCCCCATCTCTGTTCAAGAATTCTTGTTCAATTCCGAATATGTTTGTGCCGAAAATACATTTTCGATAGAACTTGCGATCGGAAGGCGTATTGGAATTATCGACTCGAATTAATTAATTCAATAATTTAATTAATAATAGTTATTGAATTAGAAACATTATGTTGATGAAAGGCAATTCTCAAATGAATTAGAGGTGTTTACATCCAACAAAAATCAAGCCAGGCACGCAATTTGTTTATGAAAATGGCTGTATTTTTTTAACGACGATGAATTCATCGAATTGGAAAAAAGGTTACTTTCGACCTCGCGCATTTACAGCTGCAAAAAATACCAGTCAGAGACGTACCCTGTATAGAATCAATGAACAGATTTTCAAGAGTCAGTCGTAGTTTTTAAAATAGATAGACGATCAAGTCGGGTGAAATCCAAGGTAGGTACTAAGAGTACCTACCGGAAGTGATGAAAACTCGAATTACAGTGACCGCAATTTGAAGTCGAAGTTTGCAAAGTATGAAACTGCGCAGATGAGCCTCCCTGGAAATGAAATGTTGTTTTGAAAAAAAAACTGAGTTTCATTGCCTCTGGGGAAATTCCCAAGGAAAATCTGCTCTAGGTTTCCCTTTCAATGATTCTAGACGCAGTTCAATGAAATGGTAACTCTGCTGAAACCTGAACTCCGTAAGATGAAAACAGTAAATGACAATAGCTGAAGTCTAACAAGGAACTCCAGTCGAAACTGAGATTTTTCGTTCCATTGCAGTTAAACAGTCCTGTTTCATGTCCTCAAGGGGCACATATTTTTAATTCCATCTCATACGATGTGTGACAATGGAGCAACTCGAAAATTATGGTATTATGACTGGGACTCGACTTCCTGTGCAAGTACACGTAAAGAATCGAGTTCCCAACGGGTCCCGATGGATATTATGCTATGAAAACTTGAATGAGTTACCTGTTCCGAAGAATATAAAGTTGTTGGAAACGGTTATATAAGTTGAGATCCGTTGTGCAGGAAAACATAAACTTCTCGCGAGCAGGAAAGTATTAAGGCTCATGAAATGCCCGATTAGTTGGCCTTCCTGAAGTTGAATTCCCATTCCAGAAATCACATTCTTACCGAGAACTTCATCCGGAGATGCTGCTGTTTTCGTGAGTTTGATCGTAAAATGGTTGTATGCATATACCTATACGTGTTCTGTCGACGAAAAAGTGTTGGTCCAACAATACAGGGTCTTTCACCCTAAAGTGGATATTAACTCAGAAAATATCCATTTTAGGGCAAGGGTGTGATGCATACACTCACATTATATTTTAACGTAGATTCAATATCTGCCATAAAAAAATGGGGTTCTAATTTGAAAAAATTGATTTTTCACGATTTTGTCATCCCTAACTTTGAAAGCGATTTTTTCACCCCCTGTATCATGAATCGCGATTTTGATTTTCAAAGTGGATACATCAATCTTACATCTTGAAAAATCCCAAAAATGAAAATTTTCCATCCAAAAACCTCGAAGTTATTCTTGTTTCAGCGGAGCTCTATTTTCGATTTTTTTTTCCAATTTTCCCGCTCAGAGAGAATTTTCCAACCAAAACTGAAAAATGTTACATCAAAATAACTTGAAATTTTCTAAGGAATCTAGTTCTGCAATAAAAAATGGTGTTCTAATTTGAAAAACGGAAGTTGACGTCATTTCCGGAAAAACCGGAGGTGCTCATGCCTTGAAAATATTTTAGATTTCATCAGCATCGTGAAATACTTATAAGTGCTGAATTTCATGAAAATACGTTCAGTAGTTTCCCGTATAAATATGGGTGAGGTTCCTCGTGAAAGACCCTGTATAGTTCGCGAGGAAAACTTGCTTATACATGCATTTGATCGAAGAATTCTTGATAATCACATGCTGAAAATCTGCAACTTTTCGATAATTATATTGTTCGTATTATATGATGAGATGAGCAGTCAAAAATAAGAATAAATAATTGCTCGTCTGAAGTTGAACGTATAGACGTATTCTGAAGATGCATATTAAATGGCGAAATGGTTGAATCGGTACAGTCAGGATGCTGCTTTGCAGAAGTAAAAATGAACAATTCGAAAGCTTCAATGAAATCCCCAACAACTAAACTGAACTATCTTTGTTGAGTGGAACCTGAAGAAGATCCGTTATCGACATGTATCGAAAGGTTCAATAATAAGCTGCTAGATGCGTTCTCCTTATTTTCGGTACGAGTGACTAAAGATTTCAGCGTCAGTTGAACATCGGGTCGAATACAGTTTCATTTTATGTGGATGTTTCAGATACTCGTTCGAATCAATTAGAGATATTTCATGTCTCGTTCACGAAGTGCTGTCCTATTTAATCGAAAGATCTGAAACTTTCAGTTGCACCAACGGTACGAATGCTGTCCAAAGCGTTTCTGAAAAATTGTTTGTGGATGGAGAGAAACGAGACCGGTATATTCAGACGATCTTCCAGGAAAAATCAGATTGCACTTCTAACAGTGAAATGTTATTTCGAATGATTTGCATGCATTCATACGAGGAACAATAAATTATTAGAAGTGTCAGTGTGGAGTTCGACGTCAAAAAATTGAACCAGAGTTACGCAATAAATTCAAAAGAAGATGTCCACCGAGATTGTAAAAATCGAAAAATTGGAGTATCGAGCCATCATCTATATTTAAAAGGGTAAGCAGGTTTACGAAGATGTGTTTAATACCCTTGGTGATCAATGTCCTTCGTATGCGACCGTGAAGAATTGGGCTGCAAGCTTTAAAAGAGGTAAATTTTCCATTGAAGGTGATGACCGATCGGAAAGGCCAGCTTCTGTGTCAGTCCCCGAAACTATGGATGCAGTTCATGACATGATTTTATCAGACCGTCGAATTGGGCTAAAACGGATATCTGAAGCACTGAAGATTTCATACGAACGCGTTCATCATATAGTTCACGTCAATTTGGACATGAGAAAAATTTCTGCAAAATGGATCCCCAAATGTTTGAATGATGACCAGAAGCGTGCAAGGGTAGAAGCATCGCGTTCGATCTGTGCTCGATTTGAAAACGATGTAGACTTTTTGAACCGTATTGTTACTATGAATGAGCCTTGGGTTCATTTTTACGATTCAGAAACAAAGCAACATTCGATAGAATGGCGACACTCTGGTTCTCCAAGACCCACGAAGTTTCGTGTCCAGAGATCTGCTGGAAAAGTTCTTACTTCAGTTTTTTGGGATTTCCATGGAGTAATGATTGATTTTTTGGATAAGGGTAGAACAATGACTGGAGATTACTATTCGACATTACTGGCCACTACCTCCCCTCTTTTTTACCAGATTTGGCTTCGTCCGACTATCATCTCTTTCCTCAACTGAAAAAAAGTTTGAAAGGTCGTAAATTTGCTTCCAACGAGTAGGTAATGAAAGCTGTGGAGGACTGGTTTGAAGAGCAAGAAGAAACATTTTTTCTGAAAGGTCTAGAGACGTTGCAGGTTCGCTGTAATAAATGTATTCAATTAAGAGGAGAATATTATGTCGAGTGATAAAATATTTTGACATTGCAATATTGTTTTGTTCTATAGTAGGTTAAGAATTTTTCATTATATCCTTGTATTAAAATCGAAATGTTTGTGTCCTCAATAAAGAAATACAGGGTGGCCATTTGAAAACGAAACAGACGAGAACAGACGAAATAAATTTTTTCGATAGAAATGCTCGGACAGGTCGATTTCTGTTTCGAGGGGGACAACTTAAGTATTTGAAAATGAAGTGGTGTTTTCATGGCACTTGTAGTGTTTTTTTGTGAAAAATCGACATTTTGAGCTTCAAAACAACCATGACTGTGGCTTCCTTCCTCCAATCCACTGACATAGAAATCTTTAATCAAGATGTCGGTTTTTCACAAAAAAACACTACAAGTGCCATGAAAACACCAATTCATTTTCAAATACTTAGTTAAGAATATTTCGAGAACTAATGCATAAAATGAAAAAACAATTACTGTGCTGAAATCAGTAACAAAATAACTTTCAAATGAGGTATTACTCACCCCATCTTCCCTATTCAAAAATTGGGGGTGGGGGTTGTAGCAGCAAGGGTTGAAGCGCTATGCGTCCGTAACCTACATCTTAAGTTGTCCCCCTCGAAACAGAAATCGACCTGTCCGAGCATTTCTATCGAAAAAATTTATTTCGTCTGTAATCTCGTCTGTTTCGTTTTCAAATGGCCACCCTGTATATGAAAGGAAATAGTCGGATAAGGACATTAAAACAAAGGCCGATCAAGTACTACTCCGACGTCTCCCCTCTAATGTTTAAGGGCATCTTCAGGGCTGAAAAACAGTCAAAAAGTTAAGAAAAAAATAGTGAAATAGTGAACACAAAAAATTTTCCTCGTATTCAAATTATTAGTTGGTCAATAGAAACATGAGTTCAGGATTTCAGGATTTCTCGACATAATCTTAGGCAATTGCAAAAATATATCATGCAAACAATTAACAAGAATTTGAGCTAAACAATGACAGATGTTCAAATCAAAAAAGATTCACATGACCAAGATGAGAAAAGATATAATAATAATCAAACAAGAAAACTGTAATAAATATAGTAGGTAATCAAAATTCACAAAAATTTCACAATATCATCTTTTCAACAAATTTCAGTAGATGGCACTTTGGTGTTATTGAATTCATTAATGAGGATCATCTCAAGAATTCTTCTTAAGCCAAAATCTTCGCATATTCAAAGTCAAAATAATGGCCCGTATAGAAATGGTGTGAAGCCAATGCAGTCATCTCATTTTCATCTTTCTTATGAAACCGACAGTCGTAGTTATGTTGGTATATCGTTTGGACAATTTTTGCTTTGTCTCACCTAAGTTAATTTTATCACAACCCAAACAACTGATCCTATACCTACACTAAACCAGATCTTTCAACCAATGGTTCAATATTTTTTGTTCTGGTGATTTCGACAGTTAAAGAGCATTTCGAAATGACGCTGAAAGAGATCTAGGATTGTGTTTTTCTAGCATCAGGGGAATTTTGGAATATACAGGGTTAGTCTTTGACACTAAATTCTCAAGGTCAGAAGAAAATTTTTCTCTTTTGCCGATATTCCGAATTCATCTGGGTTTCAGAGATATAGATATTTTTGTAAAAAAAATGGGCCAGTACGTACCTTACATGATTTTTTGACATTGATATTCCTTTATTGAAACTAACAAAATTCAATTCAGCCAATACCTACTCTAGAACTAACTTTTTGAAGTCCATATTTTCAAAAATAGATACCTATTTCGTAACAATAACACAAAGTTTTGTTCGATCAATCTTCGAATCAAAAGTCATACTTTTTCCTCTGGGATACTTCTCTATTTTCAATTAGCTAAGTTGGTTCTATTTGCACCAAATGCTTTGAAAATGTTCAAAATAATCAAATCAAGATTTTTCAAATCGAACACATACATTATGCTCAGAGTTATCAGTGAATTCTGCTTCTACAGCGTACTAATTTGTCTTTTATTCACATTGGCAAACCGACGAATATGTTCGCTATTGGCCAATTTCCGACAAAGCGACCATTCAGTTAAAACTAACGGGTGCCATAACATACACACAAAGTAATGCTATCATGAAATTTCGAATTATTGTGAGGCCGTTTCAAATGGACATTCATGAGCGTGTTCAACTTGTACGGTCAATATATTGGAAACCGTGAAAACATATTCGCCATATGGGTATCTGTATCAACACCAGTATGTGCCTTTTGGTGTGGAAATGGTTACTACCACAAAGTCATATTTCGTTGTAATTAGGAATACCTATACTCTATTTGATATGGGAATTATAATCAGAAAGGGATCGGCACAAATCTGTGCATTGATATCGTCAATGATATCATAGACTTTTCAATATTCAAGATTTGAAGTTAAATTAGGTTAGGACGAAAAGTGAGCTGGCCCTTTCGGATTCATGTTACCCGCCCACTTTAGATTCCCAGCGCCATTCTTTCTTCTCGTTTCATCAAACCCTCATGAAAATCTGCACTCGATAAAGGGAACCCAGAAAAAAAAATTGAATGGGGTTGGTAAAGTGTGGGGGAACTAATAGTAAAACTCAAAGATACTTGTCTATTTATTTTTGATATCGTCGAATTAAGTCTTGTACACTGAATTACTACCATTCAACTGATTCTTCTTCGATCTTAATCTCTAACATTCTGCATTACTGAAATGATCGATGACTAGGTTTTTTTGTAGTTATCTAATGTCATCGAAGATTTGCCTAATTCTAACTTGAATTATTGTGCTGATTCCCTAACCAATTTAGGTGCCCAGGTGTTGTAATACCCTTTTACAATTGAAGTTATCATTATATTGAAACAATATTAAGGATTAAGCAAGGATGACATCAAACTTCCTTGGACAATAGTACCTACATTGTTTACCGGGTAGGAAAAGATTGCAACAGAGAGTCCAGGAATGTGGCTTTTTCTATACGAGGTAAACATACTATTTTTCCGCAAATCGTTTGAAATTCGACAGACTTTAATCAATTCAACAAGGAAAAAGGATGGAAGAGTCATTGGAATAAATCAATTCGGAAAAATGCTGCAAATTGTTGCAAGCTATTTACAGTTGCCAAATCCGACAGAATATACAGGACATTGTTTCCGAAGATCATCGGCAACACATTTGGTAGATGCTGGAGCTGATATTCTTTCTTTAAAGCGCCACAGAGGATGGAAATCTCCCCATGTGGCGAAAGAATATATTGACGAATCACTTAATAATAAAGTAGAAGTGGCTAATAAAATATTCAACACCCCTGCCTCGACTTCAAATGAAAATGATCGAAACGAGATAAACCAAACAACTAGCCATGCAGCTCAACGTCTATAAATTCTCGTTGCCCTCCAGTACAACTTACAAATTGTACAAACTCTACAATAAATGTAAATATTCATATGTTTCAAGAAGATTCAATTTGTGAACTTTGTCAGTAGTTTTGTAACTTTTATTGCATCACTACTAACTGTTGCCTGAACGTCATTTTGTCCATTGCATACGGACAAAATGGATTTTTGTATATACCAATCTATCGAAAAATATATTTTTTATTTCATAAATGTTGATGAGATTTTTTTAGAAAAGATCAAAGATCATAGGTGTAGAATATGTCATAACTGTGATACCTTATAGGCGGACTCCCACTACTCGTACATTTGGCAAGTACACAATTATTTGCGTACTTGGCAAGTAGACGAAGTTTCGAATTTGAATGACAAGATTGACAAGTATTGGCCGAGTGAACCACTCCCACTACATGCCAAATATAGGCAAGTGTCAAATATTTGCCAAATACACGAGTAGTGGGAGTCCGGCTTATGAAAAATTATTACTCTGAAATGAAAACATGTCATTTTGAATGGACCTACTTTGAATCTTAGACTTCCTGAGTTTATCTCTTGCCTCCATGCAAGCAATTTGAACCGAACTAATCATTGAAATTATACAATGGTTCAACTTCCCTTGCTAAATTCGACGGTACTGTACTGCATTTCCCGAACACTTATTGAATATTTCGCGTAGGTACATTTTGTTTCGGTGTGAATTGTGTTATTATATGCAAAATCGCAAAATGGTAACCGAAAGAGATTCGTGGATGCATACGTTTGAAATATGCCTAAATATACCAAAATAAATCCTTCTGAAACCAGAAAATTATACGTTTAAATAAGAATTGTTTTAACCACTCAAGTTAATTTGCAACTTCATCTCCAAATTGACATCTTGGATACGGTGTCAGCTTTCCTTTTACTTCAACCCATAAAATTATGCTGTAAGTGAATACTACTCGGCTTGGAATAGGACCACCGAGTGGATGGAGAACATTTGGCTACTAAATTTGAAATTTCTTAAAGATATCGTTCGAACAGACTACTCATAGATTGCCTACTATGAGCATGACCAAGATTTTGAGTCCATACCTATGAAAGGACCCCGCACTTTTACTACGGGAAATGGCGTTCCGTCAAATTTTCTAAAATTTTGGTATAATGTAGTACTCGACATACTGATCAAAAGTGTTCATGGCCCCAACTCAATCCTATGACTAGTTTTTGAGATACAGGGCGTTGAAGTTGAGAATTACCCACTTTTACTGCGCCCGTATCTCGGAACAGAATCGAATGAACTTCAATTTTTCTCAAGAAACATTCCATTACATCCCCAAGGAGCATGCATATAGAGGAATATGACCGAAAATCGTTACGAATACAGGGTTATCCATAATTGAATGCATGCCCGATTTTGAAAGTATAAAATATGTCAATTCCAGAGCGAAAACGTTCGCAAAATGAACTATTACACTAGATATGTTGTTGTTACATCGAAAAAGTCTGAAATACCCAGAATTTATACTGTGTGATCCATTATTATAGAAACTATTCTCAAGGAAGGTTAAATGGACACCCTGTATTTATGGGTTGATTCAAGGTGTTTGTTCAATTTTTTTAGAATATATCATCATAGACTTCAAAGAATACAGGGTGATTCAGTCATGAAATGAACTTTGAACCTCACGAAAATACCCAAAAACCACCTTTTTTTTTCATCACCCTCTATTTCAGGATGGAATCCGACGAGATGGGAGTTTTCTTTCACCACTGTACTTGATATGAAAACATCAATACGACTGAGAGTTTTTATCAAATTCCTATGACCAGAGTTTCAGTTGGAATACGAATAGAATAACATGAATAAATAATTTCCATATTACATAAAAAAAAATCTGGTCATAGGAATTGGATAAAAACTCTCAGCCGTATTGATGTTTTCATATCAAGTACAGTGGTGAAAGAAAACTCCCACCTCGTCGGATTCAATCTTGAAATAGAGGGTGATGAAAAAAAAAGGTTGTTTTTGGGTATTTTCGTGAGGTTCAAAGTTCATTTTATGACTGAATCACCCTGTATTCTTTGAAGTCCATGATGATATGTTCTACAAAAATTGAACAAATACCTTGAATCAACCCATAAATACAGGGTGTCCATTTAACCTTCCTTGAGAATAGTTTCTATAATAATGGATCACCCAGTATAAATTCTGGGTATTTCAGACTTTGTCGATGTAACAACAACATATCTAGTGTAATAGTTAATTTTGCGAACGTTTTCGCTCTGGAATTGACATATTTTATACTTTCAAAATCGGGCATGCATTCAATTATGGATAACCCTGTATTCGTAACGATTTTCGGTCATATTCCTCTATATGCATGCTCCTTGGGGATGTAATGGAATGTTTCTTGAGAAAAATTGAAGTTCATTCGATTCTGTTCCGAGATACGGGCGCAGTAAAAGTGGGTAATTCTCAACTTCAACGCCCTGTATCTCAGAAACTAGTCATAGGATTGAGTTGGGGCCATGAACACTTTTGATCAGTATGTCGAGTACTACATTATACCAAAATTTTAGAAAATTTGACGGAACGCCATTTCCCGTAGTAAAAGTGCGGGGTCCTTTTCCCGGTTCCAAGTGGTAACAGGACAGAGTGTTTTCTTAAAACTCAGATAATTATTCTTACAAATTGGTGAATGCACCGGTTTCTGATATATAAAAATACGTGGAAGAAAGGGTTTTCAACTGCAGTACTTGGTAAAATTCATCCTCCTAGGATTCTCTGATCTAAAGAAGAGGTAGATTCTTGACGTTACTGGTTGCGGCATTTATCATACATGCTCTCTTTCGTTACAATGTGCTCGGAAATTTTAGTCCTTCTATTTACTTACACAATATATAATAATAATAATAATAATATCCTTTATTGCCAACGAAATCTTACAAAAGACAAAGCAACGTCATAAAAAAATATATATATATGTATGCATCACACCCTTGCCCTAAAATGGATATTTTCTGAGTTAATATCCACTTTAGGGCAAGGGTGTGATCATACACTCACATTATTTTTTAACGTAGATTCAATATCTGCCATAAAAAAATGGGGTTCTAATTTGAAAAAATTGATTTTTCACGATTTTGTCATCCCTAACTTTGAAAGCGATTTTTTCACCCCCTGTATCATGAATCGCGATTTCGATTTTTAAGTGGATACATCAATCTTACATCTTGAAAAATCCCAAAAATGAACATTTTCCATCCAAAAACCTCGAAGTAATTCTTGTTTCAGCGGAGCTCTATTTTCGATTTTTTTTTCGAATTTTCCCGCTTAGAGAGAATTTTCCAACCAAAGTTCTGTTCTAATTTGAAAAACGGAAGTTGACGTCATTTCCGGAAAAACCGGAGGTGCTCATGCCTTGAAAATATTTTAGATTTCATCAGCATCGTGAAATACTAAGTGCTGAATTTCATGAAAATACGTTCAGTAGTTTCCCGTATAAATATGGGTGAGGTTCCTCGTGAAAGACCCTGTATAAACTTCATTCAAATAAAAAGCGGTTACGAATTGGCGAATTCGCTGGTCCCAGAATCGTCAATACATTATTTATTCAGTATGAGATGAAATTTCGAGAATACTTATTCCATTTTCTTGTAAGACAAATGATTGCTGATACGAAAATCCTGATTCGATTAAAATAATCCCCCTATCCGTTAAAAGTTAATCGCTAAAGTATAACTCGCACTTTCTCAATAATGAACATATAACTTAATCAAGCCGGCTCAGATACGACAGGTAACTTAACGGTACAGGCCAATTAGTCCTTTAATTCCGGTGGAACAAGTGTCTTGACGGCCTTGCGCAATACCAAAATCACGCTTGCCATGCCGGCGATGCCTCGTTTTGGAAACAGTAGCGTCGCGGCATCACAGAGGGTTAGTTCGCCGCTCGCACACCAGGAGCGCTCGTATCGTATAACTTTGAAGTTTGCCGAACAATCAGGAGCGAACGAAAATAATGAGAGATAAGGTCCGTTTTTTGGCCTGCAACGTGCGGGAGATGCGATGGGCTCCACTGTTACCGGTAATTTTCGTGCTTGCGGGGTAATGTGACAGACTTTTTTTACCAATGGCGATGGTGCTGTCTAGCCAGAGTCGACTTCTTGTCACTCTGTGCTCTTTATTGTTTGTTTTGGCCGGTGCGCTAACTATTAGTTCGCTCGCGGGACTTTTCAATAACGCGGACTCTTCAGATCCTGTGCCGGCCAAACTCCGACAGGTAGCATTGGTGTTGTCATAATAATCCATTTCATTTCCACTTCTGATATTGTTTCAATGCCTGTTGAAAAAACAAACATTTTGTTCCATGAAATCATCCAAATTTTGAGCTATTTCCTTTGAAATATGTAGTTATTCAATCAGCTTGTTCAGAGATAAATGTTCGATATATGTACTTTAAAGTGCGAGCGTAGCGATAACGATCGCGTGCATGTTAATGTTTGGAATCATTAATCGCTAGATCTATCTCGAGATGATTAAAAAAATATTCTGTCGACCATATTCCTAATGAAATAAGAGAGTCTTTGATTGGAAACTCTCTGCTCAGCAAAATTTACAAATTCAACGTAATGGTCACAATTCTATGAATGATTCGAATAATATTTAAGGATATGTTTTTCGTTTGTGGGATTGAACTAGGATCTCATATCCATAGTTGGTGTTATAGATGATTCGTTAGTTGTGAAATATTTTCAACGTGAATTAGAGTTCATAATTATCTCTGTGATTTTTTAAAGGAAAATAATAATAATAGCTGTAGAAGGCAGAAGTAATTGAAAGGAAGGTTTCACTGAGATCTTCTCATCCATATTTCTGATTTGTGAGAATAATACACTTCCGAAGATTAACAGATCCCCTTTTCAAGCCAACAAATCTGTTGTTTACTGTTAAGTAAAAATGATGCAGATTCTCATTGATCTGTTCATACAGGACGAATAAAAACTAACGCACACAATTCATATCTTCCTAATTTACTATATCGTGTAACTTTACATGTATCATACGAGGGGTTGATTGCAGTGAGTTTTTTGAGTGGAATATGCAAAAAAAGACCCTCTGTTGTTAGGGGTAATTTGGTGATTGATGAAATTTTTTTTTATTATAGGTTCCAATTTTCAATTTTTCACGTATGAGGAGGTCGATCTTGTACATTTTCAGGGTTTTTTCCTCTGAGCAGTATCATTCTCTGCAATTCAAAAAAAAAACCAGTCCTACATTTGACCAACCTGTTTCATGCAATCTCATCTACATTTTCTGTGATTTTAATTTCAGTTGATTTATTAGAAGAGAAGTTTTCGAAAACATTAATTACTCATTTTGGGTATGCCATTAAACTCAAAATAAATGAAAAAATAATTTTCGAATTCAATAGTTTTAACCATTGAATTCTTATCATGAAAAAATGGGACACCTGAAGCACTGATGTGAAGTCATCTCTCGTTCATCCACCATCTTACAATCAAAAGAAAAAATTTTTTGTCTCCTGAAAAAATATTTCATAGTGCTATCAAATAATCGTTCATAATGCTGGAGCTGTAATCACAGAAATATTGGGATTTGTTTTCTAAGATTCGCTCGAATTTTAAATATGGTCCTGGTTAGCATGTAGCTTGAATATCTCATTTTCCATCTGAACGCAAAATTTGATCTCCATGGAAACCGATGTTCTGAAATTATCTGGAAAACCAAACATTCAAGAGCCATATTTACGGATCCCTTCGTCGAATTTTACCCTTTAACGAACTCAATCCAGGCATTCGAGATCCGTTTCTACATTGAAAATTTGTTCTTCAGAAGGTAATAGTTTTTAGGAATTGAATTCGACCATTCTTGACCACTGGGTCGAACACTGTTGATTGACACAATTCTCTGTGCTCAGAAATAAACCATTCCGATTCTCCGTATCTAGAAGCACATAAAAGCAAATTTGAGGACAAGGACATATACACCGTGAACAGGTTTATAGATTTAAAAATCATCAGATTCTTATGAACCGTGGGAATAATAAAAGCTATTTTTTTGCATAGAAAATTCATTAAGTATGAAAATGTTTTCAATATGATCTTCCGCTTTATCAGGGGGCACTGTGGAAACTGCTGAGTGTATTCTGTATGTCTCCAAAAGATTTGGAATACACAAATTATTGAGGAAAAAATTAAAAGCTCGACCACAAAAAAATGTAACATGAAAGAAGAAACAACACCTTTATCGTATTTCGTATGAAAAATATATTGGACGCACAAAAGTTGTAATGTCGAAATGATGGCTTTGTTGTAGTTTCATTTTCGAATAAATTGTCTTTGTGCCTATTGCATCAATGATATAGGGGAAGTACGTACAAAATGACATTATTTATTATTTCAGAGGCATAACTTGTTAGTAGTGAATCACAGTAATGTCATATTCTACAACCATGATCTTTGGTACTTTCTTCACAAAATCTAAACAACCTTTATAAATTAAAAGTATCAAAAAATAAAATATTCTCAGATAAATTGGGATAAATGAAATTCATTTTGTCCGAATGCTATGGACAAAATGACATACCCGCAAAAGGCAACTACTTATAGTTACAAAACTACTGACAAAGTTCACCAATGAAACGCTTGGTTCTTCTAGAAACATATGCATGCATCGTAGCCAGTCATTTCCAGTGCTAATCCTGGAGAAGACTGTTTTTTTCCCGATCTGAATCGGGAAAAAAGGTCATAACAATAGACAGTTCGTCTTTAGATCGTCTTCATCATCTCGAAAGTTGCTAGAAACATTTTCTTCTTCATTGTCTTCTTCAAATAATGCCCCAGGGACGTGTCTCCTTTTCTTTAGAGGAGGTATGGGCTCATTTTTAATTTGGTTACAATCATATTAGGTGTAGAAGTTGAAACTAAGTATACGTTCATCGTGTCTTCGGCTAACGTTTGCCTTGTACACTTATGAATCGTCCATTTAGAGATTGGAGGAACCTCCTCATAGGATCATCAATGCATCTTAATCTATTAAGATGCATTGCCTTTATTAGCCGCAGATGAATATTTTGTTCATTTTGTCCATAAAGCGATATAAAACTAGAAATATATCGAATTGATACAAAAAGTATATTCAAAATTAAAAAAGCTTCGTGAATACAATGACAAATAAGTAAAGTTCGAAATGAATGCAATATAAATGAGAAAAAATGGTGAAAACTGGCCATTTCTTCAGAAAATTCGGCGCAATGAAAAAAATTCGTGACCTATTATTTTCTGTTATCACTCATAACGACCGAATGAACTAGAGTAGCGCTTGCGAGTTTTCAGAGATTAATTGAACCCACTTGGGGCGTGTGATTTGGTAGGCAGTTCCGCATTTGATACCTCCAAAGTCAAATTATGATGCCTATGTCATTTTGTCCATATATGTCGTTTTGTACGTTTTTCCCCTAAACAATGAAATAGTGGAATACAGTTTCACTAAAAAAATAAACCCACTCTCATTCTCAAGTAGCATTTAAATTTGTGGTTGAAGGCTGAAAATTATGAAAACAAACCCTTCTACTCATATCAGGGGAATTCTCTAATTTTGAACTCATCCTAAAATTCTCCTTCCGCTTCATTGTTTCGGTATAAGTATTCTGGAGTTGCAAGGAAACGAAATACATTCTTCGTTAGATACGAGATGAAATACTTCAATTATCTTAAATCCCTGCCCAGGAATTCTATACTCGGTAATGAAACGGATGGTGAAATCGGGAAGTGAGCATTTCTATTTCATCGTAGCTTTTACGGCTCTTGGAATGCCGCGAGACGACGGGATAATCGTTCCCTGAAATATGAAATAAGCTTCGCAACAATACGGTCATTGGGGATAAATCCACAATTGAATTTATGTCAGTTCTGAATGTGCGGGGACAGAGCACTTGCTGTAACGACTCCTTATTGAAAATCGGAACCCAAAATTTCAGATCAAATCAGCACTTTTGATATAAGAGGAAAGTCACCAAATGTGGAATACCATTTTGTTTTTGGGATATAAAGAAAAAACTTCATATTGATTAAATCAGTTTAATGTTTATACTAATCAGTCATACATTTATAAGTAGTAATTAACAGCCTCTGATCAAATATATTAGTTATCTAATTAAAATCTAACACAAAAAACAAAATCACAAATGAGTAACCAAATATGAAATAGGAACCCATATATGGAATATAGGCATAAATCAACATAACAATAACGAAAATGGAAATTAAAATCTTTGCCAAACAAAATCAATGAGCATTTCGTGTTATTTTCAGGAAAAGTATATTTTGACATATTGGATTCTCACGTAAGCCGTGATTTTTTTAAATTTTTTCTTCATCAATTTATAATTTAAAAAAAATATTGAAAACTCAAAAATAATCTACTGAATTCAAACGATCAGAAGAAGCGGGAAATCATGTGAAGTCGGTGGCTAGAGAGATTTTTGATTGGTTGTACTCGTCATGACGTGCTGCTGATATAAAAATGACAGCATTGCCAAATTACAAAAAAAATTAGTCTGAAAAAGCCCTTGCTTTCACTTTCCTAATAATATCATAATTTGATGTTGATTTTGGATGTTTTTCTTTTATCATCATGACATTTTCATTTGAACTCCATAAAGCTTCATAATATCATTCAATTTACCACCTCCTAATTGAAGATAAAGAGGGTTCAAGTAAGCAGATAGTTGAGAAATTCAATTGAAAATAATTATCCCTAGTCTACACAGGTAAGAATTGGTATGTATAGGCTGGTTTTCTAATTCAGGAAGCATTAATAATTATTTTCATTTTGAGAAGTGCAGATTAGTGGTAAGAATAATTATAGATTTGGCAACTGTGTACAGTCGTGAGTCGTTGACTTAACCTAGGAGTATAGAATACTACTAGACTTAACTGTAAGAAACGCCATTCTATAGTAGGCAGAGAAGTCGTCGAAATGTCGAATAATGACAAATAAGAAGGTTATGTTTTTATTTATAATTAGTAGGCGTGGTTGTCACATCAGTATTTGTATTTTCAGAAAATGAGTATTATATCAACTTTAATGAAAATTAAGTTGTTTTCTGACGATGTTCCAGAAACATAGTGATCATATCATATATAATACGATTACTGAATATATTTATGAATAGATTCAGAGATTTTACAAGGACTTGACAACAGCGCCGTTTCTCTCAGTTGCTCCGGACTTTGTCTCCTCCATCACAAACATCAACCAATCATATAACAAATTGAGCCACTGACGTCACAGCACAGGGACGTTCGAATTCACACGTGTTGAAATCACATTTTCAATATCGAATAATTAATCCGTTCTTCAAAATTCAGAGTAAATAAATGGTTAAAAATGTGTTATAAGCTGCCCTTCATTACATCAGTTGAAGAAAAATGCATATTACGAGGTAATGGAAATCCCCATCAATTGAGGAACTTACTTTTATGTATATAGTTCAACGGTGTTAAGCCGTACTCTCCCAAATTCATTCTAAAAAGATTACTGAACCTCTTCAATTTGTGGAGGATATGTTACATCAGTACTTATTCTGTTTTTGCCATCACATTTTAAATTAGTTATCACCATTGAATCCTCAAATGTATCTACACTCTGTATGATACATCGTAAGGAAGATCCCTGGATACTGACTCTGAATATCAAGAAATCCTATACTTGAAAGACATTTTCGATCTAATTTTCGATTTTGGCTCTTGTCAAAATCAGCCCTAATGGAGAGAACAGGTTTCCATCCGCCAATATTTGCTTGCTGCTATCCATTACCTAATTGCGCCTGTATCCATTTCCACTTTATCTGCGGTGAATCCACCAACCTTATTACATAACACATGTTTTGTAGCTACCCACAATATGCATGATGATCGGTAGTATTTCAGCACACATATCGATGCTTCATAGCAATACCACTTCATTAACTGATATTGATTATTTTTATTGTTAACAATTACCATTACCATTGATTTTAAATATTTAAACTCATTACTAACAGAAATGTTACAATGACGCATATAGTTCTAATTTCATTGTCACTCTAATGTTCTCTTAATCTTATCCATTTATAAAATATTCATTAATTTCTCTTATATTTTTTGAGCGCTAGATTCTATAAAAAGTTATTACTACGTGAAATTCTAGGAAAACTACTGACACCATTGAGTGGTACACAAAAAGTGAATCAGAAATGTATTGAAAAAAAAAATAGAAATTTGGACAGGAAAATCTTAGTGATGTGATGAACAAAACGCGTAGAAGTCGCTCAAGAACAGCCGAGAATATTGCTGCTGTTGCCGAAAGTGTTGAAAACCCAGGTTTGTCCATTTCTCGTCTTTCTTGGGAATAAGGTATTCCACAAATATCATCACACCGTATTTTGCTTAAAGATTTGTGTCTTAAGGCTTATAAAGTTCAGTTAACACAAGAACTCGAGCCGGCCGATCATGAACAGCGTCTGGTCTTTGCTGATTGGGTCCTTGAGATGCATGAAAATGATCCGGAGTTCCATCGAAAAATCATCTTCAGTGATGAGGCCTATTTCCACCTCCGTGGCTTCGTCAACAAGCCAAATTGTCGCATCTGGGGCTCGGAAAATGTGATTTTGTTGAAAAGCCTATCTATCCTCAACGTGTGACTGTTTGGTGCCGTTCATGGTCCGGCGGGGGTCATTGGACCTTACTTTTTCGAACAATAGTTACGGTGAATGGATTTCGCTATTAAGATATGATTAATGATCTTTTATGGACGGGACTGGACAACGTTAACTTTCAACAAGAATGCGCTACGTGCCTCAGAAGCCAACGAGATCTTGTGATTACTGATTTAACACCTTGCAGCTTATTCCTTTGGGGCCATGCAAAAGAGAAGGTCTACGCCAAGAGACCAGCGTCGATTAGAGACCTCAACGATAGAATTCGTAAGGCTATCGAGGACATGGGGCCAATTTGCGATTTAATCATGGAAAATTTGATGAAAAGGATTGGTCCTGAAGTCGTGGTTGTGGTGGTCATTTGTCTGATGTTATTTTCCATTATCAACCGCATACTTTTCTCCTTATAATGAAATCAACATCCGATCATTTATTAAAAAGCAATGGCATTTTTCTTTGATTGTTAAAATAACACCTCTTAATGGAAAACCCTCTATTCCGCTCACAAATAGGACGAACAGAGACGTATTGACGTTTTGCGCATGGAAAGGCATTTATATTTTCTTGATAAATTCCGAATGTTCATCATCTAAATTATAGATAAACCCCAGTTCGTTAGTTTTCAGTCTCCAGCGAATATTAAACAATGAATCAGTTATTGCTCAAAGATCTAAATTTTATGAAAGGCCTGATTCATTAGTTTCATTGAATCAGTGTCAAATTGTAACTCAATTAGGTGGAAAAGGTTAGATGGGTCCAATCGTGTCATGAATAATTGAATGTTGACCAACATCGGTACTCCGATGGACGTGAATTTAGGAGTGGAGCTGATGCACCTATTCCGAAATATCGATTACGAGTCCAATATAAATTTTGTAATATGTATGCATACATTAGGCCAAATGGAACGTTGGAATTCGGAGAACTTTATGTGGCTACGTGTCCGAAAAAACCCTTTGTCTGACAAGGAAAATTTATTTTATGCGGTAGAAAGACTCTCCGTTTATGTGCACGTGTATTCTTCATCGGTGAATCCGTTTATGCAAAATATACATTTTTTTTCATAGGAACTACATATACAGGCTGGGTCTGCGATTTCTTAATTGTACAATTTTCAGAATTAAAGTAAGTTTTTTTTTTAATTTTTGCTAATCGCCTCGTTTCCAATTCCAATTTATCCTACAAGTCTGGCCCAAAAAGTAATATTCAATGTAAAAAATATTCTGGATGCAGATCAGGGTTGGGCGGTCACAGAAATTGATGAAATTGTGTGTTTACAATGTTGTCATTCCTCTTTCATATTTGAAATTGATGACAGACGATAAGATGTTCCTCCGTTCCTCCGAATCTTAATTTTTTCTGACAATTAGCAATCATTTGTCTCATTTGAAGGTATTCAATAAACTCCAGCTTACATCAGGAATAACACTCGGAATAACATAGCTCAATACTGAAGTTGATAAAATGAACATGGCATCGTTCTAAGATTTTCCATTTTGGATCGATTTTCGTTTTGTCAAGGTGAATTCATGAAGTATTGAAAAGGATCCGAACATGAATCTAATGATTCCAATATGATCCAATGAAAATTGATGCCAGGCTCGATAAGAATCCAGATCTGCGCATGTGGAGTAATATCAAGAGTAAAAATAACTTGATCATTTTGTCCAACTCAAACATATTGTATTATATTATTATGTCTTGAAATTTCCCGCAATTTTTGAATTTCCAGTTGACGCATGTGTTCAACTCAATCCTTACCAAAGATTGGGCGTCACTTTGTGACTTTGAATAGCAGGGGTATAAGCCATATTGATGTTATTAGATACAGGGTGAGTCTTTGACTTGTACATATATTTTAACTGAAGATTCTTGAGGTCAAAAGAAACCGTCTCTTCAATTTTCATTTTTCCAAATTCGGCTCTGTTGAAACGATTTAGCCACTACAAAAAACAAAATCATATCTGGAATGGATGCAAAGTTCATATTTCTCGATTGAAATTGAGTTGATGCATCTAGGGGATACTCAAGTACTAACCTTATTCGAATGAGAATGCTAAAAACACGATATTTTTCAATAAAAACAGTTTTGTCAGATTATTTCTGCAATTGAAAAGCCATATTTATCCCACCAAAATAAGTTCCTCCCTCGAGTTTCATTAAGATTAGTTTGTGAGTACTTATAACTTGTTCATATTTTCCCTCATCCCCCAGAACTATCTCAAAAAAAATGTTTTCACACTAATCGAACACAAATACATTAAATTAGGTCATATAGGATTCGAGGTCAATGACCTAACCTAACCCATCTAACCATATTCTATGAAAGCTATCATAAAAATTTTGAGAAGACGATGCCAGATTGTGTTGATTTTCTCTTCAAACAAGGAAACAGTACGTCCTTCATCATTAACGGATGAACTAACGCAAAGGTACTAGTTTTGTTAACTTTTGAAAGATGGCTTCTTGTCGTGCCTCTTTGGAAATGTTCCGATTCTCGCCGAAAGAGCGCTACGCTCTTAATTTTAGTCGCCATTAACGGTGCGCATGACAAACCGTTGTTCCATAGACTGAACAGTTGGTCTGTTGTTGTTGAACGAAGCATGCGTATAGCGGCTTGATGGAGAGTTGTTGATTTGTTATTTGTTTATTCACAGTGAAGAAAGCGAGCATTTGATGTGAAAAGATTTTCAGTGAAAGTGAATCAATGTGATAATAACCGTGTAGTGTCGAGTTTATTAAATTCCAAGAGGATATTGTTTAGATAGAAAAATCGCCACAGATCGTGTTGTGTTAAGTACTCATTTTGCATTGATTTCAATTCAATACGTGGTTTGTATGGCATATTCATCATTAATATCCGAATTTTGTATTCCATTGACATTTTAGTCTTGACAAAAATGATAAACATTCTGACAACATTGTCACGTTGTATAGAGTTCATTGTTTTGAGCCATTCTGTGATATTGAAAAGCTAGGGAAGCATTCAGATTATTCTTATAATTTTTTATTTTTTCGTCAAATTTCATCAGGAAGAATCGGGAATAACTCGAAAACGACGCGTTTTATTAAAAAAATATAGGTATACTTTTACTTTCTGTAATGATTGATTCTTTCGAAAATATGAACCGTTTATCTTTTTCAAGTTGATTTATTGTATTTTCTGTGGGTTTATGATTGGGCTACGCTCTAACTTTCATACCAGGAGAAATTTCGAAAAAGTTTTGATTGGGAAACATGAATAGAGTGACCAATCAACTGAAATTCAGTTCATTCGAAATAACGGTTCCGAAGATATGAACAGGAAAGTGTTTTTTTCCTGGATTTTTGACTCCCTGTATCTTCCAAACGAAACCGAATTTTGAAAAAATGCTAAAGAAAAAGTGTCTCGTTTGATGAGAGGAATCTACACTTAAAATACAGGGTGTCCCACGGTCGAGTGCCCATTAGACGTTTCTGGAGAACTGGACATAGGTATCTGAAATCTGAAAATTGGAATTATGATATTGTTGGTAATTCTCTACAGACCTAAAATATTCTTGGAGCCTGAGCACTTCCACGTTATACCAGGAGTGGAAATATATTTGTTCAAAAAACTTTTTTGAGTAACTTTGAGTATTCAATGCTGAATACATTTCTGTTGAAACCATTGTATTCATTCGAATAGTTTTCAAAATATCGAAAAAAAAACTGAAAAAATGTCAAATATTCATAGTAAGTATTATGTTCATTATTCTCATTCTGAACATCCCGAGTGTAAACCTGTTTCACAACTTCAAAGTAGAAGAATGTGGAGAGGTCATGCATCTTTTGAATTTTATAAATATCATCACAGGGTGTTTCAAATTTTGTGTCGAAAACTGTGATCGAAAATTGGCCATAACTTCTGTTTTTCAAATTAGAACCCTATTTTTCATGATTGCGTTGGATTCTGCGGAGAAAAATAATGATTTCCAAAAATATCATACTGCCAATTTTCAGATTTCAAATATGTCCAGTTCTCCAGAAACGTCTAATTGGCAAAATTCGTTTAGGGGTTCCGTAAATATGAACGTTCGAAATTTAGTTTTCGTGATAATTTCAAAAATGCGGATTCGATTGAGACGTATTTCATACTATGAAATACCACCTCGCCTACGCCTATAGTGTTCATAGTAGAGTACATTATTGGAGGGCTGGTTGTTCGCAGCACTAACAAATTTTGAAAGGACTTTTTGCACCGACTTGAATGAACCAGCTTCAATGACTAATTTATTGCTCTTCCGTTATTAGAATTCTGAGAAAGTGAGCGTACCGTGACTTCCACAGAGTAATTTTCAGCGACTTCTCTGGGCACTCATTTCTATTTCGGAGGCATTGGAAATTATAGCATCAATATTATCTTCTTCGGTGATCAAATCGCGAGCTTTCCCTGTTAATGCAACTGCGTTATTTTGATTGTCTGCGGTAATATTTTTCAAAAGCTCTAATGAATCTAGAAATGATCGTAAATTTTCAATTCTGTCATTGATTGGGAAGTAACCTATTTGCTAAACTGAAAAAATCGCTTGTTGCGGTGGTCATAATGTCCGATAAGTTTTTTTCCTTTTATTTTCTCATCGAAAATTGATGAATCAATTGTTCTAGGCATGAAGTTGGAACTTTCATTTCAACTCGCAGCACTTGAAATGAGCGTACTACTTTATCTCTAATATAAAGAAAGGAAGTTTCGCAATTTTGCTGATCTACGTTGTCCAATGTAGGGGAGAGTTCCCTTGAAACGGACAATTTAATTAGTTTTGGTAAAATATTATTTCAAATGAAAAAGTTTCAAATTGTACCGTCATAATATGAGCATGAGGTTTGTGGATTCACTTGGTCAGAAAAAGAAAGAAAAATTAAAGCTAGTCGCTCGAAAAAATAAGTCAACTTTATTTTATAAAATGTCCTTTTCCTGGGATGTTGCCCTTGATACGGAAAGTTATTTCCATGAAGTGGACAATGGTACAAAAACATGGGAATACTGTCATAAAGTTCTAGGAGAATAGTTAAAATCATTAAGTAGTACCATAACAGAGGAAACATCTAGTATTTTCCATGTCAATTATTGAATTACATAACATACTTTCACATCTCCCTTGAATCGTAAACATTGCAGCCCATGAACTGGACGTCCATTTCCAGTCATTTTCCAATGTCCGATTCATGGAATATGTAGTGTTTATAAAAAACCTGAAAATATAATTTCTACAAGTCGTTACATCAATGATTCAACATATCTGTCTGATAAGGGACAATCACTTGATGTTTATATGAAAAAATCGGCAACTTATCGTCACTAGAAACATAGCTATTCACTTGTATAGTCCATCCAAGAATGATTGACATCCGAGCAGGCCTTGAAAGTCCAGTCGCAGCTTTATTTCTAGTTACAAAAATGTAACTAAAAATTTTCTGTGCTTTCAGCATAGATATAGAAATAACCTGAAAATTGAACGATATTTTTTTAAAGTAAGGAACTTTGAACATGAAAATGTTTCCAATTTTCACATACGATTACCAGCGTGTCAATCTGTATACCAGCAGTATATTATTTTCATCTTGTATTGATACATTTTCGATCTTACGATCAATTATAGGAGCATACAGCCTGGAAATTCTGGTTTGATAACGAAAAATATCGTGGGTGATAAAATAGCATGATCCTTTTCAATATGAATATTCGCTAAACCGAAAAAATCTAGTTGATAATTTGAAGCGTGTTACTGCAATGTGAATTGATTGGGAAATTTGTAATAGATATCAAGACAGAAACAAAACTTAACCAATGGATCTATTTAATATAATATGAAGAATTTTGTCATGACATTGTAACTTTCAATATTTGTGAATAATGAAGGTGTAAAATATGAAATATTAGAAATATAAATATTCCTTTTATTCTGTTTCAACAACCACAACATGTTATTTTTTCCTCATCTGGGCAGAACTCGTCATGTTCATAATGAAAGATTTTGTCAGCAATATATCATAAAATTCCTTATATTTTAATTAATCTTCTCTAATTTCTTTTTCTACGTGCTCTGTGCAGACTTTCCATTTTCTAGCTGTTCACTCTTCAAGAGCCCCATTTCAAAGATATTTATTTCAATTGCTCAAAAATTTGCCAAAATTGTTCGAAACACTAATGACAGAACAAAATGTCAGTGTTATTTCCAACACCAACCTGAATTCTGCAACTCAAAATATTACTGAATGGGCATTACCAACATAATTTCGATTTTCCAAAGCCCCCCGAGATGTCAATCATTCTTGGATGGACTATACGTGCATATTTACTTTACCGGCAACGGATTTTTCAATGCATGCCTCGTCAAGAAGATGCGAGCCACAGATTCAGCCATTTTCCAAGACACGTGGCTCAATGTTGCGAAAATGGGATTCACGTAAAGTATGCTCAATTACTGTCGGGTGTAGTAGAAAACTATAGTGTCCGGTTCATGGGCTGTCCAATTCAAAGGAACTCTCCCCTATCCCAATTATTTATCAGAATCAGCGTAAACTCGTTGAATAAACTCACCAGATTGTCTCTTAGATCATTTCTTGTTGCCTCTGTTTTAGGGACCTTCTTCAAAACTCTCTTGGCGGTATTTTTCAATGCAACTGTCACCTGCTCCATCTTTGAATTTAGCTCTTCGTCTTTATTTTTCATGAGTCTGTGACAATGGAGATTACTTACAAGATTACTTACCCATGACCAATATACATATAACATGTACATATAATATAAATAGCTCTGTGATGGTTTTGCCATCCTCAGACCTTAAACACATAAAGTAAAGTTGACTTACTATAACATAAATTAAAATATTTATAATCGAGGTCACTGAATAATTCACTTCATATGAAACATAATGTTGAGTTTACTCACAACCTTGTTGTTCTTAAATAGTTCACTCACATCTACCACTCTAGTCTATACTGCAGCAACAGAACCCAGGGATGCGTTGAGGTTTCTTCTGACCCGTCTCTCTGTATTCTCCTTATGGGCTTTATATCTACATATAATTTGAAAACAACATCCAATACCAACAAAGCCAGTATCAGGAAAAGGAAAACTTTGACATCTTTGGTAATGTTATATTCACTCTCCTGTACGATGAAGTTTGAGTTTATGGCACCATTTTCGAAAACTTCTTGTTTCGTATCTTTCGAGTGGAAAGATCCCATTTCCAATTTATAAAATCAAATGATCACAATTTTCAACATTTTTCTGCAGGACCGCCATGTAATGGATCGAAACTACTTCTTATTTAGAGTATCTTTACTCGATTTTTTCTCATTCTACCTACAATTCAATGAACCAGAATTGGTGTTCTACATTATTAAAATGAAAGATTGTCGACTAATTCATAACCTGAATGAATATACAATTCTGTTTCAATTTCAATTGGGAAATCGAATATACCGGTTCTTTAGGCTTTACACCGGTATAGTAACTGTTATCATTTTCTATCGAAGTGATTGATTCCAAACAATTCCAGTAATACGCGATTAGGAAAGGACAATTCACCGCTGCTAATAATGTTGATCAATGACTACTCAAAATGCACAAACAGGCAATTTACATGATCCGCAAAAGCCTTCGCGATTATTGGACGATCCCTTGAAACAAACTCCTTCACAAGAATCCGAAGAGGAGATAATATCTGTAAATTGCGCGGACCAACAAATCTAATTCGATCAAGATTTGGATTGATCTGAAAATTCACTTCCTATTCCGTGGTATGCACTTTTAGCTCCACACGAATGTTTCCATCAGAAGACGTTCGAGTAGAAATGAATACCTTCAACCATATCGGCTGAAAGCACTTTAAAAATTTCATGCATTGTGATTGATGCGAAATCTACCATATCATTTCAACAACCAAAATGAAAGCTTACATGACCTATTTACACATACGTATACCAAGCAGGCATGAGATTTTTTCAATCTCTTTCATGGATGAAGGATGGTATTTCCCAGTGGAAATCGGCTCATGAACTTGCACTAGATCAATCCGTCATTTCCGAGATTTAAAATTGTTTCCTGAAACCAAGAGATATGCAAGAATAGCGTAATAAAGCTCCGTTATGAACGATCGTAAAACTGCATTTCCATATTATGAAACGATTTGATGCCTTAATCAACACTATCAATAATCAAGAATTATTTAATAACGTGTTCATAAATCAGAGATTCACTATCCAATTATAAAATTGTTTAATCATTTCCACACCACCCATGAGGTAGATTCCTTATTGGTGCGTTATTTTACATGGTTTCCTTCTTAGGACTAATCCATGTTTTGTGGTTTGTTCTTTAAGGGGTATTGATTGCCTTACGGTGTCTCCAAAGATCATCCTAAGATGGTCCCCTAAGTCACAGATTTTTTTATATGTATAGTGACTTAACTGGGAGTCGAACCCATTGAACACGGGGTGTCTTATGCTAAGAGTTCACATGTCGGCAATGGACGCATCGGACGGATCGGATCAAACGGATTTCGGTATTCTTTGTATAGAAACTCGTGCTTGCCCGTCCACAGATCCGCACCGGACGTACGGAGCATCGGCATTTCTGCAAAGGAGATCCGTAAATCCGATCCGTCCGATGCGTCCGTTGCCGACATGTGGGTGGACGCTTAGCTTTAGAAGTAATTGCGCCCATTACCTCTGAGACACCCGCGTACCTACCTGATAACTTAGTACACTTTGTACACCTTGAGTTCATTTCAGGTATGCAAAAAGTGCCTGCTCATGAATGGCAGTTCAGAAAGTATAATTATAACGAAGAAGCCTAATATTGCAGTTTCGATCTCTTGTTTTTTGATTGAGGTAGAAACCATGTTGTTTTGACATTTCTGTTCAGTAAGCATTGACAAATTATCATGGGAAGACTCACGCCGCAACAGCGTTTACAAATTGTTGAAATTTATTTTCAAAATCAGTGTTCTATTCGCCAAACTTATAGAGCACTTCGTGAAATTTATGGTTTACATAATATGTAATCGCCCATCAGAGCAGCTTATTCGTCGAACTATCGATAGATTGCGGACAACATTATCTCAACTCGATGCAACAACAAGACAGAGAACTGAGCGTATAGAAGAAAATATCGCTCTAAGTGGTGGTGTTAATGAAGATCCAGATTTGTCTATTCGTCGACGTTCACAACAAGTTGGACTCTTTGCTTCCACCAAATTCTGCGTTAAGATCTTGGTCTTCAACCATACAAAATACAACTGGTTCAAGAACTGAAGCCACTTGACCATAATAATTGATTTATTGAAAGAAAGATTCAGCGATAACATTTTTTCGAGAATAGGTCCCATAAATTGGCCTCCAAGCTCATATGCGACACAACTACAATGGATCATTTGTTTTGGGGTTCTGTGAAGTCTATTGGTTTTTGCTGATAAATCAGAAACAATAGGCGCTTTGGGAGCCAACATAATTCGTGATATTGCTGAAATAAGGCCTGAATTACTCAAAAAAGTGGTCCAAAATTGGTCTGGTCGAATGCGGTTCCTCAGAGCTAGTCTTCATGGACACAAGCCAAAGATTATTTTGAAAACATAACGTTGGGTTTCACAAAGCGTAATCACCGGTGATTCGAGATCAACGGCTTGATTCTCTGATTTTTGAACGGTCAAATCGAGTTGATTCTAGATCAACCTCCGATCACCGATGATAAAGCTTTGTGAAACCCACCGTAAGTGTCATAAAATTATCTAATAAAAAAAATTGGCTCCAATGTCGTTTTTTTTTTTATTTCAATTTTAAGTTCGATCACTCTGAAAAAACACCCGATACATGGATTATTCATAATTCAATGAAGCCAAGTCCCCACTGTTAAATATTTTCGAGTGAAATTTGAATAATTTATACTCTGAATTTTCGGCGAAACTGCTTGAAATAAACGGAATTTGCTTTTGCATTATTTTCCAAACTATGTTCGAAATTCATCATTCACTCAAGCCTACTCGCTCCAATCAGAAAGTTTGAACTACTTTGATAACGTTTTATTAGAATTTGGCATCCAGAACTGAGGAAAGGATTCGAAGGAAACTCTTTGATGGTATATAGAATGCAATATTTCTATATTAATGTCGTAATGCGTTATTGGAGAAGGTTCCGTTAAATATTCAGGACCAAGACACAAGCAGAGAGAGACATGTGAATGCACTGAAAATTTCAAATAAGCCAAGTAATACTGTATCAATTGAATTCGAAATTGTATTTTGTGTTTTTAAATCCAAGAACGGCTAAAATATATATTTCGTTCGGAGTAGGAAAATACGGTTTATATTTTCTAATGCTTATTTAATGGCACTTCAATTGTTCCGATATTTCATGTCTTCATCAGGTGAGTTTCTAAATCTATTCTAAATTTGATGACTGTGTGTGCAAGAAATGGTGGATAGGAGAGAGAGATATAAGTATTTCGATTAGATTTAGATAGCGGATCAAACATCATACAGGGTGAGCATATTCCATTCCTTGAATGTGTGGTGTTACATTGGAATATGATCTCCTATACAAGGAGCAGTGCTATCTCCTGCTGTTCAACCACATCTAATAAACTACCCTCATCAAGTATTATCTGATCGTCAGTTTGAGCTCCACAGGAATCAGATCGAAATTCAACTCTCGATTGGATTGCTGTTTCTGTGTTAATTCGATATGAAATTTGAGATAACGTTTCCTTTATGAATCTCACTAATGCAAAATACACCTATGTCTGGATTTAGTAGGCCAAACCGCTAACTGTAAATTATTATTATTATCATTTTGGAATAGTAAGAGTCTTGCCTGAGACTTGTTATGACTCATTGCATATTTTGTACATTCTCTCATTTGTGAATACATGTACCAATATGTCTTAAAAAAATTGATTTATAAGGTTCGCTGATGGGATGTATTTCTCTAGAGAGGACCAGGCTGTCTTCATTCTCTCATTACCAATACCTTCCCTGAATATTCTGAGGATACCTTCACGGACTTATCTATCGATCAATAGATGTATAGAGGAGTGAGATCTGTAATATCATATATGTATGCATGTATAGATCATGCACACGCAGGCCAACCTTAGTATCTCAAGTATTCTCCTCATGCTTGACCGACCGACTGTATCAAACCAGATCACTGCCCCGCCCCATAAGTGATTATTGGTCTCACAATCATGACGTTCATCCAACGAAGTATTTGAGGGTGACAGCCCTAGATTTTACCGGATAGATTTTGCACGTCATTAGAGCTTTTATCACTTCACTAGTAACACATAATAACATGGTTATTCCACAGAAGCTTACTGTCCAATTTATTCCTAGATATTCGACCGATATCTGCATTTTTTGAGCTAGATTTTATGGCTGCAGGGTTTCTTTCCCTAGTAAATAGAATAACTGTGCTCTTGGTTGGTTTGATGTTAGGTTCCACTAGCAAGCACCTTTGCTCGATAATGCTGAGGCCTTCACAGAAAGGAATCACAAAGGAGTCTCATGCGCATATCCTACGCATTCGAAGCCAAGCTCGTTAGCCTGTGTAGTAGTTAGCTATAGTTTGGTAGGGGAGTTGCATTATACAGTGACTTCAAGGTCTATTGTGCCCCATCAGAGCTGCTTCAGCTCCAATGAACTCTTCCATTAATTTTTTGTCCTACACATTGCTTGCACAGGCTTGCAATGACATTTGTGTTTCTTTTCTGGCTAGTTTATCCACTACTATGTTCCAAAGAAGGGGCAATATTACTCCTCCTTGAGGTATTCCGCGAGTAGCTTTGACAAAAATGGTCTGATTGCTCCCGATGTCTCAGCTATCCTCATTGTCAACATTTCATACATCCATTTCATGATAGGAGAATGCAGGCCTCGTCTTTTATGTGATTCTCTGTCAGACTCGTGTATTGTGATGTCAAAGGCCCCAGAAAGGAGACAGGATATTTATATTTCCAATCATTAGAATATACTGTGAAAATGAATGCTCATTAGATGCCCAGTATGCCACTTTCATCCAACGATAATCTCAGGGAATCATAATCATCCAATTACACTGTGAATAGTTCACCTGAGAACTGAAAGCTCATCTGGCATTAGACCACACACCCACTATTTCTTCTTTCATTTAATCAGCAGAACCAAATTGAGATGAAAAAGTTTTTCATGTATGTTTGGCATAAATCCAGTTCACTCGAAAATGAAGTAACGAAAATGGCTTTTTAATTCCCTTCCTCACACAACTCATGTATGAACTTCATTACGCTGTGCTATAAATAGGTTACATTTAATTGCACGATTTTAAATATGTTGTAGTTAACCTGATCATCCAGACCAGATAGGAATGCGTATTTGCATCATGCATTTGATGAATGCGGTTTTTATGCAAAATTATCGATAAACGAATTGAATCTGCTACTGCATTCCCAAATATATTGAATCAAACTGTGGTAAATTCGTAATTTCGAATTTATATTTGAATAGGAAGCTATCGGGTTTTCTGATCACATTTCATGAGGTAATTGTATTCCAGCTTTCGCGCGCTTTATAGTATGTTTTTGTCTATGGAAGGCTCATTTATCAGTTTATATTTTAATGAAATAAATATTTCTTTTTATTCAATACGTTCATTATAAATTCAAATTTCTATCGGCACAGAATTAAGCTTTCATCTGATTTTCGCGTATATGCCTTTCTGTGTTCAATTGAGTTCTAGTTTACCCTTCGTGTTAATAAGAGCAGGTTCCATTGCATTCGCTTTCCACGCAATGCTTTGTGTAATTTTTTTTTTCGAAATTTCAACCGATGACTGAATCATTTCTCTTTTTCCTCATTTAAAAAAAATATGGACTTTTGAAAATACCCTGCATATTAATTTGAGACTAGTGCTAACATATTATTTAAATTTCTGGAGCAATGGTAGCCTTTATTTGAAATAAATTAGGAAATAAGGGATTTCAACCAGTAAAAACGTCTTCGATTCACTCTTAATTCATTCACCGAGCCTTTATGTGATAAGAAAGTGACAGCTGTGAATGCGTAGTTGGAGGTTTGGTGAATGATTCTCAGAATTGTTTGTAATGAATAAAAGTAGATGAAACGAAACCTCAAATTCGGTAAGTGGTATGTAGGGGAGAGTTCCCCTGAAACGGACAATTTTATTATTTTTGGTGTGAAATATTATTTCAAATGAATAAGTTTCAAAATGTACCGTCATAATGTGAGCATAAGGTTTGTGGATTCACTTTTTCAGAAAAAGCTAGAAAAAGAAAAGCTAGTCACTCGAAAAAATGAGTCTTACTTTATTTTATAAAATGTCCATTTCATGGGATGTTGCCCTTGTTATGGACAGTTATTCCCATGAAGTGGACAATGGTACAGAAACAATAGAATACTGTCACAAAGTTCTAGGAGAATAGTTTAAATCATTTAGTAGTACCAAACAGAGAAAACATACAGTATTTTCCATGTTTATTATTGAATTACATAACATATTTTCACATCTCCCTTGAATCGGAAACATTGCAGCCCATGAACTGGACATCAATTTCCAGTCATTTTTCTATGTCCGATTCATGGGATATGTGGTTTTTATAAAAAAACCTGAAAATATAATTTCTACAAATCATTCTATCAATAATTCAACATATCTGTCTGATAAGGGACAATCACTTGATGTTTATATGAAAAAATCGGCAACTTATCGTCACTTGAAACGTAGCTATTCACTTCGCAAATGTACGTATATATTTACTTTACCGGCAACGGATTTTTCAATGCATGCCTCGTCAACAAGATGCGAGCCACAGATTCAGCCATTTTCCAAGACACGTGGCTCAATGTTGCGAAAATGGGATTCACGTAAAGTATGCTCAATTACTATCGGGTGTAGTAGAAAACTATAGTGTCCGGTTCATGGGCTGTCCAATTCAAAGGACCTATATTTTGAAGTTGAAAGTAAAATTGCTGTAATAAGCTGATGAGATGGAAGTTTCAGTTCATGGAAGGAATCGATGTTACTACACATGCTAGAAATTATTATTCATTCAAGATTATGCATAGAATGCAAAACACTTCTTCCATCCAGTTTATACAGGGTGGCCCACCCCAGACGCGGTTTTCATTTCGAGGCAGTGGATGGAGAAATTTTGAAATTTTTTTTTCGTGAAATGTGATGGACAATCAGATGCACAATTTAAAATTGTTTTCACATATACAGGGTGGTGGATAACAAAGATATAGACCATAGTTACACTTTTTTGAATGGAATACCCTATATATGAATTCAAAAATTGAATGGCAAGCTCAAATAATGATGAGTTTATAAAGACCATTTCAAGCCTTAGAAGAACCATTGTAGAGAAAATGGCGAAAAATCGAAAAAAAGGAGTATTTTTAATTTGCAATCCATGAATGAACCCTTCAAGCCAACGAGACAGACAATGTTTTTTCGTGTAGACATATTGGCTACCTTTATGCAGAAGAAAAAAATTTAACTCTGGAATATACTGAGTGATCATAATTAATGTTCAAACATCAACTACAAATAAGGGTCAAAAACTTTCTTATTTCAAATGGCACACCCAGTATTTCTGTACCTTGTTGAACGTAAAAATTAATATCGAAACTATCTTCATTGGGTTTCCCTATACCTAAACCTAATAGTTTTCAAGTAATTTTCGATTTTTAATTCAACTGGTTACCCAATAAACACACAAACGTATAATAAACGTTTATTTCTGGTGGCTGAAGTTGATTTAACGTTACACGTTGAATCTTCTACGTTACATCCGCAACGAAAATTCAACTAAACGTTGATTATACACATAATATACGTACCCAATTCAACTGGTTGACTCATCCACCATTATGAAACGTATATTTATTAAATTTTTTCAAACGTTTTCTCAACGTGAGCTCAGTAACATTGAATAAACGTTAAATGAGTCACTCTTCATCAACTCAGACGTAAACCAACTTTAATTCTACTTATTACATTCGAAACACAAATTCAACGAAACGTTGAATATACATATAATATACGTAACCAATCCAACTGGTTGAAGAACCGTTATAAAACGTATATTTATTGCATTTTTTCAAACGATTTTCCAACGTGAGCTCAGTAACATTGAAGAAACATTTAATTAGTCCCTCTTAATCAACTCAGACGTTAACCAACTTTAATTCTACTTGTTACACCGAAACACAAATTCAACGAAACGTTGATTATACATTTAATATACAGAGTGTAACAGCCAAATGGAATAAATTCGATAACGAATAAATGAGGGGGTGTTAGGAAAAACGTTCGGACACGTCGATTTTCAATTTTAAATGCGCATATTTTTCAAGAAAATAAAATAATATAGGGTGTTCCATGCGACCGTGGCCGATACCAACTTTCTTATTTCAAATGCAACCCCCTGTATAAATTTATTTTTTGGATTCTTCAGAAAATCCTAGACATAATTCATGTACAATGTCCTATACCTATCTTCAACTTTTTCGGAAATATTAAGTGTTTCCAGATTTTTTACATAAATGAAAATTATTTTATTTCACAAATTTGATACATTACACTCAATACTTATTTCCCATTTACCTCTTGATATGAAGGAAGTAAGCAAAAATCATCACTGAGAAGAAATGTTGAGTAACGTAAGAAGACAATTCTACATCAGATTAGCATGTTGCCAACACGTTTGCGGCGAACATTTTGAAAATTTCCTACATTGACATTAATGTTTTTTTTTGTTTTTTTTTAATAATCAAAAAATTCTTAATCAATATTACTTATTAGGTTTCAAATGTAATGTACCGAATTTGTGAAATAAAATAATTTGTTTTTAAAACATTGATTTTTGCAATAAATCTGAAAACACTTAATACTTCCGAAATAGTTGAAGATAGGTAAGGACATTGTAAATGAATTTTGTCTAGAATTCTCTGAAGAATCCAAAAAATAAATAATATACAGGGGGTTGCGTTTGAAATAAGAAAGTTGGTATTGGCAACGGTCGCATGGAACACCCTATATAATTTTATTTTCTTGATAAATATGTGCATTTAAAATTACAAATCGACGTGTCCGAACGTTTTTCCCAACACGCATCTATTCGTTATCGAATTTATTCCATTTAGCTGTTACACTCTGTACGTACCCAATTCAACTGGTTGATTCATCCACCATTATGAAACGTATATTCATTACATTTTTTGAATGTTTTTTCAACGTGAGACCAGTAACATTGAATAAACGTTAAATGAGTTACTGTTTATCAACTCAGACGTTAACCCACTTCAATTTTACTTATTACATCCGAAACACAAATTCAACGGAACGTTGATTATACATATAATATACGTACCTAATTCAACTGGTTGATTCATCCACGATTATGAAACGTATATTTATTACATTTTTCAAACGTTGGTTCATTGTGAGCTCAGTAACATTGAATAAACGTTAAATGAGTCACTATTTATTAACTCAGGCGTAAATCAAATTTAATTCTACTCAAGATTTATCAAATTTACCATAAAGCACCAAAAATTAAACCAAACCTTCCATCTATATACATAGTGGTCCCAAGTTCGAGTACCTCTTGTACGTTTCTGGAGAACTAGACATATTTGAAATCTGAAAATTGGGATTATAAGAGAGTGAGAAATGTTTATCATGACCATCGACCTGATGGATTATGATATTGTTTGAAATTCTCTACTAAGCTAAAATATTTTTGAAGCACTTTCGGTTATACAGGGAGCGAAAAATTTTTTAAATTTTTTCCTTTTTGATATGAATGAGTATTCAATTCTGAACACATTATTACTGTTAAAATCATTGTATTTTTTCAATAACTCTTCAAAATATCGACGAAACACTGGAAAAAAGGTCAAATATTCGTAGTCAGTACAAGGTTCATTTTTCTTATTAAACACTGACTACGAATATATTTTTTTCCAGTTGTTTTCTCGATATTTTGAAGAGTTATTGAAGAAGTACAATATGGTTTTAACAGAAGTGTATTCAGAATTGAAAACTCAATCAAATCGAAGGGGAAAAAATTGAAAAGAAATTTTTCTGAACAAATTTGTTTTCGCTCTCTGTATAACCGGAAGTGCCCAGGCTCCAAACATCATAATCCAAATTGTCCAGTTCTCCAGAAACGTCTAGACACTCGAACATGGGACATCCTGTAGAATAGTATGCAGAAATTCATGTTCATGCCGAGAATTGTTTAACGAATTGATTTCTTCAATGTGAATTCATTAGAGAATGAAAAACATTGAATAAATATTCGATTGAAGAATAATTTACACTTCTTGCAAACTAATGAATTCTACTTGAGAGTGTTTTCGGAAGTGTCCTTCCTATGTTCTACATACGTTTTTTTACCGCAACTTTTAGTTCGAATATGAATTGTATTATATCAGCTTCTTAATTCGAAGGAATATATAATAGCATATTATAATGAAGGTGGGTAGGTACCTAAATACATATACCTATTTGAAACGCTTTTAATGTTTCCTTTATAAAATCTTTCATCTCGAAAGGATGGAGAAATATTCTCATTTTATGTGAAGTGATATATTGATTTCATACCTACCGAACTTATATCCTGCTTTCTTTACTTTGAATTTTTTACTCCTTCAAAATATGAAACCCATTATTAGTAATAACCTTATATTCGTAACATACATCGTCTTTGCTAAAATCATTCAATAGAAAATTATGGAGTTTCTTGAAAGATAATGATTAATCAACCTAGGCAACGGTGCACTAGAGTTGGCATTAGGGGTATCACGTGATACGTGATAGTGCCGGCCGGCGTCGGCGATCCTGTATTCGTGCATTCCACATATTGAAGAGCTAGTGCGGCAGTCACCCGATAGTTCCCTTCGCTATTTCCGACGTAGTGAATCGAGTTTCCTAGGAAAATTATCCGATTTGTTTAGGAGTGCGACAACAAAGATTTAGGTAAGTACCTATCAGTTTCATATTGATTGGTGATACATATGAGAAGTATAATTAAATTTTTCCCAAAAGGATTGTTAGTTTTACATGATATGATTTACGTATTTGAAACTACCAAACCACTCATCTGCTTTTTCAAAAATACACACAATTTCACAGTTTCGCATAAGTGAATATTTCATTGAGTTCTTCATATTGAATGATATTTGACGTTGAAAACACGTATATATTATGTACCTATATGAATGGTAGAGAGTGAGTTCATGAAAATTAGATAGAAAAAAAAATTCCGAAGCCAACTCATACCTAACTTTGTTGTTGTTGTTTTCATCCTTTTATATTGGAATCCGTGAAGGCTTGGTGAAACCTACTTCAATTCTACTTATTACATCCGAAACACAAATTCAACGGAACGTTGATTATACATATAATATACGTACCCAATTCAACTGGTTGATTCATCCACCATTATGAAACGTACCTATATTTATTACGTTTTTCAAACGTTGGTTCATCGTGAGCTCAGTAACATTGAATAAACGTTAAATGAGTCACTATTTATTAGATGACGTTAATCAAATTTAATTCTACTCAAGATTTATCAAATTTACCATAAAGCACCAAAAATTGAACCAACCCTTCCATCTATATACATGGTGGTCCTAAGTTCGAGTACCTTTTATACGTTTCTGGAGAACTAGACATATTTGAAATCTGAAAATTGGGATTATAAGAGAGAGAGAAATGTTTTTCATAACCATCGACCTGATGGATTATGATATTGTTTGAAATTCTCTACTAGAATAAAATATTTTTGAATCACTTTCGGTTATACAGGGAGCGAAAAAAATTTTTTTCAAGATTTCTTAAATTTTTTCGTTTTTGATATGATTGAGTATTCAATTCTGAACACATTATTACTGTTAAAATCATTGTATTTTTTCAATAACTTTCCAAAATATCGACAAAACACTGGAAAAAAGTCAAATATTTGAAATATTCGTAGTCAGTACAAGGTTCATTTTTCTTATAAAACACAGACTACGAATATTTGACTTGTTTTCTAGTTGTTTTCTCGATATATATGTACCTATATGAATGGTAGAAAGTGAGTTCATGAAAATTAGATAGAAAATAAACAACATCCCAACATATTCCTTTCCTTCAACATTATAACATTTTATTAAATTATCTTGAAAATAGAAAAGAAAGATCACGCTTTTAAAGCAACTGAGTATAATAAAAATATTAGATGGAGTAGTAGAGACTATCATAGAAATTACCACATGGAAACGTGCCATCAGCGTGAACAGGGTTATGTCGCCACTGATGAGCACAAATAAGAGCGAAACTGGTCTGTCTCTTCCTTGCTGATGGCACGTTTCCATTTGGTAATTTCTATGATAATCTCTACTAGTCCATGTCATGTTTTTATTATCTTCATAATGTAAGATGTTCATTATATAATTTATGTGGAGAAACTTGAGCTCAAGATTATACTAGTATAATAAAGGGCCGTGATTTCGGAAAAAATTGATTGGAAAATTGTGAAATTTGTTACATAGATAATGTTAGTTTGTTTTTTTACGGAGGCATCATTTGATATAGCAATGCTAAAATTATTACCCCAGTTCCCTGTAAAAATAATTATCCTCGTTTTTTTTTTAAGGTTAACCGATTGAAGTCGATGGGAGGTAATGGTCCTGAGGACCATACCAGGAGAATTTTTAGATTTATATTAAGCAACGATTTAGCTTGCCAATACAGGAAGGGCAGGGAGACGAAACCATTTCAAGACACAAAGTCGATGGAACTCATTTATGGTGAGGTTTCATTTTGTAGACCTACATTTTCAAAATATCTAATGAGCATTATGGGCTTTTCCAGTGGCTGTCAAGAAAGAATTTGCTGCAGCCACAGACCTACAAATTGCAGACGCAACGAAAGATTGGCTGAAAATTGCCAAGAAAAGGCTCAAGGACGCTGCATTAAGTAGAGAAAAAAAACATCGAATTCAAAAAAATTTTTTCAATACCTTTGAAAATCTGTATATTTTTTTTGTTTGTTCTCTTCATATTTATATGTAGTTTTGTTTTTTCTTTCATACTTATTCTGTTTATTTTTTTATTAATACAAAATAGTGAAGAATCTGTGTTTAATTGTCAGCATTTTGAAATTATTGTCCACTTGAATAGATAAGGAATAGGAGGAATATTTCTCAAATTTTTCACCTATCATAAATAACCAGAGTCCACAGAAATAACACCTTATATATCTGACCAAAATTATATCTCCAATGAGAAACATTTCCTGTGATGATACTTTATTCAAAATTTGGATCAAAATTCATATTTTCCTGTTCTTTATTTTCATATCCATTTGAATATCTTGAGAGTTTTTAGAATATTTTTCAAGATGTAGATGACAAAGGTTTGTGAGTTTCCTTAGTTTAGGACAAATTATGCTGAAATTCAAAAAATAACAATTCAAAAATATTTTTACTCAAGATTAATTCATTCTCTAAAATCAACGTTACCTTGACACTTGCAATGAACGTTACTTCCGAAACGAAAATACGTCGTTACGTTGAAACTTAATGATAACGTTATATCAAGGTATTTTCATTCCCTAAAATCAACGTTACCTCGACACTTGAAATGAACGTTATTTATTTGTGGTATTTCGGCATAAACATCAACGTTGAGAATTCGTATACCATCAACGTTACTTCCGAAACGAAAATACGTCGTTACGTTGAAACTTAATGATAACGTTAAATCAAGGTATTTTTATTTCCTAAAATCAACGTTACCTCGACACTTGAAATGAACGTTATTTATTTGTGGTATTTCGGCATAAACATCAACGTTGAGAATTCGGATACCATCAACGTTACTTCCGAAACGAAAATACATCGTTACGTTGAAACTTAATAATAACGTTATATCACGGTATTTTACATATGAGGTTTGCAACGTTGAATCAACGTGCAAGGAAAACGTTACGATGAAACCAAAAAGAAACGTATTTCATAACGACATTTTACCGTTTTTTCAACGATGAAATATGGTGACGTTACCTAGAAAATACAACGTTTCTTAATGGTTACTGTGTTTATTGGGTAACCTACTATGATTAGCGATATTCATAGAAATACTTGGAAATAATTGTAGGAAAATGCTCACAATATTATTTGAAATCTGAAAAACTCATATGAAGATCTCAATAATGTTGTTGCGGTCACGCAAGATTTATTATTCCTTTATAAATGATTATCTACTGTTTTTCAGAATATAAATTCTTTTTTCAATAATTTTCAAATTAATTTCGCCTAGAAGGTATTAAGTGTCATTATTATTCAATCTTTTTCGGTATATGCCCTCAAATTCTTCTTTATTCTTATCGTTTTGAAGTTAAGCCATACGTTCAAAGAATCATGTAACAAACGATTCATTTAAAAAAAATATTTGCTCAGGCGATGAACCTTTGATTCTTCATACTTGTTATCTCCAATTGTTGGATTGAGTATTAGTAGACTCAAAGATTCAAAGATGTTCACAAAATACCTTCAAATACTACCTTACTACTGAATGTCCTTATGCTGGTGAAACTCGTTCAACTCGGTACTCAACTCACTCTCTGGCCAGAGGTTCACTATCACAGATCTCTTTTGAAAATCTCGAAAATTCTTCAAAATATAGAAAATGTGAAGAATAGGAAAAATGTTGGACTGGAGCACAGGTTCATCGCCTGAGCAAATGTTTTTTTAAATGAATCGTTTGTTACATGATTCTTGGAACGTATGGCTTAATTTCAAATCAAAACGATCGGAATAAAGAAAAATTTAAGGGCATGTACCGGAAAAGATTGAATGATGATGACACTCAATACCTTCTAGGCGCAATTAATTTGAAAATAATTGAAAAAAGAATTGATATTCAGAAAAACAGTAGATGATCATTTATAAAGAAATAATAAATCTTGCGTAACTGCAACATCATTATTGGGATCTTCATATGAGTTCTTCAGATTTCAAATAATATTGTTAGCATTTCCCCACAAATATTTCCAAGTATTTCTATGAAGTATGAATATCGCTAATCATAATAGTAGGTTAACTAGTTGAATTAAAAATCGAAGATTACTTGAAAACTATTAGGTTAAGATATAGGGAAACCCAATGAAGATAGTTTCGATATTAATTTTTACGTTCAACAAGGTAGAGAAATACTGGGTGTGCCATTTGAAATAAGAAAGTTCTTGACCATTATTTGTAGTTGATGTTTGAACATTAATTATGATCACTCAGTATATTCCAGAGTTAAATTTTTTTCTTCTGCATAAGGGTAGCCAATATGTCTACACGAAAAAACATTGTCTGTCTCGTTGGCTTGAAGGATTTATTCATTAATTGCAAATTAAAAATACTCCTTTTTTTCGATTTTTCGCCATTTTCTCAACAATGGTTCTTCTAAGGGATAAAATGGTTTTCATAACCTCATCATTATTTGAGCTTGCCATTCAATTTTTGAATTCATATATAGGGTATTCCATTTAAAAAAGTGTAACTATGGTCTATATCTTTGTTATCGAACACCCTGTATATGTGAAAACAATTTTAAATTGTGCATATGATTGTCCTTTACATTTCACGAAGAAAAAATTTTCAAAATGTCTTCATTTACTGCCTCAAAATGAGAACCGCGTCTGGGGTGGGCCACCCTGTATATTGTTTCAGTTTAGTTAGGGGGTTACATTCCACTGTGACCTCAAGGTCTATTCTGCCTCCATCAGAGCTGTTTTCGCATCTGCGCTTTCTACAACTCGCCCTCCAGCTCCAGAGCTGAGAGAGTTTCAAAGAGATTAAATCCTCGTTCCTTTTATGACTCTCTTGGTCATAGACATAACTTGCGCGGGCGTGCAATTGCAAGGCACTCCGCAATCATGTAAACAGGAGTTTTTTCCTCTTCCTCACAGAATCTTTACCCCTTAGTTTCTGACAAGCTCATTCTCATCATATGCTTCCTCGGGATGCACTGTCCTTTGAGAAATCCCGTGGGGAGGCGTATCTAATTCTTAGTGAGATCCAAATAATTCTTGGTTCTTACATTTCCGAAATCCCGAAGGAACATTCTTAAACGATCCATTACTGGAAAATTCCTTCAGAGTGCTTCTCTTTCAGTTTCTTCCTTCTGCAGAAACTAACTTCTATCTGTGCCATTGCCTGTACCACAGAAAATTTTCTGGGACAGTGAGTGGCGTTTGTGCTTCTCCTCTGGCTAAGGTGTTGGCTTCTCCGTTTTCTTCGATCCCTGAGTGACCAGGAACCCAGACTGAAGAGATCTTGTTGTTCCTGCCTACTTAATTCAGTTTTCTTCGGTACTCATATCATCTTTGAGTCAATGACATATGAATTCAGTGGTTTCATGGCAGCTTGACTATCAGAATGCATCAGAATTTTTTCTTATTTGACTGAGCTTGCCTAAATGTGGACGTTTTAATTTTTAAACCTTAAGGTCATTAAGATTGACTAGATGTTTTTTGAGAATTTTATGTGATATTGACGAGATTTATTTGTGAAGTTTTCTAAATTTATGCACTGCCTTCGTGGGGCTATTCTGATGTTGATCTGTTTCGGTAAAGGTTGGTCTCTTGCTTGTTCAGCTTGTGTTTGTAATTTGTTATATTGTTTTTGGCCTGAGGAAGAATCGAATGGATTCGAAACCGTTGCGCAATAGATCGATTATAGATAAATTTTTCTTTTTTGCCTATCTACCGAACCCTACAAACCTAACACCATTTAATGTTACTTACTTGAAAATTTTGGGTACTGTATTCCTATTCTCATTATTTTTTCTACACAGCATCGTGTTGAAGTTCTTCTCAATGCCTGCTTTTCTGTTTACTAGGTCCACTGACAGGCGTTCGCGCTGCCAGCGCAGTAATGATTTAATGCTTGTTCACTGACTTTATTTGCTTTTGATATGAATGATTTATGTAGCAATGAGGTGAAATTAGATTAGATTCAGATTGAGCTAAGTGGAATGAGAATTTCTTGATTATTATCAGAATGAACCCTTTTTATAGCTGGCGAGGATGCAGCGAACCGAAGTGCGAATATTTGTGTGAGTGTGGATAACTTATTTGGCCGCGAATTCTTGGACAAGTTCACGGCAAGAATTCTTGGCGCGATTCGCGCCATGAGTGTGGAGCGGGCTATAGCTCCAAGTTTTACCTGATAGGCTTCTAAACTTAACGCTATACTATTCAGGATAATTATGTTGAATCCCGACCATGATTTTTTCAGTATAACGCCTTGTATAGGCATGAAATGAGTCCTTCGTTAGATACTTGTGTTAACTAATTCATCATCCTCTCTATTCCCTACAATAAAACATCGTTTTCTCTATTTATAAAGCCCATTGGATGGTTCTTTCAGGTCGAACTTCCTCTCTGTGCAAAGCAATGTTGGAAAGAGAGAAATATCGGATAGTTTTCAGATTCAGAGTACTTCTCCTAGCCCTCATTCTCTACCGCCACTGATTTCAGGAGTTTTATATAGTTTCTACGAATTAAGTCCGAACTTTTGTAAACTTATGTTGGTCTGCGACAAATGACCTGTCGTAACTGGATACAAGGAAAGCATTTTCCGGTCATCCAATCACGGTTTCCAGAAAAAGATCCACCCGAACCGAAAAACTTTTCTCTTTGAAAAGCTCATTTCTGGCCATTCGCCTTACTATTTCAGTAAACAGCATTCGAACTGATTTCAACTTCTTTAAATGAAATTCAAACACAGCGCTTCTGCATTCAAATATTGTATCTGCAAGAAACATGGTATCCTTTTCCAATGACAGAAAAAATGATATAAAGGAGAGATGCCATAGAAATCTCTCAGAAGAGTCGACAATACAGGATGTATTTTAAGGTGAGGCTTTTCTTTTGACAGGTGATAGAACTCATCAAAATAAGTCATTTCACCGAAAATTTCTTATATGTAATTTTCAATTTGAAAAATTTATAATAAAGCGGATTATGGCAAAATAGCTGTTTAACGAAGTATAATTTTGAGCAAGAGAGCAAGAGATTTTAAGATTCACCTAGAAACCAGAGAATAGTCTAGTTTCATTTTCTCGAAACAGGGGCATAATTCCATAGAAATCATAATATATATACTTACTCTAGAATGCTAATTCCTTCGAGTTCCGCTGCGAAAAACGTTCCGCATAGGCAACTGATGCACAATGTGCGCATGCTCACCATTAGGTTATTTCACGTAGAACGATGCCAAGTCCCTAAATATTTTGTCGGTCCTATTTTGAGTTCAATATAATTAAACAATAAAAATATTCCATTGAGTAACAAACTTATTTTATAGCTCATGCGCGACTTCCTACGACTATTAGACACATTAATATCATAAGTGAATTGCAATATTTGTGGAATTGCTGAGAAAATTATAGCAGTAATGTAGCAGGTTTTACTGAAAACATATAGATCGTACAACACCGCTTTTTCTTCCTCACGGCAAATGACTTTGAAATGACCTCAGTGAGAGTTTAGGCAGGGACGGTTTCAGTCACAGTTTACTGGTGCTTTAGTTCCTGTATAACAGTATAAACACTATAAACTGTTATCTTCGTGTGCATTTTGGTTTTGTTGTGTGTTGTGTTCGATTTGGATTTTTTCGTATCAGATAAACAATGAACTGTATATTGTTGTGGTGTGATAACAAAAGGAAGATTCCCGGAATTAATTATTTTGGGTACGTATTTAATAAGTTTTTGTATTTTTGTTGTATAAACTCTACGTTACTCAAGGAGCCTATCATTTTCAGCTTGACAAAAAAGAAGGCATGATGCTTGGATGTCGGCTTTGGGAAGGAATCCCATCGTAGAACATTTGAGTGAGAAGTATGTAATATGTTGCAAACTTTTTTCTTCAGAAGATATATGTAGAGAAGGCAAAAGAATCCAGTTGAAACCGAATGCAGTTCCAAAACTGTATTTACGAAAATGTGATCATATAAGGAAGGTAGGAAACTCACTATTGCTGAAAATATTCTGCCACTTGATCATTAGCTGAAAATAATTCATATTTGTAACTACAATTCCAATGATCCTTGAAGTGATCTGCAGAAGTGGAATAAATATGAATCAGACAATACCTATACATCCATTTTTTACTGTGTAAGGTTTTGGATGATGCCCTAATTTGAAATATTCTGAGAAATATGTAATTTTTTCTCATACACTGTAATTTTTTTAAGGCCAGAATGTGTTCTAATTTTTTATTGTATAGTTCTAGGGTCCTACAAAAAATGCCTCAAAACAGAAATATCCCAATTAATGATTCCTCACAGGAAATTGCTGGAAGTATGGATGAAATGGAAGTATGTTTTTTTGATGATAAGTAAAATACTCCTGGAGTTACTATTTCTTGCAATGCAGAAAGGTAAGACAATATGAATAATAGAGTCTAGGTTGTTTGAATTGAATTATTTCAGTTATTCCAGAAAGTATTTTTTGTGGAATAGCAATGTGTTTTTCGGAATATGTTGGGAATAAGACCTTCCACAACTTGAGAAATGAGTGTAGAAGGGCAAATTACCTACTACTCTGCTCTCATTTGTTAGTGTCTACCATATTATTTTTCATTTGTGAAAAAAAATCAGGAATTTGCTTTATACTGAACTTATTTATCTATTGATAAATATTTCTAGTTTTGTATGTAGATATTTCAGGTACTAACATCAATCCCCAGTTTCAAAACTTATATATTTTCCAGAACAATATTAAATTTTCAAACCAAAATCATTTCTATGAATTCAGTTACTAACTTCACAACTTGTAATATTATGTCAACTTCTAAAGTAAAGTTCGAAGTTGTATGACTTTCACCAAATTATCAATATATCCAATTTGCTAACAGGAGTCTTCAGTATAAAATGACAATCTAAAACGAGTAATACTTTGAGATAAAAACAATCATTTTATTTCAGGTCACCCATTAGTTTCACCACTTCCTCTACAGATTCTCCTATAAGTTTGAGAAGAACTCGAGAAGATACCTCAACTGATATTGAGGGTAATAAGAGAGAAACAAAAATGATTATACGAGAGATCAAAATCCGACACAACTATTGGTTAGTATTATAATTAAATTAAATTTTGAACTCCAAATGTTCCCATAAAAATCTATATAAAACCAATTGAAAACCATATCTATTATCTTATCACACAGTATCAAAAAAAACCTTCCTACCTGAAAATTTACATTTATGTATTAATTTAATATTATAGATGTGGAAAACTGTAGGTTTTTTTATGATAAGCTGGAGAACCTTATCACAACAAGAAATTTGATCCAAATCATTAGAGCCATTTTTAGAGATATATTTAATTATTAATTTTTCAGTGCATCACCTTCAAAACTTCTTCGTCAGCTAAAGGCTGCCAATGTTAGGAAAACTTTGGCCCAAAAAAATTGAAATAGATTAAAGTGAAGGCTAGACGTTTGAAAAGAAGAGTTTCAAGTTTAAAACAAGTTTTATGGAATGTGAAGAAAAAAAATTTGCTTTCTGAGAATGGTATTCATCTCATGGAAAAATCGATCGCAGGAGTACAGTTATCCATATTGAAAAGGTCCATGGAAGTTAGGAAGAAAAAATCTCAAGGGAAACAATATAAACATACGTTTGGGAATGACATCAAAAATTTGCTATGACATTACAATTCCTATCATCAAAGGCTTATTTATATGTAAGAAATACTTTTGATGGTGCTCTTCCATATCTTTTGATGTACTCGTTGTAATTGTATGATGTGAAGGGCAATTTCGTTCTAAATTAAAAACTGGGGATAAATAACGTATTAGGTTAGATGAGTATCAATACCCAATTAATAAAAACACACTCCCAATTAGTGCATAATTTTGGAAAACATCTGATTACCATAAACAGGTAATAGCAAGTCAATCTTGAGAGATAGATATATGCTATCGCTGACTTTTTTGTAGAACTACTTAAAACGTACATTTCCGTCATACATTGTATCCACGTAGGTCTTACGGTTTTTGCAGTGCACGTGAAAATAGCTGATTATGGCTTATTTTTTGTAATTATTGAAGTTATAGTAGGTATCCTTAATTTTTCGGGTGAAAAGTATAGCCTATGTCACTCAGGGATAATGTAGCTTTCTAAAGGGTGAAAGAATTTCTGAAATTGGCCCAGTAGTTTTTGAGCCTATTCGTATCAAACACAAAAATACAAATATTTATAATATTAGTATAGATTTTTTTATGAGTCCACTGTTTAGATTAGAATGAACTATGTATAAAATTGGATAATATATTTTTGTTTCCAATGCTGTAGTGTCCTTGTCTTGACCTGTTCATTTCCCACTTAAGTATAAACTATGTGCACCTTTTCATTCATCATATGAACTGTAAAACATTTATGATTTACGCTTTGCTTTTCATTCGATTGACACATATCTATCCACTCGCACCATGAGATTGGTTCTTTATATAGAAAAAGAACGCAATTCATTATGAAAAATCATGAAATCTTGTGAGTAAACCATCTTTTACTGGATAATTCGAACTCAAAAATAAAATATATTGAAGTAAAACTTTGCAGTTTCATTCAGATATCAGATTGATTTTGGAATATACTCGGAACTCAAAAAGACAAATGACTTGAAGAATGAATGTAGGTATCAGAATTCACTCATGAAACGATGCAGAGTAATGCATTGGCAGATCTCCAATACATTTTCATGTTTCCACTATCTTCAGGAACATGAAGAATAGAACTGTCCTTTAGGGATATATTAGTATATTCTGCTCATTTGATTTTTCTTCTGTACTTTACCAAAAGATATTCGTTGTTTGTTAACCAGAATTTGTCTTCCTTGATCCTTGAATTATTTTTTTTACAAAAACCGGGTTTCTTCAACGCCTGAAGAGGTTTTGGAATAATGAAGGATTTTCAGCTTATTTTCCAGTCGCTGATGATTCCAAATTTACCATTCGAATATCTGTTGAAAATTATCAATATGTTCAAAACAACTAGTGTCGAATACTATTATGAATTGAATAAATTCAACTGCAACAATAACAGCATAAAATTTCATTGAAGCCGACCCTGTTCAGAAATAACCTAATGGCACACATGCGCATTATGGACCACACTGCAATTTTTACAACACTTTTGTTCGATTGATTAGCATTCTAGAGTAAGTATATATATTATGATTTCTATGCATAATTCATATAAACAATTTTTGGTGAAATTATTATTTTTTTGATGACTTCTACCATCTGTCAAAAGAAAAGCCTCACCTTAAGGTCGCCGTTTGAAGCTCGTAGGAAAAGTCAACCGATAGAGGCGCCACCGTGCATTGCTATGAATATCTCTCTAATTATGAATGAAATGTACAATGGCGTTCTCTATCCGAAACTCGCTGAACTATGAAATTAGTGAAAATGTGGGTAAAGCAGGAACTTTTTCCCGCTAAAACTTGAATTTGGCCATTCTCTGCCAATTCCGTATTTAAAGTTGTTTTTCTGAATGAAATTATCTGTAGTTTTATTTTTAATCGGAAGTTGAACTATTTTCATGGGTCTTTCGTTTGAAATAAAACAGAAGCATGAGTTGGCTCATTTTCTTCTATTTTTCAAAGAAAAAAAATGAATTGTTGAAATGAAATTAATCTCAATTATCTCATTAAGAACTTCAATCCTTTCTGAGTTCACCCACAAAATTTCAGTTCTCAAAATGAAACCATTTTCAAATGCAACTTGAAATAAAAACACACTACATTAAACGCCCACCTTAAATTACATCTGTGTAATCATTTCCATTTGGAGATATGGATATAAACAATAAAGGAATATTGAGAGATAAATCTAAAGGAATTCAAAAGAACAAACATTATGGGTATTCAACGATGTAACTTTCGAATATTCCGAAGACTTTTCATTTTCAGATTTCAAATATGTCCAGTTCTCCAGAAACATCTAAGGCACTCGAACTTGGGACACCCTGTAATCAAACAATAAACTTTGATGGATGCTAGCTATATACTTTTGTATCCAATGAGAATTCTCATTCGACCAATATGTTGAGTTATGGCGATTAACTATTCCTAATGCTAGTCTATTTCCCTCAATTATTTTTCTTTGTGCTAGGGACGTGATCCTCCATTCAAACAGAAAATTGCCTCACCAAAAAATACTACATTAGCTGCAAAATTTCCATCAGTCGGCCGCAAATCTATCTGGCGGTAAAAATCATCGTCTGATAATTATCGATCCAATTGTATTTTATACGAATTTCGAAAGAAAAGTGAAAAAAAGAGGTATTCGTATAATTACAATGCCAATAATAAAACGAGGGAAAGCTGGAGGATAGTGAGCTTCAGTTGTCCTAAAGATCTGCCTGATGTGATGAGGGACGGTAATGGTGAAGGGATCATAGGAAATATAGGTTTAGATAATTTATGTGAAGTCTTGAACAAGCAATTTGCCGATGTCGAACTTGTAGAATCTGTTTATGACAGAGTGAAACTGCAGAATAACGGTAACTGGCAATCTCACGCCGATAATATCAATAATGAAAATGTGCCGGAATTTATTGAATAAATGGAACTGTTTTGCGGAGACTTGAACTTTGGATCTCTGAACCCTGTTGCACTTGATCAAATTATATTTCACTTGTGAAATATATACGGATATACTGAAAACATTGAAAACATCGAAATCATTACCTACCTACCAATCCTTGGGAGTAATTGTCGCCAACGAAATGTTCAGTGTCTCGACACAGCTTCTCGAGCACTGCTTTTGCCAAATTAGTTGATTCCATGTATCTCAATTACATAAAATTTAACTTGCAAGGCATTATATCTTCAGCACCTCTTGTCGATGGATTGATTAGCTTAACGTTAGGGTACCACATAACATGCTTAGTTCACCGATGAGAAACAGCAGAGCATATACCTACCACTCTTGTTATTGCTTAAACATGTTGGATACGGGTTTGGCAAGAACATTCTTTTCAGGGGGGTGAATTTGACTTGGAGAAATTGTTTTTGTCTATTCTATCAGAGCCTACCGCTACTCATAATATCCATATTAGGGTTTATTATGTACTCTGCTGATGGCCAGTAAGATATTGCTGGAAACCTACAGAAATATAGTTGCATTATACTATTTTTCAAAGAATCATTCCTCTTCTACTAGAATTCGTGAATGATAAATTGTGAATACAACGAGAAAGTATTATGTCAATTAATTAAACTTCTATCTTTAAATCGCTGATAGTCTATCTTCCTCAAGTAACTTCATTCATCGAGCCGAACAATGTTTAAAAAAGTTAATCGAAATTGGTTCAGTAGGTCTTGGGTGTAATTCCTCGAAAATTTATGTGATGAATTGAAAAAGTTTTCCGCATCATAAAAAGGAGCGTCGAACTCATTATTTTGGCTAACTTAAACCCCTTGTAGAAGTGGATGTCAGCCGTAATGATCGGGTATTACCTTCTTTCCTTTCGTAGATGTTCTTTGCCGATAGTTCGATAATTAGAATTCGAGAATTCTCAAGAAATACATCCGGACTGTTCATTTTTCTACGAATTTGATGAAATATTGTATGATTGAATTCTTTGATCATCGATGAACAGCTTCATTAAGGGGCTCAATAAACCTTAAGGTCGCAGTGGACTGTAAATGAAAAATATTCTAGGCCCGTCTCATCATTTCTTTTCATTCTTTTCATGAAATATGTTGTCCTACAAATAATAATTTATTATATTAAACTGCCAGAATGTTGAACAAACGTCTCCACAAAAATTTTCAGTAATTTCAATATTAGGTATGTAGGTACCTATATTCCTTTGACCATAGAAAGAGGAGACGCGCTTCCAATAATGAATAGTGAAGCCAATTCATCAGAACTGAACTGCTACGGAATTAAAAGGTCGAATTTTTTCCAACATTCGTGACGTTTTTTGAATTTTCTAATAAATAAACTCTCAAATTGAAAATAACTTCAGATTGAAATTCATTGACTCATTTGTGCGTGAATGTCAGAAATGAGTGTTTGATTCTTCAAATATTGTGCATTCTTCCTGTTCGCGAAACGGTGCCGCCCTTTTTTGCCTCAGATGAAGCACCGTTTTCTGAATCTGTGGCCCGTTCATTAATCAATTTCGTAAGGCTATTTTAATTATGTGTTCCTTGTGACGTTTTCGTGACGTTTTAAACAGTGTTGTCAACGCGATAACTTTTTTCATCATTTCATCGTGTATGAAAAGTGAGATTTGGATTTTTTTCTCAATACTATCAGCAATTTACGTTGAAAAAGTGGTTCATCCGTGTCTTATTCGTGGTAAATTATACTATTTGAATTTACACAGGTATTTCATACTTTCATCATTCTAAGAAGGCAACACTAGCGTAGATTCTTCGGATCTAAGAATTTCACTTCCCTCTCTTTCATGCTATCTTCGTCTCACAAAATTTGGCTTAACCAATTCTAAAATTTATGTATGAGAGGTGCTTCGTCCCATCTTTATAATGTCTAAACTCTAAGGTGATTTCCTAACCGTTACGTGATTACGAAAATTAACATGAATAATTTCAATCTACATTCGAGATTCGATCCGATCCTAGAGTAGGAAGTTTATGAATAAACAACGTGTACAAATTTGGTAGGATGTCAAAATCAAATTTTTTATGCCAAAATAGTTATTTAATCAACTAGTTTATTAATGACAGCGATTAATGGTCGAAATATTTTAACGCGTCAGCGGGAGACCATTAATCGCTGAATCAATAAACGAGTTGATTACAAGATTTTTCCGTCGACCTCATCACGAATTGAATATGAATTCTCGATTGAAATTAATTCTTATTTTGCATAATAGACAAATTTGACATAATGTGAATTTCTATGTTCATTTCGATATATTAATAATATGCTCCCTATGAAACAATTCGAAAAATTCATAGAGGGAATATTGGACATGCTATGACATTCCGAATAGTTTACATTTTAGTTTGCATTTATATCATTACCTATGATATCCTATATAAGGAACGTGTGGGGAAAGTGGAGGTTGAAGTATTGTTTACTTCGCAACTTTTAACACCTGAAATTTCTTTTGCAGTCTCCATTTTGTTTTGAATGAAGTTTTCAATATACCTTTCTGCGACAGAAGTTGATTTCTAACCAAGCTCGATAGTTCTTCGACTGAATATTTTATGTTCGGTTGCCATGACAATCATGCATTGAAATAAGAGATCATGCATTAAAATAGGTCATTGATGGATGATTTTGAGTGCGTTAAAATGAGCTTTTATTCTATGGTCGACGGAAATAATGATTTATCTTTTGATCACCAGAAGGTGAAAATAGGACTATCGAATTTCATGATGGTATAATTCGTTATTTCAAATGAATAGAGAAGGAGAATTGAATATTTCAATCTATAGTTAATCGAAACCATTCTAAAATTAGAGGATCTTATTGTGTCCAAACCGTGATCATAATATTCAACTAGGTGTCGATTGTGTGGAAAATTAATAAGGATCTACGGCGTATTTCAATCAACACTGACAGAAAACGAACTGCGTGATCGACATTTTAGGTAACCACCAAATTGATCCAATTGTCCTTGATGCCGAATCGGATGCTGATACTGTTTCCATCTAGGCGAATACATTTCAATCATTGGAAATGTTTTCTATTCATTAGGAAGAGATGTGAATTTGGCAGAATTTTATGTGGATGGCCATCCGACATTTGAGCAACCCTGGTGTTGCTACTGATTAGATTTTGTTTCGGAAGATAATCTGTTTATTTGATCTACCTTTTATGTCTCTCGAAAGGAATCGCGCTTTATTTCCATTCCCCAATAGCGCCCCGACCGTGAAATATTGTGGCCCATTTCGGAACTAGACCAATTACTGAAACTGAGGGAGCCGATTTGATCTACAATTTTCGGTCACAGTTTTCAGATAGACATCGTCACGCCTTAGTTTCTATATAGATGCATAGAATACCTGGTGTTGGCACTGATTGGATTTTGTTTAAGACTTCCTTCTCGATCGAAAATCTGAGATTTTGTGCTGCTCATCAATTCTCCGCACTATTTTTCATTGCCGCAGTAGCGCCACGACCGATAAAATATTGCGGATTATTCCGGAAGTAGCACAAGAACTTAAATCTAGAGTACCGTTTTGATCTACAAATTTTGGTCATGAATTTTAGTAAGGAGTCGTTACACCAGGTATTCTAAGCATCTATCAATAGAATATAACAAATCGAATATAGAACTATTAACATGAGAGCAGGCCTCGGAGGTTGCAGCTTCATTTCTAGTTACAAAAAGTAACTGAACATTTTGTGTGGTTTCATCATAGAAATAAAATATATAATAAATACAACCTAAAAAAATATATGGTATTTTTGTATACTGCCTGGAAATTCTGGTTCGATAACGAAAAATATAGTGGAACTCGAATGTAAAGATATCATTCATACAGGGTGGGGCAGAAAAACCTAGACGATTTCAAAACGTTATAAAATTAAAACCACTCAGCTTGTCAAAAAATTTTTTTTATTAACATATCGCAAATTTTATGCCATTTTTAAATTTAAGTTTTGAAAAGCACATCACTCAAATGTCGTCCTTGGGAGCGGATACACTTATTTAGGCGCTCGCGGTAGCTTTCCATGACTTTCACGGGCTTCGTCCGTGAAGAGCACAACATCGTCGTTTGGCAGTTCTCGGAGATCGCGACACAGGTTCGTACGGGTTTCAAAATCCCTTTCACTTAATTTCTGTGCAACAACCATTTTGTAGGGATGCATTTTGAGGTCCCGGTGCAAAATTCGCCGAATACTGCGGTTGGAAATCCCCAAAGCGAGCGAATGTTTTCGCGCCGAACGACGCGGGGAACGTTCAATCGCGGCTCTCACATTGGCCACGTTTTCAGGTCCTGTTGCTGTCCTGGGACGTCCAGGCGACTTCTTTTTCAATGCTGAACTCGTCTGTCTAAAATTTGACACCCACACTTTAATCGTAGCGTGATGTGGAACAGGATCATGACGCCCGAGTCCGAAATGAATTCGAAAAGCACGTTGTGTAGCAATTATCGAACCGCCGCATTCGATAAACCGCTCAATAACAAAAGCACGATGTTCACCAGACCAAGGCATGTTGACTACTGACAAATGGCATAAAACCAGCTTTCTAACGGTTTTTACCCCACTACTCTACCTGCTCTCTCTTCTGAGAAAAAGGGATTTGAAATCGGATAGGTTCTTCTGCCCCACCCTGTATATGTACAAGTAACTCATGAATGATTGAAAAGCATATTCCTTTCCAAAAATCTATATGAATCTTCGCTGAACCATTACGAGGGCGGATATAACATAGCTTTTTTTCATAGGGAGGGGGGTTGTAATAACTATTGAAAATCAGGTACAAAAAGTATGAAATATTTTATGTGCACCACATTGCCTAATCTTTCCTAAGGACTACTCATGAGGGGGTTATTGCCCCCACTAACCCCCTCCCGCCCTTGGCTCTGAGCTTTCGTTATCCAAAGTATCTCTATAAATAATAAAATCGATTTCGAAAATCCCAAATTTTTGGGTGAAAAATGCATAGTTGGTATGGCCCCCTAAAAATCCTATATTTGACATCAGCACGAATTCCCTGGAAAATCAAATAATGTTATTCAATCGATAATGTCTCCAACCCTCTCGAATCTCCCAGAATACTCAATTCGGTGATCCATATCACCCAAACTTTGAGTGCTCTGCGCTTCAGAACAAAACCCGAAAATGAAAAATCGAAAAAATCAAAACGAAATAATTCATTAGTTATGAGGGCTACATGGAAGATTTTGGTATCAAAATAAAGGTTTTCGAGGACGCTCTATTCAATAAAAAACTTTTAAGAGCTCCAAATATCATGGTTTAGATTTTTTACCTGCGAAATGGTATTTTTCGAAAATTAGAAATTTCAAATTGTCATAGCTCCCGTTTCTTAGGTCGCATCCACATGGGGGTTGTATATTGTTAATCAGCATTGTCCAAAGTATCTTCATAAACAATAAAATCGATTTCGAAATCCCCAATTTCTGGGTGAAAAATGCATAAGGGGTATGACCCCCTAAAAACCCTATACTTATTTGGCCATCAACACGAATTCCCTGGAAAATCTAATAGTGTTATTCAATTGATAATGTCTTCAACCTATTCGAATTTTTCAGAATACTCAATTTGGTGATCCCTATCACCCATACTCTGAGTGCTCTGGGCTTCAGAACAAAACTCGAAAATGAAATATCGAAAAAATTAAAACGAAATAATACATTATTCATGAGGGCTACACGGAGGATTTTGGTATCAAAATGTAGGTTTTCGAGGTCGCTCTATTCAAAAAAGACTTTTCAAAGCCCTAACTATTATGGTTTAGATTTTCACCTACGAAATGGTATTTTTCGGAAAATTGGAACTAACAAATCGTCAAAGCTCCCGTTCCTTCAGTCGCATCCACATGAGGGTTGTATATTGTTGATCAGCATTGTCCAAAGTATCTCTATGAACAATAAAATCGATTTCGAAAATCCCAAATTTTTGGGTGAAAAATGCATAGTTGGTATGACCCCCTAAAACCCCAATATTTGCCATCAACATGAATTCCCTGGAAAATCTAATAGTGTTATTCAATCGATAATGTCTTCGACCCATTCGAATCTCCCAGAATACTCAATATGAGGACTACATGAAAGATTTTGGTATCAAAATGTAGGTTTTCGAGGACGCTCTATTCAATAAAAAACTTTTCAGAGCCCCAAATATCATGGATCAGATTTTTTACCTACGAAATGGTATTTTTCGAAAATTTGAAAATTTCAAATAGTCATAGCTCCCGTTTCTTTGGTCTCATCCACATGAGGGTTATATATTCTTAATAAGCTTTGTCCAAAGTATCATTATAAACAGTTAAATCGATTTCGCAAATCACCAATTTCTGTGTGAAAAATGGATAAGGGGTATGACCCCCTAAAAACCTTATATTTGCCATCAACACGAATACCTGGAAAATCTAATGGTGTTATTCAATCGATAATATCTTCAACCCATTCGACTCTTTCAGAATACTCAATTTGTTGATCTCTATCCTCCATACTCTGGTGCTCTGAGCTTCAGAACAAAACTCGATAATGAAATATGGAAAAAATCAAAACGAAATATGTGATTCATTAGTTATGAGGGCTACATGGCCGATTGTATTGTGGTATCAAAATGTAGGTTTTCGAGATCGCTCTTTTCAAAAAAGAACTTTCCATAGCCCTTACTATTATGGTTTAGATTTTTCACCGGTGAAATGGTATTTTACGAAAAATGGGAAATTTTAAATCTTCATTGCTCCCGTTTCTTCAGTCGCATTCACATGAGGGTGTTAATCAGCAAAGTATCTCTATAAACAATAAAATCGATTTCGAAAATCTCAAATTTTTGGGTGAAAAATGCATAAGCGGTATGACCCCCTAAAAACCCCATATATGCCATCAACACGAATTCCCTGGAAAATCTAATAGTTATTCAATCGATAATGTCTTCAACCCATTCGAATCTTTCAGAATACTGAATTTGGTGATCCCTATCACCCATACTCTGAGTGCTCTGAGCTTCAGAACAATTTCCAATTTCATTGGAGTAGCGATTTGCGAATTTGGGTTCAAAATATGTAGGTATTATATCATAAAACTAGGCAGCATCCTATTTATTTCAAGGATTTTTCTAATAATGAACAATTTATGTAGGAAGTAGGGTGGAAAATTGTTGCTCCAAGCAACTGCATTAATTTCATTAACTCCTGTAATTTAAACTGGTTAGAAACTCAGGAAAGGGTTATCATCACGTAGTTATGCGAATTGAATATTTCAGGAGAGAAAGTTGTCCAATAACCTATCGAACTGTACAGTAGTTATCGCAACATATTTTTCGGCGTGAATGAAGGATTTCATTCCGGATGATGTGAACAACATTTCTCGAAGATTCAGATTCGTGTCATGGCATTTTTCATTTTGTTAACAACTAATAAAAATTCTTCATATGTTGAGGATAAACTATGACATATTTATTTCACATAGAATATTCCACCTCGTGAAATCCTCATCTTATCGCTGAGATGAAGTCAATATTTGTTTTCAGAAAACTGTGAGTCTTCCTTTAGGCAGATATCGATAACACAGTTTGTGTGAGTTGTGTACCTACAAGCCTGTATACACAAAAGTGAACTCGTTTCAGTCGGTGCAGTTGGTTGGGAATGAAAAAAATTAATTTTGCACGAAACATGTGAAGAGTTTTTGAGGAGAGTCTGTATCACTAATGAAATAAAAAATTATCAACAAGGGGTTTATTGAGATTCCCTTCGGTACTTTGGGCTCCATTCGTGAAATGGAGAGGAAAATTTTTTTGATGTAGTCCATAGAGTGTTCCTATGAATTCCACGGAAAATCTATATTTCCTATTATCAGGAATGTAACCACACAACTACAACTAGATATTCACAATAGTAGATGCTCTAAAATGCTACATTTCAAATTATTTTCAAACAAGCAGCCCGTCCCATTAACATTTTGCGATGAAATTAGAGTGAATCTAGAACATTTATTCTGTTTTTGAAATCACCGCGTGTCTGGAAGTTGATCCACGCGGCTACTCTCTTATATTTTATAGATATGCATGTCCCCCTCTCACACTCCGGTGCCCTCTCCTACCCGCCTACCTAGCACGGAGACGCATTTAGGTCCGGTCGTGCGGTTTCATCTTCATCACTTCAACCTGCCATATCTTTTGATGTACTCCTTGTAATTGTATGATGTAGGGGGCAATTTCGTTCTAAATTAAATACTGGGGATAAATAACGTATTGAGTTGTATGAGGATGTGAATATGTGGGTGAAGCAGGAACTTTTTCCGCCATATATTTGAATTTGGCCAATCTCTGCCAATTGCGTATTTCAGGTTGTTTTTCTGAACGAAAAAAAAAAAAATTTCGAAATGAAATCGATTTGAATTATTTCATTAAGAACTCCAATCCTTCCTGAGTTTACCCACAAAATTTCAGTCCTCAAGGTGAAACCATTTTCAAATGCAACATTACAAAAATACACTACATTGAACGCCCACCTTAAACATGAAATATGTTTCAAATTATGTATTTACCTATCCAAGAAGGTTGTTAATTCATTATTAAGGAAAGAAATAACGGCATGCAGACAATTGAATATTTTTTGAAATTCCGGAAATTATATTCACAGACGTTGAACCTATTCTCATGTATTATTCTCGGCCTATTAATATAACATCATTGGTCGGAATCCGAAATCCGATCTAAAAACTGAAATCGAAAAATTCGATGACGTGGAGTGGAGGATCAGTGGAATCCCCTGACTAATGATGTTGAATCATTGCTCCCCACCTAGGATCCCCCCTCTCACCAACATATGAGGTGAACCTCAGGATATTGAATTCCGGGAAAAGTATCATACACACAGTTAGCTCAGATGGTAAGAGCACCGACCCGGAAAGTAGAAAGACGCAGGTTCAATTCCTGCACGGTGTGTAACTCCTTCCGGGATTTCAAAAAATATTCAATTGTCTGCATGCCGTTATTTCTTTCCTTAATTATATTAACAGACGTTAAATCTATTCTCATGTGTAATTCATTATTTTATCCCTTCAAAATTCGTAATATGGAAGAACATGTTAATTTGAAATATTAAATAATTCTTCTGATCCATTTATTAATTAAATTTTTTCATCTAGTTTTGGAAGGTATTGAATTTAATCGACTATGTTCAGTGCTGGATATGTTTGAGAATCCCATGTATGAGTATAATGATTACCAAAGGGAAAGCTAGGTTTCATAGAAGAGAGCAACACAGTTTTCAAAAAGAGATTTAGTTTAGATTTCTCCACTTTTTGATATTATTTATGGTTGAGTTGTTAGTAGCTTTCAGTTTTTGGAATGAACTGCTGTTAATTTTTCTGAAAAATTCCTTGTTTCGAATTTCTTTTTATGCTCCTTCGAAGTAATCAGTTATATTCACATTCATCAGATTTCAGGTGCATAGTATTAAATGCACATTGGTTACTGCAGAAATGCTCTTTGTTTCACTCAGAAACAGACATGAAAATAATTTTATACTTCCATAAGAGAAATTTCCGAAAATGATCATATTTCATTTTGTTTCCCATTAATTTCATCCAGCTCTTCCGCTGAAACAAAATTCAGAACTTCGTCCCTACCTAGATTAATAAATTCCGTCTTGAAAAAACCCATCAGATGTGGAAAGTTATCGTATGTTTTTGATGAACAAGACTTGAAATTGAAGGATTATTGCAGTTAGAGTCAGCTCTCTCATGTTCTCTTCACAACGAGTTCTCGCTGCTTAATTCATACTGATTCATGTTTTTGTTCGTTGTTCAAACTTTTTGATGCAACGCTGCATACCAACTCCTTCCTACATAAAAAGAGAATGGAAAAAGTAAATGAGGCTCCAGACCGACTGGATCGTGATACAATTTGTATCTGGATGAAAGTCAGATAAATCGTAAATAGAAATAATACCTCCTCATGCTTTTAATCTGTTCGGCAGGATAAAGACGTGCTTTGTTCTCGGAAATAATCTTTGATTTGGGATGAAAAAGTGAATTCAAAAGAGAGAACTCTACGTTTCTTTGAATTATGTCAGTTTGTTGTGAAATCGCCTTCATGAAATTTTAAATGCGTCGAACAAAATGTTCTGTTGCTGTTTTTCGTTCGCGTCATTAAACATCATAATGCACCCTGAAACTTTCAAGTTTCTTGGATTTATCTGTTCGAGAGTTATCATGGCGAAAAGTGAGAATGAACTGTCTAGCCGAAGATCTCGAAAATCAAAACATTATTTATCAAGAAAAGATCAACATTCATGTTTCAATGTAGAAATAAAAAAAATTAGGTGTTCGTCCAGAAAGAACTCCCTGCAAATCCGACAAAACTATTGCTTTGTTGATCTAGAACAATAAGGTAACATTATGAAAAAAAGAATCCTATCTGTTTCCTAAATGGAAATATGGAACCCCGCTCCACTGTTGCAGGACTATGCAAAAAGGATGTCATGTGTTACATGACATCAAGTGGCACATTTTCGAACTCAATTTTTGAAATGATTATTTTGCTGAAAACCGCAACCTTCTAAATCGAACTATTTCTGGGCTATCAGAGAAAATTGGAAAATGGCGTCAAATGAAAAGTTCTCATAACTTCTTTTATACTGAAGCTATCGACTTGAAACCAAAACCTGATACAGGCACTTTTTATATAGAATTATAGTTATACTTATCATTGCATTTTCGAATACATCAAATTGACGAATCCCTCAAGAACGAGACACATGAAAAAGTCTATGTAAACAACAAAGCAAATTCGTCCCTCGAGTGCACAAAACATTAATTTACCCTACATTCGTCTTGAGGACCAAATGTTATGAATTCTGAATTGAATTCATTTCTTATGTATGGCAGCGAAGAGTACTTATGTTTTTCTTCAATTCCACATCTTTTTTCGTGAACAACGCCATTCCCAATGTTTATGGGCTTCACTTTTCATCTGAATGCGAGGTTTCGGTATAATGATTCTCGGAATATCTGGTATATTTATTCAAGCACGCCTATCATTAATTCATCAAAATGTCCTGATTTTAATAATTCATCGGGTGTCCAGAGTAATAGCAATCATTACAAATTGAATTAATGGATTATTGATTTTTGTATCTAGCTGTCTGAATTCAGAACAATTCTCACCAATCAATCAGTCAAGTCATTCACATTCGGTAAGAGCCAGTACACATTGTCACATAATGAAACTCGTCGAACTGTAGAAGCTTCAGGTGAAGTAAAATAGTTCTGTAATCCATGAATGATTAGGTGTATGTTCAACATACAGAAAAACACCTCTCTATACAGGCTGTTTCGAGTTCGAGTGCTCATTAGACGTTTCTGGAGAACTGCGATTATGTGAAACCTCAAAATTTGGATTATGAATTTGTTCGAAATCCTTTTTCTCTAGGAATATTTTTTGAGCTTCAGCATTTCAGATTATACCGAAAATAGAAATAAATTTCCTCGAACATTTTTCTCGCCACTTTTATTTCGTCAATATAATCAGTCGTTCAATTTTCAATGAATTTTGGTTTGAACTATTGCGTTGGATCTAATAGTAGTCGCCATTATTAATGTACATATGTTGAGGCATGAAATGAAATGGTCGATTCACTGGAGAAATGGTTCGACTTTTACGAAAAATTACTATACATGTCACTATACTGTTCGCGTAAGCGAAATGAGCTTATTTCGCTTTGATACAGAGCACTATAACAAATGGAATACTAGTTTTGGGTATATCTACTGAAGTCACTAGACTTTTTGTTTTCCAAAAAAAAGCTATCAGGATAATACTAAATATGAAGGCGAATGATCCATGCAAGGAAAGATTTGACACCGGACAGATTCTTACCCTTCCTTCGCTTTCTATCAGGGAGAACCTCAAATACGTTCAAAACAACAAGGACAAGTATTGTAGGAATAGATGGTTCCACGACAAGAACACGAGATTCAGAAATTCATTTGTAACTCCATTGCCCGTTCAAAAATATACCCAACAGTTCGTGTGAAATTGTATAATCACTTACCAGAAAATATTAAATGTTTCATGCAGCCACATTTCGATAAGAAAGTGAAAGAAGTTTTGATCAGGAGTGCATTTTATTCAGTGGATCAGTTCCTCCTGCAGTCATAATTGGATAGTTCAAATTTTTACGTTTTTTGTTTTCATGAAATCTGATAAACGTCTCAGATCATTGTAAAATTAGTGACAATAAATTACTACTACTACTACTATACTCCATTCACTTTTATTTAATCACATAGGAGGTCATGCATGACCTCCTGGTTTCGTTTTCAGGAGTTGGTGCACCTGATGAAAAGTCTGTGCGCGTGCAGAAAATATCGTTAATGACAAAACGACGTTGCCAGTTTATTTGTTTACATCAAAGTAAAAGTATTAAAGGTATTCCACATTTTGTAAGTTCGAATCGATCGGCGATTTTGGGGCGAAATATCGATAGGAAATCGCCTATTTTTCTGTTCTTCGTCGTCCAAAAGAAGTTTCCGTCGATATGAGAAATTTCGTGCAAGTGTCATTTTTTCCTTTCACGACTTTTGGCGTGAGTACAAACGGCAAATTTGAATTGGACCAAAAATCGATTTATGAGCATAAATAAATCGAAAATAAGAACTAATCGACCTTTTTACACTTGATAACGAAGTTTTTTCAGGTATCTGGCCGTTTAGAAAGATTTCAAACGAAATTCCGGTCCCTCAGAAGTTTGGTTAGTTTCGGTATCGTTTTTGGTGTTCAAAATTTATTTGGAATGTGTAAATGCGCAAAAAAGGCTTCCTTATACGATCTTGCAGAATGAAATTGCACGATTTTCGTAAGTAAACGGGTTCTGGGTGGCCATCATCGGTCTCTAAATGATTATTATTGATCGTTCTCACGTTTCAGAAAAAAGACACGTCGAAAAAGCTACAAAAGAGAAGAAATATGACTATGTTGCATTCAACGGTAGGTGAATTCAGATTTCGATGAATTGAAATGTGTCACTGGAGCTTTCATTCTTATCAATCCTTTGCCGAAAGTAGAAATAGGCTATATTGAACCAGGATACATTGGTTTTTTTTTATATTCCAGGAGTTTGTGTCTTATTTTAGAACAGGTGAATGATAAATGTGAAGCATATTTTTGACCTGTTCCATTTTATTTCTACAAACCTACTGATGTGGTAGTAATGAATGAATATTTTTCAAACTGATAAATTACTATACAGTCAGAATATTCTACTCCTTGTTCATATATATATATATATATTCTTTTGAATTAGAGAGCTAAAATAATACAATATATAGTGAAACAAAAAGGTCCTAGCTGAGGTTAAAAAAACGGGGTACCATAACATTCTGCGTATGATACTAGAGCTCAGGGAAAAACCTCAGCCGAAAAAACCCTGTCTCCCCGTAAAAAAAATAAAATAAAATTGTGTAGTGCGAAAATATCTGAATATAACATATTGAAGGACATCTCGTTTATCCTTGTTCATAAGATCAAATAAATGAAATGTATATCTAAAAACTTTCTGGAATTGACATTCTTGCTTATTGATTCATAACCAAAACTCAGTTACTATTGCATTGAAATTATTATTATCTCTGTAAACAAATTCGTTAATTTAGTTATTATGTTTATTTTCTTTGTGATGAATGAATAAAACTGTTATTTATTTGAAATTAAGAAATATTAGAAATAGAAATGTTGTGCACCCTCACAATCATATCACATACAATATCATGATGAAAACAAAGCACATCGATAAATCTTCACAATCAAAAATGCAAAAACTCCTTTATATGTACAATATTGTTCACAATTTTCTGTTGTGTTCTCCAAAATGAAATATACATTCTGAGAAATACGCTAAGAATGTAGAAGAGGCAACATAGTGTTGACTTGGAACATAAAGACATTTTGAAAAACGTCATAACTTCGATACAGAGTGGAATGTGTCAAATTTTCAAGGCCAGAGTTGTGATTTTATAATTGTGAATGGAGTATACTACTACTTGCTTACTATTTCACTTTTGCTTTAAGAGAACCCATTCTTTCTCATTCCATTCACCCAAATTCAGCTCTGGAGAAAAGATTTAAAATTTAGGTTTTCTGATAAGAAAGAAAATATGTAGATACCTACAGTTTGTTATTTTTCTACTAATAACAATTCCATACAGCTGAATATAACTCATGAACCAATCTTTGTCGGATACAAATATTAGATGAAGGATATTTTGTAACATTAACAAAGTTCGGTACTGCTACTAAAAGTCGAATGGATTGATTCTTCCAAATACTATCAGAATTCAACTTCCTCAAGATTGAGTTCTTCATATTTTTCTACATAATTCAAAAATATCGTTTTTAATATTGCTCGTTACACTCGAGGTCTATGTCAATTCGTCACGATGTCTCGATTTTGAGCCGAGAATGGGCCAAATCGACTAGATTGATCACACTGATCAAGAATCCGTGTTCAAATTCAATCATGATCATCCGTAAACATAACTCGCGAAAGGATAAACCTAGAGGCTTGAATTTGCAGGGTAGGTTCGAATCTTGAATGTCGTAGTTAAGTTTGTTAGTTTGTTTTGTTTGTTTTCAAAATTGCTGATTCGGTCTAGATGATATTTTGCATTTACATGGAGAATGGTGTATTCAACCGTGTAAAATTCTGCCCAGATCGCCCATTCGCCCACCACGTTTCATATTGTTGCCATTACCATCAAAGCTCATTTGTGATTCATTCTGTGAAATTATCAGCTAGATTATGGCCATTTCTTCAAGATCTAGAATCTAGTTCTTCGATATTGACCTCAATTCTTGACCTATGATACGTTTCGTCCGAATATGAAAACAGTTTTCTTCAACAGATCATTAGATCTCCTTAAATATTTATAAATGTGCCTAAAAGAGCTCGACGGTTTATACTTTTAGTTGAGCACACCTCGGGGAAATACAAATAGAGAGCTGTGTATTCGTGAAAAAGGCATAAAAATAATAAAAGTTCCCAGGATACCCCAAATCCGAGCTCAAACGATCCGCCAAGTTTTTTAGGGCTCCACTTGGAAATTGTTGCGGATATATCTGGAGCAGCATACTTGAGCATGTAACGAGAATAAGTTCGATCATAACTTCCAACGTGAGTGTCCCAGCTTTATGAATACTTCGTCGGTAGATAATACGTTATTTTAGCCGTTGAAAAGTTAATATCTCCTTATCATGACCTAAAAACGATTCATTTCATTTTGCTCGAACAAGTATCGGTTCTAATGAAACTTCGTGAATTGATTGATAGATTAGAAATATTATTGTATATTTGTGTTCGATTCAGATCGGTCACTCTGAAAACCACAAACTGAAATTGAATTTCTTCAATAAGTTCTTCTCGTCTATTTGCTTGAATACTTCTTTCACTTATAAAGGTCATGAGAGCTCTTAAAGGGTTTTTGAAATGTCGAGGGGAAAAAATTATTTCGAATAAAAACTATAATGAGAAATTGTTTAACGCAAATCAAGCAATAACTGAAACCTGATAATAAGCTTTGAGAGATTGTACGTCGAATTTCGGATGAAACGATTTCAGATAAATGCATGGATGTTTATTTCATTATGAAGAGGAAGTTATGCCGTTCATAATGGAAAATATTATCAGTCAAATGTCCACCACGACCACGACTTCAGAACCATATCCTTTTTCATAAAATTTTCCATAACCGAAACGTGAAGTGGCTGCCTTATATCCTCGATAGCTTCACGAATTCCATCTTTCAGGACTTTAATCGACGCTGGGCTTTTGGCGTAGACCTTCTCTTTCACATGGCCTCAAAGGAAGAAGTCGCAAGGTTTTGAATCACGAGATTTCGGTGGCTAATTGTGATCATCTCTTCGAGAGATAACACGGTCCGGAAACTTTTCTCATGAAACTCATGAAAGAACCATAGTTTTTTTCCTGGTCTGGTACGTAGCGCCGTCTTGTTGGAAGTAAACGTTGTCCAGATCAATACCATCTTATTCCGGTCAGGAAAAATCATTAATCATCTCTCGATAGCGCAATCCTTTCACCGTTATTGTTGTTCCAGCCTCATTCTCGAAAAAGTGGAGTTCAATGACCCTGTCGGACCATAAACCGCACCAAACAGTCACACTTTGAGGATAGAGAGGCTTTTCAACAATAACTCGTAGGTTTTCCGTGCCCCAGAAGCAACAATTTTGCTTGTTGACGAAGCCATCGAGGTGGAAATGGGCCTCATCACTCAACATGATTTTTCGATGGAATTCCGGATCATTTTAATGCATTTCAAGAGCCCAATCAGCAAAGACACGACGACGTTCAAAATAACACCTCTCAAAGAAAAACCTTTTTTTTGAGTATTTCAAATATTTTGCATTGGGGTTCTTTCTTTTTTCTTTAATGATCTTTTTACTTATTTTGTTCGGTTTATTCTTGTTTTAATCAAGGAATATAATGGGTACACTTTTTGCAATCAATTATGTTTCGTTCGCTGTATGTGAAATCTTCTCAATGGAACGAATGCTATTCAATGAGATGTAGCAATTCCAAATTGAAAATACAAAAATACAAATTGCCTAAAAATTACTTTTCAATGTTTTTTTTTTCAATTTGACAGCATCTATCAGAGAACTTATTCATGATGTCGAATACTGGTGATTTTTATGTGAATATTACTTAGGGGATGAACTCGAATCCTTTCGCCGTTAGAAGATGTTCTTTTTATCGTAGAAATTCCATGTTTTTTCAAATTACCTCCATCTGAAAACTAAACTCTCCTGCGATTATCTTCTGGAAATACTTTGAGGACAGCAGTTAGGTTTTTTGATACTTCAGCGTTCAGCATTTCTTGAACGAATTCACCTGTTCTGTCAGGAAATCCAAAAATATACTGCTCCACGAGAGTTAGGGATTTCGTATTCAATCGTTTTTAAAAGTATGTAATCTTCGAGAAAATCGCTGTAGAATCATTAAAAACTCAATAACAACTTGAATGGATCTAATAAGAATCAGTATGAGACATTTCGTCCATCTGGTCGCCTTTTTTCTGAAGTTTGGTTCTTCGATTTGAAACGAGTTTCTGAAAATGCCAAGACGTAAATAAACAAACGCTGAGGCTAAAGGGCTATCGGAATGCTACAGGGTGGCCTAACTCAGGTTATTGTAGCGCAAAGGCTCCAAGTCAGCCAAAGTGTGATATCTCGACTTTGGAATAGGTCCAGGAAGACAGGTTTCGTGTTGGAAAGACTAAGGCTTGGTGGGCGACGAATAACAACACCTACTCAGGATCGTTCCATCACCGTTTCGGCGAGAAGAAACCCAACATCTACGTGTAGAATGCTACGGAATACTCTTCAAAATGCAGATGGATTTTCAGATTCTCGAAGAATAAGGGTATGGACAATCCCACGCATACCCCGTAACCGTCGCTATGTCAAAGAAAGTCCATCCATTCCGAGGGGGTAGTGTTATGGTATGAGCCGGGATATGTTTCAACGGGCGCACAGATCTACACATTTGTCCTGGGGATATGACCGCCTTACACTATAGGGAGCATGTCATCGACAATGTTGTGCCAAATTTTCACGCTGGTGAAACTTTTCAATTTCTAGACGATAACGCTAGACCGCATCGTGCAGCCATAGTTGAGAATGCGCGCGAAGAGCTTGGTTTTCCACATTTACCAATACCTCCGCACTCACCAGATTTGAATTGCATAGAACATGCATGGGATATGCTTCAAAGAAAATAAAATAATCATCAACCTATCCCAGAATCCTTAAATGATCTGAGAGAGAGCTTCTGATGGCCCCGTTTATGGAACCTCGTGTGTAGTATGCAAAGAAGATGTCAAGCTGTTTTTGATGCCCGTGGAGGCCATACATTGTATTGATAGTCTTGAAATGCTTGAATTCTCTGGGAATAAAATTTCGTTATTTTTCTCGATTTTTCTTAACCACCCTGTATACGCTGCAGACCTACAGGCTAAAATGAATCTGCAACTTGAAATCATATCAATATGAATTTTCATCACAAAAATCTTATTTTAACTATATTTTTTTGCAATTTAAGTCAATATCCCTAACTCATGTGGAGCAGTTTATATTGGCGGATATATTCTACGAGAGCATTCGTCTTCATTTTCATTAGAGACCTTTGTTATGGCTTGTCTGAAGATTTGACGCTATTTTCTATTGTTGTCAGCGTTTTCAACGTAAATTGATGTTACTGCATTGAATTCAGCACTGCAGCCGCCTCTACACTTAAGAATCAATTTTTCCCTCAATTCGTGATGAGCGAATCTGATGCAAAATGAACATCATTAAATTAAGGCTCTAACATTCGAGTTTCGATAACTATACAGGCGAATCGGAACTCGCCTCCAAGTTCAAGAAACCAAGGATACATTTCGTAACCAGATAGTTTCCTCCCAATATCGATGTTCCAATTGATCCAATTCCTCCTCCTTCTTCCAAGTGGCGAGGTAATTCAATTTCGGCTGTCAATTAATCGGTTTCGTATTAACAACACAAAGAAGATAAATCCCCTTCAAAGACCGCCTATCAATTGAATGTCACGGGTTAAATGCAGCCGCCGAAAATAACAGATACATGGCTGAGGGACTTGAACGCGGCAGGGTATCGTTGAGCTCATCGGTCAGCTGGCCATAACGTAATTAAGCCTTTATCTGACCGAATTCTGTCGGCAGCTTTCCGAACGGCTTTTCGGGTTTAGGAGCTTCCTTTCTGTCAATAAAATGCGATTTTCTACCATTTTAGGTTATCTCGAATCTATTTATACGATTACTGGTACATCTAGGGATTACGTAATAGCTTGTTGCCATTTATTAACGGAACATCGGGGACCCTCGCTCAACCACAGCATCTTTCGAGAATGTCATCGGGAAATAGACATTTCAGACAACGTAGGCGAATCGAGGTCGGTTCTGAACCATTCGTCAATGAGAAGAGGTTTGGTCGCATATCGATTTCCTTTTGAATCTTGAATGAACTCGACCCTGACATTCGAAGGGTCCCAGTTCCGTACAACTCACTCAGTTTTTGGATGTAAGGATAACGATATGATTTCCATGTTCGAGTTTTTCCTACTGGGGAGAACCTTTGACAGAAGTTCGCAAACTCTGGAAAAGGAAGATGACGGAAATCAAAGAAACAAAATCCCTTTCCTGTCAGAATGCAGCGTAAAATTTCCTACGAATCTTTTTTTCTACAATTATTTATAGTGTTCGGAATATCTTCAAAATATTTTGATTTCCAAACGTACGATAACATCGTCATTTTTCGACTGACAGCATCATCGAAAAGTTCTTTTTCTCCGCCTAGGAGGAGAAATAGTTGCTATGGCTTACTTTTCCATTCGGCGGCAGGAAAAGTGTTATTGTGCAAAAGATGAATTTTAACAACCGGCAACTAGGCGAATGTTCCGTTTTTTACTCAATTATAACTATCTTGAATGTCAATCCAAAAGTGCATAATCAGATTCCCATAAATTTCTAAATGTTCGAGAATAAAATATCATATTTCATTCGAAAGACAAGTGACTTTTCATGGCTCGGTTTCAATCACTCAAGCTCGCCATAGAGAGGTGACACTTCTCCTTATGAAATAATATTATTTAGAATTGAACACTTTATCTATATTAATAAAAGGCGATCTATGGTTGGTTCAAAACTTCGAAATGCCATATTGTTCAAACGATCGCACCAAATTGGACAATTTTTTTTTGTTGTGTTTATTATTGTTAGGGCAAGGTTTATATATCAAAATATTCCCAAAAAAATCCTACAGAAAAGAAAAAAAGACATTCCTTTTTCTCGAGCAATCATAGAGAACTTATGTAGGTTTTGACATTTGGACAAAGGAGGTTAGTTTTTCTTCCACAGAATCGCATGTCAAGTGAATAGTAAAAAGTGCAGTAGGTCTTACCACAGAATACCTAACAACGGTATAAGAATATTCTATGGGGATTAATAGTGGTAGAACGAAGTTCCACGGTATTCAATAGAAATGCAATAATAAAATAGAACGAGAGAAATGGACTCGCTATTTTCGATAAAATAGAACGTTGTGAAGTTATAAGCCATGAAGTAGTCTGGCAACGGTGGATTTCATTTTCTTGAAGGGTAGGAAATTCAGAAATAGTATAGACTAGACTAGAGTATGAATGGCGATGTATACAATTATTGTGTAATTTGCATAGAACTTATAATAACATGGAAGGCTATTATCAGATCAAGTTGGTGGAACAGTGAATTTTTACCGGAATGTGAAGTAAATGGATTGTGACGATCAGCATCAATCGTGAATTGTCCATTTTCATCTTCTTTCTTTATTTTTGAAATGTTTTTGATTTATGTTTGGGTAATAAATATATTTGCGGAAATAACTGAATTCAAAATTGCCCATAATTAGTAATTAACATATTATTTTTGTATTTCTGTTTTGTGTGACAGCTCATATCCATGGAAAAGATGACGTTTGACAGATGACATTTGACAGATGACATTTGACAGATGACGTTTGACAGATGACATTTGACAGATGACGTTTGACAGATGACATTTGACAGATGACGTTTGACAGATGACATTTGACATTTGACAGATGACATTTGACAGATGACGTTTGACAGATGACATTTGACAGATGACATTTTACAGATGACGTTTGACAGATGACGTTTGACAGATGACATTTGACAGATGACGTTTGATAGATGACAGTTGACAGATGACATTTGACAGAACTTTTATTATGCCTAATTTATCTCCTGCTTGAAAAAATAGCAATAGTAAGTTTATACAACTTTAACGGGGGTTTCACAAAGCATATCACCGGTGATCGGAGCTTGATCTAGAATACTCGATTTGACAGTTCAGAAATCTAACCAAGCCGTTGATCTTCGATCACTGGTGATTACGATTTGTGAAATCCTCCGTATCATTTAGGCGTTGTGAAATCTACTGTAAGTATAGGCACGGCCTTCTTAAGATAAAGATGGCTATGGTATAGGTATTATTTAGGCGAAACAAAGTTCGCCGGGCCAGCTAGTTTAGAATAAATGAAAAGAGTGATTGTACTTAAATGGATTTTTATTTTTAACTAGCTGGCCCGGCGAACTTTTTTCCCGTGAATGATACTAACGGTGGATTCCACAAATCATAATAACCAGTTAACAACGGCTTGGTTCTATGATTGTTAAACTGTCAAATCGAGTTCTAGATAAAGCTTCGATCACCGGTCAACCGGTGATAATGCTTTGTGAAACCCACCGTGGCTATTTTTTCAAGCAGGAGATAAATTAGGCGAAATTGAAGTTCAACATATACAAAACTTTGATGACATTGTTAATTACATGAAAAGAATTCTCGATACCCAATAATTGTTGAATATAATACTCATTACCCAAATTCAAAAACATGTCAGAAATGAAGAGAAAAGATGAAAATGGACCACTCACGATTGATGCAGATCGTAAAAATCCGATTTACTCGACATTTCGGTAAAAATTCACTGTTCCACCAACTCGAAATGTTTGCCCGCTTTTTGATCATGTAATAGTCTTTCATTCGTTGGAAATAAAGACCTTATTATTATTATTACATCCCATTCACTACTTTGAGGGATCGACTAAAATGCCAAAATATATTCCATTTTATGATTATAGCTATACAGGGTCTTTCACGAGGAACCTCGCCCATATTTATACGGGAAACTACTGAACGTATTTTCATGAAATTCAGCACTTATAAGTATTTCACGATGCTGATGAAATCAAAAATATTTTCAAGGCATGAGCACCTCCGGTTTTTCCGGAAATGACGTCAACTTCCGTTTTTCAAATTAGAACACCATTTTTTTATTGCAGAAATAGATTCCTTAGAAAATTTCAAGTTATTTTGATGTAACATTTTTCAGTTTTGGTTGGAAAAATCTCTCTGAGCGGGAAAATTCGAAAAAAAAATCGAAAATAGAGCTCCGCTGAAACAAGAATAACTTCGAGGTTTTTGGATGGAAAATTTTCATTTTTGGGATTTTTCAAGATGTAAGATTGATGTATCCACTTTAAAAATCGAAATCGCGATTCATGATACAGGGGGTGAAAAAATCGCTTTCAAAGTTAGGGATGACAAAATCGTGAAAAATCAATTTTTTAAAATTACAACCCAATTTTTTTATGGCAGATATTGAATCTACGTTAAAAAATAATGTGGTTGTATGCATCACACCCTTGCCCTAAAATGGATATTTTCTGAGTTAATATCCACTTTATGGCAAGGGTGTGATGCATAAACTCACATTATTATTTTTTAACGTAGATTCAATATCAGCCATAAAAAAAGGGGGCTCTAATTTGAAAAAATTGATTTTTCACGATTTTGTCATCCCTTACTTTGAAAGCGATTTTTTCACCCCCTGTATCATGAATCGCGATTTCGATTTTTAAAGTGGATACATCAATCTTACTTCTTGAAAAATCCCAAAAATGAAAATTTTCCATCCAAAAACCTCGAAGTTATTCTTGTTTCAGCGGAGCTCTATTTTCAATTTTTTTTCGAATTTTCCCGCTCAGAGAGAATTTTCCAACCAAAACTGAAGAATATTACATCAAAATAACTTGAAATTTTCTAAGGAATCTATTTCTTCAATAAAAAAATGGTGTTATAATTCGAAAAACGGAAGTTGACGTCATTTCCGGAAAAACCGGAGGTGCTCATGCCTTAAAAATATTTTAGATTTCATCAGCATCGTGAAATACTTATAAGTGCTGAATTTCATGAAAATACGTTCAGTAGTTTCCCGTATAAATATGGGTGAGGTTCCTCGTGAAAGACCCTGTATACGGTGTGATTTTGAATATTGTTTTTTCCAGATGAATGTATTTATTTTTAATTTTGAATAATAAACAAATTGTATTATTACTCTTTTTATAAACTTGAAATATTGACCTGATCACTTACTTTTGAAGGCTGTTCTGTAGAATGTAGTAGGAGAAAAAATAAAATTTTGTTGAAGGGTCCAGAAAAATTTATTTCACGTTCGCAACATAACATTAATTCAGAGAATTTCTTTACGAAGTGAATTCTATGTTGAAATACTTACTCTGGTTCTTCGCAAAGTATTTACTCTATTAGACAGACTTTTTGTTGAATTATTCCAAAAATCTTGTGGTTTAGCTAATCAAATTGCCCGCAATTCATTAGCTGAATTTTCTAATTTTTGGTGAGGGCGAGAGATTTGGTTTAACCGCCTCGACATTTCGGCCAAACATATTCAATACAATTCATGTCTGGTGAATAAGGTGGCCAATCCATTCTTGTGATCTCATGATATTCTATGCGGTCATTTACAATTCTCGCTCGATGGGGACGAGCGTTATCAATGTTATCATTTATGAGAATTAATAAGTAATTGCGGCCATCAAAACATATTCCTCCACAAACACACATACTGATCTTGTTCCAAAAGACGTGCTTTCAAGTATGCAACTCTCATTGTATGGTTGACTTCTTTCCCTCCATACTCAAATTTACAGCATGCAATCTTCTTCTACTCAACTGTTTGTCCACTAATTATTCTTCCAGTTGCTTGTCTAAAGACACTGTTGATTCGGGAAGCCGTGAATGTCCGATTTATTTTTGCCGTGACAACTAAAAAGCGGTCTTCAGCTTCAGTTGCTGCTCGTTCTCGTCCTCCTTCATACGTATAGACAGCAGATCCTATTCTAAGAAACCGATTCCAAGCTCTACTAACTCCACTTTGTGAAGCATTCACATTTCTTGCGACAAACCAGGAACAGCGAATTTTTTCTCAATAAATCAATTGTGTGAGTTGCAAAATGAGGTGTAGCGCCATTCTGTTGAAACCAAATATCTTCTAGATCTATATTCCTTGATTCAGGCCACAAAAATTCGTCTAATGGACATTTCAGGGTCTTCTGCAACATTTTCACGAACCAAATATTTCCTTGTCAAGGACCGCTATGACTGTATTTTTCACTTTTTTGATCTTCCATCGAACCGGTCTCTTGAAATTCTCCAATAATTCGACCAACAGTGCTTTCAGATGGACGATTATGTAAACCATAAAATTCACGTAATTTTTCGAAAACACTCTTCACAGAACGCTGATTTCCATAAAATAATTCAACAATTTCAACGCGTTGTTGTATAGTGTACGGAGCCATTTTTATAAATGTCATAAATCACACTTCTTGAATGCCAAAATACCCAGACGAATTCAATGCGCCATCTATATTTTATTTATTCTTGAAAAAACCACGCAATTTGAAACAACCTATATATATATGTATGTTCAGGTCGAAGACTCGCCCTGTATAACAGACGATTTATCTAACTGAATGATTTGCATCAATCTGAAAAATTGCCTCCGTATAAAGAGGATTTCACTGAGTCCAGATAACGGAAACTACAAATTAAGAAGTCGTTGATATAAATAATTATTTCCTATCCATTTGATAAGCGAGAATAAGAAACGAATTGGTCCTGAATCCAAACCTGCATTCAAACGTGATAAGAGCGGCTGCGTGCGGCGCATGATCAGAGAGACAACGGCTCTTTTCATGTTTGATTTATGACCAATTACAGATAGCTTTGTATGAGCCAAAACTGCCGACAGTGGTATGGTCGCGAGCTACACCTACTGTGACGTCATCATATCGTAAAGTCTTAATATCTGGAAAACTAATAATGAAATTGATTCGTTCTTTTTAGAACAAATTGGAACAAATTGAGAACTAATATATGTTGAAAAAAAAAAGTGATAATTTAAAACTTCATCGCTAACTTCACGCTCGCGTCCCTCGCTCAAAACAATTATTCATATAACTCGAAAACCAACAATGGTATTTCAACAAAACAACTTTTACTGATTGGAACAAATTGGGTACTAAATATTTGCATCAAAATTTCTTCGAATTTCTTGGAGAACAAAAAGCTTTGGAGCTGGGTGTGACGTCACCACCGAATGTTACGAATGTGAATAACTCGTTAACGAAAAATGATATCGGAGAATTTTCTTCAGAACAAATTGGAACAAATTCGGGACTAATTATTGGCATAAAATTTTTTTCCAAATTCGAACATGTTGGTGCTGAGCGTGAAGTCAGCACCAAATCAAAGACATGCGAATAACTCGAAAACCATAAGGGTGCTGGGGATGATTGATACAGAACAAATTAGAACAAATTCAGTACTAAATATTGAGCTTGGTTTCAGAATTTGTTCCACCAACTTTTCGCTAACTTCACGCGGCCCAAATTGAACACTCAATAGAGGCGAAACAATTCATGCCGGTAAAAAACAACAGTGATTATCTCAAAGAGCACGAATGATAGGATGTCATTCAAAATACACAAATGCATCTCGATACATTCATTAACTCTTGAAATTTTCCTCAACAGTTTCACAGTATGTGTTGTTGAGATCAATGTTGGAAATCATTAAATGAGATCATTAAATTTATTCTGAGTTATAATTCTAGTTTATAAATATATCCGAGAACCATTCTCTGCGTCTGTGAGATTGAAATATGAATATAAGGCAGCTACACGATTGCTTGAAAAAAATCAATCGAACGCGTCATTTCTAGGTGTTTTGCATGCATGACCTGAGTTAGGCATTCCTTATATTTTCAGCTTCAAGGTTGTCCTAATTATTATTCAATTTCGTCACCTTACAGCGTTCTTGAGATGCTGTAAGGAATTCGAATGGCCTATCTGTAAAATCAATAGTCGCTTATTTTCAACGTATACCTGCAATTCGACAATTGGAAATAAGGGCGGATATAGCTGTTTTTCATGGGAGGGGTAATAACGATCATGGAGGGGGGTAATAACCATTGAAAACCATTAAATCAGGTACACAATGTATGAAATTTTTTATGTGCCCCACCTTTTTCACAGGTCTTCTAACCTCACATATCTTCCATTAAACAAACAGAATAACTTTGAACTAGTAAATGCAAATCTATCTATAGAAGCTGAATCTACCTAAACTGTTAATCTTCCTCATTCAAGATGAATCCTCTGAATCTAGATCCTTAAACAGAATAATTGGACGGAGTGGATGGCAGTCATGGCCTGTTAGATCCCCGAAATAAGGGGTAGCTACCCCCAGTACCCCCCCGTAAATACCCCATTGATTGGCAAAAAGAAATAGAAATGAAAACTAGGGATTGTTATTTATTTTGAAAGGTTCATTCTTCGTGCATTCACATGAAGTTATGGATGACATACGTTTCACTACATAATACAATGTGTTAAAGAGAGACAGAAGTAGTAAGTTATTCTAATTCTAAATATTACTGCACATGCGCAGATCGGGATCCTTAATCCTCACCGAAGCTCGGCTTCAATTTACATTGACTCATTACCCACATTGGAATCATTAGATATGCTATTGAATCAATAGGTATGCCCATTCTACTCTATGGAAATCTGAAGAAATATTTCAGCAGTGATAGACGAAATATTCTTTGTGGTAAACTGTAAGACGCTAAATTCTATTGTAATCCGTTATATCGTCAAAATTGCAGTTTTGTCGAAAGAAATCTTTTTTTTTCGATGGCGATTGATATAATTTTATTCTTTTTCGTTGAAGGGAAATGCGTTATATGAAAGGGTTAACAACATTTTTATCTTTTTCATTTGAGATGGTGAAATTATCCAAAGGTGACGAAAGAACTTTAATTATCAGAAAATTTCATATTTAATATTTTTCAAGGGTGCCTTGGATCAACTGAAGATATTGCTCGACCCCAATATGGCCTCAGAGCAGTGCAAAACATACTTCAAGGTAGGTGATAATTCATAGAATTCAAGATGGTCCAAAACACATTCCTCTAGCCGGGGACTAGAAGTTTGAGCTTCCCAAAGGAATTCTTAGTTCATGGGAAAATAATCTCTTTCCGATACATTGCCACGCAGATGTGCTTACGTTAAGATTGTACGGTTCATATGATGTGTAACGATCAGCTTTTCTGGTATCTTAGTGGTACATTCTTCATTGGTTACGTTCAGGAAGGAAATCAGATGTGGTGTGGAGATCGTCTGCAATGTCGGATTCAGTGAAATTTGGTTATAATCCGAAGCGCTTGAATATTCGTTGCGGAACTATAAAAGTTACAAAAAACATATGAAGGTGTGACTATCTGGGTTCCAGAGATTTATAGTGTAACAGCTTTGGAATCAAAACTCCGCAACCAGAGTTGCAGATTTAGACGACCTTAGAGCACGAATTGTAGCTGAATGTCGTAACATTACTCCTGAAATGCTACAATAAGTACGAAATTTATCTTATGGCGAGTACTTTGAGCATTGGCGGTAAATTTTTACTAATACTGTTTGTTGAGAATATTTTTGTTTTAATAAAAATTATAAGATCAATTAGAACATCTCTGTTTCAATTAGTTTTATCGGTACCATAATTCCATAAAAAACTCTTTGTGAATATTCACTTATAAGAACACAAACTGAAGGTTCATATAAAATTGAATCCATGCATACATTGTGCTACAAAACTACCCACTTTTCCTATTCAAATTCCTGATGTGGTTGAAACCCTCTCCATGGGGTTGCTAATAGAAAAAGCTTTGTATTCCAAATCATGTCCCAGTGTCATCAAAAATCGACCTGTCTGAGGGTTTTCACAAATTTTGATTCATTGTTGAGTTATAGTGGGTGGACACTTTCAAATGAAACACCCTGTATATCCTTTTTCACAAAATCGTTTTTGTATTTAAGATGAAATTACTTCGATTTCAATTTCATGGCTTCATCATTGCGAAGAATATATTGTAATTGCTTGAAAATCTGTAGCAACCTGAAAAATGAAAGCTTTAAAGGAACTGTGTTCTGAGAAGATGTGGAAACAAACGATTAAGAATGGCTCAAATCCCCGGATCTCCCATCCGCGAATCTGTTCTTCATGAAAAATTGAATAAAACTCTCACCATAAAAAGAGCGAATAATTCTTTGCAAAAATTTCCTCAAGAATCGAAATATAAAATCGTTCCGAGAAAAGTGAAGCAGGAATTATTCTCATTATAAAGGGAACATCGTTGAAACCTCGAGAATAACAGATGAATAATAATACGACCAAATCCTCGTGATGAATATAAAGTTGTGCTTTTCCATCATTCCTTTCGATAAAATTGCATGAAAAGATTGGAAACTCTGGCTGATTGCAGCTGCCATTTCCAATGTATGCATTTTTTAACCACGATCATCCGAAAACATTTAATGTTTCGTTTTTATATTAAATAAACTAATGTAAAAATTAATCAAGTTTATGAATTATTCCCAAACTTGCTGGTCCAAGTTTTACTGAATATTCCACAAAATTTCACTAATTTCAGAATATCTCAGTTTTCATTTTTCATTTTCGACCCTTCTGAACTGTATTTTCTTATAACGGAAAGAAATTAATGCGGTTTCTGCAATAGCTACTTAGTAAAACTGGCCTCATTTTGAAATATGGAAAGGTATTCAAAGCTCCCGTTCTTGGAAAATCCTCATATCTTGGTAGTATGAAAACTTGAAACCGTGGAGAAGGTGCAAAAAGATTCGTCCTATAGGAGATTAGGAGATTTTATGACATAATTTGGAGTTGAAAAACTAATTCAAAGATAATGATAATGGTAAAACGAACTGAAATGTGAAAAATAATTTTTAAATAGAAAGATTGGTTCTGAGGCCACTCGTTCATTAATATTGAAAAATTCAAATGGAATTCAAAATATCAATTGAGTTGTTAGTTAGGTGCCGAAACAAATCGAAAAGGAGTGATTGATGGATGGTGTTTTTTAGCTTCGAAATGTATGTATGTAAATTCAATGTTTTTGGAGATTATCTAATTTACATGCTGTTGAAATCAAGATTAAAAATTTTGGAATTTGGAATTTTCGACTCTTTGAATGGAATTTTCATCAGACTACCTACCCCTCGAAAAATAATTTCAGTTATGATTCTGGAATTAAAATATCTGTCGAATGATTATCTCAGATATTTGTAATATCAAGGATCATCGAAAGAAATTCATCTCGGAATGTTTTGACGGTGTTTTCTCCTCCAATTATCTCAAAAAATCGAAACGGCAGTGATAATAAATTCATTAAAAAGTGAGATTTTTCGATTCATTGTATATTATTACAGTCTTGTCGTTGAAAATCATGTTGAAAGATTCTCCGTTTCAGAGATAGAAAGATAGACTGGATAGATTCCGGTCAAGCGAATGGAAATATGTCAAAAATTGACCTGTCCGAGCATTAATTCCTATCCTGAACGTAAGAGGAATTACGATTCTAGCCATGTTACAAAATGGCGGAGGAACCCGTTAGTTTTGAAATAATCAGTTTCTTGATGATTGAGAGAATCAGGCCGAAGTAACGAAATTATTATCATGGGTACTCGAAATCCGTGTTAAAGTTGGTGAAAATCACTTTGAACATTACTTTATATGAATATCTTCTTGAAAATGTGCTAGTTATCGATCTGGCATAAATTTTGCGATTCAACGAATTTTAAATGCATATACAGGGTGATTTTTTTAAGCGTTTCATTAGAAGTTTTTGAGGAAGGAATTTCGATACAAATTCAAAATTTCGTATTTTTGTTTTGAAGTACATGAACTCAATTTGTAAAATATCTTCAAGAGGAATCTACTTCCGGTTCTACCGGAAACGGATGTGAACTTCGTTATTTCAAATGGAACACCCTGTATATTTATACATATTTGAATTCTTCGTTTAATTCTGCAATGATATGCGCAACCACATCAAGCGATTGTTGAGTTATTGCCTTATTCTCAAATTTTTTTGACAGGAAGATTGTCCCAAATTAGTGTTTATATCTTCAAAATCCCTCATTGTAAGAATTTTTTTTTGGAAGAGTGAGACAAAAAAAAGTACGCTGATACTGCTTCTTGTATAAATTATGAGGAAATATTATACAGGGTTCCTGAAACAGGGCTTCAAAGGTATCCTCAATAAAACTAGGAAATCTAAATTTTTCAAACTACTCATTTCAAAGACATGAAATGTTCGGCACACTCCAACTAGTTTTTGACGAGCAATCGATTGGAATTATAAAATTATATGGTTCCCATTTGAAAAAAATTAGATTTCATAATTTTATTGAGGCTCACTTTGAAGCCTTGTTTCAGGCACCCTGAATAATATTTCTTCATAATCTATACAAGAAGCAGTATCAACGTACTTTCTTTTGTTTCACTGTTGCGAAAAAAATTCTAACAACGAGGGATTTTGAAGATATAAACACCAATTTTTGACAATCTTTCTGTCGAAAAATTTGAGAAACAGGCATACTCGTAACTCAACAATCGCTTGATGTGGTGGTTGCGCATATCATACATCAAATCATTGCAGAATTAAACGAAGAATTCAAATATGTATAAATATACAGGGTGTCACATTTGAAATAACGACGTTTCTGGTCGAACCAACTTTTTACCCCTCGTGTAGTGTGCCTGAAAATTTGCATAATTCAGAACAAAACTCGTGTGAGAATTTTTTCACAAAATAGTAAATAAAGAAGATATTATGATTTGCGTTACTTTTAACTCACTCTGTATATGATATGAGAGGTATTCCGTTTCCAGCAAGAAAGACCATTCAACTAACTATATTTTTTCTCTTAGAATCTTGGCCGAAATTGTAAACTTTTTCGATACATATTAAGTTTTCAATAGAAATATCTTCATTTAATTTACTTCTTTCTGTTTGTATAATCAAATGAAAACATATTCTCAATGATAAAATTTACTCGAATCCTACGATGATTAACGGAATTCAGCGATGAAAAACCACTACGGTATTTAATTTGAAATGAATAACTCCCAGTGAAATAATATGACCAATACTAAGTTCAATGTGAAAATCCTGAAATATTATTCATTTTTCCTATTCTCTTCAAGTTTTCATATAACTGATTGGACGAGCCAAATAATTCCAATTTCTCACTGTCTCAGAAATTAAGAGGTCCCCAACGTTCTTTGTTCCAGACATCTTTGAAAATGGCAAACCATTGCCAAAAACCAGCATATATCTGTATCCCATACAAACGTGGATACTGTCTTGAAGTGACGAAAATATTACTTTCAAACTTTCGTGAAAAAATAACTTATGACAGAAAAATATTTCCCAAAAAAACATAACAGAAGAATTCTTCGCTAATAAAATACGAAATGTTCCAAGATAATTGTATGTTCTTTAATAATTTTCTTTATTTTATTTTCTGTTAGGGATTCCAATCTGAGCAAGAGTCCGACGACGACAATGAAATTCAAGGAGTAAGTTACTCTGAAAAATGGTTTGTGGTTTCAGGAACTAACAGATAATAATCAATATATTTCTGTAATGTTGCATGAATAATCTGAATCTAATATCTACTAAATAGCTCGCATACTTCTATTAGAAACTTTTCGTGAAAGCAATCTCTGTCTTCAAGTATTCTGTGGATCTCAACAACACGCCCTACTATCTACAATATCAAATGAATGCCACTAGCTCAGTGGTTAGAGCGTTGTTTTAGGACCCGAAGGTTTCGAGATCATCCCGTGGCTACTCAGACGGAAGTGGTCACCATTCACTTCTGGGTCGAAAATGCACAGAGCTGTGCCTAAAGTGGTGTAATGACACAACAACAAAGCCTAGACAGAACGCAACTGATTCTCCTAACTCGTACAAGTTAAAGCCTCAGAGGCTTGCAGTTTCTGAGGAGTCTCTTCGTCATCATCATCATCAATTACATCCATGTTTGCAGAAATGCTAAAACAGGAACATTAAAGATATTTGAGAATGGTTTAACGTCTGTAAATATAATTGAGGAAAGAAATAACGGCAATTAAAGATATTGATTGGAACTCGAATCAAATTGGTTGGCGATAGCGCCAAAATTGAGGATTAGTGTTTCTCAATAACTCGAAGTCTTGATAACTGGATTCGACTGTATTTATAAGAGGAAATCATTAATCGGTATTCAGACTAATTTTGAATTCCTTAGAAAATTTTCAGTTCGAGCGAGAGTCGAACCACGTATCTTCAGATTGCCGGTACGATGTGCTACCAATTACACCATCATCTGAAGATGCGTGGTTCGACTTCCGCTATTAGTGAAAACTTTCTCCGGAATAATAGAATTCAGAGATTACTTGACTGGAACTAAGGTGAAGAGAGGCAGACCATTGAAGCTTACGAGCAGATTATTCGATTTTAATTCCATAAGTGCAGTTTCTCGACCAACTCGGCAGAATATTTGATGAAAGCCTCTGTGATTCCTACGTCGGGCCTCAACATGATCGTTATGCGGGCCACTCACACGGCATCTGTTATGGGCATTCTGGAAGCCGACCTCGGAGCCCTACTGTTCAGGTACCCAACCGGACTCCAAGCGTCGCCACCTACCCGGCATCCGAGCGGGCACCCTAGTCCGTCACGGGAGCCCGCTTCGAGTCTAGCATTCAGTTCAGACTTTCCAAACGCTTTGAACTTTGGGAATCGACACATGGTTCTGGCAGTCTGTCCTCCACACTCCAGACATCTCAGGACTCCCCTTCCTGGAGTCCAGAAAGCCGAAGGGTAGTCCCGATCGGCCATACACGGGGACTCTTCCGCATGAATGATGTGATGCTGGCTGCCCGAAAGTCCAGTTCAAAGTCCTCGTGAGTGGCATACAAAAGAGTCCTCGCCAGATTTTATGCTGAATAGTCGATGGTGTGCGAACGATAGGTCTTAATGGAACGCCGTCTTTGTGGATTTTTTGAAGACAATGAATTCCTGGAGGCTTCGTCGCTAGAAGTGGGATTCGTTTATATTTGCCATCTAACGGAATATAATTTGTAGATTTCATTCTCAATTTGATAAATACCTGCGGATATTTCCTCAAAAGCCTTTTTGGCCCCGTTGAAATATATTCAATTACCACATTTTAAGGTTTTCAACATCAATATTCTGGGGCAAGAGTTAGATCCAAATTTCCATTTGAAACAAAAAATATGCTGGAATACTGATGAGGTAGACAATTAACCATGCAAACAGACCGTATTCTCAATGTAACGAACTGTGTGGGTTTTCTCCGGCCATCCAACTTTTGACCCTTCCACCCTTTACCCTATCAGTAATCACACATATTTTGGAAACAGTAAATACTTGCATGGAACCTTTCAATTTACATCCTCTCCGAATTGAAGGAGCCTATTTTGATCGAATTGGTCATTATTAATGAGTAATCCATATCATATATTCAAAATTTTAATTTCATATTTTTAATGTTCACAATACTTCGACGGAATAAATATTTCGAGAAATTTAAGTATCTGCGATTCAAAAATGTATTCGAACCCCTAAAATCAGATGAATTCAAGTTGATATGTAGATAACATAATCAACATTGACCAATCTGGCAACAAACCCTCCTGCAGTTCGGAAATACAAAGCTGTATCTACACCGAATATGTATACCATAAATAGTTGCAATCACCGGAATAATTGTTATTTCGAATCAAATTTCCCATCATTCGTGAGATAAGTACGTTGTTTACCAGGACATAATGGCTATGTCTTCGCTTTCTGTATGAAATTTAATGCAGATAGCATTCTATATTGCGGTCGAATATATATCAGTGATACTGTGATCCTCACTTTTGTCTCCATTGTATGGAATGACAGAATTAGTTCATATAAATTTCAACATAAGCTGGAGATTATCGAAATGACCCGAATAATGCAAAAGGTTATTTGTGGCTGATGAAGTTTTATCCACACATCGACATTCGATATTACCTTTTGGATGCGTTATGGAGATGCCATTCGTACATAGAACAATTCCAGATGAATCTTCAACATGTATACTTTTATTCAAATCAGATTTCAGAGGTTAAAATAATTGCTTTTTTTCATATTCCATTTTTCCGCATTCGGCTTTGGTATAGCCATTTTACTTTGGTATGACCATTATACTAAAAATATTTGGAGAAGTACGTCCCTAATACAATTTCTTTTTTTTTTTCGATAGATAGTGGGTTCAAACATTTGGGGATCCAGTACTATTGGATTAAATTTTTTGAACGATTCTTCGTTTCAATAACTGTTCTTCCTGCTCAATTCATTATATTCGGTTTGTGGATAATTTGTTCAAATTCTCATAGTTTTTCTCTCGGGTTTATTAGACAAGTATTCATTCTGAATAGGGTGGCCAGATTTGTATGGTTTAGTACTACAACTCCTAAACTATAAAAGATAGAAAAAAAGTAAGATACATGTCCTGTTCTCTTTTTTCGAGAAACAGAAATTGCTGAAAACCCCAAGTTGCTACGGCCGACGTCTAGTTTCTGAGCTACAGGGCGATTTTGGTTTTTGGTCCAATTATATAATTAACTATAACTTCGTTATCATAGAATGTACGCTCTCGAAATGAACACATCTTTAGGGCACTTTTTTAATGGTTTTCAGCGGTGCTATTGAGTTTTTTGTATCAGCTCAAGTTTCGGAGCTATAACAAAATATTTATCAATTAATTTTTTTCAAATGGTAGGTAACCATTTTAGGGAATGATATTTCCAAATTCATCTTTCTTCGAAGACTACAAAAATATATATCATGATATACTTCCGAGTTCACTATCCTGGCCCACCCCAGACGCGGTTCTCATTTTGAGGCAGTGAATGAAGACATTTTGAAATTCTTTTTTTCGTGAAATGTGAAGGACAATCAGATGCACAATTTAAAATTGTTTTCACATATACAGGGTGTTCGATAACAAAGATATAGACCATAGTTACACTTTTTTGAATGGAATACCCTATATATGAATTTAAAAATTGAATGGCAAGGTCAAATAAAGATGAGTTTATAAAAACCATTTTATGTCTTAGGAGAACCATTTAAGAGAAAATGGCGAAAAATCGAAAAAAAGGAGTATTTTTAATTTGCAATTAATGAATAAACCCTTCGAGCCAACGAGACAGACAATGTTTTTTCGTGTAGACATATTGGCTACCCTTATGCAGAAAAAAAAATTTAACTCTGGAATATACTGAGTGATCATAAATAATGTTCAAACATTAACTACAAATAATGTTCAAAAACTTTCTTATTACAAATGGCACACCCAGTATTTCTGTACCTTGTTGAACCTAAAAATTAATATCGAAACTATCTTCATTGGGTTGCCCTATACCTAAACCTAATAGTTTTCAAGTAATTTTCGATTTTTAATTCTACTAGTTAACCTACTATTATAATTAGCGATATGCGATATTCATAGAAATACTTGGAAATATTTGTGGGGAAATGCTCACAATATTATTTGAAATCCGAAAAACTCATATGAAGATCTAAATAATGGTGTTGCGGTCACGCAAGATTTATAATTCTTTTATAAATGATTATCTACTGTTTTTCTTTTTTTCAATTATTTTCAAATTTATTCCGCCTAGAAGGTATCAAGTGTCATTATCATTCAATCTTTTCCGGTACATGCCCTCAAATTTTTCTTTATTCTTATCGTTTTTAAGTTAAGCTATACGTTCAAAGAATCATGTAACAAACGATTCATTTAAAAAAATATTTGCTCAGGCGATGAACCTTTGATTTTTCATACTTGTTATCTCCAATTGTTGGATTGAGTATTAGTAGACTCAAAGATTCAAAGATGTTCACAAAATACCTCCAAATACTACCTTACTACTGAATGTCCTTATGCTGGTGAAACTCGTTCCACTCGGTACTCAACTCACTCTTTGGCCAGAGGTTCACTATCACAGATCGAAAAGTCTTCAAAATATTGAAAATGTGAAGAATAGGGAAAATGTTGGACTGGAGCACAGGTTCATCGCCTGAGCAAATATTTTTTTAAATGAATCGCTTGTTACATGATTCTTTGAACGTATGGCTTGACTTCAAATCAAAACGATGGAAATAAAGAAAAATTTAAAGGCATGTACCGGAAAAGATTGAATGATAATGACACTTAATACCTTCTAGGCGAAATTACTTTGAAAATAATTGAAAAAAGAATTGATATACAGAAAAATAGTAGATAATCATTTATAAAGGAATAATAAATCTTGCGTGACCGCAACACCATTATTGGGATCTTCATATATGAGTTTTTCAGATTTCAAATAATATTGTGAGCATTTCCCCACAAATAATTCCAAGTATTTCGAAGGATATCGCTAATCATAATAGTAGGTTAACTAGTTGAATTAAAAATCGAAAATTACTTGAAAACTATTAGGTTTAGGTATTGGGAAACCCAATGAAGATAGTTTCGGTATTAATTTTTACGTTCAACAAGGTACAGAGATACTGGGTGTGCCATTTGAAATAAGAAAGTTTTTGACCATTATTTGTAGTTAATAATTGAAGATTAATTATGATCATTCAGTATATTCCAGAGTTGAATTTTTTTTTTCTGCATAAGGGTAGCCAATATGTCTACACGAAAAAGCATGGTCTGTCTCGTTGGCTTGAAGGGTTTATTCATTAATTGCAGATTAAAAATACTCCTTTTTTTCGATTTTTCGATATTTTCTCCTCAATGGTTTCTTTTAAGGCATAAAATGTTTTCTATAAACTCATCATTATTGAGCTTGCCATTCAATTTTTGAATTCATATATAGGGTATTCCATTTAAAAAAGTGTAACTATGGTCTATATCTTTGTTATCGAACACCCCGTATATGTGAAAACAATTTTAAATTGTGCTTCTGATTGTCCTTTACATTTGACGAAAAAAAATTTCACAATGTCTCCATTTACTGCCTCAAAATGAGAACCGCGTCTGGGGTGGGCCACCCTGTATATCGAAAATTTCGAAAAATCACTTTTTGTTCAACAAAATCCAAGAAAGCTGTCATAGAATTTCATGTCTCATTTTTTTCAGTTTCATCATTGTTGTATCGTCTGGCGCTTCTAAGCTGCCGAATTGATTCAGGAAATATTAGCTTTATTATTACTCAGACCAACATAGGGGCTTCGTGTAACTTGTTGATTCTAGTATGATTTCTCTGATAAATTGAAAAATGAAGAGCATTTAAATACTTAGGTGATTCGATGATAATAACACAAAGTTTCATGTAACCCGTTGATAACAGTAATAAATGTTTCCATGAGGGAAAAAAAAAGCTCCTTCAAGAAAAAAAGGTTTATTTGAAAGAAATAATATTTCCAACAAATGTTCGAATCGTTGTCCATTTGAGAAAATACATAAATTGCATAATGTGATATAAATAAGAACTTCAGAAGCGCCAGACGATACAACAATGATTGAACTGAATTTCACAGGTGAAAATAAATAAGACATGAAGCTATGAGCTCCTCAGTTATGAAGGAAGTTAGTCGAAGCCTGCTTGGATATTGTTGAACGAAATTTGAGCAGATACAAAAAATCCAATAGTACCGCTGAAAAGCAGTGAAAAAAGTGCCCCAAAGATATGTTCATTTAGAGAGCGTAAATTTTATAATACGGAAGTTATAGTCAATTATAATAATTGACCAAATACCAAAATCGCCGTGTAGCTCGGAAACTAGACGACGCAGCAACTTGTGGTTTTCAACAATTTATGTTTCTCGAAAAAAGAGGACATGAGGTGAATATTACTTTCTCTATATCTTATATTTTGAGATATGTAGTAACGAACCATCGACATCTGGCCACCCTGTACATTGTCAATATTTAGTTTTTTTGGCATCTTATAGGTACAGGAAATAACACCCATGAAAAAGCTATGAACGATAAAATATTTATTGTTATAATATGAGTGGTTGGGAAAATTTTGTTTAATCAATTTTCATGAGTGCCTCAGACGCTGTTCAGATAGATTGGTACAGAACGATTGGGGCACGGACATGCCATTAAATGTTCCCCAAACTTCAAATCTCATCAGTGTGAAGTTGGCGGACACAAGTATTCCGAGAGGTTTATCGTTTGCTGGGCTCCTGATTACCAAAGATAAGAATAAAACATCATATTGCTGTCTCAAAGTTGAAAGAACGGAATTGAATTCAGTAGAAACGTTGATAAAGTATCCTAGAATCATATTCTAGGAGGTTTTATTCAGAGGTGGTGAAAAAACGCACTTTTTATATGGAGTTCGTGTATTTTATTTCGTAAGGCGAAATGAACTGATATAAAAACCTCATTGTTAGATGTTCAAGTGAAGTCTTTCTTCAATCTAATATTTAACTGCTCTAATTGTGATACTGATCTGTTTCCTCAGGACGCTTCATGGATAACACATTGAATGGTGTTGGAACAATATCTTCACTAACAACTTACTGAGCTAATTCATCAAAAACTGACTGAATTCATATTATTCTTGCAGGTCGAGAGTTCCGAGTTCGATTTGCCCTCGGGTAGCGGTGGTTACCCCGAAGGCAGCGGTAACGAAGAATTCGGCTTCATACCGCCACCTCCGCCGCCACCAGATGGTAAGAATTGTAATTATGGCTGTGAGAATTGTTGCAATGAAATTTTGTCTTCCAACAATGCAGCCGGATTAGGATATCGAGGGGAGAAAGGCGACAGGGGCCCAAGGGTAAGTAATGTTTAATTGCTTCACGCAACTCTTCTCCCTTCTGCTCCGATTTCCCCGAGTAGGGGAAAAAACTTTCGACCGATTTGATACAACGTCAATCCGAGCACAGATTAGGGTAACATCATCTTAATTAATTTAATAGCAGTTACATCGTCACAACTGTGTATATCAGTTGAATTCGAGCTTGAGTATCTCGGCTGGAAAATTCCGTAGTCATCTTGAAATCAAATCTGTTTGTCGTGTTTGTCGATATTTTGAACTGAATGAATTCCTTGCGCAGTCGGAAGTTCAAAATACGATTCCAGCGAAATGATGTCCAGTAGTTGATGCTTGTTTGACCGAATTGTCTTCCTTGTTGGCGACGTATAAGCACGATAGAAAAAAACCTCAATTCCTGTAAGTGTTTTCTTTCCACCCTCAATTGATTTAAACTAACTTCAACATATCGTATCTTCCTGATGTTTTTCTTTTTATGTTTTTATATTTTAGTGCTCCTGATGAAGAGATAAATTAAATTCTCGAAAGCTCGAGCAAATGGAAAAGGAGTTTTTCTGAAAAAATACGGCTGATATCCCAATAACCTTTTTTATTGACGAAAAAAACAGCAAACAATAATACTTCACTTGTATAAGCATCTTATACAGGGTGGCCAAGAAATTGACGTCCAAAAGAAAAAAACAGGTCCCTCGTGTCATGGGCTATTCGAATCACCCTCATGTACGAGTATGTTATGCGATTTTTCACGGTTTTCGAGTTATGAATTTTTTTATGAACTTTGAAAATTTTCGACTTGACCATGTTAAAAGTTATTAAAAAAAAAAGTTACAGGACTTCTCTGTGAAATTCTTTTTGTAACTTAATCTCCATGAATTGTACTTTCATACATAAAATAACCAGATTAGTTACTTCGATAAAAATTATGGAAATGTTGGTCCCAAGTGAAAAAGTTACGTAAATTGGATTCTGATCTGAATTTTCGAATCAAAATTAAAAATGTAAAGGGTGAATTCACGGTTTCTTAGTATGCTTAAAAACTGAGGCTAGAGGTGGCCACTTTGAAAACCTACTGTAAATTTTATAGATAAATTTATTTTTATTTACATTATGATGTGTAATTTATTGCCATACCTATTCCTTTTTTTATCTAGAACTCTTCTTGACCAACATCTGAAGCTAGTTTTCATTAATTTTTAGCATTTTCTATCATAACTTGATCAGAAAATTCTTAAAATGGCAAAAAATAATTCTGTGATAAATGTCTAGTTCTTTGATTTTTTCCACCTCGATGACTTTGGAGGCTTATTCTTTCTAGCAAAAGTAGAGTGATAAGTACCATTTTTCATCAATGATTCTAAAAGCTGACTGTTGAATTCGCCTTTTCACATTTTTAATTTTGATTCGAAAATTCAAATCATAATCCAATTCACGTAACTTTTTCACTTGAGACCAACATTTCCATAATTTTTATCGAAGTTATGAATCTGGTTATTTTATGTATAAAAGAACAATTCATGGAGATTAATTTACAAAAAGAATGTCACAGAAAAGTAGTGTACTTTTTTTTGCGAATATCTTTTTTAAGATGGCCAAGTCGAAAATTCTCAAAGTTAATAAAAAAATTCATAACTCGAAAACCGTGAAAAATCGCATAACAAACATGGGGGTAATTCGAATAGCCCATGACACGAGGGACCTGATTTTTCCTTTTGACGTCAATCTCTTGGCCACCCCGTATAATGAATTTTCTACATTTTCTTTTTCTCCTCCAACGTGTAAACCATTTTGTAATTTTTATTGAGAACTGATAAAACGCACCCCTAATAATTCTGCAATAAAGAATACTGAAACAAAATTTTTTGAAAGCAATAATCTCTTTGCGTATGGCCTGTCCTTGCAGATTCTGATAAGCAAGAAGAGAAAAAGGCATTCAACACTTTCTAATCACCTTATTTGTTCTTTTTTCTTTCAGTAGAAATTATGCGATCAATAAGAAAACATTTTTGTTTTATTCATCAGTTTTATCCCATAAAAAACAAAGTGTTTCTTTGTGAATATCCACTTTTAAGAACACAAACTGCAGCTTCATACAAATTGGTTTTGTGTATGTTTGACAGTTTTACTATTCCGGAGGTGAAACAGCTCAATTCCCTTCTATTTGTTTATAATTGGAATATTGGATAGTACTGCTGTCGGCCAGTAGATCCACCTTCGAGGTAGATCCAACTTGCAGGCAGATTCGCATTCTTTTTGAATTCAATTAACGAATAGGAAAAGAATTGGCAGCAGTCAAAATAGGGAAAGAATCACAGCAGCTGTCGAAGAAATTCGTTTAATAATATTGACCATTAGATCCTCCTTCAAAGTAGATTTGCATTTCAGGGAAACATAGAAAACTTGATATGTGCCGTGCTATGGGTCTTAATTTGATTGAGGATGTATTTCACAGAGAAGTCGGAGAATGCTCTCACCGACCGAACTGGAATGACACCAATCAAATGAATGAATAGGTCAATTGAAGAACAGTACTAGTCCAAGATTGCTGTTAGAAGATAATCACAAAACACATTGTAGTTCCTCATTCGTTGATTGAACAATGTTTGCTTTCACAAATTTATTGGGTGTGATTAGGTGGATAGATTTAAATCAGAATTAGGTGAATTTTGGTTTTCAGGAATTAGTTATTGAAAAAATAAGACCGTGGACATGTACTGTTCTTGAATGAATTAATGGTTTATGGATAGCCGGAAATTAATAAAATCTAAATATTTTCAATGGAATATACTAATGGTGAGTTTCATAAAGATCGTTTTTGTCAAATCGACCAATAAAATTTCAAATTTACGGATTTTTAATCAAAGAATCTCTCGATCAAGCATTTTATCCCCGATCAACGTTTATGAAACCCGGCTTTGATCTTCTATAGGTACTCTTTCTTATACATAAACTTAAATAAAAAAAGGGATTTTTTCAGTTATCTTCAGAGTGTGCTGTCTTCCAAGATGTTATATGATAATATAACTCTTAATTTTCACCCTTTATGTATCTCATCACTTTTATTACGTTGTCAATTTTTTTTAATTGATCGTTACTTGTTTAGTATAAGCCGGTTCAGGAGGCAACTAGAAAGAAGTGTTATTTTTTTCAGCACTGAAAGGACAGTACAAGTCCTGGACTGGTACTGTTGTTAGGATGATTGATGGAAATGGGGGGGGAGGTCGTAGAGCCGTTGTGTTCGTATCAATGATACTGTTCTCTCGCTGAATCGATAGGGCTGCAAACTGAGTGCATTCTGGCCATCTCAGATGAAAATGACTAATTTTGGACTTGTAGGTACTGTTCTTCAACTGACCGATTCAATTGCTTTCCAGACTTCCTAATTTTAAGCGTGCATAAACGAGATATTGGCGAGAAGGACATTCTCTCTACTGGCCGGTAGCTCCAAGCAAATAGTCCTAGGCAAATCTCACTCAATGAAGCACGATCATATTCTGATAAAGAAATTCTTAAGTTCATATTACTCCATTTATTCGTTTTCAATCCTCACTGTTGAGTATGCTATTTAAATATAACTCAAATTGAAGAATCATTTTTATTTATAAGAATAACTCATATTTTTCATTCAGTTCATAAAAATTCAAGATCAGTATTTTTCAAAGATCTTCGAACACATTTCAAACATCTCAGATGCCCCTGGAAAATGAAAATGATCAATGCACTTCAGTTCTTATCTTTGTTGATTCAAATCATTATATCCTAAATTATACTTATCAAAAATAATATGTAATACTTTAAATTGCACAAAAAACATTAGATTATTCGACGACATTGAATAACAAGCACAATTGAAAATGTATGTACGAAGCAGTTCAATTAATATTTTACTAACCAAACAGCAATCGAGGGATGTCTTGATTTCATCAATTCAAAATAGATATGTTATGCTGCCGTTCGCTTAGTTATTATATATTCTATTTTATCTATATACTATTTGGCCCGGCGAACTTTGTTTCGCCTAAATGATACTTAAGGTGGATTTCACAAATTATTAGCCATTAACCAAAGCGACACCTAGTGGCCTTATTCAAAAGGAGGAAAAGCATTTCCTACATAAGCAAAATTTTCATCGAGTTTTTCAGAGTTTTGATGTATTTTATAATAACCAGGCCGTAGACGAATCCATAAGTGAAGTTTCATAACAAACAGTCCATCCGATCTCGAGTTATAAATGGTGTAACCAACAACTTTGTTTTATATATATAGATTTTGTTTCGAAAAATCTTATCGGCACCAACCATCGCTTCTTCCTTGCACTCTCCCCGAGAAAAAACCATACAAAATATTAAAAAGTCAATATAAATTATTTTTCAATCGGTCAGTTACTGGGTTTGGCCTGATTTGAATCTGGGTGTTTCCAAGTGTTCCGGTTTCATAAGCGTTCATATTCCTTCTGCGTAAAAACCTCCGTGGAAGTCTGAGAAACATAGCGATGGAAATTTCCTAATTCGAACGCCTAGGAAAGGTTCTAATTAATCATCTGCGAGCTTCTGTCTTCAACTTTCCCATTATTTCGGAGTAGGGGATAAAAAGTAGAGTGGATTCATTTCGTGGGAACACATGTTGCCGAACTTTCTGAGAGGTTTAGTCGGTGAAAAATTCAAACATAGATAAATTCATTCGAAAATTTTCAATCCAATCAAAATTTCGTCATTGTTGTAGATAAAAACAATTGTTGGAGTGTAATGCAAAAATAAGTGGCTATGAGTTGAATTACATTTGGGATAAAAACGCACCCTTTTTGTCTTGATGACGTTCATATTTTAATAATGGATTTTCGCGTGGGCTTGCTAGTAACATGTTGTATCAGCAAATAAATCCGGGTTTTCAACACAACTATTAATGGCTGGTTAACATTCCAATCAAGACAACCACTCTCGGCACTCTCCAATCAAATCCAATGATATCGAAATCATGATTCCAAATGGTGTATGAAATATGACCACATAATTGTTACAATATGAATCTATTTGTTATTTTCCCCGATAAAATGAATTTTATAAGCTTGAGGATAATATAGCTATTATTACAACAAGGGAAATATATTCATATTTCCCGTGTTGTAATCAATAGTTTTTTTCTGATTGAAACGCATTATTGTTCTGAAAATGGAAAAATTAATATTAGATTGCAAATTTTCGAATTCATTGGATTTTAAACGTTGCTATGGGCAGTGTTTGTGAAAATCATAGTTGTCTGTTCTGATTTTCATGTCTTGTCAAAAATAAAATTGCTGAAATAATGTCAAAATACGTGGAAGATCAAGCGGAGAAAGCCCGTGAATGTTTGGTTCCGGAGAAATCTAACACTGCCTACGTACAATAAAGCGTATGAAGACTTTCAGGAGTGGAGAAGAAAAAATTTGGTGGACGGTGTCAACGAAAATATTTTGTTAGCATATTTTGAAGATTTGGTATGTTGCTCTGATTCTTGATATTTTTGATGTAATACTAATTTGTTCGATCCCTACTTGCAGAAATATTCACCAAACACGTTATGGCCAAAATTATCGATGCTAAGGTCAATGTTACATTTGAAGAAAAAAAAACTGAAGTCAAAATATTCGATGAAGTGGAAGCATTTGTTGAAAACAAAAATAAAGGATACTTTCCCAAACAATCAGCAGTGTTGGCTCGGGAGGAGATCAAGAAATTCTTGAGAGAAGCTCCAAATGACGAATTGCGAACAAGATATTTAATAATTTGCATCTGGTTACAATACCTTTAGCTGAAATTTCAAGAATTGCACTTTTCTTTTTCCAATAAATAAATGAAAGATTTTTTATAGTAAAATATAAATATATCATATTGTCCCAAGGGAAATATGACTTGACGTTTCATATTTCCCTTGGGAAATATTAGTGTGTTATGACATATGGTAACTAAGGCGATATTGCTCAATATTGTTCCGATCAGAAAAAAATGCATTATTTGAATTTCTATTTTCACAAATTTTTCATTCCTTCTCGGAGCATTGAATCTAAAAACCTCAACATATCCCAGAGACACCTACTTAAAAACAAATAGCTTAATTTATCATTATGTGCATGAAAGTAAATAATATACGATTAAAATATTGTTGAGAAAACTGAAAAAGAAGCTTAATAGCAAGCCCAAGGAAAAATCAAAAATGCAACCGACTTCTCATTTTTTTTAAATTGTCTTCTAGTTTTTAGTTCAGATATTTTTTTTTCAAAATTCTCTTATTCACATTCAGTCAAAATCGAATTTCTCAATTTCGAAGTTTTCAACAATTGAAAGGAAAATTTTTCATATCATCTTCCAACGAAATTTTGTATATGGAAATTCAAATTGAGTTTCCTTCGAAACTCCTCATTCGATTTCGTCAATTTAGAGCTGCAAAGTGTGTCCAATAGTTTTTTTTTAGTTTCATGTACCAACTATCTGTTCATATTAGTATCATCTTTCAAAATATTCAAATTGGGTTTTTTGCTTCAATTTTTCATTTTTAGTTAGGTATTTGATTCACATTCTCCTCGAAATCATTCATTCGAGATATTTTTCTGATTTGTGTTTTTAGTCTTTGAAATGGAATAATTCTCAAAATTCTTCAGTTTTCATTCCGAATTTTATAAAATTGGAATTCGTTAGTATCAATATACGCATAAACGTACTGTATATGGTTGAAAAAGCATGCTTTTTCGAACGAAGTTAAATGTTGTACCTCACAACTGCAGTTGTGAGGTACAACATTTAACTTCGTTCGAGTTGACCACTGGAGGGTATTTTTATTTGATGGCGCTTTAGTATAACCAATACACATGAAGTCTTCTAGTATTGATTTGAACGGTCAGATTCCTATCCGATTCATGTCTAAGTTGTGTAAATAAGGCCATGTGGCGAGTTCGATGAGGCATTTTGTTGATATTTATATCAATGAATATCTATACTCCATTCACTTTTATAAAGTATCGCGGTTTGCCATGATTTAAGTTTATCAAGTTCTTTCACTTGAAACGGACGCAGGTTGGTACTCGTGAAAATCAAGCGACGTTGCCAAGTCTACTTTCTATTTACTCTTTTTTAACTTTATAAATGGAGTTAGTTCGTCTAAGGTTTTACTGTGGCGCAGGTTTCGTAGAACTACTACATTTTCATACTGGAGTATTTCAAGTTGTGCAAAAATGTATTTAAATGTCTTCTGAATTCACATAATATTTTCTCAAATTCATTAATTTTGCAAAGTAAAGGAACATTTTGATGAATACGCAATTACTACGATTTTTTAGCAGAAAGGGCAACGTTGCTCGTTCAACTGACAGAAGAATAACTATAACATATGAAAAAGGATAATGGGAAGTAGGACAGCCAATAAAACACAACGTCTTACTTCAGCAACGTTTCGTCCATATATTTGGACTTCTTCACAGCTTTAGTTAATCGTTGTGGGCCAACGGTGTGGAATACAAAACATTGAACACACAGTGTATAAATAAAATAGGGTCAGATATTTACAATTAAAATAATAAGTTAGAACGGACATCACATAAATACAATACATAAATACAATAAATTTCCTATGCACATTGCGAAGGACGTGAAATGGTTGATATAATAACTATAACCCAACATTTTCAAAACATACACGGTGAAATGTGTCAAAATTTCATGGCAAACCGCGATACTTTATAGAAGTGAATGGAGTATAGATGTTTATTTCCGAATATACATAATGTAATTCGAAATAATGTTTCAAACTTTCTGAATTTTGGTAGTTCAAAAGTAGGTACCAATTGAATTCAAAACATTGGTTGTTGACGAAATTATGAAATTACTTATTGACTCATTTCAATACGCATAAGAATTCATATGATCGCAAAATATTGTTATGTAGTGGGTAGTATTTGGGCAACAGATTGAATGAAATTAATTCAATGATATAAATCACCAAAATTTCAGATCGCTCCCGAATGATTGAAATATGAAACATCATATTCAAAACCTATCATTTCCTCTGTAGAATCCAACTCAATCGTGAACAAATTGGGTTATAATTCTTGAATGGTCGAATAACTAAGACAAAATTAGGAAACATTCAGTGATGATATTCCTCGAATTCACAAGATGTACGGAATTCACACATTCTCCACTATCAGAACAGATTACGCTGAGAATTTCGATGTTTCAATGATATACATCATTACGTATAGTTCCCCTCCTTTTCAGATTCTTCTTAAGATTTTGAGGACAATTTGGTTCGAACAGAAAGTATTCGGAAATTGATTGCCCAATAATATTAAAGAAGAAAGAAATGGAAAAAATTTCCTTACGATATAATCAGAAGTGCTGATAGGTTGAACTTGGAACACCTCGTTTGTTTTTAGACATTTTCCTTCTATCTAGACTAGATTCTAGACTTACAGGACATAATTTCATTCTAAACATAGTAACAAATTGGCGAAGGATCTGGTTCATATCTTGAAATAATGTTTACAATCTACAGGGTCTTTCACGAGGAACCTCACCCATATTTATACGGGAAACTACTGAACGTATTTTCATGAAATTCAGCACTCATAAGTATTTCACGCTGCTGATGAAATCTAAAATATTTTCAAGGCATGAGCACCTCCGGTTTTTCCGGAAATGACGTCAACTTCCGTTTTTCAAATTAGAACACCATTTTTTATTGCAGAAATAGATTCCTTAGAAAATTTCAAGTTATTTTGATGTAACATTTTTCAGTTTTGGTTGGAAAATTCTCTCTGAGCGGGAAAATTCGAAAAAAAATCGAAAATAGAGCTCCGCTGAAACAAGAATAACTTCGAGGTTTTTGGATGGAAAATTTTCATTTTTGGGATTTTTCAAGATGTAAGATTGATGTATCCACTTTAAAAATCGAAATCGCGATTCATGATACAGGGGGTGAAAAAATCGCTTCCAAAGTTAGGGATGACAAAATCGTGAAAAATCAATTTTTTCAAATTAGAACCCCATTTTTTTATGGCAGATATTGAATCTACGTTAAAAAATAATGTGAGTGTATGCATCACACCCTTGCCCTAAAATGGATATTTTCTGAGTTAATATCCACTTTAGGGCAAGGGTGTGATGGATACACTCACATTATTTTTTAACGTAGATTCAATATCTGCCATAAAAAAATGGGGTTCTAATTTGAAAAAATTGATTTTTCACGATTTTGTCATCCCTAACTTTGGAAGCGATTTTTTCACCCCCTGTATCATGAATCGCGATTTCGATTTTTAAAGTGGATACATCAATCTTACATCTTGAAAAATCCCAAAAATGAAAATTTTCCATCCAAAAACCTCGAAGTTATTCTTGTTTCAGCAGAGCTCTATTTTCGATTTTTTTTCGAATTTTCCCGCTCAGAGAGAATTTTCCAACCAAAACTGAAAAATGTTACATCAAAATAACTTGAAATTTTCTAAGGAATCTATTTCTGCAATAAAAGAATGGTGTTCTAATTTGAAAAACGGAAGTTGACGTCATTTCCGGAAAAACCGGAGGTGCTCATGCCTTGAAAATATTTTAGATTTCATCAGCATCGTGAAATACTTATGAGTGCTGAATTTCATGAAGATACGTTCAGTAGTTCCCGTATAAATATGGGTGAGGTTCCTCGTGAAAGACCCTGTATATACATAGATGAATAGATAGATATGGATACATGTCAAGCTAATAAAGTCGTGTAAAAATGGATGATGTTCGCGATTATCAATCTTTACCGTTATTCTCCAAACAGTATATTTTCAACATTGGTAATCGCAGTTATATTTCAGGGCCCACCTGGTGAATCAATCCGAGGACCTCCTGGTCCCCCTGGACTCCAAGGACCACCAGGACCAGAGGTGAGTTTTTCTGTAAATTCATCTCGCTCATTAATGTGAAACGGAATGTCGTGTAGAAAGAACCTTTGAAATCAAGAACCAATTACGAACACAAACTTGAATATTAAAATAAGATAATGCAGTTATTTCTAAGAATGGGAAAACCCAAATATTGATATCTTGAGGCTACTCAACTATTGTATATGCGGATTTGAAAAATTATATAAGTATTGTACAAGGTGGGCATATTTTGATGATTTAGCACTACAACTTTTAAACCAGAGGTGATAGACAAAATCTGATACCCCATTCTCGTTCTCGTTTTGGCTACCTCTTTTTGTTTTCGAGTTATACGCGAAAATTGGAAAAATGGCCTTATCGAAAAAAATCGATATCTCCGCTAATACTGATGATGATTTCTGAAATTTAAACATTATACAGGCACTTTTCTACGTAGAATCCAGTGGCAAGCGTTTCCTTTATGCACCATTTTTAATTACGAAGCAATGACCCCTATGTTTTTTCAAATGGAAACACTAGATTTCTGTGCCATTTTCTGAAAGTTTAATTTTTTCTGATTTCAAAAATATATAACATGGTATGGTTTGTATCAATATGAGTAAAGAAAATGGTCAAAAGCGCGCCATATATACAGAGTGTAACAGCCAAATGGAATAAATTCGATAACGAATAAATGAGGAGGTGTTAGAAAAAACGCTCGGACACGTCGATTTGTAATTTTAAATGCGCATATTTTTCAAGAAAATAAAATTATATAGGATGTTCCATGCGACCGTGGCCAATACCAACCTTTTTATTTCAAATGCAACCCTATATTATTTATTTTTTGGATTCTTCAGAGAATTCTAGACATAATTCATGTAAAATGTCCTATACCTATCTTCAACTTTTTCGGAAAAATTAGGTGTTTTCAGATTTCTTACAAAAATTAATATTTTAAATGAAAATTATTTCATTTCACAAATTCGATACATTACACTCAAAACTTGAACCCTTAAACTTAGACGACCTAAGAAAACCGAATCACGCTTGCGATTAGATCAGTCACGCCTGAAATGTTGAGTAACGTTAGAAGACAATTCTACACCAGATTAGCATGTTGCCAAGACGTTCGCGGCGAGCATTTTGAACATTTCCTACATTGACATTAATGTTTTTTTTTCAATAATTAAGAAATAATCAGTATTACTTATTAGGTTTTAAGTGTTATGTACCGAATTCGTGAAATAAAATTATTTTCATTTAAAACGTTGATTTTTGCAATAAATCTGAAAACACTTAATACTTCCGAAATAGTTAAAGATAGGTATAGGACACTGGACATTGTGCATGAATTATGTCTAGAATTTTCTGAAGAATCCAAGAAATAAATGATATACAGGGGGTTGCATTTGGAATAAGAAAGTTGGTATTGGTCACGGTCGCATGGAACACCCTATATAATTTTTGCATGAATTATGTATAGAATTTTCTGAAGAATCCAAAAAATAAATAATATACAGGGGGTTGCATTTGAAATAAGAAAGTTAGTATTGGCCATGGTCGCATGGAACACCCTATATAATTTTATTTTCTTGAAAAATATGCGCATTTGAAATTACAAATCGACGTGTCGGAGCGTTTTTCCTAAATTCCTCATTTATTCGTTTTATCGAATTTATTCCATTTGGCTGTTACACTCTGTATATGGCGCGTTTCGACCTGAATTGATGCTGTGACCGCGCGCTTTTAACCATTTTCTATACTCATATTGATAGAAAACATACCATGTTTATATATTTTCATTCAGTATTAATTTATTCACTTGCCTGCCCATGAAATTATTAATAGAAATATAGGAATTTGAATTTTAACCTTATTTATATTAATAACTTACACAATGAAGAAAAAAACAAATAAATTATGAATTAATCTCTTTATCAAAAAATATCATTCAATACATTTATTTTTATCAGAAGTCAAAAAATGGTATAAAGGCTACAAAAACTTTATTCATTCAAATCAAAAATAAGTTCGAGCAATAACGAAATCAAGGATATTGCACACATTTCTCGGAGTCAAGGATTCTTCTATCTGAATAGAGTAGAAAATGGTCACTGCATCCGGAAGGTGAATAAAATCGTGAAAACTTTGAATTAACGATGAATAATTGAGATTAATACCCCATTCTATGATAACCCGCAACGAATTCTTAATAATCATTTTTAACGAACATTCCCGAATAACTCCAATCTAAAATTACACGTGCAAAATGACAATACAGTAAACTTTATGGTTCCATTAAGCTCGTCTAATGAATTCTCCTAGAGTTATGGAGAATCGCGAATTAATAGGTCTACTGCAAATTGGTGAATGCGTCGGGTGGCTCGCTTCGAGAAGCGGTCTGGTAGGATTATTTTTTCACTTTCTCAGCGCTGGAATTTTGCGAAGCGATCTAAATTCTCAATAAAAAACCCCTTCATATTTTTGGGTCAGATATCCTTGCAGTTTCCAATGAAGGAATTCACCTGAGATTTCAATGGAATAATTGTTTTTCATTTTATTTTTTAAAGACACCCATTCCCATTCAAACCGGCATGATGGATGCAGGCATTGATTAGAATTCAACAGAGGGATCCACTTCTTAGGATAACCTCGATAGTCATGATAACGAATATGTATTATTGTGCCGTTTTGAAGATAAAGAATTTTGCAATTTCCTGAGTACACTGCAATAAGAAACAATAAGAAGCGCATAAACAAAATAGTTCATGAACTGTCAGTAAAATCTGTCAGGTTTGAATCAGGCGAGCACAGAGACCACTGCATCTCTTCTTCAGCGCTTTTAAAAATGTTCAATGATATTACTTCAGAATTTCATCAGCCCTGAAGTGAGTACTATGGAAATATACTACACTCGATAAAATAAACGATTTGTAAGCAAATTTCAAGTACCTAATTTCATCTAGATTTATGTTGCGATGCTTACAAAACGAAGCTTCGAATGAAAATTCTACTGGAGCAAAATGGGAAAAAATGAACGGATACATCAGAAAGTCAAGTTCTCGAATTACAATTACAGCCTCGAAAATTCTGAGGCTGTGAAAAATGTTCATTAATTTCCTTAATTGCCATGGGCATTACGATTTTTTTGCATAAACAAAAAATATGTGGAATGCGTTTTCATGGGTTTTGTCGTTCTCATGATGAGTAGATAATAGCCAGAATATGCGAATAGAATATTCAACTCTATTCAAGACTATTGAATATATCATAATGAAATCATCTCAATTTTCATCTCTAAAATCAAATTGCCGAAGCGACGAATAAAATTGAAATGGTATTCCCAAATATTTTAAAAATCTTATATGAATAATTCAACTGTTATTCAGAGTCACAAGGTGAAGCCAAATCTTTGGTAACGTTTAAGTTTGTACGCATGCGCCAACTGGATACTTAAAAATTGCGGGAAAAGCAGAGTCGATGTGAATTCTGAAATTCATTAGATAAATATGAGGATAGAAAGTGAGTAAATTGAAGAGATTTGAAAAATATTACATGATATTGTTAGGTTATGATCGAAAATATCGACACGAATTAATTATAAGACTTCAAGGCACACGTTCCACGACATTAAATGATGTGTCAGAGTGAGATTGAATGAATAAGTTATGATTATTCTTAACTAATATTTCTGCACATGCAGAGATCTCGTTTTTTATCAAAGCGCAGCTTCAACTCCATTGGCTGTTTATCTAGATTGAAGTTTGACAGACCAAAATCCACAAATGATTTATGATTGCCCAAATTCTTGTTAAAACACCTTACTCAATAGTCAAGTACAAAATGAAAATTGAATCAAAGGGGAATGGGAAATCTCTGGACTGGAGATCGGGTGAAAACTGGTCCAATTTGGAAATTTTCTCATACAGATTTGGGAAAAAACATGGTACCAAATATATATCTTTGAAACGAGAAGAACGATATTTATGAAACTTTGCACCCAAGTGCCTGACGCATCTGATGCCATTTCGGTTACTACTGTACATTTTGGGCACTTTTACGGGACATCTCCGTTATTTTTAACGTTAGCGGGATGCGGTTTTCGCGACAGTGTGCTACTTTTTTGTGAAACTGAAGATGGCGCAATCAGTTTTCGCATAGCCCTCTTAGTTTTTGCTATACAGGCTGGAAATGAAAAGTATCACTTTTTAATCACCCCCCGTATCTCAGTTGTGCTCAAACTTGGAGAAATGGTTGAAACGCATTCCTATTGATTTTTTTCCGTAGAATCCAGTGGCGTAGTCAGTTTTTCAATCAAACTTTCCGTTTTTGAGTTATTGAGCAAACATATGTTTTTTTTTAAATTGGACACCCTGTATATTATTTTTTATTCTTATTAAGCACAATCTCAGCTTTTCAAAAACATATTATTTCATGCATTTATTTTCAAAACCAAGCTCAGAATTCAAGATTTTGTAATTCAATTGTCAATAACTAAGTAGTAGGCTCTATTACTGTTTATATTAAAAACAAAAAATAACTGTCAAGATTTCTTCAGAAATCGAAAATAATGTTAACATAATATCTACATCGCATAATCTAATATTTAACTTAATTGAATTTGCAATTTTTTGAAAATTTAAATAATTGATTACCTATAAATACCAATTATTAAATTTTTATTAGGGAATCCGAAACAATAACAAAATTTTGTAATTTGGTTTTATAGATGCTGTTCAAAATGACGACCATTTTCCTGTACACAAAATCTGCAGAGTTTCGTTATTCTTTTAATGGCGTTCAAAAGAATCATAGGCCTTCTTTGCAAATTTTCAATATCTAGTATTTAAAAAAACAAATAAAGTTAAAAAGTAACCATAGCGCTCCTGAAGGTTACCTTTGAAAGTATAGTTCCAATGCTTCTTGGTAATTTTCATGGCTTTGGATGAAACAAACAAGCATGTCATATTTCTCGTAATTTTCGTAAGCAGCCATAATGAGAAAAACTCAAAACTGAATCATTAAGATAATATAATAAATAATAAAAACTGAGAGAACTGTAAACTTTTAAACCAACCGACAAAGCTTTGACATTTATTTTCTGTTTTTAATAAACAGTCATAGAGCCTACTACTTAGTTATTGACAATTGAATTACAAAATCTTGAATTCTGAGCTTGGTTTTGAAAATAAATGCATAAAATAATATGTTTTTGAAAAGCTGAGATTGTGCTTAATAAAAATAAAAAATAATATACAGGGTGTCCAATTTGAAAAAACATATGTTTGCTCAATAACTCAAAAACGGAAAGTTTAATTGAAAAACTGACTACGCCACTGAATTCTACGGAAAAAAATCTATAGGAATGCGTTTCAACCATTCCTCCAAATTTAAGCACAACTGAGATACGGGGGGTGATTAATAAGTGATACTCTTCATTTCCAGCCTGTATAGCAAAAACTAAGACGGCTATGCAAAAACTGATTGCGCCATCTTTAGTTTCACAAAAAAGAAGCACACTGTCGCGAAAACCGCATCCCGCTAACGTTAAAAATAACGGAGATATCCCGTAAAAGTGCCCAAAATGGGATACCCTGTACTCCCGTTTCTAACGGAAATAGTTTTCAGATTTCGAAGGACTTTGTTCACACGTAAAGTAGTAATAAGAAATATGACATCAGATTCCTGATGCTTCATGGTTCTTGAATGTCTCATGAATATCGTTCTCTTCATTTCGAAGATACTCACTTGTTCCCCTTGTCTACCCAACCTTGTATATTCGTCATTCAGTTCAGTAAACCGCATGGTCCCCAAACTGAGACTAATAGGTGAAGTTTTTACATTGCCAATCATAACTCACTCCGACGTCACATATATGTGACCGAATATGTCTGAATCAGTACAGCAATTCATCATTTACCTATGGTCGATAAATTTCGATACATCGTGGGAAGTTACATCTGCAAGAATGAATCATAACGGATTCTATTTTTGAGAGAGTGCAGTGAAACAACAAAACTACGTTTATGATATTTGGAATATGATTCCGAAAGGAATATGTAGTAAACTTATTTTTTCCCGTCATATCCTCATAGTTGCCTATTGGCAAAAACTAACTATGGTCTGACAGTCTCAAAAGTTCTGTATATTATTTATTTTTTGGATTCTTCAGAAAATTCTAGACATAATTCATGAACAATGTCCTATACCTATCTTCAACTTTTTAGGAAATATTAAGTGTTGAGTAACATTAGAAGACAATTCTAGACAAGATTAGCAGGTTGCCAAGACGTTCGCGGCGAGCATTTTTTAATAATCTAGAAATAATCAGTAATACTTATTAGGTTTTAAGTGTAATGTACGGAATTTGTGAAATAAAATAATTTTTATTTGAAACGTTGATTTTTGCAATAAATCTGAAAACACTTAATACTTCCGAAATAGTTAAAGATAGGTATAGGACATTGTTCATGAATTGTGTCTAGAATTCTCTGAAGAATCGGAAAAATAAATAATATACAGGGGGTTTCATTTGAAATAAGAAAGTCGGTATTTGCCACCGTCACATGGAAGACCCTATATAATATTATTTTCTTGAAAAATATGCGCATTCAAAATACAAATCGACGTGTCCGAGCGTTTCTCCCAACACGCCCTCATTTATTCGTTATCGAATTTATTCCATTTGGCTGTTACACTCTGTATATCTAATAACACCAATATGGATTATATATATATATATATATATCTTATAATTCCTATATGTGGAATGAGCCAATGAAAACTGAAGCTGAACTTTGGTAACAAACCAGATCTGCGGGTGTACAGGGTATCCCATTTTGGGCACTTTTACGGGATATCTCCGTTATTTTTAACGTTAGCGGGATGCGGTTTTCGCGACAGTGTGCTACTTTTTTGTGAAACTAAAGATGGCGCAATCAGTTCTTGCATAGCCCTCTTAGTTTTTGCTATACAGGCTGGAAATGAAAAGTATCACTTTTTAATCACCCTCCATATCTCAGCTGTGCTTGAACTTGGAGAAATGGTTGAAACGCATTCCTATAGATTTTTTTCCGTGGAATCCAGTGGCGTAGTCAGTTTTTCAATTTCACTTTCCGTTTTTGAGTTATTGAGCAAACATATGTTTTTTTAAATGGGACACCCTGTATATTATTTTTGATTCTTATTGAGCACAATCTCAGCTTTTCAAAAACATATCATTTTATGCATTTTGTAATTCAATTGTCAATAACTAAGTAGTAGGCTATGACTGTTTATTAAAAACAAGAAATAAATGCAGGGACGGGCCGAAGCCAAATTTTTGGGGGGGGATAGCTTCGAAAATTTTCCAACTGTGTAAAGGATTAAAAAACCAACGGTTGAAGGGGGGAGTGGTATTTTGGATTGCGTGTCAATGTTTTTTTTTCCGAGAGCATTAAAAATATTTAGAAAATTTTGTAGTGTAGTTTTTTAATTCTGCATTACTAGATTAACACACTCCACACTCTACAGGATTATACAGCATTTTATCATTATCATTATTTTGTATGTTTCGATTTTTAAGTTCAATTCCGAAGAAAAATAAATGATTTATTCAAGTGAACTGAAAAAAATCCACATACTACACACTTCACTTTGAATCTTTTTCGGTCCATTTTTGCATAGGGGCCGTTATACTTCGGCCGACGGCTACGGCACCGATTCTCCATTCAAAAAGTGCCTTTCATTTTTCCAAGTTCACGCCCTCAATTTTTCACCAAAAAGCTTGATTTTTTTTAAATTGAAGATGAAGGATGTCTTGAGGGCACTCCAATTTCTTCTCTTTGATAAAATTATTTTTTCGCATGAAGAAATCGGCTACGGCACCGATTCTCAATTCAAAAAGTGCCTTTCATTCTTCCAAGTTCACGCCCTCAATTTTTCACCTAAAAGCTTGATTTTTTTTAAAATTGAAGTTGAAGGATGTCTTGAGGGCACTCCAATTTCTTCTCTTTGATAAAATTATTTTTTCGCATGAAAAAATCGGCTACGGCACCGATTCTCCATTCAAAAAGTGCCTTTCATTTTTCCAAGTTTACGTCCTAAATTTTTAAGCTAAAAGCTTGATTTTTTTCTTTAAAATGAAGTTAAAGGATGTCTTGAGGGCACTCCGATTTCTTCTCTTTGAGAAAATCATTTTTTCGCATGAAAAAATCGGGTTGAATTTGAGAGTCTATGAAAATTGACTTCATAATCGTTTTTCGGCGGTTGTTCATCCATTTTTTTCAGAAAATTCATTGGAGTGCCCTCGACAAATCAATTTTCTATATTAAAAAAAAACCATTAGGATATACGCTTAATTAATGCAAAAAATTATGGAAATACTGAAAAGACTTCCAGAAACTGTGAAATCGCAGAGAACTGTCTGAAGTTCCAGGAGAATTAAAAAAAAAATCAAGCTTTCAGGTGGAGATTTTAGGACGTGAAAAATGAAAATGGAAAAATGAAAGGCACTTTTTGAATGGAGAATCGGTGCCGTCGGCCAAAGTATAACGGCCCCTTAACAGATTTACGTGTTGAACGGAGATTTGATAGAATAATTAAGAATGAGAAAAAAATACTGCCTACTGCCCTACAGAGAGAAATAGCGCAAATTGGTACCAGATGGACACAGTCGATGCGGCCAAACTGAGAAATTCACAACTACCTGCTGAGGGATAACGTAAAAGATGAAAAATTGTTCATCATTTTAAACACTTGGTAGCAATTCGGAATAAATACCATTTATTGCTGGTTATACACATTGCACATTGGGCCAAATCTGCCAAATACTCTAAATATACTCTAACAAGAATTTGTACAATTGTCGCTATTCTCTGCATGCTTTTGTCCGGCTAAACGTGGGCTTAGTTCTACCGGTTTAATAAACATTAATTTAAAACTTCATTTAAAAAAAGTCAAATTCATTCACATTTTAAGAAAACTTTTGTAGAAATATGTATTCCAACTCCATTGAAATCTCTCCAACTGCTTCAAAATTTTCCCAACTGCTTCGGAATTTTCCCAACTTCTTCGAAACTTTTCCAACTGCTTCGAAAATATTCCAACTTCATTTAAAATTTGCCAACTCTGTTCAACATTGGGGACTCTTGTAGAAATATGTATTCCAACTCAATTGAAATCTTTCCAACTGCTTCGGAATTTTCCCAACTTCTTCGAAACTTTTCCAACTGCTTCGAAAATTTTTCAACAGCTTCGAAAATACTCCAACTGCTTTTAAAATTTGTCAACTCTGTTCAACATTGGGGACTTTGGTAGAAATATGTATTCCAACTGAATTGAAATCTTTCCAACTGCTTCAAAATTTTCCCAACTGCTTCCAAATTTTCCCAACTTCTTCGAAAATTTTTCAACAGCTACGAAAATATTCCAACTGCTTTTAAAATTTGCCAACTCTGTTCAACATTGGGGACTTTTGTAGAAATATGTATTCCAACTCAATTGAAATCTTTCCAACTGCTTCAAAATTTTTCCAACTGCTTCGAAATTTTCCCAACTTCTTCGAAACTTTTCCAACTGCTTCGAAATTTTTTCAACCGCTTCAAAAATTTTTCAACAGCTTCGAAAATATTCCAACTGCTTTTAAAATTTGCCAACTCTGTTCAACATTGGGGGGGGATCGTCCCCCCCCATCCCCCCCTTAGGCCCGTCCCTGAATAAATGTCAAGATTTCGTTAGAAATCGAAAATAATGTTAACATAATATCTACATCACATGATCTAATATTTAACTTAATTCAATTTGCAAATTTTTGAAAATTTAAATAATTCGAAAATAAATGCATAAAATAATATGTTTTTGAAAAGCTGAGATTGTGCTTAATAAGGATAAAAAATAATATACAGGGTGTCTCATTTGAAAAAAACATATGTTTGCTCAATAACTCAAAAACAGAAAGTGAAATTGAAAAACTGACTACGCCACTGGATTCCACGGAAAAAAATCTATAGGAATGCATTTCAACCATTTCTCCAAGTTCAAGCACAACTGAGATATGGGGGGTGATTAAAAAGTGATACTTTTCATTTCCAGCCTGTATAGCAAAAACTAAGAGGGCTATGCAAAAACTGATTGCGCCATCTTTAGTTTCACAAAAAAGTAGCACACTGTCGCGAAAACCGCATCCCGCTAACGTTAAAAATAACGGAGATATTCCGTAAAAGTGCCCAAAATGGGATACCCTGTACCGCGATATTGAGAATAAAAATAATTTCTCTATTCCAGTATCGTAATGAGTTCATTACAGTACTAAAAACAGTGCTGTAATGAATTCATTACAGCATTGTTTTCAGTTATATTTTTCGTTTTTTGGTTGTCAGCACTGACTTCCGATCCTATCAATTTTCAACACACGTCAATTTGGAAATGTCAATTTCGTAACAGTCACCAACTGCCAAGATACAATACAAAAGTCACTAGGATGTATAATCTGAATTTTCCATTGAATTTCATCGAAATTTGACTGAAATAGAGAAAATATCGTCTAATACTCGTTGCAGAATGCAATTCCAACACTCATGCGTTCGAAAACTCGCTCCTTCGTCGCTCGTTTTCGAATTTCGCATTCGTATTGGAATAGGAGCCCATTCTGCAACTAGTTTTAGAATATACTATTACTAATTCTGTCGCTCTCTGACACATCGTATTATGTCGTGAAACGTATGTCATACAATGAATTCATGTGAATACTTTCGATCAATAACCTCACAATTTCCTGTAAAATGTTTCAATCGCTTTATTTCGTTTTCTTCAAGTCTTGAATATCATTTTCAACTTCTATTCATATTCAGTACCTATTGAACTGAAAATATTTAAGTGACATATTTTCATCCTCGATATCTATTTATTTTTAGGTAATATTATTTGGTATGGACCGGTAACAATAAATTTTCAATGAAAACTACGTATTAACTGTCTAATTACGAAAATAATCTATTATGTGGGGTAAGGTAAACTTTAACCAGGTTCCCTAAGAAATGCATTCTCTTCATAATTCAATTTTATCCCACATATTTGTGGAATTATATTATTACTCATCTCTGCATTACTGCATCAAACATCCGGGATTTCTAAATGAAAATTCGATAAAGTTGACGAACATTCTGACAACATTGTTTACTTGTAGTGAGAACCGAGCAAATAATTTTTGCGATTCGTTGATATTGAAATTCAGGGAAGCATCCAGGTTTTTTTTGAGATTTATTTTGAAATTAGGAATAACTACAAGACACGTTCTATTGAAAAAAAAACGTAAGATCACTTTTATTTTCCAAAATGACTGGTTCTTTCGAAAATATGAACCCTTTATCTTTTTCAAGTAGTATAATATCTTTGCGTGGATTTATGAGTCGGCAATGCTTCGGCTTTTACACCAGAAGAAATATTGAATGGGTTGATCGAGGAATATGCACCATTAAGAGCGTAAACACTTTTCCAAAATTAGTTCATTGAAATAACGGTTTCGAAGACATGGAGAGAAAAGTGTTTTTGACATGAATTCAACACCCTCTATCTTTCAAAATCGAATTTTGAAAAATGCTATAAGAAAAAAGTGTTTTGTTCGATATGTAAAAATCGAAGACTCACTCTGTTTAGGGAAGAAGAAAGGCATCAAAATGGGAGTTGATAAGGAATGATCGATTCAGATTCACAATCGATTTTCTGAAAGTTCCATTCTGTAAAATTTCAGCAAAGTACAAAGTAATTCATTTCAGGTTTGGAGTTTTTGGATTCGGTAGATTTCAAAGGCTACGTGGCCTTACGGTGGAGATTTGAAAGGATAGTTGGAATTCATCCCAATTCCGAAACCATATCCCCAAATTGTATCGTGTAATGACATCAAGAGCTGAACTGAATGTTCCGAGTTACTATCATATTCAAGAGAATAATTACTTGTCTAAAAATCTTCGAATATGTGATATATTATCGATATACTTTTCAGAAAGCAAATTGCATATTGTGTTACAAAATTCAAGGAGTAATGTCTAATCAATGTAGCAACCGTATTCGTGTAAGCGTGTATTTCACGTGCATGTTTCTGGGGGTTAGTGTGTGTAGGTGCATAAGGATATGATTGAAAATGTTTAAATTCTGGGTCAAGAAACCCGATGCATGAAATTATTGTTTGTGTTCTGAATCTCATATCACGGATCTATTCAGATATGGTGACTTCACGTTCAAAAACTTTGGAATCACACTAGATAATTTCAAGAAGATTATTATTCGGCCTTCTGATCTACGTGAATGAAATATCAGAAGAATATACTGATACTGGTTAAGCCTCATCTACTATCAATGAGCGCGTCAAACTCCACTTCCGCTACAAGCGCATTTTTCAATTCGAGTATTTGAACATGAATGTCGCATTCATGTCCGAATTAACATATAAATAGGAAAATGAACCTGTTTGGAAAAATTATATCCTCTTTTCCATCAACCAGAATAAAACGGAAAACCAATTTGCGACGTTAGTATTGAATTTCTTTCTGCTCGGATTTCGAATAGCGGATCGAAAAAGAATTAAAGCTTCAACGAAAACGGCCGCTTCGGCTCAGCCAAATAATTATATTCTGGGAAATTCGTATTACCACTTTAATTGCGAAATATCGAAATACACTCCACAAAGAGAATGAATGAAAAATCAATCTAGCGCTTCCATTCGAAGTCCGTCCGTTTGTTCGCATTTAATTCACAATGAAAATACGACACTAGAGTACAATTGAAAAAACAGCACTGCATTCGAATGGCAAATATCCGTACAGATCGCTTTGAAGAGCGCAACCATGATCGTTCTCAATAGGAATCTGGAAAATAACAATAGGGATGTTGACACATGTTACAAATTCATATAAATTGAGGTTTTCCACATTGAAGGTAGTTCTATTCTATACTATACTAAAATGGTAACTGGGTGGCCCGGCCCGAGAGAATCTGTCCAAAAGTGGGTCCAGAAGAATCTTGAAATCTCAGCGAAGCTGCGATACGGTGAGGAAATTTTTATACGGTCGGAAAGAGGAATAATCGATTCTTACGTGGGTAAAATTTCGATTCTCTAGGCGAAGTAGTAGTATTTAAAAAAAAATCGCGAATATCGCGAAAAAATCCGACAAAAGGGGTCATTTTAAACTCGATAAAACTTTTTCCACAGATATCCTAACCGCGATGTAAATATACGAATCGAAAGAGGAAAAGTCAATGCAAAATAGCTTGGTATTCATAATTTCCATAATTTCCCCATTTCTTCAGGAAACTGGATCAAACTTTGACATTTCGCCTATAAAATCATCCGAGTTCTACCGATGAGGATAACTACTTAAAAGGTAGTTCTGCTGGCCCATACTAGTTTAGAAATACTAAAACAATATTTTAGTGATCTAATTACTCTCATTAAATTAAATAAAATCGATTTAAAATGTGTAATCTATAACCGTTTATCACGTGACTGCAAACACGAATGAGAATACGTGACGTCACTGTTCGGTGAACAAGCTAACCTATAACCTTGATGTCATCACGAGTACGAACTTACGAAGAACAGAAGAGAGTGAAATGTATCAACAGCGAACTATTTCACGATTATTTGTTATTACGCAAACGATTTGTTCGTAAGAAATCACACAAGATCAGTTCACTTTGACAGACGGCGAAGTCTGTTTACCGTATGATGACGTCATCATAATCACTTCGTTTCAGCGGGAATTCTGAAAACTATTTTTATTTACGCATTTTTTATTGGTATTTGCTATATTTTTCCAGTGAAAATATTTTTTTCGTGTTTGTATAGGGCTAATCTACAAATTAAAATCATTTCCAAAAAATAGTCAACATCCCTATTCGGGAAAAATATTTGAATGTTGAAATTTTCAGAAATGAATTCATGATTATTCCGTATAAACTTTACGAGTGTCTGAATAACGTCTAAGCCTACTACCGAAATCGATTGTCGAAGTATAGAAAACAAGTGTGTCACCCTTCCTTACTTAACCTTCTTTGTTAGGGAACCCACTAATGGAGAATTTCATTTACAAAACTTCTAGGAAATCTACGATTTCTCCGTTTAGTTATAGGTGGAAGTTGACGTAATTCCCTGTTCCGATAAATTATTTCATTTCTACCTTTCTAATATGATTAAGAATTCAGTTTCCAATGTTTTCTTGTTTCAACTGTTGCATTTGTTATAAAAGTTCTCGAGGTATTATGAAAACAGAGGAATTATGCGTAGTCACTGTTATGAACATCGTTTGAAGTCTCAATATCCTCAGCGCTGATCACAAAATGACGGGCTTGATCGAAAATAGCTATTATTACAACAAGGGAAATATATTCATATTTCCCGTGTTGTAATCAATAGTTTTTTTTTCTGATCGGAACAATATTGAGCAATATCGCCTTAGTTACTATATGTCATAACACACCAATATTTCCCAAGGGAAATATGAAACGTCAAGTCATATTTCCCTTGGGACAATATGATATATTTATATTTTACTATGAAAAATCTTTCATTTATTTATTAGAAAAAGAAAAGTGCAATTCATAAAATTTCAGCTAAAGGTATTGTAACCAGATGCAAAAGATGAAATATCTTGTTCGCAATTCGTCATTTGGAGCTTCTCTCAAGAATTTCTTGATTTCCTCCCGAGCCAACACTGCTGATTGTTTGAAAAAGTATCCTTTATTTTCGTTTTCAACAAATGCTTCCACTTCATCGAATATTTTGACTTCAGTTTTTTCCTTCAATCGTAACATTGACCTTAGCATCGATAATTTTGGCCATAACGTCTTTGGTGAATATTTCTGCAAGTAGGGATCGAACAAATTAGTATTACATCAAAAATATCAAGAATCAGAGCAACCTACCAAATCTTCAAAATATGCTTACAAAATATTTTCGTTGACACCGTCCACCAAATTTTTTCTTCTTCACTATTGAAAGTACGCTTTATTGTACGTAGGCAGTGTTAGATTTCTCCGGAACCAAACATTCACGGGCTTTCTCCGCTTGAGCTTCCACGTATTTTGACATTATTTCAGCAATTTTATTTTTGACAAGACATGAAAATCAGAACAGTCAACTATGATTTTCACAAACACTGCCCATAGCAACGTTTAAAATCCAATGAATTCAAAAATTTGCTATCATATATTATTAATTTTTCAATTTTCAGAACAATAATGCGTTTCAATCAGAATAGCTATTATTACAACAAGGGAAATATGAATAGTATATTTCCGAGGTTGTCAAAGATACATCCCGAGGGCGAAGCCCGAGGGATGTATGGACAACCGAGGAAATATATTCATATTTCCCGTGTTGTGATCAATAGTTTTTTTCTGATTGAAACGCATTATTGTTCTGAAAATTGAAAAATTAATAATATATGATAGCAAATTTTTGAATTCATTGGATTTTAAACGTTGCTATGGGCAGTGTTTGTGAAAATCATAGTTGACTGTTCTGATTTTCATGTCTTGTCAAAAATAAAATTGCTGAAATAATGTCAAAATACGTGGAAGCTCAAGCGGAGAAAGCCCGTGAATGTTTGGTTCCGGAGAAATCTAACACTGCCTACGTACAATAAAGCGTACTTTCAATAGTGAAGAAGAAAAAATTTGGTGGACGGTGTCAACGAAAATATTTTGTAAGCATATTTTGAAGATTTGGTAGGTTGCTCTGATTCTTGATATTTTTGATGTAATACTAATTTGTTCGATCCCTACTTGCAGAAATATTCACCAAAGACGTTATGGCCAAAATTATCGATGCTAAGGTCAATGTTACGATTGAAGGAAAAAACTGAAGTCAAAATATTCGATGAAGTGGAAGCATTTGTTGAAAACGAAAATAAAGGATACTTTTTCAAACAATCAGCAGTGTTGGCTCGGGAGGAAATCAAGAAATTCTTGAGAGAAGCTCCAAATGACGAATTGCGAACAAGATATTTCATCTTTTGCATCTGGTTACAATACCTTTAGCTGAAATTTTATGAATTGCACTTTTCTTTTTCTAATAAATAAATGAAAGATTTTTCATAGTAAAATATAAATATATCATATTGTCCCAAGGGAAATATGACTTGACGTTTCATATTTCCCTTGGGAAATATTGGTGTGTTATGACATATAGTAACAAAGGCGATATTGCTCAATATTGTTCCGATCAGAAAAAAATGAAATTCTGTAATATTCGATCGCCATATGACGATCAATGCTCTGTAAATGTTAAATGATGAAGAAATTTGTTTTATTGTTAACAACAGGAAATATCATTTCAATACTTTTATTCCTTCAAGATTGAATAGAAGATTCTAGGAAAAAAAAATATTTGGTTTATTGACAAATGCCTGTATTGAGTTTTCTTAGTTTGACAACACAGTTTTATGTCTGGAAATTATAAGGGTACTCCATATAAATAGCTAGGTGTTGTTGTATTTCTACGGTTATCTAAAGGGGCCCACTCACGAGGCTACCGAGACGGGCGTTTATAGCCTTCTATAACACTTTATTCGCCCTTGACCAATCACGGAGACTCTTTTCCAACGTGGCCTTATAAACTGTCATTAAACGCCCGTCGCGGTAGCCTCGTGAGTGGATTCCATAAGTGTGTCGCTCTCTTTCTTGTACGGTTGCTTGTATTTTATGATTTCACTTTTTATATTGTATAATGTTTTTTTGTTGTAATAGCTATTTATGTGACAAGTACATAAATTTTATTTGCTGAAATGGCAATCATTAATGTTTATTCGTCGCTTTATTTCAAGAAAATATTAAGTGTGCTTTTGCTTTTCTTACCTCAGTAACCATCAGCGACCTTAGAAACCCCACTGAACAAAGTTGTTTACTTCGTCAATTCTGTGTCAAACGTCATAATAACCAAAAAACATGGATAGTTCGGGAGAGGAAAGCGTGAAAAATTTAGCCGCAAGTGCCAAAGAATCTCTCTTACCCACTAAGAGTGCTTATAAATATTTGTATGGGGCCTATAACAAGTGGTGTGAAACGAAAAAAATTGCAAAATCGAGAGAAGACTGTGACAGTTGAGTCCAATAAAGTGGTGTCCAATAAAGTAGTCAATTATGGACGCTAAACGAATTCATGAATCAAGTGTTTATGAAGCAGTCGAACATAAAGGATTTTATGACATAATGGGTAAAATGTCACACAGAACCGAAACAAGGAAATAATATGTCAATTGCTAATTATGGAAAATTTTGGCTTCACTCACGATTGAAACTAATCATCAAAATCCGATTCACTTGATATTTTGACTCGTAGTTTCAGAGAGGTCTCCTCAGGACACCTAGGAGTAATCAGGATAAACAATATATCATATATCATATCATATCTAATAATCCATATATGGGGAATGAGCCAATGAAAACTGAAGCTGAACTTCGGTAAGAAACCAGATCTGCGCTTGTGCCGCAATATTGGGAATAAAAATAAATTTCTAATTCTGTCTCTCTCTGACACATCGTATTATGACGTGAAACGTATGTCATTCATAAATGCATGTGAATACATAACCTCACAATTTCCTGTGATAAGTTTCAATGGCTTTATTTCGTTTTCTTCAAGTCCTGAATATAATTTTTAACTCCCATTCATATTTCAGAATTGAACTGAAAATATTTAAGTGACATATTTTCATCCACGATATCTATTTTCTTGTCGTTTTTCGAAATATAAATAACCTCAACATTTCTCGCAATTTTTGAACTTCCAGTTGACGCAAGCGTGCAACTCAATCCTTACAAAAGAATTGGCTTCACTTTCTGAGTGTGAAAAGCAGAAGTATAATCCATATTGGTGTTATTAGATATAGGTATGATTGTTCCACCCGTTTTTTCGATCTGGTAATGGCATTCCATGTTACTATAAGTTCTATTATTGAAAGCTCATAATTCTATGATTGAAAGTATGGAACTTTGATTTTACGGGAGTAATCCTCGCTATTCAAATAATCTAATTCTGGATATATCTCAAATTCGGTAAATGCATCAGAATTGTTTAAGAACTTGCCGCCAAGTTTTCAGTGAGAAATATGCCCATTTATTCTCTATTACAAAGAGGATATTTCGACAGTATGTTCGAAACTTTCGAGTTTTGGTGGTGTGAAAGCACCTAGAGAATACAAAAGAAGGGAAGTTCATGATTGAGACAATGAAATTAGTGTATTGACCTATTTCAGAGCAAATAAGAATTCATATGATCACAGAATAATATTCCTAAGTGCATTCTGCGAATGGATGAAATGAACTCTGAGTATAACATACGTGAAGCAAAATCCATATAAGAACAGTTTCATGATTTGTCTTCGTAAAATCCAACGCAATCGTGAAAAAATAGGATCCTATTCGAAAAACAAAAGTTAGGGTTGAATTTCGTTCACAATATTTGACACAATATTAGAAACATCCTGTGATGGTATTCCTTAAATTCAAAATGTGGAAGGCGTTTCCACATTCTTCTACTTCAAGAATGTGAAGATAGATAACGCTGATGATATTGAGAATTTAAGTGATGGACATAATAAACACTACTTATTTTTCCCTTTTTTCACGAGGGCTATATTTATATAATTTTGTCACGATTCCAGAATTTGGAGCCGAGAACGGTCCCAGTCGACTACAGGTTCCTCTCACTGGTCACGAATCCGTTGTCAAATTTTCATGGTTAAGGTAGTTCATGTTCAGAATTCGAGCAGGGGTTCCGTAAATATGGCCGTTCGAAATATCGTTTTCCTGGTTTTTTCAAAACCACTGGTATATTTCTCGAACTATAGATTTCTGATGCCAAAGAAAATCGTTTCTTTCCCAAAAAAACTGATCGAGTGTAAAATGACTTTTTGGTATGAATGAAATCAAGGGCGCCGATAAAGAGGGTTACTGAGAGTAACTTACTTTCCCCTCAAGTAAATGGTAAAAGTAAAAACGAGGTGAAGCCGCTTTATACAAGGTGAATCTACCTAAACGGTGAATCTACTCTCAAAGTGAATGAACTAGCGCTCAGAAGCTCCTTACTCCACGTCAGGGATTTAGCTGGCCTATTTTTTTCTTCAATATTTTGAAAACTGTAAAATCGAATGAAGATATTGGAAAATTGATTGATTTAAAAGAAAAATCTCGTGGATATTCATCTTCGTTTTCAGTATAATCGAAAGTGCTGCTGGATCTCCAAAATTATTTAATCATAATCCAAATTTTCAGGTCTCAAGTAGGCCCAGTTTCCATGAAACATTCTGTATAGGGGTCGTAGATTAAATCGAGAGAAATGTACTCCGGTTTCAATAAGGATAAATCTTTTAGCGGCCAAAAATAATGGCGCATCTAAAAAAAGTGACATGGCCAGATTTTTTATTTTGTGGCTCGTTGAAGAAGACTGTGCTAGATGTTCCGACTCGCCACCTTCCAGAAATCACAACGTTCAACCAGTAACGAGAAATTATCCCATCGCCAAATGCAAATATATATTTTTAGGGGAGTTACCCATCAAAGAGTTTATACGCGGGAATACTTTTTGGAAATCAATCAATCTTTATTCATACATGAATCTAGGGCGGAGCGATTTTATACAAGAAAAAATTATCTTTAATTTTTCTTTTGACCTGTGTGCTCGATTGGTGTCTTTTTATGTGGTTAATGAAATGGCAAAATCTGGGTTCTTAAATGTGACGTCTTCAGGTTCCTAGATAACCCCTAAAATAAAAATGTATGAATAACCAAATACTTAATTTTGTTTATTTTAAGAAATACAGTTCTTCGCTTGGTTTTCTTCGCAGAAAACCAACCCAGAACCCAAAACTGCAAATCGGGTTCCACCCATTCCCACCCTCCCAATTTATCTAGAAAAAAATAAAAATTGGACATTGCCAAGTGCCTCATAATTTTATGACCAATTTATCAAGCTCGTTGCTTGATGGCTAAAGGCCTAAAGGAACGTGTTTCAGATTGCTGAGCTTTCGGATTACTCTATCTAGAACAAATTTGAAATTGGACATTGACAAGTGCCTCATAATTTTATGACCAATTTCTCAAGCTCGTTACTTGGCTAAAGTCCTAAAGGAACGTGTTTTAGATTGCTGAGCTTTCCGATTACTCTTATCTAGAAAAAATTGAAAATTGGACATAGACAAGTGCCTCATAATTTCATGACCAATTTCTCGATCTCGTTGCTTGGCTAAAGGCCTAAAGGAACGTTTTTTAGAATGCTGAGCTTTCCGATCACTCTAGCTAGAAAAAATTGAAAATCGGACATTGACAAGTGCCTCATAATTTAATGACCAATTTCTCAAGCTCGCTGCTTGGCTAAAGGCCTAAAGGAACGTGTTTTAGATTGCTGATCTTTCGGATTACTTTATCTAGAAAAAAATGAAAATTGGACATTGACAAGTGCCTCATAATTTTATGACCAATTCCTCAAGCTCGTTGCTTGGCTAAAGGCCTAAAGGAACGTGTTTTAGATTGCTGAACTTTCGGATTACTCTATCTAGAAAAATTGAAAATTGGACATTGACAAGTACCTCATAATTTTATGACCAATTTCTCAATCTTACTTAGAGTCTATAGGTATAACAAACTTAACTTAATTACTGTATATTGAGTAATATACGTATAAACTTAGTTATGTAGTAGTTTTCCAGATGAGTAATTATTATATTATACTAGTAAGAGAGTGGAAAAACGCTAAAAGTTATTAAATTTAAATGGCTTAGAGCCGTTTCACATGGGACTGATCATCGGTCCTGATGGTCGGTCGAACTGATCGTCAGTCGACGGTATTTGTTTTCATATGGATGCGTATCGTCAGTCGCCGCTATCAAAGACCATTTACCGCTATGCATTTGGAACGTGACACTGTTGTCGATTTGTGCGAGAACCGATTCTCGCACGAAGTATTCCGTATTCCAAAATTCTTATATTGAGAATTCTTATTATTATGAGAATTCTCTGTTTGGAAAGTTATATGGGAAATCTGCTCAATGATTAGTTCAAGTTTTATTGAATTTTTGAATTCCATTCCATCATCCTGTATTCCAAAACCCAAAGACCTCAGACGAAAATATGAGGAGCGACGACATTATCGACGATCAATCTGTTGATGAATATGCAAACATACTTGCTTCAGTTGCTTCTTGGTGTTGTCATTGAAAAGGATTCTTGAAATATTCCTGCAATACACAGATCTGAGCCGCATCCTCCCAAAATATTCAAATCTATATTTTTATTATTTTCTGAGGATGTATCCAAGAATATCGCTTCTTTCATGACACTAATAAGCATTTCTGAATTAACTTTTTCCTACCCATTCGTAAAGACGTAAAAAATCCTCAGAATATTCAATAACATGCGCAACACCGCAATCGCATACGGACTGATGGTGCGCATACATGTGAAACTGAAAGCCTCCTCGCATGTGAAACGGCTCAAAGAGCCGTTTCACATGCGACTGATGGTCGGTCCTGATGGTCGGTTGGGACCCGCATTTGAACTGGAATCGGTCGACTGATGATACGCATGCATGTGAAAGGATTTCAAAATCCAGTTCAAACGCCGGCCCCGACCGACCATCAGGACCGACCATCAGTCGCATGTGAAACGCGTAGAAAGTTTTTGCTGTTTTTAGATATTCTAGAGAATGAAGAAGACATCCAAAATATCAAAATTTTGTTATATCTTCAAAACAAACGAAGATATCGTGAAACAGAGTTTTCACGAAAATCGAGTACCAGAAACAGCCAAAATCAAGAAATTTGGGTTACCCTGTACTCCAGGAAGGAACAGATGAATTATATCCACACACATAAAATAAAATCGAAACCATAATTTCATCCACCCTTTCCCCTTTCTTTTCCATTGAGAAAGCGAGTATATTCTGACTCAATAAAAAACACAAAACTGAGTTTAAAGGGAAAAAGGGAAAAAAATCTCAATTATTTCAATATTGTTGTGAATCTGTATAATTTTCCAGAATATAATGTTTGAGAGTACTTTCATGTTATATTTTGCGGATTTGAAGACTTCAGTTCGAATGGTAACAGACCAAACAATTAAGTATCAGAGAAAGCTGTGTTACAACACAGCTTCTGATGAATCTAGGATATCTTCAAAATAGTTCTGTGAGTTCTGTGTACAATTTCTTCCTCTTGGGTAGAGATTTTTGAACATACCTCCATGTTCACGCAAAGTGAACGCTTCCAAATAAATTTCTACAATTTCAATTTCAAAATAAACGGTAGATTGTTGTATAAATGTTGGGTGAAAAGTCAAATTCAAGAGAGATATCGCGGTTCAAAGATGGTGGGAAAAGATATTTTTATTCTGTATCTTAAAAACGAAAAGCAATAGAATGATGATATTTTATGGAAGTTTTACTATTATGTGAATACACTTGATATTTTTTTATGTTTTCAGAATGAGTGGAGGGGGTTGAAGTAGAATACCCCCATTAATTTTGTTAACTAAATTTGAAGAAAAACTCAACGACTGGTATAGAATTGAATACGCATAGCATAGATCAGAAATTTTCATTGTATTTTTCTCATTTGAATGTACCCTGTTAAATAAAAAAATTAAATGTAAATCATTACGTGTCGTTCTAAAGTAAATTGCCTGTTCCCGACACGTAATGATTCACATGTTATTTTTTCATTTCAAAACGGTACATTTTCCGAAAAATGCAGAGGATGAAAAATTGTTTAACCCAATCAGGCTATACGAATTTAACTCTATCCCAGTCGTTGCGCAAGTTATTCTTTGAATTTCCAGCCATCTTTGAACCGCGATATTTCCCTAACGTTTGACTTTTGACCCAACATTTATATAACAAACTACCCTTTATTTTGAACAAGGAATCACCCCCCTAAACTTGTTTTGAAACACCCTGTATAATCGATCCAACTACTGCATCGTGAACCCTATAGAGAAAAAGAATTTGATCGGAAAGAATGCGCCCGCTTCAATCGATCTATTGAGTGGAAAACTTGCTCATCCCACCTCAAAGTTTGACCAATATACATTCCTTAATACCTATTTAATAGAACCCACCTTACTTAAATCTTCTTCTCTGTTAGTGTAGCTTGTTCATTCGACTGGACTATAACGGAAACAGTACATATTCTGAATTCCTTTATACGGGATTGATTTCAAATGAAATTTATTTCTCAATCTCACACAGAATATCAATGTGTTGAGATAAAATAAGGCTTGTACCTCCGAATACTAATTCTGCAGTCTCATCAACTCTCTCCGTGGGGGGAGGGGTTTCGAAAAAAGGATAAATTTACCTAAGGAACACTTTCCGCTTATCCAACCAGTAAAATCCACAAACAAGAGATGTTTTAATAAATGGAAGTAGCAAACCTTACTCATCAGCTTAACTCAATACAAACACAAACATTTATTGGGTGAAATATAGGGTTGGAACCTGCCAACACTTTTATTTTTCATTTTGTGAAGAGGATCCAGATTTATTCGGGTTCCTCAGATGTTTCTAAAAATGAGTATACAGAATGCCCAACATAAAATAGTCCAGACGATTATTTCGTAAAAACGTCGGGATAGATCAATTTTTATGAGTAGTGGTACAACTTTTGATAGAATTGATGGATGTTCGAACATCCTCCTAACATAGATGCATAGAAATACCTGGTGTTGGCACTGATTAGATTTTGTTTAAGACTCTCTTGTCGATCGAAAATCTGAGTTCTTGAACTACTTTCCATTATTCCGGAAGTAAAACGAGAACTCAAATCTAGAGTGCCGTTTTGATCTACAAATTTTGGTCACGATTTTTAGTAAAGAGTCGTTACACCAGGTATTTCTATGCATCTAGAAGATAGGTTTTGCAGTTCTAATATGATTATGCTAAAATATACTCCATTCATTATCATCATTATCATTATCATTATCATCAAAATTTTTATTTACTTTGGGAAAATAATGAATTTGAGTGAATATTATGTGATTTCATAATAATTCCGAAGACTTGGCGTATGTTGAAGAAACCCTTTTCTTTGTTAATACTGGAAATATTTCACGTACCTATATAAACATGGTTGGAGGATTGAGTTATGCTATTTTCCTGTACGGAAGTCGAAATAATGTACAGAATTTCCGTTAATTTGTAATAGTTCCTTCGAAAAAACAATAAAACTACTCGAATAACCCGACAGAAAACTTCTAAACTAACAGACGGACCACTTTTAAAAATTCTCAAGAAATAAGCCTACAGAAGAAATTTAAATGCCCCTTTGCACAACTTGAAATAGTCCAGTTTGAAAATGTAGTAGTACTACAAAACCTGTGTCACAGTTGAACCTCAAAAGAACTAACTCCATTCACACAGATAAAAAAGAGTGAATAGACATTGGCATTGGCAACGTCTGTGAGAATTATTTGACATTGCACGAGTACCAATCTGCGTCAGTTTTAAGTAAAAAACACTTGATAAAACTAAATCTTGGCAAACCGGGATACTCTACAAAGGTCACTAGAGTATCTATTAATGTGTTTTTGGCGTTCGTCACACTGAAAAACTCGTTGGAAGTGATGGATAAAGTGCATAATGATGTTACATCTATACTCCATTCACTTTTATAAAGTATCGCGGTTAGCCATGATTAAGGTTCATCAAGTTCTTTCACTTAAAACTGACGCAGGTTGGTACTCGTGAAAATCAAGCGACATTGCAAAGTCTACTTTCTATTGACTCTTTTTTAACTTTGTGAATGGAGTTAGTTCCTTTGAGGTTTAACTGTGACACAGGCTTCGTAGTACTACTTCATTTTCATGGTGGAGTATTTCAAGTGGTGCAAAAAGGTATTTAAATGTCTTCTTTAGGTATTTCTTGAAATTTTGAAAAGTGGAGAATTCCATAGGTTCGTCTGTTCCGTTCGTTTTTTTTTTTGTTATTTGAGTACTTTTATTCTTTTTCCGAACTATCACAAAGTAACGGACTATTCTGTCCATTATTTTTCAGTAAAATTTCAACACTCGTTTCTTGATTTCCGTATGAGGAAATAGCATAACTGATTCTTCCAACCATTTTTATTTACGTGAAATATTTCTAGTTTTAACAGGGAAAAAGTTTCTTCAGCATTCGCCAGGTCTTTGAAATTACTGAATTCACTTAATATTTTTTCAAATTCATTAATTTCCCAAAGTAAATGAGCATTTTGATGAATACGTAATTACTACGATTTTTCAGCAGAAACGACAACGTTGTGGGCGTATCTGACAGTGGAATGACCATAACCTAACATTTTCAAAATATACGCGGTGAAATGTGTCAGAATTTCTTGGCAAACCGTGATACCTTATAAAAGCGAATGGAATATAGGTTCCCGATGTTTGTCGAGTGCTGGTCGATTTTGACAAATCCAAAACGTCATTGGCATATGGTGAACAAATTGGTTTAACACATCAGTTAATTTTTTTTGACGTCATATGCTTCTAGTTATGTGATTTTGTGCCAAATAATTGTCATTTGCGGAAGTCGATTTTATTCTCTTATTCGAAGAAAACTGCGACAGAATCGCATTAAGAGCTACAAAAAGCTAACTTAGATGATGCTCTAAGCTAAGCGTACCGTGATTGGTTCTGTCACTACGAAGACAGAGATTTTGATGATGACCCTTCGCTTGGAGGAAGATCATAAACCTCCGAAAACGCAGGTATTCCTCGATGAAGATTGTTCCAAACGCAAGAAGAGCTCTCTTCAGCATTAGGAGCTACCTCCCAAACCCTTTTCAAGTTTCAAATCTATCTAAAATCTACATCTAAAATTGAGAAAACCCTAGACTGAATCAACTTTTAAGTAAGGCAACCCTATACAGTCAGATTGAGAATAAAATAAGCTTTCATTTGACATCAGATACGATCAAATAACAGATGAGGGTAATTTCACTACTGCGAGTCACCTCTTCAAACCTGGCAACCCTACAGTTATAACCGGAAAAAAGCAGGCAACCATTCCTTTTTCAATTCTTTAGGGTCCATTCTCTTAACTGGTTGACGATTTTTTCAAATAACAGATGAGGGAAATTTCTTGAAAAATTTTGGTTGAAGATTTAACAATTTAACATTATCCGCACCAGATTTAATTAGGCAACCCATGTGCAATGTGTCGATGACAATGTTATCTATCATTTATTTCTTATCACAAATAAATAACAGATGAGGGTATATATTCCTTATACCGGATCTTATACTAATATCGAACACCTGATTTCTGACCTCTATTTTGGTTTCAGGGTGTATGCTCCTGTAATATAACAGGCCTCCTCAGCTCCTTCGTAAAAGAAAACAAAAAATATACAAGTTTCACTGAAACAAAAGAAGGACCTCAAGGTCTTCCTGGTTTACCAGGAGCGATAGGAGAGAGAGGCCCTGTTGGTCCTCCTGGTTCGAAAGGTGAAAGGGGAGAAAGAGGGTCCCCTGGTGTTGATGGCCGACCGGGTGGTAAAGGCGAACCAGGCAAAGATGGACTTCCTGGTATTGCTGGCCCTCCTGGGCCCCCTGGACCGCCTGGTCCTATCGAATTTGAGAATGCCGATGTGAGTATTATTTTTTAATATTTTCGCTTTTCTGTTTTTGAATTGTTCTCTTCTTGAAATAATTTCATTATGTTTACATGAACAATGAATACATTAATTTTGTGTTGGTATGATTTCGATATTGTTAATTCATATTAATTTATACATTTCTACTAATAGATAAATACAAAACTGAGACGAAGAAAGTCACCGAAAATTGAACTTCGAAGGAAATTTCATTTCGAATCTTTATCGATATCAAAAGCCTATTTTCTTCATGAATAAAATATGATTTGGAAACCTGAGTCGTAAATTTTTCTGTTCAGTTTGCTTAACTACTCTTTCGAGATCTATAGATTGATCTTCAGGCTAGGAAAGGTAAACCAAAAAAAAACAGGAAGAATAATTCAAAACACATTTCCAATCCGGAAAATAATTCCAGAGTTCAAATTGAATTGTTCACAACTCTCGAAACATTCCATTATATTGATTCACATCAAATTTTTGATGACTATTACCTGATAATCCTTCACATTCATACATAGATTGGAATAAATTCAACTGCTTGCAAGACTTTTATAATTCGAAAAATATAAGTTGGAAAGTATCGAACAAAGCCATAACTATTTGAACCATGAAGTATGATGAAAAATCAGAGAAGTACAATGGGTTTTTATTCAATTGAATTGAAATCTTGTCTATTCATGGAGTTTCAACCATTCACCGGATTGTTCCATTCCAATGTACATCGAGATAATAGAATGGATTTTATGAGCAGTTTTATATTTTTCATTTCATTCAGATATTATTATGTATGTTCGAACGTTTTACCGCATCATATCGTTCACTCCAATATATCGGTTTTTACAAAATTCATCCGAAAATAAATTATCTGAAGTGTACATACACAAATAATATGATATTGCGAACAATATTTCGAAACTGTAATACAAGCGGAACGCCACAAAGAACACTTTGTCGAGTGAACATGATTCCATAATACATATTTCTTTATATAGCTTCTCCTCCAAGGTGAATCCATTAGTTTTCACAATTTGAATTCATTTCTCTTATTTTTCTTTATCATGCAGCCAAGTTGGAAACCTAGAGGACCTTTCAAGGTAAAACATAATTCGACCGATGTTCCAAACCATCGGTTTAGAGGATAGTGCTGTTTATGACGTCTTGATTATGAATGACAACCAGGAACTTCAATATTGATACTTCAATTTGATGAGGGTTGAACCAGTTTTCGTCATGTTTAGCAAATGGTGATACTGTATTATAGATTCCGTACTATTATCATGTTTTGATTCTGCACTTATTATTTCATTCCTATAGATAATATCTCTCTTGAGTGAACAATTTTCCACTTTTTTCTACGGTTTGAATTAGTTATATCTATTTATTGTTACATTCAACAAATCAACATTGTATTGATCGTAAGATTAATTATTAAATAGAAGTTTTGAATATTAATAATTTAAATTGACAATTCATATTTGTATCCTTTTTTTCACTGCACTGTGACAATTTAAAAAGTAATAGTAGGCTGTTCTTATCACAAACAAAAGGTGTCATTATAATATGATCATATTGGTTGTAGGATAGGAAGGGGGAACTGAAATGACACAAGTGGCCTATACCCCAGTTAGTCAAATTTAAGAACTTGAAACGACAAACCCCTGTTTGTGATACCTACCTCATTGAAGAACGATTCTCGTCTAGCAATTCGATTGAAACAAGAAACCAATGGAGAGCTGTGAAAAAATTGACAGCATTTGTTGAAGAAATCGTCCCTAATCCTGAATATGTTATTAAAGGAATTTTGAGTTTTTTGTCAATAATTCACTAGAATTACAAATAGATTTGTTTTATCTTCAAAATTATATCTTTTCCAATGGCCTCAGTTTTGGTATCGGCATCATAAATTCTTTTTGAAATTTTTTCTTTATCTATTGAATGTTTCAATCCATGTTTAAGTTTTTGTACAGGTTAAGTGAGTTTGATCTCTTCAAATTTGAATTTTTGTATGACCTGCATCTAATTTATTATCGAGTTCAATGATTTTTCGAAAGAGCTTGCAAATTTAATTCTCTTGATCCTTCATCGATTATTCATTTTTCACGAAAGCATTCTTCATTTTATATGATCCATGGAAATTCTAATAGGAATCATTTTCGCTTATGAAGTCTCCCAATTAAATTCGTCTGAGCGGTCCTGGGAACAGCGATCGATATTGCTTTATGTTTTGAACTCTAAGGCTTGGTCCTTCATCAGTGATTTCAATTGAGAGAAAATAAGAACTAGCCACAATTTTCTGTCGATTTCAAGAAAAGAGAGTGAAGACAAAAGCGAGCCCATGAAAATTCGCAATATCGTGCAAGTTTCAGGTTCGTCCTTTAAGTGCGGTTTACACGGGTAGAGTAAATGGTAGAGTTCACTAGCATACTTTTTTGCGAAAATACTCTACTCTACTCATTTCAGTAAAGTAACTGTTTACACGTTGCTAGTAATTTGAAAGGATAGTTCGATTTTACGTGCCTAATAATGAATAAGCAGGTTAGGCAAAAATATGGGGGCGTTTTTAGAAAATGTTTAGTGCAAGCGGCAAATATTGTATTAAATGGAGTTGAGGAAGTTATGGAGGAAGAAAATAGATGGGAAAAAAGAATTTGGGCAAGGGATTGGATTGAGAGACGTGATAAATTGGAAGAATCTGATAATCTTTTAAGAGAACTGGCATCGGAAGACCCAGAAGAATATAAAATGTGCTTGATATTGGCACCTGAAAGTTTTGAAACTTCTGAACTTCATATGTTCATCTGAAATTTTTATTTTTTGTTTTAATTCGGCAACATCAAAATTTTCTCTGGCCATATATGTATTTGACAATTTCGACGTAGGCGGCTGATCTCATTGCCCTATTTCTATAATCAGGACTGCTAATGTTCCATATACATTCGTAATTTTTGTACACTGAGACTAATTTCATGGTTTCATTTTCCGCCCACTTCATTTTCGCTTGTACGTAAACAAAACTTCAAACGGAAAATTGGCCGAATAACACTAGGGAGTCTAGGAACACGCACTATACTCTACTGCAGTGTTTTTCAAACTGTGGGTCGCGACCCCCTGGGGGGTCGCGAAGCTTCTGTAGGGGGGTCGCCAGAAGTCGGGAGAGCTTTAGTAATAGAAGGTTATTGTGCTTGTTTCGGATTAATCAAATGATACAATTCTTCTTTCATGGAACACTATCATTTCTCCGAGATATGAATTTTTTTCATAATTCTTCATGAACAACCCCCCAAATCTCCAAACCTAGGGGCTAACAAACTATGGGGTCTTCTGTATTTAATTCTTTCGGCATTCAAGAAACACATATTCGAATCTGATCGGTGGAACACTCTCATTTCGTCGAGATATGAATTTTGTTTTCGTCATTTTTCATAAACAACCCCCCGAATGTAAAACCTTAGGGGCTAACAAACTATGGCGTTTATTGTATTTCTATTTTTCGTCATTCAAGAAACGCATATTCGAATCTAATCGTGGAACACTCTCATTTCGATGAGATATCAATTTTTTCATCATTTTTTATTGAAAAACCCGCAAATCTCCAAATTTGGGAGCTAACAAACTATAGGGTTCCTTGTATTTCATTCTTTCGGCATTCAAGAAACGCATATTCGAATCTGAACGTGGAACACTTCCCTTTCTCCGCGATAAGAATTTTTTCATAATTTTTCATAAACAACCCCCCAAATCTCCAAACCTGGGGGATAACAAACTATGAGGGGTATTGCATTTTATTCTTTCGGCTTTCAAGAAACATATATTCGAAACCAATCGAGAAACACTCCCATTTCGTCGATTTATGATTTTTGTCAGAAACCACCCCCCACAAACCTCATAACTCCCTCCCTGAGTCTTGGAAGTCTCCAAATTCTATTTCTTATACACCCATCAAGCTCACATCTAAATCTGATTGCAATACCATCTCATTTTACTGAGTTATGAATTTTTTTCCATTAGCCATTTTTTGTCTTTAAGTGTATGTGTAGATGTGGCTAACTTCTCATCGATGTATGGAATGAATATTTGTAACACTGTAACATACACAACCATACATGATGAAAAAGGGAAGGATCGGGGGGTCGCGAAACATTTTCCCATACCAGGGGGGTCGCATCATGAAAAAGTTTGAAAAACACTGCTCTACTGGAACCGGGCAAGTGTCTGTTTACATTGGGATAGTCAACTAGCAAACCAATAGAGTAGAGTAGAATTGTGGAAGTGGGGATGGGATAGTCGAGTGTACTATCCACATGTGCTATCCACTCTACTCTACCGTGCACTATCTTTAGTACTCTACTGTCACTAGCTCAACCTGTTCACATTATGCTAGTAGGGGGATAGTAAGTACTCTACCACCGTACTCTACCATTTACTCTACCCGTGTAAACCGCACTTTAGGGAAATGTATGTATGACTGAACCATTTTTTTACATGTCAAAGGTAAAAAATTCACTTCCTTTTTCGCTTGGAGTACTGACATAATTTTTATTATAAAAGTGGTGGCCTTACGAAGACAAAATTGTGCTAATTGGCTTCCAGAATAATCTGGATAGAAATATGAATTTATAAAACAAAACAAAAATTTTTCGAAATAACTTTGGTGGGATTCGAACTCTCCCCACTTTGGATTAACTACCGTTGCTTGGTAACGGACATTGATAAGACTACTATAAATCCAATTTCGAGGTCGTGTAGTTGATGCAATTCATACTCGACAACTAAGGCGATCCTACTGTCCTACTGTGGAGAGAGTTCGATTGCCATTAACGATGATTCTTCAAATTTTTCTTTTTTTATATAAATTCATATTTCCTTCTGGGTCATTGTGATTGTGGCAGCTCGTCAGCACAATTTTGGCCTTCGTGAGGCCACTAGTTCTTGAAATGAAAATGAATTATGAAAGTAATCCAAGCGGAATCTTCTTGAAAGGCTACAGAATCCAATAGATATTTTCTCATTCCGTTTTCACATAAGTATTGAGAATGAAAGAAGGTTAAACGTTGAATGAGTCAATTTTGGGTGCAATTTTTTTCACTGTAGTTGAGATCCAATTTTGATAAAAAGATTTTCACGGAAAATCTTTGAAATATTGCTTATCAATTTGGGAATCGAAAATAAAAAAATCTAACGTTGCAGGTTTTTTGCCATTTTGAATTTTTTTTCCAGAATTCTACACAACAATCGAATTGAGGATCTAATATACTAAGATGTGACCAAAAACCGTTATTTCAAAGGTCAAGCATAACTTATCACAGTAATCCGAATATTGCTCAAAGTTGACACCCTATGTCTCGCTTATGCGTCGAAAACAGGCTGTATGTCATGAGGCGGAAATGACTTACTCGATGTCATCTACACGGCTATCTATGTTTGTCCAATTTATAGTGAAAAACTCTGTAGAACCAAATTGTTCACGTTAGAAACGCTACAGTGTTCGCCTACATTCGTACAGTCGTTGTATACTTGTATAGTCTGATACTTGAATAATTACAGAAGAAGTTTCTCCTAGTTACAAATTTCGAGTCAGTGATGAGTACTTACCACCAAATTATTCAAAATACGCATCAGTATTTCCTAAATACTTAATATTTTCGTTAACATATCTCTGGTAATTTTCACAGGATATTCATATCCGAGGAAATTTATCCAGAAATGACTAAGTTTTCGTTCGAGAGGCAGGGGGCGAAATTTGAGTATTTATTTCCCATCGCGAGTTCCGGGCAGGAACTTGATACGAGATCACCTTACCAGAATTGTATCCATCAAGAATATGGAAACCGACTTCAATTAGGGAAATGTACCCAGAATTCATATCCTAACTTCTTATCCGTTGAACAAAGATATCCAATTCCTCGTGAAGAAACTTGCGACTACACCAATGTTGACTAAAATACAGTTGTCATTCGTCACCCTAACAAGAAGATCCTGAAACTTCCACGAAAAAGTCGGGTCGGTGCACAAACCAATCAGCGGAGTTTCAATTTATTTTTTGTCTATCCATTAGAAGGTCCTCGAGGATTTTGTAATGATGGTGTTACAATGAATCGGAGAACGTATAGGGCCCGGGATTGAACAGTCAGATTGATGGCACGTCTCTCAATAATCACAGAGGCAATTTCCGAATACCTTCCAATGATTTTTTCGATTATTTATCACTTCCGTATGGAATTTCCAGAAAAAACGAAACTGTTAGAGTTTTACTTGAATTGAATTCAGAATATATTATTCAACTTCAAATAATTAACCGAAATAAGGATATTTTCCTTGAACATAAAGACCTAGACTATAGTCACATAATTCAATACTAATAATTTGATCCTTGAAATTAAAAGTGAAACATCTAGTGGGTTCTGCCAAATACCGGAGAGAACTAATACGCATTTTGCGATATGAAAATTATGATTGGGTAATCGGCAGCACTAAGAAAATTCCATAAAAAATACATGAATACATAATGACATGTCCATTCTCTTCGCCACGACGTATTATTATTATTATTCTGGTAGAATCAAATCAGTTGGTCTATGTATCAAATCACCAGCGCTTCACTTCTAAAACAGGCTCCTACCAAGCTGTATTGATAAGTAGTATGCCCCTTTAATGGGTTTGATGCATAGAAATACCTGGTGTAACGACTCCTTACTAAAAATCGTGACCAAAATTTGTAGATCAAAACGGCACTCTAGATTTGAGTTCTCGTTTTACTTCCGGAATAATCTGCAATATTTTATCCCCTTTCGGGAGAAATGAAAAGTACTTCAAGAACTCAGATTTTCGACCGACAAGATAGTCTTAAACAAAATCTAATCAGTGCCAACACCAGGTATTCTATGCATCTATGGTTTGTGGTACCTCACAAACATCCACCCCGAAAACCCGCACGCCCAAGGTCTCATCTGGATTTGTATTTGATGCCACAATTTTGTTGAAAGGGACCTGCTTTTCATTATTTGAATTTCTCTTTTGTAATCGAGAGTCATTGCATTAGAACTTGAGGGACTATTCAGGGGTTCCAGGGGAATATGAGGATATAAGAAAATTGAAAAGTTTTCTCTCCTAATGAGATTGAACAGGGTGAGCCTTCTACCTGAAAATTTTTGTCAACTGTAGTTTCTTCTCATCTTACGAAACCGTTATTTTATGAACCATTCTTCAAACTTCGACTTCGTTAGAAAAGATTTCCATTTTTCTGTACACGTACATATCTTGGGATTCCTTAATTCAAAAGAACTGAATTTTGGTGAACTGCTCATTGAATATGGGCTGAAGGACCACAGGTCGATGATCAATTGAATATTTATTCTGATATCATAGTTACAGCCTAGAGGACTGAAAAATCCACAAAAAATACTTAAAAACAAGTTAGAAACGGTTAACGGTTCATAATTTTGATAGGCCCGATCCATTTGGAAAAAAGAAGTATTCATTAGATTTTTGCATAAAATCCGCCGTCTTCAAGTTATGCCTAATTTCATTCGATTTTCAATAGGAGGTGTATTTTGACATTGAAAAAAAGCCATTTTTTCCGGATGAATGATCGGATGTTTATTTCATTATAGAGAGGGAGGTATGCCGTTAATAATGGAAAATAACGTCAGCCAAATGACCACCACGACCATGAATACAGGACCATATCCTTTTCATGAAATTTTCCATAACCAAATCGCAAATTGGTTGCCCATTGTCTCCGATAGCCTCACGTATTCCATCTTTGTGGTCTTGAATCGACGCTGGGCTCTTGGCGTAGACCTCCCCTTTCACATGGCTTCAAAGGAAGATATCGCAAAGTGTTAAATCACAAGATCTCGGCCAATGTGATCACCTGTTCGAGAGATAACACGATCCGGAAATTGATCCGAAAGCTTGAGTTCTTGTGTTAATTGAACTCAATAAGCCCTAAGACCCAAATCTTTATGTAAAAAACGGTGTAATGATGTTTGTGGAATGCCTTATTCCAAAGAAAGACGAGGAATGGACAAACCTGTATTTTCTTCTACACTTTCGGCTACAGCAGCCATATTCTCGGCTGTTCTTGAGCCACGTGCACGGGTTTCATTCTTTACATCCCAATAGCTCAAATTTCCCACCAAGTTATGTATTGCGATTCGACAAGGTGCATTCACGACGACCTAAAAATGTTAGAGTTGCCAAATTTTTACCATTTTCATAGTGAAATTTTTGATAATTTGAATGCAATGTCGGAGCGTGTATCGTTCCATTTTTATTAATGGAGTAGTTTCTTCTTGTCAAATGTCAAAAAATAACAGCTTCAAAAGGGACATCTACCGGAATAGCGGGCTTTTCAAAATATTACATCCTATTGAAAAACCCTTTATTTGTAAAAAAGTCGTAAATTCTAAGATAGTTCTGAATACAGCGCTGCGATTTGAATTGTTTCAAATATCTTCGAACCACATTCAATATTGTCAAGATAACGATATTGTTACTCAACCTTGACTTGACCAAACCAACGTATCCTAAATACTGAATTATTACGTTTGAATCTGGTGGAATACAAATGGATAAAAAACTTTGAAGAATCATAAATGAAAAGTAATGTTGAAATCGAACAACAAAGTAATATTCCGAAAAAATTTTCGTTACAATGTTCACAACAGATAAATAACGTCGAATCAACGTGCGAAGGTAATGTCACTTGAAAACCGGAAAGAAACGTATTGAATAACGACATTTTCCCGCTTTTTCAAAGGATTTTAATAGTGTCGTTACTTGGGAAATACGACGTTCTTTCTGCGTTTGTGCGTTTATTAGGATCAGTGCCTAAACAGCTGTCATTTGCTGTCACTGGATGAAGTATATAATTCTGAGAAAGTACCGAAAGATAAACGAGTGTTTTCTTTACAATAAATGGCCTGGCAACAGCTGCCTGATGTCGCCCCTATATCCGAATATACAAGTTCGGAAATATAAAATAGAAACATAGCCAATTCTGCGTTGAACGATTGGATGAATATTTTTTGGTGGTCCAATAAAATCATCAAAACCATCTGCGCGATGTGACAACGAATAAATGACTGACTTCACTCAATAGGCCCATTTACACGAACAGTTTTTCTGGCAGTTTTGGAGCGTTCGCTCCATTTCTTAACTGCAATCTTGTGCGTGTGAATGCTAGACCATTGTGAGTCCAAAAGCGTCGATTCGATGCGACGTGCCAGATGTGCTGGTTTGTGATTTCGACGTCGTATTCACACGCACACTCCGATCTACCGAGATATGTAGCAGCAGATGCTTATCGTTCTCTCGAATTTTCGTAGTTGGAAATGTGTATTTATGTTTATATACGGACGAACAAAATTCAAAATTAGCCGGAACGTTATGTAATCCATTCTTAAGTAATTACTGTAGTCCTCTGGATAATTTTCCCGGAGTTCCCTTAATAGAGGCATATGACCAAAACGCTCTCTATTCAACCTCCATTGCTTAACCCAAATTTTTCCGAGGAGTTTTCTTCTCATCTTCATTGATGACATACAGCCCTAAACAAGCAATAGCCTTCCTTTTTCTCGAATTCATGTTCACTACTCTGTCCACTTACGGGTATTCGATTCTACTGACTGGTATTTATAAGAGAGCACGAAACGTGGAGTTTCCAACTCAACGGAAATTCCACGCTCCGCTCCAAAACTGTTGTATTTTGCATTCACACGGAGAGTTTTGGAGCGTACAGTAAAATCTGCCGCATCGATGCGCGATCCAAAAGTGGTGCTCTATTTGACGACCACGCATCAATCCTCACGCTCCTGGAACTCCGTTCCGTAGTGCCGCGCATCAGGATACAGTATCCTCCGCGCATCAGAGCGACGCTACAGGAGCGTTGGTTCGGAGTGTAGGCAAAGAGTAAATACAAGAGACCTTATCTACTCTTTGGTGTAGGTACGTGTAAACGGGGCTTTACGCTGTATTGGGTATATTTCCGAACCGGTACAAGGTCTTGCTCTATTTTTTGTACCTACTTCAAAACTGTACACCGACCTAAGATAAGGGAGTTTTCCTAATATAGTTCTCACGTCCTTTCTTACAATATTCGAAGGTTTTGAAAAAGTCTGAATATATGGACGAAAAGTCGGCCTCGGTTTTAAGTTGTTTTTTTTTTGTATTTCTAATCCCTATGAAAAAAAAACCTTCGTAGATTACCCTGATCTGTCTTACAGTTGGGTTTTCCTCAAATGATCTTTATAAGTTTCTCATATATTCGTTGAGTCAGCATTGTTCTGTTTCAAGTCAACAGTATTCCCGATTTTCAAGCCGTGGTTCAATAGGAATTTCACCTGACGTTTCGCCTCCAACTTCAGAGGTTTCTAGGTCGGATGTTGTACCCCGAAGAATGGCTTCTTCAAACTGGAGAGGTTACCGGTCTCGCCGGCGTCGGGGCTGCGGCTATGAATAGAGCGGAGGATCCAGTTCCAGTAACATCTCCAGTTCGGAGCGGTCATTCGTCGGCTTACAACCTCCGACCACGGCTAGAAAACGCGGAATACTCTGGATTTTGAGTTGAATCCGACCGTGGAAGCCTTCTTCATTGTCCTATTTGTTGGCCCACTACAGTTTTTACAGACTTCTTATTTTCACTTGTTTAAGATTGACTCTTCCTTTGGGTTTCTCCTCTAGCATTAGGTGTGTTCGAACCATTTCTCAATAATCTGATTTGCTACTATTCGACACATAACCTGGGCCATTGAATGTCATTTACGGAACTTATTAGGACTGGGTAGTTCGTTGGTACATACTCTCATCCCCCATGTAACCTTTGTGCCTGGGAACCAAAGTTGGCCAATTCGTTTAGTACATGAGCGCAATCCCTCCGATTTCAGAGTCAAGCTGTGTGGCAGAAGCAATAATTGTATTTGCCCACATTGCATTTTTCAGGCGTTCAAAATCCAGATCAAAAATTTGCTTTTTTATGTATCTCAACTTATAATTGAATTTTGGAGAATGAGAAAACTTAAAACAAGAAGATTTCGCACAATTGAAATAGTAAGATGAAATATCTGATCAACTACAATACAGTATCACTTCGTATAATTTCAAAATTGTGTGCTCGTTCAACCATGATCACCTCACCTGCCTCGCCATATTATTGACAAAATTACTTATTTCTACAGGAAACAAACGTCGGAAGTGGTCTTATAAGGCCTGGAGTACCAGGAACAAAAGGAGAACCCGGAATGCCTGGTCAGAGGGGAGAAAGAGGGCCACTTGGTCCTAAAGGTCCTAAAGGAGATAGTGGAACAAAAGGTGAAAGAGGTGATCGGGGGCTTCCTGGTGAAAAAGGACCGGTTGGCCCGAAAGGAGATCAAGGAAATTCTGGTTTGGACGGCCTTCCTGGCACATCGGGTACGTTCGAGAAAAAACTAAAGCATTCTGCATTCAACATACATAAATGGTGGCATTGTCAATGGAACATGCGTTTTAATTTTTTCCTTGGACCCACAGGTAAACCAGGTGATAAAGGTGACAAAGGCGACCAAGGAAAACCTGGACCACCAGGAGTGCCCGGAATCACCTTCAACACTGATGATTCGATTGGAATCGCACCTGCGATACCCGGTCCTAAAGGCGAACAAGGAGAAAAAGGGGAGAGAGGTGGCAAAGGAGACAGGGGAGAGGCTGGATTCCCTGGCGTACCCGGATCGATGGGTCCTGTGGGTAGAGATGGTGAAAAGGGCGAACGAGGTTCAGATGGAGCCATGGGACCGGTTGGTGCACCAGGCACCAGAGGTGACAAAGGAGAACGAGGTCCCCCAGGTGCAGTTATCATGCCTGACGGAAATGAGGAAATAATCACTTTGAAGGTGAGTGGTGGATGTCCTTTGCTATATAGATATTCATATTTTTTTATTTTCTGCCATTTCTATCGATTATTTTGAGAGATATTCATATACCCAAGAAGACTAAGTTGGGCGAATAAGAGCCATAATATGCCAATCGAAAAAATTTTTTTACGACTCATGAATAGTTAGTTGTTCGTTAACTTATTACAATTTGTATGTCTAAGAATAAAATCTTGATGTAAGAAAATATACTGGCATTTCAAAGAACGTGATATCCAGAATATTTTGTGGATTTAATTTAAGCGTTAGTTAAGGAGGCTATAGTCCATAGAAGAATGATTGACATCAGAGCAGGCCTTGAAAGTCCAGTCGCAGCTTTATTTCTAGTTACAAAAAAGTAACTGAAAATTTTCTGTGCTTTCATCATAGATATAGAAATATCCTAAAAATTGAACGATATTTTTTCAAAGTAAGGAACTTTGAACATGAAAATGTTGCCAATTTTCACATACGATTACCAGCGTGTGAATCTGTATACCAGCAGTATATTATTTTCATCTTGTATCGATATATTTCCGATCTTACGATTAATTATAGGAGCATACAGCCTGGAAATTCTGGTTTGATAACGAAAAATATCGTGGGTGATTAAATAGCACGGTCCTTTTCGATGTTCGATCAGTCTCTAGTTCAATATGAATATTCGCTAAACCGAAAAAATCTAGTTGATAATTTGAAGCGTGTTACTGCAATGGGAATGGATTGGGAAATTTGTAATAGATATCAAGACAGAAACAAAACTTTACCAATGGATCTATTTAATATACAGGGTGTTTCACCATAAACTGGACAAACATATATAGCCGTGTAGATGAAACCGAGAAAGTCATTTTTGCTATATGACATATACCCCGTTTTCGACGCATAAGCGAGATACAGGGTGTTCAATGTCAACTTCGAGCAATATTCTGATAACTGTTGTGAGTTACGCGTGATATGTGAAATAACGGTTTCGAGTCACATCTCAGTATTTTTGAAGGCTCAATTGAATTGTGGTGTAGAATTTTGCGAAAAAAAATTCAATATGGCGGAAAACCTTTAAAGTTGGAATTTTTTTTCTCGGTTGCTAATTTGGAAAGCATAATCTCAACGTACTCAATTTTCTAAGATTTTCCGTGAAAAAAATTTTTCAAAATTCGAACTCAACTTTTTTTTTACATGTCTTCAGTGAAAAAAAAATTTCGGCCAAAATTTTTGGAATTTTTCATGGTTGAACTATCTTTAATATCTTTAATTCTGAATACTTGGGTGAAAACAGAATAAAAAAATATCAATTGGTTTTCTTTTTGTAGCCTTCCGAAGATTAGGCTCGGTGTACTTTCTTAATTTTTATTTGAGAAACTGAAGGCCGTACGGAGGTTAAAATTGTGCTGATGGGCTGCCAGAATGATCCGGATAAAAATATGAAATTATAAACCAAAAAAAATTTTTTCAAAAAATTTTGGTAGGAACGAACTCTACGAGTATGAATTGGATTACAGTAGGGCCTCGTTAATCCGGAGAGGCAAAAACAAGACCCTTTCCGGATTATCAAGGCGTCCGGATTATAGTATGTCATATTAAATGTTAATAAAACACATGTTTAACCTCAGTTTCTTTAATCAAGTAAACATATAAAAAAACATATAATAAAACATTAGTTAATTCTTTTTGAAAAAGTCTGTAATACTCTTCTGTTTATAATTTTCGCACTTCATTTCGAAAGCCCGGTCTGATGGCTCATGATAGCCCCCGCACCTACACGCCGCCGGGCCTCCACCCCGCGAATCCCATTGCCCGGCCGGATTACAACGATCACCGAACAAGCGAGAGTCCGGATTACCGAGGCCCTACTGTAATTCTAATCCTAAAAATTCCCGTTACCAAAGCAACACTAGTTAATCGAGAGTGTAGAGTTCGAACCTTACCAAAGTTTTTTGGAAAAAATTTAAAAAAAAATTAATTGTTTTTCAATTTTTTTTTATTTTTTCGAAAAATTTTTTTTTGGTTATAATTTCATATTTCTATCTGGGTCATTCTGGCAGCCCAGCAGCACAATTTTGACCTTCGTACGGCCTCCAGTTCCTCAAATAAAAATTAGGAAACTAAACCTAGCGTAATCTTCGGAAGACTACAAAAAGCGAGACAAAAAGAAAACCAATTGATATTTTTTCATTCTGTTTCCACCAAAGTATTCAGAATTACAGATAGTTCAACCATGGAAAATTCCAAAAATTTTGGTAGAAATTTTTTTTTCACTGAAGACATGTAAAAAAAAAGTTGAGTTCGAAATTTGAAAAAAATTTTTCACGGAAAATCTTAGAAAATCGAGTACGTTGAGATTATGCTTTCCAAATTGGCAACCGAGAAAAAAAATTCCGACTTTGCAGGTTTTCTGCCATTTTGAATTTTTTTTTGCAAAATTCTACATCACAATTCAATTGAGCCCTCAAAAATACTAAGATGTGACCAGGAACCGTTATTTCAAATATCACGCATAACTTACCAAGGTTCACAGAATATTGCCCAAAGTTGACATTAAGCACCCTGTATCTCGATTATGCGTCGAAAACGGGGTATATGTCATAAGGCAAAAATGACTTTCTCGATGTCGTCTACACGGCTATATATGTTTGTCCAGTTTATGGTGAAACACCCTGTATAAAGAATTTTGTCATGACATTGTAACTTTCAATATTTGTGAACAATGAAGGTGTAAAATGTGAAAAATATAAATATTCCTATTATTCTGTTTCAACAACCACTCTTCAAGAGCCTCATTTCAAAGATATTTATTTCACTTGCTCAATGTTTTGTTCGAAACATTAATGACAGAACAAAAAGTCAGTGTTATTTCCAACACCAATCTGAATTCTGCAACTCAAAATATTACTGAATGGGCATTTCCAACATAATTTCGATTTTCCAAAGCCCCCCGAGATGTCAATCATTCTTGGATGGACTATAGACTAGGATTACGATACGGTGCAAGAAAATCCTATACACAACTCGAGGTTTTGGATTAAATCTATGATTTTGTCATGAGATGCAAGTGGCCCTTAATATAGATGCATAGAATACCTGGTGTAACGACTCCTTACTTAAAATCGTGACAAAAAATTTGTAATGCAAACGGTTGATCGGGTAAGTAGTCTATTGTTTTTTTTTTAGCTCTTTATTGTCTTAGCCAAGCTTTCGGATAATAAAGAGCTAAAAAAAAACAATAGACTACTTACCCGATCAACCGTTTCCATTATAAATAAGTTATAGTCGAGATAAACAACTACTTAAAAAATTTGTAGATCAAAACGGTACCCTAGATTTCCGTACTGGTGCTAGTTCCAGAATAATCCGCAATATTTCGCGCTCGTGGCGCTACTGCCGCAATGCATAATAGCGCGACCTCTTTCGACAGAAATAAAAACTGAACAGATACTCAGATTTTCGATCGACAAGAAAGTCTTAAACAAAATCGTATCAATGCCAACACCAGGTATTCTATGCATCTATCCCCAAAATATAACTGATTTATGAATGTCATGATGGTTGAAGAATGAGTTGTACAATGAAAACTTTATTCAATAGTCGTGGATAAAATACATATTTCACTTCTGCAATCAACTAAATGAAATGTTTCAGATTCAATGTTTTTAATCACAGCTCGCACGAACGGGCGATATAGGTTCTTAACGATTGCTTTTTGATGAAGCTGAAAAATGTTTATTCGTCGCTTTTTCCAACGTGCGAATGAAATATCGACATTCGAATTCAGATTTTCGATGTATCAAAAAAACCTTTTATGAATTGAACAAGCATAATACCTTGCTGATGAGAGCAATGATGTAATCGAAAATATGCCAATCCGGTTTTCACAAACTCTTCCATTCTACTGGCCTGAATTATTCTTTTCATTTGTTAATTTTAACATTGGAAATGTTTATGTTCGTATATTGCAGGTAAATTACGAGTTTTTGTTCAAGGTCAAAAGACAAAAGTGTCGCCAGTAGACCAAAAAAGCATTCGAAAGTTATCGCGTGATTCATTAACGTAGGTGTGTTGGGCCAGCATATGCCAGCATACGAGAATCGGCGAACTGCGCCGAGGTGGGACTCAGGTGGGAGGTCCGCCAAATTCGCCGCAACGTTGCCGGATTGGGCACTTAGTCCGGTATTTGAAGGATAGATCATTGGTTTATTTCCTTCATTAGCACTTCGAGTGTTTATATTGTTGTTTAATCAAGTGAGATCTGGGCCGCGGTGAGCGGCCCGTCAAATTCGTCGCAGGCAATTATTCCGGTATTTGAAGGATAGATCATTGTTTTATTTCCTTCATTAGAACTTCGAGTGTTTATAGTGTTGTTTAATCAAGTGAGATCTGGGCCGCGGTGAGCGGCCCGTCAAATTCGCCGCAACGTTGCCAGATTGGGCAATTATTTCGTTATTTGATCCACTGAAGAAACGGATTTGCACAGTCTGGCAACAAAATCCGCTTATGACACTGTTCGCCCATGCTCAAATCGGCCTCTAACGCCCGTTTGCACCGCTTACCCTTAAAAGTTCCTCGTTGCTAGGTACCACTTAGACTTAAGTTCCACTCAAAAATATGTCCATTTGCACCGGTACCACTTAACAGAAATTTAGCTAAGGATCACTGCCATTTGGCAACGCTGTAAGATTATTCAAATATTGATACATTCGACCTACTTGAGAATTGAAAAGAAGAAATTCTATGCCGGTTTCTATGATCTATGACTAACCTATAACATAACAAATAACAGACAACGTACAAACATCGTACAGATAATTTGTGTTTTTCGGTTTTTCCTTGTGAAGTGTGAATTCAAAATGGATAGTGTTGAAAAGAAATCAACAAGAGCTCCAAATTTCTCTTCTAATGAGAAAAATAAACTTTTAAATTTGGTGAATAGTTTCAAGGGCACCATTGAAAATAAAAAACGAATGCAGTTACTTGGCGTGAAAAGACGGAAGCGTGGCAAGAAATTACGAATTTATTCAATTCACAATCCCCTGATGGACATCATAGGGGCAAAGAATCTCTAAAAAAATTTTATGAGAATATAAAAAAGGACACGAGGAAGCACATCGCGGCAGAAAGAAGAGAGGTATATCTGACCGGTGGTGGAACAGCTCAGGTGCCCCCTCAAGACCCAAATCTGGATCTTGCTCTGTGGCTTATGAATAAAAAAGGCGTTGAAGGATTTAAGAACATATTCGATTCTGACAGCATGGTATTTGAAAACCCCTCAGCATCTCGAACGATGAATGAAGAAGAGGTATGTGCTACAATTACATCCCATGAAAAGGAATCTTTAAAGGGAGTGAAGATCACTGAAGAAGTGGATACGCCTGCTGTAAGCATTAATTATTTTGTGATTGCTGTTTATTCCAATTTAAACTTCATTAATTTCATTTTGTGTTATTTATAGATATGAATAATCGAGGCAACTCCTCAATGTACTGGAATACTGGAAATTCCTCATTCTTATCAAGAAGGCGACCAGCCATGACAAAAACTTCTGGTCAACTTTCAGAGGAATACTTAAAAGTAGCTCAAATAAAATTAGAGTATTTTGAGGAGGAAAAAAAATTCCAAATAGCCCGGAATGAAAATGCTGCTATTGAAAAGGACATTCTGAATGTACAGAAGCAAATTGCAGATGAGGAACTGCGAAACCTAAAGGAAAAAAATGAGAGAGGAAAACAAAGGGAATTGGAAGAAGATACTTTCAGAAGAGCAAAAAATAATGCAGAATTGGAATTGCTAAAAATCAAATTGTTGCATGCTAAAAACGAATTAATTGTAGTGAAATCATAATAGTTGCATTAAATATTTATTCTGAAATAGGTTGATTTTATTTACACAGCCTTTTGAACAATTTTTAAATGTTAATTTCAAATATGAATATGTATATAAAATAAAATACAGTGGGATATAATAAAGCTCAACAAAAAAGAAATATTCTTATACCTATAAAGTAATTGTTATATGAGTTCAAACTAATGACAACAAATACTTTCATAAATTTAAAATTATTGAATTATTATTTCCTTTTTGTTCTAAAGCAGGGAGATATTTACTTTATATTTCATTAGAATCAGTACTCAATTCCCCAAGAGCATAGTACTGATTTGCAATAAATTCATTATGTCAAATGTTATTGATACATTGTTCTTATGAAATGAGACAAAAATTGTAGAAATTTTTAACATTGGAAATGTTTATGTTCGTATATTACAGGCAAATTACGAGTTTTCGTTCAAGGTCAAAAGACAAAGGTGTCGCTAGTAGACCAAAAAAGCATTCGAAAGTTATCGCGTGATATAGGTGACATAGGGTGTATTGGGCCAGCATACGAGAAGCGAGCATACATTAATTCTCTCGAATGCCTAACCAATCAGATTCACTCGATCCGAGTGCTTCCGAATGCACCCGCGTGTAAGATCGTGAGAAGAAGCCGTTTCCCGACATTCAGATCGCGCGTTTCGTCTTTTGTCGTTCTTCATAAACGAATCTGATAGTGAAATAGTTGAAAACGGTTGGAACTTCGAACAGTTTGATTTTTTTTTTATTGAATAGAATATCTAGCAAAATCTATTACAATTTCTCATTATAGACGTTTCAAATAAATGCTCGACTTTATTGCAGAGTGCTGAGTGAATCCACTTATTTGCATTCGCGGCATATGTGGAAAAGGGTTTACCAGCGTATCTGTTAAAAACAGGCATCTCCGGACAATCCATAATGATGATTCCGCTAAAGTGGTGAAGAAGCAATATATTTTGTGTTCTCTTTGTTCTACTGATGAAAACCAGGAAACGTTTTCTACATATTATGATCATTTGAGAATAATTCATGGTGTTCTGTATGATTGATATTTCTTACATTTCCCCCATCCAAGAAAACTATGATACAACACACAGTTATATTGCCATATTTCAAAATACATATGCTAAATTACCTACTCAAATTCTCACTTTTGAGGTTTTTGTAAGCGCATATGTGCTTTTTATTACACGCTTTTATTTAGTTTCACCTGTCCCAGTGTCTGTCTGTCTGTCTGTAATCAAATCTTGCAAGTTAAATATGACACACTTCTAATCGTCCGATTGATTTGAAATTTGGCAGGTGTACATAATTCTGGTGACAATGCATCATGAAATATTTTTTATAGAAAAAAACAAAATGGCTGCTCCAAAATGGCGGATGAGTTTCGTAATTATCATCCGATTTCATTCAAAATTAGTATCTAGGGGTTTTTGGGTTCGACAATGATGATTCTTTTGTCAAAATTAAAAAATTCAAGATGGCGGCTAGAATAGGGCGGACGAGTTTCGTAATTATGATCCGATTCTATTCAAAATTGGTATCTAGGGGTGTTCTGGGTCGGAAATTACGATTCTTCAAAATTGAGGAATTCAAGATGGCGGCTTCAAAATGGCGGATGAGGGTTGTTTTTATAAAAGATTGTTTTAAAAAATGATTTTTTTATTATAGCTTGTTCTAAATGCAAGGGCGGATATAGCTTTTTTTCATGGGGGGGTGACGATTGAAAATCAGGTTCACAATTTATGAAATTTTTTATGTGCACCACATTGCATAACTTCTTCTAAGGACTTCGATACTCATGGGGGGGTAATTACCATACCATAATATAAATCAAACTGTTCGAAGTTCCAAGTTCCAACCGTTTTCAACTATTTCACTATCAGATTCGTTTATGAAGAACGACAAAAGACAAAACGCGCGATCTGAATAACGGGCAACGGCTTCTTCTCACGATCGTCCTCTCGGGTGCATTCGGAAGCACTCGGAATCGAGTGAACCTGATTGGTTAGGAATTCGTGAGAATTAATGTATGCTCGAGAATCGGCGACGGCGACCAGTGAGCCACGGTGGGAGGTACGTCAAATTCGCCGCAACGTTGCCAGATTGGGCAATTATTCCTGTATTTGAAAGATAGATCATTGTTTTATTTCATTCATTAGCACTTCGAGTGTTTATATAGTTGTTTCATCAAGTGAGATCTGGGCCGCGGTGAGTGGTCCGTCAAATTCGCCGCAACGTTGCCAGATTGGGAAAATATTTCGGTATTTGAAGAATAGGTCAATATAGTTGATCCGAGTACATATAAGATTCATGAATTTTAGTAGAAACAGAATCCTTCTATCTGAAGCCAATTTCATGAATACCCAGATTTGCTAAAATCAAAATTCACTTCGAAAATATTGGACGGAGTGGACTCAGCTTCATTTGATTTCCTCCGAGTAGGGGAGGACGGGGGAATTCCGCGCACGGGGGAATTCTGCGCATTGATATTCTGCAACTCAGTTCAGTTATTTCAAAATTTAGATACAGCCTCAGAAATATAATAAACATATAAATAAATAAATATTTTATTATATTTATGTGGATACAGCGCACCATCTCGTATTTGCCTTGCCAACATCCTCCCGTAATTTAAAGATATTCGTGTTTTTATTTTAGACCAGGGAGCCGATTGTTCGTTTCACGACGCTCTGATCTAATTTTCGAGAGAAATTGGAATCGTGGAAAGTACTTCTATTATTAATTTCTAATGAATCTATTGCATGACTATTTTCCTTCATATGTGTAGATTATTTAATGCAAAAGAACAATTACATAATTGTATTTCGTCATCTACTGTCAGTGATAAGTTAGGTTAGGTGACTCACACTGGGAGAATAATGCGCAGCTGTAGCGGGGTAATTCTTCAATAATATTTTTTGTACCTATTCATGGAAATTTGTTTAATTTACATTGTACTTGGTTATTACCTAAATGATGAAATATTTCTTCGAGTTTTTCAGCTGTTCAATATATGCGCATAATTATACCATCGCATGCGCGGTATTACCCAGTACGGGGGGGAAGACCGCGAAAAGACAGTTTTCAGAATTATTTTTTTTTCTCAATTGGTATAGGTAGTTGAACCTTTTCCTTGTGATGAAAAAGTTCCAAATGGGTTCATGATTCAGCAGTTAAATTATGAAAGTTTGTGTGTACATAGGAAGGTTTTTGTGAGCATTTTCCCTAAGGTGCGTGGAATTCCCCCGTCCTCCCCTACATATAAGATTAATGAATTTTAGTAAAAACATAATCCTTTTATCTCAAGCCAATTTCGAGAATACTCAGATTTGGTAAAATAAAAATTCTCTTCGAAAATATTGGACGGGGTGGACTCAGCTTCTTCTGATGATGTTTACTCCGAGAAGGTACATATAAGATTCCTGAATTTTAGTGAAAACAGAATCTTTCTATCTCGAACCAATTTCATGAAAACCCAGATTTGGTAAAATAAAAATTCGCTTAGAAAATATTGGACAGAATGGACTCAGCTTCATCCGATGAGAGTTGATCTAAGAACATATAAGATTCATGAATTTTAGTAAAGACAGAATCCTTCTATCTCGAGCCAATTTCGAGAAAACTCAGATTTGGTAAAATAAAAATTCTCTTCGAAAATATTGGACGAGGTGGACTTATTCTGATGATGTTAACTCCGAGTACATGTAAGATTCATGAATTTTAGTAAAAACTGAATCCTTCTATCTAAAGCCAATTTCATGAAAACCCAGATTTGCTAAAATCAAAACTCACTTCGAAAATATTGGACAGGAATGACATCCAATTATTTATATCTTTATTTTTTATTATTATATATTAAGAATACTTACTTTAGAAAGAACATTTTTGTTTTAAAATACGGTGACAAGTTTCCTCTCACATGTTTATGTTAGGAATTGGGAATGTTGATTGTTTCTTGCAATTATTATTGCTCATTATTATTATTGAAAATACTATTTTATTTTAAGTTCAAATGCAAATAAATGTTGGTAATATTCACATGTGGTATTATCATTTCCAATGTCTCTGATGGTTGCACGGATTGCGAAATCTGTAAATTTTTTATTTAGAAGAATCTAAACGGCGATCTCAAGATGGCGTTCTAGATTTCTGTTTGTGGTTTCATTCTTTTCGAAATCGGTAAGATTTTGGGTAGAAGATCATGACTGTACGTGTAAATTCGAATTGGCTGCCTCGATGTGGTGGACAAAGTTTGTGATTATTCTATTCAAAATTGTTTATGTTGGAATTTTCGAGGTCGAAGGTTATATAGGTTGTTCGGAATTAATGCAACAAATACAACAGATTGTGAAAAACAAAATTGGGAGACCCCTATTTTCTATTATTCGTGAAATGTGTAACTCAAACACATACAAAAGCTTGCAAAGTAGGTTTTTTGTGCGATAACCGTCTAAAATCGGAGTCTCACATACTTACTTCCAATAAATCATATTCTATTTTTAGTTCATTTCAGTTGAATCATCGGTAAAATCTGAATCTTATAATAAATATTTCGTTTCATGTTTTCAAAACTCTTCACAAATTTTCTGTTCGAAAATGTCGGTTCGGAATGATATTTTACCAGAGTTCAGTGCTGATTTCCGAGTCCTACATCGAACATTTGAACTCGACTATTTTCCGCCCTATAGAGATTGCACCTAATTAGCGTGGGATGATGGCTGAAAAAGTAGTTTCCTATCAGGCGCTATTCCGACTCAACAGTGCCCAGACTTCTTTCAGATGAGGACTTGTTATCTCCAACTCCTCAATAGAAATTAACTTTGCCTTTTAATGAAGACTAGTGACAGCGATTCCATCCGGAGCGTGAATTAAGACTACAATCGGAATTCTCCGGATATTCACTATACGATAAATCAGATAGGAATTTCAATCAAATCATGATAACGTTGATTCGAACTCTTCTGCTGACATCGTTTACTGTTCCGTACACGATCAACGGACGACTAATAAAGTTGTGAATGGGTTCAATGTGATCCAATCGCGTTCTGTTCCGTAATTGGTATCGTAAAGAATTTCCAAAGTTGGGAGTTACTCGAAGGAGGTGGAAGCGAAGAACCTAATTGGTGTTGATGTCTGGGATAAAAGCAAATGATATCTAATGCTCCATCTGCGTATCATTCGAAAATGAGATGGGAATTTGGAATAAGGGGAATGAATAAGACATCGAAGTTTTATTCATTTATGTTCATGTATAGATAACTCGAAAAAAGATGTAATTTCATTTTTTATCATCTCAGTTTAGGAATATGAATTTATAAAAAAAAATTCGATTCTCCGACTTGTAGGTACATATATTTCAACTGTAGGTTCCTCTTATCAAACGAAACACTTTTTTCCTATACCATTTTTCAAAATTCGGTTTGGTTTGGAAGATACAGGGTGTCGAAAATCCATGAAAAAAACACTTTTCTGTTTATATCTTCGCAAGCGTTTTTTCGAATGAACTGACCCTATTCATGGTGCATATTCCTCAATCGAAACCTATTCAATATATCTACTAATTTAAAAGTTACAGGCTGGTCGACTCATCAATACACGCTAAAACACCATAAAACCACTTTAAAAAGATAAACGATTCATATTTTCGAAAGAATCAATCATTTAAGAAACTAAAAGTAATATTTTTTTTCAATAAAACGCGTCGTTTTCGAGTTATTTCCAATTTTACCCGGAAAAATTTGACGAAGAAATCATTAATTTCAAGAATAATCAGAATGCGTATCTGAATTAAATATAATCGAATATTATTCCTCCTCTGGTCTTTTAACGAGTTCACATTGTTGTCACAATATTTATCAACTTTTTCGAGATATTTTAATAATAAAATCCCAAAAATGTGGGAGATGAAATTGAACACCAAGGAGGATTTAATACACACAGTTTCTATTGAAAATTCATAGTTACCGGTCCATATTGAAGTTAAATGTCGATGAATTACAAAATTCGGATATGAATGATGAATCTCGATACAAACTAATTATCAAATTGAAATTAATGAAAAATAATACGATACCTGATAATCTGTGGCAATGTTTCTATCTAAAAAATATCCTCTTGTAATTTTATAAACTCGATGCGGTTAAAATTATATTAATTCACTTCACATAATAATCACATTAGAACAATAATTCACAATGTATTCAGAACTTCACATAATGTTTACAGTTTGTTCAGAGACTCTGGTTTGTTATTGTTTATAGTTGGCCTCCAGATAACCAATCCGTCGGTTTTCGCTCTACGCATTCGTGGTGATAAATTCGCGGCAAAGTCGATTTATGATGGAAACGGCAGAATTCATAGATATTTATACCACGATACACAAGTGTATCGTGATTTATACTATGTTTCGTAAAGAATCCTCAACCTCAATGAAAATATCAGCAAGCTGACAAAATCTTCTGGAAGTTTCTGTGCAAACATTCAAAGAATCGATACAAATTAGATTAGGTTAGGTTGTTTAGTAATAAATCTGAATGAAAAGTCCTTCCTCATGAGATTGTTTGGGAATTTCGAGGAAAATATGAAGTTATTAGTGTTTACAAACTAATCTGCAGAAAAATCGAGGAAGGAACTTATTTTGGTGGGATAAATGTGGCTTTTTGTTGCAGATATCATCCGATGAAACTAACTGTTTCTGTTGAAATTATCGTGTTTGCAACATTTTTATTCCAATGAGGTTATTACTAGAGTATTCCCTAAATGTATAAACTCAATTTCTATCGAGAAATATGAACTTTGCATTCATTCCAGAAGATAATTTCAGAGACGTGGTCAGCCCAATTTTTTTTAATGGCTATATCTTTTTAACAGGGCCGAATTCGGAAAAATGGAAAATGCTAAATGGGTTTCTTTTGACCTCAAGAATCTTCAGTTTAAATATATGTACAAGTCAAAGACTCACCCTGTATATTGGCAGCCCATTATCATAATTTTGGCCGCTATTGCGGTTATGGAAAAATAGTGCGACACATTACAATGGAATGATGTTAGCCTTGCTTCTCAGCTCCAAATAGTGGGTAAACATCTCAGTTGGTGGAACAGCGAGATTTTCATGTTTCCATGCATATGAGCTGTCACATAGAACAGATACACAGAAATGATGATCTGTCAATGACTGATGATTTATAATTCTGGCTTCAATAATTCTCGCGAATATATTTATTGCACAAAAACCAATTCAAAAACATTTTTAAAATGAAGAGAAAAGCTGAAAATCGACAACTAACGACGTAATCTTCGAAATCCACGTAGGCAAAAAGTTTCTGTTCTGTATGCAAGCGCGGATCCAGGGGGGGGGGTCATGGGGGTCATGACCCCCCCCTGGACTGACGAACCATAAAATCTTGTGTGTTTGATAAAAAAAAATCAATTGGCGGGTATGTAATCCACCTGACCGTGACCCCCCCCTTTCTCAAGAGCTGGATCCGCCACTGTCTGTATGACAGCTCATATTCATGGAAACATGAAAATTACGGTTCCATCAACTTAAGATGTTCACCCACTTTTTGATCTGGGAATAGCATTCCATGTTACTTTATGTTCTATGGTGCGACCCCTTGCGAGAGATATGGAGAAATGAAAACTAGATCAAATACTCTGATTTTCTGTCGACAAATAAGTCTTGACAAAATCTTATCACTGCCAACACCATGAATTCTGCATCTACTTATATAGAACTGATTGATGAGGTGATTATTGATTGTGGAAGATGCTGAAACTTTTGTATTAATTAATCCACGTCACGAAACTTTGCTACTCACATATTCAAAATTTCTCCCACGGCAGGTGGACAAACGTATAGGAAGCAAACATACATAACATGTGATGTATGTATGTTTTGCGGTTGAATCTCTCCAAGGGTAATCAATTGCCTGGAGCGCGCAATGGACTGGAGTGCGAGTAAAAAGAGAATGATATCCTGCTTCTGTCTTTTTCATGTAATAGATGGTCTTTACTGCCATCGAAAGAGTACGAGTTCCATTACCTCAGTCATCAGTCCATTTAATGAAACTTTTTACAATATCAGAAGGTTAATGATCTTTTTCCAATTTCATTCGTTATATACGGGTGGCGAATAAGATAAAATTTTAATGAGAATGGATGTTGGCGTCGAAAAAGTTATGGATCCCATTTCACTTCACATTAGTGAATGATTACGGTCCCTGAAAATATTGGATAAAGAAGCTTACTAGAAAATATTTCGATATGTAATATTCTTGGTATATTTGAACTTCTTCCTGTACAGCGCCCTAGGTCGGCCCAACGTAGGCACTGTGGCCCATTGTTCATACCGCAATAATTTGACACTCTGTGAAGAGACTTAGACCCGAAGGCACGCCGTCAAGAATGCCACGAGCCATATATCTAATGATATCAATATGGCTCAAACCACTGCTATTCACATTCACAAAGTGAAGCGTAGCCCACGTGATCTACGTCAGATTACGTAGGCTACGAGTGGAGTCAAACCTTTGGTAAGAATTGTAGTGTACGCATGCGTCAACTGGAAATGAAAAAATTAGGAAACGTAGAGGTTATGTATAATTCGAGTATCAACAAGAAAACGGCTGAAAATATGTCACTCTCCTAAATATTTTCTGTTCAATTCTAAAATATGAATAGAAGTTCAACGATATGCAGAGCTTGAAGAAAATGGATTGAAGCGATTGAATAATATCACAAGAAATTGTAAGGTTGTAACGATTTTAAATTCCACTGCTTATTTTAAAAATATTTTATTACAATTCACAATCTTCCTCTTTACATCCTAGGTCCATCTACATGATTTAATAAGAGTTAAATAAATTTAAAAAGAAATAAAATCTCGTAGTTTCGTTATGATACATATTCATCACAGGTGGCGGTCGGTGTCCAAGAATCTTGATGTTTCGTTCTTCATATGTAAATCGGGTGTTAGATAAGGTCATTTCTGATTATTCGATTCCACGCATAACTGCCGACCTGAAAAGGGATTTGCTGATTGTTAATATTACGTCTTAACGAATTTATTGAATATTACCGAAGAATTTACCTTCTTGTCGAAGTTTATGAAAGCCCTTTTGTTGATAAAAGGTGAGTGTTTGCCTTCGCTTTATTCCGTCTGAAACAATTGTTTCATTTCGTCGGTTTCATAAATGTTGACTTTTAGGGTTTTTCTCTGTACCGGAGATTTGATGCACATTTATGAGTATATTGTCAAATTTGGTGTTCCTACAAGAGAATTAACGAATTATCGACGTCAATCACAACATACATACATACATACCTACCTTGTAGAAGATTCAGACCTGCTGCTGCCATTTTGAAATCTGCTGACTCACCAGGTTTCCTAACATCAAGGCCAGTATCGATTAAATTATTGATTTAGTCCAATTCATTCCTTAACATCAAGGAAAAGTTTGGTGTACTGTTGTAAATTGTAGACATTGCGTTATATTATCCTTCTTTGCTGTCATTTCGAAACATTACTAACCCCTTTATTGAGCATTATAATCTGCACACAAATACCTATTATAAAATCTTCGCAAGTAATTATATTATTTCATTCACTGTCACCTAGACGAAGAATAGACTGATTGTTTCTTGATTTTCAATTAGTCAGCTCATATACATAATATTTTCAAATTAAATCAAGTGGCGCCCATTTCAATCAACTTTGATTATATATTGTAAATTATACAAATCCACGACCTAAATGTTCTCTGGCGAAAAGCTGTTGATCGCATTTGTAACTTTTCTAAAATAGGGGAAAAGAACGTTGCAAAACTTGGCGCTCAAACGTGGGGCCAATGTATGATCAGCTAGGCGAGATGGTCTAATATTTGCTTTGTATCTCATGTTAGCATATTGAATGATAATTTTGAAATTTTCGATTTTTAAAGAATATTATAGTGTAATGGTTATTATTATTCGTTCATATATTTGCTTTTCAATTTCTTATTCTACTATCTGTACTGCACCAAACTTTCCAATTTCTTTTTCCAATTTTTTTGGTTGTTGTTGTGATTGATTATCGCGATATTGTGGACATATGTGCTGATCATTGAATCATTTACTTTTCGTAATTTTCTTTCGCGTTTTGAAAAATGGACAGCGAAATTAAACCGATTCATCTGTCTATAAATGAACTCAATTATGAATTACGAATTAGAGGCGTCATATCAAGTAGAGGACAGGATGAAAAGAGGAAAATTTTGCGTAGATTATTGCAACGTCAGAACTCAGATATTCAGTTGGTTGATCCAACCTTTTCGTTCGTTACTGAACAAAGTGAAATAAATTTAACATTGGAATCAATAACACAACTCATTATTGAATTCGAAGGTAACAAGGAAGACTCGGTTTTTAAAAGAGTAAAGTCACGTCTGGCTCATGTGTTAGGAAGAATTTCACGTTTGTCAATAAATGAAGGGGTAGAAGATGAAGAGGAACGTAGGTCATTCAAAAACGAAGCATTTGCGGCTGGCTTGAGTTTGGAAGCAGATTTATACGATAAGATTACGGAAGAACCAACTGCCACCAATAATAGTGCTGGCACATCTTGTATACAGGGTGTCTCTAATTTTTCTCAACCTGCACAGAACTTATCACAATTTAAGTCAATACCTGTTTATAAGTGGGGAGAGTCATTTTCCGGGGACAAAAGTGCGTTGTCTTCATTTTTACAGAATATTGAGGAATTGAGAAAAGCCAGACATGTAAGCAAAGTCGAGTTATTTGATTCAGCTAGAGATCTCTTCACTGGTGATGCGAGATGTTGGTTCCGACAAATAATCGGCGATATTAAAGATTGGGATAGTTTAGTTAACGCGCTTAAACGAGATTTTAGATCACCTTACCATGACGATGAACTCTGGGATAGAATAAAAGGGCGGACACAATTCAAAGACGAATCAGTAGTCATTTACTTTGCAAAGATGAACGAATTATTCAGTCAACTGACTAGAATTCCTGTAGAGACTACTAAATTAAGATATATTCGTAATGGTCTAATTCCAGAATATCGAAAGGCCGTAGCGATGGTCGAAATTTGTTCTGTTTCGGAACTTTATAAACTAGTTAAGCGTTTGGAAGATGAAAATTATTTAGACATTGACGAGTCGGGTAAAGATCCTAGTCTCTATAAAGATCATAAAAAATATTCGCGTGAGAGTATTCCTGGGTTTAAAAAAAATGCAGCTGAAAAAAGTAATTCCAAGAATTATAACAGTTCACCTAGATTGTTAACTTTAGATGAGCAGAATAACAATGGTTCGAATTATAGAACTAATCTTGAATGTTGGAATTGTCGTAAGAAAGGACACTTTTATACCGAGTGTAGATCCAAAAAATCTAAATTCTGTTACCGTTGTGGTTTACCTGATGTTACGGTCAATACTTGCTCGCGATGTTCAAAAAACTAAATTATGGGGCGCATTTAGAGGCCCATGAATCGTCCCAATTATTTATGCCCGCGGCCTCAACTTCGAAGATGAATTATTTCCGAAAAAGCGGAAAATCCCGAATTCGTCCTGCCATCATGACAGATAATAGACCCTTTATAGAAGTCAAACTATTGGACCATCCTATAGTTGGTTTGTTGGATTCCGGATCCAACGTTACTATTTTGGGTAAAGAAGGCGTTGAGATAGTAAAATCTTTCAATTTGAAAATTTTTCCACCAAGAACTAGATTTGTTCACACTGCGGACGACAATAAACAGCAAATAACTGGTATCGTACATTTGCCAATTGTTATAAATGATGAATGTCATATTATTGAAGCTTTAGTTGTTCCTAGCCTTATGCACGCTTTGATTTTCGGCAGCGATTTCTGTCAGAGATTTGCCATAAAGATAGATTACCTCGAGGGCTCTTGGTACGTCCAACAAAGAGATATTTCTCTTCTCTCTTCTAATACGGCTGCAGAATTAAAAACTGAAGTCTGTAATTTAGAAAACTTATCGGCTGTTCAGAAAACTATGATAGACGATTTAATGATATCTTTCAATGAAGTTAGTAGCAAAACTCGTTTAGGAAGGACTGATAAAATTTCTCTCACAGTTGACACAGGAGACGCTAAGCCTTTCCGTTTGAAGCAATACCCAATGTCACCCTATATGTTGCAGAAATTGAATAGTGAACTCGATGAAATGTTGAGCTTGGGCGTTGTAGAACCTTCTAATTCTCCATGGTGTAGTCCCGTAATCCTAGTCAAGAAGAAAGGTGGGGAATATAGATTCTGTTTTGATGGACGTAAACTCAACGAAATAACAAGGCATGATTCATATCCACTTCCACGAATAGACCGTATACTAAGAAGTCTAACAGGTGCTAAGTATATTAGTAGTATTGATTTGAGAAAATCTTTTTGGCAGATTCCATTAGAGCCACAGTCCAAAGAAAAAACTGCTTTTAGTATACCTGGAAGAGGGTTATTCCAATTTACAGTTACGCCATTCGGGCTACGAAATAGCGCGCAAACACAACAGCGGTTTGTTGACAAACTCTTTGGTCCCGAATTTGAGTATAAAATTTTTGCCTACCTTGATGACATAATAATTATTTCGGATAATTTTGAAGAACATGTTTCTCTTCTGAAAGAAGTTCTAAGTCGCCTCAAAGACGCGAATTTAACCGTCAACTTGGACAAATGTCAATTCTTTCGTGAATCTTTAAAATATTTAGGCTATATAGTAGACGGTCATGGTTTAAGAACAGACCCTGATAAAGTGTCGTGTATGGTAAATTTTCCACGTCCTAATACTAGCACCGAAATCAAACGATTTATTGGGATGTGTTCGTGGTATCGAGCTTTTATTAAAAATTTCTCTACTTTACTCTCCCCTATAAATGATCTGCTGAAAGGCAAGAAAAAACGTCAAACCATTTGTTGGAACGCTCAAGCTGAAGGAGCTTTTCTAAAAATTAAAGAGGCTCTTGTAGCTTCACCTATACTGACGTCTCCTAATTTCGATCTGCCTTTCACAATCCAAAGTGATGCTTCTGCTACTGGCGTGGGAGGTGTACTAACTCAGTGTCAAAACGGTGACGAAAAAGTAATAGCGTACGCTAGTCGCTCTCTTTCAAGATCGGAAAGAAATTATACCGTTACAGAACGCGAACTTCTTGCGTTGATATTTTGTTTGGAAAAATTCAGACCGTATGTTGAGGGTGTTAAATTTACCGTCATAACTGACCACTACTCGCTTCTATGGCTCACCAAACTTTCCAACCCTTCCGGCAGACTTTCTAGATGGGCGGTTCGTTTGAGACAATTCGATTTCGAGTTACTCCATCGAAAAGGTAAAAATAATGTAGTTCCCGACTTCCTGTCGCGTATTCCCGAATCCAAAGAGATCAGTTCAATATCGATTGACAAAAATGATTCCGATAAATGGTATGCGAGTATGTGTGATAAGATTCGACTGAACGAAGATGCATTTCCTCAGTGGAAACTAGATAATGACGTTCTTTATAAACTAGTCCCTTCGAATTTGCCTGTCGACTCAAATATTCCCGAATGGAAAATTGTAGTTCCGAAATCTCAGCGTCAAAAGATAATTAAGTCTTGTCATGACCCTCCAACTTGTGGCCATCTCGGCCAATTCAAGACATTTTCCCGTTTAAGTGAACTTTATTATTGGCCTAAAATGCGTGCAGATGTTTTTAAGTTTATAAGACTATGTAAGACATGTGGAGCTAATAAAATCTATAATCAACCAGGCTTGGGGTTGATGGGGAAAGAGAAAAATGTAAGTCGTCCTTGGCAAATAATAGCTGTAGATTTAGTGGGCCCCTTTCCCCGATCCAAACGCGGTAATACCTTTTTATTAGTAATATCTGATTGGTTTACTAAATACGTAATTTTACATCCTTTGCGTAAAGCTACCGCTGAGAATATTGTACAATTTTTGGAGTCGGATGTTTTTCTTAAATTCGGAGTCCCCCAATTCATCATATGTGATAACGGCACACAATTCGCTGGTCGTGTTATGAAAAATTTAGCGAAGGCGTATTCTGTACAAAAAATTTGGTTTACTCCAGTTTATTCGCCACAATGCAATTTTGTCGAAAGGTCGAATCAAACGGTTGGTACTACTATCCGTTGTTACATCAATGACCAAGATCATAGAGAATGGGATAAAGATCTGCAGAAGATCGCGTTCGCAATAAATACCGCCAAACATGACGTCACTGGTTTCTCACCAGTTTTCTTAAATTTTGGGAGATATGTACCGATTAGTGGAAATTACTACGGTCAGATAGAATCAACTGACGGTATTCAGTTGCTTCCTGAAAACAGGGATTTATATGCGACTGGTATCGGGCCACTGTCAAGTGTTTTTCCGAAAATTAGAAAAAAACTTCATGAGGCCTATTCTAGAAATGTACGTACTTTCAATTTACGTAGAAGAAACCACAGTTTCGAGGTAGGAGAAAAGGTCTGGCGCCGCAATAAGGTGCTCTCGGATGCAACAAAAAATTTCTCAGCCAAACTAGTCCCGAAATATGTTCTGCGTAGAGTTCGTTGCAAAATTTCAGGGTTATGCTATAATTTAGAGGGTCTTGATGGCTCTAAAGACGGAAAATGGCACGTGAAGGATTTGAAGCCATATTTTGGTTCCAATTCAGATATTTCCGTATCGTAACTAACGATTTTTGACTTAAACTTTCGTTGAATTGGGTACACGTGTGTCCATCACATGAATTTTTATATTCATTCCTGAGTCAGGATTTGTTCCATGGTTGTATATAAAATTATACAGATAGGGATAGGTAGGTTAGGATAGTAGATTAAGATAGGTAGTTTTGACTACTTCATTAGGATAGGTTGAAATAGGTTAAGTTAGGATAGGTTTGCGGCCGCAAAACAATAAAATAGAAGATTTGAGATTAGATAGGTTGGAAATAAAATATCGGGGTTGGTAGCGCTCAATAATTTAAATGTATCTATGGCAAATTAATAACAAACCGATTATAAAAAATTATGTCTAATTTTTTTGTTGGGAGAGGGGTAGTGTAACGATTTTAAATTCCACTGCTTATTTTAAAAATATTTTATTACAATTCACAATCTTCCTCTTTACATCCTAGGTCCATCTACATGATTTAATAAGAGTTAAATAAATTTAAAAAGAAATAAAATCTCGTAGTTTCGTTATGATACATATTCATCACAGGTGGCGGTCGGTGTCCAAGAATCTTGATGTTTCGTTCTTCATATGTAAATCGGGTGTTAGATAAGGTCATTTCTGATTATTCGATTCCACGCATAACTGCCGACCTGAAAAGGGATTTGCTGATTGTTAATATTACGTCTTAACGAATTTATTGAATATTACCGAAGAATTTACCTTCTTGTCGAAGTTTATGAAAGCCCTTTTGTTGATAAAAGGTGAGTGTTTGCCTTCGCTTTATTCCGTCTGAAACAATTGTTTCATTTCGTCGGTTTCATAAATGTTGACTTTTAGGGTTTTTCTCTGTACCGGAGATTTGATGCACATTTATGAGTATATTGTCAAATTTGGTGTTCCTACAAGAGAATTAACGAATTATCGACGTCAATCACAACATACATACATACATACCTACCTTGTAGAAGATTCAGACCTGCTGCTGCCATTTTGAAATCTGCTGACTCACCAGGTTTCCTAACATCAAGGCCAGTATCGATTAAATTATTGATTTAGTCCAATTCATTCCTTAACATCAAGGAAAAGTTTGGTGTACTGTTGTAAATTGTAGACATTGCGTTATATTATCCTTCTTTGCTGTCATTTCGAAACATTACTAACCCCTTTATTGAGCATTATAATCTGCACACAAATACCTATTATAAAATCTTCGCAAGTAATTATATTATTTCATTCACTGTCACCTAGACGAAGAATAGACTGATTGTTTCTTGATTTTCAATTAGTCAGCTCATATACATAATATTTTCAAATTAAATCAAGTGGCGCCCATTTCAATCAACTTTGATTATATATTGTAAATTATACAAATCCACGACCTAAATGTTCTCTGGCGAAAAGCTGTTGATCGCATTTGTAACTTTTCTAAAATAGGGGAAAAGAACGTTGCAAGGTTATGATCGAAAGTATTCACATGAAGCTATGGACGGCATACGTTTCACGACATAAGACAATGTGTCAGAGAGAGATTCAGAATTAGTATATTTCATTACCAGTCCAGAAAGTAAGCTTTTTCCGTGCGCGCGCGATGTGTTCCGCCTCACACGGGAACTCGTGCAAGCACGGAAAAAGCCTTTCTGGACGTGTAATGAACGATATTTTTCATTACACCTCTCTGAAAACAATACCACGGGAAACATTTTCAGCAGAAAGCATTTCGATATTGTGAAACAATAATTATTCAAAACACTGACATCTACTGTCACGCAATCGTTGCTCTGTGTCTCTGCACAGAAAATCCTAACATAACATGTAAATGTAGAACATCGAAAATGACTCTTTTCCGTGCGGCCGCACCGCAAAAAGTTTTACGGTGCGCTGAGGCATAGATGCATCCTATGATTCCTATGCAGACACACAGAGCAACGATTGCGTGACAGTAGATGTCAGTGTTTTGAATAATTATTGTCTCACAATATCGAAATGCTTTCTGCTGAAATTTTTTTCCGTGTTATTGTTTTCAGGGAGGTGTAATGAAAAATATCGTTCATTACACGTCCAGAAAGGCTTTTTCCGTGCTTGCACGAGTTCCCGCGCACGGAAAAAGCTTACTTTCTGGACTAGTAATGAAATATACTATTTCATTACACCGCACTGAAAACCCTATCATAACATGAAGATTTAGAACATAGAAAATGACTCTTTTCCGTGCGGCCGCACCGCAAAAAGTTTTACGGTGCGCTGAGGCATAGATGCATCCTCTGATTCCTATGCTGAGACACAGAGCAACGATTGCGTGACAGTAGATGGCAGTGTTTTAAATAATTATTGTTTCACAATATGGAAATGCTTTCTGCGAAAAATTTTCAACGTGTTATTGTTTTCAGAGAGGTGTAATGAAAAATATCGTTCATTACACGTCCAGAAAGGCTTTTTCCGTGCTTGCACGAGTCCCGTGTTCGGCTCCGCCTCACACGGGAACACATCGCGCGCGCACGGAAAAAGCTTACTTTCTGGACTTGTAATGAAATATACTATTTCATTACACCGAACATCGAAAATGATTCTTTTCCGTGCGGCCGCACCGCAAAAAGTTTTACGGTGCGCTGAGGCATAGATGCATCCTATGATTCCTATGCTGAGACATAGAGCAACGATTGCGTGACAGTAGATGTCAGTGTTTTGAATAATTATTGTTTCACCATATCGAAATGCGTTCTGCTGAAAATTTTTCCCGTGTTATTGTTCTTAGAGAGGTGTAATGAAAAATATCGTTCACTACACGTCCAGAAAGGCTTTTTCCGTGCTTGCACGAGTTCCCGTGTTCGGCTCCGCCTCACAGGGGAACACATCGCGCGCGCACGGAAAAAGCTTACTTTCTGGACTAGTAATGAAATATACTATTTCATATATATACTGCGTTCGTTATTACCAATCCGGGAGAGGAGCGAGAGAAAACGGACACAGAAATATAATAAATACCACTAGAGATGAAATTTTGTCGGCAAAATTTCTCGATTGTAAAATGAAAGTTTGTTGCTTTTCGGAAATTTCTCGAACAACATTTGTATCAAAATCACGAGCCGTCGGGCGAGTGATTTTGGAAAAATGTCATGAGCGAAATTGCCGAAAAGCAACAAACTTGAATATCACAAGAGAAATTTTACCTGCTTAAATTTCATCTCGAGTGGTATTCGACATGACTATTTCAGAAGAAAATATGGTGATATGGTCACATTGGGTACGTATTGCGGTCTTTGACAAATAAGTATTCATCATAGATCAACTAAACGTTGTTTGTTTTCTCTATGCTATTCATTCCCGAAGCTATCTATGAATTTGAGAAACGTCAACAATTTTATCACTTGAAAACCAACTTGTTGGTTTTGCCGATCTGAATGTTTTATCGATGAGAAACGAGTGTTGCTAAGGAAACTTCCCCACTAAAAATGGAATGAGTGGAATAGTCATTATTGATTACTGCACATGGGCAGATCGGGATTCTTACCAAATCGCCATCTTCAATTTTCATTGGCTCATTACCCATATTGAAATTATTAGATGATATGGAAATGAGATATCGTGATGACAACACTGTTCAAAACGTCACAAGTAACACAGAGTTAAGATGGTGGATTGTGATTAATGTACAGGGTGGCCAAGAGATTGACGTCAAAAAGAAAAAAACAGGTCCCTCGTGTCATGGGCTACTCGAATCACCCCATGTATGTTAGGCTATTTTTCACGGTTTTCGAGTTAAGAATTTTTTCATGAACTTTGAGAATTTTCGACTTGACCATCTTAAGGAAGATATTGAAAAAAAGTACAAGACTTCTCTGTGGAATCCTTTTGCAACTTGAATCTCCATGAATTGTACTTTTATGCATAAAATAACCAGATTCGTAACTTTGATAAAAATTAGGGAAATGTTGGTCTCAAGTGAAAAAGTTACGTGAATTGGATTATGATCTGAATTTTCGAATCAAAATTAAAAATGTGAAAAGGCTAATTCACGGTTTCTTGCTTAGTTGCTAGAATTAGCCTTCAAAGTCATCGAGGTAGAAAAAATCAAAGAACTAGACATTTGCTACAAAGTTATTTTTTGCCATTTTAAGATTTTTCTGATCGAGTTATGATAGAAAATGCTGAAAATTAATGAAAATCAGCTTTAGATGTTGGTCAAGAAAAGTTCTAGATAAAAAAAAGAAAAAGGTATGGCAATAAATCACACATCATAATGTAAATAAAAAGAAATTTATTTATGAAATTTACAGGAGGTTTTCAAAGTGGCCACCTCCAGCCTCAATACACATTCTACACCTTCTTGAAATTTTCTTATTTAATCGCATAAAAACTGCCCTGTTCTTTTTAGGACACGTTCGGCTTCTCTTTAATTAACCAAACGGCACTTGAATGAACGATACCCGAACAGATGGATCTGACGCAGCGGACCGATCAAGTGTGGCCCCCACGTTCACCTGACCTTAATCCCATGGATTTCTTCGTTCGGGGTTATTTCAAAGAAATTGTTTACGCCCGAGAATGTTCGAGTGAAGACGAGCTGCGACTAAAATTAAGCGAAGCCCAACGTGTCCTAAGAGAGAACAGGGCAGGTATTATGCGATTAAAAGAAAATTTTCTCAGAAGGTGTAGAATGTGTATTGACGCTAGAGGTGGCAACTTTGAAAACCTAATGTAAATTTTATAAATAAATTTCTTTTTATTTACATTATGATGTGTGATTTATTGCCATATCTTTTTCTTTTTTTATCTAGAACTTTTCTTGACCAACATCTAAAGCTGATTTTCATCAATTTTCAGCATTTTCTATCATAACTTGATCAGAAAAGTCTTAAAATAGCAAAAAATAATTCTGTAGTTAATGTCTAATTCTTTGATTTTTGCTACCTCAATGACTTTGAAGGCTAATTCTAGCAAAAGTAGAGTGTTAAGTACCATTTTTTATCAATGATTCTAAAAGCTGACTGTTGAGCGCAGTTTTAAGCATACTAAGAAACCGTGAATTTGCCTTTTTACATTTTTAATTTTGATTCGAAAATTCAAATCAAAATCCAATTCACGTAACTTTTCCACTTGAGACCAACATTTCCATAATTCTTATCAAAGTTACGAAACTGGTTTTTTCCATGTATAAAAGTACAATTCATGGAGATTAAGTTAAGTTACAAAAAGAATTTCACAGAGAAGTCTTGTACTTATTTTTTTATCTTCTTTAAGATGGTCAAGTCGAAAATTCTCAAAGTTCATAAAAAAATTCATAACTCGAAAACCGTGAAAAATCGCATAACATAAATGGGGGTGATTCGAATAGCCCATGACACGAGGGACCTGTTTTTTTCTTTTTGACGTCAATCTCTTGGCCACCCTGTATATGTAGATGCATAGAATACCTGGTGTTGGCACTGATTAGATTTTGTTCGAGACTTTCTTGTCGATGGAAAATCTGAGATGGGGTTCTACTTTTCATTTCTCCCGAAAGGGGTCGCGCTATTCTTCCTTGCAGCATAGCTCCACGACCGTGAAATATTGCGCATAATTCCGGAAGTAGGAACCGATCAACAATCTGTAGTGTCGTTTTGATCTACAATGTTTAGTCAAGATTTTCAGTTGAGAGTCGTTTCACCAGAGTTTGTATGCATCCATTAATCAATTGATCTGGTCATAGATTCAGAAAACTCTGTGGCCATTACATGTCCTTCCGTTATATGAGGTTCAACCATCTTTAGAGAACTTTCTTCAAAATAAATAATATCTCAATTCTTATGAATTGTTCGTCGAAACAATATACAAATATTCAATAGCTGCCAGCTTCTGCATCAACAATATTTCTCCATCCCTTGTGGTAACCCTTATTTTGAAAATACTTCAAAATAAAATAAAGATGGTGGAGATAAAGATTATCACATCTGGCATCTACATTAGTCCCCTAGTTCATATATTCATAAGATTAATCTGTCATACTAAAAACGTTGTCTAAATCAGGGATGAAAGACCATTTGGGAAACCGTCTACCACGGAATATTAGGTACACGGAAATACACTAAGCCTGGAACAAAGAGTTTTAGAGCTCTTTCAAGTGTACAAGGATCTTTTGTGAATTTCATCGGTTCACCGCATCGTAGTCATTAATTCATGGGAAGAATCGTTCCCAACTCATTTTATGTTTTTCTATTCCAGGGAGAAAAAGGAGACCCGGGCAGACGCGGGAGGAGGGGAAAGGCTGGACCTCCGGGACCACCGGGAAAATCTACATCCTCGGATATTTGGACTGTGAGTATTTCTATTATTCGGACATGATTGTGAATATTCAAGCAATGAGTAGGTATCTCATCTGAAGGATTTCCAATGTTTTGTTCGGAATACCCCTGATAAATTATGATTGGTACATATTCCAATTTTTTGCTGAATTATATAAATATATTATATAAATATATGAAAAGATATTTCACGTAAATGAAAATCGACTCAACTAAAATTGAACACCAAGCAACTAGAAAATGAATTGTCGCTACAAGCTACAATCTCTCAATCTGGCACCGCCAAGACGAGTAAGAAAGCCGAAACGTATCATCGTATTTTCGAAACTCCGTAGTTTCAATTAGATGATTCTACGTGCCACACAACATTTTGCACGAGTGATATAAATAATTTGACTTCCATCAGTATTTCTACCCTTAAACATGACTGAGATGTCATCGACCTATGATTTGGTGCCAGCCGGCCATAGACATCGTTATTCCCCGCCTCGGTTCGAACCGCCGAGTCATATCGCAGAACTGTTCTGCCCACACACTTCGGTGAATTCTACCAGTTATTTTGCTCTCGTTCGCGAATAAGCACGTCATGAAGAGGAAACATCTCTTAGCAGTGGCGGCCGCGTTTTTGGTGCTGAATAAAAAAGAATCCATTTTATTCTTCACTGTTTTAATATCAGCGCCTTTGTCCAATTCATGTAATTTTTTCAATAATATTTAATAAGCTTTCCTCTTCTTGTTTCTATCCCTGTATTCTGCTGATTTAATTCGCCATAGACATTAGACAAGGATGCAACCTGTCCAAATGGATGAAATCCATAATAAATTGTTTATTCGCCGTCTTCTGATTCATCCCGGTCAAAAATAGTGATAGAAGAAGTGATTAGGAAACAGCAGAAGTAGACGCACTTGTGGAAAGGTCGCGAATTGTACTACGCTAATGGAAAATGACCGCCGATTCTCGACGAAATCCCCACGGTATGGCACGACAACCGATGAACCGTCGTGACAAAAATCAAGCATCGGCAGATATTTGTACCGACGAGGCGTACCGACGGTTCTTCGCCACACACATCGGTTTTTGGCGATTTTGCGGAGACAGTAGCGGTATAAACGGATGAAAAATAACGATGTCTTTGGCCGGCTTATGATTCTACGCTACACGGATCGTCGTTTATGAAAATGGGGCAAATATCGAGCCCAGTACAAAACCCTGCGGTACTTTCTTTCCCATAGTTCCTAAGGTTGACCTCTGATTTGACCATCAGGAGCTTTTCTATCAAAATACCTACTAGGTTTAGGCATATCAATTCAACCATTTGATGGTTATCCCAAGCAGTGGTTGTTTTTTAAGAACCTCCCAAATTGCAGTTTCAACCGATCTTCCTTCTCTATAACCATGTTGATAGAGCGAGACAACACATACTCTTGAAAGAAACTGATTAATATATTTTTATCATAACTTCATTTACCTTCGATAGTGAAGATAATATTGATATTTATCACATTCCATATAGTCTTTTGTCTGTTCTCCGAGTTTTGTATCAGTTGGGAATTCCTATGCTTATTCGCCTTGTCAGCTCTTCATAATGAATTTTTTATATGATCTATAAACTTTATAGTCTTCTCCTTTTCTTGTTGTAACCGCCTTGACATCTATATTATTTTTGAGTTCAATCTGTTCGTCTAAACAAAAATCGTCACATTCCTGCGGAAATAATACCTGACTTGAACACACCGTTTATAACCTATCAATAAAACATCTTAATCATTGAAACTTGTGCTTGATGATCTGAGAGATGGAGCTCTTTGGTTTTTATGAGAATATTTTGCTTATTGAGACTTTTGAAAACATTATCGATACAAGACATGAACAAACCGTAAGAAATGAAAAACTCAATCAAGTCCTTCGTTTCATTGTTTGGTCCCAGAAAGTTAACATTAAAGCCCCCCTAGATGAAAATTTCGATACCCTTCAACATAACTTCCAGAAACAACTCAAAATTTTCATGACTTTTACTGTATTAAAAATTTTCAGCTGTTGGTCGGTAACAAGCTACCTACCACAGTTAATTTCATTTTTGAAATCACCATCACCAAAGTCAGTATGCCTCTCCACATACAAAGCAACGACACCTTGAAGATTTCTGTAACATGCACTTAATATACCGGTTCGGAAATATAAGTTGAAATATAGCCAATACTCGTTAAACGAGTGGATGAATATTGTCTAGTGAACCAATAAAATAATCAAAACCCTCGGCACGATACGACAACGAATAAATCATGAACCTCACTCAATGGCATAGGAGTCTCGATGCAGTTCCTATGCCATTGAGTGAGGTCAGTCATTTATTCGTGGTCCCATCGCGCAGAGGGTTTTGATGATTTTACTGGTCCACTAGAAAATATTTATCACACGTTCAACGCTGAATTGGCTATGTTTCGATTTCATACTTCCCAACCTGTATATGCACTATAATCATGACTCCTTCTTGTCTCGCATTTTCTCTGAAAAATGCAGAAGCTACGTCTGTAATCTAAAAGATTCAACTTGAACATTTTTGAACCAGTGTTGAGTAGAACAATCGAATCAGCTCAGATTTCTGGTAGACCGGCATTCCACTGATCAATTTTACTTGCTACGCTGTGTTTAAAGTTTTGGTTTGATTGAATTTTTTTTGTGGTGAAGAAACAATTTGCATCTCCTAACCTCTGGGCCAAATCTCGCGATTGGCCACTTCATTTAACACTTTCGGATCAAAACCTACCTCAAAAGATTTATTGCTACTATTATTATTCCCATGATTCTTCGACAATAAGGTTCCATAGTTGAACTGGAAGCCTTTTTTACCTCTTTTTCATCATCTCTACTGCCTGTTGTTTCATGTCTTTCCTTGGGTTTTATATTGGCCGTTCGATTTCTTTGATTTTCATTCTCTACATGCGAAGACACCATCTGTAGACACTGTCTCCACTCTTTCATCGATCTGATCGATATTTAGCGCTGCCGCAAGTTTCCGTCTGAGCTTTGGACTTCTTCCTGTTCTACACCTTCATAATTATTATAGATTTCTCCTCATTTACATGCACATGTTATTTGGCATCCACATGGAATCTTTGAAAGTCGTCTTCAGTAAATGTATGATTTTGGGTACTTGATGATCATTTAGTCGATTCACTAACGGGAGATCTAAATTTCCTAAAGGAACAGTTTCGTGTTGAATTAATTCCTTTACAGCCACAGCCAGTATACTTCAGTTTTTTGAATTCTCAGCATAATGCCAGAATTGCAAGGGATCTGATGAAGAAAAAAGTTTCCTCATTCACTGTCGAAAAATAGCGGGCGTAGGAGTTTTATAACTACTGTAGACTAACAGAATCTAGCTACAAGTACGAAGAAGGTACTTTCTCTTTCTCCAACCATCAGTCATCACTAAAGAGGTCCAAAGAGTCTTCGGTGTTGTTTGAAATTATTATAAAATTTTGTTATTTCCTATGGAAGCATTATTTGGAATGCATTCGAACTGCCCTCAGAAATTTGGTAGTAAGGCAATGATTATTATGATATACAGGGTTATTCACCATAAACTGGAAAAATATAACTATAACCGGAATATTTGGAAGGTTACGAAAGGAATAGCTATTTATGTAACAAGTACAGAAATTAGGTCTTTATGGACGAGTCCAAAAGTTTATGGCAGAGCGAGCAAAGCGAGCGAGGCCCATAATTTGGGCAAGTCCATAAGCCTAATTATGTACGAGTTGCATACAAAGTTTTATGTTGGACTGCAATGCAGAAATTTCATTTTCTAAAATGGCAATTAATATTTTTGTCGCTTCATTACTGAAAAACAGAAAGTAGGCTTTTGCTTTTCTTACCTTAGTAACCATCAGCGACCTTAGCAGTTGTTTACTACGTTAATTCTGTGACAAACGTCATAATAATCCAAAAAATGGATAGTTCTGGAGAGGAAAGTGCAAAAAATTTGGCCGCAATTGCCAAAGAATCTCTCCTACCCACTAAAAGTGCTTATGAAAATTTGTATGCGGCCTATAACAAATGGTGTGAAACAAAGAAAATTGCAAAAGCGAGAGAAGACTATGACAGTGGTGTCAAATAAAATAGTCAATTATGTACGCTAAACGAATTCATGAATCAAGTGTTTATGAACCCGTTTAGCGTCCATAATTGACTACTTTATTGGACACCACTTTATTGGACTCAGCTGTCACAGTCTTCTCTCGATTTTGCAATTTTCTTCGTTTCACACCACTTGTTTTAGACAAATTTTCATAAGCACTTTTAGTGGGTAGGAGAGATTCTTTGGCACTTGCGGCTATATAAATTATTTACGCTTTCCTCTCCCGAACTGACCATTTTTGGGATTATTATGACGTTTATCACAGAATTAACGAAGTAAACAACTTTGTTCAGTGAGGTTGCTAAGGTCGCTGATGGTTACTAAGGTAAGATTAGCAAAAGCACACTCAATGTATTTCTTGAAATAAAGCGACGAATATATTAATTGCCATTATTTCAAAAAATAAAATGTCTGCATTGCGGTCAAACATAAAGCTTTGTATGCAACTCGTACATAATTAGTCCTATGGACTCGTTGGACTTATTGGCCTCGCTCGCTTTGCTCGCTCTGCCATAAACTTTGGACTCGTCCATAAAGACCTAATTTATGTACTTGTTACATAAATAGCTATTTTGTCTGTTCTAACATCAGAGTTCCGAATGAAACAATTCAACCTGAAAGATTCCGAGAATTTTGGGTAAGTTTATTTCTCACTGAAGACATAAAAAATTTGAATTCGAGTTTTGGAAAAAAATCAGAAACCCTTTTTTCCAAGGTCCCGCATATCTTACCACAGTTATCAGAATATCACTCAAAGTTGACATTAAACACCCTGTATCTCGCTTCGAAAACGGGATATATGTTATAAGGCAAAAATGACATTCCCGATGTTATCTACACGGCTTTACATGTAAGTCCAGTGAAACACCCTGTTTACATGAATATCAGGATCAGGATATGTTCATGGAGATTCCGTCTAGTTGAAATGTTTGTCCTTTATTCACATTCCGAAATAATGTTTTGATATGTTTACTGGCCGGCTCAAAAATAATCAGCAGTCTTAAAATTTTAATGAAAATCGTCAGCTATAATGTGGGTCCAAGGTGAACATTCGGGATTAACCCTGACGATATTTTTCCCTAAAATATTAAGTTCGGACATGTTGATTCCAAAAGACATTTTCGGAATCCTCCATTGTAACCTCTGTCGTGTTCATTTTCAGTTTAATGGATGGTTCCCCGATTTTTTGCCGAGTTCATAAATATTATCGTATTTTTTAGCCCCTGTCATCTGCATAACACTGGAAAATGTGGAGAAGACATTTTTCAGTCCTTGATTTTCCCCGATCTCTTCGTTCGGATTTGCGGAAAGTGATTGAAATCCATTAAGCGCCATAACAGCTCTCGATAATTGCCTTTCAAGCTGATTCCCCAAAAGTTTATCTTGCAGTTAGAAACGGCCGGAGTTGATGTTTGTGTCCGGAGGACTTATGTTTGCTATAATCTTTTTGATTAGTGGTATTGATCTTGGATGTCAATTTTCGTGGAAGGAATCTGAAAGGGCGATCATTGCTGGAATCAATGATTTTTTTCTTCATTCGTTAAGAAGTTACATACTACTTTTGCACTATTGGGTGTGCTTAATGTTCAACTTATTGCACTCGTGCAGAAAATACTCTATGAATCGATTAAAGATAGCATTTTTTATATTGCCAATGAAAAATTATCCATAAATAATCATGGATGGCTTCTGTTGGTGAAAATTTCTCCAATTAATTTCAATACTTTCTCACGGAACTTCCAGAAACAATTTCTTATGGTGAGGTAGAAACTAATTTCTGGTCGAGAAAAAAATTGTTCACAACAAGTTCAAAATACATATTTGTTGATCTCAGATCGAGACGAAGTCGACTTTGTCTCTATCTGCAACAACGTCCAACAAATATACAGGGTGTGTCTTTGCTTTATATATTTTTCTCATCGAATAAAACACTTTTTTCTGTAATGACATTTTTCGAAATTCGGTGTCATTTGAGAAACACAGGGTGTGGAAAAGTAACAAGCATGCTGAAAGGATACAGAAACCTCTGAAAATCCTTGACTAATAATAGCAAATTAATGCATTCTAATCCTAACCCAACGCATATTTTTCCTTCAAAATGATCATGGTCATCGCTGTCTACCACTATCGAGGATAATCATTGCAGAGGGTGTTCCATAAGTAATTGGGAATATTTCAACTATAGAATTTTGAGTACAATATATGAATACCTAACCCAAAACCCCTAGATAAACGAACGCCTCTGATGGTAGCCAGAAACGTTTATTAAGCATAATATAGCAGGGTTTGTTTTGTGCTCGAGATTTTATAGTTGAAATAATTGATTACTCTTATGCAGTCGGTCATTGAATAATAACGGTAGAGGAAAGTCACCAAATATGGAATACCATTTTGTTTTTGGGATTTAAAGAAAAAACATCATATTAATTAAATCAGTTTAATGTTTATACTAATCAGTCATACATTTATATGTAGTAATTACCAGCCTCTAATCAAATATATTAGTTATCTAATTGAAATCTAACACAAAGAACAAAATCACAAATGGGTAACCAAATATGGAATAGAAACCCATATATGGAATATAAGCTTAAATCAACATAACAATAACAAAAATGGACATTAATATCTTTGAGATCAATCAAATGAATATAACATATTGTGATAAATGAAAGAAGTTACATAATTACTTGCAAAAGTCACAGATCCATAATGTGCCCAGAGCCCACACATCAAGCATATTCCATAATAAGACAGCGACGACTGTCCATATTTGGATTTTTATACTAGTTCAAACTCTTCTGAATATTTTTTCAAGTCACAATATTTTAATTACAAAAGATCACAAAATGGTGAAATAAACATAATACCGATATACTAAATAGTATTACACTTATGTATACAATCATAACAGCTAGTAATACTCATTTACCACTTACCTTTTAAAATTTCCTTCACGACAACAAAACAAAACGTTTACGCAACTGACTCGATGGTGTGAGTGCGATTGTTAGTAGACCGAATGAAATAGAAGATGGTCGAATGTTCCGTTGATTACTTATAGTCTTGGAGTCTTGGAGTCTTGGAGAAATGAAGGTATTCCATATTAGGATACTATTTCATATTTGGTGACTTTCCTCTATACAAAAACTCTTTATTACTATAACCAAAAACTTGTATGTTCCCGAATTCTCAGATATCGGTTCGAGTGTATTGAAAGTGCAATGTTTCAGAACCTACTGTTCGATCATAAAATCATGATCTCCGAATTAATCAGTTATCCGGTTGAAGAATTATCTCAGACTCTGTTGAAAATCTTCCATACCAGTTCATTTTTGTTATCGAAGTACATTTGGAACGTGGAGACAAAAAAAACCCGCCTTTTTGTGGGGCCTCATTCATAAATTCCTTCCACTTCCTTCCATCACAGTTTTTATCGACTTCATTCTCTGTCGGTCTTAGTTATACCTACACACACCAATTAATAATGGACAGTAATTTCTGCTTATCTTGGGTCGCTGCTCTACCTTGCTCACAAAATCTCATTAAGTCTTTCATTCTGGCCAGGAATGTGTTTCTTTTCTGTACATAATTAAAAAGAAACAGACTAAATGTTAAACACTGTTTTATTACAGCGAATTTTGGTAATCTTTGACGTCCAAAATAACTTTTTTCAATTGGGAATTCAAACTAAGCGATACAACATCAGGTTGCGGTAGCGAAATGAAGTTCATTTTCCTATATTACCGTGAGAATAACTTGGGTGACGAATTCCTGCCTTATTATATGACCCGAATCCATAATGCGCGAGGCATCTGTTTCGAGCCTTCTGGATTCTCTAAGCATCGCCAACTACCAGGCACCCTAGTCCGCCTCGGAAGCTCTCTTCGAATCTAGCATTCACTGGCATTCAGTTCAGACTTTCCATATTATATGCATTGAACATTCCCTGAACTTCAGGAGTTCAGGCATCGACTGCCGGTGCTGGCTGCCTGTCCCCCTGTCCGCCACACATCAGGCATCTCGGGACTCGGGCTTCCGAGAACCTGGAGTCCCGAACGCCGAAGGGTAGTCTCGATCGGCCATACAGGGGGACCCTTTCCGATCATTCATGCGATGCTGGCACAACCGGAATGAACTGAATTCTGAAACTTACAGTCCGAATTAATTTAAATTCTGGAAGAAAAAAATAATTCAACCTCCCAATAATGACATCAGATAAAGTATCGAGTATGGACTTCGCGTATAGAAACTATACTCTGTTCAAAAGTGAGAAGAAGCAATAATAACATGTTTGGCGCAGCGGTAGGAGGGCCTTCGTAAAGTTTCTTTACGTCCAAAGTCGAATCGAGGAGATTTCACACAATCGTTCAGTTTTAACTGAACTTGAATTCCATTTTTTTCAATAATTCATAGAACGTTGTTCTTTTGAAATTTGGCAAACTGTCGTCATCATTCACGATTTCTAGAACTTTAAAAATCGTTGGGATTTCATTCCGGAAAAAAACCGTGGACAATTCTTCTGATAAGGTTCATATCGAAATCGTCAACCGAATCGATTATTTTTAACGACTGGGCTCTCCTCTTAGGTGGCGTCAATGTTTTATTCTCTTCATATTCTCTAAGAATTCTGAATACAGCCGAATCAATCACCCCTGAGGATTTTTAAACAATTCCTTCTGAGTCTCTTTTCGATAAATCAGGATGTTCTTCCAATTCTTTTCGAAAAATGTTCAAAATTATCTCTTTCTCTTCAGCAGAGAATTGCGACCATTTGGACCTTTTTCGTGGTGGTCCACACATATCACCCTCAGATGCAGTATCCGTTTCCGAATTCGACATTGTTCTATAAACCCTTTATACACTTTGTCAAAAAATTTTCCAACACAATACACTTTTCACAATAAAATCTATAAACACTTTGAACAGCTAGACCTTCACAGTAGCTCTAGGTATTTTAACTAGTCTTGTCAATTAAAAACTGGCCATCAAGGGAAAGGGCCCAAATCTGGTGTTTCCCGGAATAACCTTGTCGGAATCTTGAGCAGCCGACAAAGAGTTTCGTACAAAATAATATAAAATTTTGGACCGAAACTAAATATATTTCGGATATTACAAGTAAATGACCATTATAAATTTGAACAGAGATCTTTTACGAGTCTTGTCAATTGAAAACTTCGATATTTATGCAAATCAAGATCAAGACTTTCACCCATTAGGAAAAAGGACCCAAATCTAGTGTTTCCCGGAATTACTTTGTCGGAATCTTGCAAGATTCCGACCCAGATCTCTAAAACTCTGGTGTTTCCTGGAATTACCTCGCCGCAATCTCGAGCATCCGAAAAAGAAATTATTTGGTAGATAATAATATAAAAACAAAAAAAAATAAAAAAATAGGGTACGTCGGATATAAAACGTTTATGACAGTTGCAAATCATAACAGAAATTTTGCACTAGAGTTTCTGAGAAAAAAAATTCTAATGTGGGAATTGCTGACTCAAATTATTGAATCATTTCTATCCAGTACCATCCACAGTTCGAGTACGATCCAGGCACTCTCTTAGGGCGGTCGAAGAGAGCGTTGTTATCACCGTTTGACCAATAGGAGCTTTATTGTGTGCAAACCAGACGATTCTGTTTGTTTACAAAGCTCCTTCTTATATTTGAACGGACTATAGAAATTTCTACAAGGTGCGGCACGGAGGGCGGACGTTTTTCAGATGGGCATAACTTTCCCCCACTGAGGACGAGAGAAGTGGGGAAGGTGCCGTTAGACTCGTGTGTTCCTAGCATTTATTTACCCAAAAGTTACGGTTTGGTGCGCTGTATCGCAAACTCGCATCATTGGCCCTTACTTCTTCGAAGACGTTAATGGTCGTGCTGTTACCGTGAACTCAGAGCGGTACGTCGAAATGATCAACAACTTCTTTATCCCCGAATTACGACGGCAACGTGTTCCAATCCGACGTGTGTGGTTCCAACAGGATGGGGCGACCGCCCACACAGCCAGAGCATCAATGGACGTTATTCGCCCTCTCTTCCCTGGTCGCCTTATTTCCAGGTTTGGCGATGTTCATTGGCCTCCCCGGTCCCCAGATTTATCCATATGCGATTTTTTCTTATGGGGACACCTCAAGGCTAGAGTATACGAGACCAAGCCCCGAACTCTGGACGAATTGAAAAGGGCTATTCGCGTGGAAGTTGCCCAAGTTGAGAGAGCGATGTTGGAGAGAGTCTACGCGATCTTCCAAGAGCGCCTCCAGCACTGCATCACCGATTTCGGCCACCACATGCCTGATGTGATTTTCCACACTTGACTGTCTCAAATGCTATTTCCTTGAGAATCTGATTCCGTCAATAAATGTGTTTTTGAGTAAAAATTAACGCTTTTATTATTTTTTTAAAACCATCCATCCTCCGTGCCGCACCCTGTATTTATTTTTTTCTGATTGGTGAAGGGATGTATGAGGGTATAAAGATAAAAATAATAAAAAAAATATTTTATAAGTATTGAAATTGAATGAATGAAAAGGATATTTGCCATCATTTTTGGTTATTTTGTAACATTTACACTATCAAAACGAACATTTTTCATTTCAGTATTTAAGTCTATCATTTAGTTGATCAAATGTCTTTCAGAATTTAACATTTTTTTGTAAATGATATTGCAACAATGTGTTGTTTCCGCGAAATTTATTTCCTTGAACTTTTCTATTCGAAATGATAAATATCCATTTTCCTCAACTACAATTTATTAAGGTTTGTTTTAGCCGTCGATTAGTGGAAATTAATTGTTTTTACAATTGTGGATTCTAACATGGAATTGAATCCCTTTTAAATGACACGCCCTGCGTGTATCTCCTCCCAGATGACAGGTGATGGAAAGAGAGAGTATTATACAGCTAGTGTGAGATCAACTTCAGGGTAGGATTTCTTGCTATATTCGCTGCGCCCCAACATTTGTTCTATCAAGCTGAATAATCCAATAAATGAAATAAATGCACTGCACTGCCATCTGGCGGTATACGTTTCCTATTTTGAAGGCTAAAGTCTCTTAAAGAGAGGCATTTATCTAATTCAGGTATTGAGACATCGGATCCTCAACAGTTCTCAAATTTCACCATCCCCACAGATCCGATAGAGAAATATTAATATTCAAATTTAATGCACTCGGAATGGTAATCAATCTCACCTGAATTATTGATTCATTTCCGGATCCTCCTTTCATTCCCGCGGTTCTGGTTAATGCGAAAAGTGTGGAAGTGGCATTTCGTGTTTTAACGCAAATTGATTAAATGGGGGAATTGCTGTTCAAAATACCTTTTAACTACACGTTAAAATTTCAAGATATGAATTATCTCGGTTTCGGTTTCAGTTCTTCGTTTAATTTGCCTAATAAATTTGTTGAAATTCACAATAATGAAGATATACAGGGTGATTCTTTGACTTGTACATATATTTCATATGAAGATTCTTGAGGTCAAAAGAAAAATTTTTTTCATTTTCTATATTTTCCGAATTCAGCTCTGTTGAAAGAATGTATCCATTTGAAAAAAATTGGTTCAAATACGTTCCTGATATGATTCTCTGCAAACACCTCAAAGTTCATTTTTTCTCGATTGAAATTGAGTTGATGCATTTGGGAAATACTCAAGTACTAACCTTATTGAAATAAAATGTTACAAACACGATATTTCCTAACAAAAACACTTAGTTTTGTCCAATTATTTCTGCAATTGAAAAGTCATATTTCGATATTTCTACCACCAAAATAAGTTCCTTCTTCAATTTTCCTGAAGATTAGTTTGTGAGCACTAATAACTTGTTCCTCCCAAAACCATTTTATAAAGAATTGTTTTTACCCCAACCCGACGTAACTCTATCACTTACAGTGAATTAATGTAATGATAACCGTCTAGTGTCGAGTTTATAAAATTCCAAGAGGCTATTGTTTGGAAAGAAACATCGCCGCAGATAATCGCTTAGTTATGTATCATTTTATTTTCCATTTATTTCAATTTAACAGGTGATTTGCATCGACATTCATCATTCATATATCTGAATTTTGTATTTCATTGACATTTATCTTTAATATGGACAGGTAACAATTAAATTTTAATAGAAACTGTGCTTATAAAATGTCTAATTTTATGCTTCTCAGAATTCAATTTTATCTGTTGAGTAATTGCATCCATATTAAATATTCTAAAATGATTACAGGAATTTGGAAAATGAAAATCCGTGTATAGATGTTTAAACCATTTATAACTTTGCCAACGTTTCGGACACTATTGGTCCTTTCTCAAGGCTGCAATGACATGAATCAAGATACATAATAAAAATAAAAATGGGCAGATCTAACACTCACCTCGTTATAATATTAGATATATATTCTCTTTTACAATAAATCTTGCCTCGCAGTTTCAGCCAAAAGTAGGGTTATTTTGTTTATCTTATCAAACTTAGGTATGTCTGTTGCTCGGAAAATATGTTTTCTCACAATAAATGGTCTCGGCGGTCATAATCAACATTCACAAAACTGTCACAGTTTACATAAAAATCTTTTAAAATTTTTTGAAAAACACAAATGACTAAAGTCAAGAAAATATAAAATGCTTTGAAAGTCATGAAATCAAAAAGTGCAGTTCATAATTTTTATCACTGAATTAAAAAGGTGATATAACCACAGTCTGATTCAAACATACCACATCTTCTACGTAACCCTATCGTTCTGTATTATTAAATTGTTGTATATCACACTAAGATGTTGAGTGTCTTCCCTGAAATTTACAGTGTTGTTTGTTCTGATCTGGATCATCTCACTTATCAGTCTCCTGCTGTAGTGTGGTTCAATTTTATCTACCACATTTTTGGGATTTTATCGTTACGCAGTGGCGGCGCGTGGATTTTCATTCTGGGAGTGCACATGTGGTTCGGGGGAGGAACTAAATTTGAAAACTTACCTTCAAAACTTGCAATTCAGAGCACTTATCCTTATCTCGGGATAATATTCAGAAAAGGGTTGAGCACAAAAATCTGAAGTTTGTGAGTACAAGGAGTACGGTCTGTGTATAACGAAAAACTATAACCATCTGGAAAATGTTTCAAAGGTCACTTGTTTTCATCATCTTTATATTTCAATACCGTGGATTCATTCAAATGATCCCTGAGTGCTAAATCTAATTCGGCCGAAAAATTGATATGACCTAAATATACAGGATTTATCGAATCATTTCCTTCATTATGGCCACGTAATGCTGATTCGAAAGCACCACAAAATTTAATACAATTTATGATTTTCGATAAAATGTATCTGTTCTTCTTTACTTGCTCATAATGTTTCTCGATATTCAGTCGGTAAGCACTGTTTAATTGTTGTCGAATATCTTGTTTACCAAATAAATCAAAACCTAATTTTCATGGCAGAGAGGTCTTGGAACTTTGATATTTTTAATTTTTTTCTTTTAATGGATTAAATCCTTGACATCGGATCTGGTCCATTCTGTTTGATCATCACCAAAAAAAAAAACAAGGAAAACAATAAAGACTGTTACTTATTTCACAACCACATAACGATTCGGCTTTTTCATACGTGTCTATCTTAAAGTTTCTTTTATAATCGCGTGTTTTACATTTTGTTACATGCGTGATCGATAAATTCATGTTTGGACGACCGGCATTTTTGATTTTTTATTTTTCTTCTGATGTCAACAAAGAAAAACGAATTGTTTTTAAATATTATACGCTAATGCAAATCAAATTCTCCAAATTTTCGGTCATAATTGCGCGAATACAACAAACACGGTAGACAGCATCTCACCCATAAATAAAGAATTATCTCGACGTACATCGGTACATCGTAGCACCGTAGTTCTTTATCCATGCCTACGCGTACACATTCTACATGTGTACCTGTGTCTGCTAAAAGGAGGGCATAAATGCAGGACGTACCTCGCTTCGGGCATGCTCGTTACCATAGTTCGTACGTGTTCGGAACGCTTGCCGAGTCGACTGAGCGGGAAATTTAAATTCATGATGCTTTGAAAATCCCAACTAATAACAGACGTTATGAATTTTTTTTTAATGATGATTTCCACTGAATGTTAGTCTGTTTACCACGACGCGTTTCTCTATAACTTAATTTCTGCTCCTTTGGTCGTTCATCTTTATTTTGTTCCTGGCACTTGGATCGTGCCTGGCGCAACAATTTGAATAAAATCAAACGGCTTGATAAAACACTACATGTTTTACTGAAATTTCTGCGTGATAAATCTGTAGACGGATTAATCAAACTTGTTAAAGGTAAGAATACAAGTCATACCGCAATAATACATGCGAATCATAAATCAGCATTAATTATATTCAGTTGAAAATATTGAGACTGATTGCTGGAAATTCACATCCACTAAAAACCCCTATCATGAATATGTGGTGAAAAAAAATCGGATAATATGTGCTGTAGCATTCAGTGCCACTTTTGTAATATATGCTTTCATAATTACGAATGTATAGTTGCAACAATTATTGCATACAAGCTGTGCTGTGCAAGCGCATACAGGGACGGGCCTAAGGGGGGGGATGGGGGTGACGATCCCCCCCCAATGTTGAACAGAGTTGGCAAATTTTAAAAGCAGTTGGAATATTTTCGAAGCGGTTGGAAAAATTTCGAAGCAGTTGGAAAAGTTTCGAAGAAGTTGGGAAAATTTCGAAGCAGTTGGGAAAATTTTGAAGCAGTTGGAAAGATTACAATTGAGTTGGAATACATATTTCTACAAAAGTCCCCAATGTTGAACAGAGTTGGCGAATTTTAAAAGCAGTTGGAGTATTTTCGAAGCTGTTGAAAAATTTTCGAAGCAGTTGGAAAAGTTTCGAAGAAGTTGGGAAAATTCCGAAGCAGTTGGGAAAATTTTGAAGCAGTTGGAAAGATTTCAAGTGAGTTGGAATACATATTTCTACAAGAGTCCCCAATGTTGAACAGAGTTGGCAAATTTTAAAAGCAGTTGGAATATTTTCGAAGCTGTTGAAAAATTTTCGAAGCAGTTGGAAAAGTTTCGAAGAAGTTGGGAAAATTCCGAAGCAGTTGGGAAAATTTTGAAGCAGTTGGAGAGATTTCAAAAGCATGCAGAGAATAGCGACAATTGTACAAATTCTTGTTAGAGTATATTTAGAGTATTTGGCAGATTTGGCCCAATGTGCAATGTGTATAACCAGCAATAAATGGTATTTATTCCGAATTGCTACCAAGTGTTTGAAAAGATGAACAATTTTTCATCTTTTACGTTATCCCTCAGCAGGTAGTTGTGAATTTCTCAGTTTGGCCGCATCGACTGTGTCCATCTGGTACCAATTTGCGCTATTTCTCTCGGTAGGGCAGTAGGCAGTATTTTTTTCTCATTATTAATTATTCTATCAAATCTCCGTTCAACACGTAAATCTGTTAAGGGGCCGTTATACAGGGTGGGGCAGAAAAACCTATCCGATTTCAAAACGTTATAAAATTAAAACCACTCAGCTTGTCAAAAAAATTTTTTTATTAACATATCGCAAATATGCCATTTTTAAATTTAAGTTTTGAAAAGCACATCACTCAAATGTCGTCCTTGGGAGCGGATACACTTATTTAGGCGCTCGCGGTAGCTTTCCATGACTTTCACTGTCATTTCCACAGGAATTTTTGCACCATCCTGTTGAAACCACACATTTTCCACGCCATTTTCTTCCATTTTGGGTCTTAGAAAATTTTCCAGCATGAAACAAACACTCTAATCGTAGCGTGATGTGGAACAGGATCATGACGCCCGAGTCCGAAATGAATTCGAAGAGCACGTTGTGTAGCAATTATCGAACCGCCGCATTCGATAAACGGCTCAATAACAAAAGCACGATGTTCACCAGACCAAGGCATGTTGACTACTGACAAATGGCATAAAACCAGCTTTCTGACGGTTTTTACCCCACTACTCTACCTGCTCTCTCTTCTGAGAAAAAGGGATTTGAAATCGGATAGGTTCTTCTGCCCCACCAGTGGCGGATTTAGGGGGGGGGCGAAGGTGGTTTCGCCCCCCCCTCGGGATTATAATTCGTTCTGTGATAATATAATTTTTGCTGGTTCATCCGAGAATTATTACTGTGTTACTTTGAAATCGCCCCCCCCTCAAAAAATTTCTAGATCCGCCCCTGTGCCCCACCCTGTACTTTGGCCGACGGCACCGATTCTCCATTCAAAAAGTGCCTTTCATTTTTCTATTTTCATTTTTCACGTCCTGAAATCTCCACCTGAAAGCTTGATTTTTTTTTAATTCTCCTGGAACTCCAGACAGTTCTCTGCGATTTCAAAATTTCTGGAAGTCTTTTCCGTATTTCCATAATTTTTTGCATTAATTAAGCGTATATCCAAATGGATTTTTTTTTTAAATATAGAAAATTGATTTGTCGAGGGCACTCCAATGAATTTTCTAAAAAAAATGGATGAACAACCGCCGAAAAACGATTATGAAGTCAATTTTCATAGACTCTCAAATTCAACCCGATTTTTTCATGCGAAAAAATGATTTTCTCAAAGAGAAGAAATCGGAGTGCCCTCAAGACATCCTTTAACTTCAATTTAAAGAAAAAAATCAAGCTTTTAGGTAAAAAATTGAGGGCGTGAACTTGGAAGAATGAAAGGCACTTTTTGAATTGAGAATCGGTGCCGTAGCCGATTTCTTCATGCGAAAAAATAATTTTATCAAAGAGAAGAAATTGGAGTGCCCTCAAGACATCCTTCATCTTCAATTTAAAAAAAATCAAGCTTTTTGGTGAAAAATTGATGGCGTGAACTTGGAAAAATGAAAGGCACTTTTTGAATGGAGAATCGGTGCCGTAGCCGTCGGCCGAAGTATAACGGCCCCTATGCAAAAATGGACCGAAAAAGATTCAAAGTGAAGTGTGTAGTATGTGGATTTTTTTCAGTTCACTTGAATAAATCATTTATTTTTCTTCGGAATTGAACTTAAAAATTGAAACATACAAAATAATGATAACAGATGCTGTATAATCCTGTAGAGTGTGGAGTGTGTTCATCTAGTAATAAAGAATTAAAAAACTACACTACAAAATTTTCTAAATATTTTTAATGCTCTCGGGAAAAAAAACATTGACACGCAATCCAAAATACCACTCCCCCCCTTCAACCGTTGGTTTTCTAATCCTTTAATGCACAGTTGGAAAATTTTCGAAGCTATCCCCCCCAAAAAATTTGGCTTCGGCCCGTCCCTGAGCGCATACATTATCTTTGCCAACATTTCAGTAATAATACTAAAAAATTTTTCATTCCCATCCCATCTGAAGAAGTCGAGCACTTAGCTGAAAATATTTCTGCCTCTAATTCGAATAATAAATAAGGTGATTTAAATTTAATGAGAAGCCAAGTCATACCTTCTTTATTAGAAATATTAAACAAAGTTTAAATTAATGATTACAACGAATCTCAGTTTAAATTCATTTGAATGCCATAAATTCTGCAAGTGCTTCGACTTCAATCAGAAATTTTGAGCAAACATCAGAAGAATATGACCTTCCAACAAAAAAGTTCAAAAGCAGGACAATTTATTTTCTACTAAGAAAAGGAATATCAATTCAGTTGAGAAACCCACTCTAGAAGAAATTGATATTATAAAAGAGACCATTTCAGGATCTCTTGTGGCATCTACAAACAGCCATAAAATGATCTTTCCTATTTGTAGCAAATAAGTAGTTGAAATTTTCATTGACTGACCTTAGTAATCAATTATGTAAAAATTACCTTTGTTCGGTTCTATTCATTGTTTTTCAGTTTTATAAATCCAACATTGCCTATGAGTGTATTAGTGTACCCACTAAAAATCTTTTGTTCTTAGGTATAAAAATATCTATTTCCATCATGCACTTTCTAATAGGATTAATACGATTTAAACTCTGAGGCCTCAGGGTGTACAGAATTGAGTGTGTTGAACAAGATGATTGACTTAATTATTCCTATTGAGAAATATATTCAATCCATGCCACATTATATACCTTAATAAATGGAGAAATAAATCAATTTCTTCGTTGCATTTGCATAGTCGATCAAATCAATTCATTCAAACTTATTTACATTTACATCATACGTATTTTCAAGTATAAAGCTTTTCTATCTAATTGGGATCCACATCATGTGATACACTAATTTAGACATCTATACCGTAAATAACATACCATCATTAGAGACAACCCTACCATTAAGAATTCAAATTCTGAGCCATCCAGAGAATGAAAGAAATAATCTCGTTAAAATATCTCAATGCATAATCTCTGGTTCACTCTTCACTCTGGTGTTTGAAATTTCCCGCTAAGTCGGCTCGGTTCGGTAGGCGTTCCGAACACGTACGAACTATGGTAACGAGCATGCCCGAAGCGAGGTACGTCCTGCATTTATGCCCTCCTCTGCTAAATCTTGTGGACTGTAGCGGGACGTTTGGGACGCGAGGGGTTGCTGATGCGCCAATCAAGGCTCACTTCGGATGTGCAGTGTACCGAACCGACTGCCGTCTAGCGTCTACGACTCTACGCGTATTATTTGCATTGGCGTTCGAAGTTCGCTTGCCGGCTGGAGTCAGAAATACAGAGCCGGAACATCGGATTCGGAAATGAAAAATTAAATTGAATACATACCCAGATTTAAAACGTTACGTTTACGTCAAACACAAAAGTAAATTCCTTTAGATGAAGATATTAATTGGGGGTACACGTGCACATGTGCACCTATTGAGCAGCCGCCACTGTCGTTACGTACGCTACATCAAACATTTTTCCATCATAGAGCTTTTAGTCTTGACAAAGTTGATGAACATTCTGACAACATTGTTAACTAGAGAGTTTATAAATTTCAGCCATTATGTGATATTAAAAATCCAGGGAAGCATCCAGATTATTCTTATGATTTTTTATTTTCTCTTTAAATTTTATCGGGTGAAATTGGGAATATCTCGAAAACGACGCGTTCCTTTAAAAAAACACGAGAATACTTTCATTTTCTGAATGAATGTTTCTTTTGAAAATATGAAGTATGAACCGCTTATCTTTTTCAAGTAGTTTCTTAGTATTTTTGCGTAGATTCATGAGTTGTCTACGCTGTAATTTTTATATCAGGAAAAATATTGAATAAGTTTTGATTGAGGAATATCGTCATATATATCAACAATATCAACACATTCAACCGAAATTCCGTCCATTTTGTGATGTATTAGCATTGCGCATGTGTTTATGATAATGAAAATCAAGTGTATAAATCATTCTTGCTGTAATCGTGATAGAAGCTAAAGCTTTGTATTCGGATATTGTATAATAAAGTGTAAATAGTTTTTCACTGTTTCTCAATTGAATCTTCCACCCTAATACACCATAACTGGCGACGAGGATTAAAAAGGTGAAGTTAATAAACTCCTTTTTTCGTTGATAACATTATTGTTATTGCGTCGGATTGGGAATGTCAGTGTCATCGGATAACACCGACGAGGATAAAAGGACTGATAAAGTTTCATGGGTATACGAATTGAGTAAAAATCAGCTGATTCAAGAATTATCTAATTTGAATATTCCAGTTGAAGAAAATGAAACTGTTGAAAAATTAAGAAAAACGCTAGTTAAAATTTGGCGAAAGAAGATTGAACAATCGAGCGATAACACAAAAAAAGTTGTAAAAACTGCAGAAGTGGAGAGTATTAAAAAAACAGTCAACAAAACGAGGATGGCAGATAAAATAACGTTCGCCTTAAACAAGGATAAATGGGACATATTTGTAGAGCGATTAGAACTGTGGTTTGAAACACAAGATATAACACCTGAAAAACATTGTGCCGAGCTACTTACAAAAGTATGTCAGGAAACTTATATCTTAATCCGAAATTTGACAACTCCAAAAAAGCCGAAAGATTACAGCTACAAGGAATTAATTGAGATCATGAACTCTCATTTGAATCCAAAACCGTCGGAAATTGCTGAACGAAACAATTTCTATAATACGAAACAGTTGTCTGATGAAACCATCGCAGACTTCATTTCGAGGTGGAAATCTATGTCTATAAACTGCAACTTCAAAGACATCGAAACAGCTCTGAGGGATCAATTTGTATGTGGAATCCTAAATCATGAAACAAAAATTGAACTATTTCGAAAAACGGATCTAACATTCTTGAAGGCAACTTCAATCGCAGAATTACGAGAATCGGCGATTAAAAATTCGTTATCGATGAAGAAAGAAGAATTCGTTCATTATTTGGGACAGCCAACAAATAATAAACAACGGGGATCACAATGGATGGGAGCGAGAAATGAAAGAAGAGAAGGACAGAATTATAATTTCAATAGACGAGGGAATCAGCATACGGAAAAGGAAAGCAATCGTAAAATGGAAGAAACAAGAAGAAGACAAAGAAACAGTGACAATCAAGCGGTAAAATGTAGCAATAATAGAACGAAAACAGGTCAGGTAACAAATAAATGTTATTGTTGTGGGAAAAAAAATCATTTTGCTAGGGATTGTTATTTCAAAGGAAGAACCTGTAACTATTGTAATATTAAGGGGCATATAGAAAAAGCATGTTTGAAAAAGAATAATAAGGTGAATAATATGGAAACATTGGTAGAAGGAGAGAATATTGAAAGTAGTACGGATTCAGAATTTTTTAGTATGGATATAGAGATAAAAAACGAGAAAAATATAGAAGTTGATAATAATGTACATAATAATGATGAATTGTTTCAGGTTAATAATATTATAGCTGACCCACTAAAAATTGTAGTAGACGTTGAAAATGAAAAATTAGAGATGGAAGTTGACACGGGTTCTTATGTTTCAGTTATATCAGAGCAAACTGCACGAAATAAATTTGGGTTCAAGGAAATTCAGAAATCGAATATTACTCTAACTAGTTATGACAAATCGAAATTGAAGGTAATCGGAGTGTTGAATTTGAAGGTAAACTTTAGAAATGTTTATTATGACGTAGATGCTTATGTAATGGAAGGAAAAGGTAAAAATTTAATAGGTAGACAATGGTTAAAATTGTTCAGATTATGGCCAATTGATTTTGAAACATTGAGTACTATAAATAATATAGATAAACATGATGAAATAACTACATATTTCAAACAAAAATATCCTAACTTGTTTGACGATGAGCCAGGCGTTTATGCAGGTAAAGCTATTAGCCTCAAATTTAAAGATGGTTTTAAGCCAATTCAATGTAAAGCTTATCATGTACCACTTGCCTTGAGAGGAAAAGTATGTGATGAAATAGATCGTTTAATTAAAATTGGTAGCTTAGAACAAGTAAACGAGAGTGAATGGGCAACTCCTATTATTCCAGTAGTTAAAGGAAAAGGAGTCAGATTATGCGGTAATTTTAAGTTAACTGTTAATCCACAACTTGTGATAAAACGTCATCCGGTACCACTTAAAGAAACAATATTTCAAACTTTACAGTTAGGTTCTAGATGGTCGCAAATTGATTTAAAACATGCATTTATGCAGATAGCTGTTGAAGAAAGTAGCAGGGATCCTTTAACAATAATTTGCGAAAAGGGACTTTTCAGATATAAAAAACTACCAGAAGGTATAGCTTCCAGTCCCGCAGCTTGCCAAGAACTGCTGAGTGATTTAATGAAAGGTATTCCTAATACTGAAGTATATATTGATAATATTTACTGTACTGGTAAAACGGACAATGAACATTTAGAAATTCTAGATAAGATATTATCACGTTTAAACAATGTTGGATTGAGGGTGAATGAAAAAAAGTGTGATTTTTTCAAATCTAAAATAGAAATTTTAGGGTATCAATTGGATAAAGAAGGTTTAAAACCTAGTTCTAGTAAAATTAAAGCAATTTTAAATATTCCTAAACCTAAATCAAAAAAAGAACTTCAGTCTTTATTGGGTTTGATTAATTTTTATCAGCCATTTCTGCCAAATAGGGCTGATAACCTTAAAGTTTTATATGACCAGTTAAAAAATAATACATTTTGTTGGAATGAACAATGTGATTTAGCCTTAGAGTGGGTTAAAAAGGAGATCGTTTCAAATAAGATCTTGACACCGTATTACGGGAGCCAGTGATAGTTTTTGGTGACCAATTTTAACCCTGGCCAAAATTTGTATATAGCTTAATTTGTATTTGTCTTTTATCATAGCGACCGTCAGCTGGCGCACCAGTGGTGGGTTTGCCAACAGGAGCAACGAAAACACGTAAAAAAAATATTGAGTTTCAGTCATTTTAACCCTGCTGAAATTTACAGAGATGGTAGTTTATATAATTATTCGAATAAACAAAATCGTCCGCTGGCTGTACGTTGGTGGAAAACCCGTCCGCTGGACATGGAAACTTGTAAAAAAAATTTCGACTTTCAGTCATTTTAACCCTGCTGAAATTTACAGAGATGGTAGTTTATATAATTATTCGAATAAACAAAATCGTCCGCTGGCTGTACGTTGGTGGAAAACCCGTCCGCTGGACATGAAAACTTGTAAAAAAAATTATGAGTTTCAGTCATTTTAACCCTGCTGAAATTCACAGAGATGGTAGTTTATATAATTATTCGAATAAACAAAATCGTCCGCTGGCTGTACGTTGGTGGAAAACCCGTCCGCTGGACATGAAAACTTGTAAAAAAAATTTTGAGTTTCAGTCATTTTAACCCTGCTGAAATTTACAGAGATGGTAGTTTATATAATTATTCGAATAAACAAAATCGTCCGCTGGCTGTACGTTGGTGGAAAACCCGTCCGCTGGACATGGAAACTTGTAAAAAAAATTTCGACTTTCAGTCATTTTAACCCTGCTGAAATTTACAGAGATGGTAGTTTATATAATTATTCGAATAAACAAAATCGTCCGCTGGCTGTACGTTGGTGGAAAACCCGTCCGCTGGACATGAAAACTTGTAAGAAAAATTTTGAGTTTCAGTCATTTTAACCCTGCTGAAATTCACAGAGATGGTAGTTTATATAATTATTCGAATAAAAAAAATCGTCCGCTGGCTGTACGTTGGTGGAAAACCCGTCCGCTGGACATGGAAACTTGTAAAAAAAATTTCGACTTTCAGTCATTTTAACCCTGCTGAAATTTACAGAGATGGTAGTTTATATAATTATTCGAATAAACAAAATCGTCCGCTGGCTGTACGTTGGTGGAAAACCCGTCCGCTGGACATGAAAACTTGTAAGAAAAATTTTGAGTTTCAGTCATTTTAACCCTGCTGAAATTCACAGAGATGGTAGTTTATATAATTATTCGAATAAACAAAATCGTCCGCTGGCTGTACGTTGGTGGAAAACCCGTCCGCTGGACATGAAAACTTGTAAAAAAAATTTTGAGTTTCAGTCATTTTAACCCTGCTGAAATTTACAGAGATGGTAGTTTATATAATTATTCGAATAAAAAAAATCGTCCGCTGGCTGTACGTTGGTGGAGAACCCGTCCGCTGGACATGAAAACTTGTAATAAAAATTTCGACTTTCAGTCATTTTAACCCTGCTGAAATTTACAGAGATGGTAGTTTATATGATTATTCCAATAAAAAAAATCGTCCGCTGGCTGTACGTTGGTGGAAAACCCGTCCGCTGGACATGAAAACTTGTAAAAAAAATTTTGACCCTGGCCATAATTTGTATATAGCTTAATTTGTATTTGTCTTTTATCATAGCGACCGTCAGCTGGCGCACCAGTGGTGAGTTTGCCAACAGGAGCAACGAAAACACGTAAAAAAAAATTTAGTTTCAGTCATTTCAACCCTGCTGAAATTTGAAGAGATGGTATTTTATATAATTATTCGAATAAAAAAAATCGTCCGCTGGCTGTACGTTGGTGGAAAACCCATCAGCTGGCACAGTGAAAGCTGTAGCGCGTAAACAAAGTAGGAATTCTAGCGACCCGATTTATTGAGCTTATCTCCTCATCATAAAAGGGGCGAAAGTGAATGACTAAATTCACTTAAACTTGCCGAAATTCCTTTGTCGGAATCCCAAGCATCCGATAAAGGCTTTAATACAATAGGTGGTGCGTTGCCTGGCCAGTCATAAACGTACCCCGAAATCATAAAAAGTCGGAACCGAAACAAATTGACCACTTTGAATATTGCAAGTTCTTAATCCTCAAAAATCTTGAAATATTACATTCAAATAGGCCCATTTAAGGAAATAAATATTTTTCTGGAATTTTACCTTCGGAATAGAGTGGGGGGTAAATATATAAAAGTAGTTTACAGGTAAAGTATAGTCTTAAGATTGTTGGCAGCCGTTAGTTATAGTTCTAAGTGCGAACACGCTCTAGTTTTTAATTTTTCTCTTTGAAGTGACAAAGCATATTTGGTGTTGCAGCAAGTGTTATAATGGCTAACATTCAAGCATTTTGTATTATCTGCAAAAAAAGTAGTGGTACATTGAAAACTTTTGAACAAAAAACATTTTGCAGATGTGCGGAAGTGTCAAAAATTCGACAAGATAACAATTTAATTAATAGTGACATTGTGGTGCCTAAAATACTAAATGAATGTCATCGATATCACACTTATTGCTACAGACGCTTTACAGCCTTGCCGCCAAAATACAGAGTCCCTACATCAGAACCACCAGTAGGATTGTTACCTTCGACATCAGAGTACGTATATTAGTATAAATTATTTCTTGTTATTCCTATTGTATTCGATTTATAATACATATATACATTTTTATTGAAAAAGTTGAGTATAATATTCTGGGTGCAGGTGGGACAGATTGAGAATTATCAAGTTTTCTTACTTTCTGTACCTTCAATTTGGTAGAGTCCACCACATTTTTCCTCTTCGAACATTTTTTCAGTGGCTGCGATTTTTCAGCAAACTGTATTAGAGTCAACCAGATTTTCAATTCCTTTAGTTCATACCTGCATGCCATACTCTTTTTCTGCAAAATGCAGTCACAAAAATATCACAGAAGAATGAGGAATCATAAATTCACGGACACGTACGTGATGATTTTTTTTTAATGATCGGTTAATATAAGAGCATGCTGAATATAAATATGAAGTGAAAAAAACACATTCTTTTCGAAGAATTTAAAACTTCAACTTAGGATTAAACTTCCATGTTCAGCTGAGGTAGAAAAATTCAATTTGTTCATTTTCTTTTTAAAGCCTCAGAGTTTAGAAACTCTAACACACAAACTATTGAAAATATTTTATAACTCCAAAGTTGTTACAGAAATTGGATACCAGGTACCTGCTATCATTTCCTGTAAACAATTCACATGCAATTTCCATGCCCAAATTCTGAATGGCATCACGAAAGCACTGAAATAAAATTATTGAAAATCTGGTCGGCTGTCGGAAAGCTTGCTGGAAAATCACGCGATTTTAAAATTTTCTAACAGGAAAATCGTGCTAGACTCTACCTAATTAAGGTATACAGAAAGTAAGAAAACATTATCAATAATTATAATTTACTTTAGTTTGGGTTTGCTGTCAATTTTCTGCAAATTTTGTATTACTGGGTATTTTTGTATTTTTTTCTCCTTATTCTATACTATTATTCTATACAAACTGTCATATTCAGAAACTCCAAAATTCACAATCTTAGAATCATAATGAGTGTGTGATTTATTAGACTTATTATCCTAATTTTGACAAGTCTATGGATTTATTAGACCCCTAGTTTACCGCGTGTTTCAGTCCCTTTCCACGCTCCACCAGCCGTTGTAAAAATTTCATTGTCCTGTTATGTGTATTTGTGAAACTGAATTTTTTGTGGGTATCGGAGCATCCCTATACTATAACAGAATACAGAATAATAAAATGTTTACAACTGCTGGTGAAGCGATGAATCGCATATTAACTTTAAATTACAGTAGCCACGCTCCACTGCATGCGGCGAAGGGTGATAAATATTTCTGAAGAGCAGACATCCAGCTTGCAGATGGTGTGAATTAAATTCGGAAATGCGTATTGCTAGAAATGAGGAGTTTTGGTTCGAAAGGAATTCCAATATGAAAAAAGTAGGTTCAGTTGTCGGAGTTTCAATTTGTTTTATATTTTAAAAATTTTATATCACTTGCAAAAAATTGTATTTGCAAGGATTTTTTCCTGAAATTGGAAATTTTCAGAGGTAATTGAGGGAATCTTTTTTTCAATCGGTTGGAAAAACTAAATTGTACAGGCTTTTGTATTGGTGAAAATGTTGAAACAAGTCCTTGACTCGAATTTCGTGAAAACTCCATAATTGGGAGCTGTTTCACGATATCTCCATTTGTTTTGAAGATATAACGAAATTTTGATATTTTGACGATTTCGAAAATGTGCCATAACTTCTCCATTTTCTGAAATATCTAAATTAGCAAAAAGTTTCTAGAGGCACCTTTTCATCAGCAATACGACACCGTATTCATTTTTTTTAACTCTTGAAAAAAGGGTGGGAAAAAACATCTTTCATAATTTAAATACGAATGGTGCCTTTTTGTCGATGCAATACCCTATATAATATGTCCTCAAAATCGTTCCCTCAGATCACTTTGCACATTTGATGATCCATTTACGAGAAAATCACGAGAAATTTAAAATTTTGAGTTTTTTTAAATAGCATTTTATGAAGAAACCCGTTACGTCAGCGATACAGACAATGTACTTCTGAGTATTACATATTAGCTACTCCTCTAAAGAAAAAAAAAACTTTGAAATAAACAGAGTGATCATAATTATTTCTGGAACATCTACTGCAAAAAATGGCAAAAATCTTTCGTATTTCAAATTATCTCTTTGAACGCAAAATTAATTTCGAAACTTTTTTCATAAGGGTTCCCTATACCAAAACCTGATATTTTCTCAGCAATTTTCGATTCACTACACATTGAATTGGGTATTCTGATTTCTGGATAAGTTTGACCACATAATAATTGGATATCTAGAATGAAAGGGCGCTCAACTCAATTTTGAGTTAATACTATTTTACGATTCACCAGACGGTATTTCATATTTCTAGCTTACAGGTTTTTTTCATCAAAATTGATGGGTCATTTGAACCACCAGGTGACCTATCTAGAACGATAGAAAAACATAAAATAATAAGAATCAGCACTATGCCGTCACTTGTAAGCAGTCCAACTGAGTACAGGGTGTCCCAAATTCGACGATCACTGAGAGCATCTCAAGAACCATACGGGTTAGAGAAAAATGTTCGAGGACTCCCGATCTCTTTTTTCAAAATAATCAATTATCAGCAAACAGATCCCAGATATCTTAATTGGATGGCGAGTTACAGGACGTTTCTGAAAAATAGCTGTTTCAAATATTTCGCTATATCTCGTTTTCTGTTGGAGATATCACGAAAATTCCAACACGTTTTTTTTTGTAATTTCTAATGCCTATACGCTACTTTCATTCGATCCGAAAAATTATTCGCCGTCAAAGTGATGGTGCGAAATATTTGTGTTTTTTTGAATGGGACTCACTATATTTTTCATCATTGCTTCTTAGCCGCACATTTATCAGATATTATGTAATCGGCTTTACGAAAATGCCATCAGTTTCGAAGATATTGAGTCTTTCGTCTTCACTTGAATTGGGACAGCCTGTATATTAAGATTTTTCTTTTATTTGGAGGTAATTCGTTTATTGTCTAGTTTGTATTTTTAAATGAACTGATCTTCTCGAATAAAAGAGATATCAAAAAAGAATACAATATTCTTGGATAATTTCAATTCTATGAAAAACTCACTTTTCTCTATTTCAGTATCATAATGAGTTCATTATAGTACTAAAAACAGTGCAGTAATGAACTCATTACAGCACTGTTTTCAGTTAAATTTTTCGTTTCGTGGTTGTCAGCACTGACTTCCGATCCTGTCAATTTTCAACTCTCGTCGCTCGTTTTCGCATTTCACATACGTGTTGGAACAGGAGCCCATTCTGCAACTAGTTTTAGAATATACCAGTTTCGAATAAAACTTGAAAAACTGAAAAAAAAACTACAATAAATGTTCGAATTGTTTTCCTCTGGGATGTCCTCAAGGACTAATTATTAATAATAACTATTAATCATATTGATATCAAAATACTTCATTTGAAGCTTCTTTCAAAAATTTCTTGAATCATCCCCGGGAAAACGCTTCTTACGAATGTAGTAGTTTTCTTTTACTTTTGTTCTTCAGAAATGATTCCACTTAATCGAACGTTTCAACTTCAGTTTTTTTCCTTATATGTTACATAGTAACATTGACCTTACTGTTTCAATCAGAAAAAAAGTATTGATCACAACACGGAAAATATGAACACATTTCCCTCGGTTGTCTGCACATCATCCGGGCTTCGCTATCGGGAAATGTACTACTCATATTTCCCTAGTTGTACTATTAGCTATAAAATTGAATAAAATGAAATTATTAACACGAGAAAATATTTTCCAGGCAATATATTGAAAATTTTAACGATAGTATTGAAAAGGGAGAAGTCGTCCAAGCTGCTCTTATTCAAAATATATCCGGCGATGAAGAACATTCCGGCGGAAATACAGAAGAAATTTCCGAAGATTTCGCGGAATCTGACGTTGAGGTTAGCATCAATGAAAATAAAAAAATCAGTACTTGCTTTTTTTGTGATAAAAGTAGGAAAAGAATCAAAGGCCGTGAGGAAAAGTTGTTTGTTCTGACAAAATCAGGGCGTGATACAGTGAAAGAAGTCGCACTATCGAGTAACGATGTTGATATGGTGAAAAAGCTGGATGATTTTCCGTCTGATATGGATAGTATTTGCCATAAGAGTTGCAAGGTAGCTTATAAAAATAGTCACAAATCAATTTCGAGAAATGATGAAGAAAAGACAGATTGGAATTTTGCAAGAGATGTTCGTGCAGAGGCATATGAAGTAGTTGAAAAATTTGTCCTTGAAAACGTCATCAACCAACAGCAGACATTTTTTTTGAAATTTTTGAATGACTTGTTCATTGAAACTTTGAAGGGGCATTCTGACGATATTTCAGCTTATACATTGAAGCCTTATCATTTGAGAGACCGATTGTTGAAAAAATTTCCGAAAAAAATCAACATGATAAGTTTCAAAAATCAGACTCTTGTAAAACCATACCAAGGAATCGTCATGACTAATAAAATTGAAGAGCATAATATTTTAGAAGCTGCTGCAAAGATTTTAAATCGAGAACTACGTAATATTGAACGTCGTAGGTTGCCAGATAACATAAAAACAAAAAATTTGATACAGGGCGAGTGTGATGTTCCTGAATTTCTGATAAAATTTTATGAAACAGTTTTATCCGCCGAGAGCTATCGACGAAGACATCATAAAAGAACTGTAAGATTAGCTAAATCCTTCTCAGAAGATCTCATCTATGGTGTCACCAATGGCAGAATAAAATGTTCTAAACATATTTGCCTCGGTATGACTTTGAAGAGTTTGACAAACAGCAAAAGAATAGTCAATATTATTAATAGATACGGTCATTGCTGTAGTTACAGCGCTTTAGAGGGTCTTGAGACTGAAGCAACATTTTCTTCTTGTGAAGTTTCGGATATTTGTCCAGATGGTATCGCACGAGTTCCAGGATTACATACCGGTATCGCTTTTGATAACTACGATCGCTTTGTTGATACAACATCGGGTAAAGACACGCTTCACGATACCGTAGGAATAATTTTCCAAGATTTAACAAATTTTGACAGTGAAGAAGAAGCTCCTGAAAGAGATGATAATGAGGCAACAACAAGCAACATTGACTATAACAGAACGACACCGAAAAATACAAAACATAGGCGAAGTTTCGAGGTAATTAGTCACTCTTTGCAACCGTACACAAAACGACCACGGATTGTCGAAAGCCTGCTGCCACTGGATTCGCCAATGCGCTCAAAAACTGTAAATCTAACATCGCAGCAACATATTAATTTTTCATGGATGCTGTCGCATAATTTTCATATACCAATGACACCGATGTGGGTTGCCTACAATAGTTTGCTGCATAAAGATTCATCTCCACAGCAAATCATTCATTATTTGACAACAATAAATTCTTCACCGACAAATAAAGCCACCGTATTGGAGACCTTGCAACAAAGTAAGAAAGTGGCTGCTGAATGTGGTGAAGATTACATGCAAGTTACGTACGATCTTGCAATCGCGAAAATTGCTCTCCAAATTCAAAGTACGGAAAAGGGGATGTTTGACAACTTATTCATTCACCTGGGTTCATTTCATATTATGCAGGGGTATTTCAAAGCATTAGGAAAATTTATTGATAATTCCGGATTGACAAGTATTATGGTGGATACTGAAATGCTTGCCAGTGGATCAGTCAACGGTGTTATAGCTGGAAAACATTTCAACAGGTGTAAACGTTTACATCCCATGGTAGCCTTAGCATTTAAAATCTTGCATTTTGAAAGCTTTATTCAAGAAGAGAAAATCGCACTAAGCGATCAATCAAAATCGACACTAAAATTGGCTTTAATGCAATTTTCAAAAAAAAAATCCGCTTTCCCTTTGATAGAAAATGAAGAATTATTGGATTTATTTGAGAAATACGAAGAATATAGGGAAAAAACGTTGCAAGGTGATCACGGTAAGACACCACAGTATTATACCCTGTACATAAATTTAGTTGAATATTATCTATTGCTGAACGCAAGCATTCGCGTAAATGATTTAGAATTGTTCAAATTTACATTGTCAAAAATGAATAATTTGTTCTTTACTTTTAATCAGCCGAATTATTCGCGATATTTAGTCAAGTATCATGATAATTTAATGAGAATTGATGAAACGCATCCTGGTCTGCGTTGTCAGCTTGAAGAGGGATCATTCGGGGTTAAGAGAACAAAAAAACCATTTTCCAGGCAACCGATTGATCTCACTCTTGAGCAAACTATCAATGCCGATGCAGCGAATAAATTGACTGGAATTTCGCACATTACCACATCAATATCAGCTAGGCAGCGATGGTGCCGCAGCCACACCATTCGATCAGCAATTATTAGTCATACAACACAGCAAACAGGACTAATGAAAAAGCAAGACGTGACACAAGAGCTAAAAAGGAGTGAGATCATAAAAAGCAATGAACAGCTCGAAAGATTTATTGATGCAGTTAAAAGAAATATAAATCCATTTGATAGTGGTTTAAATAAAGACTACTTATATAATATTTCTACTGGTCAAGCTGCACCTGAAAATGTTGCGAACTTTTTACTGAATGTTGAAGAAAATGGTAACCAACAAAGAGAAAATTTTATCAAGATGTGTTCAGAAGATCCGAATTTTTTTGATCATGCAATATCGAAAAACAAATTATGCACATTTGCAAGCACAACAGATAAAAAGAAATTGTCGATTGCTGGAAAGCAAGTAGAACTGAGGATGCAGAGGGATATATTTGGCCAACTACTCCAAATCTCTTTAAAAAAAGAACTTGACTTAGCAAAGGTTCTTTCATATCCATTAACTCCAGTCCCACTCTCGATGTGCCACCTTGACGGTTCGATCTGCAAAACCGACAAATCAGCGTTGCTAAAATTACTAGAAGCTGAAGTAACATCCGCTGCACCTAAAATCACGGATGTTTTAATTTACGACGGATTTTTCATGCTACATTCAATGAAAGAGGTGCCGAATACTTTCGGAAAAATTTCGAAACAATTCCTACAGAGGATATGTTCAACTTCAGCGAAAGTAATTGTGATCGCTTTTGATCAATACATTTTCCCTTCCATCAAAGACACGGAACATAACCTAAGGGGTATAGAAATATCGAATTTCCATATTGATGGTCCTGACCAATTGAGAAAAAGAGATTTAGCAATAGAACTGAAAAATCCAAAATTTAAAGAAGCACTAGTGAATTTTTTTATTCAACATTGGGCGGAAGATCATATGTCGGTGTATATCAACAATAAAACGATATACATAAATTCAGAGCTGTGCTTCAAGTATGTGGTGGAAGATGGCAAAGTGACAAAAACATTGGAAGGGTCCTTGACCTGTCCCTCCCACGAAGAAGCCGATACCAAAATGATATTTCACGTTTGCAAGCTGGATTTCGATGCAAACGTTACTATCCGATGCTCAGATACTGACGTTTTGATAATAATGCTGAGTAACATGAACCATATTTTTCAAAAACTCCAAATATACATGGAAGTTGGCACCGGCAACCATCATCGTTTCATTAATGTAACAAAACTTTATGAAACTATTGGAAGCGATCTGAGCGCAGCGCTGTCAGCTTTTCATGCTCTCACAGGGTGTGATTTCAACCCTTCCTTCTTTAGAAAAGGTAAAAAAAGGCCACTTTCAATAATGAAAGCGAGTAATCGCTTCATTGAAGCTTTCAAGAGAATGTCTTGGCCATCAGATGACCAGAAGAAAATTTTTTTAGTCATAGAAGAATTTGTTTGTGCTGTTTATGGCTTTCCGAAATTAAAAAATGTTAATCAAGCAAGAGAGGCTACATTCCATAAAAATTATAAAATACCTGTGAACGGAGATTTCCAATTACCAAAGAAGAATATTGATGGGTCAGCTTTACCACCATCCCGAAAAGAACTTTATCAGCAGTTTTTAAGAGCATGTTTCATTGCCCAAACTTGGACACAGGCACACCTGAAAGTGCCTAATGGAAAAAATCCATCGGAGTATGGCTGGACAGAAATCGATAATAAGTTCACCTTCACTTGGTTCACTGGAAGTCAATTACCAGCTTCAATTGATGACATTACAATTCAGGCGGAAGAAGGTAAGTTATTTTTGAATTGAATTATTGAATATTTATTGTATATTGTATTCAGATAGTTATGGGTTTTTTTTTGTGCAGATAATGATGATGAATTCACTGCGAATGCCAGTTCTGATAGCGAGTCTGACAGCGAATCAGAAAATGAAGACAGTGCTATGAGCCAAAGTGAAGATGAGATGGATGAATAATGATGCATCAAAAAATTTATTTTTTTTTAATATGCATTTTGAGGATAAATTTTAATTATGAAAAATAAATTATAATTTGTATGTTACATTTTTTTATTTTTATAAAGAATCGAAATATCGAATTTTTGTTGCCACCAGCGCTCATGCTTCTTGTTAAAATATTACTTAACAACGTGTTTTTTCGATTTTTTTTTCAGAAAACTTGATGCCCTTATGATATTATTATTTACGAAAATTAACCGAGATGTGGGCATGTGTGTACTTTTTATTTTCGAGCAGGTAGATTTTGGAGTATCAGAGAAAGTATACTTCGGAGATACCACAAGAAATATCATCGTGCAGCAGCCTCATTTTTTTCAATTTTTTCCGGAATAAGGGTTGATATATAGGGGCTGGAAATTTGGGGTGCAACATTTTTCAGTGGAACTTGAACAAAAAAAGGAAATTCAATATAAGTCATTCACCACGAATTAATTTAATATATTTTTTTTCAATTTTATTTCAACGGTGGGTGCTTTATATAGGATGAAATACATCAAACAGGGTTGAAAAATTGTAAATATTGTATTAAAGCACTAAACAACTGTTAGTAAAACCTCACAAGTACCTACTTTTTCACTCATCAAATGCTTATTACTAATTTTCACACCTAAGAGTAGGTACTTAGCGCATATCGGCATAAGGTAGAATTTGAAAATAAGGATAAGTCGAGGTTAATTCCAAATTTTCAAGCAAATCAATGAAGGTTCATGGAAATCGGAAGTAATACCTCATTTTTACCTTTGTAGCCTGGACTACAAAGCGTGAATCATATCGCATCAACAGGTATGTACTTATTATATGACCTGTATGTAAAAAAATTATATGTAACTTATCGAATAATAAGCATTCGAATAATTAAAAACTACTATCTCGGTGAGTTTCAGCAGGGTTAAAATGACTGAAACTCAAAATTTTTTTTACAAGTTTTCATGTACAGCGGACGGGTTTTCCACCAACGTACAGCCAGCGGACGATTTTGTTTATTCGAATAATTATATAAACTACCATCTCTGTAAATTTCAGCAGGGTTAAAATGACTGAAAGTCGAAATTTTTTTTACAAGTTTCCATGTCCAGCGGACGGGTTTTCCACCAACGTACAGCCAGCGGACGATTTTGTTTATTCGAATAATTATATAAACTACCATCTCTGTAAATTTCAGCAGGGTTAAAATGACTGAAACTCAAAATTTTTTTTACAAGTTTCCATGTCCAGCGGACGGGTTTTCCACCAACGTACAGCCAGCGGACGATTTTGTTTATTCGAATAATTATATAAACTACCATCTCTGTAAATTTCAGCAGGGTTAAAATGACTGAAACTCAAAATTTTTTTTACAAGTTTTCATGTCCAGCGGACGGGTTTTCCACCAACGTACAGCCAGCGGACGATTTTTTTTATTCGAATAATTATATAAACTACCATCTCTGTAAATTTCAGCAGGGTTAAAATGACTGAAACTCAAAATTTTTTTTACAAGTTTTCATGTCCAGCGGACGGGTTTTCCACCAACGTACAGCCAGCGGACGATTTTTTTTATTCGAATAATTATATAAACTACCATCTCTGTAAATTTCAGCAGGGTTAAAATGACTGAAACTCAAAATTTTTTTTACAAGTTTTCATGTCCAGCGGACGGGTTTTCCACCAACGTACAGCCAGCGGACGATTTTTTTTATTCGAATAATTATATAAACTACCATCTCTGTAAATTTCAGCAGGGTTAAAATGACTGAAACTCAAAATTTTTTTTACAAGTTTTCATGTCCAGCGGACGGGTTTTCCACCAACGTACAGCCAGCGGACGATTTTTTTTATTCGAATAATTATATAAACTACCATCTCTGTAAATTTCAGCAGGGTTGAAATGACTGAAACTCAAAATTTTTTTTACAAGTTTTCATGTCCAGCGGACGGGTTTTCCACCAACGTACAGCCAGCGGACGATTTTGTTTTTTCGAATAATTATATAAACTACCATCTCTGTGAATTTCAGCAGGGTTAAAATGACTGAAACTCAAAATTTTTTTTACAAGTTTTCATGTCCAGCGGACGGGTTTTCCACCAACGTACAGCCAGCGGACGATTTTTTTTATTCGAATAATTATATAAACTACCATCTCTGTAAATTTCAGAAGGGTTAAAATGACTGAAACTCTAAATTTTTTTTACAAGTTTTCATGTCCAGCGGACGGGTTTTCCACCAACGTACAACCAGCGGACGATTTTTTTTATTCGAATAATTATATAAACTACCATCTCTGTGAATTTCAGCAGGGTTAAAATGACTGAAACTCAAAATTTTTTTTACAAGTTTTCATGTCCAGCGGACGGGTTTTCCACCAACGTACAGCCAGCGGACGATTTTGTTTATTCGAATAATTATATAAACTACCATCTCTGTAAATTTCAGCAGGGTTAAAATGACTGAAAGTCAAAATTTTTTTTACATGTTTTCGTTGCTCCCGTTGGCGAACCCACCACTGTTGAGCCAGCTGACGGTCACTTTGGCTAAGAAAACAACCAAATCAAGCTATATACAAATTATGGCCAGGGTTAAAATGACTGACTGAAAAATGTCACTGGCTCCCGGGCTATATCAGGAAGGGGTTCCTTTGATATTGGCTTGCGATGCAAGTTATTATGGATTATCAAGTGTTTTGTCTCATAAATTCACTAATGGAGAGGAACGTCCCATAGCATTCGCGTCAAAAATAATTCCTAAAAATGAATTACATAGGGCAATTTTAGATAAAGAGGCCGCAGCAATTGTATTCGGCTTCAAAAAATTCTACCATTATTTACTGGGCAATCAAGTGACTCTAAGAACAGATAATCAACCTTTAAAATATATATTCGGTGAATCGAAAAAGGTAACAACAATAGTGCAGCACAGATTGATTAGATGGTCTTACTTTTTATCTAGTTTCAAATATAATATTGAATTAGTTTCGTCAAAAAAGAATGGAAATTGTGATGCGTTATCAAGACTTCCTATAGAGGATGACACAAAAGTTTTCGACAGAGAAATAAGTTGTATTAATTTTATAGAAAAAGAATGTAAAATAATCGATTTGAAATTAGTTCAAGAAGAAACAAAAAAGGATAAAATTTTGTCGAAAATAAAAAAGTGTTTATTATTTGGATGGGAAAATCATTCACAAGATTTCACAAGCGAAGAAAGTAAATATTTTTCTAAACGTAATGAGCTAAATATTGATTTTGAATGTATTCTATGGGGTTCAAGAGTAGTTATACCGGAGAAGTTGAGAAAACCCATACTCAATCAACTTCACGAATCTCATTTTGGCATAGTACGTATGAAACAGTTAGCACGTTCATTTTTCTGGTGGCCAAATGTTGATTCGGACATAGAAAATTTGGCTAATAGTTGTGAAATTTGTGTTAAATATAGGAAAATTAATAATAAGATTAAAACAGTTCAATGGCCTCATCCATCATCGGTTTGGTCAAGACTTCATACAGATTTTTTAGGACCTATTTATGGTCACATGTTTATAGTTATATTGGATGCTTACAGTAAATGGCCTGAAGTCATAGATATGAAGAGTAATACTACAGCTAATAAAACTATAGAAGTATTTGATACTTTGTTCACAAGGTTCGGATTATGCAATCATATCGTTTCAGACAATGGTCCGCAATACAGTAGTGAAGAATTCAATGAATATTTAAGAAGTGTAGGTATAAAGCATACGTTTTCACCTCCTTACCACCCAGCTACAAATGGGGCGGCTGAAAATTTTGTAGGGACTTTCAAAAATAAAGTGACAAAAATAGTTGAATCAGGAAAATCGTTGAGAGCAGCTGTTAATTTATTTCTTTCTGATTATAGAAATATGATTCATGCTAAAACAGGTAAAAAACCATCTCAACTAATTTTCAATAGGGATATTAAAACTAGATTCCATTTATTAAGGTCAGATTTAACTTCAAATGTTAATTTTAAGCAATTTAATAAATATGATGTAGACAAACTGAACAAAAATGGTAAATTCGAAGTTGGAGACTTAGTTTTTATTGAAGTGAATAATCAAAACAAAATATCGAAAATTAAAGCTGAAATACAGAAATCACTTACACCTGTTACGTTTTTGGTGAAAATACTCAATTCTAATAGGGTTGTTAAAAGACATGCAAATCAAATGTTGAAACTTATTGGTAATAATGTAAGTGAAATTCTCACAGAAGGGGAAGAAGAGCAGGTGTTACGGAGATCTGAAAGATTAAAAGAGAAATAAAGGAAAGGGATGATTAATGAAAATTAAATTTTGTATATAGGTAGATTTAAGTTAGTAATATTAAGAAATAGATTGTTGTACATTTAGTGAGTAAGGGCAATTAAAAATTAATAAATAATAAGTTTAATTATTTCTAGGATTTTTAAGTTAATGAGGTTCTAGTAGATTAAGGAGCTTTTGAAAAGGGGAAAATTGTGATGTATTAGCATTGCGCATGTGTTTATGATAATGAAAATCAAGTGTATAAATCATTCTTGCTGTAATCGTGATAGAAGCTAAAGCTTTGTATTCGGATATTGTATAATAAAGTGTAAATAGTTTTTCACTGTTTCTCAATTGAATCTTCCACCCTAATACACCATACATTTGAAATAACAGTATCGGAGATATTGCAAGAAAAGTGTTAATTTCATGGATTTTCGACACCCTGTATCTTTCAAACGAAACCGAATTTCGAAAAAGGTATAGGAAAAAGTGTTTCATTTGATGAGAGGAATCTAGAGTTGAAATATATGTAAACGTCAAAAACTCACCCTGTATTATCTTGAATTATCTGATCAATGAAACAATATCCATCGAGCGCAATAACATAATTCTCATAAGAAATAAGTAGGTATATAAAGATAAACCCTAACTAGAGAAGTATGTTTTGGAATGCCTAGGAACATATACAGGGTGTCTCAAGTTCGAGTTCCTATTAGACGTTTCTGGAGAACTACACCTTTTCCAATTGTAATTCAGAAAACGTAAAATGTAATTCAGAAAAGCAAATTTGAATTTCAGAAAATGGAAATTGTAATTCAGAATAGTATATGATATGTATCAACTTACTATTCTGAATTACAATTTCCATTTTCTGAAATTCAAATTTGCTTTTCTGAATTACATTTTACGTTTTCTGAATTACAATTGGAAAAGGTGTAGACATATTTGAGATCTGAAAATTGGGATTATGATATTGTTCGAAATTCTCTACAGAGCTAAAATATTTTCGAAGCCCAAAAACTTCCGGTTTTATACAGGGAGTGAAAATAAATTCGACGAAAAAAATTTCCATTCCTGGTATGATCGAGTATTCAATAGTGAATAGGCATTCACTATCATACGAGATATAGCATGGATAGATATGAGTATTCCTTTTTCCATATCCAACCTGTATTCATTTATTTATTTTATGTGTTTTAAAATCGATTGTGATGAATAATAAATAATTCATTGTTCATTAGTCTAGCGCTAGCCTATTAACCCTCTAATGCATATATTTTTTTTCGAATTGAAAAAATTCAAGAAGCATCATTTGGACATGGTATTAACATATTCGATATGAAAAATTAATTTTTTGATAAAAATCAGGTTCATTGGACAAAAATTCATGGTCCGCCTATAGGCGGACCTGTGCATTAGCGTGTGAAGTTGTGTGGATTATGTGGAAATCAGAAATACTAAGTGCAGAATAGTTTTATTCAAATTTTACAAATATATTTCCAAAAAAATGTCAGCGCTTGTTATGAAAATCATTAAAACAGTTTTTTTTGCAGAATGGCATAAATTTATGTTGCCTTTTGCGCAGAAGAGGCTTGTGTTTCAGATTTGCATTTTGGATATTTGCACTGCTTCTTGCCAGTTCGATCTCAAAATATACACCAATAGCCAACTTGATCGAATCAAATGTTATCTGTTGGAAGCATTGGCGCCCGCAGGGGGTGCAGGGTGGGGCCATGGCCCCCCTTGAGATTTTGATGGCCTTATCGTTTTTCAGCACAACACCCTCAATATTACTCATCGTTTTTCAATAATTTTTATTTTGCCCCCTTTGAGAAAAATTTTTGCGGACGCCCATGGTTGGAAGGTATATGTCCGCTTCAATCCCAACAACGCTAGGAATACCATCCAAAATTTCGAAAGCCTCTTCGCTGGTCAACTCTGTCCAATTTTTGCGTTGAGATGCCATGATCATGTGAGCCCGCAAGGGGGGGGGGCAAAGGAGGCCGTGCCCCCCCTGAGATTTTGATGGCCTTACCGTTCTTCAGAACGACACCTCAATATTATTTTCTAATTTTTATTTTGCCCCCCCAGAGAAAAATTTCTGCGGTTTTCTGCTGGCGCTCATGACGATGATAACTGTAAAAAACATAAAATGAAATAATGGAATATCATTTTCAATTATTGAAAACTAAATTTGACCGAAATTATATAATTTCAATTCAGAAAATGAAAAATCCAAAACATATAACAATTTTCAAAGATTCCGCTTGAGATAAATAATTTTGCCGCACTGCATAGGTCCGCCTTGAGGCGGACTCTGCTTAGGGCATCATAACGAAGATAAAAATATTGTTTTCGAATAATTAACATATTTTCTATGAAATATAGGGTACTAAGGACTTACCTGAATTTTTTCACACTTGTGGGATAATCGAAAAAGATTTTTATTTCGACCGCAATCTACACTTCGTTGCCGCTGGAATTTATTACGCATGTCTGATGGATTCAGCGAATCACCAAGCTGTTACTTCTATACAGTAAACACAGTGGCAACTAAACATACACCGAATTAAAGCGTATAGTCTACCTCTAGATTCAGCATTTTAATATTTGGATTACATTTCATTTCCTCACATTTAGAGCAGTTTGAATAAGGTCCGCCTTAAGGCGGAGCTATGCATTATTAGAGGGTTAATAACAACCAGCGCTTGAAATAAAGTTATTTTAGATATCGCCAGAAAATATGTTTGCGACATGTCATATTGCTACCGTAACCGTTCGATATAAGGCGTAGAATAGAATATGAAATTTAATACCTTCTCTCAGAGATAGAATAGAATTCAGTTCACTACAGATAAACTCGGAAAAACAGCTCTGGAGTATTCACCTTGAGGTGGAAAACTGAGACACCAGATAGGTTCAAAAAAACTTCTTGTTGGGACCGAATATGAATGAGCCTGCAGGTGTATAGATATAGAATATTGAAAACATTAATTCGAGAATCGAGATGCAGATCTTTATTTAGTTAGCCCTCCTTAGATATGAACCTCTTGTGAGCTATACTCCTATATGGGGGCCACATAAAACTGCCACGGGGGATATTTCCGTAAGAATAAGTCCTTCCTCTCAATAAATGACAACGTTTTCAACAACAAAAATTTTTTCTTGAAAATTTCTGCACGCCTGTAAAGACGATTCAAAGAACTTGCCAAAAAAGTACCAGATGACCCACGTTCCGTATTCAAAATATGTATTTAGAGGGTTGATGAGGATGGCTCAGGGTGCGACAAAAATCCTTCAAAAATGCATTTTAGATATATGATCTGATGTTGATATCATTATGAAGAGGAAGGTATGACGTAATAATAGGATATAACATCAGCCAAATGAACCCCACGACCACGACTACAGGACCATATCCTTTTCATGGAATTTTCCATAACCAATTCGCAGTGTCCTCGATAGCTTCACGAATTCCATCTTTCAGGTCTTGAATCGACGATAGGCTCCTCTTTCACATGGCCCTAAAGGAAGAAGTCGCAAGATGTTAAATCACAAGATCTCGGTGGTAAATTCTGATCACCTCTTCGAGAGATAACACATAAGGAATCTTTTCCCGTAACAGTGTCTTGTTGAAAGTAAACGTTGTCCAGATCTAGAGCAAGGCAAACACGAAAGGGAAATCTGTAAGATCTGATCCGCAGTCCAGATCTGTTACAGATCTGGACTGCGGATGGGATCGCTCCCGCTGATCTGATCTGTCGGGATCAATGAGATGTATGATCCGCGACAGAGCGCGTTTCAGATCTTCCAGATTTCCCGCCGATCTGGTCTGTCGCGGATCATACATCTCATTGATCCCGACAGACCAAATCGGCGGGAGCGATCCCATCCGCAGTCCAGACCTGTGACAGATCTGGACTGCGTTTCAGATCTTCCAGATTTCCCTTTCGTGTGTGCCTTGCTAATACCATCCAATTCCGGCCATCAAAAATCATTAATAATCTCTCGATAGCGTAATCCTTTGTCCGTAACTGTTGCTCCAGCCTCATTTTCAAAAAAGTAAGGTCCAATGACCTCTCTGGACTATAAAACGCACAAAACAGTTACACGTTGAGGATAGAGAGGCTTTTCAACAATAACACTTGGCTTTTCCGAGCCCCAGATGAGACAATTTTGCTTGTTGGCGAAGCCACCGAGGTGGAAATGGGCCGCATCACTCAAGATGATCATTTCCGGATCATTTTCATGCATTTCAAGGACACAATCATCAAAGACACGTTATTGTTGATGATCGGCCGGCTTGAGTTCTTGTGTTAACTGAACTTTATAAGTCTTAAGACCCAAATCCGTTTTGCAAAATACGGTGTAATGACGTTTGTGGAATGCCTAATTCCAAAGAACGACGAGGAATTGACAAACCAGGGTTTTCTTTAACACTTCCGGCTACTACAGCAATATTCTCGGCTGTTCTTAGGCGACGTGCACGGGTTTCATTCTTCGCATCAATAACTTGTCTCAGCAGCTCAAATTTTTCCACCAATTTCTTTATTGCGGTTCGACAAGGTGCTTCAAAAATGATATCTACCGAAATAGCGGGAAAACACTTTATAAAGCTTATAATTGTTTTTTTCAAAATTTTCTCAACATTTTATTTTTTTATAAAGAGTAAAGGAGACAAAGGTGATAAAGGCGAAAGAGGAAATGATGGTACTCCTGGTAGAGATGGTAAAGCTGGACCTCCAGGACCTCCTGGGCCTCCGAGCGGAGGTAATGAAGACATAATGCGGTATGTTCCTGGACCTCCTGGACCACCTGGTCCTCCAGGGCCTCCGGGTGTATCAATTCAAGGTCCCAAGGGTGAGCCTGGATCTTCATATTACGGTGAAACGACCTACAATTTGAGACCAGGTGAGATTCATTCCTCTTATATTTTGCACGAAATAGTGATAGAGTGGATACTTGAAGCAAGGGCGTACCCAGGGGGGTTTTGGGGGTTCAAACCCCCGCAACCCGCCGCAACCACAGTACTCTCTGTTCGCCATTAAGTACTTCCTTTTCGTTCCCATGAAAAGATTATCAACGCCTGCCTTCCCAACTTTCACTGAATCTTCGAAGAAATTTATTTGATATGATATATTGTTTATCCTGGTTCGTAACATTATCGGAAATAAAATTACTGAGTATTATCCGTTACATATTAATTTTCGAATCCTGAGTAATACTATATTATTATATCATTCGATTGTTTAATGATCACAAATATTATCCCTCTGCAATCGATGATATCGTGATCCAGTTCACATTCTATATTCTGTCGCGTCTAGACTAACCCATTCAAATTAATGAACTAGAAGACGTCGAGAGTTTCCGCATTTCCTAACGTGGTTGTTGAATTTCCATTGAATAATTGATCATTCGGAAATGTCACTCTTCTGCTCCCTATTTCCTTGAATAACTTAATGCAAGTTATGATAGGACTGGTAAATTATTGATAACTATCATTAAACTCCAATGCATGCTACACAAAGGACCCAGGACTAGTTTGGAAGAGCTCAAAGCTCTCAGGGAGTTGAAGGATCTGAAAGATACGAAATCAGGTAAAGATAATTTCCTCGAATACTATGACCATTAGGTTCATTTGAGGAATGATCATATTCATGTGAATACATATACATGTAGGACTTCATTAACACACAACCAAACTTATATGGAATCACCCTGTTATTTGGAAAAAACGAATTTTAATTAAAAAAAAGTCGCTGAAAAGTGAAGAGCAGTTTTCCCAAAACAAGTTTATTGCAAAAATAATATAAATTATTAAAAGATTATTTTTATAATAGAACAGAAAATTAAAAGTGTAAATTTCTCTAAAAATAATTTTTATGTAACTGAGAATTGAACAACAAATAAAACGATTTTAACAAATCAATAATCAGTATTACCACCCCTGGCATTGATACAAGCTTGAATTCGACGAGGCATGCTTTCTATTAAGTTGTTAATTTCTTCTTCTGTAACATTTGCCCATTCCTCTAAAGCCGCTTGTATAAGTTGCTCTGCGTTACCAGGATTATTTTGACGAGCTCTAATTTTTCTTTTGATCCTATCCCACAAGTGCTCGATAGGATTAAGGTCCGGTGAACAAGAAGGCCACTCTAAAACAGTCACACCTTCTGTTTCGAAAAAATTTTTGCAACTCTGCTGGTATGTGGAGGTGCATTATTCTGCATAAATAGGAAATATTCTCCAAAAGCACCTCACCAGAGCCTCACTACAGGTTGTAGCACTAGATCAACATACCTAGGCCCTGTCAGAGATTGTCTAATGGGAATAAAAGGAGTTTTCTCACCAAACATAATTCCGCCATAAAACATTACAGTACTTCCTTTGTATTTAGGGATCGGTCTTGCAGCTTGGAGCCTAGCTTGCCTCCCTCTACCTCTTAAAATGCGAACAAGCCGGTCGTCTGATCGTAGGCCAATTCTGGTCTCATCCGAAAATAAGACATTTTTCCAATCAATAGTCCAATTTTCATGCTCTAAACACCAATTAAAACGGTCAACTTTATTTTGCCCTGATAGTTCTGGAACTCTTAACGCTCTTCTCTTGAATAATTCCCGAGCGCGAAGTCTTTTTCTGATAGTTTCGACAGAAACACTAACACCTGTAGCTTGCAAAAATTGCCTTTGAAGCTCTGAATGAGATACTGCGGGATTTCTTCTTGCTGTTTGGGCTAAAAAGCGATCCTGCCTTTCTGTAGTTACTCTTCTACGACTTCTTCTCGGCCTATTCTTTAGGATTCCTAACTCCAGAAACCTTGCATAGGTTTTTGAAACAACCCCTTGTGTAACCCTCACCGTTCTTGCAATCTGTCTTTGTGACATACCTTGTTCTGCCATGGTAATAATTCTTCCTCTCTGGACTTCCGATAACCCCACATAAGGCATTTTTTTTTTAAACTTCGCAAAAAAACAAAATATAAATTCACTCGGACGTTCGAACGAAATGGTAAAATCGACACTGCAAAGCCAAATCTGTTGTTTTTGTGAGTAAACACATGCACTTTTTATCTGCTTCTAACGAAAAAGATATCAAAATAATATTTCATCTTAATACTGGGTGATTCCATATAAGTTTGGTTGTGTGTATGTATAGGAATTCATTTCGATTCAATGTACCTACATAGTTGTTAAATTTCTCTGTTATTTCTGAATTTCGTGTGTGGGACACTTTATATTGTGCCCAAGATTAGCGGGACATTTTTGCTTTGCATTTGATGACTGCCATGTGTAAGCTTTCGAGTCCTAAATGTGAAACCTTCATCTTATAGTTGAAAGGAAGTGTTCTATGAGATTTAGCAGTTTCACCGTTTCGTGGAATGAGATGAATGGACCAATTTAGACACAAGTGTTTTCTTTGTAGCTTATCATCACTAGGTGGCCTCGGGCCACCATGATAGGATAATTTATGATGCTTAAAGATGCACTTGGCACTTGCTTATTGGGGTAGTGAAGTCAGTTGTCAGTTGGGAGTTGGGTCAGTGGATAGTAGGAAAAGAGTTCCTACGGGAGTCGGTAGAGAGTTGAGACGGAGATAGTTATTGCCATTAGAAACGGAATTAGATCTTTCAAGACGGTAACATATCGGCGGTACAAGATCAATTCATTTGTTCGGCGTAAAGACGTTTTCTAACTCACGAAGTTCAGTAGATGCAGATAAATCGTTACTGAACGTGTGTTTGTGAAAAGTAATTATTGTAAGACTTATAATCTACGAGTGTAGATTATTGTGTAGAATTAACTCGTTTATTTAAACGGTACATAGACATGTTCTTGGGAGAACTGCAGGAAGACGATAGACGTAAAATATAGGTTTGGTGGCCAAAGCTGAGGTCATATTCCTAGATGACCGAAAACAAACCTACATTCATATTCAAGTGTAAATAGTTTACATAATTTCTTGATAGGTAGTTTTTTTCATGTATGGAATACCTTTTTTTTCCACGAAATAAGTCCTCTTGACATCGACGACGCAATTCGTTATAGGAAATCTGCAAATCTTCCTCTTCTCGGCAGTTCTCTGTAAAAGCTTTGTCAGTTTGTTGTGAAGTGTCATATATTCCGTATTATTTTAATAACCAGATGGTCGTACTGATGACAATTTACAATCAGTGGAAGTGATTTTTTTTTGGCAAATTTTACTGGTTGAAATCGAGGAATTGCTGTCGAATTTTTATTACCTTATTATTATGAATTACTATTACCTTTTCATTGAAAACTTTTTGTTGATTACCCATGTCTATGCAAGCCACTACAGCTACACGAAAACTAATTTTCACCCCCACTTACGTTAGGTAAAATTGTGGATTAACACACAGATTAATCACTTGTTGCTTTAAAGATGTAAACCCTTTTCATCGCTCGCATAAACACCCGATAGTACATGATATTATACCCTCTATATATCCATTCAGACATTTTAGTGCTATATTCATATTCATGAAGCATTTCATGACCTTGACCCCCCCGTCGTATTATGGGAAATAAAGGTGGCGGGTTGTCGCATTGTTATCTGGAAATTTTACATTCTGCAATATCCCGAATAATGGTTTCCACGCTTTGGCTGACCTACAAAACGAATAATAGCCCAGGATGCATTTGAGCGATGAGGAGAGCTTTGTTCTGTAAAATATGAAGTATGTTTATCTTAACGAATCCTTCCTGACTCCTGAGTGCTTTCAGACAATTTTATTACTACAAGTGACGATGCTTTGTTTCTTCGAAAAGTCTATCCGCAATTAGATTTCGAATTGCAAGATAGAACAGGCGTGGGTTAGACAACTGTCCTCGTGACATATGGAAATCTTCATTCGGATTTCGAAAGAAATCCGTTTAAGTAGAATCAGTTGCATAGTGATCAAGTTATTTACAGAGTGATTCTTTTTTTTCTTTCACTAAAACTCATTGGTTTTGTTAGAAAATGTTTCCACATTGCTACTTGTTTACTGTTGGTACTGTTTCCCAAATATTCTTCTCATTTTCAATCGACAGCTATGCTTTGAATAACTTCCTTCAATAGCCTGAAACCTAAAAATAAGGGATGTACCTACCAAAATATTCGTTTTTGAAATAGATATATCTGCCAGCAAAAATCTTATTTGGGACACTCACAGTAAAAATTAATCCTACACGGAGCATAAGTGCATACCTAATAACTCGTTTTTTTTACCCGCATGATGATTCACATAATTTGACAATTCAGACGAAACATGGAATTTCAATGAAATGATTCCTCTGATTCCAACAGGCATATTTGGTAATTTCGAAAATAAAAAGGCAAATTCATATCGTATCGAAATATTATTCATAATAATTATAATATCTTTCATTCCAAAACTTACAAAAGACAAAGCAACGTCATAAAAATGGGTTGAAAGATAACAACACTTCCCAATATTTAGATGTATACAAAAACAAAATAGAATGAGATGACAAAGAAAAAACAAAAAATTTAGAAAATATACATTCAGGGAGGTTTCGTTCTGAACGACCTCTACGAGCTCGTATCGTGTGTTTCACATCACTAACCGAGCTAATACTTTCGAATTCTTTGATTATACTTTTCACAGTAGATGAATTAGGCACATAATTTTGACTGCACATTGGACACAATACGAATAGTGATAATTAAACTTTCACCATTTTGATAATAATTTTTGACAATCAGGAAGCGTTGGTCCACCGTGTAATGCTCCGCATGTTTACCAACTTTCATCTGTCAGCTCTCGACCTGTCACGTCATAATCATGTGACATGACTGTCAAACATAGCTCGCAATTCAAGTATTACGCTTCTATTGAAACAACCTTCATTGTCTTCGAGCTCCAATGATTCGTGCCAATACTGTCTGAACTTTTTATAATTGGAGAATCTGAAAGTGCTCATCAACTATAAAAATTGTTTTCCGACGCCTATGTATAGCATAAAAAAGTGGATGAATAATAGATTCAAATAATGAGGTAGCAACCTCGAATTATCGATTCATTTGCTGTAAAATTGAAGGAATGAAATGTTATCTGCCAGACAGAAATTTATTGTTGACAAAGGTTCGAGTTACTAATGCCTAATTCTATCCGACCGGCCGTGAACACAATAACTCTCGAACTGATAAAACTAGAGACTTGAGATTTTCAGGGCAGGTTTCAATCTAGAATGCCGTGGTTCAGTTCATCATAATCAGTCCATAAATAAGAGAGTTCGAAATTTTCTTTTCCTGAAAATTCCAAAACTACTGATTAAATTGAGATGTTATTTTGCATTTAGATGGATAATGACTTATTCTGGCTACATGCAAAATTGTAAACATAAAATGCTAGCGAAGTAATGACAAAGAAAACTTCTCAATATTTTTTTAATAATAATGGACGATTTCTTTGACAGCTCTCAAAACATCTTTTCGTTTTTCCAGCAGGGAAATGGTAGAGGAAAGTCATCAAATATGAAATAGTATCCTAATATGGAATACCTTCATTTCTCCAAGACTATAAGTAATAAACGGAACATTCTGTTTCATTCGGTCTACTAACTATCGCACTCACAACATCGAGTCAGTTGCGCAAACGCTTAACGTGTGGCAGGCGTGTTTTGTTTTTTGCCGTGAAGAAAATTTCAAAAGGTAAGTAGTAAATGAATATTATGAGCTGTTATGTTTGTATACATAAGTGTTATACTATTTAGTATATCGGTATTATGTTTATTTCACCATTTTGTGATCTTTTGTCATTAAAATATTGTGAATTGAAAAAATATTCAGAAGAGTTTGAACTAGTATAAAAATCCAAATATGGACAGTCGTCGGTGTCTTATTATGCTTGATATGTGGGGCTCTGGGCACATTATGATTGTGCTGGTCCAGAGTTTGATACTTGGATCTGTGACTTTTGCAAGTAATTATGTAACTTCTTTCATTAATCACAATATGTTATATTCATTTAATTGATCTCAAAGATATGAATGCCCATTTTTGTTATTGTTATGTTGATTTAAGCTTATATTCCATATATGGGTTCCTATTTCATATTTGGTTACTCATTTGTGATTTTGTTCTTTCTGTTAGATTTTAATTAGATAACTAAGATATTTGATTAGAGGCTGTTAATTACTACATATAAATGTATGACTGATTAGTATTAACATTAAACTGATTTAATTAATATGAAGTTTTTTCTTTATATCCCAAAAACAAAATGGTATTCCATATTTGGCTCTATCAATGGACAATGTTCCAATCACTACTCGAGAATCTGTGGTCAAATTGAATTCTATTCGCCTGTTCCTCCATCTGCATACCCGATTACTCAGGGTCGGTTCGGACCTCAAATGCCGCAGTTATGTTCGTTAATTCTACCAGGGGTTCCGTATATATGGCCGAAATTTTGTTTTTCCGATGAATGCATAACTACGTATTCGATGGGGATGGATTGCACTTAGATAGAAAATGTCGTTTTCGAGCTACGTGCATAATTTTGCCCAGATGGCATCCGCATACCCAGAACCGTAAAATATGCTAGCCAGTTATTGACAATAAAATCTGAAAATTTTTATGTAATCTGATTAGGGATCATGGACGATTCATTTGACAGCTGATGTAAAATTCTCTTCGACCACTGTCAAAAATATTTGGATGCGGAATAAAGGCGAGTTGATACAGCAACTAGAATAAAATAAGAACTAAAATTAAATAAGAAATAAGAGCAGACAACATAGGTTTATAGAGATCACTAGAATAAAATAAGAAATAAGAATGAACCAATCAAATCGCAGATTTTTTGACAATGACTTTTGTGTTTTGTGCAAGTTCAGAAAATTTAGTTCTATGTAAGTACAGTACATAACCTCAACCTCGCTATTTTAGTTGTCATTTCATTTATATTTTTCAAAATTTAATTTCCCATTAGAATCACTATAGAGAATATCATCAGAAAATATCATTAGTAAAACGGATGATGGCATTTTGATCGAGCAGGTATCAGCCTTTCCTCAACTATTCCAGATTTATTTATCTCAGATTTGGGTCATGCGCACTATTATTTTCCGAATAAAATAAGCGAAAAAGATAAAAGTTGACCATCTCTTATTCTTATTCCTTATTTTAGCTTATTTCCTGTATAAACGCTGTCACTGAAATGCATCAAGTGAACATTCTCATTTTATTTTTTTTTAGTTCTTATTTTATTTTAGTTGCTGTATAAACTCGCCTTGACTAACAATGTGGATGAGCGAGTGCTGAAAAGCTCCTGACTTCCCGTCGATGCTTCAGGCGACCCATTTTCACTAGCATACAAATTATCCCAGTTCTATATCAATATCAGACAAACAATCCCATTAGTCCTCAATTTATGAATTCGTAAGAGAAGGGCGAAAATTCTCCGAAACACTGGAAATTCAATTCGTTGGAGCGCGAACCTGCAATTCAGACGGAAGAACGGGCGATCCTCTCACCGGCATTTCGGTGCCTTCTCAGGAAGGAGATTTGGGACAGCCGAACCATGAAAATGGAGACCGCAAATAAACCTATGCAAATGGCTATATTCTCGGGTTTAACGCTCTGAATGTAGAGGTGACGAAGCAAAGCCAAATTGAACAAGAGAATTATGCAAGTGAGATTGGGTAGCCGTAGATTTCATGTATGTATTTTCATAGTGTCGAATAGTAATTCGCATTCATGAATCTGATGCTATACAGGGTGAGTCTTTGACTTGTACATATATTTTAACTGTAGATTCCTCTCATCAAACGAAACACTTTTTTCCCATACCATTTTTCAAAATTCGGTTTGGTTTGGGAGATACAGGGTGTCGAAAATCCACGAAAAAAACACTTTGCTGTTCATATCTTCGGAACCGTTATTTCAAATGAACTGAATTTTGGTTGATTCTTTACTCTATTCATTGTGCATATTCCTCAATCGAAACTTATTCAATATCTCTCCTAGTTCGAAAGTTACAGGGTGGTCGACTCATAAATTCATGCAAAAACACTATCAAATCACTTGAAAAGGATAAACGGTTCATATTTTCGAAAGAATCAACCATTTTAGAGAATAAAAGTATTCTTATATTTTTTCAATAAAACGCGTCGTTTTCGAGTTATTCCTAAATGTATACGAAGAAATTTGAGGAAAAAACCATGAATTTCATAAAAAATCTGAATGCTTCCCTGAATTAAATATCATCGAATATTGTTTCTTCTCTGGTCTCTTAACAAATTAACAATGTTGTCAATGTTTATCAACTGAATTCCGAGAAGCATGAAATTACACAGTTTATAAGCAAGTTTCTATTAAAAATTTGTTGATACCAGTCCTTCAGGAAAATATCTATCTTCTTAACAATATCCTCTTGGAATTTTTAATCGACCCTACACGGTTTTCACATCACATATCACAAGCATCACCTCACACCTGTTTGCTTTATTCTCTGCGAGTAAATAAATAAATGAATTTTTAATCGACCCTACACGGTTTTCACATCACATATCACAAGCATCACCTCACACCTGTTTGCTTTATTCTCTGCGAGTAAATAAATAAATGAATTGAATCCATGTAGAAAGGTTATCGCGTTTAAGCGTCGTTCATTTTATCACAGACTGGCTGGCCTGTGATAGTGTGATGAGACCAGAGACACAGAACAACGGCTTGTCTTGCGTGGCGGCTACATCGCAGTCGGCAGCGCACCACGACTGTAATTCAGATCGGCGAGAATCAGAACTACTCGTTTGGCATTTCCAAAGAGCAATGCGTAGAAGCCTTTAGCGAAAAGTAAACAAAACTAGTTCTTCCGTTAACGATAGGGGACGTTCTGCTTTCTTGAGTTCGCCTATACCATTTTTTACTGAGAAAATCAACACAATCTGGCATCGTCTTCTCTAGAATTCTGTGATCACACACAGAGGAGATGGATTAGGTTAGGTCATTGACCTCGAATCAGATGACTGATTAATGGAGTTAAGATAGGTTAGTGAGAAACTTATTTTTATAAGATAGTTTTAGGGTATCGAGGCAAATATGAACAAATTATTAATGTTTACAAACTAATCTTCAGGATAATCGAAGAAGGAAATTATTTTGGTGTGAGAAATATGGCATTTCAATTGCAGAAATGATGGAACAAAACTTAGCGTTTTTGCTAGGAAATATCGTGTTTGTAACATTCTTATTCGAATAAGGTTAGTGCTTGAGTATTTTCTAAATGTATCACCCAGAATATCTAATAATCACATCAATTTCAATTGAATAATATGAACTTTGAGGTGTTTGTAGAGAATAATATCAGGGACGCATTTAGCACAATTTTTTTTTTCAAATGGCTATATCTCTTTAACCGAGCCGAATTCGGAAAAATGGAAAATGAAAAAAAGGTTTCTTTAGGCCTCAAGAATCTACAGTTAAAATATATGTACAAGTCAAAGACTCACCCTGTATATGCATGCATGGAAACTGCAATCAACCCTGTCAAGAATTTCGATGTCACTAGTTTAGAATATCAAAATTTTCGATCAGGTGAAATTTAAAGATTTGACAGCAGCTGTCAAAGAAATCGTCCTTGATCCCGGTTAGTTTATAATATTCATATTCATATTATTAGGTACATAATTCGCTGGTCCACAAACATGAACATGGTGTTTCACCATAAACTGGACAAACATATAGAGCCCGTTTTCGATGTATATTAGCGACAGGGTGTTTAATGTCAACTATATATTCTGATAACTTTGGTTGAATATGGCGTTACCTTTGGAATAACAATTACTGATCACATTTTTAGTGCTCAATTCAATTGTGGTGTAGAATTCTGTGAAAAATTCAAAATGGCGGGAAATCTGCAAGGTTGGACCTTTTATTTTCGATTTCCGAATTGAGAAGCATTATTTCGGCGTAGGTACCTACTCAATCTTTTTTTATTCCCCGTGTAAAAATTTTTCCATAATTCGATCTCATATTTTTATCCAGGTCATTCTAACAACCCATTAGCCCAAATTTGGCCTTCGCACGGCTTCCAGTTCTTTAAATAAAAATTATGAAAGTACTCCGAGCGTAATCTTTGGAAGGTTACAAAAAGAAAACCAATCAATATTATTTCATTCTGTTTTCACCTCAGTATTCAGAATGAAAGATAGTTGAAACACGAAAAATTTCAACAATTTTGGACGAATTTTTTCTCACTGAAGACATTTAAAAAAAAGTTGAGTTCGAATTTTGAAAATTTTTTTTACGGAAAATCTTAGAAAATCTAGCACGTTGAAAAAACGCTTTCCAAATTGGCAACCGAGAAAAAAATATTCCAACTTTGCAGGTTTTCCGCCATTTTAAATTTTTTTTCACCACAATTGAATTGAGCCCTGAAAAATTCTAGAATTTGCTCAGAAACCCTTATTTCAAATGTCACGCATAACTCACCACAGTAATCCGAATATTGCTCGAAGTAGACATCAAACACCCTGTTTCTCGCTTATGCGTCGAAAACGGGGTATACAGGGTGGCCACTTTTTCAATGGCATTGTATTGGTAACTTTTAAACCATAAGAGTTAGAAGGTCGGTCAAATGAAGAAAAAGTTGCATTCATAGAAGCATTGTCAAGCAGATCAAACAAATCGAGATTATCAGGGCCGGTTATTGAGATATCATAAGAAAAGTTAATTCTGTCATTTTGATTTCTATTTTTTTCCCACTTTATTTCAAATATTATCGAAAAATTTTACAGGAATTTTTTATTCGACAGTAAATTATCCTCAAAATGACATAATCAGATTTCGTATCCAACGTTTCGTACTTCCTGAGCCACCCTCAACCTTATTTTTTTCAATACGGACCTGCATATTTCATGACACTTTTCGAAATAACTTTTAACGCTGAATTCAACGATATATCATACAATGTCATTCAAATTTGATTTTACGAAATGGTGGACATTTCGAACACTTACGTCGTTAATGTTCATCATTTACCTTCGAATAATCATTTCATTTGTCTTCCATTAAATGATTTAATTATTATGAATAAGGTTTTTCACCTCTTGAAATTTGTGAATAATTATTACGGAACAGAATCAAAGCAAGAAACAAGTAATAATTATTCACTAATTTCAAGAGGTGAAAAACCTAATTCATAATAATTAAACAAAACTATCATTAAGGGCCCCCGCAGAGACTGCAGACTTTTTATCGGCCGATAGTTCGGTCGGCTTCTTAATCAGTATGGAGAGGAATCGCTGTAGTGTGCGCATATGCATTCCTCTCCATACTGATTAAGAAGCCGACCAAACTATCGGCCGATAAAAAGTCTGCAGTCTGCGGGGGCTCTTAATGGAAGACAAATGAAATGATTATTCGGAGGTAAATGATGAACATTAACGACGTAAGTGTTCGAAATGTCCACCATTTTGTAAAATCAAATTTGAATGACATTGTATGATATATCGTTGAATTCAGCGTTAAAATTTATTTCGAAAAGTGTCATAAAATATGCAGGTCCGTATTGAAAAGAATAAGGTTGAGGGTGGCCCAGGAAGTACGAAACGTTGGATAAGAAATCTGATTATGTCATTTTGAGGATAATTTACTGTCGAATGAAAAATTCGACATTTTTTGATAATATTTGAAATAAAGTGGGGAAAAACTAAAAATCAAAATGACAGAATTTACTTTTCTTATGATATCTCAATAACCGGTCCTGAAAATCTCGATTTGTTCGAACTGCTTGACAATGCTTCTATGGATGCAACTTTTTCTCCATTTGACCGACCTTCTAACTCTTATGGTTTAAAAGTTACCAATACAATGGCATTGAAAAAGTGGCCACCCTGTATGTCATGAGGCAAAAATTACTTCCTCGGTGTCATCTACACGGCTATATATTTTTCCAGTTTATGGTGAAACACCCTCATTCGTTTTGGAAGAAAAAAATTATACATTATGGCATATGTGAGGAAAAGGCAACAAGGAGTAGATCATTCAGCGAACAGATTGATCTATTACCCGCTCCTAATCCCAGTATTAGCAGGGGAAATGTTAAACGGGGCATCATACAGCTCTGATCTCTACTTATGATGCGAGAGAACAGATGAAAACCTCAGCAAAAACTCCCCGTAGGAGTGTAGGAATATTGGATTTGTTTACAGAATAAGCTGATATTCATATTGAAAGGCATCTTCATCTTCATGTCTCGAAGGTGATACAGACACTACGCCACATACGAATGTGGGGACGAAAGTTGAGCTGTTATTTCCCCATGCCCGATCACGTCGGGATCATCCATTTATAGCGTGTTGCTACCAATTGTGAATCGGGATGGGGCTACGTTTCGTCCCAGCCTCGCTTACGATGGACTCATCAGATTCTTTAATGTAATGGGGGCCTGCCAATGACGTAGATGTTACAGCTGCCCTGCTACGCTATAAATTGTGAATCGAAATGGGGTTGCGTTTCGTCCCAGCCTCGCTCACGATGGACTCATCAGATTGGCTAATGTAAGCGAGGCCTGTCGATGAAGTAGATGTTACAGCTGCCCTGATCCATTTGAAAAGCATACTATTACTACGATCATGATCTGTCCTAAGACGTTTCAAAGTCACCAATTTTTCCCAGATAGATGAAAACCAGGAACTTTTTCAGAAGGATCAAGAATTGAACTTTTATCGAAAAAATCATATGGAGAACTCCAGTTTTCTTCAAATGATCCTCATATTAAGTTGTTCATCAATTTTATGGACATGGGAACTGTCGAACCAAACCGAACAGCAGTATTCAGCTGCAGAGGCTAAAGCAGCCGTACGAAGAGTGGTGGCATCGGCACCTAAGGATGTACCAGCTGATTTTTGAAGTATATTATTCCTCTTTCTCAACTTGAGAAGTGAACTTTCCAAATGTACCTTAAATTCAAAGAAGAATCTATTTTTATTCCAAGATATTTAGCAGTAAAATTATTATTCAAGACTGTATTATTGAAACTAACCCTCAATGTTTTATGTTTTTCGTGTTTATTAAAATGAAAACACGACACTTCTGATTCATTGGGACTTGAGCATAAACGCCACATCAGAAAATAATTTTTTAAAATTTCTTTAAAAGAGGAAAGACAACAGCAATATCATCTGCATAAATTAATTTCTCGGAGGAAGTATCAGGAATATCACTTGAATATAAATTAAAAAGAAGGGGATATAAAACCATCGACAAGAACACTCCTTCTGTTCGTCAACATATTCTAAATCAGACTAACCATTTTCCCACATTTCAATTGTTCAAGAAGTTTGAAAATTAATCCATCTTTCCATACCGTATCATAAAACGCAATATATCAAATGTATGAAAGTACAAGCTTAATATAGCGAACTAATGTTCGCTGCATCAAAATGGTTGGTTCCAGAATTACTGAATAGCAACCCTTGTCAAGCAAAACCGAAAATTCCCTCATGCTCCCATGTCCTCGGCGAGATACATTAGTAATTACCGTCAATCGAATAACCTTAAAGATAGCAAATATTTAATACACAATCTCTGCCCTTGTTTGAACATGTTACCCCTGATTTCAGGTCGAGCGACACCAAATCCGCCCACTTCAAAGGAAGATGATCTACCCAGGCAAATTGTGCCAGGGGCTGTGTCGTTCCAAGACAGAACCGCCATGATGAAAATGACTTCCATCAGTCCTGTGGGAACGATAGCGTATATCATTGAGGAGGAAGCGATATTAGTGAGGGTCAATAATGGTTGGCAATACATCGCGGTGAGTGTTTTATCCCATTACGGTCCCATGAAAAATGTGTTTCGTTGGGGGATGAAAGTATTACGAACAACTTATTCTCTGAATAAATTTGCATGGGATGAAGGAGCGGTATTAGGTTTTCTCCGAATTAAATTCATGTTATGTAAATTTTTTCATGAATTGAAGATTCCGATTAAAAAATAACTATTTTCTCACTGGTTAAGAATTCAATTCATCCGAATAATATTCTCGGTTCGTATATCACATTGGAAAATTATGTTAGAGGATTGGTAGAAAGGTCTCATTGTTTTGAAAGAAATCTGTTTACTTCCTTTCCCCAAAAATTTTGGACAATGATTTGGCATTATAACTCCTATTCGATTGAATATGGTAAATGCATGGATGGCTCTATTGAATATATAATTCACCTCACTGCATTTTGAATCTTCGAATGTGGTGCAGATTGGCGAACGCGCCGGTTATCTTATAAATTTGGAGAATCATTTTTTTATGAATCACAATGAACTTGAATAAATTGATGTTTCATGAAGATTCTAGAATAGTAGGTATATTCTAAAACTAGATGCAGAATGGGCTCCTATTCCAACACGTATGCGAACCCATGAGTCCACAATCCAAAATACCAGCCCCCTTCCACCATTTGTTTTCTATTCCTTTTATGCACACAGTGGCGGCTGCTCAATAGGTGCACATGTGCACGTGTACCCCCAATTAATATCTTAATCTAAAGGAATGTACTTTTGTGTTTGACGTAAACGTAACGTTGTATATTATATTTGGGTATGTATTCAATTTAATTTTTCATTTCCGATGTTCCGGTTCTGTATTTCTGACTCCAGACGGCAAGCGAACTTCGAACGCCAATGCAAATAATACGCGTAGAGTCGTAGACGCTAGGCGGCAGTCGGTACACTGCACATCCGAAGTGAGCCTTGATTGGAGCACCAGCGACCCCGCGCGCCCCAAACGTCCCGCTACAGTCCACAAGATTTAGCGGGCCCAGGTACACAAATGCAGAATGTGTACGCGTAGGCATGGATAAAGAACTACGGTGCTATGATGTACCGATGTACGTCGTGTGTAGGTGAGATAATTCGTTATTCATGGGTGAGATGCTATCTACCGTGTTTGTTGTATTCGCGCAATTATGACAATATTCAAAAACAATTCGTTTTTCTTTGCTGACATCAGAAGAAAAATAAAAAATCAAAAGTGCCGGTCGTCCAAATATGAATTTATCGATCACGCATGTAGGTAACAGAATGTAAAACACGCGATTATGAAAGAACCTTTAAGATAGACACTTATGAAAAAGCCGAATCGTTATGTGGTTGTGAAATAAGTAACAGTCTTTATTGTTTTCCTTGTTTTTTATTTGCTGGTGATGATCAAACAGAATGGACCAGATCCGGTGTCAAGGATTTAATCCATTAAAAGAAAAAAATAAAAAATATCAAAGTTCCAAGACACCTCTCTGCCATGAAAATTAGGTTTTAATTCATTAGGTAAACAAGATATTCGACAACAATTAAACAGTGCTTACCGACTGAATATCGAGAAACATTATTAACAAGTAAAAAAAAGAACAGATACATTTTATCGAAAATCATAAATTGTATTAAATTTTGTGGTGCTTTCGAATAAGCATTACGTGGCCATTATGAAGGAAATGATTCGATAAATCCTGTACATTAAGGTCATATCAATTTTTCGGCAGAATAAGAATTAGCACTCAGGGATCATTTGAATGAATCCAAGGTATTTAAATATAAAGATGATGAAACAAGTGACATTTCAAACATTTTCCAAATGGTTATAGTTTTCTGTTATACTTCAACAGACCGTACTCCTTGTACTTACAATTTCAGATTTTTGCGCTAAACCCTTTTCTGAATATTATCTCGAGATAAGGCGAAAGAACGTCACAAAGTGCTCTGAAATGCAAGTTTTGAAGGTTAGTTTTCAAATTTTGTTCCTCCCCCGAACTCCCAGATGTGTACTCCCAAAATAAAAATCCACGCGCCGCCACTGTATGCACAGTTTTCGAAGCTATTCCCCCCAAAAATTTCTTCGGACCGTCCCTGAGTGCTGACAACCACAAAACGAAAACTATTACTGAAAACAATGCTGTAATGAGTTCATCACAGAAGTGTTTTTAGTACTGTATTGAAGTCGGTACTCTACTGAAAAAGAGAGAAAAGTTGATTATTTCTTATCAACCGATTTCTAATTCTCGAATTGTTTTTCCAAATACCTTACATACAGTTTGGTGCAAATAAAAGGAATAAATACGATATTTCGTAAACCGGCGATTTTCAGGAAAAATCCTGAAACCCGTCGATTTTCATAAGTAATATCATAAGTGCGTCCAATTTTTCCGAAAAAAATCGAAAAAACACGTTGCTAAGTAATATTTTAACAAGAAGCATGAGTGCAGGTGGCAACAAAAATCCGAGTCGAAGACGAGGATTTTTGCACCTGCACGAATGCTTTTTGTTAACAAAATATTACTTTGCACTATGTTTTTTCGATTTTTTTTCACAGGAAAAATTAGATGCACGAATGGTATTTGGCAAGACTATTTCATGAGTAACAGATTATTCTGGATGCATCTATGTATGTATTATCAATTTTCGTTGACAACAACTGTCAAGTTTTGCCGCGGGTAAACCCGAAAAAACTGCTGACAGCTGCTGCCATACAGTTTTTCCATCTAGAAACCATTTGTGATTCAAAATTGCGCGTTTCTGATTGGTGGAAATTAAGACGAGGGAAATAGTCATTTTAAAACGGGCTATTCGTGAGGATACCTTTTTATTTTCGACGTCATCGCTTAAATTTTTAAATGGAAATGTGGGTGTTGTGATACATTATTTGAAAGGTCTTCGAAATACCTATTCAGCCATATCAATATGTACAGTAATTGATTTTTGTATTTATTTGAAAAATTAATGAAATTTAATATTTAATATATAGTATTCATTAAATACAACGAAACCTAAATTAAGTGCTCAAATTGTTCACCTTCGGCTAAAATACAATGAGAAATTTATTTTTGTGTATCAATAAATCCATCATACCAATACTTAATACAGGGTGGGGCAGAAGAACCTATCCGATTTCAAATCCCTTTTTCTCAGAAGAGAGAGCAGGTAGAGTAGTGGGGTAAAAACCGTTAGAAAGCTGGTTTTATGCCATTTGTCAGTAGTCAACATGCCTTCGTCTGGTGAACATCGTGCTTTTGTTATTGAGCGGTTTATCGAATGCGGCGGTTCGATAATTGCTACACAACGTGCTTTTCGAATTCATTTCGGACTCGGGCGTCATGATCCTGTTCCACATCACGCTACGATTAAAGTGTGGGTGTCAAATTTTAGACAGACGAGTTCAGCATTGAAAAAGAAGTCGCCTGGACGTCCCAGGACAGCAACAGGACCTGAAAACGTGGCCAATGTGAGAGCCGCGATTGAACGTTCCCCGCGTCGTTCGGCGCGAAAACATTCGCTCGCTTTGGGGATTTCCAACCGCAGTATTCGGCGAATTTTGCACCGGGACCTCAAAATGCATCCCTACAAAATGGTTGTTGCACAGAAATTAAGTGAAAGGGATTTTGAAACCAGTACGAACCTGTGTCGCGATCTCCGAGAACTGCCAAACGACGATGTTGTGCTCTTCACGGACGAAGCCCATTTTCACCTTCGTGGCGCCGTAAACAGGCAGAATTTGGGGTTACCTCAAATCGAAGGTTTACCAGCATCGACCAAGGACCCTTCTTGCTTTACGAAGGGAAATTGCTCGGGCAATTGAAGAAATTCCTGTGGAAATGACGGTGAAAGTTATGGAAAGCTACCGCGAGCGCCTAAATAAGTGTATTCGCTCCCAAGGACGACATTTGAGTGATGTGCTTTTCAAAACTTAAATTTAAAAATGGCATAAAATTTGCGATATGTTAATAAAAAAAAATTTTTGACAAGCTGAGTGGTTTTAATTTTATAACGTTTTGAAATCGGATAGGTTTTTCTGCCCCACCCTGTACATTTTATTAAGAAATCTGTTGCGATTTCATCATTAATATTTGTGACGATAAGCAAATAAATTACTGTACATATTGATATGGCTGAAAGGTATTTAAAAGACTTTTCAAATAATGTATTACAACACCCACATTTCCATTAAGGGCCGCTTGCACCGTATGACAAAACTGTAGATTAATCCAAAACCTCGATTAGTGTCTATGATTCTCTTGTACCGTGTCGTAATCCTAGTTTAACAACCATAACTTCACGCTTGAATATTCCAAAGAAAGATGTCAACTTGTGCAATGAATGTTGCATCGATTCTTACCCCTAAATTCATTATTACAAACTCTTTCAATTTGCGAAACGCTTAAAAAGGCATAAAATAAACGACGTGAAGAATGGCACAAGTACCAATTTACGTGAAAATAATCAGACTTGTGGATTAACTTTGATCTTGTTCCATTTAGCCTCGGTGCAAGCCAAATATTACCCCCTCATGTACCTACTCTGCTCTATTTTTTCAAAACTTCATTTTATCTTAAGTTAAAACTTTGTTCGCCCTATTTTGTTAAATATTCAATATTTTCAAATTTTTCAATGAGAATTCAGTGAGTTCAAGGCATCTCTTCATTCGTTCAATTTCATTATTCAGAATAACAGAAAATTTTATGAAAGAATTTTTCAATTATGTCGTTTTATACTCATAGAAACATAAAAATTTTCTTCCTTCGATGAAAGTTGGCAATATATCTGTGAAGGTTTTTATCGTAGGTACTTCTTGATGGTTTGAATTCCACAATATTCATATAGTTAACATTTACTTAAGGTGAATTTGGGAGTTGTAATATATTTCATATTTCAAGAAGAAAATTTGTGCAATCCTATAATTGGCATCACAACATTACACCAACAGGATGCCCTGTTGAAGAACACGAAAAATGATGAATGAGAAAATAACGATTCTCTGTCAACATGACATTTTTGCACGGAAAAAAGTTAGTTCGTTATGTTTGCATATTAGCAATTTTTATGTGGTCTTCGGCATTGTTTACTATGTAGCGTTTTATCCTATTCCACTGTCACATGTTGAATTCTGTTTGTTTTATACCACCCGATTTTACGAGCTTTGCATTGTCGAACCGAATATATGTGAACACATCATGATGTAGTCGTACGTTAATAAAAATTTCGGGAACATTAACCATTAGCTTTCATGGAATGCAGACACACTAGTTCGTTATTCTCAAACAAACATTGGCAACTACAACTAGTAGAAATTGAATCTGAATTAGTATATTTACTTTTTGGAAAGTTTATGGATAATATGCTTCATTTATACGAAGACGTTCGAACTGACAGGGTTTTTTTAATTAATGATAGTAACCCGAGGATTCAATTCAGATCGTCTCCCACACGATACGATTAGGAGTTATGGTTTCAGGGTTGGTTACCCCCTGAAATCTCTTTCATCTGTATCGTAGGCCCACGTATAGGCTTCTATAAAATCTACTCCAAAACGGATATACCGAATTAGTTTGTACTTCAGCAGAAATTTGAAATTAAATCTGAATATAGTTCAAACATTTCTTATTATTAACTCTTTTTTTGTCACCTTTCTTTACTGTATAGACCAGATTCTTCACTTATCTCCACTGATCAACTCTTTCGTCAATCAAACTCGAAAATAAATATAGGTACCTATTATGAATGGAAAATAAAACTCCGACCGAAGAAACATGCGAGTGGAAAAAAAGTTCTGTAAACGAGATGTAAGGGATGTACTACGCAATGTTTTTCGCTATGTGAATGCTAAAATGTTTTGCAGGTGGTGACAAATGTATGCTAAGAAACATACTGGGAAAATAGATGCATAGAGTACCACCTGGTGTTGGCACTGCTTGAATTTTGTTTAAGAGTTTCTTGTCGATTGAAAATCTGAGATTTTGTGCTGCTTTTCATGCATTTCTCGCGAAAGGGGTCGCGCTTTTTTCCATTGCAGCAGTAGCGCCACGACCGATAAAATATTGCGGATTATTCCGGAAGTCGCACAAAAACTCAAATCTAGAGTGCCACTTCTGTCTACAAATTTTGGTCACGATTTTTAGGAAGGAGTCGTTACACCAGGTATTCTATGCATCTATCTGTGAAAATTAAAATACATGCATTGTTATCTGTTTGTCTTCGAATGCTTCTCATAGGTAGGTAGCGAAAAATTTTTATAGTGCATCATATTCATTACTGACAAAAAATAATAACAATTAAGTATAGGTCTGATTATCTTTGCTAGTTGAAAATTTCTGCAGTCGGGTACTTTGTTTTTTCTTCAATGATTGAAATATCTCATACTGAGCCTCAGATGCAGGTTAACACTTGAAACAGTCATTCTTCAGAAAGACAACTCGAAATTTCGAATTATCATTATTTCTATTATTCTGTTTCAATCTGTCAACTTTTTCGAACGTAGGCATCTGTAGTTAAGCATGTCAGAGAATGTATCCTCTTCAGAGAATAAAACTTAACCAATGTTGTTTACTAAATAGATTATCCCTAAGGGGAGGTGTTCGTCAGGACGTCAGGAAATATCATTTCAAAATTTTGGCATCATTCAGGGATCGAATTTGTCACTCCTAATGTTACCTTTGAGAAAATTCAGAGTTGATTTTATTCCCATTTCAGATTCAAAACTATTTCATTATTCAAAGTTTCTAGGGAAAGGACCCAGCACTTTTTACAGGTAAAGTGGCGACCGGTCAAATTTTCTGAAAGTTTAGTATGTTGTTGTACCCGATTCAGTGACCAAAAGTGTCAATGGGTCCAACCCAATCCTATGGCTAGTTTTCCAAATACGGGGTGTTAAAGTTGAAAATTGCCCAAATTTTCGGATTTATTCTTTGATTATTAAGATTTGGATTGGATTTCTGTTGCATACACACGTTTACTACATGTTCTAGTAATCAAATAAGTGGATACGTATGATTAAAAATATTTATATTAACAGGGTGATTCACGAATATATGACGGTAGTTTTTTGCCAAAATTCACTTTTTCTACTGTGACGTCAGGAAGGCATATTTTTGAAATGTTCTCTTCGATTTAGTATTATGACGACCAAATACTGCGCAGTGCATATTTTTTATACAGGGTGTTATACAGAGAGAATCACTAGTCATAATCATTTTTTTTTAGGATTAATTCAAAACCCTGTATTTTTGTATTGATTTTTGGGAACAGTAATACCACAAACATATATGTTTCACTAATCTTCATAATATTCATGGTGGTTTATTCATAGGAAGGTATTCCATTTTGGGAAAAGTTCGAAAAACATAAACACCCTGTATTCGAAAATTTCCTCGGTCGAATGCAACTATTTTCTCACTATATGTACATTGATTTCTACAACATCTCCAGAGGTATGAATTCTAAATCCGATACTATGACCAGTTATCGAGATACAGGGCGTTTAAGTGGAGAATGAATAATTTCATCAATTTTTTTTTTTCAATTGAAAAGGCGGATCAATTTTATTTTGTGCCCATGAGTTCAATGTGAGAACAGATAAGATGCGCATGGAAAAGTTCAGCTAAAATATTAACTGTTACAGGGTGATTCACGAATAAATCACACATCATCAAAATAGCTTTTGCAAACACTCGATAATTCTACAGTTTCGTCACAGAGAAATTATTCCATGATGTTAATACCTAGCCGTTCACAATTTTCAGTCTGAAATACTTCATTATGACTACTTTTCATACAGGGTGAGCCATACAGGCAACCATACTTATGCTATTGTGATTTATTCGTGAATCACCCTGTAACAGTAAATATTTTAGCTGAACCTTTCCATGCGCATCTTATCTGTACTCATATTGAACTCATGGGCACAATATAAAATCGATCCGCCTTCTCAATTGGAAAAAAACTGATGAAATCATTTATTCTCAACTTCAACGCCCTGTATCTCGAAAACTGGTCGTAGTATCGGATTCAGAATTCATACCTCTGGAGATGTTGTAGAAATCAATATATAGTAAGAAAATAGTTGCATTTGACCGAGGAAATTTTCGAATACAAGGTGTTCATGTTTTTCGAACTTTTCCCAAAATGGAATACCTTCCTATGAATAAACCATCATGAATAATATGGAGATTAGAGAAACACATATGTTTGTGGTATTACTTTTCCCAAAAATCAATACAAAAATACAGGGTTTTGAATTAATCCTAAAAAAAATGAATATGTCTAGTGGTTCTCTCTGTGTAACACCCTGTATAAAAAAAATGCACTGTGCAATCTTTCGTCGTCATAATACTAAATCGAAAAGAACATTTCAAAAATATGCCTTCCTGACGTCACAGTAGAAAAAGTGAATTTTGGCAAGAAACTACCGTCATATATTCGTGAATCACCATGTAAATATAAATATTTTTAATCATACGTATCCACTAATTTCATTACTAGAACATGTAGTAAACGTGTGTGTGCAACAGAAATCCAATCCAAATCTTAATAATCAAAGAATAAATGCGAAAATATGGGCAATTCTCAACTTTAACACCCCGTATTTGGAAAACTAGCCATAGGATTGGGTTGGACCCATTGACACTTTTGGTCACTGAGTCGGGTACAACAACAAACCAATCTTTCAGAAAATTTGACCGGTCGCCACTTTACCTAGAAAAAGTCCTCTCTCATCTTTTAGCGATTCTCTACCCTATGTTTGGACCAAGCAATAAAAATTGCAAATGGATTACTTCAATCTCTTGCGACAATATTGTGGTCTCTCTGCGATTAGTTATTGATATTTCATTATTGAAGTAAGAACAGTGATAATTCATCATCACCTGCAAGAAAAAGAATACATACTCCAAAACTGAAATATTATTCCCCATTCTTCTGAACTAATATTTTATGATCGTAAGAAATATGTTTCTCATGATCTTCGAGAAAATCTTTTCACTCTGGCATGAATAAATAAGTCGAGTTAGGTTCCTGAAGGTCATGGTAATTTTTTATGCACAAAATGGAGTGGTAGAGGAATATATACTCCATCATCCTCTTTCGCAAATGATCGAGCAGTTTTTCAGGGTTTTCTTCGTATTTCTTGATATTTGTTGGTACATTTCATATACGTTACAATTATAATCCGTTTTCAGGAAACACGTTTTTCCAAATCGACTTATTTTTTTACTTGACAGAAGAACTAAGCTTGAACTAGTTCTGCCTAGATAAAACTAGTCCAACCTATAGTTTAATTAAATACTAAATAATGATCCATTAATAGAAACAGCACTGCAATATTTTCAATGAGAATGTATTCTTCACAAATGGATTCGTATAGATAGAAAGTGGTTCAACAAGCCATTTTATATTTTTAGAGCGTGGAGAATGAGTTTTGGATTTAAAACATGTGCATTGATTTCAATAGACTCTTTTTGAATGTTTCAGTATAAGAATTGGCTCCAAAAGCCAATATGATTGTGAATTTGTTTCTAGCAAATGAGGGATTGGAGATTTCCAATTGTCGAAAAACTCATGATTTTCTGATAAATAAGGGAGAGTATTAAAAATTTACCAACAGATTGTATGTCGTAATTTTCGGACAATTGTCATAATGTCAATTACTGACTTTGATTGAGGATAAATGGATGGGGTAACTCAAAGACTATCATTAGTACCTATTTCATAGTTCAATAACAAATTGATTATCTAATATCTAGGACTAGGGTCAATCGTGTACAGGGTAGAAAAAAACTGATAACACGTTTTCAATTCTTTTTCCTGACAAATCCAAATCCGAAAACTGAACCGGTTTTTCACATGCGATTATGAGTTATGATCGAAAACTGAAAAAATAATGCTTAATAACTCGCTTGTTTGAACACGTATTCTAAATCTATTGCTAGACTTTTTCATAAGTGATGCAATGGTGTTGAGGTTGAATTTAGGAGCCTCACCATTTCGAAGTATTGTCCTAATGGGAAATACTTTTTTCTCAAAGAATTTTTTTGCAGATTTGAAAAATGTATCATTTGTCGTTGTTCATACAACCTAGGAATAAATCGAAAATCTTTTTCCGCTCTTCGGTGCTCCCTTGAATAATGAGAGAACTGACATAATCTGTCGTAAACAGAGAATTGTATGACAGTCGTTGTTGTCGTATCTTTTTAGCGCTCGTTCAGCGAATATGGCTGTCTGAAATTTTGTTTTCCTGATGATTTCAAAACTAATTGAATTGTAAAAAAAAGTTTTGTCCTTATTTTGAATTCAATGGTTTCTTCTAGTTTTCGACCGATTTTTGCTACCAATTTCGAAAAAAAATTTTAACGATTCTCTCGAAACCTCTGAATCATCATAAAAATCCAGTTAATAAGCTGAGGTGAATAAATTCATCGATAGGTTTAACATTGCAAATTAATGTCCTGGGTTTTGAAAAGTGAAGGTGGTTGCATTTTCATTTACGGTCATTTGAGAAAAAACCTTGACAAAAATTCAATCTTCAATATTGTTAATTAGTTCAACTCTTGAAAAAGTGCCAGTGAGTAGCAATAGATTTCGAATACGTGTTCGAGCAAGCTAATTATTCAGCAATATTTGAAACGGCAAAGTATCATCTGTTTTCTTCTAGCTTCTTTCTCGAGAACAAATTTGGTCCACCCTGTACAGTGAAAACATAATTACATGTTGCCACGACCTTGAAAATGGTGAGCTAGTTGTAGTCAGTGAATATAAAACAATCAAAATTTTATTTCATGATCATGATTCACTAAATGACTTATTGTCACAATGAAAGTAAGCCGTAACTCAAACGTAGTTGATAATGATAAGAAACGTAGTATTTTGGTTTACGTAAGACTTACGTTCATATGTAAGCCAAACAAGTTGAATTCATTTCAACTTCGGTGCCCTTGATCGGCCGAACGTAGGCCATGTATGTGGCCCATTGTTCATACCGCATAAATGTGATACTAGAGACACTCAGACCCGAAGGCACGCCGACAAGAATGCCAAGAGCCTACAGGAAGGATTCCTTCCCAACATAGAGATGGCAGGTGTGGGGTTCCCTAACTGTGTTTACCTCAATGCTGATAGATTACCGCACGTGAACAGTATACAGTGCGCGTCAAAATTATGGAACAAATTCCTTTTCTCAGAAGAAAAATATTTGGCAACAAAATCCTGAAACAGGTCAACTTTTGTTTCACTTTTACCAAATTTTTATGCATTTTGAAGGATTTTTGTTGCACCCTGTGCCATCCCCATGAACCCTCTGAATTTTTCGAATAGAGAAGTGGGTCATGTCACATGTGGTACTTTTTTGGCAAGGTCTTTGTATCTTCTTCACAGGCGTGCAGAAATTTTCAAGAAAAAATTTTTTTTCGACGAATGAGTTCGAAGAGGTTTTCAGTATGTGCACTTTGTCATGGCTCATTTATTTTGAGACGATGATACCTGTTGAAAGTTGTGTATCAACAAAACTGTAATGGTGAAAACCTCTTCGAACTAACTAATTTAAAAAAAAAAATTTTTCTTGAAAATTTCTGCATGCCTGTGAAGAAGATACGAAGAGCTCGCCTAAAAATTACCACATGATCCACTTTTCCTACAAATTTAGAGAGTTGATGGCACAGGATGCAACATAAATCCTTCAAAAATGCATAAAAATTTGGTAAAAGTGAAACAAAAATTTTCCTGTTTCAGGATTTTGTTGCCAAATATTTTTCTTTCTGCGTTCCTGCACCTACGGCACAGGTAAAAACCAGTAAGACCCATTCTCTGTAAATGTTTGTTAAGCAGAACACCAGAAAGCACAAGTCACCAGACACAATTGCTCCCTCTCGAGACGTTGGAAGTTATGATGAACATTTATTTAATAAAAAAAATTGTTTTTCCTATTATCTATACACAATAGTAAGTGGTTTGAATGAAACGAGGAAGATATTAATTTTCAGAATTGTTATCTGAAATAATTGGCAGTTGACAAGATTTTGATATACAGGGTGTCCCAAGTTCGAGTACCTATTGACATTTCTGGAGAACTGGACATAGTTGGAATCTGGAAATTGGTATTATGATATTGTTCGAAATTCTCTACTGAGCTAAAATTTTTTTTTTAATCCTGAGCACTTACTGTTATACAAGGAGTGATAATAAATTTGTTCAAAAAAATAGTCAAATATTCCTAGTCAGTATTGAACTCATTTTGTTTTCATTCTCAATATCCTGAGTGTACTCGAACTTGGGACACACTGTATTTTGGATCATCAATTCAACAGATACCTCTAAAAATATTGCTCATCGAATGATAATCAACATTTTTTCAAGCAATGCAATGGTTCGTTCATTAATATTTCACAGTGGCTTCCACTAGTGAAATGGAACTAAATAAAAGTTACCACTTCACATTCTGATTCAAAGCATCATCCCAAGAGCTTGACAGAAGGATCTAATTCATCCTGCTCCTCTACATAATTGAAACATAGATTGTGAAAAAATATGAATATTCATAAATACATTTACGGATAGTAATACTATAGTACGTAGACGTCACGGAACACACTTATTGTCAAATAATCCAATTAAATTAATTCCAGTGCTGCATTGTGCCATTTCAGTTCTAGGTTTGGTAATAGATGCATAGAATACTGATAAGATTTTGTTTAAGACTTTCTTGTCGATCGAAAATCTGTGCTGGGGTTCTACTTTTCAATTCAACCGGAAGAGGTCGCTCTATTTTCCATTGCTGCAATAGCGCCACGACCAGGAAATATTGCGGATAATTCCGGCACTAGGACCCGAGCTGCGATCTAAAGTGGCCTATTTGATCTACTATTTTTGGTCACGATTTTTACTAAGGAGTCGTAACACCAGGGTTTCTATCCATCTATGTTTGAATAAACTGAGGAGCTATTAATGGGGATTTCCAGTAACTCAAAATATGCACTTTTCTCCCCATGACGTAATGAAGGAAAGTTTATAACAACACATTTGTAACCATTTATTCACTCTGAATTTTGAAGAACTGATTACTTATTCGATATTGAAAATGTGAGTTCAACACGTGTGAATTCAAACGTCCCTCTGCTGTGACGTCAGTGGCTCAATTTGTAATATGATTGGTTGAAGTTTGTGATGGAAGAGACAAAGGCCACAGTAACTGAGAGACACGCCACTGTTGTCAATTCTTTGTAAAATCTCTGAATTTATTCATACATATATTCAGTAATCGTATTTTATTTGATGTCATCACTATAATGTTTTGAAACATCGTCATATTATAACAACTTAATTTTCATTGTAGTTGATATAATTATCATCCTCTGAAAATACAACTACTGATATGCCAACCACGCCTTCAAATTATAAATGAAAACATAACCTTCTTATTTGTCATTATTCGACATTTCGACGTCTTCTCTGCGTACTATAGAATGGCGTTTCTTACAGTTAAGTCTAGGAGTATTCTATACTCTATATTTTATACTCCTAGGTTACGTCAACGACTGACGACTATACACAGTTGCCAAATCCATAATTATTCTCACCACTAATCTGCACTTCTCAAAACAAAAATAATTATTATCGCTTGCTAAATTAGAAGACCGGCCTTTATATACCAATTCCTACCTGTGTAGACTAGGGATAATTATTTTTAATTGAATTTCTCTCCTGTCTGTTTACTTGAATCCTCTTCATCTTCAATTGGGAGATCGTAAATTGAATGATATTATGAAGCTTTATAGGGTACAAATTAAAATGTCATGATGATAAAAGAAAAACATCCAAAATCCACATTATATTATGATATTATTAGGAAAGTGAAACCAAGGGCTTTTTCAGACAATTTTTTTTGTGATTTGGCAATGTTGTCATGTCATCTTTATATCAGCAGCACGTTATGAAGAGTACAACCAATCAAAAATCCCTCTAGCTACCGACGGCACACGTTTTCCCGCTTCTTCTGATCATTTGAATTCGGCAGATTATTTTTGTGTTTTCAATATTTTTTAAGGGTATAAATTGATGAAGAAAAAATTTAAAGAAAAATCACGAATAACGTGAGAATCCAATATGTAAAAATATATTTTTTCTGCAAATGACTGGAAATGCCCATTTTTCTTCTCAGAACCACCCTCATAGCACAGTAAAACATCTTTGTCTGGTTGAGTAATTACTATCTTTGATTTCACCTCTCAACAAGTTCTTCCTGATACTTTCAAGGTTAGAACTACGAAAAAATTCAGCAATTTACGAGTGAATACGGAAATCAACGTTCATTCAAAAAGTGAAATTTGCTTATTCATACCTATCATTGATGTGACTGAATCCTTAGACTGTGAAAGGCATTCGATGAGATTTTCGATAGGAATGAGAGTGTAGGTACCTCTTTTCTTATTGGAAGAATAATTCTTCCAAAAATTTCAATTAACTCTGGTCTACTTTTCAATATATTGCGAAATAGTGATATATTGCAAAATATGAACACGTAGATACCAGATAATATCAGAAAAATCTTAGCAATACGTATAAATTCCACTACTCTATACTCAAACTAATCGTTTGTTGCAGCTGGGATCTCTATTACCTGTGACCACCCCCGCACCACCAACTACAAATAACCCACATCTGCGACCACCTTTTGAAGTTAGCAACCTCATAAATAACATGGCCAAACCTGCCGATGTATCCAACGTAAGTAGTCCTATTTGAACTCTGCTCTGCATTGGATTTCAATGTTGCTCGATGCATCGAATCATCGAGATATATGCAGGTACTCAAATTCGATGAAAGCGATGTATGTATCATATTTCGATAGTGTTCCAAAAGCGAACACGCTGCGTTCTAATTCCACCTGTTCGAGAACGGTGTATCGGAACGCTTCCCTCAGAACGTTACCACATACATCCTGAAATATTGCTGATCGCGGTGTAAAAAAAAGATTTGGATTTTTATTGTGAAAGATTCAACACGATATTATCGTAGAGATTCAATTCATTTTTCTTTTCTCAAAAATTAATGAACAAAAAATCAAAGTCTTGAATTATTACTATCGATATCGGTTGAAGGAAGGATTGGGAGATGATTACATAAAAAATCTTGATTATTTTAGGGTTTTTTCTCGGAATATCAGTACCACCCTCAAAAAAAATTGTTAGAAAAAGTATTGAAATGGAAGACTATTATTATACCGTTTTGATGAAATTGTTTGTTTTTCACGGTAAGCGTATTTGAATTGTATCAAGAACATGTAGAATGATTAATGACATGTATCTTGATATAGCACAATTGAACAAGAGGAATTCTGCAATCGGTAACTGTACAGCAAATTGAAGTTACCAAAGCCAACGAAAAAAAAATCTCATATATTTTATGAAATATCAAATCAAATATGTTTATTGTGACCCCCATAAAGATACAATTAGGTAGATAGGTACAGTATTAATTGAATATAATAAACACGATATTCCACAAGGATTCATTTCCGCCTGTGGACTTTAATTCAACCATTTCTAGCTATACAACATTACATTATCCTCAAAAAAAATATCAAAGGGCACACAATATTCAAATATACTGAAACACTCTGGTTAAATTCTCTATTACCTACTCATTTTTTAAATCTATTAAATTCTTTTCAATTGTCCGATCTGTTTCTCTCATAGTAATTTACGTAACAAGTCCGGAAAATAGGTTTTTTTCGGACGTGTTGCGTGCAATATTTTCTCGGCAACCGTGTAGAATAACGAATCAATGAGACGACACAATTTCTTTATTATACATTTTAATTATTTTTTGAACAGAACAGAACTGTCATCAGCCATTGCTATGGAAATGATCAAGAATGATAACAACCAAGTGAAGGCATTTCCCGGCCTAGTCCAGAAAGAACGTACTTTCCGGATTAGGCCGAGAAATGCTACTTTCTCAAGGAAAAAGCGTCCCGGACGGTTGCCGAAAAAAAATTTTTCGACTTCATTTTGAACTTCTTTCATTTTCTGAATTCTTAACCGAAATGGTAAGTCTCTTCGTTACTCTAGGGCTCAAGAAAACAAAGCAACGCTGGCCTATGGTTTTTTTTTGGTACAACTATGCCATTATTCTGATATCTTGTGCTGTGAATGTGCTTGACTCTCAAACACTCTCCTGTGGTTGAACTGGTATAGGCAAAGTGATTCGAAGTATAGCTGTCTCAAATCCCGCTTTTTTTGAACAATAGATCAGTCTGAATATTTCACTGGAGATGACTGTCTATTGTCTATTGTCTGCAACATACTCATACATGGTGTTTCACCATAAACTGAACAAACATATAGTCGTGTAGACGACACCGAGGAAGTCATTTTTGACTTATGACACACACTGTGTCCGTAAAGTATGGAACAAATTCATTTTTAGCTAAACAGGTCATTTTAAGAAAAAATCCTGAAACACGTCGATTTTTGATGTTAATTTACCGTATTTTAAAATTATAATCTAATATACAGGGTGAATTACGTTCGAGTTATGACGTCACCGTCATTTTTTTTAAATGGAACACCCCCATTCTGTCTCAATTTTCGCATTACTCTAGCTGAGCTGAGCGTTTTCATATCCCTCCATTCCTGTGTGTCCATCTCACTCCCTCTTCAAGAAGTAAATGGTTAGAGGCTAGCCTCACGCGCTTCCTTGTCTAGCACGTAATCTTGGCGAATCGACTGCCGCGTCTGTCCGCTTTGGTAGGCGCGTTTATAGACCGACGTGAGGCAAGATAGAGGCTTGCCTCAATTCGATTTCTCGGCCGGATATTCGTTCAGAACGTCAGAAGTCGGCTCGGTGAAACGGTAGTAAAATTTCGGCTGCTCTGAATTCGGACGCTTGAAGAATTATTATCGAATTTGATAATCATTTTTGGATACTCCGTGTCATGTGATTTGCGATATCTACTGAAGGAAGCATTTTCTAATCAGATTCAAATACAACCCGATCTTAAAATTTAAAGCAATGAGAATATTTCGAAAAAGAGATCGAGAAATAAGCTTAACTACCTAGAATATTTTGAATACAGACTTTCTATCTGTTGGGGCGTTACTAGCAAAAGGGACTGATTTTTTCAAAGGAAAGATAGAAACAGATTTGGTAATGCAGCCATAATGATAATATCACGAGCAATAATTCATAGAAAAATTTCAGAATTTTACGCAACTGACAAAGAAGATAGTTCAATAGAATAACTCATTCATATTGTAATATACCTTAGGCCTTAGACTATACAGGGTGTTTCTAAATTCATGCGAAAAAATTCAGGAGGCGCTTGCTCGTGTGAAATTAAGATCGGTCATTCATGTAACCAAATTTCCTCAGCCCACCCCTTTCCGAGATATCACCCTTAAAAGGTGGTGACTAAAATTGAGTTTTCATTTTTTTTCTCTTGAGATATTGGTTTTGGGAAAAAAATTGGGAATAGGAAATTGTTTTGAATAAAATAAGGATATCGAGTTATAATTTCATTTCATGTAACTTCATCTCGAAAAAAAGCTTTTGAGATGAAATAAAGTAAGGTTTGCTAATTTCAACCCCAGGAATATTGAAAAAGTACCCGTGGTTAGTCGGTTAGTCCTTAGCGGGTCCACGAAAATACAGAATTTCAAATTTCTAGCTTTACTGAAATTTCAGAAAAAAAATTAAGTAAGTCACCACATTTAAGTGTTATATCTCAGAAGGGGGCGGGATGAGGAAATTTTTTTAAAGAAAAGACCCATCTAAATTTCATACGAGCAATCACCTGAATTTTTTCGCATGAATCTAGATTCTAGAAACACCCTAAATTAGGCGAACCATTTGCAACTATGAAGTTTTGCCCCCCTGAAATTCCAAAAAAATTTTTTTATGATGTGCCTCACCTTAAACTATCACGAGCCGCCACTGCTAGGATTCTACATGAATGGTTATACGTGACATTTGAAATAACGGTAACTGGTCACGTCTTAGTATTTTTCAGGGTTCAATTCAATTTTGGTGTAGAATCCTGAAAAAAAAAATTCAAATTGGCGAAAAACCTGCAAAGTTGGAATTTTTTTTACTCGGTTGCCAATTTGGAGAGCACTATTTCAACGTACTAGATTTTCAGTGAGAACTTTTTTTTTAAATTTGAACTCAACTTTTTTTTTTTTAAATGTCTTCAGTGAAAAAAAATATGGCCGAAATTGTTGAAATTTTTCATGGTTGAACAATCTTTCATTCTGAATACTGTGGTGAATATAGAATGAAATAATATCCATTGGTTTTCTTTTTATAGCTTTCCAAAGATTACGCTCGGAGAACTTTCATAATTTTCATTCAAAAAACTAGAGGCCGTACGACGGTCAAATTTAGGTTGATTAGCTGCCAGAGTGACCCGGACGGAAATATGAATTCATAAACCAAAAAAATTTTTTTTCAAAAGACTTTGTTGGGAATCGAACTCTCCACTTTCGATCAACTGGCGGCACTTTGGTAACGGAAATTTATAAGATTAAAATAAACTCAATTCATACTCGTAGAGAGTTCGAATCCTACCAAAGTTTCTTGAAAAAAATTTTTTTGGTTTATTAATTCATTCTGTCCGGGTCATTCTGGCAGCCCATCAGCACAATTTTGACCTTCGTATGGCTTCCAGTTTTTTTAATGAAAATGATGAAAGTTCTCCGAGCGTGATCTTTGGAAGGCTACAAAAAGAAACCTATGGATATTTGTTCATTCCTTTTTCACCCAAGTATTCAGAATCAAAGATAGTTCAACCATAAAAAATTCCAAAAGTTTTGGGTAAGACTTTTTTTTCACTGAAGACATGTTAAAAAAAAGTTGAGTTCGAATATTGAAAAAATTTTTCCACGGAAAATCAGAGAAAATCGAGTACGTTGAGATTATGCATTCCTAATTGGCAACCGAGTAAAAAAAATTCGAACTTCGCAGGTTTTCCGCCATTTTGAATTTTTCTTTACCAAATTCTACAACACAATTGAATTGAGCCCTAAAAACTACTAAGACGTGACCAGTAACCGTTATTTCAAATGTCACGCATAACTCACCACAGTTATCAGAATATTGCTCAAAGTTGACATTAAACACTCTGTATCTCGCTTATGCGTCGAAAACGGGGTATATGTCATGGGGCAAAAATGACTTCCTCGGTGTCATCTACACGGCTATAAATGTTTGTCCAGTTTATGGTGAAACACCCTGTATATTTCCACTTCTTCATTCTGATAATTTATTTTCAATTTCTGATAATCGGGGCTATTCACCAAGCAAAGTTGTTATGGATAGCAACTGTAAATCGTCGTTATCCCATGTAATAAGCATGGGATAACGACGATTTACAGTTGCTATCCATAACAACTTTGCTTAGTGAATAGCCCCGATTATGGTAGCGTATTTTCAAACTACGAAACATTAAGAATCCCGTGGAAAATGCTGGGATATCCGATTTCTCAGTTTGACCTGGCAAGTACACACAACCAAACTTAATATGGAATCACCCTGTTATTTGGAAAAAACGAATTTTAATAAAAAAAAAGTCGCTGAAAAGGGAAGAGCAGTTTCCCAAAACAAGTTTATTACAAAAATAATATAAATCATTAAAAGATTATTTTTATAATAGAACAGAAAATTAAAAGTGTAAATTTCTCTAAAAATAATTTTTATGTAACTGAGAATTGAACAACAAATAAAACGATTTTAACAAATCAATAGTCAGTATTACCACCCCTGGCATTGATACAAGCTTGAATTCGACGAGGCATGCTTTCTATTAAGTTGTTAATTTCTTGTTCTGTAACATTTGCCCATTCCTCTAAAGCCGCTTGTATAAGTTGCTCTGCGTTACCAGGATTATTTTGACGAGCTCTAATTTCTCTTTTGATCCTATCCCACAAGTGCTCGCTAGGATTAAGGTCCGGTGAACAAGAAGGCCACTCTAAAACGGTCACACCTTCTGTTTCGGAAAATTTTTTTGCAACTCTGCTGGTATGTGGAGGTGCATTATCCTGCATAAATAGGAAATAGTCTCCAAAAGCACCTCGCCAGAGCCTCACTACAGGTTGTAGCACTAGATCAACATACCTAGGCCCTGTCAGAGATTGTCTAATGGGAATTAAAGGAGTTTTCTCACCAAACATAATTCCGCCCCAAAACATTACAGTACCTCTTTTGTATTTAGGGATCGGTCTTGCAGCTTGGAGCCTAGCTTGCCTCCCTCTACCTCTTAAAATGCGAACAAGCCGGTCGTCTGATCGTAGGCCAATTCTGGTCTCATCCGAAAATAAGACATTTTTCCAATCTTCAATAGTCCAATTTTCATGCTCTTAACACCAATTAAAACGGTCAACTTTATTTTGCCCTGATAGTTCTGGAACTCTTAACGCTCTTCTCTTGAATAATTCCCGAGCGCGAAGTCTTTTTCTGATAGTTTCGACAGAAACACTAACAACTGTAGCTTGCAAAAATTGCCTTTGAAGCTCTGAATGAGATACTGCGGGATTTCTTCTTGCTGTTTGGGCTAAAAAGCGATCCTGCCTTTCTGTAGTTACTCTTCCACGACTTCTTCTCGGCCTATTCTTTAGGGTTCCTAACTCCAGAAACCTTGCATAGGTTTTTGAAACAACCCCTTGTGTAACCCCCACCGTTCTTGCAATCTGTCTTTGTGACATACCTTGTTTTGTCATAGTAATAATTCTTCCTCTCTGGACTTCCGATAACCCCACATAAGGCATTTTTTTTTAAACTTCGCAAAAAAACAAAATATAAATTCACTGCGACGTTCGAACGAAATGGTAAAATCGACACTGCAAAGCCAAATCTTATCAAGTGCTTATGAACCTAACTGTTTTTGTGAGTAAACACATGCACTTTGCTTCTAACGAAAAAGATATCAAAATGATATTTCATGTCAATACTGGGTGATTCCATATAAGTTTGGTTGTGTGTATAGTAGCCCTGCATCAGAAAGCTTCGTCGAACCACCAGATTGCGCAACGTTTGAATATTCCACGGACTATAGTAAGACCGCATAATTGCTTGGTAACCGGCAGCGTTGCCGGCAGACCGGTGCCTGGTCGACCCATAGTAACATCTGCAAGGAAAGACTAGAGCTACTCGTACGCAATAGGCAGAACACCGCCAACACTGGCTTTCCTCACAATGGCGCAACGTACTTTTCTCGGCTTACAAAGTGATTTTTATTCCTTCACTTACAAAGTGATAGTCGACGAGAAAGGGTGTGAAGTAGTTCAGGAAGATTAAAGCGACTCAATTTCACCTGGGAATTTGTGCCCTTTCAAGGCGGATCAATAATGTGCTGTACCCCTCTTATTGAAGTTGAACGAACAATGACTGGTGCCATCTACTTAGAAAAAATACTTGAACCAATCATTGTTCCTCTGCGCAACGAATTTGGGGATAATTTCAGTTAACAGGATGATAACGCCTCACCACATCAAAACATTCTTCAAGAGAACAATCTCCAGAGAATGAACTGGCCAGCAAGCTCACCTGATTCGAATCCAATTGAGCACGTATTGGATTACTCAGGGAGAGCAATATCCAATCACCAAAACCCACCTTCAACTTTCCAGGAATTGAGTATAGCCCTTCAGGAAGAATGAAACGATATGCCTAAAAATTTCATAAATGACCTCATTCGTGGGATTCCTAGGCGTATTGGGCAATTGGTTGAAAGAAGAGTTGGTGATACAAACTATTGAATTCGGATTCACTTGTGAAATGACAATTATTAATCAGAAATGAATAATCGCTTAACAAAGATTGTTAATCATTTTTCTTATTTTGTCTGTTCCTACATAAAGCAAAGAGTATCAAACTAAGATTTTCTATCAAATATATTGCAGTTGAAGAAGAGGAAAATAATACAATAAAACAAAATAATCAATTCTCTTTTCATGATGTTATTGTAGTTGCTTTGGGCTTGAAAAGAGCCACTGCTAGAAACCAGCCACTTGAGCACTTGAACAATTTAATCTTCATTGGTTTTTCACTCGAAGTCTTGAAGATAATAGAGGTTTCATCGACCTCACATCATCAATTGCACGATCTCAGAATTCATCTCTAATTGCACTAATTTATAACAACGCTTTATGTTGATATTTATTGGCATTTTCGACAGACGTTATAGGGACGAAAATTTATTCCATGGTTTACTTTTACGGTTTCTTCCATGATCTGTTTGTGTTAGCTAACGGCTGATTTACTAATTCTGTTAAGTTGCACGTGTGAGTGTTAAGTGCAAAGTGCAAGTGTTTAGTATAGAGATTGATATACTTGCCACTCACACTTGCATCTTAACAGTACAGTGGTACTGGAACGTCACGTCAGAGCGGTATTCCAGATTCTATGTCATTGACTACATTTTTGAAAATATTTTTCATTTCTACCTACTAGCCATAAATACCCGCAAATAGTGAGGCTCGTACGTTTGAACGGCATAAGGAACATTTGTAATAAGTGGCAGTAGATCGGCTTCACGAAATAACCTACCTGTAGATAATTCAAGCTCGGAAACAAAAATTGGAACCAATTCGATGTATTTTACGATGACTTTATATGAAATATCATCGATGTATACGCTTAGGCATCTTTAGGCCAATCTGCATTATAGGCCTGCCTCACATATCCATTTAATAGCGGTTTCAAATCTGAACCCTACAACAAGGCCATGCTGATTATTATTTCAATGCAGCCCTTTGAGGACATTACCGATAACGATAGGCAAACTGGTCCACTTACAGCAATAACTACGCACTGATAACGTTTCATTGTTTTCACAAGTGAAAACATTCAGAGTTGAAGCGATGTTCCGGTCCTGTTTGTGCGAATATGGTCGATCTAGTGGATCAAGGTGGTCTTTAGGAACAAATATTAATATCATGATAATATCAGAAGATTTTTCACAGACTCTATACAGGGTGTTTGGTAATTCGACGTGAACCTTGAAAACGGATATACTAGACGTCATTTGCAGTGAATTGCGTCGAGTGAAGCATGGTCCGAAAATCTATGGTTACGAATATATCGCTATTTTTCAACTTTTTTGAAATTTTTTGCTTCGTTATCGAAAATAATTAATTTTGGGAAAACTACTCGACTCTAAATATTCAATGAATATTTTTTTCAAAGCTGAGGAGATGGTCCTCGTTTCTGCGAAAAAGTATATTCACTAAAAATTCAGATAACCCGAGATATACAGATGTACAGGGTCATAAATGGCTGCACCTGTTTTCCTCATGAAATCTTGGTAAAACAATTGAGTATTACTCGAAAAGAAAATGATGAACTTGGTGTACAAATGTAAGGAAAAACTACCCTGTTTCATCAGCTTTCCAAAAAGGTGCATATGTCAATAATTTCTTCATGCAATCAAGAAATATGGCCGGAAAATCAAGCAGACAACAGAGTTTTTCGAGTCATTTAGATATACTATTATCCTTTATTTCACTCGGCGTGATTCGTAAGCGGAGCGGTTCATGGTTCGATCACTTTCAGCAATTCTCGGAATAGATGACATGACTGATCACAGCTTAAATTACCAAACTGTTAGTTGCTTCAATGATACTAACCACAAACAAATCCGTATAATAAACATAGACATAAACATAAACAAAAAATTAACAAAACTAGCGATCCTGCTCGAATTGTCGCCCTCGATTTCTTTTGCATGCACGCAGTCTACGGCGTACTTCAGAAATTGTTACCCGCGCTGAGAAGTTTTTCTCTACATGCTGAGCAGCCGTCAAAATTCGCTCCCTCAATTCTTCAGCTGTCGTCACTGGTGTACCTACTATACACTAGCTGTTTCATGTGACCCCAAATGTAAAAATCGCATGGGGTCAAGTCCGGACATCTAGCCGGCCAAGAAATTGGCCCACCACGTCCTATCCAACGTTGGGGATAGTTTTGGTCTAGCCACAACCTCACGTTTCTGAAGTAATGAGCTGGACAGCCATCATGCTGAAAATTATTCGTGATCGAACTGTCAGCGGTACATCTTCTATAATTATTGCAACCTAAGCTCGTCACGCAGAAAATTTTCGTACGAGATCCCATTTAGGTTATCAGGTAAAAAAACTGGTCCAACAATACAATAATTGTAGACGGAGCCCATCCATACATTGAAAGAAAATCTTCTCTGATGGGAAATTTCTTCACATTTCCTGGGATTCTGGTCTTTTGGCGCCTAATAATGTGCATTATGAAAATTTTTTATTCCGTCTTGGTTAAATTTAGATTCATTTGTCCATAAGATGTGTTTCAAGAAATTGGGATCTTCGATATCGCAATTGAGAAGAAACCGACAAAAGTCCATTCTTCGGACCGGATCTCCCTCTTCAATAGCATTCCCATCACACAATCCGTTAAAGTACAAAATGTCAGCATATTCTGCGTTTCCACAACAAGCCATTGGAGTACTTTCAATCGATTGTTGAAGATTTCAACGGCTATTCAGGAAAACAGTTTGGTAATTTAATATGTGATCTGTCATATCATGTCAACTATTCCGAGTGATCGAACCATGGCCCGCTTACGGCTTATGAATCATGCCGAGTGAAATAAAGGATAATAGGATATCTGAATGACATGAAAAAGTCTGTTGTCTGCATGGTTTTCCGGACTTATTTTTAGATTGCATGAAGGAATTATTGACATATGTACCTTTTTGGAAAGCTGATGAGACAGGAAAGTTTTTCTTGACATTTGTACACCAAGTCCATGATACTTTTTTCAAGTTATTCCCAATTGTTCTATCAAGATTTTATGAGGAAAACAGGTGCAGCCATTTATGACCCTGTAATCTCGGGTTATCTGAATTTTTAGTTAATATACTTTTTCGCAGAAACGAGGACCATCTCCTCAGCTTTGAGAAAAATATTCATTGAATATTTAGAGTCGAGTAGTTTTCACAAAATTAATTATTTTCGATAACGAAGCAGAAAATTTCAAAAAAGTTGAAAAATCGCGATATCTTCGTAACCATAGATTTTCGGACCATGCTTCACTCGACGCAATGCACTGCAAATCACGTCGAATTACCAAACCCCCTGTATATACAATATACCTCATTATCTGATGTTCGAAGTGAGAAGCTTGTTACATTAGTTGGACAAAAACTAATTTGGAGTGAGATTATATCAATGACATAAATATAGGATTGACCTTAGTCGGTATGATTTTGGAAAAGTAATCTTTTCAATTCTTCAAAAATTTTCCTTGCAGCTGGAATATCTGCAGTCCTTTACAACTCCCAGACCCAGTTGAATGCAGAAGATTGGCCTTCATTTCAAATATCTAATTATTTTTCGAGATCCAAGCAGGTCAAATGTAGTCCTTTCAGAAAATATTCTGACTAGAATATTTGCCGCAATTCCCTGTTGGGCCTATAAGGTGGCGTGATCACATAGTAACAAAGCTTAATGAAAACCCATGTGATTCCCCTTATGAATAGAGTTCAGGGAATCTGCTATATTTAACATGGTATATCATCCTATATATTAAGATAATAAGGACCAGAGAATTTAAGAGGTTTTTTTTGTCGAAAGGCAAGCGCCGAAGGCGCGAGGGCCGTCGCGTGCGACGGCCTACGGGCGAGGGGAGGAGGGCGTCGGAAAGTTGAAGAACGGGAGCACGCGTGGGTGTTTTCGGATTTTTTCTAGGACCCCGGGAAGTATTTTGAAAAAATTCGCGAAAAACGGTAAAATTCGCCCTTAAATAGCGAATTTCATGCAAATAAGGCTTTTTTCCGGAGGCACCTGGACGTTCGGAGATTTTTTTAAACAAAGACCCATATCCCCGTTACCACAGGTACGCAAAGGGTTTTTCGACACGTTCTTCCGGGTCTCCGAAATAAATTCGGAAAGTTTCGACATTTCGTGAAAATGGTAAAAATTTCCGACTCGACCAGAAAATATCGATAAAACCAGAGAGTTTCAGTTATCGCGATGACTTTCGACGTTAGAATTAGGTTAGGGTTCTTGACAACGGCATTCAAAGTTTGACGCGACGCACAGATTACCGTTTCGAGGTTGGATTTTTTCGACATTTCGAGACGTCACATTACATATAGGTTAGGGTTCTTGACAACGGCAGTCAAAGTTTGAGCGAAGCACAGATGACCGTTTGAAGGTTGGATTTTTTCGACATTTCGAGACGTCAAGGGTGAAGTTACATAGAGGTTAGGGTTCTTGACAACGGCAGTCAAAGTTTGACGCGACGCATAGATGACCGTTTGGAGGTTGGATTTTTTCGACATTTCGAGACGTCACATTACATATAGGTTAGGGTTCTTGACAACGGCAGTCAAAGTTTGAGCGAAGCACAGATGACCGTTTGAAGGTTGGATTTTTTCGACATTTCGAGACGTCAAGGGTGAAGTTACATAGAGGTTAGGGTTCTTGACAACGGCAGTCAAAGTTTGACGCGACGCATAGATGACCGTTTGGAGGTTGGATTTTTTCGACATTTCGAGACGTCACATTACATATAGGTTAGGGTTCTTGACAACGGCAGTCAAAGTTTGAGCAAAGCACAGATGACCGTTTGAAGGTTGGATTTTTTCGACATTTCGAGACGTCAAGGGTGAAGTTACATATAGGTTAGGGTTCTTGACAACGGCAATCAAATTTTAACTCGACGCATAGATGACCGTTTGGAGGTTGCGTTTTTGCTTTTGATTTTTCAAAATGCGAATCTGTCTTCAAAGGGAGATCTACTAACAAGGTGAATCTACTTAAAAGGTAGATCGCTGGGCCCAAACTAGTCATTATAAATCCAATTGTGTGATCATTCAAAGGGTGTTTCATCAGAAACAACGACTGAGTTTTCAATGTAATAAGGAGATTATAGCTAATCAGTTCAATGAAATACCCCTTTTTACACATTATTTCTGTAACATTTCGAATTCTGCCAACGATTACCATTTCACATGTTAAAAGAACGCAGATCTCTAGGTCAGTGCGGTGAATTTTGTTTGATGGGGTTTTGAATTTGCAAGCCGGTTATATTTAATGTGGCTATATCCACACTTTATGTATGTTCATGCATAGCTGGCTTCACGTAGATCAGATATGTATCCAGCACAAATATTCAGATCTGCATAAGTCCACAAAGGACTCGGTAAATAGCATTTGTTCAATAAATATTTATTCGAATCGTGAATGCAAAATTAAGCATATTATCCTATATTTTGATCATGTAACACCCCCTAATAATTCATATTCCGCTTGCCTTAAAAGCGGTAGATAATAATAATAATGAGACGAATATCCATTAAAGTTTCATAATCTTCTTATTTCGCAGAGGACCATTTTAACCGAGATATTCAACATTGGCTTGACGTGGCATTAGCAATCGTCTTTTCATATTTAATTCCAAAAAAGTGAAGGAGTATTTGCTGGCTTTGTTTCTGGAACGTCATTTCGATTAATTCAGACATTTTTTAACCAGATGCATAGCAACCAAGGTGAAGAATTGTGACTCAAAATGGTAGATCTGTTGATTATAGTTTTCGTTCTGCAATATTTTATGGTCGTTGCGCTATTTTTGTGTAGGTTGTTTTCGGAGAGATTCGTTTACTGTTTTTAAGAAGTATCTAATTTTGCCAATATCGAGATTTTCTCAGTGGAATGGATTTTATGATTATTGAAGACTCGTATGCATAGCTCATTTTATATGACGAAGTTTATAAGAATTTCGACACATCATTTGACGATGATTCAAACATTCATGAATATAAAAAGATAACAAAATGTTTATGGTGTACGAAATATTAACTTTTTGTGATGAAAATTTATTTGTACCCATCGACAATTGAACTTTCGCATACGGATACAGACGAAGTGCACTGAACAGATTCACAAGCTGTCATGATTTCTTCTACACCTTGGTGACACAGGCGAAACAGCACTAGCAGAATTGAATAGTTTATTGCCAGGATGTGGTATTTTCGGAACAAGAGAAATATGGTTTGACAATTCGTAACACTCCAACATGGATCATCTTTCATAACCCATACCATCTTTTGGTCGATAATAATGATTCAAACTTGATAAGTTTTACCTATCTATTGCCCCAAAATTAAGACTGAAAATAAATTAGGAATTCCAAAGAATACAGCGGAGAAATGATGTTCTATTGTTCCTCACACAAAGTCGTAAAAACTGAAACTGTCATAACGTTCACGCAATTGTTTTGGTCAACTCAATGTTCAACGTTATACAGAATGTCCCAGAAGTCGCGCACTCCATTGAGGGGATCGAAAGTGAAAAATATTCTAATCCCAAAAATCCATGTTTGAAATTTTTTGATAACGTAGTTAATTAGTAATCAATTAATGAAAGTGGCCAATCAGGAGCGCGCTACAGAAGAATAAGTAGGCAGTTGGAGACGCGAGAGTGAGACGCCAGAGCTGCGGCTGGCTTTTCACGTTCACGGTTCTGTATCGCGCTCCTGATTGGTCACTTTCATTAACTAATTACTAATTACCTACGTTATCAAAAAATTTCAAACATGGATTTTGGGGCTTAGAATATTTTTCTCTTTTGATGCCCTCAATTGGGTGCGCGACTTCTGAAACACCCTGTATATTTCGTGAAATTTCGATTAATCCGGACAAACAGACAGACAAAATGTTTTCGAAGCTTGCTTATGTACAGATAATTCGAAATTTCAAAAATTACTGACACTTATTATTATCATTAGTTATATAGCCGTGTAGATGAAGATGACAACAAGAAAGACATTTTTCCTTATGACATATTGACATATATACCCGATATTTTCGGAGCATAAGCGGGATATAGGGTGCTCATGCTCAATGTCAACTTTGAGCAATATTCTGATGACTGTGGTAAATTATGGGTGACCTTCGAAATGGCGGTTTCTGGTCACATCTCAATAATTTTCAGTGCTCAATTCAATTGTGGTGTAGAATTCTGGGAAAAAAATTCCGAATGGCGGAATACCTGCAAAGTTTTCACATGTCGACAGTGAAAAAAAATTTTACCCAAAATTTTAGGAATCTTTCCAGGTTGAAAAATTTTTTTTTTCAAAAACTGATATCAAAACAGAATAACAAAATATCCATTGGTTTTTTTTGTAGCCTTCCAAAGATTCTGCTCGGAGTACAATATTTATTCAAAGTACTGCTGGCCTTACGAAGGTCAAAATATTGCTAATGACCAGGATAGGAATATAAGCTTATAATAAAAAAAAATTTCAAAAACTTTGGAGGAACCTCTCTTCACTTTCGGAGGGTAGGGTTTTGGCCTTCGTAAGGTCAACAGTTTTTGAAATGAAAATTATGAAGTACTCCGACTGGAATCTTTGGAAGGCTTCGAAAAGAAACCCAATGAAAATTTTTTATTTCGTTCTTTCATGATTGCTTAGAATGAAACTTTGAAATATCCCAACAATATACAGGGTGAGTCTTTGACTTGTACTTGTATTTTAACTGTAGATTCCTCTCATCAAAAGAAACACTTTCTTTCTTTACCATTTTTCAAAATTCGGTTTCGTTTGGGAGATACAGGGTGTCGAAAATCCATGAAAAAAACACTTTTCTGTCTTCGGAACCGTTATTTCAAATGAACTGAATGTTGGTGAAGTATTTACTCCCTTTATGATGCATATTTCCAAATCAAAATTTATTCAATATTCCTCCCGGTATAAAAGTTACAGCGCAGCCAACTCATGAATCCACGAAAAAAATAGTATAAAACCACTTGAAAAAGATAAACGGTTCATATTTTCGAAAGAACCAATCGGTTTAGAAAATAAAAGTATTCCTAAGTTTTTTCAATAAAACGCGTAGTTTTCGAGTTATTCCCAATTTTACCCGATAAAATTTGACGAAAAAATCAAAAATCATAAGAAAAATCTAGATGCAACCCTGGCTTTGCAATATCACAGAATGGCTCAAATTAATACACTCTATACAAGGTAACAATGTTGCCAGAATGTTTATCAACTTCGTCAAGACTAAAATGTCAATGGAATACAAAATTCGGATATTAATGATGAATAGTCCATACAAATCACTCATTGAATTGAAATTAATGAAAAATAATATGTTACCTGATAATCTGTGGCGATGTTCCTATCTAAACAATATCCTCTTGGAATTTTACAAACTCACTTCACGGTTACTATCACATCAATTCACTTTCACTGAAAATCTGTTCACAGCAACTTATCGCATTCTTCACTGTGAATAAACAAATAACAAATCGACAAATCTCCATCAAGCCGCTATACGCATGCTTACTTCAACAACCACAGACCAACAGTTCGGTCTACGGAACAACGGTTGGTCTTGCGCATTAAGATCGTAGCGCTCTATCGGCGAGAATCAGAACATTTCCAAAGAGGTACAACAAGACGCCAAAAGTAAACAAAACTACTGCCTTTGCGTTAGTATATCCGTTAATGATAGGGGACATATTGCTTCCTTATTTAAGGAGAAAATCAACACAATCTGGCATCGTCTTCTCAAACGTCCAATTTTGTTGAAATTAGTAAACTTGTTAAATATCACTACTCATTTTTCGTATTACAAGAAATTTACAATGCGCTGGCAGATTGTTTCTGATCATAAAATGCCAGTTTTCTCGAAATCGGTTCATTTTATCGACAATAAACAAGACCAAATTTTTTTTTCTATTCTTTATCTTACAGGGTGTTGAAAATATAAGCCTTAAAATGTACAACCTGATCCGCCTAGAAGAGCTAATTTGAATTTAAGGGCAGAATTTTAAGAGATTCGCACCACTGTTCATCATATCAAATTTTCTCTGCATTTTATCAAGTAGTTTGAAATTTATTTCGGTAAAATGGTTTTCCAGTGACGTCATTTAGGGGGACGTATCTCAGTAGGGACGGCCGCTCATGTTTTTCATGTTTTATTTGAATCCGAGAGATTTCCTACATTTTCCCGGACACCCTGTAGAACTGAGAAATACTCATCTTACCCTTCTGCTAGCTTATAAAGTACTCGAAATGATATTGATTAGGTTAAAACAATTCCACATAATTCATAATAAATTATATTGACACAATTTCTATTTTTTACAGTGGCATCCAAGAATGGTAAGTGTTTCACTTCTTACGAATATTCACTTGAAGATTTTCAGGTGGATATTCACATTCACAATTTTTCAGCTTCGAATGGGCGCTCTCAACGAACCCTATACTGGTGACGTGCATGGTGTCAGCGGTGCCGATTACGCCTGTTATCGCGAAGCCCGAAGAGCAGGTTTACGAGGAACATTCAGAGCCTTCTTATCCTCAAGAGTCCAAAACGTGGACTCCATTGTCAGACAAGCGGATAGAAAATTACCGGTGAGTTCAAGCTCATAGAAAATTGGAAGAAAAATTTCACAATTATTCTGATTGTTCCAAAAGAAAAGCATGTGAGACTCGAGACTGTCTTCACTGAATGATCAATCAATTACATGAACCCCTTATAAGTGATTATCTTTCGAAATTCAGATCCTCAGTTTCATCATTCACTCAGAAAAGATGCGAATATACTATAAAATACAAGCATTTTTCATTGACTCATCAATAACTTTACAATGACTGCGAATCAAATTTATACAGGGTGTCACACTGTGAGAACGAAACAGGAGTATTTTTAGTAGGAAAGTTTTTGGAAAATCTGTCGAAGCAGTCAATGTTTGATCTCGATGGGTCTTTTTCAAAAAACCATCACCATATCATTTCATTAATCTGCACAGCAACCCAAACCTCTTAAATCTGAATAGACTGAATATGAATCGTCCGATATGTTGTTAAAAGGCTCTCTTCCTCCAGAATACGACAGTGAATATTTTTTCAAGACGTGATTATTCATTTACGTAATATTCGGCGTCGAAAATTAAACACCTCTCAAATTATCTGGAGAAGGCAGGAGGTAAAATTTGATGAAATAACGAACGAGAAAATTTGCTGAATAGTTTGATCCAACAAATCCTCAAATTGAGCCACGCCAACTTCCATAAAATAGAACGAATCTGGGAGAATGGCGCCAGCGAATTGTCGACGAATGTAGCTGAAATACGAGGATATATTGAAAAATTCTTAGCCTATTATAGAACCAAACAGAATTTCAATGTCAAAATATTTTATTACTCAACATATTCTCCTCTTAATTGAATACATTTATTACAGCGAACCTGCAACGTCTCTAGACCTTTCAAAAAAAAATGTTTCTTCTTACTCTGGAAACCAGTCCCCCACAGCTTTTATTACCTCCTCGTTGGAAGAAAATTTACGACCTTTAAAACTTTTTTTCAGTTCAGGAATGAGATGATAGTAATTCTAACCCTAAATCACAACATGAGATTTGTGTACTGGGGCGTTGTCCTGTAAAAACAAAACACCTTTGGATAGCTTTCTGCGTCTTTTCTCTTCATTTTTTTCGTAGAGTGGTCAGTAATGTCGAATAGTCATCTCCAGTTATTGTTCCACCCTTATCCAAAAAATCAATCATGATTACTCCATGGCAATCCCAAGAAACTGAAGCAAGAACTTTTCCAGCAGATTTTGGACACGAAACTTCTTAGATCTTGGAGAACCAGAGTGTCGCCATTCCAACGATTGTTGCTTTGTTTCTGGATCGTAGAAATGTACCCAAGTCTCATTCATAGTAACAATTCGGTTCAAGAAGTCTACATCGTTTTCAAATCGAGCACAGATCGAACGCGATGCTTCTACCCTTGCAGGCTTTCGGTCAACATTCAAACATTTGGGGATCCTTTTTGCAGAAATTTTTCTCACGTCCAAATTGAAGTGAACTATATGATGAACGCGTTCGTATGAAATCTTCTGTGCTTCAGACATCCGTTTTAGCCCAATTAGACGGTCTGATAAAATCATGTCAAGAACTGCATCGATATTTTCGGGGACTGACACAGAAACTGGCCTTCCCGATCGGTCATCATCTTCGAAGGAAAATTTTCCTCTTTTGAAGCTTGCAGTACAATTTTCCACGGCCACATACGAAGGAAATTGATTACCAAGGGTATTAAGCATATCTTCGTAAATCTGCTTACTTCTTAACCCTTTTAAATACAGGTACCTGATGATGGCTCGATACTCCAATTTCTCGATTTTTACAATTTCGGTGGACATTTTTTTTATTTATTGCGTAACTCTGGATTACTTTTTAACGTCGAACTCACTGACACTTCTAATAAGTTATTGTTCGTTGATATGGTATCGCAATATTTTATTTATGCATGGAACTGGTCTAGGCTAACTAAATATCAATGCATCGTCGTACCCTCGTACGGAAGTTGTATGGAAGCTGTATGGAAGTTGGCGGTGCTCAATTTGAGCATAAGTAATATAAAACTATCCAGTGCTTTTCTCTCGTTTTTCTGAACGAATTTTTCCCCTTCGACATGTTTATTCATTATACTCACACTACACAATATTTCATTCATTGAAACTCGGTGATGTGAGAAGTTTACTGTTTTTTTTGGCATCCTTTTTCAATTTCTCTTACTTTCATTTCACTTTTTTGTTGATTCTGGACCGGCAGGATGTTGCTCTATTGGGATTTGAATGAGAAATCTTTGTACTGAATTTCAACAAATCTGTGGAGTGATTCTGATGTTTTGACCCCGGAAAGAAATCAGCAAAATCGTTAAAACACTCAGATTCTCGGAAACAGAGTCCGTCAGGCCAACACAATTCAGTATATCCTGAACCTACTCTATGATTTCTATTCGCCGTTAGGGTATTTCCCTTTAACAATCAAACACCCTGTATAAATATGCAGTTATGAAAAAATTATTTGCCTTGACCGGCAAGCTGATTGCCCTGTACGGACAATGTTTTTTGAAATTCGGCAGTAATTTAAACATAATAAAAGATGGGATAGATTGGTGTTCTTTAATTCCCTTAAGAAAACTAGTGTGAACTAAGTTGAAAAGCTAACTCAACCGAAAATGAAGTCTGATACATCTCTCCATACTCATGGGGTGAACAACCCCTGAATAGGCAAATGGGGTAACCGCTCCCCGACATACACTCAACGTAGCATGCACTTTCGAATTTCTATATGAAAGAATAACAGTTGAGAGTTTACAGAATGACGTGTAATGGAAAGTGTGATACTCGAAGCAAACCTTCAAATGCTGCAAAAGTCGCATCGAATCGTTTTCGAAAACACACCGAATTAATTAAATTGAATAATAAGTTGAAGTTGAAGTAAGACGCAGATCTCTAATTGAAAAACCTCGTTGAGTCTTGAATAATTAATAACACAGCCAACCTCGTCTGGGAATTGCAATATTTGAAGAAGACGAATTGGACATCTTCAGGCTTTCATTCATTCTGAAGGACTTGAGGCAGACTGCGATGAAATCTTTGAAAATGGTGGATTTTAAATCCCTGTTACTCTTCAGAATTCAACATTGTCCCTAAAAATACAATATTTCAAATTGTAAATGATCAAAAATATTGATAACGGTTTCACGGCCAGATTCAACTTCAGATTAAGAGTATTCCGGGCTTTCTAGCCGTGCTCCAATAGGAATTTCACATAGCATTTCGCCTACAACTGCGGTAGGCATCTATACAAAACCTACCCACACCTACACCTACACAAGGAGTCCAATCACAATACCCAACAAAAGCGGGATATGATCAAAATACTGGAACACCTCCACCTATATGTGAGCCTGAATATCTGCCAGACGAATTAGAACATTTGTGACAAGCATTCATTTCAAATGGCTACAACTCGAAAGAGATCGAACCTTAAAACCCCAGCGAAGAACAAAGGAAAGTAGACCATTCGAAATCATTTCCAAGAAAAAGGCATGCTGACCTTTTATTCCAGAGAAAATTCGCCAACTTTTGAAATGACATGATATCAAATCAGTTAATCAGCCTAGAAACCAACACGAAAACTGGGACAGTTCCTAAGGAATGCCCATAGACATAGAATACTAACTGGATGAGCCAATCGGAAAAATGTTAGGTCCCAAGATACAAACTGATTCATTGTCATCCTTGTCATATGATTTACAAGTATGTTGCCGCTTTTTCTAATAAACTCAACCCAACTTTCTGAGACAGGCTATTCACTGATTATATTCCATACTGAGAGTTCAGAAACGGCACAGTTTTCTTCAAGAAGATTATACTGATTTTCCAATTGATATTGCTATGCTCTCGCTGGAGCTAACAAATTATACAGGGTCTTTCACGAGGAACCTCACCCATATTTATACTGGAAACTACTGAACGTATTTTCATGAAATTCAGCACTTATAAGTATTTCACGATGCTGATGAAATCTAAAATATTTTCAAGGCATGAGCACCTCCGGTTTTTCCGGAAATGACGTCAACTTCCGTTTTTCAAATTAGAACACCATTTTTTTATTGCAGAAATAGATTCCTTAGAAAATTTCAAGTTATTTTGATGTAACATTTTTCAGTTTTGGTTGGAAAATTCTCTCTGAGCGGGAAAATTCGAAAAAAAATCGAAAATAGAGCTCCGCTGAAACAAGAATAACTTCGAGGTTTTTGGATAGAAAATTTTCATTTTTGGGATTTTTCAAGATGTAAGATTGATGTATCCACTTTGAAAATCGAAATCGCGATTCATGATACAGGCGGTGAAAAAATCGCTTTCAAAGTTAGGGATGACAAAATCGTGAAAAATCAATTTTTTCAAATTAGAACCCCATTTTTTATGGCAGATATTGAATCTAAGTTAAAAAATAATGTGAGTGTATGCATCACACCCTTGCCCTAAAGTGGATATTAACTCAGAAAATATCCATTTTAGGGCAAGGGTGTGATGCATATACTCACATTATTTTTAACGTAGATTCAATATCTGCCATAAAAAAATGTGGTTCTAATTTGAAAAATTGATTTTTCACGATTTTGTCATCCCTAACTTTGAAAGCGATTTTTTCACCCCCTGTATCATGAATCGCGATTTCGATTTTTAAAGTGGATACATCAATCTTACATCTTCTTGAAAAATCCCAAAAATGAAAATTTTCCATCCAAAAACCTCGAAGTTATTCTTGTTTCAGCGGAGCTCTATTTTCGATTTTTTTTTTCGAATTTTCCCTCTCAGAGAGAATTTTCCAACCAAAACTGAAAAATGTTACATCAAAATAACTTGAAATTTTCTAAGGAATCTATTTCTGCAATAAAAAAATGGGGTTCTAATCTGAAAAACGGAAGTTGACGTCATTTCCGGAAAAACCGGAGGTGCTCATGCCTTGAAAATATTTTAGATTTCATCAGCATCGTGAAATACTTATAAGTGCTGAATTTCATGAAAATACGTTCAGTAGTTTCCCGTATAAATATGGGTGAGGTTCCTCGTGAAAGACCCTGTATATCGAGTTCTTTTGAGAGCTAAGGATATTAATTCGGTAAATTTGACAATAATCCGGCCGCGTGAAGTTAGCGAAAAGTTGGTGGAACAAATTCTGAAACCAAGCTCAATATTTAGTACTGAATTTGTTCTAATTTGTTCTGTATCAATCATCCCCAGCACCCTTATGGTTTTCGAGTTATTCGCATGTCTTTGATTTAGTGCTGACGTCACGCTCAGCACCAACATGTTCGAATTTGGAAAAAAAATTTATGCCAATAATTAGTCCCGAATTTGTTCCAATTTGTTCTGAAGAAAATTCTCCGATATCATTTTTCGTTAACGAGTTATTTACATTCGTAACATTCGGTGGTGACGTCACACCCAGCTCCAAAGCTTTTTGTTCTCCAAGAAATTCGACGAAATTTTGATGCAAATATTTAGTACCCGATTTGTTCCAATCAGTAAAAGTTGTTTTGTTGAAATACCATTGTTGGTTTTCGAGTTATTGACAATTGTTTTGAGCGAGCGTGAAGTTTTGAATTATCACTTTGTTTTTCAACATATATTAGTACTCAATTTGTTCCAATTTGTTCTAAAAAGAACGAATAAATTTCATTATTAGTTTTCCAGATATCAAGGATTTACGACGATTTGATTACGTCACAATAGGTGTAGCTTTGAATCTCCATTCGAGACCATACTACTGTCGGCAGTTTTGGCTCATACAAAGCTATCTGTAATTGGTCAAGAATCAAACATGAAAAGAGCCGTTGTCTCTTTGATCATGCGCCGCACGCAGCCGCTCTTATCACGTTTGAATGCAGATTTGGATTCAGGACCTATTCGTTTCTTATTCTCGCTTATTAAATTGTTAGGAAATGATTATTTATATCAACAACTTCTAAATTTGTAGTTTTCGTTATTTGGACTCAGTGAAATCCTCTTTATACGGAGGCAATTTTTCAGATTGAAGCAAATTATTCAGTTAGATAAATCGTCTGTTATACAGGGCGAGTCTTCGACCTGAACATATAAAGGCTGTTTCAAATTGCCTGGTTTTTTTCAAGAATAAATGAAATATAGATGGCTCATTGAATTCGTCTGGGTATTTTGGCATTCAAGAAGTGTGATTTATTTATAAAAATGGCTTCGTACACTATACAACAACGCGTTTAAATTGTTGAATTATTTGATGAAAATCAGCGTTCTGTGAAATGGTGGTATCATCGGATGATAATCGAATTTATGTGGCCTGAATTAATGAATATTGATCTAAAGGACATTTGGTTTCAACAGGATGGCGCTACACCTCACTTTGCAAAAGACACAATTGTTTTTTAGACAAAATTTCCTGGACGGATAATCTCCAGAAACGGTTTGAGCTAGCCAGTTGATCTGAAGGTTGTTTCAAATTGCGTGTTTTTTGTTTAAGAATAAATGAAATATAGATGGCGCCCTGGGTTCGTCTGGGTATTTTGACATTTGAGAAGTGTGAGTCCAAATAACGGAAACTACAAATTTAGAAGTTGTTGATATAAATAATTATTTCCTAACAATTTAATAAGCGAGAATGAGAAAGGAATTGGTCCTGAATCCAAATCTGCATTCAAACGTGATAAGAGCGGCTGCCGACAGTGGTATGATTCAAAGCTACACCTATTGTGATGTAGGTAATCAAATCGTCGTAAATCCTTAATATCTGAAAAACTAATAATGAAAGTGATTCGTTCTTTTTAGAACAAATTGAAACAAATTGAGTACTAATATATGTTGAAAAAAAGTGATAATTTAAAACTTTATCGGTAACTTCACGCCCGCTCAAAATAATTGTTAATAACTCGAAAACCAACAATGGTATTTCAACAAACCAACTCTGACTGATTGGAACAAATTGGGTACTAAATATTAGCATCAAAATTTCTTCGAATTTCTTGGAGAACAAAAAGCTTTGGAGCTGGGTGTGACTTCACCACCGAATGTTACGAATGTAAATAACTCGTTAACGAAAAATGATATCGGAGAATTTTCTTCAGAAAAAATTGGAACAAATTCGGGATTAATTATTGGCATAAAATTATTTTCCAAATTCGAACATGTTGGTGCTGAGCGTCAGCACTATGAATCAAAGACATGCGAATAACTCGAAAACCATAAGGGTGCTGGGGATGATCGATACAGAACAAATTATAACAAATTCAGTACTAAATATTGAGCTTGGTTTCAGAATTTATTCCACCAACTTTTTGCTAACTTCACGCGGCCCAATAATCCTGTTATAGCGGCAACACTGATGAGTTCCAATTGCTTCTTGCACACCAATTTTGGTCAGCCTCTCTGTTTATTCAGAGCCTTTAGATTGCCTCTCTCTATATGTAAGGAGCAATGCTTTTAATGGAGAAAGATTGGGTGCCAGGCCACTGGGAGTGCCAGAGACCGAACTGAGAACAGAAACTCTCTCAAGCTGGGGTTTATAAAAAACCTTGTGAGTTGTGACTGCGGAAAAGTTGACATCAGGACTACTAAAATGAACATGGACCAGAAAACACGAACGGTGTTGTCAACTGTATCACTCGCCGAACGTGCTTTGATGGATGGACATAACATTCTGTTCCTAGGATGAATATGGAGGCCATCGAAATCTATCATCACAATAACAACATGAATAGGAAAGGGGAGACTCTCATTGTTCAAATTGCTTGATTGCCAGCGATCTGCAATGCTAAAACTGAATCTGTCCTAAGCGGAGGGGATGAATCTACCGGCCACGCCGGCGGTGTGGTACGCGAAACGTTAGATAAAATTCCTATTGGACTACGGCTAGAAACCCGGGAACACTCGGAATTGGAAACCAAAAATATTTGATTGTGTTTTTATGGTGGAACTTGTCTTTCGAGACCATTCTTGTTTCATAAAGATAGACATATTGATTGAATGACAACAATGAAAGAGTAAAGTGCATGCTTAATTATGTGAAATGATATTCCCTTTTTATTAGAACTAGCAATGGAAAAAATACTCACCTTATATTCTTTTGTGTGTAGGTTCACTTAAATTATATACGAACTACTGAACTTCGCTTCGAATTACAACTCTTTGGCTTGCTCCTATCAATTATTTCGACAGTGAATTCTACAACAATCCAGATAAAGATATAATACATAATTCCAAACCGATAAAAGCGAAATAATATGAAGAGAAACATCATAATATATCCTTTATTTCCCTATAAAGGAAAACCGATAAATAAACTTGGCGATTTTCATCAGGTGTCCAACCTCCGAGGTGAGATTCTTTTCAATTCCTGGGCCGAAATGTATAATGGAGATGGTGCTCCATTCCCTCACACCCCCAGAATATATTCCTTCAGCGGCAAGAACGTTCTCACAGATTTATCTTGGCCGCATAAAGTTGTATGGCATGGTGCTCTACTGAATGGAGAAAGGGCCTTAGATACTTCCTGCGATGCTTGGCATTCGTCCTCGACAGATAAGGTGAGAAAAAGCTTACTCGATGTTTTCTAAGGCATTTATTTATGTATCACGAGATATTCTCCTGAGAAATTACTTTCAATATCTCATAATACAATCTTTCCATTTTGGTGAGAGCATTATGAATTAAGGTTGTTTCGATACTTTCATATTCTTTTCTTTCAGTTTCCCATGTTTTTTTCAGATATACTAACTGACAAATAAACTGCAACACCCAGAAGAAACTGTTCAAATTTAAAATTGTTTTTGGTGTACATACTATATCAAGGAGTAAATGATTGAAACTTGGAGAAAAAAACGAAGGGTAACAATTTTTTTAATAAATTTGTTAATGATGTGTTTGTCCATCGCGGTTATCCAATCACTCCCCAATACGTCTTGGCATTGATGCAATAAGATGATCTATTTCTTCTTGAGGGATACTAACCAAGCTACCTGTACTTTATGTCTCAGAGTCCGTGGGGGCTGGGGTAAATTTCCAAGCCTTCTACCCATGATATCCCAAACATGGTCTATGGGCGAAAGATCGGGGGATCTGGGCGGCCATGACAAAAGATTGACATTGGTCGCTTCAAAAAGTTTAAACTCACTCTGGCAACATGAGGTCGAGCATTAGCTGAAATATTGGATTCTCGGGCCGGTTGAGGTAAGGGGGAACATATGACCCCACTATTTCTTGAAGGTACCGCAGCGCTGTTACCTCGAATGACTAAAGGTGACCTTCTTGAATGTGCAATACCACCCCATACCATATCGCCTACTGTCTGATGAACCTGACGATCAACATCAAACTGAGGTTCATATATTCCTACCCGACGTCATCTAATCCTTCTTCGGCCATGATGTGCACCCAAGAAGAATCGAGATTCATCAGAAAAGACGACCTGATGCCGTTCCACATTCCGATGTTGTCGTTATCTGCACCACTGTAATCGTTGCCGGTGATGCTCAACCGTCAGAGGTAACACAAGCTGGGGTCGAAAATGCTGCAGTTCAAAAAAACTTATCCGGCGGTGAACCGTTCGGACAATTACAGGATGGCCTCGTTCTCCTAAAACCTCATCAGCCAAGGATATCGAGTTGTCGCAAATCGGTCTCTAATGGCCATGAGTCTTAGAGGTCGATCTTGAACTTCATTTGTGCCCTTTCGACCTCCGGTGCCTACTCTTCTTCGTTTTCGGGCATTATCAAACCACGCTTGAGAACATCTCATAACAGTAGTTGGATTTCTGTTCGTAGGTACGGTTAGCGATTTCTCGAAATGACAATACTGCCTCCCGTAGACCTCTTTCAAATTCACATAGCTGACGATAAATTCCGCGTACACGTGCATTTCGACAACAACCAAACATCGACCTTGGATCTCCTCGAACAACTGGTTTGTTCTGAAATTTAAAAAATTTGCAGAGAACGACTACAATATAAGAAACAAGAAATGTTTACATGAAAAAACCGTAATGATTTTTTCCCAAATTTTAATCATTTACTTCTTGCTATACTATCTATGTTTTACCAAAATTTGAACAGCTCCTTGTGGGTGATGCAGTTTTTTTTGTCAATTTGTACATAATGCATGAAGGCAAATCTAGGCTCACATATTTCATTGAGTTACTGATCTCACAATTTTTGTTCTCTCTCTCCCTCTATGATGAATTGTTCGTCACGAATTTTCAAGATAAACGAGTAATTTTTTTATGATATGTAGAGTGAAAAATGAATAACAATATGGGGAGTTTAAATATTTTTATTTGTGTTGTTCCAAAATTGTATTTTAGTAGCTAAACTTGTTGATCGCATTACAAAGTCCCTATACTAATATTCAATCGGAAAATAATTTGACATTTCAATGATAATCAAATAATATTTTTCAAAGCAGATGACAAGTGAAGGATAAAAATGCAATTACGTCATTCGCATCTTTGTGAACGGACATCTCAGACAATTTCTGCAGAAATTGTGATTCGCAAAAAACCTCTAAACCCTTTGTGAACAAGCCTCATCATTGCTCATAACATTTGTGAGAAGACCTTAGACCATAAAAAGAGAAGACACAGCATCTCATTCATAAATTCGAGAATTGGTGAAGGCAAAATTCAGTCAGTTTTCAATAAGTGGAATGAACATAGCAAAAAGGATAGCAATATCATTTCATATAATGCCGTGGCAACATTGCAGAATCTAACTTTGATAGGTCCAGTGGCGTGGTGTTATCGGTATCGGAGAATGGAAATGAAATTATAATGAATCAACTCTTTTGGACTAATTCATACAATATTCCAAATATTTGGATAGATTCCGAGTTAGGTAAACAGAGTCAGCTAAATTTGAGAAGTGAAATTCCAAAAATCCAAGAATCTGCGCCACTGTTACTTAGAATGATAACACCTAAACAATAAACTTACCTATGTTAACTCAAATCAGGATCCAAGTAGTCCAATTTACCGCAAACAAAACACATAAGGACCTTTTTCTGAACGTATTTCGCTAATTATATTAAAAAAAAAACTGACTTTTATACGCCATATCGTGATGACAACACTGTTCAAAACATTATAAGTAACACAAAATAAAAGTGGAGGTACGAAATTAATGAATGAACTGGCCACAGATTTAGAAAACGGTGCTGCCACAACGTGCCCATCTATTGTCTGAGGCAAAAACGAACGAGCCGTTTCGACAACATTCCGATACTTCAGTATATTTAATGTGAAGAATTCACAATATTTGAAGAAACAAAAACTCATTTCTGACATTCACGCACAAATGGGTAAATGAATTTCAATCTAAAGTATAGAGGAAGTACGTACAAAATGACATAGGGCTTTATTTCAGAGGCATAACTTGTTAGTAGTGAATTACAGCAATATCATATTTTACACCTATGATCTTTGGTCCTTTCCCCATAAAATCTAATCAACCTTTATGAAATGAAAGTACCGAATAATAAAATATTCTTAGATGAATTGAGATGAACGAAATTCATTTTTTTCATATGCTATGGACAAAATGACATACCGACAACAGGCAACTGTATGTCAGTGGCGGATCTAGCTCTCGAGAAAGGGGGGGGTCACGGTCAGGTGGATTACATACCCGCCAATGGATTTTTTTTTATCAAACACAAGATTTGAGGGTTCGTCCAGTCCAGGGGGGGGGTCATGACCCCCATGACCCCCCCCCTGGATCCGCGCTTGCTGTATGTTTCTATTTAATATTACAAAACTACTGACAAAGTTCACCAATGGAACCCTTGGTTCTTCTAGGAATTTAGGAACATCAGCGCACAAGATGCGTGAGCCCAATGCAACCAAGGCATGCGTTGTAACTAGTCTTTTCCAGGACTCATCCTGAAGACTGGTTTTTTCCCGATCTGAATCGGGAAAAGAGTTCATAACAATGGACAGATGGACAATCGTCTTCATCATCTCGAAAGTTGCTAGGAACATTTTACTTTTCATTGTCTTTTTCAAATAATGCCCTAGGGCTAGGGACTTGTCTTCTTTTCTTTGGAGGAGGTATGGGCTCACTTTTTGATTTGATTGCAATCATATCAGGTGTAGAAGATGAAACTAAGTTCGTTTATCGAGTTTTCGGCTCACGTTTGCCTTGTCCACTTATGAATCGTCTTCATAGGATCAGCAAGAGTAGGTTAAGATGCATTGACTTTATTAGCCGCATATGAAAATTTTGTTATAATATGTTAAAACAAATCCTGGCTCTTTGTTTGCTGATGTAGCCTAGGATGTATGGTCTCGGTGTTGTCCGGTAGATACGTTTTATTCAGCTGAAATACCCATGTCATTTTGTCCGTTCACTGTATATGTCATTTTGTCCATATAGCGTTATGAAACTAGAAATATATCGAATCAATACAAAAAGTATATTTAACATAAAAAAAAGCTTCGTGAATACAATGACAAATGAGTAAAGTTTGAAATGAATGCAATATGAATGAAAAAATAATTGAAAACTTGCTAGTTTTCAGAGGTTAATAGAACCCACTCGGGTCGTGTGATTTGGTAGACAGTTCCGCATTTGATAGCTCCAAACTCAAATTATGATGCCTATGTCATTTTGTCCATATATGTCGTTTTGTACGTATTTCCTCTACTCATTTTCATTGGGATTCTATTTATTGGAAAATTCAGAGAACGTCACAACGTTGCAAAAATGTCTACTACATTTTGAGTCAATAGTAGTACAGTTACCCTGTTTAGTTCAAATGATTTTGAAAATTAGCTTAACTATTTAGTAATGAAAGGTGCGTCTCCTCTTTTTACAGTTCAAGGCAGGGTTTCTCAAAGTGGGGTTCGCCATCTGACAGAAGGGGGTTCGCGACAAGATTTACGTAATGGCGGCTCGAATTAAGGCTGAAATTTAGCAACATTAGTCCTGAAAATTACCTAATTTGTGACCGCAAACTCATCCATACTCATCCATAACATTGATATTAATAAAATACAAATTTTCTCTTTCTTTTCTATTTTTTACCTTTCAATATTGGAATAAAAACCCCATTTTCTCAAACAGTTAATTTTATTTTTTGGGGGAAGGGGTGGGTGCTAATTACTTTAGCCTTAACTCTAAAGGGGTTCGCCGTCATCGGGAAACTTCAGCAGGGGTTCGTGAAGCCAAAATTTTGAGAAACTCTGGTCTGAAGGAAAGACGATTCCGAAACCTTAAACTCATGCATAATTTCATTGCGCTCGTTTACATGCTCTTGTTATGAAAACAACCACACTCACCAATTTTGGTAGAGCGAGTTGTATAACAGTAATTGTGTTGATTTTCGACTATTTGATATTCAAAATTCATTAAGGGACGTCGAGTACAGAACGAACAGATTTTCGTTGATTGCATTCCCAAATTCGATACATTCTAAAGGAGATACATGCCTATTGTTCGAAAAACAGCTGAAACCGCATTGGTTTCTCCAAATTATTCATCATCCCATCAAATGTCTGAATTCATTATTATAATCTTCATTTTGAACCCTCACCTTCCGGAGTCAATAGTTACCCGTATTTGCTCATTAATACCTCGAGTGCTCTTATCGCAGGTGGGTCTGGCAGGATCTCTGAAAGGCCCCAGGTTACTGGAACAAACGCCATATCCTTGTGACAAGCGTCTGATTCTGCTGTGTATCGAAGCGACCACAGAGCTCTTCGTGCAGAGGAAGCGGAGGGATCTTGATGATATCAGGTGAGTCCTTCCATTCCTTCCTTTCCTTTTCCATAATTTAAATGGAGGTATCATCTCGGAGTAAAACAAACCGAAATCCTTTCGGCGTCTGAAAATACTCTAAAGGAACAGAAATGAGAAGATTAAAAATAAAAAACAGACGGAGGATACGTTGATCAACGTTATCAAATATCGAAGAGAATTCCCCAATTAATTCGACAACCTGTGTTCGCTCGAGTAGAAGAAGAATCCGCCTTGTTGACTTTGTGACGTTGAATTCGGGATAATCTTGTATTTATTATCTGGAAGCCATGTCGGATGTGACGGAAATGTTTTTTATTTGCAAAGCTTCCGCTATCGGATGTCCTCAGGAGAGTGAATAAAATTTTCGTTTCTTTAATTAGGTCAGTCATCGTTTTTCAAGGGTCGAATATTCTATGATGAAGAAAAAAGCACAGCATTTTCCTTCATTATGGGATACTGAAATTTGAACTTCTTGTTTCGAGCATTGCAACATTTCAGTGAAACACCTAGGTGGATTTTTCTAATTTTGGAATAAATGTTCTTCCAATTGCTGGGATGAAATGGAATTGTCGAGTTTATCCACCCAAGAAGAACTGTTTCGGTTGATAGATTGATATTTCAATTTACACTTCCGCCTTTAAATTTATTTTTTTTTAACAGGGTTTTTCACCATAAACTGAACTAACATGATTTTAGAATTGACTCATTCCATTTTTAGTGAGGAAGTTTCCATAGCAATTCTCGTTTCACATCGATGAAACATGCAAGCCGGCAAAACTAACAAGTCGGTTTTCCAGCGATGAAATTTTTTACGTTTCTCAAATTCATAGATAACTTCAGAAATTAATACCACAAACAGAACAAGCAACGTTCAGTTAATGTATGAAGAATAGATACTTAGGCCGGGTTTCACCAACGATTTTAATCTCGTTTAAGGCAGTAAACGATAATTTTCTGTGGTTTTCCAGTCAAAAATCAATCGGTAATCTCAGTTATCTCGTTAAACCAGATTAAAATGTTTGGTGAAGCCGGGCCTTATTTATCAAATAGCGCAATACGTGCCCAATGTGACCATAATACCTACTGTTAGATACATTTTCTCGTGAAATAGTCATGTCGAGTACCACCCGAGATGAAAGGACCCTGAACAAATCACATGGGAAATCGATCCCTGTCGAATTGGCTGAAATTTGGATATGTTGTAATTTATACTTTTCTGATCAATAGTCTTCATGGGTCTGAAAATGGACAGTTTTTTCGGTATCGAAGGTCGAAAGTTGCGAATAGTGTACGCAATCGATAATGAATTCCCATCTATTAGGTACTTTGGGCGACGGCATGCATAGTACGTTGTATTGCATGGAATTAAAATATGTATTTAAATGTGAATTACTGCAGTGTTTGAATTTTTTGTTGTGATCTCTTTCCGGCATCTAGCACTGTTTGAATTAGTATAGTTGAAGGGTAGCGAATAGCCTGATAACGTGCGTAATAAACAGGGTATTTCACCAATAAGCGAGATACAGGGTTTTTAATGTCAACTTTGAGCAATATTCTGATAACTGTGGTGAGTTATGCGTGACATTTGAAATAACGGTTTTTGGTCACATCTTAGTATTTTTTAGAGCTCAATTCAATTGTGGTGAAGAATTCTGAAAAAAAAATTCAAAATGGCGGAAATCCTGAAAAGTTAATTTTTTTTTTCTCGGTTGCCAATTTGACGAGCTCTATTTCAACTTACTGGATTTTCTAAGATTTCCCGTGAAAAGATTTTTCCAAAATTCGAACTCAACTTTTTTTTACAATACATGCCCTCAGTGAAAAAAAAATTTCGCCCAAAATTTTTGAAAATTTTCATGGGTAAACTATCTTTAGTTCTGAATACTCGGCTGAAAACAGAATAAAAAAATATCAATTGGTTTTCTTTTTGTAGCCTTCCAAAGATTACGCTAGGAGAACTTTCATAATTTTTAATCAAAAAACTGGAGGCCGTACGAAGGCCAAATTTAGGCTAATGAGCTGGCAGAGTAACCCGGACGGAAATATGAATTTATAAACCAAAAAAATTCTTTTCGAAAAACTTTGGTGGGAATCGAACTCTCCCCTTTCGATTTACTAGCGTCGCTTTGGTAACGGAAATTTATAAGATTAAAATAAAACCCCATTCATACTCCTAGAGAGTTCGAATCCTACCAAAGTTTTTCGAAAAAATTTTTTTTGGATCATAAATTCATATTTCTGTCCGGGTCATTCTGGCAGCCCTTTGGCACAACTTTGGCCTTCGTACGGCTTTCAGTTTTTTTAATAAAAACTATGAAAGTTCTCCGAGCGTTATATTTGGATGGCTACAAAAAGAAAACCAATGGATATTTTTTTATTCTGTTTTCACCCAAGTATTAAGAATTAAAGATAGTTCAACCATGAAAAATTCTAAACATTTTGGGCGAATTTTTTTTCACTGAAGACATGAAAAAAAGAAGTTGAGTTCAAATTTTGAAAAAAATTTTTCACGGAAAATCTTAGAAAATCGAGTGCGTTGAAATAGCGCCTCGCAAATTGGCAACCGAGAAAAAAAAATTCGAACTTTTCAGGCTTTCCGCCATTTTGAATTTTTTTTTCAGAATTCTACACCACAATTTAATTGAGCTCTAAAAAATAATAAGATGTGACCAGTAACCGTTATTTCAAATGAAGGGATTCATGGTTTCATGCTAATGTTATATATAACTTTAGGCCAGTGGATTGATTATAGAACACAGAGTAAGCTAAGTACCTACTAGTACTGAAAAAAAACTGTATTCAATTGTAACTGTAGTGATTTCAATTGTTCTTCAAGGACAAATAAAAACTGGTCTGTACTTCTTCGTGAATTTCCTAAGAAAGATGCCTTAACACTATAGGGTGTTTCAGAATAAGGGACCGTAAATTCGGGAACTTAATCCTCGGATGATCTTCTTATCTTCTTACTTATCAGATCGAACTCAATCCGTATTTTTCAATAACGAGTGGTCTGATGAACGGAAAATTTCGTTAGGAATTCCGCAGGGGTCAGTTTTGGGACCTGTACTATTTCTCATTTTCATAAACGACCTCCCAAACTTCCTAAATATGTTTCACACCATACTTTTTGCGGATGACACAACTGTTTCTACGAGTTCATCTAGTTTGTGTGCGGTTCTGGAGGGGAGTACCACTGCACGGGTTAGGGCCTTCGAGTGGTTTGCGTCGAACGAGCTGGTTGCAAACAGGGAAAAGACTGTTGAGCTGATTTTCTCTCTGAAGAAGACTGATGAAGATCTATCAGGGTCCACAAGATTTTTAGGTGTGATTGTTGATACATGCCTCCGGTGGGACGTTCACACTGATCAGTTGGCTGGAAGGTTATCAGGTAATATATTTTTGCTCAAGTCAATGTCGAATAAATTGTCAGGTGGAGTGTTGAGGATGGCCTATTTTTCTTTGGTTGAATCGGTGCTACGATATGGAATTTTAGCGTGGGGAAACTGCTCCTCTCGAAACCGCATTTTTGCTCTTCAAAGAAGGGCTGTTAGAATCGTTGCTGGTTTGAAATATAGGGAAGATTGTAAATCTACATTTATTGCGCACAAGATCTTGACCTTTCCTTGTATCTATATTTTGGAGTCGTTAAGACACGCTCATAAAAACAAAGATAACTATATTGGAATAGGAAGCACCCATGAATACAGTACTAGAGGTAGAAATCTTTTGAAACAAGATTTTTGTAGACTGACTCTATCCCAAAAGGGGCCGCTTTATATGTCTATCAAATTATTTAATAAAATTCTATCTGATCTCAAAGTTATGTCCTCAAATAATTTTAAACATGCTGTAAAAAATATTTTAATTAGAGGTGCATTTTACGACATTGATGACTTTTTAAACTGTGATCTGAAACAATACCTGTAGGACCTTTTTATTTGTGCTCGGTTTATTTTCTTTGTTTTAACTGTTTTGTATAAAATAATTTATTGTATAGAGTTTATATATCACTATATTTTATATTGACGAATGCAAACAATGTATTTAATTGTAAAGCATGAATAAAGATTATTATTATTATTATTATTATGACATGAAGTTCCTATGGACTATAGGTCCCTGACGCACTGTTTCTGAGATACGGGGTGTTGAAATGAAAAAAAAATTGGTTTTATGAAATTATTTTCTACACCGTACACGATTTTTTTGCGTTTTGGTAGTTTATGAGAACGCATTAAGACACATTTTCACCTATACAAAATATACAATTTTACAATTTTACAATTGGTACGCCAATGATTTTTCTCGAATTTTAGATTATTTTAGTAATTACCGCATAATTTACAATAAGAATGTACTTCTGAGTTTTTCACCTGCGACGAATACTTTCTGAGAAAAAAAATGTAATTTCATCATGTGTTTAAATGAGTAGGTACTCATTTCCATAATAAGTTTCCGTGAATTCGGGGTCTTAATCTCCAGATGATTTTATGATATAAAGTTCCTATGGACTATGGCTCTCTGACGCATTGTTACGGGGTGTTGAAAATAAAAAAAATATTTTTCGAAATAATTTTCGGCACCGTACACGATTTTGAAAGGATATGAGTACGCAATAAAACACAGTCTTTGAATTTCGTGAAAACAGGTACGCCATTGCTTTTGATAAATAAAACTATCCACCTATGAAAACAGAACAGCCTACCTACTACTACCACTAAAACTAATAATGCAAAATTGTTAAATTCAAGAAGCAATAAGAGATCTTCAAAAATGAACAAAATGAACCAAACCGAACTCATCACTACATACAGGGTTTTCATTTCAAAACTTGCCACCCCTATTATTTCCATATATATATATTTTTTTTTTAATCGCCGAGACCCGTCAATTTTGTTTTTGAGGGGGAACAATTTTGACGTATAAATTAGCTCTCTCCCTTTAACCCCCTACCCTCCAGAGCCACCCCTACAAAAATCTTAAATGAGAAAGGGGGTCGAGTGATACTTCATTTCAAAGGGCTTTTTATTCTCTATATTCATTATTTTTCAAATTTGGGTATTGCGTAAGGCGCAAGATCGCGTTGATGCATCAAGTGAGCTCGTACGTAGAGTGTAAGTAAGTATGCGTACGCTTATCAGACGCATAAAAAAACAACTTTTTTATGTCGAAAATATTTATTTACATGTATCGTCGAGTTACAAGAAAAACATATTCTCATTTTTTTGCTGTTTCATAAAAATAGTGTAATAATAGGTGGTGGGAACTTTTCAAATTGACACACGCCTAACTCGGAACGCAACACCCAAATTTGAAAAATAATATGCCAAAATATAGAGAATAAAAAGCCCTTTAAAATGATGTATCACTCGACCCCCTTTCTCATTTAAGATTTTTGTAGGGGTGGCTCTGGAGGGTAGGGGGTTAAAGGGGGAGAGCTAATTTATACGTCAAAATTGTTCCCCCTCAAAAACAAAATTGACGGGTCTCGGCGATTTAAAAAAAAATATATATATATGGAAATAATAGGGGTGGCAAGTTTTGAAATGAAAACCCTGTATATCAGTTGTTGAAAATGACCACCACCAGCACTCACGTACTCTTTGAAAAATTCCTGGAGTATTTCGTATCTCTTCGCAGGAAGTTGAATTTCAACACCCCGTATCTCAAAAACAGTGCGTCAGTCAGGGACCTATAGTCCATAAGAACTTTATACAAGGTGCGGCACGGAGGGCGGACGTTTTTCAGATGGGCATAACTTTCCCCCACTGAGGACGAGAGAAGTGGGGAAGGTGCCGTTAGACTCGTGTGTTCCTAGCATTTATTTACCAGTTGTCGTCATGGAGCCTTGGACGGTGGAGCATCGTGTTTTCGCCTATGATAGTTTCGTCCGAAATAATGAGTCAGTCACGGTCGTGCAGCGTGAGTTTCGTCGCCATTTCCACATTCATCGGAATAGAGCTATTCCCTCTCGAAACACCATCCTTCGTTGGGTTGAATCACTTCGCAGACGTGGTGAACTGATCAACAGACGACCAAGAGGACCTGTGCGAATTGGGAATTTTCAAGGTATACTTGATTATTAGGATATACCATACGTCAAGGGCTTAGCCAGGGGGAGGGTTTGGGGGTTCAAACCTCAGCTTGAGGAGAATTAAAAATTACCTGCGCAATTTTTTTAGTGAAACTAGATTGAATGGGTTTGTGCTTATGAGTATTCATTATAGTGTGAAAATTGATGAAAAGGAAGTGGTTGACCAATTCGCTAGAAAAAAAAAGACGGATAAGTTTTTAACTGAAGGAATTCATCATAACAAAATATTGTTTGTGTTCTCACTGTTTCATTTTCAATACCTATTTATATGTTGTTGGCACTATTTTGGAATTACACATTAAAAAACTCTTTTTAGTTTCAATGTTTTTTTTTGAGTGACTATTTCCCTCGTCTTAATTTCCACCAATCAGAAACGCGCAATTTTGAATCACAAATGGTTTCTAGATGGAAAAATTGTTTGGCAGCAGCTGTCAGCAGTTTTTTCGGGTTTACCCGCGGCAAAACTTGACAGTTGTTGTCAACGAAAATTAATAATACATTCTGAATACATACATAGATGCATCCAGAATAATCTGTTACTCAAGAAATAGTCTTGTCAAATACCATTCGTGCATCTAATTTTTCCTGTGAAAAAAATCGAAAAAACACAGTGCGAAGTAATATTTTTTTAACAAAAAGCATTCGTGCAGGTGCAAAAATCCTCGTCTTCGACTCGGATTTTTGTTGCCACCTGCACTCATGCTTCTTGTTAAAATATTACTTAGCAACGTGTTTTTTCGATTTTTTTCGGAAAAATTGGATGCACTTATGATATTACTTATGAATAAAAATTAAATTCTGAAGCATATTTGAAAAGAAGGTTTACCTAACCTAACCAGGAATATCTTTGTTGAATATTGTTTCAGAAGTAGGAAAAGGATTATTGAATTCTTAAAAACAACAAATAGGTACTTGCTACAGAAAGCGACTGTCACAATTCCCAGCACTTACAAAGTCAATTGCCAAATTTCAATCTGTTTTTCATATCAGAACAACGTAGCTTCAGAAAAGATTAGGTACTTTGATCCGTGTACGAATGCTCCTTTTAGTAGACCCAATGTTAACTTCTCCACAGTCGCTAGGTATTCTGTAAATACCAGCTTGAGAAAGTGGTTCAATTTGGAATTCAGCACTTCTCAGGACTTGTCCTAGTCTTTGTGTTTGCTTAAAGACTGATTCGATGATAGGCTTTCCAGAAGTTTGCCAACTTTCTCCGTAACAGATGGAATGGAAGGTTATAATATGCCTTTTCCTTGGAAGTATTTTCCGATGATCTGTTTTCCTTTAGTTTGTTTTGGGCTCAAGGCCCAATCGATCTCTTTCGGTGATCTTAATGTTTGGGCCTGCTGTTAAGGTGGTTTAGGGCCGGTATTATAAAGGCCAACCGAGGATTCAACCGTTGCGTCAACAACCAAATTCCTCACTATCTGGTAGTTGGCGCACGGTTGAATCCTCGGTTCGCCTTCTATAAAACCGGCCCTAAGTGTGTTTCTAACCGTGACTCCAATTCACTGAGATATCCTCATGGTCTCCTCTTAGAGGTCCACAATAAACCCTTGATTGTCATTCGAAAATTTCTTACATTTGCATTTCAGATAAATCATTCTAATAAATACCTACATTTTCATTCTCTGCAAATCGCATATCAATGAAACGAAAAAATCTAATTTTAATTAGATTTAGTCGGATTTTAATCCGACTTTCTCAACCTGTAAGACTCAACAAAATCAAAATTCCGACATGGTTGCCGGAATGCTCCAAATTAATCTAAACAATACTTGACGATCGTTGAAAAAGCAATAAATAATAAATATGCCGATAAAGAATAAGCCTGAGATACGCGTTTTATCGTTTTACGAGGACTTAATGGTACCTTTTATAAGGAAGATAAACGCAAACTGATGTCGGTACTGGAGACTGGAAGTTAATTTTCATTATAAATTTAATGGTGAAAAGCGCATATCGATATCTTTCATCGTTTCAGAGTTATAGGGTGTTCACAAATGTTCATTTTGATAAAGTTGCAGGTTCAATCGTTTCGATGGAAACAATTTTTGAAGCACCTTGCACTTTATTTGATATTTATAAAAAAAATGTGCTGCTGGAGGTAGAGTGTCGGGGGGGGGGGGGCAGCACTGTCAAAGATTAGTAGTGAAATGGCATCATTCATTCTGGGTACACATAACTTCCTTCTTATTTCGAAAGGCAGAACCGAAATGTTTCAGTGAGTCTAAGTCATCTTCGAAAATAAGACATTTCAAGGTTTCTCGCCTGTTACCATTGAATTGGTAAAAGACAGAACACGAATGTGAAGTTCTGATTTAGATAATGAAGATTTCAGGCAAAATATCAAGTACTATATGCTTACCGGGTTTTCCACTATAAATTGACCCCCTCTAACTCTGTTACAAAAATAGATACATAAAAATACTTTTTTCGGCAACCGTCCGGGATGTACCCACTTCCCGGACGTTTTTTCTTTGAAAAAGTAGCTTTTCCCGGCCTAGTCCGGGAAGTACTACTTTCCGTCATTGTTATGATCATCACACTAGCAACGAAATAACGGATGACAGTTCTGTTCTGTTTAATTCAAATAAGAATCGAAATGTATAATAAAGAAATGTGTCATCTCATTGATTTGTAATTCTACACGGTTCGCGAAATAATATTGTACGCAACACGCCCGAAAATAGTTTTTTTGGACTCACAGACTTCCAGGACTCGCCTCCGGCTCGTCTTAGAATCTTGTCTATTCGACATTCGTCCAAAAAAACCCTATTTTCCGGACTTGTTACATAAATTACTATATACAAAAATTGTACGAAATCAAATGAATTTTTTCGAAATTATTACGTCAATTGTGATATATACAGGGTGAACAACATATTATTGAATGCAACTACATTTTTTCAAATGGGACACCCTGTATATTCTTCCATATTTTAATTGTTCATTTTTCCCTGTTATGGAATATATATGCGTATGTGGGTCTGTCTCTTTTATATCCAGAGTTTCAAAGTTTTGGAATGAAACTACGGAATAAAAAAATACATATGAGAAATCCTTCCGAAATTCTTTATATTCAAACAAATTACTTAAAAGCAATATTTTTTCGATGAATACCTAACAATAACCAATTAAAAATAAAAAAAATAATGATGGTGGTATAGAATAAATAATAGATATCAACTAAAGAAATCGGTTCTTAAAATTTGAAACTCTGTAGTACTCAACATTATAGTGAGAAAGACCAAACATATGTTATATATTCGAAATATCGGGAAAAAGAGCTTGCCAAATATAGAAAAGTATACAGGGTGTTCCATTTGAAAAAATGAAGTTGCAATCAATATGTTCCCCACTCTGTATACCTATATTTCATTTTATGAAATCATTTTAAAAAACATCAGTCGATTTCGTGAAACTTTTGTAAAAAACATTTTTTGTAGGTACCGGGTTTTCCACCATAATTTGACCCCCCCTTTAACTTTGTTACTAAATGAGGTAGGTACAAAAAAATGTTTTTTACAAAAGTTTCACGAAATCGACTAATGTTTCTCAAAATGCAGGGCTGATCCTAGCAGGTGTGCAGCGCGTGCCCCGCATGCTGGCGGCCAAATTCAAGGGGCGGCTGCAGGCTTTGTAAAAAATATAATTTCCAACAAATTTCAAAGAGATGATTGTTTTCAATTGTCGATTATTACTCTAATCATCCAAAATTTGAATGAGACGACCAAAAAAATTAATGAACTGAAATAAACATGAAATTGCACATTTTCTGTGAAATCTTGGTGCGAGTTAAAATTGAGATTGGAAAAGAATTATACCTACTACCTACTATATTGATGCGGAACAACAAAATGTTTTTAACCGATAAAAAAGCGATGGCGTGCCATCGCCCATCATTGAAAGAATGATTATTGTAGTACAATTTTTGGCCAGTCAGAATTTGGCATTTTGGGGAATTAGTTCAGAATTATATACTTAGTAGAGATAATGTAGTAGTTCCTGCTTATACACATAGTTTTTCGTGACAAATAAGTTTGTGTTTTTTTTTAGTATTTAGTTCGTGTTTCTTTCCTATATTATCTACAAATTTTTTATTGAATGTTTTTTATTTTGTTGAAATGGATGTATCATGTATCTAGTACATAATTCATCATCTAGCACACAGATACTGTAGTATATAAAAATATTATAATATGCATGTTAATTGCATTTTCATTGTGTAAGATAACATAAAAATCTTCAGAGAAGATGTCGGAGGGCAGAGGGATCACCAAAATATTTACGGAAAAAGTAACGGGGTTATCCCCCCTTAAATCTAATATGTACAGTTTTTTCCTAATAGTAAAAAGAGGACCATTGAAGATCTTATATATACAGGGTGTCCCAAGTTCGAGTGCCTATTAGACGTTTCTGGAGAACTGAACATATTTGAAATCAGAAAATTGGGATTATGATATTGCTCGAAATTCTCTATAGACCTAAAATATTTTTGGGGCCTGACCACTTCCGGTTATACAAGGAGTGAAAATAAATTTGTTTAAATTTTTTTTTCAATTTTTTCGTTTATGATATGATGGAGTATTCAATGCTGAAAATACATTTCTGTCAAAACCATTGTATTCATTAAAATAGTTTCCAAAATATCCAAAAACCTGAAAAAAAAGTCAAATATTTATATAGTCAGTGTATTATGTTCATTTTTCCTATTCTGAATATCCCCAGTGTAAACCGTTCTCACAACGTCAAAGTAGAAAAATGTGGAATGGTCATACATCTTTTGAATTTTATAAATATCATCACAGGGTGTTTCAAATTTTGTGTCGAAAACTGTGATCGAAAATTGGCCATAACTTCTGTTTTTCAAATAGGAACCCTATTTTTTTATGATTGCGTTGGATTTTGCGAAGAAAAATAGTGATAGCACTCTAAGATGCCCTTTCTCATGAATTCAGTGTTTTCTGAGTTATTTGACTCTGCAGTCAACGTACAACATTCATCCAGAAAATCTCGAATAACTCCGAAACTACTGAATTCAGGGGCAAGGGTATCTTAGAGTGCTATCACTATTTTCCTTGCAGAATCCAACGCAATAATGAAAAAATAGAGTTCTGATTTGAAAAACAGAAGTTATGGCTAATTTTCGACCCACAATTTGAAACACCCTGTGAGTGTGATGGTATTCATGAATTTCAAAAACTGCAACCTTTCCACATTCTTCTACTTTGACGTTGAGAGAACAGTTTACACTGGGAATCTTCAGAATAAGAAAAATGAACATGATACTGTCTATGTATTATTATTTGACTTTTTCAGGTTTTTTTTAGATATTTTGAAAGCTATTTGAATAAATACAATGTTTTCAACAGAAATGTATTCAGCATCGAATACTCAATCAAATCAGAAACAAAAAAAATTATTTTCACTCCTTGTTAAAACGGAAGTGCTCAGGCTCCAAAAATATTTTAGGACGGTAGAGAATTTCGGACAATAATATAATCCCAATTTTCTTATTTCAAATATGTCCATTTCTCCAGAAACGTCTAAGAGGCACTCGAATTCGGGACACCCTGTATATATGTATATACATTAAAAGAAAAAGGTATATTTTGTGTCTTTGGGGCGGCACATAAGGATTCTGCACGCGGGCGGCCAACACCCTAGGATCGGCACTGTTAAAATGTAGTTGCATTCAAAATGTTGTTCACGCTGTATATATCCCAATTGACGTAATCATTTTCGAAAAATTTATTCGATTTCGTACAATTTTTGTATGAAGAATTTTTATGTATCTGATGTTTTTGTAATAGAATTAAAGGGGTGGTCAATGTATAGTGAAAAACTTCAATAATTTCAAGGTTTACTGAAATATATCTACTAAAATTCCTCTCAAATATGTCCAATTTGGCCCACTTCATACTCTTGGTTGAAAATTTTCATGTTTTCATGCCCCTCCTGAAAAATTCCCTAGATCCGCCAGTGGTCTCAGATGAAGCAACTATCAATTCATTATGTTACTTTCGGGATAATGCGTCAGAATGATAAAACAGGATGTTCTCAGTTCGAGTGCCTATTTTACGTTTCTATTTAAAATATTTGATACAATACCATAATCCAAATTTTCAGATTTCAAATACCTCCAGCTCCAGATCTGCAGGCTCTCGAACACAACACACTGTATATGCACGATTAAAATAATAACTTTAGCGAGCCGTTTCCGGTGATTGAGTTATCTGAAGACATCATTCTTCCCCAACATCTGTGTAATAATCAATCTGAGATTAAAAATCATCTCATCCCCTTAAACCGAATTGAAATATCGAAAGGCATCCTCTGTCACCCATATAACAATCACCCTAAGTGTGTTTCAAATGAGTCAGCGGTCCTGCTCCATTTGTTCAATCTCCACTGAGTAACCTGGCATATTCAAAAATATATTAACATGGAGATGAATATGCTGAGAAACTTCTCTGACGGCAGGATATATTTTAAAACTCCATTAGCATTCGGAACTTTGTGGTATTATCAATCATCACGATGCGGGGGCGACACTTTGGAAAGTGATTCCGGTGGAATCATGGAAACATCATTTTTCAAGAAATCTGAAAACATTTTTCGTGTCGGGAAGGAAACGACAATGTGCCGCCTGTCAATTACGATCAGAACAATCTTCTCCCTGCTTTCGCATCCATCACAATCAGTCATAATTCGTCGTTTCAAAAACAAAGCAAAAAAGGTAAAGTTTTTCGACTTCTCATTATGGGAAGCGACAGCTTCATAATTTTCTCTAGTATTTTCAAATAAATATACAGGGTGCTTCGAAACTATTGGTTAATTTGATGAATAACATACAGGTTGTCCCAATTCCCCATGAATGGTGGGCACGTTCGATATTTCTCATATTGAAATAATTTAGGAGATTTTACTAAGATACAAGTTCTGAATTGGGGATCCTAAATTATATCCAGAATATAATTGGTGGTATAAGGATCAAAAAGCAGGAAAATGACACACTATCAGTTCGCCGACGTTTCGGAAATGTATTTTTCCATCTTCAGAGCCCTACAAAAGTTGGAGAACACAATACAATAATCTCACACAAATAGGAAAATTACGAGCTACACCTTAAACTATTGACGAGAAAAATGATTACTTACAAAGCACAGTATGATATAAATAGAAATACATACAGACTACAGAGACATAAACTGTTTTTGATTTTCAATTGAAAACTGTGTTTCGGGCGCCATTTTTAGCTGGCTGTTACTGAGCAGAGGGGCTCTAAAAATAACAGGTTATAGACAAGGAATCACCCAAGGGCGAATTTACGGGGGATAGAGGGGGTAATTACCCCCTCTTATGAGTATCAAAAAGTCCTTAAAAAAAGTTACGCTTGCGTAACTTGCGTAACACCACTTTGGTGGTGTACATAAAAAATTTCATACATTCTGCCTTATTTTCAATCGTTATTACCCTACCCCCAATGAAAAAAGCTATATCCGCCCTTGGAATCACCTCCTACATTTTTTCGCAATTATTCGTATACTCCTTGTATAGGGTGTTTCATTCAAAATATCAATGTTGAGGTCCATTTCCGGTATAATCGGAAGTTGAGGAAAATATTTTAGCTAGAAAAATATTATTCCCAAATATTTGTACACAAATTATCGGTAAATACCTTAGATTATACAGGGTGGCCCACCCCAGACGCGGTTCTCATTTTGAGGCAGTGAATGAAGACATTTTGAAAATTTTTTTTTCGTGAAATGTAAAGGACAATCAGATGCAGAATTTAAAATATACTGGGTGTGCGATAACAAAGATATAGACCATAGTTACACTTTTTAAATGGAATACCCTATATATGAATTCAAAAATTGAATGGCGAGCTCAAATAATTATGAGTTTATAGAGACCATTTTATGTCTTAGAAGAACCATTGTAGAGAAAATGGCGAAAAATCGAAGAGAAGGAGTATTTTTAATTTTGAGCCAACGAAACAGACAATGTTTTTTCGTGTAGACATATTGGCTACTCTTATGCAGAAGAAAAAAATTCAACTCTGGAATAGGTATACTGAATGATCATAATTAATGTTCAAACATAAACTACAAATAATGGTCGAAAACTTTCTTATTTTCAAATTTTCAAAATGTCTTCATTTACTGCCTCAAAATGAGAACCGCGTCTGGGGTGGGCCACCCTGTATATCCCTGAAGGATCTCATCATTTCTTTCTTCTGAAGATGAGTCGTGCGATGTGTTGTTGAAAAGGTCTTTCCCCCTGATTATGACAGTGCACATTTTTTTCAAGATCTCATTATTCGGTTTCGAATATGGAACGCCTCTCAATTTATCTGGAGCAAAAAATGATTACCAGTGTCAATAGGACAAGGCAGAATGGTGATATTCGATGAAAAAAACGAGTTAAGTGTCCTGAATAATTTGATCCAACAAATACCTTAATTGACCCCGTGAACTTCCATAAAATAGTATAAATTTTGCTCCGATTTCCATCTCTTATGTATGGAAGTTGGCGGGGCTCAATTTTCCATTTAATAGATCAAATTATTCTGGACACTTATATCTGTTTTTTTTTATTTCACCATAGATGCATAGAAATACCTGGTGAAACGACTCCTAAGTAAAAATCGTGAACAAAATTTGTAGATCAAAACAATTGAAATTTTGTGCTACTTCCGGAATAATCCGCAATATTTATCGGTCGTGGCGCGATGATCAGTATGATATAGGTTATGTTATGTTTTTAGAGAAATGACACAATGACAGTTGTCTCTGATCAAAACTTCAAAACAATTTCGAATGTCATAAATCTTTATGGAATAATAGCGCGACCTCTTTCGGGAGAAATGAAAAGCCGCACAAAGTATCACATGATCAATCGACAAGAAAGTCTTAAACAAAATCTAATCAGTTCCAACACCAGGTATTCTATGCATCTATATTTCACCATTTTGTCTTGAGCCATTGACATTGCTAATCATTTCATACTTCAAGTAAATTGGAGAATTATTACGTAAATAATGATCAATTCTCAAAAAAATATTCAGAAGGAGAAGAGCTCTTCAACATGAACAAAATTGACGTGTACGAGAAATCTTTCACATATTGATTTTTCTGCTAGAAAAGACCTGTTTCCTTGTCAATGGGACACCCTACATATTTGAATTATTTTATCCCGTAATTGCAGTCATTTTATTTATGGTTATGTTGCAGGTATTCATACCACGATGACATCATGAGTGAAGAAGACTATCACAAATACCTTCAGTCCATTTAGTGATGAAATTCAACCAGGAAGAAAATAATAATCACAGCACTCTGAAGAGTTGAACATAAGTTACCTTTCGTAATGTTCCATCCAATGTTTATTGTGTTTGTCGTGAAGTATATCCAATGGACGATAAGTGTAAATTTTAATTTAAAATGTCCGAATTATCGCCAAATTTGTAATTTGTTACCCTTTTACTTTCATTCACCCTGTTCGAATGGGTGATTTGTTTGTTATTTTGGACTCTTTCTTTAATTATATTTTTTTTTCCGTATTCTTGGAAATTCTATAAGGAATTACCATCCCAGCACTTGCTCTCTCATTGTTATCATGGTTATTTTAGAGTCAAAAAATGACAAGCATATCACCAGTTCATTTTTGCAGATTCATCATCAGCATGAGCTCAACGTTGACTAAAATAATATTAATAAAATAAAAGACAGATAGCTCCATAGACTATCTACAGAATGCGGAGCTTGTTCAAGGTCAATTGTGGATTCATGCTCTTCCATAAACCTAGCAATTGATGTTTGGCCTCTTAAAAGCCATATATTCTTAATTATTTGATATTTTGTACTACTACCAACAATGTCAAGCTCTAAAATCTGTAGGGAAAGTCTTTGGATGTGGCTTCAAGTCTGGATAGATATAAGTTTACTGGTGCATTCAGTAATTTTTTGTGATGAAAATGTTAATTAACTTAGTATTAAGATATCACTTGTATGCATCTGCTCCGACAATTCGAGAAGTTGACATATCAGTTCAACATTGAAAAATAAAATCATGTTACAATTCATAATTTCGACGAATGAAAGCATTTTTATCCTATTTGGCAACCAGTCGTTGTTATAGAACTGGCCGATTCATTATTCCCCAAAATTCCCTCCATATAGCTAATGAAAGGAAACCCTCAAAGTTTTAATCCATTCATTTAATAATTGAACCATTTATAAGCTGAAATTGAAAGATTCTACAATTAAGCGCCTTTTTGGTGAAGAAGAGGCGGTCTATTGTAAAGGATGTAATAGATTAAATAAATTCAGCAATCGTACTTTAGATTTAGTAATTAGCCATTAGCGAAAATCTCCTCCTTGCCTCATTAAATTCAGATGAATAACTCATCAACGCTCGCTATTTCAACTATGTTCGTTCGTTTTATGTTGTACAATTTTACTAGTTTGTTCTTGTATTCATCATCAATATTCTCATCAACTCTCATCATTTGATCGTTGAATCACAAAAAAAACTTTTGACTATGACAAAAGATGTTGGGGGTTGTTGTATCATTTCGGATTGTAGAACAATTCGATCTAGATTTTTTAGGAAAGTGACTTTTCTGAACGCATTCAAGAGATTGATAATTTCACTCTAACTTCTCTTCATTTATTATATTTTCATGTTACGTTCTCACCATGGATGCATAGAATAGGTATCCTATGCATATTCGTTCTACAGTGTCTTTATCCAGGACAGTGGCGACAATAGACGTTCACGTTTTGATTGGTCGGACTGTTTTCGACCACTAATGGCGGACTTTCATTGATTTGTTGTCATGTCATAGTGTATAAAGCTCAAAATCGAGTCGAATGTCAAACAGTACGACACTCAAATGTGAACAAATATCCGCCATGTTTGTGCAAAATGTATAAATTCACTGTATAAAGTCACTGTAATTCGTTCCACCTAATTATATATTTGTAATGATTTCAGGCATCCACAGTCGTATTTTCATTTAATCATTGAGTTTGAATATATTTATTATTTGAACTCGATGATTTAATTAAGACCGAGAATCTTAATCATGAGCTCATCTGCTTGAGTGTTTTCAAGTTCTTACAATTTTCGAACTCAAAACGAGATTTTCATGAAAAATTATCTTTCAATTTTTTCATAAATTGAAATGCACAAATGCAAAGCAAAAATACTTCGATTGAATCCCAAAATACCTGATTGAAAAATCGAAAATATCCTTTCACCTCTTGATGAAGAATGATTAGAATCATGAAATTAAATTATTTTCGAAAAAAACAATTTTTGCTGATACTCACATATCTATAACATATCTATGACAAAATTCAATAATATCAAGGAGACGATGCATACCTTAAGTAATATAAGAAAGATTTCCCATCCAACTCCTCAATTGTATCATTTAATAGCATGAACATTTTTATTGTTGAGATCGTCATACCAGAAATAATATTCCTGCATGAAATATTTGCGTATTGTGTTATATTTTAGAATTATTATGAATTATAATGTCTCTAAATACTCACGTCATGAAAGTACGAGTCTAAATTGAGACAAACATGATCAATTCATTTGCATTTCTCGACTAGTCACGAGTATTTTTCGCAAGCAATTGTTGGAAAACTTACATATGTATTAATAAATGACGGCCCTAAGTTTAAGGAATAAATGTACATATTAGGCATTGCGACTGGAAAAAATATATATTAATGTATTTTTTTTTATTAAATATTGTTTGATATATTATTTGTAACAGTTGTCTATGAATGTTCAATAAACCATTCATCTCACTGATAGTTTCTCTCTTCTAAAGAAACGCCTCAACTCTATTTGAGAAAAGTAACCAAAACCATTGTTTAAACAATGCCAAAACTAAGGCCCATGCGTTAGTTCATTCGTGAACTATAGGGGGCGTACTGCTTCCTTGGTTTAGCCTTTAGTGTGAAAGTTTTTATTGAAATGAGACTTCGGATTGCTTGAGCTTAGCTTGCATGCAACCCATTCGATGAAAATGAATTGAAATTTTGTATGGGCGGAAATATTGATTGTTTCTCACTTTTTACAAAAACCCTTCATTCCAGAAATAGGTCGACAGACCCCCGATCAAGTGCAGAATTCAAACTTCGTTAAATCGTTTTTAGTTCATGTTTTTTACTGCCTCTTTTTCGTTTTATCCTTCTTTCAGATATAATTTCTAGATACCTGTCCGTTTCCAACACCACTGCTGGTTGATATTTGTAATAATATGTCGGACTGCGGACAAGTATTCAATAAACCATATGTTTAACTGCTAACTACTGGTGAACAATCTTTTCCACTTGGTTGTGCCCTCCAAAGACTTCTATCTTCGCTTCTGGTAGTGATATCGAACAGGGCCCCCGTAACCGGGTGTGCAACGCGTGCAACGCACGCGGGCGCCAATTCAAAGGGGCGCCAAAAAAAATGAAAAATCCAAATGAAAACATATAAACATATCAAGAAATTTGTTTAAGAAATAATAGCTTCTTTGTGCCATGCGCTGCACATACCTAACTTGAATTTAGCAGTAAATGATGCTGCTAAAGTATCGAATGAAACTGTGAACTTTTTTAATATAGTACAAGAACTCTATGTGTTTTTTTATTCTTCCACAAAAAGATGAGATATTATAAAAAAAATTTTCTTGAATTAAATCTTAAACCCCTAAGTGATACCAGATGGTCGAGTAGAGTAGATGCTATAAAGCTATTGAAATTTCATATATGTAGTTATAATTTGTGAGAGTCTTTTAGAAATAGCGGATAACGATAATTCTTTTAGCATAGAAGTTAGGCATAAAGCAAGTAGTTTACTATTAAATATCCAATCATTTAAATTTATTTGTAGTGTAATCATTTGGTATGATGTTTTATTTTTCAGATTAATATTGTAAGCAAATTGATGCAAAGTGCAACAATAGGGATGTTGACTATTTTTTGGAAATTATTTTAATTTGTAGATAAGCCCTATACAAACACGAAAAAAATATTTTCATGGAAAAAATATAGCAAATACCAATAAAAAATGCGTAAATAAAAATAGTTTTCAAAATTCCCGCTGAAACGAAGTGATTATGATGACGTCACTATACGGTAAACAGACTTCGCCGTCTGTCAAAGCGAACTGATCTTGTGTCATTTTCGACGTTCCAAATCTACATGTTATGATAGGGTTTTCAGTGCGGTGTAATGAAAAATTTATTTCGATGAAGTAATAAGAGAATTTGCTGCTGCTAACAGGGACGGGCCTAAGGGGGGGGATGGGGGGGGACGATCCCCCCCCAATGTTGAACAGAGTTGGCAAATTTTAAAAGCAGTTGGAATATTTTCGAAGCTGTTGAAAAATTTCCGAAGCGGTTGGAAAAATTTCGAAGCAGTTGGAAAAGTTTTGAAGAAGTTGGGAAAATTTCGAAGCAGTTGGGAAAATTTTGAAGCAGTTGGAAAGATTTCAATTGAGTTGGAATACATATTTCTACAAAAGTCCCCAATGTTGAACAGAGTTGGCAAATTTTAAAAGCAGTTGGAATATTTTCGTAGCTGTTGAAAAATTTTCGAAGAAGTTGGGAAAATTTGGAAGCAGTTGGAAAGATTTCAATTGAGTTGGAATACATATTTCTACAAGAGTCCCCAATGTTGAACAGAGTTGGCAAATTTTAAAAGCAGTTGGAGTATTTTCGAAGCAGTTGGAAAAGTTTCGAAGAAGTTGGGAAAATTCCGAAGCAGTTGGGAAAATTTTGAAGCAGTTGGAAAGATTTCAATTGAGTTGGAATACATATTTCTACAAGAGTCCCCAATGTTGAACAGAGTTGGCAAATTTTAAAAGCAGTTGGAATATTTTCGAAGCTGTTGAAAAATTTTTGAAGCAGTTGGAAAAGTTTTGAAGAAGTTGGGAAAATTCCGAAGCAGTTGGGAAAATTTTGAAGCAGTTGGAGAAATATCAATGGAGTTGGAATACATATTTCTACAAAAGTTTTCTTAAAATGTGAATGAATTTGACTTTTTTTAAATGAAGTTTTAAATCAATGTTTATTAAACCGGTAGAACTAAGCCCACGTTTAGCCGGACAAAAGCATGTAGAGAATAGCGACAAATGTACAAATTCTTGTTGGAGTATATTTAGAGTATTTGGCAGTTTTGGCCCAATGTGCAATGTGTATAACCAGCAATAAATGGTATTTATTCCGAATTGCTACCAAGTGTTTGAAAAGATGAACAATTTTTCATCTTTTACGTTATCCCTCAGCAGGTAGCTGTGAATTTCTCAGTTTGGCCGCATCGACGTTGTCCATCTGGTACCATTTGCGCTATTTCTCTCGGTAGGGCAGTAGGCAGTATTTTTTTCTCATTCTTAATTATTCTATCAAATCTCCGTTCAACACGTAAATTTGTTAAGGGGCCGTTATACTTTGGACGACGGCACCGATTCCATAATTTTTTGCATTAATTGAGCGTATATCCAAATGGATTTTTTTTTAATATAGAAAATTGATTTGTCGAGGGCACTCCAATGAATTTTCTGAAAAAATGGATCAACAACCGCCATAAAACGATTATGAAGTCAATTTTCATAGACTCTCAAATGCAACCCGATTTTTTCATGCGAAAAAATGATTTTCTAAAAGAGAAGAAATCGGAGTGCCCTCAAGACATCCTTTAACTTCAATTTGAAGAAAAAAATCAAGCTATTAGCTTAAAAATTTAGGACGTAAACTTGGAAAAATGAAAGGCACTTTTTGAATGGAGAATCGGTGCCGTAGCCGATTTTTTCATACGAAAAAATAATTTTATCAAAGAGAAGAAATTGGAGTGCCCTCAAGACATCCTTCAACTTCAATTTAAAAAAAATCAAGCTTTTAGGTGAAAAATTGAGGGCGTGAACTTGGAAGAATGAAAGGCACTTTTTGAATTGAGAATCGGTGCCGTAGCCGATTTCTTCATGCGAATAAATAACTTTATCAAAGAGAAGAAATTGAAGTGCCCTCAAGACATCCTTCATCTTCAATTTAAAAAAATCAAGCTTTTTGGTGAAAAATTGAGGGCGTGAACTTGGAAAAATGAAAGGCCCCTATGCAAAAATGGACCGAAAAAGATTCAAAGTGAAGTGTGTAGTATGTGGATTTTTTTCAGTTCACTTCAATAAATGATTTATTTTTCTTCGGAATTGAACTTAAAAATCGAAACATACAAAATAATGATAATAGATGCTGTATAATCCTGTAGAGTGTGGAGTGTGTTAATCTAGTAATGCATCAGAATTAAAAAACTACACTACAAAATTTTCTAAATATTTTTAATGCTCTCGGGAAAAAAAACATTGACACGCAATCCAAAATACCACTCCCCCCTTCAACCGTTGGTTTTCTAATCCTTTAATGCACAGTTGGAAAATTTTCGAAGCTATCCCCCCCCAAAAATTTGGCTTCGGCCCGTCCCTGGCTGCTAAATCGAGATTGTTTATTTTTTCTATTAAAATAGAAAAGTTTTCGTTTTATTATAAAATAATTAAAATATATTTTTTATAACTGGATCTCGTACATTAATGAAGGGCGCCAAAATAGTGTCCCGCACGCGGGCGCCACTCAGCCTTGCGGGGGCCCTATTATCGAACGTCAGTTCTCTGTGTTGTAGGTTCAGAGGTGTGTATCCCTTATCCTCTGTTGTCACCAATTTCATCAGGCTATCCCCAGACTCGAGCAGTCGCTGCCTCAAGTTTTTCTCCTGGGCTCTGCAGAGTCTATAGATGTTGAACAGGCCTACTCCGCCATCTCGTCTAGGTAGATGAAGCATTTTCACCGATGCATTGGTGGGCAGACATCGGAACTTTGTCATAAGGCGGTGGGTGAGTCGATACAACTCATCCAGATCAGCATCTGAACACTTCAAGACTCCGAAAGTGTAGGTCAGAACTGTCGTAGCCCAAGAGTTCAACTCATCGATCTGGTTTTGGTGTTGAGCACTTTCATAACCCTGTTCTTATATTTCACCATAAACTCTGTTTTCAAACGTGTGTGATCAATCCTTTGATTCTCTGGTGTGCCTAGATATTTGTAGGTATCTTCTGGTAACTTATTGCAGATGTCCTGAAACCCTTCCTGAGTGTTGTCCATTTTACCCTTCTTGAAGTTGATTATAGCGCATTTATCGAGACTAAAGGAAATGCCTATGCCGCTGCTGAAGGTGCGTACTGAATCTATGAGGGAGTGAAGCTGGTTTTGGTTCTCGCTAAAGAGTTTAAAATCGTCCATATACAACAAATGGGATTATTTTTCTCGGGTTCTCCATTGAAAGTCTGTACCCCTTGTTCGTATTATTGAGAGTTGTAGACAGAGGGTTCAGAGCCATACAAAACCACATCGGTGAAAGTGCATCGCCTTGAAATATTCCTCTTGATATTTTCACGGTTCCAGCATTGGTGTTGTTGATTAGGATGGTTCGCCATGTACTCATGAGATGTTGCAGTACGGCTCTTATTTTCGGACAAATCTTATAATCTCCAGTACTTTGACAAACAAGCCAATCGTGCGGCACTGTATCGAAGGCCTTCCGGCAATCCATGTAACATACACTTAAATTCCTCCTCCTCGTTTTGGCTTGTTTTAAAACCACAGCATCTATAGTTAGTTGATGTTTGCATCCTGCAGATCGTCGAGAGCATCCCTTCTGTGCTTCCTCCAAAATATTTTTGGCAACACGTTGATTATATATAGCATTATTGAGGAGAGAAGTGAATAGCTTGTACACACTGATAAGCACGTGATTGGTCTGTAGTTATCTGGCTTGATGTGATCTCCATTTTTGTAAAGCATGAAGGTATTGCCTTGAGTAAGGAAGGTAGGAATTTTGTGAGGGTCTTCCAGTGCCTCCGAAAAACATCTAGTCAGACTTGGGTGACATGCTGAAAACTGTTCGACCCAGATGTTGTGGAGTCGTTCAGGTCCTGACGATTTCCAGTTACTAGTTGCTTTAATTTGGTTGGAGATTTCCTCGACTGCGAAATGATCCTTTTTCATTCCAACGAGTTCTGATTTCCGCTGTTCGATGTCTTTCAGCCAGCCAGTATTTCTTTGTATTTGTTCACTTTTCGACCATAAGGAGCTCCAATATTGCCGAAAATCGTCTCTGCTGATGTCAGCTTACAAATTGGCGGTGATTACGGTTGGTTTTTCTAGGCTCCTGAAGAATTTTCTTTTGTCCTTCGCAAATTCGGTGTTCTGTTGTTTTCTCTTCGACAGCTCGTTGTATCTCCTCAAACAAGCTCCTTTTGCTTTAGCTGGTTGTCTCAAGCGGTCTTTCAGTTCAAAAATCATCCGTTCATGCTGCGGTGATTCTAGGTTCACTCCTGCGAGTCCGAGTGCGGTTATTGCTTGCACTTGGCGAAGTACTTAGCGAGATCTATTGTTCTTCAGGAACCCGTTCAAAACATCTACTTGTCCTCGAAGTTTATCAACGTCCTGCATTAATCGTCTTTTCCAGGCAGGAATTTCATTTTTGGCGTTTTGTTTGCTGGTTCTGGGCATGTATTTTGCCCATTTTGTTCGATAACTGTGATGGCAGCACAGTACAGAGATAGGTGGACTTGTTCCAACGTGTATTGAGTGCTAAGGTATTCGGCCATTATTTCGTTGAACCATCTCAATGTTATTTTTGGCCCTAGAGTTGGAGTTCAATTTCGGGAGGATGGGGTGGTTGAGTAGATCAGTATATTCGTATAGTGGGTGAGGTTACTATTGAAGGTGTCATACAGCTGGTGAAGTTTTGGATGCCTCTTGGTGAACTCGGTATAGAGGGAGTATCTCCATCCAGGAAGTGGTTTGTCATCGCAATCGTTCACGTAATAAAAAGCTCGCATTACTTCAATATTCATTTCGCGGCTCTACTTGATACGTGCGTTGCGAGCTCCCCTGCGGGCAGTCCTCCTCACGATGGTCGAGCCAGCAGGTGGAGTGTCATTTTGATCTTCTGCCATTTTTTGGGATTCCACTTCCTGATGTTCTGGTGGAGCTGTATTTTGTTGTATGACCGGAGCCCGCTTCCTTAGCACCCTGCCACAGACGGATCGCATGCTGTCATGCCCAGCGTCGGCTCCGGACATGCCCTGGCACTCCCCAGGCAGCGACTCTTTTCCGAGGCCTAATAATTTCACCATTTTCATGGGTTTGCCACCATTTTCCCTTGGTGGCCCAGGTAACTCGGTCCGTGGGGACGTCACGTCACCCCCCATGTGGCATGGCAGAAACCATATTATTATCATTATGATTTTTCCATTTCAGTCTTGACAAAGTTGATAAACCTTCTGACAACATTGTTAATTTGTACAGGGTGGGGCAGAAGAACCTATCCGATTTCAAATCCCTTTTTCTCAGAAGAGAGAGCAGGTAGAGTAGTGGGGTGAAAACCGTTAGAAAGCTGGTTTTATGCCATTTGTCAGTAGTCAACATGCCTTGGTCTGGTGAACATCGTGCTTTTGTTATTGAGCGGTTTATCGAATGCGGCGGTTCGATAATTGCTACACAACGTGCTTTTCGAATTCATTTCGGACTCGGGCGTCATGATCCTGTTCCACATCACGCTACGATTAAAGTGTGGGTGTCAAATTTTAGACAGACGAGTTCAGCATTGAAAAAGAAGTCGCCTGGACGTCCCAGGACAGCAACAGGACCTGAAAACGTAGCCAATGTGAGAGCCGCGATTGAACGTTCCCCGCGTCGTTCGGCGCGAAAACATTCCATGTGACTTCTTCCTTTGGGGTTACCTCAAATCGAAGGTTTACCAGCATCGACCAAGGACCCTTCTTGCTTTACGAAGGGAAATTGCTCGGGCAATTGAAGAAATTCCTGTGGAAATGACGGTGAAAGTCATGGAAAGCTACCGCGAGCGCCTAAATAAGTGTATCCGCTCCCAAGGACGACATTTGAGTGATGTGCTTTTCAAAACTTAAATTTAAAAATGGCATAAAATTTGCGATATGTTAATAAAAAAAATTTTTTGACAAGCTGAGTGGTTTTAATTTTATAACGTTTTGAAATCGGATAGGTTTTTCTGCCCCACCCTGTATAGATAATCAGAGACTTTATAAAGTTCAGCTATTCTGTGATATTATAAATCCAGGGAAGCATCCAAATTATTCTTATGATTTTTGATTGTTTCGTCAAATTTTGTCGGGTAAAATTGGAAATGTTTCGAAAACGACGCGTTTCATCAAAAAACATAAGAATACATACTTTCATTTTTCAAAATGATTGCTTCTTTCGAAAATATGAACCGTTTATCTTTTTCAAGTGGTTTTATAGTATTTTTGCGTGGTTTTATGAGTCAGCTACGCTGTAACTTTTATACCCGGAGAAATATTGAATAAGTTTTGATTGAGGAATATGCACCATGAATAGTAAACAATCAACCAAAATTCAGTTCATTCGAAATAGCGGTTCCGAAGATATGAACAGGAAAGTGTTTTTTTTTTCATGGATTTTCGACACCCTTCGAAAGAAACCGAATGCAGCGGGAAAAAAGTGTTTCGTTTGGTGAGAGGAATCTACAGTTAGAACATATGTACAAGTCGAAGACTCACCCTGTATATATTAGTTTTTAATTGTCCTCAGATTAAAGATCTTACATGCGCAAAATTGTTTGGATCTTTTATGAAAATTATTTGAAAAAAATATTGTCTTCTATTCCTATATATTCCAATAATCCCTTGGTAGAAGTTCAATCGATGCCTAATATTTTCAATAAATCAATTACCCCCCCCCCCCCCCATGAAAAGTTGTCTGGATCCGCCAGTGCATTGTTCTGGATTAAAACGCTCTGTAAATAGATATTCCATTTGAAATTACGAATTTCCGGCAAGTAAAACCCCCAGAAGTTGCAGACGACTAAAAATAATTTTGCTTGAAAGTCGAATCAGCTCGTGAGGAAAGACTATTGAAGGAAAAAACAGACAGTTTCATTCTTTTTGTCATTAGTTTTTTCAAGGAGAAACTTTGCTCCAAGTAGACTGTGTCTGCTTATTATAATTTAATGGGGAAGATTGAAAGTGGATCGCATGGAGGTAGGTAGGGATCACCAGATAACTATAATTAATCGGACAGATATGTGGTGTTTACGAATAAGCAAGACGAGATTACTCATCAGCTAAAGGTAAACGAACCAAGAGTGGATCTATTTTCATTGGTCCGGAAAATGGAAACAAAACAACATACAGTAGGTAAATAAATATACCTCGACATGAACTTCTACCACGAATGTCGACGTTGCCAAGTGTTTACATTTCGCTCTTCAATTTGTACTGTTCGAATACAATAGAAAATTGCAACAAATTTCGGAGAGAAGTAATGAAGGGTCCCACTCAAAAAGAAACATGAAAATTCTAGTAGAAAAATGAGGATTGTGGTAATTCCATCGGACCCATTAATTCTCACCAACATAAACCTTCATTTGTTAATTTTGTAGGAAAACTGATCTTATGATTTGCCTAATGTTTTCCGAGTTACTGGCAGGCCACCCAGAACAATTGTGTGACATAAAGTTTTTCAACATACCTACCTTTCTACCTTTAATTGTCTACCTCTTATGCTCCAACAGATAGATTGCATTTATTGCATTGCATTAAAATAATCAAAGGTATTTTCTTATCAAAATGAAATGCACGCCCATGTTGAACTTTCCAGTTGCACACAAATGTTATTTCTCGCCCATGCCCTCGTGGAAATACATAGTCAACTAAACCTTGATCCATCTCTGGTATTAACAAATTGTTCAGGCAACTGCAATATTATATCGATATTACCATTGTTTTTAGTCTACAAAAACATTGACTCGACAGTGATATTTCTTTTTTTTTAACTATCAACGATATACAGGGTGTCCCACGGTCGAGTGCCTATTAAACGTTTCTGGAGAACTGGACATATTTGAAATCCGAAAATTGGTATTATGATATTGTTGGAAATTCTCTACACTCTACAGGCCTAAAATATTTTTGGAGCATGAGCACTTCCGGTTATACCGGGAGTGCAAATAAATTGGTTCAAAAAATATTTTTTTCAATATTTTCGTTACTGATATGATTGAGTTTTCAATGCTGAATACATTTCTGTTGAAATCATTGTATTCATTCGAATGGTTTTCAAAATATCGAAAGAAAACCTGAAAAAATGTCCAATATTCATAGTCAGTGTTATGTTCATTATTTTTATTCTGAACATCCCAAGTGTAAACCGTTCTCACAACGTCAAAGTAGAAGAATGTGGAAAGGTCATGCATCTTTTGAATTTCCTGAATATCATCAAAGGGCGTTTCAAATTTTGTGTCGGAAACTGTGATCGAAAATTGGCCATAACTTCTGTTTTTCAAATTAGAACCCTATTTTTTTATGATTGCGTTGGATTCTGCGAAGAAAAATAGTGATAGCACTCTCAGATGTTTTTGCTCCTAAAATCAGTAATTCCCGAGATATTTGAGCTTTTCTGGATTCATGTTGTACGTAGAGACAAATTCATCTTATCTTCCGCATGAGAATATTCTGTGACCATAGAAGCAGTAGCGGATTAACCGGTACGCTTAGTACGCTGCAGCGTAGGGCCCCGAGGTCCATAGGGGCCCCGGCGATCGAATTGAATTTTTTTTTCTAGAATGGAAATTCAGTCTGTAAGTGTGAAAGAAAATAGTCAGACTGTACTATATTTTATAAGAAGCTCAGAGGCAACTTGCGAATTATGAATTATTACATTCACACGAGACGCAATTGAATAAGAAGAGCCTCAGAGCAAAACTCAGATGTTGGAAAAAACACACCATCCGAAATTCAGCGTACTGTCCCTAATTATCTTGTCTGCCTGCAATAAATTCCGCCAAGGGTGGCGGCCGAAGTCCAATATTTACAATTACATCATGATTCAATAAATTTGTCGGCCTTTCCTTTAAAATCTAGGAATGTTCTACAGAACGGCCGACCAGATGTTGATTCGTTTAGGGTTGTAAAGTGAAAAATACTTGTGCAAAAGTTCTTAGGTCTGCATATTTTTTTTCTCCCATTCATTTCACAAGATTCGAATAGTGTTGATACTGACAGGCGAGTTTCGTGTAATATTCGAATATTGTGAAGAACTGAGAAGTGTTGGTGAATTGAACTATTTCTGTTTGTGACTTGTGTTTGGACTTTTAAATCCTTGTAGGTACTCTCATTGAACGATATAATTGATAAAGAAGGTAAGCTTTACAGTGCAGTTTAATATGCTAGAAATAACATTCTTCCAATTTTTTGGCAATTCGGCGTAAACATAATTCGAGCGATGATGAGGCAGACCAGTCAAATTTATTTTCGATTTATGTAAGGCATACGAACTAATATTGGTTCAATACCTACCGGGAAAAGGAAGTACAAAATACGATTTACAGAAATTATTTGATTCAACCTGTACCTACGTGATTGTACGACGAAATGACAAACAAAACAAATAATTTCGTTTCAAAAATATGGATGTATATTTGGATATTTATCAATTTAATTCTTGCAATTTTTTCTTGACTTCCGATCATCACCGTTAGACTCATTCACTATGTTCAATAATATGTTCATATTTTACCATTCTTTTGTTGTATCAATTAGATAAAAAATTTTCATATATTAGCTCATCGGATCGGATTTCATACTTCGATAGAGCGAAGTCAATGAATTTCTGTGTTAGTCCTCACAGAATATAAAATAAAATTTAACATTTTCTTATCATTACAGTTGCTAGTTGCATATGTAATATTGACGTGACACCATGTCTGACAGACGTTATATGAGCGGCTACCAAAAACGAAAGCTCAAGGATAGTAAAGAGCAGAGTAAAGCTAAGCATCCAAAATTGACAGAATTTTTTGCTCATTTTCCAAACTTTCATTGATAAAAAATAAATATAGAACTGTTATGACAGAAAATAGACTACAGTTTTCAGGAATACTTTCTATCGAAAGTGATATAACGAGCAGTCTCGATTATGATTCTGCAATAAAAGAATTTGCTGATATTAAAATAAGAAGGAATCAATTTTTTAAGTGGAATTTCATGTTGTAGGTAACTGATTTACAGCTTTACGATACTTGTATCTTTTGTGATGATTTTATTTATTCCTTAATCTCGATGCCGCAATAAAAAATTTGCAGATATAATATTCTTGAGATATTTTGTATTTTGGTGATAATTATCCCTTTTTTAAGATTTTTATTCATCTTTTATATTTTGTTTTGATCTACATATCTTGTATTTTATTAAGTAACTTCATGTTTTGTTTTTAAAGAAGTGAGTTTAAATAAAAAAATTCTTTTGAAAAAAATCGAAAATGTTTCAGAGGGGGCCCCAAAAGTTTTGAAGCGTAGGGCCCCTGAAGTCGTAAATCCGCCACTGCATAGAAGATAAATTATTCCATCAATAATTCACAAGTGACAGGTCCTATTTTCGGCCTTAACCTTACTTCTCGATTCAACTTCAATGGTTACTATGGTTTCATAAGAATAGCCATTGAATCTGTTGGCATGAGAATATTCTGTGACCATAGACGATAAATGATCCCATTAATAATTCACAGGTGACACGTCTAATTATTAGTTGTTACTATGGTTTCATAAGAATATTCATCGAATCTCCTCAGATTCGATGAATTTGACTCTACGTACAACATGGATCCAGAAAAGCTCAAATAACTCGGAAATTACTGAATTTAGGAGCAAGAGCATCTGAGAGTGCTATCATTATTTTTCTTCGCAGAATCCAACGCAATCATAAAAAATAGGGTTCTAATTTGAAAAACAGAAGTTATGGCCAATTTTCGATCACAGTTTTCGACACAAAATTTGAAACACCCTGTGATGATATTTATGAAATTCAAAAGATGCATGATGTTTCCACATTCTTCTACTTTGACGTTGTGAGAACGGTTTACACTTGGGATGTTCAGAATAAGAATAATGAACATAACACTGACTATGAATATTTGACATTTTTTCAGTTTTTTTTTCGATATTTTGAAAACAATTCGAATGAATACAATGGTTTCAACATTAATGTATTCAGCATTGAATACTCAATCATATCAGAAACGAACATATTGAAAAAACTATTTTCGAACAAATTTATTTGCACTCCTGGTATAACCGGAAGTGCTCAGTCTCCAAAAATATTTTGGGCCTGTAGAGAATTTCCAACAATATCATAATACCAATTTTTGGATTTCAAATATGTCCCGTTCTCCAGAAACTTCTAATAGGCACTTTGTTCCTCGAAAAGAATGAGGTTGTTGAAAAAAGCGGCGGTTTCTATGTATGAGTGGACCTCGGAGTGGACATATCCAGAACTCAATATTTTTAAGTTAATTTCATGAAATATTTAACGCGGTGTAAAGAAAGGGCCCCTGGAAGCAATATTAGGAAAAAATAAGGCGGTTTTATTGAGTTTCAAAAATGCCCAAAGAAAATAGCTGGATGGAGTTCTCACATTGTATGTAACTTCTTGGTTACATCACGACCGAAAAGCAGATTACGTATATACAGGGTGGCGCATAATGGACGGGCGTTTTTAAAGCGGCAAGTACAGGCGAACGGGTGGGGGTAGAGGTCCCTAGTTGACATCGTTCGATTCAGGAAAGCTTACCATTTGTTAATCACAATGGTTATCTCATTTTCATTTGTGCGGTTCTGTTAACATTGTTAACAAGCAGAACTGCCGATATTGGGCAGCAGAAAACCCCCGTGAACTGCAGCATCAACGCCCACTTCACAGTGAAAAAGTCACCGATTGGTGTGCAGTGAGCCGTCTTGGAGTAATCCCCTCATTTCTTCGAGGATGCACAAGGAGCAACCGCAACGGTAAACTCCGAGCATTTTTCCTGGACATACGTATCCAATCTCCCGCCTCGGTGATGTGCCATGGCCCCCTCGTTCCCCTGATCTCTCAGCTGCTGATTATTTTGTTAAAAGTTGAAAGAAGCAATTACAGCACAAATTGGGGCAATTGACATCGACTTGCATGCGAGGGTGATGAGGAACTTTGAGGAACGACTACAGCAGTGCATTGCCGAGAACAGTCGTCATCTCCTCACATTATTTTCAAAACATAATTTCACATTTTGATTGTAAAATGTTCAAATAAATTTAATTTTAATTCAAAAACAGCGGAGTCATTGTTATTTTAAAAACGCCCCTCCATTATGCCCCACCCTGTACAATACAATTTAATGAGAACAATACAATTTGATGAGTGTAGGGTTAAGTGGGAGTCATTGGAGTACTTACTATATCTCTTTCTACAGAAACTATAGGATTTTCGATATTTCTTTTCTGACATATACATTCGAAAATTTATTCAAATCTCAGTGTCAATTACTTCGTTGATGAGGGAGGTGGTAACTATAGGATGTAACAAGGATCGGAATGACTATTTCACTCATTTTTCACTCCATTTGCAGTAATAAAGTGTCCATAGAAACTATTGTTTGACAGCGATAAAACATGCAAACCGGCAAAACTTAGCAAGTTCGTTTTCCAGCGATAAAATAAATAAGATGACGATTTTGACAGCGATAAAAAAGGTGCATCGTTTTTTATCACCAATAAAAGCGCCTGTTCCTCTTAAGCGTCAACATCTAGTATACTCACGTCACTTATTCATTATTATTGTTGTTGTTCATTCATATATTCGTTCGTTAATTTATCTTGCCAAAAAACCTTCGAGCTTCTCTTTTAAGGATAAATTTGTTTTCAACTCGAAATTTTTCCTTCATTACCTAGTTTTGCTCCAGAAAATGATATTTGACGAAATCACTCGGCCGTTTTTCACCTCTTGAAATTAGTGAATAATTATTACTTGTTTCTTGCTTTGATTCTGTTACGTAATAATTATTCACAGATTTCAAGAGGTGAAAAACCTAATTCATTATAATTAAACGAAACTATCATTCAATGTAAATAATAATAAAGATTATTAATGAAAGACAAATGAAATGAAATTGAAAATGAAAAAAAAATTGGAATTATCCCAGAAAAAGAAATTTAGTGGAATGTTTTCCTCAATTCCTTTTTTTTTTTCATACGACCTATTCAGTATTCACATCTTGATTGCGAAGTCTATTGAATACGATACCACTTTCTAATACAAACCAATCTCATTCCCTCACTTGAAAAAGAATTGATCATTTCCAGCCTTAGACAAACTTTGTCTAAGTTTCCAGCACTCAATTTCCTTCTGGGGATGTTTAATTTCTACAAGATTGCCGGTAAGGATATTTTCTGTAAATGATAATTTGGAAGTTGAAAATACCTTTCAACAATAATCAAATCCTGCGTGCAGGATTTACCTATTCCTCAAGTAGGACCATGTAGATATCTTTAATCTCTTTCAAGGTGTTTCCTGAATGATTGACGTAAACTCATATAAGAATGCAACAGTGGCGGCTCGTGACCTCGTGAGCTGGTGAGGCGATTATATAAAAAAATTTTATACATAGTGGTTGAATACAACATAATTTTCATATCTAACTACTGAGAGAGAACAGTATTATTCAATGTTATTCAGTATAATAACAGTAACTTTTTTATCGAGAAATCCTCAGAGGTGTACTCAGTAGTAGATTCAATTTAAAAAAAATAAAAGGTGAAAAATGAGAATTTCGGAAATGCCCCATAATATCACTTTTTATAAATTAAATTTATCTATATAATGTCTTCAAAACATTGACCATTATCTTCGCTGATGGCGACAAACAATGCCTTCTCTATTGACATCATTGCGAGAGCCGAGAGTCTATCTTGGAATATCGTATTCCGCAAATATGTTTTAACTCTGATGAAAATAATTGATATTTGGTCCTATCAAGTAATCCTAAAAATTTAATCTCACTCAGATTCTCGAACCTAATTTTTATTTGGTGAATGATACAATCTAAAATTTCATAAAATAAACGTTTATATTTTTCAAATAGTTCAACTGCGTTCAAATTATATTTTTCTCGGTCAAAAGGTATTCCTGTGAGTGCCTTTGATTTTTCGAAAATCTGCTTTACAGAATTTTCATTACGCTTTCCTTGTAACCTCTCAAGGGCAATATTTATTTGGGTTATGCATAACTCAATATTCAAACTACTCAACTGTAGGATTATCGCTCAATTACACTCTTAATTAAACCACAACGAAAGTAATATGAGATAATTCAAAGAAATAATCGAAATATCTAACGATATGAAATGCTGTAACTCAACTGAACATGAGCAGACGATGTTGCAAGTTGCAGGTGGATTACATAAACAAATGAGCAGATGGGGAGTGGCGACATCTATTGAACCTATCCTCGAATCCTGTAGAATCACGGAAAGGTCCGATCGGCGATAGTTGCGTCGCCTCAAAAACCGAATAATACCGACAACTTCGCGCTCCTTCGCGTTCCTTCGCCGTAACTCGGATTCGGTTGGCTGCTTCGAATTTGAACTGGATAGAGACGATGAGATCGTCGCCTCAAAGATCGAAAAATAGCGACACCTTCGAGTTCCTTCGGATTCCGTCGGCTGCTTCGAATTTGAACTGGATGAGACGATGTTCATCGTCGCCTCTGCGTCCTCATGGGATGTTATTGAGCAGTGGCGGCGAAGAAAATTATTGCTGATTTTGATTAGATATGGTGCATATTTTAATATTTTGGTGTTCGCTCCCTGTTCTTTTATTTTTCTGAGATTGTGAGGAAAATGATAAAATGATAGGTGAGGCGCCGCCTCACTTGCCTCACCCGACGAGCCGCCACTGGAATGCAACAACTGAGATAATTTGTATAGATAATTGTTGTGCATTGATCACATTTCATTTAATACGTTAATTTAAAAATAGAGCATGGTTCTCCAGAAATGATTGGAATAGTGGCAACGTCACCTTGTTCCATCAGCTGACTGCGCAAAACATTCTCTTCGATTTCGTCCACAGCTAGAACGACACCGTGAACTGTCAAAAGAGTATAGTTGTTTGTGTTTATAAAATCAGCTGTTTTGGAGGAACGCAGTGAAATATGCCGTTTATTTCCAAGGATTGGCGGTCGCCTGGAGAAGCCTGGGTGAAAACTGATGAAGGATGGGAAAAGAAAAAGGTCCTTGAAAATTGCCAAATGATCAAGTGAGTTATGTTATTGCATTTCATTGGCGCAATCGATTGTTCCTTTGTTTCGCTTCAAAGACAGCAACATGTTTACTTTCATTTCCGCAATTTCTATTAATACGCACTAGTTTTTTTCAGATATTTATTAGCTTTTGACATAATTCTTGTTGACTCGTAATTTAGAAAGGAATTTTTTCTTCGAGTTTCATTCACGAGTTCCTATGTTTTTCATTATTATCTTTGCGATTTAAAAAAAATTGCTTCCTACGTTACCCTATTTATAGAAATCCTACGGTTATAATTTGAATTTCAAAATATACCTACTTGGTAATATTTTGTAGGATTTACCTAATGAAAATCTATATTGTACCTAGTAGGTATACTCGTTTCCAACATGAACATGAAACATCGAATTTTTCAATAATCAAACGCAAATTGAAATTTTTCAAATTTTTGAAACTTGAATTTGTTTCTTTTCGAAGAGAAGTCCTAAGAGCTTTTGTTTACCTTTAATTTTTGGAAAAAAATCAATCCCCAAACACTTTCGCACTAATTTGATACCTATGGTTATCAAAACGTTGAATATCGAAAAAAATCAAATATGTGTATGTCTGAATGAACCTACCTACTAAAAATATCGTTCATAAATTGTAACTCATCATTATCTTTTCAGAGCAAAAAATCCTACAGATGAAGGAATAATGGAGAAGGGAGAAGCATTGCAACCCCATTGCCAAATTACTATAAAATGTACCAAAGAAGTAAGTCCATTTTATTCATACAGGTTGGCGTATATAAAACATGTCTAGCCAGATATTTCCCAAAGTATCAGTTCTTCTTCTACGAATGAACAGTCAAGAAAAGTCAAGAGGTATTAAATCGGGATATCTTGGAGGCCATTTATTATAGGATCTCCTCTCCCAGTATAATTATAAACAATTTCAACATCTCATGGATTTGTTCAAAAAATAAACTCGATATCGAAATGAACTCCAAACAGAAATTCTCAAATTGAATCGCAAAACGTTCGAAATCTTTCATAAGGTGGTTGCCACCTAGCTTGATGGGGGGATAGGGATAGGGGGATGATGTCACGAATTTGCAATCAAAATATATCCCCCTTTAAATGAAAATTGGCATTTCTCGGCGTTTTTCGAAGGAAATATACACTATCGTTAGGCTCCTGTACAAGCGTCCTTCAAACGGAAATACTCGCAATCGAAAGATGTCTAGATATAAATCTAGAAGGAAACTATCAGAAGTGCGATATAGCTATTCATACAGATAGTCAAGCTGCTATTAAAGCACTGAGCTCCTACGTCATTGACTCAAAGCTGATTTGGGAGTGCCGAAACAAAGTCAATGAGGTAGGCAAGAAGAATAAAGTATTTTTAATCTGGGTTCCCGGACATTCGGGAATCGTAGGAAACGAAGAGGCCAATACACTGGCCAGAAAGAGCGCACAAACGCCACTCACTGGCCCAGAACCCTTCTGTAGTATAGGAAAATGAACCTATAAGAAGGAGTTTATGCTGAAGGAGAGAACCGAAAGAGAAAAACTCTGGCGGAATCTCCCAGGGATGGATCACTCCAAAAAGTTTCTCCGGAACTTTGAAACTGCTAGATCCAAAAAATATCTGGATCTCAGTGAAAACCAATTTCACTTACTCACTGGCTTTCTCACAGGACATTGTCGCCTAAAGAAGCATCTGTTGAGAATGGGTTTATTGGACACTGATGAGTGTAGATTCTGTGGGGAGGAGACCTTGTTACGGAATGCTATGCCATTGCAAGCCAAAGGAAAGAGTGCTTTGGACAAGAAACTTGTAGAAGTGGGGAGTTATCCTCCTTGAAGCCATCCCAGATAATGGATTTCATCAAATCTCTGGAACTGGAGGGCGAGCTGTAGGAGGCGCGATGATAACAGCTCTGATAGGGGGCACAATAGACCTTAAGGTCGCAGTGAACTGTAACCCTTTTTCACTATAACTATAAACTTGCCAGTCGTAGAATTTCCCTAAAACCCTTGAGTGCGTCAATTTTTGTTTTGAATGGAAAATGGTGGGAATTCCACTTCACCATTACCATTCAGACTAGAGGAGGTAGCTTTAGCTCTTTCGGATTAAGATAAAGCAAAAGTAGAGGAAGTCGAAGCCCTACTTTCAACTGAAAATGATCAAATGGAACTCATAGGCTAGCCGCACAATGAGCGCAGCCGAGCACAGCACAGCCGAGCCTAGCAGAGGATTTTGTAACACACGAAATTGAATAGAACGCCGCATATTGGACTGCTACGTCCAATTGCGTGTGTTACAAAATCCTCTGCTAGGCTAGGCTCGGCTGTGCTGTGCTCGGCTGCGCTCAATGTGCGGCTAGGCATATGATTCCATCAATATGACAGCATACAGCATTGCATAACGATTGAATAACTTTCCAATGCGATATCGGAAAATGAACACAACAGACATCGGAACAGACAGACAAAATTTGCTCCTTATTGTAGATATAGGTGAAACTGACTCACAAGAGGAGGAATATTTGTGTAGGCGACTTCAAGAAGTTTTTTTTTATTGTATCCCAATAATCAACAAATAGAAAAAATCATATGTTGATATGTTAACACTTCAGTATAACATGAAATGGCTGAAATAGAGCGGGGAATGATGTTTGAGTGGTTTTCCATTCTTGAACTTGTATAAAGTATCCCGGATGGCCAAGATTTTTTATGATGAAGCTATTTCGGTAGATGTCACTTCTGATGCTGTCATTTTTTGACATTTGACAAGTAGAAACTACGACATTCATAAAAATGGAAAGATACACGCTTCAACAAAACGTTGAAATTATTAAAATTCACTATAAAAATTTGGCAGAGACTTTGGCTCTAGGGACAAGTTAGTGATGTGAGGAGAAAAACCAGTGCACGTCGCTCATGAACAGACAGAAATATTGCTGCTGTAGCCGAAAGAGTTGAATAAAACCCAGGTTTGTCCATTCCTCGTCGTTCTTTGGAATTAGGAATTCCGCAAACGTCATCACATCGTATTGTGCATAAAGATTCGGCCGATCATCAACAAAGTCGTCTCATTGCTGATTGGGTCCTTGAAATGCATGAAAATGATCCGGAATTCCCTCGAAAAACTTTTCCCATTTCCACCTCGGTGGCTTCGTCAACAAACAAAATTTTCGCATCGTGAAACTCAAGAGTCATTGTTGAAGAGCCTCTCTATCCTCAACGTGTGACTGTTTAATACGGTTTATGGTCCGGCGGGGTCATTGGACTTTTCCTTTTCGAGAATGAGGGTGAAGGAACAATTACGATTGCGCTATCGAGAGATGATTAATGATTTTTTATAGCCGGAATAAGAGGGTATTGATCTGGACAACGTTGACTTTCATCAAGACGCCACACAAGCAACGAAACCATTAATCTTTTACGTGAAAAGTAGTTAATTAGTTTAGTAATTAATTAATGAAAGGGACCAAGCGCCCTTCAGAAGAATAAGTAGGCAGTGGGCACGCCAGTCTGGGTTTACTGCGTGAAAAGCCGGTAGCAGCTCTGGCGTCTCTCTCGTGTCCCCACTGCCTACTTATTCTTCTGTTGGGCGCTCCTCATTGGTCACTTTCACTAGTTAATTACTAATTAACTACGTTATCAAAAAATTTCAAACATCGATTTTTAGGCTTAGAATATTTTTCACTTTCGATCCTCTCAATGGGGTGCGCGACTTCTGGGACACCCTGTATAATAGATGCATACGGTGCGGTGGAATAAGTGTTACCCCCCCTATTAACTACTCTATTTTTATATCTTAAGAAAAAAGCTCGAACAGGTCAATTTTTATATTAGACGTAGTATGTTATGACATAAAAGTTACGAACCTGACATAATCCCTCTTCATTGGGGTGTCACCCCTTCGATTTTTTTAAATGAGAAAGTGCATCATGCGACACTCATTTGAAACCTATTGGAACACTGATTTCAAAAATGTATAACACTTTGGGTTCAAAAATTAACGGAGTCTGAGTTATTGGAGAGTTTTAATCTTACCTTGCAAGAATTCAATGAATTCTGTTGGCTTGACGGTAGATTTTTTCATTAGAGGGTTGGAAGTGTTTTGTCTTTAAATAAATCTTTCCTACATTGTCAATAATGTTGGTAACATGTCTGAGCTTTTTTCTTAAGATATAAAAATAGAGTAGTTAACGGGGGGGACACTTATTCCACCGCACTGTAGAATAACTATATGCATCTATAGATGCATCTTTATCTACATAATATTGATTAAGATGTCTAAACATTATTCTAGACATCCTATATCGATACACGATCAGTCAGACTGTCAATATTTAGCAGACTCTCAGTCATTTTGCTCAAAAAATTAAGATTTTCGAATTTGATGGCAAACATTCGCTTGAGGGTATTTCTCAGATCATTCGCCCTGACCGAGAAAAAGGATTTTGATAAGTTCATAGTTTTGTGTGACTAGTGCGACTTTCGAAAAGGATGGCGTTTGAATAACCGTGTATACACAGTTCCATGTTCCATCGATTTATTTATTTTCCATGGCCAGTCATTCTTGATCATTTCAGATAGCCGGCTTTAATGAATTGGATGAAGTTGTCAAGAGGTTGGACTTCCGAAATGCAGTGAAGGATGTTCGCAGATTCAATTACATATGTGCTTTATTAGATCTGTTGATTGGGCAGCAGATGACCGCTCTTTCAGGATGTGCCCAAAAAGCGCTTCTAGCCATGTTGGAAGAAGTTGCCAGTCACGTTGCAAAAAGTTATCACAATCCCAGAAGCTTCCGTAAATTATTATCAAAACTTAGGGCTCTCAGTTCGGCTGAGAAATCAGCCTACTGGGGTGCACCACTTGGTTCTCAGTTATTGTGGGACCAACATAGCCTTAAGATAAATAAAATTTTAAAGATGGCAGCCCAAATGCAGATATGTGAGGAAGACTATCAGCCTCATCTATTACAGCTTCCCGAAGAATGTATCAGGGAAATTATTCTGAGGTTATCTGATCATAGGGACCTACAAGCCAGTGCTCAGGCTTGTAATACAATGGCTAATATTGTCAGCGAGCAGAGAGTTTGGAGAGAATTGACAAAATTTCATTTCACTAACCAGCAGATAGAGATGGCTCTCAAGAAGGACAATATTCATGGAGATTGGAAAGCCATTTTCAATTCTTTAAAAAGGTACAATTTTTGCGCACCCATTGCTCATTATCCCAATATGTTTCGAGAAAATAATTTAATATAGATTTCTACTCCAGTGTTATCGTGAGGAGATATAGTACATGTCAAGTTGTGGGCTCATTTTTGCTGACAAAATATTCACTACCAAAAATCTATATTAAATTATTACTAATTATCATTTTAAGCCCCCCCTACCCCATGATCGTTATTACCCCTCCCATGAAAAACAGCTATATCCGCCCTTGAATTATATATGGGGAATAATAACCAAAAATCTGTTTTTTTTTTCAGGACATATGGTTTGACTGAAGAACTGCAGTATGCTGAAATGCTTTCTTTATGTAAATATTGCAGATGCTTGTTTTGGAGATCATCAGGTCATCCTTGTATAGCTGACCAGAGTCCTGAATTCAGGGAAAGATTACAGAAAGCTGGAGGACCCATGCCACCTAGCCCAGTTCCTCCATCAGCATTTTTGAAATTCTTCTCTTTATAAAAAGGCAATCTTGGTCTTTGATGAAAAGTCCACTTATGCATCACATGTATGAAAGTTGAAATGCACTCTGAGGTTGACTCAAGCCTCAGGCCAACATCTGTTTTTTAGAGATGGTACTCAAAATTCTATAGTCTTGAAGAATTTGTTGATAAATAAGGAATATACCCATGACTTTGAATGGGGAAGGCTGATTAATTTTTCATAGTATCAATCGAACATTACAAAAACATCTCATTGGGAAGGTGTTATAGAGCACAGCAGAATACACTTAGTATCAATGTCAAAAATTGAACAAAAATTACTCTGTTGTATTATTATGAAGAAACTTCAATAACGAACCTGAAAGTTTTAATCTTGAATTTTTCGTGCCTTGTGAATGATGATTCCTTGAGCATTATATAAAAGAGTGTAATGAAAGAGCTGCTAGTTGAATATTTTGGTACTCTAAAGATCTTAAAATATGACATCAGCAATTGTATTCTATTCATAACTTCAAGAAAATTAAAAAGTGAGACTGGACCTCAGTTTGAGTATTATTTATTATCAATGAGTATTCAGTAGATGAATACTCAATGCTATTCATAATATAACATTATGAATAGGGAGTATATTTTGCTTGCACTCCAATACATAATATTTTTTAAGTTTATATAGATTATATTTCATTATAATAAATAAAATAATATATTTGTCAATCTAACATCTACTTGATTAATATTTTAATTCATCATTTCAAATGTTCCTTATGTTTATACTCAAACATATCGTATGATTCTAATCTTATTGAATTTTTTTCTCAAAATATTTTTCTGGTCAGCAGGAAATGAAGCATTTATGTGATAGGTATCTAATTCGAAAGACTCTTCTGACTTTTTTTTAATTCAATTGTTTCTATTTATTGTAATGATCAATATTAATCCTAGATAAGGAAGTGTGAATTTGTGATACAAAAATAATCTACCTACTTTTTAATTTATTTTATTAATGAGCAGCTCTAATGGACATGAATATTTTGTGATGATTATTTTTTCTTGGAATATACTGAAGAGTAGTTGAGTCCTAACCTGGAATTCATAGTCATCCAAACTTTGAAATGGAGAACAAGTTTTTCTCTATGAATAAACTCAAGAAAGTACTCCAATTGTTTTTTTAATTATCATGCCATACATTAGAATTGAATAAAATGAAAAAGCATTCATATAAATTACAAAAAGTAGAACAGAACCACTTTTAACCTATTGCATTATTCACACTAGAAGCTTCAAATAAACAAAAGTAAGCGACAAAAGTTTGTATAGATAAATAAAGTGGTATGTGCCGGTGGGGTGAAGCATGCTTCGTTTTCTGAGATACGGAGTGTTGAAGTTGTTCTTAAAAACACATCATTGCTCTGGAACCGACACTGAAAAAATCACTAATAAACAAATGGGCACAAAGCTACAACAAATGCTCAATGACCTCCCTCAGACATGTTACAATTGATCAATGTTCATTGATCGTCGTATTTGCACAAATATTCGTGGTGTATTTCTTATTGTCTCACAGCTGACATAATTGGATTCCTTAGGTCTTCAACATCTTCGACAGACGTGGAATAAACTGATTACTTGTGCAAACCCCCAATTGGAAAATCTAGAAGATTCTAAGTCTGGTGTCCGAGCAGGGCCTGCATTCTTGGCAAGTGATCTTTCGATATGTAAACGTTTGGTATACATAATAACGCAGAAAACGTATAAGCACTGAAAGATCACTTGCCAAGATTACGGGCCTAGGCCCATATTCAGTATCTCCCATACCTATCAAACGATTTACTGTATCTAAGTGATTATTTGATCACATACATAAATGCTAAATTTCTTCGAGAACAGGTTACCCTTCCTGTAGGAAATTAGGGTAAGAGTCACCTGTTCGTTGTTGAGGGAGGAAATATGAACTGATTAAATTATCACGAAGTACCCCAAGCTAAAATTCACTGAAAACTAATGCTGAAAATGAATTTCAAGGATCTCATGTGGATTTTCCTCGGCCCAGCTGTGATTGTTATGGAGATTTCAAGTACACTGCCATAAAAAATTAGCCTTGCCAGTGGGCAAAACGCCATTTATGAAATCAGGAATTTGAGCGATTTGATGATGAATCCAAAGAAGAAAAAGAACTAGGTGAGGAAAAAAGTCTCTTAGTATCAAGAGCTTGTATAAATCAAAGAAAAAAAGTTATATCAATATGACTTAATTTGACGCAATCTGCTTCTTATTTATGATTGCAGGTCATAAATGGGCTTTTAACAGATTTGGGAAGAAGTTGCCACTTATTGTACCAACAGCTCTTTCTAATTCACTTGAAAATATTTTCAACACAAAAAAGTAATTAAGGGTAATAAGCCTAATAGGAATTATTATGTAAAGTGAAAAGATTTATATGCTTTCACTACTAGAAACTGAAGTCTATACTTCAAAAATAGGTTTATTTAATGAAATATGTAATATTCTTTATGAAATTTTCTATTTACCACATTACTATATACATGTCTATTATCAGTAAACAAAGTTAAGATGAATTGTTATCAGAGATCTGGTATACCAAAAGTCCATTCATGTGAACTATTTTTCGAGAGGAGCATAATTGAGAAGTTTCTCAATAAGGTCGACATGTCCCAACAGCATTCTCCGGCAACAGTATCTTTTCAATCCCAATGCATCTAAAGCATCACCTTCGGTATACTCAGCTTGAAGTAAACCCAAATATGTTTCCCATTTGTTCCCTATCACTTTTCCACAAGTGAAACATCTCACGGGGATGATCATCTAGGAAAAAAGATAAATTAACAACAAGGTCTAGAAGTATTACATCAAAATCAATACATTTAAAAGAATGTGCAAATGATACTTACTTTGAAAAAACAAGAATATCGTAATAAACTTGAATATTTTAAAACTCAAACTTCATGGTTATATTTTTTTATTGTGAACACAGAACTCAAGATATAGAATCATAGAATAAAGATATACTACGGAATATTTTCATGTCCCCTCTTCAGTTCACAGGCAGTTCATCTTCTTGTAAAACAGAAACCTATTTTAATATATACATTTTCATTAAATTGTTACACAATTTCATATCATAGTACATTGTCATGATTATGAAGTACTTATTAAATTTTACTTCAAATTCGAACATTTATACAAAAGCTGAGGCTAAAACCGGAAACAATAATTTCCTAGTCAAATCAAGAATATAAAAACTTGATCAAAATTATATAGGAATATTATTTAAAACACTTATGCTTCTTTAAATGATGAATTTCACATTCGATATATAATGATCAAACAATTGAGATGATGTAGCATTGTTTTATGAAATACAATTATTTTTTTGACTCACACTTCCGGTTTGAGAGTTGCCGCTCTTCTATTGAGCAAGCCGGCCATTTCATTCTTAATTGTAAAGCTGCGTGTCTAGCAACTGACTAGCATCATTGCAGAAAAGTCTGTTGTAGAGTTATAACTACGATAAGATTAGATTTTATAAGTAAAGACTGCATCAACCAAAATGGGTGATGAGAAAAAGGTAATGTGAATGTTTATATATTTGCTTTTGATAATTTCAGTTTTTCGATATAAGTCATGTATTAACATTAACGTAATTGTTTACAGAATAATGAATCGGAGCACATCAATTTGAAAGTACTTGGTCAAGATAATGGTGTAGTTCAATTCAAAATTAAAAAACACACTCCTTTGAGGAAGTTGATGAGTGCATACTGTGACAGAGCTGTGAGTATTATTTTTCGTGTATTCAAACAAATTTTGTTAAATGCTTAAAGGCTTTGGAGACTCCATTTGTGCGGAAGCATTTTGGATATAGTGATCAAAGATAGTAGCATTTGGGAGCAATGTTTGTCGGTATATTTGCTCTCTTGTAACACATTTTTCTTAGTTTTTATTCTAATTTTATTTGCTCTTCATATGATTCATTCAAGTCATTGTTTTACAATCTGTTTAACAATGTAGCTAGATAGCTTGTTGATAATGCTGATAGTAACTGAAATTCTCATCTCAATTCTTCAATATTTAGCTAAAAAGGCCTTTGTTTTCTGTAGCATGTGCTCATGTTTTGTATATCCTGATATTATTTTCCCGAACATAAATTATAGTCAATGTTTTTGGTGAACAATTTTTGCTGTGATAATATAAAATTCTCCAAATTTTATCAATTGTTTGGGAATTCTATGAAATTAATTTAAACATTCAGCATTTGAAAATTTTAATGTTATGCCTCACCTAACCTAACTAATTCAAATCAACTTAGCTTGAAGCAAATCTCCAACGATTCTTATTAATTCAATTGATAAAAATGGTTCTAAATTGAATTGAACTAACTTAACCAACCTATTTGAGAACAAATTGACTAAAAAATTTCATGCTTCTCTTGAAAACCTGGTGTGTGGCTTGGAGTACCTCAGCATCCAAATATTAGAGGTTTTGTTTTTTGAAATATGGAATTGTTTTTTCGTCTAGGGTTTGAGCATGCAAGTACTTCGATTCCGATTCGATGGAAACCCAATCAATGAAACCGACACACCTACATCTTTGGATATGGAAGAAGGTGACACTATAGAAGTATACCAACAACAGACCGGTGGATGTTATTGAAATGGAGATGAATTTAATCCTATAGTCTTTTCCATTTCCATATTTATTGAAGATGATGTATATTGAATTGGAAAAGCTTCCACAGTTTTTAGAAATAAGTTAACTCTATTTTTAAGAATATCTCATCAATCTACTGTTTTCTTTTATGAGAAAGTTGTAAATTACAATACCTTCTAAATTTTAAACGTTCTGAATACATTTCTTTTTGATATTATGTGCTTTATTGATGTGTAGTATTTCCCTATGGTGCTTGTGAGCATTGTTTGGAAGTATTTAGTCCTATATACCAACATTAGAATAAAGGTTTCTTTTTAGTAGGTGTTTTCATAATTGAACAACACTTGCCACTTATTTTCTACTTGAATATTGGAATAAGAATAATTAGGGAACAATATTATTTCAGGGTAAGGTAGAGTTTGTTTAATAAAGCAATTATTTAATGAAGACTTATGAGAATGAAAAAAGAAAGGGAGTCTGTGTGATCGTAACAACAGAATCAGAGCCGGTGACAGGATCCCTGTAGCAGTAGATGTTGGTAATTGAAGTCATTTTTTATGAAGAAACTTGGAAATATACCTACAAGTAAAGACATAATAAACTCCTCGGATTTTCACAATGAAAAAGCGCATATCAAAATGCAAAAAAGATTACATTGTAAAATGTTGAAATCATAAAAATAATAATATAAAGGAATAATAGGCAGTGGTGGCTCTTGAATTCCTCCAAGAGTTCCAATAAAGGTGATCCCGTCTCTAGGATAGGTAGATAACTGAAAAATTAATTGGGGTGGGCTTTGTAAACAATATTCGTAACGCCATCCGTATTCAAGATAATGGGTGTTGGAGAAAAAGGAATTATACATTTTCAGGATTTTGCAGAAACTATACTAGCAACATTGTAATGAAATTTTATAGTTTTATACGAATATGTTTTGGGAGCTGATACATCCCATGATTTTGTTTTTATATGTCACTCTCATAGAGGGCGCTAGATACACCAAAGACTAATTAATTAAACAACTTTTTTGAGGTAAGATTTATTGATGAAAACTTCAAGCGTCATTCAATTTCACACCAAAAAGGTACTTTCGGTAAAACTCGACACCTATTTTGTTTCAAAAATTCTGAAATTATGTTAAAAAATTGGGACTGAGGGCTTTCCTTTCTTGTAACATTTCATTTTTTTATTCAACGCCATAGTCGCCCGCAGGGGGCATGTCCCCGCCTGAGATTTTGATGGCCTTATCGTTTCTCAGCTCAACATACTCAATAATACTTTCTTAATCCAAAGGGCAAGGAAAAATGAATTATATTGGAATATGGATCCGAAACGGAAATTTTTTACTAAGCAATCCCAGATTATTTTTCAATTTTCTACCTTTCCTAGAGACGCCGGTGTCACCTTTTTTTTTAAACACCCTTCATAATAGCATTGTTTCTCTTTAAACAATGATAATAGTACAGTGCATTGGAAGAAGCAACGTCAAGTTGGCCATTATAACCAAAGATATTCAACAGAATATCTTTGATTATAACTTTCGGCTTAACGTCAAGTCCAATTTTTGGAGTTATTTCCATAGACTGTTATTTCAACCCATAAGGAATTGAGCTCAGTGGCGTAGCGGAGGCCCCCGCGGTGCGGGCGGAGGGCCCGGTACTAAAGGGGCCCCCGAGCCAAACGATAGAGCAGTAAGTGGGCCCCCGACAATAGAATTCGCTTGAACTTGTGATTTTGCGGGGAGGCCCCCGAATTTTGCGCTACGCCACTTGAGCTAAGCCTAATTTCTCAAAATTATTAGTTTGCTTGGCTGAAGGCTAATGTAAAACCAAAGACAAGTTGATCCTGTTTGGTAAAACCAACATTCTTTGCTATTTGCATGTGTGGAGTACCCAAAGATATTCTACAATTGTTGGGAAAGTCGTACAATATAGGTATTATAGAAAATTGTACACTTAAGTCTTTATATAAGTAAATAATTTGGTAGTTAGGTATAATGCACGTTCACATTGTCTTCCTCCTATCCTTTGGGTCATTTTTGAATTCATATGAGTGCATTGTGATTCCAGCTCAAAGCGTCTTTTCAGAGAGTGTAAAATCATTAATCAAAGAGCTAGTATTCTTCATTAATATTTTATTGTGTATACATGTTATGTTGCTCAAATTGTTTTGGAAAAATTAGTTAAGGACTTGGAATATAGGTATTTAGTATAGGTAGTCAAAGGTTGAGGAGCACCACTGCACCAGCATGAAATTTATGAAGCGTTGATATTCGTTTTCAAATTTTATTGTTCGTTAACAAGATTTCTGGTTGGAGAAGTCCGGTAGTCTCTGATCTATCCTTATCCTCATCAAAGACAACATTGACAACTCGGTTTTGGTGTTTTGTTGGCAACCTATGAACCTAACCTGAAAACAACAACGAAAATCGAAACATGTCATTCGAAATCGCTTTAATTTCGCCTGTGATTTTTCAAATTTCAAGCAAGCATGTGGTGAAAGTGATAAAGGATTTCATTTCAGGCTATAATTTTAATCTCAGTTGCTAGACCTAGCCATATTTCAATTGATTAAATAAATAATAATAAGTTTACAAACTAATTAGATGTTTTCACAAATCGAATGTTCATGAGATTGAGATATACGCTGCCCTCAAAATGAATAATCGCAAAAAACAAAATAATGCGAATGCTTGGAAAAAAGTACCGGAGAAGTTACCTACTCCTGCTAGCAAGTTCAAAGATGCTCAGAAAAAACTTCAAGCATCCGTCCAGAAACATATTCAGGATTACGAATCCTCCTCTGACGAGGAAGTAGTAGAAAGTAAAAATGTTATAGGTAATAGAAACAGGACTTTTCAAAAATTGGGTATTTATGAATTTCTTTATTGCAGAAAAAATCACTGCTTCTTATACCACTAAAGGTGGGACTGATGACAAATTGCAAAGAACTGTATCTTATCTGAGGGATAACCTTACATCAGGAGCAACAACATGTTTAATTTGCATTTCAAAAGTGAAAAGAGATGAACAGGTAATTTTTTAAATTAGAGATATCGTTTCAATAAATTCAGTTTCTTTTGTCATTATTCAAGTCCTACTTGTACGAAGGAGAATATAATTCTTAGTATACTGTATGAGTTGGTACATTCCCAAAAAAAAAGGAAATGAACCATTAGAAATTGTGTCACTGAAAAAAAAACTAATCTTTGTTGAGAAATTCTTTCATGGTGTCGGGTTCTGAATCTTCTGGGTATTTTCTTATCTCTCCTTTGAAGGTTTTCTGTATTCTCGAATTTTGCAGTTGGATAGGTATATTATTGATAAAATTGATGCATCTTTAAAAATTGCTTTTTTCTGTGAGTGTGAGTCTGTGGATGGGGTATATGATATCATTGGATCTTGTTTGATAACTGGGTTGTCTTTCAGTTTAGAAGTTATGGAGTTCTGAGACAAGAACATCAAACATTTATATAAGTATGGTGAATGTATGGTTAGGAACCCATATCCTTATATACATGGCCCACTTTGGGACCACAAAGACATGCTGAATGTCCAAGAAATTTTGATGATCTATTTATTGGTTGTATAATGTTTCTCAGAGCACTTTCCTCGGGTATTCAGGCTTTAGATTGTTTTGTTCTAAAAAGAATGGCTGTTGTTTTGTCTTTAGTCAGGATGAGTTGATTTGTGTTGAACCACTCTTCAACCCTGGTGAACCTCTGACTCGCCCTGTCCATAGTCCCTTCCATATCGTTTCCCCATCCCAAAGGATTGATCTCATGCTGTTCCAGAAAAGAGTCCTCCACATCATTAACAAAGACCACGAACATGAGTGGACCAAATACACTTCCTTGTTGTATGCCTATTTGGTGTTCTGTTGTTTGGAATATTCATTTCACATTATTGATATATGAGAAATCTATATGTTTATTCACTTATCTAACCCATTCTTATTATCATTTCTGTATAAGTTTCACAGTTTAAGGTAAATAGTATTTTACATAACAAGTCTGGAAAATAGGGTTTTTTTGGACGAATAGATAAAATCTGGAAGTCTGTGAGTCAAAAAAACTATTTTCGGACGTGTTGCGTACAATATTTTTTCGGCTTTTTCTTTGAGAAAGTAGCTTTTCCCGGCCTAGTCCGGAAAGTACGTACTTTCCGGACTAGGCCGGAAAAAATCACGTCGTTGTTGTCACTGTTATGATCATCACAATAGCAACGAAATAACGGATGACAGTTCTGTTCTGTTTAATTCAATCAAAATGTATAATAAAGAAATGTGTCGTCTCATTGATTTGTAATTCTACACGGTTGGCGAAAAAATATTGTACGCAACACGCTAGAAAATAGTTTTTTTGGACTCACAGACTTCCAGGACTCGCCTCCGGCTCGTCCAAGAATTTTGTCTATTCGTCCAAAAAAACCCTATTTTCCGGACTTGTTACTTGAATTACTATTTTCGGCAACCGTCAGGGATGTACCCACTTTCCGGACGATTTTTCTTTGAGAAAGAAGCATTTCCCGGCTTAGTCCGGGCAGTACGTACTTTCCGGACTAGGCCGGGAAATGCCTTCACTTCGGTCTTGTCATTCTTGATCATTACCGTAGCAATGGCTGACAGTTCTGTTCTGTTTAATTCAAATAAATAGATGCATAGAATACCTGGCGTTGGCACTGATTAGATTTTGTTCAAGACTTTCTTGTCGATCGAAAATCTGAGTTCTTGAACTACTTTTCATTTCTCCCGAAAGGGGGCGCTATTTTCCGTTGCCGCAGTAGCGCCGCGACCGATAAAATATTGCGGATTATTCCGGAAGTAAAACGAGAACTCAAATCTAGAGGGCCGTTTTGATCTACAAATTTTGGTCACGATTTTTAGTAAGGAGTCGTTACACCAGGTATTTCTATGCATCTATTTCAAATTAGAATTAAAATATATAATAAAGAAATGTGTCGTCTCATTGATTTGTTATTCTACACGGTTGCCGAAAAAATATTGTACGCAACACGTCCGAAAACAGTTCCTGAGGATCTTGTGAGGGCTGAATGGTGAGGTAGGAATCCGTGTTGTTGGTTAGGAAAAATCCTCTGAGTTGAGCAGAAATCAATCACCCGGTCATAAACTATTCTCTCCAAGACCCTAGAAATGATCAACAGCAGACATTTGACTGAAATAATCTTTGAAAAATCGATGATATTTTTTACTCTTCCAGTTCAAACAATTTTTTCCATTACATATGATTTTATATGACTTTTCAGAATAATTTGTACCCACTTTTTATATGTATACAATACTATACAATACTGCTCCACAAAAGTTAAACTTTAGAAATTTCGTGACCGTTTCAAAAGTTGCCGATTCTTGTGAAACAAATGGTTTTTTTTGCTCCCTGTTTGATAACTTCTAGTTTTCTCTAGAAACCGCCAAAATACTCTATTCTCAGCATTTCTCCTACTATCAATTCTGCGATTCTGCCACTAGAATTTGTTGTATTTCAATAGTCAAATGTTTTAAGTTATTATTGGTCTGAATACAGCTCACTAAATATAAAGTATGTCCTACGTTAATGTTTTACTCTGAGGATTGTGGCAAGCGACCAGAAATTGAATGATAAGATTGGCCTTCTTAAGCTTGGCTGCCCCCAACCTTTGATCATTCTTTGAAAAATTAAAGACATTGATTGTTCTTTCAGTTCATATAATTACGTTTTATCCTCTACTTCCAGTCTTATGTGTTTTTTTATTTCACAATATTTTCCTGATCTTTCTTTCTTTCTTTGGTTGGAAGTCAGAATTCATGGAGAATATGAGTTTTGGTAATCTTTATAGTTTTTATCCAGCTTTAAATATTAGATCTTTCACCCTCCATCTTTATAAATTCAGGACTAAACCTTCATCTGAAACACAATCCATTTTGACCGGTATACAATACCTGATAGGGAACAAGCATCTTTCCTCTCAACAATCGAAAGCGTTCAACAGCTCCATCAATAACTAGCAAGGAGTATTGGTCTTACTAAAGATGTCACAATTTTACAGCCCTCTGATAGTGGTGCACAGATTTCTAAGGATTATGGTGTAAACTCTTCTATAATGACCAATATTGTGGTCACCACTATTTGCTGATCAATTTATCAGAAATACAAAACTTATTGCCATATCTTTTATTGCATTAGATTATTTTCAGCATAGATTTTTTGTCTTGGTTAGAAACAGTTATCCCATATCAGGTGATTCATTTGAATATGAATCACAAATTTTTCCCTGCTCTATATTTTATTCACTTTATTTTACAGTATACTTTTTACAGATATGGTGTTGTGAGTCCTGTCACTGCTTTTTTCATCTAATGTGCATTCAGAGATGGTCGAAAGACAGTATTTCCCAGAAGAAGCAGTCTATCGCATCAGAAATTTTACCTGGATATCAAATTCTTTGGTGCTGTCCCAAATGCAGGAAGAATTATAAGCCGGAGGATATTCCAACAGACTACAGATGTTTCTGTAAAAAGAAAATAAATCCTATCTATCAGGCTCTCCTTGTTCCTCATTCATGTGGTGAAATTTGTGGAAAAGAATTAGAACCACCTTGTGGACATAAATGCTTACTTCTATGTCATCCAGGTATGTTTCTGTGAGTTCATATTTAACATTAAAAAAATAATTTTGACCAAAAGGGGATTCATAGAAAAAAGAAAGTAAGTTTGATGTAGTCAAATTGAGGAGACAACTTTTTATTTGGTTTATCATTTTAGGTCCATGTCCTCCTTGTCCTGTGACTGTTAATGCTAAATGTTATTGTGGTGCAAAGCCTCCTAGACTCCAAAGATGTAGTGATAAATATTGGTCATGCGGGGGTGCTTGTGAAAAACCACTGGAATGTGGTAAACACTATTGTAGTGATCCATGCCATGGAGATGATTGTAAACCATGTACAAAAAAAGTATCCAAAAGTGCAACTGTAGATCTCAAGCAAAATTGAGAGATTGCTCGTCCCCTGAGTGGCAGTGTGAAAGGGTGAGTTTTATTCATATCATGATATAATACTATTCTCTAGACTTCTTCACTAAAATTCGAATTCATCGGCATTTTCAATATTGAGAACAGTCGTCAAAAGCAACTCAGTGGTCGAGAATCGAATTGCTAGAAAACGTCCGAAATTGACGTTTTCCAAATGCATTTTTTGAATATTCAGACCCAAGGAAATGTAGAAAAGAATGGCGAGAACGTTTCCTTGATGTCTGCAATAGAGTTCTCGACCGATCCGACTTTTTTTATTCATTTCCTAAGCAATTTCATTCTTCCTATTTGTAAGTGAGTGAGTTATAGCCGTGAGTTGTTATAACTCACGCACTGTGTTTCACACACTAATAAGACTTTTATACTCGACTTCAAAACTTCGTCTTATAGGCGTTGAACGTTTTTGGGAATAAAGAATAACTCGGCACTTTGCACAATAATGATTTATTCCCCCTAACTAATTGGAAAACATACACTTTGATCAACTTTGCGATTTACAACTCGCACAGTGGAGAATAATGAAAACACTTTACAATATGTTTTATGAAAATTTCTAATGAATAGGATTCTGAAAACTAAGGCATACATTCTTGCTCAATATCTAGTTGGGACTGTTTCCCCTGGTCCCCCAATTCCTTTTCGACGGGCTTCACGCTTCAAGAGCTTTTTGTCGAGTCGGAATTATCCGTTGACAGATTTATGGTAAACAGCAAGCAGAAATCTAGCGTATCTTGGGTTGCCTAATCTATGTCTCTGACACTATGGATACATACGGTGGGTTTCACAAAAAGTAATCACCGGTGATCGGAAATCAACGACTTGATTCTCTGATTTTTGAACTGTCAAATCGCGTTGATTCTAGATCAAGCCCCGATCACCGGTGATTACGCTCTGTGAAACCCACCGATAGAATACCTGGTGTTGGCACATTCTAGATTTTGTTTGAGACTTTCTTGTCATTGAAAATCCGAGATGGGGTCTTATTTCTCATTTATCCCGAAAGGGTTCGCGCTATTTTCCATTGCCGCAATAGCGCCAGGATCGCGAAATATTACGGATTATTCTGGAAGTAGGCCGAGATCGACAATCTACAGTACCGTTTTGATCTACAAATGTTGGTCACGATTTTTATTCGTTACACCAGGGTTTCTATGCATCTTCCTTACGCTATTGGTTTACATATACTATTTGAGCTCAAAATCAGTTGGATAATTGATATACATACATATTATTCAATGGGAGTAGATAATAGTATATTCTAAAACTAGTTGCAGATTGGGCTCCTATTCCAACACGTATGCGAAATTCGAAAACGAGCGACGAAGCAGCGAGTTTTCGAACGCATGAGTGTTGGAATTGCATTCTGGAACGAGTAATAGACGATATTTTCTCTCGTTCTGTCAAATTTCGTGAAATACTGTTGAAATTGAATGAAAAATTCAGATTATACATCCTAGTGATTATTGTGTTGTATCTTGGCAGTTGGTTACTGTTACGAAATTGACATTTCCAAATTGACGTGAGTTGAAAATTGATAGCCAGTGCTGACAACCACGAAACGAAAAATATAACTGAAAACAGTGCTGTAATAGTGTAATGAGTTCATTACAGCACTGTTTTTAGTACTGTAATAAACTCATTACGATACTGAAATAGAGAAATAAATCTACTTTCATTCCTTATATGTATTAAAAATAACAGAATTCGATGGATGTAAATTGTAAGGAGCATTGAAACAAAAAAAGACTTGAGAGGCTATGGACTTTTGGGCTTAGCATGCACCATACCACTATTGATTTTGATAGAGATCAATGTAACTGAAATTAAATTTGTATTAATTTATTTTAATATGATAGACCATTTGGTCAAGCTCTTCATTTCTATGCTTGTTGAATTTTTCGATTCTTCTGAATTCCTCAATTTTCAAAAATTGATATAGTATTCATTAATTATGTGTTTAGTTACAAGTAATTTGAGAGAGCTACTAACAGAGACTTAAGTTAGTTAATTGTAGGTGTGTGGAAAATTCTTCAGCTGTGGGATTCACAAATGCTTGGAAGTGTGCCATGCAGGCGTTTGCAATGTTTGCGAATTGAGTTTACCCAGGACTTGTCCTTGTGGGAAAACTAAATATAACTTACCATGTACTGAAGAAACTCCCACTTGTCCAGATACTTGTGATAAATTACTAGAATGTGGTGAACATCATTGTGTCTTGAAATGTCACAAAGGAAAATGTGGAACGGTGAATATATAATGAATATAATGAATCAGCATAAATCTCTCTAATGTCTTGATTTTTAGTGCTTGGAAATTGTTAAGAAAACTTGTAGATGTGGTCAGCACACAAAAGATGTTCATTGTAGCAAACCTTTCTATTGTGAAACGAAATGCAAAAATATGAGGGATTGTAATAAACATTCTTGTAATAAAAAGGTAATTTTTTTTTCATTATTTTTCATCTGTTCGAATATGTAGTTTGCAAATTTCAATTTACAGTGCTGTAGTGGAGAGTGTCCACCTTGCGAGAAACCCTGTGCGAAGACATTGAATTGTGGCAACCATAAATGTGCATCAGTTTGTCATCGAGGTCCTTGTTTCCCTTGCAATCTGATCGATGTTGTGACATGTTACTGTGGTGAAACTAAGTTGAATGTACCTTGTGGCAGGAGAAATCATGTTAAACCTCCAAAATGCTCTCTGTGGTGCAAGTAAGTTATGTTATTTGAAAAATAGATCTGAAGGAGTTGAGAAGATACTTCATTCGTTTTTATAAAGTATCCCAGTTGGCCAAGATTTAGGTTTATCAAGTTTTTTTACTTCAAACTGAACAGGCAATGTATTATTATAGACCCGGACCAACAAAGCAAATGGGTCTCTGCATAAGTGAAAACTTTCTATATGGTCTCTTGATAGATCACATTTGAGTGAACCTCTGTTACTTGACACAATAGCTGTAAAAAGGCTCAACTGTCATATAGCTTATAACAAAGTTCACATGCACCTGTTCCTGTTCCAAGGTCAACAATTGGCTTTCCTGGAACAAAAGTTCAGTTGGAAATCTCTTTTCCTTGAAGAGCATAACCTTGATAATAAATTTCTGTGCAATGAAAAGCTTTTCTAAATTTGTTCTACAGGCACCTCCCCACACTACTATGTAAACCACTGGTTTTGTTGTGAATAAGATGATGTCTAATCTGACAGATAAAGATTCAAATGAAAAATAGGAGATAGTTCGTATATCGATAATCACATACAAACACAGTATGGATCAAACTGTCACTGGCCTTCTTAAAACAATCAACGAATATGTATCTCTGTCAACTGATATAGATCGACCTATGTAGACTATACCCTTCTAGCACCCAATACTCATCAGTCAGAAGTGGGAACAAATAAAATTAGTCTAATTGAATACTTAATCTACAGCTTATGTCAGTTTTATTTTGTGCTGGTCCACAGGCTATATTTCGTGAATATTATGCCAGATCTCTAAAATCAATATTTAAAAAAAATTTCTGAGAAAGTGTATTTTTCAGAGCTCCTTCCGAATGTCATCATGAAAAACGTGAATTACACAAATGTCACTTTGGGAACTGTCCACCATGCAAACAGATATGTAACAATACCCGATCTGGCTGCCCCCATCTATGCCCATCACCCTGTCACGATGCTGTTATGGTTAAAGTTGAAAGAGCGAAAGCAAGTGCACCCTGGGAGGAGGTGAAACCCCAAAAAGAAAAAAAATGTTTACCATGTCCTGACTGTGTTGTACCTGTTCCTGTTGAATGCCTTGGTAATAGATTTCTCCTTGCAAGTATTGTGCTTTAAATTAAAAAACTCATTAATTTTTCAGGTGGTCATGAGATATCTGATTGGCCTTGCCATCTTGCAAGACCAGGAAGTTGTTTTCGTCCTTGTGGTAGACAACTGCCTTGTGGTAATCATAAATGTACCTTAGCTTGCCATGTTGTCAATGACGTTGAAGATGAGACTATGGTAAATTCTTCATTTGCACATATTCAAGTACGATTTAAGATGTATCTTATGTTGCAGGCAGGAAGTAATTGTGAAATTTGTGAAAATGAATGTACAAAAAAAAGACCCGAAGGCTGTCAGCATACTTGTCCAAAGCCTTGCCATCCTGGAGATTGTCCTCCCTGTAAACAGATGGTTAGAATTAAATGTCATTGTGGGATTCTTCAACTTTATGTGGTGTGCAAAGATCTTCTGAACCCTGATAAGCAGGAAGAAATACAGAGTTGCGGAAATCAATGTCCTAAAAATGTGAGTATAGAAAATTAAATTTGTTTCCCTTTATGAATGATGATTTCCCTAATTTATTGCTGAGAAATTTCCATATTTCATAAAATGATATAAAAAATTTCAACTTCGTATTTCAATGTTCAATTTTCTTGTTGCAGTTGAAATGTAGTCATCGATGCAAAACCAATTGTCATCTCGGACCTTGTCCAGAAGGAAACCCCTGCAAGAAAAAAGTGAAGGTATTTTGTGATTGCAAGAGACTCAAAAAAGAGATCAATTGTGACACTGTTAGAAGTGGAGAAGCAAAAATTGAATGTGACGAAGTTTGTGCTGCGCTGAAACAAGAAACCGACAGAAATAATAAGATCCTGATGGAAGAGAAAGCGAAACAAGAGGAACTGAAGAATAAAGAAGAGATGGAAAAGTACATGAAGAAATTCAGTGGAAAAAAGAAGAATAGAGAACGGAAGAATCATTCAATTGACGATGAAGTTGGCTTCTTGAAAAAGTATTTGGTTCCTTTATCTGCACTTTTAGTGATAATTATTTCTCTCATGACATATACTCTGATCACTGTATGAACGAGTTGTTATTGACAATGAATGTTAATTGAATAAACTTATGAATTTAAATTTTATATTTTAATGCTATTCCTTGCCCCAAAAATGAAATACCAAATCAATACTGCTTGAATAGCGCCATTTTCATGATAATGAAGTAAACTCTGAAGTTTATGTGTAGGTGAATAATGTTGGGGTATTATGACCTAATCAGAAGATCGCAAACATGACTATCTTCCCCTTTTTTCACAATACTATTTGGGGCAGCACGAATAATAACACCAGAGGTGAGTGCTTGCTTGAATATCTCTTGGCTAACAATCTCGAGACATTGAATGTAGGGACTACACCAACTTTTGTCACGAGAGCGAGAGAAGAGGTCCTGGACGTGACTGTCAACGTCGCTGCCAGGAAGAATGTCACTTCCTGGAGAGTGATGGATGATTGGATGAACCTTCACTCTCCGATCATAGAATTATCGAGTTTAAGGTGGAGGGAGATACTACCTCGCCACCCGTGATTCGAAATCCTAGAAAGACAGATTGGTTTCTTTATAGGAGCCATCTGAAGAATAATTTGGACCAAATCGTAATAGGGCGGGAAAAACACCGTTATTACGATTTGGAGCAACATGTTGAGCAGGTAAGCGAGGCAATGATGGAGGCTTTTCACTCCAGCTGCCCACTGACCAAGGCTCGATCAAGTAAAGAAGCTCCTTGGTGGAATGACAACCTGTCAAACTTCCGAAAGGAAGTCCGTCGGCTCTTTAATAAAGCCAAACGAGACAGTAACTGGCAAGGGTACACTGAGAAACTTACTCAGTACAACAAGGAGATCAGGAAGGCCAAAAGATTTAATTTTCAAGCCTTTTGTGAAAGTATCACTTCCACTCCCACAGCAGCCAGACTTCAAAAAGTCATGGCAAAAGGGGGAACTAACCCCACTATGTCGCTTAAAAGGCCAGACGGTCCGTACACTGAAGGAGAGAAGGAACGATCCATTCTTCTTCTCGAAACACACTTCCCGGGTAGTGAACCAATAAGTACCTAATACTGAAATAGCAATGAAGCACACCAAGAACTCCCGCAAGGAGGAATGGGACATTGCTAAGAGTATATTCACAAGGCAACGACTTAAATGGTCAATAAGCACCTTTCAGCCGTATAAATCCCCAGGAGTAGATGGGGTGTTTCCGATACTCCCGCAGAAAGGAGTGGAGGAGATCCTCCCTCATCTACGGAAGATCACAAGAAGCAGCTTAGCTTTGGGTCAAATACCTGAAAAGTGGAGAAGGGCAAAAGTAACGTTCATTCCCAAAGCAGGGAAAAAGGACGGGACTGACCCTCGATCTTTCAGACCCATTTGCCTAACATCGTTTCTTCTTAAAACGATGGAGAAAGTCGTAGATAACTACATAAGTGCGGAGCATCTGAAAAAAACACCACTTCGTCCACTTCACAATTCTCAGCATGCTTACACGGGGGACGTTCAACGGAGACCACTCTGTATCAGCCGACTGAAGTCATCCAGAGAACTCTGAATAACAAAGAAATCGCCATGTGTGCCTTCCTGGATGTATCTGGGGCCTTTGACAACACAACACACGTGTCTGTCAGAGATGCACTTGAGAGGCGAGGATTGAATAATATCATCTTAAAATGGATGTATGAGGTGTTAACGACGAGGATAGCTGAGACATCGATGGGTGAGGAATCCGTCTTCGTCAAAGCTACTCGTGGAACACCTCAGGGTGGGGTGTTATCCCCCCTCCTATGGAGCCTAGTAGTGGATGAACTTCCACACAGGCTAACGAAGCTTGGCTTCGAATGTGTAGGCTATGCTGACGACATAGTACTAATAATTAAAGGCAAATTCGAAGGCACTCTCTCGACCTATTGCAGAAGGTCCTTAGAATTATTGAGCAGTGGTGCTTGTCAGTGGGGCTGAACATCAACCCAACCAAGACCACAATAATTCCGTTTACTCGGAAGAGGAAACTTCCAGCCATGAAAACGTTAGCTTTAAACCGAAATATCTTGGAGTGGGGGTCTGAAGCCAAATACCTAGGAATAACCCTATAGATAGCAAACTTCTGTGGAATAAGCATGTTGATAATGCTACTGGCAGAGCTACAAGAGCTCTGATGGCGTGCAGGCGTCTATGCGGCAGGAATTGGGGCTGTAAAACCCAAAAATACTGCGATGGATGTAAGTCATGATTGTAAGACCTATAGTCACATATGGGGCAGTAGCCTGGTTTGCTAAGGCAAGTCAGGCAAGTACGAGGAAAATGCTCGACAAACTACAAAGGCTTGCCTGTGTGTGCATCACGGGAGCTATGAGAACGTGCCCAACCAGGGCACTTGAGATCATCACAGACCTCACACCTCTACATCTAGTGATTGATAGGGTAGCTCATGAGGCCATCCTCAGAGTATCTAGAGAAGAAGCAGGCAATGAGAGAGTCAGGTTTCAGAGAGCTTGGTCCTCTCTAAATGACTACACACTACACCTCATCTGCAAACCTTCCTAGTGATGTAATGATCAAGAAAGTAAGCACTGAGAAAAACTTCAGTACATTGCTAAGCAAAAGAGAGGATTGGGAAAGGGAATACATAAACTATAATCTCGAAGAAAATACAATAAAATGGTATACAGATGGTTCCAAAACCGCTACAGGAGCTGGCGCTGGGATTTACGGGTCAAGTACCAAGTGTGCACTATCGTTAGGGTCCTGTACAAGCGTCCTTCAAACCTTGCAAAATACTTGCAATCGGAAGATATCTAGATATAAATCTAGAAAGAAACTAACAGAAGTGCGATATAGCTATTCATACAGATAGTCAAGCTGCTATTAAAGCACTGAGCTCCTACATCATTGACTCAAAGCTGATTTGGGAGTGCCAAAACAAACTCAATGAGGTAGGCAAGAAGAATAAGGTTTTTTAATCTGGGTTCCCGGTCATTCGGGCATCGTTGGAAACGAAGAGGCCGATACACTGGCCAGAAAGAGCGCACAAACGCCACTCACTGGCCCAGAACCCTTCTGTGGTATAGGAAAATGCACCTATAAAAAGGAATTTATGCTTAAGCAGAGAACCGAAAGAGAAAAACTCTGGCGGAATCTCCCAGGGAGGATCATTCCAAAAAGGTCCTCCGGAACTTTGAAACTCCTAGATCCAAAAAATATCTGGATCTCAGTGAAAACCAACTTCACTTACTCACTGGCTTTCTCACAGGACATTGTCGCCTAAAGAAGCATCTGTTGAGAATGGGTTTATCGGACACTGATGAGTGTAGATTCTGTGAGGAGGAGGAAGAAACTCCTATTCACCTGGTTACGGAATACTATGCCATTGCAAGCCAAAGAAAAGAGTACCTACTTTGGACAAGAAACTTCTAGAAGTGGGGAGTTATCCTCCTTGAAGCCATCCCAGATAATGGATTTCATCAAATCTCTGGAACTGGAGGGCGAGCTGTAGGAGGCGCGATGATAACAGCTCTGATAGGGGGCACAATAGACCTTAAGGTCGCAGTGAACTGTAACCCTTTTTCACTACAACTATAACTATCTTCCCCTTTAAAACTTCACTCTGAATCGAGTCTCAATAACTGCAAATGGGTGCATGTAAGGTTGCCTCTATGTACGCTTGCTGACGTATAACATCATCAAATCACAAGGAGATTAGAATTTGACTTCTCCAGATTAAGAGTATATTTCAACGAAAAATAATGGGAGTTAAATATTATATTAAAAGTTGTCTATACTTGAATCCATAACTTAAATCATTTTTATAACATCATTGAGTTGTGTAAAATGAAAAAACACGAAAATCTAGATTTTTGTTAACAATTCTCATGCCGATATGCTATTACTGGATATTATAAAAACTTTCAGAAAAATGTTCATGCCATCTTACAAGTTTTCGATTAAGAGCAATTCCAATAAATTTGCATGTAAATTCATAATCTCAAATTCAACAAGGAACATGGTATAGTTAGCCAATTTTGAAAAATATCAACACCATAATTTCGATAAATAATTATGGAACCTTCCAACGTAAATTGTCCGTCTGTGATTTCCAAATAACTGAATTTTTTTCAAGTTGTTCGAGTTAATTGCATGTTATAGAAATATAAACAAGCATTAAAAAATTTCGTATGTCTGTTTGTTTTTTTAACAGGTCGAAAAATTACGCTTCAGTGAAATATAAATGACAGTAAAAATGTTTTGCGATTTGTTCATTCGTTTAGTCTTTGAAAATGAAATATCACCCAATTCACTTGGAGCATTAGATGATTACCAATTTCAAAGAGACAATGCAGGTGGGGAAAATTTGTTCAGAAAAAGGGGAAAAGTGTCATGACTGGTTTAATCTAACAAATGCTCAAATTGGGTCCGGACAACTTCCATATAAAGGTTGGATTTTGCTCAAAATTCCGCCTCTTAAAAAGAAAATATATGCCATTGTATGGAAGTTGGCAGGGCTAAATTTGAGCATTTGTTAGCTTGAACTATTCAAGACACTCACTCATCTAGTTTTTCAGAAACAATTTTCCTCGTTTGAATTTTGGTTCTTTGAAATAATCTTATGTTAACATATTCAGAAGGAAAAGACTTTTTCAACAACATATCGCACAACCCGTTTAATCCATTCAAATTTAAGGGGCTGGGGTTATCGCGCATAGGAATGAAATGATTTTATGTGTAAAAGAATGTTCTCCACAAGAACATACCTAATTGACGGGTTCCAAGATCTTGGGTTTTCTTCTTCTTCTTAAGGTGCCTTATCCAATCAGTGGATGTTGGCGACAATTCTGGAATACTCCTCTCGGTCTTGTGTGGCTCTAAAGAGTGCGTGGGCATCGAGGTTGGTCCAATCCCTTATGTTTTTGAGCCATGAGTGTTTTCTACTAGAAACGAATTCTGTTTCCTCCTCAATGTAACATCCTGTATAGTTTCAGAAATATTGGGAAAATGGAAAAAATTATAACGGAGTAATTTTTATGCCAGATTTTGTTCATTTGAGGATTTGAAGGGGACATTTGGACCTCAAGCTTTCACCTTGAAAATTTCAACCTTCTAGGTCTTTCCTTAAAAAAATTGTTCGTGTTTACGGCTGAGCGCCCGGCAGAATTTGATTTGGCCATGAATTCCTCATCAGTCAACCAAATCGTTCAAGTCCATTTTCGACACAAAATTCTATAAATTTAGCAGAAAGGATGAAGTTGTTGTCTTTATAGGAACAATTCGCAAAAATCATTGCAAAAGATACCGAATATTCCAACCATGCATGTCTTAATTATCTTTGAGCAGGTTATTGCTTTTATACATTTTTTATTCCCTCCTGTGAATATGAAATCCAGAACAGTTTCCCTTTAAAGTGGGCTTAAATTTATGTTTTCCCCACCAGATTCTGAACCTAGAATTGATTTTTAATTGCAGATGAAATGATTCGAAATATATAGCTATATTTTATAATTTTGTGGTTCACACTCAGCGGGCATACGGACCCCAACTGATTTATTCATAGGAATGTCTTTAGGGGCTTTCTTGACCCCTTCCAACAGAATCAACACTGTTTCACGTGAAAACAGCTGTCACTATTAAATTCCTTATTTATTATCTACTAACTTTATTTATGGTTTGTAATTGTTTGTTTCAACGCTTTTGTTTAATAAACTACTAATTTTATTGTGCTCTCAGGTCGCGGTGAATTCCTCGTTTGTTTTTATACCATCCTGATTTCACGTAGAAGTACAAGACGATCATAGCAAGTGTATTCTTGAATTTTATATCTTGTAGGGATATTAAACGTTGAAACGGTCGTTTAAGTGGCTATTAATGTACCATTGTGTTCGGTGAAATGACTTGCTAGTGGTTCTAGTCTCATTATCGCAATAATCTCCGAGGTGTATCTGACAATTTCAGTAGTTTCAACATATGTATGGTCCTAATATTTATATTTTCTCTCGAATCAATATTTTTTGTGGAATGTGGGAGGATACACATAGCAAGGGGCTGTCGAGAATGTCATGTTGGAAACCAACAGCAGGAAATTGGATGTTATATATTTGAAACCTTTTCGTGAACTTCCGTTATTGGTAGATAATGTTCAGAGGAGAAATGGCATTATCTCAGTGCTAATGATTTACGTTATTCATATCTATTATTATCATAGTTGCAACCAAATTCTGATTTCATTGTTATCGACAAATATGTAACTAGTAGTAATAAGTAGGTACCTAGGTACCGTAAATGTGGAAAACTTTATCCATTGAGTCTAACTTTGCCCACTAGCCTCAATGACCAAAAATAATCGTTTAATCATCTTTTTTGTATCCAATTTTCTCTCCCCCAATCTCAAAACCGCAGACGAATATAATGTTTATTCTGAAGACAAATAAATAAAAGGGATATCACTAAGATTTCATCGCCCTAGCTCTACCACAGACAGAATTGGGATTTTCAAAGTTTGAGAGTTTAATCAAAAACATTTTTTTTTGATTTTTTTCTTTTCCGAAATTACAACTGCAGATACATATCATTATGTTTTTTCTTAAGAGGAATAAATAATGCTCTATATGTATATCACCAGAATTTCATCGCTCTAGCTTGACCTGCAAAGACCGGATTATGAATTTTCAGAATTTGAGAGATTAATGAAAAAAATTTATTTTCTTCGGATTTATTTTTATGTCTCCTAAACTTACAATTACAGACACATATAATAAGATTTATCTACTCCTATAGAATAATATATCCATTATTCAACTGAATTTGATCTGTAATAGTCTCTATAAACCAATAGTCAAAGATTATAGAGTGCAAAGATAGGAAACGCCCTCATATCTCTCGTACTAAAAACCGACTACGTTTTATGCATATATATATCGGGACTTTTTACTCACGAGATGGCGTTTTCATTACAGATTACAGTGACTGTAGTTTTTTTCATTACAGATTACTGTTACTGGAAAGAGCGCGAAATTTGAATACCACCATAAGTAATAATTTTGATTTCCACCTATCGAGCCCAGACAATAATATACAGGGTGACACAACAAAAGCAGGGCTTCTGTTCTGCTCAGGATTATATTTTTGATCTACATATTAATTCAATTGATACTAATTAATCACACCAAATAGATTTGCTTACATATTTTTATTTCAAAATATACATACAATTTTAAATTGGAATACATGTCAAAAATATCTTTACATCTGCAGCGTCACTTGATAAAATCTTGAAGGAAGATTGACGACAGGGTTGAGTTTCCCGGATGGAGAGAAATGCTCACTGCACATAGTATAAGTTCTGCTGAGATCTAAATCCTCTCGCCCAGAAAACTCTATCCATTTCAGAGCACTGAAAATTAATGCAATGAATAACAGAGTTACCCCTTTCGAGTTTCAATACTTACATTTCCATTTTATTCGGTAATTTAAAGAAGGATAATTTCGGATTATTCCTTTTATTATTAGTACACTGCTTTGCCATGCAGCATGCCCCGGATGGCATCTTGTCTTCAAATATTTAACAACCGAAACACAGGAACGATATATAACTCAAATACAATACGAAAACTCAATTAAACTTAACGAATACAACTATTAATTATTCTTTGTAGATCTAATCTAAACGAGCTCAACTGGAGAATAATCTAAATTTGATTTGAATTTGTCTGTTTGAATTGTACCATATGTGGTAACCATGACTAACATAATGTCACTTCTCTTAGCCACCTATTATCTATCTCAGGACTTTCTTCTCACCAGACGGCGCTCACGTCAATGTTGTCGCTTCGTTTCCAATCTTCCTTCTCTATAATCTTTGCCAATAGTGTGAGGTAATAATAGCTCACGCCTCTAACTCACTCTAATACAAATAGGAAAAATGTAGCTTACGAAATGAATAAAAAAGTCGGGTCAGTAGGGAACTCTATTTCAGACATCAAGGTAACGTTCTCGCCATCCATTTCTACATATTCTTAGGTCTGAATATCCAAAAAATGCATTTGGAAAATGTGAATTTTTGACGTTTTCTACGGGATTCGATATCGATTCGATTTTCGATCACAGAAATCGGTTTTGACAACTGTTGTCAATTTTGAAAATGCAGATTAATTCGAATTTTACTGAAGAAGTCGAAGATAAAGTATAGTGTTCAATTCGCGGTAATGGTCATAACACACTTGATGAATTACACCCCTCGACTGACGGCTCGGGCTGCAAAATTCATCTGCGTGTGTTATGACTTACATTACCGCTCATTGAACAATATACTATTATTATGAAGAGGCATAAATGCTCTATATTTCACCGACATTTCATCGCTCTAGCTCGACCACAGACAGAATTATGGATTTTCAGAATTTGAGAGATGAAATTAATATTATGCTAATTTCATCTCGATCGAATCCGTAGTTTGGAAATTTTCGGGAAAACAAAATTTATCAATTCCTGGAAGTTTCAAGTTCTTTAGAAGGAAGAAGAAGAAGAAGGTCTTTCCGTCCGAGATTTATCGTCGTTACGGCCGGCCGAACGGACATAATTGAATTTGACCTCGTATTCTTGATCACTGAGTAGGGACTTGTCGGTTGAGACCATTCTGTGCTCGAAATTCGAAAAATACAAACATCGTGACAAAATGAAATAAAGCTCTCTTTCAAGTATATGGAACAAGCGCTCAAAAATACTGTTGTTTATGTTTATTAAAATTTAGAAGCACTCTTGAATTGGCTTTCAATTCTTGTTGAATTCTCCTTAGGAAAATGTGTAATGTCATTTCATTCCCTTTTAAACACTGTTATGCTGCGCAATGCAATGCTGAAATCAACAATCCTTATACAGGGTGTCACAATGAAAAGGAAATAGATATCTTTCATACAAGAAAAATCAAAATATCGAAAAATCGCTCGAACCCTCAATTTTGTTTTCATCAGTATTGGCCACTATATGATTACAAATAAAAACAACATTTTTGCAAAGTCATGTTGAACAAGTATATCCATCTATTTTTAAGTTAGCAACTTGAGTTCACATATAGTTCAAAGTTTATTCACAAGAAACTGTAAAAAGATGTCCACTATTACCAGTTGGGTGAAAATTTCTATTATCTCTTCACGAACTGAGAGTCTTTTCCATGATTGAGTGTTTGTCTTAGAAATATTAGTTTGTGACTAGATAATCATAAACAGTGGAATGTTTTGGTTCTGACACCCTTATTATCTCATTGCCTAATTTCATAACCCCTTCTTCAAGACATCTCCCGCACTTTCAAATGAATACATATTGCAGTATCAATATCAACATTCACCCTCGACAACATAAAAATTGAAAATCTCTTTTCCCCGAAATTTTGTATCCATTCAATTTCATAGCACTTCATCTGCGTCATCTTTAGAAGGGGGCTGCACTTTCATGTAAACCCAACTAAACTGCAATCACTTTGATATATGTTATGTTAAGCTTGCAAGGATAACTTCAACTATTTATAAACCTTATGACATCCCAAGAATGTTGTTCAATCCCTTTCTTGGGCATTAATCTTAGCTTACAGGAGGAGGTACACAGTTCGCACGTGACTTTGAATATACACTGCATACTTTTGTTTGTCGTATGAGAGGAGAAGATGTGTGAGGTCCTGATTAATTTAGAGATAGAGGTTTAAGATTTTCGCATGTCGTCTCGTTATATGTACGGTGTCTGTAGTTGGCTTGGACGTTATGCGAATGATTCATACTTGTTAGATCATATTCAGTTAATTATTTAGTCAATGTTTGCCCCTTGTTGAAGGGTGACAATGAATCCGATCAGTGGCGCACCCACAAATTTCATTCGGGGGGGGGGGGGCTGCTCGAGAGTAATCAGGTTTTTACTTAAAAAAAAACTCGAAAACGACGAAAACAATCCTTTATTTTTGAGCTCGGGGGGGGGGGGGGGGCTGCAGCCCGACAGCCCCCCCCCTCGGTGCGCCACTGAATCCGATATTATGTAGGTACCTGTTTCCACGTAATACCATCACCTATGATTTAACAATCTGGCAACCACAGAATGTAGCATTTTTATTTTCTTCATTATGAAAATTTTCAGAGCAGAGAATTCTCTGAATGTCATTTCAATATGAAACGGAAATTTCTTCGTAGATAAATAAAAACAATATTGGGTAATAGGAAAACTTCATCAACCTTTTGTTATTCACAAGGCCATTCGTAGAAATAAAAAATATTTCAAACAGAATTATTCATACGTCGTGAACAAAGATGAATATTCTGTTCGCATACTATGTATCTTGTACTTGTATCATTTCTGAGTCACTGCCATATTTCTCGAGAATAAAAACAGAAGCATAACAAATTTCAGTATCATTTGATATAATGGAAAAAGAGCAAAATAATCAGAAGAAGATGAACATTTATAAAAGAAAATCAACAAATTTTTCCAAAAAAAATTCTTCGGAGTGAAAAATATTTAGAATTATATATCTAGTTGGTAGATATACTCCATTCAATTTTATAAAGTATCCCGATTGGCCAAGATTTAGGTTTATCAAGTTTTTTTTACTTCAAACTGACATTGTGATTGTAGGCACTGAACAGGCAATGTATTATACAGGGTCTTTCACGAGGAACCTCACCCATATTTATACGGGAAACTACTGAACGTATTTTCATGAAATTCAGCACTTATAAGTATTTCACGATGCTGATGAAATCTAAAATATTTTCAAGGCATGAGCACCTCCGGTTTTTCCGGAAATGACGTCAACTTCCGTTTTTCAAATTAGAACACCATTTTTTTATTGCAGAAATAGATTCCTTAGAAAATTTCAAGTTATTTTGATGTAACATTTTTCAGTTTTGGTTGGAAAATTCTCTCTGAGCGGGAAAATTCGAAAAAAAAATCGAAAATAGAGCTCCGCTGAAACAAGAATAACTTCGAGGTTTTTGGATGGAGAATTTTCATTTTTCGGATTTTTCAAGATGTAAGATTGATGTATCCACTTTAAAAATCGAAATCGCGATTCATGATACAGGGGGTGAAAAAAATCGCTTTCTTTGAAAGCGATTTTTCACGATTTTGTCATCCCTAACTTTGTTAGGGATGACAAAATCGTGAAAAATCAATTTTTTCAAATTAGACCCCATTTTTTTATGGCAGAAATTGAATCTACGTTAAAAAATAATGTGAGTGTATGCATCACACCCTTGCTCTAAAGTGGATATTAACTCAGAAAATCCATTTAGGGCAAGGGTGTGATGCATACACTCACATTATTTTTTAACGTAGATTCAATATCTGCCATAAAAAAATGGGGTTCTAATTTGAAAAAATTGATTTTTCACGATTTTGTCATCCCTAACTTTGAAAGCGATTTTTTCACCCCCTGTATCATGAATCGCGATTTAGATTTCTAAAGTGGATACATCAATCTTACATCTTGAAAAATCCCCAAAATGAAAATTTTCCATCCAAAAACCTCGAAGTTATTCTTGTTTCAGCGGAGCTCTATTTTCGATTTTTTTTTCGAATTTTCCCGCTCAGAGAGAATTTTCCAACCAAAACTGAAAAATGTTACATCAAAATAACTCGAAATTTTCTAAAGAATCTATTTCTGCAATAAAAAAATGTAAAATGTAAATCATTACTTGTCGTCATTTCTCGACACGTAATAATTTACATTTAATTTTTTTATTTCAAAACGGCACATTTCACGAGAAAAATACAAGTGATGAAAAAGTTTCTAACTAAATCAGGCTGTTCGAATTTAAGTTGTTGCGTTTTTCTTCAAATTTAATTTTTCCGCTATCTTTGAACCGCGATGTCTCTCTAACGTTTGACTTTTGACCCAACATTTATGAAACAAACTACCAAACTATCACCCCCTTAAATTTTGTCGGACTTTTTTTGAAACACCCTGGTATATGCTTGATTTCACATACAAATATTTGTTTGAAGAAAATGGTTCTCATTATAGCTATAATGCGAACAAATACCTACGAAGCGATCAATTCTTAAACCAATTTTCCGAAATAATTCGAAACTTCCTACTATAAAATGCTCACAATTAGTTTTTTGGGTTGGGCCCACTGATCACGAATCCGTGGTCAAATTCAATTCTGTCCATAAACACTATAACTCTCGAACGGATAAACCTGGAGACTTGAAATTTTCAGGGTAGATTCGAATTTCAAATGTCGCGGTTAGGTTCTTTAACGGGCAAAATTCGACCAGAGGTTCCGTAAATATGACCGTAAGAGATTTAGTTTTCCCGTTAACTTCGAATTCGATCGAGATGGAATTTTGCGCTAACATGGCGAATGACGCTACATGCTTCATGCAAAATTTTGTACAGATCGCGTTACCAGAATCATGTGAAATTCTAGTTTCATTATGGAAAAAAATATTTCAATATTTCTGTAATATCAGATTCGGGATCATGGACCATTTATTTGACATCTGCTGTGAATTTTTTTTCTGTCGGATTCTTGAATGCGAATCTACCTAAAAGGTGGATCTGCTTATCAAGTTGATGAACGAGTGATCAACAGCTCATTACTTCACGTCAGTGCTTTTGGTGACCTCTCTCTCTTTTTCATTTCGATCTCGATGTCGGGGGATAACTACTCACAGTGTATACCTAGATATCTCCATCGATTGCTACATTGTGTATGAATTACAAATTTAATGTTGTATAGTATAAACTCGTAATACACAGAAGGTATAATCGCAGTCTACAGTAATATGCAAGTGCAGTTTGTACCCGCGCAGTGGGAGTCATATTAAATTGTGCACCTCAGAGCACGAATTTTTTGCGCTGCACGATACCGAAGCTAATAAGTTTCATAGGGTTTAATAGTTCATGCTGTGTATAACGGATTAGCTTCACGTTGCCCCATGGGTGTCTAAAATCTTAGGGTTTTTACCTCGGAATTATGTAGATACAAAAAGAATTGTTTGTTCCAATTTGATGGTACTGATAAATTGGCTTCCTGAAAAATTCTGAGTATGGAAATGAAACAACATGAAATGATTAGACAAATATTTATTTTTCAGAATATGTAATCTGTGCTTTTTTGAGTTTTCGGAACAAGTGGAAGTCTGAGAGTACCTACAGAAGATTAATTTGTCGCATAAGAGATTTTTCATTGTAGTAGTTTGTGTGTTAAGTCTACTCTGTAAAAAAATGGAAGTAAAATAAGAAAGAATATAATTATAAATAGTAGATAATTTTATAAGCTATAGCATGAATCTGAATATTTGGAGGGATTCGTTTCGATTTTCCAAAAAATTACAAATAGGTATTCACAAAACTTGCTAAAGATTTACAAGAATCTACAAAGTGTTACATAGATGTAACATTTTCACATAGATATAGAATCACGAATTTTTACAACATTAATGTGATCTCAGCATGATTCCTATTGGCCAAAAATACCGATGATTATTGCTGTAAATACTTTCTACAGTGTAAATTGACCAATCTCTGGAGAGACAGTGCAATGCTTGTGCCAATACAATAATTTAATCACATACATCACACACAAATCGTTTTAGACCCTGACGTGGATTCACGTACGAAGTGTTTTAATTTTTATTGTCGTTGTTCAAGTTTTCTATTCCATTAATTGCCTCATTTTATTTTCATCTTCTACATCCATTTCAGAATAAATATAGAGGAAAGTCACCAAATATGGAATACCATTTTCTTTTTGGGATATAAAAAAACTTCATATTAATTAAATCAGTTTAATGTTTTTACTAATCAGTCATACATTCATATGTAGTAATTAACAGCCTTTAATCAAATATATTAGTTATCACATTAAAATCTAACACAAAAAACAAAATCACAAATGAGTAACCAGATATGGAATAGGTACCCATATATGGAATATAAGCATAAATCAACATAACAATAACAAAAATGGACATTAATATCTGGAGATCAATTAAATGAATATAACATATTGTGATAAATGAAAGAAGTTACATAATTACTTGCAAAAGTCACAGATCCAAGTATCAAACTCTGGACCAGCACAATCATAATGTGCCCAGAGCCGATACATCAAGCATATTCCATAATTAGACACCGACGACTTTCCATATTTGGATTTTTATACTAGTTCAAACTCTTCTAAATATTTTTTCAAGTCACAATATTTTAATGACAAAAGATCAAAAAATGGTGAAATAAACATAATACTGATATACTAAATAGTATAACACTTATGTATACAAACATAACAGCTGGTAATACTCATTTATTACTTACCTTTAAAATTTTCTTCACGACAACAAAACAAAACACGCCTGCCGCACGTTGAGTGTTCGCGCAACTGACTCGATGGTGTGAGTGCGATAGTTAGTAGACCGAATGAAACAGAAGATGGTCGAGTGTTGCGTTTATTACTTATAGTCTTGGAGAAATGAAGGTATTCCATATTGGGATACTATTTCATATTTGGTGACTTTCCTCTACCTATTTTTATTATTTTTTACTTCAATTGTAATCGAATAATCAATCATTTAATCCGCAGAATATTTTTCGAACGTACAGCGTGGCTTGCTTCGTGGAAACCCGGCCTAATAGTCATTGCTGCTCAATCAGATAGTGTATATAATGAATGCGTGTATTACCGAGAATCCGCTGATTCACCAACATCCGTCAAGGAGCTTATTGAGTAAATCTTGAGAGGCCCGACAATATTCAAATTCTGAAAGCTGTGAGTGTGATGTGAACCCCAATTTCCTAATTAATCAATCAAATTTTATAGTTTCAGACGCGACGCACTGAATTGGTAATGCTTTGTCAGCTTTCAGAGATGGATATGGAAACTCAAGGTTTTCCTTTCGAATTTTTTATTGAATTTGCTACAATCGCCCCAAAATGAAGAATACATGATTAAATGGGATGTTGACTTTTAAAAGTACATATTCCCCAGCTTGAATTATATCGATCATTATACAAAGACTGATATGCTGGTTTCAAGTCAAAGAATATAGGCGAGTGAATAGGTACTGCGCTGTTGACATTGGCTTCTACCAGGTAGATATACACAATATACAGGGTTCATATCGTGGTTGGTAGAAGATTGATAAAATTTTGATCATTTGAACATTGTATATGTATACTCCTAGAATGTTACAAGATCTTAGAAAAAGTTGGCAGCATAATTATGGATAAGGTCCATTGTTGGCTTTCCAATGATCTTCATGATATATAATATACGGAGTGTTCCTAAATCGGAGGTGCAAACGAAGAAGGGAGATTCCTTGAACAATTTTAAGGAATAAATAATCCAATTACAATGAGAAAGCAAAAGTTTCGTTTTCGAGGTAGGTACAGGGTGTTAAAGTTAAATTCGAGAAAAATTATTCACCGAATTTATTCTGTACGGACGCCACTGGTGAAAATTGAACATCATTTTGTATAGGAAAAAATGTGTCTTAATGCGTACTCATAACCTACCAAAACTAAAAAAAAAATCGTGTACGGTGTAGAAAATAATTTCATAAAACCAATTTTTTTTTAAATTTCAACACCCCGGTATCTCAGAAACAGTGCTTCAGGGACCTATAGTCCATAGGAACTTTATGTCATAAAATCATCTGAGGATTAAATTCCCGAATTTACGGTCCCTTATTCTGAAACACCCTGTATATTCAACTGAATCATTGCTACAGATCGGGAGAATATCCATGCATGAAAACTAAGAATGTATTTATTCACCGCAGCTTAGTATAACTGGATTTTCACGACAATTTGTATTTTTCGCAAAGTCGTTTGCAGATACAACAAAACTACAAGAAATCATAAACCATTATGTTTAATATATCAACAAATCTTCTTTTTACTTTTTTCCAAACTAACACTGGTTCACCAAAAAGTTTTGAAGGGGACAGTGGTCAAGACGAAATATCACCCTGTATATTTGCTATCGAAATTGCCATGTCACAAGGCGTAAACTCTAAATTGTAATATACGTAGGTATACCAAATTTCAGTTGAATATCTTGGAAAGTGCAGATACTATATACGAAAAAAACTTTCAAACTACAACCTGTATCTCGAAAATGAAATGATTGCGGTCCATGTTTATGGGACTTTTTTTCTTGTAGTCATTTCCAGTATAACTGGAAGCTGTTGAATTTATCTGACTATATAATCACTCATTCCATTTTCAGTATGAAAGTTTCCTTAGCAACACTCGTTTCTCATCGATAAAATATGGAAACTGACAAAACTAACAAGTTGGTTTTCAAGCGATAAAATTTTTGATGTTTCTCAAATTCATAGATAGCTTTGAAAATGAATACCAAAGAAAAAACAAACAACGTTCAGTCAGTCTATGATGAATACTTATTTGTCAAAGACCGCAATGTGACCATATTACCATATTTTCTAGTGAAATGTCGAATACCACTCGGGATAAAATTTGAGCAGGTAAAATTTCTCTCTTGTAATATTCAAGTTTATTTCTTTTCGGCAATTTTGCTCATGACATACAAATGTCATTCGCGAAATTGCCTCAGCAACAAACATTCATGTTTCAATCGAGAAATTTTGCCAGCTAAATTTCATCTCTTGTGGTATTATATATGAAAAAATTTTATTAGATAACATCTGTAAAAAAAAATTGGAATAAACTTATAATAGAATACCTCGTAGAATACACATCTTCTTATCAAGGATCAAGTAAACACGAATAAACTGAATACCTACATAAAGAGTGTAACAGCCAAATGTAATAAATTCGATAACGAATAAATGAGAGGGTGTTAGGAAAAACGCTCGGACACGTCGATTTGTAATTTCAAATGCGCATATTTTTCAAGATAATAAAATTATATAGGGTGTTCCATGCGACCGTGGCCAATACCAACTTTCTTATTTCAAATGCAATCCCCTGTATATTATTTATTTTTTGGATTCTTCAGAAAGTTCTAGACATAATTCATGTACAATGTCCTATACCTATTTTCAACTTTTTCGGAAATATTAAGTGTTGATTTTTTACTAAAATTAACATTTTAAATGAAAATTATTTTATTTCACAAATTCGATACATTACACTCAATACTTATTTCCCATTTACTCCTTGATATGAAGATTGAAGAAAGTAAGCAAAAACCATTACTGAGTCTTAGTAACACGTTGTCTGTTTGCATGACAATAAGTGATCAGTGTAAGTGCTATTGTCGTACCAATTTTGATAAACTTATATCCTGATCCAGCAAATCCACAAGTTCCTGCCAATATAATATGGTTTCAGCTTCAACAAGATGAAGCACCGCCCCATTACCAAATCAATGTCCGGCAGAACTTGAACAAAATTTTTCCAAATCGGTGGATAGGGAGGCGCGGATCGATAGAATGGCCAGCACGATTTCCTGATCTGACACCATTAGACTTCTTTTCTGTGGGGATATGTCAAGTATTGTACGAAACCCTTAAACTTAGACGACCTAAAAAACCGAATCACGCTTGCGATTAGATCAGTCACGCCTGAAATGTTGAGTAACGTAAGAAGACAATTCTATATCAGATTAGCATGTTGCCAAGACGTTCGCGGCGAGCATTTTGAACATTTCCTACATTGACATTAATATTTTTCTGTTATTCTTTAATGATTTAGAAATAATCAGTATTACTTATTATGTTTCAAGTGTAATGTACCGAATTTGTGAAATAAAATAATTTTTATTTAAAACGTTGATTTTTGCAATAAATCTGAAAACACTTAATACTTTCGAAATAGTTAAAGATAGGTATGGGACAGTGTGCATGACTTGTGTCTAGAATTCTCTGAAGAATACAAAAAATAAATAATATACAGGGGATTGCATTTGAAATAAGAAAGTTGGTATTTGACACGGTCACATGGAACACCCTATATAATAATTTCTCGAAAAATATGCGCATTTCAAATCACAAATCGACGTGTCCGAGAGTTTTTTCCAACACGCCCTCATTTATTCGTTATCGAATTCATTCCATTTGGCTGTTACACTCTGTATAAGTTTGTTGCAAATAATATTTCATCATTGGATATAGTCTTACAATTCAATTTTGATGAAATTTATCGGCCGAAAAATTAAATGGCACTGTGAAAGGTTTCCGAAGAATGCGCATCATTTAGATTTTTCGTTCAATATTAGACAATTCCAGCGTAACCAATTAATCAGATTAATTCCCGGCATATTTATTTCAACTCCTCTCGACACCCGTGAAATTGCTTCAGCCTGAATATATCAGAAACAGCGGACTAATTAAGGTCCAGTAATTTCAATCAAGCATCCTCCATTCCAAACAGACGGAACGAGATTGCTAAATAACTCTATCCTACTACCGAAATGTGTAAACAATGCTTTCTCGTTTTTCATCAGTTAATTCTGCACGGTTTATAGAAATGTAATATATTAAGGGATAACTGATGACCAGAAGCGAAAGATATATGGGATCGGAATCAATTCGCTTTGTTCTGTTTATCCCCATTTAATATGTTCCAGCAGGAGTGCTCCAACAATACCATATGCGGCCGGGATTTAAATCCAAGTTGGATTAAACACACACCTGCTTAGGGGGGTCAGATGAGTAGGGTCTTTTTATTGCTAGATTCGCCATAAACAATGAATACTGGTAATCTCGAATTGCAAATGCTAAAGAGGGTTCAGCATCCCTACAAAGGCTCTCCCACTGAATTAAAAAGTTACACATAAAAGCGATGTTTTTCTGTATAGCTCCTTTCTCTGGCTCCCTCCCGGCAAATTGATTTGTCTGAACCACCCCAGCCTGCTAGGATATTTATTGTACTAATATTTATCGATTTCCGTATGGCTCGATAGAATAACCAGTTAGTTCAAGTACAGGTAATTTGTCGTCCACACAGATGGTTTTCTGAACCAACTCGGGTATAAAATGGGGATGTGACGTTGAAATAAAATGAAAACGATACTGAAACATCGATATCGAAGATTTATAGATAATTGCTGTAGTAAAGGGTAAAGGGTTTTCCAATAGAGACGATATGTTTCCAAAACGTTATGGCAGACATATTTACGATGGCAGAAATATCACCAACTATCATTTGTTTTTATCATATGTAGTTCGAGAATTACTCAATCATGGAAAAACACGTTTCAAGCACGTCTGCTCATGAACCATTGAAAAAATAAAGAAACTTAATTTAGGGGAGCGTAGGGTAATGGGAGCCTACTAAGGGAAAACTTTCATAAAACCCATATTTATTAACCTTCTTATGATTTTCGATAAGGAACTCTTAGAACAATAATACAGGTATGTTTTAATCACGGTTAGAATAAATCACAGTCATGGATTAGGGTAGAATAACGATTTTGCGAAAAAAGTCAATCGCTCTCATAACCCGACACGTTGGGGTAATGGGAGCTCATTTCACGCTAACATGAGAAATGGGAGCCATAATATCAATTATTGCGCAAAGTTGAACTAAACACACTTTGAATGTGATTTTTATTAGTAAATACAAGCTATCCATTATAACAAAAATAAAATAATATACTCTTCAAGAAAAACAAGAAAAATAAAAACAAAATTATTGAAAAAGGACATATGACCCAGATCCTACGGATACAAACAAAAGGAACAAATATAAGAAGCTGGACTATCACTTCCGGAACATTCCTCATGAGCCCATTTTCCACAATTTCTGCATCGGTACCACATCTCCCCACTTTTTGAGTGAGAGCCATTCTTGGCTCCCATTTTCCGCGAGTATTTTTTTTACACTTTGTATGAATTCTTTGGAATGTTTTCCCATTTAAACATATCCTGGGATTTTTTCATGATATATTAATTATTTTGTGTAGCATTTTAGCATTCACCAAAAATATGAGAGAAAAAGTAAAAACTGAATGATGTTATATCAAACATTGGAGACCTTCAATCAAGGATGTTTTTACTTTGGGTTTTCGGAATAATTGGATTTTTTTTAAAAAATGGGACATCTCAATCTGAAGATGTTCAAATATTCTTATTTGAACATATATTGAACCTCAAAGATGTTAACTTGTTTGTTAGTTATTCAAGAAAGCATGACTGATATTTCTAACTTATCCATTAAGCAAAGCTATAAAGATTATCTGTAACGTATAAAAATCTCCGAATTAAAATGTCGTTTTTCTTCGCGCTTATCAAAGTCAACACACATGCTTAATATTTATCTATGTATGAAGGAACAACAATATTTATACATTTTCACGCTTTTACTGCTTTGAGATAGACAAGAATAGTGGAATTGTTTGGGTCTGACGCCAAATAATCAAACAAGAAAAGGTTCACATCACATCGCAGTATGCTCGGCTTTAATTTATAAAATCGGAAATAATGATACCAGCACAGACTCCCTGCATACCCTAGCTTAAGATCATTCTTTCTTCTTTTTGAATGAATACGATTGTATTGTATAACAACCGAATGATTGAAAAAAAAAACCTGAAAAGTGGCAGGAAACGGCTGCAATCTCAGAAGAGTCTGAAAACCCTAGAGAATACGAGAGAGGCTTTGTCCTATTCTTATCAATGGTCATACTATTGGATATTATAGCACAGATTAATGGATAATACGAGGTCTCAAGCATATATTATTCGAAATAATTCAGAAGAACTGTTGGATATAATTTAGACAGGATTGTTCCTGGGAACAACGTACGGTCAGATTGGATTTATAGATGAAGAATTCGTTGTCGAATTCAATTGTGTTTGATCGTCTGGGCGTAAACATGAAGATTTTCGAAAGGAAACACCATGAGTCTTGAAATTTTCAGATTTTCCAGTGTCTAAATCGGCAACATCGGTTTAATGATTTCGAAGTTCTAATTCGATTTTTTCCAATATTTAAAAACTACCCATCCAATCGGGTGAAATCGCATCAAGATGTAGAATAACAACTATCGAGTATAAAGAAAATTTCGTGAAGATTTTATTACAAGAATCTCTAAAATTAGTAATTACTGATATACAGGGTGTCCCGGAAAATGTGGGAAATCTCTCGGATTCAGACAAAACATAAAAAATAAGATGACAAGTTACAATCATTTCTTTTCCTAGCGGCCCTCCCTACGGAGATACGGCCTCCTAAATGACGTCACTGGAAATCCATTTTCCTGCAATAAATTTCAAACTACTCAATATAATTTAAAGAAAATTTGATAAGATAAACAGTAGTAACGACCTTTTGAAATACTGCCCTCAAATTCAAATTAGCTCATTTAGTACCAGGGGCGGACTGGGTTGTACATTTTAGTGCTCACATTTTCAACACCCTGTATGATAAGAAGTCGAAAAAAACAAATTCGGATAGCTTGAACATTAAGCTAAAAAAGGTACCTACTCTTATTTATTGTCGATAAAATGAACCGTTTTCGAAAAATAAAATTACAAAGATTCTTAACTGCACAGAAAGGCACGTAAGCAAAAATTATTTTTTAGAAATGTACTCTCACTAAAGCTTGCAACGATTGAATATAAATACGCTATTTATAAATAATCATTTAAAAACTTCTTAAGAGTACATTTCTAAAAAATAATTTTTATTTCCAAACGTTCGATAACAACGTCATTTCTAGACTGACAGGATCACAGAGAAGTTCTATTTCTCCGCCTAGGCGGAGAAATAGTTGCTATGGCTTACTTTTCCCTCCGGCGCACAGTGGGGCAGAAACCATCTAAATGTGATGTCAAATATATCATTCAAATTAAAGTGCCAGAATGCATTGATTTCAACAAACAAACAGAACAAAATAGCATTAACCTATGTTTATCCAATCATAAAAGACCCCAACCCACAAAAATATATCCGAATCACATATTTTAATAGATTATCTGAAAATATTGCCAATTATTTTAGAGACAATTTCAATTATACTTCAGCTTTCAGAACCTCTAACAACTTAGATAAATACATTAAAAATAACAAAGATAAATCAAACAAAGATGATAAATCGGGTGTCTACAAGCTTACTTGTGATGATTGCCCATTGGTCTACATTGGTCAAACCGGCAGATCATTTAAAAAACGGATTCATGAACACCAGAAGAGTTATACATCAAATGGTCCACATTCAACATACGCCGACCATTTAAGAGAATTTGGTCATAATTTCAACGACAATTACGAAATTATCCATATCGAGAGTAAAGGATCAAGATTAACACTATTAGAATCACTCGAAATTAACAGATATAATTCTCAAAAAATTTTGTTAAATGACCAAACGGACGTTAATAGATCGCCGTTGTTGAATATCTTCACGTAGATTGGAAAAACCAGCGGCAAAACTGAATAACTTTTATTGCCCCTGTCGGTACATCTTCTCGTAACTTGGGAATACCATCTAAACACCCCAATGTATACCTGTATATCCTATATAATGTCCTGTTATTATACCACCTAATTAGTTCAAATGTAGAACCTGACGAAGCCTCAGTGAGGCGAAACGATCGTCGTTCAAAATTAAATATTGTTTGTGGAAATTGAATTTTATTTACCTGTTATAGAATGCATTGAATTGATGATGAAACGATGGATTGACTATTATGGGACCAAATTTATGCAACTTTTATGGAAATAGAAGGGAAAATTTGGTTTTTATAGGGTTTTATTAACATTAATAAAAAAACAGTCAGTTGAAAATACTCCACACAGTTTTTCGGCCAATAAATCTAATATTTCCCAATTTCCGTCATCTTCTTAGTTTGGGGATAATTCACTATCAACAGAGCTTGCCATGGGCGCCCGCAGAAGGGGGCCAGGGGGGTCCATGGCCATGAGAAAATGTTGCCCCCCCCTGAGAAAAATTTCTGCGGGCGCCCATGGAGCTTGCTATTTTTTCTGGAGAAGGCAGCAGCTCGGGCAGTAGCAGATCTAAAACTTCCGCTGGAATTGTTTCCCTTCTTCTTTTTGGAAGTGATCTAGATATGACTTGTTATAATCGGGTCAGATGAAATCAGAAGACGATAAAATATCTCTTGTTTGGTCTTGACTTCTTGGAAATGAGAACAACCAAGTCCATCCTAGACATTTTCAGACTTTTTTTGGGAGAACCTGACACAATTTAAAAAAAAATACTATCATCCCTTTGGACTACATCAGGTATCAATTTCATAGCTAATAATTCAAGAAGGGGCAAAAAGGGGCAGCTGTTAGGGAGCTGATCTTCTACTAGAAACTCAAGAGAATCGTTATTGAAAAATAAAGGTATTTGGAAGCTCTTGGAAAGTTACTTTCGCATCATTATTTCATCTTTCAATGGCAACAAAAAAAAAATCCGAACAGGACAACTTTCAACGCAAATTATCAGACTTTAAACAAAATATTATATTGAAAATATATAAACAAAAACGAAGTACATAGGTCCAGTTTAATCCTCCATAGCGTGCATTTGAATTTTCAGATCACAGCAGGAATTATGGTCTTCAACAATGATATGTTATTTCGCGTCAATTGAAAAAACTTTCAACACATAAATTGAAAACGAATTTCAATTCAAAATTAGAAAAGAATAAAATACGTTAGAACTCTTTCGGTGCGTGAATTCAGTGGACTGATGTTTAGAGTCAATTGTATAATAACAACTGACCTTTCATGGGTAGTATGATTTTTGGAATTAATATCACATTTAGATGGTTTCTGCCCCACTGTGCGGCGGCAGGAAAAGTGTTGTTATGCAAGGGAATAATTTTGCAAGACAACCGTAACTATACAAATGTTACATTTTTCACTCAGTTATAACGATCGTAAATGTCAATATTATTCAGATTTCCAGGAATTTCAAGATGTTTGAAAATAAAATAACATATTTCATTCGAAGGAGAAGTGACTTTTCATGGCTCGCTTTCAATCACCTAACTAAAGCTCGCCATGAAAAGTGACACTTCTCCTCCTTATAAAATAATATACTATTGCTAACGTGCTTTTCTGTGCCAAAACTGCATAGTTAAGAATCTTTGTAATTTTATTTTTCGAAAACGATTCATTTCATCGACAATAAATAAGAATACCTTTTTTTTAGCTTAATGGTCAAGCTATTTGTTTTTTTCGACTCCTCATCATATAGGGTGTTGAAAATGTAAGCACTAAAATGTACAACCTAGTCCGCCCCTGGTTAACTAAAAGAGCTAATTTGAATTTGAGGGCAGTATTTTAAAAGGTCCTCACTACTGTTCAACTTATCAAATTTTCTTCAAATTATATTGAGTAGTTTGAAATTTATTGCAGGAAAATGGATTTCCAGTGACGTCGTTTAGGAGGCCGTATCTCCGTAGGGAGGGCCGCTAGGAAAAAAATGATGGGAACTTGTCATCTTATTTTTTATGTTTTGTCTGAATCCGAGAGATTTTCCACATTTTCCGGGATACCCTGTAGATAAAATAATCATTTTCATCTGCCAAAGTGGGAATGGGTGCACTGGCTACGAATTTAAACAACCTCCTCGCCATAGCATATTGCTTCTATAATTTTTTAAATTGTTCTTGGCATTCATTTCAAATCACCTGAAATTCTGCAAAAAAAGGAAATACCTATGTCCTTCATACTCTCTTCGTTTATAGTTTTAGCATATTTTCTTGAATATCATTTGTCGGCCAGAGACTCGTAAAGCTCTAGAAATGTGTTTTTTTCAATTTTCCAATTTTTTTCCGGAAATTTCCTTTAAAATACAGATTTTCTTGTTTCACAGTATTATGTTGCGTTGTCGGAACACCTTTCTGTATGAGTACGAATGTTTGTTACAAATTCATATTCTTTCAGATAGATAAATTTGGATGTGATTGATTGGCAGACAAGCTTGTAGTTAGAATGAGCCTGGAACTCCTGGAAGAGTTCCGTTTAGGCATAAATTGCATGCATTTTAAGAGATAAATAATTGAAATAACTCCCTGAGAAGAGTCTAGATCAAAAAATGTTTCGAATGATAGTTTCTAAATTTTTAGGGGGGCATCGAATGCAGGAATTCAATCTGACCTTGGATTTAGATTTTAAGGTCATTTCCAGGTCAAGTAGATTTTTTTGAATAGGGAATAGCAGAATATTAATCTTCGTGAGGAACAAAACACTCTGCCTCTTTTGTTTTTCCATAAAAAGAATTCATCTGGAGATTTGAAGTGTTTCATGCTTAAGATAGTCATGTAAAATACCCCTAAAAGTAATTTCTCAAAGAATCATTTCGTTTTGTATTGCTTATGAACGTATTAAAAAAAAACTGGTTTGTTTTCTGAATTTTTTTCCAACCGCACACATGAGTTGACACCGGAATAATAAAATCTCATCGCATGCCGAATTTTCAAATTATTGTTACCATCGCAAACAGATGCATTGTGAATTTTAGATTTTTCGTGGTCTCATTATTTGGTTTCGTTTATTGATGCCAGATCATGACTTTCATTATAACCATTCTGAGCATAAAACACTTCATATTTTCACAACGAATACAACGAATACAACGATTCATATTATGATAGAAAGAAAAAAGGGCATAATGTTTTTAGTTTTTCACGAAGCTTAATATTCTGCAAAGAAAAATGCATATTCCCTCTATTAAAAAGGACCCTAACCACTTTTCACTATAAAACTATATTAAAAAAATCCACTTGATCTTGAAATCAAACTCTGAAAACTAAGAAACTTTCATTCGAACCATTTCTTGAAACAGGCTCTTCCAGAGTCCAGCATCTTCCTTCATATTAACCGTCATAGCGAAGCCTTTTTTCGATGCTAATTCTTCTGATCATTTTGACACTTGAAAGGTTTGCTGATTTTTGATTATCTCATTACCTGTACCTTCTTCAGCTATTCTGAAAATGGCCTAATGGGGTAATCTGTCCATTCTTTAAAGGGGAGGTGTGAGGTCTGTGACAAACTCAAGAGCCCTGGTTGGCCACGTTCGCATAGCCCCAGTAATACATACATAAAGATTTGCCTGTATTTCTTGTCAAGGTTTTTTTTCTGCTATTTCGACCTGCTTCAGCATGCCTTGAAAATTTTGATACTTTAGGTCTTTTTTTCATAAAGATATAGTGTTAACAGCCGTACGAACAGAATTTAATTCGACCACCGAAGTGGAATCCCCGTCAACACGCCATCTAACAAATTAAATTGACAGTCTGAAGGGTTTTGGAAAAAGCCCTTTTATGAGTACTAATGAAGTGTGGCGTGTTCCTCTTCCAATAATAAACACCGGACATCAGTAACCTATACTGGGGAACGAAATCGGTGACATGGAGCATGGAGCTGGTTTTACAAAAGAGTGTTAGTACAAAGCGATCTCACCTCAGAGTGATAAAGAAGATTTTTTTATTACTCTGAGGATACAAGCTTCAAATTGTACGGGAAGTGGCGGCAACTGTCACCCCTGGACAGGAGTAATCAGAGTAGGGATGGGAAATACTTGTTAATTCCAATACCAGGGATGACAAGTATGAGTATCGAGAAATACCAGGTACTAATACCAGGTATTGAAATACTTGCAAGTATTGGGCGTGGCTTAAATACGGGTTGGTTGAGATTGAAGTAGCAGGGTTGGAGTACGTAGAAATACTGTTTAGTGTTTACTGTCACTGTGTTTATATACGTATTTACTTTATGCGTTGTTCGTATGACTATTGTTATATCCGAAGGAAGTATAGAAATAAATGTTTATCGATTTTTTAGGATAATTAATTTCACTTTCTAGATGGAATAATACTTGCAAAAACTTTTTTTTAATTAACAATTATTCTCACGATAGCGTGACTTTTTCAGATTCGACATTGGTTTGAACAATTAAGGAATTAAGTGATAGGTTCAAGTAAATAATGTGTGGTAGTGAAATAAAATCAGCTCACTCGAAAAGAAATATTTATTGCTTATTTTGTTGCAGAAATAAAAGTTGTTGCAGTTTTCGGCTTCCTAATCGTGACCTCCTATCTGTCAATATATTTCCAGCTACAGAAAATAGGCGCTAGCGTATTTTCTGTAGCTAGCGTACGCAAATACGTAGTACGAAAACAAGTGCCGGTACCCGGTCCCGATACGCTTCCGAGCGATACAAGTATTTCAATACTTGTTTTGCAAGTATTTCCAAATACCAGGTATACGTACTTGTGCGCCGATACGTAGTATCGATACCTGGTATTCTGAATACTTCCCATCCCTAAATCAGAGTAATACAGTCATGATACAGACAACAGTGGATCTTGCAGTGTGCTCATGTGCCACATGTTAGCTCGCGGCTTGAATAAAGAAGGCCAAGCTGAGCTAATAGCTGCGAGAGGTTTCGAACTTTTTTCGAGTGATTAGCACATGTGCTTCTCCCCTAGAAGTGAATGAAATAAAATTACTTATCCCGTTTGGCACTTCGAGAAGAGAATCTTTTTCAGACCTCCGCTGAAATCCAATTAGGTGTTCAATATGGTCAATACGGGGCTCTTCTTGTCACCCACTCAAAGTGAAACCTTTGATCCATAGGCCCCCTCGAATATAACGCATAATGCAGCGGACCATGTCCTTTCGTAAATCCAATTTTGTGGTTCTGTTGAGGGATAACGAAATTTTCATCGCAGAAAACACGGTCGGAGTTCGTAATGACTTTCCGATTCACTTTTCGTACGAATGAAAAAGAACCTCCCTTATAGACTCACAGAAGTTGGTTAGTCGATGAAAGAACGAATCCGAACCCAGTTTATGAAAGTCTCCCTATTTTTCTTCTTGAGGTATAACTTAACTACCTGTACTTAATTTATAGTGAAAAGGGGTCACAGTCCACTGCGACCTGAAGGTCTATTGTGCCCCATAACAGAGTTGTTATCATCGCGCTCCCTACAGCTCGCCTTCCAGTTCTAGAGATTTGATGAAATCCAGTATCTTCTACAAGTCCCTTGTCCAAAGCATCCTTTCCTTTAGCTTGCAAAGGCATGGCATTCCGTTATCAGGTGAATAGGAGTTTCTTCCTCCTCCCCACAGAATCTACACTCATCAGTGTCCGACAAACTCATTCTCAACAGATGCATCTTTAGGCGACAATGTCCTGTGAGAAAGCCAGTGAGTGGGTGTAGTTGGTTCTTACTGAGATACAGATATTTTTTCGGATCTAGCAATTTCAAAGTTCCGGAGGAACTTTTTGGAGTGATCCATGATCCATCCCTGGGAGATTCAGCGAGAGTTTTTTCCGTTCGGTTCTCTCCTTCCTTCACCATAAACTCCTCCTTATGGGTGCAATTTCCTTTACTTTCGTTCATCCCTTTGAAATGTTAGCTATCTCCCACAGTAATTTTTATTTCGTTTGTGGCGATGTGAAATTAAGAGGGTTATACATGGGGTCAAAAGTGGCCAATTTGCCTCGCAGGCGGTTTGAAGTAGGATTGTAGGTATTTTAGGTATATCAAAACAATAAACGGAGCATTATTTCTTCGACGAGATATTTTAGAAGAACTTTGTCCATTTGCTTTGTGGTTTCACTTCTTGTCAATCCATAATTCCATATACATACAAGGCTTCTTTGGATTCTTTTCGAATCACGCCAAAGTTTTAACTATGCAATGTCTTCCACTATCTATGAATTTTGGATTCCCTTGTTAGCAGATTCTGCACTTTTTTCTTCTACTTTGATTTTTCATCAATTTCTCAATTACAATCGCTAGCTGTTCCACGAAATAACTAGCGTTTAAAATAACGTGGTCACATAGTCTATGAAATGACGTTCTGTGCTTGAAACTAGTGCCCCCACAGCACGGACCGATTTGAGGGAAGGGGGTCAAGGCCCCCCCTTCGATGTACTCAATAAACCCTTGATGGTTGTTCAACCAATTTCTTTTATTCGAATTAAAAAAACTCACCGAACTCGAATGAAACGAAATAATCTAAAATAGATCCGACTTTTCAAACTGATGCAAAAAACAGAACAAAATTATAAATGCAGACGAAGGTATCGGAATGCTCCGAATTCATCTTATATGTATACGCTCAGATCATTGAAAATGCAATAAATAATAAAAATTTCCTCCAAAAACAAGCTGTAGATACGCACTCCTAGATAATTGATGTCGGTATCTGAAGGATGGTTAATTTGCATAGTGAAAAAAAAAAACAGCTCACTTTGTTCGCTTTATAGGGTATTTTTCGCAAATGTGCATTTTGGAAAAGTTGCTAAGGTAGGCTGGGGCAAATCGGTTGTAAAATTTGAGTAGTTCAAATTAAATCCTGAAAAGTGGTATTATTTGCTTTTATTAGTATGGTTCATATCACATTGATTCACCCCTTCCTAAACTATATAATTCAGGCATCAAAAATTTTTTTTGAAATAAGGAAGAAACAATTTAACATATTTTTCAAAATGTTGGCAATATGTTACATTTGCACAATACCATAGGAGCGAAAGTAAGAAACGGTTCTAAAGTGGCAATAAAATTACATAGAAGAACATGTGGGGTAATTGTGAAAATATATGTCGTTCCACTTAAATTTGTATGCTATTCATTTATTTATTTCAAAAAATAACAGAGCTACACAATCATAATAAAAATAAAAAACAAACCAGTTCGATGCTCAAAATAAATACTTAGGCCAAGGCAGCTTTTTTTATAGCAGCGAACCATCTATAAAGAAGATAATGGGCAAATGAATCATATGGGACAAAAGTATTTTTTTTTTTTTTTTTAAATTATTGTGTCTCGGCAACTAGGCCATTGACACAGTACAATATTATTTTATGTTTGAAATGCAATTGCCTCATACTCATACAGATCGAACTAAAGCTAGCAGCTGCGTGACCATTAAATTCGAGTAGAATATTCTACTTTGTCTACGACCCTTGAACATATTTTGTCCAACGATCATGATTTTTATTTGTTCGAACAAATTAGCGATGACTAAAATTGAATTGACATTTCATAGCACTCATGCTCGTCCTCCAAATGAAAACTGATTTGTCTTGGGGTTTTCTGAAAGCCATACATTGAAAAACATGCAACTTTTGTTGCTGAGAAGATTTGGTCATTGTTCGTTTTTCATTAACAGTTTATCATAAAAGGAGAGAAATCGAATTTTCACGTATCTATTGTCACAAACATTTTCAGTGTTCTCATGTTCTCCGAAATTGAAATAAGAAAATAATAATCCCATATTTTACCCAGCTTTTGTAGGCAATCTGAACCACATTTTCTGAGATTTTTATTACAAATAATTCATCATTTACTACCCTACGAAAGAGGCATGATTTCGATAACACTTCAATCACTCCTAGAGCGTAGTCACCGACCTGGAAATACATAAAAAAGAGGAAATTCAATATTTTCAATCATTTCATTCCCATAATAAAAAAGGGTTGATATTTTCTGTTCTGAAATACGATTGATAAACTCTCAAATATAATCGTGATTATTGAGAATATTTGAAGAAAAAAGGGCTGATCCAAAGCACTGACGTTCAATTAGATCCACCTTATAGGTACCTATATTTGAATGCGAACACAAGAAAATTTTTCTTGACAGCTGCCAAATGATTACTGTTTTTTTTCCACCATTCGCTGGAATTTAAATTGATCCTGGAAATGCGTGTAGCTCAAAGACGTCATTCTGAATATAATAGCGAAAAAATAATTTTGACAGCTGTCAAAGAATTGGTGGTGGATCCCGAATATATTATATCAGAAATATCTTGAATTTTTGTCAATAATTCGTTAGCATTTCATATGTCTGGTTCTGGTGACGAGATCTGGAAAAAATTTTGCATGAAGCATGAAAACGTCATTTTCCAGTTGGGAATTTATGGAAAAGTATTCAATAAGTTCCATTAAATGTAATTTAATTATTTTTCTGTTTGAAGATTACGGATATGTAATAGGTTAATAGGTATCAACCTATAATGTATGTAGAAGAAAATCTGTTACCCATAGACCGAGGAGACATTAAAATAATCGTCCCATTTACTCGTGTTAGGAAGCGGCGAAGCAACCGCCGAAGAGTAATAAATTGCTCATTAGTTCGGGTTAAAGACATCAGGGAGTAAATGACAATAAATGAAGCGACAAACCAGACCACACGCTACTCCTCGTTGACTATGGTACCATGAAAAGGAAGGTGAATGAGACAGACAGGAGAAATAAATCGGTTGTATATCTGAATGTTCTTTGAGCTAGGCCTAGAATGAAGATAGTTTGCTTCATGAGTGCATTTCATGAGTATTAAGCTTCCGAATATTACGGTAATCTAAACTATATCCTTGAAGGCTTCTTCTATACAGTGTAGGAGAAGCACTCCACTCCGGAAATCTAGAACAAACACCGAAAAGGCGTCAGGTTTGCCATATTTGATATTCATTAATTTCACTATTTTTTTGAGCCTATTCGATTCCTGATCAAGAAAGCATCCCACTTATTAAAAAAATAACCCTAATTGTTTTTCAATTACGGAGGGAATGACGTATCAGAAAAACAGATCAACCCATGATTGCACACCAAATTTGTGCAATAAAACACAGTGTATCTCGACAGTTAATTTGAGTGTCCTTTCAGACTGTTACTTTTATGTTGAAGAAACTGAAGGAAGGACAACCATTTTCTGATGACAGAATTAGTTTCTCTTTTACGAGGAAGAGGGAGAGCCCCTCACATCTTTAGTGCCGTACTTTTGAAAGAGAAGGACTCTTCAAAGTTACCAAGAATTCAAATAACGTCAATATTATCACATGGAATCAAAATTGATATTACAATGACTATTTCCCTCGTCTGAATTTCCACCAATCAGAAACGCGCAATTTTGAATCACAAATGGTTTCCAGATGGAAAAACTGTATGGCAGCAGCTGTCAGCAGTTTTTTCGGGTTTAACCGCGGCAAAACTTGACAGTTGTTGTCAACGAAAATTAATAATACATACATCCAGAATAATCTGTTACTCATGAAATATTCTTGTCAAATACCATTCGTGCATCTAATTTTTCCTGAGAAAAAAATCGAAAAAAAAACACAGTGCAAAGTAATATATTTTTAACAAAAAGCATTCGTGCAGGTGCAAAAATCCTCGTCTTCGACTTACTTAGCAACGTGTTTTTTCGATTTTTTTCGGAAAAATTGGATGCACTTATGATATTACTTATGATAAACTGTATTATCAATTTGAAATGAAAGTTATAAATACTTAATTGAACTTTTATTGTACCAGATCTCAGACCATACCTACTGCTCAATCATCTAAGGAAAATATTCAATCTCACAAAGTCTTCCTATGCATTTATTTAAGCTACAGATGTATATGTTACGGGTAAAGTTAGATTGTCGAGTAAACCTACGTTTAACCGGGTAAACTGCGCAATACCTAGGATATGTGGGTAAAGTTCGAAATTCAACTGACATTATACCTTATTTCGGACTTTACCCGGGTAAACTGCGTTCCATCCATTTTCACTTGGTTAAAGTTGGGTGTAGGAATAATTATTACGAAATCTCTCATCACGTGCAGTCAGTTAGGAAAATGTCAACCGAAAAGAAAACTGACGAAAACTGACTATCGAGGAAATTTTCTCCAGGAATAAAGTTCAGAAATGTTTGAAAAGTTTATTTCTGGAAAGTCAATCCATGAATATAGATGCAAAAACAGAAAAAGTTAAGAATACTATAATTCGTTTGTTCGAGCAAGATGAACTCCCGTGACATTTTACAAAAAATTCCACTAGCTCTACAGTCTACACTTACATTTGTTGGCGACGCATTTTGCTTCACAGTTAACTAAAACGTTCATTACCTTGACCTCCTAAAAGTGACTATTCATTTGCAAGCTATCGTAAACTTTTTTTCCCGATGAAACACTTTCCAGATCTTCAAATTTCTCACTACACACAGGAAATTCATTCCTGGAGAACGTTTTCTCGATAGTTCCAGTCTTGTTTATAAAAAATGGTCGTTAGTTTTCTCTTCGGTTGACATTTGCCTAACTGAATGCACATGGTGAGAGATGGCGTAATAATTTTTTCCGTGCTTGCACGAGTTCCCGTGTTCGGCTCCGCCTCACACGGGAACACATCGCGCGCGCAAGGAAAAAGCTTACTTTCTAGACTAGTAATGAAATATACTATTCCTACACCCAACTTTAACCAGGTTTACCCGGGTAAAGACCGAAATAGGTAAAATGCCGGTTAAATTTCGGTATTTATACCCACGTTTGCTAGGTATTGCGCAGTTTACCCGGTGAAACCTAGGTTTACTCGTCCATCTAACTTTACCCGTAACATATCCATTTCAAAGACTGCTGTCTTCGTCTTCAGTGTAGTGTTACGTTAAAATCCAATGGAAAAACGATCAAGAACGAAGAACGAAGCTTCACTTCTATCAAAATGAGATATGTACTCGTAAAATGATTAATCTCAACCACAGGTCTTTCAATTTCTGCGCATCTTTCGAAATGGGCTAGAATTCGATTAAATACAACCAAATTTATTTGAAGAAGTGATGGAAACTTGGGTTGACGAACGCAGAACTTATGGAGAAGTCATTTTGTGTTACACTGAATAATTTATGTGTTTTTCAATTCTTTAATTGTTTCATCGATATTGGAAAATCCGTTATGAGTGAAATAATGAAGGTGGTAAAAGCACGTGGAAATTGGTTCCGTAGCAGATAAACTGGCCTATCGGTTGAGCTTCAATGTTGGCAAGCTATTAAAAGTTATTCCTCAAAAAAATTCCAATCTGAAAGAGTAATATGGAAAACTTGATGTGAATAGCCCTTGTTCAGAATCCATTTTTTGGAGTAGAGAAAAAAATTTGCATTATGGGATAACACCATTCTCTTCATGAGCTTCATTATTCATACCAAACATTTTCCGCTTTGAACAGTATTCTGTTTCAGCTTTATGAAAACAACGAGAAGTGTAGATCACAATGTACTTAGTGTGTACTGTGTTCAAATATTCCAAATTTTCAAGAGGTATTATTACCATTGTTCATGTATAAACAATGATTTTACTATTCGCAATGCCACTATTGTACCTATAAGATAAGAACATATTTGAGTTTGACTAATGAACCCATCCTTGTGAAAAACGTTTGGGCGGTATATCTATTATGTATGAGAGTGAGTCAGTTCGTACTGAGGATGTTAATTCTATTTCTTCATATCCTTCGGCAAGCAAAATCATGTATAACTTTTTTAGTTGTACGTCTCGATTGAGTCAGGAACAGATATTTTCCGGAAATTTCAAGGAACTGAAAACTTCCAATGATGTTCATGCTCATGCGAGATCCATTAATCTTCAAGGAAAACTTCATGACAGAATCCACACCATCCCCCTATTCCGACTCTGCCCTATAGGTGTAATATTGCACACATCAGGACCGCTGCTCACTTGGGTTAGCCATCAATCTGCAATATTAAACATCGGACAGTTTTCCCGGAATTCAATCTCGTATTGCATCTGGAGTTCTTTTATTTTAATGAACCGACAACCACCCTGTACGCGACGCATACTAATTAGAATCGGCAAAAAAACCATTCCGCCGCTGAAAAATATCCAATGTCATATTTATATTTTCATTCACGTTGGTTGAACCCAGAAGCTTCGAAAGCGCCAGGCAAAAACGTACCCGTAACATTGGTCCTTCGTCCCGGATACGGTTGGCGCGAGTCCCGGCACTGCCATTAAATGTGTAGAAGTGAAGAGGTCGGTGGTGGGGGAACGGTGTGCCAGTAGGAGGGGAGATAACTTTCCTCCACTGAATGATCGATCGAAGATCCGCCAGTGGCACTGGCAGAGTAGCTTTGTTGCTCTTTCTCTTTGTTTGATTTTGTTTCGGTGTACGACAATAACACTAGTAGAATGTTGTCGATAAATGTTGTACTCGAGTGCTGGCCAATTCTTCTGCATTTTCGCAATGAACTTACACTGGAAATGAGCTCTTAAATGGAGTAAATGTAGCCAGTAGGAGTAGATATGTGTGGAATCGATTTGGTTATGTATTTAGTGATTTGAGTGATCGGTGTTTCCATTTATATATACCTATTTTCTGTCTGGATAATGGACAGGGTAAGTAAAGATTTCCTTCAATATTTCCCGCAAGAGACTCAGTTTGGACACAGGTTGAATTTTCGTGAGGGTATAAAAATTTTTACAGAATCAACCCTTCTTTAACATCACAAAATTGAATGCCACCTGTGTGTAAAAAAATCATCCCTGCTTTCGTTCTTATTGAATGTAATGTAATTCTCGTGGAAATCTAGGAGTTTTATATTCCATTTGTTGCTGAAACATTTAACTGTCAGTTATGAAAACAATCAATGGAAGGAACATTGAGAGCCCCTTCCATAGTAGCAAATTTTTCTATTTGCTGGTATGATTTTCCTAGTTTCACATATCTTTCAGGAATTTCATGTATGACAGCAAATTTCTCTTATTTGACCAAAATAAGATGAGAATATTTATCTTATGAATAGGTATATTCATGTGCTTAGTTGTTTATAATTCGCGGTTGCTGTCAAAATACTGGTGAATGCATTTTCCTTAGTTATCAAAACATGTTTCACAATTTTTGAGGGTTTATCGAATCTTTTTGAGATTCTCAATCAGATATCTATCTAATATTCAATTGTGTTCACACAAATTTATTCAATTTATGTGGGGAGAAAAATATGAAATGAGGTAGGTACATTGATTTTCCAATTTTTGCTTGGTGAACTTTATTTTGGCATTAGATGCCAAAAAAATAATTTTGATTGTTCCCTATACAAGAACTACATTCAGTAAATAAAAATCAAGAGAAAAAATCGATGATGGCTTCATTTCTCTGTTGGAATTTTAGTATGTTTCCTCTGAACCTCAAAAACACAAGTCACAGCTTCCAGTAGATTATGGACATTATGGTATGAAAGCAAGGTTCTTCAAACTGATGATGAAGAATTGTTTATAGATGAGAGCTTTCATCTTATAATTTTTCAAATATTCTTTTGATATTAAATTCAGATTTCATAATAAACTTATGAACGTCTTTTTAAATTGTAATGATTCATAACAACAAATAGAATTCTCTTCTAAAATTTTATGCTGTATTTAACTTTTGAAGTATGAAATCTTTCTTTGGAAACATCCTCACCAAAAGAAAACGAAAGGAATAATAACCTTGTAGTTCAAAATGAAATTCGCCATTGAAAAAAATATGAATACAATCCTCGATATCACAAAGCATCAATTTCTTTACTCCCAACGAGGGAAGAAAAACATCTGCCTGTCTGGAATTTCCCTGGAAAACTTACTCGTTTTATCGATTTTATGATTATAATTCTTTTCTGAATATAACATGAATAATTGAAACCTTTCATACCTTCATCAACTAGAGGTCGACGTTCGCTGAGTTAGGGGTTGCAAATGATTATATACATACCTACCTTTACATAGGTTTCATAGTACATAGGCACGTAGTAATAATAATGTACACACAATGCTCCTCAGAAAAATCCATACGAAGGGTTTCTGGTAGTGCACCAATAGTTTGAATAGTTTCACTCATGTATAAGGCCTTATATTTCAAAGGCTAATATCATGTAAAGATTTTAATGTGGGTAATGTCCTTTCAGGGTATTAAGATAAGGAAAAAGCAAAATAAGATACCGTTTCTGAATGTATATTTGATATTTGTATTCAAACGGTAATGTTTGAATTTTCAAATTATAAAAACAGAAGGCTTATTGGGGATTATTTTTCTGTATTGAAGTTTGTTGGAATTCAGATTGCATTTTTCGTTTCATTCTCAATACATCAAGAGAAGATTTTGGCTTACAAAGCTTCGCATACATGAGGGGTTGGGAAAATCATTGAAAGTTGTATTTTTTCAATTTTTTCGATAGTTTTGAGTGCTTTTCGGATTTAAAATTGTTTTTCAGTTATAGAGGATACCCTGATAGATTTTCACAGACAGGCAAGCAAAATAATGAATAAATTATGAAGTAACAGGTACTAAAACCGAGACTTAAACTAGAGTTGTTATGAATTTGATGATGTCTATAAGGTTAGCAGTGTAAATTGTGATGAAAGTAATTGAACCTATTGCTTTAATTGTCGAGAATTTGTAGTGGAAGAAAAAAATTTGTCGCGCCCTTAGTATTTTGTTCTACGGGGTGGCTTTGCTGACTTCATATTGAGTTAGCAGCACAGCCACTTTCTCAATATAGAGCGAATATCATCCCAATGGATATGAATAATTATCGAAGCCCATATGAAGTGAAAAACACAAAAAACATCCATTCCTTATAGCACATTTTGCGCCCCTTTCCCGCGATTTCCTGATATTTCTGGAAAGATCGCATTTTTGGTAACAGCTTTGAATCTCAGATTATTTTTATAGCAAACAATTATTGGCGAAGATAAGAATGCGTCGAAGAATTCATTGAAGGTAACAGGACGTCGAGGAATAAATTCTAAGAATTCCGATCACTGTTCCGCGCCTTTCCTTTCTTCACCGGAAATAAGATGATGAATAGATGCGAACAGGTGGATATAATGTATGTGTACAGAGTGTATCAACTATGATTAATAATGAACCCTACATATTCAGAATGAATCGGAATTAAAATAAGAGAATTCTGTCGAGCATCAATTCAGAGATTTTCGACGAAAATACCCCTTCAAAATGAATTGCGTTCACTGATCTATTCTTGAGAACAGAGCCGGAGGATACATAACTATTTCAATGGTTACATTTCATGCTTGTGAGGGATCTGGTTATACATCCATTAGTATATTTTGAGTTTGGTATGTTATACATTAGATAAGGCGCACCAATTTTCTTTCGGAGAAACATGTTATTATCTATTCAGCTATTTTCTGAGTACATATTGATTTTATTCCCGGCCTAATTTGACGCCTATAAATGTTTACACTTAATGTTATTTGATGGCTGGTGCTTAGGAGGTCTAGGAATTAATGTATTGAAAAAAATCGATAATAAGAATCGTTAAACGGAAAGTTTTCGGAAGAGATTCCAGTTTTCTAGTTGATTCTCATTGTTGTGAGGGTCCAATCTGGGAGAATGAAAATTTTTTGTTCGATATCAGCATACGGAAATGAGATGTTTGTAATTCGATTCGATGATTTAATGGACAGATTGTACTGAGAAACTCATAGACCATTGCCGACTCCGTAAATAAGTAGATTTCGAATTCGATTCGAAAATTTCAGGGTGTCATATTATAATTTTCAGTTTTATTGGCTCGAAAATTTTGCATATGAAAGGTTCTTTATTCGAAAGAAAGGTGAGAGATTGAGAGCAAATTCAATTTGTTAGAATTATGCTTAAACTATATAAGATTGATATATGTATAGTCTATAAGGAAGGAATTATGCCAGTCATTTGGGACAAACCTCGGGACAAACAGCTCACAAAGTTCCAGAACATTTATGTAAATTTTCACGAGTATTGAAATATCAGACTATAGATAAAATATAATATCTAATTAAAAAAAATGGTTTCTTTTTTGGTCATTTTGCGCAAAACGCCTTTCTTTTGCACTTTATATTCAGTGTACCCAATTAATTGGAAGTACAGACGAAGTCCCATGAATAGTAATAGAGGAAAGTCACCAAATATGGAATACCATTTTGTTTTTGGGATATAAGAAAAAAACTTCATATTGATTAAATCAGTTTAATGTTTATACTAATCAGTCATACATTTATTTGTAGTAATTAACAGCCTCTAATCAAATATATTAGTTATCTAATTTGAATCTAACACAAAAAACAAAATCACAAATGAGTTACCAAATATGGAATAGGAACCTATATATGGAATGTAAGCTTAAATCAACATAACAATAACAAAAATGGACATTAATATCTTTGAGATCAATTAAATGAATATAACATATTGTGATAAATGAAAGAAGTTACATAATTACTTGCAAAAGTCACAGATCTCTGGACCAGCACAATCATATTCATAATGTGCCCAGAGCCCAGACATCAAGCATATTCCATAATAAGACACCGACTGTCCATATTTGGATTTTTATTCTAGTTCAAACTCTTCAAAATATTTTTTTAGTCAAAATTTAATGACAAAAGATCACAAATTGGTGAAATAAACATAATACCGATATACTTAATAGTATAACACTTATATATACAAACATAACAGCTGGTAATACTCATTTACTTACCTTTTAAAATTTTCTTTACGACAACAAAACAAAACACGCCTGCCACACGTTGAGCGTTTGCGCAACTGACTCGATGGTGTGAGTGCGATAGTTAGTAGACCGAATGAAACAGAAGATGGTCGAGCGAGTGGTCGAGTGTTGCGATTATTACTTATAGCCTTGGAGAAATGAAAGTTGAAGATATTCCATATAAGGATACTATTTCATATTTGGTAACTTTCCTCTACGGTAAGTTGGAATAATTTTTAGTTTTTCTCTCATAATATCAGCATTTCATAAGGACATAAGATATTCAAATGAAATTTTGCATAGATATTACAATTCAGAGTTTACACCATGGGACTGCTAATTTCGATTGCAAATCTGTAGGGTGATATTTTTTCATCCCCCTGTTTTCCTGCACAACTTTTTTTTTGGTGAGCCACTGAAAGTTTGAAAAATAAGAAAAATAATGGATTCACACGAGGGTGAAATTGCGATTCTCTAGCTAGACGAATAGACGATGCAGAAGTATTTTTGAAAAAATGCCTATTAGACGTTTCTGGAGAACTGGACATATTTGAAATCTGAAAATTGGGATTATGATATTGTTCGAAATTCTCTACTGAGCTAAAATATTTTTGGAGCCTGAGCACTTCCGGTTATACAAGGAGTGAAAATAAATTTGTTGAATAATTTTTTTTTTAATTTTTTCGTTTCTGAATGATGAAGTATTCAATTCTGAATACATTTCTGATTAAATTATTTTATTCATTAGAATAGTTTTCAAAATATCGGAAAAAAACCTGAAAAATGTCAAATATTCATCGTCAGTATTACCTTCATTCTTCTTATTCTCAACATCCTGAGCGTAAACCGTTCTCATAACGTCAAAGTAGGAGAATGTGGAAAGGTTATGCATTGAATTCCATAAATATTATCACATGGGTGTTTCAAATTTTGTGTCGAAAACTGTGATCGAAAATTGGCCATAACTTCTGTTTTCCAAATTAGATCCCATTTTTTTTTATGATTGCGTTGGATTCTGCAAAGAAATATATTGATAGAACTCTCATATGCTCTTGCTCCTAAATTCAGTAATTCCCGAGTTATTCGAGATTTTTTGGATTTATGTTGTACCATAGTATAATACTATGGTTGTACATACAGTCAAATTATGAAACCATTATAGTTTTTACTATGGTTTCATAAGAATATTCATCGAATCTGTTTAGATTTGATGAATTTGACTCTTCGTAGGTACAACATGAATCCAGAAAAGCTTAAATAACTCGGCAATTACTGAATTTAGGAGCAAGAGTATCTGAAAGTGCTATCATTATTTTTCTTCGCAAAATTCTATTTAGGAAAACTCGAAACATATAGAGCCCCAAATCCAAAATCTTCTTTGTTGTGAACAATTTTAAAACTGGGATATAGCTCCGCTGACTTACTCTGTATATTTGCAACCAAAATTATTCTTGAGGAATAGAATCCCGAATCCAACAATACGAAGGTATATTTAAATCACTACAATGAGATCCACCTAAGGAATGCGAGTAATTCCAAGCTTTGGGAATGTGTTCCGAAACAATTATTGCATTCCAGCAATTTCCCAATTCGGGTTAGATTTTTTTCGATTTCAAATTTACTTACCGGTGCAGATGCCGGAGCAGAATACCGATACCGCATTCTCGAACCTGAGAGAGTTTTTGGTTATCTATGCTTACAAGATAAAGAATGGTTATCCCGAAGAGTAATGAATTGTTTAGGATGATTTTATCTAATGGTAGCCGTCTGGAAACGGTATAAGGTATCAGGTGGCATTTTATTCGGTGAGATAATTATTGTACACTTTGGATAATTTTGAAGATATATCCACAAGATCATTACGATAGCCATAGTCTTAAATTATTAATGATAGACTATTCTGAAAGGTTCCTCAGGTAATGATATGTGATCGTTGCCGTTGAAACGTTGTTAACAATAATGCTCAAATGATATAACAAGGTATGAATGGAGGATGATTTCAGCTTAAAAAACATATCATTATTTAATATTCATTCAATTTCGATAAAAAAAATCATAAAATCGAAATACATTCATCAGATACATCGAAAAATATCACAGCTAAATTATGAAAAGTGAGGCGTTTCAAAATAGAAATTTCATACAGATTCAGTTAAAATATAAAAATTGTGATTTCTCATTAGAAAGAAAAAACAGAGCGTTATCGTATTTCACCTCATTTGGACCATCATATAGGCCCCATATGATGGTCCTGTATTTTAGGGTGAAAACAATTTTGCGCTGACTAGAGTCGATAATGCAAAATTTGAATGATACTTTCAGCCTAAATTCGCCATAGTTGTTTTGCTTACTTTATGTATACTCCATTCACAATTATAAAATCACAGCTCTGGCATTGGAAATTTGACACATTCCACTCTGTATCGAAGTTATGACGTTTTTCAAAATATGTTTATGTTCCAAGTCAACACTATGTTGCCCTTTCTACATTCTTAGCGTATTTCTCAGAATGTGAATGAATTGGAAAAGATGTGATGGACGAAAATAATTAACGTTTATATGAATTGATAGAAAGGATTCCTTTTCTAGTTATTTGCATGAAAAGTACAAGAGATCACTGTTGAAATATATTATTTTTCGCCATGAAAAAAAATTGCATTGCTTTCACATAATTTTCATATGCATGCTACATTACTACCACAGTAGGTTTGTACAAATAAAATGGAATAGGTCAAACATATGCTTCACATTTATCATTCACCTGTTCTGAAATAAGACACAAACTCCTGGAATATGGAAAAAACCGATGTATTCTGGTTCAATATAGCCTTTTTCTACTTTCGGCAAAGGAATGAAAGCTCCAGTGACAAATTTCAATTCTACCTGAACCATATTTTCCGGTCGCTTCCGTTAGAAGATCGTATAAGGAAGCCTTTCTTGTCCATTTACAAATTCCAAATAAATTTTGAGCACCAAAATCGATACCGAAACTAACCAAACTTCTGGGGGACCGGAATTTCGTTTGAAATCTTTCAAAACGGCCAGATACCTAAAAAAACTTCGTTATCAAGTGTAAAAAGGTCGATTAGTACTTACTTTCGCTTTATTTATGCTTATAAATCGATTTTTGGTCCAATTCACGCCAAAACTCGTGAAAAGAAAAAATGACACTTGCACGAAACTTCTTCTGGACGCCGAAGAACGGAAAAATAGGCGATTCCCAATCGATATTTCTCCCCAAAATCGCCGATCGATACGAACTAACAAAATGGGGAAAATCTTTGATACTTTCACTTTGATGTTAACAGAAAAACTGGCATCGTCGTTTTGTCATTAACCATATTCTATCATTCTATGTACGCGCACAGATTTTTCATCAGGTGCACCAATTCCTGAAAACGAAACCATGGCCACAGTTGTGATTTTATAATTGTGAATGGAGTATAGGTACATTTTATTTTTGTAATATAACTAGGTTTTTCACTCCGAAATTTTAATTTATACTTACTTCGCTTTTCTGTATGCAACTGAAGAGAAGTATTATTAGCTTTCAGATAATAATACAATTTTTTGTGTAGTGGAAGTTCTCCTTCTTGTAACGTTTCTCTAGAAAGAAAAATTATAATTTTTTTATTAATTATAATTTCTCTAAAGTAGATTCGAAAAAAAAAATTGCTGTTACTGAAGGACAGACATGCGAGAGATCCTGTTAGGGTTTTTTTATCGTTTTATCGCATGTACGGAACTCCTAAAAATGACTTCATTATAGAACAATTCAACATTTATCTTATGTCTTCGGTTAGCAAAAATTTCCTCACCTTATCAGTGATTGCTATAAAAATTTCGAATTCAAGTCAGAAATGCATACATGCATCTGAACTAGAAGATGAGCAAAGTATAGTATATTCGTTATTCATAAATGACCTGTTCTTAGTTTCTTCTCAAAAAATTTTACTCTTGTGACAATGAATCTGAAAAATTCTGTTAGATATTTTTCTCATTTACAAAACAGTGATTTTCCTCTTGCGAACCCCATATTTTTCAGAGGACCCCAACACATCTACACAGAAAATGAAACGAAAATCCTGCTGTCTATAACAGCCCTGCCCAATACGTTCTGTCAAGCAGTAATCTCCTGGCGAAATACATTTATGTCCCTACCCAACGATCCTTACACATGGGGCGGGGTAATCCTCGCTTACGTTGTCAGCTGCGAAAACATCCCTGCTTCAGCAGGACCCAACAGGTAGCCGAACAAGCCAGATATCCTTTCTGCAGGTCCCTGTTCCTTCACCAATCGGCAAAACCATATCGGTTGAGTTTCCCGCTGAAAAATATCATCAATTTATCTACTAGATCAGACTGTAACGGCCGGGTGTCGTCTGGAGGACCCTTGGGAGGATACACACTCCTAACATGAGGGGGGCCTAATGGAGCCCGGGCCCTGTTTTTCATTCCTAAGCCTCCTCCACTTCGGCTTCCGTCAATACCTCGAGTGTGGCGGGTGAAGCGTATTTGTGGTATTCCCGAAGTTGTTTTGAAATTCGATGGTCTATTAAATATGGGTACACTTCAGACGGTAGGCTTAGGTTGATCCAGAAGTGGAATTTTTTCTCTCCTATCAATATTGTGGGAGTAGAAAACTGCCCTTTTCTACAAATTTCAAATTGAAATCTTGGGTCAGTTAGGGCACTGGAGCTTTTGAGTGCTCGTTCATCCGCCTGAGAAGTAGATTTTCATTTCGCAGTTGAGAAATCGATCGAAACGAACTTTTGACAGCTTTCCAAAGTAAATTGACAGTAGTTGAGGAAGAAATCGTCAAGGATCCTGGACTATTTGTAACGAAATACCTATATTGAGAATTTTTTGTCAATGTAAGCTATCATTTATTTGGTTCTGGTTTTATTTGGTTCTGGACAAAATAATACATGTATACTCCATCACTTTTATAATGTATACCGGTTGGCCATGATTTACGTTTATCAAGTTTTTTTTACTTAAAACTGACGCAGATTGGTACTCGTTGAATGTTAAATGTTTCTTGTTTGAATTGATCCTTCACTCACACCCAAAGAAATCAACAATAGAAATACATATCATCTAATATATTCTGAATACTGGAGTATTTCGAGTTGAGCCAAAAAGTTTGTGAATGTCTTCTGTAGGCTTATTTCTTGAGAATTCAAAAAAGTGGGGATTCCATATAGGTTCATCTGTTCTTTAGAAGGTTTTCTGTTGGGTTATTCGAGTACTTTTATTCTTTTTTCGAAGGCACAACGTTGCTCATTCATCTGACAGGAAAATGACTATAACCTAATCTTTCAAAATATATACGGTGAAATGTGTCAGAATTTTATGGCCAACCGGGATAACTTATAAAAGTGACTGGATTATAACTGGACCTCAATGCAAAATTTCATCCTAATCGAATTCTTTGTGTAGAAAATGAAATTCCCAAATTGTGTTTCATCTCTAAGATCTTGAACGTCATCGTTTTCTGCTCAGTAATAATTATTGTCAGCTTGGAAATTGCAGATTTTAATTGAATCGATCAAAAGTGGAGAGCGGAAATGGGAAATATAGGGTCACACTATTTTTGGAAACAGGGGTCTCTTCTAGTATCAATTTTTTCGATGAAAATACAACTTTATTGTAAAATAAGGTTGAAAATGAATAATTCAAAGTATTGCCCATTGTTATCTACAACTTCTTCCCATCTTTCTGGTAGAGCTCTAATACCGTTACGGTAGAAGTGTTCATCTTTTGAGTCTTACCACGAATCAATCCGTTTTTTGATGTCTCCATATGAACTGCTGATGAGCCAGATCTTGTGCCATCGTCCGCAATAAGTAGGTAATAATCTGACAAAGCAATATCTGGTGAATACGGCGGGTGAGGTAGGACGTCCCATTTGAGCGTTTCCAGATAAAAGAAGCCTCTTTTGATGCTGAAGCAGTTTTTCACGAGCGAAAAAACGACGTGTTAATGTGACACTCACTACTATAATATTACTCAATGAGTATGCTTTTGTTGAACTAAGCTAGGCACAAAGATATCAGATGCAAAAAATTTCCTTTCCTCAAATACTCTCGATTTTATTCACGCACAAAGCTCTTATAAACACTGCGCAAAAAAATTAACGCACATTCTGAAAATCTCAATTTTAATGAAATTTAACTCTACATTGACTTTATAAAAAAATACAGGATTTCACCGAATCTTATGTCAAAGAAGAGAAATGAACAATTTTCGAAATACTGAAATGCTGATGAGTGATTTAATACTTGATATTTCCACCCCTTGCGTTAATTACAGCTCGGCAACGACGGTTCATACTCAAAATGAGTGATCTCAAAATGTTCTGATCTAATCCTTCCCAGATTTCTCCGAGTTGGATTCCTAAGTCATTAAGAGAAGCTGGATGATTTTCTGAACTTCTCAGCCTCCTATTGAGGTTGTCCCAAACCTGCTCAATCGGATTGAGATCTGGACTTCTTGCTGGCCATTCCATTCGAGAGACTTCAACCTCTTCAAGGGACTCCTGAACGATGCGCGCACGATGGGGTCTGGCATTATCGTCCATAAAAATGAAATTTTCACCAATGTATGGGGCGAATGGCACTACATGCTCTTCAAGAATGTTCCTTATATACTTATCAGCATTCATAGCTCCATTATCAACGACCACTAGGTCTGTGCGAGCAGTCAAAGATATTCCACCCCATACCATGATCGATCCTCCCCCGAAACCAGTAGTATTAAGGAAATTGCACTGAGCATATCTTTCATGTGGACGTCTGTATACAAGGGAACGTCGATCACAATGGCAGAGGCAGAATCTAGACTCATCTGTGAAGAGAACTCTTTCCCAATCGGCCTCTTCCCAATGGATATGCTCTCTCGCAAAATCCAAACGCGCCCTTCGATGGGCTGGGGTGAGAGCTGGGCCTCTTGCCGTGACACGAGGCCTTAAATCATATTCTCTGAGGCGATTTCTTATTGTCTGAGTGCTAATTTGCACCTCATGAGTTTGCTCAAGCTGATTTTGAAGGAGGCGAGCGGTTGCAAACCGTTGTCTCAACGAAGAAACTCTCGAGTAACGTTCTTGGATGGCAGTTGTTACCCGTGGTCTACCCTGTCCTGGTCTTCGGAGTTCGGACATTCATACCTGTCTCCCTGAATCGCTGCAACATTCTGGACACACTGGGAAACTCCAAACCTTTCTGCAATTCTTGTGTATGTCCACCCTTCTTCTCGCAAAACTACCCCTTGGGCACATTCTTCTTGGATCAAATTTCATGTTTCGCGTTGCATAGCGATCGAGTGTAAAAAATCAAACTAAAGAAAAACTATTGATCAATAGAATTGATCGAGAACAACTGATTTTAGAATGGAGCCAATACATTCAAAATCTGATAATATCTTCTTTTTTATTCCTGCTGGGAGAAAACATCTGTATTGAAGAAAAACGTTGAAAGTGGATAACATATGCATGCATAATTCTGATAAAAATAATTACCATTGAGAACACCTTCAGTTTTAGAATAAATTTTAGATTTCCATAATGTGCGTAAATTTTTTTGCGCAGTGTATTTATTGTTACTCTCAGTAGGTGATTAAAAAATAAATAGGGATACACAAAAAAATATTTCTTTTAATTATGTTCATTATTTTATGTCCTTTAAATGTTAATTCAACAAATTTCTACGAGAATAAAGGTGTCCCATAAAAGAAACGAATCTCCTCATGATGAATGAGTGTAGTTTCCATTTGAACCATTGAAACAACGCGATTTCATTCTTATATCACACCCAGGACATTCCGGCTCCTCATTTGTATGATCTGTCATGTGTCTCGAAAGAGAATATGGTAGTTTTGTTTCCCTAACGAGGTAATACAATTTGCGGTTAGCCGGGGCACATTGTCACGGAGACAAGAGAGTTCTCCGTAAATTGGCCAGGCAAATAGCTTTATGTACCCTTGGCTCCCTGCCATAATCTGTATATCCCTTGGTTTTTCTATATTTGCGTTTTTATTTTCAGGAAACGTGAATTTATGACGAAGGCAGTCCCTTATGCTGGCATACAAGGAAGTATTAGGTGAGTTTTTGCCATTTAACTTTCTGTTCTTTATCCCTATTCATACATGTATGCTCATGTTTGCGTGAAATATTTCTATTTGCGTTTTCTTCGGCGGGATGAAAAGTCAAAACAATAATTCATTTTTTGGATGTTATTCTGAACTCTGAATTTTATTAGCATCTTCTGGGAAAGTTTTGTTTACCAATTCAGAGAATTTTATAGCTTTTTTATTAGTTCGGGTTCAGTGCTTTTGAGGCCGCATAATGACTATGGGGAAACCTCATGTGCTTCCTTTATGGATATACTTTTTATCACCCAAATCCGAAACAATAGTTTTAAATAAGGCTGACTCGTCCATTGCTCCTCCCGTTACCTTAGCGTCGATAAGTTGAAAGAGTACTTCTATCTATGAACGCCATTTGATTGAAAAACATGACAAAAACATTCTCAATCTCACGAGGGCCCATTTCTTTAGTCTCCCATACTTGATTCGAGAATAAATGACGTAATAAAGGGGATTTATGTAGGACTAGCTGGCCCGGCGAACTTTGTTTCGCCTAAATGATACCTATACCATAGCCATCTTTATCTTAAGAAGGCCGTGCCTATACTTACTGTGGATTTCACAAATCGTAATCACCAGTGATCGGAAATCAACGGCTTGGTTAGATTTCCGAACTGTCAAATCGAGTTGATTCTAGATCAAGCTCCGATCTCCGGTGATATGCTTTGTGAAACCCCCGTTTAAGTTGTATAAACTTACCATTGCTATTTTTTCAAGCAGGAGATAAATTAGGGATAATGAAAGTTCTGTCAAATGTCATCTGCCAAAAGTCATCTGTCATCTGTCAAATGTCATCTGTCAAATGTCATCTGTCAAATGTCATCTGTCAAATGTCATCTATCATCTGTCAAATGTCATCTGTCAAATGTCATCTGTCAAATGTCATCTGTCAAATGTCATCTGTCAAACGTCATCTGTCAAACGTCATCTTTCAAATGTCATCTGTCGAATGTCATCTGTCAAATGTCATCTGTCGAATGTCATCTGTCAAATGTCATCTGTCAACCGTCATTTGTCAACTGTCATCTTTTCCACGGATATGAGCTGTCACACAAAACAGAAATACAAAAATAATATGTCAATTACTAATTATGGGCAATTTTGGATTCAGCCATTTCCGCAAATATATTTATTACCCAAACATAAATCAGAAAGATTTCAGAAATATAGAGAAAAGATGAAAATGGACAACTCACGATTGCTGATCGTCACATTTACTTTACATTCCGGTGAAAATTCACTGTTCCACCAACTTGAGATCTTTACCCGCTTTGGATCTGATAATAGCCTTCCATGTTATTATAAGTTCTATGCAAGTTACACAATAATTGTATACATCGCCATTCGTACTCTAGTCTATACTATACTATACTATACCAAACCGAATGATCTACTGGAAATGTTAAATGAGAAATTTCCCGATGCTAGTTGTGAAATACACCAATCTAGACACCCGGATAAGTATGTGTCGATGAAGGTGAATATTCGCCGAGAAAATCTCAAGGAAGCATGGAATAAAGACGTGTGGCCCGCGGGTTCCTTAATCTCGAAGTTTTTTTTTCAAAAAAGGGGGACTATCACAGAAGATAGACCCTCAACAATAAAATCTATTGATGAAAATAATAGGGGTCAAGTGATAAGTATAATTCATCAGAATATACGGTCACTAGGAAATAGCGTCAATCAATTGGAAGAAATTCTAACGGACAATCCAGATTGTCTTATACTCTGTTTGACCGAACACTGGAAATCTCAAGATCAGATCAGTCAAACAGGCTTGAAAAATTTCAAATTGGCGGAAAGTGTGTGCCGTGAAGAAGGTAAACATGGCGGTTCCGCGATCTACATCAGTAATCTGTTCAAGGCAAGAAAATATCGAAACATAAGTGGTCTCTCAGTTTCGGGAGAATTTGAGTGTAGTGCTGTAGAGTGTTTCATTCATAGGTTGAGATTAGTGGTCCTCTCAGTGTACAGACCACCAAGTGGAAATATCGATTTATTTTTCGAGATTATGGAGAGAATTCTATCTGAGAAAATCGATCCTAATAGCACCATCTTCATAGCAGGTGATTTCAATATTGAATTGAAAGATGAAAATGTTGTTAAAAACAGGTTTTTATCACTTCTCAACAATTTTTGTATAAAAGTACTAATTGATGAATACACTAGAATAACCGATCATTCTAAGAGCTGTTTAGATAATATCTGTACAAATTTTTCGAACATAATATCAACTGAGGTTATGGAATATCATATCTCTGATCATAAGGCACAAAAGGTTAGTTTTCATATAATCAAGAACGTGACTAATGAACTTGTTCGAAAAAGATTCTTTAGTGAGTACAACAAATCTGCATTTATGAGTAAGTTGGGGGAACAAACCTGGGATAATGTTTATTGTATTGAAAGGTCGGATGTAAACAAACAATGGCACACGTTTATGCGGGAGTTTCTTAATTTATTCGATGAATGTTTCCCAATTAAACAGGTTTATAAAAACAGAAAACGTCAAAACACCAAGAAAAATTCTAACCTACAGAAAATGAAACAACATTTAGACATTCTGAAATTATTATCAGAATTTAGCTCTTCCTACCAATCACAATATAAAAACTTGAAAAGAGATTATGATATTCTATTAAACAAAGAGAAAAGTCAATTATATGAGGACCGAATCAAAAAATCTGATTGCAAAATAAAATCTATGTGGGCTATATGTAAGGAAATAACAGGAAAGAACATAACTCAAGATAATATCATTTGTGAAGATCCAGTAAAATTGTCAAATGATTTCAATGAACATTTAATAAGAGTTATAAAAAATATTCACATGAGTCAAAAGCTGATTCCTTTTGTAAGTAATGTGAAAGAAAATGACAAATCTATGTTTCTCAAACCTGTAAGCGTTGATGAATTGATTGATTTATCTTGCCACCTGAAAAACAAACATTGTAGTGGGTACGATGGTATACCAGTAAGTCTGGTAAAATCTTCAATCAGAGTTCTTGCCACTGTGCTCACTCACATAATAAATAATTCAATAAAATATTCAATTTTTCCCGATCAACTGAAGCATGCGTTAATCAAACCTTTATTCAAAAAAGGTGACTCGAATGACCTTAATAACTACAGACCTATTTGTCTTTTACCTGCCTTCTCAAGAATTTTTGAATTAGTTATGAGCTCAAGAATACTTAGTTTTATGAATCAAGAAAATCTTTTTTCCGAATTCCAACATGGATACTTGCGGGGCAGATCAACAAATACTGCAATATATCAATTCGTCAATGCAATTTTGGACAACTTAGAGAGCAAAAACCTGTCGATTGGTCTCTTTATAGATCTAAGTAAGGCATATGACTGTGTTATTCATGATGTTCTATTGTTTAAACTAGAAAAATACGGTATAAGAGGTAATGCTAATGCCTGGATACGATCATATCTTTCAGAGAGACAGCAACAAGTTGTTATTGGAAATAATATAAAATCTGATATCTGTGACATTGATGTGGGTATTGCACAGGGAAGCATTGTTGGACCAATACTTTTTATTATTTATATAAATGATCTACCACTTTCATCAAATGATTACCTAATTACGAATTTTGTTGACGATACTAATATATTAATTTCTGGATCCAATTCGAAAGATGTCATTACAAAAACAAAAAGCTGCTTCGTGAACACCAACGATTGGTTCACAATGAATAAACTTACAATAAATGAGTCAAAAACAAGTGTGATACTTTTTCGAACTAGACAATCGCTAATTTCTGCACCAAGCAGCATTAATCTGGGTTACAACACCATAAATCCTGTCACAAGCACTAAATTTTTAGGTGTCACTATAGATGAATTTCTGAATTGGGATGTTCACATTGAAAATGTTTGTTTGAAGTTATCTCGTGTTGGTTATGGAATCAGAGTTGTATCTCAGCATATGAATGTAAACACCCTGAAAATTTTATATCAGGCAAACTGTGAATCTGTTGTCAGATTTGGAATAATTTTTTGGGGTAGCAGCTCAAGGGTACAATCGATATTTGTTATTCAGAAAAGAATTCTCAGAACCATGTGCAAAATGAAGTTCAGGGACTCTTGTAGGGGCAAATTTAAAGGTATGGATATAATGACAGTGTATGCCATATACATTTATGAATGTTTATTGTTTGTGTTTAAAAATAGAGATAAGTTCCAGAACGATATCCAACATGGTTATTCTACTAGAAACAAATATAATATCCCTATCACAGGTTGACCTTGAGTGAAAAGGGACCCTATTATATGAGTATCAGAGTTTTTAATAAATTGCCGTACCATTTGAAGTGTATTGAGAGTGTGTTTAAATTTAAGAAATTAATTAAAAAAATGTTGGTAAAACTAGAACCTTATAGTCTTGACGATTATTTCGGTTCTGAAAATTTGTAGATAGTCATTGTAGTTATCTTGTATGTTGACGTCATTTCCTCTCTTGTGTAATTTTTTATATGAAACTGGAAATAAAGGAGATTTATTATTATTATTATTATTATTATTATACCATTTCTGAATTTCCTACCCTTCAAGAAAATGAAATGCACCGTTGCCAGACTACTTCATGGCTTATATCTTCACAACGTTCTATTTTATTATTGCATTTCTATTGAATACCGTGGAACTTCGTTCTACTACTATTAATCCCTATGGAATATTCTTATACCGTTGGTGAGACCTACTGCACTTTTAACTATTCACTTGACATGCGATTCTGTGGAAGAAAAACTAACCACCTCAGTCCAAATGTCAAAACCTATATAAGTACTCTATGATTGCTCGATTGGTGGTAACACATAATTCTATGGGTGGTAAGAAAAAGGAAGGCTTTTTTTTCTTTTCTGTAGAATTTTTTTGGGAATATTTTGTTATATAAACCTTGCCCTAACAATAATAAACACAACAAAAAAAGAATTGTCCAATTTGGTGCGATCGTTTGAACAATATGGCATTTCGAAGTTTTGAACCAACCATAGATCGCCTTTTATTAATATAGATATATCATTTAATTAATTCCACTGTTCAAAGTTTTGAATGATTAATGGTTTTTCAGCCACTAAGAATTTATTGATTGATGTCACCGAGGTTGTTAAACTAACTGAGATGAAGACAGCATCAATTGCCATTAAGATGGAATGTGATCATTATGCTATTTTGCCACATTGGTATTTCATGAACGAAGTTCTAAACGTCCACGAAATAGCGGTAATTCATTACATTTCCGCTATTTAATGCTAACAGTCCAGAATTTAGTGTTTTACTTCACAATGGATCCCATAGATATGTCTCAAGTTTCAATGGCTTCAACTGTGCAATATTGAGTTCAAGTGGGGTGTTTGTGAATTTAGGATCGTTGTTCACGTGAATAAGGTTCATTCATCATTTTCACGTTTTAATCCAAGAAATAATGGGATTCCCAGTAAGGACAATAGAGTAAAGTACAAAATATTTGAAATACGAGCGACTGCTTTTCATTTGAAAGTAGAACTTATGGCAATCCTGATTTGACAAAAACTTCAAATGTCCACCTTTTCATTGTTTGAGACTATCGTTCCGAATTGAAAGTGATTTATAGTAAATGAATGAAATACGTTGCTCTCAGGAGGTTATTTTTAGGGTTATCGTGATAATATGAATAAATCATTACAAGAAAAACATTATTAATCGGTGTACATACGAATTTCGAATTCCGGAAAAGTTTTCACTTCGAGCGGGAGTCGAACCACGCATTACCAGATAACCGGTCTAATGTGTTTCCAATTACACTATCAAAGCTACTCATCTTTCCGCAATTCGTCTGTATACCGATTAAGAATGATTTTCTCTCATAATTCACAGACGTTCATACATATTTTCCAATCAATATTCACAAATTATTAATGTTTACGAACTGAACTTGAGGAAGATTCAAGAAAATATGTACTGTGGAGGAACAATGAATGTGACCTGATGTAAATTGAAAACATAATCGAATAAAACTTAGTGTTACTGGTTCGAAATATCGTTTTTTCAAAATTTTTATTCGATTAGTTTAGTATAAGAATATTTCTTGAATGTATTCAGTCAATTTCAATCAAGAAAAAACGAATTTGTGTTGTTACTATCCATACCAGAAAATCAAGTCAGGCACGTATTCGCCCAGTTTCATTTTTCAATGGCTATATCCTAAATCTTTTCAACCAAGCCAATTCGAAAAAATCTATGCATACATCCAAAAGATTCTCCTGAATTTTGCCAAACTGACAATTCTTGTTGCTTTCTCCAAGTATAGAAGAATTTTTTATAATCATTACACTGGTCGAGCGATACTTCTTCTCATTAATTAAATTGGATTGTGATCGGTAATTTTCAAGGTTGGTAGTAGAAGAATAAAATTTCGTTGATATTCATTTAGTGTCAAAACCCACTACTGAATGGAATTCCATAAGTTTCAGAAGGAAATGCGTTGTATTTATACGAAATGCGGCTTGTACAATAAAGAGATATGGTCGATAAGGCTCATGAGCACGAGACAATACCATCCATTTTCTTATAATGATGAAGAATATTAGGGGGTTCATCCTTCGACACATGTGGAATGGACTTAAAGTATATAGATGTTATCGAACCATTGCAATGTGTGATTTACTGATAACGAAAAAATTTTCGTCACATAGGAAGCCGCCTTTTGTTCGAAGGTCTTTGTTTTTCGGCAAACTGAGAACAGAAAGAAATACGTGTCGTACATCAATACAATGTATTGAAATGAGGTAGCTTTCGGGAATACGTAAATGGTTTTGATCGTTATCGTGATTCATCAAGTCGCATTTTTATGGACGTTTGATTGATTGTTGAACAATAACACCACGATTAGTACCTAGTATTGGTTTCTGTTTATATAAAAATGTATCATGCGTATTTTTTTCCCATCAGTTCTCAATAAGATTTGCATTTTACGATATAAATGAGTTTTTTAAGTGTAAATGAGTTGGTCTGTGGTATTTTTCTTGTATTTCGACCTCAGACAATCCGTATTGAGTCTGTCTGTGATACTGACTAAGAATATACAGGGTCTTTCACGAGGAACCTCACCCATATTTATACGGTAAACTACTGAACGTATTTTCATGAAATTCAGCACTTATAAGTATTTCACGATGCTGATGAAATCTAAAATATTTTCAAGGCATGAGCACCTCCTTTTTTTCCGGAAATGACGCCAACTTCCGTTTTTCAAATTAGAACACCATTTTTTTATTGCAGAAATAGATTCCTTAGAAAATTTCAAGTTATTTTGATGTAACATTTTTCAGTTTTGGTTGGAAAATTCTCTCTGAGCGGGAAAATTCGAAAAAAAATCGAAAATAGAGCTCCGCTGAAACAAGAATGACTTCGAGGTTTTTGGATGGAAAATTTTCATTTTTGGGATTTTTCAAGATGTAAGATTGATGTATCCACTTTAAAAATCGAAATCGCGATTCATGATACAGGGGGTGAAAAAATCGCTTTCAAAGTTAGGGATGACAAAATCGTGAAAAATCAATTTTTTCAAATTAGAACCCCTTTTTTTATGGCAGATATTGAATCTACGTTAAAAAATAATGTGAGTGTATGCATCACACCCTTGCCCTAAAATGGATATTTTCTGAGTTAATATCCCTTCAGGGCAAGGGTGTGAAAAATGGTGTTCTAATTTGAAAAACGGAAGTTGACGTCATTTCCGGAACAAACGGAGGTGCTCATGCCTTGAAAATATTTTAGATTTCATCAGCATCGTGAAATACTTATAAGTGCTGAATTTCATGAAAATACGTTCAGTAGTTTCCCGTATAAATATGGGTGAGGTTCCTCGTGAAAGACCCTATATATGTGAATATATTCATTAAATTATTATATTTATTATTACATTTCAATTTTTTTCATGTCGAATTTCCTTTTAACCGAGGCTCTTTCAAATATACAATATTTTTTCTGCCAAGTGTGAAGCATAAATAAAGATTATGATTGATGTTTTGAATTTTCCATTTATGCCTGAGGTTTCAAGAATGGTTTATGTTATAGCTGTAACTCCAGTTCATTTTCCCGCAATTAATAATCTATCAACCACGAGAGTAAAATAGGAGTAGATTTCGTTATCTTCAATTATTTATTTTGCTTCTAAGAAGTTTCAGGAACAAACTGCCCCATTTTGGTTACACAAATTTCGATATACGAATCGTAGAAAAGCCATGAAATAACTATTTTGGAGCTCTTAATCCTCAGGTTTTCATATCAAGAAATATCTATTGGCTGTTCAACCATTATTTTCGAGATTTTCCCTTTTTCCGATTCATTTAATTCGAAACTGAAATGGAAATTACTTGCAAGAAGGCATCTACACTAGCGTGTTTATACAAAACTTTCGATAGTATAGACATAGTTGAAGGAAATATTGAAAACCTGGGTCAGAAGAATTTGATTGTTTTGTAAAAAAATTATAGTTTTGTTTTCCACTTTGAAAATAAAAATGCTTAATTCTGGTGAAATGATTCTACTTGATGTGGGAGTCAAACCAACATTTTTTCATCTTCTTTCATTATGAATACAAAATATCGTCCTTGAATAATGAAAGTAAAGTATTATTGTTTGCTGTTTTCAAGTAATATAGTGTAAAAAAGGTTATTTGGGTATCAGCCGTTTTTCTCAGAAAAACTCTTTTTTCTTTTGCTCGAGCTTTCGAGAATTCAATTCATCTCTTCATCAGGAGCACTAAAATATAAAAACATAAAAAGAAAAACATTACGAAGATACGATATGGTGAAGTTAGTTTAAATTAATTGAGGGTGGAAAGAAACAACTTACAGGAATTGAGGTTTTTTAACGTGAAAGAAACCTCCTTATCTATCATGGAGATTGATTGTTTTTATGTTTTTAATTGTCAGATACGATAACTGAGACTCTTCATGATAGATAAGAAGGTTTCTTTCACGTTAAAAAACCTCAATTCCTGTAAGTTATTTCTTTCCACTCTCAATTAATTTAAACTAACTTCACCATATCGTATCTTCGTAATGTTTTTCTTTTTATGTTTTTATATTTTAGTGTTCCTAATGAAGAGATTAATTAAATTCTCGAAAAGAGTTTTTTCTGAAAAATACGGCTGATACCCCAATAGGCAATAACCTTGAATAATGAAATATGTATTTGTAACAGTAGTGTTATAAATTTCACTTCAAAATTGAGACAAATGTTTTGATCTCGTATATGATTTGAAATGTCTTGAGAAACCCAAAGTGTTTTTCAAATAAATATCTCTGAAAACAAAATTTCCTTCATTTAATATTCGGATAAAATGCGAGTGTCCCTCTTAGATGTGATCTATATTTTCTCATTTCTTCTGTTAATTTAGGAAGATGAATAAGGGGATATCTATCGAATCATCCAATAAAATACAATTTTACCGTATTGAAATCAGGAACACACAGTGTGGGAAAAAATGGTTGTTGTGATTTATTTATTCTTCCACATCCTCGGACTCAATTGAACATAATATGATTAAAGATCCATTCAAATATCATCGAATAAATTTCATGACAACCTGGTGGTATCCCATCTCATAAATATAACGGTCTATGGATTATTCGAAACAAAATGTTTCATGTCCGAAAGTTTCTCAGTATGTAGGCATTATTCTCACTTATGATGGCAGCTCTCTAGAGTCGAAACTTCAACCGACTGCTTCCCTTTATTATGAGCGTAAATGTCCGGTCGGTGTTAGACTTTCTGATGACTCAGGTCCTCCCTTTCCCAGAAGACTTATACATTCTCATTCTCGCTTACACCCCAGTAATGTACTCATGTATTATATTTTATGATGGGACATACGGCGGACATTTTCCCCGTGCACTATCAAAGCCATTTGAGCGTAGCCGAAACTTCACAAAGGCGGCTGTGGAATGGGTCGTAAAAGGTTGGAATCATTTCATAATTTCCCCGAAAAGTAGTATAAGAATATTCCTTTTCGGGATTATGTGGAGATAAAGATAAGAATTCGAGATATTTTCCATCCTACATAACAAAGATGCTTCGCCGGCTTCGCGCAAATCGTCAGGCATATTTTTAAAATCAATGTATACAGAATGTCTCTGTAGGCATTTCATGAAGAGAACCATATCGATTTTATTTTTATGAAAATACTAGCTGGCCCGGCGAACTTTGTTTCGCCTAAATCATACCTACTTACGGTGGATTTCACAAATCGTAATCACCAGTGATCGGAGATCAACGGCTTGGTTAGATTTTTGAACTGTCAAATCTTGTTTGATTCTAGATCAAGCTCCGATCACCAGTGATATGCTTTGTGAAACACACCGTTAAAGTTGTATAGACTTACCATTGCTATTTTTTGAAGCAGAAGAATTCCAATATGAGCCACTGGAAATTGAACCTTGCAGCAATATTGAGAAAAAGAATAATTTACTGATTCTGTGTCTTTCTGACACATCGTGATATGTCGTTAATCGTATGTCATTCATAACTTCATGTGAATACTTTCGATCATAACCTCACAATTTCATGTCAACTGTTATCTGTCAAATTCAAATGTCATCTATCATCTGTCAAATGTCATCTGTAAACTGTCTTCTGTCAACTGTAATCTTTTCCATGTATATGAGCTGTGGAGACGACCCATTCATAGCGTCACGGCGACCACTACACTCCCTACGGGGGGTCAAGACTGCAGATAGAGAAAGAGCTGTCACACAGAACAGAAACACAAAAATAATATGTCAATTACTAATTATGGGCAATTTTGGATTAAGTTATTTCCGCAAATATATTTATTACCAAACAGAAACTCAAAAACATTTCAGAAATATAGGGAAAAGATGAAAATGGACAACTCACGATTGATGCTGATCGTCAAAATCCGATTTACTTGACATTTCGGTAAAAATTCACTGTTCCACCAACTCGAGATGTTTCCCTGCTTTTTGATCTGATAATAGCCTTTCAGGTTATTATAAGTTCCATGCAAATTACACAGTAATTGTATACATCGCCATCTAATGGCTATAATATCAAATATAGTACTTTCACGACTTCACTACAGTGTCTAGATAAGAGCCATTAACCGTAGCGACACTTAGTGGCCTTATTCAAAAGGAGGAAAAGCATTTTCTATATAAGCAAATTTTTCATCGAATTTTTCAGAGTTTTAATGTATTTTATAACATTATAACGTCTACGGCCTGTAGACGAATCCATAAATGAAGTTTCATAACAAACAGTCCATCCGATGTCGAACTTTAAATGGTGTAACCAACAACTTTGTTTTATATAATATACAATGTATAGATTATCCATTGTTGGCTACAACTTTTTACATTTATCTGATGTAGTTCGAATATCCATGAATAAAGTCATTTTTTTATTTCTTCATTTGAGTGGAAAAGATGCTGATGAGCCAGCCATGTGTTATCGACCGCAACAAGTAATAATCTGAAGGGCAATATCTATATCTGGGGAATATGGCAGGTGGGGTTGAATGTCCCATTTGGGCGTTTCCACATAAGTTTCAACGGGTTCAACAACGTGAAGCCGAGCGTTGTCTTTCTGTAGAATCACTTTTATCGTGCCTCTGTTCGCAATTCTCGGCTCAATCGTATTAATAAATTCTATACTGAAGAACAGTATCGTTTCCGAGCACATAATAAATGAAACACTGACCGGGTACCACCAAATACACAATATAACCTTCACTGAGTGAATATTCGGTCTAGGCGGCGACGTAGAAGCATGACCGGGTAGTCTTCATGACTTTCCTTTCTTTGGTTTGCTGTCACGATGCGATGAAGAAGACCCTTTCCTTTTTGCCGCTGCAGCAATAGTTCACAGGCGAAAAAACTTTCAACGTCCTTCGGCTTCAATTCATAAGGAAACCGAGTTCCTTGTTTCTGAATTATTTCCAACGCACGGAGTCGACTTGAAGGGTAACCCCTAAAGCTTATCTTGCTTTTGGCACGAATCCTCATCGAGCAATACCCCAATTCAGCATTCTTCTAAGGTTTTTGGCCTTCCTTAACAAGGATGGTCGTCATCATCGAAATCATCGTCATATTCAATGGACTGTGCAGACAACAACACATATTATTGATCTCAATTTTTTTCATCAACACATCAATTTTAAATCCGTGGTGGCAAACCCCTCAAAAATCCCAAATGGCAATAGGGTTCGAGTGACAATGCAATTTGTGGATTTTGCAATTCAAAAATTTATTGGTTTTGTACTGCGTATGAAAATATTCAAAAGGAAAAAAATGGTTTGTTTTCTGAATTTTTTTCAAATTTGCTCAGTAGTCAGTGTGTAGGAGATTTTCATCATAACCATTCTGAGCATAAAACACTTCATATTTCCTCAACGTTTCACATTATGGCAGAAACAAGAATGTTTTTAATTTTCCACGATGATATTCTGCAACGAAAAAATGCATATTCCCTATTCAAAAAATCTACTTGACTTTGAAATGACCTTGAAATCAAACTCCAAGGTCATAATGATTGTCGGCATTCAATGTCGCCCTGAAAACTAAGAGACCTCAATTTGAAACATTTTTTGATACAGGCTCTTCCCAAGGAGTTATTTCAATAGATCTTTGAAAGACATTGAGAAAATCAGGCATTCCAGGTTGAATGAAACCGTGATCGATCTAATAAATTCCGCTGTTGCAATAACAAATATTTTTGTCCTGTCCAATTCTTTCAAAGCAAGAAAATCCATTATTCATTCTGACTATTATGCACGATAATAGTGGCGCCACACTACATTTCTCATTATGATTTTCTGCGATGTATTTCCGAATATTCTTCATGAATTATCCATTTCCACCCGCACAAGGCCCTTCTCTATACTCCGTAAATTTCGCTGGAATACTCGGAAACCTGATATGCGAAAATTTCGCATAAAATATGCCAGTAATTGAATGGAAAGTGAGGAAAATGTGAAATATTATCGGCTATAAACATCCCCGAAACCTCTGGGGTATTATATTATTCCAATATTTCATATTTGAATTTCATTCTTTCCCAAGTGAGATGGATATCAACTGATAGCTGCCTACTCGGGGTGCGGTGACCCGGGCACACGACATTTCAGGCAACCGATACCTCGAGAACGCTCGAAAGGACGAATACGAAATTAGGTTATTCCATATTTTTATATGGCCGAATGAATTGCCCTTTTATGGATGGGAATTCCTGGCAGTTTTTCCAGGCATTAAACTCGAACTGTTGACTTTCACGAGAGTCGGCAATGATTTATGAATGTCGTTCTCAAGGTGGATCCCCACATAATTACGCACAAAATTCGGGGGAATTGGATTGATTTGAAATAAAATAATTACTGAACTTTTATTGAGACCGTCGGCTAGTTTTCTCTACATGAGATTAGAAAATTCGTGAAAAACGTAACTTCTTACGTTTTCGCATATTCGATGAAAATATGGATCCTTCAACTTCAAACGATCCCTTGCGTGTCTATCGATTTTCTTCGATTCTACTTGACAGAAATGAAATTTGGTACATGCACTGCGCAAAAAAATTAATGCACATTCTGAAAATCTCAATTTTAATGAAAGTTTACTCTACATTGACTTTTTAACTTATTTTTTATGTTCTCTCGGGAAGGTTTTGAACGAAACAAGACACATTAAATGGAAGAAAAATTCAGGATTTCACCGAATCTTATGTGAAAGAAGAGAAATGAACAATTTTCAAAATACTGAAATGCTTATAAGTGATTTAATACTTGGTATTTTCACCCCTTGCGTTAATTACAGCTCGGCAATGACCGTTCATACTCAAAATGAGTGATCTTCAAATGTTCTGATCTAATCCTTCCCAGATTTCTCCGAGTTGGATTCCTAAGTCATTAAGAGTAGCTGGATGATTTTCTGAACTTCTCAGCCTTCCATTGAGGTTGTCCCAAACCTGCTCAATCGGATTGAGATCTGGACTTCTTGCTGGCCATTTCATTCGAGAGACTTCAACCTCTTCAAGGTACTCCTGAACGATGCGCGCACGATGGGGTCTGGCATTATCGTCCATAAAAATGAAATTTTCATCAATGTATGGGGCAAATGGCACTACATGCTCTTCAAGAATGTTCCTTATATACTTATCAGCATTCATAGCTCCATTATCAACAGACCACTAGGTCTGTGCGAGAGATTCCACCACATACCATAATCGATCCTCCCCCGAAACCAGTAGTATTCAGGAAATTGCACTGAGCATATCTTTCATGTGGGCGTCTGTATACAAGGGAACGTCGATCAAAATGGTAGAGGCAGAATCTAGACTCATCTGTAAAGAGAACTCTTTCCCAATCGGCCTCTTCCCAATGGATATGCTCTCTCGCAAAATCCAAACGCGCCCTTCGATGGGCTGGGGTAAGAGATGGGCCTCTTGCCGCGACACGAGGCCTTAAATCATATTCTCTGAGGCGATTTCCTATTGTCTGAGTGCTAATTTGCACCTCATGAGTTTGCTCAAGCTGCTTTGAAGGAGGCGAGCGGATGCAAACCGTTGTCTCAACGAAGAAACTCAAGTAACGTTCTTGAATGGCAGTTGTTACCCGTGGTCTACCCTGTCCTGGTCTTCGGACATTCATACCTGTATCCCTGAATCGCTGCAACATTCTGGACACACTTGTATGGGAAACTCCAAATCTTTCTGCAATTCTTGTGTATGTCCACCCTTCTTCTCGCAGAACTACCGCTTGGGCACATTCCTCTTGGGTCAAATTGCGTGTTTCGCGTTGCATAGCGATCGAGTGTAGAAAATCAAACGAAAGAAAAACTATTGATCACTAAAATTGATCGAGAACAACTGATTTCAGAATGGAGCCAATACATTCTGTATTGAAGAAAAACGTTGAAAGTCGATAACATAAGCATGTATAATTCTGATAAAAATAATTATCATTGAGAACACCTTCAGTTGTAGAATAAATTTGAGAATTCCATAATGTGCGTTAATTTTTTTGCGCAGTGTATGATTGTAGTTTGGTGATCCGAAAACGTACATTCAAACGTAAATATTGAACTTTAACATTTTCACATCGCACTAATAAGAATGAAACAGAAAAAATTAGGAAGGTTGAGGTCTTTGACTAAAGAAGGCGGAGACACAGCATCTCATTCATGAATTCGAGAATTGGTGAAGCCAAAATTCAGTCAATTTTCAATGAGTGGAACGAAGATAGCATAAAGGATAGCAATATCATTTTATAAAATACCGTGGCAAAATTGCAGGAACTTTGAAAGGTCCAGTGACGTGATGTTATCGGTATTGAGGAATGGAAATGAAATTTCTGGTGAATTAACTCTTTTTGACGAATTCATACAATTTTCCGAACATTGAAACAGATTCTGAGTTAGGTTAAGTCAGCTAAGCTCAACCTCTCAATATCAGAAGGGAATCTGAAAAGTGACTGTGACAGAGAATGATAAGAGTAGAACATACCTGTGCTAACTCAAATCAGGATTCAAATAGTCCAATTCTCCAGGAACAAGACATACGAAGCATTTTTTTCAACGTATTTTGCTATTGATATTCAGAAATAATTCCAAATCTCACTTTTCATTCGTAATGAAACGCGATATGATGACAACACTGTTAAAACCGTCATTAGAAACATAAAATTAAAATAGCGGTACGAAATTAATGAATGATCTAGCGACAGGTTCAGAAAACGGTACCTACTGCCATAGTGTGCCCATTCATTATCTGAGGCAAAAACGACCCAGCCGTTTCGCGAACATTCCGATACTTCAGTTTATGTAATGTGAAGAATGCACAATATTTGAAGAAACAAATACTCATTTCTGACATTCACGCAAAAATGAATTTCATTCTTAGTTGCTCTTTCATTTTGATTGAGTGTTCATTCATTAGAAAATTCAAAGAACGTCACAACGTTGCAAAAATTTCTAGTACATTTTGACTTCGATGACTGAACACATGGTGATTGCACTGATTAGATTTTGTTTCGACCAAATTAAGAATATCGGCAAGATTTCGTTTTTTCCACTTCAGGTTGTGCTTTTCACTAATTATGACTGATTTTTATTAGTTATTCCAAATATTCGAATTTATTCTGGTGAACATGTTGTGTCAATAGCCGATAATTTTGTCAAGCAATAATTTGGGAATATATTCTTGATATTTTAATTCATATCAGTATGGAGGTAAAGTATAAGACTTTCATCACATAAAAATGTCATTCTATGGTCAAGTCATAACTGACTTTGGCAGATCAGCTGTTGATTAATCAATCAAATCGATCAAGGGAAAAAGGACCGTAATGACGTTGTATGACATAATTAGTGAAAAGCGCCACCTGAAGTGGAAAAAACGAAATCTTGCCGATATTCTCAATTTGGTCTAACGTCATTCCATTCAAAATTTGACGAGTGCTTACACCAGTATTCTAGGCATCTTAAGCAAAAGTATAAGACTTTCACCATATAAAAATGTCATTCTATGGTCAAGTCATATTTGACTTTGGCAGATCAGCTGTTGATTAATCAAGGGAAAAAGGACCGTAATGACGTTGTATGACATAATCAGTGAAGAGCGCCACCTGAAGTGGAAAAAACGAAATCTTGCCGATATTCTCAATTTGGTCGAACGTCATTCCATTCAAAATTTGAAGAGTGCTTACACCAGTATTCTAGGCATCTTAATTTTGACTCCGTAGTACTTAGTACAGTTACCCACTTTAGTTCTGATGATTTTGAAAATTGGCTTCACTATTTATAATTGAAAGGCGCATCTCCTCTTTCTATAGTCTATGTTTGAGGTCCTTATCATATGTTTCATGATCTCCATTTCTTTCCCCTTTTTTTCGAAATCATATTAAGAGCACCAAAAAATAAGTTGCGGTCTTTTTCGAAAATTGAAGGTTTATTGTGACAAACACCCAAACATTCTATGTTCAAAATTTTGTCTGTCGCTAGCCACTACTTTTTCCCATCTTTCTGGCAATTGACGAATCTCATCCCGAAAAAAGGGGCCGGCTCTTTGGCCGCTATCCATGCATCGATCCATTTTTTGACTTCATCATAATTGGAGAAGTGTTGGTCAGCCTGGCCATGTCATATCGATCGGAAGAGACGCCAATCCGAAGGAGTAATTCGATTCATTTGTTCATGCTTATGCATCCAATATCCAAGTCAAATTGCTTACACACGTCATTAAATATAGATAAAATATAAATCATAAAATACGACATATAATTAACACAGAGGAGCCAACAAGTGGATCATAATACACAAAAGTCCAATTCCAAGAACTCCTCCAAATTTTTATTTATTTATTATTATTTATTCCTCAGCACGTGAGTGAGATTCTTAAATTTGCAGAAACTGAGTCAGTAGACAATCGCAAGACCACAGTGTATGTAATCTGTATTGTGGTAAGGAACCACACATACAAAATACAGAAAATCTTAATGTCTGGACTCTGGGCAGGAATATTGGGTAATCATATAGTTAATTGTTTCATAGAACTTGGACAGATGCCATCTTTTCACGTTTGGTGTAAAATCATATTGATCCCATGATCACAGAAATGATGGAAAATGAAGATCAGCTGGACGAAAATCTTGTGACGTTCCAAAAAGACGGAGCTCCACCCCATTTTGACACAACGCATTGTAAATTGTAAACGAATGTCAGCAATTAACAGCAAAGAATAAGTGGTGATGTAAATCGATAACTCCCTTAGATTGAGTGTCGGCGTGGTTTGGATTTTTTCCTAAATTTCATTTTAAGCTAAATATAATGCTGAAAGATTTTATATGGGGCATCCATACTTTCATTGGACGATTTCAATACATAATTTTTTCCTAAATCAAACAATATGCCATTCTAACTCTCTCTTGGATCGGCAGGATCTTTCGATCAGGTCCAATCTTCCAAGTAATGATTCTTTCGTTCTTCAAGTGTTCGAGGAACGCTACAGGCCCCTTATGTTAGGGGATTATCTCCCATAGATTAAAATTGTATATTTTTATCGAACAATGAAAAAAGGGCAGGATCAAATTCAAAAAACTTCTGCCACTTCTCTGTCATTCCTGACAATAAATACAGGGTGGTCCAGATCGTAACCAAGAAATTTTGACCACGTATTCTACATCAAAAATAAGCCCTAGTTTGTCATATAAACATATGTCGAGAAATGTTTCCTCTCCGAGATACGGGGTGTTAAAATTATAGAAAAAAAAATGTTTGTTATTAATAACTTTCACACTGCTTGGAATATATTTATGAAATTTGAGACATAGGTTTTGAGCGTCAAGGAGCACTTTTTGCATAATAACATTTCATTTCTATACTACCAGTGGCGTTCGTACTGCAGCGAGACTGAATATTTTCAGATAAAAAAATTATACGCCACTGTTTTTTTCGACAATAAAAATTACTATCTAAATCTTTATTCAATTTGGAGCAAATTCGGTCTCCCGACTTTTTGCTTTACGAGGCACCGTTTCCGGTTAAAAAATAAAACACATTCTCATGCATGAAGAAATCGCCAAAATTTGATATAATAGGTACATAATAATAATAAGACTATTTTTGTGAACGAAACGTGTACCTAAAAAAAATAAGCATTTACAACCACACTCAAAACGAACATAAAGAAGATGTTCGAAGTATGAACCATTTTGCTGAACACATAATTAATTCACATCGGACTACAAAACCGTAGATAGTAAAAGCTTTTTATTGCTATAAATATCAAATTTTGGCAATTTCTTCATGCATGAGAATGTGTTTTATTTTTTTAAACTTAAACGGTGCCTCGTACAGCAAAAAGTCAAGAGACCGAATTTGCTCCTAATCAATTAAGGATTCAAATAGTAATTTTCACTATTGGAAAAATCAGTAACGCATCTTTTTTTCTGAAAATATTCAGTCTCGCTGTAGTACGGACGCCACTGGTAGAATAGAAAAGGAATGATATTATGCAGAAAGTGCTCCTTGACGCTCAAAACCTATTTCTCAAATTTCATGAAAATATTTCAAGCAGTGTGAAAGTTATTAATAAAAAACATTTTCTTTTCTATAATTTTAACACCCCGTATCTCGGAGAGGAAACATTTCTCGACATATGTTTATATGACAAACTAGGGCTTATTTTTGATGTTGAATACGTGGTTAAAATTTATTGGTTACGATCTGGACCACCCTGTATATCGATTATCAGAAAATAGTTTAATTTTTCGTACCTAGCAGAAAGTATACTATTCAAGAGCACTAGAATTTTTCGAAGAAAATTCCAAGGTAGGTACGTTTGAGGTCCAAATGCCTCGGTTAAGTTCGAAAATGAGCAAAATCGGCTCAATGGTTTTGATATATTGGTTCAGCTGAATGTATTTTTGATTTTTTTCATTCTTGTTTTATTCGATATATGTACTCGAAATTTTATGTACGCTAATGGATTCGTTATTACAAACCTTATTACCATATTTCATCGTCATCGAATATGTTCAGTCATCGAAATATTATGGTACAAAAATTCGAAAATTACTCCGAAACCAATGAACCGAATTGGCTCATATACAAACTCAACCGAGGCATTTTGACCACAAATATACCTTCCTTTCGGAAGATATCGTGTTCACGGCTGGACGGAAAGAGTTGAACTATGAATTTTCCATCAGTGAGTCCAACTTGATCGTTTAAAACTCCTTTCGTCTCAAAATTCCACAATTACAGACATTTGGAAAGAATGATTACGCTCTTATATATCGTGACGAGTGCGCAATAAGATGTAATGACGATAGTCACCCCGATATAGGAAAGAATGTAACCCCTAGCATCACCGCAATAACAACGCGTTCTCCTATCTCCTGTTAGCTCCGTAAAAATACTATAAAGGTGTGTCATTTCTTCCCACGTTATCAGGAAGGCTTTGGAACGAAGGAAACCTAACCCTCTCTAACAAATCAGGAGGTAATCTTGCGCGTCAACAGGTCTTAAACAGTAGTCTTTCCGCTGGAAAAAACACATCCTTTGTTATCTCGGCTTAACTTTATTATTTTCGATTTCCTGCGCCCAAGTGATATATATTCCTGCTGCTATTAGAATGTTTAGTGTCTGTTACGGTTCACGTCATGTTTGTTTTATTTAGGTTGTTCGAGTGGCTGTTTGTTTACAATAAGCTCACTTCTTCTCCTGTTTACTATCCGTTTCGGAGATCTTGCCGAAATACCCGTTCACATAATTAATGGTTGGCTGTTCAGCAGCATCTAGGACCTCTATAACTCTCGGTTCTTCCACGACAGATTCGTTCTTTCCGATTTTCCTGCTTCGTATCGATATGTCCATACTCGATAGGGTTCTAATGGTTCTGTTTCCTTCTCTTCTCTTACTGAAATTGGCACTAGATTGTAATTACTTTCGGTTAACGTTGATAAAATGGCTAGCAAACTTTTAATGAAGCTTGCTTTCCGTCTGTTGTCAGAGTAGGATTTCAAACAATTATTTTCTTCTGAATAACGAAAGAGCTTATCAACCTTTTCACTACGAGGAATCCTGAATACTATGTCAAAATTAGTATGACAGTTTTCTGTTTAACACTTGAAATCGATTGAAAAATCTGAAAATTTATAGATTTGAAAAAAAATTTAACTGAAGAAAAAATGTTGTGAATTTGCTTTACAGTATGAGTCTTGTAGATAAATTTTAACTGTAGATTCCTCTCGTCAAATGAAAAACTTTCTTCCTTTATCATTTTTCCAAATTTTCGTGAAGATATTACTGTAGTTATGGTTAATTTTCCTCAATCAACCGTTTTTAACGAAAGAATACATGAAGAAACTTCTTGAGAAAGATAAACATCTGATGTTTTCAAAAGGAACGATCAATTCGAAAAATGAAAGTAGGTATTTATGCGTTTTTTGCATTAAACGAGTCGTTTTCGAGTTATTCCTCATTTCATCCGATAAAATCCGTTGAAAAATTCTTAAATATTATTATTTTGAGTTCGTACCTGTATGATGAATGACGTCGAAATCAATTTTAACAATGTTGTCACTATTTTGAATTGTAATGGAATATTGATGCTGATATATCTATTTATTGGTGAATTCATGTTATAAAATTTTCCTGATTTCTTTCTATGTTACTACAAATACTCATCATTGAATTGATTACTGCATATAATGAATTGATATTTCAACTTCTTTGAAATGTGTTTATATTCATTCCAGAGAGCGACATAGGTACTTCACATTGTTCAAAATATTTCGGGACGGACATCACCTCTTTGTTGTTATGACCAATAACTACTCTCTAGTCTAGAGTTGTTGTTCTGCATACGGTGACGGCTTGAATTTGACGTTCGGATAAACTTGGATTATTGGCAACTGTGGCACAGGCGAGAAAATATTCTATAACCATAGTCGGTGAAATTACGCCAATACTCATAAAATTTCTATGTTCAATATAATCATCGATGAATTCAAATGGTATACGTTTATCAGATATTTTTGGTGAATATAAACACGTTATAAATGTTCCCAGACTGAGCTTTGCGAAAATCGAGAAGGAATGTATTTTGGAGGAAGAACTATTGCATTTCGATCGTAAACATGATCGTACAAGCCGTTTTGCTAATTGTAACGAAATATCGTTTTTTCAACATTTTCGTTCCAATAAGGTTAGTGCTGCAGTAATTCCTGCAAGTATCAACTTATTTAGATTATAATACCTTTCAGTTATTTCGAGTCATATAAAAAAATCATCTCAGGCACGGACACGCCCAGTTTTTTTAGAAAATAGCTATATCTCAACAAAACTGAATTCAGAAAAATGAAAAAAAAAGTTTTAATTTGGCCTTCGGAATCTACCGAATGTATGGTTACCGGGTTTTTAAACCATAATTTGACCCCCCTTTAACTTTGTTTCTAAAAGAGGTACAAAAAATGTTTTCCATAAAACTTCCACGAAATCAACGAATGTTTTTTAAAATGATTTCACAAAATGAAATATGTCGCATACAGAGTGGGCAACATATTGATTGCAACTTCATTTTTTCAAATGGAACACCCTGTATATTTTTCTATATTTGGAAAGCTCTTTTTCCCCTTATTTTGAATATACAACATATGTTTGGTCTATCTCTCATATTCTGAGTACCACAGAGTTTCAAATTTCAGGAACAAATTTCTTAGTTGACATTATTCATTCCATACTACCATAGTTCATTATTTTTTTATTGGATACTGTTAGGTATAGGTACATTGAAAAAAATTTTGCGTTTAAGTAAATTGTTTCAATATAAAGAATTTCGGAATGATATCACATTATGTATTTTTTTATTCCGTAGTTTCATTACAAAACTTTGAAACTCTGAAAATTAAAGAGACAAATGCATATATTTATATATTGGATATCAGGAGAAATTAAAATATGAAAGAATATATCTACCTACAGGTCCGCCATTTGAAAAAATGTGGTTGCATTCAATATGTTGTTCACCCTGTATATGTATAGTCCAATTGACGATATCATTTCCAAAAAATATATTTGATTTCGTACAATTGTTGTATGAAATATTTTTATGTATCTGTTTTTGTAACAGAGGGGGGGTCAATTTATAGTGAAAAACCCGGTACAAGTCAAAGACTCACCCTATACCTATATGCTTGGATTTATGTGGATTCAAGTGGTAGAAAAGAAAAATTCTGTCAATACACATGGCATCATCGAACTGACACCTACCCATCTTCTGAACGGCCCCCATTCTTCTACCGAAATATCAATTTGTACACAAAGCACTAATTGCCTACTTTGGAAAATAAGGTATCAATTCAGATCGATACAAAAGACATGTCATTGTATTCGGAACCATAACTATATTTTCTGTTATTCTTCAATAAGGAGTAGTCATTCTGTATAATTATTTGAACCGTTGACTATTGTTAAGAGCACAGTGGTTTGGGTATAGTGAACACATTGTGTCGAAAGGAATCCAATTGACTCAACTTCTCATACAGAGTGATTCACCTAAGTGATTCATTAGAGGTTGATAAAGAACTGAGGTAGATATTCGTAAGTAATATCATAAGGGCATCCAATTTTTCCGAAAAAAAAATCGAAAAACACGTTGCTAAGTAATATTTTAACAAGAAGCATAAGAACTGGTGGCAACACAAATCCGAGTCGAAGACGAGGATTTTTGCACCTGCACGGATGCTTTTTGTTTGAGAATATTACATCGCATTGTGTTTTTCGATTTTTTTTCACAGGAAAAATTAGATGCCCGAATGGTATTTGACAAGACCATGAGTAACAGATTATTCTGGATTCATTATGTATAGGTATTTAATAAACTGGAAAACAGTTAATTCATTCAATCACAAAATACTACACACTTAATAATTATTGTAATTTTCGGTGACAACTGCTGACAGCTGCTGCCATACAGTTTTTCCACCTAAAAACCATTTGTAATTCAAAATTGCGGCGTTTCTGATTGGTGGAAATTGAGACGAGGGAAATAGTCGAAACCCGTGGAAAATATGAAGCAGCTGCGGTTATAAATAAGTTTCAAAGATACTTCAGCTTCAAATCAATTCATGTTTCAACTTGTCAATTCAATTTCAGAAAATAATTATGACAATTCAAACTGTATAATATGAAACTATACGTCAATAATCAGGAAATCAAATTGTAATTGTTGTAGCTTTGAAAATCGTTTTTGAAAGGATTTGTAGTCATTTTTCCTTGGTGGATAAAAAAGAGAAAAATTTTTTTTGGTTTATAATTTCATATTTTTATCCGGACCATTGTGGCAGCCCATCAGCACAATTTTGACCTCCGTACGGCCTCCAGTTTCTCAAATAAAAATTAAGAAAGTACACCGAGCGTAATCTTCGGGAGGCTACAAAAAGAAAACCAATAGATATTTTTTCATTCTGTTTCCACCCAAGTATTCAGAATTAAAGATAGTTCAATCATGGAAAATTCCAAAAATTTTGGGCGAAATTTTTTTTTCACTGAAGACATGTAAAAAAAAAGTTGAGTTCGAAATTTGAAAAAAAATTTTCACGGAAAGTCTTAGAAAATCGAGTACGTTGAGATTATGCTTTCCAAATTGGCAACCGAGAAAAAAAAATTCCGACTTTGCAGGTTTTCCGCCATTTTGAAATTTTTTTTTAAAAATTTTACACCACAATTCAATTGAGCCCTCAAAAATACTAAGATGTGACCAGGAACCGTTATTTCAAATATCACGCATAACTTACCACAGTTCACAGAATATTGCTTAAAGTTGACATTAAGCACCCTGTATCTCGATTATGCGTCGAAAACGGGGTATATGTCATAAGGCAAAAATGACTTTCTCGATGCCAACTACACGGCTATATATGTTTGTCCAGTTTATGGTGAAACACCCTGTATGTCTCTGTTCATTATTCAAAATGAACCACATGTTGATAAAAAGATTATTTTTCAAGTCAAATGTTCCGTATTATAACATCCGATATGTGCTTTTAATTTAAAACACATACCTAATCCTATTGTCTATTGTATGTTCTTAAGGGTAGATAGTATTGAATCAAAGTACACAATGTACGAAGTTGAACGTAGACAACTATAGGCGGAAAGTCTAAGATTTCCTCCCATCAATTAGCAAGGTTTCACTTCATTTACCCCCATAGTAGGATAAGGCCACTTCAGTATGCATGATAAACCAGCTATCGTTATCGACAAAAACCATTCACTAAATTGAAGTTGCTCCACTTTAGAGGGTCGTGTTCAAACACACACAAGAGCGTCTTATCGATATGTAGCACGAAGCGGCAGCCAAATATTGAAGATATACCACCTCAAGCACTTGTGATTCATAGGTACAATGGAAACCTCTCAGTAAAATGCAGAGTCCATTAATTCGATAACCCTCCCTTCTTTGTGGTTATTTGTTCGACATTTATCTGGAACAAAACAGACCCTACTAGTTTCACCTTGGTTTGATGTGAAATAACGAAATGATTCATCTATGTACTTTTAGTTTTTGTGTTCGTATTCTCGGTGGAATTAATTTATAATAATTTTCCATTTCAATCCTGGAATAATTGGGAGTCTCGTGCTGGTCGGCTCATTTTGTTCTCAATCTTTTCCTAGAGGTGTTCCTCCTTGCAAAGATAATCCAGAGGATATTGTTTTGATTATCGGCTCATTTTATGAAATGGAAAAACATACAGAGCTTGAACCAACAATCTGCAGGGATAAGTTATTATAAATAGTCTTGGGAAATACTTTGAAACGTTTCATTCAGTTTAAATTTGCTTCACTTTGATACGAAAATTGCTGTGTTTAATGCTTCTTACTATCCTAGTTACATGAAGATCAATAAGAAGAGTTCTATTTTTACAGATGAGATATTCTTGGGATGATGAAGAAACATCTGGTAGCAGCAATTTTATTTTCACTGGCGGTTGCAACTTACGAGCTTGATCCTTGTAAGTATGAATAACATCGGCAGTAAATGCTCGCATAATTTTCTAATTATGTTGAACTTCTCGAAATGATGGTATCCTTCATTACTTTTGCAGCACAATGTCTCACACCCCTTGGCATGGAAAATGGCATGATCAAGGACGAATACATCACTGCGAGTTCGTCTTTCGATCATGAAAATGTTGGACCGCATCATGGAAGGTGAGTGATTGTCCTTAAATGTTTGTCTATCTATACAATGTTTTTTAAACGTAAGTCTCTTTTGGGCAACAACTATAAATCAGGAAGAAAAACTTTTCTTGTGTATGCAACTTTCAAGAGGACGAAGTAATCTTCCTTTGAAGTCGAGTTGGTTTAATTATATCATAATAAAAACTTACCAAATTCTGTTAGTGACAAAATATTTATTGATAAATGCAAAAAAAAATAATTCAATGGCACTATATTTTGAGAAACAGATGTTGTATTATGAAATTATAAATGACCTTTTCTCCTTATCTGAGAACTACTTATCACTACTCTTTATTCCTCGAATGTTGTAATTTATCACATAATAAATCTCCATTAGCGTCAATAAAAAATAACTGCTCAATACAGATAAGAACTATCATCTCTTCGGAAATTCGGAGTCAAATATCCAATTATAACCTTTCAACCCGAGCAGGTGGTTTCTAAATCATATATATTACGAGGGCTGTCGAGAAAAAGGTACCAAATTGCAACATAATTAAGTTTCGGTGGTCGAGGGAACCTCCCGTCTCAAGAGAAAACGGCAAGATACAAATGACAGGGTGAAAGATGAAACCTAACCCAAAAACATAAAACACAGCTGCTTAAACAGGAGAATCCAGTTCCACTTCTATATTTTCCAAGTAGCTAATGACTGCAAACGGACATCCTGCTATACGTTCTGCGGTCTTTACCACCTGAACTCGATCTCAAATGGAGAGGATGTTATGAGAAAAAATATTGAAATGATATTTTGAACGTTCATTTGGAATATGATCGGTAACATCTCCTTGCAGGAAGTTGGTGAGATGAAAAATATGGCTAGCTTGGAAACATTTTGTTTCACGTTGCTATTTATACCATGGATTCTGAATATCGAATATGGGAAGTGTGATTATTAATTCGAAAGACTCAAAATTCATTTCCTCTGACAGTTTTCGAAAACATAGTAAAATGTATTCACTTTTCAACTTTTGATCCAAAAATGATGGAATTATTCTGCAATCGTTCAAATTTTGTCTTGTTCATTAGTTCTTAGTCATAATATCGGTTTTTTCAGACATTTATGTTTGATAATAATTTTCGGCATATGTCCAACACGACTAGCTCTGAGGGCATTGGACCAGACCAATTTTGAAGCACTTTTTCGAGTAATTCAGGCCTTATTTCAGCAATAACACGAGTTATGTTGGCTTCCAAAGCTTTTTTTGTTTCTGGTTTATCAGCATGAACCAATGACTTTGACATAACCCCAAAGAAAATAATCCATTGGAGTTATGCCGGTTCGGAAATAAAAGTTGTGAACATACCACTACAGCGTTGAACAAGTGGATAAACAATGTCATTTAAACTGCATTCGTGTGATTATTGCCCTTCGTTTTTCAATAAAATCTCCGTTAATGATTTCAGAAATACTATCACAATTCTATTCTAAATGATAAACGGCACTTCAGCAATCCATAACCGTATTTCAGCTTTCTATGATTCGAAGTATCGAAGTAATAATTGTTTAACTGATGCTGTATTTTGCACAAAAAAAGAATCAATTATACCTAAACCACTAGAGATGGAGATGAGGATGTTGATACTTAAATATTCAGGTGGCTACACGGTGTATTGATGATAGCAATAATATAGAGGGTGTTCTATTTGAAATATCAAAGCATAACTGAATTGAAGGTCATATTTGGGAAATACGCCCAATTTCATTTCGTTCCTTCAATATACTCGATTTTCAAAGAATTTCAATGAAAAAATGTCAGCAAAAATAGAATACAGCTTTTTCCACATGTTTACAGCGAAATTAATGATGCCCTAATTGATTAAGGCCACACTTTATTCATGACAATGATGTTCTTGTCATTGACTCGAACTTGAAATTCTTGAAGATTCGTTCTAGTTAAAATTTGTATTGAAGTTCAGATTTCAATCAATGTTCTAAAACATTAAGTATTTGAATCTATTCCGGGTTCATTATGGAATTAAAAATTCACCTAACAGATCCACCTTTTAATATATTATATAAATAGGACCGCCCTAATTGATGGTCCGAGAAATACCCTAATTAATATTCAGATATTGCCTAATTATTAATCACTCTAGTCACCGCAACTATAAATTAAAACGAGTAGCGTTGGTTAATTGAAAAGGAACTTCTTCAATGAATAATAATCAGTAATCTATAATCCATTGAAGAATTCCTCTGGTTAAATTGGCTGGCGCCTGGAATGTTAGATATTATTGGATACTTTCTAACGAAAACCGTCCCTCTACTTCGAGTAATTCATAATTTTTCTGGTGCAACTCGTGTGTTTTGACCAGAGACAAAGAATAGGACTCACGATTTGGAGCATTCAGAGAGTAATTTTTCAAAGCCAAATATCAAATTAACCAATAATCAGATTTCGAAAAGGTAATCACTGTCATATTCAGAAGGAGAAGACACATTGCACGATCCATTTTTCCTATTGAATTTTAAGGGGTGGGGTTGGACGCGCAGAGGGATAAAATGATATAATTTTCCAAATTCTTGATTTCCCTACTAAAAAAGACCTCTGTTTCCTTTTCAATGCGACACCCTGTGGGATTACACGGGGAGAATTAGCAGTATGATGAATGGTTTCAAGCTGACAGAAATCTGAAATAAATATTGTTCTTTTAATGGTGTCAATCAAAAACACAAATTGCATGCCGAAATATAATCAACCCGAACGCACAATACTTTAGTCCGACAAATGAAAAATCGTTTCCATGTTGTCTGCAGCTGCTGATAAATGAATATCGAGAATTCCCCCGAATTTCATCTCAAAAAAATAAACACGTGTTTTATCATTTCCTTACAATCCATTTCAGAATGGAGAAGGGTAGTAAATTCGTTTTAATATTAGCTGGATGAAAAATGAGCTGAATTTTTCTGCATAATAAGAGCACCAACTGAGAAGATAGAATAGGGAAGCTTTCCCCAAGCGCTTACCGCGCGGCAGGGTAGGGTGGTTATAAATTGAAAATGACAAATTTGTCATGATTTAATATGATGGCATTTGTTATTTTGCTTTAATTAATTCGCCCAGTTTATTACGAATATTTCCGAGATCTTGACTGAAATTCAACATTTAATGATGCTCGCGAATTTTTTGCTGAACTTAGTTATGGTTTCTGGTTTTCATATTCTACGACCAATTTTGAAGTTTCGTCTATTGGGAATTTAGATATACAGAATGATTCACTTTAATTGGCGACAGATCATTATTTCATAACGAAACCAGATTATCATTTTTTGTATCCCAAAAATTTCAATATCGGATATTTGAGCGTGCCTTCTATAGAGAACATTTGCAACATCATATTGTCAATTGTACAATAAAAGTCTACTAGTTTATAGTCGAGGAATTCCTAAATTTATGCGATAAGATTTGTCAAAAAAGTAGTAAATTCAAAGAAAATTCAGTATGCGGCCTTGATGGAAGCTTCAAATATCATCGAAACCAATGTTGGCTGTTTGATTTTTGAATTATTATAATCAATACTACCGATGTTGATAGCCCATATTAGTAAAAGGATCCTTTCTAAAAAAAAGTTGTCAACCAAGCGTATACAGATTGGACATTTATAATCTAGATGTTAAACAAAAACTGTCGGTGTTTCATTGTTTTAGTGTTAGAGATTTTTTTTGTGAATGTGCATTTTTGAAAAGTTGCTGTTACTTTTTTCCTGAGGGCAATTCGGCTTTTGTGGGAAAACATTTTTGTGGTATTTTTTATGTATCATTCAATGATGTCGGTTTATTTTCCCCATTAAAACCCTTTCAAGCTCAGCTTATACTAGACATACCACAACTATAAGATTCATTCACGGCTCTGCTTTGAATCAAAAATGAATCTTATAGTTAATTAATATAAGATTCATTATCGATTCTGCTTATGAATCTTATAGTTGTGGTATGTCTAGTATACCACTAAGCTTGAAAGAGATAACGCTTATCAATATTTATTCATAGAACAATAATTCATTCCAAATGGGATACTGACACCAGTGATTTTTGTGTATTTCATTAGATCTTGACATTGCAAAATGCACAAAAATATTTTGCCTGAAATCTTCAGTATCTAAATCAGAGATTCACATTTATAATCAACTTCTTGAAACATTGGAATTCTGTTCTTAGCCACTTCAACGATAGCACTCGAGGAATTTCAAACTCTACCGAAATAAGAATATGGTATGTGTTTCCAGTATGAATGATGTAATTTCACTCCAAATATTTTACACCCCATTCGACACTAGCATAATAGATATTTTTTATAAATATCGAATTGTATGTATTGTTTTTGTAGATACTACTTACACCATTGAATACTAAGGAAAAATGGTGCTTTAGAAAAATGGGTTCGATAAGGAAAAATTTATAGCAACTTTTCCAAAATGCACATCTGCGAAAAACACCCTAAAACTCGAACATAGATAAGCTGTTTTCAACATGAAAATTAACTTCCAGCCTCCAGGTACCGACATCAGTTATCTAGCATGGCGTATCTGCAGCTTATTTTTTAACGATATATTTATTAAGTATACTATATTGCCTGTTCAATGATCGGGTTTACTGAAGATGAATTCGGAGCATTTCGACACCTTTGTCTGCATTAATGATTTGGTTTCATATCTTCTTTTTTTTTCAATATGAGTGCTTTTTCTATTTGGGAACAGTAATTTGCTAAATGCGAACATTTCAACCTTGTAAAACCTACTGGTTGATTTAAACTACACCAAGAGACCCTAGATAGATGATAGATACATCTTAGACCACCTAGAGTGAATGAAAAATGTTTTCTTATTTTTGGGTTATCAAGAAATGGTTTGCAAACTTAGCTTGAGAAAAATCAAAGAAGGAATGCGTTCTATAGGAAGGAATATGGCTTTTTAATCGTAAACACAATCGAACCAAACTCATTGTTATTAATTGTTACGACATATCGTTTTTTTCAAATGTTTGCTTCCAATAGATGACTATTAGAGTATTGTTCCAATCAAGAAATATCAATTTCGAGATATATTAATTATGGTCCAAAAAAACACTAGCTTGATTTTTTCCCAATTCTTTTGTTGAAACTTTTCAAATTCGTTTATTCATATGACAGATGATAAATATTCACACATCTATATCCTCGCATAAAAAATATCCAACATCAAGTTCCCGATTTGTTTATTCACAGTCCTCGCATTATCTGTGTTTGTTTACAAAGTGTAATATATCATATTTATGTGACTTGTCAAAGGGAAAAACAATACTTTCTTGTACACCGCAGAGGAGTCTTTCAATAACAAGTTAGTCGGGGAGTGTGTAGAAGGAAAGTTTGTGACAAGAACATATGGCACTTCGTATATAAAAGCTCATTCATAAGAAACGGCTGGAATGATACATGTACAGACTGGGCGTAAATAACTGCTCGCAGGAATTTAAGATCGATATAGGCGTATGTTCCTTATTGCACGCATCGGATTTGAGACGCCAAACCGATTTTCTCGGCCGGAGTGACGATGATTAATGGAAACGCAAGTTCTGGAACGTGTCAAACGCTCCTTTTCATCAAATTTGCAGCTAATAATAAATTGTAATAAGTTTCTACAAATTTCATACTTCAGTGTTCAATGTTATAGCTCGGTCTTAGTCATAGTCTTGATACACTGTAATTTGATGCATGAGTCCACTTCATCTAAACTCCACCACTGGGTATTGTTATTTTTTGGTTTCGAACTTGATGAATGAAAGATGGAAGTAGCTTCTAGAGTTGTCTAGAGCTTGATGTTATATCCATGCATTCACTATAATATTTCTAGCTTTTATAGAGGCCTGAAGAAGCAGATGAAAATCTTGTAAAACGTCGACAAATATACGATTTAGAAATCATACTTTGCCTCTGCTTTTTCGAAACTACCTTCGGCATTCCTAGTTTCCAGGCTTGATTATAAATAATGAAAAATAAACGTCGGCAACGTCTCCGAAATTTATTCATTGAGGTAATGTCATTCACAAGTGCCAACCTGCGATTTTTTTCAGGTAAAAAAAACTTGATAAACCTAAAACTTGGCCAACCGCGATACTTTATAAAAGTGAATGGAGTACCTACTGGAATATTTCGAGTTGTGCAAAAAGGTATTCAAATGTCTTCTGCAGGCTCATTTCTCGAGAATTTTGAAGAGTGGGAAATTCCATAGGTTCGTCTGTTCGTTTAGAGGGTTTTCTGTCGGGTTATTCGAGTACTTTTATTCAATTTTCGAATGAACTATATCACAAATTAACGGACTATTCTGTCCATAATCTATAATATAAAAATGAATCGCAAAATGTGTTGGTAAGCGCATAACTCAACAACGCCTCGACCAATTTGGCCAAATCTTTTTTTAAAATGTTCGCTGAAGTTCAAGGATGGTTTTTACGGCGAGAAAAATTAGAATTATTGCTGGAAAAACCCTAAAAATAGCCCTTTTCTTTTTTAGTCTATATTATCTATGGTTGGTTCAAAACTTCGAAATGCCATATTGTTCAAACGATCGCACCAAATTGGACAATTTTTTTTTGTTGTGTTTATTATTGTTAGGGCAAGGTTTATATATCAAAATATTCCCAAAAAAATCCTACAGAAAAGAAAAAAAGACATTCCTTTTTCTCGAGCAATCATAGAGAACTTATGTAGGTTTTGACATTTGGACAAAGGAGGTTAGTTTTTCTTCCACAGAATCGCATGTCAAGTGAATAGTTAAAAGTGCAGTAGGTCTTACCACAGAATACCTAACAACGGTATAAGAATATTCTATGGTAGAACGAAGTTTCACGGTATTCAATAGAAATGCAATAACAAAATAGAACGAGAGAAATGGACTCGCTATTTTCGATAAAATAGAACGTTGTGAAGTTATAAGCCATGAAGTTGTCTGGCAACGGTGGGTTTCATTTTCTTGAAGGGTAGGAAATTCAGAAATGGTAGACTAGACTAGAGTATGAATGGCGATGTATACAATTATTGTGTAATTTGCATAGAACTTATAATAACATGGAAGGCTATTATCAGATCAAGTTGGTGGAACAGTGAATTTTTACCGGAATGTAAAGTAAATCGGATTGTGACGATCAGCATCAATCGTGAATTGTCCATTTTCATCTTTTCTCTATATTTTTGAAATGTTTTTGATTTATGTTTGGGTAATAAATATATTTGCGGAAATAACTTAATTCAAAATTGCCCATAATTAGTAATTGACATATTATTTTTGTATTTCTGTTTTGTGTGACAGCTCATATCCATGGAAAAGATGACGTTTGACAGATGACATTTGACAGATGACGTTTGAGAGATGACGTTTGACAGATGACGTTTGACAGATGACAGTTGACAGAACTTTTATTATGCCTAATTTATCACCTGCTTGAAAAAATATCAATGGTAAGTTTATACAACTTTAACGGGGGTTTCACAAAGCATATCACCGGTGATCGGAGCTTGATCTAGAATACTCGATTTGACAGCTCAGAAATCTAACCAAGCCGTTGATCTTCGATCACTGGTGATTGCGTTGTGAAATCTACTGTAAGTATAGGCAGGGCCTTCTTAAGATAAAGATGGCTATGGTATAGGTATTATTTAGGCGAAACAAAGTTCGCCGGGCCAGCTAGTTTTTCAGTAAAATTCCAACACTCGATTCTTGATTTCCGTATAAGAAAATAGCATAACTGAAATTTCCAACCATGTTTATATACGTGAATTATTTCCAGTATCAACAGAGAAAAAAGTTTCTTCAACATTCGCCAGGTCTTTGGAATTATTGAATTCATATAATATCCAGTAATTCAGTACCTTCCCAAACTAAATAAACATTTCGATAAATACGTAATTACTACGACCTCTATGTTGAAAGGACAACGTTGCTTAGTTATCTGACAGAAAATTACTATTACCTCACATTTTCAAAATATATACGGTGAAATGTGTCAGAATTTCATGGCCAACCAGGATACATTATGAAAGTGAATAGAGTATGATTCCCAAATGTATATTTTTTAATCAATATATTTTTCAATACTTGTATGTATTATTGAACACTGAAATCTTGCGCTCTTATTGAAACACCTTTTATAAATGTCACATCAATCTGCCAAATTGTTTGGGCTAGTTTATGGTCCAGTTCAAACATATGTTTGAAGTCAGTTGTTTTGGCAATTATTCAAAAATAGAAATGCCAAGAATTCGTACGGTTTTGGTTTATTTGCAATAAAAATCTATACCAAGTTGGTAAAGTACGGCTTGGATCGACTAATATTCGATAATATTTTCAATTTGGAATTCCTAAATGTATGTGTATACCGACACACATCGTGACGAAATGATTAAAGTCCCCATTTAATAGTTTATTCTAAAACTAGTTGCAGAATGAGCTCCTTCCAACACGTATGAGTGTTGGAATTGCCTTCTGCAACGAGTATTAGACGATATTTTCTCTATTTCAGTCAATTTTTGTGAAAAACTGTCGAAATTAAATGAAAAATTCGGATTATACATCCTAGTGACTTTTGTATTGTATCTTGGCAGTTGGTGTGACTGTTAATTGACATTTGAATTTCACGTTGCGAATTTTGAAATCATTCATAATTACGCATTGAATTCGTGAATTATGTTTGAAGAAATCGATTTAACACCTCCAGAATTAGGAAAAATTGCGAATAATAATGCATATAAATCAATACCTCAAAAATCCTTATCCATGTATGAAAAATAATGCGGAAAACTTGTGAAGTGATCTGAAGAGAATTCGGTTAGTTGAATTTCAGATAATGTTTTATTAGGGTATTTTGAATAACGTATTTATGAGTAAGGACATATGAATATTCTACATTATGGTGAAGTATGGCTCAGAAATTGAAGAATAAAACATTTCCAACAAGTATTGATTGAGAAAATAGAAGAAAACTAGCATTGGAACTACGTATAACCTCAACTGCCAGACGAAAACTTTGGGATTTTTTTTGCAAAAACTAAGAGGATTGCCGACTCCGTAATCTGGGACCCAAACTTAGTGGGTACAAATTTGTTCACTTTTCCAATAGGTTCGATTCTTTCAATTCTGAATAAATACCATGAAATTGGATAGGATCGCGGAAGCCAGTGCTGACAACCAGAAACGAAAAATATAACTGAAAACAATGCTGTAATGAGTTCATTACAGTACCGTTTTTGTACTGTAATGACCTCATTATGATACTGAAATAGAGAAAACTAGTTACAAAGTATGAGAATTTTTCGCTGTTTCTTTAATTCAAAGTGAACAACTAATAATTTCCTTTCGAAAATGAATGCCCTCAGCCATGAATTCCTTTTATCAACCTTCCAAATTATTTCTACTGATTGATTCTAAAAACTCCACACCAGTCGTAGTAAGAAGAATATCGTAATCTGTGATAGTAAATTCGTGGAATAATGAAATTGCATCATATTATTCTCCTGTAAATTTTTGGGAAATTAATTCCGCAATTAACTAATAGGGATTAATTAAAATAAATTGCGTTTGTGGAATCTGCGGGGTAGCATATTGCGTTTTCCCTTCTGGTTTCCACTCGGTTATAAAATTACTTCTTCCTTTACCGGAAAGTTGAGACTCCACCTCGCCTATTTATTAATTCAGCTGAAACAGAGATGCTTACTCCTGGATCAATACTTGCAGCGTTTAACATCAATGAAAGTGTATTTGAAATTTTCAACATCCTCGTATCGATACGGTGGAATATTTCTTAAAATTTATTCAAAACTCAGTGTAATACCCTGTGAAAGAAATACATAATGGCTGTTCGGTTCATTGGAAGTTTGATTATTTCAACGTTTAGATAAAGACTCCTTCCCATCCACTCGGAAAATAATATTATCCACGAAGAAAATTATTTCGTTTACAGTCTGTTTCACTCTAACATAAATACGATGTGCATTGAATTTATGGAAAATATCTAGATCTCGCAGGCGCCTACAACCTACGTGTAATAAGTTTTCTTCGTAAAATATTCAGTTTTAGTCCGAACCACAAAAGCAAAAGTCACATCGAGAAATACCTATACATGACATTTCAAAATATTACGATCGCAAAAGATGATTATATACTGCATTCACAATTATAAAATCACAACTCTGGCCTTGGAAATTTGACACAGTCCACTCTGTATCGAAGTTATGACGTTTATCAAAAAATTTTCAAGTCAACACTATGTTGCCCTTTCTACATTCTTAGCGTATTTCTCAGAATGTATATTTCATTTTGTAGAACACAACAGAAAATTGTGAACAATATTCTACATGTAAAGGAGTTTTTGGATTTATGATTGTAAAGATTTATCGATGTGCTTTGTTTTCATCATGATATTGTATGTGATATGATTGTGAGGGTGCATAACATTTCTATTTCTAATATTTCTTTATTTCAAATAAATAACAGTTTTATTCATTCATCATAAAGAAAATAAACATAATTACTAAATTAACGAATTTGTTTATAGAGAAACTAATAATTTCAATGCAATGGTAACTGAGTTTTGGTTATGAATTAATAAGCAAGAATGTCAATTCCTGAAAGCTTTATAGATATACATTTCATTTATTTGATCTTATGAACAAGAAGTAAAATATTCTGACTGTATAGTAATTTATTAGTTTAAAAAATATTCATACATTACTACCACAGTAGGTTTGTACAAATAAAATGGAATAGGTCAAACATATGCTTCACATTTATCATTCACCTATGCTAAAATAATACACAAACCGATGTATTCTGGTTCAATATAACCTATTTCCACTTTCGACGAAGGATTGATAGGAATGAAAGCTCCAGTGGCACATTTCAATTCATCGGAATCTGAATTCACCTACCGTTGAATGCAATATAGTCATATTTCTTTTTTTTTCTGCTTTTTCGACGGGCTTTTTTTTTCTGAAACGTGAAAATTATCATTTAGAGACCGATGATGGCCATCCAGAACCCGTTTACTTACGAAAATCGTGTAATTTCTTTCTGCAAGTTCTTTCCTCATAATTCCTCGAAAATCCTACCTGAACCATATTTTCCGGTCGCTTTTGTTAGAAGATCGTATAAGGAAGCCTTTTTTGTCCATTTACACATTCCAAATAAATTTTGAGCACCAAAAACGATACCGCAACCAACCGGAATTTCGTTTGAAATCTTTCTAAACGGCCAGATACCTAAAAAAAACTTCGTTATCAAGTGTAAAAAGGTCGATTAGAACTTACTTTCGCTTTATTTATGCTAATAAATCGATTTTTGGTCCAATTCAAATTTGCCGTTCGTACTCACGCCAAAAGTCGTGAAAGGAAAAAATGACACTTGCACGAAATTTCTCATATCGACGGGAAACTTCTTTTGGACGACGAAGAACGGAAAAATTTGCGATTTCCTATCGATATTTCGCCCCAAAATCGCCGATCGATTCGAACTAACAAAATTTTGAATATCTTTGATACTTTTACTTTGATGTAAACAAAGGACCTGGCAACGTCGTTTTGTCATTAACGATATTACGACGAATTATAATTCGAATAATGTAGAAAAAAATATTTCATTGTCGAACATACGCATTGGGACCCACCAAAAAAGCATGTATCATTCCGTATGTCGAATCTGGTTCTCTGAAAGTTTCATTTATGTGCCTACAAAATGATTTCCTCCACCAAAAATATGAATACACAAATAATTTCAAGTTATTCCATTACTGAATTATAGTTTGCCGAAAAAGAAGCTTTTCTGCATTCTGCCTGTCGCACAAAATAATATACCTATTATCCCATTGTTTTTTGTTCACTCGGAGAAAGAAATAACGATCTCGTCGTTCATCTCACGCAGAGATAATTTGATCAAATCTCGGCAGTCGAATTCTAAAAAAAATTACATTCAGGAATCGCGATTCGCTTCATTCAAGTTCCTGGCCGTACGCAGCAGGAAGTAGAAAAAAACCTGGAACAATTGAATCTCGAATCATCCGCATTTAATCGCCTGAAAAACCAATACTATTGAAATCGAGTGTCGAGAGTTTCTTGCCTCTTGCCCTCTCAAACAAGGAGCTGGTTTCAGGTTGAAAACAAGTTGCCGGCGACCAGGTGCTTGCTCTAACAACGCATATAAAATAGGGCTTTGAAAACCACCAAAAGTCCGTGGCTTCCTTTGTTGTATTCACGTTCGCATATAATGCGATCAGGGGCCTAGGATGGTTTTAATCTTCTCAGACATAATACCCTCCGCAATCCTTGTCAACTCATTAAACAGCGTGCTCTCGAACGGATTTGTCAAAAGGTGGCATGAAAGGAACAGTCCTATATAACGACTTAATAAAAGCTCTCCTTCGTGTCGGAACTGACTGTCGTGAATGGACGCAACTGAAAAAAATTCTCACACGTTAGAAAGAAGTGTGCGACCAAAGAGCTCATTCTCACATTTCTGCATTCTTTCAGTAACATGAGAAGAGGGAATCTTTTATTCCAACAAAAGGACATGCACATTCGCTCTTATCTTTTTCCAAACTCAATTCCTGTATTTTCAAGGTAAAAAAATGTTTGATACGAGAATTCTCATAAAAATGTAGGTTACGCCTAGACTAGAAGTAGGTATGAGTAGCAATACCCACGAAAATTCATATCAGGTTATTTAACTGCGATCCTTTGAATTGATGTGAAGGGTGTTTCAAATTGCGCGATTTTCTTTACAATGAATAAAACACATAATTTGCATTCATTTTCAAAAACTTTTTAATGGTGATTATCAGTTATGTACGAAAAATAATATCTGCCAAATAGCCTCCTCTTGCATCATCTACAGACAATAGAACTCAATGGCGTGCTTACGGGCAATGACTTACACATACAGGGTGAGTCTTTTACTTGTACATATATTTTATCTGTAGATTCCTCTCATCAAACGAAACACTTTTTTTCTATACCATTTTTCAAAATTCAGTTTCGTTTGGAAGATACAGGGTGTCGTAAATCCACAATAAAAAACACTTTTCTGTTCATATCTTCGGAACCGTTATTTCAAATGAACTGAATTTTGGTTGATTGGTTACTGGTTTCTCTATTCATGGTGCATATTCCTTAATCAAAACTCATTCGAAATTTCTCCTGGTATAACAGTTACAGCGTAGCCCACTCATATATCCATATCCAAGCAAAAATATCATAAATCCACTTGAAAAAGATAAACGGTTCATATTTTCGAAAGAATCAATTATTTTAGAAAATAGAAGTATTCCTATGTTTTTTCAATAAAACGCGTCGTTTTCGAGTTATGTCCAATTTTACCCGATAATGTTCGACGAAAAAATGAAAAATCATAATGGATTCATAATATCACAGAATGGCTGAACTTTATTAATCATCTGATTATCTTCACAATTAAACCATGTTGTCGAAATGTTTATTAGTTCTGCAAGACTTAATGTCAATGGAATACAAAATTCGGATATTAATGATGAATTGAAATTAATGCAGAGTGAAATGATACTTAATACAACATGATCTGTGGCGATGTTTCTATCTAAACAATATCTTCTTGGAATTTTATAAACTCGACACTACACGGTTATTATCACATTAATTCACTTTTACTGAAAGTCGTCACATCACCGTTTGCATTCTTCTCTGTAAATGAACGAATCGACCTTTGCCTATAGTCTAAGAAATCGACAAATCTTAGTCCATCACGCCGCTATACGAATGCTTCGTTCAACAACCACAGACCAACTGTTTGGTTTGTGGAACAACGGTTTGTCTTGCGCACTGTTATAGGCGACTGAAATTAAGATCGTAGCGCTCTATCGGCGAGAATCAGAACTACTCCTCCGGCATTTCCAAAGAGGCACGACTAGACGCCATCAGTCAAAAGTAAACAAAAATAATTCCTTTGCGTTAGTTCATCCATTACGATAGGGGACGTACTGCTTCCTTGTTTAAAGAGAAAATCAACACAATCTGGCATCGTCTTCTCAAAAGCTCTATGATAGCTCAGTCATAGAGAATGGAAAGATGGGTTAGGTTAGGTGATTGACCTAGGACACCTAGGTTAATGGAGTTATGTTCGATTAGTGAAAAAACAATTCTTCATGAGATATTGTTAGGAGATAGAGGAAAATATGGACAAGTTATAAGTGCTCACAAACTAATCTTGATGAAAATCGAAGGAGGAACTCATTTTGGTGGGATAAATATGGCTTTTCAATTGCCAATATAATCGGACTATACTAAGTTTTTTTTAAGAATATCGTGTTAGTACTATTTTTATTCCGATAAGGTTAGTCCTACTGGAGTATTTTCTGAATGTATCAACTCAATTTCAATCGAGAAATATGCTTGGCATCAATTCCAGAAGATCGTTTGAGGGACATATCTAGCCCAATTTTTTTCAAATGGCTATATATTTTTAAAAGAGCCGAATTCGAAAAAATGGAAAATGAATAAAAGGTTTCTTTCGACCTCAAGAATCTTCAGTTGAAATATACAGGGTGTCCTGAAAACAATGGATAAGCCTGCAACTATAGATAGACACTGTCGTGGTCTAACTTATTCCAAATTTTGACCTTATTGAAAATTCCACGGTTTCCGAGATATTCATGGTTTTCGTATTTTTAGAAAATTTCGGAGTGCGATTAGTTTTTCTAGTGCCATTTCTACAAATGGAGAGGTATTTCGATATGGTTTTTGTCAATTTCACATGAGATAGTTCAGCTATCGGAAACAAAGACTTAAATTCATCAAACTACTGTAAAAAGACAGAAACTCGTGAATTCAAAGAAAAATTGAAAACTAAATGAAATTTCCTTCAAGTTTGATGTGCTACAGTGTAAAAAAAATTTAGGACGCCCCTGGTAGACATCATCTTAAAAACTTGCTCAGTTAATGCAGATTCCAAAAAGGTGTCATAAGCCTAGGCATTCTGTAGTTTTTCATTCTCTTAACTACTTGATTACCAAATATGTAGTCGAAAAATTTCGAAAAACTGTTTTTTTGTAATCGTTATCCTGAGCTCATGTGTTGAAGTCAGGAGGCCATTTTTGTTGGAATCTAGTGGAAAATTACGAAAATTATTTTTATTTGGAAAAAAGCAGTAGCGTATCGTTTCTCTGGTTGAATAGAAATATGGCATTATTTGCATTCAACACCCTGTATCTCGAAAACCTTACCGGACCTAATTGTATTTGACAAAATTCCTTATTTTCTAGTGTTAAAAGGAAAGTATCAACTAAAAAAATACCCTATGTTGCTACAATAGAGATATGTGGATATTCATTACAAATAAAATAAAAAACGAATTATTACCAAATTACTATTCGATGGAAAAAATAAAACGAACTAGTACCAATTACTTATTCATTGGAAATGAATGAAGAATTCGAAATCAAACAATGAGTTCAGTCATTCATAGCTTAAATTTATTCATAAAAAATGAAACCCTGCTTGCATAGAACAATAATTATGAATAAATTTAAGCTATGAATGACTGAACTCATTTTTTGATTTCGAATTCTTCATTCATTTCCAATGAATAAGTTATTGGTACTAGTTCGTTTTATTTTTTCCATCGAATAGTAATTTAGTAATAATTCGTTTTTTATTTTATTTGTAATGAATATCCACATACCTCTATTGTAGCAATATAGGGTATTTTTTAAGTTGATACTTTCCTTTTAACACTAGAAAATAAGAAATTTCGTCAAATACAATTAGGTCCGGTAAGGTTTTCGAGATACAGGGTGTTGAATGCAAATAATGCCATATTTCTATTCAACCAGAGAAACGATACGCTACTGCTTTTTTCCAAATAAAAATAATTTTCGTAATTTTCCACTAGATTCCAACAAAAATGGCGTCCTGACTTCAACACATGAGCTCAGAATAACGATTACAAAAAAAAAACAGTTTTTCGAAATTTTTCGACTATTTGGTAATCAAATAGTTACGAGAATGAAAAACTACAGAATGCCTAGGCTTATGATACCTTTTTGGAATCTGCAATAACTGAGCAAGTTTTTAAGATGATGTCTACCAGGGACGTCCTAAATTTTTTTCACACTGTAGCACATCAAACTTGAAGGAAATTTCATTTAGTTTTCAATTTTTCTTTGTAATTCACAAGTTTCTGACTTTTTACACTAGTTTGATGAATTTAAGTCTTTGTTTCCGATAGCTGAACTATCTCATGTGAAATTGAAAAAAACCATATCGAAATACCTCTCCATTTGTAGAAATGGCACTAGAAAAACTAATCGCACTTGGAAATTTTCTGAAAATACGAAAACCATGAATATCTCGGAAACCGTGGAATTTTCAATAAGGTCAAAATTTGGAATGAGTTAGACCACGACAGTGTCTATCTATAGTTGCAGGCTTATCCATTGTTTTCAGGACACCCTGTATGTACCAGTCAAAGAATCACCCTGTATATATTAAACAAAACTTAAATAGTATGCTATCGATTTGTTCAATAAATCTTGAACCTTACGTTCAATTTAAAAAAAGGTCTCCTTAGTTTTTCCTCTGTGACGCATCGCGTTTGTATACGAAAATTGTTCTAATGTTCGTTGAAATGTATTCGAAAAAGATAAAAATGATTAAATGAAATTCAATAGAACTCATGAAATCGCATATTTTCTGATGTGAGCGAAGTTTTCAAATTCGAAATTCAACAATCTGTATTTTCTTTATAAACTATAATTATTTTTTATGGAGAATCAGCCATTGCAGTTTGGACATAGGTATCACTAATTTCTCAGTAAGTAGGTAATGGCGATACTTAGGAAAATAGTATTGGGACCATTTCCATATACGATTCCATGGTCTGAAACTTTTGTCTGAAATATGAGAAAAAAGTAACGAACGATTATTGTCACATTTGACCTTGAATAATTTTTTTTAACAGATATGGAATCGGTGTGAACTTCTGATATTTTACCTTTAATAGTGTATCTTAGACCTATACAAATTTTTGATTTCTTATAGAACGAGCAGAGAAGAAATTGGGTAAGGTCCATTGTCGCCTTTCTGTACCAACCTCGAGAAACAAAAAATGTATAATGTTTTTCTTTACTGCAATTTTCGAAAAAATACCATGGTTTCTGAGATGAATTGAATGGAAATAAATAAATTCGAAATCTTGAATATTTATTAGTTTATCGCAGTTTATACCATAGTCATAGTGTATGTAATACAAATTTAACTTTATTTTCCCATTTTTCACGTTTTTGACACTGAGTGATACGAAGCGAGATGTATTTGCTTTCGAGTACCTACTCACTCGTTATTGTGGTATACCTTCCATTGAGGGGAATTTTAATGTTACGCCTTTGGAACTGAACTCTAATTTGGGACTGAGATATATAACATGTTATAACTTACACTTGACATAAAACGATCCATACATCAAGAGAACTGGAGATACCAATGTGAAGAATTGTTGAAGAATAGGTCTCCACGTCTTATCAACTTGGGCGACATCCAAAGAACTTGTTCGTTAGTACAAATACGTAAAAAATAATTTGAATATGTTCCAACAAGAATTCCCTTAATCGTGTCTTAATCTCACCTTTCCAGACTGTAGGATTCAGTATGGTGAAGGAGGATTCCAAAGATATAATTTTCAGCCCAACGTGAGAGCAAAAGAGCCTCTGCTTTTTACAAACAACTATTTACAAAATATTACTTTGAATATCAAATTCATTCATATTGGACGTATGTCCCAAGGTCAGAATTGTTTTTATAAACCCTGCTTTGAGGGATCTACATTTGTGGAAATAAGATATCTCATTCAATCTCGTTTCACGGTGTATTTTTTGAAGCCACATTCCAGAAACTGCCGATTCCGAACCTTTGAACTCGGTATTTTAATGCAATCCTTATGTCTGGTATCATCAGGCATAAAAATGATCTCCTACGGGTTCTTCAAACGACCTACTACTCAAATTACCCAACACTTTCATCTACTTACTCCTCTAGACGTGGCGTTAATATGTGATGATTCTAATTGGATGCATGGTGGCGTCAATGATTTAATACATTCAATTTAAAAGCCTCAACTTTCCGGCCTTTCAAAGCGGCTTCAACGAACGCAATGTTGTGTACATAAGGAGGTAATTGGATAGTGCTAAGTGGAAGAATAATGAGTAACATTGTACTAGGAGAGGCTTGAATACACTTATAATCTTCTACGAATTAAAAAATAATAAACGCTGTCGATTATGAGAAGCGCTCAAAGAATTATTTCGAGCTCAGAGATTTCAAGCCTTGGGCTTCGAGCCTTTATCAGTATTCAAATGTATGATAAATGGTTCCTTTCATATAAGAGGAATTATGTGGAGAACACCTGATGTTATCTCCTGGTGCTACATGGTTCTAACATAACGATTACAAGATGAATAGTTTTGGACGGATTTATAAACCCGGTATCTTTCATGCAGTTAGAATGAAATTTTATGGCATATTACATTTTGAGAACAAGAGTGAAAACGGTTTGAACACGGATACTTTGTATAAATCATAATCTTATTTCATCAAAACTGATTTATAGTTCATATACATTCTATCTACATAGTGAAACTTGTTGATGGTTGATTAGTAACGAAATATGAACAGGGACCTTAACGACTAGCTGAATGAGATATATGTATGCTGGATTAGAATAAAGTATGGCACCAAGTCAATATCTTTGAAACGGAAAGGACGAAATTTATGAAAATTTGCAGGCAATGACGAATCTATCATCTGTTTCCATTTTTTTTTTGGGCTGTACTTCTCAACAGAGATACCCTCAACTTTTTAATTTAAATGGTACACCTTGTAAATTTTCCGCTGATTTCAAGACTGAAATTCGTACATCCTAGAATATATACATTTTAGAAATGAGTCGTCCTTGTTTTAGGAAGTGGTCAATCAACTGAAAAATGTGAATACTTGTCTTCAGATAATTCTTTGTATTCAAACAATGTAGTATAACTTGAACGAGTACTAGTAGTGTTTTGTTGCCGAAATAAATGGCAGAAATGGAGTGTACGATTGAGAATGGTTCTTTTAAGTGAGGAAAATCGAAATGAAATGATAATCATAATACCTTATGATGATCGTTTTAGAACTGGTGACGAAGTGTCGAATATTGATGATTTTCATCCAGAATGAAATCCCATATCACGTTTTACGATCACTACAAAATTATATTATTTTAATAAAACTGGGATGGTAAAAAAATTTCCAAAAACTGAAGACTTCAACGGGAGAAGCTGTTAGACAAAATATTGGAATAGATTTGAAGAAAGCCCTTCGAACATCAACAAGAATATGGCAGTAACCAAGGAATGAGTAAATTTCTATAGGGAAATATTTAAAATTGAAAAATATCATCCACATAAGATAATATCGGTTCAAGAATTGTCAGTAGTCCATGATTTTAATTAAAGAATGGAGTTTCGCGAAATGATTATGTATCTTTTCTAGATTCGTGATGCAATTTATTCCTCAAGAATCAACTTCTGGAATCGATCAAAAGTTGAAGATTCCATACTACCATAAGTATCATTTTTTTCGTATGAAACAAAGACCCTCAAGTACAACATCCGAGATGCGTTAAGGTAAACAACCCACCACCTAATCTAAACATCCAATTTCCTTCGCAAAGCTATTCCTAAACACAGACACATCTGTGATGTGCTTAACTAGAGGGATATAAAGAGGCAAATAAGAATTTCTCAGAATCAACGCATAATGATGCGATCTTTACTGGTTGGTAGATTATTTGAAGCAGCGTTGCCAGGTGTAACATAATTATCAGATTGTAACATAATTTTTCGGGAAAATAGAGTTGACCAATAAAGTGTAACATAATCGATAATTGTAACATAATTTCGGGAAATGTAACATAATTGATAATTATTGTAACATATTACATAATTTAGACAGTTCAATGAAAATTATTTACCATATTTTCTGTTTATCAAAACTTCGGCAACAAAAATATCAGGCGCTTCTTCTATTGAAATTATTTTTCTTTTGAGGGAATTCAGGGCCGGGGATTGCGGGGAATCCCAGAATTAATTCTACACATTCGATAGACGTAATAGATTGACACGGAAATAATACCTTATTCACCCATTTCAGCCAGAAAACATACGGAATCCTCGATTTTGTTGAATATTCTACAAAATCATTATTATAGAAATATTTCAAGATGGTATTCCTCTCATTATTGCGTTACCCCACAGCAGGTAGATAGTTGGTCTTTTTCGCAGTTTTGCGGAAGAGACTGTGTCATAAAAGCCATCTGGGTACCAATTTACGCTTTGCTACATCAGTCGAGCGGTACTTTTTCTATTGCGTGTCTGTAAATATGTTATTTTTTCTCTTTTTATTATGGGAATAGGGTTGAAATTCGAAAAACACAGTGCCATAATTATTGTAACATAATTTTCAGGAAAATCTGATAATTTTGGCAACCCCGTACCATAATTTCATTTCATTCATCTGGCAACGCTGATTTGAAGGAACGTTCCATCCTGATCTCTACCGCGTTGAAAAAATCGTGTATTTATTGGGGCTTCGAGTTGTTTCTTCACTTTTATGGCTCATTAAGAAAAAAACGATATCAATATAAACTTCTACAGTAGTACGTCCAGATGGGTTTGTTGAACTCGATGTGAGGTAGTGTATTGATAGATTCACGAAATGTCTCGTTCACTTAGGAAGTTTCTGCAAATTGCTTTAAGAGAATTTGTGAATTATTTTTCCAGTATCGCAATTCTAATGAAATGAAATATTTCAGCATTTTCGCTATTTTAATGGAGTGACGTAAAATCAGGAGTTTCGAACCCTCCGTTATCTACCTTGTAGGTAGATTCGTATTTGCCATTTCAAGTATACAGCAGTTTATTTGTGCAAACAATTCTCTTTCAATGTCAAAATGCTGCCAAGTGTGGTTGCAAACTAAATTATTTTTGTTCTATGCTTAATTTGAAACCCATCAGTAATGTTTTTCATGTCTCCTGATGGTTGCCCCATTTTTCCAAAGAGGAAGTTCGCCGCTGTCTATTTCTTCAAGTGAAGGATATACGAATATTTCTACGCCTTTTTTTCGGTAATTACAGACAAAGGGTACTTTCGTTGGCATTTCTGCAGAAAAATTGGCCCAGAGATATAACCAGCTCATCAAAACATAACGTGTTTGCGGAAACAAATTATTGATGGAAAATTTTAATTAAACTGAAAAAATTAAACCAAGACCTATATTCTAAAGCCGGACTCCTACAACTCGTGTAGGTATTCGGCAAATATTTGCCACTTGCCTATATTTGGCATGTAGTGGGTGTGGTTCACTCGGCCAATACTTGTCAATCTTGTCATTCAAATTTCAAATACGAAACTTCGTCTACTTGCCAAGTACGCAAATAATTGCGTACTCGCCAAATATACGAGTAGTGGGAGTCCGCCTTTAGTCAATATAACTGTGTGAGTGATGTATAGGATGCACTGAAAGTATTACTTGTTTCTGAGAATGAGGAAGTTCGCCTCTGTCTATTTCTTCAAGTGAAGGATATACGAATATTTCTACGCCTTTTTTTCGGTAATTACAGACAAAGGGTACTTTCGTTGGCATTTCTGCAGAAAAATTGGCCCAGAGATATAACCAGCTCATCAAAACATAACGTGTTTGCGGAAACAAATTATTGATGGAAAATTTTAATTAAACTGAAAAAATTAAACCAAGACCTATATTCTAAAGCCGGACTCCCACAACTCGTGTAGGTATTCGGCAAATATTTGCCACTTGCCTATATTTGGCATGTAGTGGGTGTGGTTCACTCGGCCAATACTTGTCATTCAAATTTCAAATACGAAACTTCGTCTACTTGCCAAGTACGCAAATAATTGCGTACTCGCCAAATATACGAGTAGTGGGAGTCCGCCTTTAGTCAATATAACTGTGTGTGAGTGATGTATAGGATGCACTGAAAGTATTACTTGTTTCTGAGAATGTATTAGGTTTGTTAAGTGCTAAAAACATTTTATTGAAACTGTGTTATATCACACTGGGTTATATCAATGTTTCCAGCAGAACTTCTAACGTTTTTTTTTGGACTGCCAGATCTCAATAAACGGTAAAATCATTTCTCAGAAGTTTTTTGCCAAACTTAATTATCAAATCGTTTTAATAATTGTGGCGATGAACGCCACTTATCCTATTTTTCAAAAAGTGTTTTCGAAATGCGGAAAGTATCTACAACACTCGTGAGAAATTAGAATTCTTGGGAAATAATCGACCTTGAGTCGAAAAATCGCGAAAAATAGGTCATTTTTGGACTGCCGTATTTCCCAGAAAAATTGATTAATACAGATGCTGATTTTTTTGCATATAGATTGATCCTTTGTGAATCAAAAAAACCAATTCTCATCCATCAGAGTCGAACAGTTTAGATTTTCTGATTTTTTTCGCGAAGGTCCAAATTTTCCGATTTTCCATCGTTCGTAAATCAACACCGGTTTTCCTCACGGAAGAACTGATTGGATTTTCTGAATCTACGTCCTCGAATCAGTGAATGGTGTGAGATAGAAGTTGATCGGAGCCAAAAAAAAATTTTCGATACGAAATTTTCACCATTTATTAATTCGATGCCGTAGATTAAGAAAATCCAAACAGATTTTCTCTGAGACTTATTGTTTTTTAAATATGGTTGATGAAAAATCGGAATAATTGGACCTTTGCGAAAAAAAATCAGAAAATCCAAACCCTTCGTGTCAGGTATATATAAAATACACCATTTTATTCTTAAAGAACCAAAGTATAACAAAAAAATTAACTCCTCTCAATTCCAATTTTTTTAGAAGTTACGTCACTCCAATATCGACCAATTTTTCGCCAATTTTCCACTCCAGGTCGAATATTTCCCGAACCAAAAATTTCTCGGAAAAACTAATTAGCGCATCGTAATCTACGACCTCGAATTAATTTTTCTGAGGAATTTTTGGTTCGGGAAATATTCGACCTGGAGTGGAAAATTGGCGAAAAATTGGTCGATATTGGAGTGACGTGACTTCTTCAAAAATTGGAATTGAGGGAAGCTGATTTTTTGGTTATACTTTTGTTCTTTAAGAATAAAATGGTGTATTTTTTACCTATATACCTGAGACGAAGGGTTTGGATTTTCTGATTCTTTTCGCGAAGGTCCGATTTTTCCGATTTTCCATCAATCATATTTAAAAAACAATTAGTCTCAGAGAAAATCTGGTTGGCTTTTCTTAATCTACGCCATCGAATTAATAAAATATGTGGTGTCATTCGATGAATTGTGGGAGATACATAGTACATATTTGTTTTCATTCCCATTCAGTGTGAAAATACTGTTTTTGTGATGCAAGTAGAAGAATCTTGCGCTGGGCCAACTATTCGATGTAATTGAAAATTATGCATTACAATTTTGTATGACTTCAAATGTTCCAAAAAAAGTTTGTGACAGATAATCTTCTTCTCCTGAGGACAGCTGACAATATTTAATTTTTTTTCTGGGGAGTTTATCGAGAATATGTTTAATTTTCAAAGATTTTCGGACTGAACCGGTTAATATTTGCAGAAGTCCGACAGAATGAATGTTTTATATTTAATCTGCATCTAGATCGATCATTATTATCTGAAAATTATGTTTTGTTTACTTTCTTTTCTATATAGATCCCATTTTTTGATGATCAACAGTTTCATCAATGAAATTTTTCTGAAACAAACAAATTGTTGGAGAAAAAACAAAAGAAAATTGCAAAAACATTCAACGGAAAAAAAAAACAATACCATACTCAATCAATTTATTTCTGTGTTAGTAACGCATAGGGATTCACAACGCATTGTTTTTTTCGTTAGATATCCTAACAGTTAATAATATATGTATTCTCTGAGATACCCTTTTCAGAACTATAGAAGCTTTGAAATAGAGCATAAAACGGTGTAGGGGAAATACGTACAAAACGACATATATAGACAAAATGACATAGGCATCATAATTTGAGTTTGGAGGTATCAAATGCGGAACTGCCTACCAAATCACACGACCCGAGTGGGTTCAATTAGTCTCTGAAAACTCGCAAGCTCTACTCTAGTTCATTCGGTCGTTTTGAGTGATAACAGAAAATAAAAGGTCACGAGTTTTTTTTATTTCGCCAAATTTTTGGAGGAAATGGCCAGTTTTCACAATTTTTTTTTCATTCATATTGCATTCATTTCGAACTTTACTTGTTTGTCATTGTATTCACGAAGCTTTTTTTTATGTTAAATATACTTTTTCTATCAATTCGATATATTTCTAGTTTTATAATGCTTTATGGACAAAATGACATATACAGTGAACGGACAAAATGACATAGGTATTTCAGCTGAATTAACCGTATCTACCGGACAACACCGAGACCATTCATTCCAGGCTACATCACCAAACAAAGAGCCAGGACTTGTCTGAACATATTCATCTGCGGCTAAGAAAGGCGATGCATCAGGTTAAGATGCATTGATGATCCTATGAGGAGGTTCCTCCAATCCATAATGGACGATTCATAAGTGGACAAGCCAAACGTGAGCCGAAGACACTATAAACGTACTTAGTTTCAACTTTCTACACCTAGTCCTAATATGATTGCAATCAAATCAAAAAATGAGCCCATAGCTCCTGCAAAGAAAACGGGACACGTCCCTAGGGCATTATTTGAAAAAAAAAATTCCTAGCAACTTTCGAGATGGATGAAGACGATTGTCCAACTGTCTATTTTTATGACCTTTTTTCACGATTCGGATCGGGAAAAAACCAGTCTTCAGGATTAGCCCTGGAAAAGACTGGTTACGATGCTTGCATTGGTTGCATTGGGATCACGCATCTGGTGCTGATGTTCCTTGAAGAACCAAGCGTTTCGTTGGTGAACTTTGTCAGTAGTTTCGTAACTATAAGTAGAAAACTACAGTTGCCTGTTGCAGGTATGTCATTTTGTCCATAGCATGCGGACAAAATGAATTTCGTTTATCCCAATTTATCTGAGAATATTTCATTTTTCGATACTTTTATTTCATAAAGGTTGATTAGATTTTGTGAAGAAAGTACCAAAGATCATCGTTGTAGAATATGACATTACTGTGATTCACTAATAGCAAGTTATACCTCATAAATAAAACCCTATGTCATTTTGTACGTACTTCCCCTATTTACGAAATGGCATTTTTGATTTACTGGAAAATGTTACCGAAATTTTTTTCATCGAATTTGATCCTGCAAAAGAAACCGAAGTAACGTTTTCAATCCATGAAGAATATTTTTTTTTCTATTTAATCTTCAAATTCTCTATTGGAAACCCTCAACAATAACTTCTCACGTTAACATTTCTCTTTTATTCATCGACACCTCCTAACAGTTTGAATATTCAAATACATTACAAATTCACGAAGCAATAAATTATCCCCAAACTAATAATATCTACCTGGGTCGTGTGTTTTCCACAAACAACCGCCGGTTCCGAGATGAACATCCGGAAATATTAATATGGTTTCGAATAGTTGGTACGGTATCCGTGGTTTCACCCCCCGTTATATATAGACACAATCATCCCAACTAGCACGGAACAGATCGTCATACGTTCCGCCCCTTCTCGTGTCTTCCTTCATTAGTAACGGTTCTCATTTTGACGTGAGTTATTCATTCTTTAATTAATGAGGGAATATTCGGCCCGGAATTATTTCGAGCTCAGAACATCATTTCATTAATAATACAAAACGGCATCCCACGCTCGGCACCCCGAATGATCATAATTTTATTTCCGCTCGAATTTAATCGGATTTACGGTTCGGGTAAAGAAAAAGCTTAATCTATTTACCCAAATAGGCTTCCCTCTTCCGAAATGAAACTTTTTTTAAGGGATGGCGCGGCATGAGGAATGTGGAGAATGCTTCTGAAGGGAGAAAAGCAATCTGGAAATAAGAACGAAAATAAAGATTTCTGCCACGTGTATCCGAGCTGTGCAATTAACGCGAAAACAGAGGAAATTATATTGTTAAGGCTGCACGATTTCAGTACAAATCATGGTGCCCTAAACATAACCCTGAAGTTTATTATTTCTCAAGAAGAATGGTTAAAATTCCACCCTTCTGCGAACCTTTTCAGATCCCAAAGTAGGGATTGCAAATTTACCGAATTTGAATTTACCGGTAATTCGGTAAATTAATTGAAAAATTACCGGTTTACCGGTATTTACCGGTTTTTTCTGACATAAAAGAATAAGCCACAAAATAAATAACCAAAGTTTAATTCTTATCAAATAATAACAACAGAAAAGTAAAACTCTAGGTAACCTAACTCAAAGACTAGTAAGAGGCCCTAAAATATTCGAAATAGTAATTTAAATAAAAAAATATCTGTCGTTTCTAACTTTTTCAACGACTCGTCCGATTCCTTTAGGCCCTGAGAAAACAAAGCTTATATATAAGCTTTGTTTTCTCTGGACTTGAATGTAAATGTGTGAAAAAGAAAAAGCAATATTTTTGGAAAGAGGTATTTCAGGGGAAAAACTTAGAAATTGCATTCGCAGCACTCTGCGTCTGATAACTCTGCCTCCTAGTGTGGAGTCCAGAAAAGTTCAGAAAGGCCGGGTTTCACCAAACATTTTAATCTGGTTTGAGGAGATAACTGAGATTACCGATTGATTTTTGGCTGGAAAACCACAGAAAATTATCGCTTACTGTCTTAAACGAGATTAAAATCGTTGGTGAAACCCGGCCTAAGGGCCGATTGCACCGTAGACGAAACTGTAGATTAAATGCAAAACCTCGATTAGCGTCTATTGACTTTCATAGACATTAATCGAGGTTTAAGATTTAATCTACAGTTTTGTCTACGGTGCAATCAGCCCTAAGTGATGAAAGTATTGATATATCAATACAATAAGATTAGTTCTCCACACTAGTATATGGGACAGCAGATCTACTTTCCAAGTAGTTATTCTCATCGGTAGAACTCGGGTGATTTTGTAGGCGAAATGTCAAAGTTTCATCAATTTTCCTGGAGAAATAGGGAAATTATAGAGAATATGAATGTCGCTATTTTGCATTGACTTTCCCTCTTTTGATCCGTATATTTACATCACGGCCAGGATATCTGTGAAAAAGTTTTATCGAGTTTAAAATGGCCCTTTTCGTCGGATTTTTTCGCGATTTTTGCGAATTTTTAAAAAATACTTCTACTTCGCCTGGAGAATCGAAATTTCACCTACGTATGAATTATTTATTCCTCTTTCCGACCGTATAAAAATTTTCTCACCGTATCGCAGCTTCGCTGCGATTTTAAAATTCTTGTGGACCCACTTTTCGACAGATTTCCTCGGGCCGGTCCACCGAGTTACCATTTTAGTATATGTAGTATAGAACTTGTAGGCCGAGTTGTCATGAGTGCTGCGAAAGCCATTTTTAAGTATTTCCCCTGAATTCCCTCTTTTCAAACATATGCATTTCCTTTTCACACATTTACACTCCATCACACACATTTACAACCCATCCCGTCCGCGCTGCCCGTGCAGTACGGAAACAACAGATCAGCGCTGGCATTTTTTTACCGAAATTACCGGTAAAAGATGTCGGTTTCTTCATCGGTAATTTGACGAACATTAAGGGCGGTAAATCGGTAAACCGGTAAATCGGTGAACCGGTAATGCAATCCCTATCCCAAAGTGTAAATTCCATTGTTGGAAGTGAAAGAATTGGACTACTGTAATTCATTCTCAGATATGAAACCACTCACCACCACTAGATTCTAGTACGTACTTCCATCATTGCTATTATTTTACTTTTCTATTTCACATGAATTGTTGGTAATTGTTGTACAATAAGATATGTACTTAGGTACACTTGAGTTTCGAAGTCATCAGCTTAAAATGTGAATTTGGTGAAAATGAAGTCCTTTCTGATTAGGGTAACTGTATATTCAGGAAAAGATATGCATATAGCACTCTATATGCCTTTGTGGGGATTTGTTCTCATTTGGGGCGAAGAAATAGCGATGATACAATTTAAATAAAAAAAAACACACATTAATAATTCTGTGGGTCACAATTTTTCTTTTTAAGTTTACATAATGCCATTATGTATGTTATTCGCAATAGCCGAAATCGGCCACTGTCCGAAATTTTTGCGTTATGAGTATCCAAAATTACCCACGATGCGAATAGATGTTTTTTTCCGAGCACTGAGTAAAGCGGAATACCCAAAACGCGTTGTGGGTAAATTAGATAATCCACAATGCGAATCCAATTTTAGCGCGCTTTCATTCTGCGTTGTGGAAAATTCATTTTACCCACGTCGCGTTTTGGGCATTGCACTTCACCCAGAAAGCGATGAACCAGAATTTGTCGTCGAAGTCAGCCTGCTGTAGGTTGTGTACTGACAGGTACGAGTAGCGAGTATTACGAGTAGCATGATACCTTGTGATTTCTTGAAATTGGTTTGACTGTGATTTGGTTAAAGTGCGTGTTTTCGAAAATATTTCAATATGAAAGCTGAATTCGAACAAAAATTAAGTAAACAGGTCGTCATTATCACCAGATGAAGGTCATTTAGAGATTATGTTTGAAACTAAAGTGACACTATAAAGAAAACGGAAGGACTTGAATTATCATTCAAAAAATATCGTAGATTAAAACGGTTTGATCCATTGGAGAAAAGGATGAACTTGTTAACATAGAACGTTTAGCAAACTAATCTGGCCTAGATTTCGAATGTGCTGCAAAAGATATGTATGATGTAATACTGATAACTCATTGAAAAATTGGTCCATTTCCCTTAACCCCAAATACGTTTCAAGTAAAACAATGATTACAAAAAACCTTATATTGAAAGTTCATATAGGTAAAACAAAACGATATATTAACAACTTATTAGAACTAAAAACAAATAGGTATCATTTATTTTAACAAGTACTTTTATGACATCTTGAATTACATTTTACATTCAATTTCACACATGCACACGCCTTAGTTTGACATCCTTTCAAACAATTGCATTTTATGCCACTGTCCGAAAAAAATTTCGGACAGTGGCCGATTCGGCTATTGCGAATGACATGTACAAATAATAACCACCAGGACTTCCCCATATACTCCATTCACTTTTATAAAGTATCGCGGTTTGCCATGAAATTTTGACACATTTCACCGTATATATTTTGAAAATGTTAGGTTATGGTCATTGCACTGTCAGATACGCCCACAACGTTGCCGTTTCTGCTAAAAAATCGTAGTAATTACGTATTCATCAAAATGTTCCTTTGGGAAATTAATGAATTTGAGAAAATATTATGTTAATTCAGAAGACATTTAACTACATTTTTGCACAACCTGAAATACTCCAGCATGAAAATGTAGTAGTTCTACGAAACCTGTGCCACAGTTAAATCTTCGAAGAACTAACTCCATTTACAAAGTTGAAAAAGAGTAAATAGAAAGTAGACCTGGCAATGTCGCTAAATTTTCACGAGTGCCAAACTGCGTCTGTTCTAGGGGAAAAAACTTGATAAACCTAAATCATGGCCAACCGCGATACTTTATAAAAGTGAATGGAGTATATGTATTGCATTCTGTCAACTCAATATTTCATATAAATCAGGCTGTATTTCATCAATTTTATTTAAATTGCTCAGTTTTTGTTGGAATTTTGGAGGATATTTAAATGGACCGTCTACTTGAAATTATTTTATCAACAAATTTTGTTTTCAATAAATCGATTGTCAGAGTGACTGGGTGGTTCCATCTTGTCGAAACCACATATCCTCCAGATTACTCAACAGCAGCAGGGAAAAAATCATTTAACATTGTTCTGTACCGTTCACCATTCACTCTTGCCCATCTATCATTCTCTTCAAAGAAATATGGACCAATAACTTCGCCAGCATGAATTGCACGTCAAACAGTGACTGTATCTAGAAGTAATAGTTCCTGAACATGTGAATTTTCATCACTTCGAAAGCTGCAGCTATCTTTGGTTACATAACCATTTATCTAAAGTTTATTTCCTTTTCTGTAAATTTTCATAATTTTGGAACATTATTGCCTTCATCTGTAACCCACTGTGCTGTGTCAATGGCAGAGACACGATAAAAAAAAGTTCAGCTGCATCACTGAATAATCCATAAAATTGTTCATCAATTTCAAGTTGTTCAAGGGCAAAATCAGAAAATAAACGTCGTTCATGGTAGTCTAATGGCTTCAGTTCTCAATTCAATAGTTGAGAACGACCTGAAACCGATTTATTTGGTTTTTCTCTTACACTTGCTGCTGCTAGATCAATATTCTCTTGTGTGCGTGCGTTTCATTATTTTACTGCCTTGTAGTGCGTACAGAAAATATCGAATTTCTGAAATGAAATTTTTCACAGGGAATTGGACAGATTTTTATTTTTAAATGTACCTATGACATTTCGCAACGACTTGTTCCTTTTTCAAGGCTGTAATAGAGAGTATTATTAGGAACACTGATGGTTTCATTCACATTACAAAAAGCAATTACCTCGTTATAGTAAATTCAAATAATTCATATAGATCAAAAACGTTTGGGTTTAAAATTAAAGGCTTCTGAATAAGGGATCTATGCAGAATAATCCTTGAATGATTTCGTCATCAATTCTGCAGCTGTTTGTAAGAATACGATTTGACGTCGTTATGACAGAGTGAATATGTGTTCGCAACAATTTATTTACTGAATAAACAAACATACACACTGTCGGTCTTGTATAATGGGCCCCGTTAACTAATGAACAAAAATAAATAAATACACAAATATAGGAAACAAGATAAATGTACAAAAATGGATAAAGTCATAAAACTTAAATTGCTAATGGAATAAATAAAGTGAGCTTTTCTTAAAACGTCTTCCTATCTATGGGGTAAATTATATAATAAAATTTTTGGTGAAAAAATTTTATTTCATATATCAACATGGACACGAACTCTTATGAATCTGTTCTATCAAATTTCTCTTCAATACGACGAATAGTGGGTCGATTAAGTGAATAATGTCTTTCATGAATTCTTCTTAAACTTCTCTCAGCATTTACAAATGAGCACAGAATTTGAAAAGAACCATCCAACAATTTCCAAACGTCGTTGAATCGTATTTCATGATAAGGTTTAATCTACTGAACACAAATGGCATCAGAAATTTCAAAAAATAGTAGAGTATTGCCAGTATAAACATTTCAAAGTTTGGAAAACCCGTTGCATATACCCAGTTTTCGAGCATAAGCTGGGTATAGAGTGTTTAGGGTCATTTTTGAATAATGAAGTGGTGGAAAATCTGGAAAGTTCTCGATTTCAAAATTGAATTTGATTTTTTCAATGCACTCTGCACTCAATTTTCTAAGAATTTTCGTGTCTGAACGTCCCGGTATGTTCGAGATGGTTTATGGTCTGATATTGACATAAAATTCTCTCAAAATGAGTTTTTCTATCGGCTGTTCCGAGTCCTGATAGTAACAAGTGGAACACCATGTATATTATATTCATTTATTTGTCCGCTTGTGATTGAACAAAGGGAAAATGCTCTATTTGGTGCAAATGCACATAATAAAATGGGCTAAGTTTCGTTGCTGAAACTCACCGTGCATCAATCTTCCCATAAACGAGCACTGATTATTAAAATTTCATTTATAAACATCAGGAATTTCAATAAAACTTCATTAAAAACTTTCCTTGTTTTTTCAGGATACGAAACGAACTCCACGGTGGCGCCTGGTGTCCCCTCACCCCAGCCACCCCCGACCTGAAAGAATGGATAGAGATAGATCTCGAAGATGTCTTCGTTATTACAGCGACCGGTACACAGGGTCGTTTCGGAAACGGCCAAGGGGTGGAATTCACCGAGTCCTACATCCTTGAATATTGGAGACCAAGCTTGAACAAATGGATGAGATACCACAATAGAACAGGAAATGAAGTGATGAAAGGGAACATGAATACCTACTTAGAATCAAAAACGCACTTGGATCCCCCAATTTGGGCAAGCAAAATACGGTTTCTTCCATTCAGTTATCACCATAGGACGGTGTGCATGAGGGTCGAAGTCTATGGGTGTAGATGGTCTGAAGGACTCTTGAGTTATTCGATGCCACAAGGCGATAAGAGGGGGAATAATTGGGAGTTCTACGACGTCTCTTACGATGGTCAATGGAGTGGAGACCAACTGAGGTATGGAGTAGGCCAACTGATCGATGGGAAAGTGGCACCAGATGACTTCAAAGTAGCCTTCCACAACCTCAACCTCCAAGGATGGGTAGGGTGGAAGAATGACCTTCGAAAATCCCCAATAGAAATCATCTTCGAGTTTGAGAAAGTTCGGGAGTTCAACGCGGTCCATATATATTGCAACAACCAGTTTACCAAAGACGTAAGGGTATTCGCAGAAGCGCTAGTTTTTTTCAGCGTGAACGGTAAAAAATACATGGACGAACCTATAACGTACAACTACATCGAAGACCTGATATTCGAGACTCCCCGAAACGTCTCTATCAAGCTGCATCATCGGGTTGGGAAATTCGTGAAAATCCAACTCCATTTCGCTTCGAGGTGGATGTTGGTGAGTGAAATTACGTTCGAATCGACTGTAATGGACAGAAGTTTTAGTGAAACAGGGGAACAAGAAGAAATAAATATTTTAGATGACCAAATCTCTACTCCAGGGATCACAACGAATAACGAGATCAGTGCGGTGAACGCTCAAGAAGACATCGAGGACTATTTAGGGGTGTTCGCCGGTTTATTGTTAGTGCTTCTATTTTTCGTGATTACCGCTGTAGCAGCGGTCGTAATTAAGCAAATGCGTAACAAGTCGTCTTTGAGGTCATCTCAAGTGCCAATTAGATGTGATAAGGCAGTTTTGTATCAGGAATCCACCATGGAAAGATACTCTCGCAGCTCGGACTACGCTGATATAAAAGACTGTGAATACGCGGTGCCGCTTCAGCCTACCCTGCAGGATTACTGTCACCCTCTTCCGCTTCTCTCGGAATCACCCCTAAAGCAATCACCTTCGGAGCATTACTACGCTGCCACTGAAATATGCAACGCTGGTTTCATCCCCCCTCCCCCTCCGTTGTCGACTCCACCATCACTGAAATTGGGTAGACAACCTAAATACTATGTTTCGAGTACATCGAAAATGCATATTGGACCATAACCTGTGATACGTTTCTTATAGCCTAGCAAACTTTATTTCTTAAGGTAAGATAATATAACTGGGATGTTGAAGCATCATTAGGTATTAGAGATTTGTCAGATGAGATTCTTGATTTCTTATTAATTGACCAGCAAAAAAAGTATATTTAGTTCATTTATGAAAATGGAACGTTTTTACATTGCCAAGAATAATTTTGTATCAATATATCAGCACTAGCGGAACCAGACAGTTTTTCAGGGGGCGGCAAGAACTTTTCATAGAAGTAAAAGAACTAAAATTTTTCATTAAAAATATCAGGGATCGATTGAACTACTATAAGGGAATTATTGTCAATTTCGGGGCCCAAGGGGAAAGGTATGCCCCTCCCTCCTGTATCCGCCAGTGTTTATCAGAACGAAAGTAAAAATGTTTTCTATGATTTGTCCATTATGTAGAGAATCCATAGTAAAAAGGCATCACCCTCTTTTGGCGTGGTTGCAATTTTTATATTCATTTTTTGTGTTGAATGATTTATAATAATCTAATATAAGCACAAATTTCTTTCAAAGTGTGGTCGACTCTGCACTAGCCGACTAGCGGAACTTTAACAGTCGATAGAATGAAGTATTGCAACAAGAAAAATTAATATTGATAAAAACTCATAAACGCTCCTATGCTATGACTACTAAGTTGGTTGCGAGCAGATTGAAAAGCTTTATTTTCGAATGTGTATTTTTAATTTTTCGAATCTGATGGCAGTGATCACAAAACTCAGGCACTGGTTGCTCTAGAGCTGTGATTATCACTGTATACTCCATTCACTTTTATAAAGTATCGCGGTTTGCCATGAAATTCTGACACATTTCACCGTGTATGTTTTGAAAATGTTGGGTTATAGTCATTCTTCTGTCAGTTGAATGAGCAACGTTGCCGTTTCTGCTGAAAAAAATCGTAGTATTTACGTATTTATCAAAATGTTTCTTTACTTTGGGAAATTAATTAATTTGAGAAATGCTTATGTGAATTCTTAAGACATTTAAATACATTTTTGCACAACTTGAAATACTCCAGTATGAAAATGTAGTAGTTCTACGAAACCTGCGCCACAGTTAAACCTTAGACGAACTAACTCCATTTATAAAGTTGAAAAAGAGTAAATAGAAAGTAGACTTGGCAATGCCGCTTGATTTTCACGAGTACCAACCTGCGTCCGTTTTAAGTGAAAGAACTTGATAAACCTAAATCATGGCTAACCGCGATACTTCATAAAAGTGAATGGAGTAAACAAGTATTTTCGTTGGGTGTTAAGTCCTGATAGTACAAAGTAGTCCATTTAATAAGAAGGGTAGTATTGCAAAGAAAAAATGTCATAAGATCTTGAGAACTTATCGAATTTGGCTGAATCAGTATTTTCAAACTCATATAATGTCAAAGATAATGACCAGAATTATTCGGTTTTGTAAATGTTTCTTTAAAAAAATGGAACTTATTTCTGATGGATACCATTGTTTTGTTTCAGGTGGAGATAATAGGAAGACTGAGGTAATCTTATTACTGCCGTGCTTGTTTTATTGGAAGAAGTCGACAATCACAATCACTCAATGTTAGAGGCCTTTCAGAAGAGAGTTTAATTAATATAGTTGAACTAAGAATTTTGCATGCACAACGATGAAACTCCCGCTATAAATGCTGCATCATTTCAAAGAAACACCCCTACTGTGTCCCTTGACTATATATTCAGCACAAGTCTGATGCAGTATGTTTGTTTTCCATATCAATTCTAGTGAATCTGTGATTTCTGATCAATGAATTATTGATAAGTAGATTATTTCATAAATAGGACTGTGTCCTCACATTAATAACGAACTCTTCGCATTTGCAATAAATAATGCATACTGTATATTTAAACATGACTTTTTTTCACCTTTCCCCCAAAACAATCCCCTCATTCAATGCAATATTAGTAATATTGTAATTTTTATTGTTTTTATTTGCAAGATAGCGGCAAATGGAAGTCGTGTAATAGTGTTTTAAATGATCTATAGAAATTCTGCTTCACAAAAACCAATTCTGAATCCACACTTGGAAGGGATAGGAATGAATAACGATAGTTATCTAATTTGCCCATAAAAATTCGCAATTCTAATTAGTGCACTAAATAGGTGGTCAAAAACGAATTCATCCTTGTTACATACATTGGTTAGTTAATGAAACTAACATGAGGGGGCGCCTCATATGGGCCCTATCTAGCATAGTCTTTGATATGATTGTCATATACACGTCACCAGTTAATAGACGATTTTTGTAAGAGACGCATCAGGTCTAAATAAAGAGTACATTTGAATAATAGATATTTTATTAAAAATAATACATGGTGTCAGGTATAAACCACGCAGTTAAGGGTAAGTGAAGCCCAGAAGTAAAAAAATACTGTTTGATGGTAATACAAAACTGTGATAAAATAATAATAAAACGACGAACATATTGTGCATAAAACAAAATGTCGGCAAACTTTAAGCCACCGAAGAGCCTCGTGTTCGACACGAACATCGCCCAAAATTTTCAAAAATTCAAAAGCAGTTTCGAAATCTACATGAAAGCATCCAGTTTAGACAGCAAAGCTGATGATGTCAAGGTTGCGATTTTCTTAAACGTCGCTGGTGAAGAAGCTCAAGACGTTTTCAACACACTTCCAATACCAGAAACAGATAGAGCGAAATATGAAGAGGTAGTACAAGCTTTTGAAGATTACTGTAAGCCTCTTAGAAATGAAGCATATGACGACTTCAAATTCAACACAAGATGCCAACAGGAAGGAGAAGATTTTGATCATTTTCTCACAGAGATAAAAATGCTATCGAAACAGTGCGATTTTGGGAATATGAGTGACAGGTTCGTGAGAAATAGAATTGTGGCAGGAGTTCGAGACTGTGAGCTGCAAGAAAGGCTCCTAAGGATACAAAATCTCACGTTGCTTGATGCTGAAGAGATATGCAGAGCGTCAGAAGCGAGTAAGATACAGTTAAAAGCCATAAGAGGAAACGAAGTGGATTCAATAAGTCAAAATTGCAGTAACATGAGACAAACATATAATTGTGGAAAATGCTCATCCAAGCATGTACCTAGGCAATGTCCAGCTTATGGAAAAACCTGTAATGCCTGTGGAAAACAGAATCATTATGCCTCATGCTGTAGAAACAACTTAAAAAAAGGGAAGGTTCAACGGAATGGAAAAGAAGACAAGCAAAGGAATATAAAGGACAAAAGCAAGAAGAATATGAGAAAAATCTACGAGTTGGAATGCAATGATGAAACTGACAGCAGCAGTAATGAAGCTGAACCATATATAAATATCATTGAATTGGACAGCATCAGTCAGAAAAATAACGCAGAAATATGGACAGCAGATGTCGACATAAAGGGTGAGACCATCAAATTCAAAATCGACACAGGAGCAAATTGCAATTGTTTGCCACTTAGGTATGTAAGACAACTAAAACTAGAAAATAAAATTGTGAAAAGTAGTTTAAGTTTAAATACTTATGGAAACAACAGAATATATGCGATGGGATATATAAATTTAGATTGTTATGTTAAGAACAAGATCTGTAAAATAAGATTTATAGTTGTGGATTGTATCAACAGCATGCCTATTCTGGGACTGAATACATGTAATGTTACAGGATTAATAAGGAAAGTTGATGCACTTAATATGTGGTCAAACGAAAAAAATGAGTTTCTATCCCAGAGTAAACATGTTTTTGAGGGTACAGGTAAAATTCCTTTCACATATAAAATTGTGTTGAGTAAAAATGCTCAACCAGTTAGTAGTGGTTGCCGGAGAGTGCCTGAAGCATTGAAAGTTAGATTGAAGGACGCTCTGATAGATTTGGAGAATAGGGGTATCATTTCTAAAATAGAAGAGCCCACAGAGTGGGTTAATAATATCGTAATAGTAGAGAAGCCATCAGGGTCTTTGAGAATTTGTTTAGACCCTACTCAGTTAAATCGTTATATGTCAGGATCAATTTCCAATACCCACACTAGAAGAGTTATCTTTAAAGTTAAAGGATAAAATTATTTTCACTGTTCTCGACCTAAAAGAAGGATTCTATCATGTTCCGTTAGATTCTGAAAGTAGAAAATTATGCACATTTATAACACCTTTTGGGAAATTTTGTTTTAACTCTTTGAAGCACATAAAATATCCATTGAAATGCACCCTAGAAGCACAGCCATATTTTTTTGGCTAATTTTCTCTTTTTTTTTCCTTAGTTTAGTTCAGGGGTATTGGGGATATATAAAGAAACATAATTTGCCTCTGTTCATAGAAACTATATGCCATAACGTCTGTGAATAAAGCGTGGTTTATGAAATAAACCACCATGCAAATCTTGAAAAGACCATTCAATAGGTGGTTTATTTTATCGACCACCATGCATGATGGGTCTAGAAATATGTGGTATTTACCGAGTACCACCATGCTCGAAAGAGTTAATAGACTACCATTTGGGATTAAAGTAAGTCCTGAAGTGTTTCAGCGAATGAATGAAAAGATCTTTGGAGATCTACCAATTGGAATTTATTTTGATGATTTCATAATAGGCGCAAAGTCTGAGCAAGAACATGATAAAATTTTGAGAGAAGTAATCAGTAGAGCGGAAAAGTTTGGTGTTAAGTTCAACAAGTCAAAAGTTCAATATAAAGTAAAGGAAGTTAAATATTTGGGACAAATTTTTTCTGCTGAGGGTGTCAAACCTGATAGTGAGTATGTCAAATCAATTTTATTGTTGGAAGAACCGAAAAACAGGAAAGAATTACTTACGGTGCTAGGTATGTTCAACTATTTGTCCAAGTATATACCTAAACATTCTGAATTATTGTCTCCTTTAAGAGCGTTAATAAAAAATAATGTAGAATGGAACTGGACGAAGGATCACAGTGAAACTTACCAGAAAATAAAAAAATTTATTACAGAAATTCCTGTTTTAAAAATTTTCGATCCAAAATTACCAGTAGAAATACAGTGTGATGCAAGTCAATTCGGAATAGGGGGTTGTCTGTTGCAAGAAGGAAAACCAGTTGCATTTTGCTCTAGAAGCTTAACAGATACAGAATGTCGGTGGGCACAGATTGAGAAAGAGTACCTAGCAATTTCATTTTCTTTACAAAAATTTCATCACTTTGTTTATAGTAGAAAAGTTCTTGTGAAATCAGATCACAAACCACTTGTGTCAGTTCATAAAAAAGATATTTCTAATGTTAGTTCAAGATTACAAAGGTTGAAGCTTAAAATGTTAAAGTACAATTTTGAGGTGGAGTATCTGGCAGGTAAATTTATGTACATAGCTGATCTTTTATCAAGATTTTATCTCAAAACGACTGTTAGAGATGACATGGAAATGAAAGAGATTGTACACTCACTAGAATTAGATTTACCCATATCAGATGAAAGGTTAGAAGAATTGAAAACAGCTACCAATAATGACATAACTTGTTCTAAAGTAATTGAATATTGTCAAACAGGATGGCCAGATAAAAAGCAAATAGAGGACTCAGAAATTAAAGTTTTTTATAAGATGAAGGACTCTCTCTTTGTAAGAAATAAGTTATTGTTTCATGAATCTAAACTTGTAGTACCTAAGTCTATGAGGTTAAAATTGCTTAATAAATTGCATGTTGGACATTTCGGAATTGAAAAATCAAAAGCCAGAGCAAGGAAAATTTTTTACTGGCCTGGCATGACTCGTGATATAACAAACTTTGTTAATGGTTGTAAAACTTGTCTGACGTTTAGTCGTAGTATTACCAAAGAACCACTTATCATGCATGATCGATCAGAAATTCCTTTTGAAAAAGTAGCTGCAGATATATTAACTTTTGCTGGCAGCGACTTTGTAGTTGTTGTAGATTATTATAGTAATTGGATAGAGTTGATACCACTAGAATCTAAAACAGCCAAAGAAATCATTAATAAACTCAAAGTGGTATTCTCCACTCATGGTATTCCATTGAGGTTTATGTCAGATAATCAACCATTTAATAGTCAGGAATTCAGAAGTTTTGCTAAAGACTGGGATATCAAATTAATTACATCAAGTCCAAGATATCCAAAATCAAATGGCTTATGTGAAAAAGCTGTTGGTATTTGTAAAAACATTTTGAGAAAGTGTCAACATTCCGGTAATGATGTTTATAAAGCTTTGTTAGAGTATCGCACATCACCACTGACAGGTCTAAATGTATCTCCATCAGAACTACTCAATCGGAGACTACTACGTTCTAATTTGCCTGTTTCAAAACAACTTTTATTAGACAAATCAAAGTTGGACCTAAATAGGATAAATCAAAAACGAACAAATGCAAAAGCATATTATGATAGAAATGCTAAAACTAGATCAGAATTTGTTGAGGGGCAAAATATCATGTTGCAAAAAGGAGAAAGATGGGTTCCAGGTAAAATTGTTGCTAAACATGAAACACCCAGATCTTACCTAGTTAGAGAGAACCTAGACAGGGTGCTGAGGCGAAACTCTACATTTATTAGACCAAACCCAAATGAAGTTATTCTTAGACATAAGAACCATAATGTACCAGAATATAAGACTTATAAGAGTATTACTAAGTTGTGTGTGCCGAATAACAATGAGCCCGTTGCTCATCGTGAGTGCCGTGAAATGAGTCGCAACTCAGTTACACCTGTTGAAAACGTGACCGAGACTCCAGCCGCTAGTGCAACTTATTTAACTCGTTCTGGACGTAGTGTAATTAAGCCAATAAGATTCAGAGACTAAACTTTAAACCAAGTTCTTGTTGTTGTATTGATTAAGCTAATTGTAAATTGTTTTATAAAAAAGGGAGATGTTACATACATTGGTTAGTTAATGAAACTAACATGAGGGGGCGCCTCATATGGGCCCTATCTAGCATAGTCTTTGATATGATTGTCATATACACGTCACCAGTTAATAGACGACTTTTGTAAGAGACGCATCAGGTCTAAATAAAGAGTACATTTGAATAATAGATATTTTATTAAAAATAATACAATCCTGATGGAGAAAACATTTCAAGGACTATGTAAAGATAATTGAAAGAGCTTCCATAGGAAATCTTCCTCGACCTCCGATTCCATTTGAACATTTTTGGCTACCTTCGTTTGAGGGTGAGAGTCAATAATACTGAAGTGCCCACCTTCAATCAAAAATCGATATATTTTTGAACGTTTTTCTCAAATGTTGACGTAGTTGCTGAAATGGTTCAGTTTCGTTATCAGCTAGCCACTCTGTGTGAACCAACTGTGAAGTTTATAAATCCTTACGCAGACACAATTGAGTTTTCAGGAGTGCAGAAATTCCCCCCTCATTGATTGGGGGGAAGGATCAAACTGCAGTTAATATGTGTTCCAGGCCACACCGGCAATAGAGGTAATAGCTGATTTCCTTGCCAGCAGGGAAGCTATATGCTCGTCCTTTAGCCCAGCACTAGTTCTCGGAATAGCCCATTCACTGGCTGAAGGGGAAATTGAAAAGTAGCTTGAGCTGAGGGTTCTGAAGTATTGGAGGAATCGATCCAGACTTCGGCGCTTTCACCATTCCTGAATAGGTTATTCTGAACTGATCTAAGAACACTTACTGATGCCTTCATGGGCACTGTACTAATGCGCTGCATACTATTTCTTGAGGAGCTTTATGAATTATCCATCCAGTATCATCTACAATAGGTTCAAATTGGAGGCTGAAATAGATCGCAAGGGGAGGGGGTTTCTTTTGAGATCACTGAGTAGAGAAAAAATTTATACAATCCGACAGTACTCAACTTGGTTCTTATATTCAAGAATTGAGCAATAGGAATGAGTTTACAAGATCTCATACATGAAGGAACGGTAGCTGGCGGGACGATTTCAGGGTTTTGAAGGGATGAACTACCAGAGATACCAAAAACGCCATATTCTCCAGGTTAGGTTCTTGTGATATTACCTGTTCGGGACACCATTTTTTAGAGAAATCAGATAATTTTTACTAGCGAAAAACGAATGTTTTCCGAGCTTTAACTATTGAAAGATGACCAAAATAAATATAATTTTCAAAAATTAGCTAGTTCATCCTGGGGTGCCGATGTGGACACTCTCCGTACGGCTGCTTTAGCCTTGGTTTTTTCTGCAGCTGAATACTGCTGTCCTGTTTGGTTCAACAGTTCCCATGTCCATGAAATTGATGGACAACTTGATATTTCTATGAGGATCATTACTGGAACTATTAGATCTACTCCATTAGCTTGGTTACCAGTTCTTTCTAACATAATACCTCCTCATATTCGAAAACAGGTTGCTGCTATGAAGTCATGGGATAAATTTCAGTCTTTTCCAGAGTTATTTCCTATTATAAACTATATGCCAGATACAAGACTGGCTAGATTGAAATCTAGAGAACCTTTATGGCTAAATGAGTTTCTCTATTCTAAAAAGAATTATAAAGAAATTGGGAGTTCGGAATGGACTTCAAATGATTTTTTCAATAAAAGTTTAATACTTGATACTTCTGAAAAAGTTCCTGGTTTTCATCTGTCTAGGAAAAATTGGTGTCTTTTAAATCGTCTTAGGACAGGCCATGGTCGTTGTAATAGTATGCTTTTTAAATGGAATGCCATTGATACCCCGAGATTGATCATTTGGTCAATAACTGTTCTGTATATAAATTTTCAGATGGGTTTGAGGCTATTCATTCAATATCTGATTTATTGAGATGGGTACGTTCAAGACAATTTGGTTATGAATAATTGATCGATTTTCCCTTCTCGATTTCTCTCCTCTTGTCTTTTTTTGTGTCAGATTATTGGAAATTGCTTTTGTCAACCCATTTGGAGAAAGAAAAAATTAATTATAGTCTAAGAAGAAGATGTCCCTTCAATATGAATATCAGCTTATTCTGTAAACAAATCCAATATCCCAACACTTATACGGGGAGACAGAGTTTTTGCTGAGGTTTTTATCTTTGCTCTTGCATCATACGTAGAACTGTATGGTGCCCCGTTTAGCATTCCCTCTGCTAATACTGAGATTAGGAAAGGGGAATAAATCAATCTTTTTCTTGAATGATCTATTCCTTGTCGCCTTTTCCTTACACATGCCATGTCCAAAACAAATATGTACCTACTGCTCTTTTTCATAAGAATATATATATTTGAGCTATTGCGAATACATCATTCCTTTGATATCTTATCATTCCCATCTGGAAGACTCTACAAACAAATGCAAATTTCAAAAGGAAATTGAGTTTTTCTGAAGAGAAAACACAAATCATTTCGATAACTTATGTTGAGCATTTTATTATTCCTGGTATCTTCCTGGACTTTAAATGTTGGCAGCATTCGATACCGACTTAAACTCAGATTTTATCGCGAACTATGCTGTACGTACCTGTATATCGAGTTTCTCCAGGTATACGCTAGACAAGTAGACATTCTTTAATTTCCACACCTCCATTTCAGTAAATATTTACTGCAATAATGCCGAACAAAATACCAACATAAACCTGAAGTGATAGCTATTTGTATGACTGCTATTAGTTTTATTATCTTGAAACTTGTAGGTATGGGTTATTAATAGGAATATTCGAATGAAAATGAGCTTACTTCGAATAATGAGTGTAGTCAGAGAAAAAATAATTCTGGGTATTTCAGCTCGAAACCTTATTAGGTTAATTTATACAGAAATTTAGACAATAATTACGTTTTCATGTTCTTTATGTGAGATTTCGAGGTAATGAACGAGGTATAAACTATAAAGTTTTGGATTAAAAAAAATAAGAACTTTTTGTCGTTATACGTTCAGGCTATTTAATGAATGGAACAAGATGGAAAATGAAGGATGCAGGTGCACTTGTTGAGAAGAGGCTCGTGTCGTGTGAGACTAGAAAAAAAACTTACGCAATACATCATTCTGATTATATTTTTCATTTAATTCATGAAAACATATTGATTAGATCCAACTATATTTGGAAAGTTGAAGCTGAAGTAAAATGAAAATTGTTCATTGTTTTTCAAATCTGCATTGATAATTGATTAAGCAGCTTTATTTCCCAGAATTTTGTGGATACTGAAAACTTGCCATTTGTGTGCCAATAAATATAATTATCCAAATAGATAAAGTGAACCGGCTAATTGGAAATATAGAGCAAGTGGAACCCATGTCCCTTATCTATAGGACTAATGGGTCCCACACACTATACGATTGCCTGCATGCCGTCGCCTCAATAGGAGAATAGGAGACCAATATCGCAGAGCAAAGTACACTAATGCGCCCCATACACTATCAGTTTCACTTAAGGCAATCGTAAGGCTGCTGATCGGAGTTGCCCACACATTTATCAGTTAATCTGAAGATTTTGGACTGAAGGCGAGTGGCCGCCATAGCTGTCAACTGCATTTACAGAACTGCGGATCCTTGCCTTGCCTGATGACAGCACACACTATGCGCCCAGTGCCCGCAGGCCAAAAGTCGATCGCCAATCAGGACTGCTTACGAGCCGCAGGGATCTGGGATAGAACATGGAATGATATAAGCCTTGCTGCCCGTGCTCAGCTTAAAATAATGGGTAAACATCTCAATGTTTTTCATGTTTCCATGGATATGACCTGTCACACAGACAGTGGCGGCTGCTCAATAAGTGCATCTAAAGGAATTTACTTTTGTGTTTGACGTAAACGTAACGTTTTATATTTGGATATTCAATTCAATTTTTCATTTCCGATGTTCCGGTTCACGGTTCTGAATTTCAGACTTCAGACGGCGGGCGAACTTCGAATGCCAATGTGGCCAATGCAAATATACGAGTAGAGGCGTAGACGCTAGACGGCAGTCGGTACACTGCACATCCGAAGTGAGCCTTGATTGGAGTAGCAGCGAACCCTCGCGCCCCAAACGTCCCGTAACAGTCCTCAATATTTAGCAGACACAGGTACACATCCAGAATGTGAACGCCTAGGCTACGTCATAGATAAAGAACTGCGGTGCAACGATGTACGTCGTGCGTAGGTGAGATAATTCTTTATCTATGGGTGAGATGCTGTCTACCGTGTTTGTTGTATTCGCGCAATTATGGCCGAAAATTTGGAAGATCTGATTTGCATAAGCGACATTAGCGTACAATATTCAAAAACAATTCGTTTTTCTTTGCTGACATCAGAAGAAAAATAAAAAATCAAAAGTGACGGTCGTCCAAATCTGAATTTATCGATCACACATGTAACAAAATGTAAAACACGCGATTATAAAAGAACCTTTAAGATAGACAGATAGACAAAGCCGAATCGTTATGTGGTTTGTGAAATAAGTAACAGTCTTTATTGTTTTCCTTGTTTGTTATTTGCTGGTGATGATTAAACGGAATGGACAAGATCCGGCGTCAAGGATTTAATCCATTTAAAATAAAAAATTAAAAAACATAAAATTTCCAAGACACCTATCTGCCATGCAAATTAGGTTTTAATTTATTAGGTAAACAAGATATTCGACAACAATTAATCAGTGCTTACCGACTGAATATCGGGAAACATTATGAACAAGTAAAAAAGAACAGATACATTTTATCGAAAATCATAAACTGTATTGAATTTTGGGAGGCTTTCAAATTAGCATTAAGTGGCCATTATGAAGGAAATGATTCGATAAATCCTGTATATTTAGGTCATATCAATTTTTCGACCGAATTAGATTTAGCACTCAGGGATCATTTAGATGAATCCACAGTATTTAAATATAAAGATGATGAAACAAGTGACATTTCAAACATTTTCCGAATGGTTATAGTTTTCCGTTATACTTTAACAGACCGTACCCCTTGTACTTACAATTTCAGATTTTTGCGCTAACCCCTTTTCTGAATATTATCCCAAGATAAGGCGAAACGTCACAAACTGCTCTAAAATGCGAGTTTTGAAGGTTAGTTTTAAAATTTTTTTCCTCCCCCGAACTCCCACACGTGCACTCCCAAAATAAAAATCCACGCGCCGCCACTTGACACAGAACAGAAAAAGGTACTATGAAACTAATCGTCAAAATCCGATTCACTTGGCATTTCTGTTCTGTGAGGCAGGTCATATCTATGGAAATATGGAAATCTCGCTGTTCCTCCAACTTGAGATGTTTACCCACTTTTTGATCTGGTAATAGCATTCCATGTTTCTATAAGTTCTATGGTTACAATATTTCTATGACAGATTCTTATGGCATCTGTCAGAAACTGCTAGAACTTTGAATATTGTTACTGTTATGAAAACGAATTTGTGAACACACGAAGATGTGGAGTAGAGCTTCCAGAGTACAATCAGTGGTGCACCGAGGGGGGGGGGCTGTCGGTCTGCAGCCCCCCCCGAGCTAAAAAAAAAGGATTGTTTTCGTCGTTTTCGAGTTTTTTTTTACTCTCGAGCAGCCCCCCCCGAATGAAATTTCTGGGTGCGCCACTGAGTACAATATCTGATTTTTTTGTAAATATGTCGTCGTGTTATAAAATACGAGTGAAATATTGGATTGCCGCCAATAAAAATGAAACACACTGTAGACTGTGAATATAATTCTTACGCTTGTTAAAGCTATCAATAGAAAACAAAAGATCCCTGTGGTCGCAGTTCCCGGAAGGCTAACTGAGTCATTACGACCCCAGTTCAAAAAATAATAATAATAGAGATTAATAAATACCATCAAACATAAATTCCTTTTAGGCCAAGTTTTTAGTTTTCGGGAAATGATGAAATCAGTAAATAATGAATCGTTGGCTGAATCAAATTCTCAACAATATATTGTGATAAATGTCCAAGATTTGTTTTTTTGTATATGCTGAGTACACGTAAACATGAACAATATTCTGAGTAAAAATGCGAGACTACAAAAAACTGATTCATACTGATTAGAATTGGATGATATGGATAATATCATGTTTGTGTTATATAAAGAGGACGGATCTACACTGAAGGCATCGTATCCAAAAATTAAAAACATTTATCGATATTCAGTACCTTATCAATTCTCCAATAGTGCAAATGTGAATTTCGATTGTTATTGCTCAATGGGTGCCATCAGTGTAAAACATAAAGCATTTTTATCACAGTTCACAGCTGTTATTATAGGTAGGTATTTTCGAAATAAAATTAATGACGGCTTATCTCAGATTCACAATTCGAATGTTCATTGCAATCTGGTTTCGAAAACTCCTTCAGCTCTTCATATCATTTGGATGAGGGCATATTTGTTTACTCTACATCGTCTGACTAGGTCGATGCATTCTTTATCAGGAGCATAATTCGATAATGAAAATTTTTTAATGTGTTTGCGGTTAATGATTCTGTTTATATCCTCACGAAGAAATATTCAAGATTCATTAAATTTTCAGATAAGTTTTTTAATAGGCGCTTCCCAATTTTATTGGAACTGATTTCTGACAAATCCCAAGGTAAAAATATCTTCTTAACATAAATATATGCATGTTAACGAAGTATCAAAATTTTCGAAACCTAACCTAAACTAAGTGTTTGCTCACCATTCATTGACTTAACCTTTTAACTCAATGTTATCTTTTGAAAAGCGTGAACGATAATTGATAATAATGAGAATTCATAGCAAGGGCGGTCATATATCTTGATTCTGGGGGGGGGCATTTTGTACAATTACATAATATCAGTCATCAATTCCAATTCAATCAGAAAACGCAGAATTTATTCTAAGTGCATTGCCACCTTTGGGGGGGGCCATGGCCCCCATGCCCCCCCCCCTTATGACCGCCCTTGATTCATAGATCAATACTCTTGATACGACCTTATCACATACTGGACCGTTGATAGGTATCGCGCACGGGCTTCACCTCAGGAACATACATAAGATTCTTCGGGAGCAATGTACCTACTTTTTTATGAAAATAGACATAATACCTATGACTAATTACATAAACTATATAGTTAATTCTGTATTCATTCTATAGGAATTCCCAAGGTGGTAGAAGTATGAAGGAGAAGTATATCATCGAAATAATAAAAAACACAATCAATAAAAGAAATAGGGTGCACCAACGAAAGCAGATCATACGGCTTCGACACAGTATATGAATAAGGTGGATAGATCTCTACCTTATACTGTGGTTTCGAATTGAACATGTGCAAACATATTTCGATCAGTCGATTTCTGATTTGATTGACTGCTTTTTACCGGACTGCGTCAGGAGGAGGGTAATGTTTTTAGAGTGTATGCTTGCATGTATGTCTATTGCACGCTCTACAGCCCAAATGGCTTGATTTATTTCAACATGTGACTATGTGAGCTCTAATTAGGTAGATTTGTATGAATTGTGGGAGCGACATTGGATATTTATTTTTCTGAATTTGATGAACTGAATTTGATGGTATGATTCCAAAAGATCTGAAAAAAGTCCGCGACAGCATATACTCGATACTCCATTCACTTTTATAAAGTATCGCGGTTGGCCATGATTTAGGTTTATCAAGTTTTTTCCCTAAAACAGACGCAGGTTGGCACTCGTGAAAATAGAGCGACATTGCCAGGTCTACTTTCTATTTACTCTTTTTCAACTTTGTAAATGGAGTTAGTTCTTCGAAGATTTAACTGTGGCCCAGGTTTCGTAGAACTACTACATTTTCATGCTGGAGTATTTCCGGTTGTGCAAGAATGTATTCAAATGTCTTCTGAATTCACATAATATTTTCTCAAATTCATTAATTTCCCAAAGTAAATGAACATTTTGATAAATACGTAATTACTACGATTTTTTAGCAGAAACGACAACGTTGAGGGCGTATCTGACAGTGCAATGACCATAACCAACCATAACCTAACATTTTCAAAATATACGCGGTGAAATGTGTCAAAATTTCATGACACATCGCGATACTTTATAAAAGTGAATGGAGTATACCTAACTTCAACTCCTAAGGATAGCTCATTTTATCCAAAATTCTTTCTGCAAAGTTGTTTGCTAATATGTTGAAATTATTTTCATAGTGTCATTTGCATTCAATTCGGATCAAAAATGTCTTCACGCGATACAATTTGGATTTATTGTTTCAGAGTTGTGTTGACTCTGAATTTAGTTCGATAATTCCTCATTATCTGAAACTTCGATATTGTTGCCTTTCTATACTATATAGTCCTAATTTTTCACTCACTACCACTGATCAACTCATCCATTAATGAAACTTAAAAGACAGAGATAACCAATTATTGAAGAAAAAACAAAAAACCCGACTGGAAATACAATTAACTGTGAAAAAAGAAACTAGACCTATACTAAATCGACATAATTTCGTGTATGTATGTATATTGTATAGGATGAACTACGCTATGTTTCTATTGCTATCTTTCTGAGCATTCAATAAATAGTACAGGGTGAGTCTTCGACTTGTACATATTTTAACTTCAGATTCCTCTCATCAAACCATTATCGAAAATCCTAGAAAAAAACACTTTTCTTTTCATATCTTCGGAACTATCATTTGAAATGAACTGGATTTCGGTTGATTTTCTTCACTCTGATGGAGCATATCCCTCAACCAAAACTTATTCAATATTTTTCTTGGTAAAAAAGTTACAGAGTAGCCGACTCAAAAATCCACGCAAAAATACTATAAACTTGAAAAAAATGGGTTCATATTTTCGAAAAAATCAATCATTTTGGAAAATAAAAGTATTTTTATATTGGATAAAACGCTTCGTTTTCGATTAATCCCAATTTTATCCGATAAAATTTGATGAAAAAATTATATAATTCTTAATGTTTATTAATTCAAGAACTCACAAAAGAATAACTAATTCTCTGGTCGCACTACAAGTTAACAATGCTGTCAGACCTTTCTTTACAACAAGCATGTCAAACTCGCGGCCCGCGGGCCGCATGCGGCCCGCATCGTGAATTATTGCGGCCCCACTTAAAAAAAAATATATTGAATTTTCTCTGTTCAGGAATCAGATATTTGTTTTACGGTAATCAACAAACTTGTAAAACTTGTAGAAAAAAGATTTTTTCTTCACCAGAGATTTTAGATTTTTCTTGTATTTGACATTTATATGGATTTTTGAGCAATTCATTGATGAACTGAATCTCCTATTTAACATTTGTAGCTTGTAATCCTTGTAGAAAGGACTGTGGGGGTAACGGACTTCATTGACCAAATATGAATAGTAACCCACATTTATCAATTCCTCAATTCATCAGAAATCGAGTATCAGGCAAGGAAGATTGAAGTGAAATGTGATAGTATTCATTGTTTCTTTTCTCTATAGTTTTAAATTTTTTATTTTGTTGTTGTTTATATTATGCCATTTTTTCAATGTATTAGAAAATTAATTCAAGTTCTCCCCCCCCCCCGCTTATCAATTTTGGGTAGTCGCGCCTTGAGTTTGACACCCCTGCTTTACAAGATATTTTTGGGATATCAAGGAGAATATGAACAAGTTATGAGTGTTTACAAACTAATCTTTAGGAAGATCGAAGAAAGAACTTATTTTGATGGGAGAAATATGGCTTTCTAATTGCAGATATAATCGGACAAAACTCTAGTGTTTCTGTTAAGAAATATCCTGTTTGTTACATTTTTATTCAAATGAGGTTAGTACTTGGGTATTTCCTGAATATATACACTCAATTTCAATCGAGAAATAATATGAACTTTTACGTGTTCGCAGAGAATCGTATCAGGCACGTATTTGGCCCAATTTTTTTTCAAATGGCTATATCTTTTCAACAGAACCGAATTTTGGGAAATGAAAAAAAGGTATCTTTTGGCCTCAAGAATCTACAGTTGAAATATATGTACAAGTCCAAGACTCACCCTGTATATACAATGTAAATATGACGTGCATGGTTCAATGTATTGCAGGTGCCGCAGGCGGGGACAGATGAAAATTACGACACGTATTGTGAAAACTAGTATAGATAGATTTCAGTTTATCTATATATTCCATTATTCCATTAATGGTCAAAAGTTGACCAGGATTTCTGTTAATATGGCTATTCAAAGTTGGACGATTTCTTTGACAGCAGGCTGTCGAAGACTTCTTCCATTGATTTTAGTATTTTTGGAATTTTCATCCGAGAGTGGTCTCAATCGACTAGGTTAAATTAAATTCTGTCAGTCCATCTGTGTGTAGACATTTCATTATCGGTGGAAATTCAAACGTGAAATTATATGGTCAGATGAATCTCGTTGAGATCTTTGTAATGGTGTATACTGTATCGTAACATCCCTCAGGGGCTTGAGGTTCATTTTACGGGAATGAAAAGAGTGGATAATTTGTTGAGGGAAAATATATCCTTTAATAGAATTGACATCCTCACCTCACTCTACGAATGTATTGCAGAGAATCTACAATCTTGCTTGTTTGATGATGACTCCCATTTGTTATCTTGTTGCATTTTTCAAAATTACCGTTTTTTTTGTCATGACTTTGATTTAATGACCTTGACACGAAATTGTGAAATTACACTTCATAACTTTGGAAAATGCCTCCGAAGAAGTGTGTCCGGTTACAAATTCTTTAAAATGTTATCACCTTTGCTTTTCCCAATTCTGTTTCCGAATTTTCACTTCTTTTTTTATTCGTTACGCTAGGAAGCATGAATTCTGTTGGCGTAACTCAGCTATATTGAATTTAAACTTTAATACCCTTCTCGTCCCAAGATATCAGCTCGAAGCGTGTTCGAGTGAATAGTTTCGGGGGAAAATATCACCCTCGTGGATAACCCTCCGCATTTCAATAACACCTATGGTTTCCCCGTGTTAATTCAGTTTACGTTCTTATGAAGGTATAGAATACGGAATAACACCGAAAGAATGTAGCTGCATATCGACATGGCCTCCGTTGCCCCCCCTTGCGGGCGCCTAGCACCTATCGATAACATTTAGCACAACTTCATAAAAAGAGGTAGGTTACAAATAATAACTCATTAGCTGGAAATTTATCCAGAAAAACTTCTGAAAGGATCCGTAGTTTATCTTTGAAAGGATAATCTGCACACCTAGAAAATCATTATGTTCTTTGTTTGAGGTATCATGATATTTTTATTTGTTTTTCCATCAAAATTAATGCAATCAAAATTTCTAAATGATGATTTAAAATCTTTCATCATGCCATGTATTTTATATAGGTACCTAATCGAATCAGCTTATACTCACGGCTCTCTATTCGCGTAGTCTTGAAGAAAAAATATTGGAATTTTGATACAAAGAGAAGCCCACATAAAATATAGTTTCAGAATGTGAACTATGATTTTTGGGGCGTATGCACAGCTTCTTTTCAAAACAAAGATCAAGCTCAAATTCAATATTTGGCTTGTAGTTTTGTTCAACCTAACGTAATGTAAAAATAAATTGGGTCACCTGAGCCAAATTGAAGGAAAATATGCATATTTCATAAAGAATTCAGATTCCCAAAGGGTATAACTATATTTCCACCATAAATTCCTATTATAATGAGAAAAGGCCTGTGATGTTAATGAAAATTTTGTCCACAAAATTCTTATCAACATGGCCTTCATAGCTCATTGAATAAAGCGATAAATCATTAGAAGGAAGTAAGTGGTGGCCACTTTGACAACCTTTCGTGAAATTTTATTTGATAAAACGATTTTTCAGGACCACCGTGTACAAGGGGTAGCCTTTTGTTCTGGTGCACCACCAAGGGCCAGAAGCTGGTTTTTTCAGGTGATCGGTATTCGTAGGTACATGTTATACATACATATAACAGTATCTCCGAAGACTATGTTCCTCTTTGGTATCACAGTACAGTGCGGCATGTATTGACGAAATATAAATTATTTCATCAACAGTGTAACGCTATCTATGTCCTGGTTGTGGAACTGCTTCGACCTCCAGTCCAGGGATCTGCCAAAGGGATGAATGAGCGGTAAAATAACTATGTAGTTTGAAATTAAATTATATAACTAGCGTAAATTGGACCCCACACTTTTCTTATGGATAGGTCAGTTAGAAGAAGAAGATTTAGGGCCCCCGCAGACTGCAGACTTTTTATCGGCCGATAGTTTGGTCGGCTTCTAAATCAGTATGGAGAGAAATCGCTGTAGTGTGCGCACATGCATTCCTCTCCATACTGATTAAGAAGCCGACCAAACTATCGGCCGATTAAAAAGTCTGCAGTCTGCGGGGGCCCTTATTTATATTGCATTTAGGGAAGCGTTTGAGAAAATCGAGTGAAGTAACTATACTCGAAAGTTAATTTGTTGGAGTTCCCTATGCTATGGGCGTCAGAAAGTCGTGATATTCTTAGCTCCTGGTGAAAAAATGAGAGCCAGCATCTAAGTGTACGATTTTTTCCTTTCAAAACGAAGTCCTGCGAATATTCCCCTACAAGGGCGTCGCCAGCCTTCGAGCTAGGGGGGGGGCAATTGAGCTAGGGGGGGGGGGGGCAAAAAACAATAGAAAAAATGAACTGATTTTCGTATATTATGCTATTATTTCATAAGTTTTCAAGGGATTTTTGAGCTCTAGGGGGGGGCAGCTGCCCCTCCCTGCCCCCCGCTGGCGACGCCCTTGTTCCCCTACCGTTCCAACCTTAGACTATACAGGTTGATTCCGGAGGAGACCGTCAGATTTTAGGCGAAGTTTACACTTGTTTCACACTAGTCGAGGATCGAGGCAGTTTCGAAACAGTGTTTGGTTTATGGTTGGGGGCCTTTATTTAATTAACAACGTGCAATTCATTCCGATAAGAACGTTGATATCGTTGATAGACTTGTTTTTTCTTACATACACACAACTCTAGGTTTATTGAATATGTAGGTATTATTTTCAAGTAGTGAGCCGTGGATAAAAAAAACATAACAAGAAATGACATATATCGTTGAATTCAGGGTTAAAAGTTATTTCGATACGTGGCATGAAATATGCAGTACCGTATTGAAAAAAAAGAGTTCGGGGGTGGCCCGGAGAGTACGAAATGTTTGATATGAAATCTGATTACATTAATTTGAGGATAATTTACTATCCAATAAAAAATTTCTATAACATTTTTCGATAATATTTGAAAAAAAGTGGGAAAAAAGAAAAATCAAAATGACAAAATTTACTATTCTTATGATATCTCAATAACTCGATTTATTTGAACTGCTTGACAATGCTTCTATAAATGCAATTTTTTCTCCATTTGACCGACCTTCTAACTCTTCTTATTTATGTAGTTTAAAAGTCACCAATACAATCCCATTAAAAAAGTGGCCACTCTGTAAAGCCGTATAGATGACACCGAGAAAGTCATTTTTGCCTATTGACATATACCCAGTTCTCGACGCATAAGCGAGATACAGGGTGTTTAATGTAACTTTGAGCAATATTCTGACAACAGTGCTGAGTTATGCGCGACATTTGAAATAACGGTTTCTGGTCACATCTTATTATTTATTAGGGCTCAATTCAAATGTGGTCTAGAATTCTGAAAAAAATTCAAAATGGCGGAAACACTGCAAAGTTGAATTTTTTTTTCTCGATTGCCAATTTGGAAAGCATTATTTCAACGTACTAGATTTTCTAAGATTTTCCTTGAAAAATTTTTTTCAAAATTCGAACTCAACTTTTTTTTTCAATGTCTTCAGTGAAGAAAAAATTTGGCCAAAATTGTTGGCATTTTTTTATGGTCAAACTATTTTTCATTCCGAATACTGGGGTGGAAACAGAATGAAAAAATATCAATTAGTTTTCTTTTTGTAGCCTTCCAAAGATTACGCCCAGAGTACTTTCATAATTTTTATTTGAGAAACTGGAGGCCGTACGAAGGCGAAAATTGTGCTGATGGGCTGCCAGAATGACCCGGATAGAAATATGAATTTATAAACCAAAAAAAAAAATTTTCAAAAAACTCTGGTACGAATCAAACTCTATACGGGTATAAATTGGATGTATATACATATAATATATACAGGGTCTTTCACGAGAAACCTCACCCATATTTATACGGGAAACTACTGAACGTATTTTCATGAAATTCAGCACTTATAAGTATTTCACGATGCTGATAAAATCTAAAATATTTTCAAGGCATGAGCACCTCCGGTTTTTCCGGAAATGACGTCAACTTCCGTTTTTCAAATTAGAACACCATTTTTTTATTGCAGAAATAGATTCCTTAGAAAATTTCAAGTTATTTTGATGTAACATTTTTTAGTTTTGGTTGGAAAATTCTCTCTGAGCGGGAAAATTCGAAAAAAAAATCGAAAATAGAGCTCCGCTGAAACAAGAATAACTTCGAGGTTTTTGGATGGAAAATTTTCATTTTTGGGATTTTTCAAGATGTAAGATTGATGTATCCACTTTAAAAATCGAAATCGCGATTCATGATACAGGGGGTGAAAAAATCGCTTTCAAAGTTAGGGATGACAAAATCGTGAAAAATCAATTTTTTCAAATTAGAACCCCATTTTTTTATGGCAGATATTGAATCTACGTTGAAAAATAATGTGAGTGTGTGCATCACACCCTTGCCCTAAAATGGACATTTTCTGAGTTAATATCCACTTTAGGGCAAGGGTGTGATGCATACACTCACATTATTTTTTAACGTAGATTCAATATCTGCCATAAAAAAATGGGGTTCTAATTTGAAAAAATTGATTTTTCACGATTTTGTCATCCCTAACTTTGAAAGCGATTTTTCCCCCCCTGTATCATGAATCGCGATTTCGATTTTTAAAGTGGATACATCAATCTTACATCTTGAAAAATCCCAAAAATGAAAATTTTCCATCCAAAAACCTCGAAGTTATTCTCGTTTCAGCGGAGCTCTATTTTCGATTTTTTTTTTCGAATTTTCCCGCTCAGAGAGAATTTTCCAACCAAAACTGAAAAATGTTACATCAAAATAACTTGAAATTTTCTAAGGAATCTATTTCTGCAATAAAAAAATGGTGTTCTAATTTGAAAAACGGAAGTTGACGTCATTTCCGAAAAAACCGGAGGTGCTCATGCCTTGAAAATATTTTAGATTTCATCAGCGTCGTGAAATACTTATAAGTGCTGAATTTCATGAAAATACGTTCAGTCGTTTCCCGTATAAATATGGGTGAGATTCCTCGTGAAAGACCCTGTATATGTTTGTCCTGTTCATGGTAAAACACCCTATGTAACTAATTCTAAGGTTTCAACCACTTTTGTAATGCTGTCTAATGAGTTATTTTCCCAATCATTAGATGAGGTTGATAAAATTTCAATAACTCGATTGATTGGAATATATTTGGAATTCACGACGAATCAGTGATAAGAAAAATTACTATAAAAAACACTAGTGAAGTTCTTTATCTCATCACCGCCTGCATTATCAAATTCTATAGAAAGCTGAGTGTCCAAATCGCCTTCCTAATCTCCTCTTTTTATTTCAGCCACGCTAAATGCTGTTTCCGATGGAATGAACTATGGCTGGTCATCGCCTATGCTACCAAGATTGGAGGAGGATAATTCACCCATTAAAGTCACTGAAGACGATGAACCATGGCTGGAATCGATTTTGTTGTTTGCTGGATTAGTTGGTTTACCTCTCACTACCTACTTAGTAGACAAAATAGGAAGGAAGCAGTCAACAATAGCAGCAGCCTGCACTTGCGTCGTGGGATGGAGTCTAATTGCCGTTGCTGACCACGTGATTTATCTGTACATAGCCAGATTCATTATGGGCATAGCTGCAGATATTTCCTTCATTTCCTCGCCTATGTACATTGCAGAAATATCACATAAAAGCATCCGAGGTTATCTGTCTTCCATCATTTACGTTATGTCCTACATAGGTACGATCATCATTTATGCTATTGGACCATACGTTGATTTCTACGTTCCATCTGTTGTTGCCATAGCTTTTCTTCTCACTCAAATAGCTATTCTTCCTTTCATGCCAGATTCTCCATATTTCCTTATAAAGAATGGCAAAACAGAAATGGCTCGAAACTCTCTCAGAAGACTTAGAGGAACAGATGCCGTTGACGAAGAATTGAAAGATATGCTATCTTTCAATGAGCTTGAGAAACTCGAAGAAAAGGGAAAAGTTACTGATCTATTCACTGTACCTAGCGTACGAAGAGCAATAATTGTAATGACAGTTTTGAATGGAGGTCAACATTTTGCAGGGTATACTGCTATAGGTATGAATGTGAACTATATATTACGCTCAGCAAACTCCAAATATTTTGATGATGAAACTGTTACAATTATATTTGGTTCAATGATGCTTCTCGGAAGCATCATAGCAACCCTCCTGGTAGATAAATTCGGGAGAAAAACCCTTCTTATCATATCTACCGTACTTACTGGGGCCGCACTTGTAACGATTGGCATCTACTTTTACCTTATGGATGGCCATGACTTAGCTTCTGTCAGTTGGCTTCCTGTAGCTGCTCTTATGTCTTTCGCCATCACTTTCAAGCTAGGCCTTGGCATTGTACCTATCGTACTAACCGCTGAACTGTTTCCTGTTAAGGTGAAAGCCTATGGAATGGCCTGTGCGGATGGTGTATACGTTATTTTTGGTGCGTTATCCGTATGGATATATGACATTCTACGTAAAGATGCTGGGGGCATGTTTATGCCTTTTTATTTCTTCGCTGGATGTTGCTTCATCACCTGTATTTTCGTTTGTTTATTCGTTCCTGAAACTAAAGGCAAGTCGCTCGAAGAAGTGCAAATGATTTTGAAAGCTAAATGATTGTCTTCGATTATAAAGTGGTAGATTCCACCAAATAATTTCGGAATTATAAAAAGTATGCTCATGTTATATATGACAAATGCTCAGTTTATTGTGTGAAGGAAGATTATTTGGATTGAAATATTTTCAATTACAATTCCCAATAGAAACAAGGCAGTTTCGGAGTGATTTTTTTTCATTGGAAAATATGAAAATTTGGTCTTATGAATAGAATGTTTAATTCTTTCACTGATTGTATACATATTCATGAAGAATGTATTTTTTATTGAAACAATAAAAATTTGAAAAAAGATCTCGAGTTATTGAATGATTCTTTGTTGAATATTCGATGAAAAAAGTAATAGGTACCGGGAATTTGGCCCCTTGTAAGATAGTCCGTGTATTGAGTAATGCAAACTGAACGATTTCGAAAAGAGCACAAAACAGCCTAATTATTGTTCTTTAATATCTTCAGCTTAGGTGAATTGAATGAAAAAGTGAGCATTATATTTTCATGGAAGTGAATAAACATTTCCTAATTATTTCGGGAGAAATTAAATGTGGAAATTTCCATAAACGATAGGCTTGAGATAACAACTACGATTGATAAGATCATATTGATACGAGAAATAATAAAATAGATAATTAGGATATGGGTAAGCGGGGTACAAACATTATTCATATCCACATATTGTGAAAAATGGCTTCAAGAGGCTGTGAACTGATTAGATTAATCACATTGCATACTGCTCGCCTCGTAAACTTCATCCAATTGAAGTAAGGAAGTAATGAATTCAATGGACGAGCTAAACATAAAATAATTCATTGTTGATCTTGTTTGATGTTTGAATATCTATAAAGGAAGAATTTTGGTCGAATTCTTACTGCTTTCCTATTTTTGTCACACACAGGTGTCACGTTAGGTAAAACAAAATAGCTTGTTATCATGATTTTGTATATTGTTGTCCTTCAAAGAGCCCAAATTTGGTTAAAGGGCCTTTATCGATAAGGTAATAATGAGTCATAAGACAATTTATCGAAATATTATATGTATTTGAACTAGGTACGGTGATGTTTCGGACATGTTGATATCTCCTTTCACAAGACCTCAAACGAAACAATGTAGGTACATTGAATAAAAATTTTTGAATATGTAGTTCGATACAACTTGGTCATTTGAATTTGTTTTACCTTTATTGTTTGAAGAAGGAAATATTAATATCTCCGAAACATTGGTCTGCAAGAGAATTATAGATATAGACACAAAAATTCCCAATATTTCTTTGATAACATCCGGACGATATTTTTGTTACCAGCTTTCAAAAAATGTTTTTCGTTGAATTCTTGAATGAGAATCTCACGAGATGGTTGAATGAAAGCTCAAAAGCTCCTAATTTAATTCATGTCAGTGCACTTAGGTGACCCATTTTTTCAAATCAAAGCGGTGAGTTCTAAACGTATAATATGAATATTGATAATAATCAAAGTATACTGAGTGATACATAACAAGCATCCAGTAATAACAACAATAATCAACACAATGGAATCAGATACTCCGCTCGTTCTACTTAAACGGGGGCTGTATCGTTTCGTCACTATGTCATGAGATTAATCACTTATAAATGCAAATACGCGACAACGATCGTCATAGATAACATGTTTTGAATTTATTCGTTAATTTGCTTCAGTTCTTGTTTTCGAATGCCAAATACAAATCATGGACAACAACGACAGCTGCTGTCAATTTTTTCGATTGGCTACTTGAAAGAGAATCTGCCAAAAAGTGGATGAGCGAGAATTCGGAAGCTCCTGACCGAGCTCCTGACTTCATAACAGTCCTCATTCTGACCCATTTTTCTATTTCTACCTTCAAATAAAAGTGTGATTTGGGTATCCAACCTGGAATGAGTAGGTGTTCGAATGAGCTATAGGTATTCGAAATAATCAGTAAAGTGTCTTTAGAAGAGCCTGCTTCGTTTTCTGTTTTTTTTTAAGTGCAGTAAAAAGCAAGAGATCTGATTTCGGTCTGAATGAATATTCTAGGTTTATCAGTTGATAACAGTCAGAGATAGTAATTATTGATTATGCAGTGGTGATGAATCTTCAATGTATCTAAAACTGTCGCGAGTTATTGCCCTGCATACCTGAACTTTAAATTTTCCTCAATGTCAATTGCCCTTTGTTTTCATGTCTGATTATTTTTTTTATGACGATGTAATGAGATTAATCACTTATAAATGCAAATACGCGACAAAGATTATCATCGATAATATGTTTTGAATTTATTCGTTGATTTGCTTCAGTTTTTGTTTTCGAGTGCTAAATAGGTACAAATCATGGACAAGAACGAGGAAGATGCTATTTCCTTTCACCCAAAAAGGTATGAATTTAGTAGTTCTAGTTATAGGTACCTACATTCAAACCAAATTCGCCAAAGCTTTCCGTTTGCATTAAACGGTTTTTTTTTTAATATTGTCGACTTTTGTCCAAGACGCAGCTGTAAAAGGGTCCGATTCATTTGTTACGAAATAAGTAGGAGGGTTCGTTAACAATTGAAGGAAAATTTACCAAATAACCTGGGCGTGAAAGAAAAAATAGTTTCTTTCGTTTAGAATGCACATGATCTTTCGAAAAACTGGTTCTTACGCGATGAATGATGAACCTCTTTCCGAACCTACAAAACTTCGCAGTCGATTTGATGTAAATGGGAATTTATAGTAGAATCAGGAATTTCCATTCAAAAAGTGCCTATACCTTCAAATAAAAATCTTGGCGTTTTCCGGAAAAACCTATGCTCACGGAAATATCCGGCTGAAATATTTTATGTGTGCTATAAATACCTGGAAACCGAATGATGTAGTCACTAACTACACCATTCGAAGTGTTGAATACATTTTCTTTTAAATGAGAATTCAAAAATGTGTTATCATGAAAAAAAATTTCGTTTCATATTATTCCGAAAAATATTGAATGGAACAATAAAAAAAAAATTCATAATTAAGCTTAACACTTGATGATACCTTTTATCTCCAGTTGATAATTTAGAAATGGGAAATTGTATACAGGGTGGCCACTTTTTCAATGGCATTGTATTGGTAACTTTTAAACCATAAGAGTTAGAAGGTCGGTCAAATGGAGAAAAAGTTGCATTCATAGAAGCATTGTCAAGCAAATCAAACAAATCGAGATTATCAGTGCCGGTTATTGAGATATAAGAAAAGTAAATTCTGTCATTTTGATTTTTATTTTTTTCCCACTTTATTTCAAATATTATCGAAAAATGTTACAGGAATTTTTTATTCTACAGTAAATTATCCTCAAAATGACATAATCAGATTTCGTATCCAACGTTTCGTACTTCCTGGGCCACCCTCAACCTTATTTTTTTCAATACGGACCTGCATATTTTATGACAATTTTCGAAATAACTTTTAATGATAAATTTAACAATATATCATATAATGTCATTCAAAGTTGATTTTACAAAAAGGTGGACATTTCGAACACGTCATTGATGTTCATCATTTACCTTCGAATCATTTCATTTGTCTTTCATCAAATGATATTTTCGTTTAATTATTAGGAATTAGGTTTTTCACCTCTTGAAATTTGTAAATAATTATTACGTAACAGAAGCAAGAAACAAGAAGTAATAATTATTCACTGATTTCAAGAGGTGAAAAACCTAATTTATAATAATTAAACGAAAATGTCATTCAATGGAAGACAAATTGAATGATTATTCGAAGGTGAATGATGAACATTAATGACGTAAGTGTTCGAAATGTCCACCATTTTGTAAAATCAACTATGAATGACATTGTATGATACATTGTTGAATTCAGCGTTAAAAGTTATTTCGAAAAGTGTCATAAGATATGCAGGTCCGTATTGTAAAAAATAAGGTTGAGGGTGGCCCAAGAAGTACGAAACGTTGGATACGAAATCTGATTATGTCATTTTGAGGATAATTTACTGTCGAATAAAAAAGTCCTGTAACATTTTTTGAAAATATTTGAAATAAAGTGGGAAAAAAATAAAAATAAAAATGACAGAATTTACTTTTCTCATGATATCTCAATAGCCGGCCCTGATAATCTCGATTTGTTTGAACTGCTTGACAATGTTTCTTTGAATGCAACTTTTTCTCCATTTTTTGACCGACCTTCTAACTCTCATGGTTTAGAAGTTACCAAAACAATGCCATTGAAAAAGTGGCCACCCTGTAGATGATGACCGTAGGCCGAATGCTTCCTTAAACAAATGCGTTATTGATTCTTTGTAGATATTTTATTTTATTCCATGGATACTTGATCTGGAAAAACATGTATTACCTAGTATTATCAGGATAAACAATCGGGGCTATTCACTAAGCAAAGTTGTTATGGATAGCAACTGTAAATCGTCGTTATCCCATGCTTATTACATGGGATAACGACGATTTACAGTTGCTATCCATAACAACTTTGCTTTGTGAATAGCCCCGATTATCAAACAATCAATGATCTATCTCACCTTTCGACTTTATGTATATGGAACATGATTGAACGATTATGTGTAGGTGAAGGATATTTTCGCGTACCTATCTACAGATTTGATAATCTCTTCACAGCCCTGAATTATTTTCATTGTCTCTATATAAATATCCAATCGAAATGGAGCTTTCGTATTTCCTTCATCAAAATAATGTTTTTTCGCCTAGAAATATCATCGCCGGAAAAAAACTGCCCATATCCGCTCATTCTGTTTGAAAATATACAAATAATATACAAAGGTCTATTCCGATCTTCACCAACAGAATGATTGTTTTTTAACATATTTTTATCAACTCGACCTACATCTATCATCAATGTAACAGAATCTTTCAATGTAGTTTCCACCAGCTTTGAGATACCGATTTACTTGAAAAATCGCATACAAACTATGACAATTTCAGAATAAAAAAATACGAAGATTCCTTTTTAATACGGACAGGATCCTCCGCCACTTTGTAATAATCTTCAAAATGAAATTCGTACAGGGCCGTCGTTAGGAGGTATCATTCAGAAGCGGCATTTCAAACTTAGTCAATAAACAAATTACATATAGGTACTTAATGTGGCATTCGAAATACACTCGTGGCGCGAATATCGGCCAATGCCGCTGAACGTGAGTGTGGATGGTGATATCATTTTCGCGCTTCGCGGCCTTCCGCATTCCGAGACGGTATTTTGTGCCGTGACAAAGGTTTCGCGTAACATCATTGTCTTTCGCGTTACCTGCGCAGTTACGACCAAATGCATTTTCAATGACTTTATTAGCTTCTAAAACGAATGGTTCATGTAGCAATGAAGTTGAATTTGAATTTCGTGATTATTATTAGAGTGCACCTATTTTATGGCTGGCTAAACAGGCCAAGTTCACTGCGAGCGAAAAAAGGAAGCGGCTTTTTCCCGAAAGCAGAATGCGGATAGAGAAAATTGGATAGTTTCACTAAAGGATTAATTTAGTAGATATCTGTATGATTTATGCAGGAGCGAAGGAATAAAGATTTGTTCGAAGAAATTTTCATTTAAATGTGAAGTAACTAGAAATCTTTGCATATTGTCAGCAAGCATTTTGTATACTTCTCATTAGCCGGAAGTAAATAATTTTTCATATATTCCTCAACCAAGGTATGTATGAAATATTTTATGTGCACCACAATGAGTAACTTTTTCTCAGGTCTTCGATACTCATGAAGGGAGGGGTACGAACCCCCTCTACCCCAACCCCCGTAAATCCGCCCTTGTCTTCAACTCTGAAGTGGTTTATTTCCCGCTTTTATAAATAATTTCCACTAAACTCAGTATGTCCTTATTCTTAATAACAAGGTCTTCAGAGAACTGCGAAAATATACAGGCTGTACCATTTAGTTTGAAAAACTTGAGGGTATTTTTAGAATCAGAAGATATGGCATTAAATGCGTTATGCGTCATAGTAATCGTCTGCAGAGTTTCATCAATATCAATTCCTTTTCGTTTTAACGACATCAACTTTGCTCCATACTTCATTCCAATTTTGTACACATACAGGGTGCGCTTTTTAAAACGAAACAGACGAGATAACAAGCGGAATAAATTTATTTCGAAAAAATGCTCGGACACGTCGATTTTTGTTTCGAGGGGGACAACTTTTAAGGTCAAATTCACAACTATATCGCTTCAACCCTTAGTGTTAGAACACCAACCCCTAAATTTTGAATAGGAAAGATATGATGAGTGATACCTCATTTGAAAGGTCCTTTTATCCTGAATTCAGGATATTGATTTTTTCTTCATTTGATTCATTGATTCTTGAGATATTGACATTTGGAGTTGAAACAAAGATGGAATTGTCGTCAAGCAAGCTGTCTGAATCAATCGAATTTATTATTCATTCATTCTGTAGATTTGATGAAACTCCATAACTGCCATACACCAGACATCAAAATACAAAGTTAAAATTTTAACAATATATAATTAGTCACTTAAAAAAATATCAAAATGAAGAAACAATTTCAATTCTTTCTGCCAAAGAATAAACCATTTTCACCTCATTTCTTGAAGAAAGTAAATACCAATAATAATTATTTCATTGTCTAATGTTGACAATTAACGGTTACCATCGTAACCACATAATGAATTAGTCAAATAATTGATGAATTCACATAGCATGGTTAGCGGAATGAATGGTACTGTACGAAATTCAAAATCGAATATCTCGAAAACGAATGCGTTAAACGAGAAAAAAATTATTACGCTGAATTCATGATAAAAAGGCCTTTCGAATGAGGTATCAGTCACCCTATCTTTCATATTCAAAATTTAGGGGTTGGTGTTCTAACACTAAGGGTTGAAGCGATATAGTTGTGAATTTGACCTTAAAAGTTGTCCCCCTCGAAACAAAAATCGACGTGTCCGATCATTTTTTCGAAACAAATTTATTCCGCCCGTTATCTCGTCTGTTTCGTTATGAAAAGCCCACCCTGTATATCCTTCATTTTTCACCAGTTCCAATTTCCTCTATGTTATTATTCGAATTTTTGAAAAGATTTTTGCAATATTTCATTTTCTCGGTGAAAAACCCGGCTATAAAAATATTTTGTTGGACTTCTGTGAGGGCGGCAAATTTGGTTCCTACCTACAAGGTGCGGCACGGAGGGCGGACGTTTTTCAGATGGGCATAACTTTCCCCCACTGAGGACGAGAGAAGTGGGGAAGGTGCCGTTAGACTCGTGTGTTCCTAGCATTTATTTACCAGGTTCCAACAGGATGGGGCGACCGCCCACACAGCCAGAGCATCAATGGACGTTATTCGCCCTCCCTTCCCTGGTCGCCTTATTTCCAGGTTTGGCGATGTTCATTGGCCTCCCCGGTCCCCAGATTTATCCATATGCGATTTTTTCTTATGGGGACACCTCAAGGCTAGAGTATACGAGACCAAGCCCTGAACTCTGGACGAATTGAAAAGTTGAGAGAGCGATGTTGGAGAGAGTCTACGCGAACTTCCAAGAGCGCCTCCAGCACTGCATCACAGATTTCGGCCACCACATGCCTGATGTGATTTTCCACACTTGACTGTCTCAAATGCTATTTCCTTGAGAATCTGATTCCGTCAATAAATGTGTTTTTGAGTAAAAATTAACGCTTTTATTATTTTTTTAAAACCATCCATCCTTCGTGCCGCACCCTGTATATGTGGACAGTTCGGCTAGCAACTGTCCTGGATGGCTATTGTGTCCCGAAAGAAGGAAAATGCTCAAAAGGGTCTATTTTCAACACGATTTCATTCTTCAAGACGTCCGATTAAATAGAAAATTTTCCTTCGGATTCTCCTATTTGTCATTGAACCGCTTCTGTTTTTTGAGATAATCGGAAAATTTCAAATACAAAAGAAATAAAAACATTTTCATAATCTTGATGCGAAACTCATAATCGAAAACCCGATTTTAATTGAAGTGTATAGCACCATTGAAGGAAATGATAAATATCCCTTCCGTGGTCAATCTGAACGAAAATCAATTATTTTCAGGTCACATCCTTCGACTCATGATGAACAAGGAACTCCTCTTCCTCTACAGGACTCAAGGTACAATATGAATCATTCCAAGAGAGGAGTCGCTTTAATATTCAATCACATGTATTTCAATACCAATCTGCCGACGCGACAGGGAACGAATAAGGACAGAGACGACCTTGAATCCTTGTTTTCCAAACTTCAATTCAAAGTTACATGCCATAACGATCTCACAAAGGAACAAATCCGAAGCGCTTTAGTATCAGGTAAATAAAACCAATCTCGTTAGACAACAATATAAAAAAATATCAAACATGTATGAACTAAAGTGTCGGTGTGCAAGAGAGGAAAGTGACCGCCAAACTGTGCATTGAAACGCCAAAAGCTGCGGACTGCGGAGTACATCAAAGTTTTCTATCAAACGCTTTTGCCGCAGCTTTTATTTGAGCTTTCAGACAAATATTCCCTATTCGGGACGAAAGAAAAATGGTCATAGCTTCTTCCCCTTCAACGTTAAAAGGATAAAATTTTCAGTTACAGCTATTGAGGCCATGTTGTACGTTCTTCACCCTGATTTGGACTGAAAAATTCTACAGGGTATTCACAAAAACCTGCTGAATTTCGATTAATGATTTCATCAAAAACTTCCACAATTGAAATGCAAATCCATTTTTTTTATCGAATTCTTATTCTACTTCTGAAAACAAATAAATATTGTTTTATCCACTATATACAAAATATTGATATTTTCCCAGATTTTCAAGAAATTACACGTTTCTAAACATGGTGAAGGAATACATGGTGTGCCGATGGCTGTATTTTAATTCAATTTTCATCCAGGAGTTTGAATAAGAGCATATGGAAATTTCATTTTGACTTTTTCAAGGACTCCCGATTACTTTTTTCCAATAATATTTCAGATATTCAGATATTTCGGATACTGAATATTTTGATTTATGTATGGGTTACAGGGCACTTCTGAAAAACTACTGTTTCATTTATTCATCTGGGTTTCTGCATCAGAAAGTTAAAAAATTGTGAAAAGTTTTTTCAGTATTTCTCATATCATATATTACTTTTCTCTGGTCCGAAAAGGTATAAGTACAAAAATCATTAATATTTTCATTTTCAGCTGCATCAGAGGACCATACTGATCGGGACTGTCTGGTTGTGGTCATCTTGAGCCATGGCGACAATAGAAAAATTTTTGCCAGAGACACTCATTATCCACCGGACTTGCTATGGATGTCTTTCGATGGAATACACTCACCAGGTCTGATTGGAAAACCTAAATTATTTTTCATACAGGTACTTACCTATGTTGAAATTGGACTATCTTCTTTAAAATCCTGTTACATATTTACATTCTTCTTCCATATAGCGTCGATCAACTTCGATAAAGTGAAATTTTCAAGAAATATCGTCTTGAAGTACCTATACCTGAAAATTCCTGAAATTCATTATTTAATTATAAATCCCAGAATAGAATTAAGAAAAAGCTTTTTGCCAGTGATTCTATCTAATAATTAAGGTTTGAATATTCCTCATCAAATATCGAAAAACTATGCACAGACAAAAAGAACAAGAATATTTAAAGCCGGACCCGAATTTTAAGAATTACTGATAGAGCCCCTAGATCTACCTATCAAGTAGTTATCTTTATCGGTAGATCACTGACATCGGGTGATTTTATAGGATAAATGTCAAAGTTTGATCCATTTTCCTGAGGAAATGGGAAAATAATGGGAATCATGAATACCAAGCTATTATGCATTATTGAATTTTCCTCTTTCGATCCGTATACTTATTTACTTCACGGCCAGGATATCTGTGAAAAAAATTTCATCGAGTTTAAAATTGCCCTTTTTGTCGGTTTTTTTCGCGATTTTTGTAATTTTTTTCAAAATACCGTCTACCCGTCTAGAGAATCGATATTTCATCCACGTGTGGATCGATAATTCCTCTTTTCCGCCGTATAAATTTTTTCCATCGGTATCAATATATTGCAGCTTCGCTGCTATTTTAAGGTTCTTCTGGACCCACTTCTTCGATAGATTTCCTCGGGCCGGTCCGCAGAGTTACCATTTTAGTATAGTAAAGAAAAAGAATCAAAGAATGAACAAGTTGATTCCTGATGGTACTTCAAGCCAAAATTCCCTGAAAACAGAGCCGAATTAACCATTAGGCAGAGAAGGCGACTGCCTAGGAGCCCCACATCAGCCCACGTGCCCCGTGCACGACAAAAATTGAATGTTTTATGCAGGGAAGATTGCACTGCCTATAGAGGTCCCCCCACATGGTTTATCCGGCACTGCCTAGGGGCCCCCACATGGTTAATCCGGCCCTGCCTGGAAATTTCAATTGATTCAAGATAATTGTTCAAACGTTAGATCATAGAAGTGAAAGGTTCAAACGTTAGGACGGATCGAAATTTTCGTTGAAAACCGAAAATCACCATATACAGGGTGAATCCTGTTGAACTGTACATGCTTCCCACAGAGGTAGAGGACGCTTAGCCGGTTCCAAAAATACCCCACATGTTGGGTCTTTAGTCACTCGTTTGGATTATACAGGGCGATTTCACGTTTTGGGTCATATTTTCAAAATGCTGTATTGGACGAACGAATAATCACAAATCCATCGAATTTGGTACGTAGTAGGACTGTATCAATCCCCATGCAGCTGAGTTAACATATTATCAGTTTCCAGGACCGGACCCTATTTTTCTGATATTATCGGAATTTATAAAGAAAATCACCCTGTAGATGAAAAAGTCAATAAACCTGTCATGGCAGTTCAAACTACACTGAATACTCTTCAATGAAGAGTAATAAAATCACGTGGCACACCTACAGATTTAGAGAAAAAAAATATTGAATATGCGTACTCGGAGATAAATTTTTTGGACGGCCTAATTCACATGGAAAACCATACCCAAATGTATCAAAAGTTGAAGACAGGAGAATATTATCAGTTCGATAATCGATATTCAAGTATTCCAATATTCAGGTAATTTTTGTCAGTGCATCGAAATCTATTAAATTAATTTTCTATTGAAAGAAATAAAACTGTTTAATAACACTATTTCAAAAAGTAAGAAAAAAGGGATATGAAATATTCACAAAAGATGCTCGAAATGTCCTCATTCCATCTGAATACATTTTCGAGCTCTGATAAAAATATGATTGGTTGATCTCCGTATCATTGCGGGATCACTCCTAATCTTGACACACGCTGCTTCAATCCTTTCTTTGAGATGTTCCCTGGAATTAATCTCAACGTTGTAAACTAATTCTCTCATGTAGCCCCATAAGAAAAAGTCTAGGGGCGAAAGGTCAGGAGATCTTGCAGGCCATGAAATAGGACTCCCTCGAACTATAAACCACCGTCATAGCGGTTGTGCAAGAATTCACGAACCTGCAGAGTGTAATGAGGTGTAGCCCCGTCGTGTTGAAAATAAATCCCGTGTTGGTTGATTGTTCCTAATAACTCAGGTAAACGATGATTTATAAAATTCTGAATTCATTTGTGAATTCAACGTAATTTCGAAAAAATGTGGTCCAATTAATTCGTTCAGGCCGCACCACATATTTATAGAAAATCGATACTGTGAATTTCGTTGTGTTTTTGCATGATGATTTTATTGTGCCCACACATGTGAATCTCCCATATTAAATATACCATCTCTGGTGAACTGGGCTTCATCAATCAAAATAATTCGTGATATTCTTCTTCTACTATTACCCACTCAATTTCAAATTTGAAAACCGGAGTCTGGATTCATAATCTGGTGCTTCCAAACGTTGAACTTTAGCTGAATGTTATGGATGGTAGTTTTCCAGCTTTAAAGTAGTGCACACTATTTTTTGAGAAACACCTGTTCTTCGTGTCACCTTGCGAGTACTGATACTTGGATCGTTCTCGACAATTTCCACAATATTTTCATCATTATTTACAATATACCTTATCGCCGTGGTTTCGAATTTGGAAATGTTCCATGCTCCCTGAGATACACAAAAACTGCTGAGAAAGTCTGCTGGCTGGGGATCCTGAGTACGATTATTCAATTTTTTTTTCTAAATCTATTTGTGTGCCTCGCGATTTTATGACAATTTCTTGTAGGTTATTTAATGTTGTTCGGTCTCCCGTAACGGTTTTGTGGGAGTGCCATATTCAGGGCGAATCTTTCGACCTATCATCTATTGAAAAACCCAATCTGAAATGGGAGTCCGTCCCTGAATATTGGAATACTTGAAAGCCTAGATGATCTCAACCATTAATATTCAAATTTTGATATAGTTGGGTATGATTTTCTTTGTGAATTAGGCCGTCCAAAAAAAATTTTTTTCCGAGTACGCATATTCAATATTATTTTTCTCTAAATCTATAGGTGTGCCACGTGATTTTATTACACTTGATTGAAGAGTCTCCAGTGTAGTTTCAACTGCAATGACAGGTTTATTGACTTTTTCATCTACAGGATGATTTTCTTTATAAATTCTGATAATATCAGAAAAATAGAGTCCGGTCCTGGAAACTGATAATCTGATAAGTTAGCTGTATGGGGATCGGTACAGTCCTCCTACGTACCAAATTTGGTGGATTTGTGATTATTCGTTCGTCCAATAGAGCATTTTGAAAATATGACCCAAAACTGGAAATCCCCCTGTATAATTCAATTAATTCAAACGAATAGTTTGAGACCTTTCATGTGGGGTATTTTTGAAACCAGCAAAGTGTCCTCTATCTCTGTGTGAAGTATGTACAGTTCAACAGGATTCACCCTGTATAAAACGTATGAAGAGAAGAAGGCACTTTTAAATGGTCATTTGATATTAACCTGAGTAGCATCTTTACGTGGTCGAAATATGTGCAAGCGTTTTTCACTGAAATTTATTAGATATATATTCTTTTGAAACCTGGCTATACATACTTTTTTCTTAAATCAAACAGTAGGATGGCTTTTGGCCATGGGCGCCCTCAGAAATTATTCTCAGGGGGGAAATAAAAATGAGAAAGTAATATTAAGGTGTCGTGCTGAAAAACGAAATAAGGCCATCAAAATCACAGGGGGAGCATGGCCCCCGGGCCCCCCCTGGACCCCCCTGCGGGCGCCCATGCATTGGAACGGGTAAAGAAATGGCTATACAAAGAACAGATTGTATAAAAGAAAAAATCTGTTTCTCGCCCCAAATCTGATTGTTAGCAAAGGGAATTTAAACGGGGTACCTACCTTACAATTCTTCGTATGATACACGAGAACAGATAAAAACGAAAAACCTGTGATAATTTGTTCCCATTTCCTATGAACGAGAGCGTTGTAATTTTGCCCAAATGTCTGCAATTTTGGAATTTCCAGTCGGAAATGATCTTGAACGATTATGTTTGTCTCAGTTATTGGTCCAAAATTGTATTTTTGAGAGTTTTGGATTGAATATAGCCTTAGAGTAGACTATAGTCTATAGTCTAAGAATATGGCTCTATATTTTTTAGGCATGTAGAGGAGAAAGAGTCGACTTAGGAGTTCCATGCAAACAATCAACTGCAGTGGATTCTATGAAACGAGAAGATAGATTTATAAATATTCCTATAATGGCAGACATACTGGTGATGTACTCCACTGTGGAAGGTAAAGAAAGTAATTTAATTACTTGAATTACTAAGATAAGCACACCTTCTCGCATTGTTGACTGTACATAAAGTTCCTTTTCATTTCAGATTTTCTCTCTTGGAGAAATCCCAAAAGTGGGAGTTATTTCATCCAGTCCCTTGTGAGACAAGTTTCGGCACATGCCAAAGAAAAAGATCTTCTCTCTATTCTTACCTACGTTAACAGAGAGATTGCTACCGGTTACTCCCCAGAGATGAAAAAAGATAGAATACAAAGCTATATAAATAAACAAATGAGTTCTATAGTGAGCATGCTGACTAGAGAAATATATTTCACATAATATGATAGTGTTCATTAAAACTTTACCTAATAAATGAATCATATATACTAAACAATAAAGATGCCAATAGCAGAATAGCTTATATAAGAAGCGAAAAGTGATATTCTTTCCGAGGTGGGAAGTGAATGTGCAGACATGAAAAAGCTACAAGAACATCAGAAAACGGAAGATTGATGACTACAATTCAATCAATAACCCAGACAGCACCACATATTCTCAGAATAAGCCATGTACATCATACGACGTACCTATAAAAATTGTCTTCCTATTAAAAAAACCTTGCCACATTGTGGTAAAACTGCGTTTAGAATGAAACAAAAATAATGCTTAAATAAATAAGACTATTTTTCATCATGTTCTTATTCGAAGTTTATTATTTCCACTTCCTTCTATTATATTTACCCTCCCTTATCGTACTAATTGTCCAACTAAAACTAACCCTATCCAGTGGGGAATATGAGTGGTCACAAACTGGTTATTTGAAAAAAAAAATATAGCAACAAGATTAAAAGTATGGTAGGAGGTAGGTACCTACCTATTCGGCTATTCCGATCGTTTTCATGTGTCGGATGATGTTAAGCTATCATAAAATATACACTGATAGATAACAGTATTCAAACTCCCTTCTAAATAAGGGAATATGAAGTGAAATGGATCGTGAATATTCAATGAAGAACTTTCCTTATGGCAAATGGCGTTCCGTCAAATGTTGTAATTTTTTGGTATACCTAACGTAATACCTAGGAGCTTCTAGGTAATACGAACGTTGAAGTTGAGAATTACCCACTTTTGCTACGCGCATATCTCGAAACAGAATCGAATGAACTTCAAATTTTTCTCAAGAAACATTTCATTCCATCCCCAGGGAGCAACCATATAGACTCTTATAGACTATAGAGGAAAACGACCGAAAATCGTTAGGTACGAATACAGGGTTATCCATAATTGAATGCATGCCCGATTTTGAAAGTACCTACCTATAAAATATGTCAGTTCCAGAGCGAGAACGTTCGCAAAATGAACTATTTCACTAGATATGTTGTTCTTGTTATCTACATCGAAAAAACCTGAAATACCAAGAATTCATACTGGGTGATCTTTTGTTATAGAAACTATTCACAATGAAGGTTAAGTGAACAGCCTGATGTATTTTTGGGTTGATTAAAGGTGTTTGATTTTTTCAGAACATATCATCATGGAGAATACAGGGTGATTGAGTCATGAAATAAACTGTGAATCTGACGAAAATATCCAAAAACCACCTTTTTTTTCATCACTCTCTATTTCAAGATTAACTCCGTTGAGGTGGGAGTTTTCACCTCTGTACTTGATATGAAAACATCAATACGGCTGAGAGTTTAAATCCACTTCCTACCACCAGATTTTTTTTTATGTAATATGAAGATTATTTATTAATGTTATTCTATCCTTATTCCAGCAACTAGTTTGTTTTTCAAATTTTTGTATCACTTTAACTCGTATTTTGCATTTTCAACTAATTCGTAGAAGGTTTGTAAAACAAAATCATGATATGTTACAAAAATTAGAAAAACAAACTAGTTATGCTGGAATCAGGAATAAGAATAAATAATTTTTATATTACATAAACAAAAATCTGGTCATAGGAAGTGGATAAAAACTCTCAGCCGTATTGATGTTCTTATATCAATAAGTACAGTGGTATAAAACAGCACTCCCACCTCAACGGAGTTAATCTTGAAATAGAGGGTGATGAAAATAAAGGTGGTTTTTGGGCATTTTCGTGAGGTTCGCAGTTTATTTCATGACCGAATAGGTTTTGAAAAAATCAAACAAACACAGTCATTAAATCAACCCAAAAATACAGGGTGTCCACTTAACCTTCACTGTGAATAGTTTCTATAATAATGGATCACCCAGTATGAATTCTGGGTATTTCAGGTTTTTTCGATGTAACAACAACATGTCTAGTGAAATAGTTCATTTTGCGAACGTTCTCGCTCTGGAAGTTCTGGAACTGACATATTTTATACTTTCAAAATCGGGCATGCATTCAATTATGGATAACCTTGTATGTATTCGTAACGATTTTCGGTCATATTCCTTCCTCTATATAGTTGCTCCCTGGCGATGGAATGAAACGTTTCTTGAGAAAAATTGAAGTTCATTCGAATCTGTTTCGAGATATGCGCGTAGTGAAAGTGGGTAATTCTCAATTTCAACGCCCTGTATCTTAAAAACTAGTCATAGGATTGAGTTGGGGCCATGGATACTTTTGATCAGTAGGTCGAGTACTACATTATACCAAAAAATATCTAATAACATTTGACGGAACGCCATTTGCCATAAAGAAATTGCGGGGTCATTTGATCTAGAATTGCGAAACGTCGCTATAAAAGGAAATAAATTTTAAAACTCAGACACACCACCTGAAACTTCCTACAGGCAGTTTGAGTTTGATCTGTTTGATCCCATGAAAGGATGTACCTATTAACAGTAGGTATACTCCATTCACAATTATAAAATCACAACTCTGGCCATGGTTTCGTTTTCAGGAATTGGTGCACCTGATGAAAAATCTGTGCGCGTACATAGAATATCGTTTATGACGAAACGACGATGCCAGTTTTTCTGTTTACATCAAAGTAAAAGTATCAAAGATTTTCCACATTCTGTTAGTTCGAATCGATTGGCGATTTTGGGGCGAAATATCGATAGGAAATCGCCTATTTTTCCGTTCTTCGTCGTCCAGAAGAAGTTTCCAGTCGATTTTTTTCCTTTCACGAGTTTTGGCGTGAGTACGAACGGCAAATTTGAATTGGACCAAAAATCGATTTATATGCATAAATAAAGCGAAAGTAAGTACTAAGTAATCGACCTTTTTACACTTGATAACGAAGTTTTTTTTAGCTATCTGGCCGTTTTGAAAGATTTCAAACGAAATTCCGGTCCCCCAGAAGTTTGGTTAGTTTCGGTATCGTTTTTGGTGCTCAAAATTTATTTGGAATGTGTGAATGGACAAAAAAGAGTTCCTTATACGATCGGAAAATATGGTTCAGGTAGGATTTTCGAGGAATTATGAGGAAAGAACTTGCAGAATGAAATTGCACGATTTTCGTAAGTACCTAAACGGGTTCTGGATGGCCATCATCGGTCTGTTAATGATTATTGTTGATCGTTTTCACGTTTCAGAAAAAAACACGTCGAAAAAGCTAAAAAAAAAGAAGAAATATGACTATATTGCATTCCACAGTTGGTGAATTCAGATTCCGATGAATTGAAATGTGTCACTGGAGCTTTCATTCCTATCAATCCTTTGCCGAAAGTAGAAATAGGCTATATTGAACCAGAATACATCGGTTTTTTCCATATTCCAGGAGTTTGTGTCTTATTTTAGAACAGGTGAATGATAAATGTGTAGCATATGTTTGACCTATCCCATTTTATTTGTACAAGTAATGTGGTAGTAATGTATGAATATTTTTTAATCTAATAAACTACTATCTATACAATCAGAATATTTTACTCCTTGTTCATAAGATCAAATAATAAATAAAATGTCGTCAAGTCTTGAACTTTCAGTTCAAGAGGATAATACACATTAAATCTTCACAAGCATGCATATGAAAATTATGTGAAAGCAATGCAATTTTTTTCCATGGCGAAAAATAATATATTTCAACAGTGATCTCTTATACTTTTCATGCAAATAACTAGAAAAGGAATCCTTTCTATCAATTCATATAAACGTTAATTATTTTCGTCCATCACATCTTTTCCGATTCTGAGAAATACGCTAAGAATGTAGAAAGGGCAACATAGTGTTGACTTGGAACATAAAAATATTTTGAAAAACGTCATAAATTCGATACAGAGTGGAATGTGTCAAATTTCCAAGGCCAGAGTTGTGATTTTATAATTGTGAATGGAGTATATATCAGATATATCTAAAACACGACAGTGGTAAATTTAATTAAGGTATACCTACTAAATGCGAGTAACGCCAGTGGTCCGTTTCCTGTATTCCTGAAATTGGGGAACGAAGGCTACGGGTAACGGTGTAAATTCATAGTGATTTAATTTAATATTATGAATTCCATCGAAAAATTATCTTCCCTACTTCCAGGAATCGAGTGATCGGGGATGTTAGTTTATGCATTGAAGCATGGCCTTCTTAAACTTTTGAAGGCCGTGATTGAAGTAAGAAGAGAAAGAATGTTATTTGATGTACAGTTTTTTAGACAGCTATCAAACGAAACCTAACCTGTAAATGAAATTATTTGTTTGTTTACATGTAGACTTCAGATGAAGGTGGAAGCTTTCCTTTTGTTGAAACAAAAACATCTGAAATGGCATCAAAGTCACGAATTGAACAAATTATTGATAGTATCAATTCGAAAAATGCCAAAAGGGTTGCATTTCTCCTGGTCCTCATATTTGCTGCCTATCATACAATTCTTCATTTGAGATATGGTTAGTAAAATCAGTTTCATAAAGAAAAATAGAAAGAATTCCTCACTTTCTAGGTTCGAACTCTTGTAAATGGCTGTTGTCCGATGGGAGATATAAGGGTGACCAAGAATGGCAACCTTACGGTTGTATGCTTCACTTATATACTAAAATGTAAGTCCATAATTTGACCACCCAAACCAAATATTAATTCATCCTTATTCTAGAGATACGAGGAGGTGTTTGCGGTACCTTGCATTCTATGAAAAGAAAAGTTATTTTGCATTTGTTGGAGATTCTAGAATTCAAGAGCTTTATCATGCATTTGTACAACAGATTCAAGTGAGTAATGGAGCAATTACTGAAACTCCAGAGGCTTTCCATAAATCTTTCACTTATACAGAGGACAAACTCAAACTTAAGGTTGAATATTTCCATTACCCAGATGTCTCTGTTGACATGGTCAAACTTTTCAGGTAAGGTTTCAAGAACATTCATAAATAAATCAGTTGAAATTGTTAAAACTCATCTGATAACTTTGAATATGTCAACTACTCTATGCAAATTTTACCAACAAATGTGGACTTGTTGGTATGAAATTATTTAGGTACCAATGCTGTCCTAATTGATTTTTCTCTTTATCATAAAATAAAACCTTTCTTTTTCATTTCAAGAAGTGATTTAGTTTTCATAGTTCCTTACATAGTATTGGTGACTATCATATTACATATATTGAAGCCAGAAAGCCTTAGTTCCTAAGAATTCAGTGATGCAACCTCTAGTATGCAGTTGAAAAACTGCAAAATTTGTTTAATTTAAAACTAGGAAAGCGTGGCGGCATCTATTAATGAGAACTGAACACTATGGATAGCTACTGAGTATTGATATACCACGAACAATTCAATCCAAAAACATTTATTGGTTCATAGATGCACTAGTTTGCAGTTTGAAAACAGACAAATTTTGTAGGTTTTCAACTGGGAATTAGCAAGGAATTGAGGCTTTTTGGTTTCATTGCTCCTTATAAACTATTGTGACATCATTGTAGCCGTTGACCTTACATTTTCCATTGGCCAGTGCCTACATGTATAAGCCTTCATGTTGTCTACAATATTGTAAACTATAAATACTCAATGATTATATGGATTTTCATTCACCTCAAATGTGATTTTGAAAGGCTCTTTCCACTATTGTGTTCAAAGAGTAATAATATTTTCATTGCAGGTCTTGGCAGAAGGGGAACAATGCTCCTTCAATTATTGTAGCTGGTACAGCTTTACCAGCAATTAAAAGATCTAATGGATCACTGACAATGCTGAATGAATATAGTGTAAATACAACAAAGCTTTATCAACCTATCAATGAATTACGTAAAAAAAATATCAGAGTTCTTTGGACCCTACAAGTACCTGTGGAAGAAGAGAAACTCAAACATGAAGACAAAATGATAACTAATTCTTTAATTGATCAATACAACGAAGCAGCTATTGAGGTAATGATTTGTCAAGTTTTACTAGAAAAACATAATTTTCATTCTTGCCAGGATTTCTTTGCTTCATTATTCTGCCGTCCTTAGCAAGAAGTTTCTCCAATCTGATCTAAATTAAATACTCGATTTTCTTTTAGGTTTTGTCACACTCTGCTGCTGATCTGTGGTGGAGCACAAAATTGGTTGGAGAAGGCATGTTATCTGAGAGTCCAGATGGTATACACTTATCTAAAAAACCACTGAGACATAATGTTCAAATATTACTGAATATGTACTGTAATGATTACATGAATTTTGACGATGGCACCTGCTGTAGTTCAACTGAATCTTACACCACCGTACAGAAAATTACTTTTCTGTTCCTTGGCATCTGGTGAGTTTTCATTTTCTATCCTATGTTTTGTTTTTGTGATTTTTCACAATTGTTACATCAGAGTACAGGATCAGCAATAAAATGTTAAAACTTCAACTTTCAAATATAAGTTTTTTCCAAAATACCTTTCAACAAAGATACAAATCAAGAAAAAATTTTGATCCATAAAGACAAAATCTAAAAGAGAACATTTCAGTGACTTATAATAGATTCATCACAATGATGATTGTCTGTCTGATTTCATATATTCTACTAGCTTCACACTTGCTAAAAATACTAGTTCAATTCAGGAGATGGGATGGAAAACGAATATTTGAGTGCTCGTTTTACCAAGGGATTTATCATTTCATCATAATGAATCTGTATTCATATAATTTCGAGCCGGAAATGGTCTCAAACAACAAGGTTCGACTTACTGATGACAAATTCGTGGTCAAATTCAATTTTGTCTGTCCTGCGTCAACACAATACCTCTCGGACGGTTCAACCTAAAAACTTCAGATTTTAATAGTAGGTTCGAATCTCAATTGCTGCTGTCAAGTTCGTTGGAAATTTTGTTGTCCTGATAATTTCAAAAATGCCAATTCGATCGAGATGTAATTTTGCATTCAAATGAAGAATGATGTATTCGAGCTGCATGCAAAATTTTGTCCATACTGCGAAACCAGGACCATATTTAAGTTCTAGGGAGTTATCGGAAAAAAATCACAATATTTCTGTGGAAACAGATCAGGGATCATGGACAATTTCTTAAACTGCTGCTTTTTTGAGAGTTGTCAAATTTTTTTTTCAATTGCTTTCTTTAACTGACTTCTACCTATAATGTGGATGTACATACAAGATGGATACTCGTTTGAAAAAATCTCTGTTAAGAAAGACTAGCTTTTATAAAAACCCTAAAAATTTATTCATTTCAAAATTCATTGTAAAAAGTTCTTGAGAGTGTCAAAGGAACTTTCAAAACTTAGCGTAGGTGAAGGATTCACATTCAACACTGGTGCAGCAGCTCCTAACTAAAAATTATAACCAAAAATTGCAGATCTCCACAGCATTGTTAAGGAATTATTCGCAATATTACACGTGACGCTATTGCGGCCATGGACAAATACCGCGACATCTTTCGATAGAAATCAGAAGTAATGCCTAATTTCAAATTTCGGTTTGAAAAGAAAGTCTTTAACAAAATCTCATCAGTGCCAACCTTAGGTTTTCTGTGCATCTATCATATGTGGTAAAGGTTGACACTGTCAGAGTGTTTATTCCATTTGTTCACACCATGCTGATATCAAGATGAACAGATAATATTGAAATTATTACTGGTTGATATTTAATTTGTTCTTTACAGCTTTGTAATAGCCATAGTTTTGTATTTCTTCAAAGTGTTTCTCAAATGGAGAAAAAAATTCACACATGAATACACACTGCTGACAGAGGAACCCCAAACAATCAAGACAGGATCACCTGTGGAGACATGCTATACACTCTTCAGTTCAATTGCTCGTATTTCCATCATCATGATGTATTTCTTCATTTGTGATAGAACTAACTTTTTTATGAAAGAGAATAAGTACTATTCTGAGTTCAGTTTTTGGCTTCCAATCGGTTACATAACTGTTTTAGGCCTATTTTTCACAGAAAATAGCAGATTCACGAAAGTTTTGCATCAGGATCAACTCAATGAAACCAAAGGTTGGATGCTTCTTGTCATACTTGTGTATCATGTTACTGGTGCCAATAGAATTTTGACCATAAATATGCACATGAAAGTACTAATTTCAAGTTATTTGTTTCTATTGGGTTATGAGCAGTTTTGTTATGTGTGGCATCGGAATGATATCAGTATAAAGAGTTATTTCAGAATGATGTTTCAAATTAATTTTATGACTGTTACTCTATGTTTAGTGATGAATCGCCCATATCAATTTTATTATTTCGTTCCTTTGCTGTCTTTCTGGTACATGATGGTGTACTGTTTCTTAGCTTTTCCACCAAAGATCACAATGACAACTTCAGAAAACAATCCTATACAATATTCGTACCTGCTTATTAAATTTATTGGTATATTTAGCGTGATAACGATACTTTATTTATCGGAAGTATTCTTTGAGAAAGTCTTTGTGACCCGGCCTTGGAAAGCTTTGTTTGTTTCTACAGATGATGACATTCGAGAATGGTGGCTGATGTGGAAATTAGATCGTTATTCCGTTATTCACGGTATGGGGTATGCAGTTTTGATGTTACTTGCTCAAAAATATAATCTGTTTGATGACAACAATCACAGTAATTTATTCTCAAGAGGCTTAACATTGAGTGCTACTCTTCTAGCTATCGTTGGTTTAGGATGTTATCTGACAATGACTTTTTTGTGCCATAATGAGATGGAATGTAGTGAGATACATTCCTATGTGGTATTTATACCAATTATTAGTTATATAATTTTACGTAATATTTCTGGTTTTTTGAGAACTAGATATTCTAGTCTATTTGCTTGGTTTGGGGAGATCTCATTAGAACTTTTTGTTAGTCAGTACCATATTCTTTTAGCTGCAGATAACCATGGTGTTTTGGTGCTATTACCAGGTTATCCAGTTATGAACATAATTATTACCTCTTTCATTTTCGTGACAGCCTCCCATGAGTTCCATAGATTGACCAAAGTATTACTTCCGTTTGCTGTTCCTTCTGATTGGAAGTTAGTTCTTCGAAATGCAATTTTGTTTTTAGCTATACTTGTCCCAATAGGTATCAACGATGGCATGTTTTAACACGGAAATTAACTCAGGTATTTACGTCACTAGCCCAGTCAGATTAGCTAGGAAAATGAATCGTATATTTTGAATGGGTTGAAACATCTGATATTGAATTTTTGAGGTGTGAGGCTTAATGTATGTTTTGAATCTCATGGTGAGGGAAGAATGAGTTGTGATAAAATTTGTATCAGGGTTTAATTTTTGGGCAAACTATGTCGAAACTGTAATACTGATGACTCTAATTATGAACATTTTCGCTTTAAGAAACTCATCAATTGATTATTGACCACATCAACAATTTACTGAAAATATTTTTTTCACTTTCTCCTTGAAATGAACCAAACTCTATTGTTCCTTATTTTATACGATGTTCCTCTTGGATATTTTTAAATTCATTGTACTCACATTTTTCAAGACTGATATCTGTTAACTTATTCAAATGGACTGTATATATTTCAATGGAATTACTTTGGATGTAATTAAGGAAATGATCTCGAAACATTGTAAATATTAGTTGTAAGAATAAATACATGTATTTCCCATTCATTTGGTTTCATTTTGAAAGTCTGAATAACATACCATGTAAATTTATCTCATTAACTTATTCAAAAATTTGAAAAAACCGATTGACGTGGCGTCATCAAAATTAATTAATCCCATGAATATAAAACGAGAACTCAAAGAAATTGAACAAATGATATGTTCTTGTTAATTTTTCCTTCAATGGATGAAAATAATAGCACCGTGGTGCATTCGATTAAAATGAAAACAACCTACATATGTCATATATTATATTGGCAGACTCTAATTTGGTCAATCATTTTTTTCCTGATTGAAACAATAGGTTATTATGACTCATAAGGAATCACCATCCTTTGTCCATTACAAAAGTATACATATAAATGTACAATAATATAAAATCTTGTCTGTTAGGACAGTCCACTAGGGACTCAATAAATGATAGAAATGGACTAGCAGAGATCTAAATCAGAAGTAATACGTCGGGACGTGCCGTTGATTGCTATCGTAGGTTGGACTATGTGGCACTGATGGAGGCTAGAAACCAGTCTGGCATTGTCCTCCTGCGGGAGCGGGAACGTCCCAACGTGTTACTTCTGAAGTAGATCTCTGCTAGTCCATTTCTCTCATATTTTCCATAATATCTGACACATTATAAAAAAGAATCCCTTGGAAAAGATCAGAGTAAGCCACTGGATTGCTTTAAAAAAGTGTCTTCATAATATTTTTATTTCTGCAAAGAGGCATGGACGTAATGACCAAAGTTGAAATTGCCCCAAAAAAAATATGTAGAGCACTCCTCAGTGAACGTCATCGTGAAGTACTCGAGTACTGGCAATTGATCATCGAAAAAGCTCCCAGAAGTGAGGTTTCTACCCTTATTGCATCTATTTAAAACATTTCTCACATTTCTCTTCGGTTATAGACCGCCTATTAATTGATTTCGTGCTTTTTCACGAAAAGTACATCAACAAAAAAAAATTATTTTGTGTCTGACTTTCCTGCGTGAAATTGTTCATATATAATTTTTTCACCTAGAAAAACCACCCAATAAATCGATAGAAACGCCGAAAAATAAAAAAAACGAAGAAATAAATTATTGGCATCGTATCTCTGCAACACACAATTCATTCAATTTTCGTGTCTTAGTGGCATTTTGCATAACTACTACCACGTTACCGAGAACTCCACATTTGGAAATCCCTCTTGAAGGGATTGTGAGAATTCGTTTGGAGGCTAAGTTGGTACTACTATCGACCTGATAGTAGAACACACACAGAATTTGAGCATCATCTGTTAATCAGTGATAGTTTGCTCAAATCGGACAATTAATTGTTTCATGCATCTACTTGATGGATATGAAAATTTAATGGCAAAACCTATAGGTTAACTATTAAGTTTTTTATTTTTTAACATCACGTTTTTCAATTTTCATTAGGATTATTGCTGAGTGGTATCCATAATTGATTGAAGTATCAATGAAATTACTGTAAACATTATAAATATAACCTTTAATCGAAGACTTTACATGAAATCACATATTATTACAAGTCTGTACGTACTCCAAACCCAGGGCCTGGAGGATCCCCCTTCAGTGAAGTTGGTTCACCAATAGGTTCAGAAGCATATCTTCCACTTCTAAAATATGAAATCTCATAACTTTCACTTCTAATAATGATTTCACATGAAGATAAAACTTCCATCAAGAAATTCGAGAATATCACATTCTCATGTGAATAGTACAGATCAGGCCCATTCATAAAGCCCAGTGTTCACAAGTCCAACATGCTTATGATCCAAAAGTGCTTTGGAAGCATCATCATACTGTCAGATTTTGGGTATATGAGCACTGGGCTTTACTCCTTTTTTTGAAATTTAAGCATCCAATTCAAAGCTTGAATTGTTCTGGTGTTGTATATGTATACTTTAATTTTGAACAAAAAATATATCTTTGACAGGATGGATCCCTTAGATGTTAGATTTTGAATTAGAACATTTTAACTGTTTACTATATTAACACAATCGGCTTACCTTGGGCCAGCTTTTGGCTTCTTACCAGCCTTCAAGTCATTTAAAATTTCATTTGTATCATTCACAGTTAGGTCTTCCTGAAATAGAAAAATAGTCATTATTTGAATATTTATATTTTGTTCTGATTATTCTATAATTTGAATACATACTATGATTTGATAAATGTTTGTAAGCATAATACGTATAGTTACAGTATTTTCATTTCAAATAAAGACAAAGATAGAAGGATTTTAGTGCTATGATATAAATTCCTCTGAATTGCCAAAACATGGTAAGATTTCAGGATTTACAATAAGTAAAAGTATCTACTACTTACATAATAATCATCATTTACTTGCATCATTGGAGCATTTACACAAGCGCCCAAACATTCAACTTCAGAAATTGTGAACATCATATCTTTAGATGTTTCTCCAACCCCAATGCCCAAATTTTGTTTGCATGCATCCAAAATTTCATCGGAGCCTCTCAGCCAACATGGAGTAGTAGTACAAACTTGGACGTGATATTTACCAGTTGGGTTCCTAAATGAAAATAACTTGCATCATTTATTCTTCTGGTACAAACTGTTTTACCTCATGAACATGGTATAGAATGTAGCTACTTCATAAACCCTCATACGTGGTAGATTTAAAATTTCAGCAACTTTATGCATAGCTGATAAGGGCAGCCACCCATACTGTCTCTGGGCCAAATCTAGAAGAGGTATCATAGCTGCACGTTTATGACCTTCTGGATAAATGGCAAGAATGGCATCTACCCTCTAGAAAAAGAACAAAATACAAATACCAGTAGGAACTATCAGGGGTTCCATGTACTGAAAATATGATTATTGTATTGACAGATACTCCTTGTTTATTTCCATTTACCTTCTGGTTGTCGGGTGTAAATTCGAATGCGATTTCTGGATTATTTTCTGGTGTGTCCCTATGTACGAATAAACTATCATGATTGAGGGATGAGGTTGAATGTAGGGAACGTATTCCTGTAAAGCGACCCTAAAACGAATTTGATAGTGTGGTAACCTTCGTATGATATAAAAACATACTGCAAATTTTCCAAATGCTTCCAGAGTTTTCAACATTGCGATGAATCAAAATTTATTTTTGGGAAAGCTGCTTCACACAATATTCACTTCAATTCTTTTAAAATCAGCTGAAAAAGGTATGACGTAACGGTAATATCCAACACTCTTTGGTAATAATTATTACCAAAGGAGAAAAATAGCCTATATATTTGACATGATCACATAACCTAAACGTCCCAAATCTAACCTCACAAGATTTCAGTCTGTCAGTTGATCGAACAAATAACAAATCAAACTTATAAAAAATTGCTCCTGTTCACATATTTCTTTACTTAACATGGATTCTGAAGTAAAACTGGCTGAGATAGCCAATGATTATGCTAAATATCTCAACCATGATATGGATAAAAAGGTTCGGTAATATAGAATTGTAAACATGTCACCTTCGATTTTCAATGATTTTTCTTACTAGTTGTTACCCCTAAATCGACTGATAAATGGTATGAAAGCCCATATGGATCAGTGTCAAACACTTGTAACTCTTAGTCAAGAAAATGTGGACGAATCGACAAGAGCTTTGACCTCTTTGACTAATTGTAACAATCAGCTCAATGAACTTTGTTCAAAAATCGATACTGTTGAGAAGGTAGTGGATCATATAAAATGTAACTTGAGTAGTTTAGAAGAAGATATTGAAAAGGCTGAGCATAAATTGGGATTGAATAATGATAACTTAGTAGTTAATATTCTCAACCCTCTTTTTGTAAGTATTCATTCTTCATGGACTGCTAATATGTATTTTGTTATACACAGCAATGAAACATTTATCATTGATCTATGACTTGGTTATGCTAATGACTAAAATAGTATCATCACTTTTTTTTCAGAAAAAAACTGTCGATAAGAGAAATGTATCTATTGATAAGCCACCATTTGATCCAAATGAATATTTCATTGCAGAGAGATATGATGAAGGATTATGAATTGATTACAATTTGAAGTGATTTGGAGTGACAATTCAAAAATAGTAAATAACTATAGCACAACAACAATAAGAAGCAAAAGTATACTGTATTGAAAGTGGCAAACTATACTAAAACCTAGATTTGACTAAATTATATGTATGAAATCTTAGACAAAGGTTTCCTTTGTCTAAATATGAAACTGTGTGTACTTTCTCAGATATCCTCTGCTCTGATACATGAGAAATGAGTATGTTAAAAAATGGAAGAATTTGGACAGAAAATGCAGTCACTACATTAACACCAGTCCTAGAATGAAAAATACTTATAACAATTTTTATGCATTTTCTGCATTTTATTCATTTATTTATAATATGGAGAGAATGTAGGGATACCATTCAATAAACAATAAATGTGTAAAGTTTTGTTTTTAGTTGAAGTTTTCGTACACTCTCTCTGGACTGGACTTGCATTGTACAGGTCGCATTTATAAATGTACTGAAAGTACAATGCAGATTGGTGTGCGCCTAATCTTCAAGGGGACGATATACTCTGGCCGACGCCGACGGCTACGGCCTTTCATTTTTCCAAGTTCACGCCCTCATTTTTTCACTTAGAAGCTTGATTTTTTTTTAGTTGAGGTTAAAGAATGTGGGCACTCCAATTTAGTGTCTTGAAAAAATTATTTTTTCTCGCCTTTCATTTTCCAAGTTTACGCCCGCAATTTTTCACCTCAAAGCTTGTTTTTTTTTTAAATTGAAGTAGAAGGATGTCTTGAGGGCACTCCAATTCCTTCTCTTCGAAAAAACTATTTTTTCGTATGAAAAAATCGAGAATTTGAGAGTCTATGAAAATTGACTTCATAATCGTTTTTCGGCGGTTGTTCATCAATTTTTTTCGAAAAATTCATTGGAGTGCTCTCGACAAATCAATTTTCTACATTTAAAAAAATCCATTTGGATAGGCGCTTGAATAATGCAAAAAATGATGGAAATACTGAAAAGACTTCCAGAAAGTGTGAAATCGCAGAGAACTGTCTGAAATTCCAGGAGAATTAAAAAAAATCAAGCTTTCAGGTGGAAAATTGAGGGCGTGAACTAGAAGGAGGAAACTATCTCCTAAATTAATCACAATGGAAGGAACTGCCTTAGTCCCCACGGATCATACTAAATATCTTGGTAATTTATTTCGACCAAAAGCTCTTTTGGAGCCTACATCTCAAGGAAGTGATCAGCAAGGGCCAGAGAGTTCTCTTCGCATGCCAGAGGATGATCGGAAGTACGTTGGGACTCAAACCTGAAATTACCAATTGGATTTATAAATCCATTGTGCGGCCAATCGTTAGCTACGCAGCTTTCATTTGGTGGCCGGGACAGAAAACCCTGGACAAATGGCAAAAAGCGGCATATTTGCCCATAACTGGAGCATCTCTTTTCGACCACTGCCATGCAAGTCATCCTGGACCTGCCTCCGCTAGGACTATTCTTAGAAAGTGAGGTAGCCAGGTGGGCTCTCAGGGTGTCGAGAGAGCGAGAACACAAAACTGGTGACTACACAGGCTATCTTCGCATTCTGAATGAGTGTAAGCAGGTCTTATATTAGATGTCGTCACGAGACAACATTACTCCTTAAGCACGAGTTTCAGAAAAACTTCATCGTGACAATACCAGGTCGCGAACAATGAATTTACGGCTAAATGGTTCTCTAGTGTTTTACACCGATGGCTCAAAGACCGAAGATGGTCGAGTCGGAGCCGGTGTATACGGTTCCTCGTTTCCTCGATACAACTAGCCCTATCAATGGGCTTTTGTTCATCGGTGTTTCAAGCGGAAACCTTTGCCATAAGGGATTGCATTTCACATTGTATGGGATTTAACTACCGGAAAAAAGGATTTATGATTATACTATCTGACAGCAGAGCAGCCTTACTAGCGCTTGACTCACCACTAGTTCGGGCAAAGTTAGTCTGGGAATGCAAAATGTTACTCAACGCACTCGGGCTAAACAATCAGGTCAACCTCGTTTGGGTACCTGCCACTCGGGAGTGCAGGGTCATGAAATGGCTGATCAGCTAGCAAGGAACGGGGGACTTATTCTCTTCATTCGACCGTAGCCATTCTGCGGCTTCCCAGCAAGCCACCAAGCGATGACTGTTGAAGAAAAGAGAAAGACTAGGTCCTGGCGCCTGATCCAAGGACAGAGACAGGCTAAGTCTTGCCTCTCGTACTCAACGAGCTGGACCAAAAACAGTTCTCTCACTAAGCTAATTAGAACTGAGGAAAATGACGGGCATACTCACGGGACACTGGCCTGTGAATTATCATCTCCGGAACATGGGAAAGATTCCTGATGATACCTGTCGCTTCTGTCAAGAAGCCACCGAAATAGCTGAACACCTATACCTACTCCTACTTTGCAATTGTGAAGCTGTGTTCAGGAAAAGGCTGCGGCATTTTGACTGCTGTTTCTTAAAATCGGAACAAGTAATGGGCATGGCACCGATGAGAACGGTAGTGAAGTTCATTGACTCATAGAGACTTTGCTACCTGATTGTTAAACAGCGCGGGGTTGCACAAAAGATCTTTATTTAGGTCGAGGTGTTTGCGAGGCTTAGCTAAGTCTGAACGCCCCTCCTCAAATCTAATCTAATCCCCTATTGATATGTCCAACGTCCAACAAGGAACTTGTCCACGTAATATTTCCTTCAAGGAAGCCTTCTTCAAGCCCCGGGATATCAAGACGATATCACAAATAAAATTTAATTTCCACTAAATTCAATATTGTTAAACAATAATCGTTCCACCACTTATTAGTATTTAAAATGAATTTCCATCAAGGAACGACCTAATCAATTAGATACTAAAATTTTTAGCGAATTGTGTTGTTGTGAAGAGATAGACAGCGCGACAGCGGCCAAATACGAAATCGCGACTGAGGAATTAATAGGGTGAGAAATCGTTGGTTGAAATTCGGAATTCTGCAGGGAAAACAAAAATGTGATTGTGGCAAGTAACTTCAGTGCGGATCGGAGCAAGGGCAGTTTCGATGGAGTAGATTCGTATTTACCGATTACAGAAAATCGAGTGAGGAGAATAGACTGAACGAGTATTTGATCGCGATGTCTGTCAATAGTGTTTATACAGGATGTGGATGATGGCTTAAGTTCAAACATCATAAATTAGTTCGACAACTCGGAGATAATGCGAAATAGTTTGATCGGAAGCAGATCTGTACTTCATATTCGAGAGCTGATGACTTCGAAGTCTTGAAAGTTTCATACATTTTGGTCCAATGGATCATTTTGGTGAGTTCTACCTACCTTCTGCAAAAAAAGACTCCCATTTGGAAACAACCTGATTGTCATATAACTATCAATACTATATCATGGTTTCCATCAAATGGGTAAAAACAAACAAGGTGGTCTGCTAGATTAAACATTTTATTTTATCACATAATTCCATTCGAACAATGGTTATGATTCTCAACTTCTAAAAAATCTTATAAATAAGAGCACTTCTACTTCTAAATCATTTCTAAAATATACATTATGCAATGTTGACTATTGAAAAATGTTACTTCAATCATTGCGAATATCTACAAATAACAATTGCACAAGTCGAGTGCAATAATGACAAACTTTTCAATTCCATGTCAATCTACCTCATCAATAATAATTTAATGTATTCTGATACGTTTTTCAAATATTCATAATTCAATTCTTGATTGGTACTAATTTTAATTATCAAATCGATCATGTTAGTAACAGAACGGTTTACTTTCATGATTAAGGTGAATGAGTTATTACTTTTTTATTGTCACAAATCATAATGTGAGGAAACTAAAATATTCATCCAAAAAAATAATCTAGACTCTAGAGCAGTGGTCTTCAAACTTATTCGATGAATGTGGAACCGTATCTAGGTACATATATACCTAGGGTAAAATGGTAGAAGACGGTCCCAATATGTTATTAATTACCTTCTCTTTCACTAATTTTGTACATGATCTCAAGGGTTAGAGTGTATCGACATGGATGTATAATTTGGTAATCTTCGTTTTCCCCTTTTCTGTTACCTGATGGGTTGAGTAGCTAGACCTGTATGAAAAAAGAAATCGTAAGGGAAGGGAATTGAAATAGAAATCCACGTTTTCTGTAGTGAATTGTAAATAAGTCATATTGTTGAGATTTTCATAATTCCTGTAATATGATTTCACAATGACTAGAGAACAAAAGATCCATGTGGTCGCAGTTCCCGAAAGGCTAACTGAGCCATAACCACCCCAAAACAATTAATAATGATTTCACAAAATAACGCGCATCACAAGGATGCTTCATCCATCATTTGAATTGCTGCTAAGAGTTGGCGGCATTAAGTAACATTCTTTGAGTTCGTCAATTTTGATGAATACGCCTTGAGGAGCACTGCCTTAGTGCAGTATTTTGTCGAAATTTTATGAAGAATTGCAAATTTTCCAATACACGATTCAGTACAGTTAGGTAGGTAGTATAAGTACTTCTGCCTCCGAATTGATAATTTTAAACCCACAAACAGTTTTGCTTCTCTTTCATTTGACATCTCAACGAATTTTAAATTACTCTTATTCACAATTATTAGGACGGCAAGTATTTGATGATAATTGTGAATATAGAATTTCGAAATCTTTCTACAGAATGGATTTCAAATATGATATTGAATTTGGACGTACTTAATTTTATCCATAAATAGTTCAATTACTCTAAATCGCGTTTTATATTTCTAGTCCTCTTCACAGAATAAATTTTGTCGTGAACGGATTTTTTGCAACATGATTCATTTTATCACAAATACACATGCTGACCAAGTTGAAAAATCTCATCTTGTGTTTGAAAATGACTCGCTTCTCCAGGTTTGAGAATGCAGTAGGTAGATATTAGCGCATATTGCCTAATTAACATTGAGACCTAATTCCCATAAAGTCAAGTAAAAATGAAAATGTCAAACGTTGAATTGTTCTTCACATTTTGATCAAAATGAATTCAAGTTATTTCCTCAGACTGATGATTAATGCATCCATTTCTGAGCGTCCATGAATACACTGGTTCCTGAAAAAAATACCAACGGAACTCTCTAAGGTGATTTCTACGACAGCAAAATCTATAAATTATTTTTACACAATGAAAAATTCACACATTCTAAGAGCATTTCGAAAATTCTCATCTACTTAGTTTCAACATAAATTTGCTTTTCTTCCGATAGTATAACAAACAATATAAATTTCAACAAGTTTATATAATCTATAGATATATTTTCGAATAATTGTCTAATAAGTATGTTTTTCTTCTGAGAAAATTGTGCTACTGTTCAGCTATATTCTTTCGCTTTCACGAAGTGTACATTCCTCGAATATATTATCACCTATCAAATTTTCTTGTAATATAAAAATGCGACCAGCGCTTAAAACGAAATCTTATATAAATATCTTTATTCTCTTCTCAAATTTTCAACTAGTTCAATCCTATTTGAGCACTGTTATTCCTTTTTTTTTCTGGGGAAACAAAGAATTAATTCTCGAGAAAAATTTCAATAACTAACTGCCTTTGTATACGTACCTACTTCTTGGAAACAATGAATCATATTCACAACCGGCTGTGAAATGTTTCATAAACTGCAAATTCTTGGCGGGAAAAAATTCTTTGTTTCTAATATTCTTCTTAGGTATAATGTACATAATCATCTATGTTCTAAATATTGGATAAATATTCTAAAGTTGAAGCACTTAAACTTCTAAGATATGCTATGAACTCTATTAATCAATTGTGTAATTGATAAAAATTTTCATCTTCACGAATATTTATTTTCATGATTTCGTCGAAAAGCGTTTTTTCATTACAGAATATAAATATTTCTGTACTTTTCACTTGCTTTCCCAAAATTTATTCTTCATAGTTAGGATCTCAACATTTTCTCATAATAAAGGATATTGAAAATATTTTTATAGATAAATCGAGGACGAGGATAATCTTATTTACGAAGTTTGAATAAATCATTTTTAAACGCTCAACATTTTTTTCATTAGAAATGATTGAATGGTTATTGTGATCGAATCATGGGCGAATTCGAGAATGAAAACTTCTTCAAATGGGAATAAATACTTAAGTGAGTTCCATTTTTCGCTTAAGTTCTGGGTACTGTATATGGCGGAAGTCCAATTATTTATACTTTTGTAAGATTTTCTATACAATGAGATTTTGTGCGAATTAACAATAGCCATATTATTATTATTTTCACTGCTTCGAAGTATTCCTAGATACTTCAATCATCATTAGTTTTTTTTTCAAATTTTATATCTACTCCGCAATTGCTTAACGAAAAGTCTGCCTTCTTGAATAAACAGTTTTCTTCCAAAATCATGAAAATATTCGTTTAGATATCTACAAAAATACAAGTCCATCGAAATTTATTTCCAATTAAAAATGCGTGCGAATATCATCGAATACATTTTTTTTTCTGATAACGACGCATAAATATAAAAAAGGTTACGCCTTTTTAACATTTACATTTGAACTTTTTACTTTGAACTTATTATTTCTGATTATGTTGTCAATGAAAGGAATCAATGAAATATTTTGAAAAAAAAATTACTCATAGATGTATTGATGACTGAATAAAAAAATCCTTGTACAAATTCATAAGGATCAACAGAATTATGGTATGGTAATTGAACATTTCTGAATTATTCGCCACGTTTATCTATTGCTTAATTATAAGGATTTTCTAAAAATAGGCTCTTTCTTCTTCCAATCTGATACTGAATCATATTTGGCTTCATAAGAAGATGTGACTCACACAGTAATGCCAACAACTTGCATTCTATCTCGAGGATTATTATGAAAAATATCTTGAAATGAATTTCATTAGAATTGGGGAACTGACGGCAGTAGGTCTTCTCAAATTCGCATTAAATGTAATAACATCATTGTTAATGTTATGATGCTACCAATAACAAGTCAAAAGATATTGAACAATTTATGCCCATTGATTTGTACTCCGTACTTACAGAAAACAGGTTTCTTTACATATGAAAACAATAGTTTTTTCATAGTATTTAATTTATTCAGAATCTCTTTCCTATTGTTCTTTCTTAAAACTGTTCTAAACGATGAAAACTAAAAATAAAACGAAATGATTTGGCAGTATTTTTCATCGCTAGTATTATCACAGTTATGGAAATGGGCAATAGAGACCTCTTGACTTGTATCTCTTGTACAATTGGCATCAGTATACGATTCTTCTATAGAAGAAATTAAAAAAAAGTACTATATGACTTCCAACTACCCTTACTGATGATTCAGGATAACTACATTTTTGATTAAATTTATTATTCGAATTTTTTTTTCATATATTCCGATGGAAAGGAAAATAAGAATGTCATTTACCTGTTGAATGCGAAACATCCTTTACCCACAAGTATATATCTACTGGCGTCAGGTCCTAATCTATATTCTTGATTACTTGAACTGAAACTGAACAAACTATAAATACATCAAATAATTTGACGAATTGTCTCAAAAATATAACTGAGCAAATTCACTTTGTAGAATCATAAAAAAAATTATAAAAAATAATTTTCCTACCATTATTGTACTTTGAGTGAAAGAAGAAGGAGTTTCTGTTTTATTTTTCGCTAGAACCAGCTTTCGAATATTGCCTCGAATTATTATTGACTGTTGTGTGCTATAAGTCTTCGTCTTCGTGAAGGGCTAGTGGTACCGATATGGGTTTTCGGAGAGCTCTTTTCGGCGAAATTGGAGGGCTTCCCTGCGGCGTGGAAGGGGTTGTTCGGGAACCGGAACCTCCCAATGAAGATATGTCCACACGGGATCCAGATCTAGATGGGGGGGTTGAGCCTAAAACAGACCGTCTTTTATTTTCCATGAACATGATGAAATAATGTCGTCACTTTGTCATATATTATTATTAGGATTTATATTCGTGGTTTGGAAATAACTGGATAAAATTAACATTTTCTTTCTTTTCATATTCTTCATCATTAGTCATGTTGAATAAATAGGGTGTTAGGGAATGAGTGCTACAAACTTTAGTAGGTGATCATCATGTATTAAAATATTATGAAATGTCATAGGTAATAATGCTATAAGTTTTTGTCCGCAAATGATTCGTTTTACGAGATACAGGGTGTTGGAATTTTACTTAAAAGCGTGATAACTACCTCTTGAAACCCACAAAATTTCATTCGCATATCTCGACTTTAAATAGTCAGTAATAATAATAATAATTGTGTTGTGTTCTCGTCCATGTTATTTAATTGAATAGGGTGTCTTAGGGAATTGGACTAATATTCAAGTTTAATTACAACTTTGTCGACGTTTCGGACTTTTATGGTTCCTTTCTCAAGACTAAAAAACATTTATTGAAAACATTGAATGGTTTCTGATTATTATATCGTTGTGGTCAAGTTGATGACTGAAAATTAAATAAAAATAGTTTGGGTTCTGGATTGGACCATCGGATTCCTCATAAATTCAAATTACAATTTTTAATACAATCTCGCTATTACACGTGGAAAAGACAATCACCGAAATATCAATATCAATATTAATAATAGATAATAATCTACGGAGGAGCAGGCGAAGGAGCAGGTTCGGACTGAGGAATTTTCAGATTAACCTAGAAACTAGACATTCTAGTTTCATTTTCTCGAAAAAGGAGCATAATTCATATAAAAAAAAATTTGGTGAACTGACTTATTCTGATGAGTTCTACTCGGAGTTCTACCATCTGTCGAAAGAAAAGCCTCACCTTAAAATACACCCTGTATAGCATAATGTTATTATTTTTTCAGGAATAATCACCTCCCCTGAGTTTGTCTCACTTATTCACTAATACCTAACCTTCATTTATGGTCATGAATCCATTTTGAATTGTATTGTGTAATGAGTTCTGGTGAAAAAAATTTCTATTCATTTCCTATTTAAAATCGGTTTTGTTATTATTCCTAATGATGATTAACCTGATAAAAAAGTCATAAATAGCGGTCATAATATAGTTTTTGAAATGAAACAGTTAAACTGAAGACCTTGGATGATAATGACAATGGAATTTATAATAGGTGAGGTTCGTTAAATCTGGATTCAGAATATGAATCATAGCCAAGAAACTGGATTGAATAAGTTTATGGATATGAGCAAAAAAAATCAGAATAGAAATAATGAACTGATTTTCGTATATTATGCTATTATTTCATGAGTTTTTAAGGGATACTGTTGAAGCTCTTGGGGCGGCAGCTGCAGGAAATTTGGTCAGCAGTCATCAAGACTTGGACAAAATCGAAGATAAGAAACTGGAGTGAATATTTCTTCGTAGACGCTGAAATAAGCAGTATTCAGTTCATGAAACTGATGAATATTTAAATTTTATATCATACAAAAGGATGAAAAAGTTACAAGTTAGAAATCGACGTGTCCGAGCGTTTTTCCTAACACCCCCTCATTTATTCGTTATCGAATTTATTCCATTTGGCTATTACACTCTGTATGGTATCCATGTTATGAGATGTAAGATGAACCATAGACGCATAGAGAATAAATACCTGGTGTGGACACTCTTTGACATACTTTCGGTCGTAATGCGGTCCAAATATCATAAAAACTGAGTAGGTACCTATTATCCTTTTACTTAAATTTTCGCCGATTCCGGAATTTTGGACATTACCTGATATGTCACTCGGAGCTCAAAGCTTTGTTTATTATTAATATTTCTAGTTGGAAGTCATACCGTTTTCTGAAAGCGCATGAAAATTTTCAACCAAGAGTGTAGAGTGAGCCAAATTGGACACTTCTGAAATTCTGTGGCACTTATTCTTGTAGGTACCAGTCAATGGTGTCGGTATATTTTTTCCTAAAAAAATGTTTATCCATATTTATTGAGAGAATATCTTATTTCAAATGTGATCCTGACATTGGAGATTTTTGTATATTTCAGTAGAGCTATATTCCAAGAATATACAAAATTCGACATTCTGCCTGAAATCTTCACTATGTGAATCAGAATTTCACATTTATGATCAACTTAAAAAATAATCCGAATTCTGTTATCCACCACTTCAATAATAATACACGAGTATTCCAATCTTGGACTGTAATTTCTGGATGAATTGTATAGAAATTTTCTTACACATAGAAAACGTCGAGTTTTCATTCGTATATGAACCTCCGCCATTTTGCAACGTCAATACTGGTTTTTACAAGCTTTTATTTAGTTTCACCTGTCCCGGTGTCTGTCTGTCTGTCTGTCTGTAATCAAATCTTGCAAGTTAAATATGACACACTCGAGGGCGTAGCCAGGAATTAATTTCGGGGGGGGTTTTGAAATTTTGGCAATTAACTTTGTAAGTGCCAGGAATTGTGAGGGTCGCTTTCTGTAGGAAGTATTGAACACTGAAAACATTTCGGGGGGGGTTTGAACCCCCAAAACCCCCCCCCCTGGCTACGCCCTTGGACACACTTCTAATCGTCCGATTGATTTGAAATTTGGCAGGCGTACATAATTCTGGTGACAATGCATTATGGAATATTTTTTATAGAAAAAAACAAAATGGCGGCTCCTAAATGGCGGATGAGTTTTGTAATTATAGTACGATTCCATTCAAAATTAGTATCTGGGGGTTTTTGAGTTCGACAATGATGATTCTTATGTCAAAATTGAAAAATTCAAGATGGCGGCTACAATATGGCGGACGAGTTTTGTAATTAGGATCCGATTCTATTCAAAATTGGTATCTGGGGGTTTTCTGGGTCGGAAAATACGATTCTTCAAAATTGAGGAATTCAAGATGACGCCTTCAAAATGGCGGATGAGTGTTGTTATTATAAAAGCTTGTTTTAAAAAAAGATTTTTTTATTAAAGCTTGTTTTAATTCTTCCTTGTCTCGACCAATTTTTGTCCTACCACGTTTTATAGTCGGAGTTTCAACAATGAAGTTTACAGTTGTTTATTGAAGGTGAGTGAAGAAATTTATAATTATAAAATGAAAGTCCATACCTACATTTTCAACGAAAAATTTTCACATTTTCTCTAAAAGTAATACTGAAAGAGAAACATAGGGGTTGAATTATAAAGAAAGTATATTTTGTCATAGAATTTAGAATTCCTATTACACCTGAAAAAACGGACGTGCATATTAAGTATGTAATATTGATTAAAACTGCCAACAGAGATACCATGCAGGTGTTGGAATATTCAAAAAATTATTTTTTATTCTTAGAATTCCTCGATCTCCAAAGATATTTGATCCAAATTCACTACCAAAGATTTTGAAAAATTGCTGATACAGGATGAGTATCTTAAATCGAATTTTTTACCAAATGTGCAATTATCTATTTAATAACATCTCTTTTCATTCACCTCATTAACATGACAGATTTGTTTTTCCATTATTCCATTTCATGATTTTAGTTGAAATACTTGGTCGAAAAAATTGAAAAAAAAAGATGTTGAAAGACCTAAAAATTTCTAAATATCTACCCAAAAATGTGATATATTCATGAAAACGTTCGAAACATGAATCATTCTCAGATTTAAATACTCCATTCATATGTTTTTCACGCAAAGCTAATTTTGAAAAAATTTTTGGATTTACCAAAGATTACAAATTTTCCAGGCAACTGGAAAATAAACTAGAAGAAAAGTTCAGAAGACGATTTTGTAGAGGACCAATATCTCATTCAGGAAAAACTATGAGTTTCGATTGTGAACAGGGTTGCATCAGTAATTTTTTTAAATGATATGACGATGATACACAACAAATCAGACACTACTGACACTAGTTACCGCAGGGCTGTGATGGCATGAATATGCCACCATACAATTATCTTCAAACATCTTCAGAGCATGAGGAATTATAAGGAATCGAAGATCATTCTAACGTTCGTGGTCCAATGTTGATATGAGATTCTCTTCTTGAAATAAGTACATAAAGTGATAAAGTACATGAAGGGTTTTCCAATAAAGCGGGCTGCGGACTACGAGCTATAATATACTATATATTATAGCTTTATGATGAGATATAATATCATATTATATTAAGCGAGCTGCGGACTACGAGCATAATATAATATATATTATTGAAACTGAGTTGCATATTCGTGGCGCGGGGGTTTAGACGTAAGGTGGGAGGTGGGATATACTCTAAAATATCGCTCGCAAAGCATATCTCTGCAGATACGTAATATATCGCCGGGATATAGATATATATTATAGCATAAATGCGCGGTGTTACATGTTATTCTGCTTAGAGCGATTTTCATGTAATATGTAAGCTATAATATATATTATAGTATAGCTCGTAGTCCGCAGCCCGCTTAAGAGTTGAAATTATTAAAATTCATCATTCAATTCGGCAGAAACTCGAAAATTTCTGGGTCGTTGTGAAGCACCTTGTCGAACAGCTATTTGGACATGTTAGTGATGTGAAAAGTAGAACACTTGCACGACGTTCAAGAACAGCCGAGAATATTGCTGCTTCAGCCGAAAGTGTTGAAGAAAACCCAGGTTTGTCCATTTCTCGTCGTTCTTTGGAATAACAATGTACAAGACACAACACAAGATAGCCCGGGAGCCAGTGACATTTTTTAGTCAGTCATTTTAACCCTGGCCATAATTTGTATATAGCTTGATTTGGTTGTTTTCTTAGCCAAATTGACCGTCAGCTGGCTCAACAGTGGTGGGTTTGCCAACGGAAGCAACGACAACATGTAAAAAAAATATTGCCACTGGTGCGCCAGCTGACGGTTACTATGCTATAAGACAAATACAAATTAAGCTATATACAAATTATGGCCAGGGTTAAAATTGGTCACCAAAAACTATCACTGGCTCCCAGGCTAAGAACTCAAGCCGGCCGATCAACGTCGTGTCTTTACCGATTGGGTCCTTGAAATGTATGAAAATGAGTAATGAGGCGAATTTCCACCTCGGTGGATTCGTTAACAAGCAGAATTGTCGCATCTGGGGCTCGGAAAATACATCAAGAGTTATTGTTTGGTTAGGTTTATGGTTTATGGTTCGGCGGACCTCACTACTTCGAGAATGAGGCGAGAGCAACAGCAACAGTGTCATCGTGTTATCTCTCGAAGAGGTGATCACAATTGGCCACCGAGATCTTGTGATTTAACCACCTTGCGTCTTCCTCCTTTGGGGCCATGTGAAGGAGAAGGCCCAGCGTCGATTCAATGCTTTAAAGATGGAATTCGTGAGACATTGATTATGGAAAATTTCATGAGAAGGATATGGTCCTGTAGTTATGGTAGTGATGGTGGTCATTTGACTGATGTTATTTTCCATTATAAACGGCATACCTTCCCCTTTAAAATGAAATATACACCCGATCATTTATCTAAAAAAATGGCTTTTTGCGTTGATTGTCAAAATAACACCTCTTATTGGAAAAACCTTTATTTCTAAGTCGACCTAATATAAAGTGAACCACTCTATATATACACAATATGAAACACAGTGCATCCTACTTGAGAAGCAATAAAAAACCGAAATATTTCTGAAACAATAAATGGAGATGAAATTTTATATTGCTTTGTTGTTTTTTATAATAAAAATGATCGACAAACATGAAATATTACGATGAAAATATGGATGGTTTTGGATTATTTGAATGCTAACAATGAAAAAGAGATGGAAATAATATTTCATATTCATATTTTCTCATTATACCGCAACTTGGATGATCTCGCTCGTTAAAAATGGGTTTGGCATTGTGCCATTCGATACAGCGAAAATCTGAATGGAAGACGATCCTGAGATAGAAAACGGCCGAACAGAATTCAATTTGAATAATGAGGTAATTCAATAGGAAAATACCGGAGGGATATTTATTTTCCGCTTTCAACGACCGAGTGCTCTGTGGAGTGTATTATTTTCTACCAGTATAACAACCCCATAAATAACAACACAATGTTATAGATCGTTATTCCTGAATTCCCCACTCAAATGGTATAAATTTTCGAAGTTCCGTCTTCTTGCAAAAAGAAGTTGTTTTCGCCAGATTTTTTTTACATAATTGATGACCTGTTTTTTGAAATATCAAATTTATCAACGTTCGGCTCACCGTATGCATTTTCATCCTCATCCATGAAAAAGTTATACCAAAACTGAATATAAGTAACCCTTATGGCTTATGGGATCTCTCGCGTTCATATCAGATGTTACTTTGGGTTCATCGGTCTCCGGGCAACGCTGCGGGTTTCCAGGAGAAGAGCCACTATACAGGGTCTTTCACGAGGAACCTCACCCATATTTATACGGGAAACTACTGAAAGTATTTTCATGAAATTCAGCACTTATAAGTATTTCACGATGCTGATGAAATCTAAAATATTTTCAAGGCATGAGCACCTCCGGTTTTTCCGGAAATGACGTCAACTTCCGTTTTTCAAATTAGAACACCATTTTTTTATTGCAGAAATAGATTCCTTAGAAAATTTCAAGTTATTTTGATGTAACATTTTTCAGTTTTGGTTGGAAAATTCTCTCTGAGCGGGAAAATTCGAAAAAAAATCGAAAATAGAGCTCCGCTGAAACAAGAATAACTTCGAGGTTTTTGGATGGAAAATTTTAATTTTTAGGATTTTTCGAGATGTAAGATTGATGTATCCACTTTAAAAATCGGAATTGCGATTCATGATACAGGGGGTGAAAAAATCGCTTTCAAAGTTAGGGATGACAAAATCGTGAAAAATCAATTTTTTCAAATTAGAACCCCATTTTTTTATGGCAGATATTGAATCTACGCTAAAAATAATGTGAGTGTATGCATCACACCCTTGCCCTAAAGTGGATATTTTCTGAGTTATTCACAAAAAACTGTTTTTCGTCTTGAATTTTCAGCTATTTCTTTTCCCTTCACGCCGAAAAGATGAAATTTTCAGGAACTGTTACTTAAACCATGTTTTAGATTTTACTACCCTAATATGCAAGAGAAAAAAGTTACAGGTTGTTCCTGAATACATGGCGAATTTGGATTCGAATTTGTATCAGAAACCTCTAAAACTAATCGGCCATCGGTTTTCTCTCCAGTGATAAATAAATAATTCCTTATGAACCATATGCAAAAACTTACCATGTTTACATAGTGATCGATTTCATAACTTAATACGAATTATCACCAAATTAATAGTAAACACAAAATGCTACGGAATAAAGAGGAATTTGGCAGATGTAATTAATGATATTTATCATTAAATAAAAAGAATGTAAAACATGGTAAGTTTTTGCATATGGTTCATAAGGAATTATTTATTTATCACTGGAGAGAAAACCGATGGCCGATTAGTTGAAATAAAGAGGTTTCCGATACAAATTCGAATCCAAATTCGCCATCTATTTAGGAACAACCTGTAACTTTTTTCTCTTGCATATTAGGGTAGTAAAATCTAAAACATGGTTTAAGTAACAGTTCCTGAAAATTTCATCTTTTTGGCGTGAAGGGAAAAGAAATAGCTGAAAATTCAAGACGAAAAACAGTTTTTTGTGAATAACTCAGAAAATATCCACTTTAGGGCAAGGGTGTGATGCATACACTCACATTATTTTTTAACGTAGATTCAATATCTGTCATAAAAAAATGGGGTTCTAATTTGAAAAAATTGATTTTTCACGATTTTGTCATCCCCATCTTTGAAAGCGATTTTTTCACCCCCTGTATCATGAATCGCGATTTCGATTTTTACATCAATCTTACATCTTGAAAAATCCCAAAAATGAAAATTTTCCATCTAAAAACCTCGAAGTTATTCTTGTTTCAGCGGAGCTCTATTTTCGATTTTTTTTTCGAATTTTCCCGCTCAGAGAGAATTTTCCAACCAAAACTGAAAAATGTTACATCAAAATAACTTGAAATTCTCTAAGGAATCTATTTCTGCAATAAAAAAATGGTGTTCTAATTTGAAAAACGGAAGTTGACGTCATTTCCGGAAAAACCGGAGGTGCTCATGCCTTGAAAATATTTTAGATTTCATCAGCATCGTGAAATACTTATAAGTGCTGAATTTCATGAAAATACGTTCAGTAGTTTCCCGTATAAATATGGGTGAGGTTCCTCGTGAAAGACCCTGTATGCGCCTTACTGAAGTCCGTGGATTATTCAAACGTTGCGCAATCTGGTGATTCGACAAAGCTTCTTGATGTAGGGCTAATATTCTTGCCTGGTCAAACTGAGAAATTGAATGTCCAGGCTTTGTTCACGGAATATTCTCAATATCAAATCTCCCGTTATTCTCTGAAAACTGTACACCTTCTAATACTCCTGTATTCTTTCGAAAAAGATACATTTCTGCTGGTTGATTGTTTTCATTCAAGTGATAAGATAGTGAAGATTTTACACATAAAAAATCGTCATGTTACATCAACAAGTTGAGAGTTGATATGGGGGGAGGCAAGATCTTTGACGATGCGTATATTTCGAAATGCTAGTGACTTTTAACCGATAAGAATAAGAAAATTGAAATACACTAATACTATACACTATACTAGTTTCTCGATTTCAAAAATGAATTTCATTATTAACATGGCTGTTTTTGAATAAGCACAAATTTGAGTTTTTTCTCAATTCTGAACTCATCAGCAATTTTGTTTCGGAAAAAACATCCAGACCCAGAGGAAAGGGGTGGTTATGGTGCTTACCGGTATAGCTCCTAAGACCTGGTGGACCAGACCTGGGTCTTGATGTGTTGGAAGTTGTGCTAGTCGTACTTTTATTGCTCATTGTGCTCGGACTCCGACTAATTTCTGATTTTGACCGGACGGAATTACGGCTAGATCTCTTTCTCTGCGGGGTGGACCTTCAACATTTCAGAGAAATCAGGAAGGTGCAAAGTTGCAAAATAAAGACAAAATTGAAATGAAACAGCTTTTGAATGATACACTCTACTCCGCATGCTGTTGGCAAGTGATGGGAATAGCCACAACATCATAATTAGGTACTGACATGCAGTTAAGAAAGTACCAGGAATTCATCATTCAAAGGTATTGAATTAATTCCGTTCTTGATAGGAATTATTTATAATAGACATCATAAAAGGAGCACTTTTATTCTTTTTCAAAAAACTTATGAGAAATATTGCAAATAATTTTTTTAGGTACGGAGTTCTAACGCTATTCTGTGTGTATTCTTTCTAAAAAACGTAAATGAGGTCCGAAAAATCTATGATACTCATTTATATCAAACGAGATATGGTGCATTACTGGGGACACCGAAACATAACAAGAAACTTCATGAGAGTTCGCCTTCGTTTGCTGGAATAAGACTCTTCAACTTTCTGCCTGCTTTTGGAAGAAGTGACTGTAGTCTGAGACGCTATGAAAACAAATTAAAAAAATCATCTAGGTATACAGAGAATATCTGTGTGCTGATTTCTGGTGTTGATTGATGTAGTCTTTCTTCGAGTACACACAACCAAACTTACATGGAATCACCCAGCATTAAGATGAAATATTATTTTGATATCTTTTTCGTTAGAAGCAAATAAAAAGTGCATGTGTTTACTCACAAAAACAGTTAGGTTCATAAGCACTTGCTAAGATTTGGCTTTGCAGTGTCGATTTTACCATTCCGTTCGAACGTCGCAGTGAATTTATATTTTGTTTTTTGCGAAGTTTAAAAAAAAATGCCTTATGTGGGGTTATCGGAAGTCCAGAGAGGAAGAATTATTACTATGGCAGAACAAGGTATGTCACAAAGACAGATTGCAAGAACGGTTGGGGGTTACACAAGGGGTTGTTTCAAAAACCTATGCAAGGTTTCTGGAGCTAGGAACCCTAAAGAATAGGCCGAGAAGAAGTCGTGGAAGAGTAACTACAGAAAGGCAGGATCGCTTTTTAGCCCAAACAGCAAGAAGAAATCCCGCAGTATCTCATTCAGAGCTTCAAAGGCAATTTTTGCAAGCTACAGGTGTTAGTATTTCTGTCGAAACTATCAGAAAAAGACTTCGCGCTCGGGAATTATTCAAGAGAAGAGCGTTAAGAGTTCCAGAACTAAGGCAAAATAAAGTTGACCGTTTTAATTGGTGTTTAGAGCATGAAAATTGGACTATTGAAGATTGGAAAAATGTCTTATTTTCGGATGAGACCAGAATTGGCCTACGATCAGACGACCGGCGTGTTCGCATTTTAAGAGGTAGAGGGAGGCAAGCTAGGCTCCAAGCTGCAAGACCGATCCCTAAATACAAAGGAGGTACTGTAATGTTTTGGGGCGGAATTATGTTTGGTGAGAAAACTCCTTTAATTCCCATTAGACAATCTATGACAGGGCCTAGGTATGTTGATCTAGTGCTACAACCTGTAGTGAGGCTCTGGCGAGGTGCTTTTGGAGATTATTTCCTATTTATGCAGGATAATGCACCTCCACATACCAGCAGAGTTGCAAAAAAATTTTTCGAAACAGAAGGTGTGACTGTTTTAGAGTGGCCTTCTTGTTCACAGGACCTTAATCCTATCGAGCACTTGTGGGATAGGATCAAAAGAAAAATCAGAGCTCGTCAAAATAATCCTGGTAACGCAGAGCAACTTATTCAAGCGGCTTCAGAGGAATGGGCAAATGTTACAGAAGAAATTAACAATTTAATAGAAAGCATGCCTCGTCGAATTCAAGCTTGTATCAATGCCAGGGGTGGTAATACTGATTATCGATTTGTTAAAATCGTTTTATTTGTTGTTCAAATCTCAGTTACCTACATAAAAATTATTTTTAGAGAAATTTACACTTTTAATTTTCTGTTCTATTATAAAAATAATCTTTTTATAATTCATATCATTTTTGTAATAAACTTGTTTTGGGAAAGCTGCTCTTCACTTTTCAGCGACTTTTTTTTAATTAAAATTCGTTTTTTTCAAATAACAGGGTGATTCCATATAAGTTTGGTTGTGTGTATTATAAAGGTACATATGTGGATGTGTATTTTGGTTGACTGATCTGTTAATAAATGGAGATAATATTTCTTTCTATATTTCTTTCCATTGCCATTTTGTGTTTTTTTCTTTTTCTCTTTCTAATTTCATTGTTATCCTAAGGAAATAATTAGATGTGCGACTTCTTCTATTCATGTAGAATGTCTTGAGGATGTAATAAAATTATTATTATCATTATTAATTATTATCATGAAAATGATCTACTAGACCCATAAATTTTTATTAAATTATGTTATTAATGAGCATAAAATTAGTATTAACCTCTCAAAATTCCCCGCCAGCTGTCAAGCAATTCGAAACTGGTTGTACAACCAGTTTTTAATATTCGAATTTCAATCAAATCATTTCAAATAATTATTTTTTTACTCTTTGCATATCACCGAACTCATAATAGAGATCCGACTTTTTCATACTGCAATTATACTCAACAAAATTAATAATTGAAACAAAGGTGTCGGAATGCTCCGAGTTCATCATAAATGTGTATTTCCAGACCGTTGAAAGGCAATAGCTATATCGATCAAAATAAGCTGCAGATACGCGCTCTGATTAAGGGCGTCGCCAGACTTTGAGCTAGGGGGGGCAAAAAAAAATCAGAATAGAAAAAATGAACTGATTTTCGTATATTTTGCAATTATTTCATGAGTTTCTAAGGGATTTTTGAGATCTAGGGGGGGGGCAGCTGCACCCTCCCCTTCCCCCCTGACGACGCTCTTGGCTCTGCTAGATAGACGGAATATCGGTGTCTGAAAGCATATCGATATCTATATCTTCGAGTTATAGGGTGTTTTTTTGGAAAAAATAACTTTTTCCTTGTCGAACCAATGTTCTTAATGCCCTCTATTTACGTAGAATTCGAAAGCGTCAGTATTTCTACATTTCCTCAGGTTTGAATGTCCAGAAATTGCGTTAGGAAAACGTGAATTTTCGACGCTTTCTACGCGATTCGATTCTCTTGATATACCTAAATCTTGGCCAACCGCGATACTTTATAAAAGTGAATGGAGTATAAGCATTTTTTCAAGAAAATATACCTACCAACACCATTGAGTGGTGTATAGAGAAGTGTCTCAGAAATGTTTTCACAGAAACGCAGAATTTTCCACAGAAAAAAAAACAGCCACTTATCAAAAATGCACATGTACAAAAAACACCATCTAACATTAGAACGATGTGGAACCGACATCAGTTTTTGCCTTTATATTCATCTAGTTTATTAATTGGTATTTACATTCAATTGTGTCCAATTTTCTCACCCTGTACCATTGGTCGAAAATTTTCATGCTCCCCTGAAAAAGTACCTAGATCCGCTTGTGTTCAAAACCCACAAACTGTGTACCTACTTTGTATTCAGATGAAGACTTTCAAGAAAGGACGAAATTGTAAAGTGTTTTCATTCATGGAAATCTTGAAGTAATAATAAAATTTTTTCATGTTCTCGTGAAAATCCTAATTTTACACTTCATTAATCTGTGGCAACACACTGTCCACAAGCGTTTATAGAATTTTACACACGCCACCCGCGCTTAGGCAAGTGCTCGGTAGAGAGCGCCACATCAAAGCGAGCCGGCGTACGGCGCCGGCGGTCTCATACGCTTTAAAACGGGCTACATCTTTCAATTCAACCCGGTACATCCATACGCTTCGAGCAGATTTATCTGTTGAGTCCGGTGAGCGGAGCGGGTACGAAACGTAAACCCCATACCGAATCACAATTAGTAATGAAGTATTGAGGTCGAAGAACATCTGCATCATATTCAAAATAGTTCATTAAAAAAATATGTTTTTTTGGTAATATGCACGTAGTAAGTATGCTGAAATTTTCAACAAGCTCAATTTTGACAAGAAACATTTCTCATTAATTTCTTAATGAGATCAACAAGTATCCACATGTATGCGTGATTTGACGTTGTGACAGGTGAGCAGCCAATCACATTGCATCATTCATCACGAATCTGTATCACGCGTACAATGGATTTAGCCTCAGCAAATGAACATCTCTTATTTCTCTCCATGTATTTCACTATTTCGTGAATATTTAATTGTTCTATTCTATTGAATTTCATCATACTCACCGGCACAGACCCGTGGGGCACTCCTCGCCCAAGGCACATCGACCTTCGCAAATCGATCGAGATTGCAGAAGCTCCTCATAATTTTCCAACATGAGCATACATTGCTCTCGATCAGCCTTAACCAGAGCCAGACTGGGATATCTCTCTTTGAGCCGTCTTCTTTCCTTAAATTAAGTTTATAATGCAATGGGTATCTTGTTTTTTCCAGATAATATTCATATTGTGAGTAATGGTTTCAGGAATTATTGGAGTTTTTTCATAATTATCATTTATACTATTGCAAAATTATTAAAGTTATAGAAATGTGATATCCAACAATGAAAGTAAAAAAGTTTAGATCCACGAGCTGACGAAGATGCCAACAGCAGAAGCGAAGCGCGACACAACGCCGGACAGTGACTACTAGAAACAGGGATGACATAAACATTAAGATAGTACCTCTGGTGCTGATGGTGGGCACCCATGTGGAGAACGACGCGCTAACCCATTGTTTAGTTGAAACTGCCGGTCCTCATACCACCGTGAGATGAAGTCGAGGTCATCTTGAACGATAGAGGAGCTATTGGAGGGGCTAAATATGTTGGAGTTATAGGTGAACTGCAAATAGTGGGAGTTGAGATGTTGTGGACCCAAGACAGAGACCTGCGGTACTCCACCCATATCAGCTCTCGGTGAAGAGGCAACCAGTTGCGATCCGAAAGAAAAGCCTCGATCCACGAGAAGAGGTGGACACGAATACCGATATAATCGAGTTTGCAAAGGAGACGACTATGAGGCACGAGATTAATGGCTAGGAAGGAGTCGAGGTAGTAGCATCAACCAGGTTGACCTTGTCAAAGAAGTTCGCATTCGAGGAAGTTTGTGACGACAGAGCGCTCTGGCAAGAAACCATGCTTGCAATTAGAAATTATGCCGTGACCAAGTGGATAATGAAAAATTTCATACAGTATGATTTTTTCACAGATTTTCGCAATGACCAGGACCAGGCTGATGGGGCGATGGTTATACGCTGATAACAGTTTCTTGGATAAAAGATGCCGAAAAAGAATGAACAAAAACGTTTCCAGACTCTTCTGGGCTTTTTTATATGGAATTAGAATAGATCATTCCCTCGGGTCGAGCTCGAGGTTATTTACTGCTAATTTCCTAATTTCATCATGAAATGCGTCACTGAGAAAGATAGAAATTCTGTTCACTGATACGAAATACAAACAACATCTATAATCTAAGGTGTGTTTAGCCTGAAAAGTGGACGTCACGTCACGCCTTTCAGATTAAACAGATTGAGGAATTCACCCTACCTACAAATGACGTAAATTCTAAAGTGAGCCTAATTCGATCAAAGTGTTTGCCAGCAAAGCTTTGTAATCGAAGGGATCTCCTATATTAGAAATATATCTTCAAGTTTACATAATTGGTGAAACCACGAGAAAATTTCTTTCGTTCTATCCATCAAGAATATAAATAGTGCAATAGGAATTATGCATTTAGAGGACGGCAAATGATTCAAATGCTCCACAAAAGTTGAGAAAGTTTCTGATCAATGTTTCAAATATGAGAAAACTAAATCAAGTATTATAGATATCGATTACGAAAATTTAAATGTATGACTACCGCACCCGATATCCAAAAATATCAAGAGAAAACTAAATGTTTACTGACTCATCTAACTTCATCATTTGTCCATTTCTTTATAAGTTTCACAGATCCAGGAGACATTTTTTTTAGTATTTTTAGTACAAAATTTCGATCAGTTTTTCGAGGGAGCTTTTCAAGCTCTCTCAAGAGTTGCGGTAAAAACTATGAAACAAGGGATTAATATTGTCACTGACTTGTTATACAGAGTGTAACAGCCAAATGGAATAAATTCGATAACGAATAAATGAGGCCGTGTTGGAAAAAACGCTCGGACACGTCGATTTGTAATTTTAAATGCGCATATTTTTCAAGAAAATAATATTATATAGGGTGTTCCATGTCATCGTGGCCAATACCAACTTTCTGATTTCAAATGCAACCCTCTGTACCTATATTATTTATTTTTGGATTCTTCAGAGAATACTAGACACAATTCATGCACAATGTCCTATACCTATCTTTAACTATTTTGGAAGTATTAAGTCTTTTCAGATTTATTGCAAAAATCAACGTTTCAAATAAAGATTATTTGATATCACCAATTCGATACATTACCATCAAAACCTAATATTATTTGATTATTTCTCAATTTAAAGAAAAAACAGAAAAAAACATTAATGTCAATGTAGGAAATGTTCGAAATGCTCGCCGCGAACGTCTTGGCAACATGCTAATCTGGTGTAGAATTGCCTTCTAACGTTACTGTTTTTGTTTTTCTTTAATTTCTTCTCGGTAATGGTTTTCGCCTACTTCATATCAAGAGGTGAATGGGGAATGAGTATTGAGTGTAATGTATCGAATTTGTGAAATAAAATAAATTCTGTGAAAAATCTGAAAACACTTAATATTTCCGAAAAAGTTGAAGATAGATATAGGACATTGTACATGAATTATGCCTAGAATTTTCTGAAGAATCCAAAAAATAAATGATATACAGGGGGTTGCATTTGAAATAAGAAAGTTGGTATATGCCACGGTCGCATGGAACACCCTATATAATTTTATTTTCTTGAAAAATGTGCGCATTTATAATTACAAATCTACGTGTTCGAGCGTTTTTCCTAACACCCCCTCATTTATTCGTTATCGAATTCATTCCATTTGGCTGTTACACTCTGCATGTAAATCTGTACATTCAGAGATGATGCAGGTTATCCGTTCAGATTGATTGCAATGTAGTGATTAACCCTTTCCGAAGCATCATATTTCGAAATCAATTTTTCATGAAATTCATACATGTCAACACTCTTATAATAAAATTATATCAAAACTTAATCCACCAACCCTGTCAACACTTTCATAATAAAATTATATTAAAACTGAATCCATTTAACATTAGGAAACTTACTTCACCAACCCTGAGGCTTTCGAATTCTTGGAGTTGCTTCTGGAATCCCAAGTTAGGATTAGCAACCGATCTTCCTGCTTTTACAACCTTCAGGGCTTCTTTCCAGTTCAGACTCGTCACGGTCATGATGTAGGCTACAGCTACAGTCACGCTTCGTGACATACCAGCAAGGCTGAAATTACATACCCACGTCAAGCTCAACTCTATTCCACGGGTTTAATCGGTTCTCGAATGCACCCCCAAAAATTCGATTAGTATTATGGAATAGTCTGAATTCAATCGACAATGAAGTCGATTCCCAAACTCACGCCAAATTATAGTCAAGGCACCCCCCAATAATTTGGTAGAGAAAATGGAATATCAATAATGGGAGCTATCACATTGAAATTGATGTTTTGAACGTCGAAAATCCTTGAGCTTCTAATATGAAACTATGAATTATTTGGAGATGATAATCTTGATTAACTACCAGCAATAAAACTTTCCCATTTAGAACTAGAGCTATTTCTCCTTTGGAATATCTTCTATAATTTTCCTCTTCGCGCTTTGAGTTTTTTGGTTTTCGACATTTATGAGAAATCCACAATTAATTCAATTGCAGAAGGAATTATATGAGACATTGCTGAAGGCTTTCACGTACGGATTCAACCTCAAATTTAGAGTATTTTCAGTTTTTAACCGTGGTCCAATAGGAATTTCACCTAATTAATCGACCGACAAGGTATGGTCATGATCGCAAAACATCAATTTGTTCGGTATTAAAACAATGAATATTTGTTATGCGAAGGCACTCAAATTACCACTTCGAGGTGTTTTCAGTCGATAGGGGACAAACATAAATGACGACTATAACTGAAGTCGAGGTCGGAAAAAGCCCTCTAGAAACTTTTGATGATTGAATTATTCGATGGCGTGAGTATACGGGGTGTCTCATTTAAAAGTGTCCACCTCTAATAACTCAACAACGAATCAGAATTTGTGAAAAAACTCAGACATGTCGATTTTTTATGACAGGGGGCATGATCTGGGATAAAAAACTTTTTTATACTAGAGGGTTGCAACCCCATCAGGAATTTGAATCGGGAAAGTTGGTAGTTTTCTAGCAAAAATGTAGGCATAGATTCAGATAACTCAAATTAACAAAAAGATCAATCTTCCATACAAAGGATGTCGTTATTGAATGAATATGATGAACATAAAATTGATATTTCTCTTTTTCAAAGTTTCACGCCTATCACATTCTGGCATACTGTAGTAGAAATGAACGCAAGGTTGTTTCTGGAAAATATGAATCATTCAATTCTCAGTATTATGGTATAAAGATAAACAGGCCTTTACATTCGAAAAAAATCGAGAAATATCAATTTCATCAAAATCAATAACGGACATCCTGTGAATGGCAGATTGATCTTGTATACTCGACTCCATTCACAATTATAAAATCACAACTCTGGCCTTGGAAATTTGACACATTCCACTCTGTATCGAAGTTATGACGTTTTTCAAAATATTTTTATGTTCCAAGTCAACACCATGTTGCCCTTTCTACATTCTTAGCGTATTTCTCAGAATGTGAATGAATTGGAAAAGATGTGATGGACGAAAATAATTAATATAACGTTTATATGAATTGATAGAAAGGATTCCTTTTCTAGTTATTTGCATGAAAAGTACAAGAGATCACTGTTGAAATATATTATTTTTCGCCATGGAAAAGAATTGCATAGCTTTCACATACTTAATTTTCATATGCATGTTTGTGAAGATTTAATGTTTATTATCTATCCTCTTGAACTGAAAGTTCAAGACTTGACGACATTTCATTTATTTGATTATATGAACAAGGAGTGAAATATTCTGACTATAGTAATTTATTAGTTTAGAAAATGTTCATACATTACTACCACAGTAGGTTTGTACAAATAAGATGGAAAAGGTCAAACATATGCTTCACATTTATCATTCACCTGTTCTAAAATAAGACACGAACTCCTGGAATATGGAAAAAACCGATGTATTCTGGTTCAATAGGTATAGCGTATTTCTACTTTCGACAAAGAAATGAAAGCTCCAGTGACACATTTCAATTCATCAGAATCTGAATTCACCTACCGTTGAATGCAATATAGTCATATTTCTTCTTTTTTTTTAGCTTTTTCGACGTGTTTTCTTTCTGAAACGTGAAAACGATCAACAATAATCATTAAGAGACCGATGATGGCCATCCAGAACCCGTTTAGGTACTAGTTTCTTTCCTCATAATCCCTCTAAAATCCTACCTGAACCATATTTTCCGGTCGCTTTCTTCAGAAGATCGTATAAGGAAGCCTTTTTTTGTTCATTTACACATTCAAAATGAATTTTGAGCACCAAAAACGATACCGAAACTAACCAAACTTCTGGGGGACCGGAATTTCGTTTGAAATTCTTGAAATTTCTAAACGGCCAGATACCTGAAAAAAAACTTCGTTATCAAGTGTAAAAAGGTCGATTAGTATTACTTTCGCTTTATTTATGCTTATAAATCGATTTTTGGTCCAATTCAAATTTGCCGTTCATACTCACGCCAAAAGTCGTGAAAGGCAAAAACGACACTTGCACGAAATTTCTCATATCGACAGGTAACTTCTTCTGGACGACGAAGAACGGAAAAATAGGCGATTTGCTATCGATATTTCGCCCCAAAATCGCCGATCGATTCGAACTTACAAAATGTGGAATATCTTTGATACTTTTACTTTGATGTAAACAAAGGAACTGGCAACGTCGTTTTGTCATTAACGATATTTTCTGTACGCGCACAGACTTTTCATCAGGTGCACCAACACCTGAAAACGAAACCATGACCCCCTATGTAATTAAATAAAAGTGAACGGAGTATATAGTTATGACGAATTTATGAATCTTTCAGTAACAGAGAATTCGTATAACATTCGTGTTACGTCTTGTTTTTGCAACCAGTTTAGGTCTTTTAGCGCTCAACTTCAGATCAGAGAAATATTTCTAAGATTTTGCATTTCAATAGAGATGTTGACGGTCATTGAAAATATAGGAATGTTCAGGTCGATCTATTTGAAAAATTAGCCGTTTGTTGAATATCTTTGTCTGGGAATACCCTGCATATTGGAAATTAATTTTTTGAGATGCAGAAAAAGAATTACAAGAAACCTGTTTTGAAACGAAATATCGAGGATGTATGGTTCTGCAGCTATGGAAGAATAACGCACTATTTCAGGAACCTGTATTATATCGGAAGAAACCTCAGGCTATCATTTTATTGAAAAAGAATAATTAAGGCAGCTGTATTCCTGCTGGCTAAGATATGGTTTGGGGAAAATAACCTCATTTTGAATAAGAAGAAAACAGGCATTGTTCTATTTCATCCGACAAATTCTGGAATGCTACCACCGGGGAGAATTTCGGTTCAAAGAATAATACGCTTTGTCAGCATGTGTTAGATTCCTCGGCCTCTTAGTAGATGAAGAACTAAACAACTTTGCAATAAGGTAGGATCTTCAATCTATGCTCTGAGGATTATATCAAAGTATGTTGACTCCATAACGCTAAGAACTGCATATTATGGAACAATTGAATCACAACTGAGATTAAATAACTTTATATGGCAGTGCAAAATATTTCATCTTTATTTGTCCTACAGAAAAAGGCAGTCAGAATAATGTGTAACCCGAAGTTCAGGGAATCATGTCGGGGTTTTTTCAAGAAAAAAGGTATCTTAACGATTTATGGAATATATATATATATACAGGAGTGCCTCCTATTCTTCCATAAGAACCAAGAAATGTTCAGAAATTATAGGAATCTTAAGGAAAGATACACTTAATACTAGAACTTCATCTTATAATCTTTCTAAATATAGGTTGACAACAAGTCAAAAACAGATGAAATACAGATGCCTGAAACTTTTCAATAGCCTACCTGGAGAAATGCAGAGGGAAAGCAACTTCGAATTGTTCAAGAAGAAAATTTTTAAAGTTCTTTTGATCTTGGAGCCTTATATTCTAGATATTTTCATGAATTAAATTTTTTTATTTGACACTATTTCACTTCAATTAGTTATCGGTTATTAATTATCGTAACCATTGATTTGAAATAAAGATTGTTTGTTGTTGTTTTTGTTATAAAAAACCTTTCGTTGATACTATTAGAAAAAATGCGTGTAGAAGTTTTTTGTTTCAAGTCGATAGCTTCAGCATTGAAGAAGTTACGAGCACTTTTCATTCCACGCCATTTTCCAATTTTCGCTCACAACTCGAAAACAGTTGAGCTTATAAGGTAGGTTATTTTTCCTAGCTCAAAAGGATCCTGAGATCCCCTCACTTAACAACGATTTTCGAATTTCTTTACCCTTTGTAATGTAAGTGTTGGAATCAAAATATTAGACTTGGTTTTGGGTTTTCTTCTTCTATGATTTGACATCCTTCTCGTTGGTACACTCTGTATTGAATGAATTGAACGTAATCAATAATGACTTACCAGTGTATTAGCACATTTCCACCACGAAGCCGGGCGGAATGGATGAAATCGTTACAGAGGGAGAAATATTGTGCAAGATTTTGGTCCGGCGAATCGGATGCCATTACACAGAGGTAATGTTTATCCTGCAACAAAAACGCCAGGTGAAACCACACGTATCGTATCTCAGTTGGGGAGAGAAGGTAATTATTGTTGGGAGGTGGGTTCACTATCAATTTATAACTACGTTGCCTGAACTCTTGGCAGAGGACAATCAATCAAGTCAATGGGTGTTTAATGGATTTAATTGAGTTTCGATTTCCTGGTTTTCGATATTGCGATAGGGTAAAGGGAGAAAATGTTTTAAAATTCAATCATACACAGATCAACTTAGAGAGAAAATTATTTGAACAGATATTGGAATGATCAAAAGATGTCCATATTGTTTTTTACCTAGATCAGGATAAACAATATCATATCATGATTAGCATAATCTAGATCAATGTAATTTTTTGTATATCTACAAGGTGACCCATTTTAAAAGATCCACTGAAATAACTCCCTGGGGAAAGCCTATATCAAAAAATGTTTCGAATGAAAGTTTCTTAGTTTTTAGGGGGACATCGAATGCGGACACCCAATCTGACTTTTTGATTTCAAGGTCAAGTTGATTTTTGAATAGGGAATATGCAGTTTTGCAGAATATTGATCTTCGTGAGAATCTAAAAATACTCAGCCCCTTTTTGTTTCTGCCATAATATGAATTTGAAGTGAATGTCCTGATATCTGGGCGATCCATAATAGGTAAAAGAATACACTATACCAGATAAATTACTTAGGTGATTTTTAACATGTTTCGAGCTGAATAAAGCTCATCTTCAGGAGTAATCACGTAAGTGAAGCTGAAAACATTGAGAAAACATAAAGAAAGCTCAAAAAAACAAAATAAAGCACAAAAAACAATCAAAAAAATTTAAAAACAATTAAACTTAACGAGCAAAATGACATGACGGAATAATTAAATGAAACAAAATAAACAAAAACTGGTTAAAGAATGGAATTGGATGAAAATGGTCAATGCAAAATAGTAAAAGTACAGTAACATATAATCTTCAAAAGGTCATTAGCATTAAAAAGGTGAATAAGTAATCAAGAATCAAAGGGTGCAAAAAAGGTTTTTTGAGAGATTAGAAATCACCTGAGTAATTTATCTGGTATATTGTTTTCTTTTACCTATATTACAATATGAATCATTGTGGAAGTCATGCTAAGAATGGTTATGATGAAAATTTTCTACAAACAAACTACTTAGCAAATTTGAGAATGATTCAGAAAACAAACCAGTTATTCTTTTTTGAATATGCAATAGAAAACCAAATGATTCTATGAGAAATAACTTTGTAGTACTTTTCCATGACAATCTCGAGCATAAAACACTTCAAATCTTCAGAGAAATTCTTTTTATAGAAAAACGAAAGAGACAAAATGTTTTAGTTTCTCACGAAGATTGATATTCAGCAACGAAAAAAGTATATTTCCTATTCGAAAAATCTACTTGACCTTGAAATCCAATTCCAAGTTCAGCTTAAACACCTATTCTAATGATAAAGAAATCGAACAAAAGTTACTAATGTTGTTACGGAATAAGGGGTTTTTCAAAATTTTGACTTTAATAAGGTAAGTATTTTCTGGATGTATTCGGTCAGCACCAATAAAAAAATATCAAATTTTCGGTGTTTAGAGCGATATCAAAATAACATATCAGGCACGTACTCGCCAAGCAAATGAAAATGAAAAAGTGGATTTTTTGAACCGCAGGTATCTACAGATTGTAACCTGTGCTATGATCATTTTTAATCATTTTAATTGAATCACTTTCTCTTAGTCGTTGGTGAATTCGTGTAAATAAAGTGTGATTTGGAGCCACAGGAAAAATTTCTATCTATCTTTTAGATATCCACCAGATAGACCGTAAACCAAATGCATATCGTTCATTTCTGCTTTTGAGTAGCTACACCGTCATATTATTGAGAATGTGACAAAATCTCAAAATGATAAGCCAGATCTAGAAATAATTGTAACTGAATCAAAGGTAATCAAAACTAGTTGGTTATCTGTTGATAAATTATATTTTTTCTCAAAAGCCGTATCAAGAAATTAGAGACCATATTTGTTGAGAATGGATAAGGCATTCATAAATAAATTTTTTCATTGTAAAATCTAAAAATGTATAAAAGTCTCTTGCAAACAAGAGGAATACGTCTAAAAAAATTTTTGAGTGCCTTCTTGCTCGCATGAAATGTTTGCTTCATTTAATTCGTGATAGGTATTGGTTTTTAAGAGAAAAATCGAAACTGTTTTTCGGGCGCCATCTTTTGGGGCTGTAACAAAGCAAGAGAGACCCAAAAAAAGGTTTTTTGAAAGACCCACCCCATTTTTAGACAACGAATCATCCCCTAATTTTTTCGCAATTATTCATATACACCCTGTTTACCATGATCGAGAAAACAACAGAATTATTCACTATTATTCGAGGGATATTGACGATATTGTTGATTTTTATGTTGATCTGGAACGTTTCTTTTCATGTGAATAACTTTACTGTGGTCTACTACCATTTTACTATACATACTACAAAATTATACAGGGTCTTTCACGAGGAACCTCACCCATATTTATACGGGAAACTACTGAACGTATTTCAATGAAATTCAGCACTTATAAATATTTCACGATGCTGATGAAATCTAAAATATTTTCAAGGCATGAGCACCTCCGGTTTTTCCGGAAATGACGTCAACTTCCGTTTTTCAAATTAGAACACCATTTTTTTATTGCAGAAATAGATTCCTTAGAAAATTTCAAGTTATTTTGATGTAACATTTTTCAGTTTTGGTTGGAAAATTCTCTCTGAGCGGGAAAATTCTAAAAAAAATCGGAAATAGAGCTCCGCTGAAACAAGAATAACTTCGAGGTTTTTGGATGGAAAATTTTCATTTTTGGGATTTTTCAAGATGTAAGATTGATGTATCCACTTTAAAAATCGAAATCGCGATTCATGATACAGGGGGTGAAAAAATCGCTTTCAAAGTTAGGGATGACAAAATTGTGAAAAATCAATTTTTTCAAATTAGAACCCCATTTTTTTATGGCAGATATTGAATCTACGTTAAAAAATAATGTGAGTGTATGCATCACACCCTTGCCCTAAAGTGGATATTAACTCAGAAAATATCCATTTTAGGGCAAGGGTGTGATGCATACACTCACATTATTTTTAACGTAGATTCAATATCTGCCATAAAAAAATGGGTTCTAATTTGAAAAAATTGATTTTTCACGATTTTGTCATCCCTAACTTTGAAAGCGATTTTTTCACCCCCTGTATCATGAATCGCGATTTCGATTTTCAAAGTGAATACATCAATCTTACATCTTGAAAAATCCCAAAAATGAAAATTTTCCATTCAAAAATCTCGAAGTTATTCTTGTTTCAGCGGAGCTCTATTTTCGATTTTTTTTTCGAATTTTCCCACTCAGAGAGAATTTTCCAACCAAAACTGAAAAATGTTACATCAAAATAACTTGAAATTTTCTAAGGAATCTATTTCTGCAATAAAAAAAAAGGTGTTCTATTTTGAAAAACGGAAGTTGACGTCATTTCCGGAAAAACCGGAGGTGATCATGCCTTGAAAATATTTTAGATTTCATCAGCATCGTGAAATACTTATAAGTGCTGAATTTCATGAAAATACGTTCAGTAGTTTCCCGTATAAATATGGGTGAGGTTCCTCGTGAAAGACCCTGTAGATGTACTCATATTTACCCAATAACAAGTGAAACTATCTGCTATCGTATTGTTTTTCATTGACTTACCGAGTGTATTCTTCTGGCTGTGTCGTGTATTGCTAAGATGTGGGTGATTTTGTTCTTGTTCAATTGATTTGCATCTTTGGAGTCTCTATAGTTCCCGACGTACAAACCCGGCAGCACCTTTAACGAAAATTCTTATGATAATAATAATCATGTTCGGTCTGTTGCGAATAATTATGGCAAATAATATGATTACCTTGGTGGAACCGAATTCGAAATTCGGTATTTCATTTCCTGTTAATGAAAGAAAATTTGCGAACATGTCAGATTAAGAATGTGACGTTCTTACTGGGCATGAATCGTGAATACTTCCTTTGATTTTATGAGATAGAGGAACTGATGTGATTATTCCTGAAATAACAGAATGTGTTCACAGATAATGAATATGGATTGTGTATGAAAACAAGCAGCAAACTGGAGGTACAATGGGAGTTCTTTACATGATTATAAACTTTAATATCTTCCAAATCGTCGGTTGAATGCAAAACTACGCTCACCGGCAGAATTAACCGCCCACCTATGTTCAATGTCTCCACGCATGTTTACCATGAGTTACTCGTATTACGATGAATGCTTTCTGTTGAATGTTAGTATGATTAATCAATAAAACATTTTGTATCATTGTTATTTCTTCATCTAAGGCATTTTAGATATTCAATAATAATTTGACTTTCTTAGTAGTTTCATTACTGTGAGTTTAATGACAGCAGCTAGCTAGGGTTGTGGTTGGGTATGTCAAACCTCAGATAGTTTGTCAATTGGTGTTCCACGATCAATGACCGATTTGCCTTCGTGGTCATCGTACGATATCGAGAGACGAGCGGTAGTTCTACCTAACCCAGGGCTACTTTTCCGTCACGATGTCAATTTATATTCTGTCCTCCCGGCCGTGAACACGACAACACTAGAACGTATAAATTGAGATACTTTAATTTTTCAGGGTATATTAGGATCTCGAATGCCGCGGTTGTGTCGTTAAAAGGCAGAATTCACCCAGGAGCAGGGGCGGCCTTAGGGGGTGGCGAACGGGGCAATCGCCCGGGGCCTCGCTCTTGGAGGGGCCTCGCGCAAGAACCCAAGCAAATTTTCTTCACAGTGAAAATTTTCATTCGAATTGTTCAAGAAGTATGATTTCGCGATAAGTTAGGGCCAACTCTATCGACTGGCGTTGTGCTGCGAACAGTCGTACTACATGCTATGAAGTGGTGTCCAAAAATGTATTCTTGAAATTAATCCACTTGCTTATTTTTTACCTTGTGGGAGTCATAGCTGGAATCTCATCTTAGGAGATGCAGCATCATTTTGTGCCCAAGCAAAATCTTTTTTTGAGTTGCTACAAAAGTTGAACACTCTCTTCGTCATCCCTTGTAACAGCGACAGAAATAACTGAGGAATATGATATTGAAAGAAAGTTTAAAGAAGTTAGAAGACGTTGTAAAAAAATGCATTTTGATTATGAAGGGGGAGATGAAGCTGATGAATTGAATGCGGAAGAGATTTTCAAAATTAATTATTTTTATGTCATTGTCGATAATTTGCGCACAAGCTGCCATACTAGGTTTCTGGCACTTAAACAGCATGAGAGCATATTTGGTTTCATATAATAAAAAAAATTAAAGTAAATCAATAATAGTGAACTTCTGAAGCAATGCAGCGACTTGCAAATGTCCATGACAGTAGGAGAATCATGTGATATTGATGGAGATGAATTATACGAAGAACTGAATATCATCAGTGTGTATGACAGAAACGACGATATTATCTCGGTGCTGAAATACATAAGAGAAAAACAAATAACTATCGAAATTTTCCTGAGAATTATTGCCACCACACCTTTTAAAGTTGCGCCTGCTGAAAGGAGTTTTCCGAGGCTTAAAATGATCTCATTTGAGAAATTCGATGGCACAAGATCGGCTTTCAGCATTTGCTTTTCTTTCAATAGAAAATGACATAGCTCATTCGTTGGATTATTGTGCTCTTATTAAAGATTTTAGTTTGAGAAAAAGCCGCAAACATCAATTTTGAAATTTTATATCAATTTTAAAATTAATCTTCTCCGAATTTGTTGAATTTGTGAATCTTTCTAAGTAAAATATTGTAAAACACAAAATTTATTTATTTGTAAAACTCGGGCAGTTTTCGTCAAACATGACAAAATACCAAAAGACTCGACTTAATTTCGAATCACATACTTTTCACGAAAGACAAAGGGCCTCGCAAAGACCTGCCGCCCGGAGAATCGCAATGGGTAAGGCCGCCGCTGCGGCCAGGAGTTCCGATAATTTGGGTGTTCGAAATTTCGGAAATGAACATTCGATCGAGATGGCACTTTGCATTTGGATGCAGAATGGGATATTCAAACCACATGCATAATTTCGTCCAGATCGCTCATCCAGAACCGTACACAATGCTAGCGAATTATTGACATAGAATTTCCAATATCTCTGATGCAATAACATATTCGTGATCATGATTTCTCTGACAGCTACTGTCAAGTTTTTTCTTGTCATATTCTGGTTGTTTTCGAAATTTGAGCGGAGAATGGTCTCAATATACGTATTTCGCATAAAAATTTGGGTCTTAAGACTTATGAAGTTCATAAGCACTCAAGCCGGCCGATTATCAACAACGTCGTGTCTTTGTTGTTTGGGTCCTTGAAATGCATCAAAATGATCTGGAATTCTATCGAAAAATCATCTCAAGTGAGAACTGAGAAGGCCCATTTCCACCTCGGTGGCAGGTGGCTTCGTCGACGAGCAAAATTGTCGCATCTGGGGCTCGGAAAACCCAAGAGTTATTGTTGAAAAGCCTCTCTATCCTTAACGTGTAGCTGTTTGGTGCGGTTTATGGTCCGGCGAGGTCATTGGACATTAGCTTTTCGAAAATGAGTTTGGAGCAACAGTCACGGTGGATGGATTGCGCTATCGAGAGATGATTAATGATTTTATATGGAATTGGTTGGTATTGATCCGGACAACGTTTACTTTCAACAAGACGGCACTATGTGCCACACAAGCAACGAAACCATTGATCTTTTGAGGGAAAAGTTTCCGTACCGTGTAATCTCTCGAAAAGGTCATCACAATTAGCCACCGAGATCATGTGATTTAACATCTTGCTACTTCTTCCCTTGGGTCCATGTGAAAGAGAAGGTCTGCGCCAAGTGCCCAGCGTCGATTCAAGGCCACAAAAATGGAATTCGTGAGGCTATCGAGGATATAGGGCAGCCACTTTGCGATTTGGTTATGGAAAATTTCACGAAAAGAATATGATTCAAAACTGAAGAAAATCTATCGGGTAGGAAGTCAAATAAAGTTTTTAAGGGCTTAAGATATCATTCTTTATTGATAAAACCAAGCTTTCGTTCCGGTTTGGAACTTCTTCAGGGTATTCAATGTGAAATTGATAACAAGGACGGTACTCAGTCACCAAACAACAAGTCAAATACAAAACTATGGTGTAATCACATGTTGGAAAAATCAAAATGTTGCATGCACGAATAAAATATAACCCAAAATCTGAACAACTCTTTTGAACACTGCAAATGCTGGTATAGGATTGACTAAGTAGATGTTTTCTGAGAGCATTTGCAGTGTTCAAAAGAGTTGTTCAGATTTTGGGTTATATTTTATTCGTGCATGCAACATTTTGATTTTTCCAACATGTGATTACACCATAGTTTTGTATATGACTTGTTGTTTGGTGACTGAGTACCGTCCTTGTTATCAATTTCACATTGAATACCCTGAAGAAGTTCCAAACCGGAACGAAAGCTTGGTTTTATCAATAAAGAATGATATCTTAAGACCTTAAAAACTTTATTTGACTTCCTACCCGATAGATTTTCTTCAGTTTTGGATTTCATCGAAGTCGAGATACCTAATTTGAGAATATGATTCTGTAGTCATGGTAGTCATTTGGCAGAAGGTATTCATCATTATTTACGGCATACCTTCCTCTTTTCAATGAAATAAAAATCCGATCTTTCATCTTAAAAATGGCATTTTTCTTTGAATGTCAAAATAAGACCTCTCATTGGAAAATCCTTTATATTGTGTACCCTCCAATTATTCGGAAAACCCTCAATAACTGTTAGTACAACTATTGAATTTGGGTCTGAAGTCTTTCATATTGAATATACTTTCAATTCATTGGGGATTCTAGAAATATGAAAAAGAGGGTGCTTCACTTGAAATTATGAAATTTAACTGCTCCACATGAGTAGGTATATTGACTTAAATTGCAAAAAAATGTAGTTTAAATAAGATTTTTGTGATGGAAGTTCATATTAATATGATTTCAAGTTGCAAATTAATTTGAGCCTGTCGATCTGCAGCGTATTCAGGGTGGTTAAGAAAAATCGAGTAAAATAACGAAATTTTATTCCCAGAGAATTTAAGCATTTTAAGACTATCAATACAATGTATGGCCTCCACGGTAATCAATAACAGCTTGACATCGTCTTTGCATACTACCCACGAGGTTGTTGAACATTTCTTGAGGAATTTGGTTCCATAAACGGGGCAGAAGCTCTTTCATATCATTTAAGGATTCTGGGGTGGATTGATGATTACCTAATCTTCTTTGGAGCATATCCCATGCATGTTCTATGCAATTCAAATCTGGTGAGTGCGGAGGTATTGGTAAATGTGGAATACCAAGCTCCTCGCGCGCATTCTCAACTATGGCTGCACGGTGCGGTCTAGCGTTATCGTCTAGAAATTGAAAAGTTCCACCAATAGCAGCGTAAAAATTTGGCACAACATGCTCCCTATGGTGTAAGGCGGTCATATTCCCAGGACAAATGTGTAGATCTGTGCGCCCGTTGAATCATATACCGGCCCATACCATAACACTACCCCCTCGGAATGGATGGACTTCTTGGACATAGCGACGATTACGGGGTATGCGTGGGATTGTCCATACCCCTATTCTTCGAGAATCTGAAAATCGTCAATACCTGGATTCATCAGTGAAAAGGACATTACGCCATTGATCGTTCCAATTGAGATGTTGCCTTGCCCATTCCAGTCCTTGACGCTTGTGGTAACGTGTTAATGGAACTCCTCTTAATGGACGCCTAGAACCTATATTAACCTCTCTCAAACGTCGTCTGATGGTTTCGATGGAAACTTGGACCCCATTTGCATTTTGAAGAGTATTTCGTAGCATTCTACACGTAGATGTAGGGTTTCTTCTCGCCGAAACGGTGATGAAACGATCCTGAGCAGGTGTTGTTTTTCGTCGCACATCAACCCTTGGTCTTTCCAACACGGAACCTGTCTCCCAGAACCTATTCCGAAGTCGAGATATCCAATTTTGACTGACTTGGAGCCTGTCCGCTACAACAACCTGAGTTAGGCCACCCTGTCTGTAGCATTCCGATAGCCCTATTAGCCTCAGCGTTTGTTAATTTACGTCTTGGCATTTTCAGAAAACTCGTTTCGAATCGGAGCCGTTGATAAACTGACTTCATTTCAAAATGAGAACATTTATGAATAGACCAGGGCCGAAACCTTCAAAAATGGTAAAAAATGAAAAAAAATCACAGTAGGATGAAACCCATTAGAAAAGGAGGGGAATATGATCAAAATGAAAGGAAAAATAAATTACGGTCGATCCGAGTTCGGGAAGTGGGAGGGGTGAGTTTTTAAGGGTGAAAAATGGTTTTCCTTGATTTCCGGCAAAACTACAAGTCCTATGGAAAAAAGTTAAATGGCAAAGTTGTAGGTAATGAAAAGATCTACAACTTTTGTATTCGCAATTTTTTCATATAACCTAAAAATTTAGGTGAAAAATTCAAAAAACCAAGTTTTTGGTTTTTTATTTATATCCTTTTCAAAAAAAATTTTTTTTCTACGAAATTTTGTGAAAACTTACCTTGTTATATCCCGAATTCACTTTAATTTATTTGATTCAAAATATTTATGTTTCCGTCTTATTTTAACTTAATATCAAAAAAGCACCCTAATTTTCAATCGAAAATTCTGACGTCAAAATATCACCTTTTTTTCAAAAAGTTTGGGGGCTTTTTGTTCGTTGAAATATCTACTTTCTGATGGTGTAAAAAAATATATACATTACTATAGGAAATGTTCTCAGAAAATGCCAAAAATTGAAAAAACTCAAATTCGAAATTTTTTTTTAATTCATTATGTACAATTTTGAGGTATGTATTCATTAACATTTACTCTTTAATTACTCAGAAAACGTAAGATTTCCTGTTTCATTTATAAACGAAAAAATTGCAAATTGAAATATACTTCTATAATTAACAAAAAAATAAGTTAATAAAGTTGATATTTAATGAGACATCTAAAATATTTTGAAAAAGTTGTAGAATCTTGTTTAAATAATATTTTTAGATGACTATTTATTGCTGTTTTAAGATAATTCATATACCTGAGTGACCTTTGGTTAATTTTTAACCCATTGTAAGTTATTTCATAGAGAAGTGGGGACTGAGTTACTCTTATGGTGGGTTTCATAAATCGTTGATTGAACAAATCACAGGATTATTCGACGAATTTGCCAAATCAACCAATAGGATTTCTAATTTTCGAAATTTTTAGCATACAATTGCTTGATTAAGTGAGTTGTGAGAAATTTACTTTATTCAAAGAATTGTTTGGAATCTACATAGCAAGGTAAATACTATCTGTATTTTAATCTATATTAATCAACTTTAAATAAAAATAGAAATATTTTCTTTCATATGACAAGATTACAGTCACAAGGATTTTCCTGAAAACAAGTTGAAGAAGATGCTGATGCTGACATAATTAAGACCTCGATAGAAGTTGCCAAAGATACTAATAAAACTGTCATAGTTGTGGGTCAAGATATTGATATTTTGGTCCTTTTAAATCAATTAAATTCAAATAATCATGACATTTATTTTCTCAAACCAGGCTCTGGGAATGGAAAGGATCTATTTTTCACGTCTAATAGTTTCAAACATGAATCTTTTAAAAATATTATTGCATTTCTGCATTGTTTTTCTGGTTGCGATACAACATCTGGATTTTCCGGAAAATGAAAGAAAATTATCGTTAATTCGTTATTAGATGCGAAAAATTGGTCAAATTTGGCCAATGTTTTTTATATTAAGGATGAAAGTAAAGAAAATATTAAAAAAAGTGGATTACAATCAATAAAATCTATTTATAAATGTAAAAAAGAAAAAATTACACTAAATCAATTGAGGTTTCAAAAATATCAATTGGCAAAAATTAACTCATCTTTCACTTTGGCAAACGTCCCACCCACAGAAGGAGCAGCGGAACAACATTGTTACAGAGCATATTATCAACTTCAAACTTGGTTGGGTAAGGAATTGACAGCAACAGATTGGGGCTGGAAGCAACATCAGCGTGGCATTATGCCCAAATTTACAGAAAAGGATTTAATTCCGGAAGTATTGCTCAAAACTATTTGCTGCAGCTGTGAAACTGGATGTAACAGTTTAAAATGTGGCTGCCGAAAACATGGTTTAAAATGCACAAATTTATGCACTAATTGTCATGGTTCTGAAAATTGCTCCAATATAGAAGAAAAAATCTATGAGGAAGTAAATGATTCAGATGAAATTGTGGAAGAAGAAACAATGCAGACTGGAAATAACATTGGAGCTGAAAATGATGGTCTTGAAGATTTCGACGATCAACTAGAGTTGGAAAGGTTTTTCGAATCTGACGATGAAGAAATGCCTTCGAAGAGACAAAAACTAATGAATAACTGATCAGAATTTCAGATAAGGTATTTATGAATAACAAGATTATCGTTTTTGAAAAAAAAAATAAAATGCGTAATCAGAATTAAGTATCTAAATTCAATAGTACGATTCACCTGTATATTTATATTGTATAAGATTTTCTATGACATGAATGTAATTCGAATTAAATAAATAAACTCTTTATCCTAAAAAAAATGCAGCAATCACATTGATGAAATTGTACAGAGTGATTAAAAAAAAAATTCGATTTTGAGTTTTTTCAATTTTTTGCATTTTCTGGGAACACTCCTTATAGTAATGTATATTTTTTTCACACCATCAGAGAGTAGATATTTCAACGAACAAAAAGCCCCCAAACTTTTTGAAAAAAGGTGATATTTTGACGTCAGAATTTTCGATTGAAAATTAGGGTGCTTTTTTGATATTGAGTTAAAATAAGACGAAAACATAAATATTTTAAATCAAATAAATTACAGTGTATTCGTGATATAATAAGGTAAGTTTTCACAAAATTTCGTAAAAAAAAATTTTTTTTTGAAAAAGATATAAATAAAAAACCAAAAACTTGGTTTTTTGAATTTTTCACCTAAATTTTGAGGTTATATGAAAAAATTGCAAATACAAAAGTTGTAGATCTTTTCATTACCTACAACTTTGCCATTCAACTTTTTTCCATAGGACTTGTAGTTTTGCCGGAAATCAAGGAAAACCATTTTTCACCCTTAAAAACTCACCCCTCCCACTTCCCGAACTCGGATCGACCGTAATTTATTTTTCCTTTCATTTTGATCATATTCCCCTCCTTTTCTAATGGGTTTCATCCTACTGTAATTTTTCTTCGTTTCAAAAATTATCGACCCTGGTCTAGAAGCATATGCAAAGAACCAAACTTCAGAAAAAAAACGACCAGATTGACGAAATGTCTCATACTGATTTTTATTGGATCGATTCAAGTTGTTATTGAGTTTTAAATGATTTTACAGCGATTTTCTCGAAGATTACAAACTTCTAAAAACGATTGAATACGATATCCCTAACTCTTGTGGAGCATTATATTTGCTGTGAAACAGCAGTTACATTTCACTAATTAAAGATTTATTTCGGGGTAAAATGTTTTTCTGCCAAGAAAAATATATCAAGCCGATATATCGTTATTGTTTCATTTAAAGCAATAAAAAGTGGCTCTTTCCTACATAATACATATTCAGGAGACCGGATTCCGGTTCACGTTTTAAAAATGCATGTTACACGTAGTTGAATATTCACTGAGATGCTCTCATCTTCAGCCGCCGAAGGTAACGTGATTCTGAAAAACATTCCAGAGTGCATACTCCGTGAGTCCGTACCGGCGCTGTACCCTCATTAAATCTGGGAGAAATGGAGCAGAGGACTATACTTGATGAAGTTTTCATTAATGAGATTGTATATCGTGTTGCCAGAAGGCATTGAATATTTTTTTCTACTAGGGATAGATTTCGTTTTGTATCATTTTCAGAGCGACCATTAGGCTTCATCTCTTCTATACAGTGTTTCAGAATGATCCACTCATTCTGGGACCCACACCATAAACCAGGGGGTCGAAGGGTGAAAGTTACTGATTTCTTCATTTTCTCATTCTTTATTTTCTTATTTTAGTTTACATCCCAAATTCAACTTTCCGTAACTCTTTACCTTAGAAGTGAATATAAGAAGAATCTTTGGTCTGAAAATATCAAATTATAAATTGTATTTTTGAAGTTCGGAAAATTTTCGCTTCGAGCAGGATTTAATTATTTTTCATGAGAATAGAACTTTATCATTCATAAATTATAGGTTCAACGAAGAACTTCACTTTATCATTTATAAATTATAGGTTCAACGAAGAACTTCACTTCAATGCCTCTTCGTAACAGCATGCTCGGAGCTGCTAAAATCGTTATTCCGCCTCTGTTATTCGGTCATGTTTGAAATTTGAATCGAAAACTTCTCCGGTTCTCCAGATTCGGAGACCTTCCTCAACCAGGCACCCAGGGCGATTCGCCGCCCCACCCCTCTATAATGCGTTGTTAGTGACTGGGTTACTAGAACCTTGATATTTCGGATATTATCTAGGCGGAATTGTCGAACTTCATCCTAGTTAGCAAACAAGTAGGTAACAACAGTTCACGATATCGAATGAATTATTCTACAAATCTATTGTGCATATGCATACCCACTTCCTCCCTAAATTCAAATAGAACATACTCTTCATCTCAATTTTTTGGATTCCAAAATGAATTTCGAGTTCATTTTTAAAAAAGAACTAAAATTGACTGGTATTCAATTCATTGAATCTAACATTTAGTATCAGATTATAATCGAACCATCTTTGGATTCCGGCCGGAATGCGTGGTTCGTCTCCCGTTCAAAGTGAAAACTTTTTCCGAAATTCGAAAATCCGTCTGAATACCGATTGATGATTTTCTCTTATATATTTCACAGACGTTAATCTCCAATTTATGTAAAGGAATAATCAAAAAAGGTTGAATGCCATATTCATAAGTAAAAGACCTTTTCAAAAACATATCGGACGACCTATCTGGCCCTGTTCAAATTTAAAGGTTTGGGGTTCCACGCAGAGGGATGAAATGATATGATGATGATTCCTTTTCAATAGGCCACCCTGCATATGCTATTTTTTGACATACATCATCCGTTTTCGAGAAAACCTTCAATAGATCAAAAACGAGAGTTTCATAAAATAAGCCAATAGGTGTTTCAGGTATACAGGGTCTTTCACGAGGAACCTCACCCATATTTATATGAGAAACTACTGAACGTATTTTCATGAAATTCAGCACTTATAAGTATTTCACGATGCTGATGAAATCTAAAATATTTTCAAGGCATGAGCACCTCCGGTTTTTCCGGAAATGACGTCAACTTCCGTTTTTCAAATTAGAACACCATTTTTTTATTGCAGAAATAGATTCCTTAGAAAATTTCAAGTTATTTTGATGTAACATTTTTCAGTTTTGGTTGGAAAATTCTCTCTGAGCGGGAAAATTCGAAAAAAAAAAATCGAAAATAGAGCTCCGCTGAAACAAGAATAACTTCGAGGTTTTGGATGGAAAATTTTCATTTTTGGGATTTTTCAAGATGTAAGATTGATGTATCTACTTTAGAAATCGAAATCGCGATTCATGATACAGGGGGTGAAAAAATCGCTTTCAAAGTTAGGGATGACAAAATCGTGAAAAATCAATTTTTTCAAATTAGAACCTCATTTTTTTTATGGCAGATATTGAATCTACGTTAAAAAATAATGTGAGTGTATGCATCACACCCTTGCCCTAAAGTGGATATTAACTCAGAAAATATCCACTTTAGGGCAAGGGTGTGGTGCACACACTCACATTATTTTTTAACATAGATTCAATATCTGCCATAAAAAATGGGGTTCTGATTTGAAAAAATTGATTTTTCACGATTTTGTCATCCCTAACTTTGAAAGCGATTTTTTCACCCTCTGTATCATGAATCGCGATTTCGATTTTTGAAGTGGATACATCAATCTTACATCTTGAAAAATCCCAAAAATGAAAATTTTCCATCCAAAAACCTCGAAGTTATTCTTGTTTCAGCGGAGCTCCATTTTCGATTTTTTTTTCGAATTGTCCCGCTCAGAGAGAATTTTCCAACCAAAACTGAAAAGTGTTACATCAAAATAACTTGAAATTTTCTAAGGAATCTATTTCTGCAATAAAAAAGTGGTGTTCTAATTTGAAAAACGGAAGTTGACGTCATTTCCGGAAAAACCGGAGGTGCTCATGCCTTGAAAATATTTTAGATTTCATCAGCATCGTGAAATACTTATAAGTGCTGAATTTCATGAAAATACGTTCAGTAGTTTCTCATATAAATATGGGTGAGGTTCCTCGTGAAAGACCCTGTATAAGGAAGTGTCATTTCGCTCTAAATATTTCTTCTTCGACATATTATGTCCACCTACAAAATTTCAAAACGTCCGATTTTTTGCTCTCCATGTATCGATTTATGAGTTTTCCGGTGGGCCATTATGCTGTAGATTTCGAGCTTAATTGAAGGAAAGATTATTTTTCCTTCGAAAGAAAAGTGCAACGCTCCCATCAAGAGCTCAGCACCCTATTTGAGTGATTAGCGCCATGAACTAGCAATTTGAATTCAAATTAAGGGTGACTGACCCTTGAATTTCAGTCGATCACCACATAATTAGTTTTATCGATTTTCAGATTGAGGGTTTTTTCAAGATTAATTCAGTATAATAGAACTGAATAGTTGGAAGTGAACGGAATGGATTATACCTAATACAGTTCAATGTCCTTTATCAGATTTTTGTGGGTTACTATCTGTGGATGAATTTTTTCTGCCACCTAAAAGCGTATATCATGTCAGAATTGCTACTAGATTTCGAATAGGGTTTTTTCTTGTGGATACTTGATGACGTACCTACTTCTGGCTTTTGGCAATGAACAATTAGGTATGTCAGGAAAGAGATGAACCTAAATGCAATCAGTGCTATAATACCAATTCATCAGATATAACACTAGATGAAACATGAAACCATTGGTGAAAATAAATGGTGCATGATAAAATTCTAATTGATAATTTCAGAGAGAACCTTATTTTTCAAGAATCTACTGAATTTTGGATTTATACATTCAGTTACCCACCTCACATAATACAGGGTCATTCTTTCGTAATACCTACCACCCAAAATTATAAAAATTACCACAAAAGATCCTTTTATGAAATTCATTTTCAGTTGATATTGGAAATGCAGAGGAGAAAATCCAAAATATCTTTATGTTTTTAGCAGTTTCGGATATGCAGAAAGAAGACATCAATGTTTTCTCAAATGCACTGATATGCCGACTATTTCCAGAGTTATTTGAGCTGTTTCAGAAATATTCTATATTCGGAATGATCAGAAGAATGATAATAGCCATTTTTCAGGAACTGTTATTGAAAATTTCCACTTTATTCTTAAGAGGTATTTCTAAAGGATATTCACAAAAACATGCCACATTTTGATTCGAGAGTCGAATGCTCCCTGAAAATTTCAATTCTAGATCCGTTCGAGAGTTATCATGCTTACGGACGGCCGGACGGACAGGATTGGAATTTAGCACGGCTTTGTGATCAGTGAGTCGAATTAAGTCAACTGACACCATTTCCGGCTCAGAATTTGGAGAAATACAGAGGTCATGACGAAATAATTCAGCCCTCGTTTGAGTGGAGCCCGCGCTCAAAAACATACATTAAGAAACTAGCTGGTCCGGCGAACTTTGTTTCGCCTAAATGATAACTATATACCATAGCCATCTTTATCTTAAGAAGGCCGTGCCTATACTCGCTGTGGATTTCACAAATCGTAATCACCAGTGATTGGAGATCAACGGCTTGGTTAGATTTCTGAACTGTCAAATCGTGTTGATTCTAGATCAAGCTCCGATCACCGGTGATATGCTTTGTGAAACCCACCGTTAAAGTTGTATAAACTTACCATTGCTATTTTTTCAAGCAGGAGATAAATTAGGCATAATAAAAGTTCTGTCAAATGTCATCTGTCAACTGTCATCTGTCAAATGTCATCTGTCAAACGTCATCTGTCAAACGTCATCTGTCAACTGTCATCTTTTCCATGGATATGAGCTGTCACACAAAACAGAAATACAAAAATAATATGTCAATTACTAATTATGGGCAATTTTGAACTCAGTTATTTCCGAAAATATATTTATTACCCAAACATAAATCAAAAACATTTCAGAAATATAGAGAAAAGATGAAACTCACAACTCACGATTGATGCTGATCGTCACAATCCGATTTACTTTACATTCCGGTAAAAATTCACTATTCCACCAACTTGAGATCTTTACCCGCTTTTGATCTGATAATAGCTTTGTAAAAAGCACCCTCTTCGTGATTGGACAGAAGAGCGGCTTTCCACCAATCAAGGGTGTTATTACTTAAAGAAAAATAAAAGATGTTAATTAAAATTTTGAAGTTCTTTCTTCCGACGGAAGAAAAGTGTGGGATCGGCCCAACGCACTTGGGTCGGGACTTGGTGTTTAAAATTATTTTCTAGGGAGAGGGATGATAAATGAAACCTTTTGGATTAAATTTAAGACGTATATTAAATTCAAATCAAACCAAACAAATTTACACTGGTTAGTTATATGTTTCTTAAAACAAATGGATTAAATTATCAAATGTTCGGATATTTCTTAGTTCGGAAGAAAATAATCCCATCAAGTAAAACTGGTAGATTAACTTTAAATTACAAGAACAGATCTATTCGTTGAAGTTAAAAATCAACATCAGAGTGAATTCCAAATCATAAAAAATTAATTATTCAAGTTATTAATCAAAAATGAAAGGGTTTGTCAAAATAACCCCAGAAGTAATACCCATAGATAATCTCACAAAAATTTATAATATAAGGTAAACTTTCTATACCCAAACGAGATATCGGAAAATAATCCTTCTTAAACTTTACATTCACGAGGGGAAACTCAACAATAGTTTCCTCGTGATCTTTCAAATAGATATGAGCTTTCTCAACAGAAAAACTCCACTTAGACCTTCGAATACTTAAGGGTGATTACAAAAATAATTAATACGCTTTAAAGAGAAATACGAATGAAATATGACTTTTAGAAGATTTTAGGACTCTGGACTATAAATATATTTTGGGCGGGCATGCGGCTTTTCTACCAATCCTCAAAAATAGCTAAGCATAAACAATTTATCTGACCTTTTTCCTGGACCAATAATCCCAAAAATGATGAACCTAGGAGGATGTTCTACGACGATGCTTCTTTCCTGAAACAGACAGATTATGTGCGAAACACAACACCCACACGTTTTCGCCAAAATGACTTTCACTCCCGAATGTACCGACGATACGCGATTTAAATAATTCCAAATAAATTTAGATATTGTACTAACTTCAACTTAACACTTCTTACATATGTCCCAGCTTGAGACTGACTTATCAAAACTTTTTAAAGGAACCAAAAAAACCAACGAGTTATCCAATCGCCGTCTTCCGAATAACTACGAAACTAAATTAATTCTTAAACTTTCCTTAAAACCGTATCAAACACATATCAAACGAGTCAACTCAGAATCTCCCCGTTTGAGACTTCTGCAGTTACTCCGCAACTTCCAAATTAACTTTAATTGTTTTCGTTTCCACTTTGAAACCGTACTTCTTAACACTCAAGTACCTACCCTGAAACCGTACTACCCTAGTACCCGAACCATATTCGCGAGCCCTGGCAACCTATCCCGTTAAGGTTTAACCAGCAACTCCGTTCTCGTCTCCCGAATAACTGAACTCACTTTCGTCCGAAACTTCCCCGACTACCTTATTCTTTGTTCCTTTTAGAAACCAATTAAATTAAAGGTTTTTCTTTCGTCAGTACTTCAAAACCAATCAAACCAAAACTTCTTCCATCTTTGTTTTTATGAACCAATCAAATTAACGATTTTTTTCTGCTTCCCACCTTGGGAAATGCTACGCGACAATTCTCAACAATGCCTGCGTTGAATTTTATCTCTGTCATCGTGTGCAGTAATTGAAACCAAATTCGTGGGACAATTATAATTTATCATTTAGTTCTCTAAATAAACTTAAACTGAAAATCAACAATTTCGGTCGTTAACGTCTCGACAGAGATCCTGTGTGGGTTTGATAAACGATCCAATAATTTTTCTAACACAACGCTATTAAATTTCAGAAGTTTAAATCGATCAATTAAATTATTGCGCGTTCTCTCGGGAGATTTCCCGAATAAAATGAAGTGTGTTGAAAATACCGGTGAATTATTACGGAAAAGAAAATGTACAAGTCCTAATTTTAAAAGGATATTCATTTTATTACTTCCAAGTTATCTCTCCTATTACAAATATCCTCCCCTTTGAAAAAGTTTTGGCATCGGTTGCCATAACTTTTCCCTTACCCTTATTCCTCAATAGTCCAATAGTCCCTTGTCTTTCGTTAATAACATTCTAACAGTTATACAACTCGAATATACCAAACTTAAAACTCTTAACTCTCATGCAGCATGCCTTAAATCTACATATCATTTTTACTCAACTAATTAGTCCAAGTCCAAGACAAACAATATCAAAAAAATTCAAGGCTCAATGCAGCAAAACATAATGCTCATAAATCAAGTCCTTCAAAAAAGAAAAATTAAACAAATCCTGCCTTTCACTACACTTCTCCCTAGGAGTTCATAATTGTTTATTCGAATTCCAAATTTCACTCGCGGTCACAACAAAATTTCCTTAGTCCGGCTCTGACCATCTCCATATGTTTCATTCCTCTGAAATCGGAACTGACCTTCGCCTCGAGAACGACCTTCCAAAAATACACAACGGCCTATATAGTCTACCGTAATCAGCGATTCGCACTTCGAGTTCGATGTCAATGTTTACGTTAGCGTAGCGCACAGTCCATCTGATATCGCGAGAAATGTCCCTTACATTGCACATATTTCCGTTTTCACTTTCAGTGTAGTACGTCTTTGTTGTCGTAGCCTACGTCCGCCTCTGCGTCCTTACTTCTTCCCAGGTTCCCTTGTCTGGTCCTGTATCGGTTCCTAATCCACGTAGTTGAAGCACAGGCCAATAAATGTCAAAGTATTCCACAGGCTGGCCAACGGAATCATTTCATATCCAAATACCTTATAATATAGGTGATTCGGAATATCGCATGGAAATCCCATGAGTTCGTCCATGAACAGGTGATGTAGGTAAACCATCCCCATAATTGTCTGGCGATGTTGTGGGCCAATTCTTTCATTTCGTCGGTGTCTCCAAAGTCTCCATTTCTGCTACACGTCGATGACGTTTTCCATTCATTGATTGGTGTTCTCCACGACTTTTAAACGGTAAATAAAGCTTATCGTACCCTCGGCCATGATTAAGCTACGTCTATGCATCCCGCAATGCGTAATCACTCAAGTTATCTCGAAACTGCCGCCACTGCCGGTCTACAGATTGTTTAATTGTTACTTATTCGGATTCGCGTATAGACGCCGCGATTATCTCAATGTTTATCTTCGCACACGCGTACGCGATTAGCGTTTCAGCACTTTTTACTTTTACGAATAAGGTCATTCCTCTGGCTTAGGTCAGTACCTTTTCCATACTGGTAATTGATTTGGATCCTCTTGAAACCTGTTTTACATAAAATTTACAAATACAACAACATAAAAAAAAATTAAACTCACACAATTTTCTAATTATTATGAAGATCCGTTCACCCTTAAGACATGACTTAACATAAAACATGAATTCCTTATTTTCCCTTATTCGTCCTCCTATGATAAGTTACATGTTTCGGTCATAATCATCCGAGGAAGAATACCACGAATTCAATTTATCATACCTATTTGCCTTTGTTGTGGAATACAAAATGCAAATCTTACCAAGATCCCTCCGAAGATTATTCTAAACCAACTTTAACAATTGTGAGTTGGACTTGTTTTAATGCTAAACGAAACTACAAAAAAAAAAACTTAAAGACCTCGAAATTCGAAAAGTGATAAGTGATTGGGGGGGGGTGTTCGTAACCCAGAACAGGGACCCTTTTCAGACGGTGGCTCTCCGGGCCAGTGAGCCCCTGGAATCTACGAAATGGGCAGGAGTTGATTCATGTCTCCTAGAAGGTCGTCGATGACTTGCCTTCTCGCTACCCGAATTCCTGTCCAATTTATCCATGGAATCTAACGAAATGGGCAGGAGTCGATTCGCTTCTCCTGGAAGGCTGTTGAAGAGTTGCCTTCTCGCTACCCGTATTCCGGTCCAATTTATCCATGGAATCTAACGAAATGGGCAGGAGTCGATTCGCTTCTCCTGGAAGGCTGTTGAAGAGTTGCCTTCTCGCTACCCGAATTCCTGACTAGTTTTTCCTTGGAATCTAACGAAATGGGCAGGAGTCGATTCATTTCTCCTGGAAGGCAATTGAAGAGTTGCCTTCTCGCTACCCGTTTCCCGACTAGTTTATCCTTGGAATCTAACGAAATGGGCAGGAGTCGATTCATTTCTCCTGGAAGGCAATTGAAGAGTTGCCTTCTCGCTACCCGTTTCCCGACTAGTTTATCCTTGGAATCTAACGAAATGGGCAGGAGTCGATTCATTTCTCCTGGAAGGCAATTGAAGAGTTGCCTTCTCGCTACCCGTTTCCGGACTAGTTTATCCTTGGAATCTAACGAAATGGGCAGGAGTCGATTCATTTCTCCTGGAAGGCAATTGAAGAGTTGCCTTCTCGCTACCCGTGTTCCTAAAGTGTTCTTCCCTGGGTCCGGAGGGCGCCTTGCCCTCCAAGATCGTCGTAATGGTACGGTTTCCATTACCGATCGTTCATTCTCGTAACTCACTGTTTTTACGAGTTTCTGTTTCTTCCTCAATTTAACTTCCCTATTGGATACATTTATTATCTTAATCCAGAACCGTTCCCTATTTTTCGTGAGACAGTTTGCGACATATACTTGAGCGATACCCAACTCCATGGGTTCGCAGACTATGTCCGTCCCCTTTATTTCCTTCCTCAATTTGGCCTCTACCACCATTTCCGAACGTGCGGGGATAGTAACCCCCGACGTCAGCAAAACTTCGGTTTCCCAGATACCATCTTCCTCCATGGTTGACTCCCTTCTAACATGTTCCTTAGTTCCTAATCCATCGGCGCAGTCTCCGCCCTTCTTCCTGTTCCCATCGGTACCCAGTGTCGAAAGTAAATTTCGATCCCAACGAAGCTCCCCTTCGTTATCCTCCTTATTCGTCCCGGTGACGTCACCATTCCATTCCCTTATGGTGTCACCCTTCGACAGTCCATTGCTGTCGGCTCCCTCTGCACCCTCCCTTTGGGTGCTAGCACTGGTATTCCTCCTTCCAGTACTAATAAAATCCTTAACTTCATATGGACCTTCGGTCTGGGTACCGAACTCCCTAAATGCTTTGTCAACCTTTACTACTTTTTCTTTAATGTCCTCCCGGACTTTCCCTTGCACGTAAAAACGTTCCTTTTTCCCACTGTCCTCACGACAGTCTTCCCTGGGGAAGTGGCCTCCTAGAGCCTGCCTTCCCCATTGTACCATTCCGGTAATCTCCTCTACTTCCTCACCTTCCATACAGGTTTGTTCCTCTATATCCTCCTTTCTTAACAATTCGACCTTTGGCTCCCGCCATCCAGCCGAACCCCTGCTAGGGCACTCCCCTGCCCAATGTCCCTGTTGGCCGCAGCTATGACACGCGCCTTGTGTCATTGATCCACTTTGCCTATTGTTCCGGCAATCTCTCGCGACATGGCCTATTCGACCACAAGAGTAACATGTCCTTACATTACTCCTTTCTCTATTCCCTCGATTCTGCCTTATACTCCTGCACTCCTTCGCGATATGACCTTTCTTTTCGCAAAATTGACACACTTTTTCGGTGTCAACTGTTGATACCCTCATATTTACCGACCTCCCTTGCAACATTCTACTGGTGGTCTCTTGCAACCTAACTAATTCCTCCGCCTTTTCCAAATCCAGGTTTTCCTCTTTCAACAACAAAATCCCAATTTCCCTCATTACGTCCTTTCTCAGTCCTATCTTGAACTGATTCAATATTAATTCCCGGTTCTTCTTCCTTATTCCAGGTTCCTCATCCCTTAACGCTCCGGCCAGATCTTCGCTTAATAAATTTGCTCCCACCGTGCGTAATCTAGTGCAGAACGAGGACACATCCTCGTCCTGACGCTGATAGCATCGACTCAAATTCCATTGGTTTTCTCCCGGCAACCTAACTATCGTAAATTTCTTAACGAGCCTCTGCTTTAATTCCTTATAGCTCAAGATGTCCAAGGTGGCATCGGATTTGAAAAAATTATAGGCATCCCCCTCGAGCTTAAGTTTGAGAAGGATAAGCATATCCCTCTCATCCCATCCGTATAATTTTGACCGCAACTCCAATTTTTCAAAGTATCTCGTTGCGTCTTTCCCGGAAAAACTCTCCAAGGTAGTCGAGAGCATTCCTAGTGAATACATAGGTGTTATTCGACCCGCAGGGTCATTTGTGTTAGATGCACCAGCTGGTTGAGCCATTTTTCAAAAAATTTAACCAAAACCCAATTAACTTAACCAAAATATGATTTTTTAATGTATTCAATAAATTATTTACTTTCCAAATCAATGAATAATTCCAAATTTTCAACTTTAAATTTCAACAGGACTGAAATACTCTCAAAATTACGACTTTAAATTTCTCAAATAATAAAAAAAATTGCAAAATGATACCCTAACAATTCCGATTCATACAGTCTTACTCGAAACACCCAAAATAAAACAAATCACCTAAAAACGAGTTCAAAAACAGACCAACACACCCAAAAAAAAAAAAAAAAAAAAAAAAATTCAAAAGAAAACTCTGAAAAAAAATTTGATGCAACCCCAAAGAAAAACGAGAAAAATTATTCCTGAAAAAGAAAAATACACAAAACCTCCTGAAATAAAGAATAATTCTATTTAACTTTTCTGAAACTCAAAAGGTCACGATCAGCGGCTCTTTTACTAAAATCTTAACCAAATTTAAACTTCTCCCGATTCTTGAACCTTCAAAATAACCCAACTAAAAAAAAATTTAAAAAAATTTTCCTTCTATCAAAATGTTTTCCAAAATTTCAAATTCGACTTAGAGCAAAGAAAGCTAAGTTCAATTATTCTCCAAGTCAGACTCAAAACAAAACCGAATGATATTATTTTATAAAAGCAAACTCTTTCGATCGTCAAACGAAATCGCGAATAATCAGAACAGTGGATAAAATAACCAAAAAAATAAAAAATTTCACGCAATACGCCCTGAAAGAAATTCAATCAAAAATTTCAATCAATATTTTCACTGAAAGCAATCAATTAAAGCAAAAATTCAAAAGAAAAATTCATAACCCTCCTGAAACAGAAAACTTTATCATATACATTCAACAATCAGAAAATTCAACGTCCTGAAAAAGAAAAGCAATGTCCTGAAAGAAAAACAATGTCCTGGAAGAAAAATAAATGTCGTGTAAGAAAACCTTCTTTCCCTATAAAACCGCAATGAACCTAAAACTTCTTTAAAGTCTTAAAACCTCGATATCAACTTGGCTCTATCAAAAATCCTTCACATAAAATGATCGAACATCACAGAAATATGAACTGTTCTATAATAATTCCAAAAAAAAAGAAAACTTGAATTTATTCAAAGAAAAACCAACTGTATTTACTCAATTCTTCAATATCTCAAAAACAGAAATCTTTAAATTAGTAATTTTACTTTACTTTAATTCAAACCTGAACTCTGTTCCTAGCAATCGCAATTTTTAAAAGATAAACTCGAATTCATAGGCATAAGTATACATTCAAAAGAAAATAATCCAATTCAAATTAAAATCAATGGGTACCTGAAAACCTTCATCCAGAAATCTTCCAACAAGTCAGTATACACTACGTCGATCACCCACAAAACAACAAGATAAAATTTCCTTATACCTCAAAATTCATCTAAATTTCTCAAAAATCTCTCTAAAAACCTCCCTTGGAAAATTCAACACATGTAACTCTAGTAAGCTTTATATTCACAATGATGCAACATCACAAAACCAAAAGGACCTTTTATCTACCGGAAAATTCAACGTATCACAAAAGAAAAACTCTTCCCCGGAAAATTTAAACAATCCCACCGCTGTCACCATATGTAAAAAGCACCCTCTTCGTGATTGGACAGAAGAGCGGCTTTCCACCAATCAAGGGTGTTATTACTTAAAGAAAAATAAAAGATGTTAATTAAAATTTTGAAGTTCTTTCTTCCGACGGAAGAAAAGTGTGGGATCGGCCCAACGCACTTGGGTCGGGACTTGGTGTTTAAAATTATTTTCTAGGGAGAGGGATGATAAATGAAACCTTTTGGATTAAATTTAAGACGTATATTAAATTCAAATCAAACCAAACAAATTTACACTGGTTAGTTATATGTTTCTTAAAACAAATGGATTAAATTATCAAATGTTCGGATATTTCTTAGTTCGGAAGAAAATAATCCCATCAAGTAAAACTGGTAGATTAACTTTAAATTACAAGAACAGATCTATTCGTTGAAGTTAAAAATCAACATCAGAGTGAATTCCAAATCATAAAAAATTAATTATTCAAGTTATTAATCAAAAATGAAAGGGTTTGTCAAAATAACCCCAGAAGTAATACCCATAGATAATCTCACAAAAATTTATAATATAAGGTAAACTTTCTATACCCAAACGAGATATCGGAAAATAATCCTTCTTAAACTTTACATTCACGAGGGGAAACTCAACAATAGTTTCCTCGTGATCTTTCAAATAGATATGAGCTTTCTCAACAGAAAAACTCCACTTAGACCTTCGAATACTTAAGGGTGATTACAAAAATAATTAATACGCTTTAAAGAGAAATACGAATGAAATATGACTTTTAGAAGATTTTAGGACTCTGGACTATAAATATATTTTGGGCGGGCATGCGGCTTTTCTACCAATCCTCAAAAATAGCTAAGCATAAACAATTTATCTGACCTTTTTCCTGGACCAATAATCCCAAAAATGATGAACCTAGGAGGATGTTCTACGACGATGCTTCTTTCCTGAAACAGACAGATTATGTGCGAAACACAACACCCACACGTTTTCGCCAAAATGACTTTCACTCCCGAATGTACCGACGATACGCGATTTAAATAATTCCAAATAAATTTAGATATTGTACTAACTTCAACTTAACACTTCTTACATATGTCCCAGCTTGAGACTGACTTATCAAAACTTTTTAAAGGAACCAAAAAAACCAACGAGTTATCCAATCGCCGTCTTCCGAATAACTACGAAACTAAATTAATTCTTAAACTTTCCTTAAAACCGTATCAAACACATATCAAACGAGTCAACTCAGAATCTCCCCGTTTGAGACTTCTGCAGTTACTCCGCAACTTCCAAATTAACTTTAATTGTTTTCGTTTCCACTTTGAAACCGTACTTCTTAACACTCAAGTACCTACCCTGAAACCGTACTACCCTAGTACCCGAACCATATTCGCGAGCCCTGGCAACCTATCCCGTTAAGGTTTAACCAGCAACTCCGTTCTCGTCTCCCGAATAACTGAACTCACTTTCGTCCGAAACTTCCCCGACTACCTTATTCTTTGTTCCTTTTAGAAACCAATTAAATTAAAGGTTTTTCTTTCGTCAGTACTTCAAAACCAATCAAACCAAAACTTCTTCCATCTTTGTTTTTATGAACCAATCAAATTAACGATTTTTTTCTGCTTCCCACCTTGGGAAATGCTACGCGACAATTCTCAACAATGCCTGCGTTGAATTTTATCTCTGTCATCGTGTGCAGTAATTGAAACCAAATTCGTGGGACAATTATAATTTATCATTTAGTTCTCTAAATAAACTTAAACTGAAAATCAACAATTTCGGTCGTTAACGTCTCGACAGAGATCCTGTGTGGGTTTGATAAACGATCCAATAATTTTTCTAACACAACGCTATTAAATTTCAGAAGTTTAAATCGATCAATTAAATTATTGCGCGTTCTCTCGGGAGATTTCCCGAATAAAATGAAGTGTGTTGAAAATACCGGTGAATTATTACGGAAAAGAAAATGTACAAGTCCTAATTTTAAAAGGATATTCATTTTATTACTTCCAAGTTATCTCTCCTATTACAGCTTTCCATGTTATTATAAGTTCTATGCAAATTACACAATAATTGTATACATCGCCAGCTAGTCTACTTTTTGTCAGGCAACCCATTCATACATTATTAAAAATTGTTAAACATAGTATTATTATAAAATTATTCTATAATATGTTATTTACTCGTTATTTCTGATTGAATTTTTAAATTTTCGATTTACTCGATATAACTTAACTTTTTGTCCAAATGTCAAAACCTATACAGGGTCTTTCACTAGGAACCTCACCCATATTTATACGGGAAACTACTGAACGTATTTTCATGAAATTCAGCACTTATAAGTATTTCACGATGCTGATGAAATCTAAAATATTTTCAAGGCATGAGCACCTCCGGTTTTTCCGGAAATAACGTCAACTTCCCTTTTTCAAATTAGAACACCATTTTTTTATTGCAGAAATAGATTCCTCAGAAAATTTCATGTTATTTTGATGTAACATTTTTCAGTTTTGGTTGGAAAATTCTCTCTGAGCGGGAAAATTCGAAAAAAAAAAAAATTGAAAATAGAGCTCCGCTGAAACAAGAATAACTTCGAGGTTTTTGGATGGAAAATTTTCATTTTTGGGATTTTCCAAGATGTAAGATTGATGTATCCACTTTAAAAATCGAAATCGCGATTCATGATACAGGGGGTGAAAAAATCGCTTTCAAAGTTAGGGATGACAAAATCGTGAAAAATCAATTTTTTCAAATTAGAACCCAATTTTTTTATGGCAGATATTGAATCTACGTTAAAAAATAATGTGAGTGTATGCATCCCACCCTTGCCCTAAAGTGGATATTAACTCAGAAAATATCCATTTTAGAGCAAGGGTGGTATGCATACACTCACATTATTTTTTAACGTAGATTCAATATCTGCCATAAAAAAATGGGGTTCTGATTTGAAAAAATTGATTTTTCACGATTTTGTCATCCCTAACTTTGAAAGCGATTTTTTCACCCCCTGTATCATGAATCTCGATTTCGATTTTTAAAGTGGAGACATCATCTTACATCTTGAAAAATCCCAAAAATGAAAATTTTCCATCCAAAAACCTCGAAGTTATTCTTGTTTCAGCGGAGCTCTATTTTCGATTCTTTTTCTCGAATTTTCCCGCTCAGAGAGAATTTTCCAACCAAAACTGCAAAATGTTACATCAAAATAACTTGAAATTTTCTGAGGAATCTATTTCTGCAATAAAAAAATGGTGTTCTAATTCGAAAAATATTTTAGATTTCATCAGCATCGTGAAATACTTATAAGTGCTGAATTTCATGAAAATACGTTCAGTAGTTTCCCGTATAAATATGGGTGAGGTTCCTCGTGAAAGACCCTGTATAAGTACCTACTCTATGATTGTTCAATTGATCGTAAAAAAGGAATGTCTTTTTTTCTTTTCTGTAGGATTTTTTTGGGAATATTTTGTTATATAAACCTTGCCCTAACAATAATAAACACAACAAAAAAAGGATTGTCCAATTTGGCGCGATCGTTTGAACAATAAAGCGTTCTGAAGTAAACCATAGATCCTCTTTTATTAATATGTATAGATTTAATTTAGGACAATATTCGAAGGAGACTGATTTTGATAAAAGTACAGTTTGGTGAAACAAAGCGAGATCGAGTTCTAGGAGATTGAATTGGTAAAAAGTGTTCGCTGCAATAATGTGTAGTTGTGATATTAATACTGATTGTTCATATCACACAATAAAAAATCAGTTTAATGAAATTCAAATGAAAAAAACAAATTATGGACTCCGTGAAAGGCATTTTCTTGTGGAGACATAGTTGATTTCTCAACCTTTCTTCGGGGAAAGTGACAGATATTTATGGCATATGTAAATACTTAAGAATCTGCAAGAAATCTCGAATAAATTTGAGTCTTTGTTGTGGTTTCGAAAAACAGATTTTAGAGTCCGAAACGCTCACTATTTAGTTTTGCCGAATAAAATAATTTCTTGATTCATGTTCGAACAGATTTTCACCGACGTCTGTAGGAAACAATAGTTCCGCTTGTGCTGAAGGAATCATCTAGAATTGTTCGTTGAGAGGGAAAAGTGCAATTTTCAGGCGATGATGAAAACATTGTGCTGCTAATTTCAGCAACGTATGCATAATTTTGTGATTACGTAGAGGATGTACTCGTATGTTCGACCATACATTGGGGTGAGCCATGAATACAGAATTCCCCCCTGGGTCATTCCAGAGTCTACCACATCAAGGGAAATACAAATACCATAAATAGTGAATTGGATCAGTTACACGCAATTGTTCTCCTGTGATGTGGACTGTGAATTAATAATAAAGTAGATAGGTATGATTCAATATTGAAGAGCTAGTTGGAATTGAAGTCAAATTGGAAATGTACGGGGGTCCAGATGAACAGTGAAGTGACGAAAATGAAATGAATCCTTTGAATGATACTTCGAATAAAAATACGCATACAGTGTATATTCCAAAATACCAATGTTAGAATTACCTTAGTTTGTTTTTACAATTGTTGAATTAGGATCATAGTTAGGATATAAAAAAAGAGAGATATGAATTGAAGCTGCAATGATTTTAGTTCTGAATACAATAGATTGACAGTTCTCAATAACCACAGAAAAGCCAAATCTGCTTTTTGAATTCGGAAGTAAATGTGAATTCAGAGGAAAAACTCAAAAAAATCCTATTCTGTTAAAGATAAGCATATCATGTATTTGACAAAAAATGAAGTAAAATGGATGGTAATTACAATGATGAAAAAAAAATTATATGCATTGCATTTGAAAAAATGAAGAAAAGTAAATTTGAAATTCGTCATGTTCATAGTCTCTTTGTGGACACTCCATATGCTCGAGATGCTTTATTATAGCTGGCTAGGATACTTTGAAGTCTTGTCTTTCAATCCATATAAAGCTGTTATTGGTATGTGCAAGGGTTCGTGAAATATAATTGGATAACATAGCCTCTACAAGTATAATTTTTTTGTCAAAATGGCCAATATTTTGAAAACTGTCGAATAAAAATATGTGAGAAGTATTTGAAAGCATGCAGGAAGTTTCAGAGAATTGAAAAACACTATTAAATATAGGGTGTTCCATTTGAAAAAACAAAGTCACCCGCTATTCCTCTTTTGTGGACCACCCGATATATTCAAAAATATTTTTAGGTTGTGCTCTTCTTGGAGTATATCAAGTCTGCATCAAAAAATTTTGCCAAACTCAGACCGTTAAGCGTATATCGTCCGCTGCGGCACTAGTGGGACACCCTGTATAATACATGAAATGAATACAACAGACAGGAAGGTAAGTGTACTAAATATGTAGTTTAATACAACTAATGCTCAATTTGAGACCAGCCAACTGCTATGAAATGGTATAAATTTTGCACCAATTTCCATCCCTTATTCCCGAGTTTTCCTGAAGTAATTCTCCAGTACGTAGCAATGATAAATATACAGTGCGCGTTAAAATTATGGAACAAATTAATTTTCTCAGAAGAAAAATATTTGGCAACAAAATCCTGGAACAGGCCAATTTTTGTTCGACTTTTACCAAATTTTTATGCATTTTCGAAGGATTTTTGTTGCACCCTGTGCCATCCTCATCAACCCTCTTAATATTTTGAATAGAAAAATTGGATCATCTGGTACTTTTGTACCGACTTAAATATTCTTCACCAACTTTATCAACGACTTATTTACTGAATAACTCCGTAAAATCATTGAAGCCTCTGAATATGAAGTGATCAATATCTGAGTTTCGAAGTATTATAATTCAATTTCTAGGAAATCGTTTACCGACCAAGTTTCCTTTCCAATATTAAAGTAAGAAGTTTGGGTTGTACGTTGAAAAACAAGGACAATATCGATTTCGTATGCCGAAATGGCGCACATGTGGTACAAGCCTCTTCCCGTCTCCGAGAGAGAAATGCTATATGGAATTTGGTAAATAAATACCTCGTCTGGAAAATTTTGTTTGTTCTTATACGAGTTCAATATGATTGGACCTATCGTATTCGTCCATGTCAACATACGAACAAAAATTTGGCTTCTACTCTGATGCTTAAGTTGAAAGTTTCAGGGTTTGGCTTGAGTTTCGAGGAAACAATTGAGTGCCAATACATAGAATATTTTTTAGACATAATGTCACATTGTTGCAACTTTCAAGTCTTTGCATGAATAATGAAAGTTTTTAGGGTTCGAAATCTTCTCTATTGCTGGAACAAAACTTCAATGTACAGGGTGCGGCAACTAGTTCTCCCACATTTGAAGGAGCTGTTAAGAAAATACTAAAAGAGATATTGGAAAATTTTTTGTTTGTTTTGAAATTGACTTCTTGACTCCGTTTCAGAACCAAAGAATGAATAATTATATCAAAAAGCCAATTTCATGAAACAAAAATATTATTCTTCATTGTCTTCTACTAGGGTTACAACATTCCACAATCTGAACAAATTAATATATTTATATGGAAAATCTATATAAATATAGAAGGTTTTGTTACATTATAAAATAAATCTTTCTTCTTTACAGAGACAATATGATTTAAGGTAAAAATGTAGCTAAGAGAACAAGCTTCTTCAAGCATCCTGAATAATAATGGCGTATTCACCATTTTGTAACGACTGAGGTGTCCTCAGTATCCGATCGAGTATCTCATATACAAGGTGCGGCACGGAGGGCGGACGTTTTTCAGATGGGCATAACTTTCCCCCACTGAGGACGAGAGAAGTGGGGAAGGTGCCGTTAGACTCGTGTGTTCCTAGCATTTATTTACCAGTTGTCGTCATGGAGCCTTGGACGGTGGAGCATCGTGTTTTCGCCTATGATAGTTTCGTCCGAAATAATGAGTCAGTCACGGTCGTGCAGCGTGAGTTTCGTCGCCATTTCCACATTCATCGGAATAGAGCTATTCCCTCTCGAAACACCATACTTCGTTGGGTTGAATCACTTCGCAGACGTGGTGAACTGATCAACAGAAGACCAAGAGGACCTGTGCGAACAGTTCGAACGCCTGAAAATGTTGAACGCGTTCGACAAGCCATTCTTCGCAGTCCGTCGCGATCTGCTCGGAAACATGCTGCTGTACTTCGCCTCAGTGATCGTTCGGTGAGGCGAATTTTGCATATGGATCTTCGCTTTCACCCCTACAAATTGCCCAAGTTGAGAGAGCGATGTTGGAGAGAGTCTACGCGAACTTCCAAGAGCGCCTCCAGCACTGCATCACCGATTTCGGCCACCACATGCCTGATGTGATTTTCCACACTTGACTGACTCAAATGCTATTTCCTTGAGAATCTGATTCCGTCAATAAATGTGTTTTTGAGTAAAAATTAACGCTTTTATTATTTTTTTAAAACCATCCATCCTCCGTGCCGCACCCTGTACATACAGTCCAGTTCTCCTAGAATCTTTTGAAGATGAACAAAATCGTTATTTTGCCCCAAGGCAGTGAGGGTATTCTGAACTGGATATTAAAGCACTGCCTTGGAGCGGAATAACGATTTTGTTCATCTTTAAAAAAAGTTTCTAGGAAAACTGGACGAGTGCCAAAAAAATAAAAAACCTGCAGTAGTGGAAACTCATGGTAGAATCTGAAAGAGGTAGCGGATTTTTTGATAACGGAATGTTTTTTCAACCTGCAAACTTAATCTGAACTTAGGGAAAGCCGGGGCAAATTGCAACACGGGTAAGTTGCAACACACCTGATATCTGAACCAGAAGTAATGTTAATAGAGTCCTAGAAGTAAGCGTTATTTACATATCGAGATGCGACCTCAGTCGGATGGAAATAACACTTACTTCTAGGACTCTATTAACATTACTTCTGGTTCAGATATCAGGTGTGTTGCAACTTACCCGTGTTGCAATTTGCCCCGGCTTCCCCTATCATAATTCCCACCCAGTAATTTTGAAAAAGTGTAAGAATGATTGAAAGTAGACAATGATATTGTTCTACACTGAAAATTTCATACATATTGATCGAGCCATGCAGCCATGCCAAAGTTATGAATAAAGGAAACATCAGTCGAATCGGACAAATCACCCTGTAGATCATTACCAATAAGAATTTATTATATATTATATGGAATCGAATTCAAAATTTTTAGTATAACATACCTCTGCCAACTTACAATTTATTGTATGTAATGTCGAATTACTTTCACAAAGTGCTTAGTATTCGCGAGCCTTTTGTGAAAATAAGTGCTTTATGCTCGGGACTCGGGAGCCTTTTTATTCAAGTGCTTAGTCCTTAGTGCTCGAAGCACTTTTCTTCAGTGCTCGTCACAGCTCTGGTTCGATATAAATTTTTGATATATAAACTGTAAATATAAATGAGATGTAACTGTCCCTTTGTGCTAATGATCTGCGAAATCGAAGCACAATAAACTTTGAATAAAAAAAGACATTTTTCATCCAACGAACTGTCAAATATTTTTCGAGATTAGCAGTGGTGATCAAGTAGGTACCTATAGTCCATCCAAGAATGATTGACATCAGAGCAGGCCTTGAAAGTCCAGTCGTAGCTGTATTTCTAGTTACAAAAAAGTAACTGAAAATTTTCTGTGCTTTTATCATAGCAATAAAAGATATAGAAATAACCAGCATGTGAATCTGTATACCAGCAGTATATTATTTCATTTCCAAACGTTCAATAACGTCATATCTCGACAGGATAACAGAGAAGTTCTATTTCTCCGCCTAGGCGGTGAAATAGTTGCTATGGCTTAAGGCGGACTCCCACTACTCGTATATTTGGCAAGTACGCAATTATTTGCGTACTTGGCAAATAGATGAAGTTTCGAATTTGAATGACAAGATTGACAAGTATTGGCCGAGTGCACCACTCCCACTACATGCCAAATATAAGCAAGTGGCAAATATTTGCCAAATACACGAGTAGTGGGAGTCCGGCTTCAGGCACGTAGCCAGGATTTTCTTTCGGGGGGGGCCCACAATTTCGGGGGGGGCCCACAATAAGTAAATATTGCAAATTTTGTCAAATATACAGGCATTTTTTGATATATACAGGCATTTTTGATATTTCGGGGGGGGCACGGGCCCCCGAGCCCCCCCCCTCGCTACGTGCCTGTCCGGCTTTACTTTTCCCTCCGGCGCGGCGGCAGGAAAAGTGTTGTTATGCAAGGGACTAATTTTGCAAGACAACCGTTACTACACAAATGTTACATTTTTCACTCAATTATAACGATCGTAAATGTCACTCCAAAAGAGGATATTCAGATTTCCAGGAATTTCAAGATGTCTGAAAATAAAATAACATATTTAATTCGATGGAGAAGTGACTTTTCATGGCTCGCTCTCATTTAACCGCCTCACAAGGTTCGGCGGGCTAACTAAAGCTCGCCATGAAAAGTGACACTTCTCCTCCTTATGAAATAATATACTATTCATCTTGTATTGATACATTTTCGATCTTACGATATAACACCTATTTTTTTTTTTTTTTTACAATTCGGCATCGACTACTTTGGTCATTAGCCGTTCACCACCACCAGACATTCACAACATCCATGACCAACCGGGATTCGAACCCGGTACCTTCAGTACCCCAGCCGGCCAATCAGCCCACTGGACCACCGAGGTAGTATAACACCTATTATTATTATTCCACCGCACCGTATACATACTCTATGCTAAATTATTTGCCAACAATATTGAAAGAACAAAGTGTTATTTCCAACACCAACCTGAATTCTGCTACTCAAAATATTACTGAATGGGCATTACCAACATAATTTCGATTTTCCAAAGCCCCCCGAGATGTCAATAATTCTTGGATGGACTGCAATGGAAACTAGGCATTGCTCATGCATGTATTGAAAACGCTAATTTGCTTGCAAAACTGTTCTACGGGGAACTTTTTCTTTGGGTTTTCAGTTTTTCTTAATATCAGCAATATGAAATCAGTGGAAATGATCGAATATAAAAGCATTACACAAGTAACAGAGATCTCGTGACAAAATGATATTGGCCCTTTCCAGGTGAAACGAGCGCTCAAAATTGGTGAAGAAGTTTGCAGTCCTCTGATGAATATTGCTTCCACATTCTTCTTGAGAATTCCTTATAAGTACTGAAAGTTTTGTTCATAATTATGCTCAGAAAATTCTGAATATCATTATTATTAAATAAAGCAAACATTTTCGTAGCAATACATTAAATTTTTCCTTTTTCAGTTGAAAAATTAATATGTGCAAAGCAGTTTTGACAGTTTCACGACTTAAGTAATAAACGAAAAAACCTCATTTATTTTGAAATGTTTAACCCATTACCTCCCACGGATTTTTTTCTACATTTTCATGATATTTGTATTTTATTCGGTGCATTTTTGATACGAAAGTACTAGGAAAAATAGTGAAAAAATTCTTCTGTTCCAAATTCTAAGAAAAATAAGGTGTACTCAAATGAGTACACTGGGAGGATCCATGATAAAAACAAATTTGAACGAAAAATGGAATTCTTTATTGAAAAATGTTTATAAAAAACTTTTTTCAATAATCATAATGAAATTGTATAAAATAGTCACGCTCAATGCATAGGGTGACCCCACACTTCAGGAAACTCCATCGCGAACGTAAGTGACATTGGCAGCATCTCTGTTGCTTTTCAAGTTTTTTCGGAAAATTCCCTTGGCTATCTACTGCAATACTCTTAGGAATTGAAGCATTCTTCTTTCTTGATGATGTCGTTTTCTTAAATGACATGTCTCTTCAGTTTTTCTGATATTTTTTGGTTGCTTGGGAAACAATGCTGATAGCGGCACATTGCCATCTGAACTGGAACTATCCTCGCTATTCAGTTGTTTTTTTTCGGCCGCATTTTTCGATGATGAAAGCTCACAAGTGTGATATTGAATTTCTACCTCACCAGGAATATCGTTCGGAAAGTTCGTTTTTTCCATTTCATCTTCGTCAAACTCCTCCTCATCTGTTCGACAATCTACATCAGGGGAAGAATAATGATATCAGGTTTGATAGTCAAGGAAACTATTTCGTCCATTGCTTTTCCCAAAGTTTTGAAACGCTTTTCGTAAAAACATTCCGAAGCAATCAGCCCAAAATCGTCATCCATATCGAATTCAACCTGGAATGAAATTCAAAATTTTTGTATACCTATTCTCCCACTGTACCCAAACGGGTACATCAACGTTTTCATCATTTTTTCGAGGAAAAAAAATAATTATTTCTGAAAAAAGTATTAATAACTTGAATACGTACCTAATAATCAGAAAAGTAGGGCCAAATGAAATAACCCGCAATACACGATCAAAATTAACACTTTGAAAATCTGCAACTAGTTAGGACGTATTTCGACAGACAATACATTCAATATTATCGTCATCTGTAGCATCCATAACAAAACCTCGGAGTCTGAGGGTCCATGTCAATTGTACAACACTATCAAGTTCTTAAAATTTTGAAATATTTCAAAAGATGGCTCAGGCAGAGAGAAATTCGAACTGTACTCAAATGAGTACGATGGGAGAGAATGGGTTAAGGCTATTTCTCAAACAGCTGCTTGGAACATTATTTTACAGCAACCAAAAATTGTTTTCTCAAACTGATAAAGTTGAATCTGCCTATAAGTGGAATAAACGAACTCTCAAGAGTCAGGGCTTTTTCGAGAAAAATTGAATTAATGCCTTCGGATATCCAATCTCAGTTTTTGCTGGATGGTGAATAGAGTATAACGTTTGAAGTTTGAATGATCCGAAATTTTTTTGAGAACGCAACAAAATGATCCATCTATCTCTTCAGATCTTCCCGCACTTCCCAGAACATAATAATCCCGACATTACTCTTTGAAGTCACAGATGAATGAATGTTGGTACTTACGAAAGAATTTTCATCGTGAAAGAAAGGCTTTGATATCACGATCGAATAATATTTTGACTTCATGGAAAGTTGCAGGAAAGGGAATTTCTTTGATTATATTTTAATTGAGGTGTACTTCAACAAATGTACGAATTGCAGCAATGGACCCAAAAAACACAAAAATCGTTGTGTTCCACAAGTAACGAGAGCTTTATAAATCGTTGAGAAAACGGAAAAATGTCGTTTCTTTCCGGTTTTCATGTAATGTTACCTTTCAATGTTGATTCAACGTTATTAATCCGTTGTGAATATTGTTTTTGTAACTGCTGGAATATTACGTGGTAGTTCAGTTTCAACGTTACCCTTTTTTCACGATTCTTCAACGTATTTCACATTCCGCCAGATTGCAACGTGGAAATTCAGCAGACTACGGATAAATTTCATAGTTTTTATAAAAAAAAAACGGTTGACTTCACGAAGGACAAAGTTGTATTAATGAGCTGCTAGAATAATCCCGATGGAAACAAACCGAAAAAACAATTTCGGAAAACTTTGATGGGAATCAAGGGAAAAAATAACGGCATGCAGACTATTGAATATTTTTTGAAATTCCGAAGTCACACACCGTGCAGGAATCGAACCTGCGTCTCCCTACTTTCCGGGCGGGGGCCTTGACCACTGGGCTAACGGTAGATATGATACTTTTCCCGGAATTCAATATCCTGAGGTTGACCTCATGGGGAGCAATGATTCAACATCATTAGTCAGGGGATTCCACTTATCCTTCACTCTACGTTATCGAATTTTTCAATTTCATTATTTAGATCGGATTTCAGATTCTTTCCTTGGATTATATTTACAGACGTTAACCTATTCTTATGTATTATTCTCGGCTTAATCATATAACATCATTGGTCGGAATCTGAAATCCGATCTAAATAATGAAATTGAAAAATTCGATGACGCAGAGTGAAGAATAAGTGGAATTCCCTGACTAATGATGTTGAATCATTGCTCCCCACCTAGAACCCCCCTCTCACCAACATATGAGGTGAACCTCAGGATATTGAATTCCGGGAAAAGTATCATATCTACCGTTAGCCCAGTGGTCAAGGCCCCCGCCCGGAATGTAGGGAGACGCAGGTTCGATTCCTGCACGGTGTGTGACTTTTCCCGGAATTTCAAAAAATATTCAATAGTCTGCATACCGTTATTTCTTTCCGTTAACCTATTCTCATTTGATGGGAATCGCACCCTCTCCACTATCGGACAGTAGGTTTGCCCCACCTAATGAGTGAAAATTGAAATTATTCAATTCTAAAATATTTTCTAGGTGAATCAGAAAATTCCCCAGTCCAAACCTGCTCCCTCGCCTGCTTCTCCGTAGAAATCACCATTTCCTGTTTTTCTATCTAACAAATTTGCATAAATTTCAGTACGTAGAACAGATCATTTTGCCATATGTCGCTTTTTTATACATTTTTCAAATTGAACATTTCATATAAGAAATTTTCGGTAAAATAACTTATTTTAATGTAGTCTATCACCTGTCAGCCTCACCTTAAAATACAATCTCAAGCATTCGACCAGGTATGACACAACGAATTGCTATACAAAATGAAACAACTCCTTCCACAACCATGCTTCATTATTCTGAAATCATTTTTAGCAGACCGTCATTTTACCGTGAAATTCGGAGAAGCAACAGTCCCACAGGACCACACCTATACATCCTCTATACTTCAGGCATACCGGAAAACAGGGACACCAAAACAATCATTTTTGCAGACGATATAGCCATACTTGCATCTCACGAAAAAGCCACAACAGCTTCTGAAAATCTGCAACAACACTTGGATGATCTTGGACAGTGGCATCGAAAATGGCGACTCAACATCAATGATACCAAATCAATTCGAGTAACTTTCACAACGAAAACAAAGACAGGAAGACTCCTGTCAAAATGTTTAACAAGGAAATACTAATCGACACCAAAGCCAAATATCTCGGTATGAATTTATATCAGCGCCTCACTTGGGAACGATATATTCTAAGCTAAAGGCGGACTCCCACTACTCGTATATTTGGCAAGTACGCAATTATTTGCATACTTGGCAAGTAGACGAAGTTTCGAATTTGAATGTCAAGATTGACAAGTATTGGCCGAGTGAACCACTCCCACTACATGCCAAATATAGGCAAGTGGCAAATATTTGCCAAATACACGAGTAGTGGGAGTCCGGCTTAAAACAATAGTATATTATTTTATAAGGAGGAGAAGTGTCACTTTTCATGGCGAGCTTGAGTTAGGGGTAATTAAAAGCGAGCCATGAAAAGTCACTTCTCCTTCGAATGAAATATGTTATTTTATTTTCAAACATCTTGAAATTCCTGGAAATCTGAATAATATTGACATTTACGATCGCTATAATTGAGTGAAAAATGTAACATTCGTATAGTTACGTATAGTTAGCCCCTTGCATAACAACACTTTTCCTGCCGCCGCCGGCGGGAAAAGTAAGCCATAGCAACTATTTCTCCGCCTAGGCGGAGAAATAGAACTTCTCTGTGATCCTGTCAGTCTAGAAATGACGTTGTTATCGTACGTTTGAAAATAAACCAAATTAATATGAAGATCCGTCGAATGTATTGGCTAATAGGCAGGAAATCCAAATTATCCCTTCGAAACAAATTACTTATACAGGGTGTCCCACGGTCGAGTGCCTATTAGACGTTTCTCGAGAACTGGACATATTTGAAATCCGAAAATTTGGATTATGATATTGTTGGAAATTCTCTACAGACCTAAAATATTTTCGGAGCCTGAGCACTTCCGGTTATACCAGGAGTGGAAATAAATTTGTTCAAAAAATATTTTTTTCAATATTTTCATTTCTGATATGATTGAGTATTCAATGCTGAAAACATTTCTGTTGAAACCATTGTATTCATTCGAATAGTTTTCAAAATATCGAAAAAAAACCTGAAAAATTTTCAAATATTCATAGTCAGTGTTATGTCCATTATTCTTATTCTGAACATTCCGAGTGTAAACCGTTATCACAACGTCAAAGTAGAAGAATGTGAAAAGGTCATGAATCTTTTGAATTTCATAAATATCATCACAGGGTGTTTCAAATTTTGTGTCGAAAACTGTGATCGAAAATTGGCCATAACTTCTGTTTTTCAAATTAGAACCCTATTTTTTTATGATTGCGTTGGATTCTACCGAGAAAAATAGTGAAAGCACCCTCAGATGTTCTTGCTCCTAAATTCAGTAATTGCCGAGATATTTGAGCTTTTCTGGATTTATGTTGTACGTAGAGTCAAATTCATCGAATCTGAAGAGATTCGATGAATATTCTTATAAAACCATAGTAACAACTAATAATTGGACCTGTCACCTGTGAATTATTAATGGAATCATTTATCTTCTATGGTCACAGAATATTCTCATGCCAACAGATTCGATGACTATTCTTATGAAACTATAGTTACCATTGAAGTCATATACTTAAACTTCTATACCGCTAGCATTGTGCAAAAAATTGCGTAAAAATGAAGCCAAGACCTGGACATATGATGGCTTATACGCATGCGCTATAGCCGCCATATTGCCCCTACCCTGCTTAGAATCCTACTCCAAGAATTATTTGATTGAAGTAAAATCGAGAAGTAAGGTTAAGGCCTAAAATGAGAGCTGTCACTTGTGAATTATTAATGGGATAATTTATCTTCTTTGGTCACAGAACATTCTCATGCGAAAGATATGATGAATTTGACTCTACGTATAACATGAATTCAGAAAAGCTCAAATATCTCGGGAATTACTGAATTTAGGAGCAAGAGCATCTGAGAATGCTATTATTATTTTTCTTCGCAGAATCTAACGCAATCATAAAAAAATAGGGTTCTAATTTGAAAAACAGAAGTTATGGCCAATTTTCGATCACTGTTTTCGACACAAAATTTGAAACACCCTGTGATGATATTTATGAAATTCAAAAGATGCATGACTTTTACACATTCTTCTACTTTGACGTTGTGAGAACGGTTTACACTCGGGATTTTCAGAATAAGAATGATGAACATAACACTGACGATGAATATTTGACATTTTTTCGATATTTTGAAAACTATTCGAATGAATACAATGGTTTCAACAGACATGTATTCAGAATTGAATACTCAATTATATCAGAAACGAAAATATTGAAAAAAATATTTTTTGACCAAATTTATTTCCACTTCCGGTATAACCGGAAGCGCTCAAGCTCCAAAAATATTTTTGGTCTCTAGAGAATTTCCAACAATATCATAATACCAATTTTCGGATTTCAAATATGTCCAGTTTTCCAGAAACGTCTAATAGGCACTCGATCGTGGGACACCCTGTATACAAGGAAATTATCAAACCAATATGGACATACGGCATCCAATCCTGGGGTTGCGCTAAATCATCAAATGTTCAAATTATCCAGAGACTTCAATCGAAAATCTTACGTTCATTAGTGAATGCACCCTGGTACGTCTTCAACCTCACTTTACCTAATGATTTGAGAATCATACGTCACCATCGAAATAGATAATCACTCAAGTAAATACCACCAGGAGCTAGAAGGGCATGCCAACCAATTGATTGATAAACTGACAGAAAAATCCATTCAACTTCCGAATATTGCAACGGATCTGGCCAAACGACTTAATTTGAAGTGATATCATAAAGTATTAATATGTTCAATAACTTCTCATGAAATTTACTCAATACTTATATTGTAAATTTCAATGAAGTGTTATATGAAAGAGGCGCATTCGCCAATTTGTTTCAGAACGATTGCATCGTTTTTCTTTGCAAACGGAGGTCACAAGAGTATTGCGATCGTGAGAAATTTCAGGTTTGGGTTCTTTTCAAATTTTTTATTTTCTTGAAGATAGATTTTATGTGTGTGTGAATGTGAGATTTCTTTGTCCATTCACATTTTTCTGGTGAAATATGCCAGGAATTAATTTATGTTTTTCAGAAATTTATATAATTTGCTCCAAATTTTGTCATTTGCAGTGTGAGGTTCGACCCAAAAAAATTTTTTCGGAGAAGCGTTTAACGACATTCTCCTCGCCATAGACATGTTGTTTTAAGGAAAACTTTCATTTAATAGTAGCTAGAACTCATCGAAATAAACCTATTTATCAAGAATTTTCTATGTATTTCAGCAGAAAAAATTATTATTTATAAAAATGTTGCCCTCTATTCCTTCGTCCGGAAGTCGAATTGAGAGAAACGTATCTAATTTGAATGTATAAAGAACCTTAATATTGAGTGTCAAGTGTCAAGTCAGGTTTTAAATTCAGAGGAATCGTCAAAATATATTCCAAACCAAGAATTTCGAAACCATTGGTCAATTTTAATGTTGCTAAATAGTTATCCAGAAATACTCATTTCTTCTTTTTCTTTTTACTATACACTCAAATATATACAATTTATAATCTTCAATCTTATTGTTATTGAATAGAATAGACCACTCATATGACAAAGACGTTCGTAGATTTGTAGAAAAAAATGATGAATGATGGAAAAAATGATGACGTATGTATGAGTATGTACAGGGTATCCCATTTTGGGCACTTTTACGGGATATCTCCGTTATTTTTAACGTTAGCGAGATGCGGTTTTCGCGACAGTGTGCTACTTTTTTGTGAAACTAAAGATCGCGTAATCAGTTTTTGCATAGCCCTCTTAGTTTTTGCTATACAGGCTGAAAATGAAAAGTATCACTTTTTAATCACCCCCCGTATCTCAGTTGTGCTTAAACTTGGAGAAATGGTTGAAACGCATTCCTATAGTTTTTTTCGTAGAATCCAGTGGCGTAGTCAGTTTTTCAATTAAACTTTCCGTTTTTGAGTTATTGAGCAAACATATGTTTTTTTAAATTGGACACCCTGTATATTATATTCCTAATAAGCACAATCTCAGCTTTTCAAAAACATATTATTTTATACATTTATTTTCAAAACCAAGCTCAGAATTCAATATTTTGTAATTCAATTGTCAATAAGTAGTAGGCTCTATGACTGTTTATTAAAAACAAAAAATAAATGTTAAAGCTTTGTCGGTTGGTTTAAAAGTTTACAGTTCCCTCAGTTTTTCTCATTATGGCTGCTTACGAAAATTATGAGAAATATGACATGCTTGTTTGTTTCATCCAAAGCGATGAAAATTGCCAAGAAGCATCGGAACTATACTTTCAAAGGTAACCTTTAGGAGCGCTATGGTTATCTTATTTGTTTTTTTAAATATCAGATATCCAGAGAGAAGACAACCTTTTCATGACATATTTGCTCGGCGTAAATTAAATTTGATTGAAAACGGATCATTTACTAAGCCCCGTCCTAAAATATACACGAAAGAAGAAAGAGAGATAAATGAAACGCATGTATTGGGTTATGTAGAAGCAACCCCATCGGCATCATCGTCATGTAACCAGATAGAGGGAGCAACTGGCGTGTCAAAATCCAATGCCCAAAGAATTAAAAAAAAAATATAAGTATCATCCCTATAAATTTCATATATAGTTCAACATTTACACCCCGGAGATGCCGAGCGCCGATTGGTGTTTTGCCAATGGTATTTACAGCAAATCCGCACCAATGACACCTTTGGGAGACTTGTTATCTGGTCTGATGGATGCTTCTTTTCAAGTGCTGGAATCCTTAATCGTCATAATTCAAGAACCTGGTCTAGTGAAAATCATCATTTAATTTTTGAGAGGGCACAACAAAGACGCTTTGGGGTTAGGGTATCTTGTTTTATTTTAGGGAGACGAATTGCGTATCGAATTTTTGAAGGGGGTCTTACAGCTCGTCGATATCAAGAAATCCTTGAGGAAGTTATTCCAGAGTTGATGGACAATGTTCCGTTGGCCCATTACGGTGCCGTTTATTTCCAACAAGACGGTGCTCCAAGCCACAACTCTGGACTTGTAAGGCCATTTCTTGATCATAACTTTCCGCAAAGATGGATTGGTACACACGGGCCTGTAAGATAGCCCCCTCGATCTCCGGATCTCTCAATTTTAGATTTTTTTTTATGGGGTTATATGCAAATTACAATTTATAAAACAAAATATAATTCAGTAGCGGAGCTTCGTGCGGCAATTATTTGGCCTTTGAAAATTTGCAAAGAAGGCCTATGATTCTTTTGAACGCCATAAAAAGAATAAGGAAACTCTGCAGATTTTGTATACGGGAAAATGGCCGTCATTTTGAACAGCATTTATAAAACAAAATTACAAAATTTTGTTATTGTTTTGGATTCCCTAATAAACATTCAATAATTGGTATTTATAGGTAATCAATTATTTAAATTTTCAAAAAATTGCAAATTCATCAGATTCATCAGATCACGTGATGTAGATATTATGTTAACATTATTTTCGATTTCTAACGAAATCTTGACATTTATTTTTTGTTTTTAATAAATAGTCATAGCCTACTTAGTTATTGACAATTGAATTACAAAATCTTGAATTCTGAGCTTGATTTTGAAAATAAATGCATAAAATAATATGTTTTTGAAAAGCTTAGATTGTGCTCAATAAGAATAAAAAATAATATACAGGGTGTCCAATTAAAAAAAAACATATGTTTGCTCAATAACTCAAAAACGGAAAGTTTAATTGAAAAACTGACCACGCCACTGGATTCTACGGAAAGAAATCTATAGGAATGCGTTCCAACCATTTCTCCAAGTTTAAGCACAATTGAGATACAGGGGGGTGATTAAAAAGTGATACTTTTCATTTCCAGCCTGTATAGCAAAAACTAAGAGGGCTATGCAAAAACTGATTGCGCGATCTTTAGTTTCACAAAAAAGTAGCACACTGTCGCGAAAACCGCATCCCGCTAACGTTAAAAATAACGGAGATATGCCGTAAAAGTGCCCAAAATGGGATACCCTGTACTTCCTTATCGCAGGTTACATTCGATAAATAATAAGGTTGTAGAATTAAAGATAATGGGGATATTACGAATAGGCCTATACAAATTGATTTTGAAATACTCGTTTTCACGATTTGAAAAATCCATACAATTTTCTACGACGTGTATATTCTTTGGAATGAACGTCAACATCTAACATCTGAATATTCAACAATTTTCTGATATGCTATTCCATTTTTCCGCCGTACAGGTTATTGAACTAGGTTCCTATCGAACATCTATCTAATCAACAACAACAAAAACATGAGTGACAAAGCTTGAATGATAACATGATAACAAATGTTTTTTCGAAATGTGAAAAATCTGTCAGTAATAAAAAAAGAATGAATCTGCAAGAATAGATTTATTTCCACGTTAATTTTCGAAATGATATTTTGATAATTTTCATTATTTGATGAAAGTGATTTACCTGAAAAATCTATTTGGATTGTTGACAAATAATATCGATGGCATGAATATGAAGAACCTCAATCTGATATCTTCGGAAAATTCTGAGAGGGAACTAACTAACCAATGAATCGTTGAAAATGCTACAAATCTTCTTTCACGGAATGGGTTCAGATGAATATCTAGATGATTTTCTATTTTAAACAGGTGCTCAGACTTGTTTGTGCATGGGATGTCTGATCGTGGTGTTTCCTCTAAGAAGCATGAAAGACATGCAAGAACATGGCACTTGCCTTATTCATGCCATTCCCCATGGTGCGGAATGGGTTTTTATACAGCTGTTATCACATGACTGCACGCGGACCGACTGAAAATAGCTGAGCGGGAATGGGAAACATTCGCAGTTTTCCCCTGGGGCTTTCCCTGCGACGATGCCACATTGCTCATAGACCGAGTTCGTAGCTCAATGAGATAGACAATGGGATAGGTTTGGCTATGGTATCATAACATCCAACATGTCGGAGGGAAATATTCGGAGAATGTGGATTAAGGATTCGATGAAATTGACATGACATAGAGAGCAAGAAACAGTAGTAGAAAAATCAAGATTTTGGAAACTCGCTCAGACCCTTCAATTTGGTCGAGAGGGGACAATTGATAGACAAGTGTCATGAATGCCATAATGCTTCAAGAATAGTTTGTAAACACAGTGGTCGTTGATAAAAGTCAAACCTACATCGTGAAAAGCAAATTGTAGACTTTTTTAGAAATTGACTGTTTGACTCCGTTTTCGAAACCAAGTAATGAATAATTATGTCAAGAAGCAGATATTATTCTTTCTTGGCATCTACTAGGGTTACCTACTACATTCCACAATCTGACCAAATTATTATATCAATATGGAAAATCTATATGAATGTAGAAGGGTAAGTTCAATGATATTATTATGCAAAATTTGAATCGAGAATCACATATTATGGTATTTTATCCAGGGGAAACAGCTCAACATCAGATAGAATTTTCAAGAAACAGAAGCAAGTACTGAGAATAGAGGGATATTCAGAAAAGAAGGAATACTAACTATGACAGGAGTTTACATTTCAAGATGTATCCTCTTCTTAAAAAAGAACAGCGAGTTATTTCAGCAATTTAGAAACACAAACAATACAAGGAAAACATTTGTCATAAGCTAAACCTTACCCAGAAAAATTCTCAATACATGTGCTTGAAACTATTCATCTACCCATTTGTTCCACTGTTACAAAAAGAAATTCTTATAATGAGGGATTTTGGACTTTGGAGATATAAACACTAATTTGTGATATTGTGTATTTCTGTCAACAAATTGGACAATCAGGCTATAACTCAACAATCGCTCGAAGTGGTTATACACATATCATACATCAAATCAGTTCAGAATTGAACGAATAATTCAAATATGTATAAATATACAGGGTGTTACGATTTAGCACTAGGGAATTATTTTTTTCCGAGAAAATCAAAAATAAAAAAATTTCAAACTCTGGTTACCTTGCTTGCCCCCCTAGATCCGGGCCTGATGCAAGAGCTTCAATTAAATTTGTACTTGACTCATTTCATTTTATTGTGGAAAAACATTAATTGTTAATTAAAGCTATTATTATTATTACTTCAAACATCATGTATAATAATGGCGTATTCGGCATTCTGTAACAACTTCGGTGTTCTCAATATCTGATCTCATCTACATTTCTACATACATATGTTATCGTTTTGTAGCATCAGAATTGAAAACCATGCACAATCTCTATGGAAAAACATATTTCTCGATAATAAAATCATTACAAGAGTTAGCATGTAGAAATTGAAGTTTGCTGGTCATTTTGTAAATATTTCGTCTCTCAATTAAAAAAGAATTCGGTTTTGCTCCTTTTGAATCCACAAATATGTAGATATCAATAAATATAAAACAAATGGATCCTGTCATCGGTTTCACTATTGAATCTATGCCTGATTCAAATAAAGCTGTGAAGATTTGGCAACATGGTTATTTTCCACGGCGGCGCTTTGTCTACCCTATGGGGTCGATAGAAAATGAAACACCACGAGTTAGGAGGGAAAACTCCCCTATCAATGACTTACTCCACTTTCCTTATTTGCACCTCATACTTCCTTCACAAAGATCTCCTTCCGAGATGCAATAGTGTGAAGTGGCCCTTAATTTTCGTTACTGGAGGAACGAAAGAAAAATATTTTTCTGTCTTAGGCAGCCGAGAATAAGAATGTTTCTCAGAAACATTTGAAGAGGAGGTGAAGAAGTCATAAGTGGAAAAAAAACTTCACATTCAGCTGAATTCTTGTTCACAAAGAGTTTGCATTTTGTGATATTAATGAACTCAGTAGCGAACGAATATTATCTAAAATGCTAAATGACCTGACGGAAGTTATTGTTATGCTATGAATTAGAGTTTGGGGTATATTTTATTACACAGATAAAAATAAATTTATTGTGATTATTCCATATACACGGTGGGAATTAGTTAACTTCATAGGATCTATTTCCAATATAGATCTTCTCTCTGCCTAATCTGGAGTTGTACATATTGTATTCATCACGAAACATAGCGGAGAAATGGGATTATTTAAATTTCATAGAAGCGTCAAACTCCACTCCACTAATTCATCCGTTCCGCAAACCGTTCGGTAAAATCACGTTACCGATCTCTTCAATCCGTAATCAGTCACAGATAGAAACGGATATAGGATGTTTCCGTTAGTATCCGTGTGCATTCGCTCCTGATAGGAAATACTGAACGCGAAAAATTAAAACTGTTTCGGTGAACCATCTACTCTTTGTAATCATGTACAAAGTGTTTATTTTAGAGGTATAGAACTTTGAAATGGCATAAAACAAGGATGATTTTTTTAATTGACATGAAATTTACTGTATTCGAAAGATTATCTTCTCGCATTATAATTTTAATGTGATTTCTGGCATATGACCGTCTCGACTCGTTCGGACGTAGTCTGATCTGAGTGTCCAATTTTCGATGAGTTTTTCCAACATTCATGTCCATTCATGCAGGGCTGATCCTAGCAGGTGTGCAGCGCGTGCCCCGCACGCGGGCGGCCAAGACCAAGGGGCGGCCGCAGGCCGCCACATTTATATGTTAGTTTGTGAAAAATAAGATTTTCAACAAATCTCAAAGAGATAATTGTTTTCAATTATTGATTATTACTGTAATCATCCAAATTTTGAATGAGTCGACAAAAAAAATAAATGAAACTGAATTTTTCAATCTTGTCAAATCAAATATTCTTTGTTCCCCTTCACCGAAAAAAAGAAACAAAGGAATACTTGCTCCAGGAGAACGTGATGCAAAGATCGAAAAAAACTACCATCTGAGAGCAATTATCGTTATCCGTGTGAAAATTAATTATAATCTCAGCCCCCCGGTTTGGAGATTTGGGGGGTTGTTTATAAAAAATGATGAAAAAATTCATATCTCGGTGAAATGACATTGTTCCACGATCATATTCGAATTAATATGTGTTCCTTGAATGTCGAAAGAATGAAATACAATAAACCGCATCGTTGGTTAGCCCTCAGGTTTGGAGATTTGGAAGGTTGTTTATGAAAAAATTTATATCTCGACGAAATGAGAGTGTTCCACGATCAGATTCGAATATGTGTTTCTTAAATGCCGAAAGAATGAAATACAGAAGACCCGGCCTAGTTCATTGGCCCCCTGGTTTGAAGATTTGGGGGGTTGTTTATGGAAAATGATGAAAAAAACTCATATCTCGGTGTTGCGTCTCACTTCCCAACATCTGGACGAATTGAATGCCATACCTTTGTCCACCAGAAAATAGCTGTCGCCTTTAAAAATATTGTATAGATAAATTGATTTTAACCATATGGGATCGAACCCTTGAACTGCAATATTATTGCCCTAAAATGGATATTTTCTGAGTTAATATCCACTTAAGGGCAAGGGTGTGATGCATACACTCACATTATTTTTTAACGTAGATTCAATATCTGCCATAAAAAATGGGGTTCTAATTTGAAAAAATTGATTTTTCACGATTTTGTCATCCCTAACTTTGAAAGCGATTTTTTCTTCCCCCTGTATCATGAATCGCGATTTCGATTTTTAAAGTGGATACATCAATCTTACATCTTGAAAAATCCCAAAAATGAAAATTTTCCATCCGAAAACCTCGAAGTTATTCTTGTTTCAGCGGAGCTCTATTTTCGATTTTTTTTTCGAATTTTCCCGCTCAGAGAGAATTTTTCAACCAAAACTGAAAAATGTTACATCAAAATAACTTGAAATTTTCTAAGGAATCTATTTCTGCAATAAAAAAATGGTGTTCTAATTTGAAAAACGGAAGTTGACGTCATTTCCGGAAAAACCGGAGGTGCTCATGCCTTGAAAATATTTTAGATTTCATCAGCATCGTGAAATACTTATAAGTGCTGAATTTCATGAAAATACGTTCAGTAGTTTCCCGTATAAATATGGGTGAGGTTCCTCGTGAAAGACCCTGTAGAGGGTAGAATATTCGAATATGTGTTTCTTAAATGTAGAAAAAATTAAATACAGAAGACCCCATAGATTGTTAGCCTCCAGTTTTGGAGATTTGGGGGGTTTTTCATGAGAAATTATGACAAAAATTCATATCTCGCAGAAATGAGTGTGTTCCATGAAAGAAGAAATGTGTCATTTGATTAATCCGAAACAATACAACCTCCGCATGAGTCTTGTGGACATTCTCTTACTGAAGTTCTCTCGACCTCTTGCGACCCCCCTACAGAAGCTTCGCGACCCCCCAGGAGGTCGCGACCCACAGGTTGAAAAATACTGACCTAAGTAAACATGAAATTGCGTTTAAACATGTAAATTCTGTGAAATCTTGGGGCGAGTTAAAATTGATATTGAAAAAGAATCGTACTATTGATGCGGAACAACAAAATGTTTATAATCGAGAGAAAAGGCGATGGCGTGCCAACATTGAAAGAATGATTGCTGTAGTACAATTTTTGGTGAGTCAGAATTTGGCATTTACGGAAACTAGTTTGGGCCCACAGATCAATATATTAGGTAGAAACACCTTGTAGGTAGATTCGCCTTATAGGTAGATTCGCCTTATAGGTAGATTCGCCTTATAGGTAGATTCGCCTTATAGGTAGATTCGCCTTATAGGTAGATTCGCCTCATAGGTAGATTCGCATTTCTTGACAGATCCTCCTTTGAAGTTAGATTCGCATTCAACTGTAAAAGAACCCAACAGTAAGGCAAGGAGATAAATTTCCTGAAAAATGTCAAACTCTATCGAGTAACCTTGACAACCACAACATAAAATAATGATGGTCTCGAAAAATCGAAATTGCATTCGATGAAAATGTCAAAATTTTCTGTGCACGCATAGTCATAATATTCTGTGCACGCATTGTCTAAATATTCTGTGCACGCATAGTCGAAATATTCTATAGAAAAAGAACCCCAAAAAACGCAGTCCAATATTCATGAATGAAACAGAAAAACTCACCTCAAAAAACCAAATCCTTTCCCTTTCTCAGTTCGAATAATTCTACATAACACTCCCAACATCACAGTTATCATTAGAGAAATTTTCGCAAAACATGGAAACCTTCAAAAGAATAAGGATAAATATAACGAAAAAACCCAGCATGAAAATTCCTACCTTGATTCATTCCATTTGAAATAAATGCCCAAAAGTCCTATTTTCAACACACTCAGAATGATATGAGATAGGTATCGTATTCTCTGTATCCTTCACACTGTAAAAATCAGCCAGGTGTTCCTCTTCAGTCTCTCCTTCTTGGACTGCACTGTTCACGGAATTACTTTGGGAGGGACGGGGGGAAAACCGTAACAACTGTTAAGGCGGATCAAAGAATACTAAAAACATGTGGCCGTCGGCCACAAAAAGCAGCTCCCTTCGGGAGCTGCCCGAAAAATAATTGACACAATGTGAAATTCTCATTCTTCTTAAAATACGTAATTTCTCGTGAATTTGTTAGAAACCAATCATATCCAGAATGGAATGAGAATCTCGCAAATAACATCCCAACCTTGTACTCACTCTGAATTCTTTTCATTCATCATCGTTTCAAAACAGTTCTTTCACTTTCAATTGGCCTAAATCCTCGGACCCATTCACTTTTACAAATTCTCATTATTTCTGCAATTCTACGAAAATACACCGAGAAATACCTGAGAAACGGTTCAATAGCAATCTCTTCGTCCAAATTCATGCACATTTTTTCATTTCTGAACGATCTTCTTGGAAAAAAGGACCTGAAAGTCAAAAATTAAAAACCGGTTCAAAATATCACACGAAATTGGAATTACTCTGGGAGGGACGGGGGAAAAACCGTAACAACTGTTAAGGCTGTCTTCAAAGAAAGCTATAAACATTTGGCTTTTGGCCACAAAGGCAGCTCCCTTCGGGAGCTGCCTGAAAAATAGTCGAAATAATGTGAAATTCTCATTCTTCTTAAAATACGTAATTTCTCATGAATTTGTTAGAAACCGATCATATCCAGAATGAGAATCTCGCAAATAACATCCCAACCATGTACTCACTCTGAATTCTTTTCATTCATCATCGTTTCGAAACAGTTTTATCTCAATTCTTTCACTTTCAATGTCACCTTGAAATTGTTGCACAAATTCCTTCAAAAACTGCCAAATTGGTTCGAAATTTTTGCTGCAATGAGAAAAAGTTAGTCAATCGTCAATAACAAATACACAATGCACCTTAAAGCCCAAGATTTATTCGAAAAACTCGTAATTTCCACCGCTTCAATTGTCCTAAATTCTCGTGCTTCCAGCCCGCCCTCATATTCGGCCAAGCCTCGGACCCATTCACTTTTACAAATTCTCATTATTTCTGCAATTCTACTGAAATACACCGAGAAATACCTGAGACACGGTTCAATAGCAATCTCTTCGTCCAAATTCATGCACATTTTTTCATTTCTGAACGATCTTCTTGGAAAAAAGGACCTGAAAGTCAAAAATAAAAATCGGTTCAAAATATCACACAAAATTTATAAAATCGGGAAATTCCAGTACAAACCTTCGAAAAACGCCTTAAAACATGAGAACCGAAAAGATTCGGGCCCCCAGCTGCTTTAATTTATCCCAAAAACTCGATTTTCAATTTCCTACGGCAAACGACCTGTCAAAATTACCTGATGGAATTTGTTCGTAATTTCCTGAAAACTCATTGTGGGGCTTATATCCAGGTCTGGTTTTGTTGAAGACGATCTGTAGAATGCGTTTTTAGTCGTTTTCAGCTAAAAAAGGCCCCCAAATAACCTAAATCATTGCAAGTTTCAGCCCCTTCTCACTAACGTCAAAGTTCGAAACTTGTCCGAAAATCATCGAAATCCTTTTGAAATCCGGAAAATATCGTGGTAATCCAACTCATGAGACTCCATTTAAACGATCCAACTCGATAAGGCCCCATTTCCGGGTATTTCATTCATTTCTCGCATCACCGGTATATCCTCAAAAGTAAACATTCGTATCGCTTCAAAAAACGCTTTATCGACCCGGAATTTTAGCTGAAAAGGAAAAACAAACGTTAATATTCGACAATCGACCAAATACTTACCCTCGAAAGGCGATTAAATACCGAAAATCTGCATTTTAAAATATTTCGTCCGACCTCTGAAATACGAAACGTCAACCTGACGATCGGAACTCTGTGCCGTCATCGATGATCGCGAAATTCTCGCACCTTTCGAGAAACGTCGTAACTTTGCGAATTTCTTGCGGAGACCCGGAGGAACGTGTCGAAAAACCCTTTGCGTACCGCTCCGAAGAAAGATATGCCGCTTCGTTTTAAAAAAACTCCCGAGGTCTAGGTGCCCCCAGAAAATATCCTTATGCCTTGTAAATCGGGTCATTTCGGCGATTTCGACACATTTCGCGAATTTTTTTAAAATACTTGCCCAAGTCGGAGAAAAAATCCGAAAACGCCCACGCCTAGCCCCGTTCTTCCCCTTTCCGACGCCCCCATCCTCGCGCCCGCTGGGGGGCGCAAGCGCCGGGGCGATCGGCTTCGCCGATCGCATTTTAGAGCCCTCGTCACAAACGTCAAAATTTCTATGTTCCTTATTATTTTAATATATAGTAACTAGTTTGGGCCCGCAGATCTACCTTTTAAGTGGATTCGCATTTAAATCTAATCAATATAGATGATAGATTCGCATTGATAAGTAAAAGAGGCCATTGGTAGGAAGAAGAAGAAAAAAACATCTTTGACAGGTGTCAAGCTCTGTGATCAACATCAAAAACCACAGTTGTCATATTTCACATCTTCATGTTTGACGGCTATGGGTGAACATAAACGAACGAACATCTGTCATTGTTGTTCGTGTGTCCATGTCGTTCTATCTCACTCTGACACTTGTGTCTCTCTCTAATTTCATGGACTTGCGAAAATTTTTGTCAAGATTTCAATATCGAGAACAATTCAAGAATTTTCATTAAACTATTCTTTTTCCAAGTTGAAATTATATTGAGGAATGGAATTTCAGATATCTACTGCACAATTTACTTCAGTAAAGGATTGTTGAATGCAAAGGTCAAAAATTTCGAGAATACAACGATTTTGATGATCTGGAATATATTATACAATCAAATAACTACACAATGAATAATATGCAATATCACATTTCTACGTGGATATGGAAAGAGAAAGTCACATGGACAGTTTCATTTTGAAGAACCGTAGATTCAACAGCATACTGAAAACATAATGAGGGCCTTCGGCCCCCATATAATCAGGTCTAGATTGGTGTATGGAGAAATATCTAATTCACCCAAGCAGCCAAAATAAGTCATATCCAAAATGAACACTGGGGGACACAGCAATACTGGTTCATTTCAAAAATCTCCAACAGTATATATAAAAACACAAAAATCAACTATCACAACTGAAGCTCAATGTTTTCTTATAAACAACAACAAAGACAATGGCCTTTAGCTCGGTTCTCTCACTATCCGCAAGAGGGCGTATCGCTTAGCAAGAATCCCCTCAGACAATTGTGTCATAACATGAAACTTGTGTCTATGATTTTACACGGCTATGAAAGATCATCGACTTGCCGTTCGTCTGTGTTGCTGATGACGTTTTTATTATTATAGAAATGTCTTTCTCAATCTATCTCACTCTGACACATTCTAATATTTTATGATAGCTACATCTCTCTCTAATCATTCGGACTTGTAATAATTTTTGAAAAGTTTTTCTCAAGTTATCCCTCAAAAATTGCTACTTGGAAATTGTTTGAACAAAATGACGAACATTATTTTTGGTTATTGAAAAACATCAACAACTAATGCACCATCAGATTATTCGTGTCTCTATATATAGGAACTGATATTGGATCGTAAATTTCAATGTCCAAATTGGATTAAGGAGAAATATCTTATGCTCTCAAGACCAAATTTTTCATGAACAGAAAAAACACCAGATTGAATTAATACAATACATATGGATAACCACTTTTTGCACTTACGGAGGGCCACTATTTATGTTATCACGATTATATTATGAAGAGAGAACAATCATGCTCACTAATTAAATGTGTCAAGTAATTCGAGAATATTTGGAAATTAATCTGTTTTCAAGATCAAATTATATTGATCAATGGAATTTAGATATCAACTGCCCATTAGGCTTCTATTGAGAATTTCCGAATGAAAAGTTTCAAGATTTACAGGCTGGAATATATACAATGAAATAAATTCACATAATAATTATGTGCAACATAACTTTGGTAAACATTAAATCATCTGAATCCCCTGAGTGCTTTTTTTCAACTGTGTGAAATCAGCAAATCCCTCATATTCTTTAGTGTGAATACCCATGGGTTATTCAAAATCATCAACACTCGTTTCACTTTCAGATGTATACATAGGAAAAGAAATGCAATTTGAACTCTCACCAAGGGCCAATAATATGTGAGATGTTATGTATATTGGAATGCAGAGAGAGAATAATTATGCTTACCTTATTTCTCTTGCACTCAATGGTTGAATGTGTCGATAAATTCAAGATTTTTCAAAACTATTCTTTTTCCAAGTTCAAATTATATTAAAGACTTGAAATTCAAATATTTAGGTACTGCACAATTTTCTGCTGTTGAAAATTGTATAATGAAAAGTCGAAAATTTCAAGAAAACTGATTTTTATTTTCTGGAATACATACAATCAAGTAACTACACAATACATTATATGCAATATAACTTTTATAAACTTCAAATTATTCCATTTCCATGAGCGTTTCTTGAAAAATCAGCAAGTAGGTTCTTTGCTGTAGATATCATCATTGATTTGCACTGTCTCTGGAAAGATTGTCCAATTCGTTCGCAGGGGCTGGAAAAATACAGAGAAAAATGTTACATAGACAGTTTTATTCAGAAGAACCTTAGATTCAACGTCATGCTAAAAACATATTTATGTTGGGGATATACATTCAGCTGTGCCTGTCACAGGTTCACTTACATTGATATCGGTCCATATAGACCATATATTCAATTTCTAGAACGCCCTTTGCTGGATTTTTCCACTCAAGCTTCTTGTTCAATTTTTTTTTCACAAATCTGCAATATTTTTGCATTCCTACGAAAATATACCAAGAAGTACCTCTGAAATGGTCGAATAGCAATTCCTTCCTCGAAATTCAGTCATATTTTTCCAGTTTCAAAGGATTCTCACCAGAAAAATGACCTGAAAGAAAGAAAATTCAATAATCGTTAAAAATTCCACCCAAACTATGGGTGGTATTCGAAAAACAGAATATCCGTGCAGATTGCTCACCTAAGTTTGATTCAATAATCCTCGATTTTTCTGAAGGACGATGGGAATTTGTGAAATTCCTTCACACGTCGTTGAAAAATGACGTGGGATTTCATATTTCATCGTCTTCTGCATTACAGATGGTCTTTTTCAGTCAAACACATCCGGGATATCCTTTCCCATAAAAACAAATATTTCCACAGGCATTCTGAAAAAGAAATCGATATTCAATATAACATTTTTTCACTTCATTTTCATAATTACCTTCTTATTGGGACAGAAATCCACCTTCGAACGCAGGTTTTTCGAAATATTGGCACATTCCTACAAAATCATTCCAGAAATGCAAAATGGCGATACATTAATTCTTCGTTACCAGGGAAACGACAATCTATTTTTTTCAGCCATCTGCGAAACGATTTATGGAATAGTGAAATTCTTACTACAGCGCCATCTATTATGAGCAGTAGGAACATGCTAGGCATGCATTCTTTTCTTCTAAATCGGCAAAATCACATGCAAAAACAGTGGGAAAGGTTCAATTTCAATAAAAGAAAGTATAATAACGTTCAATTCAACTACTTACTTTGAATTCCATACCGAAATTCTCGAATAAATTCCCGAAATCCTATCATTCTATCGAGGCTTCTTGTCGAATTTGTTTTTAACAAATCCTACGGAAATATACCAAGAAATGGGTTGGAAAAGGTGCAATAACACTATTTTGTTCCAAATTCATGCATATTTTTCCATTTTGAAAAAAATTTCTCGAAAAAATAGACCTGAAAAAAAAAATTTTTTAATACGTTCAAAATATCATACAAACCTTGGAAAACGGGGAAATTCCATTCGAAATCGTCGTAAGACAACGTAAAATACGATTTCCGCACAGAATTGGCCCCCTACCTGCACATTTCCTTTCATCCGAGCAATATTGAAGTCAATTTGAGCTGATGGATTTTGTTCATCGAAATACCTGAAAAAAAGGTCGAGATCGAGTGTAAAAAGGTCAATTAGTACTCACTTTGGCTATATTGTTCCATATAAATCGTTTATTTGTTCCATTATCCATATAAACAAACGACATAACCTTATTAAACAGAACCGATTTTATTTTCCTCAAAAATCATGTTACATCACCTGGCATTCGGGAAAAAACGATGTATTCCAATCCAATACATCCTATTTATACTTTCTAGATGGACATAACAGCTCCTGTAACATTTGTGCAAACATTTCTATTCAACGGAATCTGAAATTCACTCACCGTTGAAGGCAAAATAGTAAAATTTTCTCGAAAAATGATGAAATTCCAGTACGAACCTTCGAAAAACGCCTTAAAACATGAGATCCGAAAAGATCCGGGCCCCCAGCTGCTTCAATTTATCCCAAAAACTCGATTTTCAATTTCCTACGGCAAACGACCTGTCAAAATTACCTGATGGAATTTGTTCGTAATTTCCTGAAAACTCGTTGTGGGGCTTATATCCAGGTCTGGTTTTGTTGAAGACGATCTGCAAAATGCGTTTTTAGTCGTTTTCAGCTAAAAAGAGTCCCCCAAATAACCTAAATCATTGCAAGTTTCGACCCCTTCACACTAACGTCAAAGTTCGAAACTTGCCCGAAAATCACCGAAATCCTTTTGAAATCCGGAAAATATCGTGGTAATCCAACTCATGAGACTCCATTTAAACGATCCAACTCGATAAGGCCCCATTTTCAGGTATTTCATTCATTTCTCGCATCACCGGTATATCCTCAAAAGTAAACATTCGTATCGCTTCAAAAAACGCTTTATCGACTCGGAATTTTAGCTGAAAAGGAAAAACAAACGTTAATATTCGACAATCGACCAAATACTTACCCTCGAAAGGCGATTAAATACCGAAAATCTGCATTTAAAAAAATTACTTCCGACCTCTGAAATACGAAACGTCAACCTGACGATGGGGCCTATGTGCCGTCATCGATGATCGCCAGATTCTCGCACCTTTCGAGAAACGTCGTAACTTTGCGAATTTCTTGCGGAGACCCGGAGGAACGTGTCGAAAAACCCTTTGCGTACCGCTCCGAAGAAAGATGTGCCGCTTCGTTTAGAAAAAACTCCCGAGGTCTAGGGGCCCCCAGAAAATATCCTTATGCCTTGTAAATCGGGTCATTTCGGCGATTTCGACACATTTCGCGAATTTTTTCAAAATACTTCCCGAACACTTGGAAAAAATCCGAAAACGCCCACGCCTAGCCCCGTTCTTCCCCTTTCCGACGCCCCCATCACCGAGCCCGCAGGGGGGCGCAAGCGCCGGGGCGATCGGCTTCGCCGATCGCATTTTAGAGCCCTCCTCACAAACGTCAAAATTTCTATGTTCCTTATTATTTTAATATATAGTAACTAGTAGAGCCAGCAGATCTACCTTTTAAGTGGGTTCGCATTTAAAACTGTTCAATGTAGACGGTAGATTCGTATTTACATGTAGAAGAGGCCATTGGTAGGAAGAAGAAGAAAAATCATCTTTGACAGGTGCCAAACTCTATGACGGACATCGACAAACCACAAAATTTCACATTTTTATGTTTGACGGCTCTGGGTGAACATAGATAAGGACTCATCTGTCATTGTTGTTCGTGCTGTATTATAATTCACACGTTTTTTTCGTTCTATCTCACTCAGACACATTGTGTCATAACATGGAACTTGTGTCTACGATTTTACACGGCTATGAAAGATCATCGACTTGCCGTTCATCTGTGTTGCTGATTTAACAGTAAAATTGAGGACATACCATTTTCTTGCTGTCTCACTCTGATATATTCTATAATTTCGCGACAGTTACATCTCTCTCTCTTATCATTCGGACATTCCTTTCAGTATATAATCGAAAAAGTGCACATCCAAATAACACAAATATATTGAATCGCTATTTATTGGACAAAAATATTTCGTAAAATACAATGTACCTCATACCAAAAGATATTTAAACTTGATGATGTGTTATTACTCGAATCAGGAAAATGCAAGACATGCATCCTAAAATGTTTGCATGTAAAATTACATGCAAATACACAAAAAAAGCTCATATTCAACGAAGGAATCTACAATAACGTTTTATTCAACTACATAAATTGATTTTCTTCCATGTATTGAAGATTTAAAAAAATGCTGTATTCTATCAGTCTGATGAGTTATGAATCTGAACAATTGAAATTTTCTTCTGAAACACACGTAGATTGAATGTTACTGAAAAAATCTGCTCATTATCCTGGACAGTGGATATTGAAGTTTTTTTCCAATACCAACTCACAAATCAACTTCTTTATTGTAAACCTTGTTTGTGCATAGTTAATCTGTCATGAAAACGATGAGAACCTCTAAATATCCCTCGAAATGAAACAAAATGTTATAGCTCAAAAGCACACGAAACATGGAAGATCTCGAAACATTACTTGTTTTGTAGTTAGGAATTTTTGCCGAAAGAGGGCGCTTTGATTTTTGGACTCGCCAATCGTTAAAAAGTTGTCAATTTCTGTGAGTAAACATCGAAACGACACAGCTTATCATCTTCTCATCTGATACATTCTATTATTCCGTGAAAGTTACATTCACAGCTTGTGTAATTTTGATGGCTATGGGTGAACATAGATATGGACTCATCTGTCATTGTTGTTTGTGCATAGAAATGCCCATGTCGTGCTGTCTCACTCTGATACATCTGAAACTTGTGTCTCTCTCTAATTTCATGGACTTGGAAAAAAATTTGTGTCAAGATTTCAATATCCTATTCCAGATATACAAACTATAATATCAGATAATTTGAACAACAGGTGTATTGGAATAATTTTACGGTTGAACTTTATGGAATATATAGAATATCCACACAATACAAATGCAGTCACCTTGGTAAACTTGATATTTGAAAACAATTTTACTTTCAGACCGGAATATCAATGTATATATTTCTCAAATAATCAAGAATTGCTTGTTTCATTTTCAGATGTATACATAAGGAAAAAAAATGCATTAGAACAATGTCTTGGAGAAAAAAATACCAATAATTTCACTAACGGAGGGCTCATATGTGAGATGTTATGTATATTGGAATGCAGAGAGAATAAATATGCTTACCTGATTTCGATTGTCTTGCACTCAATGGAATTCCAATTAAATGTGTCGATAAATTCAAGAATTTTTCAAAACTATTCTTTTTCCAAGTTCAATTTATATTGAAGAATTGAAATTCAAGTATTTAGGTACTGCAAAATTTGCTGCTGCTGAAAATTGTCGAATGAAAAGTCGACAAATTAAAAAAAAACACTGATTTTTTGGTTATTTATTGTCTGTAATATATATACAATAAAATAGATTCACAAAACATTGGCAACATAACTTTAGAAAACATTAAATTATCCCAATGTGAGAAATCAGTAATTTCGTCATATTCTCCACCATTTTATTGTGCTGGTTACATTAATACCCATTGGAGGGGTGGTGGAAGATTGTACAACTCTCACTGAAAATTTTATATAGACACAGCTGAAAACTACATGAAATGAGGATACTGAATATTGCTTGAAATAAAGAAAAGAAGTTACCTGAATTTATCTTTGAAGCGATGAACAATTATTCTTCTTGAATGCATGTAAATTGATTATTGTTGCCAAAATCTGCTCAATTTCTTATGTAAAAGGGATACTGTAGTATTTTTCTCCAATTCCAACACTTAAATTGACACTTTGATGGGAAAACCTCATAAAGTGCATTCTTCATTGATTTGATGTTCCAAATCGCTCATAAATTACCTAAAAACAATGAAATTCAATTAATGGACATATCGAATCTTCTCTTTTACTCAATTACCTCGATATTCAATGGTATTTCAAGAAATATGCAGGAATTGAACGTTTCAATACTTGGTGATATCCCTGAACTAAGAATAATGTTTTCATCTCCAGAATTTCGTATGTAGGAGCAAATTTATACTGAAAAAGAAAAAGGATACAGTGATAATCGACCCCAGACTTCAAAATCAATTCTAAACATGCATTTACCACCAAAATCCAGCACGTAAAATATCATGGTCTAATTGTGAATGGTGGATGTGAATAAATAAAGAAAACCATGATGAATTACCTGGAATATGAGAAGAAACGTTCTATTCTTGTCCAAGAGACCTTATTTCCACTTCTTGTAGAGAAAAAAACAGCTCTTCAATTGATTCTGAACATATTTTTTCAACGGTCTATCAAATATCCTGACCGATGAATTGAAAGTTGTCATATGTGATCCAAAAATAGCTGTTTCCCCTGAATTATTGTTCTGGAACATGAAAGCATATTGTAATAATCGAATTCAGACCTGAAAATCAAACTGCATCTACAAAAAATCAGTATGTAATCTCATACCTAACCTATAAAACAGAACAGGAATTATTTTGCTAGAAAACCACGTAAAATTACCTGGAAATATAGAAAAAAAAGTTGTATTCCAGTCCAATACATCCTATTTATAATTCCTAGATGGACATAAAAGCTCCTGTACCCTTTCTGCAAACATTTCAATTCAACGGAATCTGGATTCACTCACCTTTAATCGTTGAGCTCATTTCTCTGCCAGAATTGACAAAATGATTCATAATTCCTGCTACAATGGAAAGGGGTCAGTCAATTATCTATAATAATCCCATAAATCACCTCGAAATTCTCGAATAAATCCGAAATCCTGTCATTTTATCGAGGCCTCTTGTCGAATTTGTTTTTAACAATTCTTACGGAAATGTACCAAGAAATGGGTTGGGAAAGATGCAATAACAATATTTCGTTCCAAATTCATGCATATTTCTCCATTTTAAAAAGATTCTATCGAAAAAACGGGCCTGGAAAAAAAAATTTCAAATTCGTTCAAATGTTTACACAAAACTTGGAAAATGGGGAAATTTCATTCGAAATAGTCGAAAGACAACGTAAAATACGATTTCCGAACAGAATTGGCCCCCTACCTACACATTTCCTATCCAAAAATACATTCTTCTTTCATCCGAGCAATATTGAAGTGTCAATTTTGGAGCTGATGGTTTTTGTTCATAACTTTTCTAAAATCATTTTTCCACCTTGAACCTGGTACGGTTTCGATCAATAAGCATCTAAAGAACAGCTTTTTCACCATTGAGACCTAAAAAACTTACTGTAAATAGGAAAAATCGGTATAACTTTGAGGCTCCCCCGGTGACGTCACTTTCACAAATCTTCTCAAAAAATGATGAAATTCTTCTGAAATTACAAAAATATCATTGAAATCTACCTAAAAACATCCCATCCGAACGATTCGAGACGACATCGGTCCAATTTAATAGGTTTTTATTCATTTATCGGCTCATTCCTATATTTTGAAATGTAAACATTCCTTATGGCTTGAAAATCTTCTTATCGGCCTGGAATTTTAGCTGAAAAGGAAGATCATACGTTATTCTTCGATAATCGAAAGGAAAACTCACCTCAAACGACGATTAAATACCAAAATGCTGTTATTTAAAAAAATTTCGGTCCGGTTTTTCAACATGTCTTCCCTACCGACGCTTGTCGTGAAAGCAACGAAACTGACATTTGCACATAATTCCTTATATCTGCGGGAAACTTCTTCTGGACGACGAAGAACGGAAAAACAGACGATTTCCTATCGATATTCATCCCCAAAATCGCCGATCGATTCCAAAATTCCGAAATCGATTCGGAACTATTTGCCGGCGCGGAGTACCTTTCGAGAATTTCAACCTCGTTTCTACGGAAACCGAGCATCGAATTCTATGACCGAAATTTTCGAGATTTTCGCGAAATGTCTCGACTTCGGAGGGTCGTAGCGCGGGACCGGGGGCCCCCAGAGCTTCGAAAAATACTTTACGGAGACCTCCCGGTCTTCCCCTTTCCGACGACGCGCCGCTTTCCCCACCAGGTGGCGCCCGATCAGATCCTTATGGCCTGGCCCGGAACGGTTTTCGACGAATTTCCGCGTTTTTCGTACTTTTCGCCAATTTTTTTAAAATACTTCCCGACGTCCTCCGACGACGCCTGCGGCGTCGTCGTAACCGCCCCCTCTCCAACCCCCGAAAACAGCCTTCGCACGGGGCAAAAATGGACGCTTCGCGTCGATTTTTGCAACATTCCCGAACCCTCTCCGAACGATCTGAAATTTATGGTCCCCTTCAAAAAAAACAAATTATCATTTTAGTATTATAGACTAGTTTGGGCCCACAGATCAATATATTAGGTAGAAACACCTTGTAGGTAAATTCGCCTTATAGGTAGATTCGCCTTATAGGTAGATTCGCCTCATAGGTAGATTCGCATTTCTTGACAGATCCTCCTTTGAAGTTAGATTCGCATTCAACTGTAAAAGAACCCAACAGTAAGGCAAGGAGATAAATTTCCTGAAAAATGTCAAACTCTATCGAGTAACCTTGACAACCACAACATAAAATAATGATGGTCTCGAAAAATCGAAATTGCATTCGATGAAAATGTCAAAATTTTCTGTGCACGCATAGTCATAATATTCTGTGCACGCATTGTCTAAATATTCTGTGCACGCATAGTCGAAATATTCTATAGAAAAAGAACCCCAAAAAACGCAGTCCAATATTCATGAATGAAACAGAAAAACTCACCTCAAAAAACCAAAACCTTTCCCTTTCTCAGTTCGAATAATTCTCCATAACACTCCCAACATCACGGTTATCATTAGAGAAATTTTCGCAAAACATGGAAACCTTCAAAAGAATAAGGATAAATATAACGAAAAAACCCAGCATGAAAATTCCTACCTTGATTCATTCCATTTGAAATAAATGCCCAAAAGTCCTATTTCCAACACACTCAAAATGATATGAGATAGGTATCATATTCCATGTATCCTTTCACACTGTAAAAATCAGCCAGGTGTTCCTCTTCTGTCTCTTCTTCTTGGATTGCACTGTTCACGGAATTATTCTGGGAGGGACGGGGAAAAAACCGTAGCAACTGTTAAGGCTGTCTTCAAAGAAAGATCAAAGCATGTGGCCTTTGGCCACAAAGCAGGCAGCTCCCTTCGGGAGCTGCCTGAAAAATAACATGTGACCTTCGGTCACAAAAAGCAGCTCCCTTCGGGAGCTGTCCGAATAATAATTGAAACAATGTGAAATTCTCATTCTTCTTTAAAATACGTAATTTCTCATAAATTTGTTGAAAACCAATCATTTCCAGAATGAGAATCTCGCAAGTAACATCCCAACCTTGTACTCACTTTGAATTATTCTCATTCATCATCGTTTCAAAACAGTTTTATCTCAATTCTTCCACTTTCAATGTCACCTCAAAATTGTTGCACAAATTCCTTCAAAAACTGCCAAATTGGTTCGAAATTTTTGCTGCAATGAGAAAAAGTTAGTCTATCGTCAATAACAAATACACAACGCACCTTAAAGCCCAAGATTTTTTCGAAAAACTCGTAATTTCCATCTCAGCAATTGTCCTAAATTCTCGTGCTACCAGCCCGCCCTCATATTCGGCCAAGCCTCGGACCCATTCACTTTTACAAATTTTCATTATTTCTGCAATTCTACGAAAATACATCGAGAAATACCTGAGAAACGGTTCAATAGCAATCTCTTCGTCCAAATTCATGCACATTTTTTCATTTCTGAACGATCTTCTCGGAAAAAGAGGGCCTGAAAATAAAAAATAAAAATCGGTTCAAAATATCACACGAAATTGGAAAAATCGGGAAATTCCAGTACAAACCTTCGAAAAACGCCTTAAAACATGAGATCCGAAAAGATTCGGGCCCCCAGCTGCTTCAATTTATCCCAAAAACTCGATTTTCAATTTCCTACGGCAAACGACCTGTCAAAATAGCCTGATGGAATTTGTTCGTAATTTCCTCAAAACTCATGGTGGGGCTTGTATCCAGGTCTTGTTTTGTCGAAGACGATCTGCAGAATGCGTTTTTTGTCCTTCTCACCTAAAAAGAGGCCCCCAAATAACCCAAATCAGTCCACCTTTCACCCCCTTCACACTAACGTCAAAGTTCGAAACTTGCCCGAAAATCACCGAAATCCTTTTGAAATCCGGAAAATATCGTGGTAATCCAACTCATGAGACTCCATTTAAACGATCCAACTCGATAAGGCCCCATTTTCATGTTTTTTATTCATTTCTCGCTTCACCGGTATATCCTCAAAAGTAAACATTCGTATCGCTTCAAAAAACGCTTTATCGACCCGGAATTTTAGCTGAAAAGGAAAAACAAACGTTAATATTCGACAATCGACCAAATACTTACCCTCGAAAGGCGATTAAATACCGAAAATCTGCATTTTAAAAAATTACTTCCGACCTCTGAAATACGGAACGTCAACCTGACGATGGGGCCTCTGTGCCGTCATCGATGATCGCCAGATTCTCGCACCTTTCGAGAAACGTCGTAACTTTGCGAATTTCTTGCGGAGACCCGGAGGAACGTGTCGAAAAACCCTTTGCGTACCGCTCCGAAGAAAGATGTGCCGCTTCGTTCGAAAAAAACTCCCGAGGTCTAGGGGCCCCCAGAAAATATCCTTATGTCCCGCAAATCGGGTCATTTCGGCGATTTCGACCATTTTCGCGAATTTTTTTGAAATACTTGCCCAAGTCGCAGAAAAAATCCGAAAACGCTCGCGCGTAGCCCCGTTCTTCCCCTTTCCGACGCCCCCATCACCCAGCCAGCAGGGGGGCGCAAGCGCCGGGGCGATCGGCTTCGCCGATCGCATTTTAGAGCCCTCGTCACAAACGTCAAAATTTCTATGTTCCTTATTATTTTAATATATAGTAACTAGTAGAGCCAGCAGATCTACCTTTTAAGTGGGTTCGCATTTAAAACTGTTCAATGTAGAGGGTAGATTCGTATTTACATGTAGAAGAGGCCATTGGTAGGAAGAAGAAGAAAAATCATCTTTGACAGGTGCCAAACTCTATGACGGACATCGACAAACCACAAAATTTCACATTTTTATGTTTGACGGCTCTGGGTGAACATAGATAAGGACTCATCTGTCATTGTTGTTCGTGCTGTATTATAATTCACACGTTTTTTTCGTTCTATCTCACTCAGACACATTGTGTCATAACATGGAACTTGTGTCTACGATTTTACACGGCTATGAAAGATCATCGACTTGCCGTTCATCTGTGTTGCTGATTTAACAGTAAAATTGAGGACATACCATTTTCTTGCAGTCTCACTCTGATACTGATACATTCTATAATTTCGCGACAGTTACATCTCTCTCTGTAATCATTCGGACATTCCTTTCAGTATATAATCGAAAAAGTGCACATCCAAATAACACAAATATATTGAATCGCTATTTATTGGACAAAAATATTTCGTAAAATACAATGTACCTCATACCAAAAGATATTTAAACTTGATGATGTGATATTACTCGAATCAGGAAAATGCAAGACATGCATCCTAAAATGTTTGCATGTAAAATTACATGCAAATACACAAAAAAAGCTCATATTCAACGAAGGAATCTACAATAACGTTTTATTTAACTACATAAATTGATTTTCTTCCATGTATTGAAGATTTAAAAAAATGCTGTATTCCAGGGGCGCAGCCAGGGGGGGGCCCGAGGGGCCCGGGCTCCCCCCGAGATTTTTCTGCATGCAAACTTCTCTACCTGTATATCAGTAGATACAGTTGAATATTCGCGTCGGGCCCCCCCCCGAACAAAAATTCTGTTGAATATTCGCGTCGGGCCCCCCCCGAACAAAAATTCTGGCTGCGCCACTGCTGTATTCTATCAGTCTGATGAGTTATGAATCTGAACAATTGAAATTTTCTTCTGAAACACACGTAGATTGAATGTTACTGAAAAAATCTGCTCATTATCCTGGACAGTGGATATTGAAGTTTTTTTCCAATACCAACTCACAAATCAACTTCTTTATTGTAAACCTTGTTTGTGCATAGTTAATCTGTCATAAAAACGATGAGAACCTCTAAATATCCCTCGAAATGAAACAAAATGTTATAGCTCAAAAGCACACGAAACATGGAAGATCTCGAAACATTACTTGTTTTGTAGTTAGGAATTTTTGCCGAAAGAGGGCGCTTTGATTTTTGGACTCGCCAATCGTTAAAAAGTTGTCAATATCTGTGAGTAAACATCGAAACGACACAGCTTATCATCTTCTCATCTGATACATTCTATTATTCCGTGAAAGTTACATTCACAGCTTGTGTAATTTTGATGGCTATGGGTGAACATAGATATGGACTCATCTGTCATTGGTGTTTGTGCATAGAAATGCCCATGTCGTGCTGTCTCACTCTGATACATCTGAAACTTGTGTCTCTCTCTAATTTCATGGACTTGGAAAAAAATTTGTGTCAAGAATCAAGATTTCAATATCCTATTCCAGATATACAATCTATAATATCAGATAATTTGAACAACAGGTGTATTGGAATAATTTTACGGTTGAACTTTATGGAATATATAGAATATCCACACAATACAAATGCAGTCACCTTGGTAAACTTGATATTTCAAAACAATTTTACTTTCAGACCGGAATATCAATGTATATATTTCTCAAATAATCAAGAATTGCTTGTTTCATTTTCAGATGTATACATAAGGAAAAAAAATGCATTAGAACAATGTCTTGGAGAAAAAAATACCAATAATTTCACTAACGGAGGGCTCATATGTGAGATGTTGTGTATATTGGAATGCAGAGAGAATAAATATGCTTACCTGATTTCGATTGTCTTGCACTCAATGGAATGCCAATTAAAAGTTCAATTTATATTGAAGAATTGAAATTCAAGTATTTAGGTACTGCAAAATTTGCTGCTGCTGAAAATTGTCGAATGAAAAGTCGAAAAATTCAAGAAAACACTGATTTTTTGGTTATTTATTGTCTGTAATATATATACAATAAAATAGATTCACAAAATATTGGCAACATAACTTTAGAAAACATTAAATTATCCCAATGTGAGAAATCAGCAATTTCGTCATATTCTCCACCATTTTATTGTGCTGGTTACATTAATACCCATTGGAGAGATGGTGGAAGATTGTACAACTCTCACTGAAAATTTTATATGGACACAGCTGAAAACTACATGAAATGAGGATACTGAATATTGCTTGAAATAAAGAAAAGAAGTTACCTGAATATATTTCATTTATCTTTGAAGCGATGAACAATTATTCTTCTTGAATGCATGTAAATTGATTATTGTTGCCAAAATCTGCTCAATTTCTTATGTAAAAGGGATACTGTAGTATTTTTCTCCAATTCCAACACTTAAATTGACACTTTGATGTGAAAACCTCATAAAGTGCATTCTTCATTGATTTGATGTTCCAAATCGCTCAGAAATTACCTAAAAACAATTAAATTCAATTAATGGACATATCAAATCTTCTCTTTTACTCAATTACCTCGATATTCAATGGTATTTCAAGAAATATGCAGGAATTAAACGTTTCAATACTTGGTGATATCCCTGAACTGAGAATAATGTTTTCATCTCCAGAATTTCGTATGTAGGAGCAAATTTATACTGAAAAAGAAAAAGGATACAGTGATAATCGACCCCAGACTTCAAAATCAATTCCAAACATGCATTTACCACCAAAATCCAGCACGTAAAATATCATGGTCTAATTGTGAATGGTGGAAGTAAATGAATAGAGAAAACCATGAAAAATCACCTGGAATATGAGAAGAAACGTTCTATTCTTGTTCAAGAGACCTTATTTCCACTTCTTGTAGAGAAAAAAAACAGCTCTTCAATTGATTCTGAACATATGATTTCAACGGTCTATCAAATATACTGACCGATGAATTTAAAGTTGTCATATGTGATTGGGTAGAACTGAATAAATAACGAAAACCATAAAAAATTACCTGAAGAAACGTTCTAATCTTGTCCAAGAGACCTTATTTTTAGTTCCTGTAGAGAAAAAAACAGCTCTTCAATTGATTGTGAACATATGATTTCAACGGTCTGTCATTAACACTGACCGATGAATTGAAAGTTGTCACATGTGATCCAAAATAGCTTTTTCCCCTGAGTTATTGTTCTGAAACATGAAAGCATATTGTAATAATCGAATTCAGACCTGAAAATCAAACTGCATCTACAAAAAATCAGTATGTAATCTCATGCCTAACCTATAAAACAGAACAGGAATTACTTTGCTAAAAAACCACGTAAAATTACCTGGAAATATAGGAAAAAAAGTTGTATTCCAGTCCAATACATCCTGTTTATAATTCCTAGATGGACATAAAAGCTCCTGTACTCTTTCTGCAAACATTTCAATTCAACGGAATCTGGATTCCTTCACCTTTAATCGTTGAGCTCATTTCTCTGCCAGAATTGACAAAATGATTCATAATCCCTGCTACAATGGAAAGGGGTCAGTCAATTATCTATAATAATCCCATAAATCACCTCGAAATTCTCGAATAAATCCGATATCCTATCATTCCATCGAGGTTTCTTGTCGAATTTATTTTTAACAAATCCTACGGAAATATACCAAGAATTAGGTTGGGAAAGGTCCAATAACAATCATTTCGTCCAGATTCATGCATATTGTTCCATTTCAAAAAGATTTTCTTGAAAAAATAGACCTGGAAAAAAAAAAATTTCAAATTCGTTCAAATGTTTACACAAAACTTGGAAAATGGGGAAATTCTATTCGAAATAGTCGAAAGACAACGTAAAATACGATTTCCGAACAGAATTGGCCCCCTACCTACACATTTCCTATCCAAAAATACATTCTTCTTTCATCCGAGCAATATTGAAGTGTCAATTTTGGAGCTGATGGATTTTGTTCATAACCACTCAAAAATCATTCTTCCACCTTGAACCTGGTACGGTTTCGATCAATAAGCATCTAAAGAACAGCTTTTTCACTATCGAGACCTGAAAAACTTGCTGTAAATAGGAAAAATCGGTATAACTTTGAGGCTCCCCCGGTGACGTCACTTTCACAAATCTTCTCAAAAAATGATGAAATTCTTCTGAAATTACAAAAATATCATTGAAATCTACCTGAAAACATTCCATCCGAACGATTCGAGACGACATCGGTCCAATTTAATAGGTTTTTATTCATTTATCGGCTCATCCCTATATTTTGAAATGTAAACATTCTGTATAGCTTCGAAAATCTTCTTATCGGCCTGGAATTTTAGCTGAAAAGGAAAAACACAGGTTTATCTTCGAAATCCAAAAGAAAACTCACCTCCAAACGACGATTAAATACCAAAATGCTGTTATTTAAAAAATTTCGGTTCAGATTTTCAACATGTCTTCCCTACCGACGCTTGTCGTGAAAGCAACGAAACTGACATTTGCACATAATTTCTTATATCTGCGGGAAACTTCTTCTGGACGACGAAGAACGGAAAAACAGACGATTTCCTATCGATATTCAGCCCCAAAATCGCCGATCGATTCGAAAATTCCGAAATCGATTCGGAACTATTTGCCGGCGCGGAGGACCTTTCGAGAATTTCAACCTGGTTTCTAAGGAAACCGAGCATCGAATTCTATGACCGAAATTTTCGAGATTTTCGCGAAATGTCTCGACTTCGGAGGGTCGCGACGGGCGTTTGGGGGCCCTTGGAGGCACGAATTTACATGGCATCAGCAGTTCCGTTCTTCCGCTTTCCGTAGCAGTTTTCAAAAGTCCTCCAGGTGCCCTAGGGAAAAAGCCTTATTCTCCCAAACTTTGCCTTTTTCGACGAATTTCGTACTTTTCGCTAATTTTTTTAAAATACTTCCCGACGTCCTAGCACGCCGCCTCCGGCGGCGTCTTAACCGCCCCCTCTCCAACCCCCGAAAACAGCTCTCGCACGGGGCAAAAATCGACGCTTCGCGTCGATTTTTGCAACATTCCCGAACCCTCTCCGAACGATCTGAAATTTATGGTCCCCTACTAAAAAAACAAATTATCATTTTAGTATTATAGACTAGTTTGGGCCCGCAGATCTACCTTTTAAGTGGGTTCGCATTTAAAACTTATCAATATAGATGATAGATTCGCATTGATAAGTAAAAGAGGCCATTGGTAGGAAGAAGAAGAAAAAACATCTTTGACAGGTGTCAAACTCTATGACGGACATCGACAAACCACAGCATTTCACATTTTTATGTTTGACGGCTCTGGGTGAACATAGATAAGGACTCATCTGTCATTGTTGTTCGTGCTGTATTATAATTCACACGTTTTTTTCGTTCTATCTCACTCAGACACATTGTGTCATAACATGGAACTTGTGTCTATGATTTTACACGGCTATGAAAGATCATCGACTCGCCGTTCATCTGTGTTGCTGATGACGTGATTATAGAAATGTCTTTCTCAATCTATCTCACTCTGACACATTCTAATATTTCATGATAGCTACATCTCTCTCTAATAATTCGGACTTGTAATAATTTTCGAAAAGTTTTTCTCAAGTTATCCCTTAAAAATTGCCACTTGGAAATTGTTTAGACAAAATGACGAACATTATTTTTGGTTATTGAAAAACATCAACAACTAATACACCATCAGATTATTCGTGCCTCTATATCTAAGAACTGATATTGATATTGGCTCGTAAATTTCAATGTCCAGATTGGATTAAGGAGAAATATCTTATGCTCTCAAGACCAAATTTTTCACGAACAGAAAAAACACCAGATTGAATTAATACAATACATATGGATAACCACTTTTTGCACTTACGGAGGGCCACTATTTATGTTATCACGATTATATTATGAAGAGAGAACAATCATGCTCACTAATTAAATGTGTCAAGTAATTCGAGAATATTTGGAAATTAATCTGTTTTCAAGATCAAATTATATTGATCAATGGAATTTAGATATCAACTGCCCATTAGGCTTCTATTGAGAATTTCCGAATGAAAAGTTTCAAGATTTACAGGCTGGAATATATACAATGAAATAAATTCACATAATAATTATGTGCAACATAACTTTGGTAAACATTAAATCATCTGAATCCCCTGAGTGCTTTTTTTCAACTGTGTGAAATCAGCAAATCCCTCATATTCTTTAGTGTGAATACCCATGGGTTATTCAAAATCATCAACACTCGTTTCACTTTCAGATGTATACATAGGAAAAGAAATGCAATTTGAACTCTCACCAAGGGCCAATATGTGAGATGTTATGTATATTGGAAAGCAGAGAGAGAATAATTATGCTTACCTTATTTCTCTTGCACTCAATGGTTAAATGTGTCGATAAATTCAAGATTTTTCAAAACTATTCTTTTTCCAAGTTCAAATTATATTAAAGACTTGAAATTCAAATATTTAGGTACTGCACAATTTTCTGCTGTTGAAAATTGTAGAATGAAAAGTCGAAAATTTCAAGAAAACTGATTTTTATTTTCTGGAATACATACAATCAAGTAACTACACAATACATTATATTATGCAATATAACTTTTATAAACTTCAAATTATTCCATTTCCATGAGCGTTTCTTGAAAAATCAGCAAGTAGGTTCTTTGCTGTAGATATCATCATTGATTTGCACTGTCTCTGGAAAGATTGTCCAAGTCACAATTGTTCAATTCGTTCGCAGGGGCTGGAAAAATACAGAGAAAAATGTTACATAGACAGTTTTATTCAGAAGAACCTTAGATTCAACGTCATGCTAAAAACATATTTATGTTGGGGATATACATTCAGCTTTGCCTGTCACAGGTTCACTTACATTGATATCGGTCCATATATTCAATTTCTAGAACGCCCTTTGCTGGATTTTTCCACTCAAGCTTCTTGTTCAATTTTTTTTTCACAAATCTGCAATATTTTTGCATTCCTACGAAAATATACCAAGAAGTACCTCTGAAATGGTCGAATAGCAATTCCTTCCTCGAAATTCAGTCATATTTTTCCAGTTTCAAAGGATTCTCACCACAAAAATGACCTGAAAGAAAGAAAATTCAATAATCGTTAAAAATTCCACCCAAACTATGGGTGGTATTCGAAAAACAGAATATCCGTGCAGATTGCTCACCTAAGTTTGATTCAATAATCCTCGATTTTTCTGAAGGACGATGGGAATTTGTGAAATTCCTTCACACGTCGTTGAAAAATGACGTGGGATTTCATATTTCATCGTCTTCTGCATTACAGATGGTCTTTTTCAGTCAAAAACATCCGGGATATCCTTTCCCATAAAAACAAATATTTCCACAGGCATTCTGAAAAAGAAATCGATATTCAATATAACATTTTTTCACTTCATTTTCATAATTACCTTCTTATTGGGACAGAAATCCACCTTCGAACGCAGGTTTTTCGAAATATTGGCACATTCCTACAAAATCATTCCAGAAATGCAAAATGGCGATACATTAATTCTTCGTTACCAGGGAAACGACAATCTATTTTTTTCAGCCATCTGCGAAACGATTTATGGAATAGTGAAATTCTTACTACAGCGCCATCTATTATGAGCAGTAGGAACATGCTAGGCATGCATTCTTTTCTTCTAAATCGGCAAAATCACATGCAAAAACAGTGGGAAAGGTTCAATTTCAATAAAAGAAAGTATAATAACGTTCAATTCAACTACTTACTTTGAATTCCATACCGAAATTCTCGAATAAATTCCCGAAATCCTGTCATTCTATCGAGGCTTCTTGTCGAATTTGTTTTTAAAAAATCCTACGGAAATATACCAAGAAATGGGTTGGGAAAGGTCCAATAACAGTATTTTGTTCCAAATTCATGCATTTTAAAAAGATCTTCTCGAAAAAATAGACCTGGAAAAAAAAATTTTTTAATACGTTCAAAATATCATACAAACCTTGGAAAATGGGGAAATTCCATTCGAAATCGTCGAAAGACAACGTAAAATACGATTTCCGCACAGAATTGGCCCCCTACCTGCACATTTCCTTTCATCCGAGCAATATTGAAGTCAATTTGAGCTGATGGATTTTGTTCATCGAAATACCTGAAAAAAAGGTCGAGATCGAGTGTAAAACGGTCAATTAGTACTCACTTTGGCTATATTGTTCCATATAAATCGTTTATTTGTTCCATTATCCATATAAACAAACAACATAACCTTATTAAACAGAATCGATTTTATTTTCCTCAAAAATCATGTCAAATCACCTAAAATTTGGGAAAAAACAATGTATTCCAATCCAATACATCCTATTCATACTTTCTAGATGGACATAAAAGCTCCTGTAACATTTGTGCAAACATTTCTATTCAACGGAATCTGAAAATCACTCACCGTTGAAGGCAAAATAGTAAAATTTTCTCGAAAAATGCTGAAATTCCAGTACAAACCTTCGAAAAACGCCTTCAAACATGAGGGCCGAAAAGATTCGGGCCCCCAGCTGCTTCAATTTATTCCAAAAACTCGATTTTCAATTTCCTACGGCAAACGACCTGTCAAAATAGCCTGATGGAATTTGTTCGTAATTTCCTGAAAACTCATTGTGGGGCTTATATCCAGGTCTGGATTTGTTGAAGAAGATCTGTAGAATGCGTTTTTTGTCCTTCTCACCTAGAAAAAGGCCCCCAATCAGTCCACCTTTCACCCCCTTCACACTAACGTCAAAGTTCGAAACTTGCCCGAAAATCACCGAAATCCTTTTGAAATCCGGAAAATATCGTGGTAATCCAACTCATGAGACTCCATTTAAACGATCCAACTCGATAAGGCCCCATTTTCATGTTTTTTATTCATTTCTCGCTTCACCGGTATATCCTCAAAAGTAAACATTCGTATCGCTTCAAAAAACGCTTTATCGACCCGGAATTTTAGCTGAAAAGGAAAAACAAACGTTAATATTCGACAATCGACCAAATACTTACCCTCGAACGGCGATTAAATACCGAAAATCTGCATTTTAAAAAATTACTTCCGACCTCTGAAATACGAAACGTCAACCTGTCGATGGGGCCTCTGTGCCGTCATCGATGATCGCCAGATTCTCGCACCTTTCGAGAAACGTCGTAACTTTGCGAATTTCTTGCGGAGACCCGGAGGAACGTGTCGAAAAACCCTTTGCGTACCGCTCCGAAGAAAGATGTGCCGCTTCGTTCGAAAAAAACTCCCGAGGTCTAGGGGCCCCCAGAAAATATCCTTATGCCTTGTAAATCGGGTCATTTCGGCGATTTCGACCATTTTCGCGAATTTTTTTGAAACACTTGCCCAAGTCGCAGAAAAAATCCGAAAACGCTCACGCCTAGCCCCGTTCTTCCCCTTTCCGACGCCCCCATCCCCCGGCCCGCAGGGGGGCGCAAGCGCCGGGGCGATCGGCTTCGCCGATCGCATTTTAGAGCCCTCGTCACAAACGTCAAAATTTCTATGTTCCTTATTATTTTAATATATAGTAACTAGTTTGGGCCCACAGATCAATATATTAGGTAGAAACACCTTGTAGGTAAATTCGCCTTATAGGTAGATTCGCCTTATAGGTAGATTCGCCTCATAGGTAGATTCGCATTTCTTGACAGATCCTCCTTTGAAGTTAGATTCGCATTCAACTGTAAAAGAACCCAACAGTAAGGCAAGGAGATAAATTTCCTGAAAAATGTCAAACTCTATCGAGTAACCTTGACAACCACAACATAAAATAATGATGGTCTCGAAAAATCGAAATTGCATTCGATGAAAATGTCAAAATTTTCTGTGCACGCATAGTCATAATATTCTGTGCACGCATTGTCTAAATATTCTGTGCACGCATAGTCGAAATATTCTATAGAAAAAGAACCCCAAAAAACGCAGTCCAATATTCATGAATGAAACAGAAAAACTCACCTCAAAAAACCAAAACCTTTCCCTTTCTCAGTTCGAATAATTCTCCATAACACTCCCAACATCACGGTTATCATTAGAGAAATTTTCGCAAAACATGGAAACCTTCAAAAGAATAAGGATAAATATAACGAAAAAACCCAGCATGAAAATTCCTACCTTGATTCATTCCATTTGAAATAAATGCCCAAAAGTCCTATTTCCAACACACTCAAAATGATATGAGATAGGTATCATATTCCATGTATCCTTTCACACTGTAAAAATCAGCCAGGTGTTCCTCTTCTGTCTCTTCTTCTTGGATTGCACTGTTCACGGAATTATTCTGGGAGGGACGGGGAAAAAACCGTAGCAACTGTTAAGGCTGTCTTCAAAGAAAGATCAAAGCATGTGGCCTTTGGCCACAAAGCAGGCAGCTCCCTTCGGGAGCTGCCTGAAAAATAACATGTGACCTTCGGTCACAAAAAGCAGCTCCCTTCGGGAGCTGTCCGAATAATAATTGAAACAATGTGAAATTCTCATTCTTCTTTAAAATACGTAATTTCTCATAAATTTGTTGAAAACCAATCATTTCCAGAATGAGAATCTCGCAAGTAACATCCCAACCTTGTACTCACTTTGAATTATTCTCATTCATCATCGTTTCAAAACAGTTTTATCTCAATTCTTCCACTTTCAATGTCACCTCAAAATTGTTGCACAAATTCCTTCAAAAACTGCCAAATTGGTTCGAAATTTTTGCTGCAATGAGAAAAAGTTAGTCTATCGTCAATAACAAATACACAACGCACCTTAAAGCCCAAGATTTTTTCGAAAAACTCGTAATTTCCATCTCAGCAATTGTCCTAAATTCTCGTGCTACCAGCCCGCCCTCATATTCGGCCAAGCCTCGGACCCATTCACTTTTACAAATTTTCATTATTTCTGCAATTCTACGAAAATACATCGAGAAATACCTGAGAAACGGTTCAATAGCAATCTCTTCGTCCAAATTCATGCACATTTTTTCATTTCTGAACGATCTTCTCGGAAAAAGAGGGCCTGAAAATAAAAAATAAAAATCGGTTCAAAATATCACACGAAATTGGAAAAATCGGGAAATTCCAGTACAAACCTTCGAAAAACGCCTTAAAACATGAGATCCGAAAAGATTCGGGCCCCCAGCTGCTTCAATTTATCCCAAAAACTCGATTTTCAATTTCCTACGGCAAACGACCTGTCAAAATAGCCTGATGGAATTTGTTCGTAATTTCCTCAAAACTCATGGTGGGGCTTGTATCCAGGTCTTGTTTTGTCGAAGACGATCTGCAGAATGCGTTTTTTGTCCTTCTCACCTAAAAAGAGGCCCCCAAATAACCCAAATCAGTCCACCTTTCACCCCCTTCACACTAACGTCAAAGTTCGAAACTTGCCCGAAAATCACCGAAATCCTTTTGAAATCCGGAAAATATCGTGGTAATCCAACTCATGAGACTCCATTTAAACGATCCAACTCGATAAGGCCCCATTTTCATGTTTTTTATTCATTTCTCGCTTCACCGGTATATCCTCAAAAGTAAACATTCGTATCGCTTCAAAAAACGCTTTATCGACCCGGAATTTTAGCTGAAAAGGAAAAACAAACGTTAATATTCGACAATCGACCAAATACTTACCCTCGAAAGGCGATTAAATACCGAAAATCTGCATTTTAAAAAATTACTTCCGACCTCTGAAATACGGAACGTCAACCTGACGATGGGGCCTCTGTGCCGTCATCGATGATCGCCAGATTCTCGCACCTTTCGAGAAACGTCGTAACTTTGCGAATTTCTTGCGGAGACCCGGAGGAACGTGTCGAAAAACCCTTTGCGTACCGCTCCGAAGAAAGATGTGCCGCTTCGTTCGAAAAAAACTCCCGAGGTCTAGGGGCCCCCAGAAAATATCCTTATGTCCCGCAAATCGGGTCATTTCGGCGATTTCGACCATTTTCGCGAATTTTTTTGAAATACTTGCCCAAGTCGCAGAAAAAATCCGAAAACGCTCGCGCGTAGCCCCGTTCTTCCCCTTTCCGACGCCCCCATCACCCAGCCAGCAGGGGGGCGCAAGCGCCGGGGCGATCGGCTTCGCCGATCGCATTTTAGAGCCCTCGTCACAAACGTCAAAATTTCTATGTTCCTTATTATTTTAATATATAGTAACTAGTTTGGGCCCGCAGATCTACCTTTTAAGTGGATTCGCATTTAAATCTAATCAATATAGATGATAGATTCGCATTGATAAGTAAAAGAGGCCATTGGTAGGAAGAAGAAGAAAAAAACATCTTTGACAGGTGTCAAGCTCTGTGATCAACATCAAAAACCACAGTTGTCATATTTCACATCTTCATGTTTGACGGCTATGGGTGAACATAAACGAACGAACATCTGTCATTGTTGTTCGTGTGTCCATGTCGTTCTATCTCACTCTGACACTTGTGTCTCTCTCTAATTTCATGGACTTGCGAAAATTTTTGTCAAGATTTCAATATCGAGAACAATTCAAGAATTTTCATTAAACTATTCTTTTTCCAAGTTGAAATTATATTGAGGAATGGAATTTCAGATATCTACTGCACAATTTACTTCAGTAAAGGATTGTTGAATGCAAAGGTCAAAAATTTCGAGAATACAACGATTTTGATGATCTGGAATATATTATACAATCAAATAACTACACAATGAATAATATGCAATATCACATTTCTACGTGGATATGGAAAGAGAAAGTCACATGGACAGTTTCATTTTGAAGAACCGTAGATTCAACAGCATACTGAAAACATAATGAGGGCCTTCGGCCCCCATATAATCAGGTCTAGATTGGTGTATGGAGAAATATCTAATTCACCCAAGCAGCCAAAATAAGTCATATCCAAAATGAACACTGGGGGACACAGCAATACTGGTTCATTTCAAAAATCTCCAACAGTATATATAAAAACACAAAAATCAACTATCACAACTGAAGCTCAATGTTTTCTTATAAACAACAACAAAGACAATGGCCTTTAGCTCGGTTCTCTCACTATCCGCAAGAGGGCGTATCGCTTAGCAAGAATCCCCTCAGACAATTGTGTCATAACATGAAACTTGTGTCTATGATTTTACACGGCTATGAAAGATCATCGACTTGCCGTTCGTCTGTGTTGCTGATGACGTTTTTATTATTATAGAAATGTCTTTCTCAATCTATCTCACTCTGACACATTCTAATATTTTATGATAGCTACATCTCTCTCTAATCATTCGGACTTGTAATAATTTTTGAAAAGTTTTTCTCAAGTTATCCCTCAAAAATTGCTACTTGGAAATTGTTTGAACAAAATGACGAACATTATTTTTGGTTATTGAAAAACATCAACAACTAATGCACCATCAGATTATTCGTGTCTCTATATATAGGAACTGATATTGGATCGTAAATTTCAATGTCCAAATTGGATTAAGGAGAAATATCTTATGCTCTCAAGACCAAATTTTTCATGAACAGAAAAAACACCAGATTGAATTAATACAATACATATGGATAACCACTTTTTGCACTTACGGAGGGCCACTATTTATGTTATCACGATTATATTATGAAGAGAGAACAATCATGCTCACTAATTAAATGTGTCAAGTAATTCGAGAATATTTGGAAATTAATCTGTTTTCAAGATCAAATTATATTGATCAATGGAATTTAGATATCAACTGCCCATTAGGCTTCTATTGAGAATTTCCGAATGAAAAGTTTCAAGATTTACAGGCTGGAATATATACAATGAAATAAATTCACATAATAATTATGTGCAACATAACTTTGGTAAACATTAAATCATCTGAATCCCCTGAGTGCTTTTTTTCAACTGTGTGAAATCAGCAAATCCCTCATATTCTTTAGTGTGAATACCCATGGGTTATTCAAAATCATCAACACTCGTTTCACTTTCAGATGTATACATAGGAAAAGAAATGCAATTTGAACTCTCACCAAGGGCCAATAATATGTGAGATGTTATGTATATTGGAATGCAGAGAGAGAATAATTATGCTTACCTTATTTCTCTTGCACTCAATGGTTGAATGTGTCGATAAATTCAAGATTTTTCAAAACTATTCTTTTTCCAAGTTCAAATTATATTAAAGACTTGAAATTCAAATATTTAGGTACTGCACAATTTTCTGCTGTTGAAAATTGTATAATGAAAAGTCGAAAATTTCAAGAAAACTGATTTTTATTTTCTGGAATACATACAATCAAGTAACTACACAATACATTATATGCAATATAACTTTTATAAACTTCAAATTATTCCATTTCCATGAGCGTTTCTTGAAAAATCAGCAAGTAGGTTCTTTGCTGTAGATATCATCATTGATTTGCACTGTCTCTGGAAAGATTGTCCAATTCGTTCGCAGGGGCTGGAAAAATACAGAGAAAAATGTTACATAGACAGTTTTATTCAGAAGAACCTTAGATTCAACGTCATGCTAAAAACATATGTATGTTGGGGATATACATTCAGCTGTGCCTGTCACAGGTTCACTTACATTGATATCGGTCCATATAGACCATATATTCAATTTCTAGAACGCCCTTTGCTGGATTTTTCCACTCAAGCTTCTTGTTCAATTTTTTTTTCACAAATCTGCAATATTTTTGCATTCCTACGAAAATATACCAAGAAGTACCTCTGAAATGGTCGAATAGCAATTCCTTCCTCGAAATTCAGTCATATTTTTCCAGTTTCAAAGGATTCTCACCAGAAAAATGACCTGAAAGAAAGAAAATTCAATAATCGTTAAAAATTCCACCCAAACTATGGGTGGTATTCGAAAAACAGAATATCCGTGCAGATTGCTCACCTAAGTTTGATTCAATAATCCTCGATTTTTCTGAAGGACGATGGGAATTTGTGAAATTCCTTCACACGTCGTTGAAAAATGACGTGGGATTTCATATTTCATCGTCTTCTGCATTACAGATGGTCTTTTTCAGTCAAACACATCCGGGATATCCTTTCCCATAAAAACAAATATTTCCACAGGCATTCTGAAAAAGAAATCGATATTCAATATAACATTTTTTCACTTCATTTTCATAATTACCTTCTTATTGGGACAGAAATCCACCTTCGAACGCAGGTTTTTCGAAATATTGGCACATTCCTACAAAATCATTCCAGAAATGCAAAATGGCGATACATTAATTCTTCGTTACCAGGGAAACGACAATCTATTTTTTTCAGCCATCTGCGAAACGATTTATGGAATAGTGAAATTCTTACTACAGCGCCATCTATTATGAGCAGTAGGAACATGCTAGGCATGCATTCTTTTCTTCTAAATCGGCAAAATCACATGCAAAAACAGTGGGAAAGGTTCAATTTCAATAAAAGAAAGTATAATAACGTTCAATTCAACTACTTACTTTGAATTCCATACCGAAATTCTCGAATAAATTCCCGAAATCCTATCATTCTATCGAGGCTTCTTGTCGAATTTGTTTTTAACAAATCCTACGGAAATATACCAAGAAATGGGTTGGAAAAGGTGCAATAACACTATTTTGTTCCAAATTCATGCATATTTTTCCATTTTGAAAAAAATTTCTCGAAAAAATAGACCTGAAAAAAAAAATTTTTTAATACGTTCAAAATATCATACAAACCTTGGAAAACGGGGAAATTCCATTCGAAATCGTCGTAAGACAACGTAAAATACGATTTCCGCACAGAATTGGCCCCCTACCTGCACATTTCCTTTCATCCGAGCAATATTGAAGTCAATTTGAGCTGATGGATTTTGTTCATCGAAATACCTGAAAAAAAGGTCGAGATCGAGTGTAAAAAGGTCAATTAGTACTCACTTTGGCTATATTGTTCCATATAAATCGTTTATTTGTTCCATTATCCATATAAACAAACGACATAACCTTATTAAACAGAACCGATTTTATTTTCCTCAAAAATCATGTTACATCACCTGGCATTCGGGAAAAAACGATGTATTCCAATCCAATACATCCTATTTATACTTTCTAGATGGACATAACAGCTCCTGTAACATTTGTGCAAACATTTCTATTCAACGGAATCTGAAATTCACTCACCGTTGAAGGCAAAATAGTAAAATTTTCTCGAAAAATGATGAAATTCCAGTACGAACCTTCGAAAAACGCCTTAAAACATGAGATCCGAAAAGATCCGGGCCCCCAGCTGCTTCAATTTATCCCAAAAACTCGATTTTCAATTTCCTACGGCAAACGACCTGTCAAAATTACCTGATGGAATTTGTTCGTAATTTCCTGAAAACTCGTTGTGGGGCTTATATCCAGGTCTGGTTTTGTTGAAGACGATCTGCAAAATGCGTTTTTAGTCGTTTTCAGCTAAAAAGAGTCCCCCAAATAACCTAAATCATTGCAAGTTTCGACCCCTTCACACTAACGTCAAAGTTCGAAACTTGCCCGAAAATCACCGAAATCCTTTTGAAATCCGGAAAATATCGTGGTAATCCAACTCATGAGACTCCATTTAAACGATCCAACTCGATAAGGCCCCATTTTCAGGTATTTCATTCATTTCTCGCATCACCGGTATATCCTCAAAAGTAAACATTCGTATCGCTTCAAAAAACGCTTTATCGACTCGGAATTTTAGCTGAAAAGGAAAAACAAACGTTAATATTCGACAATCGACCAAATACTTACCCTCGAAAGGCGATTAAATACCGAAAATCTGCATTTAAAAAAATTACTTCCGACCTCTGAAATACGAAACGTCAACCTGACGATGGGGCCTATGTGCCGTCATCGATGATCGCCAGATTCTCGCACCTTTCGAGAAACGTCGTAACTTTGCGAATTTCTTGCGGAGACCCGGAGGAACGTGTCGAAAAACCCTTTGCGTACCGCTCCGAAGAAAGATGTGCCGCTTCGTTTAGAAAAAACTCCCGAGGTCTAGGGGCCCCCAGAAAATATCCTTATGCCTTGTAAATCGGGTCATTTCGGCGATTTCGACACATTTCGCGAATTTTTTCAAAATACTTCCCGAACACTTGGAAAAAATCCGAAAACGCCCACGCCTAGCCCCGTTCTTCCCCTTTCCGACGCCCCCATCACCGAGCCCGCAGGGGGGCGCAAGCGCCGGGGCGATCGGCTTCGCCGATCGCATTTTAGAGCCCTCCTCACAAACGTCAAAATTTCTATGTTCCTTATTATTTTAATATATAGTAACTAGTTTGGGCCCGGCGATCTACCTTTTAAGTAGATTCGCCTTGTTGGTAGATCTCCCTTTGAAGATAGATCCGCATTTTGAAATATCAAAAAAAAAACGCAACCTCCAAACGGTCATCTGAGCGTCGCGTCAAAATTTGACTGCGGTTGTCAAGAACCCTAACCTTTATGTTTACCATGTTCACCAGTGACGTCTCGAAATGTCGAAAAAATCCAACCCCCAAACGGTCATCTATGCCTCGCGTCAAACTTTGACTGCCGTTGTCAAGAACCGTAACCTATATGTAACTTCACCCGTGACGTCTCGAAATCTCGAAAAAATCCAACCTCCAAACGGTCATCTATGCCTCGCGTCAAACTTTGACTGCCGTTGTCAAGAACCCTAACCTATATGTAACTTCACCCGTGACGTCTCGAAATTTCGAAAAAATCCAACCTCCAAACGGTCATCTATGCCTCGCGTCAAACTTTGACTGCCGTTGTCAAGAACCCTAACCTATATGTAACTTCACCCGTGACGTCTCGAAATTTCGAAAAAATCCAACCTCCAAACGGTCATCTATGCCTCGCGTCAAACTTTGACTGCCGTTGTCAAGAACCCTAACCTATATGTAACTTCACCCGTGACGTCTCGAAATGTCGAAAAAATCCAACCTCCAAACGGTCATCTATGCCTCGCGTCAAACTTTGACTGCCGTTGTCAAGAACCCTAACCTATATGTAACTTCACCCGTGACGTCTCGAAATTTCGAAAAAATCCAACCTCCAAACGGTCATCTATGCCTCGCGTCAAACTTTGACTGCCGTTGTCAAGAACCCTAACCTATATGTAACTTCACCCGTGACGTCTCGAAATGTCGAAAAAATCCAACCTCCAAACGGTCATCTGTGCGTAGCGTCAAACTTTGACGATTGATTTATCCCTTTGGTACACTTTTATATAATTTAATTTTCATTTATCCTTCCAAACTGTAAAAATCAGCCAGGTGTTCCTCTTCTGTCTGATTGGATTGCACTGTTCACGGAATTACTATGAGAGGGATGGGGGAAAAACAGTAGCAACTGTTAAGGCTGTCTTTTAAGAAAGCTCAAAACATGCCCACTAAGCAGCTCCCGAACGGGAGCTGCCTGAAAAATAGTTGAAATAATGTGAAATTTTCATTCTTCTTAAAATACGTAATATCTCATAAATTTTGCCAGAAATCAATATAATCCAGAATGAGAATCCCGTAAATAACATTCCATTCTTGTACTCAATTGTGATTGTGTTCATTTATCATCGTTTTGAAACAGTTTTCTCTCGATTCCTTCACTATCAATGTCACGTTAAAATTGCAGCAAAATTTCCTTCGAAAACGCGAAATCGGTCAACATTTTTGCTAAAATGAGAAAACGTTAGTCCATCGTCGATAATCAATCCATAAGACAGCTCAAAATCGAAGACTTATTCGAAAAACTCGAATTTTCAACCTTTTCATTTTGATCATCACTTTTTCCCTTCACCCGTACATCATCAATGTAAACATTACATCTCGCTCCCAAAAATGCTTTAGCCGGCCGGAATTTTAGCTAAAAAGGAAAAACAAACGTTAATCTTCGAAGATCGACCAAATACTTACCGTCAAACCGCGATTAAATACCAAAAATCTGCATTTTGAAAAATTACGTCCAACCTCGGACATATCGAACGTCAACCGTCCGAAAATTCTCTGGCTATAGGTCTATGTTCTCGAGCCGGTGGTCGAAAATGTTCATCATTTTCGCGAAAAGACGAAACTTTTCGAATTTATTTCGGAGACCCGGAAGAACGTGTCGAAAAACCCTTTGCGTACCTGTGGTAACGGGGATATGGGTCTTTGTTTAAAAAAATCTCCGAACGTCCAGGTGCCTCCGGAAAAAAGCCTTATTTGCATGAAATTCGCTATTTAAGGGCGAATTTTACCGTTTTTCGCGAATTTTTTTAAAATACTTCCCGGGGTCCTAGAAAAAATCCGAAAACACCCACGCGTGCTCCCGTTCTTCAACTTTCCGACGCCCTCCTCCCCTCGCCCGTAGGCCGTCGCACGCGACGGCCCTCGCGCCTTCGGCGCTCGCCTTTCGACAAAAAAAACCTGTTAAATTCTATGCCTCTTAAATTTTTATTATATAGGACTAGTTCAGAATTATATCGTAGAGATGATGTAGTAGTTCCTGTTTGTACCTACATATTGTTTCTTGTGACATATAAGATTGTTTTTTTCTCAGTATTTAGTTCGTGTTTCTTTCCTGTATTACATATTCTTTATGTTGTTGAAATGAATGAATGTATTATGTATCTAGTACATAAGTCATCATCTAGTACACGAATACAATGCAATATATAGAAATATATAATGCGTGTATGTAAATTGCATTTTTATTGTGTAAGATAACAAAAATCTTTAGAGAAGTTGTCGGAGGACAGAGGGATCACCAAAATATTTACGGAAAAAGTAACAGGGTTATCCCCTCCTTAAATCTAATATATACAGTTTTTTCCTAACAATAAATGGAGGCCCATTGAAGATTTTATAAATATATGTCAAAAAAGATATATTTTTTTTGGGGCGGCACATAAGGATTCTGCACGCGGGCGGCCAACACCCTAGGATCGGCCCTGCATTCATATAAAAATGCCAAACTAGACTGAATCACTTGACAGCTGTAAAAATGACCTCCAGACCCAGAAAAAATAGTTTTGCCACCTTTCTATACCTCTGAAAACACCGTTATAAGAGATAATCAATTTAAAGATATTTTTCATAAATTCAGTCATTGTAGTAGAATTGCTTCTGATAATGTAGTGAGACATTCGTGAAATGATATAAACAGTATGGTGCAAATGAAAGGAATAAATTCGTTATTTCGTAAACTGGCGATTTTGAGGAAAAATCTTGAAACCCGTCGATTTTAATTTTAAAATGGGCTATTCGTAAGGATACTTTCTATTTTTGACGTCATCTATGCGAGTATGATGACGTCATCGCTGAAATTTCCAAATGGAAATGTGGGTATTTGAAAAGGTCTTTTAAATACCTATTCAGCCATATCAATTTGTACAGTAATTGATTTTTGTATTTGTTTGAAAAATTAATAAAATTCCATCATTACAAAAAAAATTTGATATGTATTAGGTATTCATTAAATACAACGAAACCTGAATGAAGTGCTCAAATTGTTCACTTTCTGCTAAAATACAATTAGAAATTTATTTCTGTGTATCAATAAATACATCATACCAATATTTAATACATTTTATTAAGAAATCTGTTGAAATTTAATCAATAACATTCGTGACAATACGCAAATCAATTACTGTTCATATTGATATGGCTGAATAGGTATTTAAAAGACCTTTCAAATAATGTATTACAACACCCACATTTCCATTTAAGAGTTTTAGCGATGACGTCATCACGCTCGCATAGATGACGTCAAAAACAAAAAGGTATACTCACGAATAGCCCGTTTCAAAATGAAAATCGACGGGTTTGAGGATTTTTCCTCAAAGTGCTGGTTTACGAAATAACGAATTTATTCGTCTTATTTGCACCATACTGATGCACTAACTGACAAAGAAACTGAAACACCAAGAAGGAGCTGTTTAAATAAAATTTTTTCTGGTTGAACAGATAGTATAGCAATACTCGAATAAGCCGTTCTTTTGCAAATTCTTTAAATTCTACAACAAGATTCCAGGAGATCCAAAGTCGATGTTTAATTATCGTTAAAATGCCTAGAGTACGTGTACGCGGAATTTATCGCCAGCTAAGTGAATTTGGAAGAGGTCGAATTAGTGGTCTGCGTTACCTTCAAGAAATATTGGTGCCATATGTTCTTCCCTACCTCAACAGACTCGAGAATCCAATATTCCAGCAAGATAATGCTCGACCTCATTGCCAAACTTCTTTGAAGCGATCCATGTGAAACTTTTGCCATGGCCGCCCAGATCCTCCGATTGTTCGCCCGTAGAGCATGTTTGGGACATCATGGGTAGAAGGCTTGAAAATTTACCCAAGCCCCCATTGAAATTGGCGGCTCTGGGACATGAAGTACAAGTTAGCTGGGGATAGTTCCTATTTCCTCAAGAAGAAATGGACCATCTTATTGCATCAATGTCAAGACGTGTTGGGAAGTTTATAGATAACCGCGGTGGACAAACACATTATTAACGAATTTATTAAAAAAATTGGTAACCCTTCGTTTTTTTTCTTCAAATTTTAATGATTCACCTACTTCTTGCTATACTATCTATGTTGTCCTACCTAAAAAAATTTAGATTTAAACGGTTCCTTCTGGGTGTTGCAGTTTCCTTATCAGTTCGTCTTTTTATCATCACTGCAGAAATAACATATATGTACAGGGTGGGCAAAATTGGTGCTACATAAACTAAAACTTTTTAACCCGAGGAGATAGAGAAAAATGAATGGCACCTTATATTCCCTTTTTTTTCGAGAAACTGATAATGCCATCAACTGCATTCCTATATCTTCTTTCATTTCCGAGTTATAGGCCAAAATTGAAATTTGGTCATTATCTCCGTTTCTGTTATTGCTAGGATGTTGAAATAAAAGCATTATACAGGCACTTTTCTGATAGCTATCCAGTGGCGTACTCTGATTTTCTCTAAGAGGTTTATTTGCTGAGTTATAACATAAAGTTGTGTTTTTTCTTATGGAAACAGTAGTTTGAAATGACTTAGAAAGAATCGCCATTTTTTTCCCGTTTCAGAAATGTATCATATGTTATACATCGCCCCCCAGATTCATTAAGATGAAAAATATGGTTTGTATATGGAATTCAAATTATTGAGTATTAAGTAGGCTGAATCATAGAATTATGTGTCCCTACGCATGGTGTAATTATTATTTCACGGCTGAATACTTGATGGTCACAGGCCCTATAATTTCTTAGGTCTCCTCCTCCTGGTTATTTTTTTTTAAATATTTCTTCGAACGTGGCTTCTTAAAAGAGCCAAACACAGCCAAAGTATCTGCCAAAGTGCCAAATGTTTAAAATATATAATATTTGGTTGATGACATTCGGGGAAGCTTTGAAAATATGAAGCACTTGCTGCCCCACTATATTCTCATTCGCTAAAATGAAACATTTCAACATATCATATTTTTCGTAATTTTGGAATATCTCCATAATGCCGCCATTGATGACTTCAAATTTTAATAACTTGTTTCAAACAGAGATCACACGATCAAGTATTCAACCGTGAAATAATAATTACACCATGCGTAGAGACACATAATTCTATGATTCAGCCTACTTAATGCTCAATAATTTGAATTCCATATACAAACCATATTTTTCATAATATCTTAACGAATCTGAGGGCGATGCATAAAATATGATACATTTCTGAAACGGGAAAAAATGGCGATTCTTTCTAAGTCATTCCAAACTACTGTTTCCATAAGAAAAAACACAACTTTATGATATAACTCAGCAAATAAACCACTGAAAAAAAAATCAGAATACGCCACTGGATTGCTTTCAGAAAAGTGCCTGTATAATGTTTTTATTTCAACATCCTAGCCTAAACAGAAGTGGAGATAATGACCAAAGTTGAAATCGCCCAAATTTCAATTTTGGCCTATAACTCGGAAACGAAAGAAGATGGAGGAATGCAGTGGCGTATCCAGGATTTCAGTTGGTGGGGGGCCCAGATTTCCCATATGAGGAAAATTGAATTTTAATACTATCCTAAGCCTTCAGACTTTCAGAATTTCTTTCCTGTGATTATATGGTTTGGGGGGGCCGGCCCCCCTAGCCCCCCCCCCTGAATACGCCACTGGAGGAATGCAGTTGATGGAATTATCTCGAAAAAAGAGGACTATAAGGTGCCATTCATTTTTCTCTATCTCCTGGGGTTATAAAAAGTTTAAGTTCATGTAGCACCAATTTTGCCCACCCGGTATGCCGGAATCCTTCATACTGCAAAAAGATTTTGAAAACCATAGTAGATCTTCGATAGTACCATGAAGAAGTCGCCAGTCAGATATCGGCGTCCACTGAGTCCAGATTTCATTGCCTCTATTTTGTTGTTGTTGGTACAGATTCGCTGATATTGTTCCCGTCGGAGTCATTTCCGGATCGCCGCCCTACCTCAAAAATTGATGACATAAGAAAGCCGAAAATTAAATCACGGAACGTTCCATTATTTATTTACGTTAAGACTCGGCGGGAGTCCTGACCTAGTTAACTGTTTCTAGCTGGGATTTCGAGTTTTGTTGCCGTTGCCGCCCACATTGCACAGAGGCGGGATCCGGAGGCAAGACAGTGAATCTACCAAGACCAGTGGGGCAAAACCTACCTTTTATCTATACGTTTCGTCGTATTTTCCAAACCTAATAATTTCGGACTGGATGATACCGAAGAGCTTAAATTCTCTGGATAAGATGAGGTCACTAGACTCATCAAATAAGCGGTCCAGCTCACATCCTTCAGATTTTATTAATATTCAAAATAAATACATCGGTTATGTCACTCTTCTATCACCAAAATATCCAGGGTACCCGGAAGTCACTGGAAGCTGAAATTTTGTAGGTAGGCTAGAAATAGCACAAAAACAATAAGAACATTGAGGAATCTGTTTTTCTGAAGCTCCATCTCCAACTCCTATATAGGAAGTGTAGATCTGTCAGTTTTACCAACATAGCGCTCCGCCGAAAAATCCGAATAAACCGTCAGAAAATCCCAAAAAATCCGAGGAATCCGTAAAAATCCGCTCGGTCAACGAACCATCTTGTCCAAAATTCTTTTTTTTATTCTTATTTAATACCACAAAGTTCATACTGCGAATGGAATTCTTCGGTAACAAAGAAGATTCAGAGCTCTGTGGTTTACCCACTCTCTTCGACTCTATGGTCTGAAGTTCTCTCTTCTTGTCTCGTCACGACCCTATAACCTAGTTTGCTCACTATATCTCTTTCTGTTTTCTCTGTGTTGATGCACTACCGTAATTATACCAAGACTAAATCCCCTCGATAATTTTCGTGTTTAGGGACGGACATATTGATTTTGTCCACGAATTCTGCATCAGTGACAGTGATTGTAACCTAATCGTATAAGACAATTTAAGGGGCCTTTATACTCTGGCCGACGGCTGCGGCACCGATTCTTCATTCAAAGAGTGCCTTTCATTTTTCCAAGTTCACTCCCTCAATTTTTGACCAAATAGTTTCATATTTTTTCAAATTGAAGTTGGATGTCTTGAGGGCACTCCAATTTCTTTTCTTTGATAAACTTATTTTTGCGCATAAAAAAATCGGATTTTCTGTTCAAAAAGTGCCTTTTAATTTCCCGAGTTTACGACCTCAATTTTTCACCTAAAAGCTTGATTTTTTCTTTAAATTGAAGTTAAAGGATGTCTTGAGGGGCACCTCAATCTTCTCTTCGAAAAAATTATTGTTTCGCATGAAAAAATCGGGTTGAATTTGAGAGTCTATGAAAATTTACTTCATAATCGCATTTCGGCGGTTGTTCACCAATTTTTTTTTGAAAATTCATTGGAGTGCCCTCGACAAATCAATTTTCTATATTTTGAAACAAATTCCATTTGGATAGACAGACGCCTAAAAAATGGTGGAATATACTGAAAAGACTTCCAGAAAGTGTGAAATTGCAGAGAACCGTCCGAAATTCCAGGAGAATTTAATTAAAATCAAGCTTTCAGGTGGAAAATTTCCGTCAACCGGAGTATAACGGCTCGAAATTTCTCAAGAGGTCAAAAACGAACAAAAAATTTTTTGCTGGTTTTTGACCTCTGTATTATTGTCTCTTTCATTGGGTCCCTGTGGTAATCAATATGCGGGAGTGGGCCGAACTCAGATTATGGAGAATAAAGGAGCGTGATTGCCGTGATTCGATTAACGGGGTCCATTTCCTCCTGTGCACCTTGACCTTGCACAGACTGGCACTCCTTCGTTGAAGACTAACCCTTTATAATTCGTGATTGTATGCTCGATTTTTCATTTGTATTTTATACTTTATTAGGTTATACTTTATTAGGTTAGGTTGTTTAATAATGAATTCTGATCATCTGAATGAAAAGTCTTTCTTTATGAGATTGTTTGGAAATTTCGAGGAAAATATGAACAAGTTATTAATGTTTACAAACTAATCTGCATAAAAATCGAAGGAGGAACTTATTTTGGTGGGATGAATGTGGCTTTTTAGTTGCAGATATAATCCGATGAAACTAACTGTTTTTGTTGAAATTATCGTGTTTGCAACATTTTTATTCGAATAAGGTTAGTACTTGAGTATTTCCTAAATGTATCAACTCAATTTCTATCGAGAAATATGACCACCGCATCAATTCCAGAGAATCAAATCAGAGACGTAGTCAGCCCAATTTTTTTTTAAATGGCTATTTCTTTATAACAGAGCCGAATTCGGAAAAATGGAAAATGAAAAAAGGGTTTCTTTTGGCCTCATGAATCTACAGTTGAAAAAAATGTACAAGTCAAAGACTCACCCTGTATACAGGGTGTCCCACGGTCGAGTGCCTATTAGACGTTTCTGGAGAACTGGACATATTTGAAATCCGAAAATTGGGATTATGATATTGTTGGAAATTCTCTACAGACCTAAAATATTTTCGGAGCCTGAGCACTTCCGGTTATACCAGGAGTGAAAATGAATTTGTTCAAAAAATATTTCTTTCAATATTTTCATTTCTGATATGAATGAGTATTCAATGCTGAATACATTTCTTTTGAAAAATCCGAATAGTTTTCAAAATATAAAAAAAAACCTGAAAAAATGTCAAATATTCATAGTCAGTGTTATGTCCATTATTCTTATTCTGAACATTCCGAGTGTAAGCCGTTATCACAACGTCAAAGTAGAAGAATGTGAAAAGGTCATGCATCTTTTGAATTTCATGAATATGAATATCATCACAGGGTGTTTCAAATTTTGGGTCGAAAACTGTGATCGAAAATTGGCCATAACTTCTGTTTTTCAAATTAAAACCCTATTTTTTTATGATTGCGTTGGATTCTGCGGAGAAAAATAGTGATAGCACCCTCAGATGTTCTTGCTTCTAAATTCAGTAATTGCCGAGATATTTGAGCTTTTCTGGATTTATGTTGTACGTAGAGTCAATTTCATCGAATCTCTTCAGATTCGATGAATATTCTCATAAAACCATAGTAACAACTAAAAATTGGACCTGTCACCTGTGAATTATTAATGGTCACAGAATAAATTCTCATGCCAACAGATTCGATGACTATTCTTATGAAACCATAGTAACCATTGAAGTAAAATCGAGAAGTAAGGTTAAGGCCTAAAATGAGAGCTGTCACTTGTGAATTATTAATGGAATAATTTATCTTCTTTGGTCACAGAATATTCTCATGCAAAAGATAAGATGAATTTGACTCTACGTATAACATGAATTCAGAAAAGCTCAAATATCTCGGAAATTACTGAATTTAGGAGCAAGAGCATCTGAGAATGCTATTATTATTTTTCTTCGCAGAATCTGACGCAATCATAAAAAAATAGGGTTCTAATTTGAAAAACAGAAGTTATGGCCAATTTTCGATCATTGTTTTCGACACAAAATTTGAAACACCTTGTGATGATATTTATGAAATTCAAAAGATGCATGACCTTTCCACATTCTTCTACTTTGACGTTGTGAGAACGGTTTACACTCGGGATGTTCAGAATAAGCATTATGAACATAACACTGACTATGAATATGACATTTTTTCAGTTTTTTTTTCGATATTTTGAAAACTATTTGAATGAATACAATGGTTTCAACAGAAATGTATTCAGAATTGAATACTCAATCATATCAGAAACGAAAATATTGAAAAAAATATTTTTTGGACAAATTTATTTCCACTTCCGGTATAACCGGAAGCGCTCGAGCTCCAAAAATATTTTTGGTCTGTAGAGAATTTCCAACAATATCATAATCCCAATTTTCGGATTTCAAATATTATGTCCAGTTCTCCAGAAACGTCTAATAGGCACTCGACCGTGGGACACCCTGTATACAGTGTGGTTGGGCATGACATAGCGATAATTCAAGGAACACATTGGATTTGCCCCTCTATTTTTGGAATAGCCACCTTTTCAAATTAATTTTTTTTATTTTAGTTGACTCTTTCAAATGATATCGATTTCTTTGGACATAGAGGTCCTACAGATGTGAAAAAAATGTTTTTTTGAAGATAATACTACCATCTTTCATTGAAGTAGAACAAAATGAGAATAATAAACTCAAAAATGTCATAAAAAAATTTTAGTCAAAAAATTTACTGAATTTTTTAGTAAATCCTCAATAGTACAGAAACTAGCACATTGAAGTGTAATTTTTTTCAATGAACTAACACGCGAGGATATAATAATAATAATATAATAATAATATTGTCTTTATTTTCATAACAGAAACAAAGTACATATAATGAATAGAAATTCAATACAGTAGAAAATTGGCGAAGTCCAGATGAGTTTCCGGAGGAAACTCCCTGTTCCACTTGACCATATCTGCTACAAAACGACAAGAATGAGTATGATTTGAAAGTGGGGATATGAAGATGAGAATAGTCAATTCCAAATATCAAATTGCCTGCAACTTTCGAATTCCACCACTTATGTATGACAAAATTTTTTAAAAAAATTGCCGAATTTCTTCTTCGATTCCTTAAATAGTTTTCGCTAGAATGCAGGCAGTATTTCGTTTCAGCAGATTTCGATTTGAAAGGGGATAAAAGCAAAAAAAGAGAAGTAACGACGAAGCTCATTTTTGGCTTAAGGGATACGTACAAGGGGGGCTGAATTAAAATAATTGAAAAACGATGAGGCGTCCATGATTTTCGTAGGCGACATCAGTATTCCGTTTCTTTCAATCATCAAAATCTCAGGGGGGCCATCCTCAAACATTAAATCATATGGACCGTACTATCGATTCAAATGAAGTTTTTGACCATATTTATGAATTTTATGTGCTTTTTTCGAAAAAATTTCCTATAGCTCTTGAAAAATCACCAATTAGATCGTAATATGCACCCTGTACTTGGGGAGTATTCGAGTATGTTCCATTTCTGTGGAATCTGGGGGCACGGTAGTGCCCCCGCCAAGTCGAGCGCGAAGCAAACACTGCCGTACCATACTTTACAGGAACCATTTCGCCGCATTTTCAGGCTCCTATTTGAGAACCTCTAGAAGAGACCAGAACGCTGAAACTTTCGTCATCCAGTGAGCTATAATCACGTACTTAAAATCCAAAATTTCAAGTGTGTAGGTCATTTAGTTCCGAAGTTAAGCGAAAGCAAAATTTCGCATTTTCGACACTCACTTATACACTCATGATCATCAAAATAGATCTAGTACTTCCCATAAACTCAGAGAGCTGAAATTTGGTACAGAGTTAGGGTTTAATGGCCACATAAAGGGAAAACTATAAAAACTAGGATAATCGAAGATCTGGAGTACCATTGTTGTCACGTCACTTCAGCTCACGTGCTATCACGCAAAATCACATCATTCTTCGCAAAATGTGCAACCACAATAATGCATGGAAGTTTATGCGCTTAGAAACGCATTGTTATCATACTCAATATGTGAACATATACCTACTGTAGAATATAAATTGAAAAAAGGATAATAATTGGGTGATCAGTCTTATGTGATGTTTTTTACTGTCTCATTTATTGTTCAAGGAAACGATAGGTTTCCGAAAGCTAGGCCGGAACAATAAATGAGACAGTAAAAATTATCACTGTGTATAAGACTGATCACCCTATTATTATCCTCTTTTCAATTGTTATCATCAGATGGGTCTGTGGTGAGATGGGAAGAGAAAGAATTATATCCGGAAAAAATCGGGTAAAAGATGGGCTATATGGACAAGTTTGGTATCAAACTATAGGTTTTCGAGGACCCTGAATTCAATAAAGAATATTTGGAGGCTCTATCTACCATAGTTCAGAACCGGAAAAGACGAAAAAAAGAAAATAAATATTTTTAATAAAAAATCTACTCCTAAAAAGAAAAAAAAATGTGTCAAATAAGAAAATCAAAAGAAATAAATCAATATGCCCACGTTTCTACAAAAAGAAGTGAAATCCCACCAAAAACATTCTGTTAAAAACTAGCCAAGTCTCGATGGAGCTGCTTGTTTACATCTAAAAAGTAATGAAATCTAGACAAAGTCGTGCCAAGTCTAAAGCTCCTTACAGAGATTTCTTTATTATTATAGTTAATGTTGTGTGACTTGGCCGTTGAAGGGTACACAAGGGTACAAAACCAGGTGCTCCATGACACCATTGCACCAATCTGTCGCCAGAAACGCTACCCATTGACGATGGAAAATTGCCACTTGGAAAACGTTGATTCAATAACCAGTCAATGGAAGGCTTGATAAAGCTACGTATTTCAATAATACTTATGTGTTAATACTTATGTGTAGGCGAGCCTGAAACAAACAGTATAAAATTTTTTTTCCAGTACAGCCGGACTTCTAATCATTGATAGAAGACAGACCGTCTGTACGTCTATTTTATTTTAGATCGGTTGTCGATTTGACGATCCAAATAGATGAGACAGAAGTCAGCATTGTCAATGCTGAATGCATGTGTCGCACAATCCACAACAGCCTAAAATGAGACACTAGCGTCCAATTACCAATACCAGTATGGGCTATTATCTCGCTTAACAAACATAGGTAGTTACAACAGATATAACATTACGTGTAAACAAAATTGACTTGTACTCACTTACGTATAAAGAATGTTCAACGGCCAAGTCACACAACATTAACTATAATAATAAAGAAATCTCTGTAAGGAGCCTTAGACTTGGCACGACTTTGTCTAGATTTCATTACTTTTTAGATGTAAACAAGCAGCTCCATCGAGACTTGGCTAGTTTTTTACAGAATGTTTTTGGTGGGATTATATTTTAGGTGTTCATATTTATTGTCGATTTTTTATCGGAGCGGCAATCTGAGCAGCATATTGCATATTATAGTTCTAAAAATAGATAAGAATTAGTTTTAATCTACCGACATGATAACAATTCGCTCAATTGGAATTTCAACGGTTATTCAAATTTAGTTCGAAAACATACGAAAGTCGAGCACAAACTATTCGGATGTTGATAGCATTCCTAACCGAAATAATAAATCGTCGATAACCTACAATAAACTCGAATTAGGGCAGATCCAAATGATTATTTATACGATCGTAGCGAATCTTCATTGCGGAGATTTGGTGCTGATCGGAAAGGGGCGCATGTCCCTAAACTTCTGTGCTCTGTGTATCCGGAGAAGACTCGCAAATAAACCACCCTCCTGTATCGCGATGTGCTGAAAGGACGAACTGCATAATTCGCGAGTGCGAACCTTGAAAATCGATACCGAAATGTCGGCTACAAGCACACCGAGGTAGGTAGATTATTACATTGTTCGATTATCAATTTGATCTCCATTGCCGCTATCAGCATTAACATCGGCACTATTGTAAACAGCCTTAGACGTCATTGTAAACAGTCATGATATGAGGGAATTTTGAGGTTATATTATGTGTTGTTGTGACGGGTGAAAAGGGTAACATTGAAAATTTAACGCGGAATTTCGCGTTGTTTTTGCAGAATTGCGCTTTTTGCTGCTTTTATTAATAAACCTCGATTATTTTAACCTTATCGGGGATGATGGGTATTGTTTTATTCACATTGAAATTTTTTTTTGACTTTTTAATTTTTCACTGGTATGAATATGAATTTTAATTTATACAACCTAGTTGAGCTACGTAGGTACTGGGTGGGTATTCATGCATGTAACAATTATTTGGCGCGATAGATTGCATTTAATATCGACGGTAAAAGCTGGACTATGTCGCAGTCCGCAGTCGGTAGTTTGCTTCTATTGGAGGTTTAGAATTTTAGTGTTAGGAAATTGGAAGATGGATGAAAATGCGGCTAAGGACCGGGGTAGGCTTGGTTTAACGACCATACCTTGAAAGCTTTTTTGAAGGGAAAGTCCTGATATCTCCATAATAGGTAAAAGAAAACACTTTACCAGTTACTTAGGTGATTTTTAATCTCTCAACATGTTTCGAGCTTGATAAAGCTCACCTTCAGGAGTAATCACGTAAGTGAAGATGAAAACATTGAGAAAACATGAAAATAGCTCGAAATACAAAATAAAGCACGAAAAACAATCGAAAAATCAAAAACCAATGTAACTTAACGAGCAAAATGACATGACGGAATATTAAAATGAATCAAAATAATGAACAAAAGTCGAAATCAACAAAAACTGGTTAAAGAATGAAATTGGATGAAAATGGTCAATAAAATAGTAAAAGTACTGTTACATAAAATCTTTTGAAGGTCATTAGCATTAAAAAGGTGAAGCAATCAAGAACCAGAGGGTACAAAAAAGGGGGGGAACCTTGGGAGCAAAAGAAGATGAGGCGCCAAACGGACCACTTTTGTTCAGCCAAAGAACTGCACGACATGGGCAATCTAGGGCGCTTGAGTTGGGAGTTGGGTCCGCTCATCAGCTGCTCCTGCGGCAGGGGTAATCTAGGGCGTGTATGTAGCCGGCGCAATACCAAATCAAAGCCGGAGGGTCACAACGACCCCTGATATTGTTCCATTTTTTGACCAGAAAATGTGAATGAAGTCCCATAAACTTGGGACAGCGAAAGTTTCGTTTTCGAGAAACAGGGTGTAGTGGGTGTACTGCGTCATGGCCCACCAGATTCCCAGACTTAAATAGTTTGAATTTTTTTTCAAAACTTCTGGATTTTTATGACAAATTCGATTTTTCTGAGGATTTCGACAGAATCGTTCAAAGTTTTCTCCTCGAAATCGGTAGCAGATATGACAAAACTAGAAGGTACCATAAAGTTTATTGGTTTTTCTTACAATTTTTCAATTTAACAATAATTGCTCACCAAAAAGAAGTTCTGGAGGAAACCAGCGCATGTTACATTATGTAAACTCTAAATTGTAATTTCTGTCCGAAATTTCAGTTCAATATCTTGTGAAATGCAGACAGTATGGAAAAAAACTTGAAAATAATTCAAACTTCAACGATGTATCTTGAAAACGAAACGTTTTCTGTTCTATATCTAGGTTACTTTTTTTCTAAAAATTATTTAAGGAATCCCCCCTTTCGTTTGTACCGGGCTTTTCGCTATAATTTGACAACTGGGTTACAAAAGAAAATACATAAAAATATTTCATTCAAAAATTCCACGAAATCAAATAATTTTTTTGAAAATGATTTCATCAATTGGACTATATACAAGGTGAGAACATATTGAATGCAACTACATTTTTTCAAATGGGTCACCCTGTACCTATATTCTGTATATATCGAATATTTATGCGTAGGTGGGACTATCTCTTTTAATTTCAGAGTTTCAAAGTTTTGAAATGAAACTACAGAATGAAAAATACCTAGGTACATATGAGAAATCATTCCGAAATTTTTTATATTCAAACAATTCACCCAAAAGCAATATTTTTTCCATGGATACCCAACAATATCCAATGAAAAATAAAAAAACTAATAAACTATGGTAGTATGGCACATAGCCTTCTTGAAAATTATTTTGATAAACCTGATGTTTAGACAAAGAAAACTGGCTTTAGTCGAATTTTATTCGATAACGGCGAAACTACTCATTTTGAAGACATGAAATGTTTGGCACACTCTAACTAGTTTTTGATGAGCAATCGATCGGAATTATAAAATTATATGGTTCCCATTTGAAAAAAATGAGATTTCATAGTTTTATTGAGGCTCACTTTGAAGCCCCGTTTCAGGAACCCTGTATAATATTTCCTGATAATTTATACAAGAAGTAGTATCAGCGTACTTTCTTTTGTTTCACTGTTGCAAAAAAAATTTTTACAATGAGGGATTTTGATGATATAAACACTAATTTGTGAAAATCTTTCCGTCAAAAAATTTGAGAATCAGGCAATAACTCAACAATCGCTTGATGTGGTTGCGCATATCGTAAATCAAATCATTGCAGAATCCAACGAAGAATTCAAATATGTATAAATATACAGGGTGTTGCATTTGAAATAACAAAGTTCACATCCGTTTCCAGTAGAACCGGAAGTAGATTCCGCTTGAAAATATTTTACAAATTGAGTTCATTTACTCTAAAACAAAAATACAAAATTTTGAATTTCTATCGCAATTCCTTCCTCGAAAACGTCTAATGAAACAATTAAAAAAAATCACTCTGTATATTCCATTTTGTGAAATCATTTCGAAAAACATTAGTCGATTTTTTGAAACTTTTGTGAAAAACATTTTCTTGGACCTCTTTTAGTAACAAAGTTAAGGGGAGGGTCAAATTGTGGTGGAAAACCCGGTACCCCCAATATGGGAACACTCTGTATATGGTGGAGGGATCTGGATACGCCATTCTCCACCAAAACGCAGAATTTTATCTCCATTGAATCTATAGTTCTGAAATTCTCAGGATAACAAAATTTCGAAAAACGATATTTACGGAACCCCTGGCCGGATTTTGCTTGAACTTTACTGAGGTATTCCAGATCTGGACCGCAATGAAAATTTCAAGTTTCTGAGTTTATAGTTTTTACTAGTTTGGGCCCGCAGATCTACCTTTTAAGTAGATTCGCCTTGTTGGTAGATCTCCCTTTGAAGATAGATTCGCATTTTGAATTATCAAAAAAAACGCCATCTATGCGTCGGTCATCTATGCGTCGCGTTAAACTTTGACTGCCGTTGTCAAGAACCCTAACCTATGTGTAACTTTACCCGTGACGTCTCGAAATGTCGAAGAAATCCAACCTCCAAACGGTCATCTATGCGTCGCGTCAAACTCTGACTGCCGTTGTCAAGAACCCTAACCTATGTGTAACTCCACCCGTGACGTCTCGAAATGTCGAAAAAAATCCAACCTCCAAACGGTCATCTATGCCTCGCGTCAAACTTTGACTGCCGTTGTCAAGAACCCTAACCTATATATAACTTCACCCGTGACGTCTCGGAATGTCGAAAAAAATCCAACCTCCAAACGGTCATCTATGCGTCGCGTCAAACTTTGACTGCCGTTGTCAAGAACCCTAACCTATGTGTAACTTCACCCGTGACGTCTCGAAATGTCGAGAAAATCCAACCTCCAAACGGTCATCTATGCGTCGCGTCAAACTTTGACTGCCGTTGTCAAGAACCCTAACCTATGACCCGTGACGTCTCGAAATGTCGAAAAAAATCCAACCTCCAAACGGTCATCTATGCGTCGCGTCAAATTTTGACTGCCGTTGTCAAGAACCCTAACCTATATATAACTTCACCCGTGACGTCTCGAAATGTCGAAAAAAATCCAACCTCCAAACGGTCATCTATGCGTCGCGTCAAACTCTGACTGCCGTTGTCAAGAACCCTAACCTATATATAACTTCACCCGTGACGTCTCGAAATGTCGAAAAAAATCCAACCCCCAAACGGTCATCTATGCGTCGCGTCAAACTTTGACTGCCGTTGTCAAGAACCCTAACCTATATATAACTTCACCCGTGACGTCTCGAAATGTCGAAAAAAATCCAACCTCCAAACGGTCATCTATGCGTCGCGTCAAACTTTGACTGCCGTTCTCAAGAACCCTAACCTATGTGTAACTTCACCCGTGACGTCTCGAAATGTCGAGAAAATCCAACCTCCAAACGGTCATCTATGCGTCGCGTCAAATTTTGACTGCCGTTGTCAAGAACCCTAACCTATGTGTAACTTCACCCGTGACGTCTCGAAATGTCGAGAAAATCCAACCTCCAAACGGTCATCTATGCGTCGCGTCAAACTTTGACTGCCGTTGTCAAGAACCCTAACCTAGGTGTAACTTCACCCGTGACGTCTCGAAATGTCGAGAAAATCCAACCTCCAAACGGTCATCTATGCGTCGCGTCAAACTTTGACTGCCGTTGTCAAGAACCCTAACCTATGACCTGTGACGTCTCGAAATGTCGAAAAAAATCCAACCTCCAAACGGTCATCTATGCGTCGCGTCAAATTTTGACTGCCGTTGTCAAGAACCCTAACCTATGTGTAACTTCACCCGTGACGTCTCGAAATGTCGAGAAAATCCAACCTCCAAACGGTCATCTATGCGTCGCGTCAAACTTTGACTGCCGTTGTCAAGAACCCTAACCTATGACCCGTGACGTCTCGAAATGTCGAGAAAATCCAACCTCCAAACGGTCATCTATGCGTCGCGTCAAACTCTGACTGCCGTTGTCAAGAACCCTAACCTATATATAACTTCACCCGTGACGTCTCGAAATGTCGAAAAAAATCCAACCTCCAAACGGTCATCTATGCGTCGCGTCAAACTTTGACTGCCGTTGTCAAGAACCCTAACCTATGACCCGTGACGTCTCGAAATGTCGAGAAAATCCAACCTCCAAACGGTCATCTATGCGTCGCGTCAAACTTTGACTGCCGTTCTCAAGAACCCTAACCTATGTGTAACTTCACCCGTGACGTCTCGAAATGTCGAGAAAATCCAACCTCCAAACGGTCATCTATGCGTCGCGTCAAACTTTGACTGCCGTTGTCAAGAACCCTAACCTATGACCCGTGACGTCTCGAAATGTCGAGAAAATCCAACCTCCAAACGGTCATCTATGCGTCGCGTCAAACTTTGACTGCCGTTGTCAAGAACCCTAACCTATGTGTAACTTCACCCGTGACGTCTCGAAATGTCAAGAAAATCCAACCTCCAAACGGTCATCTATGCGTCGCGTCAAACTTTGACTGCCGTTGTCAAGAACCCTAACCTATGTGTAACTTCACCCGTGACGTCTCGAAATGTCAAGAAAATCCAACCTCCAAACGGTCATCTATGCGTCGCGCCAAACTTTGACTGCCGTTGTCAAGAACCCTAACCTACAATATGTAACTTCACCCTTGACGTCTCGAAATGTCGGAAAAATCCAACCTCGAAACGGTAATCTGTGCGTCGCGTCAGACTTTGAATGCCGTTGTCAAGAACCCTAACCTAATTCTAACGTCGAAAGTCATCGGAATAACTGAAATTCTCTGTTCGGTCGAAGTTTTCGAGCCGAATCGAGAATTTTTCGGAATTTTCGAGAAACGTCACAACTTTAAGAATTTTTCGCGGAGACCCGGAGGAACGTGTCGAAAAACCCTTTCCGTACCGCTCCGAAGGAAGATATGCCGCTTCGTTTTAAAAAAACTCCCGGGGTCTAGGTGCCCCCGGAAAAAATCCTTGTGCAAAGGGAATCGGGTCTATTCGGCGATTCCGACGCTTTTCGCGAATTTTTTCAAAATACTTCTCGGGGTCCTAAAAAAAATCCGAAAACACCCTCTCGTGGCCCCGTTCTTCCCCTTTCCGACGCACCCTTCCTCTCGCCCGTAGGGGGTCGCAAGCGACGGGGCGATCGGCTTCGCCGATCGCCTTTTAGAGCCCCCTCCCGAAACGTCAAAATTTCTATGTTTCCTTACGGAATTATTATATAGGATGAGGTAAAGTCTGAATGAACAGCAGGTCATAATAAACCTCATACTCTAAATCTTTCTACTTCTTATCTCCAAGAATGAAGAAGTGACAACTGAAAATGACGTGTTTCGACTGCATCTGCTTGTCTTCTTGCCTCTGTAATAAACTGCTGGTTCGATGAAATCCGTTGTACCATCTTGTGCGATAAAATCAGTATAAATTGGACAACTGAATCGATACATTCGTGATATTGAGCAAGTTTCAAAGCTTCTATGGAACATTCGCGTGTCAGTGATAAATCACTGCTCGAGAGGAAAACTATCGATTTCTTAGAACTTTCGGTATAGGTTGCTTTGATTTGATGGGCCTCAATGTACCAATTTGCCGAAACGCAAGAGTTAGTTGATGACCAGTAGGTTTCTAATAATACGTTTTCAAGAAAAGATTTTCCAAAAAATTACAAAGAAATACCTTTTTCTTCTTACGTGGGATACCGAAGTCCTGCTTTCGTACCAGCGCTTTGGTGGTCTTCCAGGCAGTCTCACGCTATTCGGTTTTTCTGTTTTGGCAATTTTGGGTAGTCCGTTGTCGGGCATTCTGTAAACGTGGTCTCTTCACAGTCTTGTTCTGCCCCATTTTACCACGTCTTGTATCCCACAGATCTCTCTTATCTCCTCATTTTTTTCACGGTCATGTAGTGTATAGCCTGATATACTTTTCAGTGTTCGCATCTCTATTGTTCTTGAACGTCTCGTAGTCTGGGCAGTTTCGGCTCTAGTTTTAATGGCATATGTCATGACTGGTCCAACACACGTTATGTTGATTCTGACCTTACTCGATATGCTCATATGTTTGCTCCTCCGTATTATATCACGCAGATATCTTGATATCAGGAAAGCCTTTGTTGTATGGCTCTGCACCTCTTCTTTCAGGTTTCTGCTGCTTTTCATTTTGGCGCCAAGGTATGTGTATGTCATAACCTACTCTATGCTCTTGTTATACACTGCCAGCTTGCATCTTCTTGGTTCTCTGGATATAGAGAGGCATTGTCTTTTTTGGGTGAAGATAATCATGTTAAAACTCTCGGCCACTCGTTCGAAAGCATAGAGAAGCCTCTTGAGGTCATCTTCATTTCCAGAAATTATAACGGCGTCGTCCGCATAGCACATAATTTTAATTTCCTTGTTCCACATTCGGTATCCTCGGCTCTCTCTCTTAACCTGACCTATAATTTCGTCCATGATTATGTTAAAGAGTATTGGGCTCAGGCTATCTCCTTGTCTTATCCCTGTGGCGATTGGTACTTCTTTGGTCAGCCCTGAATCCGTCTTGATGAATGTTGAGGTGTTGGTCTTTAATTCGCTGATAAGTCTTGGGATGTTTGAATCTACTTTCCGCTTTCTTAACAATCGTACTATGTCTGTTAAGAGTACTCTATCGAATGCCTTGGTGAGGTCAAAGAATCACATATATGCCGTTTTGTTGAATTCTATGGCTTTTTCGGTGATCTGTCTGATGGTGAATATCGTGTCTATCGTTGATCTATTTCTTCTGAAGCCTTGCTGTTCCTCAGATATTCCTGTCGATTCCAACTCGTCTGATATTATTTTCGTGAATACTTTGATACTGAGCTTAGGAGGCTTATTCCCCGATAGTTTTCGGGTCGAGCTTTTTCTCCTTTTTCGAAGATGGGGATCGTAATGCTCTGTTTCCACTTTTCTGGTAACTTTTTTGTGCTAATTATACTGTTAAACAATGTATGCAATTCCCGCATTAAATCATCTCCTCCGTATTTTATCATTTCATTGAAAATTTCATCGAAACAAGGTGATTTTCTGTTTTTAAGTGCTTTCAGTGTGCCTCGTATTTCATTTTCGGATATTGACCAATTCCCATGTTTGTCCACATCCTTACTCTCACATTCTCTCGCCATATAATTGATTCTATTTCTCCCAGGACTCTGATGAGAGCTTTGATGTATGTTATCATTAACTGGTTTTTTTTCTGTTTTTCAGTATGCTCATTACCTTCTTTTGTGTTCCATACAGATCGTGCTCCATCCCTGAGGAGAATTTTTCCTAGAAGCTTCGTTTCATTGCTTGTATTTGTTTGTTTACTATGTTTGAACACTGATGTGAAAACAGAATGAAATTTATCAATCGGTTCTCTTTTTATAGCCTTCCAAAGTTTCCGCTCGGAGTACTTTCATAATTTTGATTCAAAAATCTGGCGACATTACGAATTTTTAAACCATTCAAATTTTTTTCAAAAACTTCGGTGCGAATCGGACTCTTTCCACTTTCGGTTGCCTTACTAATCGAGTGTAAATTGGATTAATTCTGATATAATTAATGTCAGTTATCAAGCAATAGTGGTTGATCGAAAGTGGAGAAAAATCGATTTCCACCGAAGTCTTACAAAAAAAATTTTTTTGGGAACAATATCACATGTATACTGAAACTGTCTTGTAAAAAAGTGTCTCGAAACCATGGAATAGCCGTATGAAAATATTGGAAGGCCACTTCATGCATAGTTAAGCTATGAGGACCCCCCCAATTATTTGTCATGATTTGATTGGATATTGTTCTGTTCCACATCGATTATTTGACAAGTCTAATGCCGGGTTTCCACCAAGAGGACTGGACAAAAACAAAACACGAACTCGGTCCGTTTGTGACAGTCCGCGAACTGTTTGCGGACTGTTCTAGAACTTGTGGATTGTTTTCCGGACTCGAGAGTCGGCGAATTGCGTTTTTACGGACACAAACAGAATCCCATCGAATGTCGGTAAACTTCAAAGGATTTACGAGTTCGGGGACTGTTTGTCAGCTTGGTGTAAACGCCCAGTTTGTTGTTATTCACGTTGTTGCGATCTAGTGGTAGTTTGATTCGGTCCTTGAAGGAAGAAATATAATTTGAACTCCTTACTGTTATTATATTATTATGCCTACCTGAATTATTGTATACTTAAACTTCGATCAGTGCGTTACATACTTCTGGCACAATTCTTGATATAGATGGTACCGAAACTTTGAATAAATACATTAAACTATGGTACGAATCTCCTTTTGTTGGGAACCTCTCTGTGTGATGGCAAAACGTTCCTGTGCTGGGATAGTCTCTGTAGTTGGTGTTGTTCTTGCTTATGATAGGGCCAATTAAACATAGCAGATCTTCAAAATCTGTGCTCGACATTCGCAAAAAGTTCTTAAAACTTGATCGAAGTTCACCTCCTAAACTCATATCATCTCCTCTGAGATCTTGTAACAGTTTAGACGTCACATTTGCTCCTTTTTGCCTTAAGGATGGCCTAATCCAAAACCGACGTTTAGTTTGTTCTTTTTAATTATGTAAAATGTAACTGCCAACAAAAATAAATTCTCGTCGTCTTGTTCTCTCAATTTTCCAGCGCGCCACATTTTCACAACTAGATACATGTCCGGTGTCTCTATGGAAACTGAATGAAACTTAAACAAAACACGAACATTTTTCATTCGTTTCTGTCCGCGACTGGTGTAAACAGAAAGTCCGTTGGGAACCCCAACAGTCTTCGAACATTTTCCGAACAAAACTGTTCGGAATTTCTGTCCGATCGAACAGTTCGTGTTTTGTTTTGACCTGTCCGCTTGGTGGAAACCCGGCATAAGAGTGAATCATTTTCAATCTAGTGTGTGAAGAAAGCCAAATAATCTTGATGTAGCAAAATAATCGTGTGTCGTTTTTTTGTCCCAAATGTAAATGAAATGCTTGTAGAAAAGGCGCTAAGCCGTTCTTCACAGTTTCCGCTATTTTATTCTGTGTTAGGGAAGGAAATTATCGGGGAAAATGATGTATTTTCAGATTTCGACGATACGTACCCGGAGAAATGCAAACAGAGAAAATTCGATTCCGTATTCGGATTACGGTGATTTATTTGTTCGAAACACCTGTGCCATATTACTTACGGTACGATGATAACATGGTTACCATAAAGGATTCATTATTATTCTAATTGTGTTGTGCATCGGATCGTAAAATACTCCATTAGTTTCCATATGAATTAATACTATTACAAGCAATGAAATATCACGATGTGCTGCGTTATCGAAATTCATAATCAGACTTTTCAAGCTTATATGGGTGAAATTCTTCCTCTATATTTAGATATGACCTGAAAAATCAACCAGGAGAAAACGTATCGAATATGCGTGTCACATAGAATACTTCCCAATGTCTTCGAGAGCCTAGGTTAACATGGATTCTGATGACCGTGAAAATGTTTTCATTTATTCCATAAATTAAAGTACCAGACAGGCAAACCTCGAATCTGGCACTCAATCTGGGAAATAACAATCGATTATTAATTTTACTGCTGGCGGTTCCTTTGAACTTTTCCCAAGATCCCAAGTCGGGTCCGATGTATCTGCTACCGCCTTTTTGTAGGCCACTCACGAGGACTCTTCACGGGACTTTCGGGCAGCCAGCATTGCACGAATGCTCGAAAAGAGTCCCCGTATATGGCCGATGCCGATCGAAACTACCCTTGGGCGTTCGGGACTCCAGGTACTTGGAATCCCGAGTCTCAAAATGCCTGGTGAGTGGCCGACAGGCATCTAGTTTCGACAGTCGATGCCTGAAGTTCAAAGCTTTTGGAGAGTCTCAACTGTGAACTGAATGCCAGTGAATTCAAGACCCGAAGCAGGCTTCAGAGGCGGACTAGTGTGCCCGCGTGGGCTGGGATCCGGTTGGGTGCCTGAAAAGTCGGGATTCGAGGGCGTCTTCCGGAATGCTCGAAACAGATGCCTCGTGAGTGGCCCACATCAGACCCGTTTAATTTAGGCAACTTCACTCCCAATCTGGGTTCGTTGTTGATAAAATTTTATAGTCTGTGGGCTGATCCGCCAATAAATCAAATAAGACAGGTTTGAAGCCATCTGACGATCCGGAATGAAATTTGTTCATGTGTAATCTAGCTCCGAACTTCGACGCAAACTTAAATTTTAAACTTCATGCCGCCGTTTATACTGTGTAATTTATTTTCATTATTGTTTATTTAATCAAAAGATTAATTAAGGACACTTCGGAGGCATTTCTTTCCCAGATCACGCAGCTGTGAGCAGAGTGAAATTTATGTTCATTATTGTTTATTTAGGCTGAGTTTTCGTCTATTGGGGATAGATCTGGCTGGTCATTAGGTCAAAGGACCCTCCTGACCAATCCTCTGGTTGGGGCAGTTTGACAGCAGCAAAATGAAGCGGAGGTCCATCTTGCTCGGAAACTTTTTGGTGTTCTCGATGCGCTTTAGCCGCGGTTTTCTCCGAATGAAAGAAGAAAATCAACACTTCCCGCAAATGACGATTATTTGGCACAAAATCAGACATTGCGATCTACGCCGAAAGAGCTCTCTGTTTGTAGCGAGGAAAATAACTCTTAATGGAACTGCAGTAAAAGAAATTACTATTGTGGAAATGCCTGCGCGTTCTTTCATTGAATTATTCACACATCAGATAGAGTACTTGCTAGTTTATCTGATCGCGACCGATGCAATTTTTTATATCCAAATTACGTTTATCGCATGACAATGAAGAATCACTCATTGCATGTCGAATAGCCTGGAACAATGAAACAGGAGAAGCCTATTTTTAACTCTGATAGGACTGGGCTAGTCGTTTTTATCATGTTTACTGCGGGGTGCCTCGCAATAACTGATTTAGGGTCAAGGGCAACAGGAATTAAGTTTCATATATTCACGCTCTATCGAACATATCACCCTGCTATTGCGTTTCAGTATGAAATATGCGAACTTAACTATAATATATGTATAAATGCTATGAAAATTCCATTTTAATTAAACTTGTCGAAGTGAGTAATTAAAATGATGGATGCTTTCGATGTGTGTAATCTCGATAAAACAGTTTTTCAAAGAACATCTGCTTCATTTTGTTCGAAGGTCATTTTTTGTGTAGAACTAAAATGTTTACTTGATCCTTAAACCCGAAATCTACTAAGAATTTCATTCACAGCATACCATGTTCATGTGGAGAGAGTTACATGAGGGGTACATCAAGACCATTACAAAAATAGGAACATGAGAATTAGGGAAGTACGTACAAAATGACATAGGGTTTTGTCTGAGAGGCATAACTTGTTAGTTATGAGCCACAGTAATGTCATATTCTACACCTATGATCTTTGGTCCTTTTTTCATAAAATCTTATCAACCATTATGAAATGAAAGTTCCAAAAAATAAAATATTCTTAGATAAGTTGGGAAAAACGAAATTCATTTTGTCTGCATGCTATGGACAAAATGACATACCTGCAACAGGCAACTGTAGTTTTCTACTGATAGGTACAAAACTACTGACAAATTTCACCAATGAAACGCTTGGTTCTTCTAGGAACATCAGCACAACATGCGTGAGACTATTGCAACCAATGCATGCATCGTCATCAGTCTTTTTCAGGAATGATCCTGGAGTAGACTGGTATATTCCCGATCTAAATCGAAAAAAAAGGTCATAACAATAGACAGATGGACAGTCGCCTTCATCATCTCGAAAGTTCCTAGGAACATTTTCTTCTTCAGTCTTATATGAATAATGCCCTAGGTATTTGTCATTGTCTTTTTCTCTTTGGAGGAGGTAGGACTCATTTTTTGATTTGATTGCAATCCTAGGTGAAGGAGTTGAAACAAAGTACGTTTATCGAGTCTTCGGCTCACGTTTGCCTTGTCCACATATGAATCGTCCTTTAGGGATTGGAGGAACCTCCTCATAGGATCAGCAAGATGAATATTTTGTTTGAATATGTTGAGACAAGTCCTGGCTCTTTGTTTGCTGATGAAGCCTGGAATGAATGGTCCCGGTGTTGTCCGATAGATACGGTTAATTCAGCTGAAATACCTATGTCATTTTGTACGTTCACTGTATATGTCATTTTGTCCATATAGCGTTATGAAACTATAAATGTATCGAATTAGTACAAAAAGTATATTTAACATAAATAAAGCTTCGTGAATACAATGGCAAATTAGTAAAGTTCGAAATAAATGCAATATAAAAGAAAAAAAAATTGGGAAAACTGGCCAATCTGAAACTTGCTTGGGCAGGCGATTATCTGGCATTCTGTTAACATGACCGAACCATGTTAGTTGTTTCATCTCTATATCTTGCCAAGTGGTTCCCCCAATTCCCATCCTTGCCTTCAGTTCCTCATTTCTTATCCGGTCTCTCCTTGAAATTCTTAGTGATCTTCTTATTGCGTCCATCTCAACAGCTTCCATTCTTGATCTTAATCTTTCTGGAATTCTCCAGGTTTCACTCACCATACGTGAGTGAACTTTTGATCATGGTCTCGTAAATTTGGAATTTTCTATTCTTAGTTATTTCTCCACTCCATAGAATACTGTTGAGACATCCTATCATTTTTTTGGCGGAGGTGATTCTCTTTTCAATTTCTTTGATGTCCGTTCTGCTTTCGTCGAATGTTACCCCCAAATAGACGTAGTCCCGACAGCCAGATATGCGATGTCCGTTTTGAAGATCCAGAAAATCAGGCGTACCCCCTATCTTCAAGTACTTTGTCTTCTCTAGGTTGACAGTTAAGCCCCACTCATCGTACTCCTCCACCAGTTTGCGCACCATATACTCAATATCCTCTTGGTCCCCAGCAAGAACGGCCTGATCATCTGCGAATTGCAGCGTATAAATGTAATTATCCTTCAGTTCTATGCCCATTCTTCGTATTTTTCTCTTCCACTTTTTCAGACAGGCTGCTACATAAATTTTAAAGAGAGTTGGTGAAATGCAGCATCCTTGTCTCAATCCTTTTGTGACTGCGAATTCTTCTGTTAGAAATTTTCCAATTTTCACTCTTGATTTGGATCCTTTATATAGTTCCTGCAGTGCCTCTATGTATCTGTAGTTTATATTGGAGTGTTTAAGGATGTCCCATAGTCTAGATATTGGGACAGTATCATAAGCTTTCTGTAGATCTACAAAAGGGATATGGGTTTCCATGTTTCTTGCATTTCTTTTTTCAATAACTTGCTTGAGGCAGAATACTTTGTCCGTGCAAGATCGTCTAGCTCTGGAGCCACTCTGTTCTTCCTCTTCAAATTCTCCATACTCTTCCTCAATAAGGTCTCTTAAGATTTTACCGTATAGTCATAAGACTGGTGACTGATATTCCCCTATAGATACTGCACATTTTTCTGTCGCCTTTTTTGTGGATGGGAGTGATATGAGCTTCGTGAATACAATAACAAATAAGTAAAGCTTGAAATGGATGGAAGATAAATAAAAAAAATGGTGAAAACTGGCCATTTCTTCTAAAAATTTGGCGCAATGAAAAAAAAAACTCGTGAACTATTTATTTCTGTTATCACTCATAACGACCGAATGAACTAGAGTAGCGCTTGCGAGTTTTCAGAGGTTAATAGAACCCACTCGGGTCGTGTGATACGGTAGTCAGTTCTGCATTTGATACCTCCAAACTCAAGTTATGCCATTTTGTCCATATATTATGTCGTTTTGTTCGTATTTCCCCTATATTCCTCTGCTAACACTGAGATTAGGAGCGGGGAATGGATCAATATGTTTGTTTGAATGATCTGTTCCTTGTTGCCTTTTCGAGACACATGCCATAATTAAAAACAAATCTGTAACAGCTCCATTTCATAAGAATATATATAAGAAGAAACTAAACAGTTTCGAAAGCTTGGCTTATGAATAAATAGTAAATAATATCTCACGTAATCATTGATCGACATCCCTTACCTCAAAGAAAATACCGTATATTCCAAACGATCATTACCAAAATAATATATATATATATATATATATATATCGAATATCAAAAATAGGCAGGCTCGAGATTAATGAGATTATCAAAGCAAATTCTTGAACCTGAAGATGGCCTCTATCTAATGAAATGAAGCAGAAAGAAAATTGATGTAATCACCATTCCTATAATATCTGGCATTAACTGCAGCTCCACCTGTTAGATAATTTCAAGACATTTATGTTTTAAAAATAATTTCCGGCATTTACCCACCACGACTAGCTCTGAGGAACCGCATTCGACCGACTAATTTTGGTCCACTTTTTCGAGTAATTCTGGCCTTATTTCAGCAATAACACGAGTTATGTTGGCTTCCAAAGATAATTTTTGGGAAAAAATGCCGCATTTTCCCATCAGTCACTACCTATATACTGAGCCCTTGAATACATGATGAATACCTCTTTCGGCTATAAATTCTAATTAACATAAATTTTAAGGATTTCATTGATGAATGCCGAAAAAGACGAGTGTCCCCAATTGACAATATTATTATGCTTGATTAAGTCATTCAGACGGAGCTAACAATAACAATAACGCATCTATATGATGTGTTTTAAATGAGCCTAAGTCATGTGTGGATAATATAAGACTTCCCTTTTGTGATGTTAACCATTTTAGTTTGTCACTTTTTGTTGTCAGTAATTGATGTCTACAAGACTCATTTGTGAACACACGTCTGAATTTCCAGGTGAGTTCTCTAAATTTTTGATTATGTAATTGCTTCTATTCAAATGTCCTGAACTCGAAAAAGTATTTTTGCTAGAAACGAGAACCTTTTTGTATTCCACAATCTCACGAAGTGTTTTCGAAGCTTTAAATAGCATCAATTGGATTTCTGAACTCTAATCTTTTCCGGTGATTGGTATCTATATTATATCAATTGTTACCTTTTGGTTCGTTTTTTTATAATTTATTCAGAAATTGAAATGAGGGGAAAATAAAGACAATTTTCTCGAAGAGAATATTCTTTTAGAGATTAAGAATCTAATATGGACAGCTCCACTTGAACTGAGATTGAGTGTCATTCCAATTTATATCTCCAAAAAAATACATGTAATATTATCATAATTATATCAATTACTATCAGGGAAATCTGAATGTAGCACTGAATGAAACATCGGTTGACGATGATTATACGACGTGTTATTGTCAACGGGAGTTGAAAAACTATCAAATTGCAATTAAAAACTCATTATAGTACCATAGATGCCTAACATATTTTATAATAAAAAATGCATAACCTTCTATAGAACTTTTTCTGGAAAAAACAGGCGAGAGATTTATTCAGTGCGAATTCAGGAAATGAGATTTATATGATACGTAGTACCTTTATTGAGGTATAATACTCGTTTTTGTTGATAACCTAGTCTCCTAGTCGATTGAGAATATCTTTGGCTCAAATTTCAAAAAAATACAGACATCGTGAAGAAATGATATAGCCCTGAATTAAGTGGAAAAAGCATTCTAATACACTGTTTAATTCAAAGTGTGAATATCGTATAGAATTATATCACAGGGACTAAGTAGGACATTATGGTAACGAACCATAGAAGAACATCATTTAATTATTTTTCAAAGTAGAATGAAAAAAAACATAAAATGCCAGTTTTCTTGAAAACGGACACTTCAAAGCAATGAACCAAGAGTACCTTTTTATGTAAAACACATTGTGCAAACGAAAATTGGTCCAGTGGTATAAAAGTTGGGGCGTGAAATCTTTTTGCAAATTCAATATCTCCGCCAATAGCATAACTAATAAAACCTACAGAAATTCATTCCTGTAATTCAAAAGGTTTATGAAATATTAGCAACAAAACTAAAAAGAATAGGTGAATAATATACAGGAGCTCTCTTGGAGAGAAGAAACGGACTCGCGTACGAGCCACGAGAATTAAAGAAATGAAAAATGGATGTATAAAGAGAAATGAATACCACAAAGTAAACACTGTAGGAAATGGTACTTAGGGTTGTTCAGATTTAAAGTTACGTATCTGCTTCTGTCTGCTTTCGTAGGTGGTGTACCGCGTAGAGTCCTTATCTCACTTGTACACTTGGGTACGAATGTAACGAGGTCCGACTTGGGAAGAAAACTAGAGTATATGCGAACTTTGGCGTATCTAGGTTGCGACTGGGGCAGCGGGTGATATTGCACTCAACAGGTAGAAAAGGGATGTTTCCGGGATTCTCGATGAACCACAGAAAAAACGTGGGTAAAATCATAGATCTGTTCTTCTTTGTAACCGACCCGGAAAGCCCATTCCAGTAGGAAACTTTGTGGTATAATAACAAAAAATATGGATTTTGAACAATAGGAATTTTTGACTCCATGTATCTGTGAAACAAAGACCCGGAAAAAAAATGTAATTTTTTTATGAGAAATCAACAGTTTACCGTTGATACACTCATTAAGGAACACCCTGTATAATTAGAAAAATTTTATAGGTGGGGTCTCATCATAAGTCTTCGGTCGAGATTATATAGCGCAGTTTACATATTGTTTCCAGGCTTTCTCTATTGATGGCTATGATGCGACGTAACTAGCATAATTATAAAAAACATAGTTGAGTCTACGGGTAAACAAATCATTAATTATCATCGACATCAGAATATGCGTTCGTCATATCGGTAAAGGCCACTCCATAGTCGGAAATCCGCAATGCCAATTCTTATCAGTGTACCTTCCAATGATACAACTTCTCACCCATTTCAGCAAATGATCATGGCCTATTTGCGCCGAGTTAGATAAGATTTAGATAATGGCAACAGTAATTTCATGCTTTATATACGAACAATATTGTCAGACCGAGCGTACGCCTTACGGAAACTGTCTAAGTCCATAGTTGGTCATAGTAGGTAATCCTATGTGAATACGGGATCCCTAGACAAGGTGTTTTGAGGTAGTTATTCCCTGTTGAAAATTGGAGGAGGTCATTCATGTCAACAAAAGCCGTAAGGCATTCACTAGAGAAGTAACGAGCTTACAAAAATGAGAAGAAACTTTTTTTATTGAAACAGATCTCAAGTAGCCAATACCGAATGCGTTTATTCTCTATTATTGTGACATTTCTGCTACCTCATAACAAAGATGTCTAAAAGAATGGTGTAAGCACTGCTTAGATTTTGTTTCGCCAAATTTGAGAATATGGGAGAAGTTTAGTTATTTCCACTTCACCAATTATGATAGATTTTTTCTGTTACTTCGAATTTTTCACTCATACCAATGAGGTGCGCGACAGATATCCATATCTTGCCGAAAAGATTTTCCATCTAGTTCTAGCGTCATCTTTGGGACATTCCACCATGAATAGTCCTAATAGGACGAAACTGCAGTCGGTGCGATTCTCAGTTGACGTTGGACCATTCGGTCTGGTAGGGTCTTATGCTGGCCATACACGAAGCGACCGATCCGAGCGTTTTATGACATTTTATGAGACCACGAGCGAAAAGAGTCTCTGTGATTGGTCGGGGGCTCATTCAATGTCATAAAAGGCCCTAAAAAGCTCGGATCGGTCGCTTCGTGTATGGCCAGCATTAGGGCCGGTATTATAAAGGCCAACCGAGGATTCAACCGTTGCGCCAACAACCAAATTCCCCACTATCTGGTAGTTGGCGCCAAATAATTCTATACCTATAACTTGATCCTTGTGAATTTCCTTGAAGCCGTCGACCTAGGCATATGGAGACTACTGCTCATGCGCGAATAAGGGGAAGTAGCTTGGAGTATGATTCTAAGCAGGGTAGGGGCAATATGGCGGCTATAGCGCATGCGTATAAGCCATCATATGTCCAGGTCTTGGCTTCATTTTTACGCAATTTTTTGCACAATGCTAGCGGTATAGAAGTTTAAGTATATGGTTGGCGCACGGTTGAATCCTCGATTCGCCTTTTATAATACCGGCCCTTAGACAAAGACGCTTTCCTTTGTCTAAGGGTAGGGTGAACAGTATCATAGACCTAGTTCGTAATGTTCGTATTCACATTTCATTTGTCAATATTTATAGTGGCAAATAATTTGTGTCTTATTTCTTTCAATTATTTCAAATGTTTGAATTCATTCTGGTGTAAGTGTTGTGTTAATAGTCGATACTTCTGCCAAGCAATAATTTGTGTTTATATTCTTGACATTTTGATGTCTATTAGTTCTGAGAAATGGTATTGAACTTTCGTTAAATAAAAATGACATTCTGTGGCCATGTCATGATTGACCTTGGCAAATCAGATGTTGATAAATGAATCAAATCGATCAACGGAAGAAACATTGCAATGACAAGTATTACATTGCGGCGCTGCCACGAAACAAATCTAACATTTGCTCGAATATAAAATAAATGCATTCAGAAATTGACGAGTGCATACATCATATTTTCAGACATGATTTTATACCTTTTTTTCTCCGAAAACGCATCCACCGAGACGTTGTACAGGGTGGGCATATTGCGATGTTTTAGCATTACAACTTTCAAATCAGATGAGATAGACAAAATCTGATACTCCATTCTCGATCTCTCGATCTCTTTTTTGGAGAAACTAACAAAAGAGTCGTATTCATTTTTGGCTACCTTCTTTTGATTTCGAGTTATAAGCGAAAATTGGAAAAAGTCTACTCCACACTGAAGTGTATATGGTGACAGATTTAATTCTCATGTAACCTGATACTTTCGTATAGGCATATTTCGAATTATGAATTTATTAAGGAACAGAAATGATTCCTTTGGCTTTCAAGCAGTTAGTTATTCAGTTCTTTTCGCCGAATATAGATCGACCTCCTTATTATTAAATTGAATAAATCGATTATTCAGAAATCTGTGTTTGATTCAAATCAACCCAAAAGGAACTCATAAGTCAACAGTTGATGAGCACAGAAAAATGCTGTTGAATTCGTTCTGGAAAACTATTTAAATAGTCTTGTGATGCTTCATTCTCATTATAATTGCATCTAATGTAACATTCGAGCATGTTGAACTTTTCATTACTTTCATAATTCCTTTTGAAATGACTATTTCACTCATTACATTTTTAGTGAGGAAGTTTCCTCAGCAACACTCGTTTCTCATCGATAAAACATGGAAACGGGCAAAACTAACAAGTTGGTTTTCAAGCGATAAAATTTTTGACGTTTCTCAAATTCATAGATTCGAAAATGAATACCATAGAAAAAACAAACAAGGTTCAGTTAGTCTATGATGTGACCATATTACCATATTTTCTCGTGAAATAGTCATGTCGAATACCACTCGAGATGAAATTTAAGCAGGTAAAATTTCTCTCTTGTAATATTCAAGTTTGTTGTTTCGGCAATTCTCGAAATTGCCTCAGCAACAAACTTTCATGTTACAATCGAGAAATTTTGCCGGCAAAATTTCATCTCTTGTGGTATAATATAATGAAAAAATATATAGGTAGGTACGTATTTCGAATCAATGATAACGGTGATTTGAATTCAAACTTTCGAATTATTCGATAGTCAAAAGCTCGAATCTCCATGACAGCAGTCCATTATTCTTCGATCTTGGTGAAATCGAGTAAAGATCGTAGAAATGAAAAGACTACTATAGAAAGAGATTGTGGTATTTATACGATGCTAAATTTTTCTGTGCCTCATCGATAATTGGAACCATATAAAATATTGAGACCCAGATGAAAATAGGTTTTTGGCCATTTTCTACTCATATTGATAGAAACCATATGATGTTTTATATTTTTGAAATCAGAAAGAATTAAGCTTTCAGAAAATGGCAAAGAAATTTAGTGTACCCATTTGAAAAAACATAACTTTGGTTCATAGCTTCGTACTTGAAAATGGTGCAAAAAAGACGAGCACGCCACTGGATTCTACCGCTACGTCAAAAAGTGCCTGTATAATGTTTTAATTTCAGAGCTCTATCATCAGTATTAGCGGAGATATACATTTTTTTCGATATGGCCATTTTTCCAATTTTCGTTTATAACTCGAGAAGAAAAGAAGGTAGCCAAAAACGAAAACTACTCTTGTAAGTTTCTCAGAAAAAGAGATCGAGAATGGGGTATCAGATTTTGTCTATCTCCTCTGGTTTAAAAGTTGCAGTGGTAAAACATCGAAATATGCCCACCCTGTAGAGTGCGTATAGATGACAGAAGACATTGCTCCTTTAGTGCGTAGCGTAGAGGAAGACCAGAATCAGTCTATCCGCCATCGAGCACAGGAGTTGGATGGATCTTGGTATGCGTGCTTACAAAAACCAACTTGTGCAAGAATTGAAGCCACAGGATCACTTAGCAAGGCGTAGATTCGGTGAATGGGCCCAAAACATGATTGCCGTTGATCCCAATTTACATTAGCGAATTCGGTTAAGCGATGAAGCTCACTTTTTCTTTAATGGATACGTCAATAAACAAAACTGCCGTATTTGGAGCGATGATAATCCTCAAGTGTTACATCCGCAGAATCTGACTGTTTTGTGTGCTTATGAGTTGGTGGAACGATTGGTCCGCACTTCTCTAAAAACAATGCTGGCCACAACTTTACAGTCAATGGTGACCGATATTATAGGGCCATGATTACTGACTTTTTCGTTCATCAATTGAACAACTATGATATGCAGGAGCTGAGATTTCAACAAGACGGCGCAACATGTCACACAACTCGTGCCTCAATTGATTTATTGAAGGAAACTTTTGGTAACCGGCCATTAATTGGCCTCCAAGATCGTGCGATTTAACGCCTCTTGACAACTTTCTAAGACCGAAACGATTGACCACTTGGAGGTGAACATTTGCCGCGTTATTGCCGATATAGGGTGAACAATGAAAAAAACCCTCAGAGGTCATCTTATCCAAAATCCTCCCTACAGCTTTGAAGATTTTTATTCTACTGTAGGAAGCTAAGATATTTGTCTGTTTATTTGGACTTGATTGTTGTACAATTTAAATAAAGTATTATTATTATGTAAACTGTCCAAATTTGGAGAAAATCCATGATATAATGGTTTAAAGCCGGACTCCCACTACTCGTGTATTTGGAAAGTAGATGAAGTTTCGAATTTGAATGACAAGATTGGCAAGTATTGGCCGAGTGAACCACTCCCACTACATGCCAAATATAGGCAAGTGGCAAATATTTGCCAAATACACGAGTAGTGGGAGTCCGGCTTTAAATGATAGCAGAATATGTGATTCAAAGGTCACTTTTGTAATTGTGAACAAAGAAGAAGGTGTTTAATTTTCATCTCATTCCAATGAAAAAATGGGCGAAACATATAATTATTGGACATAAGTATTATACAGTTATGGGACGGGTGTTTTACAGTCATTGGACAATATGTATTTTATTTATTTCATTAATGTAATACTAACTATAAATGAAAACTAACTAAAATTCTCATCAGTGTTGTAATAGTCTTTGTATTCTGCCAATAATATATTGACACCTTCAGAATCTTCATGGGGATTTTCAACTTTCTAGTCTTCCGAACTATAGTGTATTATCTGAATTATCAGCAATCGTTCCCCCTCTGGCAGTCTCTTCCAGACTAACCCGTCAAGTTAAGTCTTCACACCCCTTCGTGGTAACTTTGGAGACCTGCAGAACATCTCTCTTTAAAGACTCGTTCATCCAACGAACAGCGAGGCTTTGGAACACATTGCCTAGGGAGGTGTTCCCCGAGGCATATAACCTCCAGAAATTCAAGAAGAACACCAATTCCTACCTGCTTGCCCTTGGTTCTCACGATGTTATCTGAACATTACAGGATATTCCTTTTCGTGAAAATCACAACATAAAAAAAATTCCCGAAAGCACAGGTGACACAAATACATAAAAGTCATTATCCGTGTCATCCGGTATATTTATCTGTTACCTTTTTGGTACACATTTCTCAAGAAATATTTTCGAACATTCGTCGCACACCAAGCCTTTTTTTACATGAACGTGCTTTTGGCAAATGCCACATCAATTTGACTCGGCGAATAAAGAGCGAGCTGCTGTTTGAATTTATCCGAGTCATTTTCAGAAACATTTCGAGTACAATTTGAAGTTGATGCTTCTTGTATATTTTACGCTCTTTGTTCGCTTTTTGTTTTCCACCTTCCTTGTTTTCCTTCCTTATTGTCTTTCTTCCAGCCTTTTCTTCTTCTATCTTCATCTTTGTTTCTTTAAACATTTTCTTATACTGTTTCAAGTTATCGCAAATGAAAGGCGCGTTTTCATTAACGTTCTGGAGTTTTTGGCCAAACCAAATATTTGGTTTGATACAGTCATGGGACATTCCTTGCGTAGTTATTGGACATGTGGACAATGACTGTATGCATGACTCATTTCTCATGAAAAATATATACACTGATAGCTTGTATTGTACTCTTCAGCTAATTACAACTGAAACACTATATTCACTATGTATTCCAAATTACAGTTATTGGACACCCTGTCCAATAACTAAATATCTTCCTTTTTACCGTGCAGTCATTGGACATGTATTTAACCATAAGAAAAATAGGGGATTTCATTCTCAACAAAAATAAATTATGTAGATTGAAATCATGATACTTACATGCTCAATTGAGACAATCAAAAATATGCATTATTACCATAAATTTATTATCACCGTCTCTAACGTTCGCTTAACAATTTTTTAAGAAACTCGTATCTGTGTATTGTTATGCTCGTCACCTCACAATTCAACTGATATTAGCGACTTCTGGAGAATTTTTCGTCATCAATTCTTGATCTAGCATAACTAATGATGAAATCTGTTAATATTCTGCACTGAAAAATTATTTGTCTTCCTTATTTTTTAGAAATCTTTGAGCGCTGTCCAATAACTGTCACTGTCCAATGACTGTACGGTTCACCCTACGACCAAAAATGTTGGAAAATGTACTCGAAAATTGGACATACAGTTTGACCTGAGTCCGAGCCAGTAGAAACTAAATTCATGTCAATTTAAAAAATCATCTTTGTTTTATTCCATTTCAAATTTTATACCTCTGCAAACACCCTTTATAATGAGATTACTTCGAAGCCTCTGAATGGGATCAAACAGATGTGCATGATTAAATTTGAATTTCCTTAAAATTTTTCGATTTGATAATGAAATCAGATACATCATTTCACAATGAAGATCATGATATTGGACGACATCCCATCTGAGTGACATGTAGTGATTGGAAACATCTAGCTCATTCAATGCAAGAATGCTGCAACTCCAATAATGAACCCTGTTGAAATGACGGGTTACACCGCTATGGCGTGATACAGTTCGAAAAACAATATACCCATTGTCCCACAGACTGATAATAACAAACCTTACAACACGAAAAACCTTCAGTTCCTCATCAACTGAATCAATTGACCACAAAACGATGGAATTATCCAACCGTGATGTAGCGAGCAGACGTCAACGGCGACAACGATTAAAGTCACTTCCTGACCAAGAACATGAAGTTCGAGCTATTCATCCCAATGCATTGTTGGCGATGCGATGGCACAAAAATTCATCAACGAAACACGATTTTAAAGCCTCTGTTACACTTGACCGACAACATGGAACAGGGAATGGAAAGGTAACGCTGTGTGTACACACTGTGAACAATACCCGTCTGCATTGTGTTAAGAACGGTAGTCTTATCCTGTGTTGTGATTTGCGGTTTACTGTAGTGTGTGTGGAAAATTCGTATGAGGTGTTTTCTTGGAGATATGAAGGATGGGATCACCCTGGAGACTATTGCACTGTTGGTTCAATTCGTTCATGTTAAGATTTTTGTTTCTTATGTTGTTCATTTTCTGGGCAATGATATGTATTATAGTTTCGATATAGATGCATAGAAACCCTGGTGTAACGACTCCTAACTAAAAATCATGACCGAAAATATAGCGCGACTCCTTTCGGGAGAAATGAAAAGTAGGAACCCATCTCAAATTTTCAATCGACAAGAAAATCTATACTTCATTCACTTTTATAAAGTATTCCGGTTGGCCATGAAATTCTGACTCATTTCACCGTGTATATCTTGAAAATGTTAGGTTATAGTCATTTTCCTGTCAGATATCTAAGTAACGTTGTCCATTCTACATAGAGGTCGTAGTAATTGCGTAATTGCATTTATCAAAATGTTTATTCACTTCGAGAAAATAATGAATTTGAGAAAATATTATGTGAATTTAATAATTCCAAAGACCTGGCAGATATTGACGAGACTTTTGTTCTCTCTTAAAACTGGAAATATTTCACGTACCTATATAAACATGGTTGAGAGATTCAGCTTTTTTCTTGTGCGGAAATCGAGAAGAATAATGGACAGATTAGTCCATCACTTTGTGATACTTATAGTTCATTTCAAAAAAGAATAAAAGTACTCCAATAACCCGAAAGAAAAACTTCTGAGTTAACAGACGAACCTATGGAATTCTCCACTTTTCAAAATTCTCAAAAAATAAGCCCACAAAAGATAATTAAATACTTTTTCGCCCAATCCGAAATACTTCAGTATGAAAATGTAGTAGTACTACGAAACAGGTGTCACAGTTTAACCCTAAAAGAACTGACTCCATTACCAAAGGTAAAAAAGAGTAAATACAAATTAGCATTGGAAACGTCTCTGAGAATTTTTCGACATTTCACGAGTACCAACCTACGACAGTTCTTAGTGGAAAAACTTGATGAACATTATAAAAGTTAATGGAGTATAATTAGTGCCAACACCAGGTATTCTATGCATCTATTTTTCGATCAACAATAATACATCCGTTATAATTATGATTATACTGATAGCTCTTAGGAGTATCAGTTGGGTCCTGTGTAGGCTTTGTAACTGTGTCCTTACGCCACCTCAGGCACAGCACTGTTGATTTTTGACCGTTTGTTTTTTATTTCGCAAATTTTGTGAAATGAAAGAAAATACCCAGGAGGTCTAGATATAGAAAGACTCCATCGAATGGATAATTGCTTGAAAAATTCCATAATAAATCCCCAAATTTCGAAATCTATATTAATAAAAGGCGATCTATATGGTTGGTTCAAAACTTCGAAATGCCATATTGTTCAAACGATCGCACCAAATTGGACAATTCTTTTTTTGTTGTGTTTATTATTGTTAGGGCAAGGTTTATATAACAAAATATTCCCAAAAAAATCCTACAGGAAAGAAAAAAAAGCCTTCCTTTTTCTTACCACCCATAGAATTATGTGTTACCACCAATCGAGCAATCATAGAGTACTTATATAGGTTTTGACATTTGGACGAAGGAGGTTAGTTTTTCTTCCACAGAATCGCATGTCAAGTAAATAGTTAAAAGTGCAGTAGGTCTTACCAACGGTATAAGAATATTCCATGGGGATTAATCATAGAATTTATAGTACATGGAATGCTATTACCAGATGAAAAAGTGGATAAACATCTCAAGTTGGAGGAATACCGAACTTTCCATATTCCCATGGATACGACCTGTCACACCGAACAGAAACACAGAAATGTTTGCCGAAACGCCAAGTGAATCGGATCTTGACGATTAAATTCATAGGCTATGATCGGATCAAAAGCAGGTAAAGATCTTAAGTTGGTGGAACAGTGAATTTTCACCGGATTGTAAAGTAAATGTGACGATCAGCATCAATCGTGAGTTGTCCATTTTCATTTTCTCTCTATATTTCTGAAATTTTCTTGATTTATGTTTGGGTACCTAATAAATATATTTGCGGAAATAACTGAATTCAAAATTGCCCATAATTAGTAATTGACATATTATTTTGTATTTCTGTTTTGTGTGACAGTTCATATCCGTGGAAAAGATGACAGATGACATTCGACAGATGACATTTGGCAGATGATATTTGACAGTTGATGTTTGACAGATGACGTTTGATAGATGACGTTTGACAGATGACATTTGACAGATGGCATTTGACAGATGATATTTGACAGATGACATTTGACAGATGGCATTTGACATATGACATCTGACAGATGACATTTGACAGATGACATTTGACAGATGACATTTGACAGATGACATTTGACAGATGACATTTGACAGATGACATTTGACAGATGACATTTGACAGATGACATTTGACAGATGACAGATGACATTTGTCAGTAGACAGATGACATTTGACAGCACTTTTATTATGCCTAATTTATCTCCTGCTTGAAAAAATAGCAATGGTAAGTTAAACGGGGGTTTCACAATGCATATCACCGGTGATCGGAGCTTGATCTAGAATCAACTCGATTTGACAGTTCAGAAATCTAACCAAGCCGTTGATCTCCGATCACTGGTGATTACGATTTGTGAAATCCACAGTAAGTATAGGCACGGCCTTCTTAAGATAAAGATGGCTATGGTATAGGTATCATTTAGGCGAAACAAAGTTCGCCGGGCCAGCTAGTTTCCCAATAAATTAGCAAGGCACACGCGAGAGGGAAATCTGTAAGATCTGATCCGCAGTCCAGATCTGCTACAGGTCTGGACTGCGGATCGGATCGCTCCCGCCGATCTGGTCTGTCGCGGATCATATATCTCAGTGAACCGCTACAGACCAGATCGGCGGGAGCGATCCGATCCACACTCCAGATCTGTTACAGATCTGGACTGCGGATCAGATCTTACAGATTTCCCTTTCGTGTGTGCCTAGCTAATGGTCGACTTTTTTCCGGTACTGGCTCTGGTTACGTTATCTCGAAAAAATTTTGCTTTTTGTTCGATTACACCATTCGCCATCTTGAAGCGAAATTTCCTACTGATCGACTACGCAGTTTTAAAATTATCAGGAAAACATGTTTTCGGAGTCCCTAGTCGAGAGTTATCGTATTTACGGATATCAATGAGTCGAACCTCATCGTTTGTCACCATTCCCGCATCAAAATTCGAATATACAACGTGACTAAATTACATAGACCCCGTTTAAGTAAAAGAGCTCTCAAAAAAAAATGAACATATCGTGCAAATTTCAGCGTTGTCACCAACGATTCCCAATATGAACATTCTCATTTGCAGACAATTCCAATTAATTGAATGAATTTCAAAATCACTATTCGAATTTCACAATCATTCCCTAGGTAAACCAACTTTCGACCTCTGCCGCTGATAGGTACATACTTCAACTATTAACAAAAGTGTCACAGTACTTGCCTATCAAAGTTCGTTTCAATTGATCGGAAATTTTGCACCTTTACGTAGTCTAGCCTTGATTAACGTAACGGCCTGAACGAAGCGTATCAAAGCGCGATTTTATATGTTTGTACACACTTTTATTGATAAAGAACTACCATGAACATAATAAATTTTGGGATTCAATTGTGTTTTGAGACGGATTCAAATCAGCTTATCGTGCGTGAATGTTTATCGTAAGTGTGGTTTCCTTCCTGCCAGAAGATATGGAATTCAGACACAGAGAGTTAGTATCTAGTCCATTTCATTTATTGTGACTGTTAGTGACCATTTGAATATTTTTCATTCAACAGTAGCGAAAACGTGAATTCATTCAGAAAAGATCAATCCATCTCAATAAACATTGAAATTGTTTTAAGAATGACTGAGTAAGTTTCAATTCTAATTTAACTATGAATACTGCACTGCTATTGCCACTGATTACTCGCACAGTGAAACATTTCGACTATGTTGTGAGGAAAACACCTAGATAATATTGCAGATAAAATTGATAAAAAAATAATATTGAAGAAAAAAGTCCATACTCAAAGTGGAGTAGTAGATAATAAAGGAAAGGGCCCCTAATTCATCTCCACAAATACGATGAAAATGTTCATTTCAAACGGTCAGACATGTTTCGAACCCTGTAGGGTTCATCTTCAGTGAAGGAAATGTAAAAACAGATGAAGCAAAATTTAGGATGTTAAGGACACCCAAATCCTCATACAGTGAAGTTAAGGAGGATCATTACGAAAACAACATATCAACCATCAATGATCGATCAACAACAATAAATCTAGATAAATTGAAGAAGTTGATGGCTTTTTCGGTTAAACCGGAAGTATAATGTTAACAAAAAAATGCACATCCATTGCACCCATCTGCAAATTTTCATAAATATCGTTATTTTCGTTTAAAAGATATTTACTTGGTTCCATACTTCATCCCAACCCTGTATATGATTATGAATGAGATAGATAAAACGAGTTACCCTAATTGTTATTATCTTGCGATTAGATTATCGCATGTGTATTGTGTAGGTTTGAAAATATTGGGAAAAATAAAATTTTAAAAATGAATAATTTCTTAACCATCGATTTGCTTATTTTCGATGCCATCCAAAGCATTCGGATCTCAACGTAGTTACTCTTTCAATTTAAAGATACAAGCTAGATCTTTTCCTTCTGCATTTACGGATGGATAGACAGAATTGAATTTAACCACGAATTCTTAATGAGTGAGTGAAGCCAAAAGGCTTGGATGGATTCGCTTCCAAAATGAGTGACCGGAATTTTGTTCATGGTGTAAACTCAATATCGCATCTACTGCTGCCTTTTAATCTGACTATTCTCATTCAGCAGAACAATGAAATATGAAGTATTACTCATCGATCTCGTTTTAATTACTATTATATGGACTTAATCTCTGTGAGTTCCCATTCGGTAGTTTCTGGTCGTGATTTCACGGTTTTGAGCCAAGATAAGGTAAACAGAGTTCATTGTTGAGTGTTGGTTAGCTGAATCGAAAACAATCACAATATTCAGAATTTTTACCTGCTCTTTGAAGTGTAAGCTTTGACATGCTTGATACATCGCAAAAAATTATTATTCGTTGGAAGATAGTATTTACTAACTGTGTATTTAATTTCTGATTTATAGAAAAAAACCCGCCTTTCCTGGATCCCTGACAGATCTTCACAGGTTCAGGAAGACAGTTCACGGTCATAATGGATCCAGTAGAATAGTGATGGTGAGGAAGACTGACCAGAGAACATTTGCTTCGTTAGAGAACGGACAGGTAAGTTTGATTACAAAAAAATGAATTTCATTAATTCGATTGTTTCTTTTTATTGTATTCATTACCAGCTGCATTTTTTTATTGGTTTTATTGTTGCTGGAAAAATGAATTATTCGGATTCTTAGGTAATTTCTGATCTGAAAAACAAAGCGACCTATTTATTCTAGCATTTGATGTAAAACAGAGTGAATTCAAATTGGCAAGATACCTTCTGTATGAATTCAAAATATTTTTAAGTCAAACTAAAACTTAGTTTGTGGACTTTCGCCGATAGTCGACATCGGAAAATTTACCGACATATCATTCGAAGCCCTGTTATTTCTTTCTCTTATTGGAAGTAGTCATTCCTCAAAATTTCGACTGTTGAGTATTTCGATAGTTGAATCAGATTTATTCTTGTTATTTTGTGTTCTTTTCGTTTCGTTCACGGTAAGTGATTTTCTCAATTCATGATAAGGTATAAAGATTCTTCATTCGAAATTCTCTTCCGTTATTTGCGAATATGAACAAGTTGCTGATTTCTCGGTATAAGGGCCACCATTTCCCTGTTGGGTCAAAAATGAACAGTCTCCAAAAAAATTATTTCTGAGCGGCATATCACACAGAAAAAAGTGAATGCTCAAAAGGAATATTTAAATATTCTTATTTCTTTCACCTTGTTCTGAGAGTTTTTATTCTCATTTGATGAAAATAGTTTTGCATTGAAAATCCTGAAATGTTCAAATGTGAATATTCATTTTCTCAACATAAATTTTCACTTCAAGTAAATATGTTTCATTCAAACTTGAAAAATTATTCCATTCAAGTATTGGTTATCTCTATTCAGTTAAATGAAAGATTTTCAGGATGAAAATCGCGTGCTCTTCAAATGAGACTATAACACCTCATTCTGAGTATATCATTTCACTCAAACTGAGTTTTCGACAGATTCCATTCATATATACCATATTTTCAAAAGAACACTACTCCATTTCATGAGTGGTAAAAACAAAACTCTTCAACTCAAATTGAATCTCAAATATTCTTCATAACGCTAAATGGAATGTTCAATATAATGATATTTTTCTGATGAGAAGCTCGAAGTTATGTTCAAATTTCTCTGATTCACTTGATTTGTATTGTATACTTTCTCTGTTTGAGATTCAATCGCGTTCTCCAATCTCAAATGAAGTATGTATATTCTTGGCATAATCGTTGGACAGGTCCAGACCTATCTTTTTATTTTATTCGCCGAAGTACGAACTACGAAGCATGTGTCGAAATTCATTTCGCTTTCGTTCACGTTGAGTTCATCTAGTTCAGAATGGAGGAGAAATGTTGGAATTTCTGAAACTTGAGTTTTTCTGGTTATTCATTTTCAATGGGTTTCACGGAATGATGCAGAACACTTCACAGGTGGATATTGGTGATGTTCTAAAGGATTGATGGGGTTGTGAGGAATCGGTTATTGAAGTATTCAAAGGTAAGTGAATTTGTTCAATCTAACATATTGTCAGGGATGTTCTTAGTAGTTTCAAGAAATAAATTTCAAATTGAATCAAGCGCACTGAGAGTATTAGGGCGATTCACTGGGAAAGCTCTATTAGAAGTTCATTTCGAAAACTAGTCATAATTTCCTGCTGAAAATTTGCATTTACAAAAAATATTTCTAATGCATGCCGTTAACGATTGCTTTATGATTGTTTCACAGACGTGAAAACCCATTCATAAATATTTCTAATTTTCAACTTTGCCATTTTCTATGGATTCCGGAAATTTCAGATAACCTACTCAGTTCAGAAATGCGGGATTTTCCTATTGATTTAAATGTGTTCATCATGGTTATAAGGTTTACTGTAGCAACCCCTTCTTTATGGGGAAAAGAAAATATTATCGAAAGCCTCTACGTGCAGCTTGTTTTAAAATTGTATTTTTCAGCTATTCATAACGAGGATATTGTTTGGCTGCAACTTAACGATGAACCTTGGACCAACGTCATAGAAAAATGAAGAAACACCTTCCGCAATGTAGAAAGAATACAGTGGCACATAATTCTAATGAATATATTATAAATATCTTCAATTTTATATCTCAGAACTGTGTTATTTAGAATATATTTTTCGAATGACCATTTCCCTCGTCTTAATTTCCACCAATCAGAAACGCGCAATTTTGAATCACAAATGGTTTCTAGATGGAAAAACTGTATGGCAGCAGCTGTCAGCAGTTTTTTCGGGTTTACCCGCGGCAAAACTTGACAGTTGTTGTCAACGAAAATTAATGGGCCACTTGCACCGTATTGGTTCTAAGCGTTAGTTAGTTAAGCGTCGATTAATTTATTTAATCCAGGATTAAATATTTGGCTTGCACCGAGGCTGAATGTAACTAGATTAAAGTTAATCCACAAATTTGGTTATTTTTACGTAAATTGGTACTTGTGCCTATTTTCACGTTGTTTATTTTATCCCTTTCTATGCTTTGACAGTTTCGATGTTTAGACATTTTTTGATATCGAGCGTTTCGCAAATTGAAAGATTTTGTAATAACGAATGTCTTTGGTAAAAACCGATGCAACATTCATTGCACAAGTTGACATCTTTTTTTGGAATATTCTACGTCCTTCACCAATGAAAATATACCTGGTTCGAAACTCCAATTGTCGAAGTACTTACCACTTCAGATTTGGATGTAAAATATGATAAACTCATGGATTCTCTGTCGTATAACAGAGGAAAATAAAAAAGAAATGATCGAAAAGCTTGAACAAACCTGATTTTCGATAATAGGCAAACATCTATAAAAAAATATGTGATTTTTTCAATAAACATGCATCTTGAAAAATTGTTAATATTTATTCACTTTCATTTCAACACATTGGTAATAATATTGGTTCCGATTGAATGATACCATGTGTCACAGTGAATTAAAGAATAATTCTACATATCAGAAGAACTGTACCTCCAACTTTATTAGGCATGTATGGATTTGTTCAGTACAAAATATACCTCGGCCGTTAATATTCAGTTCAGTTATTCATTCTTGTGTGTGCTTTTCATTTCACACCAATTTGATCTTTCATATCTACGCCTAGGAAAACCAAAATCTATAATTTCTACTTCAGTCATCATTCTTTTCAATCTTTTCAATTTGATTTATATTCAAACATCATTTTTGAAACAAGCCTGACTTGTGTCATCCATGAATGTAGGGTTAGAATTCAAAGTTTATCGTTAAACTTCCATTTAATCCTCCCAATTCGGAGGATTATCTTTAAGCGTTAGTTAGGGTTGTTAAACTAGGATTACGACACGGTGCAAGAGAATCATAGACACTAATCGAGGTTTTGCATTTAATCTGAAGTTTTGTCATACGGTGCAAGCGGCCCTAAGACATACATAATGCATCCAGAATAATCTGTTACTCTTGAAATAGTCTTGTCAAATACCATTCGTGCATCTAATTTTTCCTGTGAACAAAATCGAAAAAACACAATGCAAAGTAATATTTTTTTAACAAAAAGCATTCGTGCAGGTGCAAAAATCCTCGTCTTCGACTCGGATTTTTGTTGCCACCAGAGCACTCATGCTTCTTGTTAAAATATTACTTAGCAACGTGTTTTTTCCATTTTTTGCGGAAAAATTGGATGCACTTATGATATTACTTACGAATATTCTATTTTGGATGAGTGCTCCTTAATTTTTTCAGCATACCACCCCTTATTCAAAACCTGCAGAATGAAGCCAAAGGCCAAATATTTCGGATTGAACTACAATAATTAACCTACAAATAGATATGCTTAATAATTCTTAAATTCTTTCCACCTTTTCAATTTCAAGATGAGATTGAAATATTCGGGGAGAAATATGTTGAGAATATGCATGATAATATATAGTTCACTAGCATTTCAGAATGAACGTTATCAAAATATCAATTCAAATATCGAGTAATTTGCATCTAAGCAATATCTTTTCATTTCTAAATTATAAATATTCTTCAATTGAAATGAAATCATCTTTAATATACTCAAAACAATCTTATTTCTAAATGAGCAGAGAAAACAACGATTTACTTTAAGAATGTATAAACTTGATACAAGCTTTTCAAATTCTCAATGTAAGTATTGTGAATTTCCTTCTACGAACCATATTCTCAATATGATCCTACCATATATTCTGAATGATCAGATAGTATACTTCATTCTATTTGCCATATACTACAATTGAGTATTAGATTTTATTCAATTTTAGACTACGTTTTCATAGATTGAGTAGTAAATTACTCTTCGCGTGAGCATCCAAATATCTTTGAATTGAAAAAATCATTTGCTACATTAGAAGCTGAGGCTTTGAGAATATGATAATCTAAATTGAAATAGATATCCTCTCGGGGATATACAAATCTAACATCAGCTTGAATTGAAAGGTATTGCTTTGAACCAAGCTTTTTTATTTTTTTCCGTGCATGTTCAGTGAAGCAGCATGTTTATAAAATCTGTATTACCAAGTGCCTCACAATTCATAACTTCGATTTCCAGGAGCCGAAAATCGAAACTATCACCAGAGAGACAATAGAAACATTCAGAGGTCCAAGAACGGCATGTAAAGTGACAACGGAGAAAAAAGACTTCGATGAGGAAGTTCCTCCCGATATATTCCAAAATTTGATGATGAAGAGTAGAAGCAGCAGTAGGCTAGATAGCAAACCGACTCCAACTAAGGTACCCAAATGATGCTTACTCACACGTGGAAAATCCTTTCGATATTGAAAATTCTATTGTTTACATCGCAGAGTCATTACTTCGAACTTATCTTCGATAAACAACCATCGATTTCACACTCTGAGGATCGAACTTTGTTTTGTAATCTTTCCTGCGTGTGGTTTCATATCAGGGAGGTGGTGCTACATTATCTGAAACTACTAATTAATTTTCCCGACTTTTCGGAACAATTGATTAGTCATATTTTATGGATCCTTGATTAAGATCGGATATTCTATATAAACCTAGATAGAGGATGGAATTCATCTCAGTTTAGTCAAACCAATTACTGACAGTATAAAGTTACAAGCCACAAGTATCAAGAGTTTTATTGAGTTCAATATAAAAGTGAGTTACTACTTTACTGGAAACTTTTGGATAACTGTTGTTGTCTGTTAGATTTTCAATTATTTTATTACTTTTTCTTACTGATTTTTTATTTATAATTCTTCGAAAATATATGGACTTTGATACAGGTGTTCTTGCGGAACTACACTATTGTTCTAAAATACATCACCTTGATGCGGTAAAATCATTTTCATTGAAATTTTTTTTGAAATAATAAACGACAGGATCTCTTGTTGAAGGGTTATGATATAACCGACAAAGTTCAATGAAATTGATTATTGCAACAGCAAATACTTCCACTTGAAATTAAGAAATTTTAAAATAAAATGGTGAATTTTCATAAAACAACACCAGGGAAAGTAGATCCCGGTGAACAGTTAATATATTAAATCAATCAACGAGGATATAATGGTGGATATCATACACGAGGATGAGGTTTACCAGACGAGTTTGCTAAATAATCCAAGTGAATAATAGCCATAATATGCGAGTAGAGGATATCCATCATTGACCAGGAGTGTTGAATAATACTTCTGGAAATAATTTTTATTTCTACGAACACATTTGATAGAATTCTCCGCTCAGAAGAATTTGAGTTTTCTATTGATATATTCTGTGGTTAGCAGATTGCAGTTTGATAAACCATAAATAATAATTGTCTTTATTTTCACAATATACAAACTGGCAAAACAATATATAATATTTTACAATTCACATTGCTCTTGTGAAAAAATCTTGAAGAAACACATGGATTATGAACACTTTATTCGATTGACGTGGACAAAATCTGTAGAATCAAAGGGATCGTTTATCACTAGAACAATGAGAAGAACCCTTCTCCTTTGAAATATTTCGAATATCCCATAAAACAAATTTGATCTTATAATGATTCCATGAAGAAATTCATGTGACCCAAAATTGATACTGCTAAAAAGGTTCGTTTGCAACAGGAATATACATATATCCTTATTTTTTTGCTTTCATTTTGATCAAGCACTTCATAGGCACCACGCAGAAAATAGAAGGTGGAATACCTACTTACGGCATAAAAAATAATATAAACGATAACGAATATAATGAAAAAAATTGAGAACTTTACAACTATGTACATTTTTCTCATTTTAAGATGCACAACATAATCACAGATTGTATCTGGCATAATCGGGAATGAAATCCATTTAGATCATCCTCAAAATTTGGGTTTTATAATCTACATTAAAATAGTCATGATTAAATGATATTGCCGAAAATTCCTTATCTATAACTCATGACAAAATTTATGATTTCCATATGAAGATAACTAATCTTTCCTTCCTATCAATAATTCTGTCATTATCTTCAGATTATCTGGCACAACTGAAAATGAGATCCAAAAATAGGTTTTACTCATCTTTTCATAGTTATCATCTCAATTTTCCAGGATATGACGATTTCGTTGTGTACCTATAATACCGTCATTTCCGTTATATGAAGAATTTCAAATACCAATAGATCAATAAAAGATAAAAAATAGAATAAGAAGAATATCCAGTATCGTGGGCAATACTGATCGAATTGAGGAAGAGGCACTCAATGGAAGGAAACGTTATGAAAAATGAATTTCTCTCATTTCTAAATATTAATTCAACTAAATGCAAAATCGATGATTATTTTCAAATACTTTTCTATACAGGGTATATTCCATTAGAGCGATAAAGTAGAATAATAATACACTTAATAAGTACCATGATATCAAAATCAGAATTTCTTAATATCTTTCGATTGATGGAAAGACAATGAGAGTGTTTCATTTCAAATCAAATGAATGAACTGGAGCTTACACACCGAATGCACCGGTGAGTGAGTTCTTTTTCGTTTCCCTAGTTTCGTTATGAGCAACAAATGGGCCCAACAAATGTTACCTTAAACGTACTACTGACTTTTTCAATGTTCCTGTTGAAAATAATTTCTTTTCCAGTCGAGAGTCTCACTCATGGACACATTCGCCAAAGAGTGCCTCCAAGCGCACAACGAATTCCGGAAGAAACACGGAGTTCCTGCCCTGAAACTCAGCAAAGAAATATGCCGCGAAAGTCAGAAATGGGCAGATCACCTGATCAAAGCGGGTGGACTAGCGCACAGCAATAACGACAAATACGGGGAAAATATCTTCTGTATGCAATCGAGCAATCCCAATTTCACGGTAAAGGGTAACGAACCTGTGGAGAGTTGGTACAAGGAGATGGATAAACACCCGTTTGGTGAAGAGCCAAAAAGTTTGGAATCCGGACATTTCACTCAGGTTGTTTGGAGAGATTCCAAGGAGTTGGGGGTGGGTTATGCGAAGTTGGGGGGTAAAGTTATCGTTGTCGCGAATTATTACCCCCCAGGGAACTATGTGGGGAGGTATGTGGAAAACGTGCCACCTCTTGGAAGCTCACCAGCCAAAGTTAATGAACTGGCCCGGGATATTCATAAGGTGAGTTTTATTTCAAGCGTTCAGTGTTGGAGATCAACAGCCTCATCTGTTGATCCCACATCGAATCTTAAAAGTTATTCATTTTTATGAAGAAGATAAACAAAACGTTTCCTTGGAGCCTGTATCCTGGGAACCTTCCCGCTTAGCTTTAATAATATTTTGAAGAAATGGATTGAAATAGATACTTTGAGTCTGAACGTTTATTCGACTTTTTCGAATCAGAATTCGAATCTTCAAAAAGAATTCAAGAAGTATAAAACTATTTTATGCTCCAGATCCTCATATTCATTATATTCCTTTTATATTTTTCAGATTTCCATTAGAGGAGCCGATGATTCCTTACACGTAGGCACGTTCGAAAAAGATTTTCTGGAAGCACACAACAAGTACAGGGCCTTGCATGGTGTCGGTCCTTTGGAATTAGACAGGAAGTTGAGCAAATACGCTGAGGAATGGGCTAGACATCTGGCTTTCAAGAACGTCCTGGAGACGCGTCCAAATTGTAATTACGGCGAGAATATATACAAGGTTTCATCAACGGATCCTTCATTTACCCTAGAAGGAACTGTTCCTGTTGAGAAGTGGTAAGTTTCGTATCAGTTATCCTAAAACAAATCGCCGAAGGCAAAGAGGGAATGAACAAGCTCCAAAGTGTCACGAATGCAAAATTATGAGTTTGATGAACAGTATGTACAGGGTGGCCAGATTTCGATGAATAAGTAGGTACTACAACTCCTAAACTATAAGAGATAGAGAAAAAGTAATACACATGTCATGTTCTCTTTTTTCGAAAAACCGAAATTGCTGAAAACCCGAAGTTGCTACGGCGTCTAGTTTCCGAGCTACAGGGCGATCTTGGTACAGGGTGGGGCAGAAGAACCTATCCGATTTCAAATCCCTTTTTCTCAGAAGAGAGAGCAGGTAGAGTAGTGGGGTAAAAACCGTTAGAAAGCTGGTTTTATGCCATTTGTCAGTAGTCAACATGCCTTGGTCTGGTGAACATCGTGCTTTTGTTATTGAGCGGTTTATCGAATGCGGCGGTTCGATAATTGCTACACAACGTGCTTTTAGAATTCATTTCGGACTCGGGCGTCATGATCCTGTTCCACATCACGCTACGATTGAAGTGTGGGTGTCAAATTTTAGACAGACGAGTTCAGCATTGAAAAAGAAGTCGCCTGGACGTCCCAGGACAGCAACAGGACCTGAAAACGTGGCCAATGTGAGAGCCGCGATTGAACGTTCCCCGCGTCGTTCGGCGCGAAAACATTCGCTCGCTTTGGGGATTTCCAACCGCAGTATTCGGCGAATTTTGCACCGGGACCTCAAAATGCATCCCTACAAAATGGTTGTTGCACAGAAATTAAGTGAAAGGGATTTTGAAACCCGTACGAACCTGTGTCGCGATCTCCGAGAACTGCCAAACGACGATGTTGTGCTCTTCACGGACGAAGCCCATTTTCACCTTTGTGGCGCCGTAAACAGGCAGAATTTTCGATATTGGAGTGACGAAAATCCTCGGGAAATCCATCAGGAACCCCTCCATAGCCCAAAAGTGACTGTGTGGTGTGCTCTTTCCCGCCTAGGCGTCTGGGGGCCCTACTTTTTTGAAGAAAATGGGCAAACCGTAACGGTCAACAGCGAGCGCTATTGTTTCATGCTGGAAAATTTTCTTAGACCCAAAATGGAAGAAAATGGCGTGGAAAATGTGTGGTTTCAACAGGATGGTGCAACCGCCCACACATCGCGACGATCAATGGACATTCTCAGGGAACTGTTTCCCGGTCGCCTCATTTCTCTGAGAGGTGATGTTGGCTGGCCGCCGCGCTCACCGGATCTCACTCCATGTGACTTCTTCCTTTGGGGTGACCTCAAATCGAAGGTTTACCAGCATCGACCAAGGACCCTTCTTGCTTTACGAAGGGAAATTGCTCGGGCAATTGAAGAAATTCCTGTGGAAATGACGGTGAAAGTCATGGAAAGCTACCGCGAGCGCCTAAATAAGTGTATCCGCTCCCAAGGACGACATTTGAGTGATGTGCTTTTCAAAACTTAAATTTAAAGATGGCATAAAATTTGCGATATGTTAATAAAAAAAATTTTTTGACAAGCTGAGTGGTTTTAATTTTATAACGTTTTGAAATCGGATAGGTTTTTCTGCCCCACCCTGTATTTGGCCAATTATTATAATTGACTATAACTTCCGTATTACAGGATCTACGCTCTCGAAATTAACACATCTTCAGGGCAATTTTTTTACTGCTTTTCAGCGGTGCTATTGGATTTTTTGTATCTGCTCAAATTTCGGAGCTATAACAAAAACATTTTTTTTCAAATGGAAACCATGATGGGAAATGATATTTTCGAATAGATTTTTCTCCAACGATTTCAAAAATATATATCATGTTATACTTCCGAGTTCACTATATATCGAAAATTTCGAAAAACCATTTCCTGTTCAACAAAATCCAAGCAGGCTTTGATTCACTTTCTTCAAAACTGGGACGGTCATATTCAATTCAGTTTCATCATTATATCGTCTGGCGTTTCTGAAGTTCTTATTTATATCACATCATGCAATTTATGTATTTCCTCCAATGGCTCGCTCCAATGGACAACGATTTGAACATTTGTTGTGAATATACTTTTTTTCAAATAAATCTAAATTTTTTCTTGAAGGAGCTTTTTTTTGCCCTTCATGGAAACATTAATCATTGCTATCAACGGGTTACATAAGTATTCAAATGCTTTTCATTTTTCAATTTAGCTGAGAAATCATACTAGAATCAACAAGTTTTGCGAAGCCCCTCTATTGGTCTGAGTAATAATAAAGCTAATACTTCCTGAATCAATTTGGCAGCTTACAATAAATGTGAGATATCGAATTCACGAATTCTATGATCTTATAAGAATTTTAGAAGCGCCAGACGATACAACAATGATGAAACTGAATTGAATTTGACAAGTGAAAATAAATAAGACATGAAATTCTATGACCGCCTCAGTTTTGAAGGAAGTGAATCAAAGCCCGCTTGGATTTTGTTGAACGAGAAGTGTTTTCTCGAAATTTTCGATAGTGAACTCGGAAGTATTACATGATATATATTTTTGAAATCGTTGAAGAAAGATCTATTCGGAAATATCATTCCTTGATCAAAATAAAGGGTAGTTTGTTATATAAATGTTTGATCAAAAGCCCGTTAGGGGGATATCGCGGTTCAAAGATGGCGGAAAAATGAAATTTGAAGTAAAATTGACGCATCAACTTGAATAGAATTGAATTCGGAAAGTTTGATTTGGTCTGAAACATTTTCATCTCATGTATTTTTCTCGTAAAATGTAGATACCGTTTTGAAATAAAAAATACAGAAAAAAGTTTCTAACCAAGTCAGACTATCCGAATTGAATTCTATTCAAGTCGTTGCGTAAGTTTTTCTTTAAATTTGAGTTAACGAAAAGTATAGGGGTAGTCTACTCCAACCCCCTGCACTCGTTTTAAAAACATGAAAAATATCAACAAAGTGTGTTTTTATAATAGCAATACTTCCATAAATCATCATTATATCGCTTTTAGTTTTCAAAATACACAATAAAAACACCATTTTTCTGCCATATTTAAACCGCGATATCTCTCTAACGCTTGACTTCTGACCGAACATTCATATAACGAACCATCAGTTGTCTCTGAAACTGAAACGTTCAAAATGATCAGAATGAACTCAAATTTTCATTCGAATTTTTGCCAACAGGTACGAAGAGGGAAAGAAGCATATTTATGACAAAGAACCCAACGATTTAAGTACAGGCCATTTCACCCAACTCATTTGGAAGTCGAGCAAACAATTGGGCGTGGGCTTAGCTAAACATCAGGGCAGTATTATAGTCGTTGCGAATTATTCACCTGCCGGAAACTTCGTTAAGCAATTTGTTGAAAATGTTCCACCACCGCTGAGGTCAGGTTCTGTGTCACCGACTAAGGAAGAAACGAACAACAACGTCCATCGGAACGATAGGAATCCAGTTGAATTTTCTCACTTCGCCCTGGAAGGACTGAAGGTGCACAACGAATATCGAAAGAAACACGGGGTGCCAGAGATGAAATTGAACAAAGAGGTAAGAAAATTGATTTGATTAAAATGTGTTTGCGCTCCTTCACACGAGGCTACCAGTGGCCGACCACCTACGACTTCGATCAGTGGTGGAAACGAGCTACCCAGTCGTAACCACCAACCCAATCTAGTGATGGCTGGATTCGACAAGTTCATTCCACGTTTCGTTTCAGCACCTACTTTTGAATTTTTCAATACAGCTTGCTTGGAGCCTCCCGTAGAAGGCTTACAAGACCTTTCGCGATCATAATATATCATGTGATCTAGAAGCAATAAGCGATACCCATCAGAAAATGACTTTTCCGCAAATCGCTAGAAAATTTTGACATTTCAGTCAAAATTGGTCATAGAAAACGTCAAGATTTCCTACCTGTTAGGAAATATTCATTTCCTTACTGTAAGGAATAGTTATTTTCCTATCAAGGGCGGAAAGTTGTACTTTCCCGCACTAGATTGCCGTTGCCCGAACGACGCGGAGCGGATTTCGGTCAAGCAATCGAGTGCGGGAAAGTACTTTACGCTCAAGATAGGAACAATATTTTTTCTACAACCGTATTATAAAATGAAAAAAAACTTCTACACAATTCGAATATTCGTTTTGACACATTAATTAAGCAGTTTGGGATTCTATGCGGAAAATCATAGACCGTGACATAGAAATAAATACACAGATCCATGTATGCCAGTCATAATTTTTGAAGGATGTCAAGTTCTCATTGAAAATGCAATAATTTTCAAACGGAAATCTGCATTAATAATTAGTTTGACATGGATGAAACTGCATAATTTGAAATATTTAACTGAATATATAAGTAAGTAGATTAAGAGATTTCATGTTAAAGGTATTATTATACCCAAATTCAACACATATCTACTTTCCCGCACTAGTGCGGAAAAGTAACTTTTCATTACACCGCACAGAAAACCCTATCACAACATGTAGATTTAGAACATCGAAAATGACTCTTTTCCGTGCGGCCGCACCGCAAAAAGTTTTACGGTGCGCTGAGGCATAGCTGATACGTCCTATGATTCCTATGCAGAGACACAGAGCAACGATTGCGTGACAGTAGATGTCAGTGTTTTGAATAATTATTGTTTCACAATATCGAAATGCTTTCTGCTGAAAAATTTTCCCGTGTTATTGTTTTCAGAGAGGTGTAATGAAAAATATCGTTCATTACACGTCCAGAAAGGCTTTTTCCGTGCTTGCACGAGTTCCCGTGTTCGGCTCCGCCTCACACGGGAACACATCGCGGGCGCACGGAAAAAGCTTACTTTCTGGACTGGTAATGAAATATACTATTCCCGCACTAGTGTGGGAAAGTGACACTTTCCGAATCGAAAACAATGCGGGAAAGTAGTTAGTTAGGCCCGGTTGTAGAAAAATGATATTTCCTTACAGTTGGTTCGACATATGCATATACTAACTTTTCTCATGATTCCTTCGGCACTTATTCGGAAGTAGCAGTATTTTCACTGCATCAACCAGCTCTGGAGGAGTCCCAGAAATAGCAAATTCATCATCACTCATCATTACACACTGTTTTAAATTCGAAAACACTAGCAATTAAATTAATTATATGCGTCAACTTTGACAATTCAACATGAGTAGGTGCGTTTCCATAGTAACGTAACCAATTTCAATACGAATTTCGAAGAATCATTCATTTATGAATCAAATAATTCGCGATTCCATCGAAATTAATTGGAATCTGTCGAATTCTAAACGATTTGCGGAAAAATAGTATGTTCACCTCGTATGTTCACCACTTTTCCTACTTGGTAAACAATGTACTATTGTTCCTACCATTGGCCGACTTTATATTTATGTTCTACAGAAATGATGTTTTCATTACACCGCACTGAAAACCCTATCATAACATGTAGATTTAGAACATCGAAAATGACTCTTTTCCGTGCGGCCGCACCGCAAAAAGTTTTACGGTGCGCTGAGGCATAGATGCATCCTATGATTCCTATGCTGAGACACAGAGCAACGATTGCGTGACAGTAGATGTCAGTGTTTTGAATAATTATTGTTTCACAATATCGAAATGCTTTCTGCTGAAAATTTTTCCCATGTTATTGTTTTCAGAGAGGTGTAATGAAAAATATCGTTCATTACACGTCCAGAAAGGCTTTTTCCGTGCTTGCACGAGTTCCCGTGTGAGGCGGAGCCGCACGGAAAAAGCTCACTTTCTGGACTAGTAATGAAATACACTATTTCAGATGTGTGATTATTCGCAAGAATGGGCGGATATATGTGCAAGGAGTGGAAGGATGTCCCATCGTCCAAACAGCCCATATGGGGAAAACATATTCTACAGTTATTACTCAGATACCAGTGTGACTCCGAGTGCACGAGATGCTGTGAAAGCTTGGTATGACGAAGTCAAAATGCACAATTATGGTGTCGAGACAATGAACACTGGAACACTTCATTTCACACAAGTTGTGTGGAAAGAAAGTACAGAATTGGGAATAGCTCTTTCAAAAAACAAAAAGGGAGAAACTTACGTAGTCGCCAATTATAATCCAAGAGGGAACTTCATGGGACAGTTTGTTCAGAATGTTCCGAGGCCTAGGCAATGACGAATTAAATTTTCCACCAAGAAAGTAACGTTTACCATTTGACAGTTTTTTGATTTATTTATATACAAAAAATTGCGGTTTCTATGGTCAATTATGAAAATCGTCCAATTTGATGTCATTTTAAGGCTTTTGAAAGAATCAGTACCTACCTGTAAATAATTCATCACTAAAAAAGTTCAATTCTTGAAACTCGTTCTTCCATTCCAAAGCAATTAGAGAAAAAGTTGCTTCACTTCCTCCAATATCCACACCGATTAATGGTGTTATGTGATTTTGATGAATGCCAGTATTACAGCAACATTCCAAAGATTTTTAGATATTTGCACCAAAAAAATTAACCATTTTAACATTTTTACAGAATTGTGTGATAGAACAAAAAGTGTGATTTACGAAGACTGTTATTATTGTTGTCGAGTGATAAATTAAATCCCTCCAATAGGATATTTGTAGTCAATTTCATTATAGTATGTAAGAAATAATAATTGTTATGGATCACAATGACATATTTTCTAACTTTTTCCCAACTATTTTATCCTGATATCAGAGTCATTACCTGAATCATTGAAAAGTCCAAAAGATTCATGTTTCCATGGATGCTTCCCAATTGAAGAAGTCCTTGTTGTATAGCATATTATACGTAATAATTTTATTTTCAGGGTTTTTTATTATAATATTCGTATCCAATAAATTTTTGTTCGGGAATTTGTTCCTTGATTCTCCCCTTTCCCTCATTCCTGAATTGTTGATCATCAAAAACAATGCTATATTACTTTCGACCAATTCATAAAAAATTTCGAAATTTTGTCGATTGACGGATGGCTCAACACCTTCAATTTGATTTTCCTTCCAAACAAAATATATCGGAAGAAAATTGCAGAATTAATTCGAACATTCTTTGGCCCTAAGGATTGTTCCAATAATTTTTTGGAAACTGCAAATAAATTGTGGGGAAATCTCATGAGTGAGAATAATACACAAGAAAAAACATAATACAACGAAGATATATATTGTGCTACAGCTTTAGTAAAATTAACATAAGCTTATTATGTGAATACAGATTCACGAACGGTCGTATTCATACATTAAATACATCTTAAATTCCATTCTATACTCATCTATATAAAGTTTATTGAAGAATTTCATCAGTAGTGCTTCCTATTCTAAATTCACGATAAATATACAGCAATCAATTCGAAATTGCAGCTCCTGATATAAACGTTAATTCGATTGAAAGCTCGGAATGTACAAGCTTCAGTGTTCTTATTATAACGGATATCTATGTTATTTACAGTATTATAAAAATTCAATTGAAGAGACCTCTTCAATACATTCCTGATGCAAGACATCTCTTGAATAAAGCGATAATACCAAAGCTTTAATTGGTCACATGGACAATTCCCAATTTTTCTAGAAAAATATATGCACATATTTATAGAATTTATAGATATGTAGAATAGGTGTACCTACATTAATTTTATTTGGACCACTCAACAGTCTTTTCTAAAAATCTTTACCTATGGGTTGATGATATGAATGGAAACTCATTCTGGAGACGGAAAAATTAAAACAATATTCATTATATCAGCTCCACAAAGCATTGAAACTGTTAGCTTTCATATAGTTATAGTGTTCATTCATATTCCTCGAATTCAACATATAATGTTTATTGCATTCAAGTACATATTCCGTCGATCATCTATTGGAATATTGTTGCCTTCCCAGTTGAACATTTTGAATAAGTGAACACATCAAATTTTTGGCCCATAATAAGCAGGACTCGAAGTGTTTATATGGGATGTTTCGAAAACGCATTCCAAAACTTTTAGGACGTATTGCGGAAAATTTAAACCAGAGCGAGTTTGAATAAAACTACTCAAAATGTTTTTTTTTTCATTTTCTTCACAACTATGGAGGTAATTCAATAGAATTGAAGTGTATTCATTTGCTAAAATCTGCATTGAGGAAATTATTTCAGCATATCGTGGATTTATCTGTATCAAAATTGATTGAACATGATCAATAAATTGAGCAACGGCATACTAATGAATGGGATGTATATTTCTTCAAAGAACAGTTGAATGCAAATTTTCAGTGATCCAGAAGAACGGGAACAGTCTTCTTTCGACTTTATTTTTCGAGACAACGTTTCAAGGGTTATTTACCTCATCATCAAGTCTAGAATAATTTTTTTTGTATTTTAATGGTGACCTTTTACAGGAACGCTCATAAAAATCAGAATGCGATGCGATGACAAATCTTCCTCTTACCAGTCTAAGTTTATACTCCGCAGTGATGGCATTGTGGTCCTTGAAAAATTATTACACAAAACAAGAAGTACCAGACATCGGACAGATTTTACATTTATGTGAATAATGTAAAATCTCTTTTTTATTTTAGACCTGATGATGAGGGAAATAACCCTCGAAACGTTGTCTCGAAAAGTTAAGTCGAAATTAGACTGATGATCAGTGTTTTTGTTCCCGTTCTTCTGAATCACTGAAAGTAAAAAAAGCCTGTCTCCCTTTTTTGGAACTCTTCATTTGGAATAAATGAATGCATTCAGATTCAAGAGACGGGGGAAATTTTGAGCACCTAATAATTCAATTATTTTCTATTTTTTATTCATCTGTCCTATCAAGTTTATGCATCATCTGGAATTCGTTCTTTTAAATTTTGTTCGAATATTCTTTCATTGATTTTTATCAACATCTGATTTTGAGTGTTCTTTTTCATGCAGTTTAATTTTTCGAAAATTATTGTTCTGGAATTATGATCATGTGTTCAATTCATATCAAGTAATACTCAAAATATTTCCGAAGGCTTTTTGGACAAATAATTTCGATAGTTTGAAACTAGCGCCAACCTTCAACTCGAAGACAGTATACTCTATTCACTTTTATAAAGTATCGCGGTTGGCCATGATTAGGTTTATCAAGTTTTTTCACTAAAAACAGACGCTGGTTGGCACTCGTGAAAATCAAGCGACATTGCCAAGTCTACTTTCTATTTACTCTTTTTCAACTTTGTAAATGGGGTTAGTTCTTCGAAGATTTAACTGTGGCGCAGGTTTCGTAGAACTAGGACTACATTTTCATGCTGGAGTATTTCCGGTTGTGCAAAAATGTATTTAAATGTCTTCTGAATTCACATAATATTTTCTCAAATTCATTAATTTCCCAAAGTAAATTAACTTTTTGATAAATACGTAATTACTACGATTTTTTAGCAGAAACGACTGGAGGTGCGTTCGAGTTGACGGTCGAAATGCTCCGAGCGCACTCCACGTCTACTTTAAAGTTTTATTTCTCAAAAATAAATTCGAATTTCTGTCACAATACAATTCTTCCGTTAGGTTAGGTTAGCAAGCTTTGACTCCACCGTGTTCGATTTGACAAAAGTGCTCGGGATCTCTTCTTTCTACTGTGTTCACTATTCAACTCGCTCCGCCGATCGTCAACTTAAACGCACCTAACGTTGTGGGTGTATCTGACAGTGCAATCACCATAACCTAACATTTTCAAAATATACGCGGTGAAATGTGTCAAAATTTCATGGCAAACCGCGATACTTTATAAAAGTGAATGGAGTATAGGTACTTGCTTGGGCCGGACAGGACGCGTTAAAACGCTCATTTTAGGTAGTCACAGACAACATAGATCATAAATGAAGACGGAATATGTATTGATACTGGAATTTTAACCTCGAGAAAGGAAATATGTAATTTGAATGTGAGGTTTCGAAACAAGTAATATAAATAACTGAAGAACATTTTCTCAGTATCTATTGAGAATTATTTGTGAACAAAATTTCAATTTATATTTTCTCGAAAGCGCTTATCCTTCTCATTCAACATTTCGAACATATAAAATCTCATTTGGACGGTTGAACTACATGCTCTACAAAGCTTACAAAATATGCATTCCTATGCTGGGTTTTTTATGTAGGTACCCATATTGAAATAGAAAGTTTGACGACGAACATCCAAATTTACATTATCAAGATCAGGTTCATCGACAAATTGACACAAAAATATTAGTTTTGAATAGATTCGAAGCCGCGTTCAATTTCAACTAGTCCTCAACTCGAAAAACCTATTTGATCCCCATTTAGTTTGTAGAAAAGTGCCTCTCTGATTTCACGAAAATTGTTCTAAGAAATCTGCACATAGTTATTCAGTGTGGCTAAAAGAAAAACGACCAATACAATAGAAATGTTATATAATATCATAATCTGAGAACGCAACTATCGCGAATGTGGAATACTAAATAAATTAATATTGATAATTCAATAGCCTTCTATCTCTGTTAGTGACAAGACTGTAGGAAGATTCTTTCTGATGCCGAATATATAAGTTATGCTTGATTAACATCAGTCGATTAAGCATTAACGGCAGCATATATTATGTTGTACCCCTCAATCCTGAAGTTTTTCAAAATATTTCACCTTGAGATATGCGGAAATTATACAGGAAACCTGTCAAATAAATTTGCCTTATAGCAGGGTGTTAGTTGTGAACATATTTGATTGTGCACGCAACCCCAATCAAGCTTGGATTCCCAGCAGTACAGGTTTGGTCTTATTTCATCCCCATATACAGGGTAACCCAAATTGCTTGATTTTGGCTGTTTCTGGTACTTCTAGGCTAGATAGGTGAAAATGTTGAAAGGAGTCCTGGGCTCGATTTTCGTGAAAACTCCATAACTGAAAGCCGTTTCACGATATCTTCATTTGTTTTGAAGATATAACGAAATTTTGATATTTTGGCGATTTCGAAAATGTGCCATAACTTCTTTATTTTCCAAAATATCTAAAAACGGCAAAAACTTTATAGAGGCACTTTTTCATTCGCAATACGATATCGTATTCAGTTTTTTTTCATCTCTTGTATAAAGGGTGAAAAAAATGAATCTTTCTTATTTTAAATACGAATGGTATCTTTTTTTGATCCTATGTTATGCAAAAAAAATCAGCTCTTTGAAAATATATATATGTCGATTTATTATTTACATGTTTGAGGCAAAATCAGCATTTTAGTGAAATTGCCATATTGAAAATTTCATTTTTTACATATCCCCATACAAAAAAATACAAAAAAAAATATATCGACATATACATATATATTTTCGAAGAGTTGATTTTTTTGGCATAACATAGGATCAAAAAAAGATACCATTCGTATTTCATATAAGAAAGTTGTTTTTTTCCCACTCTTTTTATAAGTGATAAAGAAAAAAACTGAATAAGATGTCGTATTGATAATGAAAAAGTGCCTGTAGAAAGTTTTTGCCGTTTTCGGATATTTCAGGAAATGAAGAAATTATGGCACATTTTCGAAATCATCAAAATATCAAAATTTCGTTATATCTTCAAAAAGAATGAAGATATCGTGAAACGGCTTTCAGTTATGGAGTTTCACTAAAATCGAGCCCAGGACCCCCCATTTTCACCTATCTAGCCGAGAAGTACCAGAAACAGCAAAAATCAAAGCTCTCATCATACACGCTTCATGTTTTTGAGCATTTGGCTGTAAATATCCATAAGAATTCTGTTGTTTTGACATGATCGCCCGCAGGAGGGGCCAATGGGGGATGCCCTCCCCCTTAGATTTTGAAGGCCTTATCGTTTTCCAGCACGACACCCCATGAGAAAAGTTTCTGCTGGTTTCTGCGGGCGCCCATGTGTATTGACCTTAGACCTTTGTCTAAGGTATTGACATACTTCTCACAAGTGTGCGTTCTCAGATTTCAATTTTCCAATACTGAATTGAATACAGAATAAAATTCTATATCTAGAATAATTATAATAGGTTAGTTTTGGCGAGATCGGCAGAATACAGAAAACATCAAAGTTCAGTCTAAGTTATGATGAAGTCTTTAAGGCCAAACATTTCGAGATGAAGATTGACGTGAACAAATAGTAGCACCATTGGTATCATAGCCTTTCAGCTCAATAGTTTGAATGACATATTTACAAGAAAAGTGATATGAGTGAAGAATTTGGGATGGAGAGAAATATTCATATAATACAAAAATTGAAACACTCTATATCATAACGTAGTACCATATAAAATTATTAATGGTATTAAATATTTTCAATTCCAGCCATGAAAGGACGAATAAACATAGCAAAACATAGAGAATACTAGGATATCCTGATTCTGCTTGTGAAAACACTTTCAATCTTCATTCACGTTAATCATCTTCTCCTCCTCTATGAATTAATTCACACGTAGCCAGGCGCGTAGATACGTATTTTTCCTAGGGTATTCAGCAAAGGAATTAGAGCCAGATTTACACATTATTTTCTACATTCAGGCCCGCCGTAAGCGGGCGTGCAAGGCGTGCCCGGCACAAGGGCGGCACGTCCAGGGGGGCGGCAAATCCAGTGAAATTGCAAATTTTTTTGGAGGGGACAAACAACGTGGTAAGCGGGGGGGGGGGGGGAGAAAAAAAAGGGGGGGGGCGGTTTTGCAACTCCAACTGCTCTAAAAATTTGCCAACTGTCATAGAAACATAGAAATTTTGCCAGTTGCGATCGAAACTTTGCCAACTGCTTTGAAATTTCTCCATCTCCGTTCAACAGTGGGGGCGGCAAGGTCTCCCCATCCCCTTAGAGAGACTTTTTCTCTGAAGGATCGGGAGGACAGGCGGCCAACATCGATAATTTCCGTATATCCACGGAATATTTTTCAATTTTATAAATAGAAATAACAATAATTCAATAGGTTTTTTATTCTAACCCCCCCCCCCTTTCCCCACTTTTCACTCAAGATCAGTTCAGGTCCCTCGCTAAAACTTGCCACAACCCCCCGCCCCCCCCCCCCAATTTCTCTCTGGATACGCCAATGATGTAGCGCCCTATTGGGGGCGGCATAACAGTATTTGCACGCGGGCGCTCAGACAGCTAGCGGCGGGCCTGTCTACATTTTTCATTCCAAAGCTTCGTGACGGGATGTCCTCCTATCTACGAGCCCGCGAGTAAGGTTACTGATAAAGATTGAATCTGAAGAAATTGATCGATTCTGAAATGAATACATTTTATACAAACAGGAATGGGCCATAAATTTATGCTTCCTTCATAAAGCAATTTGAAAAAAGTGCATCGCTACAGAATGAATATAACATATTATGTTAGAAGGGAAGACTTGGAAAGTTTTCGAAAGCTCATTTGACAGAGACCCAGAAACATCGGAGATTCCGAAGCTTAACAGAAGGCTGATGGGAACAGGAGCCTATGAACACAGACAAAATCAACCAACATGGTTGCCAAAAAAAAGCCTGCATACGAACAACCTAGTCGACAACACGAAAATTTGCCAAAAATTTTGTGCTGCTTTAGAGCCGTTTAGATTTGCTACTATACAGGGTGTTTCACCATAAACTGGAGGAACATATATAGCCTTGAAGATGACATTGGAAGAATCCCTTGACCTTATGACGTTTCACCCCGATTTCGAAGCATAGGCGAGATAGGGGGTGTTTAAGGTCAACTTTGAGCATTATTCTTATGAATTATATAAGTTATGTGTGACCTTTGAAATAACGGTTTCTGGCCACATCTCAGTATTTTTCAGTGCTCAATCCGATTATGGTGTGAAATTCTGAAAAATATAGAATGGCGGAAAACCTGCAAAGTTGGAATATCTTCGACTGCCAAATTGAATAGCATTATTTCAATGTACCCCATTTTCTGAGTATTCCCTGAAATGCTTTTTCCAAAATTCGAACAATTTATACACGAAAAATGTTATGGAGTCGAGTACATCGGAATACTGCTATTTAATACGACAATCGAAAATAAAAATTCCAACTTTGCAGATTTTCTGCTGTTTTGAATTTTTTTCAGAATTCTAAACCCGAATTGAATAGGGCACTTATAAAATATTAAGATCTGACCAGAAACCGTTATTTCAAAGGTCACGCATAACTCACCACAGTTACCAAAATATTGCTCAAAGTTGACATTAATCAACCCGTATCTCGCTTTTGCTTCGAAAACGGTGTATATGTTATTCGCAATAGCCGAAATCGGCCACTGTCCGAAATTTTTGCTCACAACGCGTTATGGGTATCCATATTTACCCACGATGCGTACAGGTGGTGAATAGATTACGCACCTTGTGAATCCTCAAGTTTGATTGAAGTGCGTGTTTTCGAAATTATATCAATATGAAAACCTAATTTGAACGAAAACTAAGTGAACTTATGCTGGAAAAAAAAGACAGGTCGTTGTTATAGTTATTATCAGACGAACGTTATTCGGCACTACAGAGAAATACCTATTTGTTTTTAGCTCTAATAAGTTGTTAATATATCGTTTTGTTTTACCTATATGAACTTTCAAAATGAGGTTTTTTGTAATCATTGTTTTACTTGAAACGTATTTCGGGTTGAGGGAAATGGACCAATTTTTCAATGAGTTTTCAGTATTACATCATACATTTCATTTGCTGCACATTGAAAATCTAGGCCATATTGGTTCGCTAAACGTTCTATGTTAACAAGTTTATCCTTTTCTCCACCAAACCAATTAATGGATCCAACCGTTTCAATCTACGATATTTTTTGAATGATAATTCAAGTCCATCCCGGTTTCTTCATAGTGTCACTTTGGCTTCATACATAATCTCTAAATGACCTTCGTCTGGTGATAATAACCACCTGTTCACTTAATTTTTGTTCGAATTCAGTTTTCATATTGAAATATTCTCGGAAACACGCTCTAAAACCAAAATATAGTCAAACCAATTTCAAGAAATCACAAGGTATCCAGGCACTGTGGTAAGTAATCTATTCATGCCACTTGTTATTACAAGTAGCTACTCGTACCTGTCAGTACACGACCTACGGCAGGCTGACTTCGACGACAAATTCTGGTTCATCGCTCTTTGGGTAAAGTGCAATGCCCAGAACGCGATGTGGGTAAAATGAATTGTCCACGCAGAATGAAAGCGGGCTAAAATTGGATTCGCATTGTGGATTATCTAATTTATCACAACGCTTTACTCAGTGCTCGAAAAAAAAATCTATTCGCATCGTGGGTAAATTTGGATACCCATAACGCGTTGTGAGCAAAAATTGCGGACAGTGGCCGATTTCCATTCACTTATATAAAGTATCGCGGTTGGCCAAGTTTTAGGTTTATCAAGTTTTTTTACCTGAAAAAATCGCAGGTTGGCACTTGTGAATGACATAACGTCAATGAATAAATCTCGTAGACGTTGCCGACGTTTACTTTCCATTATTAATTATCAAGCCTGGAAACTAAGAATGCCGAAGGAATTTTCGAAAAAGCAGAGGCAAAGTATCAGGAAGTGCTATTTAGAATTGAAATCTGCGCATTCTAAAAGTAACCCTGATAAGTTTCTCGAATTCATTATTTTCCCAAATTAAATAAACATTTTGTTAAATACCTAATTACTACGACATATATGTGGCGCAATTACAACGTTTCTTGTTCAACTGACAGAAGAATGATTATAACCTAACATTTTCAAAATATACACTGTGAAATATGTCAGAATTCCATGTCCACCCGGTGTATGGAGTATATGTCATGAGGCAAAAGTGATTTTCCCAATGTCATCTATACGGCTTCATATGTTTGTACAGTTTATGGTGAAACACCCTGTGTATCGATCAGAGATTAACGCAGGAGTTCCTAGTGTCTAGAACTTTTGGAACCGGACTGGATAGCAATCAGATTGCTCTTAATTGTCTCTCATGATAAAGGAGTGAAAGTGCTCTGAGATGAAGAGAGTGTGACGACCAGATACCGTGATCATAGTTTTATGTGCCACTGTCACTGCATCCAAAGCCTGGATGAATTAGAAATCACGAAGAATGTCTTTCTCGACATCACCAGAAATGCTTGAAAGTTTTTGAGCTGATAGTTGCAAATGCTCATCATTTATCCGAACAAATAAAATTGTCGCAATGGGGTGGAAATTCGGAGGATGGATCAAAGCTTTATCAGTAACCAAAAGTAACTAGCTCTGCGCTAAGGAGCTAACAAACTAGCAGAGCGCCTAATGTGGAAGCGAGAAGATCTAGAGCCACTTGTTCCTAATACTACCAGATCTCCTCCCCCACATGAGGTTATATCATACTATCGTCCCCTGCAGGTGCTGGGGATCAGTTGGAACTGTTGGAAGCGAAGAGGTTGGTATCGCCACTTGCGGAGGCATCCCTTCGCTGTAGGCTGGATTGGGAATATTCATGCCAACGTTGAGCTGTTGCGGAAGGGAACAGCTGGAGCTTGGTATGCCAGTATGAGCGAGATTCATGGTGCTCCCTGATATGATTGACGGATGCATGTTGGGATTATTTATTAAAGCTGTATTGCTACTGATCACTGGTGGACTGTTTTCTTCTGGAGGTGTTACTTCTAAGCCTGAAACAAGGGGAATGAACCTTTGAATAATTGATATTTCACAAGGGAGAAAAAATACACTTCTTATTGTTGAATCCTCGTTTCTTACTTTCTTATCGAAACGTACAAATAATCAAAGAATGAGACTGGTATAGACTATATAATTCTGAATATGATATCGATGAATATTTCAGTAATGAAAAGTCGTGGACCGAAATATCCATTTTCAAATATGTCAATTATTCCTATGTTCTTGAATGTGTAAACCACTATAAACTGTTCAAGTCCTAGTAAAACGGATAAGCTCCATATATGTTTTATGATTCCTGCAATAACCTAGTGATCCTACAATGGACACAGCTTTTTAAGTTTATTTTCTTAGTTTTGCCTGAATGTCAGAAAACTTTGACATGGATATTCCAACTTATCCGGAGCCTGATGGTATCGGTTATGGAACTGACTTCAAAGGTGGTCGGATTATTATTCCTGTTCCTATTATGTAACAGGAACTCTCTGCGAGATTCAATCCTCTGCAAGCCTTTGTACCTACATCTTCTGTTGATAAACGCAAATAGTGGTCCATATTACGTTACCACGTTTTCAAGAGGTTTGAAATTTTCGAAGGAAACATGAATAGGGCTCACAATGGGATTGCTCAGAAGGGAAAATTTGTTATCCATGAATTCCCATTGTATGATCCACTCGAATAATATTGAACTTTCTGCAAATGGCAAATAGAAAATCAGATTTTTCTTTATTGAAATAGACTGAATACATTGAGGAAATACATACTCTAATAGTAACCTTATTGATGCCAAAATTTAATAAAATAGATACATATTTCGAAACAATGAAAATAAGTTTCACTCGATTATGTCTTCGAATGAATAAGAGATACATCTCTTCTTTGATTTTCCTCGAGCTGAGTTCGTGAACATGAATAATTCATTCGTTTTTTCCTTGATGAAGCAAAAATTTCGTATGAGCAAACGTTTTTCATTCAGTTATAATGAAAAGTATGAATGTTGTACCCCGAGCGGAATCTTTGGAAGGCTAGAAAAAGAAAACCAAGGATATTTTTTTTGTTGAATGAAAAGATTTCATCTTGAAATATCCATTTCATCAATCGAAAATAAAAAACTACAACTTGGCAGGTTTTCTGCCAATTTGATTTTCTACACCACAAATGAATTGAGCACTCCAAATACTAAGATGGCTATAATAAGTTTTGAAATGGTGAAATACCCATTGAGTAACAATAAAAAACGATAATTTCTTCTTTAAAATTTCCTCGAATATGCCGAGTCTGCGACATCATCGTTCCGATGTAGACGTATAAGACAAACTCCGTAACCAAAAGGGAATGAAGAAATCCGCACTATTCAGTATATTAATGAATGCGTGATTCGGCCTCCTGAATATTCAGGAGGCAATCTAGATTTAATGAATATTTAAACGTGTTGATCGCACTTTGGGAGGATCTTAAATGGATTCGAATGCAGTGTATTCCTCTAGATTAGGTATTTCTTTGAAATATTAATGATATCCACGAATGCTGCTTTGGGTTATTTGTAATTTGTGGCAGAATTAACTAATCTGTAAGATTTTGGGATTTTACACTGTTGACGTGGCTGAATAATGAGTGGAATTCTCGGAAGCAGCCGGAATCTAAATGGAGGAAATTTGAGCGTGAAAGTTATTCAAAGAGAAAAGAATCTCTGTTGAAAATATTAAGGCTTGTCATTACAAACGAATGAAAGAGAATTAATGGGTAGTAAAATCTCTGAGTTGTTATCTAAACGAACAAGTTTCATTTCTGGTTTCTTGAAATATTTTCCTAGGTTGAGATATTTAAATTTCCATTATGTGAGGCTGGTTCACAAGTCTCAAGCTCTTTGATGAACAATAAATTACTCCATTTTTAATCATAATTATCTCCTTCTGAACAACCGGATTTTGAAATAGATTTCAGCTTTTCAGATAGTGACCACAATGGAATTCCTATCAATCTATCATGAAAAGTTTTGACTTTAATCGAAATTTGCTTGTTGTATTGAAGACATTATTCAATCATCAAATCAAACAGCTGACGGATATACAGGGTGTCACATTGAAGAAAAAAAGGTAAACTGCGGTCTCTTCTAGTCAATTTTGTCCAAGAGGGAGACATTTCTCACTTGAAAACCAACATCTTATCATTACATCCCTATGAGCGGCAGCTCCAACCCCTAAAATTCGATGTGACAGTGAACTTTTTTGCAGATCTCATTATTCGTTTACGTATATTCGGATTTGAAAATGAAACAACTCTGAATTCATCTGGAGCATAAAGTGATTACCAATGTCAATTTGACAAAACAGGAGGGTGTGATTCCCAAAAAAAAACGAGAAAAGTTGAGAATGACAATTGCTATTCGGAGCAACTACTGTTTTCCAGCAAGATGGGGCTCCGCCTCATCATGCCGCTCCTGTCAGACAATCTAGACTTTCTTATGGGGCCACTTGAAATAGAAAAGTTATGCCACTTGCGCCTTTCTGGGAGAATTACGCCGCGAATTGTCGATAAATAAAGACGAATTACTCCCAAAACACAGAATGTGAGGCGAAAGTTTGAACAAAAGTCATACCATTGTTTGGAAATTGGTGGGGCTCAATTTGAGCATTTCTTAAATCAGACTATTCTAGACACTCATCTTGTTTTTCAATGCAAATGTTCCATCAGGCATCCTATGTTCTGTGTGAAATCTCATATCGATGGAAACATGAAAATCTTGCTGTCATGCTGTTCCACCAACTTGAGATGTTTACCCACTTTTTATTCAGGTACTAGCATGTTACTATAAGTTCTATGGTCTACACTCATCACCTTCGTGGCATAGGTGACGAGTGTAGACAAGATAAGCAAGGACATAACTTTAGGTGGCTAAAGAATGTACTAGAATCACTTTTCCTTTCCATTTAACCTGTATCTTTTCAGTCACATTTTTCTTGCACTTGGTCTCTTCTGTTGCATTGAGGTTTTTCTCCTATTTCCTTTTCTTTTTCATTATTTTTATCATTTCCATGAATATAAAATCTGAATTCATTCTTCATCAAATGACATTTTTTTATTCCTAATCTAATTTTTGATGTCACTTTCACTTGGTTATTGAAATCAACTGGCATGACCGCATGAATAAAAAGGAATCAATAAGGACTTTGTATCCTACCACGATTAATGGCTATCGTTAGATAAACCTGAAGCATACCGCATATGATTCAAATGATTGAAATTAGTAAATCTGTTGAATCAATCAGTTATCCGATCAGCTGGTCAAACTTCCTACCCCTTTTTCGAATTACCTCCCGAATGGATGCTTGCATTCAATGTAATATCATATTATTCAACTCACCTATGCTTCCATTTAGAGCAATCTTAATGGGGTTATTGTAGTTCGTAGAGAAATGTGACAGACCGATGTCCTCCAAACTGCTTTTCCTCCTGCCGACATTCATAAGCCCTTGTCTGAGAGAATTAGATCTTCTCATTAGTATGTCATCTATAACTCTCAGCGAATTTGATCGTCCTCTTTGATATGCAACTGTTGGGCTATCTGGTAAGGACAAAGAGTTGGACTTAGTAGTTGCCAGAGGAGGAGGTCTTGGAGATTGGTAGCCTGCCGATAGAGAAATTGAAATTTTCTGCGTTAAGAGTTGGAAAAAGAAATGAGAAGACATCGAGAAGCTTGTGAGAATGCTGGAAATCAGCAAAGAAAATAGATTGTTGTGTATGTTGTGTTTCGAATGAAATGATGGGATATTGCATCTCCAAAGTAAGATAGTTTAGTTGAGCTATGTGTATTTATGACATTTTTGCATTTCATGAAATGATCAATTCAGAGTTGAGTCTCAAACCTGTCAATCCTAAGCCTGAACTTCTTCGGCTAGCCATTCCCAGTTGTGAATTCGATTGGAGTTGCTGCAGTAGAGTTTGAGAGCAAAAACTAATATTCGATTTTCTTCTACTGTTGTGTCGTTCGAACGTTTTTTGAGCAGAGAAGGGACTCGGTCTAACTAAATATCTGAAATAAATCAAAAAATTATGAGGACGCTAACCGTTAGGAGCTCATGCGCACTCCAAATTCTTAGTCAGGGTCAGAGCTACTGAATCCGTCGATGCTAACAATTTTTTGGGTAACACATTTTATCTATTTCATTTACACGAGAATTTTCAGTTATATTGGTTTATGAGTTTCGGTTGTTTTTCTCCAATATTCCTTCGATCTCACAAAAATGACAGACATTTGGGCAAGATGATGAAGATCTCATTTGCAGAAGAAATCGCACAATAACACTGTAGCGGAAAGTCATCTGTGAATGGTTCTGAATTCGAATAGATTTCTTTTGACTCACATGATGTCCCCTTCTTCGAGTTTCAGATCACAGCTTGGATTTATGATGACGTAAGAGAGACTATTTCTCTTCTCACTGACGTCGTTGTAGTCTACCGCAGGAAGATTGAGGCTCTCCATTCGAGATCGCACCAAATTGGCTATTTCAGCTCTTTCAATTTGCTGCTCATGATTGTCTTTGGCCTCATCAGATATATTCACCGAGCACTATGAGAAAACAAATAAAAAATTAGCATTAGGGTACTGAAAATATTGAGAGCGCATTTTATTTGGTTGGGGCACAAAAACAGCGTTCCTAGGTACATTCGGAATATTTCAAGATTTTGTATACTCTATGAAGAAATTTGTTGATGTTGAAGTCCTATTTATGTACTACACCATTTCCAAGTGTATTTCAGAAAGCGTCAATTGTATTTCAGAATAGTCAATTGAATTTCAGAAAGCGTCAATTGTATTTCAGATTAGTCAATTTAATTTCAGAAAGCGTCAATTGTATTTCAGATGAGTCAATTGTATTTCAGAAAACATCAAATGTATTTCAGATTAGTCAATTGAATTTCAGAAAGCTGTAACGGTCAGAATATTTTCGAATTCTCGAAGGATTCGAATTCCCCTGAAATAACGCGTATATTAGACAAACAACAAAACATGAGATATTATGTTCGCGAATAAAAAGTGGTCCTTACTTCCAACGCCATATGATATCGAGAAATTTTCATTATTGCGATTCAAGATTTTCTTCCAAGTGTTTCGAAGTGTACATTCCAAATTTGTGAAGTTAATTCACTCGATATTGTCGGATATTTTGGATAATTACTTCATTGAATTCTGTCGATTTGTTGGATTTTTGGAAGTCGAACAGAATTTCCGTATAATACGGGATTTGATATTCACTGAGGAAGAACGTTATAAAAAAGCCGACCACCATCCTAGGTAACGTAGTGAAAGATGTCAATATTTTATTTTCAAATTCATTCAACAACTTAATCGAATTTTAGGCTTATAGAGGTATAGAGTATAGAGACCTAATAATTGGAATAACATTCGCCTAATTCCCTAATTGGCTGTTTGGTTGATGTAAAAACGACAGGGATTAACAACAACCACCTTTAAACATCCCCGAGAACTCGGCCACTTCCACGATCTTGAACAGCCCTTACTCTTCGTCCGAAGAACCATCCCTTGGGACTTGGAAGTGACATTGAGGCCTCTTCAGGGCGGAACCGTACTGGATGAGTAGAACTTTTTTTTTTGCATTCTCTCCAGACTTTTGTCGAAATTTTCAGTCACCAAAATTTTAGGAAGACTTATTATTTAAATAACATCATAACCATATATATTTAGTGAAATCTATCAATTTGAACATTATTGCCTGTCTGCGAGAAATTAGTTAACTTTTGTGACCTTGATATTACTTGATTCCAAATATTGTACTAAACTTGTAAATGAAAGCCGGCCTTCATCCCTAAATCACTGAAAAGAGTTGTTCATTTCGAACTGAACTACACCATTTCCAAGTGTATTTCAGAAAGCGTCAATTGTATTTCAGAATAGTCAATTGAATTTCAGAAAGCGTCAATTGTATTTCAGATTAGTCAATTTAATTTCAGAAAGTGTCAATTGTATTTCAGATGAGTCAATTGTATTTCAGAAAACATCAAATGTATTTCAGATTAGTCAATTGAATTTCAGAAAGCGTCAATTGTATTTCAGATTATATCATATGTATTTCAGATTCCTGATTTCCAATGTATTGGACATCCAGATTTCATCAGTACTGAATTTACGTTGGCCAAACCTTCTGTCCAACGTATAGGTAAAATCGATGCACGTGCCGCGCGCGCAGCTGAAGAAGAGCTATGCTGAAGTGTTGCGTTAGTTCATTTAATAATTGTATTCATGATTGACTGTAGGACTGCTTTTATCTTATTCTATCTTCGGTTTTTCGTTCGATATCTACCAGAGGCAATCCCACATGCTCCATGAATCATCCTCGAACCCCAAAGTCTTCCAGAAAACAGTTGTGGCGAATATTTGAAAAATGCTCGAATAAAAGTTTTCTATGTTCAGTTTCTTTTTTGTGCCATCTTAAACCGATTTTCCAAATATCACAGTCATCTCGCTTTCAGTCTCGGGACACGAATGACCATTTCCCAAATACAATTGACGATTTCTGAAATTAAATTGACTGATCTGAATTACAAGTGATGTTTTCTCAAATGCAATTGATGATTTCTGAAATACATATGATATAATCTGAAATACAATTGACGCTTTCTGAAATACAATTGACTAATCTGAAATACATTTGATATTTTCTGAAATGCACTTGACTAATCTGAAATACAATTGACGCTTTCTGAAATACAATTGACTAATCTGAAATACAAGTGATGTTTTCTAAAATACAATTGACGCCTTCTGAAATACACTTGGAAATGGTGTAGATAATTAATATATCTGTTATAAAATCTATTTTTGCTTTCATTCACCAACCGATAATTATTTTCTTTTCTTTTGGTAGTTTTTCTCTATTATGAATGAAAGCCAAATATTGAAATAAAACTACCTGGCGCCCAAATAATTGTAAGTTACTAAATTTTTTTTTGTTGATTTCAATTTTGTCATTTGAGACCCCCCTACTCTCAAAGAATAGTGATCTAGTCGGAGCAAGTAGAACTGGACACCTTAGCGTCATAAAGCGTCAATTGTATTTCAGATTATATCATATGTATTTCAGATTGCTGATTTCCAATGTATTGGACATCCAGATTTCATCATATTTTTTGACGAGTACTGAATTTACGTTGGCCAAACCTTCTGTCCAACGTATAGGTAATATCGATGCACGTGCCGCGCGCGCAGCTGAAGAAGAGCTATGCTGAAGTGTTGCGTTATTTTTTTTAATAATTGTATTCATGATTGACTGTAGGACTGCTTTTATCTTATTCTATCTTCGGTTTTTCGTTCGATATCTACCAGAGGCAATCCCCCATGCTCCATGAATCATCCTCGAACCCCAAAGTCTTCCAGAAAACAGTTGTGGCGAATATTTGAAAAATGCTCGAATAAAAGTTTTCTATGTACAGTTTCTTTTTTGTGCCATCTTAAACCGATTTTCCAAATATCACAGTCATCTCGCTTTCAGTCTCGGGACACGAATGACCATTTGCCAAATACAATTGACGATTTCTGAAATTAAATTGACTGATCTGAATTACAAGTGATGTTTTCTCAAATGCAATTGATGATTTCTGAAATACAATTGACGCTTTCTGAAATACAATTGACTAATCTGAAAAACATTTGATGTTTTCTGAAATGCACTTGACTAATCTGAAATACAATTGACGCTTTCTGAAATACAATTGACTAATCTGAAATACAAGTGATGTTTTCTGAAATACAATTGACGCCTTCTGAAATACACTTGGAAATGGTGTAGATAGACGAAATGTGATGTCGGTATCTGAGGGCCAATTCTCATGAGAAACTCTTTGGAAAAAACCGCTGAAATGTCCATATTAGAAATATTGCTTTTTTTTTCTGTTGAATATTTTTTTCTATCAAAATATTCTCGTAGTTAATTCTTACGTAGAATCCAATGTCATTAACAGAAATTTATGCGAACTGATATTTTATGAGAGATCGCTTTGAATATATTTTTCGCGAGTGTAACCCTTGTATGTATATTTTTACATATTTCGAAAGAGCTTGAAATTATCATTTCAACGACAAGGCATACTTGATATTTTTCTGGAGTCATGTTCGAGATATTGAATTTTCAATTTTCATCTCCTAGATAAGAAGACTTTGGAAAATGCGATGGTGAATGAAACCATGAAAAAGTAAGTTGTCAAACGTTTATTGAAACAATAAAGGTTCTGTCTAGTTCGCAACTTCTGTTCAACTTTCTGCATTGAAATACGGAAATAATGAGAAGTAGTTGGTCCGTTTTATACAAGGTGTATCTGAATAACACCTAAAAATGAAAGTGGTGATTCTTCGAGGAAAATTAGAGTGAGTATTCGGTATAAAACTTGTTGAAAAACCTCCCCCCAGAAAAGTTACAACCCTTCGAAGATCGATCAACAAAAACAAATGTTTTTCTTTTTTATTTCTCCTGTATAGAAAGGTTAGGACACGAAACTTGGTAATTATCATTTGTCAATGAAATTAAACATGCCGGAATTTTTCCAACCCTGAAGTATGCTCAGGAAGGGTTGAAATAGTAACCCTCTAAGATATTTTTTCTCACAACTTTTTTTCTGGTAGAAATTTTCGTATTGAAAAATCATGGCTGAAAAGACCATTTAAGACACTACCTTTTTTAATTCTACAAGTTTTCCCGAGAACTCAACGATTTACGAGAAAAAATCAAGAATATTTCATCGCATACGCCTTTCTATGAGGAGAAAAGTAAATGCTTGTATTGAAGCTGAAGGCGGGTATTTCCAACATTTGTTATTATTGTATTGTAGATATTTGATAGAATTCTTTTTCATTTCCAATCATTCATTTCATTTGAAAGTAGAATTATTATAATATTGTTGGCTATTGTTCAATAAATGATAATTACCAAGTTTCGTGTCTTTAGCTCAATATACAGGAAAATAAAAAAAAATATTTGTTTATGTTGATCTTCGGACAGGTGTAACTTTTCCGTGGGGAGGTTTTTCAAAATAATTTATACCAAATTCCCACTGTGATTTTCTTTGAAGAATCACGCCTTTCATTTTTTCGGTGTTATTCAGATAAACCGGAGAAAATGCAGATTTAGTCAGAGATTTGTATCATGAACACTATCAGGAGATAGTAAGTATTTTCGCACGATTGCGCCGCAACTTAATGAATGATAGATCCGATAGTTGAAAAAATGCCGCTTTCTGAACTGAAAAATATTTTTTTTTCATAATGCTAGTATCAGAAATTTGTTGACAGTAAATTTGGGCAACAATTGAATTGCCAACCAAGGTCCTAATCGGTGGCTGGGTAGGTCGGCCTATCTAACGCCTATGGACTTTTAACTTTGGGGAACACTGAGAATGCCGATAGTTCACAGTTTCGATTCTCTTTCAGAATATTCAGAAAAAGTGCCTTATGTGCTTGAACGAAAATGAACGATTCATTTTGTCGAATCGATATAATATGTACAAAATACCCATTTGAAAAAAAAATTTATAGCAGTATCTCATGAAATATCAGTTTGCCGAAATTTCTACGAGAATGTTTCTACAGAAAAAAATATGCTATGGAATTGCGGTTTTTCCCATACGAGTTTTTCATGGAAATAGGCCAATGTTAGTTTTCTTTTACCCAGAACACTGCAAAAGAGTCGAATTCGAAACTACATGAAACTTGATTACTGAAAAAGTTCTTTTCAGTTGAAAGAATTTCAGTATCCTGCAACTTCCTGGTATGCATGTAATACAGATCAATTTTATTGTACCGCCTATAAAGTAGGCCTATTCGGAAATAATACACTCATGCCAAAGAATATTCTAATGATCACATAACTTTCGAAAGCATTTTTAGGAATCAACTTTAACACTCGTGACGAATACTTTTCTATACTGTTCAACGACTGCCTCTTGTCCCTCAAAGTGGTAAATTGAGTTTTCGAGATAGAAAATATCGGTCAGGTGAATACTGTGGTTTTCGATAAGATTTGTTGACTTTTTGGCCAGAAGTTCGCGTTGTATAATTTTGCTTACATTATATTTGAGGAAGAAAACTTCAAAAGTTCACAGTAACGGACCAGACAATGAAAACTTTCTTTCCAATTCACCGACAGTGCCGAAACTCATCAAATGTCTAACTGCCGAAGAAGTCCAGCTGATAAATTTGAAGAAATCGAAAATCAAACCGAAGAAATTGCCAGAAATGAACAAGTCATGATGACAATAATTTACAACTCACCTTTATGAATCGGATATTGGCCGAAATGCCAGATCAAATCAAACGATTCAGAAACCATAAAAATATCTCAACGAAGGGACGCTTCATCAAACCATCCGATGTGTTTATTATCTACCACCACAAAACTTGTTGAAAAGTTAGCGCTAAGTAAACTTGACGAAGACTTGCCTCAAGAAAGATGGATATGCAAAAATCAGTTTGTCTCCCGGAAAAAAAAATTCTACCATACAACAGACGCATCGAATACTAGCAGGCATTTGACAAAGTTTGGCATCCCGGATTAATCTTTGAAACATATTCTTCCGGCCTCCAATAATCATCTTATTGTCTCTTTTTGAAGAGAAAGAACTTTTCAAACCATGTCCTTGGTCCACTACTAAAGGGTGTTTCAAAAAGAGCGCAAAATTCGAATTGCGCGCCATGTTTGACAGTCACATGATTATGATGTGACAGATCGAAAGTTGACAGATGGGAGTTAGTAAACATGGAGCATTACACGGTAGAACAAGGCGTCCTGATTCCGGAAAAAGTTAGTGGGTGTGTAACTTTCGAGGAATTTCAAAAAATTTTGTCTGCTTGCAGTTTATTGTTCCTCTTTTTCTCTCAATAAACATATAAGCTTCTTCATCTCCTGTCAGTAACGCCAATTTGAGTCGAAAGCTTTTGAAATTTTAAATGGCATTCTGAATGATGAACGAATAAAAGTGACAAAACCTAAAATTTACAAAAGACGGAAGTAGATTCAAAAGAATGTTTCATGTTTTCAAAATTTGAAATGAATGTTTTTGGTAAAGATAAGAAAGTGTTTCTGTTTTTCTCTTCAAAGAAATATAGTAGAGTTATAAGTACTGCCATTTCTTTTCTATTCTTTTATCTTTCAGTCGATGAAAACATGTTTAATGTGCGAAAAAGGGACTAAGGGGGAAACCATGAAATGAAATCACCACGAATATTTTGAATATTTATGAGTTTCAAAGAAAAGGTTAGTTTTAGATATGTGTATAATATTGTTCCCTACTTTTCAGCTTAAAATCCTTTCATATTCATGAAAAGGGGAATTGCCCTACGAAATAATCGAGAAATTCAATTCGAAATTGTGGTCAACTTATGGTACCAGAAGTTGCAGGACAACTGAAAAAGTGAAAACATTCTAGCTGAAAATAGTTCAAAGGAACACCCTTGACCATAAATAAATTTTCGACTTGAAGAACCCATTACTTTCATGTATCAAGAATTATAGATAAGGATGCGAAAAATGAATCAATGGTGAAGAATGATTGCAACTTCAGACATTATCTGGTATTTACATGTTCGATTTTTCAAAGTTGTTAGAATTCAATTCGAGGACAGTAAAATATGGAGAATTCTAATTAGCAGATTATTTATGATTTCCACATTCAACTAGTGTTATTCTACTCAGTGAGCGAATGAAAGATTCATACGTCATATAAAACATAAAGTAGTTATGCTGCCACCAAAAATTTAACTCTACACGAACAAAGTCTACTGAACGAAATAATTTTCACTCTTCAGTGCTTCCACACTATTATTCTTGTTAGGATGAGAAAATATCCAGAACTTTTTTTCTACCTACTCATACTTACAAAAAACAATTCTAGTCATCTCTAGCCTCTATAAAACGAATATCAAGGCAATAAAATATCTATCGAAATTGGCAACAAGAATCGAAATTCTACATAATATTACATTCCATAAGCTTTTAATTCTTCTCAGGGAAAAACTAGAGGACTAACAGAATGTAATTAGGAACTTACCATCGAGGGTCCCTTATCAGTACACCTCAAACAATCACTGCCATCTTTCGGCCGATAAGTTACTCCCACTCGATCGGATCCAATGTCTTCATCAATCTAACAGAAAGTAATGAAGAAAATCTAAGTCCGTGCACTACATGAGGCAGGGAATAGGGTGGAACAGAATAGAGATTCCGAAACTCGAAAAAATGTTATTGAAATAGATTCTGATCAATATACAAATTAGTGCTGTGGTGCACATTTCACAGGGTTGTGCCAAAGTGCTACAGTGAAAAAGTAATTGAAATTAAAGATGCTGCTGCAAGATATCGATGGAAACTCATATTATCTCGTAAGGTTATTTCATTCGAGAAGTCTAGGCAGAATGTTGTCTATAGACAAATGATAAAATATGAAAACTTACACGGTGAAGTGAAACATATTATGCGTTTCAGGAATCAATGAAATCGATATTTCATACCTGAGATTGCGCGTAATAAATGTTTTTCTCAGATTGTGGCTCATTTGTATTGGGCTGGGTCAATAAGTACCTATATGGAAAACTACAGGTTTCCTGAAAATTTTTATACAGGAGGTTCTTGAATAGGATCTTCACAGCCGAAATATTTTTCTGCAACTGCAGTTATGTAGAAAATGGACCTTAAGGTCACCGTTTGAAGCGCGTAGGAAATCACATCCGATAGAGGCGCCACCGTGCATTTTATGGAATATCTATATAGAACTTACATTATCTCCATAAGTTCTATGAATATCTCTCTATTTATGAATGAAATGTACAATGGCGCTCTCTATCCGAAATTCGCTGAACTATGAAATTAGTGAAAATGTGGGTGAAGCAGGAACTTTTTCCCTCTAAAATTTGAATTTGGCCATTCTCTGCCAATTCCGTATTTCAAGTTGTTTTTCTGAACGAAATTATCTGTAGATTCACTTTTAATCGGAAGTTGAACTATTTTCACGAATCTTTCGTTTGAAATAAAACAGAAGCATGAGTTGGCTTATTTTCTTCTATTTTCGAAAGAAGAAAAAAGAACTGTTGAAATGAAATGAATCTCAATCATCTCATTAAGAACTCCAATCCTTTCTGAGTTTACCCACAAAATTTCAGTTCTCAAAGTGAAACCATTTTCAAATGCAACTTGAAATAAAAACACACTACATTGAACGCCCACCTTAATTCCGTTATTCCGAATTCCTTACCTACCAGAAATCACTTGATTATTCAACCATATTGTGGAATAACTACCCTCAGTCAGCCAAAAAATAATACAAAATGTATATGTATTGAGAACAGTTCCACTTGATATTCAATGAAAAAAATAAAAATTCAATTCGTATAAAAATAAATACAATAGTTCGAATTACAAGTACTCAACCTTAAGGGAACCATCTTGTACACCTTTTCCTTTTTGCCAGGACCGGTGAATTCACCATTTTGCAACGTATTTTAAAAATTTTACTAGTTTTTATCATTGTGAACTAACTGATCGAAGTCGTATTTCACAACAATTCAAATTCATATTTAAATTTATATCAGATACTTGGTTTTTTCAATATAGCCAAAATTCAACAATGGAGAACAAAGGAGAAACTCAATTATCAGAAATGTCGTCTAGACTGTTAGTGACGTCAGCATTTATGACGACTCTTTTCTTCGAGTCCATGAAAGTGGCAATTCTCTCTAGTTGAATGGTAGGTCCGATAAGATTAAGTTCTAGAGGAGACGACAATCAGCTGTACCCCATCTTTACACAAACTTTTCCGAATGTAGTAAGAACCTCTATTCCGAAAATAAACCGAATGAAAATTTTATGTTCATGAAAAAGCGCCACCAAGAAAGATCCTGCAATACTTTTCTATTTGGAAAGCAATGTTGAACCCAGTTTGATTGTTTTATGTTTGTTCAAGACGGAGGTATCCGCAATTTGACAGCTCGAAAAGAAATTATTCTTCTGGATTATAGACATCTATTAGAACAGATTACTGAGAAAGCACCAGATACCATAATACACAATATGAAAAATTTTTTTTTTTTTGTTGTTTCAAATATTTTTCAAAATTGGAATATGAATGAAAACTCGCCTTCATTTCTTTTATTCGGTAGGTATAACTTGGTGAGAAACGTTTGAGATATGGCAAAAAAAAAAGATTTCTTTCATTTTTGGCACCGTGTATGGATTTCTGTGACAGATGATGAGTTCGTCATTTTTCCATGTGATCCATGTATGATTTTTTTTTTCAACTCGTATACAGGGTGTCCCACGGTCGAGTGCCTATTAGACGTTTCTGTAAAACTGGACATATTTGAAATCCGAAAATTGGTATTATGATATTGTTGGAAATTCTCTAGAGACCAAAAATATTTTTGGAGCTTGAGCGCTTCCGGTTATACCGGAAGTGGAAATAAATTTGTTAAAAACATATTTTTTTTAATATTTTCGTTCCTGATATAATTGAGTATTCAATTCTGAATACATTTCTGTTGAAACCATTGTATTCATCCGAATAGTTTTCGAAATATCGAAAAAAAACCTGAAAAAATGTCAAATATTCATCGTCAGTGTTATGTTCATTATTATTATTCTGAAAATCCCGAGTGTAAACCGTTCTCACAACGTCAAAGTAGAAGAATGTGTAAAGGTCATGCATCTTTTGAATTTCATAAATATCATCACAGGGTGTTTCAAATTTTGTGTCGAAAACAGTGATCGAAAATTGGCCATAACTTCTGTTTTTCAAATTAGAACCCTATTTTTTTATGATCGCGTTAGATTCTGCGAAGAAAAATAATAATAGCATTCTCAGATGCTCTTGCTCCTAAATTCAGTAATTCCCGAGATATTTGAGCTTTTCTGAATTCATGTTATACGTAGAGTCAAATTCATCTTATCTTTCGCATGAGAAAATTCTGTGACCAAAGAAGATAAATTATCCCATTAATAATTCACAAGTGTCAGCTCTCATTTTAGGCCTTAACCTTACTTCTCGATTTTACTTCAATGGTAACTATGGTTTCATAAGAATAGTCATCGAATCTATTGGCATGAGAATATTCTGTGACCATAGAAGATAAATGATTCCATTAATAATTCACAGGTGACAGGTCCAATTATTAGTTGTTACTATGGTTTTATAAGAATATTCATCGAATCTCTTCAGATTCGATGAATTTGACTCTACGTACAACATAAATCCAGAAAAGCTCAAATATCTCGGCAATTACTGAATTTAGGAGCAAGAACATCTGAGAGGGTGCTATCACTATTTTTCTCCGCAGAATCCAACGCAATCATAAAAAAATAGGGTTCTAATTTGAAAAACAGAAGTTATGGCCAATTTTCGATCACAGTTTTCGACACAAAATTTGAAACACCCTGTGATGATATTCATGAAATTCAAAAGATGCATGACCTTTTCACATTCTTCTACTTTGACGTTGTGATAACGGTTTACACTCGGAATGTTCAGAATAAGAATAATGGACATAACACTGACTATGAATATTTGACATTTTTTCAGGTTTTTTTTCGATATTTTGAAAACTATTTGAATGAATACAATGGTTTCAACAGAAATGTTTTCAGCATTGAATACTCAATCATATCAGAAATGAAAATATTGAAAAAAATATTTTTTGAACAAATTTATTTCCACTCCTGGTATAACCGGAAGTGCTCAGGCTCCGAAAATATTTTAGGTCTGTAGAGAATTTCCAACAATATGATAATCCCAATTTTCGGATTTCAAATATGTCCAGTTCTCCAGAAACGTCTAATAGGCACTCGACCGTGGGACACCCTGTATATGATGAATTTGGTAAATTATCCAAATGAATTAAAGCCTGAATATGCGAGTAGAATACTTTATTTTGTCCAAGACGTATGAAAATTCTGATTGAAATAACTTATGACTCATGAGTTGTAAGTGATTTATGGATGTCACAATACTTGAAGGCGCATTTCGATAATGAACACTTTTATGCCCCAATTTTGATAACTGGATATTTTCAATTCCATTAGCTTCCGAATGTTACTCCCGCTTTCTAGGAAATTTGTGAATAATATGACATCGTAGTTTTCTGTATTTCTGTTGCATTTATCTTGATGTAGATATAAGAGGAAATGGATGTTCCGTTTATACAAATAAATATGATTTCAAACGGTAGAGATTGTCTTTTGTCATTTTTGTTTAGTAGAGTTTCTTATGGTAAAGTTCTTCATTCATCATCTTTTTTTATTTGAACTCAACATAACTTCCGTAATAATTTGTGTTCACGCCAAGTGAACGGTTCAAATTAATGATTCTGAATTTTCAAAATTCGAATTATTTAATTAATTTCTCCATACTGGAGAATTCCCATATGAATTATCCTTTATGTACAAGAGAACTTGTCAGCTGTGGAGCGCAGCATATGTCGCATATTTGTTTCATTTTCAATATTTCATCAGTTCACTGATTGACTTGATCGTTGAATAATTCTGTTTCCATTGATTGCTTATTTTCTGCTTCCTTTCGTGAATTCGGAAAATTCCAGTTTTTTCTGTGATTCGCAATTTGTAGTGATTTCGATTCAATCGAATTACATTAATTTAAAACTTTCATTTGTGCAAATTAGTTCGAACAAAAAGACTGTTACCAGTGGCGTGGTTATTTTACAATACCACAAGGATAAGTGTGCACAATTTGACATTTTTAGCAACGGATTTTCACGTCAGCTTCATTCCATGTTCGTTTGTCGAGCTCGATGAATCTTTACACTGGAATAGGAGTCATCGACAGGTTCCTGTTGAGTGTTTTGCTGATATAGGTAGGACTATATTTCTTCTGTTACTTTGGGTACATTTATCCTTTCATTTGTGTTGGGTTTCAATCTATTTCATATACTTATACAGTCCACTAGCCTTATTTTTATTTTTACTTGGAAGATTATATTTCGAAAAATTGAACTTAAATAATTGAACCACACTTTTCAGTTGATTAACTGAAACTCTACCCAACACATTTTGGTCCTTCGGGTCGGATAAAAGGCTCAATTTCAAGCTCATTTTCTTGAAATTTGAGAGTTCTAGTCAAAAATTCAAAAATACTAGTTTCATAGCGGCCAATATATATTCGAATATACGACGATCATCACAATCTGGCAACATAGTTCCACAGCTGACAGGTCTCATACATCTGTTTCCATCGAGATATTCAGTTTCATCACTTTTCAATTCACGTTTTACTGTTTGTCTCTGTTTCTTATTCGATTTCTTCATAACAATGCCACCGAAGACAGATACAGGCATTGAAGCATTGGATAAGATGGTCGAAAAAGAGAGAATAAAAGCTCTCTAAAAGTTAAAACACCTTTTATTGTAAACGAAAATTCAAATATGAACTAATTTTGAAATTATACATTTCCCATCATCAATACGCTGCATCCCATTATTTTCATCACATTTTTTTTATATTATCTATAATTTTTTTTTTCACCCCTTTCTCATCCTAACTTCTTTACTTTTTTTACAATTCAATATAATATATGTAGTCCCTTCGGGTGTTCGTCCTCTGTTATAATTTATATCGCTGCTATCATTCATTTCAAGTGTTTCTTTCTGATTGTTAACATTGTCTATGTCTATAATATTAGTGGGCCCTTCTTTTGGAAGGTTACACCTGTGAGCGTTCTTCTTTAAAAAAAAATTATATTAGGGAGGTACTTTTCATACTGTTCTCGAATGATTATCGAATCGTTGAAGAATTCGAAACAGATTTCACCGAAGAAGATATCAAAATACTAATAATATGAAAAAAACTGAGGAAATAATAACGATTTGAGAGAAGATGCAAATCGATCGATTCATTCACGTTATCTAGAACTTGACTTTTCACGAATGACAACTTGGAGTATCCTGAAAAAAATTATTAAGATCCGCAGGAAATCGCAGATACTAGAACTAGGACAGATACTAGAAATATGAAATTTCAACTATATGGCCTGCACCAACCATTCTTGAGAAATATAACGTTTTTAAATTTCGGAAACATATCGTTCTTATTGGGAAACCTATCACTAATATAATTTTTCAATATTTTCACCTCTTCGGATGGGTTCAAGCAGTGCTTGGGTGCTTAAAGCAAATATGACTAAGGTGATCTATACACACATATAAATACATTAGGTACACGTATTCTCATGCCTGTCAAAAAATATAGATGGTCCTTGGCTGTGTGCATGTGTTTCGGAGCTTATAGAAATGAAAAAAGATTTCCTTACAATAAGAAACGTATAATACCAAATTTCATCGCATATTTGAATCAATGTGAAGGTGAGTTTAATGGTAACCCAAAAGTGCCTGTTTGATCCCCATTTTTGAAATGGATCGAACAAACATATCTGTATAGATTTTAGAATATCCTCTTTCAATGAAAATGATTTATATCTGCACTATCAAGGGTAATCTCTGACTTCGGTCTCAAACTAAGGTTTTAAAATAAGTTCAGAATATCGGGAATATCTTGAAAGCAGCTAAATTTTTTTAGTTAAAAAGTTTTCTGTAACAAAAAACTTGGATCATTCATAGACTCGATAGTCGTGAAGATATCAATGTGTGGCATTTGAAATTACATCCTGTATATCCATCATTTCAATATCAATATGCTCGAAAAAACTTGATATACATCAGGCACAAGGTGAGTTATGGGGTACCATACTACGTAAAGACTTCTTTAGACGCAGATAAGGCGCAGTACACAGACATTCTTTTCTTGAATTGCCTCTTCGATTGAGTTTATTTGTCATGAAATATATATGCTTTTGGGACTACTTATCGATCTGACTAATCAATAGCTGCTTCCAGTGTAATCCAAGCCCATCATCTGTATAAAAATATACATTTGTTCCATCAACGTCGAAAAACGTATCAGTTAGGTATAGCATTTTCGTTTATTGATATATGGAATTCTTCAACTTCAATATTCAATCAGGAAAATGGGGAGATTATTCGAAACTTGTTTCTTACCGTACGTTGATAGAGTTCGACGAAAAGAACTAGATGTTTAATAGCGAAAATTTATAGACTCAAACTTATTGAAACATGGTGGAATTCACATTTTAATTGATTCATTTTTCACAATTTAGAACGTATATTGTGTTGTCGTGGATAGATTTCGCGATGTTGAAAGTTATATTCCTTATTCTTTCAATCGTCCACAATTGAAATAGGCAACAAGAAAGTCAAAAAAGGCCCAGGTGGGAATGAAGCCGAATAAGCTTTTTGAGACAGAATTTCTAGACTTCAGATATCCATGTACAAGAAGTGAAATCATTCGAAAAGTTGTTGCGTAAATAGTGGAAAAGTAATGTCGAGCAAAAAACTTTAAAATGAACCTCATTTTGATAGATTCAAAAATTTTTTTGGAATTGCATGTATGGGTTATCAAACTTTCATTCTTTTTGGTTTGTATGGAAATTCATGTTACACGAATTTTTTTTTACGTTGAGACAACAAATAAATTTTTTAATCCTTTCCGTGATGTTTTCGATACTGGAAGCTGCAGTCAATTGGGCAATAGTAGCATAATATTCTATGAATCAGGTAAATATTAGAGGCTTCCAAATGTTACGGGTTGAAGAATCTTTTTTAACTGATGCATAAATCATCCAGTAAGCATGTAAGCAGGGTGAGCTCACGAAATGAACGACATTCCATTGATGGTCCTCTATGTAATAGGAATATGTGCAGTTGGTGGTGAATCACCCTGTATAACCCAGATTATTTAAGAGATGTAAGATACCGATTTATTTCATGTTGAAATTGGTAGATGGAGATCCATGATTGATATCCTTCACTGGACAGTTTATGTACAGGGTGATTGTTTATATTTTACTCAATAGCAATATTGGTCGGAAAAAACCGTTCGAATGGGCAACTTTGTGGTGTTTTCATGGGAATTCAGTACTAAGAAATGCATAAAAGCATTATAACCCCAAAAAATCTTATGAGAACTGTTACTTTTTTAGTGGTACACTCTGTATTTCATTTTCCTAATAGGTAGAGCTCTTTTTTCTGATAGCAAAAATATATATTTTATGGAGGTTATTTTTGGCTGTTTTCTAATATAATAGCTTTTTTCGTCTGAATCTAAGGCGGCTGTAGAACGCCACTCGAGAATGCTGTGATTTCTTTATATTATTATATTAATTTAGTAAGATATATAGATATATAGATATAGCAACTATTTCTCCTTCTATGTGGAGAAATAGAACTTTTCGATGATCCTGTCAGTCGTTTGAAATAAAAACGTTTGAAACTAAAATATTCTATTTCCAAACGTACGATAACAAACAACGTCGTTTTCAGACATGACAGACTCCCTTAGAATAATATATCCATTATTAAACTGAATTTGTGCTGTAACAGTATCTATAATAGTACGAGAGATGGCGACCAAGATTTTTGACTTATAGCGGCTCGGCTAAAACCACACGGAATCGATAGATTATATGACCCTGTACCCAGAAATGCGATTTTCAGACATTTTGCGCGTAGCGTATGATCTGACCGCATTTTCGAAAATGTCAAAAAAACAACATGGGTGACTCATAGCGGCCCGTCTGATTTCCGGAATGTAGTTAGATAATAGCCCTGAGATACCAATAACACAGTTTTCAGACACCAAGATTGTAGCGCGTACCCAGGAGACCAATAAAAAAAAGTAAAAAATGAAAAAAATAAAAAACTTAAAGCGGCCCGTCTGAAAATTATTTTTAAAGGTTAAGCCGGGTCAATTGATGTGGAAAGATCAATTTTCAGACAAAAAACATGTCGCCTTACATTTTTATAGCATTTCGAAAATGTCAAGAAATCTGACCTAAGTGACTCATAGCGACCTGTCTGAAATTCGTCGTCAATAATCGAATACGTTCCCCAGATGTGGAAAAAAATGATATCAGACAAATTGAATGTAGCATTTAACTAATCAGACAACTTTTCAATTTGCAGTACTTAGCCCGGTTGCATGAACGTGAAGTAAATTTACCTCAGGGGTATCGTTCAATTTTGTCATACACATATTTATCAAACATTTATCTAATGTGTTTCTGAATTCAAGTTTCTTTCCTCAAGCACAAGAAATCAATGCTGAATAGCCGCAATCCTATAGAAATACTAGCACTGAACATGAAATTGAGGTAGCTACCAAATTTACTAATTGAAAATTCGGAAGAATGAAATGATAATACGTACTTTTGTAGTTTGTGGCCAATAAAACATTAATTATTCAGCAAAAATATATGCATTATATTTATTTAGATATTATGAATTAGTTCAACGTTCAACTCAAATCATTTCTAATATATTCCTGATCCAAGTCCGTGAAATAATTTGAGAAATTTCCGAAATACTTCACAGAAATTCTTTTGATTATAGTCACTAACACCAAATAGACATATTCCAAATGAAATATATAAAAAAATATATGACTTCAATTCAGAAATTAGTTTTACATGAATTATATTCAACGCATCAACTCCTTGTGGTCAGAGCTTGAGGGCAAAGCAAGCCTGTGGTCACATAAATATTGGTTTACATCTTCCATATGATTTTGACAAGTTGACTTCACACTTGGTTCATCTCTTTTCCTTGCGATAAGATCGCATATGTCTTTCTCTTACTAGTGTAGCCGGAGTTTTTGCCGGGCGACTCCAGCACATTTTTTCGTTATAGGCGACACTCAAAATGTCTGAAAACCGTATTTTCGTATTTTGAGCATCCACACCGATGATTCAAAACAAAAATGAACCGAGCCGCTATGAGTCACTTAGGTCAGATTTTTGACATTTTTGAAAAGACACCCAGGTCAAACGCTACGCACAAAATGTCTGAAAACACAAATTTTAGTGATAAAATAACAAAATCTATGTACATTTTCAATATCAGACGGGCCGTTATACGACCGTCGACCATTTTTCTTTTACACAGCAGAAATGCCCCCCCGCGAAGATGCTACACTTCTGAGTATTACTACTTACCAGTCGGCTCTAGGGTCATCTAATCTATCGATTTTACACGGTTTTAGCCGGGCCGCTATGAAACATGGTTTTGGTCGTCATCTCTCGTACTATAAACCAAGAACGTGTTATAATAACTCACGCCTATAACTCGCTCTAATAAATATATCGTATGGAGAGCATTCACTTCAATACAAATAGGAAAAATTAAATTGCTTACGAAATGAATAAAAAAAGGAGGATAGATTGGGAACTTTATTGCAGACATCAAGGTAACGTGCTCGCCATTCATTTCTACATTTCCACTGGTCTCAATATCCAAAAATTGCAGTGAAAAACGTGAATTTTTGACGTTTTCTACGCGATTCGATTCTCGACGACCACAGAGCTGTATCACATTGCCAACGTCTCTGAAATTATTTTGACTTTCCCGAGTGCCACCCTGCGTCAGTTTTAGGTAAAAAAACTTCCTAAATCTGGGCCAACCGGGATACTTCATACAAAGTAATGGAGTATATTGAATTCGAAAGAGAAGTGACTTTTCATGGCTCGCACGGAAACTCAAGCTCGCCATGAAAAGTGACACTTCTCCTTATGAAATAATATACTATCAATTTGATTGCTGAATGGAGTCGAAAGTCTGTTTTCAAGGCAATTCGATGCTACAAAGAAGATGGATTAAGTCTCGATCCCTTGATAATGCAGAAAACTTCAAACCGTGTATATCTCTTACATTTAATTACGTATACTGGATGTCTCGGAACACTAGGACAGCCTATAAATAGCTAGGACTCACGAAAAGAAACAAGTTCAATCTATATGGACCCTAAAATACAGCTCTTCTCAGAAGGCGACTAGCGTATGTTGCAGTTTTCTACATATCAATGGAGCTACCACATGAATTATTTTCAAATTTGATGTGTTATTTTCCACTTTTATTTATTACATTCGCCATTTTATATGGTCTTCAGATAAATAGGTGGAAGAGGGGCGTTCTTGACTTCTATTCCTAAATTTTTCAACCATTACTTTTTAATATTATTTCTTTAGGGGATTATGACTTCCCGATTTTTTGCCTCCTGTTTCACAGCTTAAAGACTGAATTTTCTGGAGAAAAATTAATTTTCTATTTTTCAACTTATTTTATTTGTTACCTACTTCCACTATTCATGATTTTAATATTTTTTTTTACTTGATTCAACTCGATTTGAGAATCGTACATAAAGTATTTCCACTAGTTGTGAAAAATTTCCATATTTAGGTCGACATTTTCGAAGAGTTGTTTCCTTCAGTAAGCAATTTTGAATTCATTTGGTATTTTCTAAATTTGAGTCATAAAAGCCCCCTATGCATAACCAGCACTCCTGTTCCGGGACACCCTGTATAAACGGAAATTGGACTTCGCTAGAATAAGCAATGTCTTAACTGGATACAGGTAGATATACAATGGAAGATCATTAGACGACAATCATGACATTTTATGTAAGGGTTAAACATTTATTCACAGTAAGAGCAAGCAAGAAATTTGATTGAAAAGGTGCTCAAAAAATTATGAGACAAATGTCATTTTATACGAGTTGACTGATCTTCGCTCGATTCTGAGGGGTCCTCGTATATAATAACAAAATATTTCAGACAAGACATAGAAGGTAAAAGGTGCACGAAGTTAGCTTCTCTTTTCTTAAACGTACTCACCGAAGCTACGCGCACACAGCTGGACCATGTCGATGAGTGGTTGCTCATACTCACATGTGAGGTTTCCGACAGGGAGGTGTCTTGGGTCCTGTAAATTCCAATTGGGATTTCGCATGTTGTCGAACAGAGCTTCTGGTATAAGCGACCGTATGTTCGAATCCACATGTCGTCTTTCGTTATCTTCATCTGCAATAAGTAATTTGCACATTCAGTAAAAAGTTCAAACACTCTCGTTTCGCATAATTGGGATGGAATAATTGTATTTATTTCCGTTTGTATGAATATACGTCATGTTCAGACTGATATCAATTATCGGAGGAGGAGATATTATTCTGAATTTCACAAAAACAACCAAGATATCATATTGCTTCAGATGGCTCGTGATGGTTATAACTCCTCTTTTTCTCTGTCTTTTATTGAAAAACCATATTTTTTGTTTGATTTTGTTCAAACTCAGTTTGTCAACATTATAGGTTTATTCATATTATTCATTCAATTATTTTGAATCATGGTAGTTATATTATTATAATATTAAAGACAGCTCTATAGCACTAACGTGGCCGTAGATAATAGCTCTGATGATGATTCGATGATTTTCCAAACAAATCGAATTCCAGATCTACATCTAGGATTATTTCAGAATTTACGACTTTCTGACATATTTTATCGGATTGAATCAGAAATAACTCGAAAATTAGGCGTTCTATGCAGAAACATAGGATTAATATTTTTCCAAGTGATTCGTTTATGCAAAAATATTTCAACTTTAATCGTTCCATAGTGTATTTTTTCGTGGATTTATGAGTCAGCTAGGCTTTAACTTTGATTTCAGAGTAAAAATTCGATAAGTATAGATTGTGAAACATGCACCATGAATAGGGACACTTCATTTGTCCGAATATATGGATATAAAAAAGCGTTCGTTGAGAAACTGTTTCGTCAATGAGAGGGTCTACAGTTGAAAAACTGAAAAAGCCAAAGTGTTACCCTTTATTAATATATCTGTGGTTCCAAAGACTCAAAAGTTGAATCATCGCATAGTGCATCGAGATAATGGACTATGCTGGCCGTTGCATCCTTCATTTCCGCCATTTCAGGTTTCAAACCACTAGCGGATTTAGGTAGTTTTCCGAGCAAGCAAGCGTACAGAGTGAGGCAAATAGGACACATTTGAATGAAGAGTCCTATTTATAAACTGTCAATGAATTACTTCTTTTATAGAAAATATAAGGATTTTTATTTTGATAATACACTGACAAGACTATTTTTAAAATCTCTTTCTGTCAACTCCTTGTCAAATATAAAATACTATAACAATGAGAATCTAACAATCTTCTGTAACATTCTCCCCCCCGGTGCTAACTTCTTGATTAGCACGAATATTGAGCCAGGGGGGTTTTCTTGCAGGTCGCTTGTAGATTCCGTGTGCTGCCTGAATAGCAGCAACTTTACCCATTGACCAAAGTCCTCTTGGAAAATCTTTTTCATTTTTTATGACTAGTTCTCCTTCTTTGAGATCGGGATTATCTTCATTCCATTCAGTGCGATTCACCAGGCTTGGGAGATACTCGCGTAGCGGTAGCCAACGTTTCCACAACATGTCCGCTAAGTATGGAGAAATTCTCCATTGTCTTTTCAATAGAAGATCCCTTTCGCTAAAAATTCCTGGTGTTATGATGGTGACTGATTTACCAATAAGTAGGTCGTTCGGGCAAATACTGACTCCATCCTGAGGATCTGTGGATACGTGAGTAAGGGGCCTACTATTAATTATATACTCTGCTTCGCAGAACAAAGTTTGAAGAACTTCTTCAGCTGGGTGCCGATCTTTCATTATAGCCGTTAGAGCCCTTTTGAAACCACCTGGTTTAGGTAGGCATTTACTCTCATTTTTTTGCGTCAATGAAGTTTCATCATTTTGATCATAGTGATTTTGCACTTTATTTGTCCACTCTCGAACATAAGATGTACGAGTTTGTACTGATTTCCTTCTTTCAACCTCCTCTTCAGAAGAACATTCTACAAAACTCGACTCAACTTTTTTCAGAAATTCTTGATATTTGGAAAGTGAATTTTCTTTATGTTTCAAACGCGCTTCACCTATCTTCAAAAGCTTCTGTTTTCTGTCGAGTTCTCTCTGTTTCGCTTCAATTTCCTCAATAGGTTGTGCTGTTCTTTTCATATCTTCAACTTCACATTCTAATTCGACAATTTCTTCCTGATTCGAAAAAAGGTTTTCTTGAAGTGAATCTATTTCATTCTGTTTTTCTAACAGTTTCGATCCCAGTTCGTATTTATTTTGGGAATGACTAATTCGAGATTTTGTTTTTGCACTTTTTACTGACATGGATTGACTTTTCTTTTCATTTTCATCATTTGAAACATAGAATTCTTCCATGAAAGATTTGAGGAACATATTGGATAAATCACTTGCACTGGCACTATTCGGGTATTTGTATTCGAAAAAGTCACACAATCGTTGTAAACTAAAAAAGCTGAGTGATTTACTCAATAATTCACAGTGCTGATTATATTCTTTGGAGTTTTTTCGGAATTCAAATCCAGAAAACGATGATATATGTCTTCTTGCGGATCTTCCTTTGACTTCTTCTCCATATAAAGCAAAACGAATATCGTTTAGTAAATTTTTGTCACCAGCGGTTCTCAATTTTGCCCACAACTTTGGTATTTCTCGAAGTACCAACTTTGGTGAAGACATGTTGATTTTTGTGTGAATTCTGACTGTACACCCTAGTGCTGGAACTATCCGGCTCGAAGGACCACACTTTGTCAATGAATTACTTCTTTTATATGAAATATAAGGTTTTTTATTTTGATGATACACTGACAAGACTATTTTTTAAATCTCTTTCTGTCAACTCCTTGTCAAATATAAAATTCTATAACAATGTGAATTTAACAATCTTCTGTAACATAAACTGTATAAACAAAACCTGATGTCGATGCCTCATCGTTTTAGTGTTAGAGGGTGATTTCGTAAATGTGCATTTTTGAAAAGGGGTCTCAACTTTCCCAGTGGAAAATTCTGCCTTCTCGTGAAAACATTTCTGTGACACATTTTCATGTACCATTTAATGGTGTCGGTATATTTTCCAAAAATAATGCTTATCAATATTTATTTATAGAACTAAATTTTATTTCATATGGGATTCTGACGCTAGAGATTTGTATACAGGCTGATTTTTTAAGTATTTCATTAGACGTATTCGACGAAGTAATTCTGATACGAATTCAAGATTCTGTATTTTTGTTTCAGAGTTCATGAACTTGAATTGTGAAATATTTTCAAGCGGAAACCACTTCCGGTTCTACCAGAAACGAATGAATTTATTTCTACCTACAGATTGTTCTGACTATATTTTACGATAATTGCCAATACATAATGTGATATTTAAGTTGATTGGCTGTATGAAAGTGTGCGGATATGCGTAGCTCTTCTTATGTGTGTTTTACTATTCAACTTTGTTTAAAATATTAGCTCTGGGACAAAACCAGAAAATCCTCATGGATATTAAACAATGCTCTAAATTTTTAGAAATTTATCACAGTGTTTTTTTATTATAGTTTCACAGTAAGATGTTGCGCAATTGCGAACATATAAACGGAAGACTAGTCGTCAACATTGGGATGCGGTCGCTACGGATGACCTGGAAAAAGCAATTATGGAAGTTGTTTCTAAAACGATGGGCTACAAAAAAGCTTTAAAACAATATCGCACTAAAAACTAAACATTTTAAACCCCAACAGGTGAAGAGAAAGATTGTGAGACAAAAAAAAACAAGAACAAGAAATTGACAAAACAAAAAGCTCAAGAGTCTAGCTCAGAAGAAGACGAAAAATCAAAAGATGACAAGGACACCCTCTGTATTTACTGCAAAGAGCGGTTCTCTCATGATGGGTGGATAAAATACACTAAAACGTGCAATAACCAAGCACGCGAAGGATGTACAAGATTGTTAGAAGATGATCTAGAAGATTTCGTGTGTGCTAACTGTGAATACTACGCAGTACCCGGTATTGCCCTTTTTGCTATACTGTTCTGCCCCGAGGGTTGGGGCATAACCGTAAAATAGAATATAATTTTTGTTGTTGCTTTTTTCATCTTGTACTGGTTTTTAATAAGTTCAACTCACTTCACTGTTTGGCTCATATGCTACGGCATTAATAAGTCAAGTGTCAACCAATACACATGAATAAAAAAAACATTGCAGATTTTTTTTAGCTACCCGGTTTTGCCCCCCTTTTTCCTATATGCAAGGTTTTCGGAAAAACTACTAACACAATTATTCGAAAAAAGGTCCGTTAGGAAAACTGGTTGGACAAGGAGAATGTTATAGCAACTTTTCCAAAATGCACATTTGCGAAAAACAGCCTATAAGTCGAACATAGATATGCTGTTTTCCTTTTCAGCCTCCAGATACCGACATCAGTTATGTAGCAGCGCGTAGCTGCAGCCTAATTTTCAACGATATATTTATTATTCAATGCCTTTCCAATGATCGGGGAGTATTCAAGAGATGAATTCGGAGCATTTATAATTTTGCTGAGACTCAGAGTTCGGAAAAGTCTGATCTCTTCATTCGAGTTCGGTGATATGCAGAGAATGATAAAGATCATTTTTCGAATGATTTGTTCGAAATTCGAAAATTAGAAGTTGGTTGAAAAACCATCAACGGTTTTTTGTCGACCTCAAAGCGAGGAATGAGTCTTTATGGGCGTCGCCAGGGAGGGAGCCCGCCCCCCTCATAGCTTGAAAATCCCTTAAAAACTCATGAAATAATAGCAATATATACGAAAATCAGTTATTTTTATTCTGTTTTTTTTGCCCCCCCCCCCCTCCTGACTCAATTGTCCTCCCGAGGCCAACGGTGGGCGATGCCCTTGGTTTCAAAAAAAGGTGACCCTGTCTCAAGGATAGATAGAAAACTGGAAAATAATGGAGATAGCCGAGAAAAAAATTTCATCTACGCCATCTGTATTTAAGATTGAAGAAAACAAATTTAAAATAACAAGAAAGAAAAGCCCTGAATCCCAATTTTCAAACATGTATCCCCTTATCGATGAGGTCCCAAATACGCGACACAGAATTTTGAATTCAACTAATCCTCACTCATAAATAATAATGATAATTAATAACTTCTTCATTTCTTTATAATTGCATCGGTTGATACATACAGAAATCTTCGTTTTCTAAAGCTGCGTATACATGTGCGAGCCGAACCTATCGCGAACCGCTCGCGAACCGATAGCGACAATTATTTGGACGGCATGTCGAACCTCTATACAGGGTGTCCCACGGTCGAGTGCTTTAGACGTTTCTGGAGAACTGGACATATTTGAAATCCGAAAATTGGGATTATGATATTATTGGAAATTCTCTACAGACCAAAAATATTTTTGGAGCTTGAGCGCTTCCGGTTATACCGGAAGTGGAAATAAATTTGTTCAAAAAATATTTTTTTCAATATTTTCGTTTCTGATATGATTGAGTATTCAATTCTGAATACATTTTTGTTTAAACCATTGTATTCATTCGAATAGTTTTCAAAATGTCGAAAAAAAACCTGAAAAAATGTCAAATATTCATCGTCAGTGTTATGTTCATTATTCTTATTCTGAAAATCCCGAGTGTAAACCGTTCTCACAACGTCAAAGTAGAAGAATGTGTAAAGGTCATGCATCTTTTGAATTTCATAAATATCATCACAGGGTGTTTCAAATTCTGTGTCGAAAACAGTGATCGAAAATTGGCCATAACTTCTGTTTTTCAAATTAGAACCCTATTTTTTCATGATTGCGTTAGATTCTGCGAAGAAAAATAAAGATAGCATTCTCAGATGCTCTTGCTCCTAAATTTAGTAATTTCCGAGATAATTGAGCTTTTCGGAATTCATGTTATACGTAGAGTCAAATTCATCTTATCTCTTGCATGAGAATATTCTGTGACTAAAGAAGATAAATTATTCCATTAATAATTCACAAGTGACAGCTCTCATTTCAGGCCTTAACCTTACTTCTCGATTTTACTTCAATGGTTACTATGGTTTCATAAGAAAATTCATCGAATCTGTTGGCATGAGAATATTCTGTGACCATAGAAGATAAATGATCCCATTAATAATTCACAGGTGACAGGTCCAATTATTAGTTGTTACTATGGTTTTATGAGAATATTCCATAGAATTATAAATATAGAATTTGAGCGTAGTGGCTAATAAGTATACAAAAGTGTGGCAATACTTCCCCTTAAATCCAGGGTCAGTTGTCGCTATACGCATGCGTTGGGAGAAGAGAAAGGGACATGTCATTATGTATCCATGGATACCACATGTAGCTCAATACAAACAGATTGTTGTCAATTGTTGATCGCCATGATGCCCCTATTCTCCTACTCTCCGCTATCGCACATGCGCAATAGTCTCACAGACCCTAAGCAGAGCCTTCTAGATGTTTCACTTTTAATTTCAAGGATCAAATTATAGGTATAGAATTATGTGGAATATTCATCGAATCTGAAGAGATTCGATGAAATTGACACTACGTACAACATAAATCCAGAAAAGCTCAAATATCTCGGCAATTACTGAATTTAGAAGCAAGAATATCTGAGGGTGCTATCACTATTTTTCTCCGCAGAATCCAACGCAATCATAAAAAAATAGGGTTCTAATTTGGAAAACAGAAGTTATGGCCAATTTTCGATTACAGTTTTCGACCCAAAATTTGAAACACCCTGTGATGATATTTATGAAATTCAAAAGATGCATGACCTTTTCACATTCTTCTACTTTGACGTTGTGATAACGGTTTACACTCGGAATGTTCAGAATAAGAATAATGGACATAACACTGACTATGAATATTTGACATTTTTTCAGGTTTTTTTTCGATATTTCAAAAACTATTCGAATGAATACAATGGTTTCAACAGAAATGTATTCAGCATTGAATACTCAATCATATCAGAAATGAAAATATTGAAAAAAATATTTTTTGAACAAATTTATTTCCACTCCTGGTATAACCGGAAGTGCTCAGGCTCCGAAAATATTTTAGGTCTGTAGAGAATTTCCAACAAAATCATAATCCCAATTTTTTGATTTCAAATATGTCCAGTTCTCCAGAAACTCGACCGTGGGACACCCTGTAGAGCCGCTCGCAAACCGTTCGCGCCGATCCATCGATAGTCGGATCTCTTCACGATCTCAACGCGAGCCCAGTGTAAGTTCGTTAAGCCGTCGGTATTGGTTCGCGAGCGGATCGCAAGTGTGTACGTGAAATTAACGAACATGACACGAACACTTCGCGAGCGGTTCGCGATAGGTTCGGCTCGCACATGTATACGCAGCTTTATATTTTATATGTAGGTACTAACGAATGAGATTAGGTGTCACAAAATTATTCGAAAGAAGGAGGAAAAGGACGGTTCTATCATGCTTTTTAAACTTTTTTCCCCATTTCAATCTATCTTATTTCTTATCACTCAATTAGTCAGCTCGTCTATTTCTTCCGGAAATAAAAACCTCGGGAGTAAAGTTGCCATTATCCACTTCTCCGCCTCAGCTTCCTAATCAAACATGCTTCTTCGCCACCTTCGTTCGCTTGCCAGCCGTGTACATTTTGGCGGATATTCAAAAATTAAGTTCAATTAGAACGTCAAACGCCGTCGGGGAAGTACTGGTGCCCGAGTTTGCCTAAGGCACGCTAAAACTAATTAAGTCCTAGTCTGAGTGAATGAAAGCTGGCAATGGGACTGAATTCATAATCAGGAGAATTTCATCTGCCCCGCTGGGACGTTGGTGGAATGAAACTGAATTCAGTGTTTAGCGGCCAGAATGTACGCAATAAAATTGGAACAAATGAAATTTGAGGTTCGAAAAGGCCTCGTTTGACACGAAATGGGGCGATTTTTGCGTTTGGATGATACCTTTCGGCAGAAATTATGTTTTTTGACAAGGGTTGGAGTATAACATTTCAAATGGAAGAGTTATTGTACCACTAACTGTGCGAATCAATTCGTGTGTTTCCCAGAACTCATCACTTATATTAAACATGCGTAGGTATCTGCCGATTAATTTTACGGAACCACAAAACAGAGGAAATCGAGCCCAACGTAGTGGATTTTTCAATATGGAATTAGTCATCTTCATTTGTTTAGGCTAAGGGATTATGATTCTCATTCCGTTCATTAATTTTTTCATTCATTCAAACTATTCACAAAAGCCAAGGTATTAACAAGTAAAAAAATAAAGAGAATGGACAAATGAAGCTATGAAAAGCTTCAATAATCCGAATGGTCGTAGGTCCACTTTGGAATGCACATGCAAAATTTTGAACTAGTGACGGCTCGTCAGGGTATACAGGGTCCACCGGGCCGATCGAAAACTAATCGAGAAATAAGAAATAATAAAAATTTTATTTATTCAACCTCATTCCGAATCATCAATTTCGAAATTCAAATCTCTATTATGCCCTCGAAATCTTATATTTCTACTTGGAACAGAAAAAATTTTTTCATCTCATCTTCGCGTAAAATATACAGGGTGAGTCTTTCACTTGTACATATATTTCAACTGTAGATTCGTGAGGCCAAATGAAACCTTTTTTTCATTTACACTTTTTCTGAATTCGACTCTGTTAAAAAGATAAAGCCATTTGAAAAAAAATTGGGCTTATTACGTTCCTGAAATGATACTGTGGAATTGATTCAAAGTTCATATTTTTCGATTAAAATTGAGTTTATACATTTATGGAATACTCAAGTACTAACCTTATTGGAATAAAAATGTTGCAAACACGATAATTTCAACAAGAACAGTTAGTTACATCGGATTATATCTGCAACTGAAAAGCCACATTTCTCTGCAGATTAGTTTGTAAACACTTATAACTTGCTCATATTCTCCTCGAAATTCCCAAACAATCTCATGAAGAAAGACGTTTCATTCAGATTTATCATTGAACAACCTAACCTAATCTATTTCTTATCGATTCTGTGAATGTTTGCACAGAAATTTCAAGGAGATGTTGTCAGCTTGCTGATATTTTCATAGAGGTTAAGGATTTTTCACGAAAAATATCTATGCATTCTCTCCCTCTCTTTCATCTAGGTACGAACTCTGCCGTTTCCATCATAAATCGACTTTGTCGCGACTTTCTCCACGCATGCGTATAGCGAAAACTGACGGATTGGTTATCTCAATTACCCTTGGAGGCCAACTATAAACAATAACAAACTCTAAACATTATGTCGTGAAGTTCTGAATACATTCAGTGAATTATTGTTCTAATGTGATTATTATGTGAAGTGAATTAATATAATTTTAACCGTGTCGAGTTTATAAAATTCCAAGAGGATATTGTTTGGATAGGAACATCGTCACAGATTATAAGGTATCATTTTATTTTTCATTGATTTCAATTTAATACGAAGTTTGTATCGATATTCATCATTCATATCCGAATTTTGTATTTTATGGACATTTAACTTCAATATGGACCGGTAACAATAAATTTTTGATAGAAAGTGTTCGTATTAAATGCTCCTTGGTGTTCAATTTTATCTCCCACATTTGTGGGATTTTATAATTAAATATCTCTACATCAACGTTTTCCATCATTTCAATTTGAGTCTCGACAAAGTTGATAAATACTGTGACAACATTGTAAACTCGTTTGAAGACCGGAAAAGAAATAATATTCGATGATATTCAATTCAGAGACGCATAGGTACAGATTAATCTTGAAATTAATGATTTTTTCGTCAAATTTCTCCGGGTGAAATTGGAAATAACTCGAAAACGACGCGTTCTATTGAAAAAAAAATAAAAATACTTTCAGTTTCTTAAATGATTGATTCTTTCGAAAATATGAACCGTTTATCTTTTTAAAGAGGTTTAATGATGTTTCAGCGTGTATTGATGAGTCGACTACCCAGTAACTTTTATACTAGGAGAGATATTGGCTAGGTTTTGATTGAGGAATATGCACCATGAATAGAGTAACCACTCAACCAAAATTCAGTTCATTCGAAGTAACGGTTCCGAAGATATAAACAGAAAAGTGTTTTTTTCATGAATTTTCGACACCCTGTATATTCCAAACCAAAGCGAATTTTGAAAAATGGTTTGAAAAAAAAGTGTTTCGTTTCATGAGAGGAATCTACAGTTCAAATATATGTACAAGTCGAAGACCCTGTATACGACGCAGATCGGCCAGCCAACCGAGAGCTTCAGAATATGCAACACCTACTACTCACGCAGTTTTCCGAGTAGAGCGGTACAATACCTCGATATTCGGACGGTGCTTGATACATTCAAGTGTTTTTTGAAGTTTCAGAACTTCAAATTGAAATAAAAAACATTTGAAGCCAATTTCACAGTTTCTTATTGTTCATATCAAATATCAAATGAAAATTTAATGGACAATTATTGAATATCACCTCTATTTCGAAAAAAAAAATGTTTTCGTTCAGTTTAGTGATTTACTGATCATGAAAATATGGTGGGTCTCACGAAGCGCAATCAGCGCTGATCAGAGAATCATGGGTTTGATCCACTCGATTTGACAGTTCTAAATTCACATTTGATTCAACTGATTTCAAAGTTAACATACCTTTATGAAACCCAACGTTCGAAAATATTTCTTATTCTTAGTACATTCAATCGTAGTGTAATACGCGCTTGGTCGGAGAGCTGACCCTAGGGTGGAGATCGTTGAATCGTATATTAGGAATTGAATTAGGTCAGCTTCATAAAATGAGAGAAAGCGCGGTGTATATGTTTCTTATATACAATGAAGCATATTCTTTTTTCCAGGTATTTGCGTTCTGCACAATGCAAAATGCACTTCCTAGTTGCGGGGGTTATGTCTTGAATTCCGAGGAGCACTAATCCAGCAAATCATTAATACTAATCATTTCTCTATTTCAGTATCGTAATGAGTTCATTACATTATATTTTGGTTGCCAGGACTAGCTTCCGATCCTATATCAATTCTCAACACACGTCAATTTGGAAATGTCAATTTCGTAACAGTCACCAACTGCCAAGATAAAATGCAAGTCACTAGGACGATAATCTGAATTTTTCATTGAATTTCAACGGAATTTTACTGAAATAGAGAAAATATCGTCTAATACTCGTTGCAGAATGCAATTCCAACACTCATGCGTTCGAAACTCGCTCGTTCGTCGTTCGTTTTCGAATTTCGCATCCGTATTGAAATAAGAACCCATTCCGCAACTAGTTTTAAAATATACTATTATACAGCTAATTCGATTGATGGGCAGCCCCAACTCTGTTGATCTATGGCTTTCGATTTCACGAGTGATGTAGAAAACTCTCAGGGCGAAAGAGAAAGTGGAAAAATTTGTGGAAATTGGCAAGACCTTGAATGAGATTTCATCAATAAGTTAATTCTAAGACCCATTGACAGTGGCCACGAGAAATATTGAATTTGTCATATTATACCGTCTGTCACTACATATAGCGTTTCACGTTGATAGATTGGTTCTTATTATATTCAGAATTCAATTCAATGAGCATTTAATTAAATCCTCCGATTAGTCCGATTGATTCAATTCAATGGGTATGCAACCTTATCGTTTCAACATCACTAGTTTGTGTAGATACTCCCAACTGGAATTTCTACTTCTCTATCGGATGATATGTTGTGATGATCCAATAGCCGTTTCACAAGCTTCGTTTGTTAACCGATCATACGAACATTGCAGACATACCATTCTGACAATGGGAGTTTCCAGTACCTCAAAATATGCATGTCATTCCCATGACGTAATGAAGGGAAGTTTATAACACATTTGTAACCATTTATTCACTCTGAATTCTGAAGAACTGATTAATTAATCGATATTGAAAATGTGATTTCAACACGTGTGAATTCAAACGTCTCTCTGCTGTGACGTCAGTGGCTCAATTTGTAATATTATTGGTTGAAGTTTGCGATGGAGGGGACAAAGCCCAGAGTAACTGAGAGACGCGCCACTGTTGTCAATTCTTTGTAAAATCTCTAAATTTATATATTCAGTAATCGTATTATATTTGCGATGTGATCACTATAAAGCCGGACTCCCACTACTCGTGTATTTGGCAAATATTTGCCACTTGCCTATATTTGGCATGTAGTGGGAGTGGTTCACTCGGCCAATACTTGTCAATCTTGTCATTCAAATTCGAAACTTCATCTACTTGCCAAGTACGCAAATAATTGCGTATTTGCCAAATACACGAGTAGTGGGAGTCCGGCTTAATGTTTTGAAACATCGCCGGGCCAGCTAGTTTTCAATAAGGTTGATATAATACTCATTCTCTGAAAATACAAATATTGATGTGACAACCACGCCTACAAATTATAAATAAAAACATAACCTTCTTATTTGCCATTATTCCACATTTCGACGTCTTCTTTGCGTACTATAGAATGGCATTTATTTCTTACAGTTATGTTTAGGATAAGATGCCTAGAATACTGGTGTAAGCACTCGTCGAATTTTGAATGGAATGACGTTCGACCAAATCGAGAATGTCAGCAATGTTTCGTGGCGGCGCCGCAATGTCATACAACGTCATTACGGTCTTTTTTCCCTTGATCGATTTGATTGATTAATCAACAGCTGATCTGCCGAAGTCAATTATGACATGACCACAGAATGACATTTTTATATGGTGAAAGTCTTATACTTTTCCTCCATACTGATATGAATTAAAATGTCAAGAATATATTCCCAAATTATTTCATGACAAAATTATCGGCTATTAACACAACATGTTCATCAGAATAAATTCGAATATTTGAAATAACTAATAGCAATCTTGTGAAAAGCGCCACCTGAAGTGGAAAAAATGAAATTTTGCCGATATTCTCAATTTGGTCGAAACAAAATCTAATCAATGCAAACACCATGTGTTTAGTCATCCAAGTCTAGGAGTATTCTACACTCTATATTCTATACTCCTAGAATACGTCAACGACTGACGACTAAACACAGTTGCCCAATCCATAATTATTCTTGCCACTAATCTGCACTTCTCAAAATGAAAATAATTATTAATGCTTCCTAAATTAGCAGACCGGCCTAGATATACAAATTCTTACCTGCGTAGACTAGGGATAATTATTTTCAATTGAATTTCTCACCTATCTGCTAACTTGAAACCTCTTTATCTTCAATTAGGAGGTCGTAAATTGAATGATATTATGAAGCTTTATGGAGTACAAATGAAAATGTCATGATAATAAAAGAGAAACATCCAAAATCAACATTATATTATGATATTATTAGGAAAGTGAGAGCAAGGGCTTTTTCAGACTCCTTTTTTTTGTGATTTGGGAATGCTGTCATTTTTATATCAGCAGCAAGTCATGACGAGTACAACCAATCAAAAATCTCTCTAGCCTCCGACGTCACACGATTTCCCGCTTCTTCTGATCGTTTGAATTCGGTAGATCATTTTCGAGTTTTCAATATTTTTTTAAAAGTATAAATTGATGAAGAAGAAATTTAAAAAAAAATCACGAATAACGTGAGAATCCAAAATGTCAAAATATATTTTTTCTGAAAATGACTGGAAATGCCCATTGCCGCAAAAGCGAATAGAATACATTTCGCTACCGTTAATTAAGTCAGTTTCCAAAAATTTTGGCTGACACCTAGAATATGGGAGATGGCCTTTCTTGGATACCAGTTGACGTATTCTATATTCACCAACGAATTGAAGTACCAGTGTCTGTACCGTCCATTTTTTCGGACTAGAAAAAGGCACATAGGTATTCAAAAATATCTGAATCATAATATTATCCAAATGCTCTCGAAAATGTGATATGGTAACTCTCAAGGATTTTTGGCTGATAAACGCTGAAAATGTTGTCACTTACCGACGTAAGAAATCCTGATCCTGGAGCTTGGTCTATTCCCAGTAACAGTCGCACGAATGTGATGACGTAATCTTTGACGAAAGCTTGGTAAAGAAGCGTGTCCAGCATGCTCGCGCTAAAGACGCTACCAGCTGCGAATGGAAGTCTGAACATATACGATATGTGGGACCCTCGTTCTTTCTCACACTGAAACATACGTGTCTGCATGAAAAATCAAATTTTAGTTTCCATCATTCGAACAAAAGCAAAGAAATGATCAGTGAAATTATAAGATTTTAAAAAATATCACTTTCTTGCGAATACATCAATTGTATGGAGTAGTATGGACATTATGAGGATCGAATACCCTGAATAATGCGAAAATTGGTATTGAGGCTACATTTTTTTTCAGTTTCAATAATTTGAATCAAAAATGAGAATTTCACATGTTCTCTGTTTAAATCATTGAGAAAAAATGTGAAAATGAAAAAAATTGTCAAACTGTTGCGTCATGATGGATTCTACTTTTCTTATATATCTACTCCATTCACTTTTTTGAAGTGTCCCGGTTGCATATTCATATGTTACCGACACAACCAAGCACCGCGAGAAGCCGAATGATTTCATATAAGTTACCGACGTATAACTTTAGGCACCTTATATACATATAACAGGTATTGAAAAAAAAACTTGATATATTAGCGAGGATGGTTGATTATAAGTCTGAACAAAATATATGTTTCCAGCCTAAGAGTTCACTGGATGAAACCACCACTTGAAAAATCGTTAAGTTATAGACAAACTGAGAATTACGTCGGCAACTTATTATGATTATGATTTTTTTATAATTATTGAAGTTATAGTAGGTATGCTTAATTTTTTCGGGTGGAAAGTATAGCCTATGTCACTAAGGGATAATGTAGCTTTCTAATCTTGAAAGAATTTCTGAAATCGGTCCAGTACTTTTTGAGCCAAATCGTATCAAACACACAAAAATGCAAATCTTTCCTCTTTATAATATCAGTATAGATTACCCTCAGTAGAATATTGGTAAAGTTTTGATGAATTCTCTAAAGTTACTAGGTTCATTTTGGTAATGAAATAAGCAGTATTAAAAATATGCAATATTGCGATAACTGAATGCACTTGTTTGATAAAACCACTACTCGCATAATAGTTAGGTTACAGACAAACTAAGAATTACGTCGGCAACTTATTATTACGTGTTCGGCATCGCTCGGAAAACCGATTGTGTGTTTGTGTCGGTGACATATGAATATGCGTCCCGGTTGGCCATGATTTAGGTTTATCAAGTTCTTTTACTTAAATCTGAGGCAGGTTGGCACTAGTGAAAGTCGAATAATTCTGAGAGGCGTTGCCGAAGCTAATTTCTATTTACTCTTTTCAACTTTGTGAATGGAGTTTGTTCTTTTTAGGTTTAACTGTGACACAGGTTTCGTAGTACTACTACATTTTCATACTGGAGTATTTCTAGTTGTGCAAAAAGGTATTTAAAGTCTTCTGTGAGCTTATTCCTTGATAATTTTGAAAAGTGGGAATGCCATTATTAGGCCGTTGGTCGACTTTCATTCGGTGACAAATTTCTTCAGGTACCATCGTCTCAAAGTGAATGAACCTTGACAAAGTGCACATACTGTAAACCTCTTTGAACAAATTAAAAAAAAAATTTTTCTTGAGAATTTCTGCACGCCTGTGAAGAAAATACAGAGACCTTGCCAAAAAAGTACCACATGACCGACTTTCCCAATTCAAAAAATTTAGAGGGGTTGATGGGGATGGCACAGGGTGCAACAAAAACACTTCAGAAATGGATAAAAATTTGTTAAAAGTGAAACAAAAATTGACTAGTTTCAGGATTTTGTTGCCAAATATCTTTCTCCTTAGAAAATGAATTTGTTTCATAATTTTGACACGCACTGTATACAGAGTGGCCACTATTTCAAAGGGATTGTATTGATAACTTTCAAATCATAAGAGTCAGAAGTTCGGTCGAATGGAGAAAAAGTTGCATTTATAGAAGCATTGTCAAGCAGTTCAAACAAATCGAGGTTATCAGAGCCGGATAATGAGATATCATAAGAAAAGTTAATTCTGTCATTTTGATTTTGTTTTTTCAATATGAAACTGCATATTTTGTGACACTTTTTGAAATCACTTTCAACGCTGAATTCAATGATATACCATACAATGTTGATTTTCAGGTGATTTTGCCCATTATCCAAATTTCTTTGGGTCGGATCTGTATTACATTTACCTTTAGTTTAATTAATAACGTGCTAAACATTTCGATAAGAACATTGATATCGTTGATAGACTTGTTTTTTTTACATACACACAACTCTGTATTATTTTCAGGTAGTAGGCCGTGGATGAAAAAAAACATAACAAGAAATGACATTGTATGATATATCGTTGAATTCAGCGTTAAAAGTTATTTCGAAAAGAGTCATAAAATATGCAGGTCCGTATTGAAAAAAATGAGATTGAGGGTGGCCCAGAGAGTACGAAATGTTGGATACGAAAACTGATCATGTCAATTTGAGGATAATTTGCTGTCGGATAAAAAATTCCTGCGAAATTTTTTGATAATTTTCGAAATAAAGTGAAAAAAAAAATCAAAATGACAGAAATTACTTTTATTAGGATATCATTGATAATAACCGGCCCTGATAATCTCGATTTGTTTGAACTGCTTGACAATGCTTCTATGAATGCAATTTTTTCTCCATTTGACCAACCTTCTAACTCTTATAGTTTAAAAGTTACCAATACAATCCCATTAAAAAAGTGGCCACTCTGTATACAGAGTGGATACGCGTATAAGCTGGAATCTTCATTATTTCATACTTAGACTTTAGAAATTCAATAATCAAAAGTGAAGCCAATTTTCAAAATCATCAGCACTGAACTGGGTAACCACTAACTATACGACTACGGAACCAAAATGTAGTAGAAAATTTTGCATCGTTTTGACGTTTTTCGAATTTTATGAGAAATAAACTAAATTGAAATGAAAAGTAATTTAAATTGAAATTCATTTACTCATTGTGCGTGAATGTCAGGAATGAGTGTTTGTTCTTTAAATATTGTGAATTCGCCACATTACATATACTTAAGTATGTACATGTACAGGGTGGGCAAAATTGGTGCTACATGAACTAAAACTTTTTAACCCGAGGAGATAGAGAAAAATGAATGACACCTTATAGTCCTCTTTTTTCGAGAAACTGATAATGCCATCAACTGCATTCCTCTATCTTCTTTCGTTTCCGAGTTATAGGCCAAAATTGAAATTTGGGCGATTTCAACTTTGGTCATTATCTCCGTTTCTGTTTATGCTAGGATGTTGAAATAAAAACATTATACAGGCACTTTTCTGATAGCAATCCAGTGGCGTACTCTGATTTTTTCTGAAAGGTTTATTTGCTGAGTTATAACATAAAGTTGTGTTTTTTCTTATGGAAACAGTAGTTTGAAATGACTTAGAAAGAATCGCCATTTTTTTCCCGTCTCAGAAATGTATCATATGCCATACATCGCCCTCAGATTCGTTGAGATATTATGAAAAATATGGTTTTTGTAGATGGAATTCAAATTAGAAAGTAGGCTGTATCAAAGAATTATGTGTCTCTACGCATGGTGTAATTATTATTTCACACTTGAATCACTTGCTGCCCCACTATTCTCATTTGCTAAAATGAAACATTTTAACATATCATATTTTTCGTAATTTTGGAATATTTCCATAATGCCACCAACGATGACTTCGAATTTTAATAACTCGCAGTTGTTTCAAACAGAGATCGCACCCACAGAACATATATATTCAACCGTGAAATAATAATTACACTATGCGTAGAGACACATAATTCTATGATTCAGCCTACTTAATAGGTACTCAATAATTCGAATTCCATATACAAGCCATATTTTTCCTAATATCTTAACGAATCTGAGGGCGATGTGTGACATATGATACATTTATGAAACGAGAAAAAAATGGCGATTCTTTCTTAGTCATTTCAAACTACTGTTTCCATAAGAAAAAACACAACTTTATGTTATAACTCAGCAAATAAACCTTTCAGAAAAAATCAGAGTACGCCACTGGACTGCTATCAGAAAAGTGCCTGTATAATGTTTTTATTTCAACATCCTAGCATAAACAGAAACGGAGATAATGACCAAAGTTGAAATCGCCCAAATTTCTATTTTGGCCTATAACTCGGAAACGAAAGAAGATAGAGGAATGCAGTTGATGGCATTATCAGTTTCTCGAAAAAAGAGGACTATAAGGTGTCATTCATTTTTCTCTATCTCTTCTGGTTAAAAAGTTTTAGTTCATGTAGCACCAATTTTGCCCACCCTGTACAAGTACATAAAATATATGGAAATATTCGCACAACGGCTCGGTCGTTTTTGCCTCAGGTATCTAATATTATGGACATTTGTATGGCAATACCATTCATTCATTAATTATGTGCGGCCATCTGTATTCTGTTCTGTGATACTTCTGCATTTTTCAAGTCATCAATGGTCCTAAGGCCCTAGGGCGATGTTTGAAAGAGGCAATCAAGGAAGAAATCACGCTCTTTCAAATGTGGGAAAACTAGTTGCCGCACCCTTTATGACATCTAATCAAGCCCTTCATTCCGAAAACAATGACAAATTGTTATTTAATGCTATGCGAAAACAATAATTGATATTCATTATTTCATTAAAAACAGAAGTAATATTTTTGACAATTTTCCACCCTGATAACTGTTCACGCCAAGTGAGAGGTTTCAAGCTGAATTTTCCTCAATTTTGGAATTTCTAATTATTTGATTGAGTTAAACGTATGTGATAATAACTAGAGAAAGAATTAACGGCCACCAGATAAACTCTTTTGAAATTCCGGAGAAAGTTACACACCGAGCAGCAATCGAACCGTAAGGTAAACTTTGCACGACTCGTTGTACGCTCTAAACATTTCATTAAAATATGTCACTGCCTGATTCGAAAGAGCAGTACACAAAATATTGCTTCCCTAAAGGCAAATAAGGAACCAACGAGACATGGGGAGTCAATTTTAAGGGCCTACTTACCTTTTCCATCTTGGATAGGTGTAGCGCGTATTTGTCGTGTGCTCTGAACTGCATAAATCTCATGTTCGAAGATTGCGACAGTTCCGTGATACTCTTGATACTGGGGAAGAACCTGCGGATAAATTGAATGTCAAGGTATGTGGGATTTATACGAGACGTATTGTTAATTAAAGTTTTCTCCGAGGTTCTGCGGTAGACGCATTGAAGGATATATGTTTCAACATAAATGGAAGATTTTTGATGCATTTTTCTTCCTGCTGCTGAGAATAAATCGCAGGATATGTGGTTTCAACAGGACGACTTCAAAAATCGATTTATGATATGTTGCGTCACAAACTATTGCTGATGATCCAACAATAATTCAGCCATTGAAAATCATCAGCATCCATATCCGTCTTATTGTAACATCATTCAGAAAGAAAATAAAAAAATTAATTGATTTACTGGACACATAAACGAATAAGTTCTTATAAATCTATCAATTATCGAGGAATATTCACTTTCGTGAATCTTTCAAGAAAGTCAAAAGAGGTAAATTTTGCGGATTAAATGTTGATCCACTTCCCCATGAATTCGATTTAGGACTACCATTACGAAGTTTCACTGAAACTTTTTCGAACGTCAACGCTTTCGTTTCTCCATCCACTCTTTCAGTGGGAAAATTTACGCCCGAATAAAGTTAAACTTGAAATTCGATATTTGCTACTTCACGGACTCGATAACTTATCAGGAGACTAAGAATGAAGCATCGCCTTCGGTTGTCGATACTCATTTTTATGGTATTGAAAAGATTTTGAAGGTGTATTCTCGTCGAATGATGAATTTAATTCGAATGAATCGATTTCGAAATTATTATTCATCATGACGAATCAGATTTATGTGCGAGTTGAATAGAAAACGAACAAATTATGTGTTTATGTATAAAATGTGGAACATTTTCCAAAATATTATTATTATTATTATTATTATTATATTTCGACAAGAGTTAAGAAAATTCTATAAACTCAAAAAAAAATTAAAAATAAATACAGATGCACATAGCTAGACAACAAAAAGTATAAATTACAATTGAAAAATAAAAAGCAAATACAAAATCAAGAAAGGTAGAAAGAATTTCTTCTTAAGTTTGGCGACGATCGACTCTGCATCCACCTGTCAAATCGGTTTTTGAACGAATTGACAGAGGATGCCTCCACAATGGCTGACGGTAGACGGTTCCACGATGAAAACACTCTGTTGGACAGGAAGTGTTCTCTCTGAGTTGTCCTGAAATTCTCCCTTCGCAATTTGTATCTGTGGCCACGCAGACGTTCGTCATCATTCAGAGTGAACATTACACCCAGATCTGCATTAAAAAGACCGTTCAGAGCTCTGTAGGTGATAATGAGGTCACCTCGGGCCCTTCTGTCTGAGAACAAGGGGAGATCCATAATAGAGAGACGTTCAGGATAGCTGGGTCGCAGTCGCACGACGCTGGACACTCTCAAGCAGCTCCACATCGCGAACCAGAGACGGAGACCAAACTGCCCCGGCATATTCCAGGATTGGGCGCACGTAAGTGGTATATAGAATTCTACAGGAGGCCGGATCGCAACGGGAAAATGATCTGCCCAGCAGATAAAGAATTCTCTTCGCCTTGTTAACGGTGTGCAGGATGTGATTGGACCAAGAAAGATCATCGGAAACCACGACTCCAAGGTCACAATGAGAGGTTTCTGCAGAAATCGTATGGCCGTCGAGATAGTAATCGACACCAGGATTGTTCCTTCCCATGTGAACGACCGAACACTTAGAAAGATTTAGAGGCAAACACCAGTTCACCGACCAGTCATAGAGGGCATCGAGGTCCCTCTGAATGACACCAGGGTCCCCAAGCGGATCACTAAAGATTTTAGCATCATCGGCAAAAAGCGAACAATTAGATCGAATGGTTCTAGGCAGATCCGAAGTGTAAAGAAGGAAAAGAAGTGGGCCTAGGACCGAACCCTGGGGGACCCCACTAAGTACTGATCTCAAAGTCGATAGAGAGTCTCCCACGCGAACGCGAAAAGTGCGATCAGAGAGGAATGACCTGATCCACTGAAGGAGGGAACCCCGAATACCCAAACTCTCGAGCTTGAGAAGTAGACGCCTGTGTGGAACGCGATCGAACGCACGAGAAAAATCGAGGTAGACTACGTCAACAGGAACACCCCCGTCCAGCATCCTCGACCATTCATTCACACACAACAAAAGGTTCGTCAACACAGAACGGCCAGGCAAGAAACCATGTTGCTCCCCTGGAATTAATCTGTTATCAAGCGCGAATTGGGTGATTTTATCAAGGATTATCCTCTCACATAATTTTGCGACAATGGGTACCAAACTGATAGGACGGTAGTTTTTGGCATCCAATTTGTCACCCGATTTGAATATAGGGGTAATGATCGCCATTTTCCAACAGGTGGGTAGGGAGTGAGAAGAAAAAGATTTGTTGAACAAAATGGATAATGGTTCAGCCAGGGAAGATGCACAGTACTTAAGGACCCTCGAGGAAACACCATCTGCACCCGGAGAAGAAGAGACGTCTAACTGTTGGAGATGCTTCAGAAGAATGGCAGGAGTGAATTCAACGTCACTCAAAATGGCACCTGGGTTCCCAGCCAGAAGCCTCGGCAACAGAGGAGGCTCCGAAGAGAAGGAGGATCCAAAAACGTCGGCTAGCTCCTCTGCAGACGACAACGGCGAAGAGGTGACATCGCCATGTTTGTCTCTGACTAGTGGAATGGAGACCTTCGTTTTTAGGGATGACCTCAGATATTTGAACATTCGCTTACGATCACCAGAGGAAACCAGTTCGGACTCAAATGCAGACTTAGCCCTTTTGATTACGTCTGACAGGTAATTGGAGTAATCTCTATGTGCTTGGTAAATATGAATAGACTTATGACGCCTATATCTCTGCCAAATCGCTTTTTTGTGTCTAATCATCTTGAGGATGGTATGATTGATCCAGGGTTTGGCAGGAACGCTGACAACTGTCTTAGATTCGGAGCAACCATCAATCATAGCCTTGGTTGTGTCTAAAAAAATGTTCCACATCGCATCAACGTCGGCACGAGGAGAAAGTATCTCACTCCAATCAACATCAAGAGCTTCAAGTAGAAGGTCAAAGTTTACCGTCCTGATTGTTCTCGTACTTTTGGTACTTGAGGAACCTAGAGACAGTTGAATTTTGGATGAGAGGGTGACATGGTCAGACTTGCCGAATATGTTGCATTCGAGCACATGAACTTGGTGAGATGTGAAAATTGTGTTATCCGTATAACGGGTGATTTTTTAACTATTTTCTTTTTGGCAACACTGATTTTGACAACAAACTCACGTTTCCTGTTTTGTGTCACTGTCAAGCATCTTCAGTTGGGTCTATAATTTTACCATGGCTCTTCCTACAAACGAACAACGCTTGCAAATCATTGAATTTCATCAATAAAATGCGTGCTCTGTTGAGAAAGTTCATCGCGCGCTTCTTCCATTTTATGGTCAGTTTAATCAACCCACTGAAGCGGCTATTCGGGCTATTGTGACAAAAGGTGGATTTATACAGCAACTAAAATAAAATGAGAACTAAAATAAAATAAAATAAGAAATAAGAGCAGACAGCATAGGTTTATAGAGATCACTGGAATAAAATAAGAAATAAGAATGAACCAATCAAATCGCAGATTTTTTGACAATGACTTCCGCCTTTTATTCAAGGCGATAATCGCAGTACTTGTCATCAATAACAACATCGCTCCCATCATGATTTCCTGGTCATCCATATCAAATATAATTATCAACAATGATTTAAAAAAATATTCATTAAGTTTTAGGTTTGAAAACTAAAACTTATCAAAAGTGTCAATACGGAAAAGATTGGGGAGTGGATTTGGGTCATGCGCACTATCATTTTCCAAATAAAATAAGCGGAAAAGATAAAAGTTGACCATCTCTCATTCTTATTCCTTATTTTAGCTTATTTCCTGTATGAACGCTGTCATTGAAATGCATCAAGTGAACATTCTTATTTTATTTTAGTTGCTGTATAAATCCACCTTTAGTTTCGCACCAAATTTACATTTGTGGACATTAAACCACCAACACGCTTACGTACAGTTCGAAGCGATTAGGCCTCTCATTCTGCCCAAAATAGCAGAGCTTCACTTGCATGACATGTGATCTCAACAAGACGTTGCTACATGCCACACAGCACGTGAAACAATGAATCAATTGAGAGGAAAGTTCGGTCAATTGGCCGCCTAGATCGTGCGATATTTCGTATGAGAAGCACTCACTCTAAGGGCCCCCGCAGACTGCAGACTTTTTATCGGCCGATAGTTTGGTCGGCTTCTCAATCAGTATGGAGAGGAATCGCTGTAGTGTGCGCATATGCATTACTCTCCACACTGATTAAGAAGCCGACCAAACTATCGGCCGATAAAAAGTCTGCAGTCTGCGGGCGCCCTAATACAAATAGGAAAAATGAAATTGCTTACGAAATGAATAAAAAATTAGGATAGATCGGGAACCCTATTTCAGACATCAAGGTAACGTTCTCGCCATTGATTTCTTCATTTCCTCTGGTCTGAATATCCTAAAATGGCATGTGAAAAATGTGAATTTTTGACGTTTTCTACGCGATTCGATTCCCGACGACCACAGAGATCGAAACCTGCTTCACATTGGAAAAGTCTCTGAAATTATTTTGACTTTCACGAGTGCCAACCTGCGTCAGTTTCAAGTGAAAAAACTTGATAAACCTAAATCTTGGCCAAACGGGATACTTTGTAAAAGTGAATGGCGTATATTTCCAAGTGCCTATATCATTTATAATGATCAAATTGAAGAGGAGAACATTAATATCACTCTCCGCGATATTTTCATTCCGTTTCTTATCTGATGGATCAACGAACGAAGGAATAAATTCCTTCGGAAAGGATGAAAAGGGCGCTCACACAATTCATTTTGTTTTCTTTGGAGATTGCTGGCAAGTTGAGTTTTCCGTTTGGTTTCATGTTCTGCGCTCGGAGACGTTCTCTGCAGACAGAAGATGAGATTTCGTGTGATTTATGTGGCTGTGTATGGGTGTATTTTTGCTATATGGTAAAACGAATTCATTTTCTTTAGGATGAGTTGCGTGGGAAAATCTTCTCAGAGCGTTTTGAAATGGCTATTTGGTCTGAATTCATCTATATTATATTGAATGATTGAAACTGATGTTGAAACGCTCAGATTTCTTTGAAGTTCATAGTAGTATACTCCATTCATTTTTATAAAGTATCGCGGTTAGCCATGATTTAGGTTTATCAAGTTCTTTCACTTAAATCGGACGTAGGTTGGTACTCTTGAAAATCAAGCGATATTGCCAAGTCTACTTTCTATTTACTCTTTTTCAATTTTAAAATGGAGTTAGTTCGTCTAAGGTTTAACTGTGGCGCAGGTTTCGTAGAACTACTACATTTTCATACAGGATTATTTCAAGTTGTGCAAAAATGTATTTAAATGTCTTCTGAATTCACATAATATTTTCTCCAATTCATTAATTTCCCAAAGTAAAGGAAAATTTCGATAAATACGTAATTACTACGATTTTTCAGCAGAAACGGCAACGTTGCTCGTTCAACTGACAGAAGAATGACTATAACCCAACATTTTCAAAACATACACGGTGAAATGTGTCATGGCAAACCGCGATACTTTATGAAAGTGCATGGAGTATAGGTACATAAAAGAAATAGAGTACGCATGTTACAGAAATATTTACTTCCTCAATGCCTGTTGAACCGCTTCAAGTCTTCGTGCAGTACCTTAAATTGTCCTCCTTGCTTCCTTTGTCCACCAAAAGTTCACCATATAGAATTTCGGCAGCCTATTATCAGGTCCGCGTTTGATGGGTCTCGCCCATTTTAGATGGGCTTGACCGATCATTGCCTCCAAGGTGCAGCTATTCTGTCTGTCAAGGACTTCCTTGTTGGGGATCCCGTAAAACCAAATGATTTGCATCAACTGTCGCAATCTAGTTTCGCCACCTTATGTCAAAGTGGGCATAATGACTGCTCGATACTCCACAAATTTTTTTTTAGTGTTTAGTCCGTGGTTACTGAGAACTATATCTCTCAGCATCCAGAATGCTCAGGAAGCAGCATTGAGTCTGTTTCGAATTTTAGCATCAAGAGTATTTTTAGTCGTCCAGGACACTGCCCAAGTAGTTGAGCTTCTGTACAGGGTGGGTAAAATTGGTGCTACATGAACTAAAACTTTTTAACCCGAGGAGCTAGAAAAAAATGAATGGCACCTTATAGTCCTCTTTTTTCGAAAAACTGATTATGCCTTCAACTGCATTTTTCTTTCGTTTTCGAGTTATAGGCCGAAATTGAAATTTGGGCGCTTCAACTTTGGTCATCATCTCCGTTTCTGTTTATGCTAGGATGTTGAAATAAAAACATTATACAGGCCCTTTTCTGATAGCAATCCAGTGGCCTTATGGAAACTACTATGTATAATGTTTTTATTTCAACATCCTAGCATAAACAGAAACGGAGATGATGACCAAAGTTGAAGCGCCCAAATTTCAATTTCGGCCTATAACTCGAAAACGAAAGAAAAATGCAGTTGAAGGCATAATCAGTTTTTCGAAAAAAGAGGACTATAAGGTGCCATTCATTTTTTTCTAGCTCCTCGGGTTAAAAAGTTTTAGTTCATGTAGCACCAATTTTGCCCACCCTGTACAGAAGCTCAACTACTTGGGCAGTGTCCTGGACGACTAAAAATACTCTTGATGCTAAAATTCGAAACAGACTCAATGCTGCTTCCTGAGCATTCTGGATGCTGAGAGATATAGTTCTCAGTAACCACGGACTAAACACTAAAAAAAAATTTGTGGAGTATCGAGCAGTCATTATGCCCACTTTGACATAAGGTGGCGAAACTAGATTGCGACAGTTGATGCAAATCATTTGGTTTTACGGGATCCCCAACAAGGAAGTCCTTGACAGACAGAATAGCTGCACCTTGGAGGCAATGATCGGTCAAGCCCATTGACCAACATTATACATAGTAGTTTCCATAAGGCCACTGGATTGCTATCAGAAAAGGGCCTGTATAATGTTTTTATTTCAACATCCTAGCATAAACAGAAACGGAGATAATGACCAGAGTTGAAATAGCCCAAATTTCAATTTTGGCCTATAACTCGGAAACGAAAGAAGAATGCAGTTGAAGGCATTATCAGTTTCACGAAAAAAGAGGACTATAAGGTGTCATTAATTTTTCTCCATCTTCTCGGGTTGAGAAGTTTTAGTTCATGTAGCACCAATTTTGCCCACCCTGTACATATTCAAGCTGATTATTTTCGATACTGATTGGGTGGTGGGTCGATCCATTCGGTGTTGATATATCCTTGGTTTTCTATATTTATTTTCAGCTCCAGAGCACTATGAGTCCATGCATATTGAGATAATACCCCTTGTTGGGAGTTTTCTGATAAGAGGAGTTATTTTGAATAGCCCGCTCTTTCGGTAGATGTCACTTTTGAAGCTGTCATTTTTTGACATTTGACAAGTAGATATAAACTACGCCATTAATAAAATTGGAACGATACTCGCTTCAACAATGCATTGAAATTATTAAAATTCACTATGAGAATGGTGAAAATTTGGCCGAAACGGTTCGTATAACTCAAACATTCTTGGGTCGTCGTGAAGCACCCACCTTGTCGAACGGCAATCCAGAAATCGGTTGAAAAATTTGAGCTGATGGGACAAGTTAGTGATGTGGAGAATAAAACCCTTGCATGTCCCTCCAGAACAGCCGTGAATATTGCTGCTGTAGCCGAAAGTGTTGATGGAAAACCAGGTAAGGCCATTCCTTGTCGTTTTTTGGAATTAGGCATTTCACAAACGTCATTACACCGTATTATTTCGCATAAAGATTTGGGTCATAAGGCTTATAAAGTTCAGTTAACACAAGAACTCAAGTGGGCCGATCATCAACAACATCTGGGGCTAGGAAAACCCAAGGGATATTGTTGAAAAGCTTCTCTATCACCAACTGTTTGGTGTGGTTTGTGGTCCTGCTAGGCCAATTGACCTCACTTTTTCGAGAATGAGGCTAGAACAACAGTTATGGCGAATGGATTGCTCTATCGTGCCACACAAGCAACGAAACCGGGAAAACTTTCCGAGCCTTGTTATCCCTCGAAGAGGTGATCACAATTGGCCACAGAGATCTTGTGATTTAACACCTTACGATTTCTCACTTTGGAGCTATGTGAAAGAAAAGGTCTACGCCAAGAGCCAAGCATCGATCCAAGATCTCAAAGATGGAATTCGTCATGCTATCGAGGACAAAGGGCAGCCACTTTGCAATTTGATTATGAAAATTTCATGAAGAGGATATAGTCCTGTAGTCGTGGTCGTGGGGGTCATCATTTCAATTCCAAAACTCCCTCAATTACTCGCGTATCTACGAGAATTGCCAAATTTCACTCAAGTAAAGTATTATTATTCGCTATTTTTCTTATGTACTTTAGTTTTTCTAAGAAGAAACGGCTGATACCCCAATAACCTTTCACACTATAGTACACGTATTTCACAATTTTCACATTTCACGTTTGGCTACTTGGCAGATAAGAACCCCCTGTTCCTGTTGAATAATTTGGGGAGCGTGGAATTAATAAACAATTTCTTTGTGACTTCGCGCCTATCTATATTTCATCACTCTGAACGACATCTTGTGTAGGAGTGTATTTTTCTTCAACTTTGATCACAGTTTACTTTTACTATCCCTGTTCTGAGACTGGATTTCATCAAATCTCTGGAACTGGAGGGCGAGCTGTAGGAGGCGCGATGATAACATCTCTGTCAGGGGGCACAATAGACCTTAAGGTCGCAGTGAACTGTAACCCCTTTTTACTATATCCCTGTTCTGGATATTTGATCAACACCTGTTCGTTCCTTAATCTAAATGTCGCGTTATTTGTCTTTTTAAAGATCGTAATTTTGTTGTGAGCTTAGACTATCGGGTATAAATAGTCAAAGGTTGTGAGGGTGTTGTTTTGATTGGTATTGACTCCATCTTGTTCATTTGTTTCGTGATAAAGACCTTTCCAATTTGTGACCTGAATTTTTCAGGGGTGGTTATTAGAAACAGAATTTCAACGAAGGATTCTGGTAGAGTTCTTGATGCCATTTGAAAAACTTTTTGTTTGAACTTTCTACCTTGTCTGAGGGCAGAGATATTGGCTGTTTGGAACATTTTGGGACACCCTGTATTTCTTTCACTTCAATGAGAAAAATACCGATATCAACCGACACAGAAAAGAGAAGTAGTAAGCTCGCAGAATATTTCCACCAGCCCAACCAGACCGTCTGGAAAAAGCATGAATGATTTTCTCAGGCGTGAAACAACCTTTTCTCTTTTCGGAATTTCGAATTCAATTTCGTACGGGAAATAAGGTATCTTGGGAGCTCACCTGGGTTTATTACCATAAAAGAAATTCCTCGGAGGATAACCTTGAAAGAAGAGATACGAGCAGTTTTCCACTCCAAAAATTCATTTATGAGCCGGTGGCAGTACGCAATATTGGAAATTGCGGCAAACCAATTTATAGTTCAGTTGAGGGCGGAACATATATTTTGTTTTTACTCATGTCGGTGAATTCGAAATGGGTCAATGTGTATTGAGGATCAGGTTCCTGTTGACAGGGATATAATAATGGCATACATGTGGTTTACTCGAGGGGCTTATTGCATTGAATTCAGATTCGAAATAGATTTTTTGCCCGTTTCACTTACTTAGGAAAAGCGGGTCTAGTGAATTTTTCCCATTTTTACATATTATTTTTATATTAACCCTAAGAACAATATATCAGATTTTCACGAAGGTCTTACATCCGGTTTGTTCTATAGGGCCTTCCGAAATTGCAGCTACGGAAAAATGAATCTTTAAATTTTGATGATAATTCTTCTAATTTTCAGAATTTCAACATGATGCCTTAGGTTCTGAATAACAAGATATCACAGATATCCAAACACCGCCCACCAGGTTAAGTTTCTTTATACAGGCTGTTCCATGAAGCTATATAAGTAACTGAATGTAACTTTGTTAGTGACTTTGGGACCACCCTGAGTTTTTCAAAATATAATACCATGATGTACGTCCACCTCTGTAGGAAGTTTCATTGATTTACAAAGAACAGTTGCAAAATTATTCAGGTTTAAATTCGGATTTCATACAATTTTTCTTTAAAACTCATCTGTAGTTGAGAATGCTGTCAAGGAATATAGGTTTTCATTCAGTATAATTATTATGATAGGTATTGACGGTCGGTCCAAAGGTGTTTTTATTCAGGAATGTACAGGATGGACATAATTCGGTGTCACTAATCTCCTCATTTCGCTATCTTATCTGTTTATATAGAAAAACAGTATTATCATTCCAGGTTGTTGTATCTTCGAGCACTCTAAGGATGCATAGTTTTTTAAATATTATACCATAAAAGTATGTCGACATTTGTGAAAAATTTCACACATGTACCTATAAATGATTAAAAGATTGTTGCCAAATCATTCAGGTTTTAGTTCAATGTACACCAACGTTTCTGGAGATCCGGACATATTTGAAATCCTTAAATTGGGATATTGATATTCATATATTTTTATTTAAAGTTGATTGTGCTTCGATTTCGCTGATCATTAGCACAACGGGACAGTTACATCTCATTTATATTCACAGTTTATATATCAAACTAAATATAGAATTCAAATTGTGTTGATTAAATTGATGAGTTGCAGAAATTTGATGGTTTTTTTCCAGTTTTTCGACTTCTTGTCCTGATTATGATATTGTTCCAATTTCCCTACTGAGCTAAAATATGTTTGGAGCCTGACCACTCCCGGTTATACAGGTAGTGAAAACAAATTTGTCCAAAAACTTTTTTTTTTAATTTTTCGTTTCTGCTATGATTGAATATTCAATGCTGAATACCGAATAGTTTCGAAAATATCACAAAAAATCGAATAGGACAGAAGTCAAATATCCGTAAACAGTATTATGTTCATTTTTTCTTATTCTCACCATCCTGAGCGTCAACCGTTCTCATAAAGTCAAAGTAGAAGGATGTGGAAGAGTTATCTGCGACGAAAAATAATGATAGAACTCCAAGAAGCTCTTGCTCCTAAATTCAGTAATTTTTGAGGTATTTGAAATTTTCTAGATTTATGTCGTACGTTGAATCAATTCCATCAGTTTTCAGATTACAAATATGTCCAGTTCTCCAGGAACGTCTAATAGGCACTCGAACTTTGAACACCCTGTAAAGCGAGCTGTGATAATCGTATGGACAACAAGTTTTAAATACGAGTTATTATTAGTTGGGAAATTAACGTCTGTGAAATATAAGAGAAAATCATAAGCGGTATTCAGACGGATTTTTTCGAAGTGAAAACCTTTTCCGAAATTCGAAAATATCTGTCTGAATACCGCTAATGATTTTCTCCAATAAATACGAGTATTACAGTGGCAAAATGGCGAATGCGTTCCGATATATCGATAGTGTAGTATCATCTAGAAGCATAGAATGAATGGAGGGAAGGCTCCGCTACCAAAATGAACTGCCAAAAACGTCCGCACTTGTCAGTTCGCCGCAAGGTCATGAGATGGCGCCAACGTCGTTCGTGGCTCCAGCATGGCTATAACGATACATATTCAAAATGAAATTCGTTTTGACAAATTTATTTCCCATCATAGAATTTCCATATAATTGCGCATAAATAATTGATTAGAATGCGGTGATATGTCAACAATATTGTTATGATTAATATTTGGTGTTATTTTGAAGGGTGAGACTTAAAAAAATTCTTTTATTTAAGTAACGTAAAGGTCTTCTTCTAGAAGCTGAAAAAAACGGAGATGGAATTGTCGAATTTTAATGTAGTAAGAATTTGTTTCGATTTCTTCATATGGAACAACCGGACGTCATTTCAAGTCAATCAGAAGGCGTGATTATTCTTTCTTCAGAAATTTTGAATGCGTCATGATCCCACCGAGGCCTTTTTGGCTAAAATAGGTAATAATAAAATTGTTCAATATGTTTTGATACTTGTCAATAAAAATTCAAACTGTTTACCTTGTTTTTTCATTCAATAATTATATAGTAGGTACATAGCATAATAAATCACACTATATCAATTAAAAATATTATACTAGTTTTTTTTTTATCGAAACCGATTCAATTCGTATATTATAGTAACTTCAAACAATATTCGAATTCAATACAATTTGTTTCGACCTCCTTTAGTCCTTTCAGTCAACAACAAAAAGTTTTATTATTCAATCACTTTGGTGTTGGTCGTAAAAATGTATCAATCAAAATGACAACCACATAATATTCTTTGCAACTGTAGCGCCACAGAACAAGACATATTTGCGATCACAGCGTTATCTATCGGGCGCCACACGAAACTCTAACCTCCGCCGAAATTGGAAGTTCAAAATGATCTGTCGAGCGTATGAAGCCTTCCCTCCATTCATTCTATGCTCCTAGGTATCATATTGCCTCAATTACACTCAGTCACTTCCACTGCTACTCGCGCTGCCAGAAATATTTCCCGGAATACTTCTGCGGCAGTATGGAAAGGCAGTGAGTATTTACACTCAGCTCAAACATTTCTCTCGAGATCAAGTTTTGGCAATAGCGGACGACGAAATTGCAGCCTCAGCGCTCTGTCTCTTATTACACTTTCATTTAGGTTCATAAATATGTGAGTGTCTTGAAAACATATAAACTCCAAAAGAAAGTTCGTCGTCGTAGAAGATGGTGGATGATATCAATACATCGTGCACTTCGTGCTTAAGTTCATGGTTTCTATCAGAATAATCCCATATCACTCTTTAGATCTCAAGGAGTTCTAGAAATTATATTATTTTTTCGTTGCTCCACTCCGTCGACATTTTTCGCAACAATCAACAACATACGCAACGTAGGCACGACAGTAACTGGGCAGAATCGCAGAATGTGATCACTCCCTGCCACTTGCGCTGCCGGCTCTTTGACTGCCGCACGAAAAACCGCTAATTTAGGGAGTGACCGGCAGCTCGAGTAGCAGCGTGAGTGGCAGCAGAAGTGAGGTGATTACATTCTCTTCCTGCTCATTTCCCTGCTCACTTCCCTGCTCCCTGCCGTGGAAGTGGCCTGAGCGTAATTGACGGGTAAACAAGAAGAATATGAAGAAAAACCGAATAGTTTTGACAAGAAATGTTCATATCATTTTACCTTCCATGTAATCCTGCTATCCTGCTATTGAATTAAATTATTATGGTACGGAAATGGGAAATGTCATATAACGAAACTGGTATCACTATTGAAATGATGGTCCAGTGGATTAACTGTACAGGGTGGGTAAAATTGGTGCTACATAAACTAAAACTTTTTAATCCAAGGAGATAGAGAGGAATGAATGGCATGTTATAGTCCTCTTTTTTCGAGAAACCGATAATGCCATCAACTGCATTCCTCTATCTTCTTTTGTTTCCGAGTTATAGGCCAAAATTGAAATTTGGGCGATTTCAACTTTGGTCATTATCTCCGTTTCTGTTTATGCTAGGATGTTGAAATAAAAACATTATATAGGCACTTTTCTGATAGCAATCCAGTGGCGTACTCTGATTTTTTCTTAGAGGTTTATTCGCTCAGTGATAACATAAAGTGTTTTTTTCTTATGGAAACAGTAGTTTGAAATGACTTAGAAAGAATCGCCATTTTTTTCCAGTTTCAGAAATGTATCATATGTCATACACCGCCCTCAGATTCGTTAAGATATTATGGAAAATATGGTTTGTATATGGAATTCAAATTATTGAGTAGGTATTAAGAAGGCTGAATCATAGAATTATGTGTTATAACTCGGAAACGAAAGAAGATAGAGGAATGCAGTTGATGACATTATCAGTTTCTCGAGGACTATAAGGTGCCATTCATTTGTCTCTATCTAACTATCGGGTTAAAAAGTATTAGTTCATGTAGCACCAATTTTGCCCACCCTGTACATCCACATTGCACGCGACAAACTTCAACGAAAAAGCGTGAAACGACAGTACGAAAACCGTAAATATCCCCATTTACCTTCGAAAATCCACGATATATTCCCATGTTACCAATATCCTACCCTGAATTTCAGACACGTTCCTTCAATTCCAATAAAAACTGTGAAAAACGAAACACTCATACTCACTTGAACATCGTCTGAACAGCCACTATGGTGTTACAGTCGGCCAGGGAGTCCTCTTCTGCGGAATTCGATAGCTCTTTGTTCACCACCACTACATTCTCCGCAAGGATGATACCGGCTCGGAGCAGATCGTCCAAGCTGCAATAACAATAACTCAGGTCGGTAAGCCATGAAGACAGAAAAGATAGGATCGGTGTTCGTTCCGCTGCGGCATACGCGGAACGAACAACATACGTTCGAGCGTTCATATGAATCGACATAAAGCGGAGTTTATGGCGAGCTCATGGTCTGGAATAGATCAATGCCGTAACAAAAGAAATGTGGGATTAGGCTGGTACATTTGTGAGAAGAAGATTCGACATTTCTTTATTACTGAAATAGGAGAATGAAGTCGTCGGTGAAATATGGCGAAGTTTAAAAACCTATGCGAATGCAGATGACTTGTGCAGGGTGGGCCAAATAGGACATTTTTGAAGGGGAATTCCTATTCCTGTACTAGATAGTACTTATGTCGGAGTCTCAGCATATTTTCATCTGAAACCCATCGTCGAAAACCGCATTTCCGTAGCTCACCGTTATACAGAGTGTAACAGCCAAATGGAATAAATTCGATAACGAATAAATGAGGGGGTGTTAGGAAAAACGCTCAAACACTTCGATTTGTAATTTTAAATGCGCATATTTTTCAAGAAAATTAAATTATATGGGGTGTTCCATGCGACCGTGGCCAAAACCAACTTTCTTATTTCAAATGCAATCCTCTGTATATTATTTAATTTTTGGATTCTTCAGAGAATTCTAGACACAATTCATGCACAATGTTCTATACCTATCTTTAACTATTTATTTCGGAAGTATTAACTGTTTTCAGATTTATTGCAAAAATAAACGTTTCAAATAAAACAGCTATTTATGTAACGAGTACATAAATTAGGTCTTTATGGACGAGACCAAAAGTTTATGGCAGAGCGAGCAGAGCGAGCGAGGCCAATAATTTGGGCAAGTCCATAAGCCTAATTATGTACGAGTTGCATACAAAACTTTATGTTTGACTGCAATGCAGAAATTTTATTTTCTGAAATGACAATTAATATATTCGTCGCTTTATTTCAAGGAAACATTCAGTGTGCTTTTGCTTTTCTTACCTTAGTAACCATCAGCAACCTTAGCAACCTCACTGAACAAAGTTGTTTACTTCGTTAATTCCGTGACAACAGTGACAAACGTCATACATAAAATATTTTATGTTCGACTGCTTCATAAACACTTGATTCATGAATTAGTTTAGCGTCCATAATTGACTACTTTATTGTACACCACTTTATTGGACACCACTTTATTGGACTCATCTGTCACAGTCTTCTCTCGGTTTTGCAATTTTCTTCGTTTAACACCACTTGCTATAGACCACATACAAATTTTCATAAGCACTTTTAGTGGGTAAGAGAGATTCTTTGGCGCTTGCGGCTAAATTTTCTACGCTTTCCTCTCCCGAACTATCCATTTTTTGGTTTATTATGACGTTTGTTACAGAATTTACGAAGTAAACAACTTTGTTCAGTGAGGTTGCTAAGGTCGCTGATGGTTACTAAGGTAAGAAAAGCGAAAGCACACTCAATGTTTCTTTGTAATAAAGCGACGAATATATTAATTGCCATTTCAGAAAATGAAATTTCTGCATTGGAGTCAAACATAAAGCATTGTATGCAACTCGTACATAATTAGACTTATGGACTCATTTCTTAATTATAAAAAAAACAAAAAAAAACATTAATGTCAATGTAGGAAGTGTTCAAACTGCCCGCCGCGAACGTCTTGGCAACATGCTAATCTGGTGTAGAATTGTCTTCTAACGTTACTCAACATTTCGCGACTGATCTAATCGCAAGCGTGATTCGGTTTTTTAGTAGTTTAAGGGTTTCGTTTCGTATACAATACTTTTGACATATCCCCACAAAAAGAAGTCTAATGTAAAATAATTGTAAAAAATCTGAAAACACTTAATATTTCCGAAAAAGTTGAAGATAGGTATAGGACATTATACATGAATTATGTCTAGAATTTTCTGAAGAATCCAAAAAATAAATAATATACAGGGGGTTGCATTTGAAATAAGAAAGTTGGTATTGGCCACGGTCGCATGGAACACCCTATATAATTTAATTTTCTTGAAAAATATGCGCATTTAGAATTACAAATCGACGTGTCCGAGCGTGTCCCCCTCATTTTTTCGTTATCGAATTCATTCCATTTGGCTGTTACACTCTGTACAGATGCCGGGTGTTTTTCGAAATTGTTCTCAGGGAACATTGACTTCTCGCCGAGATCTCAGAGAGGTTACACTGCGACTCTTTTGCGAACTCCTACTGCGATCTCCCAAAGATCGCTGTGTGATGTTCCTAAGCAAAATTCATTTTTTCGCGAACATTCAAAGATGCCACGAAATCAACCAGAAAAAGGACTTCTCATTGCGAGCTCGCAGGAATATCCCCGGAGGCCAGAACAAGAAATTCACATTGCGAGATCGCAGACATGGCTATGTAATGTTTGAAAGCGAATTTCACGATTTATTTTTTTTTGCGAGCTCTCAAAGATGTCATGAATGCAATCAGATGAAGAAATTCTCATTGCGAGTTCGCAGGGATATCCTGAATGTGGCCAGAATTCACATTTCGAGCTCTCAAAGTTATTTATAAAATAGCAAGAACAAGAAATAATTTTGTCAGGGTTATTGGTACCGGTACCGAACGTAAAAAAAATTGTCCATTTTGTTTCGTGTGTTTAGCATCTGGCAGAAGATCTTCGTCTCATTTCAATCTCAACTGGGTTGAGTTAATCAGTTGAGTAGACGTGTCCACGAAGCTCGATATTGTTTAGATATATCGTGATATCAAAGAGGACCTATGAAACCGATAAGATATTTGAAATTAATATTAGAGCAAGTTCATGGAACATTAATTTTCAAACTCTCACCGATATAAGCATAACTGTAATGACGGGCATTCGGGGCATTTCAACCTTCGGATACGATACCTTTTCAACTTCAAATTGGGAACTATCAAAATCAAATTTGGAACTAACATATTCAAATTGGAAATAATCAAAATCAGATTGGGAATAATCAATTTCATATTGGAATGACATCCATGTTAATCAGATCTTTGAATTACTCGATATGTAATTAACTCTCAAATTTGTCCAAATTAAGTAACGAACGATAAGACAATACAATTTCTTTTTCATAATCATGCCTTATACAAAGAAGAAAGCTGCAGATTCAATGATAAAGCAGGTAATTTTGGTATGCAATGGAAACATAACACAGACAGAATTTCGTCTTCAAAGAACGGAAAATTTGATAGAAAGAAATATATCAACCATGAACCATTACAGTTAGTACCTGTACAAGATATGTGGCTCATATCCAGAGGTTCATACCTGATGTTTTGACCCTTTTTGATATGAGAGTTTGAGCACAAATATGGAATTTTTTAAGTACTTCTTACACTTTTCGAATGTTTGATAAGTTCAAATATATATTAATAGTTTTTTCTTCACGTTTCATCAATATAAAGATCTTCTGATCATGCCTGATCGTGATATACATAGCCACGAATGCCGTTTCAATTTGAAATTGATTATTCCCAATTTGAATGTGTTTATTCCCAATTCGAATATGTTAATTCCCAATTTGGTTTTGATAGATCCCAATTTGAAGTTGAAAAGGTATAGTTAGTTTGAGCTATGCCTTGAAGCCCTAGATAGATGAATAGATCCACGGCCACGTTAGAGCTGTCTTTAAGACAGCTGCGGTGTCCAAATATTTGAGAATGTGACATTACAGATTAATCTGAATCGAGAAAATGATAGAAAACGAAGAGGAAAAATGGTAGGCATTATCATTCCTTCAGGATTTTAAGAATTCTGTGCTGAGAATATCTCGAAAGATTCAGAGATATCATTTTATTATTCCTGATTAACGCTACTGTTATTTCTTTTTTTTTCAATTAAAGTTCATTGTGCTTCGATTTCGCAGATCATTAGCACTACGGAACGGTTACATCTCATTCACATATTACATTTACAGTTTAGTAGGTATGTCAAAAAATTATATCAAACAAAATATAGCATTCAAATTGTGTTATTTCTGTTTCCCAGATAATTCAATATAAATTTCCTTCCATTAAACATTTGCCCGATTTTGAACCTCAAATTTGAAAAACAAATTATCTAGGTACTATCCATCAAAATAACTTCACAATATCGATTACCACAGGTCAACCCCAGTGCGCTATTTCTGATTAAAAGAGTTCGAAACCGGTATGAATACAGCTCAACCTTTGCAAAAAAATTTCGCGACCAAATACACAAACAAATTAAAAAGATTGATTGAGAGTCTGTTCATTAATTCATAGCATATAATGGCAGGCGAACACGATGCGAACTCCGGTACAATTCAGATCACACAAGCCAGGTCCATTGACACGAAACTATTCGATGTGGTGGAAACTGGAAACTTACCAGTCAATCGATCCCAGCATCCAATAAACTAATGGAAAATACGAAATCGCGTCCAAAAACGCGATGTCCGGCCTTCTTTCTAATAGTAATATGATCGGGTTCAGGGACGTCTTTGATCTGCAATGAAAAATTAAATTATGCGGGTTTGTTCTTTTACAGTGTGTTTTTCTTCAAGCGGCGACAATTCACCTTTTCATAACAGTTACAACGTTTTTCAGCCCCTCATGTTTTATAGTTCTCCGAATGCTTTACGTACTTTATGCATTGTTTCGAGGTTAATGTTATCCATAACCTACTACGATATCGTAGAATTCTTCGAGGATTAAGAAGGAATAGTAGGGTTATTGTCTTACGGAAAAGCAAATAATACCCCGATCGACTAGAGCACAAATGAAACTTACAAATCCCGAATTGCACTATTGTTATCCATATCTAGTGTTCACAACGCGAGTGGCAGAAAAAGAAAAATATGAATTTTTGGAAGTTCCCTGTATAAACACCCCTGAGTCTGTTGTCGAATTCGAATTTCCAATAAAATAAAGGTCAACTACTCAACTCATATTTCCATTCACACAAAAAATCTAACTGCCGGTTTTTTGAACAATTTTCAATGCGTATATAGGGGAAATACGTACAAAACGACATATTTGGACAAAAGGACATAGGCATCATAACTTGAGTTTGGAGGTATCAAATGCGGAACTGCCTACCATATCACATAACCCGAGTTAGTTCTATGAACCTCTGAAAACTCGCAAGCGCTACTTCAGTTCATTCGGTCGTTATGGATATATAAAATAATAGGTCACGAGTTTTTTGTATTGCGCCAAATTTTTGGAAGAATTGGCCAGTTTTCATCATTTTTTTTTTCATTTATATTGCATTCATTTCGAACTTATTTGTCATTGTATTCACGAAGCTTTTTTTATGTTGAATATACTTTTTCTATCAATTCGATATATTTCTAGTTTTATAATGCTTTATGGACAAAATGACATATACAGTGAACGGACAAAATGGCATAGTTATTTCAGCTGAATTAACCGTATCTACCGGACAACACCGAGACTATTCATCCCAGGCTCCATCACCAAACAAAGAGCCAGGACTTGTATTTACATATTCATAACAACATATCCATCTGCGGCTAATAAAGGCAATGCATCTTAATAGATAAAGATGCATTGATGATCCTATGAAGTGGTTCCTCAAATCCCTAATGGACGATTCATAAGTGGACAAGGCAAACGTGAGCCGAAGACACGATAAACGTATACTCAGTTTCAACTTCTACACCTAATATGATTGCAATCAAATCAAAAACTGAGCCCATACCTCCTCCAAAGAAAAGGAGACACGTCCCTAGGTCATTATTTGAAGAAGACAATGAAGAAGAAAATGTTTCTAGCAACTTTCGAGATGATGAAGACGATTGTCCAACTGTCTATTGTTACGACCTTTTTCCTGATTCAGATCAGGAAAAAACTAGTCTTCTCCAGGATTAGCACTGGAAAAGACTGGTTACGATGCATGCATTGGTTGCATTGGGCTCACGCATCTTGTGCTGATGTTCCTAGAAGAACCAAGCGTTTCATTGGTGAACTTTGTCAGTAGTTTTGTAACTATAAGTAGAAAAATACAGTTGCCTTTTGCCGGTATGTCATTTTGTCCATAGCATTCGGACAAAATGAATTTCGTCTATCCCAATTTATCTGAGAATATTTTATTTTTGGATATTTTTATTTCATAAAGGTTGATTAGATTTTGTGAAGAAAGGACCAAAGATCATAGTTGTAGAATATGAAATTACTGTGAGTCACTGCTAACAAGTTATGCCTCTGAAATAAAACACCTACCTATTTCTTATTTTCAGGAAGTAAATAAAGATACTTTTCGTCTTAAACACCGACAAGGTCACGCCTTATCCTAACTGACATTTGATAAGGAATTAAGAAATATAAGACAATTGAATACAAAAAGCACTTCTTCGAATTTTCCATTATAAACCTTACGAAATACGCTTCCAGTAGTAACTTCCTTTCTGAAACTTATTGGCTGTGTTAATTGTAATTTCTCGCTAGCTAGTATTTGTTCGTGAATGATTTACTTCAGAAAGTTATACCCGATGGAGACCGTGATTACTAACTTTCCGGTCCATGGTTGTGGAACCTGCAGTTAAAAAAACGCTGCATTACGGCACAAGGATGAATGCCTATTACGATATGCCATTATGAATTTGAAGAAAGCGTATAAGATCCATGACTCCAAACAGATATTCGTATCGACTTACCGATTTGTCCAAAACAACATACAATTTTTATTTGTTCTGTATCGTCGTATACTTAGGTGATATGCATACCTGAAATGTGCCCTCAGTGGTATAATGAAGTTGTATATTCCATTCGAAGCGTAATCTGCGGCAAGAATGATCGTCTTATTCTGCCACTGATAGTCCCTGGCATTTCTATAACTACAATGTTCGCAAACTTGTGCCAACTGAAGACAGCAAAGTGGCTTCTTTTCCTTCAGGAGGTAACACAGGGTCGGGCTGACACCGATGTATGGTGAGACTGGTGGAAAGCCTTTAACTATCCTACAAATTTGAAACATTGTCAAAGGATAAATTATAAATAAAAGTACATAATTATAAGGTCTGAAATTTTTAGAAAAAAATATGCTTTGATTGTTCACATATTTTTCATGGAGACAAATGAGATATACAGGGTGTCTCAGAATAACACCGACAACGCTCGGCTATATATTCTCAAGTTGAAATTAATAGATACGATAAGTCGAAAAAAAATTAGGTAAAATGTTTTTAGTTTTTGAGTTATCAGCCATCAAAGATGGCGTTGTAATGATTTGATAGGCTGATGTTTCTCGAAAACGGTTGTACCTAGGAAAATTTTGCAGGTGGGCATTTTTCTTCTAAAATTAACATTTTATACATAAGTAGATCAAAATGATAGAAAAATGTGGGTAAAAAATTCGAAATGTTTTGAGGTGACCAGGACGCTAAAAATCATAGATCCATATTTTCAATTCAAATGACATTTCGTAAAAAAAAGTAACTCTAGTCACTGAATTAATCCACCAAATTTGATCACAAATTGAAAAAAAAATCGCCAATTTTGATGGCTTATAACTTAAAAACTGAAAAAATTTTACCTAATTTTTTTTCGAAGAATCGTATTAATTTCATGTTGAGAATATATGGCCGAGCGTTGTCGGTGTTATTCTGGGACACCCTGTATAAGTTCCAAAATTGGAGGTACGAACGCAGGAGTGAGATTTTCGGCGTAATTTTGAGAAAAAATTACATAAACAAGGGAACGAAAACGTTTTGTTTTCAAGATTCAGAGTGTACTAGTTGCACTAGGAAGTATTCGAACGAATATTGTGAAAACAGGTGGAAGAGGTGGACATTGGTCATGGCCCGACAGATCTCAAGACTTAATAGTTTAGATTTATTTTTATTCTAACTGGATTCTTATGAAGACTTCGATTTTTCTGAGGATTTCGAGAAAATCGTTCAGAATTTTTTTTCTCGAAATCTGTAGGAGATTCGACCAAAATACAAGTTTAGCGTAACAACTAACAAACTAGCTAACAAAGCTTTTTTTTACATTTTTTCAAACTAACAGTGGCTCACCGAATTGAATTGTAATAACTATGCCAATTCCAGTTGACTATTTCCCTCGTCTTAGTTTCCACCAATCAGAAACGCGCAATTTTGAATCACAAATGGTTTCTAGATGGAAAAACTGTATGGCAGCAGCTGTCAGCAGTTTTTTCGGGTTTACCCGCGGCAAAACTTGACAGTTGTTGTCAACGAAAATTAATAATACATACATAGATGCATCCAGAATAATCTGTTACTCATGAAATAGTCTTGTCAAATACCATTCGTGCATCTAATTTTTCCTGTGAAAAAAATCGGAAAAACACAGTGCAAAGTAATATTTTTGTAACAAAAAGCATTCGTGCAGGTGCAAAAATCCTCGTCTTCGACTCGGATTTTTGTTGCCACCTGCACTCATGCTCCTTGTTAAAATATTACTTAGCAACGTGTTTTTTCGGTTTTTGAATGCACTTATGATATAACTTATGAATATCTTGTGAAATGCAGACACTATGAGAACAAACTGGAAAAACATTCAAACTTTTTCCTTCTCCAATTCAGGAACACCCTTTTCCCTTTTTTAATTCGATTCTCCATCTACAGAAAAGGTTTTCAAAAAGAATTCAATCCATGGAATTGTCTTCTCCACCGTTGAATTCGTGAAGAGAAATTTTCCTCTTACACATGTCCAATATGCATTCCATACTCGCCAAACAAAGGAATATCGGTTTTGGAGGATCCAACTAATAATTTTCTATATCTGCCAAGAAACCATAATCATTCGGAGTGTTTTGAGATTATTAAACAAGAATTCACTAACAGCAACATAATATGAAAAGTTTCAGCGGAACTTTTCCAAACAACATTGCAATAAATATATGGGCATCGCTATTATAAAACTTCGTACCATTCTATTACGTTGGAACTTCCAATGGTTTTCTTTCTGTAAATGGCTACCACTATATTATTTAGCGTTTGAAGTTGAGTAGTCCCTAACTCCCTAATGGATACGGTTATCCAATTTCATAATCGGAAATGTGTACTTGCATGTTACCTACTATAGTCTTTCATTTTAATCCACATGGTTTCTCTCTGGAGTATGTAAATGAAAAATGCAGTATATTCTTATATCAGTAATTACTCTGGGTTTTGTTCACCATATTGCCGGTATCAGGTGAAATTCGCATTATCCGAAATATCTTGTGCAAATAGACCTGGCGCATTCACCAATTGGTTTATTTGAATTACAGGCTATCCCGGACTTAATGGACCAAAATTTGGTAACAGATTTTCGAGTAAAAATTAGGAGAATCCTCTTGTTGATTTTTGCCAGGAGACCTCCTCGTTCGGAGTCAAAGCCTGCATTTCGCCTCCAACAATAATCTCTTCTTTTCATCTCAGAATCCGGTCATACGAAAATCAGTGAATTTGGTACAAAGGTGTTTTATGAAATGCAAAATCTCATAGTGCTACCTATTTTGGCAAGAAACCCCCTTATAACACCTTTTACTGCGCCACAATGTCCTTGGAACCACTAAACATTAAGCGAGAATTTGAATTCCTTGAAAATTGTTGAACCATTAGAAAGTCCATTCAATTGAAAACTTCTCTCTATTTTTGAATTACTTCAGTTTTTTTTTAATTCTCGTCTAATGAATCACTCCACAAAATATTCAATATGTCGGGATCTCAACGAGACGAATCAAACACGTACATATTGATAAGGCACAATAAGTATTTGAAAGACCTTTCAAATAATGTATTACAACACTCACAGTCACATTTCCATTCAAAAATTTTAGCGATGACGTCATCTCGCTCGCATAGATGACGTCAAAAATAAAAACATATCCTTATGTATAGCCCGTTTGAAAATAGAAATCGACGGGTTTCAGGATTTTCCCCTAAAGTCGCCGGTTTACGAAATAACGAATTTATTCCTTTCATTTGCAACATTGTATAATACCCATTATTTATCTAATAACATCAATATGGATTATACCCCTGCTTTTCACAGTCACAACGTGAAGCCAAATCTTGGGTAAGGATTGAGTTGTACGCTTGCTTCAACTGGAAATTCAAAAATTGAGAGAAATGTAGAGGTTATGTATATTTCAAAAGACGACTAGAAAATAGATAGGATGAAAATATGTCAGTTAAATATTTTCCGTTCAATTCGAAAATATGAATAGGAGTTACCAATGATATGCAGGACTCAAAGAAAACGGAATAAAGCGATTGAAGCATCTCACATAAAATTGTGAGGTAATGTTGGAAAGTATTCACATGAAGTTATGAATGACATACGTTTCCCGACATGATACGATGTGTCAGAGAGAGACAGAATTAGGAACTTATTTTTATTCTCAATATTGCCGCACAAGCGCAGATTTGGATTCTTACCAAAGTCCAGCTTCAATTTTCCTTGGCTCATTCCTCATATTAGAAATTTTCGAATACAGGCTGTTCATGTTTTTCGAACTTTTCCCAAAATGGAATACCTTCCTATGAATAAATCACCATGAATATCTTGGATATTAGAGACACACATATGTTTGTGGTATTACTTTTCCCAAAAATCAATTCAAAAATACAGGGTTTCGAATTAATTCTAAAAAAAATATTATGTCTAGTGGTTCTCTCTGTGAAACACCCTGTATAAAAAATATGCACTGTGCAATATTTGGTCGTCATAATACTAAATCGAAGAGAACATTTCAAAAATATGCCTTCCTGACGTCACAGTAGAAATTGTTAATTTCGGCAAAAAACTACCGTCATACATTCGTGAATCACCCTGTGAATAAAAATATTTTTAATCATACGTATCTACTAATTTAATTACTAGAACATGTAGTAAACGTGTGTATGCAACAGAAAACCAATCTAACTCTTAATAATCAAAGAATAATTCCGAAAATTTGGGCAATTTTCAACTTTAACACCCCGTATTTGGAAAACTAGCCATAGGATTGGGTTAGACCCATTGACACTTTTGGTCACTGAGTCGGGTACAACAACATACTAAACTTTCAGAAAATATGACCGGTCGCCACTTCACCTATAAAAAGTGCGGGGTCCTTTGATCAACGTAGAAAACATTGATGAAAAAAGTCACGGGAACCTCAATATCTCGTAAACTGTTGATCTTTGAATATCAATAAATATGGTCGAAATGACAGCAAATGACTCATAACAGTACGTCCTCAAAGGTTCACGTCTGATTTGAAAACAACCTGTATATATAGCCGAAGAAATGTGTATTTTAAGGTGAGGCTTTTCTTTTGACAGATGATAGAACTCATCAAAATAAGAAATTTCACCAAAAATTTCTTAAATGAATTCGGCGCCTGTTTCGAAAAAAATGAAGCTAGAATATGAAGATTCCTCAGTCCGAATCAGCTTCCTCGCCTGCCCCTCCGTAGATATCAACATCTCTTGTTTTTTGTCTCCTTATATAACAAATTTGCCAAAAATCCTAGTGCGTAGAACAGATCATTTTGCCATATGCCGCTTTTCTATGAAATTTTTCAAATTGAACATTTCATATGAGAAATAATCGTAGGTAATATCCCAAGACTATGACAAATAGCCGACTATTATTTTCAAAATAATTTAATCGAGAGCGTCTTGTATTTCGACAATTTAATGAGACCATATGAACATTAATAATATGAATAACTCCCGAGAGCTTCAGCTCGAGGGAGTTATTCTTTGATTATCAATGTTCATATGGTCGAATTGAATTGTCCTGAAATACAAGTTGCTCGAGATGAATTAAAGAAAATAATAGTCGCTTCTGTCATAGTCGAGTGATATTCAGTGGAAGATTATTTCATGAAAACGCTCCAAACGCTCGGATCTGCGGTCTTTTGTATTTTCGACCGAGCGGTCGGACATATTCATAATTATTTTGCAAAAAAATTGCTATCCCAATCAAGTTTTGAACTCGGGACATTTTTGATTTTGAATAAATCTTATGTCAAATTTTGACACTTCAAATAGCCGCTGATATTTTAACATTGGAAATGTTTATGTTCGTATATTACAGGCAATTTACGAGTTTTCGTTCAAGGTCAAAAGACAAAAGTGTCGCCAGTAGACCAAAACAGCATTCGAAAGTTATCGCGTGAATTATTAAGATAGGTTTGTTGGGAGGATACATTAAATGACAAATTGTATCGGGAAGGTTCGGATCAGTTCGTGAATCTCCGACACGGCATTTGAATACCGCAACGCTCTTAACTACGATCCGCATTCCGAAGCGCATTGTTTATAAACAATGTTCTAGCTGTCATGTTATTCGATTCTTCAGCGATTGAGAACTTTGTGTTTATTATATTCTACATAAATATCGTAGAATTTCTTTGATTATATCATAGTTCTTTAATCTATGTATTATTCTCAAATTTATTGAGTAAAAGAGAGGCAATTTTGTTCTATGGCAGAAAAGGAGCTGGAATAAATACCTATATGGTTGAAATAAATATTTTAAATACGATAAAATGGAAGGAAAAAAGGATATAAGGTATTTATGGTTATCTAGTTATAACTTGAGATCCTCGTTGAATATTGCTTTATTTTAGGGTAGAAAAGCTATTGGATTAATTGGACCAAATAGTGTATGTCAAAATGTGGAAACAAATTCTTCACAAAGAAAAACCAAATGCAAACAAATATTAAATGTAATATATATTCTATCATAGGGTTACTGTGGAAGCACATCATGTCCTCATGATTGAAGAATATGTGGAGAATGTTCGTAAGAAAGAAGGAATTCTGTTTCAGATGAAGATTGGTATATTATGAACCCTCAACTAGTCGAATGGCATACCAGGATGATGTGAACTTCTTCATAGAAGAATTAGCATCAAAACCAGAAAGTTCAACGTCATTTAATTGTTACGATGAAAATGTAATGCAGTTCAAACTGTTTCGAGTTTTTCTCTTGAATATTTGGTAGTGTTTTATACCCTTCTGATGAGGAATTAATGAAAAGAATTAAATGGTGGGACCAGGAAGGTAGGGAGAAATTAAACACATGGCTTGCACAGAAATCCAAGGTGAAATTTGCAAAAAAGGGAGAATAGCAAAGTATACATATCCGAGCAAACAATAGAATATTTTTTAAAGTGTTCTATAGTAAAATTTCTTCGACTGAAGTTGTAGAATATTTTCAGAGTTTTACTGAGCATATTATTTCAAATCATCTTCCAGGAAACTACTTAGCCAGCATGGTGCAGAAGAAATTATTTTGTTCATTTTTCTGCTCTTGCATTTCTCTTATCAGATTTGAACTCAGGGTATCTTGGAGAAGGCTCGGTTTCTCTTTTGAGAGAAGCTTTGCACCAACCCCAGCAAACACTTTCTTTTTGTTTTCGTATTATATATTCATTGCTCTCAATCAAAACAATGAATAATGTATGTTGGTGAAAATTTTTTTTTCTTTCATTTTGAATTCTACAATGCATACCTACCTATTCCATCCCGATTCTAGGGCTTAAAATGGAACAATATCATATTGATTTCTTCAAATGCGAAAGGAATTGAAATAGAGTATTATTGTGAAGCCACTACACCTCACTTACTATATGCATATGAAATTCTTAGTTTCTTAAATTGCGAAATAAACATGGAAAATAATATGGCAATTCGATCGAAATTCAATTAGGTAAAAATTCTAATTTCAAAGGAACGAATAATGCTTGAAACTGTACCATAGTGAAATGCATGCTGAGAAATGATTTTCAGTAATCGGTTCTCACATTAAGGGAAATTTGATCGATTTATAACGTGTACAGCTGAAATTGAATCAGGTTACAATTTCAACAGATAACTTACTTCAATTAATCCAAAATCCAAGACCTGATTCACTCACGGTTTTGGTAAAACGTGTTGAAATAATACATACTTCAGTGGGGAAGGGATTGATTGATTTCGCGTAGTATTCCAGAATCTGAAATGTTTATTATTTCTATTTTCGTTTCCAACATTGTATTTCTGACATAGCCTTATAATATTTAATATTGATTTCATTGATTTCTGACCGACGACAGGTCAGTGCCAAAATCAGATGTTGGCGATGCGATGAGAAACCGGCCAGCGCGCAGGTCAAGTTTTGCCTTACATCGGCATTCTGCAACTCTCGTGCCTATTTGTCATTTAATGTATCCCAACAGGCCAGCATACGAGAATCGGCGACCAGTGGGAGGTACGTCAAATTCGCCGCAGCGTTGCCAGATTGGGCAATTATTCTTGTATTTGAAGGATAGATTATTGTTTTATTTCCTTCATTAGCACTTCGAGTGTTTATATTGTTGTTTCATCAAGTGAGATCTGGCGGTGAGTGGTCCGTCAAATTCGCCGCAACGTTGCCAGATTGGGCAATTATTTCGGTATTTGAAGAATAGGTTAATAGTTGATCCGAGTACATATAAGATTCATGAATTTTAGTGGAAACAGAATCCTTCTATCTAATTACATGAATACCCAGATTTGCTAAAATCTAAATTCACTTCGAAAATATTGGACGGAGGGGACTCAGCTTCATCTGATGATATTTCCTCCGAGTAGGGGAGGACGGGGGAATTCCGCGCACGGGGGAATTCTGCGCATTGATATTCTGCAACTCAGTTCAGTTAAATTTCAAATTTTAGATACAGCGCACCATCTCGTATTTGCCTTGCCAACATCCTCCCGCAATTTGAAGGTATTCGTGTTTTCAGTTTAGATCAGGGAGCCGATTGTTCGTTTCACGACACTCTGATCTAATTTTCGAGAGGAATTGGAATCGTGGAAAGTACTTCTATTATTAATTTCTAATGAATTTATTGCATGACTATTTTCCTACATATATGTGTACATTATTTAATGCAAAAGAACAATTAATTGTATTTCGTCATCTACTGTCAGTGATTAGTTAGGTTAGGTGACTCACACCGGGGGAATAACGCGCAGCTGTAGCGGGGTACTTCTTCAATAATATTTTTTTGTACCTATTCATGGAAATTTGTTTAATTTACATTGTAGTTTGTTATTACCTAAAAAATTAAATATATTTTTTCGAGTTTCTCAGCTGTTCAATATATGGGCATAATTATACCATCGCATGCGCGGTATAACCCAGTACGTGAGGGAATACCGCGAAAAGACTGTTTTCAGAATTATTTTTTTTTTCTCAATTGGTAGAGGTAGTTGAACCTTTTCCTTGTGATTAAAAAGTTCCAAATGGGTTCATGATTCAGCAGTTAAATTATGAAAGTTTGTGTGTAAGTACATGGGAAGATTTTTGTGAGCATTTTCCCTTAGGTGCGTGGAATTCCCCCGTCCTCCCTACATCCTACATATTATAAGATTCATGAATTTTAGTAAAAACATAATCCTTCTATCTCAAGCCAATTTCGAGAATACTAAGATTTGGTAAAATAAAAATTCTCTTCGAAAATATTGGACGGGGTGGACTCAGCTTCTCCTGATGATGTTTACTCCGAGTACATATATATCTCCAACCAATTTCATGAAATCATGAAAACCCAGATTTGGTAAAATAAAAATTCGCTTAGAAAATATTGGACAGGATGGACTCAGCTTCATCCGATGAGAGTTGATCTAAGTACATATAAGATTCATGAATTTTAGTAAAAACTGAATCCTTCTATCTAAAGCCAATTTTATGAAAACCCAGATTTGCTAAAATCAAAATTCACTTCGAAAATATTGGACAGGAATGACAGGATGGACTCAGCTTCATCCAATTATTTATATCTTTATTTTTATATTATATCTTAAGAATACTTACTTTAGAAAGAACATTTTTGTTTTAAAATACGGTGACAAGTTTCCTCTTACATGTTTATGTTAGGAATTAGGAATGTTGATTGTTTCTTGCAATTATAATTGCTTATTATTATTATTTATTCATTGTTTGCCGCTTCGACAACAAGGCCATTAGCGGTTTCAGTTTGATATGTTTACAAAATGTTTAGTATCATTCATAAAATAGGTATTATACATGTCTTGGTATTGTGTCATAGATGTAATCATATTTTAAATTTGATGCTTTTAAGGAATGCTATTGTATTGGTGCAGGACGGTGAACTGATGTTGAGGGCTTCTTCCATTTTGTTGCTAACGTTGTGTACTTCTTTTTGGGCTTCGAATAGTTGGCATTCTATGATTATATGACGTGTGGTGAGTTGGGAGTTGCACATTTGGCACCGTGGAGGAGATTATTATTAATGAAAATACTATTTTATTTTAAGTTCAAATGCAAATAAATGTTGGTAATATTCACATGTGGTGTTATCATTTCCAATGTCTCTGATGGTTGCAAGGATTGCGAAATCTGTAAATTTTTTTTTTTTTTTTTTTTTTTAATTTAAATTATTGTGTCTCGGCAACTGGGCCATTGACACAGTACAATATTCTATTTTTACATTACAGATGAACAAAAAATTTTAACAAAATATGGATATTAACAGTATTGATCATATATGATTGTACAGTTGGCTTTCTTTCAGGAATTCTATTGCTGCTTCAATTTTTTTGTTTACCTGAATATCCGACAATTTTGCATATCGCGTGACTAAATTCGTGACTTTTCATTGGCGGAGCCATGTGTGAATGAAATAATCGGTAAAATGACTCATTTTGATGAATTCTATCACCTGTCAAAAGCCTCACCTTAAAATATACCCTGTATAGTATCCAAAGCATATTCAGATCATTCAGAAGGTACATGGAAACAGGGTGTTCAATAGAAAAACAGTTCCAGGACGTCCAAGTTGTACGACTCATATAGATGAAGAATAATTGCGATCTTAAAGTCCTACGACAATGTCAAATTATAATGGCAACTGTAAAATACTTCCCCTCGAGTTCCCAAAGTTATTTCTGCATTTTTTCATAAATTCTCAACTTGAAATATTCAAGCAATTTATCGAATATTATGAAGTGTATGTGATTTCGATGTCATTTTGTATTTTCCTTTTGGAATTAAAATTTCGTTCGACTAATAATAATATTTGAGCGATTCATTCCGTGACGTGTGTAGCTGAAAATTACAAACTATTGTTTCTTCATGTTAACGAAAAAAAAATCCTAGACGTATTTGAAAAATATTGAACTCCTTACAAATAAGTTGTCAAAAATTATTTTTGCATATTTTTTTGCATTGCAGTAAAATTGATTATTTCATTAGGCTCCTTCGAATTGAGTTTGAACTCTGTTGCATTGGAATTAGTCCAGTACAGTCAAAGTTATTCCAAAAATTCTGTGACAATCACCTGTTAGGAATTCCCTACATCTATCTAGCTTAATTATTCTGAGACAGGTTGCTACAGAAAGAAACATAGAGGATTAAACTTACCGTACACATTCGTCATGCCATGCAGGTTTTTCAGAATCACTGGAGACGTCTATAAGACTCGACCTAAGGAGTGCAAGGTAAGGAAAGAGTGATCAAGAAAAAGAGGCTGAAAGTGCGAATTTACAGTGCAAGGGTAGAAAATGGCAATCAGGTATTCCGATTCAGAAATTAATCCAAAGAAAATTGATCCCAAACAAAAATTCGTTTTGATTAGGTCCGTTTTTGGCAAACTTTGAGAATTTTTAAGAATTTGTTTACGAGTAGGTATACAGGGTGGTAAACCAGGATTTTCATCGATCGTTATAAGGAAAACCCAGAATCAGTCATGACTGAAATCATGCAGATGGGCAAGTGTCAAAGGGGGACATCTCTCGGAAATATTTAGTATTATATGGCACTTCCGATTAGAGTGTAGACTGAAAACACATTCCTTCTATTTTATTTCAAATTGAGCATGCTGTAAATTGTGTCATTTCTGAATTCCACAACAAATTTCGAGTTGAAATTTTTTCTCGAAAAAAAGACGTATTTCCCAAATCAGCTTATATCAATGAATTAGTAATAAATTTATTTTATCCGCTATCTCGCCAAGCAAATCATTTTTGCAAATCAGAATCTTTGTAATTTCAAATTCTCAAACATTTTGCATGGCTCAATAATCAAGATTGTCGAATGACGAGAACTATCTATACATCAACATTATGGCTGTCGAGTTATATCAGAGTTATACTAAAGATTCATCTCCTATTCTGAGAGAGAGAACAGATATTTTTTGCTCTAGCAAATGGCTAACGACTTTCGTCTTTCTGCCATCCTATTCTGATTTTTGCAATAAACACGAAAATGTTAACATTTCGAAAAAGCAAATGTCGCAACCTCGAATGATGTATCACAATATAACTAACATAAGTACTTCCTATTAGAAAAATTAGAGATTGTACCTGTCTTCCGAAGGGAGTTGTAGCTAGGGCTCGCATTTTACAGAGATAATACAAATTTGACGAATTTCGAGATTTTACATGAATATGTATGTACAGAGTGGTCCAAATTGGACATTTTTGATAGGAAACATCAATTTCTAGAGGAGTTAGAGAACTAGCGTTGGTACATGCAACGAGATCAATTTTCGTGAGAAAAATACAAGGTGTTTTTCAATTTTGTGCATTTCTGACCCGACCCTGCAACTTGTTTATTTTCGAATATTTCTTTTTTTTGTGAAAACATTCTTCAGGCACTTTTTTGAAAGGAATCCAATAGTGTTTTTAGTTTTTTATCGAAAAAGATGGTTTTGAAGCTATAACATAAACTTGTATTTTTTCTTATGAACCACCCTATATTTTTTACATATTCGTGTTTTTCAAATATATACAGGGTGTTCCTAAATTGAACGTACAAACGAAGGGGAGATTCCTTAAGTAAGTTTAAGAAAAAAAGTCTCATACGCATGGGGTCCCAAACGTTTTGTTTTCGAGGTACACAGTGTTGAACTTTAAATTTTTTTCTAATTTTTTTCTCAAAATATCTACACTTTACAAGATATTCAACTGAAATTTGGCATAGATATTACATTTGAGAGTTCTCATCACGTGACATGGCAATTTCGATAGCAGATCTACAGGGTGATATTTTTTCCGGAACACTGTCACCTGTTCTCGTCCAGAACTTTTTTTTGATAAGCAACTGTCAATTTGAAAAAATGTAAAAAAAAGCTTTTTTGTTATACTAAACTTTTCAGTCTCCTGTAGTTTAGTCGTATCTGCTACCGATTTCGATACCAGATACTCCCTTATAAACCGAGTACACCCTGTATCTCGAAAACGAAACGTTTGCGACCCCATGTTTATGGGACTTTTTTTCCTTAAACTTACTTAAGGAATCTCCCTTTTTCGTTTCTACGTTCGATTTAGGAACACCCTGTATAATAAATGATACTTTTCTTTAAAAACATTCATTTTGTGGCAGTTTTCGAATTATTTTAGATGTAATTACAAAATCTGGGTTGCCATGCCCATGAATTCATTCCATTTGGCTTTTTCACACTGTATAAGTATCTGTATTTACTTACAACGGAATTATTGCCACCTATATTCTAAAATCTAATCACAACTGAAAGAAGACCAGAGAGTACAATTGTTATAATACTAAAGACCGAAAAATACGAAGAAATTCGACCACTTAAGACTTCTTTCTTGAAACACTCGAAAACTATAATATTAAGGTTTCAGAGAATCCTGAAATAAGATACACGCTAGTTACCCCAGCTTCAAAGCTTTTCAATAACCCAAAAACCATTGAAGTTATTCACAAAATAAACTTGAAATTTGTTGAGAATAAAAAAATTAAAAATATACAGGATGTTTCATCTGAAATAAGAATTGCCCACCTGCAAAATTTCGGGTATCCCATATTATATCGATCGATGAACTGCCAGGAGCCAACCTGTATGTTGGAAATATATTCATGCTTTCATAATCTGGATTACAACAGTTCTCACTTGATCGAGTTGCTGAGTAAAACAAACATTGTTAATGACCACTATCTTGGTGGTTGGATTTAATTGTTACGTGGGATAGGTGATGGAATTCAGATGGTAATGTTTGTCAACAGAACACCTGACTGCACTTTACAGTAGAACGTAAATTCGTTGTTTTCTGTGTATGCACAGAAATAATTGAACATTTCGGATCGAAATAGATGGAAATTCGATGTTGGAATTGGAATTCAGAACGATCCTTGCAACTGAAATAGTTCCATTCATCCTTTCATAACGCGGTTGATTTGAATTTTCTGATTGAACAATTCCGTTATGGATGAATTTTCGGATCGATATTGCTGACTAAATAACAGCAGTCAATTAGAGATTCACTTTTAAAGTAGAAAATTGGATTCTCTTGATATTCATTCAAACTAAAAGCGAATAAACTCTAGTGCCGTTTATATTTGAGCCTATAAAGAGTAATGAAAAATAAAACTCCTGAATTATCAACATCTTTCCGACGGTAAGTTGCACGCCTTGTAACCTTCCTACAAATGCAATGTTAATTGATTATAAAATCTTCGAAATTGTCTATTCCATTATAGAGATCTTATAACTATGTGAATTTCAGCTAGCCTGATGATGGTATTGTAAACCGCAATTGATCGCCAATAGATTAAAAATTGCTCAAGAGAAGTGTGTTTCTTCTATACTGCCTTCTACATTACTTTATTATTGAGGCGTCGTTTATGTTATATTTAGTCCCCAGGAAATTTAGTAGTAGAGAAGTTATTTCTGAAAACAAATTCCAATGTTTCAAACATCCTTTATTCACGACAAATAAAAAACATGGAGGAAAACTCTCGAAAGCTGACGAAATTTCAATATTAATTCAATTTTTTTCAAACATCGAATTCACGATATACCTACTGCTGAAACAAACAATCTAAAGGTGAGAAGTGTAAGAAAATGAAAATCAAGCATAAAAGGAAATGAGGCATACATCCACCCACACTTTTATAACAAATATAATATTCCTGAAAATTGAAATCAGTTCCACTCGATTAATGGTGAGGTAGATATCCGACCATAGATATTGTCTTAGGTATATCAATACTTTCTTGTACGTTTTGTCCTCATTAGTCTGGCCCCAATGCTCCAAATTTGCATTTCTTTATCATACAGTGATACCACTTAACAAATTATGGTATCTATTCATCACTTCACTAGGAAAGAACAGAAAAAACCAAGCCATTCTAATCTATGAAGACTCTTGATATATACGAGTAAATGAATTATTCAGAATCGTTATGGAATATGAAATGAAAGGTTCAGATGTAAAGTAAAACCGGGTCAGGCTGCACTCGATGCAACTCTTCGCTTATACATTGAATATTCTTCTCATACAGAAATGATTCAGAATATTTATAGGAACAAAGGTAAGCAAAACGACGTGAAGTCAGAAGGAGATAAGGTTAGGGAGTCTCTGCGAAGGCAAGGATTATTCATCCTTCGAATGTAATATTCTGAATTCATATCGAATATGAAGTCACTAATGAGCTTATCTGATAGAAAGAAGAAATAATATTTCGATCAAATGTTGGATAACGACTTTATCATTTTCCAACCCTATAACCGAAAAAAATAGGAAAACGTTTTTTCGCTGTCGATCTATATCATGCATGTCTGTACTTAAAACTCATGAGGCATGACCCCACAATTCGATGAAAAGTATCTGAACTCCATTTCAAAGAACACAAAGTGTGACAAATTTATATACTTCGTGCGATCAACAACCCTCTTGAGTTTCCAAGAGGAATCCATAAATTTCCTGTTTATCCTGCTGTATATATTTACACCTAAAAGAGTAAAATAAAAACCAATTAGTGGTTCGCCGCTCTCGAATGAAAATAGTGGAAATTAATTTTCACAGGTGAACCCTTGACAGGGGAATAAATGAACAAGGTGTGTCCTCTTATGAGGTGTTTTATTTTTATGTCTTTTCCTGAAATGAATGTCACTCCATACGCAGGAAAAATTAACAAAAGCCATTTTCTCACAAATTCTAACAAATATGTCTGAATTTGGTACATCATTTGCATATTATTGTGGTGTAGTTTTTCCCTTCCTGCATTGTTTCTTTGATATTGGTAAACATCTTATGTTCTACGTCAATTGGGTTATATTTCATTTTCGGAGTGGAAAATTACGTGAACGAACGAACAAATTTAAAAAAAATATTTTATACAAAAGAATAGATTTTGATATCGCCAGTTCATTTTCATCAAATTGTAAACTAGTTTTCAAGATAGTACTCGGAATTATTATTTCGACATAATTCAGCAATTGGCAGTCATTATAGCTATTTATGTAACAAGTACATAAATTAGGTCTTTATGGACGAGTCCAAAAGTTTATGGCAGAGCGAGCAAAGCGAGCGAGGCCAATAATAATAATGTACGAGTTGCATACAAAGTTTTATGTTTGACTGCAATGCAGAAATTTTATTTTCTGAAATGGCAATTAATATAGGTATTCGTCGCTTTATTACAAAGAAACATTAAGTGTGCTTTTGCTTTTCCTACCTTAGTAACCATCAGCGACCTTAGCAACCTCACTGAACAAAGTTGATTACTTCGTTAATTCTGTGACAAACGTCATAATACTTAATCGAAAAAATGGATAGTTCGGGAAAGTAAAGCGTGAAAAATTCAGCCGCAAGTGCCAAAGAATCTCTCCTACCCACTTAAAGTGCTTATGAAAATTTGTATGCGGCCTATAACAAGTGGTGTGAAACGAAGAAAATGGCAAAATCGAGAGAAGACTGTGACAGTTGAGTCCAATAAAGTGGTGTCCAATAAAGTAGCCAATTATGGACGCTAAACGAATTCATGAATCAAGTGTTTATGAAGCAGTCGAACATAAACAAAATTATATCATAAATGATTCATTGCCTATTTGAGGAAATCATTCAATTTCACCTTGCATTCAAAAATACTTTGTTTATACATGGTTTCACAACCGCTGATCAGATAATCAGGCGCTTAATTGCCTCCTACTGTGGGATTCTCCGATCAACGCGATGGCATTAGCAGCAGAGTGCTTGTTCGCTAATATAGGCTTAAATAATCTCAGATTAAATTTTATTATAGGATTAATTGTTATCCCCATGCACCCTTTATATGAGAGATTAGTTAACTGCTGAATACATTAAGCAACATTGTACAGGGTGCGGCACGGAGGATGGATGGTTTTAAAAAAATAATAAAAGCGTTAATTTTTACTCAAAAACACATTTATTGACGGAATCAGATTCTCAAGGAAATAGCATTTGAGACAGTCAAGTGTGGAAAATCACATCAGGCATGTGGTGGCCGAAATCGGTGATGCAGTGCTGGAGGCGCTCTTGGAAGTTCGCGTAGACTCTCTCCAACATCGCTCTCTCAACTTGGGCAACTTCCACGCGAATAGCCCTTTTCAATTCGTCCAGAGTTCGGGGCTTGGTCTCGTATACTCTAGCCTCACCGAACGATCACTGAGGCGAAGTGCAGCAGCATGTTTCCGATCAGATCGCGACGGACTGCGAAGAATGGCTTGTCGAACGCGTTCAACATTTTCAGGCGTTCGAACTGTTCGCACAGGTCCTCTTGGTCTTCTGTTGATCAGTTCACCACGTCTGCGAAGTGATTCAACCCAACGAAGGATGGTGTTTCGAGAGGGAATAGCTCTATTCCGATGAATGTGGAAATGGCGACGAAACTCACGCTGCACGACCGTGACTGACTCATTATTTCGGACGAAACTATCATAGGCGAAAACACGATGCTCCACCGTCCAAGGCTCCATGACTACAACTGGTAAATAAATGCTAGGAACACACGAGTCTAACGGCACCTTCCCCACTTCTCTCGTCCTCAGTGGGGAAAAGTTATGCCCATCTGAAAAACGTCCGCCCTCCGTGCCGCACCTTGTATATTTGAGGGATATTTAGCGTTTTGAACATAAGGCATAACGAATCATATTACAAATCTATGCCAAACTGTGAATACAACAATAAATTGCGTGAACAATAATCTGATGAATAGTATGATTTTGTCGAACTCAACAATTTATAATGAAGGGATTATCGGGTTTGGAGTTCAAAAATATATCACTTAGTGTCGCTCTTTATTGTTCATTCCAAGCTTTCGGCTCTTGGTTTGAGCCTTCTTCAGGGAAACTAAAAAACATTATCACAAACATTATACATAAAATTACACATTAAAACGCTTACAGTCAATTCGAGGTCTCGCATATTCAGTTCTCTCATACATAAGACGAAAAATCTCGGCAGGGAAAGGAAATTCTTATTATAATCAGTATCAACAATTCTCAAATTAAAGTACGTCGCAATGAAAAAATAATTGTTTCATTGCGACGTAGTTTAATTTGAGAATTGTTGATACTGATTATAATAAGAATTTCCTTTCCCTGCCGAGATTTTTCGTCTTATGTATGAGAGAACTGAATATGCGAGACCTCGAATTGACTGTAAGCGTTTTAATGTGTAATTTTATGTATAATGTTTGTGATAATTTTTTTTAGTTTCCCTGAAGAAGGCTCAAACCAAGAGCCGAAAGCTTGGAATGAACAATAAAGAGCGACACTAAGTGATATATTTTTGAACTCCAAACCCGATAATCCGTTCATTATAATCTGATGAGTATAATTTGAAAATGATGGCGATGTCAATTACTGACAATACAAAGAAGAGGATAAAGACGACGATTTTTACCATGAACGAAAATAATGTTATATTAAACTCAGCTTCGAAATGATCTTGTGTCGACATCGTCCACAGATTTGTGACCAGCTGTCCTGTTCACTGGGTGAGAGTCCTGTGGCGACTCACCGTTCACCAGGATGTGTGGAAATCTGCACACGCCTCTGCAGTCCAGGGAGCGAAGCCGGGGCGAAACGTAAACCCAGTCCTCATCTGGGAATGCCGCAATATCATAAAGCAACTGGCCAGAGGCAACAAAGTGACTCTCTTATAGGTGCCAGGGCACGGTAGTATTGAGAAAGTTGATGTACTTGCGAAAAGTGCAAGGTTGAACCTGGTTAGACCTGAACCCTTCTGTGGCCTTGGAAAATACCACTATAGGGAACCGTCACAGCAATGAGAGATGCCAAAACATGACAATCCTCTGAAGAAGATCTCCAGGACAAAAAAAAACGAGTAGATTTGAAGTGTTCTCGCATTTTACCACAAGGAAGCTTTTCCAACTGGCGCGAATAGAGTTTCGGTGTATTGCGGCAGTGCTGACAGGGCTCCATAGGTAGTCAAGGTATGTCAACCTATTTTGTATTCAAAACAATCCAAACAATTATCTTCTATGGATATTTCACAGAGCTCTTGAGAGGATGATGCCAGCTTGTTGATTTTTCGGATATCGTAGTATAAATATCTATGATGTGTGATGTCCCTTCTCCCCACCGCGAAAATTCACGACGCATGCGTAAATGGATAAATTTCATCGAAATTTATTTTTAATATTTTTCTGACAGATAAGACAAGTAAAATAAATTCTCAATAGAAACTGTGCGTATGAAATGTATGATTTCATGCCCCTTAGAATTCAATTTTATCTTCCACATTTAATATTTGTACGAGTCAAAGACTCGCCCTGTATATGTCAACACCAACAATCACCCAAATAATTGAGGTTATAAGAGTGGAATTAAGTTTCAAACTGTGAATAATATAGTAAGGTTAAAATTAACATTTTCATGTGAAAGGAATGTAACGAGAGCATGCTTGATGACCTTTTTTCCGATATAACATCAAACCAAATAATGCCAATATTCTTTCTGGGTGGGAGCGACTTTCGTCGGAAGCGAATTCAATCAAAGCCACATCTGCTAGCTCCTTGTTGAAATTGTCATTACCCAATCTGAATCTCCATTTCTTCATTAATTCTGGTAACAACGAGTAGGTACATTTCTTACCTTTCAAAAACAGGAATAAAATTCAGTATTGAGTACATTCCGACCAGACGTTGCGCGAAATGAGTTTTCCTTAGTTCACTATATTCTAGGGATTCGACGGAACAGAAAATTAACATAATTTGCATCTCAACGACATAACAGAGTTTTTCACAATTTCGGGTTCGCTAATTGAATTTTCGTATAAAACACGTTGAAACGTTTCGGTTAAAGGCTCGGTTAAATCGGGAAAATTGAATTATAGGAAACCTTGCGATAAAAAGCAATCTAGTCTTGCGAATTCGTTAATAGAAATGTGACTTTATTCAGGAGTTTCCTTCCATCTTGAGATTGAAGACAATTCCAGTGAATTGACTTTTAAAATTATTTCGAGATGAAATGGGACTTTATATTGAGCGTTCTGAATTCTCACTGAACAAGGCAACGTTGATTGAATGAAAGGAAAAGGAATAAGAAAGACAAACCAGCACAATTTTCAATAACAAATCACTGAAATATGCGGAATCTAGCTGTCATGAAGCCAGCATATGTTTCATTGAAATAAAAACTCGACACTACACGGTTATTATCACATTAATTCACTTTCACTGAAAATCTTTTCACTTCAACTGTTCACATTCTTCAGTGTGAATAAACAAATAACTAATCGACAAATCTTCATCAAGTCGCTCTACGCATGCTTCGTTCAACAACCACAGACCAACTGTTCGTTGTATGGAACAGCGGTTTGTCTTTCGCACCGTTATGGTCGACTGAAATTAAGATCGTAGCGCTCTTTCGGCGAGAATCAGAACTACTCCTTCGACATTTCCAGAGACCAGCCAAAAGTAAAAAAAAACTACTGCCTTTGCGTTAGTTCATCCGCTGATGATATGGGACGTACTGCTTCCTTGTTTAAAGAGAAAATCAACACAATCTCGTATTGTCTTCTCAAAAGCTCTATGATAGCTCTGTCACAGAAGATCGGACGATGGGTTAGGTTTGGACCTAACCTTAGGTCATTGATCTTGAATCCTATCACACAAGTTATTGGAATTATGTTCGATTAGTGTAAAAACAATTTTTTCTGAGATAGTTTTTAGAAAATATGAACAAGTTATGAGTGCTCACAAATTAATCTTAGTGAAAATAGAAGGAGGAACTTATTTTGATAGGATAAATATGGCTTGTCAATTGCAGAAATGATCTGACAAAACTAAGTGTTTTTATTGAGAAATATCGAGAGTTTTTAACATTCTCATTCGAATATGGTTAGTCCTTGAGTATTCCCTAGATGCATCAACTCAATTTCAATCGAGAAATATAATTTTGCATCATTTCCAGAGAATCATATCAGAGACGTAATTAGCCCAATTTTTTTTTCAAATGGCTATATCTTTTTAACAGGGTCGAATTCGGACAAATAGAAAATTGAAGAAAGGTTTCTTTTGACCTCAAGAATCTTCAGTTGAAATATATGTACAGGTCAATGTTTTCATTCACAAACTGGTTAATACCTGACACACTAATGGAACAATTCATAGAAAAAATACTTCTCCTTTCTGACTGGGAGCAACGTTTTCGAGAAAAATAGATTCAGAAACTTCGAATCAACGAACAGGATTAAAATTCATCCTCGGTTACAACTGAATGCATTTGAGTGCGCTGAGGATAACAATTTACTTCAGTTCTTTTTTTCATGATGGGTCTTCAAGGAGGTCTCTACAAAAATTTTGGTGAAAGCGTGAATTTACAAGAATCAAAATCTGATTTGTTCCATGAATGCTCGAAAATTTACGAATCGCAGAAGGTGATCGCAAAATTCCCAAACGACTCGCTTCGAGCTCATGTGCGGTCGAATTAATTCTTCGCAGTAATCCTGGCGATGATTATTTACGGTAGCATAAGCAATTTGCTTCATGCGTCCCCGAAAACTTGACCACTTCTTCCTACATCGATCTGTCAGAAGCATGGCCGTCCAACTAATTTCTGCCAGACGTCCGTAGTGAACTGTATCTCCATTATTCTGATAAATTAGAGCCATGCGAACATCCAACTGAATATCTTTTAAAATATCCGAACAAGTGGTCCTATATTTAAATGCCATGTCACTTTCCACATTCTCTTTTTTACCCCATAAATGCACTGTGAAGCTATTCTGGAAGTGAGAACTCAAATTTCTTGGACTTACGTCTTACGTCCGCCAAAAAGGGGCGGTTGTGAATATTAATTATTCTGCAAGTCGAGAATTTACACTCGTCAGACCATAGTATCTATGCTCCTAGATAGTATATTGGGGATTGAATTCGAAATATTGATGATCGGTTCAGAGAATGCGATATGAGGTTAAAAACCCCCGTCAGATTTGGCGTTCTCTAGGAATTGAAGGAGTAGGGACCCTTTATCTTGATACATGTGTGTTCCTTCAAAAAATTCATACAAGTCATTGCATTGCGATGTATCAAGAAGTCTATCGATGAGTTGATTGTGGATTTCCTTCGAATATTGTTTATTTGGTCTTGGCTGACTTGGATCCCGATGGAAATTATTCCACCAAGTTCCTATGCACCATCGCAAATTATCTTCGATACGGAAATCGTCTAGCATACCCCCGTACATAAAACGCATATCGAGTGTAATGAAAAATCTGAAATATCCAAAGCACTGACATAAAGTCAGAGGTTTTGAGCGCCCATTCGTCTACCTCGTAAGTAGATAGACCTTGAAGGTAGATTCATCCATATGTGAACTTCGTTATTTCAAATGTATCACCCTGTATATTCATATTATACAGAGTGTAACAGCCAAATGGAATAAATTCGATAACGAATAAATGATGGCGTGTTGGGAAAAATGCTCGGACACGTCGATTTGTAATTTTAAATGCGCATATTTTTCAAGAAAATAATATTATGTAGGGTGTTCCATGTGACCGTGGCCAATACTAACTTTCTTATTTCAAATGCAACCCCCTGTATAATATATATATTTTTTTGAATTCTTCAGAGAATTCTAGACACAATTCATGCACAATGTCCTATACCTATCTTTACTATTTCGGAAGTATTGGGTGTTTTAAGATTTATTGCAAAAATCAACGTTTTAAATAAAAATTATTTTATTTCACAAATTTGGTACATCACACTTAAACCCTAATAAGTAATACAGATTATTTCTTAATTATTAAAAAAAACATTAATATCAATGTAGGAAATGTTCAAAATGCTCGCCGCGAACGTCTTGGCAACATGCTAATCTGGTGTAGAATTGTCTTCTAACGTTACTCAACATTTCAGGCGTGACTGATCTAATCGCAAACGTGATTCGGTTTCTTAGGTCGTCTAAGTTTAAGGGTTTCGTTTCGTATACAATAATTTTGACATATCCCCACAAAAAGAAGTCTAATGTAAAATTGTAAAAAAATCTGAAAACACTTAATATTTCCGAAAAATTGAAGATAGGTGTAGAACATTGTACATGAATTATGTCTAGAATTTTCTGAAGAATCCAAAAAATAAATGATATACAGTTGCATTTGGAATAAGAAAGTTGGTATTGGCCACGGTCGCATGGAACACCCTATATAATTTTATTTTCTTGGAAAATATGCGCATTTGAAATTACAAATCGACGTGTCCAAACGTTTCTCCTAACACCCCCTCATTTATTCGTTATCGAATTGAAATTAATTCAATTTGACTGTTACACTCTGTAACTGTAACTTCAAGCGATTGTTGAGTTATAGCCTGATTGTCGAATTTTTTGTTACAGAAAGACTGTAACAAATTGGTGTTAATGTCTGAATTGTGGTGAGAATGTCTGTTTGCAACAGTGGGACGAAATTAAGTACGCTGATACTGCTTGTTGTATAAATTATGAGAAAATTTATACAGGGCGTCTGCAACAGGGCTTCAAAGTGAGCCTCAATAAAACTATGTAATCTCTTTTTTCAAATCGTAACCATATAATTTTGTAATTCCGATCGATTGCTCGTCAAAAACAAGTTAGGGTGTGCAGGGACGGGCCTGAGAAGGGGATAGGGGGGGGGGACGATCCCAATGTTGAACAGAGTTGGCAAATTTTAAAAGCAGTTGGAAAATTTTCGAAGCTGTTGAAAAATTTTCGAAGCAGTTGGAAAAGTTTCGAATGAGTTGGGAAAATTTCGGAGCAGTTGGGAAAATTTCGAAGCAGTTGGAACAAAACAGTTGCGAAAATTTTGAAGCAGTTGAAAAGATTTCAATTGAGTTGGAATACATATTTCTAACAAAGTTTTCTCAAAATGTGAATGAATTTGACTTTATTCAAATGAAGTTCGAAATTATTGCTTATTATAAACCGGTAGAACTAAGCCTACGTTTAGCCGGAATCCAATGAATTGCCAAAAAAAATTATGAAAAACCGCCGAAAAACGATTTTGAAGTAAATTTTCATAGACTCTCAAATTCAACCCGATTTTCCAATGCGAAAAAATAATTTTTTCAAAGAGAAAAAATCGGAGTGTCCTCAAGACATCCTTCAACTTCAATTAATTGAAAAAATCAAGAATTAATAATAATAATTAATAAGTATGGAGGAAGGGGACCAACATTTTGAAAATTTATTGTAATAGCTATTATTGAATTCATGTCAAAATTTTTTGTTGTTAAGAAAATTGTTGTGATGGTTTTGAACTAACTTCTTTTTCAATTAGTCATCATTAATTATCTGCTTTGTTTATTTGTCACATTCGCCGCAAATAAAGGACAGTTTTTTGATATATCATTCTATTCTAGTGAACTTAATTAGTTTTATCTGTTTTGCATAGTGCTTGATCAATAAAAATAAGTAAGAATGACAATTCCTAAAATAGCCAACTTTCAAAAGGAGGAATACAATGAATTTAACTGAGCGAAACCTGGCTTTTGTCGTGAAATTCGAATTTTATTCGATGACGGCAAAACTACTCATTTTGAAGACATGACAATCTGGTACACTCTAACTAGTTTTTGACGAGCAATCCATCAGAACTACAAAATCATCATTTGAAGATAATGAGGTTTCATGGTTTTATTGAGGCTCACTTCGAAGCACTCTTTCAGGCACCTGTATAATATTTTCTCATAATTTATACAAGAAGCAGTATCAGCGTGCGTACTTTCTCTTGTTCCACTTTTGCAAAAAGAAATTCTTACAATGAGGGATTTTGGAGATATGAACACTAATTCGTGACACTCTTCTTGTAACAAATTTGAAAATCAGGCTATAACACAAAAATGTAAATATACAAGGTGTTGCATTTGAAATAACGAAGTTCACATTCCTTTCTGGTAGAACTGGAGGAAGATTCCGCTTGGAAATATTTTTCAATTCGAGTTCATTTAGGTACTCTGAAACAAAAATACAGTTTGAGACTCACATGTTTGAAACTGTCATGGTTTATTCACAATGGTAGTTTGCCCTCCTAAGTACTTTTTTTCGAAAAACCAAAATTTTTGGTCGTAGAACATGGTGGCGAAGTATTGACCACTATTACTTAACTTCATTAGTGGGCTGTACAAGTGTACAAGTATTATTCGTGCTCCCACTGGTTCCTGGTTTTTTACCAGTACTTGTTGCTCATAATTGATATTTTCGAAGTTGTACTACTGATTTTAATGAATTTACAAAAACTATAAAAGAGATATCTGCGTTACGAATTTAGAATTGTCACTGTGGGAACCCACTTCCATCAGAACTGATACCCTAGCCAGCCGGTGACCATCGTTCCTTCATTCTTTTCTGAGTATAGCGCTGATAGATTGAGGGATACATTTTGACGCCAAATGTGAGGTCAATATTATCGAAAGGGCAATACGGATACTCGCTGTAAAGCGGCCCCTAGACGGTCAATCATGAATGACAGTCTGACTGAACAATAGGATTGTCAATCCTGCCTTCAATCTTGAAGCCCCTACACATATCATTCGAACTGACAGTCTAATTGAAATGACTTTCAGCTCAGTTGAAATTTAAACACCAAATAGTACGCTTCTAATTATTATTAGTATAATGTATATATAATGAAAAAAGTAAAGATAAGGCTTGTTTGGCCATTTTCCTTGCATTGGGCACCAAGAAGACAATAAAACGTCTTTCACTGTGGCATTTGGCTTTATTTCTTTATATATGTTGAGGAATTTTCCCAATGCAACATTTTTTTATATTTATTCATGTACCTGGGATGGGATTTATTCCACAGTTCGGGGAAAGATTCATAAACACTTTGAACCTTTGAAGGCAGTTTCGATCGTCAACCCTTTGATTGCATTAATAAGACTGAGGAAAAGAATGATAGAATCACTACACCACCATTCAGACTGTCAGTCTCCCCTCCACTAAACGTGATTGAACCTCGGATTTTAAAATATTTGGAAATTCGTCAGTCCATTCATCATTCCATCAGTATAGACCTTACACCTTCAATCGGAATGTCAATCTTCGCTCTGATTGTCATTCCGAATGATCGTGTAGGGGCCCTATAAGGAGCGAGCAGTTTACATGCTGCAATTAAGTAACCTCTGGCAACGACAATTTATTTTTCCCATTCTGAAATTGAACGAACAGATCACAAACGCTCAAAGCCTGCATGATACGACTACCTCCATAAATCGAGGGAACTCATCTCAACAAGGAAAATACAAAACACCAAACTTACGCTATCTTTTCGCTGGGCGATCGCCAGGGGACATCGTCTTCTAGTTCGTCTTCGCTCTCGTCTCCCTCGTCCCCTGCGTCTTGGCTGATGTTGAGGGTGGAATTCGTGAACATGTCTGGGACGGGAAGTATACTCGGCCTCCTGGAATTCCTCCGTTGATTGATCACTTCCGGACTGAGGAGGTTGGGATTTTCTCCGGCGCGAGGAATGTCTAGGTGATTACCTGCCATCGATATGTCGATCGTTGTCGAACCTGGGGAAGTCTCTTTCAGGCACTGCCTGGAGTCGTTGAGTCCGGTATTGTCTGGAAACGTGGCTAGAGAAAATTGAGTGACGTGAGCGACATGCAGTATATATATTTTGAAATACTGCCCTGATTTGCAGGATTCATATACTCGTATAAGGAAAACTATTCAATGTAAAATTTAAAAATTCACTATCAGAAGGAGACAGCTATCATAATGTTTTGAGTGAAATGGTATTTCCAGTTATATCATTTCCTTTCTTGAAATGAAATATCTAATTTATTTTTGGATTCCTCAATGAATGGAGGTTTTCCGCAATTATGAATTTCTTCCCACAATATTTGAACTGAGCACTAAAAATACTGAGATGTGACTTAAAAAGATTTTTTGGAGCTCACAAACAACCCATTTCTTGATTATCTCGCTCATACTTCGAATATGGGGCAAAAATGTTTCCCCCTACATCATCTGCAAAAAAAAAACTGTTATATATTTTGGTCCAGTTTATGATGATACATACATATGGTATTTACGAATAAGTGAGGCATTCGAAATCCTAATTGGTACTATTTATTTTCTTTCCTTTTTTCGAGTCATTTCCAGCTTTATCAACTTTTTAAATGTATCATTTGTTTGTTTTATATAGGGTGTTTCACCATAAACTGAACAAACATATATAGCCGTGTAGACGACACCGAGGAAGTCATTTTTGACTCATGACATATACCCCGTTTTCTACGCATAAGCGAGATACAGGGTGTTAGATGTCAACTTCCAGCAATATTCTGATAACTGTGGTGAGTTATGCGTGACATTTGAAATTACGGTTACTGGTCACATCTTAGTATTTTTTAGGGCTTAATTCAATTGTGGTGTAGAATTTTGAAAAAAAATTTAAATGACGGAAAACCTGCAAAGTTGAAATATTCTTTCCCGGTAGTCAACTTAGAAAACACTATTTCAACGTTCTAGATTTTCTAAGATTTTCCGTGAAAACATTTTTTCAAAATTCGAACTTTTTTTTACATGTTCTCAGTGAGAAAAAAATATCGGCCGAAATTGTTGAAATTTTGTATGGTTGAACAATCTTCCATTCTGAATACTGTGGTGAAACAAAAGGAAATAATATCCATTGGTTTTATTTTTTTAGCCTTCGAAAGATTATGCTCGGAGAACCATAATAATTTTTATTCAAAAAACTAGAGGCCGTTGGAAGGTCAAATTCAGGCTAATTAGCTGCCAGAGTGACCTGGACGGAAACATGAATTGATAAACCAAAAAAATTTTTTCAAAATACTTTTGTGGAAATCGAACTCTCCACTTTCGATTAACTGGTGTCGCTTTGGAAACGGAAATTTATAAGATTAAAATAAACCCAATTCATACTCGTACAGAGTTCGAATCCTACCAATCCTACAATTTTGGCCTTCGTAAGGCTTTCAGTTTTTTCAATGAAAATTATGAAAGTTCTCCGAGCGTGATCTTTGGACGGCTACACAAAAAAACAATGGATATTTTTTCATTCTGTTTTCACCCAAGTATTCATTATTCGATAGTTCGACCATAAAAAATCCAAAAATTCTGGGCGACATTTTATTTCACTGAAGACATGTAAAAAAAAGTTGGGTTCGAATTTTGAAAAAATTTTGTCACGGAAAATCTCCATTTATCGTTCAACATATTTTCATCTGAAAGATATCACTCGAAATAATCAATTTTTGAAATAGGGCAATTCCAGGAATGAAGAAGTCTCTCTCGTCAAATCCAAATTTACAACCATTCAGTGGAATTATTTCAGGTAAGTAGATTTCATATTCAACACACACGAATGACAAGAAATCAACCTAGATCTCAGTTTAAACAAATAAATCCTCAAGAATTACTTAACACCTAATTAATTGTATAATAATGTGATATAACGAATTCGGAATCAATTTAATCAATTCCAAATTAATCCTAGCGTAGCTTGTTGACGACACTCAAAGCTTGTCAAATTCAACGCAAAACCCTGTTCATTGATTTTCACTATAAATGGGATGAGACATAGTCATGCAAGATCACCATCATATTAATTGGGTTGGAAACATTAATGTCATACTGGAGATATTGTTTTTTCTTGTTCAAACCCTGATCAAATCTTGATCGAATTAAAACACGTTATGGAAAAATGGTTTTCACATTTTCAGCACATGACTTGTTCACACACTACAGATAGCAGATTTTGTAACCATCAAATTCGAAATGTAGTTGAGCAACTGGAGTTTCATGGATACTATTAAAATTGGTTAACGGTTTTTTCCCATATTTCAAAACGAAAAAGCTGGGACTGAAACTTTGTTGGCATCAGTACGATCATTCCACGATCATCCTACATCCTACGATTAAATCATGACCAGGTAACGAAAACGGAAAAACAAGCTTTTATAAAAAAAAAAACATTTTTGAAGACAAGCTTTCATAATAATAGCACTCATCCGTCATTTCGAAACCTTCATCTTGAATTCCTCAATTTCGAAAAATAGTTATTTACGACCCTGAAAATCCTCAGATGCCAATTAACATTAAGACCAGAATCATGTACACCTGTCAAATTTAAAATCAATCGGACGATTATAGAAGTGTGTCATTTGTCATATTTAACTTGCAGAATTATATTATAGACAGACAGACACCGGGACGCATATTTGTAAACAGGAGACGCGTTATCCCTTCGGTAAATCTCGGCATGCCCGAAGAATGTTAATACAGGGTGGGGCAGAAAAACCTATCCGATTTCAAAACGTTATAAAATTAAAACCACTCAGCTTGTCAAAAAATTTTTTTTATTAACATATCGCAAATTTTATGCCATTTTTAAATTTAAGTTTTGAAAAGCACATCACTCAAATGTCGTCCTTGGGAGCGGATACACTTATTTAGGCGCTCGCGGTAGCTTTCCATGACTTTCACCGTCATTTCCACAGGAAAGAGCACACCACACAGTCACTTTTGGGCTATGGAGGGGTTCCTGATGGATTTCCCGAGGATTTTCGTCACTCCAATATCGAAAATTCTGCCTGTTTACAGCGCCACAAAGGTGAAAATGGGCTTCGTCCGTGAAGAGCACAACATCGTCATTTGGCAGTTCTCGGAGATCGCGACACAGGTTCGTACGGGTTTCAAAATCCCTTTCACTTAATTTCTGTGCAACAACCATTTTGTAGGGATGCATTTTGATTTTTGAGGTCCCGGTGCAAAATTCGCCGAATACTGCGGTTGGAAATCCCCAAAGCGAGCGAATGTTTTCGCGCCGAACGACGCGGGGAACGTTCAATCGCGGCTCTCACATTGGCCACGTTTTCAGGTCCTGTTGCTGTCCTGGGACGTCCAGGCGACTTCTTTTTCAATGCTGAACTCGTCTGTCTAAAATTTGACACCCACACTTTAATCGTAGCGTGATGTGGAACAGGATCATGACGCCCGAGTCCGAAATGAATTCGAAAAGCACGTTGTGTAGCAATTATCGAACCGCCGCATTCGATAAACCGCTCAATAACAAAAGCACGATGTTCACCAGACCAAGGCATGTTGACTACTGACAAATGGCATAAAACCAGCTTTCTAACGGTTTTTACCCCACTACTCTACCTGCTCTCTCTTCTGAGAAAAAGAGATTTGAAATCGGATAGGTTCTTCTGCCCCACCCTGTATTTAGCAGATGCGTCCGCCAGAGTCCGCCTGATACGTCTGCTGTTTACAGGAGTAAGTGTGGCATGGCAATTTTTATTTTCATATTCAGATGAGGCGTCAGTTGTCTTCCTAACACGTTGGCATTTTCACTGTTTCAGCTTTGCATGTAACATAAAAAAAATGCGTGAATTACCCAATGATTACGTACCTATATAAAAGACCCTGAAAATTCTTGTTCCGCTGTGGAAGCATATTTAAATAATATGAAAAGACGTGCTTGTTCCAAAACATTTCTACTGACTAGTCTTCACACAGCGTTCAAATATTTTGAACCTGAATTTTTCAATGAATTTCACATCCAAAAAAATTCTTTTTTTTACAAATCGTGAAAACGTGAAACGAATACAGAACACACGAACAAAGTATGGCAAATCAATGTTATAGTCCGTCTAAGAATTATTGACATCTCGGGGGCTTTGGAAAATCGAAAGTATATTATGTTGGTAATGCCCAATATTTTGAGTTGCAGAATTCAGGTTTGTATTGGAAATAACACTTACATTTGTCGTTAATGTTTCGAACAAATTCGGCAAATAATTGAGCAAGTGAAATAAATTTCTTTGGAATGAGGCTCTTGAAGAGACACACTCTTCAAGAGCCTCATATAATAATAATAAATGGAAAGCCTGCACAGAGCACATAGAAAAAGGAATGAGAGAACATTAGTCAAAATATATGGAATATGCTATGAAAACGTCCCTAAAATAATCCTCTGTTTTTGAATATATGGAATGACAAAACCTTTCATTATGAACATGACGAGGTCTGCACAGATGAGGAAATAATAACAGTTGTGGCTGTTGAAACAGAATATGTATAGGTAATAGGAACATATTCACATTTTTATATTTCATATTTTACACCTTCATTGATCACTAATATCGAAAGTTAAAATTTCATGACAAAATTCATCATATATTATAGATCCATTCGTTAAGTTTTGTTTCTGTCTCGACATCTATTACAAATTTCCCAATCCATTCACTTTGCAGCAACACGCTTCAAATTATCAACTGTATTTTTCTGATTTAGCGAATATTCATAATGAACTATGGAAAGGAACGTGCCTTTTTATCCTCCACGATATTTTTCGTTATCGAACAAGAATTTCCAGGCTTTATGCTCCTACAATTGATCGTAAGATCGAAAATGTATCAATACAAGATGAAAATAATTTACTGCCGGTATACAGATTCACACGCTGGTTATCGTATGTGAAAACTGGGAACATGCTCAAAGTGCCTTACTTTGAAAAACACCATTTAATTTTTGGGTTATTTCTATATCTTCTATTGCTATGATGAAAGCACAGAAAATTTTTAGTTACTTTTTTGTAACTTGAAATAAAGCTGCGTCTGGACTTTCAAGGCCTGCTCTGATGTCAATAATTCTTGGATGGACCATAGATACTGTATTTTTTTCAATGAAACAATCCTGTATATTAACACAAAAGTGAAGAACCCTTGCGACGTTTCATTTAGTGAATTACAGTCGCTTCAGGCAGAAATCCATCTCACTCTCCTGCTATGTGTATGCATCACACCCTTGCCCTAAAGTGGATATCAACTCAGAAAATATCCATTTTAGGGCAAGGGTGTGATGCATACACTCACATTATTTTTTAACGTAGATTCAATATCTGCCTTAAAAAAATGGGGTTCTAATTTGAAAAAATTGATTTTTCACGATTTTGTCATCCCTAACTTTGAAAGCGATTTTTTCACCCCCTGTATCATGAATCGCGATTTCAATTTTTAAAGTGGATACATCAATCTTACATCTTGAAAAGTCCCAAAAATGAAAATTTTCCATCCAAAAACCTCGAAGTTATTCTTGTTTCAGCGGAGCTCTATTTTCGATTTTTTTTCGAATTTTCCAGCTCAGAGAGAATTTTCCAACCAAAACTGAAAAATGTTACATCAAAATAACTTGAAATTTTCTAAGGAATCTATTTCTGCAATAAAAAAAATGGTGTTCTAATTTGAAAAAAGGGAAGTTGACGTCATTTCCGGAAAAACCGGAGGTGCTCATGCCTTGAAAATATTTTAGATTTCATCAGCATCGTGAAATACTTATAAGTGCTGAATTTCATGAAAATACGTTCAGTAGTTTCCCGTATAAATATGGGTGAGGTTCCTCGTGAAAGACCCTGTATAAATATGAGTAGGTATTAAATCTGTTGAATTGGGAACTCGGCATGTGCGGCTATTTAAATCAAACAAATATATGTTTTGCACACAAAAAATAAATCATTCAAATACTCACCGCTGAAATGAGTAGGGGAGCGAGGGGCTTGTTGTAACAGGGGCAAGTAGTAACAGGCTCTTTTCACTAGGATCTTAAACTTTTTTAGCGCATTTCTTTGACTCGATTTTACCTATAAACCGTGCCGCATAATGTTGCCATAGCCTGTATCCCGCCAGCCTGCGCAGTGAGCGGAAGTGTGCTCGTGCTTCATTTTTGCCAGGTAATATAAAATTGTACTGTCGTAAAATTTTGGTTTGCGTTAATATTTTCGACTGATTTCAAACTTTCTGTTTATTATTTACATTCAAATTTATCTATCTTTGATAATGTGTAACAGTTTTTAAGATTGCTAAATTGTTGAAATAGTTATCTTGATAAATGTTAAAAATCATACCATGGGGTTAGTTGTAACAAAATCCCGGGGCTAGTTGTAACGTGGTACCTACACATGCCCCAAGTTATGATGTAGATACCTAAATTTTTTTTTCAGAATGAGGGTGTATAAAAAAAGCCAGAGTGGGCAACACAAAGCGAAGAGGTGATTTAAAAGTGCCATGATGATTAAAAGTAGTGTTCAACTCAATAAAACTGGTAATTACTCAATTTTTAGGTGTTGATTACTCAAAAAGTGTATTTGAGTTGATTTTCGATAGGAATTAAATAATACCTACTTTAGAAAGATGTTAATTTCGTTAAAAATAAACAAGGAATAAATGATCAGAGGTATTATTGTTGTCTTTTTTTGTCGTTACTACTTGCCCCAAGCACGAGGTAAGTTGTAACACCGCACTTCTTCTAGAAAATAAATGATTGTGAAATAATGACCGATAGTTATGGTATTATTTTTACTTGATTTGGTAGAGGAAGAGTTACAGCATCCATCCATATTCATTCGGTAGCAATTTAATCAATGGATCTCAAGATTTATCACTTTTTATGAAAACTGTTACAACAAGCCCCTCGCTCCCCTACTTATGGAGGAGTGATACCAAAATAACCATGTTACTACGAGAAATTGCAAAAAATGCAATAATATTCAGGTTATATTATTTTGAAATAACAACGTACTCAATACTTTTTGACATAAGCGGCAACACCGCAGCACTGAAAATAAGGAACCAAATTTTCAATGAATTCTTTCATTCTGTTCCCCTTAAACGTCAAAATATACCTTCTACCGTGATACACCCTGTATACTTTTATAGCACGTGGGATCAACGTTCGGTTAAATTTCGGTTTCAAAATCAACAGTACGAAATTCAACGAATAACGTCTAATCAACAGTATTTAAACGTGTATTACACGTGTAGGTGTTTTTATTTGGCACAAAAACCTAATGAAATGAAGATCATCATCTGAGCATATTCGATCCATAGGTCTCATCCCATTTTCGTGTTTCTTATCAATGGAATATAACCAAAGCATTTTATTATTATGAAGCATTTCAGAATGTGAGACAGATGTCCAGCCACAAATCTATGAATATTCAGTCCAACTACTATACTGAATATAGTGATAACAATGAATGAAACGATATCATGAGTTCTGTTTTCATTTGAAATTACAAGAAGTAAATGGTTGCTATAAATCATTCAATTCATTATATCTGATTGGATTGGTGTTCTTAAAATGATATTTGGCCATTTGAATATCACCGAAAATTCATGAACCAGTTGAGTCAGTTATTCTTTTTCGTGTTCCTCTTACTTTTTCTGTCCACTGCATTGCCGTCATAAAATTTTGGCACTCGATTTCGCGATAAGACTGAATTACATATCGATCAAAGACGGAACCGGGCCAAAAATATCAAAATATGCTGTGAATTTACTGAAACTATTTTTTTTTTGGTTGGTTATAGTGATTGTCAACAAATACATTATAATGTTAGGCGTACTGTAGTTATCTCTCATATGAAGTGCGGAAAAGCCGAATCGAATAAGGTAATGTTGGTAACTGTGTTCATTTATAGGAAGTCCCAGATACGTCAACGTGAAAATTTTATCCCTTTCTTCAACCCCGTTGGAGTGAGGGATTCAAATTTCTTTGAGGGGTACTGAAAGCATGGGCGCCAGCAGGGGGGGCCACGGGGGCCATGCCCCCCTGAGATTTTGATGGCATTATCGTTTTTCAACACCCTCAATATTTCGATAATTTTTATTTTGCCCAACTGAGAAAAATTTTGGCTCCCCCTGAGAAAAATTTCTGCCATCGCCCATGACTGGAAGTAGGTAGGTATATGGGCATGTGATATATTGTTTTCATTCCCTATCGAAAAATTTTATTGCTCTCAAGTTGATTGCAAGAATGAACACTAAAATCAAATCATCTCATTACCGAAATTCGGTACAGAAACCTATATGTATATGTTATAGGTATGTGTTTTTCACATTATGTTCAACTGAGTATTACTTATCGAGCCTTCTCCTCTTTATAAGTTTTATACAGGGTTTGTTTGGTCTTCACAGAAAATTTCGATCCGTCACAACTTTTGAACGGTTATTCCGAATCGATTGAAATTTTCAGGGAATATTGACATGTAGTATCTTCAGGAACCAACATAATCATCATTGTGAAAACCCAGGTTCTGTTCAAAAAAGTTTAGTTGTTTCCCAAAAATTCCACCCTGTGTATGACTATTTTCAAGTTTGATGAAGAATATTTGAACCTTACTAATTGAAGACGAAAACTTCAACAAAATTTAAATAATTAATTTCAGTTAATATTTTCGCTATGCATTGAATAACAATTTTCCTATAGAAATCAGTATTGGGAGCATGTATCACTTCCACCCATGATGCAGTTTCTTCATAATTTAGTGCCGTTTTCACGACCAGCTCATGAAAAATCAACAACAATAACCTGTTCGGCGGTTTATTGAAAAGTAGTCAGTTTTGAGCTGAAAAATTCTTGAAATTTTCTAAACATCAGTTAATTCCTAGAACAACATTCGGGACGTTGTAATCGTTATAAGATTATTAGCTTCATGGAATCTATTCTACTTATTTGTGATCTTAAAAAAAACCAACATGAAATAGACAGACATAATTTTTATCCAAATAATTTCAAACAAAATGGTGCTAAAGAATATCAGTTATTTCAGATAATTCTCGAGATGAAATCCTCCAGCTTTCACACATTTCTGATGTCTTAATGAAGATAAATGTGCCTTACTGATAAGTGATTGTACCATACGACGTTCCTAATAAACCTTAAATTTTATAAGCTGGTCCTGGAAACAGCAAAAAATTATGGTGCTTTATGATGTTTAAAGATGACACTTATCAAGCTCCCCTTACTGAATTCAATAAAAAAATGTTGTCATATCTAATCAAAATTAAGTACTGAAATTCATTATTCAATTCCTTCAATAGTATTAGAAAAAATGTTTCAGGCAGTGTTCTGCTGTGGTTTGAATATTTCTCATCAGACATTGAAGAAAACCATTCACTCGGAGAAATTCTTGACAAAAGCAACAAAACTTTTTTCAGTGGGATTTGGATTTTCAGAATTTTCAGAATTATGAACAAGATTGGCTTCTCCAGGCTCTATATGACGATTCTACAGTTTCCTTGACTGACTTCAGTATGCGTGCGAACACTACTATTTTATAACCCAACTAGCAAAAATCAGCTTGAGTAAATTACTAGCACTTGCATGGTCTGTGAGCAACAATTCTGTCTCTGTCAAAATCGCAAACATGGTGATAATTCTGTTGTCTTCTAACCGTAGAACTCTTCATATTCACATTTCTTGATCATTTAATTTTTGTAACCACATGAAAACAGCACTCCAGCGAAGCACCAAACAATAAAAGTCGATTCATACTAAACGCCATGGGATGCTTAGGCAACAGTTCTTTGAATCGCATCGCTAAATAGGGATCGCATTTGATAGTTTTGGACTATGAGGCACCAAGCAATTTTCTCGTCAAACAATGGCGCTTGCGGTTCTATGTCGGTATTGAAATTAGTACTAGGGGTACGGCATGATGAATCCAGGCCAGTTAGTTAGTGAATCTCTCAACTTCAAACGTTATCTAAACAAAAACGAGCAGAAATTTTCTTGTCTGTACCTCAAAGGGTACAAGTTTAAGAAAATTTTCATTTACAATTTTTCATTTGCATCATCTTTTCTCGAATAATATTCACGTTGAAACAGAAATGAATCAATCTTGAAAGCTTGCAATTTTTGTGACTTTTTTTGACAATACCTTTTTTCCTCCTGTTCGACCGGAAAAAAAAATATTTAGTCGCATATTTTAGAAAATTATGGAAACTGAAAATACACCTATACACCGTGCCAAAAAAGTAACGTAACTCGTCAATGATTCTTGTACGAAGAATTATTAAGGAAAATCATCGCACCCGTCGATTTTTAACTTCAAAAGCATTTTATGGTATGCTTTTTTGAATTTGATATTTCTCACCACTTACGCCCCGCACCCCTCTACTTCATTTTTTCATATGAGAATACATATACTCCATTCACTTTTATAAAGTATCGCGGTTGGCCATGAATTAGGTTTATCAAGTTTTTTCCCCTAGAACAGACGCTGTTTGGCACTTGTGAAAATTAAGCGACATTGCCAGGTCTACTTTCTATTTACTCTTTTTCAACTTTGTAAATGGAGTTAGTTCTTCGAAGATTCAACTGTGGCGCAGGTTTCGTAGAACTACTACATTTTCATGCTGGAGTATTTCAGGTTGTACAAAAATGTATTTAAATGTCTTCTGAATTAACATAATATTTTCTCAAATTCATTAATTTTCCAAAGTAAATGAACATTTTGATAAATACTTAATTACTACGATTTTTTAGCAGAAACGACAATGTTGTGGGCGTATCTGACAGTGCAATGACCATAACCTAACATTTTCAAAACATACGCGGTGAAATGTGTCAAAATTTCATGGCAAACCGCGATACTTTATAAAAGTGAATGGAGTTATATATGGATTCTGAAGCATCAGATTGAAGGTAATTTGATTACCTACTCAACGGTGCAAATGAAAGTAAAATTAGTTGTGGCGGTTTTTTTTTAACATTAAAAAATAACCTTTTGAAATAAAAAAGCGACGGGTGCGCGGATTTTCCTCAATAACTTCGTACAAGAATATTGAGTTACGTTACTTTTTTAGCACGCTGTATAAAGCTTTGAAAATGAGTTGAAAGAGCCTCCAATTGAATATTTTCTATTTCGAAGAGAGTCGATGCTGTAGAGCAGGGAGCTTGAAAGCGGTGACGTGGTGGCTCTAGCCAGATCCGTACTTTCTGATTTCATCGAATCGAAGTCGACTTCGAAGGATAAAGTAGTATATTTTCATTTCTGCTGGACAAAATACCCTGTATACGAAGATACTTAGTTCAGTAGTAGTTTTATGGCACGCGAATCTAATTGTCGTTGCTCTATACCTATTCCACACATTGACCGACAAATGCGATCACTAGATATTGGTTGATCGATCAAGAATCAGTCGGCTTGAGCATTCCCTGAGCATGAAGTGCAAATCGACATTAAAATGCAAAACCATGCGCTACAACACTCACTGACACACGTGGGCACTTGCAGAATAAGTTGAGGTGATCGGGTACCGTCTTTCGTTGTTAAGTTTGGAGCTGTCCGCTTTTCCTCTGGTTCAGCGGTTTTTGTCTCCGTGGACGTCGTGTAATTATTGTTGGCTTGCTGGTTGGCCACGGTGAATGACGAATTCTCCTCCTTCGTTATGCTCATGTAGTAACACGTATCGCTCTTTTTCATTATGTGACGGGGACCAGGGTTGAGCAGGATCGTGTCCTCGTAGAACTCTGGCAGTTCAGCAGGACGAACGCCAACCAAGGCGACGCCATATCTGAGGAATAAACGATGATAATATAAGTGAAGATGAAAAAATGCAGTTTCAGGGAAATAATGTTTTTTTTCCAACGTGATAAGGCCATCAATTGATGTGAAGAAAATACATCAGCATATTTATTTTTCATGCAGGATTCTCCTTACCAAATGAAACACTTGTTTCCAAATTTTAAAATCACATATTTTCGGCACCGATATTTCGAATGAACAGAATTTCTCTCAGGGTGCATATTCCTAATCAGCACTCATTGAAAAATTCTTCTGTTTTCGGTGATGTAGCTTGACCAACTGCCACATGAACATTATTTGAAATAAACGATTATTCTGCGAAATGAAAGTTTTTATCTTTAGATACAACGCAGCGATTTCGAGATGTTCATAATTTTATATTTGATCCGACAAGATAAGTGAAAAAAGTCGTAAATTTTATGATTCTTTTGGATCCGTTTCTAGATTTTGAATGCCACAGTGAAGTCTCTTTTATTCTGCCATATCAATTTGATTTCTTCAATGAACTGAAACTTCATCATTTTCAATATGGGTTTTACATTCACTCAAAGGGTACACTGACTCATTTTACGCGCTTGTTTCTCTAGAATCCTAGATAAATCATATACACAGTGTTTCACCATAAACTGGCAAACACATATAGCCGTGCAGATGACATCGGACATGTCTTCTTTGTCTCATGACATATACCCCGTTTTCGAAGCATAAGTGAGATACAGAATGTTTGATGTCAACTTTGAGCCATACTCTGATAACTGTGGTAAATTATGCGTGAACTTGGGAATAACGTGCTGAGTTCAATTATGGTGTGGAATTCTGCAAAAAATTTTTTTGGAATTTCTACTTGCGATTGTCGCATTCAACGACCCGACAATTTCCGAGAAAACAATTTTCCAATTCGGAACGCACCTTTTTTTACATGTCTGCGCTGAAAAAAATTAACCCAAAATATTTGGAAACTAGGTATGTTTCATTCTGAATACTGGTGGATAAACAGAATAAAAAATATCCGTTGGATTTCGTTTTATAACCTTCCAAAGCTTTCGCTCGGAGTACTATAATGATTTTCATTTGGAAAATTCGTAATCTTACGAAGACCAGAATTGTGTTGGAAGGCTGCCAGAATGACGGGTAAAAAAACATGAATTTGAGAAACAAAAAAAATTTTTCAAATAACTTCGGTGGGATTGGAACTCCCTCCACTCTCGATCAATTAGCGTTGTAACGGACATTACTATACACGTCCGAGCTCGCAAGCTCCCTTCAAAACTGAGGCTTTTTATTTCCATGATATCCCAGTTCTTATGCGGCGTAGACCAACAATTTCTTTTAATTAAAGCTTAATCATTTCTCTAGATCTAGAATGTTCATTACTCGCTTTTCTTTTATTCTTCGTATAATAGGAAAAAGACCTGGTGAGCTGTTATTTCATGAAAATCTGGACAAACGATTCTATTTCCATGATATCTCTGTCACTTTTCGGGGTAAATGTGTGAAATTTTCAGTTTACATGCGAATAATATTTTCCAGAATGTGTATTGATCAGTTTTTTTGTTTATTTCCCCCTCAATTTTTAAGTGAATTATAAATAAGGAACTTTATTGGTCATATTTTCTACCAGGTTTTTTTCCTAATATAAGCAGAAAAATGGAAAAGCGAATAATGCACATTCTGCAAAATATTATTCCGCATGTATACTGACAATTTCATACATTTATCCCGAAAATTGACAGAGATATCAAGGAAATAAAAAGCCCAATTTTTGAAGGGAGCTCGCTAGCGAAAATAAATCTGATTTATACTCGATAGGTAAAAGGCAACCTTATTGTCCGAAACTGGAAAGAGTTCGATTCCCACCAAAGATTTTTGAGAAAAAATTTTTCGGTTTATATATTCGAAGAACCCTACACAAATCAAATGGAAAATGGATCCCAGTCGAATTGGCTGAAATTTGGATATGTTGTAGTTTATACATTTCTGATCGGTATCGAAGGTCGAAAGTTGCGACTAGTGCGCAATCAAAAATGGATTCCCATCTATACAGGGTCTTTCACGAGGAACCTCACCCATATTTATACGGGAAACTACTGAACGTATTTTCATGAAATTCAGCACTTATAAGTATTTCACGATGCTTATGAAATCTAAAATATTTTCAAGGCATGAGCACCTCCGGTTTTTCCGGAAATGACGTCAACTTCCGTTTTTCAATTTAGAAGACCATTTTTTATTGCAGAAATAGATTCTTTAGAAAATTTCAAGTTATTTTGATGTAACATTTTTCAGTTTTGGTTGGAAAATTCTCTCTGAGCGGGAAAATTCGAAAAAAAAATCGAAAATAGAGCTCCGCTGAAACAAAAATAACTTCGAGGTTTCTGGATGGAAAATTTTCATTTTTGGGATTTTTCAAGATGTAAGATTGAATCGAAATCGCGATTCATGATACAGGGGGTGAAAAAATCGCTTTCGAAGTTAGGGATGACAAAATCGTGAAAAATAATTTTTTTCAAATTAGAACCCCATTTTTTTATGGCAGATATTGAATATACGTTAAAAAATAATGTGAGTGTATGCATCACACCCTTGCCCTAAAGTGGATATTAACTCAGAAAATATCCATTTTAGGGCAAGGGTGTGATGCATACACTCACATTTTGTCATCCCTAACTTTGAAAGCGATTTTTTCACCCCCTGTATCATGAATCGCGATTTCGATTTTTAAAGTGGATACATCAATCTTACATTTTAAAAAATCCCAAAAATGAAAATTTTCCGTCCAAAAACCTCGAAGTTATTCTTGTTTCAGCGGAGCTCTATTTTCGATTTTTTTTTCGAATTTTCCCGCTCAGAGAGAATTTTTCAAACAAAACTGAAAAATGTTACATCAAAATAACTTGAAATTTGCTAAGGAATCTATTTCTGCAATAAAAATGGTGTTCAAATCTCTAATCTGTTCCGGAAAAACCGGAGGTGCTCATGCCTTGAAAATATTTTAGATTTCTTCAGCATCGTGAAATACTTATAAGTGCTGAATTTCATGAAAATACGTTCAGTAGTTTCCCGTATAAATATCGGTGAGGTTCCTCGTGAAAGACCCTGTATTACGCCATGTTATCACTTATCAGGCTATACGCTACCTTTCAACTATACTAATTCAAACAGTGCTAGATGCCGGAAACAGAACACAACAAGAAAATTCAAACCCTGCAGTAATTCACATTTGAATACATATTTTAATTTCATGCCACGTATGCATGCCATCGCCCAAAGTACCTAATAGATGGGAATTCATTTTTGATTGTGTGCACTAGTTGCAACTTTCGACCTTCGATACCGAAAAAACTGTCCATTTTTAGGTCTCGGGACCATGAAGACTATTGATCAGAAAATATAAACTACAACATATCCAAATTTCAGCCAATTTGACTGGGATCCATTTTCCATTTGATTTGTGCAGAATCCGTTCTATCCGGATCATTCTGACAGCCCATTAGCACAATTTTGGCCTTCGTAAGGCTTCCAGTTTTTCAAAAGATGATTGTGATCCGAAAAGTCCCAAAATACCAAAAGGCAAAACGAACCCTGAAAACTTCGAGTAGGTACCTATTGTCGCAATATAGAGTTGAAGAAGTATTCATGTTTTTCTTTTTATAATATGCTCCTGTGTATTTGCATTCCGAATTAGTATTTTATGTCGAGAAAAAACTTATGATCTAGAATCTAGATAAAAATTTTAATCTGAAATGATGTTAAAGATTTCAAGAATTTTTTATCATCCTAATAATCTTTCAAAACCTACTACAATTTGAAATAAATAGAAAACAAAGTGGAGCTCGGAAAATACCAGTTTCCATTGCCTCTTCATCTCGCTCCCTCGCGATATTCAATTTACTACGCGAATTACGTTCCTCAGCTTTCATATCCTCATCCTACTAATGTATAAAACCATTTTATGGTGGAAAGAAGATGCAGGAATGCGCAATCAAATTTCAACTCACTTCCGATGAGAATGGAAACTAGCGTAGGTGAAGCTCTTTCCTTCATATTCGCCGAAGAAACGGCTGTCACCTAACACGATATGATAAATTTCGTTGCCAGAGCATCGACCGTACAGCCGATGCCATTCTTCCTGGGACTGCTGGCCTTCCCTGCAAATGAAATTTCGTTTAGGAAATTTGTTCACTGAACTGAATTCATTTTAAAAAGAATGATGCAAAAACGACAAAAAAATATGTAGTTATTTTTATATACACTCAGAATTATAAATTGTTTACAGGGTTTTCCAAGTTCGATTGCCTATTAAGTCCTATTTCAAACCTGAAAATTTGAATTTGGTGATCGTTGAGAATTCTTTGTTTAGGTGAAATATTTTCGGACCATTAGTACTTTTTTCTACACCGGAAGAGAACAACAAAGCTCCTCAAAATTTTTTTCTTATTTTTCTTCTCTGATATACCTAATTGAGTATTCAATTTTGAATGAGTTTTTGTCCAAACTATTGCGTTAGTTCTGATAGTTTCAAAAAATTTGAAAAAAAACTAAAAAATGCGTGGACACTAATATGTATATGTATATCATTTGTATTCCAAATATGATTAGCGTGATCTGTCCTCTAATTCTTGGGGCTGAATAATGTAGGAATGCCATGCATCGTTTGAATCTGAATAATATCATCACAGGATGTTTCTTATATTGCGTTTTTCAATATAGAGCCCTATCTTTTCATGATTGGATTGTGAAGTAAAAGAAAGGCATCAGTTGAATATGACTATTTTTCTAATTTCAATAATTTTGGACTTTTTTTTAGGATTTTGTCAATTTATATTATGCGTTGAGCTGATTTCATTAAATCTGCAGCTTGAATAAACTTCAGAAAAATGTTCTGTGATCATATGAATTCTTAAACCAACAGGCTATCGGGAGAGTCGATAGTTTCATTCATATGAATTCTTATTCACTTCGAAGTAGGTCAATACGCCTATTTTATTGGCTCAATTATCAACTACTCTTGTTTTATGTTGTCTAGGAGCTTTTCAGCTTTTTCAACATCAAAACTCAGAAACTTCCGAATTATACAGGGTGGCCCACCCCAGACGCGGTTCTCATTTTGAGGCAGTAAATGAAGATATTTTGAAAATTTTTTTTTCGTGAAATGTAAAGGAAACCAGATGTACAATTTAAAATTGTTTTCACATATACAGGGTGTTCGACAACAAAGATATAGACCATAGTTACACTTTTTTCAATTTAATATCCTTCATATGAATTCAAAAATTGAATAGCAAGCTCAAATAACGATGAGGTTATAAAGACCATTTTATGCCTAAGGAGAACCATTCAAGAGAAAATGGCGAAAAATCGAAAAAAAGGAGTATTTTTAATTTGAAGTTCAAGCCAACGGGACAGACAATGTTTTTTCGTGTAGACATATTGGCTACCCTTAGGCAGAAAAAAAATTTAACCCTGGAATATACTGAGTGATCATAATTAATGTTCTCTCCTCTCTTTCAGCGAGAGAGAAAGAGAGAGAGAGAGAGAGAAAGATCCGAATTATTGGATGTTCTGTGTCCGATCCACCTCCGAAAGGGAATACCGAATGCGCCTGAGGTATTAAGTGTCATTATCATTCAATATTTTCTGGTTCATGCCCTTAAATTTTTTTACATTCCGATCGTTTTGAAGTTAAGCTGTACGTTCAAAGAATCATGTAACAAACAACGAATTGCAACTATAACTAAGGCTGACATCTGGTCTTGATTCGAGCATTTCGGCCAGCGTGGTTTGTTAAATTTCGACGTTTCGCCAGATCGAGTGTCTGGCATCTTCAGGAGTTATTTCTCTCTTGTACGGTGTACTGGAGCTATCCGATTATGACGAGGGCGCAGGCTATATATAGCGCTTGCGTGGGGATCGGGACCCGCGCCTGCGTCTGGTTGGCTGGCTTCCTCCGGCTTAGGACTCGTTCCGGCGCCTGGTTGGTCGATACTGGTATTCTCATCATCTACCCGATTTCTCTTGTGCGGAAGTGTACTTGTGTTTTTGAGCACGGGTACCCATACTCTGTTAATTTTGAGTGTTTCTTCCGATCTATTGAAATTTTCCTGGTGTTTGTGGATTTCAATTGCCTCTCTATAAAGCCTGGGGTAGTAAGCGGTGGTGGTACATAACACTTGGGTTTGGTCGAATTCGATGGCGTGATTTGTGTTGTTCAATGTGTGCTCTGCGACGGCGGACTTCTCTGAATGACCCAGTCTGCAATTGGCCTTGTGTTCTTTGATTCTGGTGTTTATCGATCGCTTCGTTGTACCTATGTATACACTCCCACAGCTGCACGGAATTCGGTATACACCCGGAGTACTGAGTGGGTCCCTTCTGTCCTTGGGAGATTTCAGGTGGTCTCTGATCTTTTTCGAAGGTTTGAATATGGTCTTGATGTCGTGTTTCCTCAGAATTCGGCCGATTCAGTACACCGTACAAGAGAGAAATAACTCCTGAAGATGCCAGACACTCGATCTGGCGAAACGTCGAAATTTAACAAACCACGCTGGCCGAAATGCTCGAATCAAGACCAGATGTCATCAAACGATGGCCGCGAAAGCCTCAACAAATTCATTATAACTAAGGCTCTATAAAGGGGAGTATACCAGAAACCCCCTTTTTGGGTCCGATCATAGACTCGAAAAGTACAGATCTCTTCGAATGAAATGAAATCTGTAATCTAAAGAAATGAAATCTGTAATGAAAAAAAAATCTGTAATCTAATGAGCATATTTTCGGAATGGAGATCTTGTGATGACTTTTTTCGGCATGCTCACATGAAAAACATTGGAAATAGGTTAGGTTCGTGCTGTTAGAATAATGCCGCGGCATCTAATAGTCAAATTTATAATAATTTATTGAGCCAGGTCTATCTAGCATACCTATCTTTATAGTGCTCTAGTTTTACTTTAACAAGTCAATATGAATTGAGTCGATGAGATTTTTCATGCAACTGTCAGATCATTCATCATAGAACGTATTTCTATGAATATCATTGCTCTTAATAGTCGGTTTACTAGTTGAATTAAAAATCGAAAATTACTGGAAAACTATTAGGTTTAGGTATAGGGAAACCCAATGAAGATAGTTTCGAAATTAATTTTTACGTTCAACAAGGTACAAAAATACTGGGTGTGCTTCTTGAAATAAGAAAGTTTTTGACTATTATTTGTAGTTAATGTTCGAATATCAATTATGATCACTCAGTGTATTCCAGAGTTGAATTTTTTTCTTCTGCATAAGGGTAGCCAATATGTCTACACGAAAAAACATTGTCTGTCTCGTTGGCTTGAAGGGTTTATTCATTTATTACAAATTAAAAATACTCCTCTTTTTCGATTTTTCGCCATCTTCTCTCAAATGGTTCTCCTAAGGCATAAAATGGTCTTCATAAACTCATCATTATTTGACCTTGCCATTCAATTTTCGAATTTATATATAGGGTAATACATTGAAAAAAGTGTAACTATGGTCTATATCTTTGTTATCGAACACCCTGTATATGTGAAAACAATTTTGAATTATGCATATGATGCCCTTTATATCGCACGAAAAAAAATTTCGAAATGTCTTCATTTCATTGAGTTCCTGTGATGTTGAGTTTTCTGAAGCCACTGTCCTTAAATATCTCAAACAGTTGAACACCTCCTCCTCTCCGGGTGCTGATGGTATTTCGGCTAAAGTTCTCAAACAATGTGCTTCTTCGTTCGTTCAACCCTTGACCATTCTGTTTAATAGATCGTTCTCCTCTGGCTCCCTTCCTATTCGTTGGAAGGAAGCGTTAATAACTCCGGTCTTCAAATCAGGTGACAAACTGGATGCTATGAACTACCAGTCTGGTTCCAGTCGTTGCTAAAATATGTGAGAGGATTATATTGGAGAAATTGGTCCGGTTTTCTTTGGATAATGATGTTGTACCCAGTTGTCAGCACGGGTTTTTACCTGGTCGCTCTGTTATAACGAACCTTCTGACCTGTGTTGATGCTTGGACCAGGTTGGTTGATTCGGGCTCATCTGTGGATGTAGTCTATCTTGATTTCTCACGTGCGTTCGATCGGGTTCCACATGGACGCCTCCTCCATAAGTTGTGGAATTTGGGCATACGTGGTGACCTGCTTTCGTGGATTCGGTCGTTTCTTTCTGATCGGAGCTTTCGTGTACGAGTTGGGGATGTCCTATCATCCTCTAGGGTGGTGCAGAGTGGTGTCCCGCAGGGATCCGTGTTGGGTCCCATATTATTCCTACTCTATACGTCAGACTTACTTAATATTGTTCGGTCCGGGTGTTCACTTTTCGCTGATGACGCTAAAATCTTCGGTGAGCCTACTTCTAACCATTGCGCTATCCAGGATGATCTAGATGCTGTGTATGGTGTTTGCCTCTTAACCTCCTGAAGTGTGTGGTTGTTCACGTGGGCAGGGCCAATCCCAGAGTCACTTACTACTTGAATGGTCGAGTTGTTCCGGTCAAGCGCTCTCATTGTGATCTGGGAGTGATTATTTCTGAGGACTTGTCCTGGTCTGATCACATTCTGCATGTTGCCAACAAAGCTAAGCGACTACTCCACTTTTTGCGTAGGTCGTTCTACCTTTGTGACCCTGCCACCTGCCGTCTACTTTATGTCACCTATGTACGACCTATTTTGGAGGATGCGGGGCCAGTTTGGGCACCGACGCTCGTTCGTGATGCGGAGCTTCTAGAGAGAGTGCAGCGTAGTGCGACGAGGATTCCCTATGGTATACAGAGACCCAGCTATGAACAGAGACTTGAGCTCATGGGTCTCCCAAGGTTCTCTGAGAGGCGTCTTCGTGGCGATCTCATAGTCGCATATAGAGCAGTTCATGTTCTCTTCAATTCCAACCTAGGATCGCTCTTTACGCTCAATACGGATGTTCGACTGCGTGGCCATGCATTCAAGTTGCGGAAGGAAAATTTTAGATATACTCAGAGGCAGCATTTCCTTAGCAATAGAGTGTTCGATGTTTGGAATCGCTTACCTTCTACTGTGGTTGGTGCTTGTTCGGTGAATACTTTTAAGAACATGTATGATGAGTGGTCTATGCAGTGATTTGTTTTCTCTTTGTTTTCTACTCATGGTTATATACCTAATTTTGTTTTCGAACTAGTTTTAATTTTTGTATTTTGAACCTATGTTCACTTGAATTTTTGTTATTTTGTTATAGTATTGTGTGAGTTTATAGAATTTTCTAAACTCTTATCTAATAAATAATAATAATAATAATTTACTGCCTCGAAATGAGAACCGCGTTTGGGGTGGGCCACCATGTATTTTCTATAACTCTCCCGTTTGGTGTAAAGAAAATATATGCGTCGTATCTCCTGTGAATGACGTTCGAATACTCACTGTCCCCTAGATGTATGTAACAACAAGGTCACAAGTGTTGACGCTCCAGGACACGTACAGTTGTTTGCCAGAAGAGCGTACTTGAACTCGTCTTCACAAACTACATATTCTGCGAATTTCACGTGCAACTTATTTTCTGGTCTGAATATTTGTACATATTGAGCTACGCTTGGTGCGAAGTCCTTCACAGCCCAAGATCTGAGTATTGTGTGTTCATCCTGAAATTAAAACACATCCAATGGAGTTATGCAACAGCTTTCAGTAATTGTATGGGGAATTATGATGAGCTAATTGAAATCATAGTTGAGGCTCCATAGGGAACCGTTCTGAAACATGTGCTACATTGGGGTTTTTTAATATGAGAAAAAAATTCTCAAGCGAGTATGATTTCTTTGGGGATGGAAGTAGTCGGTCAGAGAATTATAATTTTTCGGAATTCACTGATATTGAATTAGAATTATCAAGGAGTATTTGCTTTTTGAACCAAACTTGGTGAAAACTTGAAACCACTGAAAGATAACAATTCATTTGAAAGAAAAATACTCAAAACGCAATTTAAACGTTCAAGATGTGTAATGCTTTGAGGTGTTTCATGGCGAGGTCCAGAAAATTATTTCGAAATATAACACATAAACTGAAGAAAAGGATAACTTTGGGCATTCTTGTCGTACTCTATTAAGAATTCTAAAGATTTGACGACAACTGCTGTTGGCATCTTCAGAGGTAGTTCAGTCGGAAGTTGTAGCCCAATGCTCCAAACTGACGATGCTGCAGGAATGGGCGCCAGCAGAAATTTTTCTCAGGGGGGGCCAAAATTTTTCTCAGGGGGGCAAAATAAAAATTGTTGAAATATTGAGGGTGTTGTGCTGAAAAACCATAAGGCCATCAAAATCTCAGGAGGGGGCATGGACCCCCTGCCCCCTCCCTGCGGGCACCCATAGCTGCAGGATCAGGCACCACTGATATGGCAAGTCATTTCTTTCAGACTCCCTCGAGCAGGTTTGATTCGTACCTTGCGTTATGAATTTGTCTATTTTCCTACACATGACCTTTTTACAGGGTATACCTGAATTGGAGGTACAGCAGAAGAGAGGAGATTCTCTGCTTAATTTTAAGACAAAAACTGGAACTGAAAGCGTTTCATTTCCGAGATACAGGGTGTTCAAATTTGAATTTTTATCAAGCATTTTTTTGTCATAGTAGCTTCATTTCGCAAGTTATTCAACTGAAATTTGGCATATACAGGGTGAGTCGTTGACTTGTACATATATTTTAACCGTAGATTCCTCCCATCAAACGAAATATTTTTTTCCTTCACCATTTTTCGAGATTTGGTTTCGTTCGAAAGATACAGCGTGTCGAAAATCCATGAAAAAAACATTTTTCTGTTCATATCTTCTTCGTAACCGCTATTTCAAATGAACTGAATTTTGGTTGTTTACTCTATTTATGGAGCATATTCCTCAATCAAAACCCATTCAATATTTTTCCTGGTATAAAAGTTCACCGTAGTTGACTCATAAATCCACGCAAAAATACCATGAAACCACTTGAAAAAGATAAACGGTTTATATTCTCGAAATAAATGTTTTATTAATGAAACGCGTCGTTTTCTAGTTATTTCCAATTTTGGCCGATAAAATTCGACGAAAAATATCAAAAATCATAAGAATAATCTGAATGCCTTCGTGGATTTATAATATCACAGAATGGCTGAAATTTTTAAAACATCTGATCTCTTTACAAGTCATCAATGTTGTCAGAATGTTCATCCACTTTGTCAAGACTAAAATCTACATGATGGAAAAACGTTGGATGTAGAGATATGTGAGAGATAAAATTGAATTCTAATGAGCATGAAATTATACATTGCATACGCACAGTTTCTTTTGAACATTTATTGTTAAAAAATTCGGATATTGATGATGAATGTCGATATAAACCACGAATTGAATTGAAATCAATGAAAAACTAAAATGATTCTCAGCACTAAATAATCTGTGACGATGTTTCTATCTGAACAATATCCTTATAGAATTTCAACTTGACACTACACGGTTATTATTCAGTGGAAGTCTACACCTTATCATCACCTGTTGGCATTCTTCTTGAATAAATGAATAAATAAATCGTCCATCACGGTCATCACGCCGGTTATCGCTATGAGCATGCGTCGTTCATGGGACTGACGTTGGAGACACAGAACAACGCTTTTTCTTGAGCGCCGGCTACCTGCACCGTTATGGGCGACTGAAATTAAGATCGTTGCGCTATGTCGGCGAGAATGAGAACTACTAAACTCCTTGGGCATTTCCAAAGAAGAACGCCTAGACGCTATAAGCGGAAAATAAACAAAACTAGTGCCCTTGCGTTAGTTCATCCGTGAACGATAGGGGACGTACTGCTTCCTTAGTTTCGCCTATGCCCTTTACGGCCTATACCACTGTTTTAAGAGAGGATCAACACAATTTGGCATCGTCTTCTAAAAAGCTCTGTAAAATATCATAAAAATTCGTTAGGTTTGGTCATTCACCTCGAATCCTATGACATATAGGTTAATGGAGTTAGGTTAGGTTAGTGAAAAAACAATAGGGACTCTTTTCCTTGAATTTATTCAAGAAATCTCAACTTTTCGATTGTACCTACAATTAAGGAACCTCCTGTGTAACAATATAGATAATATCAACAGATTCAGATGAAAGATTTTGAAAAACTGTCGTTGAGGTTCAGTTGGCCATTTTTGTTTCATTCACTAGTGGAAAAACAAGATTTTGGAAAATGGCTCGGACCCTTCATTTCATCTTCTATTCCTGAATATAACAGTGAACATTTTTTCAAAATATGATTGTTCGCTAACGTAATATTTGGCTTTGGAAACTTTGAAACACATCTCAATTTATCTGCAGCATAAAATAATCACCAATGTCAATGGGACAAGGCAGGAGGGGTAAAATTCGATGAAAAAACTGAGATGAGTGTCCTGCATAGAGCTATCCAACAAATGCTCAAATTGATCGACGCCAAGTCCATGAAATTATATGAATTTTGCTCCGAATACCCACAAAATGCTCTCGAATGAGAGGCAGAAGTTTGAGCATAATTATTACCATTGTATGGAACCTGGCGGCACTTATTGTGCGCACTCGTTAGATTGAATTAATCAGCATTCGATTTTCTGAACAAATTTTTCCGTCATGCATTGTCTTTTCGAATTTGGACATCATCCTAGAGTCAAACAACCCAATTACCTAATAATAATATAGAATGGAAGGTGAGCATTCAGTTCTGAATTTGTAAAACTTCAGATAGCCAAAGCACAGCTTCAGACACCTGAGATACAGCTCAGTTTAAACAAGCTCTGCTTTCGTACCAGAACCTCATCTTTCGAATTATCTAATCGATTTCACCGTTAACGACAATAACATTAACATTATATCACTTCCTGAACCTGGCATTAACAATAGGTAATGAACACTAAATGCATCACCCTTGGGTGACCATACCACATCCTGTCCTAGTGCCCCAAATCCCAGGTGCCCTTGAACGAATTTGACAGTTTACACCCGATTTAGAAAGACTTCGACAGTTTAGTTTCGATCTCAAACACTTACATTCCCTCTACCCCTGTATACTTATATTTGTTTCATTTCGAAATCGTCGCTCAAATCGTTCCATTTAATTCATCGTGTTTGTATGGGTGTTAAAACATGTTCGGTAACAGGCGTGTAATGAGTTTCTCGCAGCCGTCGGTTCCGTTTTATTAAATTTCTAGATGCCTTTAATCTACACCACACCATTCATCAATGTCCCGGATTCCCTTGCACATAAACAAGGCTGCGTTAAAACGTATAAAATTGTTTTATAAGTTGCTGTAAATATTACATCACTTTTGGCGAGCATCCAGTTTTGGTGAAGTAACTTTGGATCATCCTCCAGTGAATGATAGAGTTCCGAGAGCCACCTTCTCATAAATCATTCAAAGAATTTTCAATTTTACACGTGGGATGGACTGGAACTAAGGAGCACGATTAGGCTACATCGATCGAAATTTATGTGGAATATCGTCACTGAAATTTCGGGTAGTCCCCTTTTAACTGAACGGAGAACGATATTCGAGTTAATATTCGAAAATAATGAACCTGTAGATATTTTACAGGGTATCTCTCTCGTTTCAGAATGAGTGGGTAAGTAATGTTTAGAAGAGCTATTCACTGGCGGATCCAGACAGCTTTTCAGGGGGGGTGCATGAATTGATTTGTTGAAAATATTAGGGATCGATTGAACTTCTATCAAGGGATTATTGTCAATTTTATGGCCCCCATGCCCCCTCCTCGTGTCTGTCAGTGGAGCTATTGGGCAGCAAACAAAACCTATCCCCGTTCAGACATATATTTTTTTTAAAGGATGGTATGAACTACATCATTTTGCGTTTCGGTGCAACATTCATATTCATTAGTTTTTTTCTTCAAAATCAGTCTTGAAATTTCTTCCTGAAATGTGATGAATATTTCATTATGTGAGAGTTTGATGGTGGTGGAAATAAATCAATAAATGTATGAAAGCCTGAGTGGCCAACTTATAATTCTTGGTATACAACATGGAAAATACTAGAAAGTCATTAGAATATGTGTCCGAATCACGATCAACTTCTACATTCATTTATTAATCATGTGGACTGGTTCGTTGCTAGAGAATCAATGTTTCAACGGGTTATGAAAGCAACAAAACATGCTGGACGAAATTCAATTGTTTTGCATGCGGAGTTCTCTTGTTTTAAGAATGAATAATTCACATTGTTGGTTCAAATGACGTATATAGTAAAACCTTTATAAATTTTGAAACCCATTGGAAGGGGAAAGGAGGAAATAGTATACAGTGTCTTTCACGAGGAACCTCACCCATATTTATACGGGAAACTACTGAACGTATTTTCATGAAATTCAGCACTTATAAGTATTTCACGATGCTGATGAAATCTAAAATATTTTCAAGGCATGAGCACCTCCGGTTTTTCCGGAAATGTTGTCAAGTTCCGTTTTTCAAATTGGAACACCATTTTTCTATTGCAGAAAAAGATTCCTTAGAAAATTTCAAGTTATTTTGACGTAACATTTTTCAGTTTTGGTTGGAAAATTCTCTCTGAGCGGAAAAATTCGAAAAAAAAATCGAAAATAGAGCTCCGCTGAAACAAGAATTACTTCGAGGTTTTTGGATGGAAAATTTTCATTTTTGGGATTTTTCAAGATGTAAGATTGATGTATCCACTTTAAAAATCGAAATCGCGATTTATGATACAGGGGGCGAAAAAATCGCTTTCAAAGTTAGGGATGACAAAATCGTGAAAAATCAATTTTTTCAAATTAGAACCCCATTTTTTTATGGCAGATATTGAATCTACGTTAAAAAATAATGTGAGTGTATGCATCACACCCTTGCTCTAAAATGGATATTTTCTGAGTTAATATCCACTTTAGGGCAAGGGTGTGATGCATACACTCACATTATTTTTTAACGTAGATTCAATATCTGCCATAAAAATATGGAGTTATAATTTGAAAAAATTGATTTTTCACGATTTCGTCATCCCTAACTTTGAAAGCGATTTTTTCACCCCCTGTATCATGAATCGCGATTTCGATTTTAAAGTGGATACATCAATCTTACATCTTGAAAAATCGCAAAAAAGAAAATTTTCCATCCAAAAACCTCGAAGTTATTCTTGTTTCAGCGGAGCTCTATTTTCGATTTTTTTTTCGAATTTTCCCGCTCAGAGAGAATTTTCCAACCAAAACTGAAAAATGTTACATCAAAATAACTTGAAATTGTCTAAGGAATCTATTTCTGCAATAAAAAAATGGTGTTCTAATTTGAAAAACGGAAGTTGACGTCATTTCCGGAAAAACCGGAGGTGCTCATGCCTTGAAAATATTTTAAATTTCATCAGCATCGTGAAATACTTATAAGTGCTGAATTTCATGAAAATACGTTCAGTAGTTTCCCGTATAAATATGGGTGAGGTTCCTCGTGAAAGACCCTGTATTGTTTACCGGGTAGGAAAATCCTAACATTCCTGGACGACTGTGAAGATTGCTTATTCGAGGCACAAGCCGAGACTTAGCAACACAGTGACTAGGAATTTCCTACGAGATAAACATATAGCTAGGAAAAGTCAAGATTTCCCAACTGTCAGGAAATATTCATTTCCTCACTGTAAGGAAATGATATTTCCATATAGTTATCAGTGTTCCAAATATGCATATTAGTACTGTTCTCTTGATTTCTTCGGCAATAATTCTAATGAAGCGCTGCCTCCACCAACTCTATTTATGAATAAAATAATACGTGATTTGCGACTATTTCCCTCGTTTCAATTTCCACTAATCAGAAACGCGCAATTTTGAATCACAAATGGTTTCTAGATGGAAAAACTGTTTGGCAGCAGCTGTCAGCAATTTTTTCGGCTTTACCCGCGGCAAAACTTGACAGTTGTTGTCAACGAAAATTAATAATATTTATACATAATGCATCCAGAATAATCTGTTACTCATGAAATAGTCTTGTCAAATACCATTCGTGCATCTAATTTTTCCTGTAAAAAAAAATCGAAAAAACACAATGCAAAGTAATATTTTTAAACAAAAAGCATTCGTGCAGGTGCAAAAATCCTCGTCTTCGACTCGGATTTTTGTTGCCACCAGCACTCATGCTTCTTGTTAAAATATTACTTAGCAACGTGTTTTTTCGATTTTTTTTCGGAAAAATTGGATGCACTTATGATATTACTTACGAAAAAATATGTAGTATGTTCACCTCGTAGGAAAAGCCATAGATGCATAGAATACCTGGGGTTGGTACTGATTAGATTTTGTCTGAGCCTTTCTTGTCGATTAAAAATCTGAGTTCTTGTAATACTTTTCATTTCTCCAGAAAGGGGTCGCGCTATTTTCCGTTGCCGCATAAGCGCCACGACCGATAAAATATTGCGGATTATTCCGGAAGTAAAACGAGAACTCAAATCTAGAGTGCCGTTTTGATCTACAAATTTTTAGTAAGGAGTCGTTACACCAGGTATTTCTATGCATCTATGAAACGCCACATTCCTGCACTCTGTGTTGCTATCTTGGCTCGCACCTTGACTCAGCAATCTTCACAGTCGTCCAGGAATGTTGGGCTTCTCCTACTCGGTGAACAATGTACTATTTTCGCCAATCCTTGAATTGCCCTTGCGGAAACAAATCAGTGTGAAATGATAAGTGATGAAGAATTTTTCATTTCTGGGACGCCTCCAGACCTCGCTCCGCTCACGCGTTGAAATATTTCGACCATTAATCGCTGTCATTAATAAACTAGTTGATTAAATAACTATTCCTAACAGTCGGGGAATCCTGATTTTTCCTTCGAGAAATTCTGAAATGTCAAGATTTCCTAGCGATTTGCGGAAAATATTTTTATCCTCAATCTTGGGCACTCGAATGGAAATTCATAATGGTCCAATAGCAAACTATCCAAATCAAGATATGTGCTCTGATTATAAGAATATATCTCTGGCCACTTACAGCAGCAGTCTTATCGGCATAATTTCTTGCTGCCAAAACGAAACAAGCCTCCGCTTCGTTCATTCTGGCTCTAGCTAAGTCACTGTCCTTCAGGCAAGAGCCTTGAATATAAATTACCCGCTGTGCCCATATAGGTACTTGAAGTATCATTCGCATGGTGGTGTCCAACTCCATTGGTGAAAGGAGTACCTGAAAAAATACAAGACATGAGTATAATCCTGATAAAGCCAACATGACAAGGTGTCCCAGAATTAGTGGGTATGCCAACATATTTATTCAACATGATTTTCCCAAAATTCTCGTTTTTGCATACCTCAGTTACGAATAAATTAATTTTTCCCTGCTTAGTAGCAGGCCCCTGACGATAAAAAAATAACATTTCTAGGAAAGGAATAGCTTTACTATGAAGTGTTTCAGGCTCATCCACTGATTTTGGGAAACCAGGTATATGCTCAGTTCATTCGAGAATTAATTTTGGAAACTCACCACATAAAAATCCTGTAAGAGAGGATGTGCGTAGAATTCGTTCAAGAAGTCCATGATGGTGTCGGCATGAAGTGTTGTGCTGCAGACGACCACATGTTTCTCAGATTGTGCTCTATGCGATGAGTAAGAACCACCAAGCTTCTGTCTTTCCATCCACGTATAAGCAAGTTGTTCAAACTGAAAAGAATGATACTGAATTACATATTAAAATTTTGGCATTTGGATGACCACATAAAGGATAGATGAGAGATAAAGAAGGAAAATCTCAGGAAAATTATATTTATGCAAGTTTGAGAATAATTTGGAAAAATATGTTCAGTTGTAGAACAATCAAAAACGTTTTCTCCATGTTTTTAATATTTCCTATTGAATTATTCAGTTTTTAGTAAGAAATGTCCTATAACAGTGTTAGTTATGACATCTATTTATATTTGTTTTTTTTTGTTTCAGATTATTGGAACACCCCGATACCCTCACGAATTCCATCTTGTCTTGAATCTTAGCGTAGACCTTTTCTTTCACATGGCCCCTAAGGAAGAAGTCGCCAGTTGTTAAATCAGAAGAAAGAACGACGAGGAATGGACAAACAAATCAGTCTTCTTAATAAAGTTAATTGTGTGCAGACCCACTAGCAGAATTAACCTACAGGGTGTGTCAAAAGTAGAGGGAAAATTTGTTTTCTTTTCCCCCCTGTATTTCCAGCAAATTACTTTCGATGACCGAATAATAATCTTGAAACTACAGTATTTTATCTAAAAATTGCTGAAAAATTCGAATTAATCAGCGTCCGCATTTTCAAATAAATCATTATTCTGAATGGATCGAATTTTAAGTCGGTAAGTGTATTTCAATTAGAAAACACATAAATATGACTTTCAAGTCAGTAGGTATGCTCGTATTTTATGTCGTTCATGGAAAAGTGTTTGTCTTTCTAATTCCACAAATGAGGTATTGCTAATTTAATTGTTCAGTGAATCAGTTTTTATAGTTGAAAACGCTCCGTGTAGGCAAGAACTATATGGGTATTGATTGTCTCCCACACTCCGTAAAAAGCTCCAAGAGTGACTGTGATAAATGTTCTCCAATAAAATCGAGGATAACGTGATAAATTATATTGCAACGGTTCCATTTATCTCTTTATGCATCTAATTGTTCAGAGGTGATTTCTACGAATTTCATCAGGCAATTTATTTCATTTACACCCGTACTAAACTAAAACAATTATATGTCCATAATATGTATCGTAATGATATCCATTATGATACAGATTTTTATCAATAGAAATCCAATATTTTTCAATCAAGCGGCCCCCGTCCGCTACGGGAAGGGGGCGTCGGAAAGAAGAAGAACGGAGCTCCACGGTGATGCTTTTGGATTTTCTCTGCGATATCGGGAAGTATTTTGAAAAAATTCGCGAAAATCGCGAATTTCGTCGCAATATTTTCGGCGTCATAGAGCTGGCCAGAGAATTCGAATTATCGCGTTGACGTTCGATATGTCCGAGGTCTGACGTATGCATATTTTTCAAATTTAATCGTTATAAGGAGGTGAGTATTTGGTCGATTATCAAAGATTAACGTATATTCTTACTTTTCATCTACAATTCCAGCCCGATAAATCATTTTTGGAAGCAAGACCGAATTGTTTTATTCAGGTCAGGTAAAGCCTTGAAACGGAATAAATATAATATTTATAGTTCCTCATCATTAATCGGGTATAGATAAAATAACGTATGCAACTCTCATGTAATGGTCATTAATACACTCGCATTAACCATACGTATTCCGGTTTTTGCTCGTATATTAATGAGCATCACTCCATGATCGTTGCATAATATAATATACTATTATTTATTCATCCATATGGGTAACAATTTTTTTCATATCTCATTTCTTATGATTACAACAAAAAAATAATAGAAATTCAAAAGTTCTCCACGGAAAAATGAGAAGTGATAGGAAACTGAATGCCTGTTTTACTCATCCCATCTCTTCAAAGAGGACAATAATACATTTTCCTTTCTACACACGATGACATGTATCCAATGCAGAGGCAGAGCAGAGGAAGAGAGAGCAGTGCGGAAACTGTTGAATTATTCTGCATGCCTCTTAAGTATTTGGGTAGTGAGTGCATTATACAACTTAGGTCCGAGATATATATTATTGATCTTTGGGTTAAACTTTTGTGAAACAATGGCAGAACAATGAGTGAGTTGGTGGCTTCCCTAGTTGTTATAAAATTTTTACGGTTCATTAATTTATCTTCGTTGGAATGGGTCCACATTAAACTTTTGTATAAGAACAAAGATCGTACACGCATGACTCCCACTCCTTGTGTAGCCCAGTTCTAGAATCATATCTACCCGTTGTCATTATAATCTTCAAAATTGTGTTTTGGGTGGCCTGTAGGATATTCAGGGTAGTGGTGAAAATTCCCCCATAGGCGAGTGAGTATACAATATCCTATAACCGATTCAATCAGAGACGAATATAAAATTCTCAAAGTTTTCCGGCACAGCACACTCCTCAATGTGTAATAGTATATTGTTCTATGAGCGGTAATGTAAATGTAAGTCATAACACACGCAGATGAATTTTGCAACCCGAGCCGTCAGGCGAGGGGTGTAATTCATCAAGTGGTTATGACCATTACCGCGAATTGAACACTATACTTCATCTTCGACTTCTTCAGTAAAATTCGAATTAATCTGCATTTTTAAAATTGACAACAGTTGCCAAAAGCGATTTCTGTTGTCGAAAATCCAATCGATATCGAATCCTATAGAAAACGTCAAAAATGCACGTTTTACAAATGCAATTTTTGGATATTCAGACCTAAGAAAATGTAGAAATGAATGACGAGAACGTTACCTTGATGTCTGAAATAGAGTTCCCCATTGACCCGACCTTTTTATTACTTATTTTAATTCATTCTTTATTTTTAATACGCTGCAACGAAAAATAGTTATTTAATCAACTAGTTTATTAATGACAGCGATTAATGGTCGAAATATTTAATGTTTGAGACCATTAATCGCTGAATTAATAAACGAGTTGATTACAAAATTTTTCCGCCGACCTTATCACGAATTGAATAGGAATTGTCGATAGAAATGAATTTTTATTTTGCTAAATCGACAAATTTGATATAATCTTTATTTCTATGTTCATTTCGATATATTGATATTTATGCTCCCTATGGAACAATTCGAAAAATTCATAGAGGGAATATTGGACATGTTGTGACATTCTGAATAGTTCACATTTAGTTTGCATTTATATCTATGATATCCCATAAGGAACGTATGGAGAAAGTGGAGGTTGAAGTATTATCTACTTTGCAACTTGTATCACCTGAAATATGTTCTGCAGCCTATTTTATTTTGAATGGAGTTGTCAATATACCCTTCTGTGACCGAAGTTGATTTCGAACCAAGCTCGATAGTGCTCTGACTGAATATTTTATGTTCGGTTGCCATGACAATCATGCATTAATAAGAAATCATGCATTAAAATAGGTCATTAATGGATGATTTTGAGTGCGTTAAAATGAGCTTTTATTCTATAGTCGACGGAAAAGTATATTTTCTATTCAAAAAAACTACTTGATCTTGAGATGACCTTGCAATCAAACTCCAAAGTCAAATTGAACACCTGCATTCGATGTCTCCTTGAAAACTCAGAAACATTCAATTTAAACATTTTTTGATCCAGGCTCTTCGATGGGTGTTATTTCAGTGGATGAAATGGGTCACCCTGTAGAGTCAATCAAATTATATATTTTTCCTTTTATATTCATCTGGCCGAGGAATTTCAATCAGAATAAAGTGTCAAACACACCACACGAATGTTGGCTGATGGAACGGAGTGGGTTCTATCGGCAATCAGCGACTCTTATAAAAGGACAAATTAAACTGTTCCGCTACAAGGCTCATAGAAATCATTGATGGTGAATGTAGATGAAATGGAAGAGAGTGATTTTGTTATCCGCAGGAAAAATTTCCGGGTCTGAAAAAAGCTATTCCGCAGCGTTAATTTTTATATTTATCTTTCTATTTACATCTGATTGATCCATATATACAGGGTGAGTCTTGGACTTGTACGAATATTTTAACTGTAGATTTTTGAAGCAAAAAAAAATCTTTTTTTCGTTTTCTATTTTTCCGAATTCAACTCTGTTAAAACATATAGCCATTCGAAAAAAAATTGGACCAATTACGTTCCTGCTACGATTCTCTGCAAAGAACTCAAAGTTCATATTTCTCGATTGAAATTGAGTTGAAATACTCAAGTACTAACCTTATTGGAATAAAAATGTTACGAAACACGATATTTCTTAACAAGAACAGTGAGTTTTATTCGATTATATCTGCAACTAAAATGACATATTTCTCCCACAAAAATAAGTTCTTCGGTTTTCCTGCAGATTAGTATATAAACACTAATAACTTGTTCATATTTTCCTCGAAATCCCAAAACAATCTTATGAAGAAAGGCTTTTCATTCAATTCATCAGAATTTATTATTAAACAACCTAACCTAACCCATTTTGTATCCATTCTGTGAATACTTGCACAGAAATTGAGAAATTTTAAAAAGGTGTTGTTGATATTTTCATTGAGGTTAAGGATTTTTTACGTAACATAGTATAAATATTCATGAATTCTGCCATTACCATCAAAAATCGACTTCGTCCTGGAATTTCACGACGCATGCGTATAGCGAAAACCGGCGGAGAACGGACGTTGATAATCTCAATTACATCATGTGAAGTTGTGAAAACTTTCAGTGAATTATTGTAATAGTAACCGTGTAGTGTCGAGTTTATAAAATCCCAAGAGGATATTGTTCAGATAGAAACATCGCCACAAATTATTAGGTATCATTTTATTTTTCATTGATTTAAATTTTATACGTGGTTTCAAGGGAGCTATGGGGGGGAGCGAAAAAAAATCAGAATAGAAATAATGAACTAACGTTCGTATATTAATTATGCTATTATTTCATGAGTTTTTAAGAGATTTTTGAGCTCTAGGGGGAGGGCTGTCCATGCGTGGTTTGTATAGATATTCATCATTCATATATCTGAATTTTGTATTTCATCGACATTTAACTTCAATATGGACCGGTAACAATAAATTATTAATAGAAACTGTGCGTATTGAATGCTTTTTGGTGTTCGATTTCATCTCCAACATTAGTGGGATTTTATTATTGAATATTTCTACATCAAACGTTTTCCATCATGTGAATTCAAGACTCGACAAAGTTGGTTTGAAGACAAGAAAAGGAATAATATTCGGAGGTAATATCACAAGACTATGACAAATAGCGGACTATTATTTTCGACCTAATTCAATCGAGAGCGTCTTGTATTTCGACAATTCAATAAGACCATATGAACATTAATAATCTGAATAATAGTCGCTTCTGTCATAGTCGAGTGATATTCAGGAAGATTATTTCATGAAAACGCTCCAAACGCTCGGATCTGCAGTCTTTTGTATTTGTGACCGAGCGGTCGGACTCATTTATAATTATTTTGCAAAAAAATTGCTATCCCGACCAAGTTTTGAACTCGGGACATTTTCAATTCTGAATAAATGTTATGTCAAATTTTGACACTTCAAATAACCGCTGATATTTCTTTGTTTACCTGAATATCCGAAAATATTGCATATCGCGTGACCAAATTCGTGACTTTTCATTGGCGGAGCCATGTGTGAATGAAATAATCGATGATATTCAATACCGGGAAGCATCCAGATTATTCTGGAAATTAATGATTTTTTCTTCAAAATTCGGGTAAAATTGGAAATAACTCGAAAACGACGCGTTCTCTTGAAAAAATATAGGAATACTTTTAGTTTCTCAAATAATTGATTTTTTCGAAGATATGAATCGCGTTTCTTTTTCAAGTGGATTTATGGTATTTTCGCGTGTATTTATGAGTCGGCTACGATGTTACTTTTATACCAGAAGAGATTTTGAATAAGTTTTGAATGAGGAATATGAACCAAAATTCAGTTTATTTGAAATAGTGGTTACGAATATATGAACAGAAAAGTGTTTTTTCTATGAATTTTCGACACCCTGTATCTTTGAAACAAAACCGAATTTCGAAAAATGGTATGAGAAAAAAGTATTTCTTTTGTTACAGTTAAAATACATGAACAAGTCAAAGACTCCTGTATATCTAGTTCTAGTAGAATCAATATGGCTTGGTACCTATGCTATTCTACATATTCGAGCTAGAGAAAATTTCGCATTTTGATGGACGTATTCAGCTATGTTCAAAAATTTGTCCGGAACCGTATGAAAATCGAATTATTGACAAAAATCTGCAGTTTCCCATCTTTTTCAGCAATTTTCTGTGTATTTGACTCCAATGCACCGAGAATCAGCTTACCAACTATTGGATTTTCTATTTGTCATTAGCAATTTGGATTACCCCAATATGAACAAATGGGTTGTTTTTGTTCTAGAACTGTCAAACGTGCACGCAACAAATAGAATAATTTAGGAATAAAACACAAATGATGTGGTTGTGTCGATAGGTCGACCGCTTCGAAGTAATGCAACATAACCTATTCTGAAAATCTATATTTCTAGAATAGGTTATGTTGCATCACATTAATCTTCTACGACTCCGTTTTTGGCTTAGGGTTAGTTGAGAAAATAATGATAATTACAAAATTAGAAGATTGCAGGCTTTCTAGACTTGGTCCAATAGGAATTTCACTTAACGCTTCGCTTCGTCTTCAACTGCAGTATGCATCTTGAGAGGTAGTTTGGTCGCAGGTTGTAACCCGACAATTGATTGCTCCGAATTGACGATGTCATTGGTAGGCGACCATGCACTATGAAAAATGGGAGCCTCTTCTTTCCTGTTCATGTTGTTTTTGTGCTTATAGATTTCGATGGCCTTCTATTCATCCTTCGATCATAAGTCCAGTAGTCCAGAGTAGGTAAGTCATTTCAGATATCACAAATTATTATCCAAGGATGTATATGAAGGCCATCCAAATCTTTGAGGACATAAAGAACATGAACAGAAAAGAAGAGACTTCAATTTTTCAAAGTGCATGACTACCTACCATCTGCACTATCAACACTGAACCTGTTCGAACCGGAGGGCATGAACTGGACGACCACACCAGTATGGTGGAGCTGTGTTATAAATACAGTGATCGATCAAATAACATCGTCAATTCGCCGGATTACAAACTCCGACCGAGATTTCTCTGAAGATGCCCACCACAGTTGAAGGCGAAACATTTGGTTAAATTCTTTAGAGACCCCGTGGCCGTGAAAGCTTTTATCAGTAAAATAATGATTCTATGTGATATTGTGTTCAGCTCAGTGAGGAAATTTGATGTGACATGACTGCAACCGAATGAATTTGAAGCAGTTGATAAAAGGACGAAGTGTAGCAAATGGAATTCAATTCGAATCAATCCTGGAAGTTCTCTTCACTTTCTTGACATTCAATTAAGGATCTCGCTTGTGCTCACCTGAAAACGTGTTGAATCCAATTGATAAAAGTTTATTCGGATAATGGCGCTGATATTATGATTTACATTCTCCCTATTGGGGAAAAACCCCATATTTCAGTTTAATGGTGGAGTTGCCTCTTCATAAATAACCCCATTACATTAGTCTTACAGTTCCTCCAATCGCCACAAAGTAGAAACATTTTCCGTCACGAACATTGCCCACAATTCTCGTGTCATTTTCTCCCAGTCGTTTTCGGATAACGGTTTTTATTGTTATGGGTGAAACGCATGGAAAAGAACCTGGGAAGTTGCTTGCAAAATTGGGGGTTATAAAGTTATCACAATTATTTATGGTTCGCAGGTTATATCCCCATGAATGCCATACAGATATGTTTTTCATGCAAAATTATGGTTGTAGATACAATGTTGCCACCATTTATGAGTCTAAGGTACTATCATTTCTTCGCTTCAATTAGTTTCATGCTGGGCATAAAGTGAGCTCGAAGAAGGCTGAACTTCATAGTTTCAGTTGATTCAATCTTCAGGTTGGTCGGAATGGTTTATAGTTCATTAATTTATCTGTGTCAGTACTGAATAGATTCATTACATTGTTTAGGACTGGCAGAATACTGCAATAACCGAGTAGCCTGAAATTTGAATACATTTTATTAGACAACCCGAACCACGTGAATATTCCACCTTGTCAACCTCAAAACGTATCTGACAGGTCGCTGGTTTGCGATAATTATAGGGAATTTTATACATTTAATGAGTGAACAAGTGAGTTTTTATGATTTGTAATATCTAAAAATTTCCTGAAGCTACACAGAGGAAGAAAATTTCACTCAATCATATGATCACAACTTTATACTTGGTATTGGAAGCCCGCAGAGATTGTAGAGGGTGTGTAGGAGAAAATTTATCATAGCACTGTAACCTGTAACTTCTTTATCCTTTATATGATATAAAATTTTCATATTCATCAGTTTTACATTTAACATGGACTGAATACTCCCTATTTCAGTGTTTATACGAAGAAATATTCACTTTAGTTTCTCATCTTCGATTTTGTCAAGTCTTGATGACTCCTGACCAAATTTCTCATGGTTTCCTGGTAAGTCACTCAATATGTGTTCAATACACCAATTTACACACACTGGGTGTTTCAAAAGATTCCAGAAAATCGTCTCAATCTGAACGACTTGCACATACAACTTTGGCACACAATTATAGCATTTTTTTTTATAGAAAATGCACTTAATTTGAATATTTTTCACTTGTCTTAGATCCATAAGAATGAGATCGACTAGAAATATCAAAAAAAAGGCCACATAAAACAATTTTTAAAGCAAATAAACGGTTTTAATGTCTATATGAACAAAGCTAAATTCTCATTGTTTGACCACCATCTAACCTCAAAAAAATATTTGACAGGTCGGTGGATTGCCTAATTGGGAAGTATTCATTACTATCTGGCCCGGCGAACTTTGTTTCGCCTAAATGCCCTAAATTCCCAAATAATACCTTATTACGGTGGATTTCACAAATCTTAATAACCAGTCATCGGAGATCAACAGCTTGGTTAGATTTTTGAATTGTCAAAACGAGTTGATTCTTGATCAAGCTCCGATCACCGGTGAACAATATAACTTTTCATTTTTAATGTTCTACAGTTCTCTCATTGCTGATCTACAAAATCCGATTTACTTGACATTTCGGTAAAAATTCACTGTTCCACCAACTTGAGATGTTTACCCGCTTCTTGATCTGAAATAGCCTTCCATGTTATTTTAAGCTCTATGCAAATTACACAGTAATTGTACACATCGCCATTCAGTGGCGATAATATCAAATATGGTACCTTCACGACTACGCTACAATGCCTAGATAAGAACCATCAACCGTAGCGCAGGAAAAGCATTTCCTACATAAACGAATTTTTCTTAGAAGTTTTCAGAGTTTTTTCAATTAATGAAGTTTCATAACAAACAGTCCATCCGATCTCGAGTTATAAATGGTGTAACCATCAACTTTGTTCTATATACAGGGTGAGTCTTTGACTTGTACAGTACAACTTCAGTAGTTCGGGCAGATATCGGACCGGGACGTGCCCGAACCATCGAGGTGCCCGGATTACTGGAGTGATTTGAATTTATCAAATAAAACAACTTGAAAATGATCAAAATTGAAGTTTATCAATTCAATGAAAACTAAAAATAAATATTTTAATGAAATAAAACCAAAGTTTACAAATTTCTAATAATGAAAATAAGTTATATGTATACGACTACATATTATAATATATGTATGTACTGCCTACTTTACACTATGAATGTGAATTATAAATATATATAAGAACATGCACCATCTGCCTTATCTTCTCTTTTTTTGGAAATATGAATAAATTTTACTTTTGGATCATATTTGATGTATAAATATCAGTGGCTTTGTTTTTGATACTTTTCAAAAGTAACAAGTTTTCAAGGAGGAGATTCTTCACCTCACTCCTGATGATGCGGCCAGCGCCCCGTGACGTTTTCAACCCGTCCTACAACTGTTTTGTACATGTTCAGACAAGAAAATTATATTGTTTTGCATATGAATGTTCTCGCGCCCGGATTTCAGAGGTGAAAATTTCAAACTGCCCGAATCAAAGCAGTGCCCGAATTACTGGAGTGCCCGGGCTAGCGAGTGTCCGAACTACTGAAGTTGTACTGTACTTATGTTTCAACTGTAGATTCCTCTCATCAAACGAAACACTTTCTTTCTATACCATTTTTCAAAATTCAGTTTCGTTTGGAAGATACAGGGTGTCGAAAATTCATGGAAAAAATACTCTTCTGTTTATATCTTCGGAACCGTTATTTCAAATGAACTGAATTTTGGGGAAGTATTCACTCCCTTCATGATGCATATTTCCAAATCAAAACTCATTCAATATTCCTCCCAGTATAAAAGTTACAGCGCAGCCAACTCATTAATCCACGAAAAATACTATAAAACCACTTGAAAAAGAAAAACGGTTCACATTTTCGAAAGAACCAATCGGTTTAGAAAATGAAAGTATTCATAAGTTTTTTCAATAAAACGCGTCGTTTTCCAGTTATTCCCAATTTCACCCAATGAAGTTTGGCGAAAAAATTAAAAATCATAAGAAAAATCTAGATGCAACCCTGGTTTTTCAATATCATAGAATGGCTCAAATTACGGAACTTTATACAAGGCAACAATGTTGTCAGAATGTTTATCAACTCTGTCAAGAATAAAATGTCAATGGAATACAAAATTCGGATATTAATGATGAATATTCCATACAAATCACGTATTAAATTGAAATCAATGAAAAATACTATGATAGGTACTTGATAATATGTGGCGATGTTTCTATGTAAACAATATCCTTCTGGAATTGTTTAAACTCACTTCACGGTTATTAATTATTATCACATTAATTCACTTTCACTGGTAATCTTTTCACATCAACTTTGCGCATTCACCGACTAATCTCCATCAAGCCGCTTTACGCAATGCTTTACGCATGCTCACTTCAACAACCACAGACCAACTGTTCCACTGTTCGGTTTACAGAACAACGGTTGGTCTTGCGCATTGAGTAAAGTAAGCCTTTGCGTTAGTTCATCCGTTAATGATAGAGGACCTATTGCTTCCTTGTGGAGAAAATCTACACAATCTGGCATCGTCTCCTCAAACGTTCCATGATAGAGTTCATAGAATATGGTTCGATGGGTTAGGTTAGGTCATTGACTTCTAATCATTTGACCTAATTTAATGGAGTTATGTTCGATTAGTGTGAAAACAATTCTTTTTGAGAAAGTTTTGGGAGAAAGAGGAGTATATAAACCAGTTATTAGTGCCCACAAACTGAAACTAATCAATGTGAATCGAAGGAGGAACTTATTTTGGTGGAATAAATATGGCTTTTTAGTTGTAGATATAATCGAATGAAACTTACTGTTTTTGTTAAGAAATATCGTGTTTTTAAAATTCTTATTTGAATAAGGTTAGTACTTGAGTATTTTCTAAATGTATAAACTCAATTTCGAACGAGAAATATTCACTTTGAATCAATATCACAGTATTATTTTAGGAACGTAATGAGCCCAATTTTTTTTAAATGGCTATATCTTTCTAACGGAGCCGAATTCGAAAAAATGGAAAACGAAAAAAAGGTTTCTTTTGACCTCAAGAATCTTCAGTTAAAATATATGTACAAGTCGAAGACTTACCCTCTATATAGATGACATACCATTTTAAGTAGTTTGAAAGATGACTTTCTTACTGCCATTATCAACTTTGACTTTTTTCTTACTATGATTTCATATGTGTTCATTTTGAGAAATAATAATTTATTAGAATATCGAATATCAGAAAACAAATAACTGTTCATATATGTTTGAAAATTGGTGAGAAGTTATGAATTGTCTTTTGAAGAAAAAGGATCTAAGCCTAAAAATTTTCAAATTTTGAGTATTTCGGTTTTTTTGGACGGGGTGCAATAGGAATTGCACCTAACGTTCCGCCTACAACTTCGGAACAAACTTGGGGAAAAGAATACAGAAATGCATCACTCATTGAAGTATCTAGTGTGTAGTGAGTGAAATTCATTGAATAATTCCATAGTAAATGTTTTCAGAGAAATACAATAAAGTTAACACATTCAAACAAGCAGTTATATGAGAATCTTTATTAGGAAAGAGCCTAATAGAAATGAGTTATCTAATCGGGTTATCCAAATCTTCTTACCTGTGTAGGAAGAACAATGAGAGCCACGCAGATCATAATAACCATGTATAGCTGCGATGGCCAAATATCTGGGACGAGATCACCGTAACCCACTGTAGAGAAGGTCACCACAACATAATATGTGGCTTGAAAGAGATTCATGTGTCGATGACCAGCTCTTTGAAAATGCTGAATCCCGCATACACTGGAAGGAAAATTTAATACATTATCAGTAGAGGGTGATGTCATAAAATTCATAATATTATTCAAGGATCGAATTCTTTTTTGTGCACCACATTGTTATTTCAGTAAAATTATAATGGAATTCTGGAAAATAGTATATTATTTGAGGAGCCGGAGATAATCATCCAATTCAATAATAGGTCTCAAAAGCTAAGTAGAATTATAGAGTTCGACCACGATCCTGAAATAGTCACAATATTTATCTCTGCCAATAAATTGTTGATGCTTCGAATCAAATTCGTTCATGTATCAACACATTTCGAATCAATCATTAATTCGTAACTATTTTAGACCGAGGAGACATATCATCTCATTTATAAATTCAACAAATGGTGAAGCAAAAAATACAGTTTTCAATGAGAGGGACAAAGATAGTGTAATGTTTTCTTCGTTATAAAAACGTCCGGATTCAATAAACTATCTATTCACACTACTTATAACACCAATTATTAACAACTTATGAACTTATTCTAACAAAAGTCTGTACAATTTATTTCCACTGATTTATTTGCACTAGTTTTCATTTTCACTCGTCGCTTGTCTCTAACTGAATGAATCCCTCATCCGTCGATGGGCCCCTTATATGTATATCACGCCGATTGTTTCTAGTTGAGTCCGGACCCTCTGGAACCTTCCCGAATCGTTCGCGGCCGTTATGTCGGATGGAACACTCCACGCGTTTCCAGAAACCTCTCGATCGGGTCGTAGCGCTGAATGCACAGTGCCATACTTGTCACAATAGCATGATGATAGCAATCAATCATTTTATAATGCCATGGCAACATTGCAGCATCTAACATTGAAAGGTCCAGTGCCGTGGTGATATCGGTATTGAAGAATGGAAATAAAATTAACTCTTTTTGGCGAATTATCCGTTATTATTATAACATTGGAAGAGATTCCGAGTTAGGTAAACAGAGTCAGCTGAATGCTTTATTCAGAATTGACCACCAAATGTTCCTTCTCTCAGTATCAGACAGTAATTTGAAAGGTGAAATTCTAAAAATCAAAGAATCTAAGCCACTGGTACTTAGAATGATGAGAGTAATGTGAACTCAAATTAGGATCCAAAAAGTCCAATTTATCGAAAACAAAATACCATTTTTCAACGTATTCTGATGTTTTTAAAATTGGTTTTACTATTCATTATTGAGAGGTGCGTTTCCTCTTTCTATAGTCCAAGAGTCTAGTCGAGAACAACAGTTTAATGTTATTTCCGTTGATCAACTACAAAAAAAAAGGACCTGGGTTATTTACATCTCTGCCTAACATCCCTATTAATATCTGCGAACAACGAACCTTGAGATTAATAACCCTATTGAGTGATCATTCGCTCGTAGATAATTTGTTGACTTAAGAGTTAGGAGCTAAATAATGATGTCGAATATCGATCAGATTTGCTGCTATTCATCGGTTGCTATGTAAAATTGAGCATTTTGTGTCGAACTTCCTTCCGAATATTTTTGTGGCCATATTACGTGCCTTAAAAGTTTGTTTCAATTGTTCGAATAATTTGCCGAAATTGAGGACAATATTTCGAATGATATCCACATTTTCTTGCTTCACCTTCCTGTGTAGGAATAACATATAGTTATTTTTGTATCAAGTGCGCGAAATGTTACTTTGGTGATCGAGAACTGATATTTTTCTAACGAGGCGCAGCCGAGTTAAAAAAAATAGTCGAGATCACCAAAGTATTTGCAAACAAAATTTTTTCTACAAACGACAAAAATATTGTTCTGAAATAAGTAATATGCTCAGCTTCATATGAAAAATAGAATTGAACTGGCTTAAACTGTTTTTCCAAATCAAGTACCTACCTAATTACTGAACTATGCCATGGAAATAAAATGGCATTTGTTGACAATTATTTCAATGTGACAGTTCTTGATAATTATTTTGGAGTGACTTTTTATTCGCGTCAATTTCGTGCGTGATATTTATAACTGTAAAATAATGGAAATTTCGGAGCGACGATGAAGTAAGCAGTACCCCACTTAACTTGACAGATGCGGCCAATTCAGTAATTTCAAATCTTTTACCGGAGAAATCGAGGCGTCAGTATGAAAATGCATATCAGCAATTCAAAGAGTGGTGTGAAGCAAGTAAAGCCAGAAAAATATCCGAAAATGTGCTGTTGGCATATTTTGCAGAGAAGTCTGAGAAGCTGAAGTCTTTCACGTTATAGGCAATATATTCTATGTTGAAAGCAACACTCAATGTTAAAGAAAACGTGGATTTTAAGAAATATACCAAGTTGTTTCCATATTTGAAATAATTGTATGTTGGAAACCATCCTAAGAAATCTAAGGTATTGACTAGAGAGGAAGTTGAACAATTTCTAATAGAGGCAGATAATGAAACCTATTTGTTGGTTAAGGTAGATTTTTTATGATTGTTTTATGTGTTTTTTAAACTACTGATTTCCTTTTAGGTTGTTTCAATACTGGGTATTTCGGGTGCTTGCCGCCGTGCGAATCAACAATAAAATTATAATATCAAATAGAATTTTAGACTGTCATATTTCAGGATCAAGTGCTGATTTGCAAGCAACTGCCGTAGTTGCTTGCAAAAATGGATACCTAGTCTTCCAACTCCCAAAACTACGATATCACTAGCTGAATCTGAGTTATCTGGTTTAGGAATAAATATTGGTTCGTGCACTGGCTGCACCATTAATGTTAACATTGTGAATAATGAATAAAAATAAAAGTAGGTAGTCTTAAATTTTCTCACAATTTGAAAGCCTTAATTATTTTTATACATTAATAAATAAATGATTTCTTGGATTTTTGCTTGATTGAGGAACATAAAGGTTAAAATGAAAGTGAAACTTCCTTGTTCGAGATATCGGACATTTTCAAAAATCATTGAGTTGCCGAAATGGTATAACTTACTGTATTTGGAGCATTTCATACGAATTGAATTCCTATTACAATGAGTCAAGGCCTACTTCAATAAACCTAAATCTTGTTTGTGCAGAAAGTTCCAGCAACAATGCCTTTCATAGCCCATTGAATAAATCATTCAGAAGATAAATGAAGAGCATGCATCAAAGCTCATGGTGGGCACCTTTTGTAGAATTCACTTTGATAGAAGAATATTTAGAAATCGTTATTTCCACTAGTTTTCTTTTATCATTAGATCTCACAGTTAAAAAATCATTATTTTCGAGTTAATTCCAAGTGATAAAGTAAATGTCAGCACTTTTTTAATTAACAGAGAAAGCTCTCGACTTGTCAATTCATTTTTTATTGGATGCTGGAAATAAAGTGAATTATACATCTCGGAAATCTCGATGAAACAGAGATGTTTAATGTTCATACTTAATTTTCACGAAATTGCTCATATGTTTGGTTTAATTGAAAAAAACGAAATTAAGAACTAGATCTTTGTTTAAAAAAAAACTGTGCATGTGTCCCAAAAATCATGTTAAGAAATTCGAATGAGTATCGTCCAATAACTGCAATTATGCTGAACCATGTTAGATACTGTTTTCTGTCAAGATTGTATTATTGTCAATGGATGACAATTCGAACACTTGATTTAACAACAAAGATTCAATTTTTTTTAGTGTGAGCATGACACAACAATTCAACTTTTTTGACATTTTTGAGTTTGTGAAAAGTGCTTATTGAAATGAGCTTGTACATTGTAAAATAACCAAATTACACTTTCTATACACGGTTGTAAAGAGGCTTCCAAGACCTTTCAAAAGAGGTATCACTCAACCCCTCTTCCCTATTCACTTTAGAGGGGTTGAAGCACCCTATCTTAGGGGGTTGCTCGTTGAAGCCTAAAATGTAAGTCTACGTCAAAAGATGTATCCTAAACAAAATCATTCGATGTGTTACGGAAATTTTTTTATTTACACACCCTGCGTGTTTTGTGTAATGTGATGTATGCCAAGTACACAGCTTGGTGGATCGTTTAGGTAGACTATAGTAAATGAAAAATGGTAGATTATCCAATCGTAAGTGAGGAGCTACCTGAAGAAAAGGATAGGTTTCTATGATTCAAGGAGCAGTACACCTCTTTCCTATTTCCGCCTCACTTCTTTTTCAATACATACTGGGTTCATTTTTTCGTTCCCGGAGTGGAGCGATACAAACGGATATACATTCACGTGACTTCGGAGCGCAGAACAGAGAGGAAAGTGTCAACCATGTGTCAACAGACTGAATTATCGAACGCCAACGGAGCAAGCGGATAGAAAAGAGCTGACAGATATACTCCATTCACAATTATAAAATCACAGCTCTGGCCTTGGAAATTTGACACATTCCACTCTGTATCGAAGTTATGACGTTTTTCAAAATATTTTTATGTTCCAAGTCAACACTATGTTGCCCTTTCTACATACTTAGCGTATTTCTCAGAATGTGAATGAATTGGAAAAGATGTGATGGACGAAAATAATTAACGTTTATATGAATTGATAGAAAGGAGTCCTTTTCTAGTTATTTGCATGAAAAGTACAAGAGATCACTGTTGAAATATATTATTTTTCGCCATGGAAAAAAATTGCATTGCTTTCACATAATTTTCATATGCATGCTTGTGAAGATTTAATGTTTATTATCCTCTTGAACTGAAAGTTCAAGACTTGACGACATTTTATTTATTTGATCTTATGAACAAGGAGTAAAATATTCTGATTGTATAGTAATTTATTGGATTAAAAAATATTCATACATTACTACCACAGTAGGTTTGTACAAATAAAATGGAATAGCTTAAACATATGCTTCACATTATCATTCACCTGTTCTAAAATAAGACACAAACTCCTGGAATATGGAAAAAAACCGATGTATTCTGGTTCAATATAGCCTTTTTCTACTTTCGGCAAAGGAATGAAAGCTCCAGTGACACATTTCAATTCTACCTGAACCATATTTTCCGGTCGCTTCCGTTAGAAGATCGTATAAGGAAGCCTTTCTTGTCCATTTACACATTCCAAATAAATTTTGAGCACCAAAATCGATACCGAAACTAACCAAACTTCTGGGGGACCGGAATTTCGTTTGAAATCTTTCAAAACGGCCAGATACCTAAAAAAACTTCGTTATCAAGTGTAAAAAGGTCGATTAGTACTTACTTTCGCTTTATTTATGCTTATAAATCGATTTTTGGACCAATTCAAATTTGCCGTTCGTACTCACGCCAAAACTCGTGAAAGGAAAAAATGACACTTGCACGAAACTTCTTCTGGATGCCGAAGAACGGAAAAATAGGCGATTTCCTATCGATATTTCTCCCCAAAATCGCCGATCGATACGAACTAACAAAATGTGGAAAATCTTTGATACTTTTACTTTGATGTAAACAGAAAAACTGGCATCGTCGTTTTGTCATAAACGATATTCTATGTACGCGCACAGATTTTTCATCAGGTGCACCAATTCCTGAAAACGAAACCATGGCCAGAGTTGTGATTTTATAATTGTGAATGGAGTATATGTATTATACCGAACGCGCCTATTGGGATTGAAAATTTCATTGAATAATAAATGTCACACCAAAAGGATTAAAAGTAATAATGCCTTTATCAAATTGTGTACCGACCAGATCCGAAAGCAAGTCAATAAAGAATTTGTGAAATCCATCTACCCAACACTACCACAAGCTAACCGGGAAAACATATCCTGACTAACTTCAATAAATTTCACGGTCAGAAGCAATATAAACTTTCAACTCCGACCTACTGAAACATCATCTAAAGTTGGGCCATACCGAATGACCGAAACAAACGGTTCCATGTTTACCAGAAGTCCTGGGTTGTAAACTTTCCCTCAGAATTAACGTGGCCTGAGTAATTCAGCTATTGCACAACTCTACGTTTGCATAAACAATCAGAATTTCTGTCACCTACGAATTACGTGCCCAATTATGATTCGAACAATGGGACATTAATTTCACCCTAGCTCATCAATCGTAATCGGATATCGTATTGATATTGGGATCATTGGGAAGATGATCATTAGCATTTGGGGCATTAGTTTCATGGTGCAGAGCCGGAACAAGAACTCAAGCGCCTTGGCGAACTTCCAAAAAGCGCCCTTCGAAAAATATACAGGGTGTTTTTGAATAACACCGAAAAAATAGAAGGTGTGATTCTTTGTTCAAAATAATTGGTAGTTTGATATATAAATGTTGGGTCAAAAGTCAAACGATTAGGGAGATATCGCGGTTCAAAGATGGCGGAAAAAATATTGTATCTTGAAAACGAAAAGCGGTAGAATGATGGAATTTCATGGAAGTATAACTATTATAAAAACACACTCTCTTGATATTTTTTCATATTTTTCGAATGAGTGGACGAGGTTTAAGTAGACTACCCCTATCCTCTTTGTTAATTAAATTCACAGAAAAACTCACGCAACGACTTGTATAGAATTAAATTCGGATAGCCTGATTTTGTTAAAAACTTTTCTCCTTCTGTATTTCTATCGTGAAATGTACCGTTTCGAAATAAAAAATAAAATGTAAATGAGTTCTAAAATAAATTGCCCTTTCCCGACACGTAATTATTTACATTTCATTTTTTCATTTCGAAACGGTAAATTTTACGTGAAAATACAAGAGATGAAAAAGTTTCTAACTCAATCAGGCTATCCGAATTTAATTCTATCCAAGTAATTTTCCTATAAATTTCAGATTTTCGCCATCTTTGAACCGCGAAATCTCCCTGACGTTTAACTTTTGACCCAACATTTATATAACAAACTATCCTTTATTCTGAACAAAGAATCACCCCTTTGACCCCTTTAATGTTTACGGTGTATGAGTACATGTTTTTCATTACCTAGTTTCATTGCTTATACATCGAAGAGAATTCAGATTATTTAAAATACTCTTTCATTCCATTCCACAGAAACGTATTGAATTGAAAAAAAATTGAAGGTAAACGTACGTTATTCTATAAAATATTTTTTTACGAATAAAGAAAATGAGAATATAATGAAAGAAGATAATCGATGAACTAGGGACCTAGTCTGAAAAATCCACTGAAATATCTCCTTTATCAAAAAATGTTTGAATTGAAAGTTTCTAAGTTTTCAGAGGGACATTGAATTCAGACACTCCATCTGACCTTGGAGTTCGATTTGAAGGTTATTTCAGGATCAAGTAGATTTTTTGAATAGGAAATATGTGATTTCAGTTGCAAAATACAGGGTGTCCCACGGTCGAGTGCCTATTAGACGTTTCTGGAGAACTGGACATATTTGAAATCTGAAAATTGGGATTATGATATTCTTCGAAATTCTCTACAGACCTAAAATATTTTTGGAGCCTGAGCACTTCCGGTTATACCAAGAGTGAAAATAAATTTGTTAAAAAATTTTTTTTTCAAATATTTCGTTTCCTATATGATTGAGTATTCAATGCTGAATACACTTCTGTTGAAACCATTGTATTCATTCAAATAGTTTTCAAAATATCGAAAAAAAAAACCTAAAAAATGTCAAATATTCATAGTCAATATTATGTTCATTATTCTCATTCTGAGCATCCCGAGTGTAAACCGTTCTCACAACGTCAAAGTAGAAGAATGTGGGGAGGTCAAGCATCTTTCGAATTTCATAAATATTATCACAGAGTGTTTCAAATTTGATATCGAAAACTGTGATCGAAAATTGGCTATAACTTCCGTTTTTAAAATTAGAACCCAATTTTCTTATGATTGCGTTGGATTCTGCAAAGAAAAATAATGATAGCAGTCTCAGAAGCTCTTGCTCCTAAATTCAGTAATTCCCGAGTTATTTGAGCTTTTTTGGATTCATGTTGTACGTAGAGTCAAATTCATCGAATCTGAAGATATTCGATGAATATTCTTATGAAGCCATAGTAACAACTCATAATTAGACCTGTCACCTGTGAATCATGAATGGAATCATTTATCTTCTATGCCAACAGATTCGATGACTATTCTTATGAAACCATAGTACCATCGAAGTAAAATCGAGAAGTAAGGTTGAGGCCTAAAATTAGAACTGTCACTTGTGAATTATTCATGGGATAATTTATCTTCTATGGTCACAGAATATTCTCATGCGGAAGATAAGATGAATTTGACTCTACGTACAACATGAATCTTAAAAAGCTCCGAAATCTCGGGAATTACTGAATTTAGGAGCAAGAACATCTGAGAGTGCTATCACTATTTTTCTTTACAGAATCCAACGCAATCATAAAAAATAGGGTTCTCATTTGAAAAACAGAAGTTATGGCCAATTTTCCATCACAGTTTTCGACACAAAATTTGAAACACCCTGTGATGGTATTTATGAAATTCAAAAGATCTACCTTTCTACATTCTTCTACTTTGACGTTGTGAGAACGGTTTACACTCGGGATGTTCAGAATAAGAATAATGAACATAACACTGACTATGAATATTTCACATTTTTTCTGGTTTTTTTTTCGATATTTTGAAAACTATTCGTATGAATACAATGGTTTCAACAGAAATGTTTTCAGCATTGAATACTCAATCATATCAGAAACGAAAAAATTGAAAGGAATATTTTTTAACAAATTTATTTCCACTCCTGGTATAACTGGAAGTGCTCAAGCTCCAAAAATATTTTAGGTCTGTAGAGAATTTTCAACAATATCATAATCCCAATTTTCGGATTTCAAATATGTACGTCCAGTTCTCCAGAAACGTCTAATAGGCACTCGACCGTGAGACACCCTGTATAAATTTTCGTGAGAAACTAAAAACATCCGGCCCTTTTTATTTCTGCTATAATATGAACCGTTGAGAAATATAAGAGTTTTATGCTCAGAATTCTGCTAATGAACTGCAAGAATGAAGCGAATAAAAATAAGAATTTATGGACAAAAAAAATTAATTTTTTCTGAAAACTTTGATCGAACTGTCCACTTCCGATGAACTAGCGTTGCTTGGTTTCGGACATTTATAAGATTAGAATAAATCCAATTCATTCTCGTTGATGATAGTTCGATCCCCACGAAAGTACAACCTTGAAAGATTCCAACAATTTTGGTTGATTTTATTCACTGAGTAGGGGAAGTACGTACAAAATGACATAGGGTTTTATTTCAGAGGCATAACTTGTTAGTAGTGAATCACAGTAATGTCATATTCTACACCTATGATCTTTGGTCCTTTATTCACAAAATCTAATCAACCTTCATGAGATAAAAGTATCAAAAAATAAAATATTCTCAGATAAATTGAGATGAACGAAATTCATTTTGTCTGGATGCTATGGACAGAATGACATACCGGCAATAGGCAACTGTATTTTTCTACTTATAGTTACAAAACTACTGACAAAGTTCACCAATGAAACGCTTGGTTTTCCTAGGAACATCAGCACAAGATGCGTGAGCCCATGCCAACCAATGCATGCATCGTGAGCAGTCTTCTCTAGTGCTGATTATGGAGACGACTGGTTTTTTCCCGATCAGAATTGGGGAAAAAGATCATAACAATTAATAGACAGTTGGACAATTTTCTTCATCATCTCGAAAGTTGCTAGCAACATTTTCTTCTTCATTGTCTTTTTCAAATAATGCCATAGGGACGTGTCTCCTTTTCTTTGGGGGAGATTTGGGCTCATTTTTTGATTTGATTACATAGGATCATCAATGCATCTTAACCTATTAAGATGCATTGTCTTTATTAGCCGCAGATGAATATTTTGGTATGAATATATTACGACAAGTCCTGGCTCTTTGTTTGGTGATGGAGCCTGGGATGAATGGTCACGGTGTTGTCCGGTAGATACGGTTAATTCAGCTGAAATACCTATGTCATTTTGTCCGTTCACTGCATTTGTCATTTTGTCCATAAAGTGGCATAAAACTAGAAATATATCGAATTAATACAAAAAGTATATTTAACATAAAAAAAAGCTTCGTGAATACAATGGCAAATTAGTAAAGTTCGAAATGAATGCAATATAAGAGAAAAAAAAATTGGGAAAACTGGCCATTTCTTCCAAAAATTTGGCGCAATAAAAAAAACTCGTGACCTATTACTTTCTGGTATCACTCATAACGACCGAAAGAACTAGAGTAGCGCTTGCGAGTTTTCAGAGGTTAATTGAACCCACTCAGGTCGTGTGATTTGATAGGCAGTTCCGCATTTGATACCTCCAAACTCAAATTATGATGCCTATGTCATTTTGTCCATATATGTCGTTTTGTACGTATTTCCCCTATATGTAAAAAAAGTTGAGTTCGAATTCTTGAGATAATATTTCACAGAAAATCCCAGAAGGTCGAAAACGTTGAAATATAGCATTCCAACTTAGCAGAAAAAAGCTACAACTTTGTAGATTTTCCGCCGTTTTAATTTTTTTTTTCAGAATTCTTCTTCACAATTGTAAATGCGGGGTGGGTATATGTCATGAGGCAAAAATTACTTTCTCGGTGTCATCTACACGGCTATATGTATTTGTTTGTCCAGTTCATGGTGAAACACCCTGTATAATATGCCGTTTTGTCATGTCAAATGAAATTGTGTTCTGAATGCAAAAGGTTTTTGAGAATAATTGTTGATTATGGATTATGGTAGCGAACCTATAGGCCTTCTGCTGCTCCAAAATATTCAGTTCTTGAGTCAACACAATTTGAAGGCGATGACATTCAGTTTGATTGCAGTACGTTTTTTTTAAACTTTCAGGATATAGTTGGTATATCAAACAAAATTACAATTACCAAACAATGATTGGACACCTTCGAAAATCCGACGTGCTCCACTCAAATCTAACGAACAGTTCTCCATTCCTAATCGAATTCGCTTCTGACAATGTTCTCGTTCTCATCCAGAAAGGTAGAATAGAGAAATTAGGTTAGCCTGTCAGGTATTGCTACAATATGATTAACAGCGTCAGAGTAATTGTCTGAAACTGACTGTGATTCATACGACAGGGTACTCCGGATAATTGAACTTCTCATAATGGATATGGAGAGACTACTCTTCAGTTCTTCGAATGTCAAGGTTCGTAGGGGTAGCAACTTCCGCCTGGTGTTAAAGTATGAAAAAATATGCTTGATTGCACACCCATGAGCGTAGTCGTGAAAGCAAGACAGGTGAATCTATAGTGGAAGTATGGCACAACCCCAGACGAAAGTAGACGCGTTAAAAAGACAAAAAAAGTCAGTTTTAATTTTACAATCATATTCGTCGAGTAAGTATTGAATTGCTATTAAAATTTACCATTAATAACCAAAACAACAAGAGCTTTACTTGAAAAACACCGAAATGAAAAATTTAAAAGTATTCAACTGTTCCTTGTGAAGAATGATAACACAGAAGAATTTGGTTTTTAATGTCTCTTATTATGAAATAGAAGGGAAATTCTGCAGGCCGTGAAACCAGGATCCTCCGCCACTTTGCAGCGAAGTTCAGAATATAATTCAAAAAATAAATAATGTCCAGAAAAAAGACAAAACGCTCAGAATCATCTGCATTTATCTATCTATGTAACAGAACCTATCAAAGTAGTTTTCATCAACCTCAAGGTGTCTGGTTAACAAATTTTCATTTAAGTATACAGGATGTTCCACGAGGAACTGAATTGAAAAAATCATTTTCCACAATATTCAAACTCCCATATAAAACAGAAGCTGTAAATTATAAATAAATTCGTTGAAACAACTTATACAGGGTGTCCTACGAGTGACTCGAAATAGCCATACCTAAATAGGGCAGCAGCATCACGACAGGGCCACTCGAGAATATCTCCCAACTTTTCTTATCAATGTACAGAATGATTTATTCATTCTGGCCGAAATCTCATTCGACGATTTTTCACAAATAATTTGTTCATATTTTCCTCGATGTCCCAAAAATATCTCATAAAAAATTGTTTTTTCACTAACTTAACCTAACTCCATTAACTGTTTATCAGAATTGAGTGATTTTTTCAGAATTTGATACTTTATAGCATCTGTTGGATTAAATAGGGTGAGTCTTTGACTTGTACATATATTTTAACTGTGGATTCATGTGGCCAAGAGAAACCCTTTTTCCATTTTCCATTTTTTCGAATTCGGCTCTGTTAAAAAGATATAGCCGTTTGAAAAAAAATTGGGCTCATTACGTTCCTGAAATGATACTGTGGAATTGATTCAAAGTTCATATTTATCGATTGAAATTGAGTTTATACATTTGGGGAATACTCAAGTACTAACCTTATTGGAATAAAAATGTTGCAAACACGATAATTTTCAAAAAAAAACAGTTAGTTTCATCGGATCATATCTGCAATTAAAAAACCACATTTAGCCCACCAAAATAAGTTCCTTCTTCGATTTTTCTGCGGATCAGTTTGTAAGCATTAATAACTTGTTCATATTTTCCTCGAAAGTCCCAAACAATCTCATGAAGAAAGACTTATCATTCAGATTTATTATCAAACAACCTGACCTAATCTAATTTGTATCGATTTTGTGAATTTTTGCAGCTTGCTGATATTTTCATTGAGGTTGAGGATTTTTTACGAAACATAGTGTAAATATCTATGAATTCTACCGTTTCCATCATAAATTCGAGCATAAATCGACCTTGCCGCGAAATTTCACCACGCATGCGTATAGCGAAAACCGACGGATTGGTTATCTGGAGGCCAACTATAAACAATAACAAACCAGAGTCTCTGAACAAACTGTAAACATTATGTGGAGTTCTGAATACATTCAGTGAATTATTGTTCTAATGTGATCATTATGTGAAGTGAATTAATATAATTTTAACCGTGTCGAGTTTATGAAATTCCGAGAGGATATTGTTCAGATAGAAACATCGCCACAGATTATCAGGTATCGTATTATTATTTTTCATTAATTTCAATTCAATAAGTAGTTTGTATCGAGATTCATCATTCATATCCCAATTTTGTATTTCATCGACATTTAACTTCAATATGGACCGGTAACTATGAATTTTCAATATAAACTGTGCGTATTAAATCCTCCTTGGTGTTAAATTTTATCTCTCACATTTGTGGGATTTAATTATTAAAATATCTCTACATCAACATTTTCCATCGTTTGTTTTTAAGTCTCGACAAAGTTGATAATTATTGTAACAACATTGTGAACTCGTTCAAAGACCAGAGAAGGAATAATATTCGATGATATTTAATTCAGAGACGCATTCAGATTATCCTTGAAATTAATGATTTTTTCGTCAAATTTCTCCGGGTAAAATTGTTAATAACTCGAAAAAGACGCGTTTTATTGAAAAAAAATTGGAATACTTTTAGTTTCTCATATGATTGATTTTTTCGAAAATATGAACCGTTCATCTTTTTATAGTGGTTTCATGGTGTTTTAGCGTGTATTGATGAGTCGACTATCCTGTAACTTTTATACTAGTAGAGATATTGAATAGGTTTCGATTGAGGAATATGCACCATGAATAAAGTAAAAACTCAACCAAAATTCAGTTCATTCGAAATAACGGTTCCGAAGATATAAACAGAGAAGTTTTTCCATGGATTTTCGACACCCTGTGTCTCCCAAACCAAACCGAATTTTGAAAAATGGTGAAGGAAAAGAGTGTTTCGTTTGATTAGAGGAATCTGGAGTTAAAATATATGTACAAGTCAAAAACTCACCCTGTATATACCGAATTTCAAATATTCATTGCCGTACTCAGAAAAATCAATTTCAATTCAATGTCCACCCTATAGGTTTCCATCTGATATTGATTTCACATTTATTCGAAATGAATTAACACGGTAATTGAATTCATTCATTCAAATTTTTTTTACACCTCTGAACGTGTAATAATTATCAAACGAATCTGAAGATACAGAATCATCATGAAAATCATTTATTGTCAATTGTCATTCCAACCTGGGAAGCTCGAATCCAAGAAATCCCTTAATGAATAATTTCATATTATCTAGCAAATCGAGAATAAGGTTTTTTAATCAACATTTCATATCGAATCTTGTAATAAAAAATGACATTAATTCATGGTATGTCGTCGTATGAATTCTCCAAAAGCAAGTCGCACTTGAAGGAAATAATAACATAATCAAAATATTCCTAAAAAAAATTGGAATGAGAATTAAGTTATTAACGGAGTAAAGATCTTGGCTAAGAAGAAAATAAACATTTTCGTGATATCTCGGTTCCTATAAAGACCTACCACTGATCTATGTATTCGTAAAATTTCATGTAAAGCTCTTCAAGCTTTTTCACAGTCGAACTGTTCATTTTGCTGATACCATAATTCTTATTTTCAACGTATTAGAAATCAGTTAATTGAGACAAATTTCTTTTCCACTTCTTATTTCGGCTTCTATCAAAGCATATTTTTTTAGTTATGTCAACCTGTAAATCATTATAGTTTGAAAATTTCCCATAAGAGGAATTCCCGTATCGACTAACATGGGTAAAAATAAAATAACAAATATTTCCACAAAACTGTCCCCAATGCATATAAAACGTGCTAGAAATAGAACGTCGATAGGATCTCTAGATTGAAATATCATATTACAGCCAACTGTTGATGAAGTATGCTATATGCACGTTAAGCCATAAATAATGCACTGATGTAAGGAGATATCATCAGTATAAACGGGTCATTCGAAATTATGAGTAGATACATAAAATAAACAGACGCTTGATTTCAGAATTTGAAATTGAATCGAACGAATTATGCATTAGAACAAAAAGTACTAAAATGGGACGCCGACAAACGACGAACATTAGGAATTCAGCCCTATATGAGTGCACTAATAGAAAACTGCTCCTTGTCACGCGATAAAGGCGTAATATCCTTCACGGTCACAGGAACAATCGGTTGATAGATATCACAGATAAGAACAGTGGAAAGATTCACGAAGCCCAGTTGCCAGTTGGTGGTGTAAGTATTCGGAGACGGAGTGAATTGGCCATCATGGGTGCAAACGAGCAGCAAATCAATGCCAAACGCGGGGTTATTTCACTCTGCGTCAAAGCAGAATTTCCCAGACACCTTAAGGGAGAAAATATCGATAAATCAGCTTCTTTGTAATGGTTGAGTGCAGGATAATTGTATCCTGGAACTGAGGGATTTCTGACGGGTATCCCAGATCGAGTTATAAGAACTCGCAACTGCGAAGAATAGGTACTTTTGAAGCTGCACGTGGACGCCGGATGCCGAAGCCCGGAAGCCTTGCCGACAAAGCATATCTGGGCTAACACAACCAAATGGCAAGGATTGTTCACCAGCAGTTAGCATGGTTTATTGAATACTTGTACAAGTATCAACTCGCAGTGGTGTTCAGACAGAGCGGTTCTCTATTAGGAAGACCGATAACAAAAGACTGAACTGTAGAACGGGTCTGGTACTCGTTGAGAAGGATCATAAGTGTGAAGTAATAATTGAAGTGACAACCTGACAACACCATTGACATCGGAAGAACGGAGTCCGAAAAAATTACGAAGTACGAGAGTTTGGCAATAGAACTAAGAAATATGTGGCAACTATCGAAGTCACTATCATACCATTCGTGATCTTTGCTGAGGGAATCATATCCAAATCATCCAAGAAAAATCTTGAGAAGATCGAATTATCAGAGGATCGCAGATGTGCACAGCAGGCTGTATAGCTTCGCAAACCTGTCACATCGTGCGGAAATTCCTGAACTAGTTGGAGGAACTGAAATGCTTTTTCACTGGTTCATAGAAGAAATACCAGCTCAAGCTGAGACCGCCGACCGGGAGACTGATAATAAAGAATAATAACAATATTTATTTATTACATCAAATAATATAATACATAAATAAACATGGAAAGTTATCAAAAAGGAATAACGTTCGCCTGGACCAAACTCATTTTAAGTTATAGGTATTTGATGCAATAAGATTGAGCATCCGAAATAAAAGTCCAAAAGAAACTATATCATTTCTATTTTCAATGGTAATAAGTCGTATCTCATGTATTTATGTTTATTTCACGCCCTATATCCCGAACGGCTTGATAGATTCTAAGATATGTTCATGCACAATGTCCTATACCTATCTTTAACTATTTCGGAAATATTAAGTGTTTTCAGATTTATTGCAAAAATCAACGTTTCGAATAAAAATTATTTTATTTCACAAATTCGGTACAATACACTTGAAATCTAATGAGTAATAATGATTATTTCTTAATAATTAAAAAAAAAACAAAAGAAAACATTAATGTCAATGTAGAAAATGTTCAAAATGCTCGCCGCGAACGTCTTGGCAACATGCTAATCTGGGCCCGTATTCTCGACAAGTGATCTTTCGGTGCGTACCTATACGTTTGGTATACATGAATACAATACAGAAAACGTATACGCTCCGAAAGAGCACTTGTCGAGAATACGGGCCCTGGTGTAGAATTGTCTTCTAACGTTACTCAACATTTCAGGCGTGACTGATCTAATCGCAAGCGTGATTCGGTTTTTAAGGTCGTCTAAAGTTCAAGGGTTTCGTTTCGTATACAATACTTTTGACATATCCCCACAAAAAGAAGTCTAATGTAAAATTGTAAAGAAATGTGAAAAATCTGAAAACACTTGATATTTCCGAAAAAGTATAGGACATTGTACATGAATTATGTCTAGAATTTTCTGAAGAATCCAGTAAATGAATAATATACAGGGGGTTGCATTTGAAATAAGAAAGTTAGTATTGGCCACGGTCGCATGGAACACCCTATATAATTTTATTTTCTTGAAAAAAAAAGCGCATTTAAAATTACAAATCGACGTGTCCGAGCGTTTTTCCTAACACCCCCTAAATTATACGTTATCGAATTTATTCCATTTGGCTGTTACACTCTGTATGTATGATACATGCATAATATTGTAGAGAAACACTGATGAATTTACAGGTTTCTAATGTGATGTTGTAAATAAACAATTCAAATGGATATTTCCGAAGATATTATAGATTTAAAATGCAGGGACATAGCGGTGCGGCGCCGGCACTACCGTTGTTTATAAGAATTGCATTGTATCCGTGCGAAGCCGCGGCGGGTCGCTAGTTATGAATATTCTTTATTCCTTCCATAGAAAACAATGCAAAACGATGAGAATCGATTCATTGACGACATATATCTAATTATTCCAATATGCGGGAGCCAATGAAAATTGAAGCTAGGCTTTGGTAAGAATCCAGATTCCAGATCTGCGCTTGTGCGGCAATATTCCGAATAAAAATAAATTCCTAATTCTGTCTCTCCGACACATCGTATTATGTCGTGAAACGTATGTCATTCATAACTTCATGTGAATACTTTCGATCATAACCTCACAATTTCATGTGAGATGTTTCAGTTGCTTCATTCCGTTTTCTTTGAGTCCTGCATATCATTGTTAACTCCTATTCATATTTTAGATTTGAATGCTCCCTCGATATCTATTTTATTGTCGTCTTTCGAGATACACATAACCTCTACATTCTACATTTGTCGCAATTTTTGAATTTCCAGTTGACGCAAGCGTACAACTCAATTCTTATCAAAGATTTGGCTTCACGTTTTGACTGTGAAAAGCAGGGGCATAATCCATATTGATGTTATCAGATATATGATGGTCGATCTTGGATTGGAGCTTTATATGTTTTTTGGCAACACTTCCTAAACATTATAACTAATAATACATATACCTACTCAGCAGTGACTCACCTTGTGAAGACAAGACAAACCAACGTTGCTGATAAAATCGTCAACTGTTGGGATAAGGCCGATTGTGACTTTTGCATAGCTCTATGTAAATCATTCTGTAAAATAAAAATGGTCTTTATTCAAACAGACGAGTATTTCATTGAATCGCATTGCGATTGATTTAATCCAATGTTTCATCTTGCTGCCTTAATATACATTTTTACTAACGTCAGAAATTCCCAGGATTATTCATTTTACCTCTCAAAAATTGAATAGGTAGACAGAGTGGTTCTCGTCACCAAGATTCCAGAGCATCGCTCGCAACTATTGTACAGAGGCGGCATGTTTGTGAAATGAAATATGGGCGGGCAGGATTTCCTCAATAGGGATGTTGACCCATGTTACAAATTCATAAAAATTGAGATTTTCCACATTGAAGGTAGTTTTTGAAATACTGAAACAATATTTCAGTGATCTAATTACTCTCATTAAATTAAATAAAATCGATTTAAAATGTGTAATCTATTACAGTTTATCACGTGACTGCAAACACGAATGAGAATACGTGACGTCACTTTTCGGTAAACAAGCTAACCTATAACCTTACTGTCATCACGAGTACGAACTTAGGAAGAACAGAAGAGAGTGAAACGTATCACCAGCGAACTATTTCACAATTATTTGTTATTACGCAAACGATTTGTTCGCGAGAAATCACGCAAGATCAGTTCGCTTTGACAGACGGCGAAGTCTGTTTACCGTATGGTGTAATCACTTCGTTTCAGCGGCAATTTTGAAAACTATTTTTATTTACGCATTTTTTCTTGGTATTTGCTATATTTTTTCCATGAAAATATTTTTTTCGTGTTTGTATAGGGCTTATCTACAAATTAAAATTATTTCCAAAAAATAGTCAACATCCCTATTCGCTATGATCCAAAAGTACCGAGAAATTGTATGCACCGCTGTTGATAGATCAGGTGTTATTTTTGTTCAGTTGATAGACCCTTCACTAAAATTTTTTTCATTACACCGCACTGAAAACCCTATCATGACATGTAGATTTAGAACATCGAAAATGACTCCTTTCCGTGCGGCCGCACCGCAAAAAGTTTTACGGTGCGCTGAGGCATAGATGCATCCTATGATTCCTATGCTGGAGACACAGAGCAATGATTGCGTGACAGTAGATGTCAGTGTTTTGAATAATTATTGTTTCCCGTGTTATTGTTTTCAGAGAGGTGTAATGAAAAATATCGTTCATTACACGTCCAGAAAGGCTTTTTCCGTGCTTGCACGAGTTCCCGTGTTCGGCTCCGCCTCACACAGGAACACATCGCGCGCGCACGGAAAAAGCTCACTTTCTGGACTAGTAATGAAATATACTATTTCAAATTAGGTTGACATAGAAACCTTCAATTACAGGATGTCAAATTTCGTGATGATAATCAATGTCATCTGCGGAGATTTTGGGAGTTCGAAGCTTTCTGTACAACTAATTCTTATTCGAAACTCTCAGCATATTGGATAGTATGTCGAATCAAACGGTGAATTCTTTTGAAATAACATATTGAATTTTGAGCGGAATACTGTTGGTGTTATTGGAAAATGTGAAACTCGAGTGTATTGAGAAGAGAACAATCCAACCTATTTATTCATTTTCATAACACGGCATGGAAGTGGTGATATATTGAAATTTTGGAAACAATTTCAATAATTTCGAATGACTCAACCATGACAAAACATTTGCGGGACTCAAAGTGGAGCCTTGCAGGCATCATTTTGCCGTCGACTTATTTTCTCTAGATGATTATCGTTTGAAATGAAGACTTTATACAAGCACTCTGTTCAATTCGCTCTGAAAACTCGGCCAGAGCTCCAACATTATCCGAACATCCCTGGTTCCCAAATGAACATATAAAAGTCGGTTCATAAATAACTGAAGTATTCAAATATTCTTTCCAAATGAAAAGCACTTTCTGGTATATTCTTTTTCGAGTCCCAATCCCATAAGTGCCTGCTTGGAGTTGTCGCAAATTTCGAACTATTATAATAAAAAATTAGTTGTTCTATACAAAATACAGTTCACTCATTTTATTTATCAGAAAAGGACGAGATACGTTCCAAATTCCATTTTGTGCACTATCAATATTCGAATTGGAAACTCGAGTTCAGCTGACGTAGGGGATGAAATGATTGAAATATAAATAAATTACTCATACTCACAAACATATTTTCTAAGGCGTGTTTCGCCAACCAACAATTCAAAAATACTGGTATGAAAAGGTTTCTCAATGGTGGATAAAAAATCTGAAATAAGAAAAAATTATTGATCTCGAAAAATGAATAAAATATTGTACCTACCGTTAACGTGAATGGAATGGTATTAACTATCTCTAAGATGAAGTGAAAAGACAATAGTTGTTGCCATATATTACCCTGAAACGAAGAGGTTTTCATTAGATTCTTCAAGTCGGTCAGTTTTACCTTAGTTTTTAAGAATAATACCATACAATGTATAATAGATATATCAATTCCCTATTTTGCAGGGTGAGTCTTGTACATTTTCTCAACCGCAGAATCTCTCTTTATAAGCGATTGTTCTACATAAGCAAGGGCTTCGAAATCGGGAATGGTCTCAATAAACTATTTTCAACAGATGTCGAATATTTTTTTCAAATAGGAATCTAACTATAAGACGAATTGACGACCCATTTTCCATTTTTCCTAAATCGGCTCTGAGTTATTTTGAAAAGACCGCTTTTCGGTAGATATCACTTTTGAAGCCGTCATTTTTCATATTTGACGAGTAGAAACGCCATTGATAAAAATGGAAAGATACACCCTCCAACAATGCATTGAAATTATTAAAATTCATTACATAAATAGTGAAAATTTGGCAGAGACGGTTCGTAAAACTAGAAAATTTTTGGGTCATCGTGAAGCACATTGTCGAACCGCAATACAGAAATTGGTGGAAAAATTTGAGTTGTTGGAAAGAGTTAATGATATGATGAATGAAACCCATGCACGTCGATCAAGAATCGCCGAGAATATTGCTGCTGTAGCAGAAAGTGTTGATGTTTTGTCCATTCTTCGTCGTTCTTTGAAATTAGGCATATGTATACCGACATTGGCAATTCGGATTGGCTACAATGGGGATTTCCAGTACCTCAAATAATGCACTTTTCTTCACATGACGTAATGAAGGGCAGTTTATAACACATTTGTAACTTGCAACCATTCATTCACTCTGAATTTTAAAACTTTGATTATTCGATATTGAAAATGTGATTTCAGCACCTGTGAATTCAAACGTCCCTCTGCCGTGACGTCAGTAGCTCAAGTTGTAATATGATTGGTTGAAATTTATGATGGAGGAGACAGAGCCCCTGAGAGACACGCCGCTATTGTCAAGTCTTAGTAAAATCTCTGAATTTATTCATAAATATATTCAGTAATCGCATTATATTTGATGTGATCACTATAATGTTTTTGAAACATCGTCATATAACAACTTGATTTTCATTGGAGTTGATATACTTAATACTCTGAAAATACAAATAATGATTTGGCAACCATGCCTACAAATAATGAATAAAAACATAACCTTCTTATTTGTCATTATTCGACATTTCGACGTCTTCTGTTCGTACTATAGAATGGCGTTTCTCACAAGTCTAGGAGTATTCTATACAAATAATTCTATACCTATAACTTGATCCTTGTGGTTTTCCTTGAAGCAGCCGACCTAGGCATATGGAGACTACTGCGCATGCGCGAATAAGGGGAAGTAGCTTGGAGTAGGATTCTAAGCAGGGTAGGGCCGGTAGGGACAATATGGCGCATGCGTATAAGCCATTATATGTCCAGGTCTTGGCTTCATTTTTACGCAATTTTTTGCACAATGCTAGCGGTATAGAAGTTTAAGTATATGATGCTATACTCTATATTTTATACTCCTAGGTTACGTCATCGGATGACGTTTAATTTGAAAATAATAGAAAAGAAAATTGATATTCAGAAAAACAGTAGATAATCATTTATAAAGGAATGATTAATCTTGCGTGACCGCAACACCATTATTGAGATCTTCATATGAGTTTTTCAGATTTCCAATAATATTGTGAGCATTTCTCCACAAATATTTCCAAGTATTTCAATGAATATCGCTAATCATAATAGTAGGTTAACCAGTTTAATTGAAAATCGAAAATTACTCGAAAACTATTAGGTTTAGATATAGGGAAACCCAATGAAGATACTTTCGATATAAATTTTTACGTTCAACAAGTTACAGAAATACTGGGTGTGCCATTTGAAATAAGAAAGTTTTTGACCATTATTTGTGGTTGATGTTTGAACATTAATTATGATCACTCAGTATATTCCAGAGTTAAATTTTTTTCTTCTGCTTAAGGGTAGCCAATATGCTACACGAAAAAACATTGTCTGTCTCGTTGCGTTGGCTTGAAGGGTTTATTCATTGATAGCAAATTGAAAATACTCCTTTTTTTCGATTTTTCGCCATTTTCTCTACAATGGTTCTTCTAAGGCATAAAATGGTCTTCATGAACTCATCATTATTTGAGCTTTCCATTCGATTTTTGAATTCATATATAGGGTATTCCATTTAAAAAAGTGTAACTATGGTATATATCTTCGTTATCGAACACCTTGTATATGTAAAAACAATTTAAAATTGTGCATCTGATTGTCCTTTAAATTTCACCTGTGTAGACTAGGGATAATTATTTTTTAATTGAATTTATCACCTATCTGCTTACTTGAACCCTCTTTAGCTTCAATTAGGAGGACGTAAATTGAATGATATTAATGACGCTTCATGAAGTACAAATGAAAATGTCAGGATGATAAAAGAAAAACATCCAAAATCAACATTATATTATGATATTATTAGGAAAGTGAAAGCAAGGGCTTTTTCAGGCTAATTCTTTTTTTGTGATTTGGCTGTCATTTTCATATCAGCCGCACGTCATGACGAGTACAACCAATCAAAAATCTCTCTAGCCACTGACGTCACACGATTTCCCGCTTCTTCTAATCGTTTGACTTCGGAAGATTATTTTTGAGTTTTCAATATTTTTTAAGGGTATAAATTGATGAACAAAAAATTTAAAAAGAATCACGAATTACGTGAGAATCCAAAATGTCAAAATATATTTTTTCTGAAAATGACTGGAAATGCCCATAAACGTTCAACTGATAGGTACATGGATTTCAGACGAAAAACTCGATTTGAAATATCGACTCACATAACCTTCATTTGAAACTGAGTTTTTTTTTGTAAACAGCTGAGGTTTTATCAAAACTGCATATTTCGGAATTGAAAAGGCTGAATAGCTTCACTCAAGAGGAGCGTACACATCGTTTCATCTAATCATCTCAAAAAGCTCGACTGGGCTATAAGCCTTCAGGGAATACACAACGAAAATATTACTCTACTTAATTGGCTGGAAACTGGTAATCGATAAGTCAATTTCTTTCAACTCGACAACGATACTGAGATATTCCGACGAGGTCATTAATGGATCGGATAATGGGGAAATGGGGTTTGATCGCATGGCTTATGAAGCGACGAAAAGGAATTTTCGATAGATTGTACCTATTTGTCATTCTTTCAGAACATCTGGTTCAGCAAATGAAAAAGAGTGCAGGATATTAACATTTCTTTTTTATTTCTCATCAGAATTTCTAGAAAAAGACTGGATAGCTGCTGTGAATTGAGATTTCGCTCAACTTTCAGAGCCTTTCTACGATTATCTGCAAAGTATTAGTTTTTTTCAATATTTTACACCCTATTCAAAACATCCGATTTTTCGTACAAAAAAGCTTCTGGATAATAGGTTTCAAAAGGCAGGGCCGATCCTAGCAGGTGTGCAGCGCGTGCCCCGCACGCGGGCGGCCAAATTCAAGGGGCGGCCGCAGGCCGCCACATTTATATGTCACTTTGTAAAAATATTATTATCAACAAATCTTAAGAAGAAAATTGTTTTCAATTATTGATTAGTACTGTAATCATCCAAATTTTAAATGAGACCAAAAAAATTAATTGAAACTGAATTTTTCAATCTTGTCAAATCAAATATTCTTTGTTCCCCTTCACCGAAAGAAAGAAACAAAGGAATGCTTGCTCCAGAAGAACGTGATGCAAAGATCGAAAAAAACTATCATCTGATAGCTATTATCGTTATCGATGGGGTCTCGGAATAGGAATGTTTAGGATTGGTAAAAATTACCAGATGTTGGAAGAGAATCGCGTCGTTGTAAAAACAAAAACGGCTGGGGTGCAATAATTATGGTGTGTAATGATGCTTTTTGCAGTTACTGCCACAGCTTCATGTTAATTTTTCGTTGTCACCGTTCTGGGTTCCGGTTTCTTCCGTTTGAAAATCAATTTTAATCTTAGCCCCCCGGTTTGGAGATTTGGGAGGTTGTTTATAAAAAATGATGAAAAGAATTCATATCTCGGTGAAAAGACATTGCTCCACGATCATATTCGAATACGTGCTCCTTGAATGTCGAAAGAATGAAATACAATAAATCCCATCGTTGGTTAGCCCTCATCAGGTTTGGAGATTTGGAGGGTTGTTCATGAAAAATGACGAAAAAAATTTATATCTCGACGAAATGAGAGTGTTTCACGATCAGATTCGAATATGTGTTTCTTGAATACCGAAAGAATGAAATACAGAAGACTCCCTATTTTGTAACCCCCCGGTTTGAAGATTTGGGGAGTTGTTTATGGAGAATGATAAAAAAATTCATATCTCGATGTTGCGTCTCACTTCCCAACATCTGGACGAATTGAATGCCATATCCTTTGTCCACCAGAAAAAAGCTGTCGCTTCAAAAATGTTGTATAGATGAAATGATTTTAAACATATGGGATCGACCAACTCTTGAACTGCAATATTGTTCCATATGCCTTTAGTCACAATTGTCGTTCTTTGTTTAAGAATACCCTTTTTCGACTGATTTATGGTCAGCTATTCAAAAGATTTCTCAAACCAAGAATTTGGGACAAGTTTGGGAAATTCATCTGGTTTTTTGAGACAATAACCAGGTTCGGTGAACCTTCATTCAGTTTATCCGTATTAGTTCTTAAAATTAAATATAGGGTGACGTTTTTATTGCAGTTCAAGTCGCATTTGGAAACACATGGCAGGATCGAATAACAAATCGTCCAAGGTTTCTCTCATTGGTCTGTAGATTCAAGAAATGGGTTGTTTTTTCACTATAGTCAAAAATGGCAAATGAGAGCACTTTGTTGGCATGGCGAGGCGTTTTTCGATTCTGACACTCAATCAATTGTTGATCTGCCCCACTTTTATTCAGAGGATATAAACCTTCTTATTTTCCAGCTTGTCTTCAAAATCCTTTTTGCAGAGAAAAGCAGTTAGTAAAGTTAATTGAAGTAGAGAAAAGTAATCGAACAGTAATGATTCAGTTGTAATTCGAAATCGTCGCTAATTAATCAGTTGTAAATCGCAACAACACCTTGCTACCTTGCTATATATTTTCATATAGAAGGTACATTCAATAAATCCTCCTTGCTGTACATTTTCATATAGAAGGTTGAGTTTATAATCGTCGGTCAATTACCAGTTGTCAATAAGTAATTAGTTATTTTTTGTTATTCACAACAACACTTTGCTCCCTTGCTATACATTTTCATATAGAAGGTACATCATAATTCTTCCTTGCTATACATTTTCATATAGAGGGTAGAGTATTCGAATATGTGTTTCTTATGTTATGTTATGAATGTTATGTTATGAATGTCGAAAGAATGAAATACAAAAGACCCCATAGATTGTTAGCCTCCAGTTTCGGAGATTTGGGGGGTTGTTCATGGAAAATGATGACAAAAATTCATATCTCGCAGAAATGAGTGAGTTCCATGAAAGAAGATTTGTGTCATTTGATTAATCCGAAACAAGCACAACCTCCGCATGGGTCTTGTGGACATTCTCTTACTAAAGTTCTATCGACCTCTTGCGGCCCCCCTACAGAAGCTTCGCGACCCACAGGTTGAAAAACACTGACCTAAATAAACATGGAATTGCGTTTAAACATGTAAATTCTGTGAAATCTTGGGGCGAGTTAAAATTGAGATTGGAAAAGAATTTCACTATTGATGCGGAACAACAAAATGTTTATAATCGAGAAAAAACGATGGCGTGCCATCATGGAAAGAATGATTGCTTCATCATCTAGTACACGAATACAGTAGTGAGTAGTATATTAAGTATATATGTGTGTATGTAAATTGCATTTTTATTGTGTGAAATAAAAAAAATCTTTAGAGAAGATGTCGGAGGGCAGAGGGATCACCAAAATATTTACGAAAAAAGAACGGGGTTATCCACTCCTTGAATCTAATATGTACAGTTTTTTCCTAACAATAAAAGGAGGTCCATTGAAGATTTTATGAATACATGTAAAAAAAAAAGATATATTTTTTTTGTCTTTGGGGCGGCACATAAGGATTCTGCACGCGGGCGGCCAACACCCTAAGATCGGCCGTGTAAAAGGAAAAAGTTATAGCAACTTTTCCAAAATGCACATTTGCGCAAAATTCCCTAACTCGAACATAGATCTGCTGTTTTCACCATGGAAATGAACTTTCTGCCTACAGATACCGACATCAGTTATCCCGTATTTGCAGTCTACTTTTTATATAAATATTTATTATTTCTTGCTTTTTCAATAAGTATTATAGTATACAATAAGACGAATTCGGAGCATTCCGACACCTTTGTCTGCAATTATGATTTTGTTGAGTCTTGCAGTTTGAAAAAATCGGTTATACAGGGTGTTTCCTCATAAACTGAAAAAACATTTATAGCCGAGGAAGCCATTTGTGCCTCACGACATTCACCCCGTTTTTGCGAGATTCAGGATGTTTAATGGCAATATTCTGATAATTGTGGTAAGCTATGCGTGAAATTTGAAATTAAGTTTTCTGGTCACATCTTTGTATTTTTTGGAGCTCTATTCAATTATAAAGTAGAATTTTGAAGAAAAATTCAAAATGGCGGAAAACCTGCAGAGTTGTTTTTTTCTTCTCGGTTGCCAATTTGGGAAGAATTTTTTCAACGTACTATACCTTTTCAACTTCAAATTGGGAACTATAAAAAATAAATTGGGAACTAACATATTCAAATTGGAAATAATCAAAATCAGATTGGGAATAATCAATTTCATATTGGATTGACATCTATGTGAATCAGATCTTTGAATTACTCGATATGGAATTAAATCTCAAATTTGTCAAAAGTAACTAACGAACGATAAGTTTACAATTTCTTTTTCATAATCATGCCTTAAACAAAGAAGAAAGCTGCAGATTCAATGAAAAAGCAGGTAATTGCGGTATGCAGTGGAAACATAACACAGACAGAATTTCGTCTTCAAAGAATGGAAAATTTGATGACAAGAAATATATCAACCATCACAGTTAGTACCTGTACAAGATATGTGGCTCATATCCAGAGGTTCATACCATTTTGAATTTTTTGGATACGAGAGTTTGAGCACAAACATGAAATTTTTTAAGTACTTCTTACACTTTTTGCATACTTGATGAGTTCAAATAGGTATATATTAATAGATTTTTCTTCATGTTTCATCACTATAAAGATCTTTTGATCATGACGGATCTCGATTTATATAGTCACGAATGCCGTTTCAATTTGAAATAGATTATTCCCAATTTGAATGTGTTTATTCCCAATCTGATTTTGATTTTTCCCGATTTGAATAATTATGTTAATTCCCAATTTGATTTTGATAGATCCCAATTTGAAGTTGATGAGGTAAAGATTTTCAAGTTTTTCCGAGAATTTTTTTTTTCAAAATTCGAACTTCACATGTCTTCAGTGAAAAAAACTTTCGGCCAAAATTGTTGGAATTTCATAATTTTTATTGAAAAACTGGCCGCGTACGAAGGCTTAAATTTGGCTAATCGACTACGATAATGACCCGGATAGAAATATGAAGTTATAAACCAGAAAATTCTTCAGAATATGTACTTTGGAAGGATTCGAACTTTCTACTTGTTGAATTGGATTTATTTTATTACCGTTACCAAAGCAACGCTAGTTAATCAATAGATCACCGAAGTTTTTTGAACAAAAAATTTCTGGTTCATAAATAAATTTTTTTTTCGGGTCATTCTGGCAGCCCATTATCCCAATTGTGACCTTCGTGCGGCTTCCAGTTTTTTTAATAAAAATTATAAAAGTACTCGGAGCGTAATCTTTGGAAGGCTACAATTATATTTTGAAATGGGAAATGGATCCTCCAGAAATAACGTTCAGCTGATTCTCCCTGTTGGCAGGAATTAAATAAGCAGAACGACAAATACCGACAGGGTCATTAACACTTCTATTATTCCCTGTTCATGCTTTCATGTCCATCCGATATCGATCGATCTACTACCGTCAATAGAAATCTGTAGACTTGCTTCAGAACAAACCGCTTTAGTTCTATGAAGAGGGAACATTGGATTAGACCTCAACCATGAGTTTCAATAGAGGGAAATTAATAGTCCTTTTCAATTCTATGTGGATTGTGGATATAACTTTCTCAGTAAGTGTTGAATAAATGTTTGAATACCTATCACCAGTTTCTGGATTTGGCCGATGATTTGAACTTCAATTAAAGGTCTGGTGTAGTCCAGCTTGATGAAAATATGTGTACAGGCAAGGTCAACAGTTATCTGCAGGATTTGTTTTTATCTCACATCATGGAGGTTTTCCCAATACGGAGCAGTTTGCACTTGTAATTGTACACTCAGACACTTAGAACGAACTCTCAATGAAAAATTACAGAAAACAACATTCTACTCATAGTACACGGAACGACACCGTATGCAAATGATTAAAATTACTACCGAAATTCCAGGACGGTGACCGCAACTTTATCGGTCGAACCAGACAGGCACATTCCAGTCTGGATCTGTCACCCGATATGGGAAATAGGAATAGAATATTTATTTCATGGTTTGCTTGAAAACGGGTGATTTTTTAACTTTTTTTGCATGACATATGGTTTCAACAAGACAATGAACCAATTGAGAGGCAAGTTCGGAGTGGTCTAGTTGTGGTACGAAATCCTTTATATCTGAAAAGGGATTTTTCCATACCACTATTACCACTGGATGCATTGTGAGGAATTTGGCCCACCAGTTAATTGCCGAAGAATATTGAAAATGTTAACACCTGACAAGTTTGAAATGGCTGCTTCATAAGTTTCAAGAAAAACCTTTATGCATGTGACAGATGGACAACGGAGGTCACGTTTTCCAGAGGAACTCATAGAATTCGTATACTCCATTCACTTTTATGAAGTATACCGGTTGGCCATGGAATTCTGACACATTTCACCGTGTATATTTTGAAAATTATAGGTTATAGCCATTCTTCTGTCGGTTGAACGAGCAACGTTGCCATTTCTACATATACACTGCGCAAAAAAATTAACGCACATCATGGAAATCTCAAATTTATTCTACAACTGAAGGTGTTCTCTGATAATTATTTTTATCAGAATTATGCATGCATAATGCATATGTTATCCACTTTCAACGTTTTTCTTCAATACAGATGTTTTCTCCCAGCAGGAATAAAAAAAGATGATATTATCAGATTTTGAATGTATTGGCTCCATTCTAACATCAGTTGTTCTCGATCAATTCTAGTGATCAATAGTTTTCCTTTCGTTTGATTTTCTACACTCGATCGCTATGCAACGCGAAACACGCATTTTGACCCGAGAGGAATGTGCCCAAGCGGTAGTTTTGCGAGAAGAAGGGTGGACATACACAAGAATTTCAGAAAGGTTTGGAGTTTCCCATACAAGTGTGTCCAGAATGTTGCAGCGATTCAGGGAGACAGGTATGAATGTCCGAAGACCAAGACAGGGTAGACCACGGGTAACAAAAGCCATTCAAGAACGTTACTTGAGAGTTTCTTCGTTGAGACAACGGTTTGCAACCGCTCGCCTCCTTCAAAATCAGCTTGAGCAAACTCATGAGGTGCAAATTAGCACTCAGACAATAAGAAATCGCCTCAGAGAATATGATTTAAGGCCTCGTGTCGCGGAAAGAGGCCCAGCTCTTACCCCAGTCCATCGAAGGGCGCGTTTGGATTTTGCTATCCATTGAAAAGAGGCCGATTGGGAAAGAGTTCTCTTCACAGATGAGTCTAGATTCTGCCTCTACCATTGTGATCGACGTTCCCTTGTATACAGACGTCCACATGAAAGATATGCTCAGTGCAATTTCCTGAATACTACTGGTTTCGGGGGAGGATCAATATGGTATGGGGTGGAATATCTTTGACTACTCGCTCAGACCTAGTGGTCGTTGATAATGGAGGTATGAATGCTGATAAGTATATAAGGAACATTCTTGAAGAGCATGTAGTGCCATTTGCCCCATACATTGGTGAAAATTTCATTTTTATGGACGATAATGCCAGACCCCATCGTGCGCGAATCGTTCAGGAGTACCTTGAAGAGGTTGAAGTCTCTCGAATGGAATGGCCAGCAAGAAGTCCAGATCTCAATCCGATTGAGCAGGTTTGGGACAACCTCAATAGAAGGCTGAGAAGTTCAGAAAATCATCCAGCTACTCTTAATGACTTAGGAATCCAACTCGGAGAAACCTGGGAAGGATTAGATCAGAACATTTTAAGATCAATCATTTTGAGTATGAACCGTCGTTGCCGAGCTGTAATTAACGCAAGGGGTGGAAATACCAAGTATTAAATCACTCATCAGCATTTCAGTATTTCGAAAATTGTTCATTTCTCTTCTTTCACATAAGATTCGGTGAAATCCTGAATTTTTCTTCCATTTAATGTTTCTTGTTCCGTTTGAAACCTTCCAGAGAGAACATGAAGAATAAGTTATAAAGTCAATGTAGAGTTTACTTTCATTAAAATTGAGATTTTCAGAATGTGCGTTAATTTTTTTGCGCCGTGTATGTCGTAGTAATTAGGTATTCAACAAAATGTTCATATACTTCGGGAAAATAAAATAAAAACCAATATCCTCACCGAATGTACTCAACTAAATAGATTTCATTTCGAGAAGAAACACCGTAAAAAAAATATATTGAATATAGAGGAGACCGAAAAATAAGCATAATTTTCAATTCTGTGAACGTTCCTATTGAAAATTGCGAAGGTATCATTTTCTGGCAAGGAAATAGTTCATTATGAAGATTCCAGATTCTCGCCGTTATGAAAACTCCATTATTTCCGTGCATCAACAAAGCACAGCGGCGGAATTCAAGGGAGTCTTCCAACCGGATGAAATTTTTCTATACCGAAAATACGGAGACACACATGAGTTGCAGACAGGCATATCGGGAAAGCGAAGCTCGAATGAAAGCATTTCTTTGAGGGGACTCCAAAAGCACGAACGTCGGAAGCGTGATGAGCTTTGAAATTTACGAAACGGTTTTCCCATGGTATCGTGAACTTCCGTTCGTTTCTGTACTTCGAGTATGTTCTTTTGTCCTTGATTGTTCGATTCGAGTGTATTATGTCAATCTTGGTAATTACTTGAGGAAAAGGATTTTGTGAAATCTTAATTGCTCGGTTATGTGAAAAATTCCATACAGCACCAGAAAAAGTTCAAGGTTTGATTTCGCGATTGGATCTTTGGTTCAGTGCCTTATTTTGTGCTTTGAAGGATCTTAATTTTCTGGAATGTCAGCAATTTTTCGATGCTAATCGAACTTTCTAGTGCAAGGTATATCTAGTCTGAACTGAACGCCAATTCCTTGAAAGTACTTACTTTCATTGAGGAATATGCTTAGACAAATATTGCCTGTTTTTATTTGAATCCTAGTTTTGAAAGATCGATTGAATTGCATTGACAGGTGGTCGGATTGGGTAGCAATTTATATAGGAGGAAAACGCTTTCAAGAGTTCGAATGTTGTGAATGACAAAAAATACAAAGATTATACGGGATGCAGCTTTGAAATTTGAATTGTTTGAAATATCAGCATAATCCATGTACCACCGTCGTCAGCTTCATCTTTGAATTATAATCAATATGTACTGATATTCATACGGTTTAGAATAACCTTGTGATACAAGTTAGTTCGAAACGCGCCTAAGGGGCCCTAGATATATGATAAATATACAGACATCGTCAAAAGTCTTGGCCCGCCTAGGTTTTTCAAGAAATGAGCAATCTACACTGCGTAAAAAAATTAACGCACATTATGGAAATCTCAAATTTATTCTACAACTGAAGGTGTTCTCAATGATAATTATTTTTATCAGAATTATGCATGCATATGTTATCTGCTTTCAACGTTCTTCTTCAATACAGATGTTTCCTCCCAGCAGGAATAAAAAAAGATGATATTATCAGATATTGAATGTATTGGCTCCATTCTAAAATCAGTTGTTCTCGATCAATTCTAGTGATCAATAGTTTTTCTTTCGTTTGATTTTCTACACTCGATCGCTATGCAACGCCAAATGAATGTGCCCAAGCCGTAGTTTTGCGAGAAGAAGGGTGGACATACACAAGAACTGCAGAAAGGTTTGGAGTTTCCCATACAAGTGTATCCAGAATGTTTCAGCGATTCAGGGAGACAGATATGAATGTCCGAGTCCGAAGACCTGGACAGGGTAGACCACGGGTAACAACTGCCATTCAAGAACGTTACTTGAGAGTTTCTTCGTTGTGACAACGGTTTGCAACCGCTCGCCTCCTTCAAAATCAGCTTGAGCAAACTCATGAGGTGCAGTGCAAATTAGCACTCAGACAATAAGAAATAAGAGAATATGATTTAAGGCCTCGTGTCGCGGCAAGAGGCCCAGCTCTTACACCAGCCCATCGAAGGGCGCGTTTGGATTTTGCGAGAGAGCATATCCATTGGGAAGAGGCCGATTGGGAAAGAGTTCTCTTGACAGATGAGTCTAGATTCTGCCTCTACCATTGTGATCGACGTTTGCTTGTATACAGACGTCCACATGAAAGATATGCTTAGTGCAATTTCCTGAATACTACTGGTTTCGGGGGTGGATCGATTATGGTATGGGGTGGAATATCTTTGACTGCTCGCACAGACCTAGTGGTCGTTAATAATGGAGCTATGAATGCTGATAACTATATAAGGAACATTCTTGAAGAGCATGTGGTGCCATTTGCCCCATATATTGGTGAAAATTTCATTTTTATGGGCGATAATGCCAGACCCCATCGTGCGCGCATCGTTCAGGAGTACCTTGAAGAGGTTGAAGTCTCTCGAATGAAATGGCCAGCAAGAAGTCCAGATTTCAATCCGATTGAGCAGGTTTGGGACAACCTCAATAGACGGCTGAGAAGTTCAGAAAATCATCCTGCTACTCTTAATAACTTAGGAATCCAACTCAGAGAAATCTGGGAAGGATTAGACCAGAACATTTCAAGATCACTCATTTTGAGTATGAACCGTCGTTGCCGAGCTGTAATTAACGCAAGGGGTGGAAATACCAAGTATTAAATCACTTATCAGCATTTCAGTATTTTGAAAATTGTTCATTTCTCTTCTTTCACCTAAGTTTCGGTGAAATCCTGAATTTTTCTTCCATTTACGGTGGATTTCACAAAGCGTGATCACCGGTTATTCGAGATCAACGGCTTGATTCTCTGATTTTTGAACTGAAAAATCGAGTTGATTCTAGATCAAGCTCGGATCACCGGTGATTACGCTTTGTGAAACCCACCGGTCATGTGTCTTGTTTCGTTCAAAACCTTTCCGAGAGAACATAAAATATAAGTTATAAGTCAATGTAGAGTTAACTTTCATTAAAATTGAGATTTTCAGAATGTGCGTTTTTTTTTTCGCGCAGTGTGTGTTCTGTGAATGAAATGAATATTTTCCTCTATTTCAACCGCAATATATTCCATAGAAAATATACGTTTGTTATTCTTTGCTCTATGCAGGATGAAACAAAATAGAAAACATGAGAAAAATCTGAATTTATCTGTTATATTTATTTTTGATTAATTATAGTTATTCCACAACTGAATACAAATTCAAGAGTACGCCTAGGTATCTCACGAATCGATTAATTAATGAAATTTTCAGCATATCGTTCCATTATTCCTAAAGGGCTAAACTCAATTGCTAAAAAGTTGAAGGTGGGTTTTGGCGATTGGATATTGCTCTTCCTGGGTAATCCTATACGTGCTCAATTGGATTAATGTCCGGAGATTTTGCTGGCCAGTTCATTCTCTGCAGATTGTTCTCTTGAAGAATGTTTTGAACCCTTTGTGTGTGGTGTTATCATACTGATAAAAGAAATTATCCCCAAATTCGTTGCGCAGAGGAACAATGATTGGTTCAATGATGTTTCCTACGTAGATGGCGGAAATATAAAATTTGAGGTGTTCAGATCCATCAAAAACTCATTTAACGTCACATACTCATCCAGTTTTATTGAAAAATTCAACACAGCCATATTTGGAAAAATGGGAAATGAAAAAATTAACCTCAAGGAACTATACAGTTGAAAAAATGTATGAGTCGAATATTCGCCCTGCTTAAACAACTCTAACTATCTGTAATAATATCAGATCCAAAGGGACCAAAGGGATAGCTCAGGACTACCGTGTATTCTGACAGATAATAATTTATATTAACTTGTTGAGTGCTTCTAACGGCGGGCTTCACAAAGCTCTGTCAATTCTGAAATCAGTTGATCGCAAATTCAATGTGAATTTTGAACTGTCAAATCCAGTTAATTCTCGGATGAAGCCGTGATTGATTCCCCGAAAAGCGCTGATTGCGCTTTGTGCAACCCACCCTACATATCTTACCTTATAACCCAGATATGCAAGTAATAACGCCTCTGTCAGGCTAATAACCGCAAGTATAACTTGCACAACCCAAAGCTCGAAAGGACGATTCACCCAGATAATTGCGTCCCAATTTATGATCGGATTTTCTTGGAACTTCTCCTCAGTCAGGTTGGCAGATATGATGTATTCCGTTTTGTTACCTGGGATGCAACCATGACTGAAATAAGAAAGTTTCATATAATTAGGTAATATTCAATATGAAATATGAATCTGTAGCATTGATTCTCGAATATCATGAAGTGTTATACAGAATGGCCACATAAGTATCAGTTTTTTGGAAAGGTAGAGATAGGTCATTTAATTAAGGGGCACATTTGTGGGTGCAGGACCATTCTCCCAAGTGTGCCTTGAAAAAGCAGAAAATGCGTTCGATTCACAAATCATTTTGAAGGATTCGCAATTCTATATACAGGGTCAGTCATTAGTGCTCGATCGATAACTTGGAATCGACAGTACTCAGCGCATAAGCAAAGAGTAAATACAAGAGACCTCACTCCCCCTATTCATGAAAGAAATCGCGAACATCGTTTCTTTGACCTTGAAAGTCATATGTGAATGACGAGGTCTAATCGAGGGGTGCCAGTAACAGCCCAGCTTGTTGCAGTTAAATTCAAGGTCGACGAACCAATGTTTCGCGCCAAGCCGAAGTGATCTCTCTTGTATCTACTCTTTGGCATAAGCTTGAATTATTTTTGGCCCTACAAGCTGGATCGAAAGAGGTAAAAAACCATACCACCGTGTTCAAATTATAATGTATCATTTTTATACCATACTCATAATATCTATGAATTTTTTATTTCGAAATACCCCACCTATCAACCTATCATCATTTATGTGTATTTTTGACATATGCCACTTTGGTCGACAAAGGACCCCGCACTTTCCTTATGGCAGATGGCGTTCTGTCAAATGATCTAATTTTTTGGTATAATGTAGTACTCGAAATACTGATCGAAAGTGTTCATGGCCCCAACTCAATTCTTTGACTAGTTTCTGAGATACAGGGCGTTGAAGTTGAGAATTACCCACTTTTACTGCTCGCGTATCTCGAAACAGAATCGAATGAACATTTCATTCCATCCCCAGGGAAAAACCATATAGAGAAATATGACCGAAAATCGTTACGAATACAGGGTTTTCCATAATTAAATGCATGCCCGATTTCGAAAGTATAAAATATGTCAGTGCCAGAGCAAGAACATTCGCAAAATGAACTATTTCGCTAGATTTATGTTGTTGTTACATCGGAAAAACCTGAAAAACCCGAATTCATACTGGGTGATCCATTATTACAGAAACTATTTCCAATGAAGGTCGAGTGGACACACTGTATTTTTGCGTTGATTTAAGGTGTTCTTTTGATTTTTTCAAAACATATCATCATGGACTGTGAATCTCACGAAAATATCCAAAAACCACCTTTTTATTTCATCACTCTCTATTTCAAGATTGCTTTCGTTGAGGTGAGGATTTTCTTTCACCACTGTACTTGATATAAAAACATCAATGCGGCTGAGAGTTTTAATCCACTTCCTAGGACCAGATTATTTTATGAAATATGAAAATAATCAGTTTGCAATCCGGATTGAAATCGAATGAAAAACCACCCTTGAAATCGAATCGAAAACTACATAAAAAGAAATTTGCTCATAGGAAGTTGGATGAAAACTCTCAGCCGTATTGATGTTTGTATATCAAGTAGGTACAGTGGTGAAAGACAACTCACACCTCAACAGAGTTAATCTTTAAATAGAGAATGATGAAAAAAATAGTTGGGATTTGGGTATATTTCCGTGAGGTTCACAGTTTTATTCATGACTGAATCACCCTGAATTTTTTGAATTCCATGATGATATGTTCTGAAAAAATTAAACAGACACCTTAAATCAACCCAAAAATACAGGGTGTCCACTTGACCTTCATTGTGAATAGTTTCTATAATGATGGATCACCCAGTCTGAATTCTGGGTATTTTCGATGTAACAACAACATATCTAGTGTAATAGTTCATTTTTCGAACGTTCTCGTTCTGGAACTGACATATTTCATACTTTCAAAATCGGGCATGCATTCAATTATGGATAACCCTGTATTCGTAACGATTTTCGGTCATATTCCTCTATATGGTTGCTCCCTGGGGATGAAATGAAATATTTCTTGAGAAAAATTGAAGTTCATTCCATTCTGTTTCGAGATAGGTACGCGCGCAGTAAAAGTGGGTGATTCTCATCTTCAACTGTATCTCAAAAACTGGTCATCGGATTGAGTTGGGGCCATGGACACTTTTGATCAGTAGGTTGAGAACTACATTATACTAAAAAATTAAAACATTTGAGGGAACGCCATTTGGCATAAGGAAAGAGCGGAGCCTTCCATGGATATAATGATTTAAACATAGATGCATAGAATATACCTGGTGTTTGCACTGTTTAAGACTTTCTTATCGATCGAAAATCTGAGATGGGGTCCTACTTTTCATTTCTCCCGAAAGGGGTCGCGCTATTTTCCATTGCCGCAAAATATTGCAGATGATTTACGATTTTTGGTCACGTTTTTTAGTTAGGAGTCGTCACACCAGGGTTTCTTAGCATCAATGTTCAAACTATACAGGGTCTTTCACGAGGAACCTCACCCATATTTATACGGGAAACTACTATTTTCATGAAATTCAGCACTTATAAGTATTTCACGATGCTGATGAAATCTCAAATATTTTCAAGGCATGAGCACCTCCGGTTTTTCCGGAAATGACGTCAACTTCCGTTTTTCAAATTAGAACACCATTTTTTTATTGCAGGAATAGATTCCTTAGAAAATTTCAAGTTATTTTGATGTAACATTTTTCAGTTTTGGTTGGAAAATTCTCTCTGAGCGGGAAAATTCGAAAAAAAAATCGAAAATAGAGCTCCGCTGAAACAAGAATAACTTCGAGGTTTTTGGATGGAAAACTTTCATTTTTGGGATTTTTCAAGATGTAAGATTGATGTATCCACTTTAAAAATCGAAATCGCGATTCATGATACAGGGGGTGAAAAAATCGCTTTCAAAGTTATGGATGACAAAATCGTGAAAAATCAATTTTTTCAAATTAGAACCCCATTTTTTTATGGCAGATATTGAATCTACGTTAAAAAATAATGTGAGTGTATGCATCACACCCTTGCCCTAAAGTTGATATTAATGGTAGAAGTGCAAATGGTCGGGTTTAAGTGAAGTACATTGTATCTGGAAATGTTTGACTAATAAAGAACTTTAAGCATGTATCACTAAAAGAACTCAAAAGTGAGATATCGAGTCTCTTCTTTATTCATTCGTTCCTACTCTGCGACTGTTCAAACATGTATATTCGATTCAAGAAAATCTAATTGTCAGCAACAGAATATCCATAACCGTAAATCTCGATCTTTTTCATCACGAGATGCCTTCCCAAATGCGAGCAAATGAAAATTCATGAAATTTGAGTTACAATGGACTTAACGACGTGATTCCAACTTCTCGCAAGCGTCGCCAAAAGGATTTATCTGGATTCGTTATACACACAGTCTGCAACAATTAGATCAAGTCCCCAATAAAATTCGTTCAACTTGTGGTTATCGCATCCTTCATTCTCTCGGAGATGTCTTTATTGGATGGTCGGCTATATGTTTTATTCGTCAATAAAACGGGTCCTTATAGATGGTTTCGAAATTTACATCCAAATTCGCCATCCCGACCCTTGCCCGAAGATAAAGGCCTAACGTGACGTCATTAGAATTCTGGCAGCGGTAACGGCTTACTTGAAAAGAGGACGAGAAAAGTAATTCCTTGGTGAATTTCCAGATAACATTCTTCAAGCGAATTGCATAACTGTGTGATTCAATTCTCTCATTACCTTGTTACTGGAAGACATGATGCTTTCCGCAAGGAATGCCAGATTATTCTCATCTCAAACGCGGAGAGAAGTTTTCAGGCTTTCCTTTCATAACCATTCGTTACCTGAACATTTTTTGATACGAGAGTGATTTAGGCAATTGAGTGTTTAAACTAACAAAAATTATCATTTTGAGCAATTTTATGAAAATTTGTTGGTTCAATCATTTGAAATTATCAAAAGTACAGTAGGTACTGAGTTTTTATTTTATTTTATCAATTTGCATGATGGTCATGTTCAAACAGCAATAACTGTCAAATTATGTAACTTACAGAGATGATGTGGGTGTTGTTTTGTAGCTGATATCCTTGCGTTCATTAGGAAAAAATTATACTTCAATGTGCTAGTTTTCATAGAAGTGAGGATTTACTGAAAAATTCAGGAAATTTTTTGACTAAAATTTTTTTGGAGAAAATTTTTTTGGGTTAAATGTTCTCATATTGTTCTACTTCAATGAAAGGTGGTAGTATTGTCTTTCTAAAAACATTTTTGTCACACCTGTAGGACCTTTATCGATATCATTCGAAACTAAAATAAAAAAAATCAATTTGAAATGGCGGCTTTTCCAAAAAAGGGGGAAGGGGTGTTATTGTCGATCAAATCAGGTATATTTGATGCTCTCAAATCATGGCTAAGTCATGCCCATCAAACACACTGTATCTCCCATTTAATTTTCAACACTCAGAACTTTATTCTTTATATCCACGATGTTTTTTGAATAGAGTTTTTCCAAGTTGTGAGTGCAGTGACGACAAAGAAAAAATTGAGGGTTTCAAGTAATCCCTGGATGTAATTTTCAATGCAAACAGAGCGTGAACAAGGTTTAACGCGAAATAAGGGCGTGAAAAGGATTTCACGCCTCTTCCTCCAGAGTGAACATAATATTGCACCGCCATTTATTTTAATTTCACAAAGCACCAGGTCAACAGACAACTGTCTAGAGGTACAATTGTGCGTTCTTGTGGTGTTTCATACATATAAAATTTATAATTAGAATGTATTTACTATAGATGTCAAAATAAAATTTGGAAAAAAAAATTGAATGAGGACGCAAACGGCACGTGACACAGGTTCCAAGCGAAATAGGGGCGTCAACAGATTCCGACACGAATATTAATGCTTCAATGTTTTAGTAACAGAAGTGTCAGACAATTATCTGTGGTGAGTATACAGAGTGTAACAGCCAAATGGAATAAATTCGATAACGAATAAATGAGGGGGTATTAGGGAAAACGCTCGGACACGTCCATTTGTAATTTCAAATGCGCATAATTTTTTAGAGAAGAAAATTATATAGGGTGTTCCATGCGATCGTGGCCAATACCAACTTTCTTATTTCAAATGCAACCCCCTGTATGTTATTTATTTTTTGGATTCTTCAGGAAATTCTGGACATAATTCATGTACAATGTCCTACACCTATCTTGAACTTTTTCGGGAATATTAAGTCTTTTCAGATTTTTTACAATTTTTCACAATTCTACATCAGACTTCTTTTTGTGGGGATATGTCCAAAGTACTGTATACGAAACGAAACCCTTAAACTTAGACGACCTAAAAAACCGAATCACGCCTTGCGATTAGATCAGTCACGCCTGAAATGTTGAGTAACGTTAGAAGACAATTCTACACTAGATTAGCATGTTGCCAAGACGTTCGCGGCGGGCATTTTGAACATTTCCTACATTGACATCAATGTTTTTTTTAATAATTAAGAAATAATCAGTATTACTTATTAGGTTTTGAGTGTAATGTAGGGGAAATATGTACAAAATGACATATATGGACAAAATGACGTAGGCACATAGAACTTATAGTACATGGAATGCTATTACCAGATCAAAAAGTGGGTAAACATCTCAAGTTGGAGGAATCTCTAAATTTCCATGTTCCCATGGATACGACCTGTCACACCGAACAGAAACACAGAAATGTTTGCCCAAATGCTTCGATGACTGAACACATGGTGATTGCACTGATTAGATTTTGTTTCGATCAAATTGAGAATATCGGCAAGATTTCGTTTTTTCCACTTCAGGTGGCGCTTTTCACTAATTATGACTGATTTTTATTAGTTATTCCAAATATTCGAATTTATTCTGGTGAACATGTTGTGTAAATAGCCGATAATTTTGTCAAGCAATAATTTGGGAATATATTCTTGATATTTTAATTCATATCAGTATGGAGGTAAAGTATAAGACTTTCACCACATAAAAATGTCATTCTATGGTCAAGTCATAACTGACTTTGGCAGATCAGCTGTTGATTAATCAATCGAATCGATCAAGGGAAAAAGGACCGTAATGACGTTGTATGACATAATTAGTGAAGAGCGCCACCTGAAGTGGAAAAAACGAAATCTTGCCGATATTCTCAATTTGGTCTAACGTCATTCCATTCAAAATTTGACGAGTGCTTACACCAGTATTCTAGGCATCTTACCAAATGCTAAGTGAATCGGATCTGGACGATTAAATTCATAGTATTTCTGTGTTTCTATTCTGTGTGACAAGTCGTAACCATGGCAACATGGAAATTTCAGTATTCCTCCTACTGGAGATGTTTATCCACTTTTTAAGCTGAGCAGCAAGGATAATGGCATTCCATGTACTATAAGTTCTATGCGTAGGCATCATAACTTGAGTTCGGAGGTATGAAATGCGGAACTGCCTACCACATTAAAAGACCCGAGTGGCTTCAATTAACCCCTGAAAATTAGCAAGAGCTACTCTGGTTCATTCGGTCGTTATGAGTGATAACAGAAATCAATAGGTCACGATTTTTTTTTTTCATTGCGCCAAATTTTAAGGAGAAATGGCCAGTTTTCATCATTTTTTTCATTCAAATTGCATTCAATTCAAACTTTACTTATTTGTCTTTGTATTCATGGAGCTTTTTGTATGTTGAATATACTTTATGTATTAATTCGATACATTCCTAGTTTTATAACGCTATATGGCAAAATGACATATACAGTGAACGGGCAAAATGACATAGGTATTTCAGCTGAATTAACCGTATCTACCGGACAAAACCAAGGCAATCCATCTCAGGCTCCATCAGCAAACAAAGAATCAAGACTTGTCTTAAACTATTCATAACAAAATCTTCATCTGCGGCTAACAAAGGCAATGCATCTTAACCTACTCTTGCTGATCCTATGAGGAGGTTTCTCCTATCCCTAAAGGACGATTTATAAGTGAACAAGGCAAACGTGAGCCGAGGACTCGACAAACGTACTCAGTTTCAACTTCTACACCTAATAAGATTGCAATCAATTCGAAAAAGAGCTCATACCTCCTCCAAAAACAAGGAGACAAGTCCCTAGGGCATTATTTAAAGAAGACAATGAAGAAGAAAATGTTCCTACCAACTTTCGAGATCATGAAGACGACTGTCCAGTGTCCATCTATCTATTGTTATGAGACCTTTTTTCCCGATTCAGATCTTCTTCAGGGCTAATCCCTGAAGAAGACTGGTTACGGTGCATGCATTGCTTGCATTGGGCTCACGCATCTTGTGCCGATGTTCCTAGAAGAACCAAGCGTTTCATTGGTGAACTTGTCAGTAGTTTTGTAACTATAAGTAGAAAAATACTGTTGCCTATTGCCGGTATGTCATTTTGTCCATAGCATGCGAACAAAATGAATTTCGTTTATCCCAATTTATCGAAGAATATTTTATTTCTTGGTACTTTTATTTCATAAAGGTTGATTAGATTTTATAAAGAAAAGATCAAAGATCAGAGGTGTCGAATATGACATTACTGTGATTCACTTCTAACAAGTTATGCCTCTGAAATAAAATCCTATGTCATTTTGTACGTACTTCCCCTACCGAATTTGTGAAATAAAATAATTTTTATTTGAAACGTTGACTTTTGCAATAAATCTGAAAACACTTAATACTGATCGACATATTTTCGTACCCTCAGTATAATTTCATTACCCAACCCTAATAACCACTACCTTTGCTGCCGACACTTAATACTTCCGAAATAGTTAAAGATAAGTATAGGACATTGTGCATGAATTGTGTCTAGAATTCTCTGAAGAATCCAAAAAATAAATAATATACAGGGGATTGCATTTGAAATAAGAAAGCTGGAATTGGCCACGGTCACATGGAACACTCTATATAATATTATTGTCTTGAAAAATATGCGCATTTAAAATTACAAATCGATGTGTCCGAGCGTTTTTCCCAACACGCCCTCATGTATTCGTAATCGAATTTATTCCATATGGCTGTTACACTCTGTATAACTTGAAAACGTAATGTAAAAAAATAATGTGTTTGATGGCTTTTAAAATTATTCTCAAAAAACATTGATTATTGGTGTGTGAAAAAATATTTTAATGAAAAATTAACGGTTTGTGCAGAACTAATCTTTCAAAACAAAAGATAGATTTTTAAACAAAATTATTTCTTTTCCATAAATTATTCCAGAAGTTTCAATGTTACTGTTCTATCCAGTATCCTATCTTCCTATTGTAGTTGGGCGGAGACCTGATTTCCCTTATAAGATGCTTTGGTAGCTTGTTATATAACAGTGAAGCGAGGTATAGAAAAGTCCTGAGGGGACTATTCCAATTTAATTTAGGTGAAATGACATAATTGTTCTTTTTATATATTTCCGAATTTTTTCTTTTGCCTGGTGTTAGCAGTAGGCCATTCCACGCCATGCTTGTTTAATCCATGCATAGCAATGCATGATAGACCTTATTCTTCAGTTCTTCAAAAATTAAGAAGGAAATTCAAAAGATGGTCGTATTCAAATTGATGAAATTAATCGGGAAAAGTTATATTTCATTACATAAAACATTACCTCAATTTTCGTTAATCTGGCTGCTTCTGAAGATGAAATCTCCAAGTTCTAAGTAATAACGATGCGACTTAGCCCGTCAAGAATGCTATCACAAGCTATGACGTCGAATGTCAATCAACGGAAAACAGTTGCTGCATTTGAAACTTAACTTGCCGTGAAAAGCGGTTGCACGCCTTACCTACTCATTAAATTAATGTTGATCAAAGAGGTAATTAACCAGGAATTAATGCACACAATCTGGAGTATGCACAGAGGATATTTAGTAGAGGGTGTAATAAAATCTTAGTGCTAGCATACTGATTGAATATCGTTGAGCATTATTCTTGTTGAGTCTTACTTTTTATGTTAAATAAAGGAGCTTTTCCTTCCTCCATATCCTACAATGACATGATCTTGGAAATATTTGTTTGTGTTTATGATATTTGAGAATGGGACTTGAATGTCTAAAATTAATATAATATCATTGTCCCTTGTTCTGCTTCTTGAGAATTTGATTTCCATGATGAACATTCATAATATTTTCATACACCTTTAGTACTCAAAAAAAATTATTACATATTGAGAAAGCGGGTCTTCGAAATGCACTTCTGAATATTATAAAGTATATCATCTGCTTGATATTTTTACATTTATATTTTTTCTGCATCCATATTGAACCATCAAGGCACACTTCACAAGATTAGAAACTAATCTGCGTATTTTTTTATTTAGTCATCATTCATTTTCTGCTTTGTTCATTTGTCACATTCGCCGCCAATAAAGAACAGACTTTTGATATATCATTATTGTACATTTTTGTTGTTGCTTGTTCTGCATAGTGCTTGATCAATAAAAATAAGTAAGAATGACAATTCCTAACATAGCCTACTTTGAAATAGACGAGCATAACACTTAATCTGACTGAGCCAGACCTGGCATTAGTCGTGAAATTCAGTCAAATTCAGTTGTATGCTCGTCTATTTCAAAGTAGGCTTTGTTAGGAATTGTCATTCTTACTTATTTTTATTGATCAAGCATTATGCAAAACAAGCAATAATATAAAGGTACACTAGAATGATATATCAAAAGTCTGTTCTTTTTTGCGGCGAATGTGACGAATGAACAAAGCAGATAATGATGACTAAATAAAAAAATCTTAGTTCAAAACCGACATATTCCTACTATTGACATAGCCTACTTGAAAATTATCTTAATGAACAAAGACAAAGAAACCTGGCTTTAGTCGTGAAATTCGAATTTTATTCAATAACGGCAAAACTACTGATTTTAAAGACATGAAATGTTTGGCACACCCTAAGTATTTTTTGACAAGCAATCGATCGGAATCATAAAATTATATGGTTCCCATTTGAAAAAAATGTGATTTCATAGTTTTATTGAGGCTCACTTTGAAGCCCTGTTTCGCTGTTTCAGACACCCTGTATAATATTTCCTCATAATTTATACTGGAAGCAGCATCAGCGTACTTTCTCTTGTTCCACTGTGGCCAAAAAAATTCCTTACAATGAGGGATTTTGGAGATATCAACTCTAATTTGTGACACTCTTTATGTCAACAAATTTGACAATCAGGCTATAACTCAACAATAGCTCAAAGTGGTTGCGCACATCATACATCAAATCAGTGCAGAATTGAAGGAAGAATTCAAATATGTATAAATATTCAGGGTGTTGAATCTGAAATAACGAAGTAGAACCGGAAGTAGATCACGCTTGAAAAACAAAAACTCGAAAACAAAAATACAGAATCTTGAATTCGTATGAAAATTCCTTCCTCGAATAATTCTAATGAAACACTTAAAAAAAGCACAATCTATAACAATATGTCAATTGCCCATGAAAATTGATGATTTTTTTTTATCAATGACCTATTTTCCATTTAGAAATTTGTTGTGGTCCAGCATTGGTCGTTTAATATTGAGCAAAATCTCTGTTTCGATCTAAATCTTCTTGTTCTCTTGAAATTTTTTCGTATCTGCTACCAATTCCATGACAATACAATATAGGCTGGGATACGATTAGATATTTAATTCATCAATGATTATGATGATTATCAATTTATAAACCTTGAACTTCTATATGTGATGTGAACCTCAAAGTGATATTTTTGCCTATTTCCTGCTTGAGAAAGGCAGATTATGAGAGGAAAAAGCCCTATATTTAAAACTAAAAACTGGATTCTTGATCCCATGCAAGCTATCACCCCTCGTTCTAACCCCCAATTCAGAAACAGCCTTTATATTAGCTACCATTTCGCTTCCTTCGAATTCCCCATACCTACGACTTTTTCCAGCGAGGGGGAGAACCTACCCACCGCGTATAAAATTGAGTCTAGGTCCTTATCTGTACCTTCAACCTCTCTACCCGCCCCACCCAATGGCCGAGGATACAAATTGATATGCACAAGACCTTTGATAATTACCACCTCCCTGATGAAGATCTCTATGAATCTTCCCTCGATAGATGAAAAATCAGTGGGCAGATAGTACGTGGTCTACCGGGTAGGAAAAGCCTAACATTCCTGAACGATTGTGAAGATTGCTGAGTCGAGGCGCAAGCCGAGAGAGAGTCCAGGAATGTGGCTCTTCTTACGAGGTTAACATACTATTTTTCCACAAATGGTTTAAAATTCGACAGATTTTAATCAATTTCGAAAAAATCGTGAATTATTTAATTCATAAATCAGTTGGGAAATCTTGACTTTTTCTATGAGAAATTGTGTCAGCAATGTCAAAATTTCCGAGCGATTTGCTGGAAATCAATTTGTTTCCAGGTTTGCTTCTCGTTTTGCGGTGTGCCTGATATGAGTTACTATACCCGAAAAATGTCTCGAATTTCATACCCGTGAGGCACCTATTCGGTATTGCTGTGTAATGATGTTGTTTCATAACTCGATCAGAACTTTCGTGTTTGGAGCGAAATCCTGATATTTAATAGGCACTACGTATTATGAACAATAGTTTCCATGGGTTACAACTTCCATCTAAACATTTCTCCACGAAGTTTATTACGTAATCTCGGTAAAACCCTTCTGAAACTACCTCGTTATTTTTTATCACCATTTTGTTCATGATGTGACCAATACAGGCGAAATGTGCTGAATGATCATTTTTGTGATTTCATATGAATGCAAAAGTATTGTGGGTTTACATTGACCTGCACTGATCTGATCGTTTGCAGGATACAGCAATTAGTTCAGAACCAATTAATTTATACTGCCCGACCTTGACCGTTTCCGGAACATAACGTTTCCGTTCAGAATAGTAAGGGATATTTTGCAGTAAGCCGCCGTACGAGCAAGACCTGTCAGAACGTGAACCTGCAAATGATATGGATTAGTTGAGCAGTTCTCGAACCCATGTTCGATAATCTCTATCGGAATAAATTGACTACTATCAAGGACAGATCTGAAAAAATTGATCAATTCATTTCTTAGTTGAGATGAAGTAATTTCAAACATGGTGTATCACGGACGATGGATAGAGAACGGAAAGCAAGAATGCATTGAAAATTTGGTTTCTTAGACAAGAACAACACTGCTCTCTCGATCTGAAATATTTTCAGTGCTGAGTTTCAGCTCCCTTAGATTCTTAGTATGAAACTTAAGGGGCCGTTATATTCTGGCCGACGGCTACGGCACCGATTCTCCATTCAAAAAGTGCCTTCCATTTTTCCAAGTTCACGCCCTCAATTTTCACCAGAGCATGATTTTCATACTGAAAATCTTAGGGAGCTGAAATTTCGGATGCAGAGTGCAATGATCCTATGCATCATGTAAACGTGTTACCAAATACCCTTCTTATACTGGGTCATTCGAAAAATTCTATGAGTTACCGAGAAGTAAAAAATTAGTTAAAAGTGTATTTTATTTTTTGAATTCAATGCCAGGTATATTTTGAGAATTACTGAGAGAGAATCAAATCTCCTTCCAAATGATAATCATATCATATTCCTTTACCTACGAGTAGATTGTAGGTAAGATTTTCGAATCGGAAGCAAGTTTCTTCGAAAGTTGCATTATTTTGCAAAATGTATTTTGAATTGGGTAACTTTGGAATGAACTGAAATGGATGGTAACGATTCAAATGAAGTTTTGATGCAGTGCATGGACAATGTGACCAAATTTCAGGAAAGACATGCAAAATGTACGATGAAATGTTTTCTGTAACAGTATGGTTATCTGTTATTTATTAATGTAAGTTCTTTTTGTAGATCGTTATTCTATATGGACTTAAATATTTGTATATTGATGGCTTTCACGGCCGGACTCAACTTCAAATCTAGAGTATTCCGGGTTTTCTAGCTGTTGTGACTATTGTCGAGTGTAACGTTTTTCTCAAAATTTTCTAGGAAATCAAAGAATGATTTTACCAACAAGTACACTCTCCATCGCAGAAAGATTCAATGAATTTTCAGTTCAATTCAACTTGGTATATGGTATATTGTAAATAAATCAATTTTGAAGTTTTCACAGTTCTTCGTAGCATTATGTTTTGCGATGGAAGTATTTTCATTTCACAGGAAGCTTAGGTTCTCACTTATTCTGTCTGAAGATGTTATCGAAATCAATGTTCTTCCTATTTCATCTTTTCGCTTCCTTTGAATCTGAGAAACTTCTGTGAGTTTTACTGAAAACTTTTTATTGAGTTGTAAGGTACACAGATTTCATAAATGGGCGTCGTAATATTCGAGGATAATTGAACGTCAAACTCAGGAAAAAATGTCGATTTTCACTTTTTAGCATTTTCAACATTTCCATATAATGTTATTTATGAATTACTAGCTGGCCTGGCGAACTTTGTTTCGCCTTAATGATACCTATACTTACGGTGGATTTCATAAATCGTAATCACCAGTGATCGGAGATCAACAACTTGGTTAGATTTCTGAACTGTCAAATCGAGTTGATTCTAGATCAAGCTTCGATCACCGGTGATATGCTTTGTGAAACCTACCGTTAAAGTTGTATATACTTACCATTGCTATTTCTTCAAGCAGGAGACAAACGAGGCATAGGTAATAAAAGTTCTTTCAAATGTCAACTGTCAAATGTCATATGTCAAATGTCATATGTTGAATATCATCTGTCAAATGTCATCTGTCAAATATCATCTGTCGAATGTCATCTGTCAACTGTCCTCTTTTCCATGGATATGAGCTGTCACACAAAACAAAAATACAGAAATAATATGTCAATTACTAATTATGGGCAATTTTGAATTCAGTTATTTCCGGAAATATATTTATTACCCAAACATAAATCAAAATTATTCCAGAAATATAGAGAAAAGATGGAGGAAATGGACAACTCACGATTGATGCTCATCGTCACAATCCGATTTACTTGACATTCCGTCAAAAATTCACTGTTCCACCAACTTGAGATCTCTACCCGCTTTTTGATCTGATAATAGCCTTCCATGTTATTATAAGTTCTATGCAAATTACACAATAATTGTATACATCGCCATCTAGTAGCGATAATATCAAATATAGTACCTTCACGACTACGCTACAGTGTCTAGATAAGAGCCATTAACCGTTGCGACACCTAGTGGCCTTATTTAAAAAGAGGAAAAGCATTTCCTACATAAGCAAATTTTTCATAGAATTTTTCAGAGTTTCAATGTATTTTATAATAACCAGGCCGTAGACGAATCCATAAATGAAGTGTCATTACAAACAGTCCATCCGATCTCGAGTTATAAATGGTGTAACCAACAACTCTGTTTTATATATTTAAATATTGAAACCGTTCATACATTTGTTTCCAAATTGAGGTTTGTTGTTTGAATCTATTCATTTTCAGAAAGGTATCTTATTTATAGAACAATAATCAAGAACTATTCACTGTCGAGTAATGAGGAAACATGTAAGGACTGAAAAAAACTCACCATTTTGCATATGTAGGATCTAGATCAGTCACGACCCGGAGCATGTATAAAAAACAGGTCAGCAGTTTGAATAACAAATTGGCTATCCTTATCCTTAGACCTGAAACAAACAAATTAATCAATCAGAATTTTTCTTATGTCGCATTCCTGCCGAACTCGCACAAATTGGATGGGATTTGCTTTGTTAACAATGAACAGGAAGGGGGTTTCTTGAAGTCGAAAGCAAAATTTTAATCACTTCCTCCCTTTAATTAAAAGAACCAACTGAACAAAATGCTAACGAGACTATAGATCTGTGTAGGTATTTCATTCAACAGTTTTACTTCAGCTTCCAATTTCACCGAAAAGTTTAAATGAGTCATTCCATGCAAAAGTCATTCGAAAAAAATCGATGACGTTCAAACTTTCTGCGCTAGTAGGGCAGTTCATTTTCCGCAATTTGCGCCTTCTATTCACTCTTTGAGTCAACATAAAGTCCAAAGGAAGAATAACTCCACCTCTATAAAAACCGAATGGGCCACTAGAGACGCATCCACTGGAAATACAGAGTTTCTCAACCAACTCCTACTTGTTAGGGTTATGGCAAGGCTGTATATTAACTTAAAATTTATTATGTCGTTGGATTATTCATTATTCCCTTTTATTCTTTACTCTTCATCTAGTTTCTAATGATTCTCGATCTATTTAGTGAACTGTGAATGAATGAAAGACCAAAATCCAAAGTCTATAAAAATCGAGGTCTTATATGAAATGAATTAATTAATTAATGAGGTTTCAGAAACTATGTGTTAGGATCCTATGTTGTGGGTATATTCTCATTTGTTGCAAAAATCCTTGAAAAAAAAACTCAATCCACATCTTTTAAACCATTGCTTCAAATGAAATATGCATATTCGTCAAACAATACTTTAGGACATATTTTTTTCTTGTATCTAATTCACAGCCTAGCCGACACATAATTCCACGCAAAATGCAATAAACGTTTCATATTTCCAAGAAAAAAATAGTTTTCTTATGTTTTTTTTTGCAGGAAACGCGCCATTTTCAAATTGTTCCCGATTTCATCAGATAACATTATTCGAAAAAGACATGAATCTCAAGAATTATCTGAATAGATCTCTGATTTGAACTATCACAGAATAACTCAACTCTCTGATTGAACTACATGTTAACACGTTGTCGTTTTGCATCTCTTATAAATAGATAACAATAGATCATCAATTTTTTTCATAATTCTGTACCTATAATTTGATCCTTGAAATTAAATCTGAGACATCTAGTGGGTTATGTATAAGGTAACCATAGATACAAAACGACATGTCCTTTCTCTCTCTCACAACCACTCATGACGCATGCGTATAGCTCAAATGGGCGCAGAAACGAGTCCTATACTTTTATGTACAGGGTGGCCAGATTTCGATGATTCAGTACTACAACTCCTAAACTATAAGAGATAGAGAAAAAGTAATATACATGTCATGTTCTCTTTTTTCGAGAAACTTGGGCAGATACAAAAAATCCAATAGCACCGCTGAAAAGCAGTCAAAAAAGTGCCCTAAAGATGTGTTTATTTCGAGAGCGTAGATCCTGTAATACGGAAGTTATAGTCAATTATAGTAATTGGCCAAATACCAAAATCGCCCTGTAGCTCGGAAACTAGACGTTGTAGCAACTTGGGGTTTTCAGCAATTTCTGTTTCTCGAAAAAAGAGAACATGACATGTATATTACTTTTTCTCTATCTCTTATAGTTTAGGAGTTGTAGTACTAAATCATCGAAATCTGGCCACCCTGTACCTATTGGCCTCATCATCACTCACATTCTATTTATTTCATATTTTATGCAGATATCTGAAACCTCATTTAATTCCAAATAATCCACGTAACATATTCAGAAATGATTCATTTTCCTCGCTCTCCAAATAAACAACTTATAATGTTCCTTTATTCCTGAATAGATGACAGATAAGTTCCACAAGATTGATATGAAATTACATGATTGAAAATTGATTTCACAGGAAACAGGATATTGCCAAATGAAACACCCTTTTTTTCAGACTACTGCCGACGTTTCGTTGAAATACACGGAACATGAGCAGTTCGATACAATCGGGTGTCGGATATCTGAATTTTAGTTCTGGTGGAAGAGCAAAATAGTGCTTGAGATATAGAAATTTTTGAAAAAAAAATTTACAGCCTTGAAAATTTCAACTAAACGTCAGGACTGGTCTGATAATAGTTATTTTCCTATCAAGGGCGGAAAGTTGTACTTTCCCGCACTAGATTGCCGTTGCAAGCAATCGAGTGCGGGAAAGTACTTTTTCTACAACCGGGCCTAACTAACTACTTTCCCGCATTGTTTTCGATTCGGAAAGTGCCACTTTTCCGCACTAGTGCGGGAAAGTAAATATGTGTTGCATTTTCAAAGAGAACTTGACATCCTTCAAAAATTATGACTGGCATACATAGATCTGTGTATTTATTTCTATGTCACGGTCTATGATTTTCCGCATAGAATCCCAAAATCCTCAATTAATGTGTCAAAACGAATATTCGAGTTGTGTAGAAGTTTTTTCTCATTTTATAATACGGTTGTAGAAAAAATATTGTTCCTATCTTGAGCGGAAAGTACTTTCCCGCACTCGATTGCTTGCACGGCAATCTAGTGCGGGAAAGTACAACTTTCCGCCCTTGATAGGAAAATAACTATTCCGCTCAAGATAGGAACAATATTTTTTCTACAACCCTATTATAAAATGAAAAAAAAAACTTCTGCACAACTCGAATATTCGTTTTGACACATTAATTAAGGATTTTGGGATTCCATGCGGAAAATCATAGAACGTGACATAGAAATAAATACATAGATCCATGTATGCCAGTCATAATTTTTGAAGGATGTCAAGTTCTCTTCGAAAATGCAATAATTTTCAAACGGAAATCTGCATTAATAATTAGTTTGACATGGATGAAACTGTATAATTTGAAATATTTAACTGAATATATAAGTAAGTAGATTAAGAGATTTCATGTTAAAGGTATTATTATACCCAAATTCAACACATATTCACTTTCCCGCACTAGTGCGGGAAAGTGACACTTTCCGAATCGAAAACAATTCGGGAAAGTAGTAAGTTAGGCCCGGTTGTAGAAAAAAGACTAGTTTCATTTGGATATATCCTGTTTCCAGTGTTTCTTGTCGAATCAATTTTCAATTATGAGCGTGCAAGGATGTGAAACATTTGATGGATGAAATTACATATTCATTGTCTTCTAATACCGAAATTCTCTTTTTCTTACATTCTTGAATAATGTGATATCTCGTGTGATATCTATTGTCCCGAATTTCCAAGTAATACAACACTTCCAATCGTAAACAAATTATAAATTCACCGAGATGTGAGTGTTCCAAACATAATCAGAACATTCTCTCCATCAGAATGAAAACGTCTGGAGAAAACTCAATATTTTGTTAGGGTCTTGTTTCTTCTTCGAGAAAGCCCAAACTTTCATGTTTGTTATTCGAGCAGATGGAAAAAAAACGAACTTGAAAACAACACAACAACTCATCATGAAAAATCAGCTTTTCATTTCCTTTTTTGGGCCATTGTATATTCGACTACAATACAGTATGATGATATGATAATTCATCACGGGATAAATAACAGGGAATCAACTATTAAAGTTCATATTTTATTAGTGGAAATCTAGATAACTTCAATGTGAACAAGTGGATTGTTTAACCTCCGATGAGGTTGATATTCAGAACAACCACAGATCAGAAGGAGTAATTGAACTGAGGAAATTGCAGTCACTGATAAAAAGTAGATGTTTGAGATGTGGAATAGTATATTCTGTAACAAGGGCAGAATGAGAATCCGATACGAGTGAATCATTCCGAGGGCGAGCCGGAGGCGAGCCTGAGGAATCACGAGTATCGGATTTTCATTCTAACCGAGTAACAGACTATACTTTCTCCACGAATGTTGAAATAAAAGAAAAAAGAATATTAAGATGAATTATGACGTTTCGAAAACCGCAATAAATATGACAATCAGAGCGGCTGACACAGATTTATTCTCTATGTTTTCAAAAGTGTTACGGAATTAATATTCTCAGACACTGTGCGAGAATGAAATTCAGTCGAAATGCTTAAAAACCAAGGATTATACTCAAGCTCGAGTTGGTTATTGGTGGTAATCTATAAAGGGCGAAAACCTAGGACCAAACTGAACAAAAACCGCGGTCATAACTGGTTATTTACTTGAAATCGATAAAAGTGTTATAGAATGAATATTACATATCAAGTGATGGAATATTGACATTCTATGGTCAAATTCGATGTTGGAAGAGCTGTATTCTGTGGCAGTCGTGGAGAAAGTTATTTCATGGTGATGTTGGGTAATTCACCAAATAATTAACTTTCATGTTTTCAGGAATATGACTGGCAACATTTATACCGGAAAGATTATGCTTTTGGACTTTGGTGAACTATTCGTGATAATTTCATTTTTTGATTATTACAAATACAAAACCTCAAATGAAATTCGTTGCATTATTATTCAATACTAGCTGGCCTGGCGAACCTTGTTTCGCCTAAAGATACTTACTAACAGTGGGTTCCACAAATCGTAATAACCAGGGATCAACGACTTGGTTCTGTGATTTTTGCACTGTCAAATCGAGTTGATTCTACATCAAGCTCCGATCACCGGTCAACCGGTGATAATGCTTTGTGAAACCCACCGCTATTTTTTCAAGCAGGAGATAAATTAGGCGAAATTCTTCAAAAAATAAAGAATTTTGATGACATTGTTATTTACATGAAAATAATTCTCGATACCCAATAATTGTTGAACATAATATTTATCACCCAAATTCAAAAACATGTCAGAAATGAAGAGAAAAAAAGGAAATGGACTCACGATTGATGCAGATCGTCAAAATCCGATATACTTGACATTTCGGTGAAATTTCATTGTTCCACCAACTTGAGATGTTTGCCCGCTTTTTGTTCTGGTAATAGTTTTCCATGTTATTATAAGTTCCATGCAAATTATACGGTAATTGTAAACATCGCCATCTATTGGAGATAATATCAAATATATTACCTTCACGACTACGCTACACTGTCTAGATAAGAGTCATTAACAGTAGCGACACCTAGTGGCCTTATTCGAAAGAAGGCATCACATCTAATTTTCTATCCTCACACACTGTTTTAGCAAAGCTGTTTCAATCTGCCCAAACTCGCGAAACTGCTCATTTATTTTACTCATTAAGCGCGTTCGGCAAGAACATCTGATCAATCGGATGTAGATCTTTATGCTCGATGTATTTTGACGGAGCAAATAACGGATTTTTTCTACAGAACACAAATTACTTTTACTTCTTGATTTTATCTGCATTTATGATTATTCCGCTTCGAATATTCTTGAACAGTCCGTTAAAATTTCGTGTCTTATGTTATTTGTTGTGTAGTAATAAATAAAAAATTTCGTTTGATAAAAAAATAATTATTCAAAATATTGAATCATCTCAACCAAGGGGTAGAAGTGTTGAGAGCCATAACATAAGAATTAAAATAGAACCCAGACAACAGAAAAAACGCTTCGTACCGTTCGTTTATTACTGAAAAATCTGACAAATCTGTACAATCTGTGATCATGTGACTAAAAAATTCGTCAGCTCCCGGATGCTATTGCCGAACGCGCCTATTGTCTCTTGGAATATAGGCGGAAAATCCGGAAATTCGTAATGAAACAAGTCATTACTTCTTTTTGTGTTCGGGTGACTTCTCCCTAACCAATCATTTGTAACATTGTTATTTTGAGCATTTCCGTTAATCGAATCATATAAAATTGAAGATCATGAAATTCAAACACGAATTGAAGCATTTATAAATTACAACTTATCAGAATATCAGCTCTGAAGAATTTGCAAAAAAACTAACATTGCCACGGGAAGTATTTTCGCATTGTTTTCATGGAACCATCTAAAACACCATGTTATGTTTTTCTTCATTTTCTAACATATCTTGAAGGTAAATGAAGTTAGTATCATTGTAATAAGATTTGAAAATACTCGAGAGAATTTCATAAAGAATTTAGTTAATCACATGATTTAATTTTTTCTATTCTGATTGTGCAATAAACATGAAAGTGTTAATATTCCTGAATAAAGAATGACGCGACAATTCAAACGATGTTCCACAAGGTCATTGGGGGTTGTACCTGTCTCTCGAAGGAGGGTGGAAGGTAGAGTCCGCATTTTTATGTAAAAGAAAGAATCGCAGTTTGAAATTTCAGTTGGACGTGTCTCAGGATATTTCATGAATAATTTACAGTAACCGAAAAGATTAATTTATACCATTTGGCTTTTTCACACTGCTGTTCGAATTATAAATTATAATAGGGGGTAATTGTTTGTGGGAATAAGGACAAATACTTAAGAACTTTCAAAATATATTTGGCGACGTTTCGCAGATCTTCATCTGCTTCATCAGGCCTCTATAAATTTAAGCTCTATTAGAACACTTTGAACAACATTAAACGTTAACATCAGTTATTAAAATCAGTTATTAAAATCAGTCATTAGAATATCATAACCTTCAATGACTGATTTTAATAACTGATGTTAACGTTTAATGTTGTTCAAAGTGTTCTAATAGAGCTTAAATTTATAGAGGCCTGATGAAGCAGATGAAGATCTGCGAAACGTCGCCAAATATATTTTGAAAGTTCTTAAGTATTTGTCCTTATTCCCACAAACAATTACCCCCTGTTAAACCGTGGAGGACACAAAACTCACTTACTATAAATTATAATGTCTTCCACCATTCATACAGACAAATCCTGGAAACGTCAATCATGCTAGTTTTGGAACTTCATAAACTTCACCACTTTGATGGAAGTTAAAAGGGTAACAATTTTCGGGAATCTAATATCTGATGAAGTTGTATAATATGTCGTGTATTCCCTCAAGCTCAATGAATTAGCTGATCTTGTTGAGAGTGTAACCAACGTTTCCCCATCCGAGTTGACGGCGCAGACAAGAAACTTTCCAGAGAGGAATAATTGCCGCGTATATTCGTCCTAGACTCAGACAATCTCGAGTGTTTCAAATCCCCAAGTAGCAATTAGATCCAAGTCGAGTACATGTTTCTTAGCTTCATTCGAACTGCTGTTGATTTTTCTGGATTGGCGCTGCATTTAGAATTCATTAAGAAAATATACAGGGTGAGTCTTCGACTCGTACATATATTTTAACTGTGGATTCCTCTCATCACTTTTTTTTGCATACCATTTTTCAAAATTCGGTTTCGTTTGAAAGAAACAGGGTGTCAAAAATCCATGAAATTAACACTTTTCTTTCCATATATTCGGAAACGATATTTCGAATGAACTGAATTTTGATTGATTTTTTACTCTATTCATGGTGCATATTCCACAATCGAAATTCATTCAATATCTCTCCTAGTATAAAAGTTACAGGGTGGTCGACTCATAAATTCAAGCAAAACACTATCAAATCACTTGAAAAAGATAAACGATTCATATTTTCGAAAGAATCAACCATTTTAGAAAACAAAAGTATTCCTATATTTTTTCAATAAAACGCGTCGTTTTCGAGTTATTCCTAAATGTATACGAAGAAATTCGAGGAAAAAATCATGAATTTCATAAAAAATCTCAATGCTTCCCTGGATTAAATATCATAGAATATTATTTCTCCTCTGGTCTCTTAACAAATTAACAATGTTGTCAATGTTTATCAACTTTGTCAAGACTAAAATCTCTATGATGGAAAAACGTTCGATGTAATAATTGAATTCCAAGAAGCATGAAATTACACAGTTTATAAGCACACTTTCTATTGAAAATTTATTGGAACCCGTCCTATCTATCTCAACAATATCCTCTTGGAATTTTAAATCGACACTACACGATCTTCACATCACAATCATTACCTGTTTGCTCTATTCTCTGCAAGTAAATGAATAAATAAATCGAAGTCCATGTAGAAAGGTTATCGCGTTCAAGCGTCGTTCTTTGTATCACAGACTGGCCTATGATTATGATGAGACTGTGGAGACAACGAAAAACGGATTGTCTTGCGTGGCGGCTACATCGCAGCGCACCGCGACTGAAATTTAGATCATAGCGCTATATCGGCGAGAATTAGAACTACTCGTTTGGCATTTCCAAAGAGCCATGCCTAGAAGCCTTTAGCCAAAAGTAAACAAAACTAGTGCCTCTTTGATAGTTCTTTCGTTAACGATAGGGGCTTACTGCTTTCTTGAGATCGCCTATACCATTGTTGAGGATAAAATCGGCAATCTGGCATCGTCTTTTCTAGAGTTCTGTGAAATATCACAGAGAAGATGGATTAGGTTAGGTCATTGACCTCGAATCATATGACTTTGATCAATGGAGTTAGGATAGGTTAGTGAGAAACCAATTTTTCTTAGATCGTTTCAGGATATCGAGGAAAATATGAACAAATTATTGGTGTTTACAAACTAATATTCAGGAAAATCGAAGAAGGGACTTATTTTGGTGGGAAAAATATGGTTTTTCAATTGCAAAAATAATCGGGCAGATGTTTTTGTTAGGAAATATCGTGTTTGTTACAATCTTACTCAAATAAGGTTAGTGCTTCCTAATTGTATCACCCAGAACAACTCATTATCACCTCAATTTCAATAGAAAAATATGAACTTTGAGATGTTTGCAGAGAATTGTTTCAGGTACGTATTAAGCCCAACTTTTTTTTTTCAAATGGCTACATCTCTTTAACATAGCCGAATTCGGGAAAACGGAAAATTAAAAAAAGGTTTCTTTAGACCTCAAGAATCTACAGTTAAAATAAATGTACAAGTCAAAGACTCACCATGTATAAGGAAACTAGAATTGGATGGTTAAAAATATGATTCAGAGGGTGACTTCGGAATTAATTCACCGATCAATTGTTTGAGGAGCTGTGAACATTTAAAATGATCAAAATAGAGGATAACATCCTAAGGACCAGCATAATGAATGAGAGAAATGGAATGGTGGAAATCTAATTCCGATGTAAAACGCTGGAATGTGCTACCATTCTCTATTTTGATTTACACGTTTATTTGAAATGCAACACAGGAATAAAATTCAATCATTCAAATTTTTGTCACATTGTTCGAATAAAACATAAAGAGCATATCAGACTTTTCGTGTTAATCCAGTGGATTATCCAATAATTAAAATGAACAGGTGTGAATTAGTCAGGAAAGGCCATGAAGTCATCCTTAAACCATAGAATTATCGACATATAAAATTCGGGCATTGTTGCCAATTAGTATCTATACGTCTCAATCCAGAGTACCTTAGCACTGTTTAGTTTTTTCATAACCTAACCTAACGTAGAAAACCTTATACTGTGGCATTACTTTCCTTAACACTCTTCTTTCCCTTTAGCTCTCATGCCTCATTCGCACTAGTTCTCGCGGGAGCCAGACAAAACAAACGTATCAACAAAACATTGCGCAATTAGTATGAACCTCAATATTAATTATTACAAGCTTTTATTTAATTTCTGTCTATCTGTGATCAACTTTTGCAAGTTAAATATGGCACACTTCTAATCGTCCGATTGATTTGAAATTTGGCAGGTGTACATAATTCTGGTGACAATAAATCCTTTGTAGAAAAAACAAAATGGCGGCCATATTGTAGCCGCCATCTTGAATTTTACAATTTTGACAGAAGAATCATCATTGTCGAACCCAAAAACCCCCAGATAATTTTGCATGGAATCGGATGATAATTACAAAACTCATCCGATTCCATTCACGAGGTACTCTGGGGGAGAGTGAAACGGACAATTTGATTATTTTTGGTGTGAAATATTATTTCAAATGAAAGAGTTTCAAATTTTACCGTCAAACTATGAGAATAAGGTTTGTAGAGTTACTTTTTCAGAAAAAGCTAGAAAAAGGAAAGCTAATCACTCGAAGCAATAAGTCTAAGTTTATTTCATAAAATGCCCATTTCATGGGATGTTGCCCTTGTTATGGACAGTTATTTCCATGAAGTGGACAATGGTACAAAAACATGGGAATACTGTCATAAAGTTCAAGGAGAATAGTTAAAATCATTCAGTACTACAGAAACAGAGGAAACATACAGTATTTTCCATGTTAAATATTGAATGTTACGAAAATGGGATTCACGTAAAGTATGCTCAATTACTATCGGGTGTAGTAGAAAACTATAGCGTCCGGTTCATGGGCAGTCCAATTCAAAGGAACTCTCCCCTACATATTCCTTAAACTTTCAGAGGCTACTCTGGTGAATATCAAATGACCATTCAACACTGTTGTAGGATTTTCAATTAAATAATGAGTTATGTGAATATTTTCGCCTAACATTCTTAATGGTCATTTGAGAATTTGAGATTCACCTGAGTAGCCTCTCTCGTGGTAGGAATATGAAAAGTTCCTTGCCAATGACTCTGTAGAAGAGGTTTTATTATTTGCTGTTCGGATTTGAAACAAAAGTGCCTATTATGTAGCGCTACCCACACTGCTTCAACGTCAGTTTGAAAACAGCAGTTATTCCTAATTAGGGGAGGGCAACACGGACGAAACACCTTTCATATTGAACGGAACTATTCAAAACTGAAAGCAGCGCACAGAAATCTAGAAAAATTTCAATTCAACTCATTGACCCCACTTTGTATGAGGATCTTACCCACTAATTATATTTTTTAATTATCCTCACAATGAATCCTCTCAATTATAAAGACTTCCCACCTCTCAATCAGGGCTTCCTCCCTGCTATGAACCAATTATTCATGGACACCTGATCTGGAAAGTGCTTGGGATGACGGTAAAACGAACCAGCGTCAAACACCCTAGTGTTGCCTGAAGGATTCCGCGTAGCAAAATATTAATTCCGTTCGGTACTATCCAGTTAATGAAAAGCTACTACAATGCAATTTCCCAACAACACATTTTCATGCTTTCGTGAATCCTGTAATGGGTTAACAGCTAACAACGCTCCTCGAATTTATGTCCATCATAATTGATATTCACGCTCGGGTTATTTATTCGTTCAAATGATTTTAAACGAGTACATAAATTATCATCGAAAGGGAACAATGGTCTGTTACATAGTTACCCGTGGAAGGCTCGGGATAGTGTTTCCGTATAATATGTAAATGACTCGCAATTAGCTTCACTGTAAGCCTGAAATGGAATTTATTATATGAGTTTTTAAATGTCAAAGACATCTTTTCCTGAATTATGTAGATGTTGTGTATACCAAGCACCTGATGCAAGTATTAATTTAATGGTATTGAAGGATCGTTTATGTACTAGATTGACATCCACAAGTTGAATTGCGATATCTAATATATTCTACAGGGTGACAATTCAAAAAACGCGGCAAGGATGTTTTCAGAGAAAATGCCGAAACAGGTCAATTTTTATTCGTACGGGGACATATTTTGAGCAGAATTGTAATCCAAAAATCTCCTCAACCCTAGGTGTAGAAGCTATCACCCCTAAATTCTAAATAGGGAGTAGGGGGTGAGATTTACCTCAATTGAAAGATTACTTGTCCCTATACATGAATAATATGGTTCGCAAATTTCTATTGATTCCTTGAAGTAGTTACAGGAGGTGACAATTCAAAACTTTCCTGGCCAATTTTGTCTCGGCAAGGATGTTTTCAGAGGAAAAAACCTCAAAAGGTCAATTTTCATATAAGATTGCTCGAGCTCGACAAACGAATATGGAATGAAGCTAAAAATGTCAAATTGTGCACACTTATCCTTGTGGTATTATAAAATAACCACGCCACTGGTAACAATTTTTTTGTTCGAAATAATTCGCACAAGTGAAAGTTTTGAAAGAAGGTAATTCGATTGAATCGAAATCACAGGAAAAACTGAAGTTTTCCGGAATTCACGAAAAGGAAGCAGAAAATTGGCAATTATCGAAAGCAAAATCATTCATGAAGTCAATCAATGAACTGAATGAATTATATGGAAACGAAACAAATATACGACATATGTGCTCCACAGCTGACGCGAATTCTTTTCGCACCTAAACAATGACAACTCCATATGAGAATTCCCAGTATGGAGAAATTAATTTAAAAGGAATAAGAATTTTAAAAATTCGGAATATGTAATTAATCTGGACCCTTCACTTGGCGTGAACAGGGTGATAGCTCCTACACCTAGGTTTGAAGAGATTTCGGCTTAAAATTCTACTCAAAATATGCCCCCCTCCCAGTAAAATTGACCTGTTCCGGAATTTTCTCTGAAAACATCCTCGTCGAGACATAATTGGCCTGGCAAGTTGTCGAATTGTCACCCCCTGTATTTATTTCAGACCTCTATAATAATTTGCAAACCTTAGTATTCCTGTGAAGGAACAATGTGATCTTCCAATTGAGGTAGGGCTCACTCCCTATTCCCTATTGAGAATTTAGAGGTGATAGCCCCTACACCAAGGGTTGAAGAGATTTCGGCTTACAATTCTGCAAAAATATGTCCCCCTACGAATAGAAATTGACCTGTTCGGAAATCATCCTTGTCGTGACATAATTGGACTGGCAAGTTTTCAAATTGTCACTCTGTATTATTTACCACCTACACCTTCTTGCTTCACTGATACCGGGTATATTTGAATGAAATTGAAAATTGATTGGTTATTGGAAATTGGAATCGATTTTATCAGATGGTGAGAATGGTTTACCGCTTTCAAGGAGCTATTGCATCGACGGACGACAAAGAAAGGAGGTCAGCTGCAGGCTACTGTTCTTCCCACATACAGTCTTTGACTTGTAAATACATTTCAGCTGTAATCTTGAGGCCAAAAGAAAATCCATTTTATCATTTCACATTTTTCCAATTTCGCACCTGTTAAGAAGACATAGCTAATTGAAGAAAAAAATTGCCAAATACGTGCCTGATACGGATACGATTCTCTGCAAACACCTCGAAGTTCATATTTGTGGATTGAAATTGAGTTGACGCATCCAGGGAACACTCAAGTACTATCCTTAATTGAATGAAAATTCCACATATACGATATTTCTTAACAAGAACACTTCTTTTGCCATTGAAAAGGTATATTTCTCCCATCTTAATAAGTTTCTTCTTCGATTTTCCTGAAGATTAGTTTAAAAACCAAAAATATCTTGTGAAGAATGGTTTTCCATCCAATTCATGATAAATCAACCCAACATTTTGTATTTCAAACAATCAAAACAATAATCTTCTATGAATATTACACAGAGCTTTTGCGAAGACAATACCAGCTCGTTGATTATTCGGATGACCTGACATAATGGTGTGTCTTGTGTGGCAGCGGGAGCGCGTTTTAGGCATTCTGACTAGTAGAGCCCCTTGATCTACCAATCAACTAGTTATCCTTATCGGTAGATCTTAGCAAATCAGTTGATTTTTTAGGCGAGATTTCAAAGTTTGATCAATTCTCCTTGAGGAATGGGAAAATTAGGAAAAATATGAATACCATGTTATTTTGTATTGACCTTTCCTCTTTCGATACGTTTATTTACATCACTACCACTTTCACATATCTGTGAAAAAAGTTTCATCGAGTTTAAAATTGCCCCTTGCGATTTTCGCGAATTTTTCAAAAATACTTCTACATCGCCTAGACAATCGAAATTTCACCCATGTATGAATCGATTGATCCTCTCTTCGACCGTATAGCAATTTCCTCACTGGCGATTTTAAGATTTCCTGATGGACCCTCTTTTTCGACGCGTTTTATTGATAAAGAACGTGAATACTTCGATTTTTTTCAGATAATTGATGAGTCTTTTCGAGAATATAAACCGTTAATCTTTTTCAAGTAGTTTTATAGTATTTTTGCGTTTATTTATGAGTCGGATACGCTTTAACTTTCATACCAGGAGGAATATTGAATAAGTGTTGATTGAAGAATATGCACTTTGAATAGAGTGAACAATAAACCAAAGTATAGTTTGTGGTGACTCACTACCACCAGCGTGTAGTAATCTGCAAACGCCTCCCTGAGCGGGCCGGGATACCGCGGTACGATATCCTTCATAGACCGACCACGTCTACTGCCCGGTACCCTCGCTCGCTTCGAGCAGGTCAGCTTCAACATCTACGACATTGGCAGGCTTCGCTCACAATAGCCAATCTGAAGAGTTCATGAGCCATTTCAATTACCTTCACTCAATCATTACCAACACCGGAAAATGTGAAAATGAAATACGTTTTCCGCTTAGTCGAAAGCAGTGGACACCAGGTTATATAAAATATGGAGAGATGAATCTATGTCAAGGCCAAAGAAACCACGTCGATACCCTCATCTTTCCTACTGCATAACTATACATAAAACAAATATTAAAAGTAAGAAAGCTTTCGAAATACGGATTTCCAGGGACTCCTACAAATATCATGGACAGAACATCGTATTGAACAATCTGTATTACAAGAAATGGGTTCGCGAACAATTTTGTCGCCACAAGTGACCACATGTATTTCAATACATTGTGGTCGAAGATCAGCAACGGGGGGAAGACTGAAGCCCGCAACAGATAAGACGGGCAAACTTCAAGTGTCAGCTCTAGGTTCGAACCATGGTGAAGAACCGTACATGTGTTAGCTATCACCGTTCTTCAATGCAAAATTGGATACGAGTTACGACCTACGCAGTTGGTTCCTTTTGTCAGCCTACAGCAATCGTTGGTGGGTGCAGCAATCGCAAAATTTGCTAGCTTTGATAGTACCGGAGGCATATCGGCCACCCTGAGCAGCTAATAATAATAGTCTAATTTATTTCTCGGGCATAAACAAACCACCATGCTCTTCATTCCTGACTTGGATAGCGGCTTCAACCTACCCAGTTGGATATTTTTGCAACCGAAATCATAAGTACAGTGGAACAGATGATGGCCAGGCGTGACAACAGTTATTTAAACCAAGCTATTTGCTTCTGCCTCAGATCACACAATATGGCAGGACGATTTGAATACTTTGCAAAGGTGCTGTAACGATTGGCTGCTACCTTTGAATCTTGATAAATGTGTTGTTCTCCACATTGGAAGGAAAAATCACCGTACTCGTTATGCGCTGGCTGGCAGCTTGTTGGATCAGACTTCCTCTCACAGTGATCTTGGTGTTGTTTTAGCATTTGTGCTAAGGCCCGCAAAAACCTCTACCTCATATCAAAATCTTTTCGCTTTTGCTACCCTGAAGTCTGCAGCAACGTTTACAAGACCTTTGTTCGCCCTATTTTGGAGTTCGCCGGGCCGGTCTAGTGTCCTGTTCTCAAATGTGATGTCGAATTTTTGGAGTCGGTTCAGCTTGGGCAACCCGTATGCTATATGGACGAATAAGACCAGTCTATGAGGATCGCCTCAGGATCATGAACATTCCTAAATTGGCCGACCGCAGGAATAGAGATGATTTAAATTTTCACGTCTAGGGATTTACACCGAGATCTTCGACTGGACCTGTCTCAGTTGTACTCTCTCAACTGCAATATTTTGAGAGGACATAATGAAGCTTCTCAAGGAAAAGTTCAAGACAACACCCAGGCATCATTTCCTCAGCAATCGAGTTTTCCAGGGTTGGAATGCATTGACTAGTATGATATTGTGAACTCATCCAGCGTCAATGTGTTCAAGAATAGGTTGGATCTTCTCGGACAATTCAGTGTTCAACTCTCAATTTTGGTATATAAGTGGTTTGTGTTGTTGTCATTATATTTGTTTTATGGCAGTTAGATTATAGTATGCTAGGATTTTTGTATTGCTGTATTTCAATTTAAATTTATTACTATTTTTTTTACTTTTGTGGGTACTCATATAAATTTCGTGTTCATTTTCATTATTGTATGCTGAGTCTTATAGGTTTCACATCGACTCTTTTCTTTCAATGAATAAATAAATAAACAACAATGAATTAGAAAATTGTGGTGTCACTATATCCCTCAGACTCTTAGAGGATAATGGAATGAGAAGGTTGAAGTAGGCATTATCGTGAAAATTAGAGATATACTTACTAGATCTCTGATTTTTGATGAAGTAGAGTTGAAGTCGTTCTTTGAATGTATTCTCGTTCACGTAATACTCCACGCGCACTCTGTAACAAATAGAAACAACCATGAAACTGTAACGACAAAATATAATGAAGGTCAAAAAGATCTATATCTTCGAGAAACCTACTCTTGTCTTATATCAACATCAAAAATAGAACGAACATTAATTACACATGAATATCTCTCAAATACTAAAAAACACATAAAATGACGTTTCGAGGTTGATATGGTTGAGAAACTAATAATTTGAAACGATTGCTATAAAGCTGATGATTATGATCCTTTTCTCTACTGAATGGAATACAATAGTATATTATTCAACGAGCGGTAATGTAGGTCATAACACACGCAGATGAATTTTGCAGCACGAGCAGTCAGGCAATCTGAACAATATCCTTTTGGAATTTTTTAAACTCGATACTACACGGTTATTATATTAATTCACTGGAAGTCTTCACATAATTATCACGAGATCGAAAAAAAATACTTAAAATAATCACTTTCGCCTTCTATAACATAGCTCTAAAAATGATTTGACCATTCACATAACGCCGGTTATCGCTTTACGCATGCGTCGTTAATAGGACAGACGTTTGAGACACAGAACAGCAATATGAGGTTTGAGGTGGGTCTATTCATAGATCTTACGGTACTCAATCAGGAAAGGGATGAGGGAGAGAAAACATGTGTGTGCCCCTAGCTTAGTGGTCGGAATGTTCGACTAGGGCCCGGAGGTTCCGAGTTTTCAATCCCAAGGCTATGAAAGAAATTTTCAAGTCAGGCGTAAGTGGCCACCATCTACTGGTAGGTCAAAAATTAACAGTGATGTGCCTAATGTTGCGTGAGGACAGAGTTACAACTGATTCTCCTATCTCGCTCAAGCAAAAAGCTATGACAGAAGTGTCAGTATAATTGTACTCATAATCTAGACTAGGATCAATCACTACAGGGTCTTTCACAATAAAAATGCAATTTACATGCACTATACACACCCTTGCCCTAAAGTGGATATTAACTCAGAAAATATCCATTTCAGGGCAAGGGTGTGATGCATACACTCACATTATTTTTTAACGTAGATTCAATATCTGCCATAAAAAATGGGGTTCTGATTTAAAAAAATTGATTTTTCACTATTTTGTCATCCCTAACTTTGAAAGCCATTTTTTCACCCCCTGTATCATGAATCGCGATTTCGATTTTTAATGTGAATACATTAATCTAACATCTTGAAAAATCCCATAAATGAAAATTTTTCATTCAAAAACCTCGAAGTTATTCTTGTTTCAGCGGAGCTCTATTTTCGATTTTTTTTTCGAATTTTCCCGCTCAGAGAGAATTTTCCAACCAAAACTGAAAAATGTTACATCAAAATAACTTGAAATTTTCTAAGGAATCTATTTCTGCAATAAAAAAATGGTGTTTTAATTTGAAAAACGGAAGTTGACGTCATTTCCGGAAAAACCGGAGGTGCTCATGCCTTGAAAATATTTTAGATTTCATCAGCATCGTGAAATACTTATAAGTGCTGAATTTCATGAAAAAACGTTCAGTAGTTTCCCGTATAAATATGGGTGAGGTTCCTCGTGAAAGACCCTGTATACTTACCTATACTCCATTCACTTCTATAAAATATCGCGGTTTGCCATGAATTTTGACATATTTCACCGGGTATATTTTGGAAATGTTAGGTTATGGTCATTGCACTGTCAGATACGCCCACAACGTTGACGTTTCTGCTAAAAAATCTTAGTAATTACGTATTTATCAAAAAGTTCATTTACTTTGGGAAATTAATGAATTTGAGAAAATATTATGTTAGGGCTGAAGGACTCCGGTCGATGGCCTTTGACTATGGTCAATAAAGTACTGTTATTATTATTATTATTATGTTAATTCAGAAGACATTCAAATACATTTTTACACAACCTGAAATAATCCAGTATGAAAATGTAGTAGTTCTACGAAACCTGCGCCAAAGTTATATCTAACTCCATTTACAAAATTGAAAAAGAGTAAATAGAAAGTAGACTTGGCAATGTCGCTTGATTTTCACGAGTGCCAACCTGCGTCTGTTTTAAGCAAAAAAACCTGATAAACCTAAATCATGGCCAACCGCGATACTTTATACCCGTCAATTACACTCAGCCCAATTCCACAGCAGGGAGCAGGGAAGTGAGCAGGGAAATGAGCAGGGTGAGAATGTAATCATATCACTTCTGCTGCCACTCGCGCTGCCGGTCACTCCCTAAATTAGCGGTTTTTGTGCGGCAGTCAAAGGACCGGCAGCGCAAGTGACAGGGCGTGATCACATTCTGCCTAGTTACGGTCGTGCGAAAGTTGCGTACATTGTTAATTGTTGCGAAAAATGTCGACGAAGTGGAGCAACGAAAAAATATTATTTCTAGAATTCCTTGAGATCAAAAGAGTGATATGGGATTCTTCTGATAAAAACCATAAACTTAAGCGCAAAGTACACGATGTATTGATATCATCCACTATCTTCTACGACGACGAACTTTCTTTTGGAGTTTATATGTTTTCAAGACACTCACATATTTATGTACCTAGATGAAAGTGTAATAAGAGACAGAGCGCTGAGGCTGCAATTTCGTCCTCCGCCATTGCCAAAACTTGATCGCGAGAGAAATGTTTGAGCTGAGTGTAAATACTCGCTGTCTTTCCATACTGCCGCAGAAGTATTCCGGGAAATATTTCTGGCAGCGCGAGTAGCAGTGGAAGTGGCTGAGTGTAATTGAGGCAATAAGAGTGAATGGAGTATACCTAGTGCAATAATGTTATCAGGCGGAAAGCAGAGCTTTGCGAAAAAATATTTCTGTTTATTTCAGTCGGGAATCATAATTCAGCTGAATCGTTGATTTCAAACATTTACGAATGCTCTCCATATTCCATGCGGATTGGTGAACACATATTATATCATTTTATGGCTCTTTCCAGTCATGACCATCGAATAGGCATTCCTTTTCTGTTCCCCTTTATCATTTTTCATCATCATAAACTGAAAATGGGGAAATATTCCACGAGTTCTGATGTGGGTAATCAAATCAGACTTTTCCCACCACAAAATTTTCACACAGCGAAACATTCTTAACATGAGAGATTCAAGTATCATATTTTCTACGTAGGTTTTCTATTTATTCTGGTATTTTGGTCCTGAATACAAGAAACTGAACACAACAAGATCATCAATCAATACAACACTATTTATATTCAGCCGCATTAATTTATCGATTTTCACACTTTTTATTATCGATATATTATCGGCTGACTGCTCTCATGAAGCTTTTGATAATGGTCTTGTTCTGATCTCGATCAGTTATCATTAATTATGTCTTATATGTTGCCCCTTAACCTTCATCTCCCGTTCCCAAAGGCCATTCATTATAAATAGTTTAGGGTTATATCCCTCAAGATACATCAGTTATAGAGGGTTTCTCTTCAAACAATGAAATAATGGCTGCTCAGTATTTTCACATTCCAAAGACTCGGGCGGATCGTGGTCAAGATCCGATCATGTTATCTCCCAAACATAAAGAGTGAGTCACGAGGAAATGTTCATATTCCAACTATATACAGGGTGGTTTTTTTTAAGTATTTCATTAAAAGTTTTCGAGGAAGGAATTGCGATACAAATTCAAAATTTTATATTTTTGTTTAATAGAGTACATGAACTCAATTTGTAAATATTTTCAAGTGGAATCTACTTCCGGTTCCACCGGAAACTGACAAATGTAACACCCTGAATATTTATACATATGTATTTGAATTCTTCATTTAATTCTGCAATGATTTGATGTATGTGTGCGCAACCACATCAAGCGATTGTAGAGTTATTGCCTGATTCTCAAATTTTTTGACAGAAAGATTGTCACAAATAAGTGTTAATATCTTCGAAATCCCTCATTCTAAGAATTTTTTTTGCAACAGTGAAACAAAATAAAGTACGCTGATACTGCTTCTTGTATGAATTATGAGGAAATATTATACAGGGTGCCTGAATCTGGACTTCGAAGTGAGTCTCAATAAAAATATGAAATCTCATTTTTCTCAAATGGGAACCATTTTTCATAATTCCGATCGATTGCTCGTCAAGTAGTGGGCCAAACATTTCATGTCTTCAAAATGAGTAGTTTCGCCGTTATCGAATAAAATTCGAATTTCACGACTGAAGCCAGGTCTTTTGTCTGAACATCAGGTTTATCAAGATAATTTTCAAGTAGGTTATGTCAATAGTAAGAATATGACAGTTTTGAACTGAAATTTCTGTATTTAGTCATCATCAATTATCTGCTCTGTTTATTTGTCATAAATTCGCCGCAAATAAAGAACAGACTTTTGATACCTATATCATTTTAGTGTACCTTATTATTATTATTGCTGCTTGTTTTGCATCTTACTAAAAATAAGTAAAAATGACAATTCCTAACATGGCCTACTTTGAAATAGACAAGCATACCACTGAATTTGACAGAATTTCACGAATAAAGCCAGGTTTGTCCCATCAGTCGAATTCAGTGGTATGCTCGTCTATTTCAAAGTAGGCTATGTAAGGAATTGTCATTTCTGTATAGATGCTGTTTAGGTGGACTATTGTTCCTAATTCTTAGAACCTGAAAATCACACTTGCTGCTATCAAATCAATTTTTTTGTTTGCGTGCATTTCTTAGTCGTTCTGGTACTCTTGTATCGGGTAAAGAATTTTTTTTTCAAATCTGTCTAAAATACAGCGATCAGTGAGTCGAATAACTTCGTCGATGAATTTCAATAAATCAATTCAACCATTTCTGAAGGATATTGTAACGTGTATCTTTCCATGATTGAATGGCATAACCTATCAAAACACAAATGACAAAAATAATTTTCGAAAACTTGTACGAAGTGTACAATATAATTATAGCATATTATAACCATTTCAAATTCAAACTGTATCATTCCTATGAAAAAATTCGTCATTCAAGTATATTTGAGTAGAGCTTGAAATTACTATTCAATAAAATGAGTGAAGCACACATAATATTTTGCTGGACATAAAAATTTCAAGTAGTCACATTTAAGCACCCACCCGGAACAAGTGAGCTTCAATTGATACGTTGAAAAGCAGAAAACGAATGCTTTCCCAAGTTTAATGGTAAATTTCAAGTTCGTATTTGGAAGACGTTGCTCAGTCTGAACTCAAATTTTTGAGGATTTTTGCACCTGCACGAATCCCTTTTTTTTAAAAAATATTACTTTGCATTGTGTTTTTTCGATTTTTTTCACAGGAAAAATAAGATGCCCGGATTGTATTTGACAAGGCTATTTCATGGGTAACAGATTATTCTGGATGCATTATGTATATTCTCATTAATTTTCGTTGACAACAACTGTCAAGTTTTGCCGCGGGTAAACCCGAAAAAACAGCTTACAGCTACTGCCATATATACTCCATTAACTTTTATTTAATCACATAGGAGGTCATGGTTTCGTTTTCAGGAGTTGGTGCACCTGATGAAAAGTCTGTGCGCGTACAGAGGATATTGTTAATGACAAAACGAAGTTGCCAGTTTTTCTGTTTACATCAAAGTAAAAGTATCAAAGATTTTCCACATTTTGTTAGTTCGAATCGATCGGCGATTTCGGGCGAAATATCGATAGGAAATCGCCTATTTTTCCGTTCTTCGTCGTCCAGAAGAAGTTTCCTGTCGATTTCGTGCAAGTGTCATTTTTTCCTTTAACGACTTTTGGCGTGAGTACGAACGGCAAATCTGAATTGGACGAAAAATCGATTAATAAGCATAAATAAAGCGAAAGTAAGTACCAATCGACCTTTTTACATTTGATAACCAAAATTTTTTTTTAGGTATCTGGCCGTTTAGAAAGATTTCAAACGAAATTCCGGTCCCTCAGAAGTTTGATTAGTTTCGGTATCGTTTTTGGTGCTCAAAATTTGTTTGGGATGTGTAAATGGACAAAAAAGGCTTCCTTATACGATCTTCTAACGAGAGCAACCGGAAAATATGGTTCAGGTAGGATTTTCGAGGAATTATGAGGAAAGAACTTGCAGAATGAAATTGCACGATTTTCGTAAGTAAGCGGGTTCTGGATGGCCATCATTATTCTTGATTCTTGTAATTACCCATGAATTCATCTTATATCTTTGGATTGATTTTTTTTTAATGAATTCTTGATTAGAATCAACAATTGATTTCGTCAAGTCTTGAACTTTCAGTTCAAGAGGATAATAAACATTAAATCTTCACAAGCATGCATATGAAAATTATGTGAAAGCAATGCAATTTTCTTCCAATCTTCCATGGCGAAAAATAATATATTTCAACAGTGATCTCTTGTAATTTTCATACAAATAACTAGAAAAGGAATCCTTTCTATCAATTCATAAAAACGATAATTATTTTAGTCTATCACATCTTTTTCAATTCATTCACATTCTGAGAAATACGCTAAGAATGTAGAAAGGGCAACATAGTTTTGACTTGGAACATAAAAATATTTTGAAAAACGTCATAACTTCGATACAGAGTGGAATGTGTCAGATTTCCAAGGACAGAGTTGTGATTTTATAATAAATTGTGAATGGAGTATAGTTTTTCCATCTAGAAACCATTTGTGAGTCAAAATTGCGCGTTTCTGATTGGTGGAAATTAGGGGAGGACGGGGGAATTCCGCACACGGGGGAATTCTGCGCATTGATATTCTGCAACTCAGTTCAGTTATTTCAAAATTTCAACACGGGTCATCTCGTATTTGCCTTGCCAACATCCTCCCCTAATTTAAAGGTATTCGTGTTTTTAGTTCAAACCAGGGAGCCGATTTTTTGCTTCACGACGCTCCGTTCTAATTTTCGAGAGAAATTGGAATCGTTGTAAGTACTTCTATTATTAAATTCTAATGAATCTATTTCATGACTATTTTCCTTCATATGTGTAGATTATTTGCTGCAAAAAAACAATTAATTGTATTTCGTCATCTACTGTCAGTGATTAGTTGAGTTAGGTGACTCACACCGGGGGAATAACGCCCAGCTGCAGCGGGGTAATTCTTCAATAATATTTTTTGTACCTATTCATGGAATTTGTTTAATTTACATTTTAGTTGATTATTACCTAAATAATAAAATATTTTTCGAGTTTCTCATCTGTTCAATATATGCGCATAATTACCCCATCGCATGCGCAGTATTACCCAGTATGTGGGGAAATACCGCGAAAAGAATTATTTTTATTTAATTTTTTTTCTCAATTGGTATAGGTAGTTGAACATTTTCCTTGTGATGAAAAAGTTCCAAATGGGTTCATGATTCAGCAGTTAAATTATGAAAGTTTGTGTGTACATAGGAAGGTTTTTGTGAGCATTTTCCCTAAGGTGCGTGGAATTCCCCCTTTCTCTCCTAAGACGAGGGAAATAGTCGTTAAAAATGGCTGGAGAATCAAGTATAGATAATACTTTTCCAGACACACTATAAAATTCATGCATTTAGCTTGTGGAAGATACCCAGATGAAATCAATCTCGCTGTGAAGAAAATGATCCTCAACCAATTCTCTTTTATGCTTTTGTTCCAGAATTGACCCCTCATTTTTGGCGATTGTAGCTGAAACCCAACAGAATATAATATTTTCATATTTGATGCCATTTCCATGCCATTTCACTTTCGTTTAGTAATGAACTCGACATACACTGTTCCACACAACCACTCCCAAAAAAGTTCTATATTTGGATCAGCGATGGATGTTGTTGATATGTTGCGACGTCATGTTTATAGCCCCGGAGGAATAATGAAAGATATTAATATTCCGGACTAAGGCGCGGTAGGGTCAACGCTATTAGGATTTTTCATGAGGAAATTCCATCAAAATTCATCCCAAGAAAATGAATTTTTTTGTGTGTGAAGTTTGTGATATCTTTTGAGCATATATCTTCGAGTATTACCTACAACATGAAATGCGGTCCAGGTGTGACTGTGTGAGTATTCCATTTCTGTCCTAAATCAACTTTCACCATAGACTATGGAATACCTATTTATGATCGAACTCATTACCATGAATATCCCATAAACTAGTAGAATGAAAACATATATTTCTCCCCCTACAGTTCCAAAGTGAAGAATTTAGTGAATGGCCGAAAAGGAAATATACTGGATTCACTTTCCGAAGTAAAATTCAGGTATTGATTAATGCCGGTACTTCCGCCATCCATTTATTATCAATGAACCACTCAATTTCCTAGCGGGTCGGTTAATTCCCATTTATTAGGGCTTTTTCCACTCGACTTTCGTTTGAAGGGTCCGCATCACATAATTGTTTGAAGGGATATCGAGATCTGAAGATCGAAGACTTTTATTTGAGTTGTTTTTATGGCTAGTTCATCTAAGGATCTCTCGAAAGAAGGAGCTCATCAGGGAACATTGATGAGCATTGAATGAAAAAACTTTCTTCTTTATTTAAAATAAACCAATATAACAGACTACGTTGGGATTCAGCATACGGTTTCGTTGGTGAAAGGTGTTGGGAAAATAGGTGATTCCTAAACTACAACCCCATGAAAAAATCATTGCAGTTAGGTATCTTTTTTCGAGAAACACATAATGCCGTCATCTGCATCTTCTTTTGTGTTCGAGTTATGAGCCAACATTGGCGTTTGGACACTTTCAACTTTGGTGATTACCATCGTGCATGTCATTATTTTTGGGTAAGGATGTGAACACCCCGAAGTTGATTTGAACTGCCTGAATACATTTGGACGTTTCATTAATACTGAACTCATTGAAGTTAAAACTAAATATATTTCGTTCGAATATGTCTTCGATTAATGATCCTTATTCCTTCATCCAGAATGCATCTCTTCTTTGATTTTCCTCAATCTGTGATTGTCAACATCAATCATTCATTCATATATTTCCTTGACAACTCAGGAATATTTCACAGGCAAAGTTCTTCCTTCATTTATTTTAAATAATTTATAATCCAGAACAATAACAAAGAATGTCCATTTCTATCCATAATAGTTATAATGTTTCCTCAATAGTACACAAAATTCGAATACATCTGAGTGTTCCAGATTCAATCAGGTATTATTATACAAAGTGGATGAAATTAATCGGTATTATTTGCTATTTTGCTCGAACAGAAAACTTTTCAATAAAAGTTACGCAATTTTTCGTTCATAATTGGGGACTTTGTCATGCACGCTCCTCCTATAGGGGAGTAGAGTAGTTGAGTTATTTAAACGCACTGATATTTTGTGCCAGAAATGGTTAGACCTTTTGTTTCTGAGGAGGATTTGGTCATTGATAGAGTTTTTCCAATGAAACCTTTTATTATTATAGGGTTAAACTTCTTCAATTAGAATTTTTCCTTCAGTCCTTCCTATATGTTTTTTTTATGTCAATGACATATTGAAAGTGGTTGATGTTTTTTAAGTGTTATCGAGAACATGTCGTAGGGTACTTATTATCCGAAATGAAAAGGCTAGAAAACATATGAAGATTAGATTTCATAAAACAGGTGGACAAAATATGAAACTTGTCATTTTTCTATTTGAGTTCAAAAGAATTATCTACTATAAGAAAACTGAAAGTGTTTGTGCGATCACATGATACGTGAAGAAAGAGTGAATTCGAATTCCATGTGTTTTACCATAAAAAAATAATTAATCCCATTAATGACCAAGACATCCTCAGCAATAAGAAGTCCATCCATTTCTGGCACAAAAAGTATTATTCACTCACTTTCTATATCCCATTTATTCGAACGTGTGTTTGTTTCGTATGTCGATCAATGAATTTTATTCACCCGCTCTATTTGGATGCATTTTCAATTACTAGGTATCCCTAAATGGTGGAAAACAAATGTACACGTCTCTTTGCAACGTCCCTAGCCCATTGATGTGTTTACAGTATATTTTGAATAACATTATTTCATACCGTAATGCATCAACAATTTCATTAAGTAATTTCATTGATCCATTCTATTCGCGGTTCAGCTCATACCTATTCCGGAATTGAAAATGACGAATAAATTATCATTATTAGGGCTCAATTCCCATATTATTCGTAAAATGATCGAGTGAAAATCTAAACAGACATAACGATTTCTATTTCAGCTTGATTTATGTAGTAGTAATACGGCCATTATCTATCATTTCAGATTCAAAGGAAATATTGAAATAGAAAAAATGTTTTTGCATTTTTCTCAAAGTATCAAGTTCAATGACCTTCAATTCGATCGAGTGTTGCTAATTGGTTGGAGTCAGGGTTGAAGGAAATCAATTAGATGAAAATTCTGCCAACGATTCGATTATATTTAAATCATCTTCGGGCAAGGCCGTAGCCAGGGGGGGGTCCGATGGGGTCCGGACCCCCCCCGAAATTTTTTCTAGAGCTCAGTTCAAGGGACACCCCCCTCCCCCCGAAATTTTTTTCTAGCTACGGCCTTGGACGGACCCCCCCGAAATTTTTTTCTAGCTACGGCCTTGTCTTCGGGGCTCTGAAAGAGCAATACAAGGACATTATACTACGATATAGAAAGGTCATCTTAAAACAAAAACCAGAAATCAGGGATCCCGAACCTGAACAATTACCAATTAAAAACAATTATTTAATTTGTATAAAGGATACCTATCTGACAATATAAACGAAATAAATTAACTAACAATGAAAAGATCCAATATAGGAAACAATTGAACTAGTGAATAACGAATTTTCCTAAAATCAAGTATTATTAGAAAAAAAGGTGTTTTAAAAAAAATATTAAATGGTGACTCACATCATCGGTTGACTCCTATTGTCCACTCATAAAACATGTAAAACAGTGTTGCTTCAAAATACAGGTGAGACGTGACATGAAGGAAACTGAAATGCAACCACATACGATGTGCAGGACGCAGGTTGACAATGCAATTTGATTACGATTTAAAAAAAAAGAGGGATCTCGGCATGCAAAACACAATAATAAGGAATTTCGTTTTTAATGACTATAAATTCAGCCGTGTTCTTTTAACCTGGCAATTATATTGAAATAAGCAGTATTTAAATTCTCAATATCAATATTTACGGATTTATTATTTTGTTGAATTGATACCATTTCATGTATCAATCTCTTTTTCAAAATTCGCTGATGTCCCATTACCCTTGCATTGTTGAAATCAAAAGCGTGAAGCTCCTTAAGGGAGTGCTAAGCTAAGGCCGTGTTATTTTCCTTTCTCTTAATTGGGTTGTGCACATTAATGCTGTCTCTGCGATGTTCACCAATCCTTGTTTCCAGGTATCGACCCGTCTGTCCAATGTAAACACAATCACAGTCCTTACAAGGTATTTCATAAATTATATTAGACAGTATTAATTTTGGTGTTTTAGTTTTCAAACTGGAAAACAACTGTCTGACTGTGTTGCTTGGTTTGAGGGATACCATGGTGCTTGCAGTTCTTAGAATACCAGCAACCCTCTCAGAAAGGCCCTTAATATATGGCATTGAGGAGTACCTCAGTTCTACATCATCCCAACGATTCCCCATTCTACACTCGGACGTACGTTCAGAGAGAATCCTTTTCACCATGTTCAAAGGATAGTTATTCTTTATGAGGAAATATCTGATCTTCGTCATGTTCTGATCATGGAAACTACTGTCTGACAAGGTGACAATTGATTTCCTTCAACCCTGACCCCAACCAATTAGCAACACTAGATTTTTCTCAAAGTTTGCACAGAAAATTGAAATTTGCTATGGAGACAATGGCAACGAGAACTGAAGCATTTGTACGACACTGAAGAAGTCCGACAAACTATCATAAAAATCCTGATGTCTAAAGTCCAGACATTATGCCTGAGGAAACTGAAGGTTCGAATTGATATGATCTAATGACAAAATCGAAATCAACATAGTTGAATTTATTCCCACTACAGTCATAAAATAGTATATTATTTAATTCGTCATATTATGATGGATACTAATCACGTAGATGACATTCACCAGACGAGACGAATTAGAGTTTGGTGAAACATCCAGATCCAAGTACAATAATTTGCGAGTAGAATATCAATCTTTGTCCACGACTGTTGACTGTGTTTTAATTAAATCATTTTTTTTAACGAACAAATTGTTGATGTTTAAAATTGAAATGACAAATCATTCTCTGCTTAGAAAAATTTGAGTTTTCTATTGATATTCTGTGGTTTTCAAATTGAAGTTCAATGAACCATAAATCACTTGTGATATAGGTGCATAGAATACCTGGTGTAGGCACTGATTTGATTTTGTTCAAGACTTCATTGTCGATCGGAAAACTGTGATGGGGTCCTACTTTTCATTTCTAGCGAAAGGGATCGTGCTATTTTCAATTGCCGCAATAGCGCCACGACCGCGAAATATTGCGGATAATTCCATAACCCTAGTTATGGAATTATCCGCAATATTTCGCGGTCGTGGCGCTATTGCGGCAATTGAAAATAGCACGATCCCTTTCGCTAGAAATGGGTCCTAACCCGATCTACAATCTTGAGTGCCGTTTTGATCTACAATTTCTGGCCACGATTTTGGTTAGGAGTCTTTATACCAGGGTTTTCATGCATATCTATCTTGTGATTTATGGATGTCATAAAGCTTGGTAAAATATATGGATTATGAAAACTATATCTAATACCCCTCTAGTATCTTCTTCTAGCTTATTCTAATTTTGTAACTAATAACCTATATCGAACAAGAGTTTCAATCCTTTGAAACCTTCATGTTGGAGAACGAAGTCTTTACATGGATTAAAATTTATTTTGTATAGAGGGAACAATTATTTCCTATTGATCCTCTCTGGTTGAATAACCTTCCACTGCCTTTACCGAATCAATAAATAAATATATATGATGAATCACGAGGAACTGAAGATATTCCTACCACGTATAGAGGTTAATCGGGTGAATTCCAAATGACCATTCGAAAGTGCCTTCTGCTATCCATAAGTTTCATGTGGGGTGATTTTCGGTTTTATTCCGTGTTCACTCGTTGGCGTTCATGCCAGAGATATAAGTTGGGTTTCACAAAAATCCGTCAATTTGAATTCAATTGATTGCCAATCAAATTACATTTTGAACTGATTCTCCGATCAGCGCTAATTGCGCTCTATGGAACCCACTATTAGTATTACTGCTACATTATCAGAGACTGTTTAAGTCAACCGATCGTTGGTCGATTTCGTTGTATTCGCATTGACCCACATAATTCTAAACCTATAATTGGATCCTTGAAATTAAAAGTGAAACATCTAATTTCTGTGTGTTACCATGGATATGAGCTGTATATCTATGATAACATGAAAATCCCGCTGTTTCTATAAATTCTATGCGACGCATGCGTATAGCGACAACTGGCGCTGGATTTAAGACTAAGTACACTTTTGTATATACCTACTCAATTGCCACTATACGCTCAAATTCTATGTTTATAATTCTATGCTTTTTCCGTACAGAGACTGGAGAGGACATAAACAACAGAATGATCGATAAGCAAAGCTCCACAAGCTTATTGGATTGGGTGAAATCTCCTAATTACAAAGCAATTAAATACAATTAGAAAAAATATCATTTAATTGAAACTATCAAAGAGCAAATGAAAGGAGATAATCATGAACGCATAAATTGTATTGTCATACGTGACATTTGTTCATCAATTATTTAGTGTAAGCATTTGATTCCACGTAGATTAAATTTCAAATAGCCCGGAAATTCATTCTGCCTGCCTATAATAAACATAATGTGACGCTTCATGCAGATTGACGTGATTCTGTGATCTAATAGGTATATAACTCGAATGTGAAATCGATATTTATGAAGTTTCATGATTTCATCATCAAATTGAGTACTTGAAATTGATGACCTTATTATTTTAATACAAAGCATGATGGATTCTTTCATATGTGTGTATTCCTATATTCCAATATGCGAATAACCTACAATTTCAAAAGTTCTTTCCAATCAATTATATTTCACAGGATCATACTGACTTGAAGAATATTCGAAAATGAAGATTTATGAGGTGAAAAAAGGTTCTTACTTTCATCATTCTGATGAATTCAGCTTTTTTGAAAATATACAGTGTATTTATTTGAGTATGACTTAGCGATAACTGAAGGACATCAAATATACCTTATTTTGCCGACAAAAAACACCCACATTGGGGGGTTAACCCCCCTATTTTTGGAATAGTCGCGATTTCAAATTGTTGTTTTTTTAGTTGACCCTTTCAAATCATATCGATTTCTTTGGACATAAAGTTCCCACTGATGTAAAGAAAATGTTTTTTGGAAGATAATACTACCACCTTCCATTAAAGTGGAACAATATGAAAACATTTACCTAACTCAAAAATGTCATGAAAATATTCCAAAAAAAAATTTGGTCAAAAACTTACTGAATTTCTTAGTAAATCCTCAATAGTACAAAAACTAGCACATTGAAGTATATTTTTTTTCAATGAACTAACATGCAAGGATATCATGCTACAAAACGACATCCACATCATTTCTGTAAGGTAACTACATAATTTGAGGGTTAAAGCTATTTGAACATGACCTGTACTGTACCTACTTTTGATCATAATTTATAATTAAACTAACCAGTTCATCATGATGGCCGCCTCTGCTTCGTAGATAGGCCCGAATATCTATTGTAGCAACAAAAAATAAAACAGTTTAGGGGTGTTTTTGTCGATAAAATTATGTAGGTATATTTGATGCCCTTAAATTATCGCTAACTCATGCCCAAACACACTGTATAGCCATTTGAAAAAAAAAGGGGAAAATCCGTGTCTGAAATGTTGCATACAAGGAAAGCCCTCCCCTCCATTTTTTAACATGTTAACGTTTTATCGATGAACTCTCCTCAACGCGATAAAAAAATTTTATTTATATAATGCATACTTATTGAGAATAATAATAATTAATAACCTTATTTTTACCTCATACCAGAATCGATTATTACTTCATAATTTTCGAATCGAAATTGTAGGTATTCCGAAAACAGCACACAGTAGAGTTTAACCAAGAGTAACTTTTTGGTGCAAAACTGAATGACGCTTGAGTTCACTTGAAATTTTGATCAATGAATCTCAATTTAATGAGTTATGTTTAATAGTATTTGGTACTAACCGTGTATCTACCGCCCTCTATGACAGTCAGATATAAAAACAATTTCATGGGATGTATCAGATTCCAAAACATATTCGTACAAAATTTCATTACAATGGTCAAAGTTTCCAGTGGTTTCGGCAAAATCATAAAAATTTTGTTCATTCACAACACCCCTTATTTTGAATACAGATGGCGTTACGAAAATTTTTCACGAAGCAAACCTCTATTGTTTTTCAGTTTTCCACCTATTCTAGACACGGGTCACCTTTTTTCGAAATATCCTGTATATCCTGTATACGATATCAGCATCCGTACCTATTCTTTTCAAATTGAAAAATAAAAGTGACAACAATGCGAAATTGAATTCGACGACAATCTGAAATGCAGGTACGAACTCAGAATTGAACACTTTACGAATTTTCAACTTGATAATAATAACTCGAGAATGTTTCATTAAAATAAACTCGTCAAGAATATGTTTATTTTCGAAATTGATCGTTTCTCTCAGAAATGTCAAGTCCATTTTTAAAAATTGTATTAGAAACAAGTGTTTTATTGGATGATATGAATCCACAATTGAAAAAGAAAGTACAAGTACAAGAAGCTCTGTAACATGGAAATTTTTCTAATAAATTCAGTATCACTACACATGCACGGGGAGAGAGAGTTTTTTCAGAGGTTTTTATCTGTTCTTGTGTATCACACGCATAATTGTATGGTACCCTGTTTACATTCTTTCTGCTAACACTTAGATTTGGAGCGGGAAACAGATTTCTTTTTAACAATCTGTTCCTTGTCGCCTTTTCCTCATACGTGCCTTAGGCCATATTATATTGTTTGATTTAAGAAAAAAGTATGTAATACTCTCTTTCAAAATATATATAAATATATAGGTACATCATATAATTCAATTGCGGACATGACCATGTAACTTATTGTTTTATGGACGAGGGTACTGTTTAGGATTATTGAGATTCAAAAACATTTTCGTATTTCTTACTCAAATTTTTAGGTTTAATGATTTCTTTTGTGTACTGCCGCCTGAGGAATTCGCGAATAACCTATTTCCCGCTCAGCTCCCAAATATTCCTAATTTCGTGGTTGGGAACTCTGAAATCCAGAAGATGTAATTCTATTTCCGTTGAAAATTTATTGATTCAATTATTCATCCATTTTTTTTCACACACCCTCGGAAAGCGACGGAAATAAAATCGATAGGTACGTTGAAAGGAACATTGACCCTAGATTTTATCCCTTCATTATTTCTTTTGTCACTTGAAAATTCTCGAATCTACCGTAAAAATATTTCATCTACAGTTCAAATATTCAATAAAGTCGATAATTGGATATCCGCAGAAAAAGATGGCGACACGTGGAAATACTTCAAAGAGAACCGAGAGCTGCGTACGTTCGTCTTGAACTTTCTGAATGCTAAGTTTGTCAAAGTAATGTAAATGCTTTCTGCAGTCCGACATTATTTTTGTCATTAAATACGTCTGATGGAAACAGATTTATCCACCTTGAGAGGTTATCCACTCGTGAATTTTTCGATGAAAATAAATAATGCATTCTGCACTAATATTTTCTTGGAGTAAGAATATGAAAAACTTCAGACAATATGGAAAATCTTCAGCTTCATAAATTTCAGGTATGAGGTTCCTCATGCAAAGGTTCAAGGAAATAACTTATAGGTGCTGTGTTAGGATTCATTTGAACAATCGGCTGCTTTAGGGGGTTAATGTAAAGAATCCTAAGGGAAGATAACGTTGACCAAAATATATGAAAATGGTGTTATGGATATCAAATATCCATTCGAGCCTACTATAACCAAAAAAGCAATTCCAACCTGGAAAAAAATACCTAAATGCAATGCATCCTTGGGATCGCATATTAATAGATGGATAGTTTCAGGAAAAGCCTAAGGCCAACTTCACCGATCAATTCTTATGTTGGGATTGGCTTCAGCGTTGCCACTTTGTTACATTCGTAACAAATCTGTTACATTTTGATTGCATTTGTTACACTGTTACGCTTTCAACTAATCTGTTACGTTTTTGCGAGTAGTGAAAAAGGCGAATTGTTCTCGAAACTTTGCTCTTTGAATAATTTGTAAGTATACCTCTACCTTAAAATTGAAAACTCTAATCTTCACTAATAGCTCAATGCTAATACATAGTTATTATTTTCAAAGAAAGAACGGGAAGGTTGATGGCGCTACCGCTACAAACATTCGGTCAGGTTGTCTATGACGGTTAGTTCAATAAACTGATACATTATTATTCTATGGTTAGTGTGTGTTACGCTTGTGTTACAATTGTTACATGTTCATGTCTATTTTAGTTACTGAAAAGTTTTATCATGTGGCAACACTGATTGGCTTATCTCCACTCAACTTTTAAGGGGTAGTCGAGCTTAGACACGGTATGACATTTCGAATTTCATGTTGAAGTTGCCAATTTGCAATGAAAAAAATGGGTTATATTCGAGCATCATGAAGGTTAATGAATCACGTGAGAGAATCTTTGAAATATATTCTTTCGAAAGCCATTTCGAAGAGGCCGAAGAATTAATGAAGCTAAGGATTAACTTCGGATGAAACATTCATGGTTTTTATGGTTATACAATATTGATATGCCTACAATTTTTGGCTTGATTGTTTCGACTTCGAGATATTGTTCAACAATTATGTTCTGACAATTATTGGCTTAGTTGTGTCAACTTTGAAGCCTTCAGCAATATTGATGCCAAGATTCGGCGGTGATGTTATAATGTACCTTCCTATAAAACTTAAGTATTGTTGTCATCAAATCATTTTCAAACGATAACTACAATCTCCAAAAGATTATATGAAATAGTTTCTGCCTGTCCTCTTTTGAATTCAACATTAAAAAATAAGTAAATTTATATTCATGAATAATGCAATCTACTGGGTCCATGTAGGTTGTAGTCATAATTTTTCCATCCGTTTTAACGATCTCAAGATAGTTTTCACTCGGAACATAACACAGCTTGTTGTTCGGGGAATGTCATAAAATCAAAAAGACAATCCGAATGACGGCCTGTTGCATTATTATCTGATTATTCAGGCATAAACATTCCAGATAAAGTGTTTTATGTTCTGTTTGGTAGATCGAAATTTTTTGAAGTGAAATAAAAATTATGGAAATGACCAGTACAATTGTACGTTCTCCAAGGAATACCACATTCAATATTTTAATATTCGAACCTGACTCTTATTCATTCCAAAAATATAGAAACCTAGAAAGCAGTTATGAAATTGGAAAGCTTCCCTAGAGGATTTTTTAAATATCACCATGGTATTAGAATTGAACATCTAATTCGACATAGTCAAGATGGATGCTCAACGTTTTGCCTTTGAACCACCCGATATATCGTAATTTATGCTTTCGTAATTTCAGTCGAATCAGGAGCATTCGCCATTTTGTAGCGCTACTACTGAAACGAGCGTATTAACCCACAGATTAAAACCTGAATGATTTTGTGTTTTTCAAAGGTGATCCATTCTTCAAGAGGATCTATAAATCATAACGAAAGACTTTTTCACGAAAAATAAAAGTTTCCATCTGCAGACATTGAAAAATTCATCAATTGTTATAGATCCTTGCACCTTTGTCATCTGATTCTCAGCTTTGTACTCGCTATGAGCTCAAATATTCAAAACTAACTTCTGTTTTTTTTTGTGCTGTTTAAGCTTTATTCACAACACTCATTTCATTTTGAAACAGCACCTTCGCCATTCTGTAACCGAGTTTTTTTTTTAAATTTGCCAATTGATTGGATTACTTGAACACTGAAACTATTTACATCAGAGGGTAATATCATAGACATTCTTTTACGATTAACGATGTCTCAAATCATGTATCTTGACATCTTAGTTCGAGCTTAGCGCTACTTTGAATGTCAGAATAGCATTCCGAAATTTTCCTGAATTGTTCAATTTATCGAACATCTTCCATTTCTAAGCGTCATACTCAGGACTGGTTGATAGAATATTGATATTACTTTTTCATTACACCGCACTGAAAACCCTATAATAACATGTAGATTTAGAACATCGAAAATGACTCTTTTCCGTGCGGCCGCACCGCAAAAAGTTTTAAGCCGGGTCCAGACTATGTAACAAAACATGTTATATAGCAAAGTTATATAACTTGTTAGAGACATTCAAGTAAAAAAGTTATATAACACAATGCTATACAACATTTTTCTTGCTATATAGCAAATTTTATGTTATCCGTTGGATGTCGGTAAGCCGGGTGCAGACTATTTATATATTATATAGCAAAGTTATATAACTTGTTAGAGATATTCAAGTGAAAAAGTTATAAAACACGATGTTATACAACATTTTTCTTGTTATATAGCAAATTTTATGTTATCCGTTGGGTGTCGCTAGATCAAAGAAAGTTATATAACTTTTTATAGCACGCCGCAACTTGTCCACACTTGTGTTATCAAACATTTACTGCAGCGCCAGCCAGACAGTGCATCGGCGATTGAATTTAGTATTGCCATTGAGTTTAAATATACCTAGAGGAACAACGCAGTTCAACGAATTGAAGCCGCTTTCAGTTGTAGTTCCTTCTCCGGTTCGTAGAGGCGCAGTTGTAACTGACCGTCTCGGCAGATGGTAGTTCCCTTTTTGGCTACTATGTACCGCCACTTTACGGCGAATAATTTTGGCTTTAATTCGTTGAACTGCGTTGTTCCTCTAGGTATATTTAAACTCAATGGTATTGCACATTTTTGCACATACTGCATATGTTCCGTAAATCAACCTGGTTGGTCTGATTGGTAACTTTCCGTTCCGTAAATATAATATTCTCGGTTGGTTCCTGAAAGAAAGGTTATTTACGGAACACGGTTCCTGAAAAACCGGTAAGAATTTCTGAACCAGAACGACCGTGGATTTCTTTTGGTCACTCCGGTTTGTTTGACAATTATTATCATCATTGTTATCTGTGATTATTAGGTCTTTGTATTTGGGTTATATCCAAATCCAACATTTTAAAAATTTATCTGTGATGGTTTCGTTCAACAAGGAAAATTTATATAATAACCTATAAACTGCATACTTCAGTTTATTAATCTTTTAAGATTAAAATTGAGTTCATTTAAAGAACTCATAGAGCATTTCAGAAGTTCGTGGTTTTCTAGCTTCATATCTCTCTTCTCAGGAAAACGTTCAGAAAAGTCTTTCATCAGTCTACTAAGATTCATCCTGAAGCCGGTTTGTCCAGTAAGACAAAGAGATACAAATCCAGGGTAGAAAGAAGAGAAGAACTCTGGTACTGATACTGCGATAACCTGGTAGAAATAATTTTACCTCAACTAACTCGTAAATTGAATGGAGGTTGATACCTAAAGTTCATGAAATATTCACAATTTTCTGTTCAATTACCAATTTATCAAGTCCCATTCTGCCAGATGAACTCAATTAATAATAATTTTAATTGGAAATTAGCGTCTGTGAAATGTATATAAGAGAAAATTATTAATCGGTAAACAGACAGTTTTCGAATTCCGGAAAAGTTTTTCACCTCAGGCGGGAGTTGAACCCGCGTCCTCTAATTTCCGGTCAGAGATGTTAACCAACTACACCACCGAAGCTACTAGTGAAAAACTTTTCCGGAATTCGAAAATTGTCTGTTTACCGATTAATAATTTTCTCTTATATACATTTCACAGACGCTAATTTCCAATTTAAATTTACAAATTTCGGTTTATATTGTTCATCGGTCGGAGACCCGAAATCCGACCCCTGCTGATGTCGACAAAATATCGATGACGCAAAGGAGAAGGGTAGAGTGGGGATCCTTCGACCGATGATAGCGAATGAGTTTCCCCCCCACCTATTAACTTTCTCACCCGCGCAGACATCTTAGTCTGCGTGGCATCATTAACATCGAATTCCGGAAAAATGAGTAGCTTCGGTAGTGTAGTTGGTTAACATCTCTGACCGGAAATTAGAGGACGCGGGTTCAACTCCCGCCTGAGGTGAAAAACTTTTCCGGAATTCGAAAATTGTCTGTTTACCGATTAATAATTTTGTCTTATATTAATAATAATCTTCACATTACGTATATGCAAAATAACGATGGCCGTACCCAAAATCTCCGTTTAGATTTCACTCGTCGCCTACATAAAATCACGCAAGCTGCTGCTGCCAAAATGACATCTCTACGCAGCTGCCAAAATGACATCCTCTACGCTACGTTGGAGGTCATTTTCAATACTACAGATGCCACTGCTTCCAGTTGAGCACTGTTGTTTAGGTTTATTTTGTCACATAGTCTGGATGTCTCTGCTATTTTATAACAAGTTATATAACAAAGTTGTATAACACATTTGTTGTATAACTTTGTTACATAGTCTGGACCCGCTGAGGCATAGATGCATCCTATGATTCCTATGATGAGACACAGAGCAACGATTGCATGACAGTAGATGTCAGTGTTTTGAATAATTATTGTTCCACGATATCGAAATGCTTTCTGCTGAAAATTTTTCCCGTGTTATTGTTTTCAGAGAGGTGTAATGAAAAATATCGTTCATTACACGTCCAGAAAGGCTTTTTCCGTGCTTGCACGAGTTAACACATCGCGCGCGCACGGATAAAGCTCACTTTCTGGACTAGTAATGAAATATACTATTTCGATTAATGATAAAGTTGTTCCAACTACAATTCGTCAACTTTGCATCTATAGAAATCACATTATTCTAAAACCGAAAATGTTATGAACCATTTTATAATGATTATTTGACTTCCCCATGTTCGTAGCTATCCCGTAAAGTTTTTGAGCGCTAGTTTCATCTGAAGAAAGGCTTTTTCATTTCGGCCCTGTCTGTATTCTAAAAGTTTGGACCAAAAATGATTTCAACTAGATATATCGCGATATTTTGCATTTAGATGGAGAATGACGTATTCAAGCTTCATGAAAATTTTTTCAGATAGCGTTAAGAGATCCATATATGTATATGAAATGGCGAAAAATTCCAAATATTCTTTTAATAGCACGGTTTTAACTGATGTCAATTTTTTTTTGGCCAGCTGTCAAAATTTTGTTTTCGTTTAATTCTTGATCTTTCGGTTGTTGAGCCGAGAATTGTCTCGATCGAATAGGTGATCGAGAATACGTGATCAATTCCAGGTCTCTCCAGCCGTCCGTCCGGTCGTGAATACGATAACTCTCAAACAGATGAGCCCAAAGAATCTAGTGAATTATGGAAAAAATTTGGATATTTCGGTTATATCAGACGTGAGATCATCGTGGATTTATTCGACGGCTGCTGTCGAAGTTTTTCTGATTCTTGAATACCAATCCACATAAAAGGTAGATTTACTCACAAGGTTGATGAACGAGTGCTCATGAGCTCCTGACATTACGTCAGTGCTTTAGGTCAACCATTTTTCCATAGATAATGCTAGTCGAGTGACACAAAGATCTTTTCAATTATAATATATTTGAGCATATGATTCTAAATTTGGAAGTAATACAGTCAGCTCAATTTCTGACCAATGTTGAATCTCAATAGTTCCTGAAAATTACATCATCTATTCTAAATAGCTTCCTCTTTGAAGCATCCATAAAAACAATGCATTAATAAAAAAAATTCTTAATACTTTTTTTTTCAAAGTGTGAAATTACGAACAAGATCATCGTTTATATTGAACTTTTACAGTTTCAAATGTGTCACTCCACATTTTATATAAGAAAACGTGGAAATGAATTTGGTGAAATGAAGTCCTGATCAAAGCACGAATGTTTCCCGAAAATTCAATGATATCATTGAGTTTAAATACGTATATTTGAACTCAATGATGATGTGCAAGTTTCAGTTGGGACATGGTAGTTATATCGAAAGTTACATCAACATTTCCCATCAATTTGAATGAAATAAATGAAGATCACCCCAAGAATAAATGATGAATATCATTCAACAAAAGATCGTGAACGTATACAGGGTGTCTAGTTTTAAAACGGCAAAACTTCAAGGGGAGATTATTCAAGTGATTTGCAACAAAAAATGTCATATAACACATGGTCGAAATCTTGATGGATATTCTTCAATTTAATATTTCTCGTTTTCACGAAATATTTCAATTTTTTCCATGAAATCTTCAATATATCAGTTATGCTTGTAGCTTCATCGAATTCGATCACATATTTGGAAATGGTATTAAATTTTCTACAAGAAAAGAATTTCAGTGTGGCAAAAATATTTTCATTGCGGGTTTGGTGAGGAGATAAATATCACGATACAGAAGTGAACAAAATCAGTCATATTTTTCCAATGGGTTTTTCGTTGGAAAATTATTTATTATGAACATATTTTCTTTTCAGCAAAAAATACCTCATTTAGTGTACTTTCGAATGACATATCAACTTTGTTGCTTACTGCTTGTTTTCTGCCATAATATCATGGCTAACAAGATGAAAACGAAAAAGTCGAAAAATTTCGAACCTGAATTTGCTCCATTTTGAAACTCATTATGATTGAATATCGAAGAATTTCTTATGAAAATCAAAAATTTATCAATGAAATAAGAATTATTCAGAAGAATGAAATAATTTTCTATAATACAGATTTTATGGGAAAATGTAGAAAACAGACTATTACTATTTATACTATTTATATATTATATTCTTTTTCGAACTGAATCAACAACCCTGCGAAGTTCGCAAAGTTTCTGACGCATTTCTGCACAACACAATTTAATCCCTTCGATCAGAGCCTCTCGAGTCTGAACGCGAATTCGGTACACATTTTCTTTTAAGGTGCTCCAGACATAAAAATCCAAAGGCGTCAGGTCTGGGCTCCTTGGTGGCTATCTGACCGGACCGTACCTTCCAATCCATTTCTCCCCAAAATACTCATTCATCAACTGTCGTACGTTCCGGCTGTTATGAGCTGGGCAGATTTCCATAAGAATCACTTCGATATTCAATCATGATAAGTTCAAAATGGAGCAAATTTAGGTTTGAAATTTTCCGACTTTTTCGTTTTTATCTTGTTAGCCATGATATTATGGCAGAAAACAAGCAGTTAGCAAAAAAGTTGATATGTCATTCGAAAGTACACTCAATGAGGTATTTTATGCTGAAAATTTGGAGAATTTTGGAAAATTGGAAAACATGACTGATTTTGTTCACTTCAGTATCGTGATATTCATCTCCTCACAAAACCCTCAATAAAAATATTTTTGGCACATAGAAATTCTCTTCTTCTAAAAAATTCAATACCATTTTCAAATATGTGATCGAATTCGATGAAGCTACAAGCTTAACTGATATATTTAAGATTTCATGGAGAAATTGAAATATTTCTCGAGAAATGTTAAATTGAAGAATAACCGTCAAGATTTCGACCATGTGTTATATGACATTTTTTGTTGCAAATCACTTGAATAATCTCCCCTTGAAGTTTTTCCGTTTTGAAACTAGACATCCTGTATATAATTCATGAAACATAATGAGTTATGTTACGCTTCAATCACGAAAAAATTATTTCACAAATAACAAACATCGAGTTATGCATTCGTATGTTCTCATCCTTATAGGTACATAACATACTTTAAACATCGATTACAAAAACTCATCAACACTCAAAAATAACATTCTACCATCCAACAAGAAACATCTAGGCTACCAGTCAGATATTCACTCAGGAATTATAACATATATTAAGTTTACCCCACCACTGAAAAGCATTCACAAAATTCTACTGGAATATCCATCCATTCATACAAAACATCGAACACCTAATTACCTAGGTATTTCCTCGTAGCTATCCCAACCAGTGATACAGCTGAAAGAGCTCGCTCCTGGCGATGTAGCCATTTCAGTTTATACACATTCTGATGAATATTCGGCACTAATTAGTTAAGGGTGTACGGAATCCGATAAGATTTCAAATTGTAGGTCCTGTGATTGCCTGTTTCAAGATTCCAAGATAGTGCCACTCGAAGCGTGCTCCGTATGTTAATTCCGAGGGTTTAATTTTTTGTGCTCAATTACGATATAACTCATATTCATTCGTAGTTACATGGCATCAAAGCTCAAATGCAAGTTTCAAACACGTAAAAAATCATGGAAAACTATAGATATTGATTTCAAATCGAAATGGTTACATCCAGAGAATTACATAGGAACTTAATGTTTTTTCATAGTCCAGTCATATTAGTCAAAATAAGGTAAGAATTTCGGAATGAAAGATATCCAGCTGAATATTTGTATAAACCTTTATTTTGACACCCTTAAACATGCCTCGAAACCTACATATTGTAAGGTGTCCGCGTCTGTGGAAAAATAAGGTCAAAGGTCACAAAAATCTTTTTTTTTTGACGTTTTTTGCAAATATCTCGTTTTCTATGGGGTTTACGGGATTTGTATTCATTATCAATATTATAGAAGATAAAATTCTCTACAACTTTTGTCTGAAAATTTTTTTTATACGTTGAATCGTTTTTGAGATAGAGGGCAGTGAGCGCTGCCTTGTATAGAGTTTCGACCGTTTTCTTTATCAAGGAACCACTTTATAGTAACCATGGTTATTCGTAAGTTTAAATCGTATCTTGGTAACTACGTAGTCCTATTTCAAGAACTATGACCGATGTGTGTTTTATATGTAATAACTCTGATTCAAAAGATGCATTAGTTGAAGTAGTGCGCGGCTTAAAGACTTTGAGAAAGGCAAGTATCGAAAGAAATGATGGCCTCATTGATCGTCTAAAATCCGTAACCTCTGTAAAAGTGCATGAAAAATGCCGAAGTGTTTACATTAGCAAAAACTGTATCCAAGCTGCAAAACGGCGATTAGAAAAAGGGAAAAGCATTGCTTCTCCATCTCTACCCTGTAAAAGACGAAGTGAAGTGTTTGATTTTAAGACTCAATGAATATTTTGTGGTGAAACAGCTGATGAGGCCGTAGAGATAAAGAAAAAGGAAAAATACCGACGTAAAATAAAAAAAGTGAGTACTCTTGAATTCAAACAATCTGTGATCAAAAAAGCAGAAGAACGTGGTGATGATTTCGGAGAAATAGTAAAAAATCGTATACTTTTCCATTATGATTTGGTTGCGGCTGAAGCTAAATATCATGCAGTGCCCTTTTGCTTGTGGCCAGTGTAATGGCCAAGCTTGTCTCAATGCTCTGCCATACCAAAGTGATGCCAGTGAAGATGGGACCTTTGACCCTGACATCATGGAAGACCTGGAGGCAAATGTCGTTGAAGAAAAAAATGAAGAAGAAGCGCAAATTCAACCAGAAGACGATGATAATGAGGAAGAAGAAAAAAATTAAAATCAGAGTTTGTCGTTGTTTGAATAATTATTCTTTTTATTTAGTTTATATTGATAAATGTATCGATTAAAAATTTTTCAAAAAAAACGTTAATTAGAAATTTATTTCATTTCTTCATTTTTACTTATTTCAGTAATTAGTATACTTCGATTGACATTAAAAATAATTTAGGTATTTGCCTTCGTTACTTCTAAGTACACAACCAGGTAAGTGTGATTAAATACATTGATACTTAATTAACAATAGATAAGTCATAAAAAAACATTAACTATAATGTACTTTTCGAAAAAAATTATAATAATTTATAATTATATATTTCTAAACATTTAATAAACTATTTGAGACATATTTTTGATCGGACCTACCGGTTGACCTTTAAAGATCCTCTATAATCTATATAGTTAAACATTGCGCGCTCACAGCCCTCTATCTCAAAAACGATTCAACGTATAAAAAAAATTTTCAGACAAAAGTTGTAGAGAATTTTATCTTCTATGATATTGATAATAAAAACAAATCCTGTAAACCCCATAGGAAACGAGATATTTGCAAAAAACGTCAAAAAAATCGATTTGTGTGACCTTTAACCTTATTTTGTAACAGACGCGGACACCTTACAATATGTAGGTTTTGAGACATGTTTTAGGGTATCAAAATAAAGGTTTATACAAATATACAGCTGGGTATCTCACATTCCGAGGTGAAACTACTAAGATGACTGGACTATCAGGATTATTCGGAGACAAAGAGACAATTAAGTATTCAACATTTAATACTATCCTATTTCTTCCTGGAATATCGAATAGGCTCAGAATTTAGTTCCGAATCATTTTATATACCTTTTTCCTCATTTGCAAAACAAGAAAAACAATACGCCGTTTCATTCATCAGGAGAAACAAACATTACTTCACATTTTGACAAGGAGGGTCTATGACTAGGGAATTTTTCTGGTGAAGATTCCTGAGGTCGAAAGAAATCTTTTTTCTTTTTTCATTTTTTCTTAATTTGGCTCTGTTCATAACAAATAGTCTCTAATCGCGCAAGAATGTCCCTGATACTATTTTTTGTTCAGGAAAGAGATAATAATGAAAGGTAATGTGGCGTTTTCAGCAACTAAACCTTTTTTCCAAGCGTGGTTAATGTTACCAGAACGACCACTTATTCAAGAGAATTGATTTGGTTGTTTCAGCGATCCGATAATTTGTTTCTTCGTGTTCAATATTTTTGGCCGACTTAGGTATTTGCTAATTTCTACAAAATTCGAAATGAATCATTCCGTTCAACTTAAACCAGGGATGTATCATTTCGTTACGATTTCTTAATTCTTAGAATTTTAAGCCGAGAATGATGTCAATGTACCAGGTTGAACCAACTGATTGCAAATCCATTGTCACATTCCCTTGTGTCCGTCCGTCTCTCCGTAAACACGATAACTCTCGAGCAGTTGAAGCCATTAGAGAGTACATTAACTTAAATTGTGAAATATTTTCAAGCGGTATCTACTTTCGGTTCCACCGAAAACGAATGTGAACTTGGTTATTTCAAATGTAACACCATGTATATTTGTACATTTCTGAAATCTTCGTTTAATTCTGCAATGGTTTGATGTCAGGCACGTAGCGAGGGGGGGGCCTGGGGGCCCGTGCCCCTCCCCCCCCCGGAATATAAAAAAATGCCTGTATATATCAAAAATGCCTGTATATTTGACAAAATTTGCAATGTTTACTTATTGTGGCCCCCCCCCGAAATGGTGCCCCCCCTCCCCTGGAACCCTTCATACTTTTCATGAAATACTCCCGGGAATATGAAATCAAATGGAGGTCAGAAAGCAAAAGAAACAAAAAAAAAGATTTAATCGCTCACCCAGATCCTCGAAATAGGAGGGAAAATGGTTTGACAGCTTTATTTGGTCGAATATGCATAGTTCTATGAATTTGATATTGCTCAAGGATTGTTGGATTCAAACTCGTGTCAATATGTATGTATATCTAACTAAATAGTGCAGGATACCTAGAGGATTCACTCTAATCTAAACTAACGGTCTGCGCAAACAAAGGAATTCTATAATCTATATATACACCACGCATTTGACAGTTCTCTACACTAAAGCAGTGATTACCTTGGTATTTTGTCGTAACTGTCCCAGTTATGGATACAACTGAAGGAGCTATTTCCTTGTGCCATAGGAATCCGTACAGCATTCAAACCGTACATATTTCCAGTTCGATAGACCTTTTGTCGTTATATGACAATTTAGTAATTCTCTTGTCTGTCCTAGATGACGTCACCTCTTACCTATTCTATCCTTTATCAATTCAGTAAGAGAATTTAAAAGAAAAGTGAACAGAAAAGCCAATAGTGATAGTGAAGAATTAAGGACTGAATTGTTCCCAATTTACTGAAAATTTTTTTTTATGACAATTCCCCTGATGAAAAATAATATCCTGTAGCCGATTGGTATTATTCATAAGCCAATTGAAGAAGGATTGTATTCATCAATCAAGATTTGAAATGATTATTGTGTATTCAATGTTCAGTATTTATGAAATAGTTATTTCCTTGGCCTCCTTTCAACAGTAACGATAGAATAGTGTTCGTATATTCGATTTTGAGTTGCAAGAAGATCTTGAACTCTTATTTTGACAGAATTTTTCATTTCATTTCATTTTCATTAACAAATCAATGTTTCGGACCGGCTCTGAACCTATTATTTTTTCAATCCAAAAATCGAAAGAAATGATACAATTATCACAAGGCAGTCTACTGAAGATGACCATATCTCAATTTCAGAAATAAATATCGTTCATCCAGCATGAATATTCGCATATAAAAATACGTATTCTGTGCAACGATAGAGAAGATATTTGACGAATGTGATATAACTTCCACAATCTATAACATAAGGCACATATATGAAAAATTCACACCCGATTAAAGAACAAAAATCTGAATTAGAATCTATTCAGGTATATACAATGCGTAGAAGCAAAATGGAATAAATTCCTTTTTTTACGGGAGAATGCGAACCCTCTAAACCCCTTAAATTGAATAGGTGGACTGAAAGATTAAATAACGCTCAGGATTAGGTCTATCTCTTTTGAGATCGTGAATAGTGTGGAAAAAAAATTTAATTTGAGTTTATTTTGGTTAGGATATGGTCAAGACGTTCGTGATGAACACTTCGAACATCTTCAATTATAATTTCTTGTGTACATTTTGTATTACATTTCAGTTTTATATTGTACCAAATTTCGCTTATTTGTTTATTTTATTCTTTTCTATTTTTATTTTGGCAATAAACATAAAAAGGACAACATTTCTAAATAGAGAATGACGCGATCCTTCGAAAGATGTATCACAAGCCCATACTCGCTATTTGAAAAATAAGTTGTTGAACCCATTTTTCGACGGGGGTGGAAGCTAGAGTTCACATTTTTCCGAGGAAGAATTATATTCGAAATTCAAAGTATTTCGGGAGTTTCCATAATTATAAACAGTTACCGAAATATTGAATTTATTTCATTTGGCTTTTCCACACTGTCAAACAGAACAATCTTTATGAGACAGAGTGAGACAATACAAAAAAATAGAGAGCACAGCACTTACAGAACATTCACATAGTTAAAATCACATTTTCAATCTCGACAGTCAAGATAATACATATCAATATTGTGAATTTTGAGGAATATATCCAGCAACTAAACATCATATCATTTCCATCCAAATTGAAATTTGATTTTAAAAATGGAGGAACTTTGGGTGATAATGAATAAATGAAAAATAAAATTAAGGAAATTGCAACTCAAAATTTTTGAGTGAGGACTGCAGAAATAATTATAAAAAGACTTTTTATATGTGAGTGTCCATGATATAATGATGATATTTTTGTATTGACGAATTGATTCATATGAAAGAGAAACCAATTGAAGTTAATTAAGTTAATTAAATACAAATTTGTATTTTGTGTCATGGTCTGTTGTTTTACATAGTCTTGAAATAGACCTAAACCACGTCAGAAATGGTGGTCAAATCATTAAGAATTTTTTTGTCAATATAAGGGTCCGGCACTGATAATACCAATATGGATCATTCGCCTACTATACAGCGTCAAAAGTGGAGCCGAATCTTCGGTGAGAATTCAGTTGTAGTTACGCATGCGGCAAATGGAAATTCTGAAATAATTATTATTATTATTATTATTATTATAATTACAATAAGAGTTGGGGCAAAAAGCCCATAAACTCAATAACCCAAAATAATACAATGCTCAAATTATAGGGAAAAAAAATAAAAATCACACCATGAAAACAAAAGTAATCGCTAACTGGCATACAGGTAACTAAGAGATCAACTCCCGCACATACTGGTCAAATCGGTTTTTGAAAGTGTTGACCGAGGTTGCACCAACCACACTCTGTGGGAGCCCATTCCACCTGTCGAAGACTCTATTTGATAGGAAGGTTTGACGTTGTGTGGTCCTGAAATTCTCCTTCCCAAGTTTGAAGTTATGGCCTCGAAGTTGTGTGGTGCTTTTTTTGTACAAGTGGTCCAGGCTCACCCCAAACAGTCCATTCAATGCCCTGTACGTAACGATGAGGTCGCCCCTGCTACGCCGATCCTCGAAAGTATCCAGGTTCATGATCCTCAAGCGAGTGGGATAGTCTGGTCTTATCAAACCAAAAGGAATCCTAGTATTCCATCGCTGCACAGACTCCAGGAGATGTTGGTCGCTCCTGAGAGATGGACACCACACAGGTCCAGCATATTCCAACAGAGGGCGTACGTAGTTGCAATATAGTAACTTGCATGTTGACGGGCTGCAACCTCTGAATGTCCTCTGGATCATGTAGGTCATCTGTCTGGCTCTAGCTGTGACCGCTGCAATGTGGCGTGACCATGTCAAACTTGGCTCTATCGTGACCCCCAAGTCACTATAATGGTCAACAGGGGCGAGGGGGTGACCACCGATCTCATAGCCAGCCCCCGCATTGCTCCGACCAAGATGCATGACCTTACATTTGCTGATGTTCAGGGGAAGTAACCATTCGCGACTCCAATCGTCCAGAGCTCTCAAGTCCTCTTGAAGTTCCCTCGAATTCGATGCATTGTTGTAGATTTTAAGATCATCAGCAAACATAGCACATGGAGACTTCAGAATTCTTGGCAGGTCAGAGGTATATAAAAGAAAGAGAACAGGGCCCAGAACCGAACCCTGAGGCACGCCACTGGTCGAAAACACCTCCAAAGATGAATGGACGCCCCCCACCCTCACACGAAAAGATCTATTGGTGAGAAACGCTTCGATCCATGACAGCAGACAACCCCTAATTCCTAGGTGATGCAGCTTCGATAGAAGACGGCGATGTGGTACACGGTCAAATGCTTTAGAGAAGTCTAAATACACCACATCTACCGGAATACTGCGATCCAATGCACTAGTCCAATCGTTAAGACAACCCAACAAATTTGTCATTGTCGATCGACCGGGTACGAATCCATGTTGTTCAATGGGAATAATATTGTGCGTCAACGCAAACTGGACCAGCTGATCTACAATGATTCTCTCCAAGATCTTAGACGCGGTTGAAGTCAGGCTTATAGGGCGATAGTTCTGAGGAGACAGCTTGTCCCCCTTTTTGTAGATAGGTGTTACGGATGCAGTCAACCAATCTCTGGGAAGGGTGGAAGTACCCAAAGACTTCTTGAAGATAAGGGAAAGAGGAAGAGCGAAGGCAGACGCACACCTCCTCAGGATGAAAGGCGACAGTCCATCCGGGCCAGGGGAGGACGATGTTTTGAGATCCAACAAATACCTCACCACCAATTCTTCGTCCACAACCATTCCTTCAAACTCCAAATCCACTACTGGGATTCTAACAGCTGGTACAGGACCATCCGGCTCAGAACAAAACACGCTAGCGAAGGCTGCGGCCAAAGCATTGGCACTTTCCTGAGGACTTTCCGACACCTCCCCAGTGGATCCCCTGACTAGGGGAACCGTCACCTTCGAATTCATTGCGGACCTCATATACTTGAAAAAATTTTTTTTATTTTTACTGGAGGCGAGTTGTGACTCATAACTGGTCTTCGCTTTCATGATCGTGGAGGAGAGAGAATTGGCAAAAGATCGATGGCTGCGGAAGTCAGAATCAGATCTACTACGCAGATATCTTTGCCACAAAGATTTCTTGCATCTGATCATCTTCAATATCCTCCGGTCTATCCATGGTTTTATCAGGTTGTGTTTAACAACTGTAATCTGAGTGAACTTAGAGAGGGTTTTCATCGTGACACCCAGGAAGCAACTCCACATATCATCTACATCCACACAACGATCAAGCAAACCCCTCCAGTCCCTCGAGATCAGCTCAACGTTTACTGCATCAAAATCAATCTTTGGCAAGGTTCGGTCAATTTTAGTTAAATTGCATGATGAACTCATCTGTATCATTGTGGACAGGACAGCATGATCGGATTTTCCAAATGGTGGTAGATAGTGTATCTCGGAAATTAGATTGGAATCAGGTGTTATCATCCAGTCTAATAGAGAGGGGATCTGGCCATCTCTAAATCTAGTCGGTTCCAGGACGAGCTGCTCCAATCCAGAATCCATAAACATCTTCACATACGGGTAAGAGGGTGAACCCGCTGGATGACTGTGAACAAGAGGCCAACGAATGTCCCGACAGTTGAAATCCCCGACAACGAATACGTTTTTCTTCGTAGACGAAAGCTCACACAAGAAATCACAAAGTTCAAGGTCGGAAGCACATGGTCGGGGCCTGTAAATACAGCCCAAGGTTAGGGATATTTCAGCATTAGAGATGTCCATAAATAGGTTGTCGATTCCAGATAATTTTTTATTAGAAGTTTGAATAGAAAAGTTTTCAGCAAGAAGATCGCTCACATATATACAGACTCCTCGGTAGCCAATTGCATCCTCACTGTCATAACGGTACAGAGTGTAAGATGGTATGTTGTAAAAGTTATCGGTGACAGAGTGTTTGAGCCAAGTTTCAGTTAACATGATTATATAAGGGCGATTTAGCTGAACAAATGATAGGAGTTCGGAAAATTTAGAGTTGAGAGATTGGATATTAGTATAAATGAGCGGCCATGACGAAACATCTGCTAGTTTTTTGTAGGTGTAAAAGTGTTATTCTCGTTGGTGGTTACTATTTTAGGGGAGCCATTAATATATCTTATAGTGAGATTAGTCTCTCCACCTGACTGCCTCGATTTGAGCTCACTGCGCAGAGAATTGAGCTCATTTCTCTGTGCTTTCGTCCTGTCATCCTGCACAGTGACACCTCTGAACCTCTGATGTCCACGAAGAGCCAGCTTATTTCTCAATATCTTACGGGCAATATCGGGGTTGGAAAATGTAACCCTCAGCCATCGAGGTCGTGAGACATCTTTAGCCGGCAGACGATCAACACTTTTCAACTGAGAGCTAGATAGCCCCTGAACATGGTCAACTATTTCCTTAGCAGTAACCATGTCGTGGGTGAGATCCCCACTCTCTGGTACGTTTACTAAAATGATATTATGGGATTTTGTGACACGCTCAAGGAGCTCAGAAAAATCAGTACTCGATGTAGTTGTCAAATTCGAATTGCACTCCAGGGCGCGAACCCTTTCACGAACACCTGCCAAATCGCTAGACATAGACGCCCGAGAACGATTGATGTCCTCTATATTTTCGACGCATTTCTCCAATGAACTCTGATGCTCCGATAGGATCTTTGAATGATCATTCAGCGTAGACGTGCAGGCTGCAAGTTGGGAAATCAACTCGTCCTGTCGGTTTTCAACGCGTTCCACGCTGACAATTAGGTGTTGCATTCGATCCATGAGCAATTTGAAATGCTCAATAGTTACAGGAGACTGATCTCCAGAAGAGACAGGAACCGAAGCAGCGACTGTAGGTTGATTGGAGGAGCTGTTGGATCGACTGCGCATGGAGCGCTCACTAGAGGAACAAACATTGCATTCCCATTTACAGTTTTGGGAGCTTTTGAGGAAGCATAACTCTTTATCCGGTAAATTCACACAAGAAGCATGAAAAAATCTTTTACATTTTGAGCAAGCTATGGAAGACTGAGAGCCAGAAATGGTCTTCGCACAAAAGTGACACGACGGCGCCATGGTGGAACCAATTAAATCCGAAATAATAGGTAGAGGGTGAACAATGGACTCGCTTCACTTCCTTGGACCTGTAAGGAAGACTTTAAACACAGATTGGGTAGGCCACGGAAAAGAGAGGGGAAACAAGGGAAAGGGCTAGAAGAAGTTCAGGAGTGAAGTTCGAAAAAAGACGCAAACGCGGGCGCAAATCGCCTTCCCCAACGCCTGCCCGTGGATTACTGAAATATCCGATCCTTAGAACCGACGATTCACCAAACAATCAATCACCAGGGAACCGGTTTCATTCAACACAAAGATCAAACGTTACAGCACCACTAAAGCTAATTTAATTCAAGCGTGAGAATAACTGAGCAATTCAACGAAATAACCAAACAATCAAAAAAATCAAATGTAAAATGCTTCTCTATAAAAACAAAAGAGAGCCAAGCAAAGAATCTCTCACCCCACAAAGCTTCCACTGATCACAACCCTCACAAAAAAAGTGCAATCACAGTGTAAAATTTCAGCTTTCAAAGATAACGAATTATAGGATATGTGTCCGGAACGAGCATTCGATTCGAAATTAGTTTGGTTCCTAAATATAATGAGAAATTAACAACGATACCACAAGATATTGTTAGGTTATGAATTGTGATCAGAAATTTTAACAAGGGATAATAGAAAAAATTCATTTCGATGTAATGACAAAATACAAGGTATCAAAATGAGATGGAATTATTAGGTGTGAAGTGTCTTTCAATTATTACCAAAATCCACCCTCAATTTTTATTGACACAACTATAACCCTGCTTCACTCAAGCTGATAATCAATTTTGAAAGGGTTTTGGTAATTCATAATAAGCGATACCATATCCGCTGAAGGGAATATCAACGGAGTTTGGTAACTTTCCGTCCGACGAGGATAGAATATATCGAAGGCCATTTTTAGAAATCAGTTCGATAATATAATAAATTCAGACGTTAACTGCTGATGTAGGCAAACATTTTCTTCTCTGTCAAAAACATTGCGATGGGAATCTCCACAAACAACCTGCTAGATCCGAAATATATTCTGACCGAAATAACTAATCGATTAATCGTAAATGTATAGGGGTGTTTATATTTTTACCAAATCAATAAAAGTCAACTGAATTTATTTTTTTCAAATAGAAGAAATCAGATAATTCAAACAAAATATTCATATTCCTGATTCGTAAATTTTCAATGGACACGTCAATCGAATTCTCATCACTGAATAAATAAGTCGCAGAAGCAGAATAAAATGAACATGCACCCTTTGTCGGTAGATTCTGAATTATTCATTATTTTGCGCTTAATTCAAAATGTCAATTCCTCTGTTCAATTAATGACGGCCTTCTTTCATGTGAATTCAATAGCAATGGGCACTATTGTTTCCTATTAACCTCGATCAACCTATCTTTTATTTCCTTCAAATACGTGCGATGTAACTGACCACCAAAGTAGATTCACATTTTTTTTTATCCATCGGATTTTTTGTTAATCCAGTCGCATGCCAGCATGCCACAACGGAACGACGAAATCCGATGAAATATAAAAAAGCTTCAAAGCTGCCTTGAATACCGTGTTTATTGCGCTGACCCGGAGGACATTAAATTATCTATTATAGCCAACAGCGTCCATGGAGAACAGACGAAAGCTGTGAAAACCGTAGATACTACAAGCTCATCAAATATTTTGTCGTCAATTTCTGCTGGTCTCACTTTTATGACAAATTAAGCAGAACGGGTAATCTGACAGCTTTGGTGATGAGTAATCGAGTTGATCTATCACGTTCACTCTGGATTTATGGCGCTCAAAAAAAAATATTAAAATCGGAATTTCGCCAACCTTTTTCATGGCCCAGGAACGGAAAAAATTGAATTATTTCTACCGGAACGGTTAACTGAATTTTTTTTTAATCAAATGGATGTGATTCTTCGTACCGGCAATAACGCTATCGAAAAAATCTTCGACCGTAATTAGAAAACTATTGACCTGGTGGATACGCCCGCGTCTTTCGATTTCTCGTTAAAAATTGAATGTGATTGACGTAGCTTTCGACTTCGTAATGTGGTGACTCAAGTATTGTGCACACAGTGAAGATACTATGGAATTCACAGCAGCATATGCAATGCATGCACACTGTAGAAGTTTTATGGCTTCTCGAATCGAACCATCTGATATTCGATGCATTACATTTTTCCATCGATTGCTGATATTCGATATTTTCAAGAGTCATCAAGTTTGAGACAGAGGTTCTCAAAATGTGCGCTATGAAAAGAAGGGATATTAGGACGCAAAAGATTTTGTTGATGAGATTTCTCAACGCTCAACGGAACTGGTATATTTATGTGATATTTTTGCAATCCCTCCATATATTTCTGCAAGGACAAATATAGTTCTTCCGAATATAGATCCATTATATTTATTGGCTTTCATTCCCGAAAATGGTACTGTGGTTATACACAGCGGTAGTACGCCCTATTGTCACCTATGCGTCTCTAGCATGGTGGACAAAAACCGAAGAGGTTACCACACGCAGTCGTCTGCAGATACTGCAAAGGCTAGCCTGTATTGGGGTAACAGGAGCTATGCGTACAGCTCCTACAGCAGCGCTTGAGGTCATTCTTGATTTGCCTCCCTTACACCTACATGTGAGGAAATGTAGCCTGCTGGAAGCTATAAGAATCTCCCTTAACGGAAAGCTACTACCCGGTAACTGGGTTGGACATATGGGGATCTTGAATCAATTTGAATCAAATCTCCTGGCAAAACCATCGGATGTTATGCCAACCATCTACGATTTTGAAACGCCCTTTGAAACGGTCTTAACCGACCGTCCTAGGGCAATAAGTTTCGTAAATCGTCTGGACAAAAAGTCATCCATATGGTTCACCGACGGATCTAAAACAGAGAGGGGTACTGGCATTGGGGTATATGGACCTAAATTGAGGATCTCTCAAGCCCTGGGAAGCGAGCCCTCTATCTCACAGACCGAGATAATGGCTGTTTATGTATGCGCTCACGAGTGTCTCAAGATGAACCTCAAGGGAGCGCATGTCTACATCATCACGGACAGTCAGGCCTCACTGAGATCCCTGGAATCAAACTGCCAGGGGCCTTTGTTGACCTGGGAATGCCGTAACACCATAAAGCAACTGGCAAGAGGCAATGAAGTGACACTATTGTGGGTACCAGGGCACTAGGGCGTTGAAGGAAATGAAAAAGCCGACAAACTGGCAAAAATTGCATCAAGACAAATACCTGTTGGACCTGAGCCGTTCTGTGGGCTTGGAAAAGACCAATACAAGGCAGCGGTCCAGCAATGGGAGCTGAAAAACAGGATAACCTACTGGACAAACGCTCCTGGACTTATTCAGGCCAAGAAATTCGTGACGATATCACCTACCTATACCAGGAAACTCTCAAAGCTGTCACGAGCTGAGCTTCGGGTGATGGTAGGACTGCTGACGGGACACTGTCGGTACAAACACCATTTGTACCGCATGGGAAAGTCAGCCGATGAGATTTGCAGGCTATGTGGATCAGAAGCGGAAACAGCTGAACACATGGTATGCAAGTGTCCAGAGCTGGTTGAACTAAGAACCATTCATATGGGGAAACCGGTCCTGGATACCCATGAGGTCACGGCCAAGGCTCCTAGGGAGGTTGCCAATTTTATCAACACTATTGACGACCTCCTTGGGTTTCCATGAATGAGTAGGGTAGGGAACAAAAGGTTTACACGGTCGCAGTTCTCGGAAGGCTTAACGAGCCAAAACGACCACAGTTCAAATAATAATAATAATAATGATTGGCTTTCATAGAAAAGCTCAAACCATGGAAAAAATGGGGGAGATATCAAACCAATCAAGTTTTAAAGAATCTATTTATAGCAGAAAATGAAGGAATACAGCTACAAATTCAAAATATGTCCAAAACTTCATTGCCAAATTGAAAAAGGAATTGGTCTCATGAAGCACTGACGTCAAGTCAGTAGTTTTTGTACGCTAGTTCATCCACCTTGTGAGTAGATACACTTGGTAGTAAGATTCGCATACAAAAATCCAGCAAAGATTTTGTTCTGAGACTGAGAGCAGTCAAAAAATTGCCAGCCACTGTCAAATAAATCCTTTATGATTCCGAATCTGATATTACATAATTATTGTAATTTCTTTTTCATAATTCGCTAGAATTTTATATGATTCTGGAAACGCGACCTGGACAAAATTTGCATGGAGCTCAAATACGACATTCCTCATATAAGCGCGAAACTTCATTTCCATCGAATACGTAGTCTTGAATTTATCAGGAGAGTAAAATAACGAACGGCCATACTCACAGAGCCTCTGGTCAAATTTGGCTCAATAACCAACTCAACCTCTATTCGAGATGTAACATTCTCATTCAAATCAGGTCAGTGCTTGAGTATTTCCTAAATGTATCAACTCAATTTCAATCGAGAAATATGATTTCTGCACTAATTCTAGAGATCGTATCAGGCACCTATTTTGCCCAATTTTTTTTCAAATGGCTATATATTTTGAACTGAGTCAAATTAGAAAGAATGGAAAATGGAAAAAAAATTATTTTTGGTTTCAAGAATATACAGTTGAAATATATGTACATGCGAAAGACTCACCCTGTATATTTCAAATTATAATATCATTTCAGCTCAACAAAGTATTGTGGTAATGCAATTGCAACATAATTCTGACTATGCTTCCTTCTGATTTGCATAAAGAATGCAATTAATTCAATTTAATTAAATTCAATTTATTCATCCTATGTTCCATAACTGCAGGATGAATATAAAGGGAGTTTCAATGAAAGCGCAAGATTTGAATTGTGCGACAGTCATGAAGGCACATGATTATGACGTGACTGACAGATCAAAAGTTGACAGCTGAGAGTTAAATAACATGAATTCAATTATACCGTTCTTCTTTTTAAACGAAGAAAGTAATGCAGTAACATGACAGCTTAGTATCTTGTGCCTCATTTGGAAGCTTTGGGTCTTGAGGACATGTGGTTTCAGCAGGACATTGGCACATGTCATGCCAGTATGCCACCCGTGAAGCATTGACGATCTTGCACGAGTTTGCTCCTGGTAATGTCATTTCGTGATTTGGTTACCCGAATTGGCCTCCACGCTCTTGCGATTTAACGCCTTCAGACTTCCGGATGTAGGGTTATCTGAAGTTACAGATTTATGCCAATTCGCAACGACGCATTGAAAACCGAAACTAGAGAATGTGTCAATAAAATACTACCATATGTTTTCAGTGACGTTATTGAAATTCGTCAAAGGGGTACGCATTATATGCTAGCAAGGTCATGGCGGCCATTTATAAAATATTACGTTTCATCACATAATTTCCAAATGTATATTTTTTAAATCCATGAATATTTCAATACTTTGCTAAAGAAACCCATGTGTTATTGAACACTGATATTTTGCGCTCTTATTACGTATTATTGTATAAAAAATTGTATTACTCCATTTTATCGGTTAGTAAATTAAAGATTTGCTTTATCTGCCGGTTTAATGGATGATGAAATTTGAGAAAATAATACATTTCAATTGTATTTTTTACTATTTCTACAATTTGTCATATTCAATCAAGAATACCAGATTTTGATAATATGTGATGTATCCTAAATATTGACGTGGTGGGTACCAACCAATTTTGTACAGCCCTGAGCATGAAAATTCGAAACGTTGGGAAAAGAAAAATAGTTTTTTCTTGAAGATCCACGACTCAACCAATTAATTAGTTCATTAAATTTTTACATTCGAAATCCTAAATAGAAATCCAGAATTAATTTTCATGTTGAAACAGCCTATTTATTGAAGGTATTATCACAGGATTAGGACAGGCTCAATGTTGGATGTCGTGGTGCACCGTGGAGGGGGTGGGGACCTGTTGACGGATTGGTATATGAAGCCTTCAAGTTCTGGTCGTCTTCTTAATTATTTGTCCCATCATCATTTCTCCTATAAAAGCTCCATCATAAAAAGTTTATTTCACAGAGTTCAGAGGTTGAGTGATCCTATTTTTTGGGAGGGTAACTATTTGAGGGTACGATCGCTATTAGAAAAGAACAACTATCCTCGTAATTTAATCAGGAGATTTGAAAGAAAATTTGTTAGTACTGGGCGTTTTTCATCCAATATGGTCAGGGTGGATGAGGGGGGCCCAGCGGCGAAGAATTGCCAGTTTTTCAGGTTTCCGTATGTGCCGGGTCTCTCGAGTGCTGTCAGTTCGATATTCAAAAAGAGTAAAATCGATGTTAAATTTGTGTTTTATAATGTCCAAACTGTAAATATATTATTTTCACCGTTAAAGGACAAAATTCCAATTTCGGATCGCTCCAATTTAGTATACTGTGTACCTTGTTCAGATTGTGATAGATATTACGTAGGCCAGACAAAACAGTACCTACAGTCCAGAATGAAGCAGCATCAATATGACTGCAAAATGTCAAATATAGGGAAAGCGGAAAAAACCGCTCTGGCTCGCCATCACTTTGATGAGCTACATAACTTCGATTTTGAAAGAGTGAAAATATTAGACTCTGAACCTGTATATAGAAAACGCTGTATTAGTGAGATGATGTTTATAAAGATTGTTAACACGGTGAATTTTCGAACTGATACTCAGGGTTTGAGTTCGGTGTATTTTAATCTGTTGAATATTTATAAAGAGTGTGCGTCCAGATTTCTTACTTGATGTTGATTTATTTATTGTTAAAGTTGGATTTTATGTTTTCGATATGCAATTCGATGTTCCGGTCTTTAGGTTAGGTTCGTTTGTTATTATTTGTTTTTCCTGGTCAAGTTCATATATAGGCAGTAATAATTGTAAAGCCAGTGTAAGTGTTGTATATGTAGTTGGTAACTCATGTCAGTTTGTCCATTTTATTTTAAAGTTTTGACTCAAACCTCCAAAAATGCAGTATTGAACAACATATAATTAAGGGTAAGTTTGTATGATAGCGGTTGAGAGATATTGTTTTTTCAACAAATGCTGTACCTCATTTCCAGCCTTGATAAAGTTAGAATATCTAACGAAACGTCGGCATTATAAAGTTGTTTTATTGAGCCTGTCCTAATCCTGTGATAATACCTTCAATATTTGAAATAAAGGACGTGAAAAAACTCAGCCTATTTATATACAGGGTGTCCCACGGTCGAGTGCCTATTAGACGTTTCTGGAGAACTGGACATATTTGAAATCCGAAAATTGGGATTATGATATTGTTGGAAATTCTCTACTGACCTAAAATATTTTTGGAGCTTGAGCACTTCCGGTTATACAAGGAGTGGAAATAGATTTGTTCAAAAAATATTTTTTTCATAATTTTCGTTTCTGATATGATTGAGTGTTCAATGCTGAATACATTTCTGTTGGAACCATTGTATTCATTCGAAGAGTTTTCAAAATATCGAAAAAAAAATCTGGAAAAATGTCAAATATTCATACTCAGTGTTATGTTCATTATTCTTATTCTGAACATCCCGAGTGTAAACCGTTCTCACAACGTCAAAGTAGAAGAATGTGGAAAGGTCATGCATCTTTTGAATTTCATGAATATTATCACAGGGTGTTTCAAATTTGTGTCGAAAACTGTGATCAAAAATTGGCCATAACTTTTTCAAATCAGAACCCTATTTTCTATGATTGCTTTGGATTCTGCAAAGAAAAATAGTGCTAGCACTCTCAGATGTTCTTGCTCCTAAATTCAGAAATTCCCGAGATATTTGAGCTTTTTTGGATTCATGGTGTACGTAGAGTCAAACTCATCTTATCTTTCGAATATTCTGTGACCATAGAAGATAAGTTATCCCATTAATAATTCACAAGTGACAGGTCTGATTTTAGGCCTTAACCTTACTTCTTGATTTTACTTCAATGGTTACTATGGTTTCATAGAATAGTCATCGAATATGTTGGCATGAAAATATTCTGTGACCATAAAAGATAAATGATCCCATTAATACCTTATTCACAGGTGACAGGTCTAATTATTAGTTGTAACTATGGTTCTATAGGAATATTCATCGAATCTCTTCAGATTCGATGAATTTGACTCTACGTACAACTTATGTTGTACGCTTTTCTGGATTTATATCCAGAAAAGCTCAAATATCTCGGGAATTACTGAATTTAGGAGCAAGAACATCTGAGAGTACTATCACTGTTTTTCTTCGCAGAATCCAAAGCAATCGTCAAAAATTAGGTTCTAATTTGAAAAACAGAAGTTATCGCCAATTTTCGATCACAGTTTTCGACAAAAAATTTGAAACACCCTGTGATGATATTCATGAAATTCAAAAGATGCATGACCTTTCCACATTCGTCTACTTCGACGTTGTGAGAACGGTTCACACTCGATATGTCCAGAATGAGAATAATGTACATATCACTGAGTATGAATAAGTATTTGACATTTTTTCAGGTTTTTTTTCGATATTTCGAAAACTATTCGAATGAATACAGTGGTTTCAACAGAAATGTATTCAGCATTGAAATCCCATCATATCAGAAACCAAAATATTGAAAAAAATATTTATTGAACAAATTTATTTCCCCTCCTGGTATAACCGGAAGTGCTCATCTAAAAATATTTTAGGTCTGTAGAGAATTTTCCAACAATATCATAATCCCAATTTTCGGATTTCAAATATGTACAGTTCTCCAGAAACGTCTAATAGGCACTCGACCGTGGGACACCCTGTATACGAGTTATAGGCTGTTTTTCGCCAATGTGCATCTCGGAGAATTAGCTATAACTCTTTTTTCTATCATACCAATTTTTCCAGAGCACTTTTTTTCTCGTAGATTTCAATGCTGTTAGTAGTTTTTCCAAAAGTTTCACATATAATTAGATGTTTATAAAAAAACATTTTGCTGGTGGAAAGTGTCGAATGGGGTGAAATAACATCATTTATACTGGAAACACAAACCTCATTTATTTTATCGAAGGAACATATTTCAGGAGAAAATCCAATTTCAGAAATATGCCATACTTGGTATTATACTGAAATCGTTGAAGAGACGAAGAACAGAATTGGAATATTTTTTGAAGTTGATGGTGAAGGTGAAATTCTGATTTCGATATTGTAGATTACAAGAAAAATATCGAATTTTGAATATTTTTGGAATGGTCACCTCAAGCTCTACTGAAATATACATAATTCTCTCTATTGTCCGAATTCCATTTGAAATGAAATATTATTGTTCTATGAATAAATATTGATAAGCATTATTTTAGGAAAATATACCAACACCATTGAATGGTACATAAAAATGTGCCTCAGAAATATTGACACAGAGACGAAGAATTTTGCACAGGAAAAAAGTTACAGCCCCATTTCGGAAATGCACATAAAATACCCTCAAATACTAAAATTATGAGACCTGACATCAGTTATCGTTTATGTAGTTCATAGATAGCACTTTACATTCAAATGTGTCCAATTTGGCTCACTGTGTACAGGGTGGGCAAAATTGGTGTTACATTAACTGAAACTTTTTAACCCGAGGAGATAGAGAAAAATGAATGGCACCTTATAGTCCTCTTCTGTCGGGAAACTGATAATGCCATCAACTGCATTCCTCTATCTCCTTTCGTTTCCGAGTTATAGGCCAAAATTGAAATTTGGGCGATTTCAAATTTGGTCATTATCTCCGTTTCTGTTTATGCTAGGATGTTGAAATAAAAACATTATACAGGCACTTTTCTGATAGCAATCCAGTGGCTTACTCTGATTTTTTCTAAGAGGTTTATTTGCTGAGTAATTACATAAAGTTGTGCTTTTTCTTATGGAAACAGTAGTTCAAAATGACTTAGAAAGATTTCTCGTTTCAGAAATGTATCATATGTTTCAGTTCATGTAGCACCAATTTTGCCCACCCTGTACTCTTGTTGAAAATCTTCATGCCCCCCTGTAAAACTCCCCAGATCCGCTTGTGTGTTGAAGAATTCTCTTGCCATCAAGTCTGCGTTTCATTACTACAAAGTATATATCGTCAAGAAGTTATGTACGGTCAAATACCTCCTTGTGGTACGATGAGGAGTGATTGAACTTTGAAAGTTGGCTATATTTATAAAATAAATGTTTCCTCCCCAATCCGAGTATTAGTTGTGCAATATAAAACTGATAGAAAAAGTGACTAAGACCATATCGATTATTAAGGGATCAGAATCGATTCAGTAAGTGATAATAAGATGTGTTTATGTGCATTTTGGTGACGCCATCTTGGAAAATATCTTAAAACTACTCGAAATTCCCAACATTTTTTGAACATAAATCCAATTGGAAATCCGAAATTTTCCCTTCACTAACTGATCTGTCAAAAAATCTTCGACGTCTGCGTTCCGGCTTGATGAGACCCCCTCAGGCCGCATACCTTGGTATCCTGTCGTAGCTTTCCCAACTGGTTAGACAATTATAGGAACTGTACCGCGACGAAGCTGCCATGCTATCTGCACACATGCGGACAGAGTTACGCGAATGAACGCGGTAATTTTTCGGCGTACGATTCAAAGTGTGCCATGTTCGCGAGGCCGGGCGCCACACGCCACTGACAAGGAGCGCATCACGTCGCGGTGAAACGGAGACGGTGGAGCCCTCCGCCCCTCCCACAGGTGCTACGCCTGTCAGGTCCGTAGGCGAAGGAATAAGGGATTCGTTGTGTTTGGTTTTTTGGGAATACAAACCGTGAAAATCGGATATTAGGGATTTGTGACCGTTGGTGTTTTTATGACTACGAGGAAATTTGTCATTATTGAAGTGAAAACATTTTTTCATTATTATAAACAAACCTGAACCTCTCAAATTCAATTCTGTAGAAATATAAAGGAAAAGTCTTGCTGATATGTCTATACGAAGAAAATCTTGTGATACAATTTGGCGAATGCACCGGTCTCACATAAATTTGAAGGGTTTTCCAATAAGAGGTGGTATTTTGAATAGCCCGCTATCTCGCTATCACTTTCGAAGCCGTCAATTTTTGACATTCGACAAGTAGAAACTACGCCATTAATGCAAATGAAATGATTTACGCTTCTACAACGCATTGAAAATTCGGCATAGACGGTTCGTAAATCTCGAACATTTTTAGGTCGAGGTGAAGCACCTTGTCGACGGGCAATATAGAATTTGGTGCGAATTTGAGCTGTTGGGATGGGTTAGTGACGTGAAGAATAAAACCCGTGCACGTCGCTCATAAACAGCCGAGAATATTGCTGATGTAGCCGAAAGTGTGGAAGTGAAACTCAGGTTTCTCCATTCCTTGTCAATCTTCTGAATTAGGCGTTTCATGATTTTATTATGTCCGGAATTGGATGAACAACGTTCAATTTCAACAAGACGGCGTTACGTGCCACACAAGCAGCGAAACCATTGATATTTCTCGGGAAAAGTTTCCGCACCGTATTATTTCTTGATGAGGTGATCACAATGGGCATTTCCAGTCATTTTCAGAAAACATATATTTTGACATATCATTGGATTCTTACGTAATCCGTGATTTTTATTTTTTTTTCATTTTCATCAATATATACCCTTAAAAAAATATTGAAAACCCAAAATCTACTGAATTCAAACGATCAGAAGAAGCAGGAAATCGTATGACGTCAGTGGCTAGAGAGATTTTGATTGGTTGTACTCGTCATAACGTGCTGCTGATATAAAAATGACAGCATTGCCGAATCACAAAAAAAAGTAGCCTGAAAAAACCATTGCTTTCACTTTCCTAATAATATCATAATATAATGTTGAATTTGGATGTTTTTCTTTTATTATCATGACATTTTCATTTGTACTCCATGAAGCTTCATAATATCATTCAGTTTACGACCTCCTAATTGAAGTTGAAGAAGGTTCAAGTAAGCAGATAGGTCAGAATTTCAATTAAAAATAATTATTCCTAGTCTACACAGGTCAGAAATCGACGGTCGTCTAATTGAGGAAGCATTAATAATTATTTTCATTTTGAGAAGTGCAGATTAGTGGTAAGTATAATTATGGATTTGGCAACTGTGTATAGGGACGATCTGGTTATCAGCCGTTGACTCAACCTAGGAGTGTAGAATATAGGGTATAGAGTACTCCTAGATCGAGTCCTAGACTTAACTGTAAGAAACGCCATTCTATAGTACGCAGAGAGGACGTCGAAATGCCGAATAATGACAAATAAGAAGGCTATGTTTTTATTTTTTATTTGAAGGCGTGGTTGCCATATCATTATTTGTATTCTCAGAGAATGAGTATTATATCAACTTGAATGAAAATTAAGTTGTTGTATGACGATGTTTCAAAAACATTATAGTGATCACATCAAATAATTATACGAGTACTGAATATATTTATGAATAACTTCAGAGATTTTGCAAAGACCAGACAACAACGGCGTGTCTCTCAGTTACTCTGGGCTTTGTCTCCTCCATCACAAACTTCAACCAATCATATTACAAATTGAGCCACTGACGTCACAGCAGAGGGACATGTGAATTCACACGTGTTGAAATCGCATTTGCAATATCGAATAATTAATCAGTTCTTCAAAATTCAGAGTGAATAAATGGTTAAAAATGTGTTATAAACTGCCCTCCATTACGTCATGTGAAGAAAATTGCATATTTTGAGGTACTGGAAATCCCCATTGACCACCGAGATCTTGTGATTCAACACCTTCTACTTCTTCTTTTGGGGCCATGTGAAAAGGAAGGTCTACGCCAAGAGCCCAGCGTCGATTCAAGACCTCAAAGATTGAATTCGTGAGGCTATCGGGGACATAGGGCAAAAGGAGCGCCTCTTTGCGATTTGATTATGGAAAATTCATGAAGAAGGAATGATCCTGTAGTCATGGTGGTCATTTGACTGATGTTATTTTCCATTATTAACGGCATACCTTCCTTTTTATAATGAAATAAACATCCGATCATTCATCTAAAGGATGACATTTTTCTTGGAATGTCAAAATGACACCCTTTATTCTATCAGATGATTTTGGCATTCATCTGCAGTGGCATCATTGCATAAAACTGTCCGATCTTATCGAAAACCAAATTCGTACCGAGGACAAAATTATAAAAATGGGCATTTCTGACACTCATGGACAAAAAAATTATTAAACTTCATAAAAACTTGCTCCACGTCGAACCGAAGGGCGTTTTCACAATCATTATAAGTTCATGTAATTGGAAAAATATTTAGACGATACGAAAAGTATGCACCTTCGGAAAAAATCAGCATTCTGAACTTTTAACGAGTTATTTTGATTCAAACAGGATGATGCAAATTGGCGGATGCGCAGGGTTCACAGAAGTGCGAAATGGACACAGCTAAAACCGGTTGCACGGAACTTCGATGACTGAACACATGGTGATTGCACTGATTAGATTTTGTTCCGATCAAATTGAGAATATCGGCAAGATTTCGTTTTTTCCACTTCAGGTGGCGCTTTTCACTAATTATGACTGATTTTTATTAGTTATTCCAAATATTCGAATTTATTCTGGTGAACATGTTGTGTAAATAGCCGATAATTTTGTCAAGCAATAATTTGGGAATATATTCTTGATATTTTAATTCATATCAGTATGGAGGTAAAGTATAAGACTTTCACCACATAAAAATGTCATTCTATGGTCAAGTCATAACTGACTTTGGCAGATCAGCTGTTGATTAATCAATCAAATCGATCAAGGGAAAAAGGACCGTAATGACGTTGTATGACATAATTAGTGAAGAGCGCCACCTGAAGTGGAAAAAAACGAAATCTTGCCGATATTCTCAATTTGGTCTAACGTCATTCCATTCAAAATTTGACGAGTGCTTACACCAGTATTCTAGGCATCTTACACGGAACTGACGAGTTCTGAAGGGTTTTCCAATAAGAGTTGTTATTTTGAATATCCCTCTATTTCGGTAGATTTCACTTTTAAAGCTTACATCTTTTGACATTTGACAAGTAGAAACTACGTCATTAATGAAAATGGAACGATAAACGCATTGAAATTCACTATGAAAATGGTGAAAATATGGCACAGACGGTTCGTAAAACTAGAACATTTTAGGGTCACCGAGAAGCATCTGTCGAACCGCAATACAAAAATTGGTGGAAAAATTCGAGCTGTTGGGACAAGTAAGTGATGTCAAGAATAAAACCCTGCACGTCGCTCAAGAACAGCCAAGAATAAGGCTATTGTAGCCGGAAGTGTTGAAGAAGACCCATTCCACAAACGTTATTACACCGTATTTAGCATAAAGATTTGAATCTTCTTCTTCGTCGTAACTTAGGCTATCGGCCTGTGTTTTTCCAAATTAATCGTTCCTCTCATCAGATGTTGATATCCAGGATCTTAAGGCTCATAAAGTTAGGTTGACACAAGAACTCAAGCCAGCCGATCATCAACAACGTCGTGTCTTTGCTGATTGGGTCATTGAAATGCATGAAAATTATCCGGAACTCCATCGAAGAATCATCTTGAGTGATGAGGCCCATTTCCACCTGGGTGGCTTCGTCAACACGCGAAATTGTCGTATCTGGGGCTCGGGAAACCGAGGAGTTATTGTTAAAAAGACTCTCTATCCTCGACGTGTGACTGTTTGGTGCGGTTCATGGTCCGATGGGGTCAATGGACCTTACTTTTTCGATGTTGCTGGAGCAACAGTTACAGTGAATGAATTGCGCTATCGAGAGATCTGGACAACGAATAATTTCAACAAGACGGCGCTACTTGCCACACAAGCAATGAAACTATTGATTTTTCACGAACAAAATTTCCGTACCGTGTTATCTTCCGAAGAGGTGATCACGATTCACCACCAAGATCTTGTGATTTAACACCTTGCGACTTCTACCTTTGGGGCCATGTGAAAGGGGAGGTCTACGCCAAGAGCCCAGCGTCGATTTAGGACCCACCTCAAAGATGAAATTCGTGAGGCTATCGAGGACATAGGGCAACCACTTTGCGATTTGGTTATGGAAAATAACATGAAAAGGATATGACCTTGTGGTCGTGGTCGTGATAGTCACTTGGCTGATCCTGATGTTATTTTTCATTATCAACCGCAAACCTTCCTCTTTATGATTGAATAAACATCTGATCATTCATCTAAAAATTCGCCTTTTTCTTTGAATGTCAAAATAACACCTCTCATTGAAAAACCCTTTAGTTATCAGAAACGCGCACATCAGATTTCATAAAGCGAGAATTGCCACTTCAATTGAATTATATTAAGTAACATCAAAATAAGAACATACAGTGGTTGATGGAATATTGAATTAATTTTTGTCGTTCATGAACGATAACCAATCAGAGGAAAATCAGTAAAGTTTTGGACTTGCTATGCACTCATACACACACCTAGGACACCAATCGAGCAATTTGTACAGGGTGGGCAAAATTGGTGGTACATGAACTAAAACTTTTTAACCCGAGGAGATAGAGAAAAATGAATGCCACGTTATAGTCCTCTTTTTTCGAGAAACTGATAATGACATCAACTGCATTCCTCTTTCTTCTTTTGTTTCCGAGTTATACTCCAAACTTGAAATTTGGGCGATTTCAACTTTGGTCATTATCTCCGTTTCTGTTTATGCTAGGATGTTGAAATAAAAACGATATACAGGTCCTTTTTTGATAGCAATCCAGTGGCGTACTCTGATTTTTTCTAAGAGGTTTATTTGCTGAGTTATAACATCAAGTTGTGTTTTTTCATATGGAAACAGTAGTTTGAAAAAACTTAGAAAAAATCGCAATTTTTTTTTCCGTTTCAGAAATGTATCATATGTTTTAGTTCATGTAGCATCAATTTTGCCCACCCTGTACCTTTTGACGTAGGTCTGCCAAAGGCTGCGGAGGGTTAGGTGAGTTGAGGCATGACCTGCCCATAATATACCAGACGTCCTTAATGGGCGAAAAATCCGGAAATCGGCAAAGCCCACAAATTGACTCGGTTTTGTTAGAATAAATATCTCTTGCTGAATGTACATGGAAGAATACTGTCTTCTTGTTAAAAAGATTTCAAATGGTTCAAAGGTGGTGTTGAACATGGGGTGCCACCCAGTGGCGGCTCGTGATAGCTTAAGGTGGTGAGGCACATCATAAAAAAATTTTTTTGAATTTCAGGGGGGCAAAACTTCATAGTTGCAAATGGTTTGCCTAATTTAGGGTGTTTTTTCTGAAATTTCAGTAAAGCTAGAAACTTGAAATTCTGTATTTTCGTGCACCCGCAAAGGACTAACCGACTAACCACGGGTACTTTTTCAATACTCCTGGGGTTGAAATTAGCAAACCTTACTTTATTTCATATCAAAACCCTTTTTTCCAGATGAAGTTACATGAAATAAAATCATAACTTGAAATCCTTATTTTATTCAAAACAATTTCCTATTCCAAATTTTTTCCCAAAACCAATATCTAAAGAGAAAAAAATGAAAACTCAATTTTATTCACCACCTTTTAAGGGTGATATCTCGGAAAGGGGTTGGCTGAGGAAATTTGGTTACATGAATGACCGATCTTAATTTCACACGGGCAATCGCCTCCTGAATTTTTCGCATGAATTTAGAAACAACCTGTATAGTCTAAGGACTCTAAGGTATATTACAATATGAATGAGTTATTCTATTGAACTCTCTTTTTCGTCAGTTGCGTAAAATTCTGAAATTTTTCTATGAATTATTGCTCGTGATATTATCATTATGGCTGCATTACCAAATCTGTTTCTATCCTTTGAAAAAATCAGTCCCTTTTGCTAATAATGCCCCAACAGATAGAAAGTCTGTATTCGAAATATTCTAGGTAGTTAAACTTAATTCTCGATCTCTTTTTCGAAATATTCTCATTGCTTCAAATTTGAAAATCGGTTTGTATTTGAATCTGATTAGAAAATGAAAATGCTTCTTTCAGAAGATATCGCAAATCACATGACACGGAGTATCCAAAAATGATTATCAAATTCGATAATAATACTTCAAGCGTCCGAATTCAGAGCAGTTTTCCCTGTGCCAGACAACAACCGAAATTTTACTACCGTTTCTCACTTTCTCCGAGCCGACTTCTGAAGTTCTGAACGAATATCCGGCCGAGAAATCGAATTGAGGCAAGCCTCAATCTAGCCTCACGTCGGTCTATAAACGCGTCTACCAAAGCGGACATACGCAGCAGTCGATTCTCCTAGATTACGTGGTAGACAAGGAAGCGCGTGAGGCTAGCCTCTAACCCTCAGACCAAGGAAAGAGGAGACCTGGGATGTCATTCATAAATTCAGGAACTTTTGAAGCCAACATCCCGACCAATTTCCCATGAGTGGAACAAGGACAGACGTAGCTGTCCTTGTTCCACGGATATCGCGCTGGCAACAATGCAGAAACTAGATTCGCGTGAATTCGTTTGCCGCCAGTGGCGTGGATCTGCCGTGTTGTTTAGGGGGTTCCGTAGTTATTCACATTTGAAAATGATTGCTTCGGAGCTCAATATCTTTGGAACTACAGTCGAACTTCGATAAATCGAATTCTTGATAACTCGAATCAAATTGGTTGGCAACAGCATTTGAAGATTATTGTTTTTCAATAACTCGAAGTCTTGATAACAATTAGCTGAAATTTGGTTCCAATTTGATATGCGCACGTTAGGTAAATAACTTTTTATTGATGAAATCAGAATTCAATTAATTTCGACGGAAAAAAATGTATATACTCACATTGTCCGATTATGGGCCAATTTTTTCGCGTGGTTCCGGAGTTATTCACATTTGAAAATTATTGCTTCGGAGCTCAATATCTTCGGAACTATCAATCACAATTAGCTGAAATTTCGTTCCAATTTGACATGTATATTAACTGAATGAACTTGCCGAAGAATTCGCCTCAAAGATGAACCGGTTGAAGAAAAAAATGAGCTCACCTGAATTTACTCAATAAAATTCACGAAAATATGTTGATTCAGAAGATTTAATCATGTTACAGAAAATGAATTACCCAATAAAATATCAAAATAATAATCCAAAGGTGTTTTATTGAAACAATAATTATAGTGAAATCACAATCCACAATAGCACATTAATTCAAATTTATTTCACAAATAGTTACAAAACGAATGGTAACAATTAATAGTTACATTGAAATAGTAAAATTATTCATTCCTAAACAATATAAGTTTTGTGTTCATAGATCTTGATCTATTTTCTTTGGACTCATCTAAGAGTTTAGTTGTTTCATGATGGATCCTTATTCTAAAATAAATTTTATCAACTGATAATCTGTCTTTCTGAGACAAAAATTCATTTTGAGGGTCATGTTAAAGTTGGGCTTCAGAGAATCTTGTAGAGATCACTTCAAGGAAAATAACATTTTAACTACATATGATAATATGGCTTATATTTCTACAGAGTACTTGTTTTCATGGCTCATCATTCTGATTACTTTAAGAACTACAAGGCACATTGAGCCTTACTTGTATCCGTGTCACACTTTGTCTCTTACAGAAAAGTCTTCCTTATACATGGGTCTTAAGTTGTTCAATGCTCTGCCTCACAAATTGAAGACCTCGAATTAAAAAATTTTAAAGACTAATTTATTAAAAATGCTTGTTCAATGTGAGCAATATTCTTTAAAGGAATTTTTTGAATGAAAGAAATAATCAATAGTTCAATGTTCTCGTATATTTGTACTGCATACAATATTCGACCCATCAATCATACATGGGGAGTCAATATACTGATAAAAATAAGAACATAGCATTTATTAGACATACAGAATGTAAGATCTAAATATGAGTCATAAAATATTCATAGCCAAATAATCTTCAATACCATACTTTGATGGTGTCAAGAAAAAATAAATTTGACGAATTCAACCTTTATTGTACAATTTTTTATAGCAATGAGCTCTTGAATTAATAAACATTATGAATTATGATCAGCATGTCCATCAATGAAATTTCCATCAAAAAGATGATTTTCAAAATGGTGTAAAATGGATGAATTAACATTAAACATAGTTTTGCTGATCAGAACTGGTAACAAATGTTCTATTGAAAATATTTGAAGTTTTATGGGAGAATTTGAACAATTTTTCGCCCTCTTTACAAACATCAATTACAAATTGGCTAGCCCTAATTAATCTTCCATGTTTTTCTTCTTTGGAGAAGTGAAACATCTACTTCATTTCTCAAAAGATCAAGGTACTTTCGACATGAAATAAAGTATCCGAGCAACATATCCTACAATATCTTCTGAATATTATGTAGTGAGATTCCATGCTGTTGAAGTTGCATACTCAAATTTATCCATATCTGTAAAAACACTTTCCACGACTGAAGCAAACTGTTCTTTTTTTCAATATTGGTTGCATGCTAACTGCAGATTCGAATGTCAGGATATTGATGGATACCTGATTGATGGCATTTCCGGTATCAGAAGCGGATATTTGTGAGTGAACAATCAACCTTTTGTATGCTGCATCGAACTGTCTTGCAGTGGGGTTATAGTTATGTCCAGTTTTACTTCTAACACTGTCCTGCGACAGTTTATAAGTGAGAAGATATTTAAGGAATTTTTGCTTCAATGACATATTTCTCATACATTTGTTCCAAACTTTCAATGCAGATCAAGAAACCTAAAAATCCTGTTTTTCTTCCACTTCTTGTAATAGGTATCCCTTTCAATGTCAGTCCAAGAATAGATCTTTTCATCGTATGCATATAATCTGGTAAATTTCTGCATCGAGGAATGAAACTTGATCTCTGCAAATATATTTCTTTGAATATTCATTGTCAAACGGCAAATTATAACTTTTATCATCTTGGGGAGTGACAGTTGAGCTTGAGCTGCAAAAAAGTTCTCAATTAATGTATTGAATTATACTTTGTAAAAAATAATATAATATTATTATATAACAATATTTACTGACACATATTCTGACTCTATTTAATGAAGTTATATTCAAACAGGTTGAATTAAAATATGAATCTCTAGAACTTCCCACAGAAACTTACCTTGAAGACGTAAGTTCCCAGAGTTGGAACAGGATTGACATCATTTTTAAGATATTTTGTACCATTCACTTGAAAACCAAAATCTTTGGATTCGAAGTGCTCCGAACATAAGAACAGATTTTGAGGCATGTTTTCAGCATCAACCAAGTGCGAAATTGAAAGCCATATATTTCTTCTCTCAATATTAGAAGCAAATCTGAAAGTAAAATTATAAACATTGGACTATCTACGCCACTGATCTGCAAACATGAAACTAACCTGTGAAAACTCAAACTAGGGTTGCGAGAGTCCAATTTGCCAAACATTTGACACTTACGAACCATTATTTTAACGTATTTTCGAAAAACTCTTTGATATTTTGCTCAAGATATTCAGAAATGTCTCAGAAATTCAATTATTTGACACAACTGAACTAGATAGCGGCATGGCAACGTGTATCAAACATGAAATGTCAAATCGTAGGCCAATTTCGCTGATTGGTCGAGAACAATATTATGAATGAAACTGAAACAACCGGTGTTGTCAAGTTGGGAACCAGGTAATCACGTGAATGGCCATTCTGGAAGGATTCGACGTTAATGAATCGAAAATCTCAGACAACGTGACAACGTCGTTCAGATCTTAGCGTAATTCTCGTTTTGTAGTAATAGAGTCGTCCAGTTCGTTCTTCATTATGTGGCATCTTGGCTTCAAGATTTATCATCCTATACCACGTCTCCTCTTTCCTTTGTCTAAGCTCTAACCATTTACTTCTTGAAGAGGGAGTGAGATGGATACACAGGAATGGAAGGATATGAAAACGCGGAGCCTTTTTGCGCGTTCGGCAAGTGCATATCTCGTCGTATAAGCTTGAAATACATGGAACGGGGTGAAATAAGTGAACGGATATTTATTGCCGAACGCGCAATCATTCTTTTGAAGCATAAATGCTTTTAGATTTTAGATGAAGAATGCTGAATGGTTAAACACGCGAAATTAACTGTGACAGAAATGATAGTGATGATGGAATGATATAATAGAATATTCGATCAATACGTATATTATTTTGAATTTACTGGTGAGGCACTGCCTCATCTGCCTCATAGGACAAGCCGCCACTGGTGCCACCACTTCTACAAGAGGATCTACTTCCATAGGTAATTGCCTCGAATCTTCTTAACTCTTCCTACTCTTCATCCTTGAACAGAATTTAGAGTCGTCACAAAAAACAATCGTTTTCCATTCTTATACCTCCAGAGTCCAGTGTAGTCGTGTGCTGTATCGGGTCAGTTGATTACGTCAGTGCGTGGGAGTGTGAAATATCATAAAACGAATACGGCATGAAACAACCCGAAACACTAGCTCTGGAATAAACGGTGCACATAACAATGGACCTCTCATGCTCTGTGAACTAGTCCGAAATCGTTCTTGTGTGAGTGATGCTGCCCTTCAGAACCGAAAGTCGAATTCGACGATCTTCGCGTTCTGTGTTACTATGGGGACATTCCGTGTCCCTTGTTCATATTGTTCGGCCTTCTCAAATCCATCCTAACCAGCCATGATATAATAAATGTAGAGTTATCATATTCAGGTCAGTCCTAGTAGCATTTTTTCTGGAGAATAAGTCAGTTTTCGTTGAACCGACTTCATCAAACTCGATGAGTTGTTGAAAAATCATCAGTATTCTCATTCTAGGTATAACGAACAGCTCGAGCAGATGTTCAAGTATCCCTCACATAGGTCCGCAGCGAGATCGATGCTATCCAATTTGCTTGGTCTGTTAGTAGTTGAACGACGCAGTGTTTAGCTGTCTCTGCTTTTGATCCACAGCCTGGAAATCTAATCTGCTGACTTTTCCATACGGTACAAATGATACTTGTACCGACACTGTCCACATCAGCAGACCTATCATCACCCGAAGCTCAGCTCCTGACAGTTTCAGGAGCTTACTGGTATAGGTCGGTAAAATCATCATTAATTTGTTAGACTGAGCTGAGTAGTTCCAGGAGTGTTCCTTCAGAAGGTTACTGTTATCCAACTCACATTGTTGGACTGTCTTTTCCAAGCCCACAGGTTCAGGTCCAGCAGGTGTTAACCTATATGCACTTTCTGCATGCTCATCGGCTTTTTCATTTCCTTCAACACCACAATACCAGGCAACCATAGTAGAGTCACTTCATTGCCTCTGGCCAGTTGCTTTATGGTGTTTCGGCCCTCCCAGGTCAGCAGAGATCCATGGCAGTGTGATTCCAGGGACCTCAGCGTGGCCTGGCTTTCCGTGGTGAAGACATTCCTGGGCGCATACGTAAACATGATGATGACATACTTGAGGATGTTTTATACAAGGGTGTAGTTGGTATACAAATTCCACATGTTTGATATCTGAGACTAATCGAACCTGATAAAATCATCTATCATCGTTTGGAAGTTATCGGATTTTTGGCCAATATAAATCTTGGTAAACGTTTTTCGTGTCGAAAATTCTTCGTTTCTATAAAACCATGGAGGTAGGAGGAAGTGGAGGGGGCATGACGATCGAAAATTGTTACACACATTGGGAATATTGGTTTGTCCCATTCCAAGCATTCCATTCTGAATTAACAATTTGAACTTTGGTAAATGTGCTTTATTTTGGGATATTTGTTATTTTTGCGGTAGAAATATATACAGAAGAAATAAAAATGCTTTCTTATGCGGTGTATGGGTACTTTCATTCATTCAAAGCGAAAGTTGAAACACATTTCACAAGTAGGTGAAGTCCCTACTACCTCTCTCGTGTGTTGAAAAGATAGTTGTATGTGAACACGGTGAAAAAGAGTCATTTTCGTCACACAATTTTCAAATGATGAAGACTAGTTTCGAGACCAGGAATGGGCTCATTTTCAGGTCGAAACTACAAGAAAATCTCAATTAACATAAATTGGGGCAGATAACACTTACATACAAGCTAAAAAAGTCAAACTAAAAACAAATCTTCGTCAAATAATTAAGTGTCGAAATCTTCAAATTCAGAGCAACTATCCAGATTATTCATTTTATTGCAGGTTTTGCTCTACATCACCTCAGAAAGAAAATGATGTGGAAGGAGTGCATTGCCGCACAAGAGAACAATAACACACAACCAAGAAGTTATTGGTGTGCCTGATAAGTTAAGGTGGTCTCGTTCATCCATCGAGTTATGTGGTGAAAATCTGTTCTCATTAAATGACATTTCAGAGCTAATTTTATGTCCACCACAGAATCTGGACCAAGAATATGCTTTTCATCATTTTTTTTTATTTGAGTTATTGTGTTTCGGCAACTAGGCCATTGCACATGGTAGGTACAATGTGTTACATTTAATAACTGTGTTATTTTCAATACATACGGCATATAAAAATGATAAACGAATCAGTTCAATTATGTGTGTATCTATGTAACTATTTCGAGAACTATTTTGTGATTCTGTTTGGACTCCAATTCATGTGAAGACCTGAAAAGCTAGATTACATGTCATTTTGACTCCTTATCCTCATCAAAAACGAAACAAACTTCTAATTCAACAAATTCCAATTCGCGCCACAAATTGCTTTTACCAGTATGGCGATTTTGTGGGACAGGCTAATCGTGATATTGTTTAAACTGATTTCTCCCCTGAAACTACAAGCTTCGACGCTTGTAACTTGTACGAGTTCGGGGCAGCAGTTGTGTTCTCTGTAGGCTTTGTTACTGTTTCCTTATACGCCACCTTAGGCACAGCACTGTTAATTTTCGACCAAACAGTGAAATTCAGGTACGAATAATTCAATAGGTTCAATAGTTGCTCCTAAAAGTTTGGGTGATAATAGTTGTTGATATTTTTTCAATCAGGACAACCGACATAATTTTGTTTATTTTGATCTGTACAGATTCGAATTGCAATTGCAAATTCCAAAACTATACCTAACTTGATATTTAACTGATAACATATTCGGGATAGATTCCCAGTTTCAAAGCGTTATGACATCAAAGCGGAATTACATAACTTACAGCGTATAACAAAATTTTGGATTGAGTGCAAAACAGATTTCTGGAGCGCTATTAATCGTTGTTGAGGGACCTGACTGCGAACAAAGATTAAAATTAAAATATTACAAGATTTTTGTTCCTGTATCTTTCAACATACTTTACATTACTGTTCAAGAATCATGAATGAGAAATTTGAAATTCTTTTCAAAATTGAACATTAATGCATTAGTTTCTTACTAGGTACATTTACATGTTGAGAGGGAAGTTAGAGATTCCAAAGAAAATGTGAATTCAGTGGAATAAATCAGTTTCTACCGAAGGAATTCGCTATAAGAAAAAAATCTCATTCTTGTATGGATGGAAATGAACATCATCAAGAAGATAGATCGAGAAACGTATATGTTTGAGTTAGATTGAAGCTCTGACTGCCTATACGTTCTCAGGTGATTCAATGATCTGAGAGACTGACTGTTCAAAATTCATATATTTTGTTTTCGAACAGGTACTAGAAAGTTTCCTATTGCAAATGGTGCGGTAACAAAAAAAACGAGCTCTATAACTTTTACCCACTTTTCCCGTGGTTCAGTAAGAACCCCAAAAAGGTCCTACTTGTTCTCTCAATTGCAATTATTATATACGATATAAATAACGATCAGAGTCACAAAACCTATAGACCAAGAGCCAGTGACCAATTTTCATATGTCATTTCATAACTCACCAAAATTTACTTCTTTAATGTTTAATTATTAATTTATTCAATTTTTTAATCATTTAATATCTGCTCGAAAATAAAAACCATTTCTGCCAGCCCATAATGGCCGGAGTAGACTACCATAAGCGCTCAAAGAGGCCAGAAAATTAGGTTCAACTATGTCATAGTATCATACACAAAACTTTCAGGAATTGTTATTGATAATATATTGAATCTATAAAAAATAATGACAGAACTTTTTCGTCCCTCCTAAGTGTTGGCAGAACTCTTTGAAAATTCATTAAGAACAGCTGTACTTATGTCATTTCAGTACACTCTAAATTTACAGAAAATAAAGAAAATGTTTCTAGAAAGCGAATTGTAATCATGACAGAAATTTTTGACATCACGAACCATCTGCCAGAACGAGAAATGTTGCCACGCAAGTGCGAGCGAAATGAGCTCATTCATATTTGCAAGTCAGACCGAGAGAGCATATTGGGCATTTACGAGACTCATCAAAAGTTGATAGAAAATTATGTGGAGGAAGCTAAATTTTTTTCATGAAATTATAGAATTTGTTTTCAGTTTCATTTACCTGATACGATGATAAGGATATTCGGATGTACTCGTAAAAAAAAGCTCACTGTGAAAGTCTTATACTCTCTTTTACTACTCTTAGTCTACCCAACTTTTGGGGTTTTAAACTTTTAAATGCCCTGTTGGTTTATTTTTTACCCCTTTATGTGACTGAGATCTTACACTTCTTTGAATGTTTCGTAAGTCACACAGGTATACTCAAGACCTCCTCAATCCATTCGAAAAATTCTTGGAGCTCAGTTCAGATTCGAGCATAAATTCTTCTAACAAAGTCAATGTTTATTGATAATCTGTTGGTGAGTGTTCACTCATTTTTTGAGAACTAACCATTATAATATTGTTGAAAAATATTTCTTCATTGAAAATGTCAACCAAGATGACGATGATGAGGAAACAAATTTTGAGGATGCGTAGGAAGAGCATATTTTTTTGAATAGTTTTTTACAAAATGAATTGTTGTAATGTTGAAAATAAACACCTTTAATTCCTTTAATTGACAATAATACATGCCCAATATGCGCTCTCGATCTGACTTGCAAATATGAAAAAGCTCATTTCGCTCGCACTTGCGCGGCAACATTTCTGGTTCTGGCAGATGGTTCGTGATTTAAAAAATTTCTGTCATGATTATAATTCGCTTTCTAGACACATTTCCTTTATTTCCTATAAATTTCGAGCGTACTGAAATGACATAAGTACAGCTGTTCTTAATGAATTTTCAAAGAGTTCGGCCAACACTTAGGAGGGACGAAAAAGTTCTGTCATTATTTTTTATAAATTCAATATATTATCAATAACAATTCCTGAAAGTTTTGTGTATGATACTATGACATAGTTCAACCTAATTTTCTGCCCTCTTTGAGCGCTTATGGTAGTCTACTCCGGCCATTATGGGCTGGTAGAAATGGTTTTTATTTTCGAGCAGATATTGAATATTAAACAAGGAAATTTTGGTGAGTTATGAAATGACATATGAAAATTGGTCACTGGCTCTTCCTCTACTACAAATCGCAGGATTTGAAATTTAAGATTCGCACACTCAAAACTTGCATTCAAATAACGCTGAAAGCGTGGATGTGTTATGTATTTGACTGTAATGTTGTTAAGCAAAAACTAGATTGGACTCTGATGATCATTTTTATGAAGTTGCGTGTGAACTATAATCATTTTTGTGTGGATCAGTGATTATTAAAACGTATATAACTTAGACACTGAGCACAATTCAATAAATTTGTAAAAACCAAACGGAATCTCTTGAATTACTCTGCCATTATGTTATTAACAGTTTAGGTTCGACCAAAAGTGAACCCTGATCGTTATTCCCTTGTACTCTTCAATTATATTCGTACCTAAAAGTGAGTTTAATTCCGTGAGATAAGGACTTTATCCGGTACAACATTACACGAAACCAGAAAACCAGACTAAAACCCAAGTGTTCATACAGTGAACTCGTTCCGTGAAAGACAAAAACTATTTATCTTCAAGAGGCTACAGAATACTAGTAAATACATCTCTTCGTGTCAAATCATTACTTCAGTGTTCACTTTGAGGTACCTATTTATTTCTATTTCAAACATTACATTTTTTTTTGTAATTCTCGTGGTGATAAGAATTGGTACAGCAGTCCATTATTCTCTCCTCGAGAGCTCATGCATTTTCAACACTGACTTTTTCTCAATATGTCCCTCGACACCATCCCGTTTCACATATCATACATTGAAAAAAAGTATGTATTGTTTTTTTCAATAGAACATGAATATGTCAAGGAGTATCTACTCCTTCATCAAAATCTGGAAATATGAAATGGGGTCCAGTATCTTTCTGCTTTCGAGTGAAGTCATCGAAATAAGAAAGAATCATACGTCTGTCATGGAAATATAAGGAAATTGAAACGAGTGTTGCATTATAGTAATTATTTCCTCTCGAACTCAACGAGCTGGACCAAAAAAGTCATCTCGCTTTCACTACGCAAATTAGAACTGAGGAAAATGACGGACATACTCACGGAACACTGCCTGGGAATTATCACTTTCGGAACATGGGATGATACCTGTCACTTCTGTCAAGAAGCCGCTGAACCGCTGAACACCTGCTATGTAATTCCGAAGCCATCAGGAAAAGGTGCGGCATTTTGCCTCCTGTTTCTCAAAACCGGAAAAAGTAATGGACGTGCAACCGAGAAGGGCAGTCAAGAGGCTCTGCTACCTGACTGGTAAACAGCGCGGCATTGCACAATAGATCTTAAGATCGAGGTGTTTGCGAGGCTTAGCTTAGCCTCATTGTCCCTCTCTAATCTAGTCTTATTTACGTCAATAACTGTCATGGAAATATATAGAAATTGAAACGAGTACTGCATTATAGTAATCATTATTCCATTTCACATTATTGATGATGAACGTGTTACTGAAAGAACTTTTCCGTTACTCCCTATAATAATCAACAGATAATAATTTTGTTCCAATACATTTTCAGGAATATTGAACCATAATAGCTTATCGATCGGTAATACATATATGTAACATCTATTCCTCCATATTCCATCATCTCTTTCACGCGAAATTTGAATGCAGTTAATTACTTATATCGTCTTTATGGATTAGGGCTATTTAGGACATGTCAAGTACGAGATCTAGGTATAATATTCGATACAAGGCCTACCTTGGATTTTCAGCTTGAGTGTATTGTCAATCCTTTGAAGGAAGCTTGAGTACTTCTCACAAGAAGCCGCTCTCAATATCTTGTTTTCCCTTTATTCCCAACTGAAATTTTCCTTTTATACAAGGTGAGTCACCGAAATGTTCTCCTGGAGTGCGCAATGTTGATAACCACACTATGTTCATGAGAAACACGATTTACTGATTTAGACGTACAGAATCCAATCACACGATCTTCAAATCACAATTTTACATTACGAGGATGTAATGTTATGAAAGGATAAGGGGGGCAAATATAATGATTTGAAATTCTTCGTTCTCTAGAGGCACTCCTTCATGGATTCTTAAGGATATTCAGGAAGAAACATTGAATAGGAAACAGAGGTCTCTTCCAGAAAAAAATCATGATTTTGAAAAATCGTTCGGACCCAATCGTGTTCTTCAGAGGAACATGTTTTTCCATAAAAAACCATAGTCGTATCATTTCATCCCTCTGCGCGGCAACCCTAATCCATTGAATTTGATTGGGGAAGATGGCTCGTGCGATATGTTGTTGAAGAAGCTGCCATTTTCTTTTGTTATTCGAGAGAAATCTCAAAATATGATTGAACGGCAACTGTAGTAGACGTTTACTGATCTCGAAATGCTTTGGAATTCTGATTGAACAGATTGAAGAGGAGTATGCTGCAATACATATTGCTTATCGTATATTCAAAATTTGATGTTGCATTATTGGATATTATAGTGACTATTTCCTTCGTCCTAATTTCCACCAATCAGAAACACGCCATTTTGAATCACAAGTGGTTTCTAGATGGAAAAACTGTATGGCAGAAGCTGTCAGCAGTTTTTTCGGGTTTACCCGCGGCAAAACTTGACAGATTGTTGTCAACGAAAATTAATAATACATACAAAATGCATCCAGAATAATCTGTTACTCATGAAATGGTCTTGTCAAATACCATTCGGGCGTCTAATTTTTCCTGTGAAAAAAATCGAAACGACACAATGCAAAGTAATATTTTTTTAACAAAAAGCATTCGTGCAGGTGCAAAAATCCTCGTCTTCGACTCGGATTCTTATTGAAATATTACTTAGTAAGTCGAAGACGAGGATTTTTTCACCTACACGAATGCTTTTTGTTAAAAAAATATTACTTTGCACTGTGTTTTTTCGATTTTTTTCACAGAAAAAATTAGATGCAGGAATGATATTTGACAAGACTATTTCATGAGTAACAGATTATTCCGGATGCATTATGTATGTATTATTAATTTTCGTTGACAACAACTGTCAAGTTTCGCCGCGGGTAAACCCGAAAAAACTGCTGACAGCTGCTGCCATACAGTTTTTCCATCTACAAATCATTTGTGATTCAAAATTGCGCGTTTCTGATTGGTGGAAATTAAGACGAGGGAAAAAGTCATGAAAATAGAACCATATTCCATCAAGGAGTATAATATGGAATATCCTTTCAGAATTTAATTGAGTTTTTCTGAGTTTTTGACGTTTTCTCTCTTCCTTCGTATTTACAATAGTCCGCATTCATAAAAATGAAGCATTTACTCACAAGTAAAAGGTACAAGCAAAACGTAGAAGTTAAAGTTTTGCTTCAATTCGTATTCATAATCTCCACCTTTTCCTCGCAAGGAAATGCTTCGGATAAGTGAAGTAAAAGATACACCTATTTACGTATTCGTCTCCAAATTGGGCTGGCTTTGCAATACAAATGTGCGTGCAGTCAACAACCCCAGTAGCTGTTGGGAAATGGAACCTGGTCAACCACTTCTCTTTGGCCTTCATGATCTGATTTTCAGTGTTGTACCGGGTTTTCCACTATAAATTGACCCCCCCTCTAACTGTTACAAAAACAGATACGTAAAAATATTTCATACGAAAATTGTACGAAATCAAATAATTTTTTTGAAAATGATTACGTCAATTGGGATATATACAGGGTGAACAACATAATGAATGCAACTAAATTTTTTCAAATGGGACACCCTGTATTTTTTCCATATTTTAATTTTTAATTTTCTCTGATATCGAATATACATACATATATGCGTATATGTGGGTCTGTCTTTTTCATTTCCAGTGTTTCAAAGTTTTGAAATGAAACCACGGAATAAAACAATGCATATGAGAAATCATTCTGAAATTCTTTATATTTAAACAATTTACTTAAAAGCAATATTTTTTCAAGAAAAACCTAACAGTATCCGATGAAAAATAAAACAAAATAAACTATGTTTCTTAAAATTTAAAACTCTATGGTACTCAGAATGAGAGAGAAAGACCAAACATATGTAATATATTCGAAATGTTCCATTTGAAAAAATGAAGCTGCAATCAATATATTGCCCACTCTGCATATATTTTTTTATTTTGTGAAATCATTTTAAAAAACATTAGTCGATTTTGTGAAACTCTTGTCAAAAACATTTTTTTGTACCTCTTTCAGTAACAAAGTTGAAGGGGGAGGGTCAAATTATGGTGAAAAACCCGGTACAATCCAGAAGAAGAAGAAGTGAGAAGAAGTTGTTGCGTACCTAGATTTCTATTTTTGGAAGCAAATCCTTCAGTTTTTGAGCAAATGCTTCTTTTTATAAATACGGCGAACGTATTTTTACTACAGTTCTTTTTATGCATATACCTTGAAGGAATTGCTCTTTTTTTGAAAGTAAAAGGTGAGGCTTTTTTTGTAAATACGGCCTAATGATTATGAGAATAAACTTATGTTTACGTTATTGGTTTTTGTTCATTATTTCCATCTGAGTGCTTATTCACCTTTCGGTTCCATGTGAGAGGGAAACATTGTTTTATATTGTTTTTTAACACTTTGCTGATTATGTGATATGTGGGGACTGTTCGACTGTTGAATTATCTGTTAGCTTTTCGAATATATGATGAAATTCTATCGAATTTCCCATTGTTGAATTTAGGGTCTACCTGATATTATTACTTGATAAATAGTGACTATCAAGGGAAGGGAACACCTACAGGGACTTGCACTTGAAATAGGAAACTCTAAACGATCGTTCAGAATCCCTGTGGGACACTAAAGCCGACAATCTGCCACATATCTTAACAATGTGCGTTCAGAAATATAGATGGATATACCCAGAAGATTTACATGATAGAAATTATAGGGTACCTTGAGCAATTAGGAATTCATAGCTGATCCCAATGGGCCACGATAGAAATGGTTTATGAATTTTTCACTATCATACTGTTTGGTAGAATAAAACACAACATCAGGTAAATAATGGTGAAATAATTAATGTATACAGGACACACTCGGTACGAATACCTTTTGTAAGGAATAGACAATTCAGCAGATGGAGTTTGCAGACTTTGTGTACATGAATTGAGGAAGTTTCTGAACCTTGCTACTTCAGGAATACTGGATGTTCCTGAATTGAACGTACAAATGAAAAGGGGAGATTTTTTGAGTAAGTTTAAGAAAAAATAGTTCCAAAAACATGGGATCGCAAACGTCTCGTTTTCGAAGATACAGAGTGTTGATCTTTTAATTTTTTCAATTTTTTTTTTCATAATATCTACACTTTCGCGATGATAACAGCTCTGTTAGGGGACACAATAGACCTTTAGGTCATAGTGGACTGTAACCCCTTTTCACTATAACTTCAACTATCTACACTTCACAAGATATTCAACTAAAATTTGGCATAGATATTTCATTTGAGAGTTCTCACCACGTGACATGACAATTTCGATAGCAGACTTACAGAGTGATATTTTTTCTGGAACACTGTTTTCCTCCAGGACTTTTTTTTTGGTGAGGAACTGTTAATTTGAAAGAATGTAAAGAAAAGCTTTGTTGTTATACTAAACTTTTCGTTCGCCCATAGTTTTGTCGTATCTCCTACCGATTTCGAAAAAAAAAATTTGAGCGATTGTCTCGAAATCCTCGGCAAAATCCAAATTATGATGAGAAGGCCAGTTGGTGAGAAATCTGAACTATTCAAGATTAGGGGTCTGGCGGGCCATGACTGATGTCCAATCCTCCTGATGTTTTCATAACTTTCTTTCAAATACTCCCTTATAATGAACCTAGCACACCCTGTATCTCGGAAACGAAACGTTTGCGGTCTCATGTCCATGGAACATTTTTTTAGTTAAAATTATACAAGAAATCTTTCCTCTTCGTTTGTACAGGGTGTCCCATTCGTTTTATCCTATCCCCTTATATAGGAACTCACACATGTATTAGAAAAAAGTTTCATATAAAAGTTGTTCGTGTTAATGTAATCTTTCATTGTATAATAATTTCAAAATGGCGTCGAGCTTATACACAGGGTGGTGACATAAAGTTATACTTTTTTAAATGGAACACCCAATGTATTATTATATTTTTGAAAAGAGCTCAAGAACACGATTTCAGTCATAGATAACATCAATAGTCTAATATGTTCCGTTCCGGATTTATGGCTAGTTTTCAGTGAAAAGGGGTCCAACTTTGGACTGCAATAAAAAAGTCTCTATGGAATGGATTTGAATGAAACTTGCACTGGGAGTTTTTCAATTTAGTTGTCTTTCCTATTTAGTCACAAAAAATTTGATAGACAGCGATTAAAATCAATGCGATTGTCTTTCTTCAACCTCCAAATATCTCGAATTTTTCAAATGGAACACCCTATATTGAGTTACATCATTTGAAAGATCTCTTCAAGACGAATCTTAATATGTAGGGTAGCATAGGTCTAAAATTTATTTTGGACTTATAGACGACTCATTTATGTAATGTTGAAATTTTATAGCATAATCATTTGAATATATCGTTGTGAAGGTTACGACATATTGAAATTAGCTGCTTGGTTTAGAAATATTTGAAAGCAAATTCATCCAGAATAAAAGGAATTTATTAATCATCCAATCAAATCACAACAAATAAAATAAATTCACAGTAAATGTTCAAAATAGCCACCATTTTGGGCAATACAAGAAGTAAATCGCTTTTCCAAGCTTTTGACACTATTCTCAATGAGTCATCTTGAAGAGATCTTTCAAATGATGTACCTCAATAAAGGGTGTTCCATTTGAAAAATTCGAGATATTTGGAGGTTGAAGAAAGACAATTGCATTGATTTTAATCGCTGTCTATAAAATTTTTGTGATTAAATATAAAAGACAATAAATTGAAAAACTCCCAGAGCAAGTTTCATTCAAATCCATTCCATAGAGACTTTTTTATTGCAGTCCAAAGTTGGACCCCTTTTCATTGAAAACTAGTCATAAATCCGGAATGGAACATAATAGACTATTAATATTATATATGACTGAAATCGTGTTTTTGAGCTCTTTTCAAAAATATAATAATATATAGGGTGTTCCATTTAAAAAAGTTTAACTTTATGCCACCACCCTGTGTATAAGCTCGACGCCATTTTGAAATTATTATACAATAAAAGATTACATTAACACGAACAACTTTTATCTGAAACTTTTTTCTATTACATGTGTGAGTTCCTATATAAGGGGATAGGACAAAACGAATGGGACACCCTGTACTTCCAATTTAGGAACACCCTGTATATGTATTATGTCATCGCTCACCGTCCGTTGCCGCCCTGATATAAGTAAGGGAATAATTCGAAGAAAAATAAATTTTTTATTTCTGATGTGCCTAATTACATGGCAATTATAGGGTAAGCAACTTCAAAATGGAAATTTCAGTCAATAGCAATCTGCAATACTGATATTAACACATTGTTCACAATAGATAAATCTGAATAGTAGAAATGTTATTCCAACTGCAAGAAAGAAATGATTGAAAAATGTGTTCGGAAATTCATAAATAGTGTGTTGAACTGTTGCTACATTATTTCATAACGAGTCGACCAATTTCCGAACTTTTTTTACTTTCAAATTAATAAACAAGCACAAGGTAACTCTAGATTCTCTAGCTTTCACACAGGGCACTACCAACATTTGATGTTTCAATTGTTTGCGCTCAAGTTGTGAACACGATATTGAAATTTGGGAAATGTGCGTTTCAGAATATGCCTGAATATGTATGTCTGTAGTAATCATAAGCTCGACATTCGAAGATACAATGATCCAATAAGTGATTGAATATTTCACATAAACGGCTGCTATTGGCTTATTTCAAACAATCAACCAATAGTAGTTGGGCCAATTAACAATATGAAATACTATCTTTAGAATTAGAATATAGAAAACAAAAATCGACAATTTTCTTGCTATATTACCTCCGACAGCCCTTCTACCACGAACTATTGCAATCTCAGAGAAAATAAACAGAAACATCGAAGATGCAGAGCCATTAAATCAATTTTCCCGAAATTCATGTTCAAAAACGAATCAGATATAAACCCTGGTGAGCTGCTTTCGGTTCTACTCCAATAACAGAGCTCTTCTCTGCGTTTGCCGTCATCCAGAAATTATGAGCGATTACACTGGTCAGTCTCGTGAATTTGCCGCTCTGACAGTGAGGGAGTAAACAGGCAAAATCGATTTGAGCTTTACGAAAGAGAGCTTCGGCAACTTCCTCGCAGATGGCGATACGGTGTAACATAATCTGAATGATTCATAAACCGATTATTCTATGAATATGGATTCAGGTCACTAATGAGATTTTAATGAGAATTCGTGGAAGGTGTAAGCGAAAATTAATAATTCAGAAGGGAAGAGGTTTCAATGCTTGATTCTTGTCCTTGAGTGGAAATATGATGAAAAGCTCTGGAAATGCACAGGTTTTGAATCGGATTCTTCTATAATTTATGCATATTAGTTTTTTGCACATAATCTGTGTAGGTATTGGGAATTTAATTATGAATATGAATTATTATGTAATACGATTCGTAGATTCGTGCGTTTTCAAATGCTTTGTTGCACTCGGCTTCGCAGCTTAAGTTTTGTTCTATAGCTACTTCTCTAGGACAATTTTTATTGAATTGCTATCAATAAATTTTATATTAATTCCCGAAAAATTATCTGGAAATATGAGGATCTCCATTCTGAAATCGAGTTCTCTAAAAAGAAGAGATCAGAATTCCATAACTGCAGATTTTTCTCATTTAGGAATTGAAACTCAAACGCGCGTGAAAAATTTCAGCGCTCTATGCTTCTTTCGAAAGTTATCGTGTATGTATATCCAGTGGCGTATTCAGGGGGGGGGGCCCAGGGGGGCCGGGCCCCCCCCGAACCATATAATCACAGAAACGAAATTGCAAAAATAGGATAGTATTAAAATTCAATTTTCCTCATTCGGGAAATCCGGGCCCCCCCCGAACTGAAATCCTGGATACGCCACTGTGTATATCTGATTTATTTTTGGGATAACCAATTTTTTCAATATAAATTGAGTGAATTTGTTGAAGCTTTCGCGGCCATCGTTTAATGTCGTCGTTTATTTAACGGCGAGAGCCGAATTGCTCGAAAAAAATATCAAATAACATAAATCGAGTGCTTTTATGTTTTTAATGATGAAAGCCAATCAATTAGTCGCCGACAGTTTTGATATTTTTTATTACCATCAGGGCACTGAAATGAGAAGTACCTACACAACGTACACAAATAACACTAAATGAATATTTTTCGATACATACACTATACTAAGCAAATACAGAAAGGTAGGTACATTAGATATTTACAAGGTCAACAAAGAATAATCAATGGGAATTTCTTTGAAAATACTTTTGAAGTTGGAAAAAAAATTAGGTTTATCTTTCTAGGTATGATATTTTCAACGAGCTTTTGGTTTTCCAAATTGAAGAATAATTGATTGGGAAATGAGCGTTACAAAATCGAATATAGAACCTTCTTTACAATTCATTAATGACAATCAATGTGCTATGGGCAAGAACGTCTACATATCATACGACAAGTCAACAACGTACGGTGAAGAACAATCAGAGGCGGCCTTAGGATGAACAATAATCAAATTTGGTATTTTTAGGGGAGGTTGAAATTATTTTGTGGTAAGGTAAGCCTTATACCCGGTCTAATATGTTAAAAATTTTTCATTAATTTATACAGGGTCCTGCAATAGTGCGAAAATCTTCCATATCTACCGAACCAGACATCTCACAGATTTCGTTGGAGAGTAGACCGCTTGTACCTTCATTTCTGCATCTCAGGAAATTATTTTCTGATATACAAGGTGTCCCCGAGAAATGTTATTCAACAAATGCATGATTTCTTTGATGGATCACGCCATAGATTTTCACATATTTTCAATGACCTTCATTACCTCCTTCATGACGCAAAATATTAGAGACATTTTCCCAACGGTACAGATGTTATTCGAAGAAAACTGCAAAAAGGTGAGGAAAGAGCAGTTCAGTAGAAGTTTTCTGACGATTTCCAAAAGCGGTAGTAACATGAATTTTATCTGAAAGTTTTTTAATTGAAGGATTTGCCTTGACACGGTTCCCAAACGATCAACCTGTCATGTACAGGGTGTCCGTTGTTAGGGTCCAAATATGAAGAACTTCAAATTATTATTTCTCGATTTTTTCAAATGTATCACCCTGTATTTTTCTTCACAATAATGTTGACAATTGAATACCTTATATTTTCTCAGAGGTAACGTCAGGATTATTTTCACTCCCGCATCTAGCACGAAAAATGATATCGCAACTGAAAATTTTATTCATATATAATACCACTAGAGATGAAATTTTTCCGGCAAAATTTCTCGATTGTAGAATGAAAGTTTGTTGCTTTCGGAAATTTCGCGAATGACATTTTTTTCAAAATCACGAGCCGTTAGGCGGGTGATTTTGGAAAAATGTCATGGGCGAAATTACCGAGAAGCAACAAACTTGAATATTACAAGAGAGAAATTTTACCTGCTTGTATTGCGCTATTTGACAAATAAGTATTCATCATGGATCCACTAAACTGTTTTCTCTATGGTATTCATTCCCGAAGCTATCTATAAATTTGAGAAACGTCAAAAATTTCCTCGCTGAAAAACCAACTTGTTGAATGCAATAAAACTAAATGAATAATTATTTACAAACTTTGAAACCTTTCCGGAATCATACTTCCTGAGCATCAACATAAAAATGATATTTTTTTATCCGTACAAGCATACATATTGATCGCGTATCCAACCAATTATAGGTATATCAGTTTTTATCGGCTTTCCAAAAAAAAATATTAATTGGTTATTGCTACTTAGAGCTCAAAGATACTTTCGAATACAGTGAATCAGTATGAATTTTTGAAAAAAATGGGATGGTTGATATGATTTTCATGTTAGGGCAGTGCCACAGAACCTGTTTTTTCAGGAAGTCGAACTTATGCTGCCCAATATCCCGATAGGAATCATTCATCCCATTTTTTCCAAAAATTCATACTGATTCACTGTATTCGAATACGTGATCAATATGTATTGCTTGTACGGAAAAAAATATAATTTTTATGTTGATGGTCAGGAAGTTTGATACTGAGAAGGTTTCAAGATTTGTCAATAATTATTCGTTTAGTGTTATTTCATTGTTTAACCTCTTTTGAATATGTCCATTAGTTATTATTCGAATAAAATTTTCAGTTGTGATATCAATAATCCTAAGGTTACTTCTGAGAAAATGTGAGGTAATCAATTGTCTATATTATTGTAGAAAAAAAAACAGGGTGATAGATTTGAAGAAATCGAAAAATAATAATTTGAAGTTCTTCATATTTGGACCTCAATAACCTGTATATGACAGGTTGATCGTTTGGGAACCGTGTCAAGGCAAATCCTTCAATCAAAAAACTTCCAGATCAAATTCATGTCACTATCGCTTCTGTAAATCGTCAGAAGGCTTTTACTGAACTGCTTTTCCCTCGCCTCTTTGCAGTTTTCTTCGGATGAGATCTGTACCGTTGGAAAAATGTCCCTAATATTTTGCATCATGAAAGAGGTAATGGCGTTCATTGAAAATATGTGAAAATATATGGGGTGATTCATTAGAAGAATCATCCATTTGTTGAACAACATTCATCGAGGACACCGTGTATATCAGAAAAATAATTCCCTGAGATGCAGAAATAAAGGTACAAGAGGTCTACTTTCCAACGAAATCTCTGAGATGTCTGGTTCGGCAGCTATGGAGGATTTTCGCACTATTGCAGGACCCTGTATATTAAAAGGTTTTTCTCACGGTGTATACAGGGTGAATTTTTTGAGTGTTTCATTAGACGTATTCGAGAAAGGAATTTTGATATACGGATTCAAGATCCTGCAGTTTTGTTTAAGAGTACATGAACTTAAATTGTAAAATATTTTCAAGCGGAATATACCTACTTCCGATTCTACCGGAGACGAATGTGATCTTCGTTATTATAAATGCAATACCCTGTATATTTATACATATTCGAATTCTTCGTTCGATTCTGCACTGATTCGATGTCTGATATGCGCCACCACTTCAAGCGACGGTTGAGTTATAGCCTGATTGTCAAATTTGTTGACAGGAAGAATGTCATAAAATAGGAGATGAGGAGATATTATACAGGGTGTCTGAAACAGAGGTTCAAAGTGAGCCTGAATGAAACTATGGAATCTCATATTTTTCAAATGGTAACCAAATAGTTTTGTAAATCCGTTCGATTGCTCGTCGGAAACTAGTTACCTATAGTGTGCCAAACATTTAATGTCTTCAAAATCAGTAGTTTTACCGTTATCGAATAACATTCGAATTTCACGACTAAAGCCAGGTTTGGCTCAGTAGATTTCAGTGGTATTCTCGTATATTTCAAAGTAGGCTGTTAGAAATTGTCAATCTTACTTATTTTTATTGATCAAGCACAATGAAAAAACAAGCCATAATATAAGGGTACACTAGAGTGATATATCAGAAGTCTGTTCATTATTTGCGCAGCGAATGTGACAAATAAACAAAGCAGATAATGAATGATCTTAGTTTACAACTGACATATTTTCACTATTGACATAACCTGCTTGAAAATTACTTCTAATGAAACACTTGGAACAATAACCCGTATATCTTGAGACGAAAATGTTTCTCCCGAAATCATATAGACCAGTGTATATGTTCCTCCACCTTTTGGTGAAACATCCAGTATGAAAAAAGAAGAGCAAAGTGCTTATAACTCGCATAGAAGAGATTTCTATTGAGGATAAATAATCAAATTATACAGCGTTCCCATAAGAGGCTACCAATTTTTATATTTGAATTAAATTTTTTTTTAGTCAACATAACAAACTTTTTATTATACTAAATAACAGCTAATTCTTGCGGATTTATGATGATTCATTATTATTTGGCTGATTCAATTAGAACTTTTGAAAAGCACGTCTCATGCATTACATTGGCCAGTTATACTTTTTTACGAAAATATCTGCTTCATATAGATAAATATAAAATGAATATATTGACGGGAGGTAAATAAGCGGATCATATGACATTTTCCAATTTTTATCGTAATAATAATACTCCTTGGGAGTTACATAGCCAGCCCATGAATATATTTCACTTCCTCTGTTCCGCAGAACTGGATTATGAATGTTGAAAACCCCAAAGGTGATATGAAGAAGAAACAATTTGTATTTGTCAAAACGCCCATGTCTTTCTGCCTGTTGTTTTTCATACTGGTAAATGTCTAAGAGAATTGGATCTTTGAAGCGGCTACCTATTACGAATTCAAGCAGCGCCCTCCACATTTTTGCTTATTTTAATTATGATATGAACGGATCGATTTTTCGATTTTTATGCATATTCTCTCTTGGCAGGGAAACATTTCGCCATTGACTCGATCTGGTATCTAACATAATGATAATACATAATAAACAAAAATGATTAAAAAAATAACATGTTATCAGAAATGATCCAGATTTCATTTACTGGTACTATTGGCAGATCGTAATGCAAAGTTATATATGTAATTGTGTAACAAACTCCTGATTTTTTTTGGTCCAGCAAAAAATTTCAGTGCGTAGAATAGATCATCTGGACATATGCCGTTTTCTTATAAATTTTTTAAATTGAACATCTCATTCAAGAAATTTTCGGTGAAATGATTTATTTTGATGAGATCTACCACCTGTCAAAAGAAAAGCCTCACCTTCAAATATACACCCTGTATTCCGATCAAATGATTTCCATTTCATGCTTTGAAGAGATACAAATGTTGCAGATGATATATGATCTGAATTACCTTCATTTAACTCACCAAACATCTCTACAGGATTAAAAAGTATGAGGCGACTGCTGCTTGTTTTCTTTCGTGAGAATAAGCATCATCGATTTTCATGTCACTCACCTGAAAATAAAGAAAAACTGTTTTTATGGAGAAAATGCATCGCGTTACATCGAAGAAAGTTTTGGTGATAGAAACATTTAATATTTTCGAATTCGTGTGGAAATAGATAAAATTTTAATGAAAATCTTATAATTAAAATCAGGTATTATGAGAAGTTGGTATACTTCATCAGTTTTATATAAAAGGAGAAAGCTACAAGGATAATTTTCCATACCACTTTTATAGAATCATGTCCTTATGTCGAATAGAAGGTATATTTGCAAGGAACAACTTCCCTTCCGCATTGAAATATCCTCTGTCAAGCCGTATGCCATTATATAAAGTCATTATTCGTTATCCAAAAATCATTTGATTATCCATAATTATTTTTTTTTGTGAATTTTTGTTTTTTTATTTAAGTTAATTGAAAATGATTGAACAAATTATCATTTTTTCTACACCGGTACTATAATGATACACTTATATGCCCATAATCCGTTTCATGCCCCTGCACACTAAAAAGGTTCTGTGCGAGACTTTGGTCTTGTCACAGTTCACTTATTGTTCTCCTGTGTTTGGTTTTTGTCTCGATCAAGAAACGTTGGTACGGATCCAGCGTGTGCAGAACTCCTGTATCAGGTTTATTTATGAAATAAGGAAGTATGATCATGTCTCGCATAAGTTGAGGGAATTGAGTTGGCTTCCGATGGGGATTTGTTTTGAATTTTACTCTCTCTGTACATTTCATAAAATCAATTTAAAGAGAAGCCCACCATATCTCTTCAATAGATTGGTTTACAGAGCTGACGTTCATAATATCAACATACGCCGTAGGAATATACTGTCATGTCCCCGTCAACATCTACTTTTGAAAGAAATTTCAGTTACAATATTTGCAGGTTGTACAACGGTATTCCTGATAATTTTAAGCTGTTGAATCCGAATAGTTTTAATAAAACGATTAAGGCCTATCTCCTCGGTTCCTTGTTTGTGTGATTTCTTGCCGGTTTATGGGATTTGTTCATGGATATGCTCATATTTTTTTTCTCTTTGTTTTTTTTATATTTTCTCTTTTTGTTCAATTCTGTATACATATTTTCATTTTTGTATAAGTTATGTTCAAATGTAATTGTTCTGTACCACAAGGGTTGAGTGTTGAGTGGTAGAGCACCTTTGGGTGAACTTCCCCTTGAGATTTCAAGTGAAATAAAGACGTTATTATTATTATTATTAAAATAAGATCCATTATGATACAGATTTTTCATAACGATACAGATTTTTAATCAATAGAAACCCATTATTTTTCAATAAAGCGGCCCCCGTTCGTTACGGAAAGGAGGGCCTCGGAAAGGAGAGAACGAAGCTCCACGGTGGTGTTTTTGGATTTTTTCTGCGATACCGAGGAGTATTTTGAAAATTCTCGGAAATTGTGAATTTCGCCGAAATTGCCGAAAAGGGCAAACGTAGATCTCGAAAGTATTCTTTCGACGAAACCGCGAACTGCGACGGAAAGAGGAATAACAGATCTGTCAAAGCGCCCCCCACGAGCCTACGAAATTTGACGTTTCCCGAAAAATTTATTTTTTGGGGGGGGGGTGCTTCGAAAATTTTACAACTTCTTCGAAAATTTTACAACTTCTTCGAAACTTTTCCAACTGCTTCGAGAATTTTTCAACAGCTTCGAAAGTATTTGAACTCTCTGTTCAACATTGGCGGGGATTTTCAGCAAAATCAGTGTTTCCACAAATGAAGAGTGTTGCAATTATTATTGCAACATTGGTATTGTGCTATTGCACAAGACTTCAGTGTTTCATAAAATATGTTTTTTATTCTATTCAAAGTTTATTGTGTTTCTATTTCGCAGATCATCAGCACTACGGGACGGTTACATCTCATTTATATTCACAGTTTATATATCAAAAATTTATATCAAACTAAATTTAGCAGATTATTGAAATATTTAATGATTCATAAAATATACATTTGGAAATTATTTATGAAACAAAATATCTTGTAAATGGTCGCTACGGCTTTGCTAGCATATGCGTACCTTTTTGATTTTTAATAACGTTATTGAATAAATGTGGTGGTATTTCATTGCATCTTATTCCGACTTTCCAAACAAGGAGCTCAATTCAAATCTTGCGCCGATTGAAAAATTCTCTACATATCGACTCATATCGTCCTGAAAGACACTGTCGTAGTAGGTATTCGATTGGTAGGTAGTTCAACAGAGTGCGATATAATGGGTGAGCTGAAGGAATTTAAAAAAAAAAAACATATAGATCTCAGAAAAATGATATACTTAATTGAATGTTTCAAGATTATCTCATGCAGATGTTGAAAGCGGCTTCGCCCCAAATGGTCCATCCGCTTGGTCCAATGCGTCAATCGAAGCGGGCTTATTAGTATTATTTGAACTGGGGTCATTATGGCTCAGTTAGCCTTTCGGGAACTGCGACCACATGGATCTTTTGTCCTCCATGAGCCCTTAAGAGTCTTTCGCCTTCAATGTAAGAAACGTATACCGCCAGATGGCAGTGCATTGCATTAATTTTTATTTATCGGATTATTCAGCTTAATAGAACAAATGTTGGGGCACAGGGAATATAACTAGAAATACTACCCTGAACTAGATATCATACTGCATGTATAATTTAGTATAATACTCTCTTTTTCCTTTATCAGTCATCTGGGAGGAGATACCTGCGGGGCGTGTCATTTAAAAGAAATTCAATTCCATGTTAAAATCCATAATTGTTATTAACAATTGATTTTCACTAATCGACGGCTAAAACAAACCTTAATGAATCGTCTTTGAGAAAAATGAATATTTATCATTTCGAATAGAAAAATTCAAGGAAATAAATTTCGCGAAAACAACACATTCTTGTAATATCATTTACAAATAAACGGTAAATTCTAAAAGAAAAAGGAGATAGACATTGCATTAACTAAATGAAAGACTTCAATACTGAAATGAAAAAACACAAAAATATTTGTTAGTTTTGATGGTGGAAATGTAACAAAGTAACCAAAAATGATGAGGAATATCCTTTTCATGCATTTAATAGATACAGTACAACTTCGGTAGTTCGGACACTCGCTAGCCCGGGCACTCCAGTAATTCGGGCACTGCTTTGATTCGGGCAGTTTGAAATTTTCACCTCTGAAATCCGGGCGCGAGAACATTCATATGCAAAACGATATAATTTTCTTGTCTGAACTTGTACAAAACAGTTGTAGGACGGGTTGAAAACGTCACGGGGCGCTGGCCGCATCATCAGGAGTGAAGAGAAGAATCTTCTCCTTGAAAACTTGTTACTTTTGAAAAGGATCAGAAACAAAGCCACTTATATTATTTATACATCAAAAATGATTCAAAAGTAAAATTGATTCATATTTTTCAAAAAAATAGAAGATAAGGCAGATGGTGCATCTTCTTATATTGATTGATATTGATATATTGTTTATCCTGATTACTCCTAGGTCTCCTGTGGAGACCCCTCTGTAATTACAAGTTTCGAAGCTTGTAACTTGTGCCGAGTTCGGAGTAAGCAGTTGTGTTCTGTGAAGGCTTTGTCACTGTGTCCTCACGCCACCTTGGCACAGCACTGTTAATTTTTGACCCAACAGTGAGAATGGTGGCCCCTACCGAGACTAGAAAATTTCTTTCCTAGCTCGGGATTGAACTTCGGACCTTTGGGTCCGAATTCCAACGCTCTACCACTGAGCCAGGGGCACTCATATATATATTTATTATTCACATTCATATTGTAAAGTAGGCAGTACATACATATATTATATGTAGTCGTATACATATAACTTATTTTCATTATTAGAAATATGTAAACTTTGGTTTTATTTCATAAGAATCATTTTTTTTAGTTTTGATTGATAAACTTCAATTTTGATCATTTTTTAGTTGTTTTATATGATAAATTCAAATCACTCCAGTAATCCGGGCACCTCGATGGTTCGGGCACGTCCCGGTCCGATATCTGCCCGAACTACTGAAGTTGTACTGTACGTATAAAAAAAAATTTTTATTATTTTTATCTTTATACACTCATACATCCCTTCATCAATCGGAAAAAATAAATCGTTTCTGACTCCCTTTTTTTTCAGGAATGTAGAACCTTAACATAACCCCACAAAAATAGTCTGAAAGTGTTAAGCCGGCCATAGACATCGTTATTCTTCATCCGTTTTCGTCGCCGCGGTTCGAACCACCGAGCCATATCGCCAAACTGTGTTGCCCACACACTTCGGTAAATTCCACCTGTTATTTTGCTGTCGTTCACGATCAAGCATGTCATGAAGAGGAAACATCTCTTTGCAGTGGCGGCCGCGGTTTCCGTGCTGAATAGAAAAGAATCAATTTTATTCACTGTTTTAATACCAGCGCCTTTGTCCAATTCATGATATTTCTCAATAATATTACATAACCTTCCCTCTTCTTGTTTCTATCCCTGTATTCTGCTGATTTAATTCGCCATAGACAAGGATGCAACCTGTCCAAATGGATGAAATCCATAATAAATTGTTTATTCGCCGTCTTCTGATCCATCCCGGTCACAAATAGTGATAGAAGAAGTGATTGAGAAACAGCAGAAGTAGACGCACTTGTGAAAAGGACGCGACTTGTACTACGCTAATGGAAAATAACCGCCGATTCTCGACGAAATGCCCACACACAGTCGGTATGGCACGACAACCGATGAACCGTCGTGACAAAAATCAAGCATCGGCAGATATTTTTACCGACGACGCGTACCGACGGTTCTTCGCCATACACATCGGTTTTTGGCGCTTTTGCCGGGACGGTTCGTATCGCGGCGTTATAAACGGATGAAAAATAACGATGTCTATGGCCGGCTTTAAGTTGCACGATCTACGCGGCCAATTGATCGGCCTTAAACGTGAAATAAACTGTTCATCGAACTTGCTTCTCAATTGGTTCATTCTTTCGCGTGCTGTGTGGCATGTGGCATCGTCTTGTAGAAACCACATGTCATGCAAGTCAATCTATTCCATTCGGGGCAAAAAAGTTCGATATCATCTAACCGTAGGCGCCGAACCGATAATTGATATTCATCACTAACACTGACCGATGCAGCAGGGCAGCAGCGATATTTCCTTGAGTTCGCAATGTACGTAAGTTGGTGTTCGTGGTTTAATGTCCAACAAAGTGAATTTGGTGCGAAATTTAGTTACAATAGCCCGAATAGGCGCTTCAGTCAGTGGGTCGATTGAACTGACCATAAAATGGAAGAAGCGCGTGATGAACTTTCCAGAGCACGCATTTTCATAATGATTTGCGAGCGTTTGTGAGACGATTCATTAATAATCTATCTATATATATATATATATATATATATAAAACAGAGTTGTTGGTTACACCATTTATAACTCGAGATCGGATGGACTGTTTGTTATGAAACTTCATTTATGGATTCGTCTACGGCCTGGTTATTATGAAATACATTAAAACTTTGAAAAATTCGATGAAAAATTTGCTTATGTAGGAAATGCTTCTCCTCCTTTTGAATAAGGCCACTAGGTGTCACTACGGAATTGCTCTTATCTAGACACAGTAGCGTGGTCGTGAAGATCCTATTTTTGATATTATCGCCACTAGATGGCGATGTATATAATTACTGTGTAATTTGCATAGAACTCATAATAACATGGAAGGCTATCGCAGCGAAACTTACTCGCGCGAGTGCCGTATCCACATCGCGAAATTTGACTCGCGAGTGAGTTGCGCGAGTCAAACTCGCGCACTGGAACAGCTCCTTTACATGCATCAAAAGCAACTTACGGAAGATATGATTATCGAATTTTGTCCACTAATTATAAAGACAAATTGAATGCCTGAATCAATTGTTCGTCAGAACTATTCAATTTTCTCGGCCTTACTGAGGTTTCTGCATTGATTGTAATGATGATAATATATTCATTAGACCTCCCAGACTCTCTCCATATGTGTTTCGCAATACATTTCCAGATCCCCAACAATAAGAAGTTTGTGATGAATTGAATAATAAAATACACCTCTGAAATGATCTCTGACGCTGTGAACAGGCAATTTGCGCGAAGCTGAACAATTACTGGAACTTCCTCGGAGCTTCTCTAACAGCACTCTCCAGGAAATAAAGCCTTCAGTAGAAGATGAGGATTTGTGGGTTTCGAGCCAGCTTCAGATTAACTTCATTGTTCGAAAGCATTCCATATTTGTGATAGCAATTTCAGGTACGCGTTCAGCACGAGATTATCCACCAAACTCGGAAGATTTCACAGTGAGCAGGGATATTCATATAAACAGGAGGGCTCTCGTACTGTTAACAGGGAATGATGCCAACTTCGAAGTATGTTCTCGAATATAAAGATTCAATTAGGAACGATGGTTGATTCGTCTTCTCGAAAGAGAAATACCGAGCGTTTTAAAAAGGTCAAGAAGACTTGAAGACAGTTGATTGCGTAGAGATGATGTTCTATACTGCTTAGCTTCTACCATGGCATTATCTTCGTAAATATACAGGGTGACCCTCTTTGAAAGATCCACTGAAATAACTACCTGGGAAGAGCCTGGATTAAAAAATGTTTCATTTGAAACTTTTTTAGTTTTGAGGGGAACATGGAATCCTTGGATGTATTGTAGTATTTGGTCTATGTCCGAAAGTATCCCCAATATTTCATGGTCGTGGCGCTATTGAGATAATGGAATACTAATCGTAGCACGAAAACTTTCGATTGGAATAGGAAGTTGATCAAATATTCAGATTTTCTTTCGACAAGAAAGTCGGAAAAATATAAGCATTGCCAACACCAGGGTTATCTATCTCAATAAAATGTGACGTTTTTACAGTTTCAAATATGGCTGCTATATGACACTTAAAAAACATATCTTCGTATTGGGTTTATCTACAAGATATTTTCAATTATGTGGAATTCCGTATACATTTTATCGAATCGCTGTCCCAGTCATATCATAAAACAGATCATCAAATGATTAATTTTAATTGTATTTCAGATTGTGGAACCTGGAAAATGCATATATCTGCTGAAATTCCAATTATTTTGAAATTACAAATTGATAACGATTCTACAAACAATGACAGGTCTGCTCGTTATGTCTGATCCGATTAATTACGTGTACAATTTGTTGAAATATAAATTTGATTGATATACTTATTTTCTTTGGGAGAGAAAACCCTTAGAAGTTTCAAGAAAAGGAATATACTCAAGATGATATTATTATCGAGTGTTATTTTGCCATGGATTGTAGTTTCGGCTTCATCCGAAATTTTGTGTGATCTCTTGTGGAAGTTGCAAATAATGATATAGTTTTGCTTTTCATTTTTGTATTTTTCATTTTTCTAAATCCCATTTTGCCCTTCATGATTCATTTAATGGAGAGGTTGTACTTGTAAAGCCTACCATTGTGTAGTCCCTGCTTATTAGCATAGGTGTTGAGTTGAAATATATTGTGAAGATAACAATGAACAATGTTGTATGAGTATGAATTTTGTTGCCTAACTAATGAATATTATATCATTCAGATTGTTCAAAAAAATTCTAACTATGTTTCGAATTTCTTCTCAAATATCGACTGAAGTAAAAATTATCAAGGTAATAAAGGTGGAACACCTCCCGTGGCGAGTACAGGGTGGGCAAAATTGGTGTTACATGAACTGAAACTTTTCAACCCGAGGAGATAGAGAATAATGAATGGCACCTTATAGTCCTCTTTTTCCGAGAAACTGATAATGCCATCAACTGCATTCCTCTATCTTCTTTCGTTTCCAAGTTATTGGGAAAAGTATAATTCGATAGGTGGCGCTCTGAAATGTCAATGTCATCTTAGCAACGAGTAAAACAAATCAGATGCCGTATAAGCCCTTTGATATGTAAGTGGTTTTATTTTGCTGTTTTAGTTATTTTCAGGTTGTGTTTTGTAAAACTTCTGGTTTTTCTTTGATTGTGCTTTAGTGCTTCGTGTTGGTAAACTGAATTTTGACTCCTAATATTTTTATTTTTGGAGTATGGTTGATGTTTGTGAAAAGTACAACAAGCGTTCAATTAACTATATATCGGCGGAAAACTTCTTCTGGACGACGAAGAATGGAAGAATAGGCGATTCGCTTTCGATATTTCGCCCCAAAATTGCCGATCGATTCGAAAATTCTGAAATTAATTCGAAACTATTTGCCGGTGCGTACTGCGTAGACTTGGGATATTCGTTTCGGGATTTTTCCCTTTACGGCTAGTGCAACCGTTTCGATTATGCAGCGACATAATTCAAAGTATAAAACTTTAAAAAAGGTACAAAAAATCAAACTTGATCTGCAATGAAGACAGAAAAATAGAATAAAAACAATGCAAAACGAATTATTTTACTCGTTGCTTCAATTACAATTTTTTCCGCCAGAGGTCACATTGAATTCTACTCCGCCCAATAGGCCAAAATTGAAATTTGGGCGATTTCAACTTTGGTCATTATCTCCGTTTCTGTTTATGCTAGGATGTTGAAATAAAAACATTATACAGTCACTTTTCTGATAGCAATCCAGTGGCGTACTCTGATTTTCCTAAGAGGTTCATTTGCTGCGTTATAACATGAAGTTGTGTTTTTTCTTATGGAAACAGTAGTTTGAAATGACTCAGAAAGAATCACTTTTTTTTTCGTTTCGGAAATGTATCATATGTTATACATCGCCCTCAGATTCGTTGAGATATTATGAAAAATATGGTTTGTATAGACTATAGGGAATTCAAATTATTGAGTGTAGGCTGAATCATAGAATTATGTGTCTCTACGCATGGTGTAATTATTATTTCACAGTTGAATACTTGAGATATTCCAAAATTACGAAAAAGGCAGCAAGTGATTCAACTGTGAAATAATAATTACTCCATGCGTAGAGACACATAATTCTATGATTCAGCCAACTTAATACTCAATAATTTAATTTTAAATAAATAAATAAAAAGGTGCCTGTATAATATTTTCATTTCAACATCCTAGCATAAACAGAAATGGAGATAATGAGCAAAGTTGAAATCGCCCAAATTTCAATTTTGGCCTAAAACTCGGAAACGAAAGAAGATAGAGGAATGCAGTTGATGGCATTATCAGTTTCTCGAAAAAAGAGGACAATAAGGTGCCATTCATTTTTCTCTTTCTCCTCGGGTTAAAAAGTTTTAGTTTATGTAGCACCAATTTTGCCCACCCTGTACATGGGGAATTTCCCATAAGCTGCTCCCATTGAGATTTATAAGAGTTAAGGTGGAAACACATTGTTATCACGTCACGTCACATCACGTCATCTTCCCAAAATGTGCAACCACGATAATGCATGGAACTTAGACCATGGGAAGAGAGACACACCTTTCAATAATGAATAGTGAAGCCAAATCATCAGAACTAAACTGGGTGATTGTACTACTACGGAATCAAAATGTAGTAAAAATTTTTGCAACATTGTATCTGCTGTCACGTTATAGCACTGATATCACGCGAGATCTATATTCCGCATAAGAGTTCGCATGAAAATCAAATTGTGAAAGGACCCCGCACTTTTTATAGGTAAAGTGGCGACCGGTCGAATTTTCTGAAAGTTTGGTATGTTGTTGTACCCGACTCAGTGACCAAAAGTGTCAATGGGCCCAACCCAATCCTATGGCTAGTTTTCCAAATACGGGGTGTAAAAGTTGAAAATTGCCCAGATTTTCAGATTTAATTCTTAATTATCAAGAGTCAGATTGGATTTATGTTGTATACACACGTTTACTACATGTTCTAGTAATGAAATTAGTGGATAAGTATGATCAAAAATATTTATACTTACAGGGCGATTCACGAATATATGACGGTAGTTTTTTGCCAAAATTCACTTTTTCTACTGTGACGTCAGGAAAGCATATTTTTGAAATGTTCTTTTCGATTTGGTATTATGACGACAAAGGATTGCAGAAGTGCATATTTTTTATACAGGGTGTTTCACAGAGAGAACCACTAGACATAATCAATTTTTTTTAGGATTAATTCGAAACCCTGTATTTTTGAATTGATTTTTGGAAAAGTAATACTACAAACATATGTGTGTCTCTGATCTCCAAAATATTGATGGTGGTTTATTCATAGGCAGGTATTCTATTTTGGGAAAAGTTCAAAAAACATGCACAACCTGTATTCGAAAATTTCCTCGGTCAAATGCAACTATTTTCTCACTATATATTGATTTCTACAACATCTCCAGAGGTATGAATTCTGAATTCGATACTATGACCCGTTTTCGAGATACAGGGCGTTAAAGTGCAGAATGAATGATTACATCAGTTTTTTTTTCATTTGAAAAGCCGGATTGATTTTATGTTGCGCCCATGAGTTCAATATGGGTACACATAAGATGCGCATAGAAAGGTTCAGCTAAAATATTTACTGTTACAGGGTGATTCACGAATAAATCACAATAGCTTTTGCGAACACTCGATAATTCTACAGTTTCGTCACAGAGAAATTATTCCTTGAAGTTAGACCTAGTCGTCCACAATTTTCAGTCTGAAATACTTCATTATGATTACTTTTCATACAGTAATAACCGGGGTAATGACTATGATAGATTTAAACTTTTTAATATACCTAGTTATAACTCGCTCTAGACGAATATTTTTTACTGTTGAGTACCTACCTGTGAAAATAGGTTCGTGTTCGTATTATACCTACACAAGAAGATTGTTAATTGTCATCTTTTTTGGGGTGATAGCGCAGTATGGTTGCCGGTATGGCTCACCCTGTATAAAAAGTAATTATAATATCAGACTGAAAATTGTGAACGACAAGGAACCTATTAACTTCATGGAATAATTTCTCTGTGACGAAACTGTAGAATTATCGAGTGTTCGCAAAAGCTATTGTGATTTATTCGTGAATCACCCTGTAACAGTAAATATTTTAGCTGAGCCTTTCTATGCGCATCTCATCTGTACTGATATTGAACTCATGGGCGCAACATAAAATCAATCCGGCTTTTCAATTGAAAAAAAAACTGATTTAATTATTCATTCTGCACTTTAACGCCCTGTATCTCGAAAACTGGAAACTGGTCATAGTATCGAATTCAGAATTCATACCTCTGGAGATGTTGTAGGAATCAATATATAGTGAGAAAATAGTTGCATTTGACCGAGGAAATTTTCGAATACAGGGTGTTCATGTTTTTTGAACTTTTTCCAAAATAGAATACCTGCCTATGAATAAACCACCATGAATATTTTGGAGATTAGAGACACACATATGTTTGTAGTATTACTTTTCCCAAAAATCAATTCAAAAATACAGGGTTTTGAATTAATCCAAAAAAAAATGATTATGTCTAGTGGTTCTCTCTGTGAAACACCCTGTAAAAAAAATATGCACTGTGCAATCTTTCGTCGTCATGATACTGAATCGAAAAAAACATTTCAAAAATATGCTTCCCTGACGTCACAGTAGAAAAAGTGAATTTTGGCAAAAAACTACCGTCATATATTCGTGAATCGCCCTGTAAATATAAATATTTTTGATCATACGTATCCACTAATTTCATTACTAGAACATGTAGTAAACGTGTGTATTCAACATAAATCCAATCTGACTCTTAATAATTAAGAATTAAATCCGAAAATCTGGGCAATTTTCAACTTCAACGTCTTTGGAAAACTAGCCATAGGATTGGGTTGGGCCCATTGACACTTTTGGTCAATGAGTTGGGTACAACAACATACCAAACTTTCAGAAAATTTGACCGGTCGCCACTTCACCTATAAAAAGTGCGGGGTCCTTTGCAAGGAGTGCTACTCACGTGGTATCGGAGAGTTATAAATGAATAAAATACCTGAGAGTTATCAGTATAATCATTATCAGATTCGTCCCGATTTTGTGAGTAACATAGACTTTCTTTCAATTTGAAAGTGTCCTTTTTCAGTGTGGAAATACTGATAATGAAACTCTTATAAAGCCGGACTCCCACTACTCGTGTATTTGGCAAATATTTGTCACTTGCCTATATTTGGCATGTAGTTGGAGTGGTTCACTCGGCCAATACTTGTCAATCTTGTCATTCAAATTCGAAACTTCATCTACTTGCCAAGTACGCAAATAATTGTGTACTTGCCAAATATACGAGTAGTGGGAGTCCGGCTTAAGGAGTTTCACAAAGCGCAATCATAGCTGATGGAAGAATCACAGGCTTGATCGGATGTCAACGCGATTTGACAGTTTAAAATTCAAATTTGATTGGCGACGAACTGATTTCAGAAATGACAGAGCTTTTTGAAACCCACTGTTAAGGTGAATACAGACTATTCTGACGTGACGTGATTTCACGTCACGTCAGGACCGTGCAGTGCTCACATTGGCCTAAATGAACGTGAACGCACAGAACGATGTGTTGCATTTTTATGGATTTTTATATCACGCACAATTTTGACGTGGGCCCACATGTAAACACGTCACGTCAGAATATAGTCTGTATTCAGCCTTATTGTTACAATTTCTTTCTGGGTAATTATTCGTGATCAATTTTTTCACTCTATGCTCTTTCAGAAATTGACTTCAAGATCATTAATTAATCAGGAGAAAAGTCATATCGAATTTCAGAATCATCCGTCATTCATGTTGGTATCTTATTATTCAAGAATCCAATTTTTCTGGAGATATTCGCTCGACCCTTCATGTTCCGGCTTCTCTTGATGAAATCCTCAACTGACGGATGAATTTATTCATGAGATCCAAAGATTTATCGAGCAGTTTTTCCCGAGTTGTAGAACATGACCTTCCATAATTAATTTCCATCACAAATATAATCAGCTACTTACTTCATTTGGATTTTAATTCGAATGCTGAGTTTCTTCAAGCCGGAACTTGAGAAGTCCGGAAAAAGAAATTGCTTGAACAAATCTTTATTAACAGGATTCCCAAACTTCACTGAGCTAATGACAGCTCTGAGATAGTATAATAAAAGTTGGTGTATCGATCACTTCTTCCTCCCCGCTTTCGAGCTGCAGGATCAGTTGAATATTGGTGGGGAAATGATGATGTGGAATGAATGAATGAAATACTTGATTTTTTTGGCAACCGCTCGGGATGTACCCACTTCCCGGACGCTTTTTCATTTTCCGGCCTAGTCCGGAAAGTACAACGCCCGAAAATAGTTTTTTTGCGGGCTCACAGACTTCCAGGACTCGCCTCCGGCTCGTCCTAGAATTTTGTCTATTCGTCCAAAAAAAAACTATTTTTTCGGCAAACCTTCCGGGATGTACCCCCTTCCCGGACTAATCGAAAATAATGTGAGTGTATGCATCACACCTTTGCCCTAAAATGGATATTTTCTGAGTTAATATCCACTTAAGGGCAATAGTGTGATGCATACACTCACATCATTTTTTAACGTAGATTCAATATCTGCCATAAAAAAATGGGGTTCAAATTTGAAAAAATTGATTTTTCACGATTTTGTCATCCCTAACTTTGAAAGCGATTTTTTCACCCCCTGTATCATGAATCACGATTTCGATTTTTTGAGTGGATACATCAATCTTACATCTAGAAAAATCCCAAAAATGAAAATTTTCCATCCAAAAACCTCGAAGTTATTCTTGTTTCAGCGGAGCTCTATTTTCGATTTTTTTTTTCGAATTTTCCCGCTCAGAGAGAATTTTCCAACCAAAACTGAAAAATGTTACATCAAAATAACTTGAAATTTTCTAAGGAATCTATTTCTGCAATAAAAAATGGTGTTCTAATTTGAAAAACGGAAGTTGACGTCATTTCCGGAAAAACCGGAGGTGCTCATGCCTTGAAAATATTTTAGATTTCATCAGCATCGTGAAATACTCATAAGTGCTGAATTTCATGAAAATACGTTCAGTAGTTTCCCGTATAAATATGGGTGAGATTCCTCGTGAAAGACCCTGTATATCCTCGCCATTCTCTTTCTCCCACAGAAACTTCGCCCCTCTACTAGGGAATCCAATTGTTAACCGCTTTTTCTAGAGACTACCAGATGATCACGACCCTACCACTTTTCAGGAGATTACTCAAAGATTTCTTGATTGTATGTGAACCCTACCCTTCTACTACTACTACCACTAGAAAAAGTCTGTACAATTTATTTTCACTGATTTATTTGGACTAGTATTCATTTCTACTTGTTGGTCGAATGAATCAAGCTCCTCTCCGCCAATGCGCTTATACAGGGTGAGTCTTTGACTTGTACATATATTTTAACTGTAGATTCTTGAGGCCTAAAGAAACCTTTTTTTCATTTTCCATTTTTCCGAATTCGGCTCGGTTAAAGAGATATAGCCATTTGAAAAAAAAAATTGTGCTAAATGCGTCCCTGATATTATTCTCTACAAACACCTCAAAGTTCATATTTTTCAATTGAAATTGATGTGATTATTAGATATTCTGGGTGATACATTTAGAAAATACTCAAGCACTAACCTTATTCGAATAAGAATGTTACAAACACGATATTTCCTAACAAAAACGCTAAGTTTTGTTCCATCATTTCTGCAATTGAAATGCCATATTTCTCACACCAAAATAATTTCCTTCTTCGATTATCCTGAAGATTAGTTTGTAAACACTAATAATTTGTTCATATTTGCCTCGATACCCTGAAACTATCTTATAAAAATTAGTTTCTCACTAACCTAGCCTAACTCCATTAATCAGTCATCTGATTCGAGGTCAATGACCTAACCTAATCCATCTCCTCTATGGGCTCTATGATAGTGATCACAGAATTCTAGAGAAGACGATGCCAGATTGTGTTGATTTTCTCAGTAAAAAATGGTATAGGCGAACTCAAGAAAGCAGAACGTCCCCTATCGTTAACGGAAGAACTAGTTTTGTTTACTTTTCGCTAAAGGCTTCTACGCATTGCTCTTTGGAAATGCCAAACGAGTAGTTTTGATTCTCGCCGATCTGAATTTCAGTCGTGGTGCGCTGCCGGCTGCGATGTAGCCGCCACGCAAGACAAGCCGTTGTTCTGTGTCTCATCACATCACACTATCACAGGCCAGCCAGTCTGTGATAAAATGAACGACGCTTAAACGCGATAACCTTTCTACATGGATTCAATTCATTTATTTATTTACTCGCAGAGAATAAAGCAAACAGGTGTGAGGTGATGCTTGTGATATGTGATGTGAAAACCGTGTAGGGTCGATTAAAAATTCCAAGAGGATATTGTTAAGAAGATAGATATTTTCCTGAAGGACTGGTATCAATAAATTTTTAATAGAAACTTGCTTATAAACTGTGTAATTTCATGCTTCTCGGAATTCAGTTGATAAACATTGACAACATTGTTAATTTGTTAAGAGACCAGAGAAGAAACAATATTCGATGATATTTAATTCAGGGAAGCATTCAGATTTTTTATGAAATTCATGGTTTTTTCCTCAAATTTCTTCGTATACATTTAGGAATAACTCGAAAACGACGCGTTTTTTTGAAAAAATATAAGAATACTTTTATTCTCTAAAATGGTTGATTCTTTCGAAAATATGAACCGTTTATCCTTTTCAAGTGATTTGATAGTGTTTTTGTATGAATTTATGAGTCGACCACCCTGTAACTTTCGAACTAGGAGAGATATTGAATAAGTTTCGATTGAGGAATATGCACAATGAATAGAGTAAAGAATCAACCAAAATTCAGTTCATTTGAAATAACGGTTCCGAAGATATGAACAGCAAAGTGTTTTTTTCGTGGATTTTCGACACCCTGTATCTCCCAAACCAAACCGAATTTTGGAAAATGGTATGGGAAAAAAGTGTTTCGTTTGATGAGAGGAATCTACAGTTAAAATATATGTACAAGTCAAAGACTCACCCTGTATTCTTTCTCGTAAAGCCTAGAAGCGCCTAGAAATGGAAAACTCCAGTACCTACGCTATCGCGATCGAAGAAACTTTCCACCGCGTCGAGATCATTCTCGATCACGGGAGCGCTGAATGAACAGAGCCGCACTCGTCACAATATCAAAAATTGTGCCTCGTACAGTTATGTCTTCCCCGAACATTTGTCTCCTGGGTGAACTGAAATGATTCTAAAAATACAATAAGAAATATCAGTAAAACTACTGAAGAAAACAACCAGAGTTCTTTTCCTTAGCATTAAAGGAAATTAATTTTCATCGATTATTGAATATTTACCGTTCTACGATTAATTTTTCCCTAGTGACTTCTGGAACAAACGAGAACCGTGATGAATCAAATGAGCGAAAGGAAAAGAGTGGACTTTTTATAGCTCCCAGCTCCCTTTTCCATTAAATGGATAATTGAACACACGAAAGAATTTCAACCATAATTCCCCCTGTCAATTCTTGTTCTTTCTCTTGGGAATTTTCGAAAGGTCATATATCCAGCGGCAGAGGAAAGGATCAGAACATGCGTGTCTTTCAGTTAGAGTTAGGGTCATGATGCCGATGAAGGAATTTTCGATAGGAATTTCTCCACAAAATATTCAATGCTCATTCGTTCTTCCAGTTGACTTCTACCAGTTAAGTATCGACTTTTTTTCACTTGTTATTCGCAGGGTGATTATTGATCATCTGTAGGTACTTCGAGTCTTTATGTTGGCATGTGTCATATTTGCAGAATATGCACTGAACAAATAGTACAGAGTACCTACCTCAGAATTGAGCGTAGGTTAAAATTACACAGGGTTCGACATTAAAAGGAAACAGAGGCTAGTGGTAAAAATGCAGGTTTTGGAAAATCGCTCGCACCCGTCAATTTTGTTCTCGAGAAGGAACCCGTCATCATATCATCTCATCCCTCTGCCACTGATTAATATTTCAACATCTGATTGGTCTTTTACGTAATATTCGGCTTTGAAAATGAAATACCTCTCAATTTATCTGGACAAGGCATTAGGGTGAAATTTGATGAAAAATTTAACCCAACAAATGCTCAAATTGAGCCACGCCAGCTTCCATAAAATGAATTTGGCTGCGATTTTCCCCGCATGCAACGATAATAAAATTGTAAATTTCTTGAATAATGGTTGTTTGATGTTCTCAGAAATGTAAGGTATCATTTTGATAGAGATTTCAGTTTCCCCAGTCAGATCTCCAGATTTGTCCCCTCTAGACTTCTTTTCGTGGGCCAATGGAAGAATTACCCCAGCAAAATGAAGACGAATGTAGCCAAATTACCCACGGAATGCTCCAGAAAGAGAGGCGGAAGTCTGAGCAAAAAGACCTCTGCTACCTTTTCAATGTGACACCCTGTATTTCTTCAATGGAGTATTTAATTATTCTCGAATATTCGAAATTCTTCAATCAAAAATATTGTAGAAAAAGAAGAAAACCGAATGATATGAATACAGAATCTATTCATCATGGTATCACACATGAATATTCAGCCAGGAAAGCCTATGAAGAAAAAATGGGTCACCTGATATACTCCCGTGCTTGTAAGTTGATCCACCTTATAGGTGGAGGTTCGCAATCAAGAATACAACAAACAACATTTTCGTCATTCTCCATTCAGATACAAAATTTCATCTAGATCGAACAGGTAGTTTTGAAATTATCAGGAAAACAAAATTTTGAACGGCTATATGTATTTACGGAACTCCGAGTCGAATTTGGCCCATTGACTGGACCACGGTTTAACGATCAGTGATTCGAACCAAAATATTTGAAATTGTCAGAAAGTTTCGTTTGGATACAAAAGTGATCTCGGGTAGATTTTGTCGAAATATGATTGAGTCCGTAGTTTTTACCCACTTCCAAAAAAAAGACTCTCCTACGATGGGTCGTCCTGAATCCGATGTTGTCAGAAAGCATCGTCGTGTATGGCCAGCATTAGAAAGAGCGATGAAATCCACCTAATCGCATATTCATATCCCACGTATCGTATCGCGGCTCGTAGTCAGCCGAAGCTTACGCGATAAACCACGTGCGTGATCGCATCTAATTGGGCGATATCAATCGTGGAATATGAATTGGGATTAAAATTCATGATGATACCTCGATTTTTTAATTTTTTCAGTTCAAAAAATAACAATTAGATTTTTCTCCATATTCATAAATAAATAATAGATGCATGAATTCATATAGAATTTGATAATAACTGATACCTATTATTCAAGAGTAAATGCGTTCAGGTCATGAAAAATGGTCGAAACTATGTCTTGAATAAGACGTTTGGGTTTAACGAAAAATACAAATCTCGAATATAAATTATGTATCACATAGAAAAACCAACCACTTAACTGGGGCTATTTACTGAGCAAAGTTGTTATGGATAGCAACTGTAAATTGTCGTTATCCCATGCTTATTACATGGGATAACGACGATTTACAGTTGCTATCCATAACAACTTTGCTTAGTGAATAGCCCCGAACATGTAGATATAAACAACTCTGAGTTCGAAAAAGATTTCGAATTTGTTATCCCCCAAAATTAAATTTTCTTTGACTCATTCTGTCAAGTGATGTAGGGCTTTTTATTTCTTTTTTGTGAAGCTAGCAGTATGTCTTCTTGCTTGCTGTTTCCTTCAGCCAGTTAGAACAGTCTTTCGTCAGGAAACCGATTTCTACTGAACACCAATTTTCTTTTCTTGTATAATTGTTTTTGTGAAACCTTGTTTAGAAGGATATAATTGATCATTCCTATTTTTCAAGAGTAAATGCTTTATAGTTATTTATTGGGATGAAGAAATAAGTATATTCAGAATAGATTTTATACTGAAGCGGAAAGAATGATCGAAACCATCTCTCAAATGGTATTTTTTTTTCTTTTCACGAGGTCTTCTATCAGTTGTTCTTATTCACCAAGTTATCTTTTTTGCATTCATGAGATCAGCCTCCATTTTTGAAACGAATTGACAAAATTAATCTTAATTAATATAGCGTTGCTGTTGCAAAGATACATAAAGTAAAAAGCCATTGAAAAGAAGAATCACTGAGCTTAATGTACGAAACTACTTGAAGAGTAATGAAACTCAAAAGCTGTCCAAAGGAGAATGTTATCAAAAAAATATCACTTAATTGATATCAGTTGTGCAATATGCGAAAGACAAAAATACGGATCATCCTTGCTTGTGAAAGTAAAAGTATGATTGAAAGACTATTGAAATAATTGAGTGGACAGAATTTTTTCGGGAGAATTATGCTCATTGAATAAGATCACTCCAAATTTTTTTCAAAGGGGATAGTTATATCAGAACTAAATTTGGGGATAGTTCACAATATGCAATAACCCAGTCCAAACGATGATTCAGATTGTTATAACAAAAAGTATTTTGTAGGAAATATCCCTATTTTACCTAAATGAATAAGAACATGAGAATAAGCTCAGCTATATGTCGATATGAATTTCATTCTTATATACAATCCGCTCAGTGGCTCGCCGACTATATTGTTATAAGCTATTGGTGAAAGGAATTTATAAATGTAGGATTTCATTCCGATCAAACGTAGATAGTTGTTAAATTTCTCTCATGTTACTGAATTTCGTGTGTGGGACGCTTTATATTGTGCCCAAGATAAGATTGTATTTGATGACTTCCATGTACGAGCTTTCGAGTCCTGAATGTGAAACCGTTATCTTATAGGTGACAGGAAGTGCAATACGAGATTTAACAGTTTTACCATTGAGTAGGAGTAAAATAAATGGACCAATTTAGATTTAGACGCAAGTGTAGCTTTTTATCCCTAGGTTGCCTGGGGCCACCAGGGTAAGATAATTTATGTTGCGTAAAGATGCACTGGCTTATTTCATTGGCTAAAGTCGTACAAGAAGTAACACCTCTATTCTCAAATGCAAATAGGGGACGGAACCGAGAATTAACGAATTAACGAATATTTTATGCATACACAAACTGCACTTACCCATTCATTATTCACTCTTCTATTTAATTTTTTTATTGTATTTAGAGAACGTCTTGACGTAATTCCCTCCCGTTTCTTTGATTCAATAATTTTTGGAATTGTTACTATTGCAAAATTACGCAAAACCGCCTATCTCAATTTCAATTTCTTCTTCTGTGGCTATTTTCATTCCTTATATTTAGTCATCAATTTGCAAAAAATCTGCGCTTGGTGACAATGAGGATTCTCTTAGCGATCTCATAGGATTCATAAAATACGTTCGAGATCGCACGCACGAGTGCGATCTCGTACGTTAAGTTTACTTCGAATTGCGATACGGTACGTGCGATATGAATATGCCAAGTTTACAGGACTCTCACAATGGGTTTAAGGGATCATCTGATAACGGAGCCACCTACTGAGCTCCAGATTTTCCGAACAATTTCATTCAACCCATAAATACTAGCTTAAAGAATACCTACTACTAATCGCCATACAAGTCCAACCCATCAAAACAACCTTCAATTGAAAAAAGGCTTCAAAAGAATTTTCAACTATTCTTGTAGCCCGAGATACAGGGAGGAAATGGATATTTATGTTACTAATCGTGGGATACACACATTTTGGGAGCTCGTTCTGTAACAACCTTGTATCCATCCACCTTGTATAGGTAGGTTTCCATTCAAGAACACAAGGAATTTTTTTTAAGGGGTCAAATAAATCCTCCATTATGTCAAATATTACTGAAATTTAGGTTTTTTTCCATAATTCTCTGCAATTTTATAATATCCCTGTAACGCGATCTGAACAAATTTTTGCGTCTAAGACTCATTCTCCATTCAAGTGCGAAATTTGAAATGGATCCATCCATTGTTATGAAATAATCGGTCGAAAAACATGTCGCCCTTAATTACGAAACCTTTGCCCATTAACGAACTTGAAAGCGACATTCGATATCCTTGCCTATCCAGAAAACTTGAAGTTTCTAGATCTATACGTTCGAGTGACTGCAGTGAATTTGAACACGGATTCTCGATCAATGATTCGAACCTAGTCGGTTGAGACCATTCTAGGCTAGAATCCAACGGAAAAAGGTTTTTGATAGCTCCCAAAGGGATCGTCCTTGATCCCGGATATAATATAACAAAAATTTGTATCAGGAATTTTTTTGTAAATAGCTAGCATTTTATAAACAGGATCATAATTCAGTATATATATATTTTTTTATACATTTTCAATGTGTTCTAACTCCTCCTCAAGATGTACCTAAAACGTGGAGGACATAGACGCTCAAACTCTCAGAAGGAGCAGAATTGCCCCAACATCGATCAGAAGTTTTTTCAACTGAGATATTTGATGAGTTATCATAGCAAGATGATCATCCTTTCTTCTACAGGGTGGCCGTTATTAACTGTCGAATATGGAGAATTTGAAATTGATGTTTCTCGATTTTGTCGAATGCAACACCCTGTATATTTTTTCACGAGAATACAGACTATTGAATTCTTCACATTTTTGCGGTAGTAACATTGGGACTATTTTCTTGTTTGCGCCTAGCAGACATGTAAAATGTCATAAAAACAGAAAATTTTTAACTAACAAGTGTAAAAAGTCGGAAAAATGAAACCAGTGAATAAAATCATTCAGATAGAATTTCGTGCAGCGTTTTTTCATCAAAAATAAATTTCTCTTATATATAGGCTGGCTGGAATTCATTGCTGAATTAATAGTATTTTTACGAATCGTTTCTATTGAAAATTGGTTTTCAGAATACCGATGAAACACTGACTGATCTGAAATCCATATTTGTTCATTGAATAAAGATGGGTTTACTTCAGTAGTTTTTCGATTATTTGATTCATAAATATGACATATATGGTGCATATTAACATAATATAATTATTTCTAGATGATAGATCTGAGAATTCGAAGCAATAAATTCCAGCCAACCTGTATATTTATGATGAAGTAACGCTGCACGAAACACTATCTGAATAATTTTTATCACTTGTTTCATTTCTCCGACTCTCGCTTGTTAATTATAAATTTTCAGTTTTGATGACATTTTTCGTGTCAGCTTGGCACAAACGTGAACATGTAAAGAATTGAACAGTCTGTATGTTGCATTTAACAAAATCGAGAAATATCAATTTGAACTCCTCCATATTTGACAATTAATATCGGTCACCCTGTAAAAGGTAGGATAATTATTTTGCTATGATAATTCAGAAAATATCTCAGTTGAAAAAACTTCTGATCGAATTTGTGTTCAGCGGAAGGCTATGCCCACAACTTTTCCCAGTTTTCTTTCAATAAGATCACGCGAGAGTGAGACGCCAGTCTCGGTTTACTGCGTGAAAAGCCGACAGCAGCTCTGGCGTCTCTCTCTCGCGTCCCCACTGCCTACTCATTCTTCTGTAGGTCCTGATTGGTCACTTTCATTAATTGATTACTAATTAACTGCGTTATCAAAAAATTTCGAACATGGATTTTTGGGCTCAGAATATGTATTTTTCACTTTCGATCCCCTCAATGGGGTGCCCGACTTCTGGGACACCCTGCATATTCATCCCCACGCTGGAACTCGTTTTCGTATTCATAAAGTGAATACGTTCGTGAGAAGAAAAGACTATTCAATACACGAGACCAGAAAACTTGCAGATGCTTTATTTTGTGGAATTTTTTTTATAAGTCCAAACTGGTTTTTGAGTCCAAACTGGTTTCCTCTGGTGATCGTAAGCGAATGTTCAAATATCTGAGGTCATCCCTAAAAACGAAGGTCTCCATTCCACTAGTCAGAGACAAACATGGCGATGTCACCTCTTCGCCGTTGACGTCTGCAGAGGAGCTAGCCGACGTTTTTGAATCCTCCTTCTCTTCGGAGCCTCCTCTGTTGCCGAGGCTTCTGGCTGGGAACCCAGGTGCCATTTTGAGTGACGTTGAATTCACTCCTGCCATTCTTCTGAAGCATCTCCAACAGTTAGACGTCTCTTCTTCTCCGGGTGCGGATGGTGTTTCCTCGAGGGTCCTTAAGTACTGTGCATCTTCCCTGGCTGAACCACTATCCATTTTGTTCAACAAATCTTTTTCTTCTCACTCCCTACCCACCTGTTGGAAAATGGCGATCATTACCCCTATATTTAAATCGGGTGACAAATTGGATGCCAAAAACTACCGTCCTATCAGTTTGGTACCCATTGTCGCAAAATTATGTGAGAGGATAATCCTGGATAAAATCACCCAATTCGCGCTTGATAACAGATTAATTCCAGAGGAGCAACATGGTTTCTTGCCTGGCCGTTCTGTGTTGACGAACCTTTTGTTGTGTGTGAATGAATGGTCGAGGATGCTGGACGGGGGTGTTTCTGTTGACGTAGTCTACCTCGATTTTTCTCGTGCGTTCGATCGCGTTCCACACAGGCGTCTACTTCTCAAGCTCGAGAGTTTGGGTATTCGGGGTTCCCTCCTTCAGTGGATCAGGTCATTCCTCTCTGATCGCACTTTTCGCGTTCGCGTGGGAGACTCTCTATCGACTTCGAGATCAGTACTTAGTGGGGTCCCCCAGGGTTCGGTCCTAGGCCCACTTCTTTTCCTTCTTTACACTTCGGATCTGCCTAGAACCATTCGATCTAATTGTTCGCTTTTTGCCGATGATGCTAAAATCTTTAGTGATCCGCTTGGGGACCCTGGTGTCATTCAGAGGGACCTCGATGCCCTCTATGACTGGTCGGTGAACTGGTGTTTGCCTCTAAATCTTTCTAAGTGTTCGGTCGTTCACATGGGAAGGAACAATCCTGGTGTCGATTACTATCTCGGCGGCCATACGATTTCTGCAGAAACCTCTCATTGTGACCTTGGAGTCGTGGTTTCCGATGATCTTTCCTGGTCCAATCACATCCTGCACACCGTTAACAAGGCGAAGAGAATTCTTTATCTGCTGGGCAGATCATTTTCCCGTTGCGATCCGGCCTCCTGTAGAATTCTATATACGACTTACGTGCGCCCAATCCTGGAATATGCCGGGGCAGTTTGGTCTCCGTCTCTGGTTCGCGATGTGGAGCTGCTTGAGAGTGTCCAGCGTCGTGCGACTAGAATACCTTATGGTGTACTGCGACCCAGCTATCCTGAACGTCTCTCTATTATGGATCTCCCCTTGTTCTCAGACAGAAGGGCCCGAGGTGACCTCATTATCACCTACAGAGCTCTGAACGGTCTTTTTAATGCAGATCTGGGTGTAATGTTCACTCTGAATGATGACGAACGTCTGCGTGGCCACAGATACAAACTGCGAAGGGAGAATTTCAGGACAACTCAGAGAGAACACTTCCTGTCCAACAGAGTGTTTTTATCGTGGAACCGTCTACCGTCAGCCATTGTGGAGGCATCCTCTGTCAATTCGTTCAAAAACCGATTTGACAGGTGGATGCAGAGTCGATCGTCGCCAAACTTAAGAAAAAATTCTTTTTTCCTTTCTTGATTTTGTATTTGTATTTTTCAATTGTAATTTATACTTTTTGTTGTCTAGCTATGTGCATCTGTATTTATTTTTAATTTTTTTTTTGAGTTTATAGAATTTTCTTAACTCTTGTCAAAATATAATAATAATAATAATAATACAAACATACTTTTTTTTTCAATTCTCGTGGTGATAAGAATTGGTACAGCAGTCCGTTCTTCTCTCCAGGAGACCTCTTATAAAATTAACAGGAATACTAATTAATTTAGGAGTCACGGCAGGTCGATAATATTCATAAAATCAGTATTATCCGAAATCAGCTTTTTCAACAGAAAAAAATAATTCGTTACTAACAAGTAACGAATCATTTGGAAAAAAGCTACTTTATCATTCAATACAGACAAACCAAGAGAACAGTCATAATATTTACAATTGTGGACCACCTGGGTATTTGTAATGCCACCTCATCCAAGCTGTCTGAAGGTGTCAGGGGGGTACGTTCGAACAAACGGCTGGGTGCTAACGTTAAAGCTGCGTTTGTGTACCGATGACAAAGGACAGTTCTCGATCCAGATCTCATGGATCTTCGGCGTCTACGCTGGTCTTGCTGCTTCTTCTTCTTGTCCTCTTCAGCCTTACGCAGGTTGTGCAGACGAAAAAAGTACATGGACATTCTAGATGGGCAAAGAATAATTAGGACTTTAGGTGAGGCTATTTGGGTCACAAACAGGCTATAGAGAATTCTCTGTTATCTGCGGGGTCACAGGTCAGGTCAGATGATGGTCATTCCTTGTTTTTTTCATTCGCTGAATGTACCTTATCGAACATGGCGAACAGAAGCCATAACTGCAGAATTTCGGATTTATGGTTTTGGAAAATCTGAATTGTAGGTAGGAACTTGATTACCGCATGCTGAAAAATATGTTTTATGTGTCGAAAATCATCGAAGTATTTCTTCCGTACGTTGTGAGATCCCTGTCGCGAATAGAACGCGCAGTGTATTGAAGCCCCTATTTGAAATTTCGTACAAAAAATTATTCACAGCAATTTGAAGCTGTCATGCACGGCTTCAAGGAGACGCATGTCCATTCGTGCAGTAATATCTATCCGAATTTTTTATACAAATATTGAAAACAAAATTTTAATGAAGAATTCTGTTCGACCTTCTAGTCATATTATTTCTGAATATCAATTATGTTTAAAATTACTGAAGCCAATAGTGTTCGAAGTTCATTTATTTTTCAATACCACAAAGTTCATACTGCGAATGGACTTCGTCGGTATCAAAGAGGACCCAAATCCCTATGGTTAACCTACAGTGGCAGTTTATACAAGACAGTGGCAACAATAGGGTCATAGAACACGTTTTTGCACAAACATGTTTGTTTACATTTGAGTGTCGTGCTGTTTGACATTTGACTCGATTTTGAGCTTTATACACTATGACATGACAACAAATCGATAAAAGTCCGCCATAAGTGGTCGAAAACAGTCCGACCAATCGAAACGTGAACGTCTATTGTCGCCACTGTCCTGTATAAAGCCACTGTAGGTTAACCCCTCTCTCTTCGACTCTGTGGTCTGAAGTTCTAAAAGGAGGGTAGGAGAGTTCCTTTGAATTGGACAGCCATGAACCGGACACTATAGTTTTCTACTACACCCGATAGTAATTGACTATACTTTACGTAAATCCCATTTTCGCAACATTGAGCCTGTCTTGGAGAATGGCTGAATCTGTGGCTCGCGTCTTGTTGACGAGGCATGCATTGAAAAATATGTTGCCGGTAAAGTGAATATGTAGGTACGTACATTTGCGAAGGGAATAGCTACGTTTCTAGTGACGATAAGTTGCCGATTTTTTCATATAAACATCGAGTGATGATCCCTTATCAGACAGATATGTTAAATCATTGATATAACGATTTGTAGAAATTATTTTTTCAGGTTTTTTATAAAAAACCACATATTCCATGAATCGGACATTGGAAAATGACGTCCAGTTCATGGGCTTCAATGTTTCCGATTCAAGGGAGATGTGAAACTCTGTTATGTAATTCAATATTAAACATGGAAAATACTGTATGTTTTCTCTGTTTGGTACTACTAAATGATTTTAACTATTCTCCTAGAACTTTATGTCAGTATTCTCATGTTTTTGTACCATTGTCCACTTCATGGGAATAACTGTCCATAACAAGGGCAACATCCCATGAAATGGACATTTCATAAAATAAACTCAGACTTATTTTTTCGAGTGACTAGCTTTTCTTTTTCTACCTTTTTCTGAAAAAGTGAATCCACAAACCTTATGCTCATATTATGACGGTACAATTTGAAACTTTTTCATTTGAAATATTCTTTCACACCAAAAATAATTAAATTGTCCGTTTCAAGGGAACTCTCCCCTACCTAGTACTCCACCAAGAATTCTCTTCTTTTTATCGCGCTCACTTACTATTCGTCTAGGCACCTGGCACGGCCCTATGGCTATCAGTTCTCCTCTCTTCGCTCAGCACGGCCATCAGTCCGCCACTCAATTGGAGTTCGCCTTATATTTTTCCCATGCCGGAATCCGTTAGTTTTCGTATATAGAGTGAATTCGTTTCGTGAGAAAGGGCTCTAAGGGCCAGTATTATAAAGGGGAACCGACGCACGGTTCAATCGTTGCGTCAACAACCAGATTCTGGTAGTTGACGCACTGTTCAACCTTCGGTTCTCCTTTATTATACCGGCCGTCATTGGTACAACATGGACACGAGGCCAGAAGAACAGCAGAAACATCATCTCTCCAAGCCAGAACAACCATGGGTACCATTCTTTCAGTGTTTACATTGGTATTTTTCAGTTCCATGCATGATTTTTTTCTTCATTTCTCTCGGTGATAAAAATTGATACAGCAGTCCATTCTTCTTTCCAAGAGAGCTCTTGTATAATCAATGTAGTTTATTTTTTATTTTCAATAGAAGTCTTACTTTTCCTGCACATGCTGTATGAATGGTTCTGAAGTTGTTCAGAGAATACATCTGGCGTTTACTAATAAAACGCAATATAAAACGGAATGATATCAATTTCTGAAGCACCTCAGGCTCTAAAGCCATACTTCAATCGAATAATATACCTAGCTTTTTGCACAATATCTCGGACTTCCTGAAGGCATTCTTTCGCTGATCGCTGATGAAGAATAAAATGAATCCTTTCTTCAATAGCAGTGGAAACTTGATTTTATTGATAAAACGAAAATATTTCTGATTTGATGAATTCATTAATGTCTCAATTTCAGGGAAATGGATTTCACCGAACGAAATTATTGAATTCATTTGAAATTTTATAAACGCCAATAAAGCTTTTTTGCGCTTGTGCGATTCAAATCTAGCTCGTACACTGTAATACAGGGTGGGGCAGAAGAACCTATCCGATTTCAAATCCCTTTTTCTCAGAAGAGAGAGCAGGTAGAGTAGTGGGGTAAAAACCGTTAGAAAGCTGGTTTTATGTCATTTGTCAGTAGTCAACATGCCTTGGTCTGGTGAACATCGTGCTTTTGTTATTGAGCGGTTTATCGAATGCGGCGGTTCGATAATTGCTACACAACGTGCTTTTCGAATTCATTTCGGACTCGGGCGTCATGATCCTGTTCCACAACACGCTACGATTAAAGTGTGGGTGTCAAATTTTAGACAGACGAGTTCAGCATAGAAAAAGAAGTCGCCTGGACGTCCCAGGACAGCAACAGGACCTGAAAACGTGGCCAATGTGAGAGCCGCGATTGAACGTTCCCCGCGTCGTTCGGCGCGAAAACATTCGCTCGCTTTGGGGATTTCCAACCGCAGTATTCGGCGAATTTTGCACCGGGACCTCAAAATGCATCCCTACAAAATGGTTGTTGCACAGAAATTAAGTGAAAGGGATTTTGAAACCCGTACGAACCTGTGTCGCGATCTCCGAGAACTGCCAAACGACGATGTTGTGCTCTTCACGGACGAAGCCCATTTTCACCTTTGTGGCGCCGTAAACAGGCAGAATTTTCGATATTGGAGTGACGAAAATCCTCGGGAAATCCATCAGGAACCCCTCCATAGCCCAAAAGTGACTGTGTGGTGTGCTCTTTCCCGCCTAGGCGTCTGGGGGCCCTACTTTTTTGAAGAAAATGGGCAAACCGTAACGGTCAACAGCGAGCGCTATTGTTTCATGCTGGAAAATTTTCTAAGACCCAAAATGGAAGAAAATGGCGTGGAAAATGTGTGGTTTCAACAGGATGGTGCAACCGCCCACACATCGCGACGATCAATGGACATTCTCAGGGAACTGTTTCCCGGTCGCCTCATTTCTCTGAGAGGTGATGTTGGCTGGCCGCCGCGCTCACCGGATCTCACTCCATGTGACTTCTTCCTTTGGGGTTACCTCAAATCGAAGGTTTACCAGCATCGACCAAGGACCCTTCTTGCTTTACGAAGGGAAATTGCTCGGGCAATTGAAGAAATTCCTGTGGAAATGACGGTGAAAGTCATGGAAAGCTACCGCGAGCGCCTAAATAAGTGTATCCGCTCCCAAGGACGACATTTGAGTGGTGTGCTTTTCAAAACTTAAATTTAAAAATGGCATAAAATTTGCGATATGTTAATAAAAAAAATTTTTTGACAAGCTGAGTGGTTTTAATTTTATAACGTTTTGAAATCGGATAGGTTTTTCTGTCCCACCCTGTATATTCATGCTGAATATTTGGAATAATGTCATATGAAAACCAGGACCTATATTGCGATATTTTTTTATGGTATCTTCACATGCTGATTTTATATTTGTAATAACATGTGCCAAATTGAATCCCGATTAATCAAGACAGTAAGTTGAGTTGTATTTTCAACAGAGTTTTATTTATTATATTCATTATAAAGCAATCGCCAGATCTTTTAATGACATGATAACTCATTTCATCTACTCCGTCAATTCACATGAGGAATCTCAGCCGAAATGGGCTATTAGTCTTTTCTTTTCATCAATTTTTTTTTAAATCTTGTAGTCTTATACGATCTTCACAAAATTTTATACATATACCTACTTACATATCGTTATGATCTATTATCATTATTTATTTTTTTTTTGAACTGGGTTAGTTATGACTCGGTTAGCCTTCCTGAACTGCGATCCCATAAATCTTTTGTTCTATCGTTATCATCTAACTTATCATCAAATTTCTACCCGATCAAAAATGTGATTTCACTAATTTTTTTCAAACTAGAAAATAAAATTCTGAGAATTAATAACCCCAAAATCATTGCACCGATTTAGTCCACTTTAAATACCAAATAAATGCAAATTTTGTGTTTTATTTATTCTAAAAAACCGCACAATTCGGAACACCCTTTAGAACGGATATCATTGAAATGGACCACGTATTCTTCTTTATCCGTGTGTCCAACCAAATCGTTCAAGACCATTTTTGTTCAGCAATAAAAAATATTTGGGTTAAATGATACCGGAGGGACTACGAAATAGACAGTTGAGTTGATGCTCTTATGTTTTATTCAATCATGAAAAATAAAATCGGTATTTTAGAACTGGTTGCATTTGTTGAATACTCCCAGGAGAAACTTGCCTCTGCAGTAGATTTATACATACACTCTGAATATTTCACTGGAGGCACATAGACCCGATAGGTAAAACAATAGTATATTTCATTACTAGTCCAGAAAGTAAGCTTTTTGCGTGCGCGCGGCTCTGCCTCACACGGGAACTCGTGCAAGCACGGAAAAAGCCTTTCTGGACATGTAATGAACGATATTTTTCATTACACCTCTCTGAAAACAATAACACGGGGAAAATTTTCAGCAGAAAGCATTTCGATATTGTGAAACAATAATTATTCAAAACAATGACATCTATTGTCACGCAATCGTTGCTCTGTGTCTGAGCATAGGAATCATAGGATGCATCTATGCCTCAGCGCACCGTAAAACTTTTTGCGGTGCGGCCGCACGGAAAGGAGTCATTTTCGATGTTCTAAATCTACATGTTATGATAGGGTTTTCAGTGCAGTGTAATGAAAACAATTTTTTTACATTGAAGTATACCACATTTCCACTGATGGAATGAGAAATTTCATAGTTGGATAGCTGTTGTTTCCGATTACTTAATGAATTATCATGTTTTCATACCATATTGTGGTGGAATTGTACACAACAAATTGCTCAAAATTGCAGATTTTCAGATTAGTGGTAGTCTGTTTACAAGTACGTTTTTGAGCCTTAGAGATTTTATCCGAATTCCATTTGCTTCAATTCCAAACAAGAATGTTTGTAATTAATCAAGGAAAAACAAGAAGCTAAATATGGTAGTTCGTTCAGACCCCATTAACGTAAAATTTCTGATTCTCTTTAGAATCTAATTTTCCCTACATTTTTCCGTGATAACCATGTGCCCTTCATAAAAACTATAATGCTTATCAGGATTGTGGTGTTTTAATGAAAATTGATACAAATTAATTACAGTATAGTAGCATCGCATCTGAAGGCGGGTTTATACAGCAAATGAGATAAGAATGGAATATGAATTAGAGCAAAAACCATAAGTTTATACAGATGACCACAATGAAAAGAGAAATAAGAATTGGCTCAGTATAAGACTAGTTAGATTTTGGAGCCAACTGATTTTCATATTTTTCTGCACTCAAACTCAAATGGAACGCTAATTTTTCAATCTCTCAGATTCCGTGATAAAATACGACGGCTTGAAAACTCGTTAGGATGTAATTATCCTGTCGGTTATCCACGATTTAAATAATTCCCTGGCATTTCTTACGAAGCGATAAAAAAACGATATCCGTTTTCTCTTACTTCTCTGTCGTCCTCAGTTCCACCATCAAATATTCAAATCACAAATAGCACTTTACCTCAGAAGCGAGTTCCGATAAAAATTCCTCGTTTCCACTTTTAGATTTCAGCTGACATGTTCTCCGATGCATTATGTGAATTGGAAAACCTCTACAACATTAGAACATATCATCATGGACTTCAAAGAATACAGGGTGATTCAGACATGAAATGAACTTTGAACCTCACTAAAATACCCAAAAACCACCTTTTTTTTTCACCACCCTCTATTTCAAGATTGAATCCGACGAGGTGGGAGTTTTCTTTCACCACTGTACTTCATCAATACGGCTGAGAGTTTTTATCCACTTTCTATGACCAGATTTTTTTTTATGTAATATGAAAATTATTTATTTATGTGATTCTATTCATATTCCAGCAGAAAATCTGGTCATAGGAAGAGGATGAAAACTCTCAGCCGTATTGATGTTTTCATATCAAGTACAGTGGTGAAAGAAAACTCCCACCTCGTCGGATTCAATCTTGAAATAGAGGGTGATGAAAAAAAAGGTGGTTTTTGGGTATTTTCGTGAGGTTCAAAGTTCATTTCGTGACTGAATCACCCTGTATTCTTTGAGGTCCATGATGATATGTGCTAAAAAAATTAAACAAACACCTTGAATCAACCCATAAATACAGGGTGTCCATTTTACCTTCATTGTGAATAGTTTCTATAATAATGGATCACCCAGTATGAATTCTGGGTATTTCAGACTTTTTCGATGTAGCCACAACATATCTAGTGTAATAGTTCATTTTGCGAACGTTCTCGCTCTGGAATTGACATATTTTATACTTTCGAAATCGGGCATGCATTCAATTATGGATAACCCTGTATTCATAACGATTTTCGGTCATATTCCTCTATATGCTTGCTCCTTGGGGATGTAATGAAATGTTTCTTGAGAAAAATTGAAGTTCATTCGATTCTGTTCCGAGATACGGGCGTAGTAAAAGTGGCTAATTCTCAACTTCAACGCCCTGTATCTCAAAAACTAGTCATAGGATTGAGTTGGGGCCATGGACACTTTTGATCAGTATGTCGAGTACTACATTATACCAAAATTTTAGAAAATTTGACGGAACGCCATTTCCCGTAGTAAAAGTGTGGGGTCCTTTAAGGCGAATATGAAAATGTCATCTGATGAAGTACAGGGTGGGGCAGAAGAACCTATCCGATTTCAAATCCCTTTTTCTCAGAAGAGAGAGCAGGTAGAGTAGTGGGGTAAAAACCGTTAGAAAGCTGGTTTTATGCCATTTGTCAGTAGTCAACATGCCTTGGTCTGGTGAACATCGTGCTTTTGTTATTGAGCGGTTTATCGAATGCGGCGGTTCGATAATTGCTACACAACGTGCTTTTCGAATTCATTTCGGACTCGGGCGTCATGATCCTGTTCCACATCACGCTACGATTAAAGTGTGGGTGTCAAATTTTAGACAGACGAGTTCAGCATTGAGAAAGAAGTCGCCTGGACGTCCCAGGACAGCAACAGGACCTGAAAACGTGGCCAATGTGAGAGCCGCGATTGAACGTTCCCCGCGTCGTTCGGCGCGAAAACATTCGCTCGCTTTGGGGATTTCCAACCGCAGTATTCGGCGAATTTTGCACCGGGACCTCAAAATGCATCCCTACAAAATGGTTGTTGCACAGAAATTAAGTGAAAGGGATTTTGAAACCCGTACGAACCTGTGTCGCGATCTCCGAGAACTGCCAAACGACGATGTTGTGCTCTTCACGGACGAAGCCCATTTTCACCTTTGTGGCGCCGTAAACAGGCAGAATTTTCGATATTGGAGTGACATCGAAGGTTTACCAGCATCGACCAAGGACCCTTCTTGCTTTACGAAGGGAAATTTCTCGGGCAATTGAAGAAATTCCTGTGGAAATGACGGTGAAAGTCATGGAAAGCTACCGCGAGCGCCTAAATAAGTGTATCCGCTCCCAAGGACGACATTTGAGTGATGTGCTTTTCAAAACTTAAATTTAAAAATGGCATAAAATTTGCGATATGTTAATAAAAAAAATTTTTTGACAAGCTGAGTGGTTTTAATTTTATAACGTTTTGAAATCGGATAGGTTTTTCTGCCCCACCCTGTACTATCTCTTGGCATTGAAAAGCAGGTAGCACACTTGCTACTTAAATGGCGAGATAATCGATGCGATGCTCTTCGACATAGAAAGAAAGAAAGAAAAGAAAGAAAAGAAAGAAAAGAAAGAAAAGAAAGAAAAGAAAGAAAAGAAAGAAAAGAAAGAAAAGAAAGAAAAGAAAGAAAAGAAAGAAAAGAAAGAAAAGAAAGAAAAGAAAGAAAAGAAAGAAAAGAAAGAAAAGAAAGAAAAGAAAGAAAGAATTCATTACACCCCTTTAGACCAACAATATTTGTATGGGACAAGTCAAATAGTCATACATTACTACGATATATAGTTATATAGAAAAAGGAAATTTAGGATAAGCAAAAAACAAAGTTTTTCATCAATTAATTAATTCAATTTACAATCCAAAAACTCCTAAGACTATAGAAGCTATTGATCATCAGCAACTTCCTAACTTCTCTTTTGAAAACATTATACTGTATAGTGTTTTGAACCTAGTAGGCAAATTATTGAGAAGTTTAATGCCGTTATTCAATGGTGACTTTTGGAATTTTTGTGAATTGGATATTCCAGAGTGGTCTTGAGTCTTGTGTCATGTTCATGGTACTCGGAGCAATTTTTGAGATTTTGTGCGTTTTTCATTACAAACAATATATAAATAATAGTTAGAAATTAGTTTGGGACGAAAAGTGATGTAACGCATGATTTACTGCTGCAACTTCGATATTAACATTCAAAACTATCAATCACGAAATCCATCTCCTTGAACCATATCGAAATGAGTTTATGTTCGACTGCTTCAAAAACACTTGATTCATGAATTCGTTTAGCGTCCATAATTGACTACTTTATTGGACACCACTTTATTGGACTCAACTGTCACAGTCTTCTCTCGATTTTGCAATTTTCTTCGTTTCACACCACTTTTTATAGGCCGCATACAAATTTTCATAAGCTTAAAGTGAGTAGGAGAGATTCTTTGGTACTTGCGGCTAAATTTTTCACGCTTTCCTCTCCCGAACTATCCATTTTTTGATTTATTATGAGTATGGCGTTTGTCACAGAATTAACGAAGTAAACAACTTTGTTCAGTGAGGTTGCTAAGTTCGCTGATGGTTACTACGGTAAGAAAAGCAAAAGCACACTTAATGTTTCTTTGTAATAAAACGACGAATATATTATTTGCCATTTCAGAAAATAAAATCTCTGCATTGCAGTCAAACATAAAGCTTTGTATGCAACTCGTACATAATTAGGCTTATGGACTTGCCCAAATTATTGGCCTCGCTCGCTTTGCTCGCTCTGCCATAAACTTTTGGACTCGTCTATAAAGACCTAATTTATGTACTTGTTACATAAATAGCTATTATGAATGCTATTTGTTCCTTCTCCTGAATTCGCAAAATAATAGTTGTGTTGAGCTCATTAGTCTCTATAATCGTATTTGTATAGATTATTTGATGAGATTTCTTTCTTTTTGGCTTCTATTGTTTTTTAGCTGTAACTTCCTCCTGCGCCCCACTGATTCGGGATCAGTGAGTCCAACCTAGGCCTCTATTCTTGAAAACCAGGTAGTAGAACAGTCGAGAGAACGGTAACGTGGCCCTACTGATAATCTATAAGCCACGTCACTGTTCTCTCGTCTGTTCTACTCCCTGGTTTTCAAGAATAGAGGCCCTGGTCGATTGAGCGCTCAAAAAGATAAATGTATTTTTCTCTCAATTTTACTCAGTGAACAAGCAAAATCAACGAACTTGTATAATATACAGATAAGTTTCCCGAAATGTTGATTTTTGATCTACTTATTTCCATTTCTTCTCACAGGAGCCACAGAAGAACTTGTGCCATGATAAATTCAGAGTTTACTTTGATTTAATCGTTCGACTTGAGCTCGAATTCAAGTCAGAGAAAGACGAAACCTGAAGACAGCCCTAAACTTTGTTATTATCAAGTTTCGGCATGAGCTTCATTAATTTTCGACCTCTTGGGTTCTTGCCATTATTCGATAAGGATTTTCCTAGCCTTTTTCTGTATGAGGATATAGTCTGTACGAACAGAAAATTGTGAAATATGTTCTGGTATACAGGGTGCCCCCACTGAAAAGAAGCCACTCCTAATATTTCTCAAATCATAATGATAAGCCGAATTTAATGAGATATGTTCGTTGGAGGACACATTTTGTGGTAATCGAGTCTCAAAAACTCATATCTCTATGAGGGTGCGCTACAACCCCTAGAGTTCAAATAGGGAACAGAGGTCGAGTAATAACTTATTTTGAAGACTCTTGTAACTTTCCATTTGGAAGTAAATACCCCCAGTTTGTGATGGTAGTTGAACAAGTTGCAGAGAACAGATGTTAGTTAGGGGGTTCATTTCTTGAGAACAATGGGTTTGATTCCGTCAGATCCAAAGGCGTCCCCAGCCTTTGAGCTAAGGTTGGGAGGGCGAAAAAATCAGAATGGAAATAATGAACTGGAGGTAGTGTGGGATGAAATAAAATTCATTTTATGTTTCATCAGCTTACAGGACTTAAATATTTATATCTATCGAAATAAAACCGAATGAAAATTTCAAACTAACCAAAGCACAACCCCCATGGATTTTTAGCGAATTCTTCAACAACTCTGTTGTTGAAGTCTTCGAGGTTTTCACTTGTGGCTTTACGATGAATGCTCCATCGCCAAACCGTTAGGTCCACTCTCAACCATCGTACTCCTTAGCCAGATTTTGATGCTACGAAGGCTGCTGAATGAATTACCTCCAGGTTTCTCCTGCCATGTCAATTGCCACAATTTTACTTTATTTTTGATGCCGCTCAAATTGTTAAATTGGTAGAAGCCCCCTGTCCCCCTCTGGGGACGCCCATGGTCAGATCCACAGGCTTTGTTGGTGTTGAGACTCAGCTAAATCTTTCTGATAGAACGTAGGCGAATGGTGATCTCGAGCAATGACCGCTAATAGGTGTAATGCTCGGAGTTTGTTTTCCTAATTAATCCAGTTTGAATTTTCCAGCATATGAACGTATTGGGACAGCCTCTATATGTGTTGTATATTTTATTACTTTATTCCCGCAGTGTTTTTCAACCTTTTTCATGATGCGACCCCCCTGGTATGGGAAAATATTCCGCGACCCCCCGACCCTCCGCTTTTTTACCATGAATGGTTGTGTATATTACAGTGTTACAAATATTCATTCCATACATCGATGAGAAGTTAGCCACATCCACACATACACTCAAAGACAAAAAATGGCTAATGGAAAAAAATCATAACTCAATGAAATGAGATGGTATTGCAATCAGATTGCTTGATTGGTTGATAAGAAATTGAATCCTCTTTAATTTGGAGACTTTCAAGACTCAGGGAGGGAGTTATGGGGGTTGTTGGGGGTGGTTTCTGACAAAAATCATAACTCGACGAAATGGGAGTGTTTCTCGATTGGTTTCGAATATGTGTTTCTTGAAGGCCGGAAGAATAAAATGCAATACCCCCCATAGTTTGTTAGCCCCCAGGTTTGAAGATTTGGGGGGTTGGTTATGAAAAATGATATCTCGGAGAAATGGAAGTGTTTTACGTTCATATTCGAATATACGTTTCTTGAATGCCGAAAGAATGAAATACAATACTGTTAGCTCCCAGGTTTGGAAATTTGGGAGTTTAAAAAAAAAAAAATATCTCGACGAAATGAGAATGTTTCACGATCAGATTCGAAAATGTGTTTCTCGAATAACGAAAGAATGAAATACAATAAATTCCATAGTTTGTAAGCCCCCAGGTTTTCACATTCGGGGGGTTGTTCATGAAAAATGACGAAAAAAAATTCATATCTCGGTGAAATGAGATTATTTCACGATCAGATTCGAATATATGTTTCTTGAATGCCGAAAAAATGAAATACAAAAGACCCCATAGTTTGTTAGCCCCGAGGTTTGGAGATTTGGGGGTTGTTTATGAAAAATGGTAAAGAAAATTCATATCTCGAGAAAACTAGAGTGTTTCACGATCTGATTCGAATATGTGTTTCTTGAATGCCGAAGGAATGAAATACAATAAACCCTATAGTTTGTTAGCTCCCAGGTTTGGGGTTTTTTTATGCAAAATGATGAAAAAAATTCATATCTCGACGAAATGAGAGTGTTTCTTGTTCATATTCGAATATGTGTTTTTTGAAGCCGATGGAATGAAATACAATGAACTTCATATTTTGTAAGCCCCCTGGTTTGGATATTTGGGGGGTTGTTTATGCAAAATAATGAAAAAAATTCATATCTCGACGTAATGAAAGTGTTCCACAATCATATTCGAATAATATGTGTTTCTTGAATGTCGATAGAATGAAATACAATAAACCTCATCGTTTTTTAATCACCCGGTTTGGAGAATTGGGGGTTGTTCATGAATAATGATGAAAATAATTCATATCTCCATGAAATGAGAGTGTTCAACGATCAGATTCGAATATGTTCTTCTTGAATGTAGAAAGAATGAAATACACTGATCCCCATCGTTTTTTAGCCACCCGGTTCGGAGAATTGGTAGTTGTTTACGAAGAATTATGAAAAAATTCATATCTCGGATCAATGAGAGTGTTCCATGAGAGAAGAATTGTCATTTGATTAATCCGAAACAAGTACAACCTTCTCTTACTAAAGTTCTCCCGACTTCTGGCGACCCCCTCACAGAAGCATCGCGACATCGCGACCCCCCAAGGGGTCGCGACCCACAGGTTGGAAAACACTAATTTATTCGAGTGGATTTCAATGCTAATTCTATCATAGTCATTATAGTAAGTTCACTATATAGTTGATGAACCATCGATAAATCAATGATTATGATTATTTGTCCATTTTTATTAACTATTATATTATATTTTAACATTTTTTTCCTTACCTATCCACTTTTATTCAGTATTAATTTCTTTAACAACCCCTACCTGCCCATGTACCTATTTGGAGAATTGTTAATGAAAATATAGGAATTATATTTGAATTTTAACCTAATTAATATCAATAACTTATTACATGCAAAAAAAAGACAAATGAATTATGAATTAATCTTTTTATTAAAAAATATCATTCAATACATTTATTTTCATTGAAAGTAAAAAATGGAATAAAGGTTACAAAAACTACAATTTATAATTTTAATCATATTCTTCCTCTTCATCGTCGTCTTCCGGCTGCTGGTAAATTTCAAACGGGTCTTCATTATCGTCTTCAACGACATTTGTCTCAAGTTCTTCCATGATTTCGGGGTCAAAGGTTCCATCTTCGTTAATGTCGCTCTGATATGTAAGAGCATTGAGACAAGCTTGCCCATTACATTAGCCACAAGCTAAAGAGCTTGCAAGCCCGCTCTCCTGCATCCGCATCGCAAACCACATCCACTCTTGCAGTTGCAGTAAATTGTATTTAGCAAATCTTCTGGAGCTGGTGGTAAAATTGTCATGATAGGTTCCAGAAATTCGTTTCGCATTGCCCAACCCTATACCTGGGGTTCCAAATCATGCCCTAACCAAGTTTGAACTTGAAAATACACACGTTTGAAATGTTGATGAGCAGCTGCACTTGTTGGTGGAATATTTGAAAGCTGCACAGGTTTATTACGTTTTAAGATTTCGGAGCATTATAGACTGCCAATAAGGTTTGAGTTCCACTCTCTAATAATCTCTGGGCCGAACAATTCTCTTCCTCGAATGCTGCAGCTAGTTCATCCAAATAAGTCAGTATTATTGAATAGATATAGATTTAATGCATGAAGAAATTGATAAAATATAATATAATAGTTAAGGCAAATTGACAAATATTTATAATCATTGATTTATCAATAGTACATCATCAACTATATATGGCAAGTTTTCGACCGGAGGCACCGGTTGACCTTAGGGCATGATACTATGACCGCGCGCTCTCCGCCCTCTATCTCGAAAACTGTTTACCGTATGGAAAATTTTCCATTCAAAATATGTAGAGAATTTTGTGTTCTACAATATTGATAATGAATACAAATAGCAAAAAACCCATAGGAAATGAGATATTTACAACAAAAGCGCCAAAAATCAATTTTTGTGACCTTTGACCTTGAAATTTGATAGTTGCGTACGCGTACACCCTACCATATGAAGGTTTTGGACAACTTTGAGGGTGTCAATATATAAGTATTAACAGACTTACAGCTGGGTATCTCGAATTCCGAGATTCTTACCTAATTTAAGCTTAAATGAGTGAACTATGAAGTAAGTCAATTTCAAAAAAATGTTTCGAATAATCCAAAAGCGGCCTACTTTTGAGCGATACAAGAAATTTGATCGAATAAAACATATTTTGTGTTCCATTGGCCGATTCGCGGTTTTTGACACAGCAGTTTAATATTGCATGATACTGTGAACATTGGGAACAACAACACGAAGATGGAACTGAGGAACCTCCACATACTCTGAATCTGTTGATAATGAAATATCTCATACTCCAAAGAACTTTCGACTGAATAACCACGGAGCAGGAATATTTTCATCATCTACACAAAACCCCAATGTACTTTATGCCCTGCTGTAAAAGTCGTCCCCTCTGTGATATGAAAAATACAAAAGACTCCCTAACGACCTCGCGCAGATATTTCATTTCGTGATTATTTCCAACCCTAATCTACGCTGAACGATTTAATTAATGTAGCTTCATTACCATAACTAAAAGCATTCATATTTTTTGGAATCGTCCATGTCTATATTCGTGAAACGAGTTGGAAATGAACCTTTTTCGGTTTCGAGTTTAATCTGGTGACCAGGCAGGCTATTCTGCAGGACCTCTCACTCTCCAGACCAATACAATGATCCGTAAAGTTTGCTTTCGGAAAATTTCGTAATGGTGCTGCATAATGCGGGGGTGTTCTATACTGTTGGAAGAAGACATTAAAATAAAATAAAATAAAAAATTAAAATAAGGATAACCACCGTTCTATCATTCACTATTTACGTGCCCATTTAAGAAGAACAAAGTTCTACAGAAGCTGTCATTATTGAGTTGGTCTAATAAGTTTCATTATAATGAATGATGCTTATAATGCTTCTCAGAATCCAATTTTATCCCCCATATTTGTGGGATTTTATCATAACATGTTTTTACATCTCATACGAAATATACAGGGTGGCCAAGAGATTGACGTCAAAAAGGAAAAAACAGGTCCCTCGTGTCATGGGCTATTCGAATCACCTGCATGCATGTTATGCTATTTTCCACGGATTTCGAGTTATGAATTTCTTTATGAACTTTGAGAATTTTCGACTTGACCATCTTAAAAGAGATATTAAGAAAAAGGTACAAGACTTCTCTGTGAAATTCTTTCTGTGACTTAACCTCCATGAATTGTACTTCCATACATAAAATAACCAGATTCGTTACTTTGATGAGAATTATGGAAATGTTGGTCTCAAGTGAAAAAGTTACGTGAATTGGATTATGATCTGAATTTTCGAATCGAAATAAAAAATGTAACAAGGCGAACTCACGGTTTCTTAGTATGCTTAAAAACTGCGCCAAATAGTCAGCTTTTAGAATCATTCATTAAAAATGGAACTTAACACTCTACTTTTGCTAGAATTAGCCTTCACATCCATCGAGGAGGAAAAAATCAAAAAACTAGACATTTACTACAACATTATTTTTTGCCATTTCAAGATTTTTCTGATCAAGTTATGATAGAAAATGCTGAAAATTAATGAAAACTAGCTGCAGATGTTGGTCAATAAGAGTTCTAGATAAAAAAAGTAATAGGTATGGCAATAAATCACACATCATAATGTAAATAAAAAGAAATTTATTCATAAAATTTACAGTAGGTTTTCAAAGTGGCCACCTCTAGCCTCAATACAAATTCTACACCTTCTTAATTTTTTTTTTAATCGCATAAAACCTGCCCTGTTCTCTCTTAGGACACGTTCGGCTTCTCTTAACTTCAGTCGCAGCTCGTCTTCACTCGAACATTCTAGGGCATTAACAATTCCTTTCAAATAACCTCAAACGAAAAAATCCATGGGATTAAGGTCAGGTGAACGTGGGGGCCACTTGATTGGTCTGCTGCGTCCGATCCATCTGTTCAGGTATTGTTCATTCAAGTGATTACTAAGAAGGTGTAGAATGTGTATTGAGGCTAGAGGTGGCCACTTTGAAAACCTACTGTGAATTTTATAAATAAATTACTTTTTATTTACATTATGATGTGTGATTTATTGCCATACCTATCCCTTTTCTTATCTAAAACTCTTCTTGACCAACATCTGAAGCTAGTTTTCATCAACTTACAGCATTTTCTATCATAACTTTATCAGAAGAATCTTGAAATGGCAAAAAATAATTCTGTAGTAAATGTCTGGTTCTTTGATTTTTTCCACCTCGATGACTTCGAAGGCTAATTCTAGCAAAAGTAGAGTGTAAAGTACCATTTTTATCAATGATTCTAAAAGCTGACTGTTGAGCGCAGTTTTTGAGCATACTAAGAAACCGTGAATTCGCCTTTTTATATTTTTAATTTTGATTCGAAAATTCAGATCATAATCCAATTCACGTAACTTTTTCACTTGAGACCAACATTTCCATAATTTTTATCAAAGTTACGAATCTGATTATTTTATGTATAAAAGTACAATTCATGGAGATTAAGTTACAGAAAGAATTTCACAGAGAAGTCTTGTACCTTTTTTTTAATATCTCTTTTGAGATGGTCAAGTCGAAAATTCTCAAAGTTCATAAAAAATTCATAACTCGAAAACCGTGAAAAATCGCATAACATACATGGGGGTGATTCGAATAGCCCATGACACGAGGGACCCGTTTTTTTCTTTTTGACGTCAATCTCTTGGCCATTCTGTATTATATACATCAAACATTTTTCCATCATAGAGCTTTTAGTCTTGACAAAGTTGAAAAACATTCTGACAGCATTGTTAACTTGTATAGGGTTTATAAATTCCAGCCATTCTGTGATATTAAAAATCCAGGGAAGCATCCAGATTATTATTATAATTTTGGATTTATTTTCCTCAAATTTTATGGGGTTGAATTGAGAATATCTCGAAAACGACGCGTTTCATTGAAAAAACACGTGAATACTTTTATTTTCTGAAATGATTTTTACTTCCGAAAATATGAACCGTTCACCTTTTCCAAGTGCTTTCATTTGAAATGACGATTTCGGAGGTATGGAAAGAAAAGTGTCTTTTTCATGGATATTCGACACCCTGTATCTTTCAAACGAAATCGAATTTTGAAAAATGGTATATGAAAAAAGTGTTTCGTTTGATGGGAGGAAAGTACAGTCGAAATTTATGTCAAAGACTCATCCGGTATATATTTTTGCCGAAATATTTAAAAAAATTGAAGAATTGCAGCTTCTGAAAGGTTAGGAGCTTATCTACCCCATCTTACCCCTGTACCCCGTCTGGCCCCACTCACAGGAATTCCAGTTGAATTTCGGCTTTTCGAAGAGAAAGTTAGTAAATCCAAGAAAATGTCGGAAATCCTTGGTCAATTTCCAAAATTCTGACGGAATGTGGGAAATTTCAAAGATGTTCTAGATGGTTTCCAGGAAAGACTGCGAATCAGGAAATGATTTAAGGGTTCTAGAAAGTAATATGAATCAAATTCCCATCTAATTCTCAAGTTCCATAATAACATTGATTTTATTTTTTTATGTTCGAGTACTATATTGCTAGCTGAGTAATTGTAAATATATTATTTCTTTCAATAAAGCCACATTCTGAACATTATCGAAAGGGAGCAATTATGTAATAGTAGGTATATTATTCAACGAGCGGTAATGTAAGTCATAACACACGCAGATGAAGTTTGCAGCACAAGCCGTCATTCAACAAGTGTGTTATGACCATTAACGCGAATTGAATACTCTTCTTTATCTTCGACTTCTTCAATAAAATTCGAATTAATCTGCATATTCAAAATTGAGAACAGTTGTCAGAAGCAATCAATCTCTGTGGTCAAGAATTGAATAGCGTAGGAAACGTCAAAAATTCTCGTTTTCAGAATGCAATTTTTTGGATATTTAGACCGAAGAAAATGTTGAAATGAATGGCGAGAACGTTACCTTGAAATCTGAAATAGTGTTTCCAATCGATCCGACTTCTTTTTATTCATTTGGCAAGCTGTTGTTCCTCTTATTCATATCAGAGTGAGTTAAAGGCGTGAGGGTGAGATATTATAACTATCGGGGTTGGTTTATAGATGATACTATTACAGCTCGAAATCAATATGTAGAAAAATAGACACATTATTCTATGGGAGGAGATAAATTATATTAAAGGGGACAACAGGGTCGATTCCCATGTCTTGATTGATGCATGTAATGTGATTTTTCATAAGATTGACGTCACAAGAAATTGTAAGGACTTCACGAGAGAATCGTAGACCTGAGTGGATTCTAAAATGATACCTTCAAAGAAAATGTTGCAGAAGTTTTACGAGCTTTTCCCAACCATCAATTCATAAATGAATTCCCTAAAAATTGTATATTGTTTCACAGAACGACACGAGATGTAGAAAGTTGCAAAATATAGACCATTGTGTATACTGTAGAATTGCATTCAATGCTGAACTAGACTTACGGAAGGAACGAGTCTCATGATGATTAATTGCTGAAAATTAGGACAGGAAAAATTCTGCACTTCTTATTGTGTTCTTTGTATCAGTCAGTAAAATGAGTTTATTACAATAAAAATATACATGTGCAACTTCACGCCAAGTGAACGGTTCAAATTGATTATTCTGAATTTTCAAAGTTCTGATTCCTTTTAAATCAATTTCTCCATACTGGGGAATTCCCATATGAAAATGTCATTGTTTAGGTGCGAAAAGAACCCACGTCAGCTGTGGATCGCATCATGTGTCGCATATTTGTTTCATTTTCATTTTTCATTAGTTCACTGATTTACTTGAACGTGAATAACTCTGCTTTCGTTAATTGCTAATTTTCTACTTCCTTTTCGTGAATTCGGAAAATTTCAGTTTTTCCTGTGATTCGCAGTCTGTAGTGATTTCGAGTCAATCGAATTCAATTCATTCAAAACTTTCATTTCTGCGAATTATTTCTAACAAAAAAACTGTTACTAATGGCGTGGTTATTTTATAATAGGGGAAATACGTACAAAACGACATACAGGGTGAGTCTTTGACTTGTACATATATTTTAACTGTAGATTCTTGAGGCCTAAAGAAGCCTTTTTTTCATTTTCCATTTTTCCGAATTCGGCTCTGTTAAAGAGATATAGCCATTTGAAAAAAAAAGTTGGGCTGAATACGCTCCTGAAACAATTCTCTGCAAACACCTCAAAGTTCATATTTTTCAATTGAAATTGATGTGATTATCAGATATTCTGGGTGATACATTTAGAAAATACTCAAGCACTAACCTTATTTGAATAAGAATGTTACAAACACGATATTTCCTAGCAAAAACGCTGAGTTTTGTTCCATAATTTCTGCAATTGAAATGCCATATTTCTGACACCAAAATAAGTTCCTTCTTCGATTTTCCTGAAGATTAGTTTGTAAACACTAATAATTTGTTCATATTTGCCTCGATACCCTGAAACTATCTTATAAAAATTAGTTTCTCACTAACCTATCCTAACTCCATTAATCAAAGTCATATGATTCGAGGTCAATGACCTAACCTAATCCATTCCTCTGTGATGATATATCATAGAATTCTAGAGAAGACGATGCCAGATTGACGATTTACTCTTCAACAATGGTATAGGCGAACTCAAGAAAGCAGAACGTCCCCTATCGTTAACGGAAGAACTATCACAGAGGCTTCTACGCATTGCTCTTTGGAAATGCCAAACGAGTAGTTCTGATCTGATTCTCGCCGATACAGCGCTACGATCTAAATTAAAGTGCGCTGCCGGCTGCGAGTGCGATGTAGCCGCCACGCAAGACAAGACAAGACGTTCTTCTGTGTCTCCACAGTACAGTCTGTGATTACAATGAACGACGCCGCGATAACCTTTCTACATGGATTCGTTTTATTATTTATTTATTTACTTGAAGTTTGCAGAGAATAAAGCAAACAGGTGATGAATGTGATGTGAAAACAGTGTAGGGTCGATTAAAAATTCCAAGAGGATATTGTTAAGAAGATAGATTTTCCTGAAGGACGGGTATCAATAAATTTTCAATAGAAACTTCTTATAAACTTTGTAATTTCATGCTTCTCGGAATTCAGTTGATAAACATTGACAACATTGTTAATTTGTTAAGAGACCAGAGAAGAAACAATATTCGATGATATTTAATCCAGGAAAGCATTCAGATTTTTTATGAAATTCATGATTTTTTCCTCAAATTTCTTCGTATACATTTAGCAATAACTCGAAAACGACGCGTTTTATTGAAAAAATATAGGAATACTTTTATTCTCTAAAATGGTTGATTCTTTCGAAAATATGAACCGTTTATCCTTTTCAAGTGATTTGATAGTGTTTTTGCATGAATTTATGAGTCGACCACCCTGTAACTTTTAAACTAGGAGAGATATTGAATAAGTTTCGATTGAGGAATATGCACCATGAATAGAGTAACCAATGGACCAAAATTCAGTTCATTTGAAATAACGGTTCCGGAGATATGAACAGGAAAGTGTTTTTTTCGTGGATTTTCGACACCCTGTATCTTCCAAACGAAACCGAATTTTGAAAAATGGTATGGGAAAAAAGTTTTTCGTTTGATGAGGGGAATCTACAGTTAAAATATATGTACAAGTCAAAGACTCACCCTGTATATGGACAAAATGACATAGGCATCATAATAAGAGTTTGGAGGTATCAAATGCGGAACTGCCTACCAAAAATCACACGATTGGGTTCAATTAGCCTCTGGAAACTCGCAAGCTCTACTCTAGTTCATTCGGTCGTTATGAGTGATAACAGAAAATGATAGGTACCGAGTTTTTTTTATTGCGTCAAATTTTCGGAAGAAATGGCCAGTTTTCACCTTTTTTTCCATTTAAATTGCATTCATATCGAACTTTACTTATTTGTCATTGTATTCACGAAGATTCTTTCATATTAAATATACTTTTTGTATCAATTCGATATATTTCTGGTTTTATAACGCTTTATGGAAAAAATGACATATACATTGAACGGATAAAATGACATAGGTATTTAAGCTGAATTAACCATATCTACCGGACAACACCGAGACCATTCATCCCGGGCTCCATAACCAAACAAAGAGCCAGGACTTGTCCTAACATATTCATAACAAAATATTCATCTGCAGCTAATAAAGGCAATGTATCTTATATTAATAGATTAAGATGCATTGATGATCATATGAGGAGGTTCCTCCTATCCCTAAAGGACAAGGCAAACGTGAGCCGAAGACACGATAAACGTATACTTATAGTTTCAACTAATCAAATCAAAAAAAAAGCCCATACCTCCTCCAAAGAAAAGGAGACACGTCTCTAGGGCAATATTTGAAGAAGACAATGAGGAAGAAAATGTTTCTAGCCACTTTCGAGATGATGAAGATCATTCTCCAACTGTCTATTGTTATGACCTTTTTTCCCGATCTGAATCGGGACAAAACCAGTCTTCTCCTTCTCCAGGATTAGCACTGGAAAAGACTGGTTACGATGCATGCATTGGGCTCACGCATCTTCCTAGAAGAACCAAGCGTTTCATTGGTGGACTTTGTCAGTAGTTTTGTAACTATAAGTAGAAAAATACAGTTGCCTATTGCCGGTATGTCATTTTGTCCATAGCATGCGGACAAAATGAATTTCGTTTATCCCAATTTATCTGAGGATATTTTATTTTTTGATACTTTTATTTCATAAAGGTTGATTAGATTTTGTGAAGAAAGGACCAAAATCATAGTTGTAGAATATGGCATTACTGTGATTCACTACTAACAAGTTATGCCTCGGTAATAAAACCCTATGTCATTTTGTACGTACTTCCCCTACCACAAGGATAAGTGTACACAATTTGACATTTTTAGCAACGGATTTTCACGTCAGCTTCATTCCATGTTCGTTTGTCGAGCTCGATCAATATTTACATTGGGATAGGAATCATCGACAGGATCCTGTTGACTCTTTTGCTGATATAGGTAAGACTCTATTTCTTCTGTCATTTTGGGAACATTTGTGTTGGGTTTCAATTAATTTCATATACATATACAGTCCACTAGCTTTATTTTTATTCTCATTCGGAAGATTATATTTCGAAAAATTAAACTTGAATAATATTGAACCACACTTCAGTCGGTTAACTGAAACTCTACACAACATCACGTTAGCAATTTTCAGATGGAATCCTGAAATAGTATAACCTTTCTGGATGATATTTTTCATCATATCTCCCAAAAAAGGTCACCTTAAGCACTGATGTGAATTCAGCAGCTTTCAAGCGTTCGCTCATTCACCTTTTATAAGGCATAATCGCCTTTCAGGTGATTCGCATTCTCCAATGAGAGAAAACAATTGAAGAGTACACGGGAATAATTATCTGGGCTTTGGTCGAAACTAAACTGTCAGTACCATCGGGTACAGTTTTTGAGAGCTTTCTTTTGGTTGTTACCCATTTTATGAAATTACCTATACTTAGTGTGCAAGTTATCAACGTTTTAATAATCACTGGTTTACACTAAAACGCTCATAGTCCTCAAGCAACTTCGCAAAAATGATCATCAGAGTCCAACCTAGTTTTGGCTCAACAACATCTTAGGGCCGCTTGCACCGTATGACAAAAGTGTAGATTGAATCCAAAATCTTGATTAGTGTCTATGATTCTCTTGCACCGTGTCGTAATCCTAGTTTAACAACCATAACTAACGCTTTAAGATAATCCTCCGAATTGAGAGGATTAAATGGAAGTTTGAAGATAAACTTTGAATTCTAACCCTACATTCATGGATGACATTATATCAGGCTTGTTTCAAAAATGATGTTTGATTATGAATAAATCAAATTGAAAAGATTGATAGCTGAAGTAGAAATTATAGATTATGATTTTCCTATACTCCATTCACAATTATAAAATCACAACTCTGGCCTTGGAAATTTGACACATTCCACTCTGTATCGAAATAATGACGTTTTTAAAAATATTTTTATGTTCCAAGTCAACACTATGTTGCCTTTTCTACATTCTTAGCTTATTTCTCAGAATGTGAATGAATTGCAAAAGATGTGATGGACGAAAATAATTAACGTTTACATGAATTGATAGAAAGGATTCCTTTTCTAGTTATTTGCATGAAAAGTACGAGAGATCACTGTTGAAATATATTATTTTTCGCCATGGAAAAAAATTGCATTGCTTTCACATAATTTTCATATGCATGCTTGTGAAGATTATGTTTATTATCCTCTTGAACTGAAAGTTCAAGACTTGACGACATTTTATTTATTTGATCTTATGAACAAGGAGTAAAATATTCTGACTGTATAGTAATTTATTAGTTTACAAAATATTCATTCATTACTACCACAGTAGGTTTGTACAAATAAAATGGAATAGGTCAAACATATGCTTCACATTTATCATTCACCTGTTCTAAAATAAGACACAAACTCCTGGAATATAAAAAAAACCGATGTATTCTGGTTCAATATAGCCTTTTTCTACTTTCGGCAAAGGAATGAAAGCTCCAGAGACACATTTCAATTCTACCTGAACCATATTTTCCGGTCGCTTCCGTTAGAAGATCGTATAAGGAAGCCTTTCTTGTCCATTTACACATTCCAAATAAATTTTGAGCACCAAAAACGATACCGAAATTAACCAAATTTCTGGGGGACCGGAATTTCGTTTGAAATCTTTCAAAACGGCCAGATACCTAAAAAAAACTTCGTTATCAAGTGTAAAAAGGTCGATTAGTACTTACTTTCGCTTTATTTATGCTTATAAATCGATTTCTGGTGCAATTCAAATTTTTTAATTTGTTATAAATGATTATTGAATTCAATATTGACATTGAACTCCCCCCCGTCAATAAATATCACTTTGTCATTCACTCTGCTTTGCAACGAAACTAACCGAAAAATGTTATTCTTTTCACCAAGAAGACATTATATTTCGGAATGAAGTTCAATGCTGTTCCAGCTGTTGAATATTCCTCTTTAGAGTACATACACATTAATTCCGGTTCAAAAGTTCGACTTCAAATTCTAGAGCCCAGCAATCGCGAGAGCAGATCACAAATCCGGATTTATTCGCGATTGGGTGAACTTGTGAATCGAGAAACGCCTGACTCCACGTCCTGGTTTATTCAGGTGTCGTTAGCGATGCATGAATATTTCATTTCATTAGTTTGTAACGATATTTTCCCTAATAGGATACTCCGCGATGAATATTTGCTACTGCAAGAAATTCAGAGTAGTCTAATTCAGTATTAGAATCAGAATTTTCTCATGCTTTATATAGTACATGAGCCATCGGATCGGATTTGGGTCAAAAGGTTACATGAATTTTTGGATATTGAAATATGACGTATTATCTTCATTTGATTTTATTATAATCGAAAAATTTCCAGCTATAATATATCGGTGTCTAAGTCTAACACAGAGTGAGTCATTGACTTCTGCCCGTTATCCTGACTGAACTGAATTTTGGACAAGTTTCAACTATATTCATGGTACATATTCCTCAATCAAGTCTTGATTCATTATTTCCCCCTGGTATCAGAGTTGCACCGTAGACGACTCTTGAATGCCATCAGATCCTTTGAAATAACCGATCATTTCGAATAAGGAAATGTTTCCAATTTTTCATAACGAATATTTTGGATGCATCCCTGGTTTTGAATTATCACTGTATCAGGAAATAGCCACTCACTTTTATTCCAATAACTATTGTCAGTTGTCATACGTTCATGTGACCATTAAAATTGAAATTTCAGTCGCCGATCAAAGGATGACGTTTGAGATTAGAGGTTCTATACCTGAACTTGGAATTTCATTCCTGATTTAATTACGGAATTCACAGGAAAATCGAATGATTATATTTTTTTTACATAGCCGAAAGGGCATTTCAAGTCATTATCGGAAAAAATATATTTTGACATATTGGATTCTCACGTTATTCGTGATTTTTTTTTAATTTTTTCTTCATCAATTTATACCCTCAAAAAAATTTAGAAAACTCAAAAATAATCCACCGAATTCAAACGATCAGAAGAAGCAGGAAATCGTGTGACGTCGGTGGCTAGCGAGATTTCTGATTGGTTGTACTCGTCGTGACGTGCTACTGATGATATAAAAATGACAGCATTGCCAAATCACAAAAAAAGAATTAGCCTGCTTTCACTTTCCTAAGAATATCATAATATAATGTTGATTTTGGATAACATCTTGGAAACCCAAAGTGTTATCGAATGAATAAGGAATTGGTCTAAAAGCACTATATGTGTGGGAACTCTTTAATGATCCATAGATAAGGCTGACATGTTTCGACATTCCGCCATTTTCAAAGCCATTATTATGGTTGAAGTTCCAAATGAAAATATGAACTTGTCCTAGTCAGGACTCAAGTTTGAGGTGTTCAAGTAAGCAGAAAGGTGAGAAATTCAATTAAAAATAATTATCCCTAGTCTACACAGGTGAGAATTGGTATATACAGGCCGGTCTTTAATTTAGGAAGCATTAATAATTATCGTGACTGTAGTTATCATCCATTTGATATATTCAATAAAACAAACTATCGGGATTAATAATTATTTTCATTTTGAGAAGTGCAGATTAGTGGTAAGAATAATCATGGATTTGGCAACTGTGTATAGCCGTCAGTCGTTGACGTAACCTAGGAGTATAGAATATAGAGTGAAGAATACCCCTAGAACTAACTGTAAGAAACGCCATTCTATAGTACGCAGAGAAGACGTCTAAACGTCGAATAATGACAATTAGGAAGGTTATGTTTTTATTTATAATTTGTAGGCTTGGTTGTCACATCAGTATTTGTATTTTCCGAGAATGAGTATTATATCAACTTTAAGGAAAATCAAGTTGTTATATGAAGATGTTTCAAAACATTATGGTGATCACATCAAATAAAATACGATAACTGAATATATTAATGAATAAATTCAGAGATTCTACAATGACTACTTGAGAACAGCGGCGTGTCTCTCAGTTACTCTGGGCTTTGTCTCCTCCATCACAAACATCAACCAATCATATTACAAATTGATCCACTGACGTCACAGCAGAGGGACGTTTGAATTCACACGTGTTGAAATCACATTTTCAATATCGAATAATTAATCAATTCTTCAAAATTCAGAGTGAATGAATGGTTACAAGTGTGTTATAAACTGCCCTTCATTACGTCATGGGAAGAAAAGGGCATATTTGGAGTTACTGGAAATCCCCATTCGGAAAATGAAAAAATCGTTTCTTTCGTCCTCAAGAATCTACAGTTAAAATAAATGTACTAGTGGAAGACCTAACCTATACACTTTATGGAAGCGCTCGATGGTGTGACAAAAGCGTGTGACATCTCAATACATTGCAAAAGTGATGAGAGTGTCTTACGTAAAGTTTCTTCTAGATTACACGCTTGATCGCGCGTTCGTGCGCTTCTTCGTGTCAAACTACACGAGTGATAGATTGAACGTCCTAATAATTACCAAAGATTGATGACTCTCATTCAGCCAGCCCAACTCCGTATACTCGATCCAAAACATATCTATTACCCATTACGAGTAATGTCTAAATTATGTGCGAAATCCTTTTTTTATGAGCACCAAAAAATCCAATTGAGAATTATGCAAGCTTGCTGGGCAAACTAGCAATACATTTTTGTGAAACAAGTGCTGGAATTATGTGTGATTCATTGGCGGCATCAGTTTTTCTCAGACCTTTTCAGTTATTTTTCTATCTAATAATTTTCAGTTATTTTTTATTCAGAATTATGTAAGCGGTCTTTATTAACGGTAATATACAGCATACAGCGGAATTCAGGTTATAGAGAATTTGTACATTTCGGTACAAAATGGCGAATGCGTCAAATAAATTCACATGTGGCAACCATTATCCAACACTTAGTATTGCATATTTGGCATTTGAATCATAACCTGCTGCTGACTTATGGTTTCCAATGACTATATTGAATTTAAGGATGATATTTGGAAAGTGTGCAGAGTTTCATAAATGCAATTCACCGAAATCAACCACAAGAAAGAAATTCATCGGCACGGAATTATTGAGTTTGAAATTGTTCGTTTGAAATATAGAGAATCAGACGTGCTTTTAGTGGATTCAATTCTTTCAAACCTATATTGACAATACCGAATTAGGTTTTTCCCCATACACTGTCACTTCCAATAATTTCATAACATAATTCCCCATCAGAACATCAGATTTTTGCTTGTTGAACAATGAACAGGTGGGTACATGGAAACTAATAAAATACTAGATAGCGAGGCAAGGAATCTGGACTGACGGACAAACCAAACACTTGACAGGAAATAAATTCAAAAGGTAATAAATTCGCTTGAATAATTTTTATGGAGGAAAGTATTATTTTCCGCAAATCGCTAGGAAATTTTGACATTCCTGTCAAAATTGGTCATAGAAAAAGTTAAGATTTCCTAACTGTTAGGAAATATTCATTTATCTACTCCCATAGAATAATATATCCATCATTCAACTGAATTTGATCTGTAATAGTCTCTATAAACCAATAGTGTGAGGTAATAATAACTCACGCCTATAACTCACTCTAATACAAAAAGGAAAAATGAAGCTTACGAAATGAATAAAAAAGTCGGGTCAATGGGGAACTCTATTTCAGACATCAAGGTAACGTTCTCGCCATCCATTTCTACATTTTCCTAGGTCTGAATATCCAAAAACTGCATTTGGAAAACGTGAATTTTTGACGTTTTCTACGGGACTCGATATCGATTCGATTTTCGACCATAGAAATCGCTTTTATATGTATACGCTATAATATGTACAAGTGTAAATAACCCCAAAAAGATTCATTTTCTTTGCAAAGACAATCGACATTACTTTTTCAGCCCCATATTGTATTCTTGAAAATATGCCTACAAAAATGAAATGAAGGAAATTTGAGAAGATCGATATTTCTCTCAAAGTTAGTTTCTAATTAAGGAAACCTTTCCTCAATCATTATTTACAGACATTAAACCTATTTTCATGTTAAAGTTTCCCTCTAATGAGTCTTCGTTATCAATACATGTAAGGAAAATATCAACATTGGTTGTTGATTAATTGCCTGTAGATCATTCACTGTTTTCTTTTACCTGATAAGGTTGTCAAATGTGAAAAACCGCAAAGGGTTTCAACTAGAATCGCTTCATATGAAAAAATCATATTTCTTCACATACTTTTTTCACCTTTCGTGGTAAAATCGGGGGAGAAGGAAATGTTTCGCGCACGAATACAGCGATTAAGCTGTCAGAAAGTAGAACTCTATCCCATCGAGCTAGAAAAAGAAAATTTATTGTTTTAATATTAGTTGCAACCCATGGAGGGACGTTCAACTCAATTGAAAGTAGAAAATGCAGTCTGGACATTTGTCCCGCAAAACGCTAAACTGTGAACGTGATGTCATCCGAAGTAGGTCGCTTCTAGAGATAGGTTAGTTTATACGGTTACTATGTTACTTCATGTCACCACTATATCTTCGTTATCAGAACGAATATCCATCCCAAGATATTCCAGCTAGCCAGCTACATACATTCATGTCGTATAACTGCCTGAATACTAACTGCATATTCGATTTTATTTAGAGCCTCTGAATTAGAGGAACAATATTCTGGATGCACATAATATATCCAGGCTAATGAGCATTTCCAGTAATTTCCAGAAAAAATATATTTTGACATACATATTGGATTCTCAGTTATTCCTGATTTTTTTTATTTTTTCTCCATCAATTTATACCCTTAAAAAAATATTGAAAACTCAAAAATAATCTACCGAATTCAAACGATCAGAAGAAGCGGGAAATCGGGTGACGTCGGTGGCCAGAGAGATTCTTGATTGGTTGTACTCGTCATGACGTGCTGCTGATATAAAAATGACAGCATTGCCAAATCACAAAAAAAGAATTAGCCTGAAGAAGCCCTTGTTTTCACTCTCCTAATAATATCATAATATAATGTTGATTTTGGATATTTTTCTTTTATCATCATGACATTTTCATTTGTACTCCATGAAGCTTTATCCTTTATAATATCATTCAATTTACGAACTCCTAATATGAAGATGAAGAGGGTTCAATAAGTAAGCAGATAAGTAAGAAATTCAATTAAAAATAATAATCCCTAGTCGACACAGGTAAGAATTGATATACAGGGTCTTTCACGAGGAACCTCACCCATATTTATACGGGAAACTACTGAACGTATTTTCATGAAATTCAGCACTTATAAGTATTTCACGATGCTGATGAAATCTAAAATATTTTCAAGGCATGAGCACCTCCGGTTTTTCCGGAAATGACGTCAACTTCCGTTTTTCAAATCAAAACACCATTTTTTTATTGCAGAAATAGATTCCTTAGAAAATTTCAACTTATTTTGATGTAACATTTTTCAGTTTTGGTTGGAAAATTCTCTCTGAGCGGAAAAATTCGAAAAAAAAATCGAAAATAGAGCTCCGCTGAAACAAGAATAACTTCGAGGTTTTTGGATGGAAAATTTTCATTTTTGGGATTTTTCAAGATGTAAGATTGATGTATCCACTTTGAAAATCGAAATCGCGATTCTTGATACAGGGGGTGAAAAAATCGCTTTCAAAGTTAGGGATGACAAAATCGTGAAAAATAAATTTTTTCAAATTAGAACCCCATTTTTTTATGGCAGATATTGAATCTACGTTAAAAAATAATGTGAGTGTATGCATCACACCCTTGCCCTAAAATGGATATTAACTCAGAAAATATCCATTAGTTAATATTGGTCGTACAAAAACGTTTTACTGGGCAAATTTGTAGAATTTTTTATGGGCATTCAGAATTCAGTACTGAGAAATGCATAAAAGCACTGTATAAACTTAAAAATTTATGAAAACTGTTATTTTTTAAAAGGTAAACCCTGTATTTTATTTTCCTAATCGGTAGAGCTCTTTCTTCTGAATTCAAAAATATCTTTATAGAGGTTATTATCGGCAGTTTTCTAAAAATATAGGTTTTCCGTCTAAATCTAAGACTGCTGTAGAACGCCACTCGAGATTGCTGTAATTTTTCATATCGATATTAAAGTTTCCATGTATAACAAAACAATTGAATTGGCAGGAACGGGACCATTCTATGGCTTAACACCATTGGAATAAATTCGATAACGAATAAATGATGGCGTGTTGGGAAAAACGCTCGGACACGTCGATTTGTAATTTTAAATGCACATATTTTTCAAGAAAATAAAGTTATATAGGGTGTTTCATGCGACCGTGGCCAATACCAACTTTTTTATTCCAAATACAACCCCCTGTATATTATTTATTTTTTTGATTCTTCATAGAATTCTAGACACAATTCATGCACAATGTCCTTTACCTATCTTTAACTATTTCGGAAGTATTAAGTGTTTTCAGATTTATTGCAAAAATCAACGTTTCAAATAAAAATTATTTTATTTCACAAATTCGGTACATTACACTTAAAACCTAATAAGTAATACTGATTATTTCTTAATTATTAAAAAAAAACACAAAAACATTAATGTCAATGAAGGAAATGTTCAAAATGCTCGCCGCGAACGTCTTGGCAATATGCTAATCTGGTGTAGAATTGTCTTCTAACTTTACTCAACATTTCAGGCGTGACTGATCTAATCGCAAGCGTGCTTCGGTTTTTTAGGTCGTCTAAGTTTAGGGGTTTCGTTTCGTTTACAATACTTTTGACATATCCCCACAAAAAGAAGTCTAATGGTGTCAGATGAGGAGATCGTGCTGGCCATTCTATCGATCTGCGCCTCCCTATCCACCGATTTGGAAAAATAGGGCGGTGCTCCATCTTGCTGGAACCATATTATATTCCCAGGAACTTGTGGATTTGCTGGATCAGAATATAAGTTCATTAAAGTTGGTACGACATTATTTTGGAGTAGTTCTAAATATTTTTCTCCATTCAAGTTGCCGTCAATGAAAAAGGGACCTACTATGATTTCCAACAATTCCTGCGCAAACATCAACATTTTCAGGATATTGCGTATGTTCTTCTCTCATCCAGTGAGGATTCTCATCAGACCAATAGCGGCAATTTTGACCGTGATTAACATGACCGTGTAGTGTAAATGTACTCTCATCAGAAAAAAAAAACATTTTCTGATTGGATCACATAGTTATCTAACACTGCCATCATTTGCTCACAGAAATGCGTTCCCCTTCGAAATCGTCTTCTATGAGCTCCTGAGTTGCCATCATTCTTTAGGGATGTATCTTACTTTCCTTTATTATTCGAAATATTGACGTGTGGCTGACGGTGAACAGCGGGGCTACTTCTCGAACAGAATTATGTGGGCTTTCTTGAAACTCAAGCATAATATCCAATTTCGTATCATCACTTAGGTACTGCATTGGCAGCAATTTTTTCTATTTGCCTTACATGACCAAGCTCTCGAAAATGCTCTTCTATTTTGCTAATTGTTCCTTGGGATATAGGCGGCAAATTTGAACATTTTTCCTGAAATAATCGAGAAACTTCCATTTGTGTCCGTGTGTAATCCCCATCATAACCAGTCATTTCAAGAATGGTTATTTTGTGCATTTCTGTTGAATGAACCATTTTTCTAATATTATTACGTACAGTTATCGAAATTCAAAAGGCAATAGCACTTACACTGATTACTTATTGTCATGCAAACAGACAAAGTGTTACAAAGGCTATGATAATAAACAAATCTGTTTTTGTTTTTTTATTTTCTTCTCAGTAATGGTTTTTGCTTACTTTCTTCATATCGAGAGGTAAATGGGAAATAAGTATTGAGTGTAATGTATCGAATTTGTGATATAAAATACTTTTCATTCAAAATGAATTTTTGTAAAAAATCTGAAAACACTTAATACATATTTCCGAAAAAGTTGAAGATAGGTAAAGGATATTGTACATGAATTATGTCTAGAATTCTCTGAAGAGTCCAAAAAATAAATAATATACAGGGGGTCGCATTTGAAATAAGAAAGTTGGTATTGGCCACGGTCGCATGGAACACCCTATATAATTTTATTTTCTTGGAAAATATGCGCATTTAAAATTACAAATCGACGTGTCCGAGCGTTTCTCCTAACACCCCGTCATTTATTCGTTATCGAATTCATTCCATTTGGCTGTTACAATCTGAATGTCATTTTGTACGTATTTCCCCCACATGCCGCATATTTTCCGTTGGTTATTGCAATTTTATTGCAATATTGAATATGTGAGATGACCGAAATTCCAACCAGGATGTTGTTTCGCATTGTTGAACAAGAAAACCACTTCCACCCTCTTGACCCCATTCCTACCAGACGCTAAAAACTAATCATCATAAAAAGGCGCACGCTAGAGCGTTGCATTTGCGAAATATCTTTAAACATCCCCACCATTCAGATTATTACTTCTCAGATGAAGAGTCTTCCAAAATTATCACGTCGAACGGTTTTCTCCGGGAAATAGACTGAGGAACCGGGGAAAATTTGCAATCTACACAGAACTTGTTGATGTTTGCCGAAGCGTTATATTACCCCGGTATATTTTCGCCGTGAAGTATCTGTTACTTCCTAATACGTTTCCACTTTTAATCTGATATTTCACCATCTCGGACTGAGACGTTTCTTGCGAAAGGGTCGAAGATCCAGGAGTTCTTTTCCAGGGCGAATGGAACGAAATGGGAAAATTAGGGGGGTAAGTGAATGTCGAAATGAACTTTGGCACTTTGGAAGACATGATTCGGCGAGAAAATTGAACACCGAATGAATTTGGATGAATGGAAATAACATGCTGTGATATTGAACGAATTGAATTTCAATTTGGCAATGATAGTAGGTATATTATTTCATAGGGAGGAGAAGTGTTACTTTTCATTGTCTTTTCCCCTTGAATATGACAGTGAACTTTTTTCAAGATCTGATTATTCGTTCACGTAATATACGGCTTTGGGAATGGAACACGTCTCATTTTCTGAAATTATACAAGCATAACAATATTTTAATTTTCGAAAGGCGAATGTTTATCAAATCCTTAGGCTCATTTCAACCATTAAAAAACCCAACTGCACCCAGGAAATTTATAGATTCTACACTATTATTTTAACAATTATTCTGACTGCGCTGATAAAAAAAGAATTATTGTTTTTATGTGACGTTTCATTGCATCTATAACATTTTATAGAGTAGGGTTGAACATGGCTTGGCGATACTTCCGTTTATTCTCATTTCTTATTCATTTAACAACAAAGTCGTGGAAGTGCGTTGCAAGTGGTCATTTCGTTACTCTCTTGGGTTTTAATTGTGCACGTGTGAGTTTGAAGCTTAAGATCCAATTTGATTAGGTAAGAGTCATTAGAAATTATATGTAAGCAAGGTCGTCTTTTCAATAATAACTAATAAAAAACTGATTGAATGCTTATAATAACTTCTTTTTCCACTCAAGCTGAGATCATTGAATAGAGACATTGAGGCGAAACTGCTAAAATCATTCTGTTAGGTGACATTTTTCAACCCCTAAAAAAATAATTGTGATTTCCGGTACATCCACCATTTTTGTCAGTCCATTCTCTTAGTCTATGTTATGTTCTGTACTCAAAGGTTGTCACCGAAAACAATGACAGTTTTCAAAATAGAATAAGTTCTCAATAGACAAAGAGAATGGACTGAGCAAAAATGGTGAGTGTGCCGGAAATTATAATCATTTTTTTATGGGTTGAATTTACGTAAAATGATAAAAAATTATTTTAACATATTCTTTTACTGGGGAATCGTTCAGAGTGAGGAAAATATAAGGGTGCCATTTGAAAAAAATATCTGGGGGTAGTTTTCTCAGGGGTGGTAATTAAAAATAAAATTTTCCGCAAATCGCTAGGGAATTTTGACATTCCAGTCAAAATTGGTCATAGAAAAAGTCAAAATTTCCTAACTATTAGAAAATATTCATTTCCTTACTGTAAGGAAATGATATTTCCTCACAGTTGGTTCGACATATGCATATACGAACTTTTCCCGTGATTCCTTCGGCACTTATTCTAAAGAAGCAGTATTTTCACTGCATCAACCAGCTCTGGAGGAGTCCCAGAAATAGCAAATTCATCATCATTTATCATTCTACACTGTTTTAAATTCGAAAACACTAGCAATTAAATTAATTATATCCGTTAACTTTGACAATTCAACATGAGTAGGTTTATTGAAACGTACTATTGAGTAACGTAACCAATTTCAATACGAATTTCGAAGCATCATTTATTTATGAATTAAATAATTCGCGATTTCATCAAAATTAATTGGAACCTGCCGAATTTTAAACGATTTGCGGAAAAATAGTATGTTCACCTCGTAGGAAAAGACACATTCCTGGACTCTGTGTTGCCAAGTCTCGGCTTGCGCCTCGACTTAGCAATTTTCACAATCGTCCAGGAATGTTATGCTTTCCCTACCCGGTAAACAATGTACTATTTAGCGACGGATTCTGGTGAAGTTTTCAATACCACTCGAAAATCTTTTTCTACCTTGTCTGAGAGCCGAGATTTTGGCTGTTTGGAACATCTTGGAACACCCTGTATAGACTTTGTGAATAAATGATAAAGCCTTCGGTATTTAATCAGCAAAGAGTACTCAGTTACGTTTTGTTACGCTTGTAAGTCAAGGGTAATGCGATTTCTGACTGAACTCAGTGCTTTTTGTCGGAAATGCATCATAATTGGATTTATGGAATTAATTGAGACCAGAGGATATCGATTAATTATATCCTTTCTACGTGCATGCGACAATATCAATCTCTCACTACCATGATGGGAAACAAAATCGAATCATTCGAGTCCTGCAAGATCGGTCTATTTTTCCTGCAGCTTGCAAAAGGTCACCGAATGAAGTTAAGACACTAATTTTCATGGCATCTTCTGTTCTTCTTTTTTCTATTTTCTCTCTATTTTTCTATCCACTATTTCCCAATATGATTGGTGCATACCCGTAGCTTCAATAGTCGCTGGAGACGGAAGTCTGCTTGTTATTAAATGAATCACAAGTTTCCTGCAGAAACGAATGTATTTCCGAAGAAGAGTCAGGAACAGATGCGGCTTATGAGTCCTTTGATTGATTCAGTAGGTCGAAGTATTTTCTCCATCGGCAACAGGCTACGCTTCCATGTAGATATGATTGAATAAAATCTGACACAATATGTGAGATTCAATATCGAGATATTGAAAACGAAGAAAGTGCATCTGTCGCTGAAAGTGATAAGTTGAGAATTTTTGGGTACTTCCGATAAATATACAGGGTGATCCATTTCGAGAAATCCACTGAAATAACTCGTTGAGATGCGCCTGTATCAAAAAATGTTCCGAATTTCCGAAGGTTTTTCAATTAGAAGTTTCAAAGAATACGGAAAAACAAAAGAGACAGAAAGTTTCAGTTTCTCACGAAGATCAATATTCTGAAACGAAAAAGGTATATTCCTTATTGAAAAAATCTACTTGACCCTGAAATGACCTCGAAGTAAAACTCCAAGGTCCGATTGAGAGTCTGCATTCAATGTCCCCCTTAAAACTAAGAAACTTTCATTTGGGACATTTTTTGATCAAGGCTGTTTCAAGGGAGTTATTTCACTGGATCTTTTGAAATGGGTCACCCTGTATATTCTCTTGAGATAAATCCAGCAGCGGTTCTGTTGTCAGATACAACATTGAAATGTCTTCGAAATCTGAATGCATCAGCTACATAAGCCAACAGCACAACAGCATCGGGAAAATTTATCATATATTCCACTGGTAGCACAAACCAGAAATGCCGCAGGATGATCCGTCATTCTGCCAATAAATGTCAACCTCCGATACGTAGGAAATGGAGCACTCCAAAAATGAATTATCACATTCGCTATGCAACAAAATTATTTAACCTCAAACCAAAAGCGTAACGGGCCAACCATCAAACCTATAGTTTAATTTAATCAGATTTATAACATCGGTTTCCATTAGAGCGAAATAATTCAATTTTTTTCAATAAAACGAGTGTTGTGAAAAATATGCCAACTTTGATTGGATTCGTCGGGAAATTTCATCAGCAATTGTACGATAATCCAAATCGATTTTATCGTTACGTACAATATGAAGGAATATGTTTTCAACTTCAGAACGCGTAAAATAGAATTTCCTTCTCGTTTTCCATTTTTCTCTACCGATTGTCGTTATTGTTTTCAGGTTTTCGCCAATATCAGAATGACCGTTTGAACTATATGAGAGATTTTGTACACAGATTACCAGCGTTAATAGTGATTTTTTCTCAAAATACTATCTGTTGTTGGATTAAAATTTAAGCAGGACCAGAATAATTTTAAAACGGCAGGGAAGTGGTTGACTTTGGAGTAAGGAACTGAAGTCTCTCTTAACGAGAACAACTCATTTATACAGGGTGTCCCACGGTCGAGTGCCTATTAGACGTTTCTGGAGAACTGGACATATTTGAAATCCGAAAATTGGTATTATGATATTATTCGAAATTCTCTACAGACCGAAAATATTTTTGGAGCTTGAGCACTTCCGGTTATAGCGGGAGTGGAAATAAATTTGTTCAAAAAATATTTTTTTCAATATTTTCGTTTCTGATATAATTGAGTATTCAATGCTGAATACATTTCTGTTAAAACCATTGTATTCATTCAAATAGTTTTCAAAATAACGAAAAAAAACCTGAAAAAATGTCGCATATTCATAGTCAGTGTTATGTTCATTATTTTTATTCTGAACATTATGAGTGTAAACCGTTCTCACAACGTCAAAGTAGAAGAATGTGGAAAGGTCATGCATCTTTTGAATTTCATGAATATCATCACAGGGTGTTTCAAATTTTGTGTTGAAAACTGTGATCGAAAATTGGCCATAACTTCTGTTTTTCAAATTAGAACCCTATTTTTTTATGATTGCGTTGGATTCTGCGAAGAAAAATAGTGATAGCATTCTCAGATGTTCTTATTCCTAAATTCAGTAATTGCCGAGATATTTGAGCTTTTCTGGATTCATGTTGTACGTAGAGTCAAATTCATCGAATCTGAAGAAATTCGATGAATATTTTTATGAAACCATAGTAACAACTAATAATTAGATCTGTCACCTGTGAATTATTAATGGGATCATTTATCTTCTATGGTCACAGAATATTCTCATGCCAACAGATTCGATGACTATTCTTATGCAACCATAGTAACCATTGAAGTAAAATCGAGAAGTAAGGTTATGGTCTAAAATAAGAGCTGTCACTTGTGAATTATTAATGGGATAATTTATCCTCTATGATCACAGAATATTCTCATGCGAAAGATAAGGTGAATTTGACTCTACGTACAACATGAATCCAGAAAAGCTCAAATATCTCGGCAATTACTGAATTTAGGAACAAGAACATCTGTGAATGCTATCACTATTTTTTTCCGCAGAATCCAATGCAGTCATAAAAAATAGGGTTCTAATTTGAAAAACAGAAGTTATGGCCAATTTTCGATCACAGTTTTCAACACAAAATTTGAAACACCCTGTGATGATATTTATGAAATTCAAAAGATGCATGACCTTTCCACATTCTTCTACTTTGACGTTGTGAGAACGGTTTACACTGAGAATGTTCAGAATAAGAATAATGAACATAACACTGACTATGAATATGCGACATTTTTTCAGGTTTTTTTTCGATATTTTGAAAACTATTCGAATGAATACAATGGTTTTAACAGAAATGTATTCAGCATTGAATACTCAATTATATCAGAAACGAAAATATTGAAAAAAATATTTTCTGAACAAATTTATTTCCACTCCCGGTATAACCGGAAGTGCTCAAGCTCCAAAAATATTTTCGGTCTGTAGAGAATTTCGAACAATATCATAATACCAATTTTCGGATTTCAAATATGTCCAGTTCTCCAGAAACGTCTAATAGGCACTCGACCGTGGGACACCCTGTATCTAGGTGTGTAAGCTCCAGTTCGTTTTCCTGGTTTCCTATGTGCAACAAAATGTGTCCAACGTTGGTGTCACTCAGGGATCTATTCTCGGTCCTATTTTTTTTATTCTATACATATGTGACTCTTCTTTCCTGATCAGATTTCCATACGCTCATTCCCAAAACATCCTTCGAGAAGACATTTAACGTTATTGGTATAATTTGGTGTCTGCCGTTCATTGAAGAAAAATGATGCGAGCAACATATTGGCGAATAAATCCAAAAGCGGAACATAGCGTCAACTACAGACAGCATATGCTGGATGTGACATCACTACAAGCAAGCTAATGTATCAATCATCTATTCATCTGTCCGCCTATTCATGGAATAAGCTGGTCCAGCTTGGTCGCCGTCATATAGACTATATGTAGAGAGGAAAGGATGCTGGGGTCTGTGAAGCGCTGTAACACAAGAACTCTAAGAATTTTAGAGGCTTCAAATCGCAAGAGTGTGGACGCCAATTCTGGTCAGCAAATCGGGAAATAAGACGACCAGTAGCAAACTCGTGCAAGATCGTCAATGTTTCACGGTGGTTATGACATACGGCATGAGGCACAAGAAACTGTAGCAATTCAAATCATGCGCTCTTATCGAAACACCCTTTTTTAAGCACACAGATTCCGAGGAAACGATTAGTCGTCAATCCTCAAGGTTCAATCTGGCAACCTCATCAGCTTTATTCTTCGCAATTCCATCGTTCGCAACAAAAACAGAAAATTGATTAGTTTCTGCATTGTGATTGTCACTACCCTTTGACGTCTGTTACATCAAGAGCTCAAGAGCATAATCGTACGAATCAGCAATCCAAAGCAATTTTCGGATGTGACAGGAACTAATAGTAATTCGTTTTTATGCCTTCCTCTTCTAGATTGATTTCGGCCCAATTCAGTTTGTCATGCGAATATTCGAAGCCGTCCTTAGGTACCCTACTTTCATAAAGTGGTCTCGTTCTTCGGCATTCGCTTCCCAGACAGCACCGGATATTCTCAGAATGTTCCTAGAATATTCATTTTGGCATATTGGAATATTCCATGAATATGCGTATGGGAATTCCACAGATATTCGTAGAATATTCTGAAAAGAATATTCCAGGAATATTCCGAATATTCATAGAATGTTCCAAGAATATTATTTATGGAATATTACTGGAATATTCTCAATATTCCTGGAATATTCAAGGCATATTTCATACTGAATATTCCTATAATATCACATAAGGATATTCATAGGATATACCTAGAATATTCGGAATATTATAGAGATATATTCTATGGATATCTTAAATTCAAACCATTTTCATATTCAGGGAATATTGGATATTCACATATACATATATGCATTCTTAGGCCCACTTAAACTTTGGTTTATTCAATGATTTTACTCAGTAAACCAAAGTTCAACACAGGAGTTCAAACTGAAACTAAACATTTGAGCCCAATTGAAATTTGAAATACTTTTCAGAAATATTGATTATAATCTATCCAGTGAATAGGAAATGAAAAACATATTATGGTATATCATATTTATTGAAGAAAACAAAAACAATGAGATGAAATATTTATGTAAATCCGCTTCAGTGGTGCTGAAGGACACGCAGAGACCCTGAAAAAAACATTTTTTAAGACATAACACAACACCGAGACATTGACAACATTCATAACCTCCAAAAAACGTATATAAAGAAAGAAATGTACAATAGCGGATCGATGAACGAAGTCTTTTTCATAAATATATTATTTCGATATCACAATGGTCGTGAATAAAATTAATCAATCAATTCATCACCGACATATAGAATCCTTTCATCAAATTCACTTACCTCATAGATAACACAAAAACAAATAATCCAGGCAATACTCAAACTCGATTCACGAAGAAATCTTTCAAAATATCACTTCAAATAACACTCACAAAAGTTTCGATCAAAAGCTTCCAAGGAAACGATTAGAAATAGAAATGATAGAATGGTGTGGTTAACCTAAAATGTGGTTAACCGACGCCGTGCAATTTGACAGATGGCGAATGGTGACATTCTATTGGCTACATGGCTGCTGATGGCGGGATTCTATGACGTCCATGATCTAGTGTTTTGTGACATTTTACTGCGCACAAGTTTTGTATACAAAACTTCAACTCAATAATAAAATGAGACCATGAATTTATATAACTCTCGTTATCGTACGTAAATCTGAAAATTAATGAGATAATTGAATTTATGGTAACAATTGAATACATACAGTCGCCATCTGCTTATTATTGCAGTCCAAAAACATTTTGAAATTTCATTTCCAATGTATATCTTCACATATTACTTTAATATGCCGTACAGGATATTCCAGGAATATTATGAGCGGAATATTCCAGAAATATTACGTGCGGAATATTCAAGGGATGTACCATAAAGAATATTCTATTTTGAATATTCTACGAATATTCTAGAAATATTAATAATATGTGGAAATTTTCAGGAGTTGCGATTAAAAAATCAATTATTATAGAAATATTCTATGAAGAATATTCTTTTTGGTATATTCTCAGCATATTCTTCTAGGAATATCCCTAGAATATTCGTATGGGAATATTCTCGGAATATGATGTATGGGATATTCTATGATATTCTATGAATATTCTACGAAAATCCGGAATATACCTTTCCCATTTTGCACATTCAGGGAATATTCTACGAATATCCGGTGCTGTCTGGGTTATAAAGGGCGTTTCAAATTGCGCCTTTTTTTTAAGAATGAATAAAATATAATAATTATAAATAAAATATATTAATTATGAATAAAATATAGATGGCGCACTGAATTCGTCTGGGTATTCTGATACGATACAACAAGGCGCTCAAATTGTTGAATTATTTTCTGAAATTCAGCGTTGTGTGAAAAGTGTTTTCAGAAAATTACGTGAATTTTTTTGTTTACATAATCGCCCATCTGAAAGAACTATTGGTCGGATTATTGAAGAATTACTAGAGACCGGTTCGGTGGAAGCCGAAAAAAGTGAAAAATACAGTTGTAGCGGTCGTTCACAAGAAAAAGTTGATTTGGTTCGTGAAAGTGTTGCTGAAGATTCTGAAATATCCATTAGACGACGTTCACAAAAAGTTCGACCCAGTGGGTCCACAATATAGCGTATTTTTCACACGGATTTATGAATATTGATCTAGAGGACTTTTGGTTGCAGCAGGATGGTGCTAGACCTCACTTTGTAAATGACACAATTGATTTATTGAGACCAAATTTGCAGGAAGAATAATCTGCAGAAACGGTGATGTCAATCGGCCACCAAGATCATATGATTCGACACCGTTGGACTATTTCCTTTGGGGATATGTGAAAAGCCAGGTCTATAAGAATAATCCACAGAGCTGCATTTGGTATTTGGCGGAGGACCTTCGACCAATAAGTCTCTCCTCTTTCCTAGTGAAGACCCTGGAGAGACTGGTGAAAAAAAACATTATAAAAACATCGCTAGTGGCTTGTCCACTACATACTTTATTGACGTATGCCATGAACATTCTGTATAATAAAGGAAATGAAGGAAATGATAAGAGACTTTTATCTACTCCTATAGAATAATATATACATTATTCAATTGAATTGATCTGTAATAGTCTATATAAACCAATAGTGTGAGGTAATAATAACTCACGCCTATAACTCACTCTAATATAAATAGGAAAAATGTAGCTTACGAAATGAATAAAAAAGTCGGGTCAATGAGGAACTCTATTTCAGACATCAAGGTAACGTTCTCGTCATCCATTTCTGCATATTCTTATGTCTGAATATCCGAAAATTGCATTTGGAAAACGTGAATTTTTGACGTTTTCTACGGGATTCGATATCGATTCGATTTTCGATCACAGAAATCGGTTTTGACAACTGTTGTCAATTTTGAAAATGCAGATTAATTCGACTTTCACTGAAGAAGTCGAAAATAATCGCCTGACGGCTCGGGCTGTAAAATTCATCTGCGTGTGTTATGACTTACATTACCGCTCATTGAACAATATACTTACTACACTGCGCAAAAAAATTAACGCACATTCTGAAAATCTCAATTTTAATAAAAGTTAACTCTACATTGACTTCATAACTTATTTTTTATGTTCTCTCGGGAAGGTTTTGAACGAAACAAGACACATTAAATGGAAGAAAAATTCAGGATTCCACCGAATCTTATGTGAAGCGGTTGCAAACCGTTTTCTCAACGAAGAAACCCTCAAGACACGTTCTTGAATGGCAGTTGTTACCCGTGGTCTACCCTGTCCTGGTCTTCGGACATTCATACCTGTCTCCCTGAATCGCTGCAACATTCTGGACACACTTGTATGGGAAACTCCAAACCTTTCTGCAATTCTTGTGTATGTCCACCCTTCTTTTCGCAAAACTACCGCTTGGGCACATTCCTCTTGGGTCAAATTGCGTGTTTCGCGTTGCATAGCGATCGAGTATAGAAAATCAAACGAAAGAAAAACTATTGATCACCAGAATTGATCGAGAACAACTGATTTTAGAAGGGAGCCAATACATTCAAAAGCTGATAATATCATCTTTTTTTACTCCTGCTGGGAGAAAGCATCTGTATTGAAGACAAACGTTGAAAGTGGATAACATATGCATGCATAATTCTGATGAAAATAATTATCATTGAGAACACCTTCAGTTGTAGAATAAATTTGATATTTCCATAAGGTGCGTTAATTTTCTTGCGCAGTGTTTTATAAATTATTCCCTTTTCGTTGGAATAAACTTGTTTCTCCAATTCGAGTAATCCGAGGAAACTCGTTCAATTAATTACCAATGAACTCGATTTCAGTAGCAGCTGACAGTTACAATTACCCGAAATAACTACTTAAACTGTCGATGTATACTTTCCTCATGACCACAAAGACAAAGTGGATGTGATCTATTCTTAACAGAGTTTTCCTTTGAACTCTCTTTGGAATGAATCTTTCGATTTAGCGGATACCTATTTCTTGGGTGAAATGGGATTGGGTTCATAAAGTCTCCTAGCAATCGGAAGTTTCCAAACGTTGATTAGGAGATTTTCTTTGTCCGTTCCAGATCTAATCAATACTGGAAATATCTTCTGCAGTAATTAAGATATATATAATGAGTTCGTAGGTCGAGTGCTTTTCCAGTTTGAAATATAATTTTGTTCGTGACAGGTTTGCGAAGATGTTATCAAGGCTCTATACCAATCTCTCGCTGGACCAAACCTTATCAATACTCAACAACTTTCTACAATTTTTTTCAACTAGAAGAAGATGTTGAAAATGTAATTGAACATGGAAAAAAGGCGACTTGTCATCGAGGCATTCTCACAGAGGTTTATATGGACTACGTGGAAGAACCAATTATCAGTCAACCTTTGGCTTTGCTTTTTCTATCTTAATTTGGTTGGATAAGTTGGAATTGAATTCAGTTTTTGCGAACACGAGCAGCTCGGTTTTCGTGGCATTAATTCTATCGATTATAGACTGTAGATCCTGTTCCTGTATATGTTATCTGCAAGTACAACGGTGTCATAAACCACCTGGCATTCATATGTCTACACCTTTGCATCAGTATGTTCATAAAAAAAAAGTGCTTCTCGGGTTCTAAAACTATTTCTGAACCCGAATTGGGTTAGGTCTATTTCAATGTCATATTTCTTGTTGAAGCGCGTGTGTTCTATCCTCAGAAATATCCTGAAGATCTGAGGAGACTTATCATTCTGTAATCATCACAGTAGGACGCACTTTTTTGGCAAGGTTATGAAAGTTGATCTAAGCCAGTCGGAGGGTATGGTGCCAGTTTTAAGATGGTAACTGGGTTATGATCACTATTAATGTCTGCACGAGGATAAGGTTTTACTGATATTATATATTTTTTGTATTCTGCTGTAATCATGATGAAGTCTATTGTATTCCTGATAAAGTTCGCAGAGGTGTTTTGGGGGCGATGACCAAGTTTCGAGTCTTCTTGGATGTAATTTGAAAAACGTGTTAGAACTCGACCAGTCTGTCTATACGTACATTCCTCGTGCCCAAATCAAAACCACCAACATGCTTCCCTCAGCTCCTGCTCCGACCTTAGCATTTAGATCGCCCATTTTAACTACAGTGACTTTATACAAGACAGTGGCGACACGCTCATGTCTCAATTTCTATTGGTAGTTGGATTTTACGTGGTGAATTCCGCCATTAAGAGGCTAATTGTGTTTGGAAGCACAGAACAGAACAGAAGAATTAGTGTTCTGTGCACAGAACTATAGAAATTATAACTTTTTAGGTTAGTATCATAGAGAAAATGAGAATTGTCTATGGTTAGTATCAAAGATGTACTCTATAATCTTTGAATTTTAACCTCCAATAATCTGACATTAGCCTCTTAATGGCGGATTTCAGCTCCTTGTCGTCACTGTCTTGTATAAAGTCACTGTAATTTTAACATTATTTCACTTTTCTTAATGAGAATGAGTATCTCGGTCACATGAGTGTTCAATTTTTCCAATTCTACATCTGGCCAGTAATTTGTAAGTGTAGACACCTGAATAATGTTTATGGCCCAGTGAGATGTTGCGAGCCTGATCTGCTGGTTAGACTCACAACATTATTAAACTCAATCCGATCTCTGAGAAGTGAATGAATTGAAGCTAGCAAACCATTATTATTTTGTCTCATTGAAAAATTTTTTCGATTCTCTGGGCATAACAAGTGCATAACCGACTTCGCGACTTCATTTTTGAGCATTATTCCTATGCATACATCTTATAAACGTAATGAGCCATTATGAATATTGAAGTCGGGCTTTGGTGTGAATCCCGATATACGCATGTGCAGTAATATTGAGAATAAATATAACCCACTAATTTTGTGTCTCCCGGACACATTGTATTTTGTCGTGAAACTTATTTTATCCACAAATCCATGTGAATACTTTCGATCATAACCTAACAATTTCATGTTATATTCAATCGCTTCAATCTGTTTTCACCATTCACTTTTATAAAGTATCCCGGTAGGCCATGGCATTCTGACACATTTCATCGTGTATATTTTCAAAATGTTAGGTTATAGTCATTTTCCCGTCAGATAACTACGCAATGTTCTCTCTACATAGACGTCGTCGTAATTACGTAGGTATTTATCGAAATGTTAATTTGCTTTGTGAAAATATTATGTGATTTGAATAATTCCAAAGACCTGATGAATGTTGGAGAAACTTTTTTACTTTTAATACTGGAATTATTTCACGTGAACAGATTGAGTCTTTGACTTGTACATATATTTAAACTGTAGATTCGTGAGGCCAAAAGAAACCTTTTTTTCATTTTTTTTTCGAATTCGGCTCTGTTAAAAAGATATAGCCATTTGAAAAAAAAATTGGGCTTATTAAGTTCCTGATAAAATTCTCTGGAATTGATTCAAAGTTCATATTTCTCGATTGAAATTGAGTTTATACATTTAGGGAATACTCAAGTACTAACCTTATTGAAATAAAAATGTTGCAAACACGATAATTTCAACCAAAACAATTTGCTTTTCGACTGAAAAGTCACATTTTTTTCACCAAAATGAGTTCCTTCTTCGATTTTTCTGCAGATTAGTTTGTAAACACTGATAACTTGTTCATATTTTCCTCGACATTCCCAAACAATCTCATGAAGAAAGACTTTTCATTCAGATAACCAGAATTTATTATTGAACAATCTGATCTAATCTATTTTGTATCTATCCTGTGAATGTTTGCACAGAAATTTCAAGAAGATGTTGTCAGCTTGCTGATATATTCATTGAGGTTAAGGATTTTTTACGAATCATAGTATAAATATCTTTGCCGCGAAATATTCTGACAACATTGTAAACACGTTTTAAGACCAGAGAAGGAATAATATTCGATGATATTTAATTCAGAGACGCATTTCAGATTATTCTTGAAATTAATAAAATTCAGTACCTACATTTGGAATAACGGTTACGAAGATATGGACAATGAAGTGTTTTTTTCATGGATTCCCAACACCCTGCATCTTTCAAACAAAACCGAATTTTGAAAAATGGTATAGGAAGAAAGTGTTTTGTTCAATGAGTGGAATCTACAGTTAAAATATATGTACTAGTCAAAGACTCACCCTGTATACCTAAACATGGTTAAAAGGTTCAGTTATGCTAATTTCTTGTATATACGGAAATCAAGAATCGAGGGTTGGAATTTTACTGAAAAATAATGGACAGAATAGCAGGTTACTTTGTGATAGGTCATTCGAAAAAAGAATAAAAGTACTCGAACAGTGGAACTCCCCACTTTTCAAAATCCTCAAGAAATAAGCCTACAGAAGACATTTGAATACCTTCTGAACAACTTGAAATACCTACTCCAGTATAAAAATGTAGTGGTACTACGAAACCAGTGTCACAGTTAAACCCTTAAAAAACTAACTCCATTTACAAAGTAAAAAAAAAATTATTAGAAATTAGCATTGGCAATTTCTCTGAGAATCATTTGACATTCAACGAGTAGGTTTACTCCATTCACTTCCATAAAGTATCCAGGTTCGCCATGAAATTCTGACATCTTTCACCGTTTATATTTTGAAAATGTTAGGTTATAGTCATTTTCCTGTGAGATACATACGCAACGTTGTCATTTCTACATAGAGATCGTAGTACTTACGTATCTATCAAAATGTTTATTTACTTTGGGAAAATATTACGTGAATTCAATAATTCCAAAGACCTGGCTAATGTTAAAGCAAATTTTTTCTCTGTGGATACTGGAAATATTTCACGTATATAATCATGATTGAAAGATTCAGTTATGTTATTTTCTTCTTCGGTAAATCAACAATCGAGCGTTGAAATTTTACTGATAAATAATATGGACAGAATAGTCCGTTTCTTTGTGATATTCGAAAAACTTCTAAACGAATTCCTAAATTCTCGAAATTCTCATGAATTTAAATGTCTTCTGTAGGCTTATACAGAAGACATTTAAATACCTTATTGCACAGCTTGAAATACTTCAGTGTGAAAATGTAGTAATTTTCACAATAGAGATTGAGAAAAATTTTTATTCATATTTTCGAATGAAAGAATGGACTTCGATCCAATACATTTTTGGCTGCATCATAAAATGTTCCCCATTTCTGCATAATAAATCATGAATACAAGGAATATCGCAGTTGTGACTAAGGAGAATGAATTGTTGTATATTTTGAAGAAATGCTCACTTACCAAAATGAGCCAGAACCTATTCATCATTTCGAGAATGCAACTCGAATTGTGAAAGTTATGTCCTCACAGATAAAACTTCCGGCCACGACTACTTTGTAATATTTATAATTGATAATCGACTGTCCCAACGAAAACTTCCTCAACCCTGTTCGATCGGACTTGAAAGAGTGGTAAACTTTTCCACCTAAATAATTCTTTCCACAGTTCTCCTATTCATCTTGCCAGTCCTTTAAAAACTTTTCGCTCTTTTCAACTGATCGTGTCACCAGTAAAAGGGGAAGTTTCCTTCAACAAAATAAAGTTGCTTGTTAGCAAACGAAACCTAGTTTATACTATAAAAAAATGATAGAAATCTTGTAATATGGTAGCACCAAGTGACACATTTTCATGAAAGGTATAGAAATTCTCAAAATAAATCACATTCAATCAATATCGATTTAATTTTGGATCGCCAATTCAGAATCAGGTTCAATATTCGACAAACGGAATATCGATAAAATATTTCTCCAAAGATCGTGAGCCAAGTAGTATTTCTCCCTCACGAATTTTATACTTTTACGCACTCTGAATTATAATCGGTTAATGTGCAAGTAGAATAATTCACCTTGTGCACGACTTTCGAATAATTATTATTGAAATAATCAGAATTTTTCATTTCGGAGAAAACGAATAAGAATAAGATTGATATTTCGTAGCGCGCTCTGATTGATTGATAATCTGTGTTTCTCTTGTCAAATTGATGTTTCAAAGACCTGTGAATACCTGGTGTTGGCAATGACTAGATTTCGTTGAAGACTTTCTTCTTATCGAAAGAAAATCCGAGATGGAGTCCAATTTTTCCTTTCTCTCGAAAGGGGTCACGCTATTCTTCCATAACGACAATCTCATATGAGTCCTTCAAAATTAATGCATATTTGGATCTTAGGACATAGGAAGTTTAAGGTTCTGATGGTTTTTGTGACATGTACTTCCTGAACACAATAAAGATATCTGTTGTCCCTGAAATAACATAACAACCTATTTCACACAAAAAATAGCGCTTCGACTGTGAAATATTGGCGGATCATTCCGGAACTAGGACCCGATCTACATGATAGTGCCGGTTTGTTCTACAATTTTGAGTCACAATTTTTAGTTAGAGGAGTCGTTGCAGCAGGGTTTCTATCCTGTGAATATTGAATCAATCAGAGATTTATAGATTCCATAATGCTAGGGGCAACTCATTATGAAGGATTATGGACACTCTCTTCTGCAAGAGTCGTGGACGAAGAAATATCCCAAGTTCTTTATTTCCATCAATATTCAGCAGTTCCTGTTTCGGCTTGATTTGTTTTTGCATAATTAACGCGTGGTGTAATTTTTGAATGCGCAATGCGACTTGAGGAATGACAAACGTCCATTTCATATCAATGGTCGAGTAAAAGGTTAACCTATTTTCTGTGCCAAAATCATCCCAATGTTTTAATTCTACGAAAGTTTCGTTGTTTTCCATCGAAATCCATCTTTTAACACTATGAGATCATCAGATTTCATGATGAGTGTCGAAAGGTATATGGACCCGCAAAAAGGGCTCTAGCTGTTATGGTAAAAGGCATCAACGAAACATGGACACAGCCCGCTAAAAGACCTCAAAAATATCAATCTCGAAGCAATTGATCATCATCAAACAATTCGGTGAAAGGACCCCGCACTTTTTGTATGAAAAGTGGCGACCGGTCAAATTTTCTGAAAGTTTGTTATGTTCTTGTACCCGACGACTCAGTGACCAAAAAAGTCAATGGGTTTTCTAAAAACGGGGTGTTAAAGTTGAAAATTGCTCGAATTTTCGGATTTATTTTTTGATTATTAAGTGTTAGATTGGATTTCTGTAGCATACACACGTTAACTACATGTTCTAGTTATGAAATTAGTGGATACGTATAATCAAAAATATTTATATTTACAGGGTGATTCACGAATATATGACGGTAGTTTTTTGCAGAAATTCACTTTTTCTACTGTGACGTCAGGAAGGCATATTTCTGAATTGTTCTTATCGATTTAGTATTATGACGACAAAATATTGCACAGTGCATATTCTCTATACAGGGTGTTTCACAGAGAGAACCACTAGACCTAATCATTTTTTTTAGGATTTATTCGAAACCCTGATGCCTTTTGGAATTGATTTTTGGGAAAAGTAATACCACAAACATATGTGTGTCTCTAATCTCCGAAATATTCATGGTGGTTTATTCATAGGAAGGTATTCTATTTTGAGAAAAGTCCAAAAAACATGAACACCCTGTATTCGAAAATTTCTTCGGTCAAATGCAACTATTTTTTTACTAGATATTGATTCCCACAAGATCTCCAGAGGTATGACTTCTAAATCCGATACTATGACCAGTTTTCGAGATACAGGGCGTTGAAGTGGAGAATAACTTATTTCATCAGTTTTTTTTTCAAATTGAAAAGCTGGATTGATTTTATGTTGCGCCCATAAATTCAGTATGAATACAGGTCAGATGCGCAAAGAAAGGTTCCGTTAAAATATTTACTGTTACAGGGTAATTCAAGAATAAATGACGATAGCTTTTGCAAACACTCGATAATTCTACAGTTTCTTCACAGAGAAATTATTCCATGAAGTTAATACCTAGTCGTCCACAATTTTCAGTCTGAAATACTTCATCATGATTACTTTTCATAGGTATAGGTTGAACCATAAATAATATGCTTCGAAATAATTGAAAAGAGGTGAATTTTGAATAACTGTCTAACATTATAGCAAGTAAGCATAACCGTAAGAATTTTTAAATAGGTACATGTTAAATAAAAAAACACTTCAGGGTGGTTCACGTGTTGTTTAATCACAGTTTATCAGTGGGCCTTATTCGTACAGCTTCGTACAAATCAAATAACACTCAGTGTACAACAAAATGGTAGGTTATGTTATTACTTGCTTGTGTCTGTCGGGAGAGCGTCGTAGAGAGAGAGAGAGAGACATTCGGATCATCGAACAGCACATCGATTCAGATCACAGAGCATTAGTACATTAGGCCTACGTTACAGATTCGGTAGATATGGCCTCAGCATATTATTATGTCAATTCATAAGGGGGTACAAAATTCAAATTGCTTACATACATAAATAAATAAATATACAAGGTGATTTAGAAATAATCTTATACCAGAATTATACATTTCTTGCATGCGTAGATCATCCTTTGGTGAAAAAAATATATTTATAAAATAAGAACCGAGATTATGACTATATAATAATATTGAAACTTTTCAATAGACATACCTACTTATAATTCGCTCTACACGAATATTGTGGACTGTGGAGTACCTACCTATAAAAATAGGTTCGTATTCTACCTACACAAGAAGATGGTTTATTGTCTTTTTTTTTGGGTGATAGCGCAGTTAGTGAGCGCGCTCATAAAGATACCCAAAATTCACTAAAAAGTTTTCAATTCAAAGCATAAGTATTTTTGGTATGGTTGGCTGTATGGCTCACCCTGTATGAAAAGTACCTAATCATAATGAAGTATTTCAGACTCAAAATTGTAAACGACTAGGTATAAACTTCATGGAATAATTTCTCTGTGAAGAAACTGTAGAATTACCGAGTGTTTGCAAAAGCTATTGTCATTTATTCGTGAATCACCCTGTAACAGTAAATATTTTAACTGAACCTTTCTTTGCGCATCTGATCTGTATTCATACTGAATTCATGGGCGCAACATAAAATCAATCCAGCTTTTTAATTTGAAAAAAAAACTGATGAAATAAGTTATTCTCCACTTCAACGCCCTGTATCTCGAAAACTGGTCATAGTATCGGATTTAGAATTCACCTCTGGAGATCTTGTGGAAATCAATATATAGTGAAAAAATAGTTTCATTTGACCGAGGAAATTTTCGAATACAGGGTGTTCATGTTTTTTGGACTTTTCTCGAAATAGAATACCTTCCTATGAATAAACTTCCATGAATATTTCGGAGATTAGAGACACACATATGTTTGTGGTAGTACATTTCCCAAAAATCAATTCAAAAAGGCAGGGTTTCGAATTAATCCTAAAAAAAAATGATTAGGTTTAGTGGTTCTCTCTGTGAAACACCCTGTATAGAAAATATGCACTGTGCAATATTTTGCCGTCATAATACTAAATCGATAAGAACATTTCAGAAATATGCCTTCTTGACGTCACAGTAGAAAAAGTGAATTTCTGCAAAAAACTACCGTCATAAATTCGTGAATCACCCTGTAAATATAAATATTTTTGATTATACGTATCCACTAATTTCATAACTAGAACATGTAATAAACGTGTGTATGCAACAGAAATCCAATCTAACACTTAATAATTAAAAAATAAATCCGAAAATTCGAGCAATTTTCAACTTTAACACCCCGTATTTAGAAAACTAGCCATAGGATTGGGTTGGACCCGTTGACTTTTTTGGTCACTGAGTTGGGTACAACAACATAACAAACTTTCAGAAAATTTGACCGGTCGCCACTTTTCATACAAAAAGTGCGGGGTCCTTTATGGATTATTTTCATTTCATAGTGAACCTGGCAAGAATTCTTGTCGAGATTCGCGTCTTGAGTGTAGAGTGCCCTATATAGAAACATATTTTTCTTTGTTCAGTGGTTTTCAAAATATTTTACATGTTTAATGATCTACACTTGATAAAATCGACCTGAAACTTTTTTTTTCAATATCATTTGAGACATGAGGAAGAAACCACATAAGAACATAAAACATGGAAAATTTTGACTCGTGAAAAAAATTGTTCGATTCATTGAATAATGGTGAAGGAGCATTAGCGGATCTAAGTTTTTCAATGCGGAGGAATGAAACATATAAAAATTTTCAAACAAGAGTACCAAGCGAGCCAAATTGGACACAATCGAATGTAAAAGTCCTATTTATAAACTAGATTAACCAAAACTCGTTGTCTCATCGATTCAGAGTTGGGGTGCTTTTTGTGAAATGCTTTCTTGATAGATGTTACAAATCTTTTTTTACCCATAACCTGTTTCCCGAAAAATATCGTCACAGCCGTGAGATATTGCGGATGATTATGAAAATGAAGCGAAAACTACATATTCAATCAACTACTATATTCAAAAGTTGAAATTTCAATAAATCGAACATTCATCCAGAATAGGTATATCAGTCAAGTCATATTTTTGAAATTCCAAACTCTATCGAAGTTCGTTATGAATTTCGTAAAAATATACGGGCGTTCCATTTAAAAAAATATATTCATGACGATATCTCATAGTTAGCAAAAAATTCAATTGACGTCATTGAACAATACGTTAGAAGTGGCTACGAGAATATTTTTGCGGAAATAAACATTTAAAAAGAAGGAACGTTACAGCAATATTTCTAAAATGAGTAAAATGACAATTTCCGACAAACACCCGGTAACTTTGTGACGGTGATACCAATAGAATTGCGGTTTTCGCCAATGAATTTCTCATGAAATTTGGCCCTCAGACACCGACAAGGGTTTTCGTCTTTCTCATACAGAAATAGGATTTCCCCTTGATATAGTAGATTATTCAGAAAAAACATCTCTCTGCAAGAAAGTTGAAAGACTCATACAATATGTAGGTACTTCGTTGAAAAGCTGAATCCTGTACATTATTCTGGGATTCTAAATTCATGACTGAAACGAATGAACATCGGGTGGAAACCAGGCAGAAAAAAATTACCCATCACTCCATGCATTCAGTCGAATCTCTAAATCCGAGGTAATACGGATATTATATTCCAAGCCTCGTTTCAATGGTGATATATTTCGTCTGATCTAATATTCCATGTTCTTCCGGTGAATTATTTTTCCAATACTCAACGAAACATACGGGTGATACATCATTTGACGTTCTTGTCATCCATTGGTCGATATGACTTTCATGAAATTGAATGTTTTCATTTCCGATCACATCCACAGTTCGTGTCGAATGGGAGTCTTGATGTTCGGAGAAAAATCAAACAAGCTATAATAAAGAAATCATTTTTCAAGACAAGCTTTCATAATAACAACACTCATCGGCCATTTTGAAGCCGCCATCTTGAATTCCTCGATTTTGAAAAATCGTAATTTCCGACCCAGAAAACCCCCAGATACCAATTTTGAATAGAATCGGATCATAATTACAAAACTCGTATGCCATATTGTAGCCGCCATCTTGAATTTTACAATTTTGACGGAGGAATCATCATTGTCGAACCCAAAAACCCTTAGATACTAATTTTGAATGGAATCGGATGATAATTACAAAACTCATCCGCCATTTTGGAGCCGCCATTTTGTTTTTTTTCTATAAAAAATATTGCATGATGCATTGTCACCAGAATTATGTACACCTGCCAAATTTCAAATCAATCGGACGATTAGAAGTGTGTCATATTCAACTTGCAAGATTTGATTACAGACAGACACCGGACAGGTGAAACTAAATAAAAGCTTTTAAAAATGGGCCACCGAAAGCACTGATGTGATGTTAGGAGCTATACAACCCGCATTCAAGAAGCCAAGGAAAACATTTTTACGAGCAATCAAAGAAATCGACTCTGATTCCAGATATTTTCTTAAAGGAAGGAAATATTGGGAATTATTGTACCAATAAATCCTTAGCATTGTATATTCTCAATTTGAATGTTTTGTAGTTATGTAGTTTGATTCCGTTTGGCCTCGAGTTGAATACTTTAGTCCTGAACTTCATTATGTATCTCTTTCTCATGAGGTCCTTCTCCTTCATACTGAAACAACTTCAGCATAATGAAAATTTTTCCAAGTAATCATTGAATCGGTGATATACGAAAATCGTCAAAAATCTTGCCCCCCTCAACTCTAAACTTGTTGAATCACTTGAATGAAAACAAAAATCCAGCAAAAAATGTTTCTTGTTCGGGAGAATACAAATGTATTCGTTAATCAGTTTTCAGCGAATAATGAGAGTTGTAATATTGAGAATAATCCGAGGAAAATTCAGAGACCTCCAATTTATCAGTATGATCAGTCAAGAATAGTAGCCCTACATCAAGAAGCTTTGTCGGACCACCAGATTGTTCAACGTTTGAATATTCCACGGACTTCAGTAAAGCGCATGGTGATCCTATTCCTGGAAACAGGCAGCGTTGCCCGGATACCGGTGCCTGGTCGACCCAGAGAAACATCTGCAAGGAAGACAAATAGACGGATACTCTCAACCAGTACCATGAGGAGACGGTTCCATTTGAGGGCAAGAATACCTTTAAGAGTACCTCGGCTATCACCAGGACATAGATATCCCCGTCGGCAATAGGCAGACTAGCTTTTACTACAATGGCGCAACGTATGTAATCTTTTCGGACGAGTCACGATTCAGTTTACAAAGTTATATTCGACGAGAAAGGATTCACAGAGGCAGTATAATGTTTGGTCGCTGTACCCCTCTTATTATCGTTGAACGAACAATGACTGGTGGCATCTACGTAGAAAACATCATTGGACCAACCCTTGTTCCTCCGCGCAACGAATTTGTCGTTGCGCGGGTTGGTCCCACAAATGGGTAATTTCACACGAAGGGTTGAAAACATTCTTCAAGAGAACAATATCCAGAAAGTGGGCTGGTCAGCAAACTCACCGGACATGAATCCAATTGAGCACATCCCATACATACTTAGGAAGAGCAATATCCAATCGCCAAAACCAACCTCCAACTTTTCTGGAATTGAGTTTAGCCCTTCAGAATGAATGGAACGATATGCCTGAAATTTCATTAATGCGGTCCCAACGATGACCTTGAAGGGCAAATTCATGACGTCTTATAATAATAACAAACTTACAAACAATGACCAAAAGCGATTGAATGAAGTTGATTATTGATGGTAGGTATTTACGACTGATGCCAAGGTTATTCGCTTGAAATCGGTAACGCCATTATTTCGATGTTCTTTGAACAGAGACAATCGGGGCTATTCACTAAGCAAAGTTGTTATGGATAGCAACTGTAAATCGTCGTTATCCCATGCTTATTACATGGAATAACGACGATTTACAGTTGCTATCCATAACAACTTTGCTTAGTGAATAGCCCCGATAATCAGCCGGAAAATATTCCGATAAATATAAACGGGCCGGATAATAACTCACTATCTAGTCTTTGCTCACTATGGAGTATACTCCATTCACTTCTATAAAGTATCGCGGTTTGCCATGAAATTCTGACACATTTCACCGTGTATATTTCGAAAATGTTAGGTTATGGTCATTCCACTGTCAGATACGCCCACAACGTTGTCGTTTCTGCTAAGAAATCGTATTAATTACGTATTTATCAAAATGTTCATTTACTTTGGGAAATTAATGAATTTCAAAAAATATTATGTGGAGGAACTTTTTCTCTGTTAAAACTTGAAATATTTCACGTATATCAATATGGTTGGAAGATTCAGTTATGCTATTTTCTTATACGGGAATCAAGAAACGAGTGTTGAAATTTTACTGAAAAATAATGGATAGAATAGTTCGGTACTTTGTGATAGTTCATTCGGAAAAAGAATAAAAGTACTCGAATAACCCAGAAAAACGAACGGAACAGACAAACCTATGGAATTCTCCACTTTTCCAAATACTGAAGAAATACCTACAGAAGACATTTGAATACCTTTTTGCACAACTTGAAATACTCCACCATGAAAATGTAGTATTACTACGAAGCCTGTGCCATAGTTAAACCTTATATATATATAGTTTATAGTAAAAAGGGGTTACAGTTCACTGCGACCTTAAGGTCTATTGTGCCCCCTGACAGAGCTGTTATCATCGTGCCTCCTACAGCTCGCCCTCCAGTTCCAGAGATTTGATGAAATCCAGAATCTGGGACGGCTTCAAGGAGGATAACTCCCCACTTCTACAAGTTTCTTGTCCAAAGCACTCTTTCCTTTGGCTTGCAATGGCATAGCATTCCGTAATCAGGTGAATAGGAGTTTCTTCCTCCTCCCCACAGAATCTACACTCATCAGTGTCTGATAAACCCATTCTCAACAGATGCTTTTTTAGGCGACAATGTCCTGTGAGAAAGCCAGTGAGTAGGTGAAGTTGGTTTTTACTGAGATCCAGATATTTTTTGGATCTAGCAGTTTCAAAGTTCCCGAGGAACTTTTTGGAGTGATCCATCCCTGGGAGATTCCGCCAGAGTTTTTCTCTTTCGGTTTTCTCCTTCAGCATAAACTCCTTCTTATAGGTGCATTTTCCTATACCACAGAAGGGTTCTGGGCCAGTGAGGGGTATTTGTGCGCCCTTTCTGGTCAGTGTATTGGCCTCTTCGTTTCCTACGATTCCCGAATGACCGGGAATAGTTAAACCTTAAAGGAACTAACTAAATTTACAAATTTAAAAAAGAGTAAAAAGAAAGTAGACTTGGCAATGTCACTTGATTTTCACGAGTACCAACCCGCGTCAGTTTTACTTTTAAGTGAAAGAACTTGATAAACCTAACTCATGGCTAATCGCGATACTTTATAAAAGGGAATGAAGTATAAGTACCTGCATCCATGGGCGCCCGCAGAAATTTTTCTCAGGGGGGGCCAAAATTTTTCTCAGGGGGAGCAAAATGAAAATTATTGAAATAAATATTGAGGGTGTTCAGCTAAAAAACCATCCCCCCCCCTGCGGGCGCCCATGTCTGCATCCCGATCAAGATTTGACCACATGCGATTCCTTTTTATGGGGATTCCTGAAAGTACATATCTATAAGAATGCATTGTACAGTGCATCCCAAATTCGCTGTCCCCTAAGGGTATTTCTGAGAACGTTGGAGATATGAAATTTTGGGTAAGAAATGTAGTCTAGGTTTTCCACACTAATTCAAAGTTGCTTCCAGTTCTTTGGTATATAAAACACTTTGGAAGTTACAGGGTGATTTTGAAATTATGGCGTTTTCGGGCATACTGTGTATCTCGATAACCTTTTATGATATTTTCAAGATGAAAACTGTCTTCGACAGATATTTTACGTACAATTCATTGGCGTACATAAACAATTTTTCGGGCTATCGTTCTTGAGTTATTGTTCTTGTAAATTAAATAAATAAATTAATTCAAGTATAAAATTCGAATTTCAATTATGAAAATTATTTTTAGATATATTATCTCAATCAGAAAAAAAATTGCTATTCAATGGTGAAATAAAATATGGGGTGTCCTATATAAAAATCTGTAAGTTTGAGTTATAACACAAAAATGATGATCCAGAAAAAATTACGTAAAGATTTTTATCAGAGACAGTTTTATTTTCGAAAATATCATCAAGTGGTTATTGACTTAGCCAGTATGCCCCAAAACGCCATAATTCCATAATTACCCCGTTACTTCCAAAGTATAATATACTTATACCAGAAAACTGAACGGCACCTTCGAATTCGTCATGAAAAAGTAGACCATAAATTTCTTACTTGAAATTTCATATCTCCAATGGTTGCAGAAATACCAAAAAGTAGATAATATCTACTCTTTGGAAATACCCTTAGGAGACAGCCAATTCAGGATGCACTGTACATTGGAAGAAATGAAGACTAGAATCCGTCAGAAGGTTACTGAAATAAAGTGATAGTTATTGGCGATAGTGATGAACCATTTCTGGTAATCATTAATCGGTATTCAGACAGATTTTTTTCGAAATCCGGAAAAGTTTTTCACCTCAGGCGGGAGTTGAACCCGCGTCCTCTAATTTCCGGTCAGAGATGTTAACCAACTACACTACCGAAGTTACTCATTTTGCCGGAATTCGATGTTAATGATGCCACGCAGACTAAGATGTCTGCGCGGGTGAGGAGGTTAATAGCTGGGGGGAAACTCATTCGCTTTCATCGGTCAAAGGATCCCCATTCTATCCTTCTCCTTTGCGTCATCGATATTTTGTCGACATCAGCAGGGGTCGGACTTCGGGTCTCCGACCGATGAACAATATAACCGAAAATTTGTAAATACAAATTGGAGATTAACGTCTGTGAAATAATAAGAGAAAATCATTAATCGGTATTCAGACGGAGAAGGATAGAGTGGGGATCCTTTGACCGATGAAAGCGAATGAGTTTACCCCCAGCTATTAACCTCCTCACCCGCGCAGACATCTTAGTCTGCGTGGCATCTTTAACATCGAATTCCGGAAAAATGAGTAACTTCGGTAGTGTAGTTAACATCTCTGACCGGAAATTAGAGGACGCGGGTTCAACTCCCGCCTGAGGTGAAAAACTTTTCCGGAATTCGAAAAAAATCCGTCTAAATACCGATTAATGATTTTCTCTTATTATTTCAGACGTTAATCTCCAATTTACATTTCTGGTAATGTTGTATCGATCGATGAAGATTTACATCATTTGATAAATGTGATTTTTTTGCACTCAATCCACATTGGTTTTGGCATATTTGATATGCTTGAATTTGCTATTTTTGAATTATTGTTATACATGCAAAATAGACAAAGTCATGCTTATTTGAAAAATTTCCATTTCTGAATTGTGTTGTGCCTTCAAGTTCAGTATTTTTTGGATTCACTCCATTACTTGTTTTACTGAAGATAATTGAGCAAACCTGAATGATATAATATGACTGATTATTACTTCTTTATATAAGTTTTCGACAAACCCTGATATTCCATTAGCTTGAACAGATGTTCATTTATGTTTTGGATGGTTCCAAAAATATTGAAAGATTTAAACTTTTCTCTTTCATCAGTTTCATGAAGTGATTATACTTTCTATCTACTGTGAACCCAAGCAGAATGAAGGACTCATGTTCAAATTATATTTTTGTGAGTCTTCATTCCAAACAGAAAAAAGCAGAATTCCAATTAAGTTTTCGATCGAGCTGGCCCAAGTGGAAACGGTTTCGTCTCACTTCGGCCTGAATATCATCTAGCCTTGAAGCTTCGTTCAAATTCGAAGCTTGTCCGTCTCGTCCTCCATTCGGAACTTTGTAAATTTCTCCTTTCGTTCGCTAAGTCGTCAGTTAGCCTGTTAGAATGAACTTGGGAATGAACATGTTGTTTCATACAATGAATAACATACTGCGGATTCGATGGATCCCTCTTGAAGGTCATAATGACACAGAATCTAGTGAAAGATAAATAACACCTCCCAACGTTAACTGAACCTTACCGTTCATTAACTGAACCTTACCGTTCATTGAATTGCTAAAACATTACCTTTGTTGTAATTGTGAACAATATATGTACCTACCAATTGCAGCTTAATATTTAACGGCAAACTTTAAGATCATATACCTAATAACATCAAACATCCTCCTATTCGTAATCACAGAGTGAAGCCAGATCGTTGGTAAGAATTGAATTGTATGTACGCGTCAACTGGAAATTAAAAATGTCGGGAAACGTAGAGGTAATGTCTATTTCGAGTATCAACAAGAAAATAGATATCGTGGATGAAAATATGTCACTTAAATATTTTCAGTTCAATTTTAAAATAAAAATAGGAGGTCACAACAAAATACCGAGCTGAAGGAAAATGGATTGAACCGATTGAAAAATATCACATGATACTGTTAGGTTCTGATCGAAGCATTCACATGAAATAAATGCATCTATCACATGAAGCTATGGATGACATATTTCATGACATACAATGTGTCAGAGAGAGAGACAGAGAATGAGTAAGTTATTTTTATTGTTAAGGGGACGTTATACTCTGGCCGACGGCACCGATTCCCCATTCAAAACGTGCCTTTCATTTTTCCAAGTTCATGCCCTGAATTATCCACCTGAAAGCTTGATTTTTTTCTCCTGGAATTTCACACAGACACACTTTCTGGAAGTCTTTTCAGTATTTCCATCAATTTTTGCATTATTCAAGCGCCTATCCAGATGTGATTTTCTTTAGAATATAAAAAATTTATTTTCGAGGGCATTCCAATGAATTTTCTGAAGAAAACTTGATGAACAGCAGCCGAAAAACGATTATGTAGTCAATTTTCATAGACACTTATAATCAACCCTATTTTGTCATGCGAAAAAATATTTTTTTCAAAGAGAAGAAATGGGGGTGCCCTGAGGTTGTGAACTTGGAAAAATGAAAGGCACTTTTTGCATGGAGAATCGGTGCCGTAGCCGTCAGCCAGAGTGTATCGTCCCGTCCCCTAAAGAGTCTTTCGCCTTCAAAATAAGAAACGTACACCGCCCGATGGCAGTGCAGTGCATTATTATTATTTATTGGTTCATTCAGCATAATAGAACAGGGAATATAACAAGAAATCCTACCCTGAACTAGATATCACACTGCCTGTATAAATTGGTATAATACTCTCCCTTTCCTTCATCAGTCATCTGGAAGGAGATACCTGCGCGGCGTGTCATTTAAAAGAAATTCGATTCCATGTTAGAATCCAAAATTGTAAGAAACAATTAATTTTCACTTATCGACGTCTAAAACAAACCTTAATAAATTGTCGTTGATGAAAATGGATATTTATCATTTCGAATAGAAAAATTCGGGAAAATAAATTTCGCGAAAACAACACATTGTTGTAATATCATTCACAAAAAAACGGTAAATTCTGAAAGAAAAACGAGATAGACATTTTATTAACTAAATGATAGACTTCAATACTGCAATAAAGAAACACAAAAATATTTGTTCGTTTTGATGGTGGAAATGTCACAAAATAACCAAAAGTGATCCTTTTCATTCATTTGAAACTTATAAGATATTTTTTTTATTAATTTTACCTTTATACACTCATACTTACATCCCTTCATCAATCAGAAAAAAATGAATTGTTTCTGACTCCCTTTTTGTTCAGGGACTCAGACTCGCAAAAATGTATGGATCTCCTCAAATAGCATTACTACAGATTCAGGATATACAGAGTGTAACAGCCAAATGGAATAAATTCGATAACGAATAAATGAGGGCGTGTTGGGAAAATCGCTCGGACACGTTGATTCGTAATTTTAAATGCGCATATTTTTCAAGAAAATAATATGATATAGGGTGTTCCATGCGAGCGTGGCCAATACCAACTTTCTTATTTCAAATGCAACCCCCTATATATTATTTATTTTTTGGATTCTTCAGAGAATTCTAGACACAATTCATGCACAAAGTCCTATACCTATCTTCAACTATTTCGGAAGTATTGAGTGTTTTCAGATTCATTGCACAAATCAACGTTTTGAATAAAAATTATTATATTTTACAAATTCGGTACATAACACTTGAAACCTAATGAGAAATACTGATTATTTCTTGATTTAGAAATAAATAACAAAAAAAAACCTTAATGTCAATGTAATGTTGGAAATGTTAAAAATGCTCGCCGCGAACGTCTTGGCAACATGCTAATCTGGTGTAGAGTTGTCTTCTAACGTTACTCAACATTTCTTCTCAGTAATGATTTTTGCTTACTTTCCTCATATCAGCAGGTAAATGGGAAATAAGTATTGAGTGTAATGTATCGAATTTGTGAAATGAAATAATTTTTATTTGAAATGTCAATTTCAAATAAAAATCTGAAAACACTCAATATTTCCGAAAAAGATGATGATAGGTATAGGACATTGAACATGAATTATGTCTAGAATTTTCTGAAGAATCCAAAAAATAAATAATATACAAGGGGTTGCATTTGAAATAAGAAAGTTGGTATTGGCCAGGGTCGCATGGAACACCCTATATAATTTTATTCTCTTGGAAAATATGCGCATTTAAAATTACAAATCGACATGTCCGAGCGTTTTTCCTAACACCCCCACATTTATTCGTTATCGAATTTATTCCATTTGGCTGTTACACTCTGTATGCACTTTATATAAGTATTGATATAAAACGGAAATCAAGTTTGTTCTTCTTAGGGCCGATTGCACCGTAGACAAAACTGTAGATTAAATCTTAAACCTCGATTAGTGTCTATGATAATCAATAGACCCAAATCGAGGTTTTGAATTTAATCTATAGTTTTGTCTATGGTGCAATCAGCCCTAATAGGTACAATCACATTCCAGAATGCAAAAAAAAAATATGACAGTTGTCAATAGGGGGTGTTCCTAAATTACGTACAAACGAAAAGGGGAGATTCAAGGAAAGTCCCATAAACATGGGATGGCAAACATTTTTTTTTCGAGATACAGAGTGTTGAACTTTTAATTTTTTCTAATCTATTCCAAATTTCAGTTGAATATCTTGTAAAGTGTAGATATTATGAGAAAAAAAAACTTGAAAGAAATTCAGACTTCAACACTTTGTATCTCGAAAACGGAACGTTTGCGACCCCGTGTTTATCGGCCTTTTTTTCTTTAACTTTCCTTAGGAATCTCCACTTTTCGTTTGTTTGTTCAATTTAAGAATACCCTGTATATCCTGATATGATCCTGAATGCTGAATATTATGTTATCACAGAAATATTCGAAATTTTATTGTCAATGAGGCGCTTACATTTTATATGGTTCTGGTTGAGGTTGTTTCAATTCAAAGTAAATGTTTGCATTATTATATCTATCATTTCAGGCTTTTCCAATTCATATGGTTTTCCCACATACCTACTTATCAATCGTTGGAGTTAACTGGACTTTATCCTGTATAGATGTGTGCATCTTTTCAGGAGACTTTGTAGCATTCGAAAGCCGTTGTTTTTTTATTGGAGCTCAGACTATTGTCGTAATCGAATCGTTAAATTGAAACAGTTCCAATCCGAAGTCACTACTCACATTGGGCATATACACACAACCAAACTTATATGGAATCACCCTGTTATTTGGAAAAAACGAATTTTAATTAAAAAAAAGTCGCTGAAAAGTGGAGAGCAGTTTTCCCAAAACAAGTTTATTACAAAAATAATATAAATTATTGAAAGGTTATTTTTATAATAGAACAGAAAATTAAAAGTGTAAATTTCTCTGAAAATAATTTTTATGTAACTGAGAATTGAACAACAAATAAAACGATTTTAACAAATCAATAATCAGTATTACCACCCCTGGCATTGATATAAGCTTGAATTCGACGAGGCATGCTCTCTATTAAGTTGTTAATTTCTTCTTCTGTAACATTTGCCCATTCCTCTAAAGCCGCTTGTATAAGTTGCTCTGCGTTACCAGGATTATTTTGACGAGCTCTAATTTTTCTTTTGATCCTATCCCACAAGTGCTCGATAGGATTAAGGTCCGGTGAACAAGAAGGCCACTCTAAAACAGTCACACCTTCTGTTTCGAAAAAATTTTTTGCAACTCTGCTAGTATGTGGAGGTGCATTATCCTGCATAAATAGGAAATAATCTCCAAAAGCACCTCGCCAGAGCCTCACTACAGGTTGTAGCAGTAGATCAACATACCTAGGCCCTGTCAGAGATTGTCGAATGGGAAGTAAAGGAGTTTTCTCACCAAACATAATTCCGCCCCAAAACATTACAGTACCTCCTTTGTATTTAGGGATCGGTCTTGCAGCTTGGAGCAGGGGCGCAGCCAGGGGGGGGGGGGCCCGAGGGGCCCGGGCCCCCCCCGAGATTTTTCTGCATGCAAACTTCTCTACCTGTACACTGTACAGGGTCTTTCACGAGGAACCTCACCCATATTTATACGGGAAACTACTGAGCGTATTTTCATGAAATTCAGCACTTATAAGTATTTCACGATGCTGATGAAATCTAAAATATTTTCAAGGCATGAGCACCTCCGGTTTTTCCGGAAATGACGTCAACTTCCGTTTTTCAAATTAGAACACCATTTTTTTATTGCAGAAATAGATTCCTTAGAAAATTTCAAGTTATTTTGATGTAACATTTTTCAGTTTTGGTTGGAAAATTCTCTCTGAGCGGGAAAATTCGAAAAAAATCGAAAATAGAGCTCCGCTGAAACAAGAATAACTTCGAGGTATTTAGATGGAAAATTTTCATTTTTGGGATTTTTCAAGATGTGAGATTGATGTATCCACTTTAAAAATCGAAATCGCGATTCATGATACAGGGGGTGAAAAAATCGCTTTCAAATTTAGGGATGACAAAATCGTGAAAAATCAATTTTTTTAATATCCACTTTAGGGCAAGGGTGTGATGCATACACTCACATTATTTTTTAACGTAGATTCAATATCTGCCATAAAAAATGGTGTTCTAATTTGAAAAAATAGATTTTTCACGATTTTGTCATCCCTAACTTTGAAAGCGATTTTTTCACCCCCTGTATCATGAATCGCGATTTCGATTTTTATAGTGGATACATCAATCTTACATCTTGAAAAATCCCAAAAATGAAAATTTTCCATTCAAAAACCTCGAAGTTATTCTTGTTTCAGCGGAGCTCTATTTTCGATTTTTTTTTCGAATTTTCCCGCTCAGAGAGAATTTTCCAACCAAAACTGAAAAATGTTACATAAAAATACTTTGAAATTTTCTAAGGAATCTATTTCTGCAATAAAAAAAAGGTGTTCTAATTAGAAAAACGGAAGTTGACGTCATTTCCGGAAAAACCGGAGGTGCTCATGCCTTGAAATCATTTTAGATTTCATCAGCATCGTGAAATATTTATAAGTGCTGAATTTCATGAAAATACGTTCAGTAGTTTCCCGTATAAATATGGGTGAGGTTCCTCGTGAAAGACCCTGTATATCAGTAGATACAGTTGAATATTTGCGTCGGCCCCCCCCCGAACAAAAATTCTGGCTGCGCCACTGGCTTGGAGCCTAGCTTGCCTCCCTCTACCTCTTAAAATGCGAACACGCCGGTCGTCTGATCGTAGGCCTATTCTGGTCTCATCCGAAAATAAGACATTTTTCCAATCTTCAATAGTCCAATTTTCATGCTCTAAACACCAATTAAAACGGTCAACTTCATTTTGCCTTGATAGTTCTGGAACCCTTAACGCTCTTCTATTGAATATTTCCCGAGCGCGAAGTCTTTTTCTGATAGTTTCGACAGAAACACTAACACCTGTAGCTTGCAAAAATTGCCTTTGAAGCTCTGAATGAGATACTGCGGGATTTTTTCTTGCTGTTTGGGCTAAAAAGCGATCCTGCCTTTCTGTAGTTACTCTTCCACGACTTCTTCTCGGCCTATTCTTCAGGGTTCCTAACTCCAGAAACCTTGCATAGGTTTTTGAAACAACCCCCACCGTTCTTGCAATCTGTCTTTGTGACATACCTTGTTCTGTCATAGTAATAATTCTTCCTCTCTGGACTTCCGATAACCCCACATAAGGCATTTTTTTTTTAAACTTCGCAAAAAAACAAAATATAAATTCACTGCGACGTTCGAACGAAATGGTAAAATCGACACTGCAAGCCAAATCTTATCAAGTGCTTATGAACCTAACTGTTTTTGTGAGTAAACACATGCACTTTTTATTTGCTTCTAACGAAAAATATATCAAAATAATATTTCATCTCAATACTGGGTGATTCCATATAAGTTTGGTTGTGTGTATTATGATGATTTCATCCCTTGCTGCTATCAGAATTCTTTCGTTACCCACGAAAGGTCATGCTTCAACGCGGTAGCTCAAGAGTTCCGGATAAAAAGTATCTATTTCCAGCTTTTTATATCCTCCTAAAAACTGACCTTTTACAAAATAAATATCTTGGGTCATGAATAATGGAGTTGATAGGACGAAAATGTCAGTTCACGGATCCCTTCATTATCCTAGTGTGGAATAAAAATGTTCTATTGCTACTTTATTAACTCCTCGACTTGCATAATGCATTACACAAGTTCAGACACGGGTGGATGTGAATGTGTGAGTGAATACATGATGTTAGTTGTTACGAACAAAAATCAATGTTCTGAGAAAATCCTCAATCGTTTTTTAGGAAGCCAAATATTATTCCCATTTCTTTAAATCCTGAAATTTATAGGTCCATTCTTATTTTCCCAATTAGCATGAACCTGGGACACAACGTATAGACTATAGAGGGATCCCTATAATTTAAATTTCATTGATTCCTCTGAAAATCATGTCATGTTCAGGTTGGCAAGGTTGGTGAAACCTGAAGCTCAACATTTCAACCCGAAAAGATAGAGGAAAATGAATGGAACATTGCGATTAACTTTTTTTGAGAAACTCATAATGACGCCAATTGCATTCCCCTGTCTTTTGTTTTCGATTTATAAACGGTAATTGGCATTTGGAAAACTTAAACTTCGATCATTATCTTCGTTCCTGTTTGTGCTACGATGTTAAAATGAATTATTAAGTAGGCATTTCTTTAATAGCAATACAGTGATGTACTTCGATCAACTTTAAGGCTGAGCTTCAACGTTGAATAGTGTTTTTTATTGTGGAAACAATATTTTATCTCGACTCAGAATGAATCTTTTTTTTTCGTTTCGAAGATACAGAACATGCCATTCTTTAGACCTCAGATATATACTGAAAAATATGCATGTGAAATATTAATTATTGAATACGGTGTTATTATTCTTTGGTTCTCTGGTTGAATATTTCATGGAACTCATAAGAGAATGGTAATTCTTTCAAATTCATAACGAATTATTGTTTCCATTGAGAAAAACACAACTACATGATATAATATAACTCAGCAAAGAAACTACCTAGCAATAATCAGAGTAGGTGAGCCACTGGCATATTTAGGTACAGGTTATATTTCTGTGAAAAAATTATGATTCCCACTTAGTCCTGCTCCGGTTAGCGCTATACGCATGCGTCGTGAGCTGTTGTGCAGAGAGATGAGACATGTCATTACGTATCCATACTTATATAGAATTACCGACTCAAAAGCACATGCATGAACCATAAAACTTACAAGTTGACGTTTCGTTTTAGGTGTTGGTTTATTATAAAGCGAATGAATTACACTGAAAAAAGTGCCTGTAGAAGGTTTTTGTTTCAAGTCGATAGCTTCAGTATTAAAGGAGTTATGAGAACTTTTCATTTGACGCCATTTTCCAATTTTCTCTGATAGCTCGAAAACGGTTTGACTTAGAAGGTTGCGGTTTCCACCAAAATAATTCTCTCAAAAATCGAGCCCTAAAACGTGCCACATTTTGTTCTAGCTCGTCGGGTTTCGGAGATACCCTCACTAGACAACGAATTCGGGACACCCGGTACATGTAGGACTGTGGAAAGTTGTAAGCTGAAATAAACCGAGAAAAGTTTACCGTGAGAAATCAAGAACAAGCATGAACAAATATTTTCCACTCCATTTATCTATGCATCAGGAAAATTCTAACCAAATGTGAAGTGAAGGTAACTGTTATAATGGTTACAACGACTCATTTTGGGTAACTCATTTTATCTCATCAATTCCTCACGTGAATCAATGGAATAGAAAGAATAAGTCACTCAAAATATCGTTGTCATCGTTCCATTAAAAGATCGGGAATTTAATTTATTGAATTCGTCTTAGTAGATAGTTTTTTCTTGAAATCACACGTTCTTCACCAAATTGTAAAAAACAAGAGGTCGCTATTTCTTATTTGTTACCGAATTTCAACCCTCTCGGAAATTTATTTTCGAATTGTTGATGAGATACAAATTCAAGAACTGATAACTCCGGTCTCCGAAACTATCGGACTCATTTCAGCCACTTATGAACTCAACCGAAAAATTTCTTTCCTCTTGAAATTATATAGTTTTTAGAGCTGCACGAAATTCAACAATTAGAGACATTTGACAAAAATGATAAAGCTCTTCATCATAGCGCGCAAATAAAATTCGTGATTTACTACTAAATGTAATGATATAAAGTCAGGATGCATCAATAAACTTCATTCCATCGGACAAAAACACCATCACGAATAATGGAATCGATTCCCTCTGCATATCCAGCATAACCAACGCCTCAACTCAGTACGAATTTGAAATTCTTCCAACGACATGTTTCTATATTCTTAAATCTTAACGAGGTTACAAGAATTTCCGGGAACCCTCTTTACGATGCACAAACTTCCCTTCTTTTCAGATACAATCTCAGATAGAAAAATCAGACAACCGAAAGAATCAAGGAGCGAGTTCTATTCTGATAAATTGTAAAGTTACTGTTGTATCTGGAGCCTGTCAACTCCTAACATAAACTGAGTGTGTTCATAATGTCGTTTTCACATGAGATCGTGATATTTTCTCGTCCTTTCCACCCACTTCCTTGCCAGAGCTTTATTTGCGTTTGTTTACCCAACCATACGTCCTGATTGAGGACACAAACAATATGTCGATCTTTATTTTTATTCTTCCCAAATCGATGGAGTGAATATGAGAAGCGAAAAAATGAGAAATATTATTAGCGTATGTCACCATTTCAGGACCTTCCGAAGAAAGGTAAACCAAACGAATTGTGATTTTTTTTATTTATTCATGCATATGACCTCCAAAAGGGGAAATGTCAACTTATTGGTAAAATTAACAGGACTATGGAATTATAGTTGAAATGAACTGAAAGCAATTCGATTTTCAGAATATAAGATTTCTGATGTTCGATATCTACTAAAATACCTAATATCATTGAGTTTAAATATACATAGAGACACATCCCGGTTCAACGATTTGAAGCTGAATTTAGTGTAGTTCCTTCACCGGTTCATAGATGGATAAGTGTGTTTCAGAGAAGCGAAAAATTTTCTCCCGCATCTGGCGGTAAGTAGCTGAACTATGAAGCACTATTTCCGAAGCCGAATGCGATGACGATCAGGACCGGCGTAAGAAATATTGGATGTTCAGTATTTCATCACCTGATTTTTTGGATGAAATAAAACGAAAATTATTTTTGATCTTTCATGAATATAAAATACTGATGTATGAAAAAATAAGGAACTGAATAAAACTCTTTGGACTCTAAAGCGACGTTTTGGAGTCATAATTCGTCTCAGGCTACAATGAAAACGGAATGAACAAATTAACTGTATATGTGTATGTAAAAGTGATGTGGAGAAATCTAAAAAAAAGTTTTTGCAAATGACTATATACATATAAAACAATTAAAGATATAAGAATACACTTCGCGCCGAAATTCCCTGTTTGAGGACTGACTAGACCAGGAGTCGACAACCTTTTGAGTCGGAAGAGTCAAAAATTTATAAAATTTCCAAATTTTTTTTCAAGAACCACAAGTTTTTTTCTCGCCAATAAACAGTATTGGCAAACACAGAGTGCTTCTTAATTGGAGGTTAAAATGAAGAGGGGGGATTACATGAATAATTTTAAGTGAAAAAGTCTCATAAAAATGTGTCCGAAAACATTAAATTTTGTTTTCGAAATACAGGGTGTTTTTTCCTCATAGTATCTGCCTGTGTTATGCCAATTTCGATTGCAAACCTACCGGGTGATATTTTTTCTGGGATACTATCCCCGCCTGGTTTCCTCCGAAACCTTTCTTTCTGGAGTCACTGTTACTTTGATAAATAGTGAAAAGAAGCTCGGCTGTTATACTAAACTTTATGGTCTCTTGTAATTTCACCGATTTCGAAAACAAATTCTGGTCGATTCCTCAGAAAAATCAATATTATCATAAAAATCCAGTTAGTATAATCAGAACTATTCAAGTCTGGGGATCTGGCAGGCTCTGTCTAATGTCAGGTTTTCGAGAGAATCGTTTTCCTCTGAATCGATAGCAGATACGATAAAACTATAAGAGACCATAAAGTTTAGTCTAACAACAAAGCTTATTTTTACAATTTCAAACTTGCAGTGTCTCACAAAAAAAGTTCTGGAGGAAAACAGGATAGTGTTCCAGAAAAAATATCCCGCTGTAGATTTGCAATCGAAATTGGCATGTCACATGGTGTAAACTCTGAATGGTAATATCCATGCCAAATTTCAGTTGAATATCTTGTGAAATGCAGATACCTTCTATGAGAAAAAAACTTGAAGAAAATTCAAATTTCAACTCCATGTATCTCAATAGTACGAAACGTTTGTGATCCCATATTTATGGGACTTCTTCTCTCGAAATATGTTTGTACCTCCAATTGTACACCCTGAACATGGCATTATAAGATGATGATCAAATAAATAATACTGGCGAATGGACTTGAAGATCTGCAGCTTCACCTCCAAAGACTAGAGAGCCGCATGGCCCAAGTGGTTCGCGAGCCGCAGGTTGCCGACCACTGGACTAGACTATTTAGTATTTATGGTTCATTTTCACCCCTCATTTCCTACCTGAGAACACTCCTTTGGAGAAATTCATGGCTAATAATTCATCATTATTGATTCATACCGTCTGTAACGAAGATATAGAATTTGGATGAATTCGACCCTGCCTACGATTCATAGAACTAGAGGAAAATAAGTATCCCACAGATTTCTGTAATTCAATAGTGACAAAATGGATCGGCAGATTATAGTTCCTTTAGTAGCTACTATGTGTCGCCACTAAAGTTGCCAAATTGGCAAGGAAACTGCCAAAAATGTATGCATCAAATCGTTGAACTGCGTTGTGTCTCTATGTATATTTAAACTCAATGCTAATATTCATTTCAAGTTCGATATATCCAATTTGAAATAATTTACTCCGATTTTTGATCGAATTCATTCATTGGACGAAAAATTTTTTCATTTGCCAATATTGTTGGATAAACTTATCTCTCATTCTACATGGTGTTCCTTAATTGAACGTACAAACTAAAAGGGGAGATTACTTAAGTAGGTTGAAAAAAAGTCTCATAAACATGGGACGCAAACGTTTCGTTTTCGAGATACAGAGTGTTGAAGTTTCTTGTAGTAATACATTTTTAGTAATGATTATACGAGTTTATCGAATCTTTACGAATCATCGCTACAAATCAGAAAAATTCCCATGAAAACTAATGATGAATTCATTCAACACAGCTTACAAACTGGCATTCTTATCTTTGGATTTTTCCGAGGATTTCGGGAGCATCCTTAAGAACACTTTTTATCGAAATAGGTGGCAGATACGACAAAACTACAAGAAACCGAAAAGTTTAGTCCAACAACAAATCTTCTTTTTGAATTTTTTCAAATCAACAGTTGCTCACCAAAAAAATTCTGGAGGAAAAATGTGACAGTGTTCCAGAAAAAATATCACCCTGTAGAACTGCTATCGAAATTGCCATGTCATGGGGTGAGAACTCTCGAATGTAATATCTGTGCCAAATCTCAGTTGAATATCTTGTGAAGTGTAGATACTATGACAACTAAATTTGAAAAAAATTAATAGTTCAACAGTCTGTATCTCGAAAACGAAACGTTTGCGACGCCATGTTTAAGGGACTTATTTTTTCTTAAACTTACTTGAGGAATCTCTCCTTTTCGTTTTTACGTCCAATTTTGAAACATCCTGTTTATAGAATGAGTCTTTGACCTGTATAGAGTTTTTTAAGTGATAGAACTCCAAATTGAAATTAAACACATTTAAATTAAGATTGAAGCCAAATTTTTTTCTATCTGAAAGATGATATTATGATATATGATTTTCAAAAATAATTTTCGGCATATGTCATAGAATTATAATTCAAATGAAAATAAATGGCTTCAGTCTTGATTTAAATGTGTTTCATTTAAATTTAAATTTCTATCACTCTAAAAAAAAACACCCATATACATATAATCCAACTCCATTTTTCCGAAACCTGCTCTGTTGAATACTTGACAGATTAAATGTCTGGATGAATGCAAATACCTCAAAATTCATATTTCTCGATTGAAATTGAGTGGGTTTCACAAAGCGTAATCACCGGTGATCGGAGATCAACGGCTTCTCGATTTTTGAACTGTCAAATCGAGTTGATTCTAGATCAACCTCCGATCACCGGTGATTACGCTTTGTGAAACCCACCGTTAGGAAATACCCAAGTACTAACCTTATTGAACTAAAATGGTGAAAAACACGATTTATCTCAACACAAACAATTTTGTCCGATCATATCTGCAAATAAAAAACCATATTTCTTTCTTCGATTTTCATTGAAGTTTAGTTTATTATATCCCAAAAATTTCTCATAAAGAAAGGTTTTCCATTGAATTTATTATTAATCAAGCTATACTCACCTATTTTGTATTTGAAACAATCAAAACAATAAGCTTTTGATAAAGATGTTGACAGTTTGCTGTTTTTTCGGATGACATAGTATAAATATGTAGGTATACATATAGTCCATCCAAGAATCATTGACATTTCGGGGGGCTTTGGAAAGTCGAAATTATGTTGGTAATGCCCATTCAGTAATATTTTGAGTTGCAGAATTCAAGTTGGTGTTGGAAATAACACTGACATTCTGTTCTGTCATTGATGTTCTGAAAAAATTTGGCAAATAATTTATCAAGTGAAATAAATATTTTTGGATGAGGCTCTTGAAGAGTGTACAGCTAATAAATTTAAAGCCTGCACAGAGCATGTAAAAAAAGAAATGAGAGAAGATTAGTCAAAAACAAAATATATGGGATGTTATGATATTGCTGACAAAACCTTTCATTATGAACATGACGAGGTCTGCCCAGATGAGGAAATAATAACAGTTGTGGTTGTTGAAACAGAATATAATAGGAATATTAACATTTTGATATATCGTATTTTACACCTTCATTGTTCACAAATATTGAAAGTTACAATGTCGTGACAAAATTCTTCATATATTAAATGGATCCATTGGTTAAGTTTTGTTTCTGTCTTGATATCTATTACAAATTTCCCAATCCATTCACATTGCAGTAACACGCTTCAAATTATTTACTAGATTGATCGTAAGATCGAAAATGTATCAATACAATATGAAAATAATATACTGCTGGTATACAGATTCACACTGGTAATCGTATGTGAAAATTGGGAATATTTTCATGTTCAAAGTTCCTTACTTTGAAATAATATCGTTCATCGTTCAATTTATAGGTTATTTCTATATCTTTTATTGCTATGATGAAAGCACAGAAAATTATCAGTTACTCTTTTGTAACTAGAAATAAAGCTGCGACTGGACTTTCAAGGCCTCAAAAGTCCAGTCGCAGCTTTATTTCTAGTTACAAAAAATTAACTAAAAATTTTCTGTGCTTTCATCATAGATATAGAAATAACCTAAACATTGAAGGATTTGAAATAGATATCAAGACAGAAACAAAACGAATGGATCTATTTAATATATGAAGAATTTTGTCATGACATTGTAACTTTCAATATTTGTGAACAATGAAGGTGTAAAATATGAAATATGAAAAATATAAATATTCTTATTATTCTGTTTCAACAACCACAACATGTTATTTTTTCCTTATCTGGGCAGAACTCGTCATGTTCATAATGAAAGGTTTTGTCAGCAATATATCATAACATTCCTTATATTTTGACTAATCTTCTCTCATTTCTTTTGATAGGTGCTTTGTGCAGGCTTTCCATTTTTTAGCTGTTCACTTTTCGAGAGCCTCGTTTCGAAGATATTTATTCCACTTGCTCAATTTTTTGCCAAATTTGTTCGAAACATTAATGACAGAATAAAATATCAGTGTTATTTCCAACACCAACCTGAATTCTGCAACTCAAAATATTACTGAAAGGGCATTACCAACATAATTTCGATTTTCCAAAGCCCCCCGAGATGTCAACCATTCTTGGATGGACTATACAGGGTGTCCCACTAGTGCCGCAGTGGATGATATACGCGTAACGGTCTGAGATTGGCAAAATTTTTTGATGCAGACTTGATATACTACAAGAAGAGCACAACCTAAAAATATTTTCGAATATATCGGGTGGCCCACAAAAGAGGAATAGCGGGTGACTTTGTTTTTTCAAATGGGATACCCTATATTCAATAGTGTTTTTCCATTCTCTGAAACATCCTGCATGCTTTCATATACTTTTCACATATTTTTATTCGACAGTTTTCGAAATATTGGCCATTTTGACAAAAAAATGATACTTGTAGAGGCTAGGTTATTCAATTATATTTCACGAACGCTTGCACATACCAATAACCGTTTTATATGGATTGAAAGACAAGACTTCAAAGTATCCTACCCAGCTATAATGAGGCATCTTCAGCATACAGAGTGTCCACAAAAAGACTATGAACATGACGAATTTCAAATCGATTTTTCTTCATTTTTTCATATGCAATGCATATAATTTTTTTTCATCATTGTAATCACCATTCATTTTACTTAATTTTTTGTCGAATACATGATATGCATATCTCTAACGGAATAGGATTTTTAAGCCTTTTTTCGAAATGTTTCTCTAAAATTCACATATACCTTCGAATTCAAATAGCAGATTTGGCTTTTCTGTGGTTATTAAGAACTGTCAAAATATTCCACCCAGAATAAGCATCTTTGAAGCTTCAATTCATATTATAGCGAAATGAGGAACTAGAAAGTTTTGATGTATCTACTCAAAAATGTGATGAAATCAGTTACTGAAGAAAGAAACTTGCTTTCTGTACCCATTTTTCAAAATGCATTTTTGATAATTTTCTATGTTTCCACTTGGAACGTCGAATCTTTCAAAAATTTCAAACAAGCTTTGAGCTTGGGAGCTTGAAGATCTGCGTGCGTGCCTGTGAAACTTATGAATATAATTTTTTCGAAGAAAGTTGTATAAGGATAAGGCGGGCACTTTTTTGTAACCTGAAGTTTTGAAACTCGTTTTCTGAAGCATTCATAACTTGTACATTCAAACTAATCAAAATCATTGGTATTTTATGAATTTTTACATCATTGTGTGAGTATTCATCCAATCCGTAAAATCTATGATGATTTGAATTGAAGCTGCGATGATGGTAATTTTGAATAGAATAATTTGACAGTTCCCAATAACCACAGAAAAGCCAAATCTGCTTTTTGAATTCGAAGGAAATGTGAATTTGGAAGAAAAACTCTAAAAAATCCTATTCCGTTAGAGATATGGATATCATGTATTTGACAAAAAATTAAGTAAAATGAATGGTGATTACAATGATGAAAAAAAATTATATGCATTGCATTTGAAAAAATGAAGAAAAATCGATTTGAAATTCGTCATGTTGATAGTCTTTTTGTGGACACTCTGTATGCTGAAGATGCCTTATTATAGCTGGGTAGGATACTTTGAAGTCTTGTCTTTCAATCCATATAAAACTGTTATTGGTATGTGCAAGCGTTCGTGAAATATAATTGAATAACCTAGCCTCTACAAGTATCATTTTTTTGTCAAAATGGCCAATATTTCGAAAACTGTCGAATAAAAATATGTGAAAAGTATACGGAAGCATGCAGGATGTTTCAGAGAATGGAAAAACACTATTGAATATATGGTGTCCCATTTGAAAAAACAAAGTCACCTGCTATTCCTCTTTTGTGGGCCTCCCTATATATTCGAAAATATTTTCAGGTTGTGCTCTTTCTGTAGTATATCAAGTCTGCATCAAAAAATTTCGCAAAACGCAGTCCGTTACGCGTATATCGTCCGCTGCGGCACTAATGGGACATCCTGTATATGAATTTTACCATAGATCACCCATCTCAAACTGCCGTCTTCGACCTGTGATTACTATTTCCACTGTTCCGTTCTTCTGCTTCACCTATCTGTGTTCATCGTAGCTCGGTTTCATTGTAACTTGAGACGTATAGGTATCTTTGGGTAAAGCACACTAGAGGTTTCTTCTAACGAAAGAATAGGTTATAAGTTATTGTATTTGACGAACTATTATATTGGTTTCAGGAATTTATCGATTCCACGGCACCCATATTTTATTGATCGAAATTCAAAATTGGAGAATATTGAATTTTCGATAGAAACTCTACGTAAAAAATGTAGTTTTATGGTATTTTTAAGTGGATTCATCAGTTGGCTTCGCTGTAACTTTTATACCAGGAAGAATATTGAATAAAAGTTGAAAGAGGCATATGTATCATGAATAGAGTTAACTCTCAACCAAAATTCAGTTAATTTGAAATAACAGTCCCGAAGATATGGAAAGAAAAGTGTTTTTTTCATGGAAATTTGACACCTTGTATCTTTCAAACGGAATCGAATTTTTACAAAAGGGTCATAGTCTTAACAATTATTCAATGTAAACGGTATTAACAAGGAGAAGATAATCCAATCTGAAAATCAACCAGGAATCACAAGCTACTGGCTTAGCAATTATTGTATACAGAAAAGTTTCGAATAAATTTTTTGTTTGGAGAAATCAGAAGAGGATGAACGGAAGAAATGCAATTCGTTGAACATTCTTGGATATCTTTTCATGTGAAGACGCAAAATCAATAGCGGCCTTTACACATACCTACACGCTTTCCGTACGGAAAGGCCTGAAATAGGAAAGAGCGAAGTAAAGCGCGTATGTGTAAAGGGCAGGATTGCGCTTTCCCTATGGATTTGGGCGATGGTATTACTCGCACGCTTTCCTCGAAGTCCCAGGAGTGTGGGAAAGCGTGTATGTGTAAAGGCCGCTATTGTCTGCAATGCAATCGAAGAAAACTTTGAAGCATGCTTTAACTAGGCGATGATATCCTTATCAACTGATTTCCACCACGTAATCCCTCATAATCAATCTTCTTAGACCGCCATGGCTGGTCGATATTCAGAATTGGAGCAGTTTATACTGGAATTGCATGCGTAGCTATCATATACTTCCTAATTATCGAATCATTAACAATTATGGAGGGTAGTACGGTTTTCATGTTTGCGAAACTAATCAGACCGTAAACTCAGGCGCAGCAACAAGTAATTCCGATAAGTATCGAACCATGAAAACTCAATTTTCATAGCGTTAACTGCGTGCTACTTATTGACAGATAGACTGATATTAACCGTGAAATGGAGCGAAAGTTGTTTTGTCCGAAACGATTTGGGATTTATTTCAAAAGATACAGGGTTTTCCCCAATTGGAAGTACGAACAAGACCAAAAGTCTCATAAATATCGAGATTCAGGATGTTGAAAATTTTTAGGGTATTTTTCATCATCGCATCAGCATTTCTCAAGATATTCTGCGTAGGCACAGATATCTTCATTTTAATTGAGATTTTCCTGAAAAAGTGAATTTCCTCTCTAAAACGAAATATACAAAAAATATTTGTTCGATTCGGTGGTTACTTGATGGATCTTCATTTTGAATAATAAAAACAAACTTCAATGTCAATATTTTTCGACTTCAAACAAAAGATTGTGGAAATTGAAGATTGTTTCTATTACATATGACAACACTACAGGAAATCAAGAAACTCTCAAAGTGAACAAACACTCATTTTTCGAAAAATCTGAAACTTTAACATCTCAACCAAACATTTGCGGAGTCATGGTCATGAGACTCTTGATATCATCCAAATAGCAGGTTTCACACTCAGGACAATATTTGATTTTCCTTTTGAAAATTTCTTACATTTTCAGGAAGGTTTATCCAAGTATCTGAAAGATTCGAAATAACTGAATCCAAGGTTCGCTGATATGTAAGATCAAAACCTCAACACGTAGTTACACACTTTTGTCAAGAAAATATTCTCTCATAATTATGCCGTCGCTTTAATAACGGCACCAATGAACGTGATGTTTGAGAATTCCACTGGAGTTGAAAATCGTGCCATATCTTTGGCTCCTATCAAGGGATGTTTGACGAACACCACATTATTGCATTGATTTTGTTGGTCCGGTAAAAAAGAATCCTCGAATGATAATTTTTTGAGTGAGAAAATAATAATTTGAAGCTTGTGGAAGATGTTTCCACAAGGACTAGTTTTTCGAACAAATATTTCATACATTGAGGATAATAATCTTGACATCAGAGGGAAAATTACCAAGTGTAACTACCTCACAAATACGCGCATATTTAAGGTATTCATTTCGTTGCTTCATAGTCGGAATAGATGACCTCTTTTCTGTGAAGTGAACACGAATGTATTGAAATGGAAAAACATACCTAATTGAAGGATATGATCCAGTATGCTCATGTCCAATTCAACACATATTTCAGAGGGAGCTTATAATTAGTGCTTTTGATGTTCTGTCTTCAATTCAAGCGGTTTCATTTTGATAATGGTATGACATGCATTCGAACACAAAATCCATGAAGGTGAAACTCATTAGAAATGTTATCTGTGTTTGAAACTATATGTTCGTGGAATGTGAAATCAACATGAAGTTGAATATTTCTGTCAATTAGTTGTTCAGTGAGTATTTCTCCCTTTATTTGTCCATGCTTTAAGGATCGGTTTTCATTAATTATAATTTGATTTCGAGTCCAGTCCAACTGACGAATAGAGCTTAAAACCGAATCAGGCTAGTCGCACGATTTCACTTCCCCCTATAACGAAGATAAAAAAGTGAAAAAAAGATCTTATTATGACTATTGCCATAACTGATCAGGAATTTCATTTTCCTACGATGTACTGGATTTGATCACGAATTCTTGATCAGTCAGTCGAACCTACTCGATTGAGAGTATTGAGACCATTCCCTGCTGAAAATGAGAATTACAGACGTTGTGACGAAATGATGTTGCCCTCGTTTTGGTAGAACGAGTGCTCGAGAAGAAAAGTTCTGTTAAACTGTTCAAGTGTTCAATATTCAATTGTGAATATGTGAAGTCTAATACAATTATTTTTGCTCATTTATGAGGCGACTGCAAAAAAATAGCAGATGAAAATTGTTTGTAACAAGAAACGGCTCAATCAATAAAAAAACAATATTTATTTATGTTTTTCAAAATATTCTCCATTAGGCAGTGAACGTAGTGAAAAGAATAAGAAATCTAACAGGGCACTATGCAACGATGCTATAATACAACGGTCTGTTCCAATCGCAGTAATGTCCTTCGGACTAATAGCCTTGGGCCCATTTTTGAAACTTGAAATTAATTTCCTAGAGAAGAGAATATGACTAATTTCACCAACGCAGTACAATAATGAAGGAAGTGTATGAGTAAGAAGGTACAGGGTGGGGCAGAAAAACCTATCCGATTTCAAAACGTTATAAAATTAAAACCACTCAGCTTGTCAAAAAATTTTTTTTATTAACATATCGCAAATTTTATGCCATTTTTAAATTTAAGTTTTGAAAAGCACATCACTCAAATGTCGTCCTTGGGAGCGGATACACTTATTTAGGCGCTCGCGGTAGCTTTCCATGACTTTCACCGTCATTTCCACAGGAATTTCTTCAATTGCCCGAGCAATTTCCCTTCGTAAAGCAAGAAGGGTCCTTGGTCGATGCTGGTAAACCTTCGATTTGAGGTAACCCCAAAGGAAGAAGTCACAGGATCATGACGCCCGAGTCCGAAATGAATTCGAAAAGCACGTTGTGTAGCAATTATCGAACCGCCGCATTCGATAAACCGCTCAATAACAAAAGCACGATGTTCACCAGACCAAGGCATGTTGACTACTGACAAATGGCATAAAACCAGCTTTCTAACGGTTTTTACCCCACTACTCTACCTGCTCTCTCTTCTGAGAAAAAGGGATTTGAAATCGGATAGGTTCTTCTGCCCCACCCTGTACTTACCAATGACGGCTTAACTGTAATAAGCTACCACTCAAAATCATAAGTCCTACCATCAATGTTTTCAATTCAATTAACGATATACACGCTTCCACAAACTAAATATTTGTAACCATACTGTTTTTTGATGAGTTTCAGGAGGTATGACATAAAATATCCTCAAGAAGATCACGTTCGAACAAAATAAATAATACTAGATTTCTTCACAGGATATAGGAAACGTGGATGGTCAAAAACTAAGTCCAACTAATGCCGACGTTTCGCGGATATATTTCCACTTCTTCAGGGCTACAAAAGATACAATTTTTTCATTATTATGGGTCTTATCTTATATAAATCCATTTGTATAAAATCTATCAACATAGAATGCAATAAAGGCTGAACCAACATTTGAAACTTCCAAGAGTACGTAACAAAGTTTAAAAAATAATTGTTTTTTTTTTCTATATAATAATTTAAAAAAAGAGTTAAACACGAACTATACTAACATAATCAACAATACATAAATACATCAATCATCAAGAAAATAACCTGGATTGGACGAAAAAAAACCCAATATAAAACACTCACCAAAGTTGAAATTATGTTTTCCACCTGATGGATCTTAAAAACGGTGTTATGAACAATGCAGACCAGATACCCATGGAAACTTGAAAAACTTCGTCAGGAAATTCTAATTAAATGTTGTAATGCGTCACCTTCAATGAATGTGCCAGGACTGATGCGACCCCCCAAATCATCGTATTTATGACAGGTGGAATCAATATTATGATATCAATTGGTTATCAACTCGATTAAACAATATTTTAATTATTTATTATTATTTCATTTTGAAATTATCTAGTTGAATGTTTATTTTTGAATAGGTCCAAAATACCAGTGTATACCAAGCTCAAGTTCTGGATGTCAGTGCGACAATTCACAGTATTATTCAATTTAATATATATCATTTCACTTATATTTCTTTTCATCCAATTGTTTTCTACGTCCAAAACGGAGACTGCCTGAAAATTGAAATTGTGGTGTTCACTGAAATGGTGGGCCGCAAGGGCTGTGTTATTGTCTTTAGATTTATAAACTTCGTTACAGTTATATTTGTGTTGTCTGACTCTATTTCCAAGAAGTTGTCTCGTTTGACCTATATAGCACTTAGGACAATTCATGCAGGGGATCTTATATAGATTACTTCACTGCGGTCCAGAACGGTGTCAACATCTTTAAGTCTCGAAAACAAAGAACTACAAACCGAAAGGTTGTGTGATGCTAACTTTATATTTTCAGAAAAACCCCCGATTAAATTCTTTATCTGGTTGGTAAGTCCCTCGATATATGGGAACTTGAAATACTTCATTCTGCCAATCACGTCTACGCCATCGGAACTCAAAGGTTCTCTGACCAAATGCGTACTCGAAATGATTTTATTACTAAGTGACTTAGGGTAGTTGTTGAGTTTTAATATTTCTCTTTTCACCTTTAGATTGCTGTCATGAAACGAAATGTCACTTAAATTGACTGATCTATGTATAAGGTTTTTAATGGCGGAAATTTTATATGCGAAACTGCAATATGAATTATAGTTCAAAATTCTTCCAGAACTTGTTGGCTTTCTGTACCAGTTAGTTATCAAGGAGCCATCCTCTCTCCTGTGTACGAGAACATCTAAAAATGGCAAAGAACTGTCTTTCTCCACCTCCAGAGTGAATTGGAGGCGGAGATGAAACCGATTAAATGCGGTTAAGAGTTCATATAAATAATGACAATCTAACGTTTCTGGAGCGACTCTATTGAAGAGAACATCCACACCTTGAAAACAATTCCATTCATTAATATTGACATAAATGAATTTGTGAATAAGGAATAGGGAAAATCAATCAAAAATTAAATTAATTAATGGATAATTTCATTTATCAGGTTTATAACGCCCCACCACACCGCACACAACACATTGTTCACGAGAACAATATCTGAAGAATGAACTGGCCAGCAAACTCACCGGACCTGAATCCAAGTGAGCACGTATGGGGACATGGGGTTACAAAGGGAGAGCAATATCCAATCGCCAAAACCCACATCCAACTTTTCAGGAATTGAGTTGATTGAAAGAAGAGGTAGTGATACGGACTATTGAATTCGGATCCGGTTGTGGAATAATTATAATCAATCAAAAATAAATAATCGATAAATTCTGATTTTTTTCTCGTTTTTCCTGTTTTTCTGTTTTGTCTTATCCAGCAAAGAGCAAAGAGTAGCGAATAAAGGTTTTCCATCTAATATATTGCAGATAAATAGAGGAAAATTTCCATCCCATTTCCAGAACATTGATTATTTCTTGAGGGACCTAGGGGGGAGGAGACTTTTGAAGATGTATCATCGTCATCATGATAATGTTCGATATATTTTCACAGGGATTGACGAAAAACTAATTCGATATAATTACTCATTTGATGATTGAAACCTCAATTGTGTTTATCTATTTCAGCATCGTAATGAGTTCATTACAGTACTAAAAGCAATGATGTGATGAACTCATTACAGCATTGTTTTTAGTTATAGTCACCAATTGCCAAGACAAAATACAAATACCTATCTCTAGAATGTATAATCTGAGTTTTTCATAGAATTTCAACAGTATTTCACGAAATTTGACTGAAATAGAGAAAATATCGCTCCTTCGTCGCTCGTTTTCGAATTTCGCATTCGTATCGGAATAGGAGCCCATTCTGCAACTAGTTTTAGAATATACTATTCCACTGTTTCCGGTTGCAAAAGGACAGTGTTCACTTCTAATAATAACCATACCTACGATTCCTACGAATCAGGTTCAGGTTCGCAGGTTCGCTAAACGCTATAGAGCCATTGTTCTGTATGAATGTTAATTAACATCATCAGTAGATTGTCATACGAGAACTCTGTATGCATTCAACATTCGTTAATTTCCTTCCCTAAAATGAAACTTTCTAAGAATATATGATTTAGGAATTCGTATGTTGAAATTTTTCTCGAAATTTTAGAATTTCGAAATTTTACAGTTCTGAACTGTTTTTATTGAAGAAATACCATATTGAAATTTCTCCGATTCAGGAGGACAAATAGATTCTTCAGTTTTAGACAATTTTGTGAAATTCAAATACCAACGGAGAATACGGTAGGTAGTTACTATACAATTCGTCAAATTATCAACAAGCTTTTATGAAAAAAACTATTTTAAGACAAATTTATAATAACAACACTCATCTGCCATTTTGAGGCCGCCATCTTGAATTTCTCAATTTTGAAGAATAGTAATTACCAAACCAGAAAACCCCCAAATACCAATTTTGAATAGAAGCGGATCATAATTACAAAACCCGTCCGCCATATTATAGCCGTCATCTTGAATTCTCCAATTTTGACAGAAGAATTAGCATGGTCGAACCCAAAAACCACTAGATACTAATTTCGAATGAAATCGTATCGTAATTACAAAACTCATCCGTCATTTTGGAGCCGCTATTTAAATGGGACACCCTATATATTTTTACAAATTTTGGAATAGCTTGTTAATTCAAATTTATACATACTGAGTTAAGTGTTGAAAAATCATAGTGGGGAGGTGCTCCATCTTGTTGAAACCAAACATTGTGGTAATTGTCCTTTTTGTTGAAGTGCAGGAATAATTTCGTTATTCAGTAAATCCAAATACTTGTCACCATTCAGGTTTCCGTCGATAAAAAAGGGCCTTTAAGCCTATTTCCAAACATTTAACTTCTGTGGATGCTGGGTATGTGCTTAATGAATCCAATCAGGATTCTCATTTAGAATAGTGTTTATTTCCTAATTGACAATATAAATTGTGTAGGAACAGTCAAATGAAAAAATAAAATACCTCGTTTTTACAATTTTTTTACACTAAACTCAGTATGTATGAATTCAGAATAACAAGCTCTTTCAGAATCTGTAAAAATATAAAGGGTGTTCCATTTAAATTAAGGAAGTTGATGGCATTTCCAGTTTAAACGGAAGTATATTATCAACAAAAAAATTTACAACAGATGCATTTTGTTCCATTGCACTTACCTGCAAACTTCCATGAATATCGTTCTTTTCGTTTAGAAGAAATTCAATTGGTTCCATACTTTATCCCAACCCTGTATGTTCTCTGAGATGATGAAGTTGAGGTTCGCCTTATTTCTGATACGAGTATGGTGCATAAACAAAAATCGCAAAAACCTCAAAAATTTCGGTTTTTTTCGATTTTATGTTTATATGTAAGTATTTCGAAAACTATGCGTTTATCTACGATGATAACTCTATGCTTAGTTAAAAAAAGGAATTTCCTACAAAATAATAACCGGCAAAACGGTATCCAATATCATAAGTTGATCTATATTTTCTCAGAAAAATGGCTGAATCTTTTTTAAAAAACCAAAATAGGATGAATGGAACATTAAAAAAGGTAGATAACTTTTCTGATCCTATAGATCCTATATAAAGAAAAAAGTACATGCCAAAGATTCTCCCTGTAAAAGAAATACCATGAAACACGATATTAAATTTCGAAATAGATTAAAAATTCAGTCCATTGAATATGACTCGTATTTCCAAGAACACTACTTCATTTTTGAGCTATTAGATTCAGAGAGGTTCCGAGAATTCGAACGATTCGAACGATTCTCGCGTTGCATAAAATTGACTCGTTAATGTGAATTATGCTTCCTTGCATTCTGAAGAAGCAAGATATCCGATCCACATTCGTCCTGGTTTCTTCGAAAAGGAATTGTTATTTCTGATTCTCCACTCGATGTCGCCATGTGATAGTTTATCCTCACAACTTCTACTTGTTCCAAGAGGATCCAATTTGAATTGAGTTCGATCTGATGAGATTAAAAAAGATTGGAAGAGGCCAATACACTTGCCAGAAAGAGCGCACAAACGCCACTCATTGGCCCAGAACCCTTCTGTGTTATAGGAAAGTGCATCTATAAGAGAAAGTTTATGATGAAGAAGAGAACCGAAAGGCAAAAACTCTGGCGGAATCTCCCAGGGATAGATCACTCCAAGAACCTGCTAGAGCCAAAAAATATCTGGATGTATAAGAACCAACTACACCTATTCACTGGCTATCTAACACGACATTATCGCCCAACTAAGTATCTGTTCGAAATGGGTTTATCAGACACTGACCACTGTAGATCCTGTGGGGAGGAGGAAGAAACTCCTATTCACCTGATTACGTGATACTATGCCATTGCAAGCCAAAGAAAAGAGTGATTCGGACAAGAAACTTGTAGGAGTGGGGTATAATCCTCGTTGAATCCGTCCCAGATACTGGATTTCATCAAATCTCTGATGGAACTGGAGGGAGAGCTGTTCGAGACGTCAGACGTAGAAAATTGACCAGACGCGGTCCCCCTACTGTTTTTGGATCAGTAGGAGCGGAGGTCGCATTTGTCTACGCCGGCGACGTCTCGTCGTCGTGTTTTAACGGGGTCTCGTCTAATCGACAAGACGAATCCCCAAGCTAAGGGCTGAGTATTAACAGATCGCAGCGTGGAAACTGCTCTACCGAGTACAACACCCTGCCAGGTACGTAAGTCGTCTACAGACAATTCAAAGCTTCAACATCGAAATAGTTGACCCATGATCGACCGCCAAGGGGCCAGGTCGGACGTGGCAAGAATCGATCCCGCCGCCAACCATCAGCCCCAAGCGGCAACCTTGGCTCGTGCGATACCAGACGCGAAGGTCTGATACCTAGTAAAGTCACATTGTTTTGAGCCTTTCGACTCATAGAAGCTCAAAAAGGTATCGTTGCCACCTTTGACTAGACAGGATACGGCCTTAGAGGCGTTCAGGCATAATCCCACGGATGGTAGCTTCGCACCATCGCCCGCCCGAGCGAGTGCGTGAACCAAATGTCCGAACCTGCGGTTCCTCTCGTACTGAGCAGGATTACTATCGCAACGACGAGTCATCAGTAGGGTAAAACTAACCTGTCTCACGACGGTCTGTAGAAGGCGGAGGCCGTAGGAGAACAGCTATACAAGGGGCACAATAGAACTTGAGGTCTCTTCACAATAAACTATCACAGAAAAACTGTTGAAGTGGTCATCGTACACCTTAAAGGGTACTTTCAGCTTGAAATTGCATAAAACGGCTGAAGTTCGTTTATGAACTATTTCCAAGATGGACTTGAAAATTTTGAGTTGGATTGGAGTTGATCATGAAACCACCTGTATATCTCGAACGAGCAACACTTGAATGAGGCGCTGAATCCGAAATATTGGAGGCTAAATTTCCAGTTTCCAGAGTTCCCAGTCGCTCCTCATTGATTTCCCACTCAATCCATTTTTAGTGAGGAAGTTTCTATAACATTTCTCGTTTCACAGCGATAAGTCATGCAAGCCGGCAAAACAAGACGGGTCTAAAATTAAGTTTTTATTTTTTTTCCATCTATTGGTTTTGGGAAAAAATTCGAGAATGAAAAATTATTTTGAATAAAACAAGAATTTCAAGTTATAATTTTATTTCATGAAACTTTTTCTCGAAAAAAAAGGTTTTAATATGAAATGAAGTGAGGGTTGCTAATTTCAACCCTGTATAATGAGGCAGGAATATTGGAAAAATTTACGTGATAACTGATTAGTCCTTTGCGAGTGCACAAAAATACAGAATTTCAAGATTCTTGCTTCAGTGAAATAAAAAAAAAATTTAGTCACCACATTTTAAGGGTGATATCTCGGAAAGTTGTGGGCTAGGGAAATTTTGTTTTAGGAAAGGCCCATCTGAATTTTATACGTGCAATCACCTCCTGAAGTTTTTTGCATGAATTAAGAAACACCCTTTGGATTTGGAAATATTTCGTCAAAAGAAATACATAGTGAAAAAGCCAAACTGATGCCACTCAGTACGAGAAAAACTAGGACATCTGTGTAGAACCAGCTATAGGGGAGCGAGGGGCTTGTTGTAACAGTTTTCATGAAAAGTAATAAATCTTGAGATCCACTGATTGAATTGCTACCGAATGAATATAGATGGATGCTGTAACTCTTCCTCTACCAAATCAAGTGAAAATAATACCATAACTATTGGTCATAATTTCACAATCAATTATTTTCTAGAAGAAGTGCGGTGTTACAACTTACCTCGTGCTTGGGGTAAGTTGTAACGACAAGAAAAGACAACAATAATACCTCTGATCATTTATTCTTTGTTTATTTTTAACAAAATTAACATCTTTCTGAAGTAGGTATTATTTATTCATTATCTAAAATCAACTTAAATACACTTATTAAGTAATCAACACCTAAAAATTAAGTAATTACCAGTTTTATTCAGTTAAACACTACTTTTAATCATCATGGCACTTTTAAATCACTTCTTGGCTTTGTATTGCCCGCTCTGACTTTTTTATACACCCTCATTCTGGAAAAAAATATTTAGGTATCTACATGATAACTTGGGGCATGTGTAACATGTTACAACAAGCCCCGGGATTTTGTTACAACTAACCCCAAGGTATGATTTTTAACATTTATCAAGATAATTATTCAAACAATTTAGCAATCTTGAAAACTGTTACACATTATCAGAGATAGATAAATATGAATGTAAATAAGAAACAGTGAGTTTGAAATTAGTCGATAATATTTACGCAAAACAAAATTTTACTACAGTACAATTTTATATTACCTGGCAAAAATGAAGCACGAGCACACTTCCACTCACTGCGCAGGCTGGCGGGATAGTAGCTATGGAATAATTATGCGGCACGGTTTATAGGTTAAATCGGGTCAGAGAAATACGCTAATGAAGTTTAAGATCCTAGTCAAAAGAGCCTGTTACTACTTGCCCCTGCCCTGTTACAACAAGCCCCTCGCTCCCCTACATAAGATGGCTTTAGACATATTTTCTCATGAAATAGTCATGTCAGATACTACTAGAGATGAAATTTAAGTAATTAAAATTCCTCTCTTGTAATGTACAAGTATGTTGCTTTTCGGAAATTACCTAGAAACAAACTTTCATGTTACAATCGAGAAATTTTGCCAGCAAAATTTCATCTCTAGTGGTATTATAGTCATCTTCAGTATTTATATGATTAAAAACTGGAATCTCTTGAAGTGTTGACTGTTGACAATGAAAAGGGAAGATTTAAAGCCAACAAATTCCATTTCGTGATGAATTCTTTCTGATATTCTTCGAAAAATGTCTGTGTGCTATTTTCTTTGGGAATACTTCTCTGACAATTAATTTTCATGCCCGACGGAATTACGACCGATCGATCGATCATTATAATTATAAGTTTCCGACCGACAAAATTATAATTCCAAGCAAATTTTGCCGTCATTATTAAGATGCAAAGATGAATTTATGAGTCTCGATGAGGCATTTCATGGAGGACAAGAAGCGTTGTTGATCATTCCTGAGCCTGTAATTTGGCGATGCTTGGAATTTGGGATATTTCAGAAAATATAATTGAACTTGAGTAATTTAGTATATTATTTAAGATCATATAGATAGCATCGTTTAAGGATCTTACCAGCTGTCGAAAATAATAAAATTAATGATGTTGGCTCTGTCGCTCAACAAATCCAAACCTAATCTAATCAGTAAATTGAAAGTAATAACTTGAACTTGGATGTATCAAATGCGGAACTGCCTACCATACCACACGACCCGTGGTTCTATTAACCTTTGAAAACTCGCAAGCGCTTTTCTAGTTAATTCGGTCGTTATGAGTGATAACAGAAATGAATAATTTACGAGCAACGAAAGGTCTTGAAAACACTTCGATTATTTGGAACCATATATTAAATCATACAGGTGACATGTTTCGGCTGTTTCTAGCCATTATCAAACCATGGATATCTAGAATACAATCAAGCAAAATTTTGAAAACTGAAGAAATAAAAATGTAAATATATATATAACTCTTGTAGGTTATACATTTATAAATAAACAAATAAACAATTTTATACAGAAGTGAATAAAATTAAATAAATAAATAAATAAAACTCACGATTTTTGGTTCCAAAATAGTCATGATAGTCAGTCATTAAGTTAAAAGCATGTTATATACAATTTTGTGTCAATAAAATTCAAGATCAAATAGTTTATTTGATCTTTGAAGTTTGCAATTTCTTTTCCGTTCGATTCTTGAACTCGAATCTATTCCTAAACTTGGGCCTATACCCACAATATGGATGATAGTGCGCTCGTAAGCTCCGGATATCACGTCAGTGCATTCTTTAAATTTAATAGCGAATACTCAGTTCGAGGTACCATATTAAGATTTGAGATTTATAGGTTTCAGATGAGGTTCAGTTGATTGTGGTTTTCGCTTTTTCAAAAACAATGAAACAGTTTTCGTCATTTTCGGAGTTTCATTTGTTGTCATGTATATCAAGAAGTATAGCTTCAGGAGTATGATATAAGAACAAAATTCTGTTATAGAATAACGAATTGTCATCGCACTTGAAATGAAATATTCACAGAGGTTGAGCAAAACCTCCGGAAGTCAGACAATGTGAACCATTCTCATATAAAAATATTATTAGGAAAAGGTGCAAAAAAACCTTTGAGCAATATCGAAGGAACAAAAAAGGACGATTTGATAGCGTTGATATGGCTTTATCAAATTGAAGGATATTAATATCTGGAATATGATTCTTTGAAGGTGCTCCCTCAGAGGTAATGAAATACGTCTACTTTATAGTAGTTTTATAGCATCATGAATCTGTCTCGCCGAATTTATGTTTGATACGAAGAATCTCTTAAATTCTAGAGGTTTCTTTCCTTTTACTGTGTGGGAAATAACGTATTTGAGTTCAATGCTCTAGCTAGGAAGTCTTGTTATGATAGTTTTGTTCCTGTTGCAGTTGCCAAGCTTTTATGAATACAGGGTGGGGCAGAAAAACCTATCCGATTTCAAAACGTTATAAAATTAAAACCACTCAGCTTGTCAAAAAATTTTTTTTATTAACATATCGCAAATTTTATGCCATTTTTAAATTTAAGTTTTGAAAAGCACATCACTCAAATGTCGTCCTTGGGAGCGGATACACTTATTTAGGCGCTCGCGGTAGCTTTCCATGACTTTCACCGTCATTTCCACAGGAATTTCTTCAATTGCCCGAGCAATTTCCCTTCGTAAAGCAAGAAGGGTCCTTGGTCGATGCTGGTAAACCTTCGATTTGAGGTAACACCAAATTCTGCCTGTTTACGGCGCCACAAAGGTGAAAATGGGCTTCGTCCGTGAAGAGCACAACATCGTCGTTTGGCAGTTCTCGGAGATCGCGACACAGGTTCGTACGGGTTTCAAAATCCCTTTCACTTAATTTCTGTGCAACAACCATTTTGTAGGGATGCATTTTGAGGTCCCGGTGCAAAATTCGCCGAATACTGCGGTTGGAAATCCCCAAAGCGAGCGAATGTTTTCGCGCCGAACGACGCGGGGAACGTTCAATCGCGGCTCTCACATTGGCCACGTTTTCAGGTCCTGTTGCTGTCCTGGGACGTCCAGGCGACTTCTTTTTCAATGCTGAACTCGTCTGTCTAAAATTTGACACCCACACTTTAATCGTAGCGTGATGTGGAACAGGATCATGACGCCCGAGTCCGAAATGAATTCGAAAAGCACGTTGTGTAGCAATTATCGAACCGCCGCATTCGATAAACCGCTCAATAACAAAAGCACGATGTTCACCAGACCAAGGCATGTTGACTACTGACAAATGGCATAAAACCAGCTTTCTAACGGTTTTTACCCCACTACTCTACCTGCTCTCTCTTCTGAGAAAAAGGGATTTGAAATCGGATAGGTTCTTCTGCCCCACCCTGTATTAGATAAACATTTCAATATTGCTCCTCAATGAAAAATCACTTGTTGTGAAAAAGTCGATTGATATCAGTTTAATCCTTAATTTTGAGCTGAATTTGAAAATGTGTTTTGTAACTTAGACAGTTCAAATATTAGTACAGGGTCCGGCAGAGATGTATGACGTTTTTTGGATGCGTATAACTCGGCCAAGGGGAAGCCTAACTTTTTCGAAATGGTTGATATGTGACCGCAAGGAGTTGCCATTTTTTCTTGTTCAGTCGCCATGGAGACGTGGTCGCTAGAGCAACGGGTGTTTGTATACGAAAGTTTCATTGAAACCGATCGTTCTGTGGTAGCAACTCAACGTAGATTTCGAACACATTTTAATGTTGGAAGGCATGGACGTGTTCCTTCACGAAACACCATCCTAAAGTGGGTGCACAATCTCCGGACGAGAGGATCGTTGAGCCCTAGTGTACCTAGGGGCAGAGAAAGAACTGCTAGAACTCCGGAAAATGTCGGCCGTGTTAGAGCAGCTATCGAAGCAAGTCCGCGACGATCTGCTTTGCAGCATGCTCGTGCTCTACGGATGAGTGACAGATCAGTAAGAAGAATTTTACACTTTGACCTTCATTTCCACCCTTACAAAATTATGGTTGTTCAACAACTTCAACCAAATGATTATGCACGGAGGCTCCGATTCGCTGAAAGAATGCTGCAAGAGATGACGGATGACATCATTGTCATAATGAGTGATGAAGCGCACTTCCATTTATCAGGGTACGTAAATAAACAGAACTGTCGCTACTGGTCAGACGTAAATCCTCGGGAACTCCACGAAACACCTCTTCATAGTGACAAAGTTACTGTTTGGTGCGCTCTTGGCAGATTCGGAGTAATCGGTCCGTACTTTTTCCGAGAAGGGGGGCGGACAGTGACTGTAAACACACAGCGCTACGTCACGATGCTGCGTGAATTTTTCCTTCCTGAATTGAGAAGGCGTCGTATAGCCATTAGAAATGTTTTCTTCCAGCAAGACGGGGCAACTTGTCACACGTCAAGGGAATCTATGGCATTTTTGAGACAGCATTTTCCTGGACGACTGATTTCGCTAAGAGGGGATATTGAGTGGCCTCCACGATCGCCTGATCTCACCCCATGTGATTTTTTTCTGTGGGGCCACCTAAAAGCTCGTGTATTTATTGACAAGCCACGTACCCTTGACGAACTTTGTCTTGCAATCACCCGCGAAATTCAAGCAATTCCAAACAACATGCTGGAACGATGCATGAACAACTTCACAAATCGGCTGCAGGAGTGTGTGGAAAAACAGGGCAACCACTTAGATAACATCATCTTCCGTTCATGATTATTTTTTATCCTTTTTTTTTGATGTGGTATAAATGGCAAACTCTCATGTACATTTAAAAAAAATAAAATTTCATTTTCCTCAAAATCTCACTTAGTTATGATTTTTTCAAAAACGTCATACATCTCTGCCGGACCCTGTACAATTATTTGAGTGGACTTACTTCGTTTCAGCCAATTCACAGTGGTCGCGAAATTCCATAATTGAACTTTGAAAATTGAAATGGGAAGTGTTGAAGAAATCGCCTTCAAAAGTGGAATTTTCTTGATTTATATGGGATTTATTTGCAGTTCGTCTACAGTCCACATAAAATGGTTGGAATATTATCTCTTGCAAAATTTATTGAAATTGCTATCAAGCTATGTGGAGCTAGAAACAGCGATAGTTATATAGTTATAGTGAAAAGGGGTTACAGTTCACTGCGACCTTAAGGTCTATTGTGCCCCCTATCATCGCGCCTCCTACAGCTCGCCCTCCAGTTCCAGAGATTTGATGAAAACAGCGATGAATGCATTCATGTACCATTTTCCTCATGAAGTTCGTAATGATTATAAAAAAAGCCTTCGAGTGGGAAATATGTCTGCAAGTATTCTATGAAAGTTGTTGATATCAAAAAAATGATACCAATAATTGCTAATCTGATCTATTGATAATTCAATAGTGTTTAGAGCATTGAACTCCTAATACATGTTTCAGTCTAGAAGTGAAAGTTTTCTGTGATATAAAATATTCTAAAGGCCCTATTGAAACGATTGATGAAGAAAAGTTAGCACAATCGTCCTCCATCGACACTCACTCAAAGTTTGAGCGTCATCTGCGTCATCTGCCATTTAGTTCACTCAAAGTGCTCCATTGTGTCAGTTCATCTGTGTTTCGCTATTTTCACAGTGGCTGATATTTAAAATAACAGCACAAACCGTTTTATTCATCGCAATATCGCATTATATGGGGAAAATATGTGGTACCCTTAAACAGTCCACAGAATTCTATTTCCTGAAAGAAGAATACGCCTCCTTCATATTTGTCAAAAAAAAAGACATGTTATTAATGACTTCCAAGGTTCAACTTACATCAATAGAAAAAACTGTTTCCAAATATTCTGGATTTAATTCATCTACCCTACCTAGCAAGTTCTGGCGAGTATGTTTGCTCGGAAACTATGGAGTCTCTGGTGGGCAAACAGTGCGAAATTTCCATTTATACAAAACCGACGCGTTATTTGAAGTCAAACAGAAGTTAAGAACTTCTGCCAACAACCAAAATAACCTTGTTGAGCCATATTAGCGATTGTGAATGTTTTTCTAGGACCGCCAACCTCTGCGACAAATATTACCGTTATACTGGATAAAGTAACAATATTCAACTTGTTTCATCTGTAATAAAATAGCCTAGCGAATTCCACAGTTTGCTCTCTCGAATATATTCATGAAATAATTGAAAAATACAGTACGTACTTAATGTTGTGCATTTTAAAATCATCTTCGATAGATATATAGAAATTGTCAACCTAGTACCTACAGAGTGAGCCAAATTGGTCACATTGGTAGTCCTCTATATGTCGGTGTCTCATCGTGTTTGTGATAGAGGGTGTTTCTTGTGAATGAGTATTTTTGAAAAGAAGCTGTAATTTTTGTCCAGCAGAAAATTCTGCGATTCTGGAAAAACATTTCTGTGGCACTTTTCATGCATCATTCAATGGTGTCGGTATATTTTCCTAAAATAATGCTTATCGATATGTATTCATACAGGGTGAGTCTTTGACTTGTACATATATTTCAACTGTAGATTTCTCTCATCAAACGAAACACTTTCTTCCCATATCATTTTTCGAAATTCGGTTCCGTTAGAAACTTTGAAAGATACAGGGTGTCGAAAATCCATGAAGAAAACACTTTATTGTCTATATCTTCGTAACCGTTATCTCAAATGAACTGAATTCTGGTTCATTGATTACTCTATTCATGGTGCATATCCCTCAATCGAAACTTATCCAATATATCTCGCCTGGTATAAAAGTTACAGGGTAGTCGACTCATCAATACACGCAAAATCACCATAAAACCATTTTTTCTAGTTCAGTATCGTAATGAGTTCATTTCAGTACTAAAAACAATGCTGTAATGAATTCATTACAGCATTGTTTTCAGTTATATTTTTCGTTCTTTGGTTGTCAGCCTCAGCCCTGGCTTCCGATCCTATCAATTTTCAACACACGTCGATTTGGAAATGTCAATTTCGTAACAGTCACCAACTGCCAAGATACAATACAAAAGTCACTAGTATGTATAATCTGAATTTTTCATTTAATTTCGACAGTTTTTCACAAAACTTGACTGAAATAGAGAAAATATCGTCCAATACTCGTTGCAGAATGCAATTCCAATTTCGCATTCGTATTGGAATAGGAGCCCATTCTGCAACTATAGTTTTAGAATATACTATAAAAAGATAAACGATTCATATTTTCGAAAGAATCAATCGTTTAAGAAACTAAGAGTATTCTTATGTTTTTTCAATAAAACGCGTCATTTTCGAGTCATTTTCAACCCGGAAAAATTTGACGAAAAAATCATAACTTTCAAAAATAATCTGAATGCGTCTCTGAATTGAATATCATGGAATATTATTTCTTTTCTGGTCCTTCAATGAGTTTACATTGATGGCAAGCACGCGTCGTGAAATTTGGCCGCGAAGTCGATTTCTGATGGAAATGGCAGAATTCATAGATATTTATACCATGTTACGTGAAAAATCCTCAACCTCAATGAAAATATCAGCAAGCTGACAACATCTTCTTGAAATTTATGTGAAAATATCCACAGAATGAATACAATATAGATTAGGATGGGGTGTTTAATAATAAATTCTGATGATCTGAATCACATGAGATTGTTTGGGAATTTCGAGGAAAATATAAACAAGTTATTAGTGTTCACAAACTAATCTGCAGAAAAATTGAAGAAGTAACTTATATTGGTGGGAGAAATGTGGCCTTTTTGTTGAGAAGCCACATAAAACCGGATGCCGGATGAAACTAACTGTCTTTGTTGAAATTATCGTGTTTGCAACATTTTTATTTCCATAAGGTTAGTACTTGAGTATTCCCTAAATGTATAAACTCAATTTGAATCGAGAAATATGAACTTTGAATCACTTCCAGAGAATTGTATATCTTTTTAACAGAGCCGAATTCGAAAAAATGGAAAATGAAAAAAAGGTTTCTTTTGGCCTCACGAATCTACAGTTGAAATATATGTACCAGTCGAAGACTCACCCTGTATCGAACGATATTTTATTTCAAATGGACCCTAGATATTTTTGCTTGAGAAAATCATTTCAAAATTATACGAAATTGATATTTTGCCTAAAATCTTTTATATCTGAATCAGAATTTCACATTTATCATTACCTTCAAAAAACATTCCAATTCTGTTCTTCACCACTTCAATGATGATAGACGAGGAACTTGTAATCTCTTATTCTTGAAAATGATTTCAATATGATACCAAGCATTCTTTTATACAGAAATAGTAAAGATGACCCCCACCGAAATAAGGAAGAAGGTATTTGTTTCCAATATGAATGACGCCATTTCAATCCAAATATTTGATACCGCATTCGAAACTTGCCCACCAGCAAAATATGTTATGTGAATAAATAATTACATGAAAGGTTTTTGAAAGAATCAACAATCCAGAAAAATCGGTTTCAATTGAAAAAAGTAATAGCAACTTCTCCACAATGCACATTTGCGAAAAACCAAATATAACTTATTGCGTCTCACTACGCAACATCTGGACAAAATAACTTCCATATCCTTTGTCCACAAGAAACGGAGCTGTCTCCTTTGAAAGGTTGTATGAATTGATTTCAACCATATGGAATTGATCACTTGTACTTCAATATTTGTTACATATGCCTTGATTTATAATACTCCTTTTTTTGTTCGAGAACACCCTTTGGACGGATTTATGGGTCATCTATTGAAAAGGTTTTCAACCCAAGAATTTAGGTCAAGTTTGGGAAATTCATCTGGTTTTTTGTGATTATAACCTGTGAACCTTCAGTCAGGTTCTCAGCATAAGCTCATGAAACTAAATATATGGTGACACATATAATGCAAAACAAATTGCATTAGGGAACACATGCCAGACATCGAATACCCTAAGTCAAGTCCAAAGTTCCTCTAATTGCTAAAGGTTAATAGTTAGGCTTGCAGTCAGAAAAAATCGGAGGACTACTGTCTCTTTATTGTCGCCAAGCTTTCGGAGCTTCACAGTTCCTTCATCAGGGCTACTAAAAATACAAAATGGGTAATCAGTACAATGGTATAACTTATAACATGACATGATATGGGCCGCTTGCGAAAATGTGAGACGAAAAAGCTAAAAAACGCAGTCTACAGCACATGCAAGTGCCTGGTCTCATATCGGTCAAAGTTACCCAAAATAACATCCAACGCACATACAATGATTGAAATTGGCAACAAAGAATCCGTATGACTAAATCGCATTGAACAAAGACACTTGCCAAAAAAAGGTTATATGGCCGTCAAACGAAATCAAACGTCAGACAGCGAAAATTCATCAGTTATTCAGGCACTATTTCTCTCATTGGTCTGTAGATTCAAGAAATGGGTTGTTTTTCCAACTATAGTCAAAAATGGCAAAGGGCTTTATTGGCTTAGCGAGGCGTTTTTCGATTCTGACACCCGATCAATTGTTGATGTTTTCCTCTTTTACTTAGAGGAAGTGAACCTCCCTTATTTTTCGGCTTGTCTTTGGAAACCCTATGTTTCAGAGACAAGCTGTCAGATGTTAATCAAAATCGTCGGTCAATTATCAGTTGTTAAAATTCATCAGTCCTCAATCGAAATCGTCAGTCAGTTTTTGTGAATCACAACTGATCATAATTCTTCCCTGCTATAGAAGGTAGAGTTTATAATAATTGTACACATATAGTTATTTCGTGCTTATTATCTAAGCAAGGACAACAAGAAAATTACAGTTGGTTGTTTGTTGAAGTACTGGTGCGTTCGAATTTCACGACTTCCTCATCCTCTTCGCACTTCGCAGTTATTATTCAAGTACATGCAGATATGAGATAACTTGTCGCAGTGATCATCAAGATTAATATAGGGCGCTTACGGTTAAGTGTACCCTCCTACAGTCACAACAGTCTTAATCATTGAGATTAACGAGGATCTATTCATTGCAAAAAATTCAGAATTTAGAAAGATCAGTGAACAAATCTCCAATACATTGTTCATACTGAAATATTTCTTCATATGAGACTGAGGTGGTGTGAAACTTTTGAATCTATGTGTATTTTTCAAACTGCTAAAATCATATCTGTTGACGAATAAATATTGTATATAATAGCTCCTATAGGTTTTACCTCAGTATGCTCTATCATTTCAAATAATCGAACCATCAAAGACACTGAAACTAGGCACTGAAAATTGAAAATTTTTTCATAACCAAATGGCTCTACCATGGATACATAGCAAGAAATCTCGAAAATTCAAATCTAAAAGAATTAAAATATAAACTGATTATTCCTCCAACTCAGTCTGGTTCTCGAAAAGAACACAGCTGTACCACGGCTTTGCTTAACATCACTGATGACATAATTAGGGCAACTGATCAGGGTAAACTCACTATGCTTGCACTTTTGGACTACTCGAAAGCCTTTGACAGTCTCAATCACAAGCTGTTAGCAGCAATATTGGTACATGTTGGATTTTGTGATGATTCTATTCTTCTTCTCGCTTCTTATCTTGCTGAACGTTTTCAGACAGTCTCTTATAATGGCAAAGTGTCATCTCCTCTTAAAGTTCAGAGGGGTGTAACGCAGGGATCAATTCTTGGACCGATTTTGTTCCTTGTTTACATTTCTCAGTTTGTAAAGTCCATTCAATCTTGTTTCGTTCACAATTATGCGGACGATACTCAGCTGTATATCTCCTTCTTTTTGAATGAATCTGCTCAGGCAATATCTGCTCTGAACTATGAATTAAATGTTATCAGTGAATTGTCCAGTGGGCATTGCCTGCAGCTCAATGGGGATAAGACCGCCGCCATGTTGTTTGGGAGAAAAGGTGACAGGATCAAATTTTTAGAGGAAGGTCATTCGATAAAGCTTGGGTCGGATGTCGTCAATTTGTGCGACAAGGTTAGGGATTTGGGAGTTTGGATCGGTGTCGATATGCGCTTTGAGGACCACGTATCTGCTTGTTTGCAGAGGGCATATGGTAGCTTGAGGGTTCTGTATAGGAGCAGGACAACTTTGTCGCGAGAAATTAGAATTATGTTGTGTGAGTCTCTGGTTCTGTCTCACCTTAACTTTGCTGATAGTGTTTATGGTCCCTGTCTAAGCTTCTCTGACAAGCAGAGGATACAGAAGCTCCAGAATTCCTGTCTGCGTCTCATATTTGGGATAAGAAAATTCGAGAGAATTAGCCACACCCTTCGTATTGTCAACTGGCTTAATATGGAAAACAGAAGATGTCTCCATGCAACATTATTGTTCAATAAAATATTAGTTAGCCGTACTCCCCCGTACCTCTACAATAAGATCACTTTCCGCTCTGATGTCCACAATTTGAATATACGATTCAAAGGTACTCTTACACCGCCTGTATTTAGAACAGAGCTGTTCCGTAGATGTTATTCTTACAATGTTACGCGATGCATTAATGATTTATCTATGGAGGTCGGAGCGGTTGGTGATATGAGTCGCCTTCGAGCTTTAGTATTCAGCAGGCTTTTAAATCAGCAGAACAATGTCTTGTCCGAATGATGTATGTAAAGATTGTTTCACCTCAGATTATTTTTTTTTTTCTTTTTTATGTATGGTTGGTTTCACTACTTGTATAATTTTTTTTTTCACAATTACTATGAGCTTTATATTGCAATTTTTTTTTTTCTTTCAATATGAAGTAATGAATCAGTGGGTTAGATTGAACAGTATGCTGGATAAAGTATGCTGGATCTCGCCCTTTCAATTTCTTGTTTGCCTCAATTCGTACCAAATTTAAATGTTTCCATATTCCATGAAATTGAATAAAGGCCTTTATTATTATTATTATTAAATCGTTGATTCAATTAATTTGAGGACATGCGTGACGACTGACGAGTACAACGCCTGCGGCACAGTATAATTATTACTCTCCTAGAGTAGTTGTTATTATGTGCCCACGGTCTATGCCCTATGGTAACTCACATTTCTCCGCTCAGCACGTGTAATGTCGGCCTGTGACGATATTGACCGTGTTGCCATTAAGTTTGAATACACCTAAAGGAACAACGCCCTTGAAAGAATTGAAGCTGAAAATTTTGAAACTATAATCTGCCGGGAAAGTCTGGTCCATTTTGTAAGCAACCTATTCATCAACAGGAATCTGTAGGATATTTCGAAGGATTCGTCCGAATGATATATCTTCGTTAAAAACGGTGTGAAAGGTTGATCATGTAGATCATTTGAATTACCATAATAAATAAATTACACATTCGTGCCCATTCCGCTTAGGAAATAATGCTTTATAGTTCAGCTCCCCGCAAGGGTAAAAATTATAGAATATTGGATTACGGACAAGAATGAATTCAATATGAAGTCGCGTCAAGAAATATATAGATATCTTTTTGGTGGCGCTCATAAAAAATGTTACATGCTCGAGTAAGTAACGAATTCAATATTTTTCATTGCAATTGTAAACGAAATTTCAGTAGGAAATGTATTAATGAATTATGATCGATATTAACACCACCATTCCAGCAGGCAAATTGATATTAAAAATTGCTTTTCAAACTTTCAAATTATACTAATTTTTTTTCAACACCTAATTCAGGATAGTTGTGCATATCGCACGTAAAGCAGTAGGTATATATTATTAACAAAAGATAAGTTTGATTTGATGTTGACGTTCATTATCTCCAACAGTTATTTATAAGATTCAACAGGAACTTGGACCCTCATTTCGGAAATAAAAACACTTTGATACACCAACGATTCGGACCTGGTTTGGTACTTTTTCGAGGCAGTGTTGACTTACGCTTAGGCTTACGCAAAACAGAAGGCAGTGGCAGAGAACCGTAGAGCGACTTATTGACCAGCTTGATGAGGACAGTTGATAACTTCAAATTGTCACCACACGTCGAACGACGTCCGGACTATGATGATGTTGACTGTCAAATGGTGAAAAAATATATATGTACGAGTATGTGTATTAAACCAGAGTATATTAAGAAGTAAAAGTTTATAAATCTTGTTACTCACTGCAACAGACAATTAATAAGTAGGTATGTATGTTATTTTATTTTGTAGCCTCGTGAAAATTTTTTGTTCAAAGTAATGCAAAAGTATTTCTTTTACAGCTCAATATGTTCTTTGAGTTGTTTAATACGATTTAGAGGTTGTCCTCCTGATTGAAGCTGGGGATATTGTTGAAAATCGCAAAAAATTTCTAACTTCTTCAAGTTATTTGCTTTCATCTTGGAATTTGTATATGTATATTTCGGAAACGATAATTCTTTAGGAAATGCACTGATGCCTAACTCTGAAGTTTTGACCAGAAGAATCTGCGCAATTCAATTGGAAGTAAAACAAACCAACATCCAATTTTCTCGTTGTTCTTATTTTAGAAACAACAATTTTAGGTCTGATTTTACATATGCATAGTATATTCAGAAAATTTGTGAGAACGTTTTATGCCTGAATGGAGAATTGGCGAATTTGTTCACACAAATATCCAAAATATAATGCATAAAAGCAGTGGCGGCTTGTCCTATGAGGCAGGTGAGGCAGTGCCTCACCAATAAACGTCAGAAATTACACGTATAAATACCATTTTTTATTAATTATTTATTGAATCATTTCGAATTTTCATTATTATCTGTATCCATACGCATTTATATCATAATTTCCCTTCATTATATAGCAATAAAATGCGTCTCCGGGTATACGTTTCCATATCTCACGATTTCTGTGTATTCATCTCACTTCCTCACCTACCAGTGAACGGCAGAGGCAGACCATGGGCTGGCCTCGCACTTCCTTGTCTAGCGCCTTATTCTACATCACAGGGACGCGATATGACCCCGAGAAGCCCGCACGCCTAAATGCCAAATATTAAGTTGAGTCTGAGTCTGAGGCAAGCCTCACGCAAATCTAGATATTCCCTAGCGAAGGGCAAATTGCAATTATTCTGCAACAGGAACCCGATATGAACGCGAGAAGCCCGCACGCCTAAACGCCAAATATTAATTTGAGTCTGAGGCTAGCCTCACAGAATCTAGATATTCCCTAGCGAAGGGCATACTGCAATTATTCTGCACTATTCAGATATATATTTCGTATGAGAAGCACCGCGGGAACTCGGGTCAGTTTCTAAATTGGGTTGGATTTGTAAGAATAGTATTAAACGTTTTTCCTGTAGGTTTAAGTTTGTCAGTCTCAGTGTTCGTATGATATCTTTCGAAAATCCTTTTAAATTACTGAATTCAATTACCATCGGAAACCCGAGGGCGGGACCGCGTGGTACGTCACAAATTCCTTAGTTAAAAATGTGAACAAATTTTTCAGCTAATCAGCTGAGTTTTCGAGTAATTCTTATGGGGATAAATCATATATTTCTTAATTTATCCGGCGTTGCCGAAATAACTTGTGTGTATTACATTTTCTGTTTTTTTATGTGCAATGTACTTACTGTATATGAACTGTCTGTATGTAATTGGGCTTAGGTCATTTGATTCGTCAGTATGAATAAATGAATAATAACCATCGTAAAATTATAGAGAAGTGGAAGATTTTATACTTCATTATCAGAGTGATATAAACTTCAATATTCTCAATTTTCTGGTTAATGGGTGTTTCTTTGTAGACGATGTTCTTGACAAGATCTAAAAATTTAAGAATTTCAACAAGGATGCTTATTTTTTCCAAATTACTTTTTTTTACACACCCTTCAAAATGTTTAGTTTTCGAGAAAGATAATTAATTCTTCATCGCTAGAAGTAAATATTTTACAATGCAAAATGTTCCTCGAAATAGATAACCTTGAGTATGCTAGCGATGAAGAAGTATTCTAATCATCGGTTTTGCAACAGCCTTTTTCTCGAAAACGCCATGCCAAGAAATCTTTTTTTTTCTGATGTGCCTCATCACCTCAAACTAGCACGAGCCGCCACTGCATAAAAGTCGGTTCACTGGCACTGGCTACTGACACATAAAACTGACGAAATAACGAACTTCATCATCCTTCTTCAAGCTCTATCTCCTCATTTCTCTTTTCAAGCCAAAATTCCAACTGTGAAGCCTGTTTTCCAGCTCAATGTCGGAAAAATGTTTCTTTTTCAATTTAAATGGCTGAACGCAATTATATCTTTTGGGGCAGACAAGATGTCAGAAACTCCTGTAGAACTTTCAGAAAGCACTCATAAGCCTTGTTGTATTAAGCCCAAAACACTAGTGGATAATGGATTGTGATCAAGTGCCATGAATCCAACTGAAAAAGTTTATGGTCTTAGTGAGTTTCCATTACTTGCAGTACGGCATTAGTGAAAAATCAATGGATTTGCGTGTAAGACCATTAAAAGCTTGATGAATTCGATCTCGCATTACGAATCCCAATCGAATATCTTGTATTCACAATGAAGATTATTAATCAAATACAAGGTGCGGCACGGAGGGCGGACGTTTTTCAGATGGGCATAACTTTCCCCCACTGAGGACGAGAGAAGTGGGGAAGGTGCCGTTAGACTCGTGTGTTCCTAGCATTTATTTACCAGTTGTCGTCATGGAGCCTTGGACGGTGGAGCATCGTGTTTTCGCCTATGATAGTTTCGTCCGAAATAATGAGTCAGTCACGGTCGTGCAGCGTGAGTTTCGTCGCCATTTCCACATTCATCGGAATAGAGCTATTCCCTCTCGAAACACCATCCTTCGTTGGGTTGAATCACTTCGCAGACTTGGTGAACTGATCAACAGAAGACCAAGAGGACCTGTGCGAACAGTTCGAACGCCTGAAAATGTTGAACGCGTTCGACAAGCCATTCTTCGCAGTCCCCAGATTTATCCATATGCGATTTTTTCTTATCGGGACACCTCAAGGCTAGAGTATACGAGACCAAGCCCCGAACTCTGGACGAATTGAAAAGGGCTATTCGCGTGGAAGTTGCCCAAGTTGAGAGAGCGATGTTGGAGAGAGTCTACGCGAACTTCCAAGAGCGCCTCCAGCACTGCATCACCGATTTCGGCCACCACATGCCTGATGTGATTTTCCACACTTGACTGTCTCAAATGCTATTTCCTTGAGAATCTGATTCCGTCAATAAATGTGTTTTTGAGTAAAAATTAACGCTTTTATTATTTTTTTAAAACCATCCATCCTCCGTGCCGCACCCTGTATTCGATGTCGATAAGAAACATATTGCCACAATCGAATGTCTGTCAATGGCCTTGATGCCGAGACACGTTGATTTGAATTCGAAAAGAAATGAGTAAGGCTCACTTAAGCAGAAAATTAAAAATAAAAATCACATATCACAAAATATACATTAACTCGCTGACACTTTATATGGTTCTGGTTGAGCAATCTGGACAAAATCTTGCATGTAGCTTGAACATGCTGTTCAAAATTCATACTTTTGTTTTCTTATACCACAAGGTTTAGATATGCATAGGATGGGCTTATTTGGTTAAGAATAAGACTGAGATTCTCTGTGCTCTGTGCGATTCTATGGCTGTTACAAAAATTCCACAATCAATATATACCTGCTCGGTCCGACAAGATCTTTGCCATCAGTCGCATCATTTTTATACGGCTTAGCCGAAGCCCTCAACAAATAGTTTCTACGTCGGCCTTTATTGCGCCACCCGTACATAGTGAATTCGTGTGATAAAGACTTTTACCCAGCCAACAACACCTACAAAAGTAGACAGAAGCACAAACGTAACTTTTAATCTGAACAACCGTAAGTACCATTCCCTACGGTGTTTACTTTGTGGTATTTATTTCTATTTCATACATCCATTTTATTTCTTTAATTCTCGTGGCGACAAGAACTGGTACGACAGTCCATTTCTTCTCTCCAAGAGAGCTCCTGTATTTTACTCACATGCTATTCTACATCTACATATTTTGTAGTTTTGAAATTAATCAAAGAAAACATTTGGAATGGCCATATTTTCAAAAACCCGATTCGAATTTTGCTCAAGAGCGAACTCAAACGCGTCATTCGAGATCGGAACCTACCCTATAAAATTCAAGTTTCTAGGTTCTGTTCGAGAGCTATCGTGTTCACGGGCCGGACGGAATGACAGAATTGAATTTTACCAGAAATTCGAGATCAGTGAGAGAACATAATCGAGAACAGGCTCAAAGAATACTGACAGCGTGACGAAATGATGTAGCCCTTGTTTGCGTAGGACGAGCGCCCAAAAAATTGTCACAATGATTCTTTAAGTATGCTGTGCGACGAAAAAAATAGGGTTGTGAATAAACGTGCGTTCAAAAGCTCTCGTTTCACGTCAGTGCACCGGTTGACATTTTCGAAGGTTTCGCATCAATAGTGCAATTCAAAAGCTCCCTCTGTTGATTCTCTCACTCTCTCACAAAATTCTATATTGGATTTTCCGCATTTGTTACATCAAAGGAAATGATCATTCAATACGAATAACAAATGCAATCACGTAAAATGTCAAAAAGATTGATTGAACTTCCAGGAACTTCAACGAATTCACATGACACAATAATCAAATCTGGGATAATTATACAGGGTGTTCCACCATGAATCGGACAAACTTTCATAACTAACATGTAAATGATAGGGAAGAAACATTATTGCTTAATAATATACATATAGGTACTCCAGTTTCGAAGCCTGAAGGTTTTTGTTGAGTGTGGTTGGTAATATGTGAGTTTCAGAATATCAATTTCGAAAAATATTATTTGTTCGCTGAAGACATATGTTTAAAGGTTTCATTTTCTGAAAATGTTTTCAAGGAAGGTATCAAGAATTGATTTTCCCAAAAAAATGAAATCTAATTTAGATGCGAACTTTGCAGGTTTTTCCCTGTTTTAATTTTTTTACAATTCCACACCATATTAGAATTGAGCACCAGAAAATACTGAGAAGTGTGAGAAAACGTCCAGCTTACACATAACTCATTTCACTCAACAAAGTATTCGAAAAAACGACTGTTTCGAGTCTATGCTTTAAAACGGGGTACCTATACAGGGTTAGTCTTTGACTGGTACATATATTTTAGTTGTAGATTCCTCTCATCAAAGAAAAAAATTTTATTTCCATACCATTTCTCAGAATTAGGCTACGTTTGAATTGAACAGGGTATCGAAAATCTATGAAAAAAAAACATTTTTCTTTCCAAATCTTCGAAACAGTTATATCGAATAATCTGAAAATTAGTGAATTGCTTAGGTACTCAATTTTTTATACATATTCCTCAATCAACACTTCAATATTTCTCCTGGTGTAAAAGCTTCAGTGTAGCCGAACCATAAATCCACGCTAAACTACGATAAACGGTTCATATTCACGAAAGAACCAATCGTTTTTGAGTTATTCCAAATTTTATCCGATGAAATATATATCAAGAATATTCCGGATGCTTCCCTGTATTTTGAATCACCGAATCGCAAAATGATTATTTTCCCTCTAAGCACACTATAATTTCACAATCTTTTCAGAACATTCATCAAGTTTGTCGAATTTTCATTTGGAAATCACAGACCTAGTAAGAACGAAAATGTCTATGATGGAAGGCTGTTTGATGTGGAAAGATGTGTGAAATATATTAAATCTTTAAAAAATGAAATATTGAGATAAAATTGAATTTGAATTTTATCATGGTTAGTGGTCCTTTTAGCAGCTCTAGTCAAAAAAGGAAATTGATCCAAAGAAAAAGCATTCTTTTGTGACCATTCAACAATATGATAATGAAAATCATGTGAATAATAGGGATCCTGGTTATAGTTTACATTCCGCCACATAATTTTTTTTTTGTTGAAATGATACATATTATACGAGTACGTACAATTTTCCTTCGGAAATTCATTACTACCTTTGCACCTTCTTCAGGAAACTATCAATAATGAATATCAATGAAATAATATTCTCCAGATACATGAGTGATGAATGTCGATAAAAACTACGTATCGAATTAATGAAAAATAAACTGATACTTTTAGCACTTAATAATCTGTAGTGATGTTTCGATTGTCCTCTATGATCATTTGCAAAAATCCTAACAGGACATTTGAACTACCAACAAGGGAAAAACTTCGGCTGAAAAAATATGTCTCGCCTGAAGAAATTGAAATCTCAGAAATTACACCCACCAGTTCAACACTGAAATTCGTTTGGTACAAGAAAACCGAATTTCATTTAAAAAGCTGAATTTGGCAGCAATTTTACGGAAACAACACTACTGTTAATCCACTTCAGCACTGCCAGCAGATATTTAATCAAAACTTTCACATTAACTGTCATTCCACAAAGAATTAAGTTGACAGGAATCCATTTCGGTCGAAGAAATATGGCTTTTCAAATTCCAATTGCAGATTTGTAACATTTATAAATTCAGTATGACTCGAAGAATATAATCTCTTTGTATTTGCTTTCATACCAGAGAATCGTATCAAGCACGTATTTGGTCCAATTTTTTTCAAATGATTATATCTTTTCAACAGAGCCAATTCAGACAAATGTAAAATGAGAAAGGGTTTCTTTTAGCCTCAAGAATCTACAGTTCAAATATATATAAGTGAAGACTCAGCCTGTATACCATGAGGCAAAATGTTTTTCTCGAGCTCATCTACCCCACTTCATTTGATTGTCCAGTTTATGGTGGAGAACCCTGTATAGTATCCAATATGTTCCATGGATAACCCATTTTCAACATCAAAGAGATTTCAATAATTAAAACGAGAAATTGAGTATTTAAAAATAAACGAATAACAAATTGGCGAATGCGTTGGGTTTCCATTGTACACCGCAAATTCTATCAAAAAATTCAATTCGCGTCTCTCCAGTCTCCAACATTTGTGGTTAGGAAAGTGTTGAGCTGTGAATTTTCACCCGTTATAGTTATTTTACTGAGCAAATTGAGAGAAAGCTCTGACATTTCAAAGATAATTCCGGATACGCAGCAGCAGGAATCAACCTCCAGTCCTGCTGAATCTTCCGTTGATTTATTGGAATTCTCTCCAACCTTGACATTATTTGAATAGGTCGATATGATCGTAAATAATTCAGGAAATCCCAGGTGAATAATTGATTCTTCCATTCGGTGTATCATCCTTCGAAAAAGTCGGACATCAATGAATATGGCCGTCTCAGTTTTATGCGGAGCATTAAATATGATGAATGCGAATTTTATTTATGAGACGGTAAAGGATATATGGCATCTTTAAATTAATGTCTGATAAGAAAACAGAAATCCATCCGCATCCATTTGTCTAGATATGCAGTTTGTTCCATTTTCCTTCGTTCCATTTTTCCTCTCGATTTTTAATGTTCGCTGTTTGCATTCATTTGTTCATGATAAGAAATTTCGAGTCATTTATCCAATGCCGAAACGAATTCTAAACAGCGATTATTTTAGAGAACTTCGATCGTATCAAATACATAGTTCCAAATATGGACGAAAGTATGGATAAACTCATTATTATAAACGAATATTCGTATTCTCCTTTTATTACCGCATCATTATCGATTGGTTCTCTCTATTTTTATTTCATTATTTAACGGAAGTATGTTTCTATCAGATGAAAAACTTAGATTTTCAATTTGGAACAAAGCTACGTGCAAGTGAATCGGAACGGACAATTGATACTCATTTATGAGTAGAACTTCATAATCTTCGTCATAATGGTATAATTGATATTCTTCAATTCAATATTTAATTCGCAGTTAAACAAATTCAATGAAGCCTGATTTCGAAAAATTGTTTGTTTTTTTTTATTCGTTTGATGAGATTAATCTACAGTTAAAATAAGTATAGGGGAAATACGTACAAAACGACATATCGTCGCCGTAAAGTCAAAACCTCGTAAGTCTGAAAATAGCATTTCGAATGAGACACGAATAAAAACCTTATTTTTCGAAAAATATCAGACTAATTTCATTTAAGTCAACTGTATAATGTAAAATGCCTCTAAAGCATCAGCGATATGGACATAAGAGTTTTTTCACGATGTGCAGAATGATCATTTTCAATAGATTGCGAAAATATCTGAGATCCTACCAAATTCGACATACGAGGTTTTGACTTCACGGCGACGATATATGGACAAAATGACATAGGCATCATAACTTGAGTTTGGAGGTATCAAATGCGGAACTGCCTACCAAATCACACGACCCGAGTGGGTTCAATTAACCTCTGAAAACTCGCGAGCGCTACTCTAGTTCATTCGGTCGTTATGAGTGATAACAGAAAATAATAGATCACGAGTTTTTTTATTGCGCCAAGTTTTTGGAAGAAATTACCAGTTTTCATCATTTTTTTTTTCATTTTTATTGTATTCATTTCGAACTTCACTTATTTGTCATTGTAATCACGAAGCTTTTTTTATGCTGAATACACTTTTTGTATCAATTCGAAATATTTCTAGTTTTATAACGCTTTATGGACAAAATGACATATACAGTGAACGGACAAAATGACATAGGGATTTCAGCTGAATTAACCGTATCTACCGGACAACACCGAGACATTTCATCCAAGGCTCCATCACCAAACAAAGGGCCTGGACTTGTCTTAACATATTCATAACAAAAAATCTGCGGCTAATAAAGGCAAATGCATCTTAATAGATGCATTGATGATTCCTCCAATCCCTTATGGACGATTCATAAGTGGACAAGGCAAACGTCAGCCGAAGACACGATAAACGTATACTTAGTTTCAACTTCTATACACCTCATATGATTGCAATCACATCAAAAAATGAGCCCATACCTCCTCCAAAGAAAAGGAGACACGTCCCTAGAGCATTATTTGAAGAAGACAATGAAGAAGAAAATGTTTCTAGCAACTTTCGAGATGATGAAGACGATTGTCCAACTGTCTATTGTTATGACCTTTTTTCCCGATTCAGATCGGGAAAAAACCAGTCTTCTCCAGGATTAGCACTGGAAAAGACTGGTAACGATGCATGGCTGCATGCATTGGACTCACGCATCTTGTGCTGATGTTCCTAGAAGAACCAAGCGTTTCATTGGTGAACTTTGTCGGTAGCTTTGTAACTATGAGTAGAAAAATACAGTTGCCTTTTGCCGGTATGTCATTTTGTCCATAGCATTCGGACAAAATGAATTTCGTTTATCCCAATTTATTTGAGAATATTTTATATTTTGATATTCTTATTTAATAAAAGGTTGATTAGATTTTGTGAAGAAAGGACCAAAGATCATAGTTGTAGAATATGAAATTACTAACAAGTTATGCCTCTTAAATAAAACCCTATGTCATTTAGTACGTACTTCTCCTACAAGTCCCTGTATAGCCTATTTCAAGTGGTTGAATTGTCACTGAAGTGATGAAATTCGTCAGCAGAGAATTATCACATTATCCGATGGAAAATGGTACACACCTGATAAGGTAACATACATACATTTCAGAAAATTCCATCGATGCCATATATTTTCTCACTCCGTATACCAACTAATGAATGCAATTATTCCTACCGTAGTCGAGTTGCATCTAATAATTGATTTGATACACTGAAATATCATCGAATTCTATCGATGCTCACAAATTCGCTCACACCCTGTATATCCACAAGTACAATCTTTATTGTGCATGCGAAGATTAAGGTTATTGATATTACATATCCTACATTTAACATAAACACCTTTAAGAAAATTCTATCAAGGCCTGGAAATCCCCCTATATTTTCTATTACACCTCGTATTTCAACTAATGCATCTGAAAATATACATTATATTTAGCATCCTGGAATTTCACACATTCTATCTCTCTAGAAACCTTCACATCATGTGTGTGCCTAGTTCTCAACAGTCTTTACATGTTCTATATACAGTAGTAACTTTTGCAAAACAGGAATTGTCCATCGGAATTTCTTAGTAAATACGAGAGTTTTCAGAGAAATAGTAACCGTCTATTAAATCGTATAAAAAGTGAATTCATTGTCCTTCTAGATAAAGAAAGTAGCCCCATTTCGGTGATATTTGTTGAGAATTTTTTTCGATTTTAATATTCAGTATCATATAGTCGAAGTGAAAAATCTGTCACTGTCACTGAAAATATCTTTCAGGATTAAGCCTGTATATTGAACACCAAATAATTCCGATATGTGCCTCATATATTGCTTCGAAATAAGGTCAATTTGCATATTTACTATGCCAATATAATTTCGATTTAGTATTTCAAATTTTTCTGACATATAAATCGAACATTTTCCACATAGGATTTATCAACATCATGACTATGGAAAAAAACAGAGGACACATGCTTTTTTCATAAATTTTCCGAGTGGAAAACGATAAAATATCGTCATCGACGAATGACCACCATGACCTGTGACCCGAACGGACAACACCAAAAGCATTGACATCATCTACTTCTTCTACGAACCTAATAGCTTTTGTGTAAAGTTGTCAAAAATATCTTCCAGTTGCTCACTTTTTCACACTTGAAAAAATAAAGTCTACGGCATCTTTGGTCCCGTTTGGGCCCCGTATCGTGAGTTTGGAGTTTCCCTCAGGGAAAACGCACCAACCCGCCGGATCGGGAACTGCATCCGTCGGCGCAGCCTGCACGTGTTCTGAAGTGCGTCTCCCGCTGGCTGAAGGCATGTAGTCGCGAAAGGAGGGATTTTGGTGCGCGCGATTCCCGGTTTCGGGAGGGAGATGAAGATTCACGTGCTCGGCAACTAGGGAAGATAAGTAGACGGATTAAGGGATATTGCCGAATTAGCATGAAGATTTTTCAGGACTCTTCCTAGTTTGAGTTGAATGATCTGAAGGATGATACGTGTAGGTGATATTGTTGCATACACATGTCCACAAAAGTTTTTGGGTGTTATGAATACATCCGTTCTAATTTCGCAGAGTTGAGTAGTAGGGTGGAGCGATTTTCTCAATTTTATAATCTGATGATGCCTGGTATCGGAATGAATGTCTTTTAGGGTGAGTATAGACCAAAAAAAATCTCGCTCTTATCGGACTTGATCTTCAGGTTCCTAGAAGGGGGGGAAATTTCTCATTATCAGTAATTTTTTTAACTTCGAATTTTAAATCTATAACATATTTTTATTATAGTCTTTTAATCCCTTGTGTTATAATGTATCTCATTCTTCTCTGAAAAGTCATAAAAAGACCCAAGGGCGTCGACAGGGGGGGGGCAGCTCCCCCCCCCCCTAGATCTCAAAAATCCCTTAAAAACTTATGAAATAATAGCATAATATACAAAAATCAGTTCATAATTTTCTATTTTGATTGTATCTTGCCCCCCTAGCTCAATTGCCCCCACTGGCTGGCGACGCCCTTGAAAAGACCTGTGCCACTTACTGACTTATTTTCAAATTCCTATCAGCCATTTAAATATAATAATTTAGCTTTTTTCCACTCTCTTACTAGTATAATAATTACTTATCTGGAAAACTACTCCATTACTAAGTTTATTATATTACTCAATATACATTAATTACGTTTGTTATACCTATAGGCTCTAAGTAGGATTGAGAAATTGGTCACAAAATTATGAGGCACTTGTCAATGTCCAATTTTAAATTTTTTCTAGATAGAGTAATCCGATAGCTCAGCAATCTAAAACACGTTCCTTTAGGCCTTAAGCCAAGCAACGAGCTTGGGAAATTGGTCATGAAATTATGAGGCACTTGTCAATGTCCATTTTTTTCTAGATAGAGTAATCCGAATGCTCAGCAATCTAAAACACGTTTCTTAAGGCCTCTAGCCAAGCAACGAGCTTGAGAAATTGGTCATAACATTATGAGGCACTTGTCAATGTCCAATTTTCAATTTTTTCTAGATAGAGTAATCCGATAGCTCAGCAATCTAAAACACGTTCCTTTAGGCCTTAAGCCAAACAACGAGCTTGGGAAATTGGTCATGAAATTATGAGGCACTTGTCAATGTCCATTTTTTTCTAGATAGAGTAATCCGAATGCTCAGCAATCTAAAACACGTTTCTTAAGGCCTCTAGCCAAGCAACGAGCTTGAGAAATTGGTCATAAAATTATGAGGCACTTGTCAATGTCCAATTTCAAATTTTTTCTAGAACGAGTAATCCGAAAGCTCAGCAATCTTAAACACGTTCCTTTTGGCCTCTAGCCAAGCAACGAGCTTAAGAAATTGATCATAAAATTATAAGGCACTTGTCAATGTCCAATTTTCAATTTTTTTAGATAGAGTAATCCGAAAGCTCAGCAATCTGAAACACGTTCCTTTAGGCCTTTAGCCAAGCAACGAGCTCGAGAAATTGGTCATAAAATTAAGAGGCACTTGTCAATGTCCAATTTTCATGTCTTTCTAGATAGAGTAATCCGAAAGATCAGCAATCTAAAACACGTTCCTTTAGGCCTTTAGCCAAGCAACGAGCTTGAGAAGTTGGTCATAAGATTATGAGGCACTTGTCAATGTTCAATTTTTTCTAGATAGAGTAATCCGAAAGCTCAGCAATCTAAAACACGTTCCTTTAGGCCTTTAGCCTAGCAACGAGCTTGAGAAATTGGTCATGAAATTATGAGGCATTTGTCAATGTCCAATTTTCATTTTTTTCTGGATAAATTGGGAGAGCGGGAATGGGTGGAACCCGATTTGCAGCCACCTCCCCGTGGTGGGTTCTGGGTTGGTCTTTAGCGAAGAAAACCAAGCGAAAAACTGTAACTCGTAAAATAAACCAAATTATTTGGTTATTTATACATTTTTATTTTACGTAAATTTTCGGGGTCGTCTAGGAACCTGAAGACGTCACATTTAGGAACCCAGATTTTGCCATTCCATTAACCACATAAAAAGACACCAATCGAGCACCCAGGTCAAAAGAAAAATTGAAGATAATTTTTTCTTGTATAAAATCGCTCCGCCCTATTGAGTAGTTTATTACACTCCTGGGCGCAAAGATAACCGGACATAAGAATGTTCACCGAATTCATTTTGAAATAACTTTTCAAGGTGTGCATCAATTTTGATCATATTGTCTATTTGTACTCTTCTTCATCTTGTTCATCACCTGATGTTGAGTCTGCAGGAATTTCAATTCAATTCGATAGTATACAGGGTAAAACTGAAAGTTGTAATTTCCTCGAAATTTCCGAACACCCTGTAGTGACGCAATGATGGGTCTCGGAATGAGTTTTTCATTACACCGCACTGAAAACCCTATCATAACATGTAGATTTAGAACATCGAAAATTAATCTTTTCCGTGCGGCCGCACCGCGAAAAGTTTTACGGTGCGCTGAGGCATAGATGCATCCTATGATTCCTATGCTGAGACACAGAGCAACGATTGCGTGACAGTATACTCCATTCACTTTTATAAAGTATCGCGGTTTGCCATGAAATTTTGACACATTTCACCGCGTATATTTTGAAAATGTTAGGTTATGGTCATTGCACCGTCAGATACGCCCACAACGTTGTCGTTTCTGCTAAAAAATCGTAGTAATTACGTATTTATCAAAATGTTCATTTACTTGGGGAAATTAATGAATTTGAGAAAATATTATGTTAATTCAAAAGACATTTAAATACATTTTTGCACAACCTGAAATACTCCAGCATGAAAATGTAGTAGTTCTACGAAACCTGCGCCACAGTTAAATCTTCGAAGAACTAACTCCATTTACAAAGTTGAAAAAGAGTAAATAGAAAGTAGACCTGGCAATGTCGCTTAATTTTCACAAGTGCCAACCTGCGTCTGTTCTAGGGGAAAAAACTTGATAAACCTAAATCATGGCCAATCGCGATACTTTATAAAAGTGAATGGAGTATAGATGTCAGTGTTTTGAATAATAATTATTGTTTCACAATATCGAAATGCTTTCTGCTGACAATTTTTCCCGTGTTATTGTTTTCAGAGAAGTGTAATGAAAAATATCGTTCATTACACGTCCAGAAAGGCTTTTTCCGTGCTTGCAAGAGTTCCCGTGTGAGGCGGAACACATCGCGTGCTCACGGAGAAGGCTTACTTTCTGGACTAGTAATGAAATATACTATTTGAAGCCTGATCTTCCCTCAACATTTGTTGTTCAAATCACGTCCATAGCTCTTTCCTAAAAGGAAATACGAGTTGTCCAATGAAACTGTGCAATTTATAATTATAACATTCACAACAACAGATTCTCATATTCTAATATGGAGTATTGCCTCCACGTGCTCTTATAACTGCTTCCATGCGGCAGGGTAACCTTCCAATAAGATTGGCAACGGGGATTTCCACTACCTCAAAATATGCACTTTTCTTCACATGACGTAAGACGTAATGAAGACCAGTTTAAAACACATTTGTTACCATTTATTCACTCTGAATTTTGAAGATTTGATTAATTATTCGATATTGAAAATGTGATTTCAACACGTGTGAATTCAAACGTCCCTTTGCTGTGACGTCAGTGGCTCAAGTTGTAATATGAGTGGTTGAAGTTTGTGTTGGAGGAGACAAAGCCCAGAGTAACTGAGAGACATGCCGCTGTTGTCAAGTCTTTGTGAAATCTCTGAATTTATTCATGAATGTATTCAGTAAATTCATTCATAAATATATTCAGTAATCGTATTACATTCGACGTGATCACTATAATGTATTTGAAACATCGTCATATAACAACTTCATTTTCATTGAAGTTGATATAATACTCATTCTCTGAAAATACAAATAATGATGTGGCAACCACGCTATCATTATTCGAAATTTCGACGTCTTCTCTGCGTACTATAGAATGGCGTTTCTCACAGTTAAGTCTAGGAGTATTCTATACTCTTTATTCTATACTCCTAGGTCAACGACTGGCATAATTATTTTAATTAGATTTCTCACCTATCTGCTTACTTGAACCCCCTTTATCTTCAATTAGGAGGTCGTAAATTGAATGATTGATGATTGACTGATGATATTATGAAGACAGTACAAATGAAAATGTCATGATGATAAGAGAAAAACATCCAAAATCAACATTATATTATGATATTATTAGTAATATGAAAGCAAGGGATTTTTCAGGCTAATTCTTTTTTTGTGATTTGCCAATTCTGTTATTTTTATATCAGCACAGGTCATGACGAGTACAACCAATCAAAATTCTCTCTAGCCACCGACGTCACACGATTCCCCGCTTCTTCTGATAGTTTGAATTCGGTAGATTATTTTTGAGTTTTCAATATTTTTTCAGTGGTATAAATTGATGAAGAAAAAATTTTAAAAAAATCACGAAATATGTGAGAATCCAATATGTCAAAATATATTTTTTCTGAAAATGACTGGAAATGCCCATTACCTGTTGTGGGACACTCTGAGAAACTTCAATGCACCGATGCCAAACCTACTTCATGGGTTCCAACTTTTCAACGCTGTCTATTGTTGAAACGTGGAACTACGTTGAATCAAACTTATTCAAAAATATTTCATAATAGACCTTTCCAGAATACGTAGAACAAAGATGAAAGATGTGAACTAAACCAGAATGAGAGAGAAACAGGTATATTTCATGAGCAACTTGTGGGCAGCTTTAAAAGATGCGCAAACCTTAGTGCGAGAGAGAAGAGAAAGAGAGAGAGGGAAGCAATGAAATGAGATTCTACTGTTTTGATCGTACCGTGACCCTTACTTAGTAACACAACATTGTTGAGGCATAATAAAATTTTGATTTTCGATAAACAATACAACAAATAACATCCTCATCCAAAACATCGACTACGTAAAATAATAATATCAATTGTCAAATGTCAACGATTTGAGGGGAGAAATTTTTACGACCAATAATATTCATTCTTAGCCCACAAAAGACGCGCGCAACTCTCACCTGCACAGGTAATTCTGGAAAGGTCTATTCTGTGAATGATGAATATTAGTAGGTACGACTTCAAGCAATAATTCAGACATTTCTCATCTTTATAAATGAGAGATTTTAATCATATTCACGGTCCATCCTGATGTACTCTTGTTCTTCAGCAAACATCGAAGACATGCCATTCTGTGGAAGAAAACTCTCGACGAAAACAAATGGTGGAGTTCTTTTCAATTTTATTCTCATTCGATTCACTCTTACTTTCATTCTAATTTTCAATAGTTATTCTTTGAAATGACGTTCCTCTTCCAGGAATCCGCCATTTTAGATTCGCTCTAAAACGATTCTTTTGTCCTCTAGTATGAACAATTTTCCTTTTCAATATTACTCTGCTCTGTTTCTATTCACAGAAATTAATCTCGTGTGAGCTTGTTCTATTATTGCATAACAAGTGAATATTGTAGAACTGTGTTCTACTATCAACCCACGTGGAATATTCTCATACATCTGGTGAGACCCACTGCACATGGAACCATTCAATCGACATGATGGTAGGTATAGGCACTGGAGTTGTTGCGTTAAGGATAATATTTTCCGTACAATTATGAATGGTTTGGGGCCTAGGATAAAATGTTTATATCGACTGTGCCAGGAAAAACATCCCCCCACGAAGTGGCTTGGAAACTTCCCCTGAGAGTTGTTTAAACGAACGTTCTCAGAAACCAAGCCTCGCCCCACGGGCCCCTGCGGACCAGACAAGTAAGGAGTGCTTCGATCTGGTTCCAACGTTCATCAGTCAACAGGAAATATAGAGAGTTTATTGCCACTTCCAATCCCTCGCGACTAAAAGGATTAACACGTAACACTTGGAAGAAAGGATTCTTACACTTGGAACTGCAAGTACCTACACTGCTTCGAAGTTTCAATAATAATCAGGTGAAACGCTTTATATGCCTTTAACCTTGATTCTTGAAACATCTTTAGCGGCATTGTATTCTGTTGTTTATCATGATTGTGACAGTAACGACCTTAACAGGGTATAGGAAGATCCATATTTTACATATCAGGAGTTTTCGTCTAATTAATAATGGATTTATGGATTTGTTAACATTTCATCTGTTATGTATGATTAAAAGCTTAAAACGGTTTTTTGCTTTAAGTCCAACTAAAAATTGGATCTCGTTCGTTTCTCTTCTTTCAAGACAGTGGTCCCTCGAACTATTCGTCTGGAGTCTGGACCAATAAAGACCTGTTCCACCTTTGTGTCCAATCGAGTGATTTATTTATCTTTTTCACCTCATTATCTCCCATCCTATATTACACTTATCTGATTTATTACAGATGCGAATAACTGCGACACAATTCAGAGTTCTACGAACAATCTCAAACATAGCGACATAAAAATAATTGTAGCAATCTGAGCCATGAAGAAAAACAGCTTAAGCTAACGTAACAGGTCATAGGTTCAATTTTGATGAAGTGAAAATTTTAGATTATGAAAAAAATAGGTACGCAAGAAACATCAGTGAAATGATTTTCATAAAGAAGAGTGAAACTGTAAATTATACAGGGTCTTTCACGAGGAACCTCACCCATATTTATACGGAAAACTACTGAACGTATTTTCATGAAATTCAGCACTTATAAGTATTTCACGATGCTGATGAAATCTAAAATATTTTCAAGGCATGAGCACCTCCGGTTTTTCCGGAAATGACGTCAACTTCCGTTTTTCAAATTAGAACACCATTTTTTTATTGCAGAAATAGATTCCTTAGAAAATTTCAAGTTATTTTGATGTAACAATTTTCAGTTTTGGTTGAAAAATTCTTTCTGAGCGGGAAAATTCGAAAAAAAATCGAAAATAGAGCTCCGCTGAAACAAGAATAACTTCGAGGTTTTTGGATGGAAAATTTTCATTTTTTGGATTTTTCAAGATGTAAGATTGATGTATCCACTTTAAAAATCTAAATCGCGATTCATGATACAAGGGGTGAAAAAATCGCTTTCAAAGTTAGGGATGACAAAATCGTGAAAAATCAGTTTTTTCAAATCAGAACCCCATTTTTTTATGGCAGATATTGAATCTACGTTAAAAAATAATGTGAGTGTATGCATCACACCCTTGCCCTAAAGTGGATATTAACTCAGAAAATATCCATTTTAGGGCAAGGGTGTGATGCATACACTCACATTATGTTTTAACGTAGATTCAATATCTGCCATAAAAAAATGGGGTTCTAATTTGAAAAAAATTGATTTTTCACGATTTTGTCATCCCTAACTTTGAAAGCGATTTTTTCACCCCTTGTATCATGAATCGCGATTTCGATTTTTAAAGTGGATACATCAATCTTACATCTTGAAAAATCCCAAAAATGAAAATTTTCCATCCAAAAACCTCGAAGTTATTCTTGTTTCAGCGGAGCTCTATTTTCGATTTTTTTTTCGAATTTTCCCGCTCAGAGAGAATTTTCCAACCAAAACTGAAAAATGTTACATCAAAATAACTTGAAATTTTCTAAGGAATCTATTTCTGCAATAAAAAAATGGTGTTCTAATTTGAAAAACGAAGTTGACGTCATTTCCGGAAAAACCGGAGGTGCTCATGCCTTGAAAATATTTTATATTTCATCAGCATCGTGAAATACTTATAAGTGCTGAATTTCAGTAGTTTCCCGTATAAATATGGGTGAGGTTCCTCGTGAAAGACCCTGTAAAGAAGATGTGCAGGGTCTAAGCATTTTATTTAGCCAGTTGTTTTGAGTTTTTGTGAATGTTGACTACAATTTAGTTTTCACCCATAGTTAAATTATTTTTGAATCATGAATTCCTAGTCCATAGATTCTGTAACCATAGATCATAGTTTTTCAAGATTGTCATTAATTGTCATTAATCAAAAGCCTCGTTCCCGATTTGTTTATGCATGTGCCAGTACTGACTGTGTTTTTTATTGTTCCACATTTGCGCCGTTGAACCAGTACTAACCTTAATTCATATCATGATAGACGATCCTCAACTTTACTTTCGTAATATTTTCCTTTTACCATCTCATGACTGTAACTTTTGAATTTTTAGACTAAGTAGGTGTTGATAAACTTGTGTTGTACTCTCCTATATTTTGTAAATGTTTTTTCAGCCTTGAAAAAGAGGAAACCTGCCTCGAAACGTCGGCGTAGTTTTTAAATAAAAGTTGTATAGAGTCCAATTTCCGATATTTTTCTTTCTCATTTACTGAAATGTTATAGATGTACTCACCAGTTAGAGAGAGAGGATCAATAGGATTTTTGGCATGATTCAACTCCTAGCTGTTGTGTTGGTTTATAGACTCTTAGTAAGATTACTTTTCCGAGGAAACGTTTCTTAAGTGCCAAAGACCAAATTGGTCCTTTTTCTCATGCTGGTATTCATAGAATACCTTGCGACTGAGAAAAGTTCACATTTGGACTACTTAAAGGGGCATTCATATTCGGATAAAAGAACACTAACGGTGTCATCGACTACATCAAAGAGAGATGTCTGCACTCACGGAACATGCTTTGATGAATGAATATAACATTTTATTGCTCGAACCAAGTTCCTTTCCAAAATTAACATCAAACATTCACAGAAAAAAGAGAGACTCCCATTGTTCATAGCGCAAGAAAAAAGTGTGTCATAAAGTGCCAGTTTAACTGGTAGCAAAATGGCGCAGGTGCCAGTCACCATACAAATTGGTAGGTATGTCCTAAGGATATTATTATACAGGGTGAGTCTTTGACGCTTATATATATTTGAACTGTAGATTTTGTAGATGAAGAAACCTTTTAATTTGTTTTTTCGAACCCGACTCTGTTATTTTCGAAAAATATTCGAGCGAATACGTGCCTGGATAAGATTTCTTGGTATGAATTGAAATATTATGCTGACGATACAAATATATTATTGAAAGCAAATACCTTTCCTGAAATGACGATCATGGCAGAAGCAATACTGAATAAGACAGAAAATTGGTTTACCAAAAACAAATTGTGTATGAATGTAGACAAAACAAGCATAATTCTTTTTAAAACTAACCATGCCGGCTATGACACCCCAGAATATCTGAAATTGGCAAACTCCAAGATACAATTGGATAAAACAACAAAATTTCTTGGATTATGGATAAATGAAAATTTGAGCTGGACAGAACACATTCAAGATTTATCAAAAAAACTCTCAATAACCTGTCACCTTCTGAGGGTAATAAAACAGTATTTGGACATAAAATCTTTGAAAATAATCTATCAGAACTCTTTCGAATCAAAACTGAGATATGGAATTCTGTTTTATGGTGCAAGCTCAAATGTGAATAATGTCTTCAAGATCCAAAAAAGGGCACTAAGAATCATCCTTGGCATGAAGTCGAAAGACTCTTGTAGATGTAAATTTAAACAGAACGGCCTTTTAACAACAACTGCTATTCACATACAGGTTAACCTACTTTTTCTTTTTAAGAACAGACATTATTATACCGAAAACAAAAGTCAGCATTACAATACAAGAACATCACAGATTTTGTACCCAGCACACAAGCTTACAACAACAGAAAAAGGGCCACAATACCAATCAATAAGATATTTCAACCATTGTCCTATAGAAATCCGAACAGAAACTAATATTAATATATACAAAAGGAAGATCTTCAAAATGCTTCTTGAAATGGAACCATACAGCATCGAGGAATTTTTTATGCGTAACCATTCTAGATAGATGTAAAGCTGGACACAATTTTACTTCTGATTGTTTGCAATGTCATGTATTATGTCATTTAACATGATGATTTAAAATAAAGAGAATTATTTATTTATTCATTTATTTATTTATCTCAAAGGTTTTAGCTCTCGTACCTCTCTCGTAAATAAAAATCTAGAAAATATACGATATTTCGTGACAATGGCAATAATATTATAATATATATTAAGTTTGTAATTAGAATGCAATAATTATTCATTCAAAAAACATTATCTCAATCGTAGTTTGTGATGATTAATAATTCGTTTATTCACTCAAAAATATCCAATACACGAACATAGGTATTTCATTCAAATTCATCTATGTATTGATCAATTGAATCCATATTCCAAACTTTATGGATACTCAACGTCATTTCGCTGATTTAGTTAGACCATAGATATAGAAAATATTCTCGTGCGTGAAACTGTTGTCAATAATCCAAGTTTATCCGATTGTCAGATGTCACGCCATGAGGCCGTTGTCGTGTTCAGAATAACTACTTCACATAAGAGAGTGGTTATATTCTGTATTTATTTGATTGATTATAATGACAAATTATAAATTCGATATCGAGTCTGAAATATTTCGATATAAGTATGTAATATGAATGTAATGATCGGGTCAGTGTATCTACTTTTGGAATAAATATCAACACATACATTTTCCAAAAAATGACTCTCTGAAGATAAAGAAATCATTGCAGCAGAAACGGTATCAATATCGAAATAAATGATATAGATTGCGTCGTGCGAAAATTCGAGTTATCGTTCTACTTTTTATTTCTCCCGAAAGAGAAATGAAATTGTGCCACGAGCGTGAAATAAAACGGTTGATTGCGGAACTAGAGCACTGAAATCCAGCGCGCCAGATCGACAATTTTTGAACGACCATTTTACGGATGAGTAGCTACACCAGGTTTTCTATACATCCATGTATGCCAAAATATTGATTGTCTATAAGTGATGTTTGAGTTGAATGATCTGCAGAATGCTTTGTCAGGCGAAATCGTGAAATCCCTATGGAATATACAGGGTGAGTCTTTGACTTGTATTTTAACTGTAGATTTGTGAGGCCAAAAGAAACCTTTTTTTCATTTTCCATATTTTCGAGTTCGGCTCTCTTAAAAAGATATAGCTATTTGAAAAAAAATTAGGCTTATTACGTTCCTCATAAAATTCTCTGGAATTGATTCAAAGTTCATATTTCTCGATTGAAATTGAGTTTATACATTTAGGAAATAGTCAAGTACTAACCTTATTGGAATAAAAATGTTGCAAACACGATAATTTCAACAAAAACAGTTGTTTCATCGGGCATCCGGTTTCATGTGGCTTTTAAACTAAAAATCCAAATTCCTCCCACCAAAATAAGTTTCTTCTCCATTTTTTTGCAGATCAGTTTGTAAACACTAATAACTTGTTCATATTTTCCTTGAAATTTCCAAACAATCTCATGAAGAAAGACTTATCATTCAGATCATCAGAATTTATTATTAAATAACCTAACCTAATCTATTTTGTATCTATTCTGTGAATGTTCGTACAGAAATTTCAAGAAGATCAGCATGCTGATATTTTCATTGAGGTCAAGGATTTTTTATGAAACATTGTAAAAATATCCATGAATTCTGCCGTTTCCATAGAAATCGATTTTGCCGCGAAATATTGTGACAACATTGTAAACTAGTTTAAAGACCAGGGGAGGAATAATATTAGCCAAAGAAGGGGCTCGCTCGACTTTTTTCAGTCTTCGTCCATTTGGATCACGAAGCCACAACCTAATTTTATGTAGGTAAGAGAGAATTTACTATACTGCTTTATTATGGTGAATTAATCGAAATTTTTATAAAATTTGTCGATCTTGAAAAATCAGCCTGAAAGTTTTACTAATCTCATCTTGCGAATGCCACGTTAAAATTTAAAGTTCTAAAAAGGAGATATGTTATGGTTTTGTTACATGAATTGCCTCTAACTATCGAATCTGTTGATCTTTTCTAGAAATCGAACTGAACTAAAATAGATCTATCACATTCATTTTAGTTTTCCAGATGAGCCTCCGTATGCTATTTGTTAAACATCGAAATCAATCGTATAATTATTCTATTGAATTTCCCGACTTCATTTAAAGCATTGAAGCACAAATCAACTTTCTGCATTTTTGAATGCTCCAAAGAATGGTCCTGATACATAAATAAAATGCTTCTCAATTCTCATTTAATTTGCAACAACTTCAGTAATGAGTATAACCATATTTTCGACAATTCCCATCCAAACACTCAACTTTCGTGGATGCTGGGTATCTGCTTCGTAAATCCAATGAGGATTCTCATTTGACTAATATCTTGAGTTATGGTGGTTAATTGTTCCATTGAAACAACATTTGCCGATTTGCCCCATCGGAAAACAAAGCATTCGTCGTCATTACTAATGCCATCAGTCGTTAGCAAAATTGCATTTGTCAGTCAGAATAGTCATCTGACAGTTTCTGCATCGATTGTCTAGTTTAATAACAATTTTTCATATATCTTGATTTGGGTTTATTGGGAAGACAGTCAAAAAAACAAGGAGCATTCTTTTTTCTTTGGCTCGAGCTTTCGGAATATGTTTATTCCTTCCTTTCAGCTAAAATACAACAAAAATACACATAATTGTACGTGGTATAAGAAAAGAATACACATTTTCTACTAAACTTGCGAGTTGAGGTTTCGTTCTAGGTGTTATTTGGAGTTGGGGGAAATCGTACAACCTCTCGAATCGATATCTTAAAAGTATGCAGAGTTTTTATTACGAAATAAGACTTTTGGAGAATCAGTGTTGGGGAACCTTATTTTAGTGGTCGCCCCTATCGATAATTGAGAAACGAGACGACGGAGAACTGGGGAATGATCACAGTTGAGCTTATTCTACAAATTCTCAACATTCATCAAATGCGCACTGATGCATTTCCTTTTCATCAATTCTCGACCTCTGCTCCCAAACCATGATCCACATCTCCATAAAAGGGAGTCGTATATTAGTCGGAACCGATTAAACCTGTCGATTTATTGGCGGAAATCTCCGCTAGCAGCAGCATCCATTTCGTGATCATTCATCAGACGATATATCCCAATTTTATCGCGAATGTCATTCCAGATAATTATTATTCAAATTGGGATTCGACGTTTCAATCCGTATCAAATTCGTGGAATTCTGTTACCTTCCGAACCAGCCGAGTTTGGAAATAGGAATTTTATCGATCGATTGTTTGATGAATTTATGGATCCGTTGTCACTTACAATTCATCCAATTTGGTCAGAATTTGTGTGAAGAATACAGAATGATTTTTGAATTGGGCACATGTTTCAACATGGTTGAGAAATGAAATAACAATTACTTCAAATAAATTAATAATTAATATGAGAAAAACAACCTTCAAATTTTCAAAACATGAGCAGAGTGGGCTCAATTGGACTCTTCTGAAGGGGAAAGTCCTATTTATGAACTAGATTGATTAACACTCATGTCGTTCACTGAAGGTTAATTTCCTGGATAAACTCAATGTGGAAAATTAATGGTAGATTAAAAAAATATCGTTTTCAAATAGAACACCCTATTTAAATAATGAATCAGATTTTCACATATTTTTCAGCAGTAGATTCTTAACTCCAAAGGAAACCTATTTTTCATTTAAAATTTTTCCGAATTCAGTATGTTGAAAAAATAAAGCCATTTGAAAAATAAATGGAGCAAATACATACCTGATTCGATTATCTCTGGTATGAATGCAACTACCTCAAAGATCTTTGATTAATATACATGCATTTCTCTACTTCTGTATCGTTATGAGTTCATTACAGTACTAAAAACAGTGCTGTAATGAACTCATTACAGCATTGTTTTCAGTTATATTTTTCGTTTTTTGGTTGTCAGCACTGGCTTCCGATCCAAACGATTTTCAACACACGTCAACACTCATGCGTTCGAAAACTCGCTCCTTCGTCGCTCGTTTTCGAATTTCGCATTCGTATTGGAATAGGAGCCCATTCTGCAACTAGTTTTAGAATATACTATTAATTTTCAATATTTCTGAACTGAAACATTCAGTTTTGTCCAAATTTCCTCGAATAAAATAAGAAATTCAAGAGTTTGGTGGCTGTTTTCGATTCCATTATCTTCTTTCGATACCAATTGAATTGTAGTCAAATAGGCATGTGAAATTGCCCAAGAAGACGAACAAATGCAGATTTTTGATGATTTTAAATGTGCTTTCAATCTGCATCACCACCAAACAGTAATTTTTATGAATCCTTGAACAAGAAACAAGAAGCTTGGACGAAAACTTTCAAGAAAAAAGACTGTGACGAAATAAGGTAGTTTGCTCTAGAAATCTTCGTATGGACGAAGCCAATTTCCTGATACTCTGGGGGACAGTTACATTCCAGTGAATTTGTAACTTGTTTACCATTAAATGTATTGTACCCATTATTAGGAAATTTGGGACAATAGACACAAATCATTCAGGTTCAGATCATTGTCATCAAGATTGATAAAGAAGGATTTAGGTATAGGTAATTGATCCTTATATTTAAGGAGAAAGTGAAAGTGTATTTTCTATCTATTTTGTGTAACCTAAATATTTCATCTATTGAGGCATAAAGAAACCTAAGATAAAGTAAATATTTGCAATCCGTTGGAAATGACTTAGTCCATTTTGGATATATTTTGAACGTGTGGATTATTGTAGAATCAAAATTCCTAAAATAGTTGAATATTTTTGGAAATATCGTCGAATGATGGTGTATAGTCAGTGAATATTCTACTTAATTATTCGCTATACAAAATAACCAATACATAGAAATTAAAATCCAGAACAGCTGTAATTCATTAAAATTGCATAATAAAACTGACAATAGTTTTATGCCAAAACAATAAAACATGAAGGTTCCTGTTGCTCTATGTCTCTTGAAGGAATCCATACGAGAACAAGATCCGAATTTCTGATTAGTACCCTATATTTTTCATCATGCTCTAGAATTTTGCGCAAAATTCTAGATATTTCATTTCCATCTTACCATACCTCAAAATTCAATTGTTCTCGAGATATTCGCCTTCAAGTAGAAATTTGGTCATTTTCCTAGGAAACACAAACTTCTCCGCAAGAGTGTAACCTATACATTGCGGCCCTATGCAATGTCTCATGTGATATTTGTGAGCGAAATTGTCAATTCATCCTTAAAGTTCTAATTAAAATTCTCTGGAGCATTTTCTCCCCCACATTTTTTTCCTCACAGTTTATTTCAACGAGTTTTTTTCCCCAGAGATTTTTCTATCCCGAAATTTTTTCCCTATAGATACGCAACAGTGTTTCTTATTTGATGAATGGCATGGCAAAAAAAGTTTTTAGTTTGATCAGAGGAATCTATAGTTAAAACATATTAAGTATGTAGGTACCAGACAAAGATTCCGCCTGTATTGATATTGAAATTCAGGGGGTTATAACTTATGAAGAGTGAAGAGAGAGCATCCTGGTAAAAATTAAGGTACATAATCGTATTATGTGATGTAATTTTATTTACTGATATTACCATAGACTTATCGAAGGACATCAAAGGATAATATGTCTATGGATATTACACAAAGTCTTGAATGTTCACTATGTTACATTTCATAGAGCTGTCGCAATTTCCACCTAGAAATGAAATTCTCATATCGATTAGTAAATGAATTGAAAGCAATATTCCCAATCTCTGAAAGACATAGCTATGTCAACATGAGGATCCGTCCCCAATTGTTCTTCGTTTTCAAGGACCTGTTGCAGCTATAGGTAACAGTTTTCGCTCCGTTTGCTCACTCTGGTTCATCTTTCATGTCGGGGCCAGCCATTGAATAATTCAGTATCAGTTTTCTGATCATCCATCGACGATATGGCATAGACAGGAAGGAAGAAGACCGTCGAACAGTCAAGTAGGCATCTTCCTAGAGTTTGAGGTTTGCCTAGTTATCAAGTTTCTATCAATATTTGCAGTTAATCAGAAGAATCGATCTACCTCGCTTCAATTTTAGCTCCCGGACCAAATTTGTGATAGGAGAAATTGCTATGATGAGGAAACGTGAATAGTGTTCGACTTCGGAATTTAATAATTAATTCGAGACGGCGGATTCTCGGGAACAAACTTGAAGCTTCGTCAGGTGGATCAATGAAACACCATTACTTCTCCTTGTCATGGCCGTTATAATTGGTGTATTATATGACGTGGGACTCGAATCGAGGGTAAACAATTTTTAAACCTGTTTTAAAGGGGAATTTTTCAGTGGTGGCACTAAGGTAACAGGGTCCCCACGAAACAAATTAAGCTAAGAATTATACGTCAAAAGAACATTGAATCAGTTATTCTAGATCTGAAAAAACATCAGATATTTCTACGTTTTCAAAAATCCCACATTTGAAGAAGCTGTTAGAAAAATAAGAAAAAAGATATTGGAAAAAGTCCTCTTTATTTTGAAAGCCTACATAACTAAAGGTGGATTTATACAGCAACTAAAATAAAATAAGAACTAAAATAAAATAAAATAAGAATGTTCACTTGATGCATTTCAATGACAGCGTTTATACAGGAAATAAGCTAAAATAAGGAATAAGAATAAGAATAAGAATAAGAGATGGTCAACTTTTATCTTTTTCGCTTGTTTTATTTGGAAAATGATAGTGCGCATGACCCAAATCCACTCCCCAATCTTTTACGTATTGACACTTTTGACAAGTTCTAGTTTTCTAACCTATAACTTAATGAATATTTTTTTAAATCATTGTTGATAATTATATTTAATATGGATGACCAGGAAATCATGATGGGAGCGATGTTGTTATTGATGACAAGTACTGCGATTATCGCCTTGAATAAAAGGCGGAAGTCATTGTCAAAAAATCTGCGATTTGATTGGTTCATTCTTATTTCTTATTTTATTCCAGTGATCTCTATAAACCTATGTTGTCTGCTCTTATTTCTTATTTTATTTTATTTTAGTTCTTATTTTATTTTAGTTGCTGTATAAATCCACCTTTAGAGATGGTCAACTTTTATCTTTTTCGCTTATTTTATTTGGAAAATGATAGTGCGCATGACCCAAACCCACTCCCCAATATTTTCCGTATTGACACTTTTGACAAGTTCTAGTTTTCTAACCTAAAACTTAATGAAAATTTTATTAAATCATTGTTGATAATTATATTTAATATGGATGAACAGGAAATCATGATGGGAGCGATGTTGTTATTGATGACAAGTACTGCAATTATCATCATTGTCAAAAAATCTGCGATTTGATTGGTTCATTCTTATTTCTTATTTTATTCCAGTGATCTCTATAAACCCTACGTTGTCTGCTCTTATTTCTTATTTTATTTTATTTCAGTTCTTATTTTATTTTAGTTCCTGTATATAAATCCACCTTGACATCTAGAAATAGAAAGAGCCTCAAGAACATGGAAGCAAAAACGCGTCATTTTCGAGATGAAGGGTGTTCTAATTAGAATTTCTCGAAGTTTTTCCCCATAGCATCTGCATTCGTCAAGATATCCAGTTGAATCTCAACAAATATATTAGTTTGGCTATCAGGACTTGTCAATATCCTTCCGGAGCAATAAATGAATAATACCTATTCTGTAAAATATCCGTGCAATGCGTATGCACTGACGTGAAGCCAGAAGCTTTTGGCCGCTCATTCATATACCTTGTAAGTAGATCCACCATGCAAATTAACTAATTCATTTGAATACTAATATTAAAGAATGGCAAGAAATTTTTTCTGAAATAAAATAAATGGTCCATGATCCCGGATTTGTTATAACAGTATAATATTGGAAAATTTTTGTTCAAAAATTCGCTCAGGTTTCATATTATGGTTCTGGATACGCATTCTGAATTAGGCTCAAATGCTCATTTTCCATCCGAGTGCGGAATTTCATCTCGAACTTTAATTTGAATTAATCGGGAAAACAGAATAGCAGAAGGCTATATTTACGTAACCCTTGGTCAAATTTTCCCCATGAAGAGTCATGTTTTTTCACATTTTTCTTTGGTGATGAACCTCCTTTTGATTTCGTGTTTCCGGGAGCATCACAAGAAAAATTTACTCTATCCCGGAAAGCTCATATTTTAATTTTTTGTAAAAAAACATGTGATCGTGAACGTCACGTTTCCGAGATACAGGGTGTACCAGGTGTACTTGGGAGTAATTTTAACGAAAATTATTAAAACAGTTGAATTTGACGGGGATGAGTGCCTTTCATTTTTCCAAGCTTACGCCCTCAATTTTTCACCTAAAAGCTCGATTTCTTCTTCAAATCGAAGTTAAAAGGATGTCTTGAGGGCTCTCAAATTTCTTCTCTCTAAAAAAATTATTTTTTCGCCTGAAAAAATCGGGTTGAATTTGAAAGTCTATGAAAATTGACTTCATAATCGTTCTTCGGCGGTCATTCATCCATTTTTTTTGTAAATTCATTGGAGTGCCCTCGACAAACTAATTTTCTATGTTTTACAAAAATTTCATTTGGATAGGCGCTTACATAATGCAAAAAATTATGGAAATACTGAAAAGAATTCCAGAAAATGTGAAATCTGTCTGAAATTTCAGGAGAATAAAAAAAAAATCGAGCTTTCAGGTGGAAAATTGAGCCACTTTTTGAATGGAGAATCGGTGCCGTCCTCGGTGCCGTCGGCCAGAGTATAACGGCCCCTTAACGTCAGTGCTTTCAGTAGCCCATTTTTTTATACTCAGTTATCATCGACCGATTATCAAGATTTATTCAGAGACAGGCTTGAATAATATCAATACATAATAAAATGGAGCCGTCCTGATTTTTCATTCAATGTAGGTACCTTTTACGTGTAGAACCGGTACCATCTCATTTGAGATCTACATCAATTTTGGTATTCCTGCCACATAGTGTGAAAGTTATAACGTAGTAATTTTCACAAAAGTAAATTTTTTGTATTTCTGTTTCATATATGGGGTGAGAAAACTCTGAATAATTTCGAAAAAGGCTCCTTCCAATGTATCCTGCAATCAAAATTAAACCTCGTGCATTTGTCTATGACTTGAGGATAACCAAACCAGTAGTACCACAGTTAAGTTGAAGAAGCCTTCAATCATGTAACAAGTGACCTTTCGCGACGCTGACAGAAAAATTTCCTATGTGTCCGTTCAGAATGTTCCTGGCCATGGAAAGCCACCATTAGGCTAATAATATTGATTGAGAAAATACCCTTCCATGTGTAGCATTCACTACACAAGGAGCATGGAAAAGTAATGCTCATAGCTCTCTTGAGGCGTAATTCTGCGAGAAAATGGAACCGGTCATATGGGGAGTTTTGCGGTTTAATTGGGAATATAGAGACTGGCTGCAAAATTTAGGTGAATGAGAAGAAATCCCAGTGGATCTTATGTTCATTTCATCCTTTTTGCATCTCCGGTTCCATAATTGAGTGTCCTTTTCCGTAATCTGGCAATATAAGTATGTAAATCAAATTTCCCGAAAGGTCCTTAGGGATCCAGTTCCGAACTGCGAGGACCTTTCATTTTCCTATTCCAGGATTTCATTATGGAGAAACGGAACACATTCCTGCAAATTTGATATGAGTGAACTCAACGGAACGTTTTCCAACTGCATTCATTTCATGAGAACGTATCAGATATACACTCAACCATTTATCGATCTATTTGAGCAAAAATTCTCATTGAAATCTGTAAAATTGAACAGTTGAAAAAACCCGCCGGATAAGAATTCAAAGTTGAAAGTAATTATTCAGGACAATTTATCGCTACCATAAATAACGAGTTCAAGCATTCCTTTAAAAAACTATACACTGGTTTCCATTTTTGCGTAATTTTTCCTTGAAGCATTAATAATTATTCTCATTTCGAGAAGTTCAAATTAGTGGTAAGAATAATTATTGATTTGGCAACTGTGTACCTAGGAGTATAGAATATAGAGTATAGAATACTCCTAGACTCAACTGTAAGAAACGCCAGAGAAGACGTCGAAATGTCGAATAATGACAAATAAGAAAGTTATGTTTTTATTTATAATTTGTAGGCGTGTTTGTCACATCAGTATTCGTATTTTCGGAGAATGAGTATTATATCAACTTCAATGAAAATTAAGTTGTTATATGACGATGTTTCAAAATTTCAAATGCATTATAGTGATCACATTGAATATAAAACGATTACTGAATATATTTATGACTATTTCCCTCGTCTCAATTCCCACCAATCAGAAACGCGCAATTTTGAATCACAAATGGTTTCTAAATGGAAAAACTGTTTGGCAGCAGCTGTCAGCAGTTTTTTCGGGTTTACCCGCGGCAAAACTTGACAGTTGTTGTCAACGAAAATTAATAATACATACATAGATGCATCCAGAATAATCTGTTACTCTTGAAATAGTCTTGTCAAATACCATTCGTGCATCTAATTTTTCCTGTGAAAAAAATCGAAAAAACACAGTGCAAAGTAATATTTTTTTAACAAAAAGCATTCGTGCAGGTGCAAAAATCCTCGTCTTCGACTCGGATTTTTGTTGCCACCAGAGCACTCATGCTTCTTGTTAAAATATTACTTAGCAACGTGTTTTTTCCCTTTTTTTCGGAAAAATTGGATGCACTTATGATATTACTTACGAATAAATTCAGAGATTTTACGAAGACTTGACAACATCGGCGTGTCTCTCAATTACTTTGGGCTTGTCCCCCCCATCACAAACTTCAACCAATCATATTACAAATACAAATTGAGCTAATGACGTCGATATCGAATAATTAATCAATTCTTCAAAATTCAGAGTGAATAAATGGTAACAAATGTGTTATAAACTGCCCTTCATTATGTCACGGAAAGAAAAGTGCATATTTTAAGGTACTGGGAATCCCCATTCTGGTCACCCAATCGGGAGATGACACGACCATGCTCCTGCAGGAGCATGCTCGTGCAAGATCGTCAATAGTTCACGGGCGGTATGACATGTGGCACCGTCCTGCTGAAACCACATTTCGTCGAGACCATAAGCTTCCAAATGAGGCACAAGAAACTGTGTTATCGTATCACAATCACGTTCTGCAATAACTTCTTTGTTTCCGAAGAAAAACGGTCCAATTTCTACCGTGTAATGCTCCATGTTCATAAACTCCCATTCGTCAACTGCCAACTGTCACGTCATAATCATGTGACATTACGAGTGCCAAACATGGCTCGCAATTCGGATCTTGCGCTCTGATTGAGAAACACCCTTTATTTACAATTTTCCACTTTGGCAGGGGAGCAGCTGCTGTCCCATCTTGCTCAACCTGGGTACGTCCAACTATTTTCGTATCAAGTGTCGGACAAAATAAGGGTTCCATCTTCCATCAGATCGAACAATCGAATCATGCACTCACTATCTACCCATTCGTCAGTGAAGTAAAATTGAGGAATACATCCCACGACATCGCAGTAAGTGCCTCAACATAACCGACAGGTACATTTATGCCCGTGAAGTTCTACTTTGCAAACAATCTGTGGAGTAAATTATGTCAAAGTGGAGTATGCTGCGTGTCAAATTCTTACCCATAAATTACTGATAATTGAATATTCTTGTCGCTATATTCTACCCAATACGTAAACACAGGAACCAATTAAACCGTTGGATTGTTGGCACAATTTATCCCAGAACTACTCCATTTCCTGGGACAATGATTGCCTAGGAGCGAAAGTTAATTGGGTAAGATTACAACGGGAAATAGGAATGATATTTATGCAATCACTGATGGGTTATATGGCCCATAGAGTCGAAAGGTGGTGGGAAGCCATAAGGATTAATCATCTAGAGACTTGATCGATCCTTATCCTCATACATCAGAGGTTACATTGCCATGTATCGAAATACTTGAGTTGGCATATGGATAATGTCTCGAGAAAACCTCATATGATATTGGATAATATACATGAGCTCTCTTGGAGAGAAGAAATGGTCTGCTGTATCAATTCTTTTACCACGAGATTTAAAGAATAAAAAATGGATGTTTGAATAGGAATAAATACCACAAAGTAAATACTGAATGAATGGTACTTACGGCTTGTCTTCCTTGAAGAATTGGGTTTGACTGGTTTTCTGTTGCTTCTTGTAGTTCAATAGTTTGTGTCTTTCACGCAATGAATTCACTGTATTATCACTAGAGTTTATGCAAAAATGTTCTGGCAGGCACGTGCTAATTCGCGTTCAGGTGAACCACTGCTTCGAGCATAAGAAGAACAAGAATTGAATTTTCAAGGCGGTGTAAGGAAAGTTACTTGGCCGAGTTATTAACCAAAAGTGCAAGTGCGTTCGAAGAGGGTAGTTTTTTGGGTTCGGGGTCACTACCGGCCATAGACACGAGGAGAGAGGGGATATCCACAGAATTCTCGTGCCTGTTTTTTGCCGAAGTTCCATCAACAGCATGACTTTGTGGTATGATGAATGAAGAAAAAATATGAATTTTGAACAGATATAATATAATAATAATATAATTTATTGATCTCCTCAGACATATATTTCAGCTGTAGATTCTTGAGGCCGAAAGAAATCTTTTTTTTCATTTTTCCGAATTCGGCTCTGTTGAAAAGATATAGAAATTTGAAAAAAAAATTGGGCCAATTACGTCCCTGCTGCGATTCTCTGCAAACACCCCAAAGTTCATATTTCTCCATTAAAATTGAGTTGATACATTTAGGAAATACTCAAGTACAGTACTAACCTTATTGGAATAAAAATGTTACTAACAAGATATTTCTTGACAAAAACAGTAAGTTTCATCCGATTAGGTATGTCTGCAACTAAAAAGCCATATTTCTTCCACCAAAATGAGTTCCTTTTTTGATTTTCCTGCAGATTAGTTTGAAAACACTAATAACTTGTTCAAATTTCCTCAAAATCCCAAAACAATCTTATGAAAAAAGGTTTTTCATTCAATTCCTCAGAATTTATTATTAAACAGCCTAACCTAACGCATTTTGTATCCATTCTGTGAATTTTTGCACAGAAATTTTGAGAAGATGTTGCCAGCTTGTTGGTATTTTCATTGAGGTTAAAGATTTTTTACGTATCTAACATAGTATAAATATTTATGAATTCTGCCATTTCCATCAAAGATCGACTTTGCCGCGAAATTTCACGACGCATGCATATAGCAAAAACCGGCGTAGAACGGACATTGGTACCTAATCTCAATTACTATAAACAAACCGTAAACATTTTGTGAAGTTGTGAATACATTCAGTGAATTATTGTAACAATGTGATTATTTTGTGACGACAATGAATTTATGTACTATTATCAGTAATAACCTTGTAGTGTGTTGAATATCCAAGAGGATATTGTTTAGAAACATCGCCACAGATTATCAGGTATCATTTTATTTTCCATTAATTTCAATTCAATACGTGGTTTGTATCGAAATTCATCATTCATATATATGAATTTTGTATTTAATATACATTTAACTTCAATATGGACCGGTAACAATAAATTTCTAATAGAAAATTTGCGTATTTAATACCTACTCCCTGGTGTTCAATTTCATACCCCACATTTGTGGGATTTTATAATTGAATATCTCTTTATCAAACGTTTTCCATTATTTGAATTCAAGTCTCGACAATGGCGATGAATATTCTGACAACATTGTTAACTAGTTTGAACACCTTAGAAGGAAAAATAATCGAAGATACGAAGGAAAGCATCCAGATTATTCTTGAAATTAAAGATTTTTTCCTCAAATTTCTTCAGAAAAAATTAGGAACAACTCGAAAGCGAAGCGTTTCATTGAAAAAACATAGAAATACTCTCAGTTTCTCAAATGATTTTTCAAGTGGATTTATGGTATTCCTGCGTGTATTTATGAATCGGCTACGCTGTTACTTTTATACCAGGAGAGATATTGAATAAGTTTCGAAACCGAATTTTGAAAAATCGTAAAGGAAAAACGTGTTTCGTTTGATGAGACGACAGACGAATCTACAGTTGAAATATATGTAGAAGTCAAAGACTCGCCCTGTATGTATAGGACACGTCACGAATAATCCATTCAGATAATTTTCTAAATTATCATAAAAGTACACATTCGCAGTGTAATAGCCTTTTGGCAAAAGTAATACCTCGTATCCAATTCACTTTCTTACTTTTACCTTCATTAATACAGGGTCTTTCACGAGGAACCTCACCCATATTTATACGGGAAACTACTGAACGTATTTTCATGAAATTCAGCACTTATGAGTATTTCACGATGCTGATGAAATCTAAAATATTTTCAAGGCATGAGCACCTTCGGTTTTTCCGGAAATGACGTCAACTTCCGTTTTTCAAATAAGAACACCATTTTTTTATTGCAGAAATAGGTTCCTTAGAAAATTTCAAGTTATTTTGATGTAACATTTTTCAGTTTTGGTTGGAAAATTCTCTCTGAGCGGGAAAATTCGAAAAAAAAAATCGAAAATAGAGCTCCGCTGAAACAAGAATAACTTCGAGGTTTTTGGATGGAAAATTTTCATTTTTCGGATTTTTCAAGATGTAAGATTGATGTATCCACTTCAAAAATCGAAATCGCGATTCATGATACAGGGGGTGAAAAAATCGCTTTCAAAGTTAGGGATGACAAAGTCGTGAAAAATCAATTTTTTCAAATTAGAACCCCATTTTTTTATGGCAGATATTGAATCTACGTTAAAAAATAATGTGAGTGTATGCATCACACTAGGGCTGGGACTTTTTTGCCTTTCTGTATTCGAATATTCATTCTTCAATTCATTCGATTATTCGAATAATTCATTCAAACAATTATTCACGATTGATTATTCATGAGTAGTCATGAATATTCAATTATTCATGAGTATTCATGAATATTCAACTATTCATTGAGTATTCATGAATATTCAACTATTCATGAGTATTCATGAATATTCAACTATTCATGAGTATTCATGAATATTTAACTATTCATTAGTAGTCATGAATAGTTATTCAGTGATTATTCAATAAATATTCAGTGATTATGTATTTGAATATTACACACAAAAACCTTAATGATATAAATAGTTATTTATCATACTTATAATGAAAAAAGTTTTAGTTCGAGGGAGATAAAATCGAGGGCTAAAATCTATTATATTTCCCGTGTATAATTCACTATTTTTCTCTGTGATTGGAAAACCGACGATTCAATATTAAGAAATTATATTACTCATACAAATTAATGAATAATGATTATTCAAATAATGCTACCGACGAAGTTTATTCGATGGCCACGGATGTTGTTTTTGGGATTGCAGTAGTTCGACCAATTTAAATCAGCCAGGTAGTATTAGATGATATTGTTTACCTTTACTGAAGCAAAGGTGGCTTCGTTCATCAGGTAAATTTTACATTTCACCTGATCCCAATCAGAGCCTGTAGAATGTAGTCAAACTTATGTACAAAAATTTTAACGTTGACAGAAATTTCATGAGCCTGAAAGGAACCTAATAAAATCTTTTTATATTGGACTTTTGCCGCCTGGGATTTCCAAACTATCGGAAGGTATTCAACAATGGGGATGAATTTGCATTTTATTGTTCATTCAAAAGAATATATTGGAAATTAGGTATACCTATTTCGGATGAATAGCAGTCTCTCTACTATCAAATGAAATAAAACTAATGTACCTACTCCTATTCAATAAATTTATAGAATGAATAATTTGAGTTTAAACTGTATAACATAAAGTTCAATAAGATTTTCAGAAATGTTGGCATTATGAAGGTTACTGTGAATAACTTGTGGATTTAATTCTGGTTTGTAATTTGTATTTCCTGAAACCGGTCAAAACATTTTTTTTATGGCGAAAATGAAACATATAAATATACTTGAAATTATATTAAATCATGAAGCCGTTAAAATATTTGAGAATTAATTACACGATTATTTGGATATCATTTCCGACTACCAATTCGAAAATTTCAATGGACCCTAGAATGCAGATAGTAAAAACAATTTTCAAATTCCTACACATCATCAATCTGTGTACCTAAACCTAACATCCATCAAGTAAAGATCGAGTCAATCAAATATCCAAATATTAAATGCTTTCAATTAAGTGATATACGTGAACTGAACCTAATAGCTGCAAAATTCACCAAAAATGTATCTTTTCCAGTACTATTTCGAATTTTACAACCTGAACCTTCATTATTTTTTCATCACTCTATGTATCTGAACATATATACTACTGTAACATTTGTTGACTTTTCATAGTTCAGATGTGAATATCAAAGAATTTGTTCGTAATAAAAACTTGTTTTAATTATTTCTGAATAGACAGTTGAATGATCATTCAAACTTTCATTTGTAACATCACGAATGATGGATTACTCAGCTCAGTCCTGAATAAATAAATTCATAAATATTAATTTGTGGAGTATTCAGTGATTAGTTGAATATTCAGTAAATATTTGACTATTCACTCAATATTCGACTATTCACTGAATATTCAGCTATTCACTGAATATTCAGCTATTCACTGAATATTCAGCTATTCACTGAATATTCAGCTATTCACTGAATATTCAGCTATTCACTGAATATTCGACTATTCACTGACTATTCAGCTATTCACTGAATATTCAATTATTCACTGAATATTCAACTATTCACTGAATATTCATGAATATTCGAATAATGCAAAACCAAGTTATTCGAATAAATATTCAATGAATATTCGAATATTCAAATCATTCATTCATGATTCCCAGCACTACATCACACCCTTGCCCTAAAGTGGATATTAACTCAGAAAATATCCATTTTAGGGCAAGGGTGTGATGCATACACTCACATTATTTTTTAACGTAGATTCAATATCTGCCATAAAAAATGGGGTTCTAATTTGAAAAAATTGATTTTTCACGATTAACTTTGAAAGCGATTTTTTCACCCCCTGTATCATGAATCGCGATTTCGATTCTTAAAGTGGATACATCAATCTTACATCTTGAAAAATCCCAAAAATGAAAATTTTCCATCCAAAAACCTCGAAGTTATTCTTGTTTCAGCGGAGCTCTATTTTCGATTTTTTTTTCGAATTTTCCCGCTCAGAGAGAATTTTCCAACCAAAACTGAAAAATGTTACATCAAAATAACTTGAAATTTTCTAAGGAATCTATTTCTGCAATAAAAAAATGGTGTTCTAATTTGAAAAACGGAAGTTGACGTCATTTCCGGAAAAACCGGAGGTGCTCATGCCTTGAAAATATTTTAGATTTCATCAGCATCGTGAAATACTTATAAGTGCTGAATTTCATGAAAATACGTTCAGTATTTTCCCGTATAAATATGGGTGAGGTTCCTCGTGAAAGACCCTGTATATGCAATTAGAAATAGTTCGCTTGCAGAACCCGATATTTTCGAAGATTTTGTGAAATTCCATTGAAATTCTTAAAGACCTTGTTTTGAGTTTGGGGGCCTTTTTCGTTCGTTGAATACAAATCATTCACTCGAGAAAAATATTGAGCTATAAAATTTTACCGGCGCATTCACCATTTTGAAACCTATAAACAAGATGTTTCTGTGATGAAAAACTCCCTTTCATTTTGACATGACTTATAAAAGGTGTTCCTAAATGAATATATCAAGGGTCAACTGTAGATTTCTCATGAAGAAATAACATTTTTTTTCTTCCAGTTTTTTCCTCGGGGTCTTCGTTTCAGAGATAGGTAGTGTCAAAAATTAATATTTTTTCAGTATTTTGCTAATATCTCGGGAACCGTTTGAATTACAGAATTGAATTTCTGTACACAATTTGTCACTGATAATAGCTACTTTCTTGCACTTTACTCGGTTTTATTAGACGTGCCAGTCGGAAATATTGAATTTCAAAGGTTTTACCCCCAACGTTTTCAGCATTGGACACATCTGCATTTGCACAGCAAATTCTGATGCGCCAATGTGTTTTACATAAAAAAGGTACCTACTCCTGGATCATTGCTCTAAATTGAACCGTTTTCAAGCGAACTGGCATTTTATGATCGAGAATAATTCGCTAACGCATTGTAAATTTCTTGTAATTGGAAAAATGAGTGTTGATAAATAAGTATGGTTGCTAAAAATAAGGAAAAAAACTTTGCAATTTAAACTCAAAAACTAGTTCTCAAATCTTGTTGAAATTTATGAATTTGTTAATCATCACCAATCATTTTTCCTAGGTATAACAAGAAATTTACAATGCCTCAGCCAATTGTTTTTCATCATAAAATGCCAGTTCTCCCGAAAACGGTTCACTTTAGGACTTTTAGGTTTAGAGTTATGAACCATGGGTACCTTTTTATGTAAAACACATTGACGCAACAGAATTTGCTGTGCAAATGCAAATTCGACCTGTGGTGTAAAAGTTGGGGGGTTAAACCTTTGTTGAAATTCAATATCTCCGCCACTGGCACGTGTTATGAAACCGAGTAAAGTGCAAAAAAGATGCTATTATTGGGAAAGTGTGTACACAAACTCGATTCTGTAATCCGAATGGTTCCTGAGAAAATAGCAAAAACCTGAAAAAATATAAATTTGGCTTTTCCACAAAATCTAAATCTTTGAGGACAAGTTAATTACAATTTCAGAATCTTCCTTCAGCCAATTTTTTGATTGATGTTTTCATTGCTGTTTGCATGTTAGCATTGATAATTGAAAGGACCCCGCACTTTTTGTATTAAAGTGGCGACCGGTCAAATTTTCTGAAAGTTTGTTATGTTGTTGTACCCGACTCAGTGACCAAAAGTGTCAATGGGTCCAACCCAGTCCTATGGCTAGTTTTCTAAATACGGGGTGTTGAAGTTGAAAATTGCCCAAATTTTTGGATTTATTTTTCAATTTATTATTAAGAGTTGGATTGGATTTCTGTTGCATACACACGTTTACTACATGTTCTAGTAATGAAATTAGTTGATACGTATGATCAAAAATATTTATATTTACAGGGATATTCACGAATATATGACGGTAGTTTTTTGCTGTGAAATAACTTATTTTCCAATTTAACGCCCTTTATCTCGAAAACTGGTCATAGTATCGGATTTAGAATTAGAATATCTCTGAAAATGTTGTGGAAATCAATATTTAGTGAGAAAATAGTTGCATTTGACCGAGGAAATGTTCGAATACAGGGTGTTCCTGTTTTTTGGACTTTTCTCAAAATAGAATACCTTCCTATGAATAAACCTCCATGAATATTTTGGAGATTAGAGACACACATATGTTTGTGGTATTACTTTTCCCAAAAATCAATTCAAAAATACAGGGTTTCGAATCAATCCAAAAAAAAAGGATTATGTCTAGTGATGGTTCTCTCTGTGGAACACCCTGTATAAAAAATATGCACTGTGCAATATTTTGTCGTCATAATACTAAATCGAAAAGAACATTTCAAAAATATGCCTTTCTGACGTCACAGTAAAAAAAAGTGAATTTTGGCAAAAAACTACCATCATATATTCGTGAACCACCCTGTAAATATAAATATTTTTAATTATACGTATCCACTTATTTCATTACTAAACATGTAGTAAACGGGTGTATGCAACAGAAATCCAATATAACTCTTAATAATCAACAACTAAATCCGAAAATCTGGGCAATTTTCAACTTTAACACCCCGTATTTGGAAAACTAGCCATAGGATTGAGTTGGGCCCATTGACACTTTTGGTCACTGATTCGGGTACAACAACATACCAAACTTTCAGAAAATTCGACCGATCGCCACTTTACTTACTTATAAAAAGTGCGGGGTTTTTGTCAAGATCTGTCATGTTATACATATCTGTCGAATTTCTGAGAAACTCTCAGAAAAAGAAATTTGCTACGAAGAGTCCTTTCTTCTGCGATCCATATAAGCAATTCTTGGCCCCGAATAAAGAGTGAAACTTTGTATTTATCCTTCATTGCATTTGGTATAATTTTCTGGGGTAGTTCCTCAAATATGGATAGGATTTTTGTAACTCAGAAATGGGCAGTTAGAGTAATATTTGGACTTAAATATAGAGAAACTTGTCGTACACTATACAAAAAGAATAAAATTCTAACTGTTCATGGCCTGTATATTTATCGATTGCTGTTATTTTTCCATAAACATAAGAACTATTACATGAGTTGTAAAAATGTCAATAATACTAGACACATATTCCAGTGGTTTTATCCTAGGCATTCCCTTACAGGTTATGAAAGACATCCTCTATATATGGGAATAAAAGTGTTCAATACGCTTCCAAGAAAGCTCCAGAATATTGAAGAGTTCAATAATTTTAAGAAAGAGGTCAATAAATTTATGATTGATTGTGAACCTTATAATTTTAGTGAATACCTGTACTTTTGTGGCTTGTTATGGTTAGAATGATGTTGACTTGTTTCATCTTTATAGTTGTATGCTATAATTTGTGAAATAAATATTTAGTTACTTACTTACTTACTTACTTACTTACATTTCTACTTCTGATGCGTTGAGCTGCCACAGCCAAACCCATGAAAATGCGACAACTTTATGTGAAATGATTACTATACACAATAATCCTCAAAAATCTGAATTTAATTGACGAATAACAAAAGAGAAGATTTTATTATGAGAACACCCTCCTTCAATAGACTCAGACAGTTTTTCCAATGCGACCTTGTCCAACGATGTTCATAAACTTGATGAAAAGTTCATCAACATTCCGAGGAAACCGTTGAAAGAGAGGAAAGTGAAATAATTTCCCCCAACCTGAAAACACAGAACACGTGGCTTTAACGAAAGGTGAAAATTGGATAAAGCCATATTAAACCCAACTGCAGACGACCAGATATCGCTAGAAATTGCTTCCGTGGTTGCTGGATGCGAGATTAATTATTTTCAATCAAGCAGGGCTCGAGAGCGAATTTCAGTTAATTTTCTGCATCGCCGTTACTACCGAGAAGATTAGAGTGGAAATGTTCTTTGTTGAGTTAACCCATGCTATTCATTGTTATTAATACATGTATGGTATTTCAGGTTGCTTGCTTATCCACGTCCATTTCAATTACGTGAGTATCAAAATGGTTATCTCTCATCATTTTATATCTTATCTGTAGCAATTTTTGCAGTACCTAAAAGCAGTATCTGTGTGGTCTTTAATTGGGGTTTCAATTGGTTTCAGGCTTTCGAAGATTATTTTATTTTCTCAAAACGGTTGTCAATAATCACAGTAGGGTTGAATGAATAAAATAGAAGCAGACAGAATCGAATAATAGAAGGAACAATAGTTAAAATCCAATGGTTTCTCATAAGACATTGCCATTCACGTTTTTAGTAATGAAGAATATTTCCAAAATAATCATCAAGCACTTTTGTCAAATTTAAAATATGAGCTAATGAGAAACGTCTTCAAGTTCTTTCATTTGCGAACGAATGTGGACGAACGGGATCCTTCGCCATTTTGTAACGATGTTAAAATTAATCATACAAGTTCGAAAATATGAAGTGGAAACATAGCCAATTCAGCGTTGAACGAGTGGATGACTATTGTATAGTGGACCAATAATATAATCAAAACCCTCGGCGCGATACGACAACGAATAAATTACTGACCTCACTCAATGGCATAGGAACTGCATCGAAGCTCGAGAGGGCTCGAATCCCCCCTCTCCAGGCTCCTATGCCATTGGGTGAGGTCAGTCATTTATTCGTTGCCGTGTCGCGCCAAGAGTTTTGATTATTTTATTGGTCCACTAGACAATATTCATCCACTCGTTTAACGCTGTATTGAGTATATCTTTCCAATTTATATTTCCGAACCGGTATATCTTTTACGTCCAGAAAGTAGTAAAATGTCCAGCAAGCAAAACCAAAACTTGTTGGTCAACATAATTCTGTATGAGCAACGGCGTAGCTACGTGGGTGCAAGGGTGTGCACTGTGCAGTGCACCAGGACCCCCGACCTTAGGGGGCCCCCAAGCGCTAACCATCAAATCGCGTTCGAACTTGGTGAAAAATTCATATTACATAATTTGATTTTTTTTTTGTGATCTATTAGATGAATATGTGGTGATAAAAGCGAACATCGTTATCATTATATTCAGTTGTTGAAAAATGTACATATTTTGTATACATCAATACATCATAAATGTTGCATTAGAATATTATTTACTTTACATTACATAGATTTCAAATGATCTCAATTCTTTTGAATTTTATTTTGTTCCTTATATCATATCAGGTGCTTTTTCAGTTTTTCGACGCTTGTAGTACCTACTGGGTGTCATAAAATCCATCTGTTAGCTGTTACTGCTCGCTCTTCTTGCCACCCAGATTGAACTGTACATTTCTTTTCTATTTATCTCTTACATCTGTAAGAATGCAATTTTTTTGATTATTCAATGAAAATAAGGTTCAATATCGAAAGGAAAATTTTATGCCGCTTATGACCACTTTACGAAATTTGTATAGTTTTATCGGAAATAGCATCAAACACCTCTCTAAAAAAAGTAAATCCGTCTAGATGGTCCAGTAGGGTCAACACAATTCCACCAATTGATGATCTTCGTTTTTTTATACCATTCGTGAATTATCAGAAATAGTTATAAAAAATTCTTGCAAAGATGAACGGAGCCAAACAGAAATTATAAAAAAATTAATTCATTTTCCTCTGCGATTTTATGCACCACATTCTTAATGATATTAATTATGCATCTGAAGTATTACGAAAATGCGATATCAATTTGAACGACGCATACAGAGCTTCAGAAGAGACGAAAACAAAGATAAAATTTATAGGAGTCCTTCAAGTGCATAGCTAGAGAAAATGCCATAGCATATGGTATAGATCCCCATTTCGAAGAAAAGAGACAAAAACAGTCAAAAAACATTTCGATGAATTAGCTTCCGATCACCGATTTTGAAGCAGGGAAGAATTGTTCTAAATAAATATTGCTCGATACAATAATTTCAAAATTGAATGCACGTTTGAGGGTATGAATGCAGTAATCAAAATTTTCTGTCACCATCATTTCTACTAGATGTAGACGTAATTCAAGGCTGCGACCAATTCCAAAGTAAATATTGGGATATAAATGATAGGGACCAACTTTTCAATTCAATTTTTTAATATTCATCACATATTATTACCTGAATTGAATAAAGCATGGACAATTCACGAATTCTGTATGTATATGTAATGATGAATCTCAATGCAAACTACTTATTGAATTGAAATTAATGAAAAATAATATGATACCTGATAATCTGTGGCGATGTTTCTATCTAAACAATATCCTTTTGGAATTTCATGAACTCGACACGATTAATATTATATTAATTCACGTCACATTAATAATCACATTATAATAATTCACGAATTCTGTATGAAAATATTACGGAAATACGGAATGCTGGAATGCGATCTAACAGAAGCAATATTACTGTTCCATACAATTCTTGTCACCTCTGTATAGCTGAAAGTTCTTTCAGCATATTATAAATGAGGAAGAATATTTGGCCAAGCTCTACTGCGACATTTATCGCTCATATCAATTGAAAATGAAGCTGCATCAAGTCTAGAAAGAGGTTTTAAACATATTTTTCCCGAAGGTATCAAGGACTTCAAACCTAGACTTGATGGACCTCTTGTTTCGAATCCTTGATAATTAATTCAAATTAAATCCTTGAATGATTTATTCTTATTATTATTTTGCCGATTAATCTAACATCGTTATCAATAAAAAAAAATAAGTTTAGAAGAATATTGTGACGACTGCTTTTTTATCAATAAAAGTTCTTTTTTCATTCACATAAATATAAAAAATGTGATACATATACCTACTTCAATAGTGAATACATAAATATACCTTTCGAATTACCTATTACTTTTCATCACCTATAATAGCAACATCATTCATTCAAGTATACTCCTACTGTACCTTCGGTAAGTAGCTTTGCTTCTTCGAAGTATTTATAATTCGACAAAAAACCAAACAATTCATTTAGGGGCCCCTCATCGATTTTTGCACCAGGGCCTCTGACTATCTAGCTACGCCACTGTGTATGAGTAATGTGTAGGCTTCAGTTAAATGCTTTTGCAGTCGAGTTTTTGTTTTTTCTTTGAAAGTTTGTTTATTCTTGTAATGAGAATGTAAGTATGAACATGGTAACTATGGATACTGACTGTCTATAACCTTTAGTACTGGTTTCGGATTATCCTTTCCCCTCTATGTTTGAGAGACTTTCTTACGTATTTGACAAAGTGCGAAGATACACTACACAAGAATTTCTCGTAACGTCGTTCTAACGAGCATTTCGGATGGGATATTGATAATCCCATTAAGAGGTCTAGAGGTCAGGAGAAAATGGTGTCATGTCCCAATTAATCAACTCGACATTATCCTTATACCTCTCCTTGCGTGCAGACGTCTGATGCGTCAAGTTTTACTTGGCTGGGTTTATTTATATCTTGAACAACTTTATGGGATAGAAATAACTTTTATCTTTCAGCGTTTCCATTAAAATATAATCGATTCTTTGCTTTGCCCTCATAGTGAATTCATAACGTAATAATCTGAAAGAGATACTGGCAGGAATGTAAAATTCTAAAGTTTGCACGGGTTAGATTTTTCTCAACTTTTTTAGGTCTATCCTCAATTCGGATTACGACCCTACTTCTCATATATCCGTAAAATGAGCGATCTCTTTTTGAATGAAGTAGAGTTCACAAAAAACAAAGTCTGGCCACTTTTCACAAGGCGATTGCGAATATACGTGTATTCAGGGTGTAACATTGAAAAGGAATCAGGTTTCTTTTTTCTAGTAGAAAAATCAAGAGAGGCCAGAATTTGTTCTGAAAAACGAGAAGTATCCTGAATATTTCAATGCAACAAAATCAGATTGAGCTCAGACTTCCGCATCACATTCTTGAGTAAATTTTTCCGAAATCATCTCGGAATGTGAAAAGAGTTAGGAACAATGATTGCACAATTTTTTTTATATTTCACTAGCACTAGTAGTTCTGGTAGCTATTGGCATACTGTGGATAAAATAACCAGTTTCTCCCCATATGGACTCTAGCATAAAATAAAAAAGAGAGAAAATTGAATTTTATCTAGATCTTATGGGATCCCGATCTATATTATGAATTTTCACCAATTATAATTGGTGAAAAGTTCAAAATTGTTGTAATCAAGTCATATGGGATATTTCTTCCAGGATCTTGCAAGAAGTTACAATTTTTTCACTGGTGGGAAAAGTAGTTTTGATACCCTTTGAATATAATTGAAGAAAATTTTTTTAAGTACCATCGTCCATCAGTTATACTTCAAAAAACTACTAGAGTTTTGGTTGACGCAAATCGTCTTCCTTACTAGAGCATTTTCATACTTATCTATGGGTTGTGGACGATAGTGAATATTACCTTCATCAATTTCGAGTTTTCAGTATTAAATTACATATTTTTTCTGTGGAGCTGTTGAAAACTTCAAGTTTCAATGGTGCAAAAGATACAAATTTTTATCGTAAAAATAATGTTGTTTGCAAATGTGCAAAAATCATGGTGCGGCAAATATGCACCGTTCGCATAAGTTCAGGGGCGCAGCCAGGGGGGGGGGGCGGGGGCCCCCCCCCCCCCCCCCCGAGATTTTTCTGCATGCAAACTTCTCTACCTGTATATCAGTAGATACAGTTGAATATTTGCGTCGGGCCCCCCCCGAACAAAAAATTTTGCGTCGGCCCCCCCCCGAACAAAAATTCTGGCTGCGCCACTGCATAAGTTACAGAAATAACTATTTTTTTCTATCGTGCAAAAAGGAGAATTTAATTCTTCCGTTCAAAAGCTAACTACTATTTCATTCTTGCCCCAGGGACGGGCCTAAGGGGGGGATGGGGGGTGACGATCCCTGTTGAAAAATTTTCGAAGCAGTTGGACAAATTTCGATGGAGTTGGAAAAGTTTCGAAGAAGTTGGAAAAATTTCGATGAAGTTGGAAAAATTTCGAAGCATTTGGAACAAAACAGTTGCAAAAATTTTGAAGTATGTAGTTGGAAAGATTTCAATTGAGTTGGAATACATATTTCTAAAAAAGTTTTCTTAAAATGTGTATCAATGTGACTTTTTTTTGATAAAGTTTGAAATTGATGCTTATCAAACCGGTAGAACTAAGCCCACGTTTAGCCGAACAAAAGCATGCAGAGAATAGCGACAGTTGTACAAATTCTTGTTAGAGTATATTTAGGGTATCTGGCCCAATGGGCAATGTGTATAACCAGCAATAAATGGTATTTATTCCGATATTGCTACCAAGTGTTTGAAAAGATGAACAATTTTTCATCTTTTACGTTATCCCTCAGCAGGTAGTTGTGAATTTCTCAGTTTGGCCGCATCGACTGTGTCATAAAAAATCATCTGGTACCAATTTGCCCTATTTCCCTCGGTCGGCAGTAGGCACTAGGCAGTATTTTTTCTCATTCTTAATTATTCTATCGAATATCCGTTCAACACGTAAGGGCCGGTTTTATAAAAGGCGAACCGAGGATGCAACCGTGCGCCAACTACCAGATAGTGAGGAATTTGGTTGTTGACGCAACGGTTGAATCCTCGGTTGGCCTTTATAATACCGGCCCTTAATCTGTTAAGGGGCCGTTATACTTTGGCCGACGGCACCGGCCTTTCATTTTTCCAAGTCCACGTCCTCAATTTTCCACCTAAAACCTTTTTTTTAATTTTCCTGGAATTTCAGACAGTTCTCTGCAATTTCACACTTTCCGGAAGTCTTTTCAGTATTTCCATAATTTTTTGCATCAATTAAGCGCCCATCCAAACGGATTTTTTTTTCAATATAGAAAATTGATTTGTCGAAGGCACTCAAATGAGTTTTCTGAGAAAAAATTGATGAACAACCGCCAAAAAACGATTATGAAGTCAATTTCATAGACTTTCAAATTCAACCCGATTTTTTCGTGCGAAAAAATAATTTTTTCAAAGAGAAGAAATCGGTGTGCCCCTCAAGACAACCTTTAACTTCAATTTGAAGAAAAAATCAAAAAAATCCAGTTTTTAGGTTGAAAATTGAGGGCGTAAGCACTTTTTGAATGGAGAATCGGTGCCGTAGCCGATTTTTTCATGCGACTATTTCCCTCGTCTTAATTTCCACCAATCAGCAACGCGTAATTTCGAATCACAAATGTTTTCTAGATGGAAAAATTGTATGGCAGTAGCTGTCAGCTGATTTTTCGGGTTTACCCGCGGCAAAACTTGACAGTTGTTGTCAACGAAAATTAACAGATTGATAATTCATTCTCTCAATCTGTTAATACATACATTATGCATCCAGAATAATCTGTTACTCATGAAATAGTCTTCACCATCATTCGGGCATCTAATTTTTCGTGTGAAAAAAATCGAAAAAACACAATGCAAAGTAATATTTTTTAACAAAAAGCAGTCGTGCAGGTGCAAAAATCCTCGTCGTCGTCTCGGATTTTTGTTGATGCCACCAGCACTCATGCTTCTTGTTAAAATATTACTTAGCAACGTTTTTTTTTCGATTTTTTTCGGAAAAATTGGATGCCCTCATGATATTACTCACGAAAAAATAATTTCATCAAAAAGAAGAAATTGGAATGCCCCAAGACATCCTTTAACTTCAATTTGAAAAAAAAATCCAGCTTTTAGGTGAAAAATTAAGGGCGTGAACTTCGAAAAATGAAAGGCACTTTTTGAATGGAGAATCGGTGCCGTAGCCATCGGCCGAAGTATAACGGCCCCTTAAGTACGCAAAAATGAACCGAAAAAGATTCAAGATTTTTCTTAAGAATTGAACCTAAAAATCGAAACATACAAAATAATGATAACAGATGCTGTGTAATTCTGTATAGAGTGTGGATTGTGTTAATCTGGTAATGCAGAGTTAAAAAAGTACACTACAAAATTTTCTAAATATTTTTAATGCTCTCGGGGAAAAACATTGACTCACAATCCAAAATACAATCCCCCTTCTACCATTGGTTTTCTAATTCTTTAATGCACAGTTGGAAAATTTTCGAAGCTATCCCCTCCCCCAAACATTTGGCTTCGGCCCGTCCCTGTCTTGCCCTACAGTGCTAATTTTTATTGCCCTACCCCCCTACCCAAAGAGTCTTCAAGGTTAGTCGGCCAAGTGAAATGCCACTTTATTTCTTCACATGTTTTCACATTAGAGAAAACTGTTCCATAGCAACACATATTGTTTTTTGCTCCTCTGCTTCTTGAAAAGACAGCTTCGTTTACAAAACAGGGTTCATCAGAATCTTGGCATTAGGACAATGAGGGTATCGTTGATAAAATTTCAGATCATAATAAAAATAGAGGGTGTTTCAAGAAGAACGCAAGATTTCAGTGTCCAATAAAACATGGTATTGAAATATTTAGTGATTTAGAGAATATAAATTATGTATGAAACAATATATACAGGGGGGGCATAATGGACGGGCGTTTTTAAAGCGGCAAGTACGTACATGGGCAGCCGCAGAAATTTTTCTCAGGAGGGGCCAAAATTTTTCTCAGGGGAGGAAAAATAAAAATTATTGAAATATTGAGGGTGTTGTGCTGAAAAACTATAAGGCCATCAAAATCTCAGGGGGGGCCATGGACCCCCCTGCCTCCGTCCCGCGGGCACCCATGACCCTGTACAAACACGAATCCCTTTGACGAAATTTTCAATAATGTTATTGAATACATGTGATGGTATTTCATCGATACACCGTCTAATTTCGGCTTTCAATGCTTCGATGGTTGCAGGCTTATTAATTGGCATAAACCTTTGATTTCAGATAATCCCACAGCCAGAAGTCTGAAGGCGTTAAATCGCTAGGGCGTGGAGGCTAATTTTGGTCACCAAATCGGGAAATAACACGAACTCGTGCAGGATCGTCCATGTTTCAAGGGAGGTGTGACATGTGGCACCGTCCTGCTGAATCCACATATCGTCAATATCAATAGCTTTCAAATGAGGTACAAGAAACTTCATATCACGATAACGTTCGTCATTCACCGAACTGGCCTATCTTTTTCGTTTTTGATGAAAAGCGGTCCAATTAAATCCATGTTTATCAACTCCCATCTGTCAAATTTCGGCAATAGCTGTAGGTTGAGTAGAGGAAAGTCACCAAATATGGAATACCATTTTGTTTCTGGGATATAAAGAAAACGCTACATATTAATTAAATCAGTTTAATGTTTATACTAATCAGTCATACATTTATATTCAGTAATTAACAGCCTCTAATTAAATATATTAGTTATCTAATTAAAATCCAACACAGAAAACAAAATCACAAATGAGTAACCAAATATGGAATAGGAACCCATATATGGAATATAAGCTTAAATCAACATAACAATAACAAAAATGGACATTAATATCTTTGAGATCAATTAAATGAATATAACATATTGTGATGAATGAAAGAAGTTACATAATTACTTGCAAAAGTCACAGATTCAAGTATCAAACTCTGGACCAGCACAATCATAATGTGCCCAGAGCCCACACATCAAGCATATTCCATAATTAGACACCGACGGCTGTCCATATTTGGATTTTTATACTAGTTCAAACTCTCCTAAATATTTTTTCAAGTCACAATATTTTAATGACAAAAGATCACAAAATGGTGAAATAAACATAATATCTATATACTAAATAGTATAACACTTATGTATACAAACATAACAGCTGGTAATTCTCATTTCTCATTTAATTTTTTTTTCACGGCAACAAAACAAAACACGCCTGCCACACGTTAAGCGTTTGCGCAACTGACTCGATGGTATGAGTGCGACAGTTAGTAGACCGAATGAAACAGAAGATGGTCGAATGTTCCTTTTATTACTTATATTCTTGGAGAAATGAAGGTATTCCATATTAGGATACTATTTCATATTCGGTGACTTTCCTCTATCATGCACGAAAGAAACGTTCGATTTGTTCGGAAAGGCATATTATTATGTCCAATAGCTTCACCATATAATTCTTGCCCTGTAATTCAACGGGTTATATCTTCCAGTTTTCAGCTGTTGGGATCAAATACTTTTCGATTGAGTCGATTCTCTTTCAGGTTTTGAGGAAAATAATTTTGATGATGGTGCGGCTAGCCAAATTTATCTGTACTGGAAATAAATATTTATTCTGCCAATGAAAATCGGTCATAATACAGCAATGGGTTTCAAGCTGAAACTGTCCAGATATGGTTCATCATCCAACGCAGAATTTATTCCTCATTAGTCATTAATTTTTGTTGAGACATGATTTTCTGAGAAAAATCAGCTGGTTGTTCATTAATGAAATTGACTATTGAACGACGTTAAAAATGATCTGGTGGATTTATTTCCTGTTCCTATATCATTTGAACCTTATGCCTCCAGAGCTAAATCCTTGCATGAAATACGCCATGTTGTGAACCCACTGAGTCTAATGGACATTTCAGGGTCTTCAGCAACTTTTTCACGAACCAAATCAATATTTTCTTGTGAACGACTGCTACGAATGTATTTTTCACTTTTTTGGTCTTCCACCGAACCGGTCTCTTGAAATTTTTTAACAATTCGACCAATGGTGCTTTCAGTTGGACGATTAGGTATAAACTGGTAAACCATAAAATTCATGTAATTTCCTATAAACACTTTTCACAGAACGCTGATAATTCAACAATTTGCACGCGTTGTATCGGGTACGAAGCCATTTTCATAAATGCCATACAAATCCTCTTTTTGAATGTAGAAATACCCAAATGAATTCAACGCTTCATCTATATTTTATTCATTCTTAAAAAACCGCGCAATTTGAATTTAGAATTTAGATTGTCATATTGACCCATAACTGAAGACATTGATACAATAGAACGTATTGCAGTAATTAGTATCGATCCGTCTACTTTTTTGTTTCATTAGAAGTGTTGAAGAGTTCGTGGTTAAACGAGCATCCATTTGTATCGAAGGATATCTGCGTGAAGCTCTGGAAGTATGAAATAAAACTGCATTCTGAAAGCTTCCTCATTCTTTAGCAGAGTAGTCAGAGTAGACATCTTGAACTACATTTTCGAGTAAATCGTTAACCCGGCACAAGAACAAAGGCATCTCACATGAAACCTAAAAAATAATGAACGTCCTGCAAGCTGTTCTCAAGGTATATATAAGTATTTGAAAGAGAAAAGCAGCTCTTGGAACGCAAATACAGAAAAGGGCGCATAAGAGGCGAAATAACGAGATGCGCTACCTACTTGACACAAACAATCGTGTTTTGAGCGGAAATTGGGTCAGTACAAGGAGATTTCTCCATCGAATTCTAGTCCTTCGAAACCGGATTCAATTGATCCGGGAAGATGGAAACGGTCAACATGGACATATAATTGGTTAAATCTACTGAGAAAATATTTGCGTAAGTAGCAAAAAGAACGATGCAAATATCTTCAGACTAGAATGGTATGTAATGTCGAATAAAGTAGGTCACTGCTTTCTAGTGATAGAAGGGGATTTAGACTTCAGAAAGAAATTACTTCCATTTGGGAAAGTTGTTTTTTTATCAATTTGTGGCGAAGTCTTTTAAGGTTTTCAGCCAGAAAAACTTTATATAATTCCCTACGATACCTATTTTGATTACAAGACATGGACGAGAACACAACGAAATTATACATACAGAGTGTAACAGCCAAATGGAATAAATTCGTCTATTTGTAATTTTAAATGCGCATATTTTTCAAGAAAATAAAATTGTATTGGGTGTTCCATGCGACCGTACCGTGGCCAATACCAACTTTCTTATTTCAAATGCAACCCCCTGTACATATATTATTTAGTTTTTGGATTCTTTAGAAAATTCTAGACATAATTCATGTACAATGTCCTATACCTATCCTCAACTTTTTCGGAAATATTAGGTGTTTTCAGATTTTTTACAAAAATTAACATTTTGAATGAAATAGTATATTCTAAAACTAGTTGCAGAATGGGCTCCTATTCTAATACGAATGCGAAATTCGGAAACGAGCGACGAAGGAGCCAGTTTTCGAACGCATGAGTGTTGGAATGGCATTCTGCAACGAGTATTAGACGATATTTTCTCTATTTCAGTCAAATTTCGTTGAAATTCAATGAAAAATTCAGATTATACATCCTAGTGATTTTTGTATTGTATCTTGGCAGTTGGTGACTGTTACGAAATTGACATTTCCAAATTAACGTGTGTTGAAAATTGATAGGATCGGAAGCCAGTGCTGCCAACCACGAAACGAAAAATATTACTAAAAACAGTGCTGTAATGAGTTCATTACAGCACTGTTTTTACTTTTTTAGTACTGTAATGAACTCATTACGATACTGAAATAGAGAAATTATTTTATTTCACAAATTCGATACATTACACTCAATACTTATTTCCCATTTACCTCTTGATATGAAGAAAGTAAGCAAAAACCATTACTGAGAAAAAATTAAAAAAAAAACAAAAACCAATTTGTTTATTCTCATAGCCTTATAGTAACACCTTGTCCGTTTGCATGACAATAAGTGATCAGTGTAACTGCTATTGTCTTTTGAATTTCGATAACTCTGCGTAATAATATTAGAAAAATAGTTCATTTAACAGAAATGCACAAAATAACCATTCTTCAAATGATTGATGGTTATGGAGATTACACATGGACACAAATGGAAGTTTCTCGCTTATTTCACGAAGAATTTCCAAATTTGCCGCCTATATCCCATGGAACAATTAGCAAAATAGAAAAGCAGTTTCGAGAGCTTGGTCATGTAAGACAAATGAAAAAAAATACTGCCAATGCAGTTAATGATGATACGAAATCAGATATTATGCTTGAGTTTCAAGAAAGCCCACATAATTCTGTTCGAAATTTCGAACAGAATTATTCCCAACACGCCCTCATTTATTCGTTATCGAATTTATTCCATTTCTCTGTATAAGACGAATGACAAAGAACAGCAGTCAGAACGTTCATTTCCAATGCAGACAATGGATTTCGGCATTTAATCATGGAAAGATTCATGCATTTATTGAATTCAATAAAAAATCCGTCCTCACCTCTGTTCGTCAAACTTTATAATTTCTTTGCAGATTTGATGAAGAGCAAAACATCACCGAGACTATCATAGTGGGTGATCCATGTAAAACTATACAGGGTCTTTCACGAGGAACCTCACCCATATTTATACGGGAAACTACTGAACGTATTTTCATGAAATTCAGCACTTATAAGTATTTCACGATGCTGATGAAATCTAAAATATTTTCAAGGCATGAGCACCTCCGGTTTTTCCGGAAATGACGTCAATTTCCGTTTTTCAAATTAGAACACCATTTTTTATTGCAGAAATAGATTCCTTAGAAAATTTCAAGTTATTTTGATGTAACATTTTTCAGTTTTGGTTGGAAAATTCTCTCTGAGCGGGAAAATTCGAAAAAAAAATCGAAAATAGAGCTCCGCTGAAACAAGAATAACTTCGAGGTTTTTGAATGGAAAATTTTCAATTTTGGTATTTTTCAAGATGTAAGATTGATGTATCCACTTAAGAAATCGAAATCGCGATTCATGATACAGAGGGTGAAAAAATCGCATTCAAAGTTAGGGATGACAAAATCGTGAAAAATCAATTTTTTCAAATTAGAACCCCATTTTTTTATGGCAGATATTGAATCTACGTTAAAAAATAATGTGAGTGTATGCATCACACCCTTGCCCTAAAGTGGATATTAACTCAAAAAATATCCATTTTAGGGCAAGGGTGTCATGCATACACTCACATTATTTTTTAACGTAGATTCAATATCTGCCATAAAAAAATGGGGTTCTAATATGAAAAAATTGATTTTTCACGAATTTGTCATCCCTAACTTTGAAAGCGATTTTTTCACCCCCTGTATCATGAATCGCGATTTCAATTTTCAAAGTGGATACATCAATCTTACATCTTGAAAAATCCGAAAAATGAAAATTTTCCATCCAAAAACCTCGAAGTTATTCTTGTTTCAGCGGAGCTCTATTTTCGATTTTTTTTTTCGAATTTTCCCGCTCAGAGAGAATTTTCCAACCAAAACTGAAAAATGTTACATCAAAATAACTTGAAATTTTCTAAGGAATCTATTTCTGCAATAAAAAATGGTGTTCTAATTTGAAAAACGGAAGTTGACGTCATTTCCGGAAAAACCGGAGGTGCTCATGCCTTGAAAATATTTTAGATTTCATCAGCATCGTGAAATACTTATAAGTGCTGAATTTCATGAAAATACGTTCCGTAGTTTCCCGTATAAATATGGGTGAGGTTCCTCGTGAAAGACCCTGTATATAGGTACAGGTGACCCCATTTTAAAAGATCCACTGGAATAACTGGAGTGTCATCACGTGGTTAATGTTAATGGATTCCTCATGGGGCCATTTTGTCATGATTAACTCGGAAAACGGGAAAAATATCTCAATTTTTAGACTGATATTCCACCAAGTCTTCTAGAAGATGTTGATTTAGAAACAAGAAGGTGTGTGTGACTAAAGCATGATGGAGCACCTTCTCATAGAAAATTGGCTGTGCAACAATTTTTGAATCAAAGATATCCCAATAGGTGGATAGGAATTGGACGCGATAGTCGTGTTCAATGTCCCCCTCGATCTCCAGTTCTAACAAGCCTTGATTTCTTTCTGTGGGGATATTTACGAAATATTGTTTATGAACCTACAACTAGAGATTATATGATGCAGGAGCGGATTTACGGGGGGTATTGGGGGTAATTACCCCCCATGAGTATCGAAGACCTCAGACAAAATTACGTTTCAAAGTCTATTTGAGGATGTTGTGTATACCTGATTCAATGGTTCCCAATCATATTACCCTCCCCCAGGGCCGTATCTAGGGTGTGGCCAAGTGGCCCCCGCCACAGGCGCAAGGTCCGCAGGGGCGCCAAAAAATAACAAATGAAAAAAAAAATTTGAGCGCCAAAAAAATTCAAACAATAAAAAATAGAAGCGCCAACAAAATATTCGAAACATGTCACGGTTTTCATGTATACGCCAAAAATATTTTTTTGCGTAAGGAGCGATGTCGCAACTCCGCCAGGTAGGATGTAAAAATAAAAATAGGTAAATATCCATATTATTGTGTATTATTTCGAATTTGTGACGAAAATATCTGAATAATATTATGAAAAAATATTATAATATATACAGGGTGATTTTTTAAGTGTTTCATTAGAAGTTTTCGAGGAAGGAATTGCGATACAAATTCAAAATTTTGTATTTTTGTTTTAGAGTACATGAAGTCAATTTGTAAAATATTTTCAAGCGGAATCTACTTCCGGTTCCACCGGAAACGGATGTGAACTTCGTTATTTCAAATGGAACACCCTGTATATTTATACATATTTGAATTCTTCGTTTAATTCTGCAATGATTTGATGTATGATATGCGCAACCACATCAAGCGATTGTTGAGTTATTGCCTGATTCTCGAATTTTTTGACAGAAAGATTGTCACAAATTAGTGTTTATATCTTCAAAATCCCTCATTGTACGAAATTTTTTTGAAACAGTGAGACAAAAGAAAGTACGCTGATACTGCTTCTTGTATAAATTATGAGGAAATATTATACAGGGTGCCTGAAACAGGGCTTCAAAGTGAGCCTCATTAAAATTACGAAATCTCATTTTTTTCAAATGGGAACCATATAATTTTATAATTCCGATCGATTGCTCGTCAAAAACTAGTTAGAGTGTGCCAAACATTTCATGTCTTTAAAATGAGTAGTTTCGCCGCTATCGAATAAAATTCGAATTTCACGACTAAAGCCAGGTTTTTTCGTCTGAACATCAAGGTAATTTTCAAGTAAGCTATGTCAATAGTAATAACATGTCAGTTTTAAACTAAAATTTCTTTATTTAGTCATCATTCATTATCTGCTCTGTTTATTTGTCACATTTGCCGCAAATAAAGAACAGACTTTTGATATATCATTCTGGTGTACCTTATTATTATTATTGCTTGTTTTGCATAATGCTTGATCAATAAAAATAAGTAAGAATGACAATTCCTAACATAGCCTACTTTGAAATAGACGAGCATACCACTCAATTCGACAGAATTTCATGAATAAAGCCAGGTTTGTCCCATCAGTCAAATTCAGTGGTATGCTCGTCTATATCAAAGTAGGCTATGTTAGGAATTGTTATTCTTACTTATTTTTATTGATCAAGCACTATGCAGAACAAGCACTAATAAAAAGGTACACTAGAATGATATAACAAAAGTCTGTTCTTTATTTGCGGCGAATGTGACAAATAAACATAGCAGATAATGAATGATGACTAAATAAAGAAATTTTAGTTTAAAACTGACATATTATTACTATTGACATAGCTTACTTGAAAATTACCTTGATGAACCTGATGTTCAGACGAAGAAACCTGGCTTTAGTCGTGAAATTCGAATTTTATTCGATAACGGCGACACTACTCATTTTAAAGACATGAAATTTTTGGCACACTCTAACTAGTTTTTGACGAGCAATCGATCGGAATTATAAAATTATATGGTTCCCATTTGAAAAAAATGAGATTTCGTAATTTTAATGAGGCTCACTTTGAAGCCCTGTTTCAGGCACCCTGTATAATATTTCCTCATAATTTATACAAGAAGCAGTATCAGCGTACTTTCTTTTGTCTCACTGTTTCAAAAAAATTTCGTACAATGAGGGATTTTGAAGATATAAACACTAATTTGTGACAATCTTTCTGTCAAAAAATTCGAGAATCAGGCAATAACTCAACAATCGCTTGATGTGGTTGCGCATATCATACATCAAATCATTGCAGAATTAAACGAAGAATTCAAATATGTATAAATATATAGGGTGTTCCATTTGAAATAACGAAGTTCACATCCGTTTCCGGTAGAACCGGAAGTAGATTCCGCTTGAAAATATTTTACAAATTGACTTCATGCACTCTAAAACAAAAATACAAAATTTTGAATCTGTATCGCAATTCCTTCCTCGAAAACTTCTAATGAAACACTTAAAAAAATCACCCTGTATATGTAGGTATATATATATATTTAGTTTATTCAAAACTAAAAAAAAAAATTTGAAACATGATGAAAAAAATCTACGCCAATTTGGGGGCGCTGAAGAAAATCTTGCCACAGGCGCAGTAGTACCTAGATACGGCCCTGCCCTCCCCCCATGAAAAAGAGCTATATCCACCCTTGATATGATGGAACGAATCCATTTGATTAGGTGAAATGCGCTTCTAATTTTGTTTTTGTTTGCAGTTTCTGATAAAAAAAATCACATTTGATTTTTCTCCTTGAATACTATGAATAGTAGTACGTGTGTAGAAGATTTTCATCTTAACCATTCTGAGCATAAAGCATTCAAATGTTCACGAAGATTCATAATATGGCAGAAACAAAAAGGACAGAACGTTTCAAGTTTTTTCACGAAGATTAATATTCTACATGGGAAAATGCATATGTTTCTATTCCTTATTCAGAAAATTCACTTGACCTTGAAATCGAACTCCAAGGTCAGATTAAGTGTCTGCCATCAATGTACTCCTGAAAACTTAGAAATTTTCATTTAAAACTGTTTTGGATACAGGCTCTTTCCAATGAGTAATTTCAGTGGGTCTTTCAAAATGGGTCACCATGTATATAGGATTTTAAAGTGAGGCTCTTCTTCTGGTGATTGATTGATTGATTTACTGACGAACAAGAGACCGGGTTAGCGCTTGGCCTCCCTGTGACACTACGACCAACTTGGGTCTATTGTATCACTCTTTCGTCAGTGGTTCCTCACGAGAATACTGAATAGGTTCGTGTCCTTTATCAGGTTCAGTAGCCTATTTATCAGGTTTTTCGGATTCATTCCCATTTCTGGATTCATTTCTCCGAAGATTCTGTGACGCCTTCTTCCTGGGCTTCTTCTGGTAGAACTCATCAAAATAAGTCATTTCATCACAAATTTTTTATATGAATTATGCCCCTGTTTCGAGAAAATGAAGCTAGAATATTTTCTAGATTTTAGGTGAATTCCTCAGTCCGAATCTGCTCCCTCGCCTGCTCCTCCGTAGATATCAACATCTCTTGTTTTTGTCTTCTTATCTTACAAATTTGCAAAAAATTCTAGTGCGTGCAGATCAGATTAGTTCGCCATATGCCGCTTTTTCATTGTTTTTTTAAATTGAACATTTCATAGAGGAAATTCTCGGTAAAATGACTTATTTTGATGAGTTCTATCACCTGTCGAAAGAAAAGCCTCACCTTAAAATACACCCCTGTACCTATAACACCATCGTTCAAATGCTTCCGTCCTTTTCATTTCTGCTTTTTTGAGTGTCCACGCCACTTCACCATAATGTGTAGAAAAGACAATTCCAGAATGAAAGTCTCGACAATATGAATACCTTCTCCATCTTTACAATTCTTCACATTCTTGGTTGGCCATCTCTGATGTCAACTACTTTGTTATCTGTCTAAATAATCGGAAAGATTGATAATAATATCACAGCAGATTTTAATTTAACACTTCTATAATATCACTAAAAAGAGTAGTAGGTATGTACTTATAATAAATAACCACAAATCTTTCCCAATACAGTGAGGCAGCACTTGAATCAAACTTTCGAATAAATAAGTATAAAATTTCGCATCATCCAAAGATTCTATTTCTACCGGGTACATTAAATTTCAGAATAAGAAACTCACTTATAAAAATGGGTCACCTAAAGCACTGACCTCTTGTCTTCAGCTATTGAGCGCTATTTCATCCACCTTGTAGGTAGATTCGCATTCAAGAATAAAAGGAAAATTTTTTTTGACAGCTGTTGAGGAAGAATTTACAACTAATGTTGAATGATTCGTCCATGATTCCGGATATTTTATCATACTAGTGCGGTGCAATAAGTGTTACCCCCTGCCTATTAACTACTCTATTTTTATATCTTAAGAAAAAAGCTTGAACAGGTTACCAACATTTACAATGTAGGAAAGATTTATTTGAAGACAAAACACTTCCAACCCTCCAATGAAAAAACCTACCGTCAAGCCAACAGAATTCATGGAATTCTTGCAAGGTAAGATTAAAACTCTCCAACAACTCAGACTCCGATAATTTTTGAACCAAAGTGTTATACATTTTTGAAATGTGTGAAGTGTTTCAATAGGTTTCAAATGAGGTGTCGCATGATGCACTTTCTCATTTAAAAAAATCGAAGGGGTGATACCCTCATGAAGAGGGATTATGTCAGGTTCGTAACTTCTATGTCATAACATACTACGTTTAATATAAAATTTAACCTGTTTGAGCTTTTTTCTTAAGATATAAAAAAAGAGTAGGTGATAGGAGGGTGGGGGTGGCACTCATTCCACCGCACCGTATATAATACCACAAGAGATGAAATTTCACCGGCAAAATTTCTCGATTGTAACATGAAAGTTTGTTGAAAAGCAAAAAAATTGCCGAAAAGCAACAAACTTGAATATTACAAGAGAGAATTTTTACCTGCCTAAGGGCCGTATGACAAAACTTCAGATTAAATGCAAAACCTCGATTAGTGTCTATGATTCTCTTGCACCGTGTCGTAATCCTAGTTTAACAACCCTAACTAACGCTTAAAAATAATCCTCCGAATTGGGAGGATTAAATGGAAGTTCAACGATAAACTTTGAATTCTAACCCTACATTCATGGATGACACAAGTCAGGCTTGTTTCAAAAATGATGTTTGATTATAAATCAAATTGAAAAGAATAATGACTTGAAGTAGAAATTATAGATTTTGGTTTTCCTAGGCGTAGATATGAAAGATCAAATTGGTGTGAATGTGAAATGAAAAGCACACACAAGAATGAATAAGTGAACTAAATATTAACGGTCGAGGTATACAGAGAGGGCCATTGAAAACGAAACAGCGGCTCTGTAGGTCGGCAGAACCGAGTTATATAAAAACGCTCGGACACGTCAACATCATTTTCGAGGGGGACATCGTTCGCGATGAAATTCACCCGAAATACATTCCATCCCTCGGAGCTGTGACCGCCACCCCTAAATTTTTAAATGGCACCATATGGCAAGTGATACCTCATTTGAAAGGTAGTTTCTTTCTTAATATCAAACAACAAAAATAAATTCATTCTATCGATTCGTTTTCGAGATATAGGAACTTGAAGTTGGGAAATAACTTTTCATTCACTCAATCAATAAAAATAAGATCTAAAATTGCAACTGTAATAAAGTTGGAGGTACAGTTCTTCTGATATGTAGAATTTTTCTTTAATTCACTGTGACACATGGTATCATTCAATCGGAACCTATATTATTACCAATGTGTTGAAATGAAAGTGAATAAATATTAACAATTTTCCAAGATGCATGTTTATTGAAAAAATCACATATTTTCTTATATTATAGATGTTTGCCTATTATCGAAAATCAGGTTTGTTCATGCTTTTCGATCATTTCTTTTTTATTTTCCTCTGTTATACGACAGAGAATCCATGAGGATGAGTTTATCATATTTTACATCCAAATCTGAAGTGCTTCGACAATTAGAGTTTCGAACCAGGTGTATTTTCATTTGTGAAGGACGTAGAATATTCCAAAGAAAGATGTCAACTTGTGCAATGAATGTTGCATCGGTTTTTACCAAAGAAATTCGTTATTACAATCTCTTTCAATTTGCGAAACGCTCGATATAAAAAAATGTCTAAACATCGAAACTGTCAAAGCATAGAAAGGGATAAAATAAACAACGTGAAAATAGGCACAAGTGCCAATTCGCGTAAAAATAACCAGATTTGTGGATTAACTTTAATCTAGTTACATTCAGCCTCGGTGCAAGCCAAATATTTAATCCTGGATTAAATAAATTAATCGACGCTTAACTAACTAACGCTTAGAACCAATACGGTGCAAGTGGCCCTTAATTTTATAAGTATTCATCAAATACTAACTGAACGTTGTTTGTTTTTTCTATGGTATTCATTTTCGAAGCTATCTATGAATTTGAGAAACGTCAAACATTTTATCGCTTGAAATCCAACTTGTTAGTTCTGCCCGTTCCCATGTTTTATCGATGAGAAACGAGTTGTTGCTAAGGAAACTTCCTCACTAAAAATAAAATGAGTGAAATAATCAGAGAAATATTGGGAATTCTGTTTGTCTATAATTCGCTAGCATTTTATATGGTTCTGATAAATCAATCTGGACCAAATTTTGCGCGTAGCTCAAGCACTTCATATTCTCCATCTGGTTGAATCACTAGTTGTGAATTTATCAGTAAAACAAAATTTGGAACGGCCTTATTTACGGAACATTTTGCCCATTAACGAACTCAACTGCGGCATTTGAGATCCGAACCTAGCCTGAAACTTTCAAAAGCTTATCCGGCGTTATCATATATGCAGATGTACGATAGCTGGACGGACGAACAGAATTGAATTGGACCGTGAGTCCTCGATCAGTAATTCAAACCTAGCCGATCGACATCATTCTCAGCTCAAAATTGGAAAAAAACAGGAATTTCAAATTTTCACAGCTGTCACAGAAATCGTCCATCACAGACATGTTATAATAGAAATACTAAAGAATTTTTTTGCAATAATTCTAGCTAATTCTGATAACGGGATCTGGAAAAATTTCGCAATTAGCGTGAACACATTCTCCATCTAAATGCAAAATTATATGGAACCCCTGCTCGAATTTATCCCGTTAACGAATTTGACCGCGGCATTTGAGATCCGTTTCTAGAGTTATCGTGTTAACGGCCAGACGGACAAATTTGACCACTGATTGTTGATCCGTGGGACGAACCTAGACGATTGAAGCCATTTTCGGCTCAAATTTCGAGAAATACAGACATCGTGACGAAATGATAAAGCCCTCGCATAAGTAGAACTAGCGCTCAAAAATGGAACCACTATTGCACAGAATCTTACAAACGTTCACAATCACTTTCAGCACATGGCAAATCGAAAAATATTTTTTGACGTCTTTGAAATACATACATCAATTCTCAGCACAAGTTTCGAATGTGATGGAATGTGATGAAATTATGATTATTCACATATTATGAAAGTAAAACTCAAACTTCTCAGTAATATCTTCTCTCCAGGTTTTATCAGAAGATCTGTTCTTGCGAGTAAAAATCGAGATCAGCTTTGGGGTCCAAAAACTTTCAGCGAGTATTGAATAATACTGTTCATTCTTTGAAACACACCTAGTACCTAGTTAGATAATAACATAATCTTCAAAATAAAACTCGAACCCAGGAATAAACATTAATTTTCATGTCTTTCGTAGATAATCATTTGAATTCATAACACGTACAGAAAACCAAATTCATTTTCCCGATCAAAAATCATTATTGAATAAACAATCAACAATTTTCCTATTATGCTGATCCTTGCAGAAGTGAAATTAACTCACGTGTTTTGGGTCCCCAAAAAGAAACCAATTCTATTCAACCGATCTTAATTCAATAAAACCTTCGGCAAATAACCATCTCAAACCACTCCTCATCCAACTATTCTATAAAAAAGTTCACTGTTATACACATCCGATAACTTCGGACTAACAGGCACATCACTGGAATTCAGCAACGAAACTCGAAATGACAAGTATATTTCGATAAACTTTCAACTTCCATATCAATCTTCTTTTCGTACTGACCCCGTAACATCCTGAAGTTTTGGAGCCCACCAATGAATCTCCACATTGTCGATCATTCTAAATGCAATTTTACAATTATTCGATCCTTAAAACAGTTAAAACCAAAAGCAAACATTCATTCTGTTTGTCCTCTATTTATCTATTCTCTTGAATACAGATATAGACAAGAAATAGGTAAATAATTGATAAATGGTCGGGCTTCTCTTTCAATTTCAAACCTAAATATAAGAGATAGGGATAAAACGAACTTTAGGATGCCTTTCAAGGCGAAATAAGCCGAAATATAGCAGACATACTGTCAATTCCGCATAAACAGCGTTACGTTATTTCTACCCCGTATCTATTCTCGCTGAAATAATAATAACAAACATCGTACGAAACCATCAAATCTGATATCTCATTTGTGTCAATTTAGCCTTTTATAATTCGAAAAGAAATAATATAATCTCCACTTCAGACACTGTCAGTTATGAGTTAACTGTTTGAATTCAAATTTTCCCTCTAAATCGAGCCCTCTATGTGGTCATCCGATAGTACTTCGTAGTTCGTAGTCGTAGATCGCGAATCACGATGATTTTCATAGGGCCCGGCAAGAAAGTCGCCATTTAGTCTCCATTATCTATTGAAATTGGATCATCATTGTGTCTTCACTCTTTAGGTTATAATTGTGCAATCAGCAAGTGTTGTGTGATTTTTTCAGTATAAGCCTTTATACATAGTCCAAAATGTTCAAAATTAATACGGAGAACAGGCTGGCCAGGGAAGAAATCGAAAAATTGGATCGAAAATTGTCGGTTATGTGTGCAAAATTGGGTTTTCGTTGCTCTCAAATCAACGGACAGAGGGTTTGTACTTCAGTGAGATATAGTCAAAAACCGAATGTGAAAGGTACGGAAATTTTCATTGGTAAAATACCGAGACGAATTTTCGAAGACGAATTGATTCCACTGTTTCTAAGGGCTGGTGAATTGTATCAATTTCGACTAATGCTCGATTTCTCATTGAGAAATCGCGGTTTTGCTTTTGCCACGTATACAACTGTCGAAGGAGCCGAAAGGGCTATCTCCCTTTTCGACAACTTTGAGATAATCAGGAATACGAGGATCGGGGTTTTCAAGTCTGTGGATAATTGCCGTTTATTTTTCGGGAACATTCCGCAGGAGTATGACAAGGCGGATATTGCAAGAATATTGAGGGATAATTTGATCGAAGGGGTTGCTGATATAATAATGTACAAAGATTTACTCAGGCCGGAATTGAATAGAGGTTACGTGTTTGTCGAATTTTCATCGCACAGGGACGCTGCAATGGCGAAGAAACAGCTATATCCGGGCTGTTTGATCATTGAAGGTCAGTCTGTTTTTGTGGATTGGGCTGATCCAATTCCAGATGTGGACAGCAAAGTCATGTCTAAGGTAGGTGAATTCTTTCTATTTAATCATGGTTCATTTATGAATGGATCATGTGCTATGCGATTTTAATCTATATATTTATCAATGGGTACCAACCTGTTCTAGTAACAAAATGGCCTCCTCTCTTAGTGCTATCAACTAGGTTTGATTATTCATTTATAGATTATTTTCTCACCTTCTTCCAATTCCTCATGTTTGTCAAGTTTATGTTCATATTTATTAATGAATCGACCGAAATGAAAGTGTGAAAATCATTCCTTTATTTCATTCATTTTCGATAGAAACAACTGCTGATTCATTCCATCACTTGATTTTTTGATTCATAATTATGTATATTGTTTTGATTGGGGAGGTGTATTCTGAAAATGAAATTCTATGTCTATGAAAGATGCAGACGTTTCATTCATTTCTATTCTCTATTTCAAATGAAATAATATTGTGTTGATTAGGGATGGGTGGAGTAGGATGGGGAATTCATTTTTTAGTCACGAATTCATCCTATCCAACTATGTGCATATATGTATATCTATTCATATCAACCCTATCCTGTTTGAATTAGTAATCACTTACCTGAATTTTCTATATTTATGAATAGCAATAGGGGTAAATTATTTCGCCAAATATAGGATTAAATGCTCCCAAGTAAGTCGGAATTTCATTAATACAACCGTAATTTTCATGAATAGGAATTGAATCATATTTTCATGGTAAATAGATTTATGGTAGGAAAGAACAATTTGATATGTCGATTTAATAATGTTTGTACCAAATATGCTTCCTGAGGAAATTGTTTGGGACAGGTTATCCCATTATTTATATTTACATTCATTTTCAAATATCCTCGGATAAATATATAGGTATCTATTATCGTTCTAAAATTCGGCCCTTCATGACTAGCGCCACCTCCCTGCAACCCATTCAACTCACCACTTGTGTATCAGTTCTGGAGTTATTTTATGGAGTTTTCAATTCCTTGCAACATAGACTAGAGTCTGAATCTATATTCTAGAAAATTTCTACTTTTTTTGGCGAGTCCTGCGGCAATAATCGAAATCTGCAAGAATATTGATCATACTTTGCAGGTTTCGCTCTGCAACGATTACAGTTTTCTGCCTTGAATGTTCGGCAGGGAAATGAAGAATTCTATTATGTTGTATGCATACAAGAATCTGAGGAGTTTACATGATTTAGAATTTCCGAAAATGTTAGTCATAATAACATTGAGTATTCGATACGAAAGGATAATACATATTCCTTCGAAACGAATTATGAAATTATTTTATTTCGATTTTGTTTGCAGCCATTTCAACAATCTCTTTCGATATGTATGCTTACCCGGATTTAGATCGTTTGGAAGGCGAATTTGAATTATAATTTTGTTATAATAAGCTTTTTATGAGAACGTGCAGAAAATTCAGACCGTTTTACATATCTTTTAGTATGGAGGAGATATATTAAATTGCCATTATTCGAAAATGAAAATCTGTTTTTTAGGAACAATAAAGAATATGTGAAGACCTTTGTTGACGCTTTTCTTGTGTATCGATAATATAGATAGTTTTCTATTTGCAAATAGGAAGATTCTGCAAATTACTGAAAACTTCCACTCGTTTATTCAAGGAATTGTTGATAACAAAATACAGCGAAACTCCAGTTTCTAGACGTGACTCAGAAACCTGGGATTATTATCGATATAAATAATTCTTATATTTCAATAAAAAAGGGTTTTGCAATTTTCCAGGTTACAAAGCTCTTCATTCATCATCTTCCAATTGATTTGAGCAAGGAGGAACTCTTCACTATCATCAGCGAATTTGTGGATACGAAGTCGATTCTGAAGATACACAAACAGCTCAACTATGCTTTTGTGCATTTTTACTCTAGAGAAACTGCCGAGCATGCAAAAGAATCATTGAAAGGTGAGGACCAAAAATAATAGATTGGATACTTGTTCAAATTGAAAGCGAATACATATGTATCTCAATTTTTTGATTCATTTCAAGATGATCCAGTTGAATTAAATTTCTTTGCACAAGTATATATGCAGGGTGTCTCAAGTTCGAGTGCCTATTAGACGTTTCTGGAGAACTGAACATTTGAAATCTGAAAATTGGAATTATGATATTGTTCGAAATTCTCTACAGACCTAAAATATTTTTGGAGTCTGTGCACTACTGGTTATACAAGGAGTGTGAATAAATTCATTCGAAATATTTCTTTTTCAATTTTTTCGTTTCTGATATTCAATGCTGAATACATTTCTTTTGAAAGCATTGTATTCCTTCGAATAGTTTTCAAAATATCGAATAAAACCCGGAAAAAATGTCAAATATTCGTAGTCAGTATTATGTTAAAACATCCTGAGCGTAAACCGTTCTCATAACGTCAAAGTAAAAGAATGTGGAAAGGAATGTCGAAAACTGAGATCAAAAATTGACCATAACTTCTGTTTTTCAAATAAGTACCCTATTTTCTTATAATTGCGTTGGATTCTGCGAAGAAAAATATCATAGCATTCTCAGATGCTCTTGCTTCTAAATTCAGTAATTCCCGAGAGAATCCAGAAAAGCTCAAATAACCCAGTAATTACTGAATTAAGGAGCAAGAGCATCTCAGAGTGGAGAGTGCTATCACTATTTTTCTTCGCAGAATACAACGCAATCATAAAAAAATAGGGTTCTAATTTGACAAACAGAAGTTATGGCCAATTTTCGAACACAGTTTTCGACAAAAAATTTGAAACACCATGTGATGATATTTATGAAATTCAAAAGATGCATGACCTTTCCACATTCTTCTACTTTGACGTTGTGAAAACGGTTTACACTCGGGATGTTCAGAATATAAAAAATGAACATGATACTGACGATGAATACTTGACCTTTTTTCAGGTTTCTTTTCGAAATTTTCAAAACTATTTGAATGAATACAATGTTTCTAACAAAAATGTATTCAGCATTGAATACTCCATCATATAAGAAACCAAAAATTGAAAAAAAAAATGTTTTGCCAACAAATTTATTTTCACTACTTGTATAACCGGAAGTGCTCAGGTTCCAGAAATATTTTAGGTCTTCAGAGAATTTCGAATATCAATTTTCAGATTTCAAATACGTCCAGTTCTCCGAAAACCTCTAATAGGCACTCGAATTTGGGGCACCCTGTATTATTCATCTAGACATTTTCAGCAAATTATTACGGTAAACAAGCTCTACTGAGAAAATTTGCAAAATTTCTCAATTATTTGCCAATTAAAAAATAATACTTTATCCCTTGTTCCTAAAGGTATGCATGATCTCGGAGCTTGAATCAAAAACATAATAAAAAAAATATGTCAAATGCTTTCTTGATGATCCTTTAGTCTCCACATTCCAAATCTTTCATTAATTGTTAACCATGTTTGCACTTGGATTCTTCTTGAGTTCTAATGTGAATAAGGGATAAGTAATCTATACTGTACTGAGATGATAAAGAGGACAGATTTGTATTTCTGTGTGTTTGTTACGAGTAGGCTCAAAAACTACTTGGCCGATTTCAGAAATTATTTCACCCTTAGAAAGCTTCATTATCCCTAAGTGGCATAGGCTATACTTTTCACCCGAAAAGATAAAGATACCTACTATAACTTATCCATAACCTATAATCAGCTATTTTCACGTGCGCTAAACCGTAAGACTAACGTGGATACAATGTAGGACGGAAATGTAGTTCTAAAAAAAAGTCCGCGATAGCATATATCTATCTCTCAAGATTGACTTGCTATAACCTGTTTATGGTAATCAGATGATGTTTTCCAAAATTATGCACTATTTGGGAGTGTGTTTTTATGAATTGGGTATTGATCCTCATCCAACCTAATACGTTATTTATGCCCAGTATTTATTTTAGAACGAAATTGCTCCTCACATCATAAAATTACAACCAGTACATCAAAAGATATGGCAGGTTGAAGTGTTGAAGATGAAACCGCCGCGTGAAACAAATTTCTACCCGGGCGAAGCTTTTTCTCGCAAAAATATAACCAAAATCCAAACAACAATGAACTATTTCGTCATTGTTCCGAGCTGAACCACAAAATTTTAAATCGTAATTGAAAATGCTATATCTATTCACCAACAAGAGACATCATTTAGATTCTTTCTAAATATTTATATTTCAAAATCAGTTTGCATGAAAGGCAAATGCACTGACAACGTTGGCCCTGTTAGAACAAAAAATCTGATATCAGAGAACAGCAAGTTGTCTAAAAAAAATCTGAACTGCAATTTTTTTCAAGGACCTGTACTGCTTTTTCCACTAAAATCGACTTTCTTTTTGTAAATGACTAAGGGTTTCATTTGAGAGTGTCCAATTCCTTTTCCTACTCATTCTGCCTCCTATGAAAACCAATCATATCCGACAGACCTTTCCAAAATATGAATCGCCATTCGTCCTCTTTTGTTTGATTTATTAAGATACGTATCCCTCCACCCATGCTTGCTTTCCTCCGATGCACATAAATTTCCCACCCAAGAAATATTTATGATTCAGCCTTAGAACTTCGGGGCTTTATCATACCTCCATTCTATTTTTCTTATGAAGAAGTTTAACTATAACCTAGTTGCTGGTTATTATCATAAAGAAACGTTTTTTAAAAATTCAGCAGGATTTCGTTTCCGTTTCGAATGCATTAAAACTTCATGCCATTTCGATTATAGAATTCGGGATATTATGAGGAAAGGGGGTTTGAATTATTGAAGGTAATCTGGGTATTCAATAGCCTGCTTGAAAGTTATTGAATTATTCAGAAATCGCTATTGCACCGTCTCTTTAAGATAGCATCGATTTATTGGAATCAATTATATTTTTCCTCTGAAATGGAACTTTTCGTCTTTTCCAGTTTTAACCTTACTCACTTTTTCTTAAGATGCCTTACTTACACATTGTTTTCAATCGCACTTTATTTCTCTTCGACGTTATTCGGATTTAATTATTGACGAGGTCAGGTGTACATGTCAGGCTTTTCAAGCACCTGTACATATTGTATGCAGGAATGGCCTTTAGGATTAAACTATTAATTACCACTGTTTTTTTGATCAAGTTCCTATTTGTCCTAGAAAAAGTCCCGATTATAAATTCCAAAAGTATGACGAAAACGTTTAATGCATATTCGCTATTCGTTTCGAGTTTCGAGGTGAACTAGTTTAGGGTATGAAAAGAGTTCCGTACAGATTGACAATTTTTGGTTTCGATTTTTCAGGTAATAGTTGCTGCAACAGGCTTTCTATGCATCAATTCAATGAATTCGAGTACTTCCGTCAGAAGTCGCCTTCTTGACCTGGAATTGTCTCAAATGCTTGGCAGCTCCGATTGAAATGAAATATTTGATTATTTAATTTCAATTTTTGGAAGTTTAATTTCTCCACTGATACTGGGTGGCCCATTAGTGTCATTTTTACGACAGCAAGTATGCTCCAGACTGAAATGATATCGAGCATCCAGGATGTTCGTTTTTTCATTTTCTATCATTCTGAATTCGGCTTTGTTGAAAAGAAACGGCCGTTTTTGTGAAGATATTCAGGTGAATACTGATTCTCTGATATGGATGAAAAAACTCAAAGTTGATATTTCCTTAATACAATTAAGTAATACTAATATGTACTAACCTTAGCGAAGTAAAAATGTTGAAACGACCGATATACCAGAGAGTTTTAACCAATCTCATTAATTATAATCGATCAATATTTTCCGCCAGAATACATTCCATTATCGTTTATCCATAATATTAGCATTCATACATAACTTTCATGAATTGAACAAATTGTCCTCGTCAAACCCAGGTAATAAAAATACGATATCTTTTGGAAGGCAGGCAAGCAATTTGAATGGTCCTTTCATTAATCTCTATTCAATCAGTATTAGTCGTTTATTTTGAACTTCAGAAGAAATGAAAGATACCTTCTGAGGTTTTTTTCACAATAGATTTTGAAGGTTGCAACTCTTTCATACTTCAAAACCTTATCTGTGTAGCTGTTAAATAGTTGGAGGAAGGCTATGTTATGTCTAAAATACTAGCGATCGATGGGTAGTTTTTCTATCAAATACATCTAGTGGTTGCAGGGATAATTTTCACTAGGGGTGAATTTAAATGGGGCATGTGATATATCAGTTAAAAAAAAATCCATTTCACAAAAATTGAAATTATCGTGCAGAGAATAATAAATTATGGACCATGAACCCTTTCTCCTCTATTCACAATTTCTGAGAGTTGCCTTGACAAAGTACGTTTTTCACCAAAATATGAGATCTTCCAACTAAAATTTCCGTGATTTCTCCAAAATATTTCAATTTAAAAATTCTACCCTTTATTTTCGAAAATGCTCGTTTAGACACTTTGAATATTTCAAGAATTCGAGGATACTCTAGACTCAGCTCTTGGACTAAAATAGTGTAAGATCTTCGGCACCAGATACGATTAAATCAATGCAAAAGCCATACATTATATTACAAATTCAGCATTGCAACGAATTTTCTGCATAAATTGCAGCTTATGATCAATATCCTTGATGTTAGCATACTGAATAAAAGGAATTAATCCAATTAAACAACCAGCGAAATCTGATTAGATATCCTATGCGGATGTTATTGGTATATTTAATGAAGTAGGTAAATGGCGGAATGTATAAAAATATACTTTTCGAAATTATTTCTGGGTCACCTGTGATCTGTAGCAGATCAGACGTTTAAGGAGAGCTGGTGCATAAACGACAATTTATGTTTTATTATTATGATACCAAGAAAGCTGAGGACAGGGTTTTGAAGCTCCAAAAATAAATCAAACAATTATTCAAATCTAGAGTGTTTATATCCTCAAAATCCCTCTTTGTAAGAATTTTTTTGCAACAGTGAAACAAGAAAGTACGCTGATACTGCTTCTTGTATAAATTATGAGGAAATATTATACAGGGTGCCTGAAACAGGGCTTCGAAGTGAGCCTTAATGAAATCTCATTTTTTTCAAATGGGAACCATATAATTTTATAATTCCGATCGATTGCTCGTCAAAAACTAGTTAGAGTGTGCCTAACATTTCATGTCTTTAAAATGAGTAGTTTCGCCGTTATCGAAAAAAATTCGAATTTCACGACTAAAGCCAGGTTTCTTTGTCTAATCATCAGGTCTATCAAGATGATTTTGAAGTAGGCTATGTAATGATATGTCAGTTTTAAAATAAAATTTCTTTATTTAGTCATCATTCATTATCGTCTCTGTTTATTTGTCACATTCCCCCGGAAATAAAGAACAGACTTTTGATATATCATTCTGGTGTACCTTATTATTATTGCTTGTTTTGCATAGTGCTTGATCAATAAAAATAAGTAAGAATGACAATTCCTAACATAGCCTACGTTGAAATAGAGAGCATACCACTGAATTTGACTGATGGGACAAACCCGGCTTTATTCATGAAATTCTGTCGATTTGAGTTGTATGCTCGCCTTTTCAAAATAGGCTATTTTAGGAATTGTCATTATCACTTATTTTTATTGATCAAGCACCATGCAAAACAAGCAATAATAATAAGTAACACCAGAATGATATATCAAAAGTCTGTTCTTTATTTCCGGGGAATGTCACAAATAAACAGAGCAGATAATGAATGATGACTAAATGAAGAAATTTTACTTCAAAACTGACATATTATGTATAACTATTGACATAGCCTACTTGAACATTATCTTGATAAACCTGATGTTGTTTAGACAAAGAAACCTGGCTTTAGTCGTGAAATTTTAATTTTATTCGATAACGGCGAAACTCCTCATTTTAAAGACATGTTTGGCACACTCTGACTAGTTTTTGACGAGCAATCGATCGGAATTATAAAATTATATGATTCCCATTAGAAAAAAATGAGATTTCGTAGTTTTATTGAGGCTCACTTTGAAGCCTTGTTCCAGGCACCCTGTATAATATTTCCTCATAATTTATACGAGAAGCAGTATCAGCGTACTTTCTTTTGTTTCACTGTTGCAAAAAAAATTTCTTACAATAAGGGATTTTGAAGATATAAACACTAATTTGTGACAATCTTTCTGTCAAAAAATTTTAAAATCAGGCAATAACTCAACAATCGCTTGGTGTGGTTGCGCATATCATACATCAAATCATTGCAGAATTGAACGAAGAATTCAAATATGTATAAATATACAGGGTGTTCCATTTGAAATAACGAAGTTCACATCCGTTTCCGGTAGAACCGGACGAAGATTTCGCTTGAAAATATTTCAAAAATTGAGTTCATGTACTAAAACAAAAATACAAAATTTTGAATTTGTATTGCAATTCCTTCTTCGAGAACTTCTAATGAAACACTTACAAGAATCACCCTGTAGAGGTTCGTTTTCAGATCGTAATATTGGAATCTTCTACTCAATGTAGAAAATTTAAATACCGAATTCTTCCTTTCCTAAATGGATGGACCCTATTTCAATAAATATTACCATTTTGCATTTTTCTTGCATATTCATTGCCGTCCTCATTCGTTTTCAATTTTGTAATTCTCTCCAATCCTATAAGACCAAACAACCCCTTGAAATTGTCACAGTTCGAAAAATAATCGGTCAACAATGCACTTAATTTCATCAAGTTCGAGAAATCTATTCTGTAAGGAAAACATCCGCAGTAAAATTCGCAGTAAACCAACTGCAATATCGTGACCTGTTTCCATGTTGTGTTCCGCCGAATGCTTGGACCCTAAAATATCGTCCACATAAATTCCGCATTTCGTAGATCTATAAAGCGAAATTTTCAATAGGAAACTGTCGTTAAACTGATTTTTACGAATATAAATCACTAAGGGCCGGTATTATAAAGGCCAACCGAGGATTCAACCGTTGCGTCAACAACCAAATCCCTCACTATCTGGTAGTTGGCGCACGGTTGAATCCTCGGTTCGCCTTTTATAAAACCGGCCCTTAGAATAGCATACGACTTTTTCAAAATAAATTTTTGAACGCAAGTTGAATCTATATCAATAGAAACAATTACTTAACTGGAGGTCATATGCCTTAGGCAGAAGGGGAAGGATAAATATTCCATTTTCGGTGATTTCATAAATATTGTAAGAAATAAGCGAATAAATAGTTCTGTACCAAATGAAGGCCACACAAAAAACTTTTCAAAAGCTTTTATTTAACTTGCATTGTATGTACCGGGTTTTTCACCATAATTTGACCCACCCTTTAATTTTGTTACTGAAGGAGGTACAAAAAAATGTTTCTCACAAAAGTTTCACGAAGTCGACTAATGTTTTTCAAAATGATTTCACAAAATGAAATATATACAGGTGGGCAACATATTGATTGCAACTCCTTTTTTTCAAATGGAACACCCTGTGGACTTTTCTATATTTGGCAAGCTCTTTTTCCCCTAATTTCGAATATATGACATATGTTTGGTCTAATTCTCTTATTCTGAGTACCACAGAGAAATTTTAAGAACTAATTTCTTTAGTTGATACGAAAAGTGTAAAACGTTTAGTATATAGAATTATTTATTCAATACTACCATAGTTTATTATTTTTCCTTATTTTTTATTGGATACTGTTGGGTATTCATTGAAAGAATTTCGCTTTCGAGTAAATTGTTTGAATATAAAGAATTTTGGAATGATTTCACGTATTTATTTTTTATTCCGTAGTTTCATGTGAAAACTTTGAAACTCTGAAAATAAAAAAGGAAGACCCACATACGCCTATATATATTCGATATCAGAAAAGAATAATTAATTAAAATATGGAAGAATATACAGGGTGTCCCATTTGAAGAAATTTAGTTGCACTCAATATGTTGTTCACCCTGTATATAGTCCAATCGACGTCATTATTTTCAAAGAATTTATTCGATTTCTTACAATTTTTGTATGAAATATTTTTATGTAACTGTTTTTCCAACAGAGTTAGAAGGAGGGTGAATTTATAGTGAAAAACCCGGTACACGTATGTATGTTTGTTCGGGTGGAATCTTGCTACTCAATTTTGAAGCAGATATCTTTAACCGATTGAGCTGAAATTTTGTATATACGTTCAGTTTGGATGACAATACACGATAAGCTTTGTGACGTCATTCTATATCCGAGATGGCGGAATAGTTTCTCTTGATGCATTTCTATAATAAAGGTATCAAATGAAAGAGCTTGTTGAGAGTGATTCGAAAAATAATGTGACGTCGTTCTATATCCAATATGGCGGACCATCCAAGATGGCGGAATAGTTTTTTGTGATGCATTTCTATAATATGGGTATCAAATGGAAGAGCTTGTTGAGAGTAATTCGAAAAATACTGTGACGTCGTTGTAAATCCAATATTGCGGAACATCCAAGATGAATAGTGTTTTGTGATGCATTTCTATAATATGGGTATCAAATTAATGAAAGGGCTTGTTGAGAATAACTCTAAAAATAATGTTGACGTCATTCTGAATGCAATATGGCGGAATATCCAAGATGGCGAAATAGCGATAACTAAAAATTAAAGAATTAATTAAAATAAAAGAACCTCTTCAAAAAAAGCTTTCATTCAAATGCTCTAAAAAAAATTTCATTTTAAATTTTAACTATCAACTTATAACTTCACTATACACAATTTATATGATCATAAAAGCTTGTCGCGAGGTTTACGTTAGTACCTATAAGTATTTAATAAAACTCAAAAAAAAAAAAAAATTTAGCAGATTAAGATACTCAATTGAATAGGTACTAGTTCATTTACACGTGTTAATCGCCCGACAAGCTTTTATGATCATATGAATTGTGTATAATGGAGTTATAAGTTGATTGGTAAAATTCAAAAGGAAAATTTTATTTTTTCTTTTTAGAGCATTTAAATAAAAGCTTTTTCGAAAAGGTTTTTTTATTTTAATTAATTTTTTGCATTCACATTCACACTGCTATATATTCAAAATATTTTCAGCTCTTTGATGTTGCGGCTTAACTCGAAAAATACTAACAACTTTGATATTTCGAATAGGATACCCTGTATATCATTGCTTTTCTCTTTTTGCCGTAGCGTCAAGCCTTTTGTGATCATTTCTGTATTAACTCGTCTATCACCAGATTTACTTTTTTTGTACAAAACAGAGCTTCAATTGAACAATTCGGATTCTCAAAATCCGACATTTTTCAGAAACAATAAAATGTGCGTTCTTGCAAATAGAATGTTGGGTCATGCCATAAAAATAATAGCAATTTCATCAGCCTAGAGAAATAAAAGCTCTTCGATTTTTTAGGTTGATGAATAAAACTATCGGCGATATCACGTTGAATTTGTGGTGTTAGGAAGCTTGGCATAACCCATGATTTATCATTATTATATTCGAAATTGAATGTGAAAATACTGAAAATAACAATGTAGTTATGTGAAACAGTGGGGACGTTGATTTAATATACATTATGGCCTGAACTTTGGTGATAGCGATAAATCGGTTTATATACACTCATTATGGTATTAGGTTAAAATCACCACCATTGATATATTCCGCTGATTTTGAGCACGATACCTACCTATTTACATAATTATAATTCACACCTGAACGCGACTATTGTTTGCGTACGGTTTTAAATGTACATGGAACACGACATTATTTAATTGGTCATCCAGTTCGTTCAGTTACTACACTTGTGATAACAGTTATTGTGGTTGAATAGAAAAAAAGAATAGGTCAAGACATGGTATCATTATCTCTTTCAAATTCTTAGGCTCAGTATCTTCGGAGATGAAATTTGAATTGAAAAATGAAGAACTGATGTGAAGTCGGTAGCTTTTTAGCGCTCGTTCATCTATCTTATAGGTAGATCTGCATTCTAGAAAGCAAACGGAAAACTTTTGACAGCTGCAAAAAAATATATCAGCTGTCAACTGATGATAAAAAAATCTTGGCTCCCAAATTTCCCATAAATTTGCATGAAAATCTCCCTTATTGTTGAGGCTACAGCAGTACAGCAGTAAAATCGGCTATCGTTTATTTTGATTTACTTCATTACAATACGCTCTATGCTTATTAACTAAATGTACATGGAATTGTGATCATTACGAATTTCTATTTTGATTTTTGTGGAGCGAGATTTTCGTTATTTTACTAGAAATTAATCGCTATTGAATTGAACCAATAAATCAACTGCCAAAGTTGACAGAGCTTGCAGATCATACTGTATAAAAAATATCGAACCATTTTTGCAGGTGATTATATTGAATATTTTTTACAGCCCTTCCGTTTCCTGATGTCATGATCGAATGGGCTCGCCCTAGACAATTCAGTAAGCAACAACGTTTGGAATCACCACCAACTCATTTCTGCCTGTGAGTAATACATACATGAATTTTATTTGAACATGAATAATTAATTTTACACATTCAGCAATTCGGAACATGGGAAAGAGAGTCCATTTCGCTCAAATTTCAACTTCCACTTACGGATTTCTTCCGGACGAAAAAATAGCTGATGTCTCATAAAATATTCATCAGCTTTCAGCAGCAACTCCTCTGTGTTCTAGAGCGTTGAGTACTTTTCAAAAAGTTTTTCGTCTAGACTCTGGACCAGTGGTTCTCGAACTTTGTGTATTTCGTGCCTTAATAAAATTTTCATGTATCCGGATCTTTTCGTTTTATATTGTTGTTTTCTCTAGCATCGCAAAATGCTAATGTTCTGCTGCGATCGTGATCTAGATTTGATCGCATCTTAATGTTGTTCCATACCCGAAAAAGGCGTGCATGAGCCACTTTAGTTCATAAAAGCGAGAGCGTCTTACGTGAATTCCCCTAAATTATATTTCCACATGGTGTAAAGCCGGCCATAGACATCGTTATTTTTCATCCGTTTTCCTCGCCGCGATTCGAACCGCCGAGTCATATCGCAGAACTGTTTTGCCCACACACTTCGGTAAATTCTTCCCGTTATTTTACTGTCGTTCACGATTAAGCACGTCATGAAGAGGAAACATCTCTTAGCAGTGGCGGCCGCGGTTTCGGTGCTGAATAAAAAAGAATCAAATTTATTCTTCACTGTTTTAATATCAGCGCCTTCCTTCCAATTCATGATATTTTTTCAATAATATTACATAACCTTCCCTCTTCTTGTTTCTATTCCTGTAATCTGCTGATTTAATTCGCCATAGACAAGGATGCAACCTGTCCAAATGGATGAAATCCACAATTAATTGTTTATTCGCCGTCTTCTGATCCATCCCGGTCAAAAATAGTGATAGAAGAAGTGATTAAGAAACAGCAGAAGTAGACGCACTTGTGGAGAGGACGCGACTTGTACTACGCTAATGGAAAATAACCGCCGATTCTCGACGAAATCCCCACACACAGTCGGTATGGCACGACAACCGATGAACCGTCGTGAAAAAAATCAAGCATCGGCAGATATTTGTACCGACGATTCGTACCGACGGTTTTTCGCCATACACATCGGTTTTTGGCGCTTTTGCCGGGACGGTTCGTATCGCGGCGTTATAAACGGATAAAAATAACGATGTCTATGGCCGGCTTAAGGATCACAATCACATTCTTCATTCACCATGTATCGGTTTCCATCGCTTATATTATTAGTACAGGCACACAGTGAACCAGCGTCGATTGGAGCGGTTCTCTCCAGCCTAGGGTTGTCAAAATAGAAAAGGGCTGAGATTAATTCGGAGTATCCCGGGTTTTGTATTTTGATTATTTCTCTCTGAATGAATATTATTATTATATATTATTATTATCTATGCGTGGTCCAATAGGAATTTCTTATCGGAATCCACGGAATTATCTAGATTTGAAGTTGAATTTGGCCGTGAATGCCTTTAAAAATACTGTTGATCTGATGATATTATTCATCGAGATTCTGTAGCTATAGAATTGACAGGGAACAAAAACGGTAATCCTAAGGGACTTTCACCACTGTTTTCCACAAAACTATGGTTGAACATTCTTGATTCACATTGCGATACTGTGCAAACGTATCTCGAGGTGTTCCTAAATTCTTGTGATTTATTTTGGAAAATTAAAAGTTTGAGTTTGTTCGTTTGAATTCTTCGATCTCATTTTGTTTCCTGGGATATAAGTCGCTTTTTTTTCACTGTGAGTTCGGTTTGTTTATTTTCCTTTTCGCTGATACAAACGTTCGCTTATCATATGTACTGCAGCGCGGGTGTTCATATGCTTGATTTTATCTGCTGTTTGTAATCGAAATACACTGCCCTTTATTGAACCGTTGCGTCCCCTGTTTTTATCCTGATCCTATTTTCCATTCTCCGCAATCGACTTTCTGTGATAAGTCTCTCTTATAGACCCAGGAGAGTGAAGTTTGTTTTATTCTTGTTCCCTTCCTAAAAAAAGAATAAATTCTTGGTATCAGCCTACATCTAGTTTCGCGGTGGCTCATCAGTTGGTGTCCTGTCTGATCTGTTCTTGTGGGGTGACTCCTTTGCCAAATCTTCAACCTTCACATCGGAACCTGATGAACCAATTCCTGATGTTGATGCACCCAGATGCCACCATACTCTGGATCGTATCAGCTTTCGTCCCACTGAAATTAACGACATTCTAAGATCACTTGCACACCTCTGCACCAGGTCCTGACAACATTCCCGCTAGCATACTAAAAAAACTGCGCTGAGTCTCTAACTGATCCTATTACCAGACTACTTCATATACAGGGTCTTTCACGAGGAACCTCACCCATATTTATACGGGAAACTACTGAACGTATTTTCATGAAATTCAGCACTTATAAGTATTTCACGATGCTGATGAAATCTAAAATATTTTCAAGGCATGAGCTCCTCCGGTTTTTCCGGAAATGACGTCAACTTCCGTTTTTCAAATTAGAACACCATTTTTTTATTGCAGAAATAGATTCCTTAGAAAATTTCAAGTTATTTTGATGTAACATTTTTCAGTTTTGGTTGGAAAATTCTCTCTGAGCGGGAAAATTCGAAAAAAAAATCGAAAATAGAGCTCCGCTGAAACAAGAATAACTTCGAGGTTTTTGGATGGAAAATTTTCATTTTTGGGATTTTTCAAGATGTAAGATTGATGTATCCACGTTAAAAATCGAAATCGCGATTCATGATACAGGGGGTGAAAAAATCGCTTTCAAAGTTAGGGATGACAAAATCGTGAAAAATCAATTTTTTCAAATTAGAACCCCATTTTTTTATGGCAGATATTGAATCTACGTTGAAAAATAATGTGAGTGTATGCATCACACCCTTGCCCTTAAGTGGATATTAACTCAGAAAATATCCATTTTAGGGCAAGGGTGTGATGCATACACTCACATTATTTTTTAACGTAGATTCAATATCTGCCATAAAAAAATGGGGTTCTAATTTGAAAAAATTGATTTTTCACGATTTTGTCATCCCTAACTTTGAAAGCGATTTTTTCACCCCCTGTATCATGAATCGCGATTTCGATTTTTAAAGTGGATACATCAATCTTACATCTTGAAAAATCCCAAAAATGAAAATTTTCCATCCAAAAACCTCGAAGTTATTCTTGTTTCATCGGAGCTCTATTTTCGATTTTTTTTTTCGAATTTTCCCGCTCAGAGGGAATTTTCCAACCAAAACTAAAAAATATTACATCAAAATAACTTGAAATTTTCTAAGGAATCTATTTCTGCAATAAAAAAATGGTGTTCTAATTTGAAAAACGGAAGTTGACGTCATTTCCGGAAAAACCGGAGGTGCTCATGCCTTGAAAATATTTTAGATTTCATCAGCATCGTGAAATACTTATAAGTGCTGAATTTCATGAAAATACGTTCAGTAGTTTCCCGTATAAATATGGGTGAGGTTCCTCGTGAAAGACCCTGTATATTCTTGATTCTATGAAGCTGCCTACAGTATGGAAATGTGCCAAGGTCACTCCAGTGTATAAGAAAGGGGACAAGCTCGATACATGTTGTGTATTAGGTTCGTATTTACCCATAAAAAATATCTAAAAAAATCTAGCTTCAAATTTTCTGCGAAAACAGTTGATATTATGACATGTGCCAAATATGGCCCAATTCGCGTTACAGGGAAGTAAAACATTTGACTTTTTTAAATCAATTCATGGGGAAAAGGTCAAAATACAGCCCATTACAACTTCTTATTCTAGGTGAAAACGTCGAAAACCATTTCGGTCCTTGTTAAGACATAATGCAACATTGCATTTCTCACAGGAAGCATGTGACTCTGCTTTGCACTCCGGATATTTACATCTTCGCTGATCTCCGTGCCATTCTGAAAAATGTCTTACGTTATATTTCTGGTGCAGGTATCTGTGAGAAAGGATCCTTTTTTTTTCAAGTCCAATTGTGACTGCAGTGAGCAACTTGGTCTGCCGCGCTTCTTAGATGTCACGTAGGGTCTAGTGAGAATTTCTGCTAGACCAAGTTTGAATTCAGCCAATGGTAAATGATCATCTCAATTCAAATGAATTTTCTTCTTACTCCTATTTTCTGTATTTGCTGCAGCTACAGCAACTTTCGGTGAAACCCTCAGACTATAGTCTAAGTGTGAGTGAAACTCCATTTGAATATCGAAGATAACATGTTCAGAATTTTTGAATTGACATTTGAATGAGTAATCCATATTGATTTTCAGTAGTGTATGAAGAGCCCAAAAAAAGATTGTATTTCTGGTAAAGGAGATTTGAAGCAGATCATATAGTATTCCGTGCTGTGATACCAAATTTCAACATGAATATCTTGTTCCATTAATTTTCTCAGAGAATCTATTTTATTCAACTCAACTGCAACATGATATTAGCTATGGCCCGAATTGCCGATTCCAAAGACTCAAATATAGAGATGAACTTATTTGTTATAGAGAACATCTAGAGGTTTCTTGAAAAGTTTGATTACCGATACAGACGTATAAACCTGAAATGCGCCATATCATTTCATAAGGCCCTGGACTTTCGCGGTTTTTGATGGATGTCGAAATGTTTCCTACTGTTTCCTCGTTTATGTCGATATTGTCTTCTCCGTTCCACAGTGTTTGCTCCGGCTCTTCTGCTTCCTCCGCACTATATAGGGTTTCAAAATATTTTTTCCATTCCTCTTTCGTAATTTCGATAGTTTTTGAAGTATCCTCTATTTCTAGCTTGTTCCTTCTCAACATTCCTCTTATTTTCTGCTGGGAGCCATACATATCTCTCCATGCCGCTGTGAATCCTTCCCAATATCCTTCCTTTGAGAGTCTTTCGCCTTCAATGTAAGAAACGTATACCGCCAGATGGCAGTGCATTGCATTAATTTTTATTCATTGGATTATTCAGCTTAATAGAACAAATGTTGGGGCACAGGGAATATAACTAGAAATACTACCCTGAACAAGATATCATACTGCCTGTATAATTTGGTATAGTACTCTCTTTTTCCTTTATCAGTCATCTGGGAGGAGATACCTGCGGTGCGTGTCATTTAAAAGAAATTCAATTCCATGTTAAAATCCATAATTGTTATTAACAATTGATTTTCACTAATCGACGGCTAAAACAAACCTTAATGACTTGTCTTTGAGAAAAATGAATATTTATCATTTCGAATAGAAAAATTCAAGGAAATAAATTTCGCGGAAACAACAAATTCTTGTAATATCATTTACAAAAAAACGGTAAGTTCTGAAAGAAAAAGGAAATAGACATTGCATTAACTAAATGAAAGACTTCAATACTGAAATGAAAAAACACAAAAATATTTGTTAGTTTTGATGGTGGAAATGTTGAAAAATAACCAAAAATGATGAGGAATATCCTTTTCATGCATTTAATACTTATAAAAAATTTTTTTTATTATTTTTATCTTTATACACTCATACATCCCTTCATCAATCCGAAAAAATAAATCGTTTCTGACTCCCTTTTTTTCCAGGAATGTAGACCCTTAATTCTATGTAGTATTTTGGAGTTTACTATATTTCTTTCTGCTATGTAGAAAGTCCAGTTTTCTTGATTCTTATCTCTGAGTCATTTAATGTATGCACCTTTTTTCGATGCGATAGTTCTCATGTGTAAACCTGCTCGGTTTCACTGAATGTTTCAGATCTTTGCCGCCAAAAATGCGTCGTCATTACCAGCAATATATCAACTCTATGATTTCTGAAACATCTTCTAACGATAGCCAAAAATCGGTAAGTACAAAAAAGATTGATTTTATGTTCAGATATATTGAGTAGGAATAATATACTGGATGATATATTTCAGTCCTCTAACACCCCAATGACACGTAGCCTCATGAGTGGTCTGGATTCTTCGCCTATAGAGGTGAGTATGATTTTTTTGCAAAGGACGAAAAACGTCGGCTTCATCAATGTCAGTTCACATAGCTGAAGTTTGATTTCTATCGAAGTTCAGATGTCCGTCCTTAGCGTACAACATTCCAGTTGTGTATTTCCGCGAAAAATGTTCAATTTTTTTTCGTGGAGCGGACACGTTTTCATATAGGTATAAAACCACTAGAGATGAAATTTTGCCGGCAAAATTTCTCGATTGTAAAATGAAAGTTTGTTGCTTTTCGGCAATTTCGCGAATGACAATTGTTTTACTCGTCTGGCGGCTCGTGATTTTGATACAAATGTCTCTGTTTGTCAACTGTGAGATTCGGCATAGTGTGAACGCTTCTTAAGAATCAAATAAATCTATGGCAGTGCGGACATTATCTGTTACTTTGTGAACTCATGAATTCTTTCACCATCCAGAGGACGATAAGAAATTGAATTAATTCTTTAAGTTGTTTCATGATCGATCCATCTTCATTACATCAAAATTCATATTTCAGGAAGTTATGCCGATAGCTGATGGAAGTAATAGTTTAAGCAAAGCCTCCATACAATCGCTGCTCGAAAATGTGAGTTATGTGATTTACCTCCAGAATTATGAGTATTGATTACAAGACAATCTATTTCTGGTTATTATAGCAAATACTGAGGAACATTGAGAACATCCAATTGCAACCTTCTATGATCAATCAGAGATTCTGCGGATTCCCAAGAGCACCCACTCCTTCAGGAAATCCTGCATCTCGGATAACTTCATGCTCAGAAGAGGTGAGAGTGAATCTATTTCATAAAATGCTTCTTACTAACCGAAAGGTGGGGATTCTTCAAAGAATCAACACATAGATATCTGATTGTAACATCGCAGTTGGCTTCGAATTATTCATTGTCGCTCCTTACTAAGGGTCCCGAACTGTAATTATAGAAGAACAAAGTAAGATTATGGTTGTGTAGTGCGCAAAAAATAAATTCATCTGAAATATAGTTCGGGCTCTTACTGATGAGCGACAAAGAATAATTCAGATCCAACTTCGAGGTAACGGTCATTTATATACAGGGTCTTTCACGAGGAACCTCACCCATATTTATACGGGAAACTACTGAACGTATTTTCATGAAATTCAGCACTTATAAGTATTTCACGATGCTGATGAAATCTAAAATATTTTCAAGGCATGAGCACCTCCGGTTTTTCCGGAAATGACGTCAACTTCCGTTTTTCAAATTAGAACACCATTTTTTTATTGCAGAAATAGATTCCTTAGAAAATTTCAAGTTATTTTGATGTAACATTTTTCAGTTTTGGTTGGAAAATTCTCTCTGAGCGGGAAAATTCGAAAAAAAAAATCGAAAATAGAGCTCCGCTGAAACAAGAATAACTTCGAGGTTTTTGGATAGAAAATTTTCATTTTTGGGATTTTTCAAATTAGAACCCCATTTTTTTATGGCAGATATTGAATCTACGTTAAAAAATAATGTGAGTGTATGCATCACACCCTTGCCCTAAAGTGGATATTAACTCAGAAAATATCCATTTTAGGGCAAGGGTGTGATGCATACACTCACATTATTTTTTAACGTATTTTTCACGATTTTGTCATCCCTAACTTTGAAAGCGATTTTTTCACCCCCTGTATCATGAATCGCGATTTCGATTTTTAAAGTGGATACATCAATCTTACATCGTGAAAAATCCCAAAAATGAAAATTTTCCATCCAAAAACCTCGAAGTTATTCTTGTTTCAGCGGAGCTCTATTTTCGATTTTTTTTTCGAATTTTCCCGCTCAGAGAGAATTTTGCAACCAAAACTGAAAAATGTTACATCAAAATAACTTGAAATTTTCTAAGGAATCTATTTCTGCAATAAAAAAATGGTGTTCTAATTTGAAAAACGGAAGTTGACGTCATTTCCGGAAAAACCGGAGGTGCTCATGCCTTGAAAATATTTTAGATTTCATCAGCATCGTGAAATACTTATAAGTGCTGAATTTCATGAAAATACGTTCAGTAGTTTCCCGTATAAATATGGGTGAGGTTCCTCGTGAAAGACCCTGTATACTAGGGTGGAGCGATTTTCTCAATTTTATAATCTGATGATGCCTGGTATCGGAATGAATGTCTTTTAGGGTGAGTATAGACCAAAAAAAATCTCACTCTTATCGGACTTAATCTTCAGGTTCCTAGAAGGGGGGGAAATTTCCCATTATCAGTAAATATTTCAACTTCGAATTTCAAATCTATAACATATTTTTCTTATAGTCTTTTAATCCCTTGTGTTATAATTTATCTTATTCTTTTCTGAAAACCCATAAAAAGACCGAAGGGCGTCGCCAGAGGGGGCAGCTCCTAGAGCTCAAAAATCCCTTAAAAACTTATGAAATAATAGCATAATATACGAAAATCAGTTCATTCTTTCTATTCTGATTGTATCTTGCCCCCCTAGCTCAATTGCCCCCCCTGGCTGGCGACGCCCTTGAAAAGACCTGTGCCACTTACTGACCTATTTTCAAATATCTATCAGCCATTTAAATTTAATAATTTAGCTTTTTTCCACTCTCCTACTAGTATAATAATTACTTATCTGGAAAACTACTACATTACTAAGTTTATATATTACTCAATATTACGTTAAGTTTGTTATACCTATTATAGGCTCTAAGTAAGATTGAGAAATTGGTCATAAAATTATGAGGCACTATATTGTCAATGTCCAATTTTCATTTTTTTCTAGATAGAATAATCCGATAGCTCAGCAATCTGAAACACGTTCCTTTAAGCCTTTAGCCAAGCAACGAGCTTGAGAAATTGGTCATAAAAGTATGAGGCACTTGTCAATGTCCAATTTTTTCTAGATAGAGTATTCCGAAAGCTCAGCAATCTAAAACACGTTTCTTTTGGCCTTTATCCAAGCAACGAGCTCGAGAAATTGATCATAAAATTATAACGCACTTGTCAATGTCCAATTTCAAATTTTTTTAGATAGAGTAATCCGAAATCTAAAACACGTTCCTTTAGGCCTTTAGCCAAGCAACGAGCTCGAGAAATTGGTCATAAAATTATGAGGCACTTGTCAATGTCCAATTTTCAGTTTGTTTTAGATAGAGTAATCCGAAAGCGCAGCAATCTAAAACACGTTCCTTTAGGCCTTTAGCCAAGCAACGGGCTCGAGAAATTGGTCATAAAATTATGAGGCACTTGTCAATGTCCAATTTTCAGTTTGTTTTAGATAGAGTAATCCGAAAGCTCAGCAATCTCAAACACGTTCCTTTAGGCCTTTAGCCAAGCAACGAGCTCGAGAAATTGGTCATAAAATTATGAGGCACTTGTCAATGTCCAATTTTCATTTCTTTCTAGATAGAGTAATCCGAAAGATCAGCAATCTAAAACACGTTCCTTTAGGCCTTCAGCCAAGCAACGAGCTTGAGAAATTGAAATTGGTCATAATATTATGAGGCACTTGTCAATGTCCAATTTTCAATTTTTTCTAGATAGAGTAATCCGAAAGCTCAGCAATCTAAAACACGTTCCTTTAGGCCTTTAGCCAAGCAACGAGCTTGAGAAATTGGTCATAAAATTACGAGGCACTTGTCAATGTCCAATTTTTAATTTTTTCTAGATAGAGTAATCCGAAAGCTCAGCAATCTAAAACACGTTCCTTCAGGCCTTTAGCCTAGCAACGAGCTTGAGAAATTGGTCATGAAATTATGAGGCTCTTGTCAATGTCCAATTTTCATTTTTTTCTAGATAAATTGGGAGAGCGGGAATGGGTGGAACCCGATTTGCAGCAACCTCTCCGTGGCGGGTTCTGGGTTGGTCTTTAGCGAAGAAAACCAAGCGAAGAGCTGTAACTCGTAAAATAAACCAAATTATTTGGTCATTTATACATTTTTATTTTACGTAAATTTTCGGGGACATCTAGGAACCTGAAGACGTCACATTTAGGAACCCAGATTTTGCCATTTCATTAACCACATAAAAAGACACCAATCGTGCACCCAGGTCAAAAGAAAAATTGAAGATAATTTTTTCTTGTATAAAATCGCTCCGCCCTACTGTATACCCTGTATTGTGAATTGGTGTAACATCCATGATATTGTCGAAATGAAAGGAATAACAGAAACTTGGCCGTATTTATGTCATAAAAATTTCAAACTAAGCCGACGTTTCGAAGGGTCTTCCCTTCTTCTTCAAAGGCTAAAAATAGGTTACATGTCAAAGGAATACAAGAACTCTACACCGAAAACATACCTAGGATGGAAATTTTAAGCTATTACGCTACAGTAGTACATGAGACGTTATGTGAAATAATTACAGACTGTGAGAAACTTTCTCTCCGGAACTGCAGAAATTCATCGACGCTGACAATCTTCATATAACGACGTGATGATTAAAGAAAAACTAGGATACCCTCGGCCATATGAGGATATGGGCGGAAAAAGTCATGTATCCTCAGCGTCAACGAATGCGTTCAGGAAAGTAATAACATCTTCAAGTTTTAAAAACACAGAGAAGAAAAGCGACAACTGGTCTCTGTGCTTTTAAAACTTGAAGATGTTATCACTTTCCCCATGCATGTCCCCAAATTGCATTTTTGAACCTTGTCATGAAAAGGTTCTTATTATATGCGCAAATTCTTAAGGTCGACCACTTTATATTTTAGATTAGTATGAATACATTCGAAATTTAAGTGACTTATTTTTCAGCCGCCTCATCGTAATCCTCTCATTGGCCTACCCATAACTTTATTACCAACAAGGGTGAGTTGTTACTGATCAAAGAGTTCAGAAAGTATATTGAAGACTATTTTCAGCAAAGAAACACACCACCTCCGATGGTCCACAATGAGAAACCCAAGTACAATGAAATGTATTCGAATACATCGTGCAGAACTGCGTTTTACCAACCCTACTACCATAATAACAGCATGTTCCCTTCAAGAGAGGTAAGAGTTTCATATACAAAAGACAATTACTTATACAGGGTAAGGTGAAATTAAAGGATAATCAGTCACCGAAGGAGAGGCATTAGGACTGAAAATCGAAAATAATTTTTAGTAAAAGTTCACGGATTTTCAGTTCACAGCTACATACTAAAGCTGAGTAATAAAAAGAACAATTCGAGCTTTAGTTTGACTATAAATACTAAAATTTCATTTTTTCATCATTATTTCATTTGTGGCGTTTGTTATGAATGTATAAAAAACGGAAATATCCTCAACTAACTTTCATTCTTACAGCCCGTTTTTCAACCACAATCTGTTACGCCAGTTCTCAATTCTGGAAGGGTAAGTATCTTCTTTTATCACTTCGAGTTATTTTTTAATATGGACAAAGGACCCCGCACTTTTACTACGGGAAATGGCGTTCCGTCAAATTTTCTAAAATTTTGGTATAATGTAGTACTCGACATACTGATCAAAAGTGTCCATGGCCCCAACTCAATCCTATGACTAGTTTTTGAGATACAGGGCGTTGAAGTTGAGAATTACCCACTTTTACTACGCCTGTATCACGGAACAGAATCGAATGAATTTCAATTTTTCTCAAGAAACATTTCATCACATCCCCAAGGAGCAAGCATATAGAGGAATATGACCGAAAATCGTTACGAATACAGGGTTATCCATAATTGAATGCATGCCCGATATGGAAAGTATAAAATATGTCAGTTCCAGAGCGAGAACATTCGCAAAATGAACTATTACACTAGATATGTTGTTGTTACATCGAAAACGTCTGAAATACCCAGAATTTATACTGGGTGATCCATTATTATAGAAACTATTCTCAAGGAAGGTTAAATGGACACCCTGTATTTATGGGTTGATTCAAGGTGTTTGTTTAATTTTTTTAGAACATATCATCATGGACTTCAAAGAATACAGGGTGATTCAGTCATGAATTGAACTTTGAACCTCACGAAAATACCCAAAAACCACCTTTTTTTTTCATCACCCTCTATTTCAAGATTGAATCCGACGAGGTGGGAGTTTTCTTTCACCACTGTACTTTATATGAAAACATCAATACGGCTGAGAGTTTTTATCCACTTCCTATGACCAGATTTTTTTTTATGTAATATGAAAATTATTTATTTATGTGATTCTATTCGTATTCCAGCAGAAAATCTGGTCATAGGAAGAGGATGAAAACTCTCATCCGTATTGATGTTTTCATATAAAGTACAGTGGTGAAAGAAAACTCCCACCTCGTCGGATTCAATCTTGAAATAGGGGGTGATGAAAAAAAAAGGTGGTTTTTGGGTATTTTCGTGAGGTTCAAAGTTCAATTCATGACTGAATCACCCTGTATTCTTTGAAGTCCATGATGATATGTTCTAAAAAAATTAAACAAACACCTTGAATCAACCCATAAATACAGGGTGTCCATTTAACCTTCCTTGAGAATAGTTTCTATAATAATGGATCACCCAGTATAAATTCTGGGTATTTCAAACTTTTTCGATGTAACAACAACATATCTAGTGTAATAGTTCATTTTGCGAACGTTTTCGCTCTGGAATTGACATATTTTATACTTTCAAAATCGGGCATGCATTCAATTATGGATAACCCTGTATTCGTAAGGATTTTCGGTCATATTCCTCTATATGCTTGCTCCTTGGGGATGTGATGAAATGTTTCTTGAGAAAAATTGAAGTTCATTCGATTCTGTTCCGAGATACGGGCGTAGTAAAAGTGGGTAATTCTCAACTTCAACGCCCTGTATCTCAAAAACTAGTCATAGGATTGAGTTGGGGCCATGGACACTTTTGATCAGTATGTCGAGTACTACATTATACCAAAATTTTAGAAAATTTGACGGAACGCCATTTCCCGTAGTAAAAGTGCGGGGTCCTTTCTGCCGATTCGGGTAAATTTTTGGCTACTTGCTCTTCTTTTAATAATTTGCGGAATTAATGTTGTCCCCCTTTTTATAAGATTATATTTATCGAGAAAAAAAATCATAGAAATTTTTAAACAATATGTTATAGGACATGGAAAAATTACATATTTGAACCTTGAGCTATATGAATTAGTCGAATTTTCATGAGGTCTCGAACGATATGGTTAACTCGCTGATGTCAAATACTGGGTCCCATGCATAATTGACCGGCCGTCCGTTGACACTATGAATATCGAAAGGAAAAAACTAGAAACTTAAAATTTTCTATTTCTAAAAAGTGTTTTCATTTCGTTCAGTGTGAAACGGCAACATGTTATTATTCACATAGATGCATAGAATTACACTATTTTTTCGGGCAAGTAGCGTTCCTCGTTACTGTCGAGTCGAGTGCATTTATTATCGTAGCGGCATAGACCATAAATGAAACGAAATTTCAGTAGAGGGTTCAGAAAGAATACTTATACTATAAGAACATTTGAAATTCGCGGGGAAGCTATTCCCTAAATGTATAAACTCAATTTCTATCGAGAAATATGAACTTTGCATCAATTCCAGAAGATCATTTCAGAGGCGTAGTCAGCCCAATTTTTTTTTCAAATGGCTATATCTTTTCAACAGAGCCGAATTCGGAAAAATGGAAAATGAAAAAAAAAGGTTTCTTTTGACCTCAAGAATCTTCAGTTAAAATATATGTACAGGGTGGCCAGATTTCGATGAATTAGTACTACAACTCCTAAACTATAAGAGATAGAGAAAAAGTAATATACATGTCATGTTCACTTTTTCGAGAAACCGAAATTGCTGAAAACCCGAAGTTGCTACGGCGTCTAGTTTCCGAGCTACTGGGCGATTTTGGTATTTGGCCAATTATTATAATTGACTATAACTTCCGTCTTACAGGATCTACGCTCTCGAAATTAACACATCTTTAGGGCACTTTTTTTACTGCTTTTGAGCGGTGCTATTGGATTTTTTGTATCTGCTCAAATTTCGGAGCTATAACAAAAATTTTTTTTTCAAATGGAAACCATAATGGGAAATGATATTTTCCAATAGATCTTTCTTCAACAATTTCAAAAATATATATCATGTTATACTTCCGAGTTCACTATATATCGAAAATTTTGAAAAAACACTTCTCGTTGAACAAAATCCAAGCAGGCTTTGATTCACTTCCTTCAAAACTGGGACGGTCATAGAATTTCCTGTCTTATTTATTTTCACTTGTCAAATTCAATTCAGTTTCATCATTGTATCGTCTGGCGCTTCTTATGTTCTTATTTATATCGCATCATGCTGTAGGGATCTATATCTCCCTAGCCGCTCCTCGTTCCCGCATAGATGTCGCGCGGTTCTACCTTCGTCCCAATAGAACGGCCGCATCGATTTTAAGTACCGAGTCCTTCGCTTGATCGATGCGGCGGGTGGAAACAATTCCCCCGCGCCCCCCACGTCTACAGCAGGCTCCTATCAAGCTGTATTGATAAGTTCAAAGATAGGAGCTGGAACGAAACGTGGAATACCCTAATGAAGAGGTTTGTGGTACCTCACAAACATCCACGCCGAAAACCCACAATGCAATTTATATATTTCCTCCAATGGCTCGCTCCAATGGAGATTTGAACATTTGTTGTGAATATCCTTTTTTTCAAATGAATCTATATTTTTTCTTGAAGGATCTTTTTTTGCCCCTCATGGAAACATTAATTATTGCTATCAACGGGTTACATGAGTATTCAAATGCTTTTCATTTTCCAATTTAGCAGAGAAATCATACTAGAATCAACAAGTTTCGCGAAGCCCCTCTATTGGTCTGAGTAATAATAAAGCTAATATTTCCTGAATCAATTTGGCAGCTTACAATAAATGTGAGATATCGAATTCTATGACCGTATAAGAATTTTAGAAGAGCCAGACGATACAACAATGATGAAACTGAATTGAATTTGACAAGTGAAAATAAATAAGACATGAAATTCTATGACCGCCCCAGTTTTGAAGGAAGTGAATCAAAGCTTGCTTGGATTTTGTTCAACGAGAAGTGTTTTTTCGAAACTTTCGATATATAGTGAACTCGGAAGTATAACATGATATATATTTTTGAAATCGTTGAAGAAAGATCTATTCGGAAATATCATTTCCCATTATGGTTTCCATTTGAAAAAAAAATTTTTTGTTATAGCTCCGAAATTTGAGCAGATACAAAAAATCCAATAGCACCACTGAAAAGCAGTAAAAAAAGTGCCCTAAAGATGTGTTAATTTCGAGAGCGTAGATCCTGTGATACGGAAGTTATAGTCAATTATAATAATTGACCAAATACCAAAATCGCCCTGTAGCTCGGAAACTAGACGCCGTAGCAACTTGGGGTTTTCAGCAATTTCGGTTTCTCGAAAAAAGAGAACATGACATGTATATTACTTTTTCTCTATCTCTTATAGTTTAGGAGTTGTAGTACTAAATCATCTCGAAATCTGGCCACCCTGTACAAGTCAAAGACTCACCCTGTATATAAGTATAATATAAGTAATTCTGTGTTTACGCGCTTTTGCTCAGTTTTCCATTATTTCAGAATGATAATTCAGAAATAAAATCTTGTACTGAATTAGAGAGCTTATCTGTTCTGTCCACGTTGAATTTTCAGTACCTTCTGGATCGAGTACTCGATTAGCATAGTGGCAAACGGTAGTCTTTTGGATTTTCTAGTTCGCCATGTTTACAAAATTGTCTCGAAAGAGAGCAGCAGAAACCAATGTTTTTATGCGGAACATTTTCCTCTAATTTAAATATTTTGAGGAATATAGTCCTCTTTTTCGTATCATAATTCGGACGATAAACTTGGAAATAACTGAAACGAAACCTATACCAGAGAAACAGTGAAGTATTCCGACAAATTAGGACCGGGAACTCCACTTTATTGCACATTTAAAAAATAACACCCATATTTACAATTTCATATTTTTGTTGCTCAGGTATTATTTTCTTTTTTCAGAGCACTCCGGTGATTCAAAACCACGTGCTACCCCCAGCATTTAAGCCCCTCTTCGAATTTTTCTAAATATTTCATTATTTATAAATATATATATATTATATCTCATATTATTCTATTGATATTTTAGCCATGAAATTTATCATTCAACTGCGTTGAATTTTTAAAGTTCTGATTACTTCGGAAATATATAATTTTGTATTCTTTATGTCATTGATGCATTCTTTCATAGATATTTTATTTCATGATTTGTTTTGCGATTATTGAAATTTCGCTTTTTCTCAACATTTTATCCGATTGTAAATTATTTCATATATTGATTCTGTTTATGTGTGGAGAAAAATATCATTTTGGAACGATTTCATCATTTTAAAATTGAACAATTCTGATCTGATCTGATCTTGGGTAAGAAATTTATTGAATGCCTTCCATCGGTTATACAGATTCTGGCTGACAATTTAGAATTATACAGACAAAGAATGTATCAATGATTATACTATTTTATTCATTATTTCCATTCTCTTATGTGCAAACTTTTATCAGTATTTTATGTATTAGTGTAAGATTACTACTCACTGTTTTGGATGAGTTATAATAAATAGTTAGTTTTTCTACCACCCTTGTTTTTATTTTTGCGATAACCGAGAATCTCAAGCTGATAATATATGGTGACAACGAATAAACCCTGTTCTGATTCCTCATTATATTCTGGAGATACTCTGACTAACCCCCTCGGCAAATCTTTGAATCTGCTGTTGATTTAATCATGAAGTGCATTAGGTTGTCATTGTACATTGCAGTGTGTGATATCGAAAATGTGCCATAAAACTCAGAATATAATTATTTATATTTATAAGGAAATGAAGTTTTTGATCAATTCATGCTGATTTTGATGTTAAATCCCAATTAAATGAGAGCAAAAATGTTATACTCCCACCAAAACTTCAAGTATATTTCGTGGATGGCACACTTGCAGATGAAAAATGCACTCCAATTATAAAATTTCCTGGTACATTTGTACCCAGAGGAAAGCAGTGAAGTGCTCTATTTCAGACGCTCATCCTTTGATGTGAACAAAAAAAGCTTTCAACATGCCCGACTTGAAACCACCGTGGTTTAATTGTAGTCATGTTCTGAAGGTTGAAAAGGATATTCAGAAGTTTTCCGCGACATCGAGCAAATTTTTTGTCCTGGATTATGTGTATGAATGAAAATGCACAGGTGCAGCTGTATTGTCTATATTTTTCAATAAAAACAAAATCGTTCTGCGTTCGTTCAACTGCTAGTTTCGTTCAGATAGAATCATATTACTCAGTCAATTTACGCTATCGTAACATAAATGTTCTTAGGGGAGAGTGCTGTAAAATGATCCTCCCACTAAGGGAACACCGCCATTCCTTCTGTAAGCCCAGTCATCGGTGTAATTTAGTAAAAGCAGGACACACTCATGTTGATAAAATCTACTTATGAATAAAATTTTGTCGAGGTGTAGCGAAGGATACACCCTCTTCGAAGTACAATGAAATTGAAAATTTATAGTAGGTATTAATGTGGTTCATTTTAATATCAGAAATACAAAGAAAGTGCAATTTGTTGGAAACACTAATAACATATTTAATGACTGATATCTAAGCTGCTCATCGAATATTTAAACATCAGAAGTCCACGGAAATTGGCGAATTGCCGTTAATTGAATGTGTTTCAAATCATGGGCACTTGCAGAAATTGATCCCAGGTAGGGGGAGGAGGCTCATAATAACTGGTAACGAAAGAATCGTTCAACTACAATTACAAATACTTTACTTTGAAAAACATCGAATCATAACCTCCATGAGATCAAAAACAACATTGAAAAATTTCAATGAAAATCATAATCAACGCAATTACACTCGTATAATTATACATTATGTATATCAGGATAGGAATTCATGTCCGTTAGGACCGTCCACTAGGGACATAAATAAATTGGATCTTTGCTAGTCCATTTCTCTCATTATACATAATGTTGATCCATTGCCTATCTCACACCATAAATTCTGCGAATCCCGAAGCAACAAGATACATAGATGGAAAAGATGATTTTCATTTGAACAACTAGATAACGTCTCTGAAATCGATGAAACACAAATTAATTGTCCTATACCACTACCCCCACCTATTTTCACTGTCACAACAGTAAAAGATTGAATCATTACCTACTGTTACATAAAAAATTTTCCAGTTCAATGGAATATTACTTGCATGGTCAATTCCATTTCAGATTCAGCTGAAAAATCCTTCCATCATGAAAATTCTAAATTCACAAATAATTCAGAAACTTCAAATATTCCGGAATGATTTCATGAAATTGAAATACTAAATTTCAATTTGCAACCTTTTCCGGGGTACGGAACATGGTAACATGTAAAATAACACACAATTTTTTTCTGCACTTTCTCCAAGAAAATTCCAAAAGTTCTATAAACTTGGATTAACTTTTAACGCGCTGCTAAGGAGCTCATTAACTACCCCAACTCAATACAACTCGGACAAACCTTTCAATTATATGGCGGCAGCCAGTTCCAGCACTTGCATCCTGGATGTCAATTTTGATAACAACTCCTCCAAAGTCTTTCAACAAGCTAAAACTTATTTCGGTCCTGTATTTTTTCGAGGGTGATGTCACGACAAGTAGATTCAGTGAATTTGAAATTTCATTCATTTACAACTTTCAAGTAGGTATATACAGAGTGTAACAGCCATATGGAATAAATTCGATAACGAATAAATGAGGGCGTGTTTGGAAAAACGCTCGGACACGTCGATTTGTAATTTTGAATGCGGATATTTTTCAAGAAAATAATATTATATAGGGTGTTCCATGTGACTGTGGCCAATACCAACTTTCTTATTTCAAATGCAACCCCCTGCATATTATTTATTTTTTCGATTCTTCAGAGAATTCTTGACACAATTCATGCACAATGTCCTATACCTATCTTTAACTATTTAGTTATTTATTTAAGTATTAAGTGTTTTCAGATTTATTGCAAAAATCAACGTTTCAAATAAAAATTATTCTATTTCACATTACACTTAAAACCTAATAAGTAATACTGATTATTTCTTAATTATTAAAAATAACAACAAAAAAACATTAATGTCAATGTAGGAAATGTTCAAAATGCTCGCCGCGAACGTCTTGGCAACATGCTAATCTGGTGTAAAATTGTCTTCTAACGTTACTAAATATTTCAGGCGTTTTTGCTTACTTTCTTCATATCAAGAGGTTAATGGGAAATAAGTATTGAGTGTAATGTATCGAATTTGTGAAATGAAATAATTTTCATTTAAAATGTTAATTTTTGTAAAAAATCTGAAAAAACTCAATATTTCCGAAAAACTTGAAGATAGGTATAGGACATTGTACATGAATTAAGTCTAGAATTTTCTGAAGAATCCAAAAAATAAATAATATACAGGGGGTTGCATTCAAAATAAGAAAATTGGTATTGGCCACGGTCGCATGGAACACCATACATAATTTTATTTTCTTGAAAAATATGCGCATTTTAAATTACAAATCGACGTGTCCGAGCGTTTTTCCTAACACCCCCTCATTTATTCGTTATCGAATTTATTCCATTTGGCTGTTACACTCAGTATATCTAATTGAGGGTCGCTCTAAGTGGCTGTTTTGGTGTTGAACAGATTTTCGTAGTTCGAAAATCGATCCTCCGTGTTGTTTACGGATTACCACTCAGTCAATCGGGCTGAGGTTTGTTCAGAAAAATAATATTCGCACTTTAGCGAACCTTTATATTCAGAGACACTTTTTGAGTTTTCATCGCATGAGAGGTAGGTACCTAGTAGTACCTATTTATTTTGAAACGAACGAGAATACAAATTGGATCAGAAGTAAGCTCCCGCTACATAATCCCATACACACAGAGAATTCTGAATATCACAATAAGATACCTAAAGATATACTAGTTTTAGATTTTCATTCGTTGCGGAATTTGGGGACAAATATTCTGAATAGTTTAAATTTTGAGTGTATTTTTGTAGGAAATATTTATCCTTTGTATTCCTCTACACTCTACAGAATGAATAAATGAATTTAAAATTGACAACAACACGCAACTGTAGATTCTATTCTCCGACCCTCCTTATAGGAGATTAATCCCTCGTGAGTAGTGCCTAGAAGTAATTTTAGAATAATGATTTTCACTCACCTTTCCTCTAATCTCCAACTCGATCTACTGATATCGCTCCAAGCGCTCATACTACGATTTCTCCTCGGCAAAAGCGGTCCCCTACTAGAGACCCTATCGATAGTGTCTGGGGGGAAGTTTACCCTCAGCCTGGAGGTCTGTAAACCCAGCGAACTTTCATCGCTGGGTAACATTTCGTAGCTCCAGGGCCTTGAGTCGGGGGGCTCGTCGTACCGGTTTCCTTCCCCCACACTGTCACCGGAAGATTCTGGGGAATGCACTTTGGGAGTTATTTTGATAGATGGTTGGGAGAACACTTGATGAAGGTTTGGTGGTGGATTGGGCTTAGAGAGAAGTGGGGATATTTTTCGGCCTTGCTCACATGTTTAGATTCTTTTACGATCACCGAGTTGGGTAAGGACCTGTAAAAAAGAACAAATTCACAAAATGGGTCTGGAATTTAACTATGTATGATGATTTTTCAATATATTTTAAAACAATATGGCTGTCATATTCAAACAAACTTCTGGTTGCAAAAAAAGTAGTCTTCAAAAATTGTGTTTAGAGCATAAAAGGTGATTCACTGAACTGTTTCATTAGATGCTTATCTAATCAAAGGAGACATCAGTTTATCAATTTGGCCTCTTGATTGAGAAAAACTAATTTGGTTGCTATCGTGGTTCGGGTTATGTGGCACTGATGACGGCATAACAAGCCAGAAATCATTCTGTCAGTACTGTGCTCTGATGGCGGCACGATCCGAGCGTTTCACATTTGAATTAGATATCCACAAGTCCACCTACTTCCATTATTATATTTTCCTGACAGAAATGAACCTTTTTATTATTTTGATTGAAGCTGTAGAGTGATGAAATCTATTTTTTTAAAATATAATATATATTGAGTGAAATGGACTCGCAAAGATCTAATTCAAGAAGTAAATCGCCGGAACGTGCTGCTACCGCAGAAGGAAAATGACAGACCGGTTTCTGGCTTCTTAGCCGTCATCAGAGTCACATATCCCCTCTTACGGTAGCAACCAAATGAAACGGCAGACCTTATAATACTCTCTAGCAGGAACTCCTGAGTACAATGTAATACTACAGTGTCCCACCTAGCGGGTAAATGTCTACGTTTCATCCCAGACGTTCCTTCGAAAATTAGATCCTTACGTACATTCATTTCATCCTACGGTATTTCGCAAGTACTTACTCATCTCATTATTGATTATATGTCCCTAGTGGACGGTCCTAACGGACGCGAATTTTCCTATTTTTATAATATATATTGCGCTTTCATTTGGTTTTGCAAATGGAATATCATGTATATTAGAGATTTTCTTGATGAAAATGAATGGTATACACTGTAACATTTTGCTGGAATTCTAACAAGAAAATACAATCGTTGTTTGATGGTTGGATCTTTGGAATATCACGAAATGAAATGGGTAAACCGCCAAATACACTTAAGCAGAAAATACGACTTCGTCACACGTCGAATCGAATTCCAGATATCCCTCAGCAGTACATCGAGTTGGGGTGGGCTTAAAAGAGATGGTAAATAAGGATCCAAAAAATCTGAAAGTCGATCTTTATGCGTTCTTTTCATTTGAGATATAAATACATGCTGTTTCTGAATTGGAGGTACAAAGGAAGAGGGGGGATTCCCAGAATTGTATCACAGACCTGTCTGTGATTGTATGGTCTTGCTAGATTGACCACAACGCGAAATATTTAGTCGCAACTGAGGAGTGAGGAGTTCTGCCATGTGAACGAGCCCAACCAAGGGCGGGTTGTAACTCAGTCAGTTAACCAATTAGTCTTGAAACCAATGGTTAACCTGCCAAGTAAGGTTAAGTCAATTCAAGATTTCTGTCATACAACAACCCAATCAAACGTTAACCAATGGTCAACGAAAACCAGACCTACTGAGTTACTACCCGCCCCTAAAGCACTCGAGATCATAACAGATGAGAGATGTGACAAAGCATAGATGCATAGAGTCCTTGGTGTACTGACTAAAAATCGTGATCTAATTTTGTAGATCAATTCGGCACTCTTGATTGTAGACTATTTGTTCTAGCTCCGGCATGATCCGCAATATTTTTTCGGACGTCGCGATCACTTTCAAGAGGAATGAAAAGTAGATCAACTACTCAGATTAGTTCGACGAGATGGTCTTAAACAAAATCCAATCGGTGCAAACAGGGTTTCTATGCATCTATAAAATAAAGCTACCAAAATAATGAGCTCTCATGTCATCTGTGACATCTGTCATCCATAATGCCGGGAAAAACTAATCGGACTAGGCAAGAATAACAATACATGATCATTTTCGACTGTATGCCTGGTCACCACGGAATCAATGAAATTGAGGAGGCAAATACTCCTTGCTGAAAAGTAGCAGGAACGACTGAGAACCTTTCTGTGATTTGGTAAAATGCTGCTACAAGGAAGAGGGATACTCCGCCAGAATCTCCGAGGGGTGGATCATTGCCCTTCGAGATCTATAAAGTATCATGATCTATGTATAGAAATATGTATCACGACGAAGCACTGGCACTACCGCCCCAGGAATGCGAATAGAGTTCATTTAGAACTCGGGAACGAGCTATAAATGCGTGCACTATAACTTCTTGATATAATCACATTGGCCAGAAAATAACTCAATGTGACTAGAATTGTATTGGACAAAGGATATTCTATATCAAATGAGGTCGATCCTCTTGAAACTCGAAAGGGAAAAAAATGGTTTCTCAACTGCTTCCTCAGATCATTCGTTTTCATGTGAAATCAGTATTTCGGACACAGCATGAGATTGAATACTGGATAAGATTTGAATACTTTCCCAATTAATTGAAATTTTCGGTTAACGAATTTTTTCAACACCTACAACTGCATGTCACAGATGTTGATTCGGCTTTCGAAAAAATAGTATATCGTAATGAACTGTGAAATTTTCATCACATTCATTTAAAATTCTAATGATGTTGCATGAACTATAATGAGATGAAATATAGATGTTAACCAATTAAATAGTTTTTTCAGTACTGCTTTAAATATATAAAATATGGAACCGGCCCATTGAGATAAGGCATATTGGTCATATTAATTAATCGGATGCTCGTAAATTTTATACCTCCATTTCACGGTTGATTACTTTCATTCCGCAACTTTCATTTATTGAGTGAATGGGAAGCATTATTCAAATAAACCTGATGCGTGAGATGGAATCTTGATAGTTGGAGACCCTGGAGTTACCTCATTTGGGTACATTTCTAAGGAAACTTACCAATCTTATGAATGATCCTAACAGAATTGCTGATGTTCACATCTGCCTTTTTTATTATCCATATTAATTGAATGTAATCAACAATATCTTGGATCTGATTGAGATGAGAAGAGTATTATTTATGCGAAAAGATGCCCTATATTCACAAATCCGCACCTTGAGATTTATTTAACTTTGACAATGAAAGTTTTCTCAATCACTCATCGAACTTAAATTATTCGTTATCGGTCGCAGCGTAGCTCTATTAAAGGTGAATCTTTTCTTCAAATATTCTGTCAACAGCGCCATATGTCTGAGGCACTGAGGCACATCAAAACTCTACAGTGATATAGTCCTCTGTTTCCTCATTCTTAGATGTTCTATTCAATTCGGACTCTTCCAAAAGTATCGAATTCTTCAATATTTCGCAGAAATGCTTTGTAATGAGGATTTAATAGCGGTAAAAGAATCATATGAACCAATCAGTGAAAAAATGGTTCACCACTCAGTAGTAGTGAGGAGTTAATCAGCGATCGATCCACCTCGTATGTAGATTTCGCATTCAAGAATCCAAGTGAAAAGTGTTTTTGACAGCTCCGAACTTCTTCAATAGTGAATTAGAGCAGTCGAAAAGGTTGACTTGAATCCAAACTATGAATTATGTCGATTGATTGGTTCAAGATTTATTCAACCAAGACAGGCCCACAGACGATTAAAATTTCTCGAATGAGTCCATCTCGATGACCTCATATAATGGCTAGAAGAGTTTGCCTTCATTTGGTCTTTGTGAACAGATCAGTTTCCCTGCGAACAACATGCTAATTTAGTGCAGGATGTGAATCTTTCGATGCCTCTGAAGCCTTTCCAGAAGAGTAAACCATGGTTCAAATTAATGTGAAATCTATCAAAATACGCCGTTTCTGCCAATTTTGGACTTGTTGAGGTTTGTGGGTCTCACAAACATCCACGCCGAAAACCCACACGCGATTCAAAGATGGCGAAAAAATGAATTTTTAAGAAAAACTTACGAAACGATTTGAATGAAATTAAGGTCGCCGTTCAGAGCGCGTAGGAAAGCTCATCCGATAGAGGCGCCACCGTGCATTTTATGGAATATCTCCATAGAACTTACAATATCTCTATGAGTTCTATGAATATCTCTCTAATTATGAATGAAATTATCTGTAGATTCACTTTTAATCGGAGGTTGAATTATTTTCATGGGTCTTTCGTTTGAAATAAAAAAGAAGCATGAGTTGCCTCATTTTCTTCCATTTTTGAAAGAAAAAAAATGAACTGTTGAAATAAAATTAATCTCAATTATCTCACTAAGAACTCCAATCCTTTCTGAGTTTACCCACAAAATTTCAGTTCCCAAAGTGAAACCATTTTCAAATGCAACTTGTAACAAGGGCAGAATGAAAATCCGATACGAGTGAATCATTCCGAGGGCGAGCCTGAGGAATCACGAGTATCGGATTTTCATTCTAACCGAGTAACAGACTATACTTTCTCCACGACTGTTTCGAAGCTAGATAATTTATTTTTAATACTAGATTAGATTTTTTAGATTAGATTTAAGGAGGGGCGTTTAGACTTAGCTTTGCCTCGCAAACACCTTGACCTGAAGATCTATTGTGCAACCCCGCGCTGTTTACCAGTCAAGTAGCAAAGCCTCTATGAACCTTTTAATACTAAGATGAATTATGACGTTTCGAAAACCGCAATAAATATGACAATAGGAGCGGCTGGCACATAGATTCATTCTCTATGTTTTCAAAAGTGTTACGGAATGAATATTCTCACACACTGTGCGAGAATGAAATTCAGTCGAAATACTTAAAAAACAAGGATTATACTCAAGCTCGAGTTGGTTATTGGTGGTAATCTATAAAGGGCGAAAACCAAGGACCAAACTGAACAACAACCGCGGTCATAACTGGTTATTTACTTGAAATCGATAAAAGTGTTGTAGAATGAATATTATATACATATCAAGTGATGGAATACTGACATTCTATAGTCAAATTCGATGTTGGAAGAGCTATATTCTGTGGCAGTCGTGGAGAAAATATTATCATTCCATCGATTTTCGTTCTGAATATACAAAATAGAACCATCATTTTTCTGCCATCTTTGAACCGCGATATCTCCCTACCGTTTTTACTTTTGGCCCAACATCCATAATAAACTACCCTTTATTTTGAACAAGGAATCACCCTTTGAAATCTTTCGCATCAATTCAGAAACACACTGTATACAGGGTGTTTGGTAATACAACGTGAACCTTGGAAAGGGATATACTAGACGTCATTTGCAGTGAATTGCGTCGAGTGAAGCATGGTCCGAAAATCTATGGTTACGAAGATATGGCGATTTTTCAACTTTTTTGAAATTTTCTGCTTCGTTCGCGAAAATCATTGATTTTGTAAAAACTACTCGACTCTAAATAGTCAATGAACATTTTTTGCAAAGCTGAGGAGATGGTCCTTATTTCTTGCGAAAAAGTATTCACTAAAAATTCAGATAACCCGAGATATACAGGGTCATAAATGGCTGCACCTGTTTTCCTCATAAAATCTTGATAAAACAATTGAGAATTTCTCGGAAAAAGTATTATGAACTTGCTGTACAAATGTGAGGAAAAACTTCCCTGTTTCATCAGCTTTCCAAAAAGGTACATACGTCAATAATTCAAAAAATATAGCTGGAAAACCAAGCAGACAACAGACTTTTTCGAGTCATTTAGATATCGAACCATGGCCCGCTTACGGCTTACGAATCACGCCGAGTGAAATAAAGGATAATGCGATTAATAGGATATCTGAATGACTCGAAAAAGTCTGTTGTCTGCTTGGTTTTCCGGCCATATTTTTAGATTGTATGAAGGAATTATTGACATATGTACTTTTTTGGAAAGGTCATGAAATAGGGAAGTTTTTCTTGACATTTGTACACCAAGTTCATAATACTTTTTTCAAGTAATTCTCAATTGTTTTATCAAGATTTTATGAGAAAAACAGGTGCAGCCATTTATGACCCTGTATATCTCGGGTTATCTAAAATTTTCGCAAGATATGAAGACCATCTCCTCAGCTTTGAAAATAATATTCATTGAATATTTAGAGTCGAGTAGTTTTCACAAAATTAATTATTTTCGATAACGAAGCAGAAAATTTAAAAAAAAATGAAAAATCGCGATATCTTCGTAACCATAGATTTTCGGACCATGCTTTACTCGACGCAATTCCCTGCAAATGACGTCTTGTACTCTTGTATATCCCTTTTCAAGGTTCACGTCGAATTACCATTCACCCTGTATATTTTTTGAACCAGAAACTTCATTGGAGATTATGGGACATCCTTCGAGGCAAACACCACAAGTAGTAATAGCAATACAAGAGAATTTTTTTGTTCCTGGAATTTAGTCAAGTGAACCAATTCATTCCTGAGCGAAGCGACAGAGGTTTTTTCGTACTGATGAGAAATCCGTTTCCCTGATGGAATTCACACATAAAAAATTCCTTTTCATTAGTGTACATACTGCACGTGAATAATTGATGTTCCATAGTTAACGAAATCATGGTCGGTACCTATGTGTATTGATTTTTCCATTTTCGTTATCTACCAACTCATTTCTGACCAACACCATAGTAACCAATGAATCGTATCCGAAAGTTATTTCCGGCATTATCGACAAGAATTATAGAGCAAAATCTCAAGGTCGTTCCACAAGAATAGGTCTTGACTTTCATGAATAAAGCGGAAATATTTAGGAAACCGATTTATATGGTCCAATGAACAACTCAAATGGTTTCAGTGCGTCTTATCACCAAGTGAAGTATCACTATTCTGATAAGGTATACTTATCAAAGGACTTCAATTTCAATAAAGTGTGAAAAAATTATTTATAAAAATTTTTTTGATTTCTACTACCCACCTCGATTTGAGTAAAAAATCTAGGACAATAAAATTCCTGGGAACTCCCCACTTTTTTTCAGCAGCTGCAGGGAGTGTGCATTTCGTATTCGACCTTTTTGTCGGACTACTAGGTACTACATACCTATTTTTTAGAAATGAATGGATTTAACGTCTATTTTGTAGATTATCTAGTAACTTGTTTCTACATTAATTTGTATGCTTCTTCTGGCTCAAAAATGTTTTTCGTCAGTCAATTCAAATAATTTTTCGAAATCGTTCAAGAATGCCTGCTAATGAATAAATAATATATAATATAATATGCTAAGCAGTGAATGTAGAGGTAACGAATCATGCTTCACAAATCTTCATTGCTTACACTTGTCAGAAAAAATATACAACCTCGCATAATTCAAAGGTAACAAACAACATGAAAAATACATCAGACAAAAATAAAGTACCCATAGCTAAAGAAGAATCTAACATGGTGCAAACAATAACATTAATAAATTGCAGGCCCAAAACAAACATATTTGAAACGCAGCATGTCATGGTTGAAACCTTAGATTATATATAATCTAAGGTTGAAACACACACAACCAGTCGAATATAAATAAAACACTATAAATTAATACATCTTAAATTTAAAAACTCATTCACATCCTAAAAAGCACGGCTGATCAGAAACTCTTTAACTTTATTCTTGAAACTTGATAGCGATAAATCACATAAAGGTTGTGTTCCATATCCTTGGTGAACTGCTTCTAGTATTCTCTCTTGATCCTTATCATCGCGGAGTTGATACGGATTCAAGTATCTTCATAATTATTTTGGTATTTATAAGATGTTCTTTCACTACAGTAGTGTAAGATGCTTCACGTTTTTATTGCAAGCTTTTATTTAGTTTCACCTGTCCCGGTGTCTGTCTGTAATCAAATCTTGCAAGTTAAATATGACACACTTTTAATCGTCTGATTGATTTGAAACTGGGCAGGCGTACATAATTCTGGTGACAATGCATCATGAAATATTTTTTATAGAAAAAAAAAACAAAATGGCGGATGAGTTTTGTAATTATCATCTGATTCCATTCAAAATTAGTATCTGGGGGTTTTTGGGTTCGACAATGATGATTCTCCTGTCAAAATTGAAAAATTCAAGATGGCGGCTACAATATGGCGGACGAGTTTTGTAATTATGATCCGATTCTATTCAAAATTGGTATCTGGGGGTTTTCTGGGTCGGAAATTACGATTCTTCAATATTATTTTTTTATTATAGCTTGTTCATACGCTAAATCTCTGATTTCGATGTTGAACCATGGCTTTGATATTTTTGTTTAAGTTTGAGTTAATTGTTCTGACCCCTATGCCCTCTCGTGCAGCCTGCAATATGTTAAATTCCATTTTTTCCACATTTCGTTCACATTTTCCTTTGTATTTCGAACAAACTTCCTCAAATCGTTTTTCTAACAGAATGAGAATTCGTAAAATCAAATATCCCACGAAGTTATCGGGGACCACCTTACATACACAAAATAAGGCGCTCCCTAAAAACGCAGTTAACAATTCATGGTTTTTCATAAATCGGCCTCAAGAACGAAGTTCAATGATACCAAAGTGTGCAGTAACATCAAAACGTAACTCCACAGTCTCGCAACATAAAACGAAGGTGAAAGAAGTGATGTAACTAATTCTGATGTCTAGAACTTGAATACATTGACATCACAGTGATGCGCTCAATTTGCTAATGGAAGAGTTTGGCGACTGCATCATATATTTGTTCTCATTTTTTTTTTATTGAAACGTCATGAAAACGGAGGAACATACCAATTTGTCTTCAAAGAGCGGGAGGATGCTACACGAAAATTAACATTTTCGCTGAGACTCAGAACTCACGTAGTCTTTTCTTCGAAAAGTTCATAATCTCGAACAAGCCACCAAAATTCACTACCAACAATCCCCGTAGTTGATTAATGCCTTGATACTGCGGAAAGTTCAAACTTCAAGCCAAACACTTAGCATGTAAAAGGAAAGAAAATTGCAAACTGAACTAATTAGTCCCATTGTTGGTAACTGATTAGGAAAATTTCAGTCAGATTATTCCGAGTGGTAATCGTTTTCGCGTGAATTTCTAGTGGATCATTTGAATCCTTCGAGATGATGATCATAAGCTTAGGAGATTTCGTTTTTTCAAAATAAATCCTACGGGCCATTTACACGAGGCCACTAGCTGTTTTGGCCTCGAAATATATTATAATACTCATTGAACAAATTTTCGCCCCTAATTCTGAATTCGCCCTGAGAAGTTGCCGCCCTTTCCCTCCGGTTAATCCAGCCCTGTTTTCGAAGGATCTTTGCTACCCGGAATAAAAATTCCAGCTTTTACTTCGTCCATCTACGATATAATATTTCGAAACATCTGTTCCGGAGAACCATTCCGTCCAAGTTTTCTTATGAACATGGATCGTTAACGTTCTCAAGGAAAGAGGTTAAGGTTAAGGACATTTCTCCTAATTCTTGACATTCCCAGTATCTGTTCTAGACATTTCCTCCCTCAAGTGTTCCAGCCTTTTCCTATTTCAGCGACAATTTGAGAAAGAACGGAATGGAGCAACCTTATCTGAACTTGTCGACACATTTTCTTTCGTTCCCAAATTGCCAGTTTAATGTGGGCATAATACTTTGGGCAATATGAAGCGCCCCCTATTCAATTTGAACCTCCAAAACAATCTGCGATCGTATCAAAGAAATAATGTTGAAACATAATTTTTGTCGGTCATCTTTCGATCAAGGTATCCGTAGACGGGCAGTTATGTATCAAGATGATCACTGGCGGATTCGAGGGTAGGACATGGGGCTATGCAATAAATATCGGGTGTTTTTTTAGGGTAATAGAACTGTTAAATTAACAAGGAACACATTATTAAAATTAAGATTGACGCCAATTTATTTTATATTTGCGAGACTATTTCACTCATTCCATTTTTAGTGAGGAAGTTTCCTTCCTTTGAATCACAAATGGTTTCTAGATGGAAAAACTGTATGGCAGCAGCTGTCAGCAGTTTTTTCGGGTTTACCCGCGGCAAAACTTGACAGTTGTTGTCAACGAAAATTAATAATGCATACATTATGCATCCAGAATAATCTGTTACTCATGAAATAGTCTTGTCAAATACCATTCGGGCATCTAATTTTTCCTGTGGAAAAAATCGAAAAAACACAATGCAAAGTGATATTTTTCCCGCAAATTGCTAGAAAATTTTGACATTCCTGACAATATTTGTCATAGAGAAAGTCAAGATTTCCCAACTATTAGAAAATATTCATTTCCTTACTGTAAGGAATAGTTATTTTCCTATCAAGGGCGGAAAGTTGTACTTTTCCGCACTAGATTGCCGTTGCCCGACGCGGAGCGGAGTTCGGGCAAGCAATCGAGTGCGGGAAAGTACTTTCCGCTCAAGATAGGAACAATATTTTTTCTACAACCGTATTATAAAATGAAAAAAAACTTCTACACAATTCGAATATTCGTTTTGACACATTAATTAAGCAGTTTGGGATTCTATGCGGAAAATCATAGACCGTGACATAGAAATAAATACACAGATCCATGTATGCCAGTCATAATTTTTGAAGGATGTCAAGTTCTCATTGAAAATGCAATAATTTTCAAACGGAAATCTGCATTAATAATTAGTTTGACATGGATGAAACTGCATAATTTGAAATATTTAACTAAATATATAAGTAAGTAGATTAAGAGATTTCATGTTGAAGGTATTATTATACCCAAATTCAACACATATCTACTTTCCCGCACTAGTGCGGAAAAGTAACTTTCCCGCACTAGTGTGGGAAAGTGACACTTTCCGAATCGAAAACAATGCGGGAAAGTAGTTAGTTAGGCCCGGTTGTAGAAAAATGATATTTCTTTACAGTTGTCAGTGTTCTACATAAGCATATTCGTACTTTTCTGTTTCTCTAGATTTCTTCGGCAATAATTCTGATGAAGCAGAATTAACTGCCTTAACCAGCTCTGGAGGTGTACCATGAATGGAAAATTCATTATCACTCATGATTTTACACTGTTTTGTCTTCGAAAAGTCCAGCAATGGAATTAAAATTCGTCAAGTTTGACAATTCGGCATTAATACGTGTCCATAGTAACGCAAACAATTCCATTCCGAATTTCGAAGCTCCATTTATTTATGAATGGAATAATTCGCGATTTTTTTCAAAATTGGTTGAAATCTTTTGAATTTCAAACGATTTGCGGAAAAATAGTATGTTTACCTCGTAGGAAAAGCCACATTCCTGGACTCTGTGTCACGGCTTACGCCTCGACTTAGCAATCTTCACAATCGTCCAGGATTGTGATGGCTTTTCCTATCCGATAAACAATGTACTATTTAACAAATAGCATTCGTGGAGGTGCAAAAATCCTCGTCTTCGACTCGTACTTTTGTTGCCACCAGCACTCATGCTTCTTATTAAAATATTACTTAGCAACGTGTTTTTTCGATTTTTTTCGGAAAAAATTGGATGCCCTCATGATATTACTTACGACAAAATTTTCGACCTTTCTCAAATTCATAGATAGCTTCGGAAATGAATACCATGGAGAAAAATAGAGCAATACAAGCCCAATGTGACCATATAACTGTTAGACACATTTTCTCGTGAAATAGTCATGTCGAATACCACTCGAGGTGAAATTAAGTAGGTAAAACCTCCGGTTTTTCCGGAAATTATGTCAACTTCCGTTTTTCAAATTAGAACACCATTTTTTTATTGCAGAAATAGATTCCTTAGAAAATTTCAAGTTATTTTGATGTAACATTTTTCAGTTTTGGTTGGAAAATTCTCTCTGAGCGGGAAAATTCGAAAAAAAAATAGAAAATAGAGCTCCGCTGAAACAAGAATAACTTCGAGGTTTTTGGATGGAAAATTTTCATTTTTGGGATTTTTCAAGATGTAAGATTGATGTATCCACTTTAAAAATCGAAATCGCGATTCATGATACATCAGGGGGTGAAAAAATGTGGATATTAACTCAGAAAATATCCATTTTAGGGCAAGGGTGTGATGCATACACTCACATTATTTTTTAACGTAGATTCAATATCTGCCATAAAAAAAATGGGGTTCTAATTTGAAAAAATTGATTTTCCACGATTTTGTCATCCCTAACTTTGAAAGCGATTTTTTCACCCCCTGTATCATGAATCGCGATTTCGATTTTTAAAGTGGATACATCAATCTTACATCTTGAAAAATCCCATAAATGAAAATTTTCCATCCAAAAACCTCGAAGTTATTCTTGTTTCAGCGGAGCTCTATTTTCGATTTTTTTTTTCGAATTTTCCCGCTCAGAGAGAATTTTCCAACCAAAACTGAAAAATGTTACATCAAAATAACTTGAAATTTTCTAAGGAATCTATTTCTGCAATAAAAAAATGGTGTTCTAATTTGAAAAACGGAAGTTGACGTCATTTCCGGAAAAACCGGAGGTGCTCATGCCTTGAAAATATTTTAGATTTCATCAGCATCGTGAAATACTTAAAAGTGCTGAATTTCATGAAAATACGTTCAGTAGTTTCCCGTATAAATATGGGTGAGGTTCCTCGTGAAAGACCCTGTATTATGCTGAACCCGACGCCTCTCACGAAAATAGCCGTTCTATGAGGAGGACCTGATAGTAAACCTCTGCTTCTTATGTTCAGCAGTTCAGATTTTAAATATCAGTTCTAAATCTCAGGTTGTTATACGGGTATCGGGTTTTTTTTTCAAATATTATTTCGTGAAACAGACAAAGAGAATGAAACTTGACTGTCATATCAAGTAAGTCGAATTCCCAGCCCCCGACATCGGAAAATCTCATTACTTCTTTATCGAATCTGATACACCAACAATCTTTCTCTTCTACGGTTCAAAAAAGTATTCATTTCAAGCTTCACCAAACGCTTTTCCGTCACCCCATTCTCGTCTACGAAAAAACGAGGCAATATAGCGAAGCGACCAAATCTCCCCACTATATACAATATACATGGTGCTGCGAAACTGCTGAAAGCTTAATCAACAATACGTCCGTTGGAATTAACCATTCCATTTCCCTTGGCTTCATCTGGAATCCATTTTCAACTGGAGATAAACCCACTCGTCAGAATTGATACCAAAGTTCCATTCTGATTCGAACTTTTCCATGAATTAAAAATTCGATCCGTTTAATCTGGTTTAAATTTCTGTTACGTTGGAATGAGATTCAGGATTGGGTTGCTGTCCTGAGGATTGAATTAACGCATGGTGAGCCTGCCATGTGTTAATTTAATCATCGTTGGTATAAATCCTTTGGAATTTTTTCACAAATTTGTGATTGATTGTGTGCCCGTGTGCTCTTCATGCTCTTTTTAGTTGTTGATTTTTTGCAGGGTGCCTCGCTAAAATGATGTCTCAATATGAAAGTTTCACAGCACTTCTCTCCTATGTACCTTGAAAACTTGGATGTTATTATTTCATTTCTCGAAACAGATTGAGGAATGAAAGATTTCGATATCAGGGATTTCAGTAATTCAAATGATTATTTTTTCTCAATATCTTTCGTCGTCTCATAAAAAGGTGTAACAATACTCGGATCTGTTATAAAAACTCACCCGGATATTATCGTTATCACGATCAGACTACAATCAGTAACATATTTATTATTATCAGTACAGCGGCTTCCAACGGTCAGGAAATTTCCTCATGGTGGGATATACAGTGTGAGTCTTAGATTCGTATATACATTTTAACTGTAGATACATGAGGCTAAAAAAAAAAACAGTTTTTCATTCTCTATTTTTCCGAATTCGTCTGTGTCAAAAATATATAGCTATTCGAAAGAAAAATTGGGCCAAATGCGTGCCTCATGCGATTCTCTGTTATATATGAAAATACCTCAAAATTCATATTCATCGATTGAAATAAATTGAGTTCATAATTAAGGGAATACCTAATAATAATAATAAAAATAATAACATAATTTTTTTCAGAATCATCATCATACTGTGTAATGAACTTCGTCATTTTTATTCACTCAATGCCTATTTTCATATATCATTCCTCCCATAATTATTCACGATTTCAATAGGGGAAAGATTTAATTCAATAAGTTGTAATGAATTCCGTCATTTTTATTCATTTAGGGCCTATTTTCATATATTATTCCTTCCATAATTATTCACGATTTCAATGGAAGGAAGGTTTGATTCAATAAGTTCAATATTGTGAACAGAACTGCAAGTTATAATGAAGTCCATAATTAATTTTCATTCATAAAAGTCCTGTTCTCATTTATCATTTTCCCAATAAAATATCCGTGATTCCAACAGAAGGAAAATTTAATTCGACAAATTCAACAATATAAACATCGCCGCAAGTATAAAAACGCTCGGGCACATGCTGAGCGCTGCGATAAGGGGCTCGTATCTTGGTTGATTTCGCGTTTTTCAACGGCCGGGGATTTGAAAAAAAACGGAGATGGAATTGTCGAATTTTAACGTAGTGGGAATTCTTTCGATTTATTTCTGGAACAATCTGACATCAATTTAAACCAATCAGGGGACGAGATTATCCCCTTCTTTCAAGATTTTCGAATTTTCAGCGCGTCATGACCCCACCATTTCCGGAGGTTTTATAAGGGCGAAACGACCTACGGAAGGCTCTTTTACTCTCTTTTACTCTCTTTTGCGCTCTTTTGCTGTTCTACGCTCGTTTTAACCAGTTTGAATTATTTTTCGCTTTTATTCATTTTGAATAGTAATATAATTTCCAGTTTGATTTGAACGGTTAGTAAATTCAGCATTGATTTCTCCGATTTAATTTTCCGTAGAAAATAAAATCAGTGCTAGTGAAATTTGAGACAGGACTCCTATTTAGTTTGTGCAGTGCATACTTCAGCGAACCGGTAAGGCCCCGTTCATATTTCTTACATGGCATTATCCGTTAAATATCATCCTAACAATTGAATCATCGTGTGTTCCACTACTTTTAAACCATTTTTTTTATTATTTCTTCCCTGATTTACGATTTTATTTCCTTGGTGGCACCTTAATCTCTGTAATTATCAGCAACCCTTTTGAGAATTGAGATCGGCGAGATCACAACGGGGTTACGACCGCGCTTCACCCCTTCTTAATTCGCTAAGGGTTGACGGATATACAAGAGACTTCGTTAAGTCGAGTGATTCCCTTTCGCTGGGGTTACTCGCCTGAACGTTGTTGGTCCACCGCCGTAACCTACCTGTATTTTATCCACATTATTTCTTCGATTTCATACTGTCTCACATTTCTTTGTGTTCCCTTAATCTCTGTGTTTATCAGCGACCTTTTTGAGAATTGAGATCGGCGAGATCACAACGGGGTTACGACCGCGCTTCACCCCTTCTCAGTTCGCTTAGGGTTGACAAAAACACGAGAGACTTCGTCAAGTCAAGGGGTTCCATTTCTCTGGAACTACTTGTCGAGGCGTTGTTGGTTCACAACCGTACCCGATTAGTATCTTATATCCCTTTCATTCCGAGATTATATCTTGTATCATTACTTCTTTGTGATTCCTTAACCTCTGGATTTATCAGCGACTTTTTGGGGATTGAGCTCGGCGAGATCACAACGGGGTTACGACCGCGCTTCACCCTTGCTTAATCCACGGAAAGTTGACGGGAATCCAGGAGACTTCGTCAGGCCGAGAGGTTCCATTTTCTGAGACCACTCGTCCAGACGTTGTTGGTTCACTGCCGTACCTGACTTGTTTTCGACCCCATTTTACTTTCAAGATTTCATCTTGTGTTCCGATTCCTTTGTGGGGGCCTTGATCTCCGTGTTTATCGGCGACCTTTTGAGGACTGAGATCGGCGAGATCACAACGGGGTTACGACCGCGCTTCACCCCTTCTCAGTTCGCTTAGGGTTGACGAAAACACGAGAGACTTCGTCAGGTCGAGAAGCTCCATTTTCCTGGAGCTACTTGTCTGGACGTTGTTGGTTCTCAGCCGTACCCGATTTCTATTTCGCTCAACTGTGATCGACGATTCGTATTTCACGGCGACGTCCTTGTGAGTTGACATCGGCGAGATCACAACGGGGTTACGACCGCGCTTCACCCCTTGTTAACTCACTGGACGTTTGCGGATTACTAGAATCACTTCGTCGGGTCGAGGGGTTCCATTCTCTGGAGTCACTTGTCCAGACGTTGTGCTGACACAGCTGTCCTGTCCCCTATCCTTTTTTTTTCATCTGAGTGTGGAATACATCGTTGCAAGTGGTTAGATTATATGATATTTTCCGTGGCCTGCCGAATTTTGAAGTTTTGCATTGTAACTCCCGTACTCCCCTATTTACCGTCCAATTCTCGCATTCGCTCATCTCGCCCAACCGTCTTGCTCACCCGATCACCGTTTATTCTTGAATTTATTAATCATTGTAAAATACCGATATTTAAGTCATTTCTTTTAATTTCATGTTTACTCTCAAATGAAATCAGTTTTAGTTTTTGATTCTTAGTGTTAATATATTTTTCCTCATTGTCATTTCTGCTTGAAGTCAGTAAACTTAGTAAAATCCATTCTGGTGTTTTAAGTGAACCTTTAATTTTAGCAACATTTACGATAGAAACAGAACTTTTAATCGCTAACTTCCTAGATTAAACCGAACCCTTCTCCACTGTATAAAAGCTACCCTGGTAGAAGTGGAGAGTTCAAGGCGCCACAACCTTGTTAAACCTATTGTGGCTGGCGCTCGAGCATTTATTTCCCGTAAAGGTGACTGCGCACTTGAAGAACTCCCCCTAATTAAGGGATCTTCACAACTGAAGTACTTAAATTGGTGAAAATTTTGACTTCGCTGGATAATGAGTGAAACAATTTCGGGAAAGAAGTCAAAATACAGGACTTATCTGTGTATTCTTTATTGATTTCCAAGCTTTCGTTCTACTTTTAGAACTTCTTCAGGGACTAAAAATTAAATATCAACATTAAGGACCTTTACAAACAATCACAATGAAAGCACTTACATTCAATCTGAAATTTAAAAAGGGGAGTACGATGATTTCTACGTCACAAAAAATCATATGTATTTAGGGGATGTTCAGTTATAACGCCTACCAGTGTATTGGCTGTCATACTACTCTGGATATAAACCAAATTGAAACTTTGTTATTATTCACGTACAACAATATTGAAATTTTTTCCTTCTGTATTCTCAAGAATTCATCTATAAAACAATATTTGAAACAATCTACAATGTGTTATCATCTGTCAGGAAAGATGTCACAAAACCCACCCACAATTGGGTTTTGCGTCGCTTCTGGCGGGTTTTGTGACATCTTTCCTGACAGATGATAACACATTGTAGATTGTTTCAAATATTGTTTTATAGATGAATTCTTGAGAATACAGAAGGAAAAATTTTCATATTTTGTACGTGAACAAACAATTTTTACGCGATGACGTTACGATACAAAGTTTTGTTTTATGTCTGTACGCACCTAAAGATATCCCAATAGGTGGATACTTGATCATCGTGTTAAAAGGCCCTCTCGACCACAAGATCTAACAAGCCTTGATTTCTCTCTGTGGGAATATTATTTATGCAGAGGCACCTTAAACTAAATAAAGAGAATATTATGAGGACATGGAATGATGCTGGCACATAACGCAGCATGTGCTTTTATCAACCATCCGAAGCTTCGAACAGAGGTTAGAACTGTGCAATGCTAATTATAGGGAAACTTTTGAACATTTGATCAGGTGAATTGCGCTTTTGATATGGTTTTTGTTACCAACTTCTGATAAGAAATTTATTTTTGCTACGTCTCCATGAATACTCACTTTTTCGAATTTGCTCAGTAGTTTGTGTTTGTGTGTAGAAGATTTTCATCTCAACCATTCTGAGCTTAAAATACTTTATATTTCTTCGAGGATTCATATTATGGCAGCAACAAAAAAGGACAGAACTTTTTTAGTATTTCACCAAGATTAATATTCCACAACGAAAAATGCATATTTCTTATTCATCTACTTGACCTTGAAATCAAACTCCAAGGTCAGATTGAGTGTGTGCATTCGATGGCCCCCTGTGAACTAAGAAACTTTCATTTGAAAAATGTTTTCATACAGGCTCTTCCCAAGGAATTATTTCAGTGGATCATTCAAAATGGGTCGCCCTGTATAGTGAAACTGTGGTAGAAGCAATTCCATAATGTTGCACCCAACAATTTTACAAAACCATTATGCTCTTGACATCGATTGGTAAATCAGTTTTCCTTTCACCCTCATACATTCCAACGGCTTTTCACTTGAAGCGAAACATTAGACTGACTTATTGTCGCCACTCGGTTTCAATCCCCAAGAGTTCTCTGGATCTGTCGCAATCCACCAGTCAGACGCTCATTCGTAATCCTTGGGATGAGAGAGTGACTTGGAACTTGGAATATCGTTTTCTCAACCACTAATGTTTAGGGAACCGTATTCGGCTGTTGCACTGTTTGAATAATGAATATATCGTTTGGGACACTTCGCCGAAAAAGAAATAATTCAGTGATAGGCTGTCTCTAATTATTGCAGTACTGAGCGGATATCAAATGAAGAAGAGAAAAGTTTTTCACGAATTTATTTAAACTATCTGATCTATCATTATTTTCTTATAGTATACTTCGAAGTGAGCAACGTCTTCAGCTCAGCATACGGTCCTTATCCTTGAATCGAATAGAAGACGTATGAGAAATCCTTTACATAGACGATTTACTTTGGCAAAAAGTTGTACACGACACCTCAATATTGTATATTTGGGTGGCGGTTGTCCAATTTGAGCGCTCGTTTCACATAAACGAGGACTGTACCATTTCGGCACGATGTCCGTATTTCTCGAATTTCGAGTAATTTTTTATTCGTTTCACATTGTAAGCGCGGAAGCCTGGATGCGCCTAGAAATGGAAAACTCCAGAACGTAAGAATTATCGCACGCGGGCGCTCTGTCGGGTGGAACGATCGAGAGCATTACATTCCACAGGCGTCCAGAAAATTCGAGATCACGGTAGCGCCGAATGCACAGGGCCCCACTAGGCTCTGCACAAAACATAAAATACGAATAATTCAAAAAACTATTAATTTCAGGCAAAACATTTCTTCACAAAAAATTAAGAATTATCCGTCTGAAAAATAAAAAATGAAAAAAATTATTGCTCGCTTTTTGAATGAATTTACTCTTGACGTTTCTGCAAGGGCATTTTCTTAAAATCTCAGTTTCTTTCGAAACACCTGCAGAGAGATCCGTAAATTTGCATACGACTTGAAAAGTCTTCGGGAATTCAATAAAAAAAATCATACAATTATCTCGAACGGTTTTAAAGATATGATCTCTAGTTTGAACTACAGTGACTGTATAACCACAGTGACGACAACTGGTTATAAAACTGTCAAAAGTCCGCCATGTTTTGTCGAGATGTTTTGGCGGTATTTTTGAATTTTACATCGGTAACTTACGGCAATATTTCATATTATATGTCTCAATTTCATTAGGAAGTAACATTATGTTCCATGAATTCGATCTAAGATATGACGTTGCAAATGAACTGAATCGTGCTATCTATTTTCCCGAAGATACAGATCGAAAATACTGGTTATCTTTAACTTCTAACTTAAATTATTATTCAGAAAAAACTTAAGAGCTACATACACAAGTGAAGATTATTATTTGCCAATAGTAAATTCATCTTGATTGATCAGTCATTGGCTTAATGGCCATAACTCTCGAAAGAAAATAAACAATAACAATCATAGATGGGTTAGAAAATCTGCGCACTGTCATTTCGACAAAACATGGCGGCCGACCAATAGAAAATGAGACACGAGTTGTCGTCACTGTGGTAATATAGCCACTGTAGTTTGAACCATTATATCCAGAAAATTTGTCGAAAAGGGGGCCGGCGTCGAAAACTCACACAGATGATCGATGACAGGTGGGGTATTTCGAAATCAGAATTTCATGGACATCATCAGTATGATACAAAAATTGGCATTCTCATTTGAAAAATAGGATGGTATCGAGTTTTACCACTTTCGGACCTCCCTGTAGAATCATAAATAATTTAAACTTATGCTTTGAATGCTGTCGATTCCGTCAAAATTTGCCGAAAATTTCCAAGAGTTATCGAAAAATATTACGGGTAATTATCATGATTATCTCAATTTCATTCAACAAAAGGAAAGATTAGGTGAGGTTTCAATAAGCTATGAAGATATGAGTAAATATCATATTTTATAATGAACTCTCATATGAGAACTGTTTATTGATATCTATACATATAGGGAACCAATCCAGAAATAATTGGTTCAATCAATTGCTTCAAGAACGATATCTTCTTAGTGCCGGTTTTATAAAAGGCGAACCGACAGTTGAACCGTGCTCCAACTACCAGATAGTGAGGAATTTGGTTGTTGACGCAACGGTTGAATCTTGAATCCTCGGTTGTCCTTTATAAAACCAAGCCTTAATGGAACAAAAATCGGAATAAATACTTCAATTTATCTGCCGACGTTTCGTCAAGTTAACATCTTCACAGGCTAAAATAAGAACAGGTGAGAAAGGAGATCAACAACCGAAAAAACAACAAAAATGAAATGATCAAAACTACAATTTTAACAATCAAAAACAAATAACAAAAGTGAATGGATTAAAAATGAGAAATTACAATGAAAAATTCGAAATGATGGACAGTGAAAACTATTGGAATATTATCTAGCATACACTACCTCAACTTGCCACTTGGTTGAAAATATCCAAATCTAAACATCGTTTGATGAATGAAACCCAAATCAATTAGCTCCCTCAAAAGAACATCATCGATCATATCGTCATGAGAACAATTTGAATGAATCCAAAATGTGAAGCATGTGAGATGCAAGCACAAAAACGTCAACAATGTTGAATATATAAATAATTACTAGGTTATATTCAGGTGGACCTTCTAGAAATATATCGTAACATTCGTAACCTTATCAATCGAATGGCTGTATATACAGGATAGGATTTTCGTATCCGTTTTATTGTTTACTATATTATCAGTGATACTAATGAATACCATCTCCTTAAAAAGTCGCTTTGAAAGATTAGGGTGGACCGGTGATAAAAGTGCCAGGGGTAAAAAGTTTCATCCGTCGCTATTTCTGCAAATTCAAAAATATGAATCCAACACGGCAACCATGGAACAAATACGACATGCTGCGCGTGTTCGTGAAATCATTTAGTTTCCAGAGTGGTCTGAGGAAGGGCGTACAAAGTGAAGTTTTTAATATTAAAATGTAAGAAGACTGGACCATTTCCTTTTTCTTCTTATTTGATGGCTGTATTGTTGTTCGGGGCGAAATAATTTATACCGATAGCTTTATCATTGTACTCCACGACTACTATATCCATTTATTGATGTTTTTCAAAAACTTGGTCAGTGGGGCAAAAAGTAACAAGCATCATGGGGTAATAAATACCGTATGGCACTTCTTGCCCCAGTTGTGATTACACTATTTTTTTAAATTTTTATAGAATGCGGAATTATTCCTGAAAAACCGAAACAGGTAAAACCCCACTAGGGATTATGAAGCGAGCAGCTGAATCCGTGATCAACGAAGGAATTTCAATAAGATCGACAGCCAAAAATTATGAAATGTGCAGAGTTGGTTTGAATAGATTTATAGACCGATACAGAGTTGATTTAGAAACCGCCTCTCGACTTCTGAAGTTCCAGTCACTTCTGAGGTTTTGGTCATTTCTGGAGTTTCAGTCACTCCCCTTACTCCATTTGAATTTAATATTTCCACCAAAGTATTTTCTCCGCATTGCGTTAGACCACTTCCTAAAGCAGGTCCTAGGCAAACTTCAAATAAAGGAAGAAAACGGAGACATACTGCTATGCTGACTGATACGCCCGAGAAGAGTGTACGTGAAAAAGATCAAGCCGCAGAAGAAAATGAAAGTTGAAAAAAAAATTGAGCAAGTAAAAAAAAAGGTGTTCACGAAGAAAAAACTGGTTAAGACACTGAGAGAAGTTTCTGAATCGAGCAGTGAATGAGATAGGTGATTGCTTCTGTCTTTACTGTTTCGAACTAGTTTTTCAGAGTATGCCTTCTGAAGAATGGATACAATCTTTAGAGTGTGAAAAATGGGCTCACAGTAAATGCATCTCATTTTCTTTTGCTTGCTTGAACTGTTATATTGATAAGGGAAATGTACTAGCACTTCTAGCAGAGATCTAATTTCCGAAGTACACCACTGGTGGCACCACCACAGCAGGATAATGACAGACCGGTTTCTGGCTTGTGAGCCTTCATCAGGGGCACATAACCCTTAACTGAGGTAGCAACAAACTGAAACAGTATATTACTCCCTCTTTTGTAATACTTAGTGTTGATGAATAAATCCAATATGAAATGTTCCTAGTCAGATAGTTTTTGTATACGGATGAAAACCTATTAAAATAATTATTTGCAGGGTAGCCTATTTCGTTTTCACATTCTATATGGTACCTACTTCTTACCCCTAGGCTGGCATTATAAGCCCTAAAGTTGGGGCAAAAAGTGCCAATTGCAACAATACAAAAGTACATGAATAACAATTTTATATCAATTTTATTTTGTATTTCCTTTCATGCATTGTGATAACTTATGTTCAGGTAATCAGGCACGTATTGAATCTGACCCTAATAAAATACAATAGACCAGTAAAAAAATAAAAACTAAAAAATGGCACTTTTATCCCCGGTCTACCTTACTCTCCATATCAAGAATGGAAGCGCTGAAAATATCGAAAACATGGTCTTCTTGAACTGACGGGGTCGTCAGAGCTGTGTTGTTCTTTTTATTATGATCCTTCCTTGCTAAATTGCAGTCTGACTTATGTCCTATGATTCTATTATTCAAAGTTTGCTTCGGCTGACCTATGTATTTTCCCTAGCAATTACTACAGGATATGCAATGAATACAGTATTGTGTATGACTTTTCGCATTCGTATTGGAATAGGAGCCCATTCTGCAACTAATTTTAGAATATAGATACTATTGTCTGCTATGCCAGAGCCCAGAGTGTATTGAGCAATTTAATCGGGTAGCCGCTCTTCCGGAACAGATCAATAAACCAACAATAATTCGATGAATCGATGATCTGAAGCTCTTGTCACTCAGCTTGAAAATCCTGGACATTGTTGCCTTCACTATAGATATTTCATGTGGAAAACTAACTATGTGTTGAATCATCTCACATGTTGCACATTTCGGGATAATTTCTAATTGACTTATGATCGATTATGTTCTTTAATAGGTAGCTAATTGTTTTGGGTTTCATTCATGAAACGATGTTTACATTTGGATATTTTTAACCAATTTGAGGTAGTGTAAATATACTAGATAATATTCCAATAGTTTTTTCTGTCCATCATTTCGAATTATTCATTGTTATTTCTCATTTTTAATCTGTTCACTTTGGTTATTTGTTTTTGATTGTTATTAATTATTATTGTAGTTCCTCAATTTTGATAAGTCTATTTTTATTGTTTTTTCGGTTGTTGATCCTCTTTTTTACCATGTCTCTTGTTTTGATTTAGCATGTGAAGATGTCGATGAATTTGATGAAACGTCGGCATATAAATTGTTTTCATTTTGCTTTTTGTTCCATTAAGCCAAGTAAATACATACACGAATTTATCTCCAGAATTCTTCGGGGAACTCAGACGCCCGGCTCGCAAGTCTTCGCTATGTCGTCATTCACAAGAAAATATGAAAACCAACAGGATGGGTATCTTATATGTATTCAAATTCCCATCCCAAGATGCTACCATAATAAATATTGTTATCGTTCTAGTGAAGGCAGTGGTGCATCGCATCTCCGCCTAGACTGCCTAGCCCTAGAGGTTTGTGAATTCTACTAGATTGGGAGCAGAAGCTATGCATAAATAAGCAATCCGCATTTCGCAAATCTTCATTCAGCATCTCATGTTGAAAAACCTTTCAAATATATCTGGAGATCATAATATCCTTGAAGGAACCATTTTTTGACAATATCGAGAATATTAAACTTTAATATAAAAGGATATTTTTGAAGTCTACATTTTTATGAAGGAAGTTCAAATCCTGTTCGAATAATTATAGATGCATAGAAATACCTGGTGAAACGACTCCTAAGTAAAAATCGTGAACAAAATTTGTAGATCAAAACAATTGAAATTTTGTGCTACTTCCGGAATAATCCGCAATATTCATCGGTCGTGGCGCGATGATCAGTATGATATAGGTTATGTTATGTTTTTAGAGAAATGACACAATGACAGTTGTCTCTGATCAGAACTTCAAAACATGTATTAATTTCGAATGTCATAAAGATTGTGGTTATGGAATAATAGCGCGACCTCTTTCGGGAGAAATGAGAAGCCGCACAAAGTATCACATAATCAATCGACAAGAAAGTCTTAAACAAAATCTAATCAGTTCCAACACCAGGTATTCTATGCATCTATGAATAATTGAACGGTTCGAATGCCTTGACAACATCGTCACTTGGAAATCAACGAATGACATAACGAGTGTTCAAAAGAATTTTAGTTTATAAGGGATCTGGACCAAAGTTTCTCATTTGTTTTTTTTTTGGAACCTTGTCATGTTTTTTGGTTTTATGTATGCTATTATGTGTTATGAAGTATGACATAATGGGGGTTCTCGTTCAGAGATTCGCTGTTTAAGATTCTCTCAAGCAACCTTCCTTGTCTACTGGTATGTTCCCTTTCCATTTCGATATTTCTATGTTGTTATTTCCAGGATACATATCATGCAAAATCGTTATATTACATTATGGATTTTCATTAAATTGTCGAATTCTGTTTTATTAAAAACTATTTAGAATATTCTTATACATGTGGTGAGACTAGAGGTATAATTATTTAATCAACAGAATGGTGAAAGCATTTGAAAATATTCTTTGACAATATTGTACGTGAGCAAATAAATAACTCTTCCAGACATTCATTCTCTCTTTATTCTCAAAAAAGTGAACCACGAATCAGAGGTAATTATTCATCCAATTTTATTTCATTGAACTTCAGTAGCTGACCGATATAAAGAGAAAATTTCTATAGCTTTCATGAATTAACAAAATAAATCTCCTATTTTGGGAAATTTTTTTGTTGTCATCAGAGAAAGATATGTAAAATTTTTAGTTCAACATTTCCAAAGGTCTTTTTTTATTCATTAATTTTCTTATTATGAATAATCACATAATAATATATATCATAGACTCATATGGTTCTTATTTTTAGTTATTCGCATTGTTCTCTCACCTTGTTTCAATTTTATTGAAAAGTCAGATGATTTTCGTTAGAAATTCCTCCACAGAATTTTTATCGATACTTGCGAACTTCGCAATGAATGAAATGATTTTTGCAAATCAAGAGGAATCAGTCGTGTAAAGGTGGATAATACCTAACTACAATATTTTATTCGAAAATTACATCTATAGGAATGATATACAAGCTCTGCGCTACTTTAATAGATCACTGAATAGCTCAGCTCACAATTCCAGGACCTAGTTGATGTCGATTTTTTTTGAGCTTGATATATACTTTTTCAAGATGAAAACCGAAACTGAAAAATAAAAGTATTGACATTTTTGTATTTCCGTCAATGTTCAATTCCTTAATTATTGGAGAAAATATTCGAAATGTATTCACAAAAATATTGAGGACGATAATAAGCGTAGGTTTCGACAAAAATTCCGACTGAATTCGAAATTTATAGACAAAATTATGATTCGATAATCCGGATGATATGACAAAGGAGATATTCCAAGGGGATAATACGAGTGTAAGCAAACAGAAAACAACTTCCATAAAACATTCATCTTTTATTGACGCGATACTGACAAGTGGCACGCTATGATTCTATTTATTGATCGCTGGAATATTCATTGCGTGACGTCCAATACATTAAGGGAAGATTAATGAGAAAGCGAGTCATGTTTCATTAATCTATCGATAGGATCATAACAATTTTCTGTTTCGAACTCAAATTTGTGGACAGATCTTAGTGGTATGAATCGTAGAAGGGCATTTGGTACTAGATCCTAGATTTCCATCAGGTTCCCCCCGCACATACTGTATCGACTATCGAGGCAGAAACAAACTATCTTATATTGACTACAGAAGATATTCCCATAGAGAACAACTCAGTCATCTCGTAGGGAATTTCTTAATAAAATTAAATGGGTAGTCACTAGTCTTAGATGTAGAACCCTGTTCTGATCGCCATCGACTCACATTTTTAGTTAGAAAGAAGAGATATGTTGTAAGATTTTAGGAAAACTCCTCAGAAACTCTATACCTATGTCTTCGTGAGAGGGGAGAGGAAAGAACGATCAAAAAGATTACTTCAAAAACACCCTTGGAAATATTTGGCCGAAAAACTTATAGATACTTAGAAATACCTGGTGTAACGACTCCTTACAAAAAATCGTGACCAAAATGTGTAGATCGAAACGGCACTCTAGATTTGAGTTCTCGTTTTACTTCCGGAATAATGAAAAGTAGTTCAAAAACTCAGATTTTACATCGACAAAAAAGTCTCAAACAAAATCTTATCAGTGCCAACACCAGATATTCTATGCATCTATTTCTACTTCAATCTGTGAACGTTACTACAGTCGATTTGGCCGATCATCTATGCACCTTGATGTAACTTATTTGCGGTTCTGTGATCTATTAATCAACCTAACGATCTTTCGAACGAATCTGTGTTTTTGTATTACACTTTCGATGCGAAAAACAAATAATCAGTAATTCGCCAATATCCACAAATAACGCGACCATTTTGTCTTCGAATAAAAATCGCTACAATCACAAACTAACAAAACACGAATTGAAAAGGAGCTAAATAAGTGAGGAAAACTAAAATTCAACTATCGAAATACTCAAAATACGATTCAGAATTTACAAATGCCTTCATCCATCGGCAAAAATTGAAGCAGAAAAGTGGAACTCGTCTTTGACATCATTTGAACCGCAATTCTAACGAAAATGTGTCAAAGATCCTTCACAGCAGGCTGCCCCAACGTCAATTTCCATCATTTGATTGAAGTACCTATAACAATGGAAAATCGTATTTGTATTTGTACTCGAGTGATTAATTTCAAATCGCACAGTCGTCAAGCAAATGCAGGTACATAATTCAACTTGGAAACTCTTTGGAACTTGAGGGGTAAATATTTCATGGACCAACTTTCACGCAAACGTAGCTTTGTTAACTTTCAAAGGTTCTCCACATTAGGGCTAATCTGTTCTTCGCGTTTCTTGTGATTCGAGGGGGAATGTCGTACAATGTTAATTATTGTTTTATGAATATTTCACGCCCTAGCAATTTATGACGGCTAAACAGAATTCCTCATTATCAAATGAAGTCAGAAATCAGATATTTACATTTTTGGGATGAATTCATATTGATATTTTTGGTGCTTACAAGTAGATTTATGATTTTTATTGAAAATTGTTCTTCAATACTCCTCATGGCACAAAAAAATCAATGAAAAATAAAGGTGAAGAGATTTGAGTTCGGTGACATCTATATTAATAAAAGGCGATCTATGGTTGGTTCAAAACTTCGAAATGCCATATTGTTCAAACGATCGCACCAAATTGGACAATTCTTTTTTTGTTGTGTTCATTATTGTTAGGGCAAGGTTTATATAACAAAATATTCCCAAAAATATCCTACAGAAAAGAGAAAAAAGCCTTCCTTTTTCTTACCACCCATAGAAGTATGTGTTACCACCAATCGAGCTATCATAGAGTACTCATATAGGTTTTGACATTTGGACAAAGGAGGTTAGTTTTCCTTCCACAGAATCGCATGTCAAGTGAATAGTCAAAAGTGCAGTAGGTCTTACCAACGGTATAAGAATATTCCATGGGGATTAATAGTAGTAGAACGAAGTTCCACGGTATTCAATAGAAATGCAATAATAAAATAGAACGTTGTGAAGATATAAGCCATGAATTATTCTGGCATGGAAGGCTATTATCAGATCCAAAGCGGGTAAAGATCTCAAGTTGGTGGAACAGTGAATTTTCACCGAAATGTAAAGCAAATGTGACGATCAGCATCAATCGTGAGTTGTCCATTTTCATCTTTTCTCTATATTTCTGAAATCTTTCTGATTTATGTTTGGGTAATAAATATATTTGCGAAAATGACTGAATTCAAAATTGCCCATAATTAGTAATTGACATATTATTTTTGTATTTCTGTTTTGTGTGACAGCTCATATCCGTGGAAAAGATGACAGTTGACAGATGACGGTTGACAGATGACATTCGACAGATGACATCTGACAGATGACGGTTGACAGATGACATTCGACAGATGACGTTTGACAGATGACGTTTGACAGATAACGTTTGAAAGATGACATTTGACAGATGACATTTGATAGATGACATTTGACAGATGATATTTGACAGATGACATTTGACAGATGACTTTTGACACATGACATTTGACAGAACTTTTATTATGCCTAATTTATCTCCTGCTTGAAAAAATAGCAATGGTAAGTTTATACAACTCAAACGGGGGTTTCATAAAGCATATCACCGGTGAACGGAGCTTGATCTAGAATCAACTCGATTTGACAGTTCAGAAATCTAACCAAGCCGTTGATTTCCGATCACTGGTGATCACGATTTGTGAAATCCACAGTGAGTATGGGCACGGCCTTCTTAAGATGAAGATGGCTATGGTGTAGGTATCATTTAGGCGAAACAAAGTTCGCCGGGCCAGCTAGTTTAAGATAAGCTCAGATTTTTTGTGAAATTCGGAACTTTTTCAACTCAACTTGTCGGATAAAATTAGGAATAAACCGAAAAATAACAGCGAAGGAATACTTCAACTTAACTGTTTAACCATTGGAAAGCCCGTTCAACTGGAGAACTTTTTTGTCTCTTGCAATTTTTTCATGAATTGATTTTTGAGAAAAATCTAAATATGCAGAGCTAAAGGACCAAGGTCGATGGCTCTTGTCTAAGACAATAAAGAACAGTTCTCTCTCTAAATATGCGATTGAAGGCATTTCGAAATTTGTATGGAATTCTACTGGTTCAATCATACTTTTAGATTTTCCTTAATTAACTTGCGTTCATGAAAAAATTGCAAAAGCGTGCTAGGAAATCTTTCAATTGAATGGGATTTTTACGTGTTTAACAATTATCAAGGAATTCAAATACGAGGTTAATGTTTAGTGCAGGTTCCAAAGACATTATGGCCCAGTAAAAAAGTGTTTCAAGGGGTTCCATCGTCATAAGAGGTAGTACTATGAGATATTTCGCACATCATAAGACCCCTGTGAAACCAATTCAATGATTTTCCGTCGACCATAGAATAAAAGCTCATTTTAACGCACTCGAAATCATCCATTAATGAGCTATTTTAATGCATGATTTCTTATTAATGCATGATTGTCATGGCAACCGAACATAAAATATTCAGTCAGAGCACTATCGAGCTTGGTTGGAAATCAACTTCTGTCACAGAAGGGTATATTGACAACTCCATTCAAAATGAAATAGACTGCAGAAGAAATTTCAGGCGATACAAGTTGCAAAGTATATAGATACATAATACTTCAACCTCCACTTCCTTCACACGTTCCTTATTGGATATCATAGGTAATTATATAAATGTGAACTAAATGTAAATATTCAGAATGTCACAACATGTCCAATATTCCCCTTCATGAATTTTTCGAATTGTTCCATAGGGAGCATAAATATTATATCGAAAAATGAACATAGAAATTTAGATTGTGTCAAATTTGTCTATTATGCAAAATAAAAATTCATTTCTATCAAGAATTCATATTCAATTCGTGAAGAGGTCGACGGAAAAATCTTGTAATCAACTCGTTTTTTAATTCAGCGATTAATGGTTTCAAACATTAACGCGTGAGCGGAGCGAGCGCGTTAAAATATTTCGACCATTAATCGCTGTCATTAATAAACTAGTTGATTAAATAACTATTACGTTTGACCGGATCCTGAGATGAACAGAAAAGACGATTTTAAGGAGCATAATTCAGGGAGTTGTAACTCCGAAATGTGGGGCCTCCTGGCAAAAATTAAAAATAAGAGTATTTCCGAGAATTTGTGACCTAATTTTGTTGCATTCATTTCAGGATATCTTGTATAGTGGCCTATGCCTCCAACAAGAAAACATCAGTATTTATGACGAGCCTTCAAATTCTAGTGAACTGTGACATTTCACTGCGCACAACTTTTGTACACAGAACATCAACCCAGTCACAGCACTCTTGAGCTGGAGGGATAACGGTATTCACTGACAAAGTAACATTAATTTTATTCAGTTTTGTTTAGCAAATCATTATGGATACATCGATTCCAGAGCTCCACATACCAGTGTGAATTTATTTTCATTCCATCCGAGACCACCATACTTAAAGTAATTACAAAATTCGGTCTAACTTTGAGATATTGGAAACAAAGCCACCGACAAGAGATATAAGATCGCGTATGTACTGCTGTTAAGGCTAGGGTTTCGGAAAACGGCAGATTATAGATTCGAAGTTGGTCTTTGTCCATCCACTTTGTGTCCATCACAATCAGTTGCTGTAAAACCAGAAACCGCAAAAGCCTCGCATATACGTCGTGAATTCAGTAATTAGTCACCTTCTCGATTGGAAGAAGATACGTGTTTTACTTCGAAATCCTATTCGGCACAGGCGCGGATCCAGGGGGGGGGGAACTGGGGGAACGTTCCCCCCCCAAATGGCCCCTGACCACCTAATGATTTACCATTGCCTAAAATACCAGTACCTATTGGCATTTCAATATCTAAAAGTTCCCCTCCCAAAATTCGGGCCTGGATCCGCGCCTGATTCGGCAATGAAGCACATTTTTGGCTGAACAGATATGTGAATGAACAATACATTTTTATAAAAGTACTCTTTGGTGCTGACTTGGAGTAGCTGGGTTCATCGATCCTCAATTCTTCAAAAATAAAAAAGTAAGACGCATCACCGGCAATGCCGTCCGGTACAGAGCAATGATACAACAAATTTCTGTTGCCAATGCTTTGAAAATTATCAAAGTTTCCATTTGGAAGGGAACCCTTGTTTGAAGAAACATTATCAAGATTCTGTTCGTAGAAATATGGTAGAGTTTGCGCCAGCAATTTTCACTCTGTTGAAGCTGAACATGGAAATATCACGATACTCTTCAGAACAATGATTAGATTTGAGTGGATTTATCACTGACCGATTACTCGGCTGAAGAACGGAAATATTTTATAAGGCATGTTTTCTAGTTCATGCGATTTTTTAATGTCTCGTGGATGTTTTTATCTAAGACTATTTATTTTTTCTTTGAGGATTCACAAACATTCCTGTTTGGCATCAGAGCCGATGGAGTTCTTATAAGAGACCATAAGGCACAAAATCGTATATGTATACGAAAAAACAACACAACAAATTATCTGGAATATCTGCTTTTCTTCATTTGTTTGGGCATTTTTGTTGTAGTTGACTACGACACAGTTTGAAGATATGATAATTCATTATGGAATCGACACATTGGACGAATGACTCAGGACAGATTGGTTAGAGTTGCAAGAGATAAGTCACCAAGTGGAAGGCGAAGTGTTGGGCCTCCTAGAAAGAGATGGAGTGATGACATCGACCTGGGATGAGGTGGATTCATTCGATGAAAGAACAGGCCTTAGGCCTATTATGGAAGACAGAAGAAGAAGAAGATTATGGAATCGAAAAATATAGTCACTGAACTATTGGATTTTGTTCATCATTGGAAATGTGAATTACTTCCATGTGACGTAATGGTTTGTTTTACCTCCGACTAATTAACAGCGTTTTCTGAGTGCTCGGTCTACTTACACGAGGGCTTCGATGGGCTATACCATTTCCTAATAATGTTAACCCGATAACTTTCGAACAGGAAAACCTAGAGACTTGAAATTTTCGGATAGGTTCAGATCTCAAATTGCGTGGTTCAGTTCGTTAAGGGGCCGTTATACCCTGGCCGACGGCCATGACACCGATCCTCCATTCAAAAAGTGCCTTTCATTTTTCCAAGTTCACGCCCCCAATTTTTCACCTAAAAGCTTGGTTTTTTTTAAATTGAAGTTGAAGGATGTCTTGAGGGCACTCTCATTTCTTCTCTTTGATAGAATTATTTTTTTGCATGAAAAAATCGGCTACGGCACCGTTTCTCCATTCAAAGAGTGCCTTTCATTTTTCCAAGTTTGCGCCCTCAATTTTACACCTGAAAGCTTGATTTTTTCTTTTTATTGAGGTTAAAGGATGTTTTAAGGGCATTTCAATTTCTTCTCTCTGAAAAAATTATTTTTTCATAAGTAATATCATAAGTGCATCCAATTTTTCCGAAAAAAATCGAAAAAACACGTTGCTAAGTAATATTTTAACAAGAAGCATGAGTGCAGGTGGCAACAAAAATCCGAGTCGAAGACGAGGATTTTTGCACCTGCACGAATGCTTTTTGTTAAAAAAATATTACTTCGCACTGTGTTTTTTCGATTTTTTTCACAGGAAAAATTAGATGCACGAATGGTATTTGACAAGACTATTTCTTGAGTAACAGATTATTCTGGATGCATCTATGTATGTATTATTAATTTTCGTTGACAACAACTGTCAAGTTTTGCCGCGGGTAAACCCGAAAAAACTGCTGACAGCTGCTGCCAAACAATTTTTCCATCTAGAAACCATTTGTGATTCAAAATTGCGCGTTTCTGATTGGTGGAAATTAAGACGAGGGAAATAGTCGCATGAAAAAATCGGGTTGAATTTGAGAGTCTATGAAAATTGACTTCATAATCGTTTTTCGGTGGTTGGTAATCAATTTTTTTTAGCAAATTCATTGGAGTGCCCTCGACAAATAAATTTTCTATATTTTGATAGGCGCTTAATTGATGCATAAAATGATGGAAATACTGAAAAAACTTCCAGAAAGCGTGAAATCGGAGAAAGCTGTCTGAAACTCCAGGAAAATTAAAAAAAAATAGAGCTTCCAGGTGGAAAATTGGGGGCGTGAACTTGGAAAAATGAAAGGCACTTTTCGAGAGGAGAATCGGTGCTGTCGGCCAGAGTATAACGACCCCTTAGTGGGTAAAATTTGAATAGGGTTTCCGTGGTATGTTATAAATGTAGTTTTTGTACAACTGCCTTTAAAAATGACACTTTCAATGACAGCAATCAATGTTGAATTAATTGTTGACGTGGGAGCGTGTTGAAAATATTTTTGACATTAGTGTTGAAAATATTTTTAACATCAGTGTTAAAAATATTTTTAGCACTCCATTTTCTTATGATGAAATCAGTTGAAACAAATTCAGCAATTGCAAATATTCATTATCAATATTTAACCATGATTACTTATGAACATAAATATTAATCGTAAAAGTGGAACAATTACTAACATCAATGCCCTGTGACGTTCGGGAGCTTCGCAACACATTATTAGAATCCTCAGCACCATCAGTACTTGTAGAAACCGCAAGTACAATATCGGATGATGATGAATTTTTTCAGCAATGACATTTCCATATGCAATGGAATGATCAATGGTGGTAGCCCTCGGCTACCATCGTAGACTTCCATCCACCATGTTTGTTATATCCGTAATATTTGCTCCTGATTCTGCTAGCAATGAAGCGGAGGATCTTCGAAAACAGTGTCCTGTTTATTGCTTTGGTTCTGGCAATTTGAGGAATGCGGCAATAATAGATGGAATTTTCCCAAATGTATTGATACCAACTGGATTGGCAGTGCATTTATTATTCATGTATTTCAGGAAAAAAAGGACGATGTTTGATGACAGAAGGGCGCAGTGCAAAGTTATTTGAATGAAAATAGTCAACATACTGCCCAATAATACTGAAAGAAAGACTGACTTTCGTTTTTGTGTTCGGAAGTTGTATAACCAATGATTCATTTGTTATTTCGTGTCTTCCACTGATAAATTACACAATTCTTCACGCCGACAGGCTCCAAATAATCCGAAAATAGTTGCACCTTAATCATCAAGTATTTCTCCTCTGGTGCCTCATTTATAAACTTTTCAACTTGTTCACGAGTGAGAATTTTCGATTTTTTGGGACGATATCCTTCACTTTTCCTTTTTAAATAGGCTATTACCTTAAAATATGCACTAACATCTACACCATTTTCAACAAGGGCGCTTGACTTTATCATTGAAAATTTGGTCCACAAAGTTGATGAACTTCATATTTTTGATTTTTCTTCTAAGTATGCCAAGAAAAAAGGTTCACTGAAGTTCCCTTATACATTTTTCAATTTACACCAGGCCAGGAAATTGTTATATGCAATATCGCACTGCTGAACAGGTTTTTTAGGTATGAGTTCCAGCTCTTCTTGCAGACTCTTCAATATCCACAGGATTACAGGAACAACCAAATCGTCACTTTTATTAATAACTAGCTGGCCCGGCGAACTTTGTTTCGCCTAAATGATACCTATACCCATAGCCATCTTTATCTTAAGAAGGTCGTGCCTATACTTACTGTGGATTTCACAAATCGTAATCACCAGTGATCGGAGACCAACGGCTTGGTTAGATTTCTGTCAAATCGAGTTGATTCTAGATCAAGCTCCGATCACCGGTGATATGCTTTGTGAAACCTCCGTTAAAGATGTATAAACTTACCATTGCTATTTTTTCAAGCAGGAGATAAATTAGGAATAATAAAAGTTCTGTCAAATGTCATCTGTAAACTGTCAAATGTCATCTGTCTACTGACAAATGTCATCTGTCAAATGTCATCTGTCAACTGTTAAATGTCATCTGTCTACTGACAAATGTCATCTGTCAAATTTCATCTGTCAAATGTCATCTGTCAAATGTCATCTGTCGAATGTCATCTGTCAAATGTCATCTGTCAAACGTCATCTGTCAACTGTCATCTTTTCCATAGATATGAGCTGTTACACAAAACAGAAATACAAAAATAATATGTCAATTACTAATTATGGGCAATTTTGAATTCAGTTATTTCCGCAAAACATAAATCAAAAACATTTCAGAAATATAGAGAAAAGATGAAAATGGACAACTAACGATCGATGCTGATCGTCACAATCCGATTTACTTTAAATTCCGGTAAAAATTCACTGTTTCACCAACTTAAGATCTTTACCCGCTTTTGATCTGATAATTAATAGCCTTCCATGTTATTATAAGTTCTATGCAAATTTCACAATAATTCATACTCTATGCCATTTCTGAATTTCCTACCCTTCAAGAAAATGAAATACACCATTGCCAAACTACTTCATGGCTTATAACTTCACAACGATCTATTTTATCATTGCATTTCTATTGAATAGGTACCGTAAAACTTCGTTCTACTACTATTAATCCCCATGGAATATTCTTATACCGTTGGTAAGACCTACTGCACTTCTATTCACTTGACATGCGATTCTGTGGAAGAAAAACTAACCTCCTTTGTCCAAATGTCAAAACCCATATAAGTACTCTATGATTGCTCGATTCGTCGTAAGAAATTGGAATGCCTTTTTTTCTTTTCTGTAGGATTTTTTTGGGAATATTTTGTTATATAAACCTTGCCCTAACAATAATAAACACAACAAAAAAAATTGTCCAATTTGGTGCGATCGTTTGAACAATAAGGCATTTCGAAGTTTTGAACCAACCATAGATCCTCTTTTATTAATATAGATAGCGAGTCCATTTCTCTCGTTCTATTTTATTATTGCATTTCTATTAAATACCGTGGAACTTCGTTCTACCACTATTAATCCCCATGGAATATTCTTATACCGTTGTTAGGTATTCTGTGGTAAGACCTACTGCACTTTTAACTATTCACTTGACATGCGATTCTGTGAAAGACAAACTAACCTCTTTTGTCCAAATGTCAAAACCCATATAAGTACTCTATGATTGCTCGAGAAAAAGGAATGCCTTTTTTTCTTTTCTGTAGGATTTTTCTGGGAATATTTTGTTATATAAACCTTGCCCTAACAATAATAAACACAACAAAAAAAGAATTGTCCAATTTGGTGCGATCGTTTGAACGTTATGGCATTTCGAAGTTTTGAACCAACCATAGATCGCCTTTTATTAATATAGATTGGACTCTCGACAAACATATTGAGCAGTTAATGACAGCGTCTTTTCTTATTTGTTAGTAATCATAACTTTGCCAACGTTTGCCATTCACAACAACCTTCTGATTATTTGAATATTAAAATGCATTTTGAAGTTTATTGTCATTGCAAATTCGCCCATTTCAATATCAAAATAGGGCACTTGTACAAAAAACATTGTATGGTATCTGTGTTAAAAGTAATTTTATTTTGTTCGTGCAATTGTCCAATTCGCTCCGCTCATTTCACAAACTTTTTCACTCACAAAATAAAACGTCACTTTTAACACTCATATCATAAATAATTATTTCCTGGTATTTTTCAAAATTACGCATTCGGTCGGGACGAAATTCTTTATTAAGATGACGTATTCGACTTATATGCAGAATTTTTTTCAGATTGCGTAACCTAAACCATATGAAATTCTAGGGAATTATCGAAAAAAAAATCCAATATTTCGGTAAAAAAATATCCGAGATGACAATTTTTGTCGATAGCTGTCAAAAATTCTCATATAAGATTCTCGAATGCGCATCAACGTGGTTAATATACGACAAACGTATGATATCAAAATTTCTGACTTTGCCATTGCTGCAAATTCGAGTTTTCGATTGCCGAGAAGAAATGCAACATATGACCTCTTCACAGCAATACGGCAATATCATAAAGAATCATGAATCTGAAAAACGGGATTGAAACAGATAAGGCAGAGCCGCTAAGAACCTCCGATTCCCAATTGACACCGACAACACTTTCCGTTCTAGTTTTCAGAATTCTATCACGTCCAAAGAAAAACGAAGTGTTGGTCGCTGGAATTAGGGCTCGTGCTGCGTGTGGAACATAAAATAGTGGTGTTAGATTGATCCAAATCGAGTAAGACATCCCTCCGAACTGACATAGGAAAATGGGCTGTTATTGCTCACATCACAATGATGAAATTTTGCTTGGGATAAATTATTCAGTCGTTCCTATCATTTCCACTTAATTGAATGATCGATGACGACCTCATAATATAACTCTGGGGATGACGAGAATAGTTTAAAGAATTACTATGTCGAAGTCTCGAAGTATTTCACATGATCATCAAGGCTTAAGGATAAAAGCAATAGATAATTGAGAAAATCAACATTCAAAACGCCTGACAATACAAAATATACGTATTCAGAATGTCTGGGCCACTAGTTGGACCGTGGATAGATGCATAGAAAAGAAAGCTCATTGTGCTCGTTGATTTGTAAATATAGAGTTTGAGCGTAGTGGCAGATGATTATACAAAAGTGTAGGCCTCGTTCCTCCTAAATCCAGCACCATCTGTCGCTATACGCATGCGTCGTGAACTTTTGTGGCGAAGAGAAGGGAAATGTCATCATGTTTTCATGGATATCTTATGGAACCTATCGCACATGAGCAATGATTCTCACTGGCGTTTGGCAGAACCCACTAGGGGAAATACGTACAAAACGACATATATGGACAAAATGACATAGGCATCATAACTTGAGTTCGGAGGTATGAAATGCGGAATTGCCTACCATATCACACAACCCGAGTGGCTTCAATTAACCTCTGAAAATTAGCAAGAGCTACTCTGCATTCAATTCAAACTTAACTTATTTGTCAATGTATTCACGGAGCTTTTTGTATGTTGAATATACTTTTTGTATTAATTCGATACATTTCTAGTTTTATAACGCTATATGGACAAAATGACATATACAGTGAACGGACAAAATGACATAGGTATTTCAGTTGAATTAACCGTATCTACCGGACAAAACCAAGACAATCCATCTCAGGCTCCATCAGCAAACAAAGAATCAGGACTTGACTTAACATATTCATAACAAAATCTTCATCTGCGGCTAATAAAGGCAATGCATCTTAACCTTCTCTTGCTGATCCTATGAGGAGGTTTCTCCAATCCCTAAAGGACGATTTATAAGTGAACAAGGCAAACGTGAGCCGAGGACTCGACAAACGTACTTAGTTTCAACTTCTACACCTAATAAGATTGCAATAAAATCAAAAAAGAGCCCATACCTCCTCCAAAGACAAGGAGACAAGTCCCTAGGGCATTATTTAAAAAAGACAATGAAGAAGAAAATGTTCCTAGCAACTTTCGAGATCATGAAGACGACTGTCCAGTGTCCATCTATCTATTGTTGTGAGACCTTTTTTCCCGATTTAGATCTTCTCCAGGATTAGCCCTGAAGGAGACTGGTTAAGGTGCATGCATTGCTTGCATTGGGCTCACGCATCTTGTGCTGATGTTCCTAGAAGAACCAAGCGTCTCATTTGTGAACTTTGTCAGTAGTTTTGTAACTATAAGTAGAAAAATACAGTTGCCTATTGCCGGTATGTCATTTTGTCCATAGCATGCGAACAAAATTAATTTCGTTCATCCCAATTTATCTAAGAATATTTTATTTCTTGGTACTTTTATTTCATAAAGGTTGATTAGATTTTATGAAGAAAGGACCAAAGATCAGAGGTGTCGTATATGACATTACTATATATGATTCACTACTAACAAGTTATGCCTCTGAAATAAAACCCTATGTCATTTTGTACGTACTTCCCCTAGAAGTTTCACTTTTAATTTCAAACATCCAATTATAGGTATAGAATTATGTGTTTGTGCCAACACGATCATCTTCTCTGTCCGACTTAGAGTGTTTTTGCTTTGATTGTCTGTTTGAATTTCCTCCAATCCGAAGTCATTGGGAAGGAGGAGTTATTTTCTTTTCCAGTAGATATATTTTTCGTAATTCTCGCAAAAATTCCTGAATGTCAATACAAAATCGAAATGAACATACAGTTACTACGATATAGTCAACACCTAAATACTCCATCCAGTATATCAAACAGATGGAGGAAATGTGAAATGTCAGTCTTTCTATGGTTATGTATGAACAGGAATATGCAGTGGCGTATCGCAAAATTCGCGGGCCCTCCCCGCAAAGTTTTAGTTGGTGGCCCTCTCTATAGATCTGAATTGTTTGGCTCGGAGGCCCCTTTAGTACCGGGGCCTCCGCTACGCTACTGCGAATATGTTGGTCACACTCATTTTCGTTTTCTTCTCAAGGGTGTTTCAATAAGAGCGAAAGATTTCTGTCTTCAATAAAACATGATTTTCCTTAGGAATGTATTGGAAAATTTATCAATTTAGGAAATATGCATTTGGGAATTAGGTACCTATGTAACAAAATATCTTGTAAATGGCCGCAACGGCTCTGGTAGTATATGCGTACCTTTTTGATGGAATTGCGTTATTGAATACATGTGGTGGTTTTTCTTTGATACTTAGCTTAATTTCGGCTTTGAATGGTTCGATGGTTGCAGGCTTATGAACTTATGAGCTTCTAGTCACCAAATCGGGAAATGACCCTACCAGGAGCAAACTCGTGTAAGATCGTCAATAGGCCGTATTTATAAAAAGAAGCCTTACCTTTTACTTTCGAAAAATGAAGCAATTCCTTCAAGATTTATGCAAAAAAAGAATTGAAGGAAAATATTTTGCTTCGAGGAGTTGGCTTTGCAGTAAAAGGTTATACGTTCGCCGTATTAATAAAAAGGAGCATTTGCTCAAAAACTAAAGGATTTGCTTCCAAAATAGGAATCTAGGTTCACAACAACTTTTCTCACTCTTTTCAGTATTCGTATTGAAAAGCCAGCCCAATTTGGAGACGGATACGTAAATCGCTGTACCTTTTACTTCACTTATATCCGAAGCATTTCCTTGCAAGGAAAGGGCGGAGATTATGAATACGAATTAAAGCAAAACCTTTTACTTCTACCTTTTACTTGTAAGTAAATGCTTCATTTTTATAAATACGGACTATTGTTTCACTGGCAGTATGGCATATGGCACTGTCCTGCTGATACCGTCGTCAAGATCAATAGTTTCCAATTGAGGGACAAGAAACTGTGATATCATAGCACGAAATGTTTGCCATTCACCGTTACCACATCATGACCTTCTTCGTTTTCGAAAAGAAACGGTCCAATTATACCTCCCGACCTTAATACACACCATACAGTGACCCGTTGTGGATGCATTGCTTTCTGATGAATCATTCGTGGATTTTCTAAGCCCCAAATGCGACAGTTTCGCCTATTCACGAAGACATCGAAGTGAAAATGGGCGTAATCAATGAAAATGATTTTTTTTTTGGCAAAATCAGCAGGTTGGTGAAGGATCCAATTGATTAATTCTTTTCGCTGTTCATGGTCTATTGGAAGAAGTTGTTGAGTCAGTTGTCTTTGTAGGCATGCAGATGTGAATCTTCAGTGAGAATGCTCTGAAGAAAACCTGTTAAAATGTCCAATTTTTGTGCCCGATGGCGAATTGACGTCTCTGACCTTTCTGTCACACTCTCGCGAAGTGCCGTGATGTCTTTTTCTGAACGACTTCTACGAGCTGGTCAGCTAGTATCGTGTTTCACACCGCTTACCGAACCACTCATTCTGATTTTTTTGATTATTCTTTTCACAGTATATGAATTATTTACAATATTTTGATCGAACATTGGACGCACTTTACGAATATTGGCAATTAAACTTCCACCATTTTGTTGATAATTTTTGACAATCAGGACACGTTGTTCTACCGTGTAATATTCACTAACTCCCATCTGTCGAATTTCGTCGAATTTTCGTCATAATGATTGTCAAACATGGCGCGCATGGCTCTCATTGAAACACTTTATAAAACTTTATATACACTGCGCAAAAAAATTAACGCACATTATGGAAATCTCAAATTTATTCTACAACTGAAGGTGTTCTCAATGATAATTATTTTTATCAGAATTATGCATGCTTATGTTATCCACTTTCAACGTTTTTCTTCAATACAGATGTATTCTCCTAGCAGGAATAAAAAAAGGAGATATTATCAGATTTTGAATGTATTGGCTCCATTCTAAGATCAGTTGTTCTCGATCAATTCTAGTGATCAATAGTTTTTCTTCCGTTTGATTTTCTACACTCGATCGCTATGCAACGCGAAACACGCAATTTGACCCAAGAGGGATGTGCCCAAGCGGTAGTTTTGCGAGAAGAAGGGTGGACATACACAAGAATTGCAGAAAGGTTTGGAGTTTCCCCTAGACGGTCAATCATGAATGACAGTCTGACTGAACAATAGGATTGTCAATCCTGCCTTCAATCTTGAAGCCCCTACACATATCATTCAAACTGACAGTCTGATTGAAATGACTTCAGCTCAGTTGAAATTTAAACACCAAATAGTACGCTTCTAATTATTATTAGTATGTCTCCAAATGAAAAAAGTAAAGATAAGGCTTGTTTGGCCATTATCCTTGCATTGGGCACCAAGAAGACAATAAAACGTCTTTCACTGTGGCATTTGGCTTTATTTCTTTATATATGTTGAGGAATTTTCCCAATGCAACATTTTTTTATATTTATTCATGTACCTGGGATGGGATTTATTCCACAGTTCGGGAAAAGATTCATAAACACTTTGAACCTTTGAAGGCAGTTTCGATCGTCAACCCTTTGATTGCATTAATAAGACTGAGGAAAAGAATGATAGAATCACTACACCACCATTCAGACTGTCAGTCTCCCCTCCACTAAACGTGATTGAACCTCGGATTTTAAAATATTTGGAAATTCGTCAGTCCATTCATCATTCCATCAGTATAGACCTTACACCTTCAATCGGAATGTCAATCTTCGCTCTGATTGTCATTCCGAATGATCGTGTAGGGGCCCTAAAGCGGCCCCTAGACGGTCAATCATGAATGACAGTCTGACTGAACAATAGGATTGTCAATCCTGCCTTCAATCTTGAAGCCCCTACACATATCATTCAAACTGACAGTCTGATTGAAATGACTTCAGCTCAGTTGAAATTTAAACACCAAATAGTACGCTTCTAATTATTATTAGTACAGGGTGCGGCACGGAGGATGGATGGTTTTAAAAAAATAATAAAAGCGTTAATTTTTACTCAAAAACACATTTATTGACGGAATCAGATTCTCAAGGAAATAGCATTTGAGACAGTCAAGTGTGGAAAACCACATCAGGCATGTGGTGGCCGAAATCGGTGATGCAGTGCTGGAGGCGCTCTTGGAAGTTCGCGTAGACTCTCTCCAACATCGCTCTCTCAACTTGGGCAACTTCCACGCGAATAGCCCTTTTTCAATTCGTCCAGAGTTCGGGGCTTGGTCTCGTATACTCTAGCCTTGAGGTGTCCCCATAAGAAAAAATCGCATATGGATAAATCTGGGGACCGGGGAGGCCAATGAACATCGCCAAACCTGGAAATAAGGCGACCAGGGAAGAGAATAACGTCCATTGATGCTCTGGCTGTGTGGGCGGTCGCCCCATCCTGTTGGAACCACACACGTCGGATTGGAACACGTTGCCGTCGTAATTCGGGGATAAAGAAGTTGTTGATCATTTCGACGTACCGCTCTGAGTTCACGGTAACAGCACGACCATTAACGTCTTCGAAGAAGTAAGGGCCAATGATGCGAGTTTGCGATACAGCGCACCAAACCGTAACTTTTGGGCTGTGCAGCGGTCTTTCGTGTAAGTGTTGCGGATTTTCATTAGCCCAATAACGGCAATTCTGCCGGTTAACCATGCCGTTGAGGTGAAAGTGGGCTTCGTCACTCATGAACAAAATGAGGTTCTCATTTTGATCGATCAGTGCTTCCATCTCACGTGCGAAGTTCATTCGTTGTGCATAATCTCCGGGGTGTAACTGTTGCACAATGGCCAATTTGTAGGGGTGAAAGCGAAGATCCATATGCAAAATTCGCCTCACCGAACGATCACTGAGGCGAAGTGCAGCAGCATGTTTCCGAGCAGATCGCGACGGACTGCGAAGAATGGCTTGTCGAACGCGTTCAACATTTTCAGGCGTTCGAACTGTTCGCACAGGTCCTCTTGGTCTTCTGTTGATCAGTTCACCACGTCTGCGAAGTGATTCAACCCAACGAAGGATGGTGTTTCGAGAGGGAATAGCTCTATTCCGATGAATTTGGAAATGGCGACGAAACTCACGCTGCACGACCGTGACTGACTCATTATTTCGGACGAAACTATCATAGGCGAAAACACGATGCTCCACCGTCCAAGGCTCCATGACGACAACTGGTAAATAAATGCTAGGAACACACGAGTCTAACGGCACCTTCCCCACTTCTCTCGTCCTCAGTGGGGGAAAGTTATGCCCATCTGAAAAACGTCCGCCCTCCGTGCCGCACCTTGTATAATATCTCCAAATGAAAAAAGTAAAGATAAGGCTTGTTTGGCCATTATCCTTGCATCGGGCACCAAGAAGACAATAAAACGTCTTTCACTGTGGCATTTGGCTTTATTTCTTTATATATGTTGAGGAATTTTTCCAATGCAACATTTTTTTATATTTATTCATGTACCTGGGATGGGATTTATTCCACAGTTCGGGGAAAGATTCATAAACACTTTGAACCTTTGAAGGCAGTTTCGATCGTCAACCCTTTTGCATTAATAAGACTGAGGAAAAGAATGATAGAATCACTACACCACCATTCAGACTGTCAGTCTCCCCTCCACTAAACGTGATTGAACCTCGGATTTTAAAATATTTGGAAATTCGTCAGTCCATTCATCATTCCATCAGTATAGACCTTACACCTTCAATCGGAATGTCAATCTTCGCTCTGATTGTCATTCCGAATGATCGTGTAGGGGCCCTATAATACAAGTGTGTCCAGAATGTTGCAGCGATTCAGGGAGACAGGTATGAATGTCCGAAGACCAGGACAGCACTGGCGTATTTAGGGGGGGTCCAGGCCCCTCCTGAAAGATTCTAATCAAAAACTACGTATAGGAATCACAAATATACCAGGGGCCGCGGCCCCCTCTGAAAAATGAGGCTAGATACGCCTATGCAGGACAGGGTAGACCACGGGTAACAACTGCCATTCAAGAACGTTACTTGAGAGTTTCTTCGTTGAGAAAACGGTTTGCAACCGCTCGCTTCCTTCAAAATCAGCTTGAGCAAACTCATGAGGTGCAAATTAGCACTCAGACAATAAGAAATCGCCTCAGAGAATATGATTTAAGGCCTCGTGTCGCGGCAAGAGGCCCAGCTCTTACCCCAGACAATCGAAGGGCGCGTTTGGATTTTTGCGAGAGAACATATCCATTGGGAAGAGGCCGATTGGGAAAGAGTTCACAGATGACTCTAGATTCTGCCTTTACCATTGTGATCGACGTTCCCTCGTATACAGACGTCCACATGAAAGATATGCTCAGTGCAATTTCCTGAATACTACTGGTTCCGGGGGAGGATCGATTATGGTATGGGATGGAATATCTTTGACTGCTAGCACAGACCTAGTGGTCGTTGATAATGGAGCTATGAATGCTACTAAGTATATAAGGAACATTCTTGAAGAGCATGTAGTGCCATGTGCCCCATAAATTGGTGAAAATTTCATTTTTATGGACGATAATGCCAGACCTCATCGTGCGCGCATCGTTCAGGAGTACCTTAAAGAGGTTGAAGTCTCTCGAATCAAGCATTAAATCACTTTCAGCATTTCAGTATTTTGAAAATTGTTCATTTCTCTTCTTTCACATAAGATTCGGTGAAATCCTGAATTTTTCTTCCATTTAATGTGTCTTGTTTCGTTCAAAACCTTCCCGAGAGAACAGAAAAAATAAGTTATAAGGTCAATGTAGAGTTAACTTTCATTAAAATTGAGATTTTCAGAATGTGCGTTAATTTTTTCGCGCAGTGTATATCTACGTACAAAACTGAAAGAGTAGGCAGAGGGGTGAGAAAAATACGCAGATCGAATATAAATAGAAATGTATGAAATTTGAGTTCTATTGGTTTACCTCGATCTGAATGCCTTTGGAAAGAATTCCCCGCATATCTTCCAAATTGAGTTCCATTCAATTTTATTCATTATAACAATATGTCAACGAGAATATTACATCGCATAGAATCGGTGATGGCATTTAGAGTTTCTCATATGTTTTCGACTGTCTATACTAGCTTCCGAAAATTTAGTGCACTATAAAAATTTCTTTACCGTTTTCACAAAGACACTTTCAAAAAATCGATTTCATTCATTCGTTGCAACTATGTTTTGGACACAAAGTATGAGTTACCATATCGAAATTTGATAATTGTAGGATCAGATTTGTCTTAGTGGAGGTATTTACTTTTTTCGTGAAAAAATCCCTTCATCGTTATTGCTAGAGGGTATATGTATTTCCATATTGATCACGAACACTGTTTTATAAATGGCGGATGTAATTATGTGAGTTCATACAAAAAGTGGTTCTCAGTCTCTTGAAAATTTATATTGACACTCGATATTGAAATTGATGGGTTTTCCATGTGTCTGGGACGCTTTCTCTAAAAAATTTCTTCTATTTCTTCTTTGAGCTTCAGGAAATGAAATAATGATTTCTCATCAGTTGTGAAACACAGTGTTACATGATAATGAATATTTTGAAAAAATCTGGTCAAAATATCTGTCAACCACTAAGTTTTTCGAAAATATCTTATATACATAATTTAGAAGTAATTCGAAAGAAACAATGTTTCGGAATTAATTTAAAAACCTGAACGTCATTTTTTTGTGGAGAAATGTTATTTATTTCGGATACTTCTTTTGGGATTATGACAATCCGCAATCTAAATCAACAAATATATCCATTTTCGAAATCTATTGAAGTGCAGAAGGGCAAATAATTAGTTTACCCAGAAAAGTTACTACGTTTTCAAAGTAGACACAAGTCAGTAACTTTTCGTATTATTCAACAAAATTTGCCCATCGTGCAATTGAAAGAAGAAAATGTTGATTCACGTTGTGACAGGTGATTAACCCGAAAAATGCTCCTTTATATTTAAGAATTGCTCTATACTTGTTGCTATGAATGATAACAAGGAGTAGAAAGTTTTATTAAAATTTAAAAGTGCATTTAACTGCCCTAAGGATTGAAACGATATCGATTTCAATTTAATTCTTAAGATTGAGTCCCTAGAATCAAAATCGAACAAGAGTTTTTTCGAAATGAATTTATTACGTCTGTAATTTCGTCTTTTCTTATTTTCATATATAAGAACCCTCTTTATATTAACCTCTAGTGGAAGTCATGTTCTCTGATAAGGAGTCTCTGATAATCGAGCCATCAGCATCTCATTACCAACCAGAATATCGAGGTGTAACCTCAGTAGAACTTATTTCAACAGATCTTGTGAATCGATTGCATTTCTTCTCTATAGTTTTTTTAGGTGGAGCAAGAATATTACTATCGATTTCTTCACGTTCATAAAACACATAAAATGTCAGCAAACCCCAGATAATGCTTTGTTTCATGCACAGTGGGTGTCCAGCAGTGGCACCTCATCTCGTGAATGGTGATCAAGCATGCTTCTAGCTTCTAAATACATCAACTAATCCTCTACTTTGATGGTGTGAAAGAAGATGTATCAATTATTCATTCGAACAGCTACATTATTCTCGTTGAGATGCCTCATGATCCCATCTTTGAAACTAATTGAAAAGTGAATTTGAGGTCCGCCAACAGGACAAGCCAGCAAATTAAAGGCTTAACCTCTCCTCAACCTCGATTCAGTGTCTTCAGAAATGTACCTATTTTATATAGATGACTATTCAAGAAAATGTTTTCACAATTCAGAGATTGCTGAATAGGAATCATTTGAATCAGATTTGCATAGCAATATTGGCCATTTCAGAATCCGTTTATTGCTTCACATATTCAAGTAGCTGAAACAGAATATCAATTCTGATTTAAAGTGTTCTAGCTCCTACACCTACAATTTAATTTGATATCTTTGCCAAAAGTTATCAAACTATTGAGAGTGTCTCATATGCGGTTTCCTCATGCACAGGTGGGGATCTTCTGACAGAACATCCTTCTGAAATCTAACAAAGCATGCTTCATGATGTCTAAATGACTATTTCGCTACTTGGATGGATTCTTCGAAAGAAAGAAAAAAATGAAGATGAAACGAAGAAAAGGGGTAAAGTGTAGATTACCGAAGAACAACAACAAGGGGACGAAATCAACACAAATCAGTCACACTCATTCACATCGAGTCAGGTTCGAAACATTTAAAAACCGGACACGAATCACATGCACAACCGTTAGAGATCAGCTAGAAAGTGGGGTTATGGAAAGAGGAAGAGCTGGCTCAGCGAGGAGCTCGCCATGCAAGAGAAAATCGCGGGACTACTCGTCGTCGACAGTTTTAAATGCCAGAATGCGCCAAGGGAGGCCGGTGCGGGGCATCGATCCGGCGCGACTGAATGCGGTGGTAGGCTTTGGAAGGATGCGTTCCGCCGAATTTCGGGACAGGGACAAAGGAAAACAATCAAAGTCAAAGGGGTTGAGAAATTTTTATAGCATCTGGGGCAACCCTCGCGAAAAGCATTTCGAGAAAGGCCACTCCGGACATTATGAGAACCGTAATCCTTGAAAATTACAGTTAGATCCTTTGAGTCACTGAAAGAAATTCGATATTTTTTAATGGGACACCTTTTGAGAGCCTCCTTTGAAACGCAAGACAATTCTACGTATTGTCTCCACGATGTCAGAGATTAGGTGAATTTCAATGAGGAATTTCCATTACTCAAACTGTTTATCACCAAAACAGTGTGAAAAAACCAATTGGAATATATATTATCTCGGTTACTGTAAATATTCATGAAATATCCTGAAAAGGGTGGAACTTAAATTTTAAAGGGTCATTCTTTCACGTGAAAATGCGGACCATACCTAACTCCCATCGAAAGACAGGTGTAACGCCCAATTCATCGAATAGGAAATAAAGGCTTGTAATGAAGGGTTTTCCTATAAGAGATGTTATTTTAACATTCAAATAAAAATGCCATACTTCAGATGAATGATCGGATGTTTCATTATAAAGACATAAAGAGGAAAATAACATCAGCAAAATGGCCTCCACGACTTCAGGACCATATCCTTCTGATGAAATTTTCCATACCCAAGTCACAAAGTGGCTGTCCTATGTCCTCGATAGCCTCACGAATTCCAGGGTATTCCCTTACCCACGTTTTCTGTGGTTCGCCGAGAATCCCGGAATCATCCTTTTTCCCTACATGTCCAGTGCAATTTTACTCTGCCACTAGTCGCAACCTCGATACGGTTAAGCTCGCCACCCTCAACGGATATATACTCTCGTTTCTTCCCAAAGTCGGACCTCGTTACATTCGTACCTAAAAGTGTATTCGTCACGTGAGATAAGGGCTTTACCCGGCACAACATCACACGAAACTAGAAAGCCAGCAGATAATTCTCTTCCAGTGAGGCCAACCGTAAGTACCTACCATTTCCTACAGTGTTTACTTTGTGGTATTTATTTCTATTTCATACGTCCATTTCATTCTTTGATTCTCGTGGTGATAAGAATCGGTATAGCAGTCCATTTCTTCTCTCCAAGAAAGCTCTTGTTGTTTATTCAGTAATGATCCAGAATGACAACAACGAAGTGAAGCCAAGTAGGTACGTTCTTCCCGCACTAGGCCAGGAAATGCTACTTTCTCGGAGAAAAAGCGTCCGGGAAGTGGGTACATCCCGGACGGGATCTGGTCTGCGAGTCCAAAAAAACTATTTTCGGGCGTGTTGCGTACAATATTTTTTCAGCAACCGTGTGAAATTACAAATCAATGAAACTACACATTTCTTAATTATAAATTTTGATTCTTATATGAATTAAACAGAACTGTCATCCGTTATTTCGTTGCCATTGTGATAATCATAACAATGACAACAACGACGTGATTTTTCCGGCCTAGTCCGGAAAGTACGCACTTTCCGGAAAGGGTTTTTTTGGACGAATAGACAAGATTCTAGGACGAGACGGAGTGGAGTCCTGGAAGTCTGTGAGTCCAAAAAAACTATTTTCGGGCGTGTTACGTAAAATATTTTTTCGCCAACCGTGTAGAATTACAAATCAATGAGATGACACATTTCTTTATTTTGATATTTTGATTCTTATTTGAATTAAACAAAACAGAACTGTCATCCGTTATTTCGTTGCTATTGTGATGATCATGACAATGACAACAACGACGTGATTCTTTCCGGCCTAGTCCGGAAAATGCTGCTTTCTCAGAGAAAAAGCGTCCGGGAAGTGAGTACATCTCGGACGTGTTGCGTACAATATTTTTCTATATTTCAGAATCGTAATGAGTTCATTAAAGTGCTGTAATGAACTCATTACAGCACTGTTTTTAGTTATATTTTTCGTTTCGTGGTTGTCAACAATGACTGCCGATCCTAACAATTTTCAACACACATCAATTTGGAAATGTCAATTTCGTAACAGTCACCAACTGCCAAGATACAATACAAAAGTCACTAGGATGTATAATCCGAATTTTTCATTGAATTTCAACGAAATTTGACTGAAATAGAGAAAATATCGTCTAATACTCGTTGCAGAATGCAATTCCAACACTCATGCGTTCGAAAACTCGCTCCTTCGTCGCTCGTTTTCGAATTTCGCATTCGTATTGGAATAGGAGCCCATTCTGCAACTAGTTTTAGAATAAACTATTTCGGCTACCGTGTAGAATAATAAATCAATAAGACGACACATTTCTTTATTACACAATTCTTATTTGAATTAAACAGAACAGAACTGTCAGCCGTTATTTCGTTGCTATGGTAAAGATCAAGAATGACAACAACGAAATGAAGGCATTTCCTGGCCTAGTCCAGGAAGTACGTACTTCCCGGACTAGGCCGGGAAGTGGGTACATCCCGGACAATTGCAGAAAAAAAAAATTTTCTGGGTACGAAAAAAAGTACGAGTTTTTACAAGACCTCTGAAAGGTTTCGACTTACAGGTTATTGCACATGGCCACAGAGAAAAAATGAAACGAAAGCAGGGGAATTTGGCTTGACCTGATGGATCTATACGGCTCTAATACTACCCACAGAGCTCAAATCCTTATAATCTCAAGAATTGAGACTTAGGTACGATGTTTCACACAAATTTTTTTCATAATAAAACGTATAGAAAATTTGAAACTTTCATGATTATCTAAAGAATTCGACTGAAATTAGGTTGGCAGAACCTTGTATGAATTTTCGGAGCTATATACATTATTTTCGACATCTTATCTGAATAATGTTGACATTCAAAGCTTTATAAGTTGTGGTTTGGCGAATTAAGCTGCGTACAGATATGCGAGCCGAACCTATTGCGAACCTCTCGCGAACCAATAGCGACAATTATTTGGACGGCATTTCGAACCTCTATAGAGCCGCTCGCAAACCGTTCACGCCGAACCATCGATAGTCGGATTCTTTAGCTGCGTCTAGATGTGCGAGCCGAACCTATCGCGAACCGCTCGCGAACCAATAGCGACAATTATTTGGACGGCATGTCGAACCTCTATAGAGCCGCTCGCAAACCGTTCGCGCCGATCCATCGATAGTCGGATCCTTTCACGAACCCAACGCGAGCCCAGTGTAAGTTCGTTAATCCGTCGGTATTGATTCGCGAGCGGATCGCAAGTGTGTACGTGAAATTAACGAACATGACACGAACACTTCGCGAACGGTTCGCGATAGGTTCGGCTCGCACATCTGTACGCAGCTTTAAACTATGAGCTTCGAGCTTCCATTTGGCTAAGCCGGAATGAATCGCATCATTTTCATAACCCAGGGTTCAACATCCATTCCTGAATGGCGAATGCGCTAGCTTCTATCCTTGAAATTCTTATGCAAACTCTAATTGGATGTGGAGTGAAAAGGCATCTAACCGTAAGAAGAGGCTCCCATCGGACCTTCAAATATTCTTAGATGCGATTCGCCACGTCGTTAACGCTGGTGTTCCATTCCCCTCAAATTGATAATTGCGTTCTTCACCACCAAATAGAGGTTGACATCTGGGTATATTGGCTTCTATTAAGAATATCAAAGTAGAAGCCCCGAGTTTCGACTCAACATTCTCAGCAAATTAGTTTTTTTAAGGGTTAGATTGTTCTCCCCAGACCAATCAGATACCACTATTTTTCGAGCAAATTCTCTTCAGATGATTTGATAAATCCCAACACTTGCCTAGCCGCGTATAAATTTTGCTCTCACTTTCATTTTGTCGTTTTCAACAAATCCTGGCACTTCGTGACAACAATTGAGAAAGACAAAAAATCAATAGTTGGGTTCCACAATGAATGATCATGTCCTCATCCTAGATTTCAGTGAAAAAAATTGCTCAAAAATATGAAGAAGTGCGGATTTTCAGATGGTTGTATCGTTTTTTGTGCCGGGTACAGATGCAATCTAGGGCGATTGAGTTGGGAATTTCCAGGGTAGGTTCCTCGACTAAGGAGACAAATTCTTAATCCACTCGCGACTCGCATGCCACAGGGGTAATAACTATAGAGCGTTTGAGTATTTTTGTGTGTGTTCAATAATTTTTCCGAATTCCTTCTGCTTTGATGTCGAACAATAATGTTTCACCTACAAGAAAAGACAAGCCAGGATAAAAACTTTCAAGAGAAAATACCTCGACAAAATATGGAAGAGTTTGCTCTAGATTTTTTCACTCTGATGGATAAGGAAATATTACGATTCACTTTAATCTTGATATATTTCAATGAAGATGGGAACTTTTCACCATTGGAAGTGATGCATTACTCAGAAATTTGGGTCAACGTAACGAATTCCACAGATCATTATGATTGATAACCTCAAAAAAAGAATATTCTGGTATTGTCATTTGGAAGCTAATTCTTTTGTTTCGGTTGGAAAATGTTACATGAATGTTTCGATCTTTCAAAAAATAAAGGAAAAAATAGTTGTAATAATCTTATATTCACATTTGATGAAAATTGATTAGTATATATGGAACATGTATGTGTTTTGAACGATTTTGATTATCAGAAAATGAATACGTATATCATCAAGTTGATGATAGATACAAAAAGTTTTATTCATCAGGAATAGTCAATAATTTTTAATACTTACCAATTACAAATTTTTCACATTCAATTCTTTTAAATTCAAAAACATTTTTCAACAATCATGTTGGTGTGAAAGTCGGTGAAAATTCTACGAAAGTATTCGCCATGCAGAATAAACTTCGCATTAGGTACTTCAATATCTATAGAACAGTTCTAGTTTTACACATTGAAAATATTATTTTTTCATATCATAATGCCTATTCTTGAATCGAAAAAACTGCTGAAACCAATAATCGAAAACTCAAAAAATAATTTGTGGTGTCATTTTAAATAAAATAGAAAACTTTCTGAAATTCGGTACAGAGGGAGACAAATTCGATATTTCGCCTGGAATCTTAACTATACCTAAATCAATTTCACTTTAACCATTAATTTGATTTCAGTACAATACCAAGTATGGCATATTTTTTAAATTGGAATTTCAAGCTCTATTAAAAGATTAAAGATGTCCTCTTGGAAATAAGAAAGAAAGTATGTGATTCTAGTGTGGATGATGCCATTTCACTCCAAATATTACACATCCTATTCGATAATTGTCGGCAAAGAAAATATTTTTTTATAAATATCTAATTATACATATGTAACTACAGGGTCTTTCACGAGGAACCTCACCCATATTTATACGGGAAACTACTGAACGTATTTTCATGAAATTCAGCACTTATAAGTATTTCACGATGCTGATGAAATCTAAAATATTTTCAAGGCATGAGCACCTCCGGTTTTTCCGGAAATGACGTCAACTTCCGTTTTTCAAATTACAACACCATTTTTTTATTGCAGAAATAGATTCCTTAGAAAATTTCAAGTTATTTTGATGTAACATTTTTCAGTTTTGGTTGGAAAATTCTCTCTGAGCGGGAAAATTCGAAAAAAAAAATCGAAAGTAGAGCTCCGCTGAAACAAGAATAACTTCGAGGTTTTTGGATGGAAAATTTTCATTTATGGGATTTTTCAAGATGTAAGATTGATGTATCCACTTTGAAAATCGAAATCTCGATTCATGATACAGGGGGTGAAAAAATCGTTTTCAAAGTTAGGGATGACAAAATCGTGAAAAATCAATTTTTTCAAATTAGAACCCCATTTTTTTATGGCAGATATTGAATCTATGTTAAAAAATAATGTGAGTGTATGCATCACACCCTTGCCCTAAAATGGATATTTTCTGAGTTAATATCCACTTTAGGGCAAGGGTGTGATGCATACACTCACATTATTTTTTAACGTAGATTCAATATCTGCCATAAAAAAATGGGGTTCAAATTTGAAAAAATTGATTTTTCACGATTTTGTCAACCCTAACTTTGAAAGCGATTTTTTCACCCCCTGTATCATGAATCGCGATTTCGATTTTTAAAGTGGATACATCAATCTTACATCTTGAAAAATCCCAAAAATGAAAATTTTCCATCCAAAAACCTCGAAGTTATTCTTGTTTCAGCGGAGCTCTATTTTCGATTTTTTTTTCGAATTTTCCCGCTCAGAGAGAATTTTCCAACCAAAACTGAAAAATGTTACATCAAAATAACTTGAAATTTTCTAAGGAATCTATTTCTGCAATAAAAAAATGGTGTTCTAATTTGAAAAACGGAAGTTGACGTCATTTCCGGAAAAACCTGAGGTGCTCATGCCTTGAAAATATTTTAGATTTCATCAGCATCGTGAAATACTTATAAGTGCTGAATTTCATGAAAATACGTTCAGTAGTTTCCCGTATAAATATGGGTGAGGTTCCTCGTGAAAGACCCTGTATACGGTGTTCGGAAAACTACTGACACCATTCAATTCTTCGTAAAAAATGAATTCGGGAAAAAGTTTCTGCAACCTTTCGAAAATGCACATTCATTTGCGAAAAACACTCTATAACTCGAAGATAGATATCGCAAAATTAATTTCCAGCATCCAGGTTATTTTATTTTTGATTTAAGTATTATTCAATAATAATGAATTAGGAGCATTCAGTCACCTTTGTCTGCATTCATGATTTTGCTTGGTTTTGTAGTTTGAAAAAGTCGGATTGATATTATATTATTTCCTTTTATTCGAGTTCGGTGACATGCAGAGAATAAAAAAGTAGGTACATTGTTCACCGGGTAGGAAAAGCCTTACATTCCTGGACGATTGTGATAATTTCTAAGTCGAGACGTAGCAACACTGAGTCCAGGAATGTGGCTTTTCCAATACGAGGTAAACATACTTTTTTCCGCAAATCGTTTGAAATTGGACAAATTTTAATAAATTCTGAAAAAATCGTGAATAATTCCATTCATAAATAAATGGAGCTTTGAAATTCAAACTTGACGAATATTAATTTAATTGCTGATTTTTTCGGAAACAAAACAGTGTAAAATGATAAGTGATGATAAATTTTTCATTTCTGGGACTCCTCCAGAGCTGGTTGAAGCAGTAAATCCTGCTTCATTAGAATTATCGCCGAAGAAATCAAGAAAGAAGTACGAATATGCATATGAAGAACACTGACAACTGTAAGAAAATATCATTCCTTTACAGTAAGGAAATGATTATTTCCTAAGAGTTGGGGAATCTTGACTTTTTCTATGAGAAATTTTGTCAGGAATGTTAAAATTTCCTAGCGATTTGCGGAATCAAAGGTGTCGACTTCGAAGAGAGCTAAAAAAAAATCGCCAGTGTGCTTCGGGTGGTAACACAAACTTCAACGGATGTCTTTCTAAAACTTTTTTTTTCGACGATGCGTTCAGTTGGTGACGTTGATGGCCAGCCAGACAGAGCAAGAGAAATCTTCCTCCACATTGCGAGTTGCGACCACATTTAATCGCACTGTACCACTCATACGCATTCGCCGTAATCCTAATGAATCATTTCCAGCGCAAAATACACCTGAGTTGTGACTTCAAGAAAAAAAAGAACCCTTAACAAACTAAATGGCTGAAGTATGGGGACAGTTGTGCCAACTTTGCGACAGGGATAATTCCTACAATCTCTCTAAGCAGGCCCTTCAATAAATTCCCAGTACTTCTTTGATGGAATTTAGTTCAAGCTCAACGTTTTTTGAGACTCTCCCAGGGGAATTCTTGAAATTAGTATCACGTCAACCATAGAAAATCGAATATCGGTGGAAATTATATCATTTTATCGTCATCGTACTATTCTTCTGACTTTTTCAAGGCGTTCAAGAAACTTAATATGAACTACATTATCCATTTACGATCATGAACTTAAAACGAGAAAATTTTTTTGAAAGATACAGCTTTTACCGTCATATATTATTATCACATTTTCCACACCCCTGCTTAGGTAATCTTGTTACTATTTAAAAATATTTCTCCATTGTTACAACTGAAATGTCAATTATCAGATATCTATGACCTGATTATGCGTATGTAGGTGGTACAAAGGCTATAAATCACTTTTTACCAAGTCATGCATTTTTTAGAATTTTTTCTGTAATTTCTTAGAATACCTACTGGCAGTTGTTATGGTAATGGATTTTAAAATGTATAAATTCATGGAAAGAGAATGGAAAGAAAAATTTGTTATTACTATTTATTTCCGAATCCAGTATTTCATTATATTCCTTGTGAACTAATAAACTTCCTGTTTCTCTGTTATTCAACCAAGAAACTATAATCGAATTCAAGCGATTGACCTGGTCATAATTGGTCCTTGACCAACATCACCAACTGGTCAAATCGAGTGCGATGAAAGATATGTGATAAGCGGGTTAGACAAGAAAAGATAATGACCGCGGTCTTTACTGGTCATTCGCTTGAATTCGATTTATGAGTAAATTCATTCTCTGAACAATTTTATGATGTGATTCAAAGATTTTATTTTGAGAACCGATAGTCATTCATTATCTTCAGAGTGAGTAAAGGGTAACTCACAAAATTCATGTCTTCGATTTTCACTATTTTGTATAAAAATGCTCGAGCAGGCCCATTTTCATTTCAGATTACAAAGGAATAGGTACTTTTTCCCCTCAGTACTCTTCGTACTCTAAAGCCTCGATGAACACAAAATCATTCGAACATTCTTCGAAATACAGGGTGCGGCACGGAGGATGGATGGTTTTGAAAAATAATAAAAGCGTTAATTTTTACTCAAAAACACATTTATTGACGGAATCAGATTCTCAAGGAAATAGCATTTGAGACAGTCAAGTGTGGAAAATCACATCAGGCATGTGGTGGCCGAAATCGGTGATGCAGTGCTGGAGGCGCTCTTGGAAGTTCGCGTAGACTCTCTCCAACATCGCTCTCTCAACTTGGGCAACTTCCACGCGAATAGCCCTTTTCAATTCGTCCAGAGTTCGGCGCTTGGTCTCGTATACTCTAGCCTTGAGGTGTCCCCATAAGAAAAAATCGCGACGGACTGCGAAGAATGGCTTGTCGAACGCGTTCAACATTTTCAGGCGTTCGAACTGTTCGCACAGGTCCTCTTGGTCTTCTGTTGATCAGTTCACCACGTCTGCGAAGTGATTCAACCCAACGAAGGATGGTGTTTCGAGAGGGAATAGCTCTATTCCGATGAATGTGGAAGTGGCGACGAAACTCACGCTGCACGACCGTGACTGACTCATTATTTCGGACGAAACTATCATAGGCGAAAACACGATGCTCCACCGTCCAAGGCTCCATGACGACAACTGGTAAATAAATGCTAGGAACACACGAGTCTAACGGCACCTTCCCCACTTCTCTCGTCCTCAGTGGGGGAAAGTTATGCCCATCTGAAAAACGTCCGCCCTCCGTGCCGCACCTTGTATATTAGCAGAGCAGTCTGTTTTGAAAATATATCCTATTCTATCGTTCAATTATTTTCAGTGCTTATGAAACAATATTCTATTTTTCGATCACGACAATTTCGAATAATTCATGTCTGCACAATCATCGCAATAATAGGTATTGTGAGAAATCTGCTTTATGCAATTATCTTCTTTTGTAGACCTAAACTCAAGTTCAGTGCTTAAATGACTAAGGAAGTGACCGTGAGCAGAGTTATATAATGGTAAATGGCTACTATTCTTCTTGAAATGAGGAAGTATTTGTCAAAATATATAAAATATGCTTTGTTCAAATAGGATATTTGTGTCATTTTTCCAATAGGCCTGATTTTCTTTGAACGGATGATAAATTTATACCTTCTGCTGGTAATATCGCATATTATGGTATGGATTCAATTGTGAGATATTGCAATTCGTATCGTCTGAGACAAAGATAAATTTCATAGTTGAAATAAAAAAGCCGACGGGATTTATTGGTGAGATACGCTTATGCCTATTATTGTTTATTATGATGATTTTCCAATAATTGTATCCTTATCTTTCAGATATATCATTGTTCCATAGTTCCAATAGAGATGCGTTGAAAAATTAGTGTCTCTATATCAGTAATGAACCATTGTTTTTAGTTATATTTTTCGTATTGGTGGTTGTCAGCACTGATGGCTTCCGATCCTATCCAATTTCATGGTATTTATTTAGAACTGAAAGAATCGTATTCGAAAAGTAAAAAAAATTGTTCTCACTAAGTTTGGGTCCCAGATTACGAAAAGGATAACAAGAAATCGGCAATCCTCTCAGTTTTTGCAAAAAAAATCCCAAAGTTTCCGTTCGGAAGTTGAGGTTAGGTATACGTAGTTCTATAGCTAGTTTTTTTCTATTTTCTCAATCAATACTCGTTGGAAATGTTTTATTTTGCAATTTCTGAGCCAAACTGCGTTACATCGAATAAGTTCACCATAATGTAGAACATTTATATGTCCTAATTCATAAATAAGTTATTCAAAATACACTAACAAAACATTATCTGAAAGTGAAATTCAAATACCTAATCGAATTCTCTTCAGACCACACGTCACAAGGTTTTCGTATTCTTTTTCATACATGGATTAGGATTTTTGAGGCATTGATTTATTCGCAATTTTTTTTTAATTCTGGAGGTGTTTAATCGATTTCTTCAAACATAATTCACGAATTCAATGCGTACCTAATTATAAATTATTTCAAAATTCGATACGTGAGATTCAAATGTCAATTAACAGTCACACCAACTGTCAAGACAATACAAAAGTCACTAGGGTGTATAAGTATAATCTGAATTTTTCATTTAATTTCGCTCCTTCATCGCTCGCTTTCGAAAGTTCACATACGTGTTGGAATAGGAGCCCATTCTGCAACTAGTTTACTAGTTTTGGAATTTACTACATATCAGAAACATAAGTTCTATCATAGCAATGTATACTTTTTGTCAGCAGAAACGGAATACTTCACTTTTGATTCGAACAGAACGAGATTTTTGGTTGAGGTCCAGGATGACAATACGATAATTTCAAGAAAAAAATATGGATATCTGAATCGTTAATTACCATCCATTTTAGTTCATTTCATTACCTAATACAAAATATTGAAAATTATATTACTTTCATAGAAACATTCTTCTTATTCGGGAATCTTACAATCTAGGTATAGGAATATGACATATTATTCGGAAAAAAAATTCAATTCTCTCAGTAATTCTCAAAATACGCAGGGCATTCCATTAGAAAAAATGCACTTTTAACCGTTTTTGTTGATCTCAGTAGTTCATCGGAATCTGAATGACCCTGTACAATTAGAAGCGTATTTCGTAACACGTACATGATGTCTAGGCGAAACGTTCACGATCCCATGTCCATGAAACATTTTTTAGTTAAAATTATACAAGGAATCTTTCCACTTCGTTTGTACTTCCAATGTAGGAACACCCTATATACGTACAAGTTAAAGATTCACTTTGTATGAAGGTGTCCCTGCTTCATGCATTACTTCCGTCAAAACGATATTGATTGAATATGAAGTATGAAATTGTATTAAATTCAAAGTGATAACAAAATTTTACTAGAAACATGAAAAATTCCTTGTATAAATAAGTTGAATCCTTCTTTCGTTAGCCTTCTGGACAACATTTGTTTCAACTCGCGAATGCGTGTTGAAAATAATGTTGATGTTCAATTAATACTCTTCGATAAAACAAAATAATAATTTCTGAACGAAACCTCTATAATAAATTACTATAACTAAAAGAACTTTCACCATCTTCGAATGAATTTTGAGTTCTAGGTCTCTCGAAAATCACTATTTATGACATTGATGATCTATAATTAACGTATCCTAAATTATAATTTGTTGATCTAAAACACCTATAAGAAGTATATTGCACCAAGGATTTCTTTCTAGAATTAAATAGGTGATGTAAGTATTCAGATACGCTGATACGCATATTATTATGTGGAAGATCATTTCGTTGAAGCGATATTCAACACTCCGGTGATTTCAAACACCAATAGTTGATATCAGTCGTTCTTGCTGGCATTGATCTCGAAATGTTCGCATTGCGTACACAAAGTTATGGTAATTCAACGTTTGACTTGAGTTATCGAGATTAAAAAAAGGGAGCAGTTTCAGAAAGTTCTTTCAAGTTAAATTGAAAGCTAGAAGGCTCTTTCAATTTAAAATTTCTCGGCATCCACATCGCGTAAACTTTCCCAGATCTGTGCAAATATGTATTATATTTTGAGAAAATGTGTGTTGGTTATGTAAATGATTCAAGAAAACCAAATTGTTCTTCTCATATGATATGTCATTGCGGTTTACTTTCCCGAAGTTATGGTATCTAGAAGTTTTAGTTGAAGGGATAAATATAAACAATTGAAAATTTTTAGGGTAGGTTTGGATCTGGATTGTCGTGTATAATTTCGTTGATGGGCAAAATTTGACCCTGCGTTCTATAAATATGGTCGTTCGAAATTGTGTTTTTCGACGACCACATGCCAAAATGACAAATATAATAGCAGACTCACGGTGAGTTTCACAAAGAGTCATCACCGGTGATCGGAAGTTGATCTAGAATCAACTCGATTTGACGGTGATCAGAGAATCAAGCAGCAAGCCGTTGATCTCCGATCACGGGTGATAACGCTTTGCGAATTCCCCCGTAAATATTTTGTTACTTCGAAAATGACAAATATCACCCTAGAGATGAAAAGTTCAATAACTCTATAGAGTGAATTTGTTGAGGCTTTTGCGGCCATCGTTTGATGATATCTGATCTTTTCGCGAGCATTTCGGCCGTCGTGATTTGTAAATCTATAGATATAAGGATGTATTGCATAATGGAATTGAAGTGTTCTCTGAAATTATTATTGCGGAAACGTCGGATAAACTTTAGGAGTGTCAGTTTTGCATATGCATCATTCTCATCATGAACAAAAAGAATGTTGAGACTAATTATAGTGATGATCAATGTACTCTACCTGAAACGTCACTGAATATTATACTGCCTGAAAAGTCCAAAAGAAGGTATACGAATATGCTTTTGATCAATTTCTTTCATGTCGAAGAAATAAGGAAATAAGAGACTCCTTTTCTGAAAACGTTTTGCTCGCATTCATGGGTGAACTTTTCAATAAAATCCAATGCTCAACATTATGGACTAATTATTTTATGTTGCGTACCACTTTATCCATTCACCACAATGTAGATATCTCCAAAGATAGTGAACTTGAGTCGAGGCATTTCTAAAACGGAAAAGTGACGGATATAAATCGGAAAAAGCTAAAATTTTGACGCAACAATAAATTTATGAATTCATAAATAAAGCTTCCGATGAGGAGATTCATTCACTCACAAAGGTAAGTCATCGGTATTAAAGGCCGTAGCTAGAAAAAAATTTCGGGGGGGGGGGGTCCGTCCGAGGCCGTAGCTAGAAAAAATTTCGGGGGGGGTCCGGATCCCATCGGACCCCCCCTGGCTACGGCCTTGTCGGTATTTAAACAAAGGCTATACATTTATTTTATTATGTTTTTTTAGTTTGTATTGGTTATGGGTATATATCTGGTGCATGTAGCAAGCAAGAACTCACCCAGTTATGTATAAATTACATTGAAGATTTGGGGACAGCGGCTGTCGTTCAAATTAATGATACAAAAAATAGAATGCTAGTTCACTATTACTGGAAGCTTTTATAGCACATATAAAAATATGCCAATCTAAGACCGCCAACTACCGAAACACGCTTCTTTTCAATTACAGAGACCAAAAATGTACAAAACAAGTAGGTAGTGGCCATTTACAAAATTGGAAAGATAGCTAGAGTAGTGTTCAAATCTGAAGGATCCTGAAAAATGCACGGGGCACTCTTTTCCCCGTTCTTCTGCTACTATATTAGTTAGATGCAGGAGGTGATCTAACTTCTCTGAAAAGACATGGGGGTTGGAAAGTGTCCAAAGTCGCAGATGAATATATTGATTCTGCTTCTAACAAGCTGAATATTGCCAATTAAATTATGGGTGCCATCAGCAGTATGAGGAAGGGGGGCAAAACCTGGTGGCTAAGAAAAAACTGCAATAACTTTTTATTTATTCATGTCTATTGATTCACATTTGACTTGTTTATGCCGTAGCCAAACAGTGAAATGAGTTAAACTTATAAAAAACCAGTACAAGATGGAAAAACCAACAGAAAGGATCATATTCTATTTTACGGTTTAGAAACAACTTCAATAATTGCTTTCTCCATGTCATCCGTAGACCAATGTTGACAAATTTCTAAAAGTTTAATGCATTGGTCAATATCCATCTGGGGCATAAATGGGTACCGGTTTTGCACCAGAGCTTATATTTCAATCGATGTTGGATAATAAAAAACACATGAGAAAAATTATAAATAGAGAAAATAAGATTACATACCCAAGATTCACGTGGTTCTACACAACACCGATAAATAAACAAACACACCAAACTGAAGAAAATTTATCGGGTAGGAAGTCATCGAAGTCGAGATACCTAGTTTGAAACAAACACACCTGTCAGAACTTGTGGAAATACTTGCGTAGATAAGAGATATCATCGTATGCTACAAGAATAAAATTTAACCAACGCAAAGGGGGTACATTGGTAGTACCCTATTATGCCCCTTTACCCGGTTTTGCCCCCCTTTCCTCTACTTCGAAAGCCGTCACTCCGCCTCTTCGAGAAATTGACATCGAATCTACTACTGTACAAATAACAGAAAGAAATCTTTCTAACTCCTCATTGCAAAGTTCATTATAATTTACTAATTGTTATAATAATAATATTACTTTAAATTTCTTCAATTCTAAGCAGTAATCTTGTTCAATTATTACTTTTCTTTGTAAAATTCCAAATTCATGAAATAAAGTGAAAAATATTTTGATTTTTTGCACTTATGCATTGGTGTTACATACAAAATTTGTCCAGATCGAGTAAGTAGCTCCATATAGCAGATTCAAGCGTATTATTGGAAAGAAATTCCCAATACAATACTGATACGAGATCAGGGATGATTCATTTGACAGAAGCTGACAATTTATTTCGACAGCTTTCCAAAAGATTCTATTGGATTCTTGAATGCGAATATACCTACCTGGTCAAGTTAATTTCGGATCATGCCACTGTTTGAAAATCATAGTTTTTGTGACTGTCGAGCAGAAATGCAACATATGACGTTTTCGGGTATTCCAACGGACTTTCAAGGATATCACAAAGAAGCGTGACTGAAAATTCCGATGCCCAATCAACACCAACAATACTTTCCGTTCTAGGTTTCAAAATTCAATCACGTCCAAGGAAAAACGAAGTGGTGGTCGCTGGAATTAGGGCTCGTGCGGCGTGTCAAACATAAAATAGTGGTGTTAGATTGATCCAAATCGAGTAGGACATCCCTCTTTGGGCGGACTGACATTGTTATTGCTCTTACCACGATGATGAAATTTTGATCGGAATCGATTATTTCAGCCGTTTCTATTTCCTCATAATTGAATGATGATCATGGCTCTAGGCACTTGAAATAGTTGATTGAAAACATTAGGCTTCAAAACGCCCGACAGCACAATGCAAAATATACACTGTGTCCGTAAAGTATGGAACCAATTCATTTTTAGCTAAACAGGTCATTTTAAGAAATAATACTGAAACATGTCGATTCTTGATGTCAATTCACCGTATTTTAAAATAATAATCTAAGTTGAAGATTTAACGGCATGCAGACAAATTTTTTGAAATTCCTGAAAATTCCGGAATTTCAAAAAATTTGTGTGCATGCCGTTGAATCTTCACCTAATTATTCACACAGACGTTAAAATTCATTTATATAATAATCTAATATACAGGGTGAATTACGTTCGAGTTATGACGTCACCGTCATTTTTTTTAAATGGAACACCCCCATTTTGTCTCAATTTACGGAGTACTCTAGCTGAGCTGATTCCAAAAATGTTGATTTCAATTGGTACAGTGTGGACAAAAATACAACAATTTGTTCCATACTTTACGGACACAGTGTATGTATGTACATATTTAGAATTCTTTGCATCTCTACAGTAGATGCATAGAGAAAAAACCTCATTGTGCTGCTGCCGTCACGATAATTTTCTCGGTCCAACATGGAATGTTTTGATTTGATTATTTGTTTACATTTTCTCCAATCCGAAGTCATTGGGTTGGGGTTTATTTTCTTTCCTGTATATTTTTACATTTCACACTACTTGTAAGCATGTTCAATGTCAAACTTCCCGAACATTATTTTGAAATCGAACTAAACATAACATCTGTTATTACGCTATAATCGGAACCTAACTACTGGAAGAAAAGAAGACAAACAGTTGGAGGAAATATCGGTCTTTCTATGGTTAAGTATGGAAGTTTCTTAGTTTTCAGGGCTACGTTCATAAACTTACTCCAGTGAGTAGAGAAGAGTATGATCACGTGATTAGAAAAGTGTGTTTGATGGTTACTCGGAGTAGCCGTTCAGAAACTACACCGGCCGGAGGTAAATCAAATGTTATTGTGTTGTGTATGAATTTGGGGTTATATTTTTCATTTCGCCAAAACAAACTACACCCAAGTAACCAATTCCAATGCAATCAACTGTAACCATATATCTATCAATTTGTATCAAAATAAAAAAATATCAATAAAAAAATAACCTAGCAGTAATATGATATGAAGTAAAAAAAACTGTCATAACTGTCAGATTATATAATACTCCATTTAAAAGAGGAGTATGCATAGTTTACTCCGGGTAGGTTTCTGAACGTTTATATAAAAGCATACTCTATACTGGTAGAGTAAATTTATGAACGCTTCGGAGTGAAGTATCCTTACTCTGAGTAAGTTTATGATCGTAGCTCAGAGGTACATCGAATGCAGTTACTCAATCTGACCATGGAGTTGGATTTCAAGGTCGAGTACATTTGAATAGGGGATATTGCATTTTTCGTTGCAGAATATTCTTCGTGGAAAAATGAAAACATTCTGCCCTTTTTTTTTCTGCCATAATATGGATCGTAGTGGAAATATGAAGTTTTCTATGCTAAGAATGGTTATGATGAAAATCTTCTGCATACAAACGAGTCAATATAATAAGGTGAAATAAATGAAGAAGAAAAAATATTGAGTAGGCACTACAAAAAAATTGTCTGAAATTACACAAAAAACTAACCAGTTTTTTTCTTAATATGTTCATGAGGAATACAAAACCAAATGATTCTATGAGAAATTTGTTTGAAGTAATTTACCATGACCATGAAATACTTCATATCTCCAGATAAATTCTTTTTATGGAAAAACAAAAGGGAATGTTCTAGTTTCTCACGAAGATTAATATTCTGCAAGGAAAAAAGAATCCAGTCAAAAAATCACCTTGAAATCAAACTCCAAGGTCAGATTAAACGCCTGCGTTCGATGTTCCCTCTAAAACTGAGACACTTTCATTTGAAACATTTTTTGAACCAGGCTGTTCCTAGGGAGTTATTTCAGTGGATCTTTTAAAATGGGTCACCCAGCACCCTGTATATCTACGAACAAGACGAAAAGAGTTGACAGTGGGATGAAAGAGCCACGGAGATCGAATAGCAATATCAATAGCTAGGTATGAAGTTTAGGTTGAATTGTGTTACCTCGAACTGAAAACCTTTGGAAAGAATTCCCCCCGTGTCTTCCAAATTGAGTTATTTTTCAACAGCAGTCAACAATTTTTTTTCTTTATGATGAACCATTTTCGACTTCAGAATATCCTATTTGTCAAAACTCACTTTATTAACGATGGAATGAGTTCACATCAAATATAATAATAAACCTGAAAATATTCTCTTTCTGATCGATCTTTACCAATAATGGTACCTCAATCTAGGAAATATTTGAATCAAGCAAAAATGAAATGAAACTATTCAGTTTGAAAATACATAGTAGGACGGATATAGATTAACATTCCATCCAATAACGCATTAACATGTCCATTAAGTTGAATATTCCCCAGTTATTCATCAGTTATCCTCCATCTATGTATAGGGGAGAGTCGGGTAATTGTGCGCACCTAAGCCAAAATTGAAATATTTTCAAAATTGCAAAAGATTGGACTTCTAGATTTGTCGTCAAGATTCTTCAAAGGTTTGGCTATAATATTCTCTGGTACATTTTGAATGAAAATGCACATAATATGATTTTAAAATAATAAATATGAAAAAAGTACAGTGCGCACAATTACCCGAAGTATGCGGCTAATGGTGCGCATATATGTGGTATAATTGTTAGCACTGAAAAGGGAAACCAATAACACAATTTATTGAACGTAATAAGATACTCATTTATTAAAAAGGGCAAAGATACATCATATTAAATCGAACTCTAATGATATATCTGAAATATAATGCAATAAAAATAATTAAAAAGTTTATTAATATATCCCCCAGGGCTATCTACTCCCGTGCATAGGGCACGAGCCCATTTTTCACAAACCGAACATTTATTATTATTATTTTCTCCAAGACACATACTAGTACAACACATACGTAAACAAGAAAGCTACCATTTTGGATGAATAATGTTCAGCGACCTACCTTTCTCGTATGTGATAGAACAAAGTTTTATCAAGAGATAGCGCCTAAATATCGATTTCGAAATTATATGGGAATGATAGTATGCGCACGATTAGCCGCTGCGCACAATTACCCGACTCTCCTCTACTCTTTCAAGTCCTAAAAAAAATAGAGAAGTTCACTACATTCACTTTATGAAGTATCCAGGTTGCTGGTTGGCACATTTCACCGTGCATATTTTGAAAATGTTAGGTTACTAGTCATTTTCCTGTCAGATACATACGCAACTTTGTCGTTTCTACATAGATATCGTAGTAATTACGTATTAATCGAAATGTTCATTCACATTGGGAAAATAATGAATTTGGGAAGATATTATGTGAATTCAATAATTCCAAAGAATAACCCGACAAACCAGTGGAATTCCCCACTCCTCAAAATTCTTAAGAAATAAGCCTACAGAAGACATTTGAATACCTTAATGCTCGACTTGAAATACTCCAGTATTAAAATGTAGTATAGTACAAAGAAACCCATGTCACAGTTGAACCTTAAAAGAACTAACTCCATTTTCAAAAATGACAAAGAAAGAACAGAAAATAGCATTGGCAACATCTTTCAGAATTATTTGACTTTCACGAGTGCCAACCTGCGTCAGTTTTAAGTAGAAGAACTTGATAAACCTAAATCATGCGGCCAACCGGGATACTTCATAAAAGTGAATGGAGTATATTTCAAGATAATCGCCATTTTATCAAAAACTCTGCTGTCAGTTCCAATCAAGTCAATCGATCTCTCACCATGAGCTATCAGTATTTTATGTCCTTAAGTTTATGCTCAATTGGTTGTTTCAAAACAACTTTTTGCAATTTCTGCCCTTTGCCCGTTCCACGACGTTCAAATGTCAATAATGTCATATTATTCATTCAAAAGTATATCAAATCATGTTGAATGATTTATCAAAGTGACATTTCCCTGAACAGTTAAAAATGAATAGAATTACATTATGCACTAAAAAAATCCGTTTTTTATGTAACTTTCACAACCTTCCATATTCAAGTCTGACAGGGTCGTACTTAGCAGGGTGGCGGCAACATTATGAGGGCATGCAGCAAAATCCATTTTATAGATGCGATAGAAATTGGATCAAAGGAATACACCTACTCCAAGGGATTATTTTTTTCTGTTGATTCTTTTAGAAAATGCGAAGCTTTACCTACAAAATGGATGAAATAGCGCTCAAAAGCTTCAGAAGCTGAGTCATGTTTTTTTCACATTCATGTTGTGAATTTTGTTTAAGTTACGGCATCGAAATTTGGCATTTATTTTGTTCATATGTAACATATTCAAAGGAGAGATTCGTGAAAAAATGCCTGGTATGCACAGTATCGCCACTTGAGTTTAACACATTAATTAGGGTTATCGCAATTAGAAAAAATCACCCTCATCATTTTTGTTTCGATGGCGATGTAATAAAAGTAGTGCAAAAGTTATTCACAACCTAATTCAAGCAATTCCTTGATTGAAATATCAAAAATAATACTTCACTCAACGGTCATTCCAAGAGCATTTTTCATGCATACAAACGATGAAGCGAAGTTTTTGTGAAATTTTGAAATATAGGGTTGGGATGAAGTATGGAACCAAGTGAAAATCTTTTAAATGACAAGAACGATATTTATGAAAATTCGCATCAGAGTGCAATGGAACAGAATGCATCTGATGTCCATTTTTTTACTTCCGGTTTAACTGGAAATGCCATCAACTTCTTTAATTCAAATGGGACACCCTATATATTTTTACATATTTTGAAAAAGCTTGTTATTTTGAATTCATATGTACCTACTGATTTTATTGTAAAAAAAATTGTGAAGTTAAGCGTTTGGATGGGAATTGTCGAAAATAGGCTTATAGGCCCATTTTTTATCGACGGAAACTTGAATGGTATTTGGATTCACTAAATAATGAAAGTGTTCCTGCACTCCAACAGAAGGGATAATTACCACAAAATGTTTGGTTTCAACAAGATGGAGCACCAGCATGTATACATACATACTGAGTTTAGTGTGAAAAAAATCATAGTGGGGAGGTGCTCCATCTTGTTGAAACCAAACATATTATCTTGTGCAGAATTGGAATGAGAAATGAAACAAATATAATGAAATAGATATTCCGAGTGCAATGGAACAAAATGCCTTTGATATACATTTTCTTGTTAATAATATACTTCCGGTTTAACCGGAAATGCCATCAATTTATTCATTTTAAATAAGACACACTATATATTTTTATAGATTTTGAAAGAGCTTGTTATTTTGAATTCATATATGCTTGTTATTTTGAATTCATATAATGAATTCAAAATCTGTAAAAATACAGGGTGTTTCACATTTTTGCCTTATGACATATACCCCGTTTTCGACGCATATACGCGAGATACAGGGTGCTTAATGTCAACTTTGAGCAATATTCTGTGAACTGTAGTAAGTTATGCGTGATATTTGAAATAACGGTTCCTGACCACATCTTAGTATTTTTGAGAGCTCAATTGAATTGTTGTGTAGAATTTTGCAAAAAAAAATTCAAAATGGCGGAAAACCTGCAAAGTCGGAATTTTTTTTTCTCGGTTGCCAATTTGAAAAGCATAATCTCAACGTACTCGATTTTCTAAGATTTTCCGTGAAAAAATTTTTTCAAATTTCGAACTCAACTTTTTTTTTACATGTCTTCAGTGAAAAAAAAAATTCGCCCAAAATTTTTGGAATTTTCCATGGTTAAACTATCTTCAATTCTGAATACTTGGGTGGAAACAGAATGAAAAAATATCAATTGGTTTTCTTTTTGTAGCCTTCCGAAGATTACGCTAGGTGTACTTTCTTAATTTTTATTTGAGAAACTGGAGGCCGTACGTGGGTAAAAATTGTGCTGCTGGGCTGCCAGAATGACCCAGATAGAAATATGAAATTATAACCAAAAAAATTTTTTTTTGAAAAAATAAAAAAAATTCGAAAAAAAAAATAATTTTTTTTAATTTTTTCCAAAAAACTTTGGTAAGGTTCGAACTCTATACTCTCAATTAACTAGTGTTGCTTTGGTAACGGAGATTTATAGGATTAGAATTAATCCAATTCATACTCGTAGAGTTCGATTCCTAGCAAAATTTTTTGAAAAAAAATTTTTTTGGTTTATAATTTCATATTTTTATCCAGATCATTCTGGCAGCCCATCAGCACAATTTTAACCTCCGTACGTCCTCCAGTTTCTCAAATAAAAATTAAGAAAGTACACCGAGCGTAATCTTCGGAAGGCTACAAAAAGAAAACCAATTGATATTTTTTCATTCTGATTTCACCCAAGTATTCAGAATTGAAGATAGTTCAACCATGAGAAATTCCAAAAATTTTAGCCGAATTTTTTTTTTCACTGAAGACAAAAAGTTGAGTTCGAATTTTGAAAAAAATTTTTTACGGAAAATCTTAGAAAATCGAGTACGTTGAGATTATGCTTTCCAAATTAGCAACCGAGAAAAAAAAATTTCAACTTTGTAGGTTTTCCGCCATATTGAATTTTTTTTCGCAAAATTCCACACCACAATTCAATTGAGCCCTCAAAAATACTAAGATTTGACTAGAAACCGTTATTTCAAATATCACGCGTAACTCACAACAGTTATCAGAATATTGCTCGAAGTTGACATTGAACACCCTGTATCTCGCTTATGCGTCGAAAACGGGGTATATATCATAAGGCAAAAACGACTTCCCCGATGTCGTCTACACGGCTATATTTGTTTATCCAGTTTATGGTGAAACACCCTGTATATAGTGTGTCTTATTTGAATTTAAAGAAGTTGATGGCATTTCCGGAAACCGGAAGTATATTATTAACAAGAAAATGTATATCAGATGCATTTTCTCCATTGGACTTGGAATATCTATTTCATTATATTTGTTTCATTTCTCATTCCAATTCTGTACAAGATAATATGATTCCGATACCTGTCAACTGAATAAGGTATCAAATAATTGTGAACTAATCAACTAATTAAATTACCTCCTTCGACTTGTTTATCAGATACCGATAAAAAAAGAGGGGGAGTTGTTGCGCGAATACGATTTGACGTTTGGAAGGTTTCAAATCTGCTTCAAGTTCTTGGGCGTGCTGAACGATTATAGTCAGTCAGTTAAAACTACGGAATAAAGTCGGTTATCATACATATTTATTTATAAACTCATTGTTTTACCACAATGCCGGTGACCGGGAATGATATTGGTAGGCGCCAAAGTATTCCTATTCTGTACACAAAAGGGACACATTATGAAGTTGGCTTCGATGTGGTATGTTTTTTAATTTACTCATAAAGAAGAATTTGGGTTCATAGTTTGTTTGAAATTTTCTGAATCAGCTCCTGCAAACCATCCAACCATAATTGGGCTTCAATTCATCTCGGCAAATCATTTTGCATCAAGCGAAAATAACAAAAATGCTCTTTCACTTAACACGAAGAATGAGTATGTTGTGCTTCTGTTTGAATAATAATAGCAGAAATAACAATATCCAAAATAACGTAGAAAAATGTACCAGATCATCTCCTTGAGGCTTACTGTTCTCAATTTGAAGAATATTATATTATGTCATTATTCTCATAATCAACAAATTCAGTTAATTTTTTTCCATTTCAATATTCTATATTTGTGAAATTCTACCAAAGGATCAGCTTCTGCTTGTCGGTATCCAGAATGATCCTCTGAGTATGGGTAGAATACTACCTGGATAAAGTGCAATTGTTTGCAGAATTCATTGAAATGTTGAAAATTATATCTGTATAGGTATGAATTATCAATTTTTCAAAATCCATATTTAGGTGAATTCTAACAGAAATAATATTCCTAATTGGTGAAAAAAAGAAGTCCCCCCTAAATAACTATGAAAAAAATATGAAATATAAATGATTAGGAATAAAATGAATATTAGTCATACCAAAATCAGAATTAGGGGTTTATTGCACAGTGATCTGAGCTCAGATAAAGTAAAGTTAGACTCATTTATGTCTCCAATAAATCTCATTCATTCTTTGAAAATTGTATTTTCATGAACTGTTTTCTATTATTCCGACTCAATTTGATTTCCGGTACATTCGGGAAGTCCTTTTTCGATTCATTCCATTTCTCGAAAAGAGTATTTTATAGTCTTCTGTGCTAGTTTATTCTTGCGAATTAATGCATTCAGTAAAATCTATAGTACAAAGCAATATTGCATAATATTGTTTATCATCAATGGAACAAGTTATCAGGAATCGGACAGTAGGTATATTTTCTCCTTCACAAATGCTTCAGCCAACGTTTCGGTAGCAACATTGCACCTTTAGTGATTAAGTAATTACAAATGGAGAATAATTACGATCACGATCGTCTATTATCATATTTCGAATAGGTTCGTATTTTATTCATTTGTATTTTTCAAAATCGAATACTATTCCCTACTACATTGCGAAAAGGGCTTTATTTTATGAACAATGAATGATAATGAAAAGCTCAGATCTATCCACTTCGTAGTAATGTAATATAATGTAACTTTACCTACATTTCAAAGTGTCATATAAAGTATTAGGAGTAATTGTAGAATTTGAAGAGCATTCAAAAGAGATATCACTTGATGCCATTCAAATATTTCGGGGTGTTTCTTAAGGTCGCTTGGAGTTGAAAGGTAAAAGTGTCAGAGCCAAAATTACCTAGAATAAAAATCTGACAGGTCTGCACATTTTTCTAAAATGTTGACGCAATTCCTGATGAAAGTTAATGACATTATTAGTTTCTGAACAACGTGATCCCAAATTGGAGATACAAAAGAAAGGGCGAGAATCCTTGAATCATTTCAAGAAACTAAGGGCCGGTTTTATAAAGGGCACGTTCAATCCGAGGTTACTCGAACGAGGATTGAAAGTCAACCCTCGGTTGAAAATAGTTCGGTATTATAAACGTCTTTGCAGCCTCGGTTGAACAACCTCGGATTGAGATCGGTCTTTTTGGGTTGGCTAACCTGAATCTTCTTTCTCGAAGTATTTTGGCACGTTTTTTTTATACCATGTTTGGATAAATTCAATAATCGTAGTCTAATAAAGACAAAACTAGAAGCTAATTCGAATATTCCCGTGTTTTGTGACGGTCACCAAAGACTAGTCTTTGCGGTCACGGCAGAGAATTTAGAGAAATCTGATTTCCTACATCAAAACAAATTATGTAATAAAAAAATTTGTAATTTATGAAATGAGAACAGACTCCGTGCGAATTTTTTCCTCTCGAAGCTATTGCCAAATACGCTCTAGTCTTTATCACTTTTGTCAACTTATTTGACTCAAATGATCTAAGTTTGTACTATTTTGATATTCTGAAAAGTCTTATCTCAAACTCTTATGCCAAGTAACCAAATAAAAGCTAGGACAATACAAAACATCCAATGAAATTGCATTAACATTTAGTCGCACAAAGATGTAGTTATATTTAGGATAGGAACAAATCATTCTTGATCTTGTTTGATTGAGTACATGAAACACACATTAAATTCAAAGAAAGCATTTATTATTAACTATTCAGGTTGAGAGTCATGAATAGAATCAGTATAGCAATATTATGCAGGACTCCGCAAGTCACAAAAATAATAGTTGTTTTCAAATGTAATCAGATCCCGAATAAAACAATGGGAAATGTTCTTCCACACACCAGAGAGCCTTTAAATTCAATTCATATGTGAGCTTCATTGTATAATTGATCATCCATTGACCTGCGAGATGGGATCGGTGTCATCAATCATTTCTTTAGAGTATATTGAAAATTTTCTATGATGAGAATTACCAAATTTATAAGCTTAGCAACTTGGAAATTTGAAGAAAAGCAATCCTTTTCACATCTGAAGCATTCAGCATTTTCACAACCCATTAAAATAAGCGTGCACCTATACTATGTAATAATAATCAAGAAATCCTTTTAGAACGGTGAGTGAGCTCCAGCAACACGGTTCTAATAAACCGAAATTGGGTCAGTCAATACAACCTTTCCCTTGTTAGTTGCTATTCCTGTTGATTTCTTGGCATTTTGATAGGATGATAAAATAAGCACTAGAATACTTTTTGATAATGTCCAAGTTCTAGACATTTCACAACTTTCTGACTTTTTTCTGATGTTGATTTATGTATACCACAAAAATCTTCGAAAATGTTAACAAATCTGAAAAAATTCAGCTTATTCAGAGTAATTTCATCCACCTGATAAAAGAGTTTTTTTATTCGACCAAAATCTCTTCTTCGTGCCATCTTTGAAGAGGTCGAAAGGAAATGTGAAATCATTCGATTGGTATCTTTCTTATTCACTATCGTTACTATCTTTTGAATGCCTTGCCTCCAAATCTCACTTGATTAAACAACAGGATTACCTTTCATTATTATTATAACTATAGAGTCATTCTCGATATTATAAGCACACAGGAACCTGGCAGTTCTATCCCTCGAAGATAAGGCACAAAAATTAAGTTTCAATTTAGGAATATTTTTCCAAACACCAAAGATGAATTATTAATACATAGCAAACCTACTGAAGACTGTGATTAATATCAGGCATTCTATCAATATAATATCATATAATATTTTCATTCCAAGCAAAAGCAACTGCCACAACAAAATGTTTTGTTTTTAACATAAAGTGAGGTTAGTTGTCGGCCATCCAGAAACGTCAAACGTTTCAATCCTCGATTCAAATCTCAAACGGAGCTATATTCACCGGTTGAGTCAATCCAGGGTTGAATCCGAGATTGGATGTTTATAATACGGAAATCGACATTCGACGGCGGATTTGGGCTCAATCGAGGATTGAAATACTTTTATAAAACCGGCCCTAAGCCCCATAAACATTGGACCGCAGAAGTTTCTATTTCGAGATACAGGATGTTACCTGAAGTCTGAATTTTTTTCAAGTTTTTCTCTCATAGTTCTGCATTTCACAAGATATTCAACTGAAATTCGGCATATACAGGGTGTTTTACCATAAACTGGACAAACATATACCTATAGCCGTGTAGATGACATCTAGAAAGTCATTTTTGCCTTATGACATATACCCCGTTTTCGACAGGGTGTTCAATGTCAAATTCGAGCAGTATTCTGTAAACTGTCGTAAGTTATGCGTGATATTTGAAATAATGGTTTCTGGTCACATCTTAGTATTTTTAAGGGCTCAATTGAATCGTGGTGTAGAATTTGAAAATAAAAATTCAAAATGGCGGAAAACCTGCAAAGTTGGAATTTTTTTTTCTCGGTTGTCAATTTGGAAAGCATTATCTCAACGTTCTCGATTTACTAAGATCTTCCGTGAAAAAAAATTTCCAAAATTCGAACCCAACTCTTTTCTGCATGTCTTCAGTGAAAAAAAAAATCGCCCATAATTTCTAGAATTTCTCATGAAAACTGTTTTTTATTCTGAAGACAGGTGGAAATAGAATGAAAAAATATCAATTGGTTTTCTTTTTGTAGCCTTCCAAAAAGATAACGCCCAGAGTACTTCCATAATTTTTATTTGAAAAACTAGAGGCCGTAAAAAGGCCAGAATTGTGCTGATTGGCTGCCAAAATGACCCGGATAGAAATATAAGCCAAAAATTTTTTTTTTAAAAAATTGGTAGGACTCGGATGTATTTCAATCCTATAAATCACCGTTACCAAAGCAACGCTAAGGTCGCACTTTCGATTAACTATAGTTATTCGAAATCGGAAGTGCGACCTTATGGTCGCAGTGGACTGTAACCCCTTTTCACTATAAACTATAATATATAGCAGACCTTTTTTTAAGCTTCTGTTTGGTCGAAAATATTTAAAATGAAGCTTTTTGTTCTTATAATAAACTTAATGGTCACTCGTAGTTTCATCGTATCTGCTACTTATTTCGAGCAAAATATTTTGAACGATTCTATCGAAATAAATCAAGCTTGTCATAAAAATCCAGTAAGTATAAAAAGAAATCTGAACTCTGTAAGTCTGACGATCTGGCGGGCCATGACTGATGTCCATTCTGTCTAATCCACCTGTTTCCATAATTTTCATTCAAATAATCCCTAGTACACCCTGTATCTCGAAAACGAAACATTTGCGATCTCATGTTTTTGGGACGTTCGTTTCAACAATTTAGGAGAACACACTGTTTATACCGAATATGGCGCAAGCATATATAAGGCCTAATTACAAACATTACATACCCACTTGACATCGAATTCTGAACGAATTTTGCTTGGCATTGATACCTATCAAATTTCAAACTGGAATCTTGAATTGAGATAATATAGCTTCGAAGCTTGCAGTTTCAAAGGGGTCTCCTCAGAAGACCTAGGATTGATCAGGATAAACAATCGTTTGAAATTTGGTTCTCCAGCACAAACATCATAATGAGCTAAACAGCAATCAATTATGCACGGCCACATCGAGTCCAAGAAACGAGGTTCATCAATAAGGACAACAAAATTTATTTGAGAGGTATTTCTATGCTCATAAAACACAAGTGCTCGTTAGTTTGAATGAGTTCTGTATTTAGCGATAATGCCATTGATCTGGTGGATTCTTTTCATTGTATTTTGAAACATTAGAATCGTACAAGTCTTTAGGAATGCATGTTAATTGATGGATTCGAGATCGTTAATTATCCACATTCAAGGTTGCTATCTTTTATAATAAAAAACCTAATTCCACCTTAAACATAAAGTTTTCTCTGAAACTCACATTCGAGATAGATTTTCCTGATTTCGTCATTTATACATTATTATGCTATGCTAAAAGCGCACTCTATGTGTAAAATTATACCTACTCAGAAAAATGGGAGGTTATACAGTCGCTAGTTAATAAATAACATCTCTACTCCTATTGCATTTTCCCATATGATTAGTTCTCAAGGTAGATAAATAGGTAGATCCTCCGAGATTTTTTCGTTTCGAAGTTGAACTGAATAGCGGTTCAAGATAAATGTTCACGAGTATGCTCAAAACACAACGATTATTCTGCTCGAAAATCAACCAAAGTACAAGGTGCCGACCAATGCCAATGTTCACTAATAACACGTATGTGTGACAATCAGGAAGCATGAAATTAGTAGGCTCGAATTTATTCTGCGTAAGCGTAAGTAAATGAGTGACCTGGTATACAAATATCTAAAGGTTGATTCTCTTGGAAAATTCATCTCAAAAAGTATATCTTCTATTTGATTTTCGAATTTTCTCTTCCAGCAAGGCTAGATGCTGAAATATGGGTATTATGCTTTTATAGTTAAATTTATCAACCATGATACATATTTTTGAGATGTATTAATAATGAAATCGTCTTTATTACCCAATTTTCAATTAAACATCATAGGGCGAAGACAAGCAGAACTATTCAACTTAATTCCATCGATGATCTTAATCTAGTGGCATAAACTTAGTTATGCAAGAAAAAAAATTAAAAATCTAGGGGGGCAATTGACTGGTCCCAAACGGGAAATAAACTGTTCACCGAACTCGCCTATCAAATGGTTCATTGTTTCGTGTACTGTGTGGCATGTGGCACCGTCTTGTTGAAACCATATGTATAAGCTCTTCCATTTTTGGCAAAAAAAAAGTTCGATATCATCTCACGGTAGCCGCCGAATCGATAATTGATGATCATCACCAACACTGGCCTACACAGCTGCGATATTTTATTACGATCGCACTGTACGTAAGCGTGTTGGTGGTTCAATTTCCAACAATGTGAATTTGGTGCGAAATTTAGTCACAATAGCTCAGATAGCCGCTTTAGTGGGTCGATTGAACTGACCATAAAATGGAAGAAGCCCGCGATAAACTTTCTTAACAGAGCACACATTCTGATGATGAAATTCAATAATATGCAAGCGTTGTTCGTTTGTAAGACGACTCAGGGTTTAATTATAGAACAACCTGAAGATGTTTGACAGTGACGTAAGTTGTCAAAATCAGTGTTGCCAAAAGAAAATATTTGAAAAATCACCCGTTATTAGCTATCCGGTAGAAAATTACGTATGTCATTCTGAAACAAGGCTTCGGATAGGTATTTGCAAGTTGAGGGAAAATTTTCATATCATTATAAAGGTGGCCCACCCCAGACGCGGTTCTCATTTTGTGGCAGTAAATGAAGACATTTTGAAATTTTTTTTTTGTGAAATGTGAAGGACAATCAGATGCACAATTTAAAATTGTTTTCACATATACAGGGTGTTCGATAACAAAGATATAGACCATAGTAACACTTTTTTGAATGGAATACCCTATATATGAATTCAAAAATTGAATGAAAAGCTCGAATAATGATGAATTTATTAGGACTATTTTATGCCTTAGAAGAACCATTGTAGAGAAAATGGCGAAAAATCGAAAAAAAGGAGTATTTTTAATTTGCAATTAATGAATAAACTCTTCAAGCCAACGAGACAAAGTAATTTTGGATTTTTAATTCTACTAGTTAACCTACTATTATGATTAGCGATATTCATAGAAGTACTTGGAAATATTTGTGGGGAAATGCTTACAATATTATTTGGAATCTGAAAAACTCATATGAAGATCTCAATAATGGTGTTGCAGTCACGCAAGATTTATTATTCCTTTATAAATGATTATCTACTGTTTTTCTGAATATCAATTCTTTTTTCAATCATTTTCAAATTAATTTCGCCTATAGAAGGTATTAAGTGTCATTATCATTCAATCTTTTCCGGTACATGCCTTTTAATTTTTCTTTATTCCGATCGTTTTGATTTGAAGTTTAGCCATAGGTACGTTCAAAGAATCATGTAACAAACGATTCATTTAAAAAAATATTTGCTCAGGCGATGAACCTGTACTCCAGTCCAACATTTTCCCTATTCTTCACATTTTCAATATTTTGAAGACTTTTCGAGATTTTCAAAAGAGATCACTGATAGTGGACCTCTGGCCAGAGTGAGTTGAGTACCGAGTGGAACGAGTTTCACCAGCATAAGGACATTCAGTAGTATGGTATCATTTGAAGGTATTTTGTGAACATTTTTGAATCTTCGACTCTACTGATACTCAATCCAACAATTGGAGATAACAAGTATAAAGAATCAAAGGTTCATCGCCTGAGCAAATATTTTTTTAAATGAATCATTTGTTACATGATTCTCTGAACGTATGGCTTAACTTTAAAACAATCTTGCGTGACTGCAACACCATTATTGAGATCTTCATATGAGTTTTTCAGATTTCAAATAATATTGTAAGCATCTCCCCACAAATATTTCCAAGTATTTCTATGACTATTTCCCTCGTCTTAATTTCCACCAATCAGAAACGCGCAATTTTGAATCACAAATGGTTTCTAGATGGAAAAACTGTATGGCAGCAGCTGTCAGCAGTTTTTTCGGGTTTACCCGCGGCAAAACTTGACAGTTGTTGTCAACGAAAATTAATAATATACTCCATTCACTTTTATAAAGTATCGCGGTTTGCCATGAAATTTTGACACATTTCACCGTATATATTTTGAAAATGTTAGGTTATGGTCATTCACTGTCAGATACGCCTACAACGTTGCCGTTTCTGCTAAAAAATCGTAGTAATTACGTATTTATTAAAATGTTCCTTTGGGAAATTAATGAATTTGAGAAAATATCATGTTGATTCAGAAGACATTTAACTACATTTTTGCACAACCTGAAATACTCCAGTATGAAAATGTAGTAGTTCTACGAAACCTGCGCCACAGTTGAATCTTCGAAGAACTAACTCCATTTACAAAGTTGAAAAAGAGTAGATAGAAAGTAGACCTGGCAATGTCGCTTAATTTTCACGAGTGCCAAACTGCGTCTGTTCTAGGGGAAAAAACTTGATAAACCTAAATCATGGCCAACCGCGATACTTTATAAAAGTGAATGGAGTATACATACATAGATGCATCCAGAATAATCTGTTACTCATGAAATAGTCTTGTCAAATAGCATTCGTGCATCTTATTTTTCCTGTGAAAAAAATCGAAAAAACACAGTGCGAAGTAATATTTTTTTAACAAAAAGCATTCGTGCAGGTGCAAAAATCCTCGTCTTCGACTCGGATTTTTGTTGCCACCTGCACTCATGCTTCTTGTTAAAATATTACTTAGCAACGTGTTTTTTCGATTTTTTTCGGAAAAATTGGATGCACTCATGATATTACTTATGAATATCGCTAATCATAATAGTAGGTTTACTAGTAGAATTGAAAATCGAAAATTACTTCAAAACTATTAGGTTTAGGTATAGGGAAACCCAATGAAGATAGTTTCGATATTAATTTTTACATTCAACAAGGTACAGAAATACTGGGTGTGCCATTTGAAATAAGAAAATTTTTGACTGATATGGATTATACTGATCACTCAGTATATTCCAGAGTTAATTTTTTTCTTCTGCATAAGGGTAGCCAACATGTCTACACGAAAAAACATTGTCTGTCTCGTTGGCTTGAAGGGTTTATTCATTAATTGCAAATTAAAAATACTCCTTTCTTTCGATTTTTCGCCATTTTCTCTACAATGGTTCTTCTAAGGCATAAAATAATCTTAATAAACTCATCATTATTTGAGCTTGTCATTCAATTTTTGAATTCATATATAGGGTATTCCATTTAAAAAAGTGTAACTATGGTCTATATCTTTGTTATCGAACACCCTGTATATGTGAAAACAATTTTAAATTGTGCATCTGATTGTCCTTCACATTTCACGAAAAAAAAATTTTCAAAATGTCTTCATTCACTGCCTCAAAATGAGAACCGCGTCTGGGGTGGGCCACCCTGTATATGTTCGATGAAGGTGCAGGAGCTTCATTGGGACCGATTAAATTCGAGATTATACAAATTCGAATAGGAAGGACTACCCAGTTGCAGAATTTTGTGACTGATATTAAAAACAATCCGACCCTCCATGTTGTGCCACTCCAATTCATTGTATACTCCATTCATTTTTATAATGTATCTCGGTTGGCCATGAAATTCTGACACATTTCACTGTGTTCATTTTGAAAATGTTAGGTTATATTCATTTTCCTGTCAAATGAATGAGCACCGTTGTCCTTTCTACATAGAGGTCGAAGTAATTACGTATTAATCGAAATGTTTATTTACTATGGAAATTGAATTTGAGAAAGATTATGTGAATTCAATAATTCCAAAGACCTGGCGAATGTTGACGAAACTTTTTTCTCTGTTAATACTGAAAATATTTCACGTATATAAACATGGTTGGAAGAATCAATTATGCTATTTTCTTGTAGGTGAATCAAGAATCGAATGTTGAAATTTTACTGAAAACTAATGGACATAATAGTCCGTTACTTTGTTATAGTTCATTCGAAAAAAGAATAAAGTTACTCGAATAACCCGACAGAAACACTAATGCAGCGGTCCGCAACCCTTGGGTCGCGACCCCATGTGGGGTCGCGAAAGATATTTATGGGGTCTCCAAAAAAGTCAACAAGGTCCTGAACTTATCATATTTTATTGAGGTTTATGCATAAAATATAACCTCTCTTTGCATACACAATTACACAATGTCCTTATAACGGAGAGAATCACTTGTTAACTTTGTGATTTTTTTTTCTGGGGTCACTCATAACTCTTTTTTAATTTTGGGGTCGCAATATCAAAAAGGTTGCGGACCGCTGCAATGAACGAACAGTGGAATTCCCCACTTTTCAAAATTCTGAAGAAATAAGTCTGATACAGAAGACATTTGAAGAGTAGGTACACGGGAATAATGATCAGGGTTCACTTGTGGTCGAAACTAAACTGTTAGTACCTACCCTCTGGTACTGTTTTTCAATAGCTTTCGTTTGGTTGTTACCGATTTTTGAAATTATGTAAAAGTTATAAACGTTTCATTCTAGTTTTTGTCTAACTACATCATAGTCAAAAATACCTACATAACACATGATGACATACATGCATGAATCCACGCTTTCAGAGTAATTCGAACGCAAGTTTTGAGTGGATCTTAAATTTTAAATCCTTTGAATTGTAGGTTTTGTGCCTATTATCGTTATTCCCGTGCACAACTTGAAATACTCCAGTATGAAAATGTAGTAGTACCAAACAGTAGATACAAGAGAGATCACTTCGGCTTGGCGCGAAACATTCGTCGACCTTGAATTCAACTACAACAAGCTGGGCTGTTACGGGTCGTTTATACTGGCCCGTAACTTAAACTTTTCCCTTACCCTAAGAGTTGAAACATAGAAATTACATGCTATGGTTTATACTCGAACTTTAACTTATTCCCTTAAAGAGAACAATTTTTAAGGGCATAAGTTACGGGCCAGTATAAACGACCCTTTACTGGCACCCCTCGATTAGACCTCGTCATTCACATATGACTTTCAAGGTCAAACAAACGATGTTCGCGATTTCTTTCATAAATAGGGGGAGTGAGGTCTCTTGTATTTACTCTTTGGTAGTACTACGAAACCTATGTCAGAGTTAAACCTTAAAACTGCATTTACAAAGTTGAAAAAGAGTAAATAGAAATAACCATTGGCAACGTCTCTGAGAATCATTTGACATTTAACGAGTACCAACCTCCGTCAGTTTCAAGTAAGAAAACTTGATGAACCTAAATCATGGCCAACCGAGATACATTCATGGGCGTAGATAGGGGGGGGCCTGGCCCCCCCAGAATCCACGGTGCCCCCCCTTACTGAAAAACACATTTGTTTTTCCTTGCTCGTTTTCCACTGTGCCCCCTCAGGCCCCCCCCAGGAAAAAAGGCTAGCTACGCCCATGGATACATTATAGAAGTAAATGGAGTATATTTCGAGATGTTTCGGTAATAATATGTGGAAATTTTCAGGTGTTGCGGTCTGTTTGAATAAAAACAAGTTTTTCTCAGTTACTCAATATTTCGTCATTTATTTATGACTTCATCAGGAGTTGTGCTGAAAGGAAATTGGATATTACAATAAAACATGACCCACAAAAGAATCATCAACTTACAGAATTACAGTCAATACATTAAAATTAAAACAAACATTCAGAATTATTTTTACATGTTGTCGTGGTCAATTTCATGAAGGAGAATGAATACAGTAAGACATATGTGACGTCTATACAAATGTCACTCCGATATAGAGTATGGTCTTTTTTAATACATGTTTACTTTAATTACTTGTTAATTATCACTGAAATCATCAAAATTACATTGCGTCCAAAATTCCACAATATATACTACTGAGTTGGTTGGTATCAGATTTATAATTTACACAATTTTTATTTTTTCTTATTTCACACATTTCGAGAAACAATCTACTTCTATATTTGTCTTCTTGTTCCAATATTTTGACGTTGTCGAAATCAAAATTATGACCGGTCGCAAGTTGGTGATGAACGGTAATATTCCGTCAGCCGAAAGACAAATCCACAAAAGCAATTCTGCATTCTCTGAAGTCTACCTTGAACATGTTTCTATATACATAATTAATATTAATTTCGACGCGTCAAATGCCCTGTGTAGAAGATTGCTCAAGTGCTCGGTGAAGGAAATAAACTATGGGCACTGTCACTGTGGATAATGATTTAAATTTTAATTTATCTAAAGATAGGGTTAGGGAGTAGCTTGTATTCTGATGAAGTTTAGTCCGTCGTAATCTTTGACTATACCCCTATTTTGTCGTGATACAAGACTGCTTTTCTACCCGAAAAATATTCCGAGTATGGGAATTGTTCCAGTTACTTTACTTCACGTTTCATAATAGATATTATACATTCAATTCTAATGTTTCAATCTTCGCTAACGCAAAATAATCTCCACAGTCAACACTTCGAAACACCTTGACTCTTGCATACAATTTTGATCTGAGTTTCTGTGCGTAGTCGAAGGATTTTCATTGATATCTGTGTGAACTCAATTTGGTATAGGATTGGATTTCATCCATTTATCATCTCTTATACAGATTGAGTTTCGAGGTACATATTCCCACAACGTATAGAGGCTACTCAGATGAATGTCAGTCAAATAGCCATTTAGAAGTCAAGAAGTGTGTTCTCTTTATGAGTTTACCTTTACACACCGGAAATTTCGAGCCATCATAATTTTTGACCATGAGACACTAACGTGTTCATAATTCTGGATTTCCAGGTACAACTCTGAAAATTTTGCTTGTTTTGTCCTTTGCGAAAATTTCACCCTGTGTTTGGTTTTTGAATGTTTGTTGAGGAATTTTCAAAGCTTATTAATTGAGGAGTAAAACTTCCTTACACTAATGTAGAATTTTCAATTGAAAAATGAATTTTAGTAATTATTTTCGATTAGCATTAAATAACAATTTTCTCATTGAATTCAGTAGGAGGAAGAGAAAATGTCACCTCTACACAATACACATCATACAGCATTTTCATAATTTAGTTCTGTTTACAGGACCGGCTTATGTGAATTTCCCACTTTCCTGCTGTTTGGCGGTTTATTGACTAACTAGTATGGGCCAGCAGATTTACCTTTTAAATTAAAAATTTATCCTTATCGGTAGGCCTCCGGTCGAGGAATCTGAGCGCAGTTGTCAGATTGTGTTCCGGGCGTTCTCTATAGAAAGCAGAGGCCAAACTCTGACAGCTTACAGCTACAATGTCAAATAGTTCTCTGTGATCTCTGCAGATCGGGCGATTTTAAAGGAGAAATGTCAAACTTTGATCAGTTTTCCTGAAGAAATGGGGAAATTATGGAAAATATGAATACCAAGCTATTTTGCGTTGACTCTTCCTTTTTCGATCCGTATATTTACATCACGGCCAAGTTATCTGCGAAAAAAGTTTTATCGAGTTTAAAATTGCCCTTTTTGCCGAATTTTTTCGCGATTTTCGCGAATTTTTTTGAAATACTTCTACCTCGCCTATGAGGATCGAAATTTCGCCCACGTACGAATCGGTCATTCCCCTTTCCGACCGTTTAAAAATTTCTCTCCTGTATCGCAGCTCCGCTGCGATTTTAAGATTCTTCTGGACCCACTTTTTCGACAGATTCCCCGGGCCGCACCACAGAGTTACCGTTTTAGTATAATATAGAATTAGTTTCGAGCCGGAAGATTCTCCAAATTTCCTGACAATTCAATTATTTATTTCAGATAATCTTAATAAACAAAATTAAACAGAAATCACAAGTGATTATTGGCTTATACATCACAAGTGATATAGGGACTTAACAATGCTTGATGAAACAGATGGAATATGAACACTTTATTCGATAGTCGTGAACAAAATATGCTTTACGAGATCACTACTCAGAGCAGTTGACGCGTTGTTCGATTCAGATCAATTTCCACTTGTATGTTTTCCGTCAATAGCATTATCTAATTAATACCAAACTCCTAAGACTTCGCACCTATTTCTCTTCAATTGATATACTAACTGACAAAGAAACTTCAACACCCAGAAGGAGCTGTTCAAATTGAATAAATATTTTTTGGTAACATAGATGCATAGAACACCTGGTTTAACGACTCCCTACTAAAAATCGTGACCAAAATCTGTAGATAGAAACGGCATCCTAGATGTCAGATTTTGGTCAAGTTCCGCAATAATTCACAGTCCTAGCGCTACTGCGGCAATGGAATAATAGCGCGACCTCTTTCGGGAGAAATGAAAAGCCGCACAAAATATCAGTTGATCGATCGACAAGAAAGTCTTAAACAAAATCTAATCAGTGCCAACACCAGGTATTCTATGCATCTATGATAACACATGGATAGTATAGCAAGGAGTAAAAATGATTAAAATTTTGGGAAAAAAACGGAGGGTTACAATTTCTTTCAATAAATTTGTTAATAATGTGTTTGTCCACCGCGGTTATCTATACCTACACTCCCCAACACCTCTTGGCATTGATGCAATAAGATGCTCTATTTCTTCTTGACGGATACTATCCCAAGCTACCTGTACTTCATGTCTCAGAGCCGCCAAAGTCCGTGGGGGCTGGGGTAAATTTCCAAGCCTTCTACCCATGATGTCCCAAACATGCTCTATGGACGAAAGATCGGGGGATCTGGGCGGCTATAGCTAAAGATTCACATGGGTCGCTTCAAAAAAGTTTTAGGTAACTCTGGGAACATGAGCTCGAGTATTATCTTGCTGGAATATTGGATTCTCGAGCTGGTTAAGGTAAGGGAGAACATATGGCTTCACTATTCCTTGAAAGTAACGCAGCGCTGTCATGTTACCTCGAATAAAGACTAAAGGTGACCTACTTGCATGTGCAATAGCACCCCATACCATAACGCCTACTTTCCGGTGTACATGACGCTCAACATCAAACTGAGGTTCACGTCTTTCTCCCCGACGTCGTCTTACCCTTATTCGGCCATCATGTGCACCCAAGGAGAATCAAGATTCATCACAAAAGACGCCATTCTACATTCCAATGTTGACGTTCTCTGCAATCGTTACCGGCGATGCTCGTCAGAGGTAACACAAGATGTGGTCGATAATGCTGCTGTCCAAAAGATCTTATCCGGCGGTAAATTGTTCGGACAGATACACGATGGCCTTGTTTTCCTAACCACTCATCAGCCATAGATCCAGTCTCTAATGGCCATAAGTCTTAGACGTCGATCTTGAATTTCATTCGTGCCCCTTCGATTTTGGGCATTATCAAACCACGCTTGACAACATCTTATAACAGTTGTTGGATTTCTGTTCGTACGGTTGGCGATTTCTCGAAATGACAACCCTGCCTACCGTAGACCAATAATTCGACCCCTTCCAAATTCACTTAGCTGGCGATAAATTCCGCGTGCACGTGCTCTAGGCATTTAAACACAGCTAGTTTGTTATAAAATTAGAAAAAAAATCTCAAAAAACGACTACAACATCAAGTAACAAAAATGTTTATATGAAAAAACCTTCAAGATTTCATTCCAAATTTTATTCATTTACTCCTTGCTATACTATCTATGTTTTACCAAAAAAAATTAAATTAAAACAGCTCCTTCTGGGGTGTTGCAGTTTCTCTGTCAGTTAGTATATTCCGACTTTTAAATATTATGATGAAATATCATGATGAATATCTGCCCAAGAAATACGTTGGAGGCATAAGATTTATAGACCCGATCATCCTTAAATAATGCATGGGACAAATCTTTTTTCGTATATTCCTCACAAAATACCAAAATATTCATAATAAATCTAAACAACCGGTTTCATGATCATTAAACTCCGAATGTTGGTAGTATATCAACATGATATCTCCATAGTAAAACTACCTCAACTCTTTTAACGAATCCATGACATGGGGAAAAGAAAAATGCATGAAATATGTTAAAACTGTCCATGAATTAATCATGACAGTTCTGCGAATAACTGTATGCATAACGACAAAAGTAAAGAAATAGTGTTCATCCTGAGAAATATTATTTCTTTCTCTAGAGTCTAGGGAAAAGTTTTCGACCAAACATTATAACTCATATAGGTAACACTTTCTGGGCAAGCGTTGAATTTAAGATAGCTTGTTTCTTGAAAAATGAGGTCTACAGTAATTTCTTGCTAAAGTACATACACGGTTTTCAAGAAAAAAAAAGTTATCAACATAAAACACGTCGTATAGAGGCTGAAATTATTGTCGACCTCAAATTTATCCATAAGGCGGATCTCAAGTTTTTATCTTTGTTGAGAACTGTTACGAATACATATGGTCATTTCTTCGGTTTTTAATGAAAAAAATTGTTTCTTGGGCGTCATCTTTGAGGGCTGTAACTAAGCAGGGGGGCAGTTTATGTGAAAGACCCACCTTATTTTTTCACAAGGAATCACCCCTACATATTCATATACCGAGGGGTCCAAAAAAATGGAACAATTATATTTACCTCTCCTATAATGGTTAGATATGATATATGAAAGAATTTTCATCGGTATTTCAACAGTGATGAGGAGTTCGAATCGAACAGAGATTCGGACCCTTCATTCGGCTGTGGAGGCTTCACAGTAGCTTCTACCGTTCGCCAGAGTTCCTAGATGAGTCGTTAAGGCTAGCCGCACATTGAGCGCAGCCGAGCACAGCACAGCCGAGCCTAGCCTAGCAGAGGATTTTGTAACACACGCAATTGGGCGGAGTAGAATTCAATGAGACCTCTGGCGGAAAAAAATTGTAATTGAAGCAACGAGTAAAATAATACGTATTGCATTGTTTTTATTCTGTTTTTTGTCTTCATTGCAGATCAAGTTTGATTTTTTGTGTACCTTTTTTAAAGTTTTATACTTTGAATTATGTCGCTGCATAATCGAAACTGTTCTGTATTTGGTTGCACTAGCCGTTAAGGGAAAAATCCCGATTTATATTTCCATAAATTTCCTCCCATGGAAAGAATGGTAAATATTGAAAATGCGTTTGGAGTTATGGAAAATATATCTCAAAAGGCTTGGGCAATGAAACTAAAAATGTGGAAACCAGTTATAGATAGTATGTCCGTGTGTTCCTTACATTTTGAAAGGGAAGACTAGTCAAGGTTAGTACCAAGTGTGTAATATATAGTTATAAGTTAATAGTGGATGGTATAGTTTATATTTCTGAAGGTGAACAATATACAGGGTGTTTCACCATAAACTGGACAAACATATATAGCCGTGTAGACGACATCGGGGAAGTCATTTTTGCCTTATGATATATACCCCGTTTTCGACGCATAAGCGAGATACAGGGTGTTCAATGTCAACTTCGAGCAATATTCTGATGACTGTTGTGAGTTACGCGTGATATTTGAAATAACGGTTTCTAGTCAAATCTTAGTATTTTTGAGGGCTCAATTGAATTGTGGTGTGGAATTTTGCGAAAAAAAATTCAATATGGCGGAAAACCTACAAAGTTGGAATTTTTTTTTCTCGGTTGCTAATTTGGAAAGCATAATCTCAACGTACTCGATTTTCTAAGATTTTCCGTAAAAAAATTTTTTCAAAATTCGAACTCAACTTTTTTTTTACATGTCTTCAGTGAAAAAAAAATTTCGGCTAAAATTTTTGGAATTTCTCATGGTTGAACTATCTTCAATTCTGAATACTTGGGTGAAATCAGAATGAAAAAATATCAATTGGTTTTCTTTTTGTAGCCTTCCGAAGATTACGCTCGGTGTACTTTCTTAATTTTTATTTGAGAAACTGGAGGACGTACGGAGGTTAAAATTGTGCTGATGGGCTGCCAGAATGATCTGGATAAAAATATGAAATTATAAACCAAAAAAATTTTTTTTCAAAAAATTTTGCTAGGAATCGAACTCTACGAGTATGAATTGGATTAATTCTAATCCTATAAATCTCCGTTACCAAAGCAACACTAGTTAATTGAGAGTATAGAGTTCGAACCTTACCAAAGTTTTTTGGAATAAATAAAAAAAAAATTATTTTTTTATTTCGAATTTTTTTTATTTTTTCAAAAAAAAAATTTTTTTGTTATAATTTCATATTTCTATCTGGGTCATTCTGGCAGCCCAGCAGCACAATTTTTACCCACGTACGGCCTCCAGTTTCTCAAATAAAAATTAAGAAAGTACACCTAGCGTAATCTTCGGAAGGCTACAAAAAGAAAACCAATTGATATTTTTTCATTCTGTTTCCACCCAAGTATTCAGAATTGAAGATAGTTTAACCATGGAAAATTCCAAAAATTTTGGGCGAAATTTTTTTTTCACTGAAGACATGTAAAAAAAAAGTTGAGTTCGAAATTTGAAAAAATTTTTTCACGGAAAATCTTAGAAAATCGAGTACGTTGAGATTATGCTTTCCAAATTGGCAACCGAGAAAAAAAAATTCCGACTTTGCAGGTTTTCCGCCATTTTGAATTTTTTTTTGCAAAATTCTACACAACAATTCAATTGAGCTCTCAAAAATACTAAGATGTGGTCAGGAACCGTTATTTCAAATATCACGCATAACTTACTACAGTTCACAGAATATTGCTCAAAGTTGACATTGAGCACCCTGTATCTCGGTTATGCGTCGAAAACGGGGTATATGTCATAAGGCAAAAATGACTTTCTCGGTGTCAACTACACGGCTTTATATGTTTGTCCAGTTTATGGTGAAACACCCTGTATAAATGAGTTACATATTCTTCAGGTCTTAGTAAAAAAGGTATCTTCTTTTAAATGCAGTACCTGCCTTAAAACTACCACAGTCAAGCCACGAAGTATGTTCCAGAAAACGAAGAGAAAATAAGTCGGTATTAAAAATTTCAAATGATACTCAATACAAACGTACCTTCCCTGCAACTTTTGTAGATATGACTATATCAAAAATGAAATAAAAACACGAAATCAGACCTAAAACTAAACAGTTAATTGAACGCTTGTTGTACTTTTCACAAACATCAACCATACCTATTACTCCAAAAATAAAAATATTGGGAGTCAAAATTTAGATTAACAACACAAAGCACTAAAGCACAATCAAAGAAATACCAAAAGTTTTACAAAACACACACTGAAAATAACTAAAACAGCAAAATAAAACCACTTTAATATCAAAGGGCTCATACGACATCTGATTTGTTTTACTCGTTGCTAAGATGACATTGACATTTCACAGCGCCACCTATCGAATTCTACTTTTCCCAATTGAATAGAACGCCGCATATTGGACTGCTACGTCCAATATGCGGCGTTCTATTCAATTGCGTGTGTTACAAAATCCTCTGCTAGGCTAGGCTCGGCTGTGCTGTGCTGGGCTGGGTTCAATGTGCGGCTAGGCTAAAGCCCCGAAAATCAAAGTCAAACGCCTATTCGGGGTGTTGCAATGTGAGCGGTGTATAGGAAACTAAGCGAACCAATGCGTTGGAATTCCCACAGGATGATGTTCTCTTCGTTCGCATTGAGTTCAATGAATATAATTAAAATAGCATACGGGTATAATTAGCAATAAGTCTCTGCAACTACATAAGTAGTCGGTTAGAGGAGGATAAAATGCCACGGCTAGAACACTAAACGCTTCCTCAACTAGCAGACCATCACTGTTACTTTATTTCAGACCACCTACCCCAATATATTCAACACTCTTCTTGTGAAAGTCCTCAAGACACAAGACACTATTCACTTCGCCTCTTATATTACCATCATTCATCAACAGGCTGTTCCGAAAGTAATGCAACCAAATTTGGTCACAGATTCTCGAGTCAAAATTAGGAGACCCCTGTTTTCGGTTTTTGCCAGTAGTCCCCCTCTTCCGTAGTCAAAGCCTCCTGAATTTTGTTTCTGAAAATAGTCTTTTCGTTTCATCTCAGACTCCGGTCATATGAAAATCACTGAATTTGGTACACCGCAGTTTTATCATATGCGAATTCTCATAGTGATGTACAATACATGTCTTGGCGATATACCCCCTTGACACTAACAGTATACAATCCCTTTAAAAATTATTAAACCTTCAGAAAGCCCACTCAATTGAAAAATTTTCCATTTTTTCCAATTTTCCATGAACCGCAAGAATTTTGGGAAAAATCTAAAAATGTGATTAACAAGTTGAATTCCCATACGAATATCAAAATCAGATTTTTAGAATTTTCTCAAAATCTTGTGTTTCATGAAAAAATTGCAAGAGACGAGAAAATTTTCCAATTGAATGGGCTTTCTAACGATTTAACAATTTTCAAGGGACTCAAATACTCAAACAACATTTTTTTCATTCATATTGCATTCATTTCGAACTTTACTTATTTGTCTTTGTATTCGCGAAGCTTTTTTTATGTTAAATATACTTTTTGTATCAATTCGATATATTTCTAGTTTTATAGGGGCATAGGGCTTTATGGACAAAATGACAGTGAACGGACAAAATGACATAGATATTTCAGCTGAATTAACCGTATCTACCAGACAACACTGAGACCATTCATCTCAGACTCCATCACCAAACTTCCCCTACAGGGTCACCCAAACCGCTCGATTTTGACTGTTTCTGGTACTTCTAGGCTAGATAGGTGAAAATGTTGAGAGGAGTCCTGGGCTCGATTTTCGTGAAAACTCCATAACTGGAAGCCGTTTCACGATATCTTCATTCGTTTTCAAGATATAACGGAATTTTGATATTTTGGCGATTTCGAAAATGTGCCATAAATTGTTCATTTTCTAAAATATCTTAAAACGGCAAAATCTATCTACGGGCACCTTTTCATTAGCAGTACGACACCGTATTCTTTTTTTTTATCTCTTGTATAAAGGGTTGAAAAAAAAACAACTTTCTTATTTCAAATACGAATGGTATCTTTTTTTGATCCTATGTTATGCTAAAAAAAATCAGCTCTTCGAAAATGTGTCGATATATTATTTCCATATTAGAGACAGAAATAGCAAAAAAGTGGAATTTTCACTTCAAGTTGAGTCTGTTATACATTATTCTATGGAAGTGAGGGTCGGAAAATAAAATATCGACATATATATATTTTTGAGGAGCTAATTTTTTTTGCATAACATAGGATCGAAAAAAAAAACCATTCGTATTTGAAATGAGAGGGTTGTTATTTTTTCACCCTTTATACAAGAGATAAAGAATAACTGAATACGGTGTCGTATTGCTAATGAAAAAGTGGCTGTAGAAAGTTTTTGCCGTTTTTAGATATTTCATAAAATGAAGAAGTTATGGCATTTTCGAAATCGCCAAAATATCAAAATTTCGTTATATCTTCAAAACAAATGAAGATATCGTGAAACTGCTTCCAGTTATGGAGTTGTCACGAAAATCGAGCCCAGGACTCGTTTTAACATTTTCACCTATCTAGCCTAGAAGTACCAGAACCAGCCAAAATCAAGCAATTTGGGTGACCCTGTACACGCCATTGAGAGTAGAGTCTCAGTGATCTAGCAATCGTGACGTTCATCTAGATATTCTAGATCTAGCAGTATATTTATTCACTATTCAGATGGGTACACCACTTAGATTATATATCCCTGAATATACAGGGTTTTCATTTCAAAACTTGCCACCCCTATTATTTCCATATATATATTTTTTTTTTTAAATCGCCGAGACCCGTCAATTTTGTTTTTGAGGGGGAACAATTTTGACGTATAAATTAGCTCTCCCCCTTTAACCCCCTACCCTCCAGAGCCACCCCTACAAAAATCTTAAATGAGAAAGGGGGTCGAGTGATACTTCATATCAAAGGGCTTTTTATTCTCTATATTTTGGCATATTATTTTTCAAATTTGGGTGTTGTTGGTTTGTTGCGTTAGGCGGAAGATCGCGTTGATGCATCGAGTGAGCTCGTACGTAGAGTGTAAGTATTAAGTAAGTATGCGTACGCTTATCAGACGCATAAAAAAACAACATTTTTGTCGAAAATATTTTTTTACATGTATCGTCGAGTTACAAGAAAAACATATTCTCATTTTTTTGCTGTTTTATAAAAATATTGTAATAATAGGTGGAAACTTTTCAAATTGACACACGCCTTACTCGGCAACGCAACACCCAAATTTGAAAAATAATATGCCAAAATATAGAGAATAAAAAGCCCTTTAAAATGATGTATCACTCGGCCCCCTTTCTCATTTAAGATTTTTGTAAGGGTGGCTCTGGAGGGTAGGGGGTTGAAGGGGGAGAGCTAATTTATACGTCAAAATTGTTCCCCCTCAAAAACAAAATTGACGGGTCTCGGCGATTTAAAAAAAAATATATATATATGGAAATAATAGGGGTGGCAAGTTTTGAAATGAAAACCCTGTATATAATCTAAGGTACACCATCACAACTTACTGATGGACCTATACATTTGTGTCGACACTGAGGTACCCGCACCTTCATGGCAATTCCTGGTATATTGTATATATTTCAATCGGACATAAAACTGTGTATGAACTCATTTATTTATTCAGTGATAAGTCGGTAGTCTACAATTTGAACGCTATTCAAACGGGTAATCAGTGGCCTTGACTAGCTCTGATAACGTGTTCTATATTTTAAGGATAAAATAAATTCAAAGGCTTAATAGACCAAGAGCCAAAGCAGAACAATGCTCTGAATTCACTAGAGCTTAATAACCAACATCATATCAATGTTTTTTTCTCGTAATCCTAAAGATGTCAAATTAATTCGCATCTAATGTATGTATGTCATAGGCTGGATACCATATATTTTTATACGTACATCAATTTTCTAGATTCCATCTTATAAATCGTTCAATTGAAGAAGTGCAGGAGATAATTACTAGACGTTACACACAATGTTAAGAAATAATACCTAATAAGCCGACTGTAATTAATCGTTTGATGATGCATCGTGCAGAAAATAATGATCGGAATAAATAAAAACAATTTGAAAGTCGTTAAAAACATCTGACTAATTTATAGAACAACGAGTAGAATAAGTAACCTCAACGAACGCTATAATTTCGAAGAAAAAGAAATCACACAAAATTCTCTCTATTTCCTGAGAACTTGTACATCGCCATCGAATAAATTGTCATCATCGGCCTGCGGCCGAAGCTTAGACAAAGGAAAGTCTTGGTCTGAGGGCCGAAGTGTTATTCCGTAGTCTACTGTTTAGCAACCAAACTTCTAATTTCTAATGATGGCGCAGTTATTTTTGTGTTTTGTTTTTATCAGTTAGAGTGTGTGTATGAATGTCTTTTTCACGCTCTACAGCCCGAACGGCTTGCTGGATTTCAACTTTCAATGTATATGAGGTGTCATTCTATGCATATAAACATTGTGAAATGAAATTCCCCATACAATTTTTTGAATTGTATAAGTAACATAGGCCATGTTTTTTCGATGAATTTTCCTTCAATCAGTATTGAGAAACTGTAGGGCAAACAGTTCGGTAAAAATAAAAATGGTGCACTACAATCTTTTCTATTTCCAAAAAGTATCAAAAAATCCGCGACAGCATATCTTAACTTCCTAAGGATAGCTCACAATATTCAACTTTCTTTCTATGATGATTTTCCTCGAGATCATCATGACGGTGACTTCGTTAATGAAGGAAACTTGAAAGATTGAAATTAAAAAATTATTAAAGAAAAAATAAAAGAACTGACGGCAAAAACATTTAAATGTTCCATTCTTGCTGAACTTTTGTTTGAGTAATGTATAGGTGCACTGCGCAATGTTTCTTTCGCTACCTTCCAGAATAGCGAATAGTATACAGGGTGACCCATTCTGAAAGATCCACTGAAATAACTCCCTGGGAACAGCCTGGATCTAAAAATGTATGGATCTTCATGAGAAACATAAACATTCTGTCCCTTGTTTTTCCATAAAAATAATTTCTCTGGAGATATCAAGTGTTTCATGCTCAAGATGGTCATGGTAATGTTATTTCTCATAGGATCATTTGGTTTTGTATTGTGTATTAATATATTCTAAAAAAAAGAACTGGTTTGTTTTCTGATTTTTCTTTAAATTTGCTCAGTAGTTTGTATGTCTGTAGAATATTTTCATCATAACGATTCTGAGCATAAAACACTTCTTATTTTCACAACGATTTATATTATTGCAGAGACAGAAAAGAGCAGAATGTTTACAGTTTTTCTCGAAGATTATTATTCTGCAACGAAAAATGCTTATTCCCTACTCAAAAAATATACTTATCCTTAAAATTACCATATAAATGGATTTTATTGTCTGTGTGAATAATTAGGGAAAGATTTTGCGGCATGCAGACAAATTTTTGTGAAATTCCGGAAAATCTTTCCCTAATTATTCACACAGACAATAAAATCCATTTATATATTAATTCTCGGCTTAAGTATTTCATCATTGGTCGGAATCCAACATCTGACCTAAAACTGAAATCGGAAAAAATTCGATGACGTAAAAGTGAAGGATAAATGGAGTCCTCTGGCTAATGATGACGAATCAGTGCTCCCCACCTAGGAACCCCCTCTCACTACATACGAGGTGAACCGTATGATACTGAATTCCGGAAAAGGTATCACACACACTGGTAGCTCAGCGGTAGAGCATCCGCCCGGCAAGTGGAAGACGCAGGTTCGATTCCTGCTCGGTGTGTGACTTTTTCCGGAATTTCACAAAAATTTGTCTGCATGCCGCAAAATCTTTTCTTAAAATTACCCTGAAATCATACTCCAAGGTCCGATTGAGTGTCTGCATTCGATGACCCCCTGAAAACTAAGAAATTTTCATTTGAAACATTTTTTGATGCAGGCTCTTCCCAAGGAGTTATTTAAGTGGATCCTTAATCCTGATAAGGTCACCATATAATAATAATAATTGTATACTTTAATTTGAGTATGTAGTGAATTCTATAATGTATTGCGGGCGGGGACATCACCTCTTTGTTTGTTACAACCAGTAATAATAACACAGAATAACTACTCTCATGTCTAGAGTAGTTCTTCTGCATATGGTGACGGCTGAACCTCTGACTTTCGGATAAACTTAGATTATTGTTCGATGTTCAGACATCTTAGATTATTGGCAACTATACTCCATTCACTGTTATAAAGTATCGTGGTTTGCCATGAAATTCTGTGGTAATTCCTACAAGTAATGTCAGTTCATTCCAAAAAATTATCTCAGGCAGGAATTCTCCCAGTTTTTTTTGGACAATGGCTATATCTTTTCAACAAAGCCGAATACGGAAAAATGGAAAATGAAAAAAAAGGTTTCTTTTGGCATCTGGAATCTGAATTCAAAAAAATTTTCAAGTCGAATGCCGCCCTGTAAATAAAAAGAAACTCACTTTGAAGCCACCCTGTACATATATATATATAAATTTATTGATTATAAGTTTATGCTACGGAAGCATATTGTTTTACATCCCAAATACAGCAACATCGTCAGGAATGATTCGAAGCCCAGAATTCATTCAATGTATGCAATCGTCGACAAAGTTCAATTGGCGAAAAATCTCAAGTGTTTGCTCGAAGCATATGGTGCACATATTGAAAAATGGGTCACATAAGCATACACGTGAACTGTGAAGTCAGGAGTTTTTGATTTCTTGTTCATCCAACTTATGAGTAGATTACTATAGATTCGCATTCAAACGAGAAAAACTTGTCTGCAACTGTCAAAGCAATCGTCCATGATTCTGGATACGTTATAGCAGATATATCGAGAATTTTCAATTTGAATTAGTTTTTTATATGGTTTTCGTTGGGCGATTTTTCTGTATGGTCCATTCTGGAGGAGTAAGTATTAACTAGAAATATGAGACGGTCAACGCACTGAAAATTGCTCTATTCGGTGAGAATGGGGTGCAATACCATAATGCTACAAGCGTATAGCAGATAGACTCGATGATAAGAGCTGTATTACACATGCCAACGGATATGGCACCCAATCTGGGAAATATCGAACGACTGTCACGAGAATCGAGATGATTTATTTTATCGCGGACCGTAGGTACGTCTCTAGTTCTTCGCACTGTCGGAGATCCGAACAAACCCAGGTTTGAAGATCTGTTCTATAAATAGTAGTCGACTAATAACACTTTTTCCATAGAATTTTTAATGTTTTTGGTGTACTCAACTTGACATTACAACCAAACAAACTTCTATATGCTCACTACAATTGTTACAATCATTTAATGGGTGTTTCAATGAGAGCGCAAAATTTCAGTGTTCAATGAAATATGGTTTTCTGTAGTATTTAAATATTGATTGATTTGGAAAATATACATTTGGGAATTAAGTATGAGACAAAATATCTTGTATAAGACGGTCACGTCTTTGCTGTCATATGCGCACCCTTTTGACGAAGTTTTCAAAAAAGTTACCGAAAATATGTGGTGGTTTTTCATTGATAATTTCAACGCTTTCGCTTCGATGGTTGCAGGCTCATTGACATAAACCTATTTATACTCTATTCACTTTTATAAAGTATCCCGGTGGCCAAGATTTAGGTTTATCAAGTTTTTTCACTAAAAACAGACGCACGTTGGCACTCGTGTAAGACAAAATAATTTCAGAGACGTTGCCAATGTGAAACAGGTTTCGATCTCTGTGGTCGTTAGAATCGAATCGCGTAAAAAACTTCAAAAATTCACGTTTTTCAAATGCAATTTTTGGATATTCAGACCAGAGGAAATGTGTAAATGAATGGCGAGAACGTTACCTTGATGTCTGAAATAGAGTTCCCGATCTATCAAACTTTTTTTATTCATTTCGTAAGCAGTTTCATTTTTCCTATTTGTATTAGAGTGAGTGCTTCCCATATGAAATATTTATTAGAGTGAGTTATGGGCTTGAGTTATTATAACTCATGCTATTGGTTTATAGATACTGTTACAGCTCAAAATCAGTTGAATAATGGAAATATTGTTCTATGGGAGTAGATGGAGAAACATTTTGATAAATACGAAATTACTACGATCTCTATGTAGAAACTACAAAGTTGCGGGTGAATCTGACGGGAAAATGACTATAACCTAACATTTTCAAAATATACACGCTGAAATCTGTCAGAATGTCATGGCAAACCGGTATACTTTATAATATACTTATATAATATACTTTATTCTATGGGTTATTTCGGTATAGGGCTATCGGCAATAACATACTTTTGCTTATTTCTCCCTGAAAATATGTATTTTCGAAATTCTCTTCGGTTGATGAATCCGCCAATTTAATTTAAATTATACTGCTGGTAAATGCAGTTGCCAATGAGGTGAAACCGGATTTTGGAAATAAATTTCCGGGAAATCTCTGAAGTATTTCGAGGGGAATTCTAGCATGTTCCTTTGTATGTGCAGCGAAATCAAAGACCAGAAAAGACCGTCCCTCGAAGAATACCTACAAACAAAAATCGCTCAAACTTGCATTAATTTGTTGATCAATACAGGGTCTTTCACGAGGAACCTCACCCATATTTATACGGGAAACTACTGAACGTATTTTCATGAAATTCAGCACATAAGTGCTGAATACTTATAAAAGTATTTCACGATGCTGATGAAATCTAAAATATTTTCAAGGCATGTGCACCTCCGGTTTTTCCGGAAATGACGTCAACTTCCGTTTTTCAAATTAGAACACCATTTTTTTATTGCAGAAATAGATTCCTTAGAAAATTTCAAGTTATTTTGATGTAACATTTTTCAGTTTTGGTTGGAAAATTCTCTCTGAGCGGGAAAATTCGAAAAAAAAATCGAAAATAGAGCTCCGCTGAAACAAGAATAACTTCGAGGTTTTTGGATGGAAAATTTTCATTTTTGGGATTTTTCAAGATGTAAGATTGATGTATCCACTTTAAAAATCGAAATCGCGATTCATGATACAGGGAGTGAAAAAATCGCTTTCCAAGTTAGGGATGACAAAATCGTGAAAAATCAATTTTTTCAAATTAGAACCCAATTTTTTTATGGCAGATATTGAATCTACGTTAAAAAATAATGTGAGTGTATGCATCACACCCTTGCCCTAAGGTGGATATTAATTCAGAAAATATCCATTTTAGGGCAAGGGTGTGATGCATACACTCACATTATTTTTTAACGTAGATTCAATATCTGCCATAAAAAAATGGGGTTCTGATTTGAAAAAAATTGATTTTTCACGATTTTGTCATCCCTAACTTTGAAAGCGATTTTTTCACCCCCTGTATCATGAATCGCGATTTCGATTCTTAAAGTGGATACATCAATCTTACATCTTGAAAAATCCCAAAAATGAAAATTTTCCATCCAAAAACCTCGAAGTTATTCTTGTTTCAGCGGAGCTCTATTTTCGATTTTTTTTTCGAATTTTCCCGCTCAGAGAGAATTTTCCAACCAAAACTGAAAAATGTTACATCAAAATAACTTGAAATTTTCTAAATAATTTATTTCTGCAATAAAAAAATGGTGTTCTAATTTGAAAAACGGAAGTTGACGTCATTTCCGGAAAAACCGGAGGTGCTCATGCCTTGAAAATATTTTAGATTTCATCAGCATCGTGAAATACTTATAAGTGCTGAATTTCATGAAAATACTTTCAGTAGTTTCCCGTATAAATATGGGTGAGGTTCCTCGTGAAAGACCCTATATAGGTCCGATACAACCAATACCAGACCGAGGTATAACCGAAGATCAGGACCTCATCAAGACCACTTGGCGCCCAGAGCACATGTTTATGGTACTTTTTTTCTTGAACTTGAGAAATCTCCCTTTTTCGTTTGTACGTTCAATTTAGGAACACCCTCTGTATATGGAGAGACTAGTACAAATGCGATTGGCAATAAAAAATTGCAAAATGAGATTTTTGTGTCTATGTTTGCAAAGGGGATTTCGAAAGTGAGAATGTGTTCAACAGAAGGTAGAACTCGGCATTATCTCTATCTGACAGAATCTATGTTACCGACTTCCTTCGGGGTAGGATCGATTCAATTGACGATATTGTCGACTTCGTCCTCTTGAAACTTTTATATTTGTATGTGTATGTGTATGTGATTTTAAATTATTTGGGTCATTTTAATGAGTTGAAAAAGGACTTACCTTTGAAAGCATTCTCTGTCTAACAATTGTATTCGTTTGTCGTTCATAAAATATGCTTTTTTACTATCCTAATACATATTTCGTTTTTTTTACAGGGAAGAACTTTTGGATCGTTAATACAAAGTTTTGTGAACACATCTGAAGCTCTCAATCAAGAATACTTACCAGCATACAACACAACAGCAGGAAAACAAGCCTATGATGCTACTCTGAATAATTTAATACAGAATTTTCCCCAATATATAAAAGAGTTGGAAGGAACTGCTGAAGGTGCTAGAGTTCCATTTCATAAGGTGCGAAGTTCTATTTGGAATATGATTTTTTATCTCACATTGCTATAATATGAACTCTTTAATTTCATTAATCCGTCAATTCCTTTCTCTTCTAAAGAAGGTTTTCGATTAAAACCTGTTACCTCTCTTGGGGAGGCTATCAAGTTCATCTATTGCTTCTCATTACTCTGAAGATCACCGAATGTCGAAACAATATCTTCTTACTGACTGAACTTGGACACCCAATCAATATTATCTTTTTTCCTTGGAGGTCATTTTCGGTTTACAAAACAATGCTTTCCTCTTGATAACCCTGTATATCAAGAGGAAAGCATTGTTTTGTATCTGAATAACACCGAAAAAATGAACGAGGTGATTCCTCTGATCATAGTATGAAAAAAGGTTTTCATAAATATAGGTCCGAAAATGCATTGTTTCCAAGATACAGAGTGTTGAAGTTTTACTTAAAAATTGACTGAAAATGTGATACGCCACTGATATATTTTAAACGAACAATTATAATTTTTAATTTTTTTTTTCTTCGTTAAATTTGTGACAAAAAATTTCTTCTGCCGTTTTTCTTCGTGTGGGGCGCCGTTTTTATGTAAGAAAATGAAACATCTTAACGCGTATTTTGTAGTAGAACGTTACATTAAAATGTTTTATTTTTCCACTTCCACGCGAAAAAGAGGCAGAGGAGATTTTTTTGTCACGAATTGAACGAAGAATTTAAAAATAATTGTTAGTTTGAAATATCTCAGTTGCATATACCACTCTCTTTGTCAGTTTCTAAGATAAACTTTAACACCCTGTATCTTGGAATCATTTATGGGAAACTTTTGTCATAAAATGATCAGAGGAATCACCCCTTTCTTTTTTTCGGTGTTATTCAGATACACCCTGTATATCTTTTGACTTGTTTAAGTTGCGAAAAGTTCTAGAGAGAATATTCATTGTTATTAGATCAGTTGATCAATAAAAACTCACTACACAAAAGAATCTTGCAAATTCTTGAGCACACTTCATGACGATTTGACATAAAACGCCTCACATACAAAAATATTGATGAGTGAACTTTACAAATATTTTCTGAATGATTTCATCTTTTCCCTTTCGATATATTTTATATAAAAATATAAATAATATATATTATAATAATTTCTAGCCGAAAATTATCACAAGTATTTCACGATGCTGATGAAATCTAAAATATTTTCAAGGCATGAGCACCTCCGGTTTTTCCGGAAATGACGTCAACTTCTGTTTTTCAAATTAGAACACCATTTTTTTATTGCAGAAATAGATTCCTTAGAAAATTTCAAGTTATTTTGATGTAACATTTTTTAGTTTTTGGTTGGAAAATTCTCTCTGAGCGGGAAAATTCGAAAAAAAAATCGAAAATAGAGCTCCGCTGAAACAAGAATAACTTCGAGGTTTTTGGATGGAAAATTTTCATTTTTGGGATTTTTCAAGATGTAAGATTGATGTATCCACTTTAGAAATTGAAATCGCGATTCATGGTACAGGGGGTGAAAAAAACGCTTTCAAAGTTAGGGATGACAAAATCGTGAAAAATCAATTTTTTCAAATTAGAACCCCATTTTTTTATGGCAGGTATTGAATCTACGTTAAAAAATAATGTGAGTGTATGCATCACACCTTTGCCCTAAAATGGATATTTTCTGAGTTAATATCCACTTTAAGGCAAGGGTGTGATGCATACACTCACATTATTTTTAACGTAGATTCAATATCTGCCATAAAAAAATGGGGTTCTAATTTGAAAAAATTTATTTTTCACCCCCTGTATCATGAATCGCGATTTAGATTTTTAAAGTGGATACATCAATCTTACATCTTGAAAAATCCCAAAAATGAAAATTTTCCATCCAAAAACCTCGAAGTTATTCTTGTTTCAGCGGAGCTCTATTTTCGAGATTTTTGTTCGAATTTTCCCGCTCAGAGAGAATTTTCCAACCAAAACTGAAAAATGTTACATCAAAATAACTTGAAATTTTCTAAGGAATCTATTTCTGCAATAAAAAAATGGTGTTCTAATTTGAAAAACGGAAAAACCGGAGGTGCTCATGCCTCGAAAATATTTTAGATTTCATCAGCATCGTGAAATACTTATAAGTGCTGAATTTCATGAAAATACGTTCAGTAGTTTCCCGTATAAATATGGGTGAGGTTCCTCGTGAAAGACCCTGTATATAGGTTATTGAACACTAAAATCTTGCGCTCCTATTGAAACACCCTTCATAATTGACCAATCAAAATATATGCTGATTTTTTATGTTTGTTCGGTTTGTCTAGGAAGATTAGCACTAAATTTAATTGAACGAAGAATAATACCACTCCTTAACACCACTCATTTCAGTTACTACTACTTCATATAGACGATGTGATTCTCAAAGCAGTCGATAAACAGGGATTGAAGCAACCAACAGGATGCTCTTCTGTAGCCCTGAATCTGAAAGATCATGTAAGTTTTTATTTTACTTGGTAGCTCTAGCTATGATATTCTAATATAATTTCGGTAATTTCGATTATTTCATACCCACAAGATTCCTATAGAATCAACGTATTTTGGGGGTCTGAGAGATCTTTTGACCAGTCTGAATTTTGGGGAGCAAAATCATGAATGCTACAATAATTGAAGCCTATGTGTATGTAAAGTGAAGATAAATGAATAAATAAATAAATAATGATACCTATATATGGACAGTCCTATGAATTGGTCTAAAGAAATTTAACTGGGTTTTATATATAGAATCATAGAATGTTCCTATTACCTATTTACCTATGAACTCGCTATAAGAAGTCGATGAAAATTACGAATAAAAACCCTCATTTTTGTGCATTGTGGAAAAGTCAAATGGAGTAAATACATCATCTTGGTTACATTACACATTCATGGAAAATCACGAAACACGTCAAATTTGTATTTTAAATGGTCCTTTTCCTTTGAAAAACTGCCAACCCTAACTTGAACACCCTTCGAAAGACAGGTACAACCCCCAATTTTTCAAATAGGAAGTATGGGCTCATGATACATCATCTGAAAGGGGGTTGAAGGTAGGGTTCGCATTTTTTACGTGGAAGAATCACACTTTGGTAGAAGTGATTATCTTTTATTGTGTTGCATTTGAATTGTATTGCATAATTTTCTATATTGAAGCCAATGATGTGGGTTCGATGCTGATGAGTATGGGGCGGCAAATTATTATAAGCAATATGAATGACTATTTAGGAAAACAAACTATAGTCATTGAGTTTAAATATATTTAAACTCAATGCTATAGTTATATTTTGAATTTTAGAGATATACCTACTAAGATTGCTACTGATGTTTTGAGAAATGGCAAATATGATTTGAATGTCAAATCTGACTTTGTTCCAGAAAATATCGATGCTGTGAATGAAATGATTTTGCAATTGCAAGATAGTCATGTGACATATAGTGAGATTGAGGTATATTTATTATTTGGACATAGATGCGTAGAATATACCTCTGGTGTTGGCACTGATTAGATTTTGTTTAAGACTTTCTTGAACTACTTTTCATTTCTCCTGAAAGGGGCCGCGCTATTTTCCATTCCCGCAGTAGCGCAACGACCGATATATTGCGGTTTATTCCGGAAGTAAAACGAGAACTCAAATCTGGAGTGCCGTTTTGATCTACAAATTTTGGGCACAATTTTCAGTAAGGAGTCGTTACACCAGGTATTTCTATGCATCTATATTTGGGAATTAATTCGAGATCAATTCGATCGTCATAAAATTGGGTACCTATACTCCATTCACAATTATAAAATCACAACTCTGGCCTTGGAAATTTGACACATTCCACTCTGTATCGAAGTTATGACGTTTTTCAAAATATTTTTATGTTCCAAGTCAACACTATGTTGCCCTTTCTACATTCTTAGCGTATTTCTCAGAATGTGAATGAATTGGAAAAGATGTGATGGACGAAAATAATTAACGTTTATATGAATTGATAGAAAGGATTCCTTTTCTAGTTATTTGCATGAAAATTACAAGAGATCACTGTTGAAATATATTATTTTTCGCCATGCAAAAAAATTGCATTGCTTTCACATAATTTTCATATGCATGCTTGTGAAGATTCGATGTTTATTATCCTCTTGAACTGAAAGTTCAAGACTTGACGACATTTTATTTATTTGATCTTATGAACAAGGAGTAAAATATTCTGATTGTATAGTAGGTAATTTATTAGATTAAAAAATATTCATACATAACTACCACATTACATGTACAAATAAATTGGAATAGGTCGAACATATGCTACACATTTATCATTCACCTGTTCTAAAATAAGACACAAACTCCTGGAATATGGAAAAAACCGATGTATCCTGGTTCAATATAGCCTATTTCTACTTTCGGCAAAGGAATGAAAGCTCCAATGACACATTTCAATTCATCGGAATCTGAATTCACCAACTGTGGAATGCAATATAGTCATATTTCTTCTTTTTTTTTAGCTTTTTCGACGTGTTTTTTTCTGAAACGTGAAAACGATCAACAATAATCATTTTCATACCGATGATGCACATCCAGAACCCGTTTAGGTACTTACGAAAATCGTGCAATTTCATTCTGCAAGTTCTTTCCTCATAATTCCTCGAAAATTCTACCTGAACCATATTTTCCGGTCGCTTTCGTTAGAAGATCGTATAAGGAAGCCTTTTTTGTCCATTAACACATTCCAAATAAATTTTGAGCACCAAAAACGATACCGAAACTAATTAAACTTCTGAGGGACCGGAGTTTCGTTTGAAATCTTTCTAAACGGCCAGATACCTAAAAAAACTTCCACATCTAGTGTAAAAAGGGAGATTAGTACTTACTTTCGCTTTATTTATGCTCATTAATCGATTTTTGGTCCAATTCAAATCTGCCGTTCGTACTCACGCCAAAACTCGTGAAAGGAAAAAATGACACTTGCACGAAACTTCTTCTGGACGACGAAGAACGGAAAAATAGGCGATTTCCTATCGATATTTCGCCCCAAAATCGTCAATCGATTCGAACTAAAGCCCGCAACGGACGGCGAGCGATAATATAATATATATTATAGCTTTGCATTGACATATGTCATTTTAGTATGGAAAAATATATTTATATTTTCATCCAAGCGATATATTACGATATTTTTCCATACTAAAATGACATATGTCAATGCAAAGCTATAATATATATTATATTATCGCTCGCCGTCCGTTGCGGGCTTAACAGAATGTGGAAAATCTTTGATACTTTTACTTTGATGTAAACAGAAAAACTGGCATCGTCGTTTCATCATAAACGATATTCTATGTACGCGCACAGGTGCACCAATTCCTGAAAACGAAACCATGGCCAGAGTTGTGATTTTATAATTGTGAATGGAGTATACGTTTTGGATACCACCAGAGACAAACAAGTTATCTCTGAATTTGTTAATCGCTGATAAGAAAGCTGGTGTCGATTGGTGCAAATTTTCTGTTGAAATTCAATCAAGGAGGTGTTTCAAGACGAATTACTACAAAACTTGATCACGAAGCACTTCGAAGCAAATAAACTGCTCCACATGAGTTAGGGATATAAATTGACTTGAATTGCAAAAAAAATAGTTAAAATAAGATTTTTGTGATGAAAATTCATATTAATATGATTTAAAGTTGCAATTAATTTTAGCCTGTAGGTCTGCAGCGTATACAGGGTGGTTGAGAAAAATTGAGTAAAATAACGAAATTTTATTCCCAGAGAATTCGAGCATTTTAATACTATCAATACAATGTATGGCCTCCACGGGCATCAATAACAGCTTGACATCTTCCTTGCATACTACACACGAGGTTGTTGAACATTTCTTGGGGAATTTGGTTCCATAAACGGGGCAGAAGCTCTTTCTGATCATTTAAGGATTCTGGGTATAGGTTGATGATTATCTAATCTTCTTTGGAGCATATCCCATGTTTGGATGTATGTTCTATGCAATTCAAATCTGGTGAGTGCGGAGATATTGGTAAATGTGGAAAACCAAGCTCCTCGCGCGCATTCTCAACTATGGCTGCACGGTGCGATCTAGCGTTATCGTCTAGAAATTGAAAAGTTTCACCAATAGCAGCGTGAAAATTTGGCACAACATTGTCAATGACATGCCCCCTATAGTGTAAGGCGGTCATATTCCCAGGACAAATGTGTAGATCTGTGCGCCCGTTGAAACATATCCCGGCCCATACCATAACACTACCCCCTCGGAATAGATGGACTTCTTGGACATAGCGACGATTACGGGGTATGCGTGGTATTGTCCATACCCTTATTCTTCGAGAATCTGAAAATCGTCCATATCTGGATTCATCAGTGAAAAGGACACATTGATCGTTCCAATGGATATGTTGCCTTGCCCATTCCAGTCTTTGACACTTATGGTTACGTGTTAATGGAACTCCTATTATTGGACGTCTAGAATCTAGATTCACCTCTCTCGAACGTCGTCTGATGGTTTCGATGGAAACTTGGACCACATCTGCATTTTGAAGAGTAGGTATTCCGTAGCACTCTACACGTAGATTTAGGGTTTCTTCTCGCCGAAACGGTGATGAAACGATACTGAGCAGGGTTGTTTTTCGTCGCCCACCAAGCCTTGGTCTTTCCAACACTGAACCTGTCTCCCTGAACCTTTTCCAAAGTCGAGATATCACACTTTGGCTGACTTGGAGCCTTTCCGCTACAACAACCTGAGTTAGGCCACCCTGTAGCATTCCGATAGCCCTATTTGCCTCAGAGCGTTTGTTAATTTACGTCCTGGCATTTTCAGAAAACTCGTTTCAAATCGAAGCCGTTGATAAACTGACTTCATTTCAAAATAGGAACATTCATGAAGCATAATTCAAAGAACCAAATTTCAGAAAAAAGGCGACCAGATTGACGAAATGTCTCATATATTGATTTTTATTGGATCGATTCAAGTTGTTATTGAGTTTTAAATGATTTTACAGCGATTTTCCCGAAGATTACATACTTTCAAAAACGATTGAAAACGATATCCCTAACTCTTTTGGAGCAGTTTAATTGATGGCTATTTTTTCTAAATACCTGGATATGTCAGAGTTCTGTCAGGGAAATATGTAGAACGGTCAAGTCTGAATGGTGCACCAGCTTTTATATCTACAAGTGTTTGAAGTCTGGGAAACCAGTGGCTGCAGACGAATCATTCTACATCAAGACAATCTCACACATCAGCTCAAACAGAATCTTCTTTGAGCAATCACAACATCGAACTGATGAGTCACCCTTTTCAAAGTCCCAATGATGTATTCTCATATTCCAGGCGTTCAATTCACAAGTTTTGCAAAAGTATTTTGCTCTTAATGGAGAACATTACCACAGTATCATCTACCTCATACTGTGACATTACAGCCAATTCTGATCATAATTGTTTGTTTATCTTTGTCTATCTCAGAGCTCCTCTGACGTGAGCGATCATCATCAGCGTCCAAATTTGTACCTCAGCACGATTTAAAATCATTAAATCAGGTACACAATGTATGAAATATTTTATGTGCACCACATTGCGTAACTTTTTCACAGGTCTTCGATACTCATGGGGGGGTAATTACCCACTCACGTAAATTCGCCCTTGTTAAACACACTCTATCCCCGCTCAATGTTCCATGGATTTTACGTCACTAAAACATCCATAGCTTAGTTATTGGAAATATGTAAAAATAATTTCGGCATTCAGGGCACTGCACGATCGACACATAAATAAAAAACCTCATTCTTGAAACCATATCTACTGAATAAATTGATACTCTCTCTTCTATTGGGGAATTTATTGAGTAATCAGAAATCCGAGAATGGATATATATATAGGTACCTTCCTTTCCTATGCTCACCATAAATATACCCTTGGGATTGCTGCTCAATTTTCTTGAAAGGGCACTTTATTTTTTGCGTTTCAATTTCATCCATAAATGAAAAGGGTATCGATTACATTTTCGTCGTGAATACTGCAAAAATAGGAGCCCATAAATATTTTACGAGTCGACATGTTATAAAAGATATAGATTCGAAAAAAAAATATTTTATTGAAATTTCCTGTACCAAATGAAGAAACACATCAAAAAGTCATTTTCAAGTTTACTGTTTTTCTTCTCGAAAAATTCACTCATGATCTGTGGAAACAAAGAAATTTCATTTATGCAAAAAATATGTTTATAGGCAATTCTCGGACATACAGAAGATGCTCTGAGTGACACTCTCAACCATTTCTATTTCGTATCAGCCCATATAATATCTGAAAAACCACAAGGAAGATGGAATGTTAAAGAAGAAAAATTTACTTCATTATGTTATGCAGGTCATTTACCAGGATATACTATGAACTACAACCATCATGGCTTAGTATTTTCCATAAACACCATAAGTGCCAAAGAGCTACAGCCTGGGAAAACACGTGAGTTAGAATTACGCTAATAGCATTCGCAGTTTTTGTATATTTCGTTTTTTTAAGCTCGTCATTTCCTAACCAGAGCAATGCTAGGTGCCGAAAATTTCCTGCAGGTCCAACAGATTCTGAGGGACACCGGTGTTGGAGCAGCAGATGCTTGCTCAGTAAATATGACATTTTTACAGCAAGACGGTGATAGATTATTTCATAACATAGAAGTTGGGCCAGCGGTCAATTCTAATGAATCTCAACTCAGTGCTTTGACCATAAGCTCTGGAGAAGACCTGATTCATACCAATGAGTGAGTAAATATTACCTCATCTAAAAACGTGCCTTTCTTCATCAAAGCTTTACAATGCCTCCAATGGCATCCATTGGTTGCGATTGCAGCACATATAGTAGGAAACTCTGGCAGTAGGTACTGTTTTCTGAAAGCATACCATCGTCCTCATGAAAAAATCGAGAATCTGTTATTTTCTTGCAGAATATATGTTAAAATAGCAAACCGTATTGAAACTTCATCATCTCCCTTTCAGGTTCCAAAGGCTGCCTTTAGAGCAAGCAAATGAAATGATGCTGCTAAGTAGCAAATGTAGATCTGAAACTCTCAAAAATTACCATCCCCCTTCTTCATTTGAAGATGTCCTTAAAATGTTGGGCGACACCTCCCATCCAGATCAAAAAGTATTCAGAGACCAACCTAATGACTACGTTAAAACCATTGCAGTCGGTAAGTTCTCTTCAGTTTCATTTCAACCTACCAAAAATTCAATGCTAAATTTTCTCATGATTTCATTAATAATGTGTGGTTAAACAGAAGTAGCTTTTGATTGTTTCTCTTTTCAGGCATATTTGACTGCAATAACAAAACGTGGAGTCTCTATTCCGATAACCCAATACACAATGAACCTCTGGTTACACTTCCTTTGGTTCTGAAGAATCCTAAATCGAATTGATTTCCAGCAATCATATCTTTCTCGATGGTCATTATTCATAATGTGATATACCTATGATAAGTATAGTTTTCGTCCGCAATATTCTTAGTGAAAATATGTAGCATAAACTGCAATGTAACTTTCGAGATTATTTATGAAAGAGATCCGTAAATAATTATAAGCATTTTGTGAGTTGATGTAATTTTCACAATGCAACATAATATGTTCCATTTATTGACTATATAAATTATAATGTTTAGAATGAAATGAAGTTTCTATGATGTACCTGGCTGAAAACACTTGAATAAAAGTGCAAAAAATAGGAAGGAATGAGTAATAGTAATTCACGCAACAAGTCCGGAAAAAGGGGTTTTTTGGACAAATAGACAAAATTCTGTGAATCCAAAATATCCTATTAGTCCATTTTTTCCGTTTTCATTTTAAAACGTCATTGTGAATCCGCTCAAGCGTCCAAGTCCCTAGATCACTGAAACATAGCTAGATTTCAGGAATTGTTTTGACGAACGAACAAAAATTTCAGTGGGCAATAGAACCAAGTCCATCTCAAATATGTTTTTCGAACGGGAGTGAAAACTTTTTCCGGAATTCAAAATCCGTCTGAATACCGATTATTTTCTCTTATTTATTTCAATACTTAAATCAAGCCTTTCTTTCACTTGCATAGATTGTATACAGAACTGTCTTAGCTGATACACAATTTGAAGCTGTACCTCCAGATCCAGAGTCCTGAGGTGGCTTCAAGGAAGTTCAAAACATTTTTTGTGTTGGCTTCAAAGGTGAGCATTCTGTAACCAAGTGATCTGGAGTTTCTTCCTCCTCTCCACAAAATCTGCACCAGTCAGATTCTGCAGAATCTATTCCCAAAGAGCTCCTTGAGGTACCAGTGCCCTGTTAGGAAGCCTGTGGGGCATATTTTTAGTAAGATCGAGATACTTTTCAGATCTCGTAGTACTGAATTTTTATTATTTGGAACCTCATTCAGAAGCAATCAAATCTACCAATAAAATAAAATTCATGATTATTATCTTATAAATAGTTTATTTCTTTCTCAATATCACATGTCAAATATCTTCACTGCACAATCTTTGTAATCAATCCTGCAGCAATGGTTACTCCACTTTGTCTCAACATGATTCTTCCTAATTCCTTGCACTCACTATAAAGTTCCATAGCAATAGGTCTCGACATTTGAACTTGAATGATTGCACTTGTGTTATTCCCAAGGAACCTTGTATGCTTCTTGATCTGTTCTCCAGTACTTTTGTTCAGTTGAGCTACCAACTTACAGATCACAGCTGGTTCTTCTAGAGATTGATGGTGTAATACAACCTGAGGATACAAGGAAACATCTTTAAGAAACAAATATAAACTGGAAATGGAGATCAATTGGAGGTTGAATCAATATCTTGAAGATCACCTAGACTTTTTTTCCATATCTAGTACTCACATTGCAACCTTTAGTAATTGGCACTCTCACATTGAAAACAACTATTCTAGCTTCAAACTTTGTAGCCACCTGTACTGGATTTTGTGGATCACAAAGAATATTTCCTACAGATACATTCTGCATGTCAATGCCAGATAAAGTAACAGTTGCATGATCACCAGCAAAGACTACATTCTGTGATACTTCATCTATCATTAAAGATTTAACAACAGCTATTTCCTTATTTGGACAAACTAGTACTTTGTCACCAACATTAAGAGCACCAGTTTCAACCCTCCCCGAAATGCAGAATGCTGATCCAGTACCCTGAAAACAAATATTGATTTTCATTCCTAAGTGCATCCCATTAAAACAAATAATAACTCTTACCTTGAATATATCATTAATAGATAATCTGAAAGGTTTTGATACTGGCCTTACAGGAGGACGAAAACCATCTATAAAATTGAAAGTTATGAATATGAATAAAGCAAGTTAAGTTGATATCAATCAACTTTTCTAAATAAATGAAAAACTTTGATTCAAATTTCACTAATTATGATATTAATTATCTGGATTCAAAAAGAGAGGTGTACCTATCACTTCCAATAAGCATGGACCATTGTACCACGACAATAGATTATTTTCTGTAGGCCGTTCTACCAAATTCTGACCAGTTAACCCACTGCATGGCACATATGTTACATCTGCATCTTTGAAACCAGCATGTTTCAGGAAAGATTTCATTTTATCAATGATTTCATCAAATCTATCCTGTGACCAGGAAACTGTATCTAATTTATTTATAGCAACAGCAAGTTGAGTAACACCCAGAGACCTTACTAAAAGCGCATGTTCTCTGGTTTGGCCACCATAATCGAAACCAGTTTCGAATTCACCTCTTGTAGCATCAACCACCAAAAGAGCTACATCTGCTTGAGCAGCACCAGATATCATGTTGGGAATAAAATCTTTGTGCCCTGGTGCATCTAATAGAGTAACCTGAAATGTCATGTTTCATCAAATATCTAAATACAGAATGAAAATGAATGAAGGTTGTAAAAAAATACATGAATATTTGAAATCCGATGAAATTCAAAGCAGAATATGAATTCGAAAATTCATATAACTGTAAAGGAATAAAATTCCAAAAAATTAATTGCCCTACCATTTTACTATTTGTTTCAAACTGACACCTTCCAACATCCATAGTTATGCCTCTTGTTCTTTCCTCCCCTGTCTCATCTAGTACCCAAGCATACATAAAACTTTGCTTGCCAAGTTTTTTACTCTCTTGTTCATATTTATGCATTGTTCTTTGATTTACCTAAAAAGCATATGCTACTCAAATGCTCATCAGATGAAACATGCTGTCATTTAATACCAACAATAGCAAACAATGAGGAAAATTACTCACATGGCCCATTGCATATAGTATGTGTCCCATCAAAGTAGACTTTCCTGCATCGACATGTCCAATAACTATCATGTAAAGGTGTTCTTTCATATCACCACGTTCCTTTTTATACTGAACTTCGGTAATTTTCCCATCTTTTTTGGTGCTTTTGGGCTCCTCTGTCTCTTGATTTACAACTGGTGTGCCCCTTCCAGATGATGGAGACTGTGATCTTTATTCAAACAAAAAATTGTTAATAAAAAAAATCAAAACTCTTTCCGACCACTATCTGATATTATCGATATTCCTCTTTTTTTATATAATTTGATGCACTGATAAAACCTTCACACTTTTAAATAAATAAAAACAATATTGGGTAAATTCGTAGTTGTGTCAGATGAAGTTGTGTTTAAAAATTGCCTACTCTTCTTTGATTCTATTTATATTAACGAGAACCTCTATTCACTGACTAGCCTTAAGAAAGAGGAAATCCATCCTCGAAACGTTGGCCTTGTGAATAACAAAACGTTAATAAAGTTTTCCTATTACCCAATATTGTTTTTATCTATCTGAATAAAATTTTTCATTACTAACTTCAGGAGTTACACGAGCAAGACTTGTCAATTTCATGAAGAGATCGATCCATATTTAAAATTTATTGTTAACATACCTTGATGTTGATGCTGAAGGATTTATTTCAAACCCTTTGATGATGTTGATGGTTGTGGGAACTATAACTTTTGATGGTACTAATGTTGTTGTTGGAAGAAAACCTTTCAAAACAATGCAGAAACATAAAATATTCAATTAAAAATCCAATAAAATCTATTGATTAAAAAAACATATGAAATGATACAATGAATCATTCTTGTAGATGGATGATCACACATGTTGAAACACAATCCTTCTAGTCCCTCTAAAATATAAATTTCCTGGGATGTCAGTAAACTTTTAGTTGATGAACTATGTACAAATCCACAATTTCAAATGCAATTGAAAAAGTATTTCTTCATTTTTCTTTCACCTGATCTCATTCATTGAGTCCCTAGAATCTTTGCAGGATTGATTATCATTTCTGAATACATTTTCTTGAAAATGTACACTTGTCAATTAACTGCATTAGATAGAAGAAATCAAAATATCGAATAAGATTTGATAAATGAATGTATTGCTTCAGAAAAAATAGATTTGTTCGGTTTCTGGTCATAAACTGTTTGAATCATTCTGCTCATGTGAAAATACAAACCTAACACCGACCTCATAGACAATTCCGAACAGTCAAAATACAAACAAATACACAATAAGAAAAATATATTTCACTAATAATTAGTCACAAATTTTGTTTGATATGTTTCTTGATTTGATCATCAGGCGATGGTTCTAAAAAGTTGAACTTAATTAATCTGGGATCTAATTTAACTCTGTTCTTTTTATAAGTTCTAACTTTAGTTATTTTATATCTTAAGCACATCATTCTTCCTAAAGGAGATGGTTTTTTTCTGTAATATGAGATTCGTTTTGTGGCCAAGTGGCTAAGGTCCATTGAGCACTCCAAAATTTCTGTGTCTTCTTCCATTTCATTCTCATCCACAAATGGAATATCAAATTTCTCATTACTAACATTTTCAGATTTTTCATGATTAGAAAGAGATTTCATTTTGGAATTTCGCAGACTGCTCCTTTGCAAAGCTGTTGTCAAATTAATATTGAAATTATCATCCTCCTTACCCTTAAGTAAGGGCATACTCTTTATATCCGAAACTTTCAACTTTGAAAATTCTGTGGATAAAGATGGAGATTTTTTATTTGTCAATGAGATATCACTATTTGTTTGTCCTAACACTTTGGGAGATCTATTTGTATCAATTCTACTCAAAAATACATTTAGTTTGTCATTGACTGCTTGTTTCAGCCCATTTGATTTCAGAGGTGTCTTTGATGTAAAATTCTCAGAAATATTGAGAGTGAGACTGCCCTTCTCTCCTTCACTAATGACTGAAAATTTGATTGGTGGACTCCCAGCATTGGAATCCTCATAGTTTTGATTGAATCCAGGGGAATTTTGCATGGAATTATTCAAGAATCGAGTATTGTCATGATGATTTGCTGTCAATTTCCTCAAGAAATCATTTGAAGCACTATCCTGCATATCATTTTCAGATGTTGGTATTTTAGACAAAAAAGATATTTTAGGATCTTCTTCTTTCGAATCAGTTCCTTTAAAATTCAATTTGGATAGGAACGCAGATGCTACAGGTGCTACTCTTTTTTTTTCAGAATTATGCTCATCTGAATTCTTTTCATTTTTCATTTTGGACAGGAATGTATTGGCTATATCAGAATTAGTTTTTTCATTCATATTAATATTTGTTTTTTTAGATACATTCAAAACATTAGTAATGTTAGGAGTTCTCTCCGCTAATAACAAATGTGTAATTGGAAGTACACTGGTATTAGATGTTGATCCACCATTTCTCGAGGCATCACATATCTCAAGTTTTCTTGGAAACTTCATGTTAATCTCAGATTGTGGTTCAACTTTTTTTGAAAATGATGGTTGTTTATTTGGATTAATGGAATTTTTGTGAAATGGTTGATTACAAGAACTAAATAATGAAAATGTTTCATCTTACCTTACATAACATCCATTGAAGACCAAAAGAATAGCATGAAATAAAAAAAAATTTCTTAGAACAAAGCTAATCAATATGTGACGGGTTTTCCAACAAGAGATTTCATTTGAAATTAAGAGAAAACCGCACAGATATTTTTTATTTCGATTCAAAATTATGAGGTTAATAATTGAACACAATATCTGCCGAAGTTACGTTTTTCTTTAAGATAGCCATTCTTCTGATGGAATATTTCATCATGTTTTCACATAATTGTTGACCCATTTCACGAATGACAGCTTGAATTATTGCTGCTGCATTGACCGTATCTTTCGACATAGCACCCAAAAAAAGAAAATCTGATGGTGTTAAATCACAAGATTTCACCGTCAATTGATTTCCCCATTTCAAGATTTTCTCAGAATTGAAAATGATATCTTTTGTTTCTCCACTTACAGACCTTTGATTCATTTTGTGTTTTCACAAGCATCAAATGAAAAAAGTAACGTATGGTTCTAAAGTTTTGGGAAAAATTTCAAAAGCATATAACTCTGACTTAAATAATCTTATATTTTAATCAAATTATTCAAAAATTCAACTTAACTATCCTTATTATAACTCAAAATTCAAATAACAGACAAGAGACCATAATTTTTGATTTGCCTTATAATTCCCCTGACACGTTGCTTCTCAATCAGACCAGGTGAAATTTTTCCCAAAACTTTAGGACCATACGTTATGTACTTCATTTCAAAAAGTTCAACTTGCAATTTGTATGTAAGAAAAAAGAAAATTTCAGCATCTGCTTTTTATAGAAAAAATGCATGAATTGATTAATTGTTAAGTTTTTCATAACAAAAGCACAAGATAGGACGACAGCAACTCCGAAAAATTCTTGCAACATTGTTGAACATTCAAACCAGAACTACAACTATGATAGACCAGAAATTATTAGGTAACCATCACCGAGAACAATACAAGATTACTGAAGTACCATTAGCACAAAAAGAGTTGAGAAAAATCAATGTAATAATCACCTTTGTCTCTTCTTTCTGTTGGTGGTGAGCATTGTGATTTTAAAAGGTAGTTCACAATTTTTTCACAGTCAAATTTTTGGCCAACAATAATTTTCACTAAATCTGGTCTTGGCATCCTCATAGGGGCAAAAATTGATTTAACATGATCGAGACATGATTCCAATTTAACTTTATCTTCTTCTGATAATTGGGACTCCTAAAATGAGATAATTTGAATGAAAAAGTAAGTAATTCAAATTCGGGCAATTTGAGAACGAAATATAACACATTTCATCACAATAATTGAAATTACCTCTTCAATGGACTCATCTTCTTCCTGAATACCTTCTTCCATTGAAAAATCACTTTTTGATTGCCCAGAATTTTCTCTGTTATACATAAACTGCCTGTGGCTTGGCGAAATGTATATGTCATCATCAACAGAATGCCCATACACATCATCATAACCATCATAATCTAAACATAATAATCATTCATAATTTAAGAGTTTATGATGAAATACTTAACTTGCCTTCGGAATAATCCATATTTCTTATATCTCGATGACGCGACATGATTATATTGAGTACAATTACTGGATAACCCTATTAGTTTTTTAATGTGAAAATTTCAAGACTTATTGTAAATGTTAGAGAATTCTGCAAGTAAATTTATGTCAAGAGCATTTCTATTAATAAAAACACACTTTTTACAGAAAATAAACACTGCATTCCAATAAAACTTCGACAGTCGACACGAAACGGAACTGACATTTGAGCAAAGAGTCAAGTACTCAAGTCAAGAGGTTGAGTCACAGACACAGAGACATTTGTCTCTGGAGACATCAAGTCTGACAATATTAGCGAATCCAAAGATCAATCAAATCGCCCTCTTTCGGCAAAAAGTCCAAGCTGAAAGATTGGTAATGTTTTGAGATTTTCCGATCTTGAATATTTCGCGTGCTTCTGAGCTATAATATTTTGTTTCATATCCAGGTATTCTTGAGTTATCAAGTTTAATTTTCTGGTACAGTTTTGACTGATGAGGAAGGTAAGTACCATAATTATCAACAAGAGTATTATGAAATTATACAGGGTATCCTAGAAGTCGCACACCCCATTGAGGGGAAGAGGGGATCGAAAGTGAAAAATATTCAAAGCACAAAAATCCCTGTTTGAAATTTTTTCATAACGTAGTTAATTTGTAATTAATTAATGAAAGTGACCGATTGGTCACTTTCGCGTCCCCACTGCCTGCTTATACTTCTGTAGGGCGCTCCTAATCAGGAGCGCCTGATTGATCACTTTCATTAATTAATTACTAATTAACTATGTTATCAAAAAATTTCAAACATTGATTTTTGGGCTTTGAATCAAATCAAATCTTTATTGTACTTCTGGCTAATTACAATAGCGTGTACTCGTGATATTATCTCTGAACAAGCTCTAATTCATTGTGCCATTGTGGTGCTTTTTACTAAGTTTGGTCCAAATAATATTTTCAGAATTGAGATGTTATAACAATTAAACGATTCATTTTCGAAAATTCCAACGCCCAGTATCCTTGAAACTAAGAGTCTTTAGGCCTGAAGCCCTGAAATCATATATTATTCTGTGTTGTTAGAAAAGAATTGGTATATGAAATATGAAAACAAACAAAAGACATAAATGAACTTTATTAAGAATTCAATTCAATGCCTCTATTTGAATTATATTATTCCATCATGGTATTGTTCCTATCCTTTCTTTTTTTCTGTTGTTACTGTAAATGCACTTCAAATTCTGGATCCATGATCTTTATTATCTGCTTGTTTACATCTACAAAAATGAAAATTACATAACAGAAAAAATTTCATAAAGTCAGGTTTTTCTGTACCCATCCGAATCACCTGGACTAGAAATTGAATGAATAGAAATGGTGAAAATCAAAAAATCTGAATATTTTCGAGAAAATAATGATCATTTATGATGGTAAAAATAAGGTATTTAATCAATAATGAAATGATTGCGATAATATAGAATGGAATGGATAGAATTTATCTCAGAGAGTATAAAATTTTACTTACATATTCAATATCCTCTTTAGATATCCACTATTATCATTTCTGATTATCATATCTCTATCACAGATTCTCTTTGATATTACGATATACCTATCCCAACAAAATATCGAGCATCGCGTACACATCTACTCAGCATATGAACAAACCAGTTGTGATTGAAAGGAGGCAAAGGTCTTTCCCTAGATGCTTATCGCACGAACCGAAAATGGTTTTTACGTTTGATATAGGTAACCCTGCCCTGACAAAACAATTTCTTGTTTTTGTTATTTTCGAGATAACTTTGCGAGCTCGCAATGTGAATTTCTTATTGTGGGCGTACTCTGGATATCCCTGAAAGCTCGCAATGGAAAGTTCGTATTCTTGTTGCATTCGTGACATCTTTGAGTGCTCGCAAAAGAATAAATTGAGAGTTGCTCCTAGGAACATCACGCCGAGATCACAATAAGAGTAATCTCTCGGAGATCTCTTGTAGACGTCTGAGTTTCCTGGGTATAAAATCCGTTGAATAATGTTTTGATTCCATCCGTGAAAACGAAACTTTGTACCTATACACGAGGAACCTCACCCATATTTATACGGGAAACTACTGAACGTATTTTCATAAAGTGGATATTAACTCAGAAAATATCCATTTTAGGGCAAGGGTGTGATGCATACACTCACATTATTTTTTAACGTAGATTCAATATCTGCCATAAAAAAATGGGGTCCTAATTTGAAAAAATTGATTTTTCACGATTTTGTCAACTGAAAAATGTTACATCAAAATAACTTGAAATTTTCTAAGGAATCTATTTCTGCAATAAAAAAATGGTGTTCTAATTTGAAAAACGGAAGTTGACGTCATTTCCGGAAAAACCGGAGGTGCTCATGCCTTGAAAATATTTTAGATTTCATCAGCATCGTGAAATACTTTTCGGTGAAAGACCCTGTATTCATTTACTTTAGTATTTCATTCATGTATGAAATCCAAATGAGTCAGTATGAGAGTGGAAGAGGCGTGAAATGAAGAAGAAAGAGTTGATTCATACTGGATGATTTATTATTTTTATATAACTTAGCTAACTTAGCTTAAACTTGGGGAACATAATACTTTCAATATTAACTTTATAAAGGAGAAATATAAAAATTATTTGTTGTAATATCGAAATGTTATAAAACTTCACCATATTTTCATATATGCACAAAATAGTAATTATAGGAGAATCCAGAAAATTGTTCAAAATATATGTTTCGAATATTTATACGTATATGATATGTGTTTAAACTCAGAAATCAGGTACATCGAAAAATTGATACCTTTTTTCCTTGCTGTCATCTAGTTCGTAGGATGAACATTTCAAGTTTCTGTAAAAAAAAAAATATGTTTGAAAAACTGCCACATATTTGTTCTACCCACAATCAGGAAACAGGAATAATAGTTGTTTACTTACAGAAAGTTGGTGTAATTGTGGCATTTCACAATTGGATAATCTTTTTTATAACATTGGGTACCAATAACGTCGAAATAGATTGTTCCAATTTTTTTGGCCACAGCATCATCTGACTCTTTCAAGCAATTGTGAAATTTCAAATCACACTCACACGGTAATCTGCAAACAATAAAAAATAATGATATAACAACAATATTCTCCCATTTGACAGAGTCAGAAGGCAATCGGTCGAAATATTTGCATAATAATCAATATTTGGTATTATTATTTTTGTTGTTGGATTGCGTATGATATTTTTATTTGAAGTATAGGGGAAGTACGTACAAAATGCCATAGGGTTTTATTTCAGAGGCATAACTTGTTAGTAGTGAATTACAGTAGTCTCATATTCTACACCTATGATCTTTGGTCCTTTCTTTATAAAATTTAATCAACCTTTATGAAATTGAAGTACCAAGAAATAAAATATTCTTAGTTAAATTGAGATAAACGAAATTTATTTTGTTCGCATGCTATGGACAAAATGACATACCGGCAACAGGCAACTGTAGTTTTTTACTTATAGTTACAAAACTACTGACAAAGTTCACAAATGAAACGCTTGGTTCTTCAAGGAACATCAGCACAAGATGCGTGAGCCGAATGCAAGCAATGCATGCATCGTAACCAGTCTTCTCCAGGGCTAATCCTACAGAAGATCTAAATCTAAATAGATAGAAGGACAGTCGTCTTCATCATCTCGAAAGTTGCCAGGAACATTTTCTTCTTCGTTGTCTTCTTTAAATGATGCCCTAGGGTCTCCTTATCTTTGGAGGAGGTATGGGCTCTTTTTTTGATTTGATTGCAATCATATTAGGTGTAGAAGTTGAAATGAAACTAAATACGTTTATCTGGTCCTCGGCTCACGTTTGCCTTGTTCACTTATGAATCGTCCTTTAGGGATTGGAGAAACCTCCTCATTAGGATCAGCAAGAGATGAATATTTTGTTATGAATATGTTAAGACAAGTCCTGGTTTTTTGTTTGCTGATGGAGCCTGGGATGGATTGTCTTGACTTGGTGTTATCCGGTAGATACGGTTAATTCAGCTGAAATACCTATGTCATTTTGTCTGTTCACTGTCTATGTCATTTTGTCCATATAGCGTTATAAAACTAGAAATATATCGAATTAATACAAAAAGTATATTTAACATGAAAAAAGCTTCGTGAATACGATGAGAAAATAATAAGTAAAGTTCGAAATGAATGCAAAATAAAAGACAAAAATGGTGAAAAATGGCCATTTCTTTTAAAAATTTGGCACAATGAAAAAAAACTCGTGACCTACTGATTTCTTTTATCACTCATAACGACCGAATGAACTGAAGTAGCGCTTGCTAATTTTCAGAGGTTAATAGAAGCCCTCGGGTCGTGTGATTTGGTAGGCAGTTCCGCATTTCATACCTCCAAACTCTATTAGACCTTTCCAGAATACGTAGAACAAAGATGAAAGATGTGAACTAAACCAGAATGAGAGAGAAACAGGTATATTTCATGAGCCACTTGTGGGCAGCTTTAAAAGATGCGCAAACCTTAGTGCGAGAGAGAAGAGAAAGAGAGAGAGGGAAGCAATGAAATGAGATTCTACTGTTTTTATCGTACCGTGACCCTTACTTAGGAACACAACATTGTTGAGGCATAATAAAATTTTGATTTTCGATAAACAATACAACAAATAACATCCACATCCAAAACGTCGACTACGTAAAATAATAATATCAATTGTCAAATGTCAACGATTTGAGGGGGGAAATTTTGACGACCAATAATATTAATTCTTAGCCCACAAAAGACGCGCGCCACTCTCACCTGCACAGGTAATTCTGGAAAGGTCTATTATAGGGGCGTTCGAGTTGACGGTCGAAATGCTCCGAGCGCACTCCACGTTCACTTTAAAGTTTTATTTCTCAAAAATAAATTCGAATTTCTGTCACAATACAATTCTTCCGTTAGTAAGCAATCTTTGACTTCACCGTGTTCGATTCGACAAAAGTGCTCGGGATCTCCTCTTTCTACTGTGTTCAATATTCTACTCGCTCCGCCGATCGTCAACTCAAACGCACCTTATGATGCCTATGTCATTTTGTCCATATATGTCATTTTGTACGTTTTTGCCCTAGTCGATAGGCATGCGCTGAAAGTTAATTTTTGTAACGGAAATTTTTATGTATTTTGAGGCAGTGGCAGTTCCTGATGTTTTAGACAGTCTCGAGAATTTTTAGATGATTGTCTCACTAAGGGCCGGTTTTATAAAGGGCAACCGAGGATTCCACCGTTGCGTCAACAACCAAATTCCTCACTATCTGATAGTTGGCGCACGGTTCAACTGTCGGTTCGCCTTTTATAAAACCGGCCCTAAGGGTAGAGGCAACTTGTTTGGTAAAATATTCGAACTTGAACATCACGTTACAGCATGGGCGTAGCTAGCCTTTTTTCCTGGGGGGGGCCTGAGGGGGCACAGTGGAAAACGAGCAAGGAAAAACAAATGTGTTTTTCAGTTCACGGGGGGCACCGTGGATTCTGGGGGGGGGGGGGGTGCCCCCCCAGCCCCCCCCCCCTATCTACGCCCATGCGTTACAGATAATCGGGGATCGAGACTGATATACACTGCTGATACTCCTGACAGAATAGTTGCTTGACATTTCAGGTTTACATTGGAAACTGACAGAAATCAAAATTTTGCATTTTTTTCTAGACCATGCAAAAATCTTGAAATTCTCTTCTCAAATAAAAAACTCAGTGGACATGTTTTCAAAATGACTGCGCAGGAATTTAATGGACATTCTAAATTATGTCTTCGAAACTTTCATTCTATCAAGATTTTGTTTCGAATGAATTATTTTATTTCAATTATTCTATAAATCGAGATTGTCATTCGATATAATGTTTTCAAAATTCAGGATTTCGATAGATGCGTTATATCCTCAACTAAGCAATTAGTGCCAGTCTTTAAAAAATTAAAATCATCAAACAAGACCGATCTTTGACCCGTTATTCCGTATTTAACTATGAAGAAATTCAAATTTTTACATTCAATTGTTTCCCTTGTGGATTTCATCACCAAAAATTAGTTCTGGTCTTATTCATTTTAAGCAATACGACGTTATCGATTTTACAGGGTGGCTAACTGAAAACGAAACAGGGCCATTTTCAGAAACTGCCTCAACATTTTAGAACTATGTATATATGGTTTATTATTTGAAACATGGAAAATTATCTTGAAGCATGAGCGAGGAGAAAAATGCTATTTGAAATGACAAAAGTTGTTGCAACTTTTCAATATAAATTTCAGATCGATAGCGATAGTGAAGAAAGTAGAATTGATTACTTGAGAAGCCAAACTGTTAACGTCTAGCCTACCATCGATGCAGGCGCGGATCCAGGGGGGGGGGGAACTGGGGGAACGTTCCCCCCCCAAATGGCCGCTGACCACCTTATGATTTACCATTGCCTAAAATACCAGTACCTTTTGGCATTTGAATATCTAAAAGTTCCCCCCCCAAAATTCGGGCCTGGATCCGCGCCTGCATCGATGTGAGGAACCCTTTATTTATGTATGGTATGAAAATAACCTTATTAGAATAGTGCTCTGTTAAAGTTTCACGTATGACTGTATTTTTGTTGGGTACCTTGTGAAAAAATTCGGATTCGTCAAATTATGCTTGGTTTCATAACCAGCAATGGTTTCAGGGCACATGTCATGGGTCCTGCAGCATCGATCTGTGTCCTCAAATGTACCCAAGTCGTCATCGTTCTCTGCATTGTTCCCTTCACCACACCATTTTGTCCCTATGAAAATATTGTAAGGAATCTATAGTGTATTCATTTCAAGTTTCAAGTATTCGATGATGTTAACCTTTCCATAAAGAGAAAAGGAATAATCCTACTGTAACTTTTGTAACTTGTTCCATCTTGTAGGTATTTTCGCATAGGTACATGAATACAAAAAAAAAATATAACAGCAGCTGTTAAAACAATCAGAACAGAAATATTGGAAATTGTTTTGTCTCAAGCATTTGATATAGTGTTCTGGTCATTCTCCGTCAAAATGCAAAATTTCATCGAGATCGAATCTGTAGTTTAAAAATTATCAGGAAAACAAAATTTTGAACGGCCACAGTGACGAAGTCGACCGCGGTATTTGAGATAAGAACCTACCCTGAAAATTTCAACTCTCTAGGTTCATGTGTTCGAGAGTTACAGGCGGATGGGCAGACAGAATTCAATTTGACCACGGATTCGTGACCATTCCCGGCTCAAAATTCTAAAAATACAGACATCGTGACGAAATTATATAGCCGGTATAGCTCCCGTTTAAGTGGAATATGGGCGCTCAAAAAGATCATAATATAATGGTCGACTCACAATGAACGTATTGTGGACGTAATCCACAGAAAACGTAAGATCATTTGTCAAGACTACGGGCCCAGGCCCGCTGCGCTGTAAGCTGGCGTGCAAGGCGTGCACCGCACAGGAGCCCAAAATATGAAGAAAATAAAGGATTCTATTACATATTTCATTACGTTTATGCCGTTTATGGATGGATTACGTTTACGTGCTCTTTACGTTATTGTTACGTTTTACGTTCATTGTGAATTGACCATAAGTCAGACCTAGGAGCATATGCTCCTAGAGTCAGACACCCAAAAAAAATCACGAAACATATCAGAAATATCACAGAAAGAGTGGAATATTGTACACAGATCTTGGACCATAGAGAATGAGACACAGTATCTGATTCTCATTCATAAATTCGAGAATTGGAGAAAACAAAATTCAATTAGTTATCAATGAATGGGACGAAGATAGCAATATCATTTTATGATGCCGTGGCAGAATTGCAGAATCTAACTTTGAAAGGTCCAGTGGCGTGGTGTTGTCGAAGAATGGAAATGAAATCACAAGTGAATGGACTATTTTTGTCGAATTCATACAATGTTCCGAACCTTGGAACAAATTTGGAGTTAGGTAAACAGAGTCAGCTAAATTCAGAATTGATAACCAAATGTTCCTTCTCTCAATATCAGACAGGAATTTGAGAGGAGAAATTCTTACAATACAAGAATTACGCCACTGTTACTTAGAATGATGAAAGTATAACACACCTGTGTAAACTCAAATCAGGGTTCAAATAGTCCAATTTACCACAAACAAAACACATACGAACCATTTTTTCAAAGTATTTTGCTAATTATAGGTATTCAGAAATAAAACCAAAACTCACTTTCATACGCCATATCGTGATGACAACACTGTTCGAAGCGTTATAAGTATAAATATCTAGGAGCATATCATTTGTTTTATGCTCCTAGTAAGCACAGAATACCTAACTATTCTGTGTAGTAAGTATCAAAATGGAGGTACGAAATTAATGAATGAACTGGCCATAGATTCAGAAAACGGTGCTGCCACAACGTGCCCATCCGGCATCCATTGTCTGAGAGAAAAACGGCCGAGCCGTTTCGAGAACATTCTGATACTAGAGTATATTATAGGCGCGTTCGGTATATACATATCCGTCAGCTCCTTTCTATTCGCATGCTCCGTTGGCGTTCGATAATTCAGTCTGTTGACACCAAGTTGACACTTTCCTCTCTGTTCTGCGCTCCGAAGTCACGTGATTGTACAGGGTGGGGCAGAAGAACCTATCCGATTTCAAATCCCTTTTTCTCAGAAGAGAGAGCAGGTAGAGTAGTGGGGTAAAAACCGTTAGAAAGCTGGTTTTATGCCATTTGTCAGTAGTCAACATGCCTTGGTCTGGTGAACATCGTGCTTTTGTTATTGAGCGGTTTATCGAATGCGGCGGTTCGATAATTGCTACACAACGTGCTTTTCGAATTCATTTCGGACTCGGGCGTCATGATCCTGTTCCACATCACGCTACGATTAAAGTGTGGGTGTCAAATTTTAGACAGACGAGTTCAGCATTGAAAAAGAAGTCGCCTGGACGTTCCAGGACAGCAACAGGACCTGAAAACGTGGCCAATGTGAGAGCCGCGATTGAACGTTCCCCGCGTCGTTCGGCGCGAAAACATTCGCTCGCTTTGGGGATTTCCAACCGCAGTATTCGGCGAATTTTGCACCGGGACCTCAAAATGCATCCCTACAAAATGGTTGTTGCACAGAAATTAAGTGAAAGGGATTTTGAAACCCGTACGAACCTGTGTCGCGATCTCCGAGAACTGCCAAACGACGATGTTGTGCTCTTCACGGACGAAGCCCATTTTCACCTTTGTGGCGCCGTAAACAGGCAGAATTTGGGGTTACCTCAAATCGAAGGTTTACCAGCATCGACCAAGGACCCTTCTTGCTTTACGAAGGGAAATTGCTCGGGCAATTGAAGAAATTCCTGTGGAAATGACGGTGAAAGTCATGGAAAGCTACCGCGAGCGCCTAACTAAATAAGTGTATCCGCTCCCAAGGACGACATTTGAGTGATGTGCTTTTCAAAACTTAAATTTAAAAATGGCATAAAATTTGCGATATGTTAATAAAAAAAATTTTTTGACAAGCTGAGTGGTTTTAATTTTATAACGTTTTGAAATCGGATAGGTTTTTCTGCCCCACCCTGTATATCCGTTTGTATCCGTATTCTCTCGCTCCACTCCGGGAACGAAAAAACGAACCCAGTATAATATGTAATGTGAAGAACAATATTTAGAAACAAAAATACTCATTTATGACTTTCACGCCCCAATGAGTAAATGAATTTCAATCTGAAGTAGGTAGTAGGTACTCTTTATTTCGATTGAGAGTTTGTTAGAAAATTCTAAGAACGTTTACAACGTTGCAAAAATGTCTACTTCATACTACATTTTGTTTCTGTGGTAGTACAGTTACCCAGTTTAGTTCTGTTGATTTCGAACATTGGCTTCACTATTTATTATTGAAAGGTGCATCTTCGATGACTGAACACATGGTGATTGCACTGATTAGATTTTGTTTCGACCAAATGGAGAATATCGGCAAGATTTCGTTTTTTCCACTTCAGGTGGCGCTTTTCACTAATAATGAAATAATAACTGATTTTTATTAGTTATTTCAAATATTCGAATTTATTCTGGTGAACATGTTGTGTCAATAGCCGATAATTTTGTCAAGCAATAATATATTCTTGACATTTTGATTCATATCAGTATGGAGGAAAAGTATAAGACTTTCACCATATAAAAATGTCATTCTGTGGTCATGTCATAATTTTTTTTGGCAGATCAGCTGTTGATTAATCAATCAAATCGATCAAGGGAAAAAGGACCTTAATGACATTGTATGACATAATTAGTGGAGAGCGCCACCTGAAGTGGAAAAAACGAAATCTTGCCGATATTCTCAATTTGGTCTAACGTCATTCCATTCAAAATTTAACGAGTGCTTACACCAGTATTCTAGGCATCTTAGGTGCATCTCCTCTTTCTATGGTCTGAGACACAGATGATGAAGGTGATAGAATCTTAATGAAGTCAAAATAAAAAGTTCAAATGTCAACTTGTTTCTACAGGAGGCCTCCGCAAAAGAGAGGATCTGATCGATTGTCCCCGCTTGTCTCCCCTAAGACCTTGGTGCTCCCCATCCACCCCAAAGTCAGTTGCATTCATATGAAGAGAAGGAAATTAAAAAAAATTATGATGTTTTTGTGAGTGTCAGCTAGTAAATTATGAAATATTTACCTGGAAAAATCAGAAATGATCGAGCGGTTCCTTCTATATCTATACTATTGTTGACTTCGCGCAAATTTCCAATTAATTGGTAACAGTCGAAACCGTACATCTCGGAGATTACTGCTACAATGACAAGCAACTTCATTTTGACTGTTATAACTAACAATGACTATTTTCATTTATATAGAGCTAATCTTTTTCATGAATAATAAGTTCAGTGAATTATTCGGCATTATCACTTTGATATATTTGTATGTTTCACCTAAGTACGACCAAAACTTATATTGGATACATATTTATTACTTTCGAGTATTCCCCTGCTTAGTTTGAATATATTTAACCTAGTATCAAAAATTTATTCTAAAAATTCAGTGAATATCAGATATGAACGTTTGGTTGTGGCGGAGCACTTCTTGGCCTTTGTTCCAGAACTGAATCTTAAGGAAATATCAGGAATCTCCTGGTGGACTTGAGGGGACTATGAGGGTCATGTCTCCCCTTTGAATTCGACAATAGACCCTTAAAGGTTGTTCAACCAATTTCTAATATACGAATTTCGGACAAAACATTCAAATCATTATTTTTTATTCTCTGCATATCACCTAACTGGAATGAAACGAAATAATCTAATACATATCAGACTTTTTCAAACTGCAAGACCCAACAAAATTATGAAAGAGGACAACAAGAGCTCTACACTTATACCTAATTTTTCAAATTTCATTACGGCGTTGCCACATAATTCGTATTTCAAGGATGTTTTTAGTGTTTCAAGGGGTTCATCAAAATTCTTATAGCAACGGCTGTTTTCAAAGAGGTTTTCACTGTTTTCAGTATGTGAACTTTGTCATGGCTCATTTACTTTGAGACGATGGTACCTGAAAGTTGTGCATGAACAAAACTGTAATGGTCGACTTTCATTCGGTGACAAATTTCATCAGGTACCATCGTCTCAAAGTAAATGAGCCATGACAAAGTGCACATACTGAGAACCTCTTTGAACTAACTAATTTATCAAAAAAAAAATTTTTTCTTGAAAATTTCTGCACGCCTCTGTGAAGGGGACACAAAGACCTTTCCAAAAAAGTACCTACCACATGACCCACTTTCCCTATTCAAAAAATTTAGAGGATTGATGGGGATGGCACAGGGTGCAACAAAAAATGCTTCAAAAATGCATAAAAATTTAGTAAAAAACAAAATTGACCTCTTTCAGGATTTCGTTGCCAAATATTTTTCTTCTGGGAAAATGAATTTGTTGTAAAATTTTGACGCGCACTGTATTTTTATCTAAAAAGATTTAGGCTCGGTCCAATTTTTTTGTCTCTTGTTTTATTTTTCATGCTTGTAGTGCGGTTCTTGCATACTCTTTTATATTTTGAGTCAAATTTCTGCAATTGGTTCATTCCTACGTTGTATATAGGCCTTCATGCAAATTTTCAATCAATTTTGTACTTTTTTTTTTTATTAAAATTAAAGTGTATCGACTACGAAGTCATTGACACCAGGTACAGTAGTCTTACATTATAAAAATAAGTCTTACATTACATAGGTATATCAAAATACAAATATAATCAGGCAATATTAGATTCTGAGGTATAGTCCAGTGTTCTTGAGGAAGTCAATCAAGTTCTGAAAGTGGTTCGGGTTACTCAATAGTTCCTTGAAATCTTGGAGGTTGTGTAGTTTACGTTGGGCCTCCATAACATTTGCACTCTGTTAGTATGTGTTTAACGGATAAACAATGAATTTTTGACCAACCAATCAATGTTGTCAGTATTTCACACATTCCTTAATTGCTAAGCATTCTAAATAAATGGCTATTTTCTTTCTCAGCAACAGTAGGTACCTGATATTTTTTTGGGTAACTTACGCCTATCTCAACGAGCATATACCTTCATATCCCCCAATTCTAGAATTAGATTTTATAAGGTTGTTCTGGTTTCGCGATCTGAACAAAATTTAGCATGTTGCTCGAAATCCCCATTCTCCATATAAATGAAAAATTTCATCCCGATCGAATCCGTAGTTTTTAATTTAGTATCTTCAGATTTGTTAGATTATTATGCACCCCCTCTCACTACATACGAGGTGAACCGTATGATACTGAATTCCGGACAAGGTATCACATACACTGGTAGCTCAGCGGGAGAGCATCCGCCCGGCAAGTGGAAGACGCAGGTTCGATTCCTGCTCGGTGTGTGACTTTTTCCGGAATTTCACAAAATTTGTCTGCATGCCGCAAAATCTTTCCCTTATTATGCAACGTTCAGAGGTGTGACAAAATTTGAATGAATGAATTCTATTCCTGTGGTTATGCATTCCATAAATATGTGAACTGAATTTTGGAGAGTGGCCTGCTGGGTCAAAAATGATTTTTCTCAGGACGACACTGAAAATATGATATTCGATCTTAATAATCCAAAAGGTGCTATAAAGTGATACGAATTCTGACAAAATCATTCAATACCAGACATAGAGTCGAATGAATCCTGTATGTGGTAAGGAAAGATAGGAGACATTTCCAAGTGGCTATTATTTCGTGATGCTGATAAGTGATGATAGACCGTATTTGTGGTAGAAGTTCCTCGTGGTACACCTGTATATCATCGAATTTATTGAAAACTCACAATTGTGACATATTATTTAATTCTGAAAAAAAAATTAGGTCAAATCAAACACTTATTATTCCACAAATTTATTTATTGTTCAAATTTATTCACTAGTAGAATGGTAGTTCGAAATATTGATATTTCTTCTCCTGGGTCTCGTCAAGTTCATACTCTATGCATTTTTTGAAAAAGCTATAAAAAAAGTTATATCAGATTTCATTTCTTATTTGGGTATTTTGTTATTCTTCTGTAACACAATTTATTTTTGAGTGATAGGATAGGGCAATAGTGTTGATCTCAATACTGAAGAGATGTACGAGTAAAAAAAAATCGAGGTCGAATATTGGAAAAATGTTTTCACGGAAAATCTTAGAAGATCGAAAACGTGGAAATAATGGTTTCCAAATTGGCAACCGCCGTTTTGAATTTTTTCTGCAGAATTCTACAGCACGATTGAATTGAGCCCTGAAAAAGACCTACTAAGATGTGACCAGAAATCGTCATTTTGAATGTCATGCATAACTGCAAATTGCTGAAAATTGACATTGAACACCCTGTATCTCGCTTATGCTTCGAAAACATGACATATGTCATAAGATAGATGCATAGAATACCTGGTGTTGGCACTGATTAGATTTTGTTAAAGACTCATGTCGATCGACAATCTGAGCAGGGGTCCTACTTTTCATTTCTCCCGATAGGGGTCGCGCCATTTCCTATTGCCGCTGTAGCGCAACGATCGCGAAAAATAGCGGATTATTCCCGAAGTAGGGTCTGTACTACATTCTAGAGTCCCGCTTTTGATCTACAATTTTTGGTCACGATTTTTAGATAGGAGTCGTTACACCAGGGTTTCTATGCATCTATGTCATAAGGCAAAAATTACTTTCTCGGTGTCATCTACACGGCCATATAAGTTTTTCCAGTTTATGGTGAAACACCCTGTACATATATGAAATTCTAACGAATTATCGAAATGAAATCCATAGAACTTATAGTTCTATGATAAAATCCCAACTTTCTGACAAATCATATCCGGGATCATTGAAGATAATTTTGACAGCTCAGAAATTCTTGACAGTTCCCTGAAAAGTTTTACCCACGACGTGGATCTACTTGCAAGGTGGATGAGCAAGCGCTCAATAGCTAGAGACTCTCCGATAGTATTCTTTTTTCAGTATTCAAGTGATCCATTCTCATGTTCAAAGCCTTTTCGAATCTTGGAAAAAGTTTTGCTTCGAGCAGGGTTTGAACCTACGACATTAAATTGCAGGTCAGCGCCTCTTTCGCATTTTCGAAATATCCTCCTCCATAGAAACAATCGCAATACTCTGTGACGCTGTCGCCAACATAAAACGGCCGATTGAATGGACTGTGGCGTTGTGATTCTCTGTTCATGGCTCGCAAGTTTAAGTAATTTTTACTTGAAAAAAAAACAAGTTCATCACATAAAGTATTGTACAAATGTATTGATGTTGAATGAGGAGGATTTCGAAGTGGCTTGATAGTTTTGTCAAAATTTCAATAAATATGTTTTTCATATATCTAATAATTTCAATATGGGTAATGAGCCAATCAAAATTGAAGCCGGGCTTTGGTAAGAATCCCGGTCTGCGCATGTGTAGTAATATTAAGAATGAAACTAACTTACTAATTCTGTCTCTCCCCGAAACATCCTTTTATGTCGGGAAACGTATGTTATCCATAACTTCATATAATCACGTGGTTTGGATTGACTAATTAAATCGCTCCAATCCGTTTTCTTCAAGCTCTGTATATCGATGTTAACTTCTTTTCATATTTTAGAATTGATCTGAAAATATTCAAGTGACATATTTTCATCCTTGATATCTATTTTCTTGTTGGCATTCGAAATATACATAACCTCTACGTTTCCCGCGATTTTTTATTTCCAGTTGACGCATGCGTACAATTCAATTCTCACCAACGATTTGGCTTCACCCTGTGACTGTGAATAGCAGGGGTATAAGCAAAGATATATCTTTGGGTATAAGCCATATTGATATTTTTAGATATATGATATATTTTTTCATTTAGTTCTTTCGTTTTATCATCTCGTTTGATTGAATACTCACATCAAAATACTCTGTTTTTTCGAACATGAAATGATGGGATATTCCTTTCTGAAACACTTCTGGTTTGAGTAATTGAAATACATTTTGCCAACCATATTAGCAACCCAATTCTTCGCTGCCTTCAAGCAGAAGTAAAAGTCGAGGTCACAGTCGCAATGAAGCCTGAAAGCCAAAAGAATAAATTTAACTCTAATTTGACCTCTCCATTTATTGCAGAATTTCTTTTTTATATCCTTTATTGAAATTTACAATCTAATTTACACAAGTATTAAGTAAATGTGATGAATTTAAAAATGACATGTAGAAGTTATCAAACTTATTGACACTTCTTATTCACAGAACTTCAGTTGAAGTCAATTGGCCATGTTTTCTGTAACCTCCTTTTGTTGAACGGGTTTTCTGCTAGTTGGTCTATGAAGCTGTTTTCATGTCCTTCCAGATTTTGTTTATATTTTGTTGATTTTTTTTTATTTCATCATTAATGAAGGGGATTTTCAAATCATTATGTATAGTCAAGTTGGAAACGCAGAAATAGCATAAATATTTTTGTCGAATTTTGCGCGGAGAAAGGTCTTAAACGGTAAGGTTGGGCTCACTGATGAAGAACTAGTGGTCAAATTCAATATTGACCCTACCTATATCTCAATTTGTATCTACGGCAGTGGAAACGCTAACTTCTGTTATAAATGGATAAAAGGGTTTTTATGCATCTATCTTCTGTTCTACAGATGATTCATTCATTCCTTCATGGCAGCAACGGACGGCGAGCGATAAATAATACCTATGCCTATACATACCTACATCGTCAAAAGTTTGACCCTATATGTTTCTCAAGAAATAAACAATCGATGTTCTGGAAATGACATGACTATTTTCCTCTATTTCAACTGCAATATTTGATAGAGAATCTTATGTATTTGTAACATCTGTGGATACTGATGGATATAGTTGCAAGGTTGTAACATGTTGTACTCAAATTGAATTATTTTATGATAATCAATTATCAATTTAGTTATCGAATGAAAATAAAGTCATTTTCAAATTTATGAACCAAGTTACTCTTAGAAGCTAATATGGTAAAATTTCTTGTTTATGTCCCCCTCGATTTTTCGATGTTTTAATTTTTTTTCTTGAAAAACAAGCGATTTGGTATGATTTACTACTAGTTTCAATGCTGGCAAACAAGTAATTTTGTTGGTGGGTTAGATTTTTAGAATTTTTCTTAAAAAAATGACAATTTACGAAAATAATTAGTTTTGAATAACCTAAAAAGATCAAAATTTGTCAAAAATGTCAAGATAATTGACCTTTTCTTTCAAGGACATGACCTAGAAAGGAATTCAAAAAATGTACAATTTCATTGGCGCTGAATCAATAAAGATTTTAAATTTTCTCGAGGCTATAGATTCTGAAAATTTCAAAAATAATTTGTTTTTTCGAAAGTCTCCGACAGTATCCGTTGATAAAAAAATGTCGACCAGGAAGCATATTTTCATTAAATCGATTGCTCCAAAAACGTACCTTGAAAGACACTGAAGTATCATATTTTCGGTATCCTCTATTTTGCAAGTAGGTATTGTAACCGCAACTTGGAACACACACATTCAAATCTTCCATTATTGTTACACTCACCCTTGAAGAAATTCTGACAAATTACTATTTGATAATCTAAGGAAAGATGAATGGATATGTCGAATGAATTTTCAATTTTCAACTGTTGAATTATTTTTTTGATATCCCCAGCAACGATTACCTACGCTCGTGATTTGGACGGGGAAAATTTTGTTTGAATTAAATTCAATGAGAATTCAGCGTACGATGCTTGTTGCCACGTTCAATCCATGCATTTTTATTGCTCAAAAAAAATTGTAACCGAAGGTTTTTATATTATATATTCGATATCTCATAGGAATGGAGCCAGATATGAAAAATAGATTGTACACATTTCATTCAGGCGTTGTTTTGCGAATGTAACTTTGCTTTCTCGAGGTTTACATCATAATATCAGTTGAAATATGTTATTATTGCAGTATGTATTGAATTAAGCCATAAGACTCCGAACTGACATAACCTAACCTAACTGTTGAAAAACGATAAGACCACCAAAATCCCACAAAAATCCCTGAACCCCCCCTTGTGGGCGCCCATGCCCTCGTTTGAATAGAACGAAATCAGTGCCGACGTCATCGGGGGACAAGGGGATAAATGTCTAAAGCCTAACCTGACCTAACTGCTGAAAAACCAAAATCTAAGGACAGTTTTCGAAAAAGATTTCAGTTTTCAAAGAAAGAATCCAATTTCATGAATTGAAGCCGGAACAAGTGATTGGTGTAGTCAGGTGTAGTCCCCAGAAAGGTGATAAAGTTTATTATTGAGACACTATTGCCTGACTAGTAAACAGCGCGGGGATGCTCAATAGAACTTTAGGTCAAGGTGCATGCGAGTTCGGATGATCTTCCGCCCCTCCTCTAATCTAATCTAATCTAAGGACGTGTGGACAAAGTGTGTGAAGATGAACATACGGCTACATTGGTAGCGATCATTGAAGCAGCTTTGAAGCAAGAAAGTTCTCTCGTGAATTACTCTCGAATTCATAAACTTTCGTATCAACGGTCTGAAGGAAGAGTCGAACAACCATAATTTTGCAAGATGTAAGTATGAATGTTATACATGTAAACTTTGTAAAAGAGTTGGGTACTTAGCTAGAGCTTGTCATTTTGACAGCAAATCAGCTCATTTCGTAGAAGCGATTGAAGATAATCAGATAAATTCAGACGATTTCATGTAAATGTACACACAACCAAACTTATATGGAATCACCCAGTATTAAGATGAAATATTATTTTGATATCTTTTTCGTTAGAAGCAAATAAAAAGTGCATGTGTTTACTCACAAAAACAGTTAGGTTCATAAGCACTTGATAAGATTTGGCTTTGCAGTGTCGATTTTACCATTTCGTTCGAACGTCGCAGTGAATTTATATTTTGTTTTTTTGCGAAGTTTGAAAAAAATGCCTTATGTGGGGTGGGGTTATCGGAAGTCCAGAGAGGAAGAATTATTACTATGGCAGAACAAGGTATGTCACAAAGACAGATTGCAAGAACGGTGGGGGTTACACAAGGGGTTGTTTCAAAAACCTATGCAAGGTTTCTGGAGTTAGGAACCCTAAAGAATAGGCCGAGAAGAAGTCGTGGAAGAGTAACTACAGAAAGGCAGGATCGCTTTTTAGCCCAAACAGCAAGAAGAAATCCCGCAGTATTTCATTCAGAGCTTCAAAGGCAATTTTTGCAAGCTACAGGTGTTAGTGTTTCTGTCGAAACTATCAGAAAAAGACTTCGCGCTCGGGAATTATTCAAGAGAAGAGCGTTAAGAGTTCCAGAACTATCAAGGCAAAATAAAGTTGACCGTTTTAATTGGTGTTTAGAGCATGAAAATTGGACTATTGAAGATTGGAAAATGTCTTATTTTCGGATGAGACCAGAATTGGCCTACGATCAGACGACCGGCGTGTTCGCATTTCAAGAGGTAGAGGGAGGCAAGCTAGGCTCAAAGCTGCAAGACCAATCCCTAAATACAAAGGAGGTACTGTAATGTTTTGGAGCGGAATTATGTTTGGTGAGAAAACTCCTTTAATTCCCATTAGACAATCTCTGACAGGGCCTAGGTATGTTGATCTAGTGCTACAACCTGTAGTGAGGCTCTGGCGAGGTGCTTTTGGAGATTATTTCCTATTTATGCAGGATAATGCACCTCCACATACCAGCAGAGTTGCAAAAAAATTTTTCGAAACAGAAGGTGTGACTGTTTTAGAGTGGCCTTCTTGTTCACCGGACCTTAATCCTATCGAGCACTTGTGGGATAGGATCAAAAGAAAAATTAGAGCTCGTCAAAATAATCCTGGTAACGCATAGCAACTTATACAAGCGGCTTTAGAGGAATGGGCAAATGTTACAGAAGAAGAAATTAACAACTTAATAGAAAGCATGCCTCGTCGAATTCAAGCTTGTATCAATGCCAGGGGTGGTAATACTGATTATTGATTTGTTAAAATAGTTTTATTTGTTGTTCAATTCTCAGTTACATAAAAATTATTTTTAGAGAAATTTACACTTTTAATTTTCTGTTCTAGGTATTATAAAAATAATCTTTTAATAATTTATATTATTTTTGTAATAAACTTGTTTTGGGAAAACTGCTCTTCACTTTTCAGCGACTTTTTTTTAATTAAAATTCGTTTTTTCCAAATAACAGGGTGATTCCATATAAGTTTGGTTGTGTGTATTTCATAAACACAAATGAAGAGTAGGTACACGATAATGATGTTCAGGGTACACTTTCGGTCGAAACTAAACTGTTAGTACTATATGGTAGAGTTTTTCAAGAGCAACTTAACAAAAATGATCATCAGAGTCCAACCGAGTTTTTGCTTAACAACATCTCAGTTAAAAACATAACACATGAATGTATAAATCCAAGCTTTCAGCGTATTTCTATTGCAAGCTCTGAGTCTGCAGTGAATCTTAAATTTCAAATCCTGCGAATTGCAGGTTTTGTGACTCTGATCGTTATTCCCGTATACCTACTCTTCAAATGATCATGCTAAGCCAGTAAAAATTCAAATGCTGATAAATCTCATGATCTACCAGCACCAAGGCCATTCATCCCAGGCTCCATCAGCAAACAAAGAACCAGGACTTGTCTCAACATAATTATTTATAACGAAATATTCATCTGCGGCTACTCTTGCTGATGCTAGGAGGAGGTTCCTCCAATCCCTAAAGGACGGTTCATAAGTGTACAAGGCAAACGTGACCCGAAGACTCGATAAACGTTCTTAGTTTCAACTTCTACACCTAATATGATTGCGAACAAATCAAAAAATGAGCCTATACTTCCCCCAAAGAAAGGGATACAAGTCCCTAGGGCACTATTTAAAGAAGACAATGAAGAAGAAAATGTTCCTAGCAACTTTCGAAATGATGAAGACGATTGACCATCTGACTATTGTTATGACTTTTTTTCCCGATTTAGATTCCAGGGCTAATCCTGGAGATGCATTGTTCGCATTAGGCTCACGCATCTTGTGCTGATGTTCCTATAAGAACCAAGCGTTTCATTGGTGAACTTTGTTAGTAGTTTTGTAACTATAAGCAGAAAACTACAGTTGCCTGTTGCCGGTATGTCATTTTGTCCATAGCATGCGGATGAAATGAATTTTCGTTTATCCCAATTCATCTGAGAATATTTTAGCTATTGGTACTTTTATTTCATAAAGACTGATTAGATTTTATAAAGAAAGGACCAGATCCGACCAGAGATCATAGGTGTAGAATATGACATTACTGTAATTCACTACTTACAAGTTATGCCTCAGAAACCCTATGTCTTTTTGTACGTGCTTCCCTTATATGACAGCTTCGAAACATACGCCTATATTCGGTAGCTTGAGCAATTTCCTGTCACATAAGATCACAGACATAGATGCATACAATACCTGGTGTTAGCACTTGTGATTTTGTTAATCACGAGCGCCCTACAGAAAAATAAGTAGGCAGTGGGGACGCGTGAGTGAGACGCTAGAGCTGCTGTCGGCTTTTCACGCAATAAACCGAGACTAGCGTCTCACTTTCGCGTCCCCACTGCATACTTATTTATCTGTAGGACGCTCCTAATTGGTCACTTTCATTAATTAATTACTAATTAACTACGGTATCAAAAAATTTAAAACATGGATTTTTGGGTTTAGAATATTTTTTGCTTTCGATCCCCTCAATGGGGTGCGCGACTTCTGGGACAGGAAGATCTTGAAGGTTTCCAGCGAATTTTAACGCTTTTAGGAACGCGCTCGTTGAGAGCTTTTCGAAAACCGACAAGGGCATACTTGGCGTTGAACGTAACAATAGGAAGAAGCATGCAGAAATAAACTACTGAGAACATGACACTAGCGACTAGCACTACGTTGCAAGCATTATCCTTTTTCCTGCGAGCAATCCGATATGTGGCCGAAACAAACCAATGTAGTTACGAATAATTAGTACGAAACGAAGGAAGACAAAATTGGCCAATTAGACCAATTAGCCATCATCCATTGTTTGAATATAGAATGTGTTCATTTCGAACGAATTCTCTCATACGATAACCGTCAAACTGGGCTTGTCCTGATAAATTTTACATATACATATTACCTGGTATATGAACCCCCGTTGTGAAGAAGTAAATTGAAGTTGGTTTCACCGCTATTTATTATATTAGGGCACATATCGTGGGCTCTGCAGCATCTATCGGTTTTCTTGAATACACCCAAACTGTCTTCACTTTCTGAATTGTTTCCTGCGCCACACCATTCTGTGCCTAGGAAGAACATAACTTGAAAATATCAATGTTTCACCGCTTATTTAAACAGATTAGATACAATAATTTCGAAATATATGATACGAATTTATTTGTAATAGACAGACAGCGGTAATGACCAAAATATGTATAAACATTTCTACTCGTGCAGCCATCAAATAAAACACCCTATGTCTATATGAAAGGATGCTGATGAAAAAACCGTTATTTTGAAGAAGCTATAAAACTCCCCTTGATTGAAATTACTATAATTGACGAGAATCAAATTAAGCTAATTTGAACTCTCTGATGTTTGATTAAGTTGAAATTATATTGGTGTTTTTTGATTCGTGAACAACTGCTTATTTTAATATTTCCATAATGTGAACACACCCTCAGTCGCAAGTTATTCGATAAATACCCGCTTGACAGAGTGTTTTTGAGTATTTTTAGAACTCATAAGGATTTATGTTTGTCAAGGGGTTTTCAAATAAGAGGTGTTATCTTGAATATTTTGGCAGATGTCACTTTTGAAGCTGTGATTTTTTGACATGTGACAAGTAGAAACTACATTAGCCGCGTTCGGCATTGACATCACAGATCAGAGAGATTTTTTGGCACGTGACTGACAAATTTGGAATAATCGAACGATAAGCGCGTTCGGCATTGACATCGCAGATCAGAGAGATTTTTTGGCACGTGACTGCAGATATGTCTGACAAATTTGGAATTATCGAACGATCTAGATTTTTTTTATAACTACAAACGTCATTTTGAAAGATTGTATTTGTATTGTTGTTTGAGGTGTTTATAATTGTATTATGGCTGGAAGTGGAATTAAAAGGGATCTAAAACTTGCCATTCTAACAGTGGCAAATGGCAATTTTTTGTTTGATGAGGATGAAGCTGATGTAAATATTAAAGAGAAAGTCAATAATTTTGCTGAACTGATCGTGCCTCGGTACGCTAGCAGGGCTTGGGCATTCTATCAGAGACAGTTCTACACTGCCAATATATGGTGTTTCAAACACATCTAGAATTAAATAAATATTTTATGAAGCTTTTGGCATAAGGTTGGTTAAGTGGATGAAAAGTTGAGTACCTACTTGAATGCCCAAAAATAACAATCTCTTCTTAGCAATCTTTAAAAATGCTTCAGAAAAACAAAAAGTGACAAAGTTGAACTCATGAAAATTTCAGATTGTGAGAGAGATGATAAATCTACTAACTAAAAATAAATTGAAAAAAGGGCTACTCTGTTGTTGGCTGATAGCCAAAAGCATATTTTTCTTTTTTTAATTTATTGAATTGGTAATAAAATGCTAGTGGCAATTGGCGAGGTCGACGATTTTTTAGTTTCTGTCTACCCTCAAAAGCTGCTCTTCATCCCGCAATACATACACGAGGAGACGGAGTTTTTTCAGAGGTTTTTATCTGTTCTCGTGTATCATACGCAGAATTGTATGGTACCCCGTTCACATTCCCTCTGCTAACACATAGATTCAGAGCAGGAAAAAGATTTTTTTAAAACCATCTCTTCATTGTCGCCATTTCTTCACACATGCCTCTTATGCCATATATTGTTTGATTTGTATTACTCTTGTGGGAAACTAATTTCCACAGAAATATTAAGGAATAAGATGATTTTCGAATGCAGAGTCGGCGGACAGAGAAAGTGTGGAATCTGGGAAACCACGCCTCGTATGGTAAAACTCATTCGAGCAACCTTATTGGTTCAAATAAAATCGGTCCAGAAATTGGATAAAAAGGACCGACATGCAAAGCAGAAATCAGATCTCTTCGATTCATCACAAGAACCAGCACTCAAGAAGCACCAGCTCTCGAGAAGAATACACCAGCGATAATCGACGACAGCCAATAATTCTTAAAAGGTTTTTATCAAAACCCTCGACCAGCACCGAGCAAGAACGTCAATCATCCACATCTGTTCCACATCAAGAGTACCTGCCACTGGAAGACCATCAGACGTCCGTCCGCCACATCTGTTTCGCATAATCTCTGCACCACATCCCGGCGCCTAAACTATCGATACGACTGTCACAACACAACACTAAATAAATCGTTTTTCTGAAAACGGTGTCCTCTAACTTCAGGGACAAAAACAAATAGTTGGGTTGAAATAAACTGTGATATATTTGCCTAAACTTTTTCTTTCACTTTCCTTTCCCCGTGAATTAATTGAAGTTGCAGATCAAAAACACAGCAACCCACAAATTGGTGACCCCGACGTGATTGAAAAAGAAGCCCTGAAGACAATGACAGAAGAAGCCCAAGTATCGAGAGTCGCCGTCCGTATGCCCGAATTTGCAGTCACGGATCCCGAATTATGGTTTGCCATCTGCGAAGGGAGTTTCAGCAATGCTGGCGTGACACAGGACCGGACCAAGTTTAACTACGTCGTAGGAGCCCTGCCAGCCAAATATGCAGTGGAGGTGAAGGATATCATCATGAAACCACCTTCCAGTGAAGCCTACGACAAATTGAAGACGGAGCTGGTGCGACGGTTGAGTGCCTCCCAGGAAGAGAAAACCCGCCGCCTACTGGAGCGAGAGGAAATGGGAGACCGTAAGCCCTCACAATTTCTTCGACACTTACAGGGGCTTGCAGATGCAACAGTGCCGGAGAACCTGATGAAGTCCCTATGGATGAGCCGTCTACCCAAGAACATCGAGGTGTCATTGGCTATCATCAAGGACAAGAAATTGGAGGACTTGGCCAACCTGGCAGACAACATCGTGGAAGCTTCCCGACCTCCCGTCCACCATATAGCTGAAGCGGCCGACATGGAATCCCTCAAGAACGAGTTTACGCGGTTCACCATAGGACTCAACCAGAAGATCGCAACCCTGCAAGCGGAACTGGCAGCATTCCAAGAACGACCTAGGAGAGATAGGAACCGAGGCCGTTCCAGTGAGCGTCGAAGAAGCCACAGTCGCAGACGACCCACAGTCGATGGAAAGTGCTGGTACCACGACCGATTTGGAGCCAAGTCAACGAGGTGCGTGCAGCCCTGCAACTACTCTTCGGGAAACGGAGGGGGCCTTCACTAGAGGCGGCCAGTGATCCCAGCCCTTCGACGCGCCGCCTGTTCGTAACGGATCAGGATTCCAAGCTTCAGTTCCTGGTCGACACTGGTGCAGACTTATGCGTCTTTCCCTACAGAGCAGTCACTGGCAGACGAGAGAAGTCCGACTACGTACTTTCAGCAGCCAACGGGACACCCATAGCAACCTATGGTACAATGACCCTCACGCTGAACCTAGGACTACGCCGAGCGTTTACATGGAGGTTCGTCATAGCAGACGTATCGAAACCCATCATCGGCGTCGACTTCCTGAGCTTCTACAACCTGCTAGTGGACGTCAGAAACAGAAGACTTTTGGACGGAACCACCCAGCTCACTACCCAAGGCGAAGTGGCTGAGTGTAACATTCCAGAAGTCAAGACAGTCAACGGATCCTCCAGGTATCATGATCTATTAACACAATTTCCAGAGATCACAAGACCGGAAGGAGCCCCAGGACGCATCACGCACCAGACGAAGCATCACATTAAGACGACCCATGGACCACCAGTCGCTTCGAGACCACGACGCTTGGCACCAGAGAAGTTCAAGGCAGCCAAGAAAGAATTCGAAGCCATGCTCAGACTAGGAATCGCCCGTCCATCCAACAGCCCTTGGTCGTCCCCACTGCACTTGGCACCAAAGAAGGGTTCCGAAGAATGGAGACCGTGCGGAGACTACCGTGCACTAAACGCCCGGACTGTTCCCGACCAATATCCTGTGAGACACATCCAGGACTACGCTCACATTCTTCAAGGAAAGAAAATCTTCTCGACCCTCGACCTAGTGAGGGCCTACAACCAGATACCCCTGGCAGAAGAAGACGTAGCCAAGACAGCCATCACAACGCCGTTTGGATTGTTCGAGTTCCCGTTCATGACGTTTGGACTACGGAACGCTGCACAGACTTTCCAGAGGTTTATCGATGAGGTTCTACGAGGCCTGGACTTCTGCTTCAGCTACATAGACGATGTGCTGATCGCCTCCTCATCAGAAGAGGAACATATGGAACATCTCCGGATCATCTTCGAGCGGTTCCGCAAGTACTCCATCGTCCTCAATTCAGCCAAATGCACATTCGGACAACCAGAAGTGAAGTTCCTAGGATACCTCGTCACAGTTGAAGGAACGAGGCCACTGCCAGACAGAGTCCAAGACATACTGGGATACAGCCAACCAACGACTGCCAAAGACCTTCGAAGATTTCTGGGTATGATAAACTTCTATCGTCGTTTCATACCTCGAGCATCACAGTCACTGGCACCGCTCCACGACATACTCGTACCAAACTTGAAAGGGAAGGCTAAGATCTCATGGACCCCAGAAGCCACTGCAGCCTTTGAAGCAGGGAAGAAAACGCTAGCCTCAGCGACCTTGCTAGCACACCCCATGGATGGCGCTCCACTGGCCTTAGTAACCGACGCATCAGACACTGCCGTCGGAGCTACTCTCCAACAGATGGTCAACAGTGAATGGCAACCTCTTGCATTCTTCTCTAAGAAACTGTCACCAACAGAGACCCGTTATGGAGCATACGACCGTGAACTACTAGCCATCTACCTAGCCATCAAACACTTCAGACACATGGTAGAGGCCCGAAGCTTCACTATCTTCACGGATCACAAGCCCTTGACGTACGCCTTCAAGCAGAAGCCAGAGAAGTGCTCGCCCAGACAGTTTCGACACCTGGATTACATCTCCCAATTCTCCACCGTCATACGATACGTCCCAGGAGAGCAGAACGTCGTTGCTGATGCCCTTTCGAGAGTGGACGAACTCACTCACACAGTGGACTATGCAGCATTGGCCACATCACAAGAGGACGACGACGAACTACGGAGATACCTACAAGGAGACACAGGATTGCTGCTAAGGAAGATGAAGCCACATGGATCTACCATTTCGGTGTACTGTGACACATCCTCACCACAGCCACGTCCATTCTTGACGAAGCCATTCCGTAGAGCAGCCTTCGATACTATACACAGACTGGCACACCCTGGTACCAACGCAACAACAAAAATGGTGAAGCAACGATATGTATGGCCTTCAATCAACGCAGACTGCAGGAAATGGTCCCGTAGCTGTGTAGAGTGTCAGCGAGCCAAAGTCACTCGTCATGTCACGGCTCCACTAAGTCCATTCGTTTCACCAGCACGGCGATTTGATCACGTTCATATGGACATCATAACCATGCCACACTCTGAGGGCTACCGATACTGCCTCACTTGCGTTGACCGATTCACTAGGTGGCCAGAAGCAATCCCTCTACAAAACCAGGAGGCAGTCACCATCGCCAGAGAATTCTACACTAACTGGATAGCGAGGTTTGGCACTCCACTCCGGATCACAACGGATCAAGGAAGACAATTCGAGTCGAGCCTGTTCAACGAGTTGAGTAAGTTGACTGGCTCGAATCACATCCGAACCACCGCCTATCACCCAGCAGCCAACGGCATGGTGGAGAGAATTCATCGACAACTCAAGGCAGCAATAAAATGCCACAGCAACGATCGATGGACCGAAACGTTACCAACCGTCCTGCTTGGGATGAGAGCGGCCTGGAGAGAGGATTTGAAGACAACCGCAGCAGAGCTAGTGTACGGAGAACCTCTGAGATTGCCCGGAGAATTCCTAGCTTCAAATACAAATGACTGTGAAGACCCATCTGACTTCATCGCGAATCTGAGGCAACAAATGCAAGCAATAAGACCCACTGAAGGAAGCCACCACGGAGAGCGATCCAACTTCGTGTTCAAGGACCTATCAACTTCACCTTCCGTTTTCGTCCGACATGACGGCCCAAAGAAAGGTCTGCAAAACCCATATGACGGACCATACGAAGTGTTAAGGCGAAATCCAAAACATTTCCTAATAAAAGTGAACGGCAAGGAAACGACGGTGACGATCGACAGACTGAAGCCAGCCTACGTCATCACCGACGATAATATGAGAGACTCGCCAAGAAGAGAACACCCTGTAGAACCCGACACAACAGATCCAAGGCCATCGCAGGAAAGGCGGACCACTAGATCCGGCCGAAAAGTCCATTTCCCAAAGCGATTTGTGCAGATGATTTCGTAACTTCGTCACTGGTGGGGGAGTGTGTGGGAAACTAATTTCCACAGAAATATTAAGGAATAAGATGATTTTCGAATGCAGAGTCGGCGGACAGAGAAAGTGTGGAATCTGGGAAACCACGCCTCGTATGGTAAAACTCATTCGAGCAACCTTATTGGTTCAAATAAAATCGGTCCAGAAATTGGATAAAAAGGACCGACATGCAAAGCAGAAATCAGATCTCTTCGATTCATCACAAGAACCAGCACTCAAGAAGCACCAGCTCTCGAGAAGAATACACCAGCGATAATCGACGACAGCCAATAATTCTTAAAAGGTTTTTATCAAAACCCTCGACCAGCACCGAGCAAGAACGTCAATCATCCACATCTGTTCCACATCAAGAGTACCTGCCACTGGAAGACCATCAAACGTCCGTCCGCCACATCTGTTTCGCATAATCTCTGCACCACATTCCCGGCGCCTAAACTATCGAGACGACTGTCACAATACAACACAAAATAAATCGTTTTTCTGAAAACGGTGTCCGCTAACTTCAGGGACAAAAACAAATAGTTGGGTTGAAATAAACTGTGATATATTTGCCTGACTTTTTCTTTCACTTTCCTTTCCCCGTGAATTAATTGAAGTTGCAGATCAAAAACACAGCAACCCACACTCTCTTTCAAAAGAATATATTTATATTTGAAAAGAAATTAGCATACCCAGCAAACGAATAAAAACCTGAACCAAAACTGTCATCTGCTGACATTAACCGATCCGTCTTTCGAGGCCGAGCAAAAAGATTTCATCCGGATACTTCAGACGTCAATTGCCGAACGAAACAGATTTATAGTCCATCCAAGAATGATTGACATCTCGGGGGGCTTTGGAAAATCGAAATTATGTTGGTAATGCCCATTTGGTAATATTTTGAGTTGCAGAATTCAGGTTGGTGTTGGAAATAACACTGACATTTTGTTCTGTCATTAGTGTTTCGAACAATTTTGGCAAATTTTTGAGCAATTGAAATAAATATCTTTGAAATGAGGCTCTTGAAGAGTGAACAGCTAGAAAATGGAAAGTCTGCACAGAGCACGTAGAAAAAGAAATTAGAGAAGATTAGTTAAAATATAAGGAATTTTATGATATATTGCTGACAAAACCTTTCATTATGAACATGACGAGTTCTGCCCAGATGAGGAAAAAATAACATGTGGTTGTTGAAACAGAATAAAAGGAATATTTATATTTTTAATATTTCATATTTTACACCTTCATTGTTCACAAATATTGAAAGTTACAATGTCATGACAAAATTCTTCATATATTAAATAGATCCATTGGTTAAGTTTTGTTTCTGTCTTGATATCTATTACAAATTTCCCAATCAATTCACATTGCAGTAACACGCTTCAAATTATCAACTAGATTTTTTCGGTTTAGCGAATATTCATATTGAAAAGGATCATGCTATTTAATTACCCACGATATTTTTCGTTATCAAACCAGAATTTCCAGGCTGTATGCTCCTATAATTGATCGTAAGATCGAAAATGTATCAATACAAGATGAAAATAATATACTGCTGGTATACAGATTCACACGCTGGTAATCGTATGTGAAAATTGGAAACATTTTCATGTTCAAAGTTCCTTACTTTAAAAAAATATCGTTCAATTTTTAGGTTATTTCTATATCTATGATGAAAGCACAGAAAATTTTTAGTCACTTTTTTGTAACTAGAAATAAAGCTGCGACTGGACTTTCAAGGCCTGCTCGGATGTCAATCATTCTTGGATGGACTATACCTCCCCTACATCCAGACGTAATTATCAAACGATAAAATTATGTCAGACGAATCCGATCGCAATGCCGAACGCGACTATTGATAAGAATGGTGAAAATTTGACAGAGACAGTTCGTAAAACTCCAACATATTTGGGTCGTCGTGAAGCACCCCTGGTCGAACCGCAATACAGAAATTGGTGGAAATATTTGAGCTCTTGGGACAAATTAGTGAAGTGAAGAATAAAACCCGTGCACGTCGCTCAAGAACAGACAAGAGTATCGCTGACTTAGCCGAGAGTGTTAAAGAAAACCCAGGTTTGTCCATTCCTCGTCGTTCCACAAACGTCATCACACCGTATTTTGCATGAAGATTTGGGTCTCAAGGCTTATAAAGTTCAGTTAATACAAGAACTCATACATCATCAACAATGTCGTGTCTTTCTGATTGGGTCCTTGAAAATGAACATGATCCAGAATTCTATCGAAAAATCATCTTGAGCCCATTCGCACATCGGTGGCTTTGTCGAGTAGTATAATTGTCGCAAGAGTTATTGTTGAAAAGCCTCTCTTTCCTCAACGTGTGACTGTTTGGTGCGGTCTTAGGTCCGGCGAGGTCATTGGATCTTTAATTTTTTCGAGAATGTTGCTGGAGCAGCAGTTAGGGTGAATGGATTGCGCTATCGAGAGATGATTAATGATTTTTATCCGGAATTGGATGGTAATAATCTGGACAACGTTTACCTTCAACAAGACGGCGCTACGTGCCACACAAGCAATGAAATCATCGAAATTATCCGGACCGTGGCATTTTTCTTTAAATGTCAAAATAACACCTCCTTTTGAAAAACCCTTCATTCGTGTTTGTTCATAGTCTGGTTCAATGTAGAACTACTTACCTCGACTATGATACTCGTAAAAGAGTGTTTATGTGACAATTCGCGTTCTTATTATCTGTTTTTATTTTTTGAGATGAAAAGCACTTTTACCTGGAAAAATGATTCTGGATTCCAAAGTTCCCAAATTTTTAGTTTGAGTGTAATCAGGCACATTACCAGAGAGTTTGTTACATTCCATCCTGAAAAGTTTTGTCGCAATGAAAAAAACAATAAAGAAACTTCAGACTCAAAAAAAATGTTGAAAAAATGTTCAAAGGCATTTTTTCAGAATTTGTGAAGTATGTTTTCATAAAAATTGCTGTCTTCAAGAATTAATATGCATATCTTTGGATCTTCGACTATTTATGCGAAGGTTAATAGAGCCATGTCAATTTTCGATATCCCAACCTCATTCCATTCACTATCACTAATTAAATATTCATCAAATTGCACCACATTCAAAGTGGCCTCTTCCGAAATTACAGGGTGCGGCACGGAGGATGGATGGTTTTAAAAAAATAATAAAAGCGTTAATTTTTACTCAAAAACACATTTATTGACGGAATCAGATTCTCAAGGAAATAGCATTTGAGACAGTCAAGTGTGGAAAATCACATCAGGCATGTGGTGGCCGAAATCGGTGATGCAGTGCTGGAGGCGCTGTGGGCTGTGCAGCGGTCTTTCGTGTAAGTGTTGCGGATTTTCATTAGCCCAATAACGGCAATTCTGCCGGTTAACCATGCCGTTGAGGTGAAAGTGGGCTTCGTCACTCATGAACAAAATGAGGTTCTCATTTTGATCGATCAGTGCTTCCATCTCACGTGCGAAGTTCATTCGTTGTGCATAATCTCCGGGGTGTAACTGTTGCACAATGGCCAATTTGTAGGGGTGAAAGCGAAGATCCATATGCAAAATTCGCCTCACCGAACGATCACTGAGGCGAAGTGCAGCAGCATGTTTCCGAGCAGATCGCGACGGACTGCGAAGAATGGCTTGTCGAACGCGTTCAACATTTTCAGGCGTTCGAACTGTTCGCACAGGTCCTCTTGGTCTTCTGTTGATCAATAAATAAATGCTAGGAACACACGAGTCTAACGGCACCTTCCCCACTTCTCTCGTCCTCAGTGGGGGAAAGTTATGCCCATCTGAAAAACGTCCGCCCTCCGTGCCGCACCTTGTATAAATTTTCGCCAACAAAAAATAAAATCATCAAAACATTTTGTCAAATGCTTTCTCAGAAATCTATTTCAGTAATCGACGTGAATTTCTGAAAATGATATTTCAACATGAAATAATGCTATTTGAATAATATTAATATTTAATAATCAGTATTGCCACCTTTTGCATCGATACAATGCACGAACTCGACGAAGCTACATATCAAGTTGTTAATTTCTTCTAAAGAGGAACATTTGCCGATTCCTCTAGAGCCGCAATTATAGTTTGCTCTGTTTTACCAGGCTTGTTTTGACTGAATCTCATCTTTCTTTTGATCTCATAGGTGCTCTATAGAATTCAGATTCGGTGAATTAGAAGGCCGCTTTGCAACATTCTCCTGGTATGTGGAGGAGCATTATCTTGCATAAATAAAAAAAAGGAAAAACCTTCAAATTTAAACATGATCCGACTATTCGATACACAGCTTAACTAGATATCAGAAATCCCCAAAATATATGAGAATTAAAGTTTAGAATTCACTTTCAAATGAGTTGAAGTGCATAGAAAACGTACGATAGTTTTTGCTGACTGAATAATTTAACTCTGTTAAGAACTATATCGAAAATTCAGTACATAGTCTACAGGATGTCCCAGAAGTCGCGCACCCCATTGAGGGGATCGAATGTGAAAATATGATAGCATAGTTAATTAGTAATTTATTTATTAAAGTGACCAATCAGGAGCGCCCTACAGAAGAATAAGTAGGCAGTGGGGACGCCAGAGCTGCTGCCGGCTTCTCACGCAGTAAACCGAGACTGACGTCTCACTCTCGCGTCCCCACTGCCTACTTATTCTTCTGTAGGGCGCTCCTGATTGGTCACTTTCATTAATTAATTACTAATTAACGACGTTATAAAAAAATTTTAAACATGGATTTTTGGTCTTAGAATATTTTTTACTTTCCCTGTATATCAATTATATTTAATGTACCCATGTATTTTATATGTACGTATGTGGTTTTGAAGATGAATAAATTATTTCTATTAGATTCTCTCATCGGATACCTCTGACACTTTAATTCGTCTAATTTAAAACCCAATTTTCACAAATGAATCCCCTTTCCTTTCGAATTCGACATTTTAACTATTGTAAACTAGCTGGCCCGGCGAACTTAGTTTCGCCTAAATGATACCTACTTACGGTGAATTTTACAAATCGTAATAACCATCGCCATCTAGTGGCGATAATATCAAATATAGTACCTTCACGGCTACGCTACAGTGTCTAGTCTAGATGGGAGCCATTAACCGTAGCGACACCTAGTGGCCTTATTCAGAGGGAGGAACTGCATTTCCTACATAAACAAATTTTTCATCGAATTTTTCAGAGTTTTAATGTATTTTATAATAACCACTAACCAGGCCGTAGACGAATCCATAAATGAAGTTTCAAAACAAACAGTCCATCCGATCTCGAGTTATAAATGGTGTGATCAACAACTTTGTTTTATATATATACACTGTGTCCGTAAAGTATGAAACAAATTCATTTTTAGCTAAACAGGTCATTTTAAGAAATAATCCTGAAACACGTCGATTTTTGATGTTTATTTACCGTATTTTGAAATTAAAATCTAATATACAGGGTGAATTACGTTCGAGTTATGACGTCACCGTCATTTTTTTTAAATGAAACACCCCCATTTTGTCTCAATTTTCGGATTACTCTAGCTGAGCTGATTCCAAAAATGTATCACATGTTGATTCCAATTGGAACAGGGTGGACAAAAATACAACAGTTTTGTGTGTGCTCATAAAGTATCGCGTAACATTCTTTATTAGGTAAATTAACAATACTATCAAAAATACTTATTGTCTAGCGGCAATTGGTTTGAATGTAACACCCTGTAGTTTGCTTCATGTTCAAAGTAATAAAAATCAGCTGTTTCCAAACATGTTACTTTATGAGCACACACGAAACTATTGTATTTTTGTCCATCCTGTACCAATTGAAATCAACATGTGATACATTTTTGTAATCAGCTCAGCTAGAGTAATCCGAAAATGGAGACAAAATGGGGGTGTTCCATTTAAAAAAATGACGGTGACGTCATAACTCGAACGTAATTCACCCTGTATATTAGATTATTATTTTAAAATACGGTAAATTAACATCAAAAATCGACGTGTTCAGGATTATTTCTTAAAATGACCTGTTTAGCTAAAAATGAATTTGTTCCATACTTTACGGACACAGTGTATATATAGATGTTCAATCAATAAACGGCATGAAAGCAAATACTATATTGACGCCATCAATTGTGCACAAATCGCGATATGAAATAAATGTTACACCCTTTGATTTGTTGTCCTTATTGTTATCACTTCTTATCACAGACATATCTGAATCAAATTAAATATTGTTCATTTCTCCCAGTGGTTGGGATCCTTTTGAACAGATTGTGTTTGAACAGAGAATGAAGTAAAATTCTTGAATCAATATGTAATATGAAAAACCAAAATCCAAATACCTAACATAATACATATAAAAGAAATCTCGAAACTCACAAAATATTCAGAGAATACATGTAATTCATAGGTGTACACATATTGCTGCTTCTTAACAAGATAGAATGGCTTAAAAGGAAAATAAACTAAATTGTGCCAAAACATATTCGATATATGGGGGGTTTTATTCATGGTTCATATTATTGATAAATTTTAATTGAGGTAGAGTACTTCCGTATAGGTATTCCATGTTAACAACAGAAAATTGCTAATTACTCATGAAGAGAATATCGTTAATCATATCTCAAACGTGATAAAAATTCTGATTATATTTACTCAAACAGGGAAATTGTGAATGGAACAAGAAAACGCACCCATTTAGAAGAAGCGGTTATCAACAAGCATTTTCCACTCTACATGAATTAAGAATTAACTACCCGTGAATAAGAGGAAGTTGCTCAAAATTTCCTCTAGAATGACAGAGTTGACTCTGATCGCTTCTGTAGAGCGTAGGTACTATAGATTCTAGAAGATAAAGAAAGAGCTCCAGATAGTTCTATCTCCTTTATATCCATGAAGAGAACATCGACAGCGTAATGGAGCTGGCAAAGGCTATATTGTTAAATGTTTCAAACTGGTGTCGGGAACGTAATCTATCTATGAACGTCCAGAAAACAAACTCCATGATTTTTGACATAGGCAGGCAACCTAGAAGTTTTCCTGAGGGTTTCATATTTCAGGGTACTGAGGTTCCTGTACAGAATTCTGCTGGTTTTTTGGGTATGACAGTGGACAAACGGATAAACTGGCAGCCGCATATTGAACAACTAAGGAAGAGGCTCAACACAACTATCTACACCTTCCTAAGGCTCAGAAACCATGTATAGATCAGGACATTCTTAAGACACTGTACTATGCTAATTTCCAGTCACTCCTGACATATGGTATTATATTCTGGGGGAGTTCTTCTTTCTCAGATCAGATATTTGTCACCCAAAAGTGGGCACTGAGAACTATGTTCAGAATGCCATATAGACAATCATGTCGTGGTCTTTTCAGGGGAAACAACATTCTGACAGTCTATGGCTTATATATTCACAAGCTTCTACTTTTCATGAGAAAACACAGTCACTACTTCTAAAACTGCATGAACTCTAATAATACAAGGAGAATGCATCCCTACATACAGGGTCTTTCACGAGGAACCTCACCCATATTTATACGGGAAACTACTGAACGTATTTTCATGAAATTCAGCACTTATAAGTATTTCACGATGCTGATGAAATCTAAAATATTTTCAAGGCATGAGCACCTCCGGTTTTTCCGGAAATGACGTCAACTTCCGTTTTTCAAATTAGAACACCATCTTTTTATTGCAGAAATAGATTCCTTAGAAAATTTCAAGTTATTTTGATGTAACATTTTTCAGTTTTGGTTGGAAAATTCTCTCTGAGCGGGAAAATTCGAAAAAAAATCGAAAAAAGAGCTCCGCTGAAACAAGAATAACTTCGAGGTTTTTGGATGGAAAATTTTCATTTGTGGGATTTTTCAAGATGTAAGATTGATGTATCCACTTTAAAAATCGAAATCGCGATTCATGATACAGGGGGTGAAAAAATCGCTTTCAAAGTTAGGGATGACAAAATCGTGAAAAATCAATTTTTTCAAATTAGAACCCCATTTTTTTATGGCAGATATTGAATCTACGTTAAAAAATAATGTGAGTGTATGCATCACATCCTTGCCCTAAAATGGATATTTTCTGAGTTAATATGACAGCGTTCATACAGGAAATAAGCTGAAATAAGGAATAAGAATAGGAATAAGAGATGGTCAACTTTTATCTTTTTCGCTTATTTTATTTGGAAAATGATAGTGCGCATGACCCAAATCCACTCCCCAATCTTTTCCGTATTGACACTTTTGACAAGTTCTAGTTTTCTAACCTAAAACTTAATGAATATTTTTTTAAATCATTGTTGATAATTATATTTAATATGGATGACCAGGAAATCATGATGGGAGCGATGTTGTTATTGATGACAAGTACTGCGATTATCGCCTTGAATAAAAGGCGGAAGTAATTGTCAAAAAATCTGTGATTTGATTGGTTCATTCTTATTTCTTATTTTATTCCAGTGATCTCTATAAACCTATGTTGTCTGCTCTTATTTCTTATTTCATTTTATTTTAGTTCTTATTTTATTTTAGTTGCTGTATAAATCCACCTTAAGAATTACGTCGGCAACTTATTATTACGTGTTCGGCATCGCTCGGAAAACCGATTGTGTGTTTGTGTCGGTAACATATGAATATGCAGCCCGGGAGCCAGTGATAGTTTTTGGTGACCAATTTTAACCCTGGCCATAATTTGTATATAGCTTAATTTGTATTTGTCTTATGGCATAGTGACCGTCAGCTGGCGCACCAGTGGTGGGTTTGCCAACGGGAGCAACGAGAACACGTTGAAAAAATATTGAGTTTCAGTCATTTTAACCCTGCTGAAATTTACAGAAATGGTAGTTTATATAATTATTCGAATAAAAAAAATCGTCCGCTGGCTGTACGTTGGTGGAAAACCCGTCCGCTGGACATGAAAACTTGTTTTCCACCAACCTGCAGCCAGCGGACCATTTTTTTGTTCGAATAATTATATAAACTACCTAACTACCATCTTTGTAAATTTTAGCAGGGTTAAAATGACGGAAACTCAAATTTTTTTTACAAGTTTTCATGTCCAGCGGACAGGTTTTCCACCAACGTACAGCCAGAGGACGAATTTTTTTATTCGAATAATTATACAAACTACCATCTCTGTAAATTTCAGCAGGGTTAAAATGACTGAAACTTAAAATTTTTTTTATATGTTTTCGTTGCTCCCGTTGGCAAACCCACCACTGTTGACTGTTGAGCCAGCTGACGGTCACATTGGCTAAGAAAACAACCCAATCAAGCTATATACAAATTACGGTTTATAATGACTGACTTTATGTCACTGGCTCCCGGGCTATTATGACCATTACCGCGAATTGAATACTATACCAGTATATTGAAAAAGGGATTGATATGTCTTCTGTAGGCTTATTTCTTGAGAGTTTTGAATAGTGGGTAATTCCGTAGGTCCGTCTAGAAGTTATTCTATACCTTTTCAACTTGGGATCGATCAAAATCAAATTGGGAATTAACATATTCAAATTGGGAATAATCAAAATCAGATTGGAAATATACACATTCAAATGGGGAATAATCAATTTCAAATTAAAATGGTATTCGTGGCTATATAAATCAAGATCAGGCATGATCAGAAGATCTTTATATTGATGAAACATCAAAAAGTGTAAGAAGTACTTGAAAAATTTTATGTTAGTGCTAAAACTCTCATATCCAAAAAAATCAAAACATCTGGTATAAACCTCTGGATATGAGCCACATATCTTGTACAGGTACTAACTGTAATGGTTGATATATTTCTTCTTATCAAATTTTCCATTCTTTGAAGACGAAATACTGTCTGTGTTATGTTTCCATTGCATACCGCAATTACCTGCTTTTTCATTGAATCTGCAGCTTTCTTCTTTGTATAAGGCATGATTATGAAAAAGGAATTGTAAACTTATCGTTCGTTACTTAAGGCGGACTCCCACTACTCGTATATTTGGCAAGTACGCAAATATTTGCGTACTTGGCAAGTAGATGAAGTTTCGAATTTGAATGACAAGATTGACAAGTATTGGCCGAGTGAATCACTCCCACTACATGCCAAATATAGGCAAGTGGCAAATATTTGCCAAATACACGAGTAGTGGGAGTCCGGCTTTACTTTTGACAAATTTGAGAGTTTATTACATATCGAGTACTTAAGTCAAAGATCTGATTCACATTCATTCCAATATGAAATTGATTATTGCCAATTTGAATATGTTAGTTCCCAATTTGATTCTGATAGTTCCGAATTTGATTTTGATAGTTCCCCATTGAAGTTGAAAAGGTACCTATAGTATGTATACTCCATTCACTTTTATTTAATCACATAGGAGGTCATGGTTTCGTTTTCAGGAGTTGGTGCACCTGATGAAAAGTCTGTGCGCTTACACAAAATATCGTTAATGACAAAACGAGGTTGCCAGTTGCCAGTAAAAGTACCAGAGATATGCCACATTTTGTTTGTTCGTATCGATCGGCGATTTTGGGGCGAAATATCGATAGGAAATCGCCTATTTTTCCGTTCTTCGTCGTCCAGAAGAAGTTTCCCGTCGATATGAGAAATTTCGTGCGAGTGTCATTTTTCCTTTCACGACTTTTGGCGTGAGTACGAACGGCAAATTTGAATTGGACCAAAAATCGATTTACAAGCATAAATAGCGAAAGTAAGTACCTACTAATCGACCTTTTTGAACTTGATAACGAAGTTTTTATTAGGTATCTGGCCGTTTAGAAAGATTTCAAACGAAATTCCGGTCCCCCAGAAGTTTGGTTAGTTTCGGTATCGTTTTTGGTGCTCAAAATTTATTTGGAATGTTTGAATGGGCAAAAAAGGCTTCCCTATACGATCTTCTAACGAAAGCGACCGGAAAATATGGTTCAGGTAGGATTTTCGAGGAATTATGAGGAGAGAACTTGCAGAATGAAATTGCAGGATTTTCGTAAGTAAACGGGTTCTGGATGGCCATCATCGGTCTCTGAATGATTATTGTTGATCGTTTTCATGTTACAGAAAAAAAATACGTCGAAAAAGCTAAAAAAAAAAGAAGAAATACGACTATATTGCATTCAACGGTAGGTGAATTCAGATTCCGATGAATTGAAATGTCACTGGAGCTTTCATTCCTTTGCCGAAAGTGGAAATAGGCTATATTGAACCAGAATAGGTACATCGGTTTTTTCCATATTCCAGGAGTTTGTGTCTTATTTTAGAACAGGTGAATGATAAATGTGAAGCATATGTTTGACCTATTCCATTTTATTTCTACAAACCTAGTGTAGTAGTAATGTAGGTATGAATATTTTTTAAACTAATAAATTACTATACAGTCAGAATATTTTCCTCCTTGTTCATAAGATCAAATAAATGAAATGTTGTCAAATCTTGAACTTTCAGTTCAAGAGGATAATAAACATTAAATCTTCACAAGCATCCACATGAAAATTATGTGCAATGCAATTTTTTTCCATGGCGAAAAATAATATATTTCAACAGTGATCTCTTGTACTTTTCATGCAAATAACTAGAAAAGGAATCCTTTCTATCAATTCATATAAACGTTAATTATTTTCGTCCATCACATCTTTTCCAATTCATTCACATTCTGAGAAATACGCTAAGAATGTAAAAAGGGCAACATAGTGTTGACTTGGAACATGAAAATAATCTGAAAAACGTCATAACTTCGATACAGAGTGGAATGTGTCAAATTTCCAAGGCCAGAGTTGTGATTTTATAATTGTGAATGGAGTAAACATACTTTTATTCGTTCTTCTCATGAACAATCACAAAGTAACGGACTATTCTTTCCATTATTTTTCAGTAAAATTTCACTACTCACAAGCATTTTGCAATAATCGGAACCAAAAAAGAAAAAGGGAGAGAAATCGATAGGGAAAATCGATTAATATATTCATAATCAAATTGTTTCTTTTTAGAATAGAGAAACGCATTAAGCCATGAAGGCTTTCTAGATCTAGCCAGTCTTGTATCTGGTATATAATTTATATTAGGAAATAAATTTGGAATAGAATGAAATTTATCCCCCATGACAGCAACCTGTCTTCGAATATGAGGACATTTTATGTTTGAAAAAACTGGTAACCAAGCTGATGAAGTTGATCTAATGGTTCCAGTAATAATCCTCATAGAAATATTAATATTAATGTTCATCAATTTTATGGACATGGGAACTGTTAAACCAATTCAGCTGCAGAAAAAACCAAGGCTAAAGCAGCCGTACAAAGTGTGGTCGCATCGGCACCCCAGGATATACCAGCTAATTTTTGGAGTATATTATTCCTCGTTTTCAACTTGAGACGTAAACTTTCCAAATGTACCTCAAAATTAAAAAAAAAATCTAGTTTTATTCCAAGATATTTAGGAGTGAAATTATGAATTAAGAGTGCATTATTGAAACTAACCCTCAATGTTCCATGTTTTTGGCAGTTATTCAAATGAAAACACGACACTTCTGTTTTATTGGGACTTGGGCATAGACGCCACTCCAAAAAATAATTCTTCAAAATTTCTAAATCTGCAGTTGGAGTATTGTCAATAATGTTGAAATCGGAATGACGAAAGGAAAAGGCAATATCATCTGCATAAATGAATTTCTCGGAGGAAGTATCAGGAATATCACTTAAATATAAATTAAAATGAAGGGCAGATAAAACCGATCCTTGGGGAAGTCCATTATGCGAAGTCTTGAAACTACTACTGTAACCATCAACAAAAACACGAAGACTTCTTCTCAATAAGACTAACCATCTTTCCACATTTCAATTGTTTATGAAGTTCAGAAATTAATCCATCTTTCCATACTGAATCATAAGCCGATGATAAATCAATAAATGCAGTTCCTGTCTTTATAACTTTTTATTAAAACCTGGTTCAATGAAAGTGGTGAGACTAAGGACTTGATCAGAACAATTTCTTTTTTTCCTAAAACCTCCCTGACAATTCTGTAAACCATCTTCAACATATGATTCGATCCTAAAGAGAATCAATCATTCTAAAATTTTGAAAGGGACACTCAATAAACTAATAGGAATAATAGGATGATAACTAGGTACTTGGATCCGAAGAATTTTTACTACGTTTCAGGATCGCTACAACTTTTGCTCTATACGAAATTCAACTGGAAAAAGACCAGAATTCAATATATCATTATTGAAAGACAATAACCAATACAGAGCCTTCTTGCCCAAATTTTTTATGAAGCGAAAATAATATTATTATGTGATATACTAATAATTGCTACATGTAATATTATCCATTTGTAAAGCCAAGGGTTTTTGCTTTGGGGTACCGACCAACTGTTAATTCCATGATTCCTCCTGCCTCATGCACCAATAAAGGTATCATCCCATTCATCCCTTGTGTCAAATCATCAAGTGTTTTGTTTACCTGTTTTCACCTCATTTCCCATCCATTATTTCACTGATCTGAATTATCACGAACTACTACGTTATAACATAGAATCCTACCAAAAGATAAGACGATCACAAAGTCAGGCCAAAAATTTAAGTATTAAATCTCCTTTAGTGTTACAGAGTGGGATATGCCCTCATTTCTCACCTTTGAATATACTCTATAGCTCTCTTCGCTGAGTCAATTCAAGGCCTTGAGAAAATGAGGACATCGTATGATTGAGAATCTTATCCAGAATTTTTCTTTAATTTTAATCATTTTTTCCTGATCGCATATTTCAGTTGAATTTGAAAGTAAGAAGTCTTAATATTTATCGTACCTAAATGACACGAGGAATTTCAACTTTAGAAACTTAGGAAGTATATACATCTGGGTATCGAAATTACCTACTCGTCCTACTCCTATACTCTCTAAAAGGCTTCAAATTTTTATTTCGTTGGAAGAAAATGACGAGATGGCTAACGATCGAAATTTTTCAACGTTTATTTTACATTTTTACAATTGAAAGGAGTAGTTCCTGTTTCTCAAGAAACTAGATTCGAATGCTCCACAGTACACATATAGTTCATTCATCTATGACAGTGACAGTACACACTGATATATTGAGGACCGTAAGCAGACCACCTCTAGCCATCTGCTAGACTGCTAGAGCAATAAATATCTTTTCTCTTCTCTCTGTTTGCACTGGAGCACTGAAAGAGAGATGAAAGAGGTGGTCTGCTTACGGTCCTCAGTCCTCACTATCTCAGTGTGTACTGTCATAATAAAAGAACTATATGTGTTTATATGTACTGTACAGTGCAAACATTAATTTGCAAAACGGCAAACATTATTTTGTAAACAGGAAAAATTAAAAAAGATCAGAAGAAACTAGTTTTATTTAACATTCCCTCATTTTCAAATTCATGTGAAATATGGAAGATCAAAAAATTGGTACAACTTCTCCCTGCTCTCGTCCATCTCATAGACCAAACATTTTCTGTAGAATCTGCAAACATAGAAAAATGATTTTAGAATTTTGATCGATATCGTATCAAACATGAAAATTTCATTAAATTGGAAAGGAATAGTCCATCTCAAAGTGAAGTGTTGGAATTCGTCCAAAAAAATTCACAAAGCAGAAAATCGTCTCCATATAACTGGTGTTTTTATGGAAGAAAAAGAATTGAACTTTCTGAAGTATACAAGGGGTACCAGCGGATACAGGGGGGAACATGGGGGGCCATGGCTTCCCCCTTGGGCCTCGAAATTGACAATGATCCCTTTAGTAGTTCAATTCCTAATATTCTCAATAAATATATGTATTTCATTTTAAGTCTTTAACTCCTATAATGTTGGTAAAAAATTTCTATCAAATTCATGACCACCCCCCTGAAAAACTGTCTGGATCCTCCAGTGCAAGAGGAGTCACGAGGAACTGTACCTATTCCTACCACGTATAGGGGCTACTCAGGTAAATATCAAAATCAAATGACCATTTAAAAGTAACTTCTCCCTTCCATATGTTTTTTATACAGGGCTCGAATATTCCTCATCCAACATTGGCAAAGACCTCACACACGGTGAATTTTTTGTGAAAACCAAAAACAACCAAAATTTGTGGGGCTGAACCTGGATTTTTAGAATTATGAAAAAGTTGGTTTCTGAAGGTAGGTACTTCGAAACAATATTATCCGAAAATTTTAATTGATTCAAAATACGCGTTCAAAAGTTTTGACGAATCAAAATTTTCGTTAAAAACCGAAAATCACCGAAATTCATCTGAGTAGGAACCACCACATATTGGTATGTGGAAGGAAAGATTGATAAGATTATTTAAAACAATGTGGCTAGAGAAGTCCGGAAAGTCGAATCAATTAAAATAATTAATTAGAAAAATAAGTGATCATAACCAATAAAAATTGAACTATATTCGAAATAAAAAAAAATTAAGAACCGTTTTCAACATAGAATTCAACTTACTTACATGAAATTCTTGCTACTTAAACATCGTATAATAGGATAATCTTCTTTGAAACATTTTCTGTAAGGCCCATTGAAGTATATTCTGCCCACCATTGAAGATTCCAAATTTTGTGTGTCTTTCAAGCAATAGTAAAATTCCAAATCGCAATCACAATGCATGCTGAAATTATATTATTGGTAGAGCATAACAGAAAAAATCAAAACATAAGTGAGAAGAGTGTATGGTGTCAATCAAATTAGAGAATCGAATGACAATGAAGAAGTATTACTGATGGCTTGATATACTGCGAATGGACAAAGAACATCCAGAGCTCTATGATTTACCCATTTTCTTCGACTCTGTGATCTGGTTTTCTGAAGGGGGGCACCCAGCACCCCACGAAGATTCTACCTGTTTTTAACACGCTTCTGCTGCTCGTCTAGCAACGGTCATACACAGCGCCATCAGTCCGCCACTTACAAGCTCGAACATACCTAAGTATGCAAACAGTGAATGAATTCGTTCCGTGAGAGAAAAGACTATTCATTTTATCTACACGAGGCCACAGAAAACAAACCGAAATATCTCTTCAAGTCTGACCATACATTTTTTTTTTATTCTCGTGGTGATAAGAGTTGGTACCGCAGTCCATTCTTCTCTCCAAGAGAGCTCTTGGATAATTAACACACATTGAATAGGAAATTCGATAATTTCTTATAAGTTTCCACTTTCGCCATTTAAAGCCAAAAACGAAAATACCTTGGTTGATTGGTCATTATTACTTTTCTTGTTTAATCAATTGAATAAAATATCTGGAATAGTAATAGCGTCACCAATGTGGTTTGAACGTGTAAATGAACGCACACAAAATATAATAATAGGGGTTGTCGTATCACAGTATTTTCAAGAAAATTCCTTCCTCATCTAAATAATGAATTTATTCCTAACTTTCTGCACCTATACAGGGTCTTTCACGAGGAACCTCACCCATATTTATACGGGAAACTGCTAAACGTATTTTCATGAAATTCAGCACTTATAAGTATTTCACGATGCTGATGAAATCTAAAATATTTTCAAGGCATGAGCACCTCCGGTTTTTCCGGAAATGACGTCAACTTCCGTTTTTCAAATTAAAACACCATTTTTTTTATTGCAAAAATAGATTCCTTAGAAAATTTCAAGTTATTTTGATGTAACATTTTTCAGTTTTGGTTGGAAAATTCTCTCTGAGCGGGAAAATTCGAAAAAAAAATCGAAAATAGAGCTCCGCTGAAACAAGAATAACTTCGAGGTTTTTGGATGGAAAATTTTCATTTTTGGGATTTTTCAAGATGTAAGATTGATGTATCCACTTTAAAAATCGCGATTCATGATACAGGGGGTGAAAAAATCGCTTTCAAAGTTAGGGATGAAAAAATCGTGAAAAATCAATTTTTTCAAATTAGAACCCCATTTTTTTATGGCAGATATTGAATCTACGTTAAAAAATAATGTGAGTGTATGCATCACACCCTTGCCCTAAAGTGGATATTAACTCAGAAAATATCCATTTTAGGAAGTTGACGTCATTTCCGGAAAAACCGGAGGTGCTCATGCCTTGAAAATATTTTAGATTTCATCAGCATCGTGAAATACTTATAAGTGCTGAATTTCATGAAAATACGTTCAGTAGTTTCCCGTATAAATATGGGTGAGGTTCCTCGTGAAAGACCCTGTATACACACTGTCTACACTGATGATATGGCGTTACTATTTCTTGATTTGGAAGCTTACCTTACGAAGTCTACTGGATTTGTTAGATTATAGTTTGTTTCACCTTTCAGAATGAACTGAGAGCATTTATCGTGGGTCCTACAACAATTATCGAGTTCCCTGAAAACTCCCAAATCCTCGTCATTATCTGCAATGTCTCCATCACCACACCATTTGGTACCTGAAGAAAAACAATTTGATTGATGGCTGAAAACCGCCATTTTAACGAAACCTAAAGTGGGAGGATAAATCATTATTTGAATATCAAATTAATTTATATTTCAAATATTTCTCGGTAAACAACCACTGACCCAAAGTCAGCAGCTTTTGAGTGCTCGTTCATCCTCATTGAAGATAGATCCACCTTATGGGTAGAATCGCATACAATCAAAATTAGGATAATAAGTCTATGCATACAATCATCCGACAGAAAAAAATTACAGCTTTCAACAGAATTTTAGATTGAGATCACCTGTCAAATAAATCATCCATCTGTTATTACAGAAATATTGGGAATTGATTCAATAATTGGACCAGATCATGCATATGGCATGAATACTTCATACTCCATCAATTTCATTTTGCATAATTTCATCTCGATGGAATTCATAGGAAGACAATATTTCGACTGACCATATTAACAGAACCGCGACAATCACAAGATCCGAAAAATTCCTTTCCTATATGCAGACCACTCACGAGGCATCTGTTCCGAGCATTCTGGAAGCCGACCCACTGGCGGTTACAGGGGAAGGCAGGGCATGGCGGCCATGGCACCCCCTTGGACCTCGAAATTGACAATAATCCCTTTATAGTAGTTCAATCGATCCCTGATATTTTCCATAAAGAAAAATCAATTTAGGTCTTCAACTCCTATAATGTTGGTGAATAATTTCTATCAAAACATACCCCCCCCTTGAAAAACTGTCTGGATTTACCAGTGAGCCGACCTCGAAGCCCGACTTTTCAGGCATCCAACCGGACTCCAGGCGTCCGAAAAATTCAACAGGCATCCAAGCGGGCACTCTAAAGCCTCGGGAGTCCGCACTGGCATTCAGTTCAGACTTTCCATTTTCCAAACGTTTTGAACTTCGGGCATCGACTGCCGACAGACAGGAGTTATGTTTTAAAAAAATATTCCCCAAATGTCCTCCTCTGCTGTTTCTACAGATGACCACCCTTTTCTGAAAATTTTCAGTAACGTTTTGACACATTTGCGGTTCAATTTCACCAAAAACTTCGGAAATGTTGTGCGGATTGTTAAAATAGACTTTGTCATTGAGGAAGCCCCATAAAAAAGTCGAGTGGAGTAAGATCACACGTCATGCGGCGAGGGGAACTTTGGAATTGTTACGGACACGTTTTCCCGGCCGGGTAATTTCTCGCAATGGTGATGTTCAGTGGCCTGCTAGATCGTGTGATCTTACTCCGCTCGACATTTTTTTATGGGGCTTCCTCAAGAACAAAGTCTATTTTAACAATCCGCAGACGATTAATGACCTGAAGCACAACATTTCCGAAGTTATTGGTGAAATTGAACCGCAATTGTGTCAAAACCTTACCGAAAATTTTGAGAAAAGGATGGTCATCTGTAGGAACAGCAGAGGAGGACATTTGGGGGAATATTATTTTGAAAACATAACTACACCCTACCTCTACATTTTGTTGATATAAACATAGGGGAAATACGTACAAAATGACATGTATGGACAAAATGACATAGGCATCATAACTTAAGTTCGGAGGTATCAAATGCGGAACTGCCTACCATATCACACGACCCGAGTTGCTTCTATTAACCTCTGAAAATTAGCAAGAGCTACTCTGGTTCATTCGGTCGTTATAAGTGATAACAGAAATCAATAGGTCACGAGTTTTTTTTATTGCGCCAAATTTTCAGAAGAAATGGCCAGTTTTCACCACTTTTTTCATTCAAATTGCATTCAATTCAAACTTTGCTTATTTGTCATTGTATTCAGGAAGCTTTTTGTATGTTGAATATACTTTTTGTATTAATTCGATACATTTCTAATTTTATAACGCTGTATGGACAAAATGACATATACAGTGAACGGACAAAATGACATAGGTATTTCAGCTGAATTAACCGTATCTACCGGACAAAACCAAGACAATCCATCTCAGGCTCCATCAGCAAACAAAGAATCAGGACTTGTCTTAAGATATTCATAACAAAATCTTCATCTGCGGCTAATAAAGGCATTGCATCTTAACCTACTCTTGCTGATCCTATGAGGCGGTTTCTCCAATCCCTAAAGGACGATTTATAAGTGAACAAGGCATAACGTGAGCCGAGGACTCGACAAACGTACTTAGTTTCAACTTCTACACCTAATAAGATTGCAATCAAATAAAAAAAGAGCCCATACCTCCTCCAAAAACAAGGAGACAAGTCCCTAGGGCATTATTTAAAGAACACAATGAAGAAGAAATTTTCCTAGCAACTTTCGAGATCATGAAGACGACTGTCCAGTGTCCATCTATCTATTGTTATGAGACCTTTTTTTCCCGATTTAGATCTTCTCCAGGATTAGCCCTGAAGAAGACTGATTACGGTGCATGCATTGCTTGCATTGGGCTCACGCATCTTGTGCTGATGCTCCTAGAAGAACCAAACGTTTCATTGGTGAACTTTGTCCGTAGTTTTGTAACTATGAGTAGAAAAATACAGTTGCCTATTGCCGGTATGTCATTTTGTCCATAGCATTCGGACAAAATGAATTTCGTTTATCCCAATTAATCTAAGAATATTTTATTTCTTGGTACTTTTATTTCATAAAGGTTGATTAGATTTTATAAAGAAAGGACCAAAGATCAGAGATGTCGAATATGACATTACTGTGATTCACTACTAACAAGTTATGCCTCTGAAATAAAACCCTATGTCATTTTGTACGTACTTCCCCTACATGTTATTTTCCTAATATTGTTGGTTTTATTCAAAAACGAAATCCCGAAGTTCCTATTGGGACACTCTTTATATACTCCATTCACTTTTATAAAGTATCCCGGTTTGCCATGACATTCTGACACATTTCACCGTGTATATTTTGAAAATGTTAGTTTATAGTCATCTTCCTGCCGGATACATACGCAACGTTGTCGTTTCTACATAGAGATCGTAGTAATTACGTATTCAAAATGTTTATTTATCTACTCCCATAGAATATTATATCCATTATGCAACAAATAACATTATAGGGATCACATAAAATATAATTACTGAATATATTTATGAATAAATTCAGAGATTTTACAAAGACTTGACAACAGCGGCGTGTCTCTCAGTAACTCTGGGCATTGACTCCTCCATCCATCACAAACTTCAACCAATCATATTGCAAATTGAGCCACTGACGTCACAGCAGGGGAACGTTTGAATTCATACGTGTTGAAATCACATTTTCGTTATCGAATAATTAATCAATTCTTCAAAATTCAGAGTGAATAAATGGTTACAAATGTGTTATAAACTGCTCTTCATTATGTCATGGGAAGGAAAGTGCATACTTTGACTTTCACGAGTGCCAACCTGCGTCCTGCGTCCGTTTTAAGCTCGGTTTTAAGTGACTATTCCACTCATTTCATTTTTAGTGAGTAATTTTCCTTAGCAACATTTGTTTCTCATCGATAAAACATGGTAACGGGCAAAATCAACAACTTGGTTTTTCATCGACTATTTCCCTCGTCTAAATTTCCACCAATCAGAAACGCGCAATTTTGAATCACAAATGGTTTCTAGATGGAAAAATTGTTTGGCAGCAGCTGTCAGCAGTTTTTTCGGGTTTACCCGCGGCAAAACTTGACAGTTGTTGTCAACGAAAATTAATAATACATACATAGATGCATCCAGAATAATCTGTTACTCATGAAATAGTCTTGTCAAATACCATTCGTGCATCTAATTTTTCCTGTGAAAAAAATCGAAAAAACACAATGCCAAGTAATATTTTTTTAACAAAAAGCATTCATGCAGGTGCAAAAATCCTCGTCTTCGACTCAGATTTTTGTTGCCACCAGCACTCATGCTTCTTGTTAAAATATTACTTAGCAACGTGTTTATTCGATTTTTTTCGGAAAAATTGGATGCACTTATGATATTACTTACGACAAAATTTTTGACGTTTCTCAAATTCATAGATAGCTTCGGGAATGAACACCATAGAGAAAACAAACAACGTTTAGTTGATCTATGATGAATACTTATTTCTCAAATAGCGCAATACAAGCCCTATGTGACCATCTTCAGACACATTTTTTCGAGAAATAGTCATTTCGAATACCACTCGAGATGAAATTTAAGCAGTAAAATTTCTCTCTTGTAATATTCAAGTTTGTTGCTTCTCGGCAATTTCGCGAATGATATTTGTATCAAAATCACGAGCCGTTAGGCGAGTGATTTTGGAAAAATGTCATGAACTTTCATAAGTAATATCATAATCTTTGATCATAAGTGCATCCAATTTTTCCGAAAAAAATCGAAAAAACACGTTGCTAAGTAATATTTTAACAAGAAGCATGAGTGCAGGTGACAACAAAAATCCGAGTCGAAGACGAGGATTTTTGCACCTGCACGAATGCTTTTTGTTAAAAAAATATTACTTTGCACTGTGTTTTTTCGATTTTTTCACAGGAAAAATTAGATGCACGAATGCTATTTGACAAGACTATTTCATGAGTAACAGATTATTCTGGATGCATCTATGTATTATTAATTTTCGTTGACAACAACTGTCAAGTTTTGCCGCGGGTAAACCATAGAACTTATAGTACATGGAATGCTATTACCAGATCAAAAAGTGGGTAAACATCTCAAGTTGGAGGAATCTCTAAATTTCCATGTTCCCATGGATACGACCTGTCACACCAAACAGAAACACAGAAATGTTTGCCGAAATGCCCAGTGAATCGGATCTTGACGATTAAATTCATAGTATTTCTGTGTTTCTATTCTGTCTGACAAGTAGTAACCATGGCAACATCGAAATTTCAGTATTCCTCCAACTGGAGATGTTTATCCACTTTTTTAAGCTGAGCAGCAAGGCTAATGGCATTCCATGTACTATAAGTTCTATGGGGTAAACCCGAAAAAACTGCTGACAGCTGCTGCCATACAGTTTTTCCAACTAGAAACCATTTGTGATTCAAAATTGCGCGTTTCTGATTGGTGGAAATTAAGACGAGCGAAATAGTCATTTTACAATCGAGAAATTTTGCCGGCAAAATTTCATCTCTAGTGGTATTATATATGAAAAAAATTAATAAACCTAAATCTTGGCCAACCGGGATACTTCATAAAAGTGAATGGAATATGGTTTGCTAATGGAAAAATTTTTTCAGTTAAGGCGGACTCCCACTACTCGTGTATTTGGCAAATATTTGCCACTTGCCTATATTTGGCATGTAGTGGGAGTGGTTCACTCGGCCAATACTTGTCAATCTTGTCATTCAAATTCGAAACTTCGTCTACTTGCCAAGTACGCAAATAATTGCGTACTTGCCAAATATACGAGTAGTGGGAGTTCGCCTTTAGAAGCTACATGCTGAATACTTCCCAGTTAGTGTAAGCAGAATCTTAGAAAATCCGAGCGCATAACCAAAAAAAATCCCCTTCATCATTTTTGTAACAGCGACCGGGTTGAGATTGAGTTTGTAATATAGAACTTATATGGTTACGATAAGTTCTATGTTTTGTATTTAGTATTGTCAAATATTGTCGTCATATTGTGTCAAAATTCGTTCCAATTCATTTCAATTTCATGCTCATAAGATTTTACCTGGAAAAATCGTTTTAGCACCAGGTCCTCCAATGCCGTTGCCCTCTTCAGGTACATTATTTAGGCTATTGTAGCATTCCATCCTGAAAAGTTTGGACATAAATAGTACGTACGAGAAAAGTAAATCGAGGGATCACGAATATAGACAGTTTTCGAGAAAAAATCAATTCAAGGCAGTGGGGACGCGAGAGTGAGACGCCAGGGCCTCTATTCTTGAAAACCAGGGAGTAGAACAGTCGAGAGAACGGTAACGTGGCCCTACTGATAATCTATAAGCCACGTCACCGTTCTCTCGACTGTTCTACTCCCTGGTTTTCAGCCCTGAGCTGCTGCCGGCTTTTCACGCCGGTGAGACTGGCGTCTCACCCTCGCGTCCCCACTGCCTACTTATTCTTCTGTAGGGTGCTGCTGATTGGTCACTTTCATTAATTAATTACTAATAAACTACGTTATCAAAAAATTTCAAACATGGATTTTTGGGCTTAGAATATTTTTCACTATCGATCCCCTCAATGGGGTGCGCGACTTCTGGGACACCCTGTATGTATGTATATATAGGGTGTTTCACCATAAACTGGACAAACATATATTGCCGTGTAGATGACACCGGGAAAGTCATTTTTGCCTTATGACATATAGGTACCCCGTTTTCGACGCATAAGCGAGATACAGGGTGTTTAATGTCAACTTTGAGCAATATTCTGATAACTGTGGTGAGTTATGCGTGACATTTGAAATAACGGTAGCTGGTCACGTCACATCTTAGTATTTTTTAGGGCTCAATTTATTTGTGATGTAGAATTCTGAAAAAAAATTTCAGAATGGCGGAAGGCCTGCAAAGTTGGAATTTTTTTTCTAGGTTGTCGATTTAAAAAGCACGACTTCAACGTACTCGATTTTCTTAGATTTTCCGTGGAAAAATTTTTTCAAAATTCGAACTCAACTTTTTTTTTACATGTCTTCAGTGAAAAAAATTTCGGCCGAAATTGTTGAAATCTTCCATGGTTGAACTATCTTTCATTCTGGATGCTGAGGTGAAAACAGAATGAAATAATATCTATTGGTTTTCTTTTTGTAGCCTTCCAAAAATTACGCTCGGAAAACTTTCATAATTTTTATTCAAAAAACTGGAAGCCGTACGAGGCCAAAATTGTGCGAATGGGCTGCCAAAATGACCCGGACATAAATATGAATTTATAAACCCAAAAATTTTTTTGGTTTATAAATTCATATTTCCGTCCGGGTCACTCTGGCAGCTCATTAGCCTAAATTTGGCCTTCGTACGGCCTCCAGTTTTTTGAATAAAAATTATGAAAGTTCTCCGAGCGTAATCTTTGTAAGGCTACGAAAAGAAAACCAATTGATATTTTTTAATTCTGTTTTCACTCAAGTATTCAGAATTAAAGATAGTTCGACCATGAAAAGTTCCAAAAATTTCGGGCGAAATTTTTTTTCACTGAAGACATTTGAAAAAAAGGTTGAGTTCGAATTTTTCACGGAAAATCTCAAAAAATTGACTATGTATGTTGAAATAGTGCTTTCCAAATTGAGCCCTAAAATACTAAGATGTGACCAGTAACCGTTATTTCAAATGTCACGCATAACTCACCACAGTTATCAGAATATTGCCCAAAGTTGACACCCTGTATCTCGCTTATGCGTCGAAAACGGGGTATATGTCATGGGGCAAAACGACTTCCCCGGTGTCGTCTACACGGCTACATATGTTTGTCCAGTTTATGGTGAAACACCCTGTATATATCTATTTCTTTTTCAGGCTATACCTATACAGTCCGAACCGTTTAATGGATTTGAGATTTCATCAGATTCATATGAATTTTGAGAGTGACTTTAGTTTTTTTTAAGATTCTTCTTGCCGATAGCGTGCAATTCTCTGCATTCACGCATTCAATTATTTTCTATTCACCAATCCTCGAAAAAGAAGAGAAATTAACTGTAATAAGCTGAAAAAATTCTACAAACTAGCTCAAGTCAAAACTAAATGTGAATTTCAACTTACAAAATATTCATTGCATATACATAATTCACAGGTGTGCACATGTTTCAATGTTTATTGCTCTGAGCCCTCATTAAATTTGAAACTCTGAACTTAAATATACGAAAGCAACGAAAACATGAGAGATATGTATATCTACTTCCTAGATGAAAAATTTCAATAGGCACGTCGTATTCCCATGAATATGCGGAAGTTCTGTTTCTTTCGGAAAATTGCTAATTAGGTATAAAACACCGTTCAAAAGATAAGAGAATTGTGAGATGATTGATAAAGACCTCGAACCACACATGAAAGTGTTCGAATCAAATTTATGAACCAGTTCAGTATAGAGTTTCCAAAACTCTATTTAAGGTTTTATTTTAATCAAATAGCAATATTTCCTATCTCAGATATTAATCTTTGATCTGCACCAAATAGGTACCAATCAGTGGCAGCTCGTGGCACTGGCGGATCCAGACAGCTTTTCAGGGAAGGGCCTGAATTTTTTCAGGGGGGCCATGAATTGTTATTGAAAATATTAGGGATCGATTGAACTTCTTTCAAGGGATAATTGTCAATTTCGAGGCCCAAGGGGGGGGGGCAAATATTATAATAATAATAACTTTATTTTCAAGAATAACATGATGATATGATATGATATATTGTTTATCCTGATTACTCCTAGGTCTCCTGTGGAGACCCCTCTGAAATTACAAGCTTGAAGCTTATAACTTGAAAATACATAATCATTTCTCATGAAGATAAATTTTGTGATGGAATGTTCATTGTTCAATGTAAATTTTCACTGACCAACTGGCACATCCTCTGATGCTAGAACCATAGATTGAAGAACTATATTTAAGACCACGGATACTCAAACATTTTTTGAGTATCCGTGATCTAAGACATATATCCACTGAACTATGTAGTTCACTGCATATATCTAATAATTCCTTTATGGGGAATGAGCCAATCAAAACTGAAGCTGGGCTTTGGTAACAATCCAGATCTGCGCTTGTGCGGCAATATTGAGAATAAAAATATTTTTTTAATTCTATCTCTCTCTAACACATCGTATTATGCTGTGAAACGTATGTCATTCTTAACTTCATGTGAATAGTTTCGATCGTAACCTCACAATTTGATGTGAAATGTTTCAATCGCTTTTATTCCGTTTTCTTCAAGTCCTTAATATCATTGTTAACTCCTATTCATATTCTAAAATTGAATTGAAAGTATTTGAGTGGGATATTTTTCATTCTGGATATCCATTTTATTGTTGTCTTTCAGAATAAACATAACCTCTAAATTTCTCGCAATTTTTTAATTTCCAGTTGACGCAAGCGTACAACTCAAGCCTTACCAAAGATTTGGCTTCACTTTGTGACTGTGAAAAGCAGGCTGCAGGGGTATAATCCATATTGGTATTAGTAGATATATGATCTAAGACTATATTTCTACGGTCTAAGCTCGATACTATTCTGAAATACATATTAAATTTTCTGGAATTGAATTGATAACTTCTGAATTACAATTTTCTTTTTCTGAAATCGAATTTGCCACTTCTGAATTTCAATTCACTATTCAGAATTAAAACTTTGTTTTTCTGAATTACAACTTCCTAATCTGAATTTCAAATTCGTTTTTCTGAAATTGAATTAACTATTCTGAAATTCAATTTCTGTTTTCTGAATTACATATTGCTATTTTGAAATACATGTCCTCTTTTTGAAATTCAACTTTGAATTTCAAATCTACATTCAATATTGATCTACCTTCGATATTGATCTACTTATAAGGTAGATCTACGCGCTCTACTAGTATGGATTGAAAGACAAGACTTCAAAGTATCCTAGCCAGCTATAATAAAGCATCTCCAGCATATGGAGTGTCCACAATAAGACTATGAACATGACGAATTTCAAATCGATTTTTCTTCATTTTTTCAAATGCAATGCATATAATTTTTTTTCATCATTGTAATCACTATCAAAATATAATAATACAGAACAGAAGAGGATTTTTAAGAGCTTGATACCTTCGAATTCAAATAGCAGATTTGGCTTTTCTGTGATTAATGAGAACTGTCAAATTATTCCACTCAAGAATAGATGGATCTTTCACTCAGAATAAGCATCATCGAAGCTTCAATTCATATTATCATATTATAGAGAAATGAGGAACTAGAAAGTTTTGATGTATCTACTCAAAAATGTGATGAAATCAGTTACTGAAGACAGAAATTTGCTTTCTGTGCCCATTTTTCAAAATACATTTTTGATAAATTTCTTTGTTTCTACTCGAAGAGTCGAATCTTGCAGGAATTTCAAACAAGCTTCAAGCTTGGGAGCTTGAAGATCTGCGTGCGTGCTTAAATTATAGGGGGTATAGTCAAAGCGTGCGTGTCTGTGAAACTTATGAATATCATTTTTTCGAAGAAAGTTGTATAAGGATAAGTGAGCGGGCACTTTTTTGTATCCTAAAGTTTCGAAACTCGTTTTTTTGTAGCATTCATAACTTGTACATTCAAACTCATTGGTACTTTTTGGATTTTTACATCATTTTTTGAGTATTCATCCAATCCGTAAAAACTATGATGATATGAATTGAAGCTGCAATGATGTTAATTCTGAATAGAATAATTTGACAGTTCTCAATAACCACAGAAAAGCCAAATCTACTTTTTGAACTCGGAAGTAAATGTGAATTTAGAGGAAAAACTCTTAAAACCCTATTCTGTTAAAGATATGCATATCATGTATTTAACAAAAAAAGAAGTAAATTGAATGGTGATTACAAAAATGAAAAAAGATTATATTATATGCATTGCATTTGAAAAAATGAAGAAAAATCAATTTAAAATTCGTCATTTTGATAGTCTTTTTGTGGACACTCCATATGCTGAAGATGCTTAATTATAGCTGGCTAGGATACTTAGAAATCTTGTCCTTCAATCCATATAAAGCTGTTATTGGTATGTGCAAGGGTTCGTGAAATATAATTGGATAGCATATCCTCTACCTACAAGTATCATTTTTTTGTCAAAATGACCAATATTAAGAAAACTGTCGAATGAAGATATGTGAAATGTATACGAAGGCATGCAGGAAGTTTCAGAGAATTGCAAAACACTACTGAATATAGGGTGTCCCATTTGAAAAAACAAAGTTACCCAATATTCCTCTTATGTGGGCCACCCGATATATTCGAAAAAATTTTTAGGTTGTGCTCTTCTGGGAGTATATTAAGTCTACATCAAAAAATTTTGGCAAACTCAGACCGTTACGCCAGAGAGAGGTTGTCTCTGGTTACGCGTATATCGTCCGCTGCGGCTCAAGTGGGACATCCTGTATACTATGCTATCATCATTGTTTAAACAATGCAGTATAAGGTATTATCATTTCTCCTTAAACAATGGTATTATCATTGTTTAAACAATGGTATTTAATGTGCTTAGAGTATCCGTGGGTATGAGCAAAGAGAAAAGGAGGAAAAAGAAAGTAGTCAAAGGGTTCTGTAGTTCTGTGATCTTCAACAAACGTCGAGATTTTAACCTCACTTTATATGAACATTTGAAAACTTTTACCCTCATATCAGAGACTCTGCTCATATCTCGTTTTTTTCGATATTTAAAAATGAATCTCAACTTCGAAGATGTTATTCAATATTATTATGAGCAAGAGAAATTCACGATACTCTCTAATTTCCACGAAAGAAACCTGTCAGTACATAAAAATTAGAAAAGATATTATTATTTTAAGAGTGTATTTTTCACCAGGAATCCCATAAAGGAATGGCTCAAAAATGATTTAAAACGAAGCAATGGAAAGGACAGTACCAAATCTACCTGCATCCGCAAACAAGGGAATATATTCTACAAAGAAAAGTCCTTAAAGAAATGCTTGGAATATTACAATTCAAGTATTTGTTGTGCACAAGATAATTCAGAGGAATACTTCCTAGCCTTAGCTAATAGATCTGCAGTAACTTACGAGTTCAGGAGATATGAAGTATGAATTTTCGAAATGATTTGAACATAGTTTTCTACCTCTCGAAATATAAAATAACATATTTGCAACAACAGTTCCAATGTAAAATATATTTTCTTTGTAGGAATGTCTGAATGATGTAGAGTTGTGTTTGAACTCTTCAACTTACCCTATGAATTTGAGACCTAAATTGTATAACAGGAAATCTGAATGTCTGAAAAATCTTAAACTAAATCAATCCTCAAATGGTAGAGATGTTACTTTTTGAATTCCAATATGTACCAAACATCAGTTATAAATTAATTATAAAATATTATTTTAGAGGCAGAGAATCTGAAAGATTTACCTACCACTGTAAAAAATGAAAGACTAGATAAAAAGGTAGGAGATATTTGTACATTACCTGGTTTAAAAGGAGGAGAAAATCCATGTTTTGCATATGCATCTTCCATGATAGATATGAGGTGAAATTTTCATTAAATACATTCAAGATAATGAATAATAATACTTAAATGAATGATATATACATACCATTAAACTCAAGCAATCAATTTTAAATATTCTTTCGATTCTGAATCTTCATGCCCTCTTAGGTACAATATTTCTAAAGGAAGACATGTTGTGGCTAAAAGACGCATTCAGAAAGGGGATATTCTTTTTCTTGAGAAAGCATTTGCTTTTGGCACAATATTTGACGAACATTCCAGGACAATGAATATGATGAAGTGTTGCCATTGCCTGAAAACTATTTATAGTGGAGTTCCGTAAGTACTCAGGAGTTAAAAGCTTTTTTTTTATTCCTTGTTTTATATAACACCTTCTTGAGACTGTGGTCTCATGAAGGTTATTTGAGATTTATTATATTGAAATGAATGCATATGAAGATTACACGGCAATAATGATCAGGGTGCACTTTTGGTTGAAACTGTTAGTACCATCTGGTAGATTTTTTCAAGAGCTTTCGTTTAGTTTCTACTGATTTTTGAAATTATACTCAGTGTCCAAGTTATAAACTTTTAAATAATCACGATCACAAACTACAACTTCACATGAATGATCATAAGAGTCCAACCTAGTTTTTGCTTAACAACATCTTAGTCAAATACATAACACATCAATGTATAAATCCATGCTTTCAGAGTAATTTGAATGCATGTTTTGAGTGTGTAAATCTTGAATTTCGAATCCTGCGAATTGTAGGTTTTGTGACTCTGATCGTTATTCCTGTGTACTCTTCATTTTCTTTTATTAAGATCGTTTTCAAAAAGTAATGATATTATTTTATTTCACAGGTGCAAATATTGTGCAAAATGCATTTTCTGTGATTCAGGATGTAGGGATAAATCCTGGGAAGAATCACACAGATGGGAATGTAGGGGAATGTTTGGAGATTTTTGGTACCACTTAGGTATTGCATTTCCAGCACTTAGAGCATTATTGAAGGGTGTTGATTCCAAATTTGAAGAAATTGAAGGATACAATGTTAAATGTTTCGGAAACAAAGAAGACAATTATCCATTTTTCAACAGTTTAGTATTTGATAAGAATAATAAGCATTTGGATGTTTTTATTGTAAGGTTCATATCATTTTGTTTCATCTTCAATTTCTTCTTTTTATGTTTCCATTTTAAGTTGACAATTTTTTACAGATGAGTGTAACTGTTTCTACATACTTGAAGGAATATACAAATTATTTTGATTGGTTTCTTTCTCAACCCAATAATAGCAATTGGAGCATGGACAGAATTATAATTTTTTTTGAAACTCAACTCAGTAGACATATACTACAATTTCAGAATAATAGTTCAATAATAGAACACTGGTTAGAAGGGGAAAATCTACCATTAGAGAAAGAACCAGTGGCATGCGGTATTTTTCCTTCAGTTAGCATTATGAACCATTCCTGCAAACCAAACATCACCAATTAGTGAGTTACATATTTCCTACACTTTTATCATTATTTATGGTCTAGTTTTATGAAATTTGAAAAGTGGTTTTTGAATGAGATCTTTCAGCTGAAATGCCTGCTTCTAGAAATGAACTTCCACTTATCTCAAAATCAACACTATCTATTATCGCATTATTTGAATTCAAGGTGAATTTTATTAATTTCAATATAACTTCATCCCAAGCATCATATATTATATCTAGGGGGCGAAATTTTGAAGTTAACTCATTATTTTCGAATGCTCGCTCTACTTTAAAGTCTATATCATTTCGACAGGATGTTTGTACAGTTAGAATTTTAAGCAGAGAATGGTATCAAAAGGATAAGTTACGGCTCAGTGATGAAGAATACGAAGTAAAGTCAATTCTATCCATCAATCCAATACACGATAAGTCTCGAACTAAGAAAATTTCTAGGTTAATGTGCAATATTCGGCTGAAAGCTCCGTCAATATGTTCGTGAATGAAACACCCAATATATAAAATATGCACTGTGCAATATTTTGTCGTCATAATACTAAATCGAAAAAAACATTTCAAAAATATGCCTTCCTGACGTCATAGTAGAAAAAGTGAATTTTGGCAAAAAACTACCGTCATATATTCGTGAATCACCCTGTAAATATCAATATTTTTAATTATACATATCCACTAATTTCATTACTAGAACATGTAGTAAACATGTGTATGCTACAGAAATCCTATCTAACACTTAATAATTAAAAAATAAATCCGAAAATTTGGGCAATTTTCAACTTTAACACCCCGTATTTAGAAAACTAGCCATAGGATTGGGTTGGACCCATTGACAATTTAGGTCACTGAGTCAGATACAACAACATAACAAACTTTCAGAGAATTTGACCCGTCGCCACTTGACTTTACATACCAATCATACCATATCTTAAGATTCCAAAATATAAGGGTTGGTCCAGAAATTCCTCTAATTTTCGTCGGTTTTCGCGGTCTTATTTCTCATCGTCCTAAGCTACGGAAAAGTTTAATCTCATAATATTGCATTCCAGGATGTAGAAATTTTGGAGTACTACATCTAGAAAAATATTCAAATCGAGCCCGTTATGAAAAATGAATTGTCGGCCATTTAAAGTGAAACACAATTTTATGTTAAAATGAGAAAAAACTGTTGAAGAAGTATTTCAAACATGAAACTCTTCAATAATATGTATTATTTTCAGCTTCATTTGTGATACGATAGTAGTTAAGGCCCTCCAAGATATCAAAGAAAATGAAGAAATATTTAATTGCTATGGCATATCTTACAGACTTTTGAATAAAAAAGAGAGGCAAAAGTCATTGTTCCAACTGTACCACTTTGAATGCAAGTGTGTCATTTGTTCAGATCCTACTAAAGAAATGGTAAAATTACATTGTAGGAAAATATAGGTAAACTGAATTATGTTTAATTTCAGGATGCTTTTGATTCATTTCTTTGTCAGAACTGCGGTAAAGATATTCCAAAAATGAACAAGAAATCGTCAATTCTATGCCAGAACTGTGGAACCGAAATAGATTACCGAATTCTTATTGAAAAATCTCAGTGCATTGATCTTGATGAAGGTAAGAATTTCTACATAAGTTTCATCATATTTTAAAATAATTTCTCTATCTTCAGATGAAAATGATGAGGCATCATTGCAACACACGTTAGATTGCAGAAAAAAGTTGTTGAGTAGATACCACTCAAATTTGCAGAACACTTATTTCAAGTTGTATCACCTGAGCAAAGAACTAGGTAGTATTCATTAAATCCTAATTATAAAATAATATTGAATAATCCCTCTCTAGGAAACCATGAAAGTATGTTGAAATATTTTGAAGAATGGTTCAAAGTTGAAAGAATTAAAGTAGCACAAGATTTACAACTCTTTGGTGTTCTTTTACATGAAGTTGGGACCCTTTTGATTTCAAAATTCAATAATCCTAAGAATGCGAACAAGTGAGTAATATTTATTTGTCTTTGAGTTGAATTAATTATATTTTTTATAGGGAAATACTCAATAAGGCTCAGAATTTCATTACAGAGGCTGAGCAAATTTGTTTATTATATTATCCTCCTCACGTTATTGTTAGAATAAAGCCCTTTATTCAGACAATATATTAGAGTAGTTCATTGTTAAAAATTCTCAATCAATAAAGAGGAATAGGTTAATAAAAATGTTCACTCTTCTGATTTCCTTATCAAATATGAATATAGTATTTTCGTAGACTCCAGACCCATAGGATGATCGAATTTTCGCATAATGCAAAGGTAATGATTGAAGAAAATACCCAAACAAGTAACTCTCACTGAAACAATAAACTTCAATTAAAACCCTTTCAAGCTTAGTGGTATACTTGACATACCACAACTATAAGATTCATTCTTGATTCAAGGCAGCATCGAGAATGAACCTTAGACTATCGGGTATAGTCAAAGGAATGAACTTATATAACCTCATAGTTGTGGTATGTCAAGTAGGTATACCACTAAGCTTGAAAGGGTTAAAAACTAATTGATGAAAAATATCCTACAAAGTTTGCACATTATGTATTCATAACATAAAAATAATACATTTCGGAAAGTAATCTAGAGTAGTGTTTGCTTTTTCTTCGTAAAATTTCATTTCTGTGGCAGTAGCTTCTGGCTTATTTTCAATGTGATAGATCTTCCAGTTGCGTCTTTATGTGTATTTTTTTGGTTTCAAATTCTGTAGCTTTCACAGATTCAATAAAACTCGTCAAAAATCATGTTTTTCTCGACGTCTCAGATTTACCTTGCTGTATATACAGGGTGTCTGGGAAAATGTGGGAAATCTCTCGGATCCAGATGAAACATAAGAAAATAAGATGGCAAGTTCCCATCATTTTTTTTCCTAGCGGGCCTCCTAATCAAGGTTTTAGATTCAATCTACAGTTTTGTCTACGGTGCAATCGGCCCTAAATGTCACTGGAAATCCATTTTACTGGAATAAATTTCAAACTACTTAATATTTATAATTCAAAGAAAATTTGATAAGATGAACAGTAGTAAGGACCTCTTAAAATACTGTCCTTAAATTTCAATTACCTCTTTCAGTTTACCAGGGGCGGACTGGTTGTACATTTTAATGCTTACATTTTTAACGTATGTGTATGATGAGTAGAAAAAAACAAATTTGGATAGCTTGAACATTAAGCTAAAAAAACAAGGTACTCTTGTTTATTGTCGATATAATGAACCGTTTTCGAAAAACAAAATAAAAAAAGAAATTAATTTTTTGTAGTTACCATAGTAACGTTTGTATTCCTCTTCAGTTGATAGAGAATCACATTTCATTGTGATGTGATAAGAAACAAATTTTGTTGGATTCGATAACATAAACTTAAACTTCTTTGTTCCTTGAATAACTTTCGTATCACACTTTGTTGCAGACAAAAAAATAGAATTCATGGTTCTATGTAATAGAAATAAAAAAAATTAATTCCTTTTTTATTTTGTTGTTCGGAAACGGTTCATTCAATAAACAAGAGTACCTTTTTTTAGCTTAATGTTCAAGCTATCCAAATTTGTTTTTTTCTACTCCTTATCATACAGGATGTTGAAAATGTAAGCTTTAAAATGTACAACCTAGTCCGCCCCTGGTAAAGAAAAAAAAAGAGCCAATTGAAATTTAAGGGCAGTATTTTAAGAGGTCCTTAATTCTGTTCATCATATCATTTTTTTAATTATATTAAGTATGTAGTTATATATACATATATGTACAATATATTATATTTATTCCAGTAAAATGGATTTCCAGTGACGTCATTTAGGAGGCCGTATCTCCGTAGGCAGGGCCGCTAGGAATAAAATGATGGGAACTTGTCATCTTATTTTTTCAAGTTTTATCTGAATCCGAGATTTTCCACATTTTCCTGGACACCCTGTATAAAGGTAGAAATATGGAGACGCTATTACTTGTCACTGACTTGATCTGAAGTCCAAAAACCTGAGGACTGCACAAATTTTCACTCAGTTTCAGAAAATTATATATTCATATATTATATAATTGTTTCCACACCCACATTTCAGAATGATCTTGTCAGAAATTCTCAATGAATTATCAATGCCCGTTCCAAAACAGATGAACTGATAGATTTGGTCATCTGTTTTCAATATTATGAGAACTATAATAGTATATTCTGTAACAAGGGCAGAATGAAAATCCGATACGAGTGAATCATTCCGAGGGCGAGCCGGAGGCGAGCCTGAGGAATCACGAGTACCGGATTTTTATTCTAACCAAGTAACAGACTATACTTTCTCCACGACTATTTCGAAGCTAGATAATTAATCCTCTAATACTAAGATGAATTATGACGTTTCGAAAACCGCAATTCGATGTTGGAAGAGCTGTATTCTGTGGCAGTCGTGGGAAAAATATGTTTCTAAATACTCTCATCATTCTGGATTACGCCATTTTATAAAAACTTAATCATACAGATTGAAAGACTAAATAAACATGGAGAGAAATCGAAAAAACAACTTAGTAATCAGTTTCATTTAATAACAAAATCAAGATTACAAAATAATAGAAAAAGATGCCATATGACTGACATTCAAAATGTTTGCAAAATGATTCAGCAACGCACACCAGAAGATCTCATATCCAGCAATGAGGATCTTCAGTATTGAAATTAAATCATTGTGATTCATTAAATATTTCAAATAACAATTTTGTATATAACAAGGTAATACATCCAATTTATTTGGCAAAACAAATAAAAATTTCCCGAATATTTGGATTATGTTTTGGAAATCTGGGAACTTTCATTCAGTATTTCATTGCACCATAAGAAATATAGGTTCTTGAGACTAGACTCACATAATAATTGACAAATTTGCTGTTATCGTCTAAAAAATAGAGAGATCAGTAAAACAGTCTGAATAAGTAAAGGATATCAATAAACAATAACTTTCAATCATTTTCCAAAAATTATGAACTGAATGGAAATGCAATTTAGAAACAATACAAAGAATGAAGATTGTTCAATAGCTCTTTTACACTTTTTTATGTTTAGGTCATTGTCAAACATAAAGTACTGAAGTTTATATATGAATTCAATGAAAAATTATTGTTAAAAGGCAACAAAGAACATTTTCTGAGTTATTATTCTACATATAAATTTAGAGCTCTTCACACTGCATTGAGATTCAATTCATAAAGTTATTAATGGATAAGTATATGTAAAAAAAATAAATTTGTCCGAAATGAAAGTAAGATAAAATATTCATCAACATTTTTGTGTTGTTAATCAACTATAATATACCATAGTAACAACAATAATAACAATGTCACCTAGCCATTATAACAAAATTATTATATATAAGGGGGAGATTTATCGCAATAGATGCACGCTGCCAAAAATTCTGAGGGAAAAATTCTACTATATCAAACTAAATTACTGCTCTAGCATGATTGATCGTAAATTTATCACAACTAACGACTTTCAACTGTTCCTAATTTTGATTGAGGTTGATTTTCGGAATCCTCAATTAGTTGTCTCTTTTCTATTTCTGCCTTGAAATGTTCTATATCCTCATGACTGGAATAAAATGATTTTATTAACATTGACCTTTCCCCATCATGCTAATTTCAAATTATTTTTTTAATTACCAAACTTTTTACTAACCTTATTTGAACAAACAATATACCATTTATTACATTCAACATGTCCAAAACTGATCCCATTGAAGGAGGTTGTATTTGAATGGGTGGTAAAGAGGATCCATTTTTACTCGTACATATTTCATTCATTTTCTTCTGAAGCACCACAGCTTGTTGGGTAAGGTGTTTCAAGCACTCTGAAGATTCTTTGGTTTTTTCATGGTTCTCCCCCAACTGTGAAAAAGCATCAGTAGAAAATAGATTTGTTAGATTTTTTTTTCAAGTTTTATCTCATATATCTATACTTCACAAGATATTCAACTGATATCACAATTTAGAATTTAGATCATTTGAAATACCAATTATTTGATGACTAAACTAGGCATCTTAACCAATTTTTATTGCATATCTACATAGTGATAATTTTTCTGGAACACTCTCCCTTGTTTCACACCAGAACTTTTTTTCTGATGGGTACCTGTCTGTTTGATAAATTGTAAAAATAAAAGAAGTACTCTCAATGGAGAGGACCTCATAAAGTCATTCAAGTGCACAATGTACTTATAGATAGCATATTAGCCTATGGAAATGTATTTTTTTGATTGCTAATAAACGATGATAATGAAAAAAAAAGTATAGATTTATGAGAAGTTATGCTGCACATTGTTCATTGCATGATCACAGAAAAACTGACTTACTTGTTGTTTATAAATTGTGTAGGCTTCCTTCTCATTGGTGAGTGCAGACCTGAAATTGCCCATGCAGCTCTGCGTTCTAGCCACTAGATGATAATTTACAGCAACTTTCAGGGACTTGGCGCCATAATATTTGCTATTCAGAGCTAAAGCCTTTTCTAGGAAACGCAGGGATAGCTCATATTCTCCTACAGCATGTAGTATCAAGCTTATATTGCTCTGAAAGTCAAATTTGGTCAGATTTGAAAATGCAAAATTTTACATTCTACTCACATCTAACAAGGCCACTTCTGGATGATTCTCACCGCAAACTAATATAGCCAGATATCTGGCTCTGTATAAGAGTTTTAGGGCAGTGGATATTTGACTATTAGCAAAACAGTATAAGGCAAGATGAGCCTGCAATGACAAAAATGCATTAATTATTTCCTTCTGTTAAACATTCAAGTGTTTTTCAATATGGACATAAGACATAAGAAATTTGTATAGTATAAACATGGATGCATAGAATACCTGGTGTTGGCACTAATTGGATTTTGGACTTTCTTGTCGATCGAAAATCTGAGTTCTTGATCTACTTTTCACTTCTCCCGAAAGGGGTCGTGGTATTTTCCATTGCCGCAGTAGCGCCACGACCGATAAAATATTGCGGATTATTTCGGAAGTAAAACGAGAACTCAAATCTAGAGTGCCGTTTTGATCTACAAATTTTGGTCACGATTTTTAGTAAGGAGTCGTTACACCAGGTATTTCTATGCATCTATGTATAAACGAATTTCTGAGCAAAAAAACTGCGGACCACAGCTAATTTATACTAATTTCAAACTCCGTTTTGAAGTTGACAGATCAAGAAAACCATTAAGAATGTGTTTCTATCCAACTGCAGATCTGTTATGACCCTATTGGAAAGTCTGATTTAAAAGACTTACATATTCTGTAATAGTGTATGGATGATCGATACCATTTACTCTTTCAGACATTAAAACTGCTTTCTGTTGATAAGCCATTGCTTCTGTATGTTCGCCCATTATATAATTCAGTCTCGCAATCATCCTCAAACATTGAGCGATCTCTGGATGCATAGCTCCATAAACGTTATTCAGCAAATTGAGGGCTTCTGTGATGAGTTCGTAGCCGTCTTTTAAGTATCCTTGTTGTATTTTACTCTGACCTGTAATCGGAATTTATTTGAAATTACACATAATGAGAATCAAGTGTAGGATAAAACAATGGATTAGTAGATAAAATAAAATGAATCTTTCAAGTGGAAATTTACCTGTAGTATAAAAATTATACGCGTCTGTCGCTTTTGGATTGATGTGTTTCACGACTGGGAAGATATTCTGTATATCTTCTTCAAAGAAAATGGGTTTATTTTTCGATTCAAAGTTATAATCTCTAAGTAATATCTGTAACCCAGTCTTGATGCAGAAACCCCTCAATAACGATATCTTCTGCAAGGAATACTGTTCCAGAGCATTTTCAATGTCCGAACAGACTAGGTCAAAATCATAGTAGGATTTCACTTCCTGTTTGATTTGATTCCACAAACTTTTTGATGTGAAATTCGCCCATTCTATGCTGTCATTACAAGAAAGTGGATTAGATTTTCCACGTCGCTTGTTGCGTTTCTTGTTGTTGCGACCATGAAACTACAAATAATGAATTTCAAAGTCAAGAATTTTAACGTTATTTTTTAAATGAATCATTTACCTCGTCAATGCCTTGCAATGGATTCGATACAACTCCGGAATACAGGAAACAATTCAAGAAGTGAGCTATAGCCACAGATAGGTTCATCATCTCACACCCCTAAAAAATATTTTTTTACTGGCCATATTATGGAAAATTATACAACCAGCATCAATATAAAAATGTCTGGCCTAAAGTGCCAAAGGCATTAAACAGAGTTGAAGTATTTGTGTACAAAATTTATAAGCAGTAAATTTTACAGCTCCCTTGATCAAATATTTATTTGGAAGTTCTTGACTCAACGGCTCATATCTATTGTAACAGAAGTTGAGAATGAAAGAATGACAAACCTGCAAATATACTGTAAAGATGTGCTTTACAGACCTCAAAATCAATTCTCCAACAGCTATACTATACAAATATTCTAGCTGTTTCACTTTACCCAAGAGGTTGGTAACTTTACCAAGATATCTTATATTAATCCCCCTGGTATGCATTGATTCAGACAAAGTGGTGCCATCCATAGGGGCAGAGGAATGATCTAAACAATCTCTGATCTAGAAAATATTTCTCATTGAGATTTTTTGGTAGTACAAGTTACATTAAAGTGGAAGAGTTTCCTGTTATAATGTAGATGCATAATTCATCTTCTTTGGAAATATATGAAATACTCACAAATGTTGGGATTTGTACAGTCAATAAATATTCAGCTGCATCTTTAACTAACTGCCTCTGTTTGGAAATTGGAGGATCTAAACTATCAGAATGTCTGATGCCAGCAGAATAAATATCTGGATTGAACCTTATGTCAAATTCTGTTTCTTTCAGAGATCCAACAGCTACTGCGGCTGTTTTAACAATATCCTTAGTACTTTCTTCCACTGCAACCAATATATAATTTTTCTTTCCACACAGAATAAGGTATCTTATTAATTGAAAAATAAAACATATACTCCATTCACTTTTATAAAGTATCGCGGTTTGGCATGAAATTCTGTCACATTTCACCGCGTATATTTCGAAAATGTTAGGTTAAGGTCATTCCACTGTCAGATACGCCAACAACGTTGTCGTTTCTGCTAAAAAATCGTAGTAATTACGTATGCATCAAAATATTCATCTACTTTGGGAAATTAATGAATTTAAGAAAAAATTATGTGAATTAAGAAGACATTTAAATACATTTTTGCAAACTTGGAAAATGTTGTAGTTCTACGAAACCTGCGCCACAGTTAAACCTTAGAAGAACTAACTCCATTTACAAAGTTGAAAAAGAGTAAATAGAAAGTAGACTTGGCAATGTCGCTTGATTTTCACGAGTACCAACCTGCGTCAGTTTTAAGTGAAAGAACTTGATGAACCTAAATCATGGCTAACCGCGATACTTTATAAAAGTGAATGGAGTATACAAACTATTGAACATTCTGACTAGAGTATTCTTCAAGAAAAATCGATAAGGAACTCACATTCTATTTTACTAGTTCCTGTGACGCTTTCAACAATTTTTTTGGCCTCTTCCTCTTCTATTTGTCCTTTCTTTAAAGCCTTACTATTTTTTTCTTTGGTATCATCTTTCTTATTCTCATCAGTATCATCTTTGTTATTTTCTTCCACAGCAGATTCAATAGCTTTTTCTTTTTCCTGTTTCTCCTCCGCCTTTTTGAGATTCAACTGTTGGAGATGGTAGGCAGCAAATTTTATGAACATCATGTAACGTGAGTCGATAAAACTTTCAAGTAATTCCTGACGGAGACAGCAGAGCTTGTGCTTGTGCTCTATTGGAAAGCCAAGATGTTTAACTTCCTTAGAAAGTTCATCGTTTTCGACTGAAATAAAAGATATGTGTCCTGTTACATAATCTATGTAAATCAATATTTGATATTCCATTATAATAATGATGAAACTAACGTTTTAGGAAATTCACATCAGGTGGAAACGTCCTTAACAAATCGAGAATGTAGTGACGTCCATCATTTCCAATAATGCCTTTGCACTCAACGCTTGAACATAACTCGATATTTTCACCCTTGTCATTGACAACATGGTGTGGAAGAATTTTCAGCTGCTGACCAGCCTTATTGAGCTAAAAAAATAAACATGAAAAACCAGTATCGTTAGAAATGCCATGGAGTTTTGAATATGAGTAGATTTTAATGCTTCCTCCTAACTTCATGCATCAACGTTTTTGGAGAATATTAAGAGATAAAGATCCAAACCAACTTTCAGAACTGATAGGTGTATACCCAAATTTCAAGATGGGAGGTCAAATTAGGTACTAATTGTAAAAGGGGATGTTTCCATATGCCAACACTTTGTATAAGATATGCGGATGGATCTACGTAGATTGAGAAACTAGGACCAAATTACTATATCAATAAAAAAAAAAAAATCGGTCCACCTATTTTGAAATAATGCAGAAGCAATTCTAGTGATCGGTAGATATATGTATTTTGGAATGGTAAGTCTTTTGACAAGAGTTAGGATAGATGGTGAAGAAACAAGACCAAGTTGAACTTAGTGCCGACGTTTCATACGTATATTCGGACTTTTTCAAAGCTGTATAAAAAGAGAGCATAAAAACTAATCAGTTCAACACAACAGAATGATAAGAATGGGAGCTAACAACAATGGTACATTGTATAAATAAATAAGAAGTATAGACAATAGAATATTACATAAATAAAACAATAAATTGAATAAAGACAATAGCACACTATAGACTGTAGATGGAAATTAGACTGGGTAAAACTGTGACATAACTCAATTTCATTGAGTCTGATCAAATAGATGTTATTATCACAAATATGTTGTCAATGTTTTGATTTAAAAATTAGAAAAATGCACTGACTTAAGTGAAAAGCTTTTGAGCGCTCGTTCATCCAATCTTGTAAGTTAATCCATCTTAAAGGTAGATTCAGATTATTGAATTCAACGAAAAAAATTTTTGACAGCTAGTAATCAAGTCGTTCATGATCCCATATTATGTATTAAGGCGGACTCCCACTACTCGTATATTTGGCAAGTACGCAATTATTTGCGTACTTGGCAATTAGACCAAGTTTCGAACTTGACTGACAAGTACGGCGCTCCCACTACTCCCGTATTTGGCAAATATGCCAAAAGTTGTGAACTTGGCAAGTACAGCAGTTTTGTCGTCTCTCCCCCTTTTTTCTCTTCTCTCGAGTCTCAAGCAGTTTGTATTTTGTTTTGACCATGGAAAGTCGCGTTGTCGCTGCAGCAGCTTTTGTGGTTGTGACTGCTATTGGGCGGAGTAGAATTCAATGAGACCTCTGGCGGAAAAAAATTGTAATTGAAGCAACGAGTAAAACAATTCGTATTGCATTGTTTTTATTCTGTTTTTTGTCTTCATTGCAGATCAAGTTTGATTTTTTTTTACCTTTTTTAAAGTTTTATACTTTGAATTATGTGGCTGCATAATCGAAACTGTTCTGTATTTGGTTGCACTAGCCGTGAAGGGAAAAATCCCGATTTATATTTCCATAAATTTCCTCCCATGGGAAGAATGGTAAATATTGAAAATGCGTTTGGAGTTCTGGAAAATATATCTCAAAAGGCTTAGACAATGAAACTAAAAATGGGGAAACCAGTTATAGATAGTATGTCCGTGTGTTCCTTACATTTTAAAAGGGAAGACTAGTCAAGGTTAGTACCAAGTGTGTAATACATAGTTATAAGTTAATAGTGGATGGTGTAGGTTATATTTCTGAAGGTGAACAATATACAGGGTGAGTCTTTGACTTGTACATATATTTTAACTGTAGATTCCCCTCATCAAACGAAAAACTTTTTTCCAATACCATTTTTCAAAATTCGGTTTCGTTTGGAAGATACAGGGTGTCGAAAATCCACGAAAAAAACACTTTCCTGTTCATATCTCCGGAACCGTTATTTCAAATGAACTGAATTTTGGTCCATTGGTTACTCTATTCATGGTGCATATTCCTCAATCGAAACTTATTGAATATCTCTCCTAGTTTAAAAGTTACAGGGTGGTCGACTCATAAATTCATGCAAAAACACTATCAAATATAGTCACTTGAAAAGGATAAACGGTTCATATTTTCGAAAGAATCAACCATTTTAGAGAATAAAAGTATTCCTATATTTTTTCAATAAAACGCGTCGTTTTCGAGTTATTCCTAAATGTATACGAAGAAATTTGAGGAAAAAATCATGAATTTCATAAAAAATCTGAATGCTTTCCTGGATTAAATATCATCGAATATTGTTTCTTCTCTGGTCTCTTAACAAATTAACAATGTTGTCAATGTTTATCAACTGAATTCCGAGAAGCATGAAATTACAAAGTTTATAAGAAGTTTCTATTGAAAATTTATTGATACCCGTCCTTCAGGAAAATCTATCTTCTTAACAATATCCTCTTGGAATTTTTAATCGACCCCACACTGTTTTCACATCACATTCATCACCTGTTTGCTTTATTCTCTGCAAACTTCAAGTAAATAAATAAATAATAAAACGAATCCATGTAGAAAGGTTATCGCGGCGTCGTTCATTGTAATCACAGACTGTACTGTGGAGACACAGAAGAACGTCTTGTCTTGCGTGGCGGCTACATCGCACTCGCAGCCGGCAGCGCACTTAAATTTAGATCGTAGCGCTGTATCGGCGAGAATCAGAACTACTCGTTTGGCATTTCCAAAGAGCAATGCGTAGAAGCCTCTGTGATAGTTCTTCCGTTAACGATAGGGGACGTTCTGCTTTCTTGAGTTTGCCTATACCATTGTTGAAGAGTAAATCGTCAATCTGGCATCGTCTTCTCTAGAATTCTATGATATATCATCACAGAGGAATGGATTAGGTTAGGTCATTGACCTCGAATCATATGACTTTGATTAATGGAGTTAGGATAGGTTAGTGAGAAACTAATTTTTATAAGATAGTTTCAGGGTATCGAGGCAAATATGAACAAATTATTAGTGTTTACAAACTAATCTTCAGGAAAATCGAAGAAGGAACTTATTTTGGTGTGAGAAATATGGCATTTCAATTGCAGAAATTATGGAACAAAACTTAGCGTTTTTGCTAGGAAATATCGTGTTTGTAACATTCTTATTCAAATAAGGTTAGTGCTTGAGTATTTTCTAAATGTATCACACAGAATATCTGATAATCACATCAATTTCAATTGAAAAATATGAACTTTGAGGTGTTTGCAGAGAATTGTTCCAGGAGCGTATTCAGCCCAACTTTTTTTTTCAAATGGCTATATCTCTTTAACAGAGCCGAATTCGGAAAAATGGAAAATGAAAAAAAGGCTTCTTTAGGCCTCAAGAATCTACAGTTAAAATATATGTACAAGTCAAAGACTCACCCTGTATAAATGAGTAACATATTCTTCAGGTCTTAGTAAAAAAAGTATCTTCTTTTAAATGCAGTACCTTCCTTAAAACTACCACAGTCAAGCCAGGAAGTATGTTCCAGAAAACGAAAAGAAAATAAGTCGGTATTAAAAATTTCAAATGATACTCAATACAAACGTATAATACCTTCCCTGCAACTTTTGTAGATATGACTATATCAAAAATGAAATAAAAACACGAAATCAGACCTAAAACTAAACAGTTAATTGAACGCTTGTTGTACTTTTCACAAACATCAACCATACCTATTACTCCAAAAATAAAAATATTGGGAGTCAAAATTTAGATTAACAACACAAAGCACTAAAGCACAATCAAAGAAAAACCAAAAGTTTCACAAAACACCCCCTGAAAATAACTTAAACAGCAAAATAAAACCACTTCAATATCAAAGGGCTCATACGACATCTGATTTGTTTTACTCGTTGCTAAGATGACATTGACATTTCAGAGCGCCACCTATCGAATTCTACTTTTCCCAATAGAAGAATTAAAGCTCATCACGCTCAGAAGGCAAAAAGAAAAAGAAGATGATGGATTCTTTTTTCTTTTTCAAATCCGCAACCGATATTTTATTTTGGATGCGAACCCAGGCATCGTTAATTAAGTTCCTGTTCTTATGATGTGGAAGCCTAGGTTGCCATATAACTGGCTCATTTTCGCACAAATCCAGAAATCCGGCAACAGAATAACAGCCAAATAAATTGCGGCAAGTAATGGGAGAGCCTCGACAAGTATTAATTGTTAAATACGCAAATAATTGTAAACCCTTTAACTCGTTGCATTTTTACCGACAACCGGCGGGACTTCGCCAGAGGCAAATAATTGTACAAGTATTGGCCGAGTGAACCACTTCCACTACATGCCAAATATAGGCAAATGGCAAATATTTGCCAAACACACGAGTAGTGGGAGTCCGGCTTTACAGAAATATGAGTAATTTTTTTCGCCTACATCACATATCGTTCTGGATTCTGGATCGAATCTGTAGTTTTGTAATAAACAGAGAAACAAAATTTCCAACGGAAACCCTTATCGAATTATTCGAACTTAATCGCGGAATTCGAGATCCGAACCTACCCTGAAAATTTCAAGTTTATAGGTTCATCCGTCCGAAAGATATCGTGTTTACGGACAGACATTGTGACGAAATGATATAGACCTCATTTAAGTGGAAGAAGCGATCAAAAATTCGTAATAAGGTAAGAAAGATAGTATACCATATAGGTCAAATGAACCTAGATCGATTATAAGAATATCGGGAGATAAAAATTCATAAGGAAGGAGTATAGAAAGACCCAAAAAGAGATGTAGATAACTTTCCATGTTTTGACCCTTAGTTAACATGAGAAACATACCTAACAGGATGTTGGAATGTTTTTATTAGGTATTAAAATCACTTCACTAGAGTATGTAAGCCTATATATGAATAGTGTTCAACTCACCAAATCCAAATACTTGGGATGGGTTAGCACAGTTTTACCAAAATCAATAGATCCATAGACCACAGATTGCTCTTGTTCTCTTTCTAGAATCCCTGGAATGATAGACTGAGCAGTTACTCTGTAACCTCTGTAATCTATCACAACTGTTCCAAGAGTATACAGCCCAGGTAAGTCAACAGCGCTATATACCCGGACACCTTGCAGATCATTTCTCTGAAAATAGAATAAAACCAAATAAATTTGCAACACAATCTAATGTTTGATTGAGTCTGAGCAGCATTCCTTTTACTGAGTTCAGATTACATTTACAGGAAATTTTTTAATTATCTTCCCAAATATGACAAAGGTCCAAATAACTAAAAAACTTTTGCAGATTTGCATACCTATCCTAAAAATATAAATGCAAATTGATATGATTTTAAATAGCATGGAAATCTGGAAAAGGTATGGCAATATAGTTGAAGAAAGGTGTTCGAAGAGGGGATAGAAAATGTCTTCAATAAAAAGAAAAACTTTATACTTTGTAGATGTTACGTCAATTTATCAAATTTCATTATAGCAAACCGCATTTCTACTGTAATATTGCGTAATTTCACAGTGAAATCAAGATGACGAATTTATCATCCCTTGAATTCAGATTCTATTGAGTAAAATGTGAAGTTCAGGCCAGTTCTCGACTAATATCTTCCTGTGGAAACCACACATGCGACATGCCTTCATGGTCATACATTCTCAGAGAGAATGTACGATTCAGAATTGGCTTCATTGAAACTTTAATATGGGGATTTTTGCTGAAATGATGAGGACCATCTGTTTCCCCTTCAAAAACTCTATACGTATAAATACAAAAAAAAATTAATTTCTAAATATTTCCAATGGTCGCTTCCCGGCAATCAACCTGTATATGTTTGAGAAGAAAAAGGGTTTTATAATAAACACTTACGGGTGCAACAAAAGCTGCCGCGTCCCCTCCCAATTCCTTGTAATGATCTCTGACATCGAATCCAAGGGAAAAGAAAATATTGTTCCATATGAACATTTGCATTTTGGCCTCTTCCCCAGGGTTTATGGCCATCACATTACCATCAATAACGGCCATGGCCCCTCGGGTTGCTGCGGCTACAAAATCGCTGTGAACCTTGAAGATTGCCCTCTCTCGTAATAGACGTTCAGGAAGTGTTTTGCGGGGAAGCTCCCTAGTTGTCTGTAGTTCTTCATTCCAATCACGCGTCTGGCCTGGAATGTGCTCTTCATATCCCAGTTTGGATGAAAAGGCTGTACAAGAAATAGGGGATTACAATGTAGAAAAAGCAGACTCATTTCGTAGTCTTGAAATATTTTGTCTACTATTTTTTTGTTCCTGCAGGATACCATTATTATTTGAAATGTATAAATTCAGAATAATCAAAACTTCATACAGCATGATAACTGTAAACGTGTAAACTAATGAGATTTTTTCAAAAATAAAGCTCTACACATAAACTCACTGTCTTCCGCTCTGATTGCATCAACAGTATGCTCCATAGGTGGTGCAGTCCAAGCATAAAGTTGATATGGTGTTGCGACTCTTTCAAATGGGTGTCTCTGACTACGTTTCTTTTGGAGTAATGAGAAATTACGTTTGAATTGAGGAGAAATTTGATTAAGAAGTTCTATGAGGGAATGGCACAAATGACTAGGAGAGGCAGGCTTAGGATTGAACTCCTCAGCTGTCGATCTGAAAAAATTATTGATTGAGGTCTGGTTGAACCACAGAAATATAATAAATACTAGAACGCTAATCAGATCTGCATTCCTGGCACTCCACAGCGCAAATTGACCTACTACAGAGTTTGCTCAATATTCGAACGTGTCATCAGGACAGGTCTTAAAATTTTTGACTTCGAGAATGTGGTATGAATAAGTTGTCAATATCAACATTCGCAATAATAATAAAATAGCTGTAGTATTTTTCATATTTACATAAAATGGGTTTCTCCTTTATTTTCGCAAAAAAGAACAATTTCTTCACTTCATTTTGTCTATAATTTGTCACAGACTCGACTATCAAAATTAACTAGTAAAACTCAGGTACAAAACTTAACCAAAGGAGTATCAGTACTACACAATGTTCAAGAAAACAACGAGGAAACACCGAAAACGGAGCAGAAAAGGAAAGCATACGAATAAATAAACAGAAAAGCACACAGCAAAGGGAATCAACAAATCCTAAAATACGACACTGATACTTTTTCTGATGTGACGTGTGTTTGTTTTCGTCGCGTAGCGGTGTTGCCGAATTCACTGGGTTTCACAATAAGATTTATTCCGAACTTCATCTGAAACCATAAAACTTGGCAACGACGTGGCAAGAAAAGACGAGCTGCGCATGTACAAGTAGTAGGTGTTTCTGTTTATTCGCTATATGGGGCCATTTTACTGAATCTCGGAAGTACCTTATAGCGTTCTAGTGTTTATTATATTTCTGTGGGTTGAACTATACAGATTCGAACCAAGTTCAAGGTTGAATTCTGATCAATTTGTTGCAGTACAAGGAATTTTTTGAAATTAAGCTTAACCTTGAATATGTTTCAATCCAGTGCTATACCATAAAATACTATCTGTAGAAATCCTCTGCTAACAAGTTTATAACTAACTACATAGTTAGTAAAAAGTTACAAAAAAAATTGAATACTACTGTATTATAGAATTAAATTTGCCACTGATCATCTGATACTTACTGGTTTATATAAAATCCTCTTGAACAAGCGGATATGTGGTAATGTTTATCTTCTAAGGTAACAACATAAAGGTACATCAAATCTCCATGTATTTTTCTATTGCCTGGAGGTGGATTCCATGCTGATGTAGTTAAAATCTGAAAAAAAAAACATCAAGAATTTGTTATGAAATTCAAATCCATCCAGAATTTTGAAAGCAAAGCATTTTCATTTTATGAGAATCACAATTAAGTCATGTCTGCTTACTTCTAATTTTTAGGGGTGACTTGATTCTCCACAGAGGTGTGGATTTCATTTTTGATGGAATGCTATCTTCACACAATGTTCTTGTTTCAAAAATATAGCCCTAATCAACCTTGATAATTTCGCGTTGAAAAAAATCCGAAAATTTTACTGCTTAAGCCAAATCAAGAAATGCGTCACCAGTGAAACTCCTAAAGATAGGAACTTTTCCACTCATATTTTCAAATGGAAACAGACTTGATATGCATATATTTCTTGAAAATACCTTCACACATTGTGGCGATTTCTGATCTTTCAGCTGAGGCTGCAAAGAAGTTAGTGGTCTCTCTTTACTTTCAGGCATTATGTAATCTGGGGGAGTGCAATCAACACTCTCTGGGCGAGTCCTTTTCTTTTCTGAAAAAATTGAAAGGGCATATTTCTAAACAGAAAACGAATTATAGAATGTAATTGTTGCAGCCACACGAATTTATTACTTTGAATATTTTACAAAACAGTCCGCATTTTTAATTCTAAATATGTAGTGCTATTTGTTCAGCATGAGTAGTGAGAATCCTATTAATTAGCATGTCCTTCAAAGGTTACATATATTCACCTAAAATATCTCCTTGAGTAACTGAGTTCAGGAAGCTTAATGAACAGCATTCCACTCCATTATATGAGTCAGCGGGACCAAGACTCTTCAACAAATCTCTGATATGTCGAACATGAATTCGAGCCTCACGCATGGTATATGGTTCTTCCACTACCTTAATGATGGAGTCCTCCTTCAGACCTTCGATATTTTTCAGTTCTGCAAAATTATCGAGAGTATTCCCATCTACTTGAAGAGAAAAGCATGTACGATGACAAGTATCTTCACGGTCCATAAGTAACTGATGAATTTCTTGGACCAACTCCATACTTGAAACCTTAAAAATGAGAATGCATTTGAATTCTGATCCATGACATTTCAATTAAACAAAGATTTTTACCTGTATGTCAAATGGTTCAGCCCCAGGTGCTACAATTTTCACAGTGAAGCCAACATCTTGAATGAATACATCCTCTTTGTTCATATTGTCTTCACTTTCGTCTTTTTCCTTCTCTTCAACATCTTTGGCCAATTTATTTTCTGGATCATATATAATTAATGAACATAACCATTCATTATTTATTGAAATACGATATTAATTATTTTTTGGGGAATACAAATCTTTATTCAAGTAGGTACTAATTTTTCTCACCTTTTCCATTTTCAACTAAATTGTCATTATTCAATGTGACTTCATTATTGTCCCCTACACCCTTTTCAACATCTTTTTCTGTAACAAAACAAAAATGGACCTCCCGTTTAGACATATGTTAATTTAATTGGAAGAAAATTTAATTCATAATCAGATAGAATTCAAGGAAAATATATTGTCAATTTTGAAAATCAAAAACTACTGTTATAATAGACCAGCATAAAGAATAAGAACATATTCCACAGACAAAATAAAAAAGCACTGTTGAAATTGTGTTGATAGTTCAATAAAAATTTGAATCTCATAAGGATCATACAGATAAATTTCACTGTGTACTTTAGTACTCAAAATTTCAACTCAATGAAATGTACAACACTTTAGAACAACAAATTCATTTTATGTATTTTCCATTGTCATTTGCTCACATCCTTTTTTAAGACTTAATAATAAGAGTTAATTACATTTTGATATTAAATCATGCAATTTCGATCATCTCTTCTTTATTGGAATATGAAGGTTGCAAAAACGATATTAATTTGACTTATAAATATAATTTCATATCCATGTCATAGGTAATTTTACTTGGAGTAAGTGACCAATTTCAATAACTACCAAAATTCTTCAAAAAGTAAGTAATTTCATCTGATTACTTCAAACGAAAAAGATGCAATGGATTGTTTGTTGGTGGTAAACTCTTAAAACATGTACATTATTGTTATGATAATTAAATCAATCAATTTTTTTTCTAGTAAACACCTCGGATCAATAAGAAACATGGAATTGAGCATAACAAACAATAAATATTTAAATTTAACTAGGCTTCGACATCATTTGAATTATGATCATATAAAGTGTTCGAACGAACAAGAGCCTGAACAGCAAAAACTTGAGAATTTCTAATTCAAGATTTGCCCGCTCAATAGAAATATTGATCTATCGTAAGTGTAAGTGGAACTTCCAATAAACGAAATTATTTTTCATCCTATAGCATGATTATATAGCCAAATAGAAATAAATACACCTATTCCGTACTATCAATTCCCTATTGTATTCAATTCAAAAAAATTCAATTTTCTTCTTACGTAATATTAGGTTATAGGGTTAATGATTGCAATAGTTGTTATATCTAGAAAATCTATCATATTTCTATTTTATCAAAGATTATACTTTATATGAAAAGTCCAACCTGAAGATTTAACTCCGTTTTCTTTGATGTTCACAGTTTTTTTAGCCGCATTATTTTCGGAAGAACCTTGGGCCATCGTAATCACTCCACTGAAGTAGACTTGATTATCTGAATATAAACGTAATTTTAGGGAACTTTCACAGAAGCTATAATGATTTTTGAATTTTATCCCAACTTTCAACTGCCTAGGGGATAATAATTCAAAATAGCACGTGCTTTTATCAAATAACTCTGTAAAAAGACGGTGCCCCTTCTAACTTCCCCCTCCACTTTTTCACTATTCTTATAGGTTAGATCACCATTGTGCATATGCGGCAAATCTGACAAACCATTATCCATTATCAGCTAACAAAAACAAATAATGGGCAGTAAAGACCGTAAACCAAAGTGATAAGAGGTTAACCATAATCGTGTTGAAATTATTGGTATCATCTTGGGAATTCTCATTTGATAAACAGTTCCATTGGCATTATTATGTCGGAAGTTGTTCGTAGAATGCAGCAATGCGATTAGACTTATTGAGGAGAAAATAAAAAAATATTGTGACATTATATTATAGCAAATTATCAACAATTCTTATGGTTCTGTACATTAGTTGAAACAAAAATAGACCCTTTTAGCTGCTTTTAGGAGAATCATTCGCGAATATTAATTTTTACATTAATGGGTTTTAACGTCTTTGAAATTAACCTTTTCCGGAACTTCAAACAGTTGTCCGCATTAATTTTTATGCAAAATTCTCAGGGAAATTAGAAAACGAAAAATTTTTTTAATACTTCATGTAGTATATTATATGAAATTTTTTTTAGATTTATAAGATGTATATGATGTAGATTCAGGGACCAGGGGCGTCTATAATTTTTTTTTGGAGGGGATAAATAAAAGAAACAAGATGCAGAATGGTGAATGAGAGGAGGTATCGGAAGTATATTTTGCACGCAAAAATTATTTTTCTTGGGGGGGTGTATAGTTACCCCCAGTGCCCTCTCCCTTATCGACGCCCTTGCATAGTTCACCACCAATTTAGAAATTAAAGGCAGAATTCTTGTAGAATATTTGAATTATCAATCAAGACAACAAAATTTCGAACAGTAAAGTAAGGAACTCCTGGTCGAATTGAGCTTTTTTATTTCCATGATATCTCAGTTCGTATGCGGCGTAGACTACATCAGTGACTATCTAACTATCTAGTCACTGTAGCGTAGACCAACAATTTTTTTTTAAAATTGAAGCTTAATCATTTCTCTAGAATGTGTATTACTCGCTTTTCTGTTTTTCTTCGTATATTATGAACAAAAACCTGGTGAGCTGTAATTTTATGAAAATCTGGACAAACGATTTTATTTCCATGATATCTCTGTCAATTCTCAGGATAAATGTATAAAATTTTCAGTTTACATGCGAAATAATATTTTCCTGAATGTGTGTTGATCAGTTTTTTTGTTTATTGCCCCCTCAATTTTTAAATGAATTATAAAGTAGGAACTTTTTTGGTCATATTTTCAAACAGGTTTTTTCACTAATATACGCAGAAAAACGGAAAAGCGAATACACATTCTGCAAAACATTATTCCGCATGTATGTATAATGAAAATTTCATACATTTATCCCGAAAAATGACGGAGATATCAGTTTTAGTATCATGGAGTCAGTTCAGTCATGTTGTGTCATCGCACAGAGGTTTTTGATGATTTTACTGGTCCACTCGTATTGGCTATGTTTCCAACTTATACTTCCGAACCGGTATATTAATTAATCAACAACCTTTGTTTTCAAAATTCTCGGTTAACTTCGAAGAAATATAATTCTGATCTCGCTAAAATTTCGAACACGCACAGCTTATTTCCAATATTTAAATGATTGATCAGAACCCAATATACATAAATATGATATCATATCGTTACATAAGTTATTCAGTTTCCTCTATCAAGAAAATTAAAAAACTCTAGAATGCACAACAAAATCATTCGAACTGAAATCAAAACAATAAACGAATTTCACTGGCGAATAGCGGAAATTCATTGAATGTATGCAACCTAAACGTCAAGGGATGATTGCCTCCCGTCGCTGGTTGCCTGCATGGGTATTTCAATCGAAACTTATCTGTCTGTCGCCTGTGATGGTGGTCCTACGTATTTGATGCATAGGTTTGCTTCTGAAAATTATGTGAATAATAATGTATGCATTTTAAAATATTTTGAGTGAGAAGAGAGCTGAAGCAATAATAATTTTATGGGAGTCTCCCTTCCCTCATCTGACGAGCCGTCGCTGGGGTACATTGATTTTTCACCCAAAAAGCTGAAAAAGCGATTTGTTCTCTCTTTTATAAAAATTTTCACATGGGGAAGAATCTCAGAGTAATGTTTTTATGCCAAATACCAGGTCTGTGTTTATGCTTTTAGAATAGTTCACAAGGATCGTAGTAGATTAATCACTGGTAGGTCGAACACTTAGGAGCAGTAGGTATAATACTTTAGAATTTGACGTTAGAAATCTGTGGTTTCGACAACTCCGTGATTGCGAGAGAAATCGGAGATTTGATTCTTTTGACAATTCCTTATATTTCAATTTCCAGTTTTCACAACATTTTCTCACGAATTTCAAGTCCACCTTGAACATTTGTGCCGGTTACCTCTCGATTTTCGCAACCATGTCTACCTCTTCAACAATAATTTCTATTTGGGAATGAATTTCGAGCCATCATAAAACAATAGGGAAAAGGGCATTATGCCAAAGTGCGATGTGAAAACCCGATATATACCGGCTACTTTTGCTTGGGCTCTACTTCTATCAGCAACTGGCTTATTTTTTTACTATCCGTAAGTCATATCCTGTAACATATCTTAATCACTTGTAGAAAATCAGGCTGAATTATTCATTGAACATTTGTTTTTTAGGGCAAGATACTACTTACCAGATTACCCATGGGTTCCTGTATATCAAGGAGTTTTAACATTCTTCGTTATTGCCAATCTATCTCTAGCCACATTTATGGATCCTGGAGTCATACCGAAAGGTGAAAGAATGCAAAATCTTTCTGTTATTATGTACACCTAAAAGTAAACAATTCATATTTTACTCAAGTTATTGAAACAGTTTTGAGTAATATTTTCAAAAGGGTTTTATCTGGCTCTAATTCAGGAATCTCTTTTATGATTATATTTTGAATGAGTATAAAAAATATCATTCTCTTCTCTTTTGCAGCTCCCCCAGACGAAGATAGAGAAGATGATTTTAGAGCTCCTTTATTTAAAAGTGTAGACATACATGGAATCACTGTTCGAATGAAATGGTGTGTGACATGTAAATTTTATAGACCACCAAGATGTTCTCATTGTAGTGTTTGTGATCATTGTATAGAGGTGAGTTTAAAACTTTTCATTTGGTAATTATGACATACAATATAGGTATGTCCACTAATGAAACATGAAACTTGTATTTCATCTGATGAAAGTCTTGAAGAAGGAGTAATGACTGAAGATTTACAATATGTTTTCATCAAAAAGCAATTTGAGCATTATGAGTGTTGAGCTTTGAGAATTTCAAAGAATAATGAAATTTTTTTTTTATGCTTTTGAAGGCATTGATGGACTAGAATGTTCGATATACGACCTATTGCACCAAACTATTTCACATTTTTTCAATTTGCATTTTGTCATACTTGCGTAGTGAAATCAAATTTTGATGCACAGCATTTCTCTTTGCATCTATCACCCTTCATAATTCACTTTGCCTTTATCATTTTTAAATATGTTGACAATATTCACATGCAAAATCTGAAAAGTGAAAAGCTTCAAAATGATATGTGCAATAGGTTTTCATATTATGCTTTTAAAGTAAATCATGAAGTTTCTCTTTGTGTAAAAAAATTGTATAGGTATCTTGCAAGAACAATCAGTTATTAGCACTCCAAGTACAAGTCTTGATAAACCTGTTTTATATAACAACTAAATAATGTGATGTAACTATCATATTCTTGATCAATTAAAATTTCCTTTGTTTTGATGGTGATTCAAAGTTATCATTTCAATAAGGAAGCAGATGTACTGAATTCTGATGAATATTGTTATTTGAACAGGGTTGATAATAGTCCTTGTTTTCATTATTTTACTGTTGAGCCATCAAGCTTGTATCTTTTATTGAGTAATTTTGATATTGAGTTCTCTGTGCTTTTGGGTTATTCCAGTTGACTAGTAGATTCACACATGCATGAGTACAACATAGGTACTCAAAACCCAGTCAAGAATTTGTTTTTTATGTTTTGCAATTCTGTGAAAATTTCGCACTGAAATTTCGCCTAACAGGATACAATACCCTCAATGAAACAAGTTCCCTTTTGTACAGTATGCTTTTTTCAGCAACTTCTTTTGAAAATGATTCAATTCGTTAAAGGGAATTCAGGTTGTTGATTGCTTCTCTTCAATGATTTTCGAGAAAAAATAAATTGTTTTGAAGCGAAAAATTAAAAAAAGCGCCAACCTCCGGAATTTGTTCTATTGATCTGAAACTAAATCGTTTTTACCAAAAATATATTTAGGAGAATGGACATTGTAGCGTCCTAACTGAAACTGATCCTTTTATTTTTTCACCAAGATCTGCTTTATTTCAAATGTTCAAAATTCCAGGCTGCAGGTAACAGCTTAGTAAAGCAAGGGATGCCTGGTACAGACAACTGTGACAGTGAAATTAACAAGTGGTCTTTTTTGCTCCCTACCAAGCTGAACTCTCAATGCATTACCAATTCATAAAAAAAATTGAATTGAGTGATTGATTGAATTAATTAAAAAATGGTGCATATGAAGATACTATGAAGTTAAGAACAATACTCGATATCTCCTGTGAAATTATCATTTAATTCCTATATTTTTTTCCTTTTATTACGATTTATCACGATCTGCATTAGAAAATTACTGGTTTAAGACTCAGTTTTTATATTCATACGAAAAAATTATCAAAACACTAACGGGAAGTTGGGATCTCTGCGCGCTTGTTCAAATTCTTAGCCAGAGCAATCACCAGTCTTAGTATTTAATTCTCCAAATGCTGCTCAACTGCGAGCAATTTTTTTTCAGTGATAAAATCCTCGCAAAGTTTTTCTTGGGCCTTCATGTCATTATTTTACAACTAATTCCATACCGAGTTTGGAATCAATTGGATCGGTATTATTCAAAATATTGAGATAAAAAAAAAATTCAGATAGCTATATCTCAGAATCCTTTGGGAGGGATTTGTCCATTTGAACCTAAAATGTTTCCTGAGTATTTGTAGACTCTAGGTCTTTTCATTGGTAAGTCATCTTTTTTATAGTAGGACGGTCGTAAATAATGAAATATTTCCACGAATTCTTCAAAAGTGAGTCCTACCTAATCGTCTTAAGACAATTTCCGGTTCAAAAATTGAAAATTACAAAGATTCGAACCAAATGTTTCTTTTTCAGCAACAAGCGCTCAACAATTTCTGCAGAGTGTTCTGGAGTTGTAACATGATTTTTTTGTGAAACATGAACAGATGTCGTAATGTTGCCTAAAGTTTTTTTTGTGATATCTGAGTTAACAACCGCAGTCTCCTTCGATATTTCATCTGAATACAACATATTGGTTGTAATATTTTCAAATGGTTTATTCACACTCTATATAGTTCCACAGTCCAATGAAATTTTTTATGGAAATATTAGACCTAAATTCAATGCGGAACTGGTAGTTTGCGGAAAATGCGTTTGGTGTATTGATAAAGTTGTATCAATAACCCCGTGAATTTATCTACATATTCCCATCCAGTAAGTTGATCAAATATTGATTTAGTGGACATTGTTCATGAGTAATTTTCTTCCTACTCATAATCTATTCATAAATATAAATATGTACATGCATATTCATGGATAATAAATATCCATTCAATTATACACGGAATTCGTAATTAAATTCAGAACACATTACAATGTGTGACAAATCAAATTTATTTCAGTTTGCCAATTCGAACTCATTAGTCAGAACAATTTTATCAAAATTTCATGGATTGTTACATACATTGCTTCATAAATGTTTATTTAAAAAGTTATGTTCAATACTACTTGGTACGAACCGTGTAACTAGCGGCACTAATGCCCTCTATGATAGTCAGACAATTCATTTGATATATCAACTTCCGAAACATATTCGAATAAAATTTCATTACAATGTTGATAGTAGTTTCGGCAGAGTGGTAAAAATGTGTATAATTTTTTTTTCTTCAACGCCCTTTACCTTGAAGTCGGATGGCGTTACGAAATTTTTTTACTGAGCAAACCCCAAATATTTTTCAGTTTTCTACCTATCCCAGAGACGGGGTCACATTTTTTTGAAACACCATGTATAAGTGGAAACGTTGCAACATTAGACTGTTCCAAATTGAATGATTAACGTTAGCTTCTTAAAATTGAGCAAACATGCTCAACGTCATAAACTATTATCGAACAAAAATTGGAAGACGAGTTCAATAATATTAAGCTGACCATAATTTTCGCAATACCTGGCATAATAAAATAATATGACCAAACTTCAACTTCAACAACGGTAAAATTGTATCAATAAAATATCGATAATCGTGTGTACGCGCATAATCATTTATAGAGATTCTAAGAAATATATCGGTTAATATTTGTAGCTTCTGAATGTCTGCATAACAATTTGATTGTTGAGCCCAAGGATCATAAGAATGATGCGATTATTATATGATTTTGAATGATATCCGTTCCTTCAAATCTATCGATTCTCAAAAAAGTTATTGATATCAAAGATGAAAGATTAAATACCCAACTCTGAAAGGAAAGTACATAGAAGATTTAAGTGCTAAAATATAACTCATTTCGATATTGGTTGCGCGCACGTTTTATAGATCTGGTAGCATTGGAGGTCATTTATCGAATTTTTGGATTGAATACTGAAATGCATTTTTAATTATTACCCTGATACTGATAGGTAATTGAAATCTCTCAGCGATTATTTTAAACATCGATTGTCTCCATTTAGATTTATTGTACAAGAGAAATTTCAACCATCTCATTCTTTCCAGACATTTGACCATCACTGTCCCTGGGTGAACAATTGCATAGGAAGGAGGAACTACCGTTTCTTCTTTTTCTTCTTGATGTCATTGAGTTTGCATATGATAAGCATATTCAGTTTAAGTCTAATCTACATATGGCATTATACAAAAACCTATTCCAACGTAGAGCCCATTGTGGCGTATCCTTTTGTATCTTTGGTGTTCTGGGAAACGTCCAGAAATCAACATAGTTGGACATGAGTCATAACTGTTCATGATAATATATAAATAATTTTCATACATACTCAAAAGATGGGAATGAGAATGTTAAATATCATAACAGTTAATTCTACATATGTAGTAATAATAATAATATGGATAAGCAGCTAGTGAAAATTAAAAAACTTGGTAGGAATCGAGATCTGCGCATGTGCATAAATATTAGGAATAAACATTACGTTCATACGCCTGCCATTCAGGGTCACAGAGTGAAGTTGCATCTTTGGTAAGAATTATATTGTACGCATGTGTCAACTGAATATTCAAAAATCGTGGGAAACATGAAGGTTATGTTCAGTTCCAAAATATGATTAGGAATTAACAATGATATGCAAGAGTTGAGGAAAAAGGAATAAAGCATATTCCTAATCTCAAATTTGTTAAATTTAGTCTTGGTTGTCGGTGAGTTTAAATCTGAAAGACCCTGTATAGTAATAGAATTCATTTAAATTCCAATGAAGATATTCCACTCGTTTGGGATGTGAAAGTATCCATGACCTAAGATTATTTCCTTAACAATATTGAAGTATTGGCTTGATAGCTTTGATAACTATACTAGCCATTCCAATTTTTGGTCTCACTGGTTTTCATATGATGCTGGTATCAAGAGGTAGAACAACAAACGAGCAAGTCACAGGAAAATTCAAAGTTGGGTACAATCCCTTCTCGAGGGGATGTTGGGATAACTGCTGCTACACACAATGTGGACCACAATTTCCAAGGTGAGTTGATTATTTTCTTACATAATTATATTCGTGAATAATCCCTATTTTTCCAGTCATATTATCTACTACTTTGATATATCTTATGTGATGTTATCTCATGCAGTTCTTAAATAATTGCATTTAATGAATTGTATTGAATTTAAGGATAATTATGGTAAATGCAATTCAAACCTCTCACGTTAAATTTCGAATAATTTTTTGAACATTTCGGAGCGAATTATGCCTCTGTAGCTAAATTAAACTAACTACTATTTTTAAGTAAATTATGCCTGTTATTACCCACGAGATAATTAAGATTATCGATGTAATTCGAAGAAGTATAGAAATACGAAGGAAATGCTGCTTGTTTATATTTATTCAGCAAATAGATTCAATAGATAATTTTGTTCAATAGTATTTTGACTGAATAAATAGATTTCAATATCTATCGCCGATCAGAATGGCATTTTTCATTCATGCAGTGATTGATATTCTTGTTTATCTAAAATCCCATAGCATGTCATAATTCATTCTTTCATTTTATAAAACACCTCTAAATTACTGGGAGTCCCAAAATTCAACATCAATGTGTAGTTGAGTTCATAACTATAAAGAAGATAAATTTTAATGCTGAAATAGTATATTCTAAAACTAGTTGCAGAATGGGCTCCTATTCCAATACGAACACATGAGTGTTGGAATTGCATTCCGAAACGAGTATTATATGATATTTTCTCTATTTCGGTCAAATTTCGTGAAATACTGTTGAATTTCAATGAAAAATTCAGATTATAAATCCTAGTGACTTTTGTATTGTATCTTGGCAGTTGGTGACTGTCACGTGTGATGAAAATTGATAGGATCGGAAGCCAGTGCTGACAACCAAAAAACGAAAAATATAACTGAAAACAATGCTGTAATGAGTTCATTACAGCACTGTTTGTTTGAATGATCTGTTCCTTGTTGCCTTTTCCAGACACATGCCATAATTGGAAACAAATCTGTACAGCTCCATTTCATATACAGGGTCTCCCACGGTCGAGTGCCTATTAGACGTTTCTGGAGAATGGGACATATTTGAAATCCGAAAATTGGGATTATGATATTGTTGGAAATTCTCTACAGGCCTAAAATATTTTTGGAGCATGAGCACTTTCGGTTATACCAGGAGTGCAAATAAATTTGTTCAAAAAATAGTTTTTTCAATATTTTCGTTTCTGATATGATTGAGTATTCAATGCTGAATACATTTCTGTTGAAACCATTGTATTCATTCGAATAGTTTTCAAAATATCGAAATAAAACCTGAAAAAATGTCGAATATTCATAGTCAGTGTAATGTTGATTACTCTTTTTCTGAACATCCCAAGTGTAAACCGTTCTCACAACGTCAAAGTAGAAGAATGTGGAAATATCATGCATCTTTTGAATTTCATAAATATCATCACAGGGTGTTTCAAATTTTGTGTCGAAAACTGTGATCGAAAATTGGCCATAACTTCTGTTTTTCAAATTAGAACCCTATTTTATTATGATTGCGTTGGATTCTGGTAAGAAAAATAGTGATAGCACTCTCAGATGTTTTTGCTCCTAAATTCAGTAATTCCCGAGATATTTGAGCTTTCCTGGATTCATGTTGTACGTAGAGTCAAATTCATCTTATCTTCCGTATGAGAATATTCTGTGACCATAGAAGATAAATAATCCCATTCACAAGTGACAGCTCTTATTTTAGGCCTAAACCTTACTTCTCGATTTTACTTCAATGGTTACTATGGTTTCATAAGAATAGTCATCGAATCTGTTGGCATGAGAATATTCTGTGACCATAGACGATAAATGATCCCATTAATAATTCACAGGTGACAGGTCTAATTAGTAGTTGTTACTATGGTTTCATGAGAATATTCATCTAATCTCCTCAGATTCTATGAATTTGACTCTATATGTACAACAAGAATCCAGAAAAGCTCAAATATCTCGGGAATTACTGCATTTAGGAGCAAAAACATCTGAGAGTGCTATCACTATTTTTCTTCGCAGAATCCAACGCAATCATAAAAAAATAGGGTTCTAATTTGAAAAACAGAAGTTATGGCCAATTTTCGATCACAGTTTTCGACACAAAATTTGAAACACCCTGTGATGATATTTTATGAAATTCAAAAGATTCATGATGTTTCCACATTCTTCTACTTTGACGTTGTGAGAACGGTTTACACTTGGGATGTTCAGAAAAAGAGTAATCAGCATAACACTGACTATGAATAATCGACATTTTTTCAGGTTTTATTTCGATATTTTGAAAACTATTCGAATGAATACAATGGTTTCAACAGAAATGTATTCAGCATTGAATACTCAATCATATCAGAAACGAAAATATTGAAAAAACTATTTTTTGAACAAATTTATTTGCACTCCTGGTATAACCGGAAGTGCTCATGCTCCAAAAATATTTTAGGCCTGTAGAGAATTTCCAACAATATCATAATCCCAATTTTCGGATTTCAAATATGTCCCGTTCTCCAGAAACGTCTAATAGGCACTCGACCGTGGGACACCCTGTATATGTTATTCGCAATAGCTGAAATCGGCCACTGTCCGAAATTTTTGCCCACAACGCGTTATGGGTATCCAAATTTACCCACGATGCGAATAGATGTTCTTTTTTCGAGCACTGAGTAAAGCAGAATACCCAGAAAGCGTTGTGGGTAAATTAGATAATCCACAATGCGAATTCGATTTTAACGCGCTTTCATTCTGCGTTGTGGACAATTCATTTTACCCACAATGGGTTTGTCGCACTTGACCCAGAAAGCGATGAACCAGAATTTGTCGTCGAAGTCAGTGTGCTGTAGGTTGAGTACTGGCAAGTACGAGAAGCCATTATCATGAGTATCTAACGTGAATAGATTACGCACCTTGTGAATTCTCAAGTTTGATTGAAGGGCCTGTTTTCGAAATTATATCAATATGAAAACTTAATTTGAACAAAAACTAAGTGAACGTATGCTAGAAAAAAAAGGCAGGTCGTTGTTATTGTTATTATCGGACGAATGTTATTTGGAGTTAGTAAATGAAATCAAAGTGGCACTACGAAGAAAACAGGATGGGCTTCAATTATCATCCAAAAAATATCGAAGATTGAAAAGATATGATTTATTAACAGTTGGCCAAAAAAAAAACTTGTTAACAAGGAACGTTCAGGAAACCAATCTGGCTTTATAAAATGCAATTGTTTGAAAGGATGTCAAACTAAGGCGTGTGCATGTGTGAAATTGAATATAAAATATAATTGAAGATTTCATAAAAGTAGGTACTTGTGAAAATAAATAATACCTATTTGTTTTTAGTTCTAATAAGTTGTTGATATATCGTTTTGTTTCACCTTAATGACTTTCAATGTAAGTAATGTAAGTAAGAAGAGAAATAACGGCATGCAGACAATTGAATATTTTGTGAAAATTATTTCTCTTCTTAATTATATTCACAGACGTTAAACTTATTCTAATTCCAATATAAGGTTTTTTGTAGTCATTGTTTTACTTGAAACGTATTTTGGGTAAAGCGAAATGGACAGATAGCATTTTCTCTTTTGTGTCCAATTTTTCAATGAGTTATCAGTATTACATCATACATTTCATTTGCTGCACATTAAAAATCTAGGCCAGATTGGTTTGCTAAACGTCCTATGTTAACAAGTTTTTATCCTTCTCTCCACCAATTAATGGATGAAACCGTTTTAATCTACGATATTTTTTGTATGATAATTCAAGTCCATCCTGTTTTCTTTATAGTGTCACTTTGGTTTCATACATAATCTCTAAATAACCTCCGTCTGGTAATAATAACGACCTGTTCACTTAATTTTTGTTCGAATTCAGCTTTCATATTGAAATATTTTCGAAAACACGCACTATATAAAACCAATTTCAAGAAATCGCAAGGTATCCAGGCACTGTGGTAATCTATTCATGCTACTCGTAATACTCGCTACTCGTACCTGTCAGTACACAACCTACAGCAGGCTGACTTCGACGACAAATTCTGGTTCATCGCTTTCTGGGAAAAGTGCAATGCCCAGAACGCGACGTGGGTAAAATGAATTGTCCACAACGCAGAATGAAAGCGCGCTAAAATTGGATTCGCATTGTGGATTATCTAATTTACCCACAACGCGTTCTGGGTATTCTGCTTTACTCAGTGCTCGAAAAAAGAACATCTATTCGCATCGTGGGTAAATTTGGATACCCATAACGCGTTGTGGGCAAAAATTTCGGACAGTGGCCGATTTCGGCTATTGCGAATAACATATACAGGGTGAGTCTTTGACTTGTACATATATTTTAACTGTAGATTCTTGAGGCCTAAAGAAACCTTTTTTTCATTTTCCATTTTTCCGAATTCGGCTCGGTTAAAGAGATATAGCCATTTGAAAAAAAAAATTGTGCTAAATGCGTCCCTGATATTATTCTCTACAAACACCTCAATGTTCATATTTTTCACTTGAAATTGATGTGGTTATCAGATATTCTGGGTGATACATTTAGAAAATACTCAAGCACTAACCTTATTCGAATAAGTATGTTACAAACACGATATTTCCTAACAAAAACGCTAAGTTTTGTTCCATCATTTCTGCAATTGAAATGCCATATTTCTCACACCAAAATAATTTCCTTCTTCGATTATCCTGAAGATTAGTTTGTAAACATTAATAATTTGTTCATATTTGCCTCGATACCCTAAAACTATCTTATAAAAATAAGTTTCTCACTATCCTAACTCCATTAATCAGTCATCTGATTCGAGGTCAATGACCTAACCTAATCCATCTCCTCTATGATAGTAGTGATCACAGAATTCTAGAGAAGACGATGCCAGATTGTGTTGATTTTCTCAGTAAAAAATGGTATAGGCGAACTCAAGAAAGCAGAACGTCCCCTATCGTTAACGGAAGAACTAGTTTTGTTTACTTTTCGCTAAAGGCTTCTACGCATTGCTCTTTGGAAATGCCAAACGAGTAGTTCTGATTCTCGCCGATCTGAATTTCAGTCGTGGTGCGCTGCCGGCTGCGATGTAGCCGCCACGCAAGACAAGCCGTTGTTCTATGTCTCATCACACTATCACAGGCCAGCCAGTCTGTGATAAAATGAACGACGCTTAAACGCGATAACCTTTCTACATGGATTCAATTCATTTATTTATTTACTCGCAGAGAATAAAGCAAACAGGTGTGAGGTGATGCTTGTGATATGTGATGTGAAAACCGTGTATGGTCGATTAAAAATTCCAAGAGGATATTGTTAAGAAGATAGATATTTTCCTGAAGGACTGGTATCAATAAATTTTTAATAGAAACTTGCTTATAAACTGTGTAATTTCATGCTTCTCGGAATTCAGTTGATAAACATTGACAACATTGTTAATTTGTTAAGAGACCAGAGAAGAAACAATATTCGATGATATTTAATTCAGGGAAGCATTCAGATTTTTTATGAAATTCATGGTTTTTTCCTCAAATTTCTTCGTATACATTTAGGAATAACTCGAAAACGACGCGTTTTATTGAAAAAATATAAGAATACTTTTATTCTCTAAAATGGTTGATTCTTTCGAAAATATGAACCGTTTATCCTTTTCAAGTGATTTGATAGTGTTTTTGCATGAATTTATGAGTTGACCACCCTGTAACTTTTAAACTAGGAGAGATATTGAATAAGTTCCGATTGAGGAATATGCACCATGAATAGAGTAACCAATGGACCAAAATTCAGTTCATTTGAAATAACGGTTCCGGAGATATGAACAGGAAAGTGTTTTTTTCGTGGATTTTCGACACCCTGTATCTTCCAAACGAAACCGAATTTTGAAAAATGGTATGGGAAAAAAGTGTTTCGTTTGATGAGGGGAATCTACAGTTAAAATATATGTACAAGTCAAAGACTCACCCTGTATATATATATAGTACTGTAATGAACTCATTCCGATACTGAAATAGAGAAAACTTTTTACGGTGCGGCCGCGCGGAATAGGGCCATTTTCCATGTTCTTGCTAAATCGAGGAATACAGTGACAGTTGAGTCCAATAAAGTAGTCAAGGATGGACACTAAACGAATTCATTAATAGAGTGTTTATGAGGCAGTCGAATATAAAACTTTTTACGGTGCGGCCGCACGGAAAAAGGACATTTTCGATGTTCTGAATCGACATGTTATGATAGGGTTTTCAGAGCGGTGTAATGAAAAGAAATTCAATTGCAACTTATTGCAATATTCGTGACTGAAAATATTTTGATAACTGATGAACAGGAATTTCGGAATGATCCGAAATTCTACGTTATTATTCTACTGCCATTTCTATCCTTGGATTCTACCCTTCTTAATGGGGTATTCACAGAATTTTCTTTGTGAGAAACCTTGTATTTCTTTCGTTTACCATAAACTGTATATTAGTTTAATGATTATGATTATTGTTTATATATATATTTTTCACATTCTTGTCTCAATTTCAGCTTGAAAAATCCGAAAAAATACACTGTCAAAACGAAACATTGCACACACGGTCCGATTTCTACGATAACGAACGACAGTCAAGTGAAGACATACATGGACAACAGCAATGGTGTACGTAACATTAATTCACATGCTTATAATAAAGTAAGTATTCTAACTGAGCTAGTTGTAAGAGTGGCTTTTTGGCTTGTTTCGTATTTTTTTCAGGTGATTAACCTCCTTTTTCATTTTGTCAATTAATAAACATTTGGGAAGGGAAGACTGAATAGCATTTGGAATTTTATAATTCTCACTAAGCTATGTATTTATCACCAGTGGGGAGGTAATTAGGGGCAAAGATCGTGTTGGGTAGGGCACATTCTCGAAAGGAAATCGTAAGAGACGCTTCTTTTTTCGTTTTGAAGAAGTGCAATGTCACACTTCTAATTGCCACAGTATACCCAAATTTAGGTTTCATTACTTATTGCCAAATGTAACTATGAACACATATTTCTCAGTTGCACTAGGGGCTGGGCTACCCACTCATCCACAGACGCTTTCTTTTTGAGAAATGCTCAAGTGCTCGGTACATGAAAATAATCCGTCAAACTGAACAGATCGGCAGATCACCCTGCTAAACGAGTTCGTGCAAGATTTGCGTTTTATAAGGACCAGTTCAAGGACAACACACCCTGAGCAATGCCGGTGCATGAAGTGCAACAAACAACAAAACAAAAGCCCTTTTGTTAATGTAACATACTTAAATTCGAAACTTAATAGGAATGTATTAACTACAATCTATGTTTTACCGCGTACATTTCTACAGGCGCTTTGATTTCATTTTGAGTTTTGGAATTGACTGATTGGCACAAATAAAACCAAATACTCAATGATAAAAACCGTTTAACAAAATTGTTGTTCTGGAGCTGTGTGAAGAAATGAAAGTTCATTTTATTCAATATGAATTAGCGAAACAGCTTGAACCATATTTAAGTTCCACGATTTCAAGGACTTCAATACAGGAAACCATATGATAAAAGCTGAATGCTGCTTTTATTCACAAAAAATCAATTCTAATTTTTCCACATCTTTCTAGGCCAGAACTTCTTCCAACACTCAATGTTTTAAGGCAAAAAATCAGAATGTAGATGTATAAAAACCCTGGTGTTGACACTGTTCAGATTTCGTTTAAGATTTTCTTTTCGAAAACTCATCACTTCAAAATCCTTCGTGTAGCAACTCGTAACTGCAAAATAATGACCAAAAAATCTGGATCTTTACGGCACGGGAATTATCCACAATTCGTCACGGTCGTAGCGCTATTGTTTGTGTAATCTGTTATGTTTTCAGTAAAAACTCGAGGAAACACATACAACAAATCGAAGACATGTCAAACGTACACGCATCTAAAAAGAATAAAAGCATTTGTAAAATTATTGTTTGGAGTAAAATTATATCAGCATAATGGTAATATCAAAGATTCCTATTGTTCCAATATATTTCAAATATATTTTCAATCTCATAAAAGATTGCGGTTATGGAAGAAGCGCAACCTCGTTCGAGAGAAATAAAATGTTAACACGATCACAAATTTCAGTTCGACACGAAAGTCTTATAACAGAATGTAATCAGTACCAATAATATATTTATATATTCAAATTTGGAATATATGTATATGCAGCTTCGTGACACAATGGCGGACCCATGATTTTTAAGAGAAATATTTGGGGTAAAATTTAAATGGTTTTTTAGATGCATTGTTTAGAAGATATTGAAGAAAAATCGCGAACATTACGGATTTCTTTTATATTACCGAAGTAACTTAGCCTGAGATTTTGAAAAAAATCACGAATGTGAAGGAAAAAATTATAGTACGAAACCTTTTCCACGCGTGTTGAGAAGGTTAAAAGAAATTCTACCAGGAAATCGCGCATGTCGATTATAGGGAGTGTCTCCTCTGGATGGATAGTTATGCTGTGCTCAGGCAGTCACTACTGACTACACTAGTCAGGCTTACGTCAAGCGCTGTTCGAAACTCATTGACAACAGACATAATAACAAAGAAAAATTCTTTTCGACCTCTTGAATACTTCGTAAATTATATTCTGGTTTGACACATTGGATATGGTGTATGTATATGGTTTGTAACTACTCGAGTAAAACTGTTAGTAGGTTTATTGATATGAAGTTTCAACTGCAAAGGCCTGTGATAAATAATATGGGTGAATGATATTCTGCAAAGTAAAGAATGCTGACTTACTAACCATTTCTGGAGATTATGAATTAGCAGGAACTGAAGATAATTATAACACGTGGCATTTTGTACCAGGAACCACTGAATGATGAGCACTAACAAAATATTGTTTTGTTCACTCAATCACATACCTATCTTACAAGTTTCTGCTATTTTATTCCCAACTCCCAAAGTATTGATAGTGACTGCTTCTGTTGGTGACATTTGAGATGAGCATCACGATATCAAAGGCTTTTATTGAATGAAGAATGGCAGTATAGACCTTGAAAGATAGTCGCATTCCGAATGCTGTTTGGTGCATGAGATGCATAGAAATCCTGGTGTTGCAACTAAAGAGTGCCTGGTGGTTCATATTGACTGTAGGACTCGTACTTCAACTTTCATTCGTCATCAATTATAATTGGTGATAATATTAAGGCACTCTTGATTTGCGACTATGGCCTAGTTCCTCAATATTCTGCTGTATTTGCGCTGTTGCCATTTTGAAATTGGTTATGGAATATCATCAAGTTTTAAATTTCTGCGTTGTTCAATTGGAAATTGCTTAGGAACAGAAGGAATCTCTTTGTTGAGATGTGAAAAATAGGACGCGAGCACGAATTTCAGATCTGCAGGAAAAATCAAGTGCCAACACCAGAGTTTCTATAATCTCAGTCTTGTAGAAGACCCTGTGCTTTCACTTCCCTCTCAAATTTTCTTCTAAATTTCCATCATAAAGCGATTCTTGCAGCTTTCCCCAGGCAGAGACGGCTGCGATCTTGAAATGGAACCATCTGCTTCCCAGTCCCAAGATTGTGAACCAACGCCACCTCTTCAACGTCACGGTTCCAAGAACAATTTCTTCCTACCTCAAGGTGCTGTCCAAGATGGCGGTGGTGATTCGCCTCGTCATCCTAGACCAAACATTCACTACCCAAGGAGTAGTCCGCACCCAAGACCTCGAGGCCTTGATCCGTCTGTTAGAGGAACTACTCCTGATGGTCCACAAAGACCCTCGCCCACGTTGCAACAGAGGATAAAGGCTCAGGGTGTGCCTACTCCTTTGGCAATGTCTAGTCCAGTTAGAAGGTAAGGGTAATGCTTCACTGACACCACTGGTCAAAATTTTATTATAATTTTCTACAAGAATCCATTAATATAGCTTTTATTGATACCCAGAACAATAAAGGTTTCATGGGAATAAAACAAATTGATTTCATTTTATTAATTAAGGTCGCCGTTTGATGCGCGTAGGACAAGTCGACCGATAGAGGCGCCACCGTGCATTTTATGGAATATCTCCATAGAACTTACATTATCTCTATAAGCTCTATGAATATCTCTCTAATTATGAATGAAATGTACTATGGCGCTCTCTATCCGACAATAGCTGAATTATGAAAATAGTAAATATGTGGGTAAAACAGGAACTTTTTCCCGCCATATTTTGAATTTGGGCATTCTCTGCCAATTCCGCATTTCAAGTTGTTTTTCTGAACGAAATTATCTGTAGATTCACTTTTAATCGGAAGTTGAACTATTTTCATGGGTCTTTCGTTTGAAATAAAACAGAAGCATGAGTTGACTTATTTTCTTCTATTTTTGAGAGAAAAAAAAAGAAATGTTGAAATGAAATAAATCTCAATCATCTCATTAAGAACTCCAATCCTTTCTGAGTTCACCCACAAAATTTCAGTTCTCAAAGTGAAACCATTCTCAAATGCAACTTGAAATAAAAACACACTACATTGAACGCCCACCTTAAATTCAATATTTACGAGGAACTATAATTATAGTTTTAAAAACAACTTTCACAATCAACTTATAATGTTCAAATTATCAAGTCTTTCATAACACTATTCATTGGATGTATATTATTACTTCGAAATAGGAATATGTATTTCTTTATTGAAATACCCCATATATCCTATGAACATCCAGAAAAGGAATTGAGCTCAACTTATATCCAAAGCCTTTTTCGATTTTTTTTGTGAAAAGTTCAAAAAGGACTTTTTCACATCATTGGAACATCTGTATTTCTTTTAACTCATTATTAGGTTAACTGTTTTCACCATGATACATATTAAATATTACTTCACAGTGCTATTTTTCCTCACACCACTTGGATGATGGCACAGCATGTATCTTAATTTTTACTGAACATTTCATAACATTCATTACCTTTGGCATTTTAGGTGGACTTGAAGAGGATCCCTTGCTTTTCATTAGTGTCACAAAATCAATTAAATGAAACCGCGATTATAAGCATGATGTGCGAGACAGAGTGTTCCATCGTAGTGAATGTTTGTCAAATTACAGGCAAACGGAGAGATTTTTGATGAATCTCAAAAACACGTCAGGTTTTTTGAGATGGGACATATTTTGTTGCAGCTGACATTCCTGAAAAAGTAACCCTTGATGAAATCTGAATATGGCATGTGTACATCAATCAAAAGGTTTGAAATTACATCACTTTTCTGTATTGAGAATTGGGAAACCCAACCTTCCAAGGGAATGCTTTTTAGGGAGCGTTAAGTTCATCAAAATATGTTTCCATACAAAGTTCACGTCTTTTTGCGTTTTCTCTAACAATCTTTCCGTTTGCCGGTAATTTGACATGCTTCTTCTTCTTCTTCTGTATAGTTTGTGTATGCTTTCAAGACTATCGAAATAGTTTGATTTATTTGATCGTGATGGTGTATTGTTGTCTTTCAACCAATGATGCTATTGAAATATCAGAACGAAGTCGAATGGCTTGGTATATAGTACATCTTGAAAATACAACCTACAATAGTGGAAACACTATTTTAAATCGAGTGAACATTGAATAATTTATTTATTATAACGGGTGTTTTTTTTCGAGGTATAGAACTTCAAGTTGGCATTACTGTTCAAGAAGGCGACCGATTTAACATCTGTCAAGTGATTTATTCTCAGTTTGGTTTGGCAATTCATCATGAATAGACTTACGCCTGAACAACGCTTGCAAATAGTGCAATTTTATTTCAAAAATAATGGTTCTGTGCGGAATACGTATCGCGCACTACGACCATTTTATCGTCGAAAAAATCGTCCATCAGAGCAGTTAATTCGAATAACCATGGAACGTTTTCGCACCACGTTTACTCTTATTGATAACTCGCATCCCCAGAGGTACGGTGCGTACAGAAGAAGTTATTAATTGCTACTGTAGAGCGTAGCATTGAAGAAGACCCGAAAGAGTCCATGGTGTCGGTATATAGCCATTATTACTAACTTTTTCATCCTGAATTGAACAACATGATGTCCAGGAGCTGTGGTCCCAACAAGACGGCGCAACATGTCACACAGCTCGTGCCACAGTCGATTTATTGAAAAACACGTTTGATATCACGTTTTGGACCTGTGAATTGGCATTCAAGATCTTGTGATTTAACACCGCTAGACTACTTTCTGTGGGGCTATGAAAAGTCATTGGTCTATGCGGATAAGGCACAAACGCTTGACCATTTGGAAGACAACATTCGCCGTGTTATTGCCGATATACGGCCACAAATGTTGGAAAAAGTAATCGAAAATTGGACGTCCAGATTGGACTACATCCTAGCCAGCCGTGGCGGTCATATGCCAGAAATCATATCGAAAATGGAATGCCACAAGATTATCTTTCGAATAAATAAAATTCATGTCGATCGGATAATCCATCGTTATTTTATTGCAATTTAAAGTTCTATACCTCTAAAAAAAACACCCTTTATAACCCGGAGAGTTTAAGAAATATCTGAATAACCTTAAAATTGAAATGAACGCATTCATATTGCTATAAGGAATAGAAATGGAAATAACGAAAAAAATTTCAATGCTTCAAAAGTTTCAATATCGGGTATTTCCAATCATTGAGAATCTCATAGGCTCTCTCTATTCATATCCGAAATTAGTTATCGTCTATCAATCTGATTCATTTTTTTCTAAAATTTCTCTCAGCTGATTCCCTTCTTCACTCAGGGTAACTGGTTTATTTTTCTGACTACTCAATCTTCTATTGAAGATGTCACAAATTTAATCAATTGAGTTGGGGTCTGGACTCCATTTGTGCTATTTCAATTTATTCGAGGTAGTCCCAAACGACTCTACACTAATTAGGTCTGGCATTATCGTGCATGAATACAAAATTGTCACTTGTACATATACAGTGCGCGTCAAAATTTAGAGGATGGCACAGGGTGCAACAAAAATCCTTCAAAAATGCATAAAAATTTTGACGCGCACTGTATATGCAAATGGAGGAACGTATTCCTGTAAAATGTCTCTAATGTACAAGCAGCATTCATTATTCAATACATGACTTCGAAATAAACTGGGTGTATTGCCGTTAAATCTAAACCATGGTCAAAATTAGTGGGTGCGCGACTAATTGGGGCCAGGGTGAAAGAACAAAACTTTAGACAACAAATAAAATATTTTCAGTAGTTACTGAACCTAAGATTTAGAAAAAACCCGTTATAGCGTGTTGCTATAGAATATAGATTGTGCATCGGGATGGGGTGTTTTGTCCCAGCTCCTCTCATAGGACTCAACAGATTGGCTATCATTAGCGGAGCCTGCCAATGTAGTAGATGTTGGAGTTGCCCTGCTCGAAGCGAACGAGGGTACCGGCGTGAACCAAGTGGCTCGACTTAGAGCTGATCGGACCGCGGTAACCCGGTATCGCTTTCGGTTGGCGCCTCTGCTAAGCACTTGCTCAAGCGCGGGTGGCGTATGTAGAATGCTGCATACGGTGTGGATATTGAGTCACCATACCATTTTTTGAAGACTGAAAATTTTGAAAAAAAAAATTTGAATGCAGAGGTCTGTTTATAGATTCCAGGAAAACTAGTGAAAATCCAGTCTTTCAATTTTTATAGAAGAAATTCGTACGAAACCCTCTTTCTACTCGTGTTTTACTTACCTCGCCCAATTTTTTTATTCCTGCTGTGGGAAATTTGTGGTCTGGAGTCTGAATGGAATATGCAACAAAGAATTTTATAATCTGCATTTTCTTGCCGCTGTGTAGAATAAAAATACTATTCTTTATGTTCATTCGAAGTTATTTGGATTATTTTTTCTCTAATCTAAATAAACGGACTTATGGCGCAGCAGTATCGATCAAAACCCAGAGTAACATAGATGTCGTCTTAAATAAAAATCGACATTTGCGTATGGGACACTTCTCAAAATTTCATATCTGCTGAAAATATTGCATGTCTGAAAGCACGACACACGTACTGGGGCTCCTTACACATTATGATTAGGATTTAAATCAAAATTTTGTGTGGTATTCATAATGATAGAACCGGAGCCATGTTTGGCTTACGAATTCGAAATGTTGTGCTGGTTTTTTGGATATGTGATTCAAAACTTTCATAAGGACCCTTCTCATGATAATGATACAGCATTTGCGCTTTGCGACATAAACCTTCACCAGCCGTTTATAGTACCCAATGATGTTTATTATAACTTTTCTTAGCTCGCACATAATGGACATTATTTAGAACGACTACGATATTCTTTGCTCTGAAATCGAAGTTCCCGTATGATAATAAACGTTGATTTTGTGCCGCACAGTATGTATCGCTAGTTCTGCCAGTCAAAACGCTTCGCTTCCACAGGTCGAATCCAAGTACACCCACCCAGCCGAGAAGGCCGGATTTCATTGGTATAGCGGCCAATCATCATCAGCCGCAATACTACGACTACCAACAGGCTCAAAACACACATCACGTACATAGGCCCATGATGGCTAGTAGTCAGAACTACGGCAGTCCTCAGCGTAGATTTATGTCTGAGGGCGAGTTGGTAAGACAGGAGGCGCAATTGTCTTACCCAAGATCGAACAACACAGTGGACAACATCAGGGAACTGGCGAATTCTCCCCAGAGGGGAGTGTATATGTGGAAAGATACCTCTCCAGGTTATCCTCCCCCACAACACAGTGAATTTTATAGGTAGGGAAAAGTAGAATCAGAAGTTGTAGATTTGGTGTACACACGAAAGTTGATGGAAGATAGTTGGTATTACTTTTCCCTGCAGACCAGATATGTGTAGCTATTACGGAAAGTTTGTTGTTTGTAATGTTCTATAAGGAGTTGTTTGAATTGGCCGCCTTTTCTAAACTGCAGACATTATTTTCTTTTATTCTAGTCGTAATTGTAGTCTTGATAGTCTGACCAGTTGTGGACCATCTGATTTATTCCACTTCCAACAATGCTCATTTAGGGCTAGGCCTTGCTTTGGATATGCATTTAGAGAGGATCCTCTCTTGAATCAAAACAATAAATATTTTTATGCTCTTTGTCTTCTGAAGTGATTCTCTACTGTATCTACATGCCTTCGCTTGAATTCAAAAGAATTTCACCTCTGGTATAAATTTGGTTTATAACCTATAGAACAGATTTTCTTGTGGTTAAACTAATGGGGTGGCAAGAAAATACAAGAGATAAAGTTTTTTAACCTCCATCTATTGTAGAATGATTGTTTACTTTTCATGTTGCTCAAATGCTTTTCATATGGTAGATTCTGCATTGTGTCTCCTCTTGTGCAATATTTTCCTGATATTCCTTCAGGACAAGGACATTTTTCGATTCACGATTTGTCAAGCTAATGATGTCTTTTTTATTGTTGAATTTCATATCTAATTTTTCGTATGCTTAATAGATCCGATTGTTAGTTTATTTTTGCAGCAGAGCGAGAAAATTAACATAATTTTTAAATCACTTTGTGCTCTAGTATTTTCAAAATGAAAATCGAAAAAATAGTACTATGGAGACACATTCAAACAAATTTTTGCTGAAAAGACATTCAAGAGTGAATGAAATAAAATAAAAATAAATCATTTCTTTCTCAATCTCCGTCTACCAGGCACGTAGCTAGGGAGGGGGCTCGCCCTCCCCCCAAATTGAAAAAATGCCTGTATATTTGACAAAATTTGCAATGTTTACTCATTGTGGCCACTTCCGAAAGAAAATCCTGTCTACGTGCCTGCCGTCTACTTATTAGGACATCCAGTTTTGTTTCAAAGAAATAATTATGTGAACCATGATGTGCTTCAATTATTGTCCCCCAATTTTTTTCGTTTCAAAGGTAAGAATGAAGCTTCGATGTTATTAGCTGTTTTCGCATTTCATCAGCCTGCACAAGCTTGTCATTCGCACTTAATCATAACATATTCATTTGAAATATTCAGTGTAGGTTTTTTTGGTTTTATATCTGTGAATAAAATCTATTGAAAAATTATATGTCCCTTCAACTGAACCACTCTAAATTTTTCAGATCGAATCCTACTAGTCCAACACAGCAAGTGTATACGACAGCTCCGACAAGATCTTATCATCCAGCAACAAGGGGTGGGGTACCTGTATATCCTCCTGCTAGTCCACAAATCCATAGAAAATTGCAACAAATGGGAACCGGCCCCTCTTCTGTACAGCAACAGGTAAAAGTTTTATAAATAAGGATTTCGTTTTTTTAGGCGGCCCTCTCACCGAGGTTATTTGACCTTAGGGGTGTATTGAATATGTATACTTGGAAATCTATGAAAATTCATCGAATAACAAAATATCGTAGAACACCCAAATAAATGGTAATTCTCGTGTTCATTGCGGAAGTTCCTTTGGTTTTTTAGGTGTAAACACTTTGCTCCACGCCTTAATCTCCGAAAACTAAAAATTGCTCTCTCCGGATATACGAACAATTGAAGCCAGCCCACTAGGCCTGGAATTTTTTCGAAATTTTCCCCTTTATTTTATGTTGGGAAAATACCAGTTTTGCCGATGTTGGTGAATTTTGGGTAGATTATTCGAAGAAAGGCGGAAATCCTCAGCAATGTTTCAATAAACATTTTTGATGAGTCACATGGCCAATATGAGAAACTAGTGACTATTGAAAAGAACTGCAGGAAAGTTTCTGTTTCCAAAGGGAACGCCCTATATCTTTCAGCATAGTTGTTTATTCTCAGACTGGCACGTTATTTGTTTTTCGAAAATATCATCTCTTTCAATTCATTAGTATTTTTTGACATTGTTCTTGAAATGGGATTGTTTTTTCATTCACACGGTAGCTCACATAAAACAATCCAGACCGATATTTCACGAAACGCCCATTTTTTTGGAGTGGATATATTTTGATTGCAAATTCGTGGGCGTACGATCATCTCTTTGGGTGGTGTGTTAATCCCTTTAATGGCAATAGGAATTGAATGACACATGAGTTAGAAGATTTTGCAATTAAATATATCAAAATATATTAGAATATATTAAAAAATTGCTGTTAGAGCTCGTTACAGCGTAAAAATTCATTGATTGGTTATTGGATCTTTAAGAAATACCCTCAACAGCAAAATAGGAAAATCATTTTTGCATTTACCTTGAAACCTATGAACAATCTTCAGTGTGATCGTTTTTTAGCAGCAAGATAATCGACGTAGACCCATATCATTCGTCCGCGCCCTCGAAATGACGGATGGCGTTGAACTTACCCAATCCGGAGGCCAATGCTCCGCCCACCCTTCGCAACGCCCATCGACGCCAGAACGTACCAGCGTCTACGATATGAACTATGAAATTTCCGTATAGGACAGGTGCCGGCACTCACATCGATGTGATTGAGTGCGTTTAAAGAGTTCCTCTGCATCAGAGGACAGAACCAGTGTGCCCCATAACTGAATCAAACACTTCCCCAATTGTAAAAATGAATAAAATCCTGACCCTTCTACTCGAAAGATGTCTTTCACATTTCCCCTCTATGTTCGTAGGTGATATGCATATAGGTTGGTGTCTGAGTTTATAAGAGAATTATGAAAGAGGGTTTTTTCTTTGAAATGGTATATGTCATATTCACTGAGTGTTCTGACCTTTCACTAAAATTTTTCAATAATTTTACAGAATGTTGAAACCGAGATGATGGTTTTTCCATAATAATGGGGGATATTTTAACTACAAATTACTTTTCTTTTCCACTGAGGAATTGGTTTCAAAAGTGAGTTATTAATTTGTTTATAGAATTTTGAACTTCTTTATAATGTTTTTCCAAAACTAACCTTGTAGATCGGACGAGTTCTCTAAATGAAAGATTTTATTCACCTTTTTGGCTGTTGAGAATTTAATTAATTCCTATACACATTTTTTTATATTAATTTTGCTTAATTTTTCTTTAATTCGAAAGAACAGATAGTAATAGATACATTATTCATTTATTCACCTATTTGTCCTTTAAATAATTGTTGAATTTTATACTCTTTCAGTTCTATAGTGTTTAGCAAAATCTTTCATGACAAATAATGGCTTTATGAAAAAAGGTAAGAAAGGAATTAGGTTTTTACCAGTCATATACAATTAATTTAAAACTATGAAAAAACTGATTCAACTTGACTTCCTATAGAATTAGAATAATTTGTGGTCGAAAAACTAAATTAATTAATTAATTGAATCCTCATATGATCTTCAGTATTAATAGAGTAATATTTTGTTCAACATATTAAGACTGCTGGAAATTTTAAATTGTTTTATGGAACTAGGATATTTGATCATTCAGATATTTTCTGTGTATATTTTTGTAGAAATGTGTGTGTTTTCAGTATATTTATTTTGTAATATGGGTACAACATTCGAGATCAATTGATTATATTGAAATTAATATTTCTCAAGAATAAAAATTACCACAATCAAGTTTCACGTAACCTCATCTCTCATTTCTCAATCCGGAAATGCAGAAAGTTGTCTTGAATCTACTTGGAAGAAACTATTTTTATAAGGTTTAATCGTGCTAGAAGTTAACGTAATTTGATATTTTTGCATTATAAATGCATATAATATACATAATATGCCATTTCATTGAAGATCCATTTCATCTTTCTCAATTGGCCAATTTTTGCTCAGATCTAAACTAGACTGTTCAAATGACTGTAAATAAATGTGTTTAATTAGTAAGAAGTATCCCACCCTCTTGTTGTTATATGCTTATTATTGTATTTAAGTACCAGCTTCATCTCTTTTACAGAAGAATATTCATTAAACAAAAAAAACATTGCGTATTAACTATCTCTACATGTTGTGCAATTTAGGAAAAAATATCCTTCTACAAATTTAATGTTATAATTATTCGTTAATTAATTCCATCTGCACCGCACAGTTGCACAAAAAGTTTTTTTTAATTATATAAATTTCTTGAAACTATCAATGAAGTTGGCATTCATAGATATTCGATTCAAAACTAATTAAAACAAATTCCAAAATTTTCATTTTTGATCTCATAACTTCTTCGGGAAGTTTATTTCGGTTATTATTCTTGTGTAATGTTGAAATTACAAACCTTGATATATATTTCAACCAGCACTAGAAAAATACTATTCTGATAATTTTATTCACATTGATAATATAACAAAAAATAAGGGGATGTAACGGTAGATTCATTTAATTGAAAAATTTTGAATGGGTATCCGAACAAATTTGTAATTCTTCATCAGAGCACATTCAATGTTTATCATAAATCTAGTCAGTGTTGATGTTTGAGTTTTTGAGAGAAACATCTAAATGACATTTACTAAGACACTTCTTCACAAGTTTATGGAACAGTGTTAATTTTACATATAATCTGCATTTTCTTTTTACGAGTATTTTTCATTTTTATATGTTTCGTGCCATTTTTTTAATTGTTACATAATGGTACATATCTATATGATATAATCGGGTTTCACTTGCAATCTTATGCAGGTTATATTTTAATTCTGTAAATATGTAAGCAAATATCGTGTCCAATCGGGGGTACTCCTTGCTGATAATAACACTTTATTCATTTGGAGAAATTACTGTCAAATCTATCAAAGATATATAAAATATCAAAATTAAATATTATATTCCTTATTTTGGAAAGGTTGAGTGATCACAGAATTGTTCTTAATCAATTGCAATATGGATACTGTACCTACTTTGAAATTGTTAATTTATTTTTGTATGTGATGCCGAGCAGGGTAGTAATTACGTTGTGTTCCAATTTTGACCTTACATAATCGGCATTTCATTTACAACGGTTATGTTTTATGTATAATTGTTTGTTGTTGATTTTCTGAACTATTCTTTTTATTGATCAAATTTAATCTTACTAACAATGTAGCTCAGGCATTTTATATAATAAATTTTTATTATGTGTATTATCAGTAACTGAGTTGGTGTAAATATATTAATAATTTAGTATAAAAAAAATATTGTATTATTGAATCATGAGAATATTCATCGTTAACCTTAAATGAACTGACATAACAGAAGATTGTTGAAAGGGTCCGTTAGAAGTATCCATGTTTCACCATTCTAAAAATGTGTGGGTAGTACGAGTACCTATATTCGACTATAAAAATCGAATATTTTTTGTCCATGATATCGATGCGGTGATGAACCCCCTTTTTTGTCGACTCAGGGTTAGCGTCCACATGTGCGCACTGGAAGGATCGGATTTACAGATTTCAGTAATCTGCATTGCCGATGCGTTCGGAGCGGATCTGTGGACGGGCTTGCATGAGTTTCTATATAAAGAATACTGAAATCTGTTCGATCCGATCCGTCCGATATGCTTCCGTTTTGCGTTTTTGCATTGCGCGCCCGCTTGCATGCATGACACACCGTTAGAATAAGTTTTTTTCATTCACCCTGCCGTTTTCCTCCAAAAACGGCCGATAGCTGATTCATTTCATTAATACTTTGAGATGAATACCTGTTCCTAAATTGCAGAACACTTTATAATCACAGATTCACAGATCGATTTTCTTATAATATTTTTATTTTCCTTTCGTGTTTGACATAAATTTCTTCATGAACTTCCGCCCTTGATTATCCTATTGATAAAAAAATATAAGAAAAATGTACATATCCAATATTTGGAGGGTGGTAGAAAACTTAAGCCTCGAAGTCCACCTATTCACAATAACTTCATTCCAGTTCTGCCTGAACCACCAATATTTCCCACCAGAATGGCAACAAGGAGATAATATCTCCTTGTATCTGTGATATTATCACAGTTAGAGTGGTAACAACAAGAAAAGAAACAATTACAGGCCAATAACGCTGCTGTGAAACATTGGAAAACTATTTGAAACAATAGTGATAAACAAATTATTGGAAGCAATCGGAAGTCACATTCCCAAGTACCAGTTTGGTTTCAGAACACACTGCTTCTCCATCTCCATCTATTTACTATACTGACTTCAAATGTACAAACTGCCAAACTGAACAACCTGAAATCCGCTGCCTTGATCTGGATATCAATCTTTTGACATTGTGTGGAACAAGAGGTTATTCTACAAGCTCAGAAAACTCAACGTCCCTACATATCTCATGAAAACCATTAAGGAATTCCTCTCTGGCGGAAATCTAAGAGTAAAAATAGGGAACTGCACATCTCAAACATTCACCATCGAAAAAAGTTTTCCACAGGGCTCACTACTTCTCTTTCTTTATAACGCTTACTGCCATATGACATGACTGTGACTATGTACTCCGGTTTGCAGACGATACAGCATTAGTTTCCCATAAACGAACTCTACCACTAGTAATAAAATCTTTATAAGGGCTAACCAATGCTACAGAAATGGTCGAATAAATGGACAATTTTTATTGAACCCTCAAGACCGAAATTAATGATATTCAATTACGAAATTACTACTTCTTCTTCAAACATCACAATTAATCTACCATCATACATTCCGCCTGAAACTAACATAAAATATCTTGGTTATCAAATCCATCAGAACCAGAAGCTGAATTTCAAATTGCGCAGCAACCCAGCAACTCACTTGAGAACGTCTTCTCCAGAGCTAATGTTTTTTGTTGACTTACTTACGAAAACAAGGGAACAACAAACTGCCGTCAAAATCTATGAGTAGATGCAGACCACTTCTCGATTATGAGCACAATCTTTACTTGGGCTGTAAGAGACCAATCATCAACTGTAAACTGCGGATACAACAGCAATGAGGAAAATAACAAAAAATCGCTATCCCAATAATCCATTGCACAACCCTCCAAACTCACTGCTAATATAAGCTACTTAAAATTGAGCCCATAGGAGACAGAATGAGAAAACTCTCCATGAAATTAGACCAAAAGCCACACAACTGGGAAATACTGCTACCACACTTGAAACAACAAATCCAGCAGCATTCTAATTCGAAAACAAAATACCCACTAAGAACAATTAGGGAACATCTCGAGGAGTTTAGGAACAGTGTATACCACTGAAAGAGCATAGCATAAGCTGCTGACTTCCACCTTTTCAAGTAAATCAAATTCATCACTAATCAAAAAATAAAATTTTTTTTTGTCCAATGTACCTAAATTGAAGTTTCAAACTATTAACGCAGACATTTGTGAAAATTTCAATTATTACAAATTTTCCTGGCTGCAGGACTAATACCAATACGAATATTGCGTTTGTTGTTGCTTCAAAAATCAGTTTTTAAGTTGTTGGTTTCGTTATAATTTTTGTTCATTTTGTTATCGAAGTGTGTTGAAATTATGTTTTGTGTTTAGTTTTTTTTTAATAAAGAGTTTTTTCTACCCAATAACTTGTTTTTATTGAAAGATGTGAATTTACCACATAAAAGATATCAGTTTTCAAAAGATTGTATGCCATCTTGCCTGCCGCTCCACTACTTTTCTTATAGATATTTCAGAAAATATCGTTTTTCATCCATTTCGTTCGGTTCAAAAATTTGTTGTTATACCGATAGCATCATTGGTACCTAATTTACAATTTTTGGGATTGAATTTTGGTTATTAGTGATTTTCAAGTGTATAATTCTTTTAAAATTCCTCCTACAATCAATTAAATGAGAAACCCAAAAAATTGTTATCGAGCATTCGATCCACTAGAATATCGAATAAGAATTGTTTCGGAAAAATTGGAGACATGAAACTTCTTCATATTTCTTATTTAACGTTGTGATCTGAAAACCATTTCGACACAATACATGTATTTTCCGAATTTCGAGCACAAAAATGTCTCAAACGATAAGATTTACTCACTTATCCGGGATCAAATTCAATTAGGTATTTCTATATCCGACCTAGAATAGCCTTAAATATGGCCGTTAAAAATTTGTTTTCCTGATAATTTCATACCTGAAGATTCGGTCTAGATAAAATGATGTGTTGAAGTTACATGCAAAATTTTGACCAAATCGCATCAATTTAACTTCATAAGATGCTAGCAAATTATTGGAAAAAAATTGCCCTTTTTGAATGCGCATCTACCTACAAGATGGATCTACTTAGAAGATAGATGAACGAGAACGAGCGCTCAAAAGCTCCTGACGACAGTCTTTTAGGTGACCCATTTTTTTAATATTACGCTTGAATTTTTTCTGGTTTAAATAAAACTGATGTAAATAACTTCCTCGATAATTTCTAATCATTGGAAGATTGGAACTCTAGAATCTAGATGAACGAGCAAAGTCTTCTTGCCGCAAATTAGTGCTTTTCTCGTTCTGCCTAAATGTTATAAATGGTTTTTGAAACAATATTAACATGGTTCCAAAATTCATTCAGTCCCTATACAAAAGACACTATTGATCCTAAAACAAGATCTATTCCGCCATTTTCAAGGTGGCGTCTGAGCGCAATGGAGTGGTGAAACAAATTGTAGCCTGAAACTTTAGCTGAGAAGTCCTTTTTCCTTCTGTTGAAGTCTCGGAAAATTTGGATCAGCCATTCCGAAGATAAGGTGAAATTACGCAACAAACTGACAGTTATCAGTAGTATCATTGTTTAAAAAGTTTGAACAAGAGTAGTATAAATCTTTTTGACCGATATTCTGAAAATCGAAGTTAATTATTTCATTCATATTAAAATCCTGAAATATACGACTATCTTCTACTATCCTGCGAAGAGATATCGGACCGATAATATATACATGAAAGCTATTTGATTAAAGCTAACTTGTTCAGCTGTGAAAGTTTTCTCCGACTGTCTGGTCTGTGAACTAATCCTTTTGCCGCCAATAAACAAGATATGTGCGGATATAATCCAACGGAGTGGGCAACCTGTACTCCATTTGTTTCATCAGACATTACCGAATAAAATTGAGCTGGAGCTCACCTCAGTCACCATCTGACAGTTGGTAATACGGCCGGCCTTCGACTCGAAAATGGCATAGCGCGGAAAATATGATATATTTTTTTTTAGTTTTTCGTAAGTTTTGAAAATTATAGGTTTCTTAGTATTGTTGTTACTTTTGTGGTATTTGGTCAAAGTGAAAATGAGACACATAAATGGAATTGCGGCTATTGAGGCGGGAAAGAAAATTCCACGGAAAATTGACGAAGAAGCGCCTAGAGGTGAGCTAAAATTTTCATTATAGTCAAATTTTCTTCACGCATTCAGATAAATTTTTAATTTCGTGTGGTAGTGTTCAAGGAATTTTATTAATGGTCAATCTAGTTATGGAAACTCCAGAACGTTGATTTGAACAATTGCATGTTAATTTTCAAATGGAGATCCAGTTTTTGCGCTCTTTCCCATGGACAAGAATTTCAAGCCGAAAATTGTCCTAGGGTAAGTTTGGGTTTCCTAAAAGTCGTTATCATCGTGCCTTTAGAAGAGCGCATGTAGATATTGGGAAAATAAAATTATAATTTGCAAATCTCCGAAACCATTAGACCGATGCTCATGCATTTACCGAGGCATTTGAACCTCGGACGTTCCCTGAAAATTTGATGATTCTTCATACCCTAAGTCAACCTGATGGTTTAGACCATTTTCAGGTTAATATTCGACAATTAGAGACGCTTTTGCCAGCATAGGCACAAACCGCAATGAGTAACCCTCAAATCCCTATCATCGTGCCATCAAATGATTTTATTTAATTGGAAGCAGCATTGGGCGAACTCAATACTTGAATAGGTGACTGATGCGTGCACCTCTAACCGCAGGTTGTATCCACCAAAAACATTTCAATTAAAGAAGATTGCAGAGACTAATTTAACACATTAACAAATTCAGTGTTGAAAAGTTAACAGATCCCATGTAGAGCCAAGCCCTTATCCCACAAAGCCTAAAGCTACAAGTCCTAACTCGAAATATATATATACAGAGTGTAACAGCCAAATGGAATGAATTCGATAACGAATAAATGAGAGCGTGTTGAGAAAAACGCTCGGACACGTCGATTTGTAATTTTAAATGCGCATATTTTTCAAGAAAATAATATTATATAGGGTGTTCGATGTGACCGTGGCCAATACCAACTTTCTTATTTCAAATGCAACCCCCTGTATATTATTTATTTTTTGGATTCTTCAGAGAATTCTAGACTAGACACAATTCATGCACAATGTCCAGAATCTCCTATACCTATCTTTAACTATTTCGGAAGTATTAGGTAAGTGTTTTCAGATTCATTGCAAAAATCAACGTTTTAAATAAAAAGTATTTTATTTCACAAATTCGGTACATTACACTCAAAACCTAATAAGTATTAATGATTATTTCTTAATTATTAAAAAAAAACAAAAAAAACATTTATGTCAATGTAGGAAATGTTCAAAATGAAAATGCTCGCCGCGAACGTCTTGGCAACATGCTAATCTGGTGTAAAATTGTCTTCCAACGTTACTCAACATTTCTTCTCAGTAATGGTTTCTGCTTACTTTCTTCATATCAAGAGGGAAATGGGAAATAAGTATTGCGTGTAATGTATCGAATTTGTGAAATAAAATAATTTTCATTTAAAATGTTAATTTTTGTAAAAAATCTGAGAACACTTAATATTTCCGAAAAAGTTGAAGATAGGTATAGGACATTGTAAATGAATTATGTCTAGAATTTTCTGAAGAATCCAAAAAATAAATGATATACAGGGGGTTGCATTTGAAATAAGAAAGTTGGTATTGGCCACGGTCGCATGGAACACCCTATATAATTTAATTTTCTTGAAAAATATGCGCATTTAAAATTACAAATCGACGTGTCCGAGCGTTTTTCCCAACACCGCCTCATTTATTCGTTATCGAATTTATTCCATTTGTTACACTCTGTATGTACACCTACTATTTCACTTTTATAATGTATTACGGTAGGCCATGAAATTCTGACACATTTCAAATAATCAACGTTGTCCTTTCTACATGGAGATCGTAATAATTACGTAGATATCAAAATGTTTATTTACTTTGGGAAAATAATGAATTTGAGATATTATGTAAAAATAATAATTCCACCAGTGAATTATATATCAACTGGAACGGATCCGACCGTATACTTTGGAACGTAAAGTGAGGCAGGGGCAGCTGAAACAGAGATAGCCTTATTTAGGGCAACCTGTCTTTGTCTTACTCAGGCAAATGAATTACGGTTGTATATATGCATAAATTATCTTTTAAGTGAAAATTAATTAGTTTGGGGATTCTTTTTGTTAAAAACGTACAATATTTTATATTAGTGAAGATATACATTTTTTGTGTTCTACTGTGCTATTAGTTTCGTTTCCTTCCTCGTGTGTGGTTTAAAAAACAGCATATTGCGTTGGTGTAATTTGTTGATTGCTTCGGCAATAGTTTTGATTTGAACTATATTTGAACTAGCAAGAGTGAATTCATTTGGTACAGATTTCCATTCAAACGACCAGATATCCTGAAGCTATGGATAAGGGCAGTTCGCTCGAAGAATTGGACTCCATTCAGAAGTAGCAAACTTTGTGGGGATCATTTTCTTCTTGTTTTACTTGTTTTATTTAATAATTGTTAGATTCATAGTATAAGCAATGAATTGTGAAATAAAATAAAAATTTCGTTTCTAATTTTCTATTCATTTTATTTATCAACATCGTTGAAGAACAGTAAAAATTTTACATCAACGTTGTACTGTTTGCATTATTACTTTTTTCCTGAATAACAATTGGGAAAAAATAATCAAATTTGTTCAAGAATAAATTTAAAAAAATAAAATGCACGGTGGTTCCATTAACCAACATGAGTAAGAAAGAGATAAATTTCGTTTCTAATTTTCAATTCATTTTATTTATCAACATCGTGGAAGAACAGTAAAAATTTTACATGAACGTTGTACTGTTTGCATTATTACTTTTTTCTTGAAAAACAATTGAGAAAAAATAATCACATTTGTTCAAAAATAAATTTATAAAAATAAAATGCGCGGTGGTTCCAGGATCCATTAACCGACATGAGTTAGAAAGAGATAAATTTCGTTTCTAATTTTCAATTCATTTTATTTATCAACATCGTGTAAGAACAGTAAAAATTTTACATGAACGTTGTACTGTTTGCATTATTACTTTTTTCCTGAAAAACAATTGAGAAAAAACAATCACATTTGTTCACAAATGAATTTTAAAAAATAAAATGCGCGGTGATTCCATTAACGGACATGAGTTAGAAAGAGATAGGTATACCTAACAGTTGCGGGTTGCCTATGCAGTGGTTTGGCCTCACTTCTCGCCCGATTCGGGTCCTTTCCAGTTAGTATAGAGTTCACTGAATTCCACAGACCTGTCGAATCTCGAAGAAAATTCATTCTCTGTTAAAATTAGAAATATTTCACGTATATGAACATGGTTGGAAGACTCAGTCATGCCATTTTCTTGTACGGAAATCAAGAATCGAAATTTTACTGAAAAATAATGGACAGAATAGTCAGTTACTTTGTGATAGTTCGTTCGAAGATAGCATAAAAGTACTCGAAGAACCCAATAGAAAAACTTCCAAAAAAACAGACGGACCTATGGAATTCCCCATTTTTCAAAATTCTAAAGAAATGAGCCAACAGAAGATTTAAATACCTTTTTGCACAACTTTAAAATCTTGAAACACTCCTACTACGAACCATATTTACAAAAGGCTGATTCAAACATGAGATTAAATTACAAATTCATTGAGTTACAAATTGTAACTCAATAAATTTTCAACTTACAAAATTGTCAATATGTATTTCCAATTATTCGTCAAAATTACGCCTTCAACTATTTATAGTCCTCCATTTTCATATTGGCTTGAAGGATGAGCTGTATTGTAATTCTGCAATAAAACTAGGGGTTGGCTGAGTATTGATATCGTCATCTTATCTCTTTCATGTATTCTGAAAATCTCAATTGGATTTGTGGCTTTGTGCTGCAACAGAGTACCTACCTATTGATTAAAATCGTAAAACAAGTTCTTTCGCATTTCTAAATAAAGGTGAAGCTTTATTTCAAAGTTCATTTCTTATTCCCGCTTTCAAACGAATGGATCCTAAACAAAATCTTTTTTCATAAACAACGCGGTGTGTAATTGAATATTCATCTAGCTGCTTCTATGGGAACAAGAAACGTAAACATTAGAGTGGATTTATATTCCACATTGACCTTCCGAATCATAATAATAATCTTCAAATAAGAATTGGTGATCGGGAACTTACATATTCGTAATTGCCGATTATGTTCATTCATGTTTGGAATCACAATGTTGGCCAACTTGGGAAAGAAGTTCAGCATTCATTTAAAAAGTTGGCACCAATGTACCCTATATGATCACCATAGATTCGATAAACTTAGGGTTTATCGAATCAATGATCAATACTCTTTTTAGGGCTCGATCTACTTGTAAATTGTAGATTTAAGGGGTATTCCATTGCACTGCGACCTTAACGTCTATTGTGCATGGGCGCCCGTAGGGGGGGCCATGCCCCCCTGAGATTTCGATGGCCTTATCGTTTTTCAGCACAACACCCTCAGTATTACAATAATTTTTATTTTGCCCCCCCTGAGAAAAATTTTGGCCCTCCCTGAGAAAAATTTCTGCGGGCACCCATGCTATTGTGCCCCCCATCAGAGCTGTTACGTAATCCACAGCTCGTCCTCCAGTTCTATATAGTCTGATCACTTTTACAAGTTTCTTGTCCGAAGCTTTCTTCACGTAGGCTAGCACTGGCGAGGCCACGCTATAGTATAGATGTGTAGATAGTATAGACATAGAGTATAGATACCCGGGTACCTGGGGAGAAGGCTCCGCAACATTATTGAACTGCCTAAAACGGCGGAACTTGTTTTGTTAGTACGTCGCACGGTCACGGGAGAGCGTCAACGTCGTTATGGCTCTACAAGGACTGTACCTATTCCCAGTATTGGGAAATACAGTCACTGTATATGGCCTTAACCAGGCTGTAACGATAGTATTCTTTCAAAATAAAATAAGTTTTGGAACGAAACAATTAAAATATCAACGGCAATTTTCTTCCGGAATTTCAAAAAACGAGTTCTCAGTATTGGGTATACACTTTACAGTCACTGTATATGGTTCTAACCAGGCTGTAAAGATAGTATTCTTTCAAAATAAAATGAAACGAAACAATTAAATTATTAACGGCATGCAGACAATTTTTTTCAAAAAAAAAATTGTCTGCATGCCGTTAACGAGTTCTCTAATTATTTCACAGACGTTAAACCATTTCATACATCAATTAAATTATCTTTAATGATAATTGATAATAAGTTGTTATTACTTATAAGGTACCATTGATAACTATAGCATAATAATGATAATTACCTTTGTGGGAAACAAAATGTCTATTTTTGGATATAGAAACATTTGTTATGTATGATTTTTGGGAGACAGGAATCAGGCACATCTGGTTCAAAGGCGGATTTCAAACTGAAATATGTGACAACCATAGCTTGAAATTCTGTCCTTAACTTAATTAGATATATTTTCAACTCACAGATGAATAAATTATTCTAAAATTCTTTGTATTCATGATCTTCCATATCTATCCAAACCTTAAGTCTTTTTCAAACTCATTGAAAAATTTCAACAATTAAAATAATTTACCTACTATAAAATGCATTTAGCTGAACATTTTCATAGATCGTCCAGCCCTTGAAAGATATATTGTGAATAATATCATTGAGTTTAAATATATATATGGATAATATCCACCATCGGCACCATCAACTGTTAAAATATTCATATGGAGAATATTTACATTTTGGTTTGATCAACAGGTTAGGTACAGCTAAAATTATATCTATTGAAAATGTTCAAGATGTTCCCATACTTGTCAATAAAAAAAGCAAAATTGTTTTTCCATTTGATAATCATTTCACTAAATAATAGATAGCATAATTAATCGCACTTCGAATTAAGGTACATTCGGGTAATATGGCCCACTTTCACTTTAGCGGAGTATAAAACTACAAAAAAAACAATTTAAACATTTTCATTTTTAATTATAAAAAAAACATTTATCAATGAACATATAGGAACTCTCGAACTTTAAAAAAATAACAAAACTTCATATCATGTTAGGAACAAAACCAAAAACATCAAAATTGGACCATATTTCCGACTTTGCCTGAAATATGGCCCGGAATATAAAAAAGAAGCAAAAATATGACCCACGCATAATACTTCCATTAAGATGAGCAATCTGGGCACTGTAATTCTTCAGTATCTTCTGCGGTTAGTCCCACGCATATTTCATGCACACATGTGCCACAAATCGCACACATACGCATGTCACTTTCAAAATCTTCATTACAAATGGAACACATCTAGCTTTCCTTGATTTTCCCGACCTTTGCTTTTGCAGCAATTGATGTGAGCTTGTTTTCTTCAAAAATGTCTCTCCTCAAAACCTGGGCTTTATAATTAATTGCCTTTCTTCGCACTGGCCCCGCATAAAATTTCCTGGGCCAAATTTCCGCCCGTGCACATTCACAGATTGAGGTTATTTTCTCATCGCAAATTCGAAATTCAACAGAAATTGTACCATGTCTAGAATGCCTAATAACTATAGAATGAATAGATTCTATAGGCTTACCTGTAGCCTTATCTGGAGCTGAAATATTCGATGTTGAATATTCACTACTTCTACTAAGAAATTCGGTGCAAACACAAAATATTAAATAGGTAACGAAATAGGCGCGAAACTGCAAAGTGCGTTGTACCATATTTACAGATTTAGGACAACATATACAGTACTTCATCTTATAGTTCACAGATGTCATCTCACAGAAAAATAAGTCGGGTGGGCCTTAAACTTGCCCGGGCCATATTACCCGAATGTACCTTACTTGGAAACATTGAACAGTGTCACCATTCTGATTATTCTGAAGAAGAAGAGATTTGAAGCAATTTTCAATTAAAAAGAAGCATAATAGCTATTTATGTAACACGTACATAATAAATTAGGTCTTTATGGACGAGTCCAAAAGTTTATGGCAGAGCGAGCAAAGCAAGCGAGGCCAATAATTTGGGCAAGTCCATAAGCCCAATTATGTACGAGTTGCATACAAAGCTTTATGTTCGACTGCTTCATAAACACTTGATTCATGAATTCGTTTAGCGTCCATAATTGACCACTTCATTGGACACCACTTTATTGGACTCAACTGTCACAGTCTTCTCTCGATTTTGCAATTTTCTTCGTTTCACACCACTTGTTATAGGCCGCATACAAATTTTCATAAGCACTTTTAGTGGGTAGGAGAGATTCTTTGGCACTTGCGGCTGAATTTTTCACGGTTTCCTCCATAGGTAGAACTCATAGTACATGGAATGCTATTACCAGATCAAAAAGTGGATAAACATCTCAAGTTGGAGGAATATCTAAATTTTCATGTTCCCATGGATACGACCTGTTACACCGAATAGAAACACAGAAATGTTTGCCGAAATGCCAAGTGGATCGGATTTTGACGATTAAATTCCTCCAACTGGAGATCTTTATCCATTATTCTTTGAAGCTGAGCAGCAAGGCTTATAGCATTCCATGTTAATATAAGTTCTATGGTTTCCTCTCCCGATCTATCCATTTTAGAGATTATTATGACGTTAGTCACAGAATTAACGAAGTAAATAACTTTGTTCAGTGAGGTTGCCTAGGTCGCTGTTACCAAGTTACTAAGGTAAGAAAAGCAGAAGCACACTTAACGTTTTCTTGAAATAAAGCGACGAATATATTAATTGCCATTTCAGAAAATAAAATTTCTGCATTGCAGTCAGAAATTAAGCTTTGTAATCAACTCGTACATAATTAGGCTTATGGACTTGCCCAAATTATTGGCCTCGCTCGCTTTGCTCGCCCGGCCATAAACTTTTGGACTCGTCCATAAAAACCTAATTTATGTACTTGTTACATAAATAGCTATTATGTTTGACTGCAATGCAGAAATTTTATTTTCTGAAATGGCAATTATTATATTTGTCGCTTCATTATTCAAGAACATATCATATGTATGCTTTTGTTTTTCTTACCTTAGTAACCATCATCGACTTAGCAACCTCACTGAACAAAGCTGTTTACTTCGTTAATTTTGTGACAAACGTCATGAATCATGATAATATACAAAAATGTATAGTGCGGGAAAGAACAGCGTAGAAAATTTACCCGCAAGCTCCAAAGAAAAAGAATCTCTCTTACCGAATGAAAGTGCTCATGAATAAAATGTGTATGCGACCTATAAAAGTGGTGTGAAACGAAGAATATTGCAAAATCGAGAGAAGACTGTGACAGTTGAGTCCAATAAAGTGGTCAATTATGGACACTGAATGAATTCTTCACAGCGCTACACTGGTGGGCTTCACACGAAACTCTAACCTCCACCGCCATTGGCAGTCCAGAATGGTCTAACGTATGAAGCCTTTCCTCCAGGTATCTATACTCCTAGCCGTCCCTCACCAGGTGGTTCGGAGTTTCCTTCTTTCCACAGAATTTGCACTTGTCGTTTTCTCGCTAGGCCCAGCCTCTTTTATCTTTGCCCAGTCTTATAAGGTCCTTTCTGAGGAGACAATGCAGCAATGCATCACAGTTAGGAATCCAGTGAGGAGGTGTACCTACTACGAGGTCACACATCTTACGAATTTTGGGCCGAAAAAAGTCTCAAACATATATGTTCGACACACTGACCACACGCATCCATGGCTTAATTCCAATTTGTCCGTCCGATAAGTCTCCAACGAAAAAGCTTAGAAAATTGAAATTTCATGGGTAATTCCTAAGTTCGGTCAGTACGAGCTACGAGCTGTGGTATGCGTCTCGAATACCGCGGTGATGATCAGATGATCAGATCATTCGTTGCCGTAACTGAAATAAATTCAGTTGGATAATACATATTTCATATTTCATTCTGGAACTTTTTTGACATTGCAGTATTAATATTAATACGAGGATATATTGAAAAATTCTTAGCCTACTATAGAACCAAACAAAATTTCGATGTCAAAAAATATTTTATTACTCAAAATATTCTCCTCTTAATTGAATACATTTATTACAGCGAACCTGCAGCGTCTCTAGACCTTTTAAAAAAAATGTTTCTTCTCGCTCTGTAAACCAGTCCTCCACAGCTTTTATTATCTTCTCGTTGGAAGAAAATTTACTACCTTTTTTTTCAGTTGATGATAGTTGGACGGATTGAATAAGGGGGATGTTCTAGTAATTCTAACCCTAAATCACGAATTTTTTGCATGAGATTTGTGTACTGGGTCGTTGTTCTGTAAAAACAAAACACCTTTGGATAGCTTTCCGCGTCTTTTCTCTTCAATTTTATCCCGTAGAGTGGTCAGTTATGTCGAATAGTAATCTCCAGTTATTGTTCTACCCTTATCCAAAAAATCAATCATGATTACTCCATGGCAATCCCAAAAAACTGAAGCAAGAACTTTTCCAGCAGAATTTTGGACACGAAACTTCTTAGGTCTTGGAAAACCAGAGTGTCGCCATTCCATCGATTGGTGCTTTGTTTCTGGATCGTAGAAATGTACCCAAGTATCATCCATAGTAACAATTCTGTTTAAGAAATCTACATCGTTTTCAAATCGAGCATAGATCGAACGCGATGCTCCTACCCTTGCACGCTCTTGATCAAAATTCAAACATTTGGGGATCCATTTTGCAGAAGTTTTTCTCATGTCCAATTTGACGTGAACAATATGATGAACGCGTTCGTATGGAATCTTCAGTGCTTCAGATATTCGTTTTAGTCCAATTCGACGGTCTGATAAAGTCATGTCATGAACTGCATCGATATTTTCGGGACTGACACAGAAACTGGGCTTCCCGATCGGTCATCATCTTCAATGGAAAATTTACCTCTTTTGAAACTTGCAGTCCAATTTTTCACGGTCGCATAAGAAGGACATTGCTTACCCCTTAAGGGTATTAAGCATATCTTCGTAAATCTGCTTACCTCTTAACCCTTTTAAATACAGGTACCTGATGATGGCTAATAGATACTCCGATTTTTCGATTTTTACAATTTCGATGGACATCGTTTTTTATTTATTGCGTAATTCTGGTTTACTTTTTTGACGTCGAACTCTACACTTATACTTCTAATAACTTATTGTTCGTTGATATGGTATCGCAATATTTTGTTTATGCATGGAACTGGTCTAGGCTAACTAGATATCAATACATCCTCGTATGAGTCATACAAACCCAGCAATGGTCATCCATCTCTATTCTCTAGCGAAAGATGCAGATACTCTAATGTTAATTATAACCGAATCAATTTTACATTATGAATGGTTGGAAACATTTCTGAAACCATCAGTTACTTCTAAGTATTTTCATAATTCATATACTTACTGGCAAATAAAATTGAATTTTTACTTTACAATCCTTGCATATTCCATTCAAAATGGAAAAAACCCACCAGTGCGTTCAGTAGGTATCTACCTAGCTATGGTTGAATGGATTCATAATTTATTTCTTGTTGAAGTGCTTCGTCCTTCGAAGATATTAGATGAGTGCTTGCTATAATTGACTGATAGAAACCCATTTGAAACTGAAGTTTCTTTCTCGAATGACGATTTTAGAATTTTCAATCAAGGAACGTGAATCATCAATTGATTACATTGTGGGGAACATGAATAAACTCTCTTCACTGAAATCTTCAAATTTCGACGACTGGAATAGGTATATAAAATATGGAATGAGGGATCTCTTCAAATCTCTCTCCATTTTTCGAAGAACATTAAAAAATATCATTCAACACAGTAATTATCTGTGATTTGATGAAATTGATATCTATCGAAACAAGTTATTCCAAATTAGTTGGAGCTTTTATTTGCGAATCGATGTGGGCAAATAAAAATTTATAACCGAATTCAAAAGGTGATGTAAAACTGTAAAAGATAATTCCTACCATCTTCACGAAACAGAAAAATATAATGCCTCTTTGTTCCTAGCTTCATAAAACTATTGATTTATGTATCCACCGATTGAACAGATTGAAAATGTAAGACGGGGAGGGTCAGTGGCGTATTCAGGGGGGGGGGGCAGGGGGGCCGGCCCCCGCCCAAACCATATAATCACAGGAAAGAAATTCTGAAAGTCTGAAGGCTTAGGATAGTATTGAAATTCAATTTTCCTCATATGGGAAATCTGGGCCCCCCCCCAAACTGAAATCCTGGATACGCCACTGGGGAGGGTATTCCACACCACATACAGAGTGTAACAGCCAAATGGAATGAATTCGATAACGAAAAAATGAGGGGGTGTTAAGAAAAACGCTCGGACACGTCGATTTGTAATTTTGAATGCGCATATTTTTCAAGAAAATAAAATTATATAGGGTGTTCCATATGCGCCCGTGACCAATACCAACTTTCTTATTTCGAATGCAACCCCCTGTATATTATTTATTTTTTGGATTATTCAGAAAATTCTAGACATAATTCATGTACAATGTCCTATACCTATCTTCACCTTTTATTAAGTGTTTTCAGATTTTTCACAAAAATTAACATTTCAAATGAAAATTATTTTATTCCACAAATTATAAGAAACGAAACCCTCAAACTTAGACGACCTAAAAAACCGAATCACGCCTGCGATTAGATCAGTCACGCCTGAAATGTTGAGTAACGTTATGCCGGGTTTCCACCAAGAGGACTGGACAAAAACAAAACACGAACTCGGTCCGTTTGTGACAGTCCGCGAACTGTTTGCGAACTGTTCTAGAACTTGTGGATCGTTTTCCGGACTCTAGAGTCCGCGAATTGCGTTTTTACGGACACAAACAGAGTCCCATCGAATGTCGGTAAACTTCAAAGGATTTACGAGTTCGGGGACTGTTTGTCAGCTTGGTGTAAACGCCCAGTTTGTTTTTATTCACGTTGTTGCGATCTAGTGGTAGTTTGATTCGGTGCTTGACTGCTTGAAGGGAAGAAATATAATTTGAACTCCTTACTGTTATTATATGCCTACCTTAATTATTGTATACTTAAACTTCGATCAGTGCGTTACATACTTCTGGCACAATTCTTGATATAGATGGTACCGAAACTTTGAATAAATACATTAAACTATGGTACGAATCTCCTTTTGCTGGGAACCTCTCTGTGTGATGGCAAAACGTTCCTGTGCTGGGATAGAGTCTCTGTAGTTGGTGTTGTTCTTGCTAATGATAGGGCCAATTAAACATAGCAGATTTTCAAAATCTGTGCTCGACATTCGCGAAAAGTTCTTAAAACTTGATCGAAGTTCACCTCCTAAACTCATATCATCTCCTCATTTCTCCTCTGAGATCTTGTAACAGTTTAGACGTCACATTTGCTCCTTTTTGCTAAGGATGGCCTAATCGCCCTAATCCAAAACCGACGTTTAGTTTGTTCTTTTTAATAATGTAAAATGTAACTGCCAGCAAAAATAAATCCTCGTCGTCTTATTCTCTCAATTTTGCGGCGCGCCACATTTTCACAACTACATGTCCGGTGTCTCTATGGAAACTGAATGAAACTTAAACAAAACACGAACAGTTTTCATTCGTTTCTGTCCGCGCCTGGTGTAAACAGAAAGTCCGTTGGGAACCCCAACAGTCTTCGAACATTTTCCGAACAAAACTGTTCGGAATTTCTGTCCGATCGAACAGTTCGTGCTTTGTTTTGACCTGTCCGCTTGGTGGAAACCCGGCATTAGAAGACAATTCGACACCAGATTAGCATGTTGCCAAGACGTTCGCGGCGAGCATTTTGAACATTTTCTACAATGACATTAATGTTTTGTTTTTTTTTAATAATTGAAAAATAATCAGTATTACTTATTAGGTTCTAAGTGTAATGTACCGAATTTGTGAAATGAAATACTTTTTATTAAAAACGTTGATTTTTGCAATAAATCTGAAACACTTAATACGAAATAGTTAAAGATATGTATAGGACATTGTGCATGAATTGTGTCTAGAATTCTCTGAAGAATCTAAAAAATAAATAATATACAGGGGGTTGCATTTGAAATAAGAAAGTTGGTATTGGCCACGGTCGCTTGGAACACCCTATATAATTTTATTTTCTTGAAAAAAATGCGCATTTAAAATTACAAATCGACGTGTCCGAGCGTTTTTCCTAACATTTCGTTATCGAATTTATTCCATTTGGCTGTTACACTCTGTATGTTATAACGGAGCCCGACATCTTGCATTTTCAATCCCGATATTCATATCGGGTGTTCAGTGAGGATTGACAAATTATCATGGGAAGATTCACACCGCAACAACGTTTACAAAAATATGTTGAAATTTATCTTCAAAATCATTCTTCTATTCTCCAAATTTATAGAGCACATCGGGAAATTTATGGTTTGAATAAATATGATTTGTTTGCTGATTGGGCCCTAAAACATTATTTCGAGAAATGGTCCAATTAATTGATATCCAAGATCATGCGAAATGCGTTTAAATTTCCGTCCTTTTCACGTGATTACGATAGACATGTTCTAAATCGCTCCTGCCAGTATAGCGGCTCGGGGTCATTCGATCTGGAGAGGAAAAAAAAACTAGTCTTTAAGTCTTTGTCAATGAAGTCAATTTCTTCATATTAGAAGAATGTAATGCTTTGAAAAACGTCTTCATTGGGAAGAATGTTCAAAAGCGAATCATATTGTCCAGCAAGAAACAACAATATAATCGTGGACCGATCTATATAACCATTTCTATTTATTGAACCAATAAACAACCTTTGTTTCGACGATTATCGACCGACTCAAAAGAGATGTAATTCTTGAGGTCTTGCTTAAGTTTAGACCACGCACAACATATTTCTGATATTTAAATTATTATTTAGAACCTAGGGTCGTTCAATTTCCTCCATCAACCAAATCAAAACACTGCAGAATTTACAAAAAAACCTTCAAAGCAATTAACGAATTTCACGATGATGCCCCAAAATTTAATTCATGCTACCCAAAAGTTAATAGATGATCTCCTCCCATCGTTCGTTTCATGGTCATTTATGATGGTAGTCATCGAGCGTAGATTATGACAAGAATATACCTGGATATGGAAGGACTTGAAGTGATCTCGGTTTAGCTCTATAAATATGTACAGTTTTGCCAGTATTCAAGATAATTTGGCGATTGTATTTGGGGTAAATGAAAGAAAATACATGTAGTATGTACATACATTCTTCTTGAATAAATGACTTTCCTATTTTTAACATAGAGAAACGGGTCAAATTGAGCCTTGAAATTAGATTACTATGAAGTGTAGGTCAACATCGGAAAAATTGTTAAATATCAGTTCTATCCCTAATGTTTTAATGTTGAAATACGGTCTATTTCAAATTTCATCAATGTTTAATATTCATTTGTCTCCTTGAATGAATTAAATGGATTAGATATTAAGCTTCCATTCGATTAATCTAGAATTTTTTCAGTGGTCACATCAAAAATATTCCAACAAATTCTTCCTCTTGGAACGCGAATAGAATTAATCTAAATTAACCATCAACCAACCACAAGCATTTGTATTCTCAACACGTTTCGGATATAATATCGGAATAGGAATTATGTTGAAGATAGCTATCTATAAAACATGTTATAGGTGAGGTATTGTCAGATGTCACGGGGAATTTGTTAAGGTCAAAGTATTCAATGTGGGGAATTTGGAACAGCTTGAAGGCAAAGAAGTCACTGTTAAAATTCTTTCCTTTGATGCAAATAAATCAAGGTTTGAATGTGAACAACTTCTGAGAATTTTACAGAGGCTACATAAGACATATCATGCTTAGGTAGATATATCATGACTGATATCGAGATTTTGGTAAAAATCCATCGGAGAAGTAAATTTTGTTTTCAAGGTGGAAGAGTTGTTTTCAACATGGCTCCACCAATGCTCAAGAAGTGGTACAATTCACCCATAAAATCATTACGAAGAAGCGCGAGTATAGCACATCATTCCAGCGTTTGTGTAAAAATCTTTGGAGCAATTCAATATTTTTCGAATTTGAAGCAATAGGTAGGTAAAATAGTTCTTTTATTATTCTATTCAATTATCACTTATTCGATATTGACTATCGAGTGTTCATATTTTGTGTTGTTTCGATCTATATTCTGATTAAATTGATTTTGACAGCTGAAGCACGTTTCGTGTCTTTTGTGTCACTGTCAAACATCATTTTGGTCTAAAATTTATCCATGAATCATCTTACAAACGAACAACGCTTGCGAATCATTGAATTTCATTATCAAAATGCGTGCTCTGTTAAGAAAGTTCATCGCGCTCTCCTTCCATTTTATGGTCAGTTTAATCGACCCACTGAAGCGGCAATTCGGGCTATTGTTATTAAATTTCGCACCAAATTTACTTTGTTGGACATTAAACTATCAACACACTCACGTTCAGTGCGAACTGAAGAAAAACATCTCAGCTGCATCGGCCAGTGTTAGTGATGACCATATCAAATATCGATTCGGCACTACCCTGCTGAGATGATATCTAACTTTGTTTTGCCGGAAATGGAGCTTGACTTGCATGACATGTGATTTAAATAATAATAATAATAATAATGTCTTTATTGAGAGGATACAAATTGTACAGTTATAGAAAATCAGAATTAGATTACACTTCCTCTAGTTAGTTAACGTCTGGCGCCAGTCTAGCTCAAGGCTACTCAACTGAACCAAACGAAAACAATTAACAATTTACCATAGATTTGTCAATCACCCGAAAAACATCCATTACAGAACAAAAAAAAAACTCCCTGAAAACAATGAAATCTACATTCTCAATTTGGAAGCAAATTAGCAAAGGAAAATTATATACCTACACAAATATAAAAAAAAATTACCTTCATTACAAATTATGGCTTCCGTTCGATAAGTATTGCCCAAATTTTCTCTTGAAGGCTTGGGAACTCAAACTTAGAAAACTCTGGGGTATCGAATTGAAAACTTTCACGGCATTGTACGAAAAAGATCGCTGAAAAATTGCCGTGCTATGATGGGGCATAGTCAACCTTGATACATCTCTTAAAATTACGTTGTGCACATCCCGTCGAAAAATTAGGCGCCTTTTTAAAGAATCTGATGACTGCGGATTCTTTATGATGTTCAAAATGAAAGCTGAAAAGTGGAGGATCCTGCGCTCATTCATTTTCAACCAACCAATTTCCCTGTACACATGGGAGATATGATCATACTTTCGCAGACCACAGACAAGCCTCAAACACATATTCTGCACCCTCTGAATACGATCCCTGCACTCTCTGTCTAAACAAAAGCCATAAACATAATCACAATAAGTGAAATTCGAAAGAACAAGAGTCTCGCATAAACTCTTCCTAAGTGATTTACCCAAAATATGCCTATTAGAGTACAGAACCTTTAGGGCTGAATATGATTTTTGAATCAGCTTTTTTGTGTGTTCCCTAAAACGAAGTTGATTGTCCACAGTTATGCCCAAGTTTCGTACAGTATCAACACAGGATATTCTTTTGTTATTTATGATTATATTCAAATTCTCCATAAGAAACTCAGATTTTTTCTTACTACCGAAAATAATTACCTTTGACTTATCAGGGTTAAGATTCAAGTTATGGGCTGCCGAGGACTCGCATAGACTTTTGAGATCTTCATTGATGAACTTTTCAATTTCCCTGTGTTGAGTTGAATCAAAAGAAATATAAACCTGCGTATCATCAGCAAAAGACTGGACTTCGCAGTAGTTACACGATTTGACTAAGTCAGCAGTATGAATGAGGAATAAAAAAGGCCCAAGGATAGATCCTTGGGGAACTCCGGATTTAACACTTATTCTTTCCGAAAATAAATCATTGGAAAAAAAGGTCTGAAATCTGCCAGTCAGATATGATCTCATAAGCTCGATAGATTCCGAGGAGAAACCGTAATAGTGAAACTTGGAAACTAAAAGATCAAGATTAACAGTATCAAACGCTTTGGAAAAATCTAACATGATTAGAATGGAATTAAGTTTTTTGTCACATGCTCTAAATATATCATCCAACACATTTGTGAGCGCTACCGATGTTCCAAAACCTTTTCGAAACCCACACTGAGAGTCAGGTATAATATTCTCAATACAGTATTCATACATCTGCTCGTATAGTATCTATCTTTTCAAATATTTTCGACAACGAAGGAAGAATACTTACAACTCGAACCTGATCAAAACTAGAGGGATTAGATGTTTTAGGCAGCGGTTTGCCTATGGAAATTTTCCATTCGCCAGGGAAATAATTTTTTTCAATGCAGCAGTTTATGATATGGGTAATGTATTTATCAATAAAAGGGCTACAATATTTCAACATTAGTGGTGAAATTTTATCCATACCAGTGGCATTGCTTTTTATATCATTCAGTATTCTATGTACTATGGCTGTTTCAGTTAACTTAAATTCAAATTTGGAAGGCTTTTCGTGAATATCAACAGAATAAAATTAAATTTTTTCCGAGCAGTTCGATTCATTCTGTAAATAGGTTGAAAAATATTTACTGATTTCATTAGGATCCGATAAATTATGTGGTAATTCATTATTTTTGCTAGCACCAATATTAAAACTTTTTAAAGTAGACCAAGTTTGTTTTTTATTTCCACCAAGTGAATTCAAATATTTCTTTTTTTCTTTTCTTATAGCCAATAGTGTGAAATTTCTCAATTTCTTGTATGTGGCCCAGTCCACTTCACTCTTAGATCGCTTAAACCTCTGCAAAGCCTCATCTCATCTCTGCGTTTCATGAATTCTCTAAGATTTTGTGTCAACCAGGGAGCCTTAGGTTTAGTAATTAGTGATTTCTTGACCGGAGCATGATGATCAAATAAAGTCAAAATCAAATTACTTAAAATGATCAATTTATTATCGATAAACTTTTCGTAAATTATATCATTCCATGGCAGTTCTTGCATATCTTGTAAAAAATGCTCCAAACAGAAATTCTTAAAAGAGCGATGTTCGATAACTTTAGGGGTTTTAACTGGTCTTGTCAGACTAAGCTCACAGAAGACCAGACTATGATCAGAAATATCGTCAGCGGCCACCACCCCGGATTTCATCACCAACGAATTATCAGAAACACAAAAATAGCATCGATCAAAGAACTAACAGTGCCAGAAATACGAGTGGGTTCATCTATGATTTCAACAAGAATTTGCCACATGCCACACAACACGTGAAACAATGAACCAATTGAGATGCGGGTTCGGGGAACAGTTTATTTCACGTTTGTGGCCGGTCAGTTGGCCGCCTAGATCGTGCGATTTAAAGCCTCTAGACTATTTTTTGTGGGGCTATGTTAAGGCTCATGATTATTCAGACAAGCTCGCTCCGATTGACGCATTGGAAGACACAATTGAAGCATTCATTCGTGATATACCGAACAAACAGTTGGAAAGAGTTTGCCACAATTGGACTAAGCAGATAGACCATTTGAGGCGCAGCCAATGTTATCTTACATTTGCATGAAATAATCTTCATACATTAAATTATATGGACCGTACTATCGTTTCAAATAAAGATTTCATGCATTTTCCCGAATGTTTTATGGATTTTGTAAAACATTTCCAAAAGCTCTTAAAAAATCACCCATTTTGATATTTTATTTCTTTTGTGTTTTCATTTGTTGTAGTGAATTGAATAAACAATCTATAGCAAAGAAAAATTATTATTCAATGGAGCTCATCGTTACCTACTGTATCAAATCCATTCATTCTCGTTCGTCACTTCGTTTCATGATTTCAGTCAGTTGGTATATTTCATCAATATCAAATAATATTATTCCAATATTTATGATCAATTATCGCTCCATGCAATTCAGTTTCATAAGAGATATGTGCTATTGTCCTAAAACTATGACGAAACAATTCTTTGGATCTATGAAGAGAATATCATTTTATTATTCGTAGAAACGATGAAACGAATGTTTTGTTTCTGAGAAACATCTGCAACTATTTCCATCATTTCAAGAATATTTCAACATACCGTTTCACAAATTCAGATGACCTTGGTTATGGCTTTTCATAGTTGAAAAAAAATGGTCGAGTGGTATATAGGCTTCAGTCGCGAAATTACTGAAATTCGAATTTTATTCGATAACGGCAGAACTACTGATTTCAAAGAGATGCAATTTGGCACACTCTTACAAGTTTTTGGTGAGCAATCGATCGAAATCTCGAAATTATATGGTTTTTGAAGAAAATGAGATTTCATGGATTTATTGAGGCTCACTTCGAAGCCCTGCTTCAGAGCGTACTTTCTTTCGTTTCACTGTTGCAAAAAGAATTTCTTACAATAAGAGATTTTGGAGATATAAACATTAATTTGTGACAATCTTTTTGTCGAAAAATTCGACAATCAGGCTATAACTCGTCAATCACTTGAACTTTGAAGTGGTTGCGCATATCATACATCGAATAAGTGCAGAATTAAACGAATAATTCAAATATGTATAAATATACAGGGTGTTAAATTTGAAATAACGGAGTAGGTACATTCCGCTTGAAAATATTTACCAATTTGAGTTCAAGTACTATTAAACGAAATTACATAATTTTGAATTTGTATTACAATGCCTTCCTCGAATACGTCTAATGAAACACTTAAAAAAATCACCCTGTATTTCTTCACCGGAAAATTAAAACTCTTCAAGTGAACTAGGTAATGATTGATTTTTCACGAGATCCGAAGTTATATTTTTGCAGGAATTCGAACAATGAGGTGCTGCATATTATGCAATAATTCATTTATCTCATTTAATATACAGTGTGTATCTGATCTGAATAACACCGAAAAAATGAAAGGGGCGATTCTCTGTTCAAAATAAAGGGTAGTTTGATATATAAATGTTGAGTCAAAAGTCGAACGTTAGGGAGATAATGCGGTTCAATGATCAGAAAAAATATGTTTTTATTTTGTATCTTGAAAACGAAAAGCGATGGAATGACGGTATTTCATCGAAGTATTACTGCCATGAAAACACACTTCCATGATATTTTTCATATTTTCAGAATGAGTGAAGGGGGTTGAAGTAGACTACCCCTATCATTTTTGTTAACTAAATCTAAAGAAAAACTTACGCAATGACTTGGATAAAATTAAATTCGGATAGCCTGGATTGGTTGAAAACTTTTTCATTTCCTGTATTTTTCTAGTAAAATGTACCGTTTTGAAAAAAATAAAATAAAATGTAAATAAGTTCTGAAATAAATTGACCTTTACCGACAAGAAATGATTTACATTTTATTTTTTTATTTCAAAACAACAGCGATATCTAGATATTTCCCTGACGTTTGACTCTTGACCCAGCATTTATATATCAAAATACCCTTTACTTTGAACAAAGAATCACCCCTTTCATTTGTTCGGTGTTATTCAGATAAACCCTGTATAATAAATAATTTAAGTTTGGAAAGAACATATCTTCAGTTTTGTAAGCTTATTTTAATTATAAAAAAGAAGTGAATTAATTATAGTATATTTTTTATTGAAATTGCAGACATTTCTAGGAACGAAAAATGAACTTCTTTGGCTGCCCGACATACACATTCGAAGTGCACAGATTGTTATCATTGGACGGCACAAAATGCTCTTGCCCTACTTTCTAGATTCGAACCAAGGGAATGCATATGAGAAGAAAAGAAGAAGCCTGCTATGATCTCGTAAACAAATTAAAAATTAGGCGATACCAAACTGAAACGGAAGACCTGTTTACTCTTGAATAACTCAAGAAAATTAACTGAATTCATGAATTTAATTGAGGATGCGTATTACGGTTTTTCTTTTTCAGTTCAAGGTTTCTTCATATCATGCATGGTCGCGCTGAAGAGAATAAATTTCCGAATATTTTTTAATCACTCAATATTCATGTGTATGCCCTGGTTGATGCAATGATGGAGATTTGAAGTATCACACTGGCACACATAGGGAGTCTTATAGGGCTGCAGACTTTCCTGGGATTTATGACGGTTGAAAGAAAAAAAGGCTAATAATAGTAGGCCGAACTTCTAATAAAACACATAACCATGACTACTCTCTAAAAATTACATACAATATGATAAATTTGTAATGGTTAATGTTACTAATGTTTATTCAGTAATCCCCCTCTGAAAAAATGCCTGTATATTTGACAAAATTGGCAATGTTTACTCATTGTGGACCCCCCTGAAAGAAAATCCTGGCTACGTGTCTGTTAGCGGAGAAATGAAGGATTCGATGATTCGAATTGAAATGATAATCCCTTCAACTACAGAATAGCAATATTATTTTTTGTTGAATTTTTAAGCGTTTCTTTACACAAGTTCGAAATTGCTATCCACCATTATTTTTTCATACGAAAGTCAAGTTTAACTCTCGGAAATAATCACGAAGCTAAATAATTACTCGTGTGGTATTCTCAATTGGTCGAATAACAGTCTATAATTCTCGGTGTGGTAATCATTGCATTAAACAACTTCTTTTTTCAGAGAAAACCTAAATAATGAAATGACGGCTCAGTTGTATATTATTAAGGTTAATTCATTATTATAATTATTTATTTTTCCATTGTTTCCTTATTTTCCTACTTTCGAAGTTTATAACGACAATTTAATGTGATGATTCTTTTTTTGTATTATGAAAATGAATGGCGCCTGAATGAAATCACCATATACAGGGTGTGGTGTGATGAAAAGTAGAGAAATTTGTGACGTTTCAGAAAAATATGTTTAATCTTCAGTAAAAGTCCCTCGGTTTTCGATAAACATATTCGTCATTCTCGAAAATTCTAAAAAATTACACCCTTCGCCACTCCTTTTGATGGCAACTCTCCAAATGGAGAAATTTTGCAATCTGTATTTTGGAAAGTATTTCTGGATAGGTGCGCTATCGAATGTAAACTATGATGAATGCTTATTTTGTTTTTTAAACGAAGATCTAGCTCAAATTTCATCTTTGGCATATGCCAAAGAAAATAATATTTTTGTCAAGTTCAACAAAACGTGTTGTGAAAAAATATGGTCACCCGAGTGCCAAATTGACAAATTGACAATGAGTCAAGTGCTTTTTTTTTAATTACGGAAGTTCTAAAATACACAGACACCTGTAATTGACGCAACCATGTTTCCTAGGAAAATATTTCCGAAGGCTGTATAATTGCATACAAGTGACCTGATTGAAAAAAATTATCTGAAATATCTCCAAAGAGAATTTAAGAGGTGACATACACTTAAGAGGAAAATGACTCTCAACGTCTCAACTCTATTTACTTATTATTACCATTCCGTTTCACTATCAATAGATGCTTCCTTTGAAAGCTGAATCTCCCTGACTCCAGCTCTTCGGTGTAAGAAGTAAACCAATATATTCCCAGACAAGAATGTGAATTGTTGTTCGAAGTATTGAGAATGTGCTTTTAATTGGAGATACACTTAGTACTTTTTCTGAAATCGCAATAAGAGAGGGAACTTCTATAAATGCATAACAATTATTAGTAGCAATTCCAGACCCCAAAACATGACCATATCGGTCAGAATTAGAACTTCTCTCTGGGACATTCCAAAGAATACCGCCTCAACCTCAACTCCATTTACGCGAAGTTCATGCGATAGTTCGTTCGTTATAACGATAGAGGGCATACTGTTTCGCCGGGTTCGCCTATCCAAACAACATTGATGGACAAGAAAACGTGTTCATAGGCAATTTGATGGAAATAAAAAATTTTCATGTATGTATGTCCTGTTGATTACCATATTATTGCCAATGAAATCGTTTTCTTGACAATCAATCTTTATAGGCAGGCAAAAATTTTCCCAGACGGTTTTCGTCTTATAGTAACATGAGTAACATTTTTCCAAAATAACTCGCATATGTCATTCGCGAAGTTGCGGATAAGCATCTGGCATCAAACTTTCATTTTACAATCGAGAAATTTTGCCGGCAAAATTTCATCTCAAAGTGGTATCATATATGACTATTTCCCTCGTCTGAATTTCCACCAATCGACAAATGGTTTCTAGATGGAAAAACTATATGGCAGCAGCTGTCAGCAGTTTTTTCGGATTTACCCGCGGCAAAACTTTTTTTTTCAATTATCTTCCCTCTTTGTTTCTATATACCTCCAATTTAGTTGAAAAGTAGAAAAATTTTTGCAATGGTGAAATATTTTTTTATTCGTGTGTGTTTATTATTTTATCTTTGATGAAATTTATCTGTGATACTCCCTTCTACATAAGTTAAATATGAGATTTTTTCTAACACCTGAAAAATTTGGAGGGGAATAAATGAATATAGATATAGAATATATGCTAATGAGGATGATATATTATCAATTATTCAAAAGCTAGTGGTTTTTGTTGTTCAGTTGAAGTGCTTATGTGGTTTTCAACCTGAAATGATAGTTAAATATTCCATAATTGAGCATAATTGAGCAATTTCATTCGTGATCAGAGGTTTACAGAAATTATTCCATTGGCGCTATTATTGGTAATGTTTCGACTCCCGATTTTATATGTTATATTGTTGTGTTGAGTGCATTATGTGCGAAACTACTGAAACCTAGACCAATAGAGGTGAAGTTCCTTAGGAAATGTACGAAAAGGATACTCATGCCGTTGTTCATGTTTACCTGCTATTCGTCATTGCGAAGGAATAAGATTAACATCTTAAACTTAATAATAACAGGAGCAGCAATTGGTGAACATTTCATTCTGTGTTGATACAAAAACAAGTGCACGACTTCGTCGTGGTCACGTGGTGTATCCCGTGTAAAATTCCTGAACTTATTTTCTCACATCGTTAAATGGCGAATGAATTTGAAATGACAGTACCTACCTAGTGAATTTCAATGAGTGCGTTATCATTATCAATCGAAAATATTCATGAAAATGTGGAGAATATAATGAGGGCCAACGGTCCGTGTATTGTCACTTATTCAAGGATAAAATGACATTTAATTAATTTAACACATTTGACCATTGACAAATCAGGAATAGATCAATTTCACAGTACATTTAACCTTAACCATAATTTCACCCATCACGTTTCCGTGATTCCTGTTCCCTTCAAAAATGCTATCTGTATAGGGGCCAAATTATACGATAGATACCCAGCGGCGTAGCTACGTGGGTGCAAGGGTGTGCAGTGCACCAGGGCCCCCGACCTTAGGGGCCCCCAAGGCCCCAAGCGCTGACCACCGTTTTTACCACGTAACAAGATTTGTATTATTTTTTCGGAAATAGCATCAATCGTTGGTATTATCAAAATTCACTGGTGAATCGGACACCTCTCTGAAAAAACTAAATCCGACTAGATGGTCCTGTAGGGTCAACACAATTTCAGCAATTAAACTTCGTTTTTTGATATCATTCGTGCATTATCAGAAATAGTTATTAAAAATTCGTGCAAAGATGAGCGAAGCCAAGCAAAAATAATAACAAAAAATGTTGAATTTTGAATTTACTTTTCTCTGCGATTTTATGCATATTCTTATTGATATCAATTATGCATCTTAAGTATTACAAATATGCGATATCAATTTGGACGACGCATGCAGAGCTTAGAAGAGACGAATACAACGATAAGAATTTATAGGAGTGACTTCGAGTCCTTCAAATGCCAGCCTAGAGAAAATGCCATAGGATATGGTATAGATCTCCATTTCGAAGAAAAGAGACAAAAAAGTTCAAAAACATTTCGATGAATTAGCTTCCTTCTGATCACCGATTCCGAAGTAGGGAAGAATTGTTCAAAATGAATATTTTCTATAGAGTGCTCGATACAACAATTTCACAATTAAGGGGCCGTTATACTCTGGCCGAAAAAAACTGGATCTCTACGTAGGTACATTCATTTTTCAGTTGTTTGCTACCGCAGGAAGGGCTATGTGGCACTGCTGACGGCTAACAAGTACACGCCTTCAATTCTTCACCTAGAAGGATGATTTTTTCTTCAAATTGAAGTTAAAAGATGTCTTGAGGGCACTCCCATTACTTCTCTTCGAGAAAATTATTTTTTCGCATAAAAAAATCGGGTTGAATTTGAGACTATATGAAAATTGACTTCATAATCGTTTTTTGCCGGTTGTTCATCAATGTTTTTAGTTTTATTCAAAAAAAATTCCATTTGGATAGGCACTTAATTAATGCAAAAATGAAAATACTGAAAAGACAGAAAGTGTGAAAACGCAGAGAACTGTCTGAAATTCAAGGAGAATAAAAAAAATCAAGCTTTCAGGTGAAAAATCGAGGGCGTGAACTTTTCGAATGGAGAATTGGTGCCGTCGGCCAGAGTATAACGGCCCCTTAAATACACGTTTCGAGGGTATGACTGCAGTCAACGAAATTTTTAATTTTCTGTCACCCTCATTTCTGATAGATGTAGGAGAAAAACTGTCATTCAAAGCTGCGACAAATTTCAAAGTAAATATTGTGATATGATAGGGACCAATTTTTCGATTCAATTTCTTAATATTTATCACCTATTTTTTACTAGAATTGAATAAGGCATAAGGCAATTCACGAATTCTGTATGAAAATACATGATAAGGAATTACGAAATGCGATCCAACAGAAGTATTTACAGCAATATAACTATTCCATAAAATTCCGTAGGAATTCTCTGTAGGAGTCGAAAGATCTTTCAGCAAATTAAAAATAATAAAAAATTATTTGAGGAACACTATGGGCCAAGCTCGACTGCGACAATTATCGCTTTTATCAATTAAAGATGAAGCTGCATCAAGTCTAGATTTGAGTAAAGTCAATGAATCTTTTGCAAAAAAATTAGTCTCAAAGGTTGTAAACATATTTTTTCCGAAGAAATCAATGACTTCAAATTTAAAATTGATGGACCTCCAGGTTTGAATCCTCAATAATTAATTCAAATGAATTCCTTAAATCAGTTATTCTTATTGTTATTTTGCCAAATAATCTAACATATCAATAAAATAAAAAGTGTTTTCAAAGTTTTTTTCATCCTCCTAAATATAATTAATTTAATATACCCACTATATAAATAAACATTTCGAATTACCTATTTCTTTTCATTACCTAATGACAACATCATTTATTCAAGTATACTCCTCAATTGTACCTTCAGTAAGTAGCTCTGCTTCTTCGAAGTATTTATATTTCGACTCGTTTAAAACCAAACAATTCATTAAGGGGCCCTTCTTCGATTTTTGCACCAGGGCCCCTGACTATCTAGCTACGCCACTGTAGATACCTAGTCCGCGATAGTTTAGAAACATTGAAACTTGGGTATCAATTAGGACATGCAAAATTATCATAAGTAATATCATAAGTGCATCCAATTTTTCCGAAAAAAATCGAAAAAACACGTTGCTAAGTAATATTTTAACAAGAAGCATGAGTGCAGGTGGCAACAAAAATCCGAGTCGAAGACGAGGATTTTTGCACCTGCACGAATGCTTTTTGTTAAAAAAATATTACTTCGCACTGTGTTTTTTCGATTTTTTTCACAGGAAAAATTAGATGCACGAATGGTATTTGACAAGACTATTTCTTGAGTAACAGATTATTCTGGATGCATCTATGTATGTATTATTAATTTTCGTTGACAACAACTGTCAAGTTTTGCCGCGGGTAAACCCGAAAAAACTGCTGACAGCTGCTGCCAAACAATTTTTCCATCTAGAAACCATTTGTGATTCAAAATTGCGCGTTTCTGATTGGTGGAAATTAAGACGAGGGAAATAGTCGTAATTAATTACACAAGTGCATCAAAATTACCGATAATTCTGCATGACAGCCTGTTGTCAAAAAACTGCATGAGTTTATTTTCGTTTATTGAGAAAGAGCCTGACACCAAAGGGTCACATGATTTTATTTTCTTCTTATAAGAACATGAAAATGATAACATTTCAGAAAAAAGAATGACGCGATCTTTCAAACCATGTATCACAAGCCCATACTTCCTATTTGAAAATTGGGGATTGTACTGTACCTACCTTTCGAAGGCGGTTGAAGGTAGTGTTCCCATATTTACGAATAAAACATCAGAGTTCGACTTGTTTCAGAAGAATCCACTCGAGCTGAGAAAAAAAGGCATTTGAAAAACTGAAGTTTTGAGGCATTGAAATTGAACCTATTTTGTTGAGCATCTTGCATAAATTTTTTGATATTTTTCTAATAAGAAATGGGCTGATGAAATCATGGAGAATTTCAACTTGATTCGGCTCGATCTCGAAATACTGAATGCTCTGAACAGTGTTGAAGATGTCAAAAAAAATCTTAAATAACTCAGAAATGGAGCCCTCTTGACATACGAATGAAGTTATATTGAATTTCATCAAAGATTTCAATAATGCTTAAATATTACCCCGTTTGAAATATCCAAGTGATGTTCATTTCCGGTATGAACGGAAAAAGCAGAAAACTGAATAGATCTTATTTGGGGAACCCTGTGTGTAAATTATCTAATAAGAGGTGTTATTTTGAGGTTCGAAGAAAAATGCCATTTTTTTTATAAATGATCGGATGTTTATCATGTTGATGATTTTTTAGGGTTGGCTTATCTATACTAATATTAAAGAGGAAAGATTTGTATTTTTGTATGTTTGATACGACTAGGCTCAAAAACTACTGAACCGATTTCAGAAATTTTTTCACCCTCAGAAAGCTACGTTATCCCTGAGTGACATTGGCTATACTTTCCACCCGAAAAAATTAAGGATACCTACTATAACTCCAATAATTACAAAAAAATCAGGCATATCAGCTATCTCCACGTGCGCTGCAAAACCTGTGGCTACGATGTATGACGGAAATGTACCTTTTAAATATACTTAGTTCTACAAAAAAGTCCGCGATAGCATATATCTATCTCTCAAGATTGACTTGCAATTACCTGTTTATGGTTATCAGATGTTTTCCAAAATTATGCACTATTTGGAAGTGTGTTTTTATGAATCGGGTATTGATCCTCATCCAACCTTATACGTTATTTATCCCCAGTATTCAATTTAGAACGAAATTGCCCCTCACATCATACAATTACAACGAGTACATCAGAAGATATGGCAGGTTGAAGTGTTGAAGATGAAACCTCCGCGTGAAACAAATTTCTACACGGGCGAAGCTGGGACGGCCTGCTTGTTTCATTACAAAGAGGAAGGTATGCCGTTAATAATGGAAAATAACATCAGTCAAATGACGACCACGACTACCGAACTAGTTATATCCTTTCCGTGAAATTTTCCATAACCAAATCGCAAAGTGGCTGCCCTATGTCCTCGATAGCCTCAGGAATTCCATCTTTAGGGTCGTGAATCGACGCTGGGCTCTTGGCGTAGTCGCATGGCCCCATAGGAAGAAGTCGCAAGGTGTTTAATCACGAGATCTCGGTGGCCAATTGTGATCACCTTTTCGAGAGATGACACGATCCAGAAACTTTTCTTGTGTGAAATCAATGGTTTCGTTGCTTGTGTGGCACGTAGCGCCGTCTTGTTGTCACTAAACGTTGTTCAGATCAATACCATCCAATTCTGGCCATAAAAAAATCATTCATCATCTCTCGATAACGCAATCCATTCACCGTAACTGTTGCTCCACCCTCTTTCTCAAAAAATTATAGTCCAATGACCCCGCTGGATCATGAACTGCACCAAACAGTCATACTTTGAAGATAGAAAGGCTTTTCAACAATAACTCTTGGGTTTTCCGAGCCCCAGATGCGACAATTTAGGTTTTTGCCGAAGCCACTGTGGAGGAAATGGGCCTAATTCAAGGGCGCTCGCAGGAGGGGGGCATGCCCCCCTCTGAGATTTTGCTGGCCTTACCGTTTTTCAGCACGACGACTCAATATTACTTTCTAATTTTTATTTTGCCCCCCTGAGAAATATTTGTGCGGGTTTCTGTGGCGTGGGAGCTCATAGCCGCATCACTCAAGCTGATGGAATTCCGGATCATTTTCATGATCCCAATCAGAAAAGATACGACGTTGTTGATGATCGGATGGCTTGAGTTCTTGTGTAAACTGAACTTCATAAGCCTTGAGAATGAGAACTAAATCCTTATGCATAATACAGTGCAATGACGTTTGTGGAATGCCTTATTCCAAAGAACGACGGGAAATGGACAAACCTGAATTTTTTTCAACAGTTTTGGCTACAGCAACGATATCCTCGGCTGTTCTCGAGCGACGTGCACAGGTTTTATTCTTCACATCACTAACTTGTTCCAACAGTTCGAGTTTTACGAACCGTGTCTGCCAAATTTTCACCTCTTTTATAGTGAATTTGAAGGATTTCAATGCGTTACTGAAACGTGTATCTTTCCATTTTTTAGTGGCGTAGTTTCTGTTTGTCAAATGTCAAAAATTCACAGCTTCAAAAGTGACATCTACCGCAATAGCGGGCTATTCAAAATAACACCTCTTATCGGAAAACCCTTTACATATCGATTAATCGCGACTTGAAATACTGCATATTTTATGTTAAAATATCAAAGGAATATGTTTTTCAATCAAGAACCTCATGACAAGTAGCGAAATGGCAGAATTTTCCACTTCACCGAAGATTGCGTGGAAATCCTCCAATTGTGTTTAGGTGTTTACACTTCCACACCGAGAACCGAAGATAAATATGTGAACTGGAATTAAATAATATCAGAGCAATTGTTGCATCATTAAAACGTGTGAGTAGTTTTACTACGAGCGGAAACGTCGCAATTAATTAACTTATTTATTACCCAGATTGCTTTTGTTGGTAGTAGGTATTATTCATTGAAAGTCATCGATTTACTATGAGATACATACCCACCGTCACATCAGTTAGTTCATTGTAGAACGACTTCCTATTGAAGAGCTGTACCGACAAGTATCACTGATGCAATATCCGCCACTAGGTATGACAATCAGGTGAAATTCGAAATATTCTGCTTTTTTCCTCTTTGATAGAAGTATCATCATATTAATAAAATTCTTCAAAATCGTTTTTGGGGTACATATTCTTTCCAATGAAAATTTTTACTGTCAGTTAGGACCTCTTCAACAACATATGGCACGACCCATATTCCCTATTCAAATTCGAGAAGCTGCCGCGAAAAGGGATGAAGTAATATTATGATTGATGATGATGTGAAAAAATGCCCCCCTCAAGAACAAAATTGACTTGTCCCAGCGATTTTCAGAAAATCTTGATTTTCCTACTGTTGCAATCTCAATGCATGGGACCCTGTAGTAGGTACATCTCATACTTTCATAATTTATTTCAAAATACCAGGAGAAATTTGCATTTTCAATAATATTTCCGTTTTTTGTACCAAATATTGGAGGATGTTGTTCAATATTCGATATGAAATGTCGATTAATCACAAAATGATATGAAGGGAGTATTTAAGAGACTTTTCTTTCGGCAGATGGTAGAACTCATCAAAAAATCATTTTACCATTTATGAATTCTTTCCTTGTTTCGATGAAATTAATCAAGAGTATTTTCTATTTTCTAAGTGAATCTGAAAATTCCTCAGTCCGAACCTGCTCCCTCGCCTGGTCTTCCGTAGATATCAACATTTTTTGTTTTTTGTCTTCTTATCTAACAAATTTGCAGAACATTCTAGTGTGTAGAACAGATCATTTTGCCATATACCGCTTTTTTATGAATTTTTTAAATTGAACATTTCATATAGGAAATTTTCGGTAAAATGACTTATTTTGATGAGTTCTATCACCTGTCAAAAGAAAAGCCTCACCTCAAAATACACCCTGTATAAACACAGACATCTCAGGCAAGCCCCCCCGTATATTTCTCATCCCATAGTATTCGGATGAATTTCCCGAATCAAGTCGAATGATTTTATTTGGGGGACATCTTTTGACGTACATTTAAGACTCGAACGAGCAACCTCCTAAGAGGGGTTGTTTCAACCCCTCAAAATCGTATAGGGATGAAGGGTGGAGTGGGTCTTGGAAGCCCCTTCACAACGGTATATAATTAACTCAATTTTTATGAACCGTTTTCGCCAAAAATCTATTTTTCAGCTCGAATGAGCCACTTCGAATATTTTGGTTTCTTTCACGATGTACGAGCCTATTTTTACAAAGCCCATTTCAAAAACTCGGAGAATTTTAAAGAATTGAATTGTTTTATCATGGTTACAATCAAAAAAATTGAATCTGCGTTTTTTAATCAAATTTTCCTTCATCGACTTCTATACAATAATACCATCTTGACTGAAAACAGTCTCTAACATGCTTCAGCATAATTCTTTGGAATAGTTCGTCCAAATTTTCAGATTGAGTCACAAAAATCTTGGATTTATAGAGATGTCCTCACAAGAAGAAGTCCAGAGGGTTTCTGGCGGAAACGATTCATCAAAATTACAATTTTTCATACACCGTTGTAAAGAGGCTTCCAAGACCCTTCTAATGAAGTATCACTCAACCCCTCTTCTCTATTCAAATTTGAGGGGTTGAAGCGCCCCCTCTTAGGGGGTTGCTCGTTCAAGCCTCAAATAAAAACCGAAAGATGTTCTCCAAACAAAATCTTTCGATGTGTTTCGGGAAATTTTTCCAATTACTATGGGATGATAAATATACGGGGTGGCTTGTCTGAGATGGAACACTCTGTATATCAATTTCATACTTCATTTTCTTTCAAGATATCGCAAACGTCAACGTCCGATTTAATCTTTTCTTACATTCACAATATACACTGAAATACAAAAATGCCCAGTACCTACACTACCTACCTGCAAAAATGTGATTGAATGAAAGATGTGGACCTATCTACGAACTTATATTGATATTTCGGAATTCGATCCAGGCCTTCGACCATTTCTTTCATCACGAATACACCTTTAGCACCTATCTGGTTGGAATAATGAAAATTTTAGTGCTGTCAGAAAACAGAACATATGTTTTCAATCATTTCAGCGACATGATACCAGCTATCCAATCGGTTTGGATCCTTTTCGACCAGATATCAACGTTGATTGGGCTATCAACGAATTGACCAGATGGGTCGATTGAACAGATTCTGAAGCAACTTATGGAATCACCCGTCTTTCACGTCCACATTTATTCAATTCTGCTAAAAGCTGTCTTCGCTTTGTTGCACTGAGAAAAATGATTATTAATATTCAACTTTCCGATTTCTTAGTCCAATATTCATTTATATTTAACAACAGGACTTATCAACTAAAAAATTTTACTACTTATTAATTTGACTGAATCTTGAATATAAAAAAACGGTTTGTTTTGCTTATATTCTTTATATATTAACAAATTTATTAACAAAAAATATTTCATTTTAGTATTCAAATGTTATTTCTTACTATCAAAGATATTGTCCAGTTTAGTGGTGAATAATTTGAGCAGAAGATTCAAAATACAGAGATAATATTATTAGTAAATTATGTTTCTTAACCAGAAAGTGGTATTTTAACAATAAATAAAGAAAATTTAACCGTTCCACTTCGTTCGTTTCCGATTTCGTTCGGCTCATAAAGACGCGGAATCATTCTGATGGAACATGGCGTCAATATGAACAGCTCTTTCGAACAATTATTGAGAGTTAGTTCGTTACCAAGAGTCTTATGGCAGTTCTGAAAATTATGGAAAATTGTTGTTGAGTGTGTTCCGGTGGTGTTATGAAGTTAAAATTTGCATGAAGTCTTAGGATAGCTGAATAATGTTGTGTACGTGAAATTTAAGCGTGGTGTAAAAAACAGTTTGTTCCATGTGTGATCAGCCAAGCACATATTGAAAGATAGAGGGAGAGTATACCTGAGGATTATACACTTCATAATAATTCCTCAAAGGTGAGCTATTGTTTTGATTCAATTTATTAGATTTCATATACCTATACATAAATTACACAAATTCCCTGATTAGATATCTCTTTGGTTGATGCTTTTCGAGCTAATTCCAGTTTCATTTCTTTCGATTCAAAATTTGAGTTTTCATTTCTTTTTGACTATAGATTACACAAATTTTTTTCTCTACAATTTTTTTGAATATCATTCATAAGAATGAATGATATTCAAAAAAATACTGTTAAGAACAGTTCAATAAAGGAATTATTTATTCATCAATCGTTTTTAGACAAGGATAGTAGAAGATTGTGGAAATATTCAGGTTTAAAGGATCAGTATTTCACTTTTATACATTCTACATCCGAACTATCGATCATTTTCATAACCTTTCTCAAGGCTGGACAAAATGAAAATATTATCTGTTATGGTGCCTCTCATACACAGAATTCTGATAATACAGATGGGATTTTTTTCATACTGAAATTTTATGTTATTGCAACTTGGTGCTAACAAATTTCAACTCCAGTAAATTCTTTTCAGGATCAACCAATCAGCTGGTAGTGTGATTTTATTTTCGTCTGAAGGTGTGCCGGAACGTCCCAGTCCCGGTGCCTTCCACCCACCCAGTATGATGTTTTTTTATATTCATGATGTTTTTGACATTTCAATGAATATATTTTGTTCACTCCATAATAGATTTTTATTCTACCCCTAATAAGTATCTCATGAACAACTAACTAATGATACATAAAAGTTATGCAACATTTTATAATTTTAAATATCATAACATAAGAGCTAATACAGTTAAAAGTACTATTTCAGCAATAATAATGCTATTTGTTTAATATTAAAAAACTTAGTAACTGTTTAACATGAGATAATGACAACAAATATTTGATTTCTTAACTATAAAGAATACTATGTATTCATGAATTCCGAAACATTAATTCCTAATTGATTATTTTCTATTTTAACAATCGTTCAATAACAGTTAAGAAATCTTTCATATTCCCTAAAAATCTGGTTATTTGTATTAACATACATGCGATCAATATGAAGAAATAGTATCTTTGGAGTTATCTAATGTCTAATTCATCACAAATAAATGATTTCTTAGTATCAAGATGTCAATGCTGTAAGAAACCAAAACATATCTTTTAAGAAATATTTGTTGGGACGTATAGTGAAACAGATATTTCTTACATACATTCGAAATTTCTTAGTGGTGAATATTTGTTTTTCTGAGTGTGCAATTCCTTATTTCCATCATGGTTGATTGGATCAAGAGTTGGCTAAGTATGTCTTTTCGGATTAATTTCATTTAGAATAGGATGAAATTGGAACAAGGTTAACACAATTTAGTTTTATTAACAATTTCCCGGTGGAAGTAATTTCAAGAAAAATTTTATAGCGGTTTAAATATCATCCTCATTTCAATTCGAAAATTAGGCGCTGAACATCGCAAACCCTCCATTTCATCAGGTACTTCACCGGTTTATTGCCGACAATGAGAGGACAGCAAACAATGAGAGGACAACTTGATGGGAGCGTGTTTTTCAAACTTGACTCCAGCTGCCTGTCGAAATATATTTATGGACATAATAGCAGGTAATTCGAACAGGCTCTTTATTATACCATCAGAGATGAGAAAACAGGACCAAAACGGCGTTTACCTACTCGTATTTATGTAGGCTAAAGGCGAAGCCATTATTCTGATTACATTCAACAGTTAATAGATCGGTTTTACAGGAAATTCAGAGTATGAATTCCGTCTTAAATAACCCTAAGTTTATTTCCACTAATTTGTTGAAAAAAGATCGAAGCAATTAATTTGCATTCGTTCTGTACCAAAATTCGTTCATTCTTAGTGTAGGAATTCAAGAAGCATGCAATATTTTGATTAGGATCAGAACCGTACAGATGGAAAAGCCAAATGGAATGAAGACATTTTTTTGGTTACTGTACATATTTATGGAAAATCCGAAACACGCCAAAGTCAAATTTTTAATTGTTTTGAAAGAAAAGAATCAAATATCATGGCATGTGAATGCAGAATGTGAAATGAAAAGGCAACAAGTAGCACATCATTCAACAAACCATACAGTTCTACGTATGATGCAAGAGCAAACATAAAAATCTCAGCAAAAACTGTCTCCCTGTATAAGTGTAGGGAAGTAGGGATATTGGATTTGTTCACAGAATAAGCTGACATTTATATTGAAGGGCATCTTGTTCTTAGATTACAATTTATTCTTCCTTTCTCCAAAGAGGTTGACAAAGTATTTTGTAATCCATCATCCATCATTCTGATTTCAACATTCTTGAGAATACTTTAACTGAAGATTTAGAAATTTTGAGGAACTATTTTCTGGAGTGGCGTTTATGCCCGAGTCCCACTAAAACAGAGGTGTCGTGTTTTCATTTGAATAATCACCAAAAACATAAAACTTTGAGGGTTAGTTTCAATAATACAGTTTTAAATCATAATTTCACTCCCAAGTATCTTGGAATAAAACTAGATTCTTCTTTGACTTTTAAGGCTCATTTGGAAAGTTTACGTCTAAAGTTGAAGACGAGGAATAATATAATTCAAAAATTAGCTGGTACATCCTGGGGTGCCGATGCTACCACTCTTCGTACGGCTGCTTTAGCCTTGGTTTTTTCTGCAGCTGAATACTGCTGTTCTGTTTGGTTGAATAGTTCCCATGTCCATAAAATTGATGGGCAACTTAATATTTCTATGAGGATTATAACTGGAACCATTAAATCTACTCCATTAGCTTGGTTACCAGTTCTTTCTAACATAATACCTCCTCATATTCGTAGACAGGTTGCTGCCATGAAGTCCTGGGATAAATTTCATTCCTTTCCAAATTCATTTCCTATTGTGAGTTATATGCCAGATACAAGACTGGCTAGATTGAAATCTCGAAAACCTCTATGGATAAATGATTTTTTTTATTCTAGAAAAAATCATAAAGAAATTTGGAGTTCGGAATGGACTTCATATGATTTTTTCAATAAAAGTTTAATTCTCGATCCTTCTGAGAAAGTTCCCGGTTTTCATCTGTCTAGGAAAAATTGGTGTCTATTGAATCGTCTTAGGACAGGTCATGGACGTTGTAATAGTATGCTTTTCAAATGGAATGCCATTGATAGCCCGAGATGTGAGTGTGGGCATGAAGAGCAAACTATTGACCATTTGGTCAATAATTGTTCAATATATAAATTTCCAGATGGTTTTAACTCTATTCACTTAGTATCTGATTCATTTTTGAGATGGGTTGGTACCTTCAAAACAATTTGAATATATTAGATGATTTTGCTTTTCCGTTTTTTCTCCCTCTGGTTTTTGTTTCAGATTATCTAAAAATGCTTTGTCAACCCCTTTGAAGAAATGAAGAAAGAATTACATTCGTAGAAGAAGATGCCCTCCAATATGAATATCTGAAAACAAATCCAATAACCCTACACTTATACGGGGAGACAGAGTTTTTGCTGAGGTTTTTATCTGTGCTCTTGCATCATACGCAGAAATGTATGGTGCCCCGTTTGACATTCCTCTGCTAACACTGAGATTAGGAGCGGGGAATGGATCAATATGTTTGTTTGAATGATCTGTTCCTTGTTGCCTTTTCGAGACACATGCCATAATTAAAAACAAATCTGTAACAGCTCCATTTCATAAGAATATATATATATATATATAATGATACGATACAACAGGATAAAAATAAGAAAGGAAAATTAACTAATATATTCATCATCAAATTGTTTTGAAGTCACCGATCCATCTCAAAAACGAATCATATACTGAATGAATAGCCTTCAAACCTTCTGGAAATTTAAATATTTGCTTCGAATAAAAATATCGAATATAACTGCGGCATTTGAGAACTCCATAGTTTCTAGGTTTATCCGTTCGAGAGTTAATTACACTTACCGACTTAAAATTCGAACATTACAAAACAATGATTTATTTGAAAATGCTATAACTTTCAAATGCGGGGGCTGATTTATTTGAATTTTTCAGCAACTTTTAGATAAAATACTGTAGTTTTAAGGTCATTATTCGGACATCTAAACGTAATTCAGTATTCGCTGGATATAAAAGGGACTAAGGGGAGAACAGAAAACAATTTTTTCCTCTACTTTCGACACACCCTGTAGGTTAATTCTGCTAGTGAGTAGTGGATCTGCACACAATTAACTTAATCAAGAAGACTGAGTTGTTTCCAATATTCTGTTTGTTTATTTATCCCGATATGATTTGTTTGTGAGATGTGACGGTTTGAAGAAAATGCAACATTTTAGAAAAGGTCATAATTTAAATGAAGGCAGATGGCCAGTGAAAGAATATACCGAAAAAGAGGCGAAAGGTTTTAAAAAGCAAATTTTTCCACAAGACTCAGTTATGGAGGAGGATCGGTAATGGTTTGGGGCGGCATAAACATGGAAGCTCGTACTGATTTAGTCATTGTTGGCGGCAAAGCAATGACAGCTAACCGATATATTCGTGATGTGCTAGATCCATATGCACTGTTTATAGGAAACGAATTCATGTTTATGCACGACAACGCTCGACCACATATTGCGAGGATTGTATCCGATATTTGGACAGAAATTGAAAGGATGAATTGGCCATCACGTAGCCCAGACCTCAATCCAATTGAGCACGTCTGGGACATGATGGGCAGACGAGTTCGTAACCGAGTTCCTTCTCCAAGTAATTTAAATTGTTTGAGAGATGCTTTGGTCCAAGAATGGGATTAGATTGACCAGATGGAGATTCGACATCTAATAGATGCATTGAGGCAATTATTCGCGCTCGTGGGGGAAATACCCGTTATTAATTTGTAATAATTATTAGTTTATATGTTGTTAGATTTGTTTATGAAATTACGTATTACTCTGCTAAAACTGAATAAAGAAATTAAGAATGTTGCATTTTCTTTGAACCGTCACATTTCATAAACAAATCAAGATATCGTGATAAATAAAAAAACAAAATGTTGGAAACAAATCAGTCTTCTTGGTAAAGTTAATTGTGTGCAGTTCCACTTGCAGAATTAACCTACAGGGTGTGTCAAAAGTAGAGGAAAAAATTGTTTTCTCTTCTCCCCTGTATATACAGCGAATACTGAATTACTTTCAGACGTCCGAATAATAACCTTAAAACTATTTTATCTACAAGTTGCTAAAACTTTAAAATAAATCAGCCTCCGCATTTGAAAGTTATAGCATTTTCAAATAAATCATTATTTCGAATGGATCGAATTTTAAGTCAGTAAGTGTATGTATTTGCAGACGAACGGACAAGCGGACAGAATTTAATTTAACCATGGATCAGTGATTCGAATGTAGTCGATTCAGACCATAGACTTATTATCCTATTTTGATAAGTCTATGATTCAGACCATCATTCCCGGCCCACAATCGAGAAATACGAACATCGAAACGAGGCGGTCATATACATTTTTAGTTTACCGTTCTATGTTTTTCAAAAGAAAGGACCGATTTAAATCTGAAAATAAATAAAATATGTATAACGAAGAGTTTTCTCAATTTAACGAAAATGATTATATATATTTCAAAGTACTATAGTTTATTGATGTTTTAATATTATTATATTTGAATAATCCTCTGAAATTTGCAAAAATCGCCAGTTCTTGGGGTTTTCTAATCATATTGTTCTTTGTCTTTGTCGCATAATCTATTTTAAAAAACTACTCAATATGTGTCGACATAGGTGAACAATTTAAAGCGGAAAACTGTATCATAACTAATTCGCGCTAATGGATTTGAAATTGTAGGTATATCTGAACAATTATACTTTCAGTGTTCAATATTTCAGCATGAGCGATGAGCATGGTGTGTAACCAAATTTTTATGTACGAAACATAAAAAACGTAATTTATATTATGTCTCGTTGCTTATTTATATGCTATCACAAAATGCAATATAACGAACCCATTTACCAAGCAGTTCGACCAATTTTATAGGTTTGTTAGGTGTGTAAAGTAAACATTCCTTTCTAGCTGTCATGATTGAATATTTTTTATTCAAGTACTTAGGTACATACCTACCTAATGAAAACAATTTTATTTAAAATATATGTCTGATAATCAAAAGACTCATTGAAATTTTTTAGATAGTCTGTATAATCTCAAGATCTTCAGCGTACCTATACGTTATTTCAGTATAGAGGCTGGTCACACCGATCACCTCATATCAACCAACAAGAATTACGAGAAGCTGTACGCACTTGTCGATCCACATATTCATTCATATCAGATCATGATACGTGAATAACATTTTGAAAATTGCATCGCATTCTTCTAGTTAGAGAACAATAATTCAAGATTTTACAACGTATTCAAGTATGAAATGAAAGGTCAAATTTATCTAGTCGCACGGTATCCTGGAGGCACAGTTCCTGTCTAAGGCAAGGTCTAAGCACACGTGTCTTACCTATACTACACTACGAAAGGTTTTTTAACTCCTCACAACAATATTGTGATATTTATTGTTTAAAATGATTACTCCTACCTTCGAAGCTTGTAACTTGTACGAGTTCGGAGAAGCAGTTGTGTTCTGTGTAGGCTTTGTTACTGTGCCTTACGCCACCTTAGGCAGAGCACTGTTCATTTTCAACCCAACAGTGAAATGGTGGCCCTCACCGAGACTAGAAGAATTCTTTCCTAGCCTTGGGATTGAACTCGTGACATTTGGCGCTAGAGTCAATCACCCTAACGCCTAACCACTGGGCTACTGGCATACAATGGTTTACTTTATGACAATGAGATGTAAAAGTAGGAACAAAAAAACGTTTTGTTGGGCTCGTACTGCCTCAACTCGAAGGAACGCGTTGGTTATCTTGTTCCGTTGCATTTCTTAGGTCCTGGCGACCTGGCATATCCTAAGACGGAAACTTTGATATGAGATGACGAAATGAAGGAACGGCTGGTTCTACTGACTCACCCTGTACATATGAACTCAAAAATATAGGTCTTTGTGGCTAACGTAATAGGAAAAATCGAAAGAAGCCCAAAAGTAAAGAATTATTCCCAGTGGCGCACCCAGAAATTTCATTCGGGGGGGGCTGCTCGAGAGTAATCAGGTTTTTACATAAAAAAAAACTCGAAAACGACGAAAACAATCCTTTATTTTTGAGCTCGGGGGGGCTGCAGCCCGACAGCCCCCCCCCTCGGTGCGCCACTGATTATTCCGAAATGTAAACACGTGTTGTGAAATGGCGGAGGTGCTGGTCCGGATAAAAACTTATCTTGTTTGTGATTCACATTTCTTATGGCTCCTGGAGAGAAATGTCGTTTACCTGCTATATGAGTTGGCTACTCGATTTTTTTCAAAGGTTTCATCTGCAAAAAAGTTTACCTACTATTTTTTATAACCTGGTTTTTCCCTCACAATATTTGAATGACTCCGAAAACCTGTTATGACTGAATACGGAATTTCACTTTATCGGTCGCGGAACATGGTACAAAATGATCACCCTAAGGGAAAACTGATACAAAAAGTACCCACGCCACCAATTTTGAAAAATTGAAAATTTTTTTGTGAACCTATTCCAGTCTAATAGGCACATATTGCAGTTATATTAACAATCTATTTATGAATGAATTTTTGTCGACATTAGTGAAGTATTACCAGAAACTCTGAAACATTCCCTGAGGTTGGGGTGATATGAATCTTGATACCATTCCATTTCGTTATAGAAGTCAGAAAAAATTGAAAGAGTGAATGTGGTTTATTGTTTTCTCAACAAAAATTATGATCTTTAAATACAAATGCAGTGATATCTGTATTTGATGACTGACGTTTAAGAATATTCCAACACAACTGGAATCGACGAATTGTCAAAAATAAATTCAGAATATTCAGAAGTTGACATGAAAAGGAGTCACTTAAAACACTGGCGTGAAGTTGGGATCCTTTGAGCTTTGCAGGTAGATTCGCATTCGACAGTTCAAAAAACCATTTGGAAATTTTTTTTCAACATTTCGATCAATAGCACTTTTAATGCACCCGCGGATGGTGTCGGTATTTCTGCCTAAATGATAATCAGATCAATATCTTTTTATAAAATAATCTACGATCTACCGACAGGATCATCGAAAACTTCTATTTCTCCGCCTAGGAGAAGAAAAGAAATAGTTGCTACGGCTCACTTTTCCGTCCGGCGGCAGGGCCGGACTGGGCAGGCGGGGTACCGGGGAATTCCCCGGTGGGCCCCCTTATGTGGGTTGTGGGGGCCCTTGTCTAAAACGGTGCTACTTATTACTGAAACTTTTAAGCCCACATTTTTAACTTGGTAGTCACAGATGCTGTTCAGGTAAATTCTGTAATTAAAACCTACTTTGGGACACTCAATCGGGTTGGTGTTTTTTTGTCGGAATCTTACAAAAGAATGGCGGAGTGGGATGAGAATTCTAAATGTAATAAAAGGTTAACAAAAATATGTGACACCCGTGGAGGAGTAAGGGCCTGATGGCTGTGCAAAAATTGCTCGGAATTGAACGAGGTGAATATTATGAGGACGAACTATATTATTCAACTTTGCTGACTGTTCTGGAAAAAAATTCAAACTTCTGTTAAATTTGATTCCAAGACTATATCAGAAGCTTCAGCTTTTCAGAATTACTTTTGCAAGTATGATGCTGTTTTATTGTCCTTTACAATGAGCCAGTGTTTTTCATACCTTACACCAGCATCCAAATACCTTGAAAACTATGGATTATGGAATTGATCTAGTTCAATCATACAATATGGACAATATGGTTATGCATGCCAAGAGTGGTATTGAAAGTTTATTTGAAAACTTTGGCCAAATAAAAAGCCAAACAGACAAATTCATATATTTTATTAACAAAAATTTGGAAGAAGGACATGACATTGATATTGAGAAAAATTTTAGTTTAAAAAGGCGATAAATAAAATAAAATTTCAGGGGAATTGATGGATGACCCTATTTTTGATAATGCTTGTAAAAGGTTTGAAGTGGAAACTTATAAAACTATTATAAATCAAATTTTTCGAAGTATCTCAGATAGGTTTTCTAATAATGAAACACATTATAAAAACTTTCAATTGTTCGACCCGAAATATTTTCCTCGAAAGCGGGAAGATTTGTTAACATTTACGGAGGCTTTCACCACGATTTCTGAATTTTTACATGTTTATAAACAAGATCTGATCTCAGAATTGAGCTCATTTTCTGCAATATTCTCAGAAAGGATAAGATACTCAAATATAAATTGCCAAAATATGTACTGTATATCTGTTAATTCTCGATGTCTAGGGTGTATAAGCTGCTGTTATTTAGTATTGAAAAAAATGAACATGAATAGGTCGGCATATTTTGTTTATAAATAGGTATATATTAACGTTATCATGTACCTACGCAGGTAAAATGTGAAATGGTATTTTCTGAATTTAAATTAATAAAATACAGAATTCGTTCCATCATTGCTGCTGAGGAAACCATTGGAGCACTAGTATTAATGAATGTGGAAAGTGATATTACTGAGGATATTGACAACGATACAGTGATAAATAAATATTTTAAGCATGAACAATGTTTTTAAAAACATGCTTCAGCCAAAGAATGTGTCCCGACTGATTTTTTGAGAGTGACTATGTTTTTGTCTTGTTTTTTTTAGAGTGCTTGTATTAAATTATATAATTCAAATGTGTTGTATTTCTGTACTTTTGACAAACGTTAGGGTTGCCAACCTTCCGGGATTGGCCGGGATTTTTCCAGAGTTTAATGTTGAATTTTGAGTTGGGGATTATTCTGAAATTGGACCAATTCCTAGTGTCCAATGTTCGAACTCGACTATGGTGCACAAGCTCTGAGGCCCCCTTGAAATTTTTTCCCGGTGGGCCCCCACCATACCAGTCCGGCCCTGTCCGGCGGCACGAAAAGTGTAGTTATTCAAAAGATGAATTTTCTCAAGACACCGTGAATAGGCAAATGTTCCATTTTTCACTCAATTATAACGATCGTAGATATCAATCCAAAATAGGATATTCAGATTTCGATGAATTTCGAAATGTTTGAAAATAAAATAGCATAATTATTTCATTCGAAGGAGAAGTGCCTTTTCATTGCTCGCTCACTACGTTTGTGAACAGAGTCCAGGAATGTGGCTTTTCCTACGAGGTGAACGTACTATTTTTTCGCAAATCGCTAGGAAATTTTGACATTCCTAACAAAATTAGTCATAGAAAACGTTAAGATTTCCCAACTGTTAGGAAATATTCATTTTCTTACTGTAAGGAAATGATATTTCCTTACAGTGGCAGTGTTCTACATAAGCGTATTCGTACTTTTTTCTAGATTTATTCGACAATAATTCTAATGAAGCAGTATTCACCGCCTCAACCAGCTCTGGAGGAGTTCCAGAAATGGAAAATTCATCATCATTTATCATTTTACACTGTTTTGTCTTCGAAAAGACGAGCAATCAGATTGATATTCGTCAAGTTTGACAATTCAGCATTAATACGTGTCCATAGTAACGCAACCAATTCCATGCCGAATTTCCAAGCTTCATTTATTTATGAATGGAATAATTCGCGATTTTTTCAAAATTGATTGAAATCTGTCGAATTTCAAATGATTTGCGGAAAATAATATTGGACAATTATTTCAAATGGGAATTTGACACTAGAGATTTTTGTATATTTCATTAGAGCTTGGGGTTACCATTCCAAAATTTACAAAACTCGATATTTTGCCTGAAATCTTCACTATCTTAATTAGAATTCTACATTTTCATTTACCATTAACTTCAAAATATTTTCCAATTCCGTTCTTCACCACTAAATTGAAAAAACACGAGGATACCTATACTTGTAATCTCTAATTTTTGAAGATGATTATTATAGTATGATCCCAAATATGGCAGATTTATAAAATTTGAATTTCAAGCACTAGTGAAATATTAATAGGGATATATTTTTATAAATACATATCAAATATGTGAGATTTTTGGAAAAACTACTGACACCAGGGTGCGTCAGTAAGGCGTACGCCTAAAGTAGCGCCTAAACTGTACCGTGTGGAAATGAACTTATATGGCATGATTGACAAAAATCTAAAAACAAGAAATAATTTCACATATACAGGGTGCGTCAGAAAAGAGTTAATAAAAATATGCAGTTTTTTCAAATGGAACACCATGTTTTCATGGCATTATTTCTTCGAGGGCAACAAAAGCTTAACACTTATACCTAATTTTTTCAATTTCATCACGGCGCGGGCGTTGCCACATAATTCTCATTTTTAAGGTATTTTCAGATATCTATAAAGTTAGAAGTGCCACTTGCGAGAAAATCAATAAAACCTATTGTATTAATTGTCGAATAATTGTCGAGAATTTGTCGCGTCCTTAGTTTTTTTTTCTACGGGGTGGCTTTGCTAACTTAACGTTAAGTTAGCACAACCACTTTCTCAATATCGACCAAATATCATAAAAATGGTTATAAATAATTGTCGAGTGACTGTCGAAGTCCATATGAAGTGAAAAAAACACAAAAAATCCATTCCTTCTTGTTTATTTTACGTCTTTTTCCCGCGAGTTCGAGATATTTCTGGGATTATCGCATTTTTGGCCACAGCGCATTCGTAATTGAATTTTTTTCTATTGCATTAATTGTCGAATACCTGCCTCGAATTTGTCGTTAAAGAAAAAAATTTGTCGCGACCTTCAATTTTTTTTACTAGGTGGCTCTGCTAACTTTATATTAATTCAGCGAATAGTGGTCGAATATCATCACGATGATCATGAAAGATTCAAAAGATTGTCGAGTAATTGTCGATGTTCAAATAAAGTGAAAAACACACACAAAGTTTAATCTTTCTAGCAATTTCCAATCCATTTTCTCGCGATTCCGCTATATTTCTGAAAATATCGCATTTTTGGCAAGAGAGCATTCGTTATTGACTTCTTTCTATTGCATTTATTGTCGAATACCTGTCCCGAATTTTTCGTGAAAAAAAATTGTCGCGTCCTCAATTTTTTTCTACGGGGTGGCTTTGTTAACTCAATATTAAGTTAGCATGACCACAATATCGACCGAATATCATGAAAATGGTTATAAATAATTGTCGAGTAATTGTCGAAGTCCAGATGAAGTAAAAAAAAAACACAAAAAATTCATTCCTTTTAGTTTATTTCACGCCTTTTTCACACGATTTCGTGATATTTCTGGAATTATCGCATTTTTGGCAACAGCGCATTCGTTATTGACTTTACTTCTATTGCATTAATTGTCGAATACCTGTCCCGAATTTGTCGTGAATGAAAAAAAATTTGTCGTGTCCTTAATTTTTTTTTGGTCAAGTTAGCAAAACCACCCCGTTGAAAAAAAGTCAAGGACGCGATAATTTCTTTTCTTTCACGACAAATTCGGGACAGTTATTCGACAATTAATGCAATAGAAAAAAAATCAACGAATGCGGGTGTTGCCAAAAATGCGATAATTCTAGAAATATCCCGAACTCGCGGGAAAAAGACGTAAAATAAACAAGGAGGAATGGATTTTTTGTGTTTTTTTCACTTCATATGGACTTTGACAGTCACTCGACAATTATTTATAACCATTTTTATGATATTTGGTCGATATTGAGAAAGTGGTTGTGCTAACTTAACGTTAAGTTAGCAAAGCCACCCCGTAGAAAAAAAAACTAAGGACGCGACAATTTTTTTTCTTTCACGACAAATTCTCGACAATTATTCGACAATTAATGCAATAGGTTTTATTGATTTTCTCGAAAGTGGCACTGCTAACTTTATTTAAGGTATTAAACGAGAATTTTCTGTGGTTTTCAAGTCAAAATCAATCGTTAATCTCAGTTATCTCCTTTAGGGCCGGTTTTATAAAAGCTGAACCGAGGATTCAACCGTGCGCCAACAACCAAATTCCTCACTATCTGGTAGTTGGCGCACGGTTGAATTCCGATTCGCCTTTTATAATACCGGGCCTAAAGGTGGATTTATACAGCAACTAAAATAAAATAAGAACTAAATTAAAATAAAATAAGAAATAAGAGCAGACAACATAGGTTTATAGAGATCACTAGAATAAAATAAGAAATAAGAATGAACCAATCAAATCGCAGATTTTTTGAAAATGACTTTTGTGTAAGTTTAGAAAATCGCCTATTCCGCCTTTTATTCAAGGCTTGTCATCAATAACAACATCGCTCCCATCATGATTTCCTGGTCATCCATATTAAATATATCATCAATAATGATTTAAAAAAATATTCATTAAATTTTAGGTTAGAAAACTAGAACTTGTCAAAAGTATCAGTACGGAAAAGATTGGGGAGTGGATTTGGGTCATGCGCAGTATCATTTCCCAAATAAAATAAGCGAAAAAGATAAAAGTTGACCATCTCTTATTCTATTTCTTATTCCTTATTTTAGCTTATTTCCTGTATAAACGCTGTCATTGAAATGCATGAAGTGAACATTCTTATTTTATTTTATTTTAGTTCTTATTTTATTTTAGTTGCTGTATAAATCCACCTGTATATGTGTAAAGCTCTTGTTGTCCTCGACTCCTCGAAAGAATTATATCATGAAATGTTCCATTTGAAAAAACTACATATTTTCCGTAACTTTATTTTGACGCAGCCTGTGCCCTGTCCTGTATATGTAAATCTATTCTTAGTTTGTAAATTTTTGTCACCCTTACAACCATATTATATAAGTTTTTTTCGACACAGTATAGCTTAAGCGCTATATAGGCTACATAAAATGAATTCGGAGCATTCCGGCACCCTGGTCTGCATATACTGTATTAGATTTTTTTCCTTTCGAGCTCGGTGATATTATTCGGAAATTCGAATATTAGAAATTGGTTGGACAACCATCAAGGGTTTATTGACGACCTCGAAGGAAGGACTATGGCTCCCATGGCCACCTGTCAAATCTGCAAGTGTATCTCCTGAGGCTCTGGAGCTTTCAGCATATGTTCATTTCTGAAATTTCTGAGCATTGTGATATTGCGCAAATCAACATTTGGCGGAAGTTCCAATTTCGATTACCACGTTTTCATGCGGAATTCAGTTCGAGCTCAAACCAAATACGGAAGATTCTTTTACTGGATTCAGATCCAATTGGATCCCGACTGAAAACGGGATAATTATATCACTGCTTTTGTGCCTTTTGTATCTTTATTCTTTAGTTCTCCACTGTTACGGTTGTTTATATAATTATATAGATTAAAGAACGATGCTATTACTGACGGTAATGGACGAAAATGCCCCTTTATAACGGAGTGTTCGCAACACTTCATACATAACAGACGCCACAGACGGACAATGATAGTGGTCAGAGGTCATAGAATTCTCCAGTATTATTCACGGGTTGATAATAGTGTTTGACAAAAGGATTCATGATGCATTATGTTTCATGTAAATAAAATGTATTTCAGTTTATTTTTACATTGGGATTTTTTGATAAGATATAGAAGCTTGATATTTTTTGGAATATTGATCAGTTGGGAAGAAGATGTTGATAGTGAATCTCATCGAAAATTGAAAATCGAATGAAGAGAAATTTCCGTTCAGTTTCAATGAACGGCTCATATAAAATTTTCATGTCTCATGTGGGAAAAATGTCTAAATGAAAAAGAATATCAAGTCTTTATTTTGCTTGCAGGATGTGGTGTAATGAATCGATAATGTAGTAGGTACCTGCGGATAGAGGACTATGTCATATGTGGGGGTTCATGAAAATATGTTTCATATTTTGTCTAAGACTCTCGGTTTTCGAAATATTCGACATTTTCGAGAATTAAAAAAAATACACCGTTTGAAACTCTTTTTGGTTGCAAGACTCCAAATGAAGGAATTTTCTAAATCTAAATTTTGGAAAGCTTACGCTATCGAATGTAAACTAAGATTTTTGGGGGGTATGCATAGTTTTTTTTAAGAAAGATCTAGAACTGACATATATTTATGCTTTCGAAATCGGGCATGCATTCAATTATGGATAACCCTGTATTCGTAACGATTTTCGGTCATATTATATTCCTCTATATGGTTGCTCCCTGGGGATAGAATGAAATGTTTCTTAAAAGTTCATTCGATTCTGTTTCGAGATATGCGTGTAGTAAAAGTGGGTAATTTTCAACTTCAACGCCCTGTAACTCAAAAAAACTAGTCAAAGGATTGATTTGTGGCCATGGACACTTCTGATCAGTAGGTCGAGTACTACGTTGTACCAAAAAATTAGAACATTTGACGGAACGCCACCTGCCTAAGGAAAGTGCGGGCTCCTTTCAGGTTTCCATATTTTTTCCCTAGTCCAACCAAGTTAAGATAAAAATTGCCTGTTCCATTGAGATTACGGATTACGGAATGGTATAACTGTATTTCCAGAATTTAATGCAAAATAATTTCCTATTACTATTTCCTATTTCTCAGTTAAAAAAGTGCTAAAAATTACTTCATCACTTGGAATTAAATTAAAAAAATGTATCTCTTTTCAAATCCCACAGATAACTGTGGGATTTGAAAATGAAAGAGAACGAAAGAAAATAACAATTTCAAATTCAATTTAATGAAAAGTATTCACAATGGTCACTATGAGCTCTAATACGAGCTCGGCACCTTCTAATGAATATAATGAAATATTCTGCTTGGCGCTTGAATGTCTCATTTCAGTAATTTTCTTGCAGTTATTTGCACGCGATAGCGTAAATGGTCCACGGAGGTAATGGCAAAGAGTAAATATCTACTCTTTGGTAATGGGATCTTTGTAGACCTTCTCTATCGTGGAAAGGAATGCAATTTATCCCAATACTCAATGGCAGCAATCTGTTCTTTGTTTGAAAGAACTGGTGAAGGTGTAGATGACAAATGTACGCACAAAAAATTGCTAAAATGCTAGGAGAATATAGCGAAACAGGCACGTTTGGTTGAATTTAGGAAATAAATAAGCGAAAATTTTTAATTGAAAAAAAACTATGTAGGTATGCGCCCCATAAATCATAGTTCACATTAGAAAGCGCATCTACCCAGGATTACTATCCAAAAGACAGATTGAAAAATTCCTTCATTTGGAGTTTGGCCACCACAAAGAGTGGCAAAGGGTGCAATTTTTTCGAATTCTCGGAAATGTCAAACATCCCTGAAACCGAAGGACTTTCACTAGACATAAAACATATTTTTCTGAACCGCCACAAAGTCCTCTATCCGCAGGCACCATATTTTCCACTACACTCTGGATATACTGTGTACCAGTACGGATGAGTGGAATTTCAGAGGTAGAGCTATAGACTTATCAAAAACTCTCAGTGCTTTCTTCTGTTCGATATAAGAACTCTCTCCACTTCGGTACTTTGCTTCCATAGGATACCTACCAACCATGCATGCGAATGTGAATATATCAGAATAAGTAAACTTGTTCTGATAATGGTCAGCAATTTGCTTTACCCTGTTTATAAGGAATATAGCACTTGACAATCTGCCAAAAAGCTCATCTATACTCTATACATCTTCATGGAATATTTCAAGTGGTGCAATAGATATTTAAATGTGTTCTGTAGACTTCTTTCTTGAGAATTTTGAGAAGTGGGGAACCATAGGTCTGTTCGTTCAGAAGTTTTCTGTCGGGTTATTCGAGTACTTTTATTCTTTTTCTCGAATGAACTATCACAAAGTAACGGACTATTCTGTCCATCATATTTCAGTGGAATTTCAACAATCGATTCTTGATTTCCGTACGAGAAAATAGCATAACTGAATCTTCCAACCATGTTTATACACGTTACGAATTTTCCGTATTAACATCAGAGAGAAAAGTTTCTTCAACATTCGTCAGGTTTTTAGAATTAGGTATTGAATTGTGAATTCAATTATTCTAAAAACTTGGCGAATGTTTGAGGAAACTCATATTTTCTCAAATTCATTATTTTCCCAAAGTGAATAAACATTTTGATAAATACTTAATTACTACGACCTCTATGTAGAAAGGAGAACGTAGTTATCAGACCGGAAAATGACCTAACATTTTCAAAATATACACAGCAAAATGTGTCAGAATGTCATGGCTTACCGGAATACCGGAAAATGGTGCACAATTTCGCTTCTATTTCAAGCTATCGACTTGATTGTTTTTTCCGAACGATAGATGGCACAATCGGCACATTCTGAAAATATTCTTATCCACATACAGGTGTCCGAAAATGAAATACATACATAGGTTCGGTTTTCTTGAAATGCAACCCCCTATTTTTCATACATCATTGGATTTGCCACTTAATTGTAGATAAAACGCACCCAGGTTTCATCGACTTATCTGCTTTCGTTTTTGACCATAACTTCAGAACCGTACAACATGATTCAATCATCTTTTTTTCAGTCGATTCCGTTTTTATTGATGTCCATTTAGGCAAAATATAGAATTTGGTTTCGATCAGGGCCTTATCAGTAATTTTTCAAATTTTATGGAATTGACACTGCTTGATCTGGAAGAATCATCGAATATGTTAACATATGATATTTTTATTTCAACATCATCGCGCAATATCTTTGAAAAGAAACGTTTAAGAACCTATGTTGATATGATTCGAAATGAGTTTTTCTATCGACTGGTGAATTATATGAATATTGCCAACGGACTGTCGAAAATAATAGATATCTTTACTTCTAACTTCTCTCATTTTTATAAATGCTATACAGAAATTTATGGTTTCTCTATTCGCAACTGAAATTAAGAGGAAATATGTTTGTGGCTATCCATTGTTGAAATCCAATCACAGGAAAAATATTTATTCTTGACTGCCTTTGAAGCTAAATTCAAACATTCTATCGTATATTATAGAATTGTTGGTTTTAAATAGAGAAAAGTGCTCATGAGATATAAATCATTCAAAGAATGTATGTCAAGTTATTACGCTGAAAAAATTGGGCGAGGTCTTGCTATCTAAATATAAACTTTCGCGAATTTGGTTTTGGCAAACCTGTTCAGTAGAATTCTTTCAGTCATCGACTAATGTCAATATACTAATGGAAAGGAATCATTTGTGAGAAGCGTGAAACGTATTTATGGAGTAGCAATAGTAGCATGTTCAGCCAACTATAATCTTTCGTGGTCTAACAAAATTGATTCTTTTCGTAATGAATCGGCCAAGGTTGTTGGTATGATTGCAGGAAGTGGTCAGGAAAATAATTGAACTACATTGTACATGTCGGTATTCAAAATGGATTTAAAATAGATAAATCGGAATCATGTGCCATTGTCATGTGCCCAGAGTAAAAAAAGATATACGAAACATAAAGTTCATTTGATAATTCTCAAATTGGATCAAAATAGGTATATTGGTATTTTCGATCTACGAATATTGAATAATGATTCTTTCAATTATTCTAGGCAACAGTTTATGAATAAACATTAGTTTCACCATCGTTTGAATGGGCTCATATGGATTAATATCGATAAAAACTCGATTTTTAATAGTACCTACCTATATGTATAGGTACACTAAAATAAGATGAAAATCAAAATCCGCACTGATTCCATGTGTGCTAATGAAGGTCAAAGATAGCAAATATCGGTTTTTTGCATTTTTCGCGTAAACAGTAAATGTTAGTTGTGGATCATGAAATTGTCAAGAAAAATTGTTTCGATTATTTTTTTCTATGAATCGCCATTCCTGGGATATAATCATTTCAAAAAACAGAAATACGAGGATATATTGAAAAATTCTTAGCCTACTATAGAACCAAACAAAATTTCAATGTCAAAATATTTTTTCACTTAACATATTCTCCTCTTAATTGAATACATTATTATTACAGCGTGCAACGTCTCTTTCTAGACCTTCAAAAAAAAATGTTTCTTCTTGCTCTGCTAACCAGTTCTCCACAGCTTTTATTCCCGACCTTTTAAACTTTTTTTTAGTTGAGGAAAGAAATGATAGTCGGACGGAGCCAAATCTGGTGAATAAGGGGGGTGTTCTAGTAATTCTTACCACGAATTTTTTGCATGGCAACATGAGATTTGTGTACTGGGGCGTTGTCCTGTAAAACAAAATACTTTTGGATAGCTTTCCGCGTCTTTTCTCTTCAATTTTTTCCCGTAGAGTGATCAGTAATGTCGAAAAGTAATCTCCAGTTATTGTTCTATCCTTTTTCAAAAAATCAATTATGATTACTCCATGGCAATCCCAAAAAACTGAAGCAAGAACTTTTTTGACACGAAACTTCTTAGGTCTTGGAGAACCAGAGTGTCGCATTCCATCGATTGTTGCTTTGTTTCTGGATCGTAAAAATGTTCCCAAGTCTCATCCATAGTAACAATTCGGTCTACATCGTTTTCAAATCGAGCACAGATCGAACGCGATGCATCTACCCTTGCACGCTCTTGGTCAACATTCAAACATTTGGGGATCCATTTTGCAGAAATTTTTCTCATGTCCAAATTGACGTGAACTATATGATGAACGCGTTCGTATGAAATCTTCAGTGCTTCAGATATCCGTTTTAGCCCAATTCGACGGTCTGATAAAATCATGTCATGAACTGCATCGATGTTTTCGGGGACTGACACAGAAACTGGCCTTCCCGATCGGTCATCATCTTCAATGGAAAATTTACCTCTGAAGGTTGCAGTCCCATTTTTCACGGTCGCATACGATCACCAAGGATATCAAGCATATCTTCGTAAATCTGCTTACCTCTTTTAAATACAGGTAGTAGTAGTACATACTTGAATACTTGATGTTGGCTAATGGCTCGATACTCCAATTTTTCGATTTTTACAATTTCGGTGGACATCTTTTTTTTTAATTTATTGCGTAACTCTGGTTTACTTTTTTGACGTCGAACTCTACACTGACACCTCTAATAAGTTATTGTTCGTTGATATGGTATCGCAATATTTTGCTTATGCATGGAACTGGTCTAGGCTAACTATATAGATATCAATACATCCTCGTAATGTAATAATATGCACATCATACGCTGTTATACATTCTGTCCTTAATGATATGTACTAACTCAATTGGGCAAATTAGTTCTATTAAGTAAAGTCCAAAATGTACCGAGAAGAAAATACGGGGGTTGAAGTAAAAAAATACCTACCGTACGATAAAAATGCTACTTGCGAAGAAAATCATAAAATAGTTTTTTCCACAAATTCGATAATAATTTTCAGTTTGAAATATCTCAGTAGCGCCCCAAATTTTTGTTTCAAAAAATTGTGATCATATATTCGTATTATTGTTGTTCCACAACGAATAGAAGAAAAGTAATAAAAAATTCTGTGTAATCATTCAACCGATCATTTCATGATTAGGTAGGTACGTCAGTTAATTTGGATGACATCATCTAATGAAGAAAAACCAACTCATTAGTTTCATACATTTTATTCCATCGAATAAAATGGTTTTATCGGTCTCTTTAAAACTGCAGTTACAGACAGTACCAAACAGTCCCAACAGTATTTCCGAATTAAATCACCCTCCTCTTCTTCAAACTCTCAAACGAGTTTATGAAATATGGTTGAATGATGCCATTCTAGAAAACGGAAACGGCAATAAAAGGGGCAGTTGAATGACAAAACTACAATTGAAGCAAAGGGTGGAAGGTTGTTCGAAATCGGTTTTATCCCGAACCTCGACTCAACAATGGTCAATTTTGCACCTGAATTGGCTGACTAGGGAGTAGGCATAGGCAAGGTTCTTCGCAATTGGACCCATTTTACGAACGTTGATTAATGGAACATTTTTCAGGTTCTAGAAATGAAAGAGAGAGAACAAGTTAAAATCTAAAATTTCTAGGAAATTTCAGGTAGAGGAAGTCAAAAGATATATGCGATGATAATGTAGGTGGTAATTTTGTGGCGGCAAAAACGGTAACTCATCGAGTTTGATAAGATTTGGTGTCTCACAGCGTTGTCACTTCGTCTGAAAATTCCACCGTTCGCCTCCTTCTGTATAGTGCTCGTTTATTTCCCTATATCATGTCATGGTGTAGGAATTACTTTAGGAATTCTTTCTGCGTGATATCATATAAGTATTCGAAAATTGGTAAATGTGGAAAGAAGTTTTAAATGTTGAAATTTTGTACAAGGGAGCTCTCACAAAAATGAAATATATGCTATTTTTAACCGGATTACTTTCGACTGCGATGAAGAGGAGCAGTCTAAGGGGGCAATTTTCTCATAGTTAAATTTAATTATATTGATATATGATTTTCAACATTGTTGTATCAGAGAGTGTTGAAATTTGATATCTGAACACTGGCGCACTAAGAAATGGGCCCATTATGTAGGAATGAGGAGGCTCTCTTCAGAATGATCTAACGTATTGAAGTTGGTACTCACTCACACAGTATATAGACACTAACTAACATGGGCGCTCGCAGAAATTTTTCTCAGGGGGGGGGGGCAAAATAAAAGTTATTGTAGTATTGAGGGTGTTGTGCTGAAAAACGATAAGGCCATTAAAATCTCAGGGGGGGCCATCTGGATCTGGAAATTCGTTAATGGATAAAATTCGACTGTTCTGTCAATATGAAAGTTCGAAATTTTGTTTTCCTAATTTTTTTAAAACAACGAATTCGATCGAGATTTAATTTCGCACTCATATATGGAAAATGACGTAGGTATCCATGGTACATACTACTCTTGTCCAGATTATTCCTGTTTTATCGATGACATGATCTGGTAAACTATCGAAGAGATTAAAATTCTGCTAATAATTTTTTCTTGATCATTTTCCCTACGATGACGTATGGTTTTTCGAGATATGGCAGATATAACTCAAAGTTCCTCTCACTTTTTTTATGGCGAATGGACAATTGTAATTTTAAATATTCCCTGAAAATATTTTCAACTGAAGTCTCCTCAAATTCAGATCATCGCTCAAGAATACTCCGACAAAATCTTTAATGTTTGTTTATTATAAAAAACAACATGCAAATAACATGCAAACACGAGAAGACTGAGTTGCTCGAAATTAACAGGCTGACAATCCAATTTTCTTTATTGGTATAGATTTTCTTTTCTCAAAGGAATAGGAGAATAGGAGTACGATATAGAAAAGTTCATTTCATAAATATTTTTAGGGGAAATTGCTCGTAAACTTGACAACCTCGCACAATGTGACTATACGTCACTGACCGGCGCGAGAGCTGAACGCGATTTTCGTTCTATTCATAAAGTTGCCGCGTGGTTTTCTGAAATCCAGTAACAAATCCTGGTGAATTTCGTACCGGTATCAGTAGTGTGTTGAAAATCGATAATTAGTGAGTAAACCGGCGTAATATACAGCCATACGGTCACGAGCGAAGACAAAATTTACCAAAAAGTCACAAATCAACGTATGATGAGATAATTGTCGATTATGAAAATTTATTTAAAATTTTTATTATATAATTTATTCACACTGGTATTATCGAGAAAAAGGAAGAGGTTAAAGTGAACGAAGTCAAGAACGTTTCAACAAGTTTCCCCAAGTTCCTTAATTATTTATTACACAAGTGATACATTATTTATTGTTGATTAGGTTTATATGATATTGTTTGTTACTTTGAGAATTTTGAAAATGGATAGCTATTCTTGATTCGAAACATTTTACGGATATCGACCTAAAATAAATACGAACAGTTAGTTAACACTGCGACCAAAACTAGCAGAAACTAAAATGACAAGCAACTCGAAAAACGGCAAGGACTTTCACAAAACTAAATACACCGTCGTTACTTTAGATGATAACATTGATACTTCAAAAAAGAAACCAGGTGAGTGTCATTATCTCTATACTCCACATTTCTGTTGCCAAATGCCAAAATGTACTTATTTCTTAGCCTAAGGCTTTTATTATGACTTATATTTTGTAATTCTTGATGTTATGAAATAGTTTGAAGTTACACTAAATAAATAACATGACAATTTCACTCACTTGCTCTTATCTTCTGAAAGTGATAAGAAAGTGGAATAAAACCGAAAGGGGAAGAAGAGGAAACAAACAATATTCAATATTTCACATTACTCTAAACATCTTATGTCATGACAAATATTTCCATAGATCATTAAGTTGAATGAAAATTATTTATTTATTTTCAACAAGAGTTGGGAAAACACCTATTAACCAACATCATAAAAATCAAATTGAAATCTTTGAGTTGAACAAAAAAGTTCGAACAAATACAGAAACAATGATTGTAGGTATACAGAAATAATGATCTGCAAACCGTTGTTACACGTTACACTTCTGTCAAAGTTGTTTTCGAAGCCAAACACATTGAAAAATAAATGATTTTTTTTTCAAATATTGTGACATCATTTTGTGCTAAGATGAATGGATGAGGGCATGTGGGGGGAATGTAATTTATGTGATTTTATGATAACGGTTTCTAACCATGTGCTTTGGATTAATTGATAACTCGAAATTTGTCCGATAGGAAAACCGGCCTCACTGCGAGGAACAACCCTTTCGAGTTCATCTGAAAATTCTGAATGATTGCAATTGTTCCGTAATCAGCGTCTAGGAAAATGACTTGATAAATGGAGCACAAATCGCTAGGCAATGTTGACTTCATACTGAAGCAAACCGAAATTGAAAAATGCATAATTTGAAACAGTTAACTTGTACTCGGTAGCTTTTGAGCTCTCGTTTATCTACCTCGTAAGTAGATTCACCTTGTAGATTAAAAACTTTAAAAGTTGCAGCTGTCAAAAAACCAAAATTTCCAACGGTCATATTTACGGAACCCATTTTCCTGAACTTAATTTGAGATCCGATTCTTCCCGGAATATTTCAAGGTTCTATTCTAGAGTTCGAGTTACGGTCAGACGGACGCACAGAATTGAGTTTGATCACGGATTCGTTTGAGACCATTCCCGAACTAAAATCCGAAAAGACGTTTTTGATAAAACATGATAAGAGAGCATCCCTCCATCCCCAATGTTTTTTTGACAACAGCTGAATAATGAATAACATGCGTCTTTCATCAGTTCCTGATGTGCTTCAGCTTAACGCAGGACTCAGTCTCAGGCATCATTAATACGATGGATGAGCACGTCGCGGATTTTCACGGAAGTAGAACCTACATAAATGGCATAATTTCACAGCAAACACTGGCAGTTTATTCTTCAAAATAATTGAGGTGTGATCTAATTGCACGCCAATCGTGTTCCCCAAAATCTAAAATATCTTCGAAACGTTGTTCTTAGGAAGGGGATAGGCTTGTAAGATGCCATTTAAATCCAAGCTCATTTATTTAATTTTTCACAAAAGCTGAATTTTTCTTGCAAGCTTCGACATTTTTAGGAATCGAGGAAGAAGTATATACATAAATCTTTTTGTACATTTTTCCGAATCAAGTTAACAAGGAGAATGTTCGCTCAATACACCCTGTATATTCCTACATATCATCCAATGAACCAAATGAATTATTTTCCGTTCTCGAATATAATTCTTTTATTTCTTGGGTGTTCGCTGGATGAAAAAAGATCATCGTTATTCTATCTCTCTGTTTTTATTGCAATATTTTAAGCATTGTTCCCATCAATAGGTGTAAAATACAGGGTCTTTCACGAGGAACCTCACCCATATTTATACGGGAAACTACTGAACGTATTTTCATGAAATTCAGCACTTATAAGTATTTCACGATGCTGATGAAATCTAAAATATTTTCAAGGCATGAGCACCTCCGGTTTTTCCGGAAATGACGTCAACTTCCGTTTTTCAAATTAGAACACCATTTTTTTATTGCAGAAATAGATTCCTTAGAGAATTTAAAGTTATTTTGATGTAACTTTTTCAGTTTTGGTTGGAAAATTCTCTCTGAGCGGGAAAATTCGAAAAAAAAAATCGAAAATAGAGCTCCGCTGAAACAAGAATAACTTCGAGGTTTTTGGATGGAAAATTTTCATTTTTGGGATTTTTCAAGATGTAAGATTGATGTATCCACTTTAAAAATCGAAATCGCGATTCATGATACAGGGGGTGAAAAAATCGCTTTCAAAGTTAGGGATGACAAAATCGTGAAAAATCAATTTTTTCAAATTAGAACCCCATTTTTTTATGGCAGATATTGAATCTACGTTAAAAAATAATGTGAGTGTATGCATCACACCCTTGCCCTAAAGTGGATATTAACTCAGAAAATATCCATTTTAGGGTGAGGTTCCTCGTGAAAGACCCTGTATAGAGAACTTGTGAAATTTTAACATGGTGTTATACGCGATTTTCACGATTATTGACTCGCGCATAAATGATTATCAGCGTCTGAATAAACGATAATACAAGTGAATAAAAAGCATAAATTTCAATACAGGATAACGAAGTAGGTACTCTATTTTCATTGATCATACAGCATAAACACACCTGCTATTCAAACCAAGAAGTTTTTGTGATGTGGCCCTGAACTCTGTTTTGGTGGATTGGAGTTCATCGCTTTATTCCGCCGTTTTTTTTTTGTTCATTACATTAAGTCTAAAAATAATTTCCGAGAAGTTTGCTCCATTTTATCTCGTTTCATTTTCAATTACATTAGGTAATATTTCCAAATCTCTTATCAGTTGATTCATAGTTGTTCCGAACATGTGAGAGTACAATATTTCGCAGTTTCATTTCATGCTCGTCCTTCAGATAAGGCTCCAGACTGTCGGGCTATATTCAGGGTGGAGATTTGAACAGGGGCGTATCATAATTCTTTTTGTATGAATACAGTAGACGAAACAGTTATTGGCAAACTTCATTAAAATTGCGACATTTATCAGTCATTCTGTTGGAGTTCCCAAACTGAATTTCTAGGTGGATAGAAACATAATCATTTTACAGTGTGGTTTAAATCTGAATTGGATTTCACATTTGCCTTGTTTTTCCTTTCTTCCTTCGCTGTAAAATTTTCAGCTTTTAGGACTATGTCCCAATTCACCGATGAAAGTATTGAGATGTAGATAAAGATTTTCGCACGTGGTTTCGAATTCTACTCCTTTATATCGTGATAGGGACGGTGGAGTAAATATAATTATGCTGTGTATCATTTGAAATATGCAGTGGCATGCTGCAGATAAACAAAAATCTGATTGAGACTGATTCTCGATGATAATAAAAAGAAAGTAGCGAGACACGTCGAAAGATGGCGAAATCACTCTCACAGAATTTTTAGAATGCTGTCCTATTTTTAGGAACGATGTAAGGTATCGTTTTTAAATAGGACTCAAACATAATTTCATTTCCCCTTGGATCAGTTCGATACATACAGGGTGTCCCAAGTTCGAGTGCCTATTAGACGTTTCTATAGAGAACTGGACATATTTGAAATCTGAAAATTGAGATTATGATATTGTTCGAAATTCTCTACAGACCTAAAATATTTTTGAAGCCTGAGCTTTTCCGGTTATATGTATACAAGGAGTGAAAATAAATTGTGTTTTCTCAATTTTTTCGTTTATGATATGATTGAGTATTCAATGCTGAATCCATTTCTGTTAAAACAATTGTATTCATTCAAATAGTTTTCAAAATATCGAAAAAAAACTGAAAAAAAGTCAAATATTCATGGTCAGTATTACGTTCATTCTTCTTACTCTGAAAATCCTGAGCGTAAACCGTTCTTAGAACGTCAAAGTAGAAAAATGTGGAAAGATCATGCATTTTTTGATGAGAATATTCTGTGACCATAGAAGAAGATAAATTACATACTTAAAACGATAAAAAAAATTTTTAACATATTTCTTCGTCCACTGGGTAATCGATTAGAGTGAGAGAAATATAAGGGTGTCATTTGAAAAAAATATCTGGGGGGTAGTTTTTTCAAGGGTGGTAATTAGAAACAGAATTTTGACGACGGATTCTGGTAGAGTTTTTGATGCCATTTAAAAAACTTTTTGTTTCAATTTTCTACCTTGTATGAGAGCCGAGATATTGGCTGTTTGGAACACCTTGGGACACCATGTATATTATATCGTCTATAACTAGAAAATCGAATGAATATTTTCAGTTTCCTTTATCTCCTTTATTTAGATGTTCGAATAACTTGTTTTTATATCTTCTTCTTCTTTCTTCTAAATAGGCATTTGGCTTATTCTACATCGAAAATTCACCACTTTCATTCGATGGTCTATCTGGGCAAGTTGTTTCTATTTCAAATTAGTTATAAAAGTTATAGAGCTGGAAAAAAACTCAAAATCTTGACCTTTTCCTCTCGATTCAGAGTCTCCGTGGTATAACATAAAAGGTTTTCCATCTTGCATGATGGCGGCTAAACAAGAGCAACAGATCCTTGTTTGGAACCTTTTCTGAAAATTGTTCAAATATTGTCAAATTAGGATAAGTCATTTCGAATATTGGTGCTTGAAAATAAATTCGCAAAATGCTAACCTTTTTTGGTATCAACTTCTTAATTTCAGAAGAAAGATCATAGAAAATGAAATCCTGTAACAAAAGTTCGGTAATACTTATAACTCGAAAAAATTCAGTTATTCGAAAATTACAAACAGATAGGTATTCAATTTTATTTATTAGTATAGTGTACGAGTATTCGCCATTCACATAGTCTTCTATTATAACAATAACAAATAAAAGCCGGCCCCAAAAATGACGAAAATATGTAACTTTTTTTAAGAAAAAAAGTCTACAAAAGACGAAGATATGTAGACTTTTTTTCTTAAAAAAAGTTACATATTTTCGTCTCGATTCTCATCGATTGTTGTAACTATTCGTGTTAAATGAATAAATTTGATTTGATTTGATCAGCAAAATCCGTTTGAGGTTGAAATGTCAGTCATATTATATTCTAGCCGGTGTGTTTTTTCAACTTTTTGTCCTATCATAAAGTGAGTCTTATATTTCGATCCCAAGAACGAATATCTTATAACACGGAAATTGTTGAACCAGTACGAAAAATAGATGTTCCTTTCAAATAAAAAAACTATCGGAAAATATACATACAATTGATTCGAAGAATAGATTCTTTTGATTTCTCCGATAATCTTAATTAATAAAATTAAAAATTTATAATTTTTTTCATGTACAAAAAAATACTTCCGCAAGCAATTCTTAATTCACAATGCAATTTTTTCTACATTCGAATTGAGTCATCCGCCACGGATTTACAATAGCATTTTTTATCTAGTCCGTGTCAATATTGCGTCTAAAGTCCAGAACAATTATTACATACGATATTTAATTATTGCTTTCAATGAAATTGCAATTATAGCATCGGCCTCGTATGTAGGTATGCTGAATCATCACAAATTAGAACGAATTCATTCAGTGAATACTGAATCTACGCTATCAGCTTTTATTCCAAAATGTTTACTGTGGACTGTGTGACTAACTCGGAATACCGGGTAATTAGGACTAGTCCGCAATTTTTCACGAATCTGAATGTACCCATTTAGATTGTTGCTTGAACTTGAACTAACACATTTATGGTTGAACTAACTATTAGAACAAATAATATGTTGGTTTTATATATTCGCATTATATAATTTCGCAACTAGAATCACAATTTCATGATTATGAAAAAAATAGACGTGAGGGAAAATAATATACTGTAAACGGAGTTACTTCAGGTATTATATAGGAGCCTTTAATTTTCTGCCGACATGATTAGACTTCGCCATCTTCAAAGTTTTATGCAGGCGATTATGTGTGCAATAGTGTGTGTACCTATTCCAAGTTCTACCTTCTGTTCAATAACCACCATTTGAGGATATCTGTATACTTATCCAAGATTAAAAATTGCTTTCCCATTCAATAAGCGTTTATTATATTTCAAATATTTCCCGTGAAATATTGAATTCGTTCCAATGAAATTTGATGAGAGAACTGTTGATTGAAGTACTTCAATTATAATTAAAATCGAGTTCATAATTTCGTTTCATATTATGGCTCTATATAAAACACTTAATATTCAAGAATAAAATAGAAAATGAAGGGTATGGATCATTGATTAAAAGTAATTAAACTACTTGATATGATCAATTATCAGGAAACTAGTGTAAATACAGGGTGTCCCATGTTCGAGTGTCTATAAGACGTTTCTGGAGAATATGCCATATTTGAAATGTGAAAATTGGGATTATGATATTGTTCGACATTCTCTACTGAGCTAAAATATTTTTGAAGCCTGAGCACTTCCGGTTATACAAGCAGTGAAAATAAATTAGTTCAAAGATTTTTTTTTTCAATTTTTTCATTTCTGATATGATTGAGTAGGTATTCAATGCTGAATGAATTTATGTTATAAGCATTGTATTCATTCAGATAGTTTTCAAAATATCGAAAAAAAAAAACGAAAAAAAGTCAAATATTAATTGTCATTATTATGTTCATTTTTCTTATTCTCAACATCCTGAGCGTAAACCGTTGTCTTAACGTCAAAGTAGGAGGATGTGGAAAGGTCATGCATCTTTTGAATTTCATAGATATCCTCACATGGTGTTTCAAATTTTGTGTCGAAAACTGTGATCGAAAATTGGCCATAATTTCTGTATTTCAAATTAGAACCCTATTCTTTTATGATTTCGTTGGATTCTGCGAAGGAAAATAGTGATAGCATCCTAAGATGCTCTGGCTCCTTAATTCAGTAGTTCTGAGTTATTTGAGATTTTCTGGATTTATGTTGTACTTCCAACCATTATATGATTTGAGAAATTTCCTTATACCTTTTCTACTACTTTTTTGGTTTTCCACCATTTTCAAGATAGCGCTAAACAAATTGCAGTTTGAATCCTTTTTCCAATTATTGCAGTCTCGTGAAATTTAGATTATTACGAAGATAAACCCGTACAAACTAATCAGTTATTCGAAAATTATAAATTTATTCATTTGTATTGATTTTTGGCGCAAATTTTTGAAGAGAAAGTTGATTATCTTGAGAACTTCATAGCACAGACGCAATTACACATATGAAATGTATTACGTGCTATGGGTTTAACGTTTCGTCCCGGCTCCGGTCATAGGACTCACTGATTGGCTATTATAAACGGTGTCTGCCAATGACATAGGCGTTAAAGTTGCCCTGCTCGAAGCTTTCGAGGGTACCGGGACGTGGCTTGACTTAAAGCCGATCGGACCGCGGTACCCAGTTATCGCTTCTGGAGGTCGCCCTCTGCTGACCATTGGCTTAAGCGTAGAGCAGCGTGTGCAGTGCAGTTTGCTATACGCTATTTGGACAGTGAGTAGCCATAAGTTTTCACTTGGTCATTTTCCGATTGACCAAAAGTAGGTATGTGGTTAAGTGGAAACACATGTTCGAAATGGACTTCCTGTCTAACCACAGGTCACGAAACTGAAATTCAAATTTGTAAATGCAATTATAGAGGATCTTCTTCTTCCTTTGTGGTGTCCGGTGGTTTATATTCCGAAGTGTCAACTAGCTAATTGGCGAAGTTGCTTGAGGCTTCCTCTATATATCTATAAATTCGATTCTAGAGTGTATGTTAACCATTATTAATTAATATAGCTTTTCTTTCTTTATAGTATGGTTTGGAACGAGACATTTCGTGACCTTCATGCTATTTTTGGGCATGGCCAATGCTTATATAATGAGGACCAATATGTCTGTAGCCATCGTGGCTATGGTCAACCATACTGCAATCAGCAAGGTTTCATCAGGACAGAGTCATTTAGAGAGCGTGGACACAGAATGCGGACATTTTACCATTAACGGGGTAAGTTTTAAGTACGCAACAAAGTCGATTTAAATTTGAACAAGGAGAATCAATCTGAAAAAATTCAACTACTCATTCTTTTGGTTTAAACATGGATGCGTCTATGTTTAAACTTTCAAGTAATTATCGAGTCATAGTTCCATACAATATATTACATTAAAGTGAATTCAAATTATATCAAATGACAGCTGACCTTGAAATTTTGTTGGTTCTAGTCATCTCACAAGGAGGCAGATGGCGAGTTTGTGTGGGAAACTGACATCCAAGGCTACGTTCTCAGCTCCTTCTTCTACGGCTACGTGATAACCCAGATACCTTTCGGGATCTTGTCCAAGAGGTACGGCAACATTTATTTCCTGGGCATTGGAATGCTGATCAATTCCCTGTTTGGCCTACTGGTTCCCGTTGCTGCCAGCTTCGGTATTTGGTGGTTAATCGCAGTGAGATTTATCCAAGGACTGGGTGAGGTAAGTAGAGCCATTTTTGACGGCGTACAAAGTGAATGATTACATTTTTGTTTGAAGTCGCTACTATTGGTTCGAGTTTCTTACATGTGCTTCACTCTGAAGCAATATATACGCGCGTTTGATTTCAACCTCGACTGCAAAAACAAAAATGTGTCTTTCGTTCACTTTAGTACCTTGTATAGGATTTCAATTGTACTTTCTGGCCAGGGACCAATAGTACCATGCACTCATGCTCTGCTGGCCAAATGGATCCCCCCAAATGAGAGAAGCAGAATGGGCGCTTTCGTGTACGCAGGTATAATATTTCTGCCTTTTTGTTTATCCTCAGTCTCAGTTTAACGTTAGGGTGTGACGGTATGTAGAGTATCTAAGGTTAGTTTTGTACACATACATAATTTGATCATAGTGACATGGTCTACTAACTACTCATATTCGGAGTTCTTGGTAGATCTACCTGAATTGATTTGTGTCCTCATCAGTTATGTGCTATGTTATGGGTTTACACAAGATTTCCAGGCAGCCTCTTATAGCGTTTGTCATGTATTTATTTGACATGAGATGCGTGGAAACCCTGGTGTAACAACCCATACTTAAGAGAGTTGTGACAAAATAGGTTATGATAGACGAGAAATGATAAATCAAAATTTTATTTGTGCCAACACCAGGGTCTCGATAAATCTCAATTTTGACTAATATAGAAATTAATCTTCATATCACGAATAAATTACCAGAATTGATCGCATGTGGTTGATTTATTTTATGTGTTTATAAGGAAATGAAAGATCAATATGAAAACTACTGTAGTCTACTCTGCTACTCATATGAACTAAGAAGTAAGACGCAAAGCATTCACTCGAATAAATATCAACAAATGTTAAGACTTGGGGGCATATATCTGATAAAACCAATATGGATCATAAGCCTCCTATTCAAAGTCCCTGAGTGTAGCCGAATCTTTTTTGGTAAGAATTGAGTTGTACTCATGCGCCAACTGTAAATTTATAAATTGTGGGAAACTCAGTATATATCCAAGAGACAACAAGAAAATAGATATAGAGGTTTAGAATATGTCGCTGAAATTAAAAAATATTCACATAACGTGGAAGACAATCGTTTCACTCATGACATAAAACAGTATGTCGGAGTGAGCTAGAATGAATAAATTATGTTTATTCTTAATATTACCGCACATGCTTCGATCTGGATTCTTACCAAAGCCCAGCATCAATGTCCATTGGCTGATTTTCTGTATTGGTATTATTGGATATATGCTTGTATTGCTTGGGGGTCTTTTCTCTATGGTTTGAACGGTCGTCTATACAGGCTTGGACCATTCGTGGAGGCAACAATCATATACGAATTTGTCTCTGATTCGTATGATAAGTGTGGCGGCTAGTACGAATTATTCACATCGTATTTCTTGATAATAACATCAGCAGATTCTTCTTGTCTTACTTACATCATATCAAAACCGTGGAGTGTTTGCATTTTGGGATAAAATTGATCTCGTTTTTCGTCATAGATCTGTTTTATCAAACGAAATCCTAATTTCTAATATCTTATGTATGGGGTGTACTACAGAATGCTAATATAAATATCCGATAGTATGGAAGTTAATGGAATATTCTGAGGAAAAATCGTATTTTGACTTTTGTAGCCTATCACAATATATATATAATATAATTCTGTGAGACAATTTCAAGTTCTGAAATATTTTTTATGAGATTCATTGCGGTCTAAATAAAGGGTGCCAAAAAATATACTTTTTCTCGTCACTCTAGACTAACTTATCTTGGCAAATGATATAGGTACATATTCTTATATAAAAAATGTCCCACTAAAATTAGACATCAGACAGATGCAAGGGGGGGTTAAAGGTTCCAAAGCATGCTCACGTTTACCTACGCATTAAGATTTATTGCAAAACTATTTCCGTATGATTTATAACATCAGAAATTGAAAAAAAGAGGATATTCGGTTTGCTGTTCAATCAGAAAACTTATTTCTTCGGATTCTGCCAAAAGGATCAATTAAAATTTTCCTCCTTCTTTTTCATTCAGTTTTGCAACAAAAGAAAGGCTTTCGGAGTTATCTAATCTTGTGTGAGATTTGGTAGCAATTTTTTCTTGTCATAATTTCAAATATAGGTATTTTATATGAATTATTCTAACACCTTAAGATCTGCAAATATCGATCTTTTTATTCTTGATTTTCAATACATACACAACACAAGGTGTATTTTAAGGTGAGGTTTTTCTTTTTACAGATGGCAGAACTCATCAAAATAAGTTATTTACCGAACATTTTTTTGTATGAATTATGCCCCTGTTTCGAGAAAATGAACCTAGAATATTTTCTAGGTTCTAGGTGAATCTGAAAATTCCTCAGTCCGAACCTGCTCCCTCGCCTGCTCCTCCGTAGATGTCAATATCTCTTGTTTTTCGTCTTCTTATCTGACAAATTTGTAAAAAATTCTAGTTCGTAGAACAGATCATTTTGCCATATGCCGCTTTTTATAAATTTTTCAAATTGAACATTTCATATTAGAAATTTTCGGTAAAATGACTTATTTTGATGAGTTCTATCACCTGTAAAACGCCTCACCTTAGAATATACCCTGTATATCAACAAAAATCCGTATTTTGTGTGGATTCCTCCACAGTCCACACAAATGCTGTCTGTTTTTTTTTTTGAAGATTTGTTATTCTCTTTTTTAATGCAACATTGGCTCAGAATTGTTGAAAGGGGGAAAAATAAAAGAGCCATCCTCCATGCACTATTGAGTGAAAATATCGATATTCTGAGGAGGCCTATAACAACGTACACACCCGATCTCTTAATTCCTATGAAAAAACTTGAACCATCGGCAAACATATTTTTTTTGAATTTTTACATGGGAAAGATATCATAAGGCTTCACCGCATGTGAAAACCTATTACGTGAGCTCTCTATACTTCAGCTTTGAGCTTGACGAAGGTATATCGGAGAATCACATGTATTAATAATGATTGAATTGATCCATCTTAGAATTTTCCAGAAAATATTTAGTCAATATATTGTAGGCATGTTTCGTTTTAAAAACCTACCCATAATATTGCTTCACTAAATATATTTACTCCGATGTATTATTGGAAGTGTATCAATTGATTTTACTCCATTATTTATTAAGGAGTAAATTGAAAAAGATTGGCAATATAAGATGTTTAAATATAGATGAACTTGTGCATCATTGAACCACAATACTTTATTATTTTGAAGGTGAAATACGATTTATTATTTATTACTGAATGTCAGGGTGTTAGTTGAGTGCAGGTTGGATTAAGAATGAAGATCATTGTGATTCATATTCAATGGCATTTTGTGAATTTTGGAACTAGGTAATTTCGACTGACGTCTTGGACAAATTAGATATTTGGCATAATTAATGCAATGAGTCATGTCGGCTAGCGAATAACGTCAATGATTCCGTGGAAATATAGGATATCGTCGTTCTAAGATGCAAATTGCCTAACTCACAAAATGACAGTTTTGCAGGAGAGCTAAAAAACGTTGTAGATTTGAATTTTAATTAGAAGCAAACCAAATTTAAATATGGAATTATGGCGCGTAAACGTTAAATTTGGGACCTGGGCCGCTGTCAGATCATTGGTTTGTGCGTTTGTCACTAGAAGGCACTAAGACCTTTGTTTTCATCAAAAATGGACTTGGGCAATTTGCATCTTAGAACGACGATATGAAGGTTGAAAAATGTTCAATTCATCAACGTAAATGTGATTATTTCAGTAAATTTAAAGAAGACTTGTTGGGCTCATTATTTTTAATAATGGCCCTCTTTAATCGTGACTGATGTTTCAATAGTTCAATACATTTCGAATTCTCAATATATTTTGAGAAGCACTGCAAATATTCTGAGAATTTGAAAAAAAAAATACGATGAAGGACTTTTGGAAATTCAAATAATTCACTAGGATAAAATTTATATCCCGATAATTTTATTTATTTTTGAGAATGAAGAACAGAACAGTATTTTGAAGCCAAAATATTCAATACTTATTTTTGAAAACGTACTGATATATTATTAATCTTCAATGAATCTGTTAAACCTAAGATAATTCCTAGACTGGGAAACATTTCATGAACAGTTCATTGGACTGAAGAATCCCAGTGTAATTCGAATGTTATGTGATATTTTTTTAATGGAGGTAACGCTGCAATAATAAAAGTATTGAATAATAATTTTAAGACCCAAACGGAGAAAACTAGGACTACCTTATAGGTCATTACATTTGTAAAAATTATAATCAATAATTGTTCATTGTTCTGATTTTAGAGTTAAGTTTCGTAAGTGTGTTATATTCTTGTTGATGATTATCATTTTTGTTTCTAGGTGCCCAGTTTGGAACTGTCATCTCCATGCCCTTGAGTGGTTTGCTGTCCGTTTCACAATGGGGATGGCCTTCTGTATTTTACGTTTTTGGAGCTATCGGCACTGTATGGTGCATCTTCTTTTTGATTTTTGTCTATGAGGATCCATTCTCAAGCCCAAGAATAGACGACGACGAAAGAAAATACATACAAAAAACGCTAGGAGTGGTTCATGGCGCAGCTGTAAGGATCATTTTCTGATTCGCAGGAATTTTTTATAACTGAGTCATTTAACCATTCGCGATCTAGTTATTTTGACATTGAATAATTTCTATTCACGATTATTTTTTCGCTCGATATTATCCAACTCCATGATGAAATTTTTACGAATTCTTACCTTTCTCAACGTTCCTATTATTCGTTTAGTGAGGAATGGAAATGAGATTAGGAAAATGACATGATTTTGGAGGTTTTTCGGTCCATTAATTTAGTTGTTCCTTAGCTAGTTTTGAGAAAATTCTCCAGGAACTTCTTTATTATTGATTTCCTAATTTTCGTCTCTCAAATACGAATTCCGAAAATATAATTAGTGAAATTGAAAAATCTGAAAGAACAGTAACCTAAAGTCAGGAGTTTTTGCGCGTTTGTTCAAATTCGTTGCCAGTGCCAAACGCTGCACGATGCTAACGGTTTTTCAGGTTACTCTTTTATCTAATTCATTGATTCGGGTACATGAGAAATTGCAGCTGATTTCAGTTCTTTCAAAAAATTTTTTCTTGTAAGCATATGATCTTCACAGGAAATTTTGTAAAGTCTTTATTTTATAGCTTTATAACCAAATTTTTCAACTCAATTGATTCTTATCAGTGCAGTGAAAATTGAAAGGATTTTCTGACTAAGCTGTTTTTTCAGGCTCCTGAAATACCGTGGAAGGCCATTGCGAAGTCCATGCCTTTTTGGGCCATATTGTTAGCCCACATGGGTCACAATTTCGGCTATGAAACACTAATGACAGAATTGCCAACTTATATGAAGCAGATTCTCCGATTCAGTATTAAAGATGTAGGTATCAATTAATATTTGCTTAGATCTTGCTACTCTGTTTCTGGAGGAATGGTTAAAATTCCTCTAGTCGTTTCAAAGTTCTAAATAGTATACTTACTTCTAATTTTTTATAGAATGGATTCTTATCATCTATGCCTTACCTTGCCATGTGGCTGTTCTCCATATTCATAAGTCATGTCGCAGACTGGATGCTCTCAAAACCTTATTTCACCCATACAGTGGTGAGAAAGCTGATTAACGCTATCGGTGAGTTCTAGAAAAATGATATTTCGAATGATTGTGGGTGATATCTCCATTAAGACTTTAAGCAAAAGTACCTAATACTTATACTTATCAAATTTTTGTAAATGCCTAATCATTCAACATCCGAAAACTCATCAACAATTTTCTTTTCAGGCCAATTTGGTCCAGCCATAGCACTTATCGGTGCTTCATTCACCGGTTGCAATAAATGGCTAACAGTAGCCATTTTGACTGTTGGTGTAGGTTTGAATGGTGGAATATATTCGGGTTTCAAGGTTAACCATTTAGATATTTCTCCACAATTTGCCGGAATACTTATGGCACTCACTAATTGTCTTGCAAATTTGGCTGGTTTGTTGGCGCCAATCTATGCTGGACATGTAGTCAAAGGAACGGTGAGTTTGATCTATTCACATACATTTTTCATGTTTTTGAGTTTGAAAAGATTATGGGTTATATATTTTGAAAAGCTGAAATTATTTTCCTTCTAACCCAATATCAATATAAATCACATGAATTGGGATGGTTTACTTCGAAGTTCGCGATGCATGAGATCATTCTTTATTTATTGTTCAATGAATCTTTCGATTTTCAGCCAAGCCAAGCCAAGTGGAGAATTGTCTTTCTCACGGCATCCGCTGTATATATGGCCTGCTGTACATTCTACGTTATGTTTGGTTCAGGAGTACGACAACCGTGGGACCAAGACCCGAACCAACAGCAAAATTTAAACGAAAAGAAAAAACATGGACCAAAAGAAACCAGAATTGAGACAACAAGTGCCTAAATTAGACACTTTTAAATATTGTGATTTTTGAGAAAATTTTTGTTGATACTGTAAAACTAAGAAGCTTATATATCAAGGAGGTTGGAAATTGGGATGGACTCAATTGAATAATTGCTAAATTGGTATAAATTCTTTGAAGTTTCATAAGTATTTTATTGAATTTTTTGCAACTAAGTTCAATTTCTTCAGGCTAGAAGTTGAAAAGAAAATGATATGATTACTGGGAACCCTCAAGAAAACTACTTCTGCTTAAGAAGAAAACCACCAATTGGTTTGTTTGGTAGATTTTGTTTATGGTTTACCTTTTCAACTTCCTTCTTCAGAATCAATGATAATAATATTTTTTTAACTGTAGTATTTAGATTAGGTAGATCCTCCGTATGATGTGTGAATAGTGTGTAGAACACATAAAAAGAAATGTTGTTACCTACATAAGAAGAACGTTTATATTCCATATATCTGATTTTTTTATCTACGAGTTTCATTTATTTTACCCTCTTTAGGTATACTGTTAAAGTTGACAGTATTCTCCTGATTTTATAGCAGTCGTTGTGAACTGAGATTGGGTGCTATTAAACCAAAGATATGTTTCTCTTCAATTGAACTAAACTTCAATCATTTAACTATTCAAGCTGTGCTTGAACTACACCATTTCCAAGTGTATTTCGGAGAGCGTCAATTGTATTTCAGAATAGTCAATTGAATTTCAGAAAGCGTCGATTGTATTTCAGATGAGTGATGAGTCAATTCAATTTCAGAAAGCATCAATTGTATTTCAGATGAGTCAATTGTATTTCAGAAAACATCAACTGTATTTCAGATTATATCATATGCATTTCAGATTCCTGATGTCCAATGTATTGGACATCCAGATTTTATCATATTTTTTGACGAGTATTGAATTTACGTTGGCCAAACCTTCTGTCCAACGTATAGGTAATATCGATGCGCGCGCAGCTGAAGAAGAGCTATGCTGAAGTGTTGCGTTTTTTCTTTATAATAATTGTATTCATGATTGACTGTAGGACTGCTTTAATCTTATTCTATATTCGGTTTTTCGTTCGATCTGTGTAGATTACCATCAATAAGCGCGTTCGGCAATGACATCTGAGTGGTCGGATTGATCTGAACCGTTCGTTTATTACATCCAGATTGAGGGGAGTACACATTTGGACCGTTCGGCAAGAAAATCTGATCAATGGGATGTAGATCTTTTTGGTCGGTGTATTTTGACGGAGCAAACGGATTTTTTCCACAGAACAGAAACAGAAATTACTTTCCTGCCTTTGTCAATGGATTTTACCTGCATTTATAAGTTTCCTGCTTCGAATATTCTTGAACAGTCTGTTAAAATTTCGTGTTTTATGTTATTTATTGTGTAGTAATAAATAAAAAATGTCGTTTGATAAAAAAATGATGATTCAGAATATTGAATCATCTCAACTAAGGGGTAGAAGTGTTTGAAAGCTATAACAAAAGAATTAAAATAGAACCCAGACTACCTCTACGGCCGAATAAACCTTTAAGCACTAATTTAATATCTGACAAACAGAAAAAACGCTCTGAAAGCTCCGTACCGTTCGTTTATTACAGAAAAATCTGACAAATCTGTACAATCTGTGATCACGTGACTAAAAAATCCGTCCGCTCTCGGATGCTATTGCCGAACGAGCTTTATATCTACCAGAGGCAATCCCCCATGCTCCATGAATCATCCACGAACCCAAAAGTCTTCCAGAAAACAGCTGTGGCGAATATTTGAAAAATATCTCTTCGCTCTTGCATTATATAAATTATGAACAGAGACATATTGTTTATATACAATGGTGCAGGTTTAAAAAAATGCACTTGATAAATAAAAAAGTATTGTATTGAAATATTGTGGTTTCTAGGTAAGATCATTGAATTTTTTAAAACCAATGTACCGAAAACCGTCATTTATTTCACTCACAATTAAAACTTTAATAAAATATGTAAAATTTCGTAAAATAATATTTGATCTGGATTCTTGACTTATAAAATGTATAACATCTATATAAATAATTTACAAATCATCAGTCAGCTTCTTCAAAGATGACTCTTTATATTTCTCAGAATAAAAACAAGTTTCCAACAAATGGAATAGTCTTGTACTAAGGGTCCTCTTCTACTAATTTTTGAGTATCCTTGCCTGTATCTGAAGACGCAGGCTCAAGCTCTCGTTGCTTGATATGGACATTTGAGGATCTGTGCGTTACACTGGATGGTGCTATCACAGCGCTTGGGGGTTCTGTAAACATTTCCCCTTTCATTTTACTCGTTACAGGAACTTCGTATAACGCTGCATCTGAAAAATATTTCAATCAATAGAGTCCATCCCACCCTTTTTTAATTTGTGTTTCACTCTGGGAAGGAAGATGTGACCAAAATGTGGATTCCCTTATAATAATAATAATAATACACTTACCACCGTTGCCATTAGCAATGGCTTCACTACTTTGATTCTGAACTGCATCATACATAGGATTATGGAAATCTCTTGTTTTAGTGTTGACAGGGTCCAGTGTGTATGATATGTCCATGGGTTCAACATTATTACCTCCAACAAATGGACTTGCACCAAATTCAACATTACTACCCTGTCTGAAAGCCACTGTTTGACTGCTGCCAAGGGTGGTCTTCCCACTGAAAACAACATTGATTGATATTAATCTTCAATAAATTCGACAAAACGATTTTATGAATTGAAAAGTTACGAACTCCAGAGAAGCACAGAACTTGTTTGAAAATAAATGATAGGCAGTTTTGAATCTGAAATTGTTGTACTTACAATGGCCTCCTCTTTACAACAAACCATGCTGCTGTTATTGCGCCCAAAACCAACAAGATTGCCAAAATAGGTAAAATAATAGTTCCTGGTTTATCACCCATTCCTAATCTACTATGTGCTGTATTAAGTTCACAGTGGTCACCTTGGAAGTTTTCATTTTGACATTCACATATCAAACCCTTATTATCTTTCTTGCAGACACCTCCGTTTTGGCATAAACATTTTTGAGGTAAGACTCTAGCCATTTCGATGGCAGCATCACATATCCTCTCACCCTTGCCTCTATGTGTTTGAGTACTGGAAATGAAATCAGGACATGCGCACCTTCTACCTCCAGGTACTAAAAGGCATAGATGTGAGCAGGCGTTGTGACTGCAGTGGTTAGATATCGATGTGTTATAACGATGTTTATTGTACACTGAAAAGAATAACAAGGACATATTTATATACTCGTATATCAGATATATCATCATCATTGTTCAAACCCAATAAATTTAGAAGAAATGCTCACCTTTAACACTGAGCGGATTCAATAAATCACTCTTGATGATCGTATTTACGCCTCTGCCAAATTTATCTTGCCGTAAAATTTCTCCTGTATCTTTGGTAACCCAGTAAAGATTCGACTCGAATACATCCAACGATATCGGATGCTTTAGTTTTTCTCCTCTGAGAATTACTTTTCTGTTTGTTCCATCATATTTCATGTTTTCTATGGTATTCAATTTTATGTCTACCCAGTAAACTGTGTGGTCTTGAGAATAGTCTATCGTCAATCCAGCGGGCTGGCGAATACCTGGAATAATAAAATTATCAGACTAGTGAGATTTTGTGTGTCGATTGTAACACAGCCTACACAGAACACAATTGACTTTCCTAACCCGCACAAGCTACAAGTTTAGTTTGTAACTTTTGAGGTGTCTCCTCGGGATACCTAAGAGTTATCAGTATAATCATATTGGGATTTCAGGAATGTGATTATTGAGAAACAGTAAAGTTAATTTGGTCAATACAAATAGTTAAGATATGATTCAAAAGAAATTTGAAATTTGGTATTGAAGAAGCTGAGATGGATGGAAAATATTAGAATTGAGGATGAAATACAACACGCTGAAGACTTTCATTCCAAGATTACCTTCAGTTATGACTGGCCTTCGCTTTGATCCATCCATCCATGAAACTTCCAGTTTAGGAGCAGATCCTGCATCAGTCCAGTACATCTTTCCAAGCTGCGGATCAACAGCAATAGAGGTAGGATTTTCTAACCCGACACTCACAATTGCTCTTCGATATCTGCCATCTGTCTTAGCCACCATAACTTTTCCCTTGGGTTTCGAAATCGAACCGACACGATCGATTTCAGTCCAGTAAAGATTATCAGCAATCCAGTCGACAGCAAGGGCAGTTGGCTTAGCGTTTCCTTTCATATCAAGATCCTGAGCATATCCAACTTTGACCTCACCCTCCGATGCGTTGATCATGTAAGACCGTTTGATAGCTTTATCATAGCTATCAGCCCAGTATATGATTTCGGATTTAGGATCGTAATCAACCGCTTCTATCCTCTTTTCTTCCGAAATAACATTAATTTCTTCCTTTCGCTCAAGATACAATGATCTGATATCTGGACCGCTTGAAAATACTAAAGTGACTTCTCCTTTAAGTAGCCTACAAACACCGGACAGACTGTCTGATAACGAGAAGCCGTCTTCGCAAGAGCACTCGTAGGAGCCGTTAAGATTCGTGCAAATTTGCGAACAGTGGTGTATGCCGGTAGCACATTCATCAACATCCAAACATTTCTTTCTGTTTTCTTTGGATACGATGAACCCACTGAAGCAGGTACAAATATATCCGCTTCCGGTTATGTTGGTACATTGGTGTTCGCAACCTCCTCGGGTTGAATCAAGGCAATCGCTATTGTGGTGGCAGCCGAGTTCATCAGAGCTGTCGCCGCAGTCGTCAGCGAAATCACACATTTGTGCACGATCTATGCATTTTCTGTTGGCGCACTTGAACTCCGTCAAAACGTTGCATGGTTTCACCTTTGTGGCGCATAGGGTCATGTTGTTTTCGTCAGAACCATCGCCGCAGTTGTCGATTCCGTCGCAGAGTTGGTATCTGAAAAAATACGATGGATGAACTTTTGTGAATGAACTTTTCAACTTATCGAATGCTTCTTAGTATACTCCAAATAGACTGTACATATCTCGTAAGCCCGCTCCACACTCATAGCGCGAATCTTGCCAAGAATTCTTGCCGTGAACCTGGCCAAGAATTCGCGGCCAAATAAGTCATCCACACTCACACAAATATTCGCACTTTGGTTCACGGCATCCTCGCTGTCTGCGAAGACTTTCCGCCCCATAAAAAAGGTTCATTCTGATAATAATCAAGAAATTCTCATTTCATTTATCTCCTCTAAATCTAATCTAATTCCACTTCATTGCTACAAGAAAACCATTCATTTCAAAAGCGAATAAAGTCAGTGAACAAGCATTAAATCATTACTGCGCTGGTACCGCGAACGCCTGTGAGTGTGGATGGAACATTTGTGCTTAGGCGCGAAGCCTTTGTCGCGGGACAGGAGACCGCAACGAAACGGAGAACGCCGCGAAGCGCGAACGTGACACAAGAAAGTTATCCACACTCGCGTTCGCGGTATTGGCCGACGTTCTTGCCATGAGTGTGGAGCGGGCTTAATATCGAGTTGGTGGATTGGCCAGAGTACATATCGTTCAGTTTGAACGATGAGTTCATCGTAAAATCCATATCTCGCAATTTGTTTTCCACATCTGTGTATTTTCTATAGCCTCTTATTTCATTCAATTGTGTCTGGACAATTATTCAACGAGCACTAACCTAGGTATGCATTTCCTGTTGTTACACTGGAACCTTCTGAGAACATCACAGTTGAAGTTGCTACAAATCGAAGGTGACTCATCAGAGCCATCACCACAGTCGTCTGTTCCATCACATATGTCGCTCTGACTGATGCATAGGTTGTTGTTGCATTGGAATTTGAACTCTGGACAATACCTTCCTCCAGGATACTTGGGCGGGCAATCTTTTTCATCTGACATGTCTCTGCAATCTCTCTCGCCGTCACATCTGTAGTAGGAGGCGATGCAATGACCTGAGTAACATTGGAAGGTGTTGTTTTTGCATTGGAATCCAGTACAGTTCATTTCATCCGAATTGTCACCGCAGTCGTTCTCGTGATCGCAGCGCCATCTCGTGGATATACATTTTCCGTTATTACACCTGGAAAGGGAAATTGAAAATAGGAATTCGGATATATCATGAAGGAATTTTCTGAACAAAGGAAAGAAAAAACAAAATTTTTTTGAGAGGCCACATCCCCAACATTAAATTTTAGAAACTCCTATTCCTTCTGACAAAATTAAATAAAATTCAGGATAGAAGTAGAGGAAAACTTATGATGTCTTAGGTGCAAGAGGGCCCGCGAGTTTAGACGTTAAGACAATCAAAAAAGCAAAAAGTTTTGTGAAGGGGTGGATTCAACTGACCTGAATTCAGATTCAGAGCATTCTCTGAAAGTGTTCTGACAAAGTTCTTTGGCTTCATCAGATCCATCACCGCAATCATCAGAAAAGTCGCATTTCCATTGCTTTGGTATACATCTGTTATTCTTGCATTTCATCTCTGTTTCGGGATCACAAGCTGGGCAGTTTTCTGGTAATTCATCTGAACCATCTCTGCAATCGTCTTTGCCATCACAGAATAACCACTGTGGGATGCAACGATAGTTTGATCTACCAGGACAGCGTTGCCAACCTAATCAAATTTTAAAAATGATGAAATCTTAATCGAGTGAATAATCACCAGTAACTTACCTGTAGTACAATTTCTTTGTCGACACATATAAGCTGGCTCATCTGAGTCATCACCACAATCATTGTCAAAATCGCAAACCCACAATTTCTGAATACATCTTCCATTTTTGCATGTGAATTCGGTATCAGGATCACAAGTCCTGTTGTGACATATTTCCAGGGCTTCATCTGATCCATCCTTACAGTCAGTGTCCCCATCGCATTTCCAACTAAAGATAATATAAATTAACTTTCCATATATGTATAAGAACCTTAGACCATAGAAGATAAGAACACATACAAAAACATTTCAAATTCAAATCAACGTGTACAGTACCTGTCCAAAATGCAGCGTCCATTTGATTTGCACTTGAATTCCAGTTCAGGACAAGGTAAGTCACACTTTTGTTCATCTGATCCATCACCACAATCATCAGTTCCATCACAAATAGTAGAGGAAGGTGTGCAGAATCCATTTTGACACTGGAATGTTCCACTGCGACATTGTCGCGAAGGACAAGTCTCAGGTTCATCTGACCCATCTCTGCAATCTTTCTCTCCATCGCATCTGCAAAAAATTATTGCTTAATACCAGCTGTTCTAATTGAATATAAAGGTACTGAAAAAAATATGCTGATAAATTTAAGTTGCTTACTTCCAGAACCATGGAATACACTTCTCATCCGCTCCTTTACATTGCCATTGGCCAGCTGTGCAGTTGGAAATACAAGTCTTCTTATCATTAGCAAGATAATACTGGTTCGGGCATGCGCACTTGTATGTAGTATTGGTGTTGCCTTCCTCTCCATAACTGTCGATGTTCAAATAAGATGAAATATGCGGTGGAGCAATGAGGCACAAATGTGAGCATCCTCCATTGTTTGTTCCACAAGGATTGGTATACTTAATTTGCCTCAAAGGATGTACGATGTGGATATCATATGGTTTATGAGTTGTGTTACGAAGTATTCTTAAATCAGCACCGGTATGTTTATTCGCTCTACTGATTGCTTTCAGATTCCAATCTGTCCAATAAATATAATCATCAAACAAGCTCAAAGCGAATACATGTGGTACTTTGGACCCGGATAAAACGATGTGCCGATTATGGCCTTCTAGATCGGAGTATGCGATGTAGTCCAAATGAGCGTCTGCCCAATAGAGCTTATCGGCGAAGTAATCTATGGTAATCGCGTTGGGCCATGCGATATCATCATTCCAGTTTAGAATCATTGTGAAGTTTGAACCATCCATTCCTATCTTTCCTATGTAGGCTTGCAAATGCCAAGATGTAAAATACAAATAACCTAAAAAAAGAAATTTTTGATATTTTAACTTTCAAACAATTCATAGCAGTGAATTATCAATTATGTGGTGAGGGGAATATTTCTACCTGTGCCTGGGTGCACTATTAATGCTCTAGGATCCGGAATACCAGATTTCAACGTTTTTCTTCTGGTACCATCAAGTTCTGCGACATCCAAGTTTTTAGAATGGCGGTCCAACCAGTATATCTTTCTGCCAACCCAATCAATTGAAATTCCTTCCAAGCCATGAGAATCATGTCTGATTACTGGTTCCTTTACCGTAGTGCCAAATTTAGCTCTATAAATAGTCTTGGCAGTTACATCACAGAAGTACATGTATTGTTCAATGTAATCAAAGTCCAAAGCTACAACGTTCAAAAGATCCTGATGTACTAAACTATAGACAGATGCATCAACAGACATATTTCTGACGTAGTACTTGTTGCTAAATATTAGCCAAGGTTTGATATTATCCTTGCGTTTGCAACTGTGTTCATCCAGTTCCCTTTCGTAATAAACATCATTACATTTACAGTAGTAGCTACCGGGAGTGTTTGAACAATATTGGGAACATATGCCTGGCTTCTCTGTGCATTCATCCAAATCTGCACAGGCCTTGCCATCTTCCAATAATCTATAATAGAAAGTTATTTCCCTCATTTAATGCTAAATCAAAATAAAGCGTTCTTAAAAAACAGGCATTTGAATTATCGCAACAAATAGAAATGAACAATGTATGTTTCCACTCACTTGTAGCCTTGGTTGCATTCGCAATAAAATCCAGTAAGAGTATCGACGCATTTGTGGCCACATTGGTTTATTTCAACTTTAGCGCATTCGTCAACGTTACAATGTAAAGGTTCATCTGATTCATCAGCACAGTCTGCTACTTTATTACATACAAGGTGATAATCAATACATTGGCCATTATTACATCTGAATTGACTTGAATTGGCACAAGTACTATTTTCTTTAACTGAAAAGAAGGTAGAATCAGTAAATCAGAAGGCCCTTATACAATTTTGATAAGTGAAGTTGTGTGAAGAAAAAAAAGGCAATACAATGAAAAACAAAAACTCACCACAATTGACTTCATCTGAATGATCTCCACAATCATCTTCTCCATCACACCTGTACTGACTTCTGATGCATTTGAAATTTTGACATGTAAATTCATTACTTGAACACGTTTTGTATTTCATATTACATTCCCTTCCTTCATCGGTTCCATCACCACAATCATTGTCATGATCACATAGCCAACCCTGAAAAACTCTCATGAGAAAAACATTCACCAAAAGTTGGGGAAAACTCACTTTATTAATACAACGGCCATTTCCACAAGTGAATAGGTCATCACTGCAAGGTTGTGGTGTTGCGCAGTGGTATAGTGTTGAATTTTCATCAGCGCCGTCCACACAATCTGGATCCCCATCACATAGCCACTTCTTGGGGATACATTGAACTCTACCCCATGATTTATTGGCCTCACAAGTGAATTCAGTGTCCTCGTCACATTTTCTGTCATCTAAAATACATTAATTTGAAATTTAATTGAAATGTATAGAGGGCAGGTTTAAAAATATAGTAATTCACTTACTGCATTGATGCCTAGAGTCTTCATCACTGTTGTCAAGACAATCATTATCTCCATCGCATATATAAATTCTAGGTACACAGTTACCATTGTCACAAGTGAAGAGATCACCAAAGCAAGTCCTGCCTTCACTCTTACAATATTCTGGTGGTTCATCTGCACGATCTCCACAATCATCATCACCGTCACAGTACCTAAAAGTAGTTTTGCACTTGTAACAAGGTAAAGATTTGAATTCATTGGCCACTTATCACAATTTTACAAAAAAATAAGATTTCATCATTATAAATTTTCTCTCACCATGCAGCCGGGATACATCTGTGGTTTGGACATCTGAAACTATTCTGAGAACATTCTCTTTGAGCACAGTGTATTGGATTTTCATCAGAATTATCCCCACAGTCATTATCACCATCACATAGCCAATATGGTTCAACGCAAATGTTCGTTTTATCACATTTGAGGTGGTTAGGTGGACATGTTGTATTAGTAGGACATCTTTCATGGGTTTCATCGGATGTTATGTTGTCCTTGCAATCATTCACACCATTACATACCTTGAAAAACATTTATTTCAAACCTCTAAAATAATCAAACAAAGGAGCCAGCTCTACTATAAGGGCTCTGGGCATTTAGGGGTAATGGGCCTCCTATGAGGACTCTAGTTCATTAACATTTCAGAGAGTGGATGAATACTGCTTGGAAAGAATGATGATTGCTTCTACTCTTGATCGTTATTAGGTATACTGAATTTTGGGGTATCCGTCTTTAACTTATTGGGCGCCCATGACACTCTGAAATAATGGGGGCCGGGAGCCATTATGGTTATGACAGAGGATTCCTTCATTGACAACATACAAAAAAATAGGAATGGAGGACCCAGAGTGTCTAATGGAGAAGAGGATCCTGCTCATAAACGTGAAGTTGAAATTTAATTTACAAGCAGCTCTAACAACAAAGTCTTCAAGGTACCTAATAATTCTCTATACTCGTATATTAGCAATTGAGACAAATACTCTAAAATTTTTAGGAAATAATGATTTCATTTGTTATTCTCAGTGAACTAATATTCTTTCCGAATTTAAGGAACTAACTCACCTGTGACATAGGAATACATCTATGATTAGCACAAGTGAATTCGCCATCAGCACAAGGAGCATAGGTACAATCCCTCTCATCCGAGCCATCTTTGCAATCATTTTCATAGTCACATTTCCATGATTTGAATATACATCGGCCATTATCACAGCGGAATTCATTTGTAGAACAAGAGTGGAATGCTGAAAAAATCATTTCACAAATAAATAAAGTTTATAAAAATTCCTCAACAAATTATTTTTCTGCTGATTTGTATGTACTCACAACAATATTTCTCGTCTTCATCACTGGAGTCGCCACAGTCGTCTTCTCCATCACAAGCCCACATTCTAGAAATACATCTTCCATTTCTGCAATAGAACTTGCTAGAATCACAACTCAAGTTTTTGGCAACGCACATCCTTCCCTCGTTTACTAGTTTAGTATTATCGGCACATCTACATTCAGCTTGACCATTAATTCCAGGATGACAACTTTGTGCACAACCTCCGTTATTAATTTGACAAGGATTCACACTACATTGTTGCCTCATAGTGGAAAACACTTGGATATCCCTAGGACTGTCTTCCAGTTTTTTCACCATCTCAATCATATTAGCACCTGTGTGTTTTTCTGCCCTATAAACCCCTCTCAGTTGCAAATCAGTCCAGTACATGTATTTTCCATATATTGTAATCGAAAATGGATAAATGGTAGCAGAAATGAGCACTTCGCGGTTTTTTCCATTCAAATCTGACCTTTCAATTTTTTCTCTAACTGCATCAGTCCAATAGAGCATCTGATCATCATAATCGATGGCTAATCCAGAAGGCTGGGCTAAATTTTTATCGATAATGACTGTTTTCAAAGAACCTGCCATTGTGGTTCTCATAATTTTACCAGATGTCCCAAATTTGCCCCAGTCAGTGTAGAATAAAGTTCCATTGCATGGATTTATAACGATTGCCCTGGGTCTCTCAACTCTTGTTATCATGATTAAATCTGAGCCATCCAAGTTCATGGCGTATATACTGTGATTGGAAGAATCTGTCCAATATATTTTCTTTTGTGTCCAATCATATGCTATACCCTCTGGATTTATCGTTTTATTTATTACTGTTTTTATGTTTTCTAGAGTAGGATTTGTAGAAGGCATCCAGGCTATTCGAGCTGCTGGACGGATTTGAGTGAACAATATTTTTTCATCCTTATAATCGAAATCAATTCCAACTACATTTGTTAAGTTTGTTATTGGTTTGAAAGGAATACTTGTCGATTTAAGGTCTAAATTGATGACTCTAATTTCTGTGCGAGTTGAAAATACCAAGTATTCGTCCACAAAAGTGCAGGTTTTATTTTGGTTGCTTATATCAGGTTTTCCTGTAGCACAGTCACATTTGAAACTGTAAGGATTTTCTTCAGGATTAAATGAGAAACACAGTTGTTCACACCCCCCATTAGATTCTTTGCACATGTTTGTTTCATCATCTGGTTGATTTGAAGCATCAAAAATTACAATATCTCTCAGCTTGGGCAAATTTGTTCTTAACATTGTTGGAAGACCAACGGTATTAGCAACTTTTGGTGTTTTAAATATAGTTTGTAAGTTTCTATCCACCCAATATACGTCAGACTTGTGAACCGCAATACCCATAGGATTTGGTAAATTTCTTCTGATTATAACTCTTTCCGATCCTTTGTACGAAATCTTTTGTAAAGTATCTAATTTTGAGTCCACCCAATAGACATCATTAGTGGTCATATCAATTGTTATATCTCGTGGATTGCTTATACCTGAGGTAATTAATGACTTCCAGTTTGAACCATCAAGGTTGCATCTACCTATCCTTGGATATTGTCCATAATCTATCCAGTAGATGTATCTTTTGATAGGATTTACAGCTATTTCCCGAGGCGCATCCACAGTTGTTTTCACAAGTACTTTACGGTAACTACCATCTAATTTACTAACTTCCAAGTAATTTTCATGGGGATATACATTTGTGAAATACAGATAATTAGATATCCAGTCAATGGTGAGTCCTCTGATTCCGTTGCTCCCAATTCCTTCTTTGATTATATGCTGAATTTCTGTTCCATTTGGTCGTATTCTGAATATTCCATTCCACATACCTCTATTGAATTCTACCCAATAAATCCAGCTCTGTGCATAATGTACATCAACATGTAATATGTGGTGACCTGGTCCACTTATAGGTACCATAGCCTCTGAACTATCCTTGAGGCTATAACCTCTAGTTGTATCCAGTTGAGAAACAACCGCAAATGTTTTGTATGGGATGCATCCGTTTTGTTCTTTCTTGTAACCGATACCACAAGCACACACTTTGGTACCTCCCTCAGCTGGAATGCATATATGAGCACAACCACCATTGTTTTGTAAGCAGGGGTGATTCACAAGGGAGCGTTTCTTGAATATGGCGAAAGTTTTGAGTTCGGGTTCATTTTCTAAGATCATCTTAGGATTTTGTCCTGAGGGTAGATCAATTCTGACTAATTTTTCATATTGAGGATCCAGATAATATAAGCGACTTGCCAAAACACCTAGAGCCTTTGGAAAAGCTATATTATCCTTCAACTCTAAAATATTTTTTCTTCCATTACCAAATACATCTATAGACACTATCAAAGGTGGAAATTGAGTACTATAGTAGAGCATTTTATTTTCTATGTCAATAGCTAAAGCTTCAGGCCTTTCAACATTATCCACTAGTATGATGGATGAAGATCCATCCATGTTGGCTTTTCCAATTTTCTGAGGAACCCCAAAGCCCCCTTCATCGGCCCAATATAATTTTCCATCAAACGGATCCAAACAAATAGCTTTTGGTTTAGCAACTGAAGATCTGTTCCCGTCGTTTGCCAATATAATTTTTCTTTGTTTAATTTTGCTGTCAACTCTTATTACTTCGATGTTATTTGCAATTTGATTACCGATATAAAGGTTTCTTCCTAACCAATCGAAAGCTATAGTTGAAGGAGATCCAACAATACCAGACTCAGGTCCAAAAAGTAGAGTCTTTTTTCCTCCTCCGAATGGCGCAGAAAATACGGTGTACTGAAATATTTTATGTTCTTAAATTAAGTGCAATACGATATAATTAATTAAGGGCACGGCCAGTCAGTGGCGGATCCAGCTCTCGAGAAAGGGGGGGGTCACGGTCAGGTGGATTACATACCCGCCAATTGATTTTTTTTATCAAACACAAGATTTGAGGGTTCGTCCAGTCCAGGGGGGGGGGGTCATGACCCCCATGACCCTCCCCCTGGATCCGCGCTTGGGCCAGTTAATGAATACTTAGCCAATGCAACTTACTCGATAGGAATCTTTAGTTTCGATATTACAAATAAGAATATTTTTTGTTTAGGAAATTTTCAAATTGAAATGAATTTGGCCCATCTAGAGAATTCACTAAGCATTATTTTAGACATAAAAATCAAAAGTAATTGTGAAACTCACATTATTATCGCCGTCTTTGTCTTCTATCCAATATATCATATTGTTCTTCCTGTCATAATCAATTTGAATACCATTGTCAACTCCTACAATTGAAGATATGAAGCCAGAAGTGGAGTCTCCTGGTACAAGTGAAACATCCAACAGTTGGGAACCTTTGATTACCATCAGGTATGACGTGTCTTCTTCAACACATTTACCATCAGGAGTTATTTTGAATCCCGTTTTACATTTACATGTGTATCCTGATGAAGATGTTGGAGAAAGTAAACATATATGTTGACAAGGTGCATCCTTACAAGGGTTTTCAGAAATCGGTTGTAGTGAAGGGTGATAGACATGTATACTCAGCGGTTGCGATATTAAATGACTAACAACTGTTTGGTTGGTGCCTGAAAAATTTGTTTCAGTTAAATTTTGAAAGCTGAAAACATTTTTAAAACGCTCACCTCTAAATTTATTGGTGGATAAAACTCGGTTCAACTGGCGATCTGTCCAGAAAAGTGTCTCTTCAAATAATGTTAGAGAATGCGGATGTAATAAATAGTGACTTCCAGCAAGTACTTGCTGCCGACCACTACCGTTATAGTAACAAAAATCAATGAAATCTAATTTCGAATCAGCAAAATATACTCTCTGTGTGGTGGTATCTAGTGTTAAACCATTTGGCCAGTAGATTTTCGTATTGATAATTACAGATCTGTTGGTACCGTCCATTCCTATTCTTTCAATTCTTGGATTTTCTCCCCAATCTGTCCAGAAGAGCCACCTTGTTCTAAAAAAGATATGTTTTCGTAGAATAAATACGAAGTAAAAAACAATAAAACATTAAAATCACTCGCATCAGTCGACCTGATTCAGGGAAATGTTATTATGTGTCTCAGTGTCTGTATTTCGATTCTTAAGAAAGAAACGGGGTGAAGAATGAGTTTACCATAAAAATATTGCATGTCCGCCCATCTCCCTAAGTAACAAACTGTATCTTTCTTAGGAATCCTGATAAGAGGTTTAAAATGTAGTTTGTTCAAAAGTTATCAATATATACATACCCTGGACTGGGGTCCAAACACATTCCTCTAGGTTGTGTGATATTTTCCTTAACCAACACGATCCTATTTGATCCATTTTCTTTAGAAACTTCAATCGTGTTCAATTTGGAATCTAACCAATATAAATTACCGCCAATCCAGTCATATGCTAATCCTTCCACTAAATCTAATCCATTTGAGATTATATCAACGGTTTCTTGTCCTCTATCTAACCTCGAAATCTTTCTCAATTTCATATCAGACCAAAATATAGTACCTGTGTGCATATTTGAAGCAGTTGCCACAACATTTTCTACAATTATTGGCACCCGCTCCAATCCTTGCTCTTTTAGATCGGCAATAAGGATAGAGTGTCTGTTAGAAATAATAAGGAAGGCTGCTGAATGATCTAGAATTTAAAGGAAACAATTGAAAGAGCTTCATCATTTGAAAGTTCTGAAATTTGAGGGTTGAAATATTGTTTATAGCACTTACTGAAAGCTTTACAGGAGTGCTTATCTGGCTCCAGTGTATAGCCAGCCACACAACTACACATATATCCTCTTTTCAGATTGGTGCAAGTCTGGGAACAGACCCCTGGTGGGTCACATTCATTGATATCTTCACAAGTGAATCCATCTTTACCAAGTGCTTCTCCTTTTGGACATAAGCATAATGGGCCCTAAAATATTTCTGTGAAATTAATTGTTTCAGAACAAAAAGTTCGCACATACCGTTGGAGTTTGATTACATCCATTAGAGCATAGACCATTTTGATGTTTGCATTCATTCAAATCGCACCCTTCTCCTTCATCTGCTCCATTTGGACACTGAGGAGTTCCATCACAGATATTTGTCAAATTAATGCATCTCTCTGTTACATCAGGACACAGCCATTGACCGTCTGGGCATCGGAAAGGCGGCTTAACACAGCCATGTACATAACTTTCATCTGAACCATCTAAACAGTCATCCCTTCCATCACAAATGTAAGCCTGAAACAAATTGATCACATGTAGAAAGTCTACGAAACATTGATAATCCAAATTACCTTGAAAACACAGTTTGAATTATTACATTTGTAGAAATTGATAGGGCAATCCACCTGTCCACAAGATTCTGGTTCGTCAGATTTGTCTTCACAGTCGGGAGTTCCATCGCAATACCAGGCTTTTGGCAGACATATTCCAGATGATTTACATTGAAATTGTTTGTCAGGGTTGCACTGGTTTGGTGGAATAGATGCTGGAATAAAAAAATATTGAACATTAACTTTTTTCCCCATTGGTATAAATAATACTTACGACAACCTAATTCATCGCTTCCATCATTACAATCTGGTATGCCATCACACTTGTAGTTTTCTTGGACGCATTGTTTCTGATCAGTACACTTGAATTGATTTGACTGGCATACAATGGGAGGACAGTCCTGCTCATCTTGTTTGTCAAAGCAATCATCATCACCATCACATACCCAGTTTTGAGGTATGCAATGGCCAGTCCTTGGACAGGTGAACTGGTAGTAAGCACATGTTTTCTCTTCGCAAGTATCACCTAAAGTAAGACGGCAGGTGTAAGTACTCAAATTCAAGTACATAGTTTGAGAAAATGGTTTTCTTTGTGAATTGGGGATTCACAAGAGCTCATTCTAGGAGTATTTTCTGATACGTGAACATAAATGATTTTCCGTACCTTCATCTGAACCATCTCCACAATCGTTTTCTGAGTCACATTTCCAACTGCTAGGTATACATCTGTCATTCTCACATTTGAACTGTGTAGATCCGCAAGTGACGTTTCCGCATCCAGTTTCGTCACTGTAGTCACCACAATCATTTTCTCCATCGCATTTGAAGTTCATTGGGATGCATCTTCCAGATTTACACTGGAATTCGTTAGTACGACAGGTTGGTTCTGTGAAAAATGTAAAAAAAGGTAAAAAAATAATAATTCTCTTGAATACGGAGTTCATTTATTTATATATCGAAAGTCATCATATCGCAAGTACTTTTTACTAGCCTTCGTCTATGCTCAATTGAAGTCGATAGATAAGATGATACTATCGATTGTAAACTTTGTCAAAGTAGTTTTCGAACCAAATGTGCCAATATAGTAGGTAGTGGCAGAATAAATAAAATTCGAGAATGATCTCAAAAGAGTGGATTTGCATTCAATAGGAATCAGGTACAATTATCGAGCGAGCTATATTGATGATGCACTCACTCCTCTTCATTCGGAAATCTCAAAACTAAATATGTATTCCGAATAATTATTTTATGATTATAACTTACTTGTACAGTTTTGTTCTTCATCACTGTTGTCCAAACAGTCATCATCGCCATCGCAAACCCACGATTTTGGTATGCACCTCTGGTTATTGCAAGTGAAATCCCAATTGTTTGGACAGGCTTGTACAGGAGGTTCGGAGCTTGAATCTGGTTGACAATTCTTTTGATCATCCATAAGCTTTTCTCCATATGGACAACCACATCTAGCAACAAGGGATAAGCCGCCATCTTGAGGTACAGCGAAACATAATTTTTGACAACCGCCGTTGAAGTTCCAGCAAGGATGAGAACTGCTAATTCGTTGCTCAGCTTCACTGAATATCTGAAATCAGCGTTTATGTGAACTAACCTATCCACTTCATCCTCACCAAAATTTGGTCATTTGATCTTTCCAAAACTATATGCGTAAGTTGGGATTGAAAACAAAATGAATTCCATTTAAGATTGTCTTACTCACTTTAACTCCATAAAGTCTGTTCGTCTGTGATTCTTTAACGAGTGTGTCCTCCCCTTCGCCAGTTAACTTATGCAGTTTAATAATGGCATCCAATCTCCAGTCAGTGATGTACATGTAGTCCCTGAATACAACAATGCTGAACGGATGCCTGATAAGTCTTGAATTTATCGTCTTGAGATCACTACCATCTAGTTTAGAATGTTGAACATGGTCCAGTAAAGCATCACACCAATAAAGTCTGTCAGTTTCGAAATCGATGGAGAGGCCGTTGGGCCATCCCAAAGTTAAATTCTTGAAAACAGTGAGGTTAGTTCCGTCAGTGTAAGCTCTGGAAATATTGGCGGGTCTGTCCCATTCCGAGAAAAAGACGAAACCTCTATTGGGGTGAACGACAATAGCTCTTGGACGTTTGAGGTTCTTCAGCAAAGTCCTGCGATATGTAATATTCCTTGTCGACAACACATTGAGCGTTCCTTTCCTGCTATCAATGTAATATAAGTTTTTGGCTGCCCAGTCGACTGCCAGTCCTTCAACTCCTTCATTTTGGGAAGCTAGGATGATTTCTTTTGAGCTCCCATTTCTATGGACACGATATATCACGTCTTGTAATACGTCAGAATAGTAGATATGTTCATCTCTTGCATCGAAGTCTAAGCCTACGAATCGGGCTCTGCGGGAAACTACTGGTAAGATGGCATCGCTGAATCCCTCCACTACAGGATTCAGAACTCTTCCTTTGATGAACCTGTAAATAAAATATTTGTGATATTGAAGGGGTGATTCAAATCTATGATCAACTTACCGATGCTGTGAGAACATCAAGAACTCTGATACAAGAACACAGTTTCTTTCATCTTCAGCCAACCGCCACCCTATATTACAGGCGCATCGGTATCCTAAATCTGCTCCAGCGTTTGTTACGATGCACATATGTTGGCAGAATCCATTTGTATGTCCACAAGGGCTATTTATGAATGGCTGTATCAGAGGATGAACAGCCTTCACTGCTTTAGGGTCTCTCACGTCTTTTGTTTTGAAGAAAGGCTGAATGCTGGATGTTCCTGCATACTTGTCTACCGACATAACACCTTGTTTGGTTCCTAGAAAAAATAAAATCGATATAAGCCTGCCCGAAAGGGAATCGTCTTTCATAGATGAAACTCAAGAGATGTTTGTGGAGGTAAAATACTTACCATCTGTCCAATATATTCTGTTTTCGAATAGCGTTAGGCGTGCCGGACTTGGGACCGGTTGTCCTCTGATCACCAAAAATCGCCTTTCACCATTGTAATCAACCGTTTCAATATAATCCAACAAACTGTCGCACCAGAATACCCTCTTTGAAATTATGTCCACAGTTACACCGACCGCTTTGTAAGCAGCTTCGGCTACAATGGCGTGTGGATTTGTGCCGTCCATATTGGCCCTGAGGACTTGCGAGCTATCTGCAATAAACATATAACCAACAGATGGATCCAGAGCTATATCAGCCGGATTTGTGAGGTTAGATCCCAAAGCTACGGCGTGCCATCTTCCGTGAAGCTCGAATACGTCGATTTTAAGTCCTATGGCATCAACCACGTAAAGTTTGTCTCCGACCCAGTCCACAGCTAGGGCTACAGGCATCCATGAACTAGGAAGGGTTATATCCACGTCACTCACGTGAACTATACTTGTGCCAGTCTCTCTCAACTGCTGCGAATGAATCTGAAAGAGAAACACTGTATGTTGAAACGTATGGTCAGCGGCTATTATAATGAATCTTTCGTAAGCAATATCACCAGATTATGTTCTCACTTTGATTCAGTGGTATATGGTATTATATCAATTAGGCTTTCAACCTAATGAGAAAATCAAAATAGGCAAAGAAAACCTGGTTTGTAGCGAGAAATAATTTGAAAGTTGGTTTTTAACTATGTACTTATTCTATTTATTCCTTGCTTTTCAATAGTTTCATCAAAACGAGAAGGTGCGGTATCAGACGAATAGAGGGAATCAAGCAACTTCAATCAAAGGTCTTGTGTTTGGAAACGAAATATTTTCTTGCAATATATTCCACTCACCAGTATTTTTAAGTAACGAACAACTTCAGGTTATTGAGTTGAATTAAGGTGAGGAAAAAGGATATGGTTGATAAGCTCCATAAATGTTTAGAATACTACTCAAGATGTGTGAGACTCACCCTCTTAGTTTTTACATCCGACCAAAACAATATATTCTCATCGAAGTGATAATCTAAACCACTGCCCGCTGTTGTGTTGGCAATGACCGAACTAGTGCCCGTAGAATTCAAACTTATGATGGATTTCTCATGGATGAACAAAATTTTTAGATATTCAGCATCCTGTGCACTGCATTTTGTCCTGTTGGCCAAGGTGAAGCCGGTAGCACACGCGCAAGTGTACCCACTAGGAGTATTCGTGCAGAGTTGTTCACAGTGTCCCCATTCTAGACATTCGTCCCTGTCGATACATGTGGTATTATCAGGAGCCAGTTTTTCGCCATCTTTGCAGTAACATATACCACCATTCGGTGAAGCCCGACATTTGTACTGACACTGAAGGGCTGCACAGGAAGCGCTCGCTAAAAAATAGAATATTTTATACCATTGGAGATGCCATTATATTATATCCTCGGTGTACTTTACAGAAAGGTGAAAACATTATTCTATAATCTATAATTTGCGCATCCGTTCATAATTACGAAAAGTTTTTAACAGGAGCAGGATATTGGAATCAATAATATTGTCTTTTATCAAACTATCGCCGACTTGAAAGCTCTATTATTGTCCCCTCAGCCTCTATTACAAGTTGCTCTATAGACTATAGATCTATGATTATCAATATTATCGTTATCCAATTGAGTGACAGTAATAGGCAACATAGAGGGCAAAATATATGCCTTAACTTTGGCCTAATGACTCCAGACGGTAATATTTCATATTTTGGAAAATACAGGGTAAAGCCATGCCATCAATTCGTTGAAGAGACCATCTGAACTTGTGACAAACGAAAATTTCTCCTAAAAGTCTCGTATGTAGGTACATAATATGTTTTTGAAAAGATGATTTTTGTGCGCAAATAGGAACTCAATTTATTCCTGAGAAGATAATAGAATTGTGATTCATTCTTCATAACGATAAATCGTAAAATAAGCTCAAATTAGTCATTAATTGGAAAATACAATTACTATTCTTATACGCCTTTATGTTTTAGTATGGAACTGATACGGATTATAAATTTCACAGTCAAACACATCGTGAACTTTTTTATAGCAAAATTTAATAATGCATTTTATGCCTATCGCGAAACATTCATCAGGTATTTTGGAGATACAAGTAAGTATGCTGATACAGTGATACTGCTCTGAAAAAAGCGTCAGACGTTTGGACATTCCATACTTAAAGTATACTAAAATTATTTTTTCATTACATTGCTCTGTAAACCCTATCATAAAATGTCGATTCAGAACATCGAAAATGACCCTTTTCCGTGCGGCCGCACCGCAATAGTATATTCTTAACTAGTTGCAGAATGGGCTCCTATTCCAATACGAATGCGAAATTCGAAAACGAGCGACGAAGGAGCGAGTTTTCGAACGCATAAGTGTTGGAATTGCATTCTGCAACGAGTATTAGACGATATTTTCTCTATTTCAGTCAAATTTCGTTGAAATTCAATGAAAAATTCAGATTATACATCCTAGTGACTTTTGTATTGTATCTTGGCAGTTGGTGACTGTTACGAAATTGACATTTCCAAATGACGTGTGTTGAAAATTGATGGGATCGGAAGCCAGTGCCAGTGACAACCACAAAACGAAAAATATAACTGAAAACAATGCTGTAATGAGTTCATTACAGCACTGTTTTTAGAACTGTAATGAACTCATTACGATACTTAAATAGAGAATAGTATATTCTGTAACAAGGGCAGAATGAAAATCCGATACGAGTGAATCATTCCGAGGGCGAGCCGGAGGCGAGCCTGAGGAATCACGAGTATCGGATTTTCATTCTAACCGAGTAACAGACTATACTTTCTCCACGAATGTTGAAATAAAAGAAAAAAGAATACTAAGATGAATTATGACGTTTCGAAAACCGCAATAAATATGACAATCAGAGCGGCTGACACATAGATTTATTCTCTATGTTTTCAAAAGTGTTACGGAATGAATATTCTCACACACTGTGCGAGAATGAAATTCAGTCGAAATGCTTAAAAAACAAGGATTATTCTCAAGCTCGAGTTGGTTATTGGTGGTAATCTATAAAGGGCGACAACCAAGGACCAAACTGAACAACAACCGCGGTCATAACTGGTTATTTACTTGAAATCGATAAAGTGTTGTAGAATGAATATTACATATCAAGTTATGGAATACTGACATTCTATGGTCAAATTCGATGTTGGAAGAGCTGTATTCTGTGGCAGTCGTGGAGAAAAACTTTTACGGTGCGCTGAGACATAGATGCCGAGAGTCGAGACACAGAGCAACGATTGCGTGACAGTAGATGTCACTGTTTTGAATAATTATTGTTTCACAATATCGAAATGCTTTCTGCTGAAAATTCTTCCCGTGTTATTGTTTTCAGAGAGGTGTAATGAAAAATATCGTTCATTACACGTCCAGAAAGGCTTTTTCCGTGCTTGCACGAGTTCCCGTGTGAGGCGGATCCGAACTCATCGCGCGCGTACGGAAAAAGCTTACTTTCTGGACTAGTAATGAAATATACTATTATAGTAGATGAGAGGTCCATATCTTCGCAAAATGAATGGGATAAATGATATTCAACGCACGGTCATAAATGAAATACTTACAACATGCTGTCTTTTCATCGGCACCGTCCTCGCAATCTCTTTTACCATCGCATAATTTAGTTTTGGCTATACATTTTCCGCTGCCGTTGAGACCACCTTTCGGACAGAGAAAATGATCCGGAGGACAGGAAATGGAAGTACAATTCTTCTCGTCGGACATATCAGCACAATCATTGAGACCATCACAGTGAAAACTTACAGGTATGCATAAGCCGTTATCACATCGGAACTGTCCACTATTACAGAGTGGAAAATCTTAAAAAAAAAGAACAGTTTAATTGGATAGTTATGGTGTTCCTCTTAATAAAAAACAATTCTTTATGAGTACATATTAGTTTTGTAAACAATTTTTTTTAATACAACATGAATGTCAAGTCGCATTGTCAAATAGTTCAGACAGCTATTTTGGTAATTCTTCAACAATGGGAAAAACTGGTAAATTCGTGCGGTACTCAAATTCAGGTATGGATGTGGTAATGCTAGATGGCACCAGGAGTATAATAATACCAATGACGACTGCTTGTTATGTTATAGGATACCAATATTCCATTCCACTACTAGTATCCTAGTCGGAAGTCGAGTTGCGTTTCTCAGAGGGTTGTCACAATAAAGCCAAAACCATGGCTATGGCCATGGTTTTGGCCGAATTTCCGTGATTGTCGGAATATGGCATATACTTTTCTCTGACAATAACGGAAATTCGGATTCTTTGAAATTTGAATTAATGATGAAATAAAATAAGGTAAGCGATGTGTCTTATATTCTCTATTTTCAATAAAAAAATTAATTTTGATTCTTCTCCTATAATGTTGGTAGAAATTTTCTATCAATTTATGACCCCCCCTCCTCGAGAAAATTTATGCAATACTCCCCTACTCCCTGAAAATAACTGTCTCGATCCGCTAGTGCAACAAGTTGAGTGAGTATACAAGTCCGCTTTGATAGTGTTGTATCAATTGCCAACATCGGAAGATCAAGATTATCCGTAAAAGAAAACTTAATTTTGAATATTTTCTATTACGAAATTTTTTCAGCATTCATATCTTCTTTTCAACTCGAAAAATAATGACAAAATTAATTAACAATCTCTGACACAAGTTGAACTGCCAATGAATCTCATTATTCGGATAGATAAAACCAAGGAATTTTGCTACCATAATCCACTATGGTGTCAATGATATAACATCAATCAAGGCCAACAGTTTTATAGCCGATATAATCAAATTATCCAGGATGGGGAAAGTGCGAACCAATCTTTCTGCTAGGTAATAAACAAATTCATTAAACAAATAAAAAACTTACTACATCCCAATTCATCTGACTTATCTCCACAGTCGTCTTTATGATCACATTTCATCGATGCTGGAATGCATTTCAAACCATTGGCACATCTATATTGGTCAGGAAGACAAGCTACTCCTGGACATCCTTCTTCGTCCTTACCTGACCTACAGTCTAAGTACCCGTCGCATTTTTTTTCCTTTGGTATACACGGATCGGAAGGTTTGGAACCGCAGTGGAAGTCATCTAATTGGCATTGCCTATATGCTGTGAAGAGAAGAGGGTGCTATTAATCGAGTTAAGTGAAGAAAATCATGAATTGGCGTGATCTTACAAAGAGATGCTTAGTTACATTATAATGATTGCTTTTTGACTTGGGTCCTGTTTCATGAATAAGTTACAAGCTCACAAGTATCTGAAAGTGTGCAATGCAGAGAGAGTAAAATGTGAAGTGATTCGATGGGCTTTAAATCGGTTCACGTTCTTCAACCCAATACCCTCTTTCGCTTCGAGTAGGGCAAGTCTATCACATACGTGCTATGAACGAAGCCAGGACGAATCCTAAAACCCATCCCGATCGATGTCCCTATATCAACACGCTTCAATATTTCATTTAAATGCATAACTAGGGGTCTGAAATGAATGTTTATAGTAAAAACAGCATTTGCGGTTTAACGCCTACTGTTAGAAACATAATGCACTATTTTTGTGTGAATGATAATAATAATATTTATTTGGTGCTAATTACAACTTGCTTTAACTTTGTATTACACAGGTCATCACAGATAGAAGGACTGATGAAATGTTTTTTTCAATATTCTCAGAGAAAAATAAATTCCTATGAAGCAAAGTGATAAAAGCGTCAAAATTCTGAATTTCTTTCAACTATCTTAAAAATTCGCACAAAGAAAATTAAAAAAAAATATAGTAGCACTTAGATGCCATTTTTCATTCATTCATTTCACATATAGTTATGGTGTTTTCGTGTTTTTGTTTAATATTTTGAAGTTGACCATTTTCGACTAAATTCCAGATGAATGACCGGTGTTTTCAAGCTCTTCTGATTACTTGCCCAAAATGCTTCGGAAAATCTGGGAACATTAAACATAATCACGATGCTAATTCGAGATAGTTCGATGGATTGTAAATTTCACTTTGTTATTTTGGTTGAAAAATGTATAGAGCAAACTAATAGTATTTTATATAGTAAACAGCTCTTTGAATTTCTATGGAGAAAGTCACCCTCTTAAATACTAGGTATACTCAATTTCACTTAGATTTTCATCGTATTTATTTATGTATGGATTTCAGTCTCGTTTGTTATCGAATTCGAACATAACTTCTCCCGCCTATGAAAATGTATAATGTGAAAAGATAAATTCTAGGAAGGAAATGGTTTTTTCCACTGCAAATGAAGTATGATTCAATAAGGTTTTCTAATTGATTTATAAATTAGATTTATCATTTATGTATTATCACAAACAATAATTCACTTGTACCAGTAACTTGCTTCATGAAATAGGAATGATATTCATAGCGATAAAGTTCGGAGAATTAATTATCAATTACTACTTTTCAGCATAATCAACGGTAATCTCAGGTAAATGAGGACAATGTGATATTTATGTCAACTTTCGACAATTATGCGAATTCAGTCATGATATATTACAAAAGCATCCATTTTATTTACATTGCTTAAATTTCGTTGTTTTCAGACGATTAACTCATTAAATTAATATTTCGGTTTAATATGAAGAGAAGTTTTCGCGGCATCATCATTAGATTCAGCAATCTTTTATGACGTCTCCATTTAATTTGAAATTTTGGAAGATGCAGTGGAAAATGAAGTAGAAATTCAATTTTTAGAAATCTGTGTGAAATTTTGGTCTCCTGAGTTATATCTTTATAGTTGTTCAAAGGTCATTTTTTGTGGAGGAATAGAATGTTTTCTTGATTCTTTTGTTGGGCTAATCAGCTTCTACAATTGAAACTTGTCAGTACTTTTTCGTATTTTCTGACAAAATTGGCCTTCCGAGCAATTAAATGAAAAACAAGTTATTGTTACTAGTTTTGATAATCATCAGTGACATCTCCGTTTTGAAAATTAGTAGCAACAGGTTTGTGAGAGAAGTGTCATTTTTCATTATTATTTTCCTTAATTTTTTCATTTAATTGTTCGATATGTAAATTTTGTCAAAAAAAATTACAAGTTTGTTGTTTATTTTGAAAATGCAGTTGCATTTTCTAGGTAAATTAATTGTTTGCCTTTCCACACTTAGATAAATTTTTTATATTGATATATAATTGTTGATTCAGGTTGTGGAAGGTGATTACCCAAAGTAAGGTCAATAAATCTTATATATCAGTCTTGTTTTTATTTATAATTTTCTTAGGTTTCTTATTGGGCATGTAAAAAAAATACTTACTACATTCGACTTCGTCGGTTCCATCTATACAATCGACGGTTTTGTCACAGCGATAATATGGCGGTATGCAGTATGTTTTATTCCATATGTACTGCCTACACGTTATTTGTCCCTGTTCACACTCTGGTGGAGCTGCAAAAAAATAGAACAAAAGAATTAAGAACGCTCATCCTAATCACTTCTACTAGTGTTCCGCCCATTAGGCCAGTCAGTGAGAGTTGTCCCAATTATTAATAATAATTTTTTTGAGGAAGAACACAGAAATTTTATATCTATACGTTATACTGTTGAAATTTTCAAGAATTTTATAGGAGTACGAAATGATCACTTAATCACCTTGGACTCCAGTAGCACACGATTGTCCTTCAGTGGAGTTTTTGAAAATAAGCAAAAATGAATTGAATATTTAGTATAGAATTTGCCAATAGATCAATTTTCTCTTGGCAATCGTAATAACAATTTCATTCATTTGGATATTCTTCAAAACACGAAGGTATTATATTTTCAATTTACTGTGATGATTATGGGTTTCATCCACCATATTTATCTCAAATAAAAAAATTAATCTTGAGACGAAAATAAGGAACTCCAATGTTTTCTTATAACTCGACGTGAGATTCAGAAACATATAGTCTTGGAATTTTCGAAAGTTCAATCAAAGACAACTCTTGATCGACATGCAGAAGTAGGTAGGTACTCTAATATACTTCGTCGTTAATCCATAATGTAGGCGAATTGAACGTCAAAATAACGGTACTGGACAGTCTATTAGCGGATGTGAAACTACATAACATGTTAATACTCACGACACGATTGAAATTCATCTTCTCCTTTCTCGCAATCTTTTTGATAATTGCATACTAGTTGCTGGGAAATGCATTTTCCTTCCGGACATTTGAATTTATCAGACGGACAGACTACTGACGCTGGATCTATTCCTGAAAAAAAAAACAAGAAGTTTATAAATCGTGTACTCAAACAGCGATTATCTTAATTGAGAACACCTCTTCGTTATCAACCAAATATGCATTCGCATTGTGCGGTAAGGGTACAAACAATCTACCTAATCGTCGTTGCATATTCTAGTTAAATTATTTCAAATAGTTTTATTTCAAAAATTGCTGACTGAAACTAGAAATCTATACTATTTTGGTGGGTTTCACAAACCGTAATCACCGGTGATCGGAGGTTGATCTAGAATCAATACGAGTTGACAGTTCAAAAATCAGAGTACGCTTTGTGAAACCCACCGTAAATAAAATTCAGATATCTGCCAGTGATTTTTTAATAACAGAATATTAGTTTGATATCATTTGTATACTCCATTCACAATTATAAAATCACAACTCTGGCCATGGTTTCGTTTTCAGGAATTGGTGCACCTGATGAAAAATCTGTGCGCGTACAGAGAATATTGTTAATGACGAAACGTTGTTGCCAGTTGCTTTGTTTACATCAAAGTAAAAGTATCAAAGATATTCCACATTTTGTTAGTTCGAATCGATCGGCGATTTTGGGGCGAAATATCGATAAGGAAATGGCCTATTTTTCCGTTCTTCGTCGTCCAGAAGAAGTTTCCCGTCGATATGAGAAATTTCGTGCAAGTGTAATCTTTTCCTTTCACGACTTTTGGCGTGAGTACGAACGGCAAATTTGAATTGGACCAAAAATCGATTAATAAGCATAAAAAAAAGCAAAAGTAAGTACTAATCGCCTTTTTTACACTTGATAACGAAGTTTTTTTAGGTATCTGGCCGTTTGGAAGGATTTCAAACGAAATTCCGGTCCCCCAGAAGTTTGATTAGTTTCGGTATCGTTTTTGGTGCTCAAAATTTATTTGGGATGTGTAAATGGACAAAAAAGGCTTCCTTATACGATCTTCTAACGAAAGCGACCGGAAAATATGGTTCAGGTAGGATTTTCGAGGAATTATGAGGAAAGAACTTGCAGAATGAAATTGCACGATTTTCGTAAGTACACGGGTTCTGGATGGCCATCATCGGTCTCTAAATGATTATTGTTGATCGTTTTCACGTTTCAGAAAAAAACACGTCGAAGAAGCTTAAAAAAAGAAGAAATATGACTATATTGCACTCAACGATTCAGATTCCGATGAATTGAAATATGTGTCACTGGAGCTTTCATTCCTATCAATCCTTTGCCGAAAGTAGAAATAGGCTATATTGAACCAGAATACAACGGTTTTTTCCATATTCCAGGAGTTTGCGTCTTATTTTAGAACAGGTGAATGATAAATATGTGAAGCATATGTTTGACCTATTCCATTTCATTCGTACAAACCTACTGTGGTAGTAATGTATGAATCTTCTTTAAACTAACAAATTACTATACAGCCAGAATATTTTACTCCTTGTTCATAAGATCAAATAAATGAAATGTATATCTATAAAGCTTTCAGGCTTATTAATTTATATTGCATTGAAATTATTAGTTTCTCTGTAAACAAATTCGTTAATTTAGTTATTTTGTTTATTTTCTTTGTGATGAATGGATAAAACTGTTATTTATTTGAAATAAAGAAATATTAGAAATAGAAATGTTATGGACCCTCACAATCATATCACATATTCGGATTCCAGTAGTGAGTAGAGGGATATGATGTTCCATTATTCTTGATTCTGTAATTACCCATCAATTCATCTTATATATTTGGGTTGATTTTTTTTAAATGAATTCTTGATTAGAATCAACAATTGATGTCGTCAAGTCTTGAACTTTCAGTTCAAGAGGATAATAAACATCAAATCTTCACAAGCATGCATATGAAAATTATGTGAAAGCAATGCAATTTTCTTCCATGGCGAAAAATTATATATTTCAACAGTGATCTCTTGTACTTTTCATGCAAATAACTAGAAAAGGAATCCTTTCTATCAATTCATATATAAACGTAAATTATTTTCGTCCATCACATATTTTCCAATTCATTCACATTCTGAGAAATACGCTAAGAATGTAGAGAGGGCAACATAGTGTTGACTTGGAATATAAAAATATTTTGAAAAACGTCATAACTTCGATACAGAGTGGAATGTGTCAAATTTCCAAGGCCAGAGTTGTGATTTTATAATTGTGAATGGAGTATACGTTCCTTTATTTTGACAAACATTATTTTTTTCTGTTTGTCTGCCTGTTAATCTGCAGAATGGCTGATTCAAATTTTAAGAGACTTTAAAACTTGCTGCTAACACTTTTTCTTGGAATTTCTTAACAATTATTCCAATAGGACCACATTTTCTTTAAAGATTTCAGTTACTCCAACACTTTGTTCAATAATCCATGATTCAATTGATGATGTCAAAAGGAAACAAATAGGCACAAAACAATTGGCGTTTAAGCTCCGTTCATATTTAACATCTTTCCAAACTTTTTTTACACCCTTCATTTTGTAATCGTTCAGTTAGTCTGAAGCCTGTCATCAGAAATAATGATGAAGTTTTTACCAGACTTACCTGACTGAGCCACCAGAAGGGGATAAATGTTTTTTGAGTGTATGTAGGTACTTATGTCTATTTTTTCTTGAGCTTCACATTCCGAACGGCTTGATGGATTTTAGCATGAGGTTTTATTAGATTCGTACAAATCGGGGAGTGACAGGCTAAGTTTTTCCGAAAAACTTTATTCACTGTGAAAATATTGTTTCCGCTTTATCAGCGTGCGCAGGGAAAACAGTTCGCTATAATTATAAATGATGCACTTCACTTTTGTATGTATACAAAAGATCTTAAAAAAAGTCCGCTTCGCAATATCTTCATCCCCTTACGATAGCTCACAAAATCCAATTTTTTTTCTGCAAAGTTTATTGATAATATGTTCCATTTTCGAAGATGTTTGGACTGACAGTATTAATTTTCCTTGAAATTATTATGACAGTAACCTTAGGCCATTCAATACAGATGAAAAATGTCTTTTGCACGATACATTTTGGAGTTTTGAAAAATAATGAATTCCAAAGATTTGAACGAGCGTTTCCCTATAAAGTCTCTACCATATTGTCTTAGAAATACGTGGCTTACAAAGCCTACAGAATCTTATCCCCAAAAATGTATGGGAATAAGTTTGTAGTTTTGCAGAAAATTGACTTAGAATCTAGTTTTATCGTTATCGTTTATTTTACCTACTTACTTACTACCTAGGAGTGATCAGGATAAACAATATATACTTATTTACCACCACTGATCAACTCGTTTATTAACGAAACTTAAAAGATTGAAATGGCAAATTATTAAAAAAAACAACTGCGAAAACATTCAACTGAAATTTCCATAGAATTATTATCGACTATATTCAGATGCATTCAAGAAATTACACATAACTCCTTGAATTATCGACCTTTCAATTTCTTTAGTGTCCAATTTACTTCAAATGTATTATACGATTTAAAACAATTTCAAATAAATTTTCTGTCTAAGATTTCGTATTCCAAATGAAATTTCGTTCGCGAAAGCGCTGAAAATGTTTTTCCTTGAAAATCTCAATTTGAATATCTCTTGACCTTTCTCGCAAGAATATCCGATCAAGATCTACACGAATGAAATTCGACTATCCCGTTAAAATGACATAATTGTATAGGGGGGTCCAAAAAAATGGAAAAAATATCCTCCTCTGAGGGATCACAGGAACGTGTAATTAACTAGTTGCTATAATTCTCTCTAATCGGTCCAAGAGAGAGATCATCCATAATCGGACCGTTATTTTCACAACGTGAACAAGTTTCTGAATGTAGAAGCAGAAATATACCTATAATAGGTCTATAAATACATAGGTGTTTCATAAGTTGCTATTTTTACGACTTTCTGCAATTTTGAAATCTTTCTCCATTTCAAGATGACATCCAATGTTGATCTCATTTGAACAATTTCACACCTTGTATTCAACAGTGTAATATCAATAGATAGCTTTGATTGTTTATATCGCAAATGCCTGAATTGAGATTATTGAATACTAATTTTTTATAATTGTAGATATTTCCAGTATAATAATGAAATTAATGCAACTAAATTAAATAATTCTAAAAGTATGAAATATTTGGGCTTGATGTATTGAAATTTTTTTTCGCAAAACACCGATGATATTCGATGGAGATTCTCGAATCGAAATTTTTTGAGTATCTTCAGTCCAGAACATCACCGGTCTTTTAATAACTGGGTAATGTGGACAATCTTCATCATCACCGTTCATAGTTTTTACAGTTCAGTATGTTTCCTTTAAAATACCTATAGGAAATACCTCCCTGCAATAAAATTCACATTATTATGATAACAGTGAATTGGAATAACCCATTTGAAAATATCACTCCGAAAAAACCTGAATGTGTCATCAAATTTGATGTTGCCTTCTTAGGAAGCTCATTTGCATTACCAGAATATTCTAGATTTCTCATTTGAGCTGACTATTTCCCTCGTCTTAATTTCTACCAATCAGAAACGCGCAATTTTGAATCACAAATGGTTTCTAGATGGAAAAATTGTTTGGCAGCAGCTGTCAGCAGTTTTTTCGGGTTTACCCGCGGCAAAACTTGACAGTTGTTGTCAACGAAAATTAATAATACATACATAGATGCATCCAGAATAATCTGTTACTCAAGAAATAGTCTTGTCAAATACCATTCGTGCATCTAATTTTTCCTGTGAAAAAAATCGAAAAAAGACAGTGCGAAGTAATATTTTTTAACAAAAAGCATTCGTGCAGGTGCAAAAATCCTCGTCTTCGACTCGGATTTTTGTTGCCACCTGCACTCATGCTTCTTGTTAAAATATTACTTAGCAACGTGTTTTTTCGATTTTTTCGGAAAAATTGGATGCACTTATGATATTACTTATGAAAAATTGATTTTTGTCGAAAACGGTTCCTCAAAATAATGTTTTCCACACACCGTTGTGAAGAGGCTTCCAAGACCTTTCAAATGAAGTATCAATCAGCTATTCAATTTTGAGGGGTTGAAGCGCCCCTTTTTAGGGGGTTGCTCGTTCAAGCGTCGAATATAATAATAATAATAATATTAATCCTGTATGATTTCGAGTAGATTAGTAGAAAATTGAGTTTGATGGACACACAGACGGGCAAACCTGACAGAAGGCTTTTTTCATCACGAAAACCGCGAACACCTCATATTTCAAAGACTGATGGACATACATTCTGAGAATAATATTTTTTTCGAAAAAGATGGAAAGGACCATTAATGCACTGATGAAATTTCCAACACACCGTTCTAAAGAATAGTTAATTTTCCAGAATATCTTCCGCACCGTTCAAAGGTATCTTACTTGAGTCACGACTCATTCAAGTTATCAGTTCATTGTGAAATAGTCTTGGGAATGATGTTAACTTATTTTCTATGGCTATTGTTCAGGTACCTACATACATATTATCCATTATATGCACATTCAATTGCAACTCTCAATTTCACAAAGATCCAAGTATCGCCACTGATACCATGTTCGTGCTTATTAAAACGGTGAAATTGGAAGAAACAACTGATAATGTTGTTTTGTTCTAGTTGTCTAAATGTTTCACTTTGTGTTTGGTGTGTATCAGTTTTGAAATATCGAAAGTTAAGATGAAATCAGAATATTTTCTTCCAGAATTTCCAAATCTAGGAAGATGGAATTGACGTAGTTTTCGAGCGTTGAAAGATCAATCTAGGAAAAATTATACACTGCGAAAAAAAACTAACGCACATTATGGAAATCTCAAATTTATTCTACAACTGAAGGTGTTCTCAATGATAATTATTTTAATCAGAATTATGCATGCATACTTTCAACGTTTTTCTTCAATACAGATGTTTTCTCCCAGCAGGAATAAAAAAATTATATCATCAGATTTTGAATGTATTGGCTCCATTCTAAAATCAGTTGTTCTCGATCAATTCTAGTGATCAATAGTTTTTCTTTCGTTTGATTTTCTACACTCGATCGCTATGCAACGCGAAACACGCAATTTGACCCAAGAGGAATGTGCCCAAGCGGTAGTTTTGCGAGAAGAAGTGTGGACATACACAAGAATTGCAGAAAGGTTTGGAGTTTCCCATACAAGTGTGTCCAGAATGTTGCAGCGATTCAGGGAGACAGGTATGAATGTCCGAAGACCAGAACAGGGTAGACCACGGGTAACAACTGCCATTCAAGAACGTTACTTGAGATTTTCTTCGTTGAGACAACGGTTTGCAACCGCTCGCCTCCTTCAAATCAGCTTGAGCAAACTCATGAGGTGCAAATTAGCACTCAGACAATAAGAAATCGCCTCAGAGATGAGAGAATATGATGTAAGGCCTCGTGTCGCGGCAAGAGGCCCAGCTCTTACCCCAGTCCATCGAAAAGCGCGTTTGGATTTTGCGAGAGAGCATATCCATTGGGAAGAGGCCGATTGGGAAAGAGTTCTCTTCACAGATGAGTCTAGATTCCGCCTCTGCCTTTGTGATCGACGTTCCCTTGTATACAGACGTCCACATGAAAGATATGCTCAGTGCAATTTTCTGAATACTACTGGTTTCGGGGGAGGATCGATTATGGTATGGGGTGGAATATCTTTGACTGCTCGCACAGACCTAGTGGTCGTTGATAATGGAGCTATGAATGCTGATAAGTATATATGGAACATTCTTGAAGAGCATGTAGTGCCATTTGCCCCATACATTGGTGAAAATTTCATTTTTATGGACGATAATGCCAGACCTCATCGTGCGCGCATCGTTCAGGAGTACCTTGAAGAGGTTGAAGTCTCTCGAATGGAATGGCCAGCAAGAAGTCCAGATCTCAATCCGATTAAGCAGGTTTGGGACAACCTCAATAGAAGGCTGAGAAGTTCAGAAAATCATCTAGCTACTCTTATTGACTTAGGAATCCAACTCGGAGAAATCTGGGGAGGATTAGATCAGAACATTTTAAGATCACTCATTTTGAGTATGAACCGTCGTTGCCGAGCTGTAATTAACGCAAGGGGTGAAAATACCAAGTATTAAATCACTTATCAGCATTTCAGTATTTTGAAAATTGTTCATTTTTTCTTTCACATAAGATTCGGTGAAATCCTGAATTTTTGTTTCATTTAATGTGTCTTGTTTCGTTCAAAACCTTCCCGAGAGAACATAAAAAATAAGTTATAAAGTCAATGTAGAGTTAACTTTCATTAAAATTGAGATTTTCAGAATGTGCGTTAATTTTTTTGCGCAGTGTATTTATGGAATTACAGACTGAAAAATATTCAACAACCTAATTTCCGTTGAAAAAATGGGACATTTCGTCACGATGTCTGTATTTTTAGAATTTTTTGCAGATTGATCTCAATCGCGTTTGTTCGAATCCTTGGTCGAATTCAATTCTGCCCCTCTACCCCTTGGATGCGTCAGTTTACTTGAACTCGAATTTTTCCGAACTTATCAACCTCGGTGATGACAGATAAATGTTCCTAACTCCATAAAACTAACCAAGATCCTTCAAGAGGTGAAAATCTGATATGCTGATCAGCAGATATTATTCTCTTGCTCTTGCATGATTAAACCAGAAAATAGCAACCTTTTGCTAAATACCTGGACGTTAATGGATGAAGTTATAGCTGACGGCTACATCACGACATTCACGATTGAAGAAACATTAAGCCTATCACGGACGTTCTATTGAGTATCAAGAAGGCAGTGAAGTCACAAACGAGAAATTATTCTTCATCCACTTCTCAGCTAATTATCAATTCATGATTGGAAATAATGCCGAATGGGATTTAATTGGACAGGTTTTCGAAGAAACTATCAGAAATACTGAAAATTGGGTACTTTATTGTCTTTTTGTTTTTGGATATTTTCTTGGTATAAAAAGAATTATCAACTTTGAAAGACCATGTATCACACACAAATTTTCTGAAATTCTCTTCGCTATGAGAGGTGGAGAGGTTTCTTCTCTTTCGACACTCAAAAGAAGATGGAAAAAAGTAGACTTCGACAAGATCTGCAAACTTGAGACTCCGGGCAAATATCGACGTGTATGAGTCGCTTTACGTCCGACGATGCTCAACAAAGCAGGAACGATAGTGAGTTCAATTCAACTCGCCTGACGCGATTGTGTGAATAAGCTAGACTTTGTTCCCTTCTCTCCAATAGGCAGGCCGTGGTACCCGTCGGTACCACTGTCACTTGCTCACCGTTTATCTCTCTTTCTCTTCTGAAAACTCTGTTTATTGTTGTATATGTTATAAACACACAAATACGTAACAGCCACCAGCGCATGGTACCATTAGGTTCTGTTGGACTGGCCCGATACGGATGTTGTGGTGATTGGTGGTACCAGAGCCATAATCAATAGCTTCCAGGTATTTCTGATAAAGCGGAATGTTCGCGATGAGGCAGATTGCGATAATGAATGATTATTTAGTCCATGATTCCTCGGGAACCATTTACTTGACCTTGGTCTTTAATTTGATGGTAGCGGCGTGGGTTTTTCAGGAAGAACCAAGTGATGCACCTAGTGGGGTCATTTAAATTGGATCAATGCATAGCGCCTCTTAGGTCGGAAGGAGGAAGTAATAATTCATTTTTGAGGATAACGCTTCTGTGGACGTAAGATGATAAAGAGTATCTACTAACCTTGCTGTCACAAATAAAGATTCCTAGGCGTTTAACAGATTCTTAGGCTGGTGCAGTTGATATTCAGTGATTATTTAGTTCAACGTTCTGTCGACATTCATTTACTCGACCTTGGTCTTTAGTGTGATGGTACTCTATATATTTTTCGAGAGAATGAAGATGTGTTTAGACACCGACCATCCTGTTAGTTTAAAGGGAGTATGAAAGGGGTTTTACAGAAATCTCGGATGAACAAGAAACAAGAGCACTTGACCCTCAATTTGACCTTGGTCTTTGACTTGATGCCAAAACTTTAAATTTTAAATCTTGTACAGGAACCAGATGTTTGAAGACTAGACTAGGAAGTAGAAATGTTTTTATCGGAACATTGCTTAGCGCCACTAACGTCAGAGAGGATAATCAATTGGAGCTTGACAACGAACCGCCTTATGGTACTAAGAGAAGTTCTGAGTATTACAGACACTTTAGAGAAATACGAAGTCCCATAAAGTGATGTTGCTTGATTATTAAATCTATGATTTTCTCGACATTTTTTACTTGATTTCGATCTTTGATTTGATGTCAGCGTTGTGAATGCTGCGGAGGGATTGAATTTTGGAAGGTCAATAAACGTAGTAAGGGGTTCATTTTCAGTAGGTTCGTATACAGGTCCAAAATATTTGAAATAGGAAGCATCCTTAAAAACAGTTTGTTTGATATTATCAGTGTGGGTTTTCCGTAAGAATCAATGCTTGAAAGTACGATCATTTTTAGTGGATTAGTACCTAGCTCCACTTGGGTTGGAGCCGTTGGAGGCTTGGAGGAGGAAACATTCGATTGGGGATGAATCATAATATTCGGTTGAGCAATTTATTCATTTACTCTATGACATTTACAATTGTTCGGAATTGTGAAACGGATAGGAAAAGAGGAAATAATATTAATAATCATGAAAAATTTTCTCAAAAATTATTCGATATACAGGGTCTTTCACGAGGAACCTCACCCATATTTATACGGGAAACTACTGAACGTATTTTCATGAAATTCAGCACTTATAAGTATTTCACGATGCTGATGAAATCTAAAATATTTTCAAGGCATGAGCACCTCCGGTTTTTCCGGAAATGACGTCAACTTCCGTTTTTCAAATTAGAACACCATTTTTTTATTGCAGAAATAGATTCCTTAGAAAATTTCAAGTTATTTTGATGTAACATTTTTCAGTTTTGGTTGGAAAATTCTCTCTGAGCGGGAAAATTCGAAAAAAAAATCGAAAATAGAGCTCCGCTGAAACAAGAATAACTTCGAGGTTTTTGGATGGAAAATTTTCATTTTTGGGATTTTTCAAGATGTAAGATTGATTTATCCACTTTAAAAATCGAAATCGCGATTCATGATACAGGGGGTGAAAAAATCGCTTTCAAAGTTAGGGATGATAAAATCGTGAAAAATAAATTTTTTCAAATTAGAACCCCATTTTTTTATGGCAGATATTGAATCTACGTTAAAAAATAATATGAGTGTATGCATCACACCCTTGACCTAAAGTGGATATAAACTCAGAAAATATCCATTTTAGGGCAAGGGTGTGATGCATACACTCACATTATTTTTTAACGTAGATTCAATATCTGCCATAAAAAAATGGGGTTCTAATTTGAAAAAAATTACTTTTCACGATTTTGTCATCCCTAACTTTGAAAGCGATTTTTTCACCCCCTGTATCATGAATCGCGATTTCGATTTTTAAAGTGGATACATCAATTTTACATCTTGAAAAATCCCAAAAATGAAAATTTTCAATCCAAAAACTTTGAAGTTATTCTTGTTTCAGCGGAGATTTATTTTCGATTTTTTTTTCGAATTTTCCCGCTCAGAGAGAATTTTCCAACCAAAACTGAAAAATGTTACATCAAAATAACTTGAAATTTTCTAAGGAATCTATTTCTGCAATAAAAAAATGGTGTTCTAATTTGAAAAACGGAAGTTGACGTCATTTCCGGAAAAACCGGAGGTGCTCATGCCTTGAAAATATTTTAGATTTCATCAGCATCGTGAAATACTTATAAGTGCTGAATTTCATGAAAATACGTTCAGTAGTTTCCCGTATAAATATGGGTGAGGTTCCTCGTGAAAGACCCTGTATATGCAGGTTGTAGATGACACCGAGGAAGTCATTTTTGCCTTATGACATATACCCCGTTTTTGACGCATAAGAGAGATACAGGGTGTTTAATGTCAACTTTGAGCAATATTCTGTGAACTGTAGTGAGATATGCGTGACATTTGAAGAAATAACGGTTACTGGTCACATCTTAGTATTTTAGGGCTCAATTCAATACTGGTGTAGAATTCTGAAAAAAAAAATTTCTAAATGGCGGAAAGCCTGCAAAGTTGGAATTTTTTTTTCTCGGTTGCCAACTTGAAAAGCACTATTTCAACGTAGGTACTCGATTTTCTAAGATTTTCCGTGAAAAGAATTTTTCAAAATTCGAACTCAACATTTTTTTTTTCAGTGAATAAAAAATTTCGGTCGGAATTGTTGAAATTTTCCATGGTTGAACGATCTTTCATTCTGAATACTGAGGTGAAAACAGAATGAAATAATATCTATTGGTTTTCTTTTCGTAGCCTTCCAAAGATCAAGCTCGGAGACCTTTCATAATATTTATTCAGAAAACTGGAAGCCGTACGAAGGCCAAAATTGTGCTAAAGAGCTGCCAGAATGACCCGGACGAAAATATGAATTAATAAACCAAAAAAAATTTTTTCAAAAAACTTTGGTAGGATTCGAACTCTCTACGAGTATGAATTGGGTTTATTTTGATCTTATAAATTTCCGTTACCAAAGCGACGCTAGTGAATCGAGAGTGGAGAGTTCGATTCCCACCAAAGCTTTTTGAAAGAAAATTTGTTGGTTTATAAATTCATATTTCCGTCCGGGTCACTCTGGCAGCTCATAAGCCCAAATTTGACCTTCATTTATTTGAATAAAAATTATGAAAGTTCTCCGAGCGTAATCTTAGGAGAAAAAACCACCAGTGTTCATATTTTCTGTGAATTCTTTGAATTTCAAATCAGGAAATTAGAAGACTGAATCTGAGTGCCATTAGATATAATATTATGAATAGAAATATTCACGTGGCTAATTGGACTTAAATTTATACAAGAAATGAAATGAACCGAATTTTCATTCAGAATGGCTACTTTCAATATCCAACAGGAACTAAAACCTCTTTAATGTATGTCAATATGACATAACCAGAGAATATTGTTTTTAGATCAACCTAAACAAATTAATATATTAAAGATTGATATAAAAATCTGTTTTATGGAGATCGATTTAATCATCCAAACAAAAAACCTCCTTAGAAGTAAAATTTATATTATAGTGATTTCATTTTATTTTTTGGAGGGCGATTTAAATAAATATAAACTCCAGGACAGAGATTACTGACAAGCTATTTTCTCTGCGAAGAAAATATTATAAGTTTGGTCTTCTTAACTTGTATGTATATGCATTCCATATTAATTGATTGTTGGTGGAAATGAGGAAATCACGAAAATACAAAGGCAAACTCACCGAGACAAAATCAAACTATTTTTCCTATATTTAACATAAACTTTCTGTACCTATACACGAAACCTAAGTTCAATTTCAAGAATCAAACGTTTACTGAAAATAAATTTTCACCAATTATCAAAATCTCCACCAACGAATTGAATTTATGCATTTATCCTACACATAATTACCTCAATTTAAATAATGGTTAGAAATAAAATCTTTATTGTATGAGTTAGAACTAGTGATGTTCATTGTGGAAAATGTTGCGCAAAAAATTCCTCATTTTGATTTGATACACCTATCTCATCGAAGGTTGTACTATATCAATTCAATAGCTTGAGGCAATGACAATCGAAAATATATTTTATTTCTTCAATATTAGAAGAAAACAGACCTCTATAAAATCATGAAGGTCTTTTTATTGCCTATTGAATTAGTTTTGTAGAAAACCACAAGGAATAATGAATTAAACATTGAAATTTCATTAGGAAATATGAATAATGTATTATTTCGGATAAGATCATGAAAACTTATCAAAATTGATAATGTTATTCCTCAAATTATTCAACTTATGATTTTTGTATTGTTGATGGATTTGAATTTAATAAACGGGAACTGATGGAAAACTCGTATAGAGATAATAAAAATATAAACCCTTAATTTTTTGGGTACCGATTTTCAACCCTTTTTTAATACAGGGTGTTTCCTAATAGAATGACAATATTCATGAGGGTGATTTTTGGGCCCATTTTAAGAAAAAAATACTTCACATGAACAAATGTCCTGAACGTCTTACCTTTTGATATACAGGGTGGTAAAGTTTTAAAAAATAAATCATTTCTTATCAATATCTGCAATACTCATTCAGATATTCCAATGAAATTTGTCATACATGAACTATGAATCAAGGGGCGTTTTTTAATGTATCATTTTTTTTCAATTTCCACCATTAGCGTTCGTACGTAATTTGACCTGCCTATTTTGGCAGACTTTGATGGTAGGCCACAGATATTTCCTGAAATAAAAATTATTTTTGAAAATCCTAATCATTTCTTACCAAAGTTGATCACTCGATTTTTGTCTATCCGATGCCAATGCAGGATTTTCGCTCAAAAAAATAAAACCGTTTCTCTGCATGATCATAATATATAATATATAACAATATCGTTAATATACAGGGTGTCCCACTAGTGCCGCAGCGGACGATATACGCGTAACGGACTGCGTTTTGCAAAATTTTTTGATGCAGACTTGATATACTACAAGAAGAGCACAACCTAAAAATATTTTCGATTATATAGGGTGGCCCACAAAAGAAGAATAGCGGGTGACTTTGTTTTTTCAAATGGGACACCCTATATTCAATAGTGTTTTTCAATTCTCTGAAACTTCCTGCATGCTTCCGTATACTTTTCACATATTTTTATTCGACAGTTTTCTAAATATTGGCCATTTTGACAAAAAAATGATACTTGTAGAGGCTATGTTATGCAATTATATTTCACGAACCCTTGCACAAACCAATTACAGTTTTATATGGATTGAAAGACAAGACTTCAAAGTATCACACCCAGCCATAATAAAGCATCTCCAGCATACAGAGTGTCCACAAAAGGACTATCAACATGACGAATTTCAAATCGATTTTTCTTCTTTTTTTCAAATGCAATGCATATAATTTTTTTTCATCATTGTAATCACCATTCATTTTACTTCATTTTTTGTCAAATACATGATATGCATATCTCTAACGGAATAGGATTTTTAGAGTTTTTCCTCCAAATTCACATTCACTTTCGAATTCAAAAAGCAGATTTGACTTTTCTGTGGTTATTGGGAACTGTCAAATTATTCTATTCAAAATTAACATCATTGCAGCTTCAATTCAAATCATCATAGTTTTTACGGATTGGATGAATACTCACACAATGATGTAAAATTTCAAGAAATACCAATGAGTTTGAATGTACAAGTTATGAATGCTTCAAAAAAACGAGTTTCAAAACTTCAGGATACAAAAAAGTGCCCGCTCTTATCCTTATACAACTTTCTTCGAAAAAATGATATTCATAAGTTTCACAGGCACGCACGCAGATCTTCAAGCTCGCAAGCTCAAAGCTTGTTTCAAATTTTTGGAAGATTCGACGTTCCAAGTAGAAACATAGAAAATTATCAAAAATGTATTATGTCTTCAGTAACTGCTTTCATCACATTTTTGAGTAGATACATCGAAACCTTCTAGTTTCTCATTTCGCTATAATATGAATTGAAGCTTCAATGATGGTAATTCTGAGTGGAATAATTTGACAGTTCTCAATAACCACAGAAAAGCCAAATCTGCTATTTGAATTCGAAGGTATATGTGAATTTTAGGGAAACATTTCGAAAAAACGCTTAAAAATCCTATTCCGTTAGAGATATGCATATCATGTATTTGACAAAAAATGAAGTAAAATGAATGGTGATTACAATGATGAAGTAAAATTATATGCATTGCATTTGAAAAAATGAAGAAAAATCGATTTGAAATTCGTCATGTTGATAGTCTCTTTGTGGACACTCTGTATGCTGAAGATGGTTTATTATAGCTGGGTAGGATACTTTGAAGTCTTGTCTTTCAATCCATATGAAACTGTTATTGGTATGTGCAAGGGTTCGTGAAATATAATTGCATAACATAGCCTCTACAAGTATCATTTTTTTGTCAAAATGGCCAATATTTCGAAAACTGTCGAATAAAAATATGTGAAAAGTATACGGAAGCATGCAGGAAGTTTCAGAGAATTGGAAAACACTATTGAATATAGGGTGTCCCATTGGAAAAAACACCCGCTATTCTTCTTTTGTGGGCCACCCTATATAATCGAAAATATTTTTAGGTTGTGCTCTTCTTGTAGTATATCAAGTCTGCATCAAAAAATTTTGCAAAACGCAGTCCGTTACGCGTATATCGTCCGCTGCGGCACTAGTGGGACACCCTGTAGATACATACATATTGACAATATCACCATGCAGAGACATACGTAGATTTTATTTTTTTAGATGAAACCAGTGCGTCGGACTAAAAAATTCAAGAGATCAAATTTGCTGATAATTGAATTCAGATTTCATTTCTTTTTTATTTTAAGAAAAGTTTACCACCCTGTATCTCAAAAGGTCATATGTATGTTTATATGAAGTTTTGTCCTTAAGATGGGCCCAAAAATCACCCCCATGAATATTGACATTAGGAAACACCCTGTTTAATAGTTCCTCTACATCTTGGTATGTATTATGGACCATTTTTACGAGGTCAGTAGCCTACAGTCCACTACTCCACTAAGCCAGAGCTATTTTATTGGAGCGGATTATTCAGGACAGTTTGCATAAGGCCATTATTAGACTGGCAAAGTGTATTGTCTTTGCCACTGACCTCGTGTAAATGGTCCAAAATATCAATTTCGTACAGTACCTAAGTATATTGTAATCTCACACTGAAATGTGAAACTGATAAAATAATATTTCAAAATTTTTTTTTAAATAGAATGAAATATTTCATTCTTGTAGAGAAGGAACGATAGTATATACAACAATTTCTCTGTTGTTTCTCCACAAGGTATATGGGCATCATCGACGCTCAATGTAGGTCAACTTACCGGTTAAGGCCACGAAGAGTAGAACTTCAAGCGTTAGAAGTTAGGCCATTTACTCTGGTTCTTATTATTTTACTCTTCCGATTGTATAGTTGACCCTATAATTAGTCGTCTACAGGAAAAAGCACTTATTGTTCATGTAACACAATAGACCTATGGAATTTCTAACCAATCTAATTTCATAGTTTGGCAAATTGTATACAGCATATGAAATTTTGCTCAAAAATTACCCATAGCACAAATTGAAGGTTTCCTTCTAGGAATGAATTATTTTCTTATTTGTGGTATACAATTCTATTTAATTCGGTTTGAAATTGATCAAATGATTCCTTTCTTGAATTGAACCGGATAAAAGAGTATGAGGTAGTATATAACAATTATTTCAGTTTCTCAGATTGATTGATGGTTGTCTAATTCATAGGAAATACTCCGATAAATTAGGTATTCCTAAATAGGAAACAATTCTCTAGAGAAAATTTCAAAACGAAAGAAAAAATACTAAAATCATTTGTTTTACCTCTGACCTAAATATTCAAGTCCATTCGAGAGTCCATTCAAAATTTTTACATTTTTGGTTTGCTTATTTGTCGACAAAGCATCAAATGATCCTAAGTTGATCATATACGACAAATTAATTTAGGAAATACGATTTCCATCTAAACTCAATGAAGGAATCAGTCAAAACAATTTCAGTGTCAGTGACTTGTCGCACAGCTTTTCAGGGACACAATGAGTTTGGTAACAGTTACAGAAGACAATTTGGAATGCACGGTGTTTGAGCCACAGGAAGTTTTATTGACTCGGAGAAGTAAGAATGACTAAATAGGTTCCATCTTGACGAATTGAGTTGATGATATTGAACTTGAGGCAACAAATTCAATATCAGCACTTGCCACTTGCACACGTTAATTGAATAAGAAACGGAAAGTTTATTCGTTTTTGTTGAAAAAATGAAATCAGCGTAGTACGTGTAGGACCAGTCATAATCAAGAGTTGGAACTGAAAAAGCGAATGAATATCATAAAAAAATATTGATCGATTGGAGGTGAGAAGCCTCGGAAACTGTTAGAAAAGACATATTTCATGCCGATGCAGGGATAAAAAAAGTCAGGTAAACAACTGAAAATAAATATTCCACCCAATAATTGAACAATCATTTATCATACTGTTCAGGGCTTAGTAAGTATGTATAGTAAAATCTTAAGTTGAAAATTTGTCGAAGATGCCTTTCAAATTGAATATTCATCCAACTTGCTATGTGAAACCCTAGAAAAGAAACGGAGCCACTTCGAGTTAATTCCAGTAGGTATTCCATACCTAATCGATAATACTCACCGAAAGTATTAAGGTGGAATTTAATAACGGTATCGGTTTTCGCGAAATGAAAGAAGAAAACGCGTATTTTTTCTGTAACCGCTGCATGTTTTTCCACTGACAGGTTTCAACGGGAAGAACGTGTGAAAATACTGCATTTCTCACAACGTTCACCACACGAAGATTATAATTCCAAGTAGAGTTAATAACATTACTCTTCATTAATCATCGATAATTGAGTCTAAGAACAGGAAATCAACATGAAGTATTTATCAAACCTAGGTACCTACATTCATTATGGAATATCTAAAACGATTCTATATCAATTATTGAAAAGATTTAGTTATCTTGCTGATCGTTTGGAAAAAACAAAATGAGGAAATTTAAAATGAGGAACACGAGCTGGAGTTAGATTTATAATAATAATATTTATTCACCAACAGAATTTGTTACAACTATACTAAGATGAGCAACTAAAATGTTAGTTGTCAAACAAAAAAACGAATAACAATATCAATGAAAATTCTTCCTTTTTCTGTCAACACCTGTTTCCTACAATATTTCCAATATTCATCTACATATATTGTAGGCTTCGAATAGTTATAAATAAAATCGCGTTTTGTCCTTAAATGTATTTAAATTATTGATCTTTTTAAAAGAGGCAGGTAGTGTGTCAATAAGCCATTCTCTTTGAAAGCTCCTCTACCTCTGCATGAATTTCTATATTCAAGATATAAAATTTTCTCGGTGAGAGTTTTTGTGTAATAAAGATTTTTTCAGCATGTTTTTAGCATTCATCGAAATAATTGTATCCCATTGAGAAAATAATGCAAGAATGTAGTATTGTTGAAGCCATTTCGAAAAATCATTGAAATTTTATTGTTGTTATGACCTCCGTAGTTATATGTACTGAGGTAGACTATGCAATATCTCACTAATAATTGATAACGAAATATGGTCGACAGAGCGAGAGAGAGACAAATAAATGTTTGTTCCCTTTGCTGGAATGCTCATTAGTAATCCAAAAATCATTAGGTATCATGGTGCCGCCACTGGGGAGATTGTTATTATTTCGGAGCTTTGCACTTTTCGGCAGTTCGAGTACCAGAATGGGTAACGCTAACGCCTAACCTTAATGCGGCCCATACACAAGCTACTTTTTCGGCGTTCTGGTAGCTAGCGTCACCGCAAGCGACCAAAACGCCTAAAAGTAGCCCGAAAAACGCCTGTGTATGTCTATTCGCTGCCACGGTGACGAGTCGCTGTGCACGACGCAACGCCGGACGCTAAGATCAAACGTGTTTGATTTTAGCGTCAAGATAGCCGGCGAAACGCATGAAAAACGCTTGTGTGTGGGTGAGAGCGTTTAGAATGGCAGAGAATCATGCAAGATTTGCACATTCAGAAGAATTCATTACGAATTTCAATGAACTATATTGAAGAATAAGTGTTTGTGGATGATTAAGAGCAAAGAATATTCGAACAGAACACTAAAGAATAAAGCCTACGAAGAATTGTTAGCTTTATGTAAACAATATAACGATGAATGCGATATCGATTTCGTGAAGAAAAAAATAAAAAGCCTCCGAGACTCATTCCGTAAAGAATACAAAAAGGTACGAGCTACGGAAAAGTCGGGTGCAAGTACGGAAGACTTTATGCACCAAATTTATGGTACTTCGATTTACTTTCATTTTTAAAAGTGTCTTTAACCCATATTCGACGTTTCTTGCATTCACCCTTTTCATTTATTAAGATTATAGCACTGGCTATTTTTTTTTTGCCTGAGCGACATTTTAAACCTCTCTCGTCAGCGATCAGTGAGCTACTGAGACGCTTGTGTGTGGTCAAAATTGCACGAGCGTCTGGGACGCTCGCAAAACGCTAGCTGCCAGAACGCCGAAAAAGTAGCTTGTGTATGGGCCGCTTAACCTATAAACTTGAGTTATAAATTCAAATTCAATTATCTATTTAATTGATCTGAGCGATTAGTTTCGGCCATTTTTTCAATATTTTTTCTTATTTTCGTGATCACACGATATTCACGAAATCATTACCAAAATACACTGCGCAAAAAAATCAACGCACATTATGGAAATCCCAAATTTATTCTACAACTGAAGGTGTTCTCAATGATGATTATTTTTATCAGAATTATGCATGCATATGTTATCCACTTTCAACGTTATTCTTCAATAGGTATGGATGTTTTCTCCCAGCAGGAATAAAAAAAGATGATATTATCAGATTTTGAATGTATTGGCTCCATTCTAAAATCAGTTGTTCTCGATCAATTCTAGTGATCAATAGTTTTTCTTTCGTTTGATTTTCTACGCTCGATCGCTATGCAACGCGAAACACGCAATTTGACCCAAGAGGAATGTGCCAAAGCGGTAGTTTTGCGAGTAGAAGGGTGAACATACACAAGAATTGCAGAAAGGTTTGGAGTATCCCATACAAGTGTGTCCAGAATGTTGCAGCGATTCAGGGAGACAGCTATGAATGTCCGAAGACCAGGACAGGGTAGACCACAACTGCCATTCAAGAACGTTACTTGAGAGTTTCTTCGTTGAGACAACGGTTTGCAACCGCTCGCCTCCTTCAAAATCAGCTTGAGCAAACTCATGAGGTGCAAATTAGCACTCAGACAATAAGAAATCGCCTCAGAGAATATGATTTAAGGCCTCGTGTCGCGGCAAGAGGCCCAGCTCCTAACCCAGCCCATCGAAGGGCGCGTTTGGAATTTGCGTGAGAGCATATCCATTGGGAAGAGGCCGATTGGGAAAGAGTTCTCTTCACAGATGAGTCTAGATTCTGCCTCTACCATTGTGATCGACGTTCCCTTGTATACAGACGTCCACATGAAAGATATGCTCAGTGCAATTTCCTTAATACTACTGTTTTCGGGGGAGGATCGATTATGGTATGGGGTGGAATATTTTTGACTGCTCGCACAGACCTAGTGGTCGTTGATAATGGAGCTATGAATGCTGATGAGATAAGTATATAAGGAACATTCTTGAAGAGCATGTAGTGCAATTTGCCCCATACATTGGTGAAAATTTCATTTTTATGGACGTTAATGCCAGACCCCATCGTGCGCGCATCGTTCAGGAGTACCTTGAAGAGGTTGAAGTCTCTCGAATGGAATAACCAGCAAGAAGTCCAGATCTCAATCCGATTGAGCAGGTTTGGGACAACCTCAATAGAAGGCTGAGAAAATCATCCAGCTACTCATAATGACTCAGGAATCCAACTCGGAGAAATCTGGGAAGGATTAGATCAGAACATTTAAAGATCACTCATTTTGAGTATGAACCGTTGTTGCCGAGCTGAAATTAACGCAAGGGGTGGAAATACCAAGTATTAAATCACTAATCAGCATTTCAGTATTTTGAAAATTGTTCATTTCTCTTCTTTCGCATAAGATTCACATAAATTGATTTATTTCAAATAAAAGGGATCGATTGAACTTCTATCAAGGAATTACTGTCAATTTCGAGGTCCAAAGGAAGGGGGGGTCATGGCTCCATGCTCCATGGCCACCCCCCTGTGTCCGCCGGTTATTTGGATCAGTCAATCTTCGGGTTACAACCTTCGACCACACTACCTCTGAAGATGTCTTCCGCAGCTGTAGGCGAAACGTTAGGTGAATTCGGTCGTGCGAAAATATTCACGAATATGATTCAAAGGCAATAATATGAATTTTCTCTCCATATGAGGTCAGTATATAATGTATTGAGGACGACCAATAATAGCATATCGATTGTTTCTTCTCTTCAGTTTTTATTATTCAAAACATGCCAAAAATGAATACGGAACAAACTAAGCCCACTTTCGTTATAATATTTATCGAAATAAATATCGTCCGTGTGTAGATTTGAAGAAGTGGTAACCTTAAACTGAGTTGAATAAATACGCGCGATTCACCTTCATTCTCATTGACAGAAAGAAGGAAGCTGTCGATTTGTAGGAATGTTCCAGAATATTAACTCAAGCGCATATCATAAAATTGCAACGAAGAAGTTTTACCGCCGTCGGATGGATGAAACCGAGTTATTTGTTCATTGATCCGTAATTATTGAATAGAGTATTCAAAATACATCTGTTTCTTCAAGCATATTACATTCATAATCCACTGACTACTCAAATATGGCTCCCTGGTTTTTGGTTAAGGTATCCTAAGTTATGTAAATCCGTCTAACGTATGGTGAAAGTCCAGTGTCTGGCTTGTGTACAGAAATGGTGTCCACAATTCCCAAAAAACCCCAACCTAAGATGGAAGGTATCGTGTGGCGAAATGCATGGCACATGGAATGATGTGTCTCGAACAATTTCTCCAGAAAAACGGATGAAACAGAATAGACAGTGGAAGAATTAGTTCAAGCCACTCAAAGCTTGGAGGGAGATAATGATATATCACCCCAGTGGAAAAACTGAAACAAGCCACTAAGAACGTTGTGAAAGATTGGAAACACTTATAGTGTAAACCACTATAAATTTTGTGTGGCACACATAAAGAAAATTTGTTTTTAATAAAATTCGATAATTGTCTGTAGTGTTTATTCTAACAGTCAGATTTACAATATGAATATTTAACAAGCGTTTCACACATACGATCCTATAACAAACATGCGCATTGTGCGGAGATAATATGTACAGGATGGTCTGTACATAACTGGCAAAACAGGAATATCAATTTATTATGTTATAATGTGAACAATTCTTTACATATCTCAAACCAATAATTCAGATATAATTGGCATACAGGAATAACAATTTTCAAATAAATTTATATAATTCAAACATAAAAGAAACTGCAATTTTATAACTGAACTAAATCTACATTAATTTTTGCTAACCCAATGCATAACTGAAAAGACTCCGGCAAGAAAGAGTCAGTTGTAGATAGGAAGTATGGCAATCTTGGAAATAGATCTCTTATAAATTTTATTATTCATGATAACTTCAACAACCCTTACTCGATCATCCTTACCGGGTATAATTTTGGAAATTCGCCCCATTGGCCAATGAAGAGGAGGAGCATTATCCTCCTTTAATAATACTAGCATACCCTTTTCAATATTTGGGAGTGCTTCCTTCCATTTGGGTCTATTTTGCAACTGCAAAAGATACTGTTTACGCCAATGGTTCCAAAAAATTTGACGCATTTTAGAACACACCCTCCAAAATTTCAATTTATTTTGCGGTACTTGAGATAAGTCATGTTCTGGTAATGCATTCAATGCTGCTCCGGTGAGAAAATGCGCAGGAGTGAGATAATTAAAATCAGACGGATCTCGAGAAATTTGACACAGTGGTCTCGAATTCAATATGGCCTCAATTTGAACTAAAAAGGTATTGAGTTCCTCATAAGTTAAACCATAATCTCCCACTACCCTTTTTAAATGAAATTTGACACTTTTTACTCCAGCTTCCCAAAGACCGCCAAAAACAGGAGAATAACTAGGAATGAAACTGAATTTTATACCCAAACCAGCAGCATAATTTTGTACCGTGTTTTTATGGTTTTTCGATATCAACAATTTATAAAGTTCTTCAAATTTTCTTTGAGCTCCCTTAAAAGTTGTGCCGTTATCGCAGAATATCTGTGAGGGCAAATTTCTTCTTGAAGAGAACCTTTTGAATGCCGCAATAAATGTATCCGTGCTCAAGTCGGATACAAGTTCTAAATGAAGAGCTTTAGTAGAGAAACAAACAAATACCGCAATGTATCCCTTAGATATTAAAACCTTTCTTAATCGTGATTGTTTTATTTTAAATGGACCACAAAAATCCACACCAACATTCTCAAATGGTCTAGATTCTGTTACTCGAGGTGCTGGAAAACTTCCCATCAGTTGCTCCGAAAATTTCGCTTTTAGTCTGAAACATTTAACACATTTATGTAAGACCTTCTTAATTTCGCGAACCCCGTTTATTAACCAAAATTTTCTATTCAAGTTTGCGAGTACTAATCTTGTGCCAGCATGAAACAAATTGAGATGTTCTCGTATTATAATCAAGTTCGTGATATGACAGTTTTTAGGCAGAATAATAGGATGTTTTTCAGAATAGGAGATTGGAGCATTATGTAATCTTCCCCCTACTCTCAGTAATCCATCCTGATCAATAAATGGGAATAAAGAATACAAACTTGACTTTTTACAGCTGATTTTTCCATTAGTTTCCAAACTTTGAAATTCACTTCCGAAATAAGTCGCTTGTATTGATACAATGATAGTTTTCAATGAATTATCTAATTCCGAACTTGTAAGAATTTCCGTAACTCTTTCATTTTTTGTAACCCTACAATTATGAATAAATCTGAGACAAAACGCTATAATTCTTTGTATCTTACTGATGGATGAAAATCGCTCAAAATAAACAGTGCTGTTCTGTCCTCTGTTCTGACTTACAACATTCAAACCAACCGCAGGCACATATTCAGGGTCGTCAGATACAAATGATTTTTTGAATTCCTGAATTTTATCAATTGTCAATGGGATCTCTTGTTGCGAATTGAGAATGGTTTCAGGACCACACCACCATAGTCTGTTATTGTTAAAGCAATGAAAACTTTGAACACCTTTCGTCAACAAATCAGCGGGATTGTTTCGACTATTCACATAATGCCATGAGGAAACTGAAGTCAACTCTCTTATGAGACTTACCCTGTTCGCAACATAAACATTTAATTTTATAGGTACGGAATTAATCCAAGCCAGCACGATTTCAGAATCAGAAAACAATGAAACGTGGGATACTTGATTTTCCAACTCCAAAATTTTTGTTATTTTATGTACTAGTTTACTCAATAAAACTGCGCCATCGAGCTCCAGTTTTGGTATTGTTAAATTTTTATTCAGTGGTGCTACCCTAGATTTCGAAGTCAATAAATTAACTGAAATATTCCCCTCGTCGCTTATAGTTTTGGCATAAATACAACAACCATAAGCATTCATTGAAGCATCACAAAATCCGATAAGAGTAACCTTAGTGTTTTGAGTACAATTTTTAATATTTCTTGGGACAATGACGGATGGTATAAATGAAAGTTCCTTGAGAAACTTATGACAACTTTCATATAATTCTTGAGGTAACTCCTCATCCCAAGATATTTTTTTTATCCAAAGTTTTTGCATAAGCAGCTTCGAGACAACAACTATGGGTCCAATTAAGCCTAAAGGATCATATAATCTAGATATGAAGCTTAAAAATATTCGTTTAGTCAGCTTGGACTCCATATGAAGTATTGGAAAATTTACTTTGAGGCAATCCGACTTAGCATCATAAATTAATCCCAAAGTTTTCAACATAAAATCATCGTCGAAGCCTTGATTCAAGTTAATTTCATTGAACTGACAAAATTCTGCTGGAATATCCGATATTATATCTAGGGAATTTGATGCCCATTTATGGAGCGAAAAATCTCCAAAACTCAATAATTCAATTAATTCAGTTTTGATTGTTGTGACTTCCTCAATAGTATTAGCTCCGCAAATGATATCATCGACATATGTATTATTTGAAAGAATTTTAGAGGCAAGTGGATATTCATTTTTGTGAGTGATGGCTAACTCCGACAAACACCTTGTTGCCAAAAAAGGTGAACTCTTAAGGCCATAAGTAACAGTATTCAAACGAATAAAATTCAAAGGCAATGATGGATCTTTCCTCCAAATAATCAATTGAAAATTACGATGATCTGGATGTATCAATATCTTTCTGTACATATGCCTGATATCCGTTATGAGAATGTATTTGTAAGTGCGAAATAAAATTAAAATGTCATAAATATCTCTTTGAGCCAATTTTCCATTGTGAAGAAAATCATTCAAACAAAGTTTGTTGTTAGTTTTCATACTCCCATCAAAAACAACTCTCAATTTTGTTGTTATTTTATCATTGCGTATTACAGGATGATGAGCAAGAAAGTATGTTGAAGTATCATGTCTTATGTCGTTAGGATTCAAAAGTTCAGCATGATTCAACTTTAGATATTCATCAATGAAAAGAGAATAGTCTAGGAATAATTTTTTATCGTGAGCAAAACGTTTTTCTAAATTATGAAATCGCTTCAGAGCGAAAGAATATGAATCTCCCAAAAGTACATCTGATAATGGAATTTTAAATGGCAATTTCACCTGAAATTTATTTCCAATTTTTTCTACGCTCTCTCTAAAAATATTCTCACAGGCTTCCTGCTCGCTATTGAATTCTTCCTGAATTTCGGGAATACTCTCTGCTTGCCAAAATCTTTCCATCACGCTATCCAGTTTTCTGATATCTAGACAACAATGATGAGAATAAAAAACATTAGTATCATTTTCAGAATAGTTCGCTTTCAATGATCCACCTACAATATATCCGAACAGTGTGTTGTGCAGGACAGGCCTCAGAGGTCCCAGACTTATAGTGTCTGACAATAATATTGAAAAGAATACATCCGCACCCAATAAAATAGAAATCTCATCAGGCGTGTTGAATTTTGGATCAGCTAGGTAAACATTTTTAGGAATTTCAAAATGTTCTGTATCGAAATGAAATTGCGGTAGTTTTGAAGTGATTCTATCTACAACTGCGCAGGTTACATTAATTTTGAAGTTGTTCCAACAGGAAAATACTCGAAAAGAAACCAACTGTTTCACTACGGATTCTTTTACATTGACCCCAATTAACTTCATGTCGGTTTCTGACCTTTCGCATTTTATAATATCTGCTAATTCTTTTTTGATTAGTGATAACTGACTTCCAGAGTCCAGAAGAATTTTGACAATAATATATTCCCCATTATGGGACAAAACTTTCACCCTAGCAGATGGCAACAAAACATTGGACAATTCAGATCTTCCCTCGCAAACGGCAAGAGAACTTGGTCCAGCTTCATTATTCAGATGCAACAATGTATTGTGGTTTCGATTGCACTTTTCACACTGTTTTGGATACTTGCAAATGGATTTGTGTTTATTCATGCACATCTTGCATATACCATTTGAATTCACAAACTTGAGGCGATCAGATGAGGATATGAGTTTAAATTCAGGACAATATTGCACTTTATGGACGAAGCTCTTGCAATACAAGCACTTGTAATCATTTCCTTTCGAAGAACTCTTCTCAAATCCCCTAATATTTTCAACATTTTTAGAAACATTCACCAAATTAACAGGTGCCCTTGATTTATTTAATTTATTTGGCAAAATTGATGAACATTCTAGAGCAGTTGCTCTAGATTCCAAGAATTCAATGAACTCCGTCAAATTTGGAAGATGTTTTGAATTTCTGGCAACCTGATATGCTCTGTTTGTATACAAATCGAGTTTTTTCGACAAAATGCTAATCAGTAACATATCCCATTGATCAACAGGTTGATTCAGATTTTTTAATGAACCGACTTCTTGTTTAACTGAAGATATAAAATCTCTCAAATTGGAAGCTGTACCTTTTTGAAGGGGACTCATATCCAGTAAAAAATTCACGTGATTACTAATCAATATCATTGGATTATCATATCTTTTATTTAAAAGACTCAATGCTTCCTCATATGATTCATTTACTAACGGTAAATTATTAATTATTGAAAGAGCTTCATCTTTTAAAAATTTTTTCAAATAGAACAGTTTCTCTACATCAGATAAATTTGAATTATCATTGACAACTGCACGAAACAAATCCATGAAAGGTTTGAAGTCACTCAAATTCTTTCCACTAAAATAAGGAATATCAATAGAAGGTAATGATGAGCTATGTGCCACATTATTAATTGTTGTCGATAATTGATTATTTGAAATTACAGAATTTTTCAGAATTCGTTTGATATTTGAAGAAACTTGCAAAAATCTTGTTTCCACTTCAAACATATCTTCGCTATCCGTGGGATCTATATTGAGAATTTCCAATTGAGTACTTTCATATTGTTGAAAAGCATTATTTAATCTGGTTTTTCTAACTTCTAAATCTTCCTTAATAACATCTAAATCGACTTCAGAATCTAATAATTCTAAAATATAATTTTCAATTTTAGTTATAGTTCCTTTGTAATAAGTTCTTTGGAATTTTAGTTTTTGGAGAGGCATAATGAAAACAATTCAGAATGCAAGAATTAATTGAAAAAGGTCTCGAAAAAGAGAATATCATCAGTTTTTTTGAATATAAATTCTACTTATCTCTCCCGATGTTGATATCTGGCAGATGTTGCGTATGAAATCTTGTTTCGTCGCAATTGAAATTTTTGATTATTTTCTTCTCGGAAATGGAATATTTTTCTTGGGAAATGCTGGATTTTCTTGAAAAAGCAGCCTCCTTTGTAGATCTCTTGAAGAACCAGTTCCAATAGTACGGCCAATTCTTCTTCTCAATGGTTGACGCCGATGACCCAAATTGTAGTAGTCGTCGAAAACTCGCCAAATTTTGGTTTAACGTAATAATTATTAATTTTAATTATTACTTTTAATGCCCGAAGGACCAATTTTATGTGTAAACCACTATAAATTTTGTGTGGCACACATAAAGAAAATTTGTTTTTAATAAAATTCGATAATTGTCTGTAGTGTTTATTCTAACAGTCAGATTTACAATATGAATATTTAACAAGCGTTTCACACATACGATCCTATAACAAACATGCGCATTGTGCGGAGATAATATGTACAGGATGGTCTGTACAGTACGGAAGCAGTTCATCTGCAAGGGAGGTGAAGATTTCGAGCACATTGATTCTGTTCGAGTGAATTAATAAACACCTGTACAAAAATAGTATATTCTGTAACAAGGGCAGAATGAAAATCCGATACGAGTGAATCATTCCTCAGGCTCGCCTCCGGCTCGCCCTCGGAATGATTCACTCGTATCGGATTTTCATTCTAACCGAGTAACAGACTATACTTTCTCCACGACTGTTTCGAAGCTAGATAATTAATCTTTTATTACTAAGATGAATTATGACGTTTCGAAAACCGCAATAAATATGACAATCAGAGCGGCTGACTCATAGATTTATTCTCTATGTTTTCAAAAGTGTTACGGAATGAATATTCTCACACACTGTGGGAGAATGAAATTCAGTCGAAATGCTTAAAAAACAAGGATTATACTAAAGCTCGAGTTGGTTATTGGTGGTAATCTATAAAGGGCAAAAACCAACTGAACAACAACTGAACTGAACAACAACCACGACCTTAACTGGTTATTTACTTGAAATCGATAAAAGTATTGTAGAATGAATATTACATATCAACATATCAAGTGATGGAATACTGACATTCTATGGTCAAATTCGATGTTGGAAGAGCTGTATTCTGTGGCAGTCGTGGAGAAAATGCTATCTGGTGCCTGAAGGAGGAAGATGGCTAAAGAATTGACTTCAGTTAGGAGGACGCGATTTCCTCTAGAATCTTTCTGATGACAAGGCCCTTGAAAATCTAGCAAAAGCCAAACCAACAAGGGATCTCCTGGTTAGAAGAGATTCAGATCAGAAGGTGATATATCATCTCCGTAAAAACTGCCAAAAAACCTAGGCGTGGTGAAATATACAGGGTCTTTCACGAGGAACCTCACCCATATTTATATGGGAAACTACTGAACGTATTTTCATGAAATTCAGCACTTATAAGTATTTCACGATGCTGATGAAATCTTAAATATTTTCAAGGCATGAGCACCTCCGGTTTTTCCGGAAATGACGTCAACTTCCGTTTTTCAAATTAGAACACCATTTTTTTATTGCAGAAAAAGATTCCTTAGAAAATTTCAAGTTATTTTGATGTAACATTTTTCAGTTTTGGTTGGAAAATTCTCTCTGAGCGGGAAAATTCGAAAATAGAGCTCCGCTGAAACAAGAATAACTTCGAGGTTTTTGGATGGAAAATTTTCATTTTTGGGATTTTTCAAGATGTAAGATTGATGTATCCACTTTAAAAATCGAAATCGCGATTCATGATACAGGGGGTGAAAAAATCGCTTTCAAAGTTAGGGATGACAAAATCGTGAAAAATCAATTTTTTCAAATTAGAACCCCATTTTTTTATGGCAGATATTGAATCTACGTTAAAAAATAATGTGAGTGTATGCATCACACCCTTGCCCTAAAGTGGATATTAACTCGGAAAATATCCATTTTAGGGCAAGGGTGTGATGCATACACTCACATTATTTTTTAACGTAGATTCAATATCTGCCATAAGAAAATGGGGTTCTAATTTGAAAAAATTGATTTTTCACGATTTTGTCATCCCTAACTTTGAAAGCAATTTTTTCACCACCTGTATCATGAATCGCGATTTCGATTTTTAAAGTAGATACATCAATCTTACATCTTGAAAAATCCCAAAAATTAAAATTTTCCATCCAAAAACCTCGAAGTTATTCTTGTTTCAGCGGAGCTTTATTTTCGATTTTTTTTTCGAATTTTCCCGCTCAGAGAGAATTTTCCAACCAAAACTGAAAAATGTTACATCAAAATAACTTGAAATTTTCTAAGGAATCTATTTCTGCAATAAAAAAATGGTGTTGTAATTTGAAAAACGGAAGTTGACGCCATTTCCGGAAAAACCGGAGGTGCTCATGCCTTGAAAATATTCTAGATTTCATCAGCATCGTGAAATACTTATAAGTGCTGAATTTCATGAAAATACGTTCAGTAGTCTCCCGTATAAATATGGGTGAGGTTCCTCGTGAAAGACCCTGTATAGAGGAAACAATTTGATTCTTCCGCTATATGGATACCTTCTCGGAGGCACTGACTGTCTCGAAGATGACCGGTGCTCTGGAGGGGTTTCCAGATGAGAGATTGTCACAAAAACCTGGGCTTCAAGGTCAACATGCCATTGAACTCGAGGTATTCAAATGCGATCCTGGAACTGGCCCCCAGTTCAAGAACAACCACTCCTGAGGGTGAGAACTGCTGGACGCATATTTAAAACGATCAAGGTTGTGGTGGAAACACCAACAGAATACCTAGGGGCGAGATAACCCTCAAAAGTTTCGTTAATTTCTGAAAACCCTAAATCAGAGGCTCAAATAAGTAGAATGGAGAATATTCAGCGCCCAACCAGAGGACAAGGTCTGGGAGCAACCTTCCTTGGGTAGAGATAATATGTTTTGGTCTACTGGTGGCTTTGGCTATGTAAATTGTAAAGGATTTTCCAATAATCACAAAATCTCGGTGGCCAATTGTGATCACCTCTTCGAGAGATAACACGGTCCGGAAACTTTTCCCGTCAAAACTCAATGGTGTCGTTGCTTGTGTGGCACGTAGCGCCGTCTTGTTGAAAGTAAACATTGTCCAGACCAATACCATCCGATTCCGGCCATGAAAAAATCATTAATCATTCCTCGATAGGGCAATCCATTTACTGTAACTGTTGATCCAGCCTCATTCTCGAAAAAATAAGAGGTCCAATGACCCCGCCGGACTATAAACCGCACCAAACAGTCACACGTTGAGGATAGAGAGGCTTTTCAATAATAACTCTTGGGTTTTCCGAGCCCCAGATGCGACAATTTTGCTTGTTGACGAAGCCACCAAGGTGGAAATGGGCTTCATCATTTCCATGCATTTCAAGGACCCAATCAGCAAATACACGACGTTGTTGATGATAGGCCTGCTTGAGTTCTTATGTTAACTGAACTTAAGACCTTAAACTGTATGTAAAATACTGTGTAATTTTGGAATGCCTAATTTCAAAGAACGACGAGGAACAGACAGACCTGGGTTTTCTTCAACACTCTTTCGGCTACAGCAGCAATATGCTCGGCTGTTCTGGAGCTTCACCAATGACCCAAAAATGTTCGAGTTTTACGAACCGTCTCTGCCAAACTTTCACCATTTTTATAGGGAATTTTAATAATTTCAATGAATTGTTGAAGTGTGTATCGTTTCATTTTTATTAATGATGAAGTTTCTACTTGTCAAATGTCAAAAAATGACAGCTTCAAAAGTGACATCTACCGAAATAGCGGGCTAATCAAGATATCACCTCTTATTGGAAAACCCTTCATTATCCCGAATAGAATTCGTTTTCAGATTCTTAACATTTTAAAAATGTATGGTTTCTTGAAATTTGAAATTGTGTGACGATGGTCTACTGGAATATTAAGGGAAGGGTTAAATAACCCAGTTGCTTGCTGATCAAATCTGATATCAATGTTCGATAAAGGTTTGCTCGATTAGTGACTATAGTCGGGAGTCTCTTCTGCAATCATCGTTAACCTAAAGGCAGGAGTGGCCGAATTTTTCAAAAAATGCCTGCCGTGCACCTTGGTGTTATTTGTTGGTGGGTGCAATCAAATTGGTCTCTAATTTAAGGACGATACTTTATGAGGTGAAGTGAATATCCTGCAACCTTTCAATTTCTTTTAGTGAAACTTTCCCTTGCAAAGAAGCAACCCCAGGAAGATTCCTTCTGTAGATCAGCTGGACCATCTATTCGCCCCTTTTCGAGTTGTTCAGTAAATGAAGCCTAGTCGTGCATTGGGACATAATTATTGTAAAATATTGCTTAGAATTGAAGGAAAAGCAAATTCTGAAATATAATTTTTTAGTTGAATAATTTTTTGTTGTTGGTTTGGTTATAATTCCTCATTGAAAACAAAACAGAGATACGCAATTAATTTCATTGCGATTAGTAGACTCTTTTTGAGTGATCGGATTTTTCGAAGTCCTATGTATCTACTCATTCTCTGATCACTACGCGTTTGTATGACGAACACTCGTTACGAAATGTGAGCTGTGAAATGCAAATTAAAATTTCAATAATTTTTCAGCGAAGAAGCACTTTGACTGTCAAGTGAGTATCCCCGCTTCCTGTCGTGGACTCATTAACTAGGATAAGTGGAATTAAAGCAATTTATAAGAACGTAGTGCTCGTAAGCCTTACGAAGAGATGCTGGCAGTATCATCTCATTACAATACTACTATCCCATCCACGTTACTTCTCTATTGAATTGAGGTTGACCTGTGCCGGAAAGAGAGAAAGTATGGCAAAACAGTGGAAACTATGCTTCAGTAAATGTCTCGTTTGAGTGAATTGATTCAAATTTTATATTGTGTGGGATGGAATGAGACCATAATAAAATTACTTTTTTTAGAATTTTATCTAGGCCGAAATGTAGGTAATTAATTTTTTTCTCCCCCAATGAAAAATAATTTGTTTTTGCCTGAGGCACTCAATTCGCATTCGGGAGAAGAAAATGTACTTGTCAAATATACACAATAAGTCTGGATGAGTTTTCACAGTTTATATTCGATTTGATTAGCACATATGGTCACTCAATAATCTAAATGCAGCATATAGAAAAAATTATACAAAGTTTACTGACTGCTTTGTACATGTTTGATCTGAAAAAAAAATTTATTGAAAGTGATACCATTAAACCAGTGTTTTTCAACCTGTGGGTCGCGACCCCCTTGGGGGTCGCGAAGCTTCTGTAGGGGGGCCGCCAGAAGTCGGGAGAACTTAAGTAAGAGAAGGTTGTGCTTTTTTAGGTGAAGTTTTGGATGGGCTGTCGCAAAAATTGACGTACTGTTTTTTTTTTATGACAATGAATTTAAAATGGACGGAAATCAGAAATGACCTCTTGCAAAACTTCACCCATATGTCCCTAATAATTAAAGTTACCAATGAAATTCCATTTTTATATTGAAGTTATGAAATTAACGGCAATTTATCCACAGAAAATGCTCAACATATCAAAAATGGCTCCAATGATTCTGCTTGAATTTTTTACGTTGTTTGCATACTGCAGGTTGTATAGTTGTGGTGTACTCCAAAAAATTACATAGGGGTAAATTCACTCATGGAGAAAGTTTTCCGATGATACTTAATTTGTGCAAAGTATACAGGGTCTTTCACGAGGAACCTCACCCATATTTATACGGGAAACTACTGAACGTATTTTCATGAAATTCAGCACTTATAAGTATTTCACGATGCTGATGAAATCTTAAATATTTTCAAGGCATGAGCACCTCCGGTTTTTCCGGAAATGACGTCAACTTCCGTTTTTCAAATTAGAACACCATTTTTTTATTGCAGAAATAGATTCCTTAGCAAATTTCAAGTTATTTTGATGTAACATTTTTCAGATTTGGTTGGAAAATTCTCTCTGAGCGGGAAAATTCGAAAAAAAAAATCGAAAATAGAGCTCCGCTGAAACAAGAATAACTTCGAGGTTTTTGGATGGAAAATTTTCATTTTTGGGATTTTTCAAGATGTAAGATTGATGTATCCACTTTAAAAATCGAAATCGCGATTCATGATACAGGGGGTGAAAAAATCGCTTTCAAAGTTAGGGATGACAAAATCGTGAAAAATCAATTTTTTCAAATTAGAACCCCATTTTTTTATGGCAGATATTGAATCTACGTTAAAAAATAATGTGATTGTATGCATCACACCCTTGCCCTAAAGTGGATATTAACTCAGAAAATATCCATTTCAGGGCAAGGGTGTGATGCATACACTCACATTATTTTTCAACGTAGATTCAATATCTGCCATAAAAAAATGGGGTTCTAATTTGAAAAAATTGATTTTTCACGATTTTGTCATCCCTAACTTTGAAAGCGATTTTTTCACCCCCTGTATCATGAATCGCGATTTCGATTTTTAAAGTGGATACATCAATCTTACATCTTGAAAAATCCCAAAAATGAAAATTTTCCATCCAAAAACCTCGAAGTTATTCTTGTTTCAGCGGAGCTCTATTTTCGATTTTTTTTTTCGAATTTTCCCGCTCATAGAGAATTTTCCAACCAAAACTGAAAAATGTTACATCAAAATAACTTGAAATTTTCTAAGGAATCTATTTCTGCAATAAAAAAATGGTGTTCTAATTTGAAAAACGGAAGTTTACGTCATTTCCGGAAAAACCGGAGGTGCTCATGCCTTGAAAATATTTTAGATTTCATCAGCATCGTGAAATACTTATAAGTGCTGAATTTCATGAAAATACGTTTAGTAGTTTCCCGTATAAATATGGGTGAGGTTCCTCTTGAAAGACCCTGTATTAGCACAGTGCATTTCAATTAATACAGTTATTGATGGAAATATTTAGAAACTTTTAATTTTCGCGAGAACAGAATTATCTAGGTATGCAGTCCAAATACATTGTTGAAAAACATCATTTTTGTCATAATATGAGAAAGGCATTTACGAGAAAATGTTCAATTCATGGGATTGAAATAAAAATAATGCGCATTCTGTGGTGGTGGAGCAGCTTGGTGGGTAGTCCATAACCCGTGTTTGTATACTCACATCAATAAAGATCAAGAACAATGAGAATCAATATGAAGTACCTATCCATAAATTCGAATACAATCAATTTAACATAAAACCTAGGCACTTGTAAATTCCATTACTAATTGATATTACAGCCAACTATTAATTAAACGAAGTAGTTATTGCATACGAAGGAAATGAGATTCATATCAATTGCTACAGAGAACAAACGAAATAGCCGGAAATTCGATCAATTTCGGGTGACCTTAACATTGCAAAAATCGGCATTGTCTCATTTAGCCGTGAAACTAGTGTCTTCACTCGCCTCGGGATTTACCTGTTCCGCCAATCAATTACTTCTGCTTTAATGTTTGGGTTTTCAATGAACGGCAAACAAGTTGGCGCGGTTACGTAAGTTGAGTAGTTAAGCAAATTAATAGTACCTAGTCAGAATGGGCTACTCGAATGGATGATTTAACAATGCTTGAGGTAAGATGAGACCGTTCGTAATTTCATAATATATGTTACAACTTGTAATGAAGGAGTCCAGAAGAGGATGAACGATGAACCCAAGATTATATTATTTTGCTATCAGGAATTTTTAATTGAGACGGTTGAGCGAGGTTTCTATGGAATTTTAAAATACTTTTGGCTTCAGCCTCATGTATGTTAATTCAATGGGGTACAATTTTCTGAATAATCGATATATTTTTTTATGAGACTACTGAAGTCAATCTACAGGGTGTTGCACCATAAACTGGACAAACATATAAAGCAGTGTAGATTACACCGAGGAAGTCATTTTTGCCTTATGACATATACCCCGTTTTCGACGCATAAGCGAGATACAGGGTGTTTAATGTCAACTTTGAGCAATATTCTGATAACTGAGGTGAGTTATGCGTGACATTTGAAATAACGGTTACTGGTCACATCTTAGTATTTTTTTAAGGCTCAATTCAATTGTGGTGAAGGTATAATTCTGAAAAAAAAAAATTCAAAATAGCTGAAAGCCTGCAAAGTTTGATTTTTTTTTCTCGGTTGCCAATTTGGAAAGCACTTTTTCAACGTACTAGATTTTCTAAAATTTTCCGTGAAAAATTTTTTTCAAAATTCGAACTCAACTTTTTTATTAAGTAGGTACATGTCTTCAGTGAAAAAAAAATTTCGCCCAAAATTTTTGGAATTTTTCATGGTTGAACTATCTTTAATTCTGAATACTTGGGTGAAACAGAATGAAAAAATATCAATTGGTTTTCTTTTTGTAGCCTTCCAAAGATTACGCTCGGAGAACTTTCATAATTTTTATTCAAAAAACTGGAAGCCGTACGAAGACCAAAATTGTGCTAATGAGCTGCCAGAATGACCCAGACAGAAATATGAATTTATAAACCAAAAAAAGCAATATTCTGATAACTTTGGTGAGTTACGCGTGATCTTTGAAAATAACGGTTTTTGGTCACATCTTTGTTTTTTAGGGCTTATTTCAATTGTGATGTAGAATTCTGAAAAAAAAATCAAAATGGAGGAAAACCTGCAAAGTTGGAATTTTTTCACCGTTGCCAATTTGGAAAGCATTTTTTCAACGTATTCGATTTTCTAAGATTTTCCGTGAATACTTTTTCTCACATGTCTAAAGTGAAAAAATATTCACCCAAAATTGTTGGAATCTTCAAGGACTTGAGTATCTTTTATTCTAAATACTGATGTGAACACATAATAAAAAAATATTCATTGGTTTTCTTTTTGCAGCCCTCCAAAAATTACGATTGGAATTCTTTCATAATTTTTATTAAAATACTTTAGGCCTTTCGATAGCCAAAATTTTGTTGATGGGCAGTCAGAGCGACCCGAATAGAAATATGAATTTATAAACCAAAAAAAAATTTTCAAAAAACTTCTGTGAGAATCGGACATTTATAAGACTAGAATACAAAATCCAATTCAAAGTCATAAAGAGTTCGATTCCTATCAAATTAAATCTGAGTCATTCTGGCTGCCCATTAGCATTTTTTTGTCCTTCGTACGGCCTCCAGTTTTTCAAATGGAAATTATGGGAGTACTCCGAGCATAATTTTTGGAAGCCTACAAAAAGAAAATATTTTTTTATTATGTTTTCACCTTAGTATTTAGAATAAACGACATTTCAACCTTGAAATACTCCAAACATTTTCGGGAATTTTGTTTTCCACTGAAGACATGTAAAAAAAGTTGAGTTCGAATTTTGAAGAAATTTTTTCACGGAAAATATTAGAAAATCGAATACGTTGAAATACTGCTTTCAAAATTGGCAACCGAGAAACAAAAATTTCAACTTCAAGGTTTTCCGCTAATATCAAACTTGAATTGAGCCCTGAAAAATACAAAGATGTGACCATAAACCGTTATTTAAAAGGTCACTCATAACTTATCACAGTAATCAGAATATTGAGCAATATTCTGTTCAGACTCTAAAGAATCTTACTAGAACTTAAAAAAGTTTTTGAAAAAAGTCAGCAAGAAGTTCACATGAGTAGTCTGTTGGAAGTGAAATGGACACTCCAAACTGACCACCTGTCAAATATCTAATTGGCTGTAGCTTGTAATCCTTGAGAATTAAAAAATCCAACCTCCTGAAAATATCCGTTATAATGAAAAACCGATCCAGAACCATACCAATTATTTTGGTTAAGCTGTCGCTTACCAATATTGCAAATATTATTTTCACGTGCTAATAGACCGTTAGATGACAGAAATAACCTTCTCAATTCTTGTAACCTGAGACCAAACCGGTCTAGAATATATTTTGAACAACGGTTTCTCAGTGGTAATGAAATTTCGCACTTCTGTCTCCATCTTCCAGCCCATGCTGCTCTGTTGGAATATTTTCAACAGCAAGAAACGATATCTTCACCAGACCGAGTTATTTGATTAATATCGATGATTTTCCAATAATTATTTTACATAGGACGAATAATTGTGTTCATATAGGTGGAATGTTTTTGAAATCACATGAAACATTCAGCTATGAAATTGGTATGGTGTTTATTGATTAAACTAATTAACAAGCCAGCCTATCCATTCATTAAAAGCCATATCTAGATTAAATCACAATAAACGGGAGAGTAGGTAGAGTCAATACGTAATGAGTTCAGAATTGGATTTTCCAATACTGGCTCTTTCTGATATTTTTTTAAATACAATGTGCATTGACTTCGATTCTGGGTTTAAGCATAATGACAACCAAGATCTTGTGATGCAACACCAGCATGCACTGTTCTTGTTATGCTGAAAAAATTGTTGAACGAAAATATTTTAAAGGTAACGACGTGCACTTTCGAATGTTATTGAAAAAGTGAACTTTCGTCATGAGCTTTTGAGCGTTCGTTCGCCCATCCTGTGAGTATATCCATCCTATAGGTAGATTTGCATTTGAGAAACTAATGCAAATTTGTTTTGTCAAAAAAAAAATGACTGCAAAGCTCGAAGAAATCGTCCATAATCCGGATATGTAATGACAGAAAAACTGGGAATTTTTGTCAATATCAATATTGTCAATTGAATTTGATGATTTCCCAGTATTTTCGAATTCTTTCGTTTTGGTACTCAGCCATTTTTGAAGACTTGTCAAATATCAGACAGAGTTTTTGCTGAGGTTTTTATCTGTGCTCTTGCATCATACGTAGAACTTTATGGTACCCCGTTTAACATTCCCTCTGCTGATACTGAGATAAGGAGCGGGGAATAAATCAATTTTTTTGTTGAATGATCTATTCCTTGTCGCCTTTTCATTACACATACAATGATGACTAAAACAAATATGTACCCACTGTTCTTTTTCATAAGAATATACAGGGTGTTTCACCATAAACTGGACAAACATATATAGCCGTGTAGACGACACCCGGGAAGTCATTTTTGCCTTATGACATATACCCCGTTTTCGACGAAAAAGCGAGATACAGGGTGTTTAATGTCAACTTTGAGCAATATTCTGATAACTGTGGTGAGTTATATGTGACATTTGAAGTAACGTTTACTGGTCACATCTTTGTATTTTTTAGGGCTCAATTCAATTGTGGTGTTGAATTCTGAAAAAAAAATTCAAAATGGCGGAAAGCCAATTTGGAAAGCACTATATCAACGTACCAAATTTTCTAAGATTTTCCGTGAAAAAATTTTTTCAAAATTCGAACTCAACTTTTTTTTACATGTCTTCAGTGAAAAAAAAATTTCGCCCAAAATTTTTGATGGTTGAACTATCTTCAATTCTGAATACTTGGGTGAAAACAGAATAAGAAAATATCATTTGGTTTTCTTTTTGTAGCCTTCCAAAGATTACGCTCGGAGAACTTTCATAATTTTTTTTCAAAAAACTGGAGGCCGTACGAAAGCCAAATTTAGGCTAATGAGCTGCCAGAGTAACCCGGACAGAAATATTGAATTTAAAAACCAAAAAAATTTTTTTCAAAAAACTTTGGTGGAAATCGAACTCTCCACTTTCGATTTACTAGCGTCGCTTTGGTAACGGAAATTTATAAGATTAAAATAAACCCAATTCATACTCGTAGAGAGTTCGAATCCTACCAAATTTTTTTGGTTTTCTTTTTGTAGCCTTCCAAAGATTACGCTCGGAGAACTTTCATAATTTTTTTTCAAAAAACTGGAGGCCGTACGAAAGCCAAATTTAGGCTAATGAGCTGCCAGAGTAACCCGGACAGAAATATTGAATTTAAAAACCAAAAAAATTTTTTTCAAAAAACTTTGGTGGAAATCGAACTCTCCACTTTCGATTTACTAGCGTCGCTTTGGTAACGGAAATTTATAAGATTAAAATAAACCCAATTCATACTCGTAGAGAGTTCGAATCCTACCAAATTTTTTTGGTTTATGAATTCATATTTCCGTCCGGGTCATTCTGGCAGCCCATTCCAAAAATTTCGGGCGAAATTTTTTTTCACTGAAGACATGTAAAAAAAAGTTGAGTTCGAATTTTGAAAAAAATTTTTCACGGAAAAATCTTAGAAAATCTAGTACGTTGAAATATTGCTTTCCAAATTGGCAACCGAGAAAAAAAATTCAAACTTTTCAGGCTTTCCGCCATTTTGTATTTTTTTTTTCAGAATTCTACACCACAATTGTATTCAGCCCTAAAAGAATAAAAGATACTAAGATGTGGCCAGTAACCGTCATTTCAAATGTCACGCATAACTCACCACAGTTATCATAATATTGCTCAAAGTTGACATTAAACACCCTGTATCTCGCTTATGCGTCCAAAAAGGGGTATATGTCATGAGACAAAAATGAACTCGGTGTCGTCTACACTGCTATATATGTTTGTCCAGTTTATGGTGAAACACCCTGTATACAGGGTGTTTCAGAATAATGGACCATAAATTCGGGAACTTAATCCTCAGACGATTTTATGACATAAAGTTCCTATGGACTATAGGTCCCTGACGCACTGTTTCTGAGATACGGGGTGTTGAAATTTAAAAAAAAAATTGGTTTTATGAAATTATTTTCTACACCGTACACGATTTTTTTGCGTTTTGGTAGGTCATGAGTACGCATTAAGATACATTTTTTCCTATACAAAATGATGTTCAATTTTCACTAGTGGCGTCCGTACAGACTTCTGTCCGAATAAATTCGGTGAAAAAATTGGTACGCCAATAATTTTTCTCGAATTTCAAATTATTTTCGTAATTACCACATAATTTACAATAAGAATGGTTTCTTGGGTTTTTTACCTGCGACGAATACTTTCTGAGAAAAAAAAAATAAAATGCAATTTTATCATGTGTTTGAATGCGTACTCATTTTCATAATAAGTTTCCGTAAATTCGGGGTCTTAATCTTCAGATGATTTTATGATATAAAGTTCCTATGGACTATGGCTCTCTGACGCATTGTTTCTGAGATACGGGGTGTTGAAAATAAAAAAAAATGTTTTTCGAAATTATTTTCGGCATCGTGAAATAATGAAATTATTGGCGTACCAATTTTTTGACCCAATTTATTCGGATAGAAATCTGTACGGACGCCACTGGTGAAAACATCATTTTGTATAGAAGAAAATGTGTCTTAATGCGTACTCATAACCTACCAAAACTCAAAAAAAAATCGTGTACGGTGTAGAAAATAATTTCATAAAACCAATTTTTTTTTAAATTTCAACACCCCGTATCTCAGAAACAGTGCGTCAGGGATCTATAGTCCATAGGAACTTTATATCATAAAATCATCTGAGGATTTAGATCCCGAATTTACGATCCCTTATTCTGAAACACCCTGTATTTTAGGTGTAATTGTTTGTGATTCGGAATTCATCATGTTATTAACTAAATACCGAAATTTCAAGCGGAAATTCCATTTTACTCAACCCGCCTAATTTGTTGCCATCGGCATTGAAGAAGATCGAATAACGATCAGTTCCTATACAGAAATTGATATCGAATTACATAACATTTCTACAAGCACCGGCGGTACATTAACATAGTTCGTTTCCACATCATGGTCCTGGACACAGGTACCGAAAGGTACAGCAAGATTATAATTAATTCATCGACCTTGGTTGGAGTCATGCTTTTGTCAGTTTTGCCACGATATGATACCTTTTGTTAACGATAATTGGGTGGAATTGAGCGAAATATGGAATTTTTGATTTTGTGGAATCTAGAATTTCTTTTGACGCCAATGATTTTTTTCACAATTCTTGATGAAGATTGAAAGGGTTTTCCCAAAAATTAGTTTTACGTCGAGTTCAAAATATGTATTACTTCGATGTGAGAAAAATCATTTTGATGACAACATAAAAAAAATCGTGATTTAACTAAATACATCTGAATATTTTAAATCGAAAAAATATATAAAACAGTATATTGTATACTGTTACAATAATTTCAGCGGTGCAGAACGAAAAAATATTAATAAGGTGCAACTACTTCACATGTGCAGATAGAAATTTCAATGTTTTCTTCTCAATTTCCTTCACTGGTAATCCGAGAAAAAGCAATGATATCGACCTCAACAGTTTTATGAAGGTAATCAAATTCTGCATTACAGATGCGAAAAATAACACATTACACAGGTGTAATGAATTTTTTAGATTTCATTCAATGCCAATCGAACATAAGATTATAATGTTTTAAATTTTGCAACAATGTGTAATGGGAACAAGAATGTGCAAGATATTTTACACTGCACCTAAGTATGATGTTAAGAAAAGATTCACCTTTGATATTAAGGTAAACGCTATAACTTTCATGCACTCTATTGGAACGAGCATAATCACTACCTTTGAGTATCTTTGATCTAACCTTTCGCGAATAATGCAGAATGGTCAATAACGTATCCACTATTTCTGCAAATGAATATTCACCAATTCCCCAAAAATTCTAATGAATATTAATTTGACTGATGAAATAATTGACGACGTGTAGAGAATTTCATTTCTGTTCTGGGAAAAATTTCACCACGAGCACCAAAAAAAACGAATTTTTATTTCAAGAAAAATTGAAAAAATGTTTCTCTCTGTGTCATGTGGCATATCAAAAAAAGGGTCTCATTGTGTAGGAAAGGAAGAAATTTTTGAATGCATATTTCTGAGCATGAGATTTGGAGAAAACCATGAATGGCCACATGTAAATTATAGAAAATTCCAGGTATTCAAACTTCTGTAGAAAAAAATGATAATATGAATCGATCTTTCACGCACACTTGACCTTCGTAGTATTCAACATCAGAATTGTATGAAATTTTGAACTAAAACCTAAAGAAAGAAGTAAATGTGAAATATTTTGAGATGATTATCCAAATTCAGGTAGTTTTCATACTGTACTGCTACAAGAATGAAATTTGAATAAGTACTAGACTTGCGAATTATTGCAGTCTACTGGAAACTGATAGTGATAATTATATCAGTTTCCAGTAGACTGGCTATGGAGTGCAAACATCTCCTTATTAACAGAGCTACTTCTCATTTCCATGTTTCATTAACATTATTAATCCCAATTTCAATTTTGACTCGTACTCAGTACCTAGTTCTTAAATATTTGAAATTTTTGATGCTACAATTTTTCGAATTTCAAAAATATAAATATGTATTATATTATTTGCAGATGTGTTTTTATTTATTCTCATTATGTCAAATTTAGTGCAATTTAGGAATTTCTATTGGACCACGGCTAGAAAATCCGGAATACTCTGAATTTGAAGTTGTCAACTTCAATTTGAATCCGGTCGTGAAAGCCTTCAGCGATAAATTCTCATTATGTTTATACATACAGGTATTCAACATGTTAATCGCTCATTTATCACAGAATGGATAGAAAATCAATTCAGCAAAAAATCGAGATTGAATATGTTTACATGATGTAATTACAGCGAATATATTGTTTTCATAAGTATTCAATAATAACATAACTTAAACATTCAACGAAGGGACAACTCAACTTACCAGATCCGTCCGAAAATTATTTGACCGTTCTGAAGTATAGATATGTTTTTGGCCATTTTCAGTCAGTCCACAAAAATTATGCAACGCATTCACTGGGAGATGGGCCTTTTTTTATCAGAACTGCCAGATAACAGAATTTGTGAAATTTGAATCTCGTTCTAAATAAATTGTTTAAAGAAAATTTTCATTATGATCATCAAAAACGAAGGTTGCTCTAATTTTGGGTAGGCATTACAATGACTGAAATAGGTATCTAAAATAATTTTTTCTTTTCTCGTAACCTAAACTAGTCTTTATGTCTACTCTCATACCTAATTTCCGTATTCACCTCGTAAAATTTATAAGTATAAAATAACACATATATAAATACCATTGTTATTTCAGAATATTTTCAATAAAAATAAAACGATTCGGGGATTTGGAATATTCATTAAAATATTATATCCGAATTAATGAAACTTAGTAGATGGAATAATAACAATTCAGAATATGCGACTGTCATTTCAGAAAATATCGAGGAAAATATTTACCTACTCGGGCTATTCAGAATATGATGAAAGTATCATACAATCTTATCTCCTGTATGTTTTTATGCAAATTTTGAAATATCTCACGATTAAACACGCTCAAAGCTAATTTTAATGTGTTTTCCTCTGAGTAGGTATTAATATTATAAAAATGAAGTCTTGTTTAGTCTTGAAAATTTTTCCACAAAAGAAAAAATCCCTTTTTTGGCTATGTTTAATTTCGATAAAACTTACGATTTTCCATACTTAGTAATTGGATGTATGAATGAAAAATCACCATGAGCGTGAAAACGCGGACAAGCCAATAAAATTCGCAACAACCGGTTTCAAAGGTATCTTCTCAGACTAGTGGCTGAGGTCCAAATAAACAAATTATATGAAATAAAAATAGGTATCAAGGTATCTTGCATAGGTAAGACCCTATCAACCTCATGTCATACCAATAAAGAAACATGAAAAATGGATCGTTTATATTCAATGTGAAGATTGAAAAAACAAAAGCAGAAGACGTTGTCCATTGCATAAGATTGGGTAAACTTCATCGTTATTTTCCAAAACCAATTAGGTACTACCCAGTAATGCAACGGTACTTCCGAAGAATCATAAAACTGTGTACAACTACAAGAATAATAGAGGTCAAATGACACATCACTCCTAATGTTTTGATTGTATTTACAGCTATGTTACCATTTTCGATTAGGAATGTACTTTCATCGAAAATTGAACACCAAGAAGACCAGAAGGAAGGAAACGTTTAACTTTAATTTAGCTCACATTAGGATATGCAACTATACGTGTTTGGTCGAGTATGACCATCGATGTTCTTGCTGCAGATGACCCAGTTACCATACTTTTTCTTTAATGAGTTCAGTTAGAGTAAAAGGAATACGATTCCCTTGGTTGCTGTACTTACTGTATCCTGATAGAAGCGGATCTGCCCTAGATGAGTTCTGGGCAATGGCTAGAAGTGTCCAATGGGAAAATATCACAATAGTTAAGACACTAATAACAGGGGGTTTCCCTTCAGTTAGCCACATAATGAGAAATGGCAGGTTTAGTTAAAGTTATAGAAACGTAGAGACTGAACACATAAGTTTATTCGTCTTCACATGTTGGAACGTCACAAGGGAGAATTGTCGCGTACGCACTGTACCATCTTGAGATGCTGCTGGTGCGGTCTTCGGAGTCTGACTTATTTCGCGGTTTGTCTTCGGAGTGGTAACTTATTCGCGTAATATTTATAAGTGGCGTGTTTCGTCACATGAATTCTGCTGACGTACCACAGGCCTTTACTTCCTCAAGACCGGCGTCCACGAACTGTGCGATGCTGTTGCGGCTATTGAAATCCCGTTATGCATTTCTTCGGCGCGCTTGCCCCGTAGCTCGGATCAGGTGGGTACTATTCTGTCTCACCTGTGCTGTGGGTAGTACGACGACAATTGGAGGTGTACCGGTGAATTGAAAGAGATACGGGCAATAGGTTATTTGTGAGTTTAGGGGCGTCGGAGTAAACATCCCCTTCGGGTCCTCCGATGATGATGCGATTATGATTCTTCGTCTTTGTGTTCCGTTGGTTTGTTTTTGGGGGGTCTGTTATATTGACCTGTAAAGTGGAGCGCGTGTACCTACCTGTTGTATTAAATTACAGCGTTAGGTACTTACTTCACTATTCGAAGATAGGTACACATTAATATATTGTATCACCCAGTATTTTACTGAAAAAAACTAGGAGAGGCATGGCCATCGCTAGCCAAACTGCCACCCTATCTGAAGTCAACTCTGCAGAATGCAGAAATGAAATGATGCATAATCGGTGGGATGAAAATATGGAAGGAATATTTTTGAAAATTTCTAATAATGACAAAGGGGATATTTTCAATAACAAAAATATCTAGTCCACCACGACTAGCTCTGAGGAACCGCATTCGACCAGACCAATTTTGGATCACTTTTTCGAGAAATTCAGGCCTTTTTCAGCAATAACACGAGTTATGTTGGCTTCCAAATTATCTATTGTTTCTGGTTCATCAGCATAAACCAATGACTCGATATAGTCCAAGAGCGTCGCCAGAGGGGGACAGCAGCTGCCCCCCCCCCTGGAGCTCAAAAATCCCTTAAAAACTTATGAAATAATAGCATAATATACGAAAATCAGTTCATTTTTACAAGCTTTTACAGTATAACCTCTCTAATCCGGACACATTTAAATCCGGACATCCAGTAGTCCGGACGCCAGATTTCAAAACCCGGACGAATCTCTATAATCCGGACATACACAAGTCGCGTCTAAAATTTTCGAGTTGAGACGATGGTATTTCAGGAAATTTTCATGAAAGTGAAATCCTACTTACTAACAAAGATATTGTGGATGGAAAATGACTTAAAAACCAATCATTTCTCTACTGACGAAGAGGATGATATTTCAACGGTTGAATTTAAAAAATGTATTAAATTGGCATCAGAAAATTTTCAGATGACCACATGAAAATGCTGCTCCAAATGAAGAATATTGCAGTAAAAAATGAAGCTGCATCAAAAGTTCAAACAGAAATTCCAGTTTTTTCAAATTTGGAAATACATAATTAAATTCATATTCAATTTAAATATTTGGGATATCTTGATCATGAAAATTTGTAATCAATTTATGTTTTGTTACTTTTTTGAATTTTTTTGTTCCATTTAATCTCTTGTGTTTTAATTAATATATCGTTGTGAGTTAATTGTATGAATCATATATTCCATTTATCACAGAGTCCATAGGAATAATCCTGTATTTCTATAATCCGGACAACTACTCTGCCAACAATTGTCCGGATTACAGAGGTTGCACTGTATTTAGTTTCACCTGTCCCGGTGTCTGTCTGTAACTCTGTAATCAAATCTTGCAAGTTAAATATCACACACGTCTAATGGTCCGATTGATTTGAAATTTGGCAGGCGAACATAATTCTGGTGACAATGCATCATGAAATCTTTCTTATGGAAAAAAACAAAATGGCGGCTCCAAAATGGCGGATGAGTTTTGTAATTATCATCCGATTACATTCAAAATTAGTATCTGGGGGTTTTTGGGTTCGACAATGATGATTCTTCTGTCAAAATTGAAAAATTCAAGATGGTGGCTACAATATGGCGGACGAGTTTTGAAATTATGATCCGATTCTATTCAAAATTGGTATCTGGGGGTTTTTTGGGTCGGAAATTACGATTCTTCAAAATCGAGGAATTCAAGATGGCGGCTTCAAAATGTATTATAAAAGCTTGTCTTGAAAAATGTTTTTTCATTATAGATTGTTTAGTTTCACCTGTCTCGGTGTCTGTCTGGAATCAAATCTTGCAAGTTGAATACCTATGACACTAATTCTAATGGTCCGATTGATTTGAAATTTGGCAGATGTACATAATTATGGTGACAATGCATCATGAAATATTTGTTATAGAAAAAAAAACGAAATTGCGGCTCCAAAATGGCGGATGAGTTTTGTAATTATGATCCGATTCCATTCAAAATTAGTATCTGGGGGTTTTTGCGTACGACAATGATGTCAAAATTGGAAAATTCAAGATGGCGGCTACAATATGGCGGACGAGTTTCGTGATTACGATTCGATTCTCTTCAAAATTGATATTTGGAGGTTTTCTGGGTTGAAAATTACGATTATTCAAAATCGAGGATTTCAAGATGGCGGCTTCAAAATGACGGATGCGGGATGTTGTTATTATAAAAGCTTGTCTTGAAAAATGTTTTTTCATTACCTATAGATTGTTTCTATTCTGATTGTTTTTTGTCCCCCCTCTAGCTCAAAGGCTGGCGACACCCTTGATATATAGTCCTTAAGAAAATAATCCATTGGACGAGTGATTGGAACGTACATTTCTCGAAATAATGCTATCGCCAAATCAGCAAACGAACGAAGCTTATAATGGTAGAGTGGCTTAAGTCTGCTTAAGTTCTCGAACCAGTTGGATCTTACATGGGTGTAGACCACGTGTAGACACAGAGATCTTTACGCAAAATTTTCCGTGTGGTGGATGCACACTACTTGTTGTGAATGTCGACGAGTAGACACATCTGGATCTTCATTAACACTATCACTTACACAAGGCCGTAGCCAGGGGGGGTCCGATGGAGTCCGGACCCCCTCCGAAATTTTTCTAGAGCTCAGTTCAACGGACACCCCCCTCCCCCCGAAATTTTTTCTAGCTACGGCCTCGGACGGACCCCCCCCCCCCCCCGAAATTTTTTTCTAGCTACGGCCTTGCACTTACAGCGGCGATATTTTCTTCTTTACGTATACATACAGTTCTTTGTTGCATCGAGTAGAGAAAATGTTGTCCGAAATCTATCGATGGCTCGAAGAATTAGCTACTCTGATGGACAATTGTCCATTATGTAAACCATAAATTTCACGAAGTGCTCTACCGGGTGCGTCAGCAAGGCGTACGGCTAAAGTGGCGCCTAAATTATACCCAGTCGAAAAAAACTTATTTCATATTTGATATGGTTGCAAGTTTGACGAAAATCTACAAACTAAAAATAATTTTAAATATACAGGGTACGGAAAAATATGTGTTTTTTTTTCAAATGGAACATCCTTTATTTCATGGCATAAAGAGGACATCAAGAGCTTTCATTTCGGCGTTGCCACATAATTCGTATTTTTTTCAGGATATTTTTAGTGTTTTAAGGGGCTCATCAAAATTCTTATAGCAACAGATGTTTTCAATTAAGATGAACGAAATTATTACATTATCAACTTCATCATTCGGTAAACGTCCGAAGTGTCATATAAATTCACCAATTTACTCAAATCAAATATGCGATAACTCGATTTTTTCAAATGGAACATCCTGTATTTTTTTCTTTCATGAAAGTTGTTTTTTAAATGTCTACAACTCTTTCAAAGAATGTCCTGTAACTAACACGCTTTGTTTTTGAGATATTCCACATTTAAGTATGGGACCAAGCGCGGATCCAGGGGGGGGGTCATGGGGGTCATGACCCCCCCCTGGACTGGACGAATCCTCAAATCTTGTGTTTGAAAAAAAAAAATCAATTGGCGGGTATGTAATCCACCTGACCGTGACCCCCCCCCTTTCTCGAGAGCTGGATCCGCCACTGTATGGGACATACTTTTTAAAAAATGTAGACATTTGAAAAACGAATTTCATGAAAGAGAAAAATACAGGTTGTTTTATTTGGAAAAATCGAGGGTCAATTTCTAGTTTAGCTCCCCCTCTCCGATTTTTAAAATATTTTGTCTCGTGATTGTAGATGTTGAAAAGATACTACAGTTTTAATTTCAGCATTGGCAAATGAGTAGTTTCAGAGAAAAAAAATAAAAAAGATTGTGAATATTTCCACCTGCGTTTAGACTTTATATTTATTTGAATCGCATCGGCAGTGTAAAATGCCGTAAGGTGATTTTTTCTCGAACAGACGGTGTTGCCAAATCTCAATAATTTCTCAAATACTAAGATAGACATAGAACTTTCACACATGGCAGGTGGATTTTCAAGAGATGAGCCTTTAGATATGTTCCCCGATGACGTCGGCGCTGTTTTCGTTCTATTCAAACAAGGGTATGGGCTCCAGCAAGGGGGGGTTCAGGGGGGGCACGGCCCCCCCTGAGATTATTATGGCCTTATCGTTTTTCAGCAGTTGGGTTGGGTAAGTTCAAGTTAGGCTTTAGACATTTATCCCCTTGTCTCCCAATGACGTCCGCACTGTTTTGTTCTATTCAAACGAGGATATGGGCTCCAACAAGGGGGGGTTCAGGGGGGGCGTAGCCCCCCCTGAGATTTTTATGGCCTTATCGTTTTTCAGCAATTAGGTTAGGTTATGTCAGTTCGTTATGGCTTAATTTAATATATTCTGCAATAATAACATAATTCAACTGATATTATGATGTAAACCTCGAGAAATCAACGTTACATTCGGGAAATGACGTTCGAATAAATTCAACATATCGTTGATGGGTTTCGTTTTGGTAGAAAACTTCGGTTACAAATTCTGAGCAATAAAGATGCAATGATTCAACGTGGCAACAAGCATCGTACAAACAGAATTTTCACGTTTCAAATCACGTAGGTAATCGTTACTACGGAGATCAAAAAAAATAATTCGATAGTTGGAAATTAAAACTTCATTCGAGATAAATAGTAATTTGTGAGAATTTCTTCAAGTGTGGAAGAAGGGGAAGATTTGAATATGTGTGTTTCAAGTTGCGGTTACAATACAGAAAAGAGGATACCGAGAATGTGATCGCATTGTCTTGTCATTGTCTTTCAAGGATTTCAAGGTAAATTTTTGGAGCAATCACATCTAGATTTAATGAAAATATGCTTCATGGTCAACATATTTTTATCAACGGATACTGTCGGAGAATTTCGAAAAAATAAATTATTCTTGAAATTTTCAGAAACCATAGACTCGAGAAAATTTGAAATATTCATTGATTCAGCGCTAATGAAATTGTATATTTTTCTAATGATTTTGAATTCTTTTCAAGGTCAAGTCCTTGAAAAAATAGGTCAATGACCTAGACATTTTTGGCAAATTTTGATCTTTTTAGACTATGCAAGACTAATTCTTTTCGTAAATTGTCGTTTTTTCAAGGAAATCTCTGAGAATCCTACCCACCCAGCACCCCTATTCACTCCAGATCCCGTTGAAAAAACAGCAAAATAACTTGTTTGCCAGCATTGAAACTAGTAGTAAATCATACCAAATCACTCGTTTTTCACGAAAAAAAATTAAAACATCGAAAAATCGAGGGGGACCTAAACTAGAAAATTACCAAATCGAGTTATCGCATATTTAATTTGAGTAAGAGTAGGTACTGTTATGATTCCTTTTTTTTTTTGTGTCTTTGTATTTCGAATGAAAAGGAATTTTGAATCTAACAAATTAAATGAAAATTTAAATTTTGTTTTTCCCGGTCATTCTCTTTCTCAATTGAGGATCCAACTTAAAATCAAAAATTTAGATTCATACAAACTTTATTTCTACTCTCAACTTTCTTATTCTAATTCATAAAACACAACTTATTCTATCTCTAAATAAAAAATCAAACTCACTTATTATCTATTTAAATTGTCCATAAATCTACTTCAATCCTGGTTTCAATTTTATTCAGTCGCACTCATACGTCGATCTTTTCTTCTTATATCAATCTTTTCAATTCAGCACTCGTACCTTTCGTGTTCTTTCTTGTTGTATCTCTCTTAACAGCTCACTACTTCATATAATATTCCAATTTTCCTTCTAATGTTGTTTTCAATTCTGATTTATCTCATTTATATCCATTTACCCTTAATTTTTCACAATTTTTCTTCTGACTTTTCTCTCTGATGTTTCTTCTCTAATTCAATTTTTCGTCTCCCCGGTTTCCATACTTCAAAAACCTTTTCACATCCTTGATTTCTTAATCTAATCTCAACTATTTATATAAACTATTCTCTATGTACAAACTTCAAAAATGATGTTTCTGAATCTTTCATTTTCAACTTTAATTTTGGCCTCATTAAATCGAAATTAACTTTGAATTTTGTGAAACATATTTTGAACCATAACAGTACCTATACTTCCACTCACTTTTATAAAGTATCGCGGTTGGCCAAGTTTCAAATTTATCAGGTTTTTTTGCCTAAAAAAATCGAAGGTTGGCCCTTGTGAATGACCTTACGTCAAAGAATGAATTTCGGAGACGTTGCCGACGTTTATTTTTCATTATTAATTTTCGAGCCTGGAAACTAAGAATGCCGAAGGTAATTTCAAAAAAGCAGAGGCAAAGTATCAGGAAGTGCTATTTAGAATTGAAATCTGCGCATTCTCAAAGTAACCCTGATAATTTTCTTGAATTCATTATTTTCCCGAAGTAAATGAACATTTTGTTGAATACCTAATTACTACGACATATATGTAGAAATGGCAACGTTGCGTGTTCAACTGACAGAAGAATGACTATAACCTAACATTTTCAAAATATACACAGTGAAATCGAAATGTGTCAGAATTCCATGGCCAACCGGTATACTTCATAAAAGTGAATGGAGTATAAATTGGTAAATTTATATTAGACACAATATACTATATAGAAATACGAATTATGTGGCAACGCCGCGATGAAATTTAAAAAAATGAGGTATATGTGTAAAACTCTTGTTGTTCTCGAAAGAATTATGCTCAGACATATTTATCGGGTATAGTCAAAGGAATTATGCATTGAAATAGAGGATGGTCCATTCGAAAAAACTACCTATTTTTCCATAACTTTTTTTTTTACGCACCCTATACCTATATTATGTAAAATTATTTTTAGTTTGTAGATTTTTGTCAACCTTATATACATGCCATATAAGTTTTTTTCCACACGGTACAGTTTAGGTGCTATTTTAGCCGTACGTACCTATGAATTTGGCGAATTGAACACTGATTTTGAAAATGAATTTCAACGTTGTTGCGGCGTGAAATTGAAAATTCTATCACTCTGAAAAAACACCCGATACATTATTTCATTTCTTTTGAAACCTCAATCCCTTATAGACGATTGATGAAAAAAGAAATGGAATAGGTACCTATACAGGGTGTAACTGAATAAGTGTAAAACATTTAAGGAGGTGATTCCTCATCGAAAAAAAGATAGGATGTTTCATATAAAGAAACTTCATTGGAGCATCCCTTGTTAAGATACAGCCCCTTAAAGGGGGTACATAAAATTTGTATAACAATTTTTTTCACAAGCACTGAAAAAGTTACAATATTGAAATTAACCTGACGTTTTGTACTACCAAAAAGACACTTAGCCAGTAATTTATTTCGTTTACCCCATGGTTGTAAGGGGTGAAAAACGCAACCCCTAAAATTTATTTCCAATGTAACTTTTTGTCTTATTATTTGTTTACCATTTAAAAATTTATTTCCGATAGCCTGTTTCATTCTAAACAAAAAATGTCTCTTGGGTTTTTTGCCCAAAATAAACCAGTAAGCAGCAAAACATTATTTTACGAACAACTACAGAGATACATCGTCATAAATGCGAACTGGATTTATTGTTATTTTGTAGTTAGTACCTGCATTAAACGATTAAAGGGTAATAAACATGGGGTAAACCAAATAAATTACTGGCTAAGTGTCTTTTTGGTAGTACAAAACGTCAGGTTAATTTCAATATTGTAACTTTTTCAGTGCTTGTGAAAAAAATTGTTATACAAATTTTATGTGTCCCCTTTAAGGGGCTGTATCTTAACAAGGGATGCTCCAATGAAGTTTCTTTATATGAAAGATCCTATCTTTTTTTCGATGAGGAATCACCTCCTTAAATGTTTTACACTTATTCAGTTACACCCTGTATATCATAACTACAGAACGTTTTTCTTGCATAAAAGCGAGCGCGAGGATCCAGCAAACGCGGGATGAGACTCTCACCGAGAACCATATGAGAGTTCTCGTCCGATTCTATCGAAAAACAGGCACGTGGTCCATAGCGAACCGAGACAGCTGAGAATTTTCAATGTTTCGTAAATGTCGAAAGGGAATTTTTTATTATCAATTCAGCCTTAAATTTTTTCTCTTATATGAACCCAAGCGGCATAAACACATTTTTATGTTGTTTATTGGGCGCTACGTGCTTGAGGTCAAGGCTGTACCATATGGACAATCTTCGTTTTGGATCTGGCACCCAATCTTGGAAATAAGAATTATTTATTTTATTGCTGGAGCAAACTACTCTTTGGCTGGAGGTTCGTTTGCACTTCTGGTACAAACGTTAAGGTTGTACCAGATTGACAAACCCGGCTTCATCAGATGTGAGATTGGAACTTGGCTGATTGCTGCACACTTCCCAATTTTTGTCAGGAAAAACCTGATACTGTCAAAATTCAACTGTTCCAGAATTTCACGAAGAATTTAAAAATTCAAAAATAGTGTTCTATTTACAACAAAATTGGTCACTAAACTGATCTAAATGCGAAATTTCATCTCGATTGAATCCGAATCTGGAAATTGAAATCACTTCAAGCCATATAGGTCGTTTCAACACAGGATTCAATAAGATAAACGTTCGGTAGGTTTACCCTTAATAACGCACAAAAAACATAACCTACCTTATTAAACCTGGACACGCGGGTGACTGGAGCTACCGAGTTGTGAGTTGGTTGGTGGTTGATTTCCTGGCTTGACTTGTGTCATGGTTTGAAGGTTTCCTTGGAGATGTGATCACGCCGAAAATCCCTATTGAACCTGTCAATGAAGAATTAACCGAACACAAAACTTAAAGGACCATACCTTTAACTTCCCGCGTGTTTCTTGGGATAACCGAAAGAAAGGACGACGTGAGAACTCGATTCACCGAATATAATCTTGATCCGGATGCATTCACTCACTTCATAGTGAGTTATTATATTGGGTTGTTCGTATTTACCGGAACATAACTGAATTTGACTACGGATTCGTCATCAGTGAGTCGAACCTCACCGTTTGAGATCTTTACCAGCTGACGAAATGATAAAGCCCTCGTTTAGGTAGAACAAGCATCCAAAATATGGGAGGAAATAAAATTTTTATCTAATTCTCTTATGATTTATTAACGAATGATAGTAATGATAAAATATAGATACAGTGTTCAGGAGATTAAAAATAAATAAATGATTTCTTGCATAATAAATATCAATACTTATAATATTTCGTAACGACCCAGTTCAAAAGAAGAAGAAATCAGAATGATACAAGATAAGAAATAAAAATCTTTTCCTATTCATTATCACAATGGAACAAAAATGAAGGAATGAAGATCGAAATATTTCTCATGAAAGCGTGTTATTGATTATTCATCTTTCTGATTTCTCCAAGACCTATTTGAATGTTACTACAAACTAGGGATCGAACTGAAATCCTAAGAAAAAGAATATCAAAATTAAAGTATGTATATGTGAGAATTAATGCAAAAATGCATGTTCTCTTGAACATTGAAGAGTTTGTGAACCCATTCAATTCTGGCCTCTGATAGGATACTATAGGGTACTCTACTAAATACAAACAATATTTTTTACCTATTTCCCAAATAAAATAATTTATATAGAATGAAGAATACTCAATATTATCAATGAAAATTTGACTGATGCTTAACAAAATATGTTCAGAATTTGATTCCCAGAATGTCAATGCATGAATCAACATATCGTTGGACCGAATTATTGCACTAAGAACTTTATCACTCCAATTTGCTAAAAATATATTGGTGAATCACCATCAAAACTGTAGATTATTTCCGAAGTTTCCCTTGTTGCACATGCACTAGAAATTTTATTTCATTTTCAAAAAAACTTTTAAATTTCTTTATTTTCAATATGTCCAATATAGTCCTCAAAAAAATATCCAATTCGATTGAAAGAGGGAGAATATTTGATTGTTCAATAATTATATTACAATTTTTTCTTGTTGCAGTAATATCAGAAATATGAAATCTACTGAATGCTTCTCCGAAGAATGTCCATTTAAATGAATAGTTAAATCAGTTATAGAAATAAATCTATTCTGTTTATAGATAATACTTGTTCTCCTCAAAAAAAATTTGAATCAACCCTAATGCAAATAATATGTTAGTTTGGAATAGATTCACTGATATGTTTCATTATTGCATCAAAGCAGAAATAGTTTGATATGATTATTTTCCTTGTTTTATTCTTTACAACTACTACAATTACTCAATTATCAACAAATTAAATATCTTTTGAACAAATATCTTATAGGCCTACCACACGCTCAAGCTTCACCACAGTTTGGCTTGCGCAAACCGGCTTGAACACTGAACACTGAGCGTGTGGTTGGGAAAACTGTATATCGCGCAAACCCCACGGCTTGGCTTGTGTAACTTTCGACCTGCTTGAAATTTTGCCTGTGCAAGCCCGGCTTGCGCAAAAGTTCTTCGTTCGGACGCATTGTTATCGTGTCGACGACTTCGTAAATAAAGAGGATTGCAAGTACTTAACTGTGCTGTGTGGTAGCTTTACGTACGAGATGCCTGCGCAAGCCAAACTGTGGTGAAGCTTGAGCGTGTGGTAGGCCCATAAGGCAAGTCTTTGGAGAAGAATTCACTTTCATGTTTGATAGTTACCACTATGAACACATACAATATCATAATTTTATCTATTCAAAAGTCCAAAAAACAGAATATATGAAACAACATAATTCAATAAGTGCTTTCCGATTATATTTCTGAATAGATGGATCATTTATCACAAATTTCTTTTTTTTTAACTCCTATCTAGAGGAGATGAATCTTCAAATTGTACATATAAAAAAATGATTTTGTCGAATGTACAATACTAATGGGAGATAAATTATCAAAAGCTAAATAAGTCTAGTGTGAATCCGAACTTCATTGAATGTTTCATGTTTGTAATGTTATTTCTTTGCCTCAAAACGTTTTACTTTTTATTATTTCAAATCTATAGGCATTTCTCAACCTGAACACAAAATTTCAAAAATACTTTCTGAAAATACAAGTTAAGACTTTAAAATTTTTCATGGCACTTTAAATTTTAAAGAAGTTTTTCAACAGAAGAAAAATGAATTCAAAGTCAGTATTGAAAATGTGTACAACTATGAAGACTCACCTGAAAAACCATTTTATTCCAAGTTTTTTCAGGGCAAATAATGATAAGTCATTGAGAATACATAGCCTGAAACAACACAACTGTCCGAATATAGATGATGAGCTACTTTATATTTTAAAGTTGATTAAAATGATAAGGAAATCTAATGAAGGCAAGAATATAATTTTTGTAATTAGGTCCACATATTCAATAATAGGAGCAATGTAAACAAATAGCATTTATGAAAACATTTGAGAAAACAAGAAGAAGTTTGTACTTATATCTAGCATCAATCCAACGAAATGCTGGACTTACACCCTCCTTAATATCTAAGTAAACCCACAGGAATTAGCTATCAATCAATATAAACTTTTTCCATGAAGTAGTCCTTTTTAAACCAAACCAACCATTTTGTACATGTATAAATGAAGTATTATAGTTTCCCTCAGTGAAAGTTACAATTACCTGCGTAAGGCCCCATTTAATGAAGAAGGATTTAAAATTGGCCCATGCCAAAAGTAAAGGAAGGTCCTGTAATCGTACTTCAAGTCATTCAACGTAGCTATGAGCATTGTTGTGAATATTATGATCGTTGTCCATTTCAATATCTTCTTCATCAAGTATACATACATTATTTGCATTTTGTGAGGAAATCCTGGGTAAATTGTGGGATTTTTTAGGATCAAACGGGTCAACCACGATTTGCTCAGTGCCTTTAATTTCTGCTCTGCAAAACGGACAACCTTGTCCCTCTGAATCCTGTAAGAAACGAAAAAGCTTCAACATCCCTGTTATGTCAAACTTATCATCATGATGACTGGAATACGCTGTATATCACAAAAAAGTGACCAACCATAACAAAACTATGTCAACCAGACAGTAAAACCACAGAATACCTAACTGTGGTAAAACTACAAAGATGGTTTGTGACATATAATCTATGGCAGTCACAACAACGTCATGTAAAAAGTGGTATGTAACAAATTTGAATGAAATAAAAATTGTACTTACAATTTGCCAAGATGTTAGGCATGGGGTACACAGCAAATGACCACATGGCTCTATTCTAATGTCTTTGTCATTTTCAGCACATATTTTGCAAAGTTGGAATGTGCTTCCCATTTCACAGTAAAGTTCATATTGTTCTTGAGTGACAGCAATGTGATCTTCGGGTGTTGGCTGAACCGCAAATGACAGGTCTGGATTTACAGGTCTACCATCTGGATATAAATAACTGAAATACAAAATCAGAATATGTTGAAAACAGACATGACCAAGTGAAATTCTATCCCAGACCATGTAGCCTCTGTAGCTGTGCATGCTGAATTCGTTCTGTGGAACCTGTCTCCTTCCTAACGAACCCTTTACAACGAACTATGTACTTGGTGATTAAAACCAGTCACAACGTTATTTCTTCGTGATTCTAATTGAATATATCGGTTCATTGGACCGATTTTCAGCCATAGCAGAGGCGCGTGTAAGGAAAATATATTTCAAAGGCCACTACAATGTTACAATTATTTTTAAAAACTATATCTGTATACAGGGTCCTGCAGTAGTGCGAAAATCTTCCATAGCTGCCGAACCAGACATCTCAGAGATTTCGTTGGAAAGTAGACCTCTTGTACCTTCATTTCTGCATCTCAGGAAATTATTTTCTGATATACAGGGTGTGCCTGATAAACGTTATTCTACAAATGCGTGATTTTTTTAATGGATCACCCCATATATTTTCAATGACCTTCATTACCTCTTTCATGACGCAAAATATTAAAGACATTTTTCCAACGGTACAAATCTTATTCGAAGAAAACTGCAAAAAGGTGAGGGAAAAGCAGTTCAGTAAAAGTCTTCTGTCGATTTCCAGAGGCGATAGTAACATGGATTTGATCTTAAAGTTTTTCAATTGAAGGATTTGACTTGTCACCGTTCCTAAATGATCAACCTGTCATATACAGGGTGTCCGTTATTAAGGTCCGAATATGAAGAACTCCAAATTATTATTTCTCGATTTTTTCAGATGTAACACCCTGTATTTTTTTCCAAAATAATGTAGACAATTGAATACCTTACATTTTCTCAGAAGAAACCTTAGGATTATTTCCACTCCCGCATCCAGCATACACGAAAAATAAATTATATCGCAAACTGAAATTTTTATTCAAATAATAACTAACATAATAAAAACTAACAGACATTCAAAAGAGGCCAAACAATGAAATAAAACTAAATGAATAATTATTGACAAACTTTAAAACCTTCCCAGAATCATACTTTCTGGGCATGAACATAAAAATGTACCGAAAAATGTCCCTAATATTATGCGTCATGAAAGAGGTAATGAAGGTCATTGAAAATATGTGAAAATATATGGGGTGATCCATTAAAAAATCATGCATTTGTTGAATAACATTTATCGGGGACACCATGTATATCAGAAAATAATTTCCTGAAATGCAGAAGTGAAGGTACAAGAGGTCTATTTTCCAACGAAATCTCTGAAATGTCTGGTTGGGCAGCTATGGAATATTTTCGCACTATTGCAGGACCATGTCCTGTATATTAAAGTTATTGATTTGTTTAGGTTCGAGAATTGGTGAAGCCAAAATTTAGTCAGAATTCAATGCGTGGAATATAGCATAAAGGATAGCAATATCGTTAGATAAGGCTGTGGCAACAATGCGGAATAATACTTTGAAAGGTCCAGTGGCGTGGTGTTGACGGTATTGGGGAATGGAAATAAAAATTACAAGTGAATTAACATTGAAACAGATTCTGAGTTTGGTGAACAGAGTCAGCTGAATTCAGAATTTTTTCTCCTCCTCTCAATATCAGAAGGAAATCTGAAAAGTGAAATTCAAAAAATTGAAGAATCTACGCCATTGTTACTTAGAAATGATAAGAGTAGAACATACCTGTGTAAAATCAAATCAGGATTCAAATAGTCCAATTTACCACAAATAAGACACATACGAAACATTTTTCAACGTATTTTGCTAATAATATTCAAAAATAAATCCAGATTTCACTTTTCCTACGCGATATTCTAATGACAACACTGTTCAAAATAGCGGTACGAAATCAATGAATGAATTGGTCACAGATTCAGAAAACGGTGCTGCCATAACGTGCCCATTCATTATCTGAAGCAAAAATGGCCGAGCCGTTTCGCGAACATTTCGATACTTTCGTATATGTAATGTGAAGAATGCACAATATTTGTGGGAACAAATACTCATTTCAGACATTCACGCACAAATGAGTAAATGAATTTCAATCTAAGGTACTTTTCATTTTTATTGAGAATTTATTTATAAGAAAATTCAATGATTCTCACAATGTTGCAAAAATTTCTACTGAATTTTCTAATGATTTTGAAAATTGGCTTCACTATTTATTATTGAAAGGTGTGTCTCCTCTTTCTAGTCTAAGGTTATTACCCCAAAAAAGAATAAACAGAAAATAAAAGTTCCCTTCCACAAACAAAAATGACCCATAGGCAATACATATCGAGGATTAATTGAGACAATTTATATCCAACTCATTGTGAATCAATTCTAAAATATATAATCGAAACAGAAACACAGAACATCTTAATTAAAAAGAATGCCTTTTACTATTATTTATCAGCCCGAATACCGATTGTTTTTACAGACAACCAGAGCCGGATTAACCATTAGGCAGAGTAGGCCTAGGGGTCCCGCATTAGTTAGGGGCCCCCCGTGGACGGAAAAATTGAATGTTTTATACAAGGAAGATTGCACTGCCTAAGGGCTCCTCACATGTTTAATCCGGCCCTGCAGACAACTCCCATTGAAAATATATCATTTAAAGTAGCATATTCAAGCACTCCATTGTTAATGGCGATATTTATTATGAGAGAAGAGAATAGAAATCCTGTACAGTATATTAAGTATTAAATCCTCCAAGACCTGCTCGAGCAGACTAGGTTGACCAAAGAAGTTTATCTGAATGGCCGAAGTTGTCGAGGGCACATAGAGGGCCAATGAGAAGAATAATATGACAAAGTAATTTTTTATGTGGTATGTGAAGTTTAACTGAGATGAAGATTTGTGTACAAAAATTCTCCTCAGGAAAAGTTCATAGCCCACTAGACCTCTAACTTTAATGGAACATTCGAAATTATGCTTTGAATATTCCTTATTATCCTATTATTGAGAGAAAACTGTTTTCATGGTGTAGATGAAATGGAGAAAAATATTTTTGGCCATATCGAAGTATAAGCAAGATACATGGTGTTTAGGGTCGTTTTTTGACCAACATTTTGATAAGTGTGTTAGGTTATGTGCAAGCTCTGAAATTATTCTTTTAGTGTCAAATTCGAATATGATGTAAAATTATGAAAAGAAATTACAAAATGCCAGGATCAAAATGATATTTAAAAACTGTTATTAAATGACGTGATCATAAATTATGATCATGAAAATTATAAGGGATTCGAAACATTCATTGCCTGGAGGAAGCCTGGATTACTTCAGAACTAGAGATTCTAGACAAGTTTTAAATTCATTTGTGCTTAAATTGTCTGACCACTGGCGAATTGACCATATTATAGAAGCGGTATATTTTTCACTGAAAATGACAAACGTAAAATTACAGAGCTGTTTGTGAAGTGATTGAGTATATGGAATTCAACTCACACATTAACATCTCTGCATACTCAGATACAATATTAGGATAGTATAGAAATCATGATAACATTAATTAGTACTTCTTTGTCAAACAAGGGGCACTTCAGAAAACCTAATTCAATTCATTATGTGCTATTTAGACAATTCATCTAATAATAAGAATTTGATGTCTACAAAAGCCACTTATTATAGCAACATTTTATATGAATTTCTACCATTTTAAGGTTATGTCTAACAAATAATAAAAGAAATGGTACTTACAATCTTTCTTTATATCCATCCCTTAGTGCTTGTATCAAACTTTTGTTTTGAGGTATTGTTTGGAGTATATCACCTTCAGGAGTTACATAACCAATGGCCCATTGACCAAGCCTTGTACAAGAAAGTCTAAAAACGTAACTCCCTGCTTTTCCTATATATTTCTTCAGTCTTGCCTTCACTTCATCATAAGTTAGGAATGCAACATACCCTGGATGAGTTACTGCTAGTACTTGCCAATTGCTTAATAGAGTACTCCATGGTTGAAATAACCTGTCATCATTTTCACCATATCAGAAAATATATGTATATTGAAATGAAAATTCTCACCTTGTAAAAACATCAAACTCAAAATTGGATATAAAATCATTACATGTTAAATCTATTGTCGATTTTAGAGCCATTGCTTCTAGACCTGAACGAATTGGATGAACACTATGGAGTTCTTGTTTGAATACTTTCCATGGTACAAGGGTGCTGTAATATTATATAATTTTTAAACAAGGAAAGTAATTAGGGATTCGAAAATAATAATAAATATAGAATGTATAGAATAAAGACCCAATTTGTTAACAATGATTATAAGCTGACCTATTATTGAATGTAGTTTTCCAAAACTCTGCTGCATCAGATTTCGTAATGCGGAATTGGTCCCCAGCAAAAACACCATTAGGAAACAATGCTTTCAGTTCACTCAACATGTGACTGAATACAAGGCTCAACTTTGTGAGATTCCTTCGATAATGGGAGTTTTCGTCAAACATTTTCTCTTTGCCTTCTTTGAATAGCTTAATAGCTTGTTTACATTTTCGTATCAAATTTATGATGAATATGTTGAAATACTCTATATTATGTAGTGCGCTAATATTATCTTCATATTTAGAGTAAATGAGTCTTAATCTCTGGTAGGTATCAGGTAGAATGTCCAATATAAAAGGTGGCGAATTTTTCAATTTCATTTTGGGATGTTGACACAATTTCACAACTCTATCCATCAATTTCCACGTTTTATCCAAGGACTGTTTATCAGTTACATATTTGGGATGACTGACGACATCTGAAAATGCTCCTTGAAGTTTCCAAAATATTGTTGTTAGATTCTTATGGGGCACTTGACGATTTCTGCCAGCCATCATAGAAAATACCAAATAAAAACAACGGCACAAGCTGGCACAAGTCACATTAAAAACCAATAGTAGGATGGATAATAGATTATACTTGTTGAAAATTAGTTTGTTGTAGATTTTTTAGTCTCGAACATTTATTCAGTCGAATTAACATGAGGTTAGAATTAATGTCAAAAAATTCAATTTTCGATTTCGTCAAGCACTACAATTTTCTGACAAGACTGACAAGAGTGACACTAGTGACATTGTTGACAAATCTCTCAACCATAGAACACTAATATAAATTATGACAAATGTATCTATGTCTCAACCACAGCCGTCTTACAAAGATGCTAGTATCCTGTGATGCCAAAGAACGGGTATTTACCCGATTTGCGGGTATTTTGAATGTGGTTTGTTTTTGAATATTTGAATGTTGCAGGTATAGTTTATGTCCAACTAACAATTCTCGATGGAAGTGGTTCATTCACTCAGTGTAAAAAGTGTTTGTAAAGAGGAAAGGAAACACGAAATCTTCTCCACAATATTTTAAGTTTACATGTAATGCATATCGTTGATCTTCGGAAATCACATACATGTTTCGACTCCAGCTATAATCAACGTGAATGTTGAATGAGTAATATAATACAAAAACAGGGATTAAAAACAGAAAAAGAAGATGGTTATTTGGGAGAGATGCCACTTAAGAATAGCGATACTACATTATAAAAATGAACAATTGATTTGCAACCATTATAATTAGGGTGGAGGCTCTGAGGCTCACAGAATTGAGTTGGTTAATTTTTAATTTTTGTAAAATATGCGTGTGGCACCCAAATATCGAATTATAACAAATAAAACTCAATCGAACAGTTGGCACTTCTCTTTTTCGCGTTAGCGCACTTTGCACAGCCAGATTAGAAAACACTTTGGGTGCCTCCGAACATTGGATAAATTTTTCATAATAAGACCTAAACAACCATATCTTCATATTGACTGTTTTTATTCAACATTCAACAACTAACATTACGAATTGTTGGGTAGAGTTTCAGTTAACCAACTGAAGTGTAGTTCAATTTCATATAAGTTGTATTTTTCGAAATATACCTAATCTTCTGAATAAAAATAAAAATAAGGCTAGTGGACTGTATACGTATATGAAATTAATTGAAACTCAATACAAATGAAAGGATAAATGTACCCAAAATAACAGAAGAAATATAGTCTTATACCTATATCAGCAAAACAGTCAACAGAATCCTGGCGATGACTCCTATTGAGATTGATCGAGCCCGACAAACGAACATGGAATGAAGCTGACGTGAAAATCCGTTGCTAAAAATGTCAAATTGTGCACAGCTATCCTTGTGTTATTGTAAAATAACCACGCCACTGGTAACAGTCCATTCCCCCCCCCCCCTGAGATTTTGATGGCCTTATAGTTTTTCAGCACAAGACCCTCAATATTTCAAAAATTTTTATTTTGCCCCCACTGAGAAAAATTTCTGCGCGCGCCCATGTTTCTTGTTCCCTTTTTTTGTGTTAATCCTTAGACTATAGGTATAAGTATAGGATATAGTCTGAGGGTTATTTATATTCCATTTATTCATATTATTATTATTATTATCACAAAAGAATAAGAGTTGAGGTTCAAAATCTATAAACTCAAAATTACCAATATTCTGGATGGTACACTTGCACTAAAAAAAAAACGAACAAAATTTCGAAAAGTATGTGAAAAGTTGAGAAAAAAAAGTCCACACATCAAACAGCACCAGAATGTCATCCACACTCACACAAATATTCGCACTTTGGTTCACGGCATCCTCGTCCTCGCTGTCTGCGAAGACTTCCTGCCCTATAAAAAAGGTTCATTCTGATAATAATCAAGAAATTCTCATTCCACTTATCTCCTCTAAATCTAATCTCATTCCAGTTCATTGCTACAAGAAAACCTTTCATTTCAAAAGCGAATAAAGTCAGTGAACAAGCATTAAATCATTACTGTGCTGGTACCGCGAACGTCTGTGAGTGTGGATGGAACATTTGTGCTTAGGCGCGAAGCCTTTGTCGCGGGACAGGAGACCGCAACGAAACGGAGAACGCCGCGAAGCGCGAACGTGACACAAGAAAGTTATCCACACTCGCGTTCGCGGTATTGGCCGACGTTCTTGCCATGAGTGTGGAGCGGGCTTAACGCGATATTCTACTTCATAGGGACCCGACATGACCCTGAGACAGGGGCGCAGCCAGGGGGGGGCCCGGGCCCCCCCCCCCGAGATTTTTCTGCATGCAAACTTCTCTACCTGTATATCAGTAGATACAGTTGAATATTTGCGTCGGGCCCCCCCCCCCCGAACAAAAAATTTGCGTCGGGCCCCCCCCGAACAAAAATTCTGGCTGCGCCACTGCCCTGAGAAGAGGAACGCCTAAAAGCCAAATATTACGTCGAGTCTGGGGCTAGCCTCTCGAATCTAGATGTTCCCTCGCGAAGGGCAAAATGCAATTATTCTGCAATATTCAGATTAATGAGGAACTCGGTTCAGTTTTCAAATTTGGTTGGATTTGTGAGAAGAGATTTAACTGTTATTCGTGTAGGTTTAGGTTTGTCTCAGTGTTCGAATGATATCTTTCGAAAAGTCTTTCGATTTGGTTAGTATAGATTCAATTACTATCTGAGTCCCAAAGGCGAAATGGATTTGTAGGGACGTCACAAATTGCCCAGTAGCCCAGTTGTGATGTGATATTGTTTATACTGATTACTCCTAGGTTTCCCTTGTGATTTTTAAAATTTTTCAGCTAATCAGCAAAGTTTTTCGAGTCATTTTTATGAGAATAAATCCGTTGTAGATTTGAGTGAATGTCCTGCGAATATCGATGGGAGTGGAAAACCAAATCGATAATTTAAAAATAAGGATTCTTACAAAAACGGATCGAGAAAACTGTTGTGGATATTAATGAACGCACGGAAATTCGGCCATCGTCGTCTCTGAAATCTCCTCGCTTATTCTTAGACAGCAGCATTTCCGTTTTCATTCCAGAAATCATGGCCTCCATGATTATTTCCTTATCGATATATTTATTATTCATTGCCTTGTCAATAATCGGGGAGTATGAATACATAAGATGAATACTGAGCAATCCGGCAACTTTGTATGCATATTATATGATTTTGTTGGTTCTTGCAATTTGAAAAAGTATGATCTATTTTAGATTATTTGATTTCGGTGATATGCAGTCATGCAGAGAATATTATTTGAATGATTGTCTGAAATTCGAATATAAGAAATTGGTTGATTGAACAACTATCAAGGGTTATTCATAGTCGACCTCGAGGCACTGGAGGATCTAGACAGTTTTTCAGGGGGGGAGAGAAATGTTTTTTTTAGGGGGGGCATCAATAGATAAAAAAATTTCACCAATTAGGTTTTATGACTACTAATAGAGTGATGGTTGTCAATTTCGAGGTCCAAGGGGGGAGGGGGGTTATGGCCACCCAAAAGAACCAAAACAATTTTTTCTGAGAGTTTTAGGGCCCTTAGTCGATTCGGGGCCCCAAGGCAGCCTGTGCTGCCTCATGGATAAACCGGACATGAGGACCTCGTTAAGACCGATTAGGAGGAAAATTATTTTCTTTGTCTGCCTCTGGCAGTACATACCATGGTGACATTAGAATATCGAGAATATTCGCAATGATTTTCGTCTGAAATAAACTCTATTTCATCATATCAGCAAAAACGAGAAACATACATGTACAATCGAACGATTTTTCGATATTCCCTCGAGAAATTCATTATTATTTATAATATTATTGCATTGCAATACATAGATAAAACAAAACTCTCTATTCAGCTAGAGATAAAAATATCACAAGTGGAAAGTTTCTAGTTAGAAGATTTCGAAGAAGAATGTTTTAGGTTTCTGTTTCATCTACATTGCATGTGGGATTATCACTAGAAAAATATGGAGTAATTATTCGCAGTAGCTGGAATATTTGGGTACCCAATCGGCTTGTGATTAGAAAACCCGTCGATGAGGCTCTGTCATCTTTTATCTCTTCATTCTTCCTGTTGTGTGCACAAGAAATGATACAGTTTTAGTTGATAACAGTGGCTCAGCCAGTGTCCACTTCTGCTAATGGATTATTTCTTCAACTATTTTCCTATTTCCATTTGAATGAGTCTTGGCTCGAGGAAAATGTCCACGGTGAGTAAATTTGATTGTTCATTTTGTAATTCTTCATGGCAGTTCAATATGAATACTCTAAAAACCAGCTGAAGTTTTATTGTCAGTGATACAGCGGTAAAAGTTATGACGATGTATGAGTTATAACCTTGTCCTGAAGAGGATTTTCCGCGCTAATTTATCCGCAGATCATATAGTATATACTAATTTATCCGCAGATCATATAGTAGGTATATATAACACTGACGTTCACGTATTTCGTTCTAGAATCCTGAAATCTGTAGGTAAATTTTTTGATGTTTTTGGGAACTCGTTATTCTCAATTAAACGATGACTAAGAATATAATTTCGCCACGATGTCTGTATATTTCGTATTTTGAGTAGGGAATGGTTCCTAACGATTCGGTTGCATTCGCTGATGAATCCGTGAGCAGATTCAATTCTGTCCGTCCGCTCGACCAGACCTAATAACGATAACTATCGAACGGGAAAATACAATAGAAGCTTAAAATTTTCAGGGTCGGTTCGGATCTCAAATACCGCAGTCAAGTTCGTGAATGGGCGAAATTCGACTAGGAGTTCCGTGAATGAATATGGCTATTAGATAGGTATTTATTTTGGTTTTACGAAAAAACGTATTTTATGCAGAATTTTGTCCAGATAGTATAATCAGAACCATGAAGGTCTAGCGAATTATCGAGAATATCCCAATATTTCTGTTACAACAGGTCTGGGATCTTTGACAACTTCTGTCAATTTTTTGACAATATTTTTCATCAGTTATTTCAACATAATCTTTTAATATCATCACGCATAACTTTCGAAAGAAGGAACCTTAGAGTCTTGAAATTTTCATGGCGAGTTTGAGGTCAAAATCTGTACGCTAATTCGTGAATAGGCAAAAAGGGCTCAGTGGTTTCAGAGTTATTAATTTCTGAAACTTAATTTTCCCAATCTTTTATAAACCACACATCCAATCTTCTACTGGCACGGTTGTAACGATTTTCTGATATACCTACTCATATTATTTTGAAAATTTGGTTTGAATTCGGAGGTACGTTTTGTTTTGTATTGTTTTTATTCTTGTGAACATAGTATATCGTCACGAAATTTTGTATGCACTTAGAAGCCTTTACAGCTTATACAGTTATCGTGTTCACGGACGTCCAGGCGGACATAATTGAAATTCACTATTGATTCCTCATCAGTCCAACTGTTTAAGTCCATTTTCGCCTCAAAATTCCTCAATTAGATATAGACATTCCTGTCCCTAGGAACAAGTGCGCAAAAATATCTCCCTTTAGCCATAGAATTAAAAATATAGAATTTGAGCGTAGTGGCAAATAGGTTTACGTCGTGAACTCTCGCGGCGTATAGAAGGGTTACCTGGACTTTTTCTTCGTGTTGCCGATTTCCCGATCAAGATATTTCCTTGATATCCCACTTCTAGCCACTTCACCTGTATCGCACATGCGCTAAAGTTTGGGAATTTGGCAGAATCCACTAGATGCTTCAGTTTTAATGTCAAGGATCAAATTATAGGTATAGGTAATAGGTATAGAATTATAGTCCATCCAAGAATGATTGACATCAGAGCAGGCCTTGAAAGTCCAGTCGCAGCTTTATTTCTAGTTACAAAAAAGTTACTAAAAATTTTCTGTGCTTTCATCATAGATATAGAAATAACCTAAAAATTCAACGATAATTTTTTAAAGTAAGGAACTTGAACATGAAAATGTTCCCAATTTTCACATACGATTACCAGCGTGTGAATCTGTATACCAGCAGTATATTATTTTCATCTTATATTGGTACATTTTCGATCTTACGATCAATTATAGGAGCATACAGCCTGGAAATTCTGGTTGGATAACGAAAAATATCGTGGGTGATTAAATAGCACGGTCCTTTTCAATGTTCAATATGAATATTCGCTAAACCGAAAAAATCTAGTTGATAATTTGAAGCGTGTTACTGCAATGTGAATGGATTGTGAAATTTGTAATAGATATCAAGACAGAAACAAAACTTAACCAATGGAATGGATCTATTTAATATATGAAGAATTTTGTCATGACATTGTAACTTTCAATATTTGTGAACAATTAAGGTGTAAAATACGAAATATAAAAATGTAAATATTCCTATTATATTCTGTTTCAACAACCACAACTGTTATTATTGCCTCATCTGGGCAGACCTCGTCATGTTCATAATGAAAGGTTTTGTCAGCAATATTATAACATCCTATATATTTTGACTAATCTTCTCTCATTTCTTTTTCTACGTGCTCTGTGCAGGCTTTCCATTTTTTAGCTATATTCACTCTTCAAGAGCCTCGTTTCAAAGATATTTATTTCACTTGCTCAATTTTTTGCCAAATTTGTTCGAAACATTGATGACAGAACAAAATGTCAGTGTTATTTCCAACACCAACCTGAATTCTGCAACTCAAAATATTACTGAATGGGCATTACCAACATAATTTCGATTTTCCAAAGCCCCCCGAGATGTCAATCATTCTTGGATGGACTATATGTGCTTTCATCGTCCTTCGATAATCTCCGAAATAATCAGAATCCGATTGAGAAAAATATCGTTTCCACTCGATATCTAATTGATCCTACAAACCTGAAGGTTTTCATTTTCAGTATTTGATAATTATTCCTGGGAAAGCAATAACTCAAAATATGTTGGCAGTTTTGTTGTTATCCTAAAATTCTTGTAGCTGTTGATGCTGCCTGTCATCAATTCATTCGTGGTTGATATTGATATAAAAAGTATCTACCGATAACGGCGATAACTATACATAGATATAACCAAAGATATTCTACAGTAGAATATCTTTGGATATAACCGTGTTATCTGCGGTCTTAAACTCATCGACTGTGCAGTACTTTGAAGCGCATTGTGGTTTGGTATTGGTATTTGTTGTTATACGCAGGGCCGATCCTAGCAGGTGTGCAGCGCGTGCCCCGCACGCGGGCGGCCAAATACAAGGGGCGGCCGCAGGCCGCCACTTTTATATGTCAGTTTGTAAAAAATAAGATTTTCAACAAATCTTAAAAAAATTATTGTTTTTAATTGTTGATTATTACTCTAAAAAAATTCCATGAACTGAAATAAACATGAAATTGCGTAAACGCGTAAATTCTGTGGAATCTTGGTGCTAGCATTGTGCTAGTTAAAATTGAGATTGGAAAAGAATTGTACTTTTGATGCGGAACAACAAAAAGATTATAATCGAGAGAAAAAGCGATGGCATTTAGGAAAACTAGTTCAGAATTAAATCGTAGAGATAATGTAGTAGTTCCTGTTTGTGCACATAGTGTTTTGTGACATATTAGTTTGTTTTTTTTATTTAGTTCGTGTTTCTTTTCTATATTACATATTTTTCATTGAATGTTTTCTATTTTATTGAAATGGATGTATCATGCATCTAGTACATGATTCATCATCTAGTACACGAATACAGTAGTATGTATATAAAAATATTAAGTATAAACGTGCATGTAAATTGCATTCTTATTGTGTAAAATAACATAAAAATCTTCAGAGAAGATGTCAGAGGGCAGAAGGATTATCAAAATATTTACGGAAAAAGTAACGGGGTAATCCCTCCCTTCAATCCAATATGTACAGTTTTTTTCCTATCAATAAAAAGAGGCCCATTGAAGATTTTTTTGAATACAGGGTGTCCCAAACCCGAGTACCTATTAGACGTTTCTGGAGAACTGAACATATTTGAAATCTGAAAATTGGGATTATAATATTGTTCGAAATTCTCTATAGACCTAAAATATTTTGGAGCTTGAGCACTTCCGGTTGTACAAGGAGTACTCAATGCTGAATACATTTCTGTTGAAACCATTGTATTCATTGAAATAGTTTTCAAAATATCGAAAAAAAACTGAAAAAAGTCACATATTCATAGACAGTATTAAGTTCATTCTTCTAATTCTGAACATCCCGAGTGTAAACCCTTCTCATAACGTCATAGTAGAAAAATGTGGAAAATCTTCATCTTCTGAATTTCATGAATATCTTCACATGGTGTTTCAAATTTCGTGTCGAGAACTGTGATGGAAAATTAGCCATAACTTCTGTTTTTCAAATTAGAACCCTATTTTTTCATGATTGCGTTGGATTCTGCGGGGAAAAATAGTGATAGCACTCCAAGATGATCTTGCTCTCAAATTCAGTAGCTTCTGATGTTTAGACAAATAAACCTGGCTTTAGTCGTGAAATTCGAATTTTATTCAATAACGGCAAAACTACATACATACTGATTTTAAGGACATGAAATGTATGGAACACTATAACTAGTTTTTGACGAGCCATCGATCGGAAAACAAACTTATATGGTGCCCATTTGAAAAAAATGAGATTTCATAGTTTTATTGAGGCTCACTTCGAAGCCCTGTTTCAGACACCCTGTATACAGGAATGATATGATATGAGGAAATATTATAATATTTCCTCATAATTTGTACAAGGGGAAGTATCAGCGTACTTTCTCTTGTTCCACTGTGGCGAAATCAATTTCTAATAATGAGGGATGTTTGAGATATTAACTCTAATTTGTGACACTCTTTCTGTCAACAAATTTGACAATCAGACAATAACTCAACAATCGCTTGAAGTGGTTGGTACCTCAAGTCAGTGCAGAATACAAAATATGTATAAATATACAGGTTATTGCATTTGAAATAACATATTCGTTTCCGGTAGAACCGGAAGTAGATTTCGCTTGAAAATATTACACAATAATGCAAGTTCATAAACTCTAAAACAAAAATACAGAATCTTGAATTCGTATCAGAATTCTTTCCTCGAATACTTCTAATGAAACTCAAAAAAAAAATCACAGTGTATATTCCAAAAAAATATATATATTTTTTTGTCTTTGGGGCGGCACATAAGGATTCTGCACGCGGGCGGCCAACACCCTAGGATCGGCCCTGGTTATACGTATATAAATAAAATTGTTAAATTGGCTATGAATTTTTAATTTAACAGTCATTGTTCTGAGTTCGAAAGTTGTGATTATAACTTCTGTACCATAATATTATGATCCCAAATTTGAAAATCACCAACAAATGAAGAGTACCTATACACATTTTTGGTCGAAACTAACCTGTTAGTGCCATTTGGTAGAGTTTTTCTCAATGAATATGAACTAATAAACGTTTTTCTCTATTTCAGTATCGGAATGAGTTCATTACAATACTAAAAACAGTACTGTAATGAACTCATTCCAGCATTTTATAGTTATATTTTTCGTTTTGTGGTTGTCAGCACTGGCTTCCGATCCTATCCAATTTCATGGTATTTATTTAGAACTGAAAGAATCGTATTGGAAAAGTGAAAAAAATTGTATTGGCTAAGTTTGGGTTCCTATTACGAAAATGATAACGAGAATTCGGCAATCCTCTTTGTTTTTCGCAATGAAATCCCAAAGTTTCCGTTTGGAAGTTGAGGTTATATACCTCAGACAAAGGACTAAGGGTTATACGTAGTTCTATAGCTAGTTTTCTTCTATTTTCTCAATCAATACTCATTGGAAATGTTTTATTTTTCAATTTCTGAGCCATACTGCGTTACATTGAATAAGTTCACCATAATGTAAAACATTTATATTTTATATTTCCTAACTCCTAATTCATAAATACGTTATTCAAAATACGCTAACAAAACATTATCTGGAATTTAAATAACCGAAACATCTTCAGAACACTTCACAAGTTTTTTGTATTATTTTTCATACATGAATCAGGATTTTTGAGGTATTAATTTATTCGCAACATTATTCGCAATTCTTCTTAATTCTGGAGGTGTTTAATCGATTTCTTCAAACATAATTGTAAATGATTTCAAAATTCGAAACGTGAGATTCAAATGTCAATTAACAATGACACCTACTACCAAGATACAATACAAAAGTCCCTAGGATGTATAATCAGAATTTTCCATTTAATTTCGACACGTTTTTGAATTTTGACCAAACTTGAAAAGGAGAAAATATCGTCTAATACTCGTTGCAGACAGCAGAAGGCAATTATAACACTCATGCATTCGAAAAGTCGCTCCTTCGTCGCTCGTTTTCGAATTTTGTATACATTTTAGAATAGGAGCCCATTCTGCAACTAGTTTCAGAATATACTAATATCTACTCCCATCTCCCATAAAATAATATATTCATTATTCAACTGATTTTGATCTGTAATAGAATCAAGTATCTATAAACCAGTAGGGCAAGTTATAATAACCCACTCTAATAAAACTAGGAAAAATGAAATTGCTTACGAAATGGATAGGTAAAGAAGTGAGATCGAACGGGAATTCTATTTCAGACATCCAGGTGACGTTCCCGCCATTCATTTCTACGTGATTCGATTCTTAACCACAGAGATTGCTTTTGACAACTCTTCTCAATTTTGAAAATGCCGATTAATTCGAATTTTACTGAGGAATTCGATGATAAAGTATAGTATTCAATTCGCGGTAATGGTCATAACACACTTGATGAATTACACCACTCGCCTAACGGCTCGTGCTGCAAAATCATCTGCGTGTGTTATGTCTCGATTCCACGTCATTCTATTGAGAATTAATTTGTAGGTATTTTTTGTGTCGAATATTGTGTGAATTTTATCGAAAATCTAATTCTGACTGAAAAAGAAAAATTCCGAAAGGAAAATATAGTTTATCGAAATATGTGGAACAAGCAAGCCGTCAGCCGTCCCATCTTCGCCCGGGTAGAAATTTTTTCACGCGACGGTTTTATCTTCAACACTTCAACCTGCCATATCTTTTGATGTACCCGTAATTGTATTATGTGAAGGGCAATTTCGTTCTAAATCAAATACTGGGGATAAATATTGTATAAGGTTGGATGAGGATCACAGGGCCGGATCTACGATTTTTTCTGACCGGGGCAAAAATTCATGAAGGCGCCCTACCACAAGGTTGGATATGAAAATTGAAAGCTTTGAAAATGTATATAAACAGGGTGATTTTTTTTTAGTGTTTCATTAGACGCATTCGAGGAAGGAATTTTTGTTTGAGAGTACATGAAATTGTAAAATATTTTCAAGCGGAATCTACTTCCGGTTCTACCGGAAACGAATGTAATCTTCGTTATTTTAAATATAACTCCCTCAAAAAACTACTTGAAAAAAAGACCGTATCAATGAATTTGACAGAGCCAAACCTATTTTTAGTCGTGAAATTCGGATTTTATTTGATAACGGCAAAACTATCTACTGATTTTGAAGACATGAAACGTTCTGCACATTCTAACTAGTTTTTGACGAACAATCGATCGGAATAAGAAAATTATATGGTTACCATTTGAAAAAAAAGATCTCATAGTTTTCTTGATGCTCACTTTGAAGCCCTGTTTCAGGCACCCTGTATATAATATTTCCTCATAATTTATACAAGAAGCAGTGTTAGCGTACTGTCTCTTGTTCCACTGTTGCGAAAAGAAATTCTTACAATGAGGGATTTTGGAGATATAAACACTCATTTGTGACACTCTTTCTGTCAACAAATTGCACAATCAGGCTTTAACTCAACAATCGCTTGAAGTGGTTGCGCAAATCATACATCAAATCAGTGCAGAATTGAACGAATAATTCAAATATGTATAAATGTACAGGTTGTTTCGTTTGAAAAAACGAAGTTCACATTCGTTTCCGGTGGAACAGGGAGCAGATTCCGCTTGAAAATATTTTGCAATTCAAGTTCATGTAGGTACTCTAAAACAAAAATACTGATTCTTGAATTCTCATCAAAATTCCTTCTTCGAAATTTTCTAATGAAACGCTTAAAAAAACACCCTGTATATACATATATACCGGGTGAGAGATGGGGCACCCCTATTTTTGAGAGAAATAATCCGATTCAAAGCACGAAAATTTAGGGGGCTATTGAATAATTAAAATGTGATTTTTCGAGATGAAAATTAATTCTGTAGCACTTACGGTTTCGCCAGAAATGATCTGAGTATTAGTTTTTCAAATGGAACACCTTGTACTTTTTCACATTTTTGAAATCTGGAGCAAATTCTCAATATGATAAGCTAAATTTTGTATTATGTTTCTTTTTTTTTCTTTCTTCAGAGGAATTTTGTTTTGGGATCATTATTTTTATTATCAGCGACTGGTGGAGAATTATTGTAATTAAAAGGCTAATTTAATTTTCTTGGATATCATGGCATCGGCAAGGAACGTTCAACATGTAAAAAATCATCATCCTTCAAAAAAATTCTTTTGAAAAAACAAGAAGAAATTCAATAAAAAATTCAGCTTATTATGTTCAGAATTTGCTCCAGATTACGAAAATATGAAAATGTACAATATGTTCAATTTGAAAAACTAAAACTCAGATCATTTCTGGCGAAACCAAAAGTGCTCTAGAATTAATTTTCATCTCGAAACATCAAATTCTAGTTGTTCAATAGCCCCCTAAATTTTCGTGCTTTGAATCGGATAATTTCCCTCAAAAATAGGGGTGCCCCATCTCTCAGACTCACCCGGTATATATAAAATTTTCTCATTTATGTAATACATATATGAATTCATAAAGAATCACAAAATCAAATAATAAATATAAATACCTACTAATAATAAGAAAAATATCACAAGGAAAGAAATTTGATTTTTTTTCTTCACGCGGCTCGCCTTTTTTTCCGCGAACGCATCCCTCATTGAATTTGAAGATTTTTGGCATTGGGATGGTTTATCATGTTTCCATTCTGATATTTCGGTTTCAGCACTATAAAAATTAATTTTTTTCGAGAAAATCAAAAATGAAAAAAATTCAACCTCTGCTTGATTTTGGCGCGCACCGAAGTGGTGTGGCGGTGGTGTGGCGGTGGCGTGGTAGCGATGTGGCGAGCTGAATGGTGAAGGATAGGTGGCGAAATGGTGAGGACGTGGTTTAATGCGCACTGAAGTGGCAAATGGCAAATGGCACCACTTCATCAGTTGTCGAAATGAGTTCGTCCGATGAAGATATGCTTGCCTATCTGCAACTTCTAAATATGAATGCTGAAGTTCGAAAAAAAAAAGAGAACAGTTAAATATTGGGTCCATCCCTTGTGGCGACAGAACAGAAGATATGGAATATTCAATGTCTTCAAAAGAGATCTCAACTTGGGCAATAAATTCAAAATATTTTATAGAATGAAGAAAGAGACATTCATTGAGTTGGTTAAAAAAGTGCGACCTATGCTCCAGAAGAAGGATACAAACTACAGAAAATGTGTGTATGCGAAGGAAAGACTACTCATAACATTATATTTCTCTACGAGGACTACGAATTTTATATTAAATTCCTTGTCGTCTCGCATCTTAGAATAGAAACCCACTCTATTTTCAAAAATAATATACAGATTTATAATATATTATTTATAATTTCGTGAAATAATAGTATAATTAGAAGCCGAATCGATGTGGTGACGTCTCGCTTGCCACATGCTTGCCACTCGAGAATTAAACATGTTCGAGACTAGTGGCACCCGTGTGGCACCACGCCGTGTTGCATCCACCACACCACCGCCACACCACTTCGGTGCGCGTAGCTAGATATGTTTACATGTGCTTTAGCAATGCAGCTCGCCACCTCGCTACCACACCACCGCCACACCACAGCCACGCCACTTCGGTGCGCGCCTAGACTTACGGTTTTTGCAGCGCACGTGAAAATAGCTGATTATGGCTGATTTTTTTTGTAATTATTGAAGTTATGGTGGGTATCGTTAATTTTTGGGTGAAAAGTATAGCCTATGTCACTCAGGGATAATGTAGCTTTCTAAGGGTGAAAGAATTTCTGAAATCGGTCCAGTAGTTTTTGAGCCTAGTCGTATCAAACACACAAAAATACAAATCTTTCCTCTTTATAACATTTTTAGTATATACATAGATATAGGTTAATTCTGCGAGCAGCAGATTTGAATCGATGAGATTCGTGATTATCAATTCAGAATCACAATAAAAAACAATACAAGAATTTTCGCGAATCACAATCATTTCTTTATAGTTTATTGGTCCCTATCAGGTATTTGACTAGGTGATCTTATATTTTTTGCCCCTGATGGCCTTCCAAGTTCACTTGGATAGAATGTTGTCGGTTGTATTCATATTTCTATATTTCTATCAGTTCATTCAGAACTGAACTGGTTGTAATTGGTTCATTCTGGAATAAAAAAATCAGTCGGACCTTCTGAAGACATCCTCTTGACCTTTGACGTTCATTGTACATATTTTATCGAAAACGGAAGGAATCCTATCAATAAGGATGACACGCGGAAGTATTTCTCATTTTCATATGCATATAAAAATGATGATGCATTATGAGCAATCATTTTTATTCAATTTTATATACATAAACTCTTTCTGACCCATTTTTGCACAGGAGGTCCAGATAAGGCCTAGTGGCTCAAAACCATATGACTACTTAATTGATAGGTACACATATCTACTTCTTAGTTAATACATATACTTGTGAGAAGTACCTACTCAAATCAGAACATGGCAAAATTTAAAGAAAAAAAGTTTTCTAAATGTATGATATAGATTATAGAAGCACGTATCACGCAGACACCAAAACAATTTATTTCAGATATTCCAGATTTCCAGAATATAGGTATCTGCAAATTGGTCATTACTCCTCATCTCCGTAGCAAAAATTCTAAATCAAATTTCTAAACACGAAACCTTTTCCATGATGGGAGTTCTACCCACTTGGCCCTACTTTGTCGCAATTATTTAAAAATGGATGAAGATATTTCGAAGAGACTCAAAACAGTTTCTTCTAATGTTTCTCCATGTACTCGATGCACTGGCGAATTCATTCGAATAATAATTTTTTTATTATCTGCATATCACCAAAATCGAATAAAACGAAATAATCTAGGGTTTTTTGGACGAATAGACAAAATTCAGGACGAGCCGGAGGCGAGTCCTGGAAGTCTGTGAGTCTAAAAAACTATTTTCGTACGTGTTGCGTACAATATTTTTTCGGCAACTGTGTAGAATAACAAATCAATGAGACGATACATTTCTTCATTATACATTTTAATTCTTATTTGAATTTGATTGATTGATTGATTTATTGACTGACGGACAAGAGACCAGGGCCTCTATTCTTGAAAACCAGGGAGTAGAACGATCGAGAGAACGGCGACGTGGCCCTACTAATCAGTAGGGCCACGTCGCCGTTCTCTCGATCGTTCTACTCCCTGGTTTTCAAGAATAGAGGCCCGGGTTAGCACTTAGCCTCCCTGTGACACTACGACCAGCTTGGGTCTATTGTATCACTCTTTCGTCAGTGGTTCCTCACGAGAATAGGTTCGTGTCCTTTATCAGGTTCAATAGCCTGTTTATGAGGTTTTTCGGATTCATTCCCATTTCTGGGTTGATTTCTCCGAAGATTCTGTGACGCCTTTTTCCTAGGGCGTCGCATTCAAAGATTATGTGAGAGGCTGTTTCTTCCTCTTCACCGCAAAGTCTGCAATCCACAGGTTCTTCAATTATTCCTATGGTGTTCAGATGTTTCCTAAGGCCGCAGTGTCCTGTTGGCAGACCTACTATTATACGTGCCTTTTTTCTGTTCAGATTCAAAAAGTCAGCCGTCAAGGTTTGGCTTATGTGTCCTACCATGACTTTGCTGTGCGTTTGCCCGTCGCTCTGTTCCCAGTGTTGTCGGTGTCTTTGTTTTATCCACTCCTCAATCAGGGTCCTGCATCGGTTTTTGCTGATTCCAAGCACAGGTTCTGGCCCTGTGAATGGCGTTTCAGATGCTTGTCTTGCTAATTGGTCTGCTTTTTCATTGCCCGCTATTCCCTTGTGACCTGGCACCCACATCAAAGTGACCTTGTTGTGTTTTGTCAGCTCCTGAAGGTCCTGGAGGCATTCCCAGACGAGTCTAGACTTTATCTGTGTCGAGTTGAGGGCCTTGATGGCGCTCTGGCTGTCAGAGAGAATGTGGATGTGTTTTCTTTGGTAGCCATCTTTCCAGGTTCTTCTGTATGCATGTTCTAATCGCATATGTTTCAGCTTGAAATATCGTGGCGTGTTTGAATTAAACAGAACAGAACTGTCAGCAGTTATTTCGTTGCTTTGCTATGGTAATGATCAAGATTGACAACAACCAAGTGAAGGCATTTCCCGGCTTAGTCGGGAAGTACGTACTTCCCGGAACAGGCCGGGAAATGCTACTTTCTCAAATAAAAAGCGTCCGGGTAGTGGGTATATCCCGGACGGTTGCCGAAAAATGAATATTTACAAAAAACACACTCTAACATTAAAACGATGAAACATCAACATCAGTTTTTTGGATATCTAGTTTATAAATAGTACTTTACATTCAAATGTGTCCAATCTAGCCCACTCTATATTCTTGGTTGAAATTTTTCATGCTTGAAAAAATCCATAGATATTACAACAGATTCTTCCTAAATGGTAGTCATGGTCAAAAGCTCTAAAGCTCACCGTTTTCTAGAAAATCAGCTCCAAACATATTCAAGATGAAAAAATCCAATTGAATTTTCGATACAAGCATTCCCCCCTCTCCTCAAAGATAGGACCATTGTATATTTAAACTCAACTAGTATGGGCCAGCAGATCTACCTTTTGAGCAGTTATCCTTATCGGTAGGCCTCCGGTGGTGGAATCTGAGCGCAGTTGTCAGATTGTGTTCCGGGCTTTCCCTATAGAAGGCTGTGGCCAAACTCTGACAGCTTACAGCTAATGTCAAATAGTTCTCTGTGATCTCTGCAGATCGGGCGATTTTATAGGAGAAATGTCAAGCTTTGATCAATTTTCCTGAAGAAATGGGGAAATTATGGAAAATTTGGATAGCAAACTATTTTGCGTTGACTCTTGCTTTTCCGATCCGTATATTTACATCACGGCCAGGATATCTGCGAAAAAAGTTTTATCGAGTTTAAAATTGCCCTTTTTGCCGAATTTTTTCGCGATTTTCGCGAATTTTTTTAAAATACTTCTACATCGCTCAAGGATCGAAATTTCGCCCACGTACGAATCGATCATTCCACTTTCCGACCGTGTAAAAATTATTTTCCGGTATCGCAGCTTCGCTGCAATTTTAAGATTCTTCTGGACCCACTTTTTCGACAGATTCCCCGGGTCGGACCACAGAGATAAGGATCCCCCACACCGACGCGGGACAGCGGGAGCGGTAGCGGGAACGACGCGGGATCAAAACATGTGGCGGGATATAGAAGTACTCGCACTCAGGCGTAGTGAGTACTTCTATATCCCGCCACATGTTTTGATCCCGCGTCGTTCCCGCTACCGCTCCCGCTCCCGCTGTCCCGCGTCGGTGTGGGGGATCCTTTACCGTTTTAGTATAATATAGAATAATAATATAATAGAATGATAGGACCCATGTTTGCAAGAAATTTGATCATGTTTTAATGAGTATTATTTGCTCTCTATCAATTTTTTACACCTATTTTGAGACTCTCTGTATATCACCCCGTTTTTCCTCCGGAATCTTTCGAAGAGTTGTTCTGAAAAATACCTAATTTCAAGTTACCTTATTGTGGTAATAAGATCGCGATATATTGAAATGTTGCCACTTAAAATGAAACACCCATAGGAAATGTTTTCAATAGACCAAAAACTAAAATAATTTATCTTGCATGACTAACAATTATTTTTTTTGCAGGTGAGATTATGGAGATACTTGGCTATATTCCTTTTGGGCCATGTCTACATGGTGAATTCATACCGACTTTACATCGAACGAAACTCTAAAAGATGCGCCTATGGAGAACGAGGATCCCTAACTGCAACATGCGAAAACATTGACACACCTTCCTTCTTCAAGAGCACACCTTATAGGTTTGATCACTTGGACGAAACCCTCCAATGTCTCAATTGTTCCCTCAAAACTATACAACCCAATTCTTTCGACATTTCGGGAAATCAAATCCAACATTTGATTCTGAAGAATAGTGGTATAAAAGAACTGAACCAGAGGGCATTCGTGGGACTGGTATTCGTCAAGGATGTAGACTTGTCCAACAATGACATCAAGATGATTAGTTCCGGAACTTTCGCCGGGATTAAGAAGATTGAATCCATTAATTTAAGTAATAACTCTTTGGCTTCACTGTCTAATGAGGGTTTTGTGGAATTGGCCAATTTGGTCACCCTTACCTTGAGCGGAAACAATATCAAGGATGTAGAGCCTTACGCATTTCGCGGACTGAAGAGTATCAGAGTTTTGAAACTTGACATCAATCGCATCAGTAATATAACGCACGTTTTCGATAATTTGACTACACTGGAATATTTAGATTTAACAGATAATAGTATCAGTGTGCTGAAAGGTAATGAATTCAACTTGACTTCTCTATTAGAGTTGAAACTAGACAAAAATAAAATAAAAAGTATACCTTCAGTGGAATTCATTGGAATGCCGCAATTGGAATTACTGGGACTGTCCAACAATTTGATGACAGGCTACGAAGCCCACGCTTTCGAAGGTTTGAATATGTTGGAGACACTCGATTTGGGCAACAATCTGTTAACGGGTATTCAGGAAAAAACCTTCACGAGTTTCCTCAGTCTCGTCAAACTAAACCTTACTGGCAATCGTTTCCCTGTCTTCGAAGTGAGAAGGTTCGCAGGTTTACCGAAGCTGAGGGTCCTAGATCTTTCCGATAACGAAATAGAAGAAATTGATGCCTTTGGTATCTTCCCTCTTCATGACTTGCACACTTTGGACCTCTCAAATAACAACTTGACAGATCTGGATTATGTCAGCCTTCTTCACAGGATGCCTAGAGTTTCATATCTGTCTCTTCAAGGTAATGATTGGCGTTGTGATTTGGAAGAAGAGATGGAGAAATATTTCGCCGGGGAGAACTTCAAATTTCAATTATTCGAGAAGAAGAACGGAAGCATTGAATGTAACGACAGCGTGAAGAAGAAGCACATATACCAGGCACTTTCACCCGAAGGAAGTCCCGTGGTTTCAGAGCAAAGTTCTGACACATCTCAGTTGATAATAGTTTTCGGTTTGCTTTTCTTAAGTTTCGCTGTTGCGCTTCTCAGTTACGGTCAGTACCAGATTTCTAAGGAACTTCGCTTCAACCCATTGATAAGGAGAAGGAGGACCACTTCTCAGGCCAAACTGTTTCAATCTGAAATTCGTGATGATGACGATAGATAGATTATCCGAAATAGTGATCAATCTATTCATTCGTGATATTTTTTTATGCATTGTGAGATTCCTTATTTGATTTTTGTTAGTATAATTACGATAATTTTAGATTCTTGTACACTTATTCTCTTAGATTTTGTCTGTAGGATGCAATACAAAATACAAGATATTTATTTCCAGATCAACTTGTTATAATCTGAATTGAATGATTTCTGTTATAAATGTTCTTTTCATCTTGTTGTTCAAAAACGGAAGGTCAAAAGAAGGATTGACACACCGATAATTTTTGTAGGTATCTGATTTTGGCCACTTGTACCTACTCAGAGTGGTATTTTTTCCTAAATTGGAGGTTCAAACGAAAAGGGAATATTCCTTGCATACATTTAAGAACATAAACCTTTCGTTTTCGGGATATGTATAAGGTGTTAAAGATTGAATTATTTTCAAGTTCTCTTCTCATAGTATCTACATTTCACAAGATATTCAATTGAAATTTTGCATAGATATTACAATTTAGAGTTTGCACCATGGAACCAATTTCGATTGCACATCTACAGGGTGATTTTTCTGGGACACTGCCCCCTCATTTCTTCTAGAATTTTTAATTGGTGAGCCACTGTTAGTTTGAAAAATTGTAAAAAGAAGTTTTGTTGATAAACTCACCTTTATGGTCTCTCATAGTTTTGTCGTATCTGCTACTGATTCCGAATCGAATCGAATCGAAAAATTAAACTACACTGCGCAAAAAAATTAATGCACATTATCATTATGGAAATCTCAAATTTATTCTACAACTGAAGGTGTTCTCAATGATAATTATTATTTTTATCAGAATTATGCATGCATAATCCACTCCCAACGTTTCTCTTCAATACAGATGTTTTCTCCCAGCAGGAATAAAAAAAAGATGATATTATCAGATTTTGAATGTATTGGCTCCATTCTAAAATCAGTTGTTTTCGATAAATTCTAGTGATCAATAGTTTTTCTTTCGTTTGATTTTCTACACTCGATCTCTATGCAACGCGAAACACGCAATTTGACCCAAGAGGAATGTGCCCAAGCGGTAGTTTTGCGGGAAGAAGGGTGGACATACACAAGAATTGCAGAAAGGTTTGGAGTTTCCCATACAAGTGTATCCAGAATGTTGCAGCGATTCAGGGAGATAGGTATGAATGTCCGAAGACCAGGACAGGGTAGACCACGGGTAACAACTGCCATTCAAGAACGTTACTTGAGAGTTTCTTCGTTGAGACAACGGTTTGCAACCGCTCGCCTCCTTCAAAATCAGCTTGAGCAAACTTATGAGGTGCAAATTAGCACTCAGACAATAATAAATCGCCTCAGAGAATATGATTTAAGGCCTCGTGTCGCGGCAAGAGGCCCAGCTCTTACCCCAGCGGCCCAGCCCATCGAAGGGCGTCTTTGGAATTTGCGAGAGAGCATATCCATTGGGAAGAGCAAGGCCGTAGCTAGAAAAAAATTTCGGGGGGGTCCGTCCCAGGCCGTAGCTAGAAAAAAATTTCGGAGGGAGGGGGGGTGTCCGTTGAACTGAGCTCTAGAAAAATTTCGGGGGGGTCCGGACCCCATCGGACCCCCCCCTGGCTACGGCCTTGGGGAAGAGGCCGATTGGGAAAGAGTTCTCTTCACAGATGAGTCTAGATTCTGCCTCGACCATTGTGATCGACCTTCCCTTGTATGCAGACGTGCACATGAAAGATATGCTCAGTGCAATTTCCTGAATACTACTGGTTTCGGGGGAGGATCGATTATGGTATGGGGTGGAATATCTTTGACTGCTCGCACAGACCTAGTGGTCGTTGATAATGGAGCTATGAATGCTGATAAGTATATAGGTAAGGAACATTCTTGAGGAGCATCTAGTGCCATTTGCCCCTTACATTGGTGAAAATTTCATTTTCATGGACGATAATGGCAATGCCAAACCCCAGTGTGCCCGCATCGTTCAGGAGTACCTTGAAGAGGTTGAAGTCTCTCGAATGGAATGGCCAACTAGAAGTCCAGATCTCAATCCGATTGAGCAGGTTTGGGACAACCTCAATAGAAGGCTGAGAAGTTCAGAAAATCATCCAGCTACTCTTAATGACTTAGGAATCCAACTCGGAGAAATCTGGGAAGGATTAGATCAGAACATTTTAAGATCACTCATTTTGAGTATGAACCGTCGTTGCCGAGCTGTAATTAACGCAAGAGGTGGAAATACCAAGTATTAAATCACTTATCAGCATTTCAGTATTTTGAAAATTGTTCATTTCTCTTCTTTCACATAAGATTTGGTGAAATCCTGAATTTTTCTTTCATTTAATGTGTCTTGTTTCGTTCAAAACCTTCCCGAGAGAACATAAAAAATAAGTTAAGTCAATGTAGAGTTAACTTTCATTAAAATTGAGATTTTCAGAATGTGCGTTAATTTTTTTGCGCAGTGTATTCAGGTCTGGGGATCTGGCGGGCCTTGACTGATGCCATCCCGTCCAATCCCCCTGTTTTCATATTTTTCGCGCAAATATTCCCTTTACACGCAGTACACCCTGTTTCTCGAATACGAAACGTTTGCTGTCCCATGTTTATAGGACTTTTTTTAATGATGCAAGGAATCTCCCATCTTCGTTTATACCTCCGATTTAAGAACACTCAGTATATAAAATGCTAGCGAAATAATGCCGAAAAATTGCTAATATTTCTGTAATAACAATTCCGGAATCACGGACGATTTTCTTGACAGCTGCTATCAAAGTTTTTTGACAGTTCTCAATTTATTTTCCGTTGGATTCTCGATTTTTTAGCCGAGAATGATCTCAATCGACTAGATTTGAATTACTGATCAAGAATACAATGACATCGTCAAATTCAGTTCTGCATACGGATACTATAACTCGGCAACGGATGAACCAAGAAAGATTTCAAGGTAGGTTTGTTGATGAGCTCAATTCGACAAGCGGTTCCTGTTGAAATTTCGCGCTTAGATCGAGAATGACACGCAACATTTTAAAGAACAGAATAATAGCAGCCACTTAAATGGGAAAATCTTCGATTATTTGCCATCATTTCGTTTTCACAGGAGAAAAAATTTGCATCAAAATTGTTCACAAAATAGTGGAGCCAGATCAAACAAAAACCCATGATCATCAGTTCAGTCGCTATCAGTATCTGCCATTACAACTAAATAATGAAGATATCAAAAAGTTGGCGCTCTTACCGTTTCCGAATTAAACAAAAAAATCCTCTTATATCAGTTTTCCCACTGAACAATATTTTCACAATTCAAACAAACTCCATCCCTGGCCTAAATAACAAATACTTTTATTGAATCTATTATTTCTCTAGGTACAAACATATGAAAAAACTAAGAAATTCAGGGATTTATTCGTATAGTCAAAATAAATAACATTCTCCTTTGGTACACTGATATTGTTCTCACATCACTGATGTTTATTTTCCACAAATCATCACTCGCTGTTAACGTTCGATTGCTGTTCAGATTGAGTAGGAAGGATACCAAGTCTGGCCATCACGAGCTGTTCAGAGATACGCCTCAATTCAGCTTGTTTCTGTTCGATCGAAGCCTGCAGTTCGGCATGTTTCCTCTGTAGATCTGTCTGCATTTGGGTTTGTGCAGGGGCTGACATCATGACATTGTCCCCGATCTGCCAGAGAATAAGAACGGTTATCAATGATTCATATTTTTATCTAAGAACGATTCACAATGATAATGACCTCAAAAGGCAAGATTGAAAGTTTTGTATGATAACTTTTATCGACCGAGTCTCCAATAATTATTATCACTGCATGAATGGAAATGATGAATTGATAACAGCTCAATGTCGAATAGAGTTCATGAATGTAGCAGTTGAACCCTTTTTTACTCGATAAATTGAAATTATTTGACCCCCCCCCATGAGTATCAAAGCCCCCCTAGAGCTCAAAAATCCTTTAAAAACTCATGATATATACGAAAATCAAGCAGTTGATATTCCTAGTGTTTTAAGGGGTTTATTAGAAATCTTATAGCAACCGCTGTGTTCAATCTAGATGAACGAAATTTTTCCGTAGTAAGCATAAAGTATCAGCTTTATCATTCGGTAAACATCTGAAGTTTTTTCATACAAATTACAAAGTGTCTAATATAAATTCACCAATTTACTCGAATTGAATATGCGATGACTCGGTTTTTTCAAATGGAATCCCCTGTATTTTTCTCTTTCGTGAAATTTGTTTTTCGAATGTCTACCTTTTTTACAAAGTAACTTTTTTTTTTGAAGAATGTGAAATATCTCAAAAAACAAATTTCATGAAATGCCTATTATGTTTCTGTATGCGTACCAGGTTTTTCATTTCAAAGCCGACCATATTGTGATTTTCATATCTCAATTAAAATTTCTCGACTAAAATTTTTAAGAAATGGGACGGGATAATTAAAATCCTAACCTTGTTAGTGATATCTGCATGAGATTCGTAGTTTCCTGTGTTACAGTCGTTGTTACAAACTGGCGGAGGATCTGGTTCGTGATTTTTCGAAGAGGTGAACAAGAAAGAGAGTTATCATTGCATTGGCATCCAATACTCTGCTTTTAATAGTCTCAAGTATGTACAATTAAAAAAAAAAAAATATGTATATTAAGTACAAATTAGTTTCAAAAGTTATACCGAACAGACAAAAAAGAAGCCAAGGTATCAAAAAATCTTAGGGGCTGTTTCACCACTTGCTGATGAAGTTCCGGATAGAATCCAGTGGATAAAATATTAGCTGGTTAAATCTGTTCTATAAAATTAGGTGCGCGTGCGCAACTAAGTCCCTGCTGTTTTTTGGGGTGGAAATACAATTTTATTGTGAAAAATGGTTGCATATGAATCTTTCGAAGTATTGCCATCTTTCACATCTTTCTGGAGCTATAGTAAGTAAGTAGGTAATAGATTTTAATATGATTACTGAAATACATGATTTATAACATCACCTTATCAAGAAGCATTCTTTTCAGTTATTCACATTTGACTGCTAGTTTAAAAGTATATTAGTAGGGCCCCTAGATCTAACTAGTAGTTATCCTGATCGATAGAAATTTTACCTACGTATGAATCGATTATTCCTCTTTTCGTCCGTATAAAAATTTCCTTACTATATCGCAGCTTCGCTGCGATTTTAAGATATATAGTAAAGCACAGAATAAAAGGAAAGGTAGTTAAAGGAAGGGGAAATACGTACAAAATGACATATATGGATAAAATGATATAGGCATCATAACTTGAGTTCGGAGGTATCAAATGCGGAACTGCCTACCACATCACACGACCCGAGGGACTTCTATTAACCTCTGAAAATTAGCAAGCGCTACTCTAGTTCATTCGGTCGTTACGAGTGATAAAAGAAATCAGTAGGTCATGAGTTTTTTTCATTGCGCAAAATTTTTAGAAGAAATGGCCAGTTTTCACCATTTTTTCATTTATATTGCATTCATTTCGAACTCTACTTATTTGTCATTGTATTCACGAAACTTTTTTTATGTTGAATAAACTTTTTGTATGAATGCGATATATTTCTAGTTTTAAAACGCAATATGGACAAAATTACATTTACAGTGTACGGACAAAATGGCATAGGTATTTCAGCTGTATTTTAACCGTATCTACCGGATACCATCAAGAAAATTCATCCAAGGCTCCATCAGCAAACAAAGAACCAGGACTTGTCTCAACATATTCATAACAAAATATTCATCTGCGGCTAATAAAGGCAATGCATCTTAACCTACTCTTGCTGATCATATGAGGAGGTTTCTCCAATCCCTAAAGGACGATTTATAAGTGGCAAGGCAAACGTGAGCCGAGGACTAGATAAATGTACTTATTTTCAACTTCTACACCTGATATGATTGCAATCAAATCAAAAAAGAACCCATACCTCCTCAAAAGACAAGGAGACAAGCCCCTAGGGCATTATTCAAAGAAGACAATGAAGAAGAAAATGTTCTAGCAACTTTCGGGATATCTATTCAGATTCAGATCTTCTCCAGGTTTAGCCCTGGAGAAGACTGGTTACGATGCATGCATTGCTTGCATTCGGCTCAAGCATCTTGTGCTGATGTTCCTAGAAGAACCAAGCGTTTCATTTGTGAACTTTGTCAGTAGTTTTGTAACTATAAGAAGAAAAATACAGTGCCTATGCCGGTATGACATTTTGTCCATATAGCATTCGGACAAAATGAATTTCGTTTATCCCAATTTATCTAAAAATATTTTATTTCATGGTACTTCTATTTCATAAAGGTTGATTAGATTTTATAAAGAAAGGACCAAAGATCAGATGTGTAGAATATGACATTACTGTGATTCACTACTAGACTACTAACAAGTTATGCCTCTGAAATAAAACCCTATGTCATTTTGTGCGTACTTCCCCTACTTATAAATTGTTTGTTTTCTAAAAAGAATTCGAAGCTATATGTATACTTTCTAATTTCACAACGTTTTCGTACACGTCATATTATACAAGGTGCGGCACGGAGGGCGGACGTTTTTCAGATGGGCATAACTTTCCCCCACTAAGGACGAGAGAAGTGGGGAAGGTGCCGTTAGACTCGTGTGTTCCTAGCATTTATTTACCAGTTGTCGTCATGGAGCCTTGGACGGTGGAGCATCGTGTTTTCGCCTATGATAGTTTCGTCCGAAATAATGAGTCAGTCACGGTCGTGCAGCGTGAGTTTCGTCGCCATTTCCACATTAATCGGAATAGAGCTATTCCCTCTCGAAACACCATCCTTCGTTGGGTTGAATCACTTCGCAGACGTGGTGAACTGATCAACAGAAGACCAAGAGGACCTGTGCGAACAGTTCGAACGCCTGAAAATGTTGAACGCGTTCGACAAGCCATTCTTCGCAGTCCCCAGATTTATCCATATGCGATTTTTTCTTATGGGGACACCTCAAGGCTAGAGTATACGAGACCAAGCCCCGAACTCTGGACGAATTGAAAAGGGCTATTCGCGTGGAAGTTGCCCAAGTTGAGAGAGCGATGTTGGAGAGAGTCTACGCGAACTTCCAAGAGCACCTCCAGCACTGCATCACCGATTTCGGCCACCACATGCCTGATGTGATTTTCCACACTTGACTGTCTCAAATGCTATTTCCTTGAGAATCTGATTCCGTCAATAAATGTGTTTTTGAGTAAAAATTAACGCTTTTATTATTTTTTTAAAGCCATCCATCCTCCGTGTCGCACCCTCTATGAACAAAGAAATCGTCCAACGGAATTTGGATTATCTACCGGGCACCGGCTAAATATTCATCAGCCACGTGATCCGGCAGTTTATAAACTGCCGGATATCGGCTAGCGTAACCCATCTGATACCTGTGAAACAGTTTTTAGCGATATCTGTTTGATAAATAAGATAGGAATGGCTTAGCCGGTACATTATATCAATTGGTGAAAAATACTCTTATTTCACTTACGGTCAATACTGTTGGAGCAGGAAAACTAGCAATAACTGGAGTAACTGGAATTGCTGCCACGTAATGTTTTGGCTCCAGAAGTGGCTGTGGCGTTGGAGCAATTTGTATAACTTGTTGATTCAACTGTTGATCCTGATAGCTGTATTGCACTTGTTGTGGAGTTTGTATGCGTGATTGGGGTAGCAAGGTTTTTCCATAAAAGCCGTCGAAGCTTTCCCCTGATTTCTAAATCGAACACATTATCAACAGATTTGCTAACTAATCAAAAAAATGCGCATTTTTTCAGTGTCAAGAAATCATGTGGCCATACAACAGATAATAATTATACTATTTAATCTATCAGTGAGGTGGAACATTTTTATTAGGTATGGTATTGCATATGAAAGCTTATATTAGAAAAAAAAGGAAGCGTAGGAAATGTTAGGATTGAATGTGGGCGGATGCATTTCCAGGTCGTCATACATATTTACCACTGAATTCTGAGTGATAACAGAATGCCGGGAGCCTGGGGAGTCGGCTGACATCGACGTACAGTCCGAGATCGTCACCTTTTGTGGACTTCTTTTGCTAGACTTATACCACGTCACAGATGGAGAGCTATCCTCGTTCAGAATTTCATCTTCCTTTCCTGTATAGCAGTTCATGACGTCCAAATAACTGAAAGTTTCCATTATTTGTAATTAAGACAGGGAATACCTACATTCGAAATACATTTGAAGAAGCTGTACAAAAAATACGGAAAAATATTTTGGAAAAGGAAGTTTTCCAATATCTCTTTTCGTATTTTTTTAACAGCTCCTTCAAATGTGGGGGAACTATGTGCCGCACCCTGTATGTAGCAAGTTTGAAAGCTCGGTTTCCGGATTGAAATATTTTTATGGAACAAGCTTATTCCATAGATGCATAGAATATCTGGTGTTGGCACTGATTAGATTTTGTATAAGACTTTCTTGTCGAAAGAAAATCTTTGATTGGGACCTACTCTTCATTTCTCCCGAAAGAGGTCGCGCTGTTTTCCATTGCCGCAATAGCGTCAGGACAGTGAAATATTGCGGATCATTCCGGAAGTAGGACCCGATCGATCTACAATCTAGAGTGCCCTTTGGTCTACAATTTTTGGTCACAATTTTAGTTAGGAGTCGTTACACCAGGGTTTCTATGCATCCAACATGTTACCATTGAGTTAACATATATCTAGACTCTAGAGGAACAACGTCTTTGAACGAATTGAAGCCACTCTCCCCTTCATGGTGGCGCAGTTGTGAATCGCATCTAGCGGTGAGGAGCTGAACTATTTCATAAGCGGACTGGGCAGGAATTCGTGATTTATTTATTATTGTAATTCAATTTATCAACATGATCTCCCTTTCACACCGTCCGTAATGAAGATATATATTTTGGACGAATCCGACCCTACCTATGATTCATAGTACAATTTTTTAAACAATGATAGTACCTATTAAAGGGAAATAAATATCCTACAGATTTCTGAATGTGAATAGCTAACAAAATGGACCGGACTTTCCCTGCACATTATAGGATACTATTTGTGCCGCCACTTCACGGCTTCAATTCGTTCAAGGGCGTTGTTCTTCTAGGTTTATTTAAACTCAATGATGCTACTATAAGTTCTATGCAAATTTCTTAAGCTCGCTGCTTGGTAACAGCCCGAAGCCTAGCTTGGATAGATTGAGTATATTGAGCAAGCACGCATGTATATTTTACCTACCTTACAACCTTATGCGAACAAACAATGAATTCCGGTTTCGAATTCCACTGGTGGTACGTTATATAAAACCTGGTCTGCAGCCATATCCACTGTTGCCCTTTGGTAAGGAACCTATAATTGCAGGATGTTCCTTCCCCTCTCTGCATCAGCAACTGGTGGCACTTCAAAACTTCATCCAGATCATCAACATGATAGTAATCGTATCCTGAAGTTCCCAATAGCTCAAAAGGTAGGTACCCTATAATAGGCGGAGCCCTGTGGTCAAGGAACAAGAACTTCCACTCTAAGCTGTGCCTTGATATGAATTCTGCTTTGGTAGAATCGATTAGGGCTGTTTCTTTGATGAGTTGAGGAGTTTGAATCCTGCCTGTACCCATAAAAATCAACCTGTAATTGGTGAATTACTAGCCAGCTCATGGAAAATTGATAAGGATATCTTGTGAACGCACCTCAAGTTATTCTCGCAAGAGAAATCCTTATATTCGTTATCGTTCGTCATTTTATTCCTTTCTGGACCTGAAGCGAGAGTAGAATGGATTTTATATTGAATGTAGGTAGGAAAAAATCACAGTTGTTGTGGTTAATTCAACTTAGCTTAAAGTAGACTTTTGAGACCAGAAAAAGGCACATTTTGGTATTACATACAAATGAAAAAAAGGACATTCTCCATCCATTATAGATAATAACCGAAAAACATAGTATGAATCAAACAAGTCATTAGCATCCATCTAACAACCAGAAGGTTTCCATGTCGATAGAAATTGATTGACAATGGTCTCTTTCTGAATTTTGGAGTTCGAATATCTCGAGTAAACTAGAGTAGGTACGGTTCAAATCAATATTGATCTCGATATTTGGAAAATTCATATAGATTGTTTCAAAATCAAAGTTACAAACGAAGAGTGGTGATTTCAGGAATAAAAGTCTCACAAACCAAACGCATTCGGAAGGTTGAAGTTTGAATTTGCATTTCTCTTTCTCAAAATATTCAGCTGAAATTTGGCCGAATTAGGTTAATATATGACATGTCAATTTCCGGGAAAATCTACAAATTATTTTTTCTGGTGCAGGAACATGAAAAACCTCGAAAAAATTCAGTAGGCTATGACATATTCGGATACATTCATGGTTTCACTATATACAGGGTGTCCCAAGATGTTCCAAACAGCCAATATCTCGGCCCTCAGACAAGGTAGAAAGTTCAAACAAAAAGTTTTTCAAATGGCATCAAAAACTCTACCAGAATTCGTCGTTAGAATTCTGTTTCTTATTACCACCCAGTAAATCATTTGACGTAAATTCAACCCTTAGAAAAAATAATTATAATTTCCGGCAGATTCATAATTTTTCTCATTCCATTCTCTAGGTCTATGTTCTATAATTATTTTATTTTGAGAACTGGCATTGTTTTCGGTGGCAACCTTTGAGTATACAGGGTCTTTCACGAGGAACCTCACCCATATTTATACGGGAAACTACTGAACGTATTTTCATGAAATTCAGCACTTATAAGTATTTCACGATGCTGATGAAATCTAAAATATTTTCAAGGCATGAGCACCTCCGGTTTTTCCGGAAATGACGTCAACTTCCGTTTTTCAAATTAGAACACCATTTTTTTATTGCAGAAATAGATTCCTTAGAAAATTTCAAGTTATTTTGATGTAACATTTTTCAGTTTTGGTTGTAAAATTCTCTCTGAGCGGGAATATTCGAAAAAAAAAAACGAAAATAGAGCTCCGCTGAAACAAGAATAACTTCGAGGTTTTTGGATGGAAAATTTTCATTTTTGGGATTTTTCAAGATGTAAGATTGATGTATCCACTTTAAAAATCAAAATCGCGATTCATGATACAGGGGGTGGAAAAATCGCTTTCAAAGTTAGGGATGATAAAATCGTGAAAAATCAATTTTTTCAAATTAGAACCCCATTTTTTTATGGTAGATATTGAATCTACGTTAAAAAATAATGTGAGTGTATGCATCACACCCTTGCCCTAAAATGGATATTTTCTGAGTTAATATCCACTTTAGGGCAAGGGTGTGATGCATACACTCACATTATTTTTTAACGTAGATTCAATATCTGCCATAAAAAAATGGGGTTCTAATTCGAAAAAATTGATTTTTCACGATTTTGTCATCCCTAACTTTGAAAGCGATTTTTTCACCCCCTGTATCATGAATCGCGATTTCGATTTTTAAAGTGGATACATCAATCTTACATCTTGAAAAATCCCAAAAATGAAAATTTTCCATCCAAAAACCTCGAAGTTATTCTTGTTTCAGCGGAGCTCTATTTTCGATTTTTTTTCGAATTTTCCCGCTCAGAGAGAATTTTCCAACCAAAACTGAAAAATGTTACATCAAAATAAGTTCAAATTTTCTAAGGAATCTATTTCTGCAATAAAAAAATGGTGTTCTAATTTGAAAAACGGAAGTTGACGTCATTTCCGGAAAAACCGGAGGTGCTCATGCCTTGAAAATATTTTAGATTTCATCAGCATCGTGCTGAATTTCATGAAAATACGTTAAGTAGTTTCCCGTATAAATATGGGTGAGGTTCCTCGTGAAAGACCCTGTATAATAATTATAGAGTATAGACATAGAGAATGGACTGAGAAAAATGGTGAATCTACCGGAAATTAAAATAATTTTTTTGAGGGTCGAATTTACGTAAAATGATGAAAAATTGTTTTAACATATTTCTTCTTTTACTGGGAAATCGTTTAAAGTAAGAAAAATATTAGGGTTCCATTTGAAAAAAATGTCTGGGTGTCGTTTTTTCAGGGCTGGTAATTAGAAACAGAATTTTAACGACGGATTCTGGTAGAGTTTTTGACTTGACATTCGAAAACCTTTTTGTTTGAACTTTCTACCTTGTCTGAGAGCCGATATATTGGCTGTTTGGAACATCTTGGGACACCCTGCATATGTGGAAACCTTGGTGTTGGCACTAATTATGTACCATTTTGCCTAAGACTCTCTTGTCGAACAAAAATTTTGAAAGAGATTGCAGATGATGCATACATTCTTTATTCTCACGAATTGTCAAGAGATATCTATCTTTTCACCGACTGCGCCAGAAAGAGGGTAACGTTTTTAGAGTGTGTGTATGTACAGTGCAGCACATTTTGGGTGAGACAGCCAGGTTTCTCGCTTGTTATAGATAAAGCCTTGCGGTTTTCACCGCTTTCCAAATTCCATAGCTATTACCGGGTGTTCATTTAAGAAATATTGCTTGTGTTGAAAATTTTCTTTTCAATCAGAACGTTCTTGTAGCAACTTCTTTCGTAGAATTCAATGACATTAACTGAATTTTCTGCAAACTGATATTTCATGAAGTATCGCTATGAGAATATTTTCTTCAGTTGGTTCCTCCCGTTTATTTTTTCATAGAGCTTGAAATTACCCTTTCAAAAATATGGCATACTTCATATTTTTGTGGGGTCATGTTTCAGATATTTAATTTTCAATTTTTACCTCTGGGATAATAGGCTCTGTAGAACGCCTTGAATTACCATAAATTGAATTCTGTCCTAGAAAACGCTGAAAAAATTAATTCCATGCAGAAAGGCAGTTTGTAATGATGAATAGAAGAAGAATAACTCAACAAAAAATATAGTTCCTAGACACGCTAAACAAATGTATATAAAAACAGAACCTATATTCAAGAAAAACGTATTGCGTCATGACCGTAAATAATGTGGAACTAGATCAGGAACTACGATCAAGAGTGCCCTAAAGAAGTTCATTTTTTGAGCATGATTTTTGGTTAGGGTTTCTAAAGCATCTTTGTTCCTTTTTAGCTTTCTCAGATCAGATCGAACTCATTTCAGCTGAATATCTTGAGAAATGTAGAACCTACGAGGAAAAACCACCGAATAAAATTAAACTTCAGAACCTTCTAATTCGAAAAAAAGCGTTTTTGGAAGGGCCAATGTTTATGGGACTTTTATTCGTGATACCGTCCGAAATCATCCCTTTTTGTTTGCCTTCCAATTAAGAAACATCCTGTACACTTTTTTTGTTGATTCATATTATCATACTTACGGAAATTGCCTATAAAATTAATTAATTCGTAAGAAGTTTTGTTATTATCAGACCCTCTTCTACGAATATAACATGAAAAAGAAACTTGCTCGTCTTCCTTAGGAGGATTCATTAAAATATTATACAAGTTAGTCCTCTCTGCCTCATGTGCTATTTCATATATTGTCATTTTGATTAGTTTTTCCTGAAATATCATCTCATTGCAGGAAATTTATGCTATAATAATTGTCAATGATGGATTTTTACAAGAATGAACGTACTGGTATGTATCCTAAAAGAGAAATTACACTCTCAGAAACGTAAAAAAGTTGACCGGATGTCGAGAATATAATTATGAAACCATCTATGGCTTCCAGCTGTAGGTAAATGAATTCTTCATTCGTTAAAAATGGTGGCTTCCAATTCTCCTCGATCTCCGTTACTCTTGATTTGATAGTCATTTCTGGAACAATAATCACTTAAATTCATATATCCACACTTATGACTTAAGGGCGGGTTGTTACTCAGTAGGGTAACCTCTGGTTTCCGTTGACCATTGGTTAACGTTTGATTGGGTTGTTGTATGACAGAAATCTTGAATTGACTTGTGACTTAACCTTACTTACAGGTTAACCATTGGTTTCAAGAACAACTGAGTTACAACCCGCCCTATAAGAGATATTAAGAGAATCAAATAACAACATCCTATGTATTGCAGGTCACATAAAATGACATTAACTTATCAGAATAGAGTATTGTATTCAATTTACACCTGGAATATTTCTTAACTTTTTCAAAATGTAGTTGCAAGTGGTGGACTCAAGGAATTTGAGCAGGAGCAGATTTAGTAGGTGTTCACAGAATGATCTAGATGTTTATAATGCCTTTACGGTTTGTGAACACTTTGAATGATTTATGCAGTGGCCAACGGCGGATTTTAAGGGGGGCAGGTCCCCCTCCTTCGAGGTCGACAATAAACCCTTTATAGTTGTTTAACCAATTTCTAATATTCGAATTTCAGAAAAATCATTGAAATAATGATGAAAAATCTAATATAGATCCGATTTTTTCAAACTGCAAGATTCGACAAAATCATGAAGTCAGTCAAAGGTAACGGAATGCTCCGAGTTGAACTTATGCATACTCCCTGATTTTTGAAAAGGCAATAAATAATAAATATATAGATAAAAAATAAGCTGCAGATACGAGATAACTGATGTCGGTATCTGGAAGTTATTTTTCATGGCGAAAACAGCATATCTATGTTCGACTTATAGGGTGTTTGTCGCAGGGTGCATCAATAGCTTTTGATCAGTCGTTATCTCTTATAAATTTTGGTCTAGACTCTAGAATAAAACGATTCAAATTTGGCGAAAAAGTTGGTCAGATAGGTAGGTACTTTAAAAAGTAACCAAAACCATTTATGTGGTATGATTATGTATTTTCAAAATCAACGCGCCACTCTACAGTTCGTGACCCTTACCAAATTTCAGAATAAAAAAATTCAGTATACTCTCACCATTGTGCTTTTTCAACAGGGCTATAGCTGTTTTTAGGACAGTGGATTTGTCCATTTTCCTACCAGGAGATACCATTGTATTCAATTCGTTTACCAGAATATTGAATTGATCTCTACGTTTTTTCTCGCTCAAATTTCTAGATTTTCTGTAAATAATAAATAATAAAGTTTGATTATCGAAAAAATCTTTCGAATAGAATTATACCTTTTCGTGTCTTTGTCATAGGATCCGTCCTCCATGATATCACTGAAAACGAAATAAATATACAATTCCTTCCATTTAAGACTCAATAAATGCATTATTTTATTTGACTGAAGCGATTTTAAGCGAAACAAGCAAATTTCATTCAGGATCTGGGACCTAATGTGGGAAATATCGATAGATTATTTATTTTATTGCTCGCGAATTTCACCCGGATCTCAAGACCGGTACGGTTCAGATCCATCATCGCTTTTCATAATCGTTTTCATAATGGTATCCACTCACGGAGACACTTCTCGGGACACTTGGTGTCCCGCATCTGCAATAAATCATGGCCAATAAGATGTGGCGCTTGGGTTTTGACAAGAGGTAGACGGATTATGTTGCTAGAATTTGCCAGCGTTGCCACTTCTACGGAATTCAGAACGCAGTACCTAGGAAACGTACGAATTTGTTCGGTATTGAAAAGAAGTACATATTATAGAATCAATTTATGATGGTATTTCCCTAAGAGCCGTTTCACATGGGACTGATGATCGGTCCTGATGGTCGGTCGAACTGATCATCAGTCGACGGTATTTGTTTTCACATGGATGCGTATCGTCAGTCGCCGCTATCAAAGACCATTTACCGCTTTAGTTTTGGAACGGGACACTGTTGTCGATTTGTGCGAGAACCGATTCTCGCACGAAGTATTCCGAAATTCTTAGATTGGGAATTCTTATTATTATGAGAATTCTTTGTTTGAAAAGTTATATGGGAAATCTGCTCAATGATTGGTTCAAGTTTTATTGAATTTTAAATTCCATTCCATCATCCTGTATTTCAAAACCCAAGGAACTCAGGCGAAAATATGAGGAACGACGACATTATCAACGATCAATCTGTTGATGGATATGCAAACATACTTGCTTCTTGCTGTTGTCATTGAAAAAGATTCTCGAAATCTTCCTGCAATACACAGATCTGAGCTGCATCCTCCCAATATTAAAATTTATATTTTTATAATTTTCTGAGGATGTATCCCAGAATTTCGCTTTTTTCTTGACACTAATCACCATTTCAGTTTCTGAATTAACTTTTTCCTACCCATTCGTAAAGACGCAAAAAATCCTCAGAATATTCAATAACATGCGCAACACCGCAATCGTATACGGACTGATGGTGCGCATACATGTGAAAGCCTCCTTTGTCGGCTCGAGCCGACGACACGCAAACGCAGCGGGCTGGACCGATGCTCGTGCTTGTTCCATCGGTCGACTGATGATACGCATGCATGTGAAAGGATTGCAAAATTCAGTTCAAACGCCGGCTCCGACTGACCATCAGGACCGACCATCAGTCGCATGTGAAACGGCTCTAAATATTGCTTCCAAGTATTAGAAACGAAGATCATTTATATTTTGCATTATTCCAAAGCAGGTAGTTGCAATTTTTTGCTGTTTCGCTGAGTGGACTATGCCATAAAAACCAGATCAATTATGTTCTTGTTTCATCAGTCCACTGTAGGGGACCATTATTGAATTCAATATAAAAAATAAAAATCTTTCCTCTTTATAATATTAGTATACAGAGTGTAACAGCCAAATGGAATAAATTCGATAACGAATAAATGAGGGCGTGTTGAGAAAAACGCTCGGACACGTTGATTTGTAATTTCAGATGCGCATATTTTTCAAGAAAATAATATTATATAGGGTGTTCCATGCGACTGCAATCCAAATCCGTACGCCGAATAAAGTTTGCTAGGAAATTCGGTGTAACTTACACATACATAGTGTAACAGCCAAATGGAATAAATTCGATAACGAATAAATGAAGGGGTGTTAGGAAGAACGCTCGGACACGTCGATTTGTAATTTTAAATGCGCATATTTTTCAAGAAAATAATATTATATAGGGTGTTCCATGTGACTGTGGCCAATACCAACTTACTTATTTCAAATGCAACCCCCTGTATATTTTTTTTTTTTTTGATTCTTCAGAGAATTCTAGACACAATTCATGCACAATGTCCTATACCTATATCTTTAACTATTTCGGAAGTATTAAGTGTTTTCAGATTTTTTACAATTTTACATTAGACCTCTTTTTGTGGGGATATGTCAAAAGTATTGTATACGAAACGAAACCCTTAAACTCAGACGATTTAAAAAACCAAATCACGCTTGCGATTAGGTAGATCAGTCACGCCTGAAATGTTGAGTAACGTTAGAAGAAAATTCTACACCAGATTATAGCATGTTGCCAAGACGTTCGCGGCGAGCATTTTGAACATTAATGTTTTTTTTTGTTTTTTTTAATTAAGAAATAATCAGTATAACTTATTAGGTTTTAAGTGTAATGTACCGAAATTGTGAAATAAAATAATTTTTATTTAAAACTTTAATTTTTGCAATAAATCTGAAAACACTTAATACTTTCGAAATAGTTAAAGATTGGTATAGGACATTGTGCATGGATTGTGTCTAGAATTCTCTGAAGAATCCAAAAAATAAAAAAATACAGGGGATTGCATTTGAAATAAGAAAGTTGGTATTGGCCACGGCCACATGGAACACCCTATATAATATTATTTTCTTGAAAAATATGCGCATTTAAAATTACAAATCGACGTGTCCGAACGTTTTTCCCAACACGCCCTCATTTATTCGTTATCGAATTTATTCCATTTGGCTGTTACACTCTGTATGTAATTAAATTACAGAGCGAATCGTCGTTTCGAGCGGGTCTTCTCGATATGCCGGATCTGCCTACAGACACAAACATTTCGTCAAAACGGACCCTGATTGGGATTAAAGTTTGCCTGTGTGGCGCAGTTATCAAAGCCAAAAAATTTAATTTATTTAACCATAAATATATACGGAGTCTTAAACATCCATATTCAAAAAATAAACTTCTAATATCCACTAGATACTTGGAACTTCGACATCTTATTCTGAAATTTACTTGGCGCGCACTTTTCTTGTGTGGATCACATTTATGAAGGTTTTCCCAACTGGATTCAACTTAAATTTTCCCGGGTTTTTCACCGTGACTCCAAATCACGAATGTATCATCCAATATCGCAGTGATTTGGATGGTTTCTTTGGTGCGGTTTCAATAGCCTTCATTTAGAATTTTTCCATTAGGAAATTGGCAATGGCAGAACAGAGGGTGATATACAGGGTGTATTATAAGGTGAGGCTTTTCTTTTGACAGGTGATGAAATTCATCAAAATAAGTCAATTTACCCCAAATTTCTTCCATGAAATGTTCAATTTAAAAAATTTATAAAAAAGCGGCATATGGCAAAATGATCTGAATTTTCTGCAAATTTGTTAGATGAGAAGATGAAAAACAAGAGATGTTGATATCTACGGAGGAGCAGGCGAGGGAGCAGGTTCGGACTGAGGAATTTTCAGATTCACCTAGAAACTAGAAAATATTCTAGCTTCATATTTCGAAACAGGGGCATAATTCATGTAAAAAAATTTTAGTAGAATGACTTATTTTGATGAATTTTATCACCTGTCAAAAGAAAAGCCTCACCTTATAATACACCCTGTATATCACCCTCTGTTCTGCCTAATTTATATTATAGCCTCTGAAGAAGCTCTAATAAAGAGCGAAACGTCAGGAAAACTGTAGTTTTGTGTTAAGACAAATCCCACACATCATATTATTTTGATGAGTTCTGCCATCTGTCAAAAAAAAGCCTCACATTAAAATACACCCTGTATCGTGACTCCATCCAGTTATTCGTAAAAATCGCTTTTCCACCGGAAATTGTTCGAGGTGAGGCAATGTTCGAAAATATAGGTACTCCATTCACTTTTATAAAGTATTGGCGAAGATTTAGGTTTATCAAGTTTTTTTTAATCAAAACTGACGCAGATAACTTTTAGTGAAATGTCAAATGATTCTCAGAGACGTTGCCAATGCCAATTTCCATATTCTTTTTTTTAACTTTGTGAATAGAGTTCGTTCTTTTAAGGTTTAACTGTGACACAGGTTTCGTAGTAGGTACTACTACATAAAGTAATAGACTATTATTCTGTCCATTATTTATCAGTAAAATTTCAACACGCGATTCTTGATTTCCGTACAAGTTAAAAGCATAACTGAATATTCCAACCAAGTTTATGTATGTATATGAGTAAAATATTTCCAGTTTTAACAGAGAAAAAAGTTTCTTCAACATTCGCCAGGTCTTTGGAATTATTGAATTCACATTTCACATAATACACGTAAATAAACATTTCGATAAATACGTAATTACTACGACTTCCATGTAGAAAGGACAGCGTTTCCTCATTCATCTGACAGGAAAATGACTATAATCAAACATTTTCAAAATAAACACGGTGAAATGTGTCAGAATTTCATGATCAACCGGGATACATTGAAAAATTAAGGAAGTACCTATAGGTCAGGCAAAAAATCATTGCAAAGTAAACACGTTGAAGATTATTGAACAATAATTTCAAGGAAATAACAAAGATTAATCCAAGAACTTGCTCATAGAAACTTGCCAATTTCTTGCGAGAGTAATGTACCTAGTAATCTTTCTCGCAATAGCGCTAATTGATTTTGTTTTAAAACAAAACTGAAATCTTGAAGACCACGAGACAGTCAGTAGCGGATTAACCGGTACGCTTTGTACGCTGCAGCGTAGGGCCCCGAGGTCCAAAGGGGCCCCCGGCGATCGAATTAATTTTTTTTTCTAGAATGAAAATTTAGTCTGTAAGTGTGAAAAAAAATAGCCAGACTGTACTATATTTTATAAATAGCTCAGATGCAACTTGTGAATTATGAATTATTATATTCACATGAAACGCAATTGAATAACAAAAGCCTCAGAGCGAAACTCAGATGTAGGCAGTTGGAAAAAACACACCATCCGAGATTCAGCGTATACTGCCCCTAATTATCTTGTCTGCCTGCAATAAATTCCATCAAGGGTGGCGGCCGAATTCCAATGTTCACAATTATGTACATCATAATTCAATAAATTTGTCGGCATTTCCTCTAGAATCTAGGAATGTGCTACAGAACGGCTGACCAGATGTTGATTCGTTTAGGGGTGTGAAGTGAAAAATACTTGTGCAGAAGTTTTTAGGTCCGCATATTTTTTTCTCACATTCATTTCACATTATTCGAATAGTGTTGACAGTGACGGGAGAGTTTCATGTAATGTGTACGATTCAAATATGTATTGTGAAAAACTGAGGAGTGTTGGGGAATTGAACTATTTCTGTTTGTCTTTGGATTTTTAAATCCTTGTACTCTCATTGAACGATATACCTTATTTATATAAAAAAGGTAAGCTTTGCAGTTTTGTTTCATATGCTAGAAATAACATTCTTTCAATTTTTCGGCATAAACATCAAACATGATTCGAGCAATGATGAGGCAGACGAGTTAAATTCATTTTCGATATACGACATACGACATAATGTTGGTTCAATAGATACCGTGAAAAGGAAATACAAAATATGATTCACAAAAATTATTTGATTCAACCTGTACCTACGTGTTTGTAGGACGAAATGACAAACAAAACAAATAATTTCGTTTCAAAAATATGGATGAATATTTTGATATTTTATCAATCTACATAATTGCTGCAATTTGTTCTTGACTTCGGATCATCTCCGATACTCATTCACGATGTTCAATGATCTGTCCATATTTTACCATTCTTGTTGTATCAATTAGATAATAATTTTTCATATATTAGCATTATTAGCGAAGCATCTCAATTCAAGGAATATCTTAAACTCTTGAAACCAAAAAAAATAATAGTTGTTTAGAGATTTTGAAAAAAATATATGATAAGGGAATGATAATGGTAGTCTTCAATTTATATATTGCTTTGAAGTTATTTGTAACGCTACCTATTACAAGTTGTGAAGCAGATCGCTCATTTTCCAAACTGTCATTGATATAAAACAAATATGTACAGGGTCTTTCACGAGGAACCTCACCCATATTTATACGGGAAACTACTGAACGTATTTTCATGAAATTCAGCACTTATAAGTATTTCACGATGCTGATGAAATCTAAAATATTTTCAAGGCATGAGCACCTCCGGTTTTTCCGGAAATGACGTCAACTTCCGTTTTTCGAATTAGAACACCATTTTTTTATTGCAGAAATAGATTCCTTAGAAAATTTCAAGTTATTTTGATGTAACATTTTTCAGTTTTGGTTGGAAAATTCTCTCTGAGCGGGAAAATTCGAAAAAAAAAATCGAAAATAGAGCTCCGCTGAAACAAGAATAACTTCGAGGTTTTTGGATGGAAAATTTTCATTTTTGGGATTTTTCAAGATGTAAGATTGATGTATCCACTTTAAAAATCGAAATCGCGATTCATGATACAGGGGGTGAAAAAATCGCTTTCAAAGTTAGGGATGACAAAATCGTGAAAAATCAATTTTTTCAAATTAGAACCCCATTTTTTTATGGCAGATATTGAATCTACGTTAAAAAATAATGTGAGTGTATGCATCACACCCTTGCCCTTAAATGGATATTTTCTGAGTTAATATCCACTTTAGGGCAAGGGTGTGATGCATACATTCACATTATTTTTTAACGTAGATCCGGTGAGCGCGGCGTTTGGCAGTTCTCGGAGATCGCGACACAGGTTCGTACGGGTTTCAAAATCCCTTTCACTTAATTTCTGTGCAACAATCATTTTGTAGGGATGCATTTTGAGGTCCCGGTGCAAAATTCGCCGAATACTGCGGTTGGAAATCCCCAAAGCGAGCGAATGTTTTCGCGCCGAACGACGCGGGGAACGTTCAATCGCGGCTCTCACATTGGCTCAATAACAAAAGCACGATGTTCACCAGACCAAGGCATGTTGACTACTGACAAATGGCATAAAACCAGCTTTCTAACGGTTTTTACCCCACTACTCTACCTGCTCTCTCTTCTGAGAAAAAGGGATTTGAAATCGGATAGGTTCTTCTGCCCCACCCTGTACTGTAATAAAATCCTGTTTGCTCGTTTACAAGGATACTGCCATTTTTGTGCCATATTTTTCCCGTAAGTTCGATTTTACACCTATATTAAGATTAAAAAAAACATTAGGGTCAGTAACCTTTGAGCGCTCGCTCATCCACCTTGTAGGCAGATTCACATTTTCTAGTTCAAGAAGGAATTTGGAATATTGTTTAACAGCTGTAAAAAATTATTTATATGGTTCTGGGACGTGATTTGGACCACATTTCACATGACCTTGAATGCATCTGTCTCTGTATAGAAAATTCCATCTATTAAATTCCTATTAATTTGGAAATTATCATCAGGAAGAGAAAATTTCTACGCAAACTCATCTTCCTGATAATTTCGAACCTGCGTATTCGAACGAGATGAAATTATGCATTCAGATGAAGAATTACATATTAAAGCAATATGCAGTTTTTCTCCAGATCGCAGGCAGGTAGGTATCAGGGGTTGTGATCCATCGTTTGAAAGGACGAAATAATATTATCATTAAATAGGCCGTATTCATAAAAAGAAACCTTTCCTTTTACCTTCAAAAAATGAAGCAATTCCTTGAAGGTATATGCATAAAAAGATTTGAAGGAAAAGGTTATGCTTCGAGGAGTAAAAGGTTATAGGGGAAGTATGCTTATGAAGATGGCACCTTGCCTATGATGGCACACCATGAAGATGTCTCTTGATATCAACTGAATGAACAATGAACTAATGTTCACTGAGGTTGTTCGCCCAGATAGCATTAATGAGAGGTATTCGTAATACGTGGCATTTTGTGTCTTTTATAACAGTTCAATTATTTTGGTGAGTGTTGATGTATGATAATTATCTCCTTTATTTTCGTATTATTCAGATGTTTCACAACTTTGTGTTAAAAAAAATTACTTTCCTTCGAATGCCTCATAACAATGCTGTAAGTGTGAAGTTCGAGGTAATGTCGTATTGTAATTGCCTTCTTCGGTTGGTTGAAAGATATATGATATTTATGCCTATGATGGTATAGTCAGAGTGCTCCTATGATAGCAAAGGGGGCCATCATAGGACAATAGTGGTTCATCACATTGAATATTCTTTTTTTCTAAATCAACTGTATGACAACAAGAAGCAAGAGGCAACTTTGGAAAGAGGAAGATATGGAGGCAGCGCTAAATGCTGTGGAAAAAAATTATACTTATATAGATATCTAATAATATAACTGTCAAAGAATTCAAATCTAGTTTTATGTTTTGTTACACTCATACGTGCAGGTATACTCATCTGTTGACCTCTCAATTTCATTTTTATGTGATGAGAGTGCAATTTTCTTTCAATAAACCAATTTAATAATTAATTTCTTTTCATTTTCAGTCATATGCCATCATAGGACATATGTGCGCCTATGATGGCACCCTTGGCCAAATTTTTAAAAGTGCTATCATTCATATCCTTCAAAATTTATACTGAAAATATACTCAAGAATGCATACTACATAATATGAGCATAAGTAAATCTATGATCAGAAGAATCTCGTTCCAGGTAATTATAATATGTAAAATTGATATTTTTATTGTTATATTTGAATATTGTTATGAAAGTATTCTGTTTTTTGTAATATCTGTGTCACTAATTGCCAATTTCTCATTTTTAGCCTGAAGAAGGCACAATAAAGTGCCGAAACGTAGTGAAAGAATAGTTTCCTATTATTTTGTTCCTTGGACCGATATTTTTCAACTGTAAATCTATGAAATCGATTATCCAGAAAAATTTTCTTTCTATGAGATATGTGGATAATTCGTTAAGGGTGCCAACATAGGCACCATTTCCTCGAAAACTAAAGGATTTGCTTCCAAAAATAGGAATCTATAGGTTCACAAAAACTTTTCTCACCCTTTCCAGTAGTTGGCCAGCCATCATACAGCTAGTACCTATACATATGTGATTTTTGGTTTTGTGGTCCCAGAAACATTTATGGGAGGTTGGGATGTTGCCAAGGCGTTCCCCGTGAACACATTGAACATCTTCATTAGCATTCATAATTTTGTTGCTACATTTTGCATTTTTCTATTTCAATTTTTGCAATAAACATGAGTTTGATAACATTTCTGAATAGAGAATGACGCAACCTTTCAAACGATGTATCACAAGCCCATACTTCCTATTCGAAAAAGAATAGGTTGTACCTGTCTTTCGAAGACGGTTGAAGGTTGAGTTCGCATCTTCTCGAAGAAGAATGACAATTTAAAACTTAAATTCGACATTTATCGGGATTTTCCATGAAATAATGAATGTATTTCCACACTGTATAAACAGTTCTTTGTTTGGTCTTGAAAGTTTGAATCTCGAAGTTTTTAGTGATTGAAAGAAAGCTAATGTATGGAACTTCTTCATGCGGGAATATGTTGAATTAAACTATAGATGAACGAGCACTAAAAAGCTCCAATGCAATGCTATTCTCGAATTTTTGTGTACGGAATTATAAGTTCCACTACTTGAATTGAGTTAATCCAGAATACTGAAAACTGATATAGGTAAATCAACTAGGTATAATTCAGAATGGATGACTAAAATCTTTCAGTTTACAATGCTTATCAACTTTTGTGCGAATAGTTTTATCATTTCAAAAATAATACTGCTACTAACGTGCAAACTTTTCAACTCAGTACATGTACAACTAACCACCAGCCACAATAAAGCTCCCAAAACGAACTTACTTAAGGATAAAAAAACACAAGGTTTGCAGTAGAAAATTCATGAAAAGCTTTCCTATCTGCTGAAAGAATTTAGTGCCATCAGACCCTGAGCATATGCGAGTAGAGAGTGCATGCTAATAATTTTTTCAGGTTAGTATGCTTATTGCTTATAATGCCCGTGTCAGTTTCACTTTCATTGCTTTAATACCTTGAATTACAGGATCCAATGTCACCAGTATTGACATTATGTAATTTGCAGGACGTCACAGTATGAACGTTTTGATAGGAAAACTGCATCATTGCATAAAAATCAAATTTAATAGTTAGATTAAAATGGAAATCAGTACTAAATGAGAGTTCATCAAGATTCGGCACATCTATCTTGGTGCAGAAATGCTATTTGTTCGTCCTATCAATGATATTTTGGTATATTATCTTCCAAGTTTCTGAGTGGAAATTTCCTTTCTTCCAATTTGATTTTACCTCCCTCCTACTGCATTTCGCCATTCGTCATTGGTCATTTCGGATTGATTGACATTACTCGAACTGAATTGGCACTAACGATTCTCACTTGAAACTACTAATCGTCTCAATATTTCGAAACACAATTCCGATAAGTCTTCATTACACATACTGTGAACACTACCCCACGTTTTGAAAGCACAGCACATACGCTTTTTCGTACTGCTCGAAAAAATTTAGACGCGAACAAAAAAAAAATAAAATAACACCCATTCAGCCGAAAAATTAGACCGATACGCAATAATCCGTCCTGAAATTTATGGACGCAAGGCGACCTGTTGCAGCGTCGTATGGCGTCGATGGCGTCTTTCTGTCAAAGAGCTAATTACTTTCAAGGATTCGCCTTCTGTTGAGTCCATTTCAATAAGTGGAGAATATCCTGCATATTAAACTTTATCGACAGTTCGGCGCAAGCGTTGGAGGAATGTTTTCTTTGTTTTCAATCGATGCCGTAATAAAGATGTAAGTCAATAATTGGTATTGTCTTGCGGTTCCCACCCAGGCAACGCCACATCCCCCAACGTCGTTATTCAATTCGCCCCAAATCAAGGATATGAATTTCTTAATTGGGTCGGTTCTTATTTGCGGCCTGCAAATCGGCTTTTCACGAGTTTAGTGAAATAATGTTACCTACCAAAAACATTCCATGTGAGGAAGATTGCCAAGAATAATAACCTCCACACTGTTGCAAAATTGTCAGATCTCATGCAGAACCAAGTCCTGAACCCTACAAGAACTTACTCTAACTCAACAAAACATACATTTTGGTCGAAAAGTCTGTCTTGGCTACTACTGCGCGGCTCTCGCGAAGACATATTCCAATCGTAACAAAGACATGTCTGCATCGTATGAATTTATGAATTGAAGTTTTCGGAATTCGATGTTATCTTAGTTTTTCTGAATTCAGTCAGTATGTTGACCTATGTAAGCTCCGGGCCATGAGAGCCATTCCCTTCCCCTTCAAGGTCGACAATGAACCCTTGGTTGTCGTTCAACCCATGGAGATAACCACCTCCTTCGTTCAAACAATATCCAATATTCGAATATCAGACAAATCATTGAAATAATAATTTTTTTTCATTATCTGCCACTGGACTCGAATGAAACGAAAAAATCAAATATAGATTCGACTTTTTCAAACTGCAATACTCAACAAAGTCATAAATACAGAAAAATTCTCCCCTATCGTTAAAAATGCAATAAATGATAAATATATCGATAAAAAATGAGCTGAAGATGGGCGCTGCTAGATAAGTGATGCCAATATCTCGTAAACCTTTTTTTTTTTGTAGAATTCAAACTCAAACAAAGAGTGTTTCAATAAGAGCGCAAGATTTTAATTGCGCGCCATGTTCGGCAGTCATAATATCACAGGTTTATGACGTGACAGATCGAAAGTAGACAGATGGGGCATCACCTTAAACCGGTGTTTCCCAACGTGGGGCCCACGCCCCACAGGGGGCAATGTGATAGTTAGGGGGGGCAATTTGAAAATGGACTCACACGACTTTTACCCTTGCACTTTGGGTTATTTGAATGCAGTGCTAGATATCGGTGACAAATTCAACAAAAAAAGCGAATTTTTAAAAACATGCTGTAAATAATTATTAGGAACAATTTCGTTTGTCGTTACCAAAACATCAACTGGGTATTTGAAGTCGAAACCCCGGACGTTTTAAATCTTGCTAAACAACGCCGTTGTTCGCACCTAATTGAGTAATTGACCCTACTAAACTCCTGTAGTGTTCCACATCATTCAGTGATTCAGTTGGTATTAATTATTGAAATAAGACTCCATCAACTTTGCAGAAATTTCAAGTGAAAATAGAATATCGGTATTCAGTTAAATAAATGTTTCTTGGCGTATACGTTATTCTGTGAAATTGAATTAATTTCAACACATATTTTATTATATTTTTTTAATACACAATAAAATTATTGGAACAAACAAGAAAAAATTCATCAATATTGTTCGTTGGAATATTTAAAATTTGGGTTCATTGGTACCATTGACGTAGAATATATCAGTGTTGCCGTTGCAATGGAAATATCTGCAAATCTGCCGATTTCGACTGGTAGGCGGTAGGCTGCTCGACTGCGTCGACTGGTAGGCGGTTAATTTCATGGAAAAGGCGGCAACATTGATGTCAATCATATGATAATCATGACGTCACAATCGTTTCATCTCTTTCTATATGTGAGGACCGAAGATTTTTCCCTATCCTCCATCTACGGATTCTACATCAATGGTTCATACCCACTGTTATGATAAGCGGATGCCGTATTGTCCTTTATGCCAGCAGTGCTTGACCAACGAATCAATAAAACGAGGTCTTGAAGGCGAAACATAGTAGGTACTCATATAAATTCAGATGTGAGTTATTACTTCAAAACTTTGAAGGAAAAGTTTGAAAAAAGAACAATACTAAAATCTCTATTTATTGCTCGTTCTTCAACCAATAATCGTCTTCCTGAGGCTAGTTATATTTCCTCATTAATCACTGAAACTGAAAAAAGCCCACTATAGGGGAGAATTCGATAAAACCGTCAATACCAGCATTCCTTGAAACGGTTCTGGAAAAAGATGATAAATAGGTATGTAAAAGCTATGCCACTCAATGACAATACTGTCAGTAGAAGAATAGACGAAATGAGTGAAGATATCAGTAAAAACTCTATTTAATATAAAAGGAGGGATGGCATGGATTTATGAATAAACTGAAAATACCCAAATGTACAGAAAAATTTTTACTACCGCTAGTACCGCTTCCATCTTCATATTTAGCTGAATGTGGATTTAGTGCTGTAAATGATTTATTTACTGAAAAATATCGACTTGATAAAACACAACATTGAGACTTGAGATCAAAGCTAATATATACTTATAATATATACTATCATTGTTTAAACAATGATACTATAATATACTATATATACAGACAGGGTGTTTCACCATAAACTGGACAAACATATTATAGCCGTCAGCCGTGTAGACGACATGATGACATATATCTACCCCGTTTTCGATGACGCATAAGCGGCATAAGCGAGATACAGGTTGTTTAATGTCAACTTTGAGCAATATTCTGATAACTGTGGTGAGTTATGTGTGTCATTTGAAATAACGGTTACTGGTCAGTGGTCACGTCTTAGTATTTTTAGGGCTCAATTCAATTGCAACTGCAAAGTTTGATTTTTTTTCTCGGTTGCCAATTTGGAAAGCACTATTTCAACGTACTAGATTTTCTAAGATCTTCAGTGAGAAAAAAATTTCGGCCGAAATTGTTGAAATTTATCATGGTTGGACAATCTTTCATTTTGATTACTGTGGTGAAAACAGAATAAGAAAATATCATTTGGTTTTCTTTTTGTAGCCTTCCAAAGTTTACGCTCGGAGAACTTTCATAGTTTTTATTCAAAAAACTGGAGGCCGTACGAAGGCCAAATCTAGGCTAATGAGCTGCCAGAGTAACCCGGACAGAAATATTGAATTTAAAAACCAAAAAAATTTTTTTCAAAAAACTTTGGTGGGAATCGAACTCTCCACTTTCGATTAACTGATGGCGTCGCTTTGGTAACGGAAATTTATAAGAATAAACCCAATTCATACTCGTAGAGAGTTCGAATCCTACCAAAATTTTTTTGGTTTATTAATTCATATTTCCGTCCGGGTCATTCTGACAGCCCATTAGCACAATTTTGGCCTTCGTACGGCTTCCAGTTTTTTGAATAAAAATTATGAAAGTTCTCCGAGCGTGAGGCTACAAAAAGGAAACCGATGGATATTTTTTCATGCTGTTTTCACCCAAGTATTCAGAATTGAAGATAGTTCAACCATAAAAAATTCCAAAGATTGTGGGCGAGATTTTTTTCACTGAAGACATGTAAAAAAAAAGTTGAGTTCGAATTTCGAAAAAAAATTTTTCACGGAAAATCTTAGAAGATCGAGTACGTTCAGATTATGCTTCCCAAATTGGCAACCGAGAAAGAAAAATTCCAACTTGGCAGGATTTCCGCCATTTTGTATTTTTTTTTCCAAATTCTACAACACTTAATTGAATTGAGCCCTAAAAAATAATAAGATGTGACCAGTAACCGTTATTTTATTTCAAATATCACTCATAACTCACCACAGTTATCAGAATATTACTCAAAGTTGACATGAAACACCCTGTATCTCGCTTATGCGTCGAAAACGGGGTATATGCAGTGTTGCCAATGGCAATTCACCAGAAAGTCCGAAATATCTGACAAAAGATCCGCAAAAGTCCGACGCTTCCGTAATTATGTCCGAAAAAGATACGCTCGTTCTTCGACCAATGCAGAAGACAAAAAACACACTTTTCTACTATGTATTCTATTCCAATATTTCAATTATTTTTTCAATCTGATGAATCTACACTAGCTTTCTCTATTAATAAGCGCGTTCGGCAATAGCATCTGAGAGCGGACGGATTTTTTAGTCACGTGATCACAGATTTTACAGATTTGTCAGATTTTTCTGTAATAAACGAACGGTACGGAGCTTTCAGATCGTTTTTTCTGTTTGTCAGATATTAAATTAGTGATTGAACGTCTATTCGGCCGTAGAGGTAGTCTGGGTTCTATTTCAATTCTTTCGTTATAGCTCTCAACACTTCTACCCCTTGGTTGAAATGATTCAATAGTTTGAATCATTATTTTTTTATCAAACGACATTTTTTATTTATTACTATACAACAAATAATATAAGACACGAAATTTAAACAGACTGTTCAAGAATATTCGAAGCAGGAAACTCATAAATGCAGATAACTTCCATTGACAAAGGCAGAAAAGTAATTTCTGTTTCTGTTCTGTGAAAAAAATCCGTTTGCTCCGTCGAAATACAGCGAGCAAAAAGATCTACATCCGATTGATCAGATTTTTTTGCCGAACGGTCCAGATGTGTACTCCCCTCAATCTGGATGTAATAAACGAACGGTTCAGATCAATCCGACCAGTCGGATGTCAATGCCGAACGCGCTTAACAAGCGCGTTCGGCATTCGGCAATGACATCTGACTGGTCGGATTGATCTGAACCGTTCGTTTATTACATCCAGATTGAGGGGAGTACACATCTGGACCGTTCGGCAAGAAAATCTGATCGGATGTAGATCTTTTTGCTCGATGTATTTCGACGGATCAAACGGATTTTATCCACAGAACAGAAAAGAAATTACTTTTCTGCCTTTGTCAATGGATTTTATCTGCATTTATGAGTTTCCTGCTTCGAATATTCTTGAACGGTCTGTTAAAATTTCGTGTCTTATGTTATTTGTTGTGTAGTAATAAATAAAAAATGTCGTTTGATAAAAATATAATTATTCAAAATATTGAATCATCTCAACCAAGGGGTAGAAGTGTTGAGAGCTATAACAAAAGAATTAAAATAGAACCCAGACTACCTCTACGGCTGAATAGACATTTGAGTACTAATTTAATATCTGGCAAACAGAAAAAACGCTCTGAAAGCTCCGTACCGTTCGTTTATTACAGAAAAATCTGACAAATCTGTACAATTTGTGATCACGTGACTAAAAAATCCGTCCGCTCTCGGATGCTAATGCCGAACGCGCTTTATAACTCTATTAATTTTAATAGAGTCTCTGTAGCTTTATCCAGCTGTCTAGTGGCCGAAGCCTTGATGAATAGGGATGATCCTTTGAACCTGTACAATATGAGAGAAAATCCGAAATACTTCAAGATCCGAAAAAGTCCGAAATATTTCAAGATCCGAAAAAGGTACGCGAGAGCCAAAAAGGTACGCAAATCGGACAAAAGTCCGCCGATTGGCAACACTGGGTATATGTATAATAAGGCAAAAATGACTTCCTCTGTGTCATCTACACGGCTACATATGTTTGTCCAGTTTATGGTGAAACACCCTGATGTATATTATACTTATGCGTTAATCATCGAACTTATGGTCAATAATAGTATATTCTAAAACTAGTTGCAGAATGGGCTCCTATTCCAATACGAATGCGAAATTCGAAAACGAGCGACGAAGGAGCGAGTTTTCGAACGCATGAGTGTTGGAATTGCATTCTGCAACGAGTATTAGACGGTATTTTCTCTATTTCAGTCAAATTTCTGTTGAAATTCAATGAAAAATTCAGATTATACATCCTAGTGACTTTTGTATTCCAACTTGGCAGTTGGTTCACTGACGAAAATTGACATTTTCAACTTGACGTGTGTTGAAAATTGATAGGATCGGCAGTCATTATTGACAACAACGAAACGAAAAATATTACTAAAAACAGTGCTGTAATGAATTCATTACAGCACTGTTTTTAGTACTGTAATGAACTCATTACAATACTGAAATAGAGAAAATATTATTGAGCATACATGTTGCCATATTGCGAAATCTAGTTCCGCTATGTTTCGTTTCGTATGGGGATGTAGCTCAGTGGTAGAGCGTTCGCTTTGCATGTGAAAGGCCCCGGGTTCGATCCCCGGCATCTCCAAATATTTTTATAAAATATGGAATTTCTTTTAATTCACGAGATCTATCAAAATCTCCAAAATTATAAAGTGTCCCAATTAAATTGAAGAAGTTGAAGGTATTTTTGATTAAGAAGGCGACCTTTATTAGCAAACCAAATATCGTTTAAAGTACTTGGTCTGGTTGCGTACTACCAGCAGGGATCTTTTCCAGGTTGATCCTATTAATTGCTCCCCGCTATCCAATATGCTAGATGTTTGTAATAGGTTACTATTGTTACTAAGCATAACACGTACATTTAGACCTAGAGAGAGAGAGAGAGAGAACACTATTGAAAACTCAAATTTTCAAAGGGCTATCGACCGAGGTCTTCCTGCCCCATTTAGACCTATTTAATGTAGATATGAATGATTTAAAAGCCACAACCATGAGGTCACGATTTTAAGTCTGTTTCCAGTTTTATTCATAATGTGTTTGTTTTTTTCAGTGGCGCACCCAGGGGGGGAGCTTTGGGGCTGCAGCCCCCCCCCCCCAAAGCTACCAAAAGTTTAGATTTTTCGCAGTTCATTTCCAAACAAACGTCGAGCATTATCAAACAGTCTTCTTCAGCCCCCCCAAAACAAAATCCTGGGTGCGCCACTGGTTATTTTCACAATGTAGATGTTATTATCATCGGTGTATTGCTTGTCTGATTATAGTTGTAAGTACTTCAAGAGTTTTTGCTAGATGTCTAGCTTTTTTCTCTATGTTTGTTTGAATTCACTTGACGATCGTCAATAGTCTTATATATAATTACAGGTTACTGTGTTTATAGGAGTAAATAAATGAATAAAAATTCCATAATCAGATGTAATTTTAAGCATTGCACTAGATTGATGATTAAGGACGGAAAATAAGAATATTCCATCGGACATCAACTTCGTCTATCGAATAATTTCCCGGTGAAAATTTGCCTGCACCTAATTGAATTTACCTGTTGCTAGTTCTATTTATAATGGCTTTGAGTTGCTGGGAAATAGAATAGACGAATAAAAATAAGTTATGAATATAAAACTAATAGAATTTTTTTCATCATATATTTGTGAAATAACAATATTTACACTGATTTCGATTTTATAATACACACTAAAAATCGGCATACAATTCAATAAATATCACTTTATTCTAGCTGTATAATTATTCCTATATATAACATTTAAAAACAACAAAATTTACAAAAGCACAATTCAACTGTTAACATTAATTAAGAAAATTAATATCTTCAAGTAGTTAAAAATTGTAATTAGTTCACAAGGACTAACTTGTATCAGCTATATCGTCATCTACATACGAATCGCTCACAATTCTTATACATATTGTCAATAACAGTACTGAACCATTACGCCTGATAATTTTATTTCAAAAATTTAGAAAAAGTTACATATATAAACGAGAATGCGATTAATATATTGCCCTGTGTGTAAAAAAATATGAGTTCATCTAAAAACCTACAATTTCTCCGTTTTTCAAATCCTTGAATTATGACATACACCATGAATTTTATTCCCACAATGAAAATGTTTTCCCTGAATGAAATGATATTCAGTTAATGACTAGATATTAAGGGTTATTTCTATTGCACATAAAGAGCAGCCATTTAAAATTCACCTTTGAAGGAACACTCCATTCGAAAGCTAATATCACAATATATTCTGCCGTAAAAACTTCACCTTATTCCTTATTGAAATTGATATTTTATAAAATTTTGGTCATTGAATTAATTAAAAGATTCATTTTGTAGATTGAAGGTAAAGATGAGATATTGCTACATGCACCGGTTTCATTTTGCTGTAGATACTATTGCATATATGTTTGTCATAAGTTTGTGAAACACTAGTATTTAGAAATTGTAGCGAATAAAATATGCATTATTATTACATTCAAGTACAAATATTGAATGATTTCAAGTTTTCAAAACGAGCCAATCCTCAATGTTGAATATTATTTCCAACTCCAATTAAAAAATCATTCAACATTGTTCAAAATTAAGGAAAGAAATAACGGCATGCAGACTATTGAATATTTTCCGGAATTTCAAAAAATATTCAATAGTCTGCATGCCGTTATTCCTTTCCTTAATTATATTTACAGACGTTAACCTATTCTCATGTATATTGTTCAATATAATCATCAAGAAAAAATGTATTACTCATATCAACAGAGATGGTCATTCATACTATTGTTTCTATTGAAATCGTATATAAAAATCATAAATCACAGACTAACATTGCTTAGAAAATCTATCATATCATACAATTCAAAAAATGTTAAACATATTGCCATGTTTCATAAAAAACTCTGGAAACTTTTATTAACTGAAATTGGAACACTATGGTTTTGTTTTGTAATCAGATCAGTCACCATCCCTCTAAAATCTCAACAACTGTTTTCGAATCGAATCAATTTGAAATTAAAGAAATCTACTGAATTATACTATGAACTGAAAGAAAATATTTCCATAATCCTGTCAATTCCACTCAGAGCAATAAAAATCTAATTCTTATTATAATGGTCAGTATTGTTATAGATCTGATTCTGTCAGTTAATGAAAACACAACCTTAGCTTAGCTTAGACGTGGATACCTGCCATACAATCAAATGACTCATTAAAGAAGTATTTTCATCTTGAGTTAAAGCTTCGCCTTTGGTTGAAATATCAGTATCTTCGTCACCTGAAACGAATAATCAAGAAGAAAAGAATAATAGCTGAGAAAAAGAACTAAATTCATAACTTCAATGCAGCGTAATCGCAAATATTGGTATACATGAAATATGATATAAAATCATGAGAAGGCAGCCACATATTCAATCAAATGAAATAAGACACAAATCATTTGCCATTATAAATATTGACAAATGAAATATGAATACGAACTAGGTCTCCCATACCTTTCAACCCACCAGACCGAATGGTTTGGTGATTGAGCATTCTACTTCTAACCTAAAGGGCAGATCCAGTCTCAGATAAGGATCAAATTTTATTACAAACAGGTCGACCTATCTTCACTTTTGGCTTCAATTAAAAGTGTTTCCATTGTATAAAGACAAAAATTGTCTATATGAAATCGCCGTTGTGTTCAAAAGCTGTTCAAGCACTTCAACAAAGATTAACTACGACAAACCTTGTCAAATTACTATTACAACTCCAGTGTGTGGTAATTAGCTCAATGCTCAAAAAAGTACGACAAGATGTGTTTCCAAACTAATATCAATGAACGTAAATAATTTCGCAAATCATTATAGTACGAAAAATACGAGGGGGTGTGTCCTTTTTATTGGGACACCCTATATGATGAATTTCTGCTGCCGCATTAACAAGCTATGACACCGTGTTATTGAAAAAATGTTGGAATATGGCGTTGATGTATACTGAGGTTTAAAATGACCGAAATTTACTGAATGAAGGGGATTTGCCACTATCGGTTTTGCAGAAATATCTCACTGAGACGAAAGTTTTAAGATTTAAGATACATATCCAATTTGAAATTTCTGTTGAATCAGTTTAAGTTTTGCGTAGCTATCAAATGGGTAAAACAGTATTCTCAGAACAGAACATCGAAAATAAGTGTGAGTGCAATTTGCTTTAGAGATCACGATGTCCAAAATAACATAATTTTTCTCCACAAAAGACTAGTCATTGAAATTTACTTTTTTTTTCATTTTCCAAAATTAAGAGGCTTTTCTCATTGTAATAAACTCTTTGTATTTTTATGCAAATCATTATCATTTATATTTAGATACTTGTCTTATCAACTAATAAATCTTATTCTTTTCGACTTATATTTTTAATATTATTTGTTTTATTTTCATTTTTCATTTTTGTTATGCTTCTTTGTACCAGCCTATGTGCTCGTAGCTTAATAGAATTACAGTACAGGGTGGGCAAAATTGGTGCTACATGAATTAAAATTTTTTAACCCGTGGAGATAGAGAAAAATGGATGGCACCTTATAGTTCTTTTTTTCGAGAAACCGATAATGCCATCAACTTCATTCCTTCATCTTCTTTCTTTTCCGAGTTATAGGCCAAAATTGAAATTTGGGTGATTTCAACTTTGGTCATTATCTCCGTTTCTGTTTATGCTTGGATGTTGAAATAAAAACATAATACAGGCACTTTTCTGATACCGATCCAGTGGCGTACTCTGATTTTTTCTACGAGGTTTATTTGCTGAGTTATAACATAAAGTTGTGTTTTTTCTTATGGAAACAGTAGTTTGAAATGACTTAGAAAGAATTGCCATTTTTTTTCCCGTTTCAGAAATGTATCATATGTTTTAGTTCATGTAGCACCAATTTTGCCCACCCTGTACATCTCCAGTAATTCGGGGACTGCTATGATTCGGGCATTTAGAAATTTTTACCTCTGAAATCCGGGCGCGAGAACATTCATATGCAAAACAATATGATAATTTTCTAATTGTATGATCAAGGACAGAACAGTTGCATGACGGTCGAAAAACTTCTCGGTGCGCAGGCTGCATCTATCTTCATTTGCATTTGGCAATGGGTCTAATCAAACGACAGCATAAGACGCTTACATTCGCAGAGAAAACTAAAATATTATGTCATGATTTGTCCTCGTCAAATTTCAGAGAAGCATCGTTTCAGGAAAAATTTGAAGCTGTAGTTGAAGAGATCTAATTGAGCAACGGGCAAGTACACTGCTATACGGCAATTATCTACCTGATAACACGTGGGTCCACTCATATGAAAAATCGGCACCAGGTCGAAAAATTTCGAAAGACCGTTTTATTTTACAAGAAGAATTATTTTGTTCTGTTTTGACTAATAAACTTTATTTTTGACAATTTATAAGTTGTTTCATTTGATGAATTCAAATCACTCCAATAATCCGGGTGCCTCAATAGTCCGGGCATGTCCCGGAACGATATCTGCCCGGACTACTGAACTTATACTGTACTTTATTATATTTTTGGTAGAATAATTAATTTCCATAAAAAAAATGATTAAAGCTCACCTATTCTGAAATCTATATACCCTTCCCCTCCAGACATAACCAGCATTGCATTTGTGTGTTTCAAGGCTATGGGGGAACTTGAAGGTGATGAAGGTTTCGATGACGGACTTGATCCTAGGAAATTTTGCAATGAAATTAACAATGCTCGGAATTCTGTTCGCACATTTATGAGATCAATTATCTTACTCACCAACATTACCAGGAACTGCCACGAAAAATTTAACATTTGTTTTATGCCCATGAAAACTGAGTTGAGCATGAGATAAGGAACAATAAGGAATGAAGCCAGTATTTGGTACTGGCGAGACGCATTCCCATTCATTCGACAAGTTTGGCAAATCGGTAGCGTGGACAATCTTTTCGTTAGGATATTCTCCAGATAGAGGAACAGATATTATTACTCCGTTAGATGTACCTATCCACATCCTGTATGAAGACACCAATAGACACGTGATTCGGACGAACGTGAAACCTAACTTTCCTGTTCCTGAAAAAATAGGCATATTAGAGAAAAAGCTACACACAAGTATAAGAGTCGTGATCACTTACCCAACATTTTACTAACATATGGTTCGATATCAACATCTTGCAAATGTTGATAAGTTTGAGCATGATACAACCTCAGAGTGGAGTCTAATCTTATAGAAATCCAAACTCCAACTCCTAAGCATGCCATATGCCTCACCTTAAATAAATATTGTCCTTCAATTATTCCAACTAGAATATTCAATCATCGAGAAATGTAGCAAATTGAGTTGAAAGTTTCATTTTCCCCTGAGAATCGAGTAAATAATTGTCAAAAAACACGTTACTTTTGGTTGAGAGGATATCACATGTTATTATCGTTGTTGAGAATATTATTTACAAAATCGTATTCCTGTTTTATGATCCTCCAATAAATCAAAATCACAAAGAAGAAACCCCCCAGAATTAAATAAAAAGGGAAAATAGATGTTTTTTCATTTACCGAACCATGTTCACATCAACGATAAAATAAATCTGAAATTATAAACAACAAGGATAAAATACTCTCTGCCGGTTGCATTGAGTTCCTTTTATAGCATTGGGAATTTACTTGATCAATAAAATTTTCCAACCATAAAATTTCAGTTGATCAGATTCTCCATAATAATATTATCACATAATGCAAAATTGTCACATTTTTTGAGGGTAGAAACACAGCTTATCTGAAAAAAATCAATTTCTTACAAGACTCTCAGTCCTTGGATGAGCTTCTATAGAATGAATAATTTTCAATCCATTTGGTTGCAGAACATGTATTTTATTTCTATAGCCACACCATACTGTATCCTCCACAACTTGAAGGCATCTGATAGGTTGTTGAAGCAATCCCACTTGTACTAAATAATATTTGGACAGGTCCCACTCTCCATCTGCATTTCTTTTGAATACAGCCATCATTCCACAAGCCAGGGCTACGACAACTTGACCTTTGATGTGTCTGTAATGTTTCGTAATTGATGCAAATTGAAATAAATGAAGTAGAAAGTTGTTCAAGTTGTTTGAAAAAGCATTTCCACAGAAAGCAGGGGAATATGTGCTTCGATGACTGAACACATGGTGATTGCACTGATTAGATTTTGTTTCGATCAAATTGAGAATATCGGCAAGATTTCGTTTTTTCCACTTCAGGTGGCGCTTTTCACTAATTATGACTGATTTTTATTAGTTATTCCAAATATTCGAATTTATTCTGGTGAACATGTTGTGTCAATAGCCGATAATTTTGTCAAGCAATAATTTGGGAATATATTCTTGATATTTTAATTCATATCAGTATGGAGGTAAAGTATAAGACTTTCACCACATAAAAATGTCATTCTATGGTCAAGTCATAACTGACTTTGGCAGATCAGCTGTTGATTAATCAATCAAATCGATCAAGGGAAAAAGGACCGTAATGACGTTGTATGACATAATTAGTGAAGAGCGCCACCTGAAGTGGAAAAAACGAAATCTTGCCGATATTCTCAATTTGGTCTAACGTCATTCCATTCAAAATTTGACGAGTGCTTACACCAGTATTCTAGGCATCTTACATTGTGCATAATGTATATTATGGCATTTGTCACTTCCCTATTACTTTCCGACCATTTTTGTATAATGCTTTCAATTCATACCTATACCTATCTCCCAGCTTTAACTGATTTCCTAGAGTTCCTTACGAAAGTGGTAACTAATTATATTTTTATTACTGATAGTTCTTGACCCTGAATAATAATAATAATAATTTATTGATTTCCCATATATACAAACATGTAGAAAGGAAAACAGGTCAACCAAAAAGAAAAATTTTTAAATATTCGCTACAATATCCCTACAATAATATTCTTCGATATTGTATGGCTCAAGCATTAAAAGAAAACGATATAGAGTCTTCCCGAAAGACACATGACCATATAATCTTTGAATTTCTACTGGTAAACTGTTAAACAGTTTAATGCCCATGTACAATGGTCCCTTTTCAGTTAAAGACAAAGAATGCACCGGAAAAACAAATGGGTGCTTTCTTCTAGTATTATTTACATTTAAATGACTACAGAAATAATGCTGATGTTTATGCATGTACATCAAGATCTTATATATGTACAGTCCATAGATAGTCAAAATGTTATTTTGCTTGAACCTATTTCGACATGATTCTCTGAAACCCAAACGAAGTATTACTCTCAATGCCAACTTTTGTGTTTTCATAATCTGATGCGATCCAGAACTGCTACCCCAAAAAATAATACCATAACTTAATTGTGACTGGAACATAGCATAGTAAACCGTTTTTAATACATCAATATCCACCTGATCTCTAAGAACCCTCAAGGCATAAATAACCGATTTTAATTTCTTATTAGTTTCTTCAACATGGATATGATATTTCATGAAACTATCTATATGAACTCCCAGAAACTTAACACATTCGCTGATTGATACTTCATTGTTACTGTAGTTTATGCTTGCTGGATAGCTACGATTGGTTCTATCAGTCTTAAAAATAATACATTGGGTCTTATCATTATTAATTACTAGCTGATTTTCAATACACCATTCATTTACTTTATCCATAGCATCCTTAAATTCCCTTATACCGCTCAGAATATTCAATGCAGAGATGATGATATCAGCATCATCCGCAAACAACAGAGACCTGATGAAACTAGAAAAGAAGATGCTAGGGAGGTCATTGATGAAAATAATAAATAGCAGTGGTCCCAAGATACTGCCCTGTGGCACGCCCAACTCGATAAGTCTCTCAGAAGATAAGTAGTCTCGACTTCCATTAGAAACAAGGACTCTTTGTTTTCTATTCTTAAGGTAGCTCTCAATTAGTTCAAGTTGCTTGTCCCTTATGCCGTAGACACTTAGCTTGTAGAGTAATAGTTTATGATTTACACTATCAAATGCTTTGGCCAAATCAAGCACGATAGCTATGGGAATAAGAACCTAAATGAAAAATTTAAGAATAAACATTGTGCATTGTTATATCTGAATACTTAGGTAAAGAAATCTTTACAATTTTACTGGGGGAACTTACGTTTTCTTTCAGATTTTCGAAGTAGTTTGTTTATATTAATGTTTTCCTTTCTTTACTCTTACACTTTATGAAAAGGTGTCTAAAATTTACTAAATTATTCGAAAAATTTTTTGAAAATATAAGCGAAAGCAGATGAAAGAAAACTCCTCTGGAGTTAAATTTCATATCTCTTTAAGAGTTGTTTCACAATGCAAGCAGATATACTATAAAATAAAGAAATTAAATTTGAATCACTTACACAATACTCATGATGGTATCTCGCAATTTAACAGAGTGTAGACATCTTCTACACTGAGCAACAGCAGAGTGAACATAAAGTGAGCCATTTTCCGTACCAATCCACATAGTTGTTAATTTACTTGAAACAACATCATGCTGAGGAGGTACATCCTGCTGAGAAGATTCTGATTGTACCTCCTGTTCAAGATGTTCTGATTTTTCATCTGCCACATTCTCAGTTTTCACATCTTCCTCTTCTTTTGACTCTTCTGGTTTTATTTGTTCCTCGACATTCACTTGCTCAGTGCTGACATCAGAATTCCTTCTCCTACTTATGCTAGGTTCATTTTCCATATAATATATTTTACCAAGCTGAAAAATATTGAGTTGAAGCCAAGGAAAATCATTAAATACTTAGAACTTACATATTTCTTCTCTTCTTGTAGTTCTGCATCTTTATCGATTTGTTTAGCCCCTTCCGTAACAATGGTTGGAATGGAAACAAAATCATCCGGTTCATTTTGTGTTACTTCTTTAATTGGGGAGCTCAGGCTGCTGCAACTCACAGGTGTGTTAATTACACTGTCTGTAGAACTTGCAGAAGGTACACTAGCAATACATAAGATTCTAGAAGTGCAGACACCAAAACTGTCTAATATTTCCGCAGGATTATTGGCATCGATTATGGTTACGATACTGGCTGTATGTGTGAAACTACATATCCATACTTGTGAAGATAATGGAACTTTTTGTTCATCCCTCTTAAATTGTTCGTAGTAACTATCATCACTAGCTTCTCTGGCTGAATCTAGATCTTCCTTCTCAACATCCTCTAAATCATTAAAAAATCCTTCCATGGAAGTCACTCCGGCAGCACACCAAACGTTCATCTCGGGACTTGATTCAGTTAAGGGCCTACAATAAACAGGTATGGGAACTGGAACTCCAGTCACACTGCCTTTTGTTGCTGGTGTGGTCTTTCCAGGTAAACTCCAACCGTAAGCATGCATTCTCCCATCTTCTTTCCTAACATGAGCTTTGAGATTTCGATAGTGGTCTTGTTTGTCCATGGCTCTCTTCATCATCAGTTTATCAGAAAATGCACCTATCAAAGATATTTCCGGTTTATTGTCTGGTCAAAGAGTACAAATATATAAAAGATTCAGAAGATGTAAGATTTTCAAAAAAAACGGAAGAGAAATTCTGCAACGAATAAGGTATGGTATCAACAAATTCATAGGAAAACACAATAAAACTTCATGACAGTAAAAATTCATGTGAAGGTTTTTCAAAGAGTTAATTTGAACATTTGTTTGTCAATCTTGTTGGTAACACTATTTATTTCGAGATTATCCACATAAATCCATGTTGAAATGAGCACATGTTGATGAAAAACGACGTTATCATGATCTGCAAGTGCTTAGGAATTCTGAGGTTCTTTACACAAATGCTTTCAGTAATGAAAAGAAAATTAAGTAATGTACATAATATGTTCAAGTGTTATTTTGGACATTACTCATACACATCATCAGAATATCAGAAATAACATATGAAATGCAGATTAAAAATTCAATTCATTTCACTTCTTGACTGAGAATATATTCGGAGTACTTGTCAACTCCCAAAACTCCCGACGTTGAAATATTGAAGTTATCAAATATTTAGATTACAGCAATTTCAAGAACTTCCCTGAAGCGTGCATGCGCATATTTTCTTATGTCAAGATTTTTTTCTTTAATATTGAATATGTGTATTGAATCCATATTATACTTTAGATATGGCACCTAATAGCTAAATTTCACCTCAAAAAAATCCCAACAACTTGAATACATTTTCACTTCTGTGAAAATAATCAATTAAGAAGTCACAATTTTCTTGACAGATTTTTTTTTGAGAAGATATTTCCCTCAATCTTTGTTTATTCTTCGATTCAGTGGAGAAAAGAGGAATCATGTATGCAAAATAATGAAATTATCCTAAGCGACAGGTACATAATTCGAACTGAACACGTTGGGAATTATTTTTTTTATTGTTCCAAATATAATATCAATGGAAAAAAATAAACACTTTCCTAACGTCAACGCTTCTTTTCTGAAAGTATTGAACTTGAAACAGTTTCTTATTTAAATGATCAAGGAAATTCATTCAAAGTGAATATGACTACAAAACAAACAGGTACTTTATTTATATTTGAGGTATTCACAGCCAATAGTCAATAATTAACAAAATATAAAAATAAAATATAAACAAAATATTCATGGTATCTACTGAAAAAGACTAGAATATATAGAACATAAAATTCGAGAATGAAAACAAATTTGGCTAAGCTGTTCACTTCTTTCAGTTGTCAGGGTAACCATGTAATACCTTATTATATCTAGTGAGTATTCAATCCGCCTCATTATAAATAAAGTCAATAAATAAAAAAGTCAGTAGTTAAGAACAGTTTTTCCTCATTTCCAATCAAAATTTCCATATTTGCGATTTCTTCATAATAATATCAAATCTTTCTATAACAATTCCAATCAATTATTCATTTATAAAACGAAGTTTCTACTTCTTTACCTATCTACTCTTGTAGTGAAAATTCAAAATAATTAATATGTTCATAATGAAAATATTTCTCACAAATCTAAATCAGATGCCAAGTTTTTGGATCTTCCTATAACAATTCCAAACGTTTTCAATTACTTATTCATTTATCAAGACCAAGTTTGTACTTCAGAATCTACTATTTCAAAAAACATTCAAAATATACATGTTCATGCAGGGAACATGCCTCTCTAAATTTAAACTGAGCCGAAGTTTTTGGATACACTATTCCAAAAGTACCCCAAAATGATATGAGTGGAATACTGAGAAAGAAGTGGAAAAAATTATTGTATCTTCTTGATTTGAAGAGCTTAAACTGATAAAGCCAAATAATCAGTTTTATGTATCATTCACATTTTGTCATCAAGTCCCAATAAAGAAATATGATGAAAAGTCCATACACTATCTGTCCTTTCATTATGGCCCAATGATAGTCTCGAAGAGTATATGTATCACAGCAAAATTCTTCAATTGGCAGATTACCCCCAACCAAAAGAATTGAATGCTTTCTATAATATTTATCTTCTTTGTATACTCTACAGAGATGAAATTATTATTATTCAGTTAATTCCATACCCATTTCAGTCTCGATGGTATCTTGTCCAGGTCTGGGCAAGGCTCTTAAACCAGGTGAGACCTCAGTCGATGTGTTTTGGTAACGTAAATTAGATCTTGTCGGACGATCAGAACCATTGAATAACTTGTTAAAGAATCTCCATATGCCTTGACTCTGTTTTTTATCATAAGCTTCACCTTTTTGAGCCCTTATCATTTCTGTCCAACGAAGAGCATCTTGAAGTTCCATGAATCTTTCCTAAAGATTAAAAGAAATCATAAAGACTTGTTTTGATATTAAAATCATAAGCTTCATATCTCTTCGTATTTCGATCAAGAATTAGGCTAATCTGGCAACTTGCAGAATGAACCACTAAATGCTGAGCAATCAAGACAAGTTTTGATACAGTACAATTCACTCCTCACTAAACTGGAGGCAAATTATAACAAAAATATGTAAATAAAAAAAAATGAATTCTTCATAATAATGCAACTCCATATTTTTTTATATTTGATATTTTTTGCTTGATGTGAAAGGTTCATTATAGAAAATGATTCACCAAAAGCAGGAAATAATGTACAATTCGAAATTGACAATAACCATCATATCGTTTTTACAGTAGAAAGAAGTATACCTTATATTGGTTGCGCTCCATCAAAACTCTAGCCATTTCCACCCTAGTGAATCTCTTTCTCTGTGCCATAGGTACATCAGAATTATCTTCTCCAGCCTCAATTCTAGCTTCGTTGGCTTCTTTAACTTTCTTCATTTCATCCTCCAATTCACTCACTCTCTCTTTCAATTTGGTCCTAGATATCTTTAATGATAATATCTCCTCCCTTAACATTTCTTGTTCACCAGTCAATTCATCAACTTTGGCTATCAGGTCATCTTTGACAACATTCAAGGCGTTTCTAGGAAAAATGAATTAGTAGATTCTTTTTGAAAATGAAGTTTATAACTTACTTGGTGGCCAACAGTTCATTATTTTCCATTATAAGATTTTCAACTTCCTTGCCCATTCCTTCAACAAAAAATTGCATGATTATGAGATGATACTTTGAATTTTTTCATACAAGGAGGAAATTCACAGAAAGTGAAAGAAAAGTAAGTGGTTGTTTGATATCATCATTCGAACTTTTGGGATATTCCACAAATAAAAAGTTCATGGATATAAATATACTTCAACACATTTTTTTATTTTGAAATTTCCATATTTAAAATGTATTGAATATACGGCTTTTTGATGAATTCTTCTAGAATTATATTGGTCATTCATATATCATATATTGACATGAATTTGAATAATGAAAATATGCTCTTGTTGCAAATGCCAAATACAAACATTTACATTTTTATCAGCAACTACGCTTTAACAACCACTCATGCTTGAAAAAATTTCACACTGGCATTGTGCTGTGCGGTATATTGTGAATTCGATCGTTTTTTTCGAAGAGATTATCATGAAGTTCCCAAAAAGGAAACATTTCAGTTTACTGAAAATCGTTTTAATGTATACTTCAAACAGGTTTTTTTAGTTAAATAGTTGATCTTTGAATTAAAAAAATAGATATACAGGGTGAGCCAACAGTGATCGATCGGTTGATATCTTTCGAATATTTTGGTTAGGAGAAGGCTATGAGAATGGATTCTATTCAGCACACAAGCTTAAATTATTTTCGACAATATGTATAGGCTGGTCGTGAAACACGATAACACCCTGTTTTTTCAAATGAGAATGCCAAATTTTTGGGCGCTAGTTCTACGTACAGGGTGGGCAAAATTGGTGCTACATGAACTAAAACTTTTTAACCCGAGGAGATAGAGAAAAATGAATGGCACCTTATAGTCCTCTGTTTTCGAGAAACTGATAATGCCATCAACTGCATTCCTCTATCTTCTATCGTTTCCGAGTTATAGGCCAAAATGGAAATTTGGGTCATTATCTCCGTTTCTGTTTATGCTAGGATGTTGAAATAAAAACATTATACAGGCACTTTTCTAATAGCAATCCAGTGGCGTGCTCTGATTTTTTCTAAGAGGTTTATTTGCTGAGTTATAACATAAAGTTGTGTTTTTTCTTATAGAAACAGTAGTTTGAAATGAGTCAGAAAGAATCGCCATTTTTTTCCCGTTTCAGAAATGTATCATATGTCATACATCACCCCCAGATTCGTTAAGATATTATGAAAATATGTTTTGTATAATATGGAATTCAAATTATTGAGTATTAAGTAGGCTGAATCATAGAATAATGTTTCTCTACACATGGTGTATTTATTATTTCATGGTTGAATACTTGGAGGTGCGATCTCTGTTTGAAACAACTGTCAGTTATTAAAATTTGTAGTCATCGTTGGCGGCATAATGGAGATATTCCAAAATCACGAAAAATATGATATGTTAAAATGTTTCATTTTAGCGAATGAGAATAGTGGGGCAGCAAGTGATTCATATTTTCAAAGCTTCCCTGAACGTCATTAACCAAATATTAGATATTATAAACATTTGGCAGATACTTTGGCTGTGTTCGGCTCTTTTAAGAGGCCATGTTCGAAGAAATAGTCAAAAAAGAACCAGGATGAGCAGACAGAAGAAATTATAGGGGCTTTGGCCACAGAATACTTAACTACACAGAAGCGTCACTTGGCGTCGGCACTTTGATCTTCAAGGGGCAAATTTTCGTGACCTTCAATTTCGGTTAGGTAGTACATATGTCATTTTTGAGATGTCCAGCCACATATTTCTATACTATATTTATGATTCTATGGGTACAGGGGGAATTTTAAATTTCACGTTGACATATGTACTACCTAGCATGGCACAAGCGTCATCAAATAAATTTTTGGCGGGAAGGCGGAGTGACGCTTCTGTGTAGTTAGGTATTCTGTGCTTTGGCCATAAATCCGAATATGTCAAATTTTAATAACTGACAGTTGTTTCAAACAGAGATCAGATATCCCACCATCAAGTATCCAACCATGAAATAATAATTACACCATGCCTAGAGACACATAATTCTGTGATTCAGCCTACTTAATACTCAATAATTTGAATTCCATATACAAACCATATTTTTCATAATATCTTAACGAATCTGAGGCCGATGTATGACATATGATACATTTCTGAAACGGGAAAAAGATGGCGATTCTTTCTAAGTCATTTCAAACTACTGTTTTCATAAGAAAAAACACAACTTTATGTTATAACTCAGCAAATAAACCTCCTAGAGAAAATCAGAGTACGCCACTGGATTGCTATCAGAAAAGTGCCTGTATAATGTTTTTATTTCAACATTCTAGCATGGGCAGAAATGGAGATAATGACCAAAGTTGAAATCGCCAAAATTTCAATTTTGGCCTATAACTCGGAAACAAAAGAAGATAGAGGAATGCAGTTGATGGCATTATCAGTTTCTCGAAAAAAGAGGACTATAAGGTGCCATTCATTTTTCTCTATCTCCTCGGGTTAAAAAGTTTTAGTTCATGTAGCACCAATTTTGCCCACCCTGTACACGAGGACTATATATTTTCATCACAATGTCTGTATTTTCAGAATGAGACGTGAGTGATTTCAAATTTCCGTAAAAATGGCCGTTCGAAATATTCTTTTCATGATCATTTCAAAACGATGGATTCGAGATCGGATCGAGATGAAATTCTGCATTTGAAATGGAGAAGGACGTATTCAAGTTACATGCAAAATTTTATCCAGATCTACACTCTAAAAACATAGCAAAACCTAATTCACACAAAAAATAGCTCCAAGACCGTGATATATTGCGGATCATTCCGGAACTAGAACAAATACTACAACAAGAGTGATGATTTGATTTTCACGATATTTAGTTAGGTGTCGTTACACATGGGTTTCTATACATCTCTGTCATGAATTAGCTGTGTTTCTTTATGACGTAGGATACGTTTTTCGACAAATTCAAATAGAATGCCTTGAACAGTTTTCAAGATATATCTAGTTTAAATATATCATATTTGTCGAAAAAAGTGGCCGAAGACATAAAGTAAACACATAAATTATGACGAGTGGGTTATTCCGGAATCAGAATTTCATGGGGATTCAGAATATTAAATGTTAATTGGGCATTCTCATTTGAAGAAACTGGAAGCGTCACGGCTTACGGATCAACCTGTAACATCAAAAATAATTTTAGCTCATTCGCTGAGTAGGGTCGATTTCGCCAAAACTTGTTGCCCAAAATTTTTAAAATCTATCAACCGATCAAGCACTGTTGACTCACCTGTATCTGATTGACAATCAGAATTATTCTTTGAATTTCAGAAAATTGATTTTTGAATACTTCTGATAGACTTGTGAAGGTAGCATTGAGCAATAGATCGCATTCGAGTGATGGTTGCAAGCTTATATCCAACGCCATTTTTCCACATTCATTAGAAATATTTCATAGCACAAAGCATTTATTGCTTGCAGAAAAGCTCATGCATTAATTATTGTCCTGGTCCATGTTTCAACTGATTCATGCAAATTGATAATAAAAAAAATCATCAAGGTTTAATATGCAAAATAAATCATGAAATTCTTAAAAATAACATAAGATCAGAATGACTAGAATTATTTGTGCACTGAATTAGAAGTTCCAATTTTATTGATAAGAACATTACATCACTAAGGGCCGGTTTTATAAAAGGCGAACCGAGGATTCAACCAAAAGGCGAACCGAGGATTCAACCGTGCGCCAACAACCAAATTCCTCACTATCTGGTAGTTGGCGCACGGTTGAATCCTCGGTTGGCCTTTATAATACCGGCCCTAAGGGTGATGACAATTTGGTGAATCATCAAAAGAGGTATGCATAAGGGTGTTATTCTACTTTATTACAAACCTACACCTGAATAGGGTGTGTTTTAAGGTGAATCTTTTATGTAGTGGGGGTAGAACTTATCAAAATAAACCATTTCACAATAATTTCCAAAATGCAATTTTATTGAAAAAATCATCAACTAAGTTGGTACTAATTCGCTCGAATTCGGGACTGAACTCAATTTATTGTCCACTTTAAAGTTTAATAACTTCTCCATCTTTTAACATAGGCGATTTTTGGTGGAATGGTTTATTTCAATGAGCTCTACCTCCTGTTAAAAATAAAGACAAGGTTTTGAAAACTCCTGTATGAGAACTAATATTTCATTATTGTGCAAATATTGAGCAAATGCAATAAGCTTACCATAAAAATTATCGTTGACTGGAGCATTAGCAGATGAATGAATGAAAGAAACAAAAAATAAGTTAGTATGTTATATGCTTTCAAAAGCTCATTTTTTTACCTGACGATGCATAATCACCTGGATGGACCCAGCCTCCTACAAAAAAGTTAATATTATGATTACGATAATAATTCCAAAAAACTTTGTTGGTTCAAAAAAATATGAGATGTACATTCACTGCTTATAAGTTGGATTATGTAAAAACTACCTCTGAAACACCAGCTGTAGAAAAGGGATAAATAATTTCAATTTCTGTATTTTCGAAGAATATATCTCAAATCTAGTGCCTAGAAGACGTTTCTGAATAACTGGGACTATTTGAAATCTGATCATCTGATCATTTTTTTGAATTCGAGAAATATCACCACAGGATGTTTCTGATATTGTGTCAAAATAAAGAACCAATTTTGAGCATAACTGTGAATTAAGAATATTGACAATTAGGTTATAAGAAAATTATAAGACGTTAATATCAGTTTCATCGGCTGCTGCCGCTTACTGATTCATTAATAATAACAACTTTGATATTTCAAATTAAAATTTGATAAATATAATAATTTGGGATCACAATCGGCGCTGATCACGGGCTTGATCAGAGATTCAACTCGATTTGACAATTCAAAACTCAAATTTGATTGTCAAACAAGATGAGACATAATATTTGTGAGTTCACTTTTATTCAAAAGATAATTACAAATTTCTCACATGAAAACATGATTATGTTTGTATCAGTATACCTGCTAATCTAGACTTTTGAATTACGAGTTCGCCACCGAACTTAGTAAATTAGTGAAATTAACTTGATCCTTGAATGATTAGGGTAGTACTTGGAAATACGGAATGTTGATATTCACCGAAATATTTCGTGAATAAATCCCGTTATTTATGTGATTCATGAAAATTCGCATTATTCTAATTTGGTTTTGGAACTCACCTGTGATTTCTGAATCTTCTTCAGCATCAGCATCCTGTAAAAAACATAAATATAAGTTCATATAACCAATAGATGAATTAATCAAGTGCAAAATATGTATCTTCACCACATTTTTTTTAATTATCACTTGTTTCGGAGGAGTTGGTAACAAGTGCATTACAATATGTTATCTGTTATCAAATGTATTATACTGGGTGACCGCTGACTCACTGTCCAAGCATTGGTTTTAGTTCAAAAACAGGTCATCAAATGTTCTAGTGGCTCTTCCTTTCGATGATACATGGTATTTTACAGACAATATGAAAGTTTTTCGAAGTGCTGTTATTCTCCAACAATTGAAGCTCATGATTTGATTTTCTGTGTCACAAGGCTATATTAAAACCTCTCCATAAGTATATACGAAAGTAATATAAGTAAAAAAAATATTTGTATTAACTATTCTCGGAGAGTAGGAAAAACTGTGCCGATATCTTCCTGCATTTCGAGTGGTACATATGGATCCATGAAACTGCGATTTTTCCAGCTTATCAATTATCCGATTAAGGTGTTTGTACCAGGAGCAAACAGCTTTGATTGGAGACGAAGGACTTGGGAGTTAAGCCTTAGATTACCACCGTCGTAGAAGTGCAAGTTGAAAATTTTCGAAGATTAGCCAGTTGACTGTCCAAACTCATATGAGAAGAATGTAATTTTCATTACCACAAAGAGGTGAAGACTTCCTAAAGCTACTTAACAATCCAAGAGACCATTAATAGTACCCAGTGTACTTCACAGACATATAGCCGCTCAGCCAGAGAAGACAGAGACTGGATTCAATTTCAGTGGGAAATTTCTTTTTTTGTACAAAACGAGATTTGGTTTAGTTAGTGACAGTCGGCGACAAGTGAGACTATATTTTGCCAGGGAAGTAGTTCCCATTCCAGATACTATGACAGGGGATAGATTTGAGTGAAATATTACTGAACCTATTAATTATCTCATACAAAATGAACTTGGAGACCATTTCATTGTTACGCATGACAAGCCAAGGTACCATCGCACAGAGAGCTTACTAAATGTGTAGAAGGTTGAGGATATTGGAAGATTACCACTAGGCACATGTGGTATTTCATTGGACAAGCAATCTCAAACAGAATTAATCCTTCTAGTACCATCCAGGAACTCGCAATCGTGATTCAAGAAGAATCATTATAAATATACCATTAAATCCCTTATTGTTTCCATTCAGAGGTGAGTAAACACCTTGATTCAGAACAGGGGAAACACTGCATAAGTATGATAGATACAGCATGAACAAGAGATGCAGATCTAGCTACCTATCATGCTTAGTACCACTCCCCCATATCATATAGTAACCTGAGAAGGCAGTAATATATTTCTTGACTAGAAATATTATTGTCTCTGTTTGAAAACATAATGGAATCCAAAAAAATTGACTGAAGATTTATTCAACTCAGAAGGAGGTACAAAGATAAGGTGGTTTACACAGTGAGGTAACATGTTGACCATAACGAAACCAGAGAAACAAACAGAAGCTTACACACCAAAGACACAAATGTGTTGTTTCACACATTTGGATAATTAAAGAGTTGTAACCTCTGAAAATATTTCTATTCAATGGGATTTCAACATTAGAACTATACTCCATTCACTTTTATAAAGTATCGCGGTTAGCCATGAATTAGGTTTATCAAGTTCTTTCACTTAAAACGGTCGTAGGTTGGTACTCGTGAAAATCAAGCGACATTGCCAAGTCTAGTTTCTATTTACTCTTTTTTAACTTTATAAATGGAGTTAGTTCGTCTAAGGTTTAACTGTGGCGCAGGTTTCATAGAACTACTACATTTTCATACTGGAGTATTTCAAGTTATGCAAAAATGTATTTAAATGTCTTCTGAATTCACATAATATTTTCTCGAATTCATTAATTTCCCAAAGTAAAGGAACATTTTGATAAATACGTAATTACTACGATTTTTTAGCAGAAACGGCAACGTTGCTCGTTCAACTGACAGAAGAATGACTATAACCCAACATTTTCAAAACATACACGGTGAAATGTGTCAGAATTTCATGACAAACCGCGATACTTTATAAAAATGAATGGAGTATAGACACTATGGGATATTTATGATAATTTTCTGTTTATTTTATCATTAAATTTTCAACTGGAGCAGAGCATATTTGTCATAAGTTTTTGCATTTACTTGATTTAAACATATATCAATCAGGTAAATTCACTCTGGATTATAAACTTACAATGCAAGTTAAATAAAAAAATTAAATTAAAAACATGTTTCTTCCGATTGAACACATATCTAACATCTCCACAATTATTTTTTATATCTACCTGAAATGTGAGTTCTTCATATAAGGTATTTCCACTACGAAGTTCTTTTTTCGTTTGATTTCTAGAGGGAACACTATTTATTTGGGGTGAGGGAAATTCTGGACTGGTTGGTGAGGTAACTGTACTTTTGGCTTCAGGTGATAACTGCTCACTATTAGGTTCATCTGCAGGAGTTGTATCCTTTGGAGGAAGCTCAGCTTCACTATGTAGACTGAAATAAAAATTAAAAAAATTGAAAGAAGTGAAATTTCAAATATGAAAATGGAAAAATTATGAGACAGCTTGATAATTGTAATATCAAAAATATGCTATAGACTTCATTACAACAAAATTCATGAAAATCTTCATCTATTAATTGAATGCATTAGAGCTCACCTTGGCGATGACTGTGTGCTACTAATAGGAGATGATGGTACACTATCTACAATTTCTGCGTTTTCTAGAGAAGCAAATCCAAAGGATATTGGTCCAGAACTTCGTCCAACAATATTAAGTCTATTACTATTTAGTCTATTAATCTCAGCTTTTTCATTGGCAAGTTGTTGACCTGAGAGTAAAATTTTAGTACGTTCCATGTAATCTACATGTGTTTTGAACAATTCAGTGTATCTCTCATGAAGTTTGGAAAATTCCTTTTTTAAATCGGTTTCCCTCTCTTCTAAGCGACCAGCATGTTCTAAAGAATTTTTGTGTTTCAATTCCAGCATGCGCACAATACTTTCTAATGATTCTAAACGAGTTGTGAGATCTTTTCTTTCACCTAAAAAAAAAGTTTAGTTAGAATGACAAGAAAATAGACAAGTTAATATCACTGTCAAACAAAACGCTATGACATATAGATGCATAGAAATATTCTATGCATCTATGTTATGACTTTTGGAATCTGAGAATGTGTTAAGAATGATGGGATACAGTTTATGGAATGTAAGCACGATATCAAATGATTATTCGCAAAAACATTATGAGGTAAGATGGAAAATTGATCTCTTTTAGCTTCATAGCAGCATTAATATAATACAGTAGTCTCACTAATCTGACACCTTCATCTTCTTTTCCCTCTGCTAGCCTCACTATTGTGTTTGTAAGCTCCAAGTTCTCATGATTCATCATGAAATGTTCATAACTATCTGAACATTCCAATAACCCAGCACCACCTGCTATTTACTGGTGCGGCATTGGTGAGACTACTGTACTATCGAAATCTTCAATATATTTCAATGAGTAAAACGAGACATTCATTGATTCACTAGATGTTACAATATCAAGAATGTGTTTTCTCTTGAAGAATATTGTTTGTGGAGATTACTGATAAATTTTTGTAACAAAGTTAAATAGATTTTATTATACCCACCATCAGCTGCATCTTCAAACTCTAATAACTTTTGTTCTGCTGCCTTTCTAGCAGATTTTTCTCTCTCATATTGAGTAACCAATTGTTCATTATCTTCACGTAGAAGTTCCAATTCAACATCATGTTCCTATGTAAATCGAATAAATGTTTATTTACCACAAAATCTGCTCATAAAGAACATTAACACAACAAAAGAGGCACCATATGAATGTGCATTCGGCTAACTCAAACTATGAATTTAAAACATATTCATCGATGATGAAACAAAAATCTATCGAACATAATATCCGTAATGAATTTAAAAAGCATAACTCACTTGATTTTGTTGATAAGCTGAATCTAAACATTCTAGCACATTAACCAAAAGGGGCATTAATGATTTAACGACATCTTCATCATATCTAGCAATCATTTTTTCGAATTCCTGGTATATACTACCAGCTAATGACTGAACTTTTTCAGACATAACTAAAGGGGAATCTTCTTGGGTTACATAAACAGTTTCAGGGCCCACACACCCACTGTCACTTAGTTCCATCATAAGATTGATTCAAACGTGAAACAAAATCAAGATAGATGTTAGATGTTCCTGAAGAGTTAAATGTTTATACACTGTCCATTTAACATGATAGGTAAATCAACAAATTGGATACTGGCTCACTGGCTAGTAACATAAAAAATCAGAATTGAATACCGAAACAATAAATTTGAATTTTTGATATTGTATATAAGAAATAATTATGCAGATTTTCTTAGAAAGAATCCACCTTCAACGACATGACATTTTTCTTCAACAAAAATTCACAACAAATGTGGAATCAACCACTGATTTTGACAACCACAGAACATATAATAGACAACAACTTCAATCACAAACCAACATGGTCTGTGCTTCAATTTTGCCACAGAATGTGATTTTGCATACCAAATCAACTCGTAGCTACGCTTCAATCGAGAGTCGAGACGTATTTTTCCTTCGCATTCTGAAAATACCACTCAAAGAGGAAGAGACCAAACATCGACAAATGAAGTAATTATTAATTTCAAGTGCGGCTTCTTCTCAAACGCCCTAGTGCCCCTGTCGGACACTCAGAGGAACAGTGGATGAGTGGATCCAAAGTTGGAGGAGTCATAAAATCTTTCACACAGATTTTTATTTGATATTTTTCCAGTTTCAAAAGAATTTTTATTCAAGAAACTTCGTGTCCACTATCCACAATGCAATCTAGAGAGTGTCGAAGATGCACATCGATATTTGGCATTACTGCTACGTCCAAAATTCTGAAACTACAAGTACAGGTTGTATTTGTAGTAATTTGTATACTCCATTTGTGATTCAAAATTGCTCGTTTCTGATTGGTGGAAATTAAGACGAGGGAAATAGTCGCGTAAATCCAGTTCAAAACATTTCTAAACTATTCGAAAGTTCCCGCTTCCAGGACCGCAAAAATGCTAAAATTTTGAATTCAAAGAATGAACCACTCAACTAACTTAAAAATACACGAATCTAATGTAAACGCCAACCACGATACACTCTCTGTATGAGTGAATCGTGATGACAACGATGTTTATTACTTAAAAAAAAGGTTAGGCCTGGTTAGGCATTCCCAAAGTATGAACAAATATCTGAAATATCTCCCAATCAAGCTGATTGTGATAGCTTTTAAAATTGCTGTTGGTTTCAAAAAATTGTAGATTTTTTCAAACTGACCCTAAAGTTAATTTTGTCTCGTGGGCGTGAATGTGCCCAATGGGCCACGATGCACAAGAGTGTATCGTGTGTGCAGTGCATCATGGTTTCGATGCGAAAATGTGAATATTATCCTAAATAAAACAGTTGCTAGAAATATCATACATAAAAGAGCTTTGAAACCATATACGAATGATTATTCATGTCATGTGGTTAAAATGGGAGAAAACGAGGGGCTGCAGTCGGTGAATTGGAATTATTTAAAAGTTTGATTATATTTACTGAAGTTTTCACGTAGGTATATATCTACTAAAACGATAGTTTATCTAATTTTTTAGAAAATCGAAAACGGAATCTGCATGAAGGCATACGAAACATGAAAAAGAAGAATCAAATCCGTGGTGGAGATAATTCGATCATAGAATATCGTACTTTCTTATTATGAGCGCATGCGCATTCTGTGGACTTACGAAAATGGCGTCTGCTAAGTTTCTTGAGGAAGCTCTAAGTACAGACGTTGATGAATCCGTTGTAAGTGCTATTGTAGGCTCTCTAGAAACTCAGTTAGTTACTTCAGCACCTCATGTAACGAGTCAGAGTGGATCATCCATAGCGATAAATCACAATAATATAAACAGTGGTATATCTAACGGTGGAACGGTTGTCCGACAAAAACTCGGTACTAGTGCCAACGATGATTCTGTAGATGTGGGTTCTGCAGATACAAATGAACAAGTGATTAATAATGCAATGCAAATGAGCGGTGCTCAAGTACAAACAGTTGGAGGAACAGTGACTACAAATTATATTCAACAAAATCCTAATTCCATAGATGCGATAAATAAGTGTAATGAAGGTGTAAGGGTAGTTTATAGTCAAGGAAACCAAACAATTTCTAGTGCAGGTGCTATTATGGCGAATAGAGTTGCTGTGTCTGGTCAATCTCTGCCCAATGGAACAATTGGAATCTCTCCTCATCAAGTGCTTCAAACCTCCTCAAATATGCAGACTCTACAGAATAAACAACCAACCTTAGTGATAAAAACGAGTGGAGCCCCTGTTGGTACCCCTGGTTTAGTGACTGTGCCAATGAATGTTACCTCTTCAGTTCCACAAGCAAATAATGTAGGTAGCCCAAGCACTCAATCTCCAAATGTCTTATCCAATCTTCAGGTTGTTAATGTTCGACCGGGTGTTTCTACTGCACAGAAAGGACAACCAGCTCGTGTGGTGCTCAGTACACCTCAAATGGTAGGGCCAAGGCCCGGACCTGCAGTAAGTGAGGAAAAAAGTTAGAATGGGAAGCTTCTCTCTATCTACCTTGCAATTGAATGCGAGGGATAGACGTTCAGTTGTGTGCATGTAGTTCTTTGTTATAGTAGGTCTGGATGTTCCGCTTCTAGCATTTTTACTGTCCTTATTTTGGTATTATTATGTGTATTGATTATCAGTATGAGAATTGCAATGGTATTATTGTTTTAGTTGTTTTCTTGGGGTAGTTACGTAGTACAACTCGTCATCAGATTTTTGTGTATTTTGATATTTGTTAAAAAAATCATTCAGCATAACAAGCTTAAAGTTCATAGTGAATACTATGTTATTATTAGTTCCCAGGTTTAGAATATCATTAGAAGATATCAAAGATATGGTTACAATTCGTTCAATTATTCTGACAATGTATTTTTGAATTCTTCAGGTAGAATAATACATATCAAGTTTTTAATGGATTTGAAATCTTGCCTAGTGTATGATTTGAGGTTAGGGTTTGACAAACATAACTGATTGGTTATGTTTATTCCTTTCTCAGGATTTTGACATCCTCCCACTATTCCTCAAGGATGCATATAACCGTCAAATATTAAGTTTGTATTAATACATTTAACACTTCTAACAAACCATTTTGACAGCTCAATTAAGTATGTTAATTAAGATCTGAAGACATTCCTATGATTTTCACATTCTTGTCCATTTTTTAAGATTCCAAAGACTCAAAAAGTGTATTCCGACACTTATCTGAATTGAAAAATTATTACGATGGTTTAAGGTTGCTTTTCAAATTAGCAGGCTGTTTATTTGACATTTTATAACTTTCACAGAAAATCTATGAGCTTTAGTTATCCAATCCTTCAATTTTGTATTTGGTTTCGCTTATAAGTATCACTGAATGCTTGAATTACACAAAACCCATAAAAATGATTTCCATTTTTTCAATATTGCTTGTTGCTACATTTGTTTTGTGGAGGCTTCTATGTGTGATAAATAATTCACTAGGCTTATTAGATTCTGAATTATACTTTGGAAAGACAGTCCAAGTTTGAAAGGCTTGTATTTTCATAAAGATATAAATATTTAATACAGAGATTTTATAATTACTACACAAGTTTATTCTATTGGTTCACATACATAACAGCTTTTTGATCTAATAAATATTTTTCAGCTAATATTCAAGCTTGTGTGTGATCTTTGGGGTTATTGTAGATATTTTTACCATGCTATTATTTTTTTACCTTTCCATTATATAAGTTAGTTCATAGGCTATGCATGGTGAAACCTTCTAAGATCAAGTCAGAATCATTTTTGTTCTTCTTAAGTGCATAGGTTCTTGGTTATACAATGTGCACAACATTCTTATAACCAGAACTTAATTCAGCGTATATAGTAAAAAAAAAAAGTCAACTTTTCTGTTTCTTTGAACTTTGGTGAGTAGGTAAAAAGAAAATTTTGTTTAATTCTTGAGATATTTCCTAAGTTTTTCTTTGGTTGAATTTAAGAAATAATCAATAGACATATTGTAGAAAATACTATCACACTACTCAAATATTCAAATTTTCATTTAATAATATGGATCATTAGTTTTCTTTTCTTATGCATCATATTTTTTATCCGAGGCATTTGTTGCAGAAATATAGTCGACTTCTTTTAATAATTTAATAGAGATATTATCTTTATTTTAGATTATCTGAGCATTATACTCAATAGCAATATTTTCTTTGCTTTATGTTGTCATTTTAAGGTGGTTTACACATAGGGAATAAATGTTCAGTTGTGTGGTGCCTCGGTGTGCAAGCAGATTAAGAACGGGAAGCTCTGTGGACTGAGGTTTCAGCTCGTATCCAAAAGGTCTTGGGTTATGAGATTCTGATGAGGAAATAAAATTTTTCTGAGTATTTGCCACAACTGCTGAATTGATAGCAGTATCAGAACCTTGGATGTCATCAATAATTTTGGTTCTGAATCATTGATAGTTCTGTCTGAATAAAAAAAAAAAAGGGTATTGTTGATTAGTATATTATAAGAAATATAAATATATTCATATCTTCATTTGACATTTACCATCAAAGAAATGGATATATAGGCAAAAATTTTAATCAAAAATCTTATCTACTGCTATGAGATTCTTGATATTACATGATATTCTTTCCACACAGAATGAATTGACCTATCAAATTAATTACTTTAAATTTTCTGACTTTTGCTGTTGGCTTAACAAAAAACATACTAAAACTATCTCACAGAACTACACATGCATATTATCGAATATTGCTTCAAGCTGTGAGAACAATAAATGTGGTAGCATTTGAATTAAGAATAAATTTTTGTAATATATATGTAATGTTTTGTAAAGTAGTTTAAGTTACAGTTTGTTTTCTGTTAAGCAGATATGCTGAAGCCAGAAATGTTTTATTTAATAAGTCAGTTCATTCTGCCTGAAGAAAAGATCATGTAACATGTTATATCTTGAAACTTGAATTGGATTTGTGATTGAAGTTTTATGTCTGTATAACTGTTTTACTCACCTCTTATACTACTTTTTGGGTATCTTGGTGCAGTGGATACTTGTTCAAAGTGGTTGCTTCAAGAATTATTTGTATATGGTATGGAGTTGAGAAAGTATTGATTACCTATGTTTAATGAGTTTTTAAGTTGAGGGATATTTTGGTTCAGGAATTCCAATTCCTCTAGTTCCCAGGTCGCAAAATAGTCTTTAGTAATAGGACCATTACATGGTATAATAATAATAGTATTATGTGCTATGAAAATAGCCAAGGCCTAGAATTTTAGCATCATTTGAGAGTAAAAAGAAGGGTTTTTCTTTTTTGTAGACCTCAACAGAATGCATATTCTCCATCATATAGATCTTTCTATCTTTAATCTTATATTAAAAAATTCAACTCTAGTCTGGGATTGATTTTGTTTATCCTGATTACTCCAGGGTCTCCTGAGGAGACCCTTCTGAAACTACAAGCTTCAAAGCTTGAGGTCTCTGATAAACCTAGGAGTAGTTGAAAATATCTACTTTGAGTCCTCAAAAGCAGAACAGTGGTGGGAACTAGGAATGGATATATTACAATTTCATTTATTTATTATTACATTTCTAAATTTGTGTTTTGTTTTCAAAATTGTTCATTTCTGAAATGGGATGAAATTGTACTTCTATTGGAACTGCTTCTCACTAGTTGTGGATCATTTTATATTTTCAAGATAGCATTCATCAGTTTACTGCTACACCTCATCTGTTTTGGATTTTGATATATTGAAAGTTCTGTGTTAGAATTCGTTTTCATGCTTGTTTCGATATAATTATGGTGTCTCCATCTTGCATATTTTATATATTTATTTCCTTTTGGAAACAGTATTTGTAGTTAATTTTATTAGATGTACTGAGCTGCTGGTATTGAATTAAATAGAATTATTTTGTGGAGTAGAAACAGTATTTTCAAAATTCAAACTTATCAAACACTAAATTAATGATTTTTTTAGCAACAAATTACACTTCAGTCATTCCATGGGCTACAACCTGGTCAGCAAGGACATTTGCTTCTGAAGACTGAAAATGGGCAGTATCAGTTGCTCAGAGTGGGACCTGCCCCAGCTTCTGCTAATATCGCAGGAAATGCCTCCCAGGGTGGACAACCTGTTACTTTTCGAATGCAAACAGTGGCTCAAGTAAGAATTTTTTTGAATCTTAAAATTGCATAAGGAATTACATCGATATGAACATATAGTTTTCCATCAATGGATGAAGTTTTTTTAGAATAACTTGATTGAAAAATTAATTTTGTTTGATTAAATTCTCATATACAATTTGAAAAGAGTTCAGAAGACCATAGCATTTTTAATGCATTTTACCAATATGTGCTCTAAATCGATTTTCCATGTTTGTTTGGACAACTGTAGAATTTTCTCTTTCTTTGCACACTGCCTACCCAATATCCATTCCAGTTCAGAGCAATCATTTGTGGGGTTACAACCTCCGACTGAGAATCCTCTGAAGATGCTTACCGCAGTTGTAGGCAAAACGGTGAAATTTCTCTTGAACCACAAAAAGAAAGCCCAGAATACTGTAAATTTGAAAATGTATGTTAAAATTATTGAGAATTTTCGTAATCCAAGTGCCATGTAATTTTTTGATCACAAATAAAAGTATGAGTACTAAACACAATAATATTTTGTAACAGTATCAAAATATTCATCTGTGATATTGGAAAAATCATATAAAGTCATGATGAAATTATGGTCATCTGAATGAAAATCCAGGTACATACTTATGATAATAATTCACAGCCTGCAACTACAACAGTGGCTACAACTCCTAACCAACAGGCACCTGGTACAATTACAGTGACCTCGACAGGACAAATGCAAAACGTTCAAGTGAGTTTGTCTTGAATACAAAATAGAAATTTGTGCATTCATCAATTTTTCATCAATACAGAGAACAGCTAATGACAATACCAAAGAGAAATGTAGGAAGTTCCTCGCTAATCTTCTTGAATTGTCAAGTAGAGAGCCAAAAGCAGTTGAAAGGAATGTTAGAACGTTGATTCAGGAGTTGATAGATATGAAGGTGGAACCAGAGGATTTTTGTGATAAACTTGAGAGGTTGCTCAATGCTTCTCCCCAGCCTTGTCTCATAGGATTCCTTAAGGTATATTATGCAAGAATGAGTTTTATGTAAAGAGTTTTCTGCAACAAAAAATTGGTGAGGATATTTGGAAGCTTCAGATTGCACATCCTGGTGGATGAATTTCAAAATTGTTTCAAGGATTCCCATGTTATAAAGAACACATTAACTGGGTGAAAAATTGAATATAACTGATACTGATACATTATAACCGAAGAAGTGCCTAATTTCAAATGTATTCCTTCACATTATTGACAGGATTTCATACTGGCTAGGATTTCTATCATATTTTTTTTATTACTGAAGAAATATGTATATACATATATAGTATATATGTATTGCAATTTGTGCAGTGTTTGTTACTCACTTTGACATGAAGTCAATTGTCTGTTGGGAGTATCCATGCCATTATTTTTTAATGCAAAAAATTCAAAGGTTCATTTTTTCATTTCATAATATGAAATTCATATATTCGTAGATATTGTTTAATTCATGGTTTTATTGACTGTTAATTCAATCAATATCAACATATCTTCAAATGTAAACTGAAAGTTTTCTTTTTGACTTTCTACAGAAAAGTTTACCATTACTTCGGCATTCTCTGGCAACAAAAGAACTATCAATAGAAGGAATTCGGCCGCCGCCATCAAATTTAGTTTTTTCTGTAAGTAATTCCACAGGGACTGTTCAGACACAAATTCGACCTGGAATAGCATCCAATCCTGTAAGAATAGTTGCTCCTGGTACAACAGTCGTTCGGGGAGCAGGTCAAGTTTTACAGCCAAGATTGGTTACCCCCATTAGAGGTCAAACTGCCACTAGAATGGTAACTGCCATAAGACAACCAGTACCTACCAATAATGTTATTGTTTCAAATTCTCAACCACCTGCACTACATCCTGTATATCCCAATGCACAGTTGAGGCCAACTGTTGTGAGACAACCTCTACAAAAAATTGGTAAGAATATTAGTTCATATTTTTTTTACTTGATGGTTGTTCATGTTTGTTTATGAATTCTTGTGATATGTGCTCTTTTATCAAAATTATTTTATTCCATAATTTTAGATTCTCTCCGTAAATTCAAGATTTCGAAAGCCTTGAAAATGGAACAGTGCTGTTTCGAAACGTTGGCTTAAAGAAATTTGTTAAGGAGAATTATATAGTCCGATTCCTGATATTCTGTTTTTATTATTAGTTCATTATTGTTGTGAAAAAAATTTCCTTCCCTCAAAATTTGCTTTTTTACATTAGTAGGGAGTTCTCGGTAACTGTCAAATTTGACATAAGCCCTTCTGTCCTATCGTAGTCGTAGTTATGTCTCGAAAATTTTACATGAATGTGCAAAATGAATGGAATTGTGTGTTGCGAAAAACCGAAGCATAATGATTTTTTTCTTTGCTTGGCTTTGCTAAAGTTTTTCCCGATTTTTTGGCTCAACATTCTAGTCTTGTAGTTAGATATTGGAATTTTAAGGTACATAACGTGTGACGATGTGACAGAAGTGAGTGGGCGATCAAAGCGTGCTATTCATTCAAATAATTTTGTATGGTCCCGTGCCCGCGGTAGTTCGAAATTATAACACAATCGGGATTTCTCAAGGGTTCTCTAACTTTTTATCACCTTAGCAGATCAGCTGTTGATACATCAGTCAAATCGATCATTGCGGCGCCGCCACGAAACATTTCTAAAGTTGCGTATACATGTGCGAGCCGAACCTATCGCGAACCGCTCGCGAAGTGTTCCTGTCATGTTCGTTAATTTCACGTACACACTTGCGATTCGCTCGCGAACCAATACCGACGGCTTACGAACTTACACTGGGCTCGCGTTGTGTTCGTGAAAAGATCCGACATCGATGGATCGGCGCGAACGGTTTGCGAGCGGCTCTATACACGTTCGACATGCCGTCCAAATAATTGTCGCTATTGGTTCGCGATAGGTTCGTCTCGCACATGTATACGCAGCTTAATATTTTCGATTTTGTCGAACATCATTGCATTCAAAAACTGACGAGTGCAAACACCATGTTTTCAGACATCTTACTTGGAATTGAAACAAGGGATAGTTGCATAGAATACCTGGTGTTGGCACTTTTTGGTTTATCGAAAATCTGAGATTTTGTGCTGCTTTTCATTCCTACCGAAAGGGGTCGCGCTATTTTCCGTTGCCGCAGTAGCGTCATAACCGATGAAATATTACGGATTGTTCCGGAAGTAGCACAAAAACTCAAATCTAGAGTGCCGTTTTGATCTACAAATTTTGGTCACGATTTTTAGTAGGGAGTCGTTACACCAGGTATTCTATGCATCTATAACAAGGGTAAAAAAAATCTATGATTTTTATGAATCAATTGTTTCATATTGAAAGTGTCAAAACTGACGTATTGAGCAGTGTGAAATTGTAAGATATTTTTATTAATTTATTCTGATTTTTCTGTCTTATCTCAGGTGTTTCTTCAATAAGACAACCTATAACTGTTCGTACTGCCGTGCCTGCAAATAAAATGCAAGGTATAAAACCTTCAGTGCCTTCTATTGGTTCACGACCAACGGCGAAAGATAAAGAAAAAAATATGTTCTCAACATATGCTGGGGATGATGATATAAATGATGTTGCTGCTATGGGCGGTGTAAATTTGGCTGAAGAAACACAGAAAATATTAGGCTCTACAGAATTTGTTGGAACTCAAATCAGATCCTGTAAAGAGGAACTCATGTGCTCTATGGGCCCTTTACAGCAAAAAATCAAGCAAGTGTTAATGAGGCATGGCTTGGATGAACCAGGCACAGATGTGGCAACCTGCATTTCCCATGCAGCTCAAGAAAAACTAAAGAATATCTTGGAAAAATTAGCGATTGTTACGGAACATAGGGCCGATCTCATCAAAGCTGAAAGGAGGTACGATACATCCAATGATGTTAAAGGTAAGGAACTTATTCAAGTTCATGAAAATACGGCATTATGTATTTTCGATTATTTTTTTAGGACAATTGAAATTCCTGGAAGAAGTGGATAGGGCAGAAAGGAAGAGACATGAAGAATTAGAAAGAGAAATGCTTCTTAGAGCAGCAAAAAGTCGATCGAAAACGGAGGATCCCGAGCAGGCGAAACTAAAAGCCAAAGCAAAAGAGATGCAAAGGGTTGAAATGGAAGAAATGAGGCAAAGGGAAGCCAACGCCACCGCACTCAAAGCGATAGGCCCAAGAAAAAAGCCCAGATTAGACATGGATTCACAACAAAATGGTCTACAGGTATGTATTGGAATTTTTAATGCATCACGAAAGTATAAGTACATTATTTTTTGATTGACTGATAATCCAAAATTTTTATACTCCCACAAATTGGGCTCGTTCGGATACATTCTTATATAATTTCACGACAGTATTTCTGTTGAAAAGATAAATTTAATGACCTGTCAACAAAAGGGTTATAGAGTGCTTGAGAGAGCAGGGCGTTTATGACAGGAATGTGTTGCAGGTATTTTGGAGGAATATGAAAAGTCCCCATAGCCCATACCGAGTTTACCCGAATTCTGTATTGAACCCGTCCTGAACGAGTCAAGTAGCAAACCTATATTTCGAACTCGTTATAATATTTTTGCGTTTTTGAATATACGAAATGTCAAGAATATATTCCCAAATTATTGCTTGACAAAATTCTCGGCTATTGGCACAACATGTTCACCAGAATAAATTCGAATATTTGAAAAATAACTAATAACAATCTGTCATAAATTGTGAATAGCGCCACCTGAAGTGGAAAAAACGAAATCTTGCCAATATTCTCAATTTGGTCGAAACAAAATCTAATCAGTGCATTTACCATGTGTTTAGTCATCGAAACTATAGGATAATAACCCAATATTTTCAAAATATACACGGTGAAATGTCTCAGAATTCCATGGCCAACCGGTATACTTCATAGAAGTGAATGGAGTATAGATAATTTATGTATCATGACAGGAGAGGGATGGAAAAGTAACTCCTTTTTTATTTTTACCTATCAAAGTGGCCTATTCTGTTATTCGCCACTTAATTATCGATACAACGATTGCGAATGTCAACATTTTTTTGTTCAATCCGGAATCTTATTTCTCTAAATTTTTTCTACGGGGTTCGCGAAGCAAAGGGATTTCAGAGATCGCCTAGCTAGAGTATAGGGTTCAGTCCCTAGAAAACTAGCAGTTTTTGTGGAACATTATGGTCAACATGTGGGCATTTTGATTAGTCTTTTGTTGAAACATTTTTTTTCATAATTGGATTAATGTGCAAGCAGTCCACTCGATTTCCTCATTAAAAAAAAAAACCATAAACATTTCGTATGTGGCAACAAATCTCTCTGATTTCGTGAAGTAGACGCCTTAAAACCTTTATTGGTTGAGAACTCCCAAAAAATACGAGGTGCGATGAAATTTTGGGTGTATGTACCTTTATAAATGTCGATTAATTACCCTCATTTCCAAAATCTCGTAAGAGTCTATGAAATATCTCAGATTTCGCCTTCATTTCGAAATAATATTCTGAAGCTTAATAAATCGAATGGAAAATGGTTATGAATTTCAATGTGGCTCAGTGGATGACGCATTTTGATGCATCAATTGACATGAGTTCAAAACTAGTGGAAAGGTCTGGGAAGTTATGGATGGTAATGAGGGATATCGTGATTTTCGAATCTTGCCGTGAGACGTGACTGGTATGATTTTACAATTGCTTGAGGTTGAATTCGCGTCGGAAACTTCAGATCTTCTAAACTTTGGCCCGTTGCCAAAAATCTCAAAGTTGCTGTCAACCTTTCATCAGCATTGAATGACTGAAAATGGGTGTACAGTTTTCTGATTCCAAGTGAAACCAAATTTGGGAGTTTTCGGAAATATTCTCAGTCTCGAATAGTGCATCAAATACTCGTGGTGAGATTGCTTCAGTTCGCGGAGCAATGTCATATGAGAGTTAGTGTCTCTATCTTGGAGCCACTTTTCCACCCAAAATCTTCTTTGGGTGATTTCCAAAAATTAAGAGGAGGTAAATTTTCGACGAAGTATGGTGAAAAATTATGTGGTATGCTGCGACTCGCCTGCAGTCCAGATTTGCGATCGACTTTTAGCCTGCAGACGCAGGACGCATATACTGAGTTCGTTATTTCCAATCCGGAGTGGATCGATAGAATACGGACACAGAACATCTAATAAATTCGGATACGGATATACAATTAAGTGACTTCGGAGCAGAAACGGAGAGGAAAGTGTCAACAGATGGAATTATCGAACGCCAACGTTACACTTTCCTCACCGTTTCAGCTCCGAAGTCACTGAATTGTATATCCGTATCCCAATTAATTCGATGTTCTGTGTCCGTATTCTATCGCTCCACTCCGGATTGTAAATAACGAACGCAGTAATAGTATGTTGTCATCAAGCAAGGATATGCAGTTCTGTACGTCCGTCTGCCCTAAGGGCCCCCGCAGACTGCTTACTTTTTATCGGCTTATAGTTTGGTCGGCTTCTTAAGGTCGCCGTTCAGAGCGAATAGGAAAACTCATCCGATAGAGGCGCCACCGTGCATTTTATGGAATATCTCTATAAGTTCTATGAATATCTCTCTAATTATGAATGAAATGAACAATGGCGCTCTCTATCCGAAAATCACTGAACTATGAAATCAGTGAATATGTGGGTAAAGAAGGAACTTTTTCCCGCAATATATTTGAATTTGGCCATTCTCTGCCGATTCCGTATTTCAAGTTGTTTTTCTGAATGAAATTATCTGTAGATTCACTTTCGATCGGAAGTTGAACTATTTTCATGGGTCTTTCGTTGGAAATAAAACAGAAGCATGGGTTGGCTTATTTTTTTTCGTTTTTTCAAAGAAAAAAAATGAACTGTTGAAATGAAATAAATCTCAATTATTTCATTAAGAACTCCAATCCTTTCTGAGTTTACCCACAAAATTTTAGGTCACAAAGTGAAACCATTGAACACATTGAACGCCCACCTTAATCAGTATGGAGAGGAATGCATATGCGCACACTACAGCGATTCCTCTGCATACTGATTAAGAAGCCGACCAAACTATCGGCCGATAAAAAGTCTGCAGTCTGCGGGGGCCCTTACTGATAGTGTACGTTGGTCTGCGAAATTGGACTCCTATTCTTCTATTGAGGTAACGGCATGTAAGCAGTCGTATAGTGTGTGGGATCCACGATCATCATTACGCTCATATATTTTGAAACTTGTACTATTCGTCTGGCTGATTAACCGTGAAGGCTCGTGTCCTTTAGGTGTGGGTCGAACGGAACCAGTAAATACAGGATATTCCTAAAATGGAGGTACGAATGAAAAGGGGAAATTCATTGAATAATTTTAAGGAAAAACACAATTTCCAAACGGTAACGTCATCATAGAAATGACAATTCAATTTATAAATTTATAAGTTACAAATACGATGCACGCACATAATATTTAATAATAATATTAATAATTCTGGTGTGTTTTGTTAAAAGTAATTTTTTTTCCTTAGATAAATCCTGTATTTTCGAAATGGATTCCAATTAGTTAATGTATGATTCAAATATTTTAAATATATTATTGGTTGAATCAAGAGGAAGAACCAGTTATATCCATTATAAGAATTTGCCCCATTCGAAATTATTTATTTATTCCTTCACAGGTTACAATGCGGCGAGATAACTTGCCATCTTCAGGCATTCTAAAAATCAAACTGTCATATTTAGATAATATTTGAAATGAAAGCGGTGAAAACAAAATGAATCCAACAAAAACAACCGATATTCTCCAATCAGCTGATTCCAAACGTTCAAACTTTAGTTCGAACTACCCCACTACCTATTTTCAAACCGCTTCAAATTATTTCGAATCATTTGGTGCGTGATGTCACCATTTCGACGCGAAAACACGAATATTTCAAAACGAACGGAATAGTTTCGAAATATATCGCGAAAATATGACTATAGTACAAATACGAAAAGATGAGATGAGAAAACTCTTTTCCTGTGAAAAGTATGTGTATGTGTAAGGGAAAATATAAGATTTCGAGGGCATAATCTAGATTTGAATTTCGAAATTGATTATTCAGAATAAGGTTAAATAAATATTTAAATTCTCATTTTTGGGTCAGCCCGGCCGTCATGCTTATTAAATATCTCTTATTATTAATGATCATATGTTCGAAGAGGAATTGGCTAGACTTTCATATGAATTTTTCAATTCAATTGAAAAATATTGAGTGTACAGGGTGGGCAAAATTGGTGCCACATGAACTAAAACTTTTTAACCCGAGGAGATAGAGAAAATTGAATGGCACCTTATAGTCCTCTTTTTTCGAGAAACTGATAATGCCATCAACTGCATTCCTCTATCTTCTTTAGTTTCCGAGTTATAGGCCAAAATTGAAATTTGGGCGATTTTATCTTTATTCATTATCTCCGTTTCTGTTTATGCTAGGATGTTGAAATAAAAACATTCTTCAGGCACTTTTCTGATAGCAATCCAGTGGCTTACTCTGATTTCTTCTAAGAGGTTTATTTGCTGGGTTATAACATAAAGTTGTGTTTTTTCTTATGGAAACAGTAGTTTGAAATGACTTAGAAAGAATCGCCATTTTTTTCCCGTTTCAGAAATGTATCATATGTCATACATCGCCCTCAGATTCGTTAAGATGTTATGAAAATATGTTTGAAACAACTGTCAGTTATTTGAGTTTGAAGATAGATGCATAGAAATACCTGGTGTAACGACTCCTCACTAAAAATCGTGACCAAAATTTGTAGATCAAAACGGCACTCAAGATTTGAGTTCTCGTTTTACTTCCAGAATAATCCGCAATATTTTATCGGTCGTGGCGCTACTGCGGCAATGGAGAATAGCGCGACCCCTTTCGGGAGAGATGAAAAAAAAGTGTCAGTATAGATCATAACATAACCAATAATTTAAAGATTTTTTTCCCAGTTAATTTTTGGAATTTAACACATTTCACATTGCGCCAAATTCTCTTCTCTTTCCAAAATTTTTGATTAATTATTATGAAATTATTATAGAATAGAATAATAGAATATTATTATTATAAAGTGGAAGGCTTATTCCCGCGTTTTCCAGATACGAAACTACACTGCCGTGCGCATGCGGTGGATCTAGCGACCCTGCTTTCGAGTAGGGTTACGATAAATCAACCCGAGTCACTGATCGGGTTAGCAACTCTGTACTTTCCGAACACGGGTTGGATGTTCGGATTAGGTAAACGAACGCAAAGGTTAGGGATCCAGTGAACCCGAGTAAGTTTCCGAAAAGGCCTTTTGAAGTCATCGTTGACGTTATGAAAATATTCGAAAAACATGATATGTTAAATGTTTAATTTCAGCTCATAGCTCATGAGAATAACAGGAACAAATTCAAACCATACAAGTATCGTAAAGTTTAATAACTGACAGTTGTTTCAAACAGAGATCACATCATCAAGTATTCAACTGTGAAATAATAATTACACCATAGAGACACATAATTCTATGATTCAGCCTACTCAATAATTTGAATTCCATATACAAACCATATTTTCCATAATATCTTAACGAATCACAGGGCAATGTATGACATATGATAAATTTCTGAAACGGAAAAAAAAATGGCGATTTCTAAGTCATTTCAACTTACTGTTTCGATAAGAAAAAACACAACTTTATGTTATAACTCAGCAAATAAACCTCTTAGAAAAAATCAGAGTACGCCACTGGATTGCTATCAGAAAAGTGCCTGTAAAATGTTTTCATTTCAACATCCTAGCATAAACAGAAACGGAGATAATGACCAAAGTTGAAATCGCCCAAATTTCAATTTTGGCCTATAACTCGGAAACGAAAGAAGATAGAGGAATGCAGTTGATGGCATTATCAGTTTCTCGAAAAAAGAGGACTATAAGGTGCCATTCATTTTTCTCTAACTCCTCGGGTTAAAAAGTTTTAGTTCATGTGGCACCAATTTTGCCCACCCTGTACATGGTGCAAAACTTGAGAGTTTGGCTAAGTGTTTTGCTCAGTTTAGTCACTGAAGTAAGTCACTTGTATGCGTACAATATAATGCCGGGTTTCCACCAAGAGGACTGGACAAAAACAAAACACGAACTCGGTCCGTTTGTGACAGTCCGCGAACTGTTTGCGAACTGTTCTAGAACTTGTGGATTGTTTTCCGGACTCGAGAGTCCGCGAATTGCGTTTTTACGGACACAAACCGTGTCCCATCCAATGTCGGTAAACTTCAAAGGATTTACGAGTTCGGGGACTGTTTGTCAGCTTGGTGTGAACGCCCAGTTTGTTTTTATTTACGTTGTTGCGATCTAGTGGTAGTTTGATTCGGTGCGTGAAGGGAAGAACTATAATTTGAACTCCTTACTGTTATTATATGCCTACCATGCTTTAAAACTTCGGTCAGTGCGTTACATACTTCTGGCAGAATTCTTGATATAGATGGTACCGAAACTTTGAATAAATAAATTAAACTATGGTACGAATCTCCTGTTGCTAGAATCTTCAGAGTGATGGCGAAACGTTCCTGTGCTGGGATAGAGTCTTTGTAGTTGTTGTTGTTCCTGCTAATGAATAATGATAGGGCCAATTAAACATAGCAGATTTTCAAAATCTGTGCTCGACATTCGCAAAAAGTTCTTGAAACTTGATCGAAGTTCACCTCCGAAACTCATATCATCTCCTCTGAGATCTTGTAACAGTTCAGACGTCACATTTCCTCCTTTTTGTCTTGAGGATGGCCTAATCCAAAACCACGTTTAGTTTTGTTCTTTTCAATAATGTAAAATGTAACTGTTAGCAAAAATAAATCCTCATCGTCTTGTTCTCTCAAGTTTGTAGCGCGCCACATTTTCACAACTACAAGTCCGGTGTCTCTATGTAAACTGAATGAAACTTGACAAAACACGAACAGTTTTCATTTATTTCTGTCCGCGACTGGTGTAAACAGAAAGTCCGTTGGGAACCCCAACAGTCTTCGAACATTTTCCGAACAAAACTGTTCGGAATTTCTGTCCGAACGAACAGTTCGTGTTTTGTTTTGACCTGTCCGCTTGGTGGAAACCCGGCATAAGAAATGAACAATTTTTTTCGTCTACCCCTTATTATCAGTGTTTGCACTCTCGAGGTATTTTCACTTCCTTATTACCCCCAACATATTCTTATCCAACGAAACCTCCCTCTTCAGGCACTCTACGGTATATATCTCCTTATCATGCATTTGCTGAGTATACTATTAATGTTAGTACTCAATCAAATAATAAGTCATGCATACAGTAGTCAATTGTTAATTTTTCTCTCGGTAATCAAATTATAATTTTATTTCTACTTTTCAAGAACAATATGAATGGTGGAAGTAACTTCCGGTCAGGACAACCATTACGACAGAGAATGAAAAAGATCACATTGAAAGATGTACAGTTTTTATTTGAGACTGAAAAAGAATTGAGTAGAAGTACCTTACTCTTCAAGTCATATCTCAAGTGATGTCAGCTCTTCTTCAATTTGGTGATGAATAATGAAAAAAGATGGAGTAATATTTGGAGAATTTCTTTTGTCATAACAACAAAACAGCTTCTATGAGATGGTCTCTGAACCCAATCATCATTGTTCTGCCTTGCAAGTTTGAAATTCTTTGTATTCAGATATCATGCTTAACAAGAATTTATACATATGTCATTTTGAAAGAAATCTACCGTTCAGACTGAAAATATCTGGAAAACAATGACAAAAATTCTCATCAGGATAGTATCACAACTTGATATATAGGTACATACTACTTGTCAGTGGAACGGTTCAATTATATTCTTGAAAAATGGAAATATCAAGCAACTGCATTAAATAATTGTTCTCATTAACACAGAACAGAATTCTCTAGATTTTACAGACTTTCTAACGTGAGGAATTGAATTTTGTAAATATAGCATGATAAATTTATTTTTGATAATATTGCAATAGTCTTTTGATTTTTTGTTGAAGGATCAAGTTGAACTAGTAGTTTCCTTGTAATATTGAATAAGTAAGGGTGTAATAGCTTTTGGAAGAACTAATATTTTTTTTCAATTCATTCCCTAGTATTCCAAATTAAAACCAGATATAGAGGGTCTTAAAGATGGACAATTTGATTCCATATAAGTAAATGAAAAATTTTTTGGAATTTTAGTATGTAATTGAGTAAAATAAATTTCAGGTGTTTCCATAATCTCTTGATGTATGAGAGACATTTTGTTTCTTTCAAAAGTGAATATAATATTTTTATTCTCTATCAATTTATGATATGTGCAATGAATTCAACCACATGAACTTTTTTTTTCTTGAATAAAATTATACAGATGATGCTCAAGGCTGAGAGATGTTTATGGAAAAACCTGGTCATAATTTGCAGTTTTGTATCTGATACACTGACCAGATTGTAACTTTCGAAATTATTTTCAGTTTGTGCATAAAATTGATTTTCATATACGTCATTTTTCAGTAACTTCTAGAATTTTTCTGTGAGTCGATGATAGATTCTCCTATAAGTTCTCAAAATAACCCCGTTCTTCTCCTGAATAGCGAATAGCAGTTTAAATTTTAACAAAGTCTTAACACTAATTTTTTTATATGGCCATAACAAAAAAATTTATTATTTTGTATCTATTTTCTGCAGATGAGCGGAATTATGAAATTTACGGTAATGGAAACTATAGAAAGCTGAATATCTTGAAAACTTAATGTTGCAGAAAAAGGCCCATCATATCTTATATCGTTATAGGGGACGTTTTGTAGCTGATCTCTTATTCCAGAAATTACTGAATGATGACGAATTTTGAACAAACTTCGCCATAATTGATACAATAAATGCTTCAAATTGAAATTCATTCGTATGAATGGTTGTTTTGTGAAAGTTACAGTCTGTATGGTTTAAATAGTACCTTCTAAGACTCAGCAAATTGGTTTATTGCAGAGCATGTCTAGAATGAAACCATACTCACTTTAGATTTTCCCAGACCTGTTACTCTTTGATACGGTCCTGATTTTTCAACCGCCTAACATTCTCCCGTTTTTATTACAAAGACAGTGTACTCGAAATTAATAAACGTCAATTTAAAAACGGCATCATTTAGTATAATTGATGAAAATATTTAAATTTATTCTTTTCTTGTATTCTTTTTATACTAGTGATGTAAATCCCAGGAAAAATTTGTAATTTCATTGAATTTTTAGTTCCTCAAAGCTTTTTCGAAAATCTGACAGTTGCTTTTGGACTACATTAGTATCTTGATTTTTTGGGGAAAGCACTTAGCTGCGATTTTACAGAAGCTTCATCTCATATCGGAACTTATCAATGTCAAAAAATTTTCAATCAACATTTCTGGAAACATCAATCCATTGAATCATTTATGAAATTGGGAATTCCCTTTGATATGAAAATTCTAATCTAGGTTTTCTCGATTGAAATTCTCACAGGGAAATTAAATTGTCAGTTTAATCTGAATTGGTCAATGTTGGAATATCTGGATTTCTTCTGGCCTTCTTTTCTTGTTATTACAGGGGCCATTGATGACAAAATATATATTTATCATTTCTGTTATTTTTAATTTCTTATACGTAAATTTATAACTTGTAAATTGTATTTTAAAAATGTGCGATAGGTTCATATTGAGAGGCTGAAAATTTTGTGTACTTTAGTACAAGAATGATTAATTATTCGATGTATATATTATTGTTTGTATATATTAAACAGAATGTATATATGTATATAACTGTATTGCTATTAATTAAAAAAACATCGAATATAATTTTTGTTAATATGTCTGAGTTTGATTTTGTTTGCTGGTATTCATTGATACTTATGTTGTGAAAAATCATGTCTCGGTTTGGGTTACTCTTAGGACGCGCGTGTACGCGTCAGAAGCGGTATATGAATCAGAACTTTGTGGTTGGCGGTTGTTTGAAATCGGTAGATGCAAAAAGCTCAATCGTTACTGAATTATTAATTGTTCATGCATTTCAGGAATCTTTTGGAAATAATTATCCTGATCAATGGAATATTGAATACAATCCAAATGTCCAAATTTTTATTGAAGACTCCTCAATATATTGACGCGGCGTCAATATGAATGCAGCCGTATAAGAGCTATATTGGCGTTTCGTTTTGTTCAATATTTTGCATTCATGCAATTGAATCTCAAGACGCAATACTGTGATACCTACTGATTGTAATTTATTACTGTTTCGTTAGAAGTATAAAAACTAGCAACCGAGGAACGAATGTTGCAGAATTCTGCGTGTAGAAGAGGAGAGCAAATTCATTTCGGAGTGTATAGGAGGTACGTTAAAATTCCTGTTTATGTTTCATAATCTGTAATTAAAAGTGCTCCCATGTGATATTGCAATAATGTTTGAACTTTGTATGTTTCAGTTGTACGATTCTTTGGCCGTTTTCTGGAAATAATAATACAAGCATTTTTGTTCAAAAATCATTCATAACTGAATTTATTGTGCAATATTAGTGAATCGTGTAAAGGCTTTCTATTTTCAACTAGAATATCGATCGAGGAAGAACTGATGGCCGCTCAGTGAGATGAATCTTCAAATAAAAATTGTTCGTCACTAACTCTGAACTTCAAATAAACATAGATGAATTATAAGCTGATTTGGAGCATAAGGATGCTGAAGTGGATAATTGCCACTTTTTCGCCTTCATTTCTCCAGTGGCAACCATAAGCCGCCTTATGGTTGCCGCTGTGCGAGCCGCACAGCGGAGCAATAAGCAATATTATCGCCCGTAGGTATGTATTTCACATTTATTTATATGGCAACTCGTACACCGCCGCAGCGTCATATCTTTATATCCTGTGTAGAGCAATGTGTGTTGCTAGCAACACGACGTGCGTATGAACAATATTTATTGCCTGTACTTCAGCAATATAAAGGTAGATTTTTCTAGACCACTAGGGTGAATACAAACGTTACAGACGACGACATTTTGAACTAGTGATATTTTATCACTTTGGTGTGCGAGATAGCTTGGAATGCATTGCCTATTGCTGGCTGCTTATTGCTCCGGTGTGCGAGCCGCCTAAGTTGTAACCTTTGACTTATCAGAAACAGAGAAACGCAACGTGGACGCATCCTCGATCGCCCAATGGTCCATTTTTCGACCTGATACTAAGGAAGTGATACTCTGCGACCTATTGCAGAAGGGCCTTAGAATTATTGAGCAGTGGGGCTGAACATCAACCCAACCAAGACCACATTAATTTCGTTCACTAGGAAGAGGAAACTTACAGCCATGAAAACGTAACATCAAACGGAAATATCTTGGAGTGGGGGTCTGAAGACAAATACCTAGGAATGACCCTGGGTAGCAAACTTCTGTGGAATAAGCATGTTGATAATGCTACTGGCAGAGCTACAAGAGGTCTGATGGCGTGCAGGCGTCTATATGCGGCATGAATTGGGGTTGTAATGTAACCCAAAAATACTGCGATAGATGTATGTACGTCATGATTGTAAGACCTATGGTCACATATGGGGCAGTAGCCTGGTTTGCTGAAGCAAGTCAAGTAGGTAAGTACGAGGAAAATGCTCGACAAAGGACAAAGGCTTGCCTGGGGAGCTATGAGAACGTGCCCAACCAGGGCGCTTGACATCATCACAGACCTCACACCTCTAAATCTAGTGATTGATAGGGTAGCCCATGAGGCTATCCTCAGAGTATATAAAGAAGGAGCAGGTAATGAGAGAGTCAGGTTTCAGAGAGTTTGGTCCTCTCTTAATGACTACACATCATCTGCAAACCTTCCTAGTGATGTAATGATCAAGAAAGTAAGAACTGAGTAAAACTTCAGTACAATGCTAAGCAGAAGACAGGATTGGGAAAGGGAATACACCGTCTATAATCTCGAAGAAAATCCAATAAAATATGGTATACAGATATAATACAATAAAACCGCTACAGGAGCTGGCGCTGGGATTTACGGGACAAGTACCAAGTGTGCAGTATCGTTAGCGTTCTTCAAACAGAAATACTTGCAATCGGAAAATGTCTAGATATAAATCTAGTAAGAAACTATCAAAAGTGCGATATAGCTATTCATACAGATAGTCAAGCTGCTATTAAAGCACTGAGCTCCTACATCATTGACTCAAAGCTGATTTGGGAGTGCCAAAACAAACTCAATGAGGTAGGCAAGAAGAATAAGGTCTTTTTAATCTGGGTTCCCGGTCATTCGGGAATCATAGGAAACGAAGAGGCCAATACACTGGCCAGAAAGAGCGCACAAACGCCACTCACTGGCCCAGAACCCTTCTGTGGTATAGGAAAATGCACCTATAAGAAGGAGTTTATGGTAAATGAGAAAACCGAAAGAGAAAAACTCTGGCGGAATATTCCAGGGATGGATCACTCCAAAAAGTTCTTCCGGAACTTTGAAACTGCTAGATCCAAAAAATATCTGGATCTCACTAAAAACCATATCAATATGTATTATGGTAAAAACCAACTTCACCTACTCACTGGCTTTCTCACAGGACATTGTCGCCTGAAAAAGCATGTGTTGAGAATGGGTTTATAGGACACTGACGAGTGTAGATTCTGTGGGGAGGATGAAACTCCGATTCACCTGGTTACGGAACGCTATATGCCATTGCAAGCCAAATGAAAGAGTGCTTTGGGCAAGAAACTTAGAAGTGGGGAGTTATCCTCATTGAAGCCGTCCAAGATACTGGATTTCATCAAATCTCCGGAACAGGAGGGCGAGCTGTAGGAGGCGTGATGATAACAGCTCCGTAAGGGGGCACAATAGACCTTAGGGTCGCAGTGGACTGTAACCCCTTTTCACTTCAAACTATATATAACTATAAAGGAAGTGATAATTGATAAATGGAGGAGATACAAATACAGCATGAGGCATATGTACTGCGTTCGTTCCTGTTTAGATAGCCTCGTGTTATGGATGCGTTGACTTCTCAATGAAAAAAATTGACATATAGGGAGTAGGTACGTATGACCCAATATAGAAAATACGAAAAGTTCAGGGTTGAAACGTTAAATCCACACTTTCTTGAACAGATATTTCTTTCCGAAATGTCATATCTCATTACAAAGTTTTGTGCCTAATGGATTATTATAAACTTTCAATAGTATATTTCATTACAAGTCCAGAAAGTAAGCTTTTTCCGTGCGCGCGCGATGTGTTCCCGTGTGAGGCGGAGCCGAACTCGTGAAACAATAATTATTCAAAACACTGACATCTACTGTCACGCAATCGTTTCTCTATGTCTCAGCATAGGATGCATCTATGCCTCAGCGCACCGTAAAACTTTTTGCGGTGCGGCCGCACGGAAAAGAGTCATTTTCGATGTTCTAAATCTACATGTTATGATAGGGTTTTCAGTGCGGTGTAATGAAATAGTATATTTCATTACTAGTCCAGAAAGTAAGCTTTTTCCGTGCGCGCGCGATGTGTTCCCGTGCAAGCACGGAAAAAGCCTTTCTGGACGTGTAATGAACGATATTCTTCATTACACCTCTCTGAAAACAATAACACGGGAAAAATTTTCAGCAGAAAGCATTTCGATATTGTGAAACAATAATTATTCAAAACAGTGACATCTACTGTCACGCAATCGTTGCTCTGTGTCTCAGCATAGGATGCATCTATGCCTCAGCGCACCGTAAAACTTTTTGCGATGCGGCCGCACGGAAAAGAGGCATTTTCGATGTTCTAAATCTACATGTTTTGATAGGGTTTTCAGTGCGGTGTAATGAAAAATAAGTTATATGCATTGTAGAATACGCTAAAGATAGACTAATGCTGGCCATACACGTTACGGTCCACCGGAGAGGTATACCTGCGCAGCCATGCCTGCGCAGGTCAATCGGAGCGTGTGTGGGATTAAACCTGTGCGTGTGTGTGTGGGATTGAACCTGCACAGGCATGCCTGCGCAGATATACCTCTCCGGTAGACCGTAACGTGTATGGCCAGCATTATAAACAGAGGTGGAAAAAATAATCCAAACGATAACGTACTTTATCAGTTTACGGTTGCGGCGTTAATGTTCCAGGTAAATAACCCATCCATTTTACGACAAGGTCTATTGCGTCTCTCATCAGAGCTGTTTTCAGTGTTTTCACAACTGCAGCTCCCCCTTCAGCTCCAGAACTCCAATGAACCCTAGTATCTCTGAGATGGCTTCAAGAAGGATTAATCCTTGTTCCTCCTATAATTCTCTTGTCCAAGACATATCTTGCGCAGGCTTTCAATGGCGACTCATTCTGTAAACGGGTGAACAGGAGTTCCCCTTCCTCACAGTATCTTCTTCTTACTGAGATCCCAATAATTCTTGGTTCTAACAGTAATCCCTTTTATAGGTGCATTTGCCAATATTACACAAAGGTTCTGGGCCAGTAAGAAGTGTTTGTGCTCTTTTTTGGCTAATGTGTTGGCATCTTTGTTTCCTTTGATTCCTGAGTGACCAAGAACCCAGACTTAAGAGACCTTGCATGCTGTTCATGCCTACTATCAGCTGAGTCGTTGACATCAGAGTTCAGTGCTCTTATAACAGCTCTAGAAGTGTTCAGACATCTTAGTCCCACCCTTGATAGTTTCTTTCCAGGTTTAGGTCTACGCATCTTCCGATTGCAAGTATTTCTGACTGAAAAACACTGGCGTAGGAGCTTACGATTGTGTTCACTAGGTTTTTGCCCCGTATACTCCAGCGCCGGCCCCTATCGTGGTTTTAGAACGATCTGTATATACCAAAGATATTCTACAATGTAGAATATCTTTGGTATATACCATTCAATGATATTCACTTTGAAATTTTGGTAGTGTAGTCCTTTTCCCATTCTTCCTTTCTACATAATACTTTTTTTTATCCAACCGTTTATTTTTCATTTTCATCTGTGAAAAATGAATACTATCAGGTATCGGTTACTCGATCTCTTTCGCGGTGCGAACTGCCACCTTTAGGGTCTACAAAATGGTACGATACGCATCAAGCGGATGCACACCCTGCATGACGAAATTTTTTTCCAATATGGCAGATCATAATCATGGTTCTTTGAGTACTTCGTAATTGGTCTTATTGTCCATAATTCGGTCAAAACTTGCTTAAATAATTTTTACATTTTTACAACCTAGTTTCTCTTTCTTTTTGATGACAGTACCGACCTCCAGAATACCTTAGATTCATCCCTTTCCACTCAATAGGGAGCATAGACTATAGGGAGGTCTATATGAGTTACACGTGTTAGCCTGTGAAAATGGAACATACATTCCTTTGGGCGCGTGTTTCCGCACGAGCCTCTGCGTAATGCTGGTCAAGCGTCCAGTTGAAGCTCTCCCGAATTCTAATTACCTGTTTTTTTGGATGGTGAGCGCTAGTTACCGAATGCTCATCTAAAGTATGCAGGTGTTGAGATTTGAGAGTGCAACGGCACAGGTGAGCGGCGAAGGGCAGTTACATAGAGTCACGTCGATTGGTTGCAGGTAGTACCTGTTGAACCGAGTACCACGGTGTCGTTTGTGTGTTTGTCTAGTTCCAAGTGGACTATGTCTGAAATATGGCGGTGTGTGTTTCTATCCAGCCCTGATTGAGTAATATGGCTACCTTAGGATTGAGTAAAGTATTTATATTAGACAAATACTTTACAGAACTACAGAAGTTCTGGGAAACGGAGAAGAAGCTGCAAGGTTGGTTCACTTTGTTTATACCTACTGCCATCTCGGCTGTGTCTTAAGTCTAGTCAGTTTATGCTAAGTAGGGTGATTATGAGGATGACAGCATCGCTTGACCACTGTACACGAATTCATCTCTCAAATATGTCCGTACTATCTACGTATCCTCAACAGAAGTACTATATTTTCTATAATTTGCATGTTTACTTGAGTCAAAAGAGCAACATTCCCCCTGAAAAGCAAATGAAAATGAGAGGAGTATGCGAAAAATAAAAAAAATCTTCCAACCTAGACACCAAGATCACAACAAAATGAAACAGGTACTTGAAATTTTACGTTATGATGAATGAAAAAATGTCTAGAAAACTATCGAGTATTCAAAAAGGACACTCAATGACATCCATCAATCGAAATCCCAGAAAATTCATCAGATTACGATTTGAGCGGATGTAGTTTGACCAATTACTCTCAATCGAGCTCTCAATACAGTTGTCAACAAACTAGGATCACCGTTACGTTAACAAATTTGAAGGAAATAACCTTGAAATCAAAGATCTTGAGATGTACGTAGGTATGAACTGTTTATGTTTTGAAAACAGAACATACTCAAATAAGATTGTGAATAATGGTTTAATTATTGAATGGTGCAGCAAGATATTTTCTCCTAAAGTCTGTGTATGTGAAATACGAATACTAACTATAATGATCTCAAAAAATCACTTATTAAAATCAAACGTGAGTGAATAACTTGTGTGAAAAATCGTACTTATATGAAGTTTATGAAAACTATAGTGATTCTATGGGTATGTACCAAATTACGAGCGAAATGATGTTCCAAACTTAAAATGAAAGGTTAATCATTTTCGAATACCAATAGGAAAGAAATCAAGTATCCCTTGTCAAGGACTTTTTGACGAAAAGAGGTTGAGTCAAATATTTCACCTACATGGTAGAGGTGAATGGCGATTCCAAGAAATCTTAAATAATACTACCTGCTCCCTTGCTATCTTTCGTCGTTTGATTCTATGCGAAACTGGAACAAAAAGGATCCGAAGAAGGTTATACCTATTGTTTTTTAATTCAAGCCTAACCGAAGGTACTTTAAAATGATTGGTGACACTGAGATCTTAAGAGCACCATAATACTTATTTGTTGTTTTTGTTATGCGTATTCTCACTTTTTTATGTTACAGAATTCACTTGTTCGTTACATTTTGTGTGGAGTGTTTTCTCGTCAATAAGCTGATGAATATACGAAAATAATATTCCGGATTTTCCAATAATGAGAACGATTTGTTTTAGAAATGTAATGAAATGAGAAATATTTGAGAAGATGGTAAACACGGTAACCAATTGAAAAGTCTTGCAATTTCAGTTGATTTTCGTAAGTGGGCAGACGAATTGTTTCAATGGTTTCGGAGTTCTTTGTTTCTCAGTAGTCAGTATCATAAATTCAAAATTTCGAAATTTCATGATAATATTCAATAAACATGATATACGAATTGGGAACAAAATCATTTTCGATTAATTCACTACTTTTTAAGATTTATCAGATCATTTATGAAACGTTCAGAGGTGTGCCAGATTTTGAATGGATGAATTTTATTCCTGTGGTTATGCATTTCGAATAAAAGTAAAAAGAATTTCAGAGAGAGTGGCCTATAGGGTGGTCATTTTCACATCAGCAGCCTAAACTCAATTCTTTTAGTTTTCTGAGTACAGCACTGGAAATATGAGAAATAATCCAAAAGATGCTATAAAGTGATACGAATCCTGAAAAAATCATTCAATTCTGATAAAGGTACAGTACCAGAAATAAAGTCGAATGAAATTTCGGTAAAAATAATATGTACCTAAAAGAACGTTTATTTACCAAAAATTTTATATTACAAATAAAAAGAATTTATATGATATGATATATTGTTTATCCTGATTACTCCTAGGTCTCCTGTGGAGACCCCTCTGAAATTACAAGCTTTGAAGCTTGTAATATATATCACAATGAATTGGCAAGAACATCCTTCAAAACCCTGAACAAAAAGAATATTCTAACCCCTCAAAAAAAAATTAACATAATAAATGAGCAATAAGGATACATTAGGATATATGGTAGGAGTATGTAAAGTTCCTTGTGGGCCATCATGTACATATACACTGTGTCCGTAAAGTATGGAACAAATTCATTTTTAGCTAAACAGATGATTTTAATAAATAATCCTGAGACACGTCGATTTTTGATGTTACTTTACCGTATTTTAAAATAATAATCTAATATACAGGGTATATTACGATCGAGGAATGACGTCTCCGTCATTTTTTTAAATGGAAGACATCCATTTTGTCTCAATTTTCGGATTACTCTAGCTGAGCTGATTCCAAAAATGTATTACACGTTGATTCCAATTGGTACAGAGTGGACAAAAATACAATAGCCTGCTAGACCACAAGTACCAAACATTTTTGGAAACAGCTAATTTTTATTACTCTTAACATTGTAGCAAACTACGGGGTGTTACATTAAAACCATTTGCCGCTAGACAATAAGTATTTTTGATACTATTGTTAATTAACCAAATAAAGAATGTTACGCGTTACTTTGTGAGCACACAAAATGGGGGTGTTCCATTTAAAAAAAATGACGGTGACGTCATTACTCGAACGTAATATACCCTGTATATTAGATTATTATTTTAAAATACGGTAAATTAACATAAAAAATCGACGTGTTTCAGGATTATTTCTTAAAATGACCTGTTTAGCTAAAAATACTTTACAGACACAGTGTATGAAACCCTTGATATACATACAACCAAACTTATATGGAATCACCCAGTATTAAGATGAAATATTACTTCGATATCTTTTTCGTTAGAAGCAAATAAAAAGTGCATGTGTTTACTCACAAAAACAGTTAGGTTCATGAGCACTTGATAAGATTTGGCTTTGCAGTGTCGATTTTACCATTTCGTTCGAACGTCGCAGTGAATTTATATTTTGTTTTTTTGCGAAGTTTTAAAAAAAATGCCTTATGTGGGGTTATCGGAAGTCCAGAGAGGAAGAATTATTACTATGACAGAACAAGGTATGTCACAAAGACATATTGCAAGAACGGTGGGGGTTACACAAGGGGTTGTTTCAAAAACCTATGGAAGGTTTCTGGAGTTAGGAACCCTAAAGAATAGGCCGAGAAGAAGTCGTGGAAGGGTAACTACAGAAAGGCAGGATCGCTTTTTAGCCCAAACAGCAAGAAGAAATCCCGCAGTATCTCATTCAGAGCTTCAAAGGCAATTTTTGCAAGCTACAAGTGTTAGTGTTTCTGTCGAAACTATCAGAAAAAGACTTCGCGCTCGGGAATTATTCAAGAGAAGAGCGTTAAGAGTTCCAGAACTATCAAGGCAAAATAAAGTTGACCGTTTTAATTGGTGTTTAGAGCATGAAAATTGGACTATTGAAGATTGGAAAAATGTCTTATTTTCGGATGAGACCAGAATTGGCCTACGATCAGACGACCGGCGTGTTCGCATTTTAAGAGGTAGAGGGAGGCAAGCTAGGCTCCAAGCTGCAAGACCGATCCCTAAATACAAAGGAGGTACTGTAATGTTTTGGGGCGGAATTATGTTTGGTGAGAAAACTCCTTTAATTCCCATTAGACAATCTCTGACAGGGCCTAGGTATGTTGATCTAGTGCTACAACCTGTAGTGAGGCTCTGGCGAGGTGCTTTTGGAGATTATTTCCTATTTATGCAGGATAATGCACCTCCACATACCAGCAGAGTTGCAAAAATTTTTTTCGAAACAGAAGGTGTGACTGTTTTGGAGTGGCCTGCCTGTTCACCGGACCTTAATCCTATCGAGCACTTGTGGGATAGGATCAAAAGAAAAATTAGATCTCGTCAAAATAATCCTGGTAACGCAGAGCAACTTATACAAGCGGCTTTAGAGGAATGGGCAAATGTTACAGAAGAAGAAATTAACAACTTAATAGAAAGCATGCCTCGTCGAATTCAAGCTTGTATTAATGCCAGGGGTGGTAATACTGATTATTGATTTGTTAAAATCGTTTTATTTGTTGTTCAATTCTCAGTTACATAAAAATTATTTTTAGAGAAATTTACACTTTTAATTTTCTGTTCTATTATAAAAATAATCTTTTAATAATTTATATTATTTTTGTAATAAACTTGTTTCGGGAAAACTGCTCTTCACTTTTCAGCGACTTTTTTTTAATTAAAATTCGTTTTTTCCAAATAACAGGGTGATTCCATATAAGTTTGGTTGTGTGTATTTCTTTGATCCAATTCATATTCCTATTATAGATATGTGCATAGAAAACCTGGTGTAACGACTCCTAACAAAAAATCGTGACCAAAAATTGTACACACAACGGCACTCTAGAATCTATACCTATAGTAGATCGGGTTCTACTTCTGGAATAATCCGCAATATTTCACAGTCGCGGCGCTATTGCGGCAATGGAAAATAACGCGATCCCGTTCGGGAGAAATGAAAAGTATAAACCCATCTCAAATTTTCAATCGACAAGAAAGTCTGAAACATAATCTAATCAGTGCCAACCTCGGTGCCAACACGAGGTATTCTATGCATCTATTTCCTATCGCAAAAATACAGCAAACGCAGAATATGACTAAGATCTACATTTGCCCCAAAATACTGCTGCATTTTATATTCAAATAGTCGAATACTCAATGCCGAAGCTGAAGCCTTTTTAGTCCCCTCCTTAGATCTATTCATCGAAGTGGTAATTTTAGACTCGTTAAAACAATAATTAATCACAGCGGTCGGTATTATTATTAAAATAATGGAAAAGCGCATTTCATGCGAAAAAAGTATTCGAATGCATCGGAAGAACAAATTACAGAAACCTTGACGAGGAAGAAAAAATATTGTTAGGATGGAAATCAAACCATTAAACTCATTAAAAAATGGCAATGAAATTAATAACAACTTGTTCATCAGCAGAAACAATGCAGCAATGCGTGATTAACCATCAGACAATAAAAATATCGACGTTCACTGAGTAGAAACCTACTTAATTCTATTCTACTTATATTTCAATATGAGTTTGGAGGGTATGTCTTTTCGAGCTCTCGTTACACTTGAACGAGGGCTGTATCCCTGTATCATTTGGTCACCATTTCTGTATTCTTCGAATTTTTAGGCGAAAACTGTTGCAATCAACTAGGTTGGACTGATCGCGAATCCGTGGTCAAAAACAATTATGTTCGTCTGGACGTCCGTAAACACCATAACTCTGGAACGGATGAAACTAGAGACTTGAAATTTTCATGGGTGGGTTCGGATTTCGAATGCCGCGACTAAGTGAGTTGAGGGGCAGAATTCGACTTATCAGTTTTCAGCGAATAACGAGTGTTGTAATATCGAGAATATTCTGTGGAAAATGCTGGGACATCAAATTTCTCAGTTTGACTAGGCAAGAATAGTAGCCCTATATCAGGAAGCTTTGACGAACCACTGAGTTGCGCAATGTTTGAATAATCCACGGACTTCAGTAAGTAATTCGGGGTGTTGGGGACTCCTCTAGAGCTGGCCAGTTTCTGAACTGTGACTATCGATGCTTGATCAATGACTTTTGATTGTCGTCTTGAGGCTGCAGTGAAGAGCTCCCTCTGGAGCTGTTATCTTTGACGACTATTTGAGCCCTTTTTGAGAAGGCATATCTCCAGCGTTCGAGAAAAATCGGGAAAAATCTGAACTTAGAAAAGTTTTTTCTGACTTGTCATTTTCAATTTTGTAGATGTATGTAACCTACTCAACAAGAAAGATCATGGACCAAGAATTTGAAGTGTTGGAAATTCAATCTCTTGTGATTTTACCTACTACTAATAATATTCAAGAAGAATGTTATGAATTTACCTCAGAAAGTAGACTAGTATAAAATTTCACTAACACATTCAATATCTTATTCAAAGATCAACTAACATCACTTCTAATTATCTCATCATAGTATCACAGATCCTCTTTGATATTACCATATACATATGTATATCTAAACAATATCGAGCTTTGCGGACACATCTATTCAACACTTAAGATTGAAAGGAGATGAAGGTCTTCCCCCAGATGCTAATCTCACGAACTGAAAATGGACGAAGTTTGGTATAACCCCGACATAACAATTTCTTGTTCTCGTTATTTTCAATACATATAACTTTGGGAGCTCGTAATGTGAATTTCTTATTCTGAGTGCACTCAGGTGACTCAGGATATCTCTGTGAGCCCGCATTGAGAATTTTTTGTTTGGCATTCGTGGTATCATTGAGATCACGCAAGAAGAATGAATTGAGAATTTCGTTTATGAACATCACGTAGCGATGTCTGGGAGATCGCAATAGGGGTTTGCATTAGGGCCGCAGTATTTCCTTGGTATTCTTATAATTATATGATCCTTCGAATTATTTTCGTCATTTTGCATATAGTACACTAAGTCAGCACAACTTAACAATGTGTAAACCAGCCATAAGCTCATAAGACTATTAGTGGCTGTAGGCGAGAAATTTAACGAGTAAAAGCATATTTTACATCTGGTATTGTTGTCATATCATATAACTACCTACATGCAACATGCAAGCACACCTCAATGCAACGAATGAAGTACCTATTGATTAGATGATTATGTCCAAAAACGTTAAGGCTGATTTAAATATTTATCGACTGCTCAAAATGAAGTGTTTCAATGTACTTCGATGCACAAAGCCGATAAGATGGAGTATACTTAGTCAAGGAAGTATGGGGCTTTGATCATTCAAAGGGCTGCTCTGCCATTTAGTTTACAGGGCTCATTTTGTCAGTTCATCGAGGGTGTTTTGCGAATTTTCAAAATAACGAACAGAGAATATGTCTTAATTTTTCATTTAATATTAGTTTATGTGCGATAGCATATATAAAAGGCTCATCGTCTTTATTAATAGCACGAGTGTTTGATTGGTACCGGAAGAATCAATTCGTACTTACAATTTGAAAGGATTGATTGATATGAAAGAATTCTGGTGTTTCTATAATCACTGTACAGGGTGTACCAGTAAGTCCATACGATAGCAAGATCCAAATTTCTGATCAGTACCCTATATGTTTCATTATTTCCTTGGAAACTCAGACTTGATGTCCCATGTGATATTCGTAAGGGAAATTGTCAATTCATTCTTAAAGTTCTAATTATCTGGAGCTTTTTCTTCCCTACATTTTTTTTCCTCACAGTTTATCTCCACGAGTTTTTTTTCCCCAGAGATTTTTCTATCCCGAAAGTTTTTCCCTGGAGTTTCTCCAACCGTGCAATTTTTATCCCCGGAGTTTCATCAAAGTCGCAATTTTTGTCCCCGGAGTTTCTCCAATCGCGCAATTTTTGTCCCCGGAGTTTTTTCAAGCGCGCAATTTTTGTCCCGGGAGTTTTTCCACCGGGAAAATTTTGTCCCTGGAGTTTTTCCAACCGCGCATGGCTTTGTTCAGGGTGTTAGCTTTTAGTGGAAAAACTTAATTCTGCAATTTGCTCCATTTCGCCCAATAATAAAGATACAAGATGTTTGTTTGTTTTCGAGATACAGGGTGTACTGATATACTAGAGGGAGCAGTTGGACGAAAATTATACAAACAGTGGGATTTCGATTTTTTCGATAGAATCGTTCACAATTTTTTTCGTCGAAATCGGTAACAGATACGACGAAACTATAGGAGACCATAAAGTTCAGTGTAACAACATTGCTTCTTTTAACAATTTTTCGAACTAACAGTGGTCCACCAAAAAAAAGTTCTGGAGGAAAACAAGGGACAGAAAAATATCATCCTGTAGATTTGCAATCCAAATTGGAATGTCACACGGTCAGGACTCTGAATTTTAATTTGTTTGCCTAAATCCAGTTGAATTGTGAAATGCAGATAATATGAGAAAAATCTTATAAATTTCAAACTTTAAGTCATGGTCCTTCCTTGGACCTCGAAATGGACAATAATCCCTTTATTAGTAGTACTATAACGTTGGTAAAAAATTTCTATCTATTGATGGCCCTCCCTGAAAAAATTCAGCCCCCCCCCTAAAAAAGGTCTGGATCCGCCAATGCCCATAATGCGGACACTCAGCCGCCCGCCCTTGACGAGTCGCCACTGTTTAACGTTTTTGTTGAATAATACAAATCCTATTGTTGCATTGAATGTTATTTTAGCTTCATGCAAGAATGATAACTTTGGTTCGTGCAGAATCTTCCTTATGTCTTCACATATCTCTAAATAGCCAAGAGACACTCCTTCAAATGACCCTCCAGAGTAAATTACCTAGAAAGATTAAGATAGTTTCGAGAAATTCAAAACTTGGATGACAAGCACAGGCGCTGGATAACATCTAAACGATATGCTTCTATCTGATTGTCGTTGAATGAGAAATGTAGAAAGAACCGGTTGTAAAGAACGTTTGCAAGACATCCAAGAGGCTCTAAGTTGAAGAGGTGTCTCGTATATTATATAAGCTGGATTTAGGACCCGAATTTATTTATCGAACGAGTGAAAAATTTGAATGTACCTACAGGTCGGTTATTGAAATTAGCTCGCAAGTTTGTGGAACTAATTTCTGAGAAAAAGCAGCCTCCACCCAGGAAACGAGTTCCTCGAAAACACTGTATGAATGACCTGGCATTTCCATATACACGTGTAGCTAATTTCATTCAGTACATGCGAACTAGTACCTAATCAGATCTAGACACAGCTTCAACTAATTTCCAGTTCGAAGAGTATGTCGATTTCTATATGGGAGTGAAATTATTTTCGCGAAAAACAGCAACATATGATATTCAACTAGAATAGAGAAGGCAGTTTACATTTAAGATTTCGGGCAAATGCTAAATTTACCGCCTGGGGTCTGCGTCCCTTAAAGCGTCTCCATACCCCTAGCTTAGCTACGACACTGCCACGAATGTTTACAATTTCATAATATCCAATCACTGTAAAATTCGATGTAGTCGATAATAACTATTGTCAACTAAGTTCAATGCACTTGCTCCAGCAATTCTTTAGCTTAATAATTCCACAGGCTTAATTAATTTCTTCGCGGCGTTTCTAATTGCTCATTTACTTCTATTTCACAATATCGTTCGAATTGAATTGTTGTCTCTCCAGGAATGTTTGGGTTGTCTTGAAGTAGGTGTTCCGTGGTCATTGAATCGACAGGAGAAAGCTGTAAGTGGCAATCAGACTTCGTTTATGAACTCAAATAATTTTAATATGCAAAAGGGATTCGGTTCTGAATATACATTAAAAAAGGGTCGCTACAAAGGCGACGTCAAGTCAGAAGCTTTTGACTTTCCGTTCATCCACCATGTAACTACCTTGTAGCAAGATTCATAATATCCAATTTAAACTCTAGAGCTGAGGTGACTCCAGTGTCTGAAAGTGGAGAGAGTTCGATTCCCACCAAAGTTTGTTGAAAAAATTTTTTTTTTATAAATTCATACTTAGGGATATCGTATTCAATCGTTTTTAAAAGTATGTAATCTTCGAAAAAATCGCTGTTAAATCATTTCAAACTCAATAACAACAACAATAAAAATCAGAATGAGACATTTCGTCAATCTGATCGCCTTTTTTCTGACGTTTGATTTTTTGCATATGCATCATGAATGTTCTTATTTTTTAATGAAGTCAGTTTATCAACGGCTTCGATTTGAATCGAGTTTTCTGAAAATGCCAAGACGTAAATTAACAAACGCTGAGGCTAATAGGGCTATCGGAATGCTACAGGGTGGCCTAACTCAGGTTGTTGTAGCGGAAAGGCTCCAAGTCAGCCAAAGTGTGATATATCGACTTTGGAATAGGTTCAGGGAGACATGTTCCGTGATGGAAAGAACAAGGCTTTGTGGTCGACTAAAAACAACACCTGCTCAGGATCGGTTCATCACCGTTTCGGCGAGAAGAAACCCTACGTGTAGAATACTATACGGAATACTCATCAGAATGCAGATGGGGTCCAAGTTTCCATCGAAACCATCAGAGGACGTTTGAGAGAGGTGAATCTAGGTTCTAGACGTCCATTAAGAGGAGTTCCATTAACACGTGACTAAAGCGTAAAAGACTGGAATGGGCAAGGCAACATATCAATTGGAACGATCAATGCATAGTGTCCTTTCCACTGATGAATCCAGATATGGACGATTTTCAGACTCTCGAAGAATAAGGGTATGGACAATCCCACGCATACCCCGTAATCGTCGCTATGTCCAAGAAGTCCATCCATTCCACATTTACCAATACCTCGCGCTCACCAGATTTGAATTGTATAGAACATGCATGGGATATACTCAAGACGATTAGATAATCATCAACCTACACCAGAATCCTTAAATGATCTGAGAGAGCTTCTGCCCCGTTTATGGAACCAAATTCCTCAAGAAATGTTCAACAACCTCGTGTGTAGTATGCAAAGAAGATGTCAAGCTGTTATTGATGCCCGTGGAGGCCATACATTGTATTGATAGTCTTAAAATGCTTGAATTCTCTGGGACTGAAATTTCGTTATTTTACTCGATTTTTTTAACCACCCTGTATACGCTGCAGACCTACAGGCTAAAATTAATTTGCAACTTGAAATCATATTGATATGAATTTTCATCACATGTTATTTTAACTATATTTTTTGCAATTCAAGTCAATATCCATAACTCATGTGGAGCAGTTTAATTTTTCCACGGAAAATTGAGTACCTTGAAAAAATGCTATCTAATGTAGCCATCAACAAAAAAATTCCAACTTTGCAGGTTTACTGCCATTTTGAATTTTCTTCTCCTGCACTACAATTGAATTGAACGCACTAAAAAATACGGAGATGTGACCAGAAACCGTTATTTCAATTTATTTTTCGAAAACCCCTAGAAGCAAGGGCTGATATAGCTGTTTTTCATGAGAGGGTAATAAAGCTCATGGAAGGGGGTAATAACGATTGGAAACTATTAAATCAGGTACACAATGTATGAAATATTTTATGTGCACCACCTCTTCCTTAGGTCTTCGTTCGATACTCATGGGGGGAGGGGGTGTAGTTACTCCCCAGTACCCCCTTCCGTAAATCCGTCCTTGCCTAGAAGGTACCTATAGGAAACCATAATTCACAGATAATAATTGGATAGCAGTAGCAACACGAAAAATGTGATAAACAAGGTGTTCTATTTGAATTCGAAATATCAGTGTTGCACTTCGGAACATAAGAGGTAGTAATGCAGCAGTTCTGAAAATCAATATAGAATCAATATATAGCAGCGCTGATTATTGATTCCTCCGAGACCTCGGACAGTAGCCAGTACCTTTAATATTTCAAGCACCTTCGATTTTTGGATATCCATATACATCTATTGATGGAATTACCAGCGGTTGACCCTGTACGTATTCATCTACACTAGCATAGATATACATTTCATAACATAGGAAGGCAAGGCGTCCAAGGGGGTCAAAAAATTTAAATTAGACTGATCATCTAATTGTGGAGAAACCACAAACTCAAATACAACTTCGTTATCCGTAAGACAAAAATCTGTTACCTGAAATTGAATTTGTGGGGAGCACTCGGGATCAACAAACATAAATTGTTTGATACAAACTTGAACCGATCAAAGAGGAATAGAACGTATACCGTTATTCGATATATTTCGAAACCAATTAGGTAAATTGTGAATAGATAACTCGCGAAGATAAGTGAGAAACTATCAACAAGCTGTTGGGCCATTATAAAAAAACCGTCATCGTTTTATTTAAGCGTTTCCTCCGATTTCAGGGATTTGGTATTCAAAATTCTCAGATCACTCGATTCACCTAATCGTCAATAAAATGGATTTAATATTATATTTTTTCCGGTCTCATCATTATACGGGTATCTATAACTGCGATTCTGATCTCTTGAAGTTAAGGTTATGTTTGGTCTGAAATTTTAATTGACGATAACATTATTTTTTTTTATTTTGCATTTATCAGTGTTCCTATCAACAGGCATGTGAAATATATATTAACTGCAGAACTGCTTAGTTCATTCGTTTTTCGTATAATATTATTTCACCGGCTCATCCACCATTTTGTTGCTACTGTGAGGATAAATCATTTCTGGGCCAATTATGACGGATTTTCAACAGGTTTAATGCTAAGCCTGCCTTATCTCTGTTTCTTGTTGCACCAACTTTATTTTTGGGCAACCTTGATACCTTACAATTCCACAATTCCGACCTACAGACAAAATGATAACGCTCTCATCCACAGGAACAAGCGCGCAAACTATAATTTTCTCTATTTCAGTATCGTAATGAGATCATTACAGTACTCAGTACTAAAAACAGTGCTGTAATAATGAACTCATTACACAGGAAACGTTTTCCAATATTCATTTTTTAAAACATGAAAATCAATTTTGGATAGAAAGTACACGACGAAAGGCCAAATGCAATACATCACAAATAGCAAGAAAGAAACATTCATCGATTGTAACCAACAAATTTGTTGATTACTGTCCTTCGACAGTAGACAATTCCGCATTTGTATAATTTTCAATTCTTCTCGATATAGATGCATAGATTCATAAAATATCTGGTGTTAGCACTGATTAGATTTTGTTTGAGACTTTCTTGTCGATCGAAAATCTGAGTTCTTTTAACTACTGTTCATTTCTCCCGAAAGGAGTAGCACTTTTTCCCATTGTCGCAGTAGCGCCACGACCAATAAAATACTGCGGATTATTCCGGAAGTAAAACGAGAACTCAAATCTAGAGTGCCGTTTTGATCTACAAATTTTGGTCACGATTTTTAGTAAGGAGTCGTTACACCAAGTATTTCTATGCATCCATTTCTCGATAAAAAAAATATTGATCGCTTGGTTACATTAATGATATACCGAACTAGAAGTTTACAAATGAAGAAACGCTAATTCGAAATTTCGTTGAAATATTCGTATTCAACAGAATGTTTACAGCATCATACTAGCGTCGCTATTAAATATTGTTTTGAAGAAATGAATTATACGCGTTTAGATGTTTTATTTTTTTGCCTAAAAACGGCTACACATACGAAAAAAAGGCATGAAATATTTTTGGTCACAAATTGAACGAGGAGTTCAAAAATCATTTTCAGTTCGAAAGATCTTAGTGGCGTACCATTATTTTTCTCTTAGAAAAATTGAGATTATTACCCGTATGCTTGCTAAAGGTGAAGAAAAACCTACCAAAATTCAATTGCATATATCGACCGGTTTCAAAGTAATAATAGGCAGTTTTAAGAAAAAATAAGCACCCCGTATCTCGGAAAACGAAGCATTTGCGGGCAAAAGTTATAGGTTTAACGAACTGTTATGCAGTTCACCTCCTGAAGTTTGTCACACTTATTCACCCTCTATACTGCAAAAAAATGTATTTCGACTCATGGATTCCTGTTGTTTCATTACCCTTTTCAGAACCTCTCTCAACATATACCTACAGGTACAGTACAACCTAGGTCAATCAGAATATTATTTGTACCTACGTGACTAGTGGGTAGATTATCATCATAATCACATAGACTACTTCTTGCTGCTTCTTCGGAGTAGAGTTAATCTATCTGCTTTGCTAGAATCATATTTAACCTGAATTTCAATATTTCCCAGAGGTATGCGGTTTGACATGCGAACATTTCCTGGATTCGAAGATATAAATTAATAGGAGCTTCTCGCCTTGCCATGCTTCCGCAGGTTATTTCATAATAATTGTTGGCAGCCTGAGGGAAAAAACAAAGTACCTCAGCTATTATCATGGAAAATATACTTATTTATTACTCAGGAGTGATTTCTTCGAAATGCCTCACGTGTTGTCGACGATATGTGCTCTTGATTGTAATTTATTGTCTCATCAAGGAATAGGAAGAAGTTTGAGGCAAGAAGTATGAATTTTCATGAAGTATTACCTTTCTTGTGCAAACATTATTCATTTTTGAGAGTTTGTCGATGGTGTTGTTTTGAAAATTGAGTGATTTTTTACACATAGAATGTGCTGTCATTTTTTTATAACAAAGTTTTGAAAAAAAAATTATGCTTTCTATCCTAATTTGCAGAAATAATGCCATCTTCAGAACTACCATATTGGGGTTTTCCCAAAATTATAGTTGTAGGTCCGCTTCAAATAGGTACGAAACGTAGTAACAGAGTTCATTTCCATATTTATCTTTATTAAATATGCGACGGGTGATGTTCATACACGAGACGCTTAAAAATTCGAATTATTATTTTTTTTTCAGAGAAATTTTGGTATAAGTTATGGTAGTGAAATTTGGGATTTCATGGGTGCTTTAGTTGATATTTATCATATACCCCCCTTATGAAAAAGAGCTATATCCGCCCTTGTTATGTTATGAAGAACTTACTATATTGGAAAAAAGTTTTCGAGAATAAGTTGTGAAATTGTTGTAAAATTAAGAAAATTAAACACGCTGTATATCATAGGAATCATCAAATGCTTAGATATAAGTACATTACAGTACTGAAAACAGTATTGTACTGAACTCATTACAGCATTGTTTTCAGTTATATTTTTCGTTTTCTGGTTGTCAGCACTGGCTTTGGATCCTATCCAATTTCAACACACGTCAATTGTCGATATAATGTAATTTGGAAATGATTGTTGATGAGGCAAGTTTAAAAAATTGGCGATTTTTTTGGCGCCTATTCTATTCATGCCAGTTGGTTGCATACTGCATTTTCCATATCTGAAATTGATGAAGAAACGATCATGATCTGGTCTCATTTTATAGTATTCTCTAAGAAGAGTCAACCAGAATGGGTCCGAAATGATAAATTGCCTGGGACTTCAAGTTTTTGTATTTAGTAAGGACTGAACGAGAATAAATTCGCTACCACAAAAACGCTTATATCTTTTGAACCACTGGACCGATTCCAAAAATCAAACTCATTTTCGAATCATCTTCTAATTCTAATAAAAACTGTTTCTACAATAAAAAAACCAAAATTTTTTTTTACAAAATTCATGGACTTTTTCTGGGATTCTTCCCATCATGCTTCTTATAGTGTTCTCAGTCACGTTCTGGGATGCTGTCTTCCACTTTTTCTTGAATTCCGCTTATGTTTTCGTTGATTTCTGAGTCTTCTTCAATTCTCTTTTTACGAGGGCCCAATATCTTTCGATTGGCCTGAGTTCTGGGCAATTTGGTGAATTGGCCTCTTTGGGGACAACAACCAACTCATTAGCTTCGTACCATTCCTTGGTGGCCTTGCTGTAGTGGCATGGAGCTAAATCTGGCCAAAAGATTGTTGACACATCGTGCTCACGTAAAAATGGTAAAAGTCGCTTCTTCAAGCATTCCTCGATGTATATCTTCGAGTCAACAGAGCCTTGGCCAACGAAAAATCTGCTTCTTTTCCCACAAATGCAAATTGCTTGCCAAACCAGGAATTTTTTAGGAAACTTTGCTTGTTCCTTCACGCGAAATTGTTCTTCAACATTTCCACGAGAATCTGCAGTATAAAATTCCTGACCAGGAAGTTGCGAGAAATCAGCCAAGACATACGTTTCGTCGTCCATCACGCAACAGTAAACATTTTTCAAGAAATCTTTTTTTAATTACTTTGCTCTTGATTTTGCTCCTTGATTCTTCACAGCGTTCCTGTCTGGCACTTTCTGCACTTTGTATGTTCTAAGCCCACAACTCGACTTGATTTTCTGAACGGTTGACTGCGAACAACCCACTATTTGGGCCACTTTCCGTCCTGAAAGGTAAGGATTCTTCTGAAAGAGGCTGATGGCTTTCTTCACTTTTTTCGGGCTATGAAATCCCTTTTTCCTCCCGGTTCCTTCCTTGCGGTTAATTGTAAGATCTTCGTTGAAGCGCTTAACAACTCTTGATACCGTTTCCGGACGAACGCGAGCCTCTTTTGCGATTCTTTCGAAACTCCATTTTTGATTATTTTGAAAAAGTTTCACTATAAATTCTCGTGTTTTCACTCCGCTTGACATTTTGCGACAGAGAATTGGAACATCTATGAAGAAAATGTTCCACATGTTTCTGACGTTCATAACAAACCCGTCTGCATGCCCCTGCATATCCCATACTACCTAATACATACCTGAAAGTGGTTATATTGAGCATACATACACAGTAGCGGATTAACCGGTACGCTTAGTACGCTGCAGCGTAGGGCCCCGAGGTCCATAGGGGCCCCGGCGATCGAATTGAATTTTTTTTTTCTAGAATGGAAATTCAGTCTGTAAGTGTGAAAAAAAATAGTCAGACTGTACTATATTTTATAAGAAGCTCAGAGGCAACTTGCGAATTATGAATTATTACATTCACACGAGACGCAATTGAATAACAAGAGCCTCAGAGCAAAACTCAAATGTTGGAAAAAACACACCATCCGAGATTCAGCGCACTGTCCCTAATTATCTTGTCTGCCTGCAATATAAATTCCGTCAAGGGTGGCGGCCGAATTACAATATTTACAATTACATCATAATTCAATAAATTTGTCGACATTTCCTCTAGAATCTAGGAATGTGCTACAGAACGGCCGACCAGATATTGATTCGTTTAGGGTTGTAAAGTGAAAATTACTTGTGCAGAAGTTCTTAGGTCTGCATATTTACATTAATTTCACAAGATTCGAAAAGTGTTGACAGTGACGGGCGAGTTTCGTGTAACGTGTAAGATTCAAATATTGTGAAAAACTGAGAAGTGTTGGTGAATTGAACTATTTCTGTTTGTGGTTGGACTTTTAAATCCTTGTACTCTCATTGAACGATATAATTGATATAGAAAGTAAGCTTTACAGTGCAGTTTCATATGCTAGATATAACATTCTTCCAATTTTTCGGCAATTCGGCATAAACATAACACCATGTCTGACAGACGTTATAAGAGCGGTTACCAAAAACGAAAGCTCAAGGAGAGTAAAGAGCAGAGTAAAGCTAAGCATCTAAAATTGACAGAATTTTTTGCTCATTTTCCATTGATAAAAAATAAATATAGAACTGTTATGACAGAAAATAGACTACAGTTTTTAGGAATACTTTCTATCGAAAGTGATATAACGAGCAGTCTTGATTCTGCAATAAAAGAATTTGCTGATATTAAAATAAGAAAGAATCAATTTTTTAAGTGGAATTTCATGTTGTAGGTAACTGATTTACAGCTTTACGATACTTGTATCTTTTGTGATGATTTTATTTATTCCTTTATATCGATGCCGCAATAAAAAATTTTCAGATATGATATTCTAGAGATATTTTGTATTTGAATTTTGGTGATATTTTTCCCTTTCTTTAAGATTTTTATTCATCTTTTATATTTTGTTTAGATATACATAGATACCTTGTATTTTATTAATTAACTTTATGTTTTGTTTTTAAAGAAGTGAGTTTTAATTAAAAAATTCTTTTGAAAAAAATCGAAAATGTTTCATAGGGGGCCCCAAAAGTTTTGAAGCGTAGGGCCTCTGAAGTCGTAAATCCGCCACTGTACCTACATACAACAGGATTATATTGTTACCTTCATATCCAAATAAGTGTAATTTTTTTCAACTTTTGATTCCTTCGGTTTGTATTATGTAGAAAAACTTTTCAATAAATATTGCAGTCTTAAAAATTTTGAAATATCAATGCTCTGTCAGTCTGTCTTATACCTATCAAGCATACTGCGTAACATTGAATAAGTTCTTCATAATGTAGGGCATTAATTTATATGTCCTACTTAAGTGCACAAAAGAGGCCAACAAAACATATTCTTCAGACCACTTCACAAGTTTTTCGTATTCCTTTTCGTACAAGGATTTGGATTTTTGAGGTAATAATTTATTCGCAACTTTTCTTAATTCTGGAGGTGTTAAATCGAATTCGTCAGATGTATTTCACGAATTTAATGCGTAATTATAAACCATTCCAAAATTCGAAACGTACAGTGGCGTATATAGGGGGGGGGGCCGCCCCCCCCCCCCGAAATGGATAAAGAAAACTGAACTACTATAATAAATTGAACAGGCTCGAGAAGCATTTGATGGTGTAAGCATCTCGGGCCCCCCCCCCGAAAATATTTTCTATATACGCTACTGGAAACGTACGATTCAAATTCCGTAATCTGTCAATTTTCGTAACAGTCACACCAACTGCCAAGATACAGTACAAAAGTCATTAGGAGGTATAATCCGAATTTTTAATTTAATTTCGACAGTATTGCAGGAACCTCGACTGAAATAGAGAATATATCGTCTAATACTCGTTGCAGAAGGATATGATAGGAGCCCATTCTGCAACTAGTTTATATTCTCTACGATATTTATATTCTATGAATCGTATACATTTCCTTGTGTCGTTATTCGTGTGAGAGAGCAATCGATGAATAATATCACCATTTCTCGATTTCCAAATTTTCCGCCTCTTGAATAAATTAAAACGATGCAACAGGGCAGAAGAGGTCCCATCAATAATCCCAAAAGTACCATGCCCGTTCTGAAATCTCGAATTCGTTGCGACACAGTCGACAAATTCACGTAATCTTTATTTTTTGTTTATGTGTTAGTTTGTCTTCCGTTCCATTCAAGCCTATTCCGTATTCTATTAACAACTGTACGACCTAATTTATTGATGATTTCATTTAACGGTTTGCCGTGTCCAGCTTTTATCCGTTGATATTAATTATGAATATAAGGTGCTGTTCGAAGTTCCAACCTTCCATTAATTTAGTGAGGTTTGGTCAATCTGGTCGGTTCCACTCAAGGCGGAATGTATTCTTAGAAACGGACATCATTTCTTGAAAGATTGGCTATGGGAAACTCGTGAATGGGAAGACAGGTGAACGTTAAAGAATTTTGCTGAACTTTTTTAATTGAATTCATATTTTGTTATAGAATTATGTCTATCAACCTCCAGAAGATGATCTCTTCTCATTTGCGAATAAATCTCCTTTACGACTTCTTCTTTCTTTATGACAATTTCATAATTCCTTTTTTTTTGGAGTAGAAATAAACCGATGGAGAATCCAATCTTACGTTCTGGTAATGTCAGTTGAATTCGAAAGATATTTGAGTATTTTTGCGAGTATCAGCCATTCTTTTCACTCAAAAATAAGAAAAAAATTAAATAGATTCTAGTGTCAATCAACCCTCATTACAATATAAGAAAAAAAATTCCATCCATATCTTGACATATTCTTCAATCACACAGGGTGTTCCTAAATTAAAGGCATAAACGAAGAGAGAAGATTCCATTCCAAATCTACAGGGTATATTTTTTTGGGAAAACTGTCCACCTGTCCACCTGTTTTTTGGTGAGCCACTGCAAGTTTGAGAAATTCTGGAGAGAAGCTTTGTTGTTATACTAACTTCATGGTCACTTGTTGTTTTGTCGAATCTGCTATCAATTTCCAGAAAAAAATTTGATTCTCTTGGAATCCTGAGAGAAATCAAATCGTTATAAAAATCCAGTTAGTAAGCTGTGCTGAATAAATTCATTGTAATTTTTAATACATCAAATTGATATCTATGCCAAATTTCAGATGAACCTTGTGGAGTGCGGATATTATGAGAAAAAAACTTGAAAGAAAATTCTAACTGTATCTCGAAAACGAAACGTTTGCGGTCCCATGTTCATTGGACTTTTTTTTCCTCAAAAATTATCCAAGGAATCTCTGCTTTGCGTTTGTACCTCCAATTTAGGAACAATCTGTATTTTTTCAGCTAAAAATCAAATCAACAGAAGACAATATAATTATGAAAAACTCAAGATTTCAAATTGTATTTCTATTGCAATTTATTGATTTATAAAAACAAAATTCCCATTGGTATTTTCAACGTAGTTTGGTGCATTTATCTAAATGTGGATTCTTTCCTTCGAAATTGTCAAAAAAAGAAATGAGACTTGCCACAGGCATACCTAACCTTTATGAGATTATGAAACAGGTTTTCCAGAAGGAATGTTACAATTCAAAATGGATAAAATGGCAAAACTGTGGTATTTTTTACTTTTCTTATGTATTTTTGTGTTTAGTAGGATATTGTTGAATTTTTTTTATCGAAATGAGTTTTCATTTGTGAATAGAAAGAGGTATATATGTATAAGGGAGAGAGAGGGAGATATTTATTAGTGGATTACAAATATCTACATTTATTTTGACAAGTCAGGGATAAATATAGGAGACAACGACCCTATCAAGAAAAAATGCTGAAATCATTAGAAGTTACGTATACATTTCAGCAAAAATCAATTCTTTACAATATCGAACATCCTGAAAACATCAGGATGAAATAATTCATGGACGACATTTCTCAGATATTCACTATTATTATGATTAACTCGTCGTACAAATTTGAAAGGGATTTTCTTTACACGATACAGGAGTAGGAACCAGTACGAGAATGAAATGCATGAACACAAAAGAATATTGATTTGGTAGCAGCAAGTGTAGGCGAAAATCCAAATTTATCGTTTCCACGTCATTATCAACTATTAAATCTTTCTAAAAAATTAACATGGAGAATTAAAAAAAAAAGATTTGGGTTCTTGAACAAATAGAAAATAATGAACAATTTCATCGGAAAATTTTATTAAGTATGAAGTTTATTTTTGGTTGAATAGTTTCATGAACAAGCAGAATTGCAGAATTCAGAGATTTAAATCGAGACGAAACTACTCAGACAGCGTAATGCTGTCTGAAAACAGAATAAAGTCACTGTTAGATCTGCAATTCATATTTCTTTGAAGAAAATGGTAGAAGACTAGCAGTCAATGAAGAACGATACAGAACAATCTCAACGTATTTTTTTCCTGTTGTTGAGAATAAGAGACTGGAGAGTATTTGAGGTTGCAACAAGATCATGCCACTTGCCAAAAATTATGTTTTTTTCTTATTTTTTTGAATTGTATTTTCGCTACTCGAAAACCTGTTTTATTTTACATGAGCTTAGTTGAGAAACGCAGTTGCGAGAAAGATATTGTTTTATTGTTATACTGTCTTTACAATTACTCAATGAAATATTTATTATTATAATTTTTTAATTCATGTTGTCAAATAAAAACATATTTTTGTCAAACTATTGCAAGGTCATTAGCGAATAGTATATTCCAAAACTAGTTGCAGAATGGGCTCCTATTCCAATACGAATGCGAAATTCGAAAACGAGCGACGAAGGAGCGAGTTTTCAAACGCATGAGTGTTGGAATTGCATTCTGCAACGAGTATTAGACGATATTTTCTCTATTTCAGGAAAAATTTCGTGAAATACTGTTGAAATTCATTGAAAACTTCAGATTATACATCCTAGTGACTTTTGTATTGTATCCTGGCAGTTGGTGTACTGACGAAAATTGACATTTCCAACTTGACGTGTGTTGAAAATGGAAAGGATCGGCAGTCATTGTTGACAACCATGAAACGAAAAATATGACTAAAAACAGCGCTGTAATCAGTTCATTTTTCATTACAGCACTGTTTTTAGTACTGTAATGAACTCATTACGATACTGAAATAGAGAAACTAATTTTTTCGTTTTTTTACGGAGCATGAGTATGAATGTCTGAGTTCACCCCATATCTGCGGCAATATTTTTGAAAAATTCCCCTTTTCCAAAAGCCGAAGTAAATTGTTGCAACATTTTCATGCTAACATATACTAAAAACTGGAAAATGTCTTTTTGGTTGAATAAATTTGTTGACACTGAGTACATAATTACACAAGTGCATAATTGAAATCATCTTTGGGATAAGAAGGCCACTGCAGTTTATGATCATTGTTTCAGTACAGATTGAGTCTGATGGCCTGATGGGGCTGAGCATCATCATCCACGGATATAAATTTTCAGATATTTTAAGGGAGAGGAAGGATATATGCACGAATAATTTCTGCTCCTCTTTATTTCATTATTCCCCTTCGACAGACAAACCTTCTGATAGAATTTAAAGATTCGTACGTGTTATCGACATATGAAATATGCCATATTTTCCATTTGAATCTTTTTTTATCAGATCAGGCATTATCTTCATTGAAACCTTTTTTTCAGATGCTTCATCATCCAACGAAGCTGTTCATCTCCAACAGCGCCTACAGAGTCTCAGCACGGAACTACTAACCCTCAGAAACCGTCTACATGTTCAGGGATCCACCACCCCAACACCAACCACCTTGAAGCCGACACCACCATTGACAACTTCTCAACCCATCATACCAACACGTCTGGCAACGCCACTGTTCTCCTCCATAACAGAGCTGCGAGACCAAGTGCCAAATGTGGGGTCTGATTTGGAGGACCTGATACATCTTCAGGGTCCTCTAACCGAGGATGCTGTTATGAAATGTCTTCAGGCGAAGTTTGCTATTTCGAATTTTTATGTAAGTTGTTTAAGTAGGCTGTGGATATGACCTAGTATTTTCTGAAGCTTATATTATGGCTATTATGCCCATAAATATCTTTTCCAAATTGTTGATTGTGTTCCTATAACCAAAAAGGGACATTAGACTTTGCACTTTTTGGGAAAAATAATATTTTTCTGCGTCAAGGTGTAATAAAGGAACTACATATTTATATTGGAGGAAGCAATTGAGTCAGGTGACTGGTGGTATTATTGTTCACACCTCAGCTAAATTTCCCGAACGTTGTTATTTCTACACGTGAGTTCGACGGGGTTAGAGAGCGTTTGATTTTAGCGAAATATTCACAAAAAGATATAGCCATCAGTCCTCCCTGTCGGCTTGCGACATTCTTATCAGCATGCCTTCGGATTTGAGTCTCTCAGATACCTTCGCATTGTGAATCACACCCTGTATAAACCATGTCTACTAAGGACACCGGCCCTCTATTAGGGCCGAGCTTCTAATAGAACACATTTCCTCCCTCTACATAGTTATTCGTTTCTTGAGTGGGTGTGGGTATACTAAATCCTTCATAATTCCATTTTCAGACCAATGTGGGGCCTATTCTCTTATGCATTAACCCTTACCGAGATGTAGGAAACCCACTAACCTTAAGCAGTACAAGAGGGTTAGCGTTGAGCGCCCAACTCAGCTGTGTGGTTCAAGAGGCCATAAGACAACAATCAGAAACGGGGTACCCACAAGCCATAATCCTTTCCGGTGAGTAAAAAATTATATCGACAACATTAATAAATCATCTCTTGCTGTAGTTTCTAACGATGTTAATCAAGATGAATAACAAAGGGAATTTATGCATGAGAAAGCACTAATTTGTTTTGAATAGGAGTAGGTACATTATTAGATATCATATTGTTAAGAACAATTTCGAATTAATCTACTCTAATTATTCTATTCTTTCGTTTAGGTACCAGCGGTTCTGGTAAAACTCACGCCTCTATGCTACTCTTGCGACAGCTTTTCGAGGTCGCTGGAGGTGGACCAGAAACTGATGCGTTCAAACACTTAGCTGCTGCCTTCACAGTATTACGTTCCTTAGGCTCTGCCAAGACCAGGTCAAATTCAGAATCGAGTCGAATTGTAAGTTGAATAGGGTTCTGAATGAGAAGTTGAAACGTTTTTGAGCTTATCAATCTATTGAGTGAAATGAAAAAGGTTTTTAAAAATATTGGTATGAGTTTTGCTCAAAGATAATTCAGCAAATGTTCATTGAGTTGTTTCAGGGCCCAGGCACATTTTGATGTAAATTTTGAAATGATGAAGTGAATTTTAGAACTTTTGTGATTAAGAAAATTCATTTTGTATTAAATGCTGGAAATACAGTAAGTTATTCAATTTGGCACTCAGGTGGCCATATTTTTTTCACACCACGTTAGGTTACTTATGAAAAAATATGCAAAACATCCAATTTGAGCTAGCGTATCTATCCAGGAATACTACCCAAAAAACAGATTGGAAATATTTCTTCATTTGAAGTCTTACCACCAAAAAGAGTGGCAAAGGGTTTACATTTTTTGAATTTGAGAACATTCTGAAAATGGTGATGAACTTCTACTGAACATAAAACATATTTTTCTGAACCGCCACGAAGTCCTCTACCTGCAGATACCATATTATCCAATCATATCAGTCACGCCGCACCCAATATATTTGTTGATTTAAGTTGTCGAAGGTGATTTCCCAAAATGAGGATAAAAAACGTGACAATATAATTTCATTTTCATTATCTTCGTTTCTCAACAGAATTGGATAGAAACCGACAGATTGAGCAGTGTCATAGGCAGGTGCGTATACAGGGTGTTTCAGAATAAGGGAGCGTTAATTCGGGAACTTAATCCTCAGATGATTTTATGAGATAAAGTTCCTATGGACTATAGGTCCCTGATGCACTGTTTCTGAGATACGGGGTGTTGAAATTAAAAAAAAAATTGGTTTTATGAAATTATTCTCTACACCGTACACGAGTTTTGGTAGGTCATGAGTACGCATTAAGACATATGAAGGCGACTAAGCTGCCTTAATCTGTGTCCAGACGATTTTAGAAGTAATCAAAGAATTTCTTAACTCTCTTAGATGAAATTGCATTTTATTTTTTTTCTCAGAAAGTATTCGTCGCAGGTAAAAAACTCAGGAGACCATTCTTATTGTGAATTATATGGTAATTACGAAATTAATTTAAAATTCGAGAAAAATTATTGGCGTACCAATTTTTTGACCCAATTTGTTTGGATAGAAGTCTGTACGGACGCCACTGGTTAAAATTGAACATCATTTTGTATAGGAAAAAATGTGTCTTAATGCGTACTCATAACCTACCAAAACTAAAAAAAAAATCGTGTACGGTGTAGAAAATAATTTCATAAAACAAATTTTTTTTTTCAATTTTCAACACTCCGTATCCCAGAAACAGTGCGTCAGGGACCTATAGTCCATAGGAACTTTATATCATAAAATCATCTGAGGATTAAGATCCCGAATTTACGGTCCCTTATTCTGAAACACCCTGTATATAGGGTGTTAATTGATTGGCTTGGCATTCCCTTTCTCACCTCAGCTAACGGAAAACGTTGATATTCACCGAATCGAATATCATAATATTCAGGGTTGATTGGTATGTTACAGGCAATATGAATTTTCACTCAATTATGTATTCGCACAATTCATTCTCTCATCACATTGAATGAAGTAGGACGTAGGTACATATTAATATTGATCGTATAATGAAAGTGTGATATGTCGCTTCTTCAAAAAACTCTGGTTGTTGGGAGAATCATATAATTTTGACACTTATTGGGACGCATACCGTAAAACATGACAGCTGGTGCATATTCGAAATGCAAGTTTCAAATTGGTGAAGAGAACACGCATCTTATTTTTATTGATCTCTCGAAAAAAGTTTGGTGCCATTAGGAACATGCCGATATTACTCTGCCATCCTCATTAGCAAAAACGTGACTCATTGCAACAAAAATAGTTCACGATTAGTTTCAGATCTGAATTAAATTGGCACTTCTGCATTCATGATTGCTATCAAAATATAGCATGATACACGAACATGTCCGATTTAATTTTTTATTCGCAAGTGTTCCCAATGCTCCTCCTGTATAATACCATACCTTAATGTGAAATATGATGCTTGAAATTTAAGAAAATTGGATAGTTTTCTTATGGAGCAATCAGTAAGATTTTCAATAACCAAAATGCTCTGAATTACAATCTAATTTCTACTCAACTTTAGCGCAGCAGTAAAATTTTCGGATTTTATTATTCAACTTGTACTTGGAATCATCAAGGTCAATCGAGACCAAGCGCGGATCCAGGGGGGGGGTCATGGGGGTCATGACCCCCCCCCTGGACTGGACGAACCCTCAAATATTGTGTTTGATAAAAAAAAATCAATTGGCGGGTATGTAATCCACCTGACCGTGACGCGTATTGGCATTGTTTACTACGGTGCAACGCATACATGGTGTTGGAACGCGGTAAAGAATGGCTGAACTAATGCTCTCTCTACCCAGACATATCTTACTACGACTCAGCGCAGCGTGGTGTTCAGGCGTAGTAACTATTGTATTATGGATACGATTCGTGAAAATTATGATCATATTCTAAATGATTACATTTTTAAAAAATATGATAATATTCAAGCTCATATAGCCAATTATTAGGATCGAATGGAAGAGTGGGCTTTGGCATATAAAAGTCATTCATTAACACGAGGAAATAATACGAACAATTATGTACATAGAAGCTATTATTCGCATTTTTAAAGACATTGTTCTACAAATATGTAAAGCGTTCAATGCTTTTGCCTTGGTTGCCAATGTTTTCGAGTCCTATCCTATCAAAGACGTCACTCGCTGTCATTCACCTGTTTCCGGAACTCAAAGAATGGGATACTCTTTGAAAAAATGTCACATTGTGCTTAGTCTCCGTTGAAAGAATCCACGAGAATGTGTTTCTTCGGAAACCGATGATAACATGTTTTATACTGCATATGTAGATATTGCATTTTGCGGCTGTGTTTTTGGACAGGGTGGAAGGTATTGTAAGGACCTTCGCGCCATTCAGAATAAGTATCTATGGAATTACTTTCAGGACCTGTATGCGAATAAACGCTAAAGACAGAAAAGAAGTAGCAAAATTAGCTCTAGGAGAAAACATATCCTCAGAACTTTATGACGACATGTCAACTGATGTGGGTATAGAAAATGACTTGCCAATTACTACAAATCAACAAAGTAATGTTTCTACCCAACAAGATAATTTTTCTGTAGTACCAATAAACACTGTCGAGAATGCCAATGAAACAAATTTAGGAGAAGAACTCAGCTGCAGCAGAACTAACAGAAAATTTTGAACGCATTATTAAAATAGCCTGCGAAAATAAATCGGTTGATATGGTTAATGCCATGAAAAAATTTAATCAGACTTCAAACAAAATTGTTACACCATCCGACGCATTAAATTTCATTCTTGCATCAAAAAATATCTCACGAAAAAAGAACATTACTGTTCAGCCAACATCAGTGAGCCAAAGAAAAATTAGACGTCGTTTATCATGCGACGCAAAACGCATTCAAGATCTTTATGCTTATGTTTATGTATTATTTTCTAATAATATTTTTTTATTTTAGTGTGGTTCAATGAACTATTTTTGGCGATAATATAATATTGTTATCTTTATGAACGCGGGTTGCAAAATTGCGAAAGAAAGCAACTTTGAACTTAGTTGAGTTGGAAAGCGGTGAACAATGAGACCCGAGAAGAGACGTGTATCCATAATATTTACAATAGTTACTACGCCTGAACACCCTGCTGCGCTGAGTCGTAGTAAGATATGTCTGAGTAGACAGGGTATTCGGTTCAGCCATTCTTTACCGCGTTCCAACACCATGTATGCGTTGCACCGTAGTAAACAATGCCAATACGCGACCGTGACCCCCCCCTTTCTCGAGAGCTGGATCCGCCACTGATCGAGACTAGATTTTTAAATTGTTTTGGAATATACAGGGTGTCTCAGGAAAGTGGTAGGAACCAGAAAATATGTTTCTCCTATGGATTACCCAGTATTCTATTGCAGATTAAGAGAGCATGGTGAAAATAAGACTCAGTTTTTTGGCATTTCTGAGTTATTTCGGTTTTCGCGGAAAAAACTCGATAAGTTTGACATGAATGAATTTGGTGGAGAATGATTTTGGCTGTAAATACAAGAATACCGGTAATGAATACTGTATCTATAATAATTATTGAAAAGTCTACTGAGTGTTCAAAATGAGAAAACGCATTGACGATATATTCAACTATAATTTCGGGCTATCTCAAATGGCCACCTTATTTTATTCTTTCATTCGAAAGCAGAATTCGTTGATTTTGAAAATCTATAGAATTTCGTCAGAGTCAGACCTTATTCTTAGAGTTTCGGAATTATTTGCGAGTTTCTGAGAAATTCGAAATTCCTTGTCCCCCATAAACATAATCATTACTGTTCTAATTCTTCATATCTAAGGAACCTCAAAAATTTTTCATAGACAATGAATTTTGCTATCGACTGAAAAAATTAAATACAGGGTGTGCCATTTGAAATAGGCCCGAAATTATAGTTTTAATATGTAGTCAAGGAGTTGTCTCATTGTGAACACCCAGTAGAGGTTTGAATTATAATTTTAGATGCGGTATTGATTAAATAAATCATATTCAGCCAAATTCGTCAGATTTTAAAACATGGGATATCAAATAAACCGAGTTTTATTTTCGCCATGCTCTCATCAGAATCTACAGTGAAACACTGGGTGTTTCATAAGAAAAAATCACCACTTTCCAGAGACAAACAAAACGGTTTCAAAACATAGCCCCCTGAAACACTCTGTATATTGTATATGGAAGATTAATTGAGTTATTGTGATCGTGGGTTATTAATCAAGTGTGAAAAATATGAATCTGATTCAAATAACGAAATGCACAAAAAAATCATAATCATCCTTTTTCTTTCAGGGCCAGTTTATAGAAGTACAAGTGACTGATGGTGCTTTATATAGAACCAAGATACATTGTTATTTTTTGGATCAAACCCGAGTTATCAAACCCCTTGCTGGTGAGAAGAATTACCATATATTTTACCAAATGTTAGCCGGACTATCTAATGAAGAAAGAGCCAAACTGAATCTGGAAGGCCATAAGCCATCAACCCTTAAATATTTAATGAGCGGGGATACTCGTCAAGATTTAGCAGAAGATGCTTCCAGGTAAAATTTCCTAAAATGTTTCTGTTAGAACCTCATTCATCATCTCCTCTTTTTCTAGATTTCAAGCTTGGAAAACGTGCCTTGGCATTCTGGGAATCCCATTTTTGGACGTAGTCAGAGTTCTCGCAGCTGTCTTGCTGTTGGGTAATGTGCAATTTGTCGATGGCAAAGGACTTGAAGTAGATGTAAAAGGAGAATCTGAGCTCAACTCTGTTGCTGGTCTTCTTGGAGTTTCCGGAGCCACTCTCTTCAAAGGACTCACTACAAGGACACATAATGCTAGGGGCCAACTCGTCAAATCTCTATGTGATGCAAACATGTCGAACATGACGAGGGACTGTCTAGCGAAAGCCTTGTATTGCCGTACTGTAGCAACAATTGTGAGGAGAGCCAATAGTTTGAAGAAATTGGGGTCCACACTCGGCACTCTTAGTTCGGATTCCAACGAATCAGTCCACAACCAAGCGGAAGTTACGAGTCAACATGCCTCTACGTCTGGAGGAAGCAACAATGCTGGGAGTAAATCTATGGCAGCTTTGAATAACGCAGTGCGACACGCAACGGATGGCTTCATCGGTATTCTTGATATGTTTGGTTTCGAGGATTCGGAACCCAGTCAATTAGAACATTTGTGCATTAATCTATGTGCTGAAACTATGCAGCACTTTTATAATACTCATATTTTTAAATCTAGTATAGAATCCTGCCGCGACGAAGGAATAAACTGTGAAATAGAAGTCGATTACATAGACAACGTACCTTGCATCGATCTGATATCCTCATTACGCACTGGCTTATTGAGTATGTTAGACGTAGAGTGTTCCATCAGAGGTACTGCTGAATCATACGTTTCAAAAATAAAAGTACAACACAAACAGAATACAAGATTGTTTGATCCAAAAAGTTCACGTTTATTCGGCATCCAGCACTTTGCAAATCGTGTAGTTTACGACGCCACTCTTTTTCTGGATACCAACAAGGATGTTGTACCAGATGATTTGGTTGCTGTTTTCTACAAACACAGTTGCAATTTCGGATTCGCTACCCATTTATTCGGAAGCGAGTTGAAAGCTTTGTACGCCACCGAAAATGTACCAAGGGGTGTCAGTTTCAGAATATCCCCAACTTCACATACGGACCTATTAAATGGAGATGAGCCTGTATCAACTCTAACTCAAGATTTCCATACCCGTTTAGATAATTTACTGAGAACGTTAGTCCACGCTAGACCGCATTTCGTAAGGTGTATTCGCAGTAACTCCCAAGAAATTCCAAATAGGTTCGACAGAAATGTGGTGGTACGACAAGTGCGGTCACTTCAAGTCTTGGAAACTGTCAATTTGATGGCTGGTGGATATCCTCATCGAATGCGGTTTAAGGCTTTCTCTGCTAGATATAGGCTTTTGGCACCTTTTACCAGGATGCATAGAACTGAGGACAAAATAATAGAAGACTGCAATCTCATTTTGCAACATGTTATCGATGTAATTGGCAAACCTCAACTAATATCCACAAGTTGGGCTATGGGAAAAAGGCACATTTTTTTGAGTGAAGGCTTGAGGCAATACCTCGAAAACTTACGTACTGAAACTCGTCAAAAAGCAGCTTATCTGATACAAGCTGTTTGGAGGGGTTACAAATGCAGATTAAGATTATCCACTACCAAACGTCATAAAAATAATGAAAACAATAAGAAAGCTATAAACCGATCAACAAATAATGGAACAATACGTCCACGACCACAGCCTATAGCCGGTACACCCCCACCAGATATGAACGAAAAGTGCGACGCTAAAATAATCCAGCAAACTTGTACTCTCTTCGGATTAGACTTAGAGAGACCACCACCAGTGCCTCCAAGTCGGTCGTATACAGTTGCAGGAAATACCAAGCTAGGTTACCCCCAAACTCGCATAATGAAGATGTCGTTTCCTGAAAATAACAGTAGCAGTGGAGTTATACTCGCGAAAGGTGATACAGTATTAGTTGTAGGTGCTTCTCATAGAAGGGGGCACCTTATAGTTGAACATGACAATACTACGCTTCATGTTCCTTTCCAGTTTTTGGAGTTGAAACAGAGTGTTAATATTTGATTAATTGTAACGCGTTTAGCTTTTCAAATCGTAATTCCTATTCGACAAGGTGCCAAACTCTGGTAGAATGAAATATTAATCGAATATGGAGACCAAATATCACTCAATGCGATTCAGCTTGAATATCTAGTTTTTTCCAAATTGGGACATTTTACAATGTAATGCTGTTCAGCCCGATCTAATATTTTTTAATTCCATTAGAGAAGGGGTTCTCCAATTTTCGTATAACCATGTATTTCTGCCAGAGAATTTTTAACATAGTTCTTAAATATTTATTGCTCTACTATAATAAACGTAGATCCTTGCCAGAATTCATTATATCCGTAAGTTATTGATGATTTACTCATTTTTGTACAAATTATCTACCATAAGAAAAGAGATAAATACATCCTTTTAACTATAACACAAGCGTTTATTTTATATCTCAATTGATCTCTTGCTCAGAATTAAGAGAGCAATGAATGTTATTTTCACGGAGAATAGATTATGACCATGGTTTCGGCCTTAATGTGGCCATATAATCAGAGAAAAATATCACATCCTCGACACGGAACCAGTGGCGGCTGCTCAATAGGTGCACATGTGCACGTGTACCCCCAATTAATATCTTCATCTAAAGGAATTTACTTTTGTGTTTGACGTAAACGTAACGTTTTATATTTGGGTATGTATTCAATTTAATTTTTCATTTCCGATGTTCCGGTTCTGACTCCAGACGGCAAGCGAACTTCGAACGCCAATGCGAATAATACGCGTAGCGGCGTAGAGTCGTAGACGCTAGACGGCAGTCGGTACACTGCACATCCGAAGTGAGCCTTGATTGGAGCACCAGCGACCCCGCGCGCCCCAAACGTCCCGCTACAGTCCACAAGATTTAGCAGGCACAGGTACACATGCAGAATGTGTACGCGTAGGCATGGATAGAGAACTACGGTGCTACTATGTACCGATGTACGTCGTGTGTAGTTGAAATAAAAATAATGCTTTATTTATGGGTGAGATGCTGTCTACCGTGTTTGTTGTATTCGCGCAATTATGACCGAAAATTTGGAGAATCTATCTGCATTAGCGTACAATATTTAAAAACAATTCGTTTTTCTTTGCTGACATCAGAAGAAAAATAAAAAATCGAAAGTGCCGGTCGTCCAAATATGAATTTATTGATCACGCATGTAACAAAATGTAAAACACGCGATTATAAAAGAACCTTTAAGATAGACACTTATGAAAAAGCCGAATCGTTATGTGGTTGTGAAATAAGTAACAGTCTTTATTGTTTTCCTTGTTTGTTATTTGCTGGTTATGATCAAACAGAACGGACCAGATCCTGTGTCAAGGATTTAATCCATTAAAAGAAAAAAATAAAAAATATCAAAGTTCCAAGACACATCTGTCATGCAAATTAGGTTTTAATTTATTAGGTAAACAAGATATTCGACAAAAAATAAACAATGCTTACCGACTGAATATCGAGAAACATTATGAGCAAGTAAAACAGAACCGATACATTTTTATCGAAAATCATAAATTGTATTAAATTCTGTGGTGCTTTCGAATTAGCATTACGTGGCCATTATGAAGGAAATGATTCAATAAATCCTGTATATTTAGGTCATATCAATTTTTCGGCCGAATTAGATTTAGCACTCAGGGATCATTTGAATGAATCCACGGTATATTTAAATATAAAGATGATGAAACAAGTGACATTTCAAACATTTTTCAAATGGTTATAGTTTTCCGTTATACTTTAACAGACCGTACCTACTCCTTGTACTTACAATTTCAGATTTTTGCGCTAAACCCTTTTCTGAATATTATCCCGAGATAAGGCGAAAGAACGTCACAAAGTGCTCTGAAATGCAAGTTTTGAATGTTAGTTTTCAAATTTTGTTCCTCCCCCGAACTCCCACATGTGCACTCCCAAAATAAAAATCCACGCGCCGCCACTGCACGGAACACGGTACTCTAGTAGTGCCAAAAAGTATTGTTATGATCCTAGCTCCACCTAGTTCTATAGTAGTAACAATAATTCCCCTTCAAGTTCACCCGAAGTCCCGAATGTAAAGTGGCATTCCACACTATAGATGGTGGTACAGAAAATTCCGGTCAGGCGAGGCATTTTTTGTTGATATTTATATCAATTAATCAATGCGATGTACCTAGCTGACTATTAAGTTGAATACAGACTATTCTGACGTGACGTGATTTCACGTCACGTCAGGACCGTGCAGTGCTCACATTGGCCTAATATTGACGTGAACGCACACAACGATGTGTTGCATTTTTATTACTTCATATTAGGCCAATGTGAGCACTGCACGGTCCTGACGTGACGTGGAATCACGTCACGTCAGAATAGTCTGTATTCACCTTTAGACATTTATATTTTAGTGAAGTCGTGAAGCATTTACAGAGGGCATGAATAACTTCATTCTCAGAATGGTATCTACATTCCGCGCTTGAATAATTTTTTAGGTTCGTTTATAAATTGTAGCCAAATTCAAAATTTCTGCTGTCAGCTCTGAAAATTTTGTTTCAATTGATTCAATTACAAATTGGAAAATGCGAATCTACCTGCAAAGTAGCTCATAATCTCCGCACTTCATAACAGTGCTTTTTTGGTATTCAGTTATCGCTTTATATTAATATATTTTTCTTCAAATTTATAGAAAAAAACACTGACGTTAAATAAGGATCTTTTGAGCGCTCGTCTCATCCACCTTGTAGGCAGATTCCCCGTCAGAAATCCAACAGCTTTCGAAAAATTTAACAGCAGCTGTCAAATAAATCGTCAATGACAACCGGATTTTCTATTACAAAAATATTAGAAATGTTTTCTAATTATTCGTGAGAATTTTATACATATAGTTAATCATAACTATCTAGATTAATCAATTAACACAAGAAAAAACTGATTCCCGTTTTATACATGTATCCTCTTTAAGAGTTTCAATTCGTAGTTTCAAACGTGATCAGTATCCTCAATCCTGTCAACTTCTATTCAAACAACTAGAAGAGTGAAATAATTAACATTTTTACGATCAGTCGTGACCAGCTTAATAAAATTATATAATTTTCATCAAATACGTCACATGTGAAAACAAAACTTCAATTTTTGAAATTCAATACACATATGCCACATTTCAGTTCACGGCTTCTCATAGCGACGGCTTCATGTATTGGCGATTTCAACCACCGATGAGGGCGCTGCTGACTGTAAACAAACATGGCGAAATTCCAGTAACCTCTTTTGAAGCTACGTTGTTTTGATATGTAAAACAGATTATTTTAAGTGATTTTCTTAGTTCTCGTGATGATTTTGTTGATAATTTCAGTGAATTAATGTATTATTGACAGTGCACAGTCGAGTTTATAAAATTTTGTTATACAAATTAGCTTTTTTCCCTTCTAATTGGATCGACAATTCACGAGGTATTCGATGGAAATTATGTAAATAAATTATTGTTTTGAATGTTCTTTATTTTTATAGGAATAAACTACAAAATAGCAACACAAAAAGATTTACATCTGCCTAAACTATGATCAGAATGTGAATAAGTTCTGATGCGACATGAAAAACATGAAGATCTACGTATGGTATATCCTTATGATCAAGTATTACTTGAATATTCCCAAAATGTTAAGCAGTAAATTCATCAATTCAACCTCAGAACTTGGCCACTGAATACAACCTTCCAAAATATTTGCTGTATATTTAATATATTCACTAAAAATATTGTTCGCAGTTGTTCGAGAAACACTTAACGAAAATCTTTCCAGCAAGTTTTCTCCATCTATAGTTTATCCATGCTATTCTTCAGTCCAATTTTCCCAATATAGCAAAGGCATTAGTGATACATAGTGTTAAGGCATCTTTCTTACGAAATTCATGTAAACGTAAAGACCAGTTTTTATTTGTCCTTGAAGAGCTATTGAAATAATTGCAGTTACAATTGAATACAATTTCTTTCAGTACTAGTACTTAGCTAACTCAGTGTTCTATAATCAATCCACTTGCCTAAAATTATATACAACATTAGCATTAAAACATGAATCCCTTCGTTCAGGTACTTCACCTTATTTAATTTCTGCCTTACAGAAAGTTGAAGGCACAACTCAGTACCTTGAATTACGCTGATCAATTTCATAATCATCTTGTTGAGAATTATCGTATTAACCTTCCTCAGCAGTTAAAACTGCACCAGAAAATTGGACTCAAACAACACGCCTTGTAACCTAAAACATGATAACTTTGTGAATAATATTTTAAATGAATAACACTGATATAAATACCTTCTCAACAATTTTTATTTAAATACTAATTTATCTGTTCAGAACACTATAAAAACTTCGAAATATCACTCAAGAATACCTGGATATGAAACAAAATATTATAGCTCAAAAGCACGCGGAACATAGAAGATCTTGACGCATTACTGGTTCCGTAGTTTGGAATTTTTACCGAAAGAGGGCGCTTTGATCTTTGGATTCGCCATATGAAAGCCGCATTCGTTCACAGCCGTCAAACTTGTAAATTGATCTATGTTGCCACAAGCCTTAGAAAACCAAATTACTTTTTGACAAGTAGACATAACCCAACATTTTCAAACCCAAACAAATATTTGATTACGTTTCCAATGAGAGTGACTGTTTTTCTCATTTATCCAACTGTATATTAAACTCGAATATTATGTTAACTTTTGATATTTATACAGTTGATTGTTAATTTTATTCAATAAGAACCATGTTACATCTGAAGCTGTTTTTACTTTTATTTACATCAACTGTGATATTGGCTGAAATTAAAAGACCTACCATTTTAATATCCATATTAGCTAGAAATAAGGCTCATACACTGCCATATTTCTTAAGTTACCTCGAGAACTTGAACTATCCAAAAGATCGTTTGTCATTGTGGTAAGTATGGAAAAGTTTAGACTTGTATGTAACTGTAAAAGTTGTATTTCAAGGATTCAGAGTGATCACAATAGTGATGGAACTATTGAAATACTGGAAACTTGGATTTCGTCGGTTGAAAGTAGTTATCACTTGATAAAAAAAGATTTTGTTGTTACTCCTTCTCGTTATGACGGAGAAGTTGGTTTCGCACATTGGACTGAGGAACGGTTTCTGCATATCATTTCTCTGAGGGAAGCAGCACTCCAATATGCTAGAAATAGTTGGGCTGACTATTTCTTGGTGAGCTAATATGGCTGCTTACTAGGCATGTAATTTTCGCATGAAGCTTTTCAATTTTCTCTATGCTAAAATGCAAAGGAATTAAATTTTCTAGGCAAATGTATAGATTTCGGTATGGTTTAACACCTATTCTAGTGTTGCAAAATGACCATATCTATTACTAGTGTTAGACAGCAACCTCTTATTTTGAAAAGCAGTTCTGGATGACTGCTAGGCATTTATTTTTTGCATGCTAGAAATTTATTATCCTAAAACCTATCAGCTTTTAACTGCTACCTGTTGCCCTAAAAACAATGTTCTGCAACGATTCAGCAAACCAATAACAATTTCTTGAATTGCCGTAAACCTTATAGCTCTTCCCAAAAAATTATTTACTTTCCTATGTATCAAAAATTGTAATTCTATATGGATTGTCTGTATTTTTTTGCAGAAAATCCGAAATTTTTACTCAATAGCAAGAATCCATGAGATCGAATTGGTGAAAAGCCTTAGTACTTTGTTACCCGCTATAATACATAGATGTCCCTACCATTGTGTACAATTTAGTAAGATGTCTGTTTTTGGTCTGCGAGCCACTACCGACATCTATGCATGAGAAAGAAACTAAGCTTTTTCTGCTCATTTTGCTAAACCTGATATAGATGCTAAGAAACCATAGAACTTATAGTAATGTTACTATAGGTTCTATGATTGAAACCCTGGTGAACGACTTCTAACTAAAAATCGAGACAAAAAATTGTAGATCAAATCGGCACTCTTGATTTTGATTGTATTTGGCCTAGTTCCAAAATTATCCGTAGTATTTCTCGATCGAGACGCTATTGCGCCAATCGTAACGGCCTCTTTCGAGAGAAGTGAGGAGTAAATCACATACTCAGATTTTTTGTCAACAAGAAAGTTGAACGAATCTAATCGTTACCAACACCAGGATTTGAATGTATCTATAACCGGATTTCACTCCAATGATATATCATCTGAATTTGATAAACACTCGGAAGATTTAGTTAGCAGATTTCTGTTAAATAAATACTAGTTCAAAATACGTACTTAGGTGGCACCACAAACGTAATTGTAAATCAGAGGTCCCCAAACTTTTCGGCGCGACCCATGAATGAAATTTTTGCTGCATTCATTTTCCATGTTTTGACCATTTTGATTTGAATTGTCGAAGACATAGTTGAAAAAATATTTATTTAAAATAATAATAAGTCAATTATGCATTGTTTTCAATGGAATATTATGACTATTTTGAATATCTGATTTTTTCAGACAATTGACTGCGATGTGTTTTTAACCAATCCCGAAACTCTAAATTACCTTCTATCGAAGGATTTTGTAGTAGCTGCTCCTATGCTCAGATCTGCCGAATTATATTCCAATTTTTGGCACGGAATGACGAATGATTATTACTATTACAGAACTGAGGAATACAAACCCATCCTCTATAGAGAAAATAAGGGTTGCTTCGATGTTCCTATGATACATTCTTGTGTTATCATTAATCTGAAAAAAACTAAATCAGACTTTTTGACTTATATACCTAGCAAAGTTCCTAGATTCGATGGGCCCATTGATGATATAATAGCATTTGCAATTAGTGCAAATCGTAGTAACATACCTCTGAAATTATGTAATGAAGAAGTTTTTGGCTTCATTACAACTCCTATAGAGAAAGAGGACGATGTTAATGTTGACAAGGAGCAAGTGACTAACATAAAATTGGAAATATTGACGTATCAAGATGATCTGAACGTGTCAGATATATTGAAGAAATATATCATGATTCCAAAGAAAGATTTGATGGGATTCGATAGAATATTTATGATAAATTTGCTGAGGCGGCCTGAAAGAAGAAACAGAATGCTCAAATGTTTCACTGAGTTGGGACTGGATGTTACCATCATTGATGCTGTTGATGGCAGGTGGGACCCCAGATTTATTATGTAAAACAAACGGTTTTTCACATTTAAAAGTTTTTTCATGTAATAATTAGATGGCGAGGATGTTCTGTGTCATTTAAATGGACATAAGTTGACTAATGGCCAATGGGTCACTTAGAGTCCTGATGGGGAGTCGGGAACTTTTGAGCGCTTGTTCATCCTTGTCCTTGTAGATGAATTGGCATTAAAAAATCAAACGGCAATTTTTTACAGCTGTTCAAGAAATCTTTCCTTATATCAACGAATATGTTATAACAGAAATATTGAGGTTCTTTTCAATATTTTGCTAGAATTTTTCTTGGTTTCGGTTCCGCGATCTGAACAAAATTTTGTATTTTGGTTTAATACGCAAATCTCCATCTGAATGCGAAATTTCATTACGAACGAATCCGTAGATTCCAAATCATCGGAATAAATTTCGAACGAAATTGTGCCCTTAACGAACAAAATAGTGATTTTGATGCTTGAACCGGCACTCAAAAATATATATTTCATACACAGAATATAATGAAGAGCCTGTGGTTTGATATCAGAAGGAGACTTTCCTATCAATATGTTGAAAATTCGTTTTACGATCAATGGCTGAAAATAAGAATTTGTTGCATTTCACACAATGCATCTTTAATAAATAATTTTTCCACTATGGTCTATCTACTCATTTCGTCATGACTTGACGAATTGACGATGGCTGTGTTTTGCGAATTTTGGTCTATAACGACTAGATTCGACTCACTTATCATGAATACGTATTCAAATCCAGTATATTATGTCCGTTTGGCCGTAAACACGATAACTCTCGAACGGATAAACCTAGAAAATAGAAATTTTCAGGGTAGGTTCGAGTCTCGTCGAAAATTTCTTTCACCGAAATCTACCTTCAAGGTGGATGTTCGAACGTTCAAAAGCTCCTGACCAATGAATTCTGCCTGGTATGTTGAGGATAACCTCTGCGTTTTCCGAAAAATCATGTGTGGAAGTAGAATTCCACTGGTTTCTCAAACTAGTCTTCTATCTTGTGCATGATCCAGTTCTTAGAAATTTCGGTTTCTCACTTTGAATATTTCAATCTAAAAATTTTTCTTGCAGGATAATTATTCTTTTACTCCTCATTCAATTTTTATATTTTTATTCACACTGAGTGTATAATATAATTAGGTACTTCAATTAGCAATATTTTTTTGAAAATAGTAAATTTTGTTCGAAAATTTTCCAGAGAATTGAATGACAGCACGTTAAAGAGTATATCGTTCATGCCCGATTTTATAGATCCCTACCATAAAAGGTGAGTTCATTCAATTTGATTTCGATTTTGCTAGTTTCATTATCTTGATTCAGTTTCTGGAGGAATATCGATTAACTGGACTAATTATCTGAATATTCTTGGACGATATTACAAGATTGGCTTTACTGTCTCTCTTAGGTGACATTCAGCTGTTAATGTTGAACAAATCCTCCTCAGAAAAAAATTCCGATATTTGAGTTCGGATCCTAGCGCTCAAATATCGAGATTCTACATTGCTAACAATTATTTATGCTCTCTTTCAAAAGACTATATAAAGGGTGTTTCAAATTGCGCGTTTTTTTTTTGAATAAATAAAACTCATAATTTGCATTCATTTTCAAAAACTTTTTATTGGTGATTCAAGTATCAGTTATGACATTTATGTACGAAAAATAATATCTGTCAAATAGCCTCCTCTTGCAGCTCTACAGTCGTCCACTCGTTTGATGAAATTTTCGGTGACATTTTGACTCTATCTCACTAATGACAAGAATAATTTCATCCTCTAGTTCAGGAATCGATTGTTGATTATTCTTATAGACCTGGCTTCTCACATAACCCCCAAAGAAAAAAGTTCAACGGTGTCAATCACATGATCTTGGTGGCCAATTGACATCACCGTTTCTGGAGATTATTCGTTCAGGACATTTTTGTCTCAATAAATTTGTGTCATTTGCGAAGTGAGGTGTAGCGCCATCCTGCTGAAACCAAATGCCCTCTAGATCAATATTCATTAAATTAGGGCACAAAAATTCGATTATCATCGACGGTATCGATCACCAGTCACAGAACGCTGATTTTCATAAAATAATTCAACATTTTGAACGCGTTGTTGTATCGTGTACGAAGCCATATTTATAAATGACGAATTCAGTGCGCCATCTATATTTTATTTATTCTTAAAAAAAATCGCGCAATTTGAAACACCCTATATTTATGCACCGAAATTGTACTTCTCGAAAATTCACACAGTTGGAAGTAAAGCCTATGAAAAATCGGGTCCACAATATTCAAATATTATCATCTTATTTTCAGACCAATGACTTTGGGTGAAATTGGATGTTTCTTGAGTCATTACAACATCTGGAAAGAGGTAAAATTCCTAAACAAATTATTGATTTACGTACATTCATTATACCTACATAACTTTCAGATAGTATCTAATAAGTATGAAAAAACGTTAGTTTTGGAAGATGATATCAGATTTGAGCCTTACTTTAAGTTGAAAGTAAGGAATCTTATGAATGAAATTAATGTTAGACCTGATTGGGATTTAATGTGAGTATGAATTTTTTCACGATTATTGAGAAACATCATTTTATACTTTCCGTATCATGATGTGGAAAAACTTTTCCATAAATCAATTTGCTTCTACTTTCACCTCATGTTTCCAATCGGTTAAATTGGTGGTGAAGATATCATTTCAATGTAATATTTTGTTCAGTTTATTCTAAAATCACTTAGAAGCCCAAGTGCTGAAAATACCAAATTTTCAAAATGATGCAGTTCATCGACCTTGAGTGACTTGTATACAATATGCTTCATTCGCAGATACTTCGGAAGAAAACGCTTACAAGAAAATGACGAACCTTGGGTAGAAGGTTCATATTTTTTAGTGCAAGCTGGATATTCTTACTGGACTTTAGGGTACGCCCTGAGCTTGAGAGGAGCTAAAAAATTACTACAAGCTGACCCCCTGTCTCGTCTTGTACCAGTAGATGAGTACCTACCCATTCTCTTCGATAAGCACCCACAAACAAACTATAAGAAGTATTTTCCGCATAGGAATCTTGTTGCATTTTCTGTTGCACCGTTGCTGTTATATCCTACGCACTACACTGGAGAAAATGGCTATATAAGTGATACAGAAGATTCTAAAATTATCAAAAGGCCAGCCAGGGAAGAACTCTGAAATTATTGGTATAAGTTTTTATAATTGAAAATGAAAAACACACTTTGCGAATTTGAATTCAATCGAACATGGAAGTGTTCAGATTTTAACACTGTTGTAATTTTTCCAGGTGCAATTAATTTGTGATTATTTTAATGTTCACTTCAGTTATATGTTATTCTCATAAGAAGAAATCATGAGAAAGTCTTTAAAAGAAGTTTAAAATTGTTTATGATCAAGACTTTCAAAGCATGTTAATTATGAAATATTTTTAAATTTAAAACTATTATGTTTCAAGAATCTCTTGGTAGTTGATGTTATTATTCCTGATTTTAGTGCCATATTTTTATTATTTATTCATTGCTTGATTTGGGTGCCATAATAACCTGTCTTGTAATCTTAACTATTTTTGTTTAACACGTCGTTAACTTGTGCCTTCACCATTTTATTACTAAGAAAGTTTTTTACTTTTACGGAACTGATATTTTCTTAATAAATAATTATCGAGATATCCGCATTTTATTTCATTTATACTTATATCTGGAGTTTAATCTTGGATAGAGTAGATATCGTTAGTCGAACTTTGATCGTAAAATTAAGAAGCAATATGATAAAAACGGAACTCCATTATATTATTATCGCGGCGGGGTACGAAATTGAAAATTAAATATTCGCCTGATTAATAAGTTCTTTGAGCAGTATAGCGGTTGAGTAGATGCGGTATTCCTGTTGGAATACTTGCAAGAGGAGCTAAAGCGTAGAATGAAAACGATTTTTGTGGTTTTTATTTGCATGAGTTTTTCTGGCATACAAGGATATAGTTTGGGTTAAATCAATGAACTTCTGTGAAAATCTCTCGAGCATGAGATAGTGAATTGTGAACATTGTCTACCTAACTGACAAATTATGATGTGAATATAAGGACCCCGCACACTTACTTAGGAAAAGCGGGTCCAGTGAATTTTCCCCATTTTTACATATTATATTTAAATCAACCTTGAGAACAATATATCAGATTTTCACGAAGGTCTTACATCCGGTTTGTTCTATAGGGCGTTCCAAAATTGCAGCTACGGAAAAATGAATCTTTAAATTTTGATGATAATTCTTCTAATTTTCAGAATTTCATAATGATGCCTTGGGTTCTGAATAACAAGATAACACAGATATCCAAACACCGCCCACCACGTTAAGTTTCGTTATACAGGCTGTTCCATGAAGCTATATAAGTAACTGAATGTAACTTTGTTAGTGACTTTGGGACCACCCTGAGTTTTTCAGAATATGATACCATGATGTATGTCCACCTCTGTAGGAAGTTTCATTAATCTACAAAGAACAGTTGTAAAATTATTCAGGTTTGAATTCGGATTTCATACAATTTTCCTTCAAAACTCATCTGTATTTGAGATTGCTGTCAAGGAATATAGGTTTTCATTCAGTATAATTATTGTGATAGGTATTGACGGTCGGTCCAAAGGTGTTTTTATTCAGCAATGTACAGGATGGACATAATTCGGTGTCACTAATCTCCTCATTTCGCTATCTCAAAATCTGTTTATGTAAAAAAACAGTATTATCTTTCCAGGTTGTTGTATCTCTGAGCACTCTAAGGATGCATATTTTTTTAAATATTATACCATAAAAGTATGTCGACTTTTGTGAAAAATTTCACTCGTGTATAAATAATTAGGAGATTGTTGCCAAATCATTCAGCTTTTAGTTCAATATACACCATTATTTGAAATAATAATTATCGACAATTTACATAAAATGTATTAGCACAAAATATGGAATCTATTAATTCCAATCTTAAAATAGGGTTACTAACACGACTGATTAAACAATTGAAAGATTTAACAGTTGAAAGACTGAAGATTTTAGCTTTATATTTGTTATATCACTATATGATCTAGGACAGTTAGTTACTAAAAAAAGTCATGAAATAATCCTGCATTCAAGATAGAATTCAAGAGTTGAGTAGAGGGGTACTTAATATTTCGCATATGTCGTACCCAAGAAACCAGAGTATGCTTGTTATGTGAGAACATGTCCCCAGGGTTCTGGCTCCAGTAATGGTGTATATTGAACTAAAACCTGAATGATTTAGCAACAATCTTTGAATTATTTATACACGAATGAAATTTTTCACAAAGGTGGATATACTTTTATATTCAAAAAAATATGCATCCTTAGAGTGCTCAAAGATACAACAACCTGGAAAGATAATACTGTTTTTCTATATAAACAGATTTTGAGATAGCGAAATGAGGAGATTAGTGACACCGAATTATGTCCATCCTGTACATTCCTGAATAAAAACACCTTTGAACCGACCGTCAATACCTATCATAATAATTATACTGAATGAAAACCTATATTCCTTGACATCAATCTCAACTACAGATGAGTTTTCAAGAAAAATTGTATGAAATCCGAATTTGAACCTGAATATTTTGGAACTGTTCTTTGTATATTGATGAAACTTCCTACAGAGGTGGACATACATCATGGTATCATATTCTGAAAAACTCAGGGTGGTCCCAAAGTCACTAACAAAGTAACATTCAGTTACTTATACAGCTTCATGGAACAGCCTGTATAACGAAACTTAACGTGGTGGGCGGTGTTTGGATATCTGTGATATCTTGTTATTCAGAACCCAAGGCATCATGATGAAATTCTGAAAATTGGAAGAATTATCATCAGAATTTAAAGATTCATTTTTCCGTAGCTGCAATTTTGGGACGCTCTATAGACCAAACCGGATGTAAGACCTTCGTGAAAATCTGATATATTGTTCTTAAGGACTAAGGTTGATATAAATATAATATGTAAAAGTGGGGAAAATTCACTGGACCCGCTTTTCCTAAGTAAGTGTGCGGGGTCCTTAGTCTTTCATTTGTCGTGCTCTTATCAATTCAACCATTTTTCGAATTGATAACCAAAGTTTCAACTTGTCTAAGAAATGTTAAATAACTAACCGTTCGTCAAATTTATCTACTACCTGTAAATGACATGGGGATATTCACCATCATTTATATCCTCGGCAGTTATGAAGCAGATAACTATGCAAGTCCAAGATGAATGAAGCTAAGTCAAAAACTTTAGTGTAATAAAGATCCATCAAAGATATTGTATTACTCTGCGAAAACCGAACCGGTGAAATTTATGACGAGCACTGGTTAACCTATTCGTAGTTATTTAGTTTCATCAAGTAGGGGAGGATTTTAGATTGGTTAGACGGAATAGCTCTGATAGAATTCCATGTCGTACCATCGTAAATTCATTGTTGGGATCTATACAAGGCCGTAGCTAGAAAAAAATTTCGGGGGGGGGGGTCCGTCCGAGGCCGTAACTAGAAAAAAATTTCGGGGGGAGGGGGGGTGTCCGTTGAACTGAGCTCTAAAAAAAATTTCGGGGGGGTCCGGACCCCATCGGACCTGGCTACGGCCTTGGATCTATCAAAGCTTTTATAATGTCGTCTCTCATTTATAAAGCATTCATCAATTATGAGATTTATGTCAATTATTGAAGGTTCCCCGATTATCAACATTTGGCGACCGTGACAGGACACGATGGAGAATTTGACCCAATTGATGAAGGAAAGACCCCAATTTATTGGTTATTCTCAAAAAGTCGCAGGGAGATTGATAACCTCATGCAGAATTCCCAAAAGAAGTATGTTCTAATATGTATTGCCGTCCTGAATGAATTGTGTTTCCGATTTGTCCTAAAAAATGTCCTTAACGTATTCTTGGCAAGTGATCTTTCGGTTCGTATACCATTGGTATACCTACATAATAACACAGAAAACGTATCCGTACCGAAAGATCACTTTCCAAGAAGCCCAGTTTCAGTACTTTCAAACGCACATAATATTGACTCTCAATACACACAGCCTCGAATTTTTCTGTGGGGCCGATATTTGACACTAGAGAAGGCAAGATCATTCAAGTATTATTTCAAAACTGCAATTGCATAGTCTTGCATAAACCAATGAAAAGTCATAAAGTGATAGTTATGAGGCCCAATCCGAGTGGAGCATGTTTCAAGCACTTTTCAAAAGACGAATTCGTTTGTTCGGTCCCATGATACGTTTTCATACCTAAAACAATAGCATCAACATAATCTGACAGGAAGTAGTAGAAACAATATGTTACCTACTACCAGAAAAAACTAATTGAATTTCTGTTGTAATATTTTTTCAACACACCCTTTTTGTTTCAATCTCTTTTGTCTTGGGAACGTTACTTCGGTTCGCAGGCTAGAACTGTTGCCGGTCAGGAGGAACTCATTCATGAAACAATTGTCACTGCGTTGAATCACACATAAAAAATTTTATCAGTTAAAACTAAAGCAAAAAAAGTCTTCCGCATTTGCATAACATGCATAGCTAACGATTCGTTCGAGAAGGGTGCAGTTAGGGGAAGGAAGGTCTCTTTTGTCTTTCGAAAGAGTTGAAAGGGAATACGGACTCTTTCTCAGAGCCGCGGACCGGCGAATCAAGAACATGTCCGGTTTTCAATTCGCACAGCTGTTCCTCTAAAAAAAAACATAAATAGAAAAGGTTTCGGCCAAGGTAGACCGTCTACTAATCATTCGTAACAATTGGATACTGTTACTGGGGTGCTACTTGCGATCCCCTATAGATGTTCTGTTTTAAATTAATATTTTGAATAGGTGCATGACACGCAGGTGATTTGAATTCATTTCCTTTTCAATGCTGTCCCAGTTCAAGGCGACAATTTTTTTGGGTTCTTTTAGATTTGATAAGAGAAAATTCGCATGCCGTATATAGTAGGGGTTCATTGTCGAATGTAACATTTCATTTTGTGAACGAGAACAAAAGTCTGGTTGGAGTTAAATGTAGAGATATCAAATTGCAACTGACTCATCAGTCAGTTCACCGCCATAAACGTAGGGTTGCACCATTAAATGTAGAGGGTTATAAAACTATACGGGATGTCACATAGAAAATTAAACAGAGGTCTTTTCTATTAGAAAAATCAAGATTTTGAAAAACCGCTCGAATTTTTTTCTTGAGATGGACTTTTTCAGACAAAAACCCTCAGCTTGGCAACCCCAACTCTCTAGTTGGAATAGGGAAGATGGGATGTGCGATATGCCTTCGAAAAGTCTCTTCTCCTATTTATGAGAGTCCAAATTTTAAAATCGATTATTCGTTAAGGTTAGGTATATTCGGCTTCGAAAATGAAGATCCCTGAATTTATCTGGACTATAGAATGATTACCAATGTCAACAGGGACGGGCCGAAGCCAAATTTTTGGGGGGGGATAGCTTCGAAAATTTTCCAACTGCGCATTAAAGGATTAGAAAACCAACGGTTGAAGGGGGGAGTGGTATTTTGGATTGCGTGTCGATGTTTTTTTTTTCCCGAGAGCATTAAAAATATTTAGAAAATCTTGTAGTGTAGTTTTTTAATTCTTTTAATTCAACATTACTAGATTAACACACTCCACACTCTACAGGATTATACAGCATCTGTTATCATTATTTTGTATGTTTCGATTTTTAAGTTCAATTCCGAAGAAAAATAAATGATTTATTCAAGTGAACTGAAAAAAATCCACATACTACACACTTCACTTTGAATCTTTTTGGGTCCATTTTTGCATAGGGGCCGTTATACTTCGGCCGACGGCACCGATTCTCCATTCAAAAAGTGCCTTTCATTTTTCCAAGTTCACGCCCTCAATTTTTCACCAAAAAGCTTGATTTTTTTTAAATTGAAGATGAAGGATGTCTTGAGGGCACTCCAATTTCTTCTCTTTGATAAAATTATTTTTTCGCATGAAGAAATCGGCTACGGCACCGATTCTCAATTCAAAAAGTGCCTTTCATTCTTCCAAGTTCACGCCCTCAATTTTCCACCTAAAAGCTTGATTTTTTTTTAAATTGAAGTTGAAGGATGTCTTGAGGGCACTCCAATTTCTTCTTTTTGATAAAATTATTTTTTCGCATGAAAAAATCGGCTACGGCACCGATTCTCCATTCAAAAAGTGCCTTTCATTTTTCCAAGTTTACGTCCTAAATTTTTAAGCTAAAAGCTTGATTTTTTTCTTTAAATTGAAGTTGAAGGATGTCTTGAGGGCACTCCGATTTCTTCTCTTTGAGAAAATCATTTTTTCGCATGAAAAAATCGGGTTGAATTTGAGAGTCTATGAAAATTGACTTCATAATCGTTTTTCGGCGGTTGTTCATCCATTTTTTTTAGAAAATTCATTGGAGTGCCCTCGACAAATCAATTTTCTATATTTAAAAAAAAATCCATTTGGATATACGCTTAATTAATGCAAAAAATTATGAAAATACTGAAAAGACTTCCAGAAACTGTGAAATCGCAGAGAACTGTCTGAAGTTCCAGGAGAATTAAAAAAAAATCAAGCTTTCAGGTGGAGATGTTAGGACGTGAAAAATGAAAATGGAAAAATGAAAGGCACTTTTTGAATGGAGAATCGGTGCCGTCGACCAAAGTAACGGCCCCTTAACAGATTTACGTGTTCAACGGAGATTTGATAGAATAATTAAGAATGAGAAAAAAATACTGCCTACTGCCCTACCGAGAGAAATAGCGCAAATTGGTACCAGATGGACACAGTCGATGCGGCCAAACTGAGAAATTCACAACTACCTGCTGAGGGATAACGGTAAAGATGAAAAATTGTTCATCTTTTCAAACACTTGGTAGCAATTCGGAATAAATACCATTTATTGCTGGTTATACACATTAAACATTGGGCCAAATCTGCCAAATACTCTAAATATACTCTAACAAGAATTTGTACAATTGTCGCTATTCTCTGCATGCTTTTGTCCGGCTAAACGTGGGCTTAGTTCTACCGGTTTAATAAACATTAATTTAAAACTTCATTTAGAAAAAGTCAAATTCATTCACATTTTAAGAAAACTTTTGCAGAAATATGTATTCCAACTCCATTGAAATCTCTCCAACTGCTTCAAAATTTTCCCAACTGCTTCGGAATTTTCCCAACTTCTTCGAAACTTTTCCAACTGCTTCGAAAATTTTTCAACAGCTTCGAAAATATTCCAACTGCTTTTAAAATTTGCCAACTCTGTTCAACATTGGGGACTCTTGTAGAAATATGTATTACAACTCAATTGAAATCTTTCCGACTGCTTCAAAATTTTCCCAACTGCTTCGGAATTTTCCCAACTTCTTCGAAACTTTTCCAACTGCTTCGAAAATACTCCAACTGCTTTTAAAATTTGTCAACTCTGTTCAACATTGGGGACTTTTGTGGAAATATGTATTCCAACTCAATTGAAATCTTTCCAACTACTTCAAAATTTTCCCAACTGCTTCGGAATTTTCCCAACTTCTTCCAAATTTTCCCAACTTCTTCGAAAATTTTTCAACAGCTACGAAAATATTCCAATTGCTTTTAAAATTTGCCAACTCTGTTCAACATTGGGGACTCTTGTAGAAATATGTATTCCAACTCAATTGAAATCTTTCCAACTGCTTCAAAATTCTCCCAACTGCTTCGGAATTTTCCCAACTTCTTCCAAATTTTCCCAACTTCTTCGAAAATTTTTCAACAGCTACGAAAATATTCCAATTGCTTTTAAAATTTGCCAACTCTGTTCAACATTGGGGACTTTTGTAGAAATATGTATTCCAACTCAATTGAAATCTTTCCAACTGCTTCAAAATTTTCCCAACTGCTTCGAAATTTTCCCAACTTCTTGGAAACTTTTCCAACTGCTTCGAAATTTTTCCAACCGCTTCGAAAATTTTTCAACAGATACGAAAAAATTCCAACTGCTTTTAAAATTTGCCAACTCTGTTCAACATTGGGGACTTTTGTAGAAATATGTATTCCAACTCAATTGAAATCATTCCAACTGCTTCAGAATTTTCCCAACTGCTTCGGAATTTTCCCAACTTCTTCGAAACTTTTCCAACTGCTTCGAAATTTTTCCAACCGCTTCGAAAATTTTTCAACAGCTTCGAAAATATTCCAACTGCTTTTAAAATTTGCCAACTCTGTTCAACATTGGGGGGGGATCGTCCCCCCCCCATCCCCCCCCTTAGGCCCGTCCCTGAATGTCAATGGAACAATGAAAAGGGCAAAATTTGATGAAGAAAACGAGATAGGTGTCCTCAATATATTTTGCTCCGATCTCAGTCTCCTATTCCCGAGTTTTCCGGCAGTCGTTCTACTTTCTGAATGGTGCAGTGAACCGTCATACCTAACTGTCGTCACTAGTCAGATGAAAATTGAATATCTGCATGACCACATTGTGAGGCCCTTCTTCATAGAGGACCATTTGATAGGCAAAGCTACCTTGAATTACTGCAAGTATTAATTTACTCTTTAATCATTGACATTGTTGAGATTAACCATCGCTATTCAGTGACATGTCTGTTGTTCCAGCAAGATGGAGCAACGCCTCATTATGTCGCTACTTCCGCAACCAGTGGATTGGTCGGAGAGGTCTTATGGAATGGTCTGCCAGATTTCTGGATCTATCCCCTCTGGACTATTTTTGCCAGGTAATGCTCCAGAAAGATATAGGCTCAAAAAAATTACTGTCATATTCAGAAGGCTAAGACCTTTCCAACAATATATCGCACCACCCACATCTTCACTATTCAAATTCAACGGGTTGGGAATGTTGGGATTGCCGCGCAAAGGGATGAAATGATAAGATGATGGTTTTTATGCCCCCCCATGGACAAAATTGACGAGTCCGAGCGATTTTCCAAAATCTTTTTCACTAAAAAAGTCTGTAACCCCTTTTCAGTATGACACCTTGTATATTATATTAACGGTCGTCATTCGTTGCGTCCTCAAGTGAAGATATCAGAGGTGGAGCACATCCAAAAATCTATCGTTCTAAAAATAGGTACATATTACCAACCCTTTTCATGTTTCCGAGCAACGACCTATAATTATCACCCCTTCGCGAATACAAAGAATGAACCTGATTTTAGGACTGCCCAAAGTCAACCCAAATTTCATACTTGTTTCAGAAATCAGAATCATTTGGGCAAGAATATTGATGAAGCCGTGGTCCAATGAGAATTTCACCCTTCACGTTTCATTTAATTTTACATCGTGTCCGCAGAATAGTCGATTTTGGAGTGAAGATCAGCCAGAAGCATTGCAAGATCTACCAATGCATCCAGAAAAAGTTACTGTTCGGTGCGAATTATGAGCTGTGGCATCATTGGACCGTACTTCTTCAAAGATGATGCGAATTGCAACGAAACTGGGAATGGTGGGCGCTACCGTGAGATCACGTAACTCTTTAACTTGAGACCAACATTTCCAAAATTCTTATCGAAGTTACGAATCTGGTTATTTTATGTATAAGAGTTGAATTCATGGAGATTAAAGGCGAGTTTATACAGCAACTTAAATAAAATAAGAAATAAGAGCAGACAACATAGGTTTATAGAGATCACTAGAATGAAATAGGAAATAAGAATGAACCAATCAAATCGCAGATTTTTTGACAATGACTTTTGTGTTTTGTGCAAGTTCAGAAAATCGCCTATTCCGCCTTTTATTCAAGGCGATAATCGCAGTACTTGTCATCAATAACAACATCGCTCCCATCATGATTTCTTGGTCATCCATATTAAATATATTGTCAACAATGATTTAAAAAAATATTCATTCAATTTTAGGTTAGAAAACTAGAACTTTTCAAAAGTTTCAATACGGAAAAGATTGGGGAGTGGATTTGGGTCATGCGCACTATCATTTTCCCAATAATAATAAGCGAAAAAGATAAGAGTTGACCATCTCTTATTCTAATTCTTATTCCTTATTTTAGCTTATTTCCTGTATAAACGCTGTCATTGAAATGCATGAAGTGAACATTCTTATTTTATTTTAGTTGCTGTATAAACTCGCCGAAAAGAATTTCACAGAGAAGTCTTGTACTTTTTTTTTATATCTGTTCTAAGATGGTCAAGTCGAAAATTCTTAAAGTTCATAAAAAAATTCATAACTCGAAAACCGTGAAAAATCGCATAACATACATGGGGGTGATTCGAATAGCCCATGACACGTTGGACCTGTTTTTTTCTTTTTGACGTCAATCTCTTGGCCACCCTGTATACTACGAGAGGTTAATCCATGTTCGTCATATAAACGTCACCCGTTCGGTTTTCACAAAAGACCTTTCGAAGGATCTTTTATTGCTCTGAGGCTTTCGCCTCTCATCATCTCTCTTTTGCACTATGGACTTCGGCAGCGTTATACAGGGTCTTTCACGAGGAACCTCACCCATATTTATACGGGAAACTACTGAACGTATTTTCATGAAATTCAGCACTTATAAGTATTTCACGATGCTGATGAAATCTAAAATATTTTCAAGGCATGAGCACCTCCGGTTTTTCCGGAAATGACGTCAACTTCCGTTTTTCAAATTAGAACACCATTTTTTATTGCAGAAATAGATTCCTTAGAAAATTTCAAGTTATTTTGATGTAACATTTTTCAGTTTTGGTTGGAAAATTCTCTCTGATTGGGAAAATTCGAAAAAAAAACGAAAATAGAGCTCCGCTGAAACAAGAATAACTTCGAGGTTTTTGGAGAGGAAATTTTCATTTTTGGGATTTTTCAAGATGTAAGATTGATGTATCCACTTCAAAAATCGAAATCGCGATTCATGATACAGGGGGTGAAAAATCGCTTTCAAAGTTAGGGATGACAAAATCGTGAAAAATCAATTTTTTCAAATTAGAACCCCATTTTTTTATGGCAGATATTGAATCTACGTTAAGAAATAATGTGAGTGTATGCATCACACCCTTGCCCTAAAGTGGATATTAACTCAGAAAATATCCATTTTAGGGCAAGGGTGTGATGCATACACTCACATTATTTTTTAACGTAGATTCAATATCTGCCATAAAAAAATGGGGTTCTAATTTGAAAAAATTGATTTTTCACGATTTTGTCATCTCTAACCTTGAAAGCGATTTTTTCACCCCCTGTATCATGAATCGCGATTTCGATTTTCAAAGTGGATACATCAATCTTACATCTTGAAAAATCCCAAAAATGAAAATTTTCCATCCAAAAACCTCGAAGTTATTCTTGTTTCAGCGGAGCTCTATTTTCGTTTTTTTTTCGAATTTTCCCGCTCAGAGAGAATTTTCCAACCAAAACTGAAAAATGTTACATCAAAATAACTTGAAATTTTCTAAGGAATCTATTTCTGCAAAAAAAAAATGGTGTTCTAATTTGAAAAACGGAAGTTGACGTCATTTCCGGAAAAACCGGAGGTGCTCATGCCTTGAAAATATTTTAGATTTCATCAGCATCGTGAAATACTCATAAGTTCTGAATTTCATGAAAATACGTTCAGTACTTTCCCGTATAAATATGGGTGAGGTTCCTCGTGAAAGACCCTGTATTTGTCATCGAATTGTGAATAAAGTAACTGACAAAGAAACACCCAGAAGGAGCTGCTCAAATTTTAAGTTTTTTTGGTAAAACATAGATTGTATAGCAAGGAGTAAATGATTGAAATGTGGAGGAAAAACGATGGGTTTAAATTTTTTTTATGAATTTGTTAATCTGTTTGTCCACCGCTGTTATCTATACATTCCCCAATACTTCTTGGCATTGATGCAATAAGACGGTCTGTTAATTCTTGAGGGATATAAATACCAAGCTACCTGTACTTCATGTCTCAGAGCCGCCAAAGTCCGTAGGGGCTGGGGTGAATTTCCAAGCCTTCTACCCATGATGTCCCAAACATGCTATATGGGCAAAAAAATTTGGGGATCTGGGCGGCCATGGCAAAAGATTCACATGGGGCGCTACAAAAAAGTTTCAACTAACTCTGGCAACATGATATCGAGCATTATCTTTTTGAAATATTGGTTTCGCGAGCCTGTTAAGGTAAGGGAGAACATATTATGGCTCCACTTTTTCTTGAAAGTAACGCAACGCTGCCATTTTACCTCGACTGAAGACTAAAGGTGACCACGGCCTTCTAAAGACAGTAGTTTAAGATGGCTAAGAGGTGACCTACTTGCATGTGTAATAGCACCCCATACCATGACGCTCAACTGAGATTCACGTATTTCTCCCCGACGTCCGGTAACCCTTTTTCGGGCATCATGTGCACCCAAAGAGAATCGAGATCCATAAAAAAAGACGATCTGATGCCATTCCTCATTCCAATGTTGACGTTCTCTGCACCACTGTATTCGTTGCCGGCGATGCTCAACCGTCAGAGGTAACACAAGATGGGGTCGATAATGGTGCAGTCCAGAAGACCTTATTTGGCGGTAAACCGTTCGGACAGTTACAGGATGGTCATGTTCTTCTAATCTAATCAATCATCAGCTAAAGATCGAGTTGTCGCAAATCGGTTTCTAATGGCCTTAAGTCTTGGATGTCGATCTTGAACTTCATTTGTGCCCCTTCGACTTCCGGTGTCTACTTTTCTTCGATTTTGGGCATTATCAAACCACGCTTGACGACATCTCATAATAGTAATTGGATTTCTGTTCGTACGGTTAGCGATTTTTCGAAATGACGGCCCCGCATCCCGTAGACCAATAATTCGATCTCTTTCAAATCCACTCAGCTGGAGATAAATTCCGCGTATGTACATGTATTCTTGGGTATTTTAACAAAAACTAAACATCGACTTTTGATCTCCTCGAACAGTTGATTTGATGTAAAATTTAAAAAATTTGCAAAAAATGACAAGGTACAATATTTAAGTAACAAAAAAATGTTTACATGAAAAAACCTTTACGATTTTTTCTCCAATTCAAATCATTTACTCTTTGCTTTATCTATGTTCAACCAAAAAAAATAAAATTTAAACAGCTCCTGGGTGTTGCAGTTTCTTTGTCAGTTTGTAATTTTATACATCGTGTCATCGTTATCCGCTTTATAACTTCCGAGGAGATAAATGATGGTAAATATACCCAAATTAGATAATTGTAATGTATGAATTCGAGGAATGGTTAGTTAATTATTCGACACTTCATGGACAGGTTGAATATACCGGCCTTAAAACTGAGAAAAAAGTATTTTTTCACATTACTCCTTGAACGCAATTAGTTTTCTGGAGCACCACTTTCATGCTTCAGGCACCTTATTGACTACATGTAAATATTGTCCAGATCGCGTAACCTGAACAACATTAACAACTAAATTTATAACCTGACCCTATGAGTCAGTGCTTTTCTCAAATTTTTATATTATTGATCCAGTATATTTCTCCAGGGAAGGATGAGAAGCAGTGAAGTAAAGTAAGTGGGCCTACTCACAAATTTCGCGTTAATTCCAACGCAAATCTATTCGCGTCGATGTGATATAAAGGCTGGGCACAAACAAGCAGTTCTATTATCGCCAAATTTGCATACACCACGAACAGGTGTAGCAAATTGGCACAAACTAGTTATACGGCTCATTGCGAATGAAAATCATTAAAACAGATGTCTTCGTGAATTATTTCAGGTTACTTGCCATATCATATCAGCTTTTTTCCGCTTCGACAGACACATAATACAATTCTTTAGCATACATGAATATTTTTTATTTGTTCAACTACAACCACGTACAGGTGAATTTCTTAACAGGTTCACTTCGAGGCGTATCTGAATATTATGTATGCTAATAGGAGGGATACTAGCAATAAAACGAAATAACTTATTCTTAAATGAACATCCGGAAACGTTGAATAAGGTATTGAAAGATGCAAGTGGATATCGTCAGATAATAAAAGGCGTTTCAAATCTCTTCGAAAGCTCGCTATAGTTGTCATCTGTTGATCTTTTTATTCCAGAATGGGTTGTTATTTGAATATACTTTGGTTCTAGATCAGGATTATCATAAAATTGTTGTGTGGATTTCTTCTGTCAAATTGACAAAAACATAAACCATAGACAACTTAAGTTGTCTATGACATAAACTTTGATAACGGTGAAAATGTTCTTACTCACAGATAGGCCAAGATTCGATGTTCATCAAAACCAGTTTCGTAACCATAAAAGTTTCCAATTTTTCAATTTAAATATGTTAGGTATTATTATAATATATTCGATATCTCGTAGGAATGGAACAAGATATAGAAAATAGATTGGATACATTTTATTCAAACGTCATTTCACGAATATAACGTTGCTTTCTCGAGGTTTACATCATAATATCAGTTGAATTATGTTATTATTGCAGTATATATCAAATTAAGCCATAAGACTCCGAACTGACATAACCTAACCTAACTGCTGAAAAACGATAAGGCCATAAAAATCTCAGGGGGGGGGCGTAGCCCCCCCTGAACCCCCCCTTGCTGGAGCCTATACCCTCGTTAGAATAGAACGAAAACAGTGCCGACGTCATCGGGAGACAAGGGGATAAATGTCTAAAGCTTAACTTGAACTTATACCCAACCCAACTGCTGAAAAACAATAAGGCCATAAAAATCTCAGGGGGGGCCAGGCCCCCCCTGAATCCCCCCTTTCTGGAGCCCATACCCTCGTTTGAATAGAACGAAAACAGTGCCGACGTCATCGGGGGACATATCTATACTCCATTCACTTTTATAAAGTATCGCGGTTTGCCATGAAATTTTGACACATTTCACCGTATATATTTTGAAAATGTTAGGTTATGGTCTTTGCACTGTCAGATACGCCCACAACGTTGCCGTTTCTGCTAAAAAATCGTAGTAATTACGTATTTATGTTCCTTTGGGAAATTAATGAATTTGAGAAAATATTATGTTAATTCAGAAGACATTTAACTACATTTTTGCACAACCTGAAATACTCCAGTATGAAAATGTAGTAGTTCTACGAAACCTGCGCCACAGTTAAATCTTCGAAGAATAACTCCATTTACAAAGTTGAAAAAGAGTAAATAGAAAGTAGACCTGGCAATGTCGCTTAATTTTCACGATTGCCAAACTGCGTCTGTTCTAGGGGAAAAAACTTGATAAACCTAAATCATGGCCAACCGCGATACTTTATAAAAGTGAATGGAGTATAAAGGCTCATCTCTTGAAAATCCACCTGCCATGTGTGAAAGTTCTATGTCTATCTTAGTATTCAAGAAATTATTGAGATTTGGCAACACCGTCTGTTCGAGAAAAAATTACCTCACGGCATTTTACACTGCTGATGCGATTCAAATGAATATAAAGTCTAAACGCAGGTGGAAATTTTTACAATCTTTTTTATTTTTTTTCTCTAAAACTACTCATTTGCCAATGCTGAAATTAAAACTGTAGTATCTTTTTAACATTTACAATCACGAGACAAAATATTTTAAAAATCGGAGAGGGGGAGCTAAACTAGAAATTGACCACTACATCTTCCTATGGCTCTAAGTTTTTGGGCTTTAATAACGATCATATATACTGCTCCACGACAGTTCAGATATCTTGTGACCGTTTCAACAGTTTGCCGATTTTTGTCCTGCTAAGTTTAATTTATGAGAAATAAAATATTTACTTTCTTATAGCTTTATGATTTCTTTTGCTTCTCGTTTGATAACTTCAGTTTCAGGTTTCAGGCAGGTTCTTGCTGTTCTGTTTGAGTTTTTAAGAATTTTATTTTGGATCATTTATTACTTTACATTCTTACAATCATCTTTGAATTAAAATATGAAAATTTGTTACGATAACTTAGTGCGAATGATGGCAATAGGTATGCTATTGGTAGATCTAGGCGGGACGTAATCAGATAGATGTTGCGAATTTATTTCTTTCAAGTAACTGAAAGCTAGCAACCTGGCTCGTCCATCAATATCGAGAAACTGGAAACGTGACCAAAAGACCAAGAAGTAGACGCCCAAGATATAACACTTATACACAACATACGTTTCAGACCGTGTCTGCCCGTAGAGATCTTGTAGAATCATGCAACAGCGGCTTCTGAACGTTTCTGGTGTTTTAGTTTCGATTGAAACAGTTCATCAAACATTTGATGAATTTTGCTGATCTTCTTTCATGTTGTTCATCAAGAAGTTGGAACTTTATGCATGCACAACGTGATACGAAGTGGCCGACGAAAATGAATTTTATAAAAATGAAACATTGGAACGACCGGTAATGAAAGTAGAGCTAATGTCGACATCAAAGTAGGTTAAAATTAATGAGAAAAGTTCAGATCCTTTGATAACTTTTCCAATGCTCTGTAGGAAATTCATCACAGCATATTATATGAAGATAGAATTAGTTTGTTAGATTTCTTCATTTTTTCGTAAAGAACAAGAAGTCATATGCCATAGAAGGCAGTGTTGTTTCCCTTCGAATGACTCATGTTTCTCATGAATTGGCACGACAGGCCACATATTATCTTTTTTCATAATAGATACACACATTGGACTCTGGGATTTAATGCAAAATTGACTAGAGGATATTCCAAAATCAATCTTTGAACTGAACAATTTGTGGATGAAATAAGATTGTAAAAATCAAAATAGATATTTTAGCTTTTGAAAATACAAATCATAGAAATAGCTGCTTCAGAAAATGCGATGAATAATTTTTTCATTGCATTTGAATAAAAATTTTGCTTTTATATTCTCTATATGGAAAGATTCAGTGGCGTAGCTAGATAGTCAGGGGCCCTGGTGCAAAAATTGGAAAAGGGCCCCTTAATGAATTGTTTTGCTTTTAACAAGTCGAAATATAAATACTTCGAAGAAGCAGAGCTACTTACTGAAGGTACAATTGAGGAGTGTACTTGAATAAATGATGTTGTCATTAGGTAATGAAAAGAAATAGGTAATTCGAAATCAAGGGCGGTCCTACGGGGGGGGGTAAAGGGGGTTAATTACCCCCCCCCCCCCAGAGCACTACAACCAATTCTATTTTTAAAATTTTATTTATAAAAAAACTAACAAAAAAAATTTTTATAGTCTTTTCAATTGTTCATTCAATTATTACCCCCCCCCAGGAAATCAGCCTAGGACCGCCCTTGTTCGAAATGTTTATTTATGTATTCAAATAGGAATAGTAAATCAATTATATTTATGTGGATGAAGAAAGAACTTTGGAAACAATTTTTATTTTATTGATATGTTAGATTATTTGGCAAAATAACAATACGAATAAATTATTCAAGGAATTAACTTAAATTAATTATTGAGTAGATATTCAAACCATAAATCAATTGATTTAATCGTTTACAACCTTTGAGACTTATTTTTTTGCAAAAGATTAATTGACTTCACCCGAATCTAGACTTGATGCAGCTTCATTTTCAATTGATATAAGCAATAAATGGATATGCAAATCTTCCGTAGAGAGGTCACTCAGACTCTTCAGTTTCTGTCGGACTCATTCGAAGAGTTGAAACAAGAGAACAAATTAATCAAGGAAAAATTAGAAAAGGAACAGGAAAAGTTGGATTGTGCTAATAAAAGGATAAAAGCCCTAGAAGAAAGAATGGAAGAACTTGAACAGGAAAGTAGGAACAAAAATATAATATTAACAAATGTGCCTACGCAAAAATCAGAAAATACTAAAGATTTGGTACAAAAAATTGTTCAAACTGTAAATGTTGACTTAAGTGGAGAAGAATTTGTTACCACACGTGTTTCTAAAAAGCTGAATGCACCGATCCTGATTAAGTTGAAGAATGAACATACAAGAAGGACAATAATGGAGCAGCGTAAAGCTTACGGAACACTGAAGATGGAGGACTGTGGTTTTGAGCAGGAAAACATCGTTTATTTTAATGAAGATCTACCACGATATAAACAGGAACTATATGCAAGGGCCAGGAATTTCAAGAAGGAACATCAGTATGCTTATGTATGGGTCAAAGACGGGAAAATATTCATCAGGAAAACCGAATCGGCAAAACCACTTCTCATTAGATCTGAAAAAGATCTAGAACACCTGGTTTTAGGTTCAATAACAATGTAGGGGTGGTTGATGGTTTATTGAAAGCTGAATTCACTTTTATTATGGAAAAATACATAAACAATTATAATGTGCCTAAAATAAAAGATTCCTTATTATGTATTTTCATACAGAATTCGTGAATTGTCCATGTCTTATTCGATTCAGGTAGAAATAGGTGATAAATGAAATTGAATTGAAAAGTTGGTCCCTATCATATCGCAATATTTACTTTGAAATTTGTCGCAGCTTTGAATGACAGTTTTTTCGTCTACATCTATTAGAAATGAGCGTGACAGAAAAATTTGTTGACTGCAGTCATACTCTCGAAACTTGTATTTAAGGGGCCGTTATACTCTGGCCGAAAGCACCGATTCTCCATTCAAAAAGTGCCTATCATTTTTCCAAGTTCACGCCCTCGATTTTCCACCTGAAAGCTTGATTTTCTTTTAAATTCTCCTGGAATTTCATGTCTGCGATTTCACACTTTCTGTTTTTTCAGTATTTCCATGATTCTTTGCATTAATTAGGCGCCTATCTAAGGCATCTTTTGAATGGAGAATCGGTGCCGTAGCCGTTTTTTTCATGCGACAAAATAATTTCATCAAAGAGAAAAAATTGGAGTGCCCTCAGGACATCCTTCAACTTCAATTTAAAAAAAATCAAGCTTGAAGGTGAAAAATTGAGGGCGTGAACTTGTAGAAATTAATGGCACTTTTTGAATGGAGAATCGGTGCCATAGCCGTCGGCCAGAGTATAACGGCCCCTTGATTCTGAAATTATTGTATCGAGCACTCTATAGAAAATATTTATTTCGAACAATTCTTCCCTTCTTCGAAATCGGCGATCAGAAGGAAGCTAATTCATCGAAATGTTTTTGGACTTTTTTGTCTTTTTTCTTCGAAATGGGGATCTATACCATATGCTATGGCATTTTCTCTAGCCTTGCATTTGAAGGACTCGAACTCACTCCTATAAATTTGTATCTTTGTGTTCGTCTCTTCTAAGCTCTGTATGCGTCGTTCAAATTGATATCGCATTTTTGTAATACCTTAGATGCATAATTGATAAAATTAAGAATGTGCATAAAATCGCAGAGAAAAGTAAATTCAAAATTCAATATTTTTTGTTATAATTTCTGATTGGCTTCGCTCATCTTTGCAAGAATTTTCATAACTATTTCTGATAATGCACGAATGATATCAAAAAAACGAAGTTTAATTGCTGAAATCATGTTGACCCTACTGGACCAGAGTCGGATTTAGGACGGGGGCCCTGGTGCACTGCACACTCTTGCACCTACGTAGCTAAGCCGCTGGAAAGATTCAAACATTTCATATCAATATACAGTGGGTTTCATTGGGAAACAAAAATACTAGATCGGCGGAAAGGGGTTGTTCTAGAAATATACCGCACTAAGATACGTACTCGGACTGATGATAGAAATGATTCAATAAGGCCCTCCTACCGATGCGCGAAACATGTTATTATTGCTCCTTCTTAGATTTGAACAGAGTATAGTTCTGACGAACCACATTCGACCAGATCAATTTTGGAACACTTTTTGAGTAATTCAGGCCTTATTTCAGCAATAATACGAGTTATGTTGGCTATAAACCAATTGGTATAAACCAATGATTTGACATAACCCCATAGAAAATAATCCATTGGAGTCATGTCGCATGATCTTGAAGGCCAATTAATTGGACCATTTCTCGAAATAATGTTATCGCCAATTTTTTCTTTCGATAAATGAATTGTTACGGCAGCAGCATGAGGTGTAGCACATTCTTGTTGGAATCAAAACACTTCTGGGTCGATACCATTCAAATTTTGAAACAAATAATCATTGATCATCGATCTGTAACGAGCTCAATTCACTGTAACATTTGCTCCAGAGCTAGTCATTGTGGACATATGCCGGAAATTATTTTTAAAACATAAATGTCATGAAATTATCTTCAAATAAAAAAATTTGGCTTCATTCTTAATTTGAATGTGTTTTATTTCAATTTGTAGTTCTATCACTCTAAAAAAACACCCGATATTTGCAAAATTTGATCACGACCGAATACTTAGTTTTGTAGGCTTTTTCGTTCGAGAATTATCGTATTTAGGATACGACCGGACGGACAAAATTGAATTTGACTTCGGATTCTTGATCGGCGACTAGAGTGATTGCTAAAAAATGTCAAAAGATTACTTCAGAAGAGACTAATATTTCATCCGTAAAAAGAAATGAATAGTAGGTTAAAAATGTCTCGACACGAAATCATTCCAAATTCAATCGAACACCTCGGTTATGAAAATTAACAATTTATCTTGGTAATTCTCCCCAACATCCCTGTTTCAATCTAAATCCCCCAAAGTGAAAAAGGAAGATGGAACTGGAAAAACGATAATATTCAATAATCGGAACAACGAATTCGGTCGGACGTGTTGTCATGGAATTCAATCCGAAGTAATTGAAATATCGGGAGACGAGATTGAGGCAAAAACTGAGATGGCGTAAATAAGGGCGTTGTCCGTACCTACCACCCTCCCACGTTCTTCAAGTTCAATTCAGCCCCCGACTCACCCTAGTTGGTTACTATGGTTACCCTTTTTCTAGCGACCTCACTCTTTTAACCACCCCCTAATATTGGCGTTAAATCGCAGTTTCCATTTTTAAAGTCACGCGGGGTTCTTTGCTTCGTTTACATTTACAGACGAATAATTATGAAGGAATGGAAAATTGAGGCAAAACCTTGGGTTTTTGGGGTCGGACACATCGATCGATTCAGCACCCTCGAACAATCTACTCTTGTTGGTTTATGTTCGATTGCTTGCCCATTTTTTGTTTTTCGTCGACAAAATGGCGAAGAAGTCCTTAACAAAATATTCCCCAAACTCTACGAAGGTTCGCTCAAGTATAAGTAATACTTGGTTTCAAATCGAATTTTATTTTTTATCCATTGAATATTTAAATTCTCATTCAATCCCAAGGCCATCAGAATCAGAAATATCACAAGAACCCTTGAATCAAATTGCAATAAAAATTTCGAAAGAAATTTGAATGCCCACAAATGTTCCAATTACGGGTACCTACCTATATTTCCACACTTTGTACTGATTGCAAAAACCAGAAATATGTGACATCTACTGAAACTAACAATAAAACATCCCGATCGAATAATTTTATATTTTATTGTAGAAAATGTATATTGTATTCTCGTATTTGAACTAACAGATGAAGAAGTTCCCGAATATTATTAGCAATAAATAAATCTGAAAAAAATTCCAAGAAATAAGATTTAATAGAATTTTGACCTGATGGTGTCAAAATTTTTACGTGAAATTTCGTATTCGTCTCTATTGCACAGGCACAGGAAAATACTGAACTATCTGGCAGCATCCCACAAAGTATAAGAGTATAAGAGAAGAAATTTCCAAAGACTGAGTTCGTCTAGGACCTATCAAAATCTCTCGATTCAGTCCACCTAGACTCTAGGTGGACTGAATCAAGAGATTTTGATATCAGAAGATTCTGAGGGCCTTGGTGAATAGGATGTTTTTCGTATAGAGTCAAATATTGCCGATCAATAAATCTTGAACCAATCAAATGATAGATTCCGTATGTTAAAGTTATATCACCCCTTTTCCAATGCTTCCGCTTCATTACAGAAATTATGAAAATCAGGAGCACAGAACATATTTTTGGGTATTTCTTATTATAACTTATATAAATTTACTTGTACATAAACAATGCAATGTTTCGACACCTTAATAAGCTTACAAATGTAATTAAAAAAAATATCCGAAAATATGGCTTGGCATTCTAATACAGGGAGATTAATGAATTTTATTTTTGGAAATGAAGATTCTCACTTCAATTTTTCAACCAGTTATATTACACCCTGTATGATAATGAAATACCAATTTTTATTTCCTATAACTATTTATACCAAGGATTTTAAGAACAATAACTTCACATTTTTTTTATCCTAAATTTTTTGGAAACATTTTATCTTCAGAATAGAGAATAATTTTTTTTAAATTTATTATGAGATACTGAAATGCCAGAAAAATGCCACACACTTATAAAAACGAAACATTGATCAAAAATGATATTTCCTAATTAATAATTTGAACATAATCATATCCAATATACCAACACTAATGAAATGAATGAGTTTTTTTGTGGTGCTCCCCATAAAAACATATATCTAGGTGTAAGATCAGATAATCGAGGTGGCCAAGCTACATCAGGTATCACTTTTAATTTCAAGGATCAAATTATAGGTATACCGTGTGTTCTGAATAAGTTTATCAACGGCCAACTTTAGATTTCTCATGCAAAAATTACATTTCTTTCTCTTCCATTTTTTTCTCCGGGTCTTCGTATCAAAAGTTCATATTTTTTTCAGTTTTTCGCTAATATCTCAAGAACCGTTAGAATCACAGAAGCTACTTCCTTGCACTCGGTTTTATTGGACGTGCCAGTGGCTGAGATATTGAGTTTGCAGAAAGGTTTTACCCCCCCAAGTTTCACACCCAGTGGCGCACCGAGGGGGGGGCTGTCGAGCTGCAGCCCCCCCCCCGACCTCAAAAATAAAGGATTGTTTTCGTCGTTTTCGAGTTTTTTTATGTAAAAACCTGATTACTCTCGAGCAGCCCCCCCCGAATGAAATTTCTGGGTGCGCCACTGTTCACACCACTGGACAAATTTTCATGTGCACAGCAAATTCTGGTGTGCCAATGTGTTTTACATAAAAAGGGTACTTACATTTGGTTCATTACTCTGAAATGAACCGTTTTCGAGAAAACTGTCATTTTATAATCAAAAACTCATTGTAAATTTGTTGTAATTGGAAAAATGAGTAGTGATAATTATATTAACGATAATTATATTAACGATAATTATATTAACGAGTTCATTAATTCCAACAAAATTTGACAACTAGATTTTGAAGTAAGAATTGAAAAGTCATTTTTCATTATTTTCAGCGACCATAGTTAACAAGATTAAAAGAATTTTTCCAATTTCGAGAAATTTACAATGCGTTTTTGGTAAGGAAATCGTCGTTTCAGTCTCAGAAATATACCCGCTGTCTCAAGAATCAATTCTTTGGAATGAACCTTTGTTACTCCAAACAAGTCAGAAAATAATAAACTGAAGTCTGAATTTGTTCACCAACTTAGAGGTGAACCAATATTGTATATCAATTTCAGTTAGGCTGATAGTTTTACAACCACATTTCCTTTGAATGTTCCAAAATTTATTTCAAGACGATAACTAAACACAATTCAAGTATTACAAATATGAAATGGAATTTTTATTATATCGTGTACCCAGTGCCTCGATTGAAGAAAAAATATCTCCAAACATTTCATATATACTTTACTACAGAATTTGTATTCGCATTCAAATGAAACACCTTTCAACAGCAGGTAGCAACGACATACGCCGAATTTCGATAATAATAGCACTTGCAGTCAAGTCGAATTAATTCAATTCTGTATACTCCAATAACTATATCTATATACCACTATATTCAATGAACCGCAATATGCAAATGATGCACAAAAGTGAAGAAAAAAGATTGAAGCCGTTTCCGAGAAAATATCCTTTTTTGGTTTTAGATTCCCATTTAGAGGCAGGAGAGAGTGTTGAAGACAGAGCCAGTGAATGCTATCAAATTGAAATATAATAAATGATAATACGAATGGGTTCAACGTATGTGATCAATGATCATGAATAAGAGAAAGAATGCTAGTCTTTCTCTTATAAATGATAATGCTAATTGCTGTGAAAGAGCCGATCCAAACTTCATACAGACAAGAAAGTTTTCCAATAATAAAATTCTGTTAATAGACTCAAAATGAAATTAAACTCACATGATTCTATCAGTCTATCAGCTTTTGACCAGTTTCGGTAACAATTTTACATTGCAACACTTACATCACCACAAATCAGTCTCATAAGATAAACTGATATAACATGAACAATTTAAAACATATATCTACGATTGAAAACATTTTTCGCAAAAGAAATTGATATCTCTTTTATGGCTACAAGATCTATGTGTTCACCTTCCACATCTTTTCCGCTCTTGTCGAAGTGTCTGAGTGCCTAAAATTTTTGATTTTATCTTCTCATCAATTTTTCTTAGTCTTATTTTAGGTTTGTTATTCCTCAATTTTATTTTTCTCAGGATTATCTGTGATTATATCTGATGATATAAGTGTTAGATTTCAAATTCTATCTAGTTTCTGATTTAGAAAATGTCTTTATGCAATTTCAGAGAAAATGATTTGTTGTGGTGATTTCGATGGCTCTATTAATATTCAGACAAAATATTGTTTTGTGGGCTGAAATTTCATGAAATTCAGGGATGTACAAAAGAGCTGATGTAAGTATCTAGTGCTTGAAAAAACATCTTGAAATTTAAGTTACTTCACCAAGCATTTAAGCAAAGACAAATAGAGGCATAACACTACAACATATCCCTTCAATCAGTTCATGCAACACTCTTCCATTTAAAAATATATAAGCTAACGCAAAAAAATTACATTTTTCTACAACCGGGCCTAACTAACTACTTTCCCGCATTCCCGCACTAGTCCGGGAAAGTTACTTTTACGCACTAGTGCGGGAAAGTAAATATGTGTTGAATTTGGGTTTAATAATAACTTTAACATGAAATCTCTTAATCTACTTACTTATATATTTAGTTAAACATTTCAAATTATGCAGTTTCATCCATGTCAAACTAATTATTAATGCAGATTTCCGTTTGAAAATTATTGCATTTTCAAAGAGAAATTGACATCCTTCAAAAATTATGACTGGCATACATGGATTTGTGTATTCATTTCTATGTCACAGTCTATGATTTTCCGCATAGAATCCCAAACTCCTTAATTAATATGTGTCAAAACGAATATGTATTCGAATTGTGTAGAAGTTTTTTTTCATTTTATAATACGGTTGTAGAACAAACATTGTTCCTATCTTGAGCGGAAAGTACTTTCCCGCACTCGATTGCAACGGCAATCTAGTGCGGGAAAGTACAACTTTCCGCCCTTGATAGGAAAATAACTATTTTGCTTCCCATTTTTTATGCAGTCCAACGACGCCATTTGTTCCCGTGGAACTGTCAAATTTATGTGAGTGAGGGCTTTACAGTTATGGCAAGTGAAGAGCGTAATGTAATTATCATAGAATGTCAGTAAGTCAAAAAACATCACATCAGCTCTTTCATACACACTCTTCCCTTGACAAGAATAAAAATAAGGCCTGATGTCACTTGTAAAATGGGCTTATACAGGGTGATCCTTAATTGGAGTTACTAACGAAGAGGGTTGATTACTTCAATGATACTAAGAATACAAAGCATCTGCTTTTCCCAAAATATTCAGTTTGAATTTTGCACCATAGGGTAATATTTTTCTGTTTTTTGGACAAAAAAGTTGAACTTTTCACTCTGAGTCTCAGGAAAGCTTAAATAAATTTAGTCTCTGGCATATTTGGATAAATTCATGGATACAGTATTAGTTTTGACCGATCAAATCGAAATCAATACTAAGGCCGGGTTTCACCAACTTTTTTAATCTGGTTTAAGGAGATAACCGAGATTACCGATTAATTTTGACTTGAAAACCACAGAAAATTATCGTTTACTGCCTTACGCGAGATTAAAATGTTTGGTGAAACCTGGCCTAAAAATGTTTCCAAAACTTGATTAAGAAATCGCGCATCTTCATTTAAACCTCCAATTTACGAACACCTGGATATGAATTTAGAAAGAAATCGATACACACATACAATTTTCCAAAATCACTTTTGAATGTACTTAATTGTCATGTTGAATTCAAATTTGGTGAACACCAAACTCGAAATTGTTTTCGATGACACGAAGGAAATAGGAAATTATTTGATGAATTCTTCTTCCATGTCAGACCGAATTCAATTCCTGGAAATTCATGATACCTGTTACAGAATTTCGCTGCACAAATACTTTTTATAATGAGCAAAGTAAACTTGTTTTCTTAATCATATACATCTCAGAGAGGAGAGAACTTCAGGGGACCTTGTTCAAACATTTTTTATCCTTGGGAACCAAACTTTTTACCACCTCAAGATAGGACAGGACACTCCTCACGTTAGCTCGAAGTTTGAGTGATATCTTAACTGGTTTATATTACAAATAGGATTTTTTGTAGTGAATTAGATGGAAGATTTTTTCTGTTCAGTATAATTTGAAACTTCTCATTGTGGATCGAAACATGGACAAAGTTTCTCTACTTTATTCTGACAATTGTGACTAGCTGCATAAACAACAGTTCGAAGATTTGGCAATCATTAGATCATCAAAAAAAAAAAAATCACCAAGCTCAGGAAACTGAACCTCTTGAAAGAACCAGCGGTTTTGCCAAGGAGACAAGCATCTCGGATTATGTAAGTAGGTATAATTTTTCTTCCGAATTTCTGTATCCGCTGTCGGGTTATCTTTTTTCTCCGTGTGCTCGATTTTAAACAATTCTCAAGCAGTGCCTCATTAAAACTATTGCTATAGAATCGGAATATCTGTTCAGGGTTCCATACTTCTGATAAAATAAGGAATCATCTAGGGTGAAACAGATCGAACTTTGATAGCCTATAATGGATGTCTCTAAAAACATATTTGGCAATTAAAGTTGAATTTTGGGGAGAAAATTAAGAACAGAACAATTGAAATATCATCTAAAAGCTCTCATCGTGATATAAACAAATTTGGGAAAAATTATGGGTCAATTTAAAGATTGCAGAAATACTAGCGAAAATCATAAATCTCCAGTTTTCTATGAGAAAAAGAATAGTCCTCCAGGTGAGTAGGAACTTGACGGGCTTCATGTCAATACTTCAGGTGACCCTTTTTTATGCGTTCAACTTCAAGGTCACTCCCAGCAGATGGAGGCCTACAATGAGTGAATTAAATTGCGAAAAACTTTCAATAATTTATACCAAATTCAATCATTCACTTGGGTGATTTCTGGAATTGAAAAATTTGAAGCCAATTAACATTTTCCGTCCGAAAGGGCTCTTAAACTGTCTCGATCATAAACGAAGATTTAAGTAGTTCTGGCGTCGCCATGAAGAAATGTCCCAATTATATCGCTTCATCACCTCCATAAGAAGCGCCTAATGAAGACGACCCCGTAAAAATGACAAATGAATTGAAGGATAAAACTCGTGCTACCCAGCAAATACAAATGTTCCAATAAATTAAATTTAATCGTCGACCGTCTTATTCCTCGTTTAATTCGTAACTTATTTATTATCCGAAAAATATATCTCCCCATTGAGCGAACGACCCCTCTGTAGATAGGGGGTGGAGGGTTATTTCCAGGGGTGCTCAGTGCTGGAGACTTATTAGGGCCGCCCCCAATATATTTGCTTGGTATGGAAGAGTGACTAAGTAAAGATGGCAGAAAAATCTATTTGTAACCCTGACAACACGTTACGTTGCGGAAATGGAAATCTGGGGAGAAGTTCGTTGCCTGTAGGTTTTCTTCCCTTTTTTAGGGGGAATTTTTAACATCGTTGATTTTCATGATTAGTGTTCGGATCTGAGCTCATCATGATATTGATTAATCTGTAGAATTTCAACGAATTGTAGGAATACATCAGTACCATGAAGAAGGTTCTTTCCAAATTAAACTCCTTGGAATTAAACATAAGATTATATGAAACATTAAAAATTATTTTGACACTAAATATATATTGTATCATAATATTAGGTTGGGGAAAAAGTAATTTCGTATTTTTCTATTTATTTGAATGCTTTATAAAAAGTGTTACACTCATCTTATTCAAGTCAAATATGCTCCATTGTCTTTGAGTACTTGTTTCCAATGAGAATCTAACTTCATGATGCCTCTCCCATAAAAGCCCTTGTCCCTATGGGCAAAGAACTCGGACAACCAACTTTCACAGGCCTCTATTGAGGCCAAATTTGTACCCCCAAGCACGTTGCCATCGACAGGAAAAGGTGATAGTCACTTGGTGCCAGGTCCGGACTATAAGGTGGATGCATAAGAACTTCCCATCCGAGCTCCCGGAGCTTCTAGCGTGTCATCAAAGATGTATGCGGTCTAGCGTTATCCATATGAAATATACGTAAGCCCGTGCGGTACCCAAACATCGAGCTTTTTTTTTCAATCCAGCCTTCTTCAAATGATTTGAAACTGTTTTGTAGTCGATATTCAGCTCCTGTGCGATGCTACGATTGCTAACATGACGGTCTATCTCGATATGTTCCATGATTTTTTCAACATTTTCGACGACATGCCTGGTGCATCTTTGACATCCACTACACCAGAACGGAATCGCTCAAACCAGTGTTGTGCAACACGAACCGAAAGAGTGTTGGCCCTGTATACATCGCAAATTTTTTTGGATGCTTTTGAAGCGTTTCTTTCTTTCAAGAAGAAAAAATGTGAGAGATGGCGAATTTCTTCTTGTGTGACCTCCATACTCAACGCACGATAATCCACGACTGAACGGACCAGCTCAAAACTGTCAAATAAATGTTTGTAGTATACACTAACACCTTGACAACGGGGTATCATTTGATCCGATGTGACCAATAGTGAACGAGATATACTCAGTTGAAAAAAAAAGGGAGCGAAATACGAAATTACTTTTTCCCCAACCTAATATATACAAATCGAAAATATAAAATTAATCGTCATCAATTTGCTCTTGTTCTTTTTCTATGAGACATCGAAAATAATAATTGAATTCGTTATTGGTTATACCTCCACGAAAAAGAAGCCATATCGAATCGTCAAGAACTTGCTTGAAGAATAAATATACTCTTTTCACTCTCATAATCTATCCCGGTTGGCCATGGCATTTTGACACATTTCACCGGGTATATTTTGAAAATGTTAGGTTATATTCCTTTTGCTGTCAGATACCTAAACAACATATTTATCAAAATGTTAATTTACTTTGGTAAATAATGAATTAAAGAAAATAATATGTGAATTCAATAATTCTCAAGACCTGGCGAATGTTAATGTGATTTTTCTCTGTGTTGGTACTGGAAATACATATTTCGTGTATATAAACATGGTTGGAAAATTCAGTTATGCTATTTTCTGAGGTGCGTCAAGTTGGTGACACACCCCCCGAATTTTGGTATCGAATTGTTTTGGGAATTTTGTGCCCATTTTGTGCCAATTTGTGCCGTATGTTATGAATTTTGTGCCCGTTCCGTTCTCGAGATATTTCAAGTTTTCCAAGTGTGTCACCAACTTGACGCTGTGACACACTTGTGGAAATTTGAAATTTTTTTTCTTTCGATAAATTGTGCCCATTTTGTGCCAATTTGTGCCGTATGTTTTGAATTTTGTGCCCGTTCCGTTCTCGAGATATTTCAAGTTTTCCAAGTGTGTCACCAACTTGACGCTGTGACACACTTATGGAAATTTGAAAATTTTCTTCTTTAGATAAATTGTGCCCATTTTGTGCCAATTTGTGCCGTATGTTACGAATTTTGTGCCCGTTCAGTTCTCGAGATATTTTGAGTTTTGTTTGTGAGGAGCGTCAAGTTGGTGACACACCCCCCGAATTTTGGTATCAAATTGTTTTGGGAATTTTGTGCCCATTTTGTGCTAATTTGTGCCGTATATTATGAATTTTGTGCCCGTTCCGTTTTAGAGATATTTCGAGTTTTTCATGTGAGTCACCAACTTCACGTTGTGACTCACATAAGGAAAGCTGGAAATTCTTCTTTGGATAAATTGTGCCAATTTTGCGCCAATTCGTGCCGCATAGTATAGATTTTGCATGCTTGCAGTTTTCGAGATATTTGAAGTTATTCCTGTTAGATGAATAGATAGATGTAGCAGAATTCAAAGAAGAGCGTTAATTCCATTTCATAATATTATGTGATCATTTTGAAGTATGAGTTGTTGAACTGGCAGACATTAGGTGAAAACAACCAAATTTCAATGATTCGACGACCTTTTCACTTAGAATAATCAATTCGATAAAATAATTGAGTTGATGAATTAATTTATAGGTACAGGTTTATCGAATACGTTGACACATCCTCAGTTTCGATTATACAGGGTGTTTGGTAATTCGACGTGAACCTTGAAAAGGGATATACTAGACGTCATTTGCAGTCAATTGCGTCGAGAGAAGCATGGTCCGAAAATCTATGGTTACGAAGATATCGCGATTATTCGACTTTTTTGAAATTTTCTGCTTCGTTATCGAAAATAATTAATTTTGTGAGAACTCGACTCTAAATATTCAATGAATATTTTTTTCAAAGCTGAGGAGATGGTCCTCGTTGCTGCGAAAAAGTATATTCACTAAAAATTCAGATAACCCGAGATTAGAGGGTCATAAATGGCTGCACCTGTTTTCCTCATAAAATCTTGATAAAACAGGTGAGAATTACTTGAAAAAAGTATTATGGACTTGGTGTACAAATCTCAAGAAAAACTTCCCTGTCTCATCAGCTTTCCAAAAAGGTACATATGTCAATAACTCCTTCATGCAATCTAAGTCCTTTATTTCACTCGGCGTGATTCGTAAGCAGTAAGCGGAGCGGGCCATGGTTCGATCACTCGGAATAGTTGACATGATATGACAGATCACATATTAAATTATCAAACTGTTAGTTGCTTGCAGTTACAACAATAAGAAAAGTTAATTTTTCCTGAATAGCCGTTGAAATCTTCAACAATCGATTGAAAGTACTCCAATGGCTTGTTGTGGAAACGCAGAATATGCTGACATTTTGTACTTTTACGGATTGTGTGATGTTTCTTCTCAATTGCGATATCGAGGGTCCAAATTTCTTGAAACACATCTTATGGACAGATGAATCTGAATTTAACCAAGACGGAATAACAAATTTCCATAATGCGCATTATTGGGCGCCAAAAGGTCAGAATCCCAGAAAAAAGAAAAGATTTTCTTTCAATGTATGGATAGGCTCCGTCTATATTTGTATTGTTGGACCAGTTTTTTTACCTGATAACCTAAATGGGATCTCGTACGAAAATTTTCTGCGTGACGAGCTTAGGTTGCAATTATAGAAGATGTACCGCAGACAGTTCGATCACGAATTATTTTTCAGCATGATGGCTGTCCAGCTCATTACTTCAGAAACGTGCGGTTGTGGCTAGACCAAAACTATCCCCAACGTTGGATAGGACGTGGTGGGCCAATTTCTTGGCCGGCCAGATGTCCGGACCTGACCCCATGTGATTTTTACATTTGGGGTCACATGAAACAGCTAGTGTATAGTAGGTACACCAGTGACGACAGCTGAAGAATTGAGGGAGCGAATTTTGACGGCTGCTCAGCATGTAAAGAATGACTTCTCAACGCGGGTAACAATTTCTGAAGTACGCCGTAAACTGCGTGCATGCATAAGAAATGGAGGGCGACAACTCAAGCAGGATCTCCAGTTTTGTTAATTTTTTGTTTATGTTTATGTCTATATTAATGTTTATTATACGGATTTGTTTGTGGTTAGTATCATTAAAGCAACTAACAGTTTGGTAATTTAATCTGTGATCTGTCATGTCACATATTCCGAGAATAATTGCTGAAAGTGATCGAACCATGAACCGCTTACGAATCACGCCGAGTGAAATAAAGGATGATAGGATATCTGAATGACTCGAAAAAGTCTGTTGTCTGCTTGGTTTTCCGGCCATATTTTTTGATTTCATGAAGGAATTATTGACATATGTACCTTTTTGGAAAGCTGATGAAACAGGGTAGTTTTTCCTTACATTTGTACACCAAGTTCACATTTTTTTTTCGAGTAATTCTCAATTGTTTTATCAAGATTTCATGAGGAAAACAGGTGCAGCCATTTATGACCCTGTATATCTCGGGTTATCTGAATTTTTAGTGAATACTTTTTCACAAGAAATGAGGACCATCTCCTCAGCTTTGAAAAAAAAATATTCATTGGATATTTAGAGTCGAGTGGTTTTCACAAAACGAAGCAGAAAATTTCAAAAAAGTTGAAAAATAGCGATATCTTCGTAACCATAGATTTTCGGACCATGCTTCACTCGACGCAATTGACTGCAAATGACGTCTAGTATATCCCTTTACAAGGTTCACGTCAAATTACCCAACACCCTGTATAATTGAAACTGAGGATGTGTCAACGTATTCGATAAACCTGTACCTATATTATATTAATTCATCAACTCAAATATTATATTGAATTGATTATTCTAAGTGAAAAGGTCGTCGAATCATTGAAATTTGGTTGTTTTCACCGAATGTCTGCCAGTTCAACAACTCATACTTCAAAATGATCACATAAAACTATGACATGGAATTGACGCTCCTCTTGGAATTCTGCTACATCTATTCATCTCACAGGAATAACTTTAAATATCTCGAAAACTGCAAGCATGCAAAATCTATACTATGCGGCACGAATTGGCGCAAAATAGGCACAATTTATCCAAAGAAGAATTTCCAGCTTTCTTTATGTGAGTCACAACGTGAAGTTGGTGACTCACATGAAAAACTCGAAATATCTCTAAAACGGAACGGGCACAAAATTCATAATATACGGCACAAATTAGCACAAAATGGGCACAAAATTCCCAAAACAATTTGATACCAAAATTCGGGGGGTGTGTCACCAACTTGACGCTCCTCACAAACAAAACTCAAAATATCTCGAGAACTGAACGGGCACAAAATTCGTAACATACGGCACAAATTGGCACAAAATGGGCACAATTTATCTAAAGAAGAAAATTTTCAAATTTCCATAAGTGTGTCACAGCGTCAAGTTGGTGACACACTTGGAAAACTTGAAATATCTCGAGAACGGAACGGGCACAAAATTCAAAACATACGGCACAAATTGGCACAAAATGGGCACAATTTATCGAAAGAAAAAAAATTTCAAATTTCCACAAGTGTGTCACAGCGTCAAGTTGGTGACACACTTGGAAAACTTGAAATATCTCGAGAACGGAACGGGCACAAAATTCATAACATACGGCACAAATTGGCACAAAATGGGCACAAAATTCCCAAAACAATTCGATACCAAAATTCGGGGGGTGTGTCACCAACTTGACGCACCTTATTTTCTGTACGGAAATTAAGAATCGAGTGTTGAAATAAAACTGAAAAATATTGGACAGAATAGTCCGTCACTTTGTTATAGTTCATTCGAGAAAAGAATGAAAGAACTCGAATAACCCAACAAAAAAACTTCTAAACGAAACGACGGACATATATTGGCATTCCCAACTTTTCAAAATTCTCAAGAAATAAGCCTACAGAAGATATTAAAATACCTACCTTTTTGCATAACTTGAAATACTACAGTATGAAAATGTAGTAGTAGATACTAATACGAAACCTGTGTCACAGTTGAACCTTAAAAGAACTAACTCCATTTGCAAAGTTAAAAAAGAGTAAATTAGCATTGGCAACGTCTCTTAGAATTATTTGACATTTCACTAGTGCCAATCTGCGTCAGTTTTAAGTAAAAAAACTTGACGAACCTAAATCATGGGTCATGGCCAACCGGGATATATTATAATAGTGGACGCAGTATAAATCTTCAGCATTGTGTATTTCTCAAAACTGACATGAAAGTTGAACAAGCATTAGTGATATTATCAAACTTACATAAAAATGTACGAAAAAACATAATAACAGCAAGATTGATATAATGATAAACTCTAATAATGATTCACGAAAGAGTTTGTTGTACATTTTTTGAAACGTTCAACGATACCGCCGAGTCTAAAATCGACTTCTGCTTTTTTGACTGAATAAGCAGCTCATCCTTGACAAGAAATGTTTCCTGAAATCTTTCAGTGCCTTCCTTATTTGCATCAAAAAATTGTATATGACTGATTTCATACAATCTTCGAATTTCCTGCATTGTGAAATTTTGTTACGTACATAATATCTGACTGATGGATTCTCTCAAAATACAATAATTCCAAATTGAAAATCAGGATCGGACTCGGACAAAAATGATGTACCTATTTTGTTCGACACAAACACGTTTAATGCAGATTTCTGAAACTCCAGTTGAAAAGCCGAGAGAAAGATTAAAAAATTAATTCAAATAAATCATATACCTACATATTTTTTGTGCTACGAAATTTCGAAGGGGCCACTTATATTCGAATTCACTTTATTTTAACAGGAAAAAAAGAATATTTTTTACAATTAAGATTATTATTATAAGTGTCTATACTTATCGTGTGACTGATTTTTGAAGAAAATTAGGTACATGTACGAAATATTGTCCATGGTGTACTCGACTTCGTGTTCGGAATAACATATCTGTATTTTTGGTTGAAACTATCTTCAGGGACGGGCCGAAGCCAAATTTTTTGGGGGGGGATAGCTTCGAAAATTTTCCAAACATGCATTAAACGATTAGAAAAACAATGGTTGAAGGGGGGTGGTATTTTGGATTGCGAGTCAATTTTTTCCCCGAGAGCATTAAAAATATTTTGAAAATTTTGTAGTGTAGTTTCTTAGTTCTGCATTACCAGATTAAAAAACCCCACACTCTACCTATAGGATTACACAGCATCTATTATCATTATTTTGTATGTTTCGATTTTAGAGTTCTATTCCGAAGAAAAATAAATGATTTATTCAGGTTTACTGAAAAAAGTCCACATACCACACACTTCACTTTGAATTGTTTTCGGTTCATTTTTGCGTACTTAAGGGGCCGTTATACTTTGGCCGATGGCTACGGCACCGATTCTCCATTCAAAAAGTGCCTCTCATTTTTCAAAGTTCACGCCTCAATTTTTCACCTAAAAGCTTGATTTTCTTTTCAAATCGAAGTTGAAGGATGTCTTGAGAGCACTCCAATTTTTTCTCTTTGATAAAATTATTTTTTCATAAGTAATATCATAAGTGCATCCAATTTTTCCGAAAAAAATCGAAAAAACACGTTGCTAAGTAATATTTTAACAAGAAGCATGAGTGCAGGTGGCAACAAAAATCCGAGTCGAAGACGAGGATTTTTGCACCTGCACGAATGCTTTTTGTTAAAAAAAATATTACTTTGCACTGTGTTTTTTCGATTTTTTTCACAGGAAAAATTAAATGCACGAATGGTATTTGACAAGACTATTTCAAGAGTAATAGATTATTCTGGATGCATTATGTGTTATTGATTTTCGTTGACAACAACTGTCAAGTTTTGCCGCGGGTAAACCCGAAAAAACTGCTGACAGCTGCTGCCATACAGTTTTTCCATCTAGAAACCATTTGTTATTCAAAATTACGCGTTTCTGATTGGTGGAAATTAAGACGAGGTAAATAGTCGCATGAAAAAATCGGCTACGGCATCGATTCTCCATTCAAAAAGTGCCTTTCATTTTCCAAGTTAACGTCCTGAATTTTTATCCTAGAAGCTTGATTTTTTCTCTGAATTGAAGTTGAAGGATGTCTTGAGGGCACTCCGATTTCTTCTTTTCACCGATTTTCCATTCAAAAAGGGTATTTCATTTCTCAAAGTTCACGCTCTCAATTTTCACCTAAAAGCTTGATTTTTTTTTTTCAAATTGAAGTTAAAGGATGTCTTGAGGGCACTCCGATTTCTTCTCTTTGATAAAATTATTTTTTCGCATGAAAAAATCGGTTACGACACCGATTCTCCATTTAAAAAATGCCTTTCATTTTTCCAAGTTTACGGCTACGCCCTCAATTTTTAACCTGAAAGCTTGATTTTTTTTTAATTGAAGTTAAAGGATGTCTTGAGGGCACTCCGACTTCTTCTCTTTGAAAAAATTATTTTTTCGCATGAAAAAATCGGGTTCAATTTGAGAATCTATGAAAATTTACTTCATAATCGTTTTTCGGCGATTGCTCATCAATTTTTTCTTAGGAAATTCATTGGAGTGCCCTCGGCAAATCAATTTTCTATATTTTAAAAAAATGTCCATTTGGATAGGCGCTTAAGTAATGCGAGAAATTAAGAAATTACTGAAAAGACTTCCGGAAAGCGAGAAAACGCAGAGAAATTCCAGGAGAATTTGAAAAAATCAAGTTTTCAGGTGGAAAATTGAGGACGTGAACTGAATTGAAGGCACTTTTTGAATGGAGAATCGGTGCAGTCGGCCAAAGTATATCAGCACCTTAACAGATTTATGTTTTGAACGGAGATTCGATAGAATAATTAAGAATGAGAAAAAATACTGCCTACTGTCCGACCGAGAGAAATAGCGCAAATTGGTACCAGATGGTTTTTTATGACACAGTCGATGCGGTCGAACTGAGAAATTCACAAAAATTTTTCATCTTTTCAAACAATTGTTAGCAATATCGGAATAGATACCATTTATTGCACAATGGGCCAAATTTGCCAAATACCCTGAATTTGTAAAATTGTCGCTATTCTCTGCATGCTTTTGTCCGTCTAAACGTGGTCTTAGTTCAACCGGTTTAATAAGCATTAATTTCAAACCTTATTCGAAAAAAAGTCAAATTCATTCACATTTTAAGAAAACTTTTTTAGAAATGTGTATTTCAACTCAATTGAAATCTTTCCAACTGCTTCAAAATTTTTCCAACTGTTTTATTCCAACTGCTTCGAAATTTTCCCAACTTCTTCGAAAGTGACTATCTTGCGTGGTGAGAATTTCTTAGAGTGACAATAACCCTTCCTTGTTGCGACCTTTTTTTGCATTTGAAGATTCTATAACCCAGTGCTTCTTTATTTTATTCACCCTTTTCTTCATAAATAAACCGGTTTGTTTCTCCTTTGTCTCCGTTCCTGAGCTGATAGAGAATAGCGATGAGAAAGAGAAACTGAGATTAATTTTTTTGATCAGTATCATTTTCATATTTTTTATTTCTATACGATTGCTGGGAATTGTCTCAGTGGTTCGAAAGACTGGTTCTGTAAGAATTTTCATGGATGCTGTTTCTGAGCGTTCGTCCTATTCAGAGAGGCAAGATTATTTAGTCATGATCTCTGAATTTTTCGAATATGAAATTTCCTGAGTAGGTTCGGATTTCAGATACTGCGGTCAAGCTTATTAAAGACTTTTGGTTCTTCTGATGAATTGAAAAGTACCTATCTATCTGATCGAGATGAAATTCTGCATTAAGTTGGTCATTCCTACATCATTTGATGTCTAGTACTATCTACGATTCTACGGCATATTTTCTTGAATATATTCTTTGAATCTCAAAATGAATTTGTTTTTTTCAAGATGCATATTGCGATTTTTATCAATTTTACAATCTCTTCCCAAAAATTCTTTGATTTAAAATATTCCCTTCGACTGAAATATTGAGTCTTCAAATTTTTACGAAAAAATAGGACAAATTGACAATCATTTTTTATCTTGATTCGAACTTCACCCATGATGATATTCTTAAATAAAATTCGTTATTTATTCGAAAGGATATAGACTATTCAAAAAATAAAAACAAAAATGATGTAGATGTTAGATTTATAAATTAACTTATCGTTCAGTATTCATTTTATTTTTTTGCCACAGTGAGTGAGAAATCAAATTTGAAGTAGGTAGTGATTTTACCGCACTTTTCCATGAAGGGTTCTGTCACTTTTATTCCTGAATTTTGTGACATTCGCTTGAAAAAGAAACAGATTCGATTTTCTGTAATGGATTTTGTTGAAACTTAAGTCTCCGAAATTGAAAATAGATTATGATACATAGAAATGTTCATTAAAAACAAGTCTTATCCGCGGTTGAAATGATTCTGGTGAAAAACTAAAATTATATCTTCGTAACAAATGTTCACTTCGCACTCCTAATTGAAGATCAGTTTTCACACAGCAAAATTCGCACAATCCATTATCCGTTCACCAAGCCACTCGAAAAGCACTCGCAATGAATCAAATCATGGTAAATATTGTTTGGATAATTTCAAACGACTGAATCGCAACTTCAAACGTAAGCATCCTTCTTGTCCACCGTTGCCTGGACCTTGTCCCCGTTTCTATAGGCCTAAACATATGCCGTCGAAAACAAAGGACGAAATAAAGGAATCCTACCAATACGATTCAAAGGGTTAGGTCTGCGAGCGGTCGCATACATTCTAATGTTCATATATCAGGATGGAAAATGACCCTAGCTCGACCCTTTCGATGGGACGGTCAGTGAATAAAAGGGAAGTATTTATTGTTTCCTGTACGCAAATTGCGGTCCACTTTTGTCGGGTATGAATGCCGAGATTAACTAAAATAAAAATGGGAAAGGATTATATGCAGAAGTTTTTGTGAGGTCACTGAAAGCGTTTCCCCTTGTGTTTTATCAAGCCACGCACCTTTGGGCTCGTGAAACGAGAAAAATGTATGCGAGGGCTAGTTATATCCACAAACATTCTTTTGAGGAATCAGTGGTCTATTATTTCGTTGCAGATGGCGAAGGTCAGTTGGGGTTAATGTCAACATTCATCCAGCATCCAGGTGCTAGATTGGTGGTTATTACTGATGTAAAAAACAGTTTTCTTTGGCTTACTGTCATGACCATTAAAACACCATTTTCATGATATATAATGAATATTTTGTATTCAGATCATGATGTATTAACGGTATTTGTTATCGGTGTATTTCGGTTGAACTATACAGGGTCTTTCACGAGGAACCTCACCCATATTTATACGGGAAACTAATGAACGTATTTTCATGAAATTCAGCACTTATAAGTATTTCACGATGCTGATGAAATCTAAAATATTTTCGAGGCATGAGCATCTCCGGTTTTTCCGGAAATGACGTCAACTTCCGTTTTTCAAATTAGAACACCATTTTTTTATTGCAGAAATAGATTCCTTAGAAAATTTCAAGTTATTTTGATGTAACATTTTTCAGTTTTGGTTGGAAAATTCTCTCTGAGCGGGAAAATTCGAAAAAAAAAATCGAAAATAGAGCTCCGCTGAAACAAGAATAACTTCGAGGTTTTTGGATGGAAAATTTTAATTTTTGGGATTTTTCAAGATGTAAGATTGATGTATTCACTTTAAAAATCGAAATCGCGATTCATGATACAGGGGGTGAAAAAATCGCTTTCAAAGTTAGGGATGACAAAATCGTGAAAAATCAATTTTTTCAAATTAGAACCCCATTTTTTTATGGCAGATATTGAATCTACGTTAAAAAATAATGCGAGTGTATGCATCACACCCTTGCCCTAAAGTGGATATTAACTCAGAAAATATCCATTTTAGGGCAAGCTTTTTGAGTCATTTCCCAACAATCGTACAAAAAAAAATGTGAAAATGATACTTCCTTCTCTTTCTCATCGTCATTCCCATCAGCTCAGGAGTGAAGTGAAAGACAAACAAACCGGTTTAATTACTGAGAAAAAGGGTAAATAAATTCCAGAAGCACTGGGTCATATGATCTTCAAATGCAAAAAAAGGTAGAAGCAAGGAAGGGTTCTTGTAACTCTAAGAAATTCCTCACTATGCAAAATAATTTCAACCAAAAAAACCATAAGGTAATTCATAAAAACAAAACGAAGTTGTACATAACAAATTTCAATGAAATTTCAATCGGTAAAGAAGGAATGACTCATCCAATCGCAGCTTTTTTGACATGTGCATTATCCGTTTCCAAATTGAATAACCTGAAAAGATAAACGTTGCTAATTTTTGGTTCTTATTCTTATTTCTCATTTCATCTTATTTTTCATACTTCCTTTGAAATGCGCATGTTCATCTTTCTTATTTTATTCTTATTCGTCTGCATTCTTTTTACTTCTTTTGGCAATTATAAAAATAAATTATAAGAATGAAATATCTATATAACTTCATTTAGCATGCATGAATGTCTCCTAGTATTTTACTGCAATTTAATTTACGACCAGAATTGAATCATAAATACCGTTCTGTGTTCGCGCACTAGTGTAAAAAGTAATTTTTATACTCTACAATTGAATTATCCTAACGAAAATTATGGAAACAGGTGACTTCGACGGGGTGAACATCAGTCATGGCCTTCCAGATCACCAGACCTAAAACGTTTCGACATCTCTTTATACTTACTGGATTTCGAGAGGGTCGTTCAACATTCTTTTCTCGAAGATTCGAAGAACTATTTTTCGTTTTAACATGTGCAAAAAGCAAATTTGTTGCACTCTACAATTTCTGTACGTGTTCCACAAAGAACTGTTATGTCAATTGGAGTACTAGGTATATTTTGGTTCATCACAGTTTCTTGCCTTTTGTCACCGTTTTTTCATGATTATGTTATGATAACCAATAAAGGCAAAGGGTCCTCTACAATCTACACCAGATGTATCCAATTTCACAACCGGAGAGTATTCACAAAGTTATCGAATTTGCTGGACAGAATTCATGAAATTTAATGCGAAAAAATTCAATGAACACCATCAAAATGCAATTAATGTGGCCCTAAATAAAGAATAATGAAAAAACTAGAGCTGGCATGCAATTAATCACGCATTGATGAAATTACTTATTACGGCTAATCAGTTTTTCTTCCAATTCGTACTATGTTCAATTCCTGATGTAATACGTTACTAATTTTTTTTTGGTTATAATATAACCTAATGAATAAAATTGTCTGCCTGTAATTTTCGAATAATTGGAATTCGTCTGAGTTTGCTGGGTAATTTGCACGTTATATGAACATTAACAAGCATTAAAATAATTTTGGTCAGTATTTCTTAATGTTTGTGCGAGAACATTTTCAGAATGGCTGATCCTAGTGTCACGAGACTTTTCCACCTGCAATTTGTTCTCCCCTATTATTTCGTTATACAGACATCTTGAGAAAAGTGAAAAACATTCAACGCTTTGAATCTTGAGAACTGAAAACTCCTCCATTCCTTTCTTGAATTTTTTTCCAATTTGATCGACAAAATTCTGGTAGATAATGCGAAGCATAATTGTTCGGGTATTCAATTATCCAGTTTTCGCGGCTGCATACTATACTACTATATTACTGATACTAATGATGCTCTATAGTTATGACAACAATTAGAATCAAAGGAAAATTATACACTCTGTGAGTGAGTGCGTGTGATGGACAATATTTTAAACAACTTGATGGTACTGCCATGGGTTCTCCCACTAGTCCTACGTTTGCTAATTTGATAATGAATTAAATTTTCTATTATGCAGTGGATAAATTGGGTTTTAACACTCCTCTTCTGAAACTGTATGTTGACGATACCTTATTGTTGGTTCCAGCAGATAAAATACAGCACACTTTAGCAGTTTTTAATTCATATCACCAGAAAATTCAATTCACTCTGGAAGAAGAAAATAACCAGTGCTTACCTTTCCTAGATTTATTGATAATTAGAGAAAATACAAAATTAATAACTGACTGGTATACTAAACCAATAAACGTCAACAGATATATTAATTTTTTTTAGCAACCATAGTATACAACAAAAATGTAACATGATGGATAACCTCATAGGGAGATCATTGAAGCTTAGCAACATCAAATTCCATACAAATAATTTAGAGAAAGTGAAAACGATTTTGAAACAAAATAACTATCCTAATTACCTTATAAATAGAATGATAAAAAAACATACTTCAGATAATAGAAATAACAACGACAACACCTCTCCCTTAGAAGAAAATGCAACTTCATACTTGAAATTTCCTTACTTACCTGGCCTCTCTCATGGCATTAACAGACTGTTCAGAAGTTTACACTGTAAGTGCGCTTTTTACAATCTAACTACCACAAAAAAAAATTTTTTTCACTAAGCTTAAAGATAGGACTCCTAACACCCTTGATTCTGAACTAATTTATAAAATACCATGTCATGGTTGTGACAAATGTTATATAGGTCAAACTAAACAATACTTACGGGTAAGACAACACAAGAACGATTGTAAGGATATAACGAACTTCAACAAAACAGCTCTAACATTGCATCAAATGACTACAGGTCACAAATTCAATTTTGAAGAAGTTCAAATTTTAGATAAAGAACAATCTGGTTATAGACGTAATGTTAGTGAAATGATCCAAATAAAACGAAACAACACGGTAAATCACAGAGAAGATGTACAACACCTTAGTATAGTTTACAACAACCTAATCAGAAATTTCTGAGTGACACACAGTTTAGACAAGCCTTGATTATAGTGAAGTGGACTTGAGTCCATCGAATGTTTTCATTGTGAGTGTCCTTAATTGTTGTGTTCTGTCTTGTAGTGGGATTGGCCGTTGGTGGATTGGAGTACTTTTCCGTTTGGATGACTCTGGTTGTTTCTCGGTGGATGGTTGGACCCGAACGAGTTTATGTTTGTATCCGTTTATTAGTATCACGATTCGTTAATCCTCTATTTATATTATGGGTTTTGACCTGTCTACGGTGAGGCGATCAGTGCTGACCAAGAATATCATCATTCATACTCCGACGACACATTGGTTTGATAGTCGACGCGTTTTGTTGTGTCCATGTATAAACCGTGATTATGTCTAGCGTCACGTTTGGTGTGACATTCTTATCAGCTGCAAACTTTTATTGTTGTGAAATGATTTTGATTTCTTTGAGTTTTATATTCAGGATTCATATAATAATGTACAATATTGTTTTAAAATAACTAGGTAATTGATTTAATTTTATTGTAATCTTAAGCATAATTTTAATAATGTTGTATGTTGAATTTTAGCCCTGAGGAAGAAGCAAACTGCTTCGAAACGTCGGCATTGTTATAAACTAACAATTGATCATTACATATCCAAAACACCCAATATCTATTTCACTGATTAACATAATGGATGATAACCTAGGAATATTATACACTCTGCAATAATTAAAAAATACATTACCAAATTTAGTAGTAGTTGTAGGTGAAATGTCAACAAATGAGTGTATTCGCTTGTAATAAATGATTTTAACATCATAGTGGCCGCTGTCGCCTACCTTCACTACACCATGTTAAAATTATTTTTTAGTGGAAGGAGTGGAATTGTTAGAAGAATTCATCTCATCAACGAAGCCTGGGTATATTGGTATGTTCATTAATGCTGTGATACTTGATGGATAATTCGAAATAGAAATAGATACAAAAATGAAGGCTTCATGTAAAATCAGTTTCAAAATATAAACCATTGCACACATAACCCACAAGTTTCCCAGGATAAGTTGATTTTCGAATAAATACATTGAAGTGTGAAAGTCTTATTACAAAAAAGAAGATTATAGTGTATTTCACTGGTATCTCAATCTCGGTATAAATAGCATTATCGAAACCCACAAAATTCTCTTCGTACAAAACAAGAAGATATTAGTGAAATTACCAATTGCTGCTATACTTTTATATCAGCCTGAAACGATATTCGAAGAAAAATTCCAATTCCGAATGGAAATTAAAAAAATCCCGTTGTTATTATTATTTATCTGAATATTCAGATGGAACTGACAATGTGCCCCAAGAACTTTTGATTAAAACTGAGTTCGAAAGATTCCCTTCCTCCGAATATTCCTAAAAAATCGCCGAAAAATATGCACAACAAACCGAGGGGTTGCTAAGCCCTCATAATGAAAACACCACCTACACGAAAAGAAATAACGCCCGAGGGGCGATCAACCCTCTGAAATTTAATAAACTGAACGTCTTTACGTGGAGATGATGAGGTGAGACCGCCATCTTGGAAAAATCGGCATCAAAAAGGAATCCCCTTCGAACTGCTTTTTATTGGAACTTTAGAGGATCCATCCCTCCGAGAAAAGTCCCTGAGGATGATGATTCACTCTTCATTATAAGATGTATAATTGAGCACCAACTATGGCTTCCAACTAGGGGGTGGAACCAATTTTCCATCAGAAAATTTTCAACTTCGCTCATGTATGCGCCCGTACAAATTGCCTTAATGAATGGATTTCAATTCTTTGTTATTTAAAAAGTTGATCCGAAAATCTGAGGAGAAGAATGGGCATGGAAGTTGTGAGAATTTTCCTCTTCATGAATTTCTATGTTAACAAGCTGTTTAAGCGATTTTTCATCAGTATAAAGAAGGGGAATGAATGTACCTTTGTTGTTCTTGATATTTTGCAGTTTGTTATAATCGTCCCTCGGAAAAAATAATATAATAATAAGGACCCATTTCCCATTGAAAAATGAAAGATGCAAAACTGGTTGTTCATCTATGAAAATATATATATTCATATACAGGATGATTCACGGTGGATGGCACATTAGACGTTTCTGGTGAACCAGACATCGAATCGGTTTGAAAATTCCATGGAGTGCATTATCGGACATTCTCTACCCAACTGAAATATTTTCGTCAATGCGGTGTTGCCACTAGAAAGTAGTAGCAACTTTTCCTTTTCAGATGGAACACCAGGTATATTATATTATTTTTGGAATCTTCAACAACTTACCGACAACTTTTCTCAACATTTCCCTATACCTATTCGTTTCCGTTTTCGAAATATAAATTAATTTCAATTTTTTTCACCGGAAATCATGACCTCTAAAAATGCTCATAACTTTGGATTGAGAAACACTACGGTATTGAAATTTGGTTTGGAGTTAGGTGATACATGAATACTTCCAACACATTAACCTGATATACGTTACTTCAATAGATACAGGGTGGTAAAAATACAGTTTTTTCGTTTGCTTGAAAAAGTGGCTGAATGTTATTTGTTTCAAATGGATTGCCCTGTGCCTGTATATTATTGTAAATTGAAAAAGCTGATGAAATTTGCTTCCATTCTATTTATATCATGCCTATACCTAACTAGTCAAATTTCGGACTTATCAGCATTTATTTGTCAAAATGTCCCTTCAGAATGGTATTTCCATTCGGTATTTGGTAGGCAGGCCATGACCCATGATTACTATTTGACAGTACCTTGTGGCATTCTCTTAATAATGATATTGAAGAGAATACTGTAGAGAGCTTCGTCGATAATCTGCCACTCGAAGAATATCGAAACTGTTGGTACCATAGACTTATCAAAAGATCTTAGGATAATAAGTCTATGGTTGGTACCAACTAGACGGAGCTCCTGCACATTGTACAGGAGAAGTGAGTGCAGAATAGGAGAGTCTTTTTAACGATCGGTGGATAAGGCGCTTGGGAACATGTGTCCATTAGATTTTTATCTTTTGGGAATGTTGAAAGAAAAAGTTTACAAAACACCCGTGCGTTCGAGAGATCATTTGTTGGAAAGAATTACCGAAGCATTTGGAGATTTGGATCCCAATGAAATCCGATTTGCCACGATGAAAACAGTCAACAACCGCATTTTGAAGTGCTTGGAACCTTGGAAGTGAACAGACAGCGATTCAAACCTATTTTGAAATATTCGACATGATTGTTTCACTTTTTTATTAATTATTCATATACAAAATAGTTTGACTTTCAAGTTTCTTGGTGCCTTTATTATTAGGAGAATGTCACAAGGTACTGTCAAATAGTAATCATGGCCTGCTTGCCAAATACCGAATGGGAATACCATTCTGAAGGGACATTTTGACAAATAAATGCTCATAAGTTCGAAATTCAATTAGTTAGGTATATACAGGGTCTTTCACGAGGAACCTCACCCATATTTATACGGGAAACTACTGAACGTATTTTCATGAAATTCAGCACTTATAAGTATTTCACGATGCTGATGAAATCTAAAATATTTTCAAGGCATGAGCACCTCCGGTTTTTCCGGAAATGACGTCAACTTCCGTTTTTCAAATCAGAACACCATTTTTTTTATTGCAGAAATAGATTCCTTAGAAAATTTCAAGTTATTTTGATGTAACATTTTTCAGTTTTGGTTGGAAAATTCTCTCTGAGCGGGAAAATTCGAAAAAAAAATCGAAAATAGAGCTCCGCTGAAACAAGAATAACTTCGAGGTGTTTGGATGGAAAATTTTCATTTTTGGGATTTTTCACGAAATCGCGATTCATGATACAGGGGGTGAAAAAATCGCTTTCAAAGTTAGGGATGACAAAATCGTGAAAAATAAATTTTTTCAAATTAGAATCCCATTTTTTTATGGCAGATATTGAATCTACGTTAAAAAACAATGTGAGTGTATGCATCACACCCTTGCCCTCAAATGGATATTTTCTGAGTTAAAATCCACTTTAGGGCAAGAGTGTGATGCATACACTCACATTATTTTTCAACGTAGATTCAATATCTAGAGATGAAATTTTGCCGGCAAAATTTCTCGATTGCATTATGAAAGTTTGTTGCTAGGCAATATCCCGAATGACTTTTGTATCAAAAACACGAGCCGTTAGGCGAGTGATTTTTGGAAAAACGTCATGAGCGAAATTGCCGAGAAGCAACAAACTTGAATTCCTATCACAACACAACTCCGAAAACAATACTCCAAATTGTATCGTGTTAAAGACAAGTTTGATCTGATGCCTCAGGTCACTATCATAATAATTTCAAGAAATATTTTATTACTGTTTCAGTCCAAACATTATCGAAAATGGAATGAATATATACTCAATGAACTCTACAGGAAGAAGAATGAATTCGTGAATAACTAATGTATAAGTGAATTACCCATAGGACTAAAAATATCCAATGAAACTCGAGATCTATCACAGAATTTAGCAAAGAAAAAGACATACGAAACCGGCGCATTCGCCAATTTGCACCAGAAATTAACTTCTTAAAGTTTTGTAACGGTTCGTAACATCAGAGATCTGATACTTTTTATTCGAACGAATGAAAGTCAAAAAGTCACTTGTTATTTCTGATTTCATCCGAGTTATGTTTCCTCAAGAGCGGAAAAGGTGGAATTCAATCCGAACCGAAGATAAAGCAGTAACCACAAGTATACAGGAATTAAGGACCATGAAACTAATTTCTCTATTCCAGTATCGTCATGAGTTTATTACAGTTCTAAAAATTATTATTTTTGTTTCGTGGTTATCAGCACTGGCTTCCGATCCTATAAATTTTCAACTCACGTCAATTTGGAAATGTCAATTTTCGTAACAGTCACTAACTGCCAAAATAAAATTCAAAAGTCACTAGAATGTATTATCTGAATTTTTCATTGAATTTCAACGAAATTTGACTGAAATAGAGAAAATATCGTCTAATACTCGTTGCAGAAAGCAATTCCAACACTCATGCGTTCGAAAACTCGCTCCTTAGTCGCTCGTTTTCGAATTTCGCATACGTGTTGGAATAGAAGCCCATTCTGCAACTAGTTTTAGAATATACTATATTAATTCATTTTTACACAAGAGACCATGTCAAAATTTATTCTCGTTTACTAAAAGCGAATTGTGATCACAATGTGTGTCTTGTCACTTGTGTAATGAATAACTCAATCCTCCGTCGGAGCTTTCGTTCCCAGCTGCAGTTTTCCATATTGTTCTTCATCTCCTAAAATGCTGCTTGAATCTCCTTCAAAATACGCTTTCTACTTACTATCAACCTTTTCCATGAAACAGGTAGGTATCTTCCTAAATTTCCAATTCAAAAGTCTAATCATCTAATGGTTTGAAATCAGAGTGTGACTTCGGCCAAGGAATTGGTCTTCTAACTTCCAACGACAGTATGGAATTTAGGAAGAAGGAAAATAATTATTTTTGAAGGCGAAGGATGTTATACAGAATACTCCTAGTTTGAGTTCCTACAAGTCGGTTCTGAAGAACTGGGCCTATTTGAAATCTGAAAATTTGAATTCTGGTATTGTTCGAAATTCTCTATTCTGCAAAAATTTTCTTGGAACTCCAGCACTCCTCTCTAAGAAGTATTTCGGAAATCTCAGCGATCTCCCTGATTATATTCAGAGTGTAACAGCCCAATGGAATGAATAAATGAGGGCGTGTTGGGAAAAACGCTCGGACACGTCGATTTGTAATTTGAAATGCGCATATTTTTCAAGAAAATAATATTATATAGGGTATTCCATGTGACCGTTGCCAACACCAACTTTCTTATTTCAAATGCAACTCCCTGTATATTATGTTTTTTTTGGATTCTAGACACAATTCATGCAAAATGTCCTATACCTATCTTCAACTATGTATTTCGAAAGTATTAAGTGTTCTCAGATTTATTGCAAAAATCAACGTTTTAATAAAAATTATTTTATTTCACAAATTCGGTACATTACACTTAAAACCTAATAAGTAATACTGACTATTTCTTAATTATTAAAAAATTCCAAAAAAAAAACATTAATGTCAATGTAGAAAATGTTCAAAATGCTCGCCGCGTTAGAACACAATTCTACACTAGATTAGCATGTTACCAAGACGTTTGCGGCGAACATTTTGAACATTTCCTACATTGACATTGGTGTTTTTTTTTGTTTTTTTTTATAATTAAGAGAAATAATCAGTATTACTTATTGGGTTTTGAGTGTAATGTACCGAATTTTTAAAATAAAATAATTTTTATTTAAAACGTTGATTTTTGCAATAAATCTGAAAACACTTAATATTTCCGAAAAAGTTGGGGAAAGGTATAGGACATTGTACATGAATTATGTCTAGAATTTTTTGAAGAATCCAAAAAATAAATAAAATGCAGGGGGTTGCATTTGAAATAAAAAAGTTGGTATTGGTCACGGTCGCATGGAACACCCTATATAATTTTATTTTCTTGAAAAATTTGCGCATTTAAAATTAAAAATCGACGTGTCCGAGCGTTTTTCCTAATACCCCCTCATTTATTCGTTATCGAATTTATTCTATTTGGCTGTTACACTCTGTATGTGATTATGTATGTGAAAATATTCTGGCATACCTTTCCGCATAATTATTGCTATATTGTCAAGTTGTCCGCTCCATACAACAGAACTGTTCAGTTGATAATGATCTGCATTCTAGTCCATTCATTGTCGACAAATCTTAGGAATCTTTCACTTTATTCAACTCAACCTACAGAACTAGGTACAGAAAATTGAAATGTGTAATAAAGTTTCATCTTTTATCTTCAACCAAACATCTGATGATAGAAAATTCTATATCTTATGTATATTATAGTTGTTTATACAACGTTAAATTCATCCGTTAAACCCTTGAATTCTCCCTGAATTTTAATTCCAACTTATAAAGCCGATCTATGATAATATTACTCCATTCACTTTTATAAAGTATCCCGGTTGGCCACGATTTTTTACTTCAAACTAACGCAGGTTGGCACTCTTGAAAGTTAAAATAATTTTCTCAGACGTTGCCAATGTGACACAGGTTTCGATCTCTGTGGTCGTCGAAAATCAAATCGCGTGAAAAACGTCAAAAATTTACTCTTTCCAAATGCAATTTTTCGATATTAAGACCAGAGGAAATGAATGGCGAGAACGTTACCTTGATGTCTGAGCTCCCGATTCATCCGAATTTTTTATTCATTTCGTAAGCAATTTCTTTTTTCCTATTTGTGTTCGAGTGATTGCTTCTCTTACGAAAAATTTATGAGAGTGAGATATAGGCGCGAGTTATTATAACTCACGCTTTTGGTTTATAGATACTATAACAGCTCAAAATCAGTTGAATAATGGATATATTATTCTATGGGAGTAGATAAATAAAAATTTCGATAAATACGTAATTACTGCGACCTATTTATATGAAGAGAGTCAACGTTGCGCACTTATCTGACAGAATAATGACTATAACCTAACACAACCTACACGGTGAAATGTGTCAGAATGTCATGGGCAACCGGTATACTTTACGAAAGTGAATGGAGTATAGTACCTATTATGACCACAAGTAATGGGTCTAACTGTCATTCATTCAACAACTGAATGCTGCTAATGGCAGAATAATTACGATTTGCGAAATTAATTTTTTTGACTTCTTCGATATACATATATGGAAAATTTCAACTGAATTGGATGATTAGCTACAGATATTTTTTTGGATAATTTATTCCATTCTATTGATCACAGGATTTTTACATTATTTTGTATACGAAATTTAATTCAATACAAAATTTCAAGATATGTTATTTTTGCATTATGTCAACATAATCATTATGTTTAAAGCAATAACTCCGAAGCCGTTTTTACCCATTCATTAATTCAAGCTATTACTGAATGAATTCAAACTTACACTGCAAATTTCAAGATTAATCTTTTCTTTCGAAAGTTATCGTGTTCACGACGAAAACCATCAAATTTGGCAATGAATTCTTTATCAGTGAGTCCAACCTAATCCATTATCGGAACAAACTTCGAAAATTACAGCCATTTGGACGAAATGATCAACGTTCTTGTTCGTAGGAAAAATAAAAATAAATAGAGAGTGGGATAATGAGGCCTATATTTCTCGCAAAATTTGTTTCATTTCTCGTAAGGTTTAATGTATAATAACGCATTCTTGGACTTATTGTTTGTCCTTTCACGAATGATTGATTTTTGGTCATAATCTTTCATGTCGAAAAATGTCTTCATATATTAAAAAAAGACCCCCATGTGTTATAATAGTTATTAAATTGTCATTCCAGTTCATCAAAAATTCTGACATACAGAGATGTGAAAACGTAGAATTCTGAATAAATACAAGCATATAAAGGCTTTTGCTTCAAAATAGCATGATAGGTTTTGTTGTTGTCATTCAATCGAAGTCATCGAGGAAATAATTCACCTGTGAGTATATCACTCTGCCTATGACTTTAAATGAAGAAAGTTTCTCAACGCCGACAACGAAATCTAAATTTCCATCCGTTGCTTCCAATTAAATTGCAAAGCATACCAAGATGGTGATAAAACGCATCCTGGATGCTTTGTACACCCCTGACTATCGGAGCGGTCGGTGGGTAAAGTAGATTCCATTAGTGAAAGAAGGTCACATTCTAAGTGTAGAGCCTTTAGCAGAAATAGTAGCAACTACGGCTACCGTCCGCTAGGTGGCACTACTAGTTCCATGGCAAGGGGTGAAAAATACCTGTTTGGGATAGGGACCAGGGTCCAGGATGGTAGGTATGTAGATGAATTAGTTATCGTATGTTACCTATCTGTTAACTTATTTATGTGAGAACGGTGGTGCGAAAATTATTCTGCTGTGTGATTTGTAATTTGACGGTGATAATTGAAATATTTTGAAGTTTGTTGTGATAGTGATAGTGGAATGGCGGAATGAAATAGTGATTTTTATATCGACTCAATGTTATTGATAAGAAGAATAATCACAAAAATTATTTTACCGTTAATAATTGATCGGAATTATCAATCTAAGTGGATTGAAGACAAAGTAATTTGATTCAATTCGCGATTTCATTGCAACTCATACAAATTTCAGTTTCTTTAGGAATGCAGTCTCGATTAAAATAGGTATTGAGTAGGATTAAAATGAAATATTCATAATAAAAGAAGCCTCAGCTGAAATAAGATGTACAAACAATAGTCTTTACTTTGACATTTTCTCGTTTGTATTCTAAATGGTTTCACTATTTAAAAATCAATAGATTGATAAAAAAATATTTCAGTTACTTATTTGCTTATGCCATGCCAACGTTTCGCTAAATTTTTACCACCTTTTTAGGCATCCATTGAACAAAACTGTGCATTAAAACAAACAAAAGTATAGATCACCGGCCGAAATCTAGTTCAGGTATCTATAGAAAAAGTCGAGAGGGTATGTAAAATGGATAGTCGGTATTGTTGTTTTCATATCTATTTCGAGCATACCATTAAAAAAATTAAAGAGGTTTACTGAAGTAATAATTTATTGCTGAATATGATCTGGAAAATTTATCCATTTATGGAACTATATAACCTATAACCATTAATTATGTACAAAGCATTATTCCATATTTGTCATGAATAAATAAATTATACTTTCAAATATTTATAGAAATATCGCATGTGGATATTGATTGCTTATACTGAGTTTCAAAGCGACTTTACAGATATCGAAGAAAAGAAAAATATGAAATATTCGAACATTTAATTCATTTCTGATGTCCATTGAAATGATTTATGTTTTGATGTAGTCTGAGTGTAGCAAAAATATTTTCAACTTTTAGAGAAACTATTTTTCAGCGATCGTTGAAGATAAAATATAATTACGTATGATATGATATTGATGAACTCCAGGAAGCCCTGGAAAAACATGTTTATTATCAATTATTAATCGAATTGAGAAAAGTGCATAACTTTTTGAAATGGAAGCTCTCATCCAAAGGACAATGAATAAATTTCGAAGATGCTTATTCCTGAAGATATTGAAATAAAGTACCAGAGTTTGACTGAAATTTTCATTAGATATCTTTTTTTTGAATCAAGAAATTAAAGCATGCTGCTTTATTTGGAGTTCTTTATTGGATCACTGAAAGTACTGACGTGAAGTCAGGAGTTTTTGATTCTTGTAGGTAGACTCGCATTTTTTAGTTCAAGAAATTGATCGAGATAGAATTGACATTTGTGAAAAACGATAATGACAATAAAATCAAATTAAATTTCTATCCCGTCGGATCACTGTAGCAACTCAATTGAGGATAAATAAGAAAGTAAATAAATTTACCTGTTCTTCATATGCGTATGAGTCGATTCTCCATCTTGTTTTTACTACAAAAAAAAATCTCTAAGGATTTCTTTAAACATATTAATGATTGTTCCGAAATTTTCGTTTTAATTTGTTTATTCTCCTTTTGAAGAAGGAGAAAAAAAGGAGCCAATGCTCTTGATTTTGAAGCTCATTGAAGCCTTGCTCGTATAAAGCCGGACTCCCACTACTCGTGTATTTGGCAAATATTTGCCATTTGCATATATTTGGCATGTAGTGGGAGTGGTTCACTCGACCAATACTTGTGAATCTTGTCATTCAAATTCGAAACTTCATCTACTTGCCAAGTACGCAAATAATTGCGTACTTGCCAAATATACGAGTAGTGGGAGTCCGCCTTAACTAGAAACACGTGAATAATGGTAGATTCATTATGAATACTACCATTACAAAATGAATCCGATGAAACTGAATATATAGGTACATTATCTATGATGAATTCGTTATATAAGTAGTTCTGTTTTAAAGAAAATACTTCTTTCAAGTTGGACTTTAATAAATATTGGAAATGTTTCATCTGGAGGCTGCAGATGGCAGCACCGCAGCCTCGCATCATTAGTCTGATGCGAGGCAGGACCTGAGGCAAATCACCGTCGAAAATTTCCTTCCATTATTTTCTTCGGAGACGTCGACTAGAAAGATGTCACTCATTAATCAAATGGGCGCTGTGGGAATCATTTTCCTCCTAAGTGATATTTTTCGAGGCGCTAATCATTCCATGCAACCACCCCCTGATCAATTACAGCATCCATTGCGCGCTTGTCAGCTGCGCTTTTTCATTGTTAATTTTGTCCCTGTTGGTGGCGACACGGGATCGGTTCAACCAGAAGGTTTGCTCAATTTTGTCTAAGTGATGCGGGGAGAGGACAAGAAAAATGAAAACGAATATTGCAGGTTTTCACATTGAAAATATTTTGGGAATATTGTCCTCTTCTCTTCAAACATATTCACTTAGTTCTATACTTTATCCCCATCGATCAGGATTAATCATCGAAGTAGGATCTAGGCTTTGATTCTTCACATACCTACGAGTGGTTTTCCTGATATTTTTAAAACTACTGTTCAGTTTGTCACTTGATAAATTTTGCCTCAATTTCTCAACAAAAACCATATAAAATGATGGCGAATTATTGACTAAATATTTCTAATATTCCTGTAATAATATATTCGGGATCATATATAAAAAATAAGTTTTTATTCATGAACTATATTCTTCAATTGGTGTTTGTTGAATATTCGCAATTAAATAGATTTGCGCAGGCTATCCAAAATCGATAATTTTCTCATGCGTTTTTATGGTTTCGATAGTTTTTTGAGAAATAATAATAATTTTGAGTAATAACTCGAGTAATAATAACCACAGTAAACAATTACTCCAACAATTATTATATGACATCAAGCGAAAATCATCCAAACGCTGAAACAGGAAGTATTTTTTTCTTAACTCATACTATATCTTTACCCTTCTTGTATATCTGTGATTCCCGAAAAAATGTTGAAAAAAAATTCAATTTCTTGATCCCTGTATGCACTCTTCACATGAATTCTGGGGAAAAGTTCTTACCAATTTTATAATAATTATATGATACTGTGATGTATCACACAAGAATTTACAATAAAAATCTATAGTAATTTTAAGCCAGTGAGGCATGGTGAAATTAAATTCATATTATTATTTCACATTCGGATCTGTAGATTCAGTTGTAAATGGTTTACCTATATAAAAAATGTGTTCCAATCTGTGGTTCTTGTATGGTGAGTATTTGTCATGCTTTGAAACGTAATAGAAATGAGAATCCAATACATATAACAGTTAGTCTGTCTAATTTTTTGGTTCGTTTTGTGATTTTTTTAGAGTAATTTTGTAACATTGCCGTAATAAATTATATAAATTTCACATTTCCACTGTTATTTTTCCATACCTACCTTGTGAAGCGTTCGATTCAATTTGAATATGAAAATCTAGGTGAATCCACCTCTTCTTTCATCACATTATTGTACAAAGTGAGATTATCATAATTTGAAAAGAATTCATCAACAGTTATTTAACCTTGAATATTATCGAGTAATATAATATATCCCACGGATGCAGAGGGATAAAAACATCAACAATAAATCAGGGGCGGATCTAGGAATTTTTTGAGGGGGGGGCGATTCCAAAGTAACACAGTAATAATTCTCGGATAAACCAGCAAAAATTATATTATCACAGAACTAATTCTAATCCCGAGGGGGGGGCGAAACCACCTTCGCCCCCCCCCCTAAATCCGCCACTGCAATAAATGTATTATATTATCTTACTGTGTTATTTGCTTCAAAAAGGAATTGATCCCATAGCATGTTATACGTTAGACGTATAAGTGATTATTATCGCTGAAAACCAATTCCATCGAGTGAAGTTCGTTCCAATGACACATTAACGAAGTTGAAATTTTTGTCAAAATTCATGAACGTTACAAATAGAAGAGACGAGTAAAGAGATTAATATAAAAAATGAACGACAAAAAATAGATGGCATAAATTCATTTATTTAAATTCGAGAAGAAATGTACAATTCAGGAAAAAAGAAAATTGACATGTCAACAATCTTATACAAAGTTGTTAATTCATTCAGCTCGAGAAGTCTGCTAACTTGCGTGGAAGAATAGCGACATAAGTAATAATAATAATAAAATAATAAAGCTTTTTTATTTCAGATCTTACAAAGTTGTTGAACATAAGAAATGAATGACGTCCAAAAAAATCCTTAATATATCCTACAAATACAGACTATTGGAATTAAATAATTCTTCTATATTATACGGATCCAATCGAACCAGCATTTTTCTTATCAGGTTCTTAAAAGTTCCTACTTAATTGCATCTCTTAATAATGTCCGGTAGTTTATTGAACAGTTAAATACACATAGGACCCTTCTCTGTCATGGTTAATCTATGTTGTGGAATAAGAAGATCTAGATTTCTTGTATTATAACCACGTTCTCTGTCAAATTCAAAAATGTGTTTATTATTGAAAAGAAAAAGTGAGCACTCATAAATATAAGTATAAACCATGAATGGTAAATAAATTCTTTTGACGAAACATTCCTCTACATCTGCAAGCCTCTCTAAAATTTAATCTGTACATACATCTCAAAGTTGTTTTTTTTTAATGACAAATATCGAATTAATTAAGTAGTTTCGGCACTTTCCCCTGAAAATCAAGAATTGAAATAAATGAGCGAATGCCGTTTAGATTAAAAAAAAAATTATGTGCATGAGAAGATGAAGAGAAAATTCATAATGTACTCTCTTCATCTGTAATTTATTTTCTTCAAGAGATCGTACTAGTATCTGAGTTTGACAATGAAGATTTCAGTTCATGGAAAAGTGAGATAACAAACTATCACAATCTTAGATCTAGATCACAATGTATTTCATAAGTGAATAAAATTTTATTCGAAGAGCATACTATGATTGCTACACCACTATTAATTGATCATCGAAGTAAATGATATATTGATATGATATATTGTTTATCCTGATTACTCCTAGGTCTCCTGAGGAGACCCCTCTGAAATTACAAGCTTCGAAGCTTGTAACTTGTAAGAGTTCGGAGAAGCAGTTGTGTTCTGTGTAGGCTTAGTCACTGTGCACTTACGCCACCTTAGGCACAGCACTGTTAATTTTTGACCCAACAGTGAAAATGGTGGCCCCTACCGGGATTGAACTTCGGACTTGCCGGGTCCTAATCCAATGCTCTAACCACTGAGCCAAGGGCACTCATAGCCATAATATTCGAATAGAGTACTCAATTTCATACACGACTATTGAATATTCCTTTTTAAAATAATTCATTTCTAACAAATTGCCGACCCTTCAAGCTGGCTCAACATTTGATAGCACGGGATTTTGTGGATGTCACATTGAAATTGAATTAGGATGAATTGGGACTCATGATCTAATAGCGATTCATGTATTCCGTTATGCTTGAAGAACCAAATTATTATGGAAATTTTTGTCAATTATCGTGAACCTATATATTTTCATTTAAATGGAATTGTATTTCGAAAACGTTTTCGTTTATGAAAATGCATAATCATAAAAATTTTGTTGGGATGAAAATCCTTAGTTACCTACCTACCTATTTTCCAAAATTTCATGGTTGAAATCATCATTACTCATAGTATCATACAGGGTGTTCCTAAATTAAACGTACAAACGGAAAGGGGATGAGATTCCTTAAGTAAGTTTGAGAAAAAAAAGTCCCATAAACATGGGGTCGCAAACGTTTTGTTTTCGAGATACAGAGTGTTGAAGTTTGAATTTTTTTCAAGTTTTTTCCTCATAGTATCTACACTATTCAACTGAAATTTGGCACAGATATTACATTTGAGAGTTCTCACCACGTGACATGTCAATTTCGATAGCTGTTCTACAGGGTGATATTTTTTCTGGAACACTGTCACCTGTTTTCCTCTAGAACTTTTTTTTGGTGAGCACCTGTTCATTTGGAAAAATGTAAAAAGAAGCTTTTTTGTTATACTGAACTTTTCGGTTTCCTGTAGTTTTGTCGTATCTGCCACCAATTCCGAGAAAAAAAATTTTGAATGATTCTCTCGAAATTATTTGGATTTTCCGAGGATTTCGAGAGAATCGTTCAAAATTTTTTTCTCGAAATCGGTAGCAGATACGACAAAATTACAAGAGACTGAAAAGTTTAGTATAACAACAAAGCTTCTTTTTACATTTTTTCAAATCAACAGTTGCTCACAAAAAAAAACTTGGAAAAAGTTCAAACTTCAACACTCTGTATCTCGAAAACGAAACGTTTGTGACCCCATGTTTATGGGACTTTTTTTTCTCAAACTGACTTGAGGAATCTCCCCTTTTCGTTTGTATACGTTCAATTTAGGAACACCCGGTATACATACTGTCATTTAATCTTCCGTGGAAAATGAGGAAAACGAAATTGAAAAAATTTCAGTTTTTAGAGTACCTAAAATGAAACATAAAGTTCATTTCTTTTGGCTTTTAACGTATCTCCTCCCAACTAATTTAATTATTTCCTGTCCGTTCTTTCAGTTATGGTTTCAATTTAGAATTACTGTACAGTTTTTTTTTTGATCCGTTTATTTTTTGGTGGATGATTTCGATCAATAAGTCCTATTTTAAATGCCATATTTATGTTATTCATAAATCAAATTCATTTCAATACAAGGAGTGGAAGCTGTAGTTTTTATTGTTTTTCTGGGTGTTTCAAAATATAGGAGAAATACCACAACTTGATGATGTGTATTTTTAGAGATAGCCTGTATTCTTATCGGGAAGGTAGGAATTACCGAAGCTGGTCGATTCTGAACTCAACTGAGGCGGTTTCATTGCACAATATCAGTTTCGATTCTAATCAACTAGATGAAGAATTTCCTTCGACATGCAACAACGACAATTTTTCGTCGGATATTGAATGGCACATCTGATGAAAATAGAGAGAGAAAGCAGCCTGCCATTGCTGCACCGAATTAAGATAACAAAAACCCGTGGAGCATATCAAAACAGGAACATTGGAGAGAAATAGCAAACAGGCATTCGATGCCGAGACTGCAACACTGCACGACACAATCATCCTACGTAATCTGTAAAAAGCTCAACTTCAAAGCTCAGAGGGGAGACAAGGAAAGAATGGAGGCTGGAAACTTTAAATCAATACTTCACATATTCCCCGGACTACTCCGTGTGTTACCCCGAGACAGCTTTCTTTCTCTTTTTCCTTCGCGATCCCATTCGGAGTATTTAGAGCTTTTCTTTTTCTTACTTTCGGCAACTAGAAGTCGTTTTTCACGTCCGTGAGATATTGATTCGAGCCAGTGCCAGGACGATTCCTTATTTGGTTTTTCCCTTATTGAATTAGGTGGGGTTGATGTGTTGCTGATTGTGTGCCGCTGTAGCAGTTTGGGAAAATGAGCGTTAATGGGAAATGAGAGATGACTCGAAATAATGTTCATGTATGGACTAGGAGTTCTGTTATTATGTATAGTTAACTCCCTTCTTGGAAATTCAGTAGGCGTTTTATTATGATTCAGTTCTTGATGGTTGCCTCTAACGTTAGTCCTTTATTTGGGAATATAAAGCTTCGATTTTTGTAGATTTTTGTTATTGAAATATTATTTTCAAATACTCGGTAATTTTTGGTCTTTCCAAATCGTTTCCGCCACTTCACAAATATTTCACTCGTGTTACTTTCTTTCAAATTTTCTTTCTCAAATCATACATTGTGTAGCCTCAACGTGATCTGTGCCGAAAGAAACCACAAAAAAGACGACATCGAGTGGCGAAACAACTCAATCGAAAGAAGTTTCAATAAACTCGGGACCAAATTTAGGCGGACACTGTTCTGATGAAAATATTTATTCCACAGCTTACAACATGTTACTAATTACTATTTTACGAGTTTGGTGTTGAGTTTTTCATTATGCACTTCCAAGTTGTTTTATCTTATTTGTAAGCTGATTGCCCACTTTGATATAAATATATTATGTTGGGTGTTTTTCTGTACCTATAAATATTCATTAAAGAATATTTTTGGAGTATTTTGCACCTTTATTCAAATATTTCAAGGTATTCCCTCGCAATATCTGACACACAATAAATACAAAAATTGTTGTTCATAGAAAATGCTCCTGCGTTATAAATTAAAGGTACACAATTTGTAAGGAGCAGGGTGCATCTCGGCCAGGAGCCATTTTTTGAAACAAATTATATCAAAACAATATTTAAAATACGAATATAACCAATTAACATTGAAATATTCACGAAAATATGATGAAAACAATCAAATGATCACTCTGTATCTTGGTAATTGAGCGTTTTGAGAATTTAGTTGACACGAACTTTTCTAGATGAGAAAAATATCAGCACTTTCCCTTCTTAAACTTTTTAAAACCATTCATAGGGACAACCTGCATGCAACATTGATACAAATAATGACCAGGGACGGGCCGAAGCCAAATTTTTGGGGGGGGATAGCTTCGAAAATTTTCCAACTGTGCATTAAAGGATTAGAAAACCAACGGTTGAAGGGGGGAGTGGTATTTTGGATTGCGTGTCAATGTTTTTTTTCCCGAGAGCATTAAAAATATTTAGAAAATTTTGTAGTGTAGTTTTTTAATTCTGCATTACTAGATTAACACACTCCACACTCTACAGGATTATACAGCATCTGTTATCATTATTTTGTATGTTTCGATTTTTAAGTTCAATTCCGAAGAAAAATAAATGATTTATTCAAGTGAACTGAAAAAAATCCACATACTACACACTTCACTTTGAATCTTTTTCGGTCCATTTTTGCATAGGGGCCGTTATACTTCGGCCGACGGCTACGGCACCGATTCTCCATTCAAAAGTGCCTTTCATTTTTCCAAGTTCACGCCCTCAATTTTTCACCAAAAAGCTTGATTTTTTTCAAATTGAAGATGAAGGATGTCTTGAGGGCACTCCAATTTCTTCTCTTCGATAAAATTATTTTTTCGCATGAAGAAATCGGCTACGGCACCGATTCTCAATTCAAAAAGTGCCTTTCATTCTTCCAAGTTCACGCCCTCAATTTTTCACCTAAAAGCTTGATTTTTTTTTAAATTGAAGTTGAAGGATGTCTTGAGGGCACTCCGATTTCTTCTCTTTAATAAAATTATTTTTTCGCACGAAAAAATCGGCTACGGCACCGATTCTCCATTCAAAAAGTGCCTTTCATTTTTTCAAGTTTACGTCCTAAATTTGTAAGCTAAAAGCTTGATTTTTTTTTCTTTAAATTGAAGTTAAAGGATGTCTTGAGGGCACTCCGATTTCTTCTCTTTGAGAAAATCATTTTTTCGCATGAAAAAATCGGGTTGAATTTGAGAGTCTATGAAAATTGACTTCATAATCGTTTTTCGGCGGTTGTTCATCCATTTTTTTTAGAAAATTCATTGGAGTGCCCTCGACAAATCAATTTTATATATTTAAAAAAAATCCATTTGGATATACGCTTAATTAATGCCAAAAATTATGGAAATACTGAAAAGACTTCCAGAAACTGTGAAATCGCAGAGAACTGTCTGAAGTTCCAGGAGAATTAAAAGAAAATCAAGCTTTCAGGTGGAGATTTTAGGACGTGAAAAATGAAAATGGAAAAATGAAAGGCACTTTTTGAATGGAGAATCGGTGCCGTCGGCCAAAGTATAACGGCCCCTTAACAGATTTACGTGTTGAACGGAGATTTGATAGAATAATTTAGAATGAGAAAAAAATACTGCCTACTGCCCTACCGAGAGAAATAGCGCAAATTGGTACCAGATGGACACAGTCGATGCGGCCAAACTGAGAAATTCACAACTACCTGCTGAGGGATAACGGTAAAGATGAAAAATTGTTCATCTTTTCAAACACTTGGTAGCAATTCGGAATAAATACCATTTATTGCTGGTTATATACACATTGCACATTGGGCCAAATCTGCCAAATACTCTAAATATACTCTAACAAGAATTTGTACAATTGTCGCTATTCTCTGCATGCTTTTGTCCGGCTAAACGTGGGCTTAGTTCTACCGGTTTAATAAACATTAATTTAAAACTTCATTTAAAAAAAGTCAAATTCATTCACATTTCAAGAAAACTTTTGTAGAAATATGTATTCCAACTCCATTGAAATCTCTCCAACTGCTTCAAAATTTTCCCAACTGCTTCGGAATTTTCCCAACTTCTTCGAAACTTTTCCAACTGCTTCGAAAATTTTTCAACAGCTTCGAAAATATTCCAACTGCTTTTAAAATTTGCCAACTCTGTTCAACATTGGGGACTCTTGTAGAAATATGTATTCCAACTCAATTGAAATCTTTCCAACTGCTCAAAATTTTCCCAACTGCTTCGGAATTTTCCCAACTTCTTCGAAACTTTTCCAACTGCTTCGAAAATTTTTCAACAGCTGCGAAAATACTCCAACTGCTTTTAAAATTTGCCAACTCTGTTCAACATTGGGGACTTTTGTAGAAATATGTATTCCAACTCAATTGAAATCTTTCCAACTGCTTCAGAATTTTCCCAACTGCTTCAGAATTTTCCCAACTGCTTCCAAATTTTCCCAACTTCTTCGAAAATTTTTCAACACCTACGAAAATATTCCAACTGCTTTTAAGATTTGCCAACTCTGTTCAACATTGGGGACTTTTGTAGAAATATGTATTCCAACTCAATTGAAATCTTTCCAACTGCTTCAAAATTTTCCCAACTGCTTCGAAATTTTCCCAACTTCTTCGAAACTTTTCCAACTGCTTCGAAATTTTTCCAACCGCTTCGAAAATTTTTCAACAGCTTCGAAAATATTCCAACTGCTTTTAAAATTTGCCAACTCTGTTCAACATTGGGGGGGGATCGATTTTTTAAATGCCAACAATGAGTATTTGTAAAAATATCGTTAGAATTCACCCCACTTTATTTTAGAACAAATTCTCATATGCAATATGAATTTTTGATCTATTTGCTTTACAAGTATAATATACCTACCACTCCAGTGATAATATTTTAGCAAAACTCTGAAATAATTACATCAAAAGGAAATCAAAAACGGCTGTTTTAAACATGACACAAACCCATTTCGCTTCGTTCACAATGCGAATATTCTCTCATCGGATCTTCACATGACCATTTTCTTCTAGATATTCCATAGCTCCAATTTATCTGAATATAAGATTTTTTCCCATTCTTCCTCTTCAGAAAAGGTGTTACGTCGTCACATTCAACAATACCAAAGGTAAACTTACCTCCTCACAGCTTTGCATAAGTATATCTAATATATGAAAATATTGCTTATTTTATTCATAGGGGTAATCGCTAAAACTGGCATCTCAAGCGTATCATCCCAAACCCTACACTGTGGGAATTTTCGCGAAGCTACATTTGAATAGAAAAAAACCAATAAAAAGTATCTTCCATATCCGATATTCAAATATACCCGATATAAATATTCAAATTTGTTCTGGGAAAGGATTCCAAGTGGCACAGGTAGCGAAAAGGTACAAAGGGTTAGCGTAGAAGGCTGAATAAGACCATTTCCAAAGGGCACAATGCATAGGTGTCACTGGAAGAATAATATCATCTAAAGAAAACCCAATTCATTCGAGACGGTCTGTTGAACGTGTAGAATATAAATTATCATTTTGTTATAGGATAAATATGGTTTGTAGATGGCTCTTGTTGACTTTGGTTAGATTGAGTGTTTATGTATTGTACCCTCACAATCACTACTCGAAAGTTCGAGCCTTTGATTTATCGAATGTATTGGGTTTTCGATGGATAAAATATCACTATTTTATTAATTGATCTGTACGGGGGGTCGACAGAAATACATCGACAGTTATCCTGTTGTATGCGTGGTTATTGTACGACGTCTGATGTACGATTTTGGGACCAGTGAGAAGCCAGATTTTCAGTATGGACTAAATTTGATTCACAAAAAATAGTATTATTATTCATTCTTATTTTTTTTCTTAATTTTTTCATTTAATTGCTCGATAGGCAAAAAAGCAAAAAACCTTTCTTGAGTATTTCGAAAACGCGGTAACTTCTCGCGGAGTTAACTAATTGTTTGCCCTTCTTCACTTGCATTATTTTCTATATTGATTTACTTGTTGATTTAGGTTGTGGAAGCTGATAAACCTAAGAAATCAAGTGAACAAATTACATGTTCATTCACATATAATATGTTGTTGAGTTGGTGGTCAAGAAAACTTCAAGTGTTGCTCTGTAAATAGAGTTTTTTTATTTCAAACTCAATTTCAACTAAGCTAAATATTTACCTGTAAATAGAGAAACGACAATAAATGTTTTATCTTCCCACCAATTAATTATCTGCTATTTACAGTTCAAATTAATTTACAAGTATTTGAAAATTATGATTTTCTAATATTGACGTAAGTCAGTTATGGTTTCCACGGTCACTAATATCATGGATTGATAGATCGATATTATACACATACAGGGTGGCCATTCGAAAACGAAACAGACGAGATTACAGACGAAATAAATTTTTTCGATAGAAATGCTCGGACAGGTAGATTTCTGTTTCGAGGGGGACAACTTAAGATGTAGGTTACGGACGCATAGCGCTTCAACCCTTGCTACTACAACCCTCACCCCCAATTTTTGAATAGGGAAGATGGGGTGAGTGATACCTCATTTAAAAGGTATTCTTATACTGATCTCAGCACAGTAATTGTTTTTTCATTTTATGCATTAGTTTTCGAAATATTCTTAACTAAGTATTTGAAAATGAAGTGGTGTTTTCATGGCACTTGTAGTGTTTTTTTGTGAAAAATCGACATTTTGAGCTTCAAAACAACCATGACTGTGGCTTCCTTCCTCCAATCCACTGACATAGAAATCTTTAATCAAGATGTCGAACAAACAAAGCGTATTGCGAAGGAGTTCAATCTTGCTGAAACTCAATCTAAATTATCTTCGATATAATTTTCAGTATTTCCAATAACATGCGGTAACACTTGATCGATAGAAATCTCCAAAAAGTCCAAATACGTACATATCTCTAATCAGATTACCAGGTAAGAAAATCAAATCATTAATGATGCCACAGAAATATTCCAGTCCCAATTCGTGAAACGATTTCCGACTTAATTATGAATTGTTTTCTCAGTTGGCTTCAATAATGTTTTCATTTTGTTGATTATTGAATTCATATCTTTTTCAAAAAAATGAGAATCGATAATTGAAGCTCAAAATGTCGATTTTTCACAAAAAAACACTACAAGTGCCATGAAAACACCACTTCATTTTCAAATACTTAGTTAAGAATATTTCGAGAACTAATGCATAAAATGAAAGAACAATTACTGTGCTGAAATCAGTATAAGAATACCTTTGAATTGAGGTATCACTCACCCCATCTTCCCTATTGAAAAATTGGGGGTGGGGGTTGTAGCAGCAAGGGTTGAAGCGCTATGCGTCCGTAACCTACATCTTAAGTTGTCCCCCTCGAAACAGAAATCGACCTGTCCGAGCATTTCTATCGAAAAAATTTATTTCGTCTGTAATCTCGTCTGTTTCGTTTTCAAATGGCCACCCTGTATAATACCATTCAAAACATCTTCAATTATTTTACACAAATTTTTAATTATCTACAATCAATGTTTCTCCCCATGCTTGCATTCTGAAAGCTTTCAATTTGAATTGTTTAGTATGAATGCCATACGATAAATAAATAAAATGCTGATGATCCTAGAATATTTGGCAAACAAAAGTTTTGTCCATACCTACTACATCTGATGGTTGAATAGAAACAAATTACCAAGCAGAGAACACAAATCACACCGTAGGTAATGGTGAATTTCACAAAGCGCGAACAGCTGATCTCGAATCACGTGCTTGATTTTGAACTGTCAAATTGAGTTGATTCTCCGATCAGCTTTGATTTCTCTTTGTGAAACCCGCTATAAATATATTATCATAAATGTACCTGATTAAAGAGAAATTGAATGGACTAATCATAAATAAATAAATAAAGAATAAATGAATTTTTTATAATATAAGTAAGAATAATAAGAATTGATATTTGAAAAAAATTTCCTTTCAGAGAAACCATAAAACAGCCAAAATCTGTTCTCCATTGTAGAGTCTAACTTCTAAGACATATCTCATACCAAGAATTTTATTCGATGAATTGCAAAGATTATGGAATGAGGCTGACAACAATATAAAAGACTAAATTCCATAACAAGTCATATTTATCAGCAAACATAAATAGAAAACATGAAAAATTAAAAAAACAAAAAATTTATCGACAACTTTAGGAATAAACAATATAAGGTACGCAACTGAGTTCCCGTTCTTATTTATATTCTTATGAAAATGCAACATTATTATGAAAAAAAAGTTACAAATGAGCTCTCAAAGTATTGTCCATTAATATCACAATTATTTCCCATCTTTCTGGTAGTGCTCGTAAAAGTGTTAATCTTTTGAGGCTTTTCACTAGCCAAGCCATTTTTTGATGTCTTCATATGAGTGAAACTGCTGATGAGCCAGACCATGTTCCACTGAACGGAACAAGTGATAATAGCTAAGGAATACGGCGGGTGGAGTAGGACCGTTTCAAGCAACGCGAGGCCGGTCGTTATCATACTGTGTAATCACTTTATCGTGCCTCTTTCCATTTTTCGTGAAGTGCTCGGCTACATCGCATCCATTGAAGTCGACACCGTTTTCCAGTCATGGTTTCACTCGATTCCAACACCTCGTAATCAATATCACCGACCTGGTCCCTCCAAATACACAGCATAACCTTCGCAGCGTGAATATTCGGTCGAGGCGACGACGTTGAAGCATGACCAGGCAGTCTTTCCTTTGGGTTGCTGTGATTGATCCATTATTCATCATCCGTCACTATTTGACGAAGAAAACGTTTCTTTTCTTGCCGCTGAAGCAGTTGTTTACAGGCGAAAAACCGACGTTCAATTCATAAGGAACCCAAGTTCCTTGTTTCTGAATCATTTCTAACGCATGGAATAGCTTGGCAATGGCTTGGCGGGTACTGTTTTTGGCCATCGAAATCACCGTCTTCGAATCGACCGACGGAACCAATCACGGCACGTTGTTTCACTTAGAGCAGCATCTCAGTAAACTTTCGGAGCTTTCGATGCTTTCGGCTTTTTTTTTTCGAATAAAAAAGGAATCAACACTTCCCGCAAAAAAAGGATATTTGGCACAAAATCAGACCTATTTACACAACCGAAGGCATATGATGCTAAAGCAAAATCACTAATGTGCTAAATCAGTTTTTTTACCGTACGTCTAAGCTTGATTTATGACGTTTTGTATGTGTAATCGATCTGCCTTACTGCTGGAGCCATTCATCAAACAACGGAAACTTAGTTACGCACCTTAGAAATGATCTAAGTTTAAGAAATTGTTGATGCAGGATACTGAAGGATCGAAACTTGTTAAAAGTGGATGTGTAAGCGTAAAACTCAACATCGGTATAAATTGTTTGTGCCGAAAATTCGAGAAAGCCAAGTCACTAATTGTTGAGCAAACTGAAACACTTCAGTCTCAAACTAAAGTACCACTTTGTCTCCATTCAGAACGTGATCTCGATATGATGCATGACAAATCGAAAGCTCGCCTCACCTGAACCGAGGTCTAAAATTAGTGGAACGTAAATGGCGAACGTACGATCTTAAAATTATGGTAAGTACGTAGATATGCCGTGAATTACACCTGGAGATCGGCGAAATTCAACGCATCATTCGCGTCGGCATCTGGAACACATTGAATATCCAATGATGTTATTTTCTTCGGTGTTATTTCAATAGGATGTGATATTATGAATGACGCAAAAAATGTGGGAGAATAAAGGCACTTTCAGACGAGTAGGAATTATAAAATTTGTTGAATATGCTCTATTTTATTACCAAAGATCTAAAGCAAATTATCATGAATGAAACTCAAAAAGTGGATACATGCTGATGATGAAATTTCCAGAAGATGAAATGGTGGAAGTGAAATTTCGTGTGGTAAAAATTTTCTTAGTAAGTTAGTGTTCAAATAAAAATCCTCACTATTCCATAGTTTCAAATCAAAACCACGACATTATCTACTCAATTAAGACAGCCTCCGCAAGTAGGGTAAAAGAGGGTAATGGGGGTCACTTAAGGGAGAACTCAAATAAACTTTCAATCATTAACAAAATATGTCTTGTAACCGCCTTTAAACATCATGCACTTAATTAACTAGCATTAAAAATATTAATCAGTCACTTTGGCAATCAACCTTGGATATTATTAAATAAAACAGAAAAAAACAGTTTTGACTCCCATTACACCAACGTGAGGGTAATGGTGGTCAACCTTGGGGGCAATTAGAGTCACAGAAAATCTATCATATATCGCAGACATAACCCTCAGCTGTTCAACCCAGTGCATTTCTCGTGATTCCATAGTCCACATGAGGTGCATCTGAACCACATCTCGTTGGTCATTAGTGTAGCATCCATGGTATCATCACATGAAAGATTAACATTTTGAAAAAAATTTTCATTTGCGATATCATTTTTCGTGTCTGCTGGATGGGGGAGTTAAAATAATCCTAAGGTTACTTCTGGGAAAATGTAAGATATCCAATTGTCTACATTATTGTGGAAAAAATACAGGGTGTTCTGTTTGAAAAAATCGAGAAATAATTATTTTAAGTTCTTCATATTTGGCCTTAATAACGGACACCCTGTATATGACAGGTTGGTCGTTTAGGAACCATGTCGAGGCAAATCCTTCAATTAAAAAACTGTTTGTTCAAATTCATGTTACTATTGCTTCTGGAAATCGTCAGAAGACTTTTACTGAACTGCTTTTCCCCCACCCTTTTGCAGTTTTCTTCGAATAAGATCTGAACTGATGGAAAAATTGTCCCTAAGATTTTGCGTCATGAAAGTCATTGAAAATATGTGAAAATATATGGGGTGATCCATTAAGAAAATCATCCATTTGTTGAATAACATTTATCGGGGACACCCTGTATATCAGAAAATAATTGTCTGAGATTCAGAAATGAAGGTACAAGAGGTTTATTTTTCGACGAAATCTCTGAGATGTCTGGTTCGGCAGCTGTGGAAGAAGAACGCACTATTGCAGGACCCTGTAAATGGAAAGAAATAAAACAAGACGTAATTCAACATACACAGTTGTTGGGTTTCATCTGACTCCCATTTCCCATACTTACACTTATGAGAATGAGAATGAAATAAAAAAAAATATTGAAACACTAACATAATCTGGACTGTACAACACAATGCCGAACTTCTAAGTTCGTGTAAAAATATTAATCGTGTACTGCAAGATATTCGACACTTACCTTCTAATTTACATTGACGTAAAATTATATCAGGGGAGCACGAAAACTAAATACCGGGACTGTCGCGAGTCGTTCCAGGCAGTTCTGGAGGACCAGAGTGAGTGTAGTGACTAGTGACACCGTTTACGAGTCGCTCGCTCGTTCTTTTAGGTGGAAAAGAGAGTGACTCCCATTACCCGCTGACTCCCATTACCATTCTCTACCCCAAGGCTGCCCAACCTTTTCAGCAGGCGGGCCAAACGCACGATCTAAAAAATTTCAGAGGGCCACTGACTGATCTAGCAAGGAAATTTTTTAGGATTTGAGCAATTAAAAAAAATAAATTAAATAAAAAACATGTTTAGTGTGACTTTTGACATTGTTTCGCTCGTGACAATTTTTCTATGTTAGGTGTTAAATCAGATGTTGATAGTAACAATGAATCGAAAAAATGTTGTTCAGTTAGGGAAGTGCGGTATTTGTTTTTTACATAGTTGAAATCTGAGAACACTTTTTCACATACATATGTTGATCCGAAACTACATAAAAATCTCAACGCCAGGTCTGTTATGGCAGGAAAATCTTCGGCTGGTACCAATTTCCAGAAACTTGTAAAATCTCCTGATGAGTTTTGTACTTTCGATGAAATTTTTTCGTCAAAGATGATTTTTAATGCAGAATGACTTTGTAGTTCCGTGAGTTCTAACTGAACATTAGCAGGATAAGTAATTATTTCAGATAAACTAATTACGAAAGGATTCACAAATATTTGAATTTCCTTTTTTTTACCCTCAAAGTCTTGAAATCTGTTCTCAAATGAGTTTAGCAAGCACTCAATTTTAGATACGTACTTTGAGCAATTTATGGTGGCGATGTTTTGTTGCTCTTTCAAAAGTTTGAGAGTTGGAAAATTATCAATATTTTCTGCCTTCAGTTTGATTATAAGCAGATTCAATTTGACTTTGAATCCTCGAATCAAATCGAACATAATCGGAAGTGAACAATCCTTACCTTGCAATTTCAGATTTAAAATATTTAGATAATTTGTGAGATCAACAAGAAATGCAAGATCGCACAACCAGTATGTATTCCGCAGTAAATCGATTTCCAAAGGTAAAGCTTTTTTTCCTTCAAAAATTCCAGTACTCGCTCTCTCAAGTTGAAAAAATGTCTCAACATGTTGCCCCTTGAAAGCCACCGTACAGCGCAATACAGTTGTAGCTCACCGAAATCTGAAATTTCTTCTTCAAATAAAGTTCTGAAATGACGTCTGTTAAGAGCTTTTGAACGTATGAAATTTATACAGCGCACCATAGGCTCCATGATATCAGAAAAGTCCATGTCTTTCGCACACAGAGCTTCCTAGTGGATGATACAATGATACGAAAATAGCGTTCGACCCAAAAAATTCTCTAACAGAGCTACGCATCCGTTATTTTTTCCGATCATTGCAGGTGCACCATCAGTGCAAATACTTATGAATGAGTCCCAACGCAAGCCCTTCTTCTCTACACAATCCTTAATTTTGGAAAATATATCTTTTCGTCATTTTGAACTTGACGGAAATTTTCTGATTGCCTTGCGCGGGCCATTTGAAGATCTTCTGCGGGCCACGATATGGCCCGCGGGCCTGGGGTTGGGCAGCCTTGCTCTACCCTAACAGGCCTTAAGGTTTCTTGAGAGTAGAGAAACAAGATCGAGAAAAAGATTTTCGTGGCATTGAAATCTCATACAATTTCCACGTATAACATCGTGAATCCATGGCATGGAAGTACATCATCAGCGTCTGAAAGAACCCTCAGACAAAATGCATATTCCTTCCTGTTAATCGCTGTAGTTCGCTTCAAATGAGATGCATTATTATGTAACCATCCACCCGAATGAGGCAAAAACTGGGAGAAATTAAGCGTCATTACCATTCCGCATTATTTGGTCATTTATCTCAGGGTTCCGAGGCACAGGGGCGGGAGGCATCATTAGCAATGAAAAAGTAAGAAGGAACGGAGCGGACAGCGATTTGAGGAGAACGGCGAAGAGGAAGAGATTAAGCTCGCGTAATTGATAATCAACAGGAAAGATTCGGAAAATGCAGAGTCCCGCGGACTACATAATAATGAGTGTCGTAAGCCATTCGCCGTGTTCTTGGCAAATAGGGTGCCATGGGAGAATGACAGATTCCATTTTGTCTTGTTTACAGTTGATGAAGTTTCGCAATTTTTCTAACATTCTGGTTTGGAAATTAGTTTCGTATCAGGAGCTGTTCCTTCCAGTCTTCTGATCGTGTTAAGAAGGAACGAATGGGTTCCTCCTTCGTTTGCGAGTGAGACTAAATCTCAAAATCACATTTACTATAGTCATTTTTATTATGTATCCCGGTTGGCCATGATTTTGGTTTATCAAGTTTTCTTACTTAAAACTGACGCAGGATGGTACTCGTTGAATGTCAAATGATGCTCAGAGACGTTGCCAATCAGGGACGGGCCGAAGCCAAATTTTTGGGGGGGATAGCTTCGAAAATTTTCCAACTGTGCATTATTAAAGTATTAGAAAACCAATGGTTGAAGAGAGGGTGATATTTTGGATTGCGAGTCAATGTTTTTCCCCGAGAGCATTAAAAATATTTAGAAAATTTTTCAGTGTAGTTTTTTAATTCTACATTACCAGATTAACACACTCCACACTCTACAGGACAACACAGCATCTGTTATCATTATTTTGTATTTTTAGATTTTTAAGTTCAATTCCGAAGAAAAATAAATGAGTTATTCCAGTGTTCTGAAAAAAGTCCACATACCACACTTCACTTTGAATCATTTTCGGTTCATTTTTGCGTACTTAAGGGGCCGTTATACTTCGGCCGACGTCTACGGCACCGATTCTCCATTCAAAAAGTGCCTTTCATTTTTCCAAGTTGGCGCCCTCAATTTTCCACCCAAAAGCTTGATATTTCCTTTAAATTGAAGTTAGAGGATGTCTTTGGGGGCACTCCAATTCCATCTCTTTGAAGAAATTATTTTTTCGCATAAAAAAATCGGGTTGAATTTGAAAATCTATGGAAATTGACTTCATAATCGTTTTTGGCGGTTGTTCATCAATTTTTTTTCAGAAAATCCATTGGAGACCCCCCGACAAATCAATTTTCTAGATATTGAAAAAAATTCCATTCAGACAGGCGCTTAATTAATGCAAAAAATTATGGAAATACTGAAAAGACTTCCAGAAAGTGTGGAATCGCAGAGAACTGTCTGGAATTCCAAGAGAATTTAAAAAAATTGACAGATTTACGTGTTGAACGGAGATTCGATAGTATAATTAAGAATGAGAAAAAATACTGCCTACTGCCCGATCGAGAGAAATAGCGCAAATTGGTATTAGATGGTATTCTATGACACAGTCGATGCGGGGAAACTGAGAAATTCACAACTACCTGCTGAGGGATAACGTGAAAGATGAAAAAACACTTGGTAGCAATATCGGAATAAATACCAAATATTGCTGGTTTAACACATTGCACATTGGGCGAAATCTGTCAAATGCCCTAAATATACTCTAACAAGAATTTGTACAATAGATCTTTCCAGAATACGTAGAACAAAGATGAAAGATGTGAACTAAACCAGAATGAGAGAAAAACAGGTATATTCCATGCGCAACTTGTGGGCAGCTTTAAAAGATGCGCAAACCTTAGTGCGAGAGAGAAGAGAAAGAGAGAGAGGGAAGCAATGAAATGAGATTCTACTGCTTTTATCGTACCGTGACCCTCACTTAGTAACACAACATTGTTGAGGCATAATAAAATTTAGATTTTCGATAAACAATTCAACAAATAACATCCATATCCAAAACGTCGACTGCGTGAAATAATAATATCAATTGTCGAATGTCAACGATTTAAAGGGGGAAATTTTGACGACCAATAATATTCATTCTTAGCCTACAAGTGACGCGCGCAACTTTCACCTGCACAGGTAATTCTGGAAAGGTCTATTGTCGCTATTCTCTGCATGCTTTTGTCCGGGTAACCGTGGGATTAGTTCTACCGGTTTAATATGCATTAATTTCAAACTTTATTTAGAAAAAAGTCAAAATCATTCACATTTTAAGAAAACTTTGTTAGAAATATGTATTCCAACTCAATTGAAATCTTTCCAACTGCTTCAAAATTTTTCCAACTGCTTAGAAATTTTCCTAACTTCTTCGAAACCGAGTTCGAAACTTTTCCAACTTCTTCGAAACTTTTCCAACTGCTTCGAAATTTTTCCAATTGCTTCGAAAATATTCCAACTGCTTTTAAATTTTGCCAACTCTGTTCAACATTCAAAGGGTTGATAGTTTGCTTTTCTTTACCACATGTGACACATGTGTGGTGTTCCTAAATTGGAGGTACAAACGAAAAAGGGAGATTCTTTGAATAAGTTAAAGATGGACCCCCCTAGGTTTCTCAAGAAATAAGCAATCTATGTTCTGGAAATGGAATGAATATTTTCCCCTATTTCCACTGCAATATATTGGATAGAAAATCTTTGTCTATTTCTCTTTGCTATATGCAGAATGAGACAAAATAGGAAAAATGAGAAAAAATTTATATTTATCGATAATTTATTTTTGATTAATTATGGTTATTTCACAACTAAATCCAAATTCAATAGACCGTATTACCATGCACCTTTTCTTTCAATCAACTGCCCAATATCGTTCCATTCTTCCTGAAGGGTTAAACACCTTTCCTGAAAAGTTGAAGGTGGGTTTTAGCGAATGGATATTGCTCTGCCTAAGTAATCCCATACGTGCTCAATTGGATTCATGTCCGGTGAGTTTGCTGGCGAGTTCATTCTCAGGATACTGTTCTCTCGAAGAATGTTTTGAACCGTTCGTGTGCGGTGTGGTGGGGCGTTATCATCCTGATGAATGGAATTATCCCCAAATTCATTGCGCAGAGGAACAATGATTGGTACAAGTCATTGTTCGTTCAGCGATATTAAGAGGGGTTCGAACATTATACCCCCAGCACATTATTGATCCGCCATGAAAGAGTACAACTTCTCGAGCGAAATTGAGTCGCTCTAGTCTGCCTAGACCTCCCCAAACCCTTTCTAGTCGACTATCACTTTGTAAACCGAACCTAGCTCTTAAATTTGAGGAATGCTACTGTCTCTTAATGGTACTCGTTGAGCCTACCCGTCTATAAAAAACTCAAAAAAATGACTTCGAAGATACCAATCTATTCCTTCGAGTAAAATTTGCGAAATAATAGTCTTCTCTTGCAGATGTTACTCTGGGTCCAACAGGCATCGGTTCCGGGCAACGATGCCAGTTTCCAGGAAAAGGGCACTATGCGCCTGAGGTCCGTTTTTTGAACATGAACACTATTGAAACGAACAGGACAACAGAATTCAGAGGCAGAAATGACCTAAGCTAAAGCAGCCATACGGAAAGAAAAGCATCAGCACCACTTAAAGTTCCTGCTAATTTTTGAAGAATTGGACCTTAAAATTCAATGAAGAATCAAGTCTCACTTCCAGTTATTCAGGAGTGAAATAATGTTTTATGTTTCTGTTGACTATTTAAAAGAACACAAGACAGGTGTGTCTCGGGATTAAGACATACGCCACTATTAAGTTCTGAATATTCAATATGAGTTTCTTCAAAAGTTAACAGATCGGTATTATGATGAAAGGCAAGAGCAATATTATAACATTTACGTAAATAAATTTCTCGAAGAAAATATCAAGAATATAACATGAATATGAATTAAGGCGAAGAGGAAAAACCCGATCCTTTTGGTAGTCCATTAATCTAGTTTTGAAACTAATGCTATCATCATCAACCTCTGTCAGATAACATATCCTCTTCCTCTATCAGACGTATGATTTCACATTTTGATGGATTATGATAAAAATTGATCATCTGAATTTTTCCCTTGGAACGAAATAGACTCTAACCCCCAAATAAGAGATGAAGGTAGCTTTTGTAAAATATTCGAATTTCACTGGGCCAATTTCGAAGTGAGCGACTTCCGACAAATCGGAAAGTGTGTCAAACCTGTTTTAATTAAGACTCACTAACACCATGACACTGTTAACGAGAATTTCGTCGCCCCTAAATGAGTAAACGTTCGCGGTGCCGTGTGTATATTGCTCCGCATCGAGAAAATTGGGAGAGGGTGAAGAGGGTGGCGGAAAAGTCGAGAAAATGGGTGTAGGGGTAGAACGGATCGATGCGAGGCGAGCGGAAAACACATCTCTTCCAAGATGGAGGGAACAAACAGAACAATACCTATGTGAAGTCATGCGTACGCGAAATAATCTCGCGGGGCGGAATGAAAAATGGAAAAAGAACATAGCGACTCGGGAAAGATGCGTTCATATATCATTTCATCAGGTATCAGCTTCCACCAGAAGTCCAATTATGTCTCTGGGCTTTTACCGCTCTTTATGTTCCTTGGGATCCGGATGAAAATTTAATTTTTCCGGGATGGGTTCTTATTTTCGTGCCTGTGTCGACTTTGTAGGAGTTTCGGGAAGGATCAGACAACGTCCATGATTGTTGAGTATTGGTGCCTCTGAATAGAAATATTTCCAGGATTATTTTTCTTTATTCTGAAGGATTATTCGGAGATTATTCTACTCATCGGAAGCAATGTTCTATACAGGGTCTTTCACGAGGAACCTCACCCATATTTATACGGGAAACTACTGAACGTATTTTCATGAAATTCAGCACTTGAAAGTATTTCACGATGCTGATGAAATCTAAAATATTTTCAAGGCATGAGCACCTCCGGTTTTTCCGGAAATGACATCAACTTCCGTTTTTCAAATTAAAACACCATTTTTTTATTGCAGAAATAGATTCCTTAGAAAATTTCAAGTTATTTTGATGTATCATTTTTCAGTTTTGGTTGGAAAATTCTCTCTGAGCGGGAAAATTCGAAAAAAAAATCGAAAATAGAGCTCCGCTGAAACAAGAATAACTTCGAGGTTTTTGGATGGAAAATTTTCATTTTTGGGATTTTTCAAGATGTAAGATTGATGTATCCACTTTAAAAATCGAAATCGCGATTCATGATACAGGGAGTGAAAAAATCGCTTTCAAAGTTAGGGATGACAAAATCGTGAAAAATAAATTTTTTCAAATTAGAACCCCATTTTTTATGGCAGATATTGAATCTACGTTAAAAAATAATGTGAGTGTATGCATCACACCCTTGCCCTAAAGTGGATATTAACTCAGAAAAATGTTACATCAAAATAACTTGAAATTTTCTAAGGAATCTATTTCTCCAATAAAAAAATGGTGTTCTAATTTGAAAAAGTTGACGTCATTTCCGGAAAAACCTGAGGTGCTCATGCCTTGAAAATATTTTAGATTTCATCAGCATCGTGAAATACTTATAAGTGCTGAATTTCATGAAAATACGTTCAGTAGTTTCCCGTATAAATATGGGTGAGGTTCCTCGTGAAAGACCCTGTATACCAAACTTCAACTCAATCGGATATGTATAAGGTGCGCAACTAAGTTACCGGTGTTTTTTTGATGAAAATGCAACTTTATTGTGAGAAAATGCTTACAAATGAATCATTCCGAGAATTGCCCATTGTGAGCTACAATTTCCCATTTTTCTTGTAGAGCTCGTACCATGGGCGCCCGCAGGGGGGCACGTTGTTTTTACTTTACTCATCACCGTGAATTTTTCAGAGCTTTAGTTCGCTTCAGCCTCCTTTTTCTTCGAATGAAAGAACAAAATAAACATACAGTAATCGGCATTTGCGGAAAGCAAAAATAATGTAGATGTAGATTGTTATTCAACGGTAAATAAATGGTTTGAAATGATTTTCTGAAATTAGGTCACAAAGTTTCAGCCGGTAGATATGGTCGAGATAATCTCCAGGATTTTTTTTCACAATAGACTACTTACCCGATCAACCGTTTCCGTTATAAATAAGTTATAGTCGAGATAAACAACTACTTAATCTCCAGGATATTTGCAAAATAAAGTTTAAGTAATATAGCCCGTTCGAGAATTGTTTTGAATATTGTTTTTTCTAGTGAAGAATAAGTAAATCACGATCACTAAGATATTCTTTGTTTCGATATCTCTGAGCTGGTGTTCTTCAGGAACCACTCTTTTTCCTAATTATCCGTAATCAATCTGATTTTAAATTTCGCTGGATCTCGAAATGGAAAAAAAATCCTCTTTTTCGGCAAAATCTTTTTTTTCAATTCAAGAATTTTGTTTTGTGACAGAATGAAATAACACTACAAAGCAACGATCCCTAAGGGACATACATCCTATGTTGTTATTATTCCTTCTCTTCTCCGGCATATTTGAATACGTAAATGACGGAAATTTTTCAAGGGTCCACCGAGACAACTTACACTCCTGCAGGAAATAAAATTTCTTCTTCGGAAATATATCAGCAGGGTTTGTGAGCGGAAAAATGTATGAGGAATTACTCAAGCCTGCGGAGCGTAAACTGGGGGATTTAGGAGGGAAGGAGAAGAAGGGATGCCAGCACACAAATCACCAGAGAAAATATATTATAATAAAACGAGATGTTGTGTACAGTCAACACAACATGCTCACGCCGCTTGCATCACCTCATTCCTCCAGACTTTTTCTTCAACGTATACTGTTGCATTGTAATTTAAAATTTAATACCATCCCAGACCTCCATGGAAAAGTTTGAAACGGGTAATATTATTCTAGAATTTCATCGTTATATATTGCAGTAAGATTACGTTCTGTGTGTATGAGAAATTGAATTTCTCTTCTCCCGCGGCGAGATATGAAGGAAGTTGATTCTACCTGGGAAAAATTTGATCGTTATTTTCTCCTGAGTCTATTTCGTTTCAGTGAATATTGTGTCTGACTGGTATTAGGTATAAATGTGGGTTCATTTTATGATTAGAATGAAGAACTCTTCGTGATCATATACGTGCACAATTATTTAATAATATCAGCTCAATTAAAAACGAGAATATTGAAAGAATTAAAGAACTCAAGAGAGAAATTACCATAACGAATGAAGAACGTCTTGAGGATTTTACTTACTGCATATTCATTCTAGAAAATTTGGAACTATAAAAGTACATATCTGTTTTCCGAAGGCTTTCTAATGTGCTTTATTTTCCCAGCATCTCCTTGAAATCAGAATTCAATCAGTCATAATATGCATTATGCGTCCATTATTGGTTTTCCGAACTATATCTTTGAGAGGTCCCCGCACAGTTACTTAGGAAAAGTGGGTGCGGTGAATTTTCCCCCTTTTCACATATTATATTTATATCAACCTTAAGAAAAATATATCAGATTTTCATGAAGGTCTTACATCCGGTTTGTTCTATAGGGCGTTCCAAAATTGCAGCTACGGAAAAATGAATTTTTAAATTTTGATAATAATTCTTCTAATTTTCAGAATTTCATCATGATGCCTTGGGTTCTGAATAACAAGGTATCACAGATATCCAAACACCGCCCACCACGTTAAGTTTCGTTATACAGGCTGTTCCATGAAGCTATATAAGTAAGTGAATGTAACTTTGTTAGTGACTTTGGGACCACCCTGAGTTTATCAAAATATGGTACCATGATGTATGTCCACCTCTGTAGGAAGATTCATTAATGTACAAAAAGACAGTTGCAAAATTATTCAGGTTCGAATTCGGATTTCATACAATTTTTCTTTAAAACTTATCTGTAGTTGAGATTGCTGTCAAGGAATATAGGTTTTCATTCAGTATAATTATTATGATAGGTATTGACGGTCGGTCCAAAGGTGTTTTTATTCAGGAATGTACAGGGTGAACATAATTCGGTGTCACTTATCTCAATATACACCATTACAGGAGCTAGAAACCTGGGCACATGTTCTCACATAACAAGCGTACTCTGGTTTCTTGGATACGACATATGCGAAATATTAAGTACCCCTCTACGGCCTCTACTCAACTCTTGAATTCTATCTTGAATGCAGGACTGATTATTCCATGACATTTTTTTTGGAAACTGTCTTAGATTATATAGTGTAACAAATATAAAGCTGAAATCTTCAGTTTTTCAACTGTTAAATCATTCGTGTTAAAAACCCTATTTTAAGATTGGAATTAATAGATTTCATATTTTGTGCTAATTCATTTTAAATTGTTGATAATTATTATTTCAAGTAATGGTGTGTATTGAACTAATACCTGAATGATTTTGCAACAATCTTTTAATTATTTATACACGAGTGAAATTTTTCACAAAGGTCAACATACTTTTATGGTATAATATTCAAAAAAATATGCATCCTTAGAGTGCTCAGAGAAACAACAACCTGGAATGATAATACTGTTTTTCTTTATAAACAGATTTTGAGATAGCGAAATGAGGAGATAATTGACACCGAATTATGTTCACCCTGTACATCCCTGAATTAAAACACCTTTGGACCGACCGTCAATACCTATCATAATAATTATACTGAATGAAAACCTATATTCCTTGACAGCAATCTCAGCTACAGATAAGTTTTAAAGAAAAATTGTATGAAATCCGAATTTAAACCTGAATAATTTTGCAACTGTTTTTTGTACATTAATGAAACTCCCTACAGAGGTGGACATACATCATGGTATCATATTTTGAAAAACTCAGGGTGGTCCCAAAGTCACTAACAAAGTTACATTCCGTTACTTATATAGCCTGTATAATGAAACTTAACGTGGTGGGCGGTGTTTGGATATCTGTGATATCTTGTTATTCAGAACCCAAGGCATCATGATGAAATTCTGAAAATTAGAAGAATTATCATCAAAATTTAAAGATTCATTTTTCCGTAGTTGCTATTTTGGAACGCCCTATAGAACAAATCGGATGTAAGACCTCCGTGAAAATCTGATATATTGTTCTTAAGTTTGATATAAATATAATAAGTAAAAATGGGGAAAATTCAATGGACCCGCTTTTCCTAAGTGAGTGTGCGGGGTCCTTTCAGTTCAGCCCTTTCTATCAGTGACAAACACGAAAAAATGATCCCTTTTTTTCATTCAATATACAGAAACCTACAATTTAATTGATGAAGATTTTATGCTTTATTTTATGCTTATGATTCATCTTTCTTGTGAATTATTTTCATGATTTTTTTGTCCATCAAGAACCGAGGAAAATAATAAACAGGAGCAGGGATTTCGCGTTGATCAATCCAATTAATTAACCATTTACATTCATCATATCAATCAACAACCCCTGTTTTGAAGATTCTTAGTTATCTCTGTTTTTATTTGTTGAGAAGACGTTGGATGACACTGATTTCATGTGAATTTTAAAACTTAAAATTTTATGGAATCGTCGTTTCTGCCAATATTTTATTTCATTTGATGTTGAATTTTGTGTTTTTCATGAGGACTGTGAAATTTTATTTTTGTTGTAAAAATTATCAATGAATTCTCACTTTGCAAGTGTGCTTCGAAATCAGTTGTATTTAATGTACAGGGTGCGTCAGCAAGGCGTACGGCTGAAGTAGCGCCTAAACTGTACCTTGTGGAAGAAAACTCATATGACATGGTTATGAGGTTGACAAAAATCTACAAACTAAAAATGATTTTACATATACAGGGTGCGTCGAAAAAAGTTATGGAAAAATAGGTAGATTTTCAAATGGAACACCCTGTATTTCATGGCATAATTCTTTCGAGAACAACAAGAGCTTTACACTTATACTTCATTTTTTGAATTTCATGATGACGTTGCCACATACTTCGTATTTATAGGATATTTTTAGTGTTTCAAGGGGTTCACAAAATTCCTATAGCAACCGCTGAGTTCAATCTGGATAATCGAAATTTCAAATATATTATAATAGTTTATATACAGGGTGGGGCAAAAGTCACGAAGGGATTTGAAAAATTGATAACTTTTTTAAATTCGAGTTTTATTTTTTTTTCTTTACACAAAACTGAAATACAATAGTTGGAGTTTTTTTACAATTCAAGAGTGAAAGATTACATCACTCAAATGACCGCCATTTTCGGTTCGCAAAGTGCACCTCTTGAAAGAGCATTTTCCATGACCCGAGTCAGAATATCTGGCCCCAAAGCCCTTACTTCTGCTCGAATATTTTCCTTTAGTTGCTGCAGGGTTCTGGGTTTATTAACATAAACCTTTCCTTTCAAATATCCCCAAAGGAAATAATCAGGAGCTGTTAAGTCCGGCGAGCGGACGGGCCAATTGAATCCTGAATTCCTCGAAATTAAACGTTCGCCAAAAATCTGCCTTAGAAGGTGCATAGTGGCTCGAGCAGTGTGCGCAGTGGCCCCATATTGTTGGAACCAAATCCCTTGATTGTCAGCAAGAGCTGGTCTTGAAAATTTTTGAATCATATCCCGATATCGCTCGCCATCTACAGATAGAGCATTGCCATCGTGGTCTTCCGAATTCTCCTCAATGCTAGCCTGAACGCGTTGAATGTTCTGTTCATTTCTTGCGGACCGTGGCCTTCCGCTTCGTGGAAGATCCATAACTGTGCCCTGTTGCTGAAATCGTGTCACTAAACGTCGAACCATCGATTCAGAGGGCGAATTCCGCGAATTGAAATGACGACGATATGCTCGTTGAGTTTGAATGATTGAATGATGATATTCAAAATAAAATTCTATGAGTTTGCTTCGTTGGTTGAGGTTGTAACGCTCCATAATTAATCTCCTGGATTCATTCTACACAGTCCTGAAAAAAAAAATTGAAAAAAAATAAATAGGAAGAAGTTTTTAATTTTTCCAATCCCTTCGCGACTTTTGCCCCACCCTGTAGTACCCAACAATGGGATTATACAAACCGATAGGACGACTTGAAATTCTATCAGAGGTTCCGTCTAATCCTCTAACCAATCAATTTCATAGGTTAGAATAAGAACCTTCTCTACTCAAACTACTCAAAGAAAAAAATCAAGAAACAGGAATAGGTTAATCCGTACTCGTCATATAAATGTCACCTGTTCAATTCTCGCAGAGTAATAAAATATACTTTTTGATCACTTGCAGTCTTTGGAATAAATAATTACTATTTTTATTGTTCTTTTTCTCACAGAATGTCATTATGTTGAATTATCTGTGTAACTGGCTGGAAGACTTCGGTCGAAAGCCTATTGATTGGAATCAATAAAGAAAATCTCTCTCACTCTCTGAGTAAAGGATAATTCTTCTTATTCAATTTCTATCATTTCATTTCAATACATCTTGAGCTACATAATCGCATTGTTCTTCGATTGATCACTGGACTAATCCAGTCAAATAAGATCCGAATTGCAATCTTCCACTGAGCACCTACGCGGGTACGAGGTACGAAGTCGATTAATAAATAACAAACAGTGACTTCTCAGGAAGAGGACGAACAAATCTTGTATGTGTATTGACTGTAATCTCGATGTATTGTGGCAGTTATTGGATAGACCGCCGGCAGACTTCGTGCCAACCCCAAATTTATTGATTCTCGTTTCTTTTCCATGTCTATTTATATAAAGGGTGCCCGCGGCAACAACGATCCAGAGGCACAATCTTAAACTAGGAAGAAGACGGACGCAGATTGAAATTTGATAAATGGCTCTTTAATCCCTTCGTCAGGAAGTTTGTTTTGCTCCCGGTTATTATCGGGATTAAGAGGTGGGAATGGTGGCAACATCCTTATTACGATGTAGAAGGTTCGGAGATTTCGGAAGTGAATTATGGAGGTTGGAAAAGTCGGGTTTCGCATTTCGGGAAATTTTCATTAGAATTCACAAGTATTGGAGCTGAATATTTAAATTTTTTTCTTAATAATCTTAATTTATATGTACTCAGTTTCAGTCATGGAAAACTGAAAATTGTTTAATAGTTCCTTTGATAAAATGAGGACAACGACAGATTTTACATTAGGTATGTAATTTTTTTGCCTGTAGTTTTCCAATTTTTAATCGGAAATGATCTGAAACGATAAGATCTATCTGAGTGAAGACGAAAACTTGGTCGATTTCGAATCTACGAGTCCATCCGTCCGGTTTTCCGTAAACACGATAAATCTTTGAAGGAAAAATCTCGAAACTCGAAGTTTTCAGAAAAGGTTCGCACATCCAATGACTCGCTCTGTATTCTGTATATTCTTTTGACTCATTCAATAAAACTTTCTCAACCCTCAAAAACTCGTTTTTTCATATAACTTCACTCTTCATCACCAGAAGTATTTCCATAAACAATTATCTTCGAAAAATATATAATTGGAAAAAATGTTTTCCTGAATTTCTAGACTTTGATAAGAACATCTCCTACAGGGAAAACGATCTCTAGCAAATCAAGGGATTTGTGAATACTGAAGATTATTATACACTCTGATAAAGGTGTAAAAAATTTCCTCCTCTTCATATAATTTTGGATACCATTCCATAATAATTTGAATTCGGCCTCATACGATAATAAGTGATTGCATCACAAAAAAACAATTTATATTTCTCGTACCGTTTCCAGCGAATACGAATACCCTGTATAATTGAAATTGGTGCATCAGTGCAAGAGCAACAAATTCAGGGAAATTTTTATTTTTCGTAATTGTCGTACTGAGTTTTTCTACATTATCTCACTAATGAAACATCCTGTATATACCAAATAATTTTTTGAGGTGTCCAACAAAATAATGGATACTTCAAAAAATTATTTGATAAACTCAAACTTAAAGTAAGTTTGAAAAAAATGATAATTCATAACGATAGATAACTTTTGGACGATTATGCCTGCAATTGGAAAATAGAAGTTTTCTATTGATTCATCTCAAATGATTAATAACATAGAGCAATAATAGTACATTTTCATATTTTCGTCTAATTTCTATGATTTGTTGTCAAATTGATGAGAAAAAATGCTGGGTGTACCTACCTTGCCCTCTTAATTCAAAGAACGAGATGAATTTGGAGGAATATTTTGACGAATATTCATATGATTATATGAAATGAGTGATAAGAAGTATCGGGAGCACAATTGAGAAGGATTCAAAAATCAACCTGACAAAATTTTTTCCATAGATTTCGATGATATTCGAAGCAATTACATTCCCAGGGCCTGCTTCAGAATTAATTATCTTTGAATCAATTTACTTTTCTGATCCTTATCCATCGCTCTATGCAAATATAAATAGTCCAGGGAAACAGTGTTTCATATTCAAAACTGAAGGTATTAACTTCCTTTCGTGATAATCTCCGATATATTTCCAAGGACTTTCATTATCATATGATTGGTTGAGTGGAATAACAATGTTTCAATTGTTCATTTGCATTTAGAATTTTCAATCAAGTTCAAGTGGAATCCTCCAAGAAGAATTATAATCAAGAATTTGACGCCCATCCAAAATTATCATTAAACACACAAAACACACCTGCAATAACCGTACATTATACAGGGTCTTTCACGAGGAACCTCACCCATATTTATACGGGAAACTACTGAACGTATTTTCATGAAATTCAGCACTTATAAGTATTTCACGATGCTGATGAAATCTAAAATATTTTCAAGGCATGAGCACCTCCGGTTTTTCCGGAAATGACGTCAACTTCCGTTTTTCAAATTAGAACACCATTTTTTATTGCAGAAATAGATTCCTTAGAAAATTTCAAGTTATTCTGATGTAACATTTTTCAGTTTTGGTTGGAAAATTCTCTCTGAGCGGGAAAATTCGAAAAAAAAATCGAAAATAGAGCTCCGCTGAAACAGGAATAACTTCGAGGTTTTTGAATGGAAAATTTTCATTTTTGGGATTTTTCAAGATGTAAGATTGATTATCCACTTTGAAAAACGAAATCGCGATTCATGATACAGGGGGTGAAAAAATCGCTTTCAAAGTTAGGGATGACAAAATCGTGTAAAATCAATTTTTTTAAATTAGAACCCCATTTTTTTATGGCAGATATTGAATCTACGTTAAAAAATAATGTGAGTGTTATGCATCACACGCTTGCCCTAAAGTGGATATTAACTCAGAAAATATCCATTTTAGGGCAAGGGTGTAATGCATACACTCACATTATTTTTTAACGTAGATTCAATATCTGCCATAAAAAATGGGGTTCTAATTCGAAAAAATTGATTTTTCACGATTTTGTCATCCCTAACTTTGAAAGCGATTTTTTCACCCCCTGTATCATGAATCGCGATTTCGATTTTTAAAGTGGATACATCAATCTTACATCTTGAAAAATCCCAAAAATGAAAATTTTCCATCCAAAAACCTCGAAGTTATTCTTGTTTCAGCGGAGCTCTATTTTCGATTTTTTTTTCGAATTTTCCCGCTCAGAGAGAATTTTCCAACCAAAACTGAAAAATGTTACATCAAAATAACTTGAAATTTTTTAAGGAATCTATTTCTGCAATAAAAAAATGGTGTTCTAATTTGAAAAACGGAAGTTGACGTAATTTCCGGAAAAACCGGAGGTGCTCATGCCTTGAAAATATTTTAGATTTCATCAGCATCGTGAAATACTTATAAGTGCTGAATTTCATGAAAATACGTTCAGTAGTTTACCGTATAAATATGGATGAGGTTCCTCGTAAAAGACCCTGTATTTGTCCTTTTTATATCAGCATAAAATGATGCTGATCTGAATCATCCTCGTTTTTTCCAGTCTCAGTATTCCATAAATACTTCAACTTCTCTAAACAAGGTCTCATTGAAAGTCGAATTTAGTTTGTCTTGTGTATAGAAGAAGACCTCTTTGTCATTGGAGAACTATAGCCCACAACCGTAGTGTAATTCTGAAGGCTAATGGAGAACGAAATGTTTCCGTTAGTCCCATAATTCGATACCCACCCGAATGTATTATTCATTTAATGGAACCTCATATTAAGTTTCAACTTCCCGAAAATCCCATTCCGTCCGACAATTCAATTCCCTCCGTCTCAAGAAAAACCATTTCCCATATATTAAGGCATATACCGAGCTGAGCCAGGCCTTCAGCTGTCGCGAAATAAAGCACGTAGCGCAAAACAAATTTAATCACGAAGACATTTCCATCAATCCATCTTATTTTTTCTTTCGTATCTGGTTCACTCCCCTGATGGCTTTCTTTGCCATTTTCCATCGTGTGAGCGCCTCGACGGCAGGCGAGCACATCCATCTCGTCGTCCCCCGCCCACCCCAAACGACCCCCACCCGCGTCGGGACGCGCACGACGCCAGGGGTCGAGGGGATGCTTAGTGTGTGGAGTTCACTGGGGCGTCACATGTGTTCACCCGAGTCTTCCATTACTTTTAGCCAAATGGAGCCTCGCACTTTATATGCTAAAATTGCGGGGCAAGACGCAACCTCGAATTTCTACTTAGCCCAACTTTTCTACTTTCTTCCGTGAGGAATAAGTTTTGGGGATTTGGGATAATGCAGAGGGATACCTTTCGGAGCAAATATGCGCATATTGATTTATTGATGTGGGTTCTTTTCTAAGTCGCATACTGGATAGGAGTGGCTTCGAATGTAAGCTCTTTCGAGATTGAATATTTGCTAGAAAATTTTCCTCGAAGCGGCTCACCCTGGATAATTTTGTTGCTGGGAATAAAACAAATTTATTCCTCGGAATAAATCTCTGCTTATCGAAGATTCGTTTCGAAATTGAAGTCTGCATAGCTTCCTTTCGAACTTTGTTGATGATTTCACCTCTCATTCTCTTATTATTTCCTATAGTCACTCTAATTCTTTGTTTTATGTTATCATCAACCTCTCTTTTGTCCAAATTGTATTAAAATATACTATTGTATTTGATATAATATGCAATATTGTATCATATGTTTGTTATATAATACAGTATCAGAAATTCCCGAATATAAAGATTTTTCTCAATCTAAATCTTTTCAATCAAAACATCGTCAGTGCCGGAATATTCATTACACACATAAACAGATTAAGAGGAAATGCTCGAAATATAAATTTCAAATGAAATTATTCAATGTAAGAAGTATTTACAATAATGAACATAGGTTATTTTAGGCCCGTAGGAATCATGGTGAAATTACCTACATTCAGATTGTAATTTCACATCCAAGTCTGTGAATTCACAATCCTTTCAATTATTAAAATCTGTTATTCTTTGGAAAAATATGTGAGTCAATGTGAGGCTTCGTATATTTCCTTGTGAATATTTGGAAATTATTATAATTTTCCTCAAAATATTTAATTTCATGCTACAGCTTGTGAAATTACTTCAATCATAATCGTGAATACAATTTTCAAGATAGAAATTCCAGATATGAATCAGAACGATTAAAATGGTGATGATGAATCATTCAGAATACACTTATTTTCTTGAAGAACAGGAATTTTATTCAGTACCCCTATTATGTATTCGTATTTAGTATAAAATTAGATTGGAGATGTTCAATATTTCTGTGTAACTCTTGAATTGAACTAGTATTCAAATGTTCTGAACATAACTGAGGAACACCAGTATCGATATACTAATTTATGCATGAAAAATCTTACGGAGAAAGAGCATCCGCTGTAACAATACCGTAAGAATTAGCATAGTTCAAGGGAGGAAATGTATTATGTTGGAAAAAATTATTCAAAAGAGTTGAAGGGTGCTTACCCTAGTTCTCTTCACTCATTCAAGTAGTAAAGATGTAACTGGACAAGTCGTAGGCTATAATCATACTCAAAATCTTCGAAAACTTTTGGCGCATTGCCTGGGATAAATCTGTGATAACGTTTATTCAATTATATGTGTATCATATAATATGTTACGCTTCACTCAATATACTCTTGTAGTATTTTGATTGATTTCTATTTTCATCTTTTCATTGTTGATCTACTCAGATAAGCATTTACAACTGTCACCAAGTTATTATTTCGCTTCATAAATATTGTGCGTTGATGTGAATTTTTACAATCGCGGTATACCTACTGGATAAGGTAAACATCAAGAAGGAAGTTTTTAAATTGGCACACTGTATAGAGAGTAGGTATGTCAAATTCAGTATCAACATTTCGGGGCGTTTTTTTGTTGTTCGAATTAATATATTTTCTCCATAATTAATGTCATATTTTTCGATACACAGAGTGAGTCTTTGACTCGTACATTTTTTCAATTATAGATTGTAGAAAGAAAACATCTTCACAAGTGTAGTTTGTGAATAATGAAAGTTTGTTAATATTCACCCAGAAAAATCTTATTAACAATTGTACCTACTCCATTTGAATTCATCAATGATAACATTGAACAAATATATAATTTACAGTAATTCTATGAATATTTCGCGCATTTTTCCGAACATAGAATATATTCTCCACTGTTACCAATGATCCAAAGTTCATCCGATTGTCAACTGTCACACCGTTACCGTGTTCAACAAAAAAATCAGTTATCATCGGGACGGCGTATCTATCTTTGGAATAAATATGAATGCAGATTTCAAATAAACGAAATGAAATTATCATTTCATTAAATATGAAGGAATCATTGCCTTGAAGAGAATTTCTGTATGGTGACATTTAAAATATGAGATTAAGTAATACTAAATTATTTTTTGGCCAGAATTCGACACGAGTATATTGTTAGGCTCCGAACATGTCCGAAAGAAACAACCAGTCAGTACTATTTAGAAAAAAAATATATCCATCGGCTCGAAAGAATAAACTATTCAAAAGTGACCTAAAAAATATCGACAATAATAGGATGGGCCGTCCTAGCATAATCTTAGGGCGTTCGTACGCGTTCTTCAAACGGTAAGTACGTCCAATTAAGGATCTACTGACTCATTAAAATACATTTGTCGGTTTGATAGTTACCAAGCACTAGCGTCATGTTCCAGTGACCGAATTAATTGAACTGGGTGGAGCAAATAAATGAGGGGTGCTGACGAATGTCAAGGTGGCGGTGCATAGGGTGGGGTGGGGATTGGTAGAGTTGTGGAAACAATGGAAATAGGCGGTGAACGAGTGAAGAGGATATTTTTGAATATTTACGGTTTTTTATTCAATATTTCAATTTTGATTATTCACCTGAATTCCTCAGTTGATACTAATTTAACTTTTATTACTAACAAAGAACATATTAGAATAATTGTTTACTGTAGTGCCCTTAAGGGTGGATAGACTTTATCGAAGAGATTTCCAAAAAATTAAATCCTCATTTCGAACAGGGCCACAGGGCAAATGAATAGTATTATTGTATTTCCATCTTTACTATCTGAATTTCACATTTACCATGAAATTAAAAAAAACATTCCAAGCCCGACTGGAATGTTCAGGATGTCTCCTTCGAAATAAGAAATAAGGTTTATGTTGCCAGTATAAATGATGGCTTTTCACTCCAAATATTTTACACCCCATTCGATATTTTTCCGCCAATAAAGTATTTGGAAAAACTACTGACACCATTGAATTTTACTTGAAAAAAGTGCTTTTGGAAAATTGATTTGACTAGGAAAAAGCATCAGCATCATTTCCAAAATGCAAATTAGCAAAAACACCCTATAACTTGAAAAAAGATATGCTGTTTTCCCCATGAAAATTAATTTCCAGCCAACTTTTCAGAATATTAGAAATTGGTTGTACAACCATCAAGGGTTTATTATCGACCTCGAAGGGAAAAGGGGGGCATGGCCCCACTGATCCCCATCAAATTCGACACTATTTTTTCCGGGTTGTTTGCAGGACAATCTGTTCACATTATTTCAGGGAGAATTTTGGAATAATATTAGCTGGAAGCTTCTGCGAGGCTTAAAATAAAATATATCATAATATTTCAATTATTCATAAGGACCAATGAACTCAATGATGTAATTTATTTTTGCAGGATAGATTTCGCTTTACATTTCATTAATTGAAAGCTCTTTCATATTGCTCATTTTATGTGGAAAATAATTTTTATGGACTAGAAAAACATCATCATTTGGTGATGTTATTCATTGATCCAAAAAAATGGAATCGAAAAAAGTTTGAGGTGTACAAAGATATCCACAAACTTTTTGGGATGAAAAATTCCTTGTATTCATCGCTCCAACTATTAGGTATTTAATTTTCAATAATCAACATTGTTCGAATGTCGACCCTTATAAAGTCAGATTCAGTGTGATAGTGTATTCTAAAACTAGTTGCAGAATCGGCTCCTATTCCAATACGAATGCGAAATGCGCATGAGTGTTGGAATTGCATTCTGCATCTAGTATTAGACGATATTTTCTCTATTTCGGTCAAATTTCGTGAAATACTGTTGGAATTCAATGAAAAATTCAGATTATACATCCTAGTGACTTTTGTATTGTATCTTGGCAGTTGGTGACTGTTACGAAATTGACATTTCCAAATTGACATGTGTTGAAAATTGATAGGATCGGAAGCCAGTGCTGACAACTACAAAACGAAAAATATACCTGAAAACAATCCTTAAGGCTGTTACACCCTTTGCCAGAAAGCTCGAATTCCGCTAGATGGCACTACATGAAAATACCCAGCAATAAAAATTTAAAACGCCCAATATTTCAATAGCCCCGCCTATTCTTGCCGAGTTACTTCGAACAAAATTTTCGACAGAACAGAATGAACATCTGGTATTATTGCAATTTATGACACCATAATAAAGCCCACCGCTCTATTTACCAGATGTAAAAGGGAACCGAAAGGATCGAAACGTTCGTCAATTCTGGTATAGTAAGAAAGAAAGAAGAATTGTGTGGGAATCGTTTCCTCAGATCGATAGAATTACCGAAACTGCGTCATTGGAATATATTTAGAAATAGTAAAATTTATTTATTTTTATACCTTACTACCTATCAATAACATCATGAAAGTATTTGACCAAATTCCATGATTACTATTATTGAATGAATATTCTAAGACTTTGTTTATATCAGAGGTTAAGTGATAATAATAGTAATAATAATAATAATAGTTCATTTATTCCATTAAACCAGAATACGTCCACACAATCAAGATACATTAAAATATATAATAGGCACAGAATAATCCACATAACATATTAAAAAGTTTTCAAAAAATTACAGAATTCCTCAAGGGAATAAAAACAATTTTCAACAAGAATCTCCTTTAGTGCTTTACAAAAATGTTTATAGCTCATATGCGCTAAATGAGACGGCAACATATTGAATAGTTTGCAACCCGAAACATTCGGAGACTTTTTATGAAAAGCGTGAACTGATCTCTCCTCACATAAACGGTATCTGTTCCTGGTCTCATAAGAATGTACCTCTTCACGTCTAAGAATTCGAGAGCTTCGCTTGTGTGTATAGACTCGATACCTACGTATTATCAAATGGTTTTCAATTCCTTTTCATACCTAGTCTTGTTTGATACACAATGTAATAATATAGAATATTAGAAAGAATACGAATATTCGAAATAAAAAGGCTGTTTCAATTGATTTGACACTAGTTATAATGAGTCCATCGAGCGCTCAAAAATATTTCGTTTTTCTATTATTACACTGAAGAGTAGGATCATTTATGTTTAGGTATGAAAAATCTGAATGAATGCAAGATGAGATGAATTTGACGAACCACATAAATTCAGAAAATCTCAAATAACTCAGAAATTACTGTATTTAGGAGCAAGAAGAACATCACAGAGTGTTATCACTATTTTTCTTCGCAGAATTCAACGCAATCATGAAAAAATAGGGTTTTAATTTGAGAAACAGAAGTTATGGCCAATTTTCCATCACAGTTTTCGACACTAAATTTGAAACACCCTGTGATGATATTTATGAAATTCGAAAGATGCATGACCTTTCCATATTCTTCTTCTTTGACGATGTGAGAAAAGTTTACACTCGGGATGTTCAGAATAAGAAAAACGAACATAATAGGTACTCACTATGAATTTTCGACTTTTTTTCAGTTTTTTTTCGATATTTTGAAACTATTCGAATGAATACAATGGTTTTTACCAGAAATGTAATCAGCTTTGAATACTAAATCATAGATATCAGAAACGTAAAAATTTAAAAAAACAATTTTCAACAAATTTATTTTCACTAACCGAAAATGCTCAGGCTCCAAAAATATTTTAGGTCTGTAAAGAATTTCGAACAATATCAAAATGCCAATTTTCATAGTTCAAATATGTCCAGTTCTCCAGAAACGTCTAATAGGCACTCGAACTTGGGACACCCTGTATAGGTATTATCCTGTTGCTGACATTGAATTGTTGGCCTCTACTCGGTTGAAACCCATAGTACACTAATGGAATAAAGTACATATAATATTTTGATTTCTGTTTATAATGACTTGAAACATATTATCGCGTTTCAGCTAGTTCAGAAACGGACAGAGTTTATAATCTCGACCGTGCGAGTTGCCATTTTTGCGCCTCCCTTCCGAGCGAATCGCTTCTTTCTGTATGACACATTCAAAAAACAACAGGTGAAACCGAAAGATGGGCACTTTCAAAAAATTACGCTGGTTTTTGTAATGACTGCAATCGGGACCTAACGTTTAAAATAATAATTGCAACAAGAATAATTCGCAATCCTTGAGACCTGATATGATACTGAAAACGGCTTTTATTGATATCGGTTCTGTGGAAAAAGTTTTTAGCTCATTCATTTCCCTGTTTGACTACTGTCATACTGTGATTCGACCATGCTCAACAAATGTCTCAAAACATCGAGATAAAGCCCATAACAGACAGGTAAATATCACTTATGATCAGGCACCCACCCAATTTGGAAAATAACAATAGATTATTTATTTTATTGCCGGCGGTTCCTTGGAGGATCTTGCTCCCATATGTCAAGTCCGGTATACATCTGGTACGGCCTTTTAGTTACAATACAGTTTTTATTCATTTGGGGCAATGCGACAATGCACTTGCTCCTAAATGAATAAACAATTAAGATGGAAATTCTATAATTTTGTCTGGTTATCCATTCGATTCCTTCAGAGCCTCATTGGAAGCAATCAAGGAATATACAGCATGACGAAACAAAATTCTCTAATTCACCTCTGGTGCAATATTTCGGCATGGTTCTTTGAAAACATCTGAAGCGGTACGATTTTGCGAAACGCATTATGTTTCAACTCTTGATAACTAGAAATCAACATATACAGGGCGAGATCTAATTGATAGATAATCCGTCGCCTGGGTATCAAGACTAGGAAAATTGGAGGTACAAAGAGTGGAAATTCCTTGCATAATTAAAAAAAAAGCCGCATTTGCGACCGCAAACGTTTCGTTTTCATTAATGTTTGACTTTTTTCAAGATTTTTTCTCTGATGATTATAAACTTCATCGAATTTCTCAATCATTGCTTCAGAACGGAAAAATAATGAAACTAACGATGAATCTATTCATCGAAGATTACTACTGGATTTTCATGACTGTTTGTATTTTTCTGAGGATTTTTGTGAGTTAAGTTGTTTAGTTAAACAACAAACCTCTTTTTTACAATTTTTCAAACTTCCAGTGCCTTACCAAAAAAAGAATCTGGAGTAGCTAAGGGAACAGTGACCCATGAAAAAATTTCACCCTGTAAATTTGCAATCGAAATTAGCATGTCGAATGGTGTAAACTCTACATTGTTTTATTTATGCCAAATTTCAGTGGATATCTTATGAACTGCAGGTACTGTTAGAATAAACTTGGAACGCAAACCAGACTTTGATATCCTGTACCTCGAAAACGAAAGGTTTGCGGTCCATGTTTTTGTGATTACGGTTGTTGAATAGGCAGGGAAGAATATTACTCAAAAATAACTAAAAGCGTCATAAAACCATAAAAGTTATTGAAGCCCGACGCTGGTACTTCCGAACTATGCAAATAAAGGTCATGACAAATTTCCTGTGGTATTGAAATCAAGATGCAGATCAAATGTACCGACAATCGTTGGCATCATTACCCTATCATAAAAACTTCTTTGAGTGAAATATTGCCCTTTTGAAAGCCATAAATCAAAATTGAATTGAAGATGTACGTTTTCATTGGTTATTCCGATATTAAGAGGCGGTGCTAGATGGGAGGCGTGAATTTTAAGAACTTCGAAACTTTAGAACGCTCTAAACTCAATATCATTCAGAAAAAAAAAATTTAATTTATATTTAAAAAAACTTCTTTGAAATTGGAATGTTTCTGTGTATTTATTTTTTCCCGAAAACCTCGGAGTTGGGAGATATGATCATTTATAAAATTTCTCGATTTCAAATTCAAATTTCAGGAGATTCTGAAATTATTTTTCCAAAAATCCAACACAGATCCATTGATTATTCCCATTCGAGTCTACTCTATGAAAATAAAATGTATCCATCGAGCCAATTTCGAGTTAGAATGTTCTAAAATTAGCATTGAGAAGCATAGGGCGAATGGAAGTACTGTACACCCTTAAATGAGTTCATTACAGCACTGTTTTTAGTTCTGTAATGAACTCATAACGATACTGAAATAGAGAAACTAATTTATTTCCATCAAAATTCGAGTAGAATTTTTTTCTTTATTCATAGAAGTTCGTCATCTTCTGTTGGCACAGACAATATAAAACTGAACAGTTGTAGAACTCCGTTAGGTATTTCTGGAAAAAGAGAAATATTTGTTGGAATTGAAATGTTGATCCTGATGTCAAAAGCAATTTACGTATTACTTTTGAATGAGTTATTAATAATATGTGGAGATTAAAATGTAAAAAGTATCATAAATGAGAATGCATGTGTGGGATATCCGCATACCACCATAAACGATCTGTATTTTATGTCGAAATTTCATTAACGTTAATTCATACATATTAAATCACCGAATTGATAATGAATTCACACTAAGCACTTAGCATTCATATAATGCCGGTAGGAGGAAGTAATAACGGATATTCCTGCATCGAAACAATGACCACATTTGAATCTAGTAATGAAAGCTCACGTCATATCTCCATCACAAAAAAAACTGACGCATAACGTATCATATGAAACAAAGTTCGGAACCAAACTAATTAGCACTTTCAACCGAGACGGCATTCGGCGAACACAATGCGATGCAGACCAGAAAAAATCTCACTTCACACATCACTTACAGCCACATCTAAAAAACTAACTGTTATCTAACCGGGGCTCACAGCTTCCTCTACGAACCATTCTTTCAGAAAATCTTGTCAGTCACACCTCTACCCTCTGTTTATCCGTTGGCATTAATACAAATGCAAAATGAATCAGTAATAAATTCAACCCATCCATATTTTGCATCTGATTAACGGTCGAGGTCTATGGGAAACCGAGCGCAAGCATATGCAAATTCCTGATCCGAAAACTGAGCAGACGGAATTCTTGCCCTTAGGTATCGGAACTACCCTTTTAAGCAGGTGACAAAACGCCTCTTGGCTCCGTAAGAACAAGGAACCTCTCTGAGATGTGTAATTATCGCTGTCAGTAAATGTGAAACTAATTCCGTCTGAATAAAACATGAATAGGTCAGCGGGGCAGGACTGGTTCAGGACAAAGGGGCATTTTCTTTGGATAATGAGGCGAGGGAAATATTCCAATTATATTTCCAATTGGGGCAAACATCTCAATTTTGGAATATTATGTAGTTTCATCTTCATCTCTTGTCTTATCTATGTTATACACATATGTAATGTCTCTTATGTTATATAAAGAGGCAGTTGAAGTTGAAGGTAACCCCAAATTTTTTATTTCAACAATCTCAAGATTTTTTTGATGAAGATCGAAAGAATATTTTTGAGAGTGTTATTTGCTATCCCTGCTGTTCAATTTTCTATATTCAATTTTAATTCAATCAAAATTTTTAACGTCTAAATCACGAAGGTAGTCGTTGCCAGGGAAATCACCATAAAACATTCAACAGTTGAAAAATTAGAAAATTCATTCGAGCTATTCAATTCTTCCGTCGTTAGACAATAAAATAGTAATATGTATCGTGAAAACTTATTCAAGATTAAATGTCCTAAATATTAGATTGAATAAAAAATACGAAAAACCAGCACTAATAATTTTCAGTGCATGTCTTTGAACTCTTTTCCCAGAAATCCCAGCGGTTTTCTTGAAAATTTCACTTTTCACTTCAAATTTCTGGATGTCACATCATAAGAAGGTCTTTAGTTTCTTGCTGTTAACTTTTTCTTCTTGTATACATGCGTTTTGCGGCAAAATTGCTCGCAAGGAGAATTAGCAAGAAACTGATTCTCGACGGAAATATCTATGGGATCACGTTATCAGTTACGTTGGATAATAGTTTTCATTTTCATGCATTTTCGGGAAAAACTCTTGTCCTGATATTTTTTTCAGCCTGTATTCTTTGCTCTAGAATTTTGACCCGCTCTGAAGAAGGAAATTAACAACACCTAATTTCACTTTTTGCCCTAGCTCATCTTCTCTCATCATCAATTAGGTAGATATCATTAATTTCAGGTTATATAGGAGGTCTGTTAATTATTATACCTTGCCCAGTCTCTCTGATTTCAATTATGGTCCTATACTGGGCAATGACATTTCCGTTAGAGAAAGAGCACTCTGAGAACCTATTCTGAATAAATATTCTTTATCGAATTACCTGTGCTTAATTGTGTGCATCAATTTCTACTTTGCCTAAAATAGTCTCTTTCGCTTTGAAGTCGTGTCACAAAAAATAAAAAGTACCGTACCTGCCCCTACATATTTCTATGGCTCCTTTGATTTGTTGAGATTTTGCCATTTTTAATCGACTTAATAAAATTTGTTTCTCAATTCCTCGAGAACAATTTTTTTCATGCTTACCGGAATAATTTTCTTGTTTATCCACCGATTTTGATGTTTTTTTTTCGAATATTCATAGTGTTCCAAAAGAAAGATAATAACATTTATTCTTTATAACTGGCAAGCATAATTTTATTATCGAAAAATTGGGAAGGGCACATTCTAATTTTGACATATACGGAAGCTATTACATACAGGTTGTCTGGAAGAATTAATTTGAATAATTGTTTATGGATCTATTTTGACGGAAGCCATATTTTAGAATAAAATATACAGTTATGAGAGTATCGATGTTTCCTTTGAATGGCCAACACCAAGGGGGTCAAGGATTACAAATGCAATAGAATAAAATATATGAAAATAAAGAAAAATAATGAAAACATTACATTTCACTTCGGCTTTTGAAATAGGGGATTATTTCAAAAATATTCCAATATGCTTCGTGAGTATAAGAAAGAAATCAGTATACAGTTCAAGAACTACTCGCTGAAGACCTTGCATATAATTTTTTTTAATTGCAAATTTTTAAAAGGCATATTTTATTCGGCATAGGAGTAGAGATTTTTCCTGTAGTTCACAAGAATAATAATGAAACAATATCTTTGCAGAAGGTTTTCTTTCAAAATAAATACAAAAATATGCAAAATCTCATGAAGGCCATGACCGTTGCAAGATTTTTTTTATAATGTTGAAAAATTAAATCTTGGGTTTTCCCATTATCCATGCCCAAAATATGTATTTTCTTCAGTGTATGACGTGTCATTATTTGTTCCTCAAAAATTAAAATGAATTCGGTATGTTTGTTTTAGTTCTACATAACTTAAATCCCCTTGCGGTATTAATGCACAGAACTTCATGTTTTTGAAAAGTGAAACTAACGGAAAACTTTCGTTTGCCTTACATGAACTTTCTAGCATGAACGTAAATTCCCATTGATCATTGATGTCAGATATTGGTATACTTTTGTGTGTGTTTAATGTTTCATGATTCGTGTTTTAACTTCGCACACTTTTTATAGGGTGAGAACATTTGAGTTTGTGAGATGAGAATATTCATGTGCTGCAGTAGAATGCATACCTGAACTACTATGTAGCGAAAGGGGTCGATACGTCCCTGTGCGATATAACCATAGTATGCAAATGGTTTTGTTTCCTTTTTAATTGTATTCTCACCTCTCCTCGTGTATCTGCGAGAGTGGAACGAATCGCTGGTCGAAGCCTGTCCCGGGTATACCGACCGTTATTCATCGCTGAATGCAAAATACCTATTATGCAATTAAAACAATACTACCCCTGAAGGATAACTTTCAGCTGAAACTATTCGTTGAATGGCAGCACTGGTATTAATCAAAGAGAAAACAACGCAAAAGTTTCGCACTGTTTTATCGGAAATGTGGCGGTGAGCTGGAAAATCAGTTTGTGTTTCCTCTTTTTTGGCTGATGAAGTTCCGAATGTGGGTTGAATGGGAATTCATTACATGGGAAAAACGTTTTGTGAGCGATCACTGAATGATGAAATATATTAATTAACTTTCAATAATATTTCACCGTCAAACCGAACGGAAATGCTTTCAATTTTTCAAGTTCGATATGCATATTCAGGAATTCACTATTGAATTCATAAAATTGAGTGCTTTATAAATTCATGTTAATAGCTTGCATATTTGTACAACATAACATTTTCGTTCACAATCGAAATGAACATGTAGGACTTTTAGTAAACTAAGGAACTGACTGTCGAAATAATTTCCAACCCGTATACCTGATGCATAAAAATAAATTCAGAATCATTTTGAAGAGGTCACTGAATGATTGCACTTCCTACATATACCTATTTCTTATACAGATTTCAAAACTGATCAATGGACCTTCAATTTTTTAGAAGTACTCCAAAAATTCTACATCAGCATTGGCTACAGATGTGTCTTGGTCAATTGCAGTACATATTTGGTTTTTCCGTAAAAAAAATGCCAGTTTTTCTCATTTCAGAGGTGTTATTTGTTATCGTAGTATTCTATAAAATCAAGACATAACACGATGTACATATAGCTTTCGGTGTTTTAAATTAAAAAATAAAGTTTATCAAAAAGGGTCCTCCTGTCATTATATTACAAATTGCAGAATTCGATTCGAATGGGATTCTGTTTGTATCCTTTTGCATGATTAAATTTTTTGTTCAGAGGAGTATTTCATGAAGAAATATTATTTTCAACAATAAATTCGGGCCAACTTTTTTTGGTATTTAATTCCACGTTATATCGGTCGTCCTAGATTTCGAGTAACAAACAGATTAATACAAACTGATTTCGGTAAAATGGCTTGTTTGAAAACAAATATTGTACTCTCACTTTTTTGCTTTCTGTTGCAAATTCCTCAATTTTTGAGAGACATCCTGCATGGTAATTTCAAAGTATTTCTCTGCAAAAATCAATTCTTGAAATGTTTTAGGCTTCAGAATTCACGAGCAATAAATAGTACCATATTTGACGAATAATATCTAAGAGCTTCAATCCCGTCAAGAATTTGGCAAGAATACAGTGGAATTCTAATTGGAGACATTGTAATATAAAAAAAACCCTTTGATCTACGTCTCTTGAAATGCAGAACATATTTAAAAACCAAGCTGGCTGTCATATTATGGGGAGCAAAATATCTCTTGGATCATATATACAAATTGACATCATGCATAAAATTATTCAGTTATCTGAAAATCTCAATAATCGATGGTAAATTAATAATACTGTACTCAAATGCTCATCTAAAAACAATTAATTCCATGATTTTAATTACCAATTCATATCTGCAACGGAAGATACAGGTAGTCCCTATCTATAGTATCTATACGTAAAATTGCTAAAGCCCATTTTCCACGTCGCATCACATTGGAGAGGAGCCGAGTTACGCATTGTCTATCACAGTGCCCTCTTCTGTCACTTCTTTGAATCAAATCTCGGCTAAGGGTTGCAACCCCTCGTTATCGATTTTGCGAATTTCTCCTTGCGAAGGGGAATGAAGGTCGGGCTTGCACAATTTTTGCATAGATGGCAATAGTGTGAATTTCAGGATAGTTTCGTGATTTCTTTGAATAATGATGAAAAACTACATATACTCCATTCACAATTATAAAATCACAACTCTGGCCTTGGAATTTTGACACATTTCACTCTGTATCGAAGTTACGACGTTTTTCAAAATATTTTTATGTTCCAAGTCAACACTATGTTGCCCTTTCTACATTCTTAGCGTATTTCTCAGAATGTATATTTCATTTTGGAGAACACAAAGGAAAATTGTGAACAATATTCTACATCTAAAGGAGTTTTTGGATTTATGATTGTAAAGATTTATCGATGTGCATTGTTTTCATCATGATATTGTATGTGATATGATTGTGAGGGTGCATAACATTTCTATTTCTAATATTTCTTTATTTCAAATAAATAACAGTTTTATTCATTCATCACAAAGAAAATAAACATGATATCTAAATTAACGAATTTGTTTACAGAGAAACCAATGATTTCAATTCAATAGTAATTGAGTTTTGGTTATTTTTGGTTATGAATTAATAAGCAAGAATGTCAATTCCTGAAAGCTTTATAGATATACATTTCATTTATTTGATCTTATGAACAAGGAGTAAAATTTTCCGGCTATATAGTAATTTGTTAGTTTAAAAAATATTCATACATTACTACCACAGTAGGTTTGTACAAATAAAATGGAATAGGTCAAACATATGCTTCACATTCATTCACCTGTTCTGAAATAAGACACAAACTCCTGGAATATGGAAAAAACCGATGTATTCTGGTTCAATATAGCCTATTTCTTTCGGCATAGGATTGATAGGAATGAAAGCTCCAGTGAGACATTTCAATTCATCGGAATCTGAATTCAACTACCGTTGAATGCAATATAGTCATATTTCTTCTTTTTTTTCGACGTGTTTTTTCTGAAACGTGAAAACGATCAACAATAATCATTTAGAGTGCGATGATGGCCATCCAGAACCTGTTTAGGCAATTTCATTCTGCAAGTTCTTTCCTATAAGAATTCTTCGAAAATCCTACCTGAACCATATTTTCCGGTCGCTTTCGTTAGAAGATTGTATAAGGAAGCCTTTTTTTGTCCATTCACACATTCCAAATGAATTTTGAGCACCAAAAACGATAACGAAACTAACCAAACTTCCGGGGAACCGGAATTTCGTTTAAAATCTTTCTAAACGGCCAGATACCTAAAAAAACTTCGTTAACAAGTGTAAAAAGGACGATTAGTACTTATTTTCGCTTTATTTATGCTTATAAATCGATTTTTGGTCCAATTCGAATTTGCTGTTCGTACTCACGCCAAAAGTCGTGAAAGGAAAAAATGACACTTGCACAAAATTTCTCATATCGACGGGAAACTTGTTCTGGCCGACGAAGAACGGAAAAATAGGCGATTTCCTATCGATATTTCGCCCCCAAATCGCCGATCGATTCGAACTAACAAAATGTGGCATATCTTTGATACTTTTACTTTGATGTAAACAAAGAAACTGGCAACGTCGTTTCGTCATTAACGATATTTTATGTAGGCGCACAGACTTTTCATCAGGTGCACCAACTCCTGAAAACGAAACCATGACCTCCTACGTGATTAAATAAAAGTGAATGGAGTATAGTTGAAATGTTCTCCAATATATTTTTATGAAAGTGGAAAAGTAGCTTCGAGACATCCTTGCTAGTAGATACATCTTGTGAGTAGAATCGCATTCGTGATCCAATGTTGACAGCGGTCGAAAAAAATTGACACCACCTACCCTATGGACACACGATTTTAGGAATTCGTGAATTACTCCCTTTCCAGTTCTTCATTTCGTTGATCAAACATCAGGTTAAACAAATGGTTATTTTCGTAAAGGAAAACTGGCTGTAGAACACAAAACTACCAGGTCCTGTGATTACCCACCCAGAACCTGTAATTTGAGGAGTAGGCTTCCAAAAATCCGCCTGTTTGTCACCCGCCCGATCGGTGGCGAAACGAAGAAATAATTGACAATCTGCCACCTCTGAAAAAACCAAACACGTCGAAAAGGTCGGGTTAAATATATACGGATGGCCGTGCTATTAATTTTCGTATCGGAACCCTGCCATTAAAAATCCATTGGGCTAATTTAATACGTGGTTTTGAAAACTGACACAGGAAACTCGGGCTACCACAACGTTGTGGGTCTACTTGTTATAATAAGCAACTGCGGTTGGCGAATAACATACCGTTGGTTATTGCGTATATTTTAAGTGATTAATTTCCAACTCTTTCTTGGGCACCAACATATGGACCATGTTGATGAACCCCGAAGTCGAATACGTTGAACTTATTGAGCAGCAAAACCCCTTGAGAAGAGCTCATAAAACTTTCGTTAATTCAGTCTCAGTTTCTCCTTCGAAATGATAACTAGCATACTTCGATTATTTATAATATTACGGCAAATAATTTATGCAGGTTTCCAAGCCATAGCGTTTTTCGTTTTTCTAACAATACAAGTTCCAAAAAACGATCAGTTACTGTTAGACCTACCAAATCTTCATCCTTTCCGTATCGAATTGTTCATTCTCGGACATGGCCTATACATGCATCAGCTGATATGTACTTCAAAAAAATATTGAAGACTCATATGTCCATGCACAATACACAAACTAGTACATTCAGGCAGTCATAATCTTTCATAAATTATTATGCTGAAGCCAAATAGAAAACATCGAACGAAAACAATCATAGAATAATAGGTCATATGTTAATTCAATATCATCATGCGATTAGCCTTTTTATTGACTATTCCACTCATTCCATTTTTAGTGAAGAAGTTTCCTTAGCAACACTCGTTTCTCATCGATAAAACATTCACATCGGCAAAACCAACAAGTTGGTTTTTCAGCGACAAAATTTTTGACGTTTCTCAAATTCATAGATAGCTTCGGGAATGAATACCATAGAGAAAACAAACAACGTTCAGTTGATCTATGATGAATACTTATTTGTCAAATAGCGCAATACAAACCCAATGTGACCATCTACAGACACATTTTCTCGTGAAATAGTCATGTCGAATATCACTCGAGATGAAATTTAAGCAGGTAAAATTTCTCTCTTGTAATATTCAAGTTTGTTGCTTCTCGGCAATTTCGCTCATGGCATTTTTCCAAAATCACGAGCCGTCAGGCGAGTGATTTTTATACAAATATCATTCGCGAAATTGCCGAGAGCAACAAACTTTCATTTCCCAATCGAGAAATTTTGCCGGCAAAATTTCATCTCTAGTGGTATTATATATGAATATTTTTTCTGGAATATCCAATACTGTCTGAAGGAATCTTGAATCCACGAGAAAAATATTATGGGACTATTTGAAAACGATGAAAAATTCATATTGCCGAAAGGAAAGATCAATTTGTAAATTAAAAGTGTTCAGTATTATGCATAAAACGCGTCGTTCTCAAGTTATTTTCCATTTTATTTGACTATTTCCCTCGTCTTAATTTCCACCAATCAGAAACGCGCAATTTTGAATCACAAATGGTTTCCAGATGGAAAAACTGTATGGCAGCAGCTGTCAGCAGTTTTTCGGGTTTACCCGCGGCAAAACTTGACAGTTGTTGTCAACGAAAATTGATAATACATACATAGATGCATCCAGAATAATCTGTTACTCATGAAATATTCTTGCCAAATACCATTCGTGCATCTAATTTTTCCTGTGAAAAAAATCGAAAAAACACGGTGCAAAGTAATATTTTGTTAACAAAAAGCATTCGTGCAGGTGCAAAAATCCTCGTCTTCGACTCGGATTTTTGTTGCCACCTGCACTCATGCTTCTTGTTAAAATATTACTTAGCAACGTGTTTTTTCGATTTTTTTCGGAAAAATTTGATGCACTTATGATATTACTTATGACAAAATCACTGGAAAATTCGTGAATTTTTTTATGCGTTCCTGCATAGATTCATAGAAACCCTGTTGCAACGACTGCTAACTAAAAATCGTAGATCAAAAATTCGATGACTAAACACATGGTGAATGCACTGATTAAATTTTGTTTCGACCAAATTAAGAATATTGGCAAAGTTTCGTTTTTTCCACTTCAGGTGGCGCTATTCACAATTTATGACAGATTGTTATTAGTTATTTCAAATATTCGAATTTATTCTGATGAACATATTGTGTCAATAGCCGATAATTTTGTGAAGCAATAATTTGGGAATATATTCTTGTCATTTTAATTCATATTAGTATGGAGAAAAAATATAAGACCGTGGAACATATATATTATTTTCACCATATAAAAATGTCATTCTGTGGTCATGTCATAATTGACTTTGACAGATCAGCTGTTGATTAATCAATTAAATCGATCAAGAGAAAAAAGACCGTAATGAAGTTGTATGACATTGCGGCGCCGCCACGAAACATTGCTGATATTCTCGATTTGTTCGAACGTCATTCCATTCAAAATTTGACGAGTGCTTACACCATCATTCTAGACATCTTAGTATAACACTTTCATTACATAAAAATGTCATTCTGTGTTCATGTCATTATTGACCTTCGCTGATTAGCTGTTGATACATCAATCAAATCGATAAACGGAAAAGATACCGAAATGGCATTGCGGCACCGCCACGAAACATATCTGATAGTTTCGATATGGTCGTGTGTCAGTGCATTCAAAAATTGACGAGTGCATACACCATGTTTTCAGACATCTTAGTTTACGGTTATGGTATTCCATTTATGCAGCGTCTAATTTCGGCTTTCGATACTTCGATGGTTGAAGGCTTATTGGCTTGAACCTTTCACTTCAGATAACCTTACAGCCAGAATTCTGAAGCTTTAAATCGCAAGATCGTCAATGTTTCACGGATGGTATGACATGTGGCACCATCCTGCTGAATCCACATGTCGTCCAGATCATCAGCACCCGAATGAGGAACAAGAAACTGTGTTATCATAGCACGATACCGTTCCCCATTCACTGTCATAATAATTTTCGATTATCAGGACGCGTTGATCTACCGTGTAATGCACCATGTTCACAAACTGTCAACTTTCGATCTGTCACGTCATGATCATGTGACATTATAACTGTCAAACATGGCGCTCAATTCAAATCTTACACTCTCATTCAAACACCCTTAATTATAGTACAGATTCAGTAAACATATCTCAGGTGATCCAATGAATGAACCTCATCTATGCAACTCAATCATCTTTACGTACGCCCTTCTCAGATCACTGCAGGTGACGATAATATATTTCAAATATAAACAACTTCTAATTTTCCTACCCAGTAGTAGTAGGACATAAAACACAACGAAACACCAACTTTCAGAAAACATTATGCCGTTGAACCTTTTCTATGTTTATCGATTCCTCGCATTGTATATTTTGGGGTGGGTTAACAAAGATGAGAAGTGTGCCCATTGATCCCGATACTTGATCCTCAGGTAGCTCTGAATGGCAATCGATGTCGAAATCATAAATGCCGAATCGATGTATCGGTAACACCTATTGAATGAGAGATGTTTTCACATAACCACCTGACTTTAGCTACCTGCCCTTTACAAAAAAGCGTTTAATGGGCCTATTAGGGGTATTATTGGAGAGTCGATGGGGATGATTTGTGGTTTCTAGGGTTTGGATATGAGACACGAAATTATAAATTATTGGAATCACCGTCAAATTTACAATTTTCTTTTGATTTGTTATGAGAATTATTCGACATTTCTGTGGACCAAAATTGTATGCTATGCAGATTTTTAATAATTTCAACTCATTACATTTATATGAGTAGATCTGAAAGTTAATTCATATTTTGTGATTTAAAATCAATATAGCTATATAAATAGAAACTATAATCTCAATGAAGAGGTACGACGGCATGGAAATTTTTATATCAATCCCAAGTTTTGTAAGGTAGAGCGATATCAAATTGCCCAAATTTCAGTAAATGTGAAATTTTGAGACAAAAATTGTCTTAAACAATCAAGTTGCACTCACTCATGAATGTTTTGGAATCAAGTTCAATTATGAGCAAGATCGGCCTATACAAGTTTCATAATTATTATAGTTTTAAATTTTTATCATCCAATTTGTCGAAAGCTAAGTGTATTAGTGTATACAATATTTGGTGAAAATTGTGTCATCATCCCATCAAAATATCGGGAAATTGGAAAACCAAGCAGCGTTGGGCGGATTTTATACCTAAATAGGTGGCCCTGCTAGCTACAAACTTGTGCAGGCACGTCCGTCCGTCAGTAAACTTAATAACTCTTAAATCTAGAAACATCATCACATCCAGATAAAGTCACTGTGTGGTGTGCAATTCATGCTGTCATTAGTGTCATTAGTCCATATTTATTTGAAGAAAATGTTCAAACCATCCCTTTCAACTCAACTTGGCAACGAGAATGACGACCTCAAAAACACCATCAAGTTCCTGCAGGATATTAGTATTTATGATAAGCTATAAAATGTCTTTCATTCTCATGTATTTTTCGTTCCACACTTAGTTTAAGATACAACATGACAGCCTAAATTGTTCCGTGTGCTAATGGTCTTTGTAATCGAAGCACTTTTATATAATAAAAAAAAATATTCCAAGAGTAGACCAATCAATTAAGATCGATACATATTGAATTAATTTTGTTTCCTGCTGTTGTTGAGAAAAATCTGAGAACCTGACAGATATGTAGTTTCAACAGGACGGTGCCACACAGTCACCTCAACAGTCTATTCATGGAGAACAAAATTTCGTGTATTTTAACACCTCTCATCATTTATTTCCTTGAGGATATGACACACTGAACGTACTATAGACGAAATACACCCAAATTTATTTGAAAAAGAGAATAAAAATAGGGTTGACAGAATGCAAGTATGCACAGAAAAGTCGTGGTGGTCATATAAATGATGCTATTTTCCATACCTAATGTCATAATGTAATCTTTCAATTAAACATATATTTTGTTTCTCTGAAAACTTATCTGTTTTTGTTTTATTGTATAATCGCTTTTTGCAAAATCGGTTATTGATATATTTTTTTATTTATTTATTCATCCATATAAAAGTTTCATTTCTTATAATTACAACAAAAATAATAGAAATTCGAAAGTTCTCCCCGGAAAATAGGTAGTGATAGGCAACTGAACATCCAGTTGAGTGGCTCATAGAATTCAGAATAGCAGTAAATAATTTTTTCGACTAATCTTTTCAGAATGAGGAATTACCCGAGAACAGTGGATTCCATAAAAACACTTCTCAAAAAATATAATTACTTGCAAAAATATCAATTGATCATCTGTTCATTTAGATTTTTTCCTCTTGTATTCAATAGGCAGTAAGGTGAGTGTCTTGATTGAAATAAAAAGATACAATAATAAAGAATCCGGAAGTTCAAACAGTTCACATAGGTCTCAGTTAGAAAATTCTGGGAAGGAAGAGCAAAGGCCAAGTTAGATTTTCTGTCTCTATTCAGTGCAACTTCCAAGAGAACTTGATATAGGTACCTACCATTTAAATTCCACATTATTATAACATATAATGAAACAAGCCTGGCAGCATATTCGTTACTCAGGAGTTACCGATATCATCCTCATAATCTGCATACCCACAAGGTTGCAAGTATACGTCAAGATGCTAATCAATTGTTCTCCTTTCCAGCCCGAATTTACATATGTTGAGCAAGCTTCACCAAATTTGACACGACAAGAACAGAAGGGTTGGAGGTAAGACCCGAGGGAGGGAGATGCACATTTATTGAACTTCCGGCTTGTACTTCAATTATCATCGTCAGCGGCTCTCACGGTGAGCAAATGGCCTTTCTATGCCGCGGCATAATAAGATTGGGTGCCCATACCTTCAAATGATATGCACGGGCATGCATACATTATCCACCCGGAAGAAACAACCCTTTCGTAAAATAAAGAGAACATAATAGGTTTTTTCTTCTATAAATAAAGTAGTAGACTGGTCGATGCTTACATTCCCAGGCCGTAGGTAGAGGATGAGTGTTTTTTCATTAAAGCATCTCTACCCTTTCCTGCATGGGACATATGTGGGGTTTTTTGTGATTCTAAATGCATGGACGTCTGTTTAAACTGGTTAAACGAGATTTGATAGCTGTTTATATGAAAAAGCGAAAGAGTATTATTAAGAAGGGTTTTTTTTTCTAGCAGCATATTGAGTTGTTAACTATTTCCGTTTTTATGATTTAACACCGATGTATGAGGATTTCCCACGAGAGACCTTCATTTATTTTGATTACTCCAGTGTACCTGTAAACTGTCAAGACAGGAGCTCCACAAAAGTTTTGGATAGGTATAATTTGAACATCAAATGAAAGATATACATAAAAATAGAGCAAATCGATTTTGTTCACCAGAATGGTCGCGATACTTTTAAAAGTAAACGACAATTCATATTCTTTGGGTTGAATCAACGTCAGATAGTTCTCGTATTCTATTCCGTTTTTTTTCGAAAAAGCCTTCATGTGTGCTGAAATTTCACATTGTTATACACAAAGGTACTCATCACTATGAAATGCAACAGAAATAATAGAACTCTCCAGCTGCATCGCCAAAATAATGATCGGCATTCATAGAAATGAGTTTCCTTTATTTGCCCCCTTCATTTGTGCATTCAATTATCCCAGGTATAGTTTCAGTTCATTCCATAAAAAAGGTACAGTAAAAAATTAACGGAACAAAGGGTGTAATACGGGGCTGCATCAATTTATCCCTTCTTAGTTTGCATGCCTTGCTCCCTAGGAAGAGATCGCATATTTCTGATGATGTTTATGTTGTCTAATGTGAAGAACCGGAAATAGTACAAGTCCAAAAAAGTTGTTTGGAAGCGCAAAGTATCGAAATATTGACAGTAATTTCATTATCTGAGTAATTTTTGTCTTAGTTCTTGTGAGATCTTTTTTGTAATTTAGACGAAATTTCATGTGAATCGTTTTATAAGGACAGTATGACTTTAGTTTTGTTGAAAAAAATGTTATGATTTTTAATGGAACCTCGATTGTCAGTGATTTATGTTGTAAAAAATGATTTTAATGAGTTTTGTATAATTTTTTCATCTTTCCTCTAGATATGTTCCTGTGTCACACTGTTTCACACTTTTAGAAATAAGTTTTCACAATTTCTTCCACATCTTAATTCTCACATTTGTATTTGCCCGTAACATTCTCGCTTTTTTCCCTATACTATAGTTTAAAAGACTCTATACCTTTTCAACTTCAAATTGGAAACTATCAAAATCAAATTGGGAACTAACATATTCAAATTGGGAATAATCAAAATCAGATTGGGAATAATCAATTTCATATTCGAATGACATCCATGTGAATCAGATCTTTGAATTACTCGATATGTAATTAACTCTCAAATTTCTCAAAAGTAAGTAACGAACAATGAGTTTACAATTTCTTTTTCATAATCATGCTTTATATGAAGAAGAAAGCTGCAGATTCAAAGAAATAGCAGGTAATTGCGGTATGCAGACAGAAGAAATATATCAACCATTACAGTTAGTACCTGTACAGGATATGTTCATATCCAGAGGTTCATACCTGATGTTTTAGATTTTTTGAATATGAGTTTGAGCACAAACATAAAATTTTTTAACTTCTTGTTACACTTGTTGAATAAATATTAATAGTTTATGTTGCATATTATCATCCATGTTATGTGATAATGTGAAAATTTTTCAGGTATTTGGATAATGTATATTTCGATATTCCTCTCTCTACATTAATATTAATAGTTTTTTCTTCATGTTTCATCAATATAAATATCTTCTGATCACGCCTGATCTTGATTCACATAGCCACGAATGCCGTTTCAATTTGAAATTGATTATTCCCAATTTGAATGTGTTTATTCCCAACCTGATTTTGATTATTCCTAATTTGAATATGTTGATTCCCAATTTGATTCTGATAGATCCCAATTTGAAGTTGAAAAGGTATTGAAACTTTCTAACGAAGAAAGTGTTTTGATGAAATTATGCTTGACATTTCGTGGGAATTTTCGTAAGTAATATCATAATAGTACGAGAGATGGCGACCAAGATTTTTGACTTATAGCGGCTCGGCTAAAACCGCACGGAATCGATAGATAATATGACCCTGTGACCAGAAATGCGATTTTCAGACATTTTGCGCGTAGCGTATGATCTGAGCGAATTTTCAAAAATGTCAAAAAAACAACATGGGTGACTCATAGCGGCCCGTCTGATTTCCGGAATGTAGTTAGATAATAGCCCTGAGATACCAATAACACAGTTTTCAGACACCAAGATTGTAGCGCGTACCCAGGAGAGCAATAAAAAAAAGTAAAAATGAAAAAAAAAAACTTACAGCGTCAATTGATGTGGAAAGATCAATTTTCAGACAAAAAACATGTCGCCTTACATTTTTATAGCATTTCGAAAATGTCGAGAAATCTGACCTAAGTGACTCATAGCGACCTGTCTGAAATTCATCGTCAATGATTGAATACGTTCCCCAGATGTGGAAAAAAATGATATCAGACAAATTGAATGTAGCATTTAACTAATTTTACAATTTGCAGTACGTACTTAGCCCGGTTGCATGAACGTGAAGTAAATTCACCTCAGGGGTATCGTAAATCGTTCAATTTTGTCATACACATATTTATCAAACATTTATCTAATGTGTTTCTGAATTCAAGTTTCTTTCCTCAAGCACAAGAAATCAATGCTGAATAGCCGCAATCCTATAGAAATACTAGCACTGAACATGAAATTGAGGTAACTACCAAATTTACTAATTGAAAATTCGGAAGAATGAAATGATAATACGTACTTTTGTAGTTTGTGGCCAAAAAAACATTAATTATTCAGCAAAAATATGTGCATTATATTTATTTAGATATTATGAATTAGTTCAACGTTCAACTCAAATCATTTCTAATATATTCCTGATCCAAGTCCGTAAAATAATTTGAGAAATTTCCGAAATACTTCACAGAAATTCTTTTGATTAAGTCACTAACACCAAATAGATATATTTCAAATGAAATATATGAAAAAATATATGACTTTAATTCAGAAATTAGTTTTACATGAATTATATTCAACGCATCAACTCCTTGTGGTCAGAGCTTGTGGGCAAAGCAAGCCTGTGGTCACATAAATATTGGTTAACATCTTCCATATGATTTTGATAAGTTGACTTCACACTTGGTTCATCTCTTTTCTTTGCGATAAGATCGCATATGTCTTTCTCTTACTAGTGTAGCCGGAGTTTTGGCCGGGCGACTTCAGCACATTTTTTCGTTATAGGCGACACTCAAAATGTCTGAAAACCGTATTTTTGTATTTTGGGCATCCATACGAATGATTCAAAACAAAAACGAACCGAGCCGCTATGAGTCACTTAGGTCAGATTTTTGACATTTTTGAAAAGACACTCAGGTCAAACGCTACGCACAAAATGTCTGAAAACACAAATTTTAGTGATAAAATAACAAAACCTATGTACATTTTCAATTTCAGACGGGCCGTTATACGACCGTCGACCATTTTTTTTTACACAGCAGAAATGCCCCCCCGCGAAGATGCTACACTTCTGAGTATTACTACTTACCAGTCGGCTCTAGGGTCATCTAATCTATCGATTTTACACGGTTTTAGCCGGGCCGCTATGAAACATGGTTTTGGTCGTCATCTCTCGTACTATAAGTGCATCCAATTTTTCCGAAAAAAATCGAATAAACACGTTGCTAAGTAATATTTTAACAAGAAGCATGAGTGCTGCTCCGAGTCGAAGACGAGGATTTTTGCACCTGCATGAATGCTTTTTGTTAAAAAAGTATTACTTGACATTGAGTTTTTTCGATTTTTTTCACAGGAAAAATTAGATGCACGAATGGTATTTGACAAGACTATTTCATGAGTAACAGATTATTCTGGATGCATTATGTATTATTAATTTTCGTTGACAACAACTGTCAAGTTTTGCCGCGGGTAAACCCGAAAAAACTGCTGACAGCTGCTGCCAAACAATTTTTCCATCTAGAAACCATTTGTGATTCAAAATTGCGCGTTTCTGATTGGTGGAAATTTAGACGAGGGAAATAGTCAAATAAATTTGAGGTAAGTCATCCATATTATTCGCTATTCACCACCAATTCCTCCAGAAGTTTTTATTTCATATCTTCTCTTTCTGTTCTATATGGAAATTAGGAGAGTAGAATTTGACGGACATCTAACGATAAAGATGTGTTTGTTTTTCCAACAAGGATGTAGAAAATCAGCACATATTATTTTCGAAATAAATGTCCTCTGAATAGTTCAATTTAACTAATTTTCAAATTGAGCCCCGCCAAATTTCCTAAATGGTATGGATTTTGTTCAAACACAAAAATACCCCCAAAATGCCCAGACTGTGCAGGAAAACACACATTACATTTTTCACTCTTTTTTTGCAAAATCTCCAAACCCCAGTAAGGATGTTACTTGATGGTCAACGTCGTTCATCGTCCTCATTCTGAAATTACGTGATTATTGTGAAATATCGCATATGTTGTACGTTCCTCACATGGTCCCTGAACCTTGTCAAACCAGTTAGGCATTCTTTCCTTCCTCATTCATTGAATCAGGGGATGGATCCATCTACTGGACCAGTTTTTGTACGGACATATGCATACGAACAGCTCATTAAAATAGAACAGATGAAATTACTTCAACGAACTGTCTCACGCTTTAGTATGGGGGGTTCCCGGAAGTATAACAAAAAAGTTATTTGCTTGTGAATGGCCTACCTGGCGGTGCAGCTTTCTGTTGAAGTAGAGATAGGCCAGGTCCTCGTTATTTTCAGAGTTTGAATATATGTAAATGATTTAGCTGAAGATGATTATTTCTATTTCGTCTGAAGAAAATCAAAGGATGTATTTTTTTAATGAATTGAAGGAAGGTTATTTCTGTGGTATTCTTTTCTGGAACATTCTTAGATATTTTGACAAAAAGTTATGGAAGTTGAAATACCTAAGACATTTTTGAATCGGTGCAATTTTAATAAATTTTTTCCATTTCTTTAATCATAACTGCGTTTACAAAATAGACAACAAACTTTTCTGTGACGTTTCGGGCGAAATATGAAGGATAATCATATCAAGAAAAAAAGCCAAAGCATGCACAGACGTGAAGTCAGAAGCTTCTGATCGCTTGTTCATGCCCCTTGTTGGTAGATTCATTTTGTATGAGGTAGATTAACCTTTTAGGTAGATTCAATTTATAAGAAGATTCGCATTTGCCAGTGTGTGAAAGCATGATTTCAAGTTCAAAGTTGTCCTGTTATGGAAATATTTTCAGTTTGTCACACGGAAGATATACGTTAGTGTGATGAATGGGGTCTTCGGGCGTTTTACTCACCTGTCACCATAATGGGCATTGGTCATTCTGACAAAAAATATATCTTGACATATTATTGGATTCTCACGTAATTCGTGATTTTTTTTTAATTTTCATCAATTTATACCCATAAATAAAAATTGAAACTCAAAAATAATCTACCGAATTCAAACGATCAGAAGAAGCGGGAAATCGTGTGAAGTCGGTGGCTAGAGAGATTTTTGTGTGGTTGTACTCGTCATGACGTGCTGCTGATATAAAAATGACAGCATTGCCAAATCACAAAAAATTAGCCTGAAAAAGCCCTTTCTTTCCCTTCCTAGTAATATCATAATATAATGTTGATTTTGGATATTTTTCTTTTATCTTCATGCATTTTTATTTGTACTCCATAAAGCTTCATAATATTATTCAATTTACGATCTCCTAATTGGAGATAAAGAGGGTTGAAGTAAGCAGATAGGTGAAAAATTCAATTGAAAATAATTGTCCCTAGTCTACACAAATGAGAATTGCAAATTAGTGGTAAGTGCATATTTTGAGGTACCTACTGAAAATCCCCATTGAAATCAATTTCGAACCTTGTCCAGCCGAAAGGGAATCTGGACTCATGCCTTGACGCAAGATCGATAAAAAATTATTGAATGCCTTTCTGAGAGTTCAGGCTGATTGAAATAAAACAAATTTTCCTGAAAATTACCTATACAGGGTATCTATTTAAAGGTGAGTTTGTTCTTCTGACAGATGGTAGAACCCAAAAAAATAGGTCATTATACCAAAATTTTTTTTATATTAATTATGCCCTTGTTTCAAAAATGAAACTAGAATATTTTCAAGTTTCTAGGAAAATCTGAAAATTCCTCAGTCCAAACCTGCTAACTCGCCTGCTCTCCGTAGTTCTCTCGTTTTTTGTCTTCTTATCTTACATGACTCAGAATATTGATTGTGATCAGTCGTGTTACGGCGAGGCTACGGTGTAGATTGTATTTTATGTGTCGAAATGCCGCACGTCTTTTTAAATAATGATTTATGCTTTTAATTTATGGTGAATCAAAACAAAATGCCAGTTTAGTGTATAAGTCGTACATACCAGATTTCCGCTAAGAAATCACCCAACTTCGCGGATGTTCATAAACCTGGTGCAGGGATGTAGAGGTATTCATGCCCAATTTTTTTATGAATTTTTTAAATTGGACATTTCATATTAGAAATTTTTGGTGAAATGACTAATTTTACTGTGTTCTACAACCTGTCAAAAGAAAAGCCTCACCTCAAAATACACCCTGGATATCAAATTCAAGAGAATTGTTTCATCTACAGTAATTGACCAAACGAAATTTTTGTTTCCCAACCTTTTCACTGACCAACGGTGATTATAAATAAAAATTAACAGCAAAAAAAAGAAAATTGAGGGCGACGTAATACCTCTTGGTATGTTCCCAAATCAAACAATCGAAAATTTCCACTTGAAAAATATGTCTCTTACCAAACCAAACACCCACAAAAATATTTGCCGTTAATCACATACCTTAAAGATTCATTCACTTTAAAATTACCTAGAAGTTATATTAAGATTTGCGAATTGCGAGAACCTACCGAACTTTACTCACAATTGACTCAGGTACTTCCAACTTCCAACGATCTCTGCATTTTCCCTTTGCAGCACTTAATCTACTTGAAGCAAATTCCCTCCTACCCATTTGTTGCCTTGGAATGTTCTAGGATGAATTTGTCTGGGATGACGTGATTTCCAACTATTCGTTGAAAAACTCTGAAATTCGTGAAGTTGATTACGCGTCCCTCTTGGCTTGCCCAACCCTTGAACTGTGTATCAGCGTTTTTAACGACTTCGTTCGTCGAAGTTTTCTTTTATGTATCAGGGATAATTCCACACGTTTGAAAGACTTCAATCTAGAACTCGATTTAAAAAATAAATTTTAAGATGCGATAAAGAAATGAAATAATTTCGTTCCGTTACCCAGGATTCTACATAAGGTTCGATCAAAATACTTCTATACAGGGTCTTTCACGAGCAACCTCACCCATATTTATACGGGAAATTACTGAACGTATTCTAATGAAATTCAGCACAAGTATTACACGATGCCTGTATCATGAATCGCGATTTCGATTTCTAAAGTGGATACATCAATCTTACATCTTGAAAAATCCCAAAAATGAAAATTTTCCATCCAAAAACCTCGAAGTTATTCTTGTTTCAGCGGAGCTCTATTTTCGATTTTTTTTTCGAATTTTCCCGCTCAGAGAGAATTTTCCAACCAAAACTGAAAAATGTTACATCAAAATAACTTGAAATTTTCTAAGGAATCTATTTCTGCAATAAAAAAATGGTGTTCTAATTCGAAAAACGGAAGTTTCCGGAAAAACCGGAGGTGCTCATGCCTTGAAAATATTTTAGATTTCATCAGCATCGTGAAATACTTATAAGTGCTGAATTTCATGAAAATACGTTCAGTAGTTTCCCGTATAAATATGGGTGAGGTTCCTCGTGAAAGACCCTGTATATGTATTGTGAAATTTCGTGTTAATTCTTTTCTTGTCATAAAAGTTGTTAATGCACATTAATTAAAAAATTATTCTTTCCAAATAAGTCATTATTTTTATGATTTTTTAATATATTTTCCCATTCATATGAACTCTTGAGAAAAATGAAGCCGTTGAGGTGCTTGACGCACCCCGTATAACAGCAGTGAGTTGAGCATACCAACACGTGTGAAGGTAGAACCTCTCCCGCTTGATTTGCATAAGTAAAAGGTGAGTATTGAAACGAGTACCTACCCGCCCTTATGCAAGTAGGTAATTAATTTGGTACAGTTGCATTAATAATTTATGATAATTACAAGTTACCTCCGAAAATAATCGCACGAAATGAAGAGGAGTCACCATAACCCAACGACTGATTTCTTCGTGTGAACCTTCCAACCGGGAATGTGTTACAATTATGACGATAATTTATGCATCCCCCTTCATTTGTAACATCTTGAGGTTCGACCTGATATAATCGTATCGTTTATTTCGGAAAACACAAATGATTAAAAAAGAATGGGTAATTATCGTTGTAGTTGGTGGCTTCGTGATGTTTTTGTTGGAAACCGTTCCTAACGAATACGTTCAACAAGCATATAATAACTTTAGATTGACTATGATAAGGATAGAAGTGTCATAATTTCTGAATACAAACGGTTTTGGGTTGTGTTTAATTGGGGGTGTAAGGTGTAACAATAATTTAAATAATAATCAGGAAGTTCTCGCGTTATCCGAATATTTCATCAAACGTAGAATTACTTTTGATGAAATATTCGGATAATGGTTTAACGTTCTATCATACGTGATCACAATATGAAATAAAATTGAGAAGTATGTGGATTTTTTTCAGCAGGTACCTTTATCAATGTCAGAAATCACATGTTTCATAACACTCTAATTTGAATAACAACGTTAAGGTAGTTCCTGAAAAATGGAATTTTTCTATTCTACCATCACTAAAAATTTTGATGAAATAATTGATTGCGTTTAATATAATAATTATTTATTTCCTTTCTTATTGATTGAGCCTCTTTGTTTTCCACTTTGACAACCTCCCATACAACATTGAAGAATCTGCAGTATTTGCAAAATTTTCTTGAAATAATCTACTTTTTCGAAAATCTCTTTCTTCTGCGAACTTATGAATAGTATATAAAAAAAAGGTGTTCCTTACTCTATATATCCATGCACCCCAAGAAGCTACAGCTCATCCATCGAACCATCTCGAATTGATATTCTTTTCAGGTATCAAGTGGCGGGTTTCACAAAGCTCTGTCAATTCTGAAGTCAGTGGATTACCAATCAAATGTGAATTTTGAACTGTCAAAATCGAGTTGATTCTCCGATCAGCGCTGATAGCGCTTTATGCAACCAACTAGAACCCTGGAAAAACACATGAACATGAATGATTCGAAAAATGTCCACTTCAAAACATTCTGAGAAGAATTCTTTCTTATACATAAAGGGTGTTTCAATAAGAGCGCAAGATTGGCATTGCGCGCCATGTTTGACAGTCATAATGTCACATGATTATGACGTGACAGATCGAAAGTTGACAGATGGGAGTTAGTAAACATAGAGCATTACAACGTAGAAAAACGTCCTGTTTGTCATAAATCGAAGAAGCTTATGCAGTAACGATGAATGGCGAACGTTATACAGGGTGAGTCTTTGACTTGTACATATATTTTAACTGAAGATTCTTGAGGTCAAAAGAAACCTTTTTCTCATTTTCCATTTTTCCGAATTCGGCTCTGTTAAAAAGATATAGCCATTTGAAAAAAAAAATTGGGCTCAGTACGTTCCTGAAAAGATCTTCTGGAATTGATGCGAAGTTCATATTTCTCGATAGAAATTGAGTTGATACATTTAGGGAATACTCTAGTACTAACCTTACTGGAATAAGAATGTTTAAAACAAGATATTTCCAAAAACAGTTATTTTAGAAGGATTATTTCTGCAATTGAAAAGTCATATGTCTTCTGTCGAATTAAGTTCCTTCTTCGATTTTCCTGAAGATTAGTTTGTAAACACTAATAACTTGCTCATATTCTCCTCTTTCTCCCAAAACTATCTCAAAAAGAATTGTTTTTACACTAATCGAACATAACTCCATAAAATTAGGTCGAATGATTAGAAGTCACAGGTCAATGACCTAACCTAACCCATCGAACCATATTCTATGAACTCTAGAGCATAGACCGTTTGAGCAGACGATGCCAGATTGTGTTGATTTTCTCCACAAGGACGCAATAGGTTCTCTATCACGGATGAACTAACGCAAAGCCACTAGTTTTGTTTACTTTTGGCTGATGGCGTCTTCGTGCCTCTTTGGAAATGTTCTGATTCTCGCCGATAGAGCGCTACGATCTTAATGCGCAACCGTTGTTCCGTGAACCGAACGGTGGAACACGGCTGTGGTTGTTGAAGTAAGCATGCGTGAAGCCGCTTGATGGAGATTTGTCGATTTGTTATTGACGTTATTGTTTATTCACAGTGGATATGGATAATGCGAAAACGGAAAAGTTGATGTGAAAAGATTATCAGTGAAGGTGAAATATGTAATATGATAATAACCGTGAAGTGAGTTTATAAAATTCCAAGAGGATATTGTTTAGATGAAAAAAACATCACCACAGATTATCAGGTAGCTATCATAGTATTTTTCATTAATTTCAATTTAATACGTGATTTGTATGGAATATTAATTCATCAGTAATATCCGAATTTTTAGTCTTGACGAAGTTGATAAACATTCTGACAACATTGTTACCTTGTATAGAGTTTTTTGATTTGAGCCATTCTGTGATATTGAAACGCCAGGGTTGCATCTAGATTTTTCCTATGATTTTTGATTTTTTCGTCAAATTTTATCGAGTAAAATTTGGAATAACTCGAAAACAACGCGTTTTATTGAAAAAACTTAGGAGTACTTTTATTTTCTAAACCGATTGGTTCTTTCGAAAATATGAACCGTTTATCTTTTTCAAGTGATTCTATAGTATTTTTTTTGTAGATTCATAAGTTGGCTACGCTGTAACTTCTATACCGGGAGGAATATTGAATAAGTTTTGATTTGGAAATATGCATTATAAAGGGAGTGAATACTTCACGAAAATTTAGTTCATTTGAAATAACGGTTCCGAAGATATAAACAGAAAACTGTTTTTTTCATGGATTTTCGACACCCTGTATCTTCCAAACAAAACCGAATTTTGAAAAATGGTATAGGAAGAAAGTGTTTTGTTTGATGAGAGGAATCTACAGTTAAAATATATGTACAAGTCAAAGACTCACCCTGTATATCGTGCTATGCTATCATAGTTTCTTGTGCCTCATTTGGAAGCTATTCATATTGACGACATGTGGTTTCAGCAGGATGGTGCCACATATCATACCTCGCGTGAAACATTGACGATCTTGCACGAGTTTTCTTCTTGTCTTGTCAATTCCCGATTTGGTGACCAGAATTGGCCTCCACGCTCTTGCGATTTAAAGCGCTAAGATATTATGGCTGTGAGGTTATCTGAAGTCACAGGTTTATGCCAATGAGTCTGCAAACATCGAAGCATTGAACGTTGAAATAAAATTATAAGCTGTATCAATGAAATAATACCACATGCTCTAGTAAAACGTTCATAGCCGATTCGAAATTCGTTCAATTTGAGTATAGTCGTCCAATATCTAATAGAGCTTGAATATGTCCCATATGGTGTAGGCACTTGTCAATTTTTGAATGTATTGACATTCGACCAAATCAAAAATATAAGATTTGTTTGGTGGCAGCGCCGCAATGTCATACTCTTCATCGCGATGTTTCTTCTTCTGTCAAGGCCAATTATGATGTGACCACAGAATGGCGTTTACATTAAATATAAGTCCTCAGGAGAAATAGAGATCAAAATGTCAAAAATATAAACACAAATTATTGCATGAAAAAACTTCACGTTCACCAGAATACATTCAAATATTTGAAATTGAAATACATAACTAATAGGAATCTATCAGAATTTGTGAAAAACGCCACCTGAAGAGTGGAAAGAACGTAATTTCTCGTATATTCTTAAATCTGGCAAAACAAAGTCTAACCCACCATGTTTTAAACATCTTAGTCGCAACGAACGTGATTGAAGATTCAAGTGACGCTTAATTCGCCCGCGAAAACTCTTTGATGGCGTCACCCGTCAGCCTTCAAGCTGGTAACAGATGCTGTTTAGTTGTAATGGATTGGTTTGGTAAATTCTAGAAATTAAGGAGTTTCATTTCGTTTGGTGATTAGGAAATTGAGGAAATTGATGTACATTCTTTCACTTCGTGGCAAGTGAAGTTTTCATTTTCTGTGATACCATGACACTATCTTTTCCGATTAATCTTCTTTCAGTTTGCTGAAGATGAACCTTTGTGGATCCTATACATTTCCTGTACAATTTGGAGCCATAGGTATATTCCAAATTATGCTGTGACTCAAAGTTGAGGAAAAACATAATTCTCTCTTAGTTATTCCTCAGTCAATTGTCTGATGCGCTGGCCAAATTACTCCAACCGAATTAGTCCAACGAATCGTCAACAGACCCGATCTTATGCTTCCAAATCGGAACAATACCTGTTCTGAATGAAAAGAACGCGAAAGGCCTAGCAAATTACTTGTACCTTCATATACCTCGCCCTTTTCAAAGGAATGAATGCCGACTACTCACAATATGAATATGTATAATGTATATGCAGATAGACCCTGATTTGCATGTAACTTATTAGGCCTGAGAAAGAAGGGTTAGAGGCAGATGAAGAGGCAGCGGCCCTGCCACTAGGCAAGAACAAAACGCGACAAAAAATCCGACAAAAACAAGGTACCTTTGTTAAAGGACCCGTGGGGCCATCATTCGCGTCTCCAGTGACAGCCATCGAGCAGTACCTTTCGCGATTTCGAACTCTCTGGTCCTTTTGGAGAGGGTTTCTTGATGACACGGCTGTGGGGGGTGGTGCTTGTGGTCAGTGGCGGTGACCGGTGGGGTGGGGCGATTGTTTTCGGAGTTTTTTGTGCGTTCTCATTCGTAGTGACATAATTTGTGATTGTGATTATTTGGAGCATCGGTGGCAACGTGGAAACTTGGGGCTTCCATGTTTTCAAACGTCTTTCCTTGAGAGGTCAATAATCCTTCGATATTATATGGATATGAGGGTCTAATAAATTGGAAGCTTCAAACATCTTTGATGGTTTTCGTCACCACCAGATTAGATAATATCATGAAAAGTTTCTATGTACGTAATTATACTTTTTTTGAAAATCATCATGATGATCCTGTTCGTACTTTTCAATGTCACTCAAAATTACGGCCAATCTCCGAAGATATCAACCTGAATTAAAATAAAAACAGTTTATTTTGAAATGAAATGAAAATCTTTTATTGACAATCCGTAAAGCAAAACTTTTTTCAAAATTTTTCCCGAGATAGAACTTAATAATAATAATAATTTGATATCGAAAAACACACTATTTATGTGTCTACCTTGGCTTCGTATATGCTGAATCTAATTTGATGATGCCAATTTACCGTGACTTTCCACGTTAACTCTGTCTATTCACAAAACGATCGAACAGAAAAAAATGAGATGCTTTTTCTGAAAAATTTAAGATCAATTTCAAGGTGATCTAGAACTCATAAATCAGCAACTAATGCACGACGTTTATGATGTTGTAATGTATTCATTTAATAGCTAGGCACACACGAAAGGGAAATCTGTCAGATCTGATCCGCAGTCCAGATTTGTTACAGTTCTGGACTGCAGATGGGATCGCTCCCGCCGATCTGGTCTGTCGAGATCATTGAGATATATGATCCGCGACAGACCAGATCGGCGGTAACGATCCCATCCGCAGTCCAGAACTGTAACAAATCTGGACTGCGGATCAGATCTGACAGATTTCCCTTTCGTGTGTGCCTAGCTAATGAATCAACACGATTTTGAATGAATGTGCCGATATCATTCTTGAAATACTCGAACTAAAACTCAAAATAATGTCGATTAATCGTTCTATTAGCATCAAGCAATTACAGCGTCGATATTATCTTGGTTTCTTTGGTTTTGTTCCTATCAATTTTTCATTAAACTGAAATTTGCTTCGGATTTTTCAATGATATTCGATATTCCATAATGAGAACCATTTATAATCATTAGATAATTATTTTTCGATAAATAACACAGAACGGCTATTACACTACATCCCCTGTATCAGCTCATAATGGATTGGAATCAAATTGGAATAAAAATTTCAGAAAAAAATATGTATTTGGTCACAATAACACAACATGACATTTGTTCGATATTGTGACTTCCGTTTGTTCCTTTGAAGTTTTGTTCAATTTTGATTTCTCTGAGGAGAATGTTTTCATAGTGTTTTGACCGATTTGAATAATTTATGAATATTACCGGATGCATTGAGCAAGACAATTTGGAATTAATCTCATTTTGAAGTTATGTTATCATATCAGTTGGTGTTTTTTGATGCTCAATTTGAACAAATCTTCAGAAAATGGAATAATTGCTTTTATATTCCAAAAAAACTAACAAAACTGATGGAAATTTCAGCTTATCCTGCTTATCATATTTTATTTATACGCCTGCTAATCACAATCACAAAGTGGTGACACCACTTTGGTGAGGATTGAAATGTAGGCATGCGTCAACTGAAAATTAAAAAATCGAGACAAATTAGGAGGTTATGTATATTTCGAGACACAACAAGAAAATAGATATCGTGGATGAAATTATACCACTGGAATATTTTCATATACAGGGTGCGGCACGGAGGATGGATGGTTTTAAAAAAATAATAAAGGCGTTAATTTTTACTCAAAAACACATTTATTGACGGAATCAGATTCTCAAGGAAATAGCATTTGAGACAGTCAAGTGTGGAAAATCACATCAGGCATGTGGTGGCCGAAATCGGTGATGCAGTGCTGGAGGCGCTCTTGGAAGTTCGCGTAGACTCTCTCCAACATCGCTCTCTCAACTTGGGCAACTTCCACGCGAATAGCCCTTTTCAATTCGACCAGAGTTCGGGGCTTGGTCTCGTATACTCTAGCCTTGAGGTGTCCCCATAAGAAAAAATCGCATATGGATAAATCTGGGGACTGCGAAGAATGGCTTGTCGAACGCGTTCAACATTTTCAGGCGTTCGAACTGTTCGCACAGGTCCTCTTGGTCTTCTGTTGATCAGTTCACCACGTCTGCGAAGTGATTCAACCCAACGAAGGATGGTGTTTCGAGAGGGAATAGCTCTATTCCGATGAATGTGGAAATGGCGACGAAACTCACGCTGCACGACCGTGACTGACTCATTATTTCGGACGAAACTATCATAGGCGAAAACACGATGCTCCACCGTCCAAGGCTCCATGACGACAACTGGTAAATAAATGCTAGGAACACACGAGTCTAACGGCACCTTCCCCACTTCTCTCGTCCTCAGTGGGGGAAAGTTATGCCCATCTGAAAAACGTCCGCCCTCCGTGCCGCACCTTATATAATACCACTAGAGATGGAATTTTGCCGGCAAAATTTCTCGATTGTAAAATGAAAGTTTGTTGCTTTCGGCAATTTCGCGAATGGTATTTGTATCAAAATCACGAGCCGTCAGGCGAGTGATTTTGGAAAAATGTCATGGCACCTGCACGAATGCTTTTTGTTAAAAAAATATTACTTTGCATTGTGTTTTTTCGATTTTTTCACAGGAAAAATTAGATGCCCGAATGATATTTGACAAGACTATTTCAAGAGTAACAGATTATTCTGGATGCCATTATGTATGTATTATTAATTTTCGTTGACAACAACTGTCAAGTTTTGCCGCGGGTAAACCCGAAAAAACTGCTGACAGCTGCTGCCATACAGTTTTTCCATCTAGAAACCATTTGTGATTCAAAATTGCGCGTTTCTGATTGGTGGAAATTCAGACGAGGGAAATAGTCGCTGAAAAACCAAGTTGTTGATTTTGCCCGTTACCATGTTTTATCGATGAGAAACAAGTGTTACTAAGGAAAATTCCTCACTAAAAATGGAATGAGTGGAATAGTCAGTTCAATTCTGAAATACACTCATAGAACTTATAGTTCATGGAATGCTATTACCAGATCAAAAAGTGGGTAAACATCTCAAGTTGGAGGAATCTCTAAATTTCCATGTTCCCATGGATACGACCTGTCACACCGAACAGAAACACAGAAATGTTTGCCGAAATGCCTAGTGAATCGGATCTTGACGATTAAATTCATAGTATTTCTGTGTTTCTATTCCGTATGACAAGTCGTAACCATGAAAACATGGAAATTTCAGTATTCCTCCAACTGGAGATGTTTACCCACTTTTTTAAGCTGGGCAGCAAGGCAAATGGCATTCCATGTACTATAAGTTCTATGAATACACTCCATTATTAACTTTTATAAAGTATCCCGATTGGCCATGATTCAGGTTTATCAAGTTTTTTTTACTCAAAACTGACGCAGGTTGGTACTTGTTGAAATGTCAAATAATTCTCAGAGACGTTGCCAATGTTAATTTTTATATGTTCTTTTTTAACTTGGCAAATGTACACACAAAAAAGACTGTGCTAACGGCAATAGTAGATATTTCATTGACATCGTTTCAGTTGGCCCAATAAAACTTCTTGTTATATCAATAAATTATTTTTGAAGTAATTAAATTCTGATAATTCATTGAATAATACGGCTGTCATTCAATTATAGTCAGAATAATATTGAAATAAGGAAGAACTGCATATTCGTTAAATAAGACTTCTATTTGAATGAATCGAGCAGCCTAATATTGAAATAAAAAAGAACTATATTTGCTTTGAATACAACCTATATTTGAATGATTTGAATCATTCCATTCAATAGCTAAAAAAAGTAACGGAACAATAACTAGATTTATTCCAATGAAGCCTATGATTGATTCAAAAATAGTAAATAAAGCTATGAAGACAACTGCATCAAGATAAGACGCGACAGGATTTTGATTTAGTATTTTGCGTGTTGCGTGTGTGTGTTACTGCGAAGAAAGAGTTTGAAAATGGAGGAGCTATTAAATAAGTGGGGAATGGAATCTCTAGTTCCACATTTTCAGGGTAAGTACCTTCATATTCATATAAAAATGTCTCAAAGCCTTCCGTTTTATTGTGAATGTGTGCCATAAACGAAAGACAATCTAATAATAGTACTTATTTTACCGATAGTTGCTGGGATGTTAGTTATTTCACTATTTCAACCCCTTAAGTTAAAACTTGGTGCACCATCGCTTTCGAAGGAGGGACATCCAATTTCAAGATTGAATTGCACCAAATCTTAGTGGTTGCTTTTGATATACCTGGGCCTGTTTCATAAAACAAGTTATAAGTTAACAGGCAGATATTCTGCGAGTTGTAAGTTTTTTGTCCAATATCCGCTCCATAAAAATAACTAACTAAGAACTAAGGTAACATTACCGATTAAATTAGTTCGTAAAATTGTAATCCAACTAAAAGTGGGAGCAGTATTTGGTGAAATTCACTTGTTTTCAATGTGCATTACAAGTACTTTTACTTGTAAAATTGTAACTTGTTTTTTTATGAAACTGGGTATTGATCATACAACTGTGTCCCACAGTTATCCACTACTTACAGAGGTTCATGTTAGTAAAAATTTTATCAAGTCTCTAACATTCATTCTATTTTCAAACAAGGTTTTGCTTATGTAGTTTTTTGAGATTTAGAAAATCGAAAAGAAAAATATCCCTTAAGATCCCTATTTAATATTGTCGCTTATTATCACAGTACCATAACTATGTTCAAATTAGAGGAAATAAGTTACTGTTCTGTTATGAATATAAGTATGTTACTGTTTACTTATTGTTATTGTGTTCTTGAGACAACATTCATGATTTTGTTGATAAAATAATAAACAAATGTAAAACATTCAAAATAGTTTTATTCGATACGTCTTGTCATTCAATCAATAAATTAAAGAGTTAACTTTCAATTCAAATATAGTAAAATATTTCTAACAACTGCATCATATTGATTCAATTGATGTAGTTTCTTTCTCCAATATGAAGTTTATTCAAATCAAAATCAAGCATTCATTCTTTTTATAGTAAACTACCTTTCAAGAAATTACATCTTGTTTCAGTTTCAATATATCCTACATTTAAAACAATCCAAATGTATAGTTATTCAATGATATATTTATTCTCCTGAAATATTATAGTTAATTCATAGAAAAAAAGTTGGGTTTGTTTTAATTGTATTCTTCCATTGAAACTAACTAACGCTTTTCTTGTCCCAATTATAGCATTTCATTGAATACTTTTATTGCTAATATCAAATCAATGAGACCTATAATTGAATCAAAAATAGGCAGCATTGTTATAGGAAGAACAAGATAAGCATTGAATTAAATATAGTAATCATTCAGGAATAGGGAATACAGTATATCATTGATTCAATGGTTATGCCATTGTTTCTACTAACAGTGTTTTTTGTGTGTAGTTAGTTCTTTAATGTTTTAACTGTGACAGAGGTTCCTCAGTACCTACTACTATATTTTCATACTGGAGTAGTTCAAGTTGTGCAAAGAGGTATTCAAATGTCTTATTTCTTGAGAATTTTGAAAATCGGGGAATTTGATAGGTCTGTCTGTTCGTTTAGAAGTATTCCTGTCGGGTTATTCGAGTACTTTTATTCTTTTTTCGTATGAACTATTACAGAGTTATAACTTACTATCCTGTCCAAATTTTTCAGTAAAATTTCAACACTTGATTCTCGATTTCTGTACGAGAGAATAGCACAACTGAATCTTCCAACCATGTTTATTTACGTGAAATATTTCTATTTCAATAGAGGAAAAAGTTTCTTCAACATTCGTCTTTGAAATTATTGAATCCACATAATATTTTCTCAAATTCATTATTTTCCCAAAGTAAATATATGTAAACATTTCGATAAATACGTAATTACTACGACCTCTATGTAGAAAGGAGATGCTTAGTTATCTGACAGTAAAATGACTATAACCTAATATTTTCAAAATATACACGGTGAAATGTGTCAGAATGTCATGGCCAACTGGGAAACATTATAAAAGTGAATGGAGTAAATGAATAGGAGTTAACAAATATATACCGAGCTTGAAGAAGACGGATTGAAACGATCGAAAATATTCACATGAAGTTATGTATGACAAACGTTTCACGACATAATAAAATGTGTACCGAATTAGTAAGATATTTTTATTTTCAATATTACTGCACAAGCGCAGATCTGGATTCTTACCAAAGCCCATATATGGGCTACACCTATTGCTAGATTCGAAGAGGATATTAATTGCACATCCAACAAAGTTTAAATGACATTTCCAACGGAAAAACTTCGATGACAAGGCATAATCATTCTTTCTTAGTCAACATCGTTTTCCTGCTCCTAATTCGTCCTTCTTCAACTTCCCACTCGTTTAAGCTTTGACGAGAAAGGGTTCTTTTCAGGCCGTCTAATCGCATTGTCAGTAATCGCTTTGACGGCCGAAAAAATACAGCATGAATCAACGTGAAATGAAGACGTCTGGAAATCGACCATTTGAATATTCATAAAGTTCTTATCTGAGATACCGAAGGGTGGTTGAGGCGGAAGTGGGAGGATATTTTCATTAACAAGAGCGGTTGGACGGATTTCAGTTTTATGTAAATGTCTCTATTCCGAAATTAGAGTTGGCAGCTCGCCGCTCTGTAATGGATCATCGAATTATCTGCAGCCGTCTCGATACATCATTAATTTATTGCGGAACAGTTTCGGGACTCTGTCATCATCATTAATCAGTTTCGATTCGTTAAACTTCCTAGGACCTAGAGGATGCATGAAGATTTCGGGTGAATTCATAGATTGTCGAGTTGGTAGATTTTGAGGATTATTTATGGCTTTTTTCTTGAAAGGGTCGTGTCATGTTTTCCAAAATCTGCAGGATGATAACAAGCAGTACTTTCTAGCAATCTATTGAAAAGGGTCTGTAAAGATTTGATTTCACAAAGTTTCTACTCATGTTTTACTTCGATTGACTTCAGCGAATTATTCTCAAATCTCGAAATTTCATTAGTCTCCTAATCTTGGAATATCTTCATTTCTCCAAGACTATAAGTAATAAACGGAACATTCGACCATCTTCTGTTTCATTCGGTCTACTAACTATCGCACTCACACCATCGAGTCAGTTGCGCAAACGCTTAACGTGTGGCAGGCATGTTTTGTTTTGTTGTCGTGAAGAAAATTTTAAAAGGTAAGTAGTAAATGAGTATTACCAGCTGTTATGTTTGTATACATAAGTGTTATACTATTTAGTATATCGATATTATGTTTATTTCACCATTTTGTGATCTTTTGTCATTAAAATATTGTGACTTGAAAAAATATTTAGAGTTTGAACTAGTATAAAAATCCAAATATGGACAGTTATGGAATATGCTTGATGTGTGGGCTCTGGGCACATGCACATTATGATTGTGCTGGTCCAGAGTTTGATACTTGGATCTGTGACTTTTGCAATGTAATTATGTAACTTCTTTCATTTATCACAATATGTTATATTCATGTCCATTTTTGTTATTGTTATGTTGATTTAAGGTTATATTCCATATATGGGTTCCTATTCGATATTTGGTTACTCATTTGTGATTTTGTTTTTTGTGTTAGTTATATTTTAATTAGATAACTAAAACTAATGTATTTGATCAGAGGCTGTTAATTACTTCATATAAATGTATGACTGATCAGTATAAACATTAAACTGATTTAATTAATATGAAGTTTCTTCTTTATATCCCAAAAATAAAATGGTATTCCATATTTGGTGACTTTTCTCTAATGAATCTAGAGTTCAAGGAAGAATGAAGAAAAATAATATTATTATTACAACTTTTTGTTGCCTGCTCAGTTAAGATTCTCCATGAAATTTCAATAATAAAAAGATTTTTAAGACAGAAATTATCACCTGATTTCGTCAACGAGGCATATGGGGTGGGTGAACTGAAGAAATTTCCAAAAAAACCCATTCCATATCATTTTCGTTGAGGAACCCTAAATCCTAAATCACATCTGGTGTCTCTCTCTATTTACTATAGAAAAACGCAGCCCCTAAATGTATCCGCAATTGGCTCTCACGTTGTCTCATATTTTAAATTTTTAATAAACGCCGACTGGGAGAATCCCGTGCTGATATCTGTCCCGAAGGTAATCAATCCTGATTAGTTGGCAGACGTTGCGTCTGAAAGATGCTAACAGTGACTATTTTTCATTTTGACACGCGATAACGCCTGCTCCATATACTCACAGGATGAGAGAAGGAATCTTGGTGACATTTTCATTATGGACCAAAAAACAAGTAATCCCAGAATAACTTCGATGGATTAGCCATTTTGGCAAGAGCATTTGGAGATAAAAATGAATATAAATAACCTGCTTTTCTATTGTGAATCTCTGAAAGTGTTTTATGAAATTTTCAACTCGTAATTTTATTTTCGCAATTAATCTTATTTGATCACACATATTCATCCCTTTCAATGATATTTTTTCAAAGTTGAAATTGAAATATGACTTTGCGTTGTGAACAAAGACACTAGATACATACATTTTCATTGCGAAGTATATAAGAAATTCTGAAAATAGTACATATAATAAATATGTGGTTACTAGATCAGTTTGTAACTTGAATCTCAAATTTTAAAATAATGGTGGTCAAACCAATCAGACCGATTCTTTGGTTCATTCATGAAATATACCTCACAAAAGCAATTAGTTTTCACCGGTTAACAATTTTATTTCATTCATTTCCAGAGGTTTTCATAGATAACCATTAATCATAGTCTTTTACCTCGGGCAAATATATCATAATAGCAATACATTAAATAGAATAGAATGGATCGAAAGGTATACATTACATAAAGAATAGGTTTTTCTATTAAGAATGCATTAGCTTGTCTAGAACGTGAAAGCCGTCCATCAAAAAGTCATTACTCAAACATAATTAGTTAAAAAGTATCACACCTGCAGATCGTGTTGGACATGATCACCAACACGATCTAGCTGTATCAGAGTGAATATTTAGGTTTTATCATCTGTTGTGGCGTTGTTTTTGTTTGACCAATTCAAAAAATTCAGGGAATTATGTAAGGTTCATACTTGGACTACAAAAAGATGTGACGCGCCTTTCAATAATAAATGGTGAAGCCAATTTTCAAAACCATCAGAACTAAACTAGGTAACTACTACATAGTGCGAAATCAAAATGTAGTTTCACAAAGTTGTGACGTTTTATGAATTTTTTAATGAATAAACTCTCAACCAAATTGAAACGTATTCAGATTGCATTTCATTTACTCATTTGTGCGTGAATGTCAGAAATGAGTATTTGTTCCCACAAATACTGTGCATTCTTCACATTACATACATCCTACCGAAGTATCGAAAACGAAGTTTTTGCTTCAGATAATGGATGGACACTGCAGCACCGATTTCTGAATCTGTGGCCAGTTCATTCATTAATTTCGTACCGGTATTCTGATTTTGTCTTGCTCATGACGTTTCGAAAAATGTTGTCATCACGATATCGCGTTTCATTGCGTATAAAAAGTGAGATTTGGATTAATTTTTGAATATTATCAGCAAAATACGTTGAAGAAATGGTTCGTATGTGTCTTGTTTGTGGTAAATTGGACTATTTGAATCCTTTTTACTGAGGCCATCTATGGAAAAATTTCTAGTTGAAATATTAGTATTTTTTCCTTTTAAAAAATTGAAATCGTATGCGCGTCAATCATGAACTTACAGTTCTTAGTAGCATGTCAAAAATGTGCTTTTGAAACACAGCAAATTTCATCTGCATACCTTGACCGTTTCAGAGCAATTCAGTTCGTAAGAAAAACTTCAACACTGCGTATCTCGGAAAACGTAACTCTTGCGAACAAAAGTTCTTATTCATTATTATAGCAAAACGCAACACCGTCAACTGTGGGTTCTCAAACTTACGAAGAGAAATTTGCCAGGAAAATAAACCATCCTCGAAAATTCCAGATTCAAACTAAGTATAAAGTAGAAATAAAATAATTATTTTCATGAAAACATCATTCCACGCGAAATAAACCTAAGATAATTGAATTTTTAAGTGACTTTCTCGAGGAAGCATATTATTTCTAATTCAGAATGACATCGGTCTCTTCATGAGAAACTCAAATTTCAATTCATCCTCTTCCGCGGATTGTTCCCGTTCTCCATTCTGGAGAAATGAATTCCCATCAGCAGAAGGAATGAAAACAGGAGACTTGCGACCGGCATAGCAAGCCGCAGAAATAAGGGCTCAAATGTGAACTGGCAGATGACAGCGGCAGAGATCAAGCGAGATGCAAGGATTATTTTTCATCATTTCCCTGCAAATCTCGAACAGGGCACAAAAATATATTGGAAAAGACAGACAAATTAGGGTGAGGGAAGACTCGCCCAGGTTTCCTCCCTTATATAACGTCTCTCTTTCGCGTTTTCCTCCCCTGTTAAGGATCCCCCGCCGGTACTTATCTGCTGGGAAGATGCGGGTGAATGGAGTAAAATGTAATAACGAGAAATACCGTCATAATTATACATTTTTTACTTGCGGTGTTGGCTTCACCGAGTCAACTTCAGACTAAACAATAATGGAATTGGGGTTGAAATCTGAACTTATTATCCAATTTGTTACAAGGTATTTCAGATATAATTATGGCATTAATTCAACTGAGTATCATTTACGGTGGGTTTCACAAAGCGTAATCACCGGTGAATGGTGATCGGAGGTTGATCTAGAATCAACTCGATTCGGCAGTTGATAAATCAAAGAAACAAAGTCGTTGATCTCCCGGATCTTTGATCACCGATGATTACGCTTTGTGAAACCCAGTTTACATATTTCAGTTTTGAACTGACTTGTTCATCTCTGTAATCAACTTATACAACGGGGGCGTAGCTCAGATGGTAGAGCGCTCGCTTAGCATGCGAGAGGTACCGGGATCGATGCCCGGCGCCTCCAATAACTTTTTTCTAATTCAAATGTTTCATCATCTCAGTTATTTGAAATGATGACATGGATAATGAACCGAAGTTATTGTCAATTTTGATTCGTTTCGTATTGTTCCTCATTCTATACAAATTTGCTCATAGATTATTTGCGGTCTTCGAGAGAATCATAGATTATTCAACCCATAAGCGCAGCCAGCGTAGGGCAGGGGGGGCAGCTGCTGGGGGGGGCAGCTGCCGCCCCTGAAAAAAAAATTAATCAAATTTGCCTTTTTTCATCCTAAAATTTCACATTTTGAACGACCTTGGGGCTTGGACCATGACCTGTTAATCTTGGCTACGCCCTTGATTCAACCCACTGTGAACAAATTATTGGACGGTGCTTTGAGGTTATAGAAGAAAATACTAAACATTTCCAATTATGAGACCAATAGCCTAATCTAGAAAAAAAACGAAGATGTAGTTTATTTCGAAGAAAGAAATGTCTATGAATGTTTATGATTTTCACGAAATATCATTTTTGAACAATAATACGCAATCTGTCCAGCAGGTCGACTGAATACGAACTCTTGAACAGAAACATGAAAATATCCAATTCTCTCAATACATTATCTATTTCGTAAAATCCCACGAACACAAGTTCAGTGTTCAGAATTCGTGTTTTCATTTTTATTCATACCTTAGACCATAGAAAGAAGAGACACAGCATCTCATTCATAAATTCGGGAATTGATGAAGCCAAAATTCAGTCAGTATTCAATGAGTGGGACAAAGATAGCTTAACTTAAAGGATAGCAATATCATTTCACCTTTATGTGGCAACATTGCAGAATCTAACTTTGAAGAATCCAGTGGCGTGGAGTTATTGATTTTGAAGAATGGACATAAAATCACGAGTGAATAATCTTTTTATGGCGAATTCTTACAATATTGATACCGGGCGGTTTATAGAAATGTGGAATCATTTTGTACTATAAATATATTTGAAGATTGATGCAAATGAATTATTGAAAATTTAAAAATGCGTAACTTTTTCATATCACTTGAAATTAATGAAAATAAGTATGAAAAACGGATGATTCTTCAGGAAGTCAATTGAGGTATATAAAATAAACTACACGGTTCATTCATTGCTGAAACTGACAACAAAAATGTGTAACTTCATGTGAAGTAATCAGATTTTTCTCTTCACGAGATTTTATAATAAATTGAGGTGTATTATCATATACCACTAGAGATGAAATTTTACCTGCTTAAATTTCATCTCGAGTGGTATTTGAAATGACTATTTCTCGAGAAAATGTGTCTGAAGATGGTCACATTGGGCTTGTATTGCGCTATTTGACAAATAAGTATTCATCATAGATCAACTAAACGTTGTTTGTTTTCTCTATGGTATTCATTCCCGAAGCTATCTATGAATTTGAGAAACATCAAAAATTTTGTCGCTGAAAAACCAAGTTGTTGATTTTGCCCGTTACCATGTTTTATCGATGAGAAACAAGTGTTACTAAGGAAAATTCCTCACTAAAAATGGAATGAGTGGAATAGTCACCTCATTACAAATATGTTATAAGTAGATAATGACTGCAAAAGCATCAAACTGAGTCACCAATATTCGGGATGAAAATCTACGGGGCGGCTAATTGCCGAGCGTACATTATATACCTATGAACGGCGTTCAGTATGAAAAAAACAACAATAATTTATGACTTTATTCACAAAATTAAGCATAATCCTCTGAACAAAATAAACCCTATCTATAAATCAACATCAAAAACAAGAATATAATAACTATAATAATACAATCATGAACCCATAGTTGGTCTACTGAATAAGGTACCATATCAACATTGAAATTGAAAACAGGTGCATTTGTTTTTAATTGACTCTATCCATTAGAATTTAGGATTAGATAGTCATAGTTCTAGTTTTTAGGCAGAATCTGATGAAAAATACCTAGTTCTCTTTTTCTGGAAGACATTCCTAAAACTATAGATTTCGACATTTAAAAATGGGTCAGTATATCCCCCAGAATTTTTCCTCGACGCCGCAAATAATTTTCCCAATATTCACCGACCTTTGTCGCCAGGAGGATCAAGTCCTCGTTAGGTCTGTACAAAACGCGAAACATCCCATTACCATTCGTCAATTCGCGAATAATAAAAATCAGGACTGCGCGAGTTCGACCCGACGACGTTAAATATACTTCTGCCATTGAAATTCAATGAAAAATCACGTCGCTTCAATTTGCTATTTACATTTCGTCGCATGTCGTTACGGCAAAGAGTATTTTCGAAGCTCATTAGTGAGCTTCCCCCTCAGCAAACTTTAATATTACGAGTACCGGGCGATTCATCAATCCGCGGAGGTCTTCGGGGGTTCCATATATGAGAGCTCTTGCGCAGGAAAATGTACCCATTTTATATTTCCCTCATTATATTACATGAAAACCGCCGGGATGGGATTCTGTTTTGTGCGGATTCTTATCCGTAACGAATTTTTGCGAGGAGTTGGGAAGGAATATTGCTAGGCTGGGATGCTGAGTGCGAATAACGACGGGGATGAAAGGTTATTACGAATTTCGGAAAAGATTGGACGGTTGAACGATATCCACGATGCTTCTGAGAATAGAACTTGTTGAATGGAGGTACTGGAAAAACTTTCATCATAAGAAATGAAAGGGATTTTACTCCGTCACGAAAGTATTTTTCAACAAAAACTCGAAAAGTTCTTCGATCATTACAGTACATAGTATAAAACAAACACAAAGTCGCTATCGATGTCTGTCCCTATGTATGCTTAAATCTTCAAAACTACGCAACGGATTTTGAAACGCTTTTTTTAAATAGATGAAGTGATTCAAGAGGAAGGTTTGAATGTATGAAACATGCATAATCTTGTAGAGAAAGACTGATGAATTTACAGGTTTTTAATGTGATGTCGTAAATAAACACATTTTTTTGAGCTTACATTGCAAACGCTGACTGAACCCCACGAGATAAATCTAAATAATGTACTTACTCGGTATTATGCACCTAAGAAAGGGCATCAAAAAAGTCTGCGATGGAATATTTCTATCTCTTAAGGATAACCCACAATTACAATTTTTTATTTTTTACATTTCACAGGAAATAACAGCAATAATCCTTATCCGATTAAGTACCTGAAATAAATACATTGTCCATTCAATATAAATCAATATGGCCCTTTACAGCATATAATTTAAATGAATATTCCCGAAGACATTACAGATATAAAATGCAGGGACATAGCGGTGCGGCGCCGGCACTACCGTGCATTGCATCCGTGCGAAGCCAGGGCGGGTCGATATTATTTTTATGTGGAACATTTTCCACACAGTATGCAATTTATTCCTGATGAAAAAGATCCCTCACCTTCATTTGAAAGCAATTTATCCATATTCATGGTGACCCTTCCGAAAGATACACTGAAATAATTCCCTGGGCTAGGAAGAGCCTGTATTGAAAAATATTTCGAATGAAAGTTCCTTGGCATTCAGAGACATCGAACAGACACTCAATAAGACCTTAGAGTTTGATTCCAAGGTCAATTCAAGGTGGCGTAAATTTTTTTAATAGGTAATATGCATTTTTCGTTGCAGAATATTAATCTTCGTGAAAAACTAAAACACATTCTGCCTTCTTTTGTTTCTGTCATAATATGAATCGTTGTGGAAATATGAAGTGTTTTATGCTCAGAATATGGCTATGATGAAAATCATTATCCGGCATCCGACATTTTTTCCGATCAAAAAACGAGACAAAAAAATGAGCGGAAATAAATGAAGAAGAAAAAATATTACTACGAAGAATTGTCTGAAATTACGGACAATCTAAAATTCACAATTATGTATCAATGTAGTATCTGTTTGCAGTGGTAACAATAATTTCAAATGAGAAAAATGGTGAAATGGACTAGCAGAGATCTTATTCCCGAACTAAGCCTCTGGAATCGCCACCACAGAAGGATAATGACAGACCGGTTTCTGGCTTGTTAGCCGTCAACAGTGCCACATAACCAGTTTTTCTTTTTCGAATATGTTCATACGCAATTCAAAACCAAATGATTCTATGAAAAATAACTTTGAAGTACCTATCTTAAGCATGAAACACATATCACCACAGAAATTATTTTCTTGGAAAAACAAAAAATACGAAAGGTTTTAGTTAAAAAAATTAATCAAGTTATTGCTACTAAAGCTCAAAGATACTTTCGAATACAGTGAATCAGTATGAATTTTTGGAAAAAAGGGAAGGATGATATGATTTTCATGTTGAGGCATTGCGACAGAACCTGTTTTTTTAGGAAGTCGAACTTGCTGCCCAATATCCCGATTGGAAACATTCATCCCATTCTCTCCAAAAATTCATACTGATTCACTGTATTCGAAAGTATCTTTGAGCTCTATTAGCAATAACTTGAATAATATTTTTTTTGGAAAGCCGATAAAAACTGATATAATTGGTTGAATAGGTGTTCAATATGTAGCTATTGCTTGTACGGAAAAAAATATCTTTTTTATGATGATGCTCAGGAAAAATGATTTTGGGAAGGTTTTGAAGTTTGTCAATAATTATTCATTCAGTTTTATTTCATTGTTTGACCTTTTTTGAATGTCCGTCCGTTTTCATTATGTTATTATTTGAATGAAATCTTCAGTTGCGATATCATTTTTCGTGTCTGCTGAATGCGGGAGTGAAAAAAATCCTAAGGTTACTTCTGAGAAAATGTGAGGTATTCAATTGTCTACATTATTAGGGAAAAAATACATTTGAAAAATTGAGAAATAATAATTTGAAAATCTTCATATTTGGACCATAATAACGGACACCTTGTATATGACAGGTTGATCGTTTAGGAACCGTGTCAAGGCGAATCCTCCAATTGAAAAACTCTTAGATCAAATTCATGTTACTATCGCTTCTGGAAATCGTCAGAAGACTTTTACTGAACTGCTTTTCCCTTACCTTTTTGCAGTTTTCTTCGAATAAGATCTGTACCGTTGAAAAAATATCCCTAATATTTTGCGTCATGAAAGGGGTAATGAAGGTCATCGAGAATATGTAAAAATATATGAGGTGATCCTTTAAAAAAAATCATCCATTTGATGAATAATATTTATCGGGGAAACCCTGTATATCAGAAAATAATTTCCTGAGATGGGTTCGGCAGCTATGGAAGATTTTCGCACTATTGCTGGACCCTGTATATCATCTTCGAATTTCTGTAATGCCAGGTTTCCACCAAGATGACAGGACAAAAACAAAACACGAATTCGGTCCGTTTGTGACAGTCCACGCACTATTTGCGAACTGTTCTAGAACTTGTGGATCGTTTTCCGAACTTGTTAGTCCGAGAATAGCGTTTTTACGGGTCCCATCGAATGTCGGTAACTTCAAAGGCTCCACTTGTTCTAGGACTGTTCGTCAGCTTGGTATAAATGCCTAGTTTGTTTTTATTTTCGTTGTTGCGATCTAATGGTAGTATACAGCGCGTCACAACAGTCTTGGAATATTTTCAAAACAAAACTGTTCAGATTTTTGTTCAAATGGACAGTTCGCGTTTTGTTCTGTCCACTTGGTGGAAACCCGGCATTATACAGGGTGAGTCTTTGACTTGTACATATATTTTAACTGTAGATTCCTCTCATCAAACGAAACATTTTTTTCCCATGCCATTTTTCAAAATTCGGTTTGGTTTGGGAGATACAGGGTGTCGAAAATCCACGAAAAAACCACTTTGCTGTTTATATCTTCGGAACCGTTATTTCAAATGAACTGAATTCTGGTTGATTCTTTACTCTATTCATGGTGCATATTCCTCAATCGAAACTTATTCAATATCTCTCCTAGTTCAAAAGTTACAGTGTGGTCGACTCATAAATTCATGCAAAAACACTATCAAATCACTTGAAAAGGATAAACGGTTCATATTTTCGAAAGAATCAACCATTTTAGAGAATAAAAGTATTCCTATATTTTTTCAATAAAACGCGTCGTTTTCGAGTTATTCCTAAATGTATACGAAGAAATTTGAGGAAAAAATCATGAATTTCATGAAAAATCTGAATGCTTTCCTGGATTAAATATCATCGAATATTGTTTCTTCTCTGGTCTCTTAACAAATTAACAATGTTGTCAATGTTTATCAACTGAATTCCGAGAAGCATGAAATTACACAGTTTATAAGCAAGTTTCTATTAAAAATTTATTGATACCCGTCCTTCAAGAAAATATCTATCTTCTTAACAATATCCTCTTGGAATTTTTAATCGACCCCACACGATTTTCACATCACAAATCACAAGCATCACCTGTTTGCTTTATTCTCTGCGAGTAAATAAATAAATGAATTGAATCCATGTAGAAAGGTTATCGCGTTTAAGCGTCGTTCATTTTATCACAGACTGGCTGGCCTGTGATGAGACACAGAACAACGGCTTGTCTTGCGTGGCGGCTACATCGCAGCCGGCAGCGCACCGCGACTGAAATTTAGATCGGCGAGAATCAGAACTACTCGTTTGGCATTTCCAAAGAGCAATGCGTAGAAGCCTTTAGCGAAAAGTAAACAAAACTAGTTCTTCCGTTAACGATAGGGGACGTTCTGCTTTCTTGAGTTCGCCTATACCATTGTTGAAGAGAAAATCGGCCATCTGGCATCGTCTTTTCTAGAATTCTGTGATCACTATCACAGAGGAGATGGATTAGGTTAGGTCATTGACCTCGAATCAGATGACTTTGATAAATGGAGTTAGGATAGGTTAGTAAGAAACTAATTTTTATAAGATAGTTTCAGGGTATCGAGGCAAATATGAACAAATTTTTAGTGTTTACAAACTAATCTTCAGGAAAATCGAAGAAGCAACTTATTTTGGTGTGAGAAATATTGCATTTCAATTGCAGAAATGATGGAACAAAACTTAGCGTTTTTGTTAGGAAATATCGTGTTTGTAACATTCTTATTCAAATAAGGTTAGTGCTTGAGTATTTTCTAAATGTATCACCCAGAATATCTAATAATCACATCAATTTCAATTGAAAAATATGAACTTTGAGGTGTTTGTAGAGAATAATATCAGGCACGCATTTAGCACAATTTTTTTTTTCAAATGGCTATATCTCTTTAACCGAGCCGAATTCGGAAAAATGGAAAATGAAAAAAAGGTTTCTTTAGGCCTCAAGAATCTACAGTTAAAATATATGTACAAGTCAAAGACTCACCCTGTATATTATAATATGTAGTCTGATGTTTGATCCGGATTTGTTTTTTAAATTCATATTTCTTCCTGCGAAATATATTGGATCTTCGATTTCCTCTAAAAGTCAATTCCGGTTTGATCCAAATTTGTTTTTTAAATATCCTAAAGTTTTACGAAGAGTATTGATTGCATTATTCTTCTTGTTATTCTTATTTATAACCTTACGTTTTCTGAGAAAATGAGATATTTGGTTTTGTCATGGGCCCATGGGGAATAATTCATGAAGCCTTCTGTCTTTTCAATATCAATATAACAGCTCTAAACTTCTAAAACTATTTTCCTTCCAAATTGTGATCAGATAAAATTTCAATAAAAAAATTAACACATCGCGATCCAAAAGCACTCCATGTACCTATCTTTCAACTCAACTGAAACGATAAATCTATGAAATAATCTCTATTCCAATTATAACGAACACTGGAACAAACAATCGGGACGTGAATTCATTCGGTTCAGCCTCCATTTCCGCCTATCGATCAATCACCAATAATCGGCTGATGCCAATCAATTCGCCATTTTATCCTTTTGTATTCTGTTCAAATAAAATCGTCCAAATTCGATATAAATACGAAGGGAGAAACATATTCCTACCCATACGTTGCGTACAAACTCTGCCACCCCAATTATAATGGAACGAAATGAATCGAGGGTGTGATCGCGCGTGCGCAGCCGGAGCCGGCTCCCTTTCACGCGAGCGGACGTACAATGGCTGTTTGGATTTGGGGGTGTTTGTCCTGGCGGAGGGTCAGTATTTATGAATGAGAAAATTATAGTACCGGGTTTTGAATAAGGACGATGTACTTTGAAATTCATGTCGTCCTTATTGGGCAACCCCATATTTTCATTTATTAATTCGATTCCAGTATTTCGGATTGTCCTTCAATTATTAATCCCATAACAATTATCCCCAATCGGTCGGGCTAAATGGTTCGATGTTTCAATTATTGATGTTTCGTGATGTGTTGGGGATATAACTGGGTAATGTTTTTGATTAATCAATTTTGTATGGGATCGGAATTGATGAGGACAAACGAGATTTTTGTCCGTTATTTCGGCTGTACCCGTACCCCAGAGGCAAAAGGAGAGTTAGTGTAATGGAAATTTATGTGGGATGATACTGATATTCTGAATTGGAATTTCTCCTATTCACAAGGAATTTTTTCCATATACAAGGCAATTATCACACCAATTTGCACAAACGGCATTCAATTTTACTGAGTTTATAGATTTTTTTCAAACACTACTCCTCTGTATAATAATTATAATTCTGAGGTTGCGCCAAATCATCGAATGTTCAAATTATCCAGAGACTTCAATCGAAAATACCACCAGAAACTAGAAGGACATGCCAACCAATCGATCGATCAACTGACAGAAAATCCATTCAACTTCCGAAGATGACGACAGATCTGCCCAAACGACATACATGAAAGTAAATTGTAAATTTCAATGAAATGTAGTTCTACGATACTTTTGTTATTTTTGTGATTCTTCTTTTGGAAGAGAATTTCTTTATAAACAAATTATTTCATACAACCTACAGCCAAATGGCAAACACGAAATCTAATATCTTTTGACATGTTGCCACATTCATATTTCGTATAATATATTTGCACTTCCTGAGCGAATTAAGGAAGATGAGTGTATTTAGTAGATATGAAGTTCACATTGATGTAGTGAGAGTGTGAGAGACAAGAACTAATGAAATAGCAGCCGTACAAATAACTGGAAAGGAAAAAAATTGAGCATGGATTTGGGTTATGTATTGAGAGGTCCTGAAAAATGGTAAAATGGTTTCACGATAACCGTTTGTTTTTGGGAAAGTTGAGAATGAGTGACATAACAGGGAAAACAAAATATAGGATATTTTGGCTATTGAATGATCATAGTAATGTAGTTGCAACCTGTATTTATGCTATCATTATGGAATTATCACAGGGTAAGTCTTTGCATGTCTTGTATATTTTTTAACTGAGGTTCTTGAGGCTTTGTTATGAAGATATAGCCTTGAAAAAAAATCTGGGCATTCTGACATGATTTTTCGATCTCCATGTCAATACTTCATAGTTGTCATTTGTCGATTTAAACTGAATAAATACATTAAGGAATGCTCTTATATTAAACATATCGAATCAAATTCTTTAAATATGCTAGTTTGTTCGATTAGCTCTGCAATTAGAAACCATTTTTCAACCAGAAAACATCTACATATTAAATTTTTCCCAAGGTATGTTTTTAACATTAATAATTCGAAAATATGAATTTTTCATGTTAATATGAATCATTATGTCCGGCAAACAACAAACGTAGGATCATTTCTGCTCGGAGTGTAAATTTTTCCGGAATTAAAAAAAAAATCGCCTAATGCTTTCAATTCTTCTTCTATTAATCATTAATTCATATTTTTCTGGATAACCCTAAAATATCTATCTAAAAAGCAAACGTTTTTCATTCATATATCTTGAATAAATCATAATCCAGAACAATAACAATAAATTTTAAGGTTTCCGTCCAATTTCTCAGACAAATTTATGATAAGTCATTAATTGAGTAATACTATTTGATTTAAGAATTACATCTTCATAAAGATGGCTCTAACACGGCCGTAGAACTATCTTACTTGTATCTAGATTCTAGGACCTCTATAGGCGCATTCTGAACTAACTAGTCATTACAAGGTTGAAGCGCTCGTAATTTTAGTTTAGTTTTATGTGTGTGCCAGTTTTGAAATTTTTTGTATTCACCAAATTACTGTTCCCAAATACTTTTCGACGATTATTTTCAGGAAATGCGATTATGTTGAAGAAACTTCTTTGACACAATGTTGAAATTGAAATTGTCAGAAACGGTGGCGCCTTTTATGCAAAACACTCATGAATACTTTGATTTCAAAAAAGGATCGGTTCCTTCAAAGATGTGAACCGTTTATCTTAGCCTTTTTTCTATTTTTCGTGGAATTATGATTCATTCGACTGGGTTGTAACTTCGATACCAAAAAAATTAATTTCAAAAGGTTTTTATCTTTATTAAAAAAGTACTGAGATTCACTTAAAAATAAAGCAACAATTTCAAACTATAATTTTATCAAGTTAACTTTTATAAAAGATGTTCGAAGTGGCCACTAAGTATGAGCTTTACTCTAATACATGCTCTATACACCCTCTGATGAATGATTGCTTTATTCTGCTTGTATGTCTCATTTCATGAATATATTCCATGAATTATCATTTTCCAGCTGGCGAAGGGATCGTTTCTGTGAATTCAATGGGCTAAAAATGACATTGTTGCTAAAAATTTCAAAAAGCGGATTTGCATCTAACTAGGCCTTAACCCATTTTAATAGAAATTTATTATGTATTAAACGCTGGAAAACTTTTTTCGAACTATATCTCACTTCATCCGATGAGCTTATATAGTTGAAATTCTGGACCCGTCTCTGTATTTTGATGTCATTGACCAAATGTTCACAATGTTGTTATTTTTATTCATTATTTGAAATTGATTCCTCCAATAGATTTTTCTGCAATTTTTTAATACGGGTGGAAATTCATTCTGATGGTAATGATATTTTTCTCACATCACAACTGTCATCGAGAACAACTTGAACTTATAATTGTTGAGACCACTAAACTTAAAGTACAGATCCGAAAGCTGGTACATTAGATTTATGTCACGTCAACGGAAAATTCAATTCGCACAGCAAATAGATAAATACTGCACTGAAAATTAATTCAATGAAAACTTAGTGGAAGTTCATATGGGAATAATAGGAAAATATTCATCTCATTTCCGTCTCATTTGTTAAGAAACCTAGGGGAGCCAGATATGTAGATATTATAGAATCAAAAATTTTCCAGTTCAAAAACCATCATGAACAGACGCGACATGCGAAAATTTGTTAATCTAAGTAAACTGAAAAGAAAAGAGGGTTACAGTTATTGAATGAAACAGTTTGTACTCGGAGCGGAAGATTTTTTTAAACTCAAGTGTAATTGATTAAAATTCAAGTCAAAATTCAATTAAAAAATATAATTCTCAACTTTGAGTATTCTTCAGGCTTCTTGTAGTGGCATCCATATAGTTCAGTCCGTTCGAATTTATGGCGATATTGTGTAAATTAATACAAAACGCAGCCAAACGGTATTATCCGCTTCTTCAAACCCCGTTATAACATCTCCTTCCGTCTCCCGAAGAATCAAGCCCGTCATTAAAACGATATCCTTCTCCTTAAATCAGATCTTTATTGGAGCCGGATGGATGTTGGCAATTAACGACTAATTATCTGAACAACGTGTCGATTACCCGCTTAAAGGGCCGTTAATTTTATCTCATTGCCGTTATGCAAATAATTTAATGTCGCTGCAAAACCCGAAGGGAATAAATAAATCTGAGCATCGGCGCGAGTCGGACGAGTTCCAATTAAATTTCCGACAAACCCAAGGAAAGAAATGAGAAAAATACTGGGACGGACGCCGGTGAGGAGTTGTCGCCGAACGAACACCCTACCTGGGGGAGGCAGGACCGACCTCAACGAAATTTGGAATTCTCACAAAGGGCTTCTTGAATAACTTGCACAACCTAAGACTCTTATTTGACTTTGTAGCCACCAAAGCGATTGCCAATGAATGTCATACTTCGATTCGGCACAGTCCTTGAGTCCTAATAAAATAACTCGTAATAATAATACTGCAATAGTGGTCGAGAAGTGGGTAGAAATACTGCTAAAGTAGCTAAAAAGCCTGAACCATGATCGAGTGTGTAACCTCTGTTCAATCGCAGATACCAGCCGAGCAATCTTCCAGTTCCATGTTATTAGGTATAGTTAGGCATTTTTTTTCCTGAAGTATACGGCAACAGAATCCTAGTCACAGCCTGGGAGAATTCGTCTTAGTTTTCAGGTAGTTCATCTTTACATCCAAAATAATAATATTCTAAACAAGTTAGAAGAACAGAGTTTCTTAATATTCATCTTAAAACATATCAAACTTAAGTTCGATTATGGCAATAGGACAAGCGTATACAAATGGAAACTTCCTAAGAAGAATCTAAATTAGCGAATCTCTGAAAGAGAGCCCCAAGATTACCACGTGCAATCAGTAAAGCAAAAGTGCTGTGAAATATAAATTTAAACACGGATATTAAGTGTTCCTCTTTCTACCACAAATCATACTGATCCGAATACCATTCAATGCCAGATCATCTTCATAAAGAACATTATCTATTCTGAACTTTCCACAAAAAGAAAACCTCCAATTTAAAAATGTGAATTGCCTGAAGTATTGCTTTACATTCAACTAATAGTTAACATACACGGAATTACAAAATATGCTCCATTCACTATTTCTACACTAGACAGCTTGGGCCAAATTCATGCAAATTGATGACTCATCACTCAAAGAAAATGAACCAATACATTTATCTATACTTCATTCACTCAAGTTTTTTTATCTTAAAACTGACGCAGGTTGGTATGGTTGAAATGTCAAATAATTCTCAGAGACGAATGCCAATGCTAATTTCTATTTACTCTTTTTCAAATTTGTAAATGGAGTTTTAAGGTTTAACTGTGACACAGATTTTGTAGTTTCTACATTTTCATACTGGAGTATTTTAAGTTCTTCGAAAAAGTATGTAAATGTCGTCTGTGGGCTTAGAACTTGATTTTCGTACAAGAAAATAGCATAACTGAATTTTCCAACCATGTTTATATATACGTGAAATCTTTCCCGTATTGACAGAGATACAAATTTCTTCAACATTCGCCAGGTCTTTGAAATTATTGAATATTTTCACAAATTCAAACATTTTGATGAATACGTAATTATTACGACTTCTTTGTAGAAAGGACAGCGCTGCGTATTTATCTGACAGGAAAATGACTATTACATAATTTTTCCAAAATATACACGGTGAAATGTGTCAGAAATTCATGGCCAACCGGGACATGAAAGTGAATGGAATATATTACCCATAACACCAGTTCAAAAATATGAATGTTCTAGATACTGTGAATGCTGTTCCATCTTAATTCTAGAGCTAGAATATCCCACTCTATACTGTCTAGAAAATGTTTTGGATTTTTTCTCTCAATATCTGAAACACATTAAAAAAAAATTGTGCTTCGTAGAAATCGCTACTGCGTTCTGCATTGAAGGTACACAATTTTTCAGGAGCAATTTTCTTGAAATATACAGGGTCTTTCACGAGGAGCCTCACCCATATTTATACGGGAAACTACTGAACGTATTTTCATGAAATTCAGCACTTATAAGTATTTCACGATGCTGATGAAATCTAAAATATTTTCAAGGCATGAGCACCTCCGGTTTTTCCGGAAATGACGTCAACTTCCGTTTTTCAAATTAGAACACCATTTTTTTTATTGCAGAAATAGATTCCTTAGAAAATTTCAAGTTATTTTGATGTAACATTTTTCAGTTTTGGTTGGAAAATTCTCTCTGAGCGGGAAAATTCGAAAAAAAATCGAGAATAGAGAGAGCTCCGCTGAAACAAGAATAACTTAGAGGTTTTTGGATGGAAAATTTTCATTTTTGGGATTTTTCAAGATGTAAGATTGATGTATCCACTTTAAAAATCGAAATCGCGATTCATGATACAGGGGGTGAAAAAATCGCTTTCAAAGTTAGGGATGACAAAATCGTGAAAAATCAATTTTTTCAAATAAGAACCCCATTTTTTCATGGCAGATATTGAATCTACGTTAAAAAATAATGTGAGTGTATGCATCACACCCTTGCCCTAAAATGGATATTTTCTGAGTTAATATCCACTTTAGGGCAAGGGTGTGATTCATACACTCACATTATTTTTTAACGTAGATTCAATATCTGCCATAAAAAAATGGGGTTCTAATTTGAAAAAATTGATTTTTCACGATTTTGTCATCCCTAACTTTGAAAGCGATTTTTTCACCCCCTGTATCATGAATCGCGATTTCGATTTTTAAAGTGGATACATCAATCTTACATCTTGAGAAATCCCAAAAATGAAAATTTTCCATCCAAAAACCTCTAAGTTATTCTTGTTTCAGCGGAGCTCTATTCTCGATTTTTTCTCGAATTTTCCCGCTCAGAGAGAATTTTCCAACCAAAACTGAAAAATGTTACATCAAAATAACTTGAAATTTTCTAAGGAATCTATTTCTGCAATAAAAAAATGGTGTTCTAATTTGAAAAACGGAAGTTGACGTCATTTCCGGAAAAACCGGAGGTGCTCATGCCTTGAAAATATTTTAGATTTCATCAGCATCGTGAAATACTTATAAGTGCTGAATTTCATGAAAATTCGTTCAGTAGTTTCCCGTATAAATATGGGTGAGATTCCTCGTGAAAGACCCTGTATAGTTTTCTGCAGCGAAGTATTGAAGTATTTATTGATTTAGAAAATATACATTTGGTAATTAGTATGAAACAAAATATCTCGTAAATGGTCGCCACGGTTTTGATGGCTTGTGCGTACCCTTGCGACGAAATTTTCAACGTTATGACATGTGGCACCGTCCTGCTGAAACCACTTGTAGTCAAGATCAATATAGCTTCCAAATGAGACACAGAAACCTGTGTCATCATAGCAGGATAACGTTCGCCATTCACCGTAATGATTATTTTTGACAATCAGTTCTTCCGTGTTATACACCGTGTTTACTAACTACCATCTGTCAACTTTCGATCTGTCATATCATGATCATGTGACATTATGTCTGTCAAAAATGGCGCTCAATTAGAATCTTGCGCTCTTATTGAAACACCCTTTATGTATGTCTCTTATCTTTCGTTGTTCTTGTTCGGACTTTGTTACTTCTAATGCTCGTGATCTTTTCCTGACCTGTATAATAATAATAATAATAATAATAATAATATTTATTTGACTACGTTTAACAAAAAGTTTTGTAGCAGGTCATTCGAAAATACATATACAATAAAATTTCCACACATGCAACACATCAAAAATTAAAATTCGAAAATTGTTCCACTGAGTAAAAGCACTCCTGTAGAATTTTTACTTTTACTTCATGTTTAAACCTATTCATCGTCAAATTACGGATTGTTTCCGGCAAAACATTGTATAGTGCATAGTTCAGGGAATTGCGCTTTGTCGAGCTGTACCGATGTAGGGGAACAACGATATTCTGCCTCATTCGTGTTCCATAACCATGAACTCCCTGATGTGTGATCAGAGTTGACCGCTTAGCATGAATCTCACAAAGAGTGTTGAAAACAAAAATAGAAGGAAGGGGCATTATGCCCAATTCTTGGAAATGTGGCTGACAATGCTCCCTCATTCCCAAACCCAACATCAAGCGTATGCACCTCTTCTGCAGCCGAAAGACTCGCAGCGCGGACGATGAGCCCCCCCACAGAGTAACACCATAAGAAATCCTTGAATGGAACAACGCGAAATAGACACCACGAAGAACATCCACCGTCGCAAAATTGATCAAATTTCTGATGACAAACAGCACGGTACTCAGAGACCTACAGAGTCCATCAACATGTTCCGACCATGTCAGTCTATCATCCAAAGTTATACCCAACAGATTTGCGGTCGCGCCCCTGGATATATTTCTATTTGTCGAAAATATCAAAGATTTTGTCTTTTCCCTATTTAGCTTCAACTCCGCAGAACGAAACCATCTTTCAAGGTCATTAATTGTCTCACTTATTCCACCACCCAGATCTTCCGCCGTTCTGCTCTCGATCAAGAAGTTGCTGTCATCGGCGAACAAAAATGATTTTATCGGTAACATGAACTCAGCTATGTCGTTAATGTATATCAAAAACTTGACCGGGCCCAGCATTGAGCCCTGGACAACGCCTCTGACTACGGTTCTCAACTCTGAACGCGTTCCACCTACCTCCACGCACTGGTAACGGCAATCAAGATAGGACCGAAAAAAAGACAGCGCCAATCCCCTAACACCAATCTTCTCCATCCTTTCCAACAAAAGATCATGAGACAAGCAATCGAAAGCCTTCGAGACATCACACATCAAGAGACCCACAACATGTCCCCCATCAAGTCCGCCAAGAATACACTCCAACAGAGACATCACAGCCTTAACAGCAGAACCCCCAGACCTGAAGCCAAACTGTTCCGGGCGCAAGATGTTATTATCCTCCAAATATTTAACTAATCTAATCTTTATCGCACTTTCAAAGACCTTCGAAAAAATTGGTATTATACCTATAGGCCTGTAATTCTTTAAATCATCGGGGGAACCACTCCCCTTACGAACCGGTATAACCTTTGAAACCTTAAAGCTAGATGGAAAATAGCCCTCCTCAATACATCTATTGAACAAATCCGCAACGGGTGCAGCGATTACCGATGACGTCACTCGCAAAAGTCCGGAACTCAACCCGTAGACATCCGCGCAGGCGGAGCTGTTCAAATTCAAAATAATATTTTCCATTTCCCCCGCCGTCACCGGCGATATGAAGAATGACGATGACGACCTAATATGCGACTTCGACAACACACCATGAGATGACCCCGCCCGCGCATCATCCAGCGAGCCAACAATCCGATCTACAGAGTCAACAAAATAATCGCCGAAATCGGCAGCTGTTAAATTCGAAACAATCCCTTTAGTTCCCGACTTATTTCTCACGTTGTTCACAACTTTCCAGACATCACGAGATTTGTTAGTGGAATCTCTAAGTATGTTATTGAATGCAATTTTTTTTGAGAGTCTTACAGATGACTCATAATATTCTTTTAGGGACTTATAGGAACTCCACAACTCAGGATCGCGAGGTCTGGCATTTGCCATGAGTTTTGTAGCCTGAAGTTTATTCCTCAGGCACTTTAGATCATCACCAAACCAACAACGATTAAATCCGCGTCCAGGGGGTGCTTTCCTCAGCGGAACAAATTTATTCATAGCATAAACATACACGTCAATCAAATTTTCTGCTAATTGATCTATGCTCAAACTTCTATCACAAAAAGAACTCCAATTGAGAGAGCTTATGTAGTTGTTAAACTTAAAAAGGTTTTTCTCGCAAAATGATCTATGATAGGTCGGCTCCGAAACCTTAGGGTCCCCGACCTCAAAACTCAAATCGATACTAAGTGTAAGATGATCTGATATGCAGAAATCTATCACTTTCGCTTCCCTTAGGGTTAGTTCACTACTATAGAAAACGTTATCAATGCATGTTGATGTGCCATTGAAAATTCTTGTTGCTTCTCTAAACGTTTGATTGAACCCAAAAGATTCGGTAATCTCCAAAAAACCACTTAACTCGTTTGACTTCCGATCGAAATGAATGTTGAAATCGCCGACCAAAACAAATCTGTAGCGCTCATACGTCACAAAAAGGGTACGGAGCATATCCTCCAGAGCATCGATCAATATGTCTGACTTTACCAAACAAGATCTATAAACAGCTAAAATTATCAATTTGACAGACGGAATTACAATTCCGCTCAATTCAAAATACAGTTCAGTACAATACTCCGTGAGATCTAAAGACCTACACGAAAGACCCTCCCTTACAAAAATAGCTACCCCTCCATGTATTCTAGTGGATCTGCAAAAAGCAGAAACCAGATCAAAATTCAATAATTTAAATGACCTCAGACAGTCGAGGGACGTTATGAAATGTTCTGCAACACAAAATACATCACAATTTGAAGTTTCGAAATATGAATTTAAAGTATCAATTTTATTGAAAGTCAAACCCTGTATATTCAGGAAAAGAATCCTGAATTTAGCGGTCTTATGCGAGAGTACTTCAGTATCCGAACCTGGTATCACCATCATTGGGGGAGCTCGCTTTTTCCCTTCCAGTGAAAAAACCTATTGACGTGGGTATTCTCCGGCCAGATAGAAGCATCCATCGCCTCACTTAAATGAGATTCGTTTAGTGTTATTTTAAAAGATGAATAATAATCAGGATATTTGGATACCAATTGGTCAACTCGAACCTCGGGGAAAAGGTTAATCAAAAATTCCCTCACATCATCCACAGTTGTTTCAGGACGCAGTTTATAAACATGAAGGAAAGCCAACTTTGTTACTGACTTTAATACTTTACCAACAGATGCCTTGTCAATAATGCCTGTTCCAATTACAGTCTTATTTTTATTCGTCCTTTCTGTTTTCCTCTTGTTAACTTGGTGTGCTCCTGAGTGTTGCTCTTTTTGTTTGGTGACGTCAGCTGTAGTGTCTCCATTTACTGTAGATAACTTTACGTTTCTACTTTCACGATTTATGTTCTCGCTTGTAGAAACCTGTCTATCATGTCGACCTGCGGGAGATCCCATCTGTCGATCGGCCAGAATGCAGCTGGTTGCAGTTTTCGTTCCCTCACGTTCGCCATGTTGTCTCACATAATCGTTGTCAGATGTCACAATTTGCGAGTATAATTTCTGTTCTTGTTGTTTACTTTTGTCTTGGTCCAATTTTAGGTTATTCTCTAATTGAATAATTTTCTCCCGCAATAGAGAAATCAACAATACTTGTTCGCTGATTCTTCCCTCCTGCTGTTCAACTAACCTTTTCATCATGGTGAATTCACCCTCGTTCTGAACTAGAGCACTCTGAGGAGTCTGAGGGTTTAGGGACTGATATTGCTTCATCTGAAGCTCTTTCAAGTAATTCACCGAACTCTCACTCAAATTCACGTCTGAAGGTGATCCATTCACTATTAAATTCACTAGAACTTCTTTTTTCAACTTAGATAATTCATTAATTAAACTAGCGTTACGCTTTTCACAATCGGTTTCCGCCATCTATACTGTTCTGATATGAAGAGAATAAAAAAAAAAAAAAAAAAAGGATTTCAAACATACGGAATATTGTATAGGCTGCTTTAATATTATTTCATTTCTTATCAATCGGTTTTGTCTTCCTTCGTGAAGATCTTAGATCATTTTGTGTTTTGAAAACGGTTCGTATATTGAACTTTGAACTGATTCTTCGGATTTTTTAGGAACCCTACTTACATATCCAACTAATTGAGTTTTTTTGGATGGTTTCTTTGTTGATGTTTTTAAGCAATTTATTGAAAATAAAATTAATCCCATTTTTATGAATTTCAGGACTATATTGGATATTGATTTCATAACAAAATATTCTTGGAGATAATCAATATCCGAGACACCACATGCAAGGGTAATAAATTTTGATGAAAAACTTCTAATCAACAATCAAGTATCCAGAAAAAAAATTGAAAAAATTACCGAACGAAAAAAAAAATGCATCATTTTGGAATCGCTCAACTATCATTATACATAGAACGAAATATTTGATGGTTGAAGAGAATTAACTGATTAGACCTTTATCTCGTTATCCTATCATTATTCTTTACTAGATAATTTTATCATTTTATTATAGGGTAAAAAAATTGTTTTACTGATGATACGATTGCGGCTTCCTAATGAAAAGTAATTCTATAGAATTTCGTCGATTGCGCACTTTATCGTGACAGCCCTGTGCTTCATCCAGCGACATAATCAGACCTAATTTAAACTTCGAAGCTTGTTCGACTGATTTCATATAATGTAGGGTTGACTGCTTGATTTCCTTTTTACCTGCGACCGAAGTTAAAAGCTTCCTTCGATTGATTTTATGTTGAATTTGTGGGGACAGAATCACAGGGAAAATGTTACGAACTGTTCTTAATGATATCCACCAAGTTTCCATTTAAATAAATATTAGATTTTATGAGTTCGTTCATTTCTTTCCACTCATCAGTATGAAAACCCATTGATGTGTTTATTGAAGAAATTAAGATGGAAAATTCATTTTCATTATATACAGGGTGAGTTATAAACTTGTACATTTTTTCACTGTTGATTCCTTTCAACAAACGCAATACTTTTTGAGGGCTTTTGGACCGATAGAAAAAGAAATACTGCACTGACTAGAGGTCAGGAGCTTTCGAGCGCTTGTTCATCCATCTTGGACATTCAAGAATCCAAAGAATAAAATTTGACAGCATCTGTTGAAGTAGTAGTCCATGATCCTAAAAATGCCATCACAGAAATTTTGGGAACTTTTTTGTAGATAATTCGTTAGCATTTCATATGGTTCTGGTTGAGCGAACAAAGTAGCTTGAATAAGTCATTGTCCATCCAAATGCAAAATTTAATTCGCATGGAATGTGTAGTTTAGGACATATGTTCATATTAAGTTTTTTTCATAAAATAGGCCCAAAAATCAGCCCCATAAATATTGACATACAATTAGGAAACACCCCGTATATTCAAAATTTACTTATATTGAGTAGATCAGGAGGAAATTGACTCTAATATAACTTCAAATCATCTTTGACTTTTGTTCGCAATTTAAATTCACCTTTTTCCAGTTTTGGGAATTTTGTTTGACATTACATAACATGAGGAATTAAGTTAACCCTACTTCAGGCCCTTGTATTTTTTTTGATTCGAGCTGACGTTGATCTTACAGGTTCGGAAAACATGGGGCTATATGTACTTAGAAAAGTATGGAAAGAAATGCTAATTCTTAAGGGTCTACATCCCTGAAAAAAAGGGAGTCAGAAACGATTTATTTTTCTGATTGATGAAGGGATGTATGATTGTATAAAGATAAAAATAATAAAAAAATTTTCTATTAGTATTAAATGAATGAAAAGGATATTTCTCATCATTTTTGGTTATTTTTCAACAATTCCACCATCAAAACTAACAAATATTTTGTGTTTTTTCATTTCAGTATTGTCTATCATTTAGAATCAAATCTCTATCTGATTTTTCTTTTTTAATTTACCGTTTTTTTGTAAATAATTTTATAACAATGTGTTGTTTTCGCGAAATTTATTTTCTTGAATTTTTCTATTCGAAATGATGTCCATTTGTATCAACGACAATTTATTAAGGTTTGTTTTAGCCGTCGATAAGTGAAAATTATTTGTTTTGGATTCGAACCTGGAATTGAATTTCTTTTAAATGACACGCCTCGCAGGTATCTCCCCCCAGATGACAGGTGAAGGAAAGAGAGAGTATTTTTCAGGGAGTGTGAGATCTAGTTCAGAGTAGGGTTTCCTGTTATATTACCTGCGTCCCAACATTTGTTCTATTAAGCTGAATAATTCGATAAATAAAAATTAATGCACTGCACTGACATCTGGCGGTATAGGTACGTTTCTTATTCAGGAGGCTTAAGATTCTTAATGATGAAAGACAAAAGTACCTACCATAAGAAATATAAGTAATGTGTTGATTTGGTATGGAGTAAATACAAAATTTTCGTAGAACAGTCATTTTTTGGTGTAACAGTAATTATATTATATATTCAACATCGTCACTTCGACCATAATTCCTTTGGATTCAGATATTTTCTGAGTTTCTGAAGGGGGCCACGGTCCCCACTGAAAAAGTTTGAAAACATCCTTCCGCAAAAACATCAGCAATTATCACGAAAGTAGCAAATGCTCAGTTGAAAATTGGACAGTTCGAATCTGAGTCTTATGTTCCACAATCTCTCGAACAATCTCCGTTTCAATACCATTCTCCAAAAGATAGAATGATTAATTCGACCAGCAATTTTACGGAATTGGCGCTCTTCAGAAGTAATTAAAATATCAACGGCTCGATTAGCTTAAAATTAAGAACAGACTCACAAATTGAACGAATCAATTACAGTAAAAAACCTCAGAATCTGGTAGGAGACATCGAAAAATCCGTACTTCTGGGGTGGCCCGATCATTTATCATTAACGAAAGATCTAATCCAGACTGCGAAAGAAAAATTAATGAAACCTTCGTATTTTGTAATAAATCAAGATTCTTTCTCCGGGTCGGAGGATTTAGGCTTATTGAATTCGTTCTTCGAAAATGGTTTTTTCGGGTATAATTCCTGATGAAATCTATAATAACCTTGCTATAGAGAGTAGATGGAATGGAAGCGGATTTAACTCCTTCGAACCTACCCTTGAAAGTATTCACTTACTTATGACTGAAATGATATCGCATGTTAATTTAAATTTATTCCCACACCAAAATAAAACTGAAATTTACGCTACTCAATTTTCTCCTTTCAAAATTACAGGTACCTTCATGGTATGACAAATTCACTGTTGAAAACACAAATTTAAAAAAAAATGTGCGATTTCGAATATCAAGTCAGAAATGGTCTTAAGCGGCTCTCACTGGTCTAGAATAACTCAGTTAAAATCGTTAATTCGAGAAATTAAACCAGAGGTTCCTTGAATATGGCCGTTAGGTGAAAAAATGTATTACAGCTACACACAAAATTTCATCCAGATGGCGTTGCCAGAACCCTAAACCTATAGAATTTCAACGAATTTTCTGCAGGAATCAATATACAGGGTGTCCCAAATAACAGTGACTGATTTTAAACATAAATGCCCAGCTTATTAATTGCTCCAAAGAGATAGGGTTTTCACTAGTTTCACTAGTTTATCAAAGAGATTTTTTTAGGCTTGGCTGGCATTTTATTTCATCAACACAGGGTGTTTTACTAATGTTGGTCAAATTCAAAGGGGGAAATATGTATTATTTTAAATGGAACACCCTTTAATTTTTGATCTCATTCGAGAAGGGAATCATTCTCCTTTCCAAAAATGTATAGTTTTCTTTTGTTTCATAAACAACAAAGATATTCGAGGTTCCATTTCCATGCAGTAGTAAATTTTTAATTAGTTGTTTTATATGAACGTATTTTTATGCCAAAATGCTGCATATGCCTACCCTCTTCGTTTATACAAAACTGTTAGCAACATTTTAAATTTTCGAATGAATTTTCTAACATGAGCTGATTATAGGCATCAAAATATGTTCATATAAAACTACTAATTAAAAATGTACTACTGCATAAAACCTCGAATATCTTTGTTGTTAATGAATCAAAAGATAGAAAACTATACATTTTTGGAAAAGAGAATGATTGCTCTTTCGAATGAGATCAAAAATTATAGGGTGTTCCATTTAAATAAATACATATTTTCCTCTTCGAATTTGACCAACATTAGTAAAACACCCTGTGTTGATGGGATGAAATGCCAGCCAAGCCTAAAAAAATCTCTTTGATGAACTAGTGAAACTAGTGAAAACCTCATCTCTTTGGAGCAATTAATAAGCTGGGCATTTATGTTTGAAATCAGTCACTCTTATTTAGGACACCCTGTGTTTATCTGCACGGAGAAAATTTGAATGTTCAGTTTTTGTTAAACAATGTTTAGTTAAGTTTCTCATATCTGCAGCGTTATTTGTATTGGCATATCATTTAATATTTATTGTCCTTTCGAAGATGCCGTAGTGCCTATACATTATGATCATATGGTGAATGCGAACAACAGTGCCGTGATCGAAAGCATATCTGTCCGTTGGGACGTCCGCAAACAAGATAAGTTTCGAAGGGAAAAAATTAGAAACTTGAAAGTTCCTAAGTCTACACCTATGAAAAGAGAATTCAAGTTGTTAGGTATCATTCTTTCGCTCTGTACATATAGGTTTCTGAATTGCTGAGTTTCATATTTTAGAGGTTGCTATTTACCCATGTCTGCAAACTGAAATTTCTTGTCAAGATTTCTCTGATCATTCATTGATCAAAAATTCTATATTGATGCTTGCAAGAGTATGATAAAAGATCGTTTACACTTAAAATTCTATTCTATAAACTAGTCTGGCACACTCGGAACAACAGAGATCTTTACTCGTATCTTTATCAATAATTCAAATGAGCGTTAGAATATACCTTACTACTTCCTTCCATAGCATAAACACTGGTAATCTACCTATTTACTTACGAATCATTCTCTAATTACCATCAACTTCAACCAGCCATATTCAAGTATGCGTTGATATCTATATAATCAGGAAACGCCTAATTTGTGCTTCCAGATTAACCGATAGGACCCCCCAAGTATACTAATTGCTACCTGTCCAATCCCTCTTTTGTGTTCGAATTGGTGTCTTCTCACTTTCGTTAGCACTCCCATCATTCAGATAGATCAAGAGATTGTGAGCCTATGACAAATCATTGCAAGAAAATTGGTCGGTGAAAAATCTTCACTGAAAGAGCATTTCCCTCAAAAGATCCATTGATCAGTATTTCTACATTAGTTTCCTTCAACATTCTGAAAATCAATTCAGTTTGAAGATTTTTTACATAATTGTTCTCAACAATAAATTGGTTGTTATATTTGATCAAAAGTTTCTTGGAGCAATCATAAAATCTTTCACACAGATATTCCTTTGATTATTTGTCGGTTTGAAAGGAACACATGTATGGAAGTTTTCTGAAATTTTTTATTCAGAATTGTAAAAACGAACGAAACTACTCGTAAAACAGTTTTCGACAAGTGGTTCTCAATTCTGAATGAAAATGTTTTCAACAAATCGGACAGAAAAATAATAAATAGATCGTCAAAAATTGTTCTGATATTTAGAATTCCGAAGGCATTTAATGTGACATTGATATTTTGTGAAGCACAAAATTCTCATTCGTCTGAATAGGTACAGGAATGAAAATTGGTATTACATGGTGAAATATCAATAGGGCTGATTAAAAAATGGAGATAAAATCTAGTTATTAAGCAATAAAATTCATTGATCACTCTGTATTAGAGTGTGAAGCAACTTGTTGTATTTTTGTGGAAATTTTTCTACGTCTTTATCAATAAACAAAGATAGGGAATGCTCAAAATTATCCTACTCCGGTCCAGATGTTTTCAATTCCGAAATGGAACCGAGAATGGCCATACACAGGTTTCCACTCCATTTTCAAAAATCACCTTTTTTATTGAAAATCAAGGCCCTGCGGCGAAAAAATCTTTAGATATCATACCATCGGGTTGGCTCCAGTTTATGTTTACCCTTTGCCGCATTCCTTCCTGGACAGCCTGTATAATATTTCAGTTCAAATTAATTTCTAAAGAACTTTCATGCTGTTGATATTTCTTTCGAATTCACACTGCTCTCATTGCTCTATCTGTTTAAACCTAATACAGTCATATTCCTATTCCGGCTGAACCAAAGCTCAAAATGAATCGTATTTCAACATATTCATTCAAGGATTAAATGAGCAGGCGTTCATCCCATATGCAGGCAGATTTCCATTCCAGTCAAGAAAAAATCACAGCAGATCTCTCCCTCACTCACTGGACGCCCAGTATGAGGATCAATTTTTTTCTAATTAATTATTACTGCTTGCTTCTTGTGTCTTTCTTATATGAACATAGGTCCAAGTTAAATAATACTTACACTCTGTTCGTTTGGCTTCGACAAAGATAATTCATTGAAGATATTGTACTTTTCAGATATTTGTACCTGAAGGTTGGTATGGTAGCGAGTATTTTCAACTACAACCTCTAATTCGAAACCCATGAAATTGAAGAATCTATTAGTCGCATCATTAAAAATAATTGAACAATATATTATTATCGAAACAGAAATGTAATGGAAGACATCCAGACTGCAAATGTCACAACCTCAGCGATGCCTCAAGGTTCCAGCAAATCCGTAAAATGATAATGATTATTTTCATTTCCAAACAGACCGGAATAATAATACTGATATATGCCACCATAATATCTTATTTTACAACGCTAATGATCCTACAGATTTGATTACAATCATCTTCGGTTTTTTAAGGGTGCTTCACAAATTGTCAGTCTCTCCTTCAACGACGCTATTAATGAAACATTTCTGAGAATCGGTGAAAAAGTTTCCTGTGGATGTCGAGTATTTGTGACGATACGATGTTACTTTAATAGCAGTTTGGGTCTAGTTATGTGCACCTGTGTAAATGTTGGTAGCACTGATCACGAGATTCCGCTTTGCGTGATTATCATTTTTTCATTAAAATAATAAGGGGTTTGGTTATTACAGAAATCTTTCGATTCCCCTTGCGTTCAACGTAGAATATAGACGACCTATTATGAAGTCGATTTACTCGATTTAAATTCAGGATGTTACTTGGCATTCGGAAAGGTTGAAGCTCTTTGTTTTCTACTTATTGAGAGTTCACTGCAAAAGTACTTTTTTCTTCGACCAGAGGCATTGAAAAAAGTGAAAATTATTGAATTTGAGATTTAGAAAAAAATTGCTGTAGTTAAAGCTTTGCTGAAGAGCCGATCAAAATAAGTGTATGTGTATATTGTATACATTGCGGTTAAGTCTTTAGAGCCGAAACTATAGAATGTGTTTCTTTCGAAATTTTTCAATTTTTTTTCTTGAACAAGGACTACCTACATCATTTTATCACGATGCCTGTATCCTTCAAATTTTGTGGTGGTCCCAAAAAACTTAGTTTGACTCACAAATCCGTGGTCGAAGCCTCAATTCAGCTGAGGACCACAAATCTCTGATGTGGATCTCATTGTGGAAATGTTCACCCGCATCGTTGAGTCATGCAATGAATTATTTGAAATTATGTTATTATCCATATAATTTCCAATTTCTCTACAAATGTTTCAATGATTAGGAAAATGACTTTATGATTGTAGTGAAACAAATGTGAAAAGTTTGACGAATCAGGAATGTATTCAGTTATGTTTCAAATCCCCTGATGAAGCCTCTTTCCATTTCTATTTTCTTCTGGACATCATTATCGGTTCTTACGTAAGTTGCCTTGAAAAAACTTGGAGTGATACCGAACCTGAGCACAACTTTCCTACACAAAGTGTGAACTCACTAAAATTTGCCAACCTTGTGGAGCATATTCAGGTTGCTGTTTGCAAAGCAACAAAGGCCTTGATGGCGTGCAGAAATCTGGTTGATGAGACTTGGGGATGAAACCCAAAAAAGATTGAGAAAGGGGGCCAACAATCCCAGCTCTCGGAAAGAATAAATGAAGTTCAAGATCGACGTCTAAGACTTAATGAAGGAATAGAAAAATCTAAGACACAAGAGACCGGTTTGCTACAACTCGATCTTTGGCTGCAGCATTATCGACCCCATCTTGTGTTACACCTGACGGTTGAGCATCGCCGGCAACAATTACAGTGGTGCAGAGAACGTCAACATTGGAATGTGGAATGGCATCAGGTCGTCTTTTCTGATAAATCTCGATTTTCCTTGGGTGCACATGATGGTCGAAGTATGGTTAGACGACATCGGGGAGAAAGACGTCAACCTCAGTTCGATGTTGACACCGGACAGTAGGCGTTATGTTATGGGGTGCTATTGCATGAGCAAGAAGGTCATCTTTAGTCTTTATTCGAGGTAACATGACAGCGCTGCGTTACCTTCAAGAAATAGTGGAGCCATATGTTCTCCCTTACCTTAACCAGCTCAAGAATTCAATATTTCAGCAAGACAATGCTCGACCTCATGTTGCCAGAGTTAGTTTAAACTTTTTTGAAGCGACCCCCATAGAGCATGTTTGGGACATCATGGGTAGAAGGCTTGGAAATTTACCCCAGCCCACACGGACTTTGGCGGCTCTGAGACATGAAGTACGGGCAGATTGGGAATATATCCCTCAAGAAGAAATAAATCATCATATTGCATCAAAGCCAAGACGGCATTGCTATACTATCTATGTTTTACCATAAAAAATTTAAAATTTAAACAGCTCTTCCTGGGTGTTGCAGTTTCTTTGTCAGTTAGTATATTTCCTGTTGTAAGCAGTAAATAATACAATAATATTTAATAGAATAAAACAATAAATTATATAAATAGGTAGGTGTTGTTGTATATACAGGGTGTCCCAGAAGTCGCGCACCCCATTGAGGGGATCGAAAGTGAAAAATATTCTGAGATCAAAAATCCATGTTTGAAATTTTTTGATAACGTAGTTAATTAGTAATTAATAAATGAAATTGACCAATCAGGAGCGCCCTAAAAAAGAATAAGTAGGGACGCGAGAGTGAGACGCCAGTCTCGGTTTACTGCGTGAAAAGCCGGCTTTTCACGGAGTAAACCAAAACTGGCGTCTCACTCTCGCATCCCCTCTGCCTACTTATTCTTCTGTAGGGCGCTCCTGATTGGATTTCTGGGCTTAAAATTTTTCTCACTTTCGTTCCCCTCAATGGGGTGCGCGACTTCTGGGACGCCCTGTATACAGTGTTCTAAGTGTGTTGCTTTCTTTCTCGTACGGTTTTTTGTTTTTTATGATTATACTTCTTATATTGTCTTTGTTCCAAAGGATTTTATGGCACTTTGTGTTAGCTTGATTCTATGTAACGCCCTTTGTTGTTAATATTGTTCTATTTTAGCCTTGAAAAAGACCAGAAATAGAGTTCGAAACGTCGGGATCTCATTTCCCCAGTCCTTTTAGCCACTTCCCAAACTATATACATATTTGAAGACACTAATACTCAAGACAAAGAAAAATGTAAGAACTCTATTCAAAAATAAAATAATATTTCTCGGCAAGTGAGTACATCCCGGACGCTTTTTCTTTGAGAAAGTAGCATTTCCCGGCCTAGTCCGGGAAGTACGTACTATCCGGACTAGGCCGGGAAAGGCCTTCATTTCGTTGTTGTCATTCTTGATCATTACCATGCAGTGTGTAACAGCCAAATGGAATAAATTCGATACTGAATAGATAAGGGGGTGTTAGGAAAAACGCTCGGACACGTCGATTTCTAATTTTAAATGCGCATATTTCTCAAGAAAATAAAATTATATAGGGTGTTCCATGCGACCGTGGCCAATACCAACTTTCTTATTTCAAATGCAACCCCCTCTATATTATATATATTTTGGATTCTTCAGAAAATTCTAGACATAATTCATGTACAATGTCTTATACCTACCTATCTTCAACTTTCTCGGAAATATTAAGTGTTTTCAGATTTTTTTCACAAATTACCATCTTGAATGAAAATTATTTTATTTCACAAATTCGATACATTACACTCAATACTTATTTCCCATTTACCTCTTGATATGAAGAAAGTGAGCAAAAACCATTACTGAGAAGAAATTTAAAAAAATCAATTCTACACCAGATTAGCATGTTGCCAAGACGTTCGCGGCGAGCATTTTGAACATTTCCTACATTGACAATTAATGTTTTTTTTTAATAATTAAGAAATAATCAGTATTACTCATTAGGTTTTAAGTGTAATGTACCGAATTTGTGAAATAAAATCATTTTTATTTAAAACACTAATACTTCCGAAATAGTTAAAGATAGGTTTAGAACATTGTGCATGAATTGTGTCTAGAATTCTCTGAAGAATCCAAAAAATAAATAATATACAGCATTGCATTTGAAATAAGACTAATAAGAAAGTTGGTATTGGCCACGGTCACAAGGAAGACCCTATATAATATTATTTTCTTGAAAAATATGCGCATTTAAAATTACAAATCGACGTGTCCGAGCGTTTTTCCCAACACGCCCTTATTTATTCGTTATCGAATTTATTCCATTTGGCTGTTACACTCTGTGTAAACGAAACAACGGCTGACAGTTCTGTTCTGTTTAATTTAAATAAGAATTAATAAGTATAATAAATAAATGTGTCGCCTCATTGATTTGGTATTCTACACGGTTGCCGAAAAAATATTGTACCCAACACGTCCGAAAACAGTTTTTCGGACAGTTTCACAGACTTCCAGGACTCGCATCCGGCTCGTCGTAGAATTTTGTCTATTCGTCTAAAAAACCCTATTTTCCGGACTTGTTACGTAAATTACCATATATTGTGGAATTTTCATATTGATAAAACTCCGAGCCCGTTATGAGTCAGGTTCTCGTATAATTCAAGATATTTCCCTCGTTTTTCATTTCAGCCATATTCCAGGAGCCGAACATTCTTCCACCCTCCCAAAAATGAATTTCTCCACTGCGGAATACATGCGGAAACTCACACTCTTCCGCCTATACGACGTAATATCCGGTTCGAACCACATTGTTAACGTGAGTTGAATTGGATGGAAAAATGGCGTCCTCGCAGGAACGAGCGCCGCCGTCGTCGGTCGTGACGACGTTATTTTATATTTTGACTCCCCTGTTTTTGTTCGGCTGATCCCTAATTCGGTTTCCATCGACCCCATCACACGGGGGGCGCAGTGCCACCCACTTATTGCTATTCCATCTATGACTGCGGGCGTCTTACATCGCGTGGTCCCCGCTCTTTCAGCTACCGCGCTCGCTCGTGGCCGTTTCTGCACAGTGGCGTACCGATTTTTTCATATGCGGATAGAGCCAAAATATTGTTCTGCTTGAAAGAATGGACCTTTCTAGTATTAACAACATAATTCCATATCTATAACACTGAGTTATAGCAGAACTACTCATATAGTTAAGGTCGCCGTTTGAAGCGCGTAGGACATGTCAACCGATAGAGGCGCCACCGTGCATTTTACGGAATATCTCCATAGAACTTACATTATCTCTATGAATTCTATGAATATCTCTCTAATTATGAATGAAATGTACAATGGCGCTCTCTATCCGAAACTCGCTGAACTATGAAATTAGTGAAAATGTGGGTAAAGCAGGAACTTTTTCCCGCGAAAATTTGAATTTGGCCATTCTCTGCCAATTCCGTATTTCAAGTTGTTTTTCTGAATGAAATTATCTGTAGATTCACTTTCAATCGGAAGTCGAACTATTTTCATGGGTCTTTCGTTTGAAATAAAACAGAAGCATGAGTTGGCTCATTTTCTTCTATTTTTCAAAGAAAAAAAATGAACTGTTGAAATGCAATTAATCTCAATTATCTCATTAAGAACTCCAATCCTTTCTGAGTTCACCCACAAAATTTCAGTTCTCAAAGTGAAACCATTTTCAAATGCAACTTGAAATAAAAACACACTACATTGAACGCCCACCTTAATGATCATTGATTTCGTTTGATTTATTTCTTTCGATCTTGCCCATTGCATAGAGAGCAAAAAAAGAGCATCTGGTAGTGAGCTACAAATAATGGTAATTTGCATTTTGAAAAAGTTTATATCTCCACACTATAAATAGTCACTTTAGAATAGGGACAACTAGAAGGTCACTTTTATTCCATGAAGAATTATTTTCCCACAGTTTTCTATAACTTAAATACCACGGAAGTTATTGATAATTGTCCAATTTTTCCATTTGACCTGAAGCTCAAAAGAAGCTAGAAGACATATAAATAGTTTCCTCCTTTCGGTGTTTCTCAAAAAAACACTGACTTCGTTTTATCTTTAAGTTGCAGATTTGCCATTTCAAAGCATCAAATTTAGGTCACCGTATATAAAGCACAAATTTTGTCGCAAAATTCATCACGAGGAAGTTGCTCAGTTCTGTATTAACTATAAACTGAATAGACGAAGCAAGTCATGCAATCTTGAATTTGTTTTGGACAAAAACATATTATAGAAAGGGAACGGATATTATTATAGGGAGACAAAGTTCAAAATGGCATTTTCGCTTCTTCGAAAACATATTATTTTTCGATTAATTATATGTACATAATTACATGATATTCGTTAGAAATATTTTTAGCATATCAATACATTAAATTATAAAAATTTTCATGAATGCATCAACCTGAGTTTACCAATTTATGCGGGCTTGATTTAATTACTCCTCAATTCTCTCAATTCTAATTTACGTACTCAGTACTGAACGTTCAAAATCTCAAGTGTGAAATTAGTAGAAGAATTCAGTATTATATTTCTGATTCCACAGTTTCCTCTGTTGTATAACCTAGACTTCTTCTAGTTAATATAACAAAAATGTATGAATGTATGATTAGATAACAATATTAACATTTTAATGTGGTCCATCCAATATTCGGTAGAACTTACAGAATCATCCAATTTGAAGTAAACCTGTTAAGTATTAAGTCTTGTCTGTTACCAGAAAGAAAAAATATGTTCTTTCTTCTTTCGCTAATAGTCTTGTTGCTAAGTATCACAGAAATATTGATACTATTTATTAAAGGTACTTTTTTCTAACATAAACAATATAGGTATTTATAGAAAATATTTTTTTTACCGTATTAGGTATTAGTGTTTCTTTTTCGTTGATAAGAATATTTGAATAAAAATACAATTTTGAAAATAATAATATGTTTTGTTGCCTACACAGTCCATTCCATAAAATATTGATATCTGATAATGTGGAGTTGTCCATACTTGAGGATAGATTGTTATACTTATTATGAATATACTAAATAATCAGAGTTGAATCAACATAGCAGTTTATTTATACTCTGTGGGAAAACCAAATGGAATGAATTCATTATCTTTGTTACAGAACATATTTTTGGAGATTCCTGAGATGCGTCAAATTTAATTTTTGAATTGTCATTCTTCTTTGTAAAAATGCCAATCCTACCTTTGAAAGACAGGCACAACCCTCCAATTTTCAAATTGGAACTATGGGCTTGTGAAATGTATTTTGAAAGGTCGCGTCATTCCCTTTTCAGAAATGTAATCCTTTACATGTTCATTGCAAAAATCAAAATGAAAAAAATAAAATCAAAAATAATATTACGAAATAAAATAAAAGGCAAAATGCAGCAAGAAAATTCGAATCATCAATCAAAATTGAAATTATTGGAAGTCCAACTCAAATTAGACAATTCATAAACTCATCATCAAAAAAAATTTGCAAAGGCGTTCTAAAGAAACTGGCATTGTCGCACATAAGTGTTTAACGTAGTTTTCATGGTACCACCTGGAAAACACATTGGGTTGAGGTACATTGAGGGAAATAAAGGGTAATTTTTCGTAGTCAAAATAGTTTTTGTTTAAATATACCAATGCAATATTTCAGACTCTTGGCAATTGTTCTTCGGTTAATAATGATTTATTTCAGAAATTTTATCGAATACTTTGAAGTGATGAATTAAATGCTTCAGTTCAAACATATTCACACAACATGTTCATTGTGTTTTTTTCCAGAATATAATGAGTATGAATTTGATTTCAATTCAATAATGATGAAGATGAGGTTAAATGGAGTACTCAATGACAACGGCATTATAATCAAGGCTAAAAATGAATTACTGTTAGAATCTTTCAGACGCCATAATACTGTAACGCCACTGCGTCTGATCGATATCCCTCTGCGTCCCCGATCTTTTCATCCCCCAATATCTCCCACCCCCACGCTTCCTGTCGTATTTCAAACGAGATTTCACCTAAGTTCTTTTTTATTAAACAGGACCGGCCTGGTACGATATATTAAGTAGGGAGGGGGATGTGCACGAACCTGAATGGAAATTCGTTTATATTAATCTTTCTATTTGATGTCTGATAAAGGAGGCAATTCGAGAAAACTGATTCATTATGAATCAACATGGTTAATAGATACGAAATGGATATTTCCTAAATTAGGGCCATTATGTATAAATTCAGTTGAAAATGAAAATAGTTATAAATAAACGATTCACCTCGAAGGAAAAACGACTCCACTGGATATTTATAATGAAAGTTTTGTTTGTGATTCCAAACGTGAACTTTGTAACTTCAACTAATGACAAAATCGTACGAATTTAATCAGATTTAGATTATGGTATTCAGGAAGCACTGAACGGAAATAAAAGTTCGACTTTTCAGTCGAATATCCCAATAATTACAGGTTTCTTCTTCGGGAACGAACTTAAATGACAAATTAATCGTTGAGAATGTCAATTGATCAATGTTTTCATGGCTGAAAAACTTGAAGCATTCAGGCACAGACGTGATGTCAGAATCTATTCAGTTTTCGTGTTTACGGCTAGACGAACCGACAGGATTGAATTTGATCTCGGATTCATCATCAGTAAGTCTAACCTTATCATATGGAATCAATTCCTGCTCAAAATTCGATAAATACATATAGCGGTGCCGACTCAATTCCTACTGAGTGTTCACAACGTGAATTTTTGATTGTGTATAGGTGAAAACTATTCAGGTTGTTGTTAATATTAGATCGTCAATGTCAATAGATGAAGAATCATTTCGTTCCAATTTACCCAATTTAAATATTCTTGCAGAAACGAAGGGTGCCATTTAAAAGTTATACTGCAGCAAATAGACACGATCAAGTCAATAAAAAACCATGATATTTTGTGAACCTGGTTTATTCTGTGCCGACTCACTGTTCACTGCGTGTGTAGCATTCTAAAACACGCCGCCCGCGTTTGAGCAAGTGCTCTTCAGAAGGCACCACCCCAATGAAAACCGGAGTAAGGCAGTCCAATCTGAGACGAGCCCCGTCGTTCAACCGGAAACCCTTGATTGCTTCGAGCAGGGCAACTTTAACACCTACATCATTGTCAGGCTCCGCTTTTACTATTTGATGAATCCATCTGAGCGGAGCTGGGACGAAACGTAGATCCACAATCTATAGTATATAATTCATCCACTGTTGAGCTTCACTTAAGGAAAAAGTTCAAATTGGTGATGCTAAAAAGTATTATTTCGGTATTTACTTCATAAAACACAGTCTCTCAAGGAGCCGTTACACTCTGGCCTACGGAACCAATTCTCCCATTCAAAAAGTGCCTTCAAGCTCACGCCCTCAATTTTCCACCTGAAAGGTTGATTTTTCTCTTATTCTCCCGGAATTTCAGTCAGATCTCTGCGATTCCACACTTTCTGGAAGTCTTTTCAGTTTTTCCATCATTTTTTGCATTATTGATCGCCTATCCAAATGGAATTTTTTTTTAATATAGAAAATTGATTTGTCGAGGGCACCCCAATGAATTTCCTAAAAAAAATTGATGAACAACCGCCGAAAAACGATTATGAAGTCAATTTTCATAGACTCTCAAATTCAATTTTTCGAAGAGAAGAAATTGGAGTGCCCTCAAGACACTCTTTAACTTACATTGAAAAAAATCAAGCTTTTAGGTGAAAAATCGAGGGCGTGAACTCGGAAAAATGAAAGGCACTCTTCGAATGGAGAATTGGTACCGTAGCTGTCGGCCAGAATTTAACCGCCCCTTAATCTTGCAGCAGTTTATTTCATTCGATTAACCAAAATTTTAGATAGCAATTCTAGACAGTCCCTTGAAAATGTCGAAATAGTTTCATTTCCGAAAGCTGCTCCAAAATGATAAGGAAACTCCTGCATGAGACTATCAAAAAGATTATAAATGAGATGGGTCCTAGTATGCTCCCCTGTGGAACGCAACTGATAACTAGGATGAAACTCGAATGAACCGAAATCTCATCAAATTTCGAGTTGGATTCTGTTGTCTACTGGTGAAGTAGTATCTAAACCGAAAGCCTAACCTCACATACCAAATATGTTGAAGTTGCCAAACAGTCCAACAAATCAATGTTCACATCAAACGCTCTTAATAAAAAACAGTACTTGTGACTTATTATTAAATACCACACAAGGTGAGAATATAAAGATGATATGAGTGATATGACATCATTATTCTTTCAATCACCAAGAAATTTATATTTTCTACAGCGGAAAGGTTTCGTTACCTGGAATAAAGTTGAATTTTTTTGGGAACCGGTGTTGTCGCTTTTATCCCTCATCAGTATGGAAATGATGAATTCATAGCAATATATCCCGTAGCTGACTTTCCTCACTCTTCGAGATCTTCAATGGAACAAGATAATTCTACTTTGATCATTTCATAAATCAACCGAATTTTATTTGCACTAGGGGAAAGAGGAAATCACAATTCAACAATGAAAATGTCCGATTGAAAAAACTATCGTCTCTTTGAAATTCATGCTAGTTTTTAATATCCCTATAATAGAGTAGTTGTAGAAGAGCCGATGTTGACCCATTTTGTCGCGTTATAAAGCAACAATCCGATTGGATTTCAAAGAACCTATAAGCTTTTACTCCACACCGTACTAATTAATCTCGGATGAGGATGCCGATGATTTATAGCTGCATTTGAAACGAATTATGTTAATCAGGCACTTCCTCAAACGCAGTGGGAGCTACAAATAATCATAATCTGGCATTATTCAAAGTAGCCGCCAGGCAGTTGGCGCAGTCTTGAAAACAACTCGAAGGGTAATAAATTATGTGTATCAGTACGAAATAATACGATTATTAAAGAGAGCTTTTTTCATGTCCCATATAAATTACTTCGCGAATCTGAACTCAGGATTGGGACTTCGAGTATTTCAGAAAGTTCAGTTTTCTATCAAGTTTGTCGGGGAAGGAGGTTCAAGGGTTTTCAGGAATTTGTATTATCACGAGAGGTTCTTTGACTTTCCATGGACTGTCAATTTATGAGATGAAAAAATTATGTTGGACTTTTTCTTTTACCATTGCTGCTACCAAATCAATCCTTTTTATGCGTGCATTTCTTAGAGTTACTCGAATCTTGTTTCGTGTCAAGGAAATTCACTCTAAAATTTGTCTGCAATACGACGTATAGTGAATGGATGAACTGAATAATGTCGTCCATGAATTTTTTCTGGAATTTGTCTCATTATTCACAAATGATCACTGATTTTCATGAAACAATCCAACAATTTCTGAACGTTGTTGGAGCCTCTACCTTTCCATAATGGGGATTTCCAGTAACTCAAAATATGCACTTTTCTTCCCATGACATAATAAAGGGCAGTTTATAACACATTTGTAACCATTTATTCACTCTGAATTTTGAAGAGCTGATTTTATTCGATATCAAAAATGTGATTTCTACATGTTTGAATTCAAATGTCCCTCTGCTGTGACATCAGTGGCTCAATTTGTAATATGATTGGTTGAAGTTTGTGATGGAGGGGACAAATCCCAGAGTAACTGAGAGAAACGCCGCTGTTGTCAAGTCCTTGTGAGATCTCTGAATTTATTCATAAATATATTCAGTAATAGTATTATATTTGATGTGATCACTATATGTAATGTTTTGAAACATCGTCAATTATAACAACTTAATTTTCAATAAAGTTGATAAAATACTCATTATCTGAAAATACAAATACTGATGTGACAACCACGCCCACAAATCTATATATATATATATATATATATAAAACAAAGTTGTTGGTTACACCATTTATAACTCGAGATCGGATGGACTGTTTGTTTTGAAACTTCATTTATGGATTCGTCTACGGCCTGTTTATTATAAAATACATTAAAACTCTGAAAAATTCGATGAAAAATTTGTTTATGTGGTAAATGCTTTTCCTCCTTTTGAATGAGGCCGCTAGGTGTCGCTACGGTTAATGGCTCTTATCTAGACACTGATGGCGATGGTGGGTAAAACGATTTGTGAAATCCACCGTAAGTAGGTATCATTTAGGCGAATCGAAGTTCGCCGAGCCTTCTAGTTATAAAACATAAACTTCTTATTTGTCATTATTCGACATTTCGACGTCTTCTCTGCGTACTATAGTATGGCGTTTCTTACAGTTAAGTCTAGGAGTATTCTTTACTCTATATTCTATACTCCTAGGTTACGTCAACGACTGACGACTATAAACAGTTGCCAAATCCATAATTATTCTTACCACTAAGTAATCCGCACTTTTCAAAATGAAAATGATCATTAATGCTTTCTAAGTTAGAAGACCGGCCTATATACAGGGTGAGTCTTTGACTTGTACATATATTTTAACTGAAGATTCCTCTCATCAAACGAAACACTTTTTTCCTATACTATTTTTCAAAATTCGGTTTGGTTTCGAAGATACAGGGTGTCGAAAATCCATGAAAAAAACACTTTTCTGTTTATATCTTCGGAACCGTTATTTCGAATGAACTGAATTCTGGTTGAGTTTTTACTCCATTCATGGTGCATATTCCTCAATCAAAACCTATTTAAGTTACAGGGTAGTCGACTCATCAATACACGCTAAAACACCATAAAATCACTTTGAAAAGATAAACGGTTCATATTTTCGAAAGAATCAATCATTTAAAAAACTAAAAGTATTCCTATTTTTTTCCAATAAAACGCGTCGTTTCCGAGATATTTCCAATTTTACCCGGAGAAATTTGACGAAAAAATCATTAATTTCAAGAATAATCTGAATGCGTCTCTGAATTAAATATCATCGAATATTATTCCTTCTCTGGTCTTTCAACGAGTTTGCAATGTTGTCACAATATTTATCAACTTTGTCGAGATATTTAAATAATAAAATCCCGAAAATGTGGGAGATAAAATTGAAATTAATGAAAACTGAAATGATACCTTATAATCTGAGTCGATGTTTTCATCTAAACAATATCCTCCTGGAATTTTATAAACTCGACACGGTTAAGATTATAATAATTCACATCACATAATAAAACACATTAGAACAATAATTCACTGAATTTATTCAGAACTTCACATAATGTTTACAGTTTGTTCAGAGACTCTGGTTTGTTATTGTTTATAGTTGACCTGCAGATACCTAACCAATCTTTCGGTTTTCGCCCGACGCATGCGTGGTTAAATTGGCGGCAAACTCGATTTATGATGGAAACGGCAAAATTCATAGATATTTATACCACGGTACACAAGTGTATCGTGATTTATTCTATGGTTCGTAATAAATCCTTAACCTCAATGGAAATATCAGAAAGCTGACAACATTTCCTTGAAATTTCTGTGCGAACATTCACAGAATGGATACAAAATAGATTAGGTTAGGTTGTTTAATAATGAATTCTGATGATCTGAATTAAAAGTCTTTTTTCATGATATTGTTCGGGAATTTCGTGGAAGATATGAACAAGTTAATAGTGTTCACAAACTAATCTGCAGAAAAATCGAAGAAGGAACTTATTTTGGTGTGAAAAATGTGGGTTTTCAGTTGCAGATATAATTCGATGAAACTAACTGTTTTTGTTGAAATTATCGTGTTTGCAACATTTTTATTCCAGTAAGGTTAGTACTTGAGTATTCCCTAAATGTATAAACTCAATTCCTATCGAGAAATATGAACTTTGCAACAATTCCAGAAGATCATTTCAGGAACGTATTGAGCCCAATTTTTTTTTCAAATGGTTATATCTTTTTAACAGAGCCGAATTCGGAAAAATGGAAAATGAAAAAAAGGTTTCTTTTGACCTCAAGAATCTTCAGTTAAAATATATGTACAAGTCAAAGACTCACCCTGTATATACCAATTCTTACCTGTGTAGACTAGGGATAACTATTTTTAATTGAATTTCTCATCTATCTGCTCACTTGAACCCTCTTTATCTTCAATTAGGAGGTCGTAAATTGAATGATGTTATATGAAACTTTATGGAGTACAAATGAAAATGTCATGATGATAAAAGAAAAACATCCAAAATCGACATTACATAATGATATTATTAGGAAAAGAAAGCAAGGGCTTTTTCAGGCTAATTCTTTTTTTGTAATTTGGCAATGCTGTCATTTTTATATCAGCAGCACGTCATGACGAGTACAACCAATCAAAAATCTCTCTAGCCACCGACGTCACACGATTTCCCGCTTCTTCTGATCGTTTGAATTCGGTAGATCATTTTTGAGTTTTCAATATTTTTTTAAGGGTATAAATTGATGAAGAAAAAATTAAAAAAATTCAGAAATAACGTGAGAATCCAATATGTCAAAAAATATTTTTTCTGAAAATGACTGGAAATGCCTATTGAATAGAACAAGTCCTGCACAACCCACGAACACAAAAAACACAAGAAATGTCGGCAAATAATATACCTACAGCTTTGCCATAAAAACCATTTCGAAATGTATCATTCCAATTATTGTAAAACACTATATAAAGAACGAATAAATATGATGAACAAAAAATGAGCGAACCCCATACTTTGAAATGCCAAAATCACAAGGTTGTTAAATTATATTCCCTTTCCTCTTTTCTTATTTCGCAACTTCACAGAAAGAACGAATCGTATACGAATGAATGATAATTAGGAAATTAATCCTTCGAAATATCAATGCTACTGTTACTCACAGCGCCTCAAAGTATATACTCATTATTGAGATTGCTTGGGGTTATGGATTAATGAGACAAGAGTTTCCTGGATTTTGTGGCACACCGCAATACTTGAAATAATAAACAAATCTTGCCCCAGGGAGAGGTCGTTAAAATTTGCAACTGAAAACTTATAGGGGATTCAACAATTAGTTACCTATTTCGAAGATCTGTCAATGGAAGAAATGTTTTCTAAGCATACACTCGTTTCGACATAGAATTTGAATACTCTTCTTCCGGAGACATTTCTCGAATGTGTTTTTCCTCCCAAATGTGTTTTTCCACAACAAAGTATTTTCCTTCTTTCAAAAACTCAAATTACCTCTTCGAGCACCAGTTTTCAGTGGATGAAAGACATATGAAGAGTATTCACGACGAGGGCAGAAGTTCTTCTTTGAAGGTGATCCACTGAATTTGGATAAATGTAACATATTTTATATTTCATTTTCTGATTCGACAAAGAACTTCTATAATAAATACAAATCACTAAAATGACCATGACGATTTTGAAAACAATTTGATTTGTTCAAAAAGCTAATGGTTCTCACCGAATAACAAGAGTGTTAATTTTGAGAATATTCCGTTGAAAATGCCAGGACATCCAATTCCTCAGTTCGACCGGGCTAGAATAGTAGCCCTACATCAAGAAGCTTCGTCGAACCACCCGATTGCGCAACGTTTCCACGGACGTCAGTAAGGCGCCTAGTGGCGTTTTTCTCGGAAACCGGTAGCGTTTCCCGTACCCGTAGACCGGTGCCTGGTCGACCCAGGGTAACATCTGCAATGGAAGACCATTTAAACGCAAATTTTACTCGAATCGAACGGTATCTGTAACAGCCTTTCGGAGTTATTTTTTGAGGACCTGTAGACGGGTAGTCTCAACCAGTAGATACCACAAGGAGACGCTTGCATTCCTCAAATTTAAGGGCAAGAAGACCTTTAAGAGCACCTGGGCTATCACCACGATATAGAACTACGGGAATGGGCAGAACACCACCAAGATTGGCTTTCACCACAATAGCTCAACGTGTACTTTCTTATAGGCCTACCACACGCTCAAGCTTCACGACAGTTTGGCTTGCGCAAACCGGCTTGAACACTGAACACTGAGGGAAACTGTATATAATTCTCCCAACCACACGCTCAGTGTTCAGTGTTCAAGCCGGTTTGCGCAAGCCAAACTGTGGTGAAGCTTGAGCGTGTGGTAGGCCCATTAGGACGAGGCACGATTCGCTTTACAAAGTGATAGTCGACGAGAAAGGGTTTGGAGAGGTCCAGGCAGACTGGAGCGACTCAATTTCGTCCGGGAAGTTGTGCCTTTTCAAGGCGGATCAATAATGTGCTGGGGGGTATGATGTTTTGTCGATGTACGCCTCTAATTATCGATGAACGAATAATGACTGATACCACCTACGTAGAAAACATTATTGAATCAATCACTGTTCCTCTGCGCAATGAATTTGGGGATAATTTCATTAATTTTTCTCACCATCTCTAATGAACATAAACTCAAATACATTACTCAAAAAATAAAGGATCTGGAATAACAAACATAGGGAAACTCGAAAAGCTCAGGAGAGCTTGACATACTGCTTCACCACGCACACGAAGGGTTCAAAACATTCTTCAAGAGAACAATATTCAGACAGTGAACCGGCCAGCAAACGCACCGGACATGAATCCAATTGAGCTCGTATGGGAGAACAATATCCAATCTCCAAAACCCACCTTCAACTTTTCAGGAAAGGAGTTAAGCACTTCAGGAAGAATGGAACATAGTTTGTTTATTTCTTAAGAAACCTAGGGGGCCAAGACTTCTGACTTTTCTGTGTGTATCTACCAGTGAATTATGTTTCCGAATATTCGATCATTTCAGCCCTGTCCTCGTTGGTTGAACATGTTCTAATTGTAGTGCTAAAAAATACACAAAAACGAAAAGTGATTCTTTTACTCTGTCCAATTAAACCTAACAATTCGAAAGAATATCCGAATCAAATCTAGATAGCAATGTAATGAAAGAATCATTATATGTCAAGGAAAAAGTAACAAATTTAACAATCATTATTTTTCCACCGCTTCTGAAGTGGACCATCTTTGTTGTGTATTTTCAAAGGTGGATTCGATATTTAATATTTGGAGGGCGGACTGACGGCACTCAGAGAGTTCAAGATTCCAATTTATCACAAAATTGCTCACAAACGCTAGAGCAACAACGTAGGTATATGGAGTTTACCCCAGGATACGCTCTCCATAATTGGGCTTCTTTATATTTCAAAATTGGCGTTCGCATATTATAAGGGGAAATATTTTCCAACTTTTATTCGGAATGCAGGATTTATACGGGATGAAAATAATTACAATGTCGGGAATAATCATCCTCCTGCTGGAGACATTTTCGCTCTCGTGAAGATGGTGGTGCTTGGGGAGGGTAGGAGAGATGAATGTCATTGGTTGAAGAGGACGTGAAGAATGCCTCATTAGATTTTGGTGTGTTGGAGTTCAACTATGTAGTGCATACAAAATATTCAGAGACATAGAGACAAGTAAGAGTCAATTTCCATTCATACATACAGAGTGTTGCACTCAATGCCGACAATTCGTTATTTCATAACAGATTCTCATGAACTTTTTTCTCAATATTGTAGGTAGTCCAAAACTTGTGGACCAAAATTTCTACGTCCTATTATTAATTATTTCATTTTATTATTATTCAGTGCACAACAAAGAGTTGGGTTTCTTATCAATTGAAGCCAAGGGACAATGAACCTCGTTTTTGTGCCTGTGAACAACTGCTCAGTGGCAAAAAAAGGGTTTACTTTATCTACTCCAGATGGTTGATTAGAAATGGATCTTTCACAGCAAACCGAAGAAAATATAATCATGGGGATGGCCTGGTAATGCTTCTACGTCGTAACTTTTCGGAAAACGGCCACAATACGAGCAGAGGCACGATGAAGTGATTATACAGCATGACAATGCTCGGCCTCTTTATTGCGAAAAAACTGGTTACCAATCATTGTTGGCAGTATTACCCATCGTTAGCTACAACTTTTTTCCATCTTTCTGGCAGAGCTGAAATATCATCATTAGGTACATAGTATAAAACGAAGTCGCTATCGTTGTCTGTCCCTATGTATGCTTAAATCTTCAAAACTAGGCAATGGATTTTGAAACGCTTTTTTTCTATATTAATATTATAAAGAGGAAAGATTTGTATTTTTGTGTGTTTGATACGAATAGGCTCAAAAACTACTGGACCGATTTCAGAAATTCTTTCACCCTTAGAAAGCTAGATTATCCCTGAGTGACATACGCTCCACTTTTCACCCGAAAAAATTAAGGACACCTACTATAACTTCAATAATTACAAAAAAATCAGCTATTTTCACGTGCGCTGCAAAAACCGTGAGACTTACGTGGATACAATGTATGACGGAAATGTACCTCTTAAATAGTTCTTCAAAAAAGAAGGCGACAGCATATATCTATCTCTAAATATTGACTTGCTATCACCTGTTTAGGGTAATCAGATGTTTTCCAAAATCATGCACTATTTGGGAATGTGTTTTTATGAATTGGGTATTGATCCTCATCCAACCTAATACGTTATTTATCCCCAGTATTTAATTCAGAACGAAATTGCCCTTCACATCATACCATTACAACGAGTTCATCGAAAGATATGACATGTTGAAGTGATGAAGATGAAACCGCCGCATGAAACAAATTTATACCCGGGCGAAGCTAGGACGGCCTACTTGTAATAGATAAAGTTATTCACGAGGAAGGTTTATATGTATGAAACATGCATAATATTGTAGAGAAACACTGATGAATTCACAGGTTTCTAAACACATTTTTTCGCGCTTACATTGCAAACGCTGACTGAACCCCACGAGATGAATCGAAATAATTATTGTACTCCTAAAAAAGGTCAACAAAAAAGTCCGAGATGGTATATGTCTATCTCTTAAGGATAATCCAAAATAACCATTTTTTGTCCTTTACATTCAACGGGAAAAATTGCTTATTTAGAAAGTTATTTTAAGCAATACAGCATTAATCCTAATCCAATTCCAATCGAAAAAGTATCTTAAATACATCGTATATTCAATATAAATTAATATGGCGCTTTAAAGCATGTAATTTAAATGAATATTCCCGAAGATATTACAGACTTAGAATGCAAGGACATAGCCGTGCGGCACCGGCACTACCGTTGTTTATAAGGACATTCTGTAGTAGGTAGGTATATTAATTAGTATCAGCATTGCATCCGTGCGAAGCCAGGCGGGTCGCTAGTTACGATATAAGTGTTAATCTTTTCATGGTCCCTCTCTTTGGACAATCGATTTCTAATGAATATTTTCAAAAAAAGATGGCATTTTGAGTCTTTAACTCCCAAAACGTTGGTAGAAAATTTCTATCTAATAATGACCCCCTCCTGAAGAAGTGTCTGGATTCGGTATTGAACAACGAAGGCAATGAACGTGAAATGGAATGAGAAAATTCCTTGCGAATAAATATTGGAGAAGGTTGAGATTATTTCATAGTTCATGATTGATAATTTCGAAATTCTCACTTATTTGGGTTCGATATGCGATATGTCTACGATAAAAGTTGAAATAGGTTTGCAACGAAAAGGGATACAAGCTTTCATCCCCTTCCCCCCTCCGTCGGAGGGAAATCCTCAATGTAACCGCCAAGGAGATTACTCCGGAATGACATCAAAATATTAGCAGCTAATCACTTTAGATTAAGACGGAGCGGTTATATAAGGAGGGAATTCTTCCATAAATCTTGTCGGGGAATTTAATGAGGCTAAAATGGTTATCATTCGGGGCAGATCTCAGCCGAATAAAGGAGCTGATTTATTATGATTCACCTTGGAGTATTTATGAAATTTTCATTTGTATTGTGGGATTAAATTCCTTTATAATTTTGGATATTGTTCAAGGTTGTTGTGAAATTTGGATGAAATTAATAAGCTGCCATTTCTTCTTAGTGCGCATGTTCCAAATCCCGTTTCATATCAATAAAATATTATTGGTACCTTGACAAGGGCTTCGGTTTCAAATGAAGAATTTTATTGATTCAGAATGAAATATGATAACCAACTAAAGAGAATAGTTAGCACAGTCCTAATCATTTCGATTTCTTAAAGCTCATTTTGAATTCTAGCTCACTCTTATGTAACTAATATCTATTCATTCTTCAATGTCGATTATATCACATTGTTTGTGGGTTGCTAAATGGCGAATACTCACAGCTAGAATCCAACATCAATTCGATTCAATTTTTTGAAACATATTGAACTCATTTATCGATCTGAATGAAGCATTGCTTCAGTTTATCCAAGAATGAAGTAGAACTCTTTCATTGAAAGAATTTTCAGAATCACAAATATAGAGTGTTTTCCAATAAGACATTCTGACATTTCGACATTCAACGAATAATGCCATTTGTTTGGATAAATAATCGGATATTTTTTCCTTGTAATAGTGAAAAATAACATCAGCCAAATGACCAGCACGACTATACGACTACAATATCCTTTTCATGAAATTTTCCATAACCAAATCGCAAAATGGCTGCCCTATATCTTCGATGGCCTCACGAATTCCATCTTTGAGGTCTCTAATCAACGCTGGGCTCTTGGCGCAGTCCTTCTCTTAGGGTACGTACATGCCGGAGATGCAAGGATGAGCGCGGTGGAGGTCGCGGTCGCGATCTAGTTATAAATCGATGCATTATGGCCAGGCATCGATTTATAACTAGATCGCGACCGCGACCTCCACCGCGCTCATCCTTGCATCTCCGGCATGTACGTACCCTTACACATGGTCCCAAAAGGAGTCGCAAGGTGTTGAATCACAAGATCTTGGTGGCCAGATAATTTTTAGTTACTTTTTCGTAACTAGCTTCGACTGGAGTTCCAAGGCCTGCTTTGATGTCAATAATTCTTGGATGGGCCATTATCTAATAATATTATCAGATACTCATATGTAGAAAATAGGTCTTTGGTGGAAAAATAAATCGACGTTTAAATTGGTGTTGTTTGAATTTTAGATTCAGCAAAGTGTCAGAGTTGGCAAAGCACAGAAACTGCAACAATCGTATTCATTCGAAAAAAAAAAGAGTAATGGTGATGATCAGTTCAGGATAGAATATGTTAACAAGCAATCGAGTTCTTAGAGATCATCTGTAAATTTATTAACTATGTAGTTCAAGGTTGATGAAGCAGGAAAACGCCTTGGTATATTTGAAGGACCGATGGTTTTAGACTGTATTGCGTTAGAATCTGCGTCGATGGTCTGTGAAATTGTGCAGTGGAAAACTAGTTACATATGGAAGTTGTAGTCATCGGTCTTTTTCAGTGGAATACAGGTATTCATTTTTCACATTTATTTAAAATCTAATAAAATAGTATTTTTGCGGTTATCCCATTGAATCGTCCCGCCTTTCTGGTTAAATATAATTTTTTCGTGAAGACTTCTTTTATAAATATGAAACGTGATAATACACTGCGCAAAAAAATTAACGCACATTATGGAAATCTCAAATTTATTCTACATCTGAAGGTGTTCTCAATGATAATTATTTTTATCAGAATTATGCATGCATATGTTATCCACTTTCAACGTTTGACTTCAATACAGATGTTTTCTCCCAGCAGGAATAAAAAAAGATGATATCAGATTTTGAAAGTATTGGCTCCATTCTAAAATCGGTTGTTCTCGATCAATTCTAGTGATCAATAGTTTTTCTTTCGTTTGATTTTCTACACTCGATCGCTATGCAAGGCGAAACACGCAATTGGACCCAAGAGGAATGTCCCCAAGCGGTAGTTTTGCGAGAAGAAGGGTGGACATACACAAAAATTGCAGAAAGGTTTGGAGTTTCCCATAGAAGTGTGTCCAGAATGTTGCAGCGATTCAGTGAGACAGGTACGAATGTCCGAAGACCAGGACAGGGTAGACCACGGGTAACAACTGCCATTCAAGAACGTTACTTGAGAGTTTCTTCGTTGATACAACGGTTTGCAACCGCTCGCCTCCTTCAAAATCAGCTTGAGCAAACTCATGAGGTGCAAATTAGCACTCGGACAATAAGAAATCGCCTCAGGGAATATGATTTAAGGCCACGTGTCGCGGCAAGAGGCCCAGCTCTTACCCCAGCCCATCGAAGGGCGCGTTTGTATTTTGCGAGAGAGCATATCCATTGGGAAGAGGCCGATTGGGAAAGAGTTCTCTTCACAGATGAGTCTAGATTCTGCCTCTACCATTGTGATCGACGTTCCCTTGTATACAGACGTTCACATGAAAGATATGTTCAGTGCAATTTCCTGAATACTTACTACTGGTTTCTGGGGAGGATCGATTATGGTATGGGGTGGAATATCTTTGACTGCTCGCACAGACCTAGTGGTCGTTGATAATGGAGCTATGAATGCTGATAAGTATATAAGGAACATTCTCGAAGAGCATGTAGTGCCATTTGCCCCATACATTGGTGAAAATTTCATTTTTATGGACGATAATGCCAGACCTCATCGTGCGCGCATCGTTCAGGAGTACCTTGAAGAGGTTGAAGTCTCTCGAATGGAATGGCAAGCAAGAAGTCCAGATCTCAATCCGATTGAGCAGGTTTGGGACAACCTCAATAGAAGGCTGAGAAGTTCAGAAAATCATCCAGCTACTCTTAATGACTTAGGAATCCAACTCGGAGAAATCTGGGAAGGATTAGATCAGAAAATTTTAAGATCACTCATTTTGAGTATGAACCGTCGTTGCCGATCTGTAATTAACGCAAGGGGTGGAAATACCAAGTATTAAATCACTTATCAGCATTTCAGTATTTTGAATATTGTTCATTTCTCTCCGTTCACATAAGATTCGGTGAAATCCTTTTTTCTTCCATTTAATGTGTCTTGTTTCGTTCAAAACCTTCCCGAGAGAACATAAAAAATAAGTTAAAAAGTCAATGTAGAGTTAACTTTCATTAAAATTGAGATTTTCAGAATGTGCGTTAATTTTTTCGCGCAGTGTATATTCCATTCTTTGATACTATGTCAAACAAATTAGAAGTTTGTTGAATGGTGAATTGACGAAACAGAACAATAAGCAATAAGCCTAGTCCCAGTTCAGGTGTTCAGGACCATCCTATCTTTGTTTACGTGGTACATAACAATATATGATATACGTGACGCCGACGACGGCGGTTGTAGGGTATGCAGACCGCCATTGTTTTTTTCCAATATGGCCAATGGAGTGGTGCAGCCATAAGTGGCATCGAGTCAAACAAAGCGACGTGGGAATCGCAGCAGTCTGTGACAACGTTTACCCACCCTCATTGATGATCGGGGGAGAAAAATCGTTATCAAATATTCACTAGAACCACCATTATCCTGCGCTTATATCCTGCAGCCGGAAAGAATCAGAAAAGACTTCGAAAACAACCAAACGTGCTGTGTGCATTATTGATATACGTCGTAGCGTGAGGAATATCAGCTTGTACAGATCCGAATTCGTTGTCTCGGATGAGGCGACATACTTTTTTAAGGTTTCTCGACATTTGTGACATGGGTTATGCGATAGGTCAAGTTTGGAGGGTGCTATGTATGAACTTTCTTGAGGTTCGTGATCCAGAAAATGAAATGGCAGCAACAACGAGGAAGATATATGGCTGTATCGATTGATTAAAAAATGTTCGAACCACGAAATAATTGTCCTCTGAAAACTGACACATACAAATAGATATCTAAACTTTATTCAAATCATCCACTTAGTGTGGAACTGCTTCTTGTTGGTAGGATGCTGGTGATCCTCGTTAATCCCGAATCTCGATGATTGAGACAATTGTGACTACACAACCGATAGGTATACTTAACAGTAAGCACCCTATGGTGATCTTGATGAGGATGAGGAAGTGATGAAATTTGAAGCACTCTCAATAAACAACAAACTGTAATTTATATAATGAGTATTATGTATACAATTATAAACTCTACCTTCTATATGATAATGTATAGCAAGGAAGAACTATGATCAGCTGTGATTCACAAAAACTGATTAAAGATTTTGATTAGGAACTGACGAATTACTGGCTTAACAACTGACAGCTTGTCTCTGTAACATAGGGTTTTTTAAAGACAACCTGGAAAATAAGGGAGGTTCATTTCCTCTGAGTAAAAGAGGAAAAGATCAACAAATGATTGGGTGTCAAAATAAAAAAACGCCTTGCTAAGCCACAAAGGTGCTCTCATTTGTCATTTTTGACTAAAGTGGGAAAACGAACCCATTCATTGAATCTACAGACCAATGAGAGAATCCTTGGATTATTGGGTATTCGATGTCTGACATGTGTTTCCTAATGCAACTCGTTCTGCAATCAATGTGTCACCATTTACTCAGTTTTATGAGCTTATGCTGAGAAACTGGATGAAGGTTCACAGGACATAGTTATTATCCCAAAAAACCAGATGAATTTCCCTAACTTGAACTAGTATCGTGTGTTGAGAACGCCTCCAATAGGTATTCCACAAATCAGTAAAAAGGGTGTTTTTAAACAAAGAAGGAGAATCGTAAATCAAGGTATGTGGAAAAAAAATATTGCAGTACAAGTCATCGATTCCATATGGATAAAAATCAATTTATACAATCTTTTTAAAGGAAATGGAATTCATTTTTTCCAGATGTTGCGTAGTGAGACGCAACAATGCCTTCAAATTAATTTGTGTTAGTAATGTATATGTGCACTAAGCAATGATTTTTTCGCTACCAAACTGATCAGTTAATACCATGTACGTACTTCAAAATAAATACATTATATATTATGCTTTATAAATTGCAGACAAAAACAAATTTTGTCAGTTTTCAGTGGATTCGAAATATCTAGTTGAAAAAGTACCTACATAATGAAACCAATTAGGGATATACAATACACTATTTATAACTATGCTGGTCTGGTCATTTCCAACATCAAGACCCTCTTAGTCTTGACAGCCTTGTAAGTCTGACGCTTGTGCAAAACATGACTGATTCATGACTCCTCAACAAGTTAAAAAAGTTTGCATGAACTTATTTGCATATCGAGCAGCTTTCTAATTAGTAACTCTTCTTATCTCAACGCGGCAACAAATGGATATTATATTTCAATGAGGTGAAAAAGCGCTGTCAGGCAGTGTGACAAGCAATTTCATTAATCTCATTCGCAGTTTCCATGGTTCTGCTAATAATTTCCAAGAGTCTAGATAAAGTCTGACAAGCTTCTATAATTCATTCATATTCCGACGTATGGTGTGTTTCGTACGCCAATTACCCGGAAAAAAGATTGCTAGAAAATTTATTATATCAATTATGAATGGGAGCTGGAACGAAATTTGATATAATTAAGTTTGCGTGAGAAACAAAACTATCTTGAGGTTCGGCAGATATCTCGAGTCATTGATCGTAATAGGGACGTGAGCGTTCCATCGGTCAGTTCTTACGAAAAAACAAATAAATCACATTGTAATTATTAGGTGTGGAATGACGGTAACTGAGTCAAAATTACCGTAAATCGTTGAAAATGGTAATTATGTTATGTGTTGATCTGTAGGTCCCATTCAAGCGAACGATTGATGAAGAATTCGAGTTGATCGAGAATAATAAGCAATCCTCTAAGGCTAAGTTGCATAGTCGAGATTGCTCTTGTCGCAATCAACATTTCCGCCCTTGCAAGGTCATGATTCTACCTTGAAATAGAGCATTTTTATGAGTACCTATATTATGATACTCCTGAAACTCGTTTTTGTATCGAAATTTCCACTAAATATTAGGTTTTTGCTACGGTTTAAGTTTCCGGGCTCTGTTATCTATAGAAGAGGTGATCACAATTGACCATCGAAATCTTGTGATTCAGCACCTTCCTTTGGAGCCATGTGAAAGAGAAGCTCTAAGGCAAGAGCCCAGCGTCGATTGAAGACCTCGAAGATGGAATTCGTGAGGCTATCGAGGACATAGGGCAGCCACTTTGCTGATCGTGGTGGTCATTTGGCAGGAGTTATTCTCAATTATTAACGGCATACCTTCCTCTTCATATTGAAATAAACATCCGATCATTCATAATTTTTCTTCGAATTCCGAAATAACACCTCTTATTGGGAAACCCTTTATTTTTGGGAAATAAATAAAATATATAATAATAGTTATTTAATCAACTAGTTTATTAATGACAGCGATTAATGGTCGAAATATTTTAACGCGAGAGCGGAGCGAGCGCGTTTATGTTTGAGACCATTAATCGCTGAATTAATGAACGAGTTGATTACAAGATTTTTCCGTCGATCTCATCACGAATTGAATATGAATTCTCGATAGAAAAGAATTTTTATCTATATTAATAAAAGGCGATCTATGGTTGGTTCAAAACTTCGAAATGCCATATTGTTCAAACGATCGCACCAAATTGGACCATTCTTTTTTTGTTGTGTTTATTATTGTTAGGGCAAGGTTTATATAACAAAATATTCCCAAAAAAATCCTAGAGAAAAGAAAAAAAAGCCTTCATTTTTCTCGAGCAATCATAGAGTACTTATGTAGGTTTTGACATTTGGACAGAGGAGGTTAGTTTTGCTTTCACAGAATCGCATGTCAAGTGAATAGTTGAAAGTGCAGTAGGTCTTACCACAGAATACCTAACAACGGTATAAGAATATTCCATGGGGATTAATAGTGGTAGAACGAAGTTCCACGGTATTTAATAGAAATGCAATAATAAAATGGAACGAGAGAAATGGACTTGCTATCTATATTAATAAAAGAGGATCTATGGTTGGTTCAAAACTTCGAAATGCCTTATTGTTCAAACGATCGCACCAAATTGGACAATTTTTTTTTTTGTGTTTATTATTGTTAGGGCAAGGTTTATATAACAAAATATTCCCAAAAAAATCCTACAGAAAAGAAAATAAGGCATTCCAATTTCTTACGACGAATCGAGCAATTATAGAGTACTAATATGGGTTTTGACATTTGGACAAAGGAGGTTAGTTTTTCTTCCACAGAATCGCATGTCAAGTGAATAGTTGAAAGTGCAGTAGGTCTTACCAACGGTATAAGAATATTCCATGGGGATTAATAGTAGTAGAACGAAGTTCTACGGTATTCAATAGAAATGCAATAATAAAATAGATCGTTGTGAAGTTATAAGCCATGAAGTAGTCTGGCAATGGTGCATTTCATTTTCTTGAAGGGTAGGAAATTCAGAAATGGCATAGAGAATGAATGGCGATGTATACAATTATTGTGAAATTTGCATAGAACTTATAATAACATGGTCCATGGAAGGCTATTATCCGATCAAAAGCGGGTAAAGATCTTAAGTTGGTGAAACAGTGAATTTTTACCGGAATGTAAAGTAAATCGGATTGTGACGATCAGCATCAATCGTTAGTTGTCCATTTTCATCTTTGCTCTATATTTCTGAAATGTAATAAATGTAATAAATATATTTGCGGAATTAACTGAATTCAAAATTGCCCATAATTAGTAATTGACATATTATTTTTGTATTTCTGTTTTGTGTGACAGCTCATATCCATGGAAAAGATGACAGTTGACAGATGACGTTTGACAGATGACATTTGACAGATGACATTTGACAGATGACATTCGACAGATGACATTTGACAGATGACATTTGACAGATGACATTTGACAGATGACATTTGACAGATGACAGATGACATTCAACAGTTGACAGATGACATTTGTCAGTAGACAGATGACATTTGACAGTTTACAGATGACATTTGACTTAACTTTTATTATGCCTAATTTATCTCCTGCTTGAAAAAATAGCAATGGTAAGTTTATACATCTTTAACGGGGGTTTCACAAAGCATATCACCGGTGATCGGAGCTTGATCTAGAATCAACTCGATTTGACAGTTCAGAAATCTAACCAAGCCGTTGGTCTCCGATCACTGGTGATTACGATTTGTGAAATCCACAGTAAGTATAGGCACGGCCTTCTTAAGATAAAGATGGCTATGGCTATAGGTATCATTTAGGCGAAACAAAGTTCGCCGGGCCAGCTAGTTTTGCATAATAGACAAATTTGACATAATGTGAATTTCTATGTTCATTTCGATATATTAATATTTATTCTCCCTATAGAACAATTCGAAAAATTCATAGAGGGAATATTGGACATGTTGTGACATTCTGAATATTTACATTTAGTTCACAATTCACATTTATATAATTACCTATGATATCCGATAAGGAACGTGTGAAGGAAGTGGAGGTTGAAGTATTATCTACTTTGCAACTTGTATCACCTGAAATTTCTTCTGCAGTCTACTTTATTTTGAATGGAGTTGTCAATATACCCTTCTGTGACAGAAGTTGATTTCCAACCAAGCTCGATAGTGCTCTGACTGAATATTTTATGTTCGGTTGCCATGACAATCATGCATTAATAAGAAATCATGCATTAAAAAAGGTCATTAATGGATGATTTCGAGTGCGTTAAAATGAGCTCTTATTCTATGGTCGACGGAAATAGTTATTTAATCAACTAGTTTATTAATGACAGCGATTAATGGTCGAAATATTTTAACGCGTGAGCGGAGCGAGCGCGTTTATGTTTGAGACCATTAATCGCTGAATTAATGAACGAGTTGATTACAAGATTTTTCCGTCGATCTCATCACGAATTGAATATGAATTCTCGATAGAAATGAATTTTTATTTTGCAAAATAGACAAATTTGACATAATGTAAATTTCTATGTTCATTTCGATATATTAATATTTATGCTCCCTATGGAACAATTCGAAAAATTCATAGAGGGAATATTGGACATGTTGTGACATTCTGAGTAGTTTACATTTAGTTTGCATTCACATATCATTACCTATGAAATCCGATAAGGAATGTGTGGAGAAAGTGGAGGTTGAAGTATTATTCACTTTGCAACTTGTATCACCTGAAATTTCTTCTGCAGTCTATTTTATTTTGAATGGAGTTGTCAATATACCCTTCTGTGACAGAAGTTGATTTCCAACCAAGCTCGATAGTGCTCTGACTGAATATTTTATGTTCGGTTGCCATGACAATCATGCATTAATAAGAAATCATGCATTAAAATAGGTCATTAATGGATGATTTTGAGTGCGTTAAAATGAGCTTTCATTCTATGGTCGACGGAAATAGTTATTTAATCAACTAGTTTATTAATGACAGCGATTAATGGTCGAAATATTTCAACGCGTGAGCGGAGCGAGCGCGTTAATGTTTGAGACCCTTAATCGCTGAATTAATAAACGAATTGATTACAAGATTTTTCCGTCGACCTCATCACGAATTGAATATGAATTCTCGATAGAAATGAATTTTTATTTTTCAAAATAGACAAATTTGACATAATGTAAATTTCTATGTTCATTTCGATATATTGATATTTATGCTCCCTATGAAACAGTTCGAAAAATTCATAGAGGGAATATTGGACATGTTGTGACATTCTGAATAGTTTACATTTAGTTTGCATCTAAATCATAACCTATGATATCCCATAAGGAACGTGTAGAGAAAGTTGAAATTGAAGTATTATCTACTTTGCAACTTGTATCACCTGAAATTTCTTCTGCAGTCTATTTTATTCTGAATGGAGTTGTCAATATACCCTTCTGTGACAGAAGTGGATTTCCAACCAAGCTCGATAGTGCTCTGACTTAATATTTTATGTTCGGTTGCCATGACAATCATGCATTAATAAGAAATCATGCATTAAAATAGGTCATTAATGGATGATTTCGAGTGCGTTAAAATGAGCTTTTATTTTTTGGTCGACGGAAAAATAAATTTCATTACAATTTAATTCTCTTCAACAAAGGTACGAGTTTTGGTTTCCCCGTTTCTCGACGTAATTTTCGACCACCAATGAAGATATCCAGAAATGGCGTCTATCGAATTTTAAGCGCATTTATTCGCTTGCGACATTCAGCTGCAGATGAAAACGGTGGACTAAGTTTAATTGAACCGCTTTCATGAACGAAAAAACTAGTCAGCAAGACCACCATGTGATTACCCTTATGACTGTTTGATAACATATATCTAACCTTTACAACGAACATATTCATCATTGCCCCAAACAGGTAATTTGCATGTTATCTTCCATATATTTTCTCGTATTCCCTGATGATGAATGGCCATTGCACTTCCGTGAATCATCGCAAGTCATACAAGTACAATCGTCTTATTACACACAGCCCCGACATGTTGGACGGTAATGCCATTGTTTTCCTTAGAACCATTACTCGATATAAATATAGCTTAAGCCGTTCCTTACGTAATTCGACATTGATAGCATTACGCGGTAGGATTAAAATTGTGAGGAAGCAAAAAAGGATAAGTGCCGAGTAATTCATCCTAACATTGTACCTATTGAACAAATGGTACCCGGTAACGGCGATGCTTGTTACCGGGGCCATAAATAACATTCTCTTGTACCTGCCATACTTATTTTAAATGAAGCGAGTGTCCAAACGGTGACCGTTGACCATGCGGCCTCTTGCTGGTCGTTAGCAGGACATCTGCCATCTGCCCACTATTCAAGACGCCCATCATGAAATAAATATTCATTATAGTATTTTTGTTTTCTATATCTTAAAAAATAATTATTTCTAGATTAACTACCAATTAAAATAATAAACAGTTTTGCCCTATCGAGGTTAAATCTTTCGTTTAAATGATTTGAACATCGGGAAACCTGTATTTCCTCATTTCGGTGTCGATCTTATCGATTATGACGACAGACGACAGTGGTTAAATTTATTTTCAGGTAGAACTCGACAATATAGAGCCAAACCGATAAATTTATTAATTTTCTGTATTCGAAGGGGACCATTTATGAGCTATATCATTTCGTCACTATGTCTATATTTTCGAATTTCCATAAATATGGCTGTTTGAAATTTAGTTTTCCTGATGATTTCAAAACTACAGATATTATCTGGATAAAATGTTTCAATAAAAATGGAGACTGACAGGGACTGACAGCTACGTATTATTTTGATCCGAACCATATTGAATAGTAAAAACCTGCAAACAAAAAATACTATATAGCACTAATAGGACATCCTACATCTACAGTCTAAACTCGAAAACATCTGATTGTATCCTATGCCATGAGCATTGAAAATATCCCGCTGCCTTCGCTCTATATTTGATAATTTGACACTCGATTGTATGACGCAAGACTTGTTTTTAGTTCTTTGACTTTTGTAGCTTGTATGTAAGTGTTTTATTCCTTAATTTATTATCATTTTTATTGTATTTTTAATCTTGTAGCTTTGACTTGAAAATGAGACCATTTTAAGGTCTCGAAACTAGTAGTCAACTAATAAAGATTGTGGGATAAAAAGGACCTTTTTCTCCGTATTCAAAGGATTATTAAATTTTTAAAAACAACAAATACTTGCTACAGAGAGCGACCCTCACAATTCCCGGCACTTACAAAGTCAATTGCCAAAATTTCAAAACCCCCCCGGAATTAATTCCTGGCTACGCCCTTGCCGTGACCAACCTGCAGCGTCGTACAAAAAATTATTTTGGCTTCAAGCTGAAATAAAGTAAATTATGTTTATTATAGGTAAAATATTGAAAATTCAAAATGAATATTCAAATAATCCTTTTCGAGAAAGAATCATTATTATAGTAGTCAAATCGAATTGTCAACAATTTGTCACGGGTCATAATTTCGAACTGTGATCATAGTGGTCAGTGGTCATCTATCCCTTAGCAGTAAGAAACAAGTGTGGATGGGTTAGAACAGATGGAACTGATGGAAGATAGAATAGCAACAAGCAATCTGAAAGTTGAACTCATGAAAATAGCTTGAAGGAAGAGTTAACTTACCTATAATTGGAAGAAAATGACGGTAGCTGAACACTCAATACATTGAAACCTCTACAACTGAAGCTATGATGAACTATGCTCTATGACAAGTGTACAGAAAACCAGAACGGGTTTTCCAATAGCGATGATATAATTAGAAAAAAAGAAATCATAAAATTTCATCAGAGTTGATTTTTAATTTTTCAGTTGTTGTTGGATACAGCATGAACTTGTGACTTAAGATATCACCAAAGACAGAAATCACACGAAATGTCACGACCTGGGATGATAATTAAATGGACCATTTCTTGAGATAATTCCACCAAATTTCCTTTCCAATTAATCGATTGTTAAGGCGACTGAGTGGCAGGTGGCCCCATCTTGTTGAAACCACATATCCCTATTAAGTTAATTCAACAACACCAGGAAAAATGCAATTCATTCAACCAAAAATGAGCCTCATCAATGAGTGAAATTTTTCTATGAAACTGTTCATCATTCTCCATCAGTTCAAGAGCGAAATCCTAGAAAAATATAGGGACATTGCCGTAAAAAAGTTCCTGAATTCACGAGAAACATACGAAAACCGGCAGATGAGTGTAAGTTAATCAATTTCTCCAATCAAGCAATATTAATATTTAAGATAAAGTTTGCCGTAGCAGTGGCGTACCGTGGGGGGAGGGGGCGTGGTGGGGCGGTCCGCCCCAGGGCCCCGCACCAGCATAGGCCCCCAAATGGCCAAAAAGTACAAATGAGTTGAAAAGAAAAATAATTTATCAGGCCCCATGATGGCGGATATTAGTCCATATGTCAAACAAATAATTTTTTTTATTTGTGATTACATAATTTTATTTTGTATGAAAAACTATTCGAAGGTCAAAAAAGTCTAGCCACTTCGACATGAATCCAGAAAAGCTCAAATAACTCGGTAATTACTGAAGTCAGGAGCAAGAGCATCTTAGAGTGTTATCACTATTTTCCTTCGCATAAAAAAATAGGGTTCTGATTTGAGAAACAGAAGTTATGGCCAATTTTCGATCACAGTATGTATTCGAAACAACCTGTGATGATATTTATGAAATTCAAAAGATGACCTCACCACATTCTTCTACTTTGACGTTGTGAGAACGGTTCTCACTCGGGATGTTCAGAATAAGAAAAATTGACATAATACTGACAATGAATATTTTACTTTTTCCTTTTTTTTTTCGATATTTTGAAAACTGTTTGAATTAGTACAATGGTTTTAACTGAAATGTATTCACCATTGAATACTCAATCATATCTGAAACGAATCAATTGAAAAAAAAATTAACAAATTTATTTTTACTCCCTGTATAACCGGAAGTGCTCAGGATCAAAAAAATTTCAGGTCTGTAGAGAATTCCGAATAGTATCATAATCGCAATTTTCAGATTTCAAATATGTCCAGGTATCCAGAAACGTCTAATAGGCACCCGAACTTGGGACACCCTGTATACATATATATACAAAAGGCCCCCGCATCTATGGCCGCCCCAGGCCCCCAACTATGTCAGTACGCCACTGTCCCGTAGGATATCAACAAATTTATTTATTTCCCCAGGAAGATTTTTTCGAATATCATTTTGTACATCAATTTAAATTTTTGTAGAACACACCTGTTGGTTGCACAACCACTCGTAAGGAATTCCTTACGAACGTTATTATACCTTCCTGAATAATAATTCAGGAGACTTTTTAACAAACTCATACCCAAATGGGTAGAGTTCCTCTCAGATTACTAGATAAACATGGTGTCAATTCACACCATTCATTAGAAGTGAAGTCGTGGTTTGCGCGTAATAGGATCTGCTTCGGATACTCCCTGCTTTTCCTCTAATGACGAAGAAACAGGACAGTCGATAATACCATCCTCTCTCCATCCAGCACTTCAGTCTTAATTGTTTGCGCATTCAATAAATTATCCATTAAACGACGTATCGACCTGCTGTGCCATCATCATTTCTGATGTGAATTTTCATGGTTACAATATTTTTGTATCTAGTATGCAGAAACAGAAATTTACAATCTACTTTTCTGCTGTAATACTACTTTTCTGCTATACTTCCACTATCATAGAGGTGATCGATTAGAATCATTGATATTGATTTTGTTTATCCTGATTACTCCTAGGTCTCCTGAGGGGACCCCTCTGAAGCTACATGCTTCGAAGCTTGAAACTTGTACGAGTTCGGAGAAGCAGTTGTGTTCTGTGTAGGCTTTGTAACTGTGTCCTTACGCGGCTTACGCCACCTTAGGCACAGCACTCTTAATTTTTGACCCAACAGTGAGAATGGTGGCCCCTACCGAGACTGGAAAATTTCTTTCCTAGCTCGGTATTGAACTTCGGACTTGCCAGGTTGCATTTTTCCGTTCCCTATACAGTCAGCGCGACAGGTCGCTCTCACCGTATAGGAAACGGAATGCAAAATGGAACACTCTGTTTCCTAGTAGATATGCGCGATGTGCTTACTGTCCTGTCCTGTTAGTCTTCTGGGTGCCGTTGAGACAAATTGCAAATTATTAATAAATTTTTCTTACTTTCTGTATAGCTTTATTAGGTAGAGTCTACCACATTTTTTCTCTGTAAACATTTTTGTAGTCGCGGTTTTTTTTCAGCAAACCTCTCCTAAGTCGACCATATTTTCATTTTTCTTGAATCTCTGATTGCATTTTGTAGAATGCAATCAAAAGAACAATCTTGGAGAAATGAGAGAACATGATTGTATACCAACATTAACATGACTGATAGTCGCATTTTTTCAAAGTTATACCCTCCCGAATTTTTCAGAATCGGTTGATACAACCATATGAAGTATGAAAATGCAATTGTGCGACAAAAAAGTGGCGATTTCCTTGTCCGACAAATGAAAAACGAAGATTTTTTGGAATAAAAATTATGAATAATGTCTTTTTTTCTTATTCTCTCTCCACCTTGAAAATACGTCGCGTTCATTCAAAAATTAAAGAATTCACTGCTCTAATTTGGTTATGAATAGACTATATCCATTTATAGGATATAACTTTGCTCATGTTACAAATAAACATTTGATTTTTTGAGGACCATTTCAGTGCTGAATACTATCATCCAGCTGTCCGACGAATAAAGTTGTTGCCGATATAATATTCTCAGTAGTGATGGAGTTTTTTTTTGCAAACATGTAAAAAATATCCGTGGCTTTAAAACGAAAAAGGAGGTAGTGACATCCTTAAACTGTGCAAAATATTCTTGGTATCAAGAGAACATCATAATCACAAATATAAAGATGTCATTCTACCTGACGATTGGTGTGATACTTTTACTGGATACCATTCGTCTTGTTACCATGAATTCAATGTAAGGAAGAAGTATTTTCATTGTTTTTTTATTAGATTTGAATGAAAATGTCAGTAAACAATTTGAATTATACACTTTCAATCAAAATCAATAGTTTCATTTCAATAATAATCAAAAAAGTTTCTGAAACAAAACCATTATATTCAACTAGACTAAGGATTTGCCGCAGTTTATATGGTGGACAGTTGTTTTTTCTATAAAACGAATCTTTCTAAAATATAAATTCATTCTTGTCCGATAAATATTAATGAATTCAAAAACTCAAAAAAATCGTCGATTTTCATCTGTCGGACAAGAAAAACACCACATTTTTTGTCGGACAATTGCATTTTCATATTTCATATGGTTATATAAACCGATTCATAAAGATCAGGAGTGTATTGATAATCAAAAAAATGTGATTTTCAGTCATGTTTATATTGGTAGACAATCATGTTTTCTCATTTTTCTCAGATTGTTTTTATGAATGCATTTTACAAAAAAAGAGTACGTATGTGTTGTGAACCAGATTACTTTTATTATTTTCTTTTTGGGAAATTGTTTGAGATCAATTTTCGGATTTGTCGCGTTCATTATTAATGTGGAATGCTCCTATTTTTTGTGGACTGAAACAGGTGTTGCTTACGCGATGCCAGGGAACAGCCAGTATGAATCGAGATCCAACGAGATATACAGCTATCAACGGCTTTTATGATTTACTTCACGATTGTTATATTCCTGGTTGTGCAAATTTTTAAGGTGAACAATATAGGCTGCAAACTGATTTGTGCAGTGCATAGTGAGAGCTCTCAAGGATTACGACACCATCAACGGGGTAAGTCCATGAAATTGAAGAGCATTTCATCGTCACATTTTTTGTTTAATTTCATATAATAATTATTATTCTTGAAAATTATAAAATACGGTCCTTCGAGAAAGTCTGGTTACGACAGTATGATTAAAAAAAATGGAAATATGGTCGACTTACGAGAGATTTGCTGAAAAAATCCGCGGCTACAAAAATGTTCACAGAGGAAAAATGAGGTGGACTCAACCTAATAAAGCTCTACAGAAAGTAAGAAAAATTTATTAATAATTTGCAATTTGTCCCATCGGCACCCAGAAGACTAACAGGGCAGTGAGCACATCGCGCATATCTGCTAGGAAACGAGTGTGAGAAAGGCTAACATAGAACGGTTTTAACCCTTAATCTTATGTGAATGCAAATGGGCCTATGCATCACCGAAAAGTGATGAGAGGAAGAAGGGCTCAGTGCCAACCCCAAAAACATCACTCCTATTCCTTAATTATTCAATGACTCTCTAAGATTGAGATTTCTTCATCAAATGGCCAGATTGAATTTTTCCAGAGAGGTCGAATACCTAGGTCTAGGTGTCAGACTAGATATTAAACTCAACTCGAAAAAACACATGCATAAGGCTCTTAGGAAACACTTGGAAGCTAAAACCAGACATGGTACTCTGGTCCTTTATGTAGATACTACGCCCCATTGTCACCTTTGCGTATTGCGTCTTAAGTATGTTGGCAAAATCAGAAGATGACACCTCACGCCATTGTCTTGCTGCAACACCTTTCTTGTATAGGTGTAACTGGGGCAGGCAATACGGCTCCCACAGCAGTGCTAAAGATTATACAGAATGGTGAAGGTTTCAGTCACAAGGAACTAATAATATACACTTTATTCAGCAGCGCAACGTTTCGGGAAATTTATTCCCTTCCTCAGGCTAAAAATAATTTTACTTAAATTAGCAATGGGTAGCATGAGATCCAATATATGAACTAACCACAAAATTACTCTTAAAAAACTACACAATATAGAACAAACACCAGGCAGTATTACAATTCAAAAAACAACCAATCAACATTCGATGATGGAACATAAAAAAACGGAAATGAAAATTACACCAGCTCACCTTGTGAATAAGAAATTACAATGTAAATCATTTGAAAACATTCAAATTCGTGGAGAAAATAAAAACAATAATTTTCTTTCATTTCGGGGATCCAAACAAATTCTCTGACGTATATCGGTCGCAGGTTCATCCATTCGAATGTAAAACAGAACTGCACCAGATGGAAAGTGATATGTCATGAAAATCACAATTTTATTTCTTTGATCAGATTCGAGTATACGATGTTTAATGAACCTTTATCAGACCGCGCATTGATTGAATTCGGGTCTCTCTTAATGCAGAGCATCTCTTTGAAATTCCGTTTGAACCAATTGTTCTCCTTGGTCAGAATTTTTGCTGATATAGGTTCATTAAACATCGTATACTCGAATCTGATCAAAGAAATAAAATTGTGATTTTCATGACATATCACTTTCCATCTGGTGCAGTTCTGTTTTACATTCGAATGGATGAACCTGCGACCGATATACGTCAGAGAATTTGTTTGGATCCCCGAAATGAAAGAAAATTATTGTTTTTATTTTCTCCACGAATTTGAATTTTTTCAAATGATTTACATTGTAATTTCTTATTCACAAGGTGAGCTGGTGTAATTTTCATTTCCGTTTTTTTATGTTGCATCATCGAATGTTGATTGGTTGTTTTTTGAATTGTAATACTGCCTGGTGTTTGTTCTATATTGTGTAGTTTTTTAAGAGTAATTTTGTGGTTAGTTCATATATTGGATCTCATGCTACCCATTGCTAATTTAAGTAAAATTATTTTTAGCCTGAGGAAGGGAATAAATTTCCCGAAACGTTGCGCTGCTGAATAAAGTGTATATTATTAGTTCCTTGTGACTGAAACCTTCACCATTCTAATTGATATTAGGAACGATAAGTGCTTTTATTATTAAAGATTATACTTTATCTGCCTCCCCTACCTACATGTTAGGAAATGTGGCCTGCGAGACGCTTGCAGAATCTCATTGAACACCAAGCTCCTACCCGGTGACTTGGCAAAACCCTCTAACATGATGTCGACTACTTTGATTTCGAGGCAAAGTGCAGTAAATCGAAAAAAGTCATCCATATGGTATCTACAGTCTTCTCCTTCTTCTTCGTCGTACCATATGCTGTCAGCCTCTATTTTCCAACTTAACCGTTCCTCTCAGCAGATGTTGATATCCAGAATTCTTTCTATCTTTTAGGTGGTCTACCCATTGGTCTTCTAGTTTGTGGGATTCCATCTCTCGCTATTCTTGCTATTCTATTATATGCCATATGGTATATGGTCCTAGAGCAAGAACCCTCCGTTTTGCAGGCGGAAATAATGGCTATCTATAGGTGCATCCAAGAGTGTTTGAAAATAAACCTCAAAGAGGCGCTCATAAATATATCAATCGACTGGAATCTAACTTTCAGTGGTCAGTGATCATGCAGCAAAACCATGAAAGTCATGAAACTAGCCAGAGGCAACAAAGTGACTCTCTTCTGGGTGTCAGGGCACTGTGGAATTGAGGGTAATGAAAAGACTGATGCACTTGAGAAAAGTGCACCAAAGGTTGAACCCATTGGACTTGAACCCTTCCATGGCCTTGGCAAGGACCAAGGTAGCGTTACAGCAATGGGAGATGCAAAACATTAGACTGCTCTGGAGTAGATCTCTGATATCGTGATGTTCGGGAGAAATTACTTGCACTCCTTGTGAACCAGGTATTCTAGTCCTTAAGTCGAGCTTTTCTTCGGTTATTCCAAGAAACGCGAGGTTTTTTGTGCTAACAGTAACAATCGAGTGAATACCCCAGTGCATTGACTAAGCTATAATAGCTTATAATAATCGGAACGTAAAAGACACGGTCTTTGACTTTCCCGTCCGATTAGTGCCCTACTAATAGGTTCAATATGGGTTCTGACGTAACAATTCTCCCAAGCAAGTCTTCCACCAGTTATAGCAGAAACTATTATAGATATCAATGGATGTCCAGAAGTCCAGCCATTCAGTTCACATATCAGGATATTTGCAGCTGTCCTAATCAACCTACATGTTCAAAATTCATATTTTTGTTTTTATTAGGTATACCACAAAGTTTCCTACTAGAATGGGCTTCCTGGTCGGTTACAATGTTACAAAGAAGAACCGGTATATGATTTTATCCACTTTTTTCTGTGGTTCACCGAGAATCCCGAAACATCACTTTTCTACCTTTTCAGTGCAATTTCACTCTGCAACGAGACGAGTCGCAACCTCGATACGCCTAAACTCGCAAAGTCGGACCCCGTTACAGGCGTACCTAAAAGTGTATTCGTTAATATGAGATAAGGACTCTACCCGGTACAACTTTACACGAAACTAGCAGATAATTCTCTTCCAGTCAGGCCAACCGTAACTACCATTTCCTACAGTGTTCACTTTGTGCTATTTATTTCTATTTTATACACCCATTCTATTCTTTAATTCTCGTTGCGAGAAGAATTGGTACAGCAGTACATTTCTTCTCACCAAGAGAGCTCCTGTATTATATTCACCACATCTTGCTAAGTTAAGTGATGTTCTTCTGTGTATATAACTCTGTGTAAACCATCGAATGTAATGTTATTGAATTATTTATTCAACCGACCTGCATGGTTCACACTAAATCTTTATGGAAGAGTCCCATCCCCGTCATAATGGTCTAGGGCTCTTTCAGTAGCGTATTACAAATATGGAAAAATTTTGCGATTCCATCTTTATTTTCCTCTATCTTGATAGCACAAAATTATGGCATGATTCTGCTAATACTTGAATTATGCAATCTGTTTCAAAGACTGTCCCAAGAACTGTCGTGATAATTCCTCGAGAAATCACTCGAATCCAGCGATACGGTAATTCCGATTAATCTAAATTTTCGGGCACAACGCGCATTCAATTAGGAACTTTGATGAAAAGATATTCAAAAATCTATCTATATTCTATCCATTTATTTCCATTGGCTGAAACACTGGACACCGATTCTAGCCATCGGAACACAAATTCTGTTGTCATCTGATGAATTGAAATTTTTGGACATATCGAGAATCTTTCTATGAGTGAGAGAAACTGTATCGATTTTTTATATCAACAAGGTTCCATGGTGTAATGGTTAGCACTCTGGACTCTGAATCCAGCGATCCGAGTTCAAATCTCGGTGGAACCTATTTATTTAAATTTTTGAAAGAACAAAAACTATACTTGCGGATATCAAAAAATTTGACGTTTGACGGAGATTCATTACCTAAAGAGGTTCCATGGTGTAATGGTTAGCACTCTGGACTTTGAATCCAGCGATCCGAGTTCAAATCTCGGTGGAACCTATTTATTTAAATTTTTGAAAGAACAAAAACTATACTTGCGGATATCAAAAAATTTTACGTTTGACGGAGATTCATCACCCAAAGAGGTTCCATGGTGTAATGGTTAGCACTCTGGACTTTGAATCCAGCGATCCGAGTTCAAATCTCGGTGGAACCTATCTATTTAAATTTTTGAAAGAACAAAAACTATACTTGCGGATATCAAAAAATTTTACGTTTGACGGAGATTCATCACCCAAAGAGGTTCCATGGTGTAATGGTTAGCACTCTGGACTTTGAATCCAGCGATCCGAGTTCAAATCTCGGTGGAACCTATCTATTCAAATTTTTGAAAGAACAAAAACTATACTTGCGGATATCAAAAAATTTGACGTTTGACGGAGATTCATCACCCAAAGAGGTTCCATGGTGTAATGGTTAGCACTCTGGACTTTGAATCCAGCGATCCGAGTTCAAATCTCGGTGGAACCTATTTATTTGAGTTTTTGAAAGAACAAAAACTATACTTGCACTCTTGCAGATATCAAAATATTTGACGTTTGACGGAGATTCTTTACATGAAGAGGTTCCATGGTGTAATGGTTAGCACTCTGGACTTTGAATCCAGCGATCCGAGTTCAAATCTCGGTGGAACCTATTTATTTGAATTTTTGAAAGAACAAAAACTGTACTTGCAGATATCAAAAAATTTGACGTTTGACGGAGATTCATTACCTGGAGAGGTTCCATGGTGTAATGGTTTAATGGTTAGCACTCTGGACTTTGAATCCAGCGATCCGAGTTCAAATCTCGGTGGAACCTATTTATTTGAATTTTTGAAAGAACAAAAACTATACTTGCAGATATCAAAAAATTTGACGTTTGACGGAGACTCATTACCTGAAGAGGTTCCATGGTGTAATGGTTAGCACTCTGGACTTTGAATCCAGCGATCCGAGTTCAAATCTCGGTGGAACCTATTTATTTGAATTCTTGAAAGAACAAAAACTGACTTGCAGATATCAAAAAATTTGACGTTTGACGGAGATTCATTACCTGGAGAGGTTCCATGGTGTAATGGTTTAATGGTTAGCACTCTGGACTTTGAATCCAGCGATCCGAGTTCAAATCTCGGTGGAACCTATTTATTTGAATTTTTGAAAGAACAAAAACTATACTTGCAGATATCGAAAAATTTGACGTTTGACGGAGACTCATTACCTGAAGAGGTTCCATGGTGTAATGGTTAGCACTCTGGACTTTGAATCCAGCGATCCGAGTTCAAATCTCGGTGGAACCTATCTATTTAAATTTTTGAAAGAACAAAAACTATACTTGCACTCTTGCAGATATCAAAAAATTTGACGTTTGACGGAGATTCTTTACATGAAGAGGTTCCATGGTGTAATGGTTAGCACTCTGGACTTTGAATCCAGCGATCCGAGTTCAAATCTCGGTGGAACCTATTTATTTGAATTTTTGAAAGAACAAAAACTGACTTGCAGATATCAAAAAATTTGACGTTTGACGGAGATTCATTACCTGGAGAGGTTCCATGGTGTAATGGTTTAATGGTTAGCACTCTGGACTTTGAATCCAGCGATCCGAGTTCAAATCTCGGTGGAACCTATTTATTTGAATTTTTGAAAGAACAAAAACTATACTTGCGGATATCAAGAAATTTGACGTTTGACGGAGATTCATTACCTAAAGAGGTTCCATGGTGTAATGGTTAGCACTCTGGACTTTGAATCCAGCGATCCGAGTTCAAATCTCGGTGGAACCTATCTATTTAAATTTTTGAAAGAACAAAAACTATACTTGCGGATATCAAAAAATTTGACGTTTGACGGAGATTCATCACCTGGAGAGGTTCCATGGTGTAATGGTTAGCATTCTGGACTTTGAATCCAGCGATCCGAGTTCAAATCTCGGTGGAACCTATTTATTTGAATTTTTGAAAGAACAAAAACTGTACTTGCAGATATCAAAAAATTTGACGTTTGACGGAGATTCATTACCTGGAGGGGTTCCATGGTGTAATGCTTAGCACTCTGGACTTTGAATCCAGCGATCTGAGTTCAAATCTCGGTGGAACCTACTTCATTGAAATTTTTCATTTAAGTATAATTCTCTAATAGAAATGTACCTACAAAAATATCAAGAAATTTTACATCAGAGATTTATAACCTATAGACATAGAGGTTCCATGAAGTAATGGCAATCAGACGCTATTAAGAAATTGGGGTTTTATGATGTAATGATTGGCACTCTGGACCCTGTCTTTAGCGGTCTGGGTTCAAATCTCGGTGGAACTTAAAAATTTGAATTTTTGGACTTGGCAGAAATACTAAATAAGGAATGAAAGCAAATTTCATCAGCTTTCTGTATTCCTAATAATATACATACAGGGTGTTCCATTTGAAATAAACAACTTTCAGTCACGTTTTCAAGCAAACAGAAAACTGTATTTTTAACTGCTCTGTATTGAGGTAACGTATATCAGGCTTATGTGTTGGAAGCATTCATGCATTACCTAACTCCAAACCAAACAATGTCATAGATAGTGTTTCTCAACCGAAAGTTATCAGCATTTTTAGAGGTCATGATTTCTGGTGAAAAAAATTGAAATTAATTTTCATTTCGAAAACAGCAACAGGGAAATGTTGAGAAAAGTTTTTGGAAAGTTGTTGGAAAGTCCAAAAATAATATAATATACCAGGTGTTCCATTTGAGAAAGCAAAGTTTCTACTACTTTCTAATAGAAGTGGCAACACCGCGTTGTCTGAACTATTTCAGATGGGTAGAGAATGTCCGATAATGCACTCTATTAAATTTTCAAACCTATCCGATGTCTGCTTCACCAGAAACGTCCAATGTTCCATCCACCGTGAATCACCCTGTATACACAGAACACAACTGCTTCCGAACACGTACAAGTTACAAGCTTCGGAGCTTGTAGTTTCTGAGGGGTCTCCTAGGGAGACCTAGGTATAATCCATATCAAATGGAACGCTTTCCAAGTACCTAGTCTTCTTTGGGGAAAAAGTGTTTCATTCGATGAGAGAAATGTAAAATTCGAGTCATGCCCTCTCTAGATATAGTGAGAAAATGAAAATGCAAATCAAAATCTACATTCCAGTAACCTGAAAGATTAAACCTTTTAGAAATTTTTGTATTCACGATAATTATAAAATGTTTAATTTGCGAATAGCCACCAACGACAGAAAACCTACCTTGAAATTCACCATTTTCCAAGTCGATTAAATTTGCCTCACACCAAAACCATATTTGTGATTTATTTTATAGCCGGGGGTGTTGATATTACGGCCCTACCGAAATGATGTCCATAATTTCTTTGAGGTATGCTTTAGTCACGTCCGTGAAGGCAGAGGTCGTAAACTCTCTATAAAACGACTTCGATATAGCTGATAATGGAAGCCCCTATACCGTTTTTAGGCCCACTTAATTTGCTGGCGACATATAAGTGTGAATTTTTGCCTGGGTCCCCATTTTTTGAGAAACATGTCGATAAAAATTCGATGGTGATAGCATCAGAGCGTGTTCACCAGACCAATGGACTTCAGTATAAATTATTGTACGCTTCTTCTTTTTTTGCATTTTCATTTCTTCTCAAACTGAGCATACAAAAACACAAATTTTTGTGTCTTTTGAATTTATTTCGTGTCGTGCTTCGATTTTGAGGGGGAAAACTTAAAACCATTTTCTTCTTCCACAGGAGAAAACTCATTTCAATAAAAGTCAAGGAGAAAATTCTTGAAACACTGATATTTAAAAAAATGATGAATTGATGAATAACACCCCTCGCCTGACGGCTCGGGCTGCAAAATTCATCTGCGTGTGTTATGACTTACATTACCGCTCATAGAACAATATTATACTATTTTGTCATCCGAACGTTTGAAAATTGCGATTAAAGAAGTCATAAATTTTATGTTAACCAAAAATTAAATTGAATATTCTGTTTTCTGTGAAACCATAAATTTGTATTCAGAAACATCGAATCACAATTAAAAGGCACTCTGCGGTTTTTTGAAAAGATGTAAAGAAACGACATGACTTTCTTTGTTCCTTTGGAGCCAAAATCAATAGGTATTTTGCTCCAAGTCGGAATTTTATTCACGTGATATAAATATTTGCAATTCAAATATTGATCTATAAAATGTTGGAAATGCAGATCGATAGCCTTTGACCTATGACGAATGTAGAGAGATTGGATTTGAAAATGGAAATAATTTGGTATCAATATTAATCAACTGGAATATTAAAAAATGCTGAGGCATATAAAGATTTTCAAGAAGAAACTGTTTAAACCGAAAATGAATGAAATGGGGTTGTATGATTCGTCATCAACATCTCCAAGCAGCCATAGATTAATTCTATTATTGTGTTTTTGGAAATACGTAAATGCAACAAAGTTCAAAATAAGGCAATATCAATATATTTATTTCCTAATCGAAGATTAGCAAATATCTTTTCAATGATTTCAATTCGTCCCAAGGAATCTACTGAATTTTACGATTTATATATTTATGTCTTACAGAAAGCCAGGAGTCGAGTTCCCCATATCAATTCCTATTTTGAGGGTTGCCTATGTACACTCGCTAGGCGCAGAGATGCAATTCTTACCCCCACCACGAGACGATTGAGGGGTAGTAAAGCGATATCAAAACTTTCTTCCGCCGAGCAAACTGATTGATGAACCCTGTTCGTTACCACGAACAGATTCTCTCTGCATCGAAATCTCATCCTCATTTCAACCCCTAGTTACTAGAGGGCGCTTAGGGGGATAAAATCAGTTTTCCTCTTTCATTCAAACTGAATTATTTCGTAAATTTTGATTGTTGGAAGTCCATTGACGAGTGTATGAACCGTTTGTTCAATCAAATTTCGAATTGGAAGGCGTAAGGTGTAAATCCAATTAAGTGAAATTACCGAGGCAGAGCCGTAATTAAAGACTAGGGGGAAATGGTAATTAATGTTTGGCTTCAGGGAGAGTGCGGATAAATTTCATGAAATAGCATTTCATGATGATATAGTGGAATTCTATCCCAATGAATTTATTTTAAATTCAATATTCCGACGTAAAAATCAAAGACAACTATTTTTAAAAAACCAGTTCCGGTATGCTATCGATTTTCGAGCTAAGCATGTATTATACAGATATCGTATTTCATATATTCATTCATCAAAAAAAAATTGAGCAATATTCTACTGTTCTGTAGAAGATTTTTTAATGATTCAAGAATCTATATAATTTAATATTGATCATCCAAGATGCGTAAATGATTTTCGTGACACATTAGTGCTTATAGTGACTGACCAAAAAAATAAACTAAGGATGAAGCTCTACCAATATCTGTTTGAGTTTCAACTCAATCAACTCGATACTCCTTCTTTACCTAAAAAATACTTGATGGCCTAGATTCTCATTTCGTCCTACTGAAGAACGTTTCACAATCAATTGAATGAACAGAACAGGATGAATATAATAATATTAGGAGTATTTTATCAATACTTTATTAGGTACAAGAACATATTTATCTCAAATCACACCTTTACATATTATAATCAGTGAAAAATTAAACGTGTGTTTCTAATAAAGCAAAAGAAAAATATGCATAATTCCACAAAGTTTAGTTTTTTTCATACAATGATACAATCATTAATTAACATCTAACTTAAAAATTGTAATTAGATCCACCTCTTAGTAGATACCTATAGATTCGCATTCTAGAATCCATAACGAAACAAATGTTATATATAGATGTCAGAAAAAAAATGACAGCAGAATGATGTTGAAAAAATCGTCCATGATGCTGATGGATGAAAAATAATGGGAATTTTTTCAATATTTCACTAGATTTTCACATGGTTCTGGTTGAGCGATCGGAACAAAATTCTGCATGAATGAAGCTTCAGTACCTCAATACCTAATTCTTCACCATTATGCAAAATTCAAGTCGTTTTTTAATTCCCAGAAAAACAAAATTTGGGCCTGTCATATTCACAGATTCCTTGATAGCATTTCGCATTCGAAATTCGAAACTATATATACAATGAAAATTTAGGTTTTCCCGTTCGAGAGTTATCTATGCTTACGGCTGGATGGACAGAATTTAATTTGACCACGGTTTCGTTATCAGTAATTCGAATCTAATCAATTGGAACCTTGTCGGCTCAAAAATCGCAGAATTCAGTTATCGTGACGAAATCTATCAAGATCTTCATCATTTGCTAAATTTCTAGATTTAAATTCCTTCAATGAAAAATTTGAATGCAAAGACTTCTTCAACAGTTCGCGAATCTGATATATATATTGAACCTATTGTATTTAAGTTATGTGGTTTTATTTTCTGTTTGATTGAATATTTATGAAGAAATATATGGAAACAGAATATTATTATTATATTCCTTGCATCAGCAATTTGATATTGTAACTGATTTGAAAAATTTTACCTATGTGGGTACCTACCTCCATTTTTTTCGTGAATTTATTTTCAAAACTGATTGTTGAATTTTCAAGTCTGTTTCATCGGTAGATATATCTAGAGATCCATCTCGTGCAGTTAATGCATTCCTTACCTGCTAATCAATGGGTGCTTTATGTTTATATAGAATTGTCATGTGCATTTAGTTCAACACCAATAAATACATTCCATATAAACTTTAAATTCCTTATGAGACATTCCCTCACCTGAATATTATCAAAAATATATAGGTATTATGAAATTGAACAGATAATTATGAATTATGAAAAATACATTAAAAAAACAAATAGAATCATGCCATTAACCAATTTGAAAAACATAGCCCTATAAGAAAGAAGCTCCGAGAATTTAGAACAATTTTACAGATTCTATGAATAAAAAGGGTTACCTGAAGTACTGAGGTGAAGTCAGGAGCTTTTGCCAATAATGTTATTAGATTGGATTTCAACAATGAGTCCAGTTAATTGATCATTTGACAAAGAAATTAGCTGACTTGTGCCATTGTTTATTTAATGAAATCTCGAGGTTTGCAAGTTCTTGAATGGAAGATTGAGGGACGTTCACCGCTTCCGAGAGCTTTGAAGAAGCAACAATAAAGTTGCGAAACGTCGCTTGAAGGAATGCATTAGCGTCTTTTCTTCCAAATTTTATTCCACTCCCACGAACGTTCACATAGTAAGTCCAGTTAATTTTCGCAATTCCATGTTAGATCTTCAGAATCCGTTGTGTTCGATAGACTTCTAAGGGTTTGCTTTGCACCATGAATTTCTTTTAAATTTGAATGCAAACTTCATTTTATTTAAATAATAAGTTTGACGTCAGCAAGAACTCTTTTTCTATAAATTCCATTAACTTTTATGAAGTATCTCGGTTGGCCATGATATTCCGACACCGTGAATATTTTGAAAATGTTAGGTTAAAGTTTTCCTGTCAGATAACTAAGCAACGTTGTCCTCTTTACACAAGGTCGTAGTAATTACGTATTTGTCAAAATGGTTATTGACTTTGGGAAAATATTGGATTTGGAAAAGATTATGTGAATTCAATAATTCCGGAGACCTGGCGAATGTTGAAGAAACTTTTTCTCTGTTGATACTGGAAATATTTCGGGTATATAAACATGGTTGGAAGATTCAGTTGTGCTATTTTCTTGTACGGAAATCAAGAATCGAATGATGAAATTACTCTGTTTTTGTTCATTCGAAAAAAGAATAAAAGTACTCGTCGAATAACGAGACAGAAAAACTTCTAAACGAACAGAGGGACCTATGGAATTCCCCACATTTCAAAATTCTCAAGAAATAATGCCTACAGAAAACCTTTTGGCCAACTTGAAATACTCCAGTATGAAAATGTACTACAATGTAGTAGTAGGGGAGAGTTCCTTTGAATTGGACAGTCCATGAACCGGACACTATAGTTTTCTACTACACCCGATAGTAATTGAGCAATGAGCATACTTTACGTAAATCCCATTTTCGCAACATTGAGCCACGTGTCTTGGAGAATGGCTGCATCTGTGGCTCGCGTCTTGTTGACGGGGCATGCATTGAAAAATCCGTTGCCGGTAAAGTAAATATGTACGTACATTTGCGAAGTGAATAGCTACGTTTCTAGTGACGATAAGTTGCCGATTTTTTCATATAAACATCAAGTGATTATCCCTTATCAGAAAGCTATTCTCCTAGAACTATATAACAGTATTCTCATGTTTTTGTACCATTGTCCACTTCATGGGAACAACTGTCCATAGCAAGGGCAACATCCCATGAAATGGACATTTTATAAAATAAACTTAGACTTATTTTTTTGAGTGACTAGCTTTTCTTTTTCTAGCTTTTTCTGAAAAAGTGAATCCACAAACCTCATGCTCATATTATGACGGTACAATTCGAAACTTTTTCATTTGAAATAATATTTCACACCAAAAATAATTAAATAGTCCGATTCAAGGGAGCTCTCCCCTACTTCGAAACCACAGTTAAACCTTGAAATAAATTAGCGTTGGCAACGTCTCTGAGAATTATTTAGACATTACCGATATTTCACGAGTGCCAACCTGCGACAGTTTTATGTGAAAAAATTGATAAACCTAAATCTTGGCCAACCGGGATACTTGAATGAAGGGAATAGAGTATATACATTACTTTGCATCTCATTTCTAGAAGTTTATCTACTCATTTACCTGGATCATGAGAATAATAATAAAATAAAATGAAATAAACGTAAAAGTAGTGAAACCCTATACCTCTTGCACTGGTTAATCTATGCCGTTCAAATATCTACAGAAGGTATTATAAAGAATAATTGAACAGTTCAATGCCTACTATCCTTCAAACTAAGCGATTATGGATCTTTATTGATATGAAATTTTCTTATTGGAATGCTCTTCTCTATTTCTGGGATTTTGAGCCGAGAATGCTCTTAAGTAATTGAGTTGTATTGACCAATGATGAACTCGTGGTTCAACTGAAGTTCGTCCGTTAGAGTTTGGGAAATTTTCTGATACGTTGGAATTCGCGAATGGCTGAAATCGTCCTAATGGTTTCGTAGTTTTTGAATCTCATTGTCTCAATATTTCAAGAACTAAAAATCCGTTCGATTTCAAATCTAGTACACAAAGTATTCAAAGAACCTGATGTTATTTGCACTTGGTCAAATTTGTAGCCAGCATGGTCACCCATTCATGTACTGCATTCCCCAGTGCTTCATGGCTTCTAGACCTGGTACACGTCCGAGCTCGCGAGCTCCCTTCAAAAATTGGGCTTTTTATGTCCATGATATCTCAGTTCGAATGCGGCGTAGACCAACAATTTTTTTTGAAATTAAATCTTAATCCTTTCTCTAGAATGTGCATCACACACTTTTCTGTTTTTCTTCGTATATTAGGAAAAAAACCTGGTGAGCTGTAATTTCATGAAAATCTGGACAAACGATTTTATTTCCATGATATCTCCGTCAATTTTCGGGATAAATGTATGAAATTTTCAGTAAACATGCGGAATTATATTTTGCGGAACGTGCAATATTCGCTTGTCCGTTTATCTGCGTGTATGAGGAAAAAAACCTGGTTGAAAATATGATCAATAGAGTTCCTACTTTATAATTCATTCAAAAATTGAGGGACAATAAACAAAAAAACACATCGGAAAACATTCTGGAAAATATTATTTCGCATGCAAACTGAAATTTTTATACATTTATCACGCGAATTGACAGAGATATCATGGAAATAAAATCGTTTGTCCAGATTTTCATGAAATTACAGCTCACCAGGTTTTTTCCTAATACATATACGAAGAAAAACAGAAAAGCGAGTAATACACATTCTAGAGAAATGATTAAACTTTAAAAAATTGTTGGTCTACGCCGCATACGAACTGAGATATCATGGTAATAAAAAGCCCAATTTTCGATGGGAGCTCGCGAGCTCGGACGTGTACCAGATCAGATGAGTAGTTCTTGAAATATTATTTCTTTCAGTTCCTGAATACGATTTTGAGCTCTAAGGTATGGCCTAAGACAGATAATTAGAGGAAAAATTGAATTTCTTTTTGAAATTGGTCACAATTAAAATTTCCCTTCTTGGGTGAACTAATCTTTCATATTTTCTGTGTTGACAAAGAGGAAAAGGAAAAGTGAATAAAACAACTATCAGCAGAATATTTTATTCATGATTCATTTCATCTGGGTTCTCTGCTGATCGATTTCTCAGCCCTACTTCCTACTTCCATCTGTTGGTCACCTGAAACGAATTGATATCATTAAAATCCATTTTCCGCCAGAAGAAATGTAACAATTTTCATTTCACTCATTGAGATATATTCAGATATGTCAAGCTCGATTTTATATTCATAATTATAAGATAATCAAGAATAACTCAGCGAGAAAACAACTATGTTGCATTATTTGAAAAAATGTTATTATCGTTATATTATTAGTCCTCTGAAAATTCTGAATGAAAACGCTCATTGAGATGAAAGAAAATGATATTATTTTTCGACCATAATGGATACAAAATTAATTAATTTCCTATAATGGAAACACGAAAAAAGCATACATAATATATTCAGTCAATTGCTATATTAATGTATATGGTAACATAATTTTTCTAATCTATTATGAGGTAACTATACCATGAATAAGTAAGTAATGGTCCGATAATCTTATGCTCATGAAATAACAATTATTATCATGAATTATGGACATTCATTCCACGAATTTTATTCTGAAATAATTGACAATAAATGTTTCTCCAACAGTATAAACGCAATGGGCGTGAAGAAAAGTAGTAATAAGATATAATACATATTCGATGTTCAAAATTACGATTCCTGCTTCATTTTCCACCAATTATTTTGAAATGGTTTTTGTCGTTTATGCCATAATCAATAATATGAGAATAGGGGAATGCGTAAAAGAAATCATCAAAGATACATTTATTATCTCCTCTTCCAACCTGTGAAGACCACAAATAAAGCTTTTTCGACGTTATCTGAATATCAACGTCCTCATTATCACCTCAAATTCCCTATTTTCATGTTTGCAACTGTCATTTGCATTCGAAAGCGTGGCTGTTCAATCATTTGAACGTTTAATTATAACGGAGCATTTGGATTTCAATGGCGTAAAACGATCATGGTCGGCCATATGTTGGGGGTGTGTGTAAACTCTCCCTTGTCCGGTTTTCCATATCACCCCTTCAGTATCGGCCAATGCATCAAAACATTCATTGTGTTTTTCGGCAGGCTGGATATAGGGGACTGCTAGAGGATGAATGTGGTATTTTATTGGGGAAATTGAAGATTCTTTGTGAATTCGGGGAAATTATTGACGTGCACACATTTGGAAGTTGGTCTTTCACTACTTTCACAACTAAAACTTCTTGACTCATTATGGTAGAGGATTAGTTTAGTCATACTTGCTGACAAATTTGATTCACTAAAGCTTTATGTGTAATTTCATTGTTTTCCAACGGAAACTCTTTGACACTTCCCTTTGGTCTTTATGTTGAAGAAACAAAGTTCCCAAGAATTTTCACAACAATAGCAGGTACTATTAGGACAAGAAAAATAATATTTTCAACTCAAAATATTTAAATATTTTGGATTCTAGAAATATTATGCAACAAGCATCGTTTTCCACAAATTATATTGAGAAATAGAATGCTCTAAGATTGAAGCTGACCAGGTAGAACTACACTGAAAAAAAAAATTAACGCACATTCTGAAAATCTCAATTTTAATGAAAGTTAACTCTACATTGACTTTATAACTTATTTTTTATGTTCTCTCGGGAAGGTTTTGAACGAAACAAGACACATTAAATGAAAGAAAAATTCAGGATTTCACCGAATCTTATGTGAAAGAAGAGAAATGAACAATTTTCGAAATACTGAAATGCTGATAAGTGATTTGATACTTGGTATTTCCACCCCTTGCGTTAATTACAGCTCGGCAACCACGGTTCATACTCAAAATGAGTGATCTTAAAATGTTCTGATCTAATCCTTCCCAGATTTCTCCGAGTTGGATTTCTAAGTCATTAAGAGTAGCTGGATGATTTTCTGAACTTCTCAGCCTTCTATTGAGGTTGTACCAAACCTGCTCAATTGGATTGAGATCTAGACTTCTTGGTGGCCATTCCATTCAAGAGACTTCAACCTCTTCAAGGTACTCCTGAACGATGCGCGCACGATGGGGTCTGGCATTATCGTCCATAAAAATGAAATTTTCACCAATGTATGGCAAATGACACTGTATGCTCTTCAAGAATGTTCCTTATATACTGATCAGCATTCATAGCTCCATTATCAACGACCACTAGGTCTGTGCGAGCAGTCAAAGATATTCCACCCCATACCATAATCGATCCTCCCGCGAAACCAGTAGTATTCAGGAAATTGCACTGAGCATATCTTTCATGTGGACGTCTGTATACAAGGAAATGTCGATCACAATGGTCGAGGCAGAATCTAGACTCATCTGTGAAGAGAACTCTTTCCCAATCGGCCTCTTCCCAATGGATATGCTCTCTCGCAAAATCCAAACGCGCCCTTCGATTGGCTGGGGTAAGAGCTGGGCCTCTTGCCGCGACACGAGGCCTTAAATAATATTCTCTGAGGCGATTTCTTATTGTCTGAGTGCTAATTTGCACCTCATGAGTTTGCTCAACCTGATTTTGAAGGAGGCGAGCGGTTGCAAACCGTTGTCTCAACGAAGAAACTCTCAAGTAACGTTATTGAATGGCAGTTGTTACCCGTGGTCTACCCTGTCCTGGTCTTCGGACATTCATACCTGTCTCCCTGAATCGCTGCAACATTCTGGACACACTTGTTTGGGAAACTCCAAACCTTTCTGCAATTCTTATGTATGTCCAGTGTCCACCCTTCTCCTCGCAAAACTACCGCTTGGGCACATTCCTCTTGGGTCAAATTGCGTGTTTCGCGTTGCATAGCGATCGGTGTAGAAAATCAAACGAAAGAAAAACTATTGATCACTAGAATTGATCGAGAACAACTGATTTTAGAATGGAGTCAATACATTCAAAATCTGATAATATCATCTTTTTTTTATTCCTGCTGGGAGAAAACATCTGTATTGAAGAAAAACATCGAAAGTGGATAACATATGCATGCATAATTCTGATGAAAATAATTATCATTGAGAACACCTTCAGTTGTAGAATAAATTTGAGATCTCCATGATGTGCGTTAATTTTTTTGAGCAGTGTATATTCTTCTCCGCATAAATTATGTAAGAGTTTATACCCTTTCGATCTATCCTCATATGTGGTCCATCATAGCATTACAGGAACCATATGCATAATATAATCGTTTTCAGTGCTCGTGACCAGAGATCAAATTCATCACTATAATTTACCACTTATCAAGCCCGATCTTGTCGATTTATAAAAAAAAGCACACGCGTTACCAACCAGCTATATAGACAATCGTTATTCGAACTTTGAAACAGCTGACGCTCGGGGCAGGTAATAAAGTCCGAACATAAATCACAAACAGTTTGTGAGAGGGTTATTCCCGGAAGAGGAACTGCTGTATTCAAATTAAACCGATGAGCAGGACCCTCGTATTCATGAGTCGAGTGTTCTACATGATGTAAATCATGGAAGTAATGAAATATTTTCGCGGTTAGACCTACGCGTGTAGTAAATAAATAATGTAAACAGATTCACCTTATAGGCAGATCCACTATGCTTCACATATTAGCCAGTTGAAGAAAATTCTGATAGCAGGAGAAAACAAATCTTTTATTGTCTATCTGTTGACTGTTGTAACAGAAATATTGGGATTTTGTTTAGATCTGAAAGGCCAATATTCCCCAGTCGTTCAAGTAGAACGAGCGCTCAAAAAAACATCCGTTAGTAATGTTCCACCAAGCAAGTAACAAGATCCCACAAGTGCAATCGATAAAGTCGAATAACGGCTTGGAAGTATTGAATTGCGGAGTCAATATCTCTCTGGATAATCACTTCAATCATAAAAGATTCATCACTACTCATATTTTTCTAATAAGAATCTGCTAATTGGAATAAATTAACCTTTCTCTTATGATACGAGAACACTTTACTTTCAATACAGAATATGGTAGAGGATATGAAAGAACAATATTCTCGAGATCATCTACCTACATCTCGATGATATCAGTTAGCATAACAAAAGACCCATGAGAAAGTGCTTAATTCAATTTCTCGTATGTACCAGGTCTTCGTCCAAAATAGGCCAATTCACCATCATGACCCAATTTTCCCTATAGACGACGTCAAGTGAAGGCTTGAAAGGCAACAAAAAATTCCAAATGATAGTCGTAGGAAAGCCTTGAATAGATTCAAAGGACGCTCATTATAATATTCATTGGAACATATGGTAAGGAACCCTTTTACTTTCTTTGAGATTGTATCTGGGCACAAAGAAGACGGAAGCCAGCTACCTGAAAGGGACAATGCATCCAGGAAGGGTTGACAGACACTCGGAAACGGAGGTTAGTGAGGGCCATATGCAAAGAAGTCAGCAGGTATCTTAGACAACATCTGCATACGGCGTCTCCTATTTTTTTTTCTACCTTGGAGCTTGGTTTGGATATGGGAATTATCGATCGACCCAGTCAACCAACTGACATCCGAAGACATTATTTAGGGTTGAGGAAGCTGTAGAATTTTATGCACAATTACTGAAAATAACAACATGATGAATTTTTTAGTGGTCAGATGAATTCACTTGAAGTTGGATTTTTTTCAAGTTTTTCTATTCTCCATTCACTTTTATTAAGTATCCCGGTTGGCCATGATTTAGGTTCATCAAGTTTTTTACTTAAAAATGACGCGGGTTGGCCCTCGTGAAATATCGGCAATGTCAAAATAATTCTCAAAGAAGTTTCCAAAGCTCTCAATTTAATCATCACGCTTGGAAACTAAAAATGCCGAAGGTAGTTTTGAAGAATCAGAGAAGTGGCAGAAGTGCTATGTAGAATTGAAAATCTGCTTCGTTATTTTTCAGTGAAATTTTAACACTTGATTCTTGATTTCCGTACAAGAAAACAGCATAACTGAATCTTCCAACCATGTTTATTCACGTTAAATTTAAATATTTTCAGTATCAACAGAGAAAAAAGTTTTTTCTGCATTCGCCAGGTCTTTGGCATTATTGAATTCACATAATATTTTTTAAAATTCATTAATTTCTCGAAGTAAATAAACATTTCGATAAATACGTAATTACTACGACCTCTATGAAGAAAGGACAACGTTGCTTATTCATCTGACAGGAAAATGACTTTAACCTAACATTTTCAAAATATACACAGTGAAATGTCAGAATATCATGGTCAACCGGGATACGTTATAAAAATTAATGGAGTATACAGGGTGTCCCACGATGTTCCATATATCCAATATCTCGGCTCTCAGACAAGGTAGAAAGTTCAAACGAAAAGTTTTTTAAATGGCATCAAAAACTCTACCAGGATCCGTCTTTAAAATCCTGTTTCTAATTACCATCCCTGAAAAAACTACCCCCAGATATTTTTGTCAAATGGCACCCTTATATTTTTCTCACTCTGGACGATTTCCCAGTAAAGAAGAAATATGTTAAAACAATTTTTTATCATTTTACGTAAATTCAACCCTTAAAAAAAATAATTATAATTTCCGGCACATTCACCATTTTTCTCAGTCCCTTCTCTATGTCTATGTTCTATACTCTCTAATTATTGTATACTAAAGGTTGCCACCGAAAACAATGCCAGTTTCAAAATAAAATGAGTTGTCAATAGACACAGAAAATGATAGATGTACCGGAAATTATAATTATTTTTTCTAAGGGTTTAATTTACGTAAAATGATAAAAAAATGTTTAAATCGGTATCGGGTAAAAGTCAAAGTTTCGGTTAGAATTTCTTTATTGTATCTTGACCAAGCTTTCGGAAATCTTCATTTCCTTCTTCAGGGTACTACAAACAGTGACAAAATAACTAAAAGCTAGCTTACACACAGAGAAAACTTCATACAACAACAGACGAAATACAGGTTTTTGGTCCGGAATCATACAACCAACACAAAACCAGCAACCGGCATTAAATTCTAGCATAAAAAACGCTGAAAATTTAGTTTAAATAAGGCCAACAATAGCAATTCCTTCTCTCGTTCCAAAAACCAACAACGCATTAAAAAATCACAGTTTAAAAGTGACAGTTAACAAATTTTATTATTTAATGCCGGTTGCTGGTTTTGTGTTGGTTGTATGATTCCGGACCAAAAACCTGTATTTCGTCTGTTGTTGTATGAATTTTTGCACGTGGTTATTTCGAGATTGTTGTAAGTTTTCTTTGTGTGTAAGCTAGCTTTTAGTTATTTTGTCACTGTTTGTAGCACCCTGAAGAAGGAAATGAAGATTTCCGAAAGCTTGGTCAAGATACAATAAAGAAATTCTAACCGAAACTTTGACTTTTACCCGATACCGATTTAAACAGTATTCAACAGTTTGGTCGATAATTTAATCAAGATAAAAAAATGTTTTAACATATTTCTTCTTTCACTGGGAAATCGTTTAGAGTGAAAAAATATAGGGGCGCAAAAAAAAATATCTGGTGGTAGTTTTTTCAGGGATGGTAATCAGAAACAGAATTTCAACAACGGATTCTGCTAGAGTTTTTGATGCCATTTAAAAAACTTTTTGTTTGAACTTCCTACCTTGTCTGAGAGCCGAGATATTGGCTGTTTGGAACATCTTGCGACACTGTATATTTCACCAGATATTCAACTGAAATTTGGCATAGATATTTCAATGTAGAATTTACATCATGTGACATACCAATTGCGATTGCAAATCTACAGGATGATATTTTTACTGGATAACTGTGTCCTGTAAGTTTGAAAAATTGTAAAAACAAGCTTTATTGTTATTTGAGACTTTATGGCCTCCTGTAGTTTCGTCGTATCTACCTACTACTGATTTCGAGAAAAAAAAAATTTGAACGATTGTCATAAAAATGCAGTTAGAATGAAAAGAAATCTAAACTCTTTCAGTCTTGGGATCTGGCGGGCTATGACTTATGTCCACCTCGTCCAATCCAGAAGGTTTTATAGTTTTCGTTCGAATACACCCTGCATATCGAAAACGAAACGTTTGCGGTCCCATGTATATGGGACTTATTTTTCATAAAATTATGCAAGAAGTTCTCAATCTTTTCCTCTATCGCTAGGAATACCCTATAAATTTCACGCAATACTTAATATTTCCTTTATTGAGCTCACGAAGTTGATTTGTTTCGAATATCAATTCGACCATAGTTTCCATAGCGTGAAGCGGATCCATATCTCATATCTTCATGTCATAAAACGGAAAATTTCGTTCAAACTTCTGATATCACAGGATCATTTCCTCTTTCCTCTGTATGTCGCGGACCGAATGCATACAGGACATCAATATTATGCCCTTATCTCTTGGCAGCGTGAATTTTCTAGAACGCAGGAAAAGGGAGAAAACCCCATACGCGAATGAAAAATGATGGTGTTTGGCTAACAAGCCCACAGACAGAACCTCCCATGGGCTTATTGGAATATAATTCAAGAACTGTCAAACGCCCCTCGTGACATTTGCATGTTGGGTTCGAATAAAGAGCCCGCTTCTTACCTGGACTGCATTCTCCTTTTTTATATCAGGAATAACCGTTGCTCTAACTGGAATATTCAAATCAGGCTCAATTGTGAAAATGCGGGCACAGAATGGGATAGTCATTATTCATCGTCGGGGATGGTATCGAGTAACGCGGTAGGTACGTTTTCTTCGGACAAGAAGGGTTGAATCCCGAAGGAAGTGAAGGATGGCAGGGTTCGTTGACTGGTATTCGGTTACCAAATACTTTCGTTCTCATTGTAAGATGATATGATAAATATACCGGAAGGAGACCTTGAAGTTAATCAACATTTTGAATTGCTTAGGGCTCATATTGAAAATTTCTTTATCATTAATTAATCAAGAAGTGCCAGAACTTTACCCTGAATTATTCAGGCGATGAAGAGTGGTCTAAATTAATAGATATTTTGAAAACTGTGTATTCGATTATGTCAGAATCATTCAAGATTTTTCAAACATAGTGAAATATGACTTTCAGCTTGGCAATTGCTATGCCAACTCGATTTGTTTTATAACCTCCCTTTTTCAATTTCATCGGTCTATTCCTGCTATAATACATATTTTTAATACCACATTCAAAATTTCCATTTAACTAACATATTTTGTTGTAAATATTCGCAGAGATTATATAGGGTGTCACATTGAAGAGGAAACAGAGGTCTTTTCTAGATCTTCCACATCACATATAAAGTTAATTATTTAACCAACATATTTTGTTGGGAATATTCGTAAGTAATATCATAAGTGCATCCAATTTTTCCGAAAAAAATGGAAAAAACACGTTGCTAAGTAATATTTTAACAAGAACCATGAGTGCTCTGGTGGCAACAAAAATCCGAGTCGAAGACGAGGATTTTTGCACCTGCACGAATGCTTTTTGTTAAAAAAATATTACTTTGCATTGTGTTTTTTCGATTTTTTTCACAGGAAAAATAAGATGCACGAATGGTATTTGACAAGACTATTTCAAGAGTAACAGATTATTCTGGATGCATTATGCATGTATTATTAATATTCGTTGACAACAACTGTCAAGTTTTGCCGCGGGTAAACCCGAAAAAACTGCTGACAGCTGCTGCCATACAGTTTTTCCATCTTGAAACCATTTGTGATTCAAAATTGCGCGTTTCTGATTGGTGGAAATTAAGACGAGGAAAATAGTCGCCGAAATTATATAGGGTGTCAAATTGAAGAGGAAACAGAAGTCTTTTCAAGATTTCGGAAAATCGCTCTCACCCATCAATTTTGTTTTCGAGGGGACTTTTTTTACATGGAAACCATCGTATAATTTCATCCTCCTTCGCGTCAACCCCACCTCGTAGATTTGAATATAAGTCTCAATTTAATCATTCGTCAGAATGAACCGCGAAATGTTCCTATCCTGCATTGACTATTTGAAATTGGTAATAATCTCATACTGTCAATTAGTTTTCAATAACATATCGCACGACCATATTCCCTATTAAAATTCGAGTTGGAAATATTATTTCATTGCTAAACAATTTATCTGTGCCATCGATCTTCGAAAAAAGAAGTATCCTCATCCAGTAAGTTTTTCTTTAAGAAAACACTAAAGGAAATATTTTGAAAATTTCGTCATTATTGTTTAGGCTGACGGAAAAATTTTGTTATCAACTCGTATATTGATCTAGCGCACGTTGAAATATTTCGATCACTAATTCCTCCCTTTAATAATTAAGCTGACCATATACTTATATAGGGTTGGGATGAAGTATGGAACCAAGTAAATATCTCTTAAACGAAAAGAACGATATTCATGAAAATTTGCAGGCGAGTGCAATGGAACAAAATGCATTTGTTGTACAATTTTGTGTTAATAATATACTTCCGGTTCAACCGGAAATGCCACTTATTTAATATCAATAGGACCCTCTTCATATTTTAACGGATTTTGAAAGAACTTGTGATTTCGAATTCATATATACTGAGTTTAGTGTAAAAAAAATTGTGAAAACGAGGTTTTGCTCAAATGAGAATCCTCATTGGATTCATCGAGCACATACCCAGCATCCACAGGAGTTAAATGTTTGGTTGGATGAGACTTGTCGAAAATAGGCTTGTGGGCCCATTTTTCATCGACGGAAACTTGAAATGTGACAAGTATTTGGATATATTAAATAACGAAATTATTCCTGCACTTCAAGAGAATGAACAATTACCACAAAATGTTTGGTTTCAACAAGATGGAGCACCTCCCCACTATGTTTTTTTTACACTAAACTCAGTATGTATGAATTCCAAATAACAAGCTCTTTAATAATCAGTAAAAATATATAGGGAGTCCCATTTAAATTAAATAAATTGATGACATTTCCGGTTGAATCGGAAGTATATAATTAACAAAAAAATGTACATCAAGAGCATTTTGTTGCATTGCATAATCAAAAACCTGGCTGCAGGGGAAAAAAACTACTTTTTCCATGACAGCGAATTTTTTGATTTAGTGTGAAATTCTCCACTTACTAGAACACAAAGTATTCATCAAATATTCATCTTCATTGCGTGATGAAGGTCGTAGTTACACATCATATAACAGAAAAAATGTCTTACAGAAGAAACCTCAAGTTTAGGAACAAATTGAGGATGTATAGAAAATTTGGTGAAATTTTTTAACATAATATGCAGTTCTTTCTGCTCGTCGAATATATGATGCGTAATTTGCGTGTGTACGGATATGACCGAGGATTTTACCTTTGGGATTTTCCAAAGCAAAATTGATATGCTGCTAGGAAAAAAATTTTCTGAAGTTTTTTGTAATTTCATTTTTTGATTCAATCAAAATTCCCCTTCTGTTTCGTTTGTGTTTTCCGTTATTTGGCCGTTTTTGAACCTTTCGCGAGTTCCACAAAAAAAATAGAATCCTGAATACATAATCTATTGACGAGTATGTTTTAATTCAATTTTCAAAAATATCCTGATAAGCTTCACAAAATTCTCACAAAAATAGGACGTCTGACGGCAAGTACTTACAATCAGATCCCATTTTTTCGATTGTTCGAGACCCAGTTACCTAAAAACTAAAAGTCGTAGAGCAGTATTAAATTAAATCCCTTTCAATACAATCCTATTCCTTTCATGCTCCCCATAATTTTCTCAGTGGCATTGGAAGTATAACGCCTAGGAGGAATAATTTCTTGGACCCGATTTCATTATGAGGCCTCCGTACCTATATGTCAGATTGACAATATTTTTGTTGATGAGAGAAGCTGCGAGAAATCATGATAATACTATGTTTCCGTCAACTCAGAAGCAAATGAAACGGTACCTGACACTGCACAAATTACTCTGAAGACAAAATATATTGTATAAAGATGACAAACTGTGAATATTTGATTTGTGAAATAACTCCCTCAGCTCAAGTTTGATAAATAACTCTAATATCATTTTCAGAATGTCATCTAGAATATCGCCTCTAATTTGGATAAGAATACTCCTATATTATATTCTTCCCGATGAATGAAGCTCAATACGTGCAATGTACGAAATTCCGATAAAATCCATTTCATCAACTTCGAATAGAAAACTACATGCCTGTTGAACCAACTATCTGTGTTCGCCATTGTCGAAGGAACGTGGATAGGAAATAAAATCGATGACAAACCATCAAATGGGGGTGACGACGCCGATGCCATTCGACGCTATGAAATCCAAATGAAATAGCTTCTTAAATATCGAGCAGGTATACGCAAATGAGACGAACCAGATGGAAATGCCTCATTTCAAGAGGCAATTGCGAAACAGTTGAGGTAGGTCAGGAGGCTCTAATTACGTGTAATAATTACAAGGATGAAGCGTCGACTAAATGAAAGGAAGAGAGGGTGACGTCGGAATCGGCCATCTTGAACATGCGCGTCGTTTTGGGGGGATGCCTCACACATAATACACATTCTCCGGTAGAGTTCGGCGGTGTTGCAATATTGTGACTTTTTTTATAAAAAACAAGATAAGTTTTGTGAGAAAAGTAGTTCGTAGTGTGTCTTTTCCGTATAAAAATTTGTATCTATTGTTTCTTTTTTTTATTGTATTTGAATCAATGTATTTGTAGTTTGTTTAACAATCAGAAATTAAAATTTTGAAAGTATTGATTTCGATCAATTTGATAAGCGATAGATAATGATCATATCATCCCAAATAGAGAATCGTCAATATTCAATATGTAAAAAATACATTCGATAAAAACCGAGTTTTATTAATTAAATTTAATTATTCAATCGAGAATTTAAATAAAGAAAAAATTTCAGAGCAAGGACGTGTGTTCTTTAGATTTTCAATCAGGGAAAAACCTCTGTTCAGATCATGATCGAATGAACGAATCATTAAACCAAATTCTCAATTTTTGTGGTGAAAATAATACACAACAAAGTTACTTAATTTTTGTGGGACATGCCATTATCGATGAACATTAAAACATTTTTTTGGCTGAAATTGGATGGAATTGATTTGAAAGAAACATTTTTCAACTAGATGGTGCAGCTCCACTTCAAATGGAAGAAAAACTTGGGGAGCTTTTAATCTTCAGAAGTGTTAATTGATCATCTGATATTGTAATTTAACACTAATTTCTTTTTGTAGAAATATTTTATATTTCAGCAGATCCCGTGCTAACTAGAGGCTCTTCAAATTGAACAGAGTATACGTTTCATAGAAAACACCTGATTAATTTCAAAAAGTCATCAACAATTTTGTGCAAACGAAGGTGCTGTGTTACGGAAATATAGTTTTTTTTTCGATAATTGACAAGAATCATCTAATTATATTCTAATTACATGATCTGAAAAAAAGCTCGAATACGTTCTCCATCTAAACTAAAATTTTTTTCTCGATCTTGAAATAATCATAATCATTTCGAACGGCAATATTTGCGGAACCCCTAGTCAAAAAAAAAGACGGACATAATTGAATTGGACCACGCATTCGTCATTAGTGGGTCGAAATCTCATTGACATTCCCGGTTCAAAATTCGAAAAATAGTGACTTAGGAGCCAAGAGGCTTAAACTCTTCAGGTGATTTTATCTACGAGCAAAATTGTTCACAAAATTATATGAGAGTCCCAATTCATGGAGAAACCTTAAATTTAATGGCAAGTCTAAATTTGAACCGAAAATTGGAGTGATCGAATGTTTTGCAACTGTTGCACCGATTCAGAAATGGTATAGTTGACGTTTCGAGTTCATGAAAAAAATAAAAAAATTAAGGGTGCCTCCCTGATCCAATACAAAATTGTTACTTTCCTTTTTGGAAAACCACACAAATAATAATATTGATTGTCAAGAAATCCATGCTCATACATTTGTGGATACCATGAGTATCCTATAACTATTTCCATCTCAGATGTAGGTATACTAAATTATAACTGACCAGCCAACCGTACTTTCCGTACTGTATAATTTTCATCAATTTCAACTCAATGTAGTTGTTATTCACACGCATAATTGCCATAACATTAGGACTCTTGAATTGGCATTTGAGGAAACTCAACTTGTCATTTTCATAAATGCTAACTGATAAATATAAAATTGAGGATCTGTAAAGGTTTGAAAATGATTTTTCTGAAGAATGGTCTAATCCTATCCTAGTATATTATATTTATTGAATAAATGTTAATGATATAAAAATTATTCCCAGTAAGGATATAGAAATAGAAAGTGCAATTTCCATTTTCCTTCAGATGTTCAACGATAGAATATTTGTTTCGGAGTTATTCACCAGAGAATTTATGACGAAAAAAATATAAAAATGTCGATATTATTTCAAATGATATCACTTCATACTCGTATTGAAGGAGAAGAAGGACTTCATTGTGGAAAGGATTAAACCCAAAAAGCCTCAACATCCTTGAATTCGCAACTGCTTTCCATCCATTGATACCATTTCAAAGAGACAAACTAGGTATGAAAGATTCACCAAAGCCTTAATTTTTTTTCAATTCGAAGTACTCAAGTCTACTGAAACAGTCCAGCGCGAAAATACCTCCGGAAAATATACCTCAAGTTGCAGAGCGGCAACATCGCCAGAGTTTTCACACTCGCAGTTCGCCAAGAGATACAATCGTCCTTTCTTCCTTCCACCCTCGTTCGTTTTCCCCCAAGAAGCGAGATGAAAATTCTTACATGGGCTTACTCGATTATTTAGGCGCGTATGCATCGTCCTTCTCCGCGAAAACTTTCGCGGAAAGTCTCATTCGCTCTTTTCCTTTCCTTCCTTCAACTACTCCTCGTTCCCTCTCATCACCGCGATAATTTTCCCTCTTAATCACATGGCACACTCTCCACGACATAACCTCATTTTCTCGGGCTCTGTCCTAATTCCAGCGCCTTCCTCGATCTTATCCCACGTGAGCGAATAGGTGTCAGGGTTTTGGTTGTTCCCGAAAATGGAAGAGGTGAGTCTTAATTTATTGTTTTGTTTATGACTGATTAATATTCCGAGAGTTATGTTAGATCGCTTTATTGTTTGTATTTTATTGAAAAGATTTATTCTGTGAATATTTTACATATATTTTTTTGGATTGTCATCTAAACATTATCGCAAGTAGAAATTTGAGCTGGGAAAAATTTAAATTCTTTTTTAGGGAAAAGACTGTTCACATTCTTGTATTTAGAATCACTCTCTACTAAAATTAACCATGATAAAAAAATTGTGGTCTATAAAGCTGAACTATTTATAATACCTACAGTTAACTCATTAGATATAGAATACGGAAAAAAATTGATACTCTTAGCAACCTATGTTCTCCTTTTTGCATAGGTTTAATAGAAAATATTGTTTTTACCTCGCTTTATTTATTTCGTTGTTCCATAAGTATTCCATATTGGCTCAAAGATATTCTTTGAAGGTATATATCGAATTTTCTGAATGCTGTTGCATTTTGAGAGTTCCAATTGTTGATATCTTTTTTCGAAATATATTCTTGAAAAAACATTCAATTCTCACTATATGTGACAATCAATCAAAAATGCTTAGGAAGCTTTTCAAATTACTGTACCCTAACAGGAATATCATGTAGATATTTTTTATTTTGATTCTAAATCAGACTTCGTATATTATAATTATTTTTTTCATGGCTGTGTCTTTTTCCTTCGCCAGCAACAAACGAGAAAATCAATTTCATATTGTCAAACTTGATGTAGTGCGTATTGAAAAAGTGTGGGATCTTCAAGTTTAGGTTCGTTGCCCTTCAATGTGGGGGAGAAAATACAAGGGGTTGACGGATGTATTGATATCGTTCCAAGAGTATTTTGTCATCTTCTGCATGTATGTATGGTAATTTCATCAACTTACTCAGAGGAGTGATGCCGTAACTCACTATATTGATCGTATAAACTTTCTGGATTATGTGTATTAAGAGAAGTGGGTATCGATTTGTTGATTGTGAACTATGGTAACGAATGGATTTTTGAATTAGAAATAATGTTTGACTACAATCAGCGGAAGACATTTGATCTAGACACATATTTTTAGTAGAGGTTTGATTTCGAAATGAATGCGTTAATCGATTTCGCATCGAATAAGAGAAATAACTAATTTATTCAGTTTTTTTAGGGACATAAACTTTTAATTTATGTTTCTTTCTGGTCAGAATCTTTGAGGACCATCCATTCCTCAGGATATTTACAAAAATTACAATGGTTGATTTTTATAACTATAGCAGCGAGAAGAAAACTGATACATTCTCGAGCTCTTTTTTCCTGACTTATCCGAATCTGAAAACAGATTCAGCCTTTAGTTCATAGATTTTGAGTTATGACCGAGAATTGATATTCATGATTTCTCGAATGTAAACTATTGTCTCTCTCACCTTCTTCTACTAAATTTCTGCTGCTTTGAAAAAGTTATGTCGCTATTCCCATGAATTTTACATGAGAAGAAAATCTAATGCTGTTGTCATGCTTTTCAATTCACTGTTGAATTACGAGTAGGCTGGCAGTACCATAGCGATCGTTGAATATGCATTATGCTTCGGGAACTCACATATAAAAATATACGATAGTTAACTATAGTAATCATTTTCACAAAAGTGAGATAAGCCAGAATTTGGTTTATATAAAGCCATGGGCGCCCGCAGAAATTTTTCTCAAAGGAAGCCGAAATTTTTCTCAGGGGGGGCAAAATGAAAATTATTGAAATATTGAGGGTGTTGTGCTGAAAAACGATAAGGCTATCAAAATCTCAGGGGGGGCCATGGCCCCCCCTGCGGGCTCCCATGTATATAGCAACCCATTCATTGAACCCCAATCGTCCTTGTCGAAAGTCTTCTTCAACAACCAAGTGTTGATTTTGATCAGACAAATATTGCATATTGTCAATTTGCGATACGAACTTACTCAGTCCAAATAATATTTTCAGGGAAAAGAGGATCCTTTTGTTTACACACGTTGAAAAATAAGAGGAATTACCAGTGGCGGCTGGTGATAATTTTGTTCAGGGGGGCGTTGATTCAAGATAAAAAAGGACGGATTTACGGGGGGGGGGGGCAATGGGGGATATACCCCCTATGAGAATCGAAAGCCTCGTGTTGAAAAAAATGCGTTTCATAGTTTATTTGAAGTGATTAAATGTTGTGCACCGAATTTAATGGAAAAATAGCTATATCCGCTCTTGAAAAAAGTATATAGATTTTGAATAGGTAGGTACTTAACAATATTCTATTTCTGAAAATAAAAGTCAATCCTTTGAGTTTTGTCGCAATTTATCTGCGTTAACCTTCTCGTTGAATTCAGGAATGGCTTTAACTAAATTTTGTTCGATGGACAACATTGCGAGCGCCGACAGTCTTTCTTCCGACATCGTATTTAGAAACGACTTGATCAATTTCAAAGTAGAGAAGCCAATTTCAGTTTCTGCGGCTGTCATTGGCATCAAAACAAAACTTTATATATTCCACAAAACCATAGAAATACTAACAACGCAACATAGAAATACTAACAACGCACAAAACGTTGAATCCAAACCGTACGACACTATCAAATTTAAAGTACCTAAGATAACGGTCAAGTTCCCGTTTTCTTGTGTTATTTCTGGCCGCGAGTAAAATATCGATAATTCCAAATTCAGGGCTTATGAACCATATGAATTGCATTGCAGAAAATATCACCATAGAGATGATGTTTAAAAGCAAAACAATCCTAAATCTGAAATAAAATGATGTCGCCGATTTCTCTCGCAAACTCAAATAAATTAAGTAGAATTTCGTTAGAAAACACCCCCTCATTGTCAGTCCTTAAATCCTCAACGCGAATTTACCACACGGAACAATTGGCACCTTCAAAATCTCTCCATTAGACTCCATTTATTCCTTCGAAGGGCTCATCTTTCTACGCCCGAAACACAGCGCAACGGCTCGAATGGTCACTGAGAACCGCGCGTGGTTCTCACTGGAGACGCATCCCGTTGCCATGGCAACCTGCTATATCGCTCGGGCGTTCGAGATTCAGCCCAGCACCGCAGACCAGCATATTCCGATTACGTTCGTCTTTGGCTTTATATACGCTCTGAATTGTGAAGTACGGGGGTCGCTACGGCTAGGTAAAAATTTTTGAAATTTAATTATATCCTGTTCGAGGAGAAAACCACGAATAGGTAATATAGAAATTGATTGTTTTTCTATTTTCGTCATTTTTCTAGGGAGGGCGGCGCCCCGCCGCCCTCCCTCACCAGCCGCCACTGGGAATTACCTCTTACAAAAATACACAAAATGAATATGAATGCACAATAACAAAAAAACTTCACTCATATATGGGTTGCTCTGGTCTCAAGTTATGGCCCAAGTACTACCAGAAACCTTTTGTATGAGGGTGCTTTCACACTTTAAGAGAATACATGATACATTTACAGCCAGAGGATTCGGTGAGTTTTATATGAACTTTCAGTCCTGAAATATATCAGAGAATCAGCTTTCGAAGCTCCAATTAACACTCATCTTTTATAAATAAAACAAAGATGTTGGTTACACCATTTATAACTCGAGATGGGATGGACTGTTTGTTATGAAACTTCATTTATGGATTCGTATACGGCTTGGTTATTATAAAATACAATAAAACCCCAAAAAATTCTATGGAATTTTACTCATGCAGGAAATGCTTCTATAACATAAATAGGGAAAAATATATATTGCAACCAGCAACCTTCTGGCTCAACGTACTAGTATAAAATAAAATAGCCAATCCTGCATACTTCCAATTCAAACCACACCGAATCGTCTTCAGCAAGTAGCCTAAAACGACCAGAACCACGAATAAACCATGACGCGATAACGTTGACACAGTTCCGAAATCATTATTTACAACGTCTCCAATTTAATTGCCGCGTAAGTTTGGCGTCGTTGTCTAGGTCATGGCCGTCGTGACGCTCGAACAGACGGTCGGACTAATCACCCACTTCAACTACCAATCAGGGGCGACGACTCTCCGCTCTTAATCATTCTCCATCCTCCCTCTTGCCACGCCATGCGGGAGCTCTTCCCCGACGGCTGGCGTCGGGCTTCTCGTTTTCTCTTTCTGTGAGCGTCGGTGCGGTCCTTGTCTTTCGGTTTGGGCGCGCGAATTTCATTCACTGCGCGTCGCTTCCATTACGGAAGGCCTAATTACAGACCGCGACCATCGCAACAAGCGCTCTCGGGATTGTGATCATTAAAGGTAATGAATGGGAAGGGTTTTACGATATTAGGGATCGTAGATTGCTTTTTGACAGCATGAGAAATTCATTTTAGGTACCAGTCATATGTATACGCTGTGAATATTTGTTTTTTCACCTGCTATCTTGTCTTTCTTTAAAATTTCTTGGATACCAAAAAGCTGAATCTCTACCTCATTAATTGAAGGATTTGAATTACATATAATAGTTCTATCTTTCTGTTTGACAGGCTACATTTGAAGACACCTTGACAAGTAGATACATATTTTCCATCTATAGATTCCTCTCATCAAACACTCTTATACAGGGTGGCCCACCCCAGACGCGGTTCTCCATTTGAGGCTACTGCTACTGCGAAGACATTTTGAAATTTTTTCTTTCGTGAAATGTAAAGGGTAGATAATCATATGCACAATTTAAAATTGTTTTCACATATACAGGGTGTTCGATAACAAAGATATAGAACATAGTTACACTTTTTTCAATGTAATATCCTATATATGAATTCAAAACTAGAATGGCAAGCTCAAATAATGATGAGTTCATAAAGACTATTTTATGCCTTAGGAGAACTATTTAGGAGAAAATGGCGAAAAATCGAAAAAAAGGAGTATTTTTAATTTGCAATTAATGAATAAACCCTTCAAGCCAACGAGACAGACAATGTTTTTTCGTGTAGACATATTGGCTACCCTTATGCAGAAGAACAAAATTTAACTCTGGAATATACTGAGTGATCATAATTAATATTCAAACATTAACTACAAATAATGGTCAAAAACTTTCTTATTTCAAATGGCTTACCCAGTATTTCTGTATCTTGTTGAACGTAAAAATTAATATCGAAACTATCTTCATTGGGTTTCCCTATACCTTAACCTATGGTTTTCCAGTAATTTTCGAAAAATAAAAAAAAATACTGGGTGTGCCATTTGAAATAAGAAAGTTTTTGACCATTATTTGTAGTTAATGTTTGAATATTAATTATAATCACTCAGTATATTCCAGAGTTGGATTTTTTTCTTCTGCATAAGGGTAGCCAATATGCCTACACGAAAAAACATTGTCTGTCTCGTTGGCTTGAAGGGTTTATTCATTAATTGCAAATTAAAAATACTAATTTTTTTCGATTTTTCGCCATTTTCTCTTAAATGGTTTTCCTAAGGCATAAAATGGTTTGTATAAACTCATCATTATTTGAGCTTGCCATTCAGTTTTTGAATTCATATATAGGGTATTACATTGAAAACAGTGTAACTATGTTATCGAACGACCTGTATATGTGAAAACAATTTTAAATTGTGCATCTGATTGCCCTTCACATTTCACGAAAAAAAAATTTTCAAAATGTCTTCATTTACTGCCTCAAATTGAGAACCGCGTCTGGGGTGAGCTGTATAATACCATCTTTCGAAATTCTCCTTCATTCAGAAGATTGAAATTCCATAATGAATTTTCTTCACACGATACAAGAGTACCTACTATTACGACTATGAAATGCACGCACAAAAAATTATGGATTCGGTAGCAGCAAGTAAGGTGCATATTAATTCTTTTTATGCATTGATATGTGTCAAATGAATATAGTGATTTTGAATCTCATTTTTAAAATGTCATGACTGCGGAGCCCACTACCCTACGAATGTTCATTGGATCTCCATGATACTTCGATCTTTTCAAGATCACTTCAGGAAGCGATGATTTTTTCCTTCGCTGCTGGACATGCTGGTGAATCGAGAAAGAGCATGAGTCGCATTTACCCGCTCATGTTACAATTACCGATGCCTGTATGCACCATTAGGCATTATTAAGCTGCATTACCAAACATCTGCACCATGTGGTAGACATGCAAATTCGGAAATTCGCAAGTAATTCGTGTTTTTCGAATTACCCGCCATTATACGAATAATCGAAGGCGTTCAAAGGTTCGGGATAAGTTTGAAAGTCGAGCGTGGCGTGAGTGAATTTTGCAACACAAATCGAAAAGTGCAATGTCGCCTGCAGACTTGGTAGCCATTAATAACGATCGGCTTTGTGGCGAAACGCCTTTTCGTGGCTTCCTTTCTCAAATGAAATACCCAACGGAAATGCAAATCGATTCTGGCATGTAGGCAATATGTGTTGACCTGCGATATTTTCCTTTCCCTGAAGTGCAGATCTGTACTAATATTTATTTTTAGTGTCTAATTTCTGATTCAAAATATAATCACTTCATTCACAATAATGTGGGAAACTTACACAGAATAACTACTCTCTTTTCTAGAGTAGTTCTTCTGAATACGGTAACGGCTTATGACATTTGACAATCGGATAAACTTGGATTACTCGCAGCTGTGTCACAGGTGGAAAAATATTCTATATCTTTGATCGGATAAATGACTTGAAATATTCATACAATTCAAATGTTCATGTAAGTAATATATAGGTTCAATATTATCAATAGTCCATTCAAGAATTATTGACATCAAAGCATGCCTTGGAAGTCCAGTAGGAGCTTTATTTCTAATTTCAAAAAAATTAACTGAAATTTTCTGTGCTTTTCTCATAGCAATTAATTTATAAATATCACCTCAAAATTGAATTTTTTTTTTTCAAAGTAAGGCACATTGAACATGAAAATGTCCTCAATTATCACATACGATCACCATCATGTGAATCTGTATACCAGCAGTATATTATTTTTCATCTTGTATTGATACATTTTCGAGCAATCAATAATAATAGGAGCATAACGAAAAAAATCGTGGATGATTAAAAAGCATGCTCCTTTCCAAAGTTCAGTATGAAAAATCTAGTTAATAAAGTGAATGGATTGGAAAAATTGTAATAGATATCAAGACAGAAACAAAACTTAACGAATGGGTCTATTTAATATATGATGAATTTTGTCATGACATTGTAACTTTCGATATTTGTGACCAATGAAGGAGTAGAATATGTAATATTGAAAATGTAAATATTCTTATTATTCTGTTGCAACAATCACTGTTATTATTTCCTTATCTGGGCAGAACTCGTCATGTTCATAATTAGAGATTTTACAGCATTATCATGACATCCCTTATATTTTGACTACTCTTCTCTCATTTCTTTTTCTACGTGCTCCTTGCAGGCTTTCCATTTATTAGCTGTACATTCTCCAAGTGCCTCATTTCCAACATTTTTTACTTGCGCAATTATTCGCCAAATTTGTTCGAATATTAATGACAGAACGAAACTTCAGTGTTATTTCCAACACCTACCTGAATTCTGCAACTCAAAATATTACTGGATGAGCTATTATACCAACCTAATTTGTATTCTCCAAAGCCCCCCGAGATGTCAACAATTCTTGGATGAGCTAGGGATGAATTAGGTATTGAAAATTTACCGATTTTGAATTTAGCGGTAATTCGGTAAATTATTAGAAAAAGTACCGATTCACGGTATTCACCGCTTTTTTCCGACATAAAAAAGGAGTCACAAAATGAATAACCAAACTTTAATTCTTATTGTAATTTTGTCAGCAAAATTCTCATCGAATACGCAGACCATCTTATATTTCAATAATATTAGAAGCAATTTTTTTTCATATCATTTTATTTGTTAATGAATATTTCAAGCTGCTCTCAATCCGATTGAATGCCTTTTTCTTATTTCTTAGTTTTACGTGAATTATGTACGGTTATAATTTCAGTTCTATCAGCATTCGCGGTGCTCAAGTAATTGTGATGTTACATTCATTTCCCATTTCTTCCTATAAAATGATACACATGAATTTGAATATTCTAACATATTTTTTCCATTTTCTTTCTAGGTGGACTTTTTCCACCTGTTGTGATAAAAAATTTAACTGGGTCAAGCCATAATTTTTCCATTAACTCTAAAAAGTCTACACCACATTATTGAATGAATATAGTAATGAAAAGCTTTTCTGGATTTCTCTACTTCAAACATTTATTCAACATCATAATTAGAATGAATTCCAAATATAGTTGAAAATCATGGTAATATTGGTAATTCTACTAAATTGACGGAATAAAAACGAAATAGCTGCTTGATAATTTATCTCCGGTGAAAAATAAAATTACTATAATCAGTGAACACATTTTTCTATTCAGCTGAATGTTCAACATTCAATTTTCAAAATTCTTTCTGTAGCCGGTCATCACTATTTAAAATCCTCTTCATCATCTCAGGACAACATAGCACTTCGATATTGATTGGGGCAATGTTTACAAGTTTCATTCTTCTAGGAAAATATCTTCGTACATGTTAATAATTGTTGATAATGAAAGGGAACAAATTACAAAATTACATTTCACTTCTTATAATACCTATAATACTAGTATTGCATCACACAGGATCCTTACCACAACTCAAGGTTTTCACTTGTTCCTTTTTGTTACAATTATTGGAACCCATCCTTTGAAGCTGTATTAGTTCATCTATTCTTGATGATGTCTTATTTGAATATATAATATATCCTAGTATGGCACTATTGTATGTATTAAACAGTCATTAAAACGAAGTGAGAACTGATTTCAAATTTCACAGGACCGCACCATGCAACTGAGATTTTTCAAAGTTGCGATATTCGCGATGGTTAAAGATAGAACACTGATATTATAATATTGTGTATGGTAAAGATCCAACCCTTGCCTTGGGAAGGGGTTTAGACTGCATGGTGGGGATGGCTGATCATTACACCCTTAAATTAAAAATTCAGGTTTTCATTAGGGTGACCCGCATCTATACGATGACAAGAGGGTTGGATCACGGCCCAAGTTTCTTGATACCTGAATGTTTTTATTGAGAAATAATTAAAGTGAGAGCTTTACCGATGAATTTCGTAGTTAACAGGTAGTTTTAGCGAAGGCTTTTTTTAAAATCCTTCGTGACTATTATTATTTTACTGCATGCAAGAAAACGATTCATACAAATTTGTGATACTTCATTCAACTTATTTTCAAGCTCTGGATTTATCATCTCACAACTGGTACATAAACTGATTAGGCCTGATATCTAGTCGTTAGTCTCAGTAATCACTTCGATCTCAACACTGTATTGGTATCAGCAAACAGAATCTAACGTGATAGGTGTTGCAGATACATCTCGATTTTCATCTAGACACCAAGAGTTGCAAGTGTACTAGTCCATTTAACATATGTACCTGTTAACATAAATCCTTCTTTATTTATTTGTTTTGAGATATGTATTTATAACGTGTCATGTTTCTTGTTCTACGGCTTCTGGATGAATTATGGAGGATAAAACCATACCTACAACTTTCAGTGTGTCTATTTTATTGTATCATGTCTGAGAATTAAATGCAGATACACATACTTAAGACCGAATAATGTTATAGGTACTGCTATCGATCTATTCATCTACCTTTCCACAGTTTTTCTAGTGTGATTTATATCTGCATTCGATGTCCTACGTATGAATAGTTGCAAAAAAGGGGTTCCTACGTATGAATAGTTGCAAAAAAGGGGTTCTATCATATTATGAACTTTTCTTTTTGAGACTCACCAGCTTAGTTATAGCCACTAAAGAGGGCGCCCAAAAAACAGTTTCCAATTTTTCCCAAGAAATTGAAAACTGACAAAATAAAGATTGAGCAGAGAATTTGAGCGAAAAATTTTTGGTGGTGTTTCTCTATGATTGTAAGGGGTAGAAAAAACAACCCCAAAACATTGTTTTGCGAAAAACATTTTTCCTTATTCGTATTTTACAATAAAAAATTTTGGAAAGCTTGATTTATTCCTGAATATTTTTGAGGAAAAAAAATATAGATACAGATGATACGCCTGGGTCTTGGAAGCTGGCATCATTTTTGACCGTAAATTTATCCGTTAGACGGATGTCAAGTTCACATTCTTATCACAAGCTAGTATAAATATAAAACATATTAACTCGCCAATCAATGGAATGGCAATGAATAATAAATATATCGATAAAAAATAGGCTAGAGATACGCACTTATCCTTGCCAACCAATTTTTCTAAAGCACTTTTTCATGTAGAATATCTCACATACAGAGTGTAACAGCCAAATGGAATAAATTCGATAACGAATAAATGAGGGCGTGTTGGGAAAAACGCTCGGACACGTCGATTTGTGATTTTAAATGCGCATATTTTTCAAGAAAATGATATAATATAGGGTGTTCTAGGTGACCGTGGCCAACACCAACTTTTTTATTTCAAATGCAACCCCCTCTAAATCATTTAATTTTTGGATTCCTCCAGAGAATTCTAGACACAATTCATCCAATTTCGTATAATCACTTACTGCATTGGCAGCCATTTTTTTATTTGTCTTACATGACCAAGCTCTCGAAACTGCTTTTCTATTTTGCTAATTGTTCCTTGGGATTTAGGCAGCAAATTTGGAAATTTTTCGTGAAATAAGTGAGAAACTTCCATTTTTGTCCGTGTGTAATCTCCATAACCAATCATTGCAAGAATGGTTATTTTGTGCATTTCTGTTAAATGAACCATTTTTCTAATATTATTACGTACAGTTATCGAAATTCAAAAGACAATAGCACTTACACTGATCACTTATTGTCATGCAAACAGACAACGTGTTACTAAGGCTATGAGAATAAACAAATCTGTTTTTGTTTTTTCTAATTTCTTCTCATATCAAGAGGTAAATGGGAAATAAGTTTTGAGTGTTATGTATCGAATTTGTGAAATAAAATAATTTTCATTCAAAATGTTAATTTTTGTGAAAAATCTGAAAACACTTAATATTTCCGAAAAAGTTGAAGATAGGTATAGGACATTGTACATGAATTATTTCTAGAATTTTCTGAAGAATCCAAAACATAAATAATATACAGGGGGTTGCATTTGAAATAAGAAAGTTGGTAGTGAGCACGGTCGCATGGAACACCCTATATAATTTTATTCTCTTGAAAAATATGCGCATTTAAAATTTCAAATCCTTTTTCCTAACACCCCCTCATTTATTCGTTATCGAATTTATTCCATTTGGCTGTTTCACTCTGTATAATTAGGTATTCATAAAAAGTGTCGAATTAAATATGCGATAACTCGATTTTTCCAAATGGAACACCCTGTATTTTTTCTTTCATTAAATTTGTCTTTAAAATGTCCACATTTCTTACAAAGAATGCCCTATATCTAACTCACTTTGCTTTTGAGATATTCCACATTTAAATATGGAAAATATTTTGTCAAAAATATAGACATTTGAAAAACAAATTTCATGAAAGAGACAAATATAGGGTGTTCCATTTGAAAAAACGAGTTATCGCATATTCAATTTGAGTAAATTTATATTAGGCAATCTTTATAAAAAAACTTCAGACGTTCACCGAATGATGAATGAAGCTGATTCCTAAATACTGTAAAAATTTCTTTTATTTAGATTGCACTCTGCGGTTGCTACAAGAATTTTGTTGAACCCCTTGAAACAGTTAAAATATCCTAAAATACGAATTATATGGCAACGCTGTATTGAAATTTGAAAAATGAGTTATGGGTGTAAAGCTCCTGTTGTCTTCGAAAGAATTATGTCATGAAATACAGTTTATTCTATTTGAAAAAACTACATATTTTTCCGTAACTTTTTTGACGCACCCTGTATATGTAAAAATATTTTCGGTTTGTAGATTTTTGTCCTTACAATCATATCATATAGGTTATTTTCGACACAAGTTTAGGCGCTATTTTAGCCGTACGCCTTACTGACGCACCCTGTATAAATAAATATTGATGAGGATTAAGAAAATTTGCGGACATGGTACATGCCATAGAAATGTTTTCACAGATACGCAGAATTCCCCACAGAAAAAAATGTTACAGCCACTTTTAAAAAATGCATATTCATAAAAAACCCCCTAAAACACTTAAAAGATGTGCCCAATTTGGCTCATCCTGTACTCTTGCATGAGGCTTAAATATGTCATCCTTCATCTCTGTGAATGCAGAATTTCATCCCGATCGAGTCTGTCGTTTGGAAATTATCAGGATACCAGAATTTCTAAAGTTCATATTTACCTACCCGGAAAATTTCAAATCTCTAGGTTTATCCGTTCAAGAGTTCTCTTGTTTAAGGCTGGACGAACGAACAGAATTGAATTTAACCACGGATTCGTGATCACTCGTCTCAAATTAATGAACTAATTTTTGTGGTACTTCACAACTGCTATTCACAAATATCCATGAACTGCACAAAATATCTTCCTGAACAAAAAAAATATTGAAATATAGGTATCTATCCTATCCCTCAAACGTATTAAAGATAACAGTTAAGTAGCCAGGTGGTAATTAAATTCGAATTTGTCATAAAACTTAGCGACACCTTCGAAATACACACATATAATCAGCCATCTGTCTGTCACAATGAAATCGGAATTTTTTTAATGTTCTAACGACTGTTTCCTTCGCGAGATCGCGATAACGAAGTGGAATGATGTGTCAATTTATTGGGCGGAAATGACCGGTAATAATATATTTTTTCAGATGTCACTGAAACGCTGGCCGACAGCTATGTGTGCGAGCTATTTCTTAGCGCAGCACCTGTCAGATAGTTTCCGAGGAACCTGACGATCTGTTGACACCGCAATAGGGGCATTATACGAAATGCATTCCCCTACTTTAGGTCCAGGTGAAGAGATCAATAGAATGTGGGTCTAGATCTAAAATTGAAGAATAGACGTGGAAATGAAAAAGCTGGGTTCTAGGAAACGTGTTTTGAAATAAAGGGTGTGCTAATTCGTATTCGTGACTACTGACTGTAATAGACTGATAGTTGTTAAAGTATAACATGCCATAAACAATTATAGAAGCAAGAACCTACGGGTGCAAGCTTCTGGGCGCTTAATCAAATTCGTATCTAGCGCGGTACCCATTCAGGTACTGAATCCCTGAATTCACCAAAAACTGTTGTTGATTAATCACATGCCTACGAGTCCTACGACAGAGACAATCTGAGGCGTTTGAGTTGAGAATTTCTAATGCAATTGTTTGAGACCATTTTCAGAAAGAAATCCCACAATTACAGATGTTTGATAAAATATTGAGCATCAAAGAGATTCCACTTCATAGTTACAAAATATTCACTTCACAATCCACAAACTTAGATGTCTGCGACTCAATTTGAAGAATTCAACTTTTGTTCATGAATCTAAATCAAAATTTTATAGCTACCATACGAATCTGAAAAGATTCGATGAATATTCTTATAAAACCATAGTAACATCTAATAATTAGACCTGTCACCTGTGAATTATCAATGGGATCACTTATCATCTATGGTCACAGAATATTCTCATGCCAACAGATTCGATGACTATTCTTATGAAACCATAGTAACCATTGAAGTAAAATCGAGAAGTAAGTTTAAGGCCTAAAATAAGACCTGTCACTTTTGAATTATTACTGGGATAATTTATCTTCTATGGTCACAGAATATTCTCATGCGAAAGATGAGATGAATTTGACTCTACGTATAACATGAATCCAGAAAAGCTCAAATATCTCGGGAATTACTGAATTAAGGAGCAAAAACATCTGAGAATGCTATCACTATTCTTCATCGCAGAATCCAACGCAATCATAAAACAAGCTATAATAAAAAAATCATTTTTTAAAACAAGCTTTTATAATAACAATACTCATCCGCCATTTTGAAGCCGCCATCTTGAATTCCTCAATTTTGAAAAATCGTAATTTCCGACCCAGAAAACCCCCAGATACCAATTTTGAATAGAATCGGATCATAATTACAAAACTCGTCCGCCATATTGTAGCCGCCATCTTGAATTTTTCAATTTTGACGAAAGAATCATCTTTGTCGAACCCAAAAACCCCCAGATACTAATTTTGAATGGAATCGGATGATAATTACAAAACTCATCCGCCATTTTGGAGCCGCCATTTTGTTTTTTTCTATAAAAAATATTTCATGATGCATTGTCACCAGAATTATGTACACCTGCCAAATTTCAAATCAATCGGACGATTAGAAGTGTGTCATATTCAACTTGCAAGATTTGATTACAGACAGACACCGGGACAGGTGAAACTAAATAAAAGCTTTTAAAAAAATAGGGTCCTAATTTGAAAAACAGAAGTTATGACCAATTTTCGATCACAGTTTTCGACACAAAATTTGAAACACCCTGTGATGATATTTATGAAATTCAAAAGATGCATGACCTTTCCACATTCTTCTACTTTGACGTTGTGAGAACGGTTTACACTCGGGATGTTCAGAATAAGAATAATAAACATAACACTGACTATGAATATTTGACATTTTTTCAGTTTTTTTTTCGATATTTTGAAAACTATTCGAATTAATACAATGGTTTCAACATAAATGTATTCAGCATTGAATACTCATTCATCAGAAACGAAAATATTGAAAAAATATTTTTGAACAGATTTATTTCCACTCCTGGTATAACCGGAAGTGCTCAAGCTCCAAAAATATTTTCAGTCTGTAGAGAATTTCCAACAATATCATAATCCCAATTTTCGCATTTCAAATATGTCTAGTAGTCCAGTTCTCCAGAAACTTCTAATAGGCACTCGACCGTGGGACACCCTGTATATTGAAGTTTCTGAAAAGAAGAAACATGAAGACAAGATGAGAAGTTTTCCACTAAGGGGAGTTAATTTGAATAGCCCGCTGTTTCGGTAGATGTCACTTTTGAACTTTTTGACATCTGACGAGTAGAAACTACGCCATTAATGAAAATGAAACGATACACGCTTCAACAACGCATTGAAATTATTAAAATTCACTATAAAAATGATGAAATTTTGGCAGAGACGGTCATCGTGAAGCACCTCATCAAACCGCAATATAGAAATTGGTGGAAAAATTTGAGCTATTGGGACAAGTGTTGAAGAAAACCCAGGTTTGTCTATTCCACGTCGTTTTTTCGAATTGGGCATAACACAAACATCATTCATTACACCGTATTTTGCATGAAGATTTGGGTCATAAGGCTTATAAAGTTCAGTTAAAACAAGAACTCAAGCTGGCCGATCATCAACAACGTCGTGTATTTGCTGATTGCTCATCTTGAAAGATGAGGCCCAATTCCAACTCGGTAGCTTGGAACTCACTTTTTCGAGAATAAGGATGTAACAACAGTTACGGTGAACGGATTGCGATATTTAGAAATGATCAATGATTTTTAAGGCCGGAATTGGATGGCATTGATCTGGATAACGCCTACATTCAACAAGACGGCACTACGTGCCACGACTGCAATCTCTCGAACAGGTGATCACAATGGGCCAACGAGATCTTGTCATTTAACACCTTGCGGCTTCTTTTTCTGGGGCCATGTGAAAGAGCCAAGAGCCCAGCATCGATGGAAGACCTCGAAGATGGAATTTGTGAGGCTATCGAGCAGGGCCGATCCTAGCAGGTGTGCAGCGCGTGCCCCGCACGCGGGCGGCCAAATTTGAGGGGCGGCCGCAGGCCGCCACCTTTCTATGTCAGTTTGGAAAAAATATAATTTTCAACAAATTTTAAAGAGATAATTGTTTTTAATTATCGATTACTGTAATCATCCAAAATTTGATTGAGACGACCAAAAATTCAATGAACTGAAATAAACATGAAATTGCGCTTAAACATTATTGTGAAATCTTGGTTCGAGAAAATTGAGATTGGAAAAGAATGGTACCTACTATTGATGCGGAACAACAAAATGTTTATAATCGATAAAAAAGCGATGTCATGCCATCATTGAAAGAATGATTGTTGTAGTACAATTTTTGGGCAGTCAGAATTTGGCATTTAGGGAAACTAGTTCAGAATTATATCGTAGAGATAATGTAGTAGTTCCTTCTTATAGGTACACATAGTTTTTCGTGACATATAAGTTCGTGTTTTTAGTATTTAGTTCGTGTTTCTTTCCTATATTATCTACATATTTTTTATTGAATGTTTTTTTTTTGTTGAAATGGATGTATCATGTATCTAGTACATGATTCATCATCTAGCACACGAATATAGTAGTATATAAAATATTATATACGTGCATGTAAATTGCATTTTTATTGTGTAAGATGACATAAAAATCTTTAGAGGAGATGTCGGAGGGCAGAGGGATCACAAAAATATTTACGGAAAAAGTAACGGGGTTATCTCCCCCTTAAATCTAATATGTATAGACCTAAAATATTTTTGGAGCCTGACCACTTCCGGTTATACAAGGAGTGAAAATAAATTTCTTTCAATTTTTTTTTCAATATTTTCGTTTATGATATGATGGAGTATTCAATGCTGAATACATTTCAGTCAAAACCATTGTATTCATTGAAATAGTTTTCAAAATATCGAAAAACCTGAAGAATGTGGAAAGGTCATCTTTTGAATTTCATAAATATCATCACAGGGTGTTTTAAATTTTGTGTCGAAAACTGTGATCGAAAATTGGCCATAGCTTCTGTTTTTCAAATTAGAACCCTATTTTTTATAATTGCGTTGGATTTTGCGAAGAAAAATAGTGACAGCATTCTAAGATGCCCTTTCTCCTGAATTCAGTGGTTTCTGAGTTATTTGACTCTACGTACAACATTAATCCAGAAAATCTCAAATAACTCCGAAACTACTGAATTCAGGAGCAAGAGTATCTTACAGTGCTATCACTATTTTCTTTGCAGAATCTAACGCAATCATAAAAAAATAGGGTTCTGATTCGAAAAATGGAAGTTATTGCTAATTTTCGACCACAGTTTTCGACCCAAAATTTGAAACACCCTGTGATGATATTCATGAATTTCAAAAATAACTGCATGATCTCTCCACATTCTTCTACTTCGACGTTGAGAGAACAGTTTACACTCGGAATGTTGAGAATAAGAAAAATGAACATAATACTGTCTATGAATATTTGACTCTTTCAGGTTTTTTTTAGATATTTTGAGAACTATTTGAATAAATACAATGGTTTCAACAGAAATGTATTCAGCATTGAATACTCAATCATAACAGAAATGAAAAAATTGAAAAATAAATTTGTTGAACAAATTTATTTTCACTCCATGTTAAAACGAATACAATGGTTTCAACAGAAATGTATTCAGCATTGAATACCCAATGATATCAGAAACGAAAATATTGAATAAAATATTTGTTGAACAAATTTATTTCCACTCCTGGTATAACCGGAAGTGCTCAGGCTACAAAAATATTTTAGGACGGTAGAGAATTTCGGACAATAATATAATCCCAATTTTCTGATTCCAAATATGTCCAGTTCTCCAGAAACGTCTAATAGGCACTCGCACTTGGGACAGCCTGTATATATGTGTATACATTAAAAAAAAAGGTATATTTTGTGTCTTTGGGGCGGCACATAAGGATTCTGCACGCGGGCAGCCAACACCCTAGGATCGGCCCTGCTATCGAGGACAAAGTGCATTCACTTTCCGATTTGGTTATGGAAAATTTCAATAATTATCTTAATTATGGTCCAGTAGTCGTGGTCATGGTGGTCATCAGGCTGATGTTATTTTCCCTTATCAACTGCATACTTTCCTCTTCATTAGGAAATAAACATTCGATCATTTATCTAAAAAAATTGCATTTTTCTTTGAAAGTCAAAATAACCTCTTATACTAAGAAAACCCTTTTTTATATGCACAGAAACAAGATTTGAATTGACTGAACCGAATAATTATTCCCACCGAAGCTAAATAACCCAATGAAATACACGATACAGGAGCAGATCCAGTATATTTATAAGTTAAGGAAGTTAATGAACATGTCGGCTGTCAGGTGTACAGGCTCCACACCACGGACACTGATGCATCCTGTTTACCTCTTTCGACTAATTAAATCTTCAGGCTATATGCGATGCAATTCGAGTAATTATGAGCGGTGTTATTATTTTGATGAACGGCTCTAGTGTGAGTGTGTGTTTCTCATGCGGGACAGTTTTTCCACGAAACAAAGCGATGTTACTGTAACGGAAGTGAGTAATAATTGCGATAATGAATAATGAAGGCGTTTTTGTCCGGCTGCAAATTGTGGTTTTATGCAAATGAAGCTGGGATGTGGTCGTCGATAATCTGTGAGTTATTTTGAGGAGAACTTCTGTTGATGACATTATGGATGTCCGGAATGTGTTACAAAATGCAAATTGAACGACTTTTTGATTAAAATTCGTCGACAACTTATTCGTTCTAATGAGTTTTCAACATTTATATCAGCTTATAAAAGGTGTTAATTTGGCAACCAACGAAAAATACCATTTCTAGATGGAATTCCGGATAATTTTCATTTTTCATGCATTTCAAGGACCCAATCAGCAAAGACACGACGTTGTTGATGATCGGTCGGCTTGAGTTCTGTGTTAACTGAACTTTATAAGCATTAAGACCCGAATCTTCATGTAAAATATGGTGTAATAGCGTTTGTTGAATGCCTTATTCCAAATAACGACGAGGAATGGACAAAGCTTGGTTTTCTTCGTCACTTTTGGTTACACCAGCAATATTCTGTATGCGATTTCACTAGGTGCTTCACGACGACCCAAAAATGTTCGAATTTTGCGAACAGTCTCTGCCAAATTTTCACCATTTTTATAATGAATTAAACTTCCATTTTCATTAATGGCGTACTCATTTTCTTTTCGTCAAATATAAAAAATGACAGCTTCATAAGTGAAATCTACCGAAATAACAGTCTATTCAAAAAACGGATCTTATTGAAAAACCTTTAAGAAACATTCAAGATTTTTCATAAAGAAAATTGTACCTGATCAAGGGCGGTCATATACCTTGATTCTGGGGGGGGCCATTTTGTACAATAACATAAGGTGTCACAATAGTATCTAGTATCCCAGAATTTATTCTAAGTGCATTGGCACCTTTGGGGGGGGCCATGGCCTTGTACCTGATACGTTCAAAAAGATAAGTCACTCATAGGCAAATCAGATAGATGCATAGAATACCTGGTGTAACGACTCCTTACTGAAAATCGTGACGTAAATTTGTAGATCAAAACGGTACTCTAGATTTGAGTTTTTGTGCTACTTAGCGCGACCCCTTTCGGCCCTTTCGGGAGAAATGAAAAGCAGCTCAAAATCTCAGATTTTCGATCGACAAGAAAGTCAGTGCCAACACCAGGTATTCTATGCATCTATCGAATCAGGAATGGATGACATTCATGAATGGGGATTTCCTGTACCTCAAAATATGCACTTTTCTTCCCATGACATAATGAAGGACAGTTTATAACAAATTTGTAACCATTTATTCACTCTGAATTATGAGGAATGGATTAATTATCTGATATTGAAAATGTGATTTCAACACGTGTTAATTCAAACGTCCCGCTGCTGTGACGTCAGTGGCTCAATTTGTAATATGATTGGTTAAAGTTTGTGATGGAAGGGACAAAGCCCAGAGTAATTGAGAGATACGCCGCTGTTGTCAAGTCTTTGTGAAATCTCTGAATTTATTCATTAATATATTCAGTAATCGTTTTATATTACAAAATATAAAATACAACATCTTAATTTTCATTAAAGTTGATATAATACTCATTCTCTGAAAATACAAATACTGATGTGGCAACCACGCCTACAAATTATAAATGAAAACATGACCTTCTTATTTGTCATTATTCAACATTTCGACGTCTTCTCTGCGTAATAACGAATGGCGTTTCTTACAGTTAAGTCTAGGAGTATTCTATACTCTATATTCAATACTACTAGATACACAGTTGCCAAATCAATAATTATTCTTACCACTTATTTGCACATCTCGAAATGAAAATGATTATTAATGCTTCCTAAGTTAGAAGACGGGCCTATATATACCAATTCTTACCTGTGTAGACTAGGGATAATTATTTTCAATTGAATTACTCACCTATCTGCTTACTTGAACCCTCTTTATCATCAATAAGGAGGTCTTAAATTGAATGATATTATGAAGCTTTATGCAGTACAAATAAAAATGTTATGATGATAAAAGAAAAACATCCGAAATCAACATTATATTATGATATTATCAGGAAGGTGAAAGCAAGGGCTTTTTCAGGCTAATTTTTTTTGTGATCTGGCAATGCTGTCATATTTATATCAGCAGCACGTTATGACGAGTACAACCAATCAAAAATCTCTCTAGCCACTGACGTCACACGATTTCCCCCTTCTTCTGATCGTTTGAATTCGGTAGATTATTTTTGAGTTTTCAATATTTTTTAAGCGTATAAAATGAAGAAGAAAAAATATAAAAAAATCACGAATTACGTGAGAATCCAATATCTCAAAATATATTTTTTCTGAAAATGAGTGGAAATGCCCATTCACAAAAGATGTCCGTCTTGAAATAAAATTGTTCTATCCGGCTTTTCCCAGAAATACTCCCTATCGAAAATATTCCAGTTGGACTTTTTTATTCGCACCGCCCTGTATAAACTGGTATCAGCTCTTCCTTAAATGGATAGAACCCAGGTCAAGGCTTTCTCATGGAGTGCTTATGAAAACAAATACCTGAACCCTGTTTCAAAAGAATCGATAATGACTAGCATTTTATTATCGGCATTGTTTGCCATCTCATCGACCGAATTATCTATCTATAGTGGATGCTTTTTCTACCGCAGCACCCTTAACCCTTCCGGAGCGTAAGTCTAGGGTCGCAAATAAATCTCTTCAACATACAGAAAGGCAAACCTCCTTTTGTGTACCTAATAATAAAATACATTTTTCTTTTTCACTGGAGCATGGTTTATATCATATTTTCAGAATATGTTAAAAGGGTAGGTACCCCGAGATCCTACGGAGGGTAAACTATTTCCGAAGAAGGGTTGAATTTACCATATGTATTATCATGCATATGCAAAGCGACGGTTGGAGTTTTTTAAATCGAATAGCGCTTGCTCATCGTATGGTGTTTGAACAGACATTTGGTGGTTTGTTACAGTAGACTTGATACTTCAAAGAAACCTCTTCGGAATCAAGTAAGAGAGAAATTTCAACTTTAAGGTGGTGAAAATACATGCTGGAAATGATTCAGTACGATTTTCCGTTATTCAAGTCCAAATTGTAATTTTTCATCCAGCTCTGCGTTATAAATTCAATAATAGGTACCTACATTCAAAATAAAGAAATCCTATCATGAAAAATTCATGGCGAGAAAAACCTACATTGCTATGAAGTTGAGATATCAGACTGAATATAACATCCTTATCTCGAAAATTCACAGAACTCATTGAAAACGATGATCAATTGATGATTTCGAAAGAACAGATAAAACATAAAAATATCCTTGATTTTTGTACTTAAAATGCATCGTTTTTTGAGCTATTCCTTTTTTATCAGAAAAGGTGTGTCGTAAAACTCATGCTTATTTTGACGATTTTTTAACAGCTGCTATCAAATTTTTATGATGGTAATGCCGTCAATTCTATTCATCATCTGAAATAAATGATGATTATGTAATTATAACACCAAACCTATCAACTGCAAGAAGTGCTACAAAATGTTGATAAAAATATTGAATATGAATTTCTTGTCGATATAAGCGAGTTCAAGTTCTTCGAAAGCCGATGAAATTCGAATAAAATTTCAGAACACCCAGAAAATAATTTTTTTTTCGAATGATTCGGAAAATACTGAAAATTTTCGAATGAAGTTGATGGAGCAGTTTCATCAGTTTTCAAGTGTTATCGAAATACTCAAGAGTTCTCGAGTGGTTATAAGTTTTTTTTTCATTAGTTTGGTCGGGTATGCTAAAATATATCCAAAATGGGCGAAAAAAAATGCGACCACCCAGTATTCATCCGGTAAATAGGTAAGCAATATAAAATCAGAAACCATGTTAAATGTGTACGTTGTTCGAACTCAACACAAACACATAATGGAAACAGCTTCATCCAATAATAAGGTAAAAGGAAAGAAAAAAGAAACAACGAAGAAAATAAGGAAAAAAATTGGTAGATTCAGTACTCATTTTTATGTTTGGGTATTATAAGTGGTGAAGTTCAAAGGTTTCATTGACAATTCATTTTCTCGTCCCAGAATAATGATGAGAATCGAGATAAAGTGGACTGGTGGGGATCTAATTCGAAAGTAAAGCGCTAGGTTCGTGCGGCCATCCTGAAAGAGTTTCATTTGGTTGCTATTGTGGCACTCATGACGGCATAACCAGCCAGAAACCGGCCTATCACTACTCTTCTCTGATGGCAGCACAAATGTAGCGGTTTACTTTTGAATTAGATATCCACTACGCCACTTTCGCTCTATTATTATATTTCATTATACAGGGTGGCCATTTGAAAACGAAACAGACGAGATTACAGACGAAATAAATTTTTTCGATAGAAATGCTCGGACAGGTCGATTTCTGTTTCGAGGGGGACAACTTAAGATGTAGGTTACGGACGCATAGCGCTTCAACCCTTGCTACTACAACCCTCACCCCCAATTTTTGAATAGGGAAGATGGGGTGAGTGATACCTCATTTGAAAGGTATTTCTATACTGATTTCAGCACAGTAATGGTTTTTTCATTTTATGCATTAGTTCTCGAAATATTCTTAACTAAGTATTTGAAAATGAAGTGGTGTGTTCATGGCACTTGTAGTGTTTTTTTGTGAGAAATCGACATTTTGAGCTTCAAAACAACCATGACTGTGGCTTCCTTCCTCCAATCCACTGACATAGAAATCTTTAATCAAGATGTCGATTTTTCACAAAAAAACACTACAAGTGCCATGAAAACACCACTTCATTTTCAAATACTTAGTTGAGAATATTTAGAGAACTAATGCATAAAATGAAGAAACAATTACTGTGCTGAAATCAGTATAAAAATGCCTTTCAAATGAGGTATCACTCACCACATCTTCCCTATTCAAAAATTGGGGGTGAGGGTTGTAGTAGCAAGGGTTGAAGCGCTATGCGTCCGTAACCTACATCTTAAGTTGTCCCCCTCGAAACAGAAATCGACCTGTCCGAGCATTTCTATCGAAAAAATTTATTTCGTCTGTAATCTCGTCTGTTTCGTTTTCAAATGGCCACCCTGTATATAATACAATTATTATATAGAACTAACCCTTTCGATTATTAATGATGAGAATGTTGACGAAATATATTCCTTTTCTTGGATACTCTTTGGGTATGATTGCCATCTATTGATATTATCAAAGTTCGTTTTAGAATTTTACTATGCCCTTGTAACCATAGTTTTCTGTAATGAGCTATGTCAATGGTTGTAAAATACTAACAAAAAACCTGATATATGTATTTTCCTAAACACCAACGTCATCGACATTGATTGAATTCAATTCACGCATACCCATATAATTTATTGGCCAGTCCCGTCCCAACGGGGCTTTTCAATGCGAAATCAAAGGAGTACGCACTCGACGATTCACACGTTTACCTATGTAGCGGATGAAAAGGGAATGATCAGATAAAGGGCTCCAAATGACATGAAATTGAGGGGAACAGATAAATTTTAATGCCGTTTATATCCTTCAGATGGATGTATTGTGTGCAATCGAACCTTTTATTTGCTGAACTGTACCGATACAAGTGGCTGGATAGGTCGAGATCAATTTCGGAGTCAATTTCGTTGGAAGGTAGCATAAAATCGGTGTGAATTTAAAGCATATTGAAGAATTGATTAAGGCTTTCACGGCAGGAATCAACTTCAAACCTAGTTATCTCGCTGTGGTCCAATAGGAATTTCAGTTAAAGTTTCAGTTCGGAGCGGTCACTCGTCGGAGTACAACCTCCGACCAAGAAACTACTGAAGATGCCAACCCGAGTAGTAGGCGAAACGTTAGGAATTCCTGTTGGACCACGGCTGGAAACCCAGAATACTGTAGATTTGAATATTGAAGAATTGTTCGAATAACTAGAGAACCTTACTGCTGCAATAATGTTGATATGAAATCCTTCATCATTAATGAAAACCTAAGTTAATAAGTTTTGTTTCTACTCCAGATGCGCAATTTGGAAGATATCAAGCTCAAGTTTGGCTCCTATTAGAGCAATTTAAAAATTTTATCGCTGAACAACCAACTTGTTTGGTTTTCCAATAAGATGTGTTATTTTGAGTAGCCCGCTATTTCGTCAGATGTCACTTTTGAAGTTGTCATTTTTCGACCGTATTGATCGATATTGATATATTGTTTATCCTGATAACTACTAGGTCTCCTAGACCCCTCTGAAATTACAAGTTTCGAAGCTTGTAACTTGTACGAGTTCGGAGAAGCAGTTGTGTTCTGTGTAGGCTTTGTTACTGTATCGTTATGCCACCTTAGGCACAGAACTGCTAATTTTTGACCCAACAGTGAAATGGTGGCCCCTACCGAGACTATACAACCAAGAGTATAGAACAATACATGCTTCAACAACGCTATAAAATGATTAAAGTTCACCTTAAAAATGGTGCAAAGGCAGAGACGGTTGGTGAAACTTGAACATTTTTGTCGTGAAGCACCTTGTCGAACCGAAATACAGAAATTGGTGGAAAAATTTGAGCTGTTGGGAAAAGTTAGTGTTGTGAAGAAACCCGTGCGCGTCGCTCAAGAACAGCCGAGAATATTGCTGCTGAAGCCGAAAATGTTGAAGAAAAAGCAGGTTTGTCAATTCGTTGTTCTTTGGAATTAGGCATTCCACAAAAGTAAGTACACCGTATTTCGAATAAGGATTTGGGTCTTAAGGCTTATAAAGTTCAGTTAACACAAGCTCAAGCCGGCCGATCATCAACAACGTCGTGTCTTCTCTTATTGGGTCCTTGAAATGCATGAAAATGATCCGGAATTCCATCGAATTCCATCGTCCTGTGTGATGAGGTCCATTTCCACCTCGGCGATTTCGTCAACAAGCAAAATTGTCTCATCTGAGGCTTGTTGAAAAGCCTCTCAATCCTCAACGTTTGACGGTTTGGTGCGGTTTATGGTCCGGCGGGGTCATTGGACCTTACTATTTCGAGAATGAGGCTGGAGCAGCAGTTACGGTGAATGGATCGCGCTACCGAGAGATGATCCATGATTTTTTATGACCGGAATTGGATGGTATTGATCTGGACAACGTTCGCTTTCAACAAGACGGCGCTACGTGCCACACAAGCAACGAAACCATTGATCTTTCAGGGGACAAGTTTCCGAACCGTTTTATCTCTCGAAGAGGTGATCAGAATGGGCCACCGCAATCTTGTGACTTAACACCTTGTTTGCGACTACTTCTTCAGGGTCATGTGAAAGAAAAGGTCTACGCTAAGAGCCCAGTATCGATTGAAGACCTCAAAGATGGAATTCGATAGGCTATCGAGGTCAGCCATTTTGCGATTTGGTTATGGAAAATTTCATGAAAAGGATATGGCCCTATAGTCGTGGTCGTGGTGGTCATTTGGGTGATGTTATTCTCCATTATTAACGGCATACCTTTCTCTTTATAATGAAATAAACATCTGATCATTTATCTGAAAAAATGGAATTTTTCTTTGAATGTCAAAATAACACCTTTTATTGTGAATCCTTGTAGCATCAAAATTTGTTTACAAATTTGCAATTTTTCTTTAGGTTTCTGGAAAGTTGCTCGTAAATATGGTGAACCCTTTTGACATAACTTATTCAGTTTTCATAATCATAATTGTTAGTTCATCATTTTCAACCCGATATCTTCATATTCTTTCACCTTACCGACGTGAAAATTAGAATCGATCCCCCAAGGAACGGAAAACAAAGTCGAATGAACCCATTTCCTCCATCCTTGGAATCGGGGCAAGGTCCTGCATGTAGGTCACGGTCTGCTCCGAAATGTTCATCCTTTTTAATTTTAAAATGGGAAACTCATCGACTTAAAACACCCGCCGGCTTGGAGGGGTAGAAGTTCGCCGGCAAACTCCAGTTGGAGTGAGACGAGGGGTTGGGGGAATGAATGAATCGCCGTGGAGGTACAGGCGTACGATTCCCCACCTCATCCTCATTTCATTCAGCTCTTAACGAACTTTGCCGATGATGCGTCGTTTCCTTCCTCCTCCTCATCGTCCCCTCCACTGCTCACTGCAAGATTCAGTTGTCTCTTGCATCCAATTAACCCAATTCGAGATTAAGGAGAAGTTTAATCGCTTGGAGCTTGAGGCGCTTGCGAGCTTTTCGCAGTTTCAGACCCAGTTTTGAAGGTGAAGGTTAACTGCACAGCTGGGTGGGTTTGAAGGAACGTTCGCGGCTTTTTCTTGGGTGATGTGGTTTATGAGTTTCTAGGGGTTAGTTAATAGTTTACTCGATAGTTGGGATTGAGGTGAATCGTTCGAAATGACTAGGAAAGATGCAAAAAATGTTCGGCAGTTTTTGATTAGCATGTACCTAGGAACTCTGTGGTTACTTTCAGCTATAATTAGTGCTCATATTGCTGAAATGATTTTTGATATGGTACTGTAACGAATGTATTCTTTCATTTTTCCAATCAGAAACCTTCGGAAAAGAATAACGACGTTGTTCTGTCAATTTCAGTTTTGCGTTTCTTGATGAGTAATACTCGTATATTGAAAGGAAAATTTGGCATTTGTAGTCGGTGAATTTAAGGAGGAGGAATTGTGGGGTTTCAAACTTTTTTTTTTGGTGGGCAGAATCAGTGATACCTGAACTGAAATATTTTGGCCCAAAGAGAGAGGAAAATGAATGGCACATTGCGGTTATCTTTTTTTTGAGAAACATAAAATGATTTCAACTACATTTCTATATCTTATTTTGGTTTAGAGTTATAAGTAAAAATTGACATTAGGTCATTATCTCTGTTTCTATTTGTGCTACGATTTTGAAATGAAAACACAACTTTTTTGATAGAAACCCTGTGTGGTACTCTAATTTACAATGATTTCGCCTTTTTTCATCATGTCAAAAGCGTTGTATTCTGATATTTCTGAAAGCTTTTCTGGAGTTTTTTTGGATCTAAGGAGTAGTTTCTGCCCTGCAGGATTTCCGAAAACTGATTCCATACAGATGTTTTTTTGTCGTGGTATTCAAAAGCACTAATTTTTTTTCATTAAATTGATGTGTCTCGACTGCTTGGGCCATTGACACGATTACAGTCTATTAATTACAATATGTGTATATAATGAACAAATTATAAATTTTCAAATCTGACCATACACTAGTTTGCAATTTCATTAGAGAAGATATTTACGCCTTCGTTTCTCATTTATCGAATGAATTTGTATTTACATATTTATTTTTTTTACTCCCACAACTCACCAAAAAATTCCAGTTTTTAAAAGATGCAGAATTGATGACAAATATGTACGTTCATGATGCGATTTACAATTATCTACTACTCGACCAATATTTTTTTCTTAAACTATCTATCGTATATTTCAGGAATTCAAAAATTTAATCGCTAAAAAACCAACTTGTCGATTTTTCCGGATTGCATGTTTGATCACAAACGTATCTATGGGAATATTTTTGCTAAAAATGGAAGGCGTGAAATAGTCGTCCTAAAAAAGTCCGAAGCAATGAAACTTATAGTATTTTGTATCGGGTGTTATTTAGAGATGGAATTTTCGATAGGGATAACTGTGATTTGACAGGAGGTAGAAGCCATCTTGTTTTGACATTTCTGTTCAGTAAGCATTGACAAATTACCACGGAAAGACTCACGCCGCAACCACGTATATAGGAAAGTCACCAAATATGGAATACCATTTTGTTTTTGGGATATAAAGAAACAACTTCATATTAATTAAATCAGTTTCATGTTTATACTAATCAGTCATACATTCATATGTAGTAATTAACAGCCTCTAATCAAATATATCAGTTATCTAATTAAAATCTAACACAAAAAACAAAATCACAAATGAGTAACCAAATATGGAATAGGAACCCATATATGGAATATAAGCTTAAATCAACATAACAATAACAAAAATAGACATTCATATCTTTGAGATCAATTAAATGAATATAACATATTGTGATAAACGAAAGAAGTTACATAATTACCTTGCAAAAGTCACAGATCCAAGTATCCAACTCTGGACCAGCACAATCACAATGTGCCCAGAGCCCACACATCAAGCATATTCCATAATAAGACACCGACGACTGTCCATATTTGGATTTTTATACTAGTTCAAACTCTTCTAAATATTTTTTCAAGTCACAATATTTTAATGACAAAAGATCACAAAATGGTGAAATAAACATAATACCGATATACTAAATAGTATAACACTTATGTATGCAAACATAACAGCTGGTAATACTCATTTACTACTTACCTTTTAAAATTTTCTTCCCGACAAGAAAACAAAACACGCCTGCCACACGTTAAGCGTTTGCGCAACTGACTCGATGGTGTGTGTGCGATAGTTAGTAGACCGAATGAAACAGAAGATGGTCGAATGTTCCGTTTATTACTTATAGTCTTGGAGAAATGAAGGTATTCCATATTAGGATACTATTTCATATTTGGTGACTTTCCTCTACAAATTGAATTTATTTTCAAAATTAGTGTTCTATTCACTTCGTGAAATTTATTGTTTACACTTTACATAATCGTCCATCAGAGCAACTTAGGCCCGGTTTCACCAAACATTTTAATCTGGTTTAACGAGATAACTGAGATTAACGATTGATTTTTGACTGAAAAACCACAGAAAATTATCGTTTAATGCCTTAAACGAGATTAAAATCGTTGGTGAAACCCGGCCTTATTCGTCGAACTATCGATAGATTTCAGACGACATTTTTCTCTACTCGATGCAACAACAACGACAAGTCATAGAACTGTAAGCACAGAAGAAAATATCGCTGCTGAGTGCAGTGATGAAGATCCAGATTTGTCTATTCGTTGACTTTCACAACAAGTTGGACTCTGTGCATCCACCACATGGAAAATTTTGCATGGAGATCGTGGTCTACACCCATACATAATCCATCTGGTTCAGGAACTTGAGCCACTTGACCAAAATAAGCGTCGTTTGTTTTATGATTCGGCCCTAGATGATTATTTCGAGAAATGGTCCAACTAATTGGCCTCCAATATCATTCGACATAATTCTTGTTATTTTCTTTGGGGTTATGACAAGTCATTGGTTTATACTGATATACCAGAAACAATAGACGATTTGGAAGCCAACCAAGCTCGTGTTATTGCTGAAATAAGGCCTGAGTTACTTGAAAAAGTGGTCCAAAATTGGTCTAGTCGAATGCGGTTCCTCAGAACTAGTCGTGGTGGACATATGCAAGAAATTATTTTCAAAACCTAAATGTCATAAAATTCTATCAATCTAAAAACCATCCCATATATACAGGAGTGACCTAAAACGCACGACCATAGATGAAATATTTCCGAATATTGTTTTCGTAGCGAACTGAGAAACCGAATAATGAAGAATATTGGTTCGTCGTAGAATTTCAATCACCCATCTTATTCAGAATCTCTTCCCGTCCCCGACTATATCAAATAAGCAACATATTTGCTCTTCATACGGCTGAAGGGGCAGAGGAGAAGAGACTACATATATCGAGTATAGCTGGATGTAGCAATAGCTAGTATTGATGCAGGGCCCGCTGCAGATCAACGGCAGGGCAGCCACCCCCGTGCCGAGCTAGTCGCCATGGAAACGGCCGCCACACAGCCTCATGGCCGCCCCTACCCCATCTTCGGATGTCACATATGAAAATGCACACATTCGACTGACTCGCACACGCACGTCGCCCGACCCACCCCCGCGCCCGTGTCAAGTACAAGAGGTGCCGGGAATAGCTGGCAGACATGGTTTTTCTCTTCCTGCAGGATGGAGCGCCTCGGGTAACGATGTATTTTTCGGGGATGAAACGTTATTGGGAATTTTCGATACTGTACATTGGGGTATATTTAGAAGGGGAAGGCTGGAGGATATCTTGTGCTTAGTTTGTCGACTTGGCAGTTTTGGAGAATGTTGAAAACAAACTATATTCGGTTTGTCTGTTGATTTTTATCTGTATCACATTTAAATTTAACGTTAGTACCGAGAAATTGTGATTGTTCTTCAATTATGTCTCTAGCAGTCTAGCAGTAAGTGCTGGTCAATTTTGACATATCCGAATCGTAACGAAGTAATCTCAGACATATGGTGAACAAACTGTTTCAACACAACACTAATATTGTTTTGGCCTCATATATCAGGTGTTTTTTAGAGTGACTTTTTCCCTCGTCTTAATTTCCACCAATCAGAAACGCGCAATTTTGAATCACAAATGGTTTCTAGATGGAAAAACTGTATGGCAGCAGCTGTCAGCAGTTTTTTCGGGTTTACCCGCGGCAAAACTTGACAGTTGTTGTCAACGAAAATTAATAATACATACATAGATGCTTCCAGAATAATCTGTTACTCAGGAAATAGTCTTGTCAAATACCATTCGTGCATCTAATTTTTCCTGTGAGAAAAATCGAAATAACACAGTGCAAAGTAATATTTTTTAACAAAAAGCATTCGTGCAGGTGCAAAAATCCTCGTCTTCGACTCGGATTTTTGTTGCCACCTGCACTCATGCTTCTTGTTAAAATATTACTTAGCAACGTGTTTTTTCGATTTTTTTCGGAAAAATTGGATGCACTTATGATACCTATTACTTATGACTATTCCACTCATTCCATTTTTAGTCAGGAAGTTTCCTTAGCAACACTCGTTTCTCATCGATAAAACATTCACATCGGCAAAACCAACAAGTTGGAATTTCAGCGACAATTTTTTGACGTTTCTCAAATTCATAGATAGCTTCGGAAATGAATACCATAGAGAAAACAAACAACGTTTAGTTGATCTATGATGAATACTTATTTGTCAAATAGCGCAATACAAGCCCAATATGACCACATTTTTCCGTGAAATAGTCATGTCGAATACCACTCGAGATTAAATTTAATCAGGTAAAATTTCATCTCTAGTGGAATTAATTATATATTATAGAATTTTCGATAGGGATAACTGTGATTTGACAGAAGGTAGTAGCCAGGTTGTTTTGACATCTCTGTTCAGTAAGCATTGACAAATTATCATGTTGTTGTGACTCACGCCACAACAACATACTATTTTTCCGCAAATCGTTTGAAATTCGATAGATTTTAATCAATTTTGAAAAAAAATCGCGAATTATTTCATTCATAAATAAATGGAGCTTTGAAATTCGGAATGGAATTGGTTGCGTTATTATGGACACGTTTTAATGCTGAATTGTCAACCCTGACGAATATTAATTTAATTGCTGGTCTTTTCGAAGACAAAACAGTGTAAAATGATAAGTGATGATGACTTTTCCATTTCTGGGACTCCTCCACAGCAGGTTGAGGCGGTGAATACTACTTCATTAGAATTATTGCCACAGAAATCTAGAGAAAAGTACGAATATGCTTATGTAGAACACTGACAACTGTAAGGAAATATCATTTCCTTGCAGTAAGGAAACGAATATTTCCTAACAGTTGGGAAATCTTGACTTTTTCTATGACAAATTTCGTTAGGAATGTCAAAATTTCCTTGCGATTTGCGGAAAAGTATTTTCCATAGCTACAACTTTTTCAAATCTTTCTGGTAGAGCTCGATTAGCGTTACGGAAAAAGTGTTTTCCGCAAATCGCTAGGAAATTTTGACATTCCTAACAAAATTTGTCATAGAAAAAGTGAAGATTTCCCAACTGTTAGGAAATATTCATTTCCTTACTGTAAGGAAATTATATTTCCTTACAGTTTTCAGTGTTCTACATAAGCATATTCGTACTTTTCATAGGCAATAATTCTAATGAAGCAGTATTTACTGCCTCAAACTGCTCTGGACGAGTCCCAGAAATGGAAAATTCATCATCACTCATCATTTTACACTGTTTTGTCTTCGAAAAGACCAGCAATTAAATTAATATCATATCAAGTTTGACAATTCAGCATTAATACGTTTCCATAGTAACGCAACCAATGCCATTCCGGATTTCAAAGCTCCATTTATTTATGAATCGGATAATTCGCGATTTTCTTCAAAATTCATTAAAATCTGTCGAATTTCAAACGATTTGCGGAAAAATAGTATGTTTACCTCGTAGGAAAAGCCACATTCCTGGAGTCTGTATTGCTATTAGCAATCTTCACGATCGTCCAGGAATGTAAGGCTTTTTCTACCCGGTAAACAATGTACTATTTTTTTTAGACTTTTCAAACGATACATATACAATTGAAATTTGGTATTCAGCTACATAAAAAAACGCCTTCTTAGTGTGAAACTTTATTATATGATGAAATGATCAGAAAAATTATTGAAAAGAAAATTGATATCTATATGATCGCACCATTCATCAAAGAAATGGATGAGATGATTTACCAGAAAAATCGATAGTATCGTGCCATTAGAAGATCTGGAACTCAGCTGCGCATCTTCATTATTCTTCTACAAAATTTGGTTCGGTAGTTGCCTCCCAAATCGTTTCTTCTGTCATTGACTTCCGATGTTCTTTTTGAAGAAAATTCCGGCAAAAAACGTGATTCAACGCGGTTCACCATTTTCTTCACAATTTCGAAGTTTTACTCGATATTTGAGACCACTTGGAATGAGGCGGATCTTCGCATACTTCACGTTATTTTTCATTTCTTGATAGAAACATAAAGATCAAGAGAATTTTTTTGCGAGAGGGCAAAAGCCGAAAAACTATAAAACTTAGGTACATTCATTTTGTCACAGAGAAGCTTTCGGAGCGCCGCGTCACGAAAAAAATCATTTCTTCGCCCGATCTCACGAGAAATACTGACTTTTGTCCTACTTGACGATCACAGCGACCTGGGATGTGGTAACACCCAGCGTGATCCAAGTATGTGTGCCCTTGCCCCCAGGTACCAGCGGGAAGCTTAACGAAAGAGTTGTCTGCATGTTGCATCCCTTTCTGAATGTTCTACATTATAGAACAGGCAAACTATACAACTAGTCAAGAACGCCACAATCGTCCAATTTGCATAAAGGTTAACAACGCCGTATTTGGAGAATGCGCGACCTGGGAACCGAATTAACATCACAATTATGTGCCAAACAACTGCAGATGGGGTTGGGTATGCAAATTCGTCCCTTCGCCCTGACGTAACGGACTTTTGAGCATCAAAAACCCGGAATTTTTTTCTTTGTACCGGCATGAGTTATGCAAATCGGACTTGATCGACAGGCGGACGGGTTCGGCATGTCATTTGGATGTGTATGTAGGAATTGGTGGTCGATGAATGGGTTGGGACAGTGAGGTTGTCAAGTTGCGAAAATGTGGTGGTTGAGAGATCACTCTCGAATAACAAGTTTGTTCGATTTTTCACTGCTTTTTTATGGGTTTCTCGAATTAACATGCCATACGTCCCATGATTCGGACAATATGCCGGTATGCCCATCATACATCAGCGGGAGTTCCTCGATATTCAGCCCAAACAGTTCAAGAACGTATTGAGCGTTCATATTGAAGACCGCCAAAAAATGTCAGTACGGTGTTTCAATCGCTATTTAGGAAGCAGATAGGAAACTTCTTTTCAAATAAATTTTCTTTTTGTTTCATCTCGATTTTCATGGGTGGGTTCCACTTCTATTTCTACAACAGGCAAACTGTTATTTTTGACACTTTTTCGGATTTTATATGAAAGATACTTCATGTAAATCTTTACTTTACGAATATCTGGAATCGACCTCGCATGTTCAGGTTATGAAAATCAGCTCACTTATATTGTGAATTTTAAAATTTTCAAAATCTTTATTTCGAATCAAGCGTCAACAAAAGTTCTTCTATAAATTTCATTTATTACCTATTGCTCACGATTGAAATCACTAATTTTCTTTGAAATAATTCTTCCTTGCGAAAAATGGCAACTTAAAATAAAAGCGAGAACTCCATTTGAGATGACTGAATGAATAAAAGATATCAGCTATCAATAACTTACCGAGTTTTTCACTATGAATTAAACATAAAAATATATCATACAAAAATTGTACGGAATCTTTGAAAATGATTACTTCATTTGGAACATACAGGGTATTGAATGCAACTGCATTTAGGTATTCAAATGGGACAACCTGATTATTCTTCCATATTTTAATTGGTGATTTCCTCCATATCTCGAATATACAGTGCGCGTCAAAATTACGGAACAAATTCATTCTCTCAGAAGAAGAATATTTGACAACAAAATCCTGAAACCGGTCAATTTTTGTTTCACTTTTACCAAATTTTTATGCATTTTTGAAGAATGGAATCCATATTCGACGGATATCATCGAAAGAAGTTTGTCTATAGGGGCAACCTGTATATTCAGAATTCATTCTGAATTATGTTCTGCAAATCTGAGCTGCAAATTGTTTGCAATAAACTTGTCAAGAGTATAAAGGAGTTATAAACCTGAGGAACCCTAAATTCGTATCTGGATCAAAGAAAACTTCAGAACATATTTTTGAAAAACACGTGTATGAAATTACTTCGCATTAAACTCAAAACATTTCTGTCTCCGAGCGTTCAAGTGGTCATTCCATCGGATTTAGACGACACGTGTGCTTGCATCTTGGCACGATTTTCTTGATAGTTGATACAATTTTATTCATTGTAGCAAGAGATTGATGTTGAAATATCAGGCGATTAAATTTTTTTCAGTGGACAGCATCAGCTTAGGCTAAATGATTTTTTTTTTGAATTTGTGTCTACACCCACACACGTGGTTTGAATATGTTCTATCTCAAAATAAGAATGGTAAAAAACAGTTCGATTTTGTTCATTGATTAGAGTTTGTATGGAGATAATGGCAGCTCATGTTCCTCAACATAAAATAGATAATTTAATACCTTAGGAAGTAATTTACTCATCAGGCCTTCACATGAAGACTTTTATTTATAATCAACACTCGAGTTATAAACGACTGGAACTCAAATAAATAAAATGTACCTCAAATGAGAACTATGTGATAAAGTAACTCATTTTCTCTGCATGTACTGTAGATTAGTCTAATAAAATGATGTTGATTAAAAAAAAAATAACGAATTGAAGTTCCAATGGAATTCGAAATCGAATGTGATGATTTATTGTGAAAATGATCCTTTCTCATTGATATTCTGAATATTCTACGAATATGAATATGAATGTTCTTGAGATTTGCTTCACAATAAACTATACTGCAACCAGTGGCGTATCCAGGATTTCAGTTTGGGGGGGCCCAGATTTCCCATATGAGGAAAATTGAATTTCAATACTATCCTAAGCCTTCAGACTTTCAGAATTTCTTTCCTGTGATTATATGGTTTGGGGGGGGCCCGGCCCCCCTAGCCCCCCCCCCCTGAATACGCCACTGACTGCAACTAACCCTGAGGTTGATTTGGACAAACTTATTATGAAATATGCGAGCAAATTGGTTCAAATGTGCCTCAATTTCACCTTCTTTCCTTTCAAAAATACTCTCCAGGATGGAATTGTTGCAGGTGTATTATCAGACTCCAAGAGTTCCTCTACATTTTTAACTCAACAAATTCAATTTTCTCCTCCATATGCAGACAATGCGGCTCATATCAATGAGGAATGGGACGAGGTACTGATTGCACCCTCTTCGTGGGTGAACTCCGTAAGTTCCTCTTTGATTATTCGTGAAATTGAATGAGTAGAAATCGCTAACTGGAGCCCACATCTGCATTTTAAAACGGCGATTGTTCTATTACAGACCCTCCACCTTCGACTTCGTCTTCCAAGTCACGATCGTCCTGTTAAACGCGGTTGCCACAATTTCGTACGGCAACGCACCGGCAACGAATATTATTCTATTAGTTCCACACTTGTGTGAGTCAGTTATGACTGCAAATCATCCCATTCTAGAAATAAACGGAATATTTGATCTTTGCGTGGATTTTGAACCGGATTGGATTGTTTGGCACTCCGAAAAAATTATTAAATTTTCAAGTCTCAGTATTTATGGTGAGTACGAAGAAACATAAAGGTTCACTTAGCACCAATTATAGGAATGCAAAGGTATTGATTCACAACTTTTTGATGGCTAAGTGACAGGTTCATCTCCCCCTAATAACTCCATAGAGGCATTGGACAAATTTGGAATTGCAACATCTTCCGTCCAATTTTGATCACAAAAATTCATTAACATTCACCGTTACTGCATCTGTATTGGCAAGTTTTTCTTCCCCATCACACAACCTACACAATGGTTCTTCATTGTAGATGCCCTAGGTGTTTATGCGTTTCCTCAGGTTACCGTGGCCGGTTATCAGCCCAATAACACATCTGATTCATTCTTTAGTCCATCTAAGTAGAACTTCAGTGAATAAAAGATTGTCTTTCCCTAGCATCGCCTAACTATGTATGGTGCTTGAGGAAGAGTTCCAGAACCGTGTAGCTTCATCCACTCAGTCACATTTCTTCTAGTAGTGTTTTTGGTGATTACGACTGCTAGTGGTATATATTCTTCACCCAATGAACCTCACAACAAATACCTTCATTGAAACCTTTACTCTTTCCGACCCTGTTTCGTACCTAACCTAAGTTAGTTTACCAAGGTTGTTCTACTTTCATTTCTGTACCCCGATTGTTCTACCAGGAAAATGGTTTTCTTGCACTGCTTCTACTTGGTGGGATGCTGGTAATCCTCGTTAATCTCGATGATTTACTGTTGTGACTTCACAACCGATGTAAGGGGGTATACTTAACTATAAGCACCTTATGGTGATCTTGATGATTACTGCGAAAAGTTGTTATCAGTACTTGATAACAACTACGAAGAGAATGAGGAAGAGGTGAAATGTGAACGTACTCTCAACAAAGAACAAACTGTATTTTCTTGTTATCTCAACTTAAATAACAAGAACGAAACGATTACCTATACAAGTAATATGTATAAAATTATAAACTCTAGCTTCTATATGAAAATGTATAGAAAGGAAGAATTATGATGTACCTTCTATATGAAAATGTATAGCAAGGGAGCAAAGTGATTACTTACTAATTACTGATTATTTACCGGCGATTATAAACTCAACCTTCTGTATGAAAATGTATAGCGAGGAGGAATTATGAAATGTACCTTTTATATAGAAATGTAAAGCAAGGTATTGTGTGATTTACAACTGATTAATTACCGACGATTTTACTTTACTGATTATTGACTTTACTTTACTGACCGACGATTATAAACTCGACCTTCTATATAAAAATGTGTAGCAAGCAGCAATTATGAAATGTACCTTCTATATGGAAATGTATAGCAAGGTGGCAATGTGTTGTTGGTACTAACTTAACTGACTCTACTGACCGACGGTTATGAACTCAACCTTCTATATGAAAATGTATAGCGAGGAGTAATTATGAAATGTATCTTCTATATGAAAAAGTAGATATAGTAAGGAGGAATTATGAAATGTACCTTCTATATGAAGATGTATAGCAAGGTAGCAAAGTTTTGTGATTACTAATACTAAAACTTTACTGACGACAATTAATGACTTTACTTCACTGGGAATTGACGGACGATAATGAACTCAACTCAACTCAACTCTCATATAAAAATATGAGAATGTATAGCAGGGAGGAATTATGAAACGTACCTTCTATATGGAAATATATAGCAAGGTAGCAAGGTGTTATTACGACAAATACAAAACTTCACTTTACTTTACTGACTGCCTGCCTCTGTAACATAGGATTTTGAAGACAAGCTGGAAAATAAGGGAGGTTCATTTCCTCTGGATAGAAGTGGGAAAGATCAACAATTGATTGGTTGTCAGAATCGGCCAACGCCTCGCTCAGCGAATAAAGCGCTCCTTTTTTCCATTTTCGACCATAGTGGGAAAAACAAACCATTTCTTGAATCTACAGACCAATGAGAGAAACCTTGGACGATTTGATATTCGATCCTGACGTGTATTTCCCAGATGTAACTCAAACTGAAATAAATGTCCCCATATATTTAATTTTATGAGCTTTTACTGAGAACTGAATGAAAGTTGAAGACCATGCATGGTTATTGTCTCCAAAAAAACCAGATGAATCTCCCAAACTCAACCCAAATTTTTGGGTTGAAAACCCTTTCAATAGGGGACCATAACTCACTACAAAGGGTAATTTTAAACAAAGAACGGGAATTGTTATTAAAGGCATACTGCCCTGCTAACAAGAGAGGTCCTATCTGCAAAATTTGACATTTTGACTTTTTGGCTCATACATATTATTTATGTATGTACAAAATGAAATTGTCCTATATGCTTCATGAGTGCCGTATTCTATACCTAAATGTTTTGTCCTAACTGAATAAAAAGCCATGTTGACTAACATAAAACCTGCTTTTCTCTAAACCACAATTTTGCAGATAGGACCTGTTAGGACGGCAGCATACGGAACAATATTGCAGTTCAAGGGTTCGATCCCGTATAATTGAAATCAATGTATACGACATTTTTAAAGGAATTCTTGTGAACAAAAGAGATGGAATTGGTGTTATACAGATTTTGCGCTAAGTGAAACGCAAGAGACCCGACAAACTCAATAACTTGTCAAGTTTGTTTGCATTGTTCACTCCAGTCTAGCTGAATGTTGAACAACGTGTTGTAGCTTATCTTTCTCATCATAAAGTCACATATCATATCCAATAGAGGATCCTGACATGCGTACTTGACCTTTTGGGAATTCAGCTGCCAGTACATTTCATTCTATAAGATCCCAACCTTGCCTTTGCCCTGATGTAGATGTCCAGATGTGGCAGACCCATCATCAGTTCCACAGATTCTGTCGGGATAGATCTGAAGCACTCGTTACACACAGGCGAGGCACATGTCTTACCTTTTTTGTCTCTAATTTGTCTACAGAATCACGGAACCACAGGCTATCATAAGCTTCACCACAGCTGTGTTCGAACAGTGTACCAAGTGAGGATTAAATTCCATGTTTTGCTTGTTGACATGTTATCTCTATTTACAATGCTTTTCATGTATGAGTTCCAATATAGCTTGTTATCCAAATTTGACTTCTTCAGCGGAGTGCAGATGGGTATTGAAGAGTGCGTTAAGCTTTTGTTGTTTCTTCTTTTAGGTGATACGAATGTGTGCAGTTCTGTTGGTATCAATTTTCAGGTTTTCCCTTCTGCACTATTCCTCAACTATTATCAGAGATGTCTGCATGAAATCTTAAACAATGCCAGAGTGCATGCTTCGAATGAATTTGGCCGGGTCATCTCCAGGGTGTAGACACCATGTCATAAGCCATATCAAATGGTAACTTTTTTGCTTTTGGTGTAAAGGCTTCTCTTATCATCGTCAGGTAGCTTTAGATCTCGAGTCAAGACAGTTTTGGTAAATAATATGATGAGTCTTGTTCTGTGCAGAATTTGTTGAGTATCGACTTTGATTCTGATCAAGCTATGTAACAAGTCTATGTGTCCCAAGCTGACATAGGTACGGTATTTTATTGAGTGTTCTATTATTGCGAATCGGTGAAAAAGCAATAGCTGACCTGTAAATGGTGTTTGATTCAAGAGTTATTCCTCAGGTAGCAAACTTATTTTGAGATAGATTGTGCGTATCTACCTATCTGGTTGTTACACATCGAATCTGTGTACTCACTGACTAGTACCAACTGCAGATGGGGCCTTTCTCATTCGGAACTTTTCGAAGAGTTTTTTCTGAATGGCAAATACTGTTATGTATGCTATGTTTCATCCAGTCATGTTTCTTCAGTATGTCGTTAATTTAATGCTGGGAAGATAAGGCAAACCGTGAGGTTCTTAGAAATGTGATAATTCTGAACACAGATTTTGCATATCTATTTCTATTCGATTCGTACAGCAGAACACAAAAATACAGAACGAAATATATACAGATATAAAATTCAAGCTGTGAGAGAGACTAAGAACGTCAATAAATCCCATCCATGAATTGAATGGCACCATTCACAAAGCATCCTTAACTACGTCTCTATTTTAACGTCTGAACCTTCCTGGTACTAACAACATTCCATCCATTAGCAATTTCACAATATAAAATGCAAAAGTTATGTTGGCACGTCTCCCCAACCGTATCATTAAATAAGAAGATTTACGGGTTATCAAAGAAGAGAGATTAAAATTATTAGTCGGCCTGTCAATCAAAAAAGGAAATATATTAAAGGGGAAAGCCTTCAGGAGGAAAGGAGCAGGAAGTCGGGATTGAAATATGTATGCAGAAGAGGATGCGGACTAGTAATATTTGCCTTCGAAGCAACACGACCACAAAGATGGTAACAACTGGATTGCAGGCACCGTGCTTACCGACTGTGAAGATTAATAATAAGATTTCGCGAGACGTGTGTGCGATAGGAATGATGGGTTTAACAAAGGATGAGACGTAGTCAGGAATTCGAGGAATACCGTGTTCGGTTAGTCCGGGAAATGATGCGCTTGCTGAACGATAGTGGCGCAACATCCGTACATGGACCGAATCTATAGATTAACGATAATGCGGAGAAATCACAACGACGATTTTCATATTTATCTACTACAATGATCTAGAAATCTCAGCATTCTGGTTTGCAGTTATCCACATGGGGATTTGAATTTAGTACTTCAGGCACTAAGAGAAATTATTCAGTTTTCATCATTTTCACTATTATCTGAGGTTAGTGCCCCTGCCAAAACGACTAATGCCCGGTTTCCACCTAGAGGTCAGGACAAAAACAAAATACGAACTCGGTCCGTTTGTAACTGTTTGCGAACTGTTCTAGAACTTGTGGATCGTTTTCCGGACTTCTAGGACTGTTTGTCAGCATGGTGTGAAAGTCCAGTTTGTTTTTATTTTCGTTGTTGCGATCTTGTGGTAGTTTGAAGCGTGACACATTTTCACAACTACATGTCTGGTATCTCTATGTAAACTGAAAGAAACTTAAACAAAACACGAAAAAATTTTTTTCTGTTCATGAATGGTGTAAACATAAAGTCCCAAAAAACACCCAACAGTCTTGGAACATTTTCGAAACAAAACTGTTCGAAATTTCTGTTCAAATGGACAGTTCGTGTTTTGTTTTGATCTGTCCGCTTGGTGGAAACCCGGCATAAGACAGTGCCTACCTTTTCTCGAAAAAGTGTTTCGTACCTAGGTTAGTTTACCAAGGTTGTTCTAGTTTTATTTTTGTATCCTGATATTCCTGATTGTTTTATCAGGATGATGGTCTTCTTGTACTGCTTCTAGTTGTTTGATGCTGGTGATCCTCGTAAATCTCGATGATTAACTTTCGTGACTTCACAACCGATGTAAGCCGTAAGGGGGTATACTTAACTATAAGCACCCTATGGTAATCTTGATGATTACTGCGATGAGTGGTTATCAGTATTTGATAAGAACTACGAAGAGGATGAGGAAGTGGTGAAATGTGAACGCACTCTCAACAAAACAATAAACTGTAGATATTCTTCTTGTTACCTCAACTTAGGTAACGTAACGAGCACGAAACGATGATACAAATATTATGTATACATGTATGAACTCCACCTTCTTAATGAAAATCTATAGCAAGGAAGAATTATGATGTAACTTCTATATGAAAATGTATAGCAAGGGAACGAAGTGTTGTTGTGAATTACAATTACTTATTGACAACTGGTAATTGATAAACTCTACTGATCGACGATTATAAACTCAACAGTCTATATGAAAATGAAAATATGGTTAATACACAGGGTGTTTAACCATAAATTGGACAAACATACATAGCCATGTAGACGACACCGAGGAAGTCATTTTTGCTTTATGACATATACCCCGTTTTCGACGCATAAGCGAGATACAGGGTGTTTAATGTCAACTTTGAGCAATATTCTGATAACTGTGGACTGTGGTGAGTTATGCGTGACATTTGAAATAACGGTTACTGGTCACATCTTAGTATTTTTTAGGGCTCAATTCAATTGTGGTGTAGAATTCTGAAAAAATTCAAAATGGCGGAAAGCCTGGAAAGTCTGAATTTTTTTTACTCGGTTGCCAATTTGGAAAGCACTTTTTCAACGTACTCGATTTTCTAAGATTTTCCGTGAAAAAATTTTCTCAAAATTCGAACTCAACTTTTTTTTTTACATGTCTTCAGTGAAAAAAAAAATTCGCCCAGAATTTTTGGAATTTCTTATGGTTGAACTATTTTTAATTCTGAATACTTGGGTGGAAACAGAATGAAAAAATATCAATTGGTTTTCTTTTTGTAGCCTTCCAAATATTACGCTCGGAGAACTTTCATAATTTTTATTCAAAAAACTGGAAGGCGTACGAAAGCAAAAGTTGTGCTAATGGGCTGCCAGAATGACCCGGACAGAAATATGAATTTATAAACCAAAAAATTGTTTTTCAGGATTCGAACTCTCTACGAGTATGAATTGGGTTTATTTTAATCTTATAAATTTCCGTTACCGAAGCGACGCTAGTAAATTGAAAGTGGAGATTCCCACCTGACCAAAGTTTTTTGAAAAAAAATTGTTTGGTTTTAAAATTCAATAATACTGTCCGGGTTACTCTGGCAGCTCATCAGCCTAAATTTGGCCTTCGTCAGGCCCAAGGGCGGTCCTAGGCTGATTTCCTGGGGGGGGGGTAATAATTGAATGAACAATTGAAAAGAATAGAAAATTTTTTTTTCTTAAATAAAATCGAATTGGTTGTAGTGCTCTGGGGGGGGTAAACTAAAAATTTTATGAGAACTGTTATTTTTCAAATGGTATACATCGTATTTTATTTTCCTTATCGGCAGAGCGGTGGAACAGAAAAATATTATCCGACAGATTTATCCAGCAGATATTTCATCCACTGGATCTATATCCGGAACTTTACCAGCAGGGTATTAAGTGGTGGAACAGGAACTTGAACTAATAAGCCCAAGAAATTCGGTGTGTACAAGTTATCAGATACCATGTACGGCCAAACTCTACAAGCAGTAAGGGCTTGTAGAGTTAGGCCTTGGCTTCACATGAACGGTGAAAGTGTTGAGTCTCATCAACCTTTTTAACATGGATTCTTTTAAATCCAAATTTCTAATAGTCCAAAAATATTTAATGAATTCAATCACAAGAACGAATATTGTTATACATTACTGTGAACTCCTGAACCAGCTGGATGTATGAATTCGTGGAAAAATAAATGGTTTCCTGCATAAACAATCATATCTGTCGAAATGGTTCAGCCACTAGAATGGCTTTGGCAATGTCGAAATTTATATCGAGAACGAATTGCTGGTCTCCTCGGACTTCTTCCTGTGGAGGAAGCGTTTTTTTGTTTCATTTCCCTTCTCAGAATCTTTTCAAAAGGCCTGGAACACTAATTAATAGAATAAAACGAATCTGTTCTATGTGGAGGTAATATTTCTCGTAGTCACAGCGATCATTCCAGCCACCTGTTCCATATCGGATACGGCTGCCAAAATATTAAAATAATCCGGATAATCCATCCTGAGCACCCTTAATTCACATATGATCCATCTAAAACCCAAAATTCCAATATCCAGTCCCATGCAAGAGATCGCTTAGGTCATTTCACCCGGTTTATATCTTCATATCCGTTAGCTGCATTCCGTTATTGTCCTTGCCGTATTACTTTTACAGCATCTCCCGCTAGTTCCGGAAGAATTGACGACAGTATTATACATGAGCGTCCTCGAAATCTTCCACCTTTTCATATCGCTCCACTCAAAAGTCCCAATCTTCTCGTATTTCAGCGCATTGGAGATCTCATTCGGAATAGGAAGATTCTTTCATTTCTGTTTTGGAAGTCTCATAACAGGCCGTGTTTTTGAGGGTTTGTTGCTTTTAAGAGAACGGAGTTATGAAAAAACATGATACAATACACTGAATAAAACTGATTTTGCAGGAGATACCTATTCAAAATTGTTTTGGTTCAATTTATTCAACTCGATATTAAAACTGACTGTTCCTTTTATAATTTGAAAAAAAAAAAATAAAGATATCAGTCATCAAATCGAATAATTATTTCGGGAAGAAAAATCCTAAAAACGGGAGAGCTAAGAGCACTAACAAATCAGGAACCTTTGAACAATACTTCTTCCACCTTGTGAGTTCGCATTTGCCACATCAAAAAACGAAATGAATATTTTTAACATTGGAAATGTTTATGTTCGTATATTGCAGGTAAATTACGAGTTTTTGTTCAAGGTCAAAAGACAAAAGTGTCGCCAGTAGACCAAAAAAGCATTCGAAAGTTATCGCGTGATTCATTAACGTAGGTGTGTTGGGCCAGCATATGCCAGCATACGAGAATCGGCGAACTGCGCCGAGGTGGGACTCAGGTGGGAGGTCCGCCAAATTCGCCGCAACGTTGCCGGATTGGGCACTTAGTCCGGTATTTGAAGGATAGATCATTGTTTTATTTCCTTCATTAGCACTTCGAGTGTTTATATTGTTGTTTAATCAAGTGAGATCTGGGCCGCGGTGAGCGGCCCGTCAAATTCGTCGCAGGCAATTATTCCGGTAATTGAAGGATAGATCATTGTTTTATTTCCTTCATTAGAACTTCGAGTGTTTATTTTGTTGTTTAATCAAGTGAGATCTGGGCCGCGGTGAGCGGCCCGTCAAATTCGCCGCAACGTTGCCAGATTGGGCAATTATTTCGTTATTTGATCCACTGAAGAAACGGATTTGCACAGTCTGGCAACAAAATCCGCTTATGACACTGTTCGCCCATGCTCAAATCGGCCTCTAACGCCCGTTTGCACCGCTTACCCTTAAAAGTTCCTCGTTGCTAGGTACCACTTAGACTTAAGTTCCACTCAAAAATATTTCCATTTGCACCGGTACCACTTAACAGAAATTTAGCTAAGGATCACTGCCATTTGGCAACGCTGTAAGATTATTCAAATATTGAGACATTCGACCTACTTGAGAATTGAAAAGAAGAAATTCTATGCCGGTTTCTATGATCTATGACTAACCTATAACATAACAAATAAACGTACAAACATCGTACAGATAATTTGTGTTTTTCGGTTTTTCCTTGTGAAGTGTGAATTCAAAATGGATAGTGTTGAAAAGAAATCAACAAGAGCTCCAAATTTCTCTTCTAATGAGAAAAATAAACTTTTAAATTTGGTGAATAGTTTCAAGGGCACCATTGAAAATAAAAAACGAATGCAGTTACTTGGCGTGAAAAGACGGAAGCGTGGCAAGAAATTACGAATTTATTCAATTCACAATCCCCTGATGGACATCATAGGGGCAAAGAATCTCTAAAAAAATTTTATGAGAATATAAAAAAGGACACGAGGAAGCACATCGCGGCAGAAAGAAGAGAGGTATATCTGACCGGTGGTGGAACAGCTCAGGTGCCCCCTCAAGACCCAAATCTGGATCTTGCTCTGTGGCTTATGAATAAAAAAGGCGTTGAAGGATTTAAGAACATATTCGATTCTGACAGCATGGTATTTGAAAACCCCTCAGCATCTCGAACGATGAATGAAGAAGAGGTATGTGCTACAATTACATCCCATGAAAAGGAATCTTTAAAGGGAGTGAAGATCACTGAAGAAGTAGATACGCCTGCTGTAAGCATTAATTATTTTGTGATTGCTGTTTATTCCAATTTAAACTTCATTAATTTCATTTTGTGTTATTTATAGATAAGAATAATTGAGGCAACTCCTCAATGTACTGGAAATTCCTCATTCTTATCAAGAAGGCGACCAGCCATGACAAAAACTTCTGGTCAACTTTCAGAGGAATACTTAAAAGTAGCTCAAATAAAATTAGAGTATTTTGAGGAGGAAAAAAAATTCCAAATAGCCCGGAATGAAAATGCTGCTATTGAAAAGGACATTCTGAATGTACAGAAGCAAATTGCAGATGAGGAACTGCGAAACCTAAAGGAAAAAAATGAGAGAGGAAAACAAAGGGAATTGGAAGAAGATACTTTCAGAAGAGCAAAAAATAATGCAGAATTGGAATTGCTAAAAATCAAATTGTTGCATGCTAAAAACGAATTAATTGTAGTGAAATCATAATAGTTGCATTAAATATTTATTCTGAAATAGGTTGATTTTATTTACACAGCCTTTTGAACAATTTTTAAATGTTAATTTCAAATATGAATATGTATATAAAATAAAATACAGTGGGATATAATAAAGCTCAACAAAAAAGAAATATTCTTATACCTATAAAGTAATTTGTTATATGAGTTCAAACTAATGACAACAAATACTTTCATAAATTTAAAATTATTGAATTATTATTTCCTTTTTGTTCTAAAGCAGGGAGATATTTACTTTATATTTCATTAGAATCAGTACTCAATTCCCCAAGAGCATAGTACTGATTTGCAATAAATTCATTATGTCAAATGTTATTGATACATTGTTCTTATGAAATGAGACAAAAATTGTAGAAATTTTTTAACATTGGAAATGTTTATGTTCGTATATTACAGGCAAGTTTCGAGTTTTCGTTCAAGGTCAAAAGACAAAGGTGTCGCTAGTAGACCAAAAAAGCATTCGAAAGTTATCGCGTGATATAGGTGACATAGGGTGTATTGGGCCAGCATACGAGAAGCGAGCATACACGAATGCCTAACCAATCAGATTCACTCGATCCGAGTGCTTCCGAATGCACCCGCGTGAAAGATCGTGAGAAGAAGCCGTTGCTTGTTATTCAGATCGCGCGTTTTGTCTTATTTTGTCGTTCTTCATAAACGAATCTGATAGTGAAATAGTTGAAAACGGTTGGAACTTCGAACAGTTTTATTTTTATTGAATAGAATATCTAGCAAAATCTATTACAATTTCTCATTATGGACGTTTCAAATAAATGCTCGACTTTATTGCAGAGTGAATCCACTTATTTGCATTTGCGGCATATGTGGAAAAGAGTTTACCAGCGTATCTGTTAGAAACAGGACAATCCATAATGATGATTCCGCTAAAGTGGTGAAGAAGCAATATATTTTGTGTTCTCTTTGTTCTACTGATGAAAACCAGGAAACGTTTTCTACATATGATCATTTGAGAATAATTCATGGTGTTCTGTATGATTGATATTTCTTACATTTCCCCCATCCAAGAAAACTATGATACAACACACAGTTATATTGCCATATTTCAAAATACATATGCTAAATTACCTACTTAAATTCTCACTTTTGAGGTTTTTGTAAGCGCATATGTGCTTTTTTTACAAGCTTTTATTTAGTTGACAGTTAGACTGTCCCGGTGTCTGTCTGTCTGTAATCAAATCTTGCAAGTTAAATATGACACACTTCTAATCGTCCGATTGATTTGAAATTTGGCAGGTGTACATAATTCTGGTGACAATGCATCATGAAATATTTTTTATAGAAAAAAACAAAATGGCGGATGAGTTTCGTAATTATCATCCGATTTCATTCAAAATTAGTATCTAGGGGTTTTTGGGTTCGACAATGATGATTCTTCTGTCAAAATTGAAATTGAAAAATTCAAGATGGCGGCTAGATTGCTAGAATAGGGCGGACGAGTTTCGTAATTATGATCCGATTCTATTCAAAATTGGTATCTAGGGGTGTTCTGGGTCGGAAATTACGATTCTTCAAATTGAGGAATTCAAGATGGCGGCTTCAAAATGGCGGATGAGGGTTGATTTTATAAAAGATTGTTTTAAAAAATGATTTTTTTATTATAGCTTGTTCTAAATGCAAGGGCGGATATAGCTTTTTTTCATGGGGGGGAGGGAAATAACGATTGAAAATCAGGTTAACAATTTATGAAATTTTTTTATGTGCACCATATTGCGTAACTTCTTCTAAGGACTTTGATACTCATGGGGGTAATTACCATAATTAAATCAAACTGTTCGAAGTTCCAAGTTCCAACCGTTTTCAACTATTTCACTATCAGATTCGTTCATGAAGAACGACAAAAGACAAAACGCGTGATCTGAATAACGGGCAACGGCTTCTCCTCACGATCGTCCTCTCGGGTGCATTCGGAAGCACTCGGAACCGAGTGAATCTGATTGGTTAGGAATTCGTGAGAATTAATGTATGCTCGAGAATCGGCGACGGCGACCAGAGAGCCGCGGTGGGAGGTACGTAAAATTCGCCGCAACGTTGCCAGATTGGGCAATTATTCCTGTATTTGAAGGATAGATCATTGTTTTATTTCCTTCATTAGCACTTCGAGTGTTTCTATTGTTGTTTCATCAAGTGAGATCTGGGCCGCCGTTAGTGGTCCGTCAAATTCGCCGCAACGTTGCCAGATTGGGCAAATATTTCGGTATTTGAAGAATAGGTCAATAGTTGATCCGAGTACATATAAGATTAATGAATTTTAGTAGAAACAGAATCCTTCTATCTGAAGCGAATTTCATGAATACCCAGATTTGCTAAAATCAAAATTCACTTCGGAAATATTGGACGGAGTGGACTCAGCTTCATTTGATTTCCTCCGAGTAGGGGAGGACGGGGGAATTCCGCACCCGGGGGAATTCTGCGCATTGATATTCTGCAACTCAGTTCAGTTATTTCAAAATTTAGATACAGCCACAGAAATATAATAAACATATAAATAAATAAATATTTCATTATATTTCTGTGGATACAGCGCACCATCTCGTATTTGCCTTGCCAACATCCTCCCGTAATTTAAAGATATTCGTGTTTTTATTTTAGACCAGGGAGCCGATTGTTCGTTTCACGACGCTCTGATCTAATTTTCGAGAGAAATTGGAATCGTGGAAAGTACTTCTGTTATTAATTTCTAATGAATCTATTGCATGACTATTTTCCTTCATAGGTATGTGTAGATTATTTAATGCAAAAGAACAATTACATAATTGTATTTCGTCATCTACTGTCAGTGATTAGTTAGGTTAGGTGACTCACACTGGGAGAATAACGCGCAGCTGTAGCGGGGTAATTCTTCAATAATATTTTTTGTACCTATTCATGGAAATTTGTTTAATTTACATTGTACTTGGTTATTACCCAAATAATAAAATATTTTTTCGAGTTTTTCAGCTGTTCAATATATGCGCATAATTATACTATCGCATGCGCGGTATTACCCAGTACGTGGGGGAAGACCGCGAAAAGACAGTTTTCAGAATTATTTTTTTCTCAATTGGTATAGGTAGTTGAACCTTTTCCTTGTGATGAAAAAGTTCCAAATGGTTTCATGATTCAGCAGTTAAATTATGAAAGTTTGTGTGTACATAGGAAGGTTTTTGTGAGCATTTTCCCTAAGGTGCGTGGAATTCCACCGTCCTCCCCTACATATAAGATTCATGAATTTTAGTAAAAACATAATCCTTCTATCTCAAGCCAATTTCGAGAATACTCAGATTTGGTAAAATAAAAATTCTCTTCGAAAATATTGGACGGGGTGGACTCAGCTTCTTCTGATGATGTTTACTCCGAGGAGGTACATATAAGATTCCTGAATTTTAGTGAAAACAGAATCTTTCTATCTCAAACCAATTTCATGAAAATCCAGATTTGGTAAAATGAAAATTCGCTTAGAAAATATTGGACAGAATGGACTCAGCTTCATCCGATGAGAGTTGATCCAAGAACATATATATATTCATGAATTTTAGTAAAAACAGAATCCTTCTATCTCGAGCCAATTTCGAGAAAACTCAGATTTGGTAAATGACTCAGCTTATTCTGATGATGTTAACTCCGAGTACATGTAAGATTCATGAATTTTAGTAAAAACTGAATCCTTCTATCTAAAGCCAATTTCATGAAAACCCAGATTTGCTAAAATCAAAACTCACTTCGAAAATATTGGACAGGAATGACAGGATGGACCCAGCTTCATCCAATTATTTATATCTTTATTATTTATTATATCTTGAGAATACTTACTTTAGAAAGAACATTTTTGTTTTAAAATAAGGTGACAAGTTTCCTCTCACATGTTTATGTTAGGAATTGGGAATGTTGATTGTTTCTTGCAATTATTATTGCTCATTATTATTATTGAAAATACTATTTTATTTTAAGTTCAAATGCGAATAAATGTTGGTAATATTCACATGTGGTGTTATCATTTCCAATGTCTCTGATGGTTGCAAGGATTGCGAAATCTGTAAATTTTTTGCATCTTTGGTAAAAATTTTACAGCAGCATTTAAAAAAAGGCAACAATGTCGAATATGTTGAAACAGAAATATTGGTGAATTTTTTCAATACAAACTTATAGAATTTTACTCGGAATTTTATGAGTTAAGTGATGAGTACGAATACTGGCTGCTTTTTTTCCAAGCAGGCGCCATTATTTTGGTGATAAGTCAATATTTAATACTATATAACATCACAGATGAGAATTTAATCGAAGAAACAGCAAGCAAGCATATTTTTTACATACCTATTAATAAAAATTATAAACTAACGTCAGAATATTATGAAAACTCGGATTATGAATGAGGAAATATTACAATAGAAATAAACTAATTATTAAAGAAATAGAACTTGACTGTAAAAAATTTCAATTGAAAAAAAAATTATGTACTCAATCAATGTAATTTTGTGTATTTATTGTGCATGTAATGTACTGCAGGAGGGGACAAAATGACATCTTACTATTCAAGTTTTCACGATATGTTTCGTACTCTTGATTTGTCCCCGCCTGACATATTTATATTGAAGAATACATTTGAACTATTCAGATTTCATTGATTTAGTATAAGACTTGATTTTTCTTTTCAGTTAAATGTTTTTGTAGTAGGGTTTTCAATTTTTCGCGTGAATCACGGTCCGAAACAATTTAGAAAAAATTCAGAAGTGAACGTCACCAGATATCGCTAGAATGCCACAATTTCAAAACGGTACCGTCATCGTGGAAATGTAAATTCAATTCATAAATTTATAAATTAGAAACACGCACATATTTATAATTCTGGTGTGTGTTTATTGTTATTTTTCTCTTAGGAAAAATCATATATTTTCAAAATGGATTTCAATCAGTTTATTTATATCTTCTTGCCCTAATTATCGAGTTACTATTTGAAGAATATATGCAAAAGTATGCAATATATTCTTATTGGATGAATCAAGAAGAAGAACCAGTAATATCAATTTTTAGAATTTGAACAGACATTTTTGAAACTGAATATAATTTGAAATGAAAACGGTAAAAACAAAATAAATCCGACAATCAGCTGATTCCAGTAGCTCTTGAAAAAGTAAGAAATGCAGTTCAAACTACCCCTATTCCTGTTTTCAAACTGGTCCAAATTTCTTCTGGCATATGCCAGCATAGCCAATTCCCGAATGTATGTTTTCTAAATCAATGAATATTTCAATACTTTGCTGCAGAAAACCATGTTTTATTGAACACTGAAAACTCGCGCTCTTATTGAAACACCATGGTACACGTCCGAGCTCGCGAGCTCCCTTCAAAAATTGGGCTTTTTATTTCCATATCTCAGTTCTTATGCGGCGTAGACCAACAATTTTGTTTTAATTAAAGCTTAATCATTTCTCTAGAATGTGTATAACTCGCTTTCCTGTTTTTCTTTGTATATTAGGAAAAAAATGTATGAAATTCTCAGTTTACATGCGAAATAATATTTTCCAGAATGTGTATTGATAATTTTTCGTTTATGGCCCCCTCAATTTCAAATGAATTATAAAGTGGGAACTTTATTGGTCATTTTTTCAACCAGGTTTTTTTCCTAATATACGCGGAAAAACGGAAAACCGAATGATACAAATTCCGCAGAATATTATTCCGCATGTATACTGAAAATTCCATACATTTATCCCGAAAATTGACGGAGATATCATGGAAATAAAATCGTTTGTCCAGATTTTCATGAAATTACAGCTCACCAGGTTTTTTTCCTAATTTACGAAAAAAAAACAGATAAGCGAGTAAAACACATTCTAGAGAAATGACTAAGCTTTAATTTGAAAAAAATTGTCGGTATACGCCGTAACCAACTGAGGTATGGAAATAAAAAGCCGAATTTTTAAAGGGAGCTCGCGAGCTCAGACGTGTACCAGCAAAACTGCTGCGTTTCAGTACAAGCTTGACGGAGTGAAGGGTAATCGAAACTAAATTTCTCTTGCGTTCAATTGGTCATCCCTTACTCAGAACATTCTCGGGATAAATCTCAGGGACTAGCATTATTCTTCCACTTCATAATGCGCCATAAATTTCCCGGCTCTCGAATATCAAAAGTGGTTTAAAAACGCATTTGCAGACCCGAACCAGGGATCGCTTTCCATAAGATCCTGATATTTAAATATTCCACATGATTTATCTCGGATTGGATTCAACATAAGGCAACACTGGCTCGTGAAGTATGAAATTTAGTTTAGTCAATTTAATCGGTATATGGGCGAGCCGGAAAAGCTCGCCGGGGCGATTATATCCGGCACTCGCAGGACCAAAATATCATGTAAAACATGCAAATTGCGGTTGGCACCGAATCTTTCGCTCAGTTTAATCCTCGGCGTTTCCTGCATTCCCTTTTTATGTTTCGCTATTATGTGCTATTAGTCTGGTTATTGCTGTCGATGATGGGATATGTTGGGATGAATGGTACGTCGGGAATTTTGTGCTCCAGAAAAGGAGGAAAGTGTAATGTTCAACTTTTCTGATTTACGATTTTTTGCAGATGACAGTCAACGCTGCACCGGAGGGTTGGAGTGGAATAAAGGTGAGTTCATCTTGAATAATTATTTTTCTCCGATCGTGGGAAAAGTGACACTATTTTGACCTGATTTCTATGCGCAAAGCTCAACATTCCCGAACAGTGGGCAGTTGCTAAGCAATTAGAAAATAACAGTGCGGTAATAATTACCGCACTGTTGTAGCGTGCGGTAATGTGACAAAAGGATTATTACAATAAAATGAAACAAAGTATGGTTTTAATTTTAATATTGATACATTTGATATGAAAGAAATAAATGAAACATCTAATTTATAACGATATTCTTGAACACAAATTAATTGTTGTTTATATTTACATTTATTGTACAGTTTGTACAATTTGTAAATTGTACTGGAGGGCAACGAGAATTTATAGACGTTGAAGCTGCATGGCTAGTTGTTTGGTTTATCCCGTTTCGATCATTTTCATTTGAAGTCGAGGCAGGGGTGTTGAATATTTTATTAGCCACCTCTACTTTATTATTAAGTGATTCGTCAATATATTCTTCCGCCACATGGGAAGACTTCCATCCTCCGTGGCGCTTTAAAGAAAGAATATCAGCTCCAGCATCTACCAAATGTGTTGCCGATGATCTTCGGAAACAATGTCCTGTATATTCTGTCGGATTTGGCAACTGTAAATAACTTGCAACAATTTGCGGCATTTTTCCAAATTGATTTATTCCAATGACTGTCTTCCATCCTTTTCCCTTGTTGAATTTAAAAAAAAATCTGGGATTTTCAAAATCATTAGGCCTGAATGACACGTACTTTCTATAAACTTTTAAATAGGTTTCGTTGATGATAAATGATCTAGGTCTATTTGTTTTTGTTTCTGGTATTTTTACCAGTATTTTTGAACCGAAATCTTCTATATCCTGAACTTTTATTCGGACAAGCTCATCTCGTCGACAGGCTCCTGCTATTCCAAATATCAGAGCCACCTAAAAATTAATCGAACATTGTATATTTCGTATTTTATTTAATTTAAGTAATACTATTTTATCTATATCTACTCACTTTCGTCGATAAAAATATGTCATCTGAGGCCTCTAAAATGAATTTCTGAACTTGTTCCTGGGTTAAAATTTTAGATTTTTTCGGTTTGTATCCTATAGCTTGACGTTTCAAAAATGCTCTCAGTTTATGGTACTGGGCAATATTAATATTATTTTTAATAGACAAAGTTGATCGAAGCATGGAATAATGTGCCCACAACGTCGAAGATTTCATTGTTTTAGCCAATTCAGCAACATACGCCATCAGTACATTCTCAGAAAAGGATACACTGTTGTTTTTTCTGCAAAAATCCATGAAGCGTTGGTACGCAAGTTCATACTTCTCTCTGGATTTCGCCGGAAGTAAATTAAGTGAAGCCGCGTTCGCTGCTTCTACAAGTTCAGGAGGCGTGCAAGGTAACGAATAATCACCATCAGTGTTCATGTTTACTACTGTTTTTTCAATTTCTTATGAAATACAACGAATCGAACAAAATCGGCTTGAAAATTATTTTACTTCTGTCATAACAAAGTAATTTCCATAGTTACCACTTCTATATTTAAATATGAACATAGAGAAACCTACTTAAACTTACTTGATTACACCCTGAATGAAATATTTTTTAATAATTTTTTCAAATATAAATCGACGATCGGAGAAAAAATAGTATGTATAATTCGTGGGAAAAGCATATTCCCAAACTCCTGTGTTACCAGACTCGTCGCTACGCTCCTCGTCTGGTAATTATCACAGTCGTTTGGGAATATTATGCTTTTCCCACTAATTATACAATATACTATTTCCTGTTATAATAATCGAACCAGCCGCTAGGAGTATGAGGATGAAATTTCTGTCAAGCATTTTTTACGTGTACCTACCTAGATATGAACAAAAACAGAATGAACTACCGAACACAAACACAAAATTCGGAAGTACCAATTTGCGAAAGAACGCTATTGGTTAACATCTTGTTCTGTGTTTGGAACCAAAGATCTTTAATACATTGCGAGAGGATCTGAGAGAGAATAAAACTTTCACTTTTATAAAGTATCCCGGTTGGCTAAGATTTAGGTTCTTTTTTCTCAGAACTGACGCAGGTTGGTAGTAGTAAAATGTCAGATGATTATCAGAGACGTTCCTAATGCTAATTTCTATATACTCCTTCTGAACTTCGTAAATGGTTATTTAAGGTTTAACTGTGACACAGGTTTCGTATAGTACCTACTACTACATTTTCATACTGGAGTATTTCAAGTTTTTTTTTTTTTTTAATGTTGTGATTTTCACGAAAAGGAATATCCTGTAATGTTCAGAGAACATCGTGAGAACCAAGGGCAAGCAGGTAGGAATTGGTGTTCTTCTTGAATTTCTGGAGGTTATATGCCTCGGGGAACACCTCCCTAGGCAATGTGTTCCAAAGCCTCGCTGTTCGTTGGATGAACGAGTCTTTGAAGAGAGATGTTCTGCAGGTCTCCAAAGTTACCACGAAGGGATGTGAAGACTTAACTTGACGGGTTAGTCTGGAAGAGACTGCCAGAGGGGGAACGATTGCTGATAATTCAGAAGAGCATCGCCCATGGAAATATCTATAAAATAGAGACAGATCGCCCACTTTTCTACGGTGTTCCAGAGAAGTGAGCGAGCTTGTAAGCGATGCATCACCGACGAGACGAATTGCCCTTTTTTGTACGGAAACCAAGAGTTTTAGGGTGTGTTTAGGTGTGCAAAAAGGTATTCAAAAGTCTTCTGTAGGCTTATTTCTTGAGAATTATGAAAAGTGGGGAATTCCATAGGTGCGTCTGTTCTGTTCGTTTAGAAGTTTTTCTGTCGGGTTAATCGAGTACCTACTTTTATCCTTTTTTCGAATGATCTATCACAAAGTAACGGACTATTCTATTCATTATTCTTCAGTGAAATTTTAACACTCGATTCTTGATTTCCATTCAAAAAATAGCATTAATTGTTAATTAATCATATTTATATACGTGAAATATTTCCAGTATCAACAGGGAAAAAAGTTTCTTCAACATTCGGCAGGTCTTCAGAATTATTGAATTCACGTAATATCTACCCCAATTCATTATTTTCAAAGTAAATGAACATTTTGATAAATTCGAAATAACTACGACGTTTACGTAGAAAGGACAACGATACTTAGTTATCTGACAGGACAAAACTATAACCTAACATTTTCACAATATACACGAAATGTGTCAGAATGTCATGGCCAACCGGGATACATTATAAAAGTGATTGGAGTATAGGTAGTGATCGCTCAAATAAACTGCTCCACAAGAGTTAGGGATATCGTATTCAATCGTTTTTGAAAGTATGTAATCTTCGAGAAAATGCAGTAAAATCATTTAAAACTCAATAACAACTTGAATCGATCCAATAATAATCAGTATAAGATATTTCGTCAATCTGGTCGCCTTTATTCTGAAGTTTGGTTCTCTGCATATGCTTCATGAATGTTCTTATTTTGAAATGAAGTCAGTTTATCAACGGCTTCGATTTGAAACGAGTTTTCTGAAAATTCCAGGACGTAAATACAAACGCTGAGGCCACTAGGGCTATCGTAATGCTACAGGCTGGCGTAACTCAGGTTGTTGTAGCGGAAAGGCTCCAAGTCAGCCAAAGTGTGATATCTCGACTTCGGAATAGGTTCAGGGTGACAGGTTCCGTGTTGGAAAGACCAAGGCTTGGTGGGTGACGAAAAACAACACCTGCTCAGGATCGTTTCATCACCGTTTCGGCGAGAAGAAACCCTACATATACGTGTAGAATGCTACGGAATACTCTTCAAAATGCAGATGGGGTCCAAGTTTCCATCGAAATCATCAGACGACGTTTGAAAGAGGTGAATCTAGGTTCTAGACGTCCATTAAGAGAAGTTTCATTAACACGTGACCATAAGCGTCGAAGACTGGAATGGGCAAGGCAACATATCAATTGGAACGATCAAGGGCGTTGTGTCCTTTTCACTGACGAATCCAGATATGGACGATTTTCAGATTCTCGGAGAATAAGGGTATGGACAATCCCACGCCTACCCCGTAATCGTCGCTATGTCCAAGAAGTCCATCCATTCCGAGGGGATAGTGTTATGGTATGGGCCGGGATATGTTTCAACGGGCGCACAGATCTACACATTTGTCCTGGGACTACGACCACCTTACACTATAGCGAGCATGACAATGTTGTGCCAAATTTTCACGCAGCTATTGGTGAAACTTTTCAATTTCTAGACGATAACGCTACATCGCACCGTGCAGCCATAGTTGAGAATGCGCGCGAGGAGCTTGGTATTCCAAAATTACCAATACCTCCGCACTCACCAGATTCGAAATTTGAATTGCATCGAACATGCATGGGATATGCTCCAAAGAAGATTAGATAATCATCAACCTACCCCAGAATCCTTAAATGATCTGAGAGAGCTTCTGCCCCGTTTATGGAACCAAATTCCTCAAGAAATGTTCAACAACCTCGTGTGTAGTATGCAAAGATGATGTCAAGCTGTTATTGATGCCCGTGGAGGCCATACATTGTATTGATAATCTCAAAATGTTTGAATTCTCTGCGTTATTTTACTCGATTTTTCTTGACCACCCTGTAGGTATACGCTGCAGACCTACAGGCTAAAATTAATTTGCAACTTGAAATCATATTAATATGAATTTTCATCACAAAAAAATCTTATTTTAACTATATTTTTTTGCAATTTAAGTCAATATCCCTAACTCATGTGGAGCAGTTTACAATATGAAAATATGCATGACTCCGCTTGAAATAATAATTATTGGTCATATTGAAATGAAACTTTGGATGAACATCGTTAACTTAAGACAACCCAAAAAACAAAATAATCTGAAGAGTTCTTCGCATCCGCGTAGTTGAATTGAAAATTTAATCTTAGTTCGTGATTAATGAGTTATGCTGATATCTTGATGATCACTCTGACAGTACTGAGCAGTGAGCATCTTGAGGGTGAAGATGAGTATATTTCCATACATAATTGTTTCGTCCTCAAAATAATTCAGAATGAAATGATTAGCTGGATAACTTTGAAAATTCGAGTGCGTCAAACAAATAGGTATCCATTTTTTCACGGTTCATTTCTTTCTTGCATGAAAATACGCGGGAAAACCTCATATGGCTTAGACTTCGGAATAGCAATTTCAGAAACTGATATATAATGGAAGTAGGTCTTCCGAAACATTTCCACATTCACATATGAAACGCGGAAAATCAACTAGATTGGATGTGTGTTTTTCCATACGAATAACGACGATCTGCCTGGGGCACTCCTTTGTTTTGAATTCATGCACAGTGGTGTTATTTTTATTACATTGTCATCGTAAGGAGGAAAATGTGCGCTTTCTAATTCAGCGGGTGAGAAGGTGAGGTGTGTGCACATGATGTGTGCCCCAGGCTGGCTCTGCCTGCTGAACAGGAGATGATGTATTGGCAGCGAAGCAGCTTCCCTCCTGCTTCCCCCAGCCCTCCTTCCCGTTCCAACCCGCCTGAGAACGGCATAGGAAAATTGAATTTAAATTCATGAAAACTGGAAGTTTCCAGCCATGTTAGTCTTCGAATTTACGTTCCATCTCTATTGAGACTATCTAAACTCAATGTCAGCCACCTATTTCCAATTTCTCAACCATTCACTTTTTTCCTGGTATATTTTATCATCATGAATATAACTCTCTTCCGCATCTTCAACCTCGGGCTGTGAAGATTGATCCTATATGAGGACGTTTCGAAGATTGATATCGTTATGGAATAATGAAAATATGTAAAGGCGAGTTTATACAGCAACTAAAATAAAATAAGAAATAAAATAAAATAAGAAATAAGAGCAGACAACATAGGTTTATAGAGATCACTAGAATAAAATAAGAAAGAACCAATCAAATCGCAAATTTTTTGACAATGACTTCTGTGTTTTGTGCAAGTTTAGAAAATTTAGTTCTTTGTAAGTACAGTACATAACCTCAACCTCGCTATTTTAGTTGTCATTTCATTTATATTTTTCAAAATTTAATTCCCCATTAGAATCACTATAGAAAATATCATTAGTAAAATGGATGATGGCATTTTGATCGAGCAGGTATCAGCCTTTCCTCAGCTATTTCAGACTTATTTATCTTAGATTTGGATCATGCCGCATGCGCACTATCATTTTCCAAATAAAATAGGCGAAAGAAATAAAAGTTGACCATCTCTTATTCTTATTCCTTATTTAAGCTTATTTCCTGTATAAACGCTGTCATTGAAATGCATCAAGTGAACATTCTTATTTTATTTTATTTCAGTTCTTATTTTATTTTAGTTGCTTTATAAACTCGCCTTTAGTTTTGACAGCTTTGTCGTTTCATCTTTTGAAATCCTAAAATTAATACCGGTCTGTTCGGATATTTCCAAGAAGTGTAAGCATGATCTCCTAATTAAATAAGAATGAATGGTCTTGAAATCAACAATAGATTTATAGATTTTTTCGAATTTTTCAAAATCTCAGACATTATTCAAACAATTCTCTTTTCATGAGAATAACATAACGCATTAAGGAAATATATGGTATAAATGGCTAAAGTACATCATGACCTTGAGGTCTATTGCCCCAACGCCAGAGCTTTAACCACCGTTGCACAATTAACAGCTCTCCTACCAGTTCCAGAGTTTTGAGGAGGTTCATTCTAGCTTCTAAAGCTTTCTAATCGAAAGCATTTTTTGCGTTGCAATGAGAAGGCATTCTGTAACCACTAACCAGGAGATCTGCAGTTTCAGATCTTGTAGTGCTAAAATTCTGACAGCATTTTTTTGGATTTTCCAAGCTTAGATGATTCTGCCAGTTTTTTTCTCCCTTTTTCTGAAATATTTTCTTGTAGGTTCATTTTTCCATACCACAGTCAGGTTTTATTCAATTAAGGTCCTCCTCCTTTGAACCAGAAACTAAAACTAGAGTGTTGTTCTCACCACTGCGCCATATACAACTCGCTTTCCAGAGCTCCAATGAACTTCTCTACCTGGGAGGGCTTCAAGGAGCTCATTACTCCTACAATTTCCTATCCTGAACATGTGACGCAGGTATGCGGGAGTTTTGTTGTCGTCCCCACAGAATCTCATCAGATATGGTTCCTAGGTGAGGAGGTGTTCCTTGTTTTTGGTAAGACCCAGGTACTTTTTGTTTCTTGCAGGTCTAAAATGATCCTGAAATTCTTGCCTGGCTCATTGAGTTCTTCTAGACACACCCACATCATCTTTGAATTGATGCTATGAAAGCTTTTTACTTTGTTAGCACCTTGATTTTCAGCATGCCCAGAATAGGTAGCTATGTATTTCTGTGTTTATTTTTAGGTTGATACATCTCCTCGCATTTTTAAATCCCAACCATTTCGGCCTGGAAGACGATATTTCTTTCGGAAATCTGGATGGTGGTTCCTCCTTCTCAGTTTTCCTTTCTACGTAGTGAAAGGGTTATTCGATGCTTACCTTCCCGATCATTTCGTAACTTAGGAAGTTTGCTTATGGGATGTTCTTGTTAATGAGGGGACAAGGCTGTCTGATTTTCGATTCTTTCATTATCTGCACTTTCAGTAGATATTATGACAATGACCTTATGAGCTCAACCGTCCTTCACAAGATGGAAAGGTCTGTGATGACCTTGAATGTATAAGTGGATACGTTCTCAAAGCTCCAGCGCACAGTGGCTATAGTATTTGTATCTTCTCGAAGGATTTCCTCGAACTGTTCTAACTTGATTTGACCTGAAAGACAAATGTCCCATGACGTACATCCATAGCGTTATTTTAGGGCTACAGCCTCTAGTCTTAACAGCTCGATTTTTGTACGATATCAAAGCCTCTGCTGCTTTCTTGTAGTCATCGCAACATGCGTATTCCATATAATTTGCTGCCTTTGCTACCTTTCGTTTCTCAACTCTATTATAATTCCAATCAGAAATCAATCAGATTTCATAGCTGCTGAGTTCTGTTTTCGAATGAATGGAGACTATTTTAGTCTCGTTGGGTTAATATAGAGATCCACATGCATCAGTGCTTAATGATAATGAGGCCTTCATAATCAAATCGCACAAGATGCTCTAGAATTGACCTCTTACTATGAAGACAATGTTTTCGCGCAAATAAAGTAATACTTGTATATGTATAAAAACAAAATCATCAGTTTCATGATTTGAAGGTGATGATTGACATCAGGATCAGAGTGGCCAGTATGAATATTCTACATAAGGATAACTCATAATTGTACAGAAATAGAAAGGGATTTTTTCACAAGATTTATCATCCCTGCTCTCAACTCTTCTATGTTCCGAATCAACGTCATCATGAGTTTCTGCTCCCGTTGCCAGCATGAACTTCATTACATACATTCCCTTCCGAAGCTTAACCCAAAAAAAAGTTATTCAATCTTCACAGAGGCTTTTTAGAGCTCCTTTGTGCGGGAGAATTCGAAAAGTCAGATAACCTGAATTCAATCGAGAGCATCCCTACACTGGCGAGATTACCGTTGCCGATACCAGAATGATTTCCAATTTCAATCTGTTGATACATCTTGAAACATAGAAACGAGAATTGCGAAATCGAATTAGTCGGGTCGGAAATGTGCAATTTGGAGCGACGTCAAAGTTGGCTAAGGTAAAGCGGAATGAGCTCGCGGGAAAATCCGAAAGAAGTGGCAGCTCCAGCAGAAGTCGTCGATAACTAGGTTTATGCAAGCCTCTTCATTTGATACGCGAGAGTGCTTGCTTGGTTTTGCCTCTTTGTGTCGGGTGTTTGTTCAATTCGATTTTTCGAAGTCAATCCTACCCTTTTATGTAGATATAAGAGTTTTTTTCTGGCATTATGTTTTCCCCAAGATACATTTCGAAAAACAAAATGAAGCATTCTGGACTACATTCCTAGTGGGTAAACAGAAACTATGGATTTGATAAAGCCAATCCAATGAGGTAGATTCGCCATTCGTGTATCTAAAGGTAACATAAGTCTTTGTTTGGGTAATAGATATAAAATGAAGATTATCACGACGAGATGAGTCGATATACAGGGTGACTCATTTTGGAAGATCCACTGAAATCCTTGGGAAGAGCCTGTATCAAAAAATGATTCGAAGGAAAGTTTCTTAGTTTTCAGGGGGACATGGGACATCGAATGCAGACCCTCAATTTGACCTCGGAGTTTGATTTCAAGGTCATTCCAAGGTCGAATAGATTTTATGAATAGGGAATAGGTTTGCATTTTTCGTTGCATAATATTAATCTTTGTCAAGAACTGAAAGCATGCTGCTTTTTTTTTTAATTTCTGCCATAATATGATTCGTTGTGGGAATATGACGCGTTTTATGCTCAGGATGGTTATGATGAGAATCTACTACTGAGCAAATTTGAAAAAGTGGGTTAGAATATGTTCATAAGCAATACAAACAAAACCAAATGGTTTTAGGAGAAATAACTCTGAAGTACTTCACCATGAATATCTAGATTCTAGAGCATGAAGCACCTCATATTTCCAGAGAAATTCTTTTTACGGAAAAACAAAAGGAAAAAACTACTTGACCTCGAATTCAAACTCCAAGGTCAGATTAAACGCATTCGATGACTCCCTAAAAACTGGAAAACCTTAATTTGAAACATATCTCAATACAGGCTCTTCTCAGGGAGTTATTTCAGTGGATCTTTTGAAATGGGCAACTGTATAGATACATATTTGTAAAACCACTGGCAAGTAGTAGTTTTTTAAAAATGTGTGAAAAATTCTTTTCCGTCGACCATAGAATAAGAGCTCATTTTAACGAACTCAAAATCGTCCATGTATGACCTATTTTAATGCGTGATTTCTTATTAATGCATGATTGTCATGGCAACCGAACATAAAATATTCAGTCAGAGCACTATCGAGCTTGGTTGGAAATCAACTTCTGTCGCAGAAGGGTAAAATGACAACTCCATTCAAAATGAAATAGACTGCAGAAGAAATTTCAGGTGATACAAGTTGCAAAGTAGATAATACTTCAACCTCCACTTTCTCCACATGTTCCTTATGGGATATCATAGGTAATGATATAAATGCAAACTGAATGTGAACTATTCAGAATGTCACAACATGTCCAATATTCCCTCTATGAATTTTTCGAATTGTTCCATACGGAGCATAAATATTGATATATCGAAATGAACATAGAAATTCACATCATGTCAGATTTGTCTATTATGCAAAATAAAATTCATTTCTATCGAGAATTCATATTCAATTCGTGGTGAAGTCGACGGAAAAATCTTGTAATCAACTCGTTTATTAATTCAGCGATTAATGGTCTCAGACATTAACGCGCTCGCTCCGCTCACGCGTTGAAATATTTCGACCATTAATCGCTGTCATTAATAAACTAGTTGATTAAATAACTATTAATTGACTATGTACTTTGGAAAATTATCTATTACCTACCTTAAAATCACTAGCAATATAGTTGGATTATGTCTTCTGCCCAAATCAGTTTAGTCATAACTCCAAAAAGCTTTTCCTGAGAATTTCTACTGATTGAATGTGCGACATTTTATCAACTTCTTATCTTTGATTTCCAAATATTAAGCAGAAATTTTTTGTTTAATAGCTTCCATCACTGAAAAAGTTTTTTCGTTTTTTCCAAAAAAATATTAATTTAAAAACAGATTGTGAAGGAGGAATCAAGTTCAATATTTGCTTTTTGCTTTCTTCTAATTGGCTATGGCTACAGCATTGAAGCTTAAAGTGTTATCTAACTGCAAATCACCCACACAAACACACAAACTTCGTCATCAAAATCAGATATGACATTTTATAATTATCCAATTCTCAGATCAGCCTATCCTGAGTTGGCAAACATCCTGATTTTGGTGAATCTTTGGCAGAAACCGTTTCTTCCAATTTAGCTACAAGCTACAATTTTTGATAATTACATCCCCATGATTATAAGAGGGTTGATGAAAAACTCTTTGATCAATCATCCTCATCAACAAAAGATATAACAATTAGTCGTCGTATAGAGGATGCAGAACAAACTACTAAATTATACTGCATACATGAAAAATTGCCGAATTGAAATTACAAATTTCTCTACAGCATAGTAAATAACGAAGATATTAATTATCTTAGCTACTTTTCACTCTCTCTTCATATGAAGAGAGCGTCATTTTTGGTTGAATTTACAAATCTTTCAATAATTTTTATTTTTCACAAATTTCAAAAAAAGAAAATGACTCAGAAAGGAAGCCATTCATGTTATATTTTGAAATTTATCATAGATTCCAATAATTAAAAAATATGGGATTTCTCTCTCAGTGTAAAATGATGAACTTTGAGTTCTTCTTATAGCATTGTCGTAGTAAAATAGTTGATTCCTGCTTTGGCTTTTTGCAGAATTGTTCTGAATACCTTCAAATATTCAATCAATTTTCCTGTCACCAGGAACTCACGAGGTATCAGAAGAGACAATTGATGGCATTTTTAACTGAACATCGACATAAGTAAAATTCCAGATTCCTCGCAGTGTGCCTAAATGGGAGCATCGATGTGTGCTTCTCAAATCCTCTTCCGCATTGAACTAATATGTGGATGAGGCAGGTCATGAGAGCGTCCTCCAGGCTCCCATCTTTTAAGTAATGAGCCGTCTTTCAAATGGGGCTAGGAGGAAATGTGCGCTCGTTTTTTCGATCTCGCGAAGTTTACCACTTGCTGTTTCAAGTTGAGGGGTGTTGACTTTCGGTTTGGTAAATGAACATTCTTATTTGTGGAATAACGTTGTCCGCTCTTTTGTTTCATGGTGGATCGGCATTAATAATGTATACATCGAGAGAAAATTCACTTATGTGAACGGAAAATGTCCGAACTTCTATTTTGTACTTGTACTTAAAAAAATGAAGATTACTCACATTACTTCGATAGCTAGCAAATTACGCTCGGCATGAACTGCTCATTTGCGATTTATCTCTGTATTAGCTCGAGCAACAAATTCCAGAGAAGTATGAGAAGTAATTATAAACGAATAACATTATAAGGTAACATAATAAAACTCAGAAATGCACTGATTACGTCGGATAGATATTGAAAAGTCGTAACACCAGGGTTTCTATGCCTTTCTCATCTCAAACCGATCCCATTCCCATCGGTTCTATTTCGAAGGTCAAATAAATTAAGGGTCTACATTCCTGAAAAAAAAGGGAGTCAGAAACGATTCATTTTCTCCGATTGATGAAGGGATGTATGAGTGTATAAAGATAAAAATAATAAAAAAAATTTTATAAGTATTAAATGCATGAAAAGGATATTCCTTATCATTTTTGGTTATTTTTCAACATTTCCACCATCAAAACTAACAAATATCTTTGTGTTTTTTTATTTCAGTATTGAAGTCTTTCATTTAGTTAATGCAATGTCTATCTCCTTTTTTAGAATTTACCGTTTTTTGTAAATGATATCACAAGAATGTGTTGTTTTCGCGAAATTTATTCCCTTGAATTTTTCTATTCGAAATGATAAATATTCATTTTTCTCAAAGACAAGTCATTAAGGTTTGTTTTAGCCGGCGATTAGTAAAAATCAATTGTTAATAACAATTATGGATTTTAACATGGAATTGAATCTCTTTTAAATGACACGCCCCGCAGGTATCTCCTCCCGGATGACTGATAAAGGGAAAAGAGAGTATTATACCAAATTATACAGGCAGTATGATATCTACTTCAGGCAGTGGCGTATCCAGGATTTCAGTTTGGGGGGGGCCCAAATTTCCCATATGAGGAAAATTGAATTTTAATACTTTCCTAAGCCTTCAGACTTTCAGAATTTCTTTCCTGTGATTATATAGTTTGGGGGGGCCAGCCCCCCTGCCCCCCCCCCTGAATACGCCACTGAGTTCAGGGTAGTATTTCTAGTTATATTCCCTGTGCCCCAACATTTGTTTTATTAAGCTGAATAATCCAATAAATAAAAATTAATGCAATGCACTGCCATCTGGCGGTATACGTTTCTTACATCGAAGGCGAAAGACTCTTAACAAAAATTTTTAATTGAATAGTAAACTTAACGTAATACAGATTGCAAGTATTATTCACCTCTCTGTGAATGCTATCTCACCAAAATCCAGGCAGCTGATGTTTCTCTGAAAATTTCTCTGGCTTTTCGGAAGCGAAGATTGTGAACCAATTTTCGAGCGCTCGTTCCACTCGAACGGCTACATCAAGCCGACACGATATCTGTATTTTTCGAACTTTGAGCCTAGAATAGTCTCTGTCGACTAGTATGGATTCACTGCTCACGAATCCGTTGTAAAATTCAATTTTGTCCGTCTGTCCGGCAGTAAACACAATAACTCTCTAACTGATGAACCTAGAGACTTGAAATATTTAGGATAGTTTTGGATATCGATTGCTGCGTTTGAGTTCGTTAATGGGTACCTATAATTCGAGCAGAGGTTTCCTAAATATGGTCGTTCGAAATTATGTTTTCCTGATAATTTCGAAACTACAGTTTCAATCTCGATGAAATTTTTCATTTGTATTCAAGCTAAGTGCGAAATTTTGCTCAGATCACTCAACCAAAATCATATTAAATGGTAACGTATTATTGAGAAAAAATTACCAATATTTCTGGCATAACCTATTCAGGATCATGAACAATTGGTTTGACAGCTGCTGTCAGTGCTATCCACATATTTTTTGTTTGATTCTTATATGCCAATCTACCTATAAGATGGATCAACTTACAAGATGTATCTACTTACAAAATAGAAAGCTCAACATTTCTTGACATCAGACCAGTGGCGGATCCAGCTCTCGAGAAAGGGGGGGGTCACGGTCAGGTGGATTACATACCCGCCAATTGATTTTTTTTATCAAGCACACAAGATTTGAGAGTTCGTCCAGTCCAGGGGGGGGGTCATGACCCCCATGACCCCCCCCCTGGATCCGCGCTTGCATCAGACATCACTTAAGTGCTCTAGGTGTTCGTTCCATTTTTATTATTGAGAGTCCATAAAAGTTTGGTAGAAACACTATGAAGAAATATTGCTATTTCAATTTTTATTCAATGCTTCAACGACATTTTTATGGAGGAAAATATCAGCAGCTTTCAATATTCTTGAAATTTGTCCTTCAAAATTAAATGAAAACAAAGCAGGTAGGTACTTGTTTAAAGTTTAGGTTTGAAAGCAGCTGTCTTCGTTTTCAAAACAAGAATAATTATTACAGTTTTCAAAATTTCTTGCACGTGGAGTACCTACTCATAGGGTTTCAAGTTGAGGATAAAAATTTGTTTACTTGTTTAGAGTTTAGATTTGAAATGAACTGTTTTCGTTTTCAAAACAAAAATTATTACAGTTTTCAAAATTTCTTGCACGTGGAGTACTCATAGGGTTTCAGGTTGAGAATAAAAATTTGTTCATTTGAGTTCTTTTTCTTAAATATTTCACTCTACTTCTTACCTGGAAATGTTGAATGTTTGATCGAAAATCTGTTCTCTTGTAAAAAATTTATGATATTCATGTCTATGAAGATATTATCCTCTTTCTGATTTATATGTTATTTAATTTTTATGGGGTTCAAGCAAGTACGTTCATCATCTTTCAGTACAACAGTTGAACAAACCATTATAAGTGATAAAAATTTGCTCTGTACCAGGATAAAATGAAGACTCGCCGAGAAAAAATAACGATTCGAGTTTTGACACGGCATTTTCCTGGAAACCGAACGGGTTATAAAATATTCATACCTTGTACCTGCACATAAATGCATTGGACGTATACATAAGGCGATATCCTCCCCCGGCATATATGCTTCGAGAATTTCGTTAGAACATGAAGGCTCTTCTGATAGAGTCCCCGCTATATATGTAGATTCCCTTTGATCCGAAATACATCTATACCAGGATTTGATCCCTTTCTATTCCACTTCGTATATTTGTTATTCTGGTTCCTTTATCCGTCTCTTCGCATTCTTGTCTGTAGGGACCTCTATCCTTCATACATTTTGAGATATACGGCCTTATTCCCCAGACGAAGGCACGCCAACCAAACAGGAAATGTCGCCTGTATGGGACTCCGGGAAGATTGAAATATTGCACGCTCAAGGATTGAACCAATTTTCATATATTCGCTTTTATCTTGGCATTTGCGACGGCGCCGAGATATTGCTCGAGATGCGACTCTTGTAATATAAATAAATAACATTCCTGGAATAACTTTCCTACTTATTTTTGCTTTGCCGTTATCCTTTTCGACCTAATATGGTGACGCTGTCCAATTCGGGCCTTGACGGAATCGATACAAATTTTACTTCATACTGTTGACGTCGCATGGAATGTTCTTCAACAATACTGATGAAGGAATGAGTCATAAGACTCTTCTGTACAAACTGTGCTGAGTCCAAAATATTTCAATTCAATTTCCGATTTATTTACTACTAGCTGGCCCGGCGAACTTTGTTTCGCCGAAATGATACCTACTTACGGTGGATTTCACAAATCCTAATTACCATCGCCATCTAGTGGCGATAATATCAAATATAGCACATTCACGACTACGCTACAGTGTCTAGATAAGAGCCATTAACCGTAGCGACACCTAGTGGCCTTATTAAAAAGGAGAAAAGGCATTATCTACATAAACAAATTTTTCATCGAATTCATCAGAGTTTTAATGTATTTCATAATAACCAGGCCTTAGACGAATCCATATATGAAGTTTCATAACAAACAGTTCATCCAATCTCGAGTTATAAATGGTGTAACCAACAACTTTGTTTTATATATATATATATATATAGATTTCTGAAGGTCCTCAAATATTCATTCACGCAGAAGATATATCACTATAATGGATATATCAAAAAAAAGCGCGCCTAATTTGACGGTTATGATGTCACATGATTATGACGTGACAGATCGGAAAGGATAAACGAAAATTCGGAAGTACTGGTTCGGTAAGTGATGTGAAATCGTTGAAATACACGATAAGAGCTCGTAGAGGTCGTTCAGAACAAAACATCACAACAGTTCGCGAGAGTATGACAGAAAGGCCAGAGACGTCGATTCGCCATCGGGCACAAGAATTGGACATCTCAACAGGCACACTTCTGCGAATTCTCACTGAAGATTTACAACTGACTCAACTACTTCTGCCAGTAAATCATGAATAGCGAAGAGAATTCACCGATTGGATACTTGAGCAACCTGCTGATTCGGAAACAAAATCATTTCCAGTGATGAGGCTCATTTTCACCCCGATGGCTTCGTTTAGGCAAAACTGTTGCATTTGGGGCTTAGATAATCCACGATTGATTCATCAGAAAGCAATGCATCCACAATGGGTCACTGTTTGGTATCCATTATGGTCTGGAGATAATTGGACCGTTTTTCGTCGGCAACGAAGGTAATGCAGTAACGGTGAATGGCGAACAATATCGTGCTATTATAACACAGTTTCTGGTTCTTCAAAGTTGAATACATGGCAAGTAATAACGATGACAATGTGGAAGACGTAGGACAATGGAGAGAAGATGTCAATAGTGCAATTTTTTAAAACTGTCGGCGGCTAGGAAGCAATGATGCTTCAAAAGAGTGGAAAGAATAACGTTTACGATTAGCAAATTACTTTCTGACTCCTGCAGGATCAAGGAAGGGCAAAAGAATGTATAAATGCAAAAAAATTCACCTACAAAAGTTAAAAGAAACAAAATCTATAAAATAGAAAGCTCATTTCATTCTAGAGTAACTGTACAGTATTTGCATTATTTTTCTTTTCATTTCCTTCTTCATTATTATATCCTCAACAATCGCCAACTCAGCTGAGACCAAATTTCTAAAAGCAGAGTCACTGTTTTCATTATCAGAAATTATTTTTAAAATGCTAGCCTCCACAAGATCTACTTCAGAATTAGAACTTTTCGATGTCAATTTAATTTTCTTATCTCCCGGGTATATTGAAAATCATTAAAATCATCGTTTTCACAGAGATAATACCCTTTACTTTTTTTCTTTTATTTCATTTATTGGCTTGGTATTCGTTCAGTTGTTGCTGGAATCTTTACTTTGCAGCTGGTGAAATATCGAGTTTGTTGGCTTGATGAATTTCTATTTATAACAATGAATAATACTTTCTTTCTTGGATATGTCCATCCGAGAAACTCATATCTTCAAACCAAACAAATTTTGGTCTATAACTTGTACCACTTCCACTAGGTTCGTTTCTGAGCTTCTTTCTTTCTCTTATATATTTCTCTCTCAAACTATTGAAATGCTTTTGGCAAACATAATCTGAAAATATAGAAACTTTAGAATATATAAAAAATATGTGAATATTCTTATCTATATGACTTACGTGGTAAATTAAGAGCTACGCCGATTTTAATCCTTGCATTTTCTTTTCTTACTGTGTCCTCATAGTGTTTATCTGCTTTATCCTGAATTAAAGCATGGCACCTCTCCAAGTTGATAAGCAATTACGTATTTATATTTTCTACTCCCATTTTTATTTCCTAAAACAATCCCACATTTTAAACAAGTTTTAAACTTAATTTTCGAATTATCCTTACCAATACAAAATACAATTTTTATAATGACCAGACTTATATTCACAAAAAACAACGCAGGTTGGTACTCTTGAAAATCCAGCGACATTAGCAAGTCTACTTTTTATTTACTCTTTTTTAACTTTGTAAATGGAGTTAGTTCTTCTAAGGTTCAACTGTGGACTGTGGCGCAGGTTTCGTAGAATTACTACATTCTCATACTGGAGTATTTCAAGTTGTGCAAAAAGGTATTTAAATGTCTTCTGAATTCACATAATATTCTCTCAAATTCATTAATTTCCCAAAGTTAAGGAACATTTTGATGAATACGTAATTAGTACGATTTTATTAGCAGCAACGACAACGTTGTGAGCGTATCTGACAGTGGAATGACGATAACCTAACATTTTCAAAATATACGCGGTGAAATGTGTCAGAATTTCATGGCAAATCGCGATACTTTATAAAAGTGAATGGAGTTATAGTTGGTTGCACTGTTTGAATTGAGTTCAGTTAGGTTAATTTTTGTGACATGTCACAGAATTCAAACTCAATCACTTAAGATTTCAAATATCCCTAGAATATTACTAGAGTCCACCCATAACTCGAACGTTAATGTTAAATTTAGGGAACCTGTTAGTTGTCAACATCCATATGAATTCCGTACTTTCAATACGTATGCGTTACTTCCATGTGAATCCAGCATTTCTTTTCTTCTGGCGCAGTCAGGTGATAATGCATTTATTATATCCCTTTTAAAAATTTTGGATGGTTCATATTTCTCAAGATTCTTGACAACAAGCTCTTTTGGATTATTTGGAAATCTTGGAATGAGTGTATTTCTTTTTCATCATTTCATAAATTATAGTTTTACTACAGGGAACAAAACTAAATTGCTTCAATCTATCAACAGATAAGAAATGAATAGAAGAACCCATAGATAGACCATCAATATAAAAGTCATTCCTTTTCCCTTTCCGCTGTCTATCAAAGCAATCCGAACCTTCAAAAATATATATCGGTATCAGGTGAAACCGAATACTAAAAATACTAATCTTCTAATGTAATTCGTCACGTTGTCAGAGCCTTTTGTGTACGTGTACAAATCGCAAATAAAAGGCGGACCAAGGCCCTAACAGTCTCTAAACCGCATTCAGGCCCCATTTAGTCGGTATTAACTGCTTCTATTCAACATTGCCAATCCCCGATTCATCATTTGCAGGTAATCGAAGTTTCCGGCATATTTGGCAAGCCTCTTGACTATTTGTCAACGATTTTTACCGCAAATTCACGCGTCGTTGTTACTGTGTTTGTTCACGAGGTTATGAAAACGAAAACGTGCCATTTGTGAATTTCAAGTGTTGTTAAAAATTTAGTGGTATTTTGACGAATAAGTCATTTAGGTTTCGAATTATTTCTCCGAAAGGAGAAACAATTTCCAATAGCTGTTCAGCATATTCAGTCGAATGTGCATATTGTTCTTGCAGTCGTTTATTTATGAAAGCTTGGAAATTTTATATCCGCGGTATATTGTTGCACATTCAACAATTTGGATTAAACTTGGTTGTGATTATATCTAATTTGAAAGAAATTTGGATTAGGAGTTGTAGATACGAAATAATCAAGTTGTTTCAATCGTACCTAATCTAATTCGCTTTCAATGTCGACAATCAGATTTGCAAAATTAAAAAAAACTCTGTGGAGTTCAGTGATTCAAGTATGGGGCTTTGGGGCATATTAGAATACGGTACTGAGTTGAACTCCTGATGATACCAGGCAGCTACGAGTCCGTATGGTATTGATAAGCACCAGAGATGTACAAGATACCTTAAAGAAAGTATCTGAAATACAAAATACAAAATACTTTGAAATTAAGTATTTCAGATACCAGATACAAATAACTTTCTGGAATGGTATCTGAAATACTAGATACAAGATATGTATCTTTCAAATACTTTTCAAAGATAAAATACTTTTTTTCTACGACCGTGCGTTTTTACACTCTTTACCCACTTTCCTGCACTCATTTTAGTTTAGATAGTGTCACTTTCCCGCACTAGTGCAGAAAAACGAGTTTTCCCGCACTAGTGCGGGAAAGTGACACCTAAACTAAAATGAGTGCGGGAAAGTGGGTACTATGGAAACTTCATGTGAAGAATTAACATTTGTCATTAGTATGAAATTGTTTGAATATAAATATCAAATCGAATTTAATCAGTGTGTTGAAATAAAATCGATCTCGTATGAGCGCTTGTAGAAAAAATATTGTTCCTAACTCGTGCGGAAAGTGTCTTTTCCGTACTTGACTGCTTGACCGAACTCCGCTTCGCGTCGTTCTGGTTAACTGCAGTCACGTGCGGGAAAGTATCACTTCCCGCACTTGTAAGGAAAATAAATTTAAAGAACAAATTTAAAGAAAGTTTATTTTTCACAAACGTGACACAAGGGTAATATATCTTCAAAGTCAATGTTCCAATTGAGATTTGAGTAAAACTAATTCTAATTTGTTTTGCATTGTTTTTGTATTATATGCCAGTCAACGTAATTACCGTAAATTCGTACTATCTTTGTTTAATTTTGTGTCAGCAAAATAAAACCACTTGAATATCAAAAGGCTTTTACGGCAGCTGATTTGTTTTACTCGTTGCTAAATGTCATTTAGCGCCATCTATCGAATTCTACTTTTCCCCTAAGGTTTTTCTGACATGAAAAGAAGAAAAATAGTATTATACGCGCAAGCGCGAAATAGAGAAGCAAATTTGAAATTGCTTTTGCGAACTAGTTCAGACTGTTCTCAAGAGTTTGTTCAACAAGTTGTTGAACTGCAGATTTAAGTTTTATGCAACTGGCCCTTAGCAGTGTCACAGTTTACAAACTGTGGCAGTGTAGTGATTGGCAAAATCACTGTTTACTGTTGAGTGGTGTTAAGAAAAAGTCAAAGCTCAAGAAAAGACTCAATCTTCTCATAGCTTCGGACGACCGACCACACATTTACGTGTCTTCCTTAAACACAGATGTGGAATAATAATTTGAAAATAACACAAATCAAGCAAGGGGCGTAGCCGACTACAATTCATAGAAAGAAATAATTGCCACGCCATCTATCAATTTAGCCCCAAAAGACGCTTAAGATGCCACAATAGAATCAGTTATCTATTACTAAAAGTATCTTAGCAAACAAAGTATCTACAAAATACTAAGATACCAAAGAAGAGGTATTTAAATACAAGATACAAAATTCATTTTCAAAAAAGTATTTCAGATACAAGATACAAATACGTATTTTGTATCTTGTATCTGTATTTCAGATACTTGTATCTCAGATAAGTCACATCTCTGATAAGCACTATTTTAAGAAAATATACCGACACCATAATGATTCATAAAAAGTGCCAAAGAAATGTATTCACAGAAACTCAGAAATTGCCGGAGGAAAAAATTACAGCCACTTTTTGAAAATGCATACTTATAAAACTCCCTCAAACACTTATATGATGAGACTCCGAAATTTGTTTTTGTTTATCTATTTTATAGATAGGACTCTACATTAAAATGTTCCCAATTTGGCTCATTCTGATGTATACTCTTGTTGAACATTTTCATGGCCCCCCTGTAAAACGCCCTAGCCAGATCCGCTAGTTTCCTAAACTAATTTTAGTAAAGCTATTCACCTTTGGTTAGAATTTCTTTTGAAGGGATTTTAGGTCCAAGGAGGTTTCGTAATTTGAGCTGTATCATCATTACATAGTATGAAGCAAAGTCGATTTCGCTGTCTGTGCCTATGTTTCCATGTCCCCATGTCCCTATGTATGCTTAAATCTTCAAAACTACGCAACGGATTTTGAAACGCTTTTTTTTAATAGATAAAGTGATTCAAGAGGAAGGTTAATATGTATGATTATTGCATAATATTGTAGAGAAACACTGATTAATTCACAGGTTTCTAATGTGATGTCGTAAATAACTATTTTTATAGTTTTGGTCCATGTCATAAGGCACGAATTCGCTTATCACCCATGTTATTCTTACGGTAATATAGGAAAATGATCCTTATGGTTTTGGCAAAGTCGATTTCGCTGTCTGTCCCTATGCATGCTTAAATCTTCAAAAATAAGCAACGGATTTTGAAACCCTTTTTTTTATAGATGAAGTAATTCAAGAGGTAGGTTTGTATGTATGATACATGCATAATATTGTAGAGAAACACCTATGAATTTACAGGTTTCTAATGTGCTGTCGTAAATAAACAAATTTTTTTGCGCTTACATTGCAAACGCTGACTGAACCCCACGAGATAAATCAAAATAATTTACTCGGTATTGTACTCCTAAAAAAGTTCAACAAAAAAGTCCGCGATGGTATATGTCTATCTCTCAAGGATAACTCACAATTACCATTTTTTATCCTTTACATTTCACGGGAAAATATGGCTTATTAAGGAAGTTATTTTAAGCAATACAGCATCAATCCTTATCCGATTGAGTACCTTGAATACTTTGACCATTCAATATACATAAATATGGCCCTTTAAAGCATGTAATTTGAATGAATTACATGAAGATATTACAGATTCAAAATGCAGGGACTTGCGGTGCGGGCCGGCACTACCGTTGTTTATAAGGATTGCCATTGCATCCGTGCGAAGCCGGGGCGGGTCGCTACTCGCTAGTATTCATTATAGGAGAGTCAGCAGGTCTGACAACAATGAAGGATTGCTAATGATTTGAAAGTCTAAATGGGATGAGATCAACGTATGGAAATGTTCAAGTTTACTTTAAGTTTTTGACTTCTTTAGTATATTTGAACGAGTCAGTTTCTTGATTGAATATTTGAGATGGATTGAATTGAGGACAGAGAGTTTATGAGATTTTGAAGCCTGACAAAACGGGTAATCCTTATATTGAGGAGAGCAGACTTGAACCCTAAATACGATCCTGCCGCATCTAGCTGAAGAGTATGCGACCGAACAATATAGGATGCAATAAGGAAAAGGAGGAAAACTCCCGTCAGATCGTTCGGGGAGGAAAGTCAGCCAGCTCTGGGGATTGGTTATAATAAAAATGGGATATATAGATACAAAGAATATAAAATGCGGATGTCAGTAGCATGTGTGATGCAAAGTGGGACATTCTGGCTTTGCCTGGTTACATACGATACGAGCGGACGTAACTTGTCTGATCCACTGCTTCGAATATCGGCAGAAAGATTCTTGAGTTGACTGATGCTGTGCTCGGTGAGGAGGGGGCAGGTGGAACTTGAATTTCAATTTGTTTTCCATTGTTATTTGGAGCAAATACGGGGAATGGTTTGCGTAGAAAATTGCAGAAATGACAGTATGGTTTCGTTCATTCCTCGTTTTGTTGGCTGTGTTAGGTGCAGAAGTTGTGGGTCATGCTATCCTAGAAACTCCTGCATATACTCATATTGTGAATATAGAGTCGGATATTGATCGACGTAGCTGCAAAGGTCGCATGCATGGATGGAACATTGCTTTTACGACTATTGATTCCATTTTCTCTAGATTATGGTTGAGTAACTATTCAAACACTGAACTATTCAAGAATTGAAGTTCTGAATGTTTAGTCCAGGAATCATTCACAATCAACTTGGGATTCCATAACAAACCTATTGTCGTGTTTCAGGGTGAGTTTTTGAATTGTACATCCATTTTAACTGTAGATTCTTGAGGTCAAAAGAATTCTTCTTTTAATTTTTTTGAAATTCGCCTCTGTTGGAAAGATTAGAATGGAAAAAATCGGCCAAATACTTCCCTGATAATGCTATTGAAGCCGATATTTCTCGAGTGTAAATGAGATTATATGTAGGAATAGTTAGGGAATACTTTAGCTCATTTGGATGAAAATTCCTCAACAACAACACTCAGTTTTGTCCCATTGTTTCAATTAGAAAGCAACATTAGTTTTTCCAAAATACATTTTTCACATTCGATATTCCTGAAAATCAGTTTTTCATATGTTCCTCGACAACCAAAAATAGCTTATAGGTAAACATTTTTAATTCAATAATTATTGGTATGAGAACATTGACCTTCTATGAATATTGCACCAGAAGCATAGAGACGTTTTTGGTTTAGACGTTGCCAGCAGCGGCCTCATTCCTATTTTCTGGTTTTCTGCAGAAAACTTTTTAATTTTTTAGAATTTCCCCCCCTGTTTAAAAGATCCAGATATTTTAATACATAATAATGAAAAATGGACCAAATACGTGATTGATGATGCGATTCAAGTCGTTATTTCGCGATTGACAAAAGGTTTTAATATTTAGGGAATACTCTGGTACCTACTTTTTTGGTCGAAAATGAGATTTCTCAATAAAAATACTTGGTTTTATAGCTGCTCCTGTTATAACGATCTTTTATTGTACTTTGTTTCTTCACAATACATTGTTCGTCGACAACCAAAGATTGAGCTTATTAACCGTTTTTTTTTCAATTTATGTTTCATCAAGACAAAACAATCTATTTTGTAGTTAAAGCAATCAGATTATTGAAATTTAATGAATATTTCACAATAGTCACAGAGACGTTTTTGGTTCAGAAACAACCTTCTGTAGATAAAAGTTATTCGGGTCTTCAGTTGATTGTAACAATTTGAAATTTGTCACATCATTAGCATTCAATTATCAGCTAAATCAGATTGAAAAATGGAAATGTAGTTGTAACTTCTCCAGACCCATGTGTATTCAAGAAAAAAAAAGCAATATCACTTGCAAAAGTTCGTTATAATTGTATGGTTTGCTGAAGAGTTCCCTGTATTTCCCATACCTTCCTCTGAAATTTAGGCTGGTTTTCATTCCATGTTTCGGGAACAAGTACAAGTATTTTTCAGTCGAACCAAAATGGCCCCAATACATCAAAGAATCAACCATTATTACAAGGGTTGCTAAGCCGAATATCGCCCCCTGCTTTTTTCATATTTCACTGAGCAACATCCCATTGTAGAATTAGCCAAATAACACGCATTTGCAAGTTTCTTGGCCCGGAAATATTTGTTTGCCTCGCAAACGTGAAAAAAGACATAGGGGATTCGACATACGACGCCGACGTCGCAAACGGCCTCTATATGTGTTCAATAAAGTCGAAGGGTGCCATGGTACGTAATGATATATGCGAGCTGTCATTTGCGAGGGAGTCCGCCATCGTGGGCCAATCATGTATTGGAAATAAGGCCGTATAGACAGGTCGGTGCCCAATTTCGGTAATAGGATGTCTGGAAATGATGTATTGTTGGCTGACCCCTGTCTGACTTGTCCCTCGGATTCCAGAAGATTGGGGCGAGGGGATGGGAGTCCTCCTTTGCTTATCTTGTATTGTGGGGCGTTCAAAAGAGTGGTTAGAGCTGGAAAATCATACTGTGATTTTTTAGATTGCGAAAGTTCTGATGAAATTCTTGACTTACTGCAAACTTATAATATTTCGAGGTCAGAGCGAGTCAAAAATTGTCAGGTTGCATCTTTCAAACTTCCTTATTATTTCCGGTATTTCCTTGACTGCATAAACTCTGGTACTATTTAGCTATTTCGGTAGATGACACTTTGTGTGACATTTGACAAGTAGAAAAGATTGCTGCTGTAGCCGAAAGTGTTGAAGAAAACCCCGGTTTGTCCATTCCTCGTCGTTTTTTGCATAGGTAAATATACTGCGCAAAAAAATTAACGAACATTCTGAAAGTCTCAATTTTAATGAAAGTTAACTCTACATTGACTTTATAACTTATTTTTTATGTTCTCTCGGGAAGGTTTTGAACGAAACAAGACACATTAAATGGAAGAAAAATTCAGGATTTCACCGAATCTTATGTGAAAGAAGAGAAATGAACAATTTTCAAAATACTGAAATGCTGATAAGTGATTTAATACTTGGTATTTCTACCTCTTCCGTTAATTACAGCTCGGCAATGACGGTTCATACTCAAAATGAGTGATCTTAAAATGTTCTGATTTAATCCTACCCAGATTCCTCCGAGTTGGATTCCTAAGTCATTAAGAGTAGCTGGATGATCTTCTGAACTTCTCAGCCTTCTATTGAGGTTGTCCCAAACCTGCTCAATCGGATTGAGATCCGGACTTCTTGCTGACCATTCCATTCGAGAGACTTCAACCTCTTCAAGGTACTCCTGAACGATGCGCGCACGATGGGGTCTGGCATTATCGTCCAAAAAAATGAAATTTTCACCAATGTATGAGGCAAATGGCACTACATGCTCTTCAAAAATGTTCCTTATATACTTATCAGCATTCATAGATCCATTATCAATGACCACTAGGTCTGTGCGAGCAGTCAAAGATATTCCACCCCATACCATAATCGATCCTCCCCCGAAACCAGTAGTATTCAGGAAATTGCACTGAGCATATCTTTCATGTGGACGTCTGTATACAAGGGAAGGTCGATCACAATGGTAGAGGCAGAATCTAGACTCATCTGTGAAGAGAACTCTTTCCCAATCGGCCTCTTCCCAATGGATATGCTCTCTCGCAAAATCCAAACGCGCCCTTCGATGGGCTGGGGTAAGAGCTGGGCCTCTTGCCGCGACACGAGACCTTAAATCATATTCTCTGAGGCGATTTCTTATTGTCTGAGTGCTAATTTGCCCCTCATGAGTTTGCTCGAGCTGATTTTGAAGGAGGCGATCGGTTGCAAACCGTTGTCTCAACGAAGAAACTCTTAAGTAACGTTCTTGAATGGCAGTTGTTACCCGTGGTCTACCCTGTCCTGGTCTTCGGACATTCATACCTGTCTCCCTGAATCGCTGCAACATTCTGGACACACTTGCATGAGAAACTCCAAACCTTTCTGCAATTCTTGTGTATGTCCACCCTTCTTCTCGCAAAACTACCGCTTGGGCACATTCCTCTTGGGTCAAATTGCGTGTTTCGCGTTGCATAGCGATCGAGTGTAGAAAATCAAACGAAAGAAAAACTATTGATCACTAGAATTGATCGAGAACAACTGATTTTAGAATGGAGCCAATACATTCAAAATCTGATAATATCATCTTTTTTTATTCCTGCTGGGAGAAAACATCTGTATTGAAGAAAAACGTTGAAAGTGGATAACATACTATGCATGCATAATTCTGATAAAAATAATTATCATCGAGATCACCTTCAGTTGTAGAATAAATTCAAGATTTCCAAAATGTGCGTTAATTTTTTGCGCAGTGTATTTGGATCTTAAGGCTCAGTTAACACAAGAACGCAAGCTAGCTTGTCATCAATAACGTTGTGATTTAAGTGATTGGGTCCTTGAAATGCATGAAAATGATCCGGAATTCCATCGAAAAATCATCTTGAAATCTTGACTGATGGTACTCTGACACAGAGAAGACGGTAGGTACCATCGTCTGACTACCGATGTATTTCTTGAAAATCATTCACAAAGTAGGCACGATGTAGTGAAGCGATCTTTTTGAATTTCGATCCACACCATGTGCGTAGCGCTCCTGCTCATGATAATTATTGGGTACCTACCATACTGAAGTGTCCGTTCTATGTATAGATTCTTCCAGTTTTATTATATGTATGAGGTTCAGACGAAGGAATCATTGCCGTCACCTCAATTAACAAACATCTATCAACACACACATTCTTCCAGACCAACCAAAGCATATACAGGGTGAGTATTATATCTTTTTTTCTAACTGCAGATTCCTGAGTTTCCCTTATTACACAAACATCACTTAGAAGAAAACGTTTTTCATGCGATCATCTTGGATAATTGATAATTTGAAATATTAAAAATACATTAGATATACAGTGTGTTTCTAAATAAGTGTATCCACAGTCAACTGTAGATTTCTCATAATAAAACATTTTTGGTTCCCTTCCATTGTTTCCTCCTGGTCTTCGTTTCAGAGATACAGGATGTCAGAAATTTATATTTTTTTCAGTTTTTTGGTAAACTAAAATCTCAAGAATCATTCGAATTACACAATTGGGATTCTGTTCACACATCGTCACTAATAATAGCTACTTTCTCGCTCCTTACTCAGGTCTATTTGACGTGCCAGTGGCGGAGATATTGAATTTGCATAAAGGTTTTACCCCCCAACTTTTACCCCACTAGACAAATCGGCATTTGCACAGCAAATTCTGATGAGCCAATGTGTTTTACATGAAAAAGGAACGGTTCATTACACTGAAGTGAACCGTTTTCGAGAAAACTGGCATTTTATGGTTGAAAACAATTTGCTAACTCATTTTAAATTTCTTGTAATCTTGTTAACTATGGTCGCTAAAAATAATGAGAAAAAACTTTGCAATTTAAACTCAAAAATCTAGTTGTTAAATTTAGTTTAAATTAATAAACTTGTTAATTACCACCACTCATTTTTCCAATTACCTACCTACAAGATATATACAGAGTGTAACAGCCAAATGGAATAAATGAGGGGGTGTTAGGAAAAACGCTCGGACACGTCGATTTGTAATTTCAAATGTGCATATTTTTCAAGAAAATAAAATTATATAGGGTGTTCCATGAGACCATGGCCAATACCAACTTTCTTATTTCAAATGCAACCCCCTGTATATTATTTATTTTTTGGATTCTTCAGAAAATTCTAGACATAATTCATGGACAATGTCCTATACTTATTTTCAACTTTTTCGAAAATATTAAGTGTTTTCAGATTGTTTACAATTTTTTACAATTATACATTAGACTTCTTTTTGTGGGGATATGTCAAAAATATTGTTTACGAAACGAAATCCTTAAACTTAGACGACCTAAAAAACCGAATCACGCTTGCGATTAGATCAGTCACGCCTGAAATGTTGAGTAACGTTAGAAGACAATTCTACACCAGATTAGCATGTTGCCAAGACGTTCGCGGCGAGCACTTTGAACATTTCCTACATTGACATTAATGTTTTCTTTTTAATAATTAAGAAATAATCAGTATTACTTATAAGTTTTTTAGTGTAATGTACCGAATTTGTGAAATAAAATAATTTTTATTTAAAACGTTGATTTTTGCAATGAATCTGAAAACACTTAATACTTCCGAAATAGTTAAAGATAGGTATAAGACATTGTGCATGAATTGTGTCTAGAATTCTCTGAAGAATCCAAAAAATAAATAAAATACAGGGGGTTGCATTTGAAATAAGAAAGTTGGTATTGGCCACGGTCACATGGAACACTCTATATAATAATATTTTCTTGAGAAATATGCGCATTGAAGATTACAAATCGATGTGTCCGAGCGTTTTTCCCAACACTCCCCTTTATTCGTTATCGAATTCATTCCATTTGGCTGTTACACTCTGTATTTACAATGCGTTAGCAAATTGATGTTGAATATTTAATGCCAGTTTTCTCGAAAACGGTCCACTTTTGAGTAGAATTTTGAGTAGAATTTGCAAATTTGTCCCGTGGTGTATAAAAGTTGGGGGGTAAAACCTTCGTGCTAATTCAATATCTCCGCCTCTGGCACGTCTAATAAAACTGAGTCAAGTGCAACAAAGTAGCTATTATTAGTGACAATGTGTGTACAGAAACTCAATTCTGTAATTCAAACGGTTCCTGAGATTTTCGATACCCTGTATCTCTGAAACGAATACCAGAAGGACATAATAGAAAAGAAAAAAAATTTAATTTTTCATGGGAAATCTACAGTTGGCCGTTGATACACAGGAACACTACTATGACTATACATTACAGTATTCAAACGTTGCCGGCTATTCAATTGTACTTAGGGCCACTTGCACCGTATTGGTTCTAAGCGTTAGTTAGTTAAGCGTCGATTAATTTATTTAATCCAGGATTAAATATTTGGCTTGCACCGAGGCTGAATGTAACTAGATTAAAGTTAATCCACAAATCTGGTTATTTTTACGTAAATTGGTACTTGTGCCTATTTTCACGTTGTTTATTTTATCCCTTTCTATGCTTTGACAGTTTCGATGTTTAGACATTTTTTGATATCGAGCGTTTCGCAAATTGAAAGAGTTTGTAATAACGAATTTCTTTGGTAAAAACCGATGCAACATTCATTGCACAAGTTGACATCTTTCTTTGGAATATTCTACGTCCCTCGCAAGTCACAAATGAAAATATACCTGGTTCGAAACTCTAATTGTCGAATCACTTACCACTTCAGATTTGGATGTAAAATATGATAAACTCATGGATTCTCTGTCGTATAACAGAGGAAAATAAAAAAGAAATGATCGAAAAGCTTGAACAAACCTGATTTTCGATAATAGGCAAACATCTACAAGAAAATATATGATTTTTTCAATAAACATGCATCTTGGAAAATTGTTAATATTTATTCACTTTCATTTCAACACATTGGTAATAATATTGGTTCCGATTTAATGATACCATGTGTCATAGTGAATTAAAGAATAATTCTACATATCAGAAGAACTGTACCTCCAACTTTATTAGGCATGTATGGATTTGTTCAGTACAAAATAAACCTCGACCGTTCAGTTATTCATTCTTGTGTGTGCTTTTCATTTCACACCAATTTGATCTTTCATATCTACGCCTAGGAAAACCAAAATCTATAATTTCTACTTCAGTCATTATTCTTTTCAATTTGATTTATAATCAAACATCATTTTTGAAACAAGCCTGACTTGTGTCATCCATGAATGTAGGGTTAGAATTCAAAGTTTATCGTTAAACTTCCATTTAATCCTCCCAATTCGGAGGATTATCTTTAAGCGTTAGTTAGGGTTGTTAAACTAGGATTACGACACGGTGCAAGAGAATCATAGACACTAATCGAGGTTTTGCATTTAATCTGAAGTTTTGTCATACGGTGCAAGCGGCCCTTAAACGCTTAAACCTCGTAGTCACATCCTTAAAAAGATGATGTGTTCTGTCGTTGCCGTAGATCTATCTAAGGGTAGTTCTACTAACCAGTCTTTACAAGGTTGAAATGTTGCTGAATGCAGTTTATGTTTAGGTCGTTGTTAGTTTTGAAATTTCCGTATTTACCAAATTATTGTTCCCAAAAAGATGTGAAAAAACTGGTTTGTGTACCTTTGGAAGAAATATCAATTCATATTTCAAAGAACGAATTGAAATTGTTGATTCATTGTGTGAATGTGAGTGTACCAAAGAAATGATTTATTTTCGACACCCTGTAGGTATGTTTCAAATAACGTTTTCGGTTCGATGGGAGTGATCTACAGCAAAACAAACGCACAAGTCAAAGACTCACCCTGTTTATCAGCATCACCCCGAATCTTATTAGCAATATAGAACCCCCCGATCTCCGTAGAATGACAGGCAGGTTGAATGCTGCAAATGGTCGTCGGGGAAGGAGAAAAGACCGAGATGTGCGCTACTGCGGGCGGCAGACTGCGGCGAGGTCTTCTTCGGCGCTCATTGCCGCCGAATGTCGGCTTTATCTCATTTGCTAGACAAATTGGCGGCAACAAGTGTCTCTTAAATGGCTTCATTATTGCTGCCAGTTTGCCTCTCACGTTCGGTTTCCGCTGGGACGAGCGGCAGCGGTGTGTTGGATTAAAAACTCTGATGTATCAACACATCAATGTGTCATTCGTTTTTCTATAGAATGACAGGTGGTTGATCCAGCTGTGGATGCTGAAGCTGATTACTTGGACAAAAACGTAACTGAGAACTGGTATTCTGTAATTCATCGATGATTAGTTGTTTTGTATAATTATTACTGATCGCAAAACAACGATTCCATGAGTTCTCTGACAGCTGTCAGAAAAATCGTCCGTGACATCATAGAAATATTGGGATTTTCTTTAATAGTACATTGTTTAACGGGTAGGAAAAGCGTAACATTCCTGGACGATTGTGAAAATTGGCAACACAGAGTCCAGGAATATGTCTTTTCCTACGAGGTGAACATACTATTTTTCCGCAAATTGTTTAAAATTCGACAGATTCCAATTAATTTTGATGAAATCGCGAATTAATTAATTCATAAATAAATGATGCTTCGAAATTCGTATTGAGATTGGTTACATTACTATGAAAATTTTTCGACAGTTCTAACAACAAATACAATGTTATGATTTTGTATCATATGGAACCATTTCAGCCAATCATGTCAACATTACATCGAAAACTACACCCAATGCAATTTTCAATCCCAATGATAACACGATAGAGTCATAAAAAATGACATGTTCCATGGCAACATCATTCCAAACAAATTTCAAAATGTCACGTTTTGGTTATGTTAAAAATATAAATGAGCTCATCAAATAAAACATTCCCAGAAATACTTCCAATAGCCACAAATATATTTGGGGAATATTTATGGAATTTTGCTACGAACGATCATACGAATTGAATGAACGCAGAAGCTTGGAAGAATTGGCGTTTATACTCAAAGATTGGGCTGTCAATATGAGAAAAAAAGACAGAATTCAAAGAAGCAACGGTAAAGACAATGTGGAATGTTTCGAGCAAACTCTTACAAGAAAATGATTATGAGGACTACAACATTATGATTGACCGGTTAAATAATATAATATTTAAACCAGCCCGAGATGCCCGCGATGCAATCAGAAAAAAATTGCAAGCAGACCCAAGTAAACGTAAATCCAGTTCAGTTTCGTTAAAGTTGTCTGAAGTTAACAGAATAATATTGCTATGGGATGAAAATACTCCTTAAGGTCTTATGCGTGAATTTTATCATTTTGCTGCAGTAGAACTAGCGTGGCAAGGAGGAGAGGCAGTTGCTTGTTTGGTGAATTTTTTTCAAATCGAGAAGAATAACGATGGTTCTCCAACAAATCGCATTGAATACAATCCGGTAGTTTCCAATAGTGAGAGACAAAGCTGCCCTTTACGCCTTTTTCATAAACTAATATCAAAACGAGGCGAAAATATTACCTCACCACGACTATTCTTGAAACCAAATCGATATTGGAAAAATGAAACTGACGAATGGTACGATAATGTACCTGTTGAAAGGAATACCATAAATAAATGGACTAAATATGCTGCCGAAGCAATTGGGTTGAATGTCAAAGACAAAAAGATAACGAATCATTCAAATAGATCAACAGCTGTCAGTCAATTAACAAAAAGTGGTGTAGAGGACGAGAGGACCAACAATTGCTGCGGGCTTCGGGCTGTTACCAATGAACGAGCTTTCGATGGTCATAAAATTATCTCGTCTATTATCAAGGTCCTAGGGATATTACTACTGAAAACGTACTCCTGTTGAATTGTCAAAGTTGACGCATATAATTAATTTATTTGCTAGTGTTTTCGAATTTAAAACAGTGTTAAATGATAAGTGATGATGAATTTGCTATTTCTGGGACTCCTCCAGAGCTGGTTGATGCAGTGAAAATACTGCTTCTTTAGAATAAGTGCCGAAGGAATCATGAGAAAAGTTCGTATATTATGCATATGTCGAACCAACTGTAAGGAAATATTATTTCCTTACAGTAAGGAAAAGAATATTTCCTTACAGTTAGGAAATCTTGACTTTTTGACTGGAATGCTAAAATTTCCTAGCGATTTGCGGAAAATTTATTTGTCAATAAGCATCTGGAGGGAATTTTGCGAGTTGCTTGGATATTTCATTCTTCATCTAAATACAAAATTTCAATTCTATCGAATCAGTAGTTTTGAAACTATATCTGGGAGTCAAAACTTCGAACATATTTATGAAACCCCTGGTAGCATTCTGCTCATTTACGAACTTCATCTGCGTCATTCCAGATCTGAATCGACCCTGACATTTTCAAGGTTCATTCATTCTTGAGTTATCGTGTTTATGGCCGGAAGAACAGGATTCAATTTGACTACGGATTCATGATCACTGAGTAATCGGGTGTTTTTTTAGAGTGAAAGAATTTTAGATAGGGAAAACTGTGATTTGACAGATGGTAGAAGCCATGTTGTTTTGGCATTTTTGTTCAGTAAAATAGATAACACATAAAAGAAATCAGTAGGTCACGAGTTTTTTTTCATTGCGCCAAATTTTTAGAAGAAATGGCTAGTTTTCACCATTTTTTCATTTATATTGCATTCATTTCGAACTTTAGGTACTTATTTGTCATTGTATTCACGAAGCTGTTTTTATGTTAAATAAACTTTTTGTATTAATGCGATATATTTCTAGTTTTATAACGCTATATGGGCAAAATGACATATACAGTGAACGGGCAAAATGACATAGGCATTTCAGCTGAATTAACCGTATCTACCGGATAACACCAAGACAATCCATCCCAGGCTCCATCAACAAACAAAAAACCATCAGGAGTCAGGACTTGTCTTAACATATTCATAACAAAATATTCATCTGCGGCTAATGAAGGCAATGCATCTTAACCTACTCTTGCTGATCCTATAAAGAGGTTTTTCCAATCCCTAAAGGACGATTTATAAGTGGACAAGGCAAACGTGAGCCGAGAACTAGATAAACGTACTCATTTTCAACTTCTACACCTGATATGATTGCAATCAAATCAAAAAAAGAGCCCATACCTCCTCAAAAGCCAAGGAGACAAGCCTTATTTAAAGAAGACAATGAAGAAGAAAATGTTCCTAGCAACTTTCGAAATGATGAAGACGACGGTCCACCTTCTATATATTCTGATTTAGATCTTCTCCAGGATTAGCCCTGGAGAAGACAGGTTACGATGCACATTGCTTGCATTCGGCTCACGCATCTTGTGCTGATGTTCCTAGAAGAAGCGTTTCATTTGTGAACTTTGTCAGTAGTTTTGCAACTATATAAGTATAAAACTACAGTTGGACTGTTGCCGGTATGTCAATTTGTCCATAGCATGCGAACAAAATGAATTTCGTTTATCCCAATTTATCTAAGAATATTTTATTTCTTGGTACTTTTATTTCATAAAGGTTGATTAGATTTTATAAAGAAAGGACCAAAGAACAGAGGTGTATAGAATATGACATTACTGTGTTTCACTACTAACAAGTTATGCCTCTGAAATAAAACCCTATGTCATTTTGTACGTACTTCCATCAGAGCAGCTTATTCGTCGAACTATCGGTAGATTTCGGACAACATTTTCTCTACTCGAGGCAACAACAACAACATGACAAAGAACTGTACGTATAGAAGAAAATATCGCTGCTATAAGTAATGAAGATACAGATTTGTCTATTCGTCGACGTTCACAACAAGTCGGCCTCTGTGTATCCACCACAAGGAAAAGATCTTGGACTGCACCCATACAAGATCCAACTGGTTCAAGAACTAAAGCCGCTTGACCATAATAAGCGTGGTTTGTTTGCTGACAACAAGTAAGTTGATCCACTTCTTCATCGAAAAATTCTGTTTAGTGATGAAGCTTATTTCTGGTTGAACGACTACGAAAACAAGTAGAATTGCCATATCTGGAGTGAAAGCTATTCCTAAGAAGTTCTGCAGGTTCCATTGCATCCTGAAAAATGCACTGCAATCGTGTGCTTTACACGCTGGAGGCATCATCGGTCCATATTTCTTTACAAACGATGCTGGAGCTAATGTTACAGTGAATGGTGCTCGTTACAGATCGATGATCAATGATTATTCGTTTCAAAATTTGAATGGTATCGACCCAGAAGTGTTTTGATTCCAACACGTGTTTTGAGATTTCCGGGAAAATTACAGAATATCATGTTATTTCAAAACTACAAATAACCTTTTACATTATAGCAAATAAATTATGTCGTTTTTGCAAAGTTTTTGTTTCTTTTGATGAGAAGCATATTTAAAGCTTTCTCTTAGCCTACTATAATACTATATTGGTAACGATAGCAGATGCGTAGGAAAAATGTTCAGCATTTGTGAAAATTCTCTGGCACCCGGAAAATTCGAAATGCCGCCGTATCCAAATACATCAAACGTTATCCCGTCCCGGAATAAAACAATACAGTACACTCGCTTCCCGGAAATAAATTGCTTCTACATCCAGAGGCTCGGCGCTGAGGGGTAAACAAATTCCGGGCTGCATGTGAAATAGGTGGAACCATTTTGAAAATTCATTTCTCATAAATTTCACCCTCGACTGGTGCGTCACATATTCTCTGGCGCGGTGATAGACAGAACTATTTATCCGAATAGAATGTGTTATTATTCTTCACATGATAAATCTTTCCCGGTTTCTTTGTGGAAACTTGATAAAACTCCATGATAGTTGCGAAACTTTCGGCGATGATAAATAATCCTATCGTGCATCCGATGAATATTTTCTAATCCATAATACGGGTGATTTATGTGTTGACGCTGATAGACCCGCAACGTCGCCCCTTTGGAAAGCTTCACTTTTCTTTCCTTTCCATGTGGATGTTTCTTTTGGTACGGGCGTACGTCTGGATGGAAAATAATTTTTCATTGATGGATATCCCGCTTTCTTGACGGTAGTGGGGTTCTTTGAAAATATAATTCGTCGCTCGGCGTATGTTTCCTGTCGATTCTCGAATATTAAATATGGTAATTGTGTATATTCTGTAAGTTGGTTGCAACTTCTGAACGAATGCTTGCTGATATTGGTGGAAAGGACCCCGCACTTTTACTATGGGGAATGGCGTTCCGTCAAATTTTCTAAAATTTTGGTATAATGTAGTACTCGACATACTGATCAAAAGTGTCCATGGCACCAACTCAATCCTATGACTAGTTTTTGAGAAACAGGGCGTTGAAGTTGAGAATTACCCACTTTTACTACGCCCGTATCTCGGAACAGAATCGAATGAACTTCAATTTTTCTCAAGAAACATTTCATCACATCCCCAAGGAGCAAGCATATAGAGGAATATGACCGAAAATCGTTACGAATACAGGGTTATCCATAATTGAATGCATGCCCGATTTTGAAAGTATAAAATATGTCAATTCCAGAGCGAAAACGTTCGCAAAATGAACTATTACACTAGATATGTTGTTGTTACATCGAAAAAGTCTGAAATACCCAGAATTTATACTGGGTGATCCATTATTATAGAAACTATTCTCAAGGAAGGTTAAATGGACACCTGTATTTATGGGTTGATTCAAGGTGTTTGTTTAATTTTTTTAGAACATATCATCATGGACTTCAAAGAATACAGGGTGATTCAGTCATGAGTTGAACTTTGAACCTCACGAAAATACCCAAAAACCACCTTTTTTTTCATCACCCTCTATTTCAAGATTGAATCCGACGAGGTGGGAGTTTTTTTTCGCCACTGTACTTGATATGAAAACATCAATACGGCTGAGAGTTTTTATCCACTTCTTATGACCAGATTTTTTTTTATGTAATATGAAAATTATTTATTTATGTGATTCTATTCGTATTCCAGCAGCAAATCTGGTCATAGGAAGAGGATGAAAACTCTCATCCGTATTGATGTTTTCATATAAAGTACAGTGGTGAAAGAAAACTGCCACCTCATCGGATTCAATCTTGAAATAGAGGGTGATGAAAAAAAAAGGTGGTTTTTGGGTATTTTCGTGAGGTTCAAAGTTCATTTCATGACTGAATCACCCTGTATTCTTTGAAGTCCATGACGATATGTTCTAAAAAAATTGAACGAACACCTTGAATCAACCCATAAATACAGGGTGTCCATTTAACCTTCCTTGAGAATAGTTTCTATAATAATGGATCACCCAGTATAAATTCTGGGAATTTTAGACTTTTTCGATGTAACAACAACATATCTAGTGTAAGGGCCCGCGCAGACTGCAGACTTTTTCTCGGCCGATAGTTTGGTCGGCTTCTTAATCAGTATGGAGAGGAATGCATATGCGCACACTACAGCGATTCCTCTCCATACTGATTAAGAAGTCGACCAAACTATCGGCCGATAAAAAGTCTGCAGTCTGCGGGGGCCCTAATAGTTCATTTTGCGAACGTTTTCGCTCTGGAATTGACATATTTTATACTTTCAAAATCGGGCATGCATTCAATTATGGATAACCCTGTATTCGAAACGATTTTTGGTCATATTCCTCTATATGCTTGCTCCTTGGGGATGTGATGAAATGTTTCTTGTGAAAAATTGAAGTTCATTCGATTCTGTTCCGAGATACGGGCGTATTAAAAGTGGGTAATTCTCAACTTCAACGCCCTGTATCTCAAAAACTAGTCATAGGATTGAGTTGGGGCCATAGACACTTTTGATCAGTGTGTCGAGTACTACATTATACCAAAATTTTAGAAAATTTGACAGAACGCCATTTCCCGTAGTAAAAGTGCGGGGTCCTTTATGTCGCTATGCAAAATACACCTCCCTGTAAATTAAGGAAAGCGAAGACTTCGAACATAATTGCGAGTTGAAATGTCTCCCTATCCTTTCAATGCTTTTGTAAATCTTATTGTTACAGAGCTGCCTCAAAATCATGAAATTCTGGGAACTCACTACATTATGATATTGAAAAAAATCAGAATTGGTTGAGCAAGTAGTCTGAATTTGAAACCGATTTTATAATATTCATATCAATTTGATTCATCCTGCTCCCCAAAAGTTGCCGATTCTTTTCTACCATGCTGTTGACTGAACTTTATTTTGTGAATTTTTGGCTGCACTTGTACTACAAATACCGAAAACGAATCTTTACTCTTGAGATATTGGCAAAAGAATGAGTTTGTTGGGGGTGTAAACATTCAGATTTCTCATAAGTGAAAATTGATGAAAAACTAGAAAAAAAGGAAGCAGTATATTCCAAAGTTTCGTCAAATTACCAGTCAAATCAAAAGTGAAGCCCGAATATATCATTTTCCATTTTCTATTTCAACTCTATCAGCAAGTAATTTTCTCCATGGAAACTCAGAAAATGCTTTTCTGCAAAATATGCTTTTATCGAAAAAACAACGAACAGCAAGCGGAGCATTATGTGGACATGTTTTTCGATATACATATTATACTCCGTTCTCTTTTATAATGTATCCCGGTTGGCCATGAAATTCTATCACATTTCACCGTGTATATTTTGAAAATGTCAGGTTATAGTCATTTTCCTGTCAGATATACGTTGTCTTCTCTATACGTAGAGGTCGTAGTAATTATACTCCATTCACTTTTATAATGTATCCCGGTTGGCCATGAAATTCTATCACATTTCACCGTGTATATTTTGAAAATGTTAGATGAAAATCATTTTCCTGTCAGATGAATGAGCAATGTTGTCCTTTCTACATAGAAGTCGTAGTTATTACGTATTTATCGAAATGTTCATTTACTTCGGGAAAATAATGGTTTTGAGAAAATAAATGTAAGTTTGAGAGTCGTGCCAAACTTCTAATTCTGTGTTTAAGTAGATATAGAAATGTAGAATGTTTAAGACAGCTAGTGTCATAATTTATTGTATAGCAAATATTGGTAGTTTCGACAATTGTATTGAATCAGGTTTGTTATTTCAAACTCTTGTAAATATGTTAGAATAATGTATTATTCATTACAGTTATCACTGCATCAATCTTTGTTTGAATTTAAACCTACAATTTGAACTGCTTCACTAAGTCTCTGATTTCGAGACTTACAATTCAATACAATGGAGAACAAAGCTAAATTTCATTTTGTATCTGAGGCTGGTTTCGATGCCAAGAGCACTATAGTAAAAGTGAAAACTATACAACTTGTGAATCAACCAGAAATTTTTCAATTTCCAAAGGAGAAACAAGGCAGTATACACCATAAGCAACTTTTTGATACTAATGTGGTCAAAAATGTTGTGAAAAGTTTGAAAACTAGAAATAAATTTCGAAACGTGATGATCACTCTGGATCCAGAATTACAAGGTATCTACATGGATGGAGAGGGAAATGTTGCATTCAACGATGAATATTTAGAAGAGGTCTCACCATTAGAAAAACCAACTAACACAGGTATTCCAGGAAAATCTACTAGATCTTTAGCAAAGGATATGATCATAGCAAATTTTAATGGACAAAATCTCAAAGCCAGTACTTGGATGAGCTTATTCATTCGGGAGTGTGTTAGAGTGGGAATCACACAAGATAAATATGCGGAAACCTTGAGGTTATTTTTGACAGATTCTGCTGTAGATTGGTTTAATGTTTGTGCGAAACATAATTGCTTAAACAATTGGGAATTGTGGAATAACTCTTTTTTAGAAACTTTTTCAGTACAGTCTTGGACTGATATAGCATACGCATATAATTTTAAGTATTTGAATGGATCTTTATTAGACTTTGCACTCAAGAAGAGAAATTTATTAATGGAAGTAGATGAGGACATTTCGCTAAATTCTCAAATAAACCTAATTGTTATCAGTTTACCAAATTATATACAGACCAGGATAGAAAGAAAAACAATAGGAACAGTTGAAGACTTGATGTCAAAATTAAAACAATTTGGTCACTCGAATGAAAAAAAAAAAGAAACCAATAAAGCCGTACCTTCACATAAACAATGTCCAAATTGTGAAAAGTTGGGATTTCCAAATAGATTCCACCCTGAAAATATGTGTAGATTAAAAGAACAAAAATCAGGTTACAAAAAAAATAATAATATCAAAGTAGTAAATAATGTCGATTTGGAAAATGCTATAGCAAATTCAGAGGAGGCAAAAAACGAATAGTTCCCCCTCTTATTAGAATACATGTATTAGTGAATGATATACCTGCTGTGGGCCTGTACGATTCAGGGTCTAACATTTCACTAGTAAATTATGCATTTTTAAACAAAATGAATATGTTAAAAAGTATAATAAGCGGGGAGGAAAATTTAAAAGGAGTAGCAGGAATAGCTAAAGCTGAAGGAACTGTTACACTAAAAATAAAAATTTGTGATATAGAAAGTAATTCTTCATTTTTCATAATAAAAAGCAAGACTTTTAAGGAAGATTTATTATTAGGTCTGGATTCAATAAAGAAATTCAGGCTCTGTCAAAATGAAAATTTAAAAATTACTCAAAAAGGTGAAATAAATAAAGATAAACAAGTTAATCTAAATGTATTACGAAATAATGAGAAACAACCCAACAATATACTTGAAATTTTGCAGAAATATGATGATGTATTTGCAAAATCAAAATTTGATGTTGGGATAATAAAGGGGTATGAAGCAACAGTAAAATTGAGAGAGAATAAATATATTTCAAGAAAACCATACAGATGCTCATTTCAAGATAAAACTGAAATCGAAAAGCAAATAAAAGAATTACTAGAAGCTGATTTGATCGAAGAGTCATGCAGCCCTTACGCAGCTCCAGTGACAATGGTTTATAAAAGAGAAGAGGGAAAAAAGTCTCGTTTGTGCATAGATTTTTCAGATTTAAACAAAATACTTGTCCCTGAAAGTCAACCTTTCCCTAGGATTGACGATTTAAAAATTCGTGCTAGAAATTGTAAATATTTTACAAAACTAGATATAAACTCGGCGTTTTGGTCGATACCAATACGAGAAAAGGACAAGTACAAATTAGCTTTTGTAACACATCAAGGCCATTGGCAGTGGAAATGCTTGCCATTTGGTTTGAAAACCGCGCCAGCAATTTTTCAAAGAACATTATCTAGTGTTTTAAGAAAGAATGATCTAAGTGAATTTGCTGTGAACTATATAGATGATATTTTAATCCATTCAGAGGACTATAAGGATCATTTAAAACATGTAGAACTAACTTTAAAAGCACTTCAAGACAAAGGGTTCAAATTGAATTCATCAAAATGTGTATTTGCCAGTAACAAAGTGATTTACCTAGGCCATGAGATACATAATAACTATATAAAACCAATGAATGATAACCTCATTGCTATAAAAGAATTTCCGGTACCGCAAACCAGAAAACATATCAGACAATTCTTAGGAAAAATAAATTTTTATGTAGAATATATACCAAATCATGCAATGCTGCTAGAACCATTACATAATTTATTGAGGAAAAACATAGAATTCAACTGGTCAGAAAAATGCCAAAATAGTTTCGAAAAAGTCAGAGAATATTTATGTGCTGGTCCAGCTTTGGCTATATTTGATCCAAAAGCTCCAATCTATATTTCAACTGATGCGAGTATAGAGGGAGTTGGAGCAATATTAAAACAACCTCAAGAGAATGAGGTTTTGAAACCAGTATTTTTCTTCTCGAGAAAATTGAATAACTCACAAAAATTAAAAAAAGCAATATATATTGAATGTCTAGCTATTAAAGAAGCCATCTTATATTGGCAATATTATTTAATGGGAAAAAAATTTGTTATATTTACAGATCACAAACCGTTAGAAAATTTTAATGTGAAGAAAAGTAAAGATCCAGAACTAATTCAAATATTGAATTATATATCACAATTCGAATTTGATATAGTATATAATCCAGGAGCAGAGAATCTAGAAGCAGATTGTTTATCTAGGAATCCTGTACTAGAACCACGAGAATTTGATGAAGACTCGATAATAAGAATAACAAATTTATTACAATTAGAAGATATAAAAAATAACCAAAAAAGTTTACAACTAGATGACAAGTGCAATATTAAAAATGACATCATATATAAAACTCTAAATAACAGAGAAAAAATATGGTTAACTGAAGACTTTGGAAAATCTCTTATACAAATGGTACATGAAAATCAGGGACATATAGGAACCAAACAATTAGTTTTGATTATATGTCATAAATTCTACTTCAAGAACATGTATAAACATATCAAGTTGACATGTCGTTCTTGTGAAGTTTGTACAAAAAGTAAAACCAGAATTGGTTGTTTCAAAGCACCTTTATCTCAATTAGGTCCGGCAAAGGAACCTTTTGAAATCGTCTCATTGGATACAATAGGAGGTTTGAAAGGAAAAAGCACTAAAAGATATATGCATTTAATAGTTGACCATTTTACGAGATTCGCTTTCATAAGCACATCAAAAACTCAAGTGGCTAAGGATTTCATAAATTTAATTAAAAAAGTAGAACAACATGGAAAAATTAAAACAATATTGACAGACCAATACTCTGGCATAAATTCTACACAGTTCAAGAATTATGTTAATGATAAAGAAATTAACCTGATATTTACAGCAAGCGACTGTGCATTTTCTAACGGTCTAAATGAAAGAACAAACCAAACGTTAGTTAATAGAATGAGATGCAAGATATTTGAAAATAGAAATAAATCATGGCCAATCGTAGCAGAGGAATGTATTAAAGAATATAATGACACAGTCCATAGTTCTACCGGTTATACTCCGAAATACTTGTTAACTGGAAAAGAAAATTCTATTCTACCTGAGCCATTAGAAACAAACAATAAGGATAATTGGGAAATTAATAAAAAAATAGCATATGAAAATTCAAAGAAAATACATGTACAAAACAAAAAAATATATGATGAAAATACAAGAAAAATAGAATATAAAGTAGGAGATTTAGTATATGTTCAGAACAAAAACAAACTGAACAGAGATAAACTAGATACAATCAGAATAGGACCATTCAGAATCAAGAAAAAAATTTCAGATGTGATATATGGTATTGCTAGTAGATCACGAAAGAGTGATAGTTTATTCCATGCGAGTAAGTTAGTCCCATACATGGGGTGAGTAACTCCCTTCCAAAAAGGGGGGATGTAAGTTTGAGAGTCGTGCCAAACTTCTAATTCTGTGTTTAAGTAGATATAGAAATGTAGAATGTTTAAGACAGCTAGTGTCATAATTTATTGTATAGCAAATATTGGTAGTTTCGACAATTGTATTGAATCAGGTTTGTTATTTCAAACTCTTGTAAATATGTTAGAATAATGTATTATTCATTACAGTTATCACTGCATCAATCTTTGTTTGAATTTAAACCTACAATTTGAACTGCTTCACTAAGTCTCTGATTTCGAGACTTACATAAATAATTAAGAATGAAAGTAGATACTATAGAATAACCCGACAGAAAAATTTCTAAACGAACAGATGAAACTTTGGAACTTCCCACTTTTCGAAATTCTCAATAAATAAGCCCACAGAAGACATTCAAATATCTTTTTGCACAACTCAAAATACTTCAGTATGAAAATGTTGTAGTACCTACTATGAAACCTGTGTCACAGTTAAACCTAAAAAAAACTAACTCTATTTACAAAGTTAAAGAAGAGTTAATAGAAATTAGCATTGGCAACATCTGTGAAAATTATTTGACATTGAACGAGTACCAACCTGTTTCAGTTTTAAGTAAAAAACTTGATAAACCTAAATCATAGCCAACCGGGATACATTATAAAAGTGAATGGAGTATACAGGGTGTCCCACGGTCGAGTGCCTATTAACGTTTCTGGAGAAGCTCAAATATCTCGGGAATAACTGAATTTAGGAGCAAGAACATCTGAGAGTGCTATCACTATTTTTCTCCGCAGAATCCAACGCGATCATAAAAAATAAGGGGTTCTAATTTGAATAACAGAACTTATAGCCAATTTTTGATCACAGTTTTCGACACAAAATTTGAGACACCCTGTGATGATATTTATGAAATTCAAATTTCCACATTCTTCTACTTCTACGTTGTGAGAACGGTTTACACTCGGGATGTTCAGAATAAGAAAAATGAATATAACACTGACTATGAATATTTGACATTTTTTCAGGTTTTTTTTCGATATTTTGAAAACTATTCGAATGAATACAATGGTTTCAACAGAAATGTATTCAGCACTGAATACTCAATCGTATCATAAACGAAAAAATTGAAAAACATTTTTTTTGACCAAATTTATTTCCACTCGAGGTATAACTGCTCAGGCTCCAAAAATATTTTAGGTCTGTAGAGAATCCCCAACAATATTTTAATACCAATTTTCGGATTTCAAAAATGTCCAGTTCTTCAGAAACGTCGAATAAGCACTCGATCGTGAGACACCCTTTATGTGCCTTCTATTTAATGAATTATTTCTTATTCAATCAATTTTTAATAGCGGCATTCCTAGAGCAGTATAGAATTCATTTTGAAATGCTCCATAGATTATTAAATTTCTATGTATCGTAAGACTTTTGCAGGGCTGTGTACCTAGCGTACTTGGACATCAGAATTACAGACTCGTAAGTCCTTTCTAAACAACAACTCCGAATAGAACTCGAGAAATCAAACGCATTTAATCCGTCAACAAATCGTACGGAAAAAATCCGTCGTCGAGCCGGATCGCTCCAAAATTGAAAATCCAGACGCAGGAATAATGGAAAACCTTCCTGGCACACTTTATAATTGTCAATTCTTACCGGATTTTCCAGTCCAAGCTCCCGAATCGGGATAGACCAGTTCCTGACGCCCATCGGATAAACGTGGTGCCTTATCTCCTCCGGCATCAATTCGGAATAGATCCACTTGACTGATTTAAGAATTTGTACGTGAGCATGCAACCCGACAGCAATCCTGGCTCGGAGGCACAGAAAGGACCTTATCTGGATTGTTATATACGTCGCAGTGCCTAGCACGCGACAAGTGGGGAATAAATGTTTCTTACCGAAACGTGTTAGATAAGTAAGATCAGAAAACGGTTGCCTGGCAACCAGCTTCACGCGGAACGGTTCAGCAGGAACGATGCAGGACGAATATCCGTTCTTGATCTTCCTTCAAATCGAATTTCGTATTGTGAGTTACGTGTATGTACGGCGACGGATGAGGTATCCCAGTTTCCTGTTACGTATTTGTTAATAGTGTCTGCCCTATGGGGGAAATGGAATTTGAAGAAGTCGGGATGAAGCGGGAATCTGAGATGTGGAAGCGACAGAGAGGCTTTCCTGGCTGCCACTGATCGATAAATTCGGAAACGAGAATATTGCGTAGACACTCTGTCGACTTCGATAAAAAAAAAGGTAGGAAACCTATCACAAGTATCCAGTGCAGACACTTTTGATAACAGAATGCATCCAGAATCTTGTTTGGTCTTGCTCGGAATGATCAGTTCGTTTCTGGTGCTTCTCGCATTCTATTTCATCTGGTTATTTAGAAATGAAACCAGTGGCTTTCGAGAGTTTGATTATTTGCACCGAGGCTACTTGAAAAGTGCTCAAAGGGGAAATGAAACAATAAAACTAAATAATAGCACTAAATGCATCCAATCCCAAGTGAATCTCCTTCATTCTTCTTCTTAGTCAGACCTCTGTTATCCACTGCTGGACATAGGCCGCTCCCATGCTTTCCCATGGTGATCTGCCTTGTGCTATCTGAAATCACCTCCTACCTGCATTTTTCTTAAATCATCAAGATATCTTCTTTGCGGTCTTGCTATGCTGCGCTTTGTTAGTCTTGGTCTCCAGTGTACGAGCTTGTATGTCCATCTCGACTGATCTGGTCATGCGACACTGCCACTTCAAGTCTGCAATAAGTGATATTACCTATATGTACGACCTAAGTTCCTTGTCGGATTTCTTCGTTTCTTATCCTATCCCTAAGACCGTTCTTTGGTTGCATTACTCTCAATTGATTTGTTACCTTTTTCGTCGTTGCCATTGCCTTGAAAATTATTGAGAATAAAGCAAATATGAGGGTTTCAAGATCAGAACTATCCCCAGGCAGTCGCAAGATCACGAAAATGAAGGACCAGCATGGTAATGTTGTGTCGGGCAACCAGAGTATATTGCTGATTACATCCAATAGTATATAACATTACTAGCAAGGTAAGAGGGTTTTTACTGGCGAATAGAGGATATAACTGACGAGCCGCAGGCGAGTCAGTTACCTCCTAGAGCCAGTAAAACCCGTTACCTTGCGTGTATTGTTTTATATTTTATTTGTTTCTCATTTGTAAAAAGGTGAGATAAAGTCCAAAAAAATCTCAATAATTTGTCGCAAATGTCGTAAGCTATGGAAACGTTGCCATGAACATGTCTGTTTATTTTTCTTTACATTTGTTTTGGCGAAAGCTAAAATGAATGTACCAAAAGAAATTATTGAGGCAGCCAGCAGTGTAGCTTCAAGTTTATTACCTGCAAAATCAGCTTCATGGTACGAGCGAGAATACGACGACTTCAAAAAGTGGCAAAACAAAAATAGTGTGATTGGGGTAACTGAAGATGTTTTGTTGGTCTACTTGAATCAACTATCAGCTAGATTCAGCCCTAATACTTTATGGGCAAAATGGTCTATGCTGAAAAGCTGCTTGGAAATGAAAGAAAATGCCCCTGTTCGGAGGTTTGTTTTCCTTGAAAAATTTATTGAAAAATATGACGTTTAGTTGTCATTTGCAGATTTCAAAAGGTAATAGCGTTTCTGAAACGAAAAAATGAGCGTTATACGCCAAAAAAGGCCAAGGTATTAAGTAAAGAAGGGGCTGAACAATTTCTTTTACATGCTCCTGATGACCAGTGGTTGCTGGCGAAAATTGTAACAATATTTGGGATTTTTGGATGTTGTCGATGTGACGAAATTGTCTCCTTAAACATGAATGATCTAAAAGATATGGGAAAATACGTTATTGTGACATTGCGGCAACAAAAAATTTAACAACAAGAAGATTCACCATAACCAATGATGTCTGCAGCTTCAAGCCCTGTATGTTATACAGAAAATATGTAAATCTTCGGCCTCTTAGAACAAAAAGCCTAAGATTTTTTTTGACATACCGACATGGAAAGTGCATTTCCCTTAATGCTGGCCAGCACACTATTGTTGTTGTCCCAAAGCAAATAGCGAAATATTTAGGTTTGAAAGACCCAGAGTTATACACCGGCCACTCTTTTCGCAGAACTGGAGCCACTATGGTTGCGGATTCGGATGGAGATATTTTAGCACTAAAGCGTGCAGGAGGATGGAAGAGCACCGAAATTGCGATGAGTTATGTCGATGATTCGGTCAACAAAAAAATCGAAATGTCTAGCAAATTATTTGGTAGTAAGGAGAGCACAAATCTGCAGTCCTCGAGTTCAGCAGTTTCTGAGTCAACAGATGGTTGATCATCATCAGTATCAACTCTTTCATCATCAAAAATCTGTGTTACTGGAAATAACAATTGTACCATGATTTTCAACATATATGACGATGAAACAAAATTTTCTTATGTAAATAATACTACTAACTTGTAAAAATTTTGCAAGTTAACGGTCAGTTTTACAAGTTAGTGACTTGATAAAATAAACTTTCCTGATTAATTTTGTGTTTTTGGAAACTGACGTTTACAGATGGGAAACAAATAAAAAATTTTTTGCACTCTTTCTACTCCCACAAGAGCCATCAACCGTAGCGACACCTAGTGGCCGTATTCGAAAGAAGTAAAAACATTTCCTCCATGAGCATATTTTTCATCGAATTTTTCAGAGTTTCAATGTATTTTATAATAACCAGGCCGTAGACGAATCCAGAAATGAAGTTTCATAACAAACAGTCCATCCAATCTTGAGTTATAAATGGTGTAACCAACAACTTTGTTTTATATATAAAAATAAGACTTGCTTCTTCTTCATTATAATTTTTATTGTTATTTGAGGGGATGATTTGTCGGTGCTTTGTCTTCTCGTCCTGTGAGATTGAGGTCAACTTTAGGTACACCGATTTTTTTTATTTAGCTCTTTGGTTAGTTAACAGGGTATTCGTTCTGGGTTTGAATGGACAAGGGAATCCGATATTTTGTTTCTCTTCATGATGGAGTGGCCTGGCATTTATTATGACTGTAAGAATGCATCTTTCGGGGGCTAGCGCTTTTGAAGCAGCTTGGTAATCAGTGTAAATTTGTATTGACCCTCCTATCCAGTCGCTCGTTAGGTCTTGTGTGAATTTCCGTTTGAATTTACGCTGATCTTCCAGACTGCAACATTCTTGGATTCAAGACTGGAAGCAGACGGTGAGCCATCAAACCTATGCATAGCTGCTAAAGGTTTACTCTCCCACAAAATGAGAATCTTGCGATTGATGACATTTAAATTATCTATTCTAGAGAATGAATTTAAGGATATTGAAACGGCAATGGATATCCGCAGTCAACTTGTTAACACCAACAGTCAACTTGTTAACTGCAAATCCAGGTTTCGAAACCTTGGGAAGGACTCCTTTCTACCCACCCTCGAGAATCTTTTGATCCGTCAGTTCTCACGGAATGGAGCAACAACTCTTTGCCACCTCCCTGACACTCACGACGCGTGTGTCATGAATAATGCGCTGTCTGGTTAACGCCATACGCATTACCTCGTATAAGAAGGTTCGCTGATGCGGGGGCCGAGGCAGGTGTCATTAAGATTCAGAGTTACCAACTTACATAAACACATTCCGACGCGTCGCGTATTTATCTTCCCATAAATGTTGTCACTTATACCCTTACAGTCTCTATTTATTCTTGAGTTCCCGAATTCTACACACTGGGGAGACATATCTCAATGTTTGCTGTGGATGAATATTAGTCGGGGAGTCTGTGGTGGAAATTAAGCTCAGAGGGTTAGGTGTAATCGGTCAGTTTTCCCCATTTTCCGGGGTGTTTAAGGAAAGTGAGTTGAATGGATACAAAGAGGTGGTTCATGTTGAGGAGTGGATAGTGACGTTTTTGAAAAGGGGAGTCATAGTTCTGATGATAGTAATTGAAATCATTGAATGTTAGGAAAAGCAGCCTGCGAGATACTTTCAGTATCTTAACGATGGGTTTCACAAAGCGTAATCACCGGTGATCCGAGCATGATCTAGAATCAACTCGATTGGTCAGTCCATAAATCAGAGAATCAAGCTGTTGATCTCGAATCACCGGTGATCACGCTTTGTGAAACCCACCGTGAGTGTTTTCCAATAAGAGGTGTTATTTTGAATAACCCGCTATTTCGGTAGATGTCTTTTGAGGCTGTCATTTGTTGACATTTGACAAGGACAAACTGTGCCATTAATAAGAATGGAACGATACAATTGAATTCACTATAAGAATTTTGAAAATTTGGCAGAGACGGTTCGTGGAACTCGAAAATTTTTGGGTTCTCGTGAAGCACCTTATCGAACCGCAATACAGAAATTGGTGGAAAAACTTGAGCTAATGGGACAAGTTAGTGATGTGAAGAAGAAAACACGTGCACGTCGCTCAAGAACAGCCGAGAATATTGCTGCTGTAGCTGGAAGTGTCCTCGTCGTTCTTCGAAATTAGGCATTCAACAAACGTCAAAACGTCATTATACCGTATTTTGCATTAAGATTTGGGTTTTAAGGATTATGAAATTCAGTTTACACAAGAACTCAAACCGGCCGATCATGAACAAGGTCGCGTCTTTGCTGATAGGGTCCTTGAAATGCATGAAAATGATCCGGAATTCTAGCCAAAAAAAGGCCCAATTCCACCTCGGTGGCTTCGTCACAAGCAAAATTGTCGCATCTGGGGCTCGGAAAACCCAAGAGTTATGGTTAAAAAGCCTCTCTATCCTCAACGTGTGACTATTTGGTGCGGTTTATGGTCCGGCGGAGTCATTGGACCTTACTTTTTCGAGAATGAGGCTGTGGCAACTGTAACTGTGAATGGATTGCGCTATCGAGAGATGATTGAATGATTTTTTATGGCAGTTATTGGATGGTATTGATCCGGACATCGTTTACTTTCAACAAGACGGCGCTACGTGCCACAAAAGCAACAAAAACATTGATCTTTCACAGAAAAATGACCGTGTTATCTCTCGAAGAAGTGATCACAATTGGCCACCGAGATTTTGTGATTTAACACCTTGCGACTTCATACTTTGGGGCCTTGTGAGAGAGAAGGTCTACGCCAAGGGCGATTCAAGACCTCAAAGATGGAATTCGTGAGGCTATCGAGGACATAGGGCAGCCACTTTGCGATTTGGTTATGGAAAATATCATGAAAAGGATATGGTCCTGTGGTCATGGTCGTGAGGTCATTTGGCTGATGTTATTTTCCATTATCAGCATACCTTCCTCTTTATAATAAAATAAAGATCATTTATCCAAAAATATGGCATTTTTCTTTGAATGTCAAAATAATTTTTTATTGGAAAACCCTCAACTTGATCGGAAAGCTCCTACCTGGCTAGACTCGAACCTTTTGGTTGAACCATCTGGCGAAATGCCAACAACATTTTATTGTGAAACACTTATTGGACTGATCATTCTTGATAGGCAAAGTACCTACAGTGAACTACGTAAATCAATTGGACAAATAAAAGTCATCCATGGTATAAAGATAGGCCGATATCTACAGAGAGTATAGGAGTAGGGGTATAGTTTTTAGTAAAAAGGGGTTACACTCCATATTGCGACCTTAGGGTCTATTGTGTCCCATAACAGAGCTGTTCTCATCGCGACTCCTACAGCAGATTTGAAGAAATCCATCAGTATCTGGACCGCTTCAACGAGGATAATTTCCAACCCCTACAAGTTTCTTGTCCAAAGCACTTTTTCCTTTGGCTTGCAAAGGCATAGCGTTCCGTAATCAGGTGAATAGGAGTTTCTTCCTCATCCCCACAGAATCTACACTCGTCAGTGTCCGATAGACCCATTCTCACCAGATGCTTCTTTAGGCGACAATGTCTTGTGAAAAAGCCAGTAAGTGGGTGTAGTTGGTTCTCACTCTCTCTTTTTACCTTCAGGACACGCACCCTTCGTCTTACAAGTAGAAATACTGGCTGTCTACGTGTGCATCCAGAAGTATTTGAAAAGTAACATCAAGGGGATGTTACATCACAACAGACGCCCAAATTACAATTAAAAATCTGGAATCTGACTGCAACTGCTCAGAGGTAATGAAGAGACTCCCGTGTGGTACTAGGACACCATGGCGTTGAGGGGAGTGAAAGAGCTGATGAACTTGCGAAAAGTGCATAACAGGCTGAACTTTCTGGACCAGAACCCTTCTGTGGTAAGCGAAATGATATAGCAATAATAGAAAGCATTTTAAGAGCCACAAGACACATCGCGATCAGAGGGAAATAATTAGAATACCCGAAGAATCACACCTACCAAGTAATTATTTCTGTTCTTCCACGCTAGAATAAAAATAGCAGTCTCGTTTATTCTGCCAAAACATTTTGGCATCTTTTCCCGCCAAACCGACATTTTCCTTTTTACGACCTGCAGAACGGAAGCGATATCTATATTTTACTAGCGTAGATAGCGCACAAATCAACCATGAAAGCGGCAGATATGCGAGTTTGGGGCGCCACACATCGTTTCGCATAGGTGTACATCAAACCTTAGTATGGCCCTTGGGTGACATGCGTTTTATCCCGCCAAGTACGAAAATTCATTTGGGAAAGAACACGTGCTGTATTCGGGGATATTTCTCCCGTCTGCGTGTGTTTTCACCTCATATTTTTCATTTTATGCATCGAAGATGGGGCATGAATCATTTTCATGATTTGGATCGTATGAAAACACAGCTATAGTGCTTTCACTTGCATGAGTTGAAGTTTCCAATTCATTTTCTTTTTGGTATTCATGGTCACTTCATATTCAAAGTTTATTCGCCAATCTTATAGGGCACTTCGTGAAATTTACGGTTCACATAATCGTTCATCAGAGCAACTTATTCGTCGAACTATCGAAAGATTTCGGAAAACATTTTCTCTACTCGATGCAACAACAACAACAAGACAAAGAACTCTACGTACAGAAGGTAATATCGCTGCTTTAACTGATAGTGTTGATGAATATCCAGATTTGTCTATTCGTCGACTTTCACAACAAGATGGACACTGTGCATCCACCACATGGAAAATTTTGCGTAAAGATCTTGGTCTACACCCCTGCAAGATCCGACTGGGTCAAGAACTAAAGCCCCTTGACCATTCTTGGTTGATCCACTTTTTTATCGATAAATTGGGTTTAGTGATGAAGCTCATTTCTGGTTGAACGGGTACGTAAACAAGCAGGATTGCCGTATATGGAGAAAAAACAATTCTCAAGAAGTTCTGCAGGTTCCATTGCATCCTGAAAAATGCACTGTATGGTGTGCTTTACACGCTGGAGGAATCATCGGTCCATATTTCTTTGAAGACTATGCTGGAGCTGGTGCTCGTAACAGATCGATGATCAATGAGAGATGATGAATAACAGTGGATTTATTGGAAGGAAGATTTGGCGATAACTTTATTCGAGAAATGGTCCAATTAATTGGCCTCCAAGATAATGCGACATAACTCCCATGGATTATTTTCTTTTGGGTTATGTCAAGTCATTGGTTTATGCTGATAAGCCAGAAACTATAAACGCTTCTGAAGCCAACCTAACTGGGGTTATTGCTGAAATAAGAACTGGATTACTCGGAGAAATGGTCCAAAATTGGTCTGATCGAATACGGTTCCTCGGAGCTAGTCGTGGTGGTCGGTGGAAATATGACCGAAATCATTTTCCAAACATAAATGTCATAAGATTATCCTTGAAATAAAAAAAAAATTTGCTTCAATCTCAATTCAAATGTATTTCATTTCATTTATCTACTCCCATCCCATAGATATCCATTATTTAACTGAATTTGATCTGTAATAGTCTCTATAAACCAATAGTGTAGGTAATAATAACTCAAGCTTATTACTCATTCTGATACAAATAGGAAAAATATAGCTTACGAAATGAATAAAAAAGTCGGGTCAATGGGGAACTCTATTGCAGACATCAAGGTGTTCTCGCCATCCATTTCTACATTTTCTCAGGTCTGAATCTCCAAAAATTGCATTTGAAAAACGTGAATTCTTGACGTTTTCTACGGAATTCGATATCTATTCGATTTTTGACCACAGAAATCGCTTTTGACAACTGTTGTTGATTTTGAAAATGCAGATTAATTCGAAAATTCATCTACGTGTGTTATGACTAACATTACTGCTCATAGAAGAACAATGTACTATTGAAGTACTATCACCCTAAAACAAACACACGACATTGTAGTTTACTATACTCAAAACCAATGAGACTATAATATCGAATTAGTGTTGACCTATTCTTCAACAACACATTGTCTTGAAACCTGCTACAGGTCCCACTTTTCACGAGATGGATAATTTCGTGCTGAAATCCTATATGAAAAACATGTGATAGTGAAGAAAAAAGTTCATTCAAAATGCATAACTATGTGCCAAACTATTCATTATAAATGGTGAAAGAGTAATCAATAAGTTATAGTGGATGCTTCTTCAGAAACTTGTGATCCTGTTTGTTTGTTTGTTTGTTTGTTTGTTGACATCAAAAATTGCTTCTGATATTTTTTTCTTTTGTCCCACAAATTTTCGATATGAACTTCTGCAACAGTTGGTATTGCTTTTCCATCCGCCATGGCGTTTCACGGATGAGGTCCAGAATCGGTCAAAAAAGAGGAGACGATTGCCAGCAACAATGTCCGGTGTATTCTGCATGGTGATGTTAATTCAAAAAAGGGGCAATAACTTTTGACAATTCAGCAAAGATGTGAATTCCAACAAGTTATTTCTTGCATGTTTATTTCTATAAATGACAAAAATACGTCAATGGTTTGTGTTGCAAGGAAGTATATTGTCTGACAAGTTCTACCATTTTCAATTCTGGGAGTCCCCGGAGTCACATTGTCGCATAACCTTGGTTTTTTGTATTCGGTAATTCTCAACGAGCATATTTTTCAGTTTCTCTTTTCTTCATGATCCACTTACTCGATTATTCATGTTTTAGTAATGCTTCTACGTTTTTTTTTTGTTAATAAAATACCTCTTCTCATATACGACCAGAAAGAAGATGATTTTCTTTCTGTAAGTAAGCCAAAAATACTTTTCATCGGTGAAATTCTTTTGTTCTCTTAGTAGAACTCAATTCTTCGTACCGATTAAACGCTATTTCATATTAACTCAGTGACTTTTCCGGCAAAAGGTAGTCCAAGCCGGCAGTGTATATCTTCTCATTGATTAGTTTCAGCGAATATTTCAACAGCACATACAAATCGTAGACCATCAGAATAAAAGTTGCTCAGGAATTGAAATGCTTATGTTAACAGGTTCTTCTGAATTGTTGTTCGAAAACATTTCCTGGCTTCCCGTTCATATCAATAAAAAAACCGAGAAAACTTGTTTCATGATAGTTACCTTGTCACAGATGATAAATAGCAAAGAGTTCAATGAACGAAATAATTCACTCCATGACAGCATATCCTGGAAACTCCACCCCTGACCGAGAGGGTTAGAATGGCACGAAGATCGTCAACGACAAAAATCAAGGCGCCTCGGATATGACACCGCCTGAAGTGTCAGCTGGTGATATCCTCACATATCATCTATATGGCTCACATGCGGTGTAATCTGCGATACCGCAGACGCAGATCAGGGTAATAAATCATCCCCTTCAGCCCGCAATGCCAACGACTCGCCAATTTTCCGTGCCCCGTTTTCATCTATCAACAACATGGCGAATCCGATTTCTGGCCGTGGGTAACCTTGAGATTTTCGAAAATTGAATTCCGAGATCTTTGTCATGGCCGTTATTGACATCGAACATGAGGATGTATGACGAATTTAACTCGTTAAAAAAAAGCATTCGTGCTGGTGCAGAAATCCTCGTCTTTTTGTTGCCACCAGCACTCATGCTTCTTGTTAAAATATTTATTTTCGGGAAAATCAGATGCCCTTATGAAATTACGTACGAAAAAATTACAGGAATGTGACAGTCAAGCTGCGATTAAAGCACTGATCCCTCATATCGTCGATTCTAAGATGATATGGGTGTGCCGAAGAATGAAATAAGCAATAATTACAAAGTCTTTTAGTCTGGATTCCCGGACACTCAGGAAAGGAAATAAAGAGGTCCAAGACACTTGGCATAAAAGGAGCACAAACCCCTTCCTCTGGACCAGAACCTTTCTGTGGTATATAGACAAATTAATGTACCAATAAGTAGAGTATCAGGAAAAATAAAAAAACTGTGCTAATCGAGTTTATGCAAACAGGCTCTTTGGCACATCTCCATTTACACAAACTGCTGGACAAAATTCCATCCTGGAGGAAAAATTTGGACTGATTTAATACCGTCATCTCAAGCTGCCGACATGACTGCGTGCAGATAGATACGGAAAATGACATGGACCTCCGTCATCTTCAGTCCAGATCCTGTTTCAAGACTCAGATCCAAACGATGCTGAAAGCGTAAAAGTCCAATTATAATCAGTTGCACCAGACAAGCCGATCACCTGACTAGTCAGCAACCTACAACCGAAAATATCAGCTTTTCCACATTCGTAATTGACAAAATGTTTCGTCTCTAAGCTTTGCCTCTCCTCATGGAACCGAATGTGTGTTCGGTACGTCTGTTTCGTATAACGATGCGCCTCTACAAAGAAAAGCTTTATTATTAGGATCGTCAGTCGACATAACATCACCCAAAAGAGTGGAAAAAGGAGAAACTGAAACTTTCCTTTTATCAACATAGTTGGTTCGGCAGAAGCCTCACTAATGGCGGATTTAGACTAACAAACATGCTTACATGTTGAGAGACGATGTATGTTTGATACAAATAGAAGAGCCGTATGTGCCATTTGGAACCGGTTTTGAATATTCTTTTCCGCAATACGTGGATTATTCATTCATGGGGAAATACGGAAATACCTGGAAAATTGTCGATTCAGACTGGGAGAAAATCTTTTTCCAAACCTGAAAAATGTAGATAGGGGAGAGTTGAATGAAACGGGATAGCTAACGTTATCTAACCTATAACTCCCTCGCCAAGCCATTGATAACAGCTTCTTCTTCATAGTAAATTACTATGAACTATGACTATATTTTATGAATAGAAGGAACAATGGACAAATTGTCCATTGTTTCTTCTATACATAAAATACACACAACCAAACTTATATGGAATCACACTGTTATTTGGAAAAAACGAATTTTAATTAAAAAAAGTCGCTGAAAAGTGAAGAGCAGTTTTCCCAAAACAAGTTTATTACAAAAATGATATAAATTATTAAAAGATTATTTTTATAATAGAACAGAAAATTAAAAGTGTAAATTTCTCTGAAAATAATTTTTATGTAACTGAGAATTAAACAACAAATAAAACGATTTTAACAAATCAATAATCAGTATTACCACCCCTGGCATTGATACAAGCTTGAATTCGACGAGGCATGCTTTCTATTAAGTTGTTAATTCCTTCTTCTGTAACATTTGCCCATTCCTCTAAAGCCGCTTGTATAAGTTGCTCTGCGTTACCAGGATTATTTTGACGAGCTCTAATTTTTCTTTTGATCCTATCCCACAAGTGCTCGATAAGATTAAAGTCCGGTGAACAAGAAGGCCACTCTAAAACAGTCACACCTTCTATTTCGAAAAAATTTTTTGCAACTCTGCTGGTATGTGGAGGTGCATTATCCTGCATAAATAGGAAATAATCTCCAAAAGCACCTCGCCAGAGCCTCACTACAGGTTGTAGCACTACATAGATCAACATACCTAGGCCCTGTCAGAGATTGTCTAATGGGAATAAAAGGAGTTTTCTCACCAAACATAATTCCGCCCCAAAACATTACAGTACCTCCTTTGTATTTAGGGATCGGTCTTGCAGCTTGGAGCCTAGCTTGCCTCCCTCTACCTCTTAAAATGCGAACACGCCGGTCGTCTGATCGTAGGCCAACTCTGGTCTCATCCGAAAATGAGACATTTTTCCAATCTTCAATAGTCCAATTTTCATGCTCTAAACACCAATTAAAACGGTCAACTTTATTTTGCCTCGATAGTTCTGGAACTCTTAACGCTCTTCTCTTGAATAATTCCCGAGCGCGAAGTCTTTTTCTGATTGAAACACTAACACCTGTAGCTTGCAAAAATTGCCTTTGAAGCTCTGAATGAGATACTGCGGGATTTCTTCTTGCTGTTTGGGCTAAAAAGCGATCCTGCCTTTCTGTAGCTACTCTTCCACGACTTCTTCTCGGCCTATTCTTTAGGGTTCCTAACTCCAGAAACCTTGCATAGGTTTTTGAAACAACCCCTTGTGTAACCCCCACCGTCCTTGCAATCTGTCTTTGTGACATACCTTGTTCTGCCATAGTAATAATTCTTCCTCTCTGGACTTCCGATAACCCCACATAAGGCATTTTTTCTAAAACTTCGCAATAAAACAAAATATAAATTCACTGCGACGTTCGAACGAAATGGTAAAATCGACACTGCAAAGCCAAATCTTATCAAGTGCTTATGAACCTAACTGTTTTTGTGAGTAAACACATGCACTTTTTATTTGCTTCTAACGAAAAAGATATCAAAATAATATTTCATCTCTATACTGGGTGATTCCATATAAGTTTGGTTGTGTGTATAAATAATTCCTCTCCAAAATTCCTTGGAAATATTCGGTGTCCTTGGAGCAGTATTCATGCCGAAAGTGAATCCAAATCAGGCCTTTATATCTTGCATGTCCAAATGGAACTTTTCATCAAGTCCTCCCAATAATAATCGAATATATCGGAGTCAAACTCCCAACTTTCATCCCGCTCAAAAAATAATCACCGGCAAACTTTGGAGTTGGCGTGTTTTATACGGTGAAACAGTGGAATTCTTACGCTCATTAATCATTATTTATGGTCCTGTTTGCGTGCCAGTCACATTTTAAATAAATATCAATATGTCACTCATGTTACTTTACCTTCGGCATTATTTCATTCCGACTAATGCTGATATTGTTTGATTTCGAAACTTCGCATCGTGTCAGCCTTTATGGAATGATGATGGGATGTACGATGTACCTGCCGGTATCCGAAATGGCCTAGAATTCCGTACGACATGAATCCAATTCCGCAAAGATGAAGTTCTGACGGAACTCATTCTGGCATGCGGTCGAATCAGAACGTTCGTGATATGTACATTTTGATTCTGACATATCGGCATTACACGCGATGATGGTCTTTCCTGGAATATTCACTGGAGAAAGGTGTGCAGAGGGTCTCATGAAGAAACATGACCAAAAAGTACATCTATCAATTTGGTCACTCACTGATGATGAAACTGAAATCTGATATTTGATACGTTGGCTAGAATAAGAATAGAAACAATGAAAAAATTAAGAAATCTTTAACTTTTACCCTCCAATTAGGTCTGTATACAGGGTGTACCTAAACTCAAGAAACAAACGAAGAGAGGAGATTCCTTTCGTTTTCGAGATACACGGTGTACTTACTAGGAGTGCTAGGGAGTATTTGAACGAAAATTAGGAAAATAGGTCGATTGGACATCAGTGGCTCGCCACATCCCAAGAGTTGAGTAGTTAAGATTCCTTTTCAGTGAATTTCTGTAACAATTTTGTAAATCCACAAAGTAGTGGTAATGATCAATATTCTTGTGAAATACGTTATTCTTCCGAAAATTCACAAATCATTGTGATTGAACATTGCAATTACTGAAGTTATTTGTTAGGGAAATGTCACAATGTCTATGATATTATATTGTCAATTCGTGGTATTTATTGTTATTATAGAGTCATTGGCGGATCCAGACAGTTTTTCAGGGGGGGCATGAGTTTTTTAGGGGGAGCCATCAATAGATAGAAATTTTTTACCAATGTTCAACTGGAATTAGGCATACAAATTAAAATTTAGAGTCCTCACCATGTGACATTCCAATTTCGATTGCAAATGTACAGGATGATATTTTACGGAAACACTGTCCCTTGTTTTCCTCCAGGATTTTTTTTTTGTGAACCACTGTGAATGGATAGAAAATTTTCACCGAACATTATAGGGGTTGAATACGCAAATTGAAATTTTTTTATTGGAAATATTAGGGATCGATTGAACTACTATAAAGGGATTTTTGTCAATTTCGATGTCCAAGAGGGGGCTTTTTAATCTTAATTGCATTTGAAGAGTTGAATTAAAGATTCAAGGCCATTACTGATTACATAGTTTCGTCGAACTTTGATTTTACACACAGAACACCCTAAAAAACGAAATCATGAGTTGACGAATTCCTAGCCAATAACACCTGAATAGGAATCCCCACCAATATCTCACCTGCCCTGAAAAACCTCGAGAATAATATGCATACTCATCATTTCCCCCATATATTTGATACGTGTCGAATCAATACTTCATACGCATACACGCTGAATCTTCAGACAAAATATGGGATACTGAAAGGTTTTCGATGAACCGAACTTTTATCCCTGTATGTAAACATATCCTTCAGCCATCGCGACAGCTCTGTGTATTTTTGAATACATTATTCAAAATATTTGCATTTGGATATTCTGGAACTTTCTCGATAGAAGATTGGTTTTCAGGGTAACACCTAAGGAACTGAGGTTAGAAAATAATTCTCTATCCATCTTTACCCATTTTAGGACGTCAATATCAATAATGAATAAATAACAGAAATAGATCAATATTCAGCATCGGTTATTTATCAGTAGGTACTGGTTCATGTCCAAAATCTGAAGATGAGCAGGGGTTGTTTATGGTTCCCAGCATTAATCTGGATGAATTTTGAGTTTCTCCACATTCCTTATACATATTTCCATCATAAGTATTCCCAGAAAATTTTCGAACTGAAAAATTGAAGAAGTATGATCCACACTAACAACACTTTTTTTGCAGACATTTCGGAGTATACCACAGTATGCATTGTGCCTGGACCAGCAATGTAAGTTTTATTTTTAATTGAAGAACTGAAATTTATTGAATTGATAAGGGAGTTCCTGCAACCCCTTCTGTTCATATCTAGCTTATTGAATCTCTGTTTCACCATAAACTGGACAAACATACAACATATGTATAGCCGAGTAGATGACTTCGAGTTAGTCATTTTCGCCTCATGTTTGATATCAACTTTGAGAAATATTCTGATAACTGTGGTAAGCTATGCGTGATCTTTGAAATATCGGTTTCTGTTCACATCTGATCCTCAATTCGATTGTTGTGTAGAACTCTGAAAAAAAAAATTGAAAAGGGAAAAACCTGCAAAGTTGGAATTTTTTTTTCGATTACCATTACCAAATTGAATAGCATTAATTCAAGGTCCTTATCTTTTCAAGAATTTTCGTGAAAAAATGTTTTAAAATTCGAGCTTGACTCTTTCACATGTCTACAATTGAAAAAAATTGTTGGCATCTTTCAAGGTTGTACTATCTTTCATTCTCAACACTGATGTGAAAAGAGTATAAAAAAATATCCTTCGTTTTTCTTTTTGTAGCACTCCAAAGATTCCTGTCGAAATTCTTAGATCATTTTTGTTCATAAAACTGGTGGCCTAACTAATGACAAAATTCTGCTACTAGGCTGCCAAAATGATCTAGATAAAAATTTCAAATGAATAAGAATTTATAAGCAAAAAATTTTCCCACAGAAACTTTGGTGAGAATTGAACTCTCTACACATTCGATTAACCACCGTTGCTTTGTAATGGACATTATTAAAACTACAAACTACAATAAATCCAATTTATACTCGAGAGCTAAGGTGACCCCACTGTCCGATAGTAAATATGATATGGTAATTTCTGGACTACAAATTCGATTGGGAGTGTTCTGAATTTGGCTGAAAAATTACGTATTCAAGATTCCTTCCAGATCACGTGACCAAAACCATATTGGCTTCTAGCGAACTATTCGAAAAATATTTCTATCAGTTTTTTCCAGGATCGTAGACGATTACTTTGACATTTGCTTTTATGTTCTTCTTGTTGGTAGCTGAAAATTTTTTCTTATGCTGCATTTCTTGAAAAGCTTGATGTTTGAGACCATTAATCGCTGTATTAATGAACGAGTTGATTAGAAGATTTTTCCGTCGAACTCATCACGAATTGAATTTAAATTCTGGATTGAAATAAATTTTCATTTTGAATGAAAGACAAATTCGACATAATGTAAATCTCTATTTATGTTCATTTCGATATATCAATATTTATGCTCCCTATGGAACAATTCGAGAAATTCATAAAGGGGCTTTTGGACATGTTGTGACATTCTAAATAGTTTGCATTAATATCATTAGGTACCTATGATAAGGAAGGTGTGGAGAAAGTGGAGGTGGAGGATGAAGTATTATTCACTTTTAAAATTTTATCACCTGAAATTTCTCCTGCAGTCCCTATTTTTCTTTTAATAGAGTTGTCTATATACACTTCTTTGACACAAGTTGATTTCCAACCAAGCTCGATAGTGCTTTGACTGAATATTTTATGTTCGGTTGCCATGACAATCATGCATCAAAATAAGAAATCATGCATTGAAATAGGTCATTATTGGATGATTTCGAGTGCGTTAAAATGAGCTTTTATTCTATGGTTGACGGAAAAAACTATTTCATAGAGAAAATTCAATGCGATGAATTCTTAATTAGGTTCATAAAATAACTCAAGAATGAATTATACTGGGGAAAAGTGTTCAGGTCATTCTTTCATTATAATTGTAGAGTCAAATACTTTTCACAAAAAGTGAAGAAGTCCAGTCACTGAATCGTTGGAAACTCTTGAAAAATTCACGAATGGCTTTTCAATTACTGTCAGGATAAATACAGATAGAACAAATCGATCGGAACGCTTCATTATGCATTAATATTCAATCAGAACAATGATGTACCAAGTTCGTGGCTAATCTAATACTGAAATTCTCGAAAAAGTATATTATCTCTACATGAATAAATAATTTCCATGAAAATCGTAGATTACATTCGGAGTTGGCCGGTAATTTTTTCCGAATATTAAATTTTTTGATGACACGTTATTAGGTAAATGGGGAGTCCCCTTATCCAATGGACTTTTTTCCATCACTGGTGGGTGCTCATGATGGATCATATAGTTGGGGAGAAAGAAGGGTTGCTGACCTTCATGGCGTTCCCCTTGAAGAATTCAAAAATGACGATCGAATGAAACATTCCGATCAATTCATATTATAGTTTATCGAATATTTGTGGCTATTTGGAAGTGATATGCTGAAGTTAACAGCTATGTTCTCATTCCAAAAATTTTGATTGCCTTTTAACTTACTCTGACTCTTGTTATTGGTTGTTAAATGATTAAAGATGTTTTCCGAAAATCTACTCTGCCAAAAAGAATTGAGACAATTACTAGTCTCCCAATATGCCTCAAAAGTTAGTACCTATAGATGCCCATAGAATTATAAATATAGAATTTGAGCGTAGTGATGCGTAGTGGCAAATAAGTATAGAAAAGTGTAGGTCTCATACGTTCTACCAATATTTTCTATCGCACATACGCAAAAGTTCTCTCAGGATTTTGGCAGAACCCACTAGATATTTCAGTTTTGATTCCAAGGATCGATTAATAGGTATAGAATTATGTGAAGATGCCAAACAGTACCATATTGTTGTTGAAACATAAATAAAAGTTAACCAACCAAAGGCATATAGTGGTATTCCTTCGATGAAGGGATATGCGGAGAACAATGATCAGAATTCAGCGCATACAATAATTATCAAATGATACCAATTGGTCAATGGAAACAATCAATTAATCAATTATAGGGGAGTTAATTCCTAGGAACGGTGTATACACCTCATTATTGATTTCAGTTGGGATTATTACCACTGCTTGATTAATCAATTAATTGATAAACCAATTGTGGGTCAGGATGTGTGTTTAGCATCTGATTCCGTATATGGTTCGAACTGATAACAGAAAATCATTTGAATTATTACAGTTACAGTTCATTTGAGATGCTATGTTATTTGAGTAGAAACAGAATTACCTGGGATAAACATTTATTTATCCTTTTCCATAAACAAAAAATTGTAAAATAAAGAGCATTGTCAAGCAGTTCAAACAAATCGAGATTATCAGGGCCGGTTATTGAGATATCATAAGAAAAGTAAATTTTGTCATTTCGATTTTTATTTTTTTTCCACTCTATTTCAAATATTATCAAAAAATGTTACAGGAATTTTCTTATTCGACAGTAAATTATCCTCAAAATGACATAATCAGATTTCGTATCCAACGTTCCGTTCTTCCTGGGCCACCCCCAACCCTATTTTTTCAATACGGACCTGCATATTTTATGACACTTTTCGAAATAACTTTTAACGCTGAATTCAACGATATATCATACAATGTCATTCAAAGTTGTTTTTACAGAATGGTGGAAATTTCGAACACTTACGTCATTAATGTTCATCATTTACCTTCGAATAATCATTTCATTTGTCATTCATTAAATGATAGTTTCGTTTAATTATTATGAATTAGGTTTTTCACCTCTTGATATTTGTAAATAATTAATACGTAACAGAATCAAAGCAAGAAACAAGTAATAATTATTCACTGATTTCAAGAGGTGAAAAACCTAAGTCATAATAATTAAACGAAAATATCATTCAATGAAAGACAAATTGAATGATTATTCGAAGGTAAATGATTAACATTAATGACGTAAGTGTTCGAGATGTCCACCATTTTGTTAAATCAACTTTGAATGACATTTTATGATATATCGTTGAATGTAGCGTTAAAAGTTGTTTCGAAAAGTGTCATAAAATATGCAGGTCCGAATTGAAAAAAAATAAGGTTGAGGGTGGCCCAGGCAGTACGAAACGTTGGATACGAAATCTGATTATGTCAATTTGAGGATAATTTACTATCGAATAAAAAATTCCTGTAACATTTTTTGATAATATTTGAAATAAAGTGGGAAAAAAATAAAAATCAGAATGACAGAATTCACTTTTCTTATGATATCTCAATAACCGGCCCTGATAGTCTCGATTTGTTTGAACTGCTTGACAATGCTTCTATGGATGCAACTTTTTCTCCATTTGACCGACCTTCTAACTCTTATGGTTTAAAAGTTACCAATACAATGCCATTGAAAAAGTGGCCACCCTGTAGAAATACGATATATCATTCGGAAGGAAATTTTATTTTCTCTCTGATGATTCTCAAAATATAAAGGGTATTCCATTTGAAAAGAATTGCATTCGAAATTTCAACTTCCTAAGTTTTTTATTATGGAAGTTATGGTTGCTGTATGTTCTTCACAAAAGAAGTGGAAATCGTTTATTTACTCAGAAACCGCCGAAGATGAGGTATGAGGAAATGATATCAACACAATCATGGTACTACGATGAATTGGAAACTGTGATAACATACAGGGTGTGCCAATAAAAATAAGAAAGTACATACTACTTTTGGACATAGAGGTAAGCTGCAATACCGCAGCACTGAAAATATTTGAGATCCATAGAGAAGTTGTTCTTGTCTAAGAAACCAAAACCAAAGTTTCCTTGAATTCTTCAACCTTAAAGGTCTAACGTACCATCGACCGTTATACACCCTGTATTCTTTAGAAAACCTTCCACGTAAAGAGAAACAAGTGTTCCACGTGCACTTATTAAACGTCGTATATTCCATAGTTCCCTTCTGCATCGGGGGAATAATCCAGGATCTTGCCAAGCAATAAATTCCACATCCAGGAAGCGCGATATTTTAGTTCGTGAGATCTATTCGTCAGGACGGGATGACATCACAGGATATTTTAGTTATCGAACTCGGATGTGTTATAATGTATGGATTTTCGCCGCGCTTATGTATTAGAAAACGTATCATTCATTTCAGATGTTCGCTTTTCCTCGCAAATTGAAAAGAACGATTCGCATATGAGATTTTTTGGGAAAAATATGGCTGACCCAGTTTTCCGACATGCTGTTCCAATCATTTGTCGGATGGAAGTACCAAGGAGTTTTTCAATTAGTGGTGCTAGTTCGATCAGTCGAGAAAACACCATTTTTTATGAGATATCTGCATACGGTGGCAAGTTTTCTGGGACCGAAGAACTGAGGTTACCTGAGAATTCAAGGATAACCTTTCCACATCTATTTTGTGACGCTTGTTCCATTGGACATTTACGCGATATCATTTTGCACGAATTTCTGCAATTGAGTAGATTAGGATAGAAAATGGTCTTCAACCATCCGGCGGTGTCACAGATGAGAAATTATCGGGCAAATTGTCACAATACCTAGTCACTTTAAATTGAATTTCAAGTTCTTCGTTTTACTGATAGTCGACCTGACTTCTGCTAGAGTGTTTCGAGTACTTTTGAAGCTATGTTGCACCCAATTCTTTTATTTTCTATCATGATTCGGACATTTCTGTACACCATAACAAAAGATTTCATAAACTCATTCCTTAGAAATCGTCAGTTTGTTGCTTGCTGAACATTTAACAATAGAATGCAAGAAAAAAGGATTTGGAGCAGAAAAATTTCAAACCAAAATTGAAACCATGAGGCAAAAAGTCAAAAAGTGCGAATGAAATCAAAAGTAGTGATTGTGCCAGTCTATTTTAATTTGCATAAAATCAATTTTTTTTTCAATTTCATTATGTGCCAGATTGAAAAAAAGAATAATCAAACCATCAAAACAATTAATCATGGAGTAATTATATTTTTTTTACTAATAGCGTCCTGATTCAAAAAATAATACAAACATAATATCAAAAACAAAAATGCATAATGCATAACAATATATTTTCGACCCTTCAACTTTGTAACTAAAAGAGGTACAAGAAAATGTTTTTCACAAAAGTTTCAGGATTTTTTATGAAATGATTTCACAAAATGAAATATATACAGAGTGGGCAACATATTGGTTGAAGCTTCATTTTTTCAAATGAAACACCCTGTGTACTTGTCTATATTTGGAAAGCTCTTTTTCTCCTCATTTCGAATCTTATCTCTCTTATTCTGAGTACCAAAGAGTTTCAAATTTTAAGACCCAATTTCTTTAATTGATGTTATTTATTCTATACTACCATAGTTTATCATTTTTTTTATTTGTTGGATACCGTTAGGTATTCATTGGAAAAATATTAGTTTCAAGTAAATTGTTTGAACATAAAAAAATTCGGAATGATTTCTCATATTATGTTTTTTTATTCCGTAGTTTCATTTCAAAACTTTGAAACTCCGGAAATCAAAGAGACAGATCCACATACGCATATACAGTATACAATACACTATAAAGGGTTGGGATAAAGTTTGGCACCAAATTAATATCTTTAAAACGAAACGGGCGATATTTTTGAAATTTGGCAGCTGAGTGTAATGGACCACAATGCATCTGATGAGCATATTGTCATTAATGAGATACTTCCGGTTTAACCGGAAATGACAAAAAAAATTATTTAAATGGGACACCCTGTATATTTCTGCAGATTCTGAAAGAGCACTTTGTTTCGGATCTGTCCATATCGGTTTCCATGTAAAAATTCTCTGTAAAGAGAAGAAATTCAGTCTTTTTGTACATTTGAGGAAAAATCCATTCAAATAAATAAATTGTTGTTATTTGTATCAATAGTGAGAAATAAAACGAAATACTTCGTAGTAGATAACTCTTTCTGCTTTTCATGACGTATTTTTTATGAAAATCTATAAAGGGAAGAAATACAGGGCTTTTACTAGTAGAAAAAATTTATTGAAAATAATAAAAAAAAAAATCATTTTAAATGTTCGAAGTGCTTGCCATTCACCTCCTGACAATATGCCAGTCTATTAACACATTGTTGAGTAACTTTTCTCAAGACTTTTCCATGTATTAATGCACATTCATCAAGAATCCGTTGTCTCAATTCCTCTTTTTACAGATAATTTGTACATGGAACCTGGTATGGACAGATCCGAAACAAAGTGCTGTTTCAGAATCTGCAGAAATATACAGGGTGTCCCATTTAAATAATTTTTTTTTTGTCATTTCCGGTTAAACCGGAAGTATCTCATTAATGAAAATATGCTCATCAGATGCATTGTGGTCCATTTCACTCAGCTGCCAAATGTCAAAAATATCGCCCGTTTCGTTTTAAAGATATTAATTTGGTGCCAAACTTTATCCCAACCCTGTATATTCGACAGTATGCAGTATTCAAATTAACATTCATCCGCAATGACAGAATTGGAAATCTGTGCTTCCATACACCATACTGCTGCTCGACTACATTGCGAGTCCTAATGAGGGATAAATTATACAGGGTCATCCATGTCGTGGTCCGGATTTCACAGCCCTTCTTCGATGGTCGACAAAATTGTCCGTCTGGGCGTATTAAAAAGTGAAAAAATTCAAAAAAACTAGATCTGTTACTGATGAAGGCTTAAACATCAACGAAATTCACGCTCGACCGAAAAAAATTGCTGCTGAAAGGGAAAGTGTTGAAGAAGATTCAAATTTATCTATTTCCTAGACTTCTCTCACGTCAAGCTATGGCGTATTCTGCGTCTGTATTTGCATCTTCGTCCTTACAAGGCTCAGTAAGCAGAAGAACTAACGCCAGCTGACCATGGAAGGCGTAAAAATATGCCGATTGGGTCCTTGAACACCAACGTTTGGATGACGAATTTTCTTCAGCGACATTTTCTTTGGGTGGCTATGAAAGAAAGCAAAATTGTCAATGGGTCAGTGAAAATCCTCATGGTACTGCTGAGGGACCATTACAACCACAAAAACTAACTGTACGGTGTGCAATTTGGTCTGGTGGAGTAATTAGCCCGCACTTCTTTGAAAATGGAGAACGTGTCACTCAAACCGCCAATTCTCATCGCTATAGCCAAATCAACGAGATTACCGATTTTTTTAGCCTGATTTAATGCTATGGAATTGGTGAGAACGACCCGTTTGGGCTTTTTTACAAGAAAAATTTCTTGGACGCGCAATTTCCCGTTTCGGCGATGTGATTGACCACCAAGAAAGTGAGATTTATCGCCTATCTTTTTTTAGGATTATGCAAAGGATAGTGTTCATGCCGATAATCCTCAGGCTATTGTCGATCTGAAAACCAACATTCGCCAAGTTATTGGTGAGAGAGATATTGCCCGAATTGTGCCGGCGAGTCATCGAAAATTAACTTAAAAGGATCGAGTCCTGTGGCAGAAAAAAAAAGTCAGCAGTGTCTCAGGTGTTATTGCACATTTGCACCCCCTCTCATTATAAGTAATTACTTTGCTACAGAAGGGTGTACAAAACTATTTGACCTGCTAATTTGCTTACTCTCTGTAATACGTAATACATATTTTGTAGACTTTTAGTTCCTTTTTCAACCTAAAATTTGAGGTTTCAAAGGATTTGTGGAAAATCAATTGTGTGATTGGTGTGGCGTGTTCCTGTTGGGAAACCTTGTATTAAAAAGACGGTTATGAATCATTGGATTCAATGACATCATCAGCGAACGGAAGGAAGGAAACAAAACCTTTTGTTACCTGTCATCCTTATTTTTGTCCTTTGAAGAGAACCATCAAGGGAAGAAGCAGTGAATATCATTTGATGAAATATTTTTTATGTAATTTTGTTGTGCGTCAACTTCTATTTGTTTTCATTTATTTGATATAGTGAGTTAAGGATTGAAAGAAACTGGAATAACTTTTAATGATAAAGAATCATTTTTTTTTCAAATAACTCTTTTCTGTGTGGGAAATCGCATTGGGCCTCAAAAATAATCCCAACACATACTTCCCTAGATTTTGAGTTTTAAGTTTTCACGCATTCACCAAAGGCAGGTGTAGACTACCCTACAACTGATTAACAGCTACCGATGGTAATAATTGAACAACACTCCTTGCCGGAAACGAGAAATGAATTAAATCGATCGAGCAAAGGGTTGAAGGCAGAGCAGTAGGTTAACGGACACCCTCACAAAATAATTACAAGAGTGACTAGTGACAATTAACTCCATTTGCCGCCGAAATGTAGGTCAGTCGAACAACTGGTAGTTCTTATTCGTATCGAATTGATGGATAAATCTTTTCGGGGATACCAATTTATTTATTTAGTTACGCGATTCATTCAGGTAAGAAAGGGGTTGATTTTGGTTGAGGAAAGCTTAGGTCGTCATTATAATGATTTAATCTGTTGTATCATTTTAGGTTGGCGGTTGGATGATAATGAAACTGATATTTTTTAAAAGGTTAGTTTTCCTCTCATGAGGGTATAGTCGATATAAAGTTAGTTGAAAAACATTCACACAGATATTTCTTCAAAACAGCCAAAATATCAAAGGAATATGTGTGAAAAATTTCATGATCCTTCCAAGTAATTTTGGATGGACTTAACATAACATCACATAACGTGGTCGATTCATAATCTTCTCCTACCTAACTGAACTATAGGTATGCAGCACTCACAAACACTGGCTGGGGAAAGGGGTCATGCCCCCCCCCTTTATAGGTCGACAATAAACCAAAAATGGTTTTGGTTTGAATTCAAAGTGTCCGATTTAGCTTACTCTGTACTCTTGGTTGAAAATTTTCATGCTATTTTGCATGCATTTTTTTCGAATCATGGCAAATTATAATAATTGCCAATGTGATAATTCAAACCACTATTTGGATTGTTTGTATTTTGAAAAAATTAAAAAAGGAAAAAATGGGCTGAAGTCATTTCAGGAAAATACGGAGGTTCTTTGATGAGATTGAGATAAGTGGAGTTTTCATTTTTTTTGTAAGCACTCGGTGTGAGTTACAATATTTGAATTGGTGATTTGCATTTGAAAATTTTTATTACTTGTGAAAAAAACATGGGAAGAAATTCATAACAAAAAAGATCATCGTCAAAACATTCACCACCTCGAAGACGGAAGAATATATCCATAGCCTGAGATTAACATCCCCTGATTCATATAAAGAGTGAAAGTATAACCCGAAATATACCTGCATTGTTGGGAAGCGAGGAAACAACCAGCAGAAGAGGCATAAACAAGGTTGAAGGGTTACGTACAACACGCAGATGAGAGGTAGAAAGAAAAAGTGCTATCAGGCTTATGCAGATGGCCCACAAATCAAGTATTGTCTGACACGGAGCAGAGAAAGGGATGCTCGGATGTATACCTGCCCACTGGTGCATGATATATTCAAATATCGATCCAACGGGGCTGTCCCGGATCTGCATACATATCCCAGAAAAAGCCATCTGTATCATTTCGCATATATTTTCTACAAGCGATGCTTATCGGAAATTTCAAGCGAATTAATGGAGCTTGTGATATTATTTAAAACATTTCGACTTATTATAATCCCTTTTCGCATGGCCCTTAAATCATTTTAACCCTTTTCTGTCCGTGATCCTATTCAGATCGAGTAGTTTACAATTTGGCTATAAATCTCTAGACTTCAATTCGTGACTCAATGATGCGGAAAAAGATAACTTGGGGCCAATAGTGCTTTCCCACCGGTAAGAATTGAAAGATGAGAATTGTGCTATACTGAATGAGAATAGTTGAGATCGATCTTGAGAATGCAGGTTTGTTTCGACTACCTGCTTTTAATTTTGTTCAGTATTTTTCAGATAAGATCACCATGTAGCCATTTTCATAATTATTATTACATTCATGAGTGCCCCTGGCTCAGTGGTAGAGCGGTGGAATTCGGACCCAAAGGTCCGAAGTTCAATCCCGAGCTAGGAAAGAAATTTTCTAGACTCGGTAGGGGCCACCATTCTCACTGTTGGGTCAAAAATTAACAGTGCTGTGCCTAAGGTGGCGTAAGGACACAGTAACAAAGCCTACACAGAACACAACTGCTTACTCCGAACTCGGCACAAGTTATAAGCTTCAAGCTTGTAATTTCAGAGGGGTCTCCACAGGAGACCTAGGAGTAATCAGAATAAACAATATATCATTCTAGTTTAGCTACTTCTGATAATGACAACCCTCCAGAAGAGACCTAGCTGCTAAGGTTTCCACAAACATCCATTGCTCTTATTATTTTCTCATTCAAATCAATCCAAAACCTTTCACATCTCATAATTTCAGGAGCGGAATCAAGTTCCCGCTGTTTGTCAATTGATGGCTCCAAAAGTAAGTGCAGGTCGATTTTGAAATATCCAAATCGTCATGAATCAATCTTAAACATATGGTGAACAAACTGTTTCAACACATTAGTGATTTTGTTTTGGCGTCTTATACATAATATACCCCATTTCACCGTGTATATTTTGAAAATGTCAGGTTATAGTCATTTTCCTGTCAGGTACATATATATTACATATATCTAATAACATCAATATGGATAAGGTGTTCCCCTGCTTTTCACAGTAACAACTTGAAACTTGAAGCCAAATCTTTGGTAAGGATTGAGTTGTACGCTTGCGTCAACTGAACTTAAAAAATTGCGAGAAATGTAAAGGTTATGTATATTTCGAAAGACGACAAGAAAATAGATATCGAAGATGAAAATATGTCAGTTGAATATTTTGCATTCATTTCTGAAATATGAATAGAAGTTAACAATGATATGCAGGACTCAAAGAAAATGGAATGAAGCGATTTAAACATCTCGATCTCACATGGAATTGTGAGGTTATGATCGAAAGTATTCACATGTGACATGACGTTATGAATGACATATTGACATACGTTTCACGACATGATACAATGTGCCAAGGAGAGAAAGAATTAGGAAATTATATTTATTCTCAATATTCCCGCACAAGCGAAAATCTGGATTCTTACCAAAGCTTAGCTTTCATTGGCTCATTCCCCATATAGGAATTATTAGATATAAGGTCAGATAACTACGCAACGTTGTCCTTTCTACATAGAGGTCGTAGTAATTTCGTATTTATCAAAATGTTGATTCACTTTGGCAAAATAATGAATTGGAAATATTATGTGAATTCGATAATTCAAGAGACCTGGCGAATGTCGAGGGAAAATGGCTTGATTCGTGGTGTGTTTCAAAAGATGACCACTAAACGTAAAGCTATTCAAATTCAAGCTCTACCAGAAAGAGGGGAAAAAGTTGGTTCCAACAATGAGCAATATGTACTTTGAATCATTCATTAGCAACCATTTTTTCACAATAAACTTGAATTTCCATAAAAAAATGGGAACTCAGGGAGCACCTTATATTATAATTCAATATTTGTTTCGTTTTCGTCATGAATCTCGTTTTAAAGTATCCTACCTTGTACCAGCGCTTGACGATCGCTAACCAAAGTGAATCGTTAGTTATTGATTGGGTATTTTTGGAAATTACTCGATCCCAACTTGTTTTCGAATATGTAATTTTGTGGATATTTAATGCATTTAATGAATAGTATCCTATAAAATCTGATGAATGCTCATGACAGTTAAGTGAGTCTAAACCGAATGTTGCCATTCTGAATCCTGTAGGGATGCGAGGGGCTTGTTGTGACAGTTTTCATGAAAAGTAATAAATCTTGAGATCCATTGATTAAATTGCTACCGAATGAATATGTGTAACTCTTCCTCTATGCCAAATCAAGTAAAAATAATAACATAACTATTGGTCATTATTTCACAATCAATTAATTTCTGAAAGAAGTTACAACTTACCTCGTGCTTGGGACAAGTTGTAACGTCTACAGGGACAAGTAGTAACGACAAAAATGGACAACGATAATACCTGTAGATAATCATTTATTCTTTGTGTATTTTTAACAAAATCAATATCTTTCTGAAGTAGGTACTTTTTATTTAATGCATATCGAAAAATCAACTTGAATACACTTTTCAAGTAATCAACACCTATACCCCATTCACTTTTATAAAGTATCGCGGTTTGCCATGAAATTCTGACACATTTCACCGCGTATATTTTGAAAATTTTAGGTTATGATCATTCCACTGTCAGATAAGGCCACAACGTTGTCGTTTCTGCTAAAAAATCGTAGTAATAACGTATTTATCAAAATGTTCCTTCTACTTTGGGAAACTAATGAATTTGAGAAAATATTATGTGAATTAAGAAGACATTTAAATACATTTTTGTATTTCACAACTTGAAAATGTAGTAGTTCTACGAAACCTGCGACACAGTTAAATCTTCGAAGAACTAACTTCATTTACAAAGTTAAAAAAGAGTAAATAGAAAGTAGACTTGGCAATGTCGCTTGATTTTCACGAGTGCCAACCTGCGTCTGTTTTAAGTGAAAAAACTTGAGAAACCTAAATCATGGCTAACCGCGATACTTTATAAGAGTGAATGGAGTATACGTAATTAACTGTTTTATTCAGTTAAACACTACTTTTGATCATTATGGCACTTTCAAATCACTTCTTGGCTTTGTGTTGCCCGCTCTGAATTTTAAAAATAAAAAAATAAATAAATACTGTTACACATTATCAGAGATAGATATACATATTTGAATGTGAATAAGATACAGAAAGTTTGAAATTAGTCGATTATATTTACGCAAACCAAAATTTTACGACAGTACAATTTTATATAACCTGGTAAAAATGTAGCACGAGCACACTTCCGCTCACTACGCAGGCTGACGAGATACAGGCTATGGCAACATTATGCGGTGCCGGTTTATAGGTAAAATCGAGTCGAAGAAATACGCTAATAACGGTTAAGATCCTAGTGAAAAGAGACTGTTACTACTTGCCCCTCAGGGGAACTGAAAATCTTCGGATCTAATATTTGAAGTTGGGTGGTCTCAATTTTTTCCGGACAAATTCGCCTAAATAAACTATAATGAACATAAACTGCGCTCACAGCTGTGTAGATTGGGGACAAAATGTCTCCGGTACTCTCGCAAAGATTGCAATTGCTCTACTCGGCGACAATAAACGAAGACTCAAAAATCCAAATCTGTCGGTCATAGATCGTACAAAGTTTTGCGTGGAAGTTCGGTGTTATCGTACAGATAAACAAATTTCAGGGCGGATCTGAGATTGGTTCGAAACTGGCTCATTTGATGCCTACCAATTGCATTCCGCATCAATTTTTCGTCAACAACGAACCAAGATTGGGATTGAAGTTGGCCTGTGTGGTACAGCTATAAACAATGCAAGTTCGGCGTCTCGAATGCATGCAGCTAAAAAATTACTACTTTATCAATTTCGATATTCTTCAGTTAACGTTAACACACACATACACACACAGAACCGCAGTCTCTTTAATTATTTTCCGCTCCTGTTTTATTTCATAACACCGCCTAAACATGCAATACATCGATATTCGATGGGCGAGACGCGAGGGCTGTGCCTGAGCTTGTTATTCGATTATTTACACGCTAATCCGGGACATCCATTTTTTCCGTGCCCGGAATCGTTCCTGTTACGTCCGTATCGCCACGCACGGCCGTTATGTGAGCTGCGAAATGATCGGTTACTTTTTGTGTTCGAGAAGTTCCCGGTCTGAGGAAAAAACGCGAATTATAATTGCCGGGCGGCACGGAAAGCTCGGTTCTCTGTCAGCTATCGCTGCTCGGTATCGCCCTTGCTGATAAATTCTCGTTATTTTTATCGGTGATCTTGATTGGCTGTCGTTTTGTTGTCCGAGGCGAAATTTGTTTTCCGTTTCGTCGATCCTAGGAATGATAGTTTCAACCCTTGCCGACGGAAGATGGAACGATAGATAGAAAACCGTGCTATGACGGGATCAACCGAATGACAATAACTAGCGCACATCAATCGACAGTAAGTTCTGTATGGAAAGAATACAGGGTGCGTCAGTAAAGCGTACGGCTAAAATAGCGCCTGAATTGTACCGTGTGAAAAAAATCCTATATGGCATGATTATAAGGTTGACAAAAATCTACGAACAAGAAATAATTTTACATGTACAGGGTGCGTATTAAAAAAGTTACGGAAAAGTAGGTAGGCAGTTTTTCAAATGGAACACCCTGTATTCCTTCGAGGACAACAAGACTTCACATTTATACCTCATTTTTTTAATTTCATCACGGCGCGGCGTGGCCACATGATTCGCATTTTTAAGGTATTTTTAGTGTTTTAAGGGGTTAATTAGAATTCTTAAAGCAACCGATATGTTCAATCTAGGTGAACGAAATTTTTATCATCATTCGGTAAACATCTGAAGAGTCTTATATAAATTCAACAATTTACTCGAATTAAATATGCGATAAATATAGTCCGTTCAAATATAAGAAGGAGCTTTGTGAACAAACAGAATCGTCTGGTTTGCGCACAATAAAGCTCCTATTCGTCAAACGGTCATAATCTTGCTCCCTTTCCACGCCCTGAAAGATTGCCAGGATCGTACTCAGAACGGACTGTAGATGGTACTGGATAGAAATGATTCAATAATTTGAGTCAGCAATTCCAACATTAGAACTTTTTTCCTCAGAAACTCTAGTGCGAAATTTCTGTTATGATTTGCAACTGTCATAAACATTTTATATCCGACCCTACCCTATTTTTTCAATTTGTTTTGTTTTCATATTATTATCTACTAAACATAATTTCTCTTTCGAATGCTCGAGATTGCGGCAAGGTTATTCCAGGAAACACCAGAGTTTTAGAGATTAGGGTAATTCCGGGAAACACCAGATTTGGGTCCTTTGCCCTAATGGGTGAAAGCCATCTTGATTTGCATAAATATCGAAGTTTTCAATTGACAAGACTCGTAAAAGATCTCTGTTCGAATTTATATTGGTCATTTACTTGTAATATCCGAAATATATTTAGTTCCGGTCCGAAATTTTATATTATTTTGAACGAAACTCTGTCGGTTGCTCAAGGTTCCGACAAGATAATTCCGGGCAACACCAGATTTGGGTCCTTTTCCTCAATGGGTTGAAGCCATCTTGATTTGAATAAATATCGAAGTTTTCATTTGACAAGACCAGTTCAAATACCTAGAGCTACTGTGCAGGTATAGCTGCTCAGGGTTTTTTTTATTTTGTTGTGAAAAGTGTATTGTTTTGGAAAATCTTTTGACAAACTGTTTATAGTGTTCATAGAACAATGTTGAATTCGAAAACGGATACTGCATCTTAGGGTGATATGTGGGGACCACCACGAAAAAGGTCCAAAAGGTCGCATTTCTCTGCTGAAGAGAAAGAGATAATTTTGAACATTTTTCGAACAGAATTGGAAGAACATCCTGATTTATCGAAAAGAGACTTAGTAGTTATTGTTTCAAAATCCTCAGGGGTGAGTGATTCAGCTGTATTCAGAATTCTCAGAGAATATGAAGAGAATAAAACATTGACGCCACCTAAGAGGAGAGCCCAGTCGTTAAAAATAATCGATTCGGTTGACGATTTCGATATGAACCTTATCAGAAGAATTGTCCACGGTTTTTTTCCGGAATGAAATCCCAACGATTTATAAAATTCTAGAAATCGACATCGTGAATAATGACGACAGTTTGCAAAATTTCGAAAGAACAACGTTCTATAAATTATTGAAAAAAATGGAATTCAATTTCAGTTGAAACTGAACAATTGTGTGAAATCTCCTCGTTTCGACTCTGGACGGAAAGAAACTTTACGAATGCCCTCTTACCGCTGCGCCAAACATTTTATAATTGCTCCTTCTTACATTTGAACAGAGTATGGATTTTTTCAAATGGAACACCCTGTATTTTTCTCTTTCATGAAATTTGCATGTCGAATGTCTACCTTTCTTAAAAAGTAATCGTTTTCTCATATTTCACCTAAAAATATTCAAGTTACAATTTGTGCGAATTGCTTGATATAAGTTTTGAGTTTGCAAATATCAGAAAGTCCACGAATTTTGTTCTCTTGTCGTTTTTCTCTCAATAAGAGCCGGTCTAGGAGAGAATAATCAGAAATTGTGTATATCAAACAAAAGTACAGATCGCACTGCACCTTCCGATGGCGAATATTCTGAATGTGTCTCTGTAGTTTCTTAATAATTAGGTCCTATTGATTAACTAAATAAACAGAAACTGGTAAATGTGGAATACCAAGCTCCTCGCGCGCATTCTCAACGATCGCTGCACGGTGCGGTCTAGCCTTATCATCTAGAAATTGGAAAGTTTCACCAATAGCAGCGTGAGAATTTGGCACAGCATTGTCAATGACAAGCTCTCTATATATCTTGATATGAACATAAGAGTATCAAAATATATAAAAACACAATAATTCCAATAATATTTATTCATCCTGTACGCCATAAAAATGTATGGGATAAGTCAGATACATTTCAGGATGGCATACTGAGAAGATGCCGAAACCCACAGATAAAATGACAATCATTTTCCATAACCCGTCATAAAAACGTTTCCCCTAAAACCACGCCAGACATTTTTTATATTAAAATTTTTTGTCCCGACCCAACTGAAACAATCAAATCCAACCCTCGCCCACACGGGGATGCGTCGCAACCCTTCCCCTTACAATCCACAGCCCGCCGTCAACCAAATGAATAGACTGTTTTTGTTACTTAACCCCGTTCTTGCCGCCTCTTTTTTCGTCGTTTTTTCATCCACCCCATCCTCGACGGGGAGCGGACATAATGGATATTCGTGGAAAGCGCAGACGGAATATTAGATCCTTATAATATCGCGTTCTCCTTGAAACGTATCTTGGGAGGACGGACGTCCGGTTGGGCAGCGCGCGCGCTCCCCTTATGTTGGCTACACTGCCGATCGTTGCTGGATACGAGAGCGATTGTTTTTGTGGGGGTTTGTCGATGAAAAGGAATCCTGCGGTCGGCGGTTCGGCGCTATTAGCATGTTATCCTTTCATGGTCGCCGATATTCAGTCGGGCCGAGAGGTAATTTGGTTATTACGGACAGTTTAACGTTCGATGGTTGGTATCGATAGTTCGATACAATAGCCTCGGCCACATGGTCCCAATTTTCGATTGTTATATTCTGCTTCACGGCTGTAATGAGTTTGTTCGAAAAGAGTTATTTTATCGTTATAAGAAATAGCCGTAGGTTCAGATCCCAAAATTGTTGTTCTTAGATAAAGGCTTGCAGTTGTAGTTTTATTACTTCTTTCCTCCAAAACATATCTATACTAATATTATAAAGAGGAAAGATTTGTATTTTTGTGTGTTTGATAATAATAGGCTCAAAAACTTTTGGACCGATTTCAGAAATTCTTTCACCCCTAGAAAGCTACATTATCCCTGAGTGGCATAGGGTATACTTTTCGCCCGAAAAAATTGAGGATAACTAGGTACTATAACTTCAATAATTACAAAAAAATCAGCCATAATTAGCTATTTTCACTTGCGCTGCAAAAACCGTAAGACTTACGTGGATACAATGTATGACGGAAATGTACCTAGTTCTACAAAAAAGTCCGCGATAGCATATATCTATCTGTCAAGATTGACTTGCTATTACCTGTTTATGGTAATCAGATGTTTTCCAAAATTATGCACTATTTGGGAGTGTGTTTTTATGAAATGGGTATTGATCCTCATCCAACCTTATACGTTATTATTATCCCCAGTACTTAATTTAGAACGAAATTGCCCTCCACATCATACAATTACAACGAGTATTTACATCAAAAGATATGGCAGGTTGAAGTGTTGAAGACGCGTGAAACAAATTTCTACCCGGGCGAAGCTGGGACGGCCTGCTTCTTAATGATATGCACAGTGTGCATCAGGTTTGTTAGTTCCTACCTGAAAAATTTCGATTAAAACAAATTTTTTTTAATAAATCGCAAAATTTCAAATTTTGAATTTACCATATATCATATCATATGACAGATCTCGTTGTTCTTTCGAAATCAATTAGTTTCTTTCAGAATTCTGATTATAAGAAAATGAATGTGAATATGTAGGTACAGGGTGACCCAAATAGCTTGATTTTGGCTGTTTCTGGTACTTCTAGGCTAGGTGAAAATGTTGAGAGGAGTCCTGGGCTCGATTTTCGTGAAAACTTCATAACTGAAAGCCGTTTCACAATTTCATTTGTTTTGAAGATATAACAAAATTTTGATATTTTGGCGATTTCGAAAATGTGCCATAACTTCTTCATTTTATAAAATATCTAAAAACGGCAAAAACTTTCTGCAGGCACTTTTTCATAAGAAATACGAAACAGTATTCAGTTCTTTTTTATCTCTTGTATAAAGGGTGAAAAAAAAACAACTTTCTTATTTTAAATACGAAAGGTATCTTTTTTTGATCCTATGTTATGCAAAAAAAATCAGCTTGTCGAAAATATATATTTGTCGATATATTATTTTTTCTGGACTGTTTTGTATAGGGATATGTAAAAAATGAAATTGTTAATATGACAATTTCACTAGAATGCTGATTTCGCCTCAAATATGGAAATGAATTGATTAATTTTCTACTAACATTATAGGAGTTATCTCTTGTATGAAGGGTGGAAAAAAAAACTTTCTTATTTTAAATACTTTCATAGAAAAAGGTATGATAGATTCAAATTTTAGTAATTATTCTACTTTTTTGCTATTTCTGTCTCAAATATTTGAATAATACATCGACATATTTATTTTTATTTTATTTATTTTCGAAGAGCTAATTTTTTTTGCATAACAAAGGATCAAAAAAAGATATTATTCGTATTTGAAACAAGAAAGTTGTTTCTGTTTTTCACCCTTCATACAAGAGATGAAAAAGAACTGAATACAGTTTCTGATTGCTAATGAAAAGTGCCTGTGGAAAGTTTTTGCCGGTTTTAGATATTTTATAGAATGAAGAAGTTATGGCTCATTCTCGAAATCGCAAAAAATATCAAAATTTCGTTATATCAAAACAAATGAATTGATATCGTGAAACGGCTTCCTGTTATGGAGTTTTCACGAAAATCGAGCTCAGGACTCCTTTCAACATTTTCACCTATCTAGCCTAGGATTACCAGAAGCAGCCAAAATCAAGCTATTTGGGTCACCCTGTACATAAATTGACCAGGTATTATTTTATTTCTGTTTCTGTATAATTTATGGCGAGGAACTACAATATCACGAAATAAGAGATATGAAACTGAACAACTCGAATTGTGAAATCAAAGGAAATCAATTTTTTCTATGATTCCAGTACAATATAGGTAATGATGCAGCATCAAAATGGTATCAGAAAGAAGATCACTCGTTCAGTGGCAGTTTATTCAAAGAAAGTCTTATTAATTTATTGTTTATTTCCTTATGAACAAAACGAACTACATTTATGCTGATCAGTTTTCATAGATATACTTCTCATGATAGATATAATTTCGGAAGAAAAATTATCGAAACTCTTCAAATTCACAAATATATTTGATCTCAGAGAAAACATTATGGGAAATGAAAAAGTGAGTTGAAAGTAGATATAGTCGAGAGTGAAGTAAATAAAAATTGATGAGTATTTACCGAGTCAGAAGCTCCAATGAAATTAATTTCAGTATACTAACCTGCTGAAAATAGTTTGAAATGAAAAAATGAAAATCACAACTCAGCCTTGAATCATAGTTATTTTCAACCAAAAATTATTTTATTGCATGATATCAACGAAATATAAACTTTTGATAGATCAAATAATCCTCAAAAATCTCTTCGCACAATAAGAACTTTTTTCACCGTATGCCACATCATCACATCTGTACTGGATCATAAATGGCAAATTCATAATGCACAACCCTTTTTTTGCATACTCAGATTATTGATTAACAATTCATTCGAATTCAGATAGGTCAGGGATGCAATGTTTGCAGATGCACAACCCCTGATAATTTCACACGGGGGGGTGCCCTCGGAGCATTGTTGCCAAATCGTGTGAATGAAATTCTTACGGATTAAGAAGACTGATTATCGATTGATTCTCTGTCGAATTATTTATTTATAGCAGATTATTCAAACGTTCCTGATTAGTAATAGAATAATGTAGGTACTCATTTTTGTGGAATCAATCCAAAATGCCAGATGAAAATATTTGTGGAAAAAATTTCCGAGAATTCCGAAATTACTTTCTTTGAATCTTTTAAAATGAGAAGGTGAATTTGATGGTTATATCTGGTCATAAATACAGTAGAGACTCGATAATCCGGAGAACGATAGTCCGGATATCTTACTAGTCCGGATTGACGTCAAGATTGCATTATGTACCTTATAATCCGGATCTCAAGACTCAATAATCCGAATTTGAATCGTTGCATACGTGATTATTAGTCTCAACTTGATTTTTTAACGGAAAAGGCAATAAAACACATATTTCACATCGGGATTGCAATGGGCAGAAGAGTGTAATATTGGAATTACTGATATTCTGCTCCTGAAGGAAATACAGGAAAAAGCTATAGTTGAGCATTCTCTTACTCTTACAGTTGAAAAACAACGTGAAATATCTTATTTCAAATAATATATTTGTTTTGTGATTTCGAGATTGAAGCCTCTATTTATTTTAACCGTTTTTCAAAATGCATCTCTACTAAATTGCAAGACGCGATATTCCGGATTCCTCAATGATCCGGATTAGCCCTAGCATTAATTGATCCGGATTATCGAGTCTCTACTGTAACACTAATTCTCAATAACCAAAACCAATCATTTAGATATTTCTTTTTCGGACGTACAATCGGTCTAATTTGGCAACAGGCGGGTATATTTCAGGGCCGGGCCTAAGTCCATTGTTGCCATCGACCCAATGCAAGTTCAGGGGTGGTGTTCATCAACAGGGTGTGCACGGTTGCGTGACAGTGATGGTAACCGCCCAGTTTGAATAAAATGCACACATGTTAGTTCCGTATTTGATCGGTTCTGGAACCAACGCCTTCAGGCAGGTTGAACGAACTGAACGATTTTGGATTTCACTATATGTCAATATTAATATCCGGTTCCTGTTAATCAATACTTATAGTCTTGTTCCACTCTGTACAGGGCCTACTCTTGTGTGAAAGGAGAAAAATGAATTTCTTCGATTATGATTTCAGCATAAAATTACCGCCACATTTTCTATTGAATTCGCCTACCCAAAAAAAAATTCAATACAGAATTCATTGTAGTAAGATTATGATAATGCTGATTACTCCTAGAAATCAAAGAAAAGTGCAGGTACCGAGAGAATCGAAAGTCAGAGAGTCTGGGTGATTTTTAAACTATGTATTTTCTTTCTGGCAACACCAATTTTGAGAGCTCAAGCACGTTTCGTGTTTTGTGTCACTGTCAAACATCTTCAACAAATAACAACAGTGCAATTCGTTTTATTATCAAAATGTGTGCTGAAAGTTCATCGCGCACTTCATCCGTTTTATGGTCAGTTTGGTCTATAATTTAACCATGACTCGTCTCAAAAACGAACAATGCTTGCAAATCATTCAATTTTATTATCAAGCTGCTCAGTTGAGAAAGTTCATCTCGAGCTTTTTTCCATTTTATGGTCAGTTTAATCGACCCTCGGATTTGACCAAATTTCTAATATTAAATGATATGGACTGTACTATCAATTCAAATAAAGATTTCATGCATTTTTGTGATTTTTATGTGTTTTTTTGAAAATTCCTATAGCTCTTAAAATATCACCCATCACATCTCATTTGTAAAGGTGGATTTATACAGCAACTAAAATAAAATAAGAACTAAAATAAAATAAAATAAGAATGTTCACTTGATGCATTCCAATGACAGCGTTTATACAGGAAATAAGCTAAAATAAGGAATAAGAATAAGAGATGGTCAACTTTTATCTTTTTCGCTTATTTTATTTGGAAAATGATAGTGCGCATGACCCAAATCCACTCCCCAATCTTTTCCGTATTGAAACTTTTGACAAGTTCTAGTTTTCTAACCTAAAACTTAATGAATATTTTTTTAAATCATTGTTGATGATTATATTCAATATATGGATGACCAGGAAATCATGATGGGAGCGATGTTGTTATTGATGACAAGTACTGCGATTATCGCCTTGAATAAAAGGCGGAAGTCATTGTCAAAAAATCTGCGATTTGATTGGTTCATTCTTATTTCTTATTTTATTCCAGTGATCTCTATAAACCTATGTTGTCTGCTCTTATTTCTTATTTTATTTTATTTTATTTTAGTTCTTATTTTATTTTAGTTGCTGTATAAATCCACCTTAAACCTTCATAGTGATCTAAAGATCTGTTCAAATCTAAAAAAGAGCAATAATACCTAACATGTTTGGCGCATCGGTAGGAGGGCCTTCGTGAAGTTTCTGTTCGTTCAGAGTCGAATTGAGGAGATTTCACACAATCGTTCAGTTCTAACTTAACTTGAATTCCATTTTTTTAATAATTTATGGAACGTTGTTCTTAAATTTGGCGAACTGTCGTCATCATTCACGATTTCTAAACTTAAGAAATCGTTGGGATTTCATTCCGGAAAAAAACCGTGGACAACCCTTCTGATAAGGTTCATATCGAAATCGTCAACCGAATCGATTATTTTTAACGACTGGGCTCTCCTCTTAGGTCAATGTTTTATTCCCTTCATATTCTCTGAGAATTCTGAATACAGCGGAATCACTCACCCCTGAGGATTTTGAAACAATTCCTACTAAGTCTTTTTTCGATAAATCAGGATGTTTTTCCAATTCTTTTCGAAAAATGTTGAAAATTATCTCTTTTTCTTCAGCAGAGAAATGCGATCTTTTTCGTGGTGGTCCCCATCATATCACTCTCAGATGCAGTATCCGTTTTCGAATTCGACATTGTTCTATAAACACTAGATAAACTTTGTCGAAAGATTTTCCAACACAATAAACTTTTCACAACAAAATCTATGAACACTTTGAACAGCTAGACCTTCACAGTAGCTCTAGGTATTAACTGGTCTTGTCAATTGAAAACTTCGATATTTAGCCAAATCAAGATGGCTTTAATCCATTAAGAAAAAAGACCGAAATCTGGTGTTTCCCGGAATTACCTTGTCGGAACCTTGAACAGCCGACAAAGAGTTTCGTACAAGATGATATGAAATTTTGGACAGAAACTAAAAATATTTCGGATATTACAAGTAAATGACCAAATTCGAACAGAGATTTCTTACGAGTCTTGTCAATTGAAAACTTCGATATTTATGCAAATCAAGATGGCTTTCACCCATTAGGGAAAAGGACCCAAATCTGGTGTTTCCCGGAATTACTTTGTCGGAATCCTGCAAGATTCCGACCCAAATCTCTAAAACTCTGGTGTTTCCTGGAATTACCTTGCATCCGAAAAAAAAATTATTCAGTAATAAATAATATGAAAACAAAACAAAATAAAAAATAGGGTACGTCGGATATAAAATGTTTATGACAGTTGCAAATCATAACAGAAATTTTGCACTAAAGTTTCTGAGGAAAAAAGTTCTAATGTGGGAATTGCTGACTCAAATTATTGAATCATTTCTATCCAGAAGGTACCTACCATCTACAGTTCGTTCCGAGTACGATCCTGGCAATCTTTTAGGGCGTTAAAGGGGAGCGTGGTTATGACCGTTTGACGAATAGGAGCTTTATTGTGCGCAAAGCAGACGATTCTGTTTGTTTACAAAGCTCCTTCTTATATTTGAACGGACTATAGATCTCTGAATCTGGAAGGCGAGCTGTCAAATGCGTGGTGAGAACAGCTGTGTAAGGGACCACAATAGGTCACAGTGAACTGTAACCTCTTTCTAACTATAACTAAATGACTATTGCTGGTAGGATCTCGAACAGAGCTGAAGTTTGCCGCGACGGAATGATCTGTTATAATCAGGAAAAAAGACAATACGAAAACAAAATCGATCCCGTATCGAAATTTTGCTCGAGTCGTATTTTTCCGGCACAACCATTTAGCAGAACCGGCGAATGAAATGCCGCCGTAGCCAACTCCAAGAAAACGGAAGTGGTTGTCTCCACTTGATCGTCGTGTCGTGATCGAACCCAAGCAAGCGGGCGAGGAAGTAGGACACATATCCTGGAATATCCCATTAAAAAGAGGATTTATCGCGACATACCTCGCCCCCTTTATCTGCGAATAAAAAGATGTTTTGGCAATAGTCTGATAGGAGGTTAGGCACTATATCTATCGCGGAAGCGGGCTCAGCGACAGAAACGTCGAATATATCATCGTTTTCAACTTATATCGGCATACCTTAAAGGGCTTATAAAACTGAAAATGCATATCTACCCATAACTCGGTAACGTATCCACTAAATTCTGCACGCTCACACTGAGGCACCGCGGCTTTATCGCATGCCGCCAGGGTAGCGCCCTTATTATAAAATGATTTACTTCACAAATGGAATCGCAAATATATTGCTACGTCGCAAATATCATTCCTTCGTATATATTATTCAAATAGGAGTCACCTTCGATTCCGATATGTATTGATCATAGCATTTCTATATACAGGTGTCCCATGTAAAACTTTCCAACTGAATATTTCGCTTATTATTGAGATTGTTTTGTAGATTTCATTCGTGAATCGGGATCGATGTTTTTAAATCAATGAATGAAGAGAATTTTAGCACCGTTGTAATTAGGAAAAAAGCTCTTGACAGTCTCGACTCATTGTACAAAGAATATACCTGGTGTTTCACCATAGACTGGACAAACATTTAGATATAGCAGTGTAGATGACACCGAGGAAATCATTTTTGCCTTATGACATACATATACGCCGTGTTCGTCGCATAAGAGAGATACAGGGTGTTCAATGTCAACTTTGAGCAATATTCTGTGAACTGTGGTTCAATTCAACTTTTTTTTACATGTCTTCAGTGGAAAAAAAAATCCGACCGAAGTTGTTGGAATTTCTCATGGTTGAACTATCTTTAATTCTGAATACTTGGGTGAAAACAGAATGAAAAAATATCAATTGATTCTCTTTTTGTAGCCTTCCAAAGATTACGCTCGGAGAACTTTCATAATTTTTATTCAAAAAACTGGTAGCCGTAAGAAAGCCGAAACTGTGCTAATGGGCTGCCAGAATGACCCGGACAGAAATATGAATTTATCAACCACAAAATTTTTTTTCAAAAAACTTTGGTTTTTTCCTAATTTTTGACTCAGATGACCTAATTTTTTTCACACCACGTAAGGTTAAACATGACTTAAAATCAAATCGAAAATATTGATTTTCTATACCTGTGAGATTTATCGAATTAGATGTTATAGAAGGTGATCTTGTACACCCTATATACACCTACTAATGGATGATCGCTTCATACAATGAACTATGAAAGACATTGCTGCTGAAAATTTTCAAAACAAGGTTCACATCAAACGAGGCCTTGACTCATTGTTACATGAATCTATTTTGTATTGAATACATACTGTAAAAACAGTGAGTTATACTATTTTGGCACTCAGATGACCGAATTTTTTTCACAACACAATAGATTAAATTTAAAATCATAGTCTACATTCGATAGTAGGTACATCTTTTTTACACGGCTACTTTTCAAAAAACCGCCAAAAAGAGCGGATTCTCGGATAACGATCAGACACATGCAATGCTCTTCATGAAAATTGTCAGTTGTCACCATGAGGGGCAATTAGCGGTTGATAATTTTATTGTGGGATATTCATTCATCATGAAAAAGACTTTCTTCGTTTTCGATCTCTGTTGAATGTATACAAAATACAAGCTCAAGCTCTTTGTTGAGGTATCTAATGACGAGAAATCGGGGTTATTTCAGCAGGACATGTTGTGTAGGCAACACACATGGCACATGTGAATATCGCTTGCTGCATACGCGTCCGGGTAATATCATCCATACTGCTTTCGGGAATCCGAATTGTCCCCGATACTAATGAACTTTTTCATTCTTGTTCATTGCCAGGCAGAGAAGGATTTATTTGAGACAGTGTAGAATGCTACATACGCTGTGGTCAGTGAGTCTCTTTATGCTGATCAACTCTTTAAAACTACCTAAAAATCACTTCCCTTTTTTTCGCAATTATTCAAGGCCTACCTGAAAGCCTTAATCCTAATGAGTGTATCCTGAAAATATTAGATGTCATGAAGGTCTTCATTGGGAACTATAAATTTTTTATTTCTTATAAGTACATATTTTCATGATAATGCTATAAATCTCTGACTTTCCAACCACTGGCGTATTTAGGGGGGGGGTGGTGCAGGCCCCCTATGATGTACCTCTGGCCAGCCCTGAAAGATTCTAATCAAAAACTACGTATAGGTATCACAAATATAAAAGGGGCGGCGGCCCCCCTGAAAACTGAGGCTAGATACGCCTATGTTTCCAACATGGCAAATCCAATGATCTAAAATTTCAACCTAGAAAACGTTAGGATGTTAATTTATTTCAGGTGATTCTAAGCTGTCCAGTATTTTTGAGGGATATTTAGAAGTTTTTATTGGTTCCTAAGAAGATTGTTTAGTATTGAAATAAAAATTTATTAGAAGATATTCATATCCCTGTTTGAATTCGTGTTATTCCGTTTAAAATATGGAAATCGATATTCAGTGAGAAAATAGTTGCATTTGACCGAGGAAATTTTCGAATACAGGGTGTTCATGTTTTTTGTACTTTTCCCAAAATAGAATAAGTTCCTATGAATAAACCACCATGAATATTTTGGAGTTTAGAGACACACATATGTTTGTGGTATTACTTTCCCCAAAAATCAATCCATAAATACAGGGTTTCGAATTAATCCCAAAAAAAATGATTATGCCTAGTGGTTCTCTCTGTGAAACACCCTGTATAAAAAATATGCACTGTGCAATATTTTGTCGTCATAATACTAAATCGAAAAGAACATTTCAAAAATATGCCTTCCTGACGTCACAGTAGAAAAAGTGAATTTTGGCAAAAAACTACCGTCATATATTCGTGAATCATCCTGTAAATATAAATATTTTCAATCATACGTATCCACCTCGGTATCCACTAATTTCACTACCAGAACATCTAGTAAACGTGTGTATGCAACAGAAATCCAATCTAACTCCTAATAATTAAAAAATAAATCCGAAAATCTGGGCAATTTTCAACTTTAACACCCCGTATTTAGAAAACTAGCCATAGGATTGGGTTGGGCCGATTGACACTTTTGGTTACTGAGTCGGGTACAACAACATACCAAACTTTCAGAAAATTTGACCGGTCGCCACTTTACCTATAAAAAGTGCGGGGTCCTTTATTATTTTAGGTTAGATACAAGGTGTCTCGTTTGAGTTTGATTATCTGGTGCCGTTTCAGCCATAGACATTTTATCCTATATTTTGATGAGTCTATGGTTTTAGCTGTTGAGAAAGTTTAATTCCATAATTATCAATAACAGTAGGTATGAAGTTGATCTACGTAATTCGAGGTACTGAGCTCTGACTTCACCGTTCTACAGGGTGTCCCACTAGTGCCGCAGCGGACGATATACGCGTAACGGTCTGAGATTGGCAAAATTTTTTGATGCAGACTTGATATACTACAAGAAGAGCACAACCTAAAAATATTTTCGAATATATCAGGTGGCCCACAAAAGAGGAATAGCGGGTAACTTTGTTTTTTCAAATGGGACACCCTATATTCAATAGTCTTTTTCAATTCTCTGAAACTTCCTGCATGCTTTCGTATACTTTTCACATAATTTTGTTCGACAGTTTTCGAAATATTGGCCATTTTGACAAAAAAATGATACTTGTAGAGGCTATGTTATCCAATTATATTTCATGAACGCTTGCACATACCAATAAGAGCTTTATATCGATCGAAAGACAAGACTTCAAAGTATCATACCCAGCTATAAAAAAGCATCTTCAGCATACAGAGTGTCCACAAAAAGACTATCAACATGACGAATTTCAAATCGATTTTTCTTCATTTTTTCAAATGCAATGCATATAATTTTTTTTCATCATTGTAATCACCATTCATTTTACTTCATTTTTTGTCAAATACATGATATGCATATCTCTAACGGAATAGGATTTTTAAGCGCTTTTTCGAAGTGTTTCCCTAAAATTCACATATACCTTCGAATTCGAATAGCAGATTTGGCTTTTCTGTGGTTATTGAGAACTGTCAAATTATTCCACTCAGAATTAGCATCATTGAAGCTTCAATTCATATTATAGCGAAATGAGGGACTAGAAGGTTTTGATGTATCTACTCAAAAATGTGATGAAATCAGTTACTGAAGACAGAAAATTGCTTTCTGTACCCATTTTTCAAAATACATTTTTGATAATTTTCTATGTTTCTACTTGGAACGTCGAATCTCCCAAAAATTTCAAACAAGCTTTGAGCTTGGGAGCTTGAAGATCTGCGTGCGTGCCTGTGAAACTTATGAATATCATTTTTTCGAAGAAAGTTGTAATAAGGATTAGAGCGGGCACTTTTTTGTATCCTGAAGTTTTGAAACTCGTTTTTTTGAAGCATTCATAACTTGTACATTCAAACTCATTGGTATTTTTTGAATTTTTACATCATTGTGTGAGTATCATCCAATCCGTAAAATCTATGATGATTTGAATTGAAGCTGCAATGATGTTAATTTTGAAAAGAATAATTTGACAGTTCCCAATAACCACAGAAAAGCCAAATCTGCTTTTTGAATTCGAAAGTAAATGTGAATTTGGAGAAAAAACTCTAAAAAATCCTATTCCGTTAGAGATATGCATATCATGTATTTGACAAAAAATGAAGTAAAATGAATGGTGATTGCAATAATGAAAAAAAATTATATGCATTGCATTTGAAAAAATGAAGAAAAATCGATTTGAAATTCGTCATGTTGATAGTCTTTTTGTGGACACTCCATATGCTGGAGATGCTTTATTATAGCTGGGTGTGATACTTTGAAGTCTTGTCTTTCAATCCATATAAAACTGTTATTGGTTTGTGCGTGAAATATAATTGGATAACATAGCCTCTACAAGTATCATTTTTTTGTCAAAATGGCCAATATTTCGAAAACTGTCGATTAAAAATATCTGAAAAGCATACAAAAGCATGCAGGAAGTTTCAGAGAATTGAAAAACACTATTGAATATAGGGTGTCCCATTTGAAAAAACAAAGTCACCCGCTATTCCTCTTTTGTGGGCCACCCTATATATTCGAAAATATTTTTAAGTTGTGCTCTTCTTGTAGTATATCAAGTCTGCATCAAAAAATTTTGCAAAACGCAGTCCGTTACGCGTATATCGTCCGCTGCGGCACTAGTGGGACACCCTGTATAAGATGAAAATTGAAAAAGTATCTGAGCGTAAGGATTTAAGTTTTAATCCTTTTGACATATTTGAATTTTAGGCCAGTGGATTGAGTATATAACAATGTAAGCAAGTATTAGTACTGGAAAAAACTGTTTTCGATTTCTCTTCACGGAAAAGTGAAAAAATTTCTTTGAAATCCTCGTAGAATTTCGATCCAATTAGAAGGGAAAAACCCAATTTATACACGTCCATTTGATAAACTCGTCAATTACACTGAAACATCCCATTTATGAAAAATGATTATACAATATACAAGACAAAGCTAAATCAAAGACTTTTACGAAAACCTCATTTGATGCGAAAAAATAGAAACTTTTTGGTCGGGATATTTATCTTCTTATATCCATTGATGAAAACATAAGAAAAGAAAAAATTATGGCTCCTCATGAAGACCTTCGTGACAACTAATATTTTTAAGATACATTCATTAGGATTGAAGCTTTCAGTCAAGAGTTGAATCATTGCGAAAAAAGGGGAAGTGATTTTTGGTATATTTTAAACAGTGCGCCAGCAGGAAGGGTCTCGTCTATTGATTTTGGTCGTGAACAGCAAAAGGAACTCCAGAAATGGAATCTTTCTGATTTTTGGATGGTAGGTTATAGCTATTTATCAATTTCAGGATAATTTTTTGTGTTATGGATCTCTTCTAAGTTGTGTGAAATTCTGCGGTGGCGAGTGGAAAAACTCATTTCATTCCTTGACAGCTATCTTTTCTCTTATGTATAGAATATTCTTACGCTTCTAAATGAGCCATTCTGAGTACCTTTTCTCGTATCAGTACAAGATTCGTTATCCCACAAATTTTTCTTTTGAAACAAATCGCTATTCTGAACATAAATTATAACTAACATTGGTGGAGGGTGAGATGCCAATAGCAGCTCGAATCAACAAAAAGTGGGACTGAAGGGATTCATCCATTCGGTACGCTACTGATCTCCCATACAACAAAGTATAAACCATTGAATAACGCGGCCGTGTACCGGCGTACAGCGACAACAAATAATTTCTCGTAATGTAAACAGAGTGTGGCCCAAGTTCATCAACCTGACACCCCAAAGGACCCGGGCGCACGACCGGCTCGTCGCACGGACAATGAACATATTAGTTACGTGCGGCGCAAAGGAGCGAGACAGAGGCGCGTAATTTCACCTGAACACTGCCCGTTTCGTGACTGCGGACTTGTCCTGTCCGGTACACCCGGAGCGATATCGTGACTTCTCCCGATTTCCGCTGGACACAGCCCGTCACTTGTAGATGTTATCCGGGGTCCTGTTTCTGAGACGAAGACGGATTATTGAAAAGTTCCTATGATTATGGCATTATCATACATGACGGATAAATTGGACGTTCCGAGGATCGGACGTGGACGAAAATTTTACGGTTAATTTTCTCAAGAACGCGATGCGGCCGAAGCGGTTGGGTTCATAAAAATTCTGGGTTGAATTTACACATCGAAAGTACTGGGTGTTTTCAAAGGAAGTCGAACTCAAAATCAACCAATTCGTTACAAATCACCCATATAAAACTAGAGGGTGTTTCAATAGGAGCGCATGATTTGAATTGCGCGCCATATTTGACGGCCTTAATGTCACATGATTATGACGTGACAGATCAAAAGTTGACAGATGGCAGTTACTAAACATGAAGCATTACAGGGTTAGTTGTACCGTTTTTCTTCGAAAACGAAGAAGCTGATGCTGTAACAGTGAATTGCGAACGACAAATTTCACGCCAGTCTTGAACTTGTTATAATATCCCTCAGAGAAACCACTGAAATTGGAAGATATAGAATATAAGTTGAAACATAATTCTATTAATAGAGGAAAGTCACCAAATATGGAATACCATTTTGTTTTTGGGATATAAAGAAAAAACTTCATATTAATCAAATCAGTTTAATGTTTATATACTAATCAATAATACATTTATATGTAGTAATTAACAGCCTCTAATCAAATAAATTAGTTATCTAATTAAAATCTAACACAAAAAACAAAATCACAAATGGGTAACCAAATATGGAATAGGAACCCATATATGGAATATAAGCTTAAATCAACATAACAATAACAAAAATGGACATTAATATCTTTGAGATCAATTAAATGAATATAACATATTGTGATAAATGAAAGAAGTTACATAATTACTTGCAAAAGTCACAGATCCAAGTATCAAACTCTGGACCAGCACAATCATAATGTGCCCAGAGCCCACACATCGAGCATATTCCATAATAAGACATCGACGACTGTCCATATTTGGATATTTTATACACTTCTAAATATTTCTTCAAGTCACAATATTTTAATGACAAAAGATCACAAAATGGTGAAATAAACATAATACCGATATACTAAATAGTATAACACTTATGTATACAAACATAACAGCTGGTAATACTCATTTACTAGGTACTCACCTTCTAAAATTTTATTCACGACAACAAAACAAAATACGCCTGCCACACGTTGAGCGTTTACGCAACTGACTCGATGGTGTGAGTGCGATAGTTAGTAGACCGCATGAAACAGAAGATGGTCGAATGTTCCGAATTCCGATTATTACTTATAGTCTTGGAGAAACGAAGGTATTCCATATTAGGATACTATTTCATATTTGGTGACTTTCCTCTAGCAGTCTAGCCTTATACCAGCCTGGATGCCAAAGTTATATCGTAACCGGTAACCCTAAAAACAAACATAGGCATAAGCTTTCCCTTCTTTCTGCGGCAGGAAGTTTTATTTCTCGGAAGAGAGTGATGGTCAAGGCCGTCAAGGGTCAAGGACTAACATTTTTGAAACTGTTAGCTTCGAGAAAAAAGTGTTGTACTTATAATAGGTGTTGTTTCGATATTGTTATATCGCATTTCTGTAATGGACAATAATCCAGTAAAAGCAAATACATACAGTTTTACATCCGTCTAGTCAAGGAAAATAATAAAAACATAAAATCATCTCCATTCATCTGGGCTTCTCCCCACTTCCCCGTTCGCCATAATGCTCATTCTCATCGAGTCGAGCAAATGTAAAATCACTAGTTCTTACATCACATAAACCATGGATATGAAAAACGAACAAGGTCCCTTTTCAAATTGGCAATTCCCATCAATCGATACCGAACAAATAGTAGGTTTTTCCGATAGTAAAAACCGACGAACCGAAGTTGAATTACTGTATGAGATTCGAACGTTTCATGGAAGCTCAGATGAAAGGAAAACAAAATAAAAGTCGACTGTACATTGTGTTCCTGAGGACCGAAGAGAGCCCAATAATCGAATTACCGCAGGCGAATGGATAATCTAAACATCCCGCTCACGCTTATTAGACGAACTTTTCCGCTGATGCAAACATTTCTATTTCGATTGAGGAATATTTTTCGGCGTTTTTTGCTTTCGACGTCTTCGGAGACATATTGTTTGGCCTTTTTCAATTACAGCGGCGTCTTTCCGGTTTTTCCAATGCACCTAATCCTTTCTGTTTTCTTTTGGTTTATAGGAAGCTGTCATGTGGTAGGTTTTTCTTTTTCATATTATTATATTCGATAACAGTTTCCGACAGAGTGTTTGTCAGTTGAATAGATTCCGTTTGTAGTTTTCGACTTGCTCTGGAAAATATTGAGTATCATCATCATCTGAAATAAGATAATGATGAGAACTTTCGATCTATAAAAATCACATTTCATTGGATTGAAGATAAGCTCCACACATGTTGGTTTTGAAATAGATTTTTAGTGTTTTCGATTGAAATACACTCCGTTGAATTATTAATAATATCAACTATAATTTCGACAATATTGTTAACGCAATCATCACACTACAAACACAGTTGCAACTTAAACACAAAGTATCATTCATAACAACTTTCCAGGTAGATTCATAGTTATTTATACAACGAGTGAATTAAATAAATGTTTATTCACGAGAAGAAAGTCAAAAGTGTGAGTGTGAACTGTATCTTCAACCCCCTTCGAAAGACATGAACAACCCCCAATTTTACATATAGTATGGGGCAGTGTTGGCTTGTCTCCCAGGGATGGATCACTCCAAAAAGTTCCTCCGGAACTTTGAAACTGCTAGATCCAAAATATATCTGGATCTCAGTAAAAATCAACTTCACCTACTCACTGGCTTCCTCACAGGACATTGTCGCCTAAAGAAGCATAGTTTGTCGGGTTTATCGGACACTGAGGAGTGTAGATTCTGTGGGGAGAAGGAAGAAACTCCTATTCACCTGGTTACGGAATGCTTCGCCATTGCAAGCCAAAGAAAAAAGTGCTTGGACAAGGAACTTGTAAGAGTGGGGAGTTATCCTCGTTGAAGCCGTCCCAGATACTGGATTTCATCAAATCTGTTGAACTACTGGAGGGCGAGCTGTAGGAGGCACGATGATAACAGCTCTGTTAGGGGGCACAATAGACCTTAAGAGGGGTCTATACCGTTCGACGCGTTCAGTTCAAAACGCGATTCGGGATTTCCCACGATAGAGACCACCGATTTACATGAGGTTTTCACTATTATTCAATTCGAAGAGTTCTTGAAGTGGAAAAGTTCAAACATTTTTTCTTCGTCGAGTGAGAAAAAAATTGATGTTTTTTTTTTCGACCAAAAAAAAGTTACGAACTTTTCCACTTCAAGAACTCTTCAAATTGAATAATATTGTAAACCTCATATCGGTGATCTCTATCGTTAGAAATCCCGAATCGCGTTTTGAACTGAACGTCGAACGGTATAAACCCCCCTTAAGGTCGCACTGGACTATAACCCCTTTTCACTATATAACTACAACCAAATTTATATGGGCTTGCGATATATCGTTCGAAAGATCGCCTCATTGTCTATTCAGAAATGTCATCATTTTCAGGATCATTGCAGAGTTCAATATGAAAAAAATTATGCCATTAACGAAATTCATCATAATATTTCCTCATTGAATGAGAAAGGCACAACACAATTCCTTCGAAAGGCTCCATTTTCATCGAGAGCAATTGGGGCAAATTGTGAATCGTACCTGTTTTTCGAAGGGAGTTGACGTGTTTCAGGATTTTCATTGAATAGGTACATACAGTAACCAAAATGATGAATTTTTTTCATTTGGCTTTTCAACACAGTATAGGGGGCATCTATAAATATTCAGTATTCAGTGATGAAAATTTGAAAAGATATGTAATAATAATAATAATAATAATTTACTTTATTTCAAAGAATCCCAGTATAAATGTGAACATAAATACAAGATCAAATGAAATGACGTCTCAATAACAAATTAAACTATTCTACTTAACATAACCTATCAAAGTATTCTTTCAAAGAATATGGTTCAATTTCAATAAGTTTCTCCTTGACTTTTCTTCTGAAAATATTTAAGCTTGATACCATCTTGAACTCATTTGGAAGTGCATTGTAAACCTTAATACACATATATGAGGGATGTTTCTCAGTAATTGATAACCTGTGAATGGGGTAATGTAAATCTATTGATCTAGTTGGATATTTGTGATCTACTGTATGAAGCTTGAATTTTTCCTTATGTTTGAATAGAAACATTAAACATTCAAATAGGTACAAAGCATATATTGTTAAAATCCCTCTGTTTCGAAAAACACCTCTGCATGTCTGTCTGAACTTCATATGATACATTATTCTTATTATTTTCTTCTGTATTTTGAACAGACTCTCAACTGCAGAACTGCTTCCCCAAAATATTATGGCATATCTCATGATTGACTCTACATTAGCAAAGTACAAAACTTTTACAACATTTTCACCCATATATTTCACAAGAGTTCTAATTCCAAAGCTTATTTTACTCAATTTGACTGACAAATATTCGATATGCTCATACCATTTTGAAAATCTATCTATATATAGACCTAGAAATTTTGTTGACTTCTCAAGAATCAAATTTTTACCTTCCAGTTGTATGGTATCATTTATCTCTCGGCGGGATCTATCTGTACTAAAAATCAGTGCAGCTGTTTTGTCATCATTAATGATTAATTTATTTGAACTAAGCCAATTTTTTATTATAATAAAAGTTTCATCTGCTCTCTCATTCAGATTTGATGAACTCTCACTGCTCAACAAAATGTTAGTATCATCTACAAAACACGTAATGATTACAGAAAGGTATTCCATTAATAAACAAAGATCGTTTATATACAAAATGAACAATAATGGACCCAGTACGCTTCCCTGAGGAACACCAGTTTCCCAACTTATCGGCTTCGAGTTAGATAACTGCCCTTTTACTTGAACAACTACTTTTTGTTGACGACCTGAGAGGTATGACTCAAACCACTTTTTTGCCTCATTATGTACACCCATATTCTCAAGTTTCTGTAGTAGATAGCTATGATTAAGACAATCATAGGCTCTAGTTTGATCAATAAACAGTCCCAATCCAAGCTTATCATCCTCTAGTATTTGTACTATCTCTTGTGTGAATTGAAAAATGGCAGTGATCGGAGACCTACCTCCCAGATATCCATGTCAACATGGATATCTTGAGTTACTGAATATTTCATTTTGCTTACAAAATTCTAATAGTCTAGAACACATTGCCTTTTCAAATACCCTTGAGAAGCAAGGTAGAAGGCTTATAGGCCTATAATTCTCCACAGCATTTTTATCTCCTTTTTTATAAATTGGCTTGATTATAGAAAATTTGAGTTGATCTGGAAAAATTCCAAATCTGAATGAATTGCTCACAATATAAGACAGGATGTCTCTCAATTCTTCGCCGCAGGATTTAATTAATGAAAGTGGAATCTCGTCATAGCCGCTACATTTTTTGTTTTTACAATTTTTTAAGATTAGTAACACTTCTTCTGGAGATACTGGACTGATGGGTGTGAACAGTTCTTCAACTATTGGCGAATGATTGATAAACGGTAAATTTTTGCTATTATTCAAAAGTTTTGGAATGAGTTCTTTAAAGAATTTAGCAAACTCATCCGCCACCTCTGAAGGTGTCCCCTCTACACCACAATCCTCTTTTCTCTTACTTCCACAAATATCATTCACAATAGACCACATCGTTTTCGATTTATTATCAGACTCTAATATTTTATTTTCATAATACAAACACCTCGACTTGACTAGTAGGGCCTCATAGTTTATCTTTTCCAACTTTTATAATTCGTCGTACAATTTATGTTTATTTTTCATTACTAAAAGGCAGTCCAGTTTGTTTTTAGATTCAATTACTTCTTTAGAATTATAAATTTTATTGAAATGTACTTTCTTATTATGGACCAACTTTAGAGGAAAATTCTTGTAGAATGCCAACAAAAACATATCCATAAATTGTTTCCATTGTGCATTTACATCACTTACTGATATCCGAATCACAGAATCCCAGATCTGGTTCCTTAAATCACTCCTAAAATTTCTTATTGTCTCATTAGTGAAAAATCTTCTATATGTGGGTTTATTACAAATTTCTGTTTCCATATTTAAAGACAATTTTTGACCATAATGATCTGATATTGCAGTTCTGAGAATCTGTGACTCATACATCGAGTAATGAAAATTGGTAAATATGTTGTCCAAACAACTACCACTGCTCAGTGTTACCCTTGTGGGCTCGAAAACTGTCTGTGAAAGTTCAAATGAACTCATAAGGGATATAAATTCAATCCTTTCACACATATCTGTTATCTTCAAAAGGTCAATGTTGAAATCACCTGCCACTATGATTTTAGAACCCGCACCAATGGAAGAGGGCACATTCTCCAGATTTTCCAGAAAAACACTAACACTACCGTTGCAGGGTCTATACACCGAGAGGATAATCACTCTTGTATCACCGAGCCACCACTCAACTGCTGCACACTCAAAATGATCTAAAACCGAAAAGTCACTCAGGTCCTTCCTTTCTCTGCTTTTTTCTGATCTTCTTGTATAGATGGCTGCTCCCCCATGTTTCCCTTTTGGACGGCATACAGACGACATTAATACAAAGTTATTGAGAGATCGAGTTAACTCGTCTTTATCTTTCCAGTGTTCAGTGATACAAAGAATCTTGCAACTCTTGTGGTACGTTAGGAGATGTTGAATTGAATCCATAGCATTGCCAATAGATTGAACATTGTGATGTATGATACAATGATACTATGAGTTATCTTTGAATTAATAATTTGGTTTTCTGGAATTATAAAAAATCAGAGGAAATCCGGTTCTGTTCATATGCGCGAAAGTTGAATCTCTTTATTCCTACATTTTCTGGCCAAAATTCAGTATCATATAGTTCATCTTTACGTTTGAAAGGTACTTTAACCAGAAAACTTTTTAGTTCATTGTTTTTTCTAGCAAAGGACAATTCCTTGACCTCCACATTCACATCAATGAAATTCTCCTTTGATTTAATGAAGTTTTTCACTTGTTCTTCTGTTACATGAGGTTTTATTCTGTTTATAAAGAACCAGGCTTTTTTTTCTTGACCACTAAATCCATTTTCTGACTGATCAGTTTTTCCCGTTCCTAGTCTAGTATTCGGATATGTTTTGAGAATAACTGAAAAAAATATATGAAAAACATTTTTGCCTAATCTTCTAATGATGCCTCCTACTGTAGAACACCTCAAATTCTCTGAGATTCAGTAAACACACTCTATTCAATTCCCACGATTTCAATAAAAGAAAAAGCAAGGCGTGCTACGTGTTGATCCCCGACTCCAGAGACAAATTTCCAAGGCGGAGGTGTGATACGACATAACTTATGCAACAGGCCATTCATGACATGATAATCTTCTCACAACGGTATCTAAGACGATTATTTCAATGAGCTTACGCTTGCTACATGTCTTATCTTATTACTTGTAGCCTTTTGATGGGAAACATTATGGCAATGGACGTACACCTAAGGCAATAAAGGTGGATACATAGATGTGTCGCTTTTTTCTTTTCTTTCATAATGTGATGTGTCTTCGTGCTGGTGGTTCTTTTTGTAGATTGTGGAGTGAAAATACATATATTACTTGATGCGTTGGATCGATTCCGGATCATGTAGTTGCCAATTATATGCTTCAAGAGCACCTATTTCGTGCAACTCAAAGTACGTGATGACATTTTGTGAACATCTCCTTGTTGCACTCGTCTTATGCCATCCGAATTTTCGTTAAATTTTATTTTCTGAAAGGAAAATATCTCGATACTTCTCAGATTTGGAATCAGCAAAAAATGTATCTGTATGCTTGTCAGTCTCTGTCTGGCTGTCGTTTTCATCGAATTACGTTTATGAAAAAATTTTTGAAAACTAGTGATTGATATTCAATGTATAACTTAGGAACATTTCTACAGTTCTCCAAAGCTGAACCATAGCAGAATTCCTGCTTCTGGTTCCATGAGAGTAGAAGAAAAACCAAAAATTAGAGATCAAACCACCACTTGTAGCTCGGGTACGCGTTATTTCACAGTTGTGGCGCTATTTTTTGTAGGAAATAGGTTATTTTATGTTTCTTGAGAGATGGCAGATGCCTTTATTGTGTTTAGGAAGTAGGTACATGTCGAAAATTCCATCAAAACCTTAGATAAGATGACAAGATGTCTAAAAACATGGTATGTAATCGTCATATTTTGAAGGCATTGACATTCGTCCAAATCGAAAATATTAGAATTGTTTCGTGGCGGCGCCGCAATGTTATACTTGTCATTTCGGTGTTTGTCCCTTTGATCGAATTGATTGATGCATCAACAGCTTATCTGTCAACGTCAATTAAGACATTTTCATGTAATGAAAGTCTTTTATCCTTCCTCAGAACTAATATATGAATCATAATGTCGAGAAAACAAACACAAAATATTGCTTGAAAAAACAATCGACGATTTACACAACACGTTCACCAGAACGAATTCAAATATTTGAAATAATCAATTAAAATCATTCATTATTTGTGAATAGCGCCAACTAAAGTGGAAAGAACGAAACTTTTCTAATATTCTCAATTTCGGCGAAACAAAATATAATCAGTGCATACACCATTATTTTAGACATCCCAGTCTGAGATCAAAATCTGTATTCATTTTGAATGTCATATAATACTGTGGTTATGGAAGAATAGCGCGACCCCTTTCCAGAGGAATGAAAAGTAGGTCCCAGTCTCAGATTATCAAAATTTTAAAATTTTAATCAGTGCCAACAACAGATATTCTATGACTTACCACACGAATGAAACATTTATCAGGGGTTTCCATTTATGGCAACTCCATCCAAGATTCGTAGCATTGCTATGTTTTCAAATGAATTATTATAAAATGAAACAATCGGCAATATTGCAACAATAAAATCAATTAGGTATACATTCATAAAGCGTAACTTCTGAGAATTGTCTCTAACTTTTCAGAGTTATACGAGAATTTCACACGGAAGAATCAAATGAACGCCCACTCCATAATGAAATTTTAGATAGCCATAAAAATCTATCCCGCTAAGCAAACCAAGTGAAACAATACTTTATATACCTACATTCCAGATAATTACCCACTATTGTCTACACATTTTTATACGAGTAAGGCAAAGGAGTGTACGAGCGCTAGAAGGGGGCCTTTTGTCATAACTTATAATTAGTTCTAAAGAGATGTGTTTAAAATAAATGCAGCCAATTATCCATGCCTTGTAACAAATAGCACAAAAGATGGGCGTGGTTTCAAGTTCAATTCTGCGCCTGATATTACCATTTATTATGTAATTGAGAAAACATAATTGCACTTTGTAGTTTCGAACCACTGTTTAGGGAGACCACTTCATGTACTTTTTCTATCTCAGCTGCAGGCCTCTAGTCGTAGTTCACCTACCAATGGCCTTGAAGACAATCCATATGTTATACAGATCGATAACACTTTGGTGTACATATCTTTTTAATTAGGGAACCTGCTGCTTTCAATAGTTGAATACTGAAATAACCTGATAATGAGAAAAACGCAAATGTACTGGTAATATACATACGAATGAAAATCTTAATTTGATCCATCAATTGTATTCAATGAGCAGATCAGATTTTACAGGGATAATGAGTTTTTCACAAAGCAGTCTCCAATTAACGTATGAAGAAGTAGACATCTTGAGCATAGTCGAAGTCACATTCAATATTTATGCCATTCACTGTTAATAACCGATAATTGCAGAATAAAATGAAGGATATCCCAGTAAAATTTACAGGTATACTAACCTATGTATGTTGTGTTTTCGATTGATGATTTGAGATAACGCTCTGGATATATCGGTTTAACTGTAAAATATCGGTTATTACTACTATATGGTCTGTTCACACGGTACAGTTATGGTCGATTCACAATGAACGTAACTGAACGTAATGTGGACGTAATCCACAGAAAACGTAAGATCATTTATCAAGAATACGGGCCCAGGCCCGCTGTATGCTGGCGTGCAAGGCGTGCACCGCACAAGAGCCCAAAATATAAAAAATAAATATAAAATATAATATTTCATTAAGTTTATGCCGTTTATGGACGGATTACGTTGACGTGCTCTTCACGTCATTGTTACGTTTTACGTTCATTGTGAATTGATGTCGCTCTCGAGCTCAACTAGTTCTAGAGTAAATCGCAAACTATCTTAAAAATAAGTGAACTATTATAATTAGTAACATAGATTCAAGGTGCTTCTTTGTAAATTCAGTGATTGAAGTTTTCTCTTGATATTACCTCACGAAGGAATGTTTTTATGTAGTTTTTTCGTTCAGATAATCTACATTTAGCACGAAGGATATACAATCATATGTTGAATGTAATAAATGTTGGTTGCTTGGGCTCTTCGCTCTTTTTCCAGAATCTATAGAATCCAAAGTTTCGATCGAATAACTTGAAGCGTCAACAGGAAAGTAATTTCTCACTAGAACTTTCTTGAATGACTTGAATCACTCCTTTCAAGCTGGACAATTATAGAGATAATAAATATTAATTTTTCTCAGACTTTGATTGTGCTCATTTGTGACCTTCGTCCTTCGGGAGAAGCTGTAAGAATATTTATATGTCTACTCAGGACCAATATCCTTCGTCCGATCTCTTAACTAGTAGTCCACAATTCAGATTACTGATTAGTGATTAGATCGAATGACACCGATGTGAGCTGTTTCTCATTGTGAGCCAGGAATAGTCTAAAATTTTAAGGTTTGACTCACTGATTACGAATCCTTGGTCCAATTCAATTCTGTCCTTACGGACGTAAACACGATAACTCTCGAACGGAAAATCTTATGGAAACTTGAGATTTTCAGGGTAAATTCGGATCAAGAATTCCCCGATTAGGGTTGTTAATGGGCGAAATTCGACTAGGGGTTCCGTAAATATGTCGAAACTTTGTTTCTCCTATACCTGACAAATTCATTTTGAAAATTTAACAATTATTATTTTTTTTTGTTTCAAATTATTCTCATGAAAATTATATCTTTCTGTTTCTGTTTGTTTCATTTTTCTTTCATTGAACAATGATGATTTATGCCTCCTTTGTGATTTATAACTATAATGAAGGTATTTTAGCAATATTTTAGTCAGCACGTTTAGTTATAATAACGATTTCAAGGTCCTGAATGTTGTTCTTAGTTTTCAAAAGCTAAGATTGTCTGAAACAATTAATTAAAAGTTTCGGCAATTTTGAGAATTTTTCTGCTCAGAACTAATTAGTCCTCAATAAACTGCCCAACAGGGTGTTCCAAAACTGAGAATTGGGAAATGAAATATTGATATTCAAAACTAAACGAAAGTATTTATTGAAATTCATTATTTATTTGAAAATCCTACAAAAGAATTAGGAAAAATCATTTTGGCAGTTTTCCTCCTTGATAATTCCGTTTTGAATAATCCTCATTTAACATTGAAAAAACCATGCACAGGGTGAATTTTTTTCTAAAGACAAAATCAACCAACATTTTCAGAGCTCGACCTGGATTTTCAGAATTATAAGCAAGTTGGTTCCTGAAGGTATTCAAGACAATATTCCCTTACAATTTCAATTGATTCAAGATCACCGTTCAAAAGTTATGACGGATCGAAATTTCCGGAGAAAACAGAAAAGGAAAAGACACTTTCACATGATAATTTGATATTCACCTGAGTAGCCTCTATACGTGTTAGGAATTTGTACAAATCCTCGTGACTCACTCTGTATACTGAATTTGAGCCTTATATTAGGAGTAGTTGCTAGATCATATCCGGAATCACTCTGTTTATATGAGTTTTTGTACCTACTTAACAATCGCACGATTCATTGATTTTTTCTTTCAGTCCATACCTGCGGTAGAAACCAAGAATGTAGCCTTCTATTATATGCGTGGGCTTGGGCAAGCTTGTTCGAAACAAAAGCAAGTACAGAGAAGTGTGCCCAAATAAGTTATAGGTCGTAAAATAACATTAAACCATAATCGGCAACGACTATTAAACACCTATAATGCATTTCTCATTTTTCATTAACCTTATCCTTTAGAATAAGCTATATTTATGTTACAACAGTACCTAATTAATTATCCTTATTGCACATTACATTTATTCAGAAAAGCTGTTTGGTCACTCATACATAGATGATAAATTCGTACGTAACTACTTCTCAACAAATTTGAAACCATTATTCTTTCAGAACGTGAATAGATCTCTTTCTTTCAATATCAAAAAAGAGCCGAGCGTTTAATTTATGAATCGAGAGAGGATGCTCATTTTTGAATTGTCCCATAGAAGGAATACACCTAGATCTGCCCGTATTTATAATAAATTATGGTTTTTCTTCGATATTTATTTTCATTTCAATCTATTTACTCAAAAATAATATTCGATTCTCAATCCAACGAATTGATAAAATAAGTTGTCATGTAGATGCCCGGTGCAGTAATTATAACACGTTTCTGTTTATTGCTTGGAAATCTAGTGCAGTTGATGATCCATTTAATTGACACTGAGCTGAAGAAATGGACAGGTTGTCTTGTCACATCACTTACACTAGTTCTTCGAGTATCTGTAGCCGAGGACCCAGTTAACAAGAAATAAGTGTCGGTAATCATTTTACCTGAATAGGTCTGTTATAGGCATTTTGTTAAAAAATTTTATTTGATGAATTGACATCCAGAATTGACTCTATCCCTGTGATTAAGGCGATTGTCTCTGACCCAGAAAGTCTGAGTTCAATTTCGAGCCTAGGAAAGAAATTTACAGTAGTGGGCCACCATTCATGTTGGGTCAAAAATTAACAGTGATGTGCTAAGATGGCGTAAGGACCGAAGCCTACAGAGAACACAACTGATTATCTCAACTGGCACAAGCTACAAGCGAAGCTTTTTAACTTCTGAGGGGTCCCCTCGTAAGGCCTGAGACTTTAATCATAATCAAAGTCAAAAACAAAAAGCTAGGTGCAAAATTTTGTCCATCTGACAGCTGCAGTGAAACTTTTTTGACAGCTGTCAGAAATTCTTATAAGCGAATCTACCCACAAGCGAGTGCTCAAAGCTCCTGAACTCATGTCAGTTCTTTCAGTGTTTTTATACCACTAATTTTATATTCAGTATTATCGATTAACAATCTATTAGAGTAGAACGTAATTCTTCTACAATCGGTTATTATGGTGGGATCATGCTTGGGACTTCAACGACACTTTGTCCCATAGAAGAGAAACTTGAAGAAGAACAATGCCTTAGCATCCTCTCTTGGACATATATATCTATCAAAGTCATTATAAATCGTGGTATTGTCACGCTCAGTATCTATCTGTACGTCGCCATTAATTCAAGCACGATAGTATTTTAGACGGTAACCTCTCTTTATTGCCGTATAGGTGAAGGTATCTTATTTCTCTCCTCGCGAGATAATCTTTCTGCAACATGATTTTTTCCTCTAGACTTTTAACTTATTCACATATCTCCAGGAAGTTTATTGGTTGTTGAAATTTCGACGATGCCGAATATTGCAGTATGGTTCAATTTTTTGAATCAAACCACGATCTGTTTTCTGAATTCTCATAATTCGAATGGAAAAGAAAGTCCTTGGAGTTTTTTCTATCTCCATTGGTTTACGGGCTGCCCTCAGTGAGCATCGAATTTTGGACACCCTGCACATTCCGTAATAGCAGTCGAACTAGTGGAAGTTGATTGAATAAATGTCAAATTAGCATTGCCCTGTTTTTGCGAACAGAAATTTTATATGCACAGATTAAGCACAAGTGTGAAATGAAAGTTAAAAAAATTACAGTATAGATTTATAAATAATTGGTTCGATCAGGATTTTTGAATATGTAATGAAATATCTTGATCTAATCCGAATTGTGGAAACAATGATTGAAATATGTACGTTTTGAAGTGAATGTCCTGATATCTGGGCGATCCATAATAGGTAAAAGAAAGCACTATACCAGATAAATTACTTAGGTGATTTTCAATCTCTCAACATGTTTCGAGCTTAATTAAGCTCACCTTCAGGAGTAATCACGTAAGTGAAGCTGAAAACATTGAGAAAAAATGAGAAAGTTCAAAAAACAAAATAAAGCACAAAAAAACAATAAAAAAATTAAAAAACAATGTAACTTAACGAGCAAAATGACATGTAGGAATAATAAAATGAAACAAAATGAACAAAAGTCAAAATGAACAAAAACTGATTAATGAATAAAATTGGATGAAAATGGTCAATGAAAATAGTAAAAGTACAGTAACATAAAATCTTTAAAAGGTCATTAGCATTGAAAAGGTGAAGTATTCAAAAACCAGAGGGTGCAGAAAGGACGAACAGAATAGCAATGTGAAAAGACAGAATGTCGAGAAAATCATTAAAATCTTCAAGCACAATTCACAAAAAAATCGCTCAGAATCATGTGGATGATCCAATTGATGATCCATTCTTACTTAAAAGGAAGCTTAAAGCGCGAACTCATATATTACAAATATACAATGAATAAAGAAACGAACAAACATGACGAACACACAGAAGAAAGGGGGTTCTGAAACATCAAATATAATCTTATTCCAACTTTTATATGCCATCTAGTTGACAGAGCATGAAATCATATTTGATGTTTCAGAACCCTGAGTAATTTATCTGGTATAGTGTTTCTCTTACCTGACATAATATGTCAGGTAAAAGAAACACTATACCAGATAAATTACTCAGGGTTCTGAACTGAAACATCAAATATGATTTTATGCTCTGTCAACTAGATGGCATATAAAAGTTGGTTTGGGATGAAGTGATGGTATATATTATATACCATCACTTCATCCCAAACCAAATTTGTAGAAATACAATATGTATAATAGGTACACCATTCACCTTTATAATGGTTAAGGTTTTCAGGTTTTTTTACTGACGCAAGTTGGTACTCGTGAAATGTCAAATAATTCTGAGAGTCGTTGCCAATCCTAATTTCTGTTTACTCTTATGTAACTTTGTAAATGGAGTCAGTTCTTTTTAGGTTTGACTGTGACACAGGTTTCGTAGTAGGTACTACAACATTTTCAGTCTGGAGTTTTTCAAGTTGTGCAAAAGGTATTTGAATGTCTATAAGCTACTTCCTTGAGAATTTGGAAAAATCAGGAATTCTACTGTTCGTTTATAAGTTTTTCTGTCGGGTTATTCGAGTTTTTTTTTTTTTCGAATGAACTATCACAAAGTTTCGGACTATTATGTCCATTATTTTTCAGTAAAATTTCAACACACGATTCTTGATTTCCGTACAAGAAAATAGCATAACGGAATATTCCAAGTATCAACAGAGAAAGAAGTTTCTTGAACATTTTCTCAAATTCATCAATTTCCCGATGTAAATAAACATTTTGAATATTTTTATGAATACGTTATTACTACGACCTCTATGTAGAAAGGAAAAAGTTGCTTATTTATCTGACAGGACAATGACTTGACCTAACATTTTCAAAATAAACACGGTGAAATGATCAGAATTTCATGGCCAGCCGGGATACATTATAAAAGTGATATTGACGAATTCCATTTCTTTCACGAAACCATATAAAATATATGTTATATCATAGATCCTAACACGTTGAAATTTGAAAGATCAATCGTGATAAACCTGAATGAGATAGGTACGCGTGTGCAATATATTTTTCAAAAAAGTGGAAACTCATAACACAGCAATGAATTGCATGTCAATATTTATGTTGATTTATTTTACACAGATACGAGTAGCCGATTATAAAAAACAAGCATAATAAAATACGGAATTCATAAATATTCCATTTTTTCATTAACATTCGACCTTTTCCGGAACATAGAAACAGCTAATTATGGTGAACGTATTGTTGAAAAAGATTTTCAATTCCAGTTGATCTGCAGCCTTGATGGCTGTCAAGATGAGTGTCGAACCGTGACAGCTGGCGATGACGATGGACACAAGATGGCAGTTTGATCGTCACAGATTGTGATCACGTATTGTGAAGATGATTAAGGATCATTACGACCATCACACCTACGTTCTAAACATTGATTATGATTGGCAACGTTCCGATGAACCAAGTAAGTTATGATGATGTACACTATTCAATTTTTTTACTGGTGCCAAGTCATGCATAGAGCCTGCGCCTACTGAATTATCAATTCTGTGTATAATTATGGATGATTATGGCTTCTAGCATGTGCATAGTTAGAAGAGTAAGTATGAGTATTATGGGTGTGCTGGATAGAAATTTGAAGTTAGTCAAGAGCGTCAAAAGAATATTGTTATTTTGACGTGCAACAGAAGCAATGGAATCAGATTTCGGTTTATTATTGTACATTCTTTTCAGCGATTGCTTCCAGGTGAATTCCTAGTGCGTGGTCGCACGGTTCAATATTTGCCTAGTCGTATTTCGGACTCAAGTTTTCTGACCTGTATGTATTTATTTAACACAGATACAGAGTTAAGGCAAAGCCTATAGAACACAAAAAATTCAACATACAAAAATGAAAAAAATAATGCTCTAGTTGTTCTATTATATTTGTTAAGTTTTCGTTTACAATGATTGCCATATTCAAGGTTCATACAGAATTATGTTCAGATCCCGTTACCAGAACCATATACAGGGTGAGTCTTTGACTTGTACATATATTTTAACTGTAGATTCCCCTCATCAAACGAAAAACTTTTTTCCCATACCATTTTTCAAAATTCGGTTTCGTTTGGAAGATACAGGGTGTCGAAAATCCACGAAAAAAACACTTTCCTGTTCATATCTCCGGAACCGTTATTTCAAATGAACTGAATTTTGGTCCATTGGTTACTCTATTCATGGTGCATATTCCTCAATCGGAACTTATTCAATATCTCTCCTAGTTTAAAAGTTACAGGGTGGTCGACTCATAAATTCATGCAAAAACACTATCAAATCACTTGAAAAGGATAAACGGTTCATATTTTCGAAAGAATCAACCATTTTAGAGAATAAAAGTATTCCTATATTTTTTCAATAAAACGCGTCGTTTTCGAGTTATTCCTAAATGTATACGAAGAAATTTGAGGAAAAAATCATGAATTTCATAAAAAATCTGAATGCTTCCCAATTAAATATCATCGAATATTGTTCCTTCTCTGGTCTCTTAACAAATTAACAATGTTTATCAACTGAATTCCGAGAAGCATGAAATTACAAAGTTTATAAGAAGTTTCTATTGAAAATTTATTGATACCCGTCCTTCAGGAAAATCTATCTTCTTAACAATATCCTCTTGGAATTTTTAATCGACCCTACACTGTTTTCACATCACATTCATCACCTGTTTGCTTTATTCTCTGCAAACTTCAAGTAAATAAATAAATAATAAAACGAATCCATGTAGAAAGGTTATCGCGGCGTCGTTCATTGTAATCACAGACTGTAGACTGTACTCTGGAGACACAGAAGAACGTCTTGTCTTGTCTTGCGTGGCGGCTACATCGCACTCGCAGCCGGCAGCGCACTTAAATTTAGATCGTAGCGCTGTATCGGCGAGAATCAGAACTACTCGTTTGGCATTTCCAAAGAGCAATGCGTAGAAGCCTCTGTGATAGTTCTTCCGTTAACGATAGGGGACGTTCTGCTTTCTTGAGTTCGCCTATACCATTGTTGAAGAGTAAATCGTCAATCTGGCATCGTCTTCTCTAGAATTCTATGATATATCACAGAGGAATGGATTAGGTTAGGTCATTGACCTCGAATCATATGACTTTGATTAATGGAGTTAGGATAGGTTAGTGAGAAACTAATTTTTATAAGATAGTTTCAGGGTATCGAGGCAAATATGAACAAATTATTAGTGTTTACAAACTAATCTTCAGGAAAATCGAAGAAGGAACTTATTTTGGTGTGGGAAATATGGCATTTCAATTGCAGAAATTATGGAACAAAACTTAGCGTTTTTGCTAGGAAATATCGTGTTTGTAACATTCTTATTCAAATAAGGTTAGTGCTTGAGTATTTTCTAAATGTATCACCCAGACTATCTGATAATCACATCAATTTCAATTGAAAAATATGAACTTTGAGGTGTTTGCAGAGAATTGTTTCAGGAGCGTATTCAGCCCAACTTTTTTTTTCAAATGGCTATATCTCTTTAACAGAGCCGAATTCGGAAAAATGGAAAATGAAAAAAAGGCTTCTTTAGGCCTCAAGAATCTACAGTTAAAATATATGTACAAGTCAAAGACTCACCCTATATATGGTGTTTCAGAACGAGTCCGGAAAATTTAAGGGGGTTGATTCCTTGTTCAAAATAAAGGGTAGTTTGTTATATAAATATTGGGTCGAAAGTCAAACGTTACGGGGATATCGCGGTTGGTGGAAAAATGAAATTAAAAAAAAAACTAACGCAACGACTTGGATAGAATCAAATTCGGATAGCCTGATTTAGTTATAGAAACTTTTTTATCTCTAGTATTAATCTCGTAAGATGTACCGTTTTGAAATGAAAAAATAAAATGTAAATCATCACGTGTCGGGAAGAGGCAATTTATTTTGGAACTGATTTACATTTTATCTTTTCATTCAAAACGGTACAATTCACGTAAAAAATTCTAGATATTAAAAATTTTCTTACCAAACCAGGCTATTCGAATTCAATTCTATCTAAGTTGTTGTGTATGATTTTCTTTGAATTTAGTTAACAAAAATGATAGGGGGAGTCTACTCCAACCCCCTTTACTCATTCTAAAAACATGAAAACATAACGAGAGAGTGTGTTTCATAATAGTTATACCTATGTACTTCCATAAACATCATTCTATCGCTTTTCGTTTTTGAGGTACAAAATAAAAACATCATTTTTTCGCCATCTTTGAACTGCGATATCTCCCTAATGTTTGACTTTCGACCCATTATGTATATACCAAACTACCCTTTATTTCGAACAAGGAATCTCCCCCTAAAATTTCTCGGACTTGTTTTGAAACATCCTGTATAATATCCAAGTTTGTTGCTTCTCGGCCACTTTTTGTACAAATGTAATTCACGTATTTGCCAAGCAACAAAATTTCATATTATAAACGAAAAATTTGTCCGGCAAAATTTCAACTCAAGAGTTATTATACACTGCGCAAAAAAATTAGCGCACATTCTGAAAATCTCAATTTTAATGAAAGTTAACTCAACAGGCCTACATTGACTTTATAACTTATTTTTTATGTGCTCCCGGGAAAGTTTTGAACGAAACAAGACACATTAAATGGAAGAAAAATTCAGGATTTCACCGAATCTTATATAAAAGAAGAGAAATGAACAATTTTCAAAATACTGAAATGCCCGATTGGGAAATCCATTAATGGATATGCTCTCTCGCAAAATCCAAACGCGCCCTTCGATGGGCTGGGGTAAGAGCTGGGCCTCTTGCCGCGACACGAGGCCTTAAATCATATTCTCTGAGGCGATTTCTTATTGTCTGAGGCGATTTCTTATTGTCTGAGTGCTAATTTGCACCTCATGAGTTTGCTCAAGCTTATTTTGAAGGAGGCGAGGCGAGCGGTTGCAAACCGTTGTCTCAACGAAGAAACTCTCAAGAAACGTTCTTGAATGGCAGTTGTTACCCGTGATCTACCCTGTCCTGGTCTTCGGACATTCCTACCTGTCTCCCTGAATCTCTGCTACATTCTGGACACACTTGTATGGGAAACTCCAAACCTTTTTGCAATTCTTGTGTATGTCCACCCTTCTTCTCGCTAAACTACCGCTGGGGCACATTCCTCTTGGGTCAAATTGCGTGTTTCGCGTGGCATAGCGATCGAGTGTAGAAAATCAAACGAAAGAAAAACTATTGATCACTAGAATTGATCGAGAACAACTGATTTAAGAATGGAGCCAATACATTCAAAATCTGAGAATATCATCTTTTCTTATTCCTGCTGGGAGAAAACATCTGTATGGAAGAAAAACGTTGAAAGTGGATAACATATGCATGCTTAATTCTGATAAAAATAATTATCATTGAGAACACCTTCAGTTGTAGAATAAATTTGAGATTTCCATAATGTGCGTTAATTTTTTTGCGCAGTGTGTATATGAATATTCAATATACCCGGGTGCTTGCATCTGAGCTTTTAACATTCACTGTAACTTGGTTATCAATCATACACATTCGTTATTATTTAATAGTTAGGTATGTTAACAGAAATTAAGCTTTAAATTTCGAGTGCTTTTTCTGCGAATACCAGGTTCAGTTAGATATTTAGTGCATATGAAGATCCTTCGTATATTTGAAATAAGTCTACTTTCAAAACCCCCGCTGTTCAGATTATCATCAACATTAAAGCGAGCTATGTACTTATATAATAAAACCGGAGATCAATTATAATTCCCCTGTATGCAAGAGGCCGTATGTAAGCAGCAATCCGGCATTATCTGTAGGTATTAGTCCTCCATGAACAACTCGTATTGCTGACATACGATTATTAATTAAACATGATTCCTTCAGATTGCTCAATCACTTAACCGACAACCATAATGGTGAGTACATTCCCAAGCATTACCTGTCTTTCACCATAGAAATAACGCACACCCCACGTGGTTTTATTAATTTTCTTACTGGGTGCGTTCTTTGGTTATCCTCTGTATAAGGCCAAAAGCTTTCGAGGACTATAAATTCATGAAATCATAAATGTACGAATGCGTCGAGAAATTATCAGTCTGAGAATGGTATTCGCCAGATTGGGTAATTTTCCAAGACTTCCTTATGATGTCATTTATCTCGGATAGTTCTCTATTTTGCATTTCTGATAAATCATTTATATGGCGCTTCATATTTTGATATTTCTGACTAGGATCGTCTCATATCAATATTGATGTGGGCAGAAATGTCAGTCCTACAAGTATTTTAACTACAGTGACTTTATACAGGACAGTGGCGACAATAGGGTCATAGAACACGTTTTTGCACAAACATGGCGGATATTTGTTTACATTTGAGTGTCGTACTGTTTGACATTTGACTCGATTTTGAGCTTTATACACCATGACCATAGACAACTTATTGTCTATGACCATGACATGACAACAAATCAATGAAAGTCCGCCATTAGTGGTCGAAAACAGTCCGACCAATCAAAACGTGAACGTCTATTGTCGCCACTGTCCTGTATAAAGTCACTGTAATTTTAACGAACCATGAATATTGGGAGTGAAGAACTATTTCCTGGTTTATAACATAATTTTTTAGCCAAGGGATCATGTGATTTTTTGGATTATTTTTGCGACCCAAATATCGACCAATAGAATTGCACCATTCGACGTCACATGGTACACCCTACATGGTATTATACTGATAATTTTTTGAAAATTTTCTCTGGTAGTTGCTATATATAAAAAACAAAACATGATCCAGTCAAATTAATCACACGTCAAACTGACAGGTTGAATTCAATTGTGAAAATTGGAGATTTTGCATGAAAATGAGTCGATTTGGAGTTTGTTCTCTGTCCACCATCGATAAAAAAAGTCAAAGGAAATGTTCCCATTAATACGGAGAAGTCCAAAAAAAAGTTTGGAACCAATTTACTACTTTTTGTACTGAGAGGGAATACACATTGAGTGCTGAAACGAGTGAAGCGCAATTGGCAAACATTATGAAAGATTACGCTTACAATATGAAGAAAATGGATGGAGAAGACTATAAGGAAGGTACAATAAAAACAATGTGGAATCAGACTGCAAAATTACTTCAAGAAAAGTATTTGAACGATTTCGACATCAAAATCAACCCATTTTCGGATGCTGCATTCAAGACCGCTCGAGGAGCTCGTGATGCCAAGCGTAAGGCGGGCAAGTGCAGCAGCGTTGGAGGAAAAAGATTGGGATGCAATGACCACTGTTTGGGACGAGGAAACTCCTGATGGCCTCCAGAAAAAATTATTCAGGATAATATCAGTGGAATTGGCTTGGAGAGGTGGTGAGGGCAGCATGGCGTCAATACATCACTTCAAGGCAGAACAGCGAAATGACGGGGAAACAACTGGGAGAATTGAATACAATCCAATTTTCAGCAAGACCACACAAGGTGGTGATAAAAAATTATCAGACAGCAAGTGGCTGGTGGAGAATCGGGAAATCCCTGACAAGTGCCCAGTGAGACTGTTACAGAAATTGAGAGAGAAGAGTGATGCCAATATCAAGAGCGACAGACTATTCCTGACCCAAAATCCATTCTGGAATAAAGTTCCAGGCGCTAGGTGGCACAAGGATTCCCCAGTAGGCCAAAACACGATTTCAAAGTGGGTTAAGGAGTCAGCACAAAAAGCTGGGCTTGACCTTGGTAACAAAAAAATCACCAATCACTTCAGTCGTGCAACAGCCGTCTCCAATCTAGCGAAATCGGGCCTGGGAGAGCAGCAGATAATCAAAATAACTGGACATGCCAACAGTAACTCCATCAAGCCGTATCTCCAACTCGACCAGGAACACCACGAATTAATTGTCAAGAAACTGCGAAGGAGTGAGCCTACTGCAGAAAATGCCATCAACAGCATAAACCTCATGCCATCTACCTCTTCTGGGACCATTACCGATAACTCTGACTTGAAGAAAACATGCACTAATGTTTACAACAATTGTATTTTTTATTGCACTAGTCTTTATCTTAATTAAATGTTGTTTTATTCATTATGAAATTCTTATTTGTTAACTGTACATTTCGTCTCATGGTGCAATTCTATTGGCCGACATTTGGGACGGAAAAATAATCCCCCGAATACCACACGAGCTTCAAAATTATCTAGCATTTCCCTCAAGGTTCCCTGCAAACAAATAAAGTCGTCAAGTTTTTCAGGAAAAATCACTCGCGCTTCGCGCTCGTGATTTTTTAACCTGAAAAACTTGACTCCTTCATTTGTTTGCAACGAACCTATCGGGAAATACCCGATAATTTTGAAGCTCTTGTGGTATTATAAGTGATTATTGATGTGGGCAGAAATGTCAGTCCTTCAAGTATTTTAACGAACCATGTGTTGGGGCGAGTTTCAGTTAACCAACTGAAAGTGTGGTTCAATTATTTTAGGTTTAACTTTCTGAAATATAATTTTCTGACTGAAAAAAGGATAGAGCTTGTGGACTGTATAATATATATGAAATCAATTGAACCCAACACAAATGAAAGGATAAATGCACTCAAAAATAACAGATGAAATATAGTTACCTATATATCAGCAAACAGGATCCTGTCAATGACTCCTATCCCACATAAAGATTGCACGAGCTCGTCAAACGAATATGGAATGAAGCTGACGTGAAAATCCGCTGCTAAAAATGTCAAATTGGGCACACCTATCCTTGCGGTATTATAAAATAACCACGCCACTGGTAACAGTTTTTTTGTTCGAAATAATTCGCACAAATGAAAGTTTTAAAAGAATGTAATTCGATTGAATCGAAATCACTAAAACTTGCGAATCACAGGAAAACTAAACTTTTCCGAATTCACGAAAGGAAACAGAGAATTAAAACTTATTGGAAGCAGAAAATTTGGAATTAACGGATGCAGAAGTATTCATGAAGTCAATCAATGAACTGAAATTAAATATGAAAAGAAACAAATATACGACATATGCGGCACTCCACAGCTGACGAATTGTTCTTATACATAAAGGAGGATCCACATGGGAATTCCTTTGTAGATAAATTAATTTAAATATTCGAATTTTGAAAATTCAAAATATTTTATTCTAAGCGTTCACTTTGGCGTGAACACCATGAATATTGGGAGTGATGAACTATTTCCTGGTTTATAACATAATTTTTTAGCCAAGGGATCATGTGATTTTTTGGAAGAATTAATGAATATTATGGAGTTTGGGCCAATCATGGATATTTCTGTGGGAATGATTTTCTCCGCGAAAAGCAGGTGAATTTTTTTTAGATGGGGACACACTAGCAGATCTAGGGTGTTTTTCAGGGGCGCATAGAAATTTTTCAACCTAGAGTACAGAGTGAGCCGAGTTGGACACGTTTGTCCTATTCATAAAAATACATTTTATACGCACAGTTTCTATTAAAAATTTTTTGTTACTGGTCCATCCGGAAAATATTGAAAATAAGCTCAATAAAATACAAAATTCAGATAAATGAATGATGAATGTCGATACAAACCACGTATTGAAATTGAATTGAAATTAATGAAAAATAAAATGATACTTAGCACTACATAATCTGTGGCGATGTTTTTATATGAACAATATCCTCTGTGATAATTTGCTGCCAACTACCAACTAGTTAAAAACTTTTGCACAGATAAAACCCCCATAGATGGGTTATGTTAGGTCATTCACCTAGAATTCTATAAATAGAGTGGAAAACCCTTTGTTTATAAGATATTTTCGGGATATCGAGGAAAATCTGAACGAGTTATTGGTGTTCACAAACTTTCAGGAAAATTGAGGAAGAACTTATTTTGGTGGGAAAGAAAGGCTTTTTAGTTGCAGATATAATCGGACAGAACTATACGTTCTTGTTGAGAAATATAGTGTTTTTAACGTTCTTATTCAAACAAGGTTAGTACTTGAGTATTCCCTAAATGTATTAACTCAATTTTAATCGAGAAATATGAACTTTGAGGTCTCTGCAAAGAATCGTTCAGGCACGTATTTGGCCCAATTTTTTTCAAATGGCTATACCTTTTCAACAGAGCCGAATTCAGAAAAATGAAAAAGGGTTTTTTTTAACTCTTCTAATCTTCAGTTGAAATATATGTACAAGGCTCACCCTGTATATTGCCTTTTCGATGATCCGAGAGTTTACATTAGATTAATAAGTAGCATCCCGATACCCTCGTCTGCATTTATGATTTTGTCTTGCAGTTTAAAAAGTCGGATCTGCAGGGAATAAAAAATAATAATTTGAGTTATTTCTCCGAAATTTGAATATTTGAAATTGGTTGGAGAGATATCAAGGGTTGACTGTGGACCTAGAAGGGTGGGGAATAATGGCCTCAATCTTTTTTGCTGTTGACGAAGAATGATGTAACGTTATATTTTCGTCCCATTAGTTCGTTCAATCATAATTTTCCCTATTGCATCGACTTTTCTGATTTAATGTTGAGTTTTGGTTTCTGATTGCTTTCGATTTCGTTGTTCATATTGTAAGGATTGTTAGGTTATGTCCTCCATATTCTTATTGATTATGTGCACATTTGACAGTTCTAAGACATCAGAGGAAAAAATATTTGTTTTCGAAGTATCCGTATTTTCACTAAACGAAGCTGTTTCATAATGGGTGATTTTTCAAGAGCTATAGGAAAAAACACATACAATTCAGTGTTTGGTTATCTCTCCAATCAAGGGTTTACTGTGGACCTAGAAGGGTGTGGAGTAATGGCCTGAGAATATTTTTTCCTGTTGACGAAGTTCCTGCAAATAGATCCGTTTCGTTTCCAGTTGGTCAGCCTGTATAGTAACCACCATTGCATGTATGGCGACTATAATTTGCCAACAGAAGCAACTTCCAGACCTAAATATGATTTCAGAAACCACTCGAAGCTTGACGAAAGAGGACAGGCAAGGCGCCAGATAAATTAAGCTCAAACCCAAATTGCGGTTAGAAAGTTTTATATGGAATGATAAACAAGGCAGTTTGGACCTTGTAGAAGCGGCTATTACTATACTAATGGGGGGTCATGAACATATTTCAGATCCTTGTCCGTTGTTCACTGCCAAAACGAAAATAACAGTATCCATGCACTCGAACCCTGTGATCATTGTATTGTGAAGAGAACATGACTTACAGTCGACATATGCTCCGAAAACAATGCTTTTGCAAGAGTTATAAATGGCGGTGCTGTTTTGATGTTTCTTGGCGGCATCATAGGGAAGTTTGTTTAATTACTGGCCGCTCAAATCGGATGGGGCACGTATTTCTAGCTTGGGAAGAAGGGAACTGCGGTTTCATCTGTCTTTCCTTTTATATTTGACAAAATCATGTTCAACGTCGCGAGGAGGAGCTGGATCGGAGATAAAGACCTTGAAAGATATTCCCGACGTTTGGAATTCAGATCGCAGTCAAGAACAGCAAACGACGTGTGCCATGGGCATAAATATTACCAAAACATTTTGAACTACTATATGAATTATATGAATATCAATCGAATTCAATAAAGACTGGAGGAGATCATTTTCATTTGGGTAGACTCTATACTTAGACTACTTAGAGGAAAGGATTTTCCAATGGAATCTAAAAAAAAATGTTACACTTGATGAATTGAACAAGTCCCGTATTCAACAGTTTTCTGTTCTTTCCTTTCGTTGACGGGTGATATTTATATAATATGGATCATAAAGACGAATATTACGGTTTGAGTCGTGAATGCTATTTGGCGAAACGGATAACACGGCGTGCGCCATAATGATTGTTCATGATCATGACTCGTTTACCTGATTCATCTCATCATTTATAATGAAATATGAAATACATATTTCTGAAGAATTGAAAATTGCATTCTTGTACATGTCACAAAAACAACTATTTTCAAAGCTGTAATTATATCTGTAGTTTCAAATATCTATAGGTTAGTGGGCTGAGCTTTGCCTATAGATTTAAAGATGATGAATTTGAGCGTAGTGGCAAATAAGTACAAAAAAGTGTAGGCCACGTTCCTCCAAAATCCAGCATCAGTTGTCGCTATACGCATGCGTCGTGCACTGTCGTAGTGAAGAGAAGGAACATATACCTACTCCATTCACAATTATTAAATCACAACTCTGGCCATGGTTTCGTTTTCAGGAATTGGTGCACCTGATGAAAAATCTGTGCGCGTACATAGAATATGGTTAATGACATAACGACGATGCCAGTTTTTCTGTTTAAATCAAAGTAAAAGTATCAAAGATTTTCCCCATTTTGTTAGGTCGTATCGATCGGCGATTTTGGGGAGAAATATCGATAGGAAATCGCCTATTTTTCCGTTCTTCGGCGTCCAGAAGAAGTTTCGTGCAAGTGTCATTTTTTCCTTTCACGAGTTTTGGCGTGAGTACGAACGGCAAATTTGAATTGGACCAAAAATCGATTTATAAGCATAAATAAAGCGAAAGTAAGTACTAATCGACCTTTTTACACTTGATAACGAAGTTTTTTTAGGTATCTGGCCGTTTTGAAAGATTTCAAACAAAATTCCGGTCCCCCAGAAGTTTGGTTAGTTTCGGTATCGATTTTGGTGCTCAAAATTTATTTGGAATATGTAAATGGACAAGAAAGGCTTCCTTATACGATCTTCTAACGGAAGCGACCGGAAAATATGGTTCAGGTAGAAATGAAATGTGTCACTGGAGCTTTCATCCCTTTGCCGAAAGTAGAAAAAGGCTATATTGAACCAGAATACATCGGTTTTTTTTTCCATATTCCAGGAGTTTGTGTCTTATTTTAGAACATGTGAAGCATATGTTTAACCTATTCCATTTTATTTGTACAAACCTACTGTGGTAGTAATGTATGAATATTTTTTAATCCAATAAATTACTATACAATCAGAATATTTTACTCCTTGTTCATAAGATCAAATAAATAAAATGTCGTCAAGTCTTGAACTTTCAGTTCAAGAGGATAATGAACATTAAATCTTCACAAGCATGCATATGAAAATTATGTGAAAGCAATGCAATTTTTTTCCATGGCGAAAAATAATATATTTCAACAGTGATCTCTTGTACTTTTCATGCAAATAACTAGAGAAGGGATCCTTTCTATCAATTCATATAAACGTTAATTATTTTCGTCCATCACATCTTTTCCAATTCATCCACATTCTGAGAAATACGCTAAAAATGTAGAAAGGGCAACATAGTGTTGACTTGGAACATAAAAATATTTTGAAAAACGTCATAACTTCGATACAGAGTGGAATGTGTCAAATTTCCAATGCCAGAGCTGTGATTTTATAATTGTGAATGGAGTTGGAGTATATGTAAATATATATGTTTCCTTTCCATGGATACCTTATGGAATTTTCTTCGTGCTGTTTCACTTTTATTTCAAGTATCACATAGGTATAGAATTATGTGGCTTTGCCATTTATTTGACGTCAGGTTGTAACTGCAATATTTATTAATCTGCTGTCATACATGCATAGAGTACCTGGTTTTAGCACTCATTGGATTTTATCTAAAACTCTCTTGTCGAATGAATATCTTTGATGGGGTTCTACTTTCAATTTCCCTCGAAAGGTGTCGCGCTATTTTCCATTGCCGAAATAGCGCCACTTCCGTGAAAATTTCGGAACATTCCAGAACTAGGACTCGATATCAATCTTGAGTGCCGATTTGTTCTACGATTTCTGGTCACAACTGAGTTAGGAGTTGTTACACAATAACAATAACGTTGTCATGATGTCATCCGATAAACTATTTACAAACAAATCATATGAAAACGGACTCTGGGCATACTTAGTTCGCCACTGCTCGTAGTTTCCTATTTCAGCAAAAAAAAAACTGTGGAATTCTTGAACACGACGACTACTAGATTTCCACACTCAAACGCTGCTCCGAAATTGACATTTCAACTTCTTGTTTTTCGACGTCTTGTGTGTTTTACTATTTTTGAGATATTTTTCATTTAAAAAAAACTTTGTTCTATCGTGAAAGGCACCGTAAACTGTCAGCTGTCAATGTTCAATTTTCAGAGTCAACACTCTACTCCACAATTGGAAACAATTCTGAGACAGCCTTTATTAGGTAGTTATGGAATGTTATGGAGCATAGCCTTATAAAGATTCGACCACTATTGCTTGTAACAATCAAATTCAAAAACTGAGCGTTCAAAACAAAAATTTGATGTGAAAAGGATCAAAAAGTAAGGCAGTTAATATTCAGATGAAGTTTTCATGAAATTGTTCATTATTGACAGACCATGTGATGAGATTGAACTACATACATTGGCGAAATTAACGAATATTACATCTCAATCCTTTCCTGAGGGTATTCCGCAGGGATCGACTTTTGCCTCTTTATTGTTCATCATATTATGTCCAAAGCTGTGAAATGAAAACAATATTTTTTCACCCATTTGTGTAACTCCTTCAAGAGTTGTCAGTTGGCATATGATATGCTTGATATAATTATTTCACCTGCCTGTTGTGAATATAGGCGAATGACTTCTGACACCAGTATCATAAAGAAACTTTGACGTTCATCGTTGAGATTCTTTTGCAGAGAACACACCTCTTCATTTCAAAATGGCCGGAGACAAAGTCCATAAATAATATTTTCAAATATATGTACATATAAATCCTCTAATTACTATGCCAATCGTGGCTTCATTCCTTCACATCAAATACCAATTTGTACACACACACATATCCCTGCCTACTCGAAATGATAATTAGACGTTCACTCCTTATATCGATAATAATAATAATACTTGTTGTTTCGAACGTATAGTTAATCAATAATCGTCTCGTGCGATATTATTTCCAATTATCGACGATCGCATGCTGAAATTATGGTACTTTCAAGTAGGTATGTGAGTTATAGATCCTCTCCACCATGTTTTGGTGCATGATTAATGTAATTTTCACCCAGGGGACCTCTTGAAAAGGTTGGTGTTGAATCAAGTTATTAAGTAAGGTGTGGATTGGAATTTTTTTAATTGGGAATGTAAATCTGTTCACACCATCGTATAAAGATAGATTTTATCAGAATAACCATTCTCACTCTAACTTCCTGAGCTGGTCCCTAATTAAAAAAAAAAACTGTATATAGGGTGGCCCAGAGATTGACGTCAAAAAGAAAAAAACCGGTTCCTCGTGTCATGGGATATTCGAACCACCCCCATGTATGTTATGCGATTTTTCACGGTTTTCGAGTTATGAATTTTTTTATGAACTTTGAGAATTTTCGACATGACCATCTCAAAAAAGATATTGAAAAAAAAATTCAAGACTTCCCTGTGAGATTCTTTTGTAACTTAATCTCCATGAATTGTACTTTTATACAATATAAAAAACCAGATTCGTAACTTTAATAAAAATTATGGAAATGTTGGTCTCAAGTGAAAAAGTTACGTGAATTGGATTATGATTTTAATTTTCGAATCAAAATTAAAAATGTAAAAAGGCTAATTCACGGTTTCTTAGTATGCTTAAAAACTGCGCTCAACAGTCAGCTTTTAGAATCATTGATAAAAAATGGCACTTAACACTCTACTTTCGCTAGAATTAGCCTTCAAAGTCATCGAGGTGGAAAAAATCAAAGAACTAGACATTTACTACCAAATTTTTTTTGCCATTTTAAGATTTTTCCAATAGATACTGAAATGTGTGAAATAGATAGGTACTGAAAAAAACTAATCTGCTGGAAATGATGTAACGTTATATTTTCTTCCATTAGTTCAATCATCATTTTCCCTATTGCATCGACGTTTGTGATTTGATGTTGAGTTTGGGTCTCTGATTGTTTTCGATCTCATTGAACCGCTTCAGTGGGTCTATTAAACTGACCATAAAACGGCTGAAGTGCGCGATGAATTTCCAGCACGCATTTCGATAATAAAACGATTTGCAAGTGTTGTTCGTTTGTTGAAGATGTTTGACAGTGACAAAAAACACGAAAAGTGTGTGAGCTGTCGAAATCAGTGAGGTCAAAAAAAAAGAAAGTTAAAAAATCACCCTTTAGTTGAGTTGCTGTTGTTTCGATATCACGTACCCAAATATTGCTCGCAAAACCGAAAAACTGCAGATTTTCTAATAACTTGTATTGTGCAGACTGATTGTGAATCATCTAAGGAAAGTAAAACAATACACCTGTATAAAAGCTTTCATGAGAAGAGACCCTGACAAAACTTGCTAGTTTGTTCCATCCACTTTCACTATGTTGAGTGAATATTCTGATTATCTGTAGAACATTAATCACATTCAAGTGAATTTGTGATTTATTTACTATCGAAAGAGTGGTTTTTCTTTGAGAATTTGGGACAATGGATGCCACAAATCATCAGCTTTAGATTAGCATGTCAAGAATCTTAACGATCCTGTTTTCATTTGAATTTTGATGAAAATAAATTAGCAAATCTGAAGGTATGTGTTTTGAACAATGTTGAATTGGAAATCATACAGGGTGGCCCACCCCAGACGCGGTTCTCATTTTGAGGCAGTAAATGAAGACATTTAGAAAATTTTTTTTTCGTGAAATGTAAAGGACAATTTAAAGGACAGTTTAAAATTGTTTTCACATATACAGGGTGTTCGATAACAAAGATATAGACCATACTTACACTTTTTTCAATGGAATACTCTATATATGAATTCATGAATTGAATGGCAAGCTCAAATAACGATGAGTTTATAAAGACCATTTTATGCCTCAGATTTTAGAAGAACCATTGTAGAGAGAATGGCGAAAAATCGAAAAAAAGGAGTATTTTTAATTTGCAATTAATGAATAAACCCTTCAAGCCAACTAGACAGACAATATTTTTTCGTGTAGACATATTGGCTACCCTTATGCAGAAGAAAAAAATTTAACTCTGGAATATACTGAGTGATCATAATTAATGTTCAAACATTGACTACAAATAATGGTCGAAAACTTTCTTATTTCAAATGGCACACCCAGTATTTCTGTACCTTGTTGAACGTAAAAATTAATATCGAAACTATCTTCATTGGGTTTCCCTATACCTAAACCTAATAGTTTTCAAGTAATGCTCGATTTTTAATTCAACTAGTTAACCTACTACATATTATGATTAGCGATATTCATAGAAATATTAGGAAATATTCGTGGGGAAATGCTCACAATATTATTTGAAATCTGAAAAACTCATATGAAGATCTCAATGATGGTGTTGCAGTCACGCAAGATCTATTATTCCTTTATAAATGATTAGGTATCTACTGTTTTTCTGAATATCAATTATTTTCAAATTAATTTCGCCTAGAAGGCATTAAGTGTCATTATCATTCAATCTTTTCCGGTACATGCCCTTAAATTTTTCTTTATTCCGATCGTTTTGATTTGAAGTTAAGCCATACGTTCAAAGAATCCTATAACAAACGATTCATTTAAAAAAATATTTGTTCAGGCGATGAACCTGTGCTCCAGTCCAACATTTCCCTATTCTTCACATATTCTTCTCTTCAATATTTTGAAGACTTTTAGAGATTTCCAAAAGAGATCTGTGATAGGGAACCTCTGGCCAGAGAGTGAGTTGAGTACCGAGTGGAACGAGTTTCACCAGCATAAGGACATTCAGTTCTGTAGTAAGGTAGTATTTGAAGGTATTTTGTGAACATCTTTGAATCTACTAATACTCAATCCAACAATTGGAGATAACAAGTATGAAGAATGAAAGGTTCATCGCCTGAGCAAATATTTTTTTGAATGAATCGTTTGTTACATGATTCTTTGAACGTATGGTTTAACTTCAAAACGATAAGAATAAAGAAAAATTCAAGCGCATGTACCGAAAAAGATTGAATGATAATGACACTTATTACCTTCTAGGCGAAATTGAAAATAGAATTGATATTCAGAAAAACAGTAGATACCTAATCATTTATAAAGGAATAATAAATCTTGCGTGACCGCAACACCATTATTGAGATCTTCATATGAGTTTTTCAGATTTCAAATAATATGGTGATCATTTCCCCCCAAATATTTCTATCAATATCGCTAATCATAATAGTACGTTAACTAGTTGAATTAAAAATCGAGAATTACTTGAAAACTATTAAGTTTAGGTATAGGGAAACCCAATGAAGATAGTTCCGATATTAATTTTTACGTTCAACAAGGTACCGAAATACTGGGTGTGCCATTTGAAATAAGAAAGTTTTTGACCATTATTTGTAGTTAATGTTTGAACATTAATTATGATCACTCAGTATATTCCAGAGTTGAATTTTTTTCTTCTGCATAAGGGTAGCCAATATGTCTACACGAAAAAACATTGTCTGTCTCGTTGGCTTGAAGTGTTTATTCATTAATTGCAAATTGAAAATATCAATTTTTTTCGATTTTTCGCCATTTTCTCTACAATGGTTCTCATCATTATTTGAGCTTGCCATTCAATTTTTGAATTCATATATATAGGGTATTTCATTTGAAAAAGTGTAACTTTGGTCCATATCTTTGTTATCGAACACCCTGTATATGTGAAAACAATTTCAAATTGTGCATCTGATTGTCCTTCACATTTCACGAAAAAAAATTTTCGAAATGTTCTCAGTTACTACCTCAAAATGAGAACCGCGTCTGGGGTGGGCCACCCTGTATACATAGGTATGTATAATAGTTGAATTGTTTATTCGAGTTGTTATAAGGTGTTTTTTTTTTGAAAATGCAACTTTATTTTCAAAAAATGATTACGAAAAAATCATTCCAAGTACCTACCTATTGCCCAATGCTAGCTACAACTTTTTCCATCTTTCCGGTAAAGCTCTGTTACGGTAAAAGTTTTCATCTTCTGAAGCTCTCCACGATTCTAGAAATTTTGCATATGAGTGGAACTGCTGATGAGCCAGACCATGTGCCATCGATGGGAACAAGTAATGATATGACGGCGCAATATCTTGGGAATACGGCAGGTGGCGTAGGACTTTTGAGCGTTTCCAGATCCAGTTTCAACGGGTTTAGCATCGTGTCGCCGTACCCCTTTTATTATCGTTGAACGAACAATGACTGGTGCCATCTACGTAGAAAAGATCATCGAATCAATCATTGTTCCTCTGTGCAACGAATTTGGGGATAATTTCATGCATCAGGATGATAACGCGCCACCACACCATACACGAAGGGTTCAAAACATTCTTCAAGGAAACAATATCCAGAGGATGAACTGGCCAGCAAACTCACCGGACATTAATCCAATTGAGCACGTATGGTATTCCTTAGGGAGAGCAATATCCAATCGCTAAAACTCACCTTCAACTTTTCAGGAATTGAGTTTAGCCCTTCAGGAAGAATGGAACGAGATGCGTGAAATTTTCATTAATGACTCGATTTGTGGTATGCCTAGGCGTATTGGACAGTTGAATTTAGATTCAGTTATGTATATATGTAGGTATACAGGGTCTTTCACGAGGAACCTCACCCATATTCATACGGGAAACTACTGAACGTATTTTCATGAAATTCAGCACTTATAAGTATTTCACGATGTTGATGAAATCTAGAATATTTTCAAGCACCGGAGGTGCTCATCCTCCGGTTTTTCCGGAAATGACGTCAACTTCCGTTTTTCAAATTAGGACACCATTTTTTATTGCAGAAATAGATTCCTTAGAAAATTTCAAGTTATTTTGATGTAACATTTTTCAGTTTTGGTTGGAAAATTCTCTCTGAGCGGGAAAATTCGAAAAAAAAATCGGAAATATAGCTCCGCTGAAACAAGAATAACTTCGAGGTTTTTGGATGGAAAATTTTCATTTTTGGGATTTTTCAAGATGTAAGATTGATGGATCCACTTTAAAAATCTAAATCGCGATTCATGATACAGGGGGTGAAAAAATCGCTTTCAAAGTTAGGGATGACAAAATCGTGAAAAATCAATTTTTTCAAATTAGAACCCCATTTTTTTATGGCAGATATTGAATCTACGTTAAAAAATAATGTGAGTGTATGCATCACACCCTAGCCCTAAAATGGATATTTTCTGAGTTAATATCCACTTTAGGGCAAGGGTGTGATGCATACACTCACATTATTTTTTAACGTAGATTCAATATCTGCCATAAAAAATGGGGTTCTGATTTGAAAAAATTGATTTTTCACGATTTTGTCATCCCTAATTTTGAAAGCGATTTTTTCACCCCCTGTATCATGAATCGCGATTTCGATTTTTAAAGTGGATACATCAATCTTACATCTTGAAAAATCCCAAAAATGAAAATTTTCCATCCAAAAACCTCGAAGTTATTCTTGTTTCAGCGGAGCTCTATTTTCGATTTTTTTTTCGAATTTTCCCGCTCAGAGAGAATTTTCCAACCAAAACTGAAAAATGTTACATCAAAATAACTTGAAATTTTCTAAGGAATCTATTTCTGCAATAAAAAAATGGTGTTCTAATTTGAAAAACGGAAGTTGACGTCATGCCTTGAAAATATTTTAGATTTCATCAGCATCGTGAAATACTGTGCTGAATTTCATGAAAATACGTTCAGTAGTTTCCCGTATAAATATGGGTGAGGTTCCTCGTGAAAGACCCTGTATATGTATATTACAACTGTAATTCTTCAAAAATGAATAATCGATAAATTCAGATTTTTTCCCATTTTTCCTATTTTGTCTCATCCTGCATGAAGCATAGAATATTAAAAAGGATGTTCTATCAAATATATATTGCACTTGAAAAAGTGGAAAACATCCATCCAATTTCCAGAAAATAGATTGTTCATTTCTTGAGAAACCTAGGGGGGCCAAGACTATCCAGTTATTACAAATCTTCAGAGGACTTTTGCAATTGCGATTATTCCTATGAATCAGAAGTCATTTATGTATTCCATTTATCTTTCCACATTCCACATCATTTACCATAATATGAGAGCGATATGAATGACCGAAAAGACGGTAATGGACATAAACTGGTCCAAATCGTATCCAGAAGTAGATAATCAGATTTCTCTCATGAATAAAAATGACCCAATAATTACAGTGCCCAGTTGATACAGACAAATGCTCCATCGATGCCTGCCAATGAATATTAAAAAAATAATTATTTATGACTTCCTTAATGCCACGGATAGATAATAAAATATCAGTTTGAATCAGTAGCAGAGATACCGACTGACACACAGGCAATAAACAAATTTATCGCTACAATGAGAGAAAAGCTACACGTCTTCGTGGCCGAAGTATCAATTTATATTCAGAAAAAACAGTGTTATCTAGAGCGTTCCAACCACCTACTGGTTTATTGTACAGAAAGAACTATGGTAATGTTTTATTTCCACTGTCTCGCATTCTGATCTGACGTTTATGCGGCACAGACCCAACAAATCAATAATGGTGAAATAATCTATCCGGTTGATTTTCAGGCATTAAATGAATCGGTTGTCATGACGCCGATCATTTTCTGTCCTCGGTTATAAATCGATCCAATCAACGATACAATCCGATGGAATTATCGACGGTCTTTCGAACGGGAAATATTTCGATTATGAAAGTTTGTACACCTGTAGAAACAGTTGTGCCAACTGGGTCTCGTGAATGTTAGGGAAGCGTGGGTAGGTAGCAGCCAACAAGTATGAGGTCAAAGTATGAGTTGAAGTGTGGCATCGGATTGAAGAAAACGATGTACACGCTAACCCAAATTGCTTGATTTGGCTGTTTCTGGTACTTCTAGGCTAGATAGGTGAAAATGCTGAAAGAAGTCCTGGGCTAGATTTTCGCGAAAACTCCATAACTGAAAGCCGTTTCACGATATCTTCATTCGTTTTGAAGATATAACGAAATTTTGGTCATTTCGAAAATGGGCCATAACTTCTTCATTTTCTAAAATATCTAAAAACGGTAAAAACTTTCTATAGGCACTTTTTCATTAGCAATACGACACCGTATTCAGTTTTTTCATCTCTTGTATAAAAGGTGAAAAAAAAAACAACTTTCTCATTTTAAATACGCATGATAGATTTTTTTGATCCTGTTATGCAAAAAAAAATCAGCTCTTCGAACATAGCACAGATCTACACATTTGTCAAGGGAATATGACCGCCTTACACTATAGGGAGCATGTCATTGACAATGTTATGCTAAATTTTCAGGCTGCTATTGGTGAAACTTTTCAATTTATAGACGTAAACGCCAGACCGCACCCTGCAGCCATAGTTGAGAATGCGCGAGAGGAGCTTGGTATTCCACATTTATCTACCAATACCTCCGCACTCACCAGATTTGAATTGCATAGAACATGCATGGGATATGCTCCAAAGAAGATTAGATAATCATCAACCTAGATTTTAAAGTTTAGTTTAACAACAAAGCCTTAATTAAATTATATTTGAAACTGATAGTGGCTCAATAAAAAAAGAAGTTCTAGAGTGAAACAACAGTGTTTCAGAAAAACTATCACCCTGTGGATTCGTAACGTAACCTCGTTCGTAACTGAAATTGGCATGGCACATGTTGTGAACTCTGAATTGAAATATCTATGTCAAATTTTAGTTGAATATCTTGTGTTATGCAGATATTATGCGAAAAAAACTTGAAAAAATGTATCTCTGTATCTGTATTTCTGATTAGAGTTGTGTTCGCGCCACATCGGTTTCGATGGGTAGTCATTATATCACCCTGTAAGGAACATGTTCATTCTCCACATAAGTTTTTGCTGGAAGAAATAACTAGTAATTGACATGAAAAATATATCATAGTCGATCGATACCGATGAGATCATGCTATCTAATTGCAAATCTCTTCTAATGAAAATTCATTATTTGACGTGGGTATTATTGAAACACATGTTCGCATTAATTTCGCTTCAAGACTCCTATGTCCATCTTAATTGAGTTAATTATGCCGAGGATGGTCATTCCTTTTAGGCTCATTAACGGAAAATAATTAATTAAATATCCAACTCGACTTCTTTTTACTGCATTCTGTTCGACCGACGAAATGTAAAATACATGCAGAAGCAATTAAAATTTATTATTTGCAAGTAGTTGTCTATTTGCCTTTATATTCAAAGAAATCAAACCTGCCGATAATTCAAAGCAATATTGATAATTATTTGAATGACACGAGTAATGAAGCATCAAAGTGGAAATATATGTCCTAATAAATATCCTAATATTTCGTATTCGTTATAATATGCTCAGAACGATCATAAAAAATGTAGAATACCTTGCAGAAATGGAAATTTACTATCAGAAAAATTTCTTAGAGATATAATTACTAGATTTGAATTGGAGATTAATACATGTGAAGTGTATAAGAGAAAATCATTAATCGGAATCTTCGGATTTCGGTCCCAAAAGGCTAACCAATTACACCAACTAAGTTACCCATCTTTCCGAAATTCGATGTTGATGATGCCACGCAGACCAAGATGTCTCCTTCGGAATTTACTTACGCATCTTTCAAAATACGATTACACTTCTTGGAAATGGCCCGGCAAAAGCAAGCAAATGCTCGATGGACTTATTGATCAAACCGTTGAGCAATTAAATTCAATATAAAAAACTTTTCAACGAGTGCTCCGGAATATATTTCATTTGGGAATATTGAATAAAGTAATAATTATTCATGTCCATAATTTTGAATTTCAGAAATGTCTAAGGGTATGTGGACAAACTAGTTCATTCAATAAACTTTATTGATATTTTTGAACAACGTTCAGTCTTTTTCGAGACTTCATCATATACTGGAAACAGAAACGCAAACTGCAGCCTTATTACAATTATCTCAATTGATCCGTAAATTACATACAATAAAACTAAAGCACATAAACTACATATATTTAACATTTACGTTACTTTACTATCTCAACCATTATTCGTCAACGCATTTGAGAAAAATCATCAAGACTTGAGACAATTCAAAAATTTAATGAAGTGCTTAAAAATCCATATGTTTCTTCAAGTTTATCTTATGATTTGGGAATTATAATTCACTTGTTCATCAAACCTCAATGTCAATGTTTCCGACTAGAGTATGCTATATGAAATGTCAATTTGATTCCAAAAATCGGAAACCAGTTCTTACAAATATGAATTGTGATAATTCAAAAATTATTATTGAAGAATCATGGAATAAGTTGAGTGTTCTATTCGTTATCATTCACTTAGCCACGATGATATGCTCGATGAAAAATACATACCTATATTCAGATCATTTTGTCAGGATAAACAATATCATCGACATCAGCGCTTTAAATCCAATTTGATCTTTCGAATTCGCCAATTACGCTATTCTTATTCAGGTTGATAATGTGGAACTTGGTATTTCCAGAAAATAGGACCGAAATTTTGAATCCAGACAGCTATAATCTGTGAATTCGCAGCTGTAGACCTATGGGGTCACCAATAAATATTTCATTCATGTCATTATCAGATCCTATGGACCACATCCAGTAGCTAATAGCAATCGTGGTGAACCGAGATTACTACCCATTCATGATTAATCGGACTGGAAATTATTGCTATTGGTCATTACATATGTAATTATATCTTGGGGTGGTCCGTAAACAATCGTTAAGTAATTAATCATAGTGGCTTATCTTGCCAATCTGCTACTTTTCTTCTCTCACCATAAGGCAATGAAATAGGATCAGAAGAGGACTGTTATAGATAAGCATGAATAAATAACAACTTAGGCTTTCCATTTGAAACCGGCAATCAGAAATGGAACATACTTATGGAGCAGGCGGGATTCATATTGGAATTAAATGTCCTGATATCTGAACTGTCCAAAGAGTGAATGAAAGAAAACACCATTCCAGATATAATTCATTTTAATTCAGTTCTGGAGGAATCATGGAATCAGTGAAAGATGATAATGATTCGAGATTAAATGAAAATCTAAATGCTTAGTACAATTTTCAAAAGAATAAATTCGATTTCATTGATTGGCAGCAAGCAAAATGTCACAGAAAATACCTATGTCGTCTTTTATTGATTCAAAATACAGATTAAATGTGTGAAGAAACTCAATCCTTTGGTCGAAAGAAAATTCAAGAATATGCTTGGCAGTCTTGGCACCTAATGTATTCAACGCAAACACGAATATTCAAGAGTCCTTCAGTATTATTTGTCAATGTTAATATATTTGGTCATAGAGAACCATTAACATGCATATCAGTTGCACATTATATTCGAATGAGTGAAAGAATTGATGTTTTGTATTGATCACTGTTGTATATTTTTGTAATGTAGGATGTGGGTTCCGCTATCGATGAATATATTCAGAAGTAATTGATTCGTGTGGTTATAACGGGATATTCCCCGTAAACTTAACATTTTCGGTAGTTGATATGGTAGTAGCGATCTGTCTGTGTAATTCAGCATGCTTACAGAATTCTCGATAACTTTTGAAGATTGCAGAAAAGAAATAGTTGCCAAGAGCACAATAGCGAATGAGCACAAAATAATATGAAAAAATCACCATTATTTTATTTCATTCTCATTTCAATTATAATTGAAAAATACGTCGATGTGGATGAAAACCAACGAATAGAAATACTAACACATAAAAACATTCAAACACAAATCAACAAAAAATAAATCAAGAACATTGATAAACACAAGCTTCAGAAACAATAAAATGAAACACGAAGCAATAAAGATAAATATAAACAAGCAGAACCAAAAAGATTATTTCAATGATTGTAATGATAAATATTAATTCCAAAGATAAATGTAATAATCCAAATTTTAATTCATATTTCAAATATTCAAGTCAATATAATGAATATTCTTGGTGTGAAGAATGAAAAACATTCAACAACAAACCCAAATCAACAAAAAATAAATCAAGAACATTCATAAACACAAACTTTAGAAACAATAAAATCAAGCACGAAGCAATAAAGATAAATATAAACAAGCAGAGAGATGAATACATAAAACAAAACAGGATCGATTATTCCAATGATTGTAATGATAAATATTAATTCCAAAGATGAATGTACTAATCCAAATTTTGATTCATATTTTAAATATTCAAGTCAATATGTTGAATATTCTATGTGTGAAGAATGAAAAACAACATTTTGGAGATCGTATGAGTTTATACTGAACCTAGTATTCAAATCATATGTGATAATTATAATTTCTTTTTTCTTAAAATTTTTCCTGAAAATACAAAGTTTTCTTATACATATCCCATCAATCAGCTTTTTGATAAAATGAATCAGTATTTGACCATTCAATATTAAAAAGAAATTCAGTAGTCAGTAAAGTAGATCTGGTCAATGTGAAAGGTGTACATTTTGGAATAGTTTATGGCGAGAAAATGATTTCATAGAAAAGTTTGCATTTCATGAAAATCCTATTGTGCAATATAATAGGCCTTAGTTTTTGGAAATCTTTTCGTCATCAGCCAAACCAACTAGATTTTTCATACGCATATTGAACAGTTCATAAATTCAAAGAAGTTGATCATTTTAGAAAATAAAGCATTTCTAAGAATATGGTCATTTCTTTGAAATTATCGCATGCCCAGCGAAATTCATTCAAATCACTGCTTCAATTGACAATTTCATTTCGTTCTTTGAAATATGAGTACTACACTATTTGGGAGTAGCAGTTTGGTAAATACGAACATTTCAACTGACATCGAAATAAACATAAACTGAAACAAGCCTTTTAACCTTGTTATAACACTAGTTACTTGATCAACGTCTGAGAGACCTTAGATGGATTTGATACTTGATCGTAGAAGACGTAGATCTATCATCTACGGCCACGTTAGATGCGTCTTCAAAACGGCTGTGGCAACGGCGTGGAAAATAAGGTTTTTTTTTTTTATTTTGGCTCCGATAGGCTAGTATTTTCTGAATGTATGTCAATGAGTCAATGAGGTGATTACATCCATACCAAAAATCATGCCAGGCAAGCACTATCCAGGTTTTATTTTGTTAAATTGCTATATCTTCTCAACAAAGCCGAATTTGGAAAAAAGAGATTTATTCACACTGCAAGACCCTACAGTTAAAAAAATTTACAAGTCAAAGATTCACCCTGTATAAATGGGGAATAATAAGAGTATCATAACAGTTCTTTTGGAGCAACACCAACACCAAGCTAGAAGCTAATGAATTCAACCTGCTAATCTCTGGCCATTATCTTTGTTTATGATCTATAAACAATGCTATTAGATAGGATTTCATCCACTCCTAGCTTCTCTTCCTTACACCATACTCATCCAAGATTTCTAATAATGAATTATGTTTAACAGTGTCAAATTTCATTTTGTTGCGACGTAAATTGTAGTTTCTTTCGATTCTTTTTCTGGAAATCCCCTCGAGTCATTGTGGAAGGGATTTTCCAGAAAGAGTGTCAAACGCTTTCGCCAAATCAAATCAAAATTATCCATAATGGACTGTCCCATCATTAAAAGCCTCATAGATGATGCCTGTTAATTAATTCCTTGTTTTTTTCGATTGATATCATTATTGTTAAACCACTCTCTCGAGTAATTGTCAACGTCTTGTCGTTTAGTATCTAATATTTCAGTCCAACAGCAATCCCCATTAAAACTATCCGAGACAAAACGTCTACTGATAACGTCCATTTGTTCTTACATCGTAACCTGATCGCTCTTCGAGAATATCAGCTCTCCCACCAAATGGAAAAAGTTAAAATCTTGTTTCGTGTCCGATCAATTTGTCTGGAACTCGAAACCCTTAATCGGCTGTTCCGAATTCCGAACTGTCTAGCTCGGAAAAGATAAACGTAAAGTGTCGATTATAATTCACCTGATGGACGCAGGTAAAACGAGTTTCGGGTCTTTGGTAGTAAGAAAACCTACCCGCTTTCTTGGAATCGAAGTGACTCACCTGGACGGCGATGTGAAAAAATCGGTTTGAAAGGTACAAGATTGGGTTCGCCAAGATGGGCAATTTTGGTCATATTGACTGCAATCTTAAATCTTCATTGGCGCTATCTACTTGATCCACTGGTTCTCATGTTATCGGATACTGCACGAATTTTATCTTCAGTTTTCAGATTTCAGTGATCATTAATTTTGGTCTTTTTGTTGATTCCGGGAAAAACGATACGAAACATTTAATGGAGTATTATATTGAGGTAGGTGAAAAATTCATCACTCGAATTATTTGCATCAACCCACAACTATTTTAAATACTTTTTGTGAGTCGCCAAAATGTCCAAATCCAAGCGTCTTCCGCTCCATCTGATGGCCGCGTGAAGTGGGCGAAAAAGTGCCGGTACAAATTCTGAAATACGTGACTTTGAATGCTTTTCAAATGCCGACCAGAAAATGACCTCAGAAAGCCGTCTGGATTCTTGAATAAATATTTTTTTATTTTTGTTTGTTTTAATTCTCATTTTAAAATTTATACCTCTAAAATGAGAGCCTGTTTCGCGATAGTTTCCCCACCGAAATACTTGCCTTTGATTGTTTCATAAATGCCGATCTGAAACTGACTCCAGGAAGCCGTCTGGGTTGAAAAAAAATTATTTCGGTTTTTTTCTCGTTTTAATTTTTCTTCTTAGGTTGCCGTTCAGAGCGAGTAGGAAAACTCATCCGATAGAGGCGCCACCGTGCATTTTACGGAATATCTCCATTGAACTTACATTATCTCTTAAGTTCTATGAATATCCCACTATAATTATGAATGAAATTTACGATGGCGCTCTCTATCCGAAAATCGCTGAACTATGAAACTAGTGAATATGTGGGTGAAGCAGGATTTTTTTCCCGCCATATATTTGAATTTGGCCATTCTCTGCCAATTCCGTATTTCAAGTTGTTTTTCTGAATGAAATTATCTGTAGATTCACTTTTAATCGGAAGTTGAACTATTTTCATGGGTCTTTCTTTTGAAATAAAACAGAAGCATGAACTGGCTTATCTTCTTCTATTTTTGAAAGAAAACAAATGAACTGTATGAAATGAATCTCGATCATCTCATAAAGAACTCCAATCCTTTCTGAGTTTGCCCACAAAATTTCAGTTCTCGAAGTGAAACCATTTTCAAATGCAACTTGAAATAAGAACACTAGATTGAACGCCCACCTTCAAAATCCATTTCTCCGAAATGAGAGCCCGTTTCGCGATAGTTTTTCCACCGAAATACGTGCCTTCGAATGCTCCACAAATACCGACCTGGAAATGACTTCAGAAAACAGTCTGGAATTGAAAAAATTTATTTTTGATTTTTATTTTTTTATATTTTCTTGAAAAATTCAATCCCTTTTTTTCTTTTACTTCAAGCCCTGAATATCATTTTTAACTTCAATTCATATGTTATAATTGAACTGAAAATATTCAAGTGACATATTTTCATTCTTGATATCTATTTTCTTGTTGTCTTACGGAATACATGAACATTACCTCTACATTTCTCGCAATTTTTTAACTTCTAGTTGACGCAAGCGTACAACTCAATGCTTTCCAAAAATTTGGCTTCGTTTTGTGAATGTGAGTAGCAGGAGTATACGCCATATTATACCTACCTTTCCTCAGAACTGATATGAATCAAAATATCACGAATATAAACACAAATTATTGCTTGAATTAACTCTCGACTATTAACACAACCCGTTCACCAGAATAAATTCAAATATTCGAAATAACTAATATAAATTAGTCATAATAATTACAGTGACTGTATAACCACAGTGACGACAACTGGCTATAAAACTGTCAAAAGTCCGCCATGTTTTGTCGAGATGTTTTGGCGGTACTTTTGAATTTTACATCGGTAACTTACGGCAATATTTCATATTATAGGTCTCAATTTCATTAGGAAGTAACATTATGTTCCATGAATTCGATCTAAGATATGACGTTGCAAATGAACTGAATCGTGCTATCTATTTTCCCGAAGATACAGATCGAAAATACTGGTTATCTTTAACTTCTAACTTAAATTATTATTCAGAAAAAACTGAAGAGCTACATACACAAGTGAAGATTATTATTTGCCAATAGTAAATTCATCTTGATTGATCAGTCATTGGCTTAATGGCCATAACTCTCGAAAGAAAATAAACAATAACAATCATAGATGGGTTAGAAAATCTGCGCACTGTCATTTCGACAAAACATGGCGGCCGACCAATAGAAAATGAGACACGAGTTGTCGTCACTGTGGTAATAGCCACTGTAGTCATAATTTGTGAATAGCGCCACCTGAAGTGGAACGAACGGAACTTCTCTAATATTCTCAATTTTGGCTAATCATTGCTCACACCATTATTTTAGATAATCTTACCCTTGCTGCTCAGCTTAAAATAATGGGTAAACATCTCAGTTGGTGGAGCAGCGAGATTCTCATGTAAGCACGGATATAAGCTGTCACACAGAACAGAAACACAAAAATAATATGTCAATCACGAATTATGGAGAATTTTGGAATCAGTTATTTCCGCAAATATATTCAATACCCAAACAGAAATTCAAAAACATTCAAAAAATTAAGAAAGATGAAAATGAACAACTCACGATTGAAACTGATCGTCAAAATTCGATTTACTTGACATTTCGGATAAAAATTCACTGTTCCACCAACTTGAGAATATTTACCTGCTTTTTGATCTTGTAATAACCTTTCATGTTACTATTGCTATAAGTTCTATGCAAACTACATAGTAATTGTATACATCGCCATCTAATAGCGATATTATCAAATTATAATACCTTCACGACTACATCGTCTAGATAGAAGACACTTTATTCACAACTACGCCGTAGCGACACCTAGTGGCCTTAGTCAAAAGAAGAAAACGTCTTTCCTTCATAAGAAAATTTGTCATCGAATTTTTCAGAGTTGTAATGTATTTTATTATAACCAGGCCGTAGACGAGTCTATAAATGCAATTTCATAACAAACAGTCCACCCGATCTCGAGTTATAAATGGCGTAACCAACAACTTTGTTTTATATATATAGATAATGACTTTGTATGCGGAATTTCGTAATAATCTTGCTATTTCAAAAATAAAAAAATTATTAAAAAAATTCAATTTCTCCCAAACTAATCGTCTGATTGAGGTGAAATTTCTCACGCAATAAAAAATGAATAAGTTTTTGAAAAAATATTTACCATGGTACATATGAAGTTCAGGATATAGTTCTCAATTGTAAGCCAAGCAGTGTTTGGCACTGGCTACGAATTTAAATTAGCTCTGAATATGTGATTATTGCTTTTATAAATCTGTTAATTGAATACAATTAATAGTGAAACACGATCAATGTTAAGAACTTCGAGATAAATGAAAATGTGATAGCTGATTCATCGAGATTTTCGTAAGTAATATCATAAGGGCATCCAATTTATCCGAAAAAAATCGAAAAAACACGTTGCTAAGTGATATTTCAATTTTTTTCATTATTGAAGCTTTTTTGCAACCTTCGGCCATATAATAATCATCTCGATAATTATCTAGGTATTGAAATTAGCTATATTCATTCGATATGGTTCTTTCAATCAGAACTTCGTACTGTCGATAACGAATATACAGAGTGTTTTCAGTGAATTATACCATTTTACAAAAAATCGCCTAAACCAAACCAGAACAACATAAATAGTGACAAAATTTTCAAGGTCGCAGAGCTATTGGCTTTTGATATGGAATTATATTCACATTCACTGATCCATTGCTTCCCCTTGAGCTATGAAGGTCCCACTGATTCTATATAGTCTCTCAGTTTGTTACTTTCTATTGCATCTTGAAACTTTTATAAATATGATATTGCTATTTTATTGTCATTATTTCCATTCTCATGGAATACTTTAGAAAAATATCTCAGTATGTATTTTATAACCAAGCATTAATTATTTCTCGTTCCATGATACTAATCCAGTTATAGGAAATCTCAGATCGGAATCGAAATACCTAATGCCTTATAAATAGAATTAATGAACTACTTAATTCTAAAAAAACAAGCTCTTTTGAAATTAGCCAATGAGTAAGGTGTCCCATTCCAATTAAAAAAGGATGGTATTTCTGGTGAGATTGGAAGTACAGTAGTAACGAAAAATATACCATTAGGTGCTCTGTGCGTTACTGCGTTTTGTATTTGCCTCAAAGTTTCATAAATATGGTTCCTTTGGTTTCACAGATGTTATGTTCACTCAGTTTCTAGTTTCTACCTATTCAAACCTTGTAGGTATATCAACAGCGGGTTTCACAAAGCGCAATCAGCGCTGATTTCAGAATTGGCAGAGCTTAGTGAAATCCACAATAAATAAAAGAAACTAGAATGAGGAAATTTAATTGGATGAATTTCAAGGAAAATCCACTTGGACTTCCATTCATCCTGTATTAACTTCATGCCATGTCATTTCCTGAGGCAATTTCTCGCGAAATAAAACCACCTGTCAAATAACACAAAAATCCGATACAGATCGCGCTAAAGCTGCCACGTAAGGCACGGAACACGCCATAAATCGCCAAGGACAACCCCGAACAAATCGCGCCGTGTATGGAAATATATCAAACCCCCAGTCTTGAACATGTAGGAGTGCATGTTCCCGTCCGGGATGCGTGCCCCATGTCCATTTGTCAGGTGGATTAGCATCACAAACAGGTGAATGCGGTGGAAGCCCATCGAATATCGGATTACCATTTTTAATCGCACTTTATAACCGCTTTATGGACTGCAATCTTTCCGAACAACGGCTAGAAGCGGGCTCCTTACTTACAATGTAATATTCGAGAAGCTCCTGTGCAGATACTTAATCCGCGATAATTTCCTTTGAAAATTGTTTGCTGTCCGTCTCTATCATTAGGTTCTATTTGGTATGGAAATTCGTAATATTACAGCCGTAAGTGGACGAATTACACAGGAGTTGCATTAAGAGATTGTACCTGGAAGCCGACTGAAATTATACTTCCTCAAACTCACTCTACACTTAGATCTTTCAGACCTGAGACTTGCTTTGAAATATATTTTTATTTGAAAAAAAAATGAACTGAATTACGCAGAATCATTGAACTGGGTAAGTGGTCTACAACTGCTGATTGATCCACTGAGGTTCAACTCTAAATGCTGTGAACTGCTGATCTTTTCAATGAGTTGGTGAATAACCATAAGCATTCGCAGAAATAAATCCCATGAACAAAACTGTAATGGTCCACTTTCATTCGGTGACAAATTTCATCAGGTACCATCGTCTCAAAGTAAATGAGCCATGACAAAGTGCACATATACTGAAAACTTCTTTGACCTATTTATTTTTTCAAAAGAAATATTTTTTTTAAATATTTCTGCACGCCTGTAAAGAAGATACAAAGACCTTGACAAAAAGGTACCACATGACCCACTTTCCCTATTCAAAAAATTCAGAGGATTGATGGGGATGGCACAGGGGGCAACAAAAAGCTTTCAAAAATGCATAAAATTTGGTGAAACTGAAACAAAAATTGACCAGTTTCAGGATTTCGGTGCCAAATATTTTTCTTCTGAGAAAATGAATTTGTTCCATAAATTTGACGCGCACTGTAGAGGAAAGTCACCAAATATGAAATAGTATCCTAATATGGAATACCTTCATTTCTCCAAGACTATAAGTAATAAACGGAACATTCGACCATCTTCTGTTTCATTCGGTCTACTAACTATCGCACTCACACCATCGAGTCAGTTGCGCAAACGCTTAACGTGTCGCAGGCGTGTTTTGTGTTGTCGTGAAGAAAATTTTAAAAGGTAAGTGAGTAGTAAATGAGTATTACCAGCTGTTATGTTTGTATACATAAGTGTTATACTATTTGGTATATCGGTATTATGTTTATTTCACCATTTTGTGATCTTTTGTCATTAAAATATTGTGACTTGAAGAAATATTTTGAAGTGTTTGAACTAGTATAAAGATCTAAATATGGTCGTCGGTGTCTAATTATGGAATATGCTTGATGTGTGGGCTCTGGGCACATTATGATTGTGCTGGCCTAGAGTTTGATACTTGGATCTGTGACTTTTGCAAGTAATTATGTAACTTCTTTCATTTATCACAATATGTTATATTCATTTAATTGATCTCAAAGATATTAATGTCCATTTTTGTTATTGTTATGTTGATTTAAGCTTATATTCCATATATGGGTTCCTATTTTATATTTGGTTACTCATTTGTGATTTTGTTTTTTGTGTTAGATTTTAATTAGATAACTAATATATTTGTAGGAGGTTGTATGTAAGAATAGCACTGAAGCTAAATATCGCCTGTTTACATTGAATTTTTTTTTTCATCAATAAAGACGGTTATTATTATTATTATTTGATTAGGGGCTGTTAATTACTACATATAAATAATATAATAGTATAATAATTAATAGTATAAACATTAAACTGATTTAATTAATATGAAGTTTTCTCTTTATATCCCAAAAACAAAATGGTATTCCATATTTGGTGACTTTCCTCTATATCAAATAAATTTTACTAAATAAATCATGAGGAATTACTAACTTTTAATATTTTTCATTCGAATTCATATGAAATTGGTTGTTCTTAAAGGATGTCCTGATGATCAGATAACCTCCAGCATATCATCAATTTTATGAAAAGAAATACCAAAATGATTGTGAGTAATCAGCTAGCATTCTTGCTTCTTCAACAGAAGTACTCTTCCAACCACCATTACGTTTCAACGAAATCATACTGGCACCAGCTTTTACCAGAAGACAATGACCTGTATATTTATCAGGATCGTGCAAAACCCAAATTTGGCCAAATGTTTTTTTTTCCAACTGGTACGCTGACCGCTTCTGTAGAAGAAAAAACTTTTCTCCAGGAAATTTTTCAGACAAATCGGTTAAGTGTCCGCGCAGCACATTTCGATTGATTCATTCCACAAGACTGTTTGCTACCCACTTCTCAAAATTTTTGTACTTTTTGTCATGGGGGTCTTCAGCATATGGTTTCATACTGCTATTTACAGTTTTTCCTGATTTTTTTCGAGAAAATTCCAAATATCTTCCATAATTGGAATTATTATTATAAAAAAATTGGATTCAATTTCCAAATTTTTGTTGCTTTCTAACAGATTGCTTCATAATGATCCCAAAGATGTTGTTAGAAAGGCTGTTTTCGATCCAAGATGGGAGATTTTTCGTCTATAAATTTGTATTCATTATTTTATTTTCTGAGTGATTCAGTTTTTGAAATTTATATTTATGTGTCACATCAGTTCGAAGGCATTCACAAAAATGAATTGAATGTCTAGATATTAAGGGTGCTTCAGTTGGGATACTAATAATCAGTTTATCAGTTTGCCACATATAAACCTCTTTCGTATAAAAGCTTTAATTATTATTCATCTTTTCTATTGTTTGAATTCGTTGTATGTAATCTTATCAAGCGAATCAAACTCGATGGAAAACAATATCTGCTAATGAAGGTTCATATTACTCAAAGTAATATCTGATGTGGGTTTATAGTTAATTATATAACTTCATCGACAATAAGTGAAAAACAGAATAACCTATTAGTGCCTTACGAACTGAAGGGAATAATGGATTAACTGCAATTACCGATGAAATTGACGAATGTGAGAGAACCTGCGCTTAATATTCTTCGAATAGAATAGAATCGTTAATAGATTGGTCGAGATGAATGTATGTATCACAGTTGTTAAATGAATTCAATTCTATATGCTCCAATGCATCACGTATGTCGAATTGTTCTTATTGCACTCTCTCCATAAGATATACTATTTAGATTTCGATAGAGATCTTCTCTTGACTCAAGGGTATTCGTGATAATAGTTAGTCAAAAATAACCAACTAAAAGTCATAATATTACAAGAACTTTTTATGGAATAGGAATTTTTGGTGGAATTTCGAACTCAGTTTGAGATAATTCAGTTACACAGATCTTAGCTATATGTGAGATATGAAAATATTATATTCTCCTAAGGAGATTCAAGTAACAAATACTGTCCAGCCTATACCTCTGTAAGCAGTGTAAGCAGTTCACTCGTCTCGTAAACAGAGGTCTCCACTCCATTAAATTTGTTGTCTGATTTTTACTTCCCTGAGAAAGGTTTTTTCACCCATCTTCCGCATTATTCTCTAATGAATGTGATGATAGATAATTCCAACTACGATGCTTCATGGGGGCATCGTACCTCTTAAGGCGATTCGTTACAGAAGCGCACTTTTTTCTGTCCAACTCTTCCTTCTTCAATTTCTCAAAAGAGTGGTAGGTAATGAGCCGTGGAAAATAGCAAAAACGATGTAACTCACGAAGCAACATATTTGTTGACACTATGTTTTATACAGGAAACCACGCTGGATACTCTTCATCTAGGGGTGGCAATGATGTATTGAAAACGTCGGGATTTCGGATTCAATCTGAATATTTGATAGGAGGGTTGGTTTATGGAGACAAAGTGATAGTTTGGATTGGTTTTTGATGAATATTTGGTATTATTTGAACAAAAAGAGAGGATGAAGCAGTGATGATTTCGTGAAGCTGGCCATTGGCCGCAAAATTGCTTTGAATTTGATACATAGCAAAATTCGGTATAGAGGTGTAGAGTAGAGCAGTGGAAATTTGATTTTATTTTCATCATTTCCTAGATACTCATTGCCCCCATCAGTTTGGACATGCTAAATATGTTTCAGAGTTTCTATTGACAGTCTTGTTGTATTATGCTCGATATGCCTTTGTCAGGATTATAACCGGGAATTTATAGTTTTTTCAGCAGTAATTCCTTCCTGAAAGTACGGAACATATTTGAGGATTTTTGCAAATATCAGCCATTGTTGTCTCTGTAAAATTTCGGAGAATATAAATAGATTCTAATCCATATCCTAATTTTATTTCAACTATATACACTTCTGTTTTGGCCCAAAATCCAGTTGTAGCATGTATTTGGGTGTATTCAGAAACAAAAATTGAGAAATAAATTATTGACACAACTTCAAAGGAGGGTAATGAATTTTTTAGGCATGAATTATACAAAAACTACAAAAACACAAGATTTGAGAAATTTTCTATATATAAGGTATTTATTTATATTGCACTCTGAGAGAACTCTGATTCATTCATAATAGATCACGTCCCTAATAGATAATAAAGTAGATGTCACGGAAACGAGGACAAAATCTTGTATAAAGCAAAACTTCATTCGAAAATCAACGTTTCGTCTGAATTCACAGACTTCATGAGGACTGTAGAGGAGACAAAAAGGAACAATAAGAGAAGACAAAATATCACAGATTCAGCAAACTTACCCTGAATGAACATTGCAAAATTGAGTTGTATGAATAAAAAACATAGTAAAAACATGAAGACACAGCGCGATAATAAATGAATTAATCGAAAAGTATACAGACAAACATGAAAAATAACAAACTATTGAATTTAAAAGAAAGTACACAATTCAGTGGAACTATATCAGACAAACCAAGCAATGGAAAACGACATGTGATATCTACGTATCTTTGAATATGTCCAACAAAGAACAATATTATCTACTTACAAATTCTCACGTACCTACACTACAATACACAAATAATTTTTTTCGGCTATCGTTTTCGAGTTATAAACCAAACTTATAGTTTTTTTAATGGGACACCCTATATTTCATTTCACCATTCAAAATAATTTTCATAATTGAAATTCGAATTTCATACTTTCATACCCATGAAAAACTGTAAGTTATTACTCAAAAACGGCGTACGCCAATGAATTCTACGTCAAAGATAGTTTTCATCTTGAAAATATCATGAGAGGTTATCGAGGTACATAGTATGCCCATGCCCGAAAACGCCATAATTTCAAAATCACCGTGTAACTTCCAAAATTTTTTATATACCAATGAACTGAATGCATCTTTGAATTAGCCAACTAAAGCTAGACCGAAAATTTCATACTTAAAATTTTATATCTCCAACGGTTTCAGGAATACCCTTAGGGGACAGCGAATTTGGGAAGCACTGTACAGGGTGGGCATAATTGGTGCTACATGAACTTAAACTTTTTAACCTTAGGAGATAGAGAAAAATGAATTTCTTCGAGAAACTGATAATGCCATAAACTGCATTCCTCTATCTTCTTTCGTTTCCGAGTTATAGGCCAAAATTGAAATTTGGGCGATTTCAACTTTGGTCATTATCTCCGTTTCTGTTTTTGCTGAGATGTTGAAATAAAAACATTATACAGGCACTTTTCTGATAGCAATCCAGTGGTGTACTCTGATTTTTTTAAGAGGTTTATTTGCTGAGTTATAACATAAAGTTGTGTTTTTTCTTATCGAAACAGTAGTTTGAAATGACTTAGAAAGAATCGCCATTTTTTCCCTTTTCAGAAATGTATAGTTTTAGTTTATGTAGCATCAATTTTGCCCACCCTCTACAATATCAATTTAATCATGCAGACATAAAAGAAAAGAAAATGAATCTGTGAATTAAATAACTATACTACAAAATGAACACATAGACAATACTGTCGCTTCTGGCGTTTCAATGCTGGATGGCGCCAGAATGATATCACATGCATGCATGGAACAATTTAAAGTCTTTATAAGATTGTCGATTACATCTTTACTCCGAAACACGCGGTTGAAATAGATAACTCACGTACGATGTGCTTACACGAACTTCAATACTCGTTAGTAATGGCTCTGGACAAAGAGTTAAGTACCTACATTGTAAACTATGTGCTGTTTTCGGTTGGTAATGAAAGATTTTGGTCTTGCGAGTAACTCGGGGTCTGCTTCAAGTAGAGGAATTCTGAATCACTCAGAATACTACGCAGAAATAGGTTGAATGAATGAATGAATTGGAAAATCTCTGAAAACTGAGAGAGGATTACTGGAGCATTGAGTGATTTTGGATCGTTCATTGATTGATGTACGATCATTATCCTTTCAAATTATAGATAGCCTAAGTAGAAGTAAATATATAGTGCACGTCCTCTACGCTTTGTGAAGATGAATTCGTCATAATCCGTCCTGCCGATACACCGACGTTTCGTCGTCGATATCTCGTCATACATCCCTAACCAGGACCATCTAGGGTAGGGTTTCTCAAACTTTTGGCTCCACGAACCCCTGTTGACGTTTCCCGATGCCGGCGAACCCCTTTACAGTACTTTAATGCCCAAAAAAAATAAAATTGCGCCTCCTACTTATCGAGACGCCATTAAGTAATTCTTGTCGCGAACCCCCTTCCGTCAGATGGCGAACCCCAAGGGGTTCGCGAACCCCACTTTGAGCTAGGGCGAGGATGTTCTCGGTGTCAGGTGATGACACGGACTTCGCATAAATCTTCTATTTCGAGTAAAAGGCAGAGCTTCGTTTCAGGAATTATATCGACAAATCAGGTGGAATAGGAGTTGGTACGTGAGGTATGCGAGACGCGGTACCTATAAGGCCCGTTGGGTCATTGATATGAACGATTACAGCATATTGGTTTGGCTTTGTCGCCGCTGTGACCAAGGATGGACATCTACCGTTTACTTAACTGATCGGTATTCGTCACCATTAGCCGTTCTTCCTGTGCCCGATCGTGCCGACTGCTACGCGTGCTGACTGCTAACGGTGACATCGGGCTTGGTCGTTTTCTCTGATTGAACTTTTGTGGTCGGTGCATGGCACCGGACAAAGAGGAGACGGTACCCATCGATGGATGGTGCCGATTGTCTAAGATGCCGTCCACTAGGCATAGGTTCAAATACATATATGTGTTCGTTTCATATCAAGAAGGTTTTGAGCTTCAAGTATGAAGTATTTTATTGTGGCTTTAAAATACCATCATCAACATCACATAAAGATGGAACATGGAACATTGGAATTCAATGATTATTCTAACATTTCTAACAGAACAATGAGTACGTCTAAGGAAGAGACAACACAAACAACGACGAGAACCGTAACGCATCAGTACTGGGATGTTCATATGAATAGAATACGATTGAAGTTCTGGTGATTCCTCTACAAATCAAAATCTTATTTAGAAAATCCTGCTTTACGCTGATAAAATTTTACAATGAGGAGACGTTAACGCGTTCAATTAAAATTTCAACCAATATCATTAACACCATTACGAATACATCCACAAATGATCACAGAGTATATCAAAAAGCTAGGAAATTTTGACATTCCTAATAAAATTTGTCATAGAAAAAGTCAAGATTTCCCAACTGTTAGAAAATATTCATTTCCTTACTGTAAGGAAATTATTTTTTCCTTACAGTTGTCAGTGTTCTACATAAGCATATTCGTACTTTTCTCTATAGATTTATCTGGCAATAATTCTAATGGAGCAGTATTTACTGCCTCAAACAGCTCCAGACGAGTCCTAGTAATAGAAAATTCATCATCACTTATCATTTTACACTGTTTTGTCTTCGAGAAGACCAGCAATTAGATTAATATTAATCAAGTTTGACAATTCAGCATTAATACGTGTCCATAGTAACGCAACCAATTCCATTCCGGATTTCAAAGCTCCATTTATTTATGAATCGAATAATTCGCGATTTTCTTCAAAATTCATTAAAATCTGTCGAATTTCAAACGATTTGCGGAAAAATAGTATGTTTACCTCGTAGGAAAAGCCACATTCCTGGACATCTTCACGATCGTCCAGGTAAGGCTTTTCCTACCCGGTAAACAATGTACCTACTATTTGTAACTGACATTTCCTTACAACTCTTCCACATGAGTCGAATATTGAATTGGAAAACGGCATGAATAATCAATTCGAAGATTGTGAATTAAATTCCATGATGATCCGTGAGTCGTGACTGATAACGAAGAAACTTCAGGAAAAAATCTTGTATTGAAAAATTTAGAAGATTGAAGAAAATAAATTTGCAGCGTTTAAAAGTAATATTGAACACAAAATATTTCAAGAACTTTTGTCAAATTAAATAAAAACGAAATCAACTGAATCAACTGAATCGGAGATTCGGATTTCAAAATGTTGTAGGAAAGTAATTAAAAAAAAAATTCATGCCATTTGACAATTGAATTTCGAAGCTGGCAACAACATTGAAAATCTCTTTTCTTATTCGTTTCGACCACCATATATGAGTCAATGCAAGCACATTCGCTATTTCTTAAATGTTACACCCTGTATTTCATTCTCCTAATCGATAGAGCTCTTTCTTTTGATTCCAAAAATGATCTTTATGGAGGTCATTTTCGGCAGTTTCCCAAAAATAAAGATTTTGTCGTCTAAATCTGAGGCAGATGTAGAACGCCACTCGAGAATGCTGTGATTCCATGGATGATAAAACAATTAGGTTTTTCTGTTTGACATCTTTTTGAACTTATAATTTGAGAGTTAGGTAATACAGAAAACTGCTGAAAAAAACCTCCATAAAGTATATATTTTTGAAATCAGAAGAACGAACTCTACCGATTAGCAAAATAAAATACAGGGTGTCATTTAAAGAATAACAGTTCTCATAAAATTTTTAGGTTTACGATGCTTTTATGCATTCCTTAGTACTGAATTCTGAATGCTCATAAAAAACACTACAAATGCCTATTTGAACGTTTTTGTACGACCAATATTAACTGAAATAGATATTGTGAGTAAAATATAAACAATCACCCGGTACATACCAGCGGAAAGGTTCGACTATAGGTGAACGCCGTAGAGTTTGCCACAAAAAATATGAAAATAAAAAAAGTTAAAAAAAAACTAAAATGAAAGCAAGCGAATGTAACAAGTATCTTATTGATAGCTATCTATAAAAGCAGAGATAGTTGAAAACTTATACCTTCAAAAGAGTAAAAGTCGATAAGAGTTTTTCAATAATACCCAATTTTGAAAACCTCGATGACCGATATTGAATGTAATGAACTTTGTTGTGTGAGATTCCGCCTAGGGTCATACTTAATGTAAATTTCCGATGCAAGAAAAAACTAATCTATTACCACGTTACAAATTTCGACTTCCTATAAATCTCTACTAACCTCAGATATCCCTTTAATTTCGGAACAACCTGTCGTGTGTCCCAGTATAATTAAGTTTGAGACACCGTTAGTAATTATGTTTATGGGCCGCGTATTAATTCTTTTATAATTATCAGTTATTTGGAGTCATTTTTCGAGGGGAGCCATTAGGCCGTTAGACATTCAGCCTAACGAAGTGATAATAACTCAGGCTGAATGGTGGAATTATTCGCGTTGCAAAGTATCAATATTATCATACCAGAAAGCGTTTACGATCACGTAGGCGTGATTGATTGGAACGTATGTATTTCAATGGGGAAACAGCTACTATAAAATAAGTATTTAATTATTGAGTGGAACTAATAAATCGATTAATGTACTGCCAAAAGGCGAATGTGGCCAGGAGAGATGGGGAATACAATTACTGAAGCCGTTTAATATTCTTCATGCTCGTACGGAGTTGGTTTTCCATCATAAGTTATATTGTTGGATGATGACTAGATACGATACTATGTCTCCAGGTAGGTGAAATTGATATTTACATGGGAAAGCAGAGTTCACAGGTTCAAATACTCATATACTAAAGAAAATAATTGCGCTACATAGCTATTTCGCTATTCATCAAGCAAAGGTATTTTGGTAATCTCCAGTTGGTTTACTACTTGTTGGGGTAAAAAACGACATTTCGATATTAAAGTCCATTTTCATAACCAACACGCTTGAGTGGCTTCAGCTGATGTCCACTTAATCAAATTTGAATTGCTGAAGTAAATTAAATATTTTTGAAGTATGATGGCAATATCGATTTTCTTGATTCTCTAAGGTTTTAATACTTCTTAATCTCATAAAAATCAATTCAAGAGTCATGAAGAATATTCTAAAAACGAAAAAAATTAGAAGACTAGACAGTAAAGAGATTTGCCCCAGTCTATTTCTATTCTACTTCACGGTTTTATACAAATGCATAAAATCTTTTTGTCCTCATTTATATCTGACAACATAAGGAATTAAATTCGAGAAATGATTTTCTCAACCGAACAATAAAAAAAATAACCTTCTTAATAATATTTATACAGGGTGTTTCACCATAAACTGGAGAAACATATATTGCCGTGTAAATGACACCGAGGAAGTCATTTTTGCCTTATGACATATACCCCGTTTTCGACGAATAAGCGATACAGGCTGTTTAATGTCAACTTTGAGCAATATTCTGGTATCTGTCTGTGGTGAGTTATGCGTGACATTTGAAAAAACGGTTACTGGCCACATCTTAGTATTTTTCAGGGCTCAATTCAATTGTGGTAAAAAAAAAATTCAAAATGGCGGAAAGCCTGCAAAATTGGAATTTTTTTTTCTCGGTTGCCAAATTAAAAAGCACTATTTCAACGTACTCGATTTTCTAAGATTTTCCGTAAAAAATTTTTTTCCAAATTCGAACTCAACGTTTTTTTACATGTCTTCAGTGAAAAAAAAATTTTGGCCGAAATTGTTGAACTTTTCCATGGTTGCACTATCTTTCATTCCGAATACTGAGGTGAAAACAGAATGGAATAATATCCATTGGTTTTTTTTGTAGCCTTCCAAAAATTACGCTCGGAGAACTTTCATAATTTTTATTCAAAAAACTGGAAGCCGTACGAAGGCCAAAATTGTGCTAATGGGCTGCCAGAATGACCCGGACAGAAATATGAAATTATAAACCAAAAAAATTTTTTTCAAAAACTTTGCTAGGATTCGAACTCTCTACGAGTATGAATTGGACTTGTTTCAATCTTATGAATTTCCGTTACCGAAGCGACGCTAGTAACTCGAAAGTGGAGAGTTCGATTCCCACCAAAGTTTTTTGAAAAAAATTTTTTTGGTTTATAAATTCATATCTCCGTCCGGGTCACTCTGGCAGCTCATTAGCCTGAATTTGGCCTTCGTACGGCCTCCAGCTTTTTGAGTAAAAATTATGAAAGTTCTCCGAGCGTAATCTTTGGAAGGCTATAAAAAAAACCAATGGATATTTTTTCCTTCTGTTTTCACCACAGTATTCAGAATGAAAGATAGTTCAACCAAAAAAAAACTTTTGTTCGAATTTTGAAAAAAAATTTTCACGGAAAATCTTAGAAAATCGAGAACGTTGAAATAGTGCTTTCAAAATTGGAAACCGAGAAAAAAAATTCAAACTTTTCAGGCTTTCCGCCATTTTGAATTTGTTGTTTCAGAATTCTACACCACAATTGAATTGAGCCCTAAAAAATACTCGGATGTGACCAGTAACCGTTATTTCAAATGTCACGCATAACCCACCACAGTTATCAGAATATTGCTCAAAGTTGCATAAACACCCTATATCTCGCTCATACGTCGAAAACAGGGTATATGTCATGAGGCAAAAATGACTTCCTTTAATCCTTGGTGTCATCTACACGACTATATATGTTTGTCCAGTTTATGGTGAAACACCCTGTATATTCTTTTAAAGGCAGCAATACAAACTTTTTTCAAATCCAATAACATATGGCATAAGGCGCGTGTGAGGAAATGGTGACAAGAAACAGATTGTATAAAAAAAATCTGTTTCCCGCTCAACAATAAGTGTTAGCAGAGAGAATGTAAACGGGGTACCATACAAAATAATAAAATATGTAGACATTTTCCATTCATGAAAGCATTCCTGGATTCATGAATAATACCAACATTATATTAAAAAGAAAGTATGCATAAATTGGTGATTTTTACGTTGGATGACTAAAGGGAAGAAAAAACATAAAAAATGACCACTTATGAAAATATCCGTAATTTCTCTTGCGTTCTATTCTGTGCCTGTCGATATTTTCTACAATCATTCATTGCACCTCTGTTCGTAAAGTTCTGACATTTATACGAATTGATAATTCGCTTTGTAAACGAAAAAATCTTTTGTTATGTATCATGTTTTAAACCTTAAAGATTAAAGTTATTGCTTAAGTGGTCTTTTGGATTGATATTGTCAGATCTAATCTCCCCTCAAGGGAAGACGAGATTCGATAATTTTGACCGAGTCACAGGGTTGTTTATTTTATTGGCAGGATATAATTAAATTCACTTATGTCTCCGTCTTCCTTTCACCTGTAACCATCCAAGTAAAAGTGATGAAACTAATAAACGCTAATTAAATTAACGCATCGAATAAAAATGTCGCGTGTCTGTTTGATGCTTCGAAAAAGACATCCGGCTCACGGAAACGCCAGTAGAGTTATCAAAATGGATGTGCGAACCAGGAAATGTCGTGCAAAAAATGCAGTCGTCGACAAAGCCTGTCACTAACGGATGAAAAAAAGCAGGTTGGTGAAACTGAAGCACGAGGCTACTTTTGATATGGCAAAAAACGGTGCGGGAGCTTGTTGAAATTCATGGCGAGTGATTAAGGTATGGATAACGACAACAATAAAATATGCAGAAACTGAGAAAATTGGTTTATTAGATACAGAGTGTAACAGCCAAATGAAATAAATTCGATAACGAATAAATAAGGGTGTGTTGGGAAAAACGCTCGGACACGTCGATTTGTAATTTTCAATGCGCATATTTTTCAAGAAAATAATATTATATAGGGTGTTCCATGTGACCGCGGCCAATACCAACTTCCTTATTTCAAATGCAACCCCCTGTATATTATTTATTTTTCGGATTCTTCAGAGAATTCTAGACACAATTCATGTATTCTAGAATTTTCTGAAGAATCCAAAAAATAAATAATATACATGGGGTTGCATTTAAAATAAGAAAGTTGGTATTGACCACGGTCGCATGGAACACCCTATATAATTTTATTTTCTTCAAAAATATGCGCATTTAAAATTACAAATCGACGTGTCCGAGCGTTTTAGCTAACACTCCCTCATTTATTCGTTATCGAATTTACTCCATTTGGCTGTTACACTCTGTATAGGGTTGGGATGAAATATGGAACCAAGTGAATATATTTTCAACCCAAATTAAAAACCCCATGCTTTTTATAATTGGTAACATCATACCTACTATAAGTTTAGTGGAAATAATTTGTAAATAAAATTTAAGGTGATTTTCAATCGTTATAATGCCTCTGTTTTAAATTCTAGAATTCTCGCTTCTTATTTCTTTGTTCTGCTGAGTTCATTTAATTGATTTTGGACTTAGTCCAAATTGAAATAAGGCATAATGCAAAACCATGAAGTTGAATTGTAATTTATTTATTTCAGATTTCAATTGATTACATTTCCCTGAAATCATTCCGATTCACAGACCCTTCCAATCCTCCTCATCATATCATATCGTGGGAGACAATAACATTTTATCAGCCATAAAAATTTATAACCGTTCAAACCTAACTTCCACTTCACATGTTACCTACGGATGGAAATGATCAGAATCCGTAGCATTTTGAATGATGGCAGACTATGCCATCAGAGGATATCGAATGCATCAATAGGAGCCTATTAATGTAATTTACAACCCTTTCTACGACTAGAAGAAGGAAATGAAGCAACGTGTTTTAATGTTCAATGGACAGAAACATATGGGCATCGTGAAAGGATGGAGAGAAGTCAGGTGTAGCCCTGACCTCCTATGGACTCCGCGCTGTATGACACCACGGAGTCATTTTTCAGAATTAGTTTTGGGAAAGATCGATGCTAGCATTTTTGAACACACCCCGGTTGGAGATTGACATTATACCTATTCATGGTGAATGATTTGGAAATGATCCATCTCCATAGCATTGGTATTCTATGAAATTTTGTACAGTATCTCTTGAAGGTGAAAAATTTCTTTGAAACTAAACGATTATGGATTCATGTTAACAAGAAATTTTCTTTATGAAATAATTTTTTCAATCGACTAGTGATGTCCTTTCACTGAAATTTAATCACCCTATATATGATTTGGTGTTATCGATGTAAATTCAACGTTGTGAAAAATTATTTTGGAGCACTTCTTTACAAAATGAATGCGTGAATTTTCTCACAGCTTGAATAAAAAGGGTTTTCCAATAAGAGGTCACTTCTGAAGCTGTCATTTTTTGACATTTCACAAGGAGAAACTACGACATTATTAGGAATGTAACGATACACGATTCAACAACAAATTGGAATTATTAAAATTCACTATGAAAATGGTGAAAATTTGGACGTCGTGAAGCATCTTGTCGAACCGCAATACAAAAGTTAGTGGAAAAATTTGAGGTGATCGAACAAGTTAGCGATGTGAAGAATAAAACCCGTGCACTCGCTCAAGAACAGCCGAGAATATTGCTGCTATAGCTGATAGTGCTGAAGAAAACCCAGGTTTGTCAATTCCTCGTCTTTCGTCGGGATTAGGCAATCCAAAACGTTCGGTTTATTTCATTTTATATTCATTTCACATACACCAGAGGTAGTTTTATGTAAAGGTTTTCAACTTATGGTCCGGCAGGGTCATTTGATCTTACTTTTTCGAGAATGAGGCTGGAGCAACAGTTACGGTGAAAAGATTGCGCTATCGAGAGATGATCAATGAGTTCAAAACTTCACAGTTCTTCTAATTTCTAATTCATTTACCATAATCGTATCCTCGATCCATAGAAGATTCAGATTTCAGATAGGGATTTACCAGTAGCGACATCTTTATCTGATCTGGGGCGACGGATTCCCGATAACATTGCATCTAAGCCTAAGACAAAATTAATCGTCTCAGAGCCCGGTCGGATGATGTAGAAGCAATTAGGATAAGGAATAGACATGCAAATTTCCTGCAATTGACCCACAGGCGGTCCAAATCCTCGCCATGTTACTTAATCCAACACATCCAGCGAAAGACTGCGGGTTCCGTTAGGGCGACTGTATCAAATTAAATGCAAATTAGTTCACGAACGATTTGCGATCCTAATTTAATCAACGATAAAACTAATTGGTGAAAAGATCTTCATCCGTTCAGATACCATGAGAAAACGTTGTACCAAGGGTTCATGTTCTTTTTCAAAAGACAGCATCAATTTTGACAGGAAATGCTTGTTGATGTCATTGTTGGAAATTTTTGTCGATAGTATTCAAACGACGATTTCTGACACCTTTATTTCCGTTACTTCAGCGATGATCATTTGAAGACGTTGGTGGTTGGTGCAAGGGCGTCGCCAGCCTTTGAGTTGGGGGGGGGCAATTGAGCTAGGGGGCGCAAAAAAATCAGAATAGAAATAATGAACTGATCTCCGTATATTATGCTATCATTTCATGAGTTTTTAAGGGATTTTGGAGCTCTAGGGTGGGGGGGGGGGGGCAGCTGCCCCGTCTGAGCGGAGCAAATCTTCGCCACATCTCGAGCGCTTTTATATGCGCTGAATCAGTTTAATTTATTTCTTTTCAAGCTTATGTAACGATTCGTCGTAAGATGGGCTGCAAGAATGAACCGGACAGAAATATGAATTTATAAAGCAAAAATTCTGTTTTCAGAAAATTTTGGTGAGAATGGAACTCTCCACTTTCGATTAACTAGCGTTGCTTTGGTAACGGAAATTTATGAGATTAGAATAAATCCAATTCATACTCGTAGAGAGTTCGAATCCTACCAAAGATTTTGAGGATTTTTTTTTGTTTATAAATTAATATGTCTATGCGGGTCATTTTGGCAACCCATTAGCACAATTTTGGCCTCCCTACGGCTTCCAGTTTTTTAAATGAAAATTATGAAAGTACCTACTCCGAGCATAATCTTTGGAATGCTACAACAGGAAAACCAATGGATACCTATTATTTATAATTCTGATCTCACCTCAGTATTCAGAATGAAAGATAGTTCAATCATGAAAAATTCCAACAATTTTGGCCGAATTTTTTTCTTCAGTGAAGACATGTGAAAAGAAGTTGAGTTGGAATTTTGAAAAAATTTTTCACGGAAAATCTCAGAAATCTAGTACATTGAAATAATGCTTTCCAAATTGGCAACCGATAAAAAAAATCCAACTTTCCAGATTTTCCGCCATTTCGAGTTTTTTTTAGAATTCTACACCACAAATGAATTGAGCCCTAAAAAACTAAGATGTGACCATTGTGACCAGAAAAATCGTTATTCCAAATGTCACACAGTTATCAGAATATTGCTCAAAGTTGACATAAAACACCCTGTATCTTGCTTATACGTCGAAAACTTGGTATATGTCATAAGGCAAAAATGACTTCTTGTATTTCGGTGTCATCTGCACGGCTATATATGTTTGTCCAGTTTATGGTGAAACACCCTTTATATCTCTTTCCGACTGAACTTCAGTTTAGGAATAGAATAAACCATCCTTAATTCGTACATTTATTTCTCAAAATATTCACTGAAATAATCGACGATTCTGAGATCTACAGGGTGTATTTTTATGTGAGGCTTTCCTTTTGACAGGTGATAGAACTCATCAAAATGAGTTATTTTACCGAAAATTTCTCAAATGAAATGTTCAATTTAAAAAATTGATCTGTTCTACGCACTCGAATTTTTTGCAAATGTGTTAGATAAGAAGACAAAAAACAAGAGATGTAGGTAGATTTCTACGGAGAAGCAGGCGAGGGAGCAGGCTCGGACTGAGGAATTTTCAGATTCACCTAGAAATTATAAAATATTCTAGTTCCATTTCTCAAAACAGGGGCATAATTCGCATATCGAATTTTTTCGGTAAAATTACATATTTTGATGAGTTCTTCCATCTGTCAAAAGAGAATCCTCACCTTAAAATACACCCCGTATACAGGGTCTTTCACGAGGAACCTCACCCATATTTATACGGGAAACTACTGAACGTATTTTCATTTTTGGGATTTTTCAAGATGTAAGATTGATGTATCCACTTTAAAAATCGAAATCGCGATTCATGATACAGGGGGTGAAAAAATCGCTTTCAAAGTTAGGGATGACAAAATCGTGAAAAATCAATTTTTTCAAATTAGAACCCCATTTTTTTTATGGCAGATATTGAATCTACGTTAAAAAATAATGTGAGTGTATGCATCACACCCTTGCCCTAAAGTGGATATTAACTCAGAAAATATCTCGGAAAATATCCATTTTAGGGCAAGGGTGTGATGCATACACTCACATTATTTTTTAGACCCTGTAGATCTTGATGCACCGATTACCTACTTTTTTTATTATATTGGTCATAGAAATCAACTTTTTTTTTCATCATATCATTGGATGATGAATGATAAGGGGCGCCAATGTCCGTAAAATCGTAGATAGGGGGCTGCTCCACGCTTATTTCTTATGACCCTCACCAAAAATCATAGCCTATCGTATGAAATGTATTGAAGACATAAAAGTGCAAATTATCTCATTAATTGTGGTGAAAAGGCTTATTATTGACTTGGACACCGTATAGTAAAAACCCCTAGATACGACCATGATGATGATGGGAGTTTCATAACGGCGTATCTTTTATCAATGGCTTTAAAATGTTGGATTCTGAATAGGTGGCGCCACGTAGTAGGGAAATCTTGAACTGTTCCACGATTAATTATTTAGATATTTGATAATACCTAAAGGAAATTCCGTACAGGGATGAACATGAGTTAATTGCAACGAAAGTGTATACATAGATACTGTTTTACACTTTATTATTTGTTAAATTGCGAAGTTACTGCTGAAGAACAAAAAAATATTAATGAGTATGTAATCTAATTTCCTAATAGATTTCTGAATTCTTTTTTTAATTAAATGAAAGTTGGTGCAGAAGTTTGGAAACAAATCGTATCATATCCATCGGTGATAAATTGAAGACAATGGTGTGGAATGCTTTTTTCAAATAACATGTGGTTTATTGCCATCCTCAGTTATAACGATAAAATATAGCATAAATATGTCACATTAAATTTAGTCATCAAGTTTCAGAAGAAGAACCATGTATTTTCATTTTTTCGAATCATGAATGAAGCAACTCTCACTGTCTTCTGTAACTGATCATCCTGCTCGTCTGATATCAAAACTTACTTCCCCTCTAGAGCTTTGCAGCTTACAAAGTTCCCCAGCAGAGGGCACCACCTCGCGATGAAAGCTTCATATGGTAGCGCGATACCAAGTCGAGCTTCGATCGATGCCAAGCTCTTCGGCATCAAGCTCCGACTACTCGAACCTAGGTGGCGTGACAACCGCTCCATGAGTCTCCGAGGAAACCAACTCCCCACCACCGTCACTTTCCCCCTATCATGAGCAACAGAAAGAGGCGTGGTTTTCAAAGAATTGCAAATTTTTTCAGTGGACGTTACGGAAAGGAGGAGTCATAAAAAGGTATAGCGGCATTATGGTAGCGACGTGCGTCCTGCGAATACGCGTTGCGCATGCCGGAAGTAAGTGTTGTGACGCATAGTGCGGGGAGATAGGAAAGGTTATCCTTATCCATGCACTTGTTACAATCGCGTTTCTCTGTGCAGTTTGGAATAGACTCCCGCGCTTTGTATGTAATATATGTTCCAACTTGCAGAAACCTCAAACAAGGTTTAATATTGTGCTGTTGCCTGCTGCCAGTGATTTGCAAGAACGGTAAATATGAGATTTTGTTTGTGTTGATTCAGTACCCAGTACCTCTCCCATGTTGCACTTCACACTCGCTAGAGGTATTTCATGTGACACTGAACAAATATAGCATGGTACATGCTAATGAGGGATATATTGCCCGTCATCCAATATTGTCTTGTACAAATATTTGTTCAGTAATTCGTCCTGGTCATTTTGACATTGGAAGGACTTGCCATGAGGAAGGTAGCCTACCTAGTTTGAAACTTTGGGTAACTTGGAATTTCATCAGTGACAATTTTTATCCATACCGTCAGTTATTCTATTGGCTGACATAATGGAGTGCTTCGCTTTTCGATTAACTCTTCTGTACCTACACCTATACATACTTCTAATTCGGAAGGTATAGGGATAACTCCGTTCAATAGTAGTTACCTACCTACCTACAGAGTATTGGATCGTTCTTTCATTTTTCTCACGGATTTATTTGCGAAAAATTTCCTGTGGAGCTTACTAACTCCAAAGGGAGCTGATATTTTATTCTTCATTGTATTCCTAACCCTTAGAAGAGTTTTGTCTCTTTCTCTTCCTCTTCTTCAAAAGGCTAGAGACAAAAATGAAGACCCAAATTGAGCTTCTCTCATAATTATGTTTTTGGGTTGTCATCAAAATTTCTGGTCGTAAGACCGGATTCGTCTATCTTCATTGCGAAGGCCAGAGATGGGGACTCAAATTGACAGAAATGGACTATTTTTTGCTTTGATGAAGCAATGATAGGATGGAATCTATTTGTCCTAGTTGCTACTTATACTGTGTATATATTATATCATCGTGAGAAAAAGACAAATTTTGTTCAATATTGATGACATAATAGTTGTAGTAGGATCCAGCCAAGTCAAGGGTTGCGTTTTATGCAAACATATTTTTGCATAGATGGCAATTCTGTGTGGTTGCTTCCTTGATATTGTAGCTTGTCTCCAAACGTTGGTCCTAATCTTGATTTTTCTTACAGACCCTTCCATGCGTGAAGTGCGCCGATCGTCGTCGAAATAAGCATCTTGAACCCCACTCCAAGACCGCGACGTGACCACGCAGGTCCGAATAGAAGGTGGAGGGACCAAAGATTTTCATAGCCGACTTGTCGCGTCGTAGTTCCTCGCGAGCTGCCTGCTGAGCTCAAGCTTGCTCCTATCCAAAGTCTTCGAAGAAAGCACACCACCAGTCTCCAAACATGTGCTTCATATGATGTGGGGATGTGCCCATTACACGCCCACCTAGAACGTACGGCACAGTGCTGTTCCTATGATTTGGTTTTAGCGCAATTAGTCAGCAGTGGTGTTAAGTGGTGAACTTTTTTGTTGATTCAATCCGGTATCTGCGGTTCTCCGGTTTTGCGGGTTATGACGAAGTTGCTGCGATACTTAGTTGTTGGTAAGTGTGTAACCTTTGAATTAATTAGGTAAAAATCGTACCTAATTGAAACCGGTTTTTGTAATTTTCTCGAACGGTCGAGAGGTAACGGCCATTAATGCTTCCAAGTTACTTTCTACAATTCGAGGACTTTTCGACTACGCGTTTTGTACCCGCATTCAGATTTCGGATAAGTATTTCGAACAAGAATTGACTGAGTGGACGAGAGATATCGAGATAAAACCTCATTAGTGCTATAGCTTTTGATCAGTGCCTGATAGAAAAATGGTATCTTCCATAGAATTTGAGGCGAAATTAATGGCTCACATACGCATAGTTACAAGCTAGAGAAATGAAACAAGGAAAAAAGTTCGAAAATTTTTGTTGCGAAGTACCTACTTGTTTGCCTTGAAATTGAATATTATCGCTTTAATGGGCTCATATCTAGAGAAAAAAGAGGTAAGGTAGTAGCCGCACTGAAAAACTTCAACGCTTAAAATAACATTACAGCCAAATGATTAAATTCAATGGCTATCAGTGAATTAATTTAAAAAACCGAATCATAAATTAATAACCTCGAAACCACGATTGGATGGACTGCTTGAGCTAGTCCATCGATAGATCCAACGGTTCTCCTGATCTCCTGGATGAAACTTTCGGTAGCTAATAATAAATGAACTCTCAATTGTTGCGAGTCACATGACGATGAAATGGGTCCTTTTATAACAAATATTGACTTCGATGATCTTGCTAAGTTGTTAAATAGTAAAGTAAAAAAAAATTACAATGAAAATTGAAAACTACAACAAACAAATAAAACCCTCGAGCGGATGAAAACGAGAGTGATGAATCTGGTGGACCAATAGATACTCGTGGCACACTTCGACTCGTGCTACCTGTCGCATAGGGCATTTGTCCCATAAAAATCGCAACCGCACGACCCTTGCAATCATCGTAAGCGTTTCTTTTGTGTGCAGAAATTCCGTTTACCGTAAACGGTGCTAGACAACCACACAATGCCACAAAGCCCATTCCGTCGGGTAACTAGATATTGCCTGAACGCCCAACTATTGTGATCTAGCCTGTACCTGTTATTCATCTCAACAATGCTTATTGACGGGAACTTCAATAGTATTCGTAGTAGTGAGATTAGACGATTGTTGTTATTGGAAATTGACGTGCTGACATGAGTTGTACCTTGCTTGAGTAGCACCTGTGCAGACCTAGATGCGGTTAAGGATAATGGGGTTTCGTTTTGAGTTGCTTGGGTGTTAAATAAGATTCAACTATTGTGATCTCTTAATGAATCACAACTGTGAAGATAGTAAAAATAGAAATGGAACCAGTGGAGAGTTATTTGATGAAGGCTTATTGGAATGGTGTAAAACGGCAGCCTAAAATGCCTGCTTAGATTTGCCTTATAGCAGTCGCTAGAGTGGCTCCAAAAGACGATAGCTATTGAAAAATTTTTAATAGGCATTTCGAATCAAATAAAAAAAGCACTGTTGAAAGTTTTCGTAACCAAAAATAGAATTCACAATAACCCGAATTCCCGAATAACCTCAGATTTTGCAATCCTCATTAGAATAAGTTTTTAGTTTTTATTTGGCCATCTTTCATTAAAATGAACTTTGTGATATTCTAAACGGTTTGGACAAAACTGCCAATGACTATCTAGGTAGGAGCTCGGGTAGGAGGTATTATTCTCGGTACGAAACCATAATTGAGCATATCAACTTCTCCAGTAGGTACAATAAGAAAAAGTAGATATTGAAAGAGAATGATGTGTACTGATGAAAACGAGAAAATTAAATGATACCCTTGTACCTACCATTGAAGTGAACATTATTAGTTAGAAAATAGAACTTGTCCTTGATGACAAAATGAAACTTCCAGTCATGATAAAATTTCATGCAAACACTTTCTTTAGGTTGGTATATTCGGAGTATGGGAAAATTCAAATCAGTTTCGCTTATTCCATATTCGTATGTTGAAACATTAATCATTTATTCGAAGTCTATTAATATGATCAAAAATAATCGATTAAGTGAATTGAAAAAACTAAATGAATTAGTTCAAAGTTCAGAAGTCATATTATTGCAACACAAATAAAGTTTATAAAAAAATTACTATCATTAAGGAGACCGACGATACACATTGAAATATCTACTCGATTGTCGATTGTTCCTATTATCTGAAGATAATGGAGAAGTGATGTAAATAAAACAAGCTATTGTACACTAATCGGATTAATTTGAACGAAATCATGATGTTCGAAAATAACAACGGACAATTAAACGTCCTTTTGCTCTCAAAATTCATGATTTATACAACAATGAGTTGATGAAATGTTCTTTTATTTCACTCATATGTATTCTAATATGATTCTTGTGTTGTACTTTTTGTTCCAATTGATCATTTTTCGGTACATGTCGAAAAGCTTGAATAAACATTATGATGCAAGTTCGTTGCCAGAGATTTCCAATCCGAAAAAAATAATTTGGGCCACGATCCCAACAGAATACTCGAGCAGTAATTTCGGACAGCACAGAATTGTTTGTTGGATCGTTTCCATTACTTAATCATCTGGCGTAATTTGTTCGATTCCGGTGGTATGCGAATTGTTTTGACATTTTGATCAACATCAAAAACCGGTCTTGGTTATTTTACCGATAAGTATTTTTAACGAAATTCGAGATACTTATTCTGATGCCTGTTCAGCATTCCCTCCCAAAGTAGTTAGCTAGGGGTTGCCAGAGGAATTTTTCCTGAGCCCACGTAGAGCTTCTCTTTCAATTTTTCTGTGGGATCTGTACATCGAGAACGGCAAGAAGAAGTCCATGTTATGAACACAACAAGGCTTTAAAATGCTCATTCATTTTTTGTTTGTTATCTAGAAATCATAAAGAAGGTGGATTGCAAAATTTTTATTCACAAACTATTTAAATCGCGAAAGTTTGTAATATGAAATAGAAAATGTATGTAGTTGACCATTTGGGCGAGCCATTTGGGGCTATACTCGGGGCTATATTTTTTTCAAAATATACATACATAATACATCATATTTCGTTTCATCGAAATTTTGTGTGAAAAGATTTTGTTTAGCTTAGTTTATGAGAGAAATATTGGGAAAATTATTAATGTAACCTTCAACTCACGTAGATTGTATAGAAATCAGAATACCATAATTTGAAGAGTAACATAAAGACAATTATGATGAAAATTCGAAAAGTAGATCTGTCAGAGTAGATTGTTAACTTGCCGGCATTTGCAATTTGTGGCACTAAATATACAATCTTCTGCAGCTTTTCCTAAATTGTACAAAAATTTCACGAATTTCAACAAATGATAATCTTTCTGCTAGATTTTCCCCATTCAAGGTATTTCTGAAATCTCGGCAACACTGTTAAACGGTTTTCGAGACAAGTTCTTTCTCGAAACGATAAATGGAGTGGGTCGAGACCACGGAATATTATTATGTATCATAGCATCATATTTCGTAATTTCGGAGTTGATATTAGCCGGTTTTCTACAAGGCTCACCGGTGCTGGACACGCCTCAGGCACAAAGTCTCTTCCTTATGCTTGAAAATATTCCTAAGCTATTCATTAGGCCGAACAACCCTGTAGGTATTTCGGCTGTTTTTATTCCTCGGAATTTTTATAGGTTGAGCCTTCCATGAATCATCAAGAGGCACTATCTACAAGTCGTAGGAAGACTGGTTTTAGGATTCTTCGTGATAGCTCTTATGCCTTTATATTATTCCCCGAGTTATTTCTTCAACAGTGATATACTGGAATTATATCGGTCATAGTTGTTGCATTCTATATCCTCTATTATAGAGAAGAGAATAGTATCATAGGATATACAGTGCAACCCTCGGTGCAACCTCTGTAATCCGGACAATTGTTGGCAGAGTAGTTGTCCGGATTTTCGATTTGTCCGGATTATAGAAATACAGGATTATTCCTATGGACTCTTTGATAAATAAAATATATGATTCATACAATTAACTTACGATATATTAATTTAAAACACAAGAGATTAAATGGAACAAAAAATTCAAAAAAGTAACAAAAAATAAATTGATTACAAATTTTCATGATCAAGATATCCCAAAAATTTAAATTGAATATGAATTTAATTATGTATTTCCAAATTTGAAAAAAACTGAAATTTCTGTTTGAACTTTTGATGCAGCTTCATTTTTTACTGCAATATTCTTCATTTGGAGCAGCATTTTCATGTGGTCATTTGAAAATTTTCCGATGCCAATTTAATACATTTTTTTAATGCAATTACTGCATCTTCAGTTCTGTGACCATTGAAATATCATCCTCTTCGTCAGTAGAGAAATGATTGGTTTTTAAGTCATTTTTTCATCCACAATATCTTTGTTAGTAAGTAGGATTTCACTTTCATGAAAATTTCCTGAAATCCTATCGTCTCAACTCGAAAATTCTAGACGCGGCGACTTGTGTATGTCCGGATTATAGAGATTCGTCCGGAGTATGGGTTTTGAAATCTGGCGTCCGGAGTACTGGATTTCCTGATTTAAATGTGTCCGGATTAGAGAGGTTATACTGTATTACTCTGAACAGCATACACGATTCAAATTTTCAACCTTCAATTAGGGATATGGCAAGCTTAACATAAGTTAGGTTGGGCATTTGCTGATATTAATTGAATATCTGATCACACTATGACAAATAGAATGAATTTTGATGATATTCAAGGTCACCGAAAGTTTTCTATACTCAATTTTCTATTATGCATACAAAAGGACACTTGAATATTCAAACTGAGTCATAGCTCGATTCGTTTCGTTGAGAAGCGATTATTGAGATATTTCCTCGGACGATTGGACACTTTTTCTACTGTAGTTGTTTCTTGATGGCAATTGAAACTTTTCTGTTAATCTCCATTTTCTCAAATTCGACTTTTTTAAAATGAAATAGCTATTTAAAAAAAACCGTATGTTCTAGACATGAATTTTTGAAATGGTTGTAAACACCTCGAGTTTGTAATTGTTTTTTGAACTGACGATAACTTCCTAACAATAACTCTTAGTTTGGCTCTGAATTCTGTTTTCTTCCTCCAGAATGCATATCTTCTTTGATTCTCCTCAAGCTATGTTGTAAAGTGTAAACAGTACTCATTCATCTTGAATAGTTTTATACTTTTATAACACAAAAATGTATTAAATTTTCAATTCATTTATATGACGGATTTGGGATACACCAGGGATCATATTTTATTATTTGATAACGTTGCCAGATAATCACTTTTATCCTCAAACACCGTTGACATAGCCGTCTCAAAGGGGCTCTAACGTGGCTTTTCATGCTAGAAACTTAAGAATGCTTTCAGTTTCATAATGATCGGTTCTACCAGAATATATGACACGTTTATCTTTTTTATGAGTTGGCTTGGCTGTAACTGATGCAAGAAAATACATTCAATAAGACAAGTGTTGAATTTGAGTGAACACTTTACCGAAATCGAGTTCTTTTGAACGAATGGTTCCAAAGGTATCGGCTGCAAAGCCTTCTTTATATATTTAATGGATTTTCCATATCCTGCATCTCTCAAACAAAGCCTCATGGTGAAAATTCAATACCTATAAAACTTGTATGGTTCTGAACCTTTATTTTTACGGCGGTTAACGCTATCTTAGGTTTTTTCAAGTATCATCAGAATGACATACAAATCTTGTACCTAGGGTATGCATGCATCAAAATCTGTTGAAATTCGTAAGTAAAACGCGTCGTCGTAAATCAGTCTGATGGGCACAAAAAAGATCGTCTCATTAAAATCACCGGATCGAAAATAATTCTGCACAATCTTCAAGAACATATTTCATCCAGGTGAGATTCCCCGCTAAGTCTTTAAATTCACCTCAGTGTGCAGTAAACTAACCGTGTGTGGAACGAAATATGCGTGGCACCGTATTCAACCCTTTCTTGATATCCCATCTGCATAAGGTTCTCTGTATGTGGACAAAAACGCATAATGGATTATTCTGCACCGTAATAAATGGCCTCGTCATGCAGTAAGATGCTGGCTTGATATTATACCACAATGAGCCTTTCTCTTTTATATAAGGCACACAACAGTCACAGGCCAGGCGGATTTTTTTGAACGTGTAAAAAGTCTCTTAACGACTAATTGAATGCTGGTTATGTATATTTTTTATCTTCCTCTTCGAGTTCTGTTGAGATGCCAAGTACATAGTCCTGTAATAATTCAAACTCAGGGTGGTTCTTATATCTCAATAGAAATAACAAGAAATAGTTACGGAACTTTCTTATCCGAAAATAAACAACCATACTCCTGGAAGATATACAACTACAACCTTCAGGCTAACAACATTCGATAAGCAAACGATAATTCAAAATTTTCAAGGAAAAATTACGTTGAATTATATTATTTATTGACGGAATCGTCACGTACTCCACAAGTCAATATTCATTTCATGTTGCTCGAAAATCTAAATGTTTTAACACAATTTCTTGGATTAAATGGGTATGTATGTAGACCGAGATGTAGACACTATCGATAATCAGTTAATATTTTTTCGAAAAACAATGTATATCTTCAATAGCCTAATTTTCTGCTACTTTTTTGTTGAAATTTCTTAAATTGTTAGTACCGATTGTTGAAATTTCAAAGCAGTCAATGTGTGCCTTTATCAAATCAGTATACAGAGTGGACACTTTTTCAATGGGATTGTATTGGTAACTTTCAAACCATAGGAGTTAGAAGGTCGGTCAAATGGAAAAAGTTGTATTCATAGAAGCATTGTGAAGGATTTCAAACAAATCGAGATTATCAGGGCCGGTTTCTGAGATATCAACGCTGAATTCAACGATATAACAAACAATGTCATTCAAAGTTGACTTTGCAAAATGGTGGACATTTTGAACACTAACTTCATTAATGTTCATCATTTACTTTCGAATTATCATTTGATTTGTTTTTCAGTAAATGATAGTTTCGTTCAATTATTAGATATGAATTAGGTTTTTCACCTCTTGAAATTTGTAAATAATTATTACTTGTTTCTCGCTTCGATTCTGTAATAATTATTCACAAATTTCAAGAGGTGAAAAACCTAATTCATAATTATTAAACGAATCTATAATTTAATGAAAAACAAATTGAATGATTATTCGAAAGTAAATGATGGACATTAATGAAGTAAGTGTTCGAAATGTCCACCATTTTGTGAAATCAACTTTGAATGACATGGTATATATCGTTGAAATCAGCGTTGAAAGTTATTTCGAAAAGTGTCATAAAATATGCAGGTCCGTATTGAAAAAAATGAGGTTGAGGGTGGCCCAGAAAGTACGAAACGTTGGATACGAAATCTGATTATGTCAATTCGAGGATAATTTACTGTAATGAAAATTTCTGTAACATTTTTCGATAATATCTGAGATAAAGTGGGAAAAATAAAAACCAAAATAACAGAATTTACAAAATTACCATTCTTATTATATCTCAATAACCGGCCCGGATAAACTCGACTTGTTTGAACTGATAGACAATGCTTCTATGAATGCAAATTTTTTTTCATTTGACCAATCTTTTAACTCTTATGGTTTAAAAGTTACCAATACAATCCTTATGAAAAAGTGGCCACTCTGTAGTCTGTATGTATATATTATCATTTTCGATTTATCTGCTGATGAGTAATCTAATTGGATATAATAATATATGCTAAAGTAAAATGACTCTCGGCTTCTCATATTTTACGATGACATTTCTGCAGACGAAAACTGGAATATCCTCTTCCGATATGTGGTAACATAAATTCATCAAAATTAAGAATTAATACCAATTGAATAATGATATATTAATAGTTCGTATAAACAGCCAACTATGCAATTAAGTTGATGTGAGTTGTGTAGATAAGAAATAATTAATTGATAAAATTTGAAGAATACATGGCTTCAAACTTTCCAGTTTGTAAATACCCTGCTTATATTGGAAGCCATTCTTTACTTTCGTAAGAAAATGTACAGTAGAACTTTTTATTAGCCATTAGTGACAAAATCGGTTCATTTAGAGTATTAAGACAATTTAAAATATTTTTTTCTCGATTTTTTTGCAACTTATTCTTGGTTTCCTGTTTCTATCCTCTTACTTTGAAAAAGTGGTCACTCTGTATGTATATTATATCATTTTCGATTTATCTGCTGATGAGTAATCTAATTTGATATAATATATGCTAAAGTAAAATGACTCTGGGCTACCCATATTTTACGATGACATTTCTGCAGACGAAAACTGGAATATCCTCTTCCAATATGTGGTAACATAAATTCATCAGAATTAATACCAATTGAATAATGATATATTAACAGTTCGTATAAACAGCCAACTATGCAATTAAGTTGATGTGAGTTGTGTAGATAAGAAATAATTAATTGATAAAATTTGAAGAATACATGGCTTCAAACTTTCCAGTTTGTAAATACCCTACTTATATTGAAAGCCATTCTTTACTTTCGTAAGAAAATGTACAGTAGAACTTTTTATTAGCCATTAGTGACAAAATCGGTTCATTTAGAGTATTAAGACAATTTAAAATATTTTTTTCTCGATTTTTTTGCAACTTATTCTTGGTTTCCTGTTTCTATCCTCTTACTTTGAAAAAGTGGTCACTCTGTATGTATATTATATCATTTTCGATTTATCTGCTGATGAGTAATCTAATTGGATATAATATATGCTAAAGAAAAATGACTCTTGGCTACCCATATTTTACGATGACATTTCTGCAGACGAAAACTGGAATATCCTCTTCCAATATGTGGTAACATAAATTCATCAGAATTAATACCAATTGAATAATGATATATTAATATTTCGTATAAACAGCCAACTATGCAATTAAGTCGAGAATTAAGTTGATGTGAGTTGGGTGGATAAGAAATAATTAATTTGATAAAATCTGATGAATACATGGTTTCAAACTTTCCAGTTTGTAAATACCCTGCTTATAATATTGGAAGCCAATCTTTACTTTCGTAAGAAAATGTACAGTAGAACTTTTTATTAGCCATAAGTGACAAAATCGGTTCATTTAGACTTTAGAGTATTTAGACGATTTAAAATATTTTTTCGCAACTTATTCTTGGTTTTCTCCGAGGTTTTCTCTTTCTATTTTCTTACTTTGTTGGGAGAGTAGAACGCTATCCATCCGAATTATGCATACACAAATATCTTATCGGTCTGGCATGAAAATCACAACTGTGGCCTAAGTAAATAGTTCGCTTGGCAAACTGAACATTTATTCAACCAACATTTTGTGCGAAATATTATCTGGCAAGCAGCTTGGAATAGTTTCCTATGATTAAATGTGATCTCGATTGCTGAAGCCTGTAATAACGGAATGATTAATTCCCCCACATTCAATAAGACAACAGTAAAGTTCTACGTACAGAATAAACTCCTTACATTGATTCATATAGGGACTGTTTTCACTCTACTAAATTAGATAAACAACTTCAAACTAGGATAAAGAATACTGGATGTATATTTCAGATACTTTCGGGGATATTCGTGGTCCTAGATCATTACCTTGAGTCACACCGGCCGTATCGATAAAAAATACATTATGCAATGTGGTATTAACCCGAACATTTGAAGAATGGGACAGCAAATTTTTCACACGCTTTGTCGATAGCTTCGTGAAAAAATTTGAATGACTATAAAAGGCCATTAGCATAAAGTTTGTGACCCTGACCGTTACATGTTACGTCTCTTTCGGTTTATTCGGCTTAAGTCGGAATGCAATCTGGTGATAACGATGCATATTTCACATAAATAGCTTCTCATGGAATGGTTTTGATATTGTGAAATTGCCATTTAAGGTACTAATTTATTATTATTATGGTTGTTTATGATCGGCTTGCCCTGGTCAGGTACTGTGTAGAAATTCCTTTTGCCGTATTTTTATCTCGGTGGAATCCGCAAAATGATTATTGAATCCGTGGATTTATCTCAAACTGTTGATTAGTTTTGGGACGATGGCTAAATTATTGGGAAAACTGAAAATGAAAAACGCTGGTATGGGTTCGAAAAGTCAGAATTTATATATGATTGAGTAACGTTACTTTTTAATGACCTCGTCGGAGCAGAATTCTAATTTCTTCTGTTTGTTTCAGGAATCAACAGCAACTCCGAAAATTTTCCATTCAGGTGAGTGTCACAAACTGGGTAATAAATTGGTTATCACTCAACGTTACAATTGTTGTTCTCGGATTCATGTAGGTAATAAGTCACCGAGTGAATTAAACCAATTAACATCAGGTTTATCGCATAGAACGAAAAGGAAAAATCCAGTCAAGATTAAAATACACGTTTCATTCAGTTGTTTTTCCTAGTTACATCACGTTCCACATGTGCTATTTAACAAACAAGTTTTTTCCTTAGACAAACGGAGGACATACCTTGAAAGTAAATAATTGTGTATTAAGGAAGGTGTTCCTTGGTATAAAAGATAGCAGGAGATTGTGGTCTGAAGGCACAAGAGCCTATAATATAAAAATCTGTCTGTGAGGTACCCAGACGGGTTTCCTTGCCACATAACTTGTCCTTTATAGACCAGATGGTATAATTTAATCATTCACCCTTTTCTTTGGGGTGGCTGAAAAACTACCTGCTTTCTCGTCTCGAGACTATGTCAAAAGATCTCCCCTGTGATCTACATATTTAGAATAGTCTGGTAAATTATGACTAAACACCTTTATACCCCCTTTCAGAAATGTAACCAAGTTGATGCCTAAAATTAGATGTGTCTAAACGTCTTCTAGGTCAATTCAAATTCATTGTTCTAGAAATGTTCCATTTATATTTAGACTCAATTTGATTGAAAGCGTCCTCTATCCGTGGGTGTGTCTTTCTGATTGTTGTAGAATTCTTCAAAACCGTTTATCGTGAACGGTTGTTTCGTAATTCAACAATCGCTCGGCTATTGTTGCTTTATGTATTTATATTGATGATGTTTTCACAATATCCATATACCTATGACATCATTACGGCGAATTTATCAATTGTTGGGCTTCTTTTCATTTGTTGGAAGATAAATTCATTTGTGTCACTCCGATTGTGGAATATTGAATTAGTGGGAGTGCTATGAATATTTTTAGACAGTTATTCGATTCTTCATTTGAATTTTTCGACCGTTGGCCTGTATACTCACCGCATTCTTCGCGAGAATAATTATTCTTAACATTTCAGTGCCTATTATACTGTCATTGTATGATAATGCACTACTAGTAAGAAAACAATTCATAAAGAACACAGTTTACAGTCTTCAACCTTGACAGTGGCATCAGTGGCAGTGGTTGCAATGTGGCCCAATGTAATAATATCAACTGAAAGCTATTAGGTACGATTCTAGTAAGTAGTTCTGATGTTGGTACCTACCTGAGAAATTTCATCAGCATTGGGCAAATAATTACGGCGTAAGCCGTAAGCGGGTCATGGTTCGATCACTAAATGACTCAAAAAAGTCTATTGACTGCTTGGTTTTCCGGCCATATTTTTAGTTTGCATGAAGGAATTATTGACAATATTGACATATGTACTTTTTTGGAAAATGTCGAAAAAGTTGAAAAATCAAGCTATGTATCTTCGTAACCATAGATTTTCGGACCAAGCTTCACTCGACGCAATTCACTGCAAATGACGTCTAGTATATCCCCTTTCAAGGTTCACTTCGAATTACCAAACACCCTGTATATCATTTTGAAATGAACCATATTTTGAAATCTAACGACATTTATATTTCGTCCATACTGTCATAGGTGGATTGAATCTGTAATCTATATCTTTTGATCTTGCAAACATTCACAAAGATTTTACCTAACACTAAAAGGGTATCGGGGCTGTGCATAATAGCCGTATGATAATTTTCCTTGTCAACAAAGGCAAATTTAATGGAGAACTATATTTGTGTGCGATTCTGAATACAAAATGAACTTATCCCTTATGGGAACCGAAAAATACCAGCATCCGTTACCAACTTAACATAAAATTCAAATATATCAGGCAATCCTTTCACTCCCGATGAAAAATTGATACGCAGATAGACCCGTAGGTAGATATCTCCGGTAGAAGTAATGGAATACTTTCCAGCACTAGCATCCTCACTGCCTAATGCACGGTGTGTTTACCCTGGGAGAAAAGAATAACAAAGCCGCTGGGGTTGTGTGTGTATCTTAAAAAACAGGTATCATACAAAGCAGAAATAACCTGACTCGCTTTTTTCTCTATTAACCCTTTGCCTCTTCTAGAAGAGCGTTGAGAACCGGACTTGGACAAGTTAGTTTTTTAATGAGTCTTGGTCGGAGCAGATGTGATGTGGGTTCGTGAATATTCCGGAGGATGTATCGTAGTTGGACGCAGCTTCTTCCGTTTGTTGAATATGTTTGATCTATGTCGTGGATTTTTATAGTTTGGCTCCGGATTTATGACTGTATTGTGTGTATTTTACGATTGCAAGTGAGTCATTAATTATTTTGTTCATGGAGAAATCTGAGTAGCTTTGGAGAAGTTGAATTTATAATTTGTAGGTGCCTAAACACGGCGAGTCTACCATCAAACGTAACACTTTTGTGCTAAATTGATAGAAAAACACTTTTATTCTCATATCTTCGAAACCTTCATTCAGAATGATGAGTTTACTTATGATGCATCAATCAAACGTTAATGAATATTATTCGAAGAAATACTATAAGATTACTTGAAAACAAACATTTGATTGTATTTATTGTGGAGAAAATATAATTTCTTCCAATAGGAAGTATCAATATTTATCATCATTATTTTGCTTCGTTTTTCATTCAGCTGCTAAATTTTGTGTCGTTCTCGTGTTAATCACAAATTGGTCCAAAAAATTCGTAAATTTAACGATTATTTTCAATGCCTTCATGGATTACAAAGGCTACTGAACTTAATGTTTATACATTGTTTTCAATACCATTCATCATATGAAATTGATGACATAATTCATTTACTAACATGTTTGCCAATTTTGCTCCATTGGGAAATTTTTTGTGGTTGCATTAAATATAATTTCAGTCGGTTTAATTCATTTCCTCTACTTTCTTAATTGTAAAGACATATGTATAAGCATAATACAGATACAAATCTCCAACAGTGATATAGCAAACATGATTGTTCTGAATAATCGATTTTTTTTGACGTTATTCGAATGATTCCAGCTTGTTGCGTGTCACATGATGATGATTTGATCGTCGTCTATCGAGTGTTTCATTTGGTAATCAGGAACGTCTGTTAGGTTTGATTTATCGTTAATTGTCATTAATTTGATATGCAGACTTTACTCGTTAATTGTAATTCTTTTTTTTTTGTTTTTCATAATTGTATATTGTAACTATTCGATCATTAATTGCACAATTACATTGAAAAACACGATAACAAGCACATTTACTTTTACGAGACACAAAAAAAGTTGCATATATTATTACTCAATGCTACTTTTACACGCGAAGTTTTTTCATTGATTTCGGTTAGTTGAGCTGTAGCAGCTGAAATGAGTATTCTGAACTCAATTGCGAAAGTTTTTTGGGATAAAAAATTAAATTCAAATTTATAATTTGGGGGGACCAGTCGGCAAAATATGTAGTATCACACTGGTTTCGCTCCTCCTTACTATTTGTAGCTTGGATATACCAGGTGCTGCGAAATTCTCTTCCTTTTCACTTTCTTAACAATGTTGCTATAATCATCACCTGACTGATTGTGGAACAGTTTTCGAATATCTGAACAAGGTTCTCACTTGATGGGAGATGATTAACGAACAGATAAAAATAACATTTAAATTTCTACAACTTTCCATACTATAGCAATTTATTATTTCGCTGAATCTGCAGATGTGTCAAATTAACATTCAGTTTTCAGTAAAAAATATTAGTGTAAATGAGTCCAGAGTAATTGTAAATAAGTTTGGGTTGTTAGTGTCCAGATTAAGAATAATTTGTAATGAAATAAAAACATTTCATAATAAGTTTATTATAAAGGAATTGGTTTGCTCATACAGAGTGTAACAGCCAAATGGAATAAATTCGATAACGAATAAATGAGGGCGTGCTGGGAAAAACGCTCGGACACGTCGATTTGTAATTTCAAATGCGCATATTTTTCAAGAAAATGATATTATATAGGGTGTTGCATGTGACCGTGGCCAATACCAACTTTCTTATTTCAAATGCAACCCCCTGTATATTATTTATTTTTTGGATTCTCCAGAAAATTCTGGACACAATTCATGCACAATGTCCTATACCTATCTCCAACTATTTCGGAAGTATTGAGTGTTTTCAGATTTCTTGCAAAAATCAACGTTATAGATAAAAATTATTTTATTTCACAAATTCGGTACATTACACTTAAAACCTTATAAGTAATACTGATTATTTCTTAATTATTAAAAAAAACATTAATGTCAATGCAGGAAATGTTCAAAATGCCCGCCGCGAACGTCTTGGCAACATGCTAATCTGGTGTAGAATTGTCTTCTAACGTTACTCAACATCGTTTATTTTCAATTTCTTCTCAGTTATGGTTTTTGCTTACTTTCTCCATATCAAGAGGTAAATGGTATTGAGTGTAATGTATCGATTCTGTGAAATAAAATAATTTTCATTTAAAATCGAGTTTAAAATGTTAATTTTTGTAAAAAATCTGAAAACACTTAATATTTCCGAAGAGGCTGAAGATAGGTATAGGACATTGTACATGAATTATGTCTAGAATTTTCTGAAGAATCCAAAAAATAAATAATATACAGGGGGTTGCATTTGAAATAAGAAAGTTGGTATTGGCCACGGTTGCATGGAACACCCTATATAATTTTATTTTCTCGGAAAATATGCGCATTTAAAACTGCAAATCGATGTGTACGAGCGTTTTTCCTAACACCCCTCCATTTATTCGTTATCGGATTTATTCCATTTGGCTGTTACACTCTGCATATTGTTTCTTTAGGAGTAAAAGTATGACTCCAAGTGGCCACTTAATGTTTGACCATTTCAGACGAACCACAAAAAGTGTTCTCACTACGAATAAAACATGCAAATAGAAATAACACCAAGGGAATATTTTCGAGTAAGATGCAGCGCAAAATTCTGTGGTTACCTACAGATTTTGTGGTCGTCAAGGCGTCGGCGCACATAAAGTACTTCTTGGTCTGTGAATTCAAACTTCAACGTTGTGAACTTCGACGCTTGCAGAAGAACAAATTTGTATGAAGAATTTTAAATTTCGTATCTGGGGCCTAAACAGATGGATCTAAGTTTTAATTGACTATGCCTGGAACCTAAATTTTCAGCCGTTTGCGCTCGGAAGTATTTAACGAATTACGAGTGCCTTCGTTCTACACGCTTCTAATTCGAACGTTAAACGCAATTACCAACCCCTTTCAAGTTTCTTCATCAAATCGAGTTAAATTGCCCCGAAGCTGACCACTTGCGAACTCATGAACGTAATCAAATCACAGTCGAAATCTGAAATGTCATTTACAAAGCCTCCCGGGATTCACGGCAAATTATCAGGAATTGCCTGTTGTGATAGTACGTTGGCGGGGGCATTTACGAATCAAAATGGTAGCCGGCCGGGGCGCGGGGCAGGAGGGCGACGGTGTATCGGGGGTGAGTCGAGGGGGTGAGATGGATTTCCAATAAACACAATGATAAAAACGTCATGCCATATCCACCTTGTTGTTGCCAGTTATCGGGGGATGATGCTTCATGCAACGAGACTGGGTGCCATGGCATCGCGGGCGGCGAGGGGTGGTGGGTGGTGGGATCAAGGCTGGTTAATTGACGACATGTTCCCCTCGGTGCAAGGCTTACGGGTGCTCATGTGGGTGACGTCATCCATCATGGCTGGAGACGGTTTTGTTGGGGGCAGATAGACGAAGATTTGCATCAGCGAATTTTACTTATTTATTATTGATAGGTGCTTTGTTGCATTTTCCTGGAGATTAGACCGAAGTCCTTTGCCCTGCTGCTATTTTAACCCAAATACGTGGTTTATTCAGTTATTCATGTTCTGAGGAATGTGTTAATTGAAGATTATCGTAAGTAATATCATGAGTGCATCCAATTTTTCCGAAAAAAATGGAAAAAACACGTTGCTGAGTAATATTTCAACAAGAAGCATGAGTGCTCTGGTGGCAACAAAAATCCGAGTCGAAGACGAGGATTTTTGCACCTGCACGAATGCTTTTTGTTAAAAAAATATTACTTCGCATTGTTTTTTCGATTTTTTTCACAGGAAAAATTTGATGTCCGAATGATATTGGACAAGACTATTTCAAGAGTGACAGATTATTCTGGATTCATCTATGTATGTATTATTAATCATTGTTTTGCCGCGGGTAAACCCGAAAAAACTGCTGACAGCTGATTCCATACAGTTTTTCCATCTAGAAACCATTTGTGATTCAAAATTGCGCGTTTCTGATTGGTGGAAATTAAGACGAGGGAAATAGTCAGTGCAATACTTCAAAAATTGTTGATAGAAACATCGAATAAAAATCAAATTACTATCGAGATGAAAATGATGAACGATTTCATCGCAGTACATAAGATTCGTTCAGAAACTTAATGCATTTCACCCATCAATGCCTAAGAGTTTTTTTTAACCGAAACTAACGCCAAACAGAAATTGTTGCATTATAAAATAAAAGATCAATGTGTTTCTAGCTTCAAATTCGGTATAAGCATGGGAAATATAAATCATGCATTTCTACACGTTAAAAAACCTCATCTCAGATAAATCTGAAGCTGAAAAAAAATGTGTGGGTATGTATCAATATTTTCATAATGGTTATTTGATTATTAGGGAACGTCGATAAAATAAAATCCCAAGTTTGGTCTGGTTAAGTTTTAATTGACGTTTCGGGTCAGGGCCCTTTTTCAAAACTGTAAAAAATCACAATATAACCTCTGTTAAAAAAAACGATTTAACATATAAAATAACACAGTAAACAAGGATCTCACCATATAACTAACTACACATATAACATTTTGAAATTGTGAGGAACAAAAAACATTCTACACTAAAATAAAAAATACATACAAAATAATATGCGAAAAAATATACTCATCAATAATAATTATAGAAACTCATTCGTGTCATTCGAAATTCGCAGATTTATAATTGAAATTCTTCAATCTATAACGATGGTTATTATATCCATAATTTACAATATTCTCAAAACTTCAGACATTTACAGTACTCTTTTCGCATAAATAATAATTAGTTATGAATATTCTTTCGAATATGATATTTCTATATGATGAACTTTTTCGTTCGACACCTTGTCTCTCATACCGTATCATCGCATTCGATCTCGGTATCATTAAACCAAAATGGTCATTAAATCCGTTTAATCGTCCACCACTGAAATATTAAGACGAATTAATATAAAATTTCCAAATTAATTTTAATCATTCCTGATCTGTTGAATGTTTTATGAGTTATTCCTGCACGATAATCTGACAAACTATAAAAATGTTAATTCACATTAGTGTTACATCTCACACTGGGTAGATTTTTATACGTTCTAACTGTAGTCTTATCTACGATCGTCTAATGTTATCCAAAAATGGATTCGACTGTCTCGTTTCCATTTACATGATTTATAGTTAGTTGGTTTTCGGTGATACGAAGTTTGTATCATTTTGTTCTATTAATGCTACGTTGACGAAATGGTATAATTATAACCTTTCAGGTTCTTTCATTCACTTGATAAAGATCTCTTCTTATCCTCTCTTCAGGCAAAAGGGAAATCTTTTTACGTACGTAAGATTTCTATTTTTATGAGCACCATGAAATCACAGGGTAAAGGGAATTCAAAGTCATTGATTCGTTGAAATTAAAACTTGACATGAAATTCAAATATTATTGATGACTCGTATACAGCGAATTTCAATATATTGCTTGTAAATGTTTTTTTTTTCAATTAGGTATGTCTGAAATAATACTTGACAACCGAAATCGATATATGTACTAGCGAATTGCCCATTATCCTAGAACAGATTGTTCTTTATCGTTCGCATGTGTCGACGAATCAGTTTATTCGTGTGGAAGTAGGCTCATTTATCAAAGCGTGAAAAAAATTAGCTGCCCGTAAGTTGTGAAATTTGGCAAGGAAACAGGCACATGGATTGGTTCCAATACGCTATGCGAGCACATCGGTAATATTCATAATGAATGGATGTCATTCTTCAAAATCGACTGACGCTGACAGTTTTATCGAAGTTGCGTACAGTATTTTCGATTTAATGATCGAATGACGGGGACTTTTTTATGAATAGGATGGTTGTTGAAGGTTGTTTATACGTTGACGAGCGATTTACGATTTTTCGGTTCGAACTTGGTTTTCTGGAAATGGTACTTGGTGTCTAGAATGCCTATACGTTGTGCCTTAGCTCAATAGCTGCATTCATACAATTTTGAACACATGTTTCATTCGTACTCCAGTGTGATTTTAAAATAGAGAGCTTGGGTTCAAAATAGGAAGTTTAATTTTTCCAATTCAGGAAACACTTATTAACACTGCCTGAGCCCTGATTCATGTAGTAATTCAATGATTTAGAGGTTGGAAAATCCTGAAAAAGTTACATTGAATAATTCCAATAAAACAGTGGTAGAATTGTTTGGCTTTTGACGAAACAGCTTTAATTGACCAACAGTTTATATGGCATATTGAAGCTATTATTGATTAATCCCAAACTTGCATATCGTGAATTTCAACCATTCGATCAATGATGTCCAAAACAGGGGGATAAGTTCATTGACACTCAAAAAGGTAGATTTTTTTTTCGTTTGGGAACGTGGGATAATACCTACTTCATTTCCATTTATTGATACGAGAAATGCTTCTAATAAAAAAGCAATAGGGGCAGCACATAATCAGAGAGTTCTTCATTGATAGCAGAGCATAAAAAAATAATGCTCTTCATACGGGCGTTCAACTGTGGTGTCACTAAACGACCCGTCATTCATTCCCGTCAAATTGAACGTTTCGTCATGCCATCGGGATGAGACCACTCGAAGCTGCAGCTTCTTGGATAATTCCACCAGTCACGACAGAATGGCCATCTGATTATTTTTATCTCTGATGCAGCAGCTTTCGACACATGTGCGTTACATGCCACCTCGGCCATATGTTTATTTACGTATTTTAACGGTTTTTCTCGGTTTGAAACGTTGTAATTTCCAAGCTTTTTATGCCGTCATTCTTTGTACTTTGAACTTTCTCTTCTTTCAGGCGGTCGCATATGGTGGTGTCGGGAAGACATGTATTTGTGATATTCTGCTCTCAGTAGTTAATGTCGACCTAAATAATGTGGTGGTTGACATCTTGACTCCCAGCATGGGCGTTTGTTTGTGGAGAAGTGACAGGCAACTATTCTTCAGTGTGTGGATTGGTTTTTATGTCTTCTCTTCAATAAATCATATAAGTTGGTAAGTGATTAGGGTGGTTTGTTTATGTTGTTATTAACGTAAACATTCGTCTTCCTTTATGTCACACTATGACGCTATGGATTGCAGGGAATGTGATCATGTTGGTTGATTGTGTTTTCTAGAATTGTTCATCGCTTAGAAAAGACCACACTATCGGGTCGTTTATACTGGCCCGTAACTTAAACTTTTCCCTTACCCTAAGAGTTGAAACATAGAAATTTCATGCTATGGTTTATACTCGAACTTTAACTTTTCCCTTAAAGAGAACAAATTTTAAGGGCATAAGTTAAGGGAATAAGTTACGGGCCAGTATAAACGACCCTTAAGGCGAATTTTGTGAAAGGATCTTGCAAGTTAAATTAAGAAATGAAGCAGCATTGCCATGTGATGCGCAGTTCTTAATTTCGTTTACGCAGAGGAGTCTGTAGGTTTTGAAGAAATCGGTAAATTTTAACCATTCTGTTAGTTATAATGAGTAGAAAAATCTATAATCAGTAGTTATATCCCTAGGACTTTTATATACCGGATAATTTCATAATGATCGGAAGCTCGTTCATGCTAACAGCCCGAAGCAGAAGGCTGAGGCTTAAGAAATTTGACAAAAAATTATGAGGCATTTGGCAATGGATATTTGTCGGAAAACTTTTCGACAATTTTTTTTTAACTTAATACAACGAAACAGTTATTCATTCATAAAAAGTACAGGTAGTGAAAGAAGAATTATTAAAATTTAACTCAACATTAGGTTCGTTGTTATTCTCTAGGAGGTATAGAAGATCTATTTCCACGCATAATATTTATGATCTTGGTGTTTTTGATCGAGATTTGAGTAATTTTCAGTAATTGTTGTTCTTCTACAACTCTTTTTGTCAATTCGCTGAAAGCAGTTGATCTACTCAAGTGATTTGTACTCTTTTTGTCCTCTTCATTGAAGCCAATTGACTTAGCAGCAGATTTAATCTATCCTTTCAATTCTTCTAACAGGTACATTTCGTACTATTGGTCAGTTTCATTATCCTAGCGTCGATTTGGTTTTAAGAACAGTCGTGTTGAGGTAATATTGTCGCCTCGTTTTGATGTCAGTTATATAAGACGTATATATCAGATATAAGACGTACAGGGCAGCTTTTTTTATTGGAAACCAAGCATTTACTACTTGTACAGCTTTGAGAGACACCTTGACACCGGATTGTATTCAATGGGTTTTGTTGAAGTCATACAGAGTGTAACAGCCAAATGGAATAAATTCGATAACGAATAAATGAGGGCGTGTTGGGAAAAACGCTCGGACACGTCGATTTGTAATTTTAAATGCGCATATTTATCAAAAAAAATAATATTATTTAGGGTGTTTCATGTGACCGTGGCCAATACCAACTTTCTTATTTCGAATGCAACCCCCTGTATATTATTTATTTTTTGGATTCTTCAGAGAATTCTAGACACAATTCATGCACAATATCCTTTACCAATCTTTAACTATTTCGGAAGTATTAAGTGTTTTCAGATTTATGGCAAAAATCAACGTTTTAAATGAAAATTATTTCATTTTACAAATTCGGTACATTACACTTAAAACCTAATAAGTAATACTGATTATTTCTTAATTATTAAAAAAACAAAAGAAAACATTAATGTCAATGTAGGAAATGTTCAAAATGCTCGCCGCGAACGTCTTGGCAACATGCTAATCTGGTGTTGAATTGTCATCTAACCTTTTTTTCAATTTCTTCTCAGTATAGTTTTTGCTTACTTTCTTCATATCAAGAGGTAAATGAGAAATAAGTATTGAGTGTAATGTATCGAATTTGTGAAATAAAATAATTTCCATTTGAAATGGTAATTTTTGTAAAAAATCTGAAAACACTTAATATTTCCGAAAAAGTTGAAGATAGGTATAGGACATTGTACATGAATTATGTCTAGAATTTTCTGAAGAATCCAAAAAATAAATAATATACAGGAGGTTGCATTGGAAATAAGATAGTTGGTATTGGCCACGGTCGCATGGAACACCCTATATAATTTTCGTTTCTTGAAAAATATCCGAATTTAAAATTACAAATCGACGTGTCCGAGCATTTTTGGAGTTCGTAGCGAAATCCATAAATATTTCACAAATATATTCCGGTAAAATTGTATTATATGACACAAAATGACGATGCTTGAATGGTTGTTAGAACGTTGATAGTATATTCTGAAACTAGTTGTAGAATGGGGTCCTATTCCAATACGAATGCGTGAGTGTTGGAATTGTATTCTGCAACGAGTATTAGACGATATTTTCTCTATCTCAGTCAAATTGCGTGAAATACTGTTGAAATTCAATGAAAAATTCAGATTATACATCCTAGTGACTTTTGTATTGTATCTTGGCAATTGGTGTACTGACGAAAATTGACATTTCCAACTTGACGTGTGTTGAAAATTGATAGGATCGGCAGTCATTGTTCACATCCACGAAACGAAAAATATTACTAAAAACAGTGATGTAATGAGTTCATTACAGCACTGTTTTTAGTACTGTAATGAACTCATCACGATATACTGAAATAGAGAAAAAAATTTCTGTACAAAGTTTCATCTTCATGAGCAGATGTGTTGTCTCGAAATAAATTAAATTTCCGCGCATATTCAAGGGTAACGTGCATTATCAACATCATTAATATCACAAAAGCCTACAGCGAAATCTGGTATTTTTGTATGCCTACATCACAACCGTGGTAGTCGACATTTGCATCGATCGCCACTGTTTCAATGTGTGTCCCGCGCGTATTTGTATTGGAATTGTGGTAGCTTTTTCGAGGGTCGAGCCATAATTTATGCACGCCATATATGGGGTGCAAATAGGGTGTCTTCCTTTCGACGATGGAAAACCGCTTATGTAGTACGGAATAGACGTTAAATCAATATGAAGGTGGCATGATGCGGCCTCCCAACTATAAAAAAATGGTGGACGAATCACGCTTTCGCGTTTTTGCCGATCGTCTTTCTCGGAAACCTCGACGGAGAGCATAAAATTCGGCACGGTGCTAAAATTGTCGTATGTGCTGTAAAATTTGTTGATCTGCATCATTGCGAATTGCCCCATAAAATTATACTAGAGTTGTTATCTGCCGTCCTTGACTCGCGATGGTCTGGGAATTCTTTCTTGGTTGTTTATTCTAGCCTTTATCAGTTCGCGCAATGAATGGTTTCTTTTTTCTTGCGAATACTCGAAATTTTTCGAGGAGTGGAAATTAATGATGCCAGATAAGGACTGATATGTTCAAAATTTATTGCCAGACGGGCGATTAAAGATATTTCGAGCGCTCGTTCATTCACCTAGTAGCTAAATTCGATTTTCCAGTCCAAGAAACCGATTGCAACATCTTATTGATTGCTGTCGATTGTTACAGAAGTATTCGGATTTTTCATAAGAGTTCGTGTCCATGTTGGTAAATAAAATAAAATTTCCACAGGAAATTGGATAGATTTTATTCTCAAATGCAGATTATAACATTGCCGACGTTTCGGAACGACTTGTTACTTTTTCATGGCTGTAATAGAGAGTATTATTAGTAACAATGATGGTTCAATTCCCATTCCAAAAAACAATTACCTCGTTATAGTAAATTTAAAAAATGTATATAGATTAAAAACGTTTTTAATCTATAATGCATTTAAGAATAAAATCTGTCCAATTTCCTGTGAAAATTTTATTTAATTGGGATTTTTGCTCGATAAATAGTTAAATTTCATCTCAATACCCTAAAAATTTGAAAAGTTTTGAGGTTTATTCGTTCGAAAATTGTCGTGTTTACGGACAGAATTGAATTTGGCCACGAATTCGTCATCAGTGGGTCGATTATTCACAGCTCATAATCCAAAAAATGCAGCCATCTTGACGAAATGTTATAGCTCTAGTTCAAGTTGAACGAGCACTCAAAAGAACTCCGTTTTATTATGTAAGCAAGAATCTTATCAGTAAACAACACTATGAAAATGCTAAATATAGCTCTTCATTAAAATGCATATTTGTATTTCAATTAAGGTCAATGAGGTTGAGATTCTTATTTCATTTTTGCACAGTCAAATCTATCAACAATGTTTTTTTAACAACTCTACAACTTTATTACAGTGTCGAAAAAGCAACGGGAAATCTATCAATAGGGATGACTATTTTTTGGAAATGATTTTAATTTGTATATAAGCCCTATACGAACAAGAACAAAATTTTTTCATGGAATAGATATAGCAAATATCAACAAAAAATGCGTAAATTAAAATAGTTTCTCTATCTCAGTATCGTAATGAGTTCATTACAGAACTAAAAACAGTGCTGTAATGAACTCATTACAGAATTGTTTTTAGTTATATTTTTCGTTTCGTGGTTGTCAACAATGACTGCCGATCCTATTAATTTTCAACACACGTCAATTTGGAAATGTCAATTTCGTAGCACTCACCAACTACCAAGATACAATACAAAAGTCACTAGGATGTATAATCTGAATTTTTTATTGAATTTCAACAGAATTTGACTGAAATAGAAAAAATATCGTTGCACAATGCAATTCCAATACTCAATTTCGCATTCGTATTGGAATAGGAGCCCATTCTGCAACTAGTTTCAGAATATACTATTTCAAAATTCCCGCTGAAACGCTTCATACTGTTGAGTGATTATGATTACGTCACTATACGGTAAACCGACTTCGACGTCTGTCAAAGCGAACTGATCTTGTGTGATTTCTTGCGAACAAATCGTTTTCGTGATAACAAATAATCGTAAAATAGTCCGCTGGTTTTACACTCTTCTGTTCTTCGTAAGTTCGTACTCGTGATGACAGTAAGGTTATAGGTTAGCTTGTTTACCGAAAAGTGACGTCACGTATTCTCATTCGTGTTTGCAGTCACGTGATAATCGGTAATAGATTACACATTTTAAATCGATTTTATTTAATTTAATGAGAGTAATTATATCACTAAAATATCTTTTTAGTATTTCAAAAAGTACCTTCAATGTAGAAAACCTCAATTTACATGTATGAATTTGTAACATTTGTCAACATCCCTATTGAACACGAAATATTAATTCATCTAATTTCTTTGTATCGCCTCCGGATTAGGCCTCCTCTGTGTCACATCTTGAATGCCATATTTGTAATTTTAAGACGAGAAATCATTCATTACAAAAAACTTTTTGAGTCCACTTTGTGAATCGAAAAAGTAAAATTGCTTTCTCTTGATTAGTATGTTTTGTTAGACAGCCATGGCATCCTTCATTTCAATATATTACTGAATATGTAATTCAAATCTCCTTTGGCTTTCTCTCATTTTTCATTCCCAAATTATAGGAATTATCGACAATATCTAACGACACACCGATTAAATTAGTTCTTAAATGTCGTTTAGTGGTATTTACTATGAAAATTGACTATTTCCTCAAAGTTATCTGCACTTCAACCGACCCTTGTTCTTGAATTATTAATTTTGGCATTCAATTGAATAACCTCAATAAGTAGCAGTTACAAGAATTTTTGGATGCAAATTGTGCATTAAGAATGCAAATTACAGTGGATAATCGGCAAATATTATTGCTTGGAAACACCTTATGAATTGTTTCGAATGTAATTCAGGAATACCGTTTTTGGTGTACTGAAATGAGTTCTTGAATTACTAACCATTAAATTGAAAGACGAAGAAAATATATAGTTATAGTTAATTTCATTTTCTCCCGATTCTGAGTTATTCATTGTTCGAAAATGATGATTAGACACAATTTTGTATCATGAAAATTCGTAGCTCTCAAATCTGAAACCTCACTTGTAGCAGTTAACTTGAAACAATGAATAATTGACTGGAAATGCAGGTATTTTATTCCATAAACAGTATTCGGTCCACCGCTGAAGAGGTTGTGTAAAATAACGTTTTCGTGTTCAAATTATTCTTGGAATAACAGTTTTATTGTATCATCGTCTTCAATTTCTACATCATTCACAAGACAAGCGATGACAAATCCTCGTCTGCACCTCTGATAACTAGAATTTTATGAAATGGATATTCGACCCGTGTAATTCGGATGTTTGCAAATAAAAAACTAATTATTAACCTTCCTCGATCTGTGGACCGGAAAGCAATCCAGCCAAGATATCGTAATTTTTACCTGATCCTTCCGCTGCACCAGGATATTGTCGCTCCCACAAGGACTGGCTAATTAGCTGTTTTTCGAGACTGGTTGATTCATTATGTCTATCCCAGTGACCTGCTCTAGCCTAATTAATTATTGGACGGATGTTCTGCAGGTATAATATCTGCATTTGGTCATGTTGAGTCTGTTTGTTATAGGACCGGGATTTTTAAGCGAATATATAGCTGAAAATTCGACAGAAACTATTATCCACTATTGGTGGCCTATACAGAGTGTAACAGCCAAATGGAATAAATTCGATAACGAATAAATGAGAGCGTGTTGGGAAAAACGCTCGGACACGTCGATTTGTAATTTTAAATGCGCATATTTTTCAAGAAAATAATATTATATAGGGTGTTCCATGTGACCGTGACTAATACCAACTTTCTTATTTCGAATGCAACCCCCTGCATATTATTTATTTTTTGGATTCTTCAGAGAATTCTAGACACAATTCATGCACAATGTCCTATACCTATCTTTAACTATTTTGGAAGTATCAAGTGTTTTCAGATTTATTGCAAAAATCAACGTTTTAAATAAAAACTATTTCATTTCACAAATTCGGTACATTACACTTAAAACCTAATAAGTAATACTGATTATTTCCTTATCATTAAAAAAAAAACAGAAAAAAACATTAATGTCAATCTGGAGCAAGATAGCAGGAATTTGGACACTTTATTCTTCAAAAATTTTATTCAAAATTTGCCGACGTTTGATGAACATGGATGCAAATATTATTAATAATTAATGTCAATGTAGGAAATGTTCAAAATGCTCGCCGCGAACGTCTTGGCAACATGCTTATCTGGTGTAGAATTGTCTTCTAACGTTACTCAACATTTCTTCTCAGTAATGGTTTTTGCTTAATTTCTTCATATCAAGAGGTGAATGGGAAATAAGTATTGAGTGTAATGTATCGAATTTGTGAAATAGAATAATTTTCATTTAAAATGTTAATTTTTGTAAAAAATCTGAAAACACTTAATATTTCCGAAAAAGTTGAAGAGAGGTATAGGACATTGTACATGAATTATGTCTAGAATTTTCTGAAGAATCCAAAAAATAAATAATATACAGGGGGTTGCATTTGAATTAAGGAAGTTGGTATTGGCCACGGTCGCATGGAACACCCTATATAATTTTATTTTCTTGAGAAATATGCGCATTTAAAATTACAAATCGACGTGTCCGAGCGTTTTTCCTAACACCCCCTCATTTTTTCGTTATCGAATTTATTCCACTCTGTGTTCACACTAAGCGGAAAACGAAAAAGTTCTTACTGATGAAACCGAATATGTTTCAAAAAAGAGATAGCCCAAAATATCACAGTACTTGTGCATCTTGTATCTTTGTATCTTTAACCACGATATCTTGATATAGTCCAGTGAAATCTAAGAGAGTTGAAGTTCTTTTTTTAATCAAAATAACAATAAGTTGATCGCAGTTGAAAATGTGTGAGTCTCGAAATATTATCCTTTTTGCCCACAAAGTTGGTCAGTACAATTTGGATGTTATTTTCCGAAAGAAAATTGCATTATGTTGATTTTAAAAACTTCGTTCATGTGGAAGAATTTGCACTTTTCGAGTTCTACCTGTGTACAGGTTCTCATTAAATCGCCTTGATCTCTTACGGAAACGGATTTCCAATGTAATGATTTTTACATTATTACGGAATTCGAAACCGTTAAAGAACTTTTTTCTCGAAAACGACGACTCGCAGATCCAAGGTACTTCTTCTTTTTGGAATTGAACGATTATTGCGAACATTTTACAAAGAGTTGTACTATTTTAGTTTTGTCTTTTCAAAAAAAAGGCGTATCTGTTCGCCTTTATCAAAAGTCTGTTAATTACCTGATGGGGTTACAAAAATTAAATTTTTGTGATTTGGAATTCTTTGTAATGTTCAGACATAGATAGATAGATAACTGTCATTTATTGCAGAGCAAATGGCCATCGATGTTCAGACATATATTTACGAAACACGTTGCATATTTGGACTACATACTTCATTCTCTGTGAGGAAATGATTGATTTCAACTCCATTAATCAAAACCCCGCAGTTTATCCAATGATGCATTTTTCATCGAGTTCATTGCTTCAACTTTGGCCGCAAAAATTTTTCAATGCTTCCGCCATCGGAGATGTGTAGATTTCTCCTGAAGTCTTCTCGTGAATGATTTTACGTTTTATTTGCACACAGCAAACGACCATTTTTTCTCTGTTCACGAAGCCCTTGAACCAGAAAGTGCTTCATTTGAAATTATCAATTCCCCGCCTTGATTCCGAATTAATTATCACGATCTGCTCGTGCAACGTCAATATTCGTACTTGCGAATAAATCTATCGATGGAACTAAAATTCCCGGCAATAAATTTCACATCCTGACACCTAACATTCCATAATCTTGTCCGATCACGAAGCACGCCGCCGTACGTCCCATATTCGGCGTCGGCAGTTCATTAGGTACTTTTCTAACGAAAATTAATCTCAACCCATTGCAAATTGGAAACGACCCGAACGAGATGTGGGTGGACTCCTCCGCAGTCTAATTATGAATCTGTGAACACGGTCTAACATGGGAGGTCCCTCTCGGAATTGATATCCACGAAATTGCCACGTTATGCCTTCGATATTCCGAATGGGGATAATCAATTTCGCCGTTTTCAACCCGTGGGCCAAACGGACGCAGTCTTGGAGGAAACATCCACGCTAAACACTGGCGTATCTTCTATTATTAAATTTAATAAGAAATTAATTTGTGGGAATAGGGTACAAGCTTCGTGATATTAAATTCAAGGAGTCGATCATTGAGCGAGGCAGGTCTGCAATTATTTCACCGCTGGGATCAACAATTTCTCCAATAGCATTAACTTTGTGGAATTACGTCTGCAGTGTGCAGCAACAAGTTTTTCAAGTCCTACTGCCAATGTTATCTGATGTTTTTGTCGGTCACGTTGGCGTAGTACTCCTGATCATGAATTAAATTGGAGGTTTGCACAATTCTCGTGGTTGGGGAATTGCACTCCAATCTCTTCCTATATCTTCAACAAAATCCTCTCCCAAGGCGCTTTTGTAGTATCCCTACGGCTATATCCTTTCTGGTATTCCTTCTGGAATGAATAATTACCCTGTGTCTCTTCCACGACGCATGCGTATAATATTCATTGGTAGTCCGGAAACGAATTGTACCGCCAAACATGCGCAGTTGATAATGAGACTGTCCAAACCATAATATGTCTGATGAACTGGTTAGTGTTCTATCTTCGAATAGGACATGTGCATGTGGTTCGACTACTGTTTCAGCCTAGATATTTTGTGAGCTGACTTGTGAATGAATGAATGTATTGTGACATTGTGTATAAGTTGTGAACTGGCATGGTTTTCTGTTAGAGCAGTATATTTATGTTTGTGCGTTCAGTGTATATGATGTCTGAACTGTATTTATCATTATACTTATCATCAAGTAGGAAACAACGAAGTGGAAATGGTTGAGATTGCAATACGCTAGGTAAGGTTCTTCAGGTTATTTGAACTTTGTCTTTTTGGTCAATATATTGCTTGGTGTTATTCACATTTCATTTTTATAGGCATGTTGATAGCTAACATTAACTTTTAAAACGAATCGAAATGAGATCGACGTCAAACAAAGAAATTGGAGTTATTATGTCTCAACGCTCGGACACGTCGATTTGCAATTTTAAATGCGCATATTTTTCAAGAAAATAATGTTATATAGAGTGTTACATGTGACCGTGGCCAATACCAACTTTCTTATTTCCAATGCAACCCCCTGTATATTATTTATTTTTTGATTCTTCAGAGAATTCTAGACACAATTCATGCGCAATGTCCTATACCTATCTTTAACTATTTCGGAAGTATTAAGTGTTTTCAGATTTATTGCAAATATCCACGTTTTGAATAAAAATTATTTTATTTCACAAATTCGGTAAATTTCACTTGAAACCTAATAAGTAATTATTAAGTTTTAAGTGAAATGAAATTATTATTTCTTAATTATCAAAAAAAAAACAAAAAAAAACATTAATGTCAATGTAGGAAATGTTCAAAATGCTCGCCGTAAACGTCTGGGCAACATGCTAATCTGTTGTAGAATTATTTTCTAACGTTACTCAACACTTAATATTTCCGAGAATGTTTAAAATAGGTATAGGACATTGAACATGAATTATGTCTAGAATTTTCTGAAGAATCCAAAAAATAAATAATATACAGGGGGTTGCATTTGAAATAAGAAAGTTGGTATTGGTCACGGCCGCATAGAACACCCTATATAATTTTATTTTTTTGAAGAATATGCGCATTTAAAATTACAAATCGACGTGTCCGAGCGTTTTTCCTAACACTCCCTCATTTATTCGTTATCGAATTTATTCCATTTGGCTGTTACACTCTGTATGTACATATTTCATCAAAATTGTGTGTTTATCGTTCACTTAGTGCCAATTGAATTTAATGTTCAGCTTACTTCATGACTCCGCAGGATAGGATTCCTATCCTCATTTTACAGAGGCTAACAACAGCCGAAGCCATAAGGTTGCCACATTATGCCCTCGGGTCACCTTGTCTGCTATCCTGAACGAAGATCCGATACTCAAACTATCCATATACCTAAATTCAGTGAGCATATTTGAGGAGCTTCAAGGATATCGGATTTCTGTTGGATTACCACTTTTTCTGACAAACCACAAGCGAGGTATAGAGTTCCTACGTTATTAAAGTTGTAGGAACTTCATACCGTGCTCTTGGATTTGTTAGTATTCATCAGGAACAGTTTGCCGATGTGCTGGAAATGGAGGGGATTCACGAGGATATTTGATATAGTTATTGAACCCAAGGATTTATTCTGGAAAATTTAATATCGTTTCAGGGAAGTGGCCGAACTGAAAGCGGGTTCTTCCTCTTGGAAATTAGTTATGGTAGAAACATTCAACCACCAAAAATTTCAAAAAAATTTAATTTTTTTTTTCACTTTGTGGATATTTTCCTCAATTGAAGGAACCCAAATTGTCTTCGGGGGCTGTTTTGTTTGCTGGTTACAGAAACTCAAAGATGTGTCGAAGTTTGGACAATCTTACTTTCCTAGTTAAAGTGATTTTTCCGAAGAGCTCACAATATAGTCAACTCTTTCGTATACTACAAACGGTAAGTGAGTTTTTCTAATCTCATCCAGTGTTTTTTTTTTTACTTATATGTATTTCAAATATTCATCGAACGAATTCTTTGGACTATCTTCAACATGAACTTGAAAAGGCAAACTTTATCTTCATTATTTTCTACTATACACAATACTCGTTTGGATCGAGCCTTCCAACCTCATGGTACTCTTATAAAAAACGACCTTGAATATCAACAATCATAATCCCACATATTTCTGAACTCGGAAAGGAAAGTATTAAACCGTTGAATAGATATTATACCATAGTAGTTTACAGCGCGTAGGCAGTTTAATGGTATTACTGTCATATAAATTAAGCTCAAAAGTACCCACTTATTCTTATTTCCTCCGTCAGATCTAGTAATTGTTGCTTGAAGTCTCTGTCGTGAAGGATTGTTGCACAATGTCGAATGTCATTCTTTCTCTTGATTTCCTGTCGAACCCTTGACGGCGCCAGAAACTCGAAGTCATCATATTTATCTCTGTCGTTCTTATTGTTACGGCAATATTTCTGGACCAGCTCAATACGTTTAATTACCCCTGATGAACTTTTCCTACGTTCACTAGGGCAAGAAATTAACGAACGAATTGATGTTCCCAGTTAACATTCAATGTTGCCAGTATTTCAATTGTTGATCATATTATTCAACGAGAATCAACCAATTTGACAGTGGCTTTTGAACGCTCGTTTATCCAGCTTCCAAGTAGATTCTCCTTGTAGGTAGATTCGCATTCGTATTCTTTTTGATTAACTCGATTTTTTTCCGTTCGTATGTATTTATGGTCCGACGGAATGAATTGAATATGACCAGAGAAGAAAGCCCTTCTTCTGCTTTAGTAAGGCATTTTGCCTGTTTTGACTGGGTAATCAGATTCATTGTTCTCTTGAAATTGATGGCCAACTGTCTCTCCATCTTTTTAGCGGTTTGCCTGGTGGTCTTCTTCCTATCGACGTCCCATTTTGAGCTACTCGCTAGAACTACTACTGCTCACAAATTTGCCATCCAGTATATACAAAATAATGATTTATCCAAAACCCTGTACTCTCAAGTTTTTTAATGAAGTGACACATCTTTAAAAGTGGTTCTCAACCTGGGAACTTTTACCAATTTTTATTTTTACACTTGATTGGGAGTAATGGAATAACTACCTTATGAAATTAATGGTCAATATATGAGAGATGGTTGTTTCTTTCAGCTGTATCTAAATAAAAAAATTCATTGGTTTTCTCAGAAGGTTAACGAACGAAAAATGTTTCTTCTTCAATTATTTCGTACCGTTCGAAAATTAAAAAAATCACAGTAGAAGAAAGTGAACTTTGAGGTTCCTCAGGGCTCAATCTTGGGGCCCATACTATTCATAATCTTTTTGAACGATCTAAAGATAACTGTGGATAATCACAATATTTTTTTGATTACACTGTTTTTCGCTAATAACACCACATTTGTAGAGAGGCATTCAGAAAACTGGGAGTAGGTACGTACCATTCCAGCAATTTATATGTATTGGAGTGTGCCACCTATATTCACAACAACTTGAGTATATTTCCAACATAGATACATAGAAATACCTGGTGTTACGACTCCTTACTAAAAATCGTGACCAAAATTTGTAAATCAAAACGGCATTCTAGATTTAAGTTCTCGTTTTACCTCCGGGATAATCCGCAATATTTCATCGGTCGCGGCGCTAATGCGGCAATGGAAAATAGCGCGACCCCTTTCGGGAGAAATGAAAAGTAGTTCAAAAACTCAGATTTTCGATAGACAAGAAAGTCTTAAACAAAATCTAATCAGTGCCATAGAATACCTGGCTTCTATGCATCTATTTTCCAACTATCATTCTATCTACCCTATAGAAATACGACAAGTCTGTCTATTCCACGTAATTTTTTCGAGGAAGGAGTGGACTTTTGACGTCCAAAAATTCGCAATGAATCACCAGAAAAAGTTGAGGGTTTATCAGAAAGGTTTTTTGAAGAATTTTTACATTTGAATACAGATCGTGATTACAATATACTATTTTTGTTTGTTTTGAGGAAAAACGGGTAAAGTAACATTCTGAATGCTTATTTGAAAAAGGTGTTGAATTGATTCAAGTACGATGAAGAATCGAATTAACTCTGAAACGTTTCACAAATGTGAAAACTCCCAAAAAAAGTTCATTCCAGTACATAACGTGGACGCAAATAGTTTACAGATCGTGCATAAAGTTCGGTCCTGATGTTGAGGGATATCATAAAAACTTTATGATAAAATAACTGTTCCTACTGAAATTGTGTCATCACATTCAAAGAACAAACGTTGGGATGTCACCGACATACACAGTATCTCATTCAAAACAGAAACTGAATAACTCCAAGTTATATTCAACTGCGATACCTTCATGCATTCGTCAAAAAAGTTGATTACCTACGGCAGCAATAACTCATGTCAGACCTCTGGTTAAAATATGATATACGAGTTTGATATAAATGTTTCATTCGGAATTTTTTCCGTTGTTGTATGCTACCATTGCGATAATTATCTTTTTCCTTTGAGCACAAATATGTTTGTCGCCTTTCACCTCGACGGACCGTTTATCCCACAGAAGTCAACATTGCGAAGTTTGTTGCATACCAAGCAATCGTTCCAGTTCAGTATCAGGCGGTTTTAGAGAATTGTCAGTTTTTTCTGTGGTCTACTGCAGCGATTTCAAAGCTTTTGAGTCTATTGAACTAACAAATCCTCATTTTAAGGAAATTTAAAAAGACGCTGTGGGCTGCCTTATCATTCACGTGGAATTTCTCTTATAAAGGAATAAGAGCGTAAGATTTCAGTGTTCAATAAAACATGGTTGTGTGTAGAAAAGTATTGAAATAATTGACTTAGAAAATATACATTTGAGAATGATGTATGAAACAAAATATCTTGTAAATGGCATATGCATATACTTTTGACGAAATGGTCGATAACGCTATTGAATACATTTGGTGGTATCTCATTGATATGGCGTCTAATTAAGGCCATCAATTCTTCTATGGTTGCAGGCTTATTGAAGTAAACCTGTGACTTCAGATAACCCCACGGCCAGAAGTCTACAGTCGTTAAATCGCAAGAGCGTGGGGGCCAATTATTCCTGTCAGCAAATCTGGAAATGACATGACCAGAATGCTTCACGGAAGGTATCCCGTCAATTACACTCAGCCCACTTCCACGGCAGGGAGCAGGGAAGTTAGCAGGGAAATGAGCAGGATGAGAATGTAATCACCCCACTTCTACTGCCACTCGCGCTGCTACTCGCGTTGCCGGTCACTCCCTAAATTAGCGGTTTTTCGTGCGGCAGTCAAAGGACCGGCAGCGCAAGTGGCAGCGAGTGATCACATTCAGCCCAGGTACTGCCGTGCGAACGTTGCGTACGTTGTTATTTGTTGCGAAAATTGTCGACGGAGTGGAGCAACGAAAAAATAATATCATTTCTAGAACACCTTGAGATCGAAAGAGTGATATCGGATTCTTCTGATAAAAACCAAGAACTTAACCACAAAGTGCACGAGGTATTGATATCATCCACCATCTTCTCCGACAACGAACTTTCTTTTGGAGTTTAATATGTTTTCAAGACACTCACATATTTATTTAAATGAAACAGACAGATCGCTGAGGCTGCAATTTCGTCGTCCGCCATTGCCAAAACTTGATCGCGAGAGAAATGTTTGAGCTGAGTGTAAATAGTCACTGCCTTTCCATACTGCCGCAGAAGTATTCCGGGAAATATTTCTGGCAGCGCGAGTAGCAGTGGAAGTGGCTGAGTATAATTGAGGCATAAGACACATGGCACCGTCCTGCTGAAACCAAATGTCGTCAATATCAATAGCTTCCAAATGAGGATCAAGGAACTGTGTTATCATAGCACGATAACGTTCGCCATTCACTGTTACTGCATTTTTTTACAATCAGGACGCGTATTTCTACCGTGTATTGCTCCATGTTCACTAAGTCCCATATGTCAACTTTCGATCTGTCACGTCATAATTATGTTGCATTATGATTGTCAAACATGGCGCGCATTTCAAATTTTGCTCCTATATTGAAACACCCTCTTTATGGTTATTTTCCTGACCTGTAGCAATGATTCTTAAAAATTCCATAAACTCATATAACCATCACAAAAAAAGTATTCATACTTCAACACCCTGTATTTAGAAAACGAAACGTGTACTGTCCCATATTCATAGGACATTTTTTCTTGTAATTATGCAAGGAATCTCGTTTATCTGTTCGTCCTTCGATTAAGGAACACTTAGATAACAAAACATAGATAAATAATAAAAACTTAGATAATAAAATATCAAATTTGGCTTTCTAGCCTTGACCTAATAGGAATTCCACCGAACGTTTCGCCTGCACCTTCGGTAGGCATCTTCGGAGGTTTCTGGGTCGGAGGTTGTAACCCGACGAATGACTGCTCCGAACTAGTGAAAGCTTGGAATACTCTAAATTTAAATCTGTGAATGCCTTCATCGAAACTTTAACTATTTGAAGATCACATACAGATAAGCCTACATTGGTTTAGATAAAATCGAAAAGAATTCGTAAGGACTCGATGAAAAACGAAATCATTAAAGGATCACTCGCGTGTCTATCTCGCTTACAGTAAATTTGGTCACTACCTGAAATATTTTTGAAGGTACTGTTAATGAAAGAATTATTCTTAATGCCTTGCATTCCTTACATTATTTGAGAGGGGTGAAAGATGGTTTGCGAAATATAGATGCATAGAAATCCAGATGTAACAATTGCTAACAAAAAATCTTGACCAAAAATTGTGGATCAGTACGGCACTCCGGATTTGATTGTTTGGTCTCCGAAAAATCCGCAATATTTCACATTCGTGGCGATAGTTTCTTTGCGGTATAGGTTACATTTTTAGAGAAATTTGTGTACTGTAGGTATACTGAAATTATTATCTATCACGACTTGCCATCCTAAGAATGCAATTTATTTTTGCATAATTTCCTATGATGAAATTTATTTGATGGTTATTGAGGACCATAATCATTGGCAAATAGTTGAGTAGAATTTTTACACATCATTCAGCAAAGATTCTAAAATTCCAAATCTGAAAATGGCTCATCTAAAGGACGGATGTGAAGCTAGTGGCTTTTGAGCGCTCGTTCATCACCCTTTCTACTTGATCCACCTTGTAGGTAGATTCGCATTCAAGAACACAAGAAAATTTTTTTCGACAAAAACCATTGACAAACAACATTGTCAAAAAACCATTGAGACGAATCAAATTAAAAAATGGAGGAAAAGGGGCTCAAAAGCTCCTGACGTCAGTTCTTTAAGTAATCCATTTTCAGTTAGAAATGCTGGCCTTATTTATAATGGAAATAGTTTAGGGGTTTCGGCGAAAGCAGAGAAGAATTAATAATTAGCAGATGCTCATGAATTTTTTCCTTGTTTAGCATTCAACTATTTGGTGATACGAGTTTACAATTCCTTGTCGAATACTAGGAAATAGAAAGTATTTCCAGGAAAAAATTCCACGTTACTGACGCAACTGGGAAATTATTTTCAGTGTCATTAAAATTACAATCGTTATTCGGAGTGCATAGAAGTGTAAATAAAATAACCCAACGAATGATGAATTTATATTGGATAAATATTTTTCACCAAGATACACATCCAAGGACTATTATAAATAGAGCTACAATGTTCAAATTGAAAAATAGAAAAATTTCAAAAAGAAAACCTATCACATCATTAAACACTCTTACGAAACTTTACAAAGCGTCACATTTCTATAGAACCTGCAATCTAGATCAATAAAATCAAATGTTTACTCGCTGGAGAAGTTTCATTATTTGAATTGATAATTAATAAAATACACTGCGCAAAAAAATTAGCGCACATTATTGAAATCTCAAATTTATTCTACTACTGAAGGTGTTCTCAATGATAATTATTTTTATCAGAATTATGTATGCATATGTTATCCACTTTCAACGTTTTTCTTCAATACAGATGTTTTCTCCCAGCAGGAATAAAAAAAATTATATTAACAGATTTTGAATGTATTGGCTCCATTCTAAAATCAGTTGTTCTCGATCAATTCTAGTGATCAATAGTTTTTCTTTCGTTTGATTTTCTACACTCGATCGCTGTGCAACGCGAAACAAGCAATTTGACCCAAGAGGAATGTGCCAAGCGGTAGTTTTGCGAGAAGAAGGGTGGACAATGGACATACACAAGAATTGCAGAAAGGTTTGGAGTTTCCCATACAAGTGTGTCCAGAATGTCGCAGCGATTCAGGGGGGACAGGTATGAAAGTCCGAAGACCAGGACAGGGTAGACCACGGGTAACAACTGCCATTCAAGAACGTTACTCGAGAGTTCTCTTCACAGATGAGTCTAGATTCTGCCTCTACCATTGTGATCGACCTTCCCTTGTATACAGACGTCCACATGAAAGATATGCTCAGTGCAATTTCCTGAATACTACTAGTTTCGGGGGAGGATCGATTATGGTATGGGGTGGAATACCTTTGACTGCTCGCACAGACCTAGTGGTCGTTGATAATGGAGCTATGAATGCTGATAAGTATATTAGGGACATTCTTGAAGAGCATGTAGTGCCATTTGCCCCATACATTAGTGAAAATTTCATTTTTATGGACGATAATGCCAGACCTGCATCGTTCAGGAGTACCTTGAAGAGGTTGAAGTCTGTCAATGGAATGGCCAGCAAGAAGTCCAGATCCGATTGAGCAGGTTTGGGACAACCTCAATAGAAGGCTGAGAAGTTCAGGAAATCATCCAGCTACTCTTAATGACTTAGGAATCCAACTCGGAGAAATCTGGGAAGGATTAGATCAGAACATTTTAAGATCACTCATTTTGAGTATGAACCGTCGTTGACGAGCTATAATTAACGCAAGGGGTGGAAATACATACCAAGTATTAAATCACTTATCAGCATTTCAGTATTTTGAAAATTGTTCATTCCTCTTCTTTCACGTAAGATTTGGTGAAATCCTGAATTTTTCTTCTATTTAATGTGTCTTGTCTCGTTCAAAACCTTCCCGAGAGAACATAAAAAATAAGTTATAAAGTCAATGTATAGTTAACTTTCATTCAAATTGAGATTATCAGAATGTGCGTCAATTTTTTTGCGCAGTGTGTATATATAGAAATTCATCCACATTGAAAAAAATCAGAAATGCATATAGTGGTAGAAATCTTTCTGACTGTTTGAACCTATAGAGGGATGGAACGATTGTCAAGAATTTATCATTGCTCTCAGATAACTTATCGCGTAAAATTCGAACTTCTTTAGTTGAAAAAGATATAATATCATGAGATAATCGACAGCATTTTGAGAGTTTACTCAGAACGCGAATTCATGACTCACTCGATTGTCCTTCGCAAGTAACAAAGGTCAAAGCAATTAATTGAATGATTGCAGCTCTGTTGTTGCAATTAAACTGTTAGTGCATACGGAACCAGGATAAAAACTGTAGCTTCAATAAAAAAACAATTTCCAACGACAATGAAGAGTTTCCATTAGAGTATCATTATCTGATACATGGGATAGTTTCAAGGTTGGACGCTTCAATTGTTGGCTACTGTTTTGGTGTGTATGTCGGTTCAGTAGACCGAAAAGTGTGCCCGCAATTTTTTCAGGAGAAGTTTTAGAAATATTTTCTAGTTTTCTAGTTTATGCCTGAATTTTGCTTTATGGTGTTCCTTAAATACCGCGCAAACTCAAAGTGCTTTTTTTCATTCTATAAATTTATAATTGAAATTTTTTTTTTGTAGTGTTGAAAACATGCACTGTGCTGACTTCGCAAACCTCTGAATAGGTTTGGACCTGCTGCGGTTGTGTTCGTTGTGTTCAATTTAAAGGAAAAACCAAGCTTTAAGGTGGAAAATTGAGGGCGTAAACTTGGAAAAACGAGAGGCACTTTCTGAATTGAGAATCGGTGCCTTAGCGATTTTTTCATGCCAAAAAATAATTTCATCAAAGAGAAGAAATTGGAGTCCCCTCAAAATATACTTTAACTTCAATTTAAAAAAAAATCAAACTTTTAGTTGAAAAATTGAGGGCGTGAACTTGGAAAAATGAAAGGCACTTTTTGAATGGAGAATCGGTGCCGTAGCCGTCGGTCAGAGTATATCGTCCCCAATAGGTAAATTCGAGAAGGAGTTCCGTAACTATTTTTTGTGTGTGAAATCTTCACTATCTTTTCACTCCTGAAAACAATAAACCAGCTAAAAATGTTTCTTGTTCGGGAGAAACAGGTGCATTCGAAGTTTTGGCGAATAACGAGAGTTGTAATATTGAGAATATTCCGTAAAAAAGGCCGGGACATCCAATTCCTCAGGTGACCGGGCCAGAATTGTAGCCCCACATCAAGAAGCTCTGTCGAACCACCAGATTGCGCAACAGTATCTGTAGCAGCCATTCGAAGTCATTTTTTGATGACCTATGGACGGGTAATCTCAACCAGTACCATAAGGAGACGGTTGCATTCCTCAAATTCAAGAGCAAGAAGACCTCTGAGAGTACCACGGCTATCACCTGGACATAGAACTACCCGTCGACAATGGGCAGAATACCAGGTCCATCAGGCAGACTTTATCGACTCAATTTCGCTCGGGAAGTTGTGCCCTTTTAAGGCCCAACTTCAAGGCCTTTTGTGCTGGGAGGAGTATAATGGTCGGTCGCAGTACCCCTCTTATTATCGTTGAACGAACAATGACTGGTGGTATCTACATTGAATCAATCGTTATTCCTCTACGCAACGAATTTCATTTATCAGGATGATAACGCCTCATCACATCGCACACGAAGGTTTCAGAACATTCTTCAAGGGAACAATAATATCCGGTAAATTTTTCCTATTTTGCCTCATCTGCAGAAAGCAAACAGTAACAAACAAAGATTTTCCATCAAATATGGAAAATATTCATCTCATTCCCAGAACATAGGGGAGGACGGGGAAATTCCACGCACCTAAGGGAAAATGCTCACAAAAACCTTCCTATGTACACACAAACTTTCATAATTTAACTGCTGAATCATGAACCCATTTGAAACTTTTTCATCATAAGGAAAAGGATCAACTACCTGAAATTCTGAAACTGTCTTTTCGCGGTATTCCCCCACGTACTGGGTAATACCGCGCATGCGATGGGGTAATTATGCGCATATATTGAACAGCTGAGAAACTCGAAAAAATATTTTATTATTTAGGTAATAACCAACTACAATGTAAATTAAACAAATTTCCATGAAAAGGTACAAAGAATATTATCGAAAAATTACCCCGCTGCAGCTGCGCGTTATTCCCCCGGTGTGAGTCACCTAACCTAACTGATCACTGACAGTATAGATGACGAAATACAAATAATTGTTCTTTTGCAGTAAATAATCTACACATATGAAGGAAAATAGTCATGCGTTAAATTCATTAGGAATTAATAATACAAGTACTTTCCACGATTCCAATTTCTCTCGAAAATTAGATCAGAGCGTCGTGAAACGAACAATCGGCTCCCTGGTCCAAACTTAAAACACGAATAGCTTTAAATTACGGGAGGATGTTGGCAAGATGGTGCTGTGTATTTAAATTTTGAAATAACTGAACTGAGTTGCAGAATATCAAATGCGCAGAATTCCCCCGTGCGCGGACTTCCCCCGTCCTCCCCTAAATTGTTTATTTTTTGAGAAACCTTTGGGGCCAAGACTTTCAACGATGTGTGTAGATGATTTCTTCGACAGCTTGCAAATCTACCCACGCAAGATGGAACTACTCATAATGCGGATTAAGGATCTCCAGGCTTCGCGTCAGTGGTTTCTTCCCATTTTTTCCTTATTTTCTCTATGACAGCATTGAAACCTCACGATATTAAAACTCTTGAAATAAAGGTGCATTATTGTTTTCTACAGATTTTTGTTTCAAGTAGATCTCGTTGAACATACAGGAAGCGAAAAAAATTGCAAAATTGTTCGAAGTGAAAACATTGTATCCCATATATATGGAGGTTAACTTCAGTTTTCTGTGGTTTTCAAGTGCAAATTAATCGATCGTCTCCTTGAACCAGATTAAAATGTTTGGTGAAACCCGGCCTTATTAAATAAAGTTCTATATCCATTGAGGGAGTCTCCTGCTTAAAAGTTCAAATATTAAATTGAAGTCTACCTCCAACGGGAGACCTTCTTCAGCGTGGTTGAGTTTAAGTACTCCCAGATATGTGTCATCGACAGTGATAACGATTTTGTTGAAATGTTATTTATGTATTAGTTTTTGAGTTTGTAAATTATGTTCATGTTGACTCATACAATACAATGGCATTAAAATATGTGAAAAGCACCACTAAATGGATGATACTTTTACTATTACATAAATTTTTCGAATGACTTGTACGTATTGTGAATAAATCATGCTGTATTGTCAACGTAATAAATAGTAAACATTCTCTATGAAAAAGTCAGCATACGATTACTTCAATCCGTTTGCTACTTGAAAATAATTGGTAACTTATGCATAGTAACGATGAAAAAATTTACATTCGTTTTGAATAATGGGAAAACTGAATAAAAATGGAAATCTTCTTTTCCACGTGGCTTCTATTCAGTGAATGTTGTTGTTCCACAATTTGATCTACGGTGGGTGTCACAAAGCGTAATCACCGGTGATCGGATGTTGATCTAGCTAGAATCAACTCGATTCGACAGCCGAAAAGAAAGTTTTCCTTAACCCTTGAAACCTAGTAATTGTCCAGTGTATGAAGACCGCAATAACGAGTGTTAAAAAAATTTATGCCAAGAACGCTTAGAAAAATCAAAATTAATGTCGTGTTTCTGAAAGTATTACTTATTCATTAGAAAGTGTCCAATTTAGGATTACACGTCATCGTTAACCGTTGAGGAAAATTAACACATCCATAAAAAAACACTGGTATTTTACACAGTGAAAACTTCTTCACAAGGTAGGTGTCTATGAAAGAAGCTGAATGATTAATAGTGCTTGTAAATGTATTCGTACTTCAGGTGATAATGAGACACCTTAGGGAGCGCTGGTACTTGTCATCGAGGACGTTCGGTAGTTTCAATTTAACTTTTTCTATGAATGAGTCACATTGGGAATATGCTACCATCGGTGTCATTCCAGAATCTTTGATTCGCATCTTCCAATTCTATGGTTCCATCGTGAAAAAAAACAAATTCACAGCTGTAAAAAATTTACAACAGCTGTCGAAAAAATCGTCGATGATCTCGGATCTGTTGATACTTCGGAAATTTTTTTCATATATAATACCACTAGAGATGAAATTTTGCCGGCAAAATTTCTCGATTGTAAAATGAAAGTTTGTTGCTTCTCGGCAATTTCGCCTGACGGCTCGTGATTTTGGAAAAATGTCATGAGCGAAATTGCCGAGAAGCAACAAACTTGAATATTACAAGAGAGAAATTTTACCTGCTTAAATTTCATCTCGAGTGGTATTCGAAATGACTATTTCTCGAGAAAATGTGTCTGAAGATGGTCACATTGGGCTTGTATTGCGCTATTTGAGAAATAAGTATTCATCATAGATCAACTAAACGTTGTTTGTTTTCTCTATGGTATTCATTCCCGAAGCTATCTATGAATTTGAGAAACGTCAAAAATTTTGTCGTAAGTAATATCATAAGTGCATCCAATTTTTCCGAAAAAAATGGAAAAAACACGTTGCTAAGTAATATTTTAACAAGAAGCATGAGTGCAGGTGGCAACAAAAATCCGAGTCGAAGACGAGGATTTTTGCACCTGCACGAATGCTTTTTGTTAAAAAAATATTACTTTGCATTGTGTTTTTTCGATTTTTTTCACACGAAAAATTAGATGCACGAATGGTATTTGGCAAGACTATTTCAAGAGTAACAGATTATTCTGTATGCATTATGTATCTCGCCATGAATGTCAGAATGGATTGTTTTCATGTGCCTGACTAGATTTGTTTGTTTCGTGTGATTTTTGTATATCAGTGTTTGATTAATATCTGCTACTTTTTTTTTTGCTGCTTTTGAGTGTTTGAACTATATTCTTCACCATAACTAACCTGACGAATTCTGCAATCTTGATTGTATGAATTAAAATCTGTATCTTGTATTTTGTACTCTCGTTTGTACCCTACATTATACTGAAATATACTATACTATACTATTATTAATTTTCGTTGACAACAACTGTCAAGTTTTGCCGCGGGTAAACCCGAAAAAACTGCTGACAGCTGCTGCCATACAGTTTTTCCATCTAGAAACCATTTGTGATTCAAAATTGCGCGTTTCTGATTGGTGGAAATTCAGACGAGGAAAATAGTCGCTGAAAAACCAAGTTGTTGATTTTGCCCGTTACCATGTTTTATCGATGAGAAACAAGTGTTGCTAAGGAAAATTCCTCACTAAAAATGAAATGAGTGGAATAGGTAGTCAATAATAATTTTTGTGCGATCAGTACAAAAAGCATATAGCTTGGATGCATCATTTTCTATCTGAATGACTTTATGCTTCTTACGTACATCGAACATTTTGTCGATCAAAAAACATTATACATAAACATTTCTCAAAATTACCAAAAAAATAAAGCTTTGAAAAAACTGGAGTAATGTTAACCTCAAACGTAACAAGTCAAATTCGAAAAAAGAATAGAAACTATTCACGAAAAAAAAATCTATATCAACTCAATTCGAACAAAAAATTGAAATAGAAACCTGAAAACAAGCACTTAACGTAACAGAAAGTACAAATTAGCCTATTATGTCTTATGCATTGCTTCGAAGTCTCGAAAACCTTTATGGATTAATTATTTTTTCTATTCTGAAAAAAATTATAAAGAGATTCGTAGGTTCGGAATGTACTTCTTATAATTTTTCAATGAAAGTTTAATTCATGATTCTTCTGAGAAAGTTCCTAGTTTTCACCTGTCCAGGAAAATTTGGTGCCTTTTGAATCGTCTCAAGACATGTCGCACGGTCGTTGCAATAGTATGCTTTTTGAATTTAATGCCATTGATAGCCCGAGATGTGAGTGTCGCCAAGCAGAGCAAACTATGGACCATTTTTCAATGATTGTTCTGTATATAAATTCACAGATGGTTTTGAGGCTATTCATTCAGTATCCTCGAACACAGTTTGATAATGAAAATATTAGTTGATTTTTCCTTCTCCATTTTTTACTTTTGCTTCAGATAATAACAAAATTTTGTCAACCAGTTTTGAGAAAAGGAGAATAAATTGTATTCTGAGAAGATGAGCTTATTCTGTGAACAGTTTCAATATACCTTCCTACACTTATACGAAGTTTTTGCTCTTGCATCATACGTAGAACTGTATGGCGCTCCGTTTTACATTTCCTTTGCTGATACTGAGATTAGGAACGGGGAAAAGATCGATCTGCTTGTGGAATGATATGTTCCTTGTTGCTTTTTCAATGAACATGCCATGATGTTTCATTTTTCTTTCGAATCAAATCTTATCTCTATTGCTCTCTTTCATGAGAATATATTGCTTTGTTTTCAATGGACAGAATGTTGCATCCTATTGTTCTTATCTAAATATTTTTACTTTGTTTGCGTTAGTTGGTTTTTGCTCGATGTTTTCGAAATATTAAGAATGCTACAGGATTCCATGTGCTTCGTAAAAATAGACAGATATAAAATAACCTGATGATATTTTTGGTTAGCAAATTTATTTTTATCAGAAGAATAATAAAAATGTCGAAAATGCTGGAAAAATGAAGCAATTACTATATTCCTATTATACCCTTGCCAATCTAGATTATTGCAACGAAAAATTCATTATATTAACGAATTTCAAGTTGATGTAGGTACTCCATTCATTAATATTATGAACAATTCTTTTTCACTTTAGAACTGAAAATGAAATGACTAGCTAAAAAAATTGAATCTTGTGGTTTTTCGATAACACGAAGAGTATAATGAGGAAAATCATTAAGCTGTGTATTCACAACTTTCGGTTTTGAAAAAATACGAATATTTAGCATATAAATTGTCTATAAATTCCAATTTTATCGGGCTTGTCCCGCATTACTTATTCATACCATCATTCTAATTTATTTATTCAAGTTGCACCGTTACACTACGAACATTTCATATTCTAGGAGTCTCGGCGATTACTTCTATAATATATGATTCCTCAAACTGGTAGAAAAACCTCCATCATAGACGTAAATCTTCATGTCAGTTGTCAGGGCTCTACGACAGTGTCCAGTCGTGTGGGTTGCTGCATAATAGCATCAATGTAATTTTTCCGTGTATTCAAATTGGAATCGAAGAAACAGGATATTTCTTGCATCATTAAATTTCAATCACACAGCCTCCCAACAAATCCAAAAGTCATTGCATATAGTGGTAATGTGGGGTGGATAGGACATTATTTCAGCATTTTTGCAAATATCAGGCATTAGTGCCATTTGAGGAATTTTATGAAGAATTAGGTACATAGATTCCAGTATCCTTCTTGTCACATTAGGAAAAAATTACATCCATACACTTTCTTCTCATATAATAACTAATTTAGTTTGAGGAAAAATATTGTACCAATACACACCAGAAATACGAATATGTATATTATAATTATGTGAGAGTGTCGTGTTTCTAACTTATTATAGCTATTTATGTAACAAGAACATAAATTAGGTACATAAATTTATGGACGAGTCCAAAAGTTTATGGCAGATAATTTGGGCAAGTCCATAAGCCTAATTATGTACGAGTTGCATACAAAGCTAAAAGCTTTATGTTTGACAGCACTTGCGATGCAGAAATTTTATTTTCTGGAATGGCAATTAATAATTCGTTGCTTTATTTCGAAAAAATATTGAGTGTTCTTTTGCTGTTCTTACCTTAGTAACCATCAGCGACCTTAGAAACCTCACTGAACAAAATTGTTTAATTCGTTTAGTTTGTGACAAACGCCCTAATAATCTGAAAAATGGATAGTGCGGGAGAGGAAAGCGTTGAAAATTTAGCCGCAAGTGCCAAAGAATCTCTCTCACCCACTAAAAGTTCTTATGAAAATTTGTATGCGGCCTATAACAAGTGGTGTGAAACAAAGAAATTTGCAGAATCGAGAGAAGACAGTGACAGTTGAGTCCTATACAGTAGTTTCCAATAAAGTAGTCAATTATGGACACTAAACGAATTCATAAATCAAGTGTTTATGAGACAGTGGAACATAAACTAATAAATTGAATTGACATTTCTATGCTGACGTCATCGTTTTGATGAACTGATGAGGTTCACTTATGCCGGCCATACACGAAGCGACCGATCCGAGCGTTTTATGACATTTTATGAGACCAAGAGCGAAAAGAGTCTCTGTGATTGGTCAGGGGCTCATTAAATGTCATAAAAGGCCATAAAACGCTCGGATCGGTCGTTCCGTGTATGGCCAGCATTAGAAATAGTTTTGAACCGTGATTCACGCGAAAAATGGCTTAATTTTTAATGGCACCCAATAAAATCTTAGCATGAAATCCAAAGTATTCAGACACAAAATTTAAAAACAAATTATTGATACTGCCCCAAATTAAAAAGAATTCATAAAAATATTGAAACTACTACCCAATAAATTATTCATTTGTATACATGGAATTCCTATATGGGGGTACCAACCAAAAGGGGAAATTCCTTGAATAATTTCAAGAAAAATGTCCCCAAACCAAACGTTTTGCTGATAAAGTTTGCATTTTTTTCAAGCTTTTTCTTCATATTATGGCATTCCATTTGTGATGAATAAACAATCGAATCTCTATGAACTAATGCTATAGATCTGATCTGGAACATAACTATAAAAACTAATAATGAATTTCTTACTGCAGCTTACTAACTGAATTTTTTACTCGAAATCGGTAGCAGATACCTGAGATACCTACGACGAAACCACAGGAAACCACGAGGTTTAGTATGAAAATGAAGCTTTTTTTTTAAATTTTCCAAACTAACAGTGGCTCACCAAAAAACGTTCTGGAGGAAAACAGGCCGACGTATTCCAGAAAAAAATATCACCTTGTAGATTTGCAATCGAAATAGGCAAGTCACATGGTGTAAACTCTGAATTGTAATCTCTTTGTCAGATTTCAATTGAATATGTGCGGATACTACGAGAAAAAAAACTGGAAAAAAATTCAAAAATTGCAGTGCCATGTTAGTTTAGAGGTTAGTTTTCTTGAAATTGCGCAAGGAATCTCCCATCTTCGTTTGTACTAATTTAAGAACAAACTTCCCTATATAAAAATCAGTTTCTTTCTGATTCCCTGACAAATGCGAATGAGAATTACAAGGTAGATATAAACGAGTACTCAAAAGTCCCTGACTTCACAACAGCGCTTTTTGTGTCCCATTTCTATTTCAAAAAGGTTATAATAAAATTCCTCAAGTCAAAAAGCACCCTGTATGTGTCACTCTCCCGTACAATTATGTCCATGATATTATCCAATTCAGTCCCATTAATTTTTACATCATGAACCGTATCCGCTAGCTTCTGAATTATCGTGATTATCAATAGAAGGTAACCTATAATTGGTCCTGAAAGAACAAGATAGGTTTATTGGTGAATTATCGAGGTAAAATCTTGATAACATCATTAATCCCTTTTTGTCTCCTATTAAACAACAATAACCATAATCTTGAGCGCAGACTAATAACTCCATAATAGTGCACAACCTGTCCCATGAAGCTATCAACGAAATGGATCTACGCCCATGTTCACGATGTGACAAGTTTTTGGTTTCTAATTAGGAGTAACATTGGGCGATTCTGAATGCTATATCAGGATTGTTTCCCGATATGGGTTATCTAATATTCTCCGAAAACGACAAGAATAATAGCACAATTTTTCCTGAGTATTAACAAACCCGAGCAAGATTTAGCATTTATTGTAGAGACCACACGATGAGAACAGTTTCGTCACGTATTTCCATTCGAGTAGAATTTTCTTAACATCATAAGGATTCGATACCACCAAGGTCGGAGCAGGCAGTGTTCACGCCAAAGTGAACGCTTAGAATAAAATATTTTGAATTTTCAAAATATTTAAATTAATTTCTCTACAAAGGAATTCCCATGTGGATCCTCCTTTATGTATAAGAACAATTCGTCAGCTGTGGAGTGCCGCATATGTCGTATATTTGTTTCTTTTCATTTTTAATTCAGTTCATTGATTGACTTCATGAATACTTCTGCATCCGTTAATTCCAAATTTTCTGCTTCCAATAAGTTTTAATTCTCTGTTTCCTTTCGTGAATTCGGAAAAGTTTAGTTTTCCTGTGATTCGCAAGTTTTAGTGATTTCGATTCAATCGAATTACATTCTTTTAAAACTTTCATTTGTGTTAGAAATAATACTCGAAAAAGGATTCAGTTATAACACTTTTAATTTTTAAACTCTTCTACACACATGTACAATGTACATCGACAGAATGGCTCCTCTCTTTCCCCTTCCCCAGTCGTTCGACACCTCGTACTGTCAAACCATTGTAGTACGAGATAGCGCACCTATACTGGTTGATGCATGTATCTTACATATACGGGGTGATGCATGTTTCCTACACTCGGCCATCCTGCGATAGGTCTGTCCTCAGACCCTATATCGACCTGAAAATAAAAATAAAAAAAATTTCATTGTAAGACAATTTTAGTAACAGGCGATATTAATCCCGTGTATATGACGATTCTTATCACTTGTACTAATACTGTTTATCTAGAAGTAACGTTCAACTACATCAACATGTTCTTTAAAACTTCCCTGGTGACCTTCACTTAGAAGTGATCCTCACCTAGAGACAATTTTGCTTAAAATCATGATATTCACTTTAAAATTACCCTGGTGACCTTCACTTTGAAGTGATCCTCACCTAGAGACAATTTCACTTGAAATCATAATAATATTCACTTTAAAATTACCCTGGTGACCTTCACTTTGAAGTGATCTTCACCTAGAGACAATTTTACTTTACACTTACGTTTGATCATCCTGTATGCTTATCCATCTCTTGAGATGGTCTGGGGACATCACAGTTCTCAATCGTTTACACCCTTCTCTCAAATCCTCTACTTCATAGCGATCGTTCATCAAAACTTTGGTAACTCTGAATGGACCTTTATATTTTGCGTTCAATTTTCGACTGGTACCCGTTGCTGGAAAGCTAGTTATTTGTACCATAACCAATTCTCCTACATCAAACTTTATTGCATCACGTCTTAATTTATCATATCGTTCCTTCTGCAGTAGTTGATCTTTTGTTATATATTTTGCGATTTTACTACGAATGTCAGACAAATTCAAACGATTTATTTCTTCTTGTACAATGTTCAAAATTTTTGCCTCTGCTCCATGTTTTGTATTCAATCCGATTAATGCTTCCATCGGGGTTGTATTTATGCCCTTATTATGACTTGTATTGAGCGCACTCTGAATTTGTTTTACATAACTATCCCATTTCCTAGGATCCTTCCCAGCTACCGTAGTAGAAAGTGCATTTACTATGGTTTGATTGTAACGCTCACATTGACCATTACTTCTTGGTGTTGCTACAGCATTTAGAATATGCTTTATGCCGTAGTTGCCGCAGAAATCTCTAAAACTTTTTGAAGTGAATGCTGAACCTCTATCGCTTATAATTCGTGAAGGCACTCCAAACAAATAAATCAAACTAGTTAATGCTTTGATAACATGTTTAGCTTTTTGACTACGCACTGCCTCAATTATAGTAAACTTAGTGAATCCATCAACAATAACGAATAAAAATTTATTTTTACTTTTACTTGTTTCAAAAGGTCCTACATGATCAATGTGTAAAGTATGGAAAGGTATAGGAAGTTTTTCTATTGGATTTAGCTTACATTGTTTCTTGTTACTTGTTTTCTTGTAATAGGCACAATGAAGACATGCATTTACGTATTTCGTAACAAACTTTCTCATACCAGCAAACCAGTAATTACTTCGTATTCGTTCCAAAGTTTTTTCAATTCCTAGATGACCTGAATCGTCGTGGCATAACCTACATATCTGCATACGAGCCATGCGAGGAACCACCCAAGCTTTATCACCATTTTCCAGTTTTCTATAAATTTTGCCCTTTTTCAATTCATAATCTTCAAAATAACATTTCGTCTCTCTATTTTTCTTTCCTCTCAATATTTTATTGATTCTGTCAAGTTGTTCGTCTTGTAACTGTGCTGCAGTAATCCAGTCACTTTCAGTCAAGTCCACTTGAAAAATATCTATCTCAGCACTTGGAGGAATTCTGCTTAAAGCATCGACATGGGCCATTTTTTTTCCAGATCGATATTCGACTTCAAAAGTATATTCTTGGATTTCTAACCACCATCTTCCAATGCGAGGAATGAGTGTTTTCTTTGTAAGTGTCATTTTGAGAGCATTACAATCTGTAATGACCTTGAAACATATTCCAAGAAGATATACTCTGAAGTACCGTAATGCATAAACAACAGCCATTGTCTCAAGCTCATAAGAATGATAATGACGTTGTTCTATTGTTGTTTGTTTGCTGAAATATGATACTACATGAGATTTTCCATAATGATCGAACTGAATGAGCATAGCGCCCATGCCCATTGAACTAGCGTCCGTATGAAGTTCAGTGCGCAACTCCGGATTATATATGGCAAGTATGGGGGCTGACGTAAGAATATTCTTAATTTTAATAAAAGCTTTTTGTTGCTGGTCACACCATTCAAATTTGACATCTTTCCGAGTCAATCTTGTAATAGGTTCAATAATCTTGGCGTAATCCTTTACAAATTTTCGGAAATAACTAGATAATCCAATGAATTGTCTTACTTGTTTAACATTTCGCGGGACTGGTATTTTTGCAATTGCATCTATTTTATTCTTTCCTGGCTTAACACCTTGTTCACTAATTTCCCTTCCTAAATATTCTATGGTAGTTCCAAAAAATACACATTTACTCAATTTGAGTGTGAGATTATACTGTCTCAATTTCAATAAAACCATACGCAAATGCTCCAAACCTTCATCAACTGAAGAAGATGGAATTATTATATCATCAATATATGGAAATGCGATATTATTGCGGAGATCCCCAAGAACGCTATTGATCAAAGATTGAAAAACTGCTGGTGCATTGGTAAGCCCAAATGGCATTCGTAAGAACTCGTAGTGACCATCTGGTACCACAAATGCAGTCTTGGCAATTGAATTTTCTGCCATAGGCACTTGATAATACCCAGACGCTAAATCAAGCGTCGTAAAATATTTATAGCCCCCTAACTTGTCAATTTGTTCATCTATTATTGGGAGAGGGTATTTATCCTTAATAGTTATGGAATTTAGTTGCCTGAAATCCACACACATGCGATATTCACCAGTTTTTTTCTTAACCAATGTGATGGGACTAGCATATGGGGATGTAGACGCACGAATGATTCCATTTTCTAATAATTCTTGCAAAATGTTTCGTAAAATGCATTTCTCCGCCTCTGGCATACGGTACGGTCGACGTACTACCGGAATGTCATTAACACATCTGATCACCATTTCCACTATATTAGTTTTACCCAACTGTTTTAAAGAACGAGAAATACAATCTGGAAATGATTGCAAAAGTTTTTCACATTTTATTTTATCACTAGGTCTTATGTCACCAATTTTTAATTCACCCGGAGTTACTTCACTATCGTATACATCGACCATATTTACAAAATGTTCACGCAAATCAGGTAAATGACGTAATATTACCTTATCGTCACGTTTAATCAACATAACATGAGGTTGATTCAAAAAGTTTCTGCCCACTATCAATTCATGTCTAAGAAATTCATCACAAATCACCAAAGCGTCTATTTCAGCAGATACTCCTTGAATAACAACATTTATTCTACATGAAGCTTCAGTCTGTAAAGTAGTACCCATAAAACTACATAATGTCACTTCATTCGAATTAGTTACTATAATATTCAACTTATTAGTAACTGACATTTTTATCAGTGTAGCAGAACTACCTGTGTCAATTAAACATGGAACCTTTGTTCCATTAATACGAGCAACTTGCAAAAACATATTATCGGATAATGAAACTTTGCCAACCTGTATAACATGTACTTCTTTTTTCAACTTCGGACATCGATCAATTGTATGTCCCACAAGCTTACACTGACCACATTGTAATCGCGGTTTTTTACAATTTTTATAAAGATGTCCTGGGATACCACAATTGAAACAAACGCTTACTTTTTGTGTGTCTTTCTTAATATATTGCTTTCTAAAGTGATTATTCGATGAAAATACTTGGTTACTTGTACTAGGTACTGATTTTTCACGTGGTAAACTACCCATTGTATTCAGATATGCATATAAAACATTCACGTCTGTATGCTGTGCTGATTTGACCGTTCGTGACAGGTTTTCATCTGTAATTCCGCCAATAACAGCATCTATCAAATATTCATCAGGAATTTGCAAATTGAGTGCTCTCAGCTTAGATAATTTTTGAAAACAATAATCGCCCAAATTTTGTCCAGGCTTAGTTTCATAATTTGCAGCATCCCTGAGTAAATTAGAAAAAGGAACGGACTTACGAAATTGTAACTTCATGGAGTTTTTCACTTCATTCCAACTTGCATCATATTTCATATTTTCATCGAACCATTGCCTTGCATTACCCTGCAATCTGCTCGAAATCAATCGAATAATAGAATCATCATCCCAACCATATCTCTCTGCCAGATTATCAACTTTTCTAATCCACTGTTCGACCACTGAATCATCTCGGGATGAGTCAAACATTGGTATAAGAAATTCATCACCTGCTTGTAACACAGGCTTCATCGGTAACTGTTTCAATTTTTCCAATTCACATTTCAGTTTTTTCAACTCTCGTTTCATCGACTCACTGTCAGAACTTCCACTGCTCGAATTGCGTCTTTTTCGCGAACTTGTTTTTCTCGACTCGTTTTTTCGGCTATTCTTCATATTTACTTCGTTCACTTATTAATACCCAGAAAGAAGCAAAACGAAAAGAATACGGGACAAAATGAATTCAAATCCCACCGCTGTCTTTGTTAGAAATAATACTCGAAAAAGGATTCAGTTATAACACTTTTAATTTTTAAACTCTTCTACACACATGTACAATGTACATCGACAGAATGGCTCCTCTCTTTCCCCTTCCCCAGTCGTTCGACACCTCGTACTGTCAAACCATTGTAGTACGAGATAGCGCACCTATACTGGTTGATGCATGTATCTTACATATACGGGGTGATGCATGTTTCCTACATTTGTGCGAATTATTTCGAACAAAAAAACTGTTACCATCAGTGGCGTGGTTATTTTATAATACCGCAAGGATAAGTGTGCCCAATTTGACATTTTTAGCAGCGGATTTTCACGTCAGCTTCATTCCATATTCGTTTGACGAGCTCGTGCAATCTTTATATGGGATAGGAGTCATCGACAGGATCCTGTTTGCTGATATATAGGTAACTATATTTCATCTGTTATTTTTGAGTGCATTTATCCTTTCATTTGTGTTGGGTTTCAATTAATTACATATATATTATACAGTCCACAGCTCTATCTCTTTCTCACTCAAAAAATTATATTTCGAAAAATAAAACTTAATAATTGAACCACACTTTCAGTTGGTTAACTGAAACTCGCCCCAACACGTTTTGGTCCTTCGGGCCGGATGTTAAGCTCAATTTCAAGCTCATTTTCTTAAAATTTGAGACTTTCATTCAAAAATTCAAAAATCCTCATTTTTTAGCGGCCATTTCATATTCAAATATACGACGGTCATCACAATCTGGCAATATCGTCGCCACAGCTGACAAGTCTCATACATCTGTTTCCATCGAGATATTCAGTTTCATCACTTTTTAATTTGCTTTTTTCTGTTTGTATCTGTTTCTTATTCAATTTCTTCGTAACAATGCCACCGAAAACAGATACAGGCATTAAAGCATTAGATAAGTTGGTCGAAAAAAGGGCCAACATATTTTCTACTATCACCGGAATTTGGCACAGAGTGAAAGATTACGATGGTACAAAATTGTTCGAATTACAAGCATACCGAGAGAAAATTTCTGGGTATGAGGCTAAATTTGAAGCTATACAGGAGGAAATAGTTGAGTTCAATTGCGAATTATCGACCGAAGATCGTATAGATACGGCGAAGGCGGAGTTGGCGTTTGCCGAAGTAACAGCTCGAATAACGGGACTGTTTTTATCTTTAAAACGACAAGAAACATTGTCAGCGCCTGCATCAAATCCATCAAATTCGAATTCCAATTTTGAATCCTTTTTACTTCCTAAAATAAATATTCGCCCTTTTTCTGGCGAAAGCGCTGAATGGCCTGAATTCTTTCAGTTATTTAATTCTTTGGTCCATGAAAATAACAGTTTAGCTCCCATACAAAAATTTCAATTGTTGAAATCATATCTGAGAAATGATGCCCTTTCGGTCGTATCCGGGCTACAACTGTCAAATGACAATTATGAGTTGGCATATCAGGCATTGAAATCACGCTTTCAGAATCCTCGTATGTTAGCAACAATGTACTTGAACGAAATTCTGAATTTCAAAGCTGCAAGTAATAATTCTGTTTCGCATCTCAAGGAATTTTTGAACTGTCACCAAAATTCTATCAATGCAATAAAAGCGCTGAATATAAAGGACCTATCAGATTTCCTTTTATTTTCCATAACATTGCGTAATATTGATCCTTATACGAGAAAAGCGTTTGAAAGTCAACTCAATTCATCTGAGATTCCCGAATATGGTGCCTTGATTGAGTTCGTAACGCAGCAGTTAAAGGCTCAGGAATTTTGCGAACAAAGTTCTCCCAAATCTGCAACCAAATCAGCACCATTCCATTCAAATAACTATGGTAAAAATGAAACAAAAAATGTTTTGCTCACAAATTCTGCATCCACCTCTCAAAGCTATAATGATTCACGTAGATTCCCGAATTCCAGAACGTTTCGTTGTCCGAAATGTTCTGATTCGCATCCGTTATTCGCCTGTGCCTCCTACATAAAATTGTCAAGACAAGACAAATTCGAATTTTTGAAAAATTCTAAGCGCTGTTTCAACTGTCTTGGTCTACACAATATCAAAGATTGCGCTTCCAAAAATTCGTGCAGATTGTGTAAGTCAAATCGTCATCACACCAGCCTCCATCTCGATAACGAACCTTCTTCCTCCAACGTTTCTACCAATCAATCAAATGTACCATCTCGTACTGCAGATAAAACAAATCATGTTGAAAATCAGCCTTCAGCATCCCATTCCACTCCTTCAAATGATGTGATCAATTCTTATCACATCAATAGGAAATCGGTCTCCGTAAACCAAGTACTTCTTGGCACTGTTCAGGCAAGAATAGAATCCGCTGACGGTTCGATGATATCTGTAAGAGCAGTTTTAGACCCTGGATCCCAGATTTCAGCCATTAGTCAACCCTTAGTCAAAAGATTAGGTTTGAAAATTGATCCTGTCAATGTATCAATTTCTGGCATTGGTCAATCAAATGCAAATCCGTTAGGTTTAGTGAAATGCAGGTTGTATCCTAGAGTGGGATCAGAGTTCTTACCGGTGGATGCCATTGTATTGCCGGAAATAACAAATGATATTCCTTCAGCTCCCTTATCACAAGAAGTGTGGAAGCACTTTCAACATTTAAATTTGGCTGATGAAACTTTTCATCTTTCACAACCAATAGATGTGCTGTTGGGCGCTGATATGTATTCCCTGATTTTCGATCGCGACGGCCGAATTTCATCTTCTGGATATCCTACAGCCGTTAATACATTTTTCGGTTGGACTATCATAGGTCCTATAAAGGAATCCTATTCGTCATACAAATCGGTTCTTTTCACCCAATCTGTCCTCAATGATCAGTTACAGAAATTGGAAGAGATTCCAGATACCCATGTTAGAGATCCTATAGATGATTATGTAGAGAAACATTCCCTATCCCCTCATTCTTGTGATGGAAATGGCCGATATATAGTTTCATTACCTTTAAAGTTGGAGGATACGCCTCCGGATCTTTCTCATAGTTCCAATTCGCCATCACCTTTCATCGGTTATGATCTGAATTCAGATCCTTCAATTGAATTCAAAACTAATGTCAATGTTGTAATCGCAAACGAGCCTCCAGTAAATTCATTTTCAGTGTTGATAGAAAAATTTTCAAATTTAAATACAGTAGAAAGAGTATTCGCCTATATCAAAAGGTTTATTTTCAATTGCCTCCCTAGAGATAATTCAACGACAAGATTGTCTGACCCAATTTCTCAAGATGAGTTGGAGGAAGCTCTCCAATCCATAGTGTTAATAACACAACATCATTATTTTAATCAAGTGCGCCAGAATTTATTCAAAGAAAAATTATTTTCAACATCAAATCCTTATAGCGATTCTGCATTACTGATTAGGTTGGGAGGTAGACAACAATTCTCTTCTATACCGCGGTATGCTAAGCATCCAATTTCGCCTCCGAAAAACTGTGCGTTGTCGCGTTTAAAATGTGTCCATTTTAATTCAATCTCGCTTCATTCCAGTCCTAACACGACTTTGACTTTAATTCGGCAGAATATTTGGATTTTGTCTGTACGAAATCTGTTTCGGGAATGCAGTGGAAGATGCATCACATGCACAAAATTTCGAGGTACAACCTTTCAACCCTTCATGGCTCCTCTACCTGCACCCAGAGTCAATATTTCACGTCCGTTTAGTAAGGTGGGTGTGAACTTTGCTGGCCACTTTACCTATCGGTCAGGTCGTTCGCGAAAATCAACGAGAATAAAGGCATTTCTTGTTTTCCTCATTTCTTTCACTAAGTCAGTTCACCAAAACTAGTCCTTTTCCTCACCGTGGAGGTTTTCTTGTCGACTTTGGAGCGATTTATCGTTGGACGAGGCCTACCTCAAGAAATTTGGTCCGATAAAGGAAGCAATTTCATCGGGTTTTCGCGCTATTTTGATATGGATTATGAGTTCTCGAAATCAAATAATGTCAAGATATACGACAATTTGTCGAAGAGATCCATCGAATGGAAGTTCATTCCTCCATATGCGCCCCATTTCGGAGGTTCAGCAAAGTGTCTGCTTCTCGAATCTCTCAATATTTAATTCTGTTTTCTGTACGATCTTTTCAAATTTTCTCGGTTTTAATTCGTTAAGTTGAACTCTACTGTTTCCAAAGTTCTGTAAAATTCACGCAATTTTACGGCGGCCTGTTTTGTTCACGCCAAAGTGAACGCTTAGAATAAAATATTTTGAATTTTCAAAATATTTAAATTAATTTCTCTACAAAGGAATTCCCATGTGGATCCTCCTTTATGTATAAGAACAATTCGTCAGCTGTGGAGTGCCGCATATGTCGTATATTTGTTTCTTTTCATATTTAATTTCAGTTCATTGATTGACTTCATGAATACTTCTGCATCCGTTAATTCCAAATTTTCTGCTTCCAATAAGTTTTAATTCTCTGTTTCCTTTCGTGAATTCGGAAAAGTTTAGTTTTCCTGTGATTCGCAAGTTTTAGTGATTTCGATTCAATCGAATTACATTCTTTTAAAACTTTCATTTGTGCGAATTATTTCGAACAAAAAAACTGTTACCATCAGTGGCGTGGTTATTTTATAATACCGCAAGGATAAGTGTGCCCAATTTGACATTTTTAGCAGCGGATTTTCACGTCAGCTTCATTCCATATTCGTTTGACGAGCTCGTGCAATCTTTATATGGGATAGGAGTCATCGACAGGATCCTGTTTGCTGATATATAGGTAACTATATTTCATCTGTTATTTTTGAGTGCATTTATCCTTTCATTTGTGTTGGGTTTCAATTAATTACATATATATTATACAGTCCACAGCTCTATCTCTTTCTCACTCAAAAAATTATATTTCGAAAAATAAAACTTAATAATTGAACCACACTTTCAGTTGGTTAACTGAAACTCGCCCCAACAGGCAGTTTGTTATGAATAAACACATTATCAAAGAAAAACAATAAACTCGACTGCAAAAACATTTAACTGAAAAGAAAACAACAAGTCCAACTTATTCATTGAAATGTTGTGTAATAAAGGGTTTTCCAATATGAGAGGTGTTATTTTGAATAGCCCGCTCTTTCGGTAGATGTCACTTTTGAAGCTGTCATTTTTTGACATTTGACAAGTAGAAACTACGCCATTAATAGAAATGGAACGATACACGCTTCAACAACGCGTTGAAATTCGCTATAAAAATGGTGAAAATTTGACAGACTGTTCATAAAACTCGAACGTTTTTGGGTCGTCGTTGTAATGAAATGAACATCCGAACATTCATCTAAAAAATGGCTTCTTCCTTCGAAAGTCAAAATAACACCCTTTATTGGAAAACCCTTTACATAACGACACTCTGAAAACATTCCCTCCTACTAGCGCTGTCCGGTAAAACGACATCAATGGGGATTTCCAGTACCTCAAAATATGCACTTTTCTTCACATGACGTAATGAAGGGCAGTTTATAACACATTCGTTACCATTTATTCACTCTGAATTTTGAAGAACTGAATAATTATTCGATATTGATAATGTGATTTCAACACCTGTGAATTCAAACGTCCCTCTGCTGTGACGTCAGTGGCTCAATTTGTAATATGATTGGTTGAAGTTTATGATAGAGGGGACAAAGCCCAGAGTAACTGAGAGACACGCCGCTGTTGTCAAGTCTTTGTAAAATCTCTGAATTTATTCATAAATATATTCAGTTATCGTATTATATTTAATGTGATCACTATAATGTTTTTGAAACATCGTCATATAACAACTTAATTTCATTAAAGTTGATATGATACTCATTCTCTGAAAATACAAATAATAATGTGGCAGCCACGCCTACAAATCATAAAAAAAAACATAACATTCTTATTTGTCATTATTCGACATTTCGACGTCTTCTCTGCTTACTATAGAATGGCGTTTCTTACAGTTAAGTCTAGGAGTATTCTATTCTCTATATTCTATACTCCTAGGTCACGTCAACGACTGACGACTATACACAGTTGCCAAATCCATAATTATTCTTACCACTACTAACTGCACTTGTCAAAATGAAAATAATTATTAATGCTTCCTAAATTAGAAGACCGGCTTACATATACCAATTCTTACGTGTGTAGACTAGGGATAATTATTTTTGATTGAATTTCTCACCTATCTGCTTACTTGAACCCTCTTCATCTTCAATTAGGAGGTCGTGAATTGAATGATATGAAGCTTTATGGAGTACAAATGAAAATGTCATGATGATAAAAGAAAAACATCCAAAATCAACATTATATTATGATATTATTTTCAGGCTAATTCTTTTTTTTGTGATTTGGCCATGCTGTAATTTTTATATCGGAAGCACGTCATGACGAGTAAAACCAATCAAAAATCTCTCTAGCCACAGACGTCACACGATTTCTCGCTTCATCTGATCGTTTAAATTCGGTAGATTAATTTTGAGTTTTCAATATTTTTTTAAGGGTATAAATTGATGAAGAAAAAATTTGAAAAAAAATCACGAATTACGTGAGAATCCAATATGTCAAAATATATTTTTTCTCAAAATGACTGGAAATGCCCATTTTGTGCATGCTCTATCTTTGAGAATATAGGATGAAATATGGCAGTGGCCGCACTATATTCTAACATTATGACATTGGCCAGATTTGTTCAAGGCCAGAGTGAGTTCACAAGAATTTATTGTCATATTAGCGCTGCTAAGTTCATCACGAAACTCGTACTAAAGCATGAAACAAATCTACTCGCCGCCTATGTCCACATCGTGTATTTGCGACACGTTTTTGGTTTTTAATTTTATGAATCATATATTTGGTTTTATGCACCGTTCACGAGTTACTTGACCTGAAATTTCGTACGAGCGGTTTTGTCATCTACAGAGTCAATGACACGGCAGGTTCGGCATTGTTTTCATAAGCTGCGAACAATATCATTAGCGGTCAGGGACGGAGTCCACTTTCGTTGGACTGAGTCAACTTGTCATGCTCACGTCACTTGGGACGTTTATTTACGGAGTTGAAAATGTTCAATTTTTATTTTTACAAAGAGAAAATGTAATGCTTGAAGGTCATTTCTTTGAGGAGGAACTCGGTATTTTCTTTCTTGATCTTTTCTGCGGAAATTGTCTTCCACCAAAATATGTAGTTGCACTTTTGAAAACGAAACACACTAGATACAGTCTGGGTGAGTTCATTTCGAAAGAGACCCGGACTTGTCGATTTTGTTTTCCAGAGAATCCAGAGATCAAATTCACATCCATACCGGTTCAATACTTATTGTAACAATCTCAAACCTTAAATTCAGAATAAGAGAAATGGGGTGATACCTCAATAGAAATTGGATTTTTTTTTCTATTCATTATTTATTCATCAATAATAGTTTATTCTGTCTCCGATCATCGAAACACTGCCAGGCTGCATCTCACACTCCCTTCCTCTTGACAATTTCAAAACCACAGATCGAGATGGAATTTTGCGTCTAGATGAAGAACGACATACATATTTAAAATGAGAAATTTTGTTCAGATATATAAAAAAGATGAATAGGACTATTTATATTGCTTCGGTGAATTAATGTCAATCCAAATTTCAAAATGGACGATTTCTTTGACAGAAGCTGTCAATGGTTTTTTGACAGCTGCAAGAATTTTTTATCCGTTGGATTCTTGAATGGGAATCTACACTTCAAGATGGATCGAGGGCTACTACATTTCGTCACGATGTCTATATGAGACCCTTTTCAAATGATATCGATTTCTTTGGACATGAAGTTTCCTACAGATGTGAAAAAAAATGTTTTTTGAAAAATAATACTACCACCTTTTATTGAAGTAGAACAATATGAAAACATTCGACTCAAAAATCTCATAAAAAAAATCATGAAGAAAATTTTAATCAAAAATTTACTGAATTATTTAGTAAAAAACTAGCACAGTGAAGTAGAATTTTTTTTTCAATCAACTAACACGCAAGGATATAAGCTACAAAACGACATCCACATCATTTCTTTAAGTTACATAATCTGAGAGTTATTGCTGTTTGAACATGACCCTTATGGAAATTGATAAAATAAAATCAAAACTTAGTACTGTACTTTTGATCATTTCTAATTTTTAATGATTTAACTTTTAACTCACAAAGTTATCATAAAAATTGCTCAAAATGGCCGCCTCTGCTTTGTAGACAGGCAGTGGCCCTTATGACGACTTGTCTTCATAAGGCCGCGTAGCGGTCATATTCGAAAAACAATAACTCTCAAATTATGTTACTTACAGAAATGATGTGTGGGTGTCATCTGTAGCTGATATCCTTGCGTGTTAGTTCTTCGAAAAAATTTACTTCAATGTGCTAGTTTTTGTACTATTGAGGATTTACTTAAAAATTCAGTAAATTCTTCAACTAAAATATTTAAGTATTTTTTTAGAATATTTTTGAGTTAAATGTTTTCATATTGGTCTACTTCAATGCAAGGTTGAAAGGTGGTAGTATTATCTTTCAAAACACATTTTTTTCACATCTGTAGGAACTTTATGTCCGAAGAACTCGATATCATTTGAAACTAAAATGAAAAAATTAATTTGAAATGGCGGCTAAAAATAGGGGGGTAAACCACCGAATGTGGGTATATTTGATGCCCTTTAATTATCGCTTAGTCATGCCTAGACACACTGTATATGTGACCATATAGAATGCTAGCGAAATATGGATAGAAATTGCCAATATCAGCAGAAAATCGGTCAGAAGAAAACACATTGAATATGATTGAAAAAGATTCTGAAAGAAATAGAATACCTAAATTGAATGCAATAATTGAAAATGTATGATTTTCTCAATTTATGCTCATTAATTCTTATAAAACAAGGCAAGAATCGACACAAAATTCAGAGTATATGGAAGTATATTGATGTAAACTGACAAATTTTCCATGTTACAGCAGCAATATTCTCGGATGTTCCTGAGCGACGTTCACGACTTTTTATTTTTCACATCCCTAACTTGTCCGAACATGTCATTATTTTTCACCAATTTCTGTATTGCGGTTCGACAAGGTGCTTAGTGGCGTAGTTTCTACTTGTCAGATGTCAAAAAATTCAAAAGTGATATCCACCGAAAAAGCGGGCTATTCAAAATGACACCTCTCATTGGAAAACTCTTTATGAGGTGAATGAACGAGCGTAAAGAGCTTTTGACTTAACGTCAGTGCTTTAGATGAAAATTTTTCTGATATTTAGCTTGAATGCAATTTCCACATTCTGTGTGGGACCGGAAAATATTTGTGGTACACCTTCATTATTTATCTGCGGCATGACAAGTTCGACATTATTAACTCTGGCCATTGATCCGAAGGTTCTCCTGTGCAAGCTGTCAAAGTCATTTAAACTTTCGAAAAACTAATAGTTTTTAACAATTTTAATGCGAGGTAACGCATCGAATTCAAACCTGGCACGAAAATAATGTGCAGCTGAATCCACATGACCATACCTTTATCGCGTTCGTATACCATAAATACACGAGAAATTCTTATCAGAACCAGGCGAATTACTTACTGTATAGTTTCGAACTGGTGATAAGTTATCAAGCTTCCTGCAAAGGTCAACCCAAAGAATATTGTGACGTTACTCACAAGCCTCGATTATATGACCGCCGTTGTTTCATTACAGACAAATCCAACAATGATAGATTTATGCAGATTAATGTCGAAAGCGTTGAGAATTATGGTGGAAATATACTCAGACAATCCAGTTTATTATCGGAATTTGCAATTTAATTATGCTGATTTCAGTTATGTAGATACAGAAGAGGCGGGTTCGTTTATAACATTAATTTTCCGTTTTGTTTAATAATTCGAATCGATAAGCCATTTGTCTAGATGTGGGTATTGGTGTTTGATAACATCGAATGTGCTGGAAGTGCCTCAACATTTCAATTTGGAAAGAGCTTCCGTCTTCACATTCGAATAACTTATCATTAGATAGAATTGCTGATAAAAAAAACTTTCATTAAGCTGTAACGTCATGTACCTAATGCACTGGCGGAACAGTTGGACGAAAATTACATCAGAATCAGGTGGATTGGACTTGAATAGTTCAGATCACTTTTTATACTCTCTGGATTTTCATGACAATTTTGATTTTTTCGTGAGTAATATCATGAGGGCATCCAGTTTTTACGAAAAAAATCGAAAAAACACGTTGCTGAGTAATATTTCAACAAGAAGCATGAGTGCTGGTGGCAACAAAAATCCGAGTCGAAGACGAGGATTTTTGCACCTGCACGAATGCTTTTTGTTAAAAAAATATAAATATGCATTACAGGAAAAATTAGATGACCGAATGGTATTTGACAAGACTATTTCATGAGTAATAGATTCAAGGGCGGTCCTACGGGGGGGGTAAAGGGGGTAATTACCCCCCCAGAGCCCTACAACCAATTCGATTTCATTTATGAAGAAACTAACAAAAAAAAATTTTCTATTCTTTTCAATTGTTCATTCAATTATTACCCCCCCCAGGAAATCAGCCTAGGACCGCCCTTGAATAGATTATTCTGGATGCATTATGTATACTCCATTCACTTTTATTTAATCACATAGGAGGTCATGGTTTCGTTTTCAGGAGTTGGTGCACCTCATGAAAAGTCTGTGCGCGTACAGAGAATATCGTTAATGACAAAACGACGTTGCCAGTTGCTTTGTTTACATCAAAGTTAAAGTACCAAAGATATTCCACATTTTGTTAGTTCGAATCGATCGGCGATTTAGGGGCGAAATATCGATAGGAAATCGCCTATTTTTCCTTTCTTCGTGCAAATGTCATTTTTTCCTTTCACGACTTTTGGCGTGAGTACGAACGGAAAATTTGAATTGGACCAAAAATCGATTTATAAGCATAAATGAAGCGAAAGTAAGTACTAATCGACCTTTTTACACTCGATAACGAAGTTTTTTTAGGTATCTGGCCGTTTAGAAAGATTTCAAACGAAATTCCGGTCCCCCAGAAGTTTGATTAGTTTCGGTATCGTTTTTGGTGCTCAAAATTTATTTGGAATGTGTAAATGGACAAAAAGGGTATTCCTTATACGATCTTCTAATGAAAGCGACCGGAAAATATGGTTCAGGTAGGATTTTCGAGGAATTATGAGGAAAGAACTTGCAGAATGAAATTGCACGATTTTCGTGAGTAAACGGGTTCTGGATGGCCATCATCGGTCTCTAATTGATTATTGCTGATCTTTTTCACGTTTCAGAAAAAAAACCTGTCGAAAAAGCTGAAAAAAAGAAGAAATATGACCATATTGCATTCAACGGTAGATAAATTCAGATTCCGATGAATTGAAATGTGTCACTCGAGCTCTCATTCCTATCAATCCTTTGCCGAAAGTAGAAATAGGCTATATTGAACCAGAATACATCGGTTTTTTCCATATTCCAGGAGTTTGTGTCTTATTTTAAAACAGGTGAATGATAAATGTGAAGCATATGTTTGACCTATTCCATTTTATTTGTACAAACCTACTGTGGTAGTAATGTATGAATATTGTTTAAACTAATGAATTACTATACAGTCAGAATATTTTACTCCTTATTCATAAGATCAAATAAATGAGAAATGCTTTCAGTAATTGATATTCTTGCTTATCAATTTATAACCAAAAATAACCAAAACTCAATTACTATTGAATTGAAATTATTTAGTTACTCTGTTAACAAATTCGTTAATTTAGTTATTATGTCTATATTCTTTGTGATGAATGAATAAAACTTTTATTTATTTGAAATAAAGATATATAAGAAATAGAAATATTATGCACCCTCTCCATCATATCACATACGATATCATGATGAAAACAAAGCACATCGATAAATCTTTACAATCATAAATCCAAAAACTCCTTTACATGTAGAATATTGTTCACAATTTTCTGTTGTGTTCTCCAAAATGAAATATACATTCTGAGAAATACGCTAAGAATGTAGAAATGGCGACATAGTGTTGACTTGAAACATAAAAATATTTTGAAAAACGTCATAACTTCGATACAGAGTGGAATGTGTCAAATTTCCAAGGCTAGAGTTGTGATTTTATAATTGTGAATGGAGTTTATGTATTATTAATTTTCGTTGACAACAACTGTCAAGTTTTGCCGCGGGTAAACCCGAAAAAACTGCTGACAGCTGCTGCCATACAGTTTTTCCATCTAGAAACCATTTGTGATTCAAAATTGTGCGTTTTTAATTGGTGCAAATTAAGACGAGGGAAATAGTCGATAGAATTGTTCACAATTTCTTTCCCGAAATCGGTAGCAGATACGACAAGACTACAAGAGACCATAAAGTTTAGTTTAACAACAATGCTTCTTTCAACAATTGTTCGAACTAACAGTGGTTCACCAAAAAAAAATTCTGTAGGACAACAAGGGACAGTATTACAGAAAAACATCATCCTGTAGATTTGCAATAGAAATTGGAATGTCACATGGTTGGGACTCTAGATTTTAATCTGTAGGCCTAATTCCAGTTGAATTGTGAAATGCAGAACCCTACTATGAGAAAAAAATTGAAAAATGTCAAGCTCTAAGTCATGTCCCCCTTCTTTGGACCTCGAAATGGACAATAATTTATTAGTAGTCCCCCACCCCTGAAAAACCAATGACCTAATGCGAATGGTAACTTATTCATTTTCTACAACGTTAATGCAAGATTTTTTCCCATCCCATTTTCCGAAAATCGGCTTCGTTTGCAAAATACGGGCTGGCGAAAATACAGTTAGTGCCACGCGGCCTTTCCGACAGTGGGGACGATCAGATTCATAAAGTCTTTTTGGCACACAATTATTTCTTCTTAATCCACCAGATCAAAATTGAATAATTTAGATATCAACACATAATACATGTGCGAATGCGAATGGGAATATTGTGATGGGGTGATCGGCAGCACGAAGAAATTTCCATAAGGTCTCCATGGATTCCTAATGACATGTCCCATCTCTTCGCCACGAAAGTTCACGAAGCATGCGTAAAGCGGCAACTGGCGCTGGATTTAGGAGGAATACACTTCTATATACATATTTGCCACTATCTACTGAATTTCTATATTTATGATATACATGTTCAACATGTTCAAATCACATGTCCTGGTACCTCAATCAGAATAGAAAATGTGCTTCGAAAATCGGTTCATCTCGAATTAATGATGAAATCACATTTGGGTCTCATCGCAAACACATGCACACACACACACACACACTTTACTTGAATCGAATCGATTGCAGGAAATGAAAATATCCAAGTATGAAAATTGTTTGGTTCAATCTCTTTTTCGTTCACAGAAATGAGGGGGCCATTGATCTCGTTCGACTTCTGCTGCTTCATTATCGTCAGTCAGCAACACCACACGATTTCGCGCATAATATTTCTTTATCTCAACTCCATTTGTAACTAACTTTAATGAGGGGTTGGCGAACTGGTGACACAAATGAATTTATGACTTATTGTATCATTTTTATCGCGCTGAATCACGTTACCAGCTACCGCAGTTGCACCAGCATACAAAGGTACCTAACATGAGAAGATAAGTTTTTTCTCGGTAGAAGTTTCAATTTGCATGGAATGAGCTAATAACGAAAGAGCTGACACATCGCATAGCATTTTTCATTTCTTGTAGAGGATATAATTAGGTGCTTGATGGCGTAAAACTTTTGTTGAGTTTTTTAACGGACGACTGCATGCATCGTTTGCAGCCCACTTCATGAGAGCAGGAATAAAATTGCATTTTCATTCGTTTCTACGGACAATAGTGTTGTTCCTTTTTCACGAGAAGTTTGAAGTGTTGGGATAATCTGACGATCCAAAAATGGCTATTGTCGACTCAATAGCCATTTGAGGCTATTGTGAAGACGGACTAAAATAGTGTTTGCAAAGCATTTACGTCGTTTGTGTAATCAAGAAATATACGGTTGAATCATTCTACTCAAACGAAAGCTATTGTGACTCTTTGACTTGTAACCGTTTTTTTTATAGGTATAGAACTACATATTTGGCAATACTATTTTAACTGGCGGCCATTTTTTCAGCTGTCAAGTGATTTATTTTCAGTTTGGTTTGGCATTTCAACATGAATAGACTGATACCTGAACAACGCTTCCAAATTGTGCAAATTTATTTTAAAAATAATGGTTCTGTTCGAAATACGTATCGCGCACTACGTCCATTTTACGGTGAACACCACAGCAATTAATTCGATTAACCATGAAAAGTTTTCGCACCACGTTCATTCTTAAAGTCTGAAAATGCTAAAAAGCACCCACATAGTCGTACAGTATCAGAAGGAGTCATTGCTGATGTAGAGCGTAGCGTAGACTGCGTAGACTGTAGAGAAAGACCCGAATCAGTCTTTCCGCCATCGAGACAGGAGTTGGATATGTGTCCATCCACTTCATGGAAGATTTTGAGGAATGATCTTGGTGTGCGTGCCAACTCGTACAAGAATTGGAGCCACTGGATCACCTAGCAAAGCGTAGATTCTGGCCGAAAAGTTACAGACAATGGCGACCACTATAGGGCCATTATAACTGACATTTTCGTTCATCAATTGAATAACCATGATGATGTGCTGGAGCCGTGGTTTCAACAAGACGGCACAACATGTCCTATACAGGGTGAGTCTTCGACTTGTACATATATTTTAACTGTAGATTCCTCTCATCAAACGAAACACTTTTTTCCTATACCATTTTTCAAAATTCGGTTTCGTTTGGAAGATACAGGGTGTCGAAAATCCACGAAAAAAATACTTTCCTGTTCATATCTTCGGAACCGTTATTTCAAATGAACTGATTTTGGTTGATTCTTTACTCTATTCATGGTGCATATTCCTCAATTAAAACTTATTCAATATATCTCCTAGTTCAAAAGTTACAGGGTGGTCGACTCATAAATTCATGCAAAAACACTATCAAATCACTTGAAAAGGATGAACGGTTCATATTTTCGAAAGAATCAACTATTTTAGAGAATAAAAGTATTCTTATATTTTTTCAATAAAACGCGTCGTTTTTGAGTTATTCCTAAATGTATACGACGAAATTTGAGGAAAAAATCATGAATTTCATAAAAAATCTGAATGCTTCCCTGGATTAAATATCATCGAATATTGTTTCTTCTCTGGTCTCTTAAATTAACAATGTTGTCAATGTTTATCAACTTCGTCAAGACAAATCTCTATGATGGAAAAACGTTCGATATAATAATTGAATTCCGAGAAGCATGGAATTACACAGTTTATAAGCACAGTTTCCATTGAAAATTTATTGATACCCGTCCTCCAGGAAAATATCTATCTTCTTAACAATATCCTCTTGGAATTTTTATTCGAACCTACACTGTCTTCACATCACAATCATCACCTGTTTGCTTTATTCTCTGCAAGTAAATAAATAAATAGATCGAATCCATGTATTAGAAAGGTTATCGCGTTTAAGCGTCGTTCATTGTATCGCAGACTGGCCTGTGATGAGACTCAGAGACTGTGGACTCTGGAGACACAGAACAACGGCTTGTCTTGCGTGGCGGCTACATCGCAGCCGGCAGCGCACCGCGACTGAAATCTAGATCGTAGTGCTATATCGGCGAGAATCAGAACGACTCGTTTGGCATTTTCAAAGAGCAATGCGTAGAAGCCTTTAGCGTGAAGTAAACAAAACTATAGTGCCTCTGTGATAGTTCTTCCGTTGACGATAGGGGACGTTCTGCTTTCTTGAGTTCGCCTATACCATTGTTGAAGAAAAAATCGGCAATCTGGCATCGTCTTCTCTAGAGTTCTGTGTGATAACACAGAGAAGATGGATTAGGTCAGGTCATTGACCTCGAATCATATGAATTTAATTAATGGAGTTAGGATAAGTAAGTGAGACACCAATTTTCGTTTCAGGATACCGAGGAAAATATGAACAAATTATTAGTGTTTACATATTTACAAACTAACCTTCAGGAAAATCGAAGAAGGTACTTATTTTGGTGGAATGAATATAGTTTTTCAATTGCAGAAATAATCGGACAGATCTGTTCGTTAGGAAATATCGTGTTTGTTACATTCTTATTCAAATAAGGTTAGAGCTTGGGTATTTTCTAATTGTATCACCCAGAATATCTCATAATCACCTCAATTTCAATCGAAAAATATGAACTTTGAAGTGTTTGCAAAGAGAATTGTTTCAGGGGCGTATTAAGCCCAACTTTTTTTTTCAAATGGCTATATCTCTTTAACAAAGTCGAATTCGGAAAAATGGAAAATGAAAAGAAGGTTTCTTTAGGCCTCAAGAATCTACAGTTAAAATATATGTACAAGTCGAAGACTCACCCTGTATATGCAACATGCAAAAATTTGTTCGGGTCGCGTATATACAGAACCGTTTGAAATTTAAGCGAATTATCGAAAACCAAATTCCAAATGATGGATGATCATTGGAAGATGTCAAATTTTCTTCCCTAAACTATCAAATGCGAATCTACCTATGTACAAGATGGGAGAACGAGAGCTCAAAACTTAGTCAGTGTTTTCAGTGACCCTCTGTCAGTAACTCCATAGTGCTATAACGAAATCATTGATTGAATTGGGAAAACAATGCGCCACTATATGAAACCACGTCTTTTCAATGACGTTTTCAGCATGGTTATACAAAATTCGATTGGTCCACTTTCTACAAGCAGGGCAGTTAATGGAGAATCGAAATTTGAGTAAAAGATTTCATTTCGACAATTTTTGCCTGGTTTGAAGAGACTTCTATTTATTGTCAGGAAAGCTATGGATTTATTCTCTGGTTGTACCTTTAGAAATATGATAATTCAAGGACATAACTTATCTTCATGTTTATGCTCAGTTCGTCTTATAAACTGTTGTAATGTATTAATTATTATTGAAATCTTTGTGGAAGATGAATAACAACCAGAAACGTAGAATCAAAATAATGAATAGTAATAACTGGAAGAATTTATAAATCAATGTTAAATGTTTTTCATGAAGAATGCAAGGAATTCAACTATTCATCTATTTCATGAGAGGAATCATAATTTTCAATACAGATAAATCTCGTAATTATAAGTTCAACCAGTATAGATGATGAGTGATGGAAATGAGAATTTAACATCCAAGATCTTGGGAAATTTATATCTTCGTATTATGAATTTATTGCTCATCTATTGTCGCTAATAAGGATTACTTTTTTGAATTTATACATAATAATGTTAAGACTGGAATCTAGTTGTCGGATCGAACCCTTAGAACAAATGCATCAATTTGCTTCGATATTCTATGTTACGTCTAGGAAAGGGACGATGTATCTGTAACCAAGCTATCGTCAATAACTTTCGTGTATTGAACTGACAGCTCTGAGACAAAAAATTTACAAACACATAATTCATGATCTAAAATTGTAGATCAAATCGGCACTCTCGATTATACTTGGTCTAGTTCCGGAATGATCCGCAATATCTCTCGGTCTTGGAGCTATTACTGTGATGGAGAAGAATAAGGCGATCCCTTTGGAGACATATGGAAAGTTGATCAAATTCTTAGAATGTCTTCCGACAAAAAAGTCTTAAACAACATCTAATCAGTGCCAACACCAGGGATTCTATGCATCTATGCATGATTAGTCATAAGTCTTTCATTATTTCTTTTATCTAACTACCATAAATTTCGAATCAGTTTTCGACATGTAGGTATGATGTTTCCATTTTCTCATGATTTTTCATCAACGCCGTATTTAAAACTGACTTGAGCTTTACTTGAACAAAGCTTCAGAACAGAAGATTTCAACAACAAAAATACCTGTGATCAAATTATGAGCCTCCCGATGAAAATTCAATATATGTATAGAATTCATCTAAAGGGTTTCACCCGAATTTTCTTACCTTCATTCTGTGTGTAATAATCATAAACGTACATTATACACTACATAGTACATGTAGGTATTATAGTTATGCAAATGCCCTCTTTCCAGCAATATTCTAAACTCACGCAATTTTTACTATTTAACGACCATTAAGTGATAAATGCATCTGTAATAAAAGTGTTTATGTGTGTTGGGCCATAAATTCACAAAAGGAAGCATAACGTTAATTGAATGTAATTTGATAATGATAGTTAAAGTCTGTGGTAATTATACTAATCTGCTCACTAAAATAATATAGAAGCTCAATTGGGGTGTTTTTGGAACTCTAGCACCATTTCAGTTAATGTGCAGAATTGTAATGTGCTAGCAGGGGAGTACGTCTTGGGAAATTATTTCACTTTCATGTCGCAACCATATTTTTATTTCAATTATGGAGCTTCAATTATAATTATCTCTGTACCTTGTCTATGTGCCAGAATAATTTCTATCCATCTTTTTTCATGAAATGGGTACCTAAATGAATGAAATGTAATTGATTTCTTGCTATCCACACGAATGATCAGACGAAAAAATTGAATTCGGGAATACCGATCCAAATTATTCACCTCGACTCAGCATGGGCTTTCGACAAGTTTCTGGATGTGAGTTTTTGTCCGAGGACCGAGTTGGTACTTTTCAACTTCAAGACAGGTTATGAGCTACTTTACCCAGGGGTCTGTACTGGGACCGCTATTATTTCTCCTAAGCCTAAGCACAACCGATCTGGTGTAATTTTTTTTCTGATCGCTGAAGTCATACTCATACCAATTTATGGGTCAATATAACGGAGATTCTTCGTTTATCTAATAGAAAGATAAATTGTACAATTTTGAAATCTGCATGAAACACGCATTTTTTCTTCAAAAGGTTTGCCACTCAGACAAGGGCCGGATTATCCACAAGGCACTGTAGGCAACTGCCTAGGGGCCCCTAGTCGACTATGTAATGTTCTTTCGAGTTGAAATTGAATTTGTCTTGAAAATATGAAAATTCACCTCCAGTCAATGAAAACAGTTTAAATCTATACAGTTTCCCAAAATTGAATATACAAATGAAAAGAGTTAATTACTTACATTATTTGAAGAAGAGAAGTCCCATGACCATGAGCAAACGTTTCGTTTTCGAGATTCAGAGTTTTGAAGTTCTTTTAAAGGATTTCAGGGGAAATCGTTCGAAATATTCTCCTGAAGTCGGTGGCAGATACGATAAAAGTTCAATGAAAATACAAATTTCCTTTCTATAATTTTTTGAACTAACAGTAGCTCACCTAAAAAATATTCTGAAGAAAAACGGGAGAAAACGACTTTGCTCCAAAAGAAAGGAAACTTCGAGGTGAAGTTCACCAAGAAGGTGCTCTACCACTTGACTCTTGTTTCTACTTATATCTTCGAATGAGCACATAAAAAAACAACTCAATGTGGGGTGAATAAAAAACAATGAATTGATATAGAGCAGAATTCAAAAACTGAAAGAAACAGGAAAATCTCGAACATTGAGAATAGATAAACTTTCGGAGACATTCAAAAAATTATATACTCATATAAAAAAAATAAAAAGTTATATACTCACATCAGTTGAATATTTTGTGAAATGCAGATACTATGAGAAACCAAACCACTCTGTTAACGATCTCGGAGTACGAAGGTTTTCAAAATCATCATATTATACCTACTCCATTCACTTCCATGAAGTATCGCGATTGGCCAAGTTTTATAGGTTTATCAAGGTTTTTACCTGAAAAAATCGCAGGTTGGCACTTGTGAATGACATTACGTCAATGAATAAATCTCGGAGACATTGCCGACTTTTATTTTTTATCATTAATTATCAAGCCTGGAAACTCAGAATGCCGAAGGTAGTTTCGAAAAAGCAGAGGCAAAGTATCAGGAAGTGCTAATTAGAATTGAAATCTGCGCATTCTAAAAGTCACCCTGATAATTTAGCATCGACAGTTATTTTCCTAAAGTAAATAAACATTTCGATAAATACCTAATTACTACGACATATATGTAGAAATGGCAACTTTGCTTGTTCAACTGAAAGAAGAATGACTATAACCCAACATTTTCAAAATATACACGGTGAAATGTGTCAGAATTCCATGGCCAACCGGTATACTTTATAAAAGTGAATGGAGTATATAGGTTACTGCGAATGGTCTCAAACGATAAGGTTCTGCTCACTGTTGACGAATCCGTCGTTAAATTCAATTATGTCTACCCGGCTGTCCATCTGACTGAAAAGATGACACCACTCTCCAACGGATAAACCTAGAATTTTACAATTTTGAGGGATGGTTTGAATCTCATTGCTGGGGCCAAATTCGGAAAAAAACATTTTGAACGATTCTCTCGAAATAATTTGGATTTTTCCGAGGTTTTCGAGAGAATCGTTCTAAATTTTTTTCTCGAAATCGGTAGCAGATACGACAAGAAACCTAAAGTTTAGTGAAACGACAAAGCTTCTTTTCACATTTTTCCAAATTAACCAAAAAAAAACTTCAAAAAAATTCCAAACGCTTGGGACCCCATGTTTATAGGACTTTTTTTTCTTAAACTTACTGAGGAATCTCCTCTTTTCGTTTGTATGTTCAATTCAGGAACACCTGTATAGTTGTCAAATACCATCTGTTTCAATAAGCATCATAACGTCCAAAAATCACTTGTGATTTATGGGCCATCAATCACGATTTATGATTTAGAAAACTGTAATCTGGAAACCACAAAATATGTCAATAGAAATTCTATAGAATGTCATGTCCATTCGAACCGGCAATGTGTCCTTAGAAATGAAAATTATTTCGAAAAGAATTATTCAACAGTCGTGGACAAAGATAAATCTCCAACTCGCATATAATGGCTATTACTCACTAGGAGGATTCACCAAACTTGACTTCGACTCGTCTGGTAAACCTCATCCGCGTGAATAATAGCCACCATAATGTGCTCGTTGATTAATTTACCATTTATGATGTTATACGATGTTAAAGCGATAAATTCAATTAATTGATAATGGTATGGTATAAAAGAAACTAGTGTTTCGTATCAAGAATTGAATTCATGATGCTGACGTTTAAAATTTATACTGACAGAGCTTAGTAATGAATTCATGTGTAAAAACATATAATAAGTATTATAGCTTTCCACTGACACAGAATGCCTTCGCGGAATATTTTCAAATTGGTTTTCTTGTCTTTTCCGAATGATTCATTTCCTTTGTGACTGATACTTTTCGAAATTGATTAAAAAAAATCACTAACCTGTTCGAGAATTGATTGAATCGTAAATTAAGTCTATTGGAAAGTCCCTACATGCAGAGCAAGAAAATCATTATACAAAAAAATGGTTTTTCTTGTCCTGGCCTTCTGACCCATGAAATAGCCCCAAGAAAACGTTTTAGGGAATCCCTGTTATAATCAGCAACTTTATTCCATATGGCCATCACAAAACATAATTACTCATTTGAATATCAACAATTATCATGCCTCACTTTCTGATTACAATTACTGAATTCATTAAGTGCCAGCTACGGAAGATAATTGATAGCATGACAAGATCAAAGATCAAGACCACAAAGTACAATGTTAAGGTCGCTTTTTATGCTCCACACCCACCTGTGTATTTGTGCAAGCCATTACATAAATCTATAGAAACATAGGGCCCACATTTTCCGTAATGATATCTGTATGATAATTTTTGTGGCAGCATGAAATTGTTTCTATTAGTTGGGACAGTGGACAAGTAGTTACTCATTTTTCCATACTAGAGCAATTGATACAATTACTGCTGCAACAGTTACCGCAATATATCGTTATTACGTGTTTTATTTTTATGTATGACTCAATGTCGATTCTTTTTTGGAAGACTGGTTGCCACAAGCGTTTTATTTATTGAAGTACTGACTCCACTTCATCGTAGCATTGAAGAGATCTTCAGATTACCAGTAATGAGACATTTAAAATGAAAATATCCTGTTTCCTGCAAACAATTCATCATGAGATCTGCCTTGATGTTTTTCTCTTTGCCGATGAGCACTCATTAAGCTATTCAAAGTGCCAAACGCTGTTTTGGCTTTCTCGATCTGCTAATGCCACGATGATAAAGATTATTAGAGTTATTCATAGCGCGCTTCTTCAATCAAAAGCGTTATCCGTTTTTGTTATCATTATTACGATCCAGTTGGAATTTCTTGTCATAATTGACAGATTCACTCCGCATGGAAATCTTCACCTGTTTTTCTTGAACAAATTCAGCCTTATATGGTCTATTACGTATACTTACATTTCTAATAATATCAATGTCACTTAATTATACCTACGCCTTCTATTCGCAATCAAAAAGTGCAGCCAAATCTTTGGTGAGGATGGAAATGTAAGCATGCGTCAACTGGAAATTCAAAAATTGAGGCAAATTTAGAGGTTACGTATGTTACGAGAGGTGACAAGAATATAGATATCGAGGATGAAAATATGCCACTGGAATATTTTCAGTTCAATTCTAAAAGACCTTGAAGAAAACGGATTACAGCGAATGAATAATATCACATGAAATTGTTTGGTTATTATCAAAAGTATTCACATGAAGTTATGGATGAAAAGTTTCTCGACCTATACAACGAGTCAGAGAGAGAAGAATAAGTTAGATATTTTTATTCTTAATATTACCAGACATGCTCAGATCTGGATTCTTTCCAAAGCCCAGCTTCAATTTTCATTGGTTCACTGGCCATATTGGAATTATTAGATACTCGCGACCCGCCCTGGCTTCGCAAGGATGCAATGCAATCCTTATAAACCACGGTAGTGCCGGTGCCGCACCGCTATGTCCCTGCAGTTTGAATCTGTAATATCTTCGGAAATATTCATTTAAATTACATGCTGTAAAGGGCCAAATTGATCTATATTGAATGGACAATGTATTTAATAAGGTACTTAATTGGATAAGGATTAATGCTGTATTTCTTATAATAACTTCCTAAATAGGCCACTTTTTCCCGTAAAATATAAAGGATAAAAAATGGTTTTTGTCTCCTTGAAGAGATAGATATACCACCGTGGACCTTTTTGTTGACCTTTTTTTAGGAGTACAATACCGAGTACATTATTTTGATTCATCTCGTGGCGTTCAGTCAGCGTTCGCAATGTGAGCGCAAAAAATGTGTTTATTGACATCACATTAGAAACCTGTAAATTCATCAGTGTTTCTCCACAATATTATCCATGTATCATATATATAAACCTTCCTCTTGAATCTTGAATTACTTTATCTATAAAAAAAGCGTTTCAAAATCCGTTGCTTAGTTTTGAAGATTTAAGTATACATAGGGACAGACAGCGAAAGCGACTTTGTTTTATACTATGTAATGATACAGGGTGTTTCACCATGAACTGGACAAATATATACATATATACCCCGATTTCGACGCATAAGCGAGATACAGGGTGTTTAATGTCAACTTTGAGCAATATTCTGATGACTGTAATGAGTTATGCGTGACATTTGAAATAACGGTTCCTGGTCACATCTTATGGTATCCACTCACGAGGACACCGAAACAGGACACCAGCGTCAAAGATAATGAAGGGCCATAAAATCTGGCGCGTGTCATTGCAGATGCTATGAGTTTCCCATGAAGAACAGCGGATTTTTTGCAGTTGTGTCAGTCACTTCTACGAAATTTTATGGCCCTTCATTATCATTGCCGCTGGTGTCCCGTTTCGGTGTCCTCGTGAGTGGATACCATTAGTATTTTTTTGGGCTCGATTCAAATGTGTTGTAGAATTCTGAAAAAAAATTTAAAATGGCGGAAAACCTACAAAGTTTGATTTTTTTCTAGGTTGCCAATTTGGAAAGCACTATCTCAACGTAAGTAATTGATTTTCTGAGATTTTCCGTGAAAAATTCGAATCCTACCGAGGTTTTCTGAAAAAAAATTTTTTTGGTTTATAAATTAATATTTCTGACCGGGGGTCATTCTCGCAGCCCATTAGCACAATTTTGGCCTTCGTATACGGCCTACAGTTTTTTGAATAAAGATTATGAAAGTTCTCCGTGCATAATCTTTGGAAGGCTACAAAAAGAAAACCAATGGATATTATTTCATTCTGTTCTCACGTCAGTATTCAGAATTAAAGATAGTTCAACCGCATGAAAAATTCAAACAGTTTCGGCCGGAATTTTTTTCACAGAAGACATGTAAAAAAAATTTGAGTTTGAATTTAGGAAAATTTTTTTCACGGAAAATCTCAGAAAATCTAGTACGTTCTTGGAAAAGTGCTTTCAAAATTGCAAACCGAATAAAAAATTCCAACTTTGCAGGTTTTCCGACATTTTTTATTTTTTTTTCAGAATTCTACACCACATTCGAATCGAGCCCAAAAAAATACTATGATGTGACCAGGAACCGTTATTTCAAATGTCACGCATAACTCACCACAGTCATCAGAATATTGCCCAAAGTTGACATTAAACACCCTGTATCTCGCTCATGAGTCGAAAACGGGGAATATGTCATAAGGCAAAAATGACTTCCTCGGTGTCATCTACACGGCTATATATGTTTGTCCAGTTTATGGTGAAACACCCTGTATGGTCTACTCCAGTGGATTCCAAACTCGATGTTACTACGCCTCCCATAGAAATATTCAATCAATGAAGATTTCATAAAATGAAACCACAAACTTTAGCAGTAATTAGGAAAATGATCAAACAGAGTACTTCAGTGTGCGGGTATTTATTTAAAGTAGAAAACGAGCGCTTTCGACAAATTGTCATCATCAGGGTTTCCTGGAAGGGTAACTATGGTTATTACAAAGCAAGTAATAAAAAATTAGATAATTACCCGTCCAGCAGAAATACCACAGGTGGCATGCGAAAAGGTCAAGTGTACAACAAATATGTATAGTGTTAAACAAGAGATCAGATCAAATAAAATAATATACAAATACAATTTACGCAAAAAGGAACACACGAATATATCTGTCACCCACTGATGTCACGACATCGAGATGTCAACATGAAGTATGACAGACGAGTGACAGGCAAATATGGTGGAGCCGCCCAGCAAAAGCAGTGACGCAACGTGGATGCGGAAGTCATAAAATAAATAAATAATAAAATGAAATAAAACAGAACGCGAAAAGTGCAGAACGAAACACAACGCTGACAGAATGGTACAATTGCACATGCTGAAACAAAAGAACATAGATTTATAAAAATTTTCTACCAACGTTAAAGGAGTTGTGGACTTAAGATGAAATTTTTTTATTGGAAATACATATAAGGGATCGATTAAACTACTATAAAGGCAAAGAGATTATTGCCAATTTTCGAGGCCCAAGAGGACTAGATATGGCCATAGCTGATTATTATCAACATACAATTATTGTCAACACACATGATAATCAAATATAGAAGATCATGTCCGTCACGAGGTAATAAAAATTATAATTTAACGAATCGGTATCTGAAGCCAATTCCTTCAATGCAAATGAAAAGTTTCCATTACTTTATTGGTTCCATCTCGATTGTATATTGGAAAAAATTCCAGGACAAAGTTTGCAATCAGTAAACTAAATACATTTTAGTAATCAAGTCGGGATTATCATGGTTTATTTTCTGTGGCACGTATCGGTAGTCTCATTATAAATTGAAATCGAGCTTCTGCCTCATTCAGACTTGCATGCGCATCTGACTAATTTCCGCTCAATTTCCATTCCAGAGCTGAAATAATTATCGTGGAATTCACAATTAAATGGTTAACAAAGACATCCTAGTTTGGAGTAAAGCGAATTACGTATAGCTAATGCAAGTGTAATGGAAATTTCAAACTTCTGGTTTATCTGGGAGCCACTAATTGGAGTATTTCCGATGTTTCTCCACCTTTCTTACTGCGTCTTGTCATTTCTCCCAAACGGTAACGATATTTCAAATTCCTCAAAAAAGGAATTATGTACGGACATTTGCTGCTTTCGGAAAGCGTCATTGACGTCAACAAACGACAAAAGATTGATTTTCATTTCGGAAATCTAGCGGACGAAATGTAGCTACAAATCTACTTTTTTCACATATCGTAGTTTATTAGTGGCTATTTTTCTTTCACCAACTTATGGAACAAAAAAGACGCTGCGGACAGGATTCGAACCTGCGCGGGTAGAACCCAATGGATTTCAAGTCCATCTCCTTAACCACTCGGACACCGCAGCTTCAGTATTTCGTTGAATTATTATTGTTATTAGGTCAAACCGGACATGATCTTATATTTTTGATTATCATGTGTGTTCACAATAATAATTGTATGTTGATAATAATCAGCCATGGCCATGCCTCCCCCTCTTGGGCCCCCTTTGGCAATAATCCCTTTATAGTAGTTCAATCGATCCCTTATATTTCCAATAAAAAAAATTCATTTTAAGTCCTTATTAACTCCTTTAACGTTGGTAGAAAATTTCTATCATTTTATGCCCCCCCCCTTAAAAATTCTAGCCCCCCTGAAAAACTGTCTGTATCCGTTAGTGTTTTGAAATTCATGGAAAACTGAATATTCACTTTTGGATTGCAATTTACGATCGTTATGATTGAGTGAAAAATGAAACATTTGCCAAGTTACGGCATTAAAGGCGAGTTTATACAGCAACTAAAATAAAATAAGAACTAAAATAAAATAAAATAAGAATGTTCACTCGATGCATTTCAATGACAGCGTTTATACAGGAAATAAGCTGAAATAAAGAATAAGAATAAGACATGGTCAATTTTTATCTTCTTCGCTTATCTTCTTTGGAAAATGATAGTGCGCATGAACCAAATCCACTCCCCAATCTTTTCCGTATTGACACTTTCGACAAGTTCTAGTTTTCTAACCTAAAATTTAATGAATATTTTTTTAAATCATTGTTTATAAGATAGATATTTAATATGGATGACCAGGAAAGCATGATGGGAGCTATGTTGTTATTGATGATAAGTACTGCGATTATCGCCTTGAATAAAAGGCGGAATAGGCGATTTTCTAAACTTGCACAAAACACAAAAGTCATTGTCAAAAAATCTGCGATTTGATTGGTTCATTCTTATTTCTTATTTTATTCTAGTCATCTCTATAAACCTATGTTGTCTGCTCTTATTTCTTATTTTATTTTAGTTGCGAGTATAAACTCGCCTTAATTCATCTTTCGCATAGCAACATTTTACTGCCGCCGGCGCTGGACGGAAGAGTAATTAAGTATAAGTCATATACAGGGTCTTTCACGAGGAACCTCACCCATATTTATACGGGAAACTACTGAACGTATTTTCATGAAATTCAGCACTTATAAGTATTTCACGATGCTGATGAAATCTAAAATATTTTCAAGGCATGAGCACCTCCGGTTTTTCCGGAAATGACATCAACTTCCGTTTTTCAAATTAGAACACCATTTTTTTATTGAAGAAATAGATTCCTTAGAAAATTTCAAGTTATTTTGATGTAACATTTTTCAGTTTTGGTTGGAAAATTCTCTCTGAGCGGGAAAATTCGAAAAAAAATCGAAAATAGAGCTCCGCTGAAACAAGAATAACTTCGAGGTTTTTGAATGGAAAATTTTCATTTTTGGGATTTTTCAAGATGTAAGATTGATGTATCCACTTTAAGAATCGAAATCGCGATTCATGATACAGGGGGTGAAAAAATCGCTTTCAAAGTTAGGGATGACAAAATCGTGAAAAATCAATTTTTTCAAATTAGAACCCCATTTTTTTATGGCAGATATTGAATCTACTTTAAAAAATAATGTGAGTGTATGCATCACACCCTTGCCCTAAAGTGGATATTAAAAAAATTGATTTTTCACGATTTTGTCATCCCTAACTTTGAAAGCGATTTTTTCACCCCCTGTATCATGAATCGCGATTTCGATTTTCAAAGTGGATACATCAATCTCACATCTTGAAAAATCCCAAAAATGAAAATTTTCCATCCCAAAACCAAGTTGACGTCATTTCCGGAAAAACCGGAGGTGCTCATGCCTTGAAAATATTTTAGATTTCATCAGCATCGTGAAATACTTATAAGTGCTGAATTTCATGAAAATATGTTCAGTAGTTTCCCGTATAAATATGGGTGAGGTTCCTCGTGAAAGACCCTGTATAGGTATAGTTGCCTCAGCAACTATTCCTCCTTCTAGGCGGAGAATTAGAACTTTTCGATGATCATGTCAATCGGAAAATGACGTTGTTATTATACGTTTGGAAATGACATCCTACATACTATAATTTTTAACTGACAATTGTTCATAGTCAGGTAACTATGAATATTTTTCATAATGTATAGTGATTGGGAAGAGAACAAAATGAGAATAATGAATAAGTTCTGAATTCCAAAGAGCTCCATGCCGAAATATTCCTGCTCACCCTCACCCTCTATCATACCCCGACTGCGCCAACTTTTCCAATTTTCCATAGAGGCATAGACGCACTCCCATTTCCCATTGCACGTGCTCTAAACCGGCTGTCCTGATACGCCCCCTGCGGAAAAACCGTCGAACTAATATGTCGGTGGTCTGAAAAATGTGGGAACTCCTAATGGCCCCACGAACTCTCGCACACCGCCCGAGGACTTAACCGAAGACATGTCCTGTAGGGAACGTTAATATCCATAAACACCGTAATATTCCAGTGCCCTGAAAATGATCATTGCTATTACAGGTATAATATGAGTTCATTTATTGTCTGAATGATAGTTGGAATGAGCGGTCAGGTAAGTAGCAATTATTTTATCATTAGGGGAAAAAAATTCCGTCAAATGGTGGTTATCCAGTCAAGACAAGTTATCTAAATCTGATTTAATTGTATCAGAGATACATTTCACTCAATCATCTATGACAGAGTTCCTGAAGTTAGATCTCTCGCAACTAATGATACATCAATCACTATGTGTAGGTATCTTATTTATTTCTGTGTTGTTACATTGATTACACTTAACTTGTTCATTCGTACAAATGTCCCAAGGGTGTATCACGCTAGATCTGCGTAGACTGCATTCTTTCCAATGAATTATTTTTACTTAAAGCTCAACTTTCGTAACACATGATAGGCATAGTTTATTGCTATGAATGTTGTTGATTGCAACTCCAATTGATGCGATCGGATATGCTAACCATTTCACTCGTTTCAGTTTTAAATTCCGTTCACATCCCAAGTTGCCATATTTATTGAGTCCTAAAATCTAGATCTAGATTTTTCGATGAAATTTAAAAGATAATTTCTACCCATATTCAATCATTAAAATTTGAGGTTACAACTCATTTAAAATCAGATTTTCCACACGTAAAAACACTATTCTTTTGTTATTTTCCGACACAATTGTAATCTAGGTAATTCGTTTGTCCGCCATAAACTATTCATTGAAAACGGTAGCTCATATTTTATTATGATTATTTCCCTCGTCTTGATTTTCACCAATCGGAAAAGCGCAATTTTTAATTACAAATGTTTTCTAGATGTAAAAACCGTATGTCAGCAGTTTTTTCCGAGTCAGTTCCAGAGCGAAAACTTTCGCAAAATGAACTATTACACTAGATATGTTGTTGTTACATCGAAAAACCTGAAATACCCAGAATTTATACTGGGTGATCCATTATTAAAGAAACTATTCACAATGAAGGTAAAGTGGACACCCTGTATTTTTGGGTTGATTTGAGGTGTTTGTTTGATTTTTCCAGAACATATCATCATGGACTTCAAAGAATACAGGGTGATTCAGTCAAGAAATAAACTGCGAACCCCCCGAAAATCCCAAAAAACCACCTTCTTTTTCATCACCCTCTATTTCAAGATTAAGTCTGTTGAGGTGGGAGTTTTCTTTCACCACTGTACTTGATATAAAAACATCAATACGAATGAGAGTTTTTATCCACGTCCTATGACCAGATTTTTTTATCTCATATGAAAATTATTTGCTATTGCTATTGTTATTCTATTCTTATTCCAGCAAAAAATGTTGGTCATAGGAAAAGGATGACAATTTATACTTTCAAAATCGGGCAAGCATTCAATTATGGATAACCCTGTATTCGTAACGATTTTCGGTCATATTTTTCTATACAGTTGCTCCCTGGGAATGGAATGAAATGTGTTTTAAGAAAAATTGAAGTTCATTCGATTCTGTTTCGAGATACGCGCGTAGTAAAAGTGGGTAATTCTCAAATTCGATCTCAAAAACTAGTCCTAGGATTGAGTTGGGGCCATTGACACTTTTGATCAGTAGGTCGAGTACTCGAGTACTACATTATACCAAAAAATTTGACGGAACGCCACCTGCCATAAGATCAACTGCTGCCAGCAAATCGACAAAAAGTGGTGTAGAAGAACAACAATTGCTTATACATAATTACTGGTTATATCAATCAAAATTCTATAAAAGCATTGTACATTCTCCTTCACTTTCTCTTCTTTAATAAATACATAAATAAATATTTCGTTGTGTTGAGTTATAAATTTTTTTTTGTCCAAAAATTTTTCTGCCAATATCCTTTGGACACTGACAAGTGCCTCATCATTTCATGGAAAATTTCTCAAGCTCGTTTTCTTTCGATTATCATTGAATTATCACAACCGTTATCCATGTCCTAGAGATATTATTACTGAAAATGGATTCCTCATTAAATTATGAGTTCGCCAGAAAATTATTTATCAGCGTGAAATTACGAGAACCAATCAGAAAATGGTGCTCTGCTGAAACATGGATAACTTAAAGGTGTTGTCATTTTCAAGGCTTCCGTGAGGAATAAGCATAATGTTTTTACATTGATGAAGTCCTCAGCGTCCGGTTTCAACTTCAAAATCAGAATATTCCGGGCTTTTCGGTCGTGGTCCAAAAGAATTTCACCTAACGTTTCGCTTACAATTGCGGTAGGCATCTTCAGAGGTATCTCGGTCCAAAGTTGTCACCCGATGATTGACTGCTCCGAATTGGTGATGTTACTGATGGATCTATCGATGTATGTGCAGTCTTCTATTTTCGCTACAGTCAATAATAACATCGTGATCGTTCGTGTTCTTTGAATCTTTGATACGTATACGAATGGTTCTGTTAGTTGTCCCGATGTAAACTTCTTCGCAATAGCAAGGAATATAATAAACACCTACTTGAGAGAGTGGATCAGTTCGGTCTTCAGGGTGTTCCTAAATAAGTGTATCAACGGTCAACTGTAGATGAAAAAATAACATTTTTTCCTCCGTGTCTCTGTTTCCGAGATACAGGGGGTCAAAAATTTAAATTTTTTTTTGAGTTTTCTGCTAATATCTCAGGAACCGTTTGAATTACAGAATTTAGTTCCTGTACACGCATTGCCAATGATAATAGCCACTTTCTTACACTTCGGTTTCATTAGACGTGCCCGTGTCGGTGATAATGAATTTGCACAAAGGTTTTACCCCCCAACTTTTACACCACTGGACAAATTTGCATTTACACAACAGATTCTGATGCTCTAATGTGTTTTTCTTAAAATCTTTTTCGGGAAAACTGGCATTTCATGATCAACAAAATTTGACAACTGGGTTTTCAAGTTTAAATAGCAAAGTTATTTTTCATTATTTTTAGCGACCATATTTAACAAGATTACAAGAATTTTTCCACCCACAAGAAATTTCTGATGATAAAATGCCAGTTTTCTCGAAAAATGTCCATTAATAAACCACCTTTTATATGTTGAACACATTGGCGCATCAGAATTTGCGGTGCAAATGCAAATTTTCCAGTGGTGTGAAATTGGGGGGTAAAACCTTTGTGCAAATTCAATACATATCTCCGCCACTATACGTCTTATAAAACCGAGTAATGTGCAAGAAAGTAGCTATTATTAGTGACCTTGTTTGTACAGAAACTCAATTCTGTAATTCAAACGGTACCTGAGATACTAGCAAGAAACTGAAGAAAAATATAAATTTTGACACCCGGAAATGAAGACCCGGATAAAAAAATATGGAAGGGAAAGAATAAATTTTATTTTTCATGAGAAATCTACAGTTGACCGTTGATACACTTATTTAGGAACACCTGTGTTGTATAGATATTATGAGTTTCTAGAAGGTTGGTAATTTTGTACGTCACTGATGGAATGAAGCGGTAAGTATACCTTTTCCCAGAAAATGTTTTTGGATGGTCTATTTTCGTTTGTCGTTCTCATACAACAAATCTGTTCTTTTACAAATTGATATCTCTACTGAAGCGAAGGTTGAATATCGAGTTCTACTCGTCAATTTTCAACCTGTCATTGTGCACCTGAAACCGCTCACGAGATCTTATGAAAAATTACCCACTGAAAGAAGAATAGATATATGTATACCTACGAACTAATCCATGGCGATTACCTACTTATCGGCGAATCTCGCAGTTTTAATTGCAATCTGAATAGTTTATACTGTGGTTAATCGTAAATCAAGAGGACGTTAATGAGAAAATGCATTTCATGAGTTTCCTTGAATAACAAGAATTCTGCAGGTTCCAGAATGTATAATGCTCGCTGAGATATGGAAAAAATTATGATTAATTTTCTACAATCATTGCCTCTAATTCAAGTACAAACTACCGGTAAAAGTATGTAATGACTTGAGCGAGTCTTTGCATCAATTTAACTTTGATTTATATCGTATTCATTATATTTGAGTAAATAAATTACGGCTTTATAGGTTTCCGGTATGGCAAAGTGTTCGGAGCCAATTGAAATCGTTGAACCTCGAGTTTGTATAGATTATTTTGGATAACTACCACTTTCTTCCAACGACCGTCTCACATATTATGTTCAGGGTGGCCAGATTTCGATGGTTTAGTACTACAACAAGAGATAGAGAAAAAGCAACATACATGTCATGAACAGAATCGCCCTGTTGCTCAGAAACTAGGCGCCGTAGAAACTTGGGGTTTTCAGAAATTTATATTTCTCGAGAAAATAGGACATGACATGCATAATACTTCTTCTATAGCTTTCATACTTTAGGAGCTGTATACATACTACTTAATAAACCCTCGAAATCTGGCCACCCTTTACACTTTATTCCTGTTGTATCTTGTATCGGGTGTTTTTTTTTGTGAAAGAACTTCAATTTGAAATAAAACACATTTGAATTAGGATTGTAGCGATTTTTTTCATTTAAAAGATGCATGACGTGTAGCAACTGTTGGGTCTTGTATGGGCTTAGACCAAGATCTTCACGCAAAATTTTCCATGTGGTGGATGCACAGAGTCCAACTTGTTGTGAACGTCGACGAATAGACAATTCTGGATCTTCATTAACACTATCACTTACAACAGCGATATTTCCTTCTGTACGTATATGTAGTCAGTGGCGCACCCAGAAATTTCATTCGGGGGGGGCTGCTCGAGAGTAATCAGGTTTTTACATAAAAAAAAAACTCGAAAACGACGAAAACAATCCTTTTTTTTAGCTCGGGGGGGGCTGCAGCCCGACAGCCCCCCCCCTCGGTGCGCCACTGTATGTAGTTCTTTCTTGTTGTTGTTTCATCGAGTAGAGAAAATGTGGTCGGAAATCTATCGATAGTTTGACGAATAAGCTGCTCTGATAGACGATTATGTTTCACATTCACGAAGTGCTCTATCTCTATTAGTTTGGCGAATAGAACACTGATTTTGAAAATAAATTTCAGCAATTTGTGAACGTTGGTACGGCGTGAGTTATCATTCGTCAATGCTTACTGAGCAAAAATGTCAAAACAACATGGCATCTTTCTTCTGTCACAGTTTTCCCTATCGAAAATTCTATAACTCTGAAAAAATCATGCGATAAAACTTGGCCGCTGCTTTTTATCAAATGATTATACATACATTCGAATATTTTCCTAGCAAAATATTGCCCAAAACATTTTCATAGTTCGATTAAAATGCATATGCCACCACCAAACCAAGATAGTATGCGCAACAAATAAAGGGGTTAAAAATAAACGATTTTGGTATTTCAGCGAAGTAAGTATGTACGTCGTTGTCACCGGCCACTATGGACAGAGTGTCCCACAAGGAACTTAACATACTCCTACCATATATAGGGTCTTATCATGGCATCACGAAATGGCCATTTAGACATGTCTCCTATGTGTCCTCACTAATGTACAGGATAATTTATTCATTTTCAGAAAAAATATATTTTGAAATATTGGATTCTCACGTAATTCGTGATTTTTTTTCAATTCTTTCTTCATCAATTTATACCCATAAAAAATATTGAAAACTCAAGAATAATCTACCGAATTCAAACGGTCTGAAGAAGCGGGAAATCGTGTGACGTCAGTAGCTAGAGAGATTTTTGATTGGTTGTACTCGTCATGAGTGCTGCTGATATAAAAATGACAGCATTGCCAAATCACAAAAAAAGAATTAGCCTGAAAAGCCCTTGCTAATAATATCATAATAAAATGTTCATTTTGGATATTTTTCTTTTATCATCATGACATTTTCATTTGTACTCCATGAAGCTTCATAATATCATTCAATTTATGATCACCTAATTGAAGATAAAGAGGGTTCAAGTAAGCGGATGGGTGAGAAATTCAATTGAAAATAATTATCCCTATAGTCTACACAGATGAGAATTGGTATATATAGGCCGGTCTTCTAATTTAGGAAGCATTAATAATTATTTTCATTTTGAGAAGTGCCAGGCACGTAGCGAGGGGGGGGGCTCGGGGGCCCGTGCCCCCCCCGAAATATCAAAAAATGCCTGTATATATCAAAAAATGCATGTATATTTGACAAAATTTGCAACGTTTACTTATTGTGGGCCCCCCCCGAAATTGTGGGCCCCCCCCCGAAAGAAAATCCTGGCTACGTGCCTGAGAAGTGCAGATTAGTGGTAAGAAAAATTATGGATTCGGCAACTGTGTACCTATAGTCGTCACTCGTCAGTCGTTGACGTAACCTAGCCTAGGAGTATAGAATACTCCTAGACTTAACTGTAAGAAACGCCATTCTATAGTACGAAGAGAAGACGTCGAAATGACAAATAAGAAAGTTATGTTTTTATTTATAATTTGTAGGCGTGGTCAAGGGCGGTCCTACGGGGGGGGGGGGGGTAAAGGGGGTAATTACCCCCCCCCAGAGCACTACAACATTCGATTTTTTTTAAATTTTATTAATGAAAAACTAACAAAAAAAAAAGTTTTATTGTCTTTTCAATTGTTCATTCAATTATTACCCCCCCCCCCCCCCCCCCCAGGAAATCAGCCTAGGACCGCCCTTGGGCGTGGTTGCCACATCATTATTTGTATTTTCAGAGAATGAGTATCTATTATATCAACTCTAATGAAAATTAAGTTGTTATATGACGATGTTTCAAAAACATTATAGTGATCACATAAAATATGATAGGATTACTGAATATATTTATGAATAAATTCAGAGATTTCACAAAGACAACAGCGGCGTGTCTCTCAGTTACTCTGGGCTTTGTCCCATCCATCACAAACTTCAACCAATCATATTACAAATTGAGCCACTGACGTCACATTGTCACAACAGAGGGACGTTTGAATTCACGCGTGTTGAATTGAAATCACATTTTCAATATCGAATAATTAATCAGTTCTTCAAAATTCAGAGTGAATAAATGGTTACAAATGTGTTATAAACTGTCCTTCATTACGTCATGTAAGGAAAAGTGCATATTTCGAGGTACTGGAAATCCCCATTTCATTTTAGTTTTTCCGAGTACGGCACTGGAAATATGATATTCGGAATCCAAAAGAAACTATAGAGTGTTACAAATTCCGAAAAAATCATTCAATTCTTATATACAGTACAACCACAAGGTACAAGAAACCTAGTCGTATGGAATTTCGGACAGTATTAATGGTACGCCCTGTAGAGTGCGAATATTTATAGATTTATGGTAGTTATAGAGGGGATGTAGCTCAGTGGTAGAGCGTTCGCTTTGCATGTGAAAGGCCCCGGGTTCGATCCCCGGCATCTCCAAAATCTTTTATGCATTTGCAGAGTAAAAAATAATTTTCAGCTCTGTTTTGTGTTGTGTTCTGATTCCGCTCTCTCTCAACAAACTCAGATCAGATTTCCTCAGAATAATGAATTCAATAACAAAAACCAAAATAGGTAATTTTGAGTCTTGGAATTAATAGAGACTAATATAAAAATGGGACCAGATGGATTATGAACATATTTCACGATCGTTTTCTTGTGCCTACTTCACACTGAATTATTATTTGGAATTATTCTCTATTCTAGTCATTGAATTATATAAAAAATGAATAAATTCCATTGAAACCATTTTCAATAGTATCCAGTATCCCCAAACATGAATATTACAGTAGGTCTGACTTAATAACCTGAGATTGTTGATCTGATAGCCAGCTCAAAACTATAAAATTAATGCCACTAATGGATCTTCCATTTAAGTCAAGCATTATAGCTTTTCAGCGATCTCCTTCAGTGGGTTGAAAGTGTAATCTTGTTTCCACTTTAATACTTAAATTTCCGAAGAATGAAATAATAAGACCACACGCAATTTCTGTGTATTTGAGTTCTCTCATTTGTACAATGTGAAATTTTCGCTTGAAATAACAATTTTAATGAAATAGCTTTAATTATAGACTTTCACGGTGGGTACTTGTTCAAGTAACTATCTCAGATGTTGTTCGATAGAAGTGGTAGGGGACCCCACCTAGGTCTTACCTCCTGCTTATGTCGCTTCCCATTTAATTGATCGAACAGGTATTGCAACCAATTACCAATCATGAGGTAACTTGTATCAGGTTTATTCATTTAGACAATTCCATTAGGAAACTCAAAATTGCTCTGTTTAAATTTATTCTGTTGTTTTAGTTACTTTATCACAGAGGTTCATGACAGAGTCGCAGCAAAGGTTTTTGATTTTATCGGCAGAAAATTAATATACCCATCCAAATCAATGAAGTTGTGACAACTTATGCATTTGAGGGTTTTGTCTGGACTGGGAAGGGTTATTGAACATCAACTGCAAAATTGTTCAGGGTACTATCGAATGTTCCCATTATTGAATGAGAAAAAAACACTCAGAATAGTATCCAATTTACGTAACGAGTCCGGAAAACAGAGTTTCTTTGGACTGATGGACAAAATTCTTGGACGAGCCGGAGGCGAGTTCCTTTTTAATATACGTTAGTATTTATTATGTTATTATTTGAATAAAATTTTCAGTTGCGATATCATGTTTCGTGTCTGCAGGATGCGGGAGTGAAAATTGTCCAAAGGTTACTTCTGAGAAAATGTAAAGTATTCAATTGCAGGGCCGGATTAACCACCATGAGGCAGAGTAGGCGACTGCCTAGGGGCCCCACATCAGCTAGAGGCCCCACGTGCCCCATTGAATGTTTTATACAGAAAAGATTGCACTTCCTAGGGCCCCCCTCCCATGGTAAATCTGGCCCTGCCTAGTTGGCCCCCCATGGTTAATCCGGCCCTGTTCAACTGTCTACATTATTGTGGAAAAAAATACAGAGTGTTACATTTGAAAAATTCGAGAAATAATAATTTGAAGTTCTTCATATTTGAACCTTAATGGCTTAATAACAGACACCCTGTATATGACAGGTTAATCGTTTAGGAACCGTGTCTATGCAAATCCTTCAATTAAAAAACTTTCAGATCGAATTCATGTTACTATCGCTTCTGGAAATCGTCAGAAGACCTTCACTGAACTACTTTTCCCTCACCGTTGGAAAACTGTCCCTAATATTTTGCGTCACGAAAGAGGTAATGAAGGTCATTGAAAATATGTGAAAATATATGGGGTGATCAATTGAAAACATCATCCATCTGTTAAATAACATTCATCGGGGACACCCTGTATATCAGAAAATAATTTCCTGAGATGCAGAAATTAAGGTACAAGAGGTCTATTTTCCAACGAAATCTCTGAGATGTCTGGTTCGGCAGCTATGGAAAATTCTCGCACTATTGCAGGACCCTGTATTATAATCTGGCCGACCACTTGAGGCACTTCAGCCCTGAGTCAGCTTTACTTACTTCGTCTCAACTAATGCTGAAAAAAGCTCCTCTTGCGTTTGGCAGGGATCCTCATCGAGTACTATAATATACCTCAAGTGCAGCGACTTCGTAGGATTTCGACCTTCCTGTCCTCGGATGAAATTTAAGATTCACAGTTATTTTCTTACTGAAATAAAATATCGATATTTGTTCACCCTGTAAAAACAAAACAAATTATTTATTATCATCGAATGCAATCCTTCCAGATGAAGTATCAGAATTTGAAAATAATACCGATTACGTCACCACATGAAAACGAGTGACATAACCTCTTCAGAATACACATTCAAAAATCGGTATTTAAAAACCGACCCCTTTCAGGATTTTTGTCGAAAGTACCTACATTGTTTGCGAAATATTGAATCCGTTCCATAATTTAGCCGCGCACTGTATACATGGGGTATTTAAAGGTGAGTCTTTTCTTTTGACAGATGGTAGGACTCATCAAAATAAGTTATTTCACAAAAAATTTTTCATATGAATTATGCCCCTGTTTCGAGAAAGTGAAACTAGAATATTTTCTAGTTTCTATAGGTGAATCTGAAAATTTCTAAGTCCGAACCTGCTCCTCCAAAGATATCAACATCTTTTGTTTTTTTTCTTCTTATCATACTTTACTCAGAATATCGATTGTTATCAGTAGGTATATCTTCGATCGGCAAGGCTTATGTTTCGAAAATGCCGCACGTTTATTCGAATAATGAACTTGTTGATATGCTTTTAATTTATAGTGAATCAAAACGAAATGCCAGTTCAGCGTATAAGTTGTACAGAACAAGATTTCCGCTGAGAAATCACCCAACTTCGCGGATGTTCATAAACCTGTTGCAGAGATGAAGAGATGCAGGCCAGAGTAGTATCCAGTTATTGATGCCCAAAATTTTTCAAATTGAACAATTTTCGGTAAAATGACATATTTTGATAAGTTCTATCACCTGTCAAAAGAAAAGCCTCACCTTAAAATACCTTATACCTATATTAATGTGATATGTAATTGACTAAGATGTTGTTGAGCAAAAACTAGGTTGGACTCTGATGATCATTTTTGTGAAGTCGCGTGAAAACTATGATCATTTTTGTGTGAACCAGTGATTATTGTTCATAACTTGTACACTGATATAATTTTATAAATCGGTAAAAACCAAACAAAAGCTCTTGAAAAACGCTACCAGATGATACTAACTGTTTAGTTTTGACCAAAAGTGAACATTGATCATTATTCTCGCGGAATCTTCATATGTTCCATGAAGTTTTGGGTATGTCAAAATCGACGAGCAGGTTCTGCTGGAGCCACCTATTGACAAAAAGCAAAAACTTAGTTACACACCTAATAAGAAGAGCTTGCCATGATACTTTGTGTAATAAACGAAATCTTGTAAATTGCTTCATACCTATTTCCAATTATAAATAACTGCAAAGCTCGTCTGCCATCTTGATTATATAAATTTGAATAACAAAATATAACGACCCCTAAATGATCGCAGATGATTATAACAACCAATTTCAGATGATAGTGACATTGATATTGAACAATCCTTTAAATGAAAATGCACTTTCCCTAATAAGATGATGATGAATCAGGAATCCAGGCGGCTCTCACACAGAAGCCGGCTGGAACTGAAAGGTCAGAGACGTCAATTCTCCATCGGCCACAGGAATTGGACATTTCAACAGGCACTCTTCAGCAAATGCTACTAAAGATTTGCAGCTGCATGCCTACAAAATCCAACATGGACGACCTTGTACGAGTTTGCTCCTGGTCGTGTCATTTCCCGATTTGGTGACCAGATTTCTGGCTATGGGGTTAGCTAATGTCATAGGTTTATGCCAATAAGCCTGCAACCATCGAAGCATTGAGAGTCGAAATTAGACGCTGTATCAATGAAAACCCACCACATGTATTCAATCACGCTATTGAACAATTCGTCTAAAGGGTACGCATATGCCAGCAAAGCCGTGGCACTAAAACCATACCTTGAAACGAACTAATTTTTTAGAATAATTCGGAAGATATTATTCAATTTCAAAAGAACTGTTCATCCAGTATGAGGTGACTGCAATGATCACTAGGGAATGATGTGATCATCCTGATATATATCAGACTCCAATATGACAACAACATATGTAATCGACACCTAAATCCTAGTCTACGACTTGTTTCGTAAGCCTCATCGGCTTAAATACGCCTACACTAGGTGTATTTCCCTATGGCGTCGCTGTGGAATTTTATAAAACTATAGAAAACTCAAAGATCGAAAATATTCAAAATTCCACTTCTCTTCGAATTGTTGATCCAAATATTACAATGTAGCGATTTGCAACAGCCTCAGATCCGATAGGCAAGCTTGCTCGGCGTTATTGAACATTATCTCCATGTTCAAGAATGACTTATTAACGCCTTTAGAAAGTATCCTAATGAGAGGTTTTATCATGATTTACGGTTAGTACTTGATGAAATGGATAGGTAATAAAGATAATAAAAAAATGATTATATGTGCATTCCAGATGAATATATAACTCGTTATTAAGATATCCAATGTGAGAAATAGAACACGCAAATTATTATGGATATATCATGATTTTTATTAGCGGTCGTAAAATTCACAAAGGAATACATTTATTTTTTGAATCGTAAAAATTTCAGAGATATGTTATATTCGGTTCATTCTTTCTTGCAGGTAACAATTTTTTGGAACTGGAAACCTAGTGTGGTGAGCAGATAAGCGATAAAAAGACAACATTAACCTTTATATCTTTATTTGATATAATTTAATGTTTTTATATAGACTACACCTATTATTTTTTATGCTAATTCTTCATTTTTTGTTGTGCTCATATAAATATGAATCATTCCGTTTCCTCTTGAACAAACATTGCAATTTTTTTTACCTGAGGGCAGTTTCAGCCATCTTGAATGAAAAATTGACATCATTTCACTTTCGATAATTGCCATAGAGATACTTGAGTTCTCAAGTGAAGAATGTCAATCAGAGGAGAGCTGAGCACTCCACACGATATCACACAACAAACATGTTATTAATTATATTTGCTGTCCAGCTAGAGTGAAATACATGCTCTGCTATATGTCGGAAAACAGTAGATGCTACCGCTCAAAGTAGCTCCCCAGATATCAATAGCCATCTATAATTAATTCAAAGTGTGTTTCATCATCTAAATGCAAATACAATGAAGTAATTATGCACATATGACGCCCACTAGAGCCACATGTTTCCTTTAGTCGTTTATACTTGGTGGCCACTGAGTTTAAAAACGACCTTTCCGAGCTTTTGTACCATTCATCTTTCTCTTTCGCTGCTGCCACTTGGCCTAACTACTGGTCGGACTAAAAAAACAACCCGAATGCAAAAATATTAACCGAAAAAAATAAGACCTATTCTTATCAATATAAATTCGTTTACCTACCTGAGCAGTTGATAATATACAGGGTGTATCACGCTAGACGGTTTCTTAGAAAATAAATCGATCTAAAATATTTTCTTCGCAACGGTGTTGCCGCTTAATTCAAATAGTAGTACAGTATATATACCTAATATTGCATTTCTCAATTCATCGCAGTAACATGATTACTTTGATATCACTTCCTCATACTCATCTTCAGCGGTTTCTGAGTAGTATAATGATTTCCTCTTTTGTGCAAAACGTTGCTTTGATCTTACATTCATATCTTCCATACGAAAAATCTTGGAAAGCTGAAATTTCGGATGCAGAATTCCAAGATTCTATGCATTATGTACGTGTTACGTTTACGTAATACCCTTCTTATTCAGGATCATTCAAAATTCGATGAGTTACCGAGAACAACGAAAACGGTTAAAAGTCCATTTTTTTCATTTAGAAAATAACTGGGAGAGAATTAAATTTCCAAATACATATACAGTGCGCGTCAGAAGTATGGAACAAATTCATTTTCTCAGAAGAAAAATATTTGGCAACAAAATCCTGAAACTGGTAAATTTTTGTTTCACTTTTACCAAATTGTTATGCATTTTTGGAGGATTTTTGTTGCACCCTGTGCAATCCCCATCAACCCCTCCAAATTTTTTGAATAGGGAAAGTTGTATCTTCCTTACAGGCGTGCAGAAATTTTCAAGAAAACATGTTTTTTTTTTAAATAAGTTACGGTAGTTCGAAGATGTTTTCAGTATGTGCACTTTGTTATGGTCCTTTCTTTGAATTGAAACATTTTATCGAAAAGTTTCAACTACAGTAAAAATTAACGTACTGATAACTGAAGTTGAGTGTTTCACACATTATTATTTTTCACGTGAGGGGGTTGAAAGTTGTGCATGAATAAAACTGTGATGGTCGACTTTCATTCGGTGATAAATTTGATCAGGTACCATCATCTCAAAGTAAATGAGCCATGACAATGTGCACATACTGAAAACCTCTCTTTGCATTAACTAATTTTTCAAAAAAAAAAATTTTTTAATTTCTGCACGCCTGTGAAGACCTTGCCAAAAAAGTACCGCATGACCCAGTTTCCCTATTCAAAAAATTAAGAGGGTTGATGGGGATGGCACACGGTGCAACAAAAATTCTTCAAAAATGCATAAAATTTGGTGAAACTGAAACAAAAATTGACCAGTTTCAGAATTTTGGTGTCAATTTTTTTTCTTCTGAGAAAATGAATTTGTTCCATAATTTTGACTCGCACTGTAAATCTTTACCTAGATTGTAAGATTTCCGAATTAGAAGCAAGTTTCTATGAAAGTTACATAATTTTGCAATATTTTGTTTTACGTACCTTTGGAATGAACTGAAATTGATGGTAACGATTCAAATGATGTTTAGATGAAATTGTTGATTTTTCATAGATAACGTGACTAAATTTCAGAAAGAACATGCAGAATGTTAGCCGATGAACAACCACTGAACGAAATGAAGATTGTCCGATTAAAAATAATTCCATTCGTCAAAAACACAAAAAAAGAACCAAAGATTTTTACGATAAATATTCGAAATGGCGACCTTTGACTTGTAAACATTTTTGAATCCTCGATAAATACCTGTTTAGGCGTTTTGAGATACAACATGTACGTGCATGCTCTTGCTAAAATTTGGTCACATTGTCCATAAAAAATAAACAACTTCATCAAAACTTCTGTTGAATCGTTATCATCCATTATAGTTACCCGATACAAAATATTGTAAAATAATCTAACTTTCATAGAAAATTGCTTCAAATTCGAGAATTCTACAATCTAGGTATAGGAATATGGTATATAATTGGAAGGAAACTTAATACTCTCTCAGTAATTCTCAAAATATACAGAACATTCCATTTGAAAAAATGCACTGTCAACCGTTTTTGTAGGTCTTGGCAACTCATCGAATTTTGAATGACCCTATATAATTATTAGAAACGAATTTCGTAACACGTATAGGTACATGATGCATAAGATCTTGGCAATCCGCATTCGGAATTTCAGCTCTCTAAGATTTTCAGTATGGAAGTTATGGATGTTTAATCAAAGATAGGTTTTGCACAAAAAAAGAAGAAATGATTTAATTACACACAAACCACTGAAGATGCGTATGAGGAAAGTATACCTAAATAATCATATTTCTACTATCAATCGACAATTCAATAATATATAGGGTGTACTATTTGAAATAACAACGTACTTACAACTTTTTGACATAAGCGGCAATACCGCTGCACTGAAAATATTCAAGATCGATAGAGCAGTTGTTCTTGTCTTAGAAACCAAATTTTCAATGTATTCTCGCTTTTCGTTGTCCTTAAGAAAAATTGATAAATTAGATTCGAGGAACTTGATGCCACTTTTATTTGAAAAAACAAAAATGAGCTTGCGTCTTATTAATTTCTACCACAGAAAACATTCAATTAAAAATGCGAGATCAGAAGAAATTTTTACTTCATCAGTGACGAGCCGGATCGATATTAGAAAGAAGGTATAATATTCCAACAGAAGTTACGTCAAAGTTTACAGAAAAGTTGCTTAAAACTCTAGAATGAATTAAAAACTTAAATATGGAAAATGACCACTCCGCTTTTTGTGATCATAAACGGAGTGTCAGGAGATAATATATAACTTGTCGTCAACTCAGTGTCGCTTCGTTTCGTGTGACAGTGTCATTTCTTATATCCTCACATTCATCATGCATGCGTGATACCTTCTGCCGTTTCTGTCATTCTGAACGCAAGAATTGGTTTTATTCGGTTCTCGGTGGTAACGTGGAGCCATTACTCACTAATTATCTTCACCTGACTTGGGATATGCTTTAAGAAGCATGAACCAGCAGAAGAACTTCTTCGCTTGTCAAGTAAACATAATTCGGCGATAAATTCGAAGCTGTCATCCCTATAATTCTGAGTTGATCCGATTTAGTAGAATTCTGAAAAAATATAACATGCGGAGAATTTATGATAATGAGAAAAAGCACATCAGATTTTAGCACAAGTTGATGACCGAGATGAGGTATGAAAAATTGAACCTATCAATAACCCTTCACGTCCAGCATATAACCTGATCAATACAATACACAGGGGCAATTACTCAGTTGTGAATGTTATCAGAAAAATAACACAAATAGACCGACAAAGTTCTAAGACGATTCACCGGAATAAAATATTTGCCTAGAGGCAGATACCATTTAGATGTGTTTTTTGTTTCCTCCTTGTACCTGTCTTGGTTTTGATTCAGAGGAAAACCATCGAAGCACATCAAAATCAGAGTCCGATAGAGCGATTCTCTTCAACATTATTTGAGGCAGTGATATTCATTGAATTCATATGTGAACGAACTTTTTCGATATATGAATCAGGCTTGAACAGCAAAAGGAATATTATTTTTGTGGGTCCCCTGAAATTGTTGGTTCGACAGGCAAACATTCAATCTCGCCTTAAAAGTAACTGTTTCACTCCTTCTGAAACAAAATGAAGGGTTTTCCAATACGAGGTGCTATTTTGACATTAAAAAAATGCCATTTTTAGGTAAATGATCGAATGTTCCTTTCATCATGAAGAGGAAGGTATGCCGTTAATAATGGAAAATAACATCAGCCAAATGACCACCATGACTACAGACCATATCCTTTTCATGAAATTTTCCATAACCAAATCGCAAAGTGGTTGTCCTTTGTCCTCGATAGCCTCACGAGTTTCATCTTTCACATGGCCCCAAAGGAAGTAGTCGCAAGGTGTTAATCACAAGATCTCAGTGGCCAATTGTGATCACTTCTTCGAGAGATAACAAAGTCTGGAAACTTTTCCTGTAAAAGATGAATGGATTCGTTGCTTGTGTGGCGCTAAGCGCCTTCTTCTTGAAAGTAAAGGTTGTCCAGATCAATACCTTCCAATTCCGGCCATAAAAATCATTAATCATCTCTCGATAGCGCAATCCATTCACCGATACTGTTGCTCCAGCCTCATTATCGAAGAAGTAAGGTTTGATGTCCCCGCCGGATCATCATTGCTCCAGATGATTTTTTGATGGAATTCCGTATCATTTCGATGCATTTCAAGGACCTAATCAGAAAAGACAAGACGTTGTTGATGATCGGCCGACTTGAGTTCATGTGTTAACTGAACTTTATAAACCCCAAGACCCAATTTTTTTATGCAAAATACGGTTTAATGGCGTTTGTGGAATGCCTTGTTCCAAAGAACGACGAGGAAAGGACCAACCTGGGTTTTCTTCAACACTTTCGGTTATACAGCAGCAATATTCTCGGTTGTTCTTGAGCCACTTGCACGGGGTTTATCCTTCACATCACAATAACTTGTCCCAACAACTCAAATTTTCCCACCAAATTCTGTATTGCGGTTCGACAAGGTGCTTTACGACGACCCAAAAATGTCTCTGCCAAGTTTTCAACATTTTTATAGTGAATTTCAATAATTTTAATGCGTTGTTAAAGCTTTTCTCTATATCAGTATCGTATGAGTTCATAACAATACTGAAAACAGTACTGTAATGAACTCATTACAGCATTGTTTTCAAAAAAATTTTTCGTTTTTTGATTGTCAGCACAGGCTTCCGATCCTATCGATTTTCATCACACGTCAATTTGGAAATGTCAATTTCGTAACAGTCACCAACTGCCAAGATACAATACAAAAGTCACTAGGATGTATAATCTGAATTTTTCATTGAATTCCAACAAAATTTGACCGAAATAGAGAAAATATCGTCTAATACTCGTTGCAGAATGCAATTCCAACACTCATTCAATTTCGCATTGAAATAGGAGCCCATTCTGCAACTATAATTTTAGAATATACTATCCCACCAAAAACATTCTGTAAAAAACTAGCCAAGTCTCGATGGAGCTGCTTGTTTATCTCTAAAAAGTAATGAAATCTAGACAAAGTCTAAGGCTCCTTACAGAGATTTCTTTATTATTATAGTTAATGTTGTGTGACTTGGCCGTTGAACATTCTTTATACGTTAGTGAGTACAAGTCAATTTTGTTTAAACGTAATGTTATATCTGTTGTAACCTATGTTTGTTAAAAGCGAGATAATAGCCCATACTGGTATTGGTATTTGGACGCTAGTGTCTCATTTTAGGCTGTTGTGGATTGTGCGACACATGCATTCAGCATTGACAATGCTGACTTCTGTCTCATCTTTTTGGATCGTCAAATCGACAACCGATCTAAAATAAAATAGACGTACAGACGGTCTGTCTTCTATCAATGATTAGAAGTCCAGCTGTACTAGAAAAAATTTTTATACTGTTTGTTTCAGGCTCGCCTACACATAAGTATTAACACATAAGTATTATTGAAATACGTAGCTTTATCAAGCCTTCCATTGACTGGTTATTGAATCAACGTTTTCCAAGTGGCAATTTTCCATCGTCAATGGGTAGCATTTCTGGCGACAGATTGGAGCAATGGTGTCATGGAGTACCTGGTTTTGTACCCTTGTGTACCCTTCAACGGCCAAGTCACACAACATTAACTATAAAAATAAAGAAATCTCTGTAAGGAGCCTTAGACTTGGCACGACTTTGTCTAGATTTCATTACTTTTTAGAGATAAACAAGCAGCTCCATCGAGACTTGGCTAGTTTTTTACAGAATGTTTTTGGTGGGATTTCACTTCTTTTTGTAGAAACGTGGGCATATTGATTTATTTCATTTGATTTTCTTATTTGACACATTTTTTTTTCTTTTTAGGAGTAGATTTTTTATTGAAAATATTCATTCTCTTTTTTTCTTTTTTTTCGGTTCTGAACTATGGTAGATAGAGCCTCCAAATATTCTTTATTGAATTCAGGGTCCTCGAAAACCTATAGTTTGATACCAAACTTGTCTATATAGCCCATCTTTTACCCGATTTTTTCCGGATATAATTCTTTCTCTTCCCATCTCACCACAGACCCATCTGATGATAAAAATTGAAAAAAGGATAATAATCGGGTGATCAGTCTTATACACACTGATAATTTTTACTGTCTCATTTATTGTTCCGGCCTAGCTTTCGGAAACCTATCGTTTCCTTGAACAATAAATGAGACAGTAAAAAACATCACATAAGACTGATCACCCGATTATTATCCTTTTTTCAATTTATATTCTACAGTAGGTATATATTCACATATTGAGTATGATAACAATGCGTTTCTAAGCGCATAAACTTCCATGCATTATTGTGGTTGCACATTTTGCGAAGAATGATGTGATTTTGCGTGATAGCACGTGAGCTCAAGTGACGTGACAACAATGGTACTCCAGATCTTCGATTATCCTAGTTTTTATAGTTTTCCCTTTATGTGGCCATTAAACCCTAACTCTGTACCAAATTTCAGCTCTCTGAGTTTATGGGAAGTACTATAGTCTAGTGCTGGGAATCATGAATGAATGATTTGAATATTCGAATATTCATTGAATATTTATTCGAATAACTTGGTTTTGCATTATTCGAATATTCATGAATATTCAGTGAATAGTTGAATATTCAGTGAATAATTGAATATTCAGTGAATAATTGAGTATTCAGTGAATAGTCGAATATTCAGTGAATAGTCAGTGAATAGTCGAATATTCAGTGAATAGCTGAATATTCAGTGAATAGCTGAATATTCAGTGAATAGTCGAATATTTAGTGAATAGTCAAATATTTACTGAATATATTAATTTTTATGAATTTATTTATTCAGGACTTACCTGAGTAATCCATCATTCGTGATGTTACAAATAAAAGTTTGAATGATAATTCAACTGTCTATTCAGAAATAATTAAAACAAGTTTTTATGATTTACTACGAACAAATTCTTTGATATTCACATCTGAACTATGAAAAGTCAACAAATGTTACAGTAGAATATATGTTCAGATACATAGAGTGATACAAAAATAATGAAGGTTGTTAAATTTGAAATAGTACTGGAAAAGATACATTTTTGGTGAATTTTGCAGCTATTAGGTTCAGTTCACGTATATCACTTAATTGAAAGCATTTAATATTTGGATATTTGATTGACTCGATCTTTACTTGATGGATGTTAGGTTTAGGTACACAGATTGATTATGTGTAGGAATTTGAAAATTGTTTTTACTATCTGCATTCTAGGGTCCATTGAAGTTTTCGAATTGATCGGAAATAATAGGTGTAATTAATTCTCAAATATTTAACGGCTTCATGATTTAATATAATTTCAAGTATATTTATATGTTTCATTTTTGCCATAAAAAAATATGTGTTGACCGGTTTTAGGAAATACAAATTACAAATCAGAATTAAATCCATCAGTTATTCACAGTAACCTTCATAATGCCAACATTTCTGAAAATTTCATTGAAATGTATGTTATACAGTTTAAACTCAAATTATTCATTCTATAAATTTATTGAATAGCAGTAGGTACATACGTTTTATTTCATTTGATAGTAGAGAGACTGCTATTCATCCGAAATAGGTATACCTAATTTCCAATATATTCTTTTGAATGAACAATAAAATGCAAATTCATCCCCATTGTTGAATACCTTCCGATACCTAGTTTGGAAATCCCAGGCGGCAAAAGTCCAATATAAATAGATTTTATTAGGTTCCTTTCAGGCTCATGAAATTTCTGTCAACGTTAAAATTTTTGCACATAAGTTTGTCTACAATCTACAGGCTCTGATTGGGATCAGGTGAAATGTAAAATTTACCTGATGAACGAAGCCACCTTTTCTTCAGTAAAGGTAAACAATATCATCTAATACTACCTGGCTGATTTAAATTGGTCAAACTACTGCAATCCCAAAAACAACATCCTTGGCCATCGAATAAACTTCGTCGGTAGCATTATTTGAGTAATCATTAAATTGTGTAAGTAATATAATTTCTTAATATTGAATCGTCGGTTTTCCTATCACAGAGAAAAATAGTGAATTATACACGGGAAATATAATAGATTTTAGCCCTCGATTCTATCTCCCTCGAGCTAAAACTTTTTTCATTATAAGTATGATAAATAACTATTTATATCATTAAGGTTTTTGTGTGTAATATTCAAATACATAATCACTGAATATTTATTGAATAATCACTGAATAACTAACTATTCATGACTACTAATGAATAGTTAAATATTCATGAATACTAATGAATAGTTGAATATTCATGAATAATCAATGAATAGTTGAATATTCATGAATAATTGAATATTCATGACTACTCATGAATATTCAATCGTGAATAATTGTTTGAATGAATTATTCGAATAATCGAATGAATTGAAGAATGAATATTCGAATACAAAAAGGCAAAAAAGTCCCAGCCCTACTATAGTCTGTTCAAATATAAGAGAATGTAAACAAACAAACCAAATCGGTTTGTTTTGCGCATTACTAACATCTTATTCGTCGAACGGCTTCTCTACAATTCTTTTCACGCCCCCAAAAGACTGCCAGGATCGTACTTGAAGCTTAGAACGAAATGTCGATAGTAGGTACAGGATCTGAAGGTGATATATTGGGTGTATTAGTGTGAACTATCCTCGATCCGACCCTGAAGCCCTGAAAGCAAGTCTCTACCTGAAGGAAGCCCAGCCTTCATCTGCGCGACTTTGTTTATGTCGTAGTCGCTTATATTTGAACAGAGTATAGTTCTATTTTGATGATCATGAGTGTATAAGTGAGTGTCGAAAATGCGAAATTTTGCTTTCGCTTAACTTCGGAACTAAATGACCTACACACTTGAAATTTTGGATTTTAAGTACGTGATTATAGCTCACTGGATGACGAAAGTTTCAGCGTTCTGGTCTAATCCAGAGGTTCTCAAATAGGAGCCTGAAAATGCGGCGAAATGGTTCCAGTAAAGTATGGTACGGCAGTGTTTGCTTCGCGCTCGACTTGGCGGGGGCACTGCCGTGCCCCCAAATTATCGTTCTATATTTTCATTAACGGCGTAGTTTCTACTTGTCAAATGCTAAAAAATGACTGCTTCGAATGTGGCATCTACCGAAATAGCGGGGTATTCAAAATAACACCTCTCATTGGAAAACCATTTACTATTGATAATTCTGTTCTAAATGATCCATTCTCGGTAGATACTTTCATAACTAAATGTATAGTAAACTTTCGAAAAAAGTGGGTTGGGTTTCAGTAGAACTCACGTTTCAGCAGGATTCCGTAGGTACTATTATACAGGATGTCCCTAAATTGGAGCTGCAAACGATTAATACTGAGAAAAGGGTCCCATATACCGCAAAGGTTTCGTTTTCGAGATGCAGTTTTTAATGTTTGTGTTCTTTTTCAAGTTTTCTTCATATTTTCTGCACTCCACGAGAAATCTTGTCAAGATATTACAATTTAGAATTTGGATCATGTGACATGCCTAATCTACAGGATTATATTTTTTCTGGAACACTGTCCCCTGTTTCACTCCAGAACTTTTTTTGTGAAAAGGAGCATTGTTGTTATGCTAAACTTAATGGTCTCTTGTAGTTTCTTCGTATAATCTAACGATTCCTAGAAAAACAATATGAACGATTATCTAGAAATCCAGAAAAATCAAAATTGTCATAAAAATCCAGTTAGTAAGCTATGGTGAATGAATTTATTCTTAGCTTTCACAAATCAAATCAAACTTTTTTGTTCGAGAAAGTTGACCACCTTGTGAAGTGCAGATACTATGAGAAATAAAACCTGAAAATAAATAAAACTTAAACATTCTCTATGTCGAAAACGAAGAGTTAGCGTTCCCAAGATTATGGAATTTTTTTTATAATTATTGATGGATTTCCTTTTTTATACCTCTAGTTTGGGAGCACCCTGACTAAATTTCGAAGATATTTGAATATTCATCATTGGACTAAGATGGCGCACTCACGGAAACCGATAAAAAACCAATTAAGTTAATTTGTAGTTTCTCATAGTTTCGAAACATATTCTCTTGAAATTATCAGTTCCGAATTCGGAAATGGCTTCACGGAATCAAATCTGTACTTCTGAATTCATCGAATAGCATAAGTGATATTAACTTCTTCATTTCGAAAGTATGTGTAGGCTTTTTTTGGTAAGCTGGTTATTTCAATGAGTTCTGCCACATGTTCAAGATGAACGTGTGAAACCACCCTGTATGTGAACTGCAGAATCCGGTTGTACAATTCCGTCGAATCGTATTTTCCAGTCCTCCAGTCACAAAATGGGATATTCAGCTCGTCCAAACTGTAATCGAGAAATGACCCCTCAAACCCGACAAATCAATTTTTTTCACGAGATGCATAAGAATGAGCACAGTCGGCAACCGTTCTACGAGGGTGAAACTCCGAACCGTCAGGGCATATTCAAATCAACGTCTTCACAAGAACTATGGGTGGCTCCAACCCTTTCGTCTCGACCTGGGAATGCCGAGTCCAGAAGTATCCCAAAACTAAGGACCGTATGCAAATACGGGCCCGATTTGAATACCGCAAATACTTCTTCTAATGCCTTTGTACACGCAACTGTTTATTAGATGCGAGTTTTTTGTGCGCCGATGTGTGGCGATGGTTTATACCTGAACCGGAGTGAAGAAAAATTAGGAATTCAATTAAATCGGGAATATTTATAGATGTAAGGTACATACCGTTGTCGGACTTGTCTGCCTGTTCGCGTGAGAACTTCCAGGTATGGCATATATTAGAATGAAACTTGAAGGAAATAAAATAGAGGACGGAATTATGGTGCGTGTATGGAATAACTGAAATACTGTGACTTCCTTTGACTAAGGTCCCAAGGACAAGGAGTACCGGTTCAACAAGACTTCATTATCATGGATGGTTTCGAATAGATTTCCCATCAGGATGATCGAACCCCTGGGACGATTTTCAGATATCATGGACACCAGGGATATTTTCATCCAAATTGATACATCGAGTTTGAATATAAAGAGCTTCCAATCATAATAGTTATTTTCCTATCAAGGGCGGAAAGTCGTACTTTCCCGCACTAGATTGCCGTTGCGGGAAAGTACTTTCCGCTCAAGAATCAAGATAGGAACAATGTTTTTTTTCTACAACCGTATTATAAAATGAAAAAAACTTCTACACAACTTTGGCGAATATTCGTTTTGAAACATTGATTAACGAGTTTGGGATTCTATGGAAAATCATAGACCTTGATATAGAAATGAATACACAGATCCATGTATGTCAGTCAAAATCTTTGAAAATGCAATAATTTTGTAACGGAAATCTGCATTAACAATTAGTTTGACATGGATGAATCTGCAAAATTTGAAATATTCAACTAAATATATAGATAGATAAGTAGATTGGGAGATTTCATGTTAGAGGTATTACTATACGAATTCAACACATATTTACTTTTCCGAATTGAAAACGATGCGGGAAAGTAGTTAGTTAGGCCCGGTTGTAGAAAAAGATTATTTCCAAATTGTAAGGCACTCTTATTCAATATGGTACAAATGACACTTACTAATTCAGTAAAGTTTGGTAGTAAAATTTCATAGAATTATTATTTTGTTGAACTCCATGTCATCTTCCTCAAGAATTCATTCTTCAAAATACTTCTGTGAAATGATATTCGTCGAATCGGTCCATTTATACAGGGTGTTCCCAAATTAGAGGTACAAACGAAGAGATTCCTTGCATAATTTCGAGTAAAAAAAATACCGCAAACGTTTCGTTTTCGAGATAAAAGGTGATGAAGTTTGAATACATTATTTTTTTGTGTTAGTTTGAGAATCATTGCTCCAGATCCGAAAAATAACCATCAAAACTAATGAAACATTTATTACTCACTGAATTATTATGACAATTTTGATTTTTCTGAGGATTTCGAGAGAATTGTTCAAAATTTGTTTCCCAAATCGGAAGCAGATACGCACAGACCATAAAGTTTGATATAACAACAAAGGTTATTTTAACAATTTTTCAAACTAACAGTGCCGTTGTGGCTTACCAGAAAAAGTTCTGGAGGAAAACAGGAGACAGTGTTCAAGAATAAATATCACCCTATTATAGATTTGCAATCAAAATTGGCATGTCACTTGGTGTACACTCGAAATTGTAATATATATTCCAAATTTGAGTTGGATAACTTTAGAAATGCAGATATTATGAGAAAAAAATTAACACTTCAACTCACTACCCTGTATCTCAAAAACAAAAAGTTTGAAATCCCATATTTTAAGGAGTTTTTTATTAAAAAAATTCGAGGAATCTCCCCTTTTTGTTCGTACCTTCAATTTGGGAATACCCTACATATAGCATATAGGCCTAAAAGGACAACCTGGTCAGCATTAGACGAAGAGGAGGACGAAGTTTACTTGCTAAGGATGTTGTTCAACAGAATGATACTACACAAAAATATTTGGCTGATAACAAGAAACAAAAAAGATGAATAGGAACGGAACTCGTTGTACTTGTTCCGATACCAAATATCAATTAATCTCCAATTTATTATATTCGAGATTTCAGATCGAACCAATAGAACACCTATACTCCATTAACTTTTATAAAGTATCGCGGTTGGCCATGATTTAGGTTTATCAAGTTTTTTCCCCTAGAACAGACGCAGTTTGGCACTCTTGAAAATTAAGCGACATTGCCAGGTCTACTTTCTATTTACTCTTTTTCAACTTTGTAAATGGAGTTATTCTTCGAAGATTTAACTGTGGCGCAGGTTTCGTAGAACTACTACATTTTCATACTGGACTATTTCAGGTTGTGCAAAAATGTAGTTAAATGTCTTCTGAATTAACATAATATTTTCTCAAATTCATTAATTTCCCAAAGGAACATAAATACGTAATTACTACGATTTTTTAGCAGAAACGGCAACGTTGTGGGCGTATCTGACAGTGCAATGACCATAACCTAACATTTTCAAAATATATACGGTGAAATGTGTCAAAATTTCATGGCAAACCGCGATACTTTATAAAAGTGAATGGAGTATAAGTAGGTCACCATTACGGCTGCGCACACTACGCTTTACCATAACTTTTGATATCAAGGGGATGTAGCTCAGTGGTAGAGCGTTCGCTTTGCATGTGAAAGGCCCCGGGTTCGATCCCCGGCATCTCCAAATACTTTTTTTTTCTGTGTCTGGCCGTTGGAATTCCAGAACTATAGATTCGATATAGATGAAATTTTGCATTTAGATGTGTGTTTCATGAGATAGTCAAGGTAGTGTACTTCAAAGTTATTTCTTATAGAATCATTTGGTATTGTATTGCATATGAACATATTCAAAAAAGGAGTGGTTTGTTTTCAGAATTTTTTTCCAACCGCACACATGAGTTGTTGCCAGTGCAAACAGATACTTACATTGGTACATAATTGTGAATTTTAGATTTCGCGTGATTTCAGACAATTTTTTCCAGTTATATTTTTTTCATTTCTCCTCGTTATTTTGTTTCGTTTATTAATCGGAAACAATGTCGGATGTCGGATTATGATTTTCATCATAACCATACGTAAAACATTCTCACAACGAATCATATCATGGCAGGAATTAAAAAGGGCATAAAGTTTCGAGTTTGTGACGAAGATTATTATTCTGCAACGAAAAATGTATATTCCCTATTCAAAAAATTTACTTGACCTTGAAATCATCTTGAAATCCAAGACCAGATGGAGTGTGCATTCGATGTCCCTCTGAAAACTTTCTTTTGAAACACTTTTTGATTCAGGCTCTTCTCAAGGAGTTTTTTCTGTGGATCTTTTAAAATGGGTCACCCTGTATAAGAAAATTGGTTGGTTCACCGGATTGTTCCATATCCATGTTCCACCGTCCAATAATTTTTAGAATTTGCGCATAAATCCGAGTATGGTAATTCCGACTGTTTAAACCCGAATAATTTAATGCTAATTCTTCACAAACATCCTGAAAACTTCAGTATCGATCCGAAAACTATTCGAATGGAGAATATTTCACAACGGCAAAAACGGGGTAACAAAGAAAAGATACCAACTGTTTTATGCAAACGTTAAAGGATTTATTTCATCCGCTTTATAAAAGACGATACGCCTCTTCTTTTGCACTCTCAACTTCTTATACATAAATCTACTTTCGTACACGAAACCCTAGAGAATAGAGTTCTGCGAGAAAAATTACTTGAGGACATCGTTAAAATAAAGGGTGTTCCAATAAGAGCGCTAGATTTCAGTGTTCAATTAAATAAGGTTTTTTAGCTAAGTATTGAAATATTTATTGATTTAGAAGATATACGTTTGGAAATTATGTATGAAACAAAATATCTTGTGAATGATTGATTTAGAAGATATACGTTTGGAAATTATGTATGAAACAAAATATCTTGTGAATGGCAGCAGACACGGTTTTGCTGGCATATGCTTAACCTTTTGACGAAATTTTCAATGACGTTACTGAATACATCTAATTTCTTTTGGACTCTTGCGACCAAAAGGAGTGACCGATGGTGTGATTTTATTTGAATTTTCGAAAATGTCGAATATATCGGAAACCGCAAACTAAACGTAAAACTCATTTTCTTGGAGTCTCCTACCCGCTGGTACCATATTATCCATTAATTACGCCCTGTATATTGTAGCTTCAGGAGGAAAATATTTGAAGTATTCTATTCTCCGAATCGTTATAAATGTGAGTAACAACAAGTAATGGTGGATTTTATTCGTTTCAAAGAATAGTTTTGAAAATCCCAACAAAAGATCAGATGGATATTCTTTACTAATGATATACAGAGTGTAACAGCCAAATGGAATAAATTCGATAACGAATAAATGAGGGCGTGTTGGGAAAAACGCTCGGACACGTCGATTTGTAATTTTAAATGCGCATCGTTTTCAAGAAAATAATATTATATAGGGTGTTCCATGTGACCGTAGCCAATACCAAATTTCTTATTTCAAATGCAACCGCCCCCTGTATATAATTTATTTTCTGGATTCTTTAGAGAATTCTAGACACAATTCATGCCAGTGGCGTATATGGGGGGGGGCAGGGGGCCCGCCCCCCCCCCCGAAATGGATAAAGAAAACTGGACTACTATAATAAATTAAACAGGCCTAATCTAACCATTGGATCATTTGATGGTGTAAGCATCTCGGGCCCCCCCGAAAATATTTTCTATATGCGCTACTGATGATTCATGCACAATGTCCTTTACCTATCTTCAACTATTTCGGAAGTATTAAGTGTTTTCAGATTTATTGCAAAAATCAACGTTTTAAATAAAAATTATTTTATTTCACATATTCGGGGTACATTAGAATCAAAACCTATAATAGTAATACTGATTATTTCTCAATCATTAAAAAAATCGAGAAAAAACATTAATGTCAATGTAGGAAATGCTCGCCGCGAACGTCTTGGCCACATGGCTAAACTGGTGTAGAATTGTCTTCTTACGTTACTCAACATTTCTTCTCAGTAATGGTTTTTGCCTCCTTTCTTCATATCAAGAGGTAAATGGAAAATAAGTATTGAGTGTAATGTATCGAATTTGTGAAATGAAATAATTTTCATTTAAAATGTTAATTTCTGTAAAAAATCTGAAAACACTTTATATTTCCGAAAAAGTTGAAGATAGGTATATGACATTGTGCATTGTGTCTAGAATCCTCTGGAGAATCCAAAAAATAAATAATATAGAGGGGGTTGCATTTGAAATAAGAAAGTTGGTATGGGCCACGGTCGCATGGAACACCCTATATAATTTTATTTTCTTGAAGAATATGCGCATTTAAAATTACAAATCGACGTGTCCGAGCGTTTTTCCTAACACCCTCATTTATTCGTTATCGAATTTATCTCATTTGGCTGTTACACTCTGTATGTCGTGTAGTTGAAGTGAAAAATTACTCTACAAAATGATATTTTATTTCATTTTAAAAATTGTTATCCCTTACGCTCTCAAAACCATAGCTATCAATCATTTAAAATGATTTATTGGATTTTCAAAACGTTATGATTCGATTTATATGGAGAAGCTTCCTGATTCACTTCAGCTAATACTTCATATCTGGGGAATTGAGAGAAATAGCTAAAAGAGAAAACACCAAAACAGCAGGAAACATATTTAATGGAAGAGAAACCGATAGCGCGACAAACAAACGGGTAAAAACGGTTTAGCATACGTCAGCTTTTTTTCTCATGCATATGAAATTAAAAAGGAAGTGTCAGCCATGTACACGTACACACATGGCAGCTGTACAAGTATGGAATTGTATAAGTTATGCATTAATTCTGATGAATGCGATAGAAAATCCACTCGTATGACTTGCTTACTAAACGCTTCCCGCGATTCCTCTAACAATGGAAGCGTAAAACAAAAGAATGCATCTGAAAACCCTTCCATCCCTCCGGTTTTTTCTTCGGTTTTTTCATCACGGACGTGTCGATGTGAAAAAACCCTTTGTGCGTTGCCGGACCTATAAGAGAATTATTTATATGGTACATTCGAAAGTTATATTAAATTATATGAACAACTGCTCCAATAGGGAGGTTTTTTTCGTTGCCATCGGATATCGCTGGGTGTAACTCGGTTTGCATTCTGAATCTTCCCCAGATCGAGATGAAAAAAAATTCTATAGCATGGAGTTTCTAGGGCAGTATTACACAGTTTTTTTTGGTTGCTCTGAGTAGGTCCCCCCACGATTCTGGGTTCATATGAGCGCGACGAATGACTTCATCGTAAAAAAAATATTATTGTATTGCGATTTATCTCATTTGGAAATCAGCAAGTATGCAAATCAGGGTTGAATCATCTGCTCCAGTTGGTTTGATAGCCAATATAATTACAATGACAGTCTAACTAAACAAATGTTTGAAAAAACGATAGGTACTTGAAGTTTAGGCTTCGAATGTTTACAGCAATTTTTCTTTGACCTAAGCAGGATATCCATTGTCTAATGTGGGCAATTTTAAAAAAATACATTTTGCTTGTAGTCGATTTATGGCTTATGATTCATATTACGACTAGTATCAATAATTTTTTGTTTTCCAATAAATTATCTATACCTTTTCAACTTCAAATTGGGATCTATCAAAATCAAATTGAGAATAATCAAAATCAGATTGGGAATAAACACATTCAAATTGGGAATACTTAATCAATTTCAAATTGAAAAGGAAACGGCATTCGTGGCTATGTATATCAAGATCAGGCATGATCAGAAGATGTTTATATTGATGAAACATGAAGAAAAAACTATCAATATATATTTGAACTTATCGAACATTCAAAAAGTGTACGAAGTACTTAAAAATTTTCATATTTGTGCTCAAACTCTCATATCGAAAAAAGTCAAAACATCAGGTATGAACCTTTGGATAGAGCCACATATCTTGTACAGGTACCTACTAACTGTAATGGTTCATGGTTGATATATTTCTTCCAAATTTTACGTTCTTTGAAGACGAAATTCTGTCTGTGTTATGTTTCCATTGCATACCGCAATTACCTGCTTTTTCATTGAATCTGCAGCTTTCTTCTTTGTATAAGGCGTGATTATGAAAAGGAAATTGTAGACTTATCGTTCGTTACTTACTTTGGACAAATTTGAGAGTTAATAACATATCGAGTAATTCAAAGATCTGATTCACATGGATGTCATTCCAATATGAAATTGATTATTCTGAATCTGATTTTGATTATTCTCAATTCGAATATGTTAGTTCCCAATTCGATTTTGATAGTTCCCAATTTGAAGTTGAAAAAGTATAGACATGATTGATTCCTGCAATTTGAATTGTTTTTATTTCTCATTGGGACAAAATCACAATTTTCATCTTTTCTCGTACATCTCTATCAATGTACGGAGTGTCACAATGAGAAGAATGGATTTCAAATTACACATATGAAATTATCCGAAATAAAACAAAATACATGTGAACTTCAGTTTGAAAAGGTTCATAATGTTGATGTAATTTACACCCTCTGAAATATTATTCCTTTCTTTTGGCGGCAAATGGAGCAGGTGGGCCATGTGATACATCATTCAAAAGATTTTCAAAATTGTCGATTTTCATCGGGGCTCATCGAGATCTCGATCTTTTGCCTATTACTTGTACAGCCGACCAAACTCTTTCGCTGCGTCGTATCGCATTATCGCGATTTGATTGAAATAAATATCGAAGTTAGAGAAACCAAGGTTAAGTTCAAGACTGTTTCGTAATGGACGATAATATATGTGATCTGGGATATCGTTTGATGTTGCATTTATGACCTCCATTCGAAGATCAGATGAATATTACACACGTTGTCGATGGAATTATGACTTTCTAGGGATACCATCATGATTTTTGTGTGAAAACTTGAAATTGGTATCGTTCAATACAGTGAGCCTACCAAGCATATTTAGTTTTACTCAAAAAATCTTATTACTGAACAATTTCATCCGGAAGATTTTCTGTTGGGCGTGATAGATAACACGCCTCAAGTTTCCTTAACAAGAGAAAATTATTCTGATTGTCCTGCTTACTGGAACGCTATACTATACAGGGTGATTATTTAAGTGTTTCAATAGAAGTTTTCGATTTTCAATCCGAATCTACTTCCGGTTCTACCGGTAACGGATGTGAACTTCCTTATTTCAAATGTAACACCCTGTATATTTATACATATGTATTTGGATTCTTCTTTTAATTCTGCAATGATTTGATGTATGCGCATTGACTGATTCTCGAATTTTTGGACAGAAAGATTGTCACAAATTAGTATTTATATCTTCGAAATCCCTCAATGTAAGAATTTTTTTTCGCAACAGTGAAGCAAAATAAAATACGCTGATACTGCTTCTTGTATATATTATGAGGAAATATTTTACAGGGTTCCTGAAATAGGGTTTCAAAGTGAGCCTCAATAAAACTATGAAATCTCATTTCTTTCAAATGAGAACCATATAATTTTATAATTCCGATCGATTCCTCGTCAAAAACTAGTTAGAGTGTGCCAAACATTTTATGTCTTTAAAATGAGTAGTGTCGCCGTTATCGAATAAAATTCGAATTTCACGACTAAAGCGAGGTTTCTTTGTCCAAACATCAGGTTTATCCAGATAATTCTCAAGTAGGCTATGTCAATAGTAATAATATGTCAGTTTCAAACTAAAATTTTTTTATTCAGTCATCATTCATTATCTGCTCTGTTCAGACTTCTGATATATCATTCTGGTGTACTTTGTTATTATTATTGCTTGTTTTGCATAGTGCTTGATCAATGAAAATGAGTAAGAATGACGATTTCTAACATAGCCTACTTTGAAATAGACGAGCATACCACTGAATTTGACTGATGGGAAAACCCTGGCTTTATTCATGAAATTCTGTCGAATTGACTGGTATGCTCGTCTATTTCAAAGTAGGCTATGTTCGGAATAGTCATTCTTACTTATTTTTTTTGATCAAGCAAAACAAGCAATAATAATAATAAGGCACACTAGAATGATATATCAAATGTCTGTTCTCTATTTGCGGCGAATGTGACAAATAAACAGAGCAGATAATGAATGATGACTAAATAAAGAAATTTTAATTTAAAACTGACATATTATTACTATTGACATAGCCTACTTGAAAATTATCTTGATAAACCTGATGTTTTGACAAAGAAACCTGGCTGTAGTCGTGAAATTCGAATTTTATTCGCGAAACTTCTCATTTTGAAGACATGAAATGTTTGGCACACTCTAACTAGTTTTTGACGAGCAATCGATCGGAATTATATGGTTCCCATTTGAAAAAATTGTGATTTCGTAGTTTTATTGAGGCTCAATTAGAAGCCCTGTTTCAGGCACCCTGTATAAAATTTCCTCATAATTCATACAAGAAGCAGTATCAGCGTAGGGGAAATGTGCCCAAGATGATCCCCTTAAGCAAGAATTGACGTAATTCCTTAGTTTTTTCGAGAAGCGTAAAAATGAAAATGAAGACTTCTCCTAGAAGTATCCATCTTTCTATTTTCTTACACTATATAGTCAGCCGCAAAAGATTTTGTCAAATATTCTCGATTTTCCAAAACCGTACAAAAGGATCATCTTATACACCCCGGTGTTTAAGATGATCCCTGTGGTATTGGTAAGATGATCCCAGGGATCATCTAATCCCTCTTTTTAATAACTCCCATATTTTCAAGAGTGAAATCTGTAAAAACAAATATCTGCAGAGATTATAATAGTAATTTACGTAACAAGTCCGAAAAATAGGGTTTTTTTGGACGAATAGACAAGATTCTAGGACGAGCCGGAGGCGAGTCCTGGAAGTCTGTGAGTCCAAAAAAACTATTTTCGGGCGTGTTGCGTACAATATTTCTTCGGCAAACGTATAGAATAACGAATCAATGAGACGACACATTTCTTTATTATACATTTTGATTCTCATTTGAATTAATCGAAACAGAACTGTCATCCGTTATTTCGTTGCTATTAATCGATCATGACAATGACAACAACAACGTGATTTTTCCGGCCTAGTCCGGAAAGTACGTACTTCCCGGACGGTTGCCGAAAAAATAGTTTTATTGAGGTATGAAATGAAATATACACTATCAACTGAATAAATAACTGAAAATCGTTATGTAGATAAAAAATATCATTTTTAACTATATCAAGAGCATCGGAACACCCGCCTCGAGAGGTTTATCTTATATATTTACGAGGCATTATTCTTGACTCAAAAACCTGTAAAAATATATAGGTAGGTATACTTTTTTGGCGACTATTAAACCCTTAAGTGGGTTTGTAGTATGTAAAAAATGAAGGTGTAAGATGATCCCCAGGGATCATCTTGTGCACGAATTAGGGGATCATCTTGACCCAAGTTCTTCTTTTCCGTTCAATATTCGCTATTCTAACCTATACGAATGTCATGGTCTTCAAATAGAAAAATAATCAAAAACAAACACATAAGGAAGCCACAAACATAAAAATCATTGTTGTGACCCATTCACAATAACAGTAGCATAATCTTAAAGTTAACCTCATCTTAGATAAAGCGGTCACAATTTATATTTTTCACTGTGAATGTCGACTGTTCGCTTGTACCGAAGTAAGAATAAGAATGAGGCGGAAGGGAGTTAAGGACTACGTATTGGCGTATAATGCAACCAGATGGCATTTTTCATAAGCTTGTAATCGAAAGGGATCATCTTACCCTATGGGATCAACTCGTGCACATTTCCCCTACTTTCATTTGTCTCACTGTTGCAAAAAAAATTCTTATGATGAGGGATTTTGAAGATATAAACACTAATTTGTGACAATCTTTCTGTCAAAAAATTTGAGAATCAGGCAATAACTCAACAATCGCTTGATGTGGTTGCGCACATCATACATCAAATCATTGCAGAATAAAACGAAGAATTCAAATATGTATAAATATACAGGGTGTTGCATTTGAAATAACGAAGTTCACATCCATTTTCGGTAGAACCGGAGGTAGATTCCGATTGAAAATATTTTACAAATTGAGTTCATGTAGGTACTTTAAAACAAAAATACAAAATTTTGAATTTGTATCGCAATTCCTTCCTCGAAAACTTCTAATGAAACACTCAAAAAAATCACCCTGTATATACTTTGAAGGTTCCTCTTAAGTGTCTTTCGCCTTCAATGTAAGAAACGTATACCGCCAGATGGCAGTGCATTGCATTAATTTTTATTTATTGGATTATTCAGCTTAATCGAACAAATGTTGGGACACAGGGAATATAATTAGAAATACTACCCTGAACTAGATATCATACTGCCTGTATAATTTGGTAAAATACTCTCTTTTTCCTTTATCAGTCATCTGGGAGGAGATACCTGCGGGGCGTGTCATTTAAAAGAAATTCAATTCCATGTTAAAATACATAATTGTTATTAACAATTGATTTTCACTAATCGACGGCTAAAAAAACCTTAATGACTTGTCTTTGAGCAAAATGAATATTTATCATTTCGAATAGAAAAATTCAAGGAAATAAATTTAGCGAAAACAACACATTCTTGTAAGAGGTATCATTTACAAAAAAACGGTGAATTCTAAAAGAAAAAGGAGATAGACATTGCATTAACTAAATGAAAGACTTCAATACTGAAATGAAAAAACACAAAAATATTTGTAAGTTTTGATGGTGGAAATGTTGAAAAATAACCAAAAATGATGAGGAATATCCTTTTCATGCATTTAATACTTATAAAAAAATTTTTTTATTATTTTTATCTTTATACTCTCATACATCCCTGCATCAATTCGGATTCGGAATTGTGAAATTGTGTTGTAATCGAATGGCTTCAGAAAAACAGTAGCTATCACTCTTCTGAAATAACGCAGCTTCCAGCTGATGGATTCCTTTGATCTATTGAATAATGGATTTAAAAAAAAAAAATAATTACTGTTTCGCATAGTACAGCTCTGATAGGGGGCACAATAGACCTTAAGGTCGCAGTGAACTGTAACCCCTTTTTACTATAACTTACTATATATTCGCATAGTAAATGAAGCGAGTTTCAATCAAATATTACCTACTCATAATGAATGAGAAAGAGATGTAAATGGTCCACTTGCAAAGCGAAAATTTTTATTTGTATAACGACCACATACAATATGAAGAGGAAGGTTTAAATGTGGTACCATTCGATTCATCATTGTTAGCGCCATCTCCTGTGATTACTCTGAAACTTATATGCTATACCATGAGGATCTAGCTCCTTTACAAAAAACAGAATCATTGAAAGATAAAGTTCGAGCGGGATAAAATATTTTCATGAAATTAGAAACAAATTCTCTTCCACGATTCGAAGCCATAAATCGAAGATACAAAATAATGTCAACGACCATACACAATATCGATATTTTTTGCCTTGACTTTGTCAAAGGACGCCAATTTCACACTCTTCCCACTGATGGTGGAGGTCGGCTCCGTTGATTCAACGAATCTCGTAAAAACTCAATGTCAATTTGGAGACTGTCGATTTATGACACAAGGCGTCATTAAAAAGTCTCCTCGGGGGCCGGGGCAGTATGTCCCCGTCATTACTGCATTTTTTTCAGTGAAGCTCATGTGGTTTCAGGTTTCAGACGAAATGTACGGATACGGATGGAAGATGAACAGAGATCGAGTGGAGCGATGAGCAGCAGGTTTGGGTTTTCATGTTAAATGTCGACTTAATTAGTTTCTGGTGGGTTTAAGTCTCTGTGCTTCGTTTCAAGCTGGAGTAAGAAAGAGGACGGAGTGGTTTTCTGGAGATGCTTGAAAAAGATAGAAAATTGAGTTGTCTAAACACTCAATAGCTCCCACTCAGTAATATTCTTATTCGCCGGCATTTAAAAATCTCGAATTAGGTATATTGAGGTTGTATCCATTTTGCGTCAGTTATAATATAATCTAAACATCTTTCGTGAATTGGATTTTGAATTTAGGGGCACGCTAGTACCCTCCTTGAGACGAGTAAGTCACTCTTCTCGAAAAGTTTCGTCGTATTTTCGAAACCTCATAACGTCCTCGTCGTCCTCAATTATACTTCTTAAGATCTCAAATTCGCAGGACGATAAGAGGTCAATAGGATAGGTAGAAGTTACTGACAATTTTGTTTGCCCTTCTACACTTGGATCTATATTGATGTATAATTGGTGATTTGGGTTATAAAAGATTATAACCCCAAATCAAGAATAGTACATTGTTTACCGGGTAGGAAAAGCCTTACATTCCTGGACGATAGTTAAGATTAGCAACAGAGAGTCCAGGAATGTGGCTTTTCCTGCGAGGTGAACATACCATTTTTCTGCAAATCGTTTGAAATTCGACAGATTTTAATGAATTTTGGAGAAAATCGCGAATTATTCGATTCATAAATGAATGAAGCTTTGAAATCCGGAATGGAATTGGTTGCGTTACTATTTACAAAGGACACGTATTAATGCTGAATTGTCAAACTTGATTGATATTAATTTAATTGCTGGTCTTTTCGAATACAAAACAGTGTGAAATGATAAGTGATGATGAATTTTCCATTTCTGGGACTCGTCCAGAGCTGTTTGGGGCAGTAAATACCGCTTCATTAGAATTATTGCCAAATGCCAATAAATCTAGAGAAAAGTACGAAAATGCTTATGTAGAACACTGACAACTGTAGGAAAATATCATTTCCTTACAGTAAGGAAATGAATATTTGCTAACAGTTTGTAGTATGTTGAACACACTGTATATTTCGTACGTGATATAATAAGATTAGTGCGACCTCCCTTCAAGACCTACAGCGGCACGTGAAGCCAGAGCTCTAGGTCTCATCATTGCCAGTTATGTTTATCAAATATAATGTTATTTAAAACAAGTAAACATTTATAATATATGTATAACAATTGGCTAGGGAGAGTCATTCAGAGAGATTCGGTGATTCATTCAGAAGTGTATACGTATTGACCGCTTGTTAGTCAACAGCGAGAATCTGTAGTAAACATATATTCAATGTAAGTTCAGTGAATAAAACCCCTTTGATGAGTCTGCCTGGTATTATTCTTCACCATCCTTAACTGCATATCGATTGGTCGAACCTACCCTAGCTGGGTACATCACAAGTTGGGAAAACTTGACTTTTCCTATGACAAATTCCTTAGCGATTTGCGGAAAAACATATTATTTCTCCACAAAAAATCACCTTTAAGCAATGACAGTACAATAGAATATTCTTAAACTAGTTGCAGAATTGGCGTCTATTCCAATACGAATGCGAAATGAGTGTTGGAATTGCATTCTGCAACGAGTATCAGATGATATTTTATCTAATTCAGTCAAATTTCGTGAAATAATGTTGAAATTCAATGAAAAATTCAGATTATACATCCTAGTGACTTTTGTAATGTATCTTGGCAGTTGGTGACGTATGTTGAAAATTGATGGGATCGGAAGCCAGTGCTGACAACCAAAAAACGAAAAATATAACTGAAAACAATGCTGTAATGAGTTCATTACAGCACTGTTTTTAGTACTGTGATGAACCCATTACGATTCTGAAATAAAGAAAGTTCTTTAGATTTTATTGATAGCTAAAGTACCTTCATCGATTCCGTCTGTCATAACTGAATCACTGACTAATTCAGGTGCACCCTGAAGAAAAAACAGTTCAGAAGTATGAAAAAAAACAATAGCGTTCGCACGCCACTGATAATGTGAAAAAGTTCGTCCACGTTAGGAAATATGTACTTTAATGAATTATACCTATGTACAGAACTTCATTCAATTATCTCTATATGTTTCGGAGATATCAACGGATTTCAATTTGAAATATAAATTTATCAATCAATTCTAAAGAAGATTGGACCAACCAATATCTATTCTAACTCAGAAACTACGATTTGCAGAGGAAGGCTCAGGAGACCTTTTCTATTTGAAATTGAACGATAATAAGTCATTGCCCGTAGATTGTTAATTGTCAGAGTCATTAGGAACTAGAGGTTGTTTGATCACCACTTGATTTCGATTGAAGGTCATTTCTTCACGATATGCGTTTTCTCCAACTATTTTTGTATAAGAAAAAAATGCATCTCTGTTAGCCTTCACCCAGTACCAAAATCCATTGGATCATCTCCAGGAATGTCAAAACTCGAAATTCAATAACTTCAATACCTTGTATTTTCTTGACGGTACATTTTTGGCACATAGTTTGGAAACATCATCCAGGACAACAATACATAAAGGTTTTCCAATAAGAGGTGTTATTTTGAATAGCTCGCTACTTCGGTAGCTGCCACTTTTGAAGCTGTCATTTTTTGACATTTAACAAGTAGAAACTACGCCATTAATGAAAATCGAACGATACACGCTTCAACAACGCATTAAAATCTATATCTATATCTATTCTATAAAAATGGTGAAAATTTGACAGGGACCTAAACGTCGCTCAAAAAAACAGCCGAGCATATTGCTGCTGTAGCCGAAAGTGTTGATGAAAACCCAGGTATGTCCATTCCTCGTCGTTCCACAAATGTCATTGCACTGTATTTTGCATAAAGACTTGGGGCTTATGAAGTTTCGTTAACACAAGAACTCAAGCCGGCCGATAATCAACCACTTCGTGTCTTTACTGATTGGGTCCTTGAAATGCATGGAAACAATCCGGAATTCCATCGAAAAATCATCTTAAGTGATGAAGCCCATTTCCACATAGGTCACTTCGACAACAAGCAAATTTGTCGCATCTGGGACTGGGAAAACCCATCAAGGGTTATTGTTGAAAAGTGTCTTCAACGTGTGACTGTTTGGTGCGGTTAATGGTCAGTCGGGGTCATTGGACCTTACTTTTTCGAGAACAAGGCTTGAGCAATAGTTACGGTGAATGGATTGTTCTATCGAGAGATGATCAATGATTTTTCATGGCCGGAATTGGAAGTTATTGATCTGGACAACGTTTACTTTCAACAAGACGTGCCACACAATCAACGAAAGTTTCCGGACCATGTAATCTCTCGAAGAGGTGATCACAATTGGCCACCATGTGACTTCTTCCTTTGGAGCCATGTGAAAGAGAAGGTCTACGTCAAGAGCCCATCAGCGTTGTTTAAAGACTTCCAAGATGGAATTCGTGAGGCTATCGAGGACATGCGGGTTGGTTACGAAAAATTTCATGAAAAGGATAATATGGTTCTGTAGTCGTGGTGGTCATTTGGCTGATGTTATTTTATTATACATAATACAGGGTGCGGCACGGAGGATGGATGGTTTTAAAAAAATAATAAAAGCGTTAATTTTTACTCAAAAACACATTTATTGACGGAATCAGATTCTCAAGGAAATAGCATTTGAGACAGTCAAGTGTGGAAAATCACATCAGGCATGTGGTGGCCGAAATCGGTGATGCAGTGCTGGAGGCGCTCTTGGAAGTTCGCGTAGACTCTCTCCAACATCGCTCTCTCAACTTGGGCAATTTCCACGCGAATAGCCCTTTTCAATTCGTCCAGAGTTCGGGGCTTGGTCTCGTATACTCTAGCCTTGAGGTGTCCCCATAAGAAAAAATCGCATATGGATAAATCTGGGGACCGGGGAGGCCAATGAACATCGCCAAACCTGGAAATAAGGCGACCAGGGAAGAGAGGGCGAATAACGTCCATTGATGCTCTGGCTGTGTGGGCGGTCGCCCCATCCTGTTGGAACCACACACGTCGGATTGGAACACGTTGCCGTCGTAATTCGGGGATAAAGAAGTTGTTGATCATTTCGACGTACCGCTCTGAGTTCACGGTAACAGCACGACCATTAACGTCTTCGAAGAAGTAAGGGCCAATGATGCGAGTTTGCGATACAGCGCACCAAACCGTAACTTTTGGGCTGTGCAGCGGTCTTTCGTGTAAGTGTTGCGGATTTTCATTAGCCCAATAACGGCAATTCTGCCGGTTAACCATGCCGTTGAGGTGAAAGTGTGCTTCGTCACTCATGAACAAAATGAGGTTCAAGGCTCCATGACGACAACGGGTAAATAAATGCTAGGAACACACGAGTCTAACGGCACCTTCCCCACTTCTCTCGTCCTCAGTGGGGGAAAGTTATGCCCATCTGAAAAACGTCCGCCCTCCGTGCCGCACCTTGTATATTAACGGCTTACTCTTTATAATCAAATAAACATCCGTTTAAATCATTTATGTAGAAAATGGCTTTTTTTATGTCAAAATAACACCTCTCATTGGAAAAACCTTGATATTCGTCATACGCGTGCATGAAAGATATTTGAATTAGTCATATCAGGAATGCTGATTCGTTGAAAAAAGATTTTGACAATTTTTGAAAAAAATGGCTACAACTTTTGTGTGAGGTGAGGTATTAGCGATAGGGACTTTTGATACTTTACTTATTATAGTGTACCAAAGTCATTTAACTAAGAGAAAATTATTAATCGGTAAACAGACAATTTTCGAATTCCGGAGAAATTTTCACCTCGAGCGGGAGTCGAACCACGCGTCTTATTTGAATTCAAGGACGCGTGGTTCGACTCCCGCTCGAGGTGAAAATTTCTCCGGAATTCGAAAATTGTCTGTTTACCGATTAATAATTTTCTCTTATATACATTTCACAGACGCTAATTTCCAATTCACATTTAACTAAATTTATTGATTATTTTGAAAGGACTATTCAGTTTTATCGAATCGAATTCATTGTTGAAACGACACAGTGGAAAATTCTTTTGACTTCGTAACGACTAACACAGCACAATACACATCCCTGCAGCATCAATTAATTAGTTGAAGCTGTCGCATAAAATATCCCATTGAACCATTTGTTATTTACGATAACATTTCTTCCATATTTAGAAAGGGTGACATTCTGGTCAAAACATACGAGATTCTATGTATATTTTAATATCTCCAAGCTCCAATTATGGCCGTATCCCATGCCGATGCATACGAAAATATTGCTCTAATTGAATATGGAGTATTTCTCACAAATTATCCAGGCCTGAAACATTTACATCATTAAAACAATATGCTCCGTCCCCCTTTTTCTACATTAATAATTCGACTCTACCAATTTGGCAATGGGAGATTATTAATGTGTCAATTTATACTTGTCTGGCAGAAATGAAACAATTAGTGGTCATTAAGTGACTCAAAAAGACAATGTATTATGTGCTGGATTAATTATAATGCAGAAGATGGAATTGATGGTAGTGGAAGATGTATTTTGATGTGAAGTATGCGAATAGAACATTTTACACCTTCATGTTGATATATACTACATGTATACAGCAAGTGTAATTGGTATTTGCGCAGTTTTTATCGAAATATCAACAGGGTGAGTCGAGAAGAACAGTAAATATTCCTTCCACGTATTGAGGCTATTCAGGTGATTGTCGGATGATCATTTAAAAGTGGCTTATGCTATTCATGAGTTTCATACAGGGTGTTATTCGGTAATGACCGCAAATTTCGAGCCGTCATATCTTTTGAACGGATATATTGAATGAATCGAAATTTTCAGGGAATATTGTATTGGAGAACTTGAATCAGAAAACAGTTTTTTTATGATTCTGATCCGGCTCTAAAAATTTGGTGGTTTCTGTCTTTCGCAAAAATTTCTCCCTTGTTTCTTCCAATGATCGATAAGGCTTATTAGTACCTTTGTAGTTAAGGAGGAACAATGACAAAAAGATTTCTCAAGCGAATCAGTTCAAAATTAACCACCAAACAGGGTGCTCCAATACTAATAACAGTAATAACAAATCAAATTGGGAAATTTTCATGAGCCGGTCCTGTAAACGGAACTAAGTTATGAAAATGCTGTATGATGTGTAGAGGTGACAATTATCCAAATTCGATCGACCTTCTGGACCACACGGTTCCCATTTCTACTAACACAAAATTTTTAGGCGTGATTTTGGATTATAATTTGACTTGGAGCGAAAACTTAGCGTGTCTCAAAAAGAAACTTGTCTTAGTCGTGTATTCTTTGAGAGTGATGGCGAAGCAAGTGGATCGTAATGTATTAGAGATACTTTACTATGGTAATTTCCGAGCACTTCTAACTTTCGGAATAATTGCTTGGGGAGGAAGTACTGGTGTCGATCAAATATTTATCATTCAAAAATCAGCCATCCGAGTAATTTATGGTCTATCTTACAGGCAGTCTTGTCGTGGTCATTTCAGAAATAACAAAGTTTTGACACTTACTGGCCTTTTCATCTACAGGTGTCTCTTATTCTTCCATAAGAATAGAGAGATATATTTCAGTCCATATAAGAACATAAAAAGAACCAGGCGCATGTTCCCTTTGCATTATCCAAAACATAATTTAACACTCACTGAGAAAAATGCAGAGTATATCTGCATTACCCTTTTTAATAAAATTCCAAAGGTCATCCAAACCATAAAAATTTTCAAGTCTTTCAAATCAATCTTGAAACAATTTCTGATAGAAAAAGAACCCTACAGCATTCAGGAGTTCCTCTCGTCTCAGATCTGAGCGCTCTTAATTTATTTTTAGGTTAGGATGTTGTATTTTGCTTCATTTGACGTTATCTCTTTACATAATGAATATGTTTATGAGAATGAATAAAATCTATGTATCTATCTATCTATCTATCTATCTATCTATCTATCTATCACTTACTGTTGGTCTATACAGGGTGTCCCAGAAGTCGCGCACCCCATTGAGGGAATCGAAAGTGAAAAATATTCTAAGCCCAAAAATCCATGTTTGAAATTTTTTGATAACGTAGTTAATTAGTAATTAATTATTAAAAGTGACCGATCAGGAGCGCCCTACAGAAGAATGAGTAGGCGGTGAAATATTTATTGATTTAGAAAATATTCATTTGGCATGTGATGTATGAATCAAAATGTCTTGTAAATGGACGCCAAGGCTTTGCTGGCATATGCGTACCCTTTTGAAACTTTCAATAAGTTTATTGATTACATGTGGTAATATTTCATTAAAACAGCTTTTAATTTCGGCTCTTAATGCTCTGATGGTTGCAGGCTTATTGGCATAAACCTGTGACTTCCCAAGACTAAGTCTGGAAACCAAATCGGAAATGACACGACCAGAAGCCAACTCGTGAAAGATCGTCAATATTTCACGGCAGCATGACATGTGTGGCACCGTCCTGGAGAAACCAAATGTCTTCAAGATCAATAGCTTCCCAATGAGGCACAATCGGCGAAAATCATGTTGACTAACTCCCATCTGTCAACTTTTGATCTGTCATATCATAATCATGTGGCATTATGACTGTCGAACCGCGAAAATTGTTACTGAAATTTATTATTCAATCAAAAATCGTACAATAGTGTGAAAAGGGATCTTTTTGGCAAATTTCATCTCTCATCACCAAGAATTTAATATTTCGCATCAGAGATTGGAAAAAACCATACACTGGGTGCAATTTTTGCGAGAAAAAACAAGCAAAATTAATGAAGCCGAACCTGAATTTTCAAAATTATGAACAAATTGATTCATGGAGGAACTCCGAGACAACATTCCCTTAAATTTCAATGGATTCAGAATAATCCTTCAGAAATCATGAGAGATTGAAATTTTCGGTGAAAAATCCTATTTTCAAGCTGGATAGACGAAAACTGTTGTGGGTGCCTGGTTGTCAATATTTAATTCAAACCATAGATGCATAGAAATACCTGGTGTAACGACTTCTTACTAAAAATCGTCACCAAAATTTGTAGATCAAAACGGCACTCTTGATTTGAGTTCTCGTTTCACTTCCGGAATAATCCGCAATAATTTATCGGTCGTGGCGCTACTGCGGCAACGGAAAATAGCGCGACCTCTTTCGGGAGAAATGAAAAGTAGTTCAAGAACTCAGATTTTCGATCGACAAGAAAGTCTTAAACAAAATCTAATTAGTGTTAACACCAGCAGATATTCTATGCATCTACTTCAAACCCTATGGTGAGAACCACAGAGCCATATCAGTCATAATTTCAGAGTTATTGTCTGTTTCGTGCAAATGTGCATTTTCGAAAAATTGCTGTTCTGCTGAAATTCTTCGTTTCTGAGAAAACATTTCTGAAGAACGTTTCTTCGTAGAACTCAATCTTGTTTTTTCCGAACATAAGGTATTGACCTATATATTTCAGTATACTCTTGAAAAAACCATTCTAAAAGTATACTTGATATTTGTTGAAGACATATTAAATTTGGAACAAAGAAATTGCAAGTTTTCACACTTTTCCGTGAATTATTTGTGGGCTTGTGGTGCGGTAGACCTATTTATTCACCCACTAAAATCTTCTTCAGTTATTTACCGACACCCTTTTTAACACTAATTTCATCTACTACTGCCTGGTTAACATTTCGAAGTGAGCCTAGAAAGTCCTACATCCGCTTGAGAGAACTGCACTTTTCCTGAGGAAATAAGTACCAGTTTGTCCATTCGTATAAAAACTTCCTAATTCGTTATGCAAGATATGGACTCCTCGGTTATGGGAAGAAGCTCTTATTTTCTTTATGGCTCGGCGCTAAAGTCATGTACCTGACTGGAGTATTATAGTTCACAGCATAATGTACGCCTTGCGGAAACACTTAGAGGCAATATGACTTAAGTGGTAATTTTCGCAACTCTCAATTCCAACAAGAAAAACCTCTTTGGAATTACAACTTTCCAAACAAGGAATGCGATGGATTTTTAGTTTCAAATCCTGATTGTTTTATGCGAAAGAATCGGAAAAACGCATTATCCATGTTCGGCGAATATCGCTTAAGCCTATTCTTCGTAGCCATGTTAACAGTTTCCAATGGTAAGAAAACATTAAAAGCTTCCTAGAGGTTAGAATGTTCGTCTGTTTTATATAAGATGGGTTCGAACGAACAGAAGTAGATTATAACGTTATCTGGGAAGGAAATTTTTTCTTCGAGTTAATCATCTAAAGTTTGTGCAGAAAATAAACAGATAGATCAAGCGAAGTGCATTACACATAATCCACATACTGACTGGCTTTATGTCTCATCGTCAGGAAAATCGTGAAATTTTTCTAATGTTTGATGATATTGATGACTTGTAAATTTGTTCAGTCTATTGATTCACGAACATGCTATCTTGTCCTATATTTATCATCAAACCTAAAGATATTCACAATATAAAATCAAACTATGAGTTCACTGAGGAGGATAAATGGATATATTCGTTCAATAATGTTCTTGTTGACTGAAAAACAAGCCCTTTTCCCTCTCGGTTTAATGAATTACAACAAGACATTTACAACATGAAGAAATTCAAGTGTGTTTAGAACTCGAGTGGGAAAAGGGTTCCGTACTATCTTTTTTTGTATCAATTTGAAGGATGAAAGATTTTTTCTCCCAGAATCTAAGACTCATTTCTTGGATATCTTCTGACCAACGCCTCTCAAGAATTTATTGCCTTCACGATGAATCGGCTCATTTGATGTCAGGGATTCATGTTTCAATAACTAGTTATTGAAATGATATGTTTTAGTGGGATTTGTGAAGACTAGAAAATAATCGAAGGATCAAACTTGAAGCAACTATAAAATGATTGAGTCGCTAACATGATAATTCAGAATAAAAAATGTTTTCACTTAAAAAGGGGAAAACTGCATAGATGAATTAGATGGTATATACAGGGTGTATATGGATAGTTGCCAAAAATTTGAGGAGATGATTCATTGTTGAATAATAAGGTGGGTACAGCATCCTAGAGATGGCACCCGAAAAACAGTTTTCTATTTTTTTCTGGAAACTCAGAGAATTGAAAATAATAAAATTTAGGTGACATTTCATGCATGCGAGAAGGCACCAAACATTTTTTTGGCGGTGTTCCTCTTTGATTGCAAGGCCAGAAAAAGCCACCATAAACTTTGTTCCGCAAGAAACTGTTTTGTATTTTTATATTTTACAATACTTACCGATTATGGTAAGTTGATCCATTTTAAACAAAAAAATCTTCTTGTAATTTCTGACTAAAGTTCACGGTTTTAGAGAAAAAATAATTAATCAACAGATAAAAGGTACCGTAATTTGGGGTCAATAGAATAGCGTCTCAGAGTCTGGTAATATTTTCGACCTTGAATTAATCCATTAGGCGGATATCAAGTTGTTCTTTCATTTAGAACATTTAACAAAAAAAAACAATTTCAAGCTCTTCACAAATTAAATATCATATTGAAAAGGTAGAAGTAACACTCCGGAAGGCCAAATGCAATACACGAAAAGCGAAAAATGATCATTCATTAATAGTGATCAATAAATTTTTTTTACAGAAAAATGTGAATAAAGAGAAATGTTTTTCGCGAAACAAAGCATAATGGTGGCTTTTTCTTCCCCTTGCTTTCATAGGGGAACACACCCAAAAATTGTTTTGAGTGCCTTCTCGCTCGCATGAAATATCTTCCTGATTTTATTCTTGTCAGTTTCTTGGTTTTTGCGGAAGAAATTTAATCTTATATACAGAAATTGAGAACCTAGTGTGTTTTTCTATATTTCTTCATCTTTAACAGTGATACATTAATTTTTGGTTGAATAATTGCAGAAACGAATAAACATATTTCAAAAAAACCTTTAATCTACGACTATCGAATAAAGTACGAGTATTCATAATACTTTGTTTCATCGAACATTATGACATCCATTAATCACTGGTGATTTATGAGGCATTAATCACTCGATATTTGGGATACATAAATCACTTGTTTTTTATGGTTTATCAAACTTCAATCTGAGAACCACAGAATATATCAATAGAAAACTTGAGCAGAAATTTCTAATAAATGGTATTCCAATTTGAAAGGGCAATTTGTTCTTCGAAATGAAAATTATTTCAAAATTAGTTATTCAACAGTCGTGGGTAAAGATGAATATCCCACTCAAATATGTTTGCTATTATCCACTTGCATGATTTACCAAACTCGACATCTTCACGACTGGTAAACCTCATACGCCTGAATAAAAGCCACCATAATATGATCGTTGCATAATATAAATATTTACCACGATTATTGAATTGAGAGTTCATAATCTATATTTATTCATCAAGCATTAGGAGAACTATAAATCGCTTGGGTTATATGGTCTATCAAACACAGGATATCAATAACTCAAATAATTTTTCTGATCAGAGAATGATATAAAATTTCATTTAAATTTGAAGTGTCGGATAATATGCTCGCAGAAATAAAATAGAGATTATTATTCGAAAAATTATTCCAGAGTCGTAGATGAAGTTGAATATTCTAATCGTATAATTTGATTATAATTCATTTGCATGATTCACCAAAACCTACATCGTCTCGTCTAGTGTACATTTTCCGCTTGAATAATAACCATCACCCATTTTGAGAAAACAATTTCATCATTCGCACGTGTTGTTGAACACTATACAGGGTCTTTCACGAGGAATCTCACCCATATTTATACGGGAAACTACTGAACGTATTTTCATGAAAATCAGCACTTATAAGTATTTCACGATGCTGATGAAATCCAAAATATTTTCAAGGCATGAGCACCTCCGGTTTTTCCGGAAATGACGTCAACTTCCGTTTTTCAAATTAGAACACCATTTTTTTATGGCAGATATTGAATCTACGTTAAAAAATAATGTGAGTGTATGCATCACACCCTTGCCCTGAAGTGGATATTAACTCAGAAAATATCCATTTTAGGGCAAGGGTGTGATGCATACACTCACATTATTTTTTAACGTAGATTCAATATCTGCCATAAAAAAATGGGGTTCTAATTTGAAAAAATTGATTTTTCACGATTTTGTCATGCCTAACTTTGAAAGCGATTTTTTCACCCCCTGTATCGTGAATCGCGATTTCGATTTTTAAAGTGGATACATCAATCTTACGTCTTGAAAAATCCCGAAAATGAAAATTTTCCATCCAAAAACCTCGAAGTTATTCTTGTTTCAGCGGAGCTCTATTTTCGATTTTTTTTTTCGAATTTTCCCGCTCAGAGAGAATTTTCCAACCAAAACTGAAAAATGTTACATCAAAATAACTTGAAATTTTCTAAGGAATCTATTTCTGCAATAAAAAAATGGTGTTCTAATTTGAAAAACGGAAGTTGACTTCATTTCCGGAAAAACCGGAGGTGCTCATGCCTTGAAAATATTTTAGATTTCATCAGCATCGTGAAATACTTATAAGTGCTGAATTTCATGAAAATACGTTCAGTAGTTTCCCGTATAAATATGGGTGAGGTTCCTCGTGAAAGACCCTGTAGATATCCATGGTGATTTGGTAAAACAGAATGAATGGATGAGAGCCAATTCCACAGATGTAGCTTGTTAGAGTGTTGCTTTTTTCATTTGATATACGAAACGCAATAAATTATCACACATTTCCTCATCAGTCTTCTAAGAAGCCTAGTTCTTCAAGAAGATGAAGAAAGCATACGACTTTTTGCATTCATTCTTGATTCTAGTTTTTGGATATTTTCTGTGACCGTTTAGGTCGTACCGAAATAGGTGACTATTTGCAGCCTTCTAATGGAGCAATCATTTTTCGAATAACTTAAACTGTATCCTCAAGTATAATAAATATTTGTATAGTTGAATACCTACACATCGACAAGAAAAAAATATATATCGCTTTTTCATTGCAGGCTTTGCACACTGAAATAGGCACTTCTTTGTTACTTTTGATCCAGTCATCGGAGCGAATAAATTCAATTATACTTCAATTACGTTTTTATAACCTGCAATGCTATCATGCAGTGGGATGTGTACAAGGACGAGTCATTAAGCCTGTCGCTGGAGTTTGTTGGCATATTATTGAATCACATTTATGTTTTATTAATAATATGACTCTATCGGATCTATTGTTGCAGCGTGGACTATATCATCATCTTTGAATGTACACACAACCAAACTTATATGGAATCACCCTGTTATTTGGAAAAAACGAATTTTAATTAAAAAAAAGTCGTTGAAAAGTGAAAAGCAGTTTTCCCAAAACAAGTTTATTACAAAAATAATATAAATTAAAAGTGTAAATTTCTCTAAAAATAATTTTTATGTAACTGAGAATTGAACAACAAATAAAACGATCCTAACAAATCAATAATCAGTATTACCACCCCTGGCATTGATACAAGCTTGAATTCGACGAGGCATGCTTTCTATTAAGTTGTTAATTTCTTCTTCTGTAACATTTGCCCATTCCTCTAAAGCCGCTTGTATAAGTTGCTCTGCGTTACCAGAATTATTTTGACGAGCTCTAATTTTTCTTTTGATCCTATCCCACAAGTGCTCGATAGGATTAAGGTCCGGTGAACAAGAAGGCCACTCTAAAACAGTCACACCTTCTGTTTCGAAAAATTTTTTTGCAACTCTGCTGGTATGTGGAGGTGCATTATCCTGCATAAATAGGAAATAATCTCCAAAAGCACCTCGCCAGAGCCTCACTACAGGTTGTAGCACTAGATCAACATACCTAGGCCCTGTCAGAGATTGTCTAATGGGAATTAAAGGAGTTTTCTCACCAAACATAATTCCGCCCCAAAACATTACAGTACCTCCTTTGTATTTAGGGATCGGTCTTGCAGCTTGGAGCCTAGCTTGCCCCCCTCTACCTCTTAAAATGCGAACACGCCGGTCGTCTGATCGTAGGCCAATTCTGTTCTCATCCGAAAATAAGACATTTTTCCAATCTGCAATAGTCCAATTTTCATTCTCTAAACACCAATTAAAACGGTCAACTTTATTTTGCCTTGATAGTTCTGGAACTCTTAACGCTCTTCTCTTGAATAATTCCCGAGCGCGAAGTCTTTTTCTGATAGTTTCGACAGGAACACTAACACCTGTAGCTTGCAAAAATTGCCTTTGAAGCTCTGAATGAGATACTGCGGGATTTCTTCTTACTGTTTGGGCTAAAAAGCGATCCTGCCTTTCTGTAGTTACTCTTCCACGACTTCTTCTCGGCCTATTCTTTAGGGTTCCTAACTCCAGAAACCTTGCATAGGTTTTTGAAACAACCCCTTGTGTAACCCCCACCGTTCTTGCAATCTGTCTTTGTGACATACCTTGTTCTGCCATAGTAATAATTCTTCCTCTCTGGACTTCCGATAACCCCACATGAGGCATTTTTTTAAAACTTCGCAAAAAAACAAATATAAATTCACTGCGACGTTCGAACGAAATGGAAAAATCGACACTGCAAAGCCAAATCTTATCAAGTGCTTATGAACCTAACTGTTTTTGTGAGTAAACACATGCACTTTTTATTTGCTTCTAACGAAAAAGATATCAAAATAATATTTCATCTTAATACTGGGTGATTCCATATAAGTTTGGTTGTGCGTATTTCGTGAGAATCTGATATCATGAATCGAAAAAGCCAGTCAACAACGGATAATTATATTTTACATTTTCACCAAATGAACATTGGCTTGTTCGCAAAAGTTCACATTCTACTCATTTAATCGAAATCTAGATTCGTTGATGTGCGATTATTGAAAAAGGTTTGAAATATCAACTTTTTCATGTTTCCATTGCACTTGTTTTTTGAGTGGACACATTGGACATTGGTTGGTATTTCATATTTGATTCGATCTCTTTGGATAATCATTGAATCCCACAATGTTTTATCGTTTTGGTAGAAGTCAATATTTCTCTTTTTTATGTTATGGATCATATAATTTGAGCTCAAATACTCGTAGTTGTCGGTATTTGAAATTTTTTCTAAGAAAAGTCATATTTTCATTATTCATTGAAAACAACTTGCTGAAACGGGATTTCTATCGTTGAGGAAAGATTCAAGGTAGGTACTGAAAAATATGCTACATGGTTACCCAACTCGCGTGCTATTTGCACCACCGGACCTTGATGTAATTAACAACAAATCAAGTGCTCAATCACATTCACCCATAAAAATATCACGACAACTTGGTTTCTATGGAGACTATTCTGGAATGATAATCTCACTGCACTCAAGAAATGGGGGATTATTATTGCTACTAGAAATGTTCTGGTTTCCATTACGGAAGACGCCAACAGCAATTCCGTGTGATATTAAGCAAGACATAGACTTATAGATAGATTTAATCAACAAGGCCAAGTACAAAAAGTGCTCAGTTTAATTTTACGTGAATATTCCAGTTTGATAAAATTCTTTTCATTAACAGCATGGTGAAATAAATGAACTGTTCTAATTGATATTAATTAAAGCAGTACGGATGACTCGAGTGAGTAATGCGTGAGTACACAGATGCGGAGGATTGTGTTAAGGCATAATTGCTGGGGATCGAGGGGGCCTGATCTCGCGGCCTTTCAGCAACGCGAATAATTTTTTTATTCCATCCTATGTTTCATAAAGCTCTGACGGTACCGAAACCTGTTGTTTGTCAATCAAATTCGATTCTCTGAATGGAATTTTGAGTGCGGAAGCTCTGTAAATGCAACTTAAGGGCCAAAAGGCTAAAGGAGAATCGACGTGGCACAGTGTAGTCAGAAGTGGACGGATGGTGAAAGAATATTCGCCTTGCTTTGGCAGTCCATCATATTGTCTTCACCTGAAGTCGCACTGGGAATTCTGTATGAAATTCACACAGGGACGGGCCTAAGATGGGGGGGGGGGGGGTTGAGGTGGACGATCCCCCCCCAATGTTGAACAGAGTTGGCAAATTTTGAAAGCAGTTGGAATATTGTCGAAGCTGTTGAAAAATTTTCGAAGCAGTTGGAAAAATTTCGAAGCAGTTGGAAAAGTTTCGAAGAAGTTGGAACAAAACAGTTGGAAAATTTTTGAAGCAGTTGGAAAGATTTCAATTGAGTTGGAATGGAATACATTTTTCTGAAAAAGTTTTCTTAAAATGTGAATGAATTTGACTTTTTTTATAAAACAAAGTTTGAAATTAATGCTTACTGAACCGGTAGAACTAAGCCCACGTTTAGCCGGACAGAAGCATGCAGAGAATAACGACAATGGTACAAATTCTTGTTAGAGTATATTTAGGGTATTTGGCAGATTTTGCCTAAAGTGCAATGTGTATAAACTATGGTATAGGTAACCAGCAATATATGGTATTTATTCCGATATTGCTACCAAGTCTTTGAAAGTAAAAACTATTTTTCATCTTTTACATTATCCCTCAGCAGGTAGTTGTGAATTTCTCAGTTTGGCTGCATCAACTGTGTCATAAAAAACCATCTGGTACCAATTTGCGCTATTTCTCTCGGTCAGACAATAGGCAGTATTTTTTCTCATTCTTAATTATTCTATCGAATCTCCATTCAACACGTAAATCTGTAAATGGGCCGTTATACTTTGGCCGACAGCACCGATTCTCCATTCAAAAGTGCCTTTCATTTTCCAAGTTCACTCAATTCGCTAAATTTTCCACCTGACAGCTTGTTTTTTTTTAATTCTCCTGGAATTTCAGACAGTTCTCTACGATTTCACACTTTCTGGAAGTCTTTTCGCCAAAAAACCATTATGAAGTCAATTTTCATAGACTCTCAAATTCAACCCGATTTTTTCAAAGTGCCCACAAGACATCCTTCGACTTCAATTTGAAGAAAAAATCAAGTTTTAGGTCAAGAAATGAGGGCGTTAACTTGGAAAAAATGAAGGGCACTTTTCGAATGGAGAATCGGTGTCGTAGCCGATTTCTTCATGCGAAATAATAATTTTATCAAAGAGAAGAAATCGGAGTGCCCTCAAGACATCCTTCAACTTCATTTTAAAAAAAATCAAGCTTTCAGATGAAAAATTGAGGGCGTGAACTTGGAAAAATGAAAGGAACTTTTTGAATGGAGAATCGGTGACGTAGCCGTCGGCCGAAGTATAACAGCCCCTTAAGTACGCAAAAATTAGCCGACAAAGATTCAAAGTGAAGTGTGTAGTATGTGGACTTTTTCAGTACACTCCAATAAATCATTTTTTTGCTGTGTAATCCTGTAGAGTGTGTTAATCTGGTAAAGCAGAATTAAAAAATTACACAACAAAATTTTCTAAATATGTATGTTTAATGCTCTAGCGGAAAACAATGACTTGCAATCCAAAACGCCAGCCCCCCCTGCAACCATTGGTTTTCTTATCTTTTCATGCACAGTTGGAAAATTTTCGAAGCAACTCATTTAAAATTCGTTGGCGTAGTTCGTCCAAATTTTTCAGTCACAAAAATCTACTAGGACCAAGGGTTTTTAGCAAAAATGGTTCATAAAAATAACGTTCAATTCGATTCAATGAGACTATCTTTACATTCATGTTATTTTGCATCTCTTTTTTTCAACAATATGTAAAAAGTGGTCCCCCTCTCTAAAAATTTGACGGGTCTGAGCGATCTTTCAAAATATTGATTTTTCTCCTAGAAAAGACCTCTATTTCCTTTTCCATGAGACACAACTCAATGCAAGGGCTAAATTCATTTGGAATATGATTCAAGAGTCTTTCATCATAATTATTCATGTATTCTATAGTTCAATTTATTGGTTTGAGAAAGAAGCAGATAATTGTTGAAAGCGAAATATATTGACTTGAATATTCAGGGTGTTCCTGAATTCGAGGTTCAAACGGCATAATATTGATTTTTCTGAGTAATTGGAAAGAATCTCATCTTTGCGTCTCTACCTCCATTTAGCAACAGACAATACAGGGTGTATTTTAAGGTGAGACTTTTCTTTTGACAGGTGATAAAACTCTTCGAAATAAGTCATTTTACCGAAAGTTTCTTATATGAAATGTTCAATTTAGAAAATGTATATAAAAGCGGCATATGGCATAATGATCCTTCTCAAATCATTAATGCTCAATAAGAATAATCTCATACTTCTTTTTTTGCATAAATAATTATTGTATATTCGAGATTGTATATTTGTTTTCTTGTTTCAAAAATCCCCAGACTCAAATTGTTGTTCAGAGTTCTCTTTATACTGAGTGGATTTTTGTCACAAGTTTGATTTTTCTGAGTATTTGGAAAGAATCCTTCAGAATTTTTTCTCGAAATAGGTAGCAGATCTCACAAAATGAGTGCCCCTGGCTCAGTGGTAGAGCGGTGGAATTCGGACCCGAAGGTCCGAAGTTCAATCCCGAGCTAGGAAAGAAATTTTCTAGTCTCGGTAGGGGCCACCATTCTCACTGTTGGGTCAAAAATTAACAGTGCTGTGCCTAAGGTGGCGTAAGGACACAGTAACAAAGCCTACACAGAACACAACTGCTTACTCCGAACTCGGCACAAGTTACAAGCTTCAAAGCTTGTAATTTCAGAGGGGTCTCCACAGGAGACCTATAGAAGTAATCAGGATAAACAATATATCATATCATATCATCTCACAAAACTACAAGAGACCGTAAAATTCAGTATGACAGCAAAGCTTCTCTCCACAATTTCTCAAATTACCTCACCATAAAATGTTCTAGAGGAAAACATTGACCAGTGTTCCAAAAATCACCCTGTAAATTTGTTGTTGGAATCTCTGCCAAATTTCAGTTGAATATCTTGTTAAATACCGAATTCAACAGAAGAAAAACTTTAACACCCATAGTATCTCGAAGAAGAAACGTTTACGATCCCAAGGTTAAGAGACATTTTTTCTGGAAATTATGTAAGGAATCTCATCTTTGTGTCTTTGCCTCCAATTTAGGAACAGCCTATACAGGGTGTATTTCAAGGTGAGACTTTTTTTTTGACAGGTGATAGAACTCTTCAAAATGGGTCATTTTACCGAAACTTTCTTAAGTATATGAAATGTTCAATTTAAAAAATGTATAAAAAAGCGGCATATGGGATAATGATCCTTTAACAACCTACTCAAATCATGAATGCTCAATAAGAATAATCTCATACTTCTTTTTTTGCATAACTAATTATTGTATATTCGAAATTGTATACATATTTGTTTTCTTGTTTCAAAAATCTCCAGACTTAAATTGTTGTTCAGGGTTCTTTTTATACTAAGTGGATTTTTGTCACAATTATATTTTTCTGAGTATTTGGAAAGAATCCTTCCGAATTTTTTCTCGAAATAGGTAGCAGATCTCACAAAACTACAAGAGACTTTAAAATTCAGTATGACAGCAAAGCTTCTCTCCACAATTTTTCAAACTACCTCACCATAAAATGTTCTAGAGGAAAACATTGACCAGTGTTCCAAAAATCACCCCATAGATTTGTTGTTGGAATCTTTGCCAAATTTCAGTTGAATATCTTGTTAAATACCGAATTCATCAGAAGAAAAACTTCAACACCCAGTATCTCGAAAATGAAACGTTTACGATCCCAAGGTTATAAGAGACATTTCTTCTGGAAATTATGTGAGGAATCTCATCTTTGCGTCTCTACCTCCAATTTAGGAACAGCCTATATAGGGTGTATTTTAAGGTGAGACTTTTTTTGACAGGTGATAGAACTCTTCAAATTAAGTCATTTTACCGAAAATTTCTTATATGAAATGTTCAATTAAAAAAATGTATTAAAAAGCGGCATATGGCAAAATGATCTGTTCTACGTACTAGAATCTTCTGCAAATTTGTTAGATAAAAAGACAAAAAACTAGGGATGTTGATATCTACGGAGGAGCAGGTCCGGACTGAGGACTTTCCAGATTCATCTAGAAACTAGTTTCATTTTCTCGAAACGGGGGAATAATTCATATGAAAAATTTTTGGTAAAATGACTCATTTTGATGAGTTCTACCATCTGTCAAAAGAAAAGCCTCGCCTTGAAATACACCTGGTATAGTTCAAATCATTACATGGAATTGTGTAGCGACTATCCAACAAGTTGTGCGGTCCAATTTGATCGCACGACTGATGGCATGACTATTCCTATCCATCCTACATCCTCTTACTCGTCATCCCAACTATGAGATTAACCAAACCAGGAAACTCTACAAAAACATAACTCCATAGCTGTATACTTTAGAGAGGCGCTTCCATAACAAGTTATTCCATTCCAACGTTTCATGTTTCATTGAATTCGCAACTGCATAAAGCATCATATCCGCTCGTACGCTGTGAGCGGCATTGTTTCGTGGTGGCTTCGTGGCAACTAAATAGGCCAATTAATAATAGAGATATGGCCACGAGCGAGCAGTGAAAACATATTAATTCAAGATGATAAGACGTAATGTAGGATGACCTCACTGTCTCTGTTGCACACCCACAACTGTTTTACGTGCAGCGAATTGCATTAACTGGCAAAAATATGACTCACTGCCGATTGTTCATCCGTGAAACCTGCTCACTCACTTGCTGCGTTTTATTTACCGTATTTGATATTAAAATTTACCCGCGAATTATTGCGGCAAGTAATTATGCTAGCCGTCATAAAATTCAAATGGGCCATGATAAATTGTATGCTGGTAGCTCTTTGGTACGCCTCTTCGTTGTTTAGTACCAGTGTATGTGTGTGTGGAGATATGCTGTGTATGCTAAATGTTGCAACGGAAAACTCGGAAGATTCTGAAAATAGAAAGAGTTTTTATACTGTTTTGACCCACAATAAGATTGATCACGAATTGTCTCAGAACAATACTCAAATAACCAATTCAATTACATCATAGTAGCTTCATAATAATAAAGTAGCGAATAATGTTGTGCTATATACCGATTTTGGTTCAGATCGAGGTTCAGATATTGTAAAGAAAAAAAGTTTTTTTGTAATTTTAAACGCCCAGTAGGTATCATTGGGACAAAGCGACTCTTATGATATAAAATTTTCTTTTTGAAACAATTATTTTCGACTGTAGTAAGTCCTGCTTTCATTATGTGGACCTTAAATAGCTACAATAACTAAATCCTTTAACAACCTACTCAAATCATTGATGCTCAATAAGAATAATCTCATACTCCTTTTTTTGCATAACTAATCATTCTATATTCGAAATTGTATATTTATTTTCTTGTTTCAAAAATAAGAAAAAAGCTATTTATTATTTTATATAATGAGACGCACAAACAAGAACAATGTTTGTGAGGGATATTTCTATGTCCTAGGGACGTGATCCACTATTTTTATTTTTAACATTGTTTGTATTGTTTTCTTTTCTTTCCTCTTTTTTTCTTTTCTCTCTTTTTCCTTTCTTTTCTTTTCTTTACTTTTCTTTTCCTTTGTTTTCTTTTCTCCTCTTCATTTCCTTACAGAAATATGGAAATTATAATCTTGATTGGATCCATCAATTCCAAATTATTATTTTTCAAAAATTGGCTGTCAGAACTGAATAATGAAACAACCCTTTTTAGTTCCAAAGCCTATATCCAGAACAATTTGTGTTCAGTTCTGAAATGTGTTTAAACTAGGTTATCTTCGATTGTCTCGAAGGAGGAAGCCAGCTATGACTCAAACTACTGCTAACTCATAGGTTTAATCAAAATTGTTTAACTGTTTTAATGTCAGTCAAAACGTTGATGTTAATATTCAAATCGCATTCCATTGATATTTTTGAAAAACGGTGAGTCGCGTCAGTAGAAGTCACAAAAATTAATATTTTGCAATAAGAACGAAGTTCTCAATATCCACACAGGCGTGCGTATAGTGATATATGGTCAATAACTGTTCAGTATATAAATTTTCAGATGATTTGTTTTTGAGATGGGTCGGTACCTTGAAAACAAATTGATTATGAATATATTAATCGATTGTCATTTCCCGATTTCTCTCCCCTTGTTTTTTTTTTTGTTTCAGATTATTGGAAATTGCCTTTGTCAACCCATTTGGAAAAAGGAAAAATTAATTGTAGTCCAAGAAGATGTCCTTTCAATATAAATATCAGCTCATTCTGTAAACAAATCCAATATCCCAACACTTATACGGGGAGACAGAGTTTTTGCTGTGGTTTTTATCTGTGCTCTTGCATCATACGTAGAACTGTATGGTGCCCCGTTTAACATTTCCTCTGCTAATACTGAGATAAGGAGCGGGGAATAAATCAATCTTTTTGTTGAATGATCTATTCCTTGCCGCCTTTTCATTACACATGCCATGATGTCCAAAACAAATATGTATACCCACTGCTCTTTTTCATAAGAATATATTATGTATGTAGAATCACTTTTTGAAATTTGGGCATATATCATTAAGGCCACTCTGTGTAAGTGGCGTATGGCCAGATCACATCCACTGTACAAGAAAGAAAGTGAAAAAGTTGGATTCGGCTTTATTAGATACATTGGATGGAAACGTCTTTCATCAGTTTAATTGTTTCGACTGAAAGAGCCAAGTATGTGATATCTTCTTATCTGTCAATCCAATTTCATCCTATTATTTCAATTGCGTTGAAGTTGACATATTATCACTATTAAAGCTATTATCTTCTGTACCCGCATGACGAAATTTCTGTACATTTAAACATAAATCGTTGATGAGAGCTTGAAATGATTAATACTGGACACACTGTATGATTTAACAGAATGATGGATGAAGATTCGTTTATTGCTATAGACGCATCAATTAAGGTATCATGGGGCTAGGCATTTTTTGTAAGTACCTGTTGGTTCGCCCACATTTCACCTAATAGTTCATCGGCTTCACAATCGCATAGGTACTCGCAATTCTAGTTTTTCTTAACGGAAACATGAGGGTCAAAAATACTGGTTAGGTCAATAACTTACTGGTAAATCTCCACTGTTTTCCAGAAATAATAATTTGTGAGTAACTCTCACCCTAAAAATTTCAATAGGAAAGAGATACATAATCGGGACGGTTTTTTATTCGGAACGAACGAAAAGTTTTTGAAGTCATTTTATATATACTCCACTCACTTTTATAAAGTATACCGGTTTGCCATGACATTCTGACAGATTTCACCGTGTATATTTTGAAAATGTTAGGTTATAGTCATTTCCCCGTCAGATTCACTCGCAACGTTGTAGTTTCTACATAGAGATCGTAGTGAATAGTGATTACGTATTTATCAAAATGTTCATTCATCTACTCCCATAAAATAATATTTTCTTCATTATTCAACTGATTTGAGCTGTTACAGTATCTATAAACCAATAGCATGAGTTATAATAACTCAAGCCTATATAACTCACTCTAATAAATATTTCGTATGAGAAGCACTCACTCTAATAGTCTAATATACAAATAGGACAAATGAAATTGCTTACGAAATGAATAAAAAAAGTAGGATAGATCGGGAACTCTATTTCAGACATCAAGGTAACGTTTTCGTCATTCATTTATACATTTCCTCTGGTGTGAATATCCAAAAATTGCATTTGGAAAACGTGAATTTTTGACGTTTTTCACGCGATTCGATTCTAACGACCACAGAGATCGAAACCTGTTTCACATTGGCAACGTCTCTGAAATTATTTTGTCTTACACGAGTGCCAACCTGCGTCCGTTTTAAGTGAAAAAACTTGATAAACCTATAACTTGGCCAACCGGGATACTTTATAAAAGTGAATGGAGTATATTTGTTTTCGAAATGATATTCATACCTGAAAATTATCTATGTCGATTTTGACATATCCAAAACGACATGAACAAAGCTTAGACATATGGGAAACATCCGAAGAAACGGTGGTTGATGCGTATAGAAACTTTACGAAGATGCTGCTCTAAGTGAAACAACGTGCCGTGATTGGTTCCGTTGCTTCAAAAACGGTGATTTCGATGTTCACGATCGCCCGCGTGAAGAAAGGACAAAAACCTTCGAAGACGCTGAATTGGAGGTATTGCTCGATGAGGATCCGTGCCTAAGGCTAGGAGAGCTTTCTCCAGCATTAGAATGATTGAAAAACAGGGAACCTATTCCGAATTGAAGCCAAGGGACGTTGAACGTCGTTTCTCGCCTATCTGCTTCAGCGGCAAGAAGGGAAGGGTTTTCTTCATCGCTTGTGACGGGTGGAGCTATTACAGCAACCCAAGGAAAAAAAGGTCATGCTTCTACGTCCTCGCCTCGACTGAATATTCACGCTGCTGAGGTTATGGTGTGTATTTGATGGGACCAGGCGGGTGTTATTTATCATGATCAGTTGGAACCGAGTGGAACCATTACTAGGAAACAGTATCGATTTCAATTGATGCAATTGAGCCGAGCTCTGCGCGAAAATGTCTACAATATGAGCATAGTCACGATAAAGTGATTCTACAGCATGACAACGCTCATCCTGACGTTGCTGAACCTTGACTATATAAGATAAGTATATGATATACAGGGTCTTTCACGAGGAACCTCACCCATATTTATACGGGAAACTACTGAACGTATTTTCATGAAATTCAGCACTTATGAGTATTTCACGATGCTGATGAAATCTAAAATATTTTCAAGGCATGAGCACCTCCGGTTTTTCTGGAAATGACGTCAACTTCCGTTTTTCAAATTAGAACACCATTTTTTTATTGCAGAAATAGATTCCTTAGAAAATTTCAAGTTATTTTGATGTAACATTTTTCAGTTTTGGTTGGAAAATTCTCTCTAAGCGGGAAAATTCGAAAAAAAATCGAAAATAGAGCTCCGCTGAAACAAGAATAACTTCGAGGTTTTTGGATGGAAAATTTTCATTTTTCGGATTATTCAAGATGTAAGATTGATGATATATCCACTTTGAAAATCGAAATCGCGATTCATGATACAGGGGGTGAAAAAATCGCTTTCAAAGTTAGGGATGACAAAATCGTGAAAATCAATTTTTTCAAATTAGAACCCCATTTTTTATGGCAGATATTGAATCTACGTTAAAAAATAATGTGAGTGTATGCATCACACCCTTGCCCTATAGTGGATATTAACTCAGAAAATATCCATTTTAGGGCAAGGGTGTGATGCATACACTCACATTATTTTTTAACGTAGATTCAATATCTGCCATAAAAAATGGGGTTCTAATTTGAAAAAATTGATTTTTCACGATTTTGTCATCCCTAACTTTGAAATCGATTTTTTCACCCCCTGTATCATGAATCGCGATTTCGATTTTTAAAGTGGATACATCAATCTTACATCTTGAAAAATCCCAAAACTGAAAATTTTCCATCCAAAAACCTCGAAGTTATTCTTGTTTCAGCGGAGCTCTATTTTCGATTTTTTTTTTCGAATTTTCCCGCTCAGAGAGAATTTTCCAACCAAAACTGAAAAATGTTACATCAAAATAACTTGAAATTTTCTAAGGAATCTATTTCTGCAATAAAAAAATGGTGTTCTAATTTGAAAAACGGAAGTTGACGTCATTTCCGGAAAAACCGGAGGTGCTCATGCCTTGAAAATATTTTAGATTTCATCAGCATCGTGAAATACTTATAAGTGCTGAATTTCATGAAAATACGTTCAGTAGTTTCCCGTATAAATATGGGTGAGGTTCCTCGTGAAAGACCCTGTATAGTCTAAGGTTGAAACCTATCTGGAAACGCTCAAATGGGACGTCCTACCCTACCCGCCGTGTTCCCCAGATATTGCTTGTTCTGGTCGATGGCACATGGTCTGGCTCATCAGCAGTTTCACTCTTTTGAAAACATAAAAAAGGTGAATACATACTTTTACTGTGACGGTATCCGTGCTATACCAGAATGATGAGAAAAAGTTGTAGCTAACAATTTATAGGCAAAACTGTAATAATTCATTTGTAACCAATTTTCACATTGAAGTTGCATTGCGATCAATTCTTCTTCGAGAGATTGTTTATTCCCATTTTGTTTAATTCGAAATGGATTATTTTCGAATTATTTTTGCCAAAATTATATTTTTCTACCGAAACAGGCCAATGCTTTATTTTCAATTTGAAGCACATCTATTCTTCTTTAAGTTTCAGCTGCCATCAAATGAGTCGTATTCTATGGAACTGAAGTCAGATAAGTTTCTGTTTCAAGATGATATTTTTCTGAAAATTCGAAACCGAATAATGACGGTGTAGAGGCATCAATTCTCATACAAAATTCGAATATAATTTCAGTAGGAGAATTTTGAGGAAGCCTTATCTTAACAATATTGAGGTATCGCCCAAGAAATCTCAATAGAAACAGGATCGTCACCAAAAATTCCCCCTATTATTAAAAATCAAGAATTCCTCACTGACCATGAGGGAACATTGAACCTTTTAATTATCCGATAATTGAATACGCCTTAATGAATGAGCCCATTCGAACTGATAGTGGCCACCACGGTAGTAATTTTTGTGAGGAAGAATCCAGCTCATTATGCCGGCTCCCTGTTAAATTAATCATAGCCTTCTTCGATACCGAAGCGCGAAAAAAAGCGGTATTTGAATTATGGCATGAATGCAAGCCACTTTTTATACAGCTACATAATCAATTCTTTCAAATCGGTTCATTTATTCCTTTTTCTCAATCTCATCTCCTTCATCTTTTGTAACGCATGCACCACTCTTGTCTCAATATCGAATTTACGATTTGTTTCGGTTGTCTCCTATTCATTGGGGTACTTGATCGATTCCCCAAGTTTTCGCAGAAAAATTAGGAATGCAGATGTTAACGGTGAGTGTGAACTGGTTTGGGGTTTGGCTTGAAAGTTTCATGCGTCTAAAGCAAATTCACAGTATTCCACAGCCTGCTTGAATTTTGATGAACGAAAAGTGTTTTTTCGAAATTTTCGCCTACAGTGTGAGTCTTTGACTTGTACATATATTCTAACTGTAGATTCCTCTCATCAAACGAAACACTTTTTTCCTATACCAATTTTCAATACTCGGTTTCGGTTGGAAGATACAGGGTGTTGAAAATCCACGAAAAAAACACTTTCCTGTTCATATTTCTCGAACCATTACATATTTCAAATGAACTGAATTTTGATTGATTGGTTACTCTATTCATGGTGCATATTTCCCAATCAAAACTTATTCGAAATTTCCCCTGGTATGGGTGTTACAGCGTAGCCCACTCATGAACCCAAGAAAAAATACTATAAAACCACTTACAAAAAATGAACGGTTCATATCTCGGTTCAAATTTACGAAAGAATGAATCATTTTAGAAAATAAAAGTATTCCTATGTTTTTTCAATAAAACGCGTCGTTTTCGAGTTATTCCTAATTTTACCCGATAAAATTTGACGAAAAAATTCAAAATCATAAGCATAATCTGAAAGCTTCCCTGCAATTTCAATATCACAGAATGGCTCATACTAATAAACAAGGTAACAATGTTGTTAGAATGTTTATAAACTTTGTCAAGACTTGAAAGGCAAATGGAATACAAAATTCGGATATTAATGATGAATGTCCCATATAAACCAGGTATTGAATTGATTAATGCAAAATGATTACTTATCACTACACGATCTGTGGCGATGTTTCTATCTAAAAAATATTCTCTTGGAAAACGGGGTATATGTCATAAGGCAAAACTGATTTTCTCAGTGTCATCTACACGGCTATATATGTTTGTCCAGTTTATCGTGAAACACCTTGTAGAATACAATTGAGATATAGCAAATAAAACATAGATGAAAGTTTCAAATTTCAGAGCAAGCCGCAAATTCATCAAGGGAGTACGGCTCACAATCGATCAGATATTTATGAAGGTGTTTTTTGAAGACCTCAATACTGTTATTTATTGCTATTTATACATTCTGTATTCTGTTTTCTCATCTGTATGAAAGATTGTTCAATTTTAAAAGATTCCAACAATTTCGGTGTAGCGTTCTAAATTTGGAAAGAAATGTTCACGGAAATTTTTAGGAATTGGAGAACATTGCAATAATGCTTTTCAATTTGGCGAAAAAAAAAAAATTTAAGTTTCAGCAATTTTGTATAAATTTTTCCAGAATTCCACAATTGAAGAATTGAGCACTTAAGAACAATAAGATGTGACCAGAAACTGAAAATTGCTCAAAGTTGACATTAAGTCGCCTATGCTTCGAAAACAGGGTGTTGAAAAAATGAAAATTTACGAACTTTTAAACTTTTTTTCAGTTGAGGAAAGAGATGATAGTCGGACGGAGCCAAATCTGGTGAATAAGGGGGATGTTCTAGTAATTCTAACCCTGAATCACGAATTTTTTGCATGGCAACATGGGATTTGTGTATTGGGGCGTTATCCTGTAAAACCAAAAAGACGCTTTCCGCGTCTTTTCTTTTCAATTTTTTTCCGTAGACTGGTCAGTAATGTCGAATAGTGATCTCCAGTTATTGATCTACCCTTATCCAAAAAATCATTCATGATTACTGCATTACAATCCCAAAAAACTGAAGCAAGAACTTTTCCAGCGGATTTTTGGACACGAAACTTTATAGGTCTTGGAGAACCAGAGTGTCGCTAATCCATCGATTGTTGCTCTGTTTCTGGATCGTAGAAATGTACCCAAGTCTCATCCATAGTAACAATTCCGTTTAAGAAGTCTAGACGTTTTCAAATCGAGCACAGATCGAACGCGATGCTTCCACCCTTGCACGCTCTTGGTCAACATTCAAACAATTGGGGATCCATGTTGCAGAAATTTTTCTCATGTCCAAATTGACGTGAACTATATGATGAAGGCGTTCGTATGAAATCTTCAGTGCTACAGATATCCGTTTTAGCCCAATTCGACGGTCTGATAAAATCATGTCATGAACTGCATCGATATTTTCGGGGACTGACACAGAATCGACGATCGGTCATCATCTTCAATGGAAAATTTACCTCTTTTGAAGCATGCAGACCACTTTTTCACGGTCGCATACAAAGGACATTGATCACTAAGGGTATTTAGCATATCTTCGTAAATCTGCTTACCTCTTCACCCATTTAAATACAGGTACTTGATGATGGCTCGATACTCCAATTTTTCGATGTTTACAATTTCGGTGGACATCTTTTTTTAAATTCATTGCGTAACTCGGTAACTCTAGTTTACTTTTTTGACGTCGAACTCTACACTGACACTTCTACTAAGTTATTGTTCGTTGATATGGTATCGCAATATTTTGTTTATGAATGGAACTGGTCTAGGCTAACTAGATCAATACATCCTCGTATACATGTTTGTCAAGGTTATGGTGAAACAACCTGTATGTTTATACAGTTCATGTTGACATAATGGGTACATGAATTGGTATTTGTTCTCGGTGAGTATAGGTTTTTCCAATATCATTCAATACGGTGAGAATCCCTGGATATAAATCAATCGTAATCTCCTTGTAGAATGTAATTGTCACCAGTAGGGTAAGTATTAAGTAGCTCGTATCGACTCTTCATCATCGCATTATCGGCACCTCATTATCTATTCTGCTTTTTGGTTTCATCCTCGGTACCTAAGTGTATGGAATAAATTCCAGAGAATCAGGTGATGCAAGGTTAAGGATACAAATTCCCCTCAGAGCAGGATTATGCCCTGGAATAAGCGTTGATTAATGAGGACACAAGTCCTCCACCACCATAGAATGGAGTTTTAATTGAGTCCTCTTTGTATACCGAGCTTAATTACAAAATACTTCTGGAGTGGATATTCATGTTTCATCGATCGGTGTTAATGAACACCATGGTCTAAATCAGGCATTGAAGCTCAGTTCCCATTACGCGCTGGTGGAATTCTCCTCAAACGCTAGCGCAGCCAGCAAAAATGCGCCTTTTCGAATTTCATCGCGATAATTGCAATTTACGGCACGGAATCCAAGCAATCGAGGCACAATGTATAATTGATATAAACTCGCCTCGCTATAAAGTAAATACAGCAATCTGTGGTATCGTGAAAATTACCAGGAGATATTTCAATCACATTTGAATTTTTCGATTCTATGGTTTTTTCGGTTGGTTGGTTTGAATTTGCGGATCTAATTAGCAGGTGCAAGCACTCGTATGAATACTTCGATGGCATTTTTGAATCAGCATTACTTTTTACAGCCGTTGATTACAGGCGATCCTGGCGATCTGATGGAACCGTTTTCCATTTACATGTTGAATTTGAGTGGATCGTCTCATTACCTTGAAATGATTATGGTAGAGAATATGGGATTACTTGAGACGTTCGCGAGACGACACTACAACCAGATTTAATTCACCTCCTTAGTACTTTTCTCATTATTACGCCATAATGGTCAAGTTGATCTGTGATATGCGTGAGGTCAACGTGTTTTCTGAATTTTTCGAAATTGGGAAAACAAGTAATTTGGGCGCTGATTCAGTTTTTGTTTCAAATCAAGGGTTTTCCAATAAGAAATGTTTTTTCGAATAGGCCGCTATTCCGTTACTTTTGAAGCTGTCTTTTTTTGACATTTGACAAGTAGAAACTGCGCCATGTATGAAAATGGAATGATACACTATAAGAATATAAGTCTAAAATCGTTTTTAAATAAAAAGATTAGGCTTAAAAAATTCCGTAGCTCTTTTGGCTCGAATACTACAAATTTTGACAGAAAATTCATCACGAACCTTAGAATTAAGACAGACAGCGAAAAAGAATCAACTGCCAGAAACCTCAAAGAAAAGAATGTCAGTTGTTCCGCAGATTCCTCCAAAACCGATAGAAGAATGGGAGAAGGAGTATTCGAGCACTAAGAAAAATACTTGAACTTACCCCACCATCTTTCAGGCGAAAATTCTTGTACAGAAATGCGAAATTAAATGAGTAATTTTATTGAAAGCCATTCTATGAAGTTGAGTTCTTACGTCATTGAAGAATATGCAGACCTAATGAATAAAAAATATAATTTCAACCACGAGTCCGGTCGTTGGTTCATTCTCACCTTCTTTTACAATGAGCCCATTCATCATATCAACCCATATTGGCATAAATATTTAAGCGGATACAATTTCAAAGCTCACGAAACAGGTTAACATGAATAGCACCTACATTTCCCGGCAAGAAAAAGCAACTTCTGAAATTCCTTGGTAAACAATTCGTGTTAATCTATTGCATATGGCAGTAAGGTGTGGTGAGAGAATTAAAACTAGCTATTCATAAATCTAACACTTCTGAAGCCAAATCAAGCCGTAAATAACCTACCTGCTTTCGACCATTCACCATGAAAGACTTGTAGCACATTATTAAAATTAAACAAGAGTCTTTCGGATATTTTAACCGCATAAAACCATTGTTTTCGTGGGAAACTCATTCATATTCGTAATACAGTTATAGTGAATCATCAAAATTCCCTGTCAAGCCCACATTTCGACTTTTTCCAAAACCCTAGAGGGGGACACTACCCTCAGTGCCCTTCTCTGCAAACGCCCATGACTACAACCTCCTCTTGAAGAAATATTGGAGAACGAGTGGGCGAAAATAATCACCACTCATTAAAAAGAAAACAATATTAGCCTACGTGCAGGTTTCGAGTTACCTTCAACAGAATTTTTGAATCAATATTCAGAACTCTTGCATTAGTAAGATGGTAGAGAATGCGATTGCATCTGCAAGATTTATGTTCTCGACACCTACATTATTATTATGGCATCGAGAGGAATACATAATGGATGTAAATATGTAGGTGTTATTAAAAATACCTAATTATCGGTTATGGTTACGCCGTCAGTCATAGAATTATGGATTCGTGAGTAAAAGTAGGTAACTGAAGCGGTGTGGTTGTAGCAAATGTATGAGGAAGGTCCAATCGTGATGTAAAGCGTGAAGCATAAGTAACCGTCTTTTGTATTTCCTTTCTTCACATAGGTACTTGCTTAATCTGTAGTCATTCCTAGTGAATTTTCCATCAAGAACTACAGGGAATTATTATTCAGCACATTGCCTTCCACTTTTATCATTCTTACAGTTCTTGGCTTTCCTGGTCCTCCACTGGTCCTACAACAATGAGAAATCCAGACAACCTAGTGGTGCCTTATCACAGAGTGTCTCAGTTGAGTATTAATCTTTTCCAAATGGAATTTGAGAAAGGAACTGAAAAAAATTTCAATACAGAAGGCACCTTATTCGATTGGGGAGTTCTGGAATGATAGTAGTGTATGTTTTTCTCTTGTGATTATGAATATACAAATGTTTGTTTTTGTATGACAAGTATGGCGTTTTTATATTTATATTCATAGTCAAAATTATTATTCAGTATTCTTTGAATATAATTCAAACATCCAAGAAATCTAAAAATTTCTTTGAACATTTAGAGGCTCTCAGTAAGGTCTAATTGATTCTCTTTCTTGCCATATTGAGATTATGCTTGGTCGTGATGTAAGATAGACTGCGTTCATCATGCACCTACCTTTGGGAAATAACGATCGAACATGTTGATTGGTCATATTTTCTGCATCAAGTATATTGTCAACGGTTGTTCGAATATGGTGATTGCCATAGTCAACAAGGTTTGATTTACTTTCGGATACATGCAAGACAATCGGCTATTATGTTGTCTGTGGGTATTATTATGGTGAATGTATGTTATCATGAAAGTTCACCATGTTGATAGTAAAATGTACTTGAAGTGGGTTTTCTGGATATTTACAAAATTATGATTTGAGGTTATCTGGTAGCTGACATCATGGTCTTGAGGAAATTCAATTCAATAAAAATTCGATATGAGTAGGGTGACGAAAACTGTCGCAGAGAGCTAACTTTGCAACAGATAAGGTTCGAGTGGAAGAAGAATACAGGCATCTTCAAGACACAACAGCACCCTTTGATAAAGTAATATGATACAGCATAATATATGTATTTGCGAGCTCAGCTAGTAGCGGATGCTTATTATCCCCGACCTAAGCAAACGTGAGCATAGAACAATTTACATTTTTTTGTTGTATACCTATGCGGGTTCATTTGGACCAAAATTGGGACGTGTATACGAAACAGCTTACTTTGAATCTTCGTTCCAATGGAGCAACGTTTGTTACACTGGTAAGGCCTTCATCTATTTTGAACGTTGCAATGAGAATATGGAATAACAAACATTTAGATAAAGCTACCGGCAACTGCTCATTTTAAATAGGTCGGAAAATGCAGTAACGTGATCTCAGGAAGTTTTGGGTGATCTTTCATCCACCTTGTAGGGGGATTCGCATTCGCAACTTCATGAAATCTGTTGACAAATTCTGATAGCTGTCATGTTTATACTGTAACATAGATACAAAGAAATCATGGAGTTGGCACTGACTTTGCTTAAGACTTTCTTGTCGAACTAAATTCTGATTAAATGAATAGCATTCCACTGATAACTCTTACGTCTTATTTTCAGGTCGTGAAGCACCTTGGCGGACCGCAACGCAATACAGAAATTGGTGAAAAAACTTGAGCTGTTGGAACAAGTTAGTGATGTGGAGAATAAAACCCGTGCACGTCGCTAAATAACAGCCGAGAATTTTGCTACTGTAGCCGAAAGTGTGGAAGATTACCCAGGTTCGTCCACTCCTCGACGTGCTTTGGAATTAGGCATACCACAAACGTCATTACAGCAATTTGCATGAAGATTTGGGTCTAAAGGCAGGCTGTAAAGTTCAGTTAACGCTAGAACTCAAGAGGGCCGATCATCAACAAAATCATCGGAAAAACCAAGAGTTATTGTTGAAAACCCTCTCTATCCTCAGCGTGTGACTGTTTGGTGCGGTTTATGGCCCGGTCAGGTTATTGGACCTTACTTTTCCGAGAGAGAATAAGGCTGGAGCGGCAGTTACGGTGAATGAGTTGCGCTAGCGAGAGATGATTAAAGAACTTTTATGGCCGGAATTGGATGGTTTGATCTGGGCAACGTTAACTTTCAACATGACGGCGCTACGTGCCACGCAAGCAACGAAACTATTGATCGTCCAAAGAAAAAGTTACCGGACTGTGTTATCTCTCGAAGATATGATCACCATTGGTCATCGAGATCATGTGATTCAATACCTTGCAACTTCTCCCTCTGAGGCCATGTGAAAGAGGTCTACGCCAAGAGCCCAGCGTCGATTCTAGACCTAAAAGATAGAATTCATTTTGGCTATCGAGGACTTAGAGCATCTATTTTATTATAGAAAATTTCATGAGAAGGGTATGGTCCTGTAGTCGTGGTCATTGTGGTCATTTGACAGATGTTATTTTCCATTATCGATGGCATTCTTTCCTCTTTATAATGAAATGAACATTCGATTATTCAATTAAAAAAATGGCTATTTTCTCTGAATGTCAAAATAACACCTCTTATTGGAAAAACCTTCATATTTGCACTTTGCTCTGCAGCATCCGCGCTGTCTACGAAGACTTTCGACTTATTTAACCAGCTACAAAATAGGTTCACTCTGATAATAATCAATAGGTTCCAATTTCACTTCATTGCTACTTGAACAATTCATTTCAAAAGCTGGTAGTCATGAATGTGGACCGAACGTATTCTGCATTCCGTTCAACCTTTGACACGGCACAAAATACCGAAGTTGACAAAACAATTATTCTCAGGGCTTGCTCATATATGTCATAATTTCCTCCAATCATTTCCTATCCACTAGTTCACTGATATGAGTTATTCGAATCTGAATTAATTTGACCACACAAGAGTGAGATATTTTGGTATTGGATGTCCACATGCCTTTCCTTGGCAAAATGTTATCAACGAATTGGTTGGAAAAAGTTCTGTTTACATTTCTTCGAATATATTTCTCGCTTCACTAGGTGAAAATATTACACTACATTCGGTAAAATGTCAGAACCTTGAATCATTTGTCACCACAAGTTTCGCATACATTCATTACATATTTCACCGTGCTGAAGAAAATATGAGCTAAAACTCGAGATGGAGGCGAATTGATACGACAAGGCAATCGGAATTATATTTCTCTCCCTACAGGCGTTGCTTATCTGGCCATTAAACAGTAGTATGAGCTCCAAACTGGCTGCTACTTACAAAGAACATATTTCTCAGAGCGTTAAAACATTCTCAAGTACTCGTGTTCCATATGATTTATGTAACGATCGACAAGTTTTATTTCACAAATATACCATGGGAGAGAGAAGTGTAACTAGCGCTGAGAGCGCATACAAGACAATGGGTGTGTTTGAAGTTGACCGGCCTGCGGTTGCTTGAAACAATGCCGGCAAGAAATGACATACTTTTCTCCGTAAAACCTCGGTCGAAGTATATTCCGCTTAAGTCTTCAAATGAGCGCCTGAAATGGGGCTATTATCGTTTCTTTTTGTAATGCACATCTCGAGTACAGGAAGTACATTTCCAATTACGTCAGCGTATGGCTTGTTGGCAGCTGGCACTTGGGACGAATGTATAGGGTGTTTCTCTTTGAAGTGTCTGGAGTAATTGCGGTGCAGGAAAGGAAATTTCATTGTCTTGTTCCGGGAGAATGTTTGACACAAATAGCGATCTTAAAGGAATCCGAACAACCACTATATGGACTCCTTTGAACAGTATTTCGATGGATGTTGTTGAAAAAATACAGTTAAGTGAAAAGCTCAGAAAACCAATGAAAAAATACGGTACTCATAGTATTCTTATCAGAGTATGGAAAGGAGTAATCTGTTATTTTTTGCCTCAGAGTCAGCTATTTTTCAGTAAGTGAATCTTCCAAGAGAAATATTCAGATTCGAATATGTAATTGTGCACATGATGAAGTAACATACCATTACTTATTCCTACCTGAAAACTGGAAACATTTTCTAGCCATGCTCTTATAAATATCCCACCGAAGAACCGTTTATATGTGAGATGGGATATAATGGGTTTTTCAATAAGAAGTGTTATTTTGTTATTAACAGAAAAATGCCATGGCAATCCTAAAAAACTAAAGCAGGAACTTTTCCAGCAGATTTTTGGACACGAAACTTCTTAGGTCTTGGAGAACCAGAGTGTCGCCATTCCATCGATTGTTGCTTTGTTTCTGGATCGTAGAAATGTACCTTAGTAACATAGTAACAATTCGGTTTAAGGTCGCCGTTTGAAGACCGTAGCAAAGCTCGTCCGATAGAGGCGCCACCGTGCATTTTATGGAATATCTCCATAGAACTTACATTATCTCTATGGGTTCTATGAATATCTCTCTAATTATGAATTAAATGTACAATGGCGCTCTCTATCCGAAACTCGCTGAACTATGAAATTAGTAGAAATGTGGGTAAAGCAGGAACTTTTTCCCGCTAAAATTTGAATTTGGCCATTCTCTGCCAATTCCGAATTTCAAGTTGTTTTTCTGAATGAAATTATTTGTAGATTCAGTTTTAATCGGAAGTTGAACTATTTTTATGGGTCTTTCGTTTGAAATAAAACAGGAGCATGAGTTGGCCCATTTTCTTCTATTTTTGAAAGAAAAAAATTTAACTGTTGAAATGAAATAAATCTCAATTATTTCATTAAGAACTCCAATCCTTTCTGAGTTCACCCACGAAATTTCAGTTCTCAAAGTGCAACCATTTTCAAATGCAACTTGAAATAAAAACACACTACATTGAACGCCCACCTTAAGGAGTCTACATCGTTTTCAAATCAGGCACAGATCGAACGCGATGCTTCTACCCTTGCACGCTTTTGGTCAACATTCAAACATTTGGGGATCCATTTTGCAGAAGTTTTCCTCATGTCTAAATTTACGTGAACTTTATGATGAAAGCGTTCGTATATGAAATCTTCAGTGCCTCAGATATCCGTTTCAGCCCAATTCGACGATCTGATAAAATCATGTCATGAGCTGCATCGATATTTTCGGGGATCGAAACAGAAAATGGACTTCCCGATCGGTTATCATCTTCAATGGAAAATTAACCTCTTCTGAAGCGTGCAGTCCAATTTTTCACGGTCGCATACGAAGGACATTGATCACCAAGGGTTTTAAGCATATCTTCGTAAATCTGCTTACCTCTTGACCCTTTTAAATACAGGTATTTGATGACGGCTCGATACTCCAATTTTTCGATTTTTATAATTTCGGTGGACATCTTTTTTTTTAATTTATTGCGTATTATTATTATTATTTGAACTGGGGTCGTTTTGGCTTGTTAAGCCTTCCGGGAACTGCGACCGTGTAGATCTTTTGTTCTCTACCCTACTCATTCATGGAAACCTAAGGAGGTCGTCAATAGTGTTGATAAAATTGGCAACCTCCCTAGGAGCCTTGGCCGTGACCTCATGGGTATCCAGGACCGGTTTCCCCATATGAATGGTTCTTAGTTCAGCCAGCTCAAGACACTTACAAACCATGTGTTCAGCTGTTTCCGCTTCTGATCCACATAGCCTGCAAATCTCATCTGCTGACTTTCCCATGCGGTACAAATGGTGTTTGTACCGACAGTGTCCCGTCAGCAGTCCTACCATCACCCGAAGCTCAGCTCGTGACAGCTTCAAGAGTTTCCTGGTATAGGTAGGTGATATCGTCACGAATTTCTTGGCCTGAATAAGTCCAGGAGCGTTTGTCCAGTAGGTTATCCTGTTTTTCAGCTCCCATTGCTGGACCGCTGCCTTGTGTTGGTCTTTTCCAAGCCCACAGAAAGGCTCAGGTCCAGCAGGTATTTGCCTTGATGCAATTTTTGCCAGTTTGTCGGCTTTTTCATTTCCTTCAACGCCACAGTGCCCTGGTACCCACAATAGAGTCACTTTATTGCCTCTTGCCAGTTGCTTTATGGTGTTACGGCATTCCCAGGTCAACAGAGACCCCTGGCAGTTTGATTCCAGGTATCTCAGTGAGGCCTGACTGTCCGTGATGATGAAGACATGCGCTCCCTTGAGGTTCATCTTGAGACACTCTTGAGCGCATACATAAACAGCCATTATCTCGGTCTGTAAGATAGAGGGCTCGCTTCCCAGGGCTTTAGAGATCCTCAATTTAGGTCCATATACCCCAATGCCAGTACCCCTCTCTGTTTTAGATCCGTCGGTGAACCATATGGATGACTTTTTGTCCAGAAGATTTACGAAACTTATAGCCCTAGGACGGTCGGTTATGACCGTTTCAAAATCGTAGATGGTTGGCATAACATCCGATGTTTTTGCCAGGAGATTTGAATCAAATTGATTCAAGATCCCCATATGTCCAATTTATTGCGTAACTCTGGTTTACTTTTTCAAAGTTGAACTCTAGACTGACACTTTTAATAAGTTATTTTTCGTTGATATGGTATCGCAATATTCTGTTTATGCATGGAACTGGTCTATGCTAACCCCGTATCTCGAGTGGTTATTTCTCCGTATAATTTTGGACGAGGTTGGGAAGGAATGACCCTTTATATCCAACAGTATACACTCCCAATAGTGGTTATTCAAACAATCTTCATCAATAAACAATATGACTCAACAAACATCTCCATACGCCATACAAAGCTATCAAGATGCTAGAATGACATACGAAGCACCTCCTCAAGATTTATACCCCATAAAACGGTGTTATATTCGTTCTCATCATTTTTCCTTACTTTCCGAGGCACGTCAGGACGTCCAACATAAAAACCAGATACTCGGGTAATGCAAGTTATTTCCACAGTTCTTTTCAATGCAAAACGAAATTATATGAATACAATATAACACATTGTGTATACAACAGGCTGCTGATTTACATCGGCAGTCATTAAAATAAAACGATTCTATCAACATCCACCTGTTTGAACCCGGTATATTGTCTACATTTCATTAAATTGAATTCCATTTTTCTTGTATGCTCAATCTGATATCAATTTCAATACCTGCTTTTATTACCTGTAATTACTTTTCAATTTGACCGCTCGTGGGGGAATGTATATCTAATAATAATAAATCTATAAGGAGCCTATCAAGAAACCAATTACACATATGAATTCGCTTTTTGAAATGCCTATAGCTATATATGCATCTATATGGGTTCAATGATTTGCATGCACCTTGAATGTGGAACGGCTTGAAGATAATCGGAACAACGTGCCATAAGGGGCTTCTATAGTTGATGCCCATTTCTCTTTCCTTGAAAAAGTTTATTTTTGATGAAAATTTCCCCAGACGTCTTTGGAGTTCCGTACATCGGAAAAAAAAGTTACTTGAGGAACTGACATGAAATCAAGAGCTTTTGAACGAAGCAATGTAGATGACGAGATATGTTTTGCTATCTAGGAAGCATCATTACAAATAAAAAAGTGAAATAAAGAGAAGGATAACACTAGCAAAGAAAGCTTTGAAAAGAAACGAACATTCTTAACGAATAAAAATTTAAGTCATGAATAGAAAAAAAGACTCACAATGGGGAATTATGATAGAAAACAGCTTGAGATGATGGAGAACAAGTTGGGTACATAAAAGAACGAAAGTTTATATAAATACTAACAAAAATAAATGATGGAAGAACCTATGAACATCTAAAGAGGAGAATTTTCAATCTAATTGACCACCTAATACGTGATAATGGTTTCCTAACAACAACCATGGAAAAGAGAATCTAAGGAAGAAGACCAAAAGGACAGCCCCACAAACCATACATGGAGGACATGTAAGAGCCGATGGGATGCAGCTCGAAAAGGAAGCGCAGGACAGAACCACTCGGATACAACGACAAGGATTTGACTTTAGCGAATTGATGATGACTGGTGATACCAAATGAACAGCTATACCTACCTACAATATATTTTATCTTTTCAGAAAATCCAGCCACATGATATCACATCACGTAAGATACAAATTGTGCACTGCTGGCCATTGATGGTTTTGTCGTGGTTGTGTTGTGTTTTGTGTATATCGTTCTGAATATGCTTTAACTTTCCAATGAAGATGTTCAGGACAATGATATATTCCTGAATTTTTGCTGATATGCACTTCTCACTGTTGGCGCTCGTTCATACAGGGTGTTCTACTAGCTCTATGACAAACTTTGACAGATAGTAGCTGTGCTTCTTTTGAACATTTTTTTTCCTATGAACATAGGTCCGATTCGTTTTCGTTTAGAAGATACAATCATTTGAGAAATTAAATTTTCAAGTTTCAAATCATAATGATAAAAGGAAATTTTGAGGCTACAAAAATTGTTCAAAATGTCCCTTCGGCTTGAATGAAAGCTTCACGAACTAAAGATGCTGTTACTCCTCGGATCAGATTTAGGCCGTTTCGTATTTGGTTTGCTGCATTTTAAATTGTATCGATGGTGAATTTCTAGTTTAAGTCCCCCTCGATTTTGCGATGTTTTAATTTTTTTTTCGTGAAAAACAAGTGATTTGGTATGATTTACTACTATACCTTTTCAACTTCAAATTGGAAATATCAGAATCAAATTGGGAACTATCAAAATCTAATTGGGAACTAATTCAAATTGGGAATAATCAATTTCATATTGGAATGACATCTATGTGAATCAGATCTTCGAATTACTCGATATGTAATTAACTATCAAAGGACCCCGCACAAATTGAATGGCAAATGGATCCCAGTCGAATTGGCTGAAATTTGGATATGTTGCAGTTTATGTCTTTCTGATCAATAGTCTCGATGGGCCCGAGACATAAAAATGGACAGTTTTTTCGGTATCGCAGGTCGAAAGTTGCAACTAGTGCACGCAATCAAAAATGAATTCCCATCTATTAGGTACCTACTTTGGGCGACGGCATGCATACGTGGCATGAAATTAAAATATGTATTTAAATGTGAATTACTGCAGGGTTTGAATTTTCTTGTTGTGTTCTGTTTCCGGCATCTAGCACTGTTTGAATTAGTATAGTTGAAGGGTAGAGAATAGCCTGATAACGTGCGTAATAGATGGGAATTCATTTTTGATTGCGTGCACTAGTCGCAACTTTCGACCTTCGATACCGAAAAAACTGTCCATTTTTAGATGTCAGGCCCATGAAGACTATTGATCAGAAAAGTATAAACTACAACATATCCAAATTTCAGCCAATTCGACTGGGATCCATTTCCCATTCAATTTGTGCGGGGTCCTTTGTCCAAAGTAAGTAACGAACGATAAGTTTACAATTTCTTTTTCATAATCATGCCTTATACAAAGAAGAAAGCTGCAGATTCAATGAAAAAGCAGGTTATTGCGGTATGCAATGGAAACATAACACAGACAGAATTTCGTCTTCGAAGAATGGAAAATTTGATAAGAAGAAATATATCAACCATTACAGTTAGTACCATAGTACCTGTACAAGATATGTGGTTCATCGTTCATATGTGATGTTTTGAATTTCTTGGAAATGAGGGTTTAAGCACAAATATGAAATTTTTTAAGTACTTCTTACACTTCTTGAATGTTTGATAAGTTCAAATATATATTAATAGTTTTTTCTTCATGTTTCATCAATATAAAGATCTTCTGATCATGCCTGATCTTGATTTACACAGCATCGAATGACGTTTCAATTTGAAATTGATTATTCCCAATTTGAATGTGTTCAGTCCCAATCTGATTTTGATTATTCCCAATTTGAATATGTTAATTCCCAATTTGATTTTGATAGATCCCAATTTGAAGTTGAAAAGGTATAGTTTCAATGCTGGCAAACAAGTAATTATGCTGTTTTTTCAACGGAATCTGAAGTGAATAGGGGTGCTGGGTGGGTTAGATTCTTAGAAATTTTCTCGAAAAAATGACAATTTACGAAAAGAATTAGTCTTGAATAGTCAAAAAGATCAAAATTTGTCAAAAATGTCAAGGTAATTGACCTATTCTTCCAAGGACATGAACTAGAAAGGGATTTAAAATCAATTGAAAAATGTACAATTTCATCGGCGCTGAATCAATGAAGATTTCAAATTTTCTTGAGTTTCTGAAAATTTCAAAAATAATTTGTTTTTTCGAAAATCTCCAACAGTATCCGTTGATGAAAATGTGTCGACCAGGAAGCATATTTTCATTAAATCTAGATGCGATTGCTCCAAAAACGTACCTTGAAAGTCACTGAATGAAGTATCACATTTTCGGTATCCTCTTTTCTGTATTGTAACCGCAACTTGGAACACAAACATTCAAATCTTCCATTGTTACACTCACACTCGAAGAAATTCTGACAAATTACTATTTTATAATCTAAGGAAAGGTGAAAGAATATCTCGAATGAATTTTTTATTTTCAACTGTTGAATTTTTTTTTATATCCCTAGCAACGATTACCTACGCTCGTGATTTGGTCGGGGAAAATTTTGTTTGAATTAAAAGCAATGAAAATTGAGCGTACGATGTTGCCACGTTCAATCAATGCATTTTTATTGCTAAAAAAAATTGTAACATAAGGTTTTTATATTATATATTCGATATCTCATAGGAATGTAGCAAGATATGAAAAATAGATTGGACACATTTCATTCAGGTGTCGTTTTACGAATGTAATGTTGCTTTCTCGAGGTTTACATCATAATTTCTGTTGAAATATATTATTAGTGCAGTATATATCAAATTAAGCCATAAGACTCCGAACTGACATAACCTTACCTAACCTAACTGCTGAAAAAAACGAAAAAAGTCCCGACGTCATCGGGGAACAAGGGGATAAATGTCTAAAGCCTAACCTGAACTAACCTGACCTAACTGCTGAAAAACGATAAGGCCGTCAAAATCTCAGGGGGGGGGGCATGCATCTTTGTGACCTTTTGAATCAACTTGATCTGAAAAGTCGTGAAAAAAAGGTTTGAAGCACCAAAAAATATGTAACGAAGATGCTTTGGCAACGGCAGAATTACAAGATTTGCCATACGAATTTAAATTTTTTTTTATTAGGTTAGGAACCTACAATTATTTGACCTGATCACAATCATCGAATGAACCCAATATCTCCTGGGGATGTTCGATTGTTTATTGATAAGATGCAATAAATTATATTTCGGAATCTTTATAACTCCACTACTGACCACTAGTCATTCTGCATATAAAATTAGCATTTGTTTTACGTGTATTATTGTTTCGTGATTGATGATAGCCTCTAAGATTCTGTGTTTTTATTGGAGCGGCTGGAAGAACTATATCTATGGCTCTTGAAGCCGACGTATAGCTTTTCCGCGGAGTGAAAAAGTTTGTCCGCATAAGAAGTCAAAGAGACCGAAGACCGCTCCGTGAATATGAAACAGCTGCAGACAAATTGCAATATTTTATAGAGAATACTTTCCACATGATTGGGATTCCAATTCCATAAAGAAGAGACAGGAAGGATTCATTTGTTTACTATGAAAAGTGGAGACACGGAATTATAAAATATACTGCTCCACAAGAGTTAGGGATATCATATTCAATCGCTTTTAAAAGTATGTAATCTTCGAGAAAATCGCTGTAAAATCATTTAAAACTTAATAAAAACTTGAATCGATCCAATAAAAATCAGAATGAGACATTTCGTCGCATTTTTTCTGAAGTTTGGTTCACTGCTTATGCTTCATGAATGTTCTTAATTTGAAATGAACGTAAATTAACAAACGCTAATAGGGCTATCGGAATGCTGCAGGGTGGCCTAACTCAGGTTGTTGTTGCGGAAAGGCTCCAAGTCAGCCAAAGTGTGATATCTCGACTTTGGAATAGGTTCAGGGAGACAGGTTCCGTGTTGGAAAGACCAAGGCTTGGTGGCTGACGAAAAACAACACCTGCTCAGGATCGTTTCATCACCGTTTCGACGAGAAGAAACCCTACATCTACGTGTAGAATTTTACGGAATACTCTTCAAAATGCAGATGGGGTCCAAGTTTCCATCGGAACCATCAGACGACGTTTGAGAGAGGTGAGTATAGGATCTAGACGTCTATTAAGAGAGGTTTCATTAACACATGATTATTAGCGTCAAATACTGGAATGGGCAAGGCAACATATCAATTGGAACGATCAATGGCGTTGTGTCCTTTTCACTGATGAATCCAAATATCGACGATTTTCAGATTCTCGAAGAATAAGGGTATGGACAATCCCACGCATACCCTGTAATGTCCAAGAAGTCCATCCATCCATTCCGAGGGGGTAGTGTTATGGTGTGGGCCGGGATATGTTTCAACGGGCGCACAGATCTACACATTTGTCCTGGGAATATGACCGCCATACACTATAGGGAGCATGTCATTGAAAATGTTGTGCCAAATTTTCACGCTGCTGTTGATGAAACTTTTCAATTTCTAGACGATAACGCTAGACCGCACCGTGCAGTCATAGTTGAGAATGCGCGCCAGGAACTTGGTATTCCACATTTACCAATACCTCCGCACTCATCAGATTTCAATTGCATAGAACAGAACATGCATGGGATATGCTGCGAAGAAGATTAGATAATCATCAACCTACCCCAGAATCCTTAAATGATCTGAGAGAGCTTCTGCCCCGTTTATGGAACCAAATTCATCAAGAAATGTTCAACAACCTCGTGTGTAGTATGCAAAGAAGATGTCAAGCTTTTATTGATGCCCGTGGTCCGTGGAGGCCATACATTGTTTTGATAGTCTTAAAATGCTTGAATTCTCTGGGAATGAAATTTCGTTATTTTACTCGATTTTTCCTAACCACCCTGTATACGCTGCAGACCTGCAGGCTAAAATTAATTTGCAACTTGAAATCTTATTAATATGAATTCTCATCACAAAACTCTATTTTAACTCTCTATTTTAACTAGGTATATTTTTTTGCAATTTAAGTCAATATCTCTAACTCATGTGGAGCAGTTTATAATGGAACGTTTCCATGTGTTACTTGAAATCCTTTCCATTCAGTCACTACGTACAGTCGACGTACATTAATTTGTTCACTGACCTTGAAAGCGAATGTCGGAGCTTCCCCTGAAAGTGAATTTTCAATGGTCATTGTTAAAGTTTCAATGCACAAAAGGGTCCAATTCATAAATCTCATCGATCAATTTCGAAATACCACAGAATCTGCGGCATGTGAAATATCGGATAGTTGCTCACGAATGCTTTGAAAGGCACACGTTTCAGGGCACGAAATACCTTGAATTGAGTGTTGAGAACGAGAATGATCTACAATTTAGCCTAATTACAAGATGAAACCACCTCATATATGTCAATTGGAATTGGCGGTGAGGTAAACCCCGTTCATTTTCACTAAATTAGACTATTCAGTACAAACGTAAAGGTCGTGAAACACGATTCGTTAGGTTCATTTACTGGCACAACATGAATATTTGAAGCAATTACACCAGAAACGTGGAATTGTGCTCCAATATTTACACCTTTCGAAATGGAAACTGTCAATAATTGAATAATGAGCACGTAATCCCAGGAATATAAAAATCGTTTTCAATAAAACGAGACCTATACAGGCTGACTGGTATAAGTCGGTCAATCCACTAAATGTTGATTCTCTGATCGGAAATATTGCTTCTATAATAAGAAAATATTCAAATAACATATAAATTGCCGAAAAGATGGTAAATCAAAGTTGAAAATAAGAAACGACAGAGAAGTCACTGCGGAGTAGATGTCTGCCTCTTGTAGGGTAATCGTGAAACTCAGCATTAACCCCGAAAAGGACAATATTATACTGCGCTACATTTTGTATTACATTTTAGTTTTTGATATTGTATAAAATTTCGCTAATTAATTTGGTTTTTTCCATTTTGATTTTTGCAATAAACTTTGAAATGATTACAATTCTTGAATACGGAGAGAAAGTCCTTTTCATCCCACAATCTTTAATTGTTAACGACTAGTTTCGAGACCTTCAAAATGATCTTATTTTCAAGTCAAAGCTACAAGATTAAAAATGAAACATAAATGATAATAAATTGAGATATAAAACACTTATATTTAAGCTACAAAAGTCAAAAAATTGAAAACTTGCGTCATACAATCAAGTGTGGAAATTCCCAAATATAGAGCAACAAGGCAGATAAAACAATATGAACTAACAATATGTTATATTTGAAATAACGATCTCAGATTCAAACAATGAAGCGACATCCAACTGAAAAACTAAACAAGGTAAACCACGACAGGAACATGCCTCTGCAGAACAATGAGAGACAATTTACAACGAACGCAACAACAAAAACCGATAAAAACTTCCACACGAAAATCAACAACCAGGTCGCCAGCAATACCTAGGCCTGTTCAAAGTAATGAGGAAAAGACAAGTGTGAAATAGTAACCAATTTGTCTATTCAAAATATTTTCTCCATTTTTAGAAGACTTTAGAAGACCTTTAGATCTCCATATTTTCCAAATTGTCCAACAAAAGGCCCTTGAAATTGGTGTCCTCATCAAACGTATGATAAGAATCTATCAGATGTTTAGCAAAATGAGAAAAATCTGTCAAACTCGGATTAGTACACCGCAAATGTTCTTTTAAACGGATTTTGAAACTTCTGAAAGTTCGTCCTACATAAAATGCATCAAACGAACCACATGAAAGACGGTAAACGTCACTCCGATCCACAGGTTCAATTATATCTTTGTTGTTAATTAATGAGTTAAGTATTTTTAGTTCTGGAAGATATATTTACATACGGTCTGAAAAATTTGCTTACATATAAGAAAATTTCTTGATGAACGTTAACGATCTATATGGTCCCTCAATCTGTGCAGCAATGTCATCAATTCGATCATTCAAATTAACAGTAAACAGAGTGTTCAAAGGCTACATATCGCTTTTTCTTGATTAATTTATCTATTATCTGTCTACTGTACCCGTTCATCATATGTCTCAAAACATTTAACTAACACCCTGATGTGATTTTCATTATTTGACGTTATTTGATATTATATGAAGAAACTAGTCGTCAACTGATAAAGATTTTGGGATAAAAAGGACCTTTTCTCCGTATTCATGATGAACCACCCACATGTATCTGTTCTTCAATTCATTTGATTACATTTCTGAATAGAAAATGAGTCTTTCGAACGATTGAACATGCAAGCCCATTCTTCCTCTTTGTGAAATTGGGCGTTGTACCTGTCTTTCGAAGGCGATTTTGATGAATTTATTCCATTTGGCTTTTCAACACTGTATACGTATATGAGAATTGATCTTTTTGTAACTTCTGATCATATACAGGGTGTCCCGTAAAGACCACGTCAAACGAAAACGGAAAGTAGATCAGAATGTGCTCTACCTGATGCGAAAAAATCGGTCATATGAAAGTCTCACAGTTTTCGAGATATTTGATGTTTTCTGAAAATGTTGAATTTTTACACTAAGAATGCTTTCTCTCTTGAGGAAGCCACAATTAAATACTTTTCGAATCAGTTTTTTTCTGTAAATATTGTTGAATGATTACTTCAATTCATGCAATGAAAAATAGCACAAAACATTAAACAGGGATTCTGAAAAAAAAATTAAAATACATGTTCTGAAGGAAGTGTTTTTTTGTACTGAATTCTATCTGACGTGGTTTAAAAAAAAGACACTAGACCTTTTCTGCATATTACGTTGGAAAGTTGCCCATTTTGTGAGGATTCCGAAAAGGTAAAATGCAGGTGATAACCTTCTTCACGAAAGAAGATATTTGAATGTTTATCGAAAATGGAGCATTTCTGTGAAAAACGGATTTTGTCATCTTTTCCACAAATCCTTTAATTTTGCAGATTCTGCTGTAACATATTGAATAATTCTCTTGAAAAATGTCAGTTAGTCCTTAAATTACTTAAAATTAAAGTGAAATTATGCATTAATTGCAATGTATAATGTAATAACGAAGAAGCTTCAACATCAACAAATTAATTGTGAAGAAACTTTATAAAAATATCAATAATAAAAATTCAAGATTCTTATTAGAGCAAATGCTCAAAATGACCACCCCCTTCGCTAATACATGCCCTGCATCTATTGAGAAATGACCTTTTCAAACCATACAGACTTCTCCCCGCTATTTTGGCTGCTGAAATACGAATGCGGTCCCTTAGTTGTGCTTCATCTCTTATGGGATTCGAATAAATTTCATTTTTAAAAAAACCCTAGTAAAAAAATCCAGAGGATTCAAGTCTGGTGAACGGGGAGGCCACAAAATTTCACCGTCCCTTCCGATCCACCGGTGAGGATATGTTTGGTTTAAATATTCCCTAACATGACGACTGTAGTGTGCTGGGCACCCGTCGTGTTGAAACCATAGATTACGTCGCATTTCCAGTGGTTTATCTTCTAAGAGTAAGGCCTAAGGGTACACTGTTCCTTAGAAAATTCAAATAGTTGGTGCCGTTTAATGATTGCGGCAATTCTGTCGGACCGAATATTTTTCCATCGTATATTCCAGTCCATAAATTCATCGTAAATCGATATTGGGATCTATCTTGGCTTATATTGTGCAGATTCTCCATGTTCCAACCATGAATATTATGCAGATTGATATACACGCTTTGAGTACCGGAAGACTCATCAGTTCAAAGGATATTATTGAAAAAATCGGGATTTTCTGTATGTTTCAGCAACATGTGTTGACAAAATTCTACTCAGGCTTGATAGTCTCTTGGTAGTAGGTGTTGAACTCGCTGAATATGGTAGGGGTGATATTTGTGTTTCTTCAGGATTCTATGGGCACTTGATTTTGATATGCCTTTCATGAGCTCTATCATTCTGGTCGATACTGAAGGATTATTTTCGACTTCGTTCAAAATGGTGTCATCCTCCACGATCGAAGGCCGGCCACTACTTTTACTACTCCCAGGAACTCTTCCTTCGACAATTGGCATCTTAATAACATTTTATTGATTTGGTGATTGATTATTTTCAGCAGGAAGTGCAAAATGAAAGTATTTATGGAAAAGGTGAAAAAATCAGTTTTTCACAGAAATGCTCCATTTTCGATAAACATTCGAATATCTTCTTTTCTGAAGAAGGTTTATCACCTGTATTTTACCTTTTCGGAATCCTCACAAAATGGGCAACTTTTCAACGTAATATGCAGAAAAGGTCTAGTGTCTTTTTTTTTATACCACGTCAAATAGAATTCAGTACAAAAAACACTTCCTTCAAAACATGAATTTCAAATTTTTTTTTTCAGAATCCCTGTATAATATTTTGTGCAATTTTTTATTGCATGAATTGAAGTAATCATTCAACAATATTTACGGAAAAAACTGATTCAAAAAGTATTCAATTGTAGCTTCCGTAAGAGAGAAAGCATTTTAAGTGTAAAAATTCAACATTTTCATAAAACATCAAATATCTCGAAAACTGTGAGACTTTCATATGAACGATTTTTCCACATTAGATAGATCACATTCTGATCAACATTCCGTTTTCGTTTGACGTGGTCTTTACGGGACACCCTGTATATTAGGAACTGTCCTTATGTCGATTTGGGTATGTAACATGTAACTTTTTGTGAGGTCTGTATTAAAGCTTTTTAAGGCGGTCGTTCCTTGAGGGTTCATTTATAAAACGTTGATGATTGATCGGGTTTGCCAACAGGAAATAATGCCCCTGCTACTCTTGATATAATGATATCTCTATTTTTAATTTTATTATGCATTCCGCGGTCGTCAGTTCGTTAAATTGGATGTTGCTTTCGGTCTGAGATGGAGTGGCTTTTTGCCGGTTGAAAAAGTTACCAATTATTCAGAATTGAATTGCAGTTTTTGATTATGTGGATATGCTGCTTAACGAAGAAATGTGTTCCCATGAGATTGAAATAATAAGAGTTTTTGTCATCAATACGAACTTTTGAGAATGTTGACTTTCGAAGAGGATAACTTGATTATGCCTTCGAATAGTTCAATTGTTAGTGTTGGAATTTTCAAATGTATTTTTTTGTATGACATGTATCTGGGATGCAAAGGAAAGAGTGACGAAATTCAGGGGACTGTAACTACCTCTAAATGAAGATAAGAAATCCAAGAACGATGATATCCATTCACTTAGTTTTCAGCTGATCAAGAACATCTTGAGGAAAAGATACACTAGTGAAAGAATTAACTATTTCAAAAATGATTACCTCACGATAAGAGTTACGAGGTCGAAAATAACGAACTACATCTTTAATATTGCATTAATTCCATACAGTTAAAGATATTCTCATTAGTTCGAATACGAATATAGTTACCAATTTTCAAATTATACCTCACGACTGTCAAAATCCCATGATCTACTTCACATAATCAGTTGATGAACACGCCATGTCGAATTACTCACAACTCTTTTGGCATCTTGACATGCTATTTGAGACACTCCAGAGTCCAGTCAGTCGAAGTGAATTCGCGTCGTGTTCACGAATGCGAAGTTTCAAAGAAAAAGACGTGTGTATGCCAAATTACAGACAAACGGGAAGATTTTCAGAGAAAACGCAAAAACCGTTCATGTTAGTTTGACAGGGGATATAATTTTGATCCAATGGAATTTGACACCTCCATACGAACTGTGGCAATATGATTCATCATTCAGAAATTTTGGAGTTCTCTACAAGAAAATATCAACTTATCAGCAATTGGACCTGTTGGTCAAATTTTATATAAACTTTTATTTTTCATGAATTCTCACATATAAACCTCTGATTTCTTTTTGGAATAAATGACATTAGCAACAGCATTTCCCAGTAGCAATGGAAGTTCACCAGAAGTGCTCTTTTTAAAAACTCATTCAGCTGCGGGAACATCCTTGCTCTAAAAAGCTTGATGTGCCACTTATCAACATCACATTCAGACTACTCCACTAGAGAACCTAGGGAGTTTTTCAGGCGATCCATGAAAATTTTCAACCAAGAATACATTTTGAGCCAAATCGGAATATTTGAGTAGGTACTATTCATAAACATTTTGTGAATGTGTATTGAAAAGAGGCTGTAAGGTTATGCGTTTCTGTGATAATATTTCTGTGGCACTTTCTTATGTGGAGTTTTTCCAAAAAAAGATTTTATTTTGACATTCATAAAAAATGCAATTCTATTGAATAAATGATCGGATGTTTATTTCATTATTCAGACTTGACAGCTTCGACCACGACTACAGGACCATTTCTTTTTCATGAAATTTCCCACAACCAAATCGCAAAGTAGCTACTCACGATAGCCTCACGAATTCCATCTTTGAGATCTACAATCGACGCTGGGCTCTTGGCGTAGACCTTCACTTCCAAATGGCCCCAAAAGGAAAAAGACGCAAGGTGTTGAATCATAAGATCTCGATGGCTGATCGTGAGGACCTCTTCGGGAGATAACACGGGCCGAGAACTTTTCCTGTGAAGGATCTATGGTTTCGTTGCTTATGTGGCACGTAGCACCGTCTTGTTGAAATTACATTTTGTCCGGATCAATATCATCCAATGCCGGCCATAAAAAATCATAAGTCATCTCTCGACAGCGCAATGCATTCACCGTTACTATTGCTCCAGCCACATTCCCAAAAAAGTCAGGTCCAATGACCCTGTCGGACCATAAACCGCACCAAAAAGTCTCACGTTGAGGAAGGCTTTTTCACAATAACTCTTGGGTTTTCACACCAGATGACCAGATGTGACAATTTGTCTTGTTGACAAAACCACCGAGGTGGTAGTGGACCTCATCACTCAAATTGATTTTTGGATGGAATTCATTTTCATGCATTTCAAGGAGCCAATCAGCGACGACAAGGTGTTGTTGACTATCGACCGGCTTGAGTTCTTGTGTTAACTGAACTTTATGAGTCCTGAGATCGAAACCTTTATGCAAAATACGGTGTAATGACGTTTGAAGAATGCCTTATTCCATAGAACGACGAAGAATAGACAAACCTGGGTTTTCGTCAACACTTTCGTCTACAGCAGCAATAATTTCGGCTGTCCTTGAGGGACGTGAAAAAAATTCAATGAGTGAAATGTGCGCTATGATAAGAAAACACCTCCACTCAAGTCAGTTTTTTTGAATTCATGGAATTTCCCCACCCTATTCTTCTCAAACGAAGCACAATTGTTTCGTTAGATGACAAGAATCTGCAGCTGAAAAATTTATCAGTCAAAGACTCAACCTGTAGTGTAATTGCGAACAGAAACAAAATTAAAACTGCTGATGCGTATAAGCCTGGGGAGGATGTTCTTGAACTTGAATAGGTCTTCAAAAATTATGAAAACTATGAACACTTCATGTAAGTCAAAATACAATTCCAAGACCGTCAGCAGTATCCCCTGTCCTTCTAATTGAAGTACATACACTGCGCAAAAAAATTAACGCACATTATCGAAATCTTAAATTTATTCTACAACTGAAGGTGTTCTCAATGATAATTATTTTTATCAGAATTATGCATGCATAATGTTATCCACTTTCAAGCTGCTATTAAAGCACTAAGCTCCTATATCATTGACTCAAAGCTGATTTGGGAGTGCCGAAACAAACTCAATGAGGTAGGCAAGAAGAATAAGGTCTTTTTAATCTGGGTTCCCGGTCATTCGGGAATTGTAGGAAACGAAGAGGCCAATACACTGGCCAGAAAGAGCGCACAAACGCCACTTACTGGCCCAGAACCCTTCTGTGGTATAGGAAAATGCACCTATAAGAAGGAAGAATATGCTAAAGGAGAGAACCGAAAGAGAAAAACTCTGGCGGAATCTCCCAGGGATGGATCATTTAAAAAAGTTCCTCCGGAACTTTGAAACTGCTAGATCCAAAAAATATCTGGATCTCAGTAAAAACCAACTTCACTTACTCACTGGCTTTCTCACAGGACATTGTCGCCTGAAGAAGCATCTGTTGAGAATGGGTTTATCGGACACTGATGAGTGTAGATTCTGTGGGGAGGAGGAAGAAACTCCTATTCACCTAGTTACGGAATGATATGCCATTGCAAGCCAAAGGAAAGAGTGCTTTGGACAAGAAACTTGTAGAAGTGGGGAGTTACCCTACTTGAAGCCATCCCAGATAATGGATTTCATCAAATCTTTGGAACTGGAGGGCGAGCTGTAGGAGGCGCGATGATAACAGCTCTGTTAGGGGGCACAATAGACCTTAAGGTCGCAGTGAACTGTAACCCCTTTTCAGTATAACTATATCCACTTTCAACGTTTTTCTCCAATACAGATGTGTTCTCCCAGCAGGAATAAAAAAAAGATATTATCAGATATTATCAGATTTTGAATGTATTGGCTCCATTCTAAAATCAGTTGTTCTCGATAAATTCTAGTGATCAATAGTTTTTCTTTCGTTTGATTTTCTACAGTCAATCGCTATGCAACGCGAAACACGCAATTTGACCCAAGAGGAATGTGCCCAAGCGGTAGTTTTGCGACACGAAGGGTGGACATACACAAGAATTGCAGAAAGGTTTGGAGTTTCCCATACAAGTGTGTCCAGAATGTTGCAGCGATTCAGGGAGACAGGTATGAATGTCTTAGGACCAGGACAGGGTAGACCACGGGTAACAACTGCCATTCAAGAACGTTACTTGAGAGTTTCTTCCTTGAGACAACGGTTTGCAACCGCTCGCCTCCTTCAAAATCAGCTTGAGCAAACTCATGAGGTGCAAATTAGCACTCAGACAATAAGAAATCGCCTCAGAGAATATGATTTGAGGATTCGTGTCGCGGCAGGAGGCCCAGCTCTTACCCCATCCCATCGAAGGGCGCGTTTGGATTTTGCGAGAGAGCATATCCATTGGGAAGACTGGGAAGAGGCCGATTGGAAAAGAGTTCTCTTCACAGATGAGTCTAGATTCTGCCTCTACGACGTTCCCTTGTATACAGACGTCCACATGAAAGATATGCTCAGTGCAATTTCCTGAATACTGCTGGTTTCGGGGGAGGATCGATTATGGTATGGAGTTGAATATCTTTGACTGCTCGCACAGACCTAGTGGTCGTGGATAATGGAGCTATGAATGCTGATAAGTATATAAGGAACATTCTTGAAGAGCATGTAGTGCCATTTGCCCCATACATAGGTGAAAATTTTATTTTTATGGACGATAATGCCAGACCCCATCGTGCGCGCATCGTTCAGGAGTACCTTGAAGAGGTTGAAGTCTCTTGAATGGAATGGCCAGCAAGAAGTCCAGATCTCAATCCGATTGAGCAGGTTTGGGAAAACCTCAAAAGTAGGCTGAGAAGTTCAGAAAATCATCCAGCTACTCTCAATGACTTAGGAATCCAGCTCGGAGAAATCTGGGAAGGATTAGATCAGAACAATTTAAGATCACTCATTTTGAGTATGAACCGTCGTTGCCGAGCTGTAATTAACGCAAGCGATGGAAATACCAAGTACCTATTAAATCACTTATCAGCATTTCAGTATTTTGAAAATTGTTCATTTCTCTTCTTTTACATAAGATTCGGTGAAATCCTGAATTTTTCTTCCATTTAATGTGTCTTGTTTCGTTCAAAACCTTCCCGAGAGAACATGAAAAATAAGTTATAAAGTCAATGTAAAGTTAACTTTCATTATAATTGAGATTTTCAGAATGTGCGTTAATTTTTTTGCGCAGTGTATTTCAAATATATTTGTTTTTGGAAAATCAATCGAAAATCATTTTTTAAATTTCAATTCATGTGTTTCGGCCACTAGGCCATTGACACATGGTACAATGCGTTACAGATTAATACAATTTTCACAAACTATGAAAATTTACAGAAAAGGAAATCAAATAAGTTTTAAACAGCGCTGTTTCTATGAGTCTTATTCTACTTATAACATTTTACCTATTCTCAGAAAGGGTAGCATGGTCTCCCGCCACCTTACCTTGCGAGTGCCCGAGGTTGAGGTATAGTTGAAAGGAACCGAGATGGGCATAATTCGTTCAGAATGTCGATTTCTCTGGAAGATAACTCGAACAATTGGATAACTATTTGACGTATCAGCTACTGTCATAAATCCAGTGCTTGCGCTTCGACCAGGAGTTTCTCAAACAGAGTTATCTCGCCGAAGTGAAATATTATCAATTTGCATGGATGAAACCCATTAATACTACCATGAAAATACACTAACTGGTATCCACTAATTGCCAGCAGCTAGGACTCAAACCTGTTCGAGGCACTGCTTAGTTAGCATATTTTCATTAATAACATCAGCGATTTCATCATCGTACCCCGTCCTATGCTCGATTTTTCGAGTAGTTTCTGTTCCGCTGGTATTAATTAATGGATAGAAATGTCTGCCCTGAGACCTGGTTTCTGCTTTACGAAACGCCCTGAATGAGACAAGTTTATTTATCTGCCCGATAATGAGTCATTGTTAATTAGGAGCTATATCAGATGAGATGTCAGCATTTTCACTGTGAAGTTTTAATTGAATTCTTGAGCGATAATATGAAGAAGTTGATATCATCAGCTTTGTACGTGGAAAGAGTAGTTGATGACAAGAATCTGAGTTCCCCTTTTCATTCAGAGGACTTGATCAAATCTGATGGTAATTATAGGATTTTGGGAGCAACACGAGATCTCCAAGTCTCCTTATCAATCACACTTCTACATTCACTCTAACTTGAAATGAATTATGTGGGAAATCAGTAGGTCTGTTTTGTTGTAGATCAGGGAATACCTTTTCATTTAAACGTCTGTAGCTGTAATATACAGGGTTTTCATCATAAACTGGAATGGCTTGCCCGGGTCGGTGGTGCAGGCTGAAACTGTCAACGGATTCAAGAATGGATTCGATCGATGGAGAAGGGACGCTGCTACTGAGTGATGTGCTTAAATTCTTTTCTTTTCTCATGTTTTCCATATATTCCAGAAATTACTGATTTAATATTCAATCTGTTTTTCGAAGCTAGTAAACGGGGTTTTTTTCTTTTTAACTAATGTATTGAGTTTATAGGTTTAACCTCAACTCTGTAACTATATGATAATATATAGCCGTTTTTAGCTGGCCTAGGAGAGGTTCCGGTCCATCAGCAGTCTCCAGCAGAATCACTTCCTCCCCAATAGGGTTTTCACTTCAAAGAATGGTCTTCAGACTGCATTCAAAATTAGTATCTGGAGGTTTTTGGGTTGGACAAGGATGATTCTCTTGTCAAAATTGGAAAATTTAAGATGACGGCTACAATATGGCGGACGAGTTCGGTGATTTTGATCCGATTCCATTCAAAATTGGTATCTGGGTATTATTATTTGCTGTTTTTTTATGTACTATAGTGTGAAAGGTTATCTGGGTATCAGCCGTTTTTTCAGATAAACCCTTTCTCCTTCTGCTCGAGCTTTCGATAATTTAATTCATCTCTTCATCAGGAGCACTAAAATATAAAAACATAAAAAGAAAAACAAAAAGTAATGTTTTTCTTTTTATTTCAGTGCTCCTGATGAAGAGATGAATTAAATTCTCGAAAGCTCGAGCAGAAGGAAAAAAGAGTTTTTCTGAAAAAAAAAACGGCTGATACCCCAATAAGCTTTTACACCATAAAAACCAATTTCTCCACTCATTTTTTTTAAATCTCTAAAGTGAAAAAAAAATTTCACCCAAAATTATTGAAATCTTTCAAGATTTAACTATCTTTCATTCTAAACACCATGGGCGCCCGCAGAAATTTTTTTCAGGGGGGGCCAAAATTTTTCTAAGGGGGGGCAAAATAAAAATTATTGAAATATTGAGGGTGTTGAGCTGAAAAACTATAAGGCCATCAGAATCTCAGGGACAAAATAAAAATATCTTTTGGTATTCGTTTTGTAGGCTTTCAAAGATTCCGCTCGGAGTACAGACATACATATTTTTATTCGAAAACGGATAAACTCACGAAGGCAAAAACTTTGCTAATGGAATGCCAGAATGATTCGGATAGAAATATGAATTTATGAAAAGAAAAAACATTTTTTTTCTAAAAACCTCAGTGGGAATCGAACGTTCTCCACTTTCGAATAACTAGCGTTGCTTGATAACGGACGTTAATAAGATTAAAATAAATCCAATTTATAATCGATAGGCAAGGTACCCTAACTCTCCGAAAGTGGAGAGAGGTCGATTTCCACAGAATTCTGTTAAAATTTTTTTTTAGTTAATCAATTCATATTTTATCCCGGTCATTCTGCCAGCACATGAGCACAATTTAAGCTTTCGTAAGGTCACCCATATCTTAAATAAAAATTATAAAAATACTGCGAGTGGAATCTCTAGAAGGCAACAAAATGAGAACCAATATATATTTTTTTCATCTGATATTACATCAGTGTTTAGAATGAAAAACAGTTCAACCATGAAGGATTCCAACTATTCTGGGTGATTTTTTTTACTGTAAGTACCTAGACATGTAAAAAAAAATGAGTTTCAATTTTGAAAAAAAATTTTCATCGTCAATCTTGAAAAATGGAATACGTTGAGGAAATGCTAATCAAAACAGCGATCGAAAATGGAAAATTCTAACTATGCAGCTGTTCAGCCATTTCGAATTTTTTTCCAGAATTCAATTGAGCATTAAGAAATACTAAGATGTGACCAGAAACCGTTATTTCAAAGGTTACGCATAACTCACCACAGGTATCAAAATGTGGCTCAAAGTTGACATTGCATCTCGTGTATGCCTCGAAAACGGGGTAGATGTCATGAGGCAAGAAGTCATCTGAACTCAAGTACCTTCATTAAAATTTTTTATACAAATTAGAGTTTAGGTTTAACCTATAAACTCAGAAACTGAAGAAAAATGTAAAACGTTTACATGTTGATACCTAACTGAATATAAATAAAGAAATAAACTGAAAAGAAGATTCACACATTCGCTGAATCACTAGTCCAACCGTCAAGAGAGTTCTTAAAACTATTCACAGATTCGGCTCCCACCACATCAACAGGTAAACGATCCAAGACTCGAAGACACTGTCAGACAAAAAACTCTGAAGCTGTGTTGTCCGAAATTTTTCTTTACGGAGTTTGTAGTTATGGCCTCTCAAGTAAGTTGTCCAGCTCATCCTCATCTACAATGAAATAATCATCATTACATACGGGACTCCGGCCTTTTATCACTTTCGCCCAAAAAGCGAACCACCACGAGTCAATCGCGAAATTTGATGCGCTCACTGGTCCCCAGCTGCTGCTGATCACCATATTCTGCTCAGATTATGGACAGAAATATATTTCCTGATGATGAGGAGACCCTAATGTTGAGAACGCTCCTTGATTGATCATTCATTCATATTCAAAATACTCCTGATAACCCAGACGAAAACATTCAAATCGCATGTGAGATCGGCGACAGAAGTAAAGTATATGGTGTCACGCCACCTAGGTGTGGTGGGGCGCGGTATAACGTTGATATGAAAACGGCCTACTGGGAGTGCATTTTTATATTGCTTACATCACGTTATGGCCAGCGGTGACGTTTGTCATTACGCTCATTGCTATTCCCGAAGGAGAGAGAGTCTGCATCCATAAAATGTGACGGATTAATGCATTCAATTTAGGATAATTGGTTAATTCCATACTTGACGAAACGAACTACGCCATGAATAACGCTCCGTGTTGAATAAAATTGTGCGGGTCTCTAAAAGTTCGAGAATGCAATTCATTGGACGGAACTCGGGAAAGAATACATTATGTTTGATGGATATCACGAAATCAATTATTATGTCCGTAATTGCAAACAATTAAAATCGTAGTCGAAGAGAACATGAATTATATTTACGGTGGGCAGTGATAATAATCCTGAAATTTAATTATTTCTTAGTCCAAGCAATTAATGATGCTTGTGTCGTTCAGTTTCTGCATTTTATATCTAAGTATTGATTATAATTGCTTTCAAAATGAAAATTACCGTTTCTGAAGCTACGTCCACTCTTTTTTGCACCTTTATGGTGGTTACTCCTAGCCTCATTTCAAACCAGTTCCTTCGTTCTTCCCTAGATATGCTAGTCAACTAGAGTCAGATCAGGGGATCTGGCAGGCCATCATATCGATCCGTTTCCTCATATCCACCTGCGTATCAAATGAAGTCATTTTCGTTTGACCGTATTCTGAAAGAAAAGACCATTTCAAAGGGAGAAATTCAGAGGGCTGTATCTCTGAAAACTGGGGCCTCTTGACAAAAATAAAAAATAGGGGTGCCTCATAAAACTTATAATAACATGAAATATTAGCCTTGCTGCTCAGCTTAAAATGATGGGTAAATATCTCAAGTTGGAGGAACAGCGAAATTTCCATGTTTCCATGGACACAGAAATACTAAGAAAATTATCGTGAGTAATATCATAAGGGCATCTGATTTTTCCGAAAAATGTCGACAAATCACGTTGCAATATTCTAACAAGAAGCATGAGTGCTGGTGGCAACGAAAATCCGAGTCGAAGACGAGGATTTTTGCAACTGCACGAATGCTTTTTGTTAAAAATATTAATTTGCATTGTGTTTTTTCGATTTTTCTCACGGGAAAAATAAGATGCCCGGATGGTATTTGACAAGAATATTCCATGAGTAACAGATTATTCTGCAGGCATTATGTATATGTATAGGTATCAGAGTTGTGCCAAAGCATTGTGCTTTGTGCTCGTGAAAGTACTCGGAGCCCTTTTGTGCTCCCGAGCACTGTGCTCCCAAGCACTTTCCAAAAGCAGTGCTTAGTGCTTAGTAATTGGAGTGCTTCGGCCAAAGGCTTAGTGGATTACTAGGCACTAAGCTCTGAGCCAATGTTGTACGAATTCATTTTTACATTAATAAAATCTTAAATCAACATTTCCTTACATGACATTAACATCCCAAAACTGTTTGGATTGCAATTACAGAGAGATGATAATGAGGAAACTTGATCATTATGAAAGGAAAATTGAAGGGCCCATGTGTATTTTGTTAAATGGTAAGTTGTGCGTTGACAAGTTGATATCAATAGAAAAAGCAAAAGCCACGATTCTGATTTTTTTTAACGTTTTCATCTGACCAAAGAGAGTCTTATATAGACAACATCAAAACGTTACACAGTTCATTGAGTTCTAATTTTGATACTTCTTCGTTATTTGTCACGCAACAATGTTTTGCAACTGGTTTGCTCCTGACAAATCAGTGCAAGAATAGACAGAGGAACATTTCCATTTTTCCTTGAATTTTTTATTTAATTTTGTTTCAAGGACTGGGAGTTTTCAGAAAAAAAGTAAACTCGAAAAATTCAGTATATTTATGAATGTTATCAAACAGAGAGATCCAGGAGCGAATAGCATTTTTCTCTTTCATTACCAATAAGAATTTATTATATATTATATTGAATCGAATTCAAAATTTTTAATATCACATACCTATGCCAACTTACAACTTCTTTTCCGATTAAAATAAGCTCACTTTCAATATTTCCTAAAAAAAATGCTTAGGGCTTAGTGCTCGAAATTTCGAATTACTTTCACAAAGTGCTTAGTATTCGCGAGCCTTTTGTGAAAATAAGTGCTTTGTGCTCGAGACTCGGGAGCCTTTTTATTCAAGTGCTTAGTGCTCGAAGCACTTTTCTTCAGTGCTCGTCACAGCTCTGATAGGTATTAATTTGAATACTGAGAAACAAGTAATTTATTCAATCACAAAATACTACAAACTTAATTATCGTAATTTTTAGTGACAACTGTCAAGTTTTGCCGAGGGTAAACTCGAAAAAACTACTGAAATCTGCTGCCATACAGTTTTTCCATGTAGAAACCATTTGTAATTGAAAATTGCGCGTTTCTCATTTGTGGAAATCAAGACGAGAGAAATAGTCGTCAAAATATCCGATTCACTTGGCATTTCGGCAAAAATTTCGGTGTTTAGAACCACTGTGTAACAGGTCATATCCATGAGGAAACATGGAAATCTCGCTGTTCCTTCAACCTGAGATGTTTACCCACTTTTTGATCTGATGGTATAATTCCAATTATTCCATGTCAATATAAGATCCCCTTAATTTATCTCGAGATTCTGTGACCAAATTTTGTCGCATTACGGCGAAGAGCACTGAAGTTGGTATCATAAGATTTTGGGAGCTTGTTCGCCCACATTATAAATTCAGATTTGTCATTTCAAATAACCAACTGTCATAAAATTCTGACAGCTCCACAAAAATGGACAGCAGCGCTCAGCGAAGTCGTCTTCGATCCCAGACCTTTTGTCACACAAATATAACTTTTTTTTCCATAATTCGCTAGAATTTCATAAGGTATACAGGTCACGTGATCTTGACAAAATTCTGCATATGAATCATACTCCGAAACCTGTGTTTAACCTTGAAAGAACCAACTCCATTCACAAAGTTAAAAAAGAGTGAATATAAATTAGCATTGACAACGTCTCTGAGAATTATTTTGACATTGCCTATATTTCACGAGTGCCAACCTACGTCCGTTTCAAATAAAAAACCTTGATAAACCTGAATCTTGGCCAACCAGCATACATTATAAAAATGAATGGAGTATAGTTATAGTTTTACACTACACTGCCTCCCATCAGAGCTCTGCTGTCCTCACCACTGCGGCTCATTCCTACGTTATTAACATCTGACATATGTAATTTCAACCGGACTGATCAGAGTTTTAACCAGGCCAGTCCAACAAGAGATATCAAAATTCGATTAACTGGGATAATTCGAAGAAAGAATCGTTTCCAATGAAACAAAGTCCGGAAGTAACACATTAGAAACACCCAACCAAGCTGGGATGGTCGAGGATGTCGAATTATATGTCTGACAACTCTTAAAAATGGGTCTCTTTATGTTCGTCCTGGTCGATGATTTAGCCATTAGGAGAAGGATGACCTGAACAGTGTATAATTTGAAGAAGGAAATTAACAGATGTAGAAATCGGAGATTTGTTTTATGTGTATTATTAATTTCAGGTTCGTTTAGTTTTATTATAACCACCGTCATGGTAATAGATTGCTTCTGTTTGAGAAGAAGGTATCCGATTGCATATTTCCATTTTTGTGAAATATTGGTATTATGAAAAGCTACTCCATCAAGCATCACTAATATTTTATTATAGGATTCATTAGCAAGGACACACGAAAGGAAAATCTGTGAGATCTGATCCGCAGTCCAGATTTGTTACAGATCTGGACTGCGGATGGGATCGTTACCGCCGATCTGGTCTGTCGCGGATCATATATCTCAATGATCTCGACAGACCAGATCGGCGGGAGCGATCCCATCTGCAGTCCAGAACTGTAACAAATCTGGACTGCGGATCAGATCTCACAGATTTCCCTTTCGTGTGTGCCTAGCTATTGAAAAATATTCCACTATGATATTTGTGCTGAATTCAACGATATCTCAAGAGCGATATGCCATATGAAATAACTCCTTCAAGTTCATGTCAAGGAATTTGTGAGAAATGCCAGATTCTAAACGTGATAACTATCGAACGGAGAAACAGAAACTTGAAATTCTCTTGGTAGGGTGAATCACTTATGCCACGGTTAGGTAAAATTAGATGAGGGGTATCTGTGAATACGCCCGTACGAAATATTCATCTCCTACCTGAAATATAATGATAAGGAATAACTTTTATAATAGAAATTCTTCTTCAACACACTTCGAAAGATATCCAAATCACAACTATTTCAAAGAAAATCAGAACATTTTTTCTACAAAGCAAACTCTACCCGAGACTCTACCATATTTCGTCAGGCCTTTTTTCTTGAAACTTGTTTGGTACTGAACCTTCGATGAGAACAAATGAAACAAATTGTCCGTTGTCATATCCAACTAATGAAATTTTGAAATTATTCTTATTGAATTAAGAAGTTCTAAATCGAAATCACCTATCAAAGGCGGACGTTTCAGATTCGAGATTCGATTTCTGAATTTCGAATTCGATTCCTGATTTTATGGTGGAATGGATAGAAGATATTCATACTATTGTATATGTAATCCACCGAAAAATTAACCTCAATTCTGTATACTGGGCCGTTGCTAGCAACGTCTATACCTAAATGTCTCTGCACCTATTGTGGAATATTCATAGAATTTGAATGTTTTGATTGTTCCGAATAAAAAAGAAATATATAGATTGATGAATAATGAATTGAAAATAATATTCAGAAAATTAGAAGAATGTATATATTGTGAATAAAGAACAAAGGCTCTCTAATTGCAGGCATAATCGGAAAAAAGTGTTTTTGTTATGAAATATCGTGGTTTCCATATTTTTATCTCAATAGGGTTAGAACTTGACTGGATGTATTGATTCAGTTTCAATCGAGGAATATGAATTTTGCGGTATTTGCATGCTTACGGAAGAAACGTATTTGGCGAAATTTTTTTTTCAAATGTCTTTAGGTAGATATACACAGGGTGTTTCACCATAAACTGGACAAACATAATAAATAGGCGTGTAGATGACCGAGAACGCCATTTTTGCCTTTTGACATATACCCCGTTTAATGCATTTTTTGAGCAAAAGTGAACTGTGATGAGTTATGCGTGATATTTGAAATGACAGTTTCTGGTCACATCTCAGTATTTTCGAGGGCTTAATTGAATTGTGGTGTAGAATTTTGCAAAAAAAATTCAAAATGGCGAAAAACCTGCAAAGTTAGAATTTTTTTTTCTCGATTGCCAATTTGGAAAGCATAATCTCAACTACTCGATTTTCTAAGATTTTCCGTGAAAATTTTTTTTCAAAATTCGAACCCAACTTTTTTTCTACATGCCTTCAGAGAAAAAAAAATTTCGCCCAAAATTTTTGGAATTTTTCATGGTTGAAAAATCATAATTTCCATTTGATAAACTGGAGACCGTAGAAAGGCCGAAATTGAGCTGCTGGGCTGCCAGAATGACCCAGATAGAAATATGAATTCATAGACCGAAAAACATCTTTTCGAAAAAAAAAATTCGAAAAATTTTTTTTTTCAAATTCTTTTCGAAAAATTTTGGTTAGATTCGAACTCTGAACTCTCGATTAGCTTGTGTTGCTTTGGTAACGGAGATTTATAGGATTAGAATGAATCCAATGTATACTCGTAGAGTTCGATTCCTACCAGTTTTTCGAAAAATTTTTTTTTTGGTTTATAATTTCACATTTTTATATGAGTCATTGTGGCAGCCCATCAGCATAATTTCGACCAGCGTACAGCCTTCATTTTCTCAATTAAAAATGAAGAAAACACACCGAGCGTAACCTTCGGAAGGCTACAAAAAGAAAACCATATTTTTTCATTCTGTTTTCACCCAACTATTCGGAATCAAAGATTGTTCAACCGTGAAAAATTCCAAAAATTTTGGGCGAAATATTTTTTTTTACTGAAAACATGTAAAAAAAAGTTGAGTTGAATTTTTAAACAATTTTTTCAAAAAAAATCTTAGAAAATCGATAACGTTGAGATTATGCTTTCCAAATTGGCAACCGAGAAAAAAAATTCTAACTTTGCAGGTTTTCCGCCATTTTGGATTTTTTGCAAAATTCTACACCACAATTCAATTTAGCCCTCAAAAATACTAAGATGTGACCAGAAACCGTCATTTGAAATATCACGCATAGCTTACCACAGTTCACAGAATATTGCACAAAGTTGATATTAAACACCCTGTATCTCGCTTTATATGCGTCGAAAACAGGGAATATTTCATAACGCAAAAATGACTTTCTTGGTGTCAACTACACGGCTTTATATGTTCGTCCAGTTTATGGCGAAACACTCTGTATAACAGAGCCGGATTTAGAAAAATGGAAAATGAGGAAATGGTCCTCTTGTGCTCAATAATTTACAGTTGAAATAAATATGCTCGTAAACGACTGACCATGAATTTTGCAGTACGCCACTGGATAGCTATCAAAATAGTGTCTCCATAGTGTTTTCGATACCCCATCACAGCATAAACATAAACGGAGATAATGACCAAAGTTGAAATTGCCCAAATGTTCATTTTCGCATATAGGTATCTCTGAAACAAAAGATGATAAAGCTTAAAGTTAACGTTGAAGTTAAAAGTTAACGTCACTCTGAGTTTTACAAAAAAAATGTAATGTGCCATTGATTCTCCTGAATCTTAGGGCTAGAAATATGTTGTTTAGGTATCATCAATTTTGTCGTCCTCTCACACGTCACAATATGAAGACTAAAAAACTTTAGAGTTCCTTTTGAACATTAATTAAAGTGCGAATAGGAATCAATCGTTTGAAGTTAGAAAGAATCAAAAACTTCTAGCCATTTGGAGGCTAACTGCTCGCTAATCGCATCTCCTTGTCTTCAGTCCACCATTTGCTATCGAGGTTGGCTTCAAATGGTGTTATATCTATTTCCTAATGGGAATTGGTTTGGATAATGTAGGGAACTACATCCTCTATCAGTTTGCTTGTCGCCTGAAGTCAGCTTGAGACGAATGTTAAAAATATAATGTGTTCTCTTCCATCAATCAATGACGGAACAGATTCAACTGATGGAATGAATTGCCCCAACATCTATAATTCAGTTGAGTGAACGTGACCCAGTCTGTATATTTGCAGCTTCAACTACGCAGCTATTTGTAGTCGTCACATCTTTGAAAATTAAAGTCTCCTTCGATGCAGAATTAAATTGCTCCTTGCTCTTTGAGTGACTGCAGGAACTTGTGCACCCGGCAGCTCGTGTAATACGTTTTCTACGAGAAACTATCATTCCTAGAGGATAAAACTGCCCACCTTGTCGGCTGTCAACCCACCCAATGGAAATTCTGCTTCTTCAAGAATTGAATAGAATGCCGACTACTCTGAGATGCATATTTCTAGAGCATATTTCTTAGGAGTCCTATGGCATGAATTTCTATTCATAACGAAGTATTCATCATTTCCTTTCGTGAATACAGATCGCACACATCGTTGGCAAACTTAATTGCTTGCAGGGAATTCTTGTGATATGGACATGAAATACATTGATAGAACAGACATCAGTCCATCTAGGCCCGTTGAATTATGAGTTTCTCTTCGAATCAATTTCTGCTGAAGTACAAGGGTTCAGTGACTTTCGAGTGAACTTGAATGTTGCTGTAGGATGTAGGAGAATCACTCTGATTCTGATATAAGGCTGTAATTATTCAAAATTCCATAAATGGTTATAAAACAGTTTTTAGTCTTGAAGATAGATCATTCAATCGATACGTATGGGACAAATGAAGACGTTCAATTTTCACGTAGAACTCACTGCCTAACAGTAAATTCAGTCGTTATGAATACTTCGAATGGAAAGGCAGCTTTTCGAGCGGTTAACTGTAATGTAGGTGCGTGTCTGCCAATCCCTAGTTTCGTATAATACACGAAGTGCATTCAACGTCAGTCATATGTCACGTGAATTAAACAGACCTGCCCGGCCAGTTGCTTTATCCCTAGTGCAACTCGTCTCTTCCGATGCTAATTAGTTTTGAGTATCATAGCTTCGGTAGTCGTGACTACGATCTCTGGCGAAACATCGCCGTACTGACGACGGTGTGAGTGGACTGAAATTGGGGATCAAAATAAATCGCCTTGTTGACAGCTTGGCAGACAATGCTTAATTAGATGAGAGTTCTCATAGAACACTGAAGTGTATATTTTCTTTGTTACTCGTTATTTTTGGGTGTCTTTGAGGAGAAGAGGTGCTTCTGTCATGCCTGGTGGGGAAAAATAAAAACAAATCGTAGAAGAAACAGGTTGACATGGTTCTTCAGAGCATCTGAGCATAATTTTCAAGTTTTCAAGTGGCACATCCAGGGGTGCATCCGCTGACACACCACGTTTCTCTATAAACGGCTATGAATACCCAACTGCATTTTGCGGTCCACTGAGAATACAGAGCTATCAAATAAACTTGGTTAACATTCTATTGAAAAACCTTCCTTTTTCGTAGATCAACTGATGTTTGCTGAGAGTAAGACAAAATTCGAAGATATTAAGTGCTGAAAGCCTCAATACTGCTGTTGCTCTGAAGAGATCTAACTAGATCGACCTAGGTCAGCATCTACTCGCTTTGATGAGGTTGGAAGTTTCGCTAGTTTCCTTGGATGATGATTTGTGGCATGTTCGAGTCGGATCCATGGCGGTTGTTGATATTTATCTGATTAAATTGATCCTAATACCAACAACAAATATTTGGAATACCTAGAGTTGACTCCTCTCGATAGGATTCACCCTACTCGCTAGAAACCACTGCTTTCTATAAGCAATAATCTTATATGTCTCCAATTGCTCTGAACTGAACGGATAATTTATCCCTTTAGATAACAAAAGGACGGAAAGAGAGAATTGAATTTGACTATGGATTCTTGATTCGAACCTAATCAATTGGGACCATTCTCGGCTCAAAATCCGAATAAAACAAGAGGCCAATCAGAAAACATTATGTGACAGCTGTCATCAGAATTTGACAGCAGCTGACTATGATCCCAGATGACAGGAATATTGGAATTTCATCTCAAGTTAGTTAAGTCAATGATAAATTAAGTCTTGATGACGAAGAAAGAGAATTTGGTATTTTTCTGGACGCTGGGATCTGAGATGTTTCCTTGACTATTCAATATAAACATAAAAATAATTCGTCGATTATTGATGAAGGCAAAGTTTTGCTGTGCTGATGAACAGCAACATTAATTCAGTATGAAACAAGGGAACTTGCCATTCGTAGGACCGAATTTGCAGCCTCAAAAATATAAATTGGCTAGACAATAGTGTGCCATCACGTAGAAGAGATTGAATTTATGACCTTTGGTCTGACCCAAGAGGCCAAGAGATCTTGAAAAATTCAGGGTTTGGAGACATACAGCTCAGACTATAAAACAGAAATCTTTGAAACATGTAGTTGAACCGATGCCATAGACAGAGAGAGCAAAATGTATAAAGTTAACGAGCACATAAATTGAAAATGAATTTTTCGAATTATTCGAACATAGGAATTCATCAAATCTCAGAAACTGCTCATTATTCATGAGTTGAATCAAATCTTTAATGAAATATGCAATGATCGTTGTCTACTACCCATTGTTCAAAAATTTGTAATTGAGGTAAAGGTCCCTACCCAAATAGGAAGTAAACCTTAAACAATTGAATATGAATTCTGTATAAGGATTCATGTCTCATAATACGTGTTACGAAAACGAATTGATGAGTAACGTCTTCAGAAGACATACTGACCACAACCTGTCTACTCAAAGACATATCTGCTTTACAGGCCTCAGAATTTATAAGGCTCTACTTGTCTCAGAAAATATGTAAACCCTTCAGTGTTTACTGGATGGTTTGACATAACTTATGTAAAAGCAAAAACACAACTGATCAGATTTATGACAAGCGTTCACAGGTTTCAGATATCTGTTGGTTGAAAAACTTGGTATGGTAGGTAATAAATGGTGAGATTTAGCTTCAGGTTTATTATTTTTGTAATGATGAAACTGTATCGAATAAGATTTGCTCCTATTACAATTAAGATTACAAAACAAAGTGATGATACTGGATTTGTCCTCTTCGATAATTATGAACGGAAAAACCTGTTCATACTAGATTCGGAAAACGATGTAGGTGATGGCACTGTTTTTCAGTCGTTCATAGCATTATTTAATTCACCAATGTGATAACTTAACCACTCTGGTAATGGTCTTCATTGCCAATGGATATTATGTGCATTTGAAATGGATTGGCTGTTATTGTTGTTAAATCTATTTATTAATTTTGGAATATGTCAATATTAATATCTCTCGCTATAATATCTTTCGGAAGAGTATATGTACATGTATAATAATGTTTCAGTAATTATGCTATATGGATTCATTTTACTCAATATCACAGACTATTGAGAGCATTTGAATCTATTCAATTTGATATCCAGCTCTTTTGTGTTGCTTTGAATAATCTCGTTCGTGTCATAGTGAATTGGTCCTTTTGCAGAACTTTCCTTTTCAGATGCCTCAGGTAGATCCTTCTTTACCATGCATTCATATTACATTATAAACACTGAGGTACTACATTCAATCTCGCTCTCATTTTTATTAACTCTATGTCATTTATAAATACTGTTTCATGTCATAAATACTGTATCTCATACTGGTCTTTTATATGTGCATTCCGAATTTTGCGTTGAATTTTTCAGTACCTATCCCTCAGTCATCACTGTTTTTGCAGATGAAAGTACTGATTTTCATGTATGTTTCGAGATTAATCACTCGCAGTAAATTCTTATTCCGCTGATATTTTGATTACTTAACGATAATATAGAGCGAGTGAGTTCACACTATTTTATTCCTTATGAACTTGTAGTGGTATTCAGTTCTTCGATTTCGGAGTATCGAATTATTGATCAATACGATATAATGAACATAACCTGAAAAGTAGTTCAGCGTGAAGAAAATATTCAACAGGTGATGATAACCTGTCCGTTAGTTACTACAACAATAATTTCTCTGAAAGTTCCATCTTGTTATATCTTGATCAGTCATCATTAAATCAATTTCACAAGTGGGCGAATATTTTTCACCTGTTATTTCTGAAAAGATAACATGATTGATTTAACCCTCATGGTATCTGCCATTTTCAATGCTGCTGATCTTCACAATCGTAATTGAGGAGCAGTGTTCGATGTTTTTACGCAGGAATGTGTTGAACAAGGAGTAGGTAAGGGATTCCAGGTATTTAAAAGCCACGATAAATTATACCATTTCCTGCATGACAATTTCAAGATCCGGTTGGTCCTGATAGTGGATAATACGCTGACAGGAATGTCATGCTGTAATTTGTTTTTACGAAAGAAATTTTCTTGGGCACAGCGGCGGCATGAATCAGTTGTAGGTGATAGTTTCTTAACCTCGGCGTGATTATCATCATCAGACACCATTTGCTGTGAAATTTGGGTTATGTGGGGAGAATTAAATTTAACAACCAAGTAACGCTCTTCGAGTGAATTCTTCCTTTGTTCCAAAACAGTCCCGCCGCCATTTCTGTTCTTAACGCCAAATTTTATCTTCCGTAATTCTGAAATAATGATGTTGACATTCCGAGATCAGTGGACCAACATGTTTTCGACATACTTTCAAGATTTCTGCATCCTCCCGGCTGAGTATAAATTTGAAATTATCTACTGGTGATTAGAAATGAAGGAAATCAGGTGTGTGGCCAACCGTCTGTTCTTTCTGATAAATCAATGATATATGATTATTTGAAATTATGCAATAACAAACGAATTATTGAAGAAAAACCTGACTGTAAAAACATTTAACTGAAAAGAAAAAACAAGATCTTTTTACTGTACAATAACATTTTGTTTGCGTGATGTATCTGTGCACTACGCAATGTTTTTTCACTACCTACTGGAGCAGTTGATAGTATACGGTGAGTCTTCGACTTGTGAATGAATTTCAACTGTAGATTCTTGAGGCCAAAAGAAACCTTTTTTTTATTTTTCATTTTTCTGAATTCGGCTTTGTCTGAAAGATATAGCCATTTGAAAACAAATTAGGTCAAATACGTGCCTGATACGATTCTCTGGAATTGATGCAGAGTTCATATTTCTCGATTGAAATTGAGTTGATACATTCAGGAAATACTCAAGTACTAACCTCCATCAACCTAGGTCATAGGATTTTGGGTCAATGACCTAACCCATCATCTATGATATTTTACAGAGCTTTTGAGAGGACGATGCCAGATTGTTGATTTTCTCTTCAAACAATGTTATAACGGTGACCTACCTCGCAATGCGAGGTAGCCGGCGCGCGAGACAAACCGTTGTTTTGGGTCTCCAACGTCAGTCCCATGAACGACGCATGCGTATAGCGTATATTGTTGTTCTGTGGCGATAACAGGCGTGATGGACTATGATTCATTCATTTGTTTATTTACAGAGAAGTAGGCAAATATGGGTACAAACACCCAAAAGAATGTGATGTAAATGGTGTAAAATGGTCAAATCATTTGTAGAGCTCTGTTGTTAAAGAAGGGAAAAGTGATTATTTTAGGTGTTTTTCTTCGATCTCGTGATGATTATGTAAAGACTTTCAATGAATAAATATTTAGTGCTAAGTATAATTCCATTCTTCATTGATTTCAATTAAATATGTGGTTTGTATCGGCATTCATCATTGATATCCGAATTTTGTTTGTATTTCATTGACATTTATTTTGAATATGGACCGGTAACAATGAATTTTGCGTATAAAATGTTTGATTTCATGCTTCCTAGAATTCAATTCTATCTCTTTCATTTGTGGGAATTTATATTACGAACATATCTCTACATGAAACGTTTTTCCATCATAGAGATTTTAGGATCAACAAAGTTGATAAACATTCTGACAACATTGTTAACTTATATAGAGATCAGAGAGCATAAATTTCAGCTATTCTGTGATATTAAAATTCCAGGAAAGCACCCACATTACCAGACATAGTATATTAAATAAGCACGAAAATTGAAAGCTTTCACATGCTGGAACACCAGCTCATTTCCAACTTGTTCGGCAGTACATGATGCCTCTATGGTCGTCGTTGGAATGAATGAGGAGGTCCAGTATCTTGGCCATCACGGTCTTCGAACCGTGAATTATGTGTATTAGTATAGGGATACCTTAAGGGTCTACATTCCTGAAAAAAAAGGGAGTTAGAAACGATTTATTTTTTCCGATTGATGAAGGGATGTATGAGTTTATAAAGATAAAAATAATTGAAAAAATTTTTTATAAGTATTAAATGCATGAAAAGGATATTCCTCATCATTTTTGGTTATTGTTGAACATTTCCACGATCAAAACTAACAAATATTTTTGTGTTTTTTCATTTCAGTATTGAAGTCTTTCATTTAGTTAATGCAGTGTCTATCTCCTTTTTCTTTTAGAATTTAGCGTTTTTTTGTAAATGATATTACAAGAATGTGTTGTTTTCGCGAAATTTATTTCTTTGAATTTTTGTATTCCAAATGATAAATATTCATTTTTATCAAAGACAAGTCATCAAGGTTTGTTTTAGCCGTCGATAAGTGAAAATCAATTGTTAATAACAATTATGGATTTTAACATGGAATTGAATTCCTTTTAAATGACACGCCCGGCAGGTATTTCCTCCCAGATGACTGATAAAGGAAAAAGAGAGTATTATACCAAATTATACAGGCAGTATGGTATCTAGTTCAGGGTAGTATTTCTAGTTATATTCCCTGTGCCCCAACATTTGTCCTATTAAGCTGAATAATCCAATAAATAAACATTGATGCAATGCACTGCCATCTGGCGGTATACGTTTCTTACATTGAAGGCGAAAGACTCTTAAATATTTGTATATTCGGTGACAACTGAAAATCGTGAACATCTTCTTGAGAGCATTCGAAAAGATCAAAATGATGTATCAAACCGTCAGGATGAGTAATGTAAAACAAAACAAAAACTCCAAGCAGAACCTAATGAACACAGTGCAGATAGCAATTTTTTTATCTGCGAAAAATAAATCGAATATATACCTCAAGAACCTCAAGTTACTATAATTGATAATACTTATTGATCCTGAAGAATCATAAATGTAGATGATATCAACAAAAGATAGCACTCCTACACCTCTATAATAACTCTACTGGGAGCTATTTTAATAATTTCATTCGCTTAATCTGATGAAGTCTTCGTAAATGACTAAAACGCCACCAGATAACATAAATAACGATAATCCTTATCGAGAAAATCAGCCTGACCACCATATTATGCCGCGACTGCACTCTGCTGTATCAGTAGATTCGGCACGCTTTACGCTGCCAATCGAAATGGTGTGGACATGGCATTACACATAAACGAATATTCTATAATATATCGATTAGGTATGCGGGGTATCAGTGGTAAGTGCACCATAAATCTAGCGATGTGAGCATCAGTGAATTCTGAGAATATTTCTTACTAGGAATGGCCACAATTATCTTGATTTCAGCGAGAGGTTGATTGCAATTCTCCGCACCAGAGTTGTTTATTATATCTGAGTTATTTATTTACATTTCTGATACTTCGACATGATTTCTCTATTATCCGATTGTTCGCTTCTGATCACGAATCAACATGAGGTAGGTAGGGGAAATACGTACAAAACGACATATATGGACAAAATTACATAGGCATCATAACTTGAGTTTGGAGGTATCAAATGCAGAACTGTCTACCATATCACACGACCCGAGTGGGCTCTATTAACCTCTGAAAACTCGCAAGCGCTACTCTAGTTCATTTGGTCGTTATGAGTGATAACAGAAATAAATAGTTCACGAGTTTTTTCTCATTGCGCCAAATTTACAGAAGAAATGGCCAGTTTTCACCTTTTTTTCATTTATATTGCATTCATTTCAAACTTTACTCATTTGTTTTTGTATTCACGAAGTTTTCTTCATGTTGAATATACCAACTTTGTGTATTCATTCGATATATTTCGAGTTTCATAATGCTTTATGGACAAAATGACATAAAGAGTGAACGGACAAAATGGAATTGCATGCTCAGTCATTGACAAACTCAATAATCCAGTATCCTTCAAACTCCCACCAACCTGCAGTATTCAAACTGGTGAACTTTTCGCAATATACAAGTCCCTATTCAGCACCATGACGCCTGGCCAACATACACTGTGTCCGTAAAGTATGGAACAAATTCATTTTTAGCTAAACAGGTCATTTTAAGAAATAATCCTGAAACACGTCGATTTTTGATGTTAATTTACCGTATTTTAAAATTATAATCTAATATACAGGGTGAATTACGTTCGAGTTATGACGTCACCGTCATTTTTTTTAAATGGAACACCCCCATTTTGTCTCAATTTTCGGATTACTCTAGCTGAGCTGATTCCAAAAATGTATCACATGTTGATTCCAATTGGAACAGGGTGGACAAAAATACAACAGTTTTGTGTGTGCTCATAAAGTATCGCGTACGTTCTTTATTAGGTAAATTAACAATGCTATCAAAAATACTTATTGTCTAGCGGCAATTGGTTTGAATGTAACACCCCGTAGTTTGCTATGTTTAAAGTAATGAAAATCAGCTGTTTCCAAACATGTTACTTTATGAGCACACACAAAACTATTGTATTTTTGTCCATCCTGTACCAATTGGAATCAACATGTGATACATTTTTGTAATCAGCTCAGCTAGAGTAATCCGAAAATTGAGACAAAATGGGGGTGTTCCATTTAAAAAAAATGACGGTGACGTCATAACTCGAACGTAATTCACCCTGTATATTAGATTATGATTTTAAAATACGGTAAATTAACATCAAAAATCGACGTGTTTCAGGATTATTCCTTAAAATGACCTGTTTCGCTAAAAATGAATTTGTTCCATACTTTACGGACACAGTGTATAGCAATATTCACAGACTCATTGTCCTCAATACAAGCGATTTCCAACATTTACTCTAGGAACCCATTGATACTAAAAATTCAAGAACGATGCAATATACTTAGAACGAACAAAAACATCTATACGACCATAATTTGGGTACCATCTCATATGGGTATTGAGGGAAATGAAACTGCAGATCCATCTGCGAATCTGGCACGAACCTCTGATCTTCCCATCAGAAACGTACAGCTGTACTCTGACTTAAAGGCATCAATAAAGTTGAAATCTCTTGGAGACTGGCAAACCCAATGGAATAGCAGCAATAATAAACTTCGTGCAATCCAATCCGAAATAGATTCCCCGGTAAAAATTTATCTAAAAAGGAAAGACAAAATAGTAATGAGATTAAGAATTGCACACACAAGGCTGACACACAGCTACTTGATGTCATCGGAAGAACATCCTATATGCGAATACTGCCCAGAACATCGATTGACTGTGGAACACTTCCTAATCCGCTGTCAACATTATGATGACATCAGACATCGAGTGAGCCTCAAAGATAATTTAAAAGACATCCTCAGCTCACCAACACAAATTGAAGCAGCAATAGAATTCCTGAAAGAAAGCCAACTGTACAATCAATCATATATGATCAATACTGTTAATATCCATATTTTGTTAAAAATTTTGTGTTCATCTGTAATGTAAAAATAGAATTTTGTACTGTGTCAATGGCCTAGTTGCCGAGACACAATAATTAAAAAAAAAAAAAACAAAATGAAATAGGTATTTCAGCTGAATTTACAGTATCTATATGACAACAACGGGACCATTCATCCCAGGCTCCATCAGCAAACAAAGAGCCAGGACTTGTCTCAACATATTCATAACAAATTATTATCTGCGGCTAATAAAGGCAATGCTTCTTTACCTATTCTAGCTGATCCTATGAGGAGGTTCCTCCAATCCCTAAAGGACGATTCATAAGTGGACAAGGCAAACGTGAGCCGAAGACTCGATAAACGTACTTTGTTTCAACTTCAACTTCTACACCAAGTATTGCAATCAAATCGAAAAATGAGCCCTTACATCTTCCAAAGAGAGGGAGACAAGTAACTAGGGCATTTTTCATAGAAGACAATGAAGAAGAGACTGTTCCTAGCAACTTTCGAGATGATAAAGACGACTGTCCATCTGTCTATTGTTATGACCATTTTTACCGATTTAGATCGGGAATAAACCAGTCTTCTCCAGGATCCTCCCTGGAAAAGACTGGTGACGATGCATGCATTGGTTGCAATGGTCTCACGCATCTTGTGCTGATGTTCCTAGAAGAACCAAGCGTTTCATTGGTGAACTTTGTCAGTAGAAAACTACAGTTGCCTGTTGCAGGTATGTCATTTTGTCCATAGCATGCGGACAAAATGAATTTCGTTTTTCCCAATTTATATGAGTAAGGATATTTCATTTTTTGGAACTCTCATTGATGGTTGATTAGATTATATAAAGAAAGGGCCAAAGATCATAGGTGTAGAGTGTAGAATATGACATTACTGTGACTCATAACTTACAAGACATGCCTCTTAAACAAAACCCTGTGTCATTTTGTACGTATTTCCCCTACTTCTTTGACCTCTATAATGTTTGGAAGAATATTAGAGTTATTGCATATCATTCACTCTCGACTCCCTATTTTGAGACCATTTTTCAGATAAATTACTGAAAATTCAATTCAATGATCGTGCTGCCAAAATTGCACAGTTCCAAAAAAAAACTGATTTCTGGCCTAGCTTTCATTAATTCATAATTGAAAATGGTAGGTAGGTAGTCAAAATACTTAGGTAACTCAGGTGACTTAGCAAATATACAGAACTCGACCTATCAGCTCGCTTTCTCAATTGTATAAGTTGTCCATGAAAATGATTTGTTTCGCCGACACCTCCCACAATACCCCTTCATACAATCGGATTCCTCACTGTTGAGTCGAAAATTAACAGTGCTGTGCCTGAGGTGGCGTAAGGACACAGTAACAAAGCCTACACAGAACACAACAGCTTACTCCGAACGGCGCAAGATACAAGCTTCTGAGGGGTCCCCTCGGAAAACCTAGGAGTACCAATAAGTTTAATCATAATCAATCAATCAAACCTACAGGAAGGCCAAATGGTCATGGCCACTACGAGGCCAGGATTTGGATACGCCAAATCAGCATGTAACAAATAATTACTGCTTGAAACTGTAAGGTAATCTACTCTTAACTTATTTTGGATTCCGCAGGCTTGCTTCCGAGTTAATCCTTGCATCCCGAGTAGAGCCAAAGAGTGCAGCTAACTCAGATAACTCTGACATAATTTCACAGTTTAATCAGAGAAATATTAATAGCAATTTGCAAATGAAATCTTACTGACAATAACGGAACTGGCAAATTCAATAAACCCAAATCACTCCATAGGTTGCTTTTCTCTTCAACAAAAAAAATCTTAATTGAGCTACTTGAAGATGAATTGAAGTTCACGATAACAGACATGCTCCATTCCTCAAGATGTTATCAGAATGTCATTCCAACACTTGCCCCACCCAATATTGAAACCGATAGCCATTATGGAAAATGAAGTGGTAAATGGATGACATTCAAACGATTCAAACTCCATGTGGAGGCAAAGCTTTCAGCGGAGGTTGCATATAAATGTTTGGTGCCGATATTCGCAATGAATATTCAGCAGGTGGATGCGTGAGACTATCAATTAAAACAAGCCTCAATTTGTATTTTCGCTAGAGCAAGACGACTAATTTATATGTTGCACATCATTGCATTTCAATCTCTGCCAATGAGCAATCAATTTGCATTCGAACATGCAGGAAGATATATTTCTTCGTGTTACCTTGAAATTATTGTTCGAAAGGGGGTACACGTGAAGAAAATGAATTGAATTTATTGGTCGATCCTATTTGAATATTGGATTTGCGTTGTCATTTTCTATAGGTAGGATGAAGCAAAAAGAATCATCATCTAATCGACGAAAATATTGTATACAATTTTCGTATTTCGATTCAGCCCATTTTTTATCTGTCATGGAAAACCCTTCGTTTTCCATGGATTAGCAATTTACTCCCATTCAGATTCATCTAATCCCATAAACTTGTGACCTCGAAGAAAACCAACGGATTAGGTTGGTTTTCCATCAGATCAAATCATATTACATTATCATGGATTCATGAGGCCTTTCCGTACTGCGATCATCATCAACTTTTACCAAGCCAACAGATTATTCAGTTATCCAATTTTTCATTTTGAGGATATCCCTAATATTAACTGATTTAAAGAAAGAAATAATATATCGATACACCTATCGACAAATGCAATATCTAGCTTTCAAATAATCTTGCCGTCAGACAATTTAGTTGACAGACAAATAAGTTATCACACAAACTAGTTGTCAGACAAACTACTGGTCAGACAATTCACCTGTTAGACAATCTAGTTGTCAGATAATCAGCCCGAATGATTGGAGCGTCGACTGAGAATCAAACTTTATGGAAGTCTTCAATATTGCATTAAGAGAAGATTCGATAGAGACGAGGAATGATATACTGAGTATTTCATACAGTTTCAAAAATATTCAGTAGACATATTTCATGATGCATTATAGATCTGCGAAATTTGAGTCATAAATCTTTCACTAATATTCACAAACGAAAGAATAAAGCAGAATATATTTCATGAATATATTCGAAATATTAATGGGAATGCTACAAAATATGAAATTTTCACCCAATTATGTCATTGAATGATTTCTGAAGTATTCTTCTTCAACTGTGAATATTTCATGCTGTGTAGGCCTTTCGGTGAGAGAAAAACATAGAATAGGTAAGAGTCAAAGACCCTTCCAGTATTCTTCAGCTTCCTGGTGAGAACCCGTTTTCGACGACGATTAGTGAAAATTCACCTGGTTTTAATGTGCAATAATCTAGTTTTAATTATTGAATTAAAATTTTGGGGAACTTTTGCCAATTATATTCAGTAATAAATTTCACAGTCAAGTCAATAAAACTCTTGACATACCGACCACACAACGACTTCACCATTTTATGTTACCAAATTCGTGTTTTAATAATTTTTTTCAGTCTCATAATTATTGGGATGTAAATTATTTTATGACTAATAATTTTCTACTAGCCATTTTGATGCCAAACTACCAAAGTTGTTATAACAGTAAATTTCATTCAGAATATCAAAAAAAATGAAAGTTTCTTCTTACTATTCTTTTGCATTTTTTTATTTGTAGTCGAGCAGACAATGAAGATCACCGTCTGAGTATTTGAAGTGTATATACCAAGTACATAATTAGAAATTGTTGTAGGTAAAGAAACACACTAAAATTCAATATATTCATATTCTTTCGGCTATCGATTTCGGCATTTTGCCATCATCAGGCCAGCTGAAATATAACCAAGTATACATTGAAAAAACAATCAAACAAAAACATGAAGTCAAATCTGAGTATAATTTTTCTCCGACAGAAACACTTACCGTCATATCGAGAAACAACAACATCAGTCAGAACAATCATTTAAATGTTTTTAACAATTATTGTACGGTCAGGTAATAAAATAATTACAGAGATTATCACTCTTAACCAACATAAATTCAACTGACAAGCAGGTGGGAAGATCGAGCGAAAGAAAGTGAATCACAGATAAAGGCAAGTCAAAACCGTCACAAGTGTCAAACGAAATAAAAACAATACAGGAACATCTATCGGATAAATAATTTTAGAGTAATTTAAGACAATTTTACAAACACTTAAACATATGCCTTCCAGTAAATTCTGAAATATCGTTTAAAAGTAAACTATTATTTCCATTTTTGAGAATTTCATATTGTTCTAGCAATGGAAAAAATGACATACACATGAAATATTACTCATGATAAAATAAAGGCTCATTATATTGCATTGATTGTCCTTAATAAAATTCATAAAAGTTTTTTGGTTTGTTTCCATATATGACTTCGTTGCAGCACAAAATAATAAATTATTTTAATTTTGCATACCAATTTTTGTATCCTATAACTTTTCAGACAACGGATTCACACAATAATTTATCATTACCTGTATTCAAGATTTTGAAAATCAGTTCAACGTTTGAAGATTTATATTATTTCCAGGCACTTAGCCAGGATTTTCTTTCGGGGGGCCCACAATTTCGGGGGGGGGCCACAATAAGTAAACATTGCAAATTTTGTCAAATATACAGGCATTTTTTGATATATACAGGCATTTTTTGATATTTCGGGGGGGGGCACGGGCCCCCGGGCCCCCCCCCCTCGCAACGTGCCTGATTATTTCATTCCTCAATTCGATAGTATCACTTTCATTCATAAATAGGAATAAATAGTCCGAATCTATCTTTGCGAATATTGAAATACCAGAAAAATATGAGACGCTAAAAAAAGAGATTAATTTTACGTATTTTTTCCTGTGAAAAATTATGAAGTTGGGACTGGTGAACTAGAATCCATCGGCAAGTTCGCTAAGAATAAGCAGATCCAAGCTACTGACGGCCATTCCAAATATTCCTGCAATGATGTTCTTGAAACATTTTGTTCGGAATCGGAATTCCTGAAATTTACAGTAAACAATTTTCACCTATAACGTTGCCGAAGGACTCGCAATTCCTACCCCAAAACATGATTATTTCATGACTGGCACTCCACTCTATGTAAGATGTCAAGAAGATGAGAAAAATATGGATCAAACAATAGACACACAAATAGAATTAAGTATGTAGCAATTCCATACCAGAAACTAAGAACAAAATAGGTATGGCGAAATTCCTGCGGCGAGTATTAAATCACCAGCAATTGACTATTCATATATTTTCATCCAAAATGAAGCTTGATTTATGTCATTGTGGATGAATGTCCAGAAATACATCGATGTTGACTACCTATAGATTTCATGAGTTATTGTTCAATAAAATTTCATTTTCAAACCAGAGTATAAATAAAACATTATCTTGTGGTAATGGCTGGCAATAGCAGCATGAATAAAGTCATTGAATATGGAAATTGAGCTTAACTCTTGTATACTGGAGTCTGGACAGAATTGCATCTAATACCTATAGGTTTTCCGCCAACCCATTCGGCGTTTTATCTCTTAGTGTCCGTGGAATAACGCAAAGGAGAGGAGAAATTTTGCAAAATCAATGAGGCGCATCGGTTGTTTCGAGTGATTACGGAACGAAAAATATAAAAGTTTAGTCGTAATTAGCAAACTGAAGCTTAAGGGTCTACGTCCCTGATAAAAGGGAGTCAGAAACGATTTAATTTTTTCTGATTGATGAAGAGATGTATGAATGTATAAAGATCAAAATATTGAAAAAATATCTTATAAGTAGGTACCTACCTAATGAATGAATAAAAAGGATATTTCCCATCATTTCTGGTTATTTTGCAACATTTTATCACCATCAAAACGAACAGATATTTTCGTGTTTTTCCAATTCAGTATTTATTTACCTTTATTCACAGAAATATACAAGTGAATAATTTCAACCCATCAACATTTTACATGCATGGGGCGTCAAGACAATGAATATGAATAAGATTATATAAAAAATATAGGTCAAATTATATGAAAAACAGAATATTAAAATCAGTAAGTTAACATTTAAATAAATCACAAACATAACAGTCAATGACAAACTATTCGAAATTGCTTGACCAAAATTCATCCATACTTAGTATGATCTTTCATGCAATATTTTTTTCATTTCAAATTTGAGATTTTTTTTATTCGTCCTTTTGAGACCCTCAGGAATTTTGTTGTAGATTCGGATAGCTCCGTGGTTAATGCTTAGCTGAGTCGCCAACAGCCTGTGGTACGGAGTTGAAAATTTCCTTGCATTTCTCATGGAATAATTGTGATATTCTCCATTTCGAGTTAATGTGTCCTTGTTGTGAATGTAATACAGGGTGGCCATTAGAAAACGAAACAGACAAGATTACAGACGAAATGAATTTTTTCGATAGAAATGCTCGGACAGGTCGATTTCTGTTTCGAGGGGGACAACTTAAGATGTAGGTTACGGACGCATAGCGCTTCAACCCTTGCTACTACAATCCTCACCCCCAATTTTTGAATAGGGAAGATGGGGTGAGTGATACCTCATTTGAAAGGTATTTTTATACTGATTTCAGCACAGTAATTGTTTTTTCATTTTATGCATTAGTTCTCGAAATATTCTTAACTAAGTATTTGAAAATGAAGTGGTGTTTTCATGGCACTTGTAGTGTTTTTTTGTGAAAAATCGACATTTTGATTAAAGATTTCTATGTCAGTGGATTGGAGGAAGGAAGCCACAGTCATGGTTGTTTTGAAGCTCAAGATGTCGATTTTTCACAAAAAAACACTACAAGTGCCATGAAAACACCACTTCATTTTCAAATACTTAGTTAAGAATATTTCGAGAACTAATGCATAAAATGAAAAATCAATTACTGTGCTGAAATCAGTATAAAAATACCTTTCAAATGAGGTATCACTCACCCCATCTTCCCTATTCAAAAATTGGGGGTGAGGGTTGTAGTAGCAAGGGTTGAAGCGCTATGCGTCCGTAACCTACATCTTAAGTTGTACCCCTCGAAACAGAAATCGACCTGTCCGAGCATTTCTACCGAAAAAATTTATTTCGTCTGTAATCTCGTCTGTTTCGTTTTCAAATGGCCACCCTGTATATGTATATTGAAGTCTATCATTTAGTTAATCAAACGTCTATCTCGTTTTTCTTTCAGAATTTACCGTTTTTTTGTAGATAATATCACAAAAATGTGCTGTTTTCGCGAAATTTATTTCCTTGAATTTTTTCTATTCGAAATGATAAATATCCATTTTTACCAACGACAATTTATTAAGATTTGTTTGTCGTCGATTAGTCAAAATCAATTGTTTCTTACAATTGTGGATTCTAACATGGAATTGAAATTCTTCCAAATGACACGCCCCGTAGATGACTGGTGTACTGGTGAAGGAAAGTGTAATATATTCATATTTGAATATCCGAAATAATGTTATAGGAAAACGCGTATATCGCGATGTTTTTTTATGTATTCACATGCTGCTTATGTTTGTTATAACATCAGTATGAATCTAGTCAGTTCCAAATCGAATGTCGATTGATGAACACAATAAATTGAGTTGTATATTCAACAGAGTTTAATTTAAACTTTTATGCAATAGCATAGAATGTTACAGAAAGAGAGAGTATTATGTGTGAGATCCAGTTCAGGGTAGGATTTCTTGTTATATTCCCTGCGCCCCAACATTTGCTCTAATCCAATAAATGAAAATTAATACACAGCACTGCCATCTGGCGATATACGTTCCTTATTTTGGAGGCTAAAGACCAAAATTTTGGGAATTCAAAATGGCATTCATTTGGAAAATTGGAACATGAATCATAAGTATGAAAATATACAATGTGGTCAACTTTTCTGTACCAATCCTGCCATATTCAACAGAAAAACAAATTTAACAAACAAACTTTCATGCTTTCTCCCAAAGAATGGAAATTAAATATTGAAGTCGTTTGCAAATACATATTTCAAATTTCACAACAAATCAGCTTTTCGAGGAGATCCAAAGTCGATGTTTAGTTGTTGTTAAAATGCCTAGAGAACGTGTACGCGGAATTTATCGCCAGCTAAGTGAATTTGGAAGAGGTCGAATTATTGGTCTACGGTAGGTGGGGTTGTCATTTGGAGAAATTGCTTACCTTACAAACAGAAAGCCAACTACTGTTATGTGATGTTTGATAATGCCCTAAATCGAAGAAGAGCAGGCACCGGACGTCGGAGGGGCACAAACGGAGTTCAAGATCGACGTCGATTATTTATGGCCATTAGAGACCGTTGGCTGATAAGTGGTTAGGAGAACAGGGCCATCATGTAACTGTCCACACAGTTTACCGCCGGATAAGATCTTTTGGACTGCAGCATTTTCGACCTCAGCTTGTGTTACCTCTGACGATTTAGCAACGCCGGCAACGATTACAGTGGTGCAGAGAACGACAACATTGAAATGTTGAATGGCATCAGGTTGTCTTTTCTGATGAATCTCGATTCTCCTTGGGTGCACATGATGGCCGAAGAAGGGTTAGACGACGACAGGGAAAGACGTGAACCTCAGTTTGATGTTGAGCGTCATGTACACCGGACAGTAGGCGTTATGATATGGGGTGCTATTGCATATGCAAGTAGTTCACCTTCAGTCTTTATTCGAGGTACATGATTGCTCTGCGTCACCTTCAAGAAATAGTGGAGCCATATGTTCTCCCTCACACCGGCTCGAGAAACCAACATTTCAGCAAGATAATGCTCGACCTCATGTTGCCAGGGTTAGTTTAAAGTTGGTTGATGCGAACCATGTGAATCTTTTGCCATGGCCCGATAGAGCATGTTAAGGACATCATGACTTGGAAATTTACCCTAGCCCCCAAGGACTTTGGCGGCTCTGAGACATGAAGTACAGGTAGCTTGGGAAAGTATTCCCCAAGAAGAAATAGACCATCTAATTGCATCATTGCCAAGACGTGTTGGGAAGTGTATAGATAACCACGGTGGACAAACACATTGTAAAAAAAATTGTAACTCTTCGTTTTTTTTTCTCCAAATTTTGATCATTTTTAATCACTGTCGCTATCGTATTAATGAAATGAAAATGGCTACCAAGGATAATGTCGTGGTAACTGTGTGGATTCACGAATAAAATAGTTGAAAAATGCCTTCGTCTCATATTAATAAAATTCCTATATTCTCGAAGAGATTCTTGGCGTTTCCCTACCTAATAGTGAACCACCGTAATAACCTATTCTGGGCAATCTCCACGTTCCATTAGATAGCAAAAACGATCTGCCTTTCCATAAATCGGGATTCGCTAAACTTAGAACTATTTCACGAACTTCCAGGGCATCTGCGATCATCATGAAACCATCTCACACCATATAAATTAGCGGAATCGATGCAGAAGGCAGCTTTAATCTATAATTAATAAATTCAATAAGTTCAGTACGGACAGTCGAGACTTGGATCGTGATGTGAATGAATTGAATATCATGCTTGTTTGCCGCTCGGAATAGTAACCATTATCATCCATTACCGCGGTAAATGGACCAGAAGAAGAACAGCCTCCGGCGAGTATGATCTTTCTTGTGAGACCATTAGGAGTGGATTCAATTATTTTTGACCTTTTTGCTAAATGTTTCAGGAAAAAGTTCTCAGAATCTGAACGTTTACGAGCGATTCCTCGATTTTTGCTCGCCGAGTATTATTCCTGCTAATTTGAAGGAATTCGTTAAGAGTCTTGTGGTTCGTGAAGTTGAAGAGAGAAGGAATCGGAGCGTCATTTTGAATCTAATCAGCACTGCAATCTTCGAATGCAAATATTCAGGTTTTTCACGTTCAAACGTCAAATTTGCAAGCTGCCTCCACATAACCCAACCTCTAATTCTGCTTTCTATGACACCTACAACTTTATTCCATCAAATTATAATGATGTATTGGGTTTAGTACATTGATTATTTCAAAGTGAAACACGTATACATTTCTCGGATAGAGATAGAGAATAAAATTGGTGTTCAAAAGATAACAGTAAAGTAGTTAAAAGAGAAGGAAGTTCAAGAGAACAGTAGTCAGGGCCGATCCTAGGGTGTTTGCCGCCCGCGTGCAGAATCCTTATGTGCTGCCCCAAAGACAAAAAAATATATTTTTTTTACAGTTTTATATATACAGGGTGTCCCAAATGAGATCGCTCCCGCCGATCTGGTCTGTCGGGATCATTGAGATATATGATCCGGGACAGACCAGATCGGCGGTAGCGATCCCATCCGCAGTCCAGATCTGTAACAAATCTGGACTGCGGATCAGATCTCACAGATTTCCCTTTCGTGTGTGCCTTGCTAATGCCCGGCTTATTAATTGCTCCAAAGAGATGGGGTTTTCACTAGTTTCACCAGTTTATCGAAGAGATTTTTTTAAGGCTTGGCTGGCATTTCATTTTATCAACACAGGGTGTTTTACTAATGTTGGTCAAATTCAAAGGGGAAAATATGTATTATTTAAAATGAAACACCCTATAATGTTTGATCTCATTCGAAAGAACAATCATTCGCCTTTCCAAAAATGTATAGTTTTCTATCTTTTGTTTCATCAACAACAAAGATATTCGAAGTTTCATGCAGTAGGTAGTACATTTTTATATGAACGTATTTTTATGCCTAAAATCAACTTATATGACTTTACAAAATAACTATTGTCAAAATTGCGGATTTTGTTGTTTTTTTTGAGCTGATTTTAGGCATCAAAAATTAAAATACGTTCATTTAAAACTACTAATTAAAAATGTACTACTACATAAAACATCAAATATCTTTGTTGTTAATGAAACAAAATATAGAAAACTATACATTTTTGGAAAGGAGAATGATTGCTCTTTCGAATGAGATCAAACATTATAGGGTGTTCCATTTAAAATAATACATATTTTCCCCTTTGAATTTGACCAACATTAGTAAAACACCCTGTGTTGATGAGATGAAATGCCAGCCAAGCCTAAAAAAATCCCTGTGATAAACTAGTGAAACTAATGAAAACCCCATCTCTTTGGAGCAATTAATAAGCTGGGCATTCATGTTTAAAATCAGTCACTCTTATTTGGGACACCTGTATATACAGGGTGATTTTTTTAAGTGTTTCATTAGAAATATTCGAGGGTGGAATTCTGATACGAATTCAAAATTTTGTATTTTTGTTCTAGAGTACATGAACTTGAATTGTGAAATATTTTCAAGCGGAATATACTTCCGGCTCTGCCGGAAATAAATGTAAACTTCGTTATTTCAAATGCAACATCCTGCATATTTATACATATTTGAATTCTTCGTTTGATTCCGCACTGATTTGATGTATGATATGCGCAACCACTTCAAGTGATTGTTGTGTTATAGCCTGATTGTCAAATTTGTTGACAGAAAGAGTGTCACAAATTAGAGTTAATACCTCAAAAATCCCTCATTGTAAGAAATTTTTTTTGCCACAGTGGAACAAGAGAAAGAACGCTAGAATGATATACATAGGTATCAAAAGTAGGTTCTTTATTTGCTGCGAATGTGATAAATAAACAAAGCAGATAATGAATGATGACTAAATAAAAAAATTTAAGTTTAAAAATGGCATATTCTTACTATTGACATAGCCTTCTTGAAAATTATCTTGATAAACCTGATGTTTAGACAAAGAAACCTGGCTTTAGTCGTTAACTTCGAATTTTATTCAATAACGGCCAAACTACTGATTTTAAATACATGAAATGTTTGGAACACCCTAACTACTTTTTCACCAGCAATCGATCGGAATTACAAAATTATATGGTTGCCATATGAAAAAAATGAGATTTCATAGTTTAATTGAGGCTCACTTTGAAGCCCTGTTTCAGACACCCTATATAATATTTCCTCATAATTTATACAAGAAGAAGTATCAGCGTATTTTTTCTTGTTGTTGTTGTTGAAGATTTGTTGAATATCATATTTTTCAAAAACTGACATATAAAGGAAACGGTCTGCGGCCGCCCCTTGAATTTGGCCGCCTGCGTGCGGGGCACGCGCTGCACACCTGCTAGGATCGGCCCTGACAGTAGTAGGCAGATTTCCACTCTAAACGATTCTCGTATGCAAAACCAAAACAAATGTATGCTAAATAATATTGAATATACTGCTATACAGGGTGTATTGGTGAGGCTTTTCTTTTGATAGGTGATAGAACTCATCGAAAGAGGTCATTTTACCAAAAATTTCTTATATGAAATGTTCAATTCGAAAAATTTATAAAAAAGCGGGATATGTCAAAATGATCTGTTTTACGCACTAGAATTTTTTTTGCAAATCTTTTAGACAAGAAGACAAAAACAAGAGATGTTGATATCTAGGGAGGAGCAGGCGAGGGGTCCTTTAAAGTTTCGTCCGATCGTGTCAGCGATAGGATCTCCTACATATAACCTCTCCAAGTTACATGACATCCTTGTACAAGTAGGCACCACATTACCCTATAATCTGAAAAACAGCTATGATGTCAGAGAACAAATATCACGTGTCAACATACCTGATGACTTTATATTGATGTCTTTGGATGTGGCGAGCCTCTTTCCATCAATATCCAAAGATCTAATAATTGAAATAATTAACAACAAATGGAGTACAATAGAAGCGTATACATACATTGCCTCAAAAAGTATGTTCCGACAACTTATAAAGCATATTTTTGATAATAGCTTCTTTCAATATGAGGATGAACACTTTCAGCAGCTGGATGGATGCAGTATGGGAAGTCCATGTAGTCCAAGCCTTGGTAATCTCATAATGGACTACGTAGTGCACAAAGCCTTGGAAAACAAAGAGGACATCAGAATTGAATGGATCAGATACTACGTAGATGACGCAGTCCTAATAGTTCACAGGGATGACGTCCAGAAGACAGTAGACTTGTTCAACTCCATACATACCAAAATCCAATTCACAGTGGAGCTGGAAGAAAACAACAGTTTACCTTTTCTAGATCTTTTGCTGATAAGAGAGAATAATAAAGTTCTTACTGACCTATATATGAAACCTACCAGTTCCGGCAGAGTTCTGAATTTCCATTCCACTTGCCCGATGTCGCATAAAGTCTCTATCATTACCAGCGCAAAATACAGAATCCTTAAACTCAGTGACAAAAAATTCCACCAAAATAATTTTAATAAGTTCAAAAAAATACTAAAAATGAATAATTACCCAGAACAACTAATTAACAAGATCTTCTACTCCAGCAAACAGATTAAAGACAAAAACGATGATGTCAAATATTATAAATTTCCTGCAGTGGGCATAGTGGACAAGAAAATACAAACAGCTTTAAAAGGACATAAAATAAAACTAGGCTTATATAATCACAAGAACAACTACAATCAAATTTACACAAAACTGAAATCTAAAACAGATAACATGCACAAATCAGATGTAGTTTACAAAATATCCTGTAAGGAATGCCCTACAACATACACAGGTAACACAAGCCAATATTGCTACATGCGAGCGAAACAACACGCTAATGATGTAAAAAACAATAAAGAAACCACAGCGCTCGCAAAGCACGCTAAGGACTTCGAACACGAATTTGATTTCGAGAACGTGAAGATAATGGCAACGGAACATGTCCTAGAAAAGAGAGAAATCTTGGAAATACTTGAAATACATAAAGATAAAAACAGCTGCAACTTCAAAACAGACACTGCGAAGTTAAACACAATGTATAAGGTCCTAATGAGTTGACATTATGAGGATTAATACATAAGGGAGAAGAAGGATTAAAAAATGGGTTTTATGAAAGGTGAAAAGAATGTACTGGAGCGACATCCAGAGTACGGAAGTGGAAACGATGATGTGCTGATCATATGACAAACACAGATAACTGTTAACACAATCGAATGACATTTAATTAGGTAGAACGCGATCTCTTTGCATTGTTGTGAAAATTAAAATCCTTAATAATTCTAAATTCAAATAATCTTTTTATTGATACAAAACTAACTCCGTGTGCTCGATATATATGATTCCGATGTTGAGAGTTTTGACAAAGGTGATTATTGAGAGACTGTAAGTGTTTCCCATCACAACCTTGTTATACTATTGTGTCTGATGAAGGTGTTGTTTTTTTATAATAGTTGTGTTGTCTTATATTTTAATATTGTATGGTATAATGACCTATATTTTGTGTTGTACATGTTTTAGCGATTTTTACATATCGTGCTTTCCAAATTTTCAGCCTCTGATGAAGCCAAAATAAAGTTGGCGAAACGTTAGGTGAACTCCTAGTTTTACTTACCTGCTACTCTTGTCCTAGCAACCCGCTACAATACTGTCAACTAATAACTTATTTTTATTGTCCTCGATATTTCAAAAATATCTTAAGAAGAAAGGTTTTTCATTCAATTCGTGATAAATCATGCTATATCAACCTATTTTGTATTCAAAACAACAATCTTTCATGAATATTTAACAGAGCTTTTGAGAAGCCGTTGCCAGCTTGTTGATTTTTCGTATAACATAGTATAAATATCTTTGAATTCTACCATTGATCGCCTTCCTTAATTTCAGGAATCGATCCATCTATGATGTCTTTGATCTGTGATTTCAACTACCGTTGAGAGCGTTGCTAACTGTAACCAACACAAAGGAAAACGAGAATTTTTTTCTAGAGCAATGTTGTTATGATAGGGGAAGTGATTGTGATGGGTATTTTTCTTCGATCTAGAGAAGATCATGTGAAGAGTTTCAGAGAATTAATGCAATATTAACTGTGTGGTGACGAGTTTATAAAATTCACGTGTATAAATTGGCATTTTTTTGGGCGAAAATTATTCCCTAGCCGTTAGTTCCATTGTTCCAGTCAGGATTTTTGCAAATTATAACAAAGGATATTGTTCAGATAGAAACATCGACACAGATTAGTGCTAAGTATCATTCTATTTTCATAAATTTCAATTCAATACGTGGTTTGTATCGACATTCATCATTTATATATCTGAATTTCGTATATCATTGACATTTATTTTTAATATTTTCTTGAAGGAAGGAGCGGTAACAATAAATTTGTAATAGAGTCTGTGCGTATAAAATATATAATTTCATCTTTGTTGTCCTTTACGAAAACTGACTGTTTTTTATCAGTTTATGCTCATCAAGGAATTCAACAATTTGATTATATACATACTTGTATTTCAATCACCTTGGAGAAACAGAAAACGCTAAGTAAAGAAATAGATCTTTAAATATTAATATCCTCGGGATCATTATTTTTGAAAATCGGAATCAATTCAAGTGAAGAAGGAAATATTCCAATTGTGAATGAAAGGTTCACAATTTGAGCCAGGTTGGGAGATACAGGTTCCCCTTCATCTTCAATAGTTCTGAATCTCTACTTTTGCGATGCTTTATTGAAATTACGATATTTGATTCCTCTTCCCTTGACACTGGGAAAAATAAGGACTAGGTACGCTCATTTCTTCGATTTTATAACAATTTCTAGGACAAAGGGGCTTGGATAAAAAAAATGGTAGGTTTTATTTATTTATCGGCTCCTATTTTTGAAGGATAACCGGAAAATTTCAGTTTCGAATACATCTATTTCTCTGGATAAGATCTTTGTTGAATGAAACATTTAAATTCACGACAAAGGGCCAGATCCATAGATTTCTGCGAGCAATCGAGCATCCACATACTTTTATCATTCAAAAACTATTATAACACGATTATGACTTATCTCACGAAGGTCCCCCTTCATAAGAGCAGCACCGCTTGACTAAAGCGATAAATAACGTAATAATCGAGAATGACACGGTAGTTGCCCCAAACACACAGGTGAGCTACCCCATATTTCCGTCCTCTACAACCGCTCACAAATCTGTCGATGCCGCAAAATAGGGCCTCCGTTTCCATCCGCTCCGTTTTGTTGATTCCGACAATCACAAATGACTTCCCATTAATCCTCAACCGTTCAGTTAAATTCAATCGGACTTCCTTTCTGACGGGTTTTGTTCTGAAGCAACGGTGCATGGGAGAACGTACTCTAAATTGTTGGTTAAAAACTAACAGACAGTTTCATTATACATCCACTCGAATTATTTATTTAAAACCCCTAGTTGGGTTTTGCAGATTCACTTCTAGTGAACTATCATTTTCTGCAAATGATTAAGTGGAATTGCTTGGGAGCTACCATACCGCCTATGTACCGGTAGGTAAATAATAAGCACTCGTTCTGTCTTTTTCCTGTAGCAACATTCCCATAATTTAGGTGCATACAGATTTGTGTAACGACATTGAGTGGCGGTATCTCTGTCGTCACGCCTTGAGAGCTGTGGAGCAGTGTTACCAACACCAAACTTTTCAATTACACGACTCCAATTTTCAAATTACACGTTTTTACACGCAACTGATTTCTTCTTCCTTGTTTGTGATTAGGGCTGCCAGATTTGCGGAAACGAAAAATTTTCAATTCCTACCCCCCCCCCTAGCCAGGGATACTGATACCATCTATTACACATCTTTGGATATCATGTTTATTTGCGCGCGGGAAATTTGAATATTGAACAATACCATGTTATGCAAAAATGACGGGGTTGTTCAGATTTTTGCACAATTTGATTCTCTAGCAATGAATTTGGAACTTCTCTAGCAATGAATTTGGAACTACAAGAATGAAAATTATCCGTTAACAATTGAAAAAATCTTTATTTCATAAAACATAAATAGAACAAAATAGGTGTACAAACCAAGTGAAAAATATTAAAAAACAACAAAAAATAGGTGTAGTGTACAAACCAAGTAAAAAATATTAAAAAACAACAAAAAACAGGTGTAGTGTACAAACCAAGTAAAAAAATCAGTACATAAATAAAAATCAGTCAGTTGCTTTTTTCCATATGTTGCAGTCTATCATTTTTTGAGAGGGATTGAATTTCAAAATTCCCCCCTCATTGTTTATACCTTTCATAAAACTTAATGAGAAAGAAAACATAAATAGAACAAAATAGGTGTACAAACCAAGTAAAAAATATTAAAAAACAACAAAAAATAGGTGTAGTGTACAAACCAAGTAAAAAATATTAAAAAACAACAAAAAATAGGTTTAGTGTACAAACCAAGTAAAAAATATTAAAAAACAACAAAAAATAGGTGTAGTGTACAAACCACGTAAAAAAATCAGTACATAAATAAAAATCAGTCAGTTGCTTTTTTTCCATAATATGTTGCAGTCTATCATTTTTTGAGAGGGATTGAATTTCAAAATTCCCCCTTCATTGTTTATACCTTTCATAAAACTTAATGAGAAAGAAAACATAAATAGAACAAAATAGGTGTACAAACCAAGTAAAAAATATTAAAAAACAACAAAAAATAGGTGTAGTGTACAAACCAAGTAAAAAATATTAAAAAACAACAAAAAATAGGTTTAGTGTACAAACTAAGTAAAAAATATTAAAAAACAACAAAAAATAGGTGTAGTGTACAAACCAAGTAAAAAATATTAAAAAACAACAAAAAATAGGTGAAGTGTACAAACCAAGTAAAAAAATCAGTACATAAATAAAAATTAGTCAGTTGCTTTTTTCCATATGTTGCAGTCTATCATTTTTTGAGAGGGATTGAATTTCAAAATTCCCCCTTCATTGTTTATACCTTGTTTTGAAAAGATCAGCGCAGAGATAGTATCTGAAGACAAATTATTTCTGTGGATTGTTTTTATATTATTTAGCTCAGAGAATATCCTCTCAACTGATGCATTTGAAAAAGGTAAAATCAATAAATAAGATATGACCTTCCTCAAATTTGGGAAAAGCAGAATATTTGCAGCATTTTTCAGAAGGAATACTTTTTTCCAATATTCTTCTGCTGCCAAATTTGTATTCAAACCATAATCTGAGTGATTCAACAGAGCATGTTGTCTCCACTCATCATCAACTTCTTGTAATTTCAAATGTTGTTTTAAAATGGGAAATCTATGGAAACACTTCTGCAATGTTTTAATATGGAAGGCTTGTGCTTCACTTGGCTCAACTATAGATATAATTTCAAATACTTGATCATCAAATTTGAATTTTTCCTTTATTTGTGAAGCAAGTGCAATATAAAATTTCAAACATGTCTTATAGAATTGCTCTATCTCATTTATATCAACATTTTGATTGTTGAGTTCTTGAAGACTCTCATTACCTGCAATGCCAACATATACTTTTTGTAAAGGCAAAAAATGTTGAGGATTTGAATGATTAATAGAAAAAATATCTTCATTTTTGAAATAATTCAATTCCAAGAAGTTTGAATATATTATTTTCAATAATCTCTCAGTTTCCGGTTTCAATTTGTGCAGAAGCGATGACTCCCCTTGAAACAAAATGTTAAAGTCAACCAGCAACCCTAGAATGTAGGACATGAACTCCAAATAAATGATGGTGAATTTATTATTCATAATATTGAGCATTTCATCTGTTGTTTTAGAGGGGTCCGAAAGAATATATTCTCTGAAATACATGTGGAGTGGTACGAACTGTTCTAGTACCCTGTCCACACAGGCTTTTAAGGACAACCACCTAGTATTAGATGGAGAAATAATTTTGTGGATTTCAGTCCCAAAAAAATCTTGGAACTCTTTGAATGCTTCAGTTCTTTTTGCACTTCTATGAAAATGAGCACCAATATTTCTTAATAAATCTTCTACAGACCGTGGAAGTTCCAGACATGCCTTAGAAGCACATAAATGTATCATGTGACATGAACATTTAATTAATGTTATATCAGGAAACTCCTTCTTCAAAAGTGCAGCCACAGACTGATCTTTCCCAAACATGCAGTTTGTGGTATCAGATGAAAATCCAACTAGATTTGTCAGAGGAATTCTCTTTTCTGAGATAGTTTTTACTAAACATTTATATAGATCATCTGCAGTGCCAGAGCACTGTTCTACCATATCAAAAAATCTACACATAATCTTGCAATGTTGATGATCAAAATATATAACAGTGAATGCACATTGTTTCTTAGAATAATTATCAGTTGTTTCATCCATTATAATTGAAAAAAAAGATCCATTCCCCCTCAACGTCTCATAAAGTTCCCCACAATAACTTTTTGAAATACTTTCTTTCACTATATGAGTAGCTTTTGTACGATGTAGGGCTAACTCACGTGCTATTTTAGAATCTGGAAAAATATCTTTGCACAAGGGTGTTAGCACATCCATTAGAGAAAATGGAAGATTATTTGTGGCCAAAAGCCCTGCCAGTTTAATTTCAGCTCTTTTCTTTTTGATTTCCAAAGGATTATCAAACATTTTTAATAAATCTGGTGTATTAGCAACTTGTTTTGCATTAAATTTATGCTTCTCAGATTCCAGGTGCCTTGTGATGGTAGCTTTATGAGCTAATACATCAATTTTACATATTCTGCAAAATCCATGTTCATTTCGTTTTCCTTTGGACTTGGATTTGACTAGCCAATCTTTGAAATTAGGATTTTGCAGCCAGCTTTCACAAAAAGTAAATTTCCTTGTTTTCTGTTGACATTTGACAATTTTTTTCTTCATGTTAGTTGAATCTGATTCCTTTACGGAACCTGAGTCTCTAGAATCTTGCTCATATTCTATCTCCATACTATGCAGTTCAGATTCCTGGACGTCATTGTCCTGAAAAAATGTGTAAAATTAGTACGAAATATTAAATAACTGAAAACTTACTTTTCTTTTCAGCCACTTATCCATTGTAAATTGTGTAAAAAATGTAAGAATAAATGATATAGTGACAATAATATAATAATAACAACAGAACACAAATAATATTGTAAAATAACAGGTTGTCTCTGATAATAATAACCAATCAGTAATCACTCTCTTTGTCTCTTTGACACTTGACACAGAACAGAAAACTGTTCATCTTGTTTTTATTTTGTCCAGTCCGTACTCATTGAATATGAAATGAAGTTCGGTTCTGTCGCTTTATGCAAATTACACGCAAATTACACCCATTTTATCACTACACGAAACTTACACGCAATGCAATGAAATTACACGAATTTCGTGTAATTACACGCACATTGGCAACACTACATAGCTGAGATGAGTCTGTGTGAATGCCAGTTTTATATTAAGCTACTGAATTACTGAAAGCTGCATTTGTGTCGAGCGGCGAGCCTGAGAATATGAACTTGGAAACTTGCATTAATTTATACAGAGTGATATATGTGACAGAATAACCGTTTGATGAGTTCTGACTTGGTGGGATTTGAAACTGTATAATGAGCTCTGAAACGTTTACAACCACAGACCTAGCGACTAGCACCACAAAATACGGTAGAACAAGTGTGAGGAGAGGTTAGCAAATATGTGTGCAAATTGTTTTTTTGAGACATTAGTTATTAACTTTGACGTGCAATAAAAAAATGGTACAAACATTGCTTTGCCTCTTTCAAGAAATAAGACAATATTGAGAATCTACGCACGGTCCAGATATCTACTTCTACGCTTACAACGTAACTGAATATTTTCACATTCGTCCAATTTATTCAAAATAGATTATAAGCACTCTAATGAATACCCTTGCTGTTTTTGAATTCTTCAGGATTGTGTCATGTGATGTAGTCTGTTCGCTACGAAAATACCTATGAATTTAAATTTTCTTCTAAGATATATTGCCGATAACTATTCAACAGCTTTTCGCCACCAGCATTATTTTGAATTCGCGATAAATTTACTTCTTTGGCCATAATGGAGAGAATGAATAGCACAGCAAATAGGGATAATTGATAGAATTGTCGTAAACCTACGCAAAAGTACAGATAACTCAATCATAGGTCTGAGTAACCAAATCAGTTGAACAATAGGACAGGAATTGAATAATTGCTTATGGAACAGCTAGATAAGCATTGAAAGGACGCATGGGCTCGCCTTCCCATGAATTTGCACTGAATGGTAAGGTATTACATTTTCTCACATCCTTCAGATAACCTTCCACTCACAATGGGAATGTCCACAGAGACATGTTCCATTACTTTTGTTATGGGACGAAGTATGTGTGGGTGATGTACGTTAAGAAGATTAGACGACTTGGGGTCGGAGTCTTATTTGCAAAACTGATTTTTGTTACTTGTGAATATACTGACCACATTCGAGTCAAAAAGTGATTTTCGGAATGATGGGGATCATGAGATTTTTTCTACGGCCCACCGCATGCGCACGTGTGGTGATAGAGAATAAATAATATGAAGTTTGTCCTAGATAGACAATAAGAGATTTTTTTGACTGACAGGATCATCGATTCATTGGAACAATTAGCACACTTTTTATTATTAAAAATAATGAATTTAATATTGCAAATCATCCCAAGCGATCGCTTTTATATCTCTTGAGCTGCTGTCACCATGTTTTCTGATTCTTCCACAAAGCTTTGGACCCAACCAGAGAACCTTCTAAGCCCTAAGGCTCAACTGCTAATTATTACTAATGTTGCAAAGTCATCTAGCAATGAAACAGCTTTATGTTCTGGCATTTGATCTCTTCATCAAACGGGAAATTGATGTTAATCGGAGATATCTGATCTATCAAATTGACTCGATTATAATTGGAAACCTATAACGAGATAATTGAAGTGACCTCTGCTGACTGAGATTGAAATAAGCTTCAGATTTGAGACCGTTCTCAATCCCAGTTTATAACTCGAAGTCTTGTATATTAAAAGTATTATGTTTATGCCATAATTTGCTAATTTCTAGGTTGATTATTGAGCTGAACTGAATTTCCGACGTGCCATATGTTTACATCTGCTTGAGCTCTGTTTTTATATCCTTTATGCAGATTTTTATTCGTTTTATCTTCGAACTGTTAGAATCAGTTCTTCATAGATTTTATCACATTAGAAGTTGCAGTTTTTTTTGACACGAATGCTCGTTCTATAGTAAAAAACGATAGTTTCGACATTACGGCAACAACTTCATTTTTATACTGAAGACGTTGCTGAGATGATTGGATTAATATGTCTTTTCTGAACGGAAAATCAAAATCCATTTGAAGGGTCACCTTATATGAGTCTTCTATGTAATGAAGGTTCTGAAATTTGTAACGTTGACCTAGAGGTCATTTTCAATTTGATTAATTTCTTAGGAGATTGCCACTGGTTGCTTCTAAATTTCACAAATGCTGAATCGATAATTTATTTCTAAATTTCTAAAGAAAAATTGAAAATATCGAGAGAACAATCCGAGCAGCACTCTCAGGCAAACCATATCATATCTAAATAATCCGCAGCCTGCTTGACCTTGAATTTTTTTGAACTATATGTTCCACCAATCATAAAACGAACATAGGCGTCAATACAAAAAAAAACTGAATGAAAAATTATGCTGTGTTCACCGTATGGTGCCGAAGAAATTAGGAAAAGCTAGCGAAGTTCAATACCTACTTCATGATGGCAAGAGGCATACCTGCTATATAGCACAAATGGAACACAGAGTTATATTTATGTACGCCAAAAATATTATGACTATAAATTTTTCCTACTCCCCTGCAACTGATGAGATAATTCACATCCTCCATAACCATGGCTTCTTCCACAAATGAACCAAAAGAATGCTCCAGTCTGAAACACTTGAGGAAATGAGTGAACGTTTGGTTGATAGATATTTATCTACGCGCAAGGACAACTTATGCCCTCGGCAAATGCAGAATTACGTCAACCATTGCACAAGTTGACATATTGCACCTTTTCTACAGGATTGGACTAACATTAGAAAATAATCACTGGATTATCTCAGGAACTCATTTCTTGTCTTTCCATATAACGATTTTCAGTGGGATGTCTGGCTAATGAGGATAATCGTTTATTAGTTAACAATTAATAAACTAATCAATGATTTGCACTGCGGAAGAGATTGTTGTAATAAAAATGCTATAAAGTATAAATAGGGAAATATTATGCCCACAAATGGGACTTTCTAATAATATATTATAGCAATAGAAGTAACAGCACTTTGAATTACTGAATTCTCATTTGGATTGCAATCTATAAATTAATTTGGTTAGGGAGAGTGGCACAGAATAATTCTCATAAAAAAATTCCTTGCAACGAACTTTATGAATCTGGTAATATTTCAGTATGCCTACTCTATAGGACTTCTATTCGGTGGGCATTGAATACACTTATATCAACAAAATCAACGTACAAGTAAATTTTTGTCGAGGTATAGTAAAGAATCCTTTTATGCACACTTGGGTCTATAATGATCCCTAGAATGAAAAATAAATATTTTTGCATAATATGTGGTTTATTTTAATTTTGGCAAAAATGTGAAAGATGTCAATCTAACAAATACAAATAGAAGATACTTGGCTGAATTCGATCCACATTTCTTATTCGAAATCTTGAGGGATAACATTTGACGCAAGGAAGATCAAGTTGAAGTTGAAGAAGGTGAATACTCATCAAAACATGCCTTCCTTCAAATTGAACCGAGGGGTTTTGGAAAATCAGTTTTGTGATCCTTATTAAGACTAGCTTATTTAAGTTGGGACGACTGTTGATTCAGCAACGTATTCAAATATGTATCTCTATTTGCTTTTTGTAGACGGTTATGAAGAAACAATTGTTCTTACTCACATCATAAAAATCCTTACAAAATCACCCAAAATACATAGAACCTCTCTCAATGAAAATATGGGTATCATTACAATTAAACCTTGTCCTTGCCGCAACAGTCGGAAGAAAATGTCATTCATTCAATTCGAAACCCTTTCTATTGAAGGTAATTTTATAACTTCATACATTAACTGGTCGTAAAATGGCTATAAAAATTGACAATCAATATCAGTGTAGGTATGCCTAATCATTGCAATATTTCAGCGCCATTGAAGTGAAAGCATCGAGTGAGCGGGAAACTGAATGGTAATATGATAGAACAAGCAAATTAAACCATATGGTTCTCTCGAACAGCCTTGAAATTCAATATTTATTTCTTATCTCCTCGCTGAAGAAATTCGTTGCGTGTAGACGAAGAGATGCTGTAGGTATGGCTATTCAATGTTAATGAAGAATGTTCGCGAATTCCGTAGGAAATGGGTCACATACAGATATTGTCCCATATGAAATATTTGGGATTTCCTGAAAAATTTGAAGCTTCTTGAAAAATAAGCATTTCAAAACATTAACTAGGTAATAACTCCATTCGTTCTAAGGAGGCAAAGGCAGTCTATACTTTATTTCGATGACTATTTCCCTCGTCTTAATTTCCACCAATCAGAAACGCGCAATTTTGAATCACAAATGGTTTCTAGATGGAAAAATTGTTTGGCAGCAGCTGTCAGCAGTTTTTTCGGGTTTACCCGCGGCAAAACTTGACAGTTGTTGTCAACGAAAATTAATAATACATACATAGGATACATCCAGAATAATCTGTTACTCAAGAAATAGTCTTGTCAAATACCATTCGTGCATCTAATTTTTCCTGTGAAAAAAATCGAAAAAACACAGTGCGAAGTAATATTTTTTTAACGAAAAGCATTCGTGCAGGTGCAAAAATCCTCGTCTTCGACTCGGATTTTTGTTGCCACCTGCACTCATGCTCCTTGTTAAAATATTACTTAGCAACGTGTTTTTTCGATTTTTTTCGGAAAAATTGGATGCACTTATGATATTACTTATGAATATTCGATTAACCCAATTATGAGTGATTTTTTCCAATAAATCATAATATGTTATTTAATTCCTTGAATACACTTTTTGTTCTGCTGCCATATACCATAACTTGGTCAAATATGCCTTCAGAGAGATTGAAAGTACTAAATCACAGCTTTTTGGGCACCAATTAATCGTACAACTAATCGGAAACAATAATAAATAATTCGTTGTTATTTTCCAGATTGAGTTCCAGATCCGAAGCGAAGTTTGTCCGTATCTTTTCACCTTTTGAGAGCTCGTTCCACTCAAACGAGGACTCCATCATTTAGTCAGGATATCTTTGTTCTTCGAATTTTGAGACTTGAATTCATAATTCGTTAATTTATGATTTTTATAAATGAATTACAATCATCGAAATAAACGTAAGTGCATTTCTCAAAATTATATTTTGACCAGAAAATAATCGCACAAACTTTAAAAATATTTCATTGAGGTTGGAAACAAAATACATGTTTCGATTAATTTTATTAATCTCTTATTTTCCATCCCCTTCCTACTGGGAATGAAAGCAGGCCCATGTGCCTCATGATATTCAAATTACAGAAACCGACAAAATCATCAAAAATGTTGCCAGATTCACCATTTCTCAACACGTTCTTCACTAAGTCGTTTTTAGTGAGAGCGCTGTGCAAGCTTATAGAAGCCCAAAGACGAGGATGAGACCAACTTTAAGTTGAGGCACTTCTTGAGGGTCTACATCCCTGAAAAAAAGGAGTCAGAAACGATTTATTTTTTCTGATTGATGAAGGGATGTATGAGTGTATGAAGATAAAAATAATAAAAAATATTTCATAAGTCTTAAATGAATGAGAAGGATATTCCTCATCATTTTTGATTATTTTTCAACATTTCCACCATCAAAACTAACAAATATTTTTGTGTTTTTTCATTTCAGTATTGATGTCTATCATTTGGTCAATCAAATGTCTATATCATTTTTCTTTTAGAGTTTACCGTTTTTTTGTAAATAATATAACAACAATGTGTTGTTTTCGCGAAATTTATTTCCTTGAATTTCTTATTCGAATTGATAAATATCCATTTGTATCAACGACAATTTATTGAGGTTTGTTTTAGCCGTCGATAAGTAAAAATTATTTTTTTCATACAATTGTGGATTCTAACATGGAATTGAATTTCTTTTAAATTACATGCCCCGCAGGAATATCCTCCCAGATGACTGGTAAAGGAAATAGAGAGTATTACTTATACAGCCAGTGTGGGATCTAGTTCAGGGTAGGGTTTCTTGTTATATTCCCTGCGCCCCAACATTTGTTCTATATAGCTGAATAATCCAATCAAAAGAAATTAATGCCCTGCACTGTCATCTAAGGGTATACGTTTCGTCCTGAGCATAAAACGGTGCAAGTGGGCATGGTTTCCGTAAATAAGGTCCCTCGGAATTTTCTCTCTTGATTATTTCAAATCTACAGTTTCGATCCGGATGAAATAACTTCGTATATGGATGTAGAAAAGGATATGTGCATACGTACTACGTGCAAAATTTGATCCAGATCGCTCAACCTGAACGCTATAAAGTGATTATTGACAGAATAATTCCCAATATTTCTCCAAAACTTATTCAGGATCAAGAACTATTGCTTTGACAGCTGCTGTCAAATTTATTCTGGCTGCTGTCAAATTTTTTTTCGTTGGATTCTTTAATGCTAATCTATCTTACAAGATGCATCTACTCACAAAATCGATGGACGAGCGCTCAAAAGCTCCTGACTTCACGTCGGTGCTCTATTTCTCAAAATGACAAAAGCGAATCTGCAAGATGGATGCACTTACGAGGTGCTCTCAGTTTTTTTCAGTACTTCCATAGTACCCACATTGGGCAAAATGTGAAGTTGTACTACCTCTTCACCTGTTGATGAAGCGAGTATTTTACCATGATGCATTGTTGAACTGAACGCCAATGAAGCTAGTGACAATCGCACAATTTGAAATATGCATGCCGTGACATTAAAATTACATTGAATGTAATAACTCAAACACTAAAATATACTTTACTCATTTTTCTTACGTTGGTTTCGTTTAATACTAACGTGTCGTTGTTGAAAAGGGTGATTTATCGTTCAGTTCAAATTATCTAGTGAATATTTGAGTAGGGTTTTAAGAGCTGAAAAAAACAAACATAAAACAATTAAACGGTTTCCAAATTAAGGAACTTTATATTTACACGGCCTACTGCATTGCTGAGTCAACTCCTAATATTAGATAAGCCCGTTTTTTATAGGAAATAAATTATTCTTGAAGATGATGTGAAGTCGTGGTGGTTCATTCGTTAGAACAACAGAAATATGTATGAATGTATGACACATGATATAATGTCCTCAAATATTTGATTTGAAAATTATAAATAACAAACGCACAATCAAGGTGGTAATCTGAATTTGTTGTAAATCATCTACTGCGTTTTCTTTAACAGGCTTTTTATTATATTTGTTATAAAATCAATATTAATTGCACACACAATGAGTTGATTTTCAATACATTCTCACATTGTGTGTTTATTTTGCAATTATGGAACGGAAATCCATTGTGAGGTGGGATAATCCAAAGGGGGAAAATAAAAGTCTTATTCCTCACTCGGTTTTGAGTGAGGAATAAACTTTTATTTTCCCCCTTTTGTTTATTTTGCAAATTGTGCATTTTGAACATTGTGCGAAATGATTAAACCCTAGAGAGTACGGTTAAAAATAGGAAATCCAGGAAAATTCTGTGGCTTCTTGCAGTCCACCAGAGTGGGTAGGACTGTACACATGCTCGGCAGAGGGCACCACTGGCAGGCTCCGCTCACATTATCCAATCGGAAGTGTCCTGTAAGCGAAGCCAGGAAGAAATTTATACCCCATCCCGATTCACAATTGGAAGCACCTCGCTTTAAGTCGGACCTTTTTCGAAACGATAAAAAAAAACAACATTCGAGTACACACATTGTTGGGTAGAGGTTCAATTAACCAACTGAAGTGTGGTTCAATATTATTTCAGTTTAATTTTTCGAAATATAATCTTCCGAATGAAAATAAAAATTAAGCTAGTGGACTGTATATGTATATGTAATTAATTGAAACCCAACACAAATGAAAGGATAAATGTACCCAGAATAACTAAATAACAGAAAAAAACATAGTCTCATCCTATGTCAGCAAAAATGTAAACAGGATCCTGTCTTGACTCCTATTCCAATGTAAAGATTGATCGAGCTCGACAAACGAACATGGAATGAAGCTGACGTGAAAATTCGTTGCTAAAAATGTCAAATTGTGTACACCTATCCTTGTGGTAGGTATTATGAAATAACCACCCCACTGGTAACAGTTCTTTTGTTCGAAATAATTCGCACAAATGAAATTTTTGAATGAATGTAATTCGGTTGAATCGAAATCACTACAAACTGCGAATCACAGGAAAAACTGGAATTTTCCGGATTCACGAAAAGGAAGCAGAAAATTAGCAATTAACGGAAGCAGAATTATTCACGATCAAGTAAATCAAGGAACTGATGAATTATTTGAAAATGAAACAAATATGCGACATATGCTGCGCTCCACAGCTGACAATTTCTTCTTGTACATTAAGGATAATCCATATGGGAATTCCCCAGTATGGAGAAATTAATTGAATGATTCGAATTTTGAAAATTCAGAACAATTAATTTGAACCCCTCACTTGGCGTGAACACACATACTGAAAAATATATTTACAGCTACCATATTCATTCAAACTCTCACTTTTGTTGATAATGAATAAAAATTAAGAATAAATCTTGATTATCTCTCAATTTTGTGACAGGTAGCAGAGGAAGAGACTATTCAAAACGCAATCACTCATCGTGAAGCCCTCTCTATATAATCAATGATTTGTGGGCACAGAAATGATTTCCAATTATCCAAAACCACCCATAATATCTATCATTGCCCCTATAATTGATTGTTATCCTCAAGAACAAGCGTGTTAAATATCCCAAATCTAATTTACCGACACAAACCAGAACATAATGGCTCCCTGATTTCCACCTGCATTCGACCTTAGCGTCATATAGCTCCAATAACGGAATAGAAACCAATATACTTACTAACTATAAATCATATTTTCATTGAATTTTATGGTTCATTCTTCATGATTATACTTTAAATGGGCAATTATGAGAGGAAGTTAATGGGATGACTCCAAATATGGTAGTTCTTGTCGCATTCATCCATATTTATTGGTCATTGCCAATACACGTGTTTCTACAGAATTCTCTCTATCGGCTTTAATGTTTCTTTGGTTTTAAAAAACTGTAAATCGGCAATTTGATACGGCGTAAACAATATGAAACCAGCGAAAAATTTTCAATTTATCGGGTAATATTCCATGAAGACTTCAGAAATATTCATTGGTGAAGGTCGATTGAGGTTCTCTAATGGATCCCAATAAGGTTGATTTGATTACAAAATCAAATAATTACGAAATATTTGGGAAAAATGAAACTTTTAGTCGTACAATTATATTTTGAAGACACAGAGACGCATAGGGATGAAATGATATGATAATGGTTCCTATGCAAACAAAATCCCCCTCAAAAACAAAATTGACAGACCCGAGTGATTTTCCAAAATCTTAATTTTTTACTTTTATCCTTCAATATGACCTTTCGAGGTGTCTTGTCTTCAGTTCAAGGTTTGTTGCCTTCAAACAGCTTGAAAATAATCAAAGATGTTAAATCACAATTTGTTAAAGGCCAGTATTATTTCTGGACACTCAACGACCTTTTCCAGCAGTAACAACATTCAAGCATTGGCACATTATGACGAAATGATATTGCACTCGTTTATGTGTATTTTTACATTCACTTTGTTGGGAAGAAATGTCACATTTCTGTAGATACAGATCCGAGGCCATACACGATTTCTTCGACAGCTGATGTCAAATTTTTCTGAGAGCTGTCAAAATTTACCTTCAATTGTTTTCTGTAGAATTCGAGCATTCCAAAGCTCCTGAAACCAAGTCAGATGATATTCTCTAGAACAAACGGTATACAATAAATACTGTTATGGTTATGCCAGTGGATTGAGATTGTCGAAGTTTGTGTCCTGTGATTGTCATACGCATGGTGTGCAGGCAACTCATCCTGTTCCCAGGGACGCAAGTATTTGAGTGAGTCAGAGGTTTTGACTCAGAACGTAAACTTCAAAGACAATCAGGTCCAATTCATTGCACAAATCATTCCCGGTAAAAACATTTTTCTGGTTCCAAATGCAGAAAAAAAGTTGCTCCAAGTAGGAACAGTTTTGGGTTCTTCGATCCGAATCTATCGAGTGAACAAACGTTCAACAAATACTCAAAAACTTCCCATAGGAACTTCACCTCACGTTTGGTCTACAAATGCTGTAGACATCTTTGGAGCTTGTAACCAGACGATTGACTGCTCCGAATTGGTTATGTTACTAGATCTATGACTGTATGTATAGATGTAGCGCCACGGTGTAGCCGGTCGGTTTATCCCCTCCGCTTCCGACAGGTTTGGTTCTAGCTTCTAGCATTGCAGATCGCATGCAACCATGCACTGCAAACAATGGCATCAGTCTCTTCTTTCCTTTTCATGTTGTTTTTGTGCTTACAGATCCCGATGACATTCATACTCTTCGTAGGATGATAACTTTTGATGCTAGTTTTGACCTGTGCTTTAGCGAACCGAATTTTATGTCCACCAATCAAAGCATATTCCGCAAGTGCAGACTTCTGTATGATACAGTCGACAACGCCGTTCGTATTCCATGTGTATGAATGCTCCATTCAGTAGTCCACAACAAAACTTTCAATAAACACCACCTTGACAGAGTGGATCAGTTTGGCTTTCGGTACTCCTTAGGACAGTTTTTGTTTTGATTTTTGAGTTAAACTCGGCCGTGAAAGCCTTCATGGAAATACATACTTCGAATTCAGTACGCGGTAAGGAGAAAAAATTAACTGTGTGTTTTTCGTGAAGATTAGTAAATGGAAATTTCGACATTATTTCATCGAGTGAAATTTTTTCAATTCTTGATGCAGTGCGCGCTTTGATCATTTTCATTGAGTCACTTTGCGAGTACATATCAGATGATGACTTAAATTTTGTTGCTATATTTTTTCCTTTGGTTCTCATAAACTGAGAATAGAAATGCGTAAATCTACTCTCCCGGGATTAGCTCAGTTGTCAACAACCCCATATCGGATGAATGTCTGAAAACAAGACACTGAATACAAATGCTGAATAATGACTGATAGCATGAGGCAATGTCTGGCTTCAGTCTAGACGGTTTAATATTTAGTGATCGTTCGGAATTTTAAAGTTATCCAAGGTCACATGTGGAAAGAATTGCTAGACGAATACACCCTGAGCTAAATTATAGGGTGTTATTTCAATTCACTCAATTGTAGCTCATTAACTCGAAATTTCGGGGCAATTTTCACAGTGGTCCTCAGTCTTTGGATGCCCACTGTGAATTTTCTTACCGAAATTTCACCTTAGATTCTATCTCTGTATCGGAGAAACATAATTGTTTTAGTATTATTTTTGTTCGACAATGTAAAGAGGAATAAGTTTGTGCTTAGGTTTTTGGAATTCTTAAGTTGATCTAGTGTATGTATGAAATATTTCGACACTTTGGCAAGAATCTTTTTGTAATAATTCCAATATCATTCCAGATGAATCTTTCATCATGAGAAATTTGAATATTCCACAAATTCGTGTCAAGGGTAAAGTTACACGAAAAATCTGAAAAATTTGCACCAAACTTTGAATTCAACTTTTTTTACATGTCTTCAGTGAAAAAAATTTACCCGAAATTGTTGAAATCTTTCAATCATCTTTCATTCTGAACATTCTGATGTGAAAACAGAATTAAAAAAATATCCATTGGTTTTCACCCCCGCCCGGAGTACTTTCATGAGTTTTATTTAAAAGAATTGGTGACCTTACGAAGGCAACAATTATACTAATGGGCCTTCAGAATGACCCGGATAGAAATATGAATTTACAAACCAAAAAAATTTGTTTCAAAAAAAGTTTGGTGGAAACCGAACTCTCTCACTTTCGATTTACTAGCGTTGCCTGGTAACAGACATCAATAATACCAGGACTAATCCACTTTATGCTCGATAGGTATGGCAACCCTTTTGTCCGAAAGTGAAAAGAGTTAGATTCCCAATTCCCACCAAAGTTTTGTTAAACAAATTTTTTGGTTTATGAATCCATATTTCTCTTCGGGTCATTCTGGCAGCTCATTAACATATTTCTGGCCTTCGTATAGTCACTAGTTTTTTAAAATAAAAATTATGAAAATATTCCAAGCGGAATCTTTGGAAGGCTACAGAAAAAAAAACCAATAGATATTTTTTTATTCTGTTTTCACATCAGTGTTCAGACTAAAAGATGGTTCAAACTTGAAAGATATCCCAACAATTTTGGGTGATTTTTTTTTCACTGAAGACCGAGCATTAAAAAAATCAATGAAAAATAAAATGGTACTACTTAGCCTTTATATCTCAACAATATCCTCTTGGAATTTCATAAACTCGACACTACACGTTTATTACTACATAAATTCACTGAATGTCTTCACATAATCATCACCTGTTTCCATTCTTCTCTGTAAATAAATAAATCGTAAATAATTCACGGCGGTTATCGCTTACGCATGCGTCGTCGTCTTTCATGGGAATCATGGGTCTGACGTTGGAGTGTTGGAGACACAGATGACAGAATAACGGTTGGTCTTGCGCTCCGGCTGCGAGGTAGCGCAATATCGGCGAGAATCAGAACTACTCGTTGGTCATTTCCGAGGGGGAACGCCTAGACGCCATCAGCGAAAAAGAAACAAAACTAGTGCCTTGCGTTAGTTCGTCCGTTTACGATAGGGGACGTACAGCTTCCTTGGTTTCGCCTATACGTTTGTTTAAAGAGATCAAATCAACACAATCTGGCATCGTCTACCCAGAAGCTCAACTATCAATTCTCATCGCTATAGCGATGGCCTGAATTAAGGATATGGAATTAAAAAGAAGTAGTTACACCATGATGGTGCAAGAACACACACAACACGATCTGTTCTGGCTTTATTGAATGAAAAATTCCCAGGACGCTTAATTTCTCGTTTCGACAATTTGTATTTGCCACATCTTGTGATTTATCCGCTTTTGGGGTGATACGAAGAACGCCGATAATCCTCAAAATATTGACGATCTGAAAACCAACATCGGTCAAGCCATTGAGGAGATATTGACCGAAATGTGCCGGCGAGTCATCACCATCAGCTACATTACTTTTAGCGGAATACTTCATTATGAAACGTGAAGAAAAGTCCTTCGATTTTTGAGAATGCTCATGCTGCCGGTATCATATATTCATATGCATCAATTATGGCGAGATTGAAATCCTATAAGTATGTGTTATAAGCTGAAGAGTAGAGATTGTGATCTTGTAGCTTGATGATTGACTTTTGTCGTACCTACTTGTATTAGCCGCACCCTGCAGATGTGGGGTAATATATTGTCACTATAACAGAAATAAATTTACTTGCTAATGTAGTTATAATAATTGTGTAGGTTTGGATATTTATGACAAGAAAATGGTAATCGGTAAATGATATACATTATCTGATAAGTATCGAAAATTGGAGCAATGTTCTATGACACTTCATTAATGGAATTTTTTATTTCTTTCGAATGATATATGTGTATATTTCCTCATTAGGAACTCCACATTGTGCTCACACAAAGAGGATCAAGTCCCGTAAACATAGCATGATACATGCATATTTGTAAACTACGTCATTTATATTGTTTCGGCTAGCAAGAATGTGTAAAATATAGGTACTCAAATATAAATTCTAGAACCCCGAGGGTGTTATTGTGAGTCACCACAAATACACCCATAACTGCCACAAAATGGCAATTCATGGCACCACCATGACCGAAGATCGAAGATGCTAATGTACGCATGACAGCAACATCATGCAGCAACAACAGAATTGAAATGTAATTGAGGTAAGCTGGTAATTCATTGACGAGAAAAATCAATAGTTGGACTAAAAATAAAACTCAACTAGAACAAAAGTCTTTGATTTCTCGAAATTTCTCTCACATGGCTAAACATTCAGAATCAAAAGTATGTATGCATAATTCATGGCGGCTCAGTGGACTCTCCCTTAGTTTTCAACGACAGTTCGTTTGTCATATACGAAGTAGAATTTTCAGAAGAGATGTGGAATGTCACCCGTTACACAAAACTCCTGGCAAAACTAATTTGAATGAATGCATGGAGGGTCACATATGACGCCGGACACGGGAAGCCTTTTTGCCTAATTCCGTCATATATGCATGTTCCCCCCAGGCGCCATTTTTCACGTATTCATAGTTTGGAATATCACTTCGATGTCAACTTACCAAAAGGGTCGACCAACTCGAACATTTATTTCATTTTGGCTTGATGTATACGTAAGTATAGTCTGAAAAAGTGTCTTCGAAAATCAGGATCAGTTTGAACTTCATCAAAGCTTCCCAAATATGGAATAACATGAATGGATATTTTCTGAGTTAATATCCACTTTGGGGCAAGGGTGTGATGCATAAACTCACATTATTTTTTAACGTAGATTCAATATCTGCCATAAAAAAATGGGGTTCTAATTTGAAAAAATTGATTTTTCACGATTTTGTCATCCCTAACTTTGAAAGCGATTTTTTCACCCCCTGTATCATGAATCGCGATTTCGATTTTTAAAGTGGATACATCAATCTTACATCTTGAAAAATCCCAAAAATGAAAATTTTCCATCCAAAAACCTCGAAGTTATTCCCCGCTCAGAGAGAATTTTCCAACCAAAACTGAAAAATGTTACATCAAAATAACTTGAAATTTTCTAAGGAATCTATTTCTGCAATAAAAAAATGGTGTTCTAATTTGAAAAACGGAAGTTGACGTCATTTCCGGAAAAATCGGAGGTGCTCATGCCTTGAAAATATTTTAGATTTCATCAGCATCGTGAAATACTTATAAGTGCTGAATTTCATGAAAATACGTTCAGTAGTTTCCCGTATAAATATGGGTGAGGTTCCTCGTGAAAGACCCTGTATTTGAAATGATCGATTTCAAGAAGATTCCGCAGAGTGCTTCTCTTTCAGTTTCTTCCTTATCCAAAATCTCTCTGTTTTAGATGCATTCACCTATACTACAGAAAGGTTCTGTAGCACAGTAAGTAGTGTTGGTGCGCCCTTCTGGCTCGTGAGTTGGCCTCTTCGTTCTCTTTGATTCCTGAGTTATCAGGAACCCAAGACCGAGCTTCGAGTCGATGACATAGGAGTTCAGTGCTTTGATAGCAGCTTGACTATCAAAATGGATCATCACCCTTGATAATTTCTTTCCAGGATTATGTCTACACAACTTTCGATTGCAAGTATTTCTGTCTGAAAAACACTGGCGTGGGAGCCTCACGATAGTGTACACTTGGTTCCTATCCCGTACCTATACTCCAGCGTGGACCCTATCGTTGTTTCAGAACCTTCTTTATACTATATTCTGTATACTGTATTCAGTTTAAAATTTTGTGTTTTTGTTTTCTCAATACTTGCTTTTTTAATCATAATATCACTAAGCGCGCTGGAAGAGGACCAGGCTCTATGACTTTAACGGTGGGTTTCACAACGCGTAATCACCGGTTATCCGAGCTTGATCTAGAATAAACTCGATTTGACAGTTCAAAAATCAGAGAATAAAGCCGTTGATCTCGAATCAGCGGTGATTGCGCTTTGTGAAACTCACCATTAGTCTCTGATTATCTGTACTTCCCCTAGATATTCTGAGGATAGCCTCATGGGCTACCCTATTGATCACTAGATGTAGAGGAGTGAGATCTGTGATGAGCTCAAGTACTCTAGTCGGTCGCGTTCTCATACAGGGTCTTTCACGAGGAACCTCACCCATATTTATACGGGAAACTACTGAACGTTTTTTCATGAAATTCAGCACTTATGAGTATTTCACGATGCTGATGAAATCTAAAATATTTTCAAGGCATGAGCACCTCCGGTTTTTCTGGAAATGACGTCAACTTCAGTTTTTCAAATCAGAACACCATTTTTTTGTTGCAGAAATAGATTCCTTAGAAAATTTCAAGTTATTTTGATGCAGCATTTTTCAGTTTTGGTTGGAAAATTCTCTCTGAGCGGGAAAATTCGAAAAATAAATCGAAAATAGAGCTCCGCTGAAACAAGAATAACTTCGAGGTTTTTGGATGGCAAATTTTCATTTTTAGGATTTTTCAAGATGTAAGATTGATGCATCCACTTTAAGAATCGAAATCGCGATTCATGATACAGGGGGTGAAAAAATCGCTTTCAAAGTTAGAGATGACAAAATCGTGAAAAATCAATTTTTTCAAATTAGAACCCCATTTTTTTATGGCAGATATTGAATCTACGTTAAAAAATAATGTGAGTGTATGCATCACACCCTTGCCCTAAAGTGGATATTAACTCCGAAAATATCCATTTTAGGGCAAGGGTGTGATGCATACACTCACATTATTTTTCAACGTAGATTCAATATCTGCCATAAAAAAATGGGGTTCTAATGTGAAAAAATTGATTTTTCACGATTTTGTCATCCCTAACTTTGAAAGCGATTTTTTCACCCCCTGTATCATGAATCGCGATTTCGATTTTTGAAGTGGATACATCAATCATACAACTTGAAAAATCCCAAAAATTAAAATTTTCCACCCAAAAACCTCGAAGTTATTCTTGTTTCAGCGGAGCTCTATTTTCGATTTTTTTTCGAATTTTCCCGCTCAGAGAGAATTTTTCAACCAAAAATGAAAAATGTTACATCAAAATAACTTGAAATTTTCTAAGGAATCTATTTCTTCTATAAAAGAATGGTGTTCTAATTTGAAAAACGGAAGTTGACGTCATTTCCGGAAAAACCGGAGGTGCTCATGCCTTGAAAATATTTTAGATTTCATCAGCATCGTGAAATACTTATAAGTGCTGAATTTCATGAAAATACGTTCAGTAGTTTCCCGTACAAATATGGGTGAGGTTCCTCGTGAAAGACCCTGTATAGCTCCACTGTTGCAAATACGGGCAAGGCAAGCCTATCTATGTACCTGGTCGGGTATTTTACTTCTGCTTGTCTGCCATGCTGTAGCAGACCAGACTTCTGCCCTATAAGTTATCAGTGATCTCACAATAATGACGTACAGGGTGGGCAAAATTGGTGCTACATGAACTAAAACATATGATACATTTCTAACTACTGTTTCCATAAGAAAAAACACAACTTTATGTTATAACTCAGCAAATAAACCTCTTAGAAAAAATCAGAGTACGCCACTGGATTGCTATCAGAAGAGTGCCTGTATAATGTTTCTATTTCATTATCCTAGCATAAACAGAAACGGAGATAATGACCAAAGTTGAAATCGCCCAAATTTCAATTTTGGCCTATAACTCGGAAACGAAAGAAGATAGAGGAATGCAGTTGATGGCATTATCAGTTTCTCGAAAAAAGAGGACTATAAGGTGTCATTCATTTTTCTCTATCTCTTCGGGTTAAAAAGTTTTAGTTCATGTAGCACCAATTTTGCCCACCCTGTACATCGCAGTATTTCAAGGTTAAAACCCCAATTTCAGCCGAATAGGGTTCTGCACGCCATTTAAGCCCTTACTGTTTCACTAATAATTATTTCAACATGCTCATTCCACAGAAGCTTACTAAAGAGTAAAGAATCGTGCAGTTGTGTAAAGTGGCAGAACTGATTCTCAAAACAATGGATACCAGGAGAAAAAAGAAACTTGGTACGTTTCAAAATAATCAATTGTCGCCATTGGCAGAATCAGAAAAACACATTGTGTGAAGCCTTTGACAGAAATATGCTCTCCATATGGTCAATTCATTTCAAAAATTCAATTACAAACTTGTAATTATCTTGGAACAAATATTCTCCGCCATTTTGCAACATTATTGAAATAAAACATCGGCAAAGTCTTCTTCCTTCATCGACTTTTTTGAGTTTTCTCGCTTATTCACATCGTAGCAGATTTGACATATTCAGGAAGTGTTTCACTTTTCGAGCGCTCGTTCTACTTCAACAAGGGCTATTCGTCACGATGTCTTTATTTTTCGAATTTGGGGCCAAGAATGGTCTCAATCGACTGTCTGTTGATATCGCCTAATGGTAATAATGTTATTATATACCTCATCGATTTTATAAGTTTATTAGGCAAAAAAATTTAAATTAACTGATCTCGAATCCATGGTCAAATTCGAGTAGGTATGTCCGTACGTCGGTCCGGCTGGCCGTGAACACGAGAACTCTCGAAAAGATAAACCTATATACAGACTGGAAATTTTCTGGGTAGTTTCAGATCTCGGAAGCCTCGGTTTGTGAATGATCGAAATTCGACTAGGGGTTCCGTAAATATCGCCATTCTTCAAATTTATGTCTATTGTTGAAAACGCAGTAACTGTTCGGGGTAATGAAATGGTTGGCCCTTCTTCACTTGGATGGAATTTTCTGTTTTCATATTGATATATCAATTTGTTGATTCAGGTGACTATTTCTGAATAAGATACAGGAGCTCTCTTGGAGAGAAGAAATGGACTGCGTATCAATTCTTTTACCACGAGAATTAAAGAATAAAAAAATGAATATTTGAATAGAGATAAATACCACAAAGTAAACACTGTAGAAAATGGTACTTACGATTGTTCAGATTTAAAATTACGTATCTGCTTCTGTCTGCTTTCGTAGGTGTTGTACCGCGTGGAGTCCTTATCTCACTTGTACACTTTTAGGTACGAATGTTACGAGGTCCGACTTGGGAAGAAAACTAGAGTATATGCGAACTAGGTTGCGACTGGGCAGCGGGTGAATTAGCACTGATCCTTGAGCGGGTAGAAAGAGGGAAGATTCCGGGTTTTTCGGTGAACCACAGAAGAAGTGGGTAAGGTCATAGACCTGTTCTTCTTTGCAACCGACCGGGAAAGCCCATTCCAGTAGAACACTTTGTGGTATCAAAGTATGTAATGAGAAATTTGAATTTTGAACAATTTCCCTCGTCTTAATTTCCACCAATCAGAAACGCGCAATTTTGAATCACAACTGGTTTCTAGATGAAACAACTGTATCGCAGCAGCTGTCAGCAGTTTTTTCGAGTTTACCCGCGACAAAACTTGACAGTTGTTGTCGACGAAAATTAATACCTATACATAATGTATCCGAAATAATCTGTTACTCATGAAATAGTCGTGTCAAATACCATTCGGGCATCTAATTTTTCCATTGAAAAAATCGAAAAAACAAAATGCAAAGTAATATTTTTTAACAAAAAGCATTCGTGCTTGCCCCCAGCACTCATGCATGCTTCTTGTCAAAATATTACTTAGCAACGTGTTTTTTCGATTTTTTTCGGAGAAATTGGATGCCAATATGATATAACCAACAAATATCCCAAAGAATAAAATTATTGTCCTTTATAAGAGCAAAGCCACGACCTCTATTTAGTGGCTACGAATTGTCATAAATTTCGATACTATTTAATGATCGTGGAGTTAACATGCGCCTAAATTCCATCTCGCATGATGTCGAAAGAATAATAAACTCCCACACGGACACGGTCCGAGGAAGTGAATGTTATATCAGATGTTTACGAATAACTTGTAGTAGATATTTTGTCATCATGTCATATCTTATCCGATTACCCTGCAGGAATCGAATAGAATGAAATATGAAAGGATTGGTTGGGACCGCTTTGAGCAGTAATAAAATTTAAGACAAGAAACTTTTATGGGAGTTGACCTCAAAAGGCATCGAATACATGGTTTTCGATTTATCCCGTTCTGTTTTATTACATCTGTATGTGATCAATTATAAACAGTAACGAATATGTCAGGACTACAAAAAATATTAGTTCGAAATTACTACTAAGTATATTTGTTGCAGGATGAAGTTTGCAGATCGATTTCTGCAGTCTGCAATGCACAACTTGAAATTAATTAGGTACGTAAATTGACACCGCCGAATGCAAAAGATATTTGTGATATTTTGTGTTATTGTTTTGGTTCAAGGTGGGCGTTCATTGTAGTGTGTTTTTATTTCAAGTTGCATTTGAAAATAGTTTCACTTTGAGAACTGAAATTTTGTGGGTGAACTCAGAAAGGATTGGAGTTCTTAATGAGATGATTGAGATTCATTTTAGACTGCGCAAAAAAATTAACGCACATTATTGAAAACTCAAATTTATTCTACAACTGAAGGTGTTCTCAATGATAATTATTTTTATCAGAATTATGCATGCATATGTTATCCACTTTCAACATTTTTCTTCAATACAGATGTTTTCCGCCAACAATATCATCAGATTTTGAATCTATTGGCTCCATTCTAAAATCAGTTGTTCTCGATCAATTCTAGTGATCAATAGTTTTTCTTTCGTTTGATATTCTACACTCGATCGCTATGCAACGCGAAACACGCAATTTGACCCAAGAGGAATGTGCCCAAGCGGTAGTTTTGCGAGAAGAAGGGTGGACATACACAAGAATTGCAGAAAGGTTTGGAGTTTCCCATACAAGTGTGTCCAGAATGTTGCAGCGATTCAGGGAGACAGGTATGAATGTCTGAAGACCAGGACAGGGTAGACTACGGGTAACAACTGCCATTCAAGAACGTTACTTGAGAGTTTCATCCTTCAAAATCAGCTTGAGCAAACTCATGAGGTGCAAATTAGCACGCAGACAATAAGAAATCGCCTCAGAAAATATATATCAAGGCCTCGTGTCGCGGCAAGAGGCCCAGCTCTTACCCCAGCCCATCGAAGCCCATTCGGCAATTTTGCTTCTTTATGTAGCTGTTCAACCAGAAATGAGATTTATTACAAAACAGAATTTTTCGATAAAAAAGTGGATCAACTTCAAGCTGTTCTAGGGCCCAATCAACAAACAAACGATGCTTATTGTTGGATCTTGTATGGGTGTAGACCAAGATCTTCACGAAAAATTTCCCATGTGGTGGATGCACAGATTCCAACTTGTTGTGAACATCGACGAATAAACAAATCTGGATCTTCATTAACACTTTCACCTACAGCAGCGATATTTTCTTCTGAACGTACAGTTCTCCGTCGAGTAGAGAAAATGTTGTCCTAAATATATCGATAGTTCGATGAATGAGCTGCTCTGATGGACGATTATGCAAACCATAAATTTCACGAAGTGCTTTATAAGTTTGACGAAAAACAATGATTTTGAAAATGAATTTCAGTAATTTGTAAACGTCGTCGCGGTGAGAGTCTTTCCTTGATAATTTGTCAATGCTTACTGTTTCGAAATGTCGAAACAACATGGCTTCTACCTTCTGTCAAATCAAAGTTAACCCTATCGAAAATTGTATCACTTAAAAAAAACACCCGATATTTCATCAATAGATTCTTCCTATACCGATGCCGCGTGCTCATCGCTTCAGCCGATGGATCCTAGCGCTATGGGTACGACCTACCCACAGCCCACAGCGCTGGTAAGTCGTCTGTAACAAAGAAAAGCGCACTTTGTTGTGCCGTGCCAGAATCAATCTAGCTCCCAAAATATTCTTATTTACGAAAAATGCTCTTTTCCTCAAGTGACTAGTTGAAATTTACTGCAATACTGTATATGGATTGTTCAAAAATGCAGTAATAAGTTGAAAATCCCTGAAAATATTGTTTGAGACTCTGGACAAAATTTAATCTGACACATTACTGCACGTTGTTTCTTGTTATGGCTCTATTCAAGTTGCCTAGAACTCTCCAACCAAGTCACGCAGATAGAGATAGACAAGTTCAGAGCTTCCCAACTTGTAATAATCATCTCCTGCTGCATCTGCATTTATCTTGATCCCCACAAACACATACCTCTACCACAACACCCAATTATCTAATAGCGGCAGTGATAATATTCAAAATGAAAATATAATTCGTGTGTGCGTGTACGAAGTAATTATCACTAGAACGGCTGACAAACACAACACTCCTTAGTTTGCGTCCACGTATATGACCGACGGCTCTGGCTGCGGAACCCTTGGGGAACGCTACGTGGCAAATAACGTGCCATAATTTCCGGTAATTTATGTTCTAGGTGTGCAAAGCCGAAATTAAATAACGCGATATCCTGCTATCCTCTCATACTTCGTTTCAATTCAGCGATCAAATTGTTCCTCCAACTAGGAATTTAATGTTGACTGGAAGTCTATAACGTAAATAGCGTTCTGCAGATGAAGAAGTGTGTGAACATATGATTAGGTGCTTATTGAAGATGGAATGAAGAGAAGGGAATGGTTCTGAAATTAGGTGCTTGAGTTCCTCCTTATTTCCAGAGCTCTGAATCGAGAGTTACATAGTTGCTGGAATGGATTCCTATTCCACTTAGATGCCCATTTGAAAAATTAATATTTCCAGGTGTTGATTCAGTTGATTGAATAAAGTTTTTGTCTATCAAAGATTTGGAAGTTTGGATCAGTTCTTGTTTGTTCTTCCACATTGTTACGATCAACATTGATTCAAAGTTTGAAAATTTATTTTGAAATAATGCCTTAGGCTTGAACTTATCAATGGAGGTCTGCATTGTTTACAATTGGGTCGAAACATGATCGTGTTTTGGATAGTCGATGTGTTTGGGATTGAACCCATCCCGTGGTTCCCAAAAATCGCTGATCGGTTCAGGAAGTTCATCCGTTCGGAGGTTGTACCGTTACTTTTTGGGGAAGCATTTGTTTCAGCCATATTCTTCACGAAACTGAGGTTATAGTGCAAATACTGAAAATAAATTTTCGACTGAAATTGGAAAACTTATGAAGAGCTGGGCGAAAGAATGCGTTAGGTAAGACAGTAAACATTTGAAGAGTAAATATTTGATGGATTCGGTCTTTACTTGATGGAAATTCATGTTCAATAACAGGTAAATAAAATACAATTTCCACAAACAATATTTAATTTTGAACGACGATCGTTTCGCCTCACTGAGGCATCGTCAGGTTCTACATTTGAACTAATTAGGTGGTATAATAACAGGACATTATATAGGAGATACAGGTATACATTGGGGTGTTTAGATGGTATTCCCAAGTTACGAGAAGATGTACCGACAGGGGCAATAGAAGTTATTCAGTTTTGCCGCTGGTTTTTCCAGTCTACGTGAAGATATTCAACAACGGCGATCTATTAACGTCCGTTTGGTCATTTAACAAAATTTTTTGAGAATTATATTTGTTAATTTCGAGTGATTCTAAAAGTGTTAATCTTGATCCTTTACTCTCGATATGGATAATTTCGTAATTGTCGTTGAAATTATAACCAAATTCGGCAAATTCTCTTAAATGGTCGGCGTATGTTGAATGTGGACCATTTGATGTATAACTCTTCTGGTGTTCATGGATCCGTTTTTTAAATGATCTGCCGGTTTGACCAATGTAGACCAATGGTCAATCATCACAAGTAAGCTTGTAGACACCCGATTTATCATCTTTGTTTGATTTATCTTTGTTATTTTTAATGTATTTATCTAAGTTGTTAGAGGTTCTGAAAGCTGAAGTATAATTGAAATTGTCTCTGAAATAATTGGCAATATTTTCAGATAATCTATTAATATATGTGATTCGGATATATTTTTGTGGGTTGGGTACACATTCAACATACGCCGACCATTTAAGAGAATTTGGTCATAATTTCAACGACAATTACGAAATTATCCATATCGAGAGTAAAGGATCAAGATTAACACTATTAGAATCACTCGAAATTAACAGATATAATTCTCAAAAAGTTTGTTAAAGGACCAAACGGACATTAATAGATCGCCGTTGTTGAATATCTTCACGTAGATTGGAAAAACCAGCGGCAAAACTGAATAACTTTTATTGCCCCTGTCGGTACATCTTCTCGTAACTTGGGAATACCATCCAACACCCCAATGTAAACCTGTATATCCTATACATATAATGTCCTGTTATTATACCACCTAATTAGTTCAAATGTAGAACCTGACGAAGCCTCAGTGAGGCGAAACGATCGTCGTTCAAAATTAAATATTGTTTGTGGAAATTGAATTTTATTTACCTGTTATTTGAAGAGTACATGAGAATAACGATAAGGGTCCACTTTTGGTCGAAACTAAACTGTTAGTATATAGAACCATCTGGTAGAGTTTTTCAAGAGCTTTCGTTAGGTTTTTACCGATTTATGAAATTATACTCAGTGTCCAATTCATAAACGTTCTAATAACCACTGGTTCACACAAAAACGATCATAGTTCCCTCGCAACTCCACAAAAATGATCATCAGAGTCCAACCTAGTGTTTGCTTAACATCTTAGTCAAATGCATAAGACATGAATGTATGAATTCACGCTTTCAGCGTAATTTGAATAAAAGTTTTGGGTCTGTGAATCTTTAATGTCAAATACTGCGAATTGAAGGTTTAGGGCCTCTGATCGTTATTCCCATGTACCCTTCATTCGGATTCCGCATATTTGAATTGGTGAAATAACTGTCAACTTTTGAAACAGTATCATAATTTTTGAACTTTTCTAATGCAGTCTTGTATAAGAAGTCATTCAATATTGTTAATTCCGAAACATTGACGAAGAGACAAATCTGAAAATTTTTATCGAAGTATTGTATTACTTATAGGTTCGTTTAACTGTCTAGATGACAGAAATTCAAAGGAAGGTGTTGTGTTTCAGAGATTTTCTCAAGGGTTAGTTCTTGGCCCTGTACTTTTTCTTCCTTTTTTTATAAATGAGTTGTAGAATTCTGTCCTCCAAAAACCTTGATTGATAAATTGAGTTCCTATCCAACATCTCGTTATTCTCGATTAATTTCCGTATAAAACCTTCGATTCAACAGGAATTCGTCCATCGATATATTATCAGTGTTTACACGAATGTGGAAAGAATGAGTAATACGTAGGTAATACAAAACCGAAACGTGACATGCCTACGGCAGGTGGCATGATAAGGAACATGGCCGAGAGCAAGAAACAAATATTTATTCCAAATATCACATGCCAGGTATTTTTATCGGATTACACCAGTCAAATGAAAAGTATTACATGTTCGATTAGCTCGTATTGGTTTCATATGCATCGCTGCGGGGATCTCCAAGGATTCAATAGGTAGCTATTATGTTCTGCAGAACAGAGAGGGTTTCGTAGCATATTCCGTATAGTTCGTGGAATAACATTCTTATTTCATTAACTCGACACTAGAGAGACTAATATAATGATAGAAATTCCTATCTGGTATTGTGGCAATTCAGTGGACGGTGCAAAATTCTACAGGTTCCTTTACGACGAGCTGAATCTATACAGGGTCTTTCACGAGGAACCTCACCCATATTTATACGGAAAACTACTGAACGTATTTTCATTAAATTCAGCACTTATAAGTATTTCACGATGCTGATGAAATCTAAAATATTTTCAAGGCATGAGCACCTCCGGTTTTTCCGGAAATGATGTCAACTTCCGTTTTTCAAATTAGAACACCATTTTTTTATTGCAGAAATAGATTCCTTAGAAAATTTCAAGTTATTTTGATGTAACATTTTTCAGTTTTGGTTGGAAAATTCTCTCTGAGCGGGAAAAATCGAAAATAGAGCTCCGCTGAAACAAGAATAACTTCGAGGTTTTTGGATGGAAAATTTTCATTTTTGGGATTTTTCAAGATGTAAGATTGATGTATCCACTTTAAAAATCGAAATCGCGATTCATGATACAGGGGGTGAAAGAATCGCTTTCAAAGTTAGGGATGACAAAATCGTGAAAAATCAATTTTTTCAAATTAGAACCCCATTTTTTTATGGCAGATATTGAATCTACGTTAAAAAATAATGTGAGTGTATGCATCACACCCTTGCCCTAAAGTGGATATTAACTCAGAAAATATCCATTTTAGGGCACGGGTATGGATACATCAATCTTACATCTTGAAAAATCCCAAAAATGAAAATTTTCCATCCAAAAACCTCGAAGTTATTCATGTTTCAGCGGAGCTCTATTTTCGATGTTTTTTTCGAATTTTTCCGCTCAGAGAGAATTTTCCAACCAAAACTGAAAAATGTTACATCAAAATAACTTGAAATTTTTTAAGGAATCTATTTCTGCAATAAAAAAAATGGTGTTCTAATTTGAAAAACGGAAGTTGACGTCATTTCCGGAAAGACCGGAGGTGCTCATGCCTTGAAAATATTTTAGATTTCCTCAGCATCGTGAAATACTTATAAGTGCTGAATTTCATGAAAATACGTTCAGTAGTTTCCCGTATAAATATGGGTGAGGTTCCTCGTGAAAGACACTGTATGTATATGGTATGAGTGTTCAATACGGTCATTTCTTTCACTTCCCTACAATAACCGGTTGTAGCGAACATTAATCTCAAATTCGTCATTTCTCAATAAATATCGAGATATCAGCATATGATTCAACGAGCTTATTATGATGCCTTATATTAACGCGAATAAGGTTCAGCAGTCCAAGGCAATAAAAGTCATGATATGCGAGTAGGATATTCATATTTGTCCACGAATGTTGAATATTTATTTTTAAATTTTTTCCGGCAACTGTCCAGCATGTAACCACTTCTCGAACACTTTTTCTTTGAGAATGTAGCATTTCCCGGACTAGGAGAAATGTGTCGTCTCATTGATTTGTTATACTACACGGTTTCCGAAAAAATATTGTACGCAAAACGTCCGACGATGGTTTTTTTGGACTCACAGACTTCCAGGACTTCCGTCCGGCTCCTCTCAGAATTTTGTCTATTCGTCCAAAAAAACACAATCTTCCGGACTTGTCACGTAGATTACTATTATTGCAACGAAAAAATTGCCGTCGAACTTGGAATGACATTCAATTGAATTCTCTGCTCAGAAAAAATTCAGTTTTCTTTTGATATATTTTGTGGTTGTTGATGTTTATGTTGATCAACATGAATCCCAAGTATATGTATACAGGGTCTTTCACGAGGAACCTCACTCATATTTATACGGGAAACTACTGAACGTATTTTTATGAAATTCAGCACTTATAAGTATTTCACGATGCTGATGAAATCTAAAATATTTTCAAGGCATGAGCACCTCCGGTTTTTCCGGAAATGACGTCAACTTCCGTTTTTCAAATTAGAACACCATTTTTTTATTGCAGAAATAGATTCCTTAGAAAATTTCAAGTTATTTTGATGTAACATTTTTCAGATAATAATAAATAATAACTTCGAGGTTTTTCCTGGGATTTTTCAATATGTAAGATTGATGTATCCACTTTAAAAATCGAAATCGCGATTCATGCTACAGGGGGCGAAAAAATCGCTTTCAAAGTTAGGGATGACAAAATCGTGAAAAATCAATTTTTTCAAATTAGAACCCCATTTTTTTATGGCAGATATTGAATCTACGTTAAAAAATAATGTGAGGGAATGCATCACACCCTTGCCCTAAAGTGGATATTAACACAGAAAATATCCATTTTAGGGCAAGGGTATGGATACATCAATCTTACATCTTGAAAAATCCCAAAAATGAAAATTTTCCATCCAAAAACCTCGAAGTTATTCTTGTTTCAGCGGAGCTCTATTTTCGATTTTTTTTTCGAATTTTCCCGCTCAGAGAGAATTTTCCAACCAAAACTGAAAAATGTTACATTAAAATAACTTGAAATTTTCCAAGGAATCTATTTCTGCAATAAAAAAATGGTGTTCTAATTTGAAAAACGGAAGTTGACGTCATTTCCGGAAAAACCGGAGGTGCTCATGCCTTGAAAATATTTTAGATTTCATCAGCATCGTGAAATACTTATAAGTGCTGAATTTCATGAAAATACGTTCAGTAGTTTCCCGTATAAATATGGGTGAGGTTCCTCGTGAAAGACCCTGTATACTCCATTCACTTTTACTTTACATCCCATCAGTAGTCACTGGGATACGTTTTATGAATGGTTAACTACCCATTTATATCGACTCTCTTCGTCGTGAAGGACACAAAATCTAGGGCAATAAAAGCACAATCCTTTTTTCCATATTGAAAGATTATTTGAATAGGAAATATGTTTAAAACGCCGCATTATCACAAAGTCCCTTTCAAACTCAGTACTTTTTAGACTTCGTTTGTAACTAGTCGAAAAAAAGTTATTGGATAAATTTTTTTCCAGTACCTGAATATTTTCGAAAATTACACCATTTGTTCTCATTGAATGAAAGTAGTCTAGGTTGCAAGCTTGGAAAAGTTATGGAGAATGCAGAGTTTTTAATTATGTATTTCACTCAGACATTTCGGCGTTTAGTAGAGGTACATGCTGGTGAAAAAGATCATAAAACATGAAAAAAAAAAATATAATCTTTGCTCAAGATCATTCAATCCACCTCAATCAAAATTCAATTAAGCTTATTCACGTAGGCTATAATGGGGCATAAACGATCAAACACATTCGTTCCAGCTTCTAATACGTTTCATTATAAATTAGGTACGGGTATCCATCACATGAAACTTATTGAAATTTCTTTAAAATATGAAATATTCATCAGTATAATAAGTGGTCATATTACGAATGAATTATCTAATAGGTGCCAAGTCAGATACAAAGTGGGTAGATATTCTTCCCTCTAGTTCGAATTCGAAAACGGGGTTTCATTTAGAATATGAAGAAAATGTTGACTTCCCGTCTCCACCATGATAAAGGCTGCGATTTACTATGGCAGCAATCATTTCTCAATGAAAAAAGAATCAGAAGGTTTTCCCTAGGTTCATCTGTTCCAGAGATATCATGCATGTATATGGACGGACGGATTAAATAGAATTCGACCAGGTATTCGTGATCAGTGGGTCGAACCAAGTAGATTAATTTGAAAAATACAGACATCGTGACGAAATAATTCAGCTCGAATAATTCATAATTCAGGACGAAAACAATGAAAAGTATGTAATTTCTAAGATCCAGTTTCCGCCAAGGACGCCGATACAAACATGTATTTTGAATCATCAAAGCACCTACATCGGCTGCATCCAACTTTCCCCTGTTTTTGAGTTACGTTCCCCGAGTTGCCGGCTATTGAATTTTACCCTCTAACACCATCACCAAAGCTCTGAGCCCTGAGCTCTTACATTGACGTAGATCTATAACCTACAGCACGTCATCTATATGAGACCTCTAAAGACGTATACTCCATTCACTTTCATTTAATCACATAGGAGGTCATGGTTTCGTTTTCAGGAGTTTGTGCACCTGATGAAAAGTCTGTGCGCGTACAGAAAATATCGTTAATGACAAAACGACGTTGCCAGTTCCTTTGTTTACATCAAAGTGAAAGTATCAAAGATATTCCACATTTTGTTAGTTCGAATCGATCGGCGATTTTGGGGCGAAATATCGATAGGAAATCGCCTATTTTTCCGTTCTTCGTCGTCCAGAAGAAGTTTTCCGTCGATATGAAAAATTTTGTGCAGGTGTCATTTTTTCCTTTCACGACTTTTGGCGTGAGTACGAACGACAAATTTGAATTGGACCGAAAATCGATTTATAAGCATAAATAAAGCGAAAGTAAGTACTAATCGACCTTTTTACACTTGATAACGAAGTTTTTCTTAGGTATCAGGCCGTTTAGAAAGATTTCAAACGAAATTCCGGTTCTCAAGAAGTTTGGTTAGTTTCGCCAGTTTCGGTATCGTTTTTGGTGCTCAAAATTTATTTGGAATGTGTAAATGGACAAAAAAGGCTTCCTTATACGATCTTCTAACGAAAGCGACCGGAAAATATGGTTCAGGTAGGATTTTCGAGGAATTATGAGGAAAGGAATTACTGAATGATATTGCACGATTTTCGTAAGTATCTAAACGGGTTCTGGATGGCCATCATCGGTCTCTAAACGATTATTGTTGAGCGTTTTCACGTTTCAGAAAAAAAACACGTGGTAAAAGCTGAAAAAAAGAAGAAATATGACTATATTGCATTCAACGGTAGTTGAATTCAGATTCCGATGAATTGAAATATGTGTCACTGGAGCTTTCATTCCTATCAATCCTTTGCCGAAAGTAGAAATAGGCTCTATTGAACCAGAATACATCGGTTTTTTCCATATTCCAGGTGTTTGTGTCTTATTTTAGAACAGGTGAATGATAAATGTGAAGCATATGTTTGACCTATTCCATTTTATTTGTACAAACCTACTGTGGTAGTAATGTATGAATATTTTTTAAACTAATAAATTACTATACAGTCAGAACATTTTACTCCTTGTTCATAAGTTCAAATTGATGAAATGAATATCTATAAAGCTTTCAGGAATCGACATTCTTGCTCATTAATTTATAACCAAAAATAACCAAAACTCAATTACTATTGGATTGAAATTATTAGTTTCTTTGTAAACAAATTCGTTAATTTAGTTATTATGTTTATTTTCTTTGTAATGAATGAATAAAACTGTTATTTATTTGAAATAAAGAAATATTAGAAATAGAAATGTTATGCACCCTCACAATCATATCACATACAATATTATGATGAAAACAAAGCACATCGATAAATCTTCACAATCATAAATCCAAAAACTCCTTTACATGTAGAATATTGTTCACAATTTTCTGTTGTGTTCACAATTTTCTGTTGTGTTCTCCAAAATGAAATATACATTCTGAGAAAAACGCTAAGAATGTAGAAAGGGCAACATAGTGTTGACTTGGAACATAAAAATAATTTGAAAAACGTCATAACTTCGATACAGAGTGGAATGTGTCAAATTTCCAAGGCCAGAGTTGTGATTTCATAATTGCGAATGGAGTATAGTTCAAACTAGCGAATATTATAATGTCATATTTCTGGCAATTTTAGTTAATGTTTAGCTCGGTGTCCGTTTTGAAATGTTCGCATTTACCGAATAACTGTTCCCAAATAGAGTAGTACTCATGTAGCACGACATGAAATGGTCAATAAATTGGAGGAACGTTTTGACATTTTCTATCGTTTTGGAAGGAATGATTATATGAAATCATAAATAAAGGCATAACGCAATCAAACCTAACCTAACCCAACTTGAATAATTCCTACTCATTATTAGAATTTTCATGCTCACTTGAAACAGAACCGAACAGAAGTCAAAGATAATTAGTAAAGGAACCTTTAAAGGTATCCCAGTATCATCATTCATCGTAACCATGAATACGTCGAACAAATTACCAGTCCAGACTCATAAAAGCGAACGGAACGATCATGATCGTTTTGATAGGGTCACCTTTCGGAACAAGAAATGAATATGTAACGTAACGCTGGAGAGTTTTATTCAAATTTGAGGCGTATTATCGAACTAGCCAAGATGTGTTGGCTCAGGTGTAGCTCCCACGGTCCGGGAGCACCTGGAATTGTGGTATGTACCATCTGCTACCCTCATGAGGCGGCGTTGGTGAGATCGTCACCTTGGGCGCTGATCGCACCCGTGCAAGTGTACATCCGATGATAATGGTCAATCATCAATTTCTTCGATGGTAGCGTGACGTTACGCGAGCGATAAGAAATGAAGGGGTGGCTGTATATGTACAATATTTTTTGGTCAACCACCAACCAGAGATCGTGATGAAAGTTCACCATTAACTGCAAGGTTTTCATGCTCAAAAGCGCAATCCAAGAAGATAAATAAAATATTTCAGGATATTTCAAACTCAGTCCGAATATCGGAAAATTTTCAACTTGGATTAGAAATTTGATGAACCTAAAGGGTTCTCCAACAAAAGGTGTTATTTTGAATAGCCCGCTATTTCGGTAGATGTCACTTTTGAAGCTGATATTTCTCAACATTCGACAAGAAGAAACTCCGCCATCAATAAAAACGGAATGATACACGCTTCAACAACGCAATGAAATTAGATATTGAAATTCACTATAAAAATGGTAAAAATTTGGCAGAGACGGTTCATGAAACTCGAACACATTTGGGTCGTCGTGAAACACCTTGTCGAACCGCAATACAGAAATTGGTGGAAGAATTTGAGCTGTTGAGTTGGTGATTAGTCATTACATCGTATTTTGCATGATCTTAAGGCTTATATGAAGTTCATTTAACACAAAAACAAAACTTACTCAAGGACTCTAGCCAACCCATCATCAACAACGTCGTTTCTTTGCTGGGTGCTTAAAATGCATGAACTTGATCCGGAATTCCATCGAAAAATCTTGAGTGATGGGGTCCATTTTCACCTGGGTTGCTTAGTCAACAAGCGAACTTGTCGCATCTAGGGCTCGGAAAGCCCGAGAGCTATTGTTGAAATGCCTTTGTAACCTCAACGTGCGACTGTTTGGTGCGGTTTAAGGTACGGTTATGGTCATTGGACCTCACTTCTTTGAGAATGAGGCTGGAGCAACAATTCCGGTCAATACGGCGCTACGTGCCACAAAAGCAACGAAACCATTGATATTCTACGAAAAACGTTTCCGAACCTCTCGAAGAGGTGATCACAATTGGCCACCGAGATGTTGTGATTTAACCACCTTGCGTAGTCTCTGTCATGGTGGTCATTTAGCTGATGTTATTTTCCATTATAAGCGGCATACCTTCCTCTATCTAATGAAATAACACCCATTATTGGAAAACCCTTTACTATCAATATATCTAAGTGACAAACCGGCTTCTTTCAGTGCAACTATTCGTTTTCTATTGAATCCAACAGGTTGAATATTAATTGTATATTGCATTCTATAACGAACCAGTTATAGCAAGACAACTGCCAATATCGTCCTCAATCCTCAAACGATGAACAATTTCTTATTGGCAATTCTTGCTTTCTTCATTGCATTCAAATTCGATATGCAAATTCATTTGTAAACATCAACAAGCTAAACCAGAGTGGATGTAATGAATTAACATGAAAATCCTTTTCAACTCATTCGCTCTGTAGCAATTTAATCTCGAATATTCCTTCATGGAGGAATTACGTAAATTACGGAAAAGGATTCAATACTTCTTACGCCACTCAAAGTATTGCAGAAATTCAGCACAAATAGATTATGTACAGGGTGCCTCACATAATACAGTCTTGCTGTATCCGTTGGTGTCAGCTTTTCTGGAGAACTCCGAGACTGCTCACGTATTATTCAGAGGGAGGCATCATTTAAAGGTTCTGCAAGTCTAAACCCTTACTGGAACGGTGGTACAGAAATTGTACCACTTTTCCCGAACGAGTACCACATATTTGATCGCAAATGTGATGCGGCACGAAAGCTTCAAAAGTGTACCACCTATTGCATCGTGTGGATGCTTGATACCCATATTTCGTGCGCAAATCAAATGTAAGCAATGCATTTTTCAGGAATGAGTTTTTGCGACGCATTTTCAGGATAGAACACGTGAATGTTCAAACCAAATTTCTTCATCGAACAAGTACCATCGTTATATCATTTAATTTATTTGTTGAATCTGTTTACCCTAAAAGTTTCAAAAATCGCATTCATCAAGTAAGAATATTTACATTTTTTCAATATTATGTCCAGAACTTGGTGGTACCTTAGGTGCTGTTCGGATGTGAATATTGGTCATTAATTAATATTTCAGATGCAATGTTTTATTTGCCATTCAGGTTGAAAGGACTAACCTATGATGAGCTTCCAGAGAAAATAGAAAATATTCCATCCGATGCAGAATCTATTGTAGACCAGGACGAAGCTGACGAGTGAGAAAATCCCCTGCAGGATGTTTGAGCGGCGAAAAAGATAACTCATAAGGATTACAGGAGAAGATTTGGAGACGGATTACAAGCAGAGAATATTGTTTCATAAAAAAACGAGACAAAAGTCCATGAGAAATTAAAAACATAAACCTCGAGTATCGATAGGCTTGAGACAGTTCAGCACATCAGCCTGAAAGAGGCACCAGAAGGAGATGTGCAGTATGCAGCTGGAAAAAAACAAGTTAGAAATGAGTGGACCTGTTAAATCTTCAAATTTCTTTTATGCTTGTCCAAAACTTCAGTATTTACAATCAGAGGTGAAATTATTCATTGCGAATGATTCGACAAGTACCTTTGGTTTGTGTCTTTCGGACATAGTGGTACATTATATGTACCACCTCCTACAGAGCCCCTAGATTTTTTGGAAAATATGGGTCATTGATTTTTCATCATATTTTTATATTCCATTCTGAATAAACACATAAAATATAAATAATTACGAACTTTCAGTTCTCTTGCCACCTATGCATAATAACTCTCCTGATCTCTGTGCCAGTAAGGGTTAATGAATATGCTAAAATAATTCTTATTGGCATCAATTTCGGTGCATATAGAACTGGTCGGAAGTGATGAGTGAAGCGTAGGAAGTGATCGAGTTTCTGAAATGAATTTGAATCGATAGTGCAGTACTGATTTTGGAGGAACCCGAAGTTCTGAATAAACTCTGTTAGTTGGAAGTCTAGAATGGATTTCGTTCCATTGCTACCTCAAGGTCTACTGTACTCCCATCAGAACTGTTTTCGCAACTGCGCTATCTACAGCTTTCCGACTTCAGAGCTCCAATGAACTCCAATATCTCAGTATATTAGACGACTTGTATGATTAACCACTTGTCATTTCCATAAATAAGATGTCGTCCACAATTGAGCAAATTGGATTGGATTAGAAAACGGTATTTCCTTCTCAATTGTCTTCTCACTGGGTTGTAAGGTCAGGTTACCTGTTTTGTAATTATTAAGGAGGGTTTCCTCAGAAAATATACCATAACATTGAACTTAATTTTTCAGGCTTTTCAGAAACTAAGAGGTGTTATTATTATTATTATATTATATTATATTATATTATATTATATTATATTATATTATATTATATTATATTATATTATATTATATTATATTATATTATATTATATTATATTATATTATATTATATTATATTATATTATATTATATTATATTATATTATATTATATTATATTATATTATATTATATTATATTATATATTATTATTTCGACAGGGAGGCAGTCGCACCTCCACCTTGGGAACTTTGGATCTCATCGTGTAACAAATGCGTAGATCCACCTTTTCTTTGAAGCCGATTATCCCACTCGAGAATAGGTTTCGCTCTACAGTAACGTTACCGAAGACCTCAAGACCTCGGAACCCTATTCCCTTCACAACTGGGCATTCTGGAATGGCATTCTTCTTAAAATATCCAGCATTCGCCATCATCAGTTATCTGAGCTTTCAGCCTAATATTTGGAAAGGCCTCATGAGCTTTCATTTTTGATTTTCCAATCCTACGACCATTCTGTTTGAGGTTTGGTAAGATACGCTCTTGACGAACGCCTCAGAATGTTTTGAGCCACAGTGGTTCGTACGAATTATATGTGCAGAAATGGTGCAGGTCCAACAAGTGGAAGTATTGTGACCGCTGAACTGAGACCAGATTGATCTTTTGTTCCTTTACCCTAATGAATCAGTTCCTGAGTTCATCCTACCCTTCTCATAAATCGTTCGTAGAAAAGTTCCTGAGGCAGGCGTGATCCGGGAAATAGCCTGCAAATTCCGTCTGCCGACTCGCCCATTTGATACGAGAGATACCGATAGTACCCTGTCAGCTGTCCCACAATACATCTGAGCTCTATCCACATTATACCAATATGAGCATCCTTCCATAAGACGACGAGAATACTACAAATCTCTCCGATTCCCTAGTCCTGGAGATGTACTCCAGAGGAGCGTCATGTTCTGCATCTCCCATTGATTTAACGTTGCCTTATGGTAGTCGTTTCTAAGGCCACAGAAGGATACATGTCCAAACTTTGATGCACTTTTCGCAAGTGCATCAGCCTTCCATTGCCCTCGAAGGCACAGTTTCCTGTCACCCCTTTGAGAGTCACTCTCTTGAAAGTCACTTTGTTGCCTCTGGCCAGTTGCTTCATGGTATTACGGCATGCCCAGGTGAGCACTGAGCACTGGCAGCTATAGATTCCAGAGCTCTCAGTGCTGCTATATTTATACCACCCCTTCAGGTTTCTCCTCAAACACTCTTGGACGCACGTATAGATAGCCATTATTTCAACCTGCGAAAAGAAGGACTCATGCCCTATTGGCACGGAAAGTCTCAGCTTGGGACCATATACCCTTGTGTCTGTTCCCTCGGCAGATGATGATCCAAGATACTTTCGAATACAGTGAATCAGTAGGTAGGTACATATGAATTTTTGGAAAAAATGGGATGGTTAATATGATTTTCATGTTAGGGCAGAGCCACAGAACCTGTTTTTTTAGGAAGTCGAACTTATGCTGCCCAATATCCCGATGGAAAACATTCATCCCATTTTTTCCAAAAATTCATACTGATTCACTTTATCCGAAAGTATCTTTGAGCTTTAAGTACCACTAACTTCATTGATTATTTTTTTTTGGGAAGCCGATAAAAATTGATATAATTGGTTGAATACCTGATCAATATGTATTGCTTGTAAGAAAAAAAATTTAATTTTCATTTTGATGCTCGGGAGGAATGATTCTGGGAAGGTTTGAAGTTTGTCAATAATTTAGTTTATTTCATTGTTTGACCTCTTATGAATGTCCGTTAGTTTCATGTTATTATTCGAATAAAATTTTCAGTTGCGATATCATTTTTCGTGTCTGCTGGATGCGGGAGTTGAAATAATCTTAAGGTTACTTCTGAGAAGATGCGAGGTATTCAATTGTCTGCATTATTGTGAAAAAAAATACAAGGTACCTATTCCATTTGAAAAAATCGAGAAATAATAATTTTAATTTATTCATATTTGGACCTTAATTACAGACACCCTGTATATGACAGGTTGATCGTTTAGGAACCGTGTCAAGGCAAATCCTTCAATTAAAACACTTTAAGATCAAATTCATGTTAATTTTGCTTCTGGAAATCGTCAGAAGACTTCTACTGAACTGATTTTCCCTCGGCATTTTGCAGTTTTCTTCGAATAAGATCTGTACCGTTGGAAAAATATCTCTAATATTTTGCGTCATAAAAGAGATAAAGAAGATCATTGGAAATACGTGAAAATAAATGGTGTGATTCAATATAGAAATCATGCATTTGTTGAATAACATTTATTGGGGACACCTAGTACATCAGAAAATAATTTCCTGAGATGCAGAAATGAAGGTACAAGAGGTCAAGTTTCCAACGAAATCTCTGAGATGTCTGGTTCGGCAGCTATGGAAGATTTTCGCACTTTGTATTGCAAGACCCTGTAGAAGCGTACAGAATGGAATGGAATTTCAATCTGTACAATCACTTTAATGGACTTCCAATAATACCATAGAAAAAACACTGTTAAAAAAATTGACCCCATTAGAAAACATTTCTTCTCAGGAATCAGACCACACAATGAAACAATATAGTTGCTAAGCTCACTCAATGTGAAGACGTAATCTGAAAAATATAAACTTAATGAAAACCAAATTATCAATAGACCACAGAATTACGTAACGTATCATGTATGCTTTCGACTGGGAATGATCCCTTTCTGGGTTAAGGGTACACTGAGAGAAATCTTCATTTATATTTAATGAATTTTATTTATACTTAACAAATAACTGTTTCAAATATGGACTAACTTACCTGTATTAATATTCAACATATGATTTCTTACAGTGCATTTCTTTAATGCGAACAAACGATTATTTTTCATTAAAAAAATATTATTTACTGGGTATACTTATATATTTTCTTAGTGAATAAATATTTTATAATATTCAAAAAACATTTTGTAATTATGATCATATATTTGTTATAATTAAAGCAGCAGTATCATTATTTCAAATAAGTCATTTTGTTATTTAACTTATTAATTTTTAATACCTTAAGTCCATTCTTTATATATAAAATTGACATTTTAAATGATGCCATATAATTGTTAACTGGTTGCTATTTGATTATTGATTATTAAGATGTATATAATAAATAACAAATGAATAAAAAACAATTGCTCTCATCTATTTATTTCAGAACTCAACAATAAACACAATACATGTTTGGTATATAACAAAAAAATATTATTTATTCTGTTTTGTGAACATTTATAGCATCGTTTAGATAAAGTTTCCAACCCGCGGAATTAATTCATTTAGTGCAGTCTTGCTCTCCAACAATACTTCGACAGTGACGCCTTCATCTGAAAACACGTTTTTTAACATTATCTTATTGATGAAGAATTATCTTCCAATCAAAAAACTTAGTTTTGAGACAAGAAATTTTAGTGGATATCAAATAGTTTCTTTGTTATTAATAAATATTTTAACAGTCAATATGCTAGGGAAGACGCTTTTCAGAACTTTCCAATTTCGATAATAATGTATTATTATTATCTAGTCCTCTAGTAAACATGAATGTGAATCAAATCAAAATAGCTATATCCCAGAGGGACCGAGGTCTTCTGGAAATACTGAAGTCTAATGTACATAATTACAAACCTCTGAATCTCTCCACATATTCACCCATTTCCATATTTTGTAAATTCTAATCACTGTAAAAATACACTGTTCGTTTCACCGAAACACGACGCTATAGATATTACATTAAAAGCGTTAATCTTTAATATCTATGTATAATGTAGCACTTACTCAACATTGAATCTCTGAATCTGAAACAGTGAAACTGCAGTCAGTCGCAGTCGCAGATCGCCACGCCGAGGAATAAACCGCCAAATGAAACGCATGCGCCAAACCAAGCCACAGCACCACCACAGATTTCAGAATAATCTGAGCACCACTACAGTGGCTTTATACAGGACAGTGGCGACAATAGACGTTCACGTTTTGATTGGTCGGACAGTTTTCGACCACTAATGGCGGACTTTCATTGATTTGTTGTCATGTCATAGTGTATGAAGCTCAAAATCGAGTCAAATGTCAAACAGCTCGACACTGAAATGTAAACAAATATCCGCCATGTTTGTGCAAAAACGTGTTCTATGACCCTATTGTCGCCACTGTCTTGTATAAAGCCACTGTAAGCACCACTAGACACTCTTTTCTTGTATTAGCCAGGCGCCAGACTGACACAGTTGGCCGACGTCATGCGTCATGTTGAACGAACTCCTTCAAACCCACCCCACCACTGCCGAATTCGTTGATTATAAACTAATTTTGAATAACAATAAAGGAATATGGGGAAAAAAAATCAAATATGTTATGGTTTAAATAATAAATTTTCGAATATTTCCAAGGAAAATGTATTTTTCATTGTTAGAAAGAATTTATTGACAATCAAATGAATATATTGACTACTAAGAAATTTGTTCTACTACATTAAATGTTGCTATAGAGAACCATTTTTTCACATTTAGCCTGTGTTTTTCGAAAGCTTTATTTACTGTGAAGAAACTTTCTTTTCAATAAACAAATCTGCCGCTAATAAATCAATATTAGTCATTTTGGCTATTATTTCTCTCAGTGTATGAGATTATGCGTGCCATGCATCATCAATAATTATATGTTTGGGTATACATACTCAACTCAGAATGCAGAAAAGCTCTCAGTAAGTGTGTATTAAACTCTATGAAGCTTATCTTATTGATATGATCCACTACATGTTTCATGCTTTCAAATAGCGAATTTTTGTTTGATAATTGAACATTTTCAATTTCCCTATGAACCTTTTTTTTTGTATTGATGTTTTTTCAAAACCGAAGGCTTCTAAGAGTTACTAAAGAGCAGTGACAACTCCTTGTTCGCATACAAAGTCATCTCTCTCCTTAGAACAAGAACATAAATCGTCAGTTCACGATGATATTATCACTTATAGGTGGTGAGTATCTCGAATTTATCATCTTTCTCTGGCCTGTAATTACAGTCAAGAGGTAGAATGAGTTTCATGACATATCGAGGGCATCTTCGAATTTTTATTTATTGAATGATTTCCTCAATTTCAGAATCAGAAAATAGTTAATTGTATGTTTACTTGATGATTTCGCTAGAGATTATCAACAGGCTAGATCAATAACAGGGACGTACTCAATGTAAGTATTAAGTTCTACCATTGTTCTTCAGCACCATAACATTTATATATTTATATTTCCTCCAACACATTTTTCATAATGGATAAAAGCTTCATATGAAAATTGATATCTTCTTGTATAAAACTCCTTAGTAGAATCGAAACCGCCAAAAATTCCATCAGAAGAGAATACACAGCCCAACACTGTTCCATCGAGTATAATAATGGTGAGTGAATTTCATCTCAGCAATAAGTATGAGAGGTGCTAGATTGTATACCTCTTCGACAAGTAATTGCTTCAAACTAAGCTCAATTTGTATCAGTAAAATAACTAAGAGCAATTTTCTCCGTAACGAGAGCACATGGAAATCTTAACGTACCTGTCATAATTATAGCAGTTCAGTGTCCATGATGAATCATTGCATGAAAAGTGAATATATTATTACTTGGAGAGTATTTATAATTCCTTCACATTACTTGAGAATTTCTGAGAAGTATTATATTGGGACTAACAGAACATTAGGGCGACTTATACACTGAGGTAACACGCGACGACACATTTGTTGCACATACGAAACCATGTAATATAGATGCATAGAAATACCTGGTGTAACGATTCCTTACTAAAAATCGTGACCAAAATTTTCAGATCAAAACGGCACTCTAGATTTGAGTTCTCGTTTTACTTCCGGAATAATCCGCAATATTGCTACTGCGGCAAAGGAAAATAGCGCGACCCCTCAGATTTTCGATCGACAAGAAAGTCTTAAACAAAATATAATCAGTGCCAACACCAGGTATTCTATGCATCTATCAGGGAATCAAACAGGATTGCCCACCGTAGACACAACGCTTGTCCAAATTGATTATGACCAAAATAATTCTGAATAGGAAGCAAACAAACAAATTATGAAAATTTTGTTGTCTGATGAAGGAGTCTGATCTAGATCCTGAAACGTTTACGTGACATGTTCTTCATTCGTATCATTTCAGTTTTATTTGTTATTCAAAATGCTTCAAATAAATTGCTTCTGACAAGCAAAATATTATGATAGGTTACCTGAAAATTTTCAAGATGAAATGCAATCACCTTCCAATTATCCCTCAATCGCAATTCGAGATATCTTTTGTCGTTCAGTAAAAATACTTATGGATAATTTATGTACACGGTAAGTCTTCATATTCATTTTTTTGTTGGTTCTTGAGGTTTCTTATTTTCCATTTTTCTGAGTTTCGCTATTTGTGTCCGATATGGTTATTTAAAAAACTGAGCGAGTCAAAGGTGTTATTTCTTCATTTGAGATAAGTTTTTTTTATAGTAATGAAATTGCAAAGATGATATTTCGTTGAAATGGCGCAAATTATTGCTAGATTATATTTGCGAATAAAATGCTTCCTTCTTTCAAATGCATTGCAACTTTTCCCAAGCATAGCATTATTAATGTGTTCATATTCACCTAAAAATATTCGATAAACTAACGTATTCCATTCAATTTCATCAATGATAATAATATTGAACATACATACGTTACACATTTAAAAATTGAAATTCTATGAATATTCAACGTCATTCCTCCGACTATAGATTAGAATATTTTCTGGCCTGTGACACAGTTGCTAATAATCCGAGTTTATCCGATTGTCAAATGTCAGACCGAATTCAGAAGAACCACAAGAGAGTATAGTATTTATGTGTTTTTATGTTTTAATTGGTTATAAGACCAAAAAATGAAGTCCATTCCAATTTTTTTTTAATAATGTGTATGTTATTAATTGGGTCTATCGTTGAAATAAATATCGAAACAATATGTCGAAGTTGGAATAATCAATTCGTTGGAGATGCAGGAATCAATTCAATGAATAGTATTCGTTTCAATGAACTCAAGATAGTGATTAAATGAAGAAATCAACTAATCTTGCCGTATTGAATGAGCAATATTTCGAAAAGCAGAAAAAACTTAGGAATACTTTAAATCATCAAATGAATCGATTTTTCCATAAGTCATATCATAAGGGCATCCAATTTTTCCGAAAAAAATCGAAAAAATACGTTGTTAAGTAATATTTAAACAAGAAACACGAGTGCAGGTGGCAACAAAAATCCGAGTCGAAGACGAGAATTTTTGCACCTGCACGAATGCTTTTTGTTAAAAAAATATTACTTCGCACTGTGTTTTTTCGATTTTTTTCACAGGAAAAATAAGATGCCCGAATGGTTTTTGACAAGACCATTTCATGAGTAACAGATTATTCTGGATGCATCTATGTATAGTCCATCCAAGAATGATTGACATCAGAGCAGGCCTTGCAAGTCCAGTCGCAGCTTCATTTCTAGTTACAAAAAAGTAACTAAAAATTTTCTGTGTTTTCATCATAGATATAGAAATAACCTAAAAATTGAACGATATTTTTTTAAAGTAAGGAACTTCGAACATGAAAATGTTCCCAATTTTCACATACGATACGATTACCAGCGTGTGAATCTGTATACCAGCAGTATATTATTTTCATCTTGTATTGATACATTTTCGATCTTACGATCAATTATAGGAGCATACAGCCTGGAAATTCTGGTTTGATAACGAAAAATCGTGGGTGATTAAATAGCACGGTCCGTTTCAATGTTCAATATGAATATTCGCTAAACCGAAAAAATCTAGTTGATAATTTGAAGCGTGTTACTGCAATGTGAATGGATTGGGAAATTTGTAATAGATATCAAGACAGAAACAAAACTTAAACAATGGATCTATTTAATATTTGAAGAATTTTGTCATGACATTGTATATATTTGTGAACAATGAAGGTATAAAATATGAAATATGAAAAATATAAATATTCCTATTATTCTGTTTCAACAACCACAACATGTAATTTTTTCCTCATCTGGGCAGAACTTGAACTCGTCATGTTCATAATAAAAGATTTTGTCAGCAATATCATAACATGCCTTATATTTTGACTAATCTTCTCTCATTTCTTTTTCTACGTGCTCTGTGCAGGCTTTCCATTCTTTAGCTGTTCACTCTTCAAGAGCCTCATTTCAGAGATATTTATTTCACTTGCTCAGTTTTTTGCCAAATTTGTTCGAAACATTAATGACAGAACAAAATGTCAGTGTTATTACCAACACCAACCTGAATTCTGCAACTCAAAATATTACTGAATGGGCATTACCAACATAATTTCGATTTTCCAAAGCCCCCTGAGATGTCAATCATTCTTGGATGGACCATATGTATTATTAATTTTCGTTGACAACAACTGTCAAGTTTTGCCGCGGGTAAACCCGAAAAAACTGCTGACAGCTGCTTCCATACAGTTGTTTCATCTAGAAACCATTCTTGATTCAAAATTGCGCGTTTCTGATTGGTGGAAATTGAGACGAGGGAAATAGCCAAAAATATCGAATGTCTATCATGTAATGCTAATGATTACGTTTATACTGAACGGTGGCCACTACCTTCTGACTAAAAAATTTCTTTCTTAGTCTTGCGATTGAACCAGAAACCTCCCAGATCAACCACTGGCGGATACAGAGGGGGCCATAGGGGCCACCCCTTGGACACGAAATTGACAAAAATCCCTTCAATCGATCCCTAATATTCTCAATAAAAAAAATGTCATTGTTAGTAATTAAATCCTATAATGTTGGTAAAAAATTTCTATCCATTCATGGACCCCTGAAAACATTTATGCCGCCCCTGAAAAACTGTCTGGATCCGGCCGTGCTACCCCTGTAGTATTTCTCAATATGTTCTCATAATAAAAGAATGTTTTATACGAGAACATGAAGGTTCCTGTTGCTTTATATCTCTTGAAGAAATTTGCGTGTACAGGATGTACCAGGAAGTCCATACGAGAACAAGATCCAAATTTCTGATAAGTACCCTATATTTTTCATTTTGCTCTCGAATTCTGCGTAAAATTCTAGATATTTCTTTACCATCTTACCATACCCCAAAATTGAGTCGTTCTCGAGATATTCTCCTTTATGTGGAAATTTCGTCATTTTCCTAGGAAACACAGACTTCTCCGCGAGAGTGTAACCTACACTGAGGTCCTATGCCATGTCCCATGTGATATTCGTTAAAATTCTCTGGAACTTTTTCTCCCCTAAATTTTTTTCCTCACAGTTTATCTCCACGAGTTTTTTTCCCAAGAGGTTTTTCTATTCCGAAATTTTTTCGCCATAGATTTTCCTATAGCAACATTCGTTTCCCCGGTGTTTCTCCAAAACCGTAATTTTTGTCTCCGGACTTTCTCCAACCTGGACAGTGTTCCAGAAAAATATCATCCTGTAGATTTGCAATCGAAATTGGAATGTCACATGGTGAGGACTCAAAATTCTAATTTGTATGCCTAATTCAAGTTGAATTGTGAAATGTAGATACTATGAGAAAAAAATTGAAACATTTCAAACTTTAAGTCATGGTCCACTTCCTTGGACCTCGAAATGGAAAATAATCCCTTTATTAGTATTCCTATAACGTTTGTAAAAAATTTATATCTATGATGGCCACCCTGAAAAAATTCATGCCCCCCCCCCCCCTGAAAAACTATCTGGATCCGCCAATGAGATCAACATTCCAACACAATTAATCTAGGAGCACAAGTTTTCCAGTAGTCTAATGTCACTTTTCGTGGATTTGAGAGTCCGCCAGGCTGATGCAACTCATGAACCACAGAAAATACTCAATGAGTATTAAGAAAAATTCGCCATAACTATTGCGATTTCTTCACCCAAATTCAGTTCATTTGCAACAAGGGTTAGCAAAATATGGGAGTATTTTCAGCACTCTGTGTTGGTCAAACGAAGCGGAATTTGGACAAATGGTAATGAGAAAAAAGTGTTTTTTTGGATACGCAGAATCTACATTCTATATCAATTCCCCCTGCTAAAGATCTGCATTAGGAAGGAGATACTGAAAAATCTTCAGCTCGAGTGAAAAACTCAAAATAGCATCTCCTGTAGACCTGGGAGACACAGAATGTTCCCATGTAAACCTCAATTTCATAGACAAATCCAGGATTTAACGATGCCCTCACGGACATGATCTCTGTTGAAACTACACATCAACAATTTACGACACATCACTTGGTTCATCGAATATTAATTGAATACATTTTGAGCCGTTTCAACTCTCCGGGGGTTTTCTATAAATATCTCCCAATTTATTTATAGGGCAACTCTAACGGCAGTTATAAATTCAGCAGATGTGTGCTTGCACACATACTCACGTACTTTTGGAGAACGTTAATTATTTCCATATACGGCCCAAGAGAGGTGGGCCGATGCCTCAAGCATTTCTTCATATCTTGCGCCACACTCTTAATTGTCGAGTAAATAACGCCGAATTGCTGCAATGGCTCTTTTTCATATTTTTTCTCTGCCATCTGTGGGATGATAATACCATTCATTCGATTATGGTCGCAGGTGGAATGACGATATATTTGCGGCAATAATTATACGTGGATAATTCTTATTTGCTCATTGCATTACTGCGTGAACGGAGAAGCTACCAATTCACTTCCATTACATATTCAAGAGGAACTATCTTCGTGCATGTGCATCATAATTATTCATGAGGAAGTGAAAACAATATTGAAACTTTGCGGTTATTTCTAACTGCTGAGTTAGCGCCCACATGCCACATACAGGGCATTCCTCAGTTTCATGTACATATGGAAGAAAAAAATTCTTTGGATTAATTCATAACTCCAATTTCCACAAAGAACACAAGTCCACATGTGTGTTTCACCATAAACTGGACAAACATATATAGCCGTGTAGATGACGCCGAGGAAGTCATTTTTGCCTCATGACATATACCCCGTTTTCGACGCGTGAGTGAGATACAGGGTGTTTAATGTCAACTTCGAGCAATATTCTGATAACTGTGGTGAGTTATGCGTGACATTTGAAATGACGGTAACTGGTCACATCTTAGTATTTTTGTGGGCTCAATTCAAATGTGGTGTAGAATTCTGAAAAAAAAATTTCAAAATGGTGGAAAACCTGCAAAGTAGGAATTCAATTTTCTCGGTTGCCAATTTGGAAAGCACTTTTTCAACGTACTAGATTTCCTAAGATTTTCGGTGAATTTTTTTTTTCAAAATTTGAAGTCAACTTTTTTTACATGTCTTCAAGTGAAAAAAAAAAATTCGACCAAAATTGTTGGAATGTGGCATGATTGAACTATCTTTCATTCTGAATACTGAGGTGAAAACAGAATAAAATAATATCCATTGGTTTACTTTTTGTAGCCTTTCAAAGATTACGCTCGGAGAATGGAGGCCGTACGAATGCCAAAATTGTGCCAATGGGCTTCCAGAATGACCCGGACAGAAATTCGAATTTATAAACCAAAAAATTCCTTTTCGAAGAACTTAGGTAGGATTCGAATTCTCTACGAGTATGAATTGGGTTTATGAATTTCCGTTACCAAAGCGATGCTAGTTGATCGAAAGTGGATTCCTACCAAAGTTTTTTGAAGAAAAATTTTTGGATTTATAAATTCATACTTCTGTCCGGGTCATTCTGGCAGCTCATAAGCACAATTTTGGCCTTCGTACGGCCTTCATTTTTTTTAATAAAAATAATGGAAAGTTCTCCGAGCGTATAATTTTTCGAAGGCTACAAAAAGAAAACCAATGGATATTATTTCATTCTGTTTTCACCTCAGTATTCAGAATGAAAGATAGTTCGATCATGAAAAATTCCAACAATTTCGGCCGGAATTTGTTTTCACTGAAAACATGTCAAAAAAAATTTGAGTTCGAATTTTGAAAACATTTTTTCACGGAAAATCAAGGAAAATCTAGTACGTTGAAACAGTGCTTTCCAAATTAGCAACCGAGAAAAAAATTCCAACTTTGCAGGCTTTCCGCCATTTGAATATTTTTTTTCAGAATTCTACACAACAATTGAATTGAGCCTTAAGAATACTGAGATGTGACCAGTAACCGTTATTTCAAATGATAACTCACTACAGTTATCAGAATATGGCTTAAAGTGAACATTGAACATCCTGTATCTTGCTTATGCGTCGAAAGCGGGGTAGGTATATGTCATAAGGCAAAAATGACTTCCTCACTGTCGTCTCAACGGCTATATACAGAGTGTAACAGCCGAATGGAATAAATTCGATAACGAATAAATGAGGGGGTGTTAGGAAAAACGCTCGGACACGTCGATTTGTGATTTCAAATGCGCATATGTTTCAAGAAAATAAAATTATATAGGGTGTTCCATGCGACCGTGGCCAATACCAACTTTCTTATTTCCAATGCAACTCCCTGCATATTATTTATTTTTTGGATTCTTCAGAAAATTCTAGACATAATTCATGTACAATGTCCTATACCTATCTTCAACTTTTCCGGAGATATTGAGTGTTGAGTAACGATAGAAGACAATTCTACACCAGATAAGCATGTTGCCAAGACGTTCGCGGCGAGCATTTTGAACATTTCCTACATTGACATTCATGTTTTTTGTTTTTTTTTTATAATTGAGAAATAATCAGTATTACTTATTAGGTTTTAAGTGTAATGTACCGAGTTTGTAAAATAAAATAATTTTTATTTAAAACGTTCATTTCTGCAACAAATATGAAAACACTTAATACTTCCGAAATAGTTGAAGATAGGTATAGGACATTGTGCATGAATTGTGTCTAGAATTCTCTGAAGAATCCAAAAAATAAATAATATACAGGGGGTTGCATTTGGAATAAGAAAGTTGGTATTTGCCACGGTCCCATGGAACATCCTATATCATATTATTTTCTTGAAAAATATGCGCATTTAAAATTACAAATCGACGTGTCCGAGCGTTTTTCCCAACACGCCCTCATCTATTCGTTATCGAATTTTTTCCTAAGGGTCTACATCCCTGAAAAAAAGGGACTCAGAAACGATTTATTTTTTCTGATTGATGAAGGGATGTATGAGTGTATAAAGATAAAATAATAAAAAAAAAATATTTTACAAGTACCCACACATTAAATAAATGAAAAGGATATTCCCCATCATTTTTGGTTATTGTGTAACATTTCCACCATCAAAACGAACAAATATTTTTTTGTTCTTTCATTTCAGTATCGAAGTCTAGCATTCAGTCAATCAAAGGTCTATCTCATTTTTCTATTAGAATTAACCGGTTTTTTTGTGATTAAATTTACAACAATGTGTTGCTTTCGCGAAATTCATTTCCCTGAATTTTTCCATTCGAAATGATAAATAATAAATATCCATTTTTATCAACGACAATTTGTTAAGGTTTGTTCGAGCCGTCGCGTCGATTAGTGAAAATGAATTGTTTCTTACATTTGTGGATTCTACGATGGAATTGAATTTCTTTTAAATGACACGCGCTGCAGGTATCTCCTCCCAGATGACTGGTAAAGGAAAATTAGAGTGTTATACAGCCAGTGTTGTTAGATCTAGTTCAGTGTAGGATTTCTTGTTATATTCCCTGAGCCCCAACATTTGTTCTATCAAGCTGAATAATCCGATGAATAAAAATTAATTCACTGCACTGCCCTCTGGCGGAATACGTTTCTTATTTTGAAGGCCGAATACTCTTAAGAGAAAATATAATTGAACCTCAATTTCCCAAAGTAACTAACACACTGCACTCAAGAATTTTTCTTGGCGACTATGGCCGTGTTGCAACTTTGGAATGTTTTTTTGAACTGCTGCACGGAAATCCTGGCCCCAGCTGTCTTCATATTGTCATATTCAAAATGCGTTTGCACAAGAATTTTCACATTTCTTAGACTTTTCGAATATTTCTAGATTCTCCTTTATGTCCAAATTTATACCCTTGTGGCGATGCGATAATATGCAGTTATCGAATGACACTGTACTCTCTGAGTTCCACAGCTGCTTCACCAAATAGTATGTCGAGAAGCACGTAACGAGGTATCACATGTATGTGAACATGAGAAATTCCCTTACTGGACCAGCTTGTTACCGCGAATACCAAGAAAGTTCTCCACAAAAATACACAACAAGGTTCAATTAAATTTTATGATCCCTAATACGAGCTCCACAATCATTTAAAATTTTGCCAAAAGTGGGTTGCATTGAGAAATATAAGTGAAACTACTGTTAATTCATTTGATTGTACTAACGCCAACAATATAAATCATTCCCTTTGATCTTTCCGCTAAAAATGTAGCACAAAGGCCATTAGGGGCCTGGTGCACGTTCCAGTGGCGAAGTTCGAGCATTCCTAAATCGCATTGCTGTTGAGATAACACCGCCTCCAATTAAACCTGGCCTTATTTAGGAGTATTTTATAACTCTTCCGTTGTAATAACGCTACCCAAGAATGATTGCGGGCGCGTCATGATAGTTGTAGAAATACGACGGATTTCATGAGACCCTGCTGATGATCTTTCTTCTTTCGAAGCCGATGTTATTTCTGGGGAATCAATTCACCCCGTCCTACCTTCTTCAAGCCAACGAGGGTAGTACTTATCCCATAGTACTACAGTAGGTACACACAAGATCATTACGCAACGCTCATCTTTTTGGTCGACTATTTCCCCTCGTCTTAATTCCCACCAATCAGAGACGCGCAATTTTGAATTACAAATGGTTTTTAGATGGAAAAACCGTATGGCAGCAGCTGTCAGCAGTTTTTTCGAGTTTACCCGTGGCAAAACTTGACGGTTGTTTTCTCCGACAATTATAATAATTAAGTTTGTAGTATTTTGTGATTGACTATTCCCTTCGTCTTAATTTCCACCAATCAGAAACGCGCAACTTTGAATCACAAATGGTTTCAAGATATATAAACTGTAAGGCAGCAGCTGTCAGCAGTTTTTTCGGGTTAACCCGCTGCAAATCTTGACAGTTGTTGTCAACGAAAATTAATAATACATACATAGATGCATCCAGAATAATCTGTTACTCATGAATAGTCTTGTCAAATACCATTCGTGCATCTAATTTTCCCTGTGAAAAAATCGAAAAAACACAATGCAAACTAATATTTTTTAACAAAAAGCATTCGTGCAGGTGCAAAAATCCTCGTCTTCGACTCGGATTTTTGTTGCCACCTGCACTCATGCTTCTTGTTAAAATATTACTTAGCAACGTGTTTTTTAGATTTTTTCCGGAAAACTTTGATGCACTTATGATATTACTTATGAATAAATTACCTGTTCTTCAGTTTTCAAATTAATACCTATACATAATGCATCCAGAATAATCTGTTACTCATGAAATAGTCTTATCAAATACCATTCGTGCATCTAATTTTTCCTGTGAAAAAAATCGAAAAAACACAATGCAAAGTAATATTTTTTCAACAAAAAGCATTCAAGCAGGTGCAAAAATCCTCGTCTTCGACTCGGATTTTTGTTGCCACCTGCACTCATGCTTCTTGTCAAAATATTACTTAACAACGTGTTCTTTTGATTTTTTTTCGGAAAAATTGGATGCCCTTATGGTATTACTTACGATAAAATGTATTGAAAAAATTACTTCACTTGCAACAATCATTGATTACAATTCATTTCGAAGAAAGTTTCATGACAGTTCTGACAACGATCCAATATTGTCATTTTGTGTCATATAATAGTATATTGTTCTATGAGCGGTAATGTAAGTCATAACACACGCAGATGAATTTTGCAGCCCGAGCCGTCAGGCGAGGGGTGTAATTCATCAAGTGTGTTATGACCATTACCGCAAATTGAACACTATACTTTATCTTCGACTTCTTCAGTAAAATTCGAATTAATCTGCATTTTCAAAATTGACAACAATTTCTGTGGTCGAAAATCGAATCGATATCGGATCCCGTATAGAAAACGTCAAAAATTTTACGTTTTCCAAATGCAATTTTTGGATATTCAGACCTAAGAAAATGTAGAAATGGATGGCGAGAACGTTACCTTGATGTTTGAAATTGAGTTCCCTATTGACCCAACTTTTTTATTCATTTCGCTTACATTTTTCCTATTTGTATAAGAGTGAGTTATAGCACACGTGAGTTATTATTATCTCACAGTATTGGTTTATAGAGACTATTACAGATCAAATTCAGTTGAATAATGGATATATTATTCTATGGGAGTAGATAAAACAATTTCACCAAATCATTTCAACATTACACTGACCATTCCATTCATTCCATTTTTAGTGAGGAAGATTCTATAACAACTCTTGTTTCACATCGATAAAACATATGAAAGCCGGCAAAACAAACAAGTTGGTTTTCCAGCAACAAAATTTCTGACCGGTCCCAAACGCGAAATAAATTGTTTACCGAACTCAATTGGTCCATTGTTTCGCGTGACGTGTGGCATGTGGCATCGTCGTGTTGAAACCATATGTCATGCAAGTCAAGCTCTTACATTTTGGGCCAAAAAAAAATTCGGATATCATCTCAGGGTAGGCGCTGAATCGATAAATGATGGTCATCACTAACACTGGTCGATACAGCTGAGATATTTTCTTCTGTTGGCACTGTAAGTGAGCGTGCTGGTGGCTTAATATCCAATAATGTGAATTTGGTGCGAAATTTAGTCCAATAGCCGGAATGTGCGCTTCGGTGGGACAATTCAACTGACCATAAAATGGAAGACGCGTGCGATGAACTTTCTTCAGAGCACGCATTTTGAAAATGAAATTCAATGATTTGCGAGCGTTGTTCGTTTGTGACGAATCATGATTGAATAATATACCAAACTGAAGTTGTTTGAAACTGACACCAAAAACAAAACGTGCGTGATCTGTCAAAATCGATGTTGCCAAAAAAAAATAGGTTAAAAATCACCCGTTAGATATCTATAAATAGGAAATTCGTTTTTTCAAATGCGGCATCATGGACTCTTGATTTTTCTGTATCTTGAAGAAATAAATGGATTCCAGAATACCCAGTTTCATGATGAACCCCTTTTCCCTTGGTCATTTTACCACTTCTTTGTATTCGAAATAACAGTGATATCAAAGATAATCACCTGTTAAGGCCCGCCGCAAATTGAGCACAGGCCACGGACAGGCGAGACCCATGCGATGTGCTGCCCATGCCAAGCACCTGCACAGGTTTTTCAAGAGTAACGCAAATTGAGCACAGGCGATGCCACGCTCGCATCCAGATATTCATTAGTTCCTAGGTCTTTCGATGTGCAATATGATGGATGAACAGCAAAAATTACTCGATCATCTCGATTTAGAATCTGAATCTGAGGAGGAGGAAAGATTGATGCTATTACACTTATTAAGCAAGAGAAGAAAAAGAGGTAAAACGAGTGCATATATACGAAAAAGAGAGAGTCATGGGGAGTTTAAGTTATGCAGTGAAGTTGCAGATAATGTATTTAGGGAATCTTTTCGGTTGAATAGAAGACAGTTTAGCGAGATTCACGAATTGATTAAACAATTTCAATGAATTTCTCCATTTCGTCCATCTATTTACATTATATGCAGATAAACTAACAAACGTGGGCACCCACGGCTACAAAACTGTGTTGCTAGCACAGCGCGAGCCACGCGAAAATGAATTGGCACCGGCCTGGCCGTGGCCTAGGCTCAATTTGCGGCACTCCATTGAAAACCATGTAATACAAAACAAGCCACGCGTCGCATGGGCCTCGCCTGTCCGTGGCCTGTGCTCAATTTGCGGCGGGCCTAATTGTCATAATTTACCTAGAGAGATACGGCGCTTACTAGTACATGACTAATGATAATGATTTGTGCAATGAAAATATATGGCCTTTGGAAAATTTATATTTAATTGAGCCTTGCTCTTGATAAATGCGATAATAATATAGTTTTTGATGGCGGCAAATTATACACATAGAGCAATGTTTGCCGAAACGGAGTAGTATAAGGATGATTGGAATGTGATGCAGATCTTTCAAACCCAGGTCACTTCATATGTGAGAGAATTGCACTTGATGATTAACATAAAATTTTATAACTTATTGTTATATTTGGGTTATGTACGAGGTTAAGTGAAGATTCGCATCTGAGTGCACTGAAACGGATTGGTTGAGTCGAAGAATTCGACAAGCAGAAATCTACCGAAAAGATTTCAATACCATCGCCAAAAATGAATTAATCTCTTGCGATTTCGATGCTTCCCTGACATAAATCATCTAATTCGGCCTAATGGGGTCTGCAATGAATGTTCCACGAAAAGCCGCAACTAAATACAAACATCAATAGATTTTGACTTTGCCAAATCGGTCTTAACAATGTACTCGAACACAAAGCGGATCTGCCCTCCATTTTTCAATCGGTTTGATTTCACTGGTATTTCAGTTATCAGGGCCGTATTCGCGCCACCGACTCGTTATGACTCTTTAATTCATTCGATTTTTACTGACTATTCCACTCATTTCATTTTTAGTGAGGAATTTTCCTTAGCAACACTTGTTTCTCATCGATAAAACATGGTAACGGGCAAAATCAACAACTTGGTTTTTCAGCGACAAAATTTTTGACGTTTCTCAAATTCATAGATAGCTTCGGGAATGAATACCATAGAGAAAACAAACAACGTTTAGTTGATCTATGATGAATACTTATTTCTCAAATAGCGCAATACAAGCCCAATGTGACCATCTTCAGACACATTTTCTCGAGAACTAGTCATTTCAAATACCACTCGAGATGAAATTTAAGCAGGTAAAATTTCTCTCTTGTAATATTCAAGTTTGTTGCTTCTCGGCAATTTCGCTCATGACATTTTTCCAAAATCATGTTTCAATGAATGAACTACATGCCATAATATCGTCTTGACATTTCTAGTATTAGGCATTCTAAATCACGTGACCTAAAATGGCGTCTGCTGAGGGCAAACCATAGACAAACAACTTTCTGAAGTGTCATAAGCATAAGTCGTTGTTTGCCCCATAGAACTTATAGTACATTTACTATGAGTTCTATGGTTTGCCCTCAGCCGCCATATTGAGAATTTGTTTTGACAGGTCATTAGAATGCCTAATAAAAGACATTTTGGTTTTAGTGAAATCCTAACAAGTACCACAATAAAAGGCTCAATATGGTCAATATGGCGGCTGAGGGCAAACCATAGAACTCATAGTAAATGTACTATAAGTTCTATGGGACAAACAACGACTTATGCTTATGACACTTCAGAAAGTTGTTTGTCTATGGTTTGCCCTCAGCAGACGCCATTTTAGGTCACGTGATTTAGAATGCCTAATACTAGAAATGTCAAGACGATATTATGGCATGTAGTTCATTCATTGAAACAGGAACCTGAACAGAATTCCACTAATAGAGGTACATATATTGCTTCAGTTCACATACATGGTGAGACTTTGACATGTACATATTATATTACAACTGTAGATTCTTGAGGTCCAAAGAAACTTTTTTTCATGTTCCATTTTTCTGAATTCGGCTCTGTTAAAAAGAAAAAGGCCATTTGAAAAAAAATTGGGTCAAATACGTGCCTGATACGATTCTCTGCAAAGACCTCAAAGTTCATATTTTTCGATTAAAATTGAGTTAATACATTCAGAGTATACTCAAGTACCTTCTGCCATTTTCCTGAATATTGGTTTTTAAACGCTTATAACTTGTTAGTTGTTCATATTCTGCTCGATATTCCAAAAATATCCCATAAACAAGGGGTTTTTCATTCTATTCATAGGATTCTAGGTAAGTGACCTAACCTAACTCATCTACCCATCTTCTATGACAGAGCTATCACAGAGCTTTCCAGAAGACGATGCCAGATTGTTGATATTCTTTTCAAACAATGGTGCGATATCTATGAATCGACCCATTCCAAACCTCATATTGTTGCTGTGTCTGACGCATGCGTACAGTGGCAACCGGCGCTAGTTGCAAGTGTAAACAGATATGGAGAACAATTTTTCTAGAGCTATGTTATTATAAACTATATTTTAGTAGATTTCCCTCGATCTCGTGATGATTATGTGGAAGACTTACGTTGAATTAATGTAATATTAACCGTGTACTGTCGAGTTAATTTACGAGTATGAATTGGGTTTTTTTGTGCAGTTTTTAACTAGTTGGTATTCGGCAGCAAATTATTACAGAGGATATTGTTCAAATAGAAACATCGCCACATATTATGTAGTGCTAAGTATAATTTTATTTTTCAATAATTTCAATTTAATACGTCGTTTTTATCGATATTCATCATTCATTTATCTGAATTTCGTATTTTATGGAGCTTATTTTTAATATTTTTCGAGTGGACCGGTAATAATAAATTTTTGATAGAAACTATGCGTAAAAAATGTAGGTATAATTTCATGCTTCTTAGAATGCGATTCTATCTCCTATATTTGTGGGATTGTATTATTGCATATCTCTACATCAAACGTTTTTCCATCATAGAGATTTTAGTCTTGACAAAGTTGATAAACATTCTGAAAACATTGTCAATAGAGATCAGAGATTTTATAAACTCTCTGATCTATATCCCTCTATCTCTGATCCAGCGAAGCATCGAGATTATTCCTATGATTTTTGATTTATTCGTCAAATTTTATCGGGTGAAATTGGGAATATCTCCGAAACGACGCGTTTCATTGAAAATACACAAGAATACTTTTATTTTCTAAAATTTTCTGTGTATTTCGAGAGAATCGTAAAAAGAAATTTCTGGAAATTTGTAGGGGAAACGATGAAACTACAAGAAACAGTAAAGTTCAGTATAACAACAAAGCTTTTATTTCACAATATGTATTTCAAACTAACAGTGGCTCACTAAAAAAAAAGTTCAGTGTTCCAGAAGAAATATCACTTTGTAGATTTGTCGTCAAAATTGGCATTTCACAAGAGTAAAACGCCCTGTATTTCGAATATGAACGGTTTGCGGTCACATATTACACTGTTTCCCTTAAAATTAGTCAAGGAATCTCTCCTTTTCGTTTTTTCGTTTGTGCCTCTTTATAAGGAATTTAGGTTTCATATCTAGCCTATTAGACTTTCAGCAGAAACCTAAGTTGGTGTATTTACGACCTTTCATGGTGGAAAGAGAGGCTTAGCTTCACTCTGCATGTGAGAGAGTAGAATATTTTACGTATGAACGAATGGAACAGTACCTACACCAAACGCCGTTACGGTCCTGGTGTTCCCGATATAATCAATACATCAATAGTGATTGGAGTTATCCGCATACACAATAGTCCGAGCCCTTTGGATACGTCACAACACCTCTCGAGAACACAATGAACCGACCCCTTAGGTACTCGGCAAACCGCTGATCTCATCAAATCCTCTGTAATATGTGTATTATGCTCTGCACAGATTTATGTGACTCCAGAAATTAATCTTTCTTATGTCGTACAAAGCAGCAGTAAAGAAATCGGTAATATGGAGGAATGAAGCTCAGGGGGGGAGCATAATCAAGTGGAATATTCGTGAAATACGAACAAGAGTACAACAGGAATGAGATGTCTATTTTATGAGCATTTGCTGATGAGAACCCGGAATCATATGCCATAGAATTTTATGAAGTCTTTCGGAAGAAGGGGCTTAAGGGTCGTACAATGTAGAATGGGAATTAGAAGGATGAGCATAGTATATAGGGAGTACCAGTGAAAACAGTTACACAGGAGCTAACAAATCATTCAGACAATTTCTTTCTTTTAGATACCGTGAGAATATTGATAAGACATACGAAGGTTGTAAGGATACAATAATAAATCATCGATGTTGAGTAATTGCGTGGATTCTTGTACATAGGCATTTTCAAAAAAGTAATAATGACTTATATATTCCTTGAAAATTTCACTATGCTGATTGATGTCTATGATGGTCAGTTTGTATCAAGACACATAGTATCTTGCGATATTGAAATCTACTGGACTGTCTTGACGACTGGTCTCCTGTAAATGATCCATTATAGTTGAAAAAAGATAATTAATTCAATTTGATAAGTCGCACAAAGGTGAATTTCGGTGGAGGCCATCAGAATACTAGAATGAGTGAGAGTATCCATGACAGAAATCACAAGCTAGAAACTTCGAAAGCAGATCCCCCTTGTAGATAGAAACATATTGAAAGTTAGATTCATCTCGAAGATAGATCCACCTTTAAGGTAGTTTCGCATTCAATTGACTTATATAGTCCATCCAAGAATTATTGACATCAGAGCACGCCTTGGCAGCCCAGTCGCAGCTTCATTTCTAGTTACAAAAAAGTTACTAAAAATTTTTTGTAGTTTAATCATAGCAATGAAATGTATGAAGAGAACCAAGAAATTAAATGGAATTCGAAGGCCAAACCAGTAAAACAAACAGAAAAATCTAGTTGATAATTTGAAGCGTGTTGCTGCAAAGTGAATGTAATGGGAAAATTGTTAAAGATTAAAAGGTATCATGACAGAAACAAAACTTAACGAATAGATCTATTTGATATATAAAGAATTTTGTCATGACATTGAAACTTTCGATATCTGTGAACAATGAAGGAGTAAAATATTGAATATGTAATATTAGAAATATTCCTATTATTCTGCTTCAACAACCACAACTGTTATGAATTCCTTATCTGGACATACCTCGTCATTTACATAATGAAAGGTTTTATGTCAGCAATATCATCCCATATATTTTGAATAATTTTCTCTTATTTCTTTTTCTACTTGCTCTGTGCATCAGGTTCTCCATTTATCAGCTGTACTCTTCAAGAGCCTCATTCCAAAGATATTCTTTATGCCCAGTTATTTGTCAAATTTGTTCGAAGATTAACGACAGAACAAAATGTCAATGTTATTTCCAACACCAACCTCAATTCTGCATTTCTTGGATGGACTATATGAAAAATTCGAGCGAAAGTTGATTGAGAATGTATTCCTCAGAGAAGTCAAAGATTGCTATAATCAACAAAACTGAAATTACAACAACAACAATTACAACGATCCCCCCCAATGTTGAACAGAGTTGGCGAATTTTAAAAGCAGTTGGAATATTTTCGAAGCTGTTGAAACATTTTCGAAGCAGTTGGAAAAATTTCGAAGCAGTTGGAAAAGTTTCGAAGAAGTTGGAAAAATTTCGAAGCAGTTGGAAAAGTTTCGAAGAAGTTGGGAAAATTTCGAAGCAGTTGGAACAAAACAGTTGTGAAAATTTTGAAGCAGTTAGAAAGATTTCAATTGAGTTGGAATACATATTTCTAAAAAAGTTTTCTTAAAATGTGAATGAATTTGATTTTTTTTAAATTAATTTTTTTGAAATTAATGCTTATTAAACCGGACAACCGGTAGAACTAAGCCCACGTTTAGCCGGACAAAAGCATGCAGAGAATAGCGACAATTATACAAATTCTTGTTAGAGTTTATATTTAGGGTATTTGGCAGATTTGGCCCAATGTGCAATGTGTCTAACCAGCAATAAATGATATTTATTCCGATATTGCTACCAAGTGTTTGAAAAGATGAACAATTTTTCATTTTTCACGTCATCCCTCATTAGGTAGTTGTGAATTTCTCAGTTTGGCCGCATCGACAGTGTAATAAAAAACCATCTAGTACCAATTTGCGCTATTTCTCTCGGTCGGCAGTGGCAGTATTTTTTCTCATTCTTAATTATTCTATCGAATCTCCTTTCAACACGTAAATCTGTTACGGGGCCGTTATACTTTGCCTGACGGCAATGATTCTCCATTCAAAAAGTGCTTTTCGTTTTCCACTTGAAAGCTTAATTTTTTTTTAATTCTCCTGGAATTTCAGACAGTTCTCTGCGATTTCACACTTTCTGGAAGTCTTTTCAGTATTTCCATAATTTTTTGCATTAATTAAGCGCCTATCCAAATGGAATTTTTTTTTGAATAAAGGAAATTGATTTTTCGAGGGCGCTCCAATGAATTCCAAAAAAAATTGATGCAAAACCGCCGAAGAACGATTATGAAGTCAATTTTCATAGAATCTCAAATTCAACCCGATGTTTTCATGCGAAAAAATGTTTTTTTCGTAGAGAAGAAATCGGATTGCCCTCAAGACATCCTTCAACTTTAATTTAAAGAAAGAATCAAGCTTTTAGATTAAAAATTGAGGGCGTTAACTTAGAAAAACGGAAGGCACTTCTTGAATGGAGAATTGGTGCCGTAGCCGATTTTTTTCATGCGAAAAAATAATTTTACTAAGGAGAAGAAATTTGAGTGCCCTCAAGACATCCTTCAACTTCAATTTAAAAAAAAAGCTTTCAGGTGGAATTGAGGGCGTGAACTTGGAAAAATGAAAGGCACTTTTTGAATGGAGAATCGGTGCCGTAGGCGTCGGCCAGAGTATATCGCCCCCTCAAGTAAGCAAAAATGAACCGAAAAAGATTCGAAGTGAAGTGTGTGGTATCTGGACTTTTTTCAGTACACTTGAATAAATCATTTACTTTTCTTCGGAATTGAACTTAAAAATCGAAACATACAAAATAATGATAACAGATGCTGTGTAATCCTGTAGAGTGTGGAGTGTGTTAATCTGGTAAAGCAGAATTAAAAAACTACACTCCAAAATTTTCTAAATATTTTTAATGCTCTCGGGAAAAACATTGACTCGCAATCCAAAATACCACCCCCCCTTCAACCATTGGTTTTATAATCCTCTAATGCACAGTTGGAAAATTTTCAAAGCTATCCCCCCAAAAAAATTTGGCTTCGGCCCGTCCCTGTATGTAAACTACTAATTTCACGCTCAATAAATTTGGCGAATAGAACACTGATTTGGAAAAAGAATCTCAACAATTTGTAAAATTTGTCAGAAATTAAATTTCTTAGATAAGTGAAAGGGTGCCCTGGATTGAAAGATTTGAAATGAACAAAAAAAAAGAGAAAAGAAGAAACTAGGGAGATAGGTAGAACTGATGCACGACGAGGGAAAACTATGATAGTATCAACGCACTCGAATGAGAGACATCGAAATGTCAAGAAAACGATGGGGACATCACGGGCAAAGTGCCTAAATCCTGTATTGAAGAAGAAGTGTAGCCTTCATTGCTAGTTCTTTGTAGTCAGCTTTACTCTTCTTTTATGAAGCCATGGATTGGGTCTTTGAACGAAAAAAAATTGAAAAACCTACTAAATACTGGCCGCGATTTTCCATACTCAAATTTCGAAACCACCAGCCAGAAAAAGAACCGCTCAATTCGCTGCATATCCTTTGGAATCTGCAGGGCAAGAAATCTCAATATGGAAAAATTCACCCGGAGCACGGATTCGAATTCCTCCAATCCGAATTCCTGTTTCCGACGTTCGCCGGATTAATCAAAAACGAAAAATTCGAACGAGAGAAAGGAACATTGGGCGAATTAATAACCTTGGCATAAAATTGAAATATCGAGAGAGAAATACTTAAGATAAGTGGTCATATATTAAGCTGGATGCTTCCAGCAGGCGAAGCACGGAAGATATGTCATTAAGATCAATAATATACGCGAGGGAAATGACGGCAAGGGGGGCGAGATGGGGAGAATCGGGGAGGAAAGGCTGAGAAATATGAAAATGAACTAAGGCAGCGGATAACAATAGATGTCTAAGGATGTCGTTCGAGTCCGCGGGGTTTCTTTGCTGTTAGATTTCAATTTATTCTGCTACGAATACTCAGCAAATATGTATGATGCTCTCCTTCGTTCCTGCGAAATCTGTCTCTTTCTAATATTCGACGTAATTGACTGCCATACGTCCCGCGTTTCGTTGAACTGCTTGAATTATAGGGATTCCAAAGTTATACTGAATGAGGGGGTATGTTTCATTTTGTGAAGTGTGAATAAATTTTAATTGTCATAGGGTGAAAAAAGGCATCAACAAATTAGTAGTGGTTAGATACAAAAACTAAATATTCGATTTTCAAGACAGTTCTAATAATCATTCAAATTCTGCCATTTCGTGTCATATGAAACAATTCCACCCAGTCATGCCAACATCACACTGATAATTGCTATCAGTGCAATTATCAATCACTATGACAACACAATTGAGTTTGACAAATTCATTCCGAATAAATTTCAAAATATCATGTTTTGGCAATGCTAATGTTCAAAGTATCAATGCGCTCATCGAAGAAAGAAATCCCAGAAATATCGGGTGTTTTTTTTAAAGTGATAGAACTTCGAATTGAAATAAATCACATTTAAATTGAGGTGAATACTGGGAATTTCGTCCTCCATAATTAAACAATAACAATAGCTCTGCCGTTTCAATTGTCTGCTACCGCAGGAAGGGCTATGTGGCACTGATGAAGGCATAAGCCAGAGACTAGTCTGTCATTGTCCTCTTGTGGTGGCGACATATATGGTGTATTTCGGAAATTAGATCTCTGCTAGTCCATTTCCCCCATAATTGAACATCTGACTCTTCTTTTCAGGAAATAGGACAGAATAAAAACAAAAGGTGTTATGGTTTCACATCAACCGTGGTGACGTTTCGCAGAAGTTGCCCTCTGCTTCCTCAGGCCTACAATTCATTTAAAACCTCAGACACATTCGGATTCAAGTACGAGCAAACTCACAAAAGAAGTGTGATAAACATTAAAAAATAACTACAGCAATCCACGACCATCAAAGCAAGTTCAACAGTCTAATTTCTTGAAACAACAAAAGAGCACCAGCTGTGTCAAAACGGTGAAACAACTGAATGAATCGAACAGAGAAACAGAAACAATACCTACATGAACTTTATTCTTCTACTTTTCTATCTTGTATGAAATTCATCCTTGGAATACATAAAATACAAATAAATACGATATCCATTCCTTCTTTCATCAATTTTCAAGTGTCATTAATTTTTCTTTTCTTCCTCTTTATTTCAATCAGTTACAACAATCTTTTATTTTTGATTTATTTTACTATACTTCTATGTCAAATTGATAAACGTCGCCACGGTTGATGTGAAACCATAACACTTTTTGTTCGATTATTTAAATCAGTAGGTATTGAAGCCGAATTTTTTCTTTATTTGAAATATAATTGTATGACAATTATGTTTCAAAAATTGAAATAAAACACATTTTAATCAGGATTGAGACTAATTCTTTTTCATTCGAAAGATAATTTTATGACATTTAAGTTTTGAAAATAATTTCCGGCATATGTCCACCACGACTAGCTCTGAGGAACGGCATTCGATCAGACCAATGTTGGACCCCTTTTTCGAGGCCTTACATCAGCAATAACAAAAGTTATGCTGGCTTCCGAAAAGTCTGTTGTTTCTGGTTTATCAGCATAAACCAATGACTTGACATAACGACAGTTTCACCAACGTTTTTAATCTCGTTTAAGTCAGTAAACGATAATTTTCTGTGGTTTTCCAGTCTAAAATCAATCGGTAATCTCAGTTATCTCGTTCAACCAGATTAAAATGTTTGGTGAAACCGGGCCTAAGAAAATAATCCTTTGGAGTTATGCCGCATGATCTTGGAGGCCAATTTATTGGACTATTCCTCGGAATAATGTTATCGCCAAATCTTCCTTCCAATAAATCAATGGCTACGGTAGCAGCATGAGGTGTAGCACCATCTTGTTGGCACCAAAACACTTCTGGGTCGATACCTTTCAAATTTTGAAAAAAATAATCAATAATCATCGATCTGTAACACCATTCACTGTAACATTAGTTCCAGCATTGTTTTTAAAGATATGTGGGCCGATGATGCCTCCAGCGTTTAAAGCACACCATACAGTACATTTTTCCGGATGCAATGGAACCTGTAGAACGTCTTGAGGATTGATCCCACTCCATATACGGCAATTTTGCTTGTTTATGTTGCCATTCAACCAGAAATAATCTTTGACTACATCCGATAGACATCGCATTCCCTTGTAGAATCATGATTTGTTTTGGTTCCCACATTGAAAGTCATCACAATGAGTGGAACAAGGATAAAAGATCGGATCTCTTTGTTCGGCCACGTTTTGTGGCAACACCGCATAAATCCTCAACTTTGGATGAACATGGGCGTGCGATTTTAAATCACTTCTGCCGCGACATTCATTGTTTTGCAGAATGAATCTTCCTTTCAAGTTTCAATATATGTAATTTTATTGAAAATATTTCACAAATGAGAAGAATAATGAATTTTTCAGTGCTCAGCACTCTAAAGCATTGAAAATGACTAATTTCAACTCTACAAAAATATTTAATACTGGATTGACTCGGTCTTCACTTGATGACTTGAAATTCCTTTTTATAGGAATCAAATGACAGCGAAACAATTGTTGTTATAAATAAACTTTAATCGGAGTCCAACACTCGACAATTCAAAGTTGCTGAGAGAAAAAGGCGGAAAGCTTGTAAGTACCTACATTTTGCGACAAGTTCGAACTTGTATCAGCGTACACGAACCTTTGGAAACTTGTTGAAAAAAAAAGCATGAAAAATTTTGCGGCAATTTTCAGAAAGAGAAATTTGAAATCTGAAAAAGCTACTATATGGCGAAACAATTGATTTTTGAATTATTAAAATTGAAAATAGACTAACTTATCATTTAATTCCTATCAAAATGAATTTCCATCAAGTGAAGATCGAAGCACTCCAATATTTTAAATCCTGTTGTAATTTTGCTATTGAATTATTGAAAATATTGTGATACTCATTATTTGAAAAAAAATTTCATAAATTTTAAGTTCATTCACCGGATATAAATGTTCAAAAATAATTATATACCTACTAGTATTGTCTGATAGTAATACCAACAAATTTGAATTTTTGGCCAATCGAGACCTTATTCTTCACAACGAGTGTTTATGTAACGACAAACTGACAATAAATGTAGCAGAGACTGTCTACATTGTTACAAAAAAGCAAACAATCCTGACTGTGATATTGATTTGTAGGTACCTGAACAGATACAAGCTGAAAGCTTCCACATTTGAAACATTTTTCGATCCAGGCTTTTTCCAGGGAGCTATTTCAGTGGATCTTTCCAAATGGGTCACCCTGTATATGACTCAATGTCTTCATCTAGCTGCACCTCCCTTAATTCCTCCTTAATATTAATGCATGTTGCAATATAGCCTGTGAGCCAACCTAGCATCAGCAATTTCATATTACGTGATTACCTGCTTCAGATGTATTTCCCTGTGTTTACGTTACTTACTCGCGAAGGAATTCTTACGACACACCCCATTGATAGAACGTAGACCGAGTTGAATTCACGTACTGTCGAAGCACAACATACCTGACAAGCCATTAGTTTGATTGGATTCCTTTTCGCCTCCTAGATGTGCACAGATAGTCATTAGATTCCCGGTGGAAGTGTGCGAGATAGGTATCATTCTCCTAAAGCGGGCGTTTCTTTGAATATGGATTTATTCTGGTCAATGAGGCTGAACTTCATGGAACATTTGGGAATTCAGGCATGTATGATGATTGTGCGAGGAAAGGTCTCTTCATCGCGGCTAAAAAAGGATAGAATACGATCAGCAAAAGTAAGACAAACTCAAGAGGACCTGTCTCTCGAAATATGCCACCACGATAACTTCGAGGGCTGAAAACAAAACATGATCTATTGATATTGTTTATACTGATAACCCCAAGGTCTCCAGAGAAGACCCTTCAGGAACTACAAGCTTCGAAGCTTTTATCCTGTAGACACAAGTTCGGAAAAGAAGTTGTGTTCTGTGTATAGGCTTCGTTACTGTGTCCTTACGCCACCTTAGTCAGAGCACTGTTGATTTTCGACCCAACAGTGAAATGATGGCCCACTACCGAGACTAGAAAATTTGTTTCCTAGACTCGGGATTGAACTCGCGACTTTCCTCGTCAGAGCCAATCGCCATAACCACTGGGCTGCGGGCACTACAACAATGATGTTAAAAAAGTCGGAAAATTCGAATTTGTCGTTACTCTGTATTCAATTTTTCAACATAGATAAAAATTTGAAACTGGATATCAACAGGGACTAGGACAACCAATGAAACCACACCCTCAATCAACCGACGTTTCGTATATATATTTATTCTTCTTCAAGGCGCTAATTGAATTGTTGTTGGTTTAGTTAGAACGTTTAGCGAAAAATAACGACTTGATGAAGTATAAATATATTATGCGGAACGTCGATTGATTGAGGGTGTTGTTCCATTGGTTGTCCTAGTCCCTGTTGAGATCCAGTTCCAAATTTTATAAGGACGTGGAAATATCTGAAATAGATAAAAATAATGATAATAGGAAAAGTGCAATCATAACTTGATGAGAAAGAGAAGTAAACTCATTAAAATCGAATTATTATGTATTCCCTGATGAAGATGAGCTGTCAGTTTTGCACCATCAGGATTAAATAATAAAAGTATTTCGGTTCCTTCCACTGAAAAAAGAGGCCGTTATTATTTTAAAGAATAAAATTGAACCAAATGCAAAAAAATGTTATTAGAGAAATATTTGATTTGTTATTATATTGTTCCGTTTGACTTTATAAAGAAAATTTAATTTAACTGCACTTAACCCAAGATCTCATAAATATAGTTTGACGTGAATAATGTTGCCTGATTGCACTTTGCTGTTTTCATGGGGAAATTGAAATCACTAAATTACAAAAATGAAAATTGATTTCATATGTATTTTTAAAGTGAAATGAAATATAATTTGTCGTTTTGGGTATACTGTTATATCGTATTTTGTATACAAGCATGAATTAAAGTTAAAGCGATAACGAATTTTTATAAATCTTTATAATTTTTGTGATTGCACTTGCCCCACTTTACCTTCAATCTAGATTTTTTCTTATTTTGTCTCATCCTGTATAAAGCAGAGAGTATGAAAGAAAGATTGTCTAACAAATATACAGAGGGTTAAAAAAAAAAGTGTCTTGATAGGAAGAAAACTGAAGAATATTCAGGGTCAGCTTAATGAATAATTTTCGTAACGCCATCCGCATTGAAAAGGGTGTTAAACACTTTGGAAACATTGGTACTCAATAGAACCATTTGGCACTCCATTCTGAATTCCATAAGATATGCATCTACAGAATATCATTCTTCACACGCCTCCAAACTTCTATCCATTTCTGAAGTTAAATTCGATGAATGCTTTTCGCAGTTTATTGACCTACTATTAATTCTTTCCTCGAAGATTCGGTCCTGATTCTGACCGTTCCTAGTAAACACAGACTCTCCACTAGTCCACTCTATGGTGCACATCCTTTTGCACCTCGATTTTTTTGACCTTATCGTGCTTCAAATGAGTATTCAAAGCCTGATGGTGCTGAAAAATTGGAATATGACTTGAACAACAAAAACTGACACAGTCAGAAAAATTTGGATGAAGTCAGAGAAAATTCAATCAAACTTTTTCCGAAATTATAAGTTCCATTTTTTCATGATTCATAATATCTCTTATCGCTGCATATTCAAACAGATGAGTTGCAATAAACTAGAAAATTACCCCTAAACTATTCCACCAATGCTTCCACCGATGGCAAAACGAACAGGAATAAGTAAGCACCTGGTCATTGCAAATGGGAAATATCGCTACAAACAACACGCATTCCTGTGCAATTTGCGTGTGAATAAAAAAATTCAATCAAAGGCATTCTAGGCGTCGCGTATTTCACAGGGTAATATTTCATGTTGAAAGTTTTTCACGGAATGGTGTAACATTTACAAGCGGGCACTCTTGCTGAAACGACTAGAAATCGAATTATCTGAATTCCACCGGTGAACAATTATGTTGGAAACCGACAAATTAGTTTTATTTCGCTATTTATGGGACTCAGGCCGCAATAGCTGAGCATTCTGAGAATTGTGTTGAGAGTTTATATACAGTATGGACAATTTGATTACTCAGTGTCATATGAACCACGATATTTTCAGAAGAGGTTCTTGATGAAGTAATATTTTTGATGCGGTCTTCTGCACACTTTTACAGATTTTAGATGGGTTGATCGGCAGCAGCGCTATGTTGCAGAAAATTTGGCATGAAAACTACCCAACGGAAGAAATTTTGTTGATGAACAGAACCGAATTTTCTTCGCTGATGAATAATTCTTCAAAAAGGAAGAAGAGTTTTGATAAATCGGTCGCGTCTTTCTCTATTGAGAAATGTTATCATTGTCATGTTTATTGCAAGAATCAAAATATAAAGAAATAAAATCATGTGAGTACCGAAATTCTTTACTATCCCCTCGAATATTTCCAAATCATATAATACTGAACTTATTTGCACAATACACCTTAAGGTCGCAGTGGACTGAAACCCCTTTTCACTATAACTATAAATAACCTATTTGCCCAGAGGATCTGTTCGAAAGAAAATGAAAAACAAACCATAACATTGTGTTTTCTGGGTGGTACCACGAAAACAACGTAAAACACTTTCTATGGCAATGTTGCTTTCTTAGTTTCTTTAGAACGCTTCCGCAAATTGTTTTGTGCTGATAAGTTGTGGTTTATAAATTGTCTAATTTGTGTTTGGATTTCATTACCTTTAATTTTGAATAATGGATCTCTTAACAGAAATGCACAAAATAACGATTTAACCGGGTATAGAAACCGAACACAAAAAAATTTGTCGCCTGTTTCAAGAAAAATTTCCGCCTTAATCTCAAGGGACCATAAAAATTGAGAAGTAGTTTCTTGAGTTTGGGCATGCAAGGCAGATTAAAAAATGAGCTGCTAATACAATGTGTGAGGATGTGAAATTAGATGTGATGCTTCAGTTTGAACAAAATCTACATAAATTGATTAGAGATGCCTCCACAACATTCAATAAGGTCCATACATCGATTCTGAATATTGAAAAAAAAAAATAAATTGCATCCCTATTGAATCTTAGTGTTACGCAGAAGCTCTTGGATTGGAAGACGTTTTGTTTTCTGATGGGGGCACTTTTTCTGCTTCAGTTAGTTCGCTAATCACTTTATTGTATTTTTTCTATTTTGATTTTTGCAATAAACATGAAAATGATAACATTTCTGAATATAGAATGACACGCGACTTTTCAAACGAGGTATCACAAGCCCATACTTCCTATTTAAAATAGGGGTTGTACCTATCTTTCGAAGGGGGGGTTGTTTGCATTTTTAGAAGAATGACCATTTAAAATTCAAATATGTAACCAAGATTTATTCCTTTTGGCTTTTCAACACTGTGTATAGATATTGTATATACAGGGTGCATTTTAAGGTGAGGCTTTTCTTTTGGCTGGTGATAGAACTCATTAAATTAAGTCATTTCACCGAAAATTTGTTATATGAAATGTTCAATTTGAAAAATTTATAAGAAAGCGGTATAATATGGCAAAATGATCTGTTCTACGCACTAAAATTTTTTGCAAATTTTTTAGATAAGAAGGCAAAAAAAGGAGATGTTGATATCTACGGAGGAGCAGTCGAGGGAGCAGGTTCGGAGGAATTTTCAGGTTCACCTAGAAACTAGAAAATATTCTATTTCCATTTTCTCGAAACAGGGGCACAATTCATATAAATAATTTTTCCACCATCTGTCAAAAGAAAAGCCTCACCTTAAAATACACCCTGCATGTTTCCTTCGACCGTTGTCTGGACGTCAATTCTAGTTTTCGATTTTTGAAAAAATATCAATTCCTGAGTATCCAGGGATAAAAAATAAGTGAATAAGCATCTCAAATCACTTCCGTCCACGTGTGATTTTACTGCTTCACTCCATATTGTTGAATGTTCAAACTTCAATTCTCACTTATTTTTGAAATTGATTCGAACATGTTTGCTCTGATATATCATACACGATGTTGGGTTTTCATTGATTATCTTTCAATATATATTTTTCATTTTTGTACTGTGTCCTCTGGTGATACTGATAACACTGAAATATACAATGTTTCCTGGCTATTTATGCGGCCTTCTCTAGTCCTATTTATATTAATTATAAGACTGTATAGTTTGGCTTGGATGGCGGTTCGTGTACAACCTAACAACAAAGACGTGTATCGCGTCAAGTGGTTGTGCATTGCCGAGCTATTTCGAAGCCACGCTGTATATCACTCGAGATATATCATTGTTAGCATGTGTAGCAACAATGAAACATTTAGGTTATATATACCAGCGTCCCAGAAAAGTATGCAACTACATTCCACATTAGTACGTACACTTGGACAGTTTTAATTTATTATAAGGCATACAAGTGCATGTAGGAAGTCAGTTTATGCTAGCTGTTATATTGTTGTCACATTTTTTATATTCGAGGCGTAATTCGAATTGTTGAACTTGAAAGCTCATATGTAGCGACTGTACGTGTGCAGTGCATATTTATTCATGTAACGCCTACTTTTACACACCCTGAAATTTATAATGCGTTGAGTGTCAAAATGTTAACACCTGCCCAAATCGAAACCATTATATTTCGAAGTTCCGTGGGCGATGATGCCGAGAAATAATGATAATTTCCAGAAGTTAGCTGGACGTCGTCTTTTATGTGGCCGTAGTTCGCAGAAAGCTATCTCGACATTGTATTAAGTCAGAGGTGGATTCTGTAGTGTGTTTTGCAATAATGATACCATTGTTTTTTGTCTTAAACGAATATGCATAATATCGATTCACATGAATCCATTCCAGGGAACGCAAATAAGCTAATAGCCTACGAGCAGAGCATTGATTCATCTCTCTGTTAAAAAGATCAAGAAATATATGGACAAATAGTAATGTCCTCGCTTTATTGATGTTCGATTGGAAATGAGTTATAACATTTAAGGAAGCCTCCAATATTCCAACAACACGATATCTCATAAAGAAAAGTATTTCTCATGGAAAAACAAAATTATTTTATATTCAGTGGAACAGGGGGTTTCACCATAAACTTGACCAACATATCATAGTAGGCCGTAGGGTAGAGGAGATCAGTAGAAATATTTTTGGCCCATCTTTACCCCGATTTCGAAGCAACAGTGAGATAGATACAGGATGAATAATGTAGTATTTAAGGAATATTTTATATGGTGAGTCATGTCCCAGCAATAAAATAAAGGTTTTTGGGCACATCTCATTATTTTTTGGAACTCAATTTAAATATGACGCGGAATTATGGAAATAGATGGCGAAAAACCCTTCCAAGTTCGCGGTTTTTACTCCAGGTTGACAATTTAAATTTCATCTTTGAATGTAGGTACTCAATTTTCTAAGAATTTTCGTTGAAAACTTTTCACAAAAATCGAAAAAACATTTTTTTTCCAACCATCAAAAATGTTGACATTTTTGGACTATTTTCAGGAGCAAAAGCCATCAATTCCCTTACCGTACAAAAATTTGCTCGTAGCATAGCAACACTTTTAATCCTAGGATTAAAAACGCTACTTTTAATCCTAGGACTAAAAGTAATTGCATTTGAGCTCTCTTATTGGAATTTGAAGTCTACTGACGTCTACTTGACAATCAATATTTACCAACAATACCAGATTTTTGACTTGGTTGGAGAAAAAATACTATATATCATACGGACTAAAAAAAGTGCTTATTTTTACTCGCAATTTTGCATTCGCTCGGCTGCGCTGCGCTCCGCCTCGCAACTGCAAATATTGCTCGTAAAAAAATATGTACTTTTAATCCTTATAATATAATATACTATTTTTTCACATGTCACCACCGAAAAAATATATCTTTGTACGTTTTCTCATACATGTCATGAAGATGAAACACGAATGAACAAATCTCTGTCTGCAGTATTTTGAAGCCTTCCAAAGATTCCTCACTGACTTCTAACATGATTTTTTTCGAACAACTGGTAGTCATATGAATGCCAAAATTGTGATTATAGGGCAACTAAAACCTTCCGAATGGTAATAAGGACTAATGAATGAAAATTTAACCCTAATTTCATTGAAACACTCGTTTCGAACTCACCATTTCCCGATCCGAAAACATTATTTGTCATTTTATTTATATTAACTTTGGTAACCAAGCGACTGTAAGTCAATGAATTTGAATGAGTCACAGTTTCCCTCGAATGAACTACAAAACATTCAGTTGACCAAATTACGAGTGTTTCATCAAAATTAGAGTGAAACTTTTTTGGGTTATTTTATTAGTTCATATTACCAACTTGGTCCTTTCGGTAATCACATTTTTGACCTTCACATGACCACTATTTGTTTGACAAAAAATATGAAAACTTTTTTTATGACATATTTAAAAATTCATGTTTGAAAAAAACTTTTCTGTCATATCGCCGGAACCGTTAAATCAAATGAACAGAATTTTGTTGAATTATTTGCTCCATTCATGGTGCATATAGATCAATCGACATTCATCCAATATTATTGTCCTTTGGTATCAAAGTTATAGCCTAATCGACACATGAATCCACATAAAATTTTATAAGACTACTCGAAAACGATAAACGGTTCATATTTTTGAAACACCCTATCATTTCGGAAAATGAAAGTATTGGCTTTTTCACATAATACTTTTTATAATATCATTTTTGAAATGACGTGGTGTAAAAGAGTATGTTCACCTGAAAGCCAAATCAAGAAACAACTCGCCTGTTTCATTCAGACTCCTGTATGAAACCAGCATTCAATACAAAAAATATTTTTCCGTCGACCATAGAATAAAAGCTCATTTTAACGCACTCAAAATCATCCATTAATTACCTATTTTAATGCATGATTTCTTATTAATGCATGATTATCATGGCAACCGAACATAAAATATTCAGTCAGAGCACTATCGAGCTTGGTTTGAAATCAACTTCTGTCACAGAAGGGTATGTTGACAACTCCATTCAAAATAAAATAGACTGCAGAAGAAATTTCAGGTGATACAAGTTGCAAAGTAGATAATACTTCAACCTCCACTTTCTTCATACGTTCATTATGGGATATCATTTAATGCAAACTAAATGTGAACTATTCAGAATGTCACAACATGTCCAATATTCCCTCTATGAATTTTTCGAATTGTTCCATAGAGAGCATAAATATCAATATATCGAAATGAACATAGAAATTTACATTATGTCAAATTTGTCGATTAAGCAGAATAAAAATTCATTTCTATCGAGAATTCATATTCAATTCGAGATGAGGTCGACGGAAAAATCTTGTAATCAACTCGTTTATTAATTCAGCGATTAATGGTCTCAAACATTAACGCGTGAGCGGAGCGATGACCATTAATCGCTGTCATTAATAAACTAGTTGATTAAATAACTATTATTTGCAATGTGTCAAAAGCTTTGTTATTTACAAATGTGCTGAAATTCACTTCGATCCTTATAATCAACTTGAAAATATTGTTGATAAATAATTGGAGAAAACGAGATGAAATAACTAAAATAGAAATTGACTACCTAGATCATCTAAGGCTCAGCAGAGGACGAAATAATCATACAGAGTGTAACAGCCAAATGGAATAAATTCCATAACGAATGAATGAGGGGGTGTTAGGAAAAACGCTCGGACACGTCGATTTGTAATTTTAAATGCGCATATTTTTCAAGAAAATAAAATTATATAGGGTGTTCCATGCGACCGCGGACAATACCAACTTTCTTATTTCGAATGCAACCCCCTGTATATTATTTATTTTTTGGATTCTTCGAAAAATTCTAGACATAATTCATGTAGAATATCCTATAACTATCTTCAACTTTTTCGGAAATATTGAGTGTTTTCAGATTTTGTACAAAAATTAATATTTCAAATAAAAATTATTTTATTTCACAAATTCGATACATGACACTCAATACTTATTTCCCATTTACATCTTGATATGAAGAAAGTAAGCTGAAACCATTACTGAGGAGGAATGTTGGGTTACGTTAAAAGACAATTCTACACCAGATAAGCATGTTGCCAAGACGTTCGCGGCGAGAATTTTGAACATTTCCTACATTGACATTTATGTTTTTTTTTTGTTTTTTTTAATAATTAAGAAATAATCAGTCATACTCATTAGGTTTTGAGTGTAATGTACCGAATTTGTGAAATAAAATAATTTTTATTTGAAACGTTGATTTTTGCAATAAATCTGAAAACACTTAATACTTTCGAAATAGTTGAAGATAGGTATGGGACATTGTGCATGAATTGTGTCTAGAATTCTCTGAAGAATCCAAAAAATAAATAATATACAGGGGGTTGCATTTGAAATAAGAAAGTTAGTATTGGCCACGGGCACATTGAACACCCTTCATGATATTATTTTCTTGAAAAATATGCGCATTTGAAATTACAAATCGACGTGTCCGAGCGTTTTTCCGAACACGCCCTCATTTATTCGTTATCGAATTTATTCCATTTGGCTGTTGCACTCTGTATATAATACCACTGGAGATGAAATTTGGCCTGCAAAATTTCTCGATTGTAATATGAAAGTTTGGTGCTAGGCAATTTCGCGAATGATGCTTAGAAAAAATGTCATGAGGTACAAAAAAAAAATTTCACTTGCTTAAATTTCACCTGCTTAAATTTCATCCCGAGTGGTATATTCGACATGACTATTTCACGAGAAATTGTGTCTAACAGTAAAATGGTCAAATGCGCTATTTGACAAATGAGTATTCATCATACATCACAACTTAACGTTGTTTGTTTTCTCTATGGTATTCATTTTCGAGGCTATCTACGAATTTGAGAAACGTCAAAAATTTTATCGCTGGAAAACTAACTTGTTAGTTCTGCCGGCTTGCTTGTATTATCGATGTGGAACGAGAATAGCTATGGAAACTTCATCACTAAAAATGGAATGAGTGGAATAGTCTTCAAAAAAAGAATGGTATGTATTTTTTCAATACATATTAAAGATCTAGCCACTACATCAAATTTCGTGTGTTTTATTTCCTACTTATGATGAATTACCATTTTCTTCGGAATATCATCAGTAAAAAGTAGTCGACTCAATACTTTCCTTCCGTAAGTATTTCCGAGGAATCATGGTTGCGTCAAACACAGGTATCTGTGTATTTCAGTTATTATAAAAAAAGCTCTTCACTTATTGTAATAGAAACTCATTTTGTATTAAATGAAAGAAATACTATGGACTACCTATACCTCCCTCGTCCCTGGAATCTCAATGAACCAGGCATATTTTTTTCTTAATTCGGCAGTCAGGTGACCATTGGAAAATACCTATATATTCTGAGGCGCAAGAATTCTAGATTCTGCTCTGCTTGGGTGTTAAAGCCGTAATGCTTCAATCCTTCACACCACGACTTCAAACACAGTTCTAAGATCTTCCGAAAATATCATCCCCTTGAGACTTCTTCAGTCTTCATCAAGGATTCGGAAAAATAGGAACCATTTTTGTGGAAGCTGTCCTCACGTTTTTCCGAAATTACTGACTCAGTATTTCGGATAAGCCATCCAACTCTTTCGGAGAACAGAACAACGGAGACTCTGCTCCCTAGGAATTAAACTTGCCAAGTGCACTCTATATTCAGCGAACTTGCACTTTGCAGAGTATTTACCGAATACTTGAGATAAACTCCGCTTTGTACGATACTTCCGACGTCATGCCGTATCTGAAATCTTAGCTTTCACCCGTGCCAAATTCTCTAGGGACTTGTCGCTTCACGTCCTTTTTTTGAGAAGTGGAGGCTGGACAACAATGGGCGCGGAACAGGAGAATTTTAATCAAGGCGATGAAAATAGACGACTATTTATGCACAGGCTTTAGCACACTGGGCACATTCGTACAGTGAAAACTCGAGATTCATCACAGTTCAGTATTGGATTTTAGATTATCTTCATTTATATCAACAGCACATTTGACGAATGTCTTAATCATGAAAATGTGACACAAAGAAACATGTAATATAGTTTCGAACATTTGAATCCAATAATGATTTAACGAGTTTTAATTTTCAGATGATTTTTAATTTGTTATTCATAAGGTGAGTTGGTGAATTTCTCTTTTGAATGGTTTTTATCATTGTTGAATTCTCTGTGATTTGACTGTTTCAGTTGGTTAATTGCGATTTTCATGGTTTTGTAACTCTGCTGTTTCTTGAATTTCAGTTACCTAATTGTCCTAATGCATAGATATAACTATATTGTTCATACCATTGTTTGAATTTCAGCCCGAACAAGAGGAGAATTTTTTCTCGAAACTTTGTTGTGTAAATAAACTGTTCTCTATGACTTGTTTTGTACGTAGGTTAGTTTACCTAGGTTGTTCTGGTTTTATTTGTGAACCCTGATTATATACAGGGTGAGTCTTTGACTTGTACATATATTTCAACTGAAACGATCTTCTGTAATTGATGCAAATATGAACCGTTTATTTTATTCAAGTGGTTGTATAGTATAGTATAGGCTACGCTGTAACTTTTATATCGGGAGGAATATTGAATAAGTTTTGATTTGGAAATATGCATCATGAAGAGAGTGAATACTTCACCAAAATTCAGTTCATTCGAAATAACGATTCGATTCCGAAGATATAAACAGAAAAGTGTTTTTTTCATGGATTTTCGACACCCTGTATCTTCCAAACGAAACCGAATTTTGAAAAATGGTATAGGAAGATAGTGTTTTGTTTGATGAGCTGAATCTACAGTTAAAATATATGTACAAGTCAAAGACTCACCCTGTATATATTATATTATCAGGATGATGGTTTACTTGCACTGCTTCTGGTTGGTGGAGGCTGGTGATGGCACGTTACTGTCGATGATTAACTGTTGTGACTTCACAACCGATGTAAGGGGATATACTCAACTATAAGCACCCTACTGCGATAAGTTGTTATCAGTACTTGATAACAACTACGAAGAGGATGAGAAAGTGGTGAAATGTGAACCCACTCTCAGCAACAATAAACTGTATTTTTCTTGTTACCTCAACTTAGGTAGCAAGTACGAAACGATTATAGAAATATAATGTATACAAGTATGAATCTACCCTCTATATGATAATTTATAGCAAGGGAGCAAATTGTTGTAATCAATTATTTTTGAACTCTTCTGATTGCTTGTTTCTTTAACTTAGGTTTTTGAAGACAAGCTCGAAAATAAGGGAGGTTCATTTCCTCTGAATCAACGTGGGAAAGATCAACAATTGATTGGATGTCAGAATCGAACAATGACTGGCTAAGCTAACAAAGTGCTCTCATTCGACATTTTGACTATAGTGGGAAAAACAATCAATCTACACACCAATGAAGACGCTTCGAAGATTTGCTTCTCTCTCCTGACATGTACCTATTTCCCAGATGTAACTTGAACCGCCATAAATTTACCATATGCTTAATTTTATGAGCTTTAACTGCAAAATGAATGAAGGTTTATCTGACATGGCTATTGTCACCAAAAAAATACCGGATGAATCTCCTGAACTTGACCTAAATTCTTGGGTTGAGAAGCTTTTAAATAGGACCAGAATTGGCCGAAAAGGGTATTTTCGAACGAAGAAATTGTAGAAGAATTTTAACAAAAACATATGGGAATATTATTGCCTTCCAAGGTTTCGATCTCATAAGGTTAAATCAATGCAATTTTTTGAAACGTGACAGTTCCTTTCTGGTGAATAAGGGAGACGAAATTCATCATATTTGACCCCATCAGGTTGAAAAAAGAAATATGTGTATGTGTATACCTGTATACAAAAAATAATAATCTCAATACTGCTTCTGAAATACTGCAATTTTGATTGCCAATCTCAAGGTTACCCTTATATTCCACCCCGCTGGTAAGATTGGAAATAGGAAAAATCCGGAATATTGATAACGGTAGTTTGAACTTACCGTGAAAAAAATGACTAGACTATACCTTCACTACATTTATCTGAATTCCTCAAGTCGAAGAATGCTCGATCTCAGTCTCTTCAGAATGTCACGAATTTTATTGAAAACGCAAAGTTCCTTAAAAAATCTGAAAATAGTAAAATTTCTTTTATATACTCAACAAAGTCCACTCAAATTATTATCTTTTATTGAAAAAGTTTCATTATCATATAACACATTGAATTTGTACCACTCGTTCTGAGGCACCTTTGTATGTGACAAATGATATTTGGTAAGCCTTCCAACTGAGGTCTGTCGATGTAAATCCTAGTCTGCTTCTTGTTCTGAATGGAATATCCAATCAATACCATTCCACAGCTTGGAAAGGAGCCACCAATTCCGTGGAGGAGTGCAGATAGCATCACAAAAAGACATTTGTAGAAGTTTTGCGCCATTTTTATATCGATTCCGATTCAGTGGATATCGAATTCCAAACCCAGATAGAGCGGCGAGGGGCGGTAACACCCCCTCAAGGCACACCTCCTTCCGCACCCCGTTGGTGTATCGTATGTGAACATGTGAAGGCGGCTGAGAGTGAATCGCATCGTATTATAAGAAAAGAAAGAAAGAAAGTCTTGTAGAGGAGTGAATTTCCCACCCTCTAGCTTGCCTTGCGCCGAGTTCCACATATCCCTTCCAGAATTGTATTTCTTTTCTTTGGGATTTTCGCTGGAGGCAGAGGAGAAAATTCGCCTGCCACCGGGAGAGAAAAATTTGCATTCCCCCCAACAATACATGTCTTCTGTCTCATATTTACGGAGACGATGGCAAATAAAATTGGAATGGCGAATTTGAATTCAGTCCGCGCTGCCTTATAGAGGAAAATGAGATGCGGATAGAAATGTTATTAGGGGTGACATGGAAAACTACGTCGTGAATTTTTGAGATACGAAGTTATCAGAAATTTATCAACTAAGCTATCTTGAAGACCTTCCAATGTAGTCTTCGTGTACCTGCATATCCTAGATAGTCTAGACTCTAGATACTCTTGTCTATTCTGTTCAAATGTAGGAAGGAGCAATAATAAAATGTTTGGCGCAGCGGTAGGAGGGCCTTCGTAAAGTTTCTTTCTGTCCAGAGTCGAATCGAGGAGATTTTACACAATCGTTCAGTTTTAACTGAACTTGAATTTCATTTTTCTCAACAATTTATAGAACGTTGTTCTTTTGAAATTTGGCAAACTGTCGTCATCATTCACGATTTCTAGAACTTTAGATATTGTTGGGATTTCATTCCGGAAAAAAAAATCGTGGACAATTCTTCTGATAAGGTTCATATCGAAATCGTTAACCGAATGGATTATTTTTAACGACTGGGCTCTCCTCTTAGGTGGCGTCAATGTTTTATTCTCGGAGAATTCTGAATACAGCTGAATCACTCACCCCTGAGGATTTTGAAACAATTACTACTAAGTCTCTTTTCGATAAATCAGGATGTTCTTCTTTTGGACCTTTTTCGTGGTGGTCCCCACATATCACCCTCAGATGCAGTATCCGAATATGACGTTGTTCTATAAACACTAGGGGAAATACGTACAAAATGACATATATGGACAAAATGACATAGGCATCATAACTTGAGTTCGGAGGTATGAAATGCGGAACTGCCTACCACATTACACGACCCGAGTGGCTTCAATTACCCTCTGAAAATTAGCAAGAGCTACTCTGATTCATTCGGTCGTTATGAGTGATAACAGAAATCAATAGGTAACGAGTTTTTTTTCATTGCGCCAAATTTTAAGAAGAAATGGCCAGTTTTCACCATTTTTTTTCATTCAAATTGCATTCAATTCAAACTTTACTTATTTGTCATTGTATTCACGGAGCTTTTTGTATGTTGAATATACTTTTTGTATTAATTCGATACATTTCTAGTTTTATAACGCTATATGGACAAAATGACATAGACAGTGAACGGACAAAATGACATAGGTATTTCAGCTGAATTAACCGTATCTACCGCGGACAAAACCAAGACAATTCATCTCAAGCTCCATCAGCAAACAAAGAATCAGGACTTGTCTTAACATATTCGTAACAAAATCTTCATCTGCGGCTAATAAAGGCAATGCTTCTTAACCTACTCTTGCTGATCCTATGAGGAGGTTTCTCCAATCCCAAAAGGACGATTTATAAGTGAACAAGGCAAACGTGAGCCGAGGACTCGACAAACGTACTTAGTTTCAACTTCTACACCTAATATGCTCAAATCAAATCCAAAAATGAGCCCATACCTCCCTCAAAGAAAAGGATACAAGTCCTTTGGGCATTATTCTAATAAGATTGCAATCAAATCAAAAAAGAGCCCATACCTCCTCCAAAAAGAGGAGACAAGTCCCTAGGGCATTATTTAAAGACGACAATGAAATAGAAAATGTTCCTAGCAACTTTCGAGATCATGAAGACGACTGTCCAGTGTCGATCTATCTATTGTTATGAGACCTTTTTTTCCCGATTTAGATCTTCTCCAGGATTAGCCCTGAAGAAGACTGGTTACGGTGCATGCATTGCTTGCATTGGGCTCACGCATCTTGTGCTGATGTTCCTAGAAGAAACAAGCGTTTCATTTGTGAACTTTGTCAGTAGTTTTGTTACTATAAGTAGAAAAATACAGTTGCCTATTGCCGGTATGTCATTTTGTCCATAGCATGCGAACAAAATGAATTTCGTTTATCCCAATTTATCTAAGAATATTTTATTTCTTGTTACTTTTATTTCGTAAAGGTTGATTAGATTTTATAAAGAAAGGACCAAAGATCAGAGGTGTCGAATATGACATTACTGTGATTCACTACTAACAAGTTAAGCCTCTGAAATGAAACCCTATGTCATTTTGTACGTACTTCCCCTATATACACTTCAAAAGATTTTCCAACACAATACACTTTTCACAACAAAATCTATAAACACTTCGAACAGCTAGACCTTCACAGTAGCTCTAGGTATTAACTGGTCTTGTCAATTGAAAATTTCGATATTTATGTAAATCGAGATGGCTTTAATCCATTAAGGAGAACGACCCAAACCTGGTGTTTCCCGGAATTACCTTGTCGGAATCTTGAGCAGCCGACAAAGAGTTTCGTAAAAAATGATATAAAATTTTGGACCGAAACTAAATATATTTCGCATATTACAAGTAAATGACCATTAAAAATTTGAACAGAGATCTTTGACGAGTTTTGTCAATTGAAAACTTCCATATTTATGCAAATCGAGATGGCTTTCACCCATAAGGGAAAAGGGCCCAAATCTGGTGTTTCCCGGAATTACTCTGTCGGAATCTTGCAAGATTCTGACCCAAATCTCGAAAACTCTGGTGTTTCCTGGAATTACCTTGCCGCAATCTCGAGCATCCGAAAAAGAAATTATTTAGTTTACAATAATATAAGAACAAAACAAAATAAAAAAATAGGGTATGTCGGATATAAAATGTTTATGACAGTTGCAAATCATAACAGAAATTTTGCACTAGAGTTTCTGAGGAAAAAAGTTCTAATGTGGAAATTGCTAACTCAAATTATTGAATCCCTTCTATCCAGTCCTACCATCCACAGTCCGAGTACGATCCAGGCAATCTCTTAGGGCGGTCGAAGGGAGCGTTGTTATCACCGTTTGACCAATAGGAGCTTTATTGTGCGCAAACCAGACGATTCTGTTTGTTTACAAAGCTTCTTTTTTTATAAACCAACAGATTATTCCGAACAAATTATTCACAGGATGTGTCTTTGACTTGTACAAGTACAAGTCATCTATTTGATGGATTCGGTCTTTACTTGATGGAAATTCATGTTCAATAACAGGTAAATAAAATTCAATTTCCACAAACAATATTTAATTTTGAACAACGATCGTTTCGCCTCACTGAGGCTTCGTCAGGTTCTACATTTGAACTAATTAGGTGGTATAATAACAGGACATTATATAGGATATACAGGTATACATTGGGGTGTTTAGGTGGTATTCCCAAGTTACGAGAAGATGTACCGACAGGGGCAATAAAAGTTATTCAGTTTTGCCGCTGGTTTTTCCAATCTACGTGAAGATATTCAACAACGGTGATCTATTAACGTCTGTTTGGTCATTTAACAAAATTAACAGATATAATTCTCAAAAAATTTTGTTAAATGACCAAACAGACGTTAAAAGATCACCGTTGTTGAATATCTTCACGTAGATTGGAAAACCCAGCGGCAAAACTGAATAACTTTTATTGCCCCTGTCGGTACATCTTCTCGTAACTTGGGAATACCACCTAAACACCCCAATGTATACCTGTATAGTGTATATCCTATATAATGTCCTGTTATTATACCACCTAATTAGTTCAAATGTAGAACCTGACGAAGCCTCAGTGAGGCGAAACGATCGTTGTTCAAAATTAAATATTGTTTGTGGAAATTGAATTTTATTTACCTGTTATTATACAAGTCATCTCTAATTCCATGCCCTATCTATTTGTTTCCCAGTTATGGGTATCTGGGAAATTGCTGATTTGAATGTGTCGCTAGACTGCTAAAGTTTGCCTGATCAGTGATCAGAGAAACTAATTACCATATAAAATCTTCGAAAGAAAGTTTATTCCTTTCTACACAGTTTTTATACTCAGACTTCAGAAGTTGAAAGAATTGTCTATAAATCCTCCAGTTTTTTAGAGTTTGTTCTCTGAAAATTGACCCCCCTATACAGAATGTGCTTTTCAAATTGTCATGATTTAAAAAAAAACAGATCGGACAAATGTTTCTCTCAATCTCATAGTTTTCGAGATGCTTTCAGTTAGCATCAAATTTGGGAAATAATGTAGATACTGAGCCAAATAGGACACGTTTGAAAGGAAATTTGTTTTTTTGTTCATTAGTTAGACGAAAACTGAAGTTTAAGAAGCGGAAAAATTCTCGACTCGAATTGCATAAACAATATTTCCACATTGAATAAAGTTTCTTCAGAAAAAAAACATATTATTTGTCACTCCTAAAATCCATACGAATCTAATGCTACTTCATATGTTGAAATCCATCAAGCTGTTCGTGAAAACGAAATACACATACATATACCCAAAAAACATTACCCTCCTTCTTGTGCCGTTGGGTAAAACACCCTAATTGATATTATGTCGCCCGGAGTTGAATTGAACAATTGCTACAATACCGTCCAATTGAATTTTGATAAAGAGTTTACCTCACTAATCGTGTATGTTTTTCAAACAACTCAAATTTATATACTTCCTTTTATCTGAGATATACCTTACTGCCCCCATTGATGATAAAACCACAGAAATATATCAAAAGGCTTCAGCATGAGTAAAAGTGTATATTTAAATTCCTCACAAAATTTCAATTAAAATATTAAATTCATAGACTCGCTATATCATTTTCATAAAAACATACTGAATAAAAAATTCAACATAACGTAAAACATAAAAATAAAATAAGTGTAGAATCTAGTACTCAGATTCTGCTTCGTTTTCTCCATCTGAAAAGTCTTTCGATATTTCTTCATAATCTCTTTCTAAAGTAGCCAAGTCTTCCCTTGCCTCGGAAAATTCTCCTTCCTCCATACCTTCGCCAACATACCTAAACAAAATAAAGAGTTGAATAAAACGATGTCAAAATATTCGGAATAAGAAAACATTTCATCTAATTTGAAAAAGTTCAAATTCTACAGCTTATAGGTACATATTCCATATTCATTTGGAACCTTGCCATAATCTCAATAATACACGAACCTATACCTAAATAGAATTCAAGATTCAAGTGGTGCTGTTTTTCCAAATCCAAGAAATTTTACGAAATCTTGAACTGAACTTACGACGGATCGTTAATTAGTCAGAGAAATTCATTTACTCACCAATGGACGAATGCTCTTTTGTGATACATCAGATCGAATTTGCGATTTATTGTGGACCATGCTTCAACTATAGCTGTTGTGTTGGATAAGGCTGCTACTGCTCTAGGGGTCGGGTTAGTGTCCCCACTAGGTATAACTTTTGGCGGCTGGGTATTGATTCCCACTTTGAAACCTGTAGGACTCCAATCAACAAAGTCTACAGTATTCTTTACAGAAGATAGCGCTTTATTCACATCAGATGGAATTACATCTCCTCTGTATAACAAACAGCATGCCATGTACTTTCCAGCTTTGTTGTTACACTTCACCATCTTGTACTCCCCTGAGAAGCAGTCCTGAGTGATCTGAGCTGTGGTAAAGCTGTTATGATAGCCGTTTTTACTCACAATTGGAGCGTATGAAACGAGTGGAAAACGAATTCTTGGGAACGGTATTAAATTTGTTTCGAACTCGTTGAGATCAACGTTGAGGGATCCATTAAATCTGAAACATTATTGATTTCTATCGTGAAACTAGAAACTTTTTTTCTGTTTTATTCAGTATCAGAGTATTCCCCCAGTTTCAATCAAGAAATATCGAAAATCGTATAAGAGACGTACACAAGAAAATGTTCTCGCGTATCTATCTTCAACAGTCAGACACAGCAATTTTAGGTCACTCAATATTAAAAATCTCAGTTTCCTATCAAGGAATACGAATGCTTACCTCAAAGACGTCGTTGTTGAAGAAACAACTTGAGCTATCAACCGATTCAAATTTATATAGTTGGGCCGCTCAACCCCCAGTTTTTTATAGCAAATCTCGAAAGTAGCTTCATTATCCATGATGAATGTACATGTGGCGGTTTCCAAGTTGTTGTGTGTGGTGAAAACCGAATTGTAAGGTTCTACGATGCTCGTGGAAACCCTGGGTGATGGGTATACTGAGAAATCCAGCTTACTGGACTTCGAGAACTCTTCGTCCAGTTTGCTGAGAAGGAGCGATGTGAATCCTGAGCCGGTTCCACCTCCGAATGAGCGAAATATCATGAATCCCTGTAAGCTTTCGCATTTACCGGCTACTTTCCGGATGCAGTCCATAACTGGATCTATGACTTCTTTTCCTATGGAGTAATGACCTCTGGCGAAGTTGTTGGCGGCGTCTTCTTTGTGGGTGATCATCTGATCTGGGTGATACAACCCTCTCATCCTTCCCGTTTTCACAGCGTCTGTAGTTGGACAGAAAACAAAAGCCTCATCCTTTGCACAAATTCGAAGTTATAACAATACAATCTTTTGGATAAGAAGAGTTTTCCAACGAGAGGTGTTTTTTGACATTTGTAGAAAAAAGCATGTTCATCTATATATCTATAGTTGTTGGTTACACCATTTATAACTCGAGATCGGATGGACTGTTTGTTTTGCAACTTCATTTATGTATTCGTCTACGGCCTGGTTATTATAAAAAATATTATTTCAATTTGAAGTTCTATCACTCTAATAGAAACACCCGATATTATAAGGAATACTCTTAGTACACAGAATTATGCGTTGGAATCTTTCTCTCCTCTAGGTATTTGGAGTTACTTTGTACCTTTCAGTGATGGAAATATACAGAAATATACTGGGTGTTCCTAGATTGAAGGTACAAACGGAGAGGATATATTCCTTGCATGATTTTAAGAAAAGAGGTGGACCGCTAACCAAGGAAGGGGGGGGCTTCGAAAATTTTTTAACAGCATCGAAAATATTCCAACTCTTTGTTCAACATTGGGGGGATCGTCATATGAGTGTGTTTAACTGTGCATTCTCACCTATAACACTGGGTTCGAGATCTATAAAAATTGCTTTTGGAGCAAATTTCCCGCCGTCCGTTTCAGTGAAAAATGTTGAACACCTATCTCCTTCAATTCTTTCTTTCCTTGTGCCGTCTTCATTTATACCGTGTTCTATACAGTACAATTCCCAACAGCAATTGCCCATCTGTACGCCAGCTTGGCCAATGTGAAGAGAAATTATGTCGGACTGAAAGGAACAAAGATTGTAAAATTAATGATCATTATCGAAATTGTATTACGCATTTTCCAAGGATACCGATTGATTCATTTTACTGGGAGTAACGCATCTAGTTTCTAGTAGTACTAGATTCACCACAACAACCCTCGAGGGAAGGGCATTATTTGATGTAAATCGTACACCGTAACTTTTATAGCATGTTCAGATTCAACATCCAAAACTACATACGATTCATCAGAAAATGTAAAGTAATATCCGTTTTTGACGCTTCAGATTTGTTAATTAGTACGGAAGACAGAGAGATGTAGTTATCATTCGGAGTCATTGACTTGTGAATTTTTTTCAACAGTAGATTCTTGGGGTCGAAAGAAACATTAGGTTGACCTTCCTCGTGGATTTTGAGCATTCGTTCGAAAAAATTTTGTAAATTTCAAGTAGATACGAAATTTCAGTTCGAATGAAACACCCGGTAGTTAATACGAGAGAAAATTCATGTTAAAATTCTTAAATATATGTTTCTGTAGGTGATACTATCAATAAAAAATTATGTCCTATAATCACCTGAAAAGCCAACATTGATATTCAATTTCATATAAATCGTATGGAAATGCTGTTTTAACCCCCATAGATAATAGTAATCTAGTTTATAACACTCTGTTTAGAGAATTCATTATTTTAAATATTGAAAAAACTCGAAAGATAATGGCGGATCTAAAGAGTTTTTCAGGGGGGGCATGGGAATTTTCAACCAAGGGTACAGAGTGAGCCACATTTGAATGTTAATTGTAATTTATAAACTGGATTAACAAAAACTTATGTCGATGTCCCACCGTTTTAGTATTGCAAGTGTGAATGTACATTTTGAAAAGAGGCTGTAACTTTTTTTCCTGTGGGAAATTCTGCGCTCATCTAAAAACATTTCAGTGGCAATGTTGTATGTACCATTTAATCGTGTTGGTATGTTTACCTGAAATAATGCTCTTCAATATTCTTTCATGAAACAATATTCTATTTCAAATGGGATTTCGACAGAAGAGATTTTTGAAATTTTCAGTAGAACTTGAGGCTACCATAACAAAAATATAGAAAACTTGATATTTTGACTGAAATCTTCACTACCTAAATCAGAATTCCTCATTCACGATTAACTCCACATCCCATTCCCCCTCAAATCCGCTACTAGGTGATTGAATATATAATATAAGTAATATAGTATAGAAGTAATTTGACAGACCAGACTAATGAATATAAAATTTATGAATAATAAGAATGTTATCAAATATAATGTACTTCGACTGGTGTGACTCCATATTACACCATATATCACGTTTTTTTAGATGAGTTTCGAAAGAATTTTTGATTGTGTCGTTTTGACTCATATTCGTACTTTTAGTTGATGCTTATATTTTTCATTCAGTAAGTAATGACAGGTGTATGAAAATAAATCACTGATTGGGAGTTCAGGAATAGCAGAACTGAAACCGATAGCGAAATGAGAAAAAAATTCAAATCATAATTAATTAAAATTAAAAATAATCCTCACCATTTTCAATTGCTATAATTACACACAATTCGTACCGACTTCACAGTGCATCTAACTCATTCGCTTCTTCTTCAGATCCAATTTTGAAAAAAACTATGATAACAAACACATTTCCTTGTACAGGATGAATTATCTACAGGATGGTGCATTGGAAGCACAGGTTTTGAACTCATCTGGTAGAGGACTCTAGTCATCTTACGCAAGTCCATATAGGACTAATAAAAATTATTCAGCGAAAATATAAACGAATATGAAAAATTTTCTTTCATCAAACTGTTGAAAGCCTAAGGCTGAAATAATATTGGGATTCGAAAAATTTTTGGAAAACTCATAGTTTTCGAAAACTTTGAACTCAAAACTATGCAAAGTTTTTTTGTTGAAACTCATCATACAGTGGTGAGAGTAATGAAGTGTTTATTTTCTTCTTGTACTTGTGGAAGTAGATAAATCAATTGAAAAAATTCATAATTCACAATGAGAAACTTCTATAATTATCAGTTATCAGTCATTCAGTAAATGTATATTAGCATTATTTATTTATCTATAGATGGAAAACCAAAAATTGAACTTGATTGATATTTTGTCCTTGGAAATATGAAGGTGAAATGACACATCCAGAAATATATTTGTGTTTATTCGAAATGGTAAAAATTATACAGGGTGTTTCATCATAAACTGGACAAACATATATAGTATAGCCGTGTAGACGACACCCGGGAAGTCATTTTTGCCTTATGACATATACCTACCCCGTTTTCGACGCATAGGCAAGATTCAGGGTGTTCAATATCAACTTTGAGTAATATTCTGATAACTGTGGTGAGTTATGCCTGACATTTGAAATAACAGTTACTGGTCACATCTTAGTATTTTTGAGGGCTCAATTCAATTGTGGTGTAGAATTCTGAAAAAAAAAATTCAAAATGGCGGAAAGCCTGAAAAAATTGAATTTTTTTTTTCTCGGTTGCCAATTTGGAAAGCACTATTTCATCGTACTCGATTTTTTAAGATTTTCCGAAAAAAAAATTTTTCAAAATCCGAACTCAACTTTTTCTCTACATGTCTTTCGCCAAAAATTTTTGGGATTTTTCATGGTTGAACTATCTTCAATTCTGAATTCTTGGGTCTCCAGAGTTATGGTTAACGATCGATAGAGTTCCCTGCGAAACTCCCCGATGTAGATAACATTATTTCTTTAAATACGTAAAAATGGTCGACACAGTTAAGAAAATCGTTACACTTGCAAAGGAGTCGTCCTCGATAATTTAAAGGTCAGTGCTCCCCGTCCTTGAACCCTCTTCTCCCGGAATTTTCGGCACTCCCGGAGGTAATTAAGGGCCGTACTGGCATGCTAATTGAAGCTGCAGCGCATGCCAGACCGAGCTCTTATTAAGGAAGAGCTCACTGGGTCACGGGGGGAATAATGAATGAGGATGAAAGTCAAGGGAAAGTATTTATAAAGAGTGAAATTAAACAGACTTGGGGTAGGTCTTGAGAATCTTCGCCCCGGAGTTTTCCAGGATCGGCCATTCATTAACTGGCAATTTTACGAGGTTTATTCTAATTCTTTCTTTTGAGCTCCCTGTTCCAGTTCTTTTCAAGTTCGTTGGCATCGTGTCTTATTCTTGTTATGGGTCTTTTCAACTTTTCGAGACGACGATATTGTGACGAAGTTTTTACGTTGACTACAATCATGTCTGATTCGCTTTCTCCCATTGTTGATTTGGCGAAGAATGGAAAATGGTGATGTATGAATGGTTGGAAGAGATGGAGGCTTTTTGAATGATCCTACAGTTTTACAATGTGAACATATTTTCCATGAGGTCCGTCGATTGTAGACAATTCTTCTTCAGTCAATGTTTGATACGTGGTAAGTATAATGTAACATTTCATGTAAATGTGGTTGCCAAGCTCATAACAGATTTTCTATTGAAAAGTTGTGATATCTCATTCGAAGTTAGCCTTTATCTCAACAAGGCCTATGTCATCAAATCTTACATTGTGATCGTTGAGAATGGATTGAATTTTTCGAGGCTGTAGCGCAGACACTCCTATGGAATTGTAGTAAGTCATAATTTTTGAATAAAAGATAGGATTTCTTCAGATATGGCTTGTAGAATCAAAGGTTTCAATCTACATGCCGTCTGATAAACTCTACCTGTAAATCGTCAAATAGCGTTACTGACATGATGTCTATACGGAGGAATTGGGACTGTAACATTGCCATCTTGAAGAAATATGTTTTCTGTCTGTTTTCAAGATGGCATCGGTTGTAACCAAAACATATTGCGATGGATCATAATCACATAATGTGGTCAGCTCAATAGTTAAAAATTTTGTGTGAGCTGAACGAATTTTGTCATGCTTTGTTGAGCAGTTATCAATAATGGAACTGGTGGGAAATGGACAGTTAATTCAATTTTTTTATCAAATAGAAATACAAAAATTTGTATCTAGTTAAAATGTGTGAAGATTGTCTGTTTTGATAAAATAAAAGAAGTATTAATTGTCGGAGAAATAATGTTCTCCAATAGGACTTCCTAAAATTATTCTCCGAGCTTTAACATTTGGTGACTGTGGAAGGACTTGATGGAGAATTGGATACAATTGAAGAAGGAAAGATCTCAATTAAGAGAGTTATTCTTTTGCAGGGAAAATTCCCTCATAGGAATCATCGCGTCTTGGATTTTGATGAGAAAATGAAGGCTTATATCGTCAATATATTTTTCAAATCGGCATGACCAATCTTCATGGAACACATTCAATGCTTTTATTGAAAAGTCTTCAAGAGATAGCTTTCGTTTGTGGATTCAGAAGTATTGAGAATAGTACCATTCTTCTTCGAATTACCCTGATGATGTCAACACATGTGCAAGAAGTCATCAACCAGTAGCCCTTTCTGCATAAGATTACATGGTGAGCGTATAAGTACAAACATTAATTGTGACGTATCCCCAGAAGGAAGCAATAAAACTGACATTACGTTATGGAAAAGGGTGAAATTGTATTTAAATATTCTTTTATGCGGAGGTTTCGTCTACGAGTTGCCGTTGTCTGCGGGCCATTCGCTCGTTTATGTCTGAAGATGAGGGGCATATGCTGATAAAGGACCTCCGTATTTTATGGACCGAGCGTAATGTTTCTGTGTATTTTCTTGATACACATTCAGCATGGTGGAGTCTGCTGCTGAGGAGCTTCCATAAGTTATAAATAACTCTGTCATAGTCGCATTCTCTGCCAACCCGATTTTTAAAATTTCTTGTTGGGGTTTGAGACTAACAAGTAAGAGAGCAGGAAACATTTCTGGAATCACATTCATTCAACTCAGACAGTCACTTGTCACATTTTATTCATTTTTATACATCACAATTGTGGATTAAGCCCACATGTTTATTATTCCGTTTAAATTAATGCATATTCCATCTTCATTTGTCGAATATATTCTAGAAACGTCAACCGTGAGATATAAAAGTAGATTTAGTGGCTCTTGCCTGGCAACGTCGATACCTTTCAGGTTGATTTCATCTTCGTTCAATTTGAATCAACCAATATACTCGGTTGGCACTTGTGAAAGTCGAATAATTCGGAGAGATGTTGCCAATGCTATTTTCTATTTTCTTTTTGTTTAACTTTGTAAACGAGGTTGGTTCTTTTAGGGTTCAACTGTGAGACTGTGACACAGGTTTCGTAGTACTACTACATTTTCATACTGAAGTATTTCAAGTTGAGCAAAAAGGTATTTGAATGTCTTCTGTAGGCTTATTTCTTGAGAATTTTGAGAAGTAGGGAATTCCATAGGTCTGTTCGTTAAGGAGTTTTTCTGTCGGGTTATTCTGGTATTTTAATTCTTGTTTTGAATGAATTATTACAAAATAACGGACTATTCTGTCCATTATTTTTCAGTAAAATTTCAATCCTCGATTCTTGATTTCCGTACAAGAAAATCTTCCAATCATGTTTATATACGTGAAATATTTCCAGATTAACAGAGGAAAAAGTTTTTTCAACATTCGCCAGGTGTTTGGAATTATTGAATTCACTTTATATTTTCTGGAATTCATTATTTTCCCAAAGTGAATAAATATGTTTATATATGTTTATGTTTATACTAATTACTCCTAGGTCTGCTGAGGAGACCCCTCTGAAACTGCAATTAATTCCTCAACAACTATGGAATGATTTATAGTTGAAGCAATCTCTTATGATGAATTTTCTTCCAGAATGTTGCTGAAGCTTTAATGAGCAGAGAATAAACTGTTGAACCTTCTGCACACATCTTCAGATCTGAAGTTTAATCCTATGGGAACGATCTGGCCGAGCAAATCAATATCCAAAATACTGAGACATCTTCATCTTCCATCCTTCCTGGAAAGTTTCTCCTGATTCGAACCTAATGTCGAAAAGCGAGAGAGAAAAACCGGGCATATACCGTTAGAGTAAGAAAAATAGTTTGGAATAATCAAATAAGCATATGATACGTCCTATCGGTTTTCCACGGTATAATATAAAATGTAAAGATGCAACTAATGAAAAAACCTACTACATCTATATCGGAACATTCCACTGAATAATTCATTTTTGCGATAACCCTCGATTGCTCTCAGTTTACACATTCAACTCGCATACTTAACCAGCAAGTTCTTCGCGAACAAGAAGAAGATAACGGTCCAATTATTGTTTTTGATTGCCGCCGTGTTCTCATATTACCTAATCGCAGCCTTCTCATTCCCTATTCATACATTCACACCCAGATAGTTGTAGAAAAAAGTGGTGGATGTACTATTTGGAGTCATGATCTTATATCTGCTGAATATTCAACAGACGGAATGGAAGGAGGCACTTAAGTCTATCCGAAGACCATGTTGTAACGTGATATCCTCACGAATCGAAAGAGTTTCGTGCGAAATCGATGGTCGAGTCATTTATTCAAGGAAGCTATGGCCTACACATCGGGAATAAAATTAGGCATCTATATCTTCAAAGTGAGGCGTACATATAGCCGATTTCTGTTCAGAAGACAGATAGTTTTAGTCCAAGAGCAGATTGAACGTTTTGATTTCATTTCAAAACGAGAAGTCGATTGAAAATGAAGGTTGAAGGGCTCCACTACATCGCACCCATTTTTTCGTATGTTGTACGGAGTGTTACACTGGCAAAATCCTTGGTGAGTAAGGCAGGCAGTTCCAAGTATACCCACTTCATTTCTTCTTGGGACCATAACAGTCAAAGGCGAACCACACCGTATATCTTCTTTATATTTGGTATTCGGTTTCGGTTCTCAAAATTCATTCACATTTTTCGAAAAAAACAAAGAGAAGTGAATTGAAAAATAAGCTTTAAATTTATGCACAGACTTTTCGGAATAAAACTGCTAACATTATCTAAATTTTCAAGAAAATGTAGATAGAGACCGAAACCATTCAATTTCAATTTTTGACTGTTTCAAAATACTACAACAATTCAACGAAAGCAATATATGAAATTTGAAACAATTATTTAATTCTTAGTAATTGTGCCTTCGGTGTGGAAGCGCCTTTTCGTTAACCTGTTTCGTTATGAACAAAAAATGTGTTCAACAAACTCATGGAGCGGGAGGATCCTTCGATCAGGTCCGATCCACCAAGTGATAATTCTTTTGTTCTTTAGTAGGTGTTTGAGGAACGATACATGCCCCTTATGATGGGGGGGGGAAAGTTTCAAAAAACTTCTGCCACTTCATTGCTTCATTGTCAAATTTCTGACAATAGGAAAGGACCAGAAGATGAACACTTTCACCGGTATTCGAGCTATTTACCAGAAAGATGAGAAAAAGTTTTTGCTAACAATAGGAAATACTTTGAATAATTCATTTGTTCTCACGTAAGTCGCATTTTCATAAAAAAATAACCGGAACTTAGTTTCGCACCAAAATAAGATGAACTTAGGATTCTATAGGCTCTTGCTTTCATAATTCATGTTTGAGTAATAACTATAGAACATCAAGTATATTCACCAGATCCATGTGAGCATGGATTTAGATGAGACCTGAAAACTTTCTGCGCACGACGAGCAAGACTCTTCTCATCTTTTTTGGGAGCGTCTTATTTTGGATTGGAACCCTCATAACCCGGTTTGAATGTTTGTATATACTCCATTCACTATTATTAAGTTTTTATCAAGTTTTTTTACTCAAACTGACGCAGGTTGGCACTCGTGAAATATCGGCAATGTCAAAATAATTCCCAGCAACGTTGCCAATGCTAAAGGTATTTTAATGTGTTCTGTAGGCTTATTTCTTGAGAATTTTGAAAATTGGCGAATTATGTCCGTTTAGAAGTTTTTCTGTCGGGTTATTTTCATTCTAATGAGCTATCACAAAGTAACGGACTATTCTGTCCATTATTTTTCAGTAAAATTTCAACACTCGATTCTTGATTTTCGTACAAGAAAGAAGCATAACTGAATCTTCCAACCATGGTTAAATACGTGAAATATTTCTAGTATTAACAGAGAAAAAAGTTTTTTCAACATTCGCCAGGTCTTTGAAATAATTGAATTCACATAAAATTTCCTCAAATTCATTATTTTCCCAAAGCAAATGAACATTTTGATAAATATGTTATTTCTTCGACCTTTAGGTAGACAGGACAACGTTGCAGAAAAATGACTTTGAACTAACATTTTCAAAATTTACAGGGTGAAATGTGCCGGAATGTCATGGCCAACCGGGATACTTCATTAAAGTGAATGAAGTATATACAGTTCAAATTCCCAACATGAGATGAAGTTAGCAGGCTCATCAAACTATGATGTATGGTTTGCAGTGTTAGGGCCTATAGAGACGATTAGATTATAGAGTAAAAGGCTTGGCTCTTGACTTTTTATCAGTGAAAACGCTATGAGCTCCTCTCTTTCCTATGATTCCTGAATTGTTTTTGGTTAAATAGGAACGTCACCAAAAGGTGCCCTCAGTTTTCTCTTCTTGATTTCATACAAAAAATATAATTTGACATCCGCTTCCGAAATAGATTCATTACTCTACTAGAATAAATCTAAATTTCACTTTGGCCGACCTACAGTGACTGGAAGTGACTTCGAAGCAACTCGCTTTATTGATGGCGAAACAAAATCAGTCCGAAAAGCGGAAAGGTCCGCCATAGAAGCTTGCATGATGGACGAGAGCTATGCGATCGGATTTCTTTATGCGGACGTGAGTGGAGAACGTAATCTCCTGCCTCTGCAAGTTGGAGATGAGGAGCACATCATCCCCCATTTCCTCCTTCTCCACTTCGGCCGATCGATCAAGGATGGGCCTCGTATGCCTCCAGTATCCGGCTCCACCCGCATTTAAAAATACCCAAGGCTTGCCTGGATATGCGAAACGGTAGAAAAGGCACAAAAATACACACCAGCACTGGCTGCTCACCCCCGTCCCCTCCCGTCGTTTCCCCTTCATGTGTAGTAGCGTTGTTCGCGAGCGAAAGGGGGCACGCAAGCGCCCTCACAACAGTCAATACTTCACATTTGAACACCTAACGAGAATCGTTCTGGCTTGCATGAGTCTGGGTGGACCAGGATGACAGTTTTTCTGTATTGGCTCTTGGCATGCTGTTTGTTAGGAGTCTGTTGGCAAGATGTTCTGTTAATTGAAGGAGTTTGTTTTCAAGGGTTGTTGGTGTTTGGATTCTTCATTAAATACCGGTCCAAAATTTTTTCATTTTTTTTTTATATTGTATTCATTTCGAATTACCTAATGGCGAGAAAATACCAAACTGATATAAGAAAACACAAGAGTAATCAATCGGGTAAAAATGGCATAACATTTTCTATTATAACATGGACGACCCTCTATCCACATGGAAAAAGAGTTCAGACTTCAGGCTGCACAGAGCATGTAGAAAAAGAAACGAGAGAAGATTAATCAAAATATATGGGATGTTATGATATTGCTGACAAAACCTTTCATTATGAACATGACGAGGTCTGCCCAGATGGGGAAATAATAACAGTTGTGGTTGTTGAAACAGAATATAATAGGAATATTTACATTTTTATATTCCGTATTTTACACCTTCATTGTTCACAAATATTGAAAGTTACAATGTCATGACAAAATTCTTCATATATTAAATAGATCCATTGGTTAAGTTTTGTTTCTGTCTTGATATCTATTACAAATTTCCCAATCTATAAACATTGCAGTAATACGCTTCAAATCATCTACTAGATTTTTTCGGTTTAGCGAACATTGAAAAAGACCGTGCTATTTAATCACCCACGATATTTTCCGTTTTCGAACCAGAATTTCCAGGCTGAATGCTCCTATAATTTATCGTAAGATCGAAAATGTATCAATACAAGATGAAAATAATACAGGGTCTTTCACGAGGAACCTCCTAGAAACCTACTGAACGTATTTTCATGAAATTCAGCACTTATAAGTATTTCACGATGCTGATGAAATCTAAAATATTTTCAAGGCATGATCACCTCCGGTTTTTCCGGAAATGACGTCAACTTCCGTTTTTCAAATTAGAACACCAATTTTTTATTGCAGAAATAGATTCCTTAGAAAATTTCAAGTTATTTTGATGTAACATTTTTCAGTTTTGGTTGGAAAATTCTCTCTGAGCGGGAAAATTCGAAAAAAAAAATCGAAAATAGAGCTCCGCTGAAACAAAAATAACTTCGAGGTTTCTGGATGGAAAATTTTCATTTTTGGGATTTTTCAAGATGTAAGATTGATGTATCCACTTCAAAAATCGAAATCGCGATTCATGATACAGGGGGTGAAAAAATCGCTTTCAAAGTTAGGGATGACAAAATCGTGAAAAATCAATTTTTTCAAATTAGAACCCCATTTTTTTATGGCAGATATTGAATCTACGTTAAAAAATAATGTGAGTGTATGCATCACACCCTTGCCCTAAAATGGATATTTTCTGAGTTAATATCCACTTTGGTGTTCAGTGCAAATTCACCCGCTGCCCCAGTCGCAACCTAGATACGCCAAAGTTCGCATATACTCTAGTTTTCTTCCCAAAGTCGGACCTCGTTACATTCGTACCTAAAAGTGTACTCGTCAAGTGAGATAAGGACTCTACGCGGTACAACACCTGCGAAAGCAGACAGAAGCAGATACGTAACTTTTAAATCTGAACAACCGTAAGTACCATTTCCTACAGTGTTTACTTTGTCGTATTTATTTCTCTTTATACATCTGTTTTATTTCTTTAATTCTCGTGGCGACAAGAACTGGTACGACAGTCCATTTCTTCTCTCCAAGAGAGCTCCTGTATTTTATTCACCAAGTATGGGCTTGTGATACATGGTTTGAATGGTCGCGTCATTCATTATACAGAAGTCATTTTCATGTTTATTGCAAAACTCAAAATGGACAAAAAATAAAATCAAGTGATTCTTCCAAAAGCTACAGGCTGTGTATACTCCATTCACTTTCATAAAGTATCCCAGTGTTTTTTTTAAATGTTAGGTTATAGGTTATTTTCCCGTCAAAATAAGCAACGTTGCCGTTTCTACATAGAGATCGTAGTAATTAGGTATTTATCAAAATGTTTATACAGGGTCCGGCAGAGATGTATGACGTTTTTTGGATGCGTATAACTCGGCGAAGGGGAAGCCTAACTGTTTCGCAATGCTTGATATGTGACCGCAAGGAGTTGCCATTATTTTTTGTTCAGTCGCCATGGAGCCGTGGATGCTAGAGCAACGGGTGTCGTATAGCCATTGGAAATGTTTTCTTCCAGCAAGACGGGGCAGTTGCCCCGTGTGACAAGTTGTCACACGTCAAGGGAATCTATGGCATTTTTGAGACAGCATTTTCCTGGACGACTGATTTCACTAAGAGGGGATATGAGTGGCCTCCACGATCGCCTGATCTCAACCCATGTGATGTTTTTCTGTGGGGGCACCTAAAAGCTCGTGTATTTATTGATAAGCCACGTACCCTTGACGAACTTTCTCTTGCAATCACCCGCAAAATTCAAGCAATTCTAAACAACATGCTGGAACGATGCATGGACAACTTACGAATCGGCTGCAGGAGTGTGTGGAAAAACAGGGCAACCACTTAGATGACATCATCTTCTGCTCATGATTATTTTTTATCTTTTTTTTGATGTGGTATCAATGGCAAACTCTCACGTACATTTAAAAAAAATAAAATTTCATTTTCCTCAAAATCTCACTTAGTCATGATTTTTTCAAAAACGTCATACATCTCTGCCGGACCCTGTATATCTACTCCCGTAGAATAATATATCCATTATTCAACTGATTTTGAGCTGTAACAGTATCTATATACCAAAATCATGAGTTATAATAACTCACGCCTATAACTCACTCTAATGAATATCTCGTATGCGAAGCACTCACTCTAATACAAATAGGAAAGATGAAATTGCTTACGAAATGAATAAAAAAAGTAGGATAGATCGGGAACTCTATTTCAGACAACAAGGTAACGTTCTCGCTATTCATTTCTACATTTCCTCTGGTCTGAATATCCAAAAAATGCATTTGGAAAACGTGAACTCTTGAAGTTTTCTACGCGATTCGATTTTCGACGATCACAGAGATCGAAACCTGTGTCACATTGGCGATTGGCAACGTCTCTGAAATTATTTGGACTTTCACGAGTGCCAACCTGCGTCAGTTTTAAGTGAAAAAACTGGACAAACTTAGATCTTGGCCAACCGCGATACTTTATAAAAGTGAATGAAGTATAGCTACCTATCATTTCATAGAGATGCAATTTATTTTGTTTTAATATGTTTAGAATCGATTTATGACTGTCATTGAATGTTGTGGAGGCATCCGTACTTGATTCATGTGGATCTTCTTCAAACTTACATTTTTGTAAAAAATTCTTATTAAGTTCCGAATTGAATCTCAATTAAATGAAAATAATAAATGGAGTTGAAAAATCAAGTGAGTTTTGTTTAAACCTTTATGCAACTGCATTAAACTTTATATCGAGTGACAAAATTCTGCAAGAAGCTTGAATATCGAGAGTAATCGTATATGAGGACAGACGGACAGAATTTAATTTGACCTCAGATTCGTAATCAGTGGGTAGAATCTAGTCTATGTAGACCATTCCTGACTGGAAACGAAACAAGGGCCCAAAAATTCCATCTATGATTCGAATATCAATTGCGTACATGTAAGTACGACTAGACTGCGATTGTGTGATTTTTTTCATTTGCATAGGCCATCGAGTGGAATTGGATATTCGCTTAAATTTCGAATATCAACTCAACATCCGGAGCTTCCACATAAACAATGAAAATTCAATTCAATAAATTCACCTATTAAAATTTTCCGGAAAATATTCATTTTGGCCGAGAGGAATACGTGTTCGAAAGAGCGAAAATATTCCAACACGACCTATTCTCATCTCATGGATACAGCGAAAGAGTAATTGAATCATTAAAAACTTCCAGGTGAGTCTCTCTTCCTTTGTTCAGAGCTATACATACTGAAAGGGGAGGATATTAAGAAACCAGAAAAATTTCACGGACTGGATCAGTGCTTGAATTTCCAACATGAAAGAAGCATTCCGACCCTAACGAACTCTCACATTTACACTCAATAAAATAGTTCTTTTGAATTTCGCGTGAATACAAAGGCAGAAGAGGGAGTTTTCTTAATTTTGTTATCTAACGACGTTCAGTTTTCCATGGAAACTTCACAAGCGGAATACAGGTCAGGTTTCCAAAGAGCACTCAGATTGAGTTAAACTTTGAAGTGACTCGCTTCGACCCTATTATTGATAGTCCGGTTTCAAAAAAAAATATGGGGAAAATATTTGAGCAACGATTTTATAGATACGGTTTGACTTTGGTTTTATGATTTGACCATCCAATGCTATAACCAGAATTTTATATAATTTTTTTACAGAACACACGAAGTGAGGCAACATATAACACATCTATAGATTTTCATATTCATAATTTTAACGAAAATTTTTCAATTTAAAATTTGTTGGTTTTCATACTATCAATAATTTCATGGCACTTTCAGTTTTCGAAATTGAAAGAAAAACATAAAACAAAAGAGATCTTCATATTGGTTGGGAATTAAAGCTCAACACTGAGTTGAAAAAATGTCAACACCATTTCTTACCCCATAGACGTCATTAAGTGAATTATCTTGTATACGGAGTGAATATTTGACTTGTACAAACATATATTTTAACTGTAGATTATTGAGGCCGAAAGAAACCTTTTTTCACAATGAATAAAAGAAATAACACCCCATCAAATATTATTTGATTCATAGGCTCCAGATCAGAAGATCGGTATAGAAATTATTCAATTTCCAAAAACGATGTCGGTTTCTGGAGTCTGGACATCAATTTTTATGGTGAAAACATATGTTCGAGTTATACGGTGTTGGTCCCAAATTTTGGAAAAGTTGCTATAAAATTTTTCTTGTCGAACCAATTTCTCTCAACTACTTTTTTTACGTAGAATTAAATGGAGTCAGAAGTTTTTCTTAAAACCTCACATATAATGCGATATTCAAAAAAAATAATCTGGTGGCGGGAGAGTGCCGGATGGGATGTGGAATATTTGGAGTGAAAAGTTACATGGCATTATTTATACTGAAAACACATTTCTTTTTTTTATATCGAAAGGGACATCCTCAATATCTCAATAAAGCTTGAAATTTAATTTTTAAAAATATACCAGTTATTATACGGAAGTTAGATATAAGTATTACAATTTTCCATATGTATTATCATTGCAATGGTGCATAACAGAAAAGAAATGTTTTGTGAAGTTAACGATAAATATGAAATTATGATTCAGATAGTGAAGATTTCAGACAAAATATTACATTTTGTATACTTTTGAATGGCAACTCCAAGCTCTACTAAAACTTACACAATTCTCTAGTGTCAGTATCCCATTCGAAATAAAATTTTATTCTCTAAATAAATATTATCATTTTTTTAGGAAAATATACCGACACCATTGAATGACACATAAAAAAGTGCCACAGAAACGCAGAAAAAAATGCAGCAAATTTTCAAAAATTCTCAAATTCTCATTTAAAAAAAGCACCCTGTAACACTAAACTAAAACGTTGAGACAACAACATCAATTTTCCATTCAAATGTGACCAATTTGGCACTATGTGAACTCTTGATGGTAGAACATTTTTATGCCCCCTGAAAAACTCCCTAGGCCCGTTAATGGACACCCTGCTTATTTTCTATTGGTTTGATGAAGATAATAGAGCACAAATTCTCAAGATTTTTTCAATTTATTTCATACAATTTTTGTATTTAAATTACGAAAAATTCTGAAAAATTAGAGCTTTTTTCATTACAGAGAAAACTTGATTCGAGTAAACGCAGTAACATTTGAGTTTAAACTCTTACACTGTCGAATTTTTTTCTTATTATTCTATTAGATTATTGGGTATTCTCATTCAATGCGAATTCTCACTCTTTTCCATACAACAAATTTGCATGCATCCGGAACAAAATGCAATCAAAATCGAAACCAGTCATTCGATACTTTTTCATCGATTATCGTTATCGCAAAAGCAAAAATGCAAATTTTTCGTTGTACTTCCACCCTGTCCTTTCCATTAGGACTGTGTAGGTAGTTCCCTATTATCATAGCTGCTTAACGTTCGAAAACTTGATACTTTTCACACCCCGATGCATATCGTTAATGGGTGTCTTTTAATCGTGAAACTTCCTCGTGATATGATATATGGAGCTACGACTCGCTGCTCGGAACTTCGAAACACAAATCGATTCATCATTACGTCGTGAAAGTTTATGTCCCTCTATTTACGGCTTGGAACTCAAGCAGTCATTAGGACTGAGGTATCGTAAAAATATTTATTGAGATCAATTTCGAGGAGGGAATCTGGAGCGATATCAAATGTCTCAACGAGAGGTCCTTTAATTCTCGTTTTAAAATCACTTTTATAGTTCGATGGTTTCGAGTGATTTTCTCGGAAAATGTGTTTCAATAGGTGTGAGTATTAGGAAAGTGCGTTTTGAGCTCATTAGCTTCGAAATGATTGTGTGCAGAAAAACGAAAAAGATCCATCTATCGAATATATAGACGTTCATTATTAGGTACTTTCCGAATTGATATTTTTGGAGAAGATTTGAAAGTTGAAACTGTTGAAGTTATTTTTTTACGAAAGAAGACAGTTAGTTTTCCGATAGGCACGAATAACTTGCAAAATGAAATAGAATACAAAAAAGGTTAAGATAATAGCAAAACTTTAATTTATTTCGAAGGTCAAACGATCATGATTCGAATAACTCATTCCAGTCATTGACAGGATCTTATTCGAACAACCGGTAAGTTTTTGCGTTAACTACAATGATACAAAGCTCGATTTTCAGTTTCAGAGCGAGCCTTGGTCAAGATTAGTTGGCACAAACCAAGAACTTCATTACCTCGTTAAAAAGAAATCAAAAGATGTCGAATAACCACTTTTTGGTAGTCAATTAGCAGTTCGTTAATTTTTTGAAGAGGACAGATTAATGAAACTTGTCTCTGAATGAAGCATTAGTTTCACAATCTAGTTGAAAAAACATTTCTTGCAAATCTAATCTTGGCAATGGCCACGCTAGCCATTAACAGTTACCTCATCTTCAATCGCATTTCAAGAAAAAATTGGTCCGATGATGCCGCCATGCCATAAGCCACACCGAATGCACAGAATTCCCATTGGACCATTTTAGATTATTCTCACAAAAATGATACTTTTATCTATTATTTAACCATAGATAGTATTTATCTAAATGTTTGAATTTTTGCAAATAATAAGAATTGCTTTAAGGTGCAATCACTAATACGATGCTCAAATAATCGTGGATTCAATTCATGAGTCACTTCGATTCATATGGGGCCATGAAGATGCCCCCCTCCCTTCGAGGTCGACCACAAAGCCTTGATAGTTGTTCAACCAATTTTTAATAATCCTAACCTAGAATTAGATATTTATGAAAAATACACACAACCAAACTTATATGGAATCACACTGTTATTTGAAAAAAACGAATTTTAATTAAAAAAAGTCGCTGAAAAGTGAAGAGCAGTTTTCCCAAAACACGTTTATTACAAAAATAATATAAATTATTAAAAGATTATTTTCATAATAGAACAGAAATTTAAAAGTGTAAATTTCTCTAAAAAAAATTTTTATGTAACTGAGAATTGAACAACAAATAAAACGATTTTAACAAATCAATAATCAGTATTACCACCCCTGGCATTGATACAAGCTTGAATTCGACGAGGCATGCTTTCTATTAAGTTGTTAATTTCTTCTTCTGTAACATTTGCCCATTCCTCTAAAGCCACTTGTATAAGTTGCTCTGCGTTACCAGGATTATTTTGACGAGCTCTAATTTTTCTTTTGATCCTATCCCACAAGTTCTCGATAGGATTGAGGTCCGGTGAACAAGAAGGCCACTCTAAAACAGTCACACCTTCTGTTTCGAAAAAATTTTTTGCAACTCTGCTGGTATGTGGAGGTGCATTATCCTGCATAAATAGGAAATAATCTCCAAAAGCACCTCGCCAGAGCCTCACTACAGGTTGTAGCACTAGATCAACATACCTAGGCCCTGTCAGAGATTGTCTAATGTGAATTAAAGGAGTTTTCTCACCAAACATAATTCCGCCCCAAAATATTACAGTACCTCCTTTGTATTTAGGGATCGGTCTTGCAGCTTGGAGCCTAGCTTGCCTCCCTCTACCTCTTGAAATGCGAACACGCCGGTCGTCTGATCGTAGGCCAATTCTGGTCTCATCCGAAAATAAGACATTTTTCCAATCTTCAATAGTCCAATTTTAATGCTCTAAACACCAATTAAAACGGTCAACTTTATTTTGCCTTGATAGTTCTGGAACTATTAACGCTCCTCTCTTGAATAATTCCCGAGCGCGAAATCTTTTTCTGATAGTTTCGACAGAAACACTAACACCTGTAGCTTGCAAAAATTGCCTTTGAAGCTCTGAATGAGATACTGCGGGATTTCTTCTTGCTGTTTGGGCTAAAAAGCGATCCTGCCTTTCTGTAGTTACTCTTCCACGATTTCTTCTCGGCCTATTCTTTAGGGTTCCTAACTCCAGAAACCTTGCATAGGTTTTTGAAACAACCCCTTGTGTAACCCCCACCGTTCTTGCAATCTGTCTTTGTGACATACCTTGTTCTGCCATAGTAATAATTCTTCCTCTCTGGACTTCCGATAACCCCACATAATGCATTTTTTTTAAACTTCGCAAAAAAACAAAATATAAATTCACTGCGACGTTCGAACGAAATGGTAAAATCGACACTGCAAAGCCAAATCTTATCAAGTGCTTATGAACCTAACTGTTTTTGTGAGTAAACACATGCACTTTTTATTTGCTTCTAACGAAAAAGATATCAAAATAATATTTCATCTTAATACTGGGTGATTCCATATAAGTTTGGTTGTGTGTATATTATCTTCCAACAGTAAAAAATCTTGTTGATTTTTATTGATTTTTTTGTGGCAATATTATATGAAGTTCACATCCATTGAAATGACAGATTCAAAATAAAACTATTTCATATTCTAACAAACCTGGGTAAGTATCGATACTTATATATATATATAGGGGAAATACGTACAAAATGACATATATGGACAAAATGACATAGGCATCATAACTTGAGTTTGGAGGTATGAAATGCGGAACTGCCTACCACATTACACAACCCGAGTGGCTTCAATTAACCTCTGAAAATTAGCAAGAGCTACCCTGGTTCATTCGGTCGTTATGAGTGATAACAGAAATCAATAGGTCACGAGTTTTTTTTCATTGCGCCAAATTTTAAGAAGAAATGGCCAGTTTTCACCATTTTTTTCATTCATATTGCATTCAATTCAAACTTTACTTATTTGTCATTGTATTCACGGAGCTTTTTGTATGTTGAATATACTCTTTGTATTCATTCTATACATTTCTAGTTTTATAACGGTATATGGACAAAATGACATATACAGTGAACGGACAAAATGACATAGGTATTTCAGCTGAATTAACCGTATCTACCGGACAAAACCAAGAAAATCCATCTCAGGCTCCATCAGCAAACAAAGAATCAGGACTTGTCTTAACATATTCAAAACAAAATCTTCATCTGCGGCTAATAAAGGCAATGCATCTTGACCTACTCTTGCTGATCCTATGAGGAGGTTTCTCCAATCCCTAAAGGACAATTTATAGGTGAACAAGGCAAACGTGAGCCGAGGACTCGACAAACGTACTTAGTTTCAACTTCTACACCTAATAAGATTGCAATCAAATCAAAAAAGAACCCATACCTCCTCCAAAAACAAGGAGACAAGTCCCTAGGGCATTATTTAAAGAAGACAATGAAGGAGAAGAAAATGTTCCTAGCAACTTTCGAGATCATGAAGACGACTGTCCAGTGTCCATCTATCTATTGTTATGAGACCTTTTTTCCCGATTAAGATCTTCTCCAGGATTAGCCCTGAAGAAGACTGGTTACGGGGCATGCATTGCTTGCATTGGGCTCACGCATCTTGTGCTGATGTTCCTAGAAGAACCAAGCGTTTCATTTGTGAACTTTGTCAGTAGTTTTGTAACTATAAGTAGAAAAATACAGGTGCCTATTGCCAGTATGTCATTTTGTCCATAGCATGCGAACAAAATGAATTTCGTTCATCCCAATTTATCTAAGAATATTTTATTTCTTGGTACTTTTATTTCAGAAAGGTTGATCAGATTTTATGAAGAAAGGACCAAAGATCAGAGGTGTCGAATATGACATTACTGCGATTCACTACTAACAAGTTATGCCTCTGAAATAAAACCCTATGTCATTTTGTACGTACTTCCCCTATCAACAACAAAATTCATTGTTATCATCAATTTATAGGATATCAACTGTCAATAGCATATTCCGAACGGAAAAGGAACCAAAATATTCACTTCAGTCAATTCATTTCGACCCCACTCACCAACGTTAAAAAAATTTCTTTTCGTTGAAGAAAGGTAAAGAAAAGAATCTGAACCACATGTAGTGCTTTTTCTGATGGAAGCTTCTCATGACCCATCGGCTAATTTCCGATGGCTACCGTTCACATCCTCGCTCTACCCCCTCTCATTACAGCTTTGCGTCAGGTAAGCGATCCTTTATTGAATGAATAAATTCCAGATTTCAATTAAAATTCATACTTATTCATCAGTCGTCGTAAATATTCATGCAGCTACTGAAATAGAAGTACACAGGGACCACCTAGCGAGTCGTAGAATTATATTACATTACATAAAAACCCTGCTCGAAATAATTCACGATAAGAAGGGTTCAGAACAGAGTTAAAAGGTTTATTCGATATGTTTTCTTGTACCTGCCATCCGTCAACCAGGGAATATCAGCTGAAGCCCAGGAGTTTCGTGAGAATCGGCTCATTTGAATATAATCCGCTGGCGGCTGGAGTATGCAAACCTGGCCCTTGAGGGCTCATTCCGTTCTCAAGTTGTGTGGATTATGAAACTTTGTTATGTATATCATGTGAAAGATGTTGAGGAAATGAAATATTCAAATACCTCAGCAGCTCCGGGCGCATAATGTAACCTTTTGAAGAAATTGCATTTCTAGTTTGCATTGTTCATGGGATTTTCCAGATGTGAATCCCACCTGTTCAACGTACAATGAAGGAGATGTCAGGAAGACTTCCAGTAGGAGTTGCTCGATCTGCACAGCTTATGAATTGGCAGTTATCATCATTTATTCGTTTTGTTTCATGGTTTTCTATGTATTCGTACGATAAAGATGCATAGAAACCGGTGTAACGACTCCTAACTGAAAATCGTGACCAAAAATTTTAGATCAAAAGGGCACTTTAGATTGTAGATAGGTTCCTAGATCCGGAATTTTCCGCAATATTTCGCAGTCGTGGCGCTATTGCGACAATGCAAAATAGCACGACCCCTTTCAGGAGAAATGAAAAGTAGGACTCCATCACAGATTCTCGATAGACAAGACAGTCTCAAATAAAATCTAATCAGTGCAAACACCAGGTATTCTATGCATCTATCGTATGATTAACCTCTAACCAATAAAGTGAAATCCAATTTGTGTTATTATATTAGTTCAGTCAAAATCGTCATTTCAATTTACAATAATTTGGATAGAGCTGAATTTTGGTATTGGTATTCGAAATAACATTATGTAGTTGAATACCAGAAGACCTTCACGAATCCCATGTGTGCTCAATAATTTATTTATGGTTGAAGGTCGAGAAAATCGTTTTTTTGCAAGCAATCAAAAGTGATTTTACATGAAAAAAATAATGATAGTTGGTCCTTCAAACAATGATCGTAAAATGAAGATGGAACAGGATGTAGAAGGTTAATCTTTATTTTCACGGTACATTTTAAAAACTTCATAGGACAAGAATTTTATATAAATATCATTGTTATGTGAAATCACCTGCTGAAGTTTGCACATATCATCAAGAATAACCTGAAAAATAAATAGATGTACAAGGTCAACCAAATTGCTTGGTTTTGGCTGTTTCTGGTACTTCTAGGCTAGATAGGTGAAAATGTTAAAAGGGGTCCTGGGCTCGATTTTCGTGAAAACTCCATAACTGAAAGCCGTTTCACGATATCTTCATTTGTTTTGAAGATATAACGAAATTCTGATATTCTGGCGGTTTCGAAAATTTGCCATAAATTCTTCACGAGATTCTTCATTTTCTGAAATATCTTGAAACGGCAGAAACTTTCTACAGGCACTTTCTCATTAGCAAGACGACACCGTATTCAGTTATTTTTTATCTCTTGTATAAAGGATGAAAAAAAACACTTCTATATTTTAAATACGAATGGTATCTTTTTTCGATCCTATGTTATGCAAAAAAAATCAGCCCTTCGAAAATAGAAAAGAAGAACAATTTTTTTGTTGATCTTAAGAGGAGTTTAAGTTTTATGTACAAAATAACTACTTCAATTTTCTCAAAGAATTACCACTTTCATTTTTCCGGTGTTATTCAGATACATCCTGTATGAATAAATATTGATGAGCTTCATTTTAAGAAAATATACCGACACCATTGAATAGTACAAAGAAGTGCCAAAGTAATGTTTCCACAGAAAGGCAAAAATTTCTACAGGAAAAAAGTTGAATCCATTCTTCAAAAATGCACCTTTACAAAAACACCTCCTAACACGGACACCGACATCAGGTTTTATTTATATATTTTAGAAATAGGACTTTGCATTGAAATGTGTCGAATTTGGCTCACTCTGTATTCTTAGTTGAAAATGTTCATGACCCCCCCCCTTGAAAACGCCCTATACTCTGTTCAAATGTAAGAAGGAGCAAGAATAACATGTTTGGCGCAGCGGTAGGAGGGCCTTCGTAAAGTTTCTTTCCGTCCAGAGTCGAATCGAGGAGATTTCACACAATCGTTTAGTTTAACTGAACTCATTCCATTTTTTCAATAATCTATAGAACGATGTTCTTTTGAAATTTGGCAAACTGTCGTCATCATTCTCGATTTCTAGAACTTTTGAAAATCGTTGGGATTTCATTCCGGAAAAAAAAACCGTGGACAATTCTTCTGATAAGGTTCATATCGAAATCTTCAACCGAATGGATTATTTTTAACGACTGGGCTCTCCTCTTAGGTGGCGTCAATGTTTTTTTCTCTTCTTATTCTCTGAGAATTCTGAATACAGATGAATCACTCACCCCTGAGGATTTTGAAACAATTTCTACTAAGTCCCTTTTCGATAAATCAGGATGTTCTTCCAATTCTTTTCGAGAAATGTTCACAATTATCTATTTCTCTTCAGCAGAGAAATGCGACCTTTTGGACTTTTTTCGTGGTGGTCCCGACATATCACCCTCAGATGCAGTATCCGTTTCCGAATTCGACACTCTATAAACACAAACACTATATACACTTTGTCAAAAGATTTTCCAACACAATACACTTTTCACAACAAAATCTATAAACACTTTGAACAGCTAGACCTTCACAGTAGCTCTAGGTATTTTAACTGGTCTTGTCAATTGAAAACTTCGATATTTATGCAAATCAAGATGGCTTTAATCCATTAAGGGAAAGAACCCAAACCTGGTGTTTCCTGGAATTACCTTGTCGGAATCTTGAGCAGCCGACAACTAAATATATTTCGGATATTACAAGTGATTGACCATAATAGATTTGAACAGAGATCTTTTTAGAGTCTTGTCAATTGAAAACTTCGATATTTATGCAAATCAAGATGGCTTTCACCCATAAGGGAAAAGGACCCAAATCTGGTGTTTCCCGGAATTTCCGACCCAAATCTCTAAAACTCTGGTGTTTCCTGAAATTACCTTGCCGCAATCTCGAGCATCCGAAAAAGAAATCATTTAGTTGATAATAATATGAAAACAAAACAAAATAAAAAATAGGGAACGTCGGATATAAAATGTTTAGGACAGTTGCAAATTATAACAGAAATTTTGCACTATAGTCTCTGAGGAAAAAAGTTCTAATGTGGGAATTGCTGACTCAAATTATTGAATCATTTCTATCCAGTACCATCCACAGTCCGAGTACGATCCTGGCAGTCTCTTAGGGCGGTCGGAGAGAGCGTTGTTATCACCGTTTGACCAATAGCAGCTTTATGGTGCGCAAACCAGACGATTCGGTTTGTTTACAAAGCTCCTTCCCATATTTGAACGGATCATAGATACCCTAGTGCCCACATGTTCAACAATAGTCGCTCGCCGGAGAAACTAATCAGAATAATTCTGAATACAAATATGAAAGTATGATATAAAGATTCGAAACTTCGCCGAGGCCCATAGTAAAACTTTTTTCGTTCCCGACAAATCTCCCCGAAAATAATTTCACGTCAATCTTACTCCGGGAAATTCTCCCGGATCTGGTGTCATAAATAATGCATTAGGCAAATAAACTTTGCGAGAGCTCCGATTGGAAGTGAAAAAATCCACGACGCCCCCAAGAAATAGTGGAGAAAATCACATGAAGGAGCCTATAACGCACAAGCGTCAAAGGCGCCCACACACGCACACATGCAGGCTTTTGTCGCGCACTCTCACTTCCGTTCTCACATAAAATCCGACGGAAATTATTAGAGCTCCACCCACACACGTTATCATCTAGCTTTTATTCGTTCGAGGAAAATTCGAATTCAGGGAAAGCTTTTGGGGGGAACTTGTACAAATTGCCCCGCGTCCCAAACGCTCCGAGATAGCTATTTCGTTTGCTTCGACTTCGAAGTGGATTACATCGGGCGTTTTACCTGGAAAAGACATCTCGAGGAAATTCGTGAGATGCATGCATTAGATGAGTTCTAGGAATCTATCGATAAGTGGAATCCTCATGCTTTTTTTCGGTTATTTCCTTAAGAGGAATCCTTTGAGCTTTGTGGAACTACTAAACGAGTAAACCGTTTTCGAGAACTATACAGGGTAGGGTGGAGCGAAAACGGCCAAAAAAAAATATTTTTTTGTTTCTGATTTCTAATAGTTATAAAAAGTTGCTTCGTTGTATGGTCTTAAAAACAAGATTTGAAAATAAAAAAAATAAAAATTTTTTGAGGGTCCGCCAGCGGTTTGAAAAATCATATATTGAGAAAAAAAGGTTATTTCTTTTCGGACGAAATAAAACATGTTTTTACTTATTTTTGTTTTTTAATAGTAGAAAACCCATAGAAAATGAACATCGCTACATAGCAAAATTAGAGTTTTAAAGAAACATTAACATCCACAGGGTCCGCCAAAAGTAACAATATTCATGAAAATAGCTATTTTACATGTCCCCTTATAATTTTTATTCTCTTTTGGTTTCAAAAGTTGGCATTAAAATTTGGGACTTCAGTTTGGCTTTGATTTAGCACTTCATAACATCGAAATATGTGGGCAAAACGCGTTCATCAAAGTCTTTGCCTGGTCCAAAGATAGGACACAAAATTTTGGCACGAACACAAGCGATGAAAGCATCAAGAGTCAGCGGCAGTCTGAGAGATATAGTGTGGAGGAATAAACCGATGAGTTCACTGAGCAAGACCAGAATCTATAAAACGTGTGTGAGACATATTCTCACATATGTCTTAGAAACTAGAGCCGAGACATCAACGACAAAAAGAATAATGAGAACCACAGAGATGAAAATACTGCGAACCATCAAGGGAGTCACCCTCAGGGATCAAATAAGGAGTAATGACATAAAAGAAGAACTGGGCGTGCAGGATGTGGACGTGGTGAGATGGGTCAGGGCACGAAAAAGATTCTGGAGGGACCACGTCGAAAGAATGCCAGAAGACAGATGGGCAAAGTGGGCTAAAACTCCGAACACACGCAGACCTGTAGGCAGACCACCAAAGAGATGGTACGAGAGCTGGAGTTCAGCTTCTCAGGAAGATCCAAGAAGGTGGCCAAACCAAAGAGTAGATATTTACGCTTTGGCCAAACGTACAGAATTGAACAGCACCAGGTCCTATTGAAAGAGGAAGAATAAGAAGAAGACAGGGTCCCGCGATAGCGGCGCAAGCGTCTACTTACTCCCACTCTTTCACTTAGGACAGGTTGTGAGCCTCGATTGAATGGAATCAAACAAGGTTATCAATTTTAGTAGTAGGGTTGAAACGAGTAACCATAGTATAATATTCATTGCTATTATAAAATTAGGACGGAAATAATGCAGGCATATAGAAATTCAAAAAAGTTGAACTTTTTAGCTTTTCATCAATATTAATCAGGGTCTGGCGGACCCTGTAGAATTAAAGCGATTGCAATAAAAATTGGTATAGTTAATATGCGATTCCTAACACAACTTTTTGTAACTATTACATTATGCAATTGAAAAGAAATTCAAGGCATATAAAAATTTGAAAAAGTTCAAATTTTTAGCTTTTCATCAAGATTAATGGGTCTGGCGGACCCTGAATAATCAAAGCGATAACAATAAAAATTGGTATGGTTAATATGCGATTCTAAACACAACTTTTTGTTACCATTACATTATGGAAATAAAAAAAATTTTTTTTCACTCCACCCTAATACAGGGTCTTTCACGAGGAACCTCACCCATATTTATACGGGAAACTACTGAACGTATTTTCATGAAATTCAGCACTTATAAGTATTTCACGATGCTGATGAAATCTAAAATATTTTCATGGCATGAGCACCTCCGGTTTTTCCGGAAATGACGTCAACTTCCGTTTTTCAAATTAGAACACCATTTTTTTTATTGCAGAAATAGATTCCTTAGAAAATTTCAAGTTATTTTGATGTAACATTTTTCAGTTTTGGTTGGAAAATTCTCTCTGAGCGGAAAAATTCGAAAAAAAATCGAAAATAGAGCTCCGATGAAACAAGAATAACTTCGAGGTTTTTGGATGGAAAATTTTCATTTTTGGGATTTTTCAAGATGTAAGATTGATGTATCCACTTTAAAAATCGAAATCGCGATTCATGATACTGGGGGTGAAAAAATCGCTTTCAAAGTTAGGGATGACAAAATCGTGAAAAATCAATTTTTTCAAATTAGAACCCCATTTTTTATGGCTGATATTGAATCTACGTTAAAAAATAATGTGAGTGTATGCATCACACCCTTGCCCTAAAGTGGATATCACTGAATCGCGATTTCGATTTAAAGTGGATACATCAATCTTATTTCTTGAAAAATCCCAAAAATGAGAATTTTCCATCCAAAAACCTCGAAGTTATTCTTGTTTCAGCGGAGCTCTATTTTCGATTTTGTTTTTTCGAATTTTCCCGCTCAGAGAGAATTTTCCAACCAAAACTGAAAAATGTTACATCAAAATAACTTGAAATTTTCTAAGGAATCTATTTCTGCAATAAAAAAATGGTGTTCTTATTTGAAAAACGGAAGTTGACGTCATTTCCGGAAAAACCGGAGGTGCTCATGCCTTCAAAATATTTTAGATTTCATCAGCATCGTGAAATACTTATAAGTGCTGAATTTCATGAAAATACTTTCAGTAGTTTCCCGTGGTTCCTCGTGTATATCTATAAGTTCGAAAACTAATCACGAAAGGATCTTCTTGAAAGTTCAGCAGGATGATCCAAGAAGATTCAAGGTATAACGAGGATACATGGGACCGAAAACGTTTCGTTTTCGAAATACAGGGAGTCAAAGTTGGAATTTTTTCCAAGTTTTTTCTTATACCTATTATAAGCACTCAACAAGATATTGGACTAAAATTTAGTAAAGAAATTAAAATTTGGAGTTAAAACCATATGACATGTCAATTTCGTTTGCAAATCTACAGGATGATATTTGGTTTTGGTTAAGAATATGTTTGGAAGGACAATATATGAGACGAAAAAAATTTTTCAATGAATGTTTTGTTTGTATAGGACTGTTATATCGACGTTGAATTGAGTCTCTGTTTTCACTTTTGTTATTGAAATTTTGGAAGACAAGTCATGTAATATTTTTGATGACGCTTTATTACATATTCGTGTTTTATATCTACCTGTATATGCCAGGATATGATTGGATATATATTATTATTATTATCCTCTGTTTTCCCTCCAGAACTTTTTGTGGATGGCCAACTGTTAGTTTGAAGAATTGTAAAAATATGCTTTGTTGTTTTAATGAACTTTATGGTTCTAAGCAGTTCAGTTTTATAGTATCTGCTTCCGATTTCGACAAAAAAATTGTTACGATTTTCGCGATATCCTGTCATGATAATCCTGCTAGTATAGAATGGAATTCAAGTCTGGGGATGTGGCAGTCCATGACTGATTTCCACTCTGTCCATTCCACCCGTTTACATGATTAATACTCCGTAGTACCTACACCTATATTATATTCTGTATCTCGAAAAGGAAATGTTTGCAGAACGATGTTTATGGGACTCTTTTCTGGAAATGATTCAAGGAATCTCCCCTCTTCGTTTCTACCTTCAACTCAGGAACACCCAGTTTTGGTAGGTACGTAATTTCTATGTTTCAAATAAACTGCTCCACATGAGTTAGGGATATTGACTTAAATTGCAAAAAAATATAGTTAAAATAAGATTTTTTTGATGAAAATTCATATTAATATGATTTCCAGTTGAAAATTAAATTAAGCCTGTAGGTCTGCAGCGTATACAGGATGGTTAAGAAAAATCGAGTAATTCAAGCATTTTGAGACTATCAATACAATGTATGGCCTCCACGGGCATCAATAACAGCTTGACATCTTCTTTGCATACTACACACGAGGTTGTTGAACATTTCTTGAGGAATTTGGTTCCATAAACGGGGCAGAAGCTCTCTCAGATCATTTGAGGATTCTGGGGTATGTTGATGATTATCTAATCTTCTTTGGAGCATATCCCAAGCATGTTCTCTGCAATTCAAATCTGGTGACTGCGGAGGTATTGGTAAATGTGGAATACCAAGCTCCTCGCGCGCATTTTCAACTATGGCTGCACGGTGCGGTCTAGCGTTATCATCTAGAAATTGAAAAGTTTCACCAATAGCAGCGTCAAAATTTGGCACAACATTGTCAATGAAATGCTCCCTATAGTGTGAGGCGGTCATATTCCCAGGATAAATGTGTAGATCTGTGAGCCCGTTGAAACATATCTCGGCCCATACCATAACACTACCCCCTCGGAACAGATGGACTTCTTGGACATAGCGACGATTACGGGGTATGAGTGGGATTTTCCATACCCTTTTTCTTCGAGAATCTGAAAATCGTCCATATCTGGATTCATCAGTGAAAAGGACACTACGCCCTTGACCATTCCAGTATTTAACGCTTATGGTCACGTGTTAATGGAACTCCTCTTAATGGACGTCTAGAACCTAGATTCACCTCTCTCAAACGTCCTCTGATGGTTTCGATGGAAACTTGGACCCCATCTGCATTTTGAAGAGTATTCCGTAGCATTCTACACCAATATGTAGGGTTTCTTTTCGCCGAAACGATGATGAAACGATCCTGAGCAGGTGTTGGTTTTCGTCGCCCACCAAGCCTTGGTCTTTCCAACACGAAACCTGTCTCCCTGAACCTTTTCCAAAGTCGAGATATCACACTTTGGCTGACTTGGAGCCTTTCCACTACAACAACCTGAGTTAGGCCACCCTGTAGCATTCCGATAGCCCTATTAGCCTCAGCGTTTGTTGATTTACATCCTGACATTTTCAGAAAACTCGTTTCAAATCAAAGCTGTTGATAAACTGACTTCATTTCAAAATTAGAACATTCATGAAGCATATGCAAAGAACCAAACTTCAGAAAAAAGGCGACCAGATTGACGAAGTGTCTCATACTAATTTTTATTGGATCGATTCAAGTTGTTATTGAGTTTCAAATGATTTCACAGCGATTTTCTCGAAGATTACATACTTTCAAAAGCTCTTGAATACGATATCCCCAACTCTTGTGGAGCAGTTTATGTATGATTTCAGCAAAATATCCAGTGTTGTATATTTTTGGAATGGTGATTTCAAGCTCTACTGGAATATACGAAATCAAATGCGGTGTCCCATTATAAAAATTTTTTTTTTCAATAACTAATAATAAGGAATTCAGAACAAACTACCGACACCTTTGAATTCTACATAGAAAAGTGCTTCAGAAATGTTTTCACAGAATTTTTGTAAAGAGCTACAGCAACTTTTGATGGTGGTTTGAAAGATTTCATAGTATGGCAAATCGAAAGATCTGTTTCAACTCGAATGGCAGAAATCGAGAAACGAATTCTGGAAATAGTAGATTTAGTATTTTCAGAATAAAAACACAAACCTCCTTATTGAACAACCTAGGTATACAAGCATCTATTCGAGGCAGGAAAAGAAGAGGCAAAACCCTCCAAAATTGCAGCATCAGTCGCCTTCACCATCAAACAAAGAAAGCAGCACTATATGAGCTCAGTTTGAAGCGAGCAAAAATACAGGATTCAAGATGGCCGCCCGAAGTAGGAACGACAAGGGCACTTGGAAGCAAACGCGGCAAGAAAAATGGTCGCAATAAAACGTGTGCGATACGAGAGGTGCTCGCAAGAAATATAAGATAAGAGCAGAATGAGAAACTGCCAGATATTGTACGCCGAATGCCAACGCACACGTTCTAATATGAATACCGTGCTCCAGGCTCAGAAGCCCCTTTGATTACTTCGCTAGTCGAGTGTCTTTATCTTCTCCTGAGTATCGTCTTAAACAGCATGTCGGGGAACGTTCTCTCATTCTTTTCGGAATTCATTTCGGATCACATCAACTTGATATTTGGTCTGGATATTACTACGTTCTGCCAATGGGAGAAATTTAATAATGGCGCTGGAGTTCGACTCAATATGTTCTATATTATATTTTCATTTCTGTGATATTAAAAATATCTGAGTCTACGGTTTTAGCATTCGTTGAAATACACTCTTTTGCAAATATTAGAAATAGCGGTGGATTGAAAAAGGAATTCTAATAAAGAGATATCGCGAACCGGATTTTGCCTAACGCTGAAACGAGATTTCGCATATTCTTTTTTTTTCCTGAGCAAACACGATGAAATGGAAGGTTGTTGATATCAGTTGACAGGGGAATATGAAATTGAGTCGACGTCGCTGATCTATTCAACCTATTGCTTTGGTTCTGTTTGACGGTGATCACTGATCAGATCATAGACAAAGGGAGTAGTCTTATTTATCATTCGACACAATTGATGATCCGTCAAGAAGAAGTCTAGAGCAAAAGGTCCTCTGCCACGCCACATTTCGGCATCCGTTGGTTATTCAGTACCATAATTTGGATTGTTTGGTGGTAGTCAAACTTGAGATTGATAATAAAAAACATCTTTCACAGGAAAACTAACTTGATGGTGTTTTGATAAGAGCACAAATTGGAGTACCATGTTTGACTGTCATAATGTCACCTGACGTGACAGCTCGAAAGTTGACAGATGGAAGTTTTTAAACATGGAGCATTACACGGTAGAACAACGCGTCCTGATTGTCAAAAAATGCAGTAACGGTGGATAGCACTTTCTTGTGCATCATGTGGAAGCCATTTTTCTTGACGAAATGTGGTTTCAGCAGGACGGTGCCACATGTCATACCGCCCGTGAAACATTGACGATCTTCCACGTCTTTGCACCTGGTAGTTTCGTTTCGCGATTTGGTTTCCACGCTCTTGCGATTAAACGTTTTCAGACTTCTGGCTGTGGGGTTATCTGAAGTCACAGGTTTATTCCAATAAGCCTGAAGCCATCGAAGAATTTAAAGCCGAAATAAGTCGCTGTTTCAATGAAATACCACCACATATTTATATGCCATATGCCAGCAAACCTGTGGCTGTCATTCACAAGATATTTTGTTTCATACATATTTCCCAAATGTAGGATATTCTCTGAATAAATAAATACATATATATGTTTTATTGAATACGAAACTCTTGAGCTGTTATTGAAACACCCCTTGGCCTCACATATACAGCAAGAGTCTTCGACATTTCTTACAAGCTTTTATTTAGTTTCACCGGTCCCGGTGTCTGTCTGTCTGTTCGTCTGCCTCTCTGTCTGTGATCAAAACTTGCACGTTGAATATGACACACTTCATATCGTCCGATTGATTTGAAATTTGGAAGGTGTACATAATTCTGGTGACAATGCATCATGGAATAACGCAAGAAAATCATTGCGGACAGCACCCACCAAAACAGTCAAATTACAAATTAAAAATTAAAAAATATTATTATGAAGGAACACTTCTAAAACAAACGTCAAATGTCAAAACCTGACAAATTGAGTGGAAAACACAGAGCAACAACCGAAAAGGGGGGCGATAAACGGTTTTGACATTTGACGTTGGTTTTAGAAGTGTTTCTGGAACCAATTGTAAATGCTTATTCAAGCGTTCAGTTTTTTGTTTTTGTTTTTACCTAAATTTCACGCATCAATTATTGTTTGAATTGTTTATTGAACATTTTGTTTTTCGATCTGATTATTTATGTAATTTTTCCAATTTAGGCAGCCTACTCAGTTTTATTTAATTTTGTAAAATTCCAGATTTTATGGTTTGAAAATGACTTTTTAGTTGAAACATGTCACCGAGAATAATTAATTAATGGTTCCAATATAACTGAAGAAGCTAAGACGTTTTATTTTCATTCCTTCATATTCACGATTCTTCTCATGGGTTTTTACGAATTAATACTTGATCTTTGTTCTATGGGGCACCCTTAATCTGTTATAGAAATTAGACATTGCATTCATTTATCTAAAAATTCCAATATGGGTAATGAGACAATGAAAATTGAAGCCAGGCTTTGTTGAGAATCCTGATCTGCGTATGTGCGGTTTTATTGGGAATAAAAATAAAATATTTCTCTGACACATTGTATTATGTCGTAAAACGTATGTCGTCCATAACTTCATGTAGATAATTTCTATCATAACCTAACAATTTCATGATAATTTTCAATCGCAATAATCCGTGTTCTTCGAGCTCTGTATTCTTATTTTAGAAATGGATTGACAATATTTAAGTGAAATATTTTCATCCACGAATTTTTTTTCACATAACCTCAACGTTTTCCGCAATATTTGAATTCATAGTTGACGCATGCTTACAATTCAATTTCCACGAACGATTGGGCCCACTCTGTGACTGTAAATAGCAGCCATATTAGATACATATTATTACAGTGGCTTTATACTAGACAGTGGCGACAATAGACGTTCACTTCACGTTTTGATTGGTCGGACTGTTTTCGACCACCTATGGCGGACTTTCATTGATTTGTTGTCATGTCATAGTGAATAAAGCTCAAAATCGAGTCAAATGTCAAACAGCACGACACTAAAATGTAAACAAATATCCGCCATGTTTGTGCAAAAACGTGTTCTATGACCCTATTGTCGCCACTGTCTTGTATAAAGCCACTGTACATATTATTATGATCGCATTGTTTCTGCACGACATTGCAGAGATATTCCATATACATATTTGGTTCTGGTGACGGGATCTGCACGTAGCTTGAAGACGTCATCTTCCATAAAAATGCAAAATTTCATCAACATCAAATCAGGAAAACCAAATTTCGAACGGTAATATTTACCTCTGAAGATCAGTGATCAGTGAGTTTAACCTTGTCGATTGAGACTATTCGAAGTGATGTAGCCCTTGGTTTAGCGCTCAAAATTTGTAACTTGTAAAGTTCTCGAAGTATCCTTACATCTGAAGAATCACGAAAATTCATGAAATTTTGGCCTATCAAGCCTTTGAACGAATACCCAAGGCCAAAACTGAGATGAGTGCAGAGTCGATCCCGTCACAAATAATTCGTTTGACAGGAAAGTTCAAGGTCTTGCTAACGAAGTAATAATTATCAGATAATTTCATTCCAAACCATCATCGTATTTGAAATAACTCAAATTTCCCCTGTATCTCTCTTTACATCTTTCATCTTCAAATTCCGATCAAACCATGCTTTAATTACCTCGCAGCTAATGACAATCATCCCCATCGTATACCCCGCGTCTCTAACAAGGTCCCTGCATCACATGTCAGTGTCGCTCAAGCCTGAAGAGAAAGAAGACGCCGTAATAAAGACCGCTTTCAATTTGAAGAAGTTCTCCGGGTTAAATCCATCATTATATCGAGGCTGAGGGCGAGGATCCGGGCTGTTTTGCTACACGCTTCCCAACAATAGATATCAAGAGGCACGCACACACAAAGGACACACACAGGGATTCGGAGATGTACTCTGTCCCCTGAATTTGAGCCCTCGTACATCTTACACGTTCTTTATCTTGTGTTTTTTCTCGTTGCGGTCTCGTGAAGTTTTCCTGATGAGATTCGTCGAGAGTGAGAGCTCGAGGAATGTGCATGAGAATTTTTAATATATATATATCTGGGTTGTTTGGATTGTTCAGAACTTCTGTGACCGTTTCCAAAGATGCCGATTCTTGTCCACCAAATGTTCTTATATGAGAAATGTTTACTCTCTTATATCTGAATGGTATTTTGCTACTCGTTTGATAAGCTTTTCAGTTTCAGCCAAGTTTTTGCCATTTCTAAGAATTTAGGATCAGTTATTGTTTTACGTTCTCACAATAAACTTCAATTTAAAATCTGAAAATTTGTATTGAAACAATGCCTAGATGTTAACTCAATGCGGATGAAGCCAAATAATACGATCGAGGCAGAACGTAATCATCAGAGAAATACTGCACATTTCTTTCAAGTTAGTGAAAGCGTTGTTTCCCGGCTCGTCCATCAATATCGAGAGACTGGAAACGTGACCGAAAGACCGAGACGTGGAGTCCAAGCAAGATCCAAGCTCTACTGCACTAGAACGGTTTCTGACTCTGACTCTGTCAGTAGAGTCACCGGCTTGTGAAAGCTACTGCCATTTAGTTTCCATTGAAACAGTTCGTCGATTACTTCGAGACGTTAATCTACTTTTTTGACGAAGTTTGAGAAGGATTCCACAAACTCAAAATCATACAGTGCGCAAAAAAATTAACGCACATTATGGAAATCTCAAATTTATTCTACAACTGAAGCTGTTCTCAATGATAATTATTTTTATCAGAATTATGCATGCATATAATTATAAATTTTGAGTTGAAGACCTTGTTTTTAAAAAACAATTTATTTACTGAATACAACTTATGGTACAGACTAGTTAACACTTTATGAATAAACTATACAAGTCTAATTCTTAAGAGAGCAAACTTAATTCTTTGAAAGCAAATCTAATTCTTAATGAATAACATGGGTGAAGCCGTTTATAAAGGAACGGCTTATCTTCAATGAGACTCAGCATCGCAGGTGTCCGATGCTGACTTAGCAAGCTGCAACATGGTCATATGTGGAGCTTATGGAGAAGATAAGGAGGTTCATCCTATCAATATGGGGTGCGGCTACGTAATTCCTCCCCCCTTTGGATAAAGGTATCACCTAAATGAGGTGTAGCTTTAAGCTGCAAAATTCTTAAAATTGTACAAAATATTATAAAAATTATTAAAACAATTAAAATAATCATAAATGTGGATAATGGTGGATTCCATTTCCATTCTTCTAGTTCATCTAGTGAAATATTGGGAATTTATTCATCTGGGAAGTCTTCTTCTTCTTCTTTGGATTTGGATCGGTTGTCCAACGTTGAAAATGGTAGTTTGGGTAGAATGACATATTTTTCTTCGTTCCTTATTTGAATGGGGTAGATTTCCTTTTGATAGTTGCTGATTATACATTTCGATTGGATTATCGCCATTGGCGGAGTGAAATGATATTTCGTTTGTTGAGGGCACTTTTCTTGTATTTCCAAGTTATTGATGGACAAAATGCTTCCATCTTCCAATGTCTTCAAATTGGGCGTAGAGGAGAATTCTTTTCTAGGGCAATTTTCTAAATGAGTTTTCAGTATATTCTTCATACATTCTGGAGGGTTGTCTAGAGAATCTTGATCACATAAATAGTCTTCTTCAACTGGATGGCACTGCTTCGTGGACCATTTCAATTCTTCATCTCGAGTGAGCATGAAAGGATTGGTGAAAGAAAGGGTAAGATTTCTCTGGGGCAAATAGTAAAACTTGTAAAGATTATGGCTTTCTTCATAGACCGTAGGGATAGATATGAGAAACAGTAATTTTTTATCTTTAAATAGGACTTTAGTATGACACAATTGAAAATAATCCTTCAAATGGTGCATTGGAATAATAGTATCATTTTTAACTATTTCTGCGAATTTTGTATAGGGTAAAATAGATTCATGCAAAATGTGAAGTCTTGCAAAGCTTACTGCTGTTTGGATTTCATCAAGAACGTTTTTTATATCTTTGAGTTCAAAAGTCATGAGATGCATTTGTTCAACATGTTGTAATGCCGGTACGATTTGAAGTAATTTGAAATTATTCATTAATTGCTTAAATTTATCAATATACTTATTTTTCAAATCATTAACAATAGTGGCAATCTGTTTCTGATTTCTCATGAGTGATTCCTCATTCTTGTTTATACTATCAAAATAGCTTTTGTAAAGTGCTTCATCATCAGAATCAAGTGTTCCAAATAGTATTTTCGATATTTTGCCTCCAACATTGATCAAACCTCGTTTTTCTCTAATTTTTTCGTTTAAAAGCTCTTCTAGCGTTCTGACATTTATAGAGTTTGAATGTTCTAAATATTTGTAATGTGCAGTTTGAGAAAACCCTAGTTGTTGATTTTTAAAATTATCAATCTCCTTCTGATATTTACCAATTAGATTCTCAATTTGGTTCAGGTCAATATGATATATCAATTGAATATGCCTTTTAGTAATATAGGCTTTGCCTAATAGAATTGGAAGTACATTGTTTTCCAATGGTATAATTTTTAAAGGGATTATTTCAGCAACTATTTCGAGTATAATGAGAAGAGATGTGATGATTCGCATCTTTAAATCTGAAACAAAATATTCAACTATTTTTTTCGTTGTTTCAAAATTTTCTTATGATAAATGTGTTTATTTTTCAAATCTTGAACACGATGAGTGTCAACTTCTCGCGCATCTACCTTTTTGTAGACCGGATCAAGTTTACGTACAATTGGAGTTTTCAAATATGTGGGATTTTTATTTAAAGGATGGTCCTGTTTAGCAGACCTTTTCTGATTCAATTTTTCTAAACGCTCAACATTTTTCTGTTGTTTCTTTTCTAATTCATTTGAAATTTCACCTAAATTTTTTACGTAATTTTCGACATAATCTTGAATTTGTTCATTATGCGTTTTTTCAATAGGTAAAGAATAATTTAAATCGGCTTTGATTATTTGCATTGGAGTCATATCAAGACTAGAATGAAATGAATTATTATAACTTATAAGAGCTTGTGCTAATCGATTTTGGAAATTAGAACTTTTACTATCAATAGTTCTTAATTGCTCAATCAACGTAGAATGAAATCTTTCCGCGATTGCATTTGAATTCGGATTATAATTAGTAATATAGTGAATTTCTATTTTATGTATTTTACAAAAATCTTGAATAACATGATTTTTAAATTCTAATCCGTTATCACAAGTAATTTTAGAAGGAATGCCATAGTGACTAAAATAGACCAATAGTTTATCTAAAATTTCAGTACCCGTTTTCTGAAGAAGGGGATAACATTGTCCGAATCTGGAGAACGAATCGACAATAGTCAAGCAATATGTTTGATTGAATCTTATTGTATCACAATAAACATGACTAAATGGTTTAGAACCAAGAGGGTTAGGTTTAAAATTGAGTTGAATATAGGAGTTCTCTCGTATTTACTCTTTTGACATATTTCTCATGAATTAATAAAATTTAGTACGTCTTTATTCATATTCGGCCAATAAAATTTCCGTTTCAAACTTATTAAATTTTCTTTCAGACCGCGATGTATCGTTTTCGTTTCATGGTACTGTTGAATTCTGAGAATTTGTTCTTCTTTGTCTTCGACATCCTCTAAGAAGGTTTTTGATATTTTTAAATCAAAGGATTTATAATCAAACTTTTCTTGTAATATTTTAATCAATGGCTTCTCTAACTCTTGGGATACAAAATAAAAGGTATATGACTTTTTAGGCTGGATATATTCTTTAACGAATGTGAACAAATCATTTTCTATTGAATTAATTAAAACTCGAAACCTGAGTTTTTCTCCGAAAGGTTTTGTTTTCGTTACATTGAAATTCGAAGCTGTTTTAAATATAACTTGAAGAGAAGCTGAATTCAAACTTCTTTCTGTATAGGGAATCTCCAAAATGGGATTTTCGATACTACTGTGAATTGTAATATCACTATGAATTATAACATTTTTTAATTCATTTAAATTTTCATTATCAAGAACAGGTAATTCATTATTTGGATCGACAAGTAAATTGACACATTCATCTAATTCGTCATCGGAAATGTGATTGACTAATGATATTCTATCATCTTCAATAGCGTTAAAATCAAAATTATGATTATTATGTGTATTAGATAAAAAGTAAATAAGAATCTTCATATTCGATTCTGCGAATATGTATTTAATCATACTTAAAATTATTGACCATTTTAATTGGTCTAACCCACAAGCAATTCTAGGGAGAGCTAAATATTTATCTCCATTAAATTCACATATTTTTCTTAAATTTAATAATGTTTTGAATACCGTTTCGTATTCCGGTTTATCATAGAATGATTCTTTCGTGATTAAATAATAAACATTTCTTTCATCGGTTTTAAGGAATGCTACTTCACCGATAGATTTATTTTGTGATTTAAGTTCATCAACTTCACCATATTTATTTTTAAATTCTAAAGCAATACCTTGACTCATCTTCAAGTCTTTAGAAACACAATGTGCGAATGAATAATTCTTAGGTGCTTGGAATAAGTCACCTTGTTTTTCTATTAATTTTAAAGAATTAGGAATATGATCATTTTCATAAAGTTTCATAAAATTTTCATAATTCAAGTCTTCCGTTGAATCTAAATTTATTCTGCTGAGTGCATCAGCATTATTCATTGAACCTTTACGATATTTAATTTCGTAATTGAATTCTTCGAGTTTGATTCTCCATCTCATAAGTCGAGAATTTGGTTCCTTTAATGAAAATAGCCAAATTAGGGGTTTATGATCCGTATAGATAATAAATTTTCCTCCATACAGGTAAGGCCTAAAATGTTTACAAGACCAAACGATTGCCAAAAGTTCCTTTTCAATCGTGCTATATCTAGTTTCTGCTTCATTCAGCGTTCTACTAGCGAAAGCAATGGGAAGATCGTTCGGACAATCACCTTGTGATAATACAGAACCTACCGCAAATCCTGATGCGTCTGTAGTAAGAATAAAAGGTTCATTGAAATTCGGATATCTTAATACAGGGTGATTTATCAAATTTCTTTTACAAATTTCGAAAGCTTCGATGTATTTAGGATCATGAATATTAATTTTCGCGTCTTTTTTCAAACACATAGTTAATGGTTTAGTAATTTTTGCAAAGTTCGGAATAAATTTCCGGTAATATCCAACTAGACCAAGGAAAGATTTAATTTCTTTCTGAGTTTTAGGAATTGGAAAACTCTTAACTGCTCGAAGTTTATTAGGATTTGGCTTAGTTCCTTCTCGAGTAATAATATGACCTAAAAATTCTATCTCAGTTTTAAAAAAGTGACATTTGTCCAACTGAATTTTCAAATTATCGTTTTTAAATGTTTCTAAAATATTATGAATATCGGCTAAGTGTTGCTCGATTGTTTCTGAGAAAATTACAACATCATCCATGTAAACATAACAAATTTTTCCAATATAATCTTTCAAAACTTCATTCATTAATCTTTGGAAAGTCGCTGGTGCATTTTTTAAACCAAAGGGCATACGTAAAAATTCATAATGTCCATTATCTACCGTCAAAGCGGTTTTTTCAATAGAACTTTCATCTAATTCAATTTGGTGAAAACCAGACGCAAGGTCAAGAGTAGTGAAATACTTTTTGTTTCCTAATTTATCAAGAATAGCATCAATTTGAGGAAGTGGATATTTATCATCAATTGTTTTATCATTTAATTTTCTATAATCAATCGCGATTCGCCATTTTTTCTTTTCGGATAAATCTTGTTTCTTTGGAACAACAACAACTGGAAATGACCAAGGAGAAATACTAGGTCTAATAATTTTCTTTTCAAGCATATCTTGAACTTGTCTTTTAACTTCTTCCTGATGTATTTCTGGATATCGATATATCTTACAATGAACAGGATTTTCATCACTAGTACGAATTTTATGTTTAATTTTATTAGAAAAGTTTAATGGTTGACCAGGTAATTGTAAAGCATCTTCGTTTGTAATCAAAATTTTCATTAATTGATTGCTTATTTTGGGTTCTAAATGTCCTAATTCGACAGGTATAACCGTATTCTTCTGGCATACTTGTTGAAAATTAAAAGGGATTCTACAATATTCATTGAAGATTACTTGGTTTTTGAAATCCAAGGATAAACAATATTTATTCAGGAAATCTGCTCCTATTAATCCGTCATAATTTTTATGAAATTTGTAAAGAATAAATGGATGAAAATCATCAATATTAAATTCGGAAAATAAAGGTATCAATACTTTCTCATCAGAAGTTTCTTGTTTCATACACGCTGTTAATGTCGTGGATTCATTGAAAATATTCTTTTGAAAATTATTATAAGCAAATTTAGGATCTATCAGACATACTGAACATCCACTATCTATCAAAAGTTTACATTTAGGATTTTGAAATTGAATAAAAGGTAATTGATTAGTGTTATCAAGGGTAGAATTTAAGTCAATTTTTCGTTTGAGGCGTTTCCTCGAAAATTTCTCTTAGGGTCGTAACTCGTACTTGCTTGAGCTTTAGAAGTTGAAGGTTGCTCTAAATGAGTCAATTCTTCGAAAGTGTAATGGGGACTTTGATTGTTATCGTAAAATTTTCTTTGCGGATTTGGATTAAATTGCGTAGAATAGTTATTCCTTTTCTGAGGATAATTCCTTGTTTGTATAGACATTTTCTCTGGAGGATTATGATTTCTATAATTTGGATTGGGTTTAAAAACATTAGTATTTTGATTATTAGAGGGTCTCTCAAAAACTTCACGATACGTAGGATAATGCGGTTTCACATTCCTTTGTTGAAATTGAATTGGTTGCGAAGGAAAATTTTGATTCGACTGAAATCTCTGATTGTAATTAATATTTCGTTGCACCGGTTGATGATTAAAATGATTGAAATTATTTCTGTGCGTAGGCTGAATTAACGAATTGTTCTTTAAGAAAGGTTGCGAATTTTTATTTCGACGGCTCCTATCTAGTAATTCATACTGTGCCATATTGCTAACATAATCTTTCACGGCGTTAACAGTTTCGTCGAATGAAAAACCATTGTTCGTAATTAAGTACGTTCGCAATTCTACAGGGGCATTTGAAATTAATACTGTTTTACAAATCTTAAGAATATTTGTTTTGTAAAGTTGTTTTTCAGGATCAGGCATTAGATCAGCATCGATCCTATAATTGATTCTAATTTTCATAGAAATAATTTTTTCGATGAAGGACAATAAATCTTCATTTGGTCTTTTTGTTAAAAATTGTAGGTTATGTATCAGAACATCTAAATTGATCTGATCACCAAATTTATTGTAAAGGAAATTCTTCAGTATCTCCCAATTATCGGGTATATCAGAAGTCGAAACTTCAGCTAGGGCTCTGTCAACTAATTTTGATTTGACTACAGCGTAACAATAGTTTTTAATCATTTGTTGTTCATTAGCGAACATCAAAAGATAATTTTCCGCACTCTTGATGAATGAATGTAACTCATTCTCAATGCCGGAAAAGCGGGGTAAAAGCATCCCGAACTTTTCAGCGATAGATAAATCAATTCTTTCGTTTGCCATTATTGTTTCTGATTGAATGGGCCTTTTGCCTCTTTTATTACGAAAGTGTTTAATCGAAGTAATTTTAATAAATGAGTATACAATATAAGTAAATACTCTTAAATTCGGTTTTTTCAATTAAGGGAAACCTAGGAAAAACTTTATGTCGGTTTTTAGGAAAGAAAAACCTAGAGAAAACTTTAAAATCGGTTTTATGAAGAAACCTAGGAAAAACTTATACAAATTTACACTATTTTTTAACCAGAATAAGGGAAACTGGGAAGAACTAGGAAATGCTCACCCAAAGTGTATTCTCTGAAGTCGTCACGGGGCGCTACTCAGGTGATCGGGCTTCTCGTCTTCTTCTCGTAGTTCGATTGCGCTCAACAGTTGAAACTGAAAGTGGCTGGACTCTCTGGATGGACCTCTTCTTTTCTTCAGGGGCACACACGCAGAATTCTAGCACTTGCACAATCCCAGACCTCGTCGACAATTATAAATTTTGAGTTGAAGACCTTGTTTTTAAAAAACAATTTATTTACTGAATACAACTTATGGTACAGACTAGTTAACACTTTATGAATAAACTATACAAGTCTAATTCTTAAGAGAGCAAACTTAATTCTTTGAAAGCAAATCTAATTCTTAATGAATAACATGGGTGAAGCCGTTTATAAAGGAACGGCTTATCTTCAATGAGACTCAGCATCGCAGGTGTCCGATGCTGACTTAGCAAGCTGCAACATGGTCATATGTGGAGCTTATGGAGAAGATAAGGAGGTTCATCCTATCAATATGGGGTGCGGCTACGTAATTATATGTTATCCACTTTCAACGTTTTTCTTCAATACAGATGTTTTCTCCCAGCAGGAATTCAGTTGTTCTCGATCAATTCTAGTGATAAATTGTTTTTCTTTCATTTGATTTTCTACACTCGATCGCTATGCAACGCGAAACACGCAATTTGACCCAAGAGGAATGTGCCCAAGCGGTAGTTTTGCGAGAACAAGGGTGGATATACACAAGAATTGCAGAAAGGTTCGGAGTTTCCCATACAAGTGTGTCCAGAATGTTGCAGCGATTCAGGGAGACAGGTATGAATGTCCAAAGACCAGGACAGGGTAGACCACGGGTAACAACTGCCATTCAAGAACGTTACTTGAGAGTTTCTTCGTTGAGACAACTGTTTGCAACCGCTCGCCTCCTCCAAAATCAGCTTGAGCAAACTCATGAGGTGCAAATTAGCACTCAGACAATAAGAAATCGCCTCAGAGAATATGATTTAAGGCTCCGTGTCGAGGCAAGAGGCCCAGCTCTTATCCCAGCTCAGCGAAGGGCGCGTTTGGATTTTGCGAGAGAGCATATCCATTGGGAAGAGGCCGATTGGGAAAGAGTTCTTTTCACAGAAGAGTCTAGATTCTGCCTCTACCATTGTGATCGACGTTCCCTTGTATACAGATGTCCACATGAAAGATATGCTCAGTGCAATTTCCTGAATACTGCTGGTTTCGGGGGAGGATCGATTATGGTATGGGGTGGAATATCTTTGACTGCTCGCACAGACCTAGTGGTCGTTGATAATGGAGCTATGAATGCTGATAAGTATGTAAGGAATATTCTTGAAGAGCATGTAGTGCCATTTGCCCCATACATTGGTGAAATTTTATTTTTATGGACGATAAGGTCAGACCCCATCGTGCGCGCATCGTTCAGGAGTACCTTGAAGAGGTTGAAGTCTCTCGAATGGAATGGCCAGCAAGCGGTCCAGATCTCAATCCGATTGAGCAGGTTTGGGACAACCTCAATAGAAGGCTGAGAAGTTCAGAAAATCATCCAGCTACTTTTAATGACTTAGGAATCCAACTCTGAGAAATCTGGGAAGGATTAGATCAGAACATTTTAAGATCACTCATTTTGAGTATGAACCGTCGTTGCCGAGCTGTAACCAACGCAAGGGCTGGAAAAACCAAGTATTAAAACACTCATCAGCATTTCAGTATTTTGAAAATTGTTCATTTCTCTTCTTTCACATAAGATTCGGTGAAATCCTGAATTTTTCTTCCATTCAATGTGTCTTGTTTCGTTCAAAATCTTCCCGAGAGAACATGAAAAATAAGTTATAAAGTCTATGTAGAGTTAACTTTCATTAAAATTGAGATTTTCAGAATGTGCGTTAATTTTGCGCATTGTATATTGGAACGATCAATGGAGGTCTGCATTGTTCACAGATGAGTCGAGATGTGGATGTTTCCCGGATAGTCAGCGTGTTCGGGTATGGGTCAATCCTATTGTGTCCAGAAATCGCAGATCGAATAAGTTTATCCGTTCTCTCTTAGATATGGAACATTTGCTGTTTGGCGAGGCATTTGTTTCAATGTGCTTGATGTTACCATGAATCTGCCAATATACGTATAGAGCTTAAGTCATAAACAATTTGGTAGGTACTTGGTTTCATTCTTCAACTGGGCCAAATTTCTCAGTTTTGGACGATAATGCGCTAACACATCGTGCAAGAATTCTCGATGAAGCTATGGAATTTTATGGTATTCTTCATTTGCCCTGTCCCCTCGATCGCCAGACCTCAATTCCATTGAACACGCCTAGGATCAACTTCAAAGAGCTTGGCTTCTCATTAACCACCTCCACATACACTTCGAACGGTTTTTACTGCAACTCTGCAGAGGTTCAAGGCTCCTCAATAATCTGATCGAAAGTATGCAAGAGGGTTGACGGGCTATAGTTGATGATCAAAGAGACAATGCTATTTACTGAACTTTATTGAGTAAGTAAAAGTTCAGATTTCATTTTTGTAAAATTGGTGAAAAATGGTAACGTTTGAAACATCTCAACATTTTTCACTTTTGTGTAGCAGTACCTATATTTGTCGAAATGTAGGGCAGTTCAAAAAGAAGAATAATAATAATGATAATACTCATTATTGCCATGAAAAAATTACATTATAACGGTAGCAGAATTATTACGAAAAAATTTCCAGAGAAGTTATCCTTGAACGAAATTTTCATGTTCGCCATAACAATTCATAAAAAAAATTAAATTCTTCAATTGAATTGAATTTAGAAGTAAGACTTCATAAGCCAAAAATTTCTTTGGCAATAAAGTTAATGAATGATAATAGTATTACAAAATCTAGCGCTTAATATTCAATATTGTTCACCTGAAAGTATGTCTTCGTTTGGGTCTCAAGATACAAATAATCTAATTTCATTGAAACTTATCCATATTATTCATGTCCCTTCAAATTCTACAGGTTGAGAGAAAGAGTGTACAGAAAATAATAACAATGTAAAATTTCACAACAGTGACAAATTTTACAAATATTATACAGGGTGATTCATAGTACAAATGTTGGTTGTAGTTGAAGACCTTTGTGATTCAAAGTTCGCCATACCGTTCTGTTGACTTTTCTTTTCGGGAAAAACGATACTGCGCTTGGATGTAGAATGATGCATTCTAGCAACGTGCGAAATTTTGCCCAGACCACGTTAACATATGAAATTCTAGCGGATTATGAAAAAAAAGTTCCAATATTTCTTTAATACCAGATTGGGATCATTGACGGTTTATTCGACAGCTGATGTTATTGTTTTTGGAAAATTTTTTCCTTGTATTCTTGAATACGAATTATTACAAGATGGGTCTCCTTACAATGTTGATGAACGGGCACTCGAAAGCTGCTGACCTCACGTCAGTTTTTGAAGGAATGATTTTTTTCTTGATTTTTCGATTTAATCTTTCGAAGATTCTCGTGTCCGAACTAGAGATCGGCAGATATTTCAGATTGTGTTATATTTAATGAGATTATTCAATCGTGAAAATTTCAATTAAAAAGTTATGAATTCTTCAGGTGGATACCTGCTTCGATGCTTCCACCATACAAAATAACGAAACCCGATTGCTATTTCGCAATTGATCATAGCGTAATTCGATATTTTTCTGCATTTCCGATACAATATACCGCTAACGAGATAAGCACAAAGTTGCAGAATATTCATGACTTAACACTCGGTTGTTACATCCACAAACCGCATGGATGTGGCACAATTTCACAAGAACCTGATCAAAAGATACTTCACATGACGGTTTTCACGGAATCGTTATTTTTGTTGAAGTGAATACTTTAATTGCTGCGGCGAATTCTATAAGAGATGAGCATTCTTTTTATATCTCTGTGTAAACAGGCAATGTTCCGAGATAATAAATACCTATTCCACTTGCTGTAATAATAGCGGTAAGCCAGCAATGCTATTTTCTTTTCGCGAATTCGTTGAAATAAAACCGAGAGAAGAACAGGAAACAGCGGCCGTTAACCACAATTCCATCTCGGACTTTGTTCATCCACCCCAACTCAATAATTTCAATTAAGCCAACCTCTGCGAACCGCTAATGTTTTTCCAACTTTTTTGCTGTCCGTGCAAAGTGTTTATGTCTAGGTGAGATTGTGAGCCGGGCTGTTAAATTTACATATGGTTGTAGGAAAAAGGTTTCATTGCTGTGCGAATGGAATGTAGCAATTTTGAATATCTCAGATTTTAATTATGTTGGAGTATCTCGTTTTATATTCAAAAAATTTACAGATTTCGCAATCCTTGCAACCATCAGAGACATTGGAAATGATAACACCACATGTGAATATTACCAACATTTATTCGCATTTGAACTTAAAATAAAATAGTATTTTCAATAATAATAATGAGCAATAATAATTGCAAGAAACAATCAACATTCCCAATTCCTAACATAAACATGTGAGAGGAAACTTGTCACCGTATTTTAAAACAAAAATGTTCTTTCTAAAGTAAGTATTCTCAAGATATAATAATAAAAAATAAAGATATAAATAATTGGATGAAGCTGGGTCCATCCTGTCATTCCTGTCCAATATTTTCGAAGTGAGTTTTGATTTTAGCAAATCTGGGTTTTCATGAAATTGGCTTTAGACAGAAGGATTCAGTTTTTACTAAAATTCATGAATCTTACATGTACTCGGAGTTAACATCATCAGAATAAGCTGAGTCATTTACCAAATCTGAGTTTTCTCGAAATTGGCTCGAGATAGAAGGATTCTGTTTTTACTAAAATTCATGAATCTTATATGTTCTTGGATCAACTCTCATCGGATGAAGCTGAGTCCATTCTGTCCAATATTTTCTAAGCGAATTTTCATTTTACCAAATCTGGGTTTTCATGAAATTGGTTTGAGATAGAAAGATTCTGTTTTCACTAAAATTCAGGAATCTTATATGTACCTCCTCGGAGTAAACATCATCAGAAGAAGCTGAGTCCACCCCGTCCAATATTTTCGAAGAGAATTTTTATTTTACCAAATCTGAGTATTCTCGAAATTGGCTTGAGATAGAAGGATTATGTTTTTACTAAAATTCATGAATCTTATATGTAGGGGAGGACGGGGTAATTCCACGCACCTTAGGGAAAATGCTCACAAAAACCTTCCTATGTACACACAAACTTTCATAATTTAACTGCTGAATCATGAAACCATTTGGAACTTTTTCATCACAAGGAAAAGGTTCAACTACCTATACCAATTGAGAAAAAAATAATTCTGAAAACTGTCTTTTCGCGGTCTTCCCCCACGTACTGGGTAATACCGCGCATGCGATGGTATAATTATGCGCATATATTGAACAGCTGAAAAACTCGAAAAAATATTTTATTATTTAGGTAATAACCAAGTTCAATGTAAATTGAACAAATTTCCATGAATAGGTACAAAAAATATTATTGAAGAATTACCCCGCTACAGCTGCGCGTTATTCTCCCAGTGTGAGTCACCTAACCTAACTAATCACTGACAGTAGATGACGAAATACAATTATGTAATTGTTCTTTTGCATTAAATAATCTACACATACCTATGAAGGAAAATAGTCATGCAATAGATTCATTAGAAATTAATAATAGAAGTACTTTCCACGATTCCAATTTCTCTCGAAAATTAGATCAGAGTGTCGTGCAACGAACAATCGGCTCCCTGGTCTAAAATAAAAACACGAATATCTTTAAATTACGGGAGGATGTTGGCAAGGCAAATACGAGATGGTGCGCTGTATCCACAGAAATATAATGATATTTATATTATTATATGTTTATTTATATGTTTATTATATTTCTGTGGCTGTATCTAAATTTTGAAATAACTGAACTGAGTTGCAGAATATCAATGCGCAGAATTCCCCCGGGCGCGGAATTCCCCCGTCCTCCCCTACTCGGAGGAAATCAAATGAAGCTGAGTCCACTCCGTCCAATATTTCCGAAGTGAATTTTGATTTTAGCAAATCTGGGTATTCATGAAATTGGCTTCAGATAGAAGGAATCTGTTTCTACTAAAATTCATTAATCTTATATGTACTCGGATCAACTATTGACCTATTCTTCAAATACCGAAATATTTGCCCAATCTGGCAACATTGCGGCGAATTTGACGGACCACTAACCGCGGCCCAGATCTCACTTGATGAAGCAACAATATAAACACTCGAAGTGCTAATGAAGGAAATAAAACAATGATCTATCCTTCAAATACAGGAATAATTGCCCAATCTGGCAACGTTGCGGCGAATTTGACGTACCTCCCACCGCGGCTCACTGGTCGCCGTCGCCGCTTCTCGAGCATACATTAATTCTCACGAATTCCTAACCAATCAGATTCACTCGATTCCGAGTGCTTCCGAATGCACCCGAGAGGACGATCGTGAGAAGAAGCCGTTGCCCGTTATTCAGATCACGCGTTTTGTCTTTTGTCGTTCTTCATGAACGAATCTGATAGTGAAATAGTTGAAAACGGTTGGAACTTGGAACTTCGAACATTCGATATTATGGTAATTACCCCAATGAGTATCAAAGTCCTTAGAAGAAGTTACGCAATATGGTGCACATAAAAAAATTTCATAAATTGTTAACCTGATTTTCAATCGTTATTTTCCCCCCCCCATGAAAAAAAGCTATATCCGCCCTTGCATTTAAGAACAAGCTATAATAAAAAAATCATTTTTTGAAACAATCTTTTATGAAAACAACCCTCATCCGCCATTTTGATGCCGCCATCTTGAATTCCTCAATTTGAAGAATCGTAATTTCCGACCCAGAACACCCCTAGATACCAATTTTGAATAGAATCGGATCATAATTACGAAACTCGTCCGCCCTATTCTAGCCGCCATCTTGAATTTTTCAATTTCAATTTTGACAGAAGAATCATCATTGTCGAACCCAAAAACCCCTAGATACTAATTTTGAATGAAATCGGATGATAATTACGAATTTCATCCGCCATTTTGTTTTTTTCTATAAAAAATATTTCATGATGCATTGTCACCAGAATTATGTACATCTGCCAAATTTCAAATCAATCGGACGATTAGAAGTGTGTCATATTTAACTTGCAAGATTTGATTACAGACAGACAGACACCGGGACAGTCTAACTGTCAACTAAATAAAAGCTTGTGAAAAAAGCACATATGCGCTTACAAAAACCTCAAAAGTGAGAATTTAAGTAGGTAATTTAGCATATGTATTTTGAAATATGGCAATATAACTGTGTGTTGTATCATAGTTCTCTTGGATGGGGGAAATGTAAGAAATATCAATCATACAGAACACCATGAATTATTCTCAAATGATCATATGTAGAAAACGTTTCCTGGTTTTCATCAGTAGAACAAAGAGAACACAAAATATATTGCTTCTTCACCACTTTAGCGGAATCATCATTATGGATTGTCCGGATATGCCTGTTTCTAACAGATACGCTGGTAAACTCTTTTCCACATATGCCGCAAATGCAAATAAGTGGATTCACTCTGCAATAAAGTCGAGCATTTATTTGAAACGTCCATAATGAGAAATTGTAATAGATTTTGCTAGATATTCTATTCAATAAAAATAAAACTGTTCGAAGTTCCAACCGTTTTCAACTATTTCACTATCAGATTCGTTTATGAAGAACGAATTAGGGCCGGTATTATAAAGGCCAACCGAGGATTCAACCGTTGCGTCAACAACCAAATCCCTCACTATCTGGTAGTTGGCGCACGGTTGAAACCTGGATTCGCCTTTTATAATACCGGCCCTAAATAAGACAAAACGCGCGATCTGAATAACAAGCAACGGCTTCTTCTCACGATCTTTCACGCGGGCACATTCGGAAGCACTCGGATCGAGTGAATCTGATTGGTTAGGCATTCGTGTATGCTCGCTTCTCGTATGCTGGCCCAATACACCCTATGTCACCTATATCACGCGATAACTTTCGAATGCTTTTTTGGTCTACTAGCGACACCTTTGTCTTTTGACCTTGAACGAAAACTCGAAACTTGCCTGTAATATACGAACATAAACATTTCCAATGTTAAAACAAGAACGATAAGTTCGGGATATTTCTCTGACTAGCAGTGGCCAAAAGTTTTGCTCTAGACTGAAGCAAACACAAACTAACTGACATATTTCTTCCCACAATTTTTCACTATTACATTCTAGAATTCTGAATGTATAGACAGACAGCGATGTTGTGTGAGGCACTGAAAAACAAAATTCCTATGCATCTGTGCCAAGCAATGTTTTTTTCATTATTTTATCCCATTTTCCTTTTTTTTCATCGTTGGATTGAAAATGATAATAATAAGTAATGAGTTTTTATTGGTCCATCATTCACAATCAACATTGTATGGGACATGTCGAAAAAAATTCAATACCTGCCCAATTCAGTGTTTATACTGACTTTTACAACAAGGCACACGCATAACGTTCCTGTCACTGCAGTTCTCTTACAAAGCAACCTGGGTATACAGGTTTGGAAAAATAAGTTGGAAACATAGCCAATTCAGCGTTAAACGGGAGGATGCATTTTGTCTAGTGGACCAACCAAATAATCAAAACTCTCGGCGCGATGAGAAAACGAATAAATGACTGACCTCCCTTAATGGAATAGGAACTGCATCGAGATTCGAGAGAGCTCGAAGCCCCCACTCTTCTATGCCATTGAGTAAGGTCAGTCGTTAATTCGTTTCCGCATCGCGTCGATGGTTTTGCTTATTTTACTGGTCTACTCGTTTAACGCTATATTTGCTATGTTTCCAACTTATTTTTCCAAACCTGTATATTCTGCTTTGATGAACTTCGAAGCTTCACTAGACGCAAATGATAGTTCACCATTTTGAATGGTGAATGTCGATTTAGGTACATATTGGGAAACCCTTCAAAATTCCTTTCATTTGTGTCTCAATACGAAGTAGATTTAGAATTTCGTCAAATTTGATAAATTTGTAGGTAGGGGAGAAGGGGGTACCTTTCAACGGGGGCACCTTTGAACAATTGCCATTATTTTTCAATCGTGGAACTATCTTACATCATTTCAACTTGGCATCGTTGTTCGAGAAGTGCTAAACATCCCACATGCGTTTCAAACCTCAATCCGCCGATAGCTAGGATATCACGCGCTTGCGTTGTTTTGTGACGATCTGCTGTAAAATTGAACGAGTGTAATCTAGTCAAATATTCAGAAAGTACAGAAGATATAGGTATAGGGTGTCAGGATTTTTCAGATAGAAAATATATTCGGAAGAACAGGAAAGGTGCTTTTTCAAAGGTAACATAACTTTTTTTTTTCTAATCCTGCTGGTAAAAAATTTCATTGCTTGGGGCAGATTTGAACAGCATGCAACAGGATTGATAAAACAAAAAAATAAAGATGGCACCTTTGAAATACAGTTCTTAAGAAAAACAGGGCTGAAATTTCAGTTTCCCCCTGTAGATGATGTCAGCAATGTGGAGTTTGAGGACATAGTTCAGAAACTACAACATCCTGTCACTGACACAGGTACTGGAAGAACCTCATCCTCGTTATATTTTCATTTCAATTATACCCGATATAATATAGGTACGTTAGTTACTTTAATCTATTTTGTGAATGATTCGACTGAATAAAATTTATTTTTCATTATATTATTCACTTTGTTCAAAACTGCCCCTCTTCAAGTTCAAATGTGCCCCGCGCAGGGGCACATTTGAACATTTGTTGTCACCCGAATTTTTCAATTATAACACTCAGATTTTCTGGTTGATAATAAAATTTTTTGTTGAAAATGGACCACAATATATATTGAAATCATAAAGTGAAATCAAATTTTGCGTTCTTGCAATAAAACAAATAAGGCAGTCTTTCATTAAAATTTTGTTGAAAGGTTCCCCCTTCTCCCCTACTTAGCTCCAATTATTGTTGAATGTCTTTTTTCATGTGCCGGACACCATTTGAACTTCATTAATTTATTAAAGAATCAGTCCCCAGCAAGATCAATCCAATCAAAAATAAGTAAAATGTGATTGAATTATGAGTGAAAAATGAATATGTAAAAACACATTCCGACAATTAAGTGCCACAAAGTTTCCAAACAGCGAATGCCGAAGTGGAACTCGACATCAACATCTCATAAACATCATATTTCCTCATCAGGAAAGTCGGAAAACTTCTCTCTCAAGTGCTAAAACCTCGTTTCGAATCGAATTCTGAATTCAACTTCGAGCCAGCGCCTTCCAAGGAAAATGGAATCTCCGAATAGAAAATGTAAATTTAAAAAAAGTGTAAAATAAAATGAAACGATGAACATATCCAATAAGGTTAACCTGCAGGGAAGGTTGTTGCCCTGGCAACGCAGTTCCTTCGGGACTCACCGAGTTTACATATTACGGCGACGAAGGTGGATCGCTTATTCGTCACATCTCAGGTTTTCATTCCCACACTGCAATTTCTTTCATGGGAATTCAATTATAATAAAGGAGAAGTCTTGGAAATGTGGTGCCAGGGAGAGGAATGATAATGGAGGAAATCAGGAACTTCGGGCTTCCTTGTACTCAGCTGCAAAAACAACCATGTCTAACAATTGAAATGAGTTATTTCATTTATTCTCAGAACATGTTCGAACTGAGGTTTTTTTTTACATTACTAATAGGTACACGATTTGAACTGTTGACAAAAATCGACAACGAATTCGAAGTTGATGAAACCAAAAAACAATAAACTACAACATACAAAAAACTAAAATTTTATAGCTTTCACGTATCCTTTAAGGGTCTACATTCCTGAAAAAAAGGGAGTCAGAAACGATTTATTTTTTCCGATTGATGAAGGGATGTATGAGTGTATGAAGATAAAAATAATAAAAAAAAAATTTATAAGTATTAAATGCATGAAAAGGATATTCCTCATCATTTTTGGTTATTTTTCAACATTTCCACCATCAAAACTAACAAATATTCTTGTGTTTTTTCATTTCAGTATTGAAGTCTTTCATTTAGTTAATGCAATGTCTATCTCCTTTTTCTTTTAGAATTTTCCGTTTTTTTGTAAATGATATTACAAGAATGTGTTGTTTTCGCGAAATTTATTTCCTTGAATTTTTCTATTCGAAATGATAAATATTCATTTTTCTCAAAGACAAGTCATTAAGGTTTGTTTTAGCCGTCGATTAGTGAAAATCAATTGTTAATAACAATTATGGATTTCAACATGGAATTGAATTTCTTTTAAATGACACGCCCCGCAGAGGTATCTTGAAGGAGAAGAAAAAACAAATTTGGATAGCTTGAACATTAAGCTAAATAAAGATACTCTTGTTTATTGTCGATAAAATGAACCGTTCTCGAAAAAAAATGATAAAGGGATTTTATTTCTTTGTAGTTACCATAGTAACGTTTGTATTCCGCTCCAGTTGATAGAGAATTACATTTCATTGTGATGTGATGGGAAACAAATTTTTTCGGATTCGATAACATAAACTAAAACTTCTTTGTTCCTCGAATATCTTCAGCCACACTTTGTTGCAGACCAAAAAAAAATTAGAATTCATGGTTATTTTTAATAGAAACGAAAAAAACTAACTGCTTTCTCATTTTGTTTTTCGAAAACGGTTCAGGCTATCGACAATAAACAAGGGTACCTTTATTTAGCTTAATGTTCAAGCTATCCAAATTTGTTTTGCATTCAAATATACAACCTAGTCCGTAGTCCGTACCTGGTAAACTTAAAGAGCAAATTTAAATTTAAGGGCAGTTTTTCAAGAGGTCCTCACCACTGTTCATCATATCAAATTTTCTTCAAATTATATCAAGTAGGTAGTTCGAAATGTATTGCAGTGAAATGGATTTCCAGTTACGTCCTTTAGGAGGGCGTATCTCCGTAGGGAGAGCCGCTAGAAAAAAAAATGATTGGAACTTGTCTTCTTATTTTTTTATGTTTTATCTGAATCCGAGAGATTTCCCACATTTTCCTGGACACCCTGTATATTTATAATAACCAGACTTGAGTTTCATGCAAATTTTGTGAAAAAAGCCTATCGCTTGAAGACTTCTTATCGCGAGCTTCAAAAATAGCGCAATTCTTAGAATCATTCTCAGTTCATATCAATGGAAATCAAATGATGAGCTTTTATGCTGAAAAAAGGTAGTGAAAATGGCATAATTAATTCGTGATTTACATACATAACCTATTAGCGATGACTCCATCACCTCTTTTCCTTTTCGATAACATATTAGTCATATCAGCCAAACCGCAAACACGTGATGTGATGTGATACACCTTATTAACATTACTCATCCACAATTTTGATTAGGATAATTTTGAACGTTGTCAACTATCTATCTGATAATATAGAACAAATAGCGGTGAAGGTAAATTTCAGTATGACGCATAGTTCATGTATTTCATCATCGGAATCTACCTCTATTGAAACTGCCACTGTAACTATCAAATAAATGGAAATCTACCAATATGGTATGCAAAATGGTGAGCAATTGTTCAAAATTAACTTTTTAACTATAAAAATAGTAAACTGGGCATACCAACTGAAACGCTTCATCCTTTAGAACTAGTCAGCAGTTCTTTTGTCTTGAAGAACATTTAATCTTATGAGATCTGAACCATCGCAGTCATAAAACATATTAGTATTATGACAGTTGTCCTTGTCAAGGATAGGTACATATTCGGTTTTATGAAATTCTCGTGAAAAGCTTTTACTTTAACTGAATTTCAAACCACCCCTCAAATCCATTTGATAAGTCAAATTAATGAAATGGCAATTAGGTCGGTTGAGTTTTTCGAGTACATGGTCTGCCAGAGCTGTGTTGTTTTCGTTTCAGAGCCCTGAAGATGGTCTGAATAGAGACAGAAACTGTCGGTATATTGAACTGGTTTTCTTTAAATCCTACAAGACCTTCAAACCCTTCATCAATTTCAAACTTCATCTATATCGATTTTCAGTTTCGGTTTCCTGGTTTTTGTACTTGCGAATGAATTTATAAAAATAGATAGGAAAGTCACCAAATATGAAATAGTATCCTAATATGGAATACCTTTATTTCTCCAAAACTATAAGTAATGAACGGAGCATTCGACCATCTTCTGTTTCATTTGGTCTACTAACTATCGCACTCACACCTTCGAGTGTTTTGTTTTGTTCTCGTGAAGAAAATTTCAAAAGGTAAGTAGTAAATGAGTATTACCAGCTGTTATGTTTGTATACATAAGTGTTATACTATTTAGATACCGGTATTATGTTTATTTCACCATGTTGTGATCTTTTGTAATTAAAATATTGTGTGTTGAAAAAATATTTAGAAGTTTGAACTAGTATAAAAATCCAAATATGGACAGTCGTCGGTGTCTAATTATGGAATATGCTTGATGTGTGGGCTCTGGGCACATTATGATTGTGCTGGTCCAGAGTTTGTTACTTAGATCTGTGACTTTTGCAAGTAATTATGTAACTTCTTTCTTTTATCACAATATATTATATTCATTCAATTGATCTCAAAGATATCAATGTCCATTTTTGTTATTGTTTTGTTGATTTAAGCTTATATTCCATATTTGGTTACTCATTTGTGATTTGTTCTTTATGTTAGATTTTAATTAGATAACTAGTATATTTAATTAGAGGCTGTTAATTACTACATATAAATGTATGACTGATCAATATAAAAATTAAATTGATTTAATTAATATGAAGTTTTTTCTTTATATCCCAAAAACAAAATGGTATTCCATATTTGGTGACTTTCCTCTATACCTCATGACAAATTGCTTACAGATTTCTTCATCTGAGGAGTTTCAGTCGTAAAAGCATGGTTCATGAAATGTTGGTAACTGAGAAATTGCGCTTCCAGGTTTTATTCAAGGGCAGATACCCTACTTCAAGACTAAAAAGTGTACAAAACAAATTTCATAAGGAATTTCAGATCGAGAAAATCTGTATGCTGAATGAAATAATCTTAAAACTTACTACCTACCTAATTCCAAAGAATAATATATAGTTGAAAGGTATGGTCCTCCATTTTGTGGGTCAAAAACAAAATTTGGTTGTATGGCTTTATACTACCGAAAAATTCATAGAACATTTTATTTAATTGTAATTTCATATTTCCAAATTAGGGCCGTTTCGAGAAGCTTTCGAATAAAAATAATTTTTTCACATTTTTCATTATTTCCAATTTTGTTGGATAAGATTATTTGAAGCCTATCAAGTTCGACGAGATAATTCAAAGCGTTTCAAACTGAAACAAATGATATTTATAGGTTTTCTTCATCACAGATGAAGAATAAATATGTTTTGGGAGGAAAATTGAGCATAGGAAAATAACCATATCAATATCATTCACTTATATGCCACCCAAGAAAACATTGAGTCCAAATTAGGTGGTTTCATTCTGTTTCATGTTTCATCCCATAATTGTTATTTCCAAGACGTTCTAAGAACGTCATGAAGATTGAAGACATCCAATTGTTTTAATAATTATTTTGAGTGAGACCTCCCCAAGATCAAAAAAATCAATCGGTATTAACAATGTCAAAACCAACTAATAATGCTGAGGGTGTATGAGTTATTTTAAGACTGATTTTGAAAGTGAATTTCAACAATTTGTAATCGTTGTTGCGGCATTAGTCTGTTCATGATAATTTATTAATGCTTACTGAACAGAAATGTCGAAATATCATGGAATTCTATCTAATCAAAGTTGACCCTATCGAAAATTCTATCACTCTAAAAAACACCCGATATTATGTGATATGATAATCATTTAACGGAGTTATTCATTTGCTATAATTGCGATGTATAAGCACGATCTGTGATCTTAGTTCGTCACTTCATCCCCAATTCGAAAGCTAAAAAAGTGAGCTACCGTATGAATAACGGGTAGAAACCACCAGAAGGGATGTGGAAAAAATTAATTTTTTACTCATTTCCATCACAATCACCCACCCGATCACTCAAGCACAGTTTCAAAAGGGTTGAAGCTACATCTCGAATTCCGGCGGAGATTCAAATTTTCTCCTCGCATGATTTCTTAATGGACTTTGTGAATGACTCCGCATTGATCGCCCGAGGCATTTCTCCATTCAGTACGTAATATGCAAAATGAGAGTGGTCCTCGATAGCGTGCGCTGAATACGTCCTCTTCGCGAGCCCATCTTGCGAAGTAAACAAAAAGCGGAGAGTCAAATATGCATTCTTATTAAAATGAAAAAGACGAGAGTGGAAAAAAACGGGAGAAGCACGGAGAAGAAGTACGAGGAACAGCATCTCGACGCGAGATGGGAACACACTTGTGTCCTGAAATAGGCGCTGCACAAAGGCTTCAAGATTGATCGAGCTCACGCTCGCTCTGCTCTCACCCTTTCCCGGTGTATGCCCCGCCGTTCCACCCCTTGCACACCTCCAGCCCCTCACCTTCTCCAGGTCCGTATGGGACACTTTTTAGGTCGAACATATTTTTTTATTCTTTATCAACAGTTTGCCCTGTATGTTGTGGAATGAGGAAAGCGTCACAAATAATTGATAATAATGCAGGATTATCCTCATTCAAATTTTCATGTGGCCATTATAAATACTTCAATTTTTCAGAAATATCGTGCATGGGCTAGCGAGAAACAGAAAGCGTTATATCAGGATATTTAATCATTTGAAGGGAGGAAAAAAAAAATTTTATTCGAGAAACATCGAGAAATTTCTTCAATTTGCTAAATAGTACTAATCCGCCAAATTATCGTCATAGTTGAAAAATCATACAGAATGTAAAAACCTTCTCAATATCCAAATGTTTTCATTTTTAATTCTCTATCATTTTTGAAATGTTTTTTGGCAGCTTAAAAAAATCTCGTTCGATTTTTGATTGTGAATCTACCGCACTGTACATGAACCAGTGCCCAAAGGCTTCTGACTTCGCGTGAGGGCAGTTTTATCGAATTTTAAGCCGAAAATTGTCCCAATCGACTTTAGATCAAGACCACGAATTCGTGGTAAAATTGAATTCTGTCCGTCCGTCCGGCACTCCAGGTCCAGTTAAGTCTCGGACTTAGAGTCTTGAAATTTTCAGGGTAATATCTGATCTCGATTGAGAACGAACTATTATTTTTGTGATAATTTAAAATCTGCAAATTCAATCGAAAATTTTGTTTGTAGATGGACAATGACGAGAACTACAATAAAACCAAGAATAATTATCTTGAATTAACATTTCATTTCTCCAGCAATAAATTCACAGGGGAATTGAAATTTTTTCCTTTATGAGATATTGAACATTGTAATGAATTTTTGAAGATATTTTTCTTCAGGAGATTTTGCGAACGATTTTTGTGGAAATCCGTAATACATACACGCACCCGTTGCAAATTTTCAACCACCCAGAAAATAATTTTAGGAATTGAAATAATAACTACAAAATACAGAAAGAAGTTGATCATCAGAAAGAAATAGAGATGAAATAAAGTTAGGTAACAGGATTGATTTCAAAAAGAATTATTTCAAAAAAACCAAGCAACTCAAATATTCATTTCAGAAGAAGTGAAGCATTGGACAAAGTGAGACAAAGAAGCAAAATTGATGATGCATATTATCTAACTACATCAACACTGAAATCTAGAAAGTGTTGACTCGCTAGTTCATTCTCTGAATAAGAGTATCTATGAAATATACAGAGTGTAACAGCCAAATGGAATAAATTCGATAACGAATAAATGAGGACGTGTTGCGAAAAACGCTCGGACACGTCGATTTGTAATTTTCAATGCGCATATTTTTCAAGGAAATAATATTATATAGGGTGTTTCATGTGACCGTGGCCAATACCAACTTTCTTATTTCAAATGCAACCCCCTGTATATTATTTATTTTTTTGGATTCTTCAGAGAATTCTAGACACAATTCATGCACAATGTCTTATACCTATCTTTAACTATTTCGGAAGTATTAAGTGTTTTCAGATTTATTGCAAAAATCAACGTTTTGAATAAAAATTATTTTATTTCACAAATTCGGTACATTACACTTAAAACCTAGTAAGTAATAATGATTATTTCTTAATTATTAAAAAAAGTTAGTTCTTTTGAGGTTTGACTGTGACACAGGTTTCGTAGTTCTACTACATTTTCATACTGGAGTATTTCAAGTAGAGCAAAAAGGTATTCAAATGAATTCTGTAGGCTCATTCCTTCAGAAGTTTTTCTGTCGAGTTATTCGACCACTTTTATTCTTTTTTCGAATGAATTATCACAAAGTAACGGACTATTCTGTCCATTTTTCAGTAAAATTTCAACACTCGATTTTTGATATTCGAACCAAAAAAAAGCATAACTGAATCTTCCGAACATGTTTATATACGTGAAATATTTCCAGTATCAACAGAGAAAAGTTTCTTCAACATTCGTCAGGTTTTTGGAATTTTTGTATTCTCATAATCTTTTCTCGAGTTCATTATTTTCTCAAAGTAAATAAAAATGTTGATGAATTCGTAATCACTAAGACAAGACGTCTATGTAGATTGTAGAAAGGACAACTTTGCGTATTTATCTAACGGGAAAATGACTATAACCTAATATTTCCAAAATATACAACCAGGATACATTTTTGATGAATGGAGTAGGTAACTACCTGTGGATAAATTCGATGTGGGTTACTCTCGAACTCATGAGAAGTGGTAACCAACTATCATGGCATTGAATAATATCATCACATTATTCGTTAGAAACCTAAAGGATTCTTCCAAATTCACATTCTGCCCTTAGAATCATTAGCAAATTCGAAAAGAAATGCATCCTTCTCAACCCTTCAAAGTGAAATGAATCGAAATCGCAGCATGTTTCACTAACAGTTCCCATGTTATCAATAATTTATTTCTCATCCTTCCAAAAATCTTACCTGCGCCCGAGCTACAAGAAAAACTCATTAACATATGTAAGTTTACAATGTTGTATACATAGAAGCAGCCAGAACTCATCTCTGCGTTGAATGCAAAGTCAACAAGGTCCATTCAGTGAAGAGAAAAGCTGCCCTCATTAACATATTCACCCTTCCTTTCCAGGTATTCAGAGCCGAACCCAATTATTTGGGCAACGTACCGAAGACCCTGGCACGACCCTGCGTAGGGCATTGAACGATGCCGCGTTACCACGGTAACATGGACTTGTGGCTATCCGGGCCCCTTATCCCGTTCTGTATTCATCTTCGACAATTGAATGACTATTCAAGTAGATAATGATATTTGCATGCTGATGATCTCCCTCAAGTGCGACTTAATCGCTGCTATACCTGCTTCGAGTTTCTCCTTCATCTCCTGTTTATACCCAGATCGCATGTCATCGGCAGTTTCTGATGATCGCAGGCTCCGGATGGAATCCATTAGCTGATTTTATTCAGAAAATTAGTTTTGAGGGGGACCTGCGGGTCGTTTTTGATCGATATATTCGTTTTTCCATGAAAGACCTGAGTTAGTTAGCGATGACGAAACGAAACAAATCTGTCTCAGCATTCTAGCTGGATAATCAGTAATGAAAATATGTTGCATATACTCCATTCACTCTTATAAAGTGTCCCGGTTGGCCATGACATTCTGACAGATTTCACGGTGTATATTTTGAAAATGTTAGGTTATAGTCATTTTCCTCTCAGATCACTCTGCAACGTTGTCCCCTCTACAGGGTCCTGCAATAGTGCGTTCTTCTTCCATAGCTGCCGAACCAGACATCTCAAAGATTTCGTTGGAAAGTAGACCTCTTGTACCTTCATTTCTGCATCTCAGGAAATTATTTTCTGATTATTTTCGGGTGCCCCCGATAAATGCTACTCAACAAATGGATGATTTTTTTAATGGATCACCCCATATGTTTTCACATATTTTTAATTACCTTCATTACCTCTTTCATGACGCAAAATCTTAGGGACATTCTTCCAACAGTTCAGATCTTATTCGAAAAAAACTGCAAAAAGGTGAGGGAAAAGCAGATCAGTAATAAAAGTCTGACGATTTCCAGAAGCGATAGTAACATGAATTTAAACTAAAAGTTTTTAATTGAAGGATTTGCCTTGACATGGTTCCTAAACGATCAACCTGTCATATACAGGATGTCCGTTACTAAGGTCCAAATATGAAGAACTTAACATTATTATTTCTCGATATTTTCAACTAGAACACCCTGTATTTTTTTCCACAATAATGTAGACCATTGGCTACCTTACATTTTCTCATAAGTAACCTTAGGATTATTTCAACCCCCGCATCCAGCAGACACGAAAAATGATATCGCAAATGAAAATTTTATTCAAATAATAACATATTAAAACTAATGGACATTCAAAAGAGGTCAAACAATGAAATAAAACTGAATTAATAATTATTGACAAACTTCAAAACCTTCCCAGAATCGTACTTCCTGAGGATCATCAAAAAATGATATTTGTTTTTCGTACAAGCAATACATATTGATCTTTGATCATTCATTTGCGATATCATTTTTCGTGTCTGCTGGATGCGGGGGTTCAAATAATACTTCTGAGAAAATGTAAGGTATTCAATTGTCTACATTATTGTGGAAAAAATACAGGGTGTTCTATTCGAAAAAAATCGAGAAATAATAATTTTAAGTTCTGCATATTTGGACCTCAATAACGGACACCCTGTATATGACAGGTTGATCGTTCAGGAGCCGTGTCAAGGCAAATCCTTCAATTAAAAACTTTTAGTTCAAATTCATGTCACTATCGCTTCTGGAAATCGTCAGACTTTTACTGATCTGCTTTTCCCTCACCTTTTTGCAGTTTTCTTCGAATAAGATCTGAACTGTTGAAAGAATAATATATAGGTCAGACTGGACGTTCATTCAAAACAAGATTCAATGAACATCGAATGGATTTCACCAAGAACAAAAGCAAGTCCACCGTCGCAATCCATTGCATTGAGAATGGCCACACATTCCCAACAATAGATAACCTAAAAATTTTACACGTAGAATCGAAAGGAAAGGAATAAAACTCAATTATCTGGAGTCTATTGAAATTTACAAATTAGAGCAGAAAAATATTCACGAAATAATGAATGAACAAATAGAACTGTGCAATTCTCAAATTTTCAAAGCATTTAAATAACACCTACAACTGTAATAATCCACAAATTTATTTTTTCTAACATCTGTTGCAAACAAAATTCCTTCAGCTCTCACTTTCTTTTTATTAAAAGCTTTTATTTAGTTTCACCTGTCCCGGTGTCTGTCTGTAATCAAATCTTGCAAGTTGAATATGACCCACTTCTAATCGTCCGATTGATTTGAAATTTGGCAGGTGTCCATAATTCTGGTGACAATGCATCATGAAATATTTTTTATAGAAAAAAACAAAATGGCGGTTCCAAAATGGCGGATGAGTTTTGTAATTATCATCCGATTCCATTCAAAATTAGTATCTGGGGGTTGTTGGGTTCGACAATGATGATTCCTACGTCAAAATTGAAAAATTCAAGATGGCGGCTACAATATGGCGGCTACAATATGGCGGACGAGTTTTGTGATTATGATCCGATTCTATTCAAAATTGGTATCTGGGGGTTTTCTGGGTCGGAAATTACGATTTTTCAAAATTGAGGAATTCAAGATGGCGGCTTCAAAATGGCGGATGAGTGTTGTTATTATAAAAGCTTGTCTTAAAAAATGATTTTTTTATTATAGCTTGTTTATTATTACTACCTGAATCTGCATAAATACCCTGTACTTTGTACCCAGAGGTCAGTTGTCTGAAGATGAACGAGAGTTCGAAACTATAGTCGCAAAAATGTAATCCTTACATATTGTATCTTAAAATTATTGGTAGTAAAACATAGTAATAAAAAATCTTTTCGTTTTAATGTTGAAAGAATGTCCCTATGATTTTGCGTCATGAAAAAGGTAATGAAGGTCATTGAAAATATGTGAAAATATATGGGGTGATCCATTAGAAAAATCATCCATTTGTTGAAAAACATTTATCGGGGACACCCTGTATATCAGAAAATAATTTCCTGAGATGCAGAAATGAAGGTACAAGAGGTCTACTCTCCAACGAAATCTCTGAGATGTCTGGTTCGGCAGCTATGGAAGAAGAACGCACTATACAGGGTCTTTCACGAGGAACCTCACCCATATTTATACGGGAAACTACTGAACGTATTTTCATGAAATTCAGCAATTATAAGTATTTCACGATGCTGATGAAATCTAAAATATTTTCAAGGTATGAGCACCTCGGGTTTTTCCGGAAATGACGTCAACTTCCGTTTTTCAAATTAGAACACCATTTTTTTATTGCAGAAATAGATTCCTTAGAAAATTTCAAGTTATTTTGATGTAACATTTTTCAGTTTTGGTTGGAAAATTCTCTCTGAGCGGGAAAATTCGAAAAAAAATCGAAAATAGAGCTCCGCTGAAACAAGAATAACTTCGAGGTTTTTGGATGGAAAATTTCCATATTTGGGATTTTTCAAGATGTAAGATTGATGTATCCACTTCAAAAATCGAAATCGCGATTCATGATACAGGGGGTGAAAAAATCGCTTTCAAAGTTAGGGATGACAAAATCGTGAAAAATCAATTTTTCAAATTAGAACCCCATTTTTTATGGCAGATATTGAATCTACGTTTAAAAATAATGTGAGTGTATGCATCACACCCTTGCCCTAAAGTGGATATTAACTCAGAAAATATCCATTTTAGGGCAAGGGTGTGACGCATACACTCACAATATTTTTTAACGTAGATTCAATATCTGCCATAAAAAATGGGATTCTAATTTGAAAAAATTGATTTTTCACGATTTTGTCATCCCTAACTTTGAAGGCGATTTTTTCACCCCCTGTATCATGAATCGCGATTTCGATTTTCGAAGTGGATACATCAATCTTACATCTTGAAAAATCCCAAAAATGAAAATTTTCCATCCAAAAACCTCGAAGTTATTCTTGTTTCAGCGGAGCTCTATTTTCGATTTTTTTTTCGAATTTTCCCGCTCAGAGAGAATTTTCCAACCAAAACTGAAAAATGTTACATCAAAATAACTTGAAATTTTCTAAGGAATCTATTTCTGCATTAAAAAAATGGTGTTCTAATTCGAAAAACGGAAGTTGACGTCATTTCCGGAAAAACCGGAGGTGCTCATGCCTTGCAAATATTTCAGATTTCATCAGCATCGTGAAATACTTATAAGTGCTGAATTTCATGAAAATACGTTCAGTAGTTTCCCGTATAAATATGGGTGAGGTTCCTCGTGAAAGACCCTGTATAGAGGTCGTAGTAATTACGTATGTATGAAAATGTTTATCTACTTTGGGAAAATAATGAATTTGAGAAAATATTATGTGAATTCAATAATTCCAAAGACCTGGCGGAAGTTGAAGAAACTTTTTTCTCTGTAAATACTGGAAATATTTCACTAATAAAAACATGCTTGGAAGATTCAGTTATGCTATTTTCTTGTACGGAAATCAAGAATCTTGTGTTGAAATGTTACTGAAAAATAATGGACAGAATAGTCGAAGTACTCGAATAGCCCGACAGAAAAACTAAACGAACAGACGGGCCTATGCATTGGCAACGTCTCTGAGAATTATTTTGGCATTGCCGATATTTCGCGAGTGCCAACCTGCTTCAGTTTTAAGTAAAAAAAACTTGATAAACCTAAATATTGGCCAACCGGTATACTTTATAAAAGTGAATGCAGTATATGTTGATATTAAACATTTCTCATTCCATAATACTTTTGGCTGCCTTGGAGGCGCTTGTTCTTTTTTCAACCCTCCTACCCAAAGACAGTAACAACTACTCAACTACCATTGGATTAATTGAGATGAAGTACCGGAAGGGAAAGGTGAAGTTATTCGAACAGCATAGTTAAACGTCGGGCTTCTTCACAAACATTTCATTTCATTAATTTATCGATTGATGATGGAAACAGAAGTTGCTGCAAAGTAATGGATCACATAGCGCTCCCCATGTTTAAGATAGTAAAATTTTTTTCTCGAACATAATTATACATACCATCTGCTGGTTGTATCAGATGAAAGAGAGCAATTTAAAACCCAGTAGGCTACTAAAAGTGGTTTTATTAACGAAACAATTCTGTGTTGTGATCCCGGTCTGGCATTTGACATCGGTTATGCATGCTACACCTGTTATTTCAATGATTTATAATCGAGTCTCGACTCATTGGAAACGAAATATTATAGGTAATAATTAGAATATGATGGCTGAGTACAGAAAGGTCAGGTTATCGGGTAGATCTATAATTACTTCGTGCCTTTGTGTATGGGATAGAGTACAGAGAATGCCGTTGTTGAAGACATAATATGTTGTCATTCCTCAGATATTTTTAAATACATACTATAAATTGATGCTTTTCCGATTGTTCAATTTCCTTTCGTACTGCCAATTTTCTGCAAATTAAATATATGTACATCATACAGAGTTATTCCCACAACGTTCAAGAAGCTAACGGCATTTGAAAAATACCGATACTGTCATGATATTCGTCAACATCCAGTTATCAGTAGGTACCATATAAACAAAATATTCCTGCAACAAATGATCCAAAATCGTTGAAGTTTTATAGGCAGCCGCTGTTTTCTTTTTTTTTCATCTGTCTTTTTTTCAATTGGATTCTTAAACTGGAAAAAGCGAATCTACCTAAAAGGTGAATGAATGAGAGCTCAAGAGCGTTTTTTCAGTTCTGGGTTCAAGTTTCATTTCATTTTGTACACAAATAGAAAATATTTCAAATTAATTATTCGAATTAACCTCTATTCTCTTCCCTTTGATAATGCAAATGTGATTCGAAAATTTGACGCACATTTTGAACAGAGGCGGAGTGAGAGCGTGGCGATAGAGGCATTGGCCTATTGGCCACGAGCGGAAGCAACTCGGGAGCGCAAATTCTTTCTGAAAAGTGAAATTTTCAATGCTGAAATTTTTCGTTTTGGACACATTGAGTAGGTATGACAGAATTTTACACCTTAAGATCTCATATTTCTTTCAATCAGGAAAAGGATGTTCCGTGTTTATGTGAGTAAGAGGATCGCCGGCTGGCCAGAAACAGGAGAACTTTCAAAAGAAAAAAAATGGGCACGCTTGACCTCCAAATGTCTACATAAAGATTATAAATGGGCAAAATAGCAACAATGGTTTGGGAGTTATTCAGTTTTGGAATTTAATCTCCCCAATATTTCAAAAAATTCTCATCGCAATAGTTAGTCCGATTCAATCGTTCAAGACCATGTTTAGGATTTTAGTTATTGAATTCTGAAATATTCTTTTTTTTTCTGATAATCTTCATTCATATGTTCATTTTCAATATTCATTATTGTTTTATTATCCACAACGTGTTCTACTATTTTATTTTTATATAAATATAATTTACAAGCAGGCCGTCCCATACAGCTTCGCCCGGGTAGAAATTTGTTTAACGCGGCGGTTTCATCTTCAATACTTCAACCTGCCATATCTTTTGATGTACTCGTTGTAATTGTATGATGTGAGGCGAGAATACGTTCTAAATTAAATACTGGGGATAAATAACGTATTAGGTTGGATAAGGATCAAGACCCAATTCATAAAAACACACTCCCAAATAGTGCATAATTTTGGAAAAAATCTGATTACAATAAACAGGTAATAGCAAGTCAATCTTGAGAGATATGCTAACGCGGACTTTTTTGTAGAACTATTTAAGAGGTATATTTCCGTCATACATTGTATCCACGTAAGTCTTTGCAGTTTTTGCAGCGCACGTGAAAACAGCTGATTATCACTGATTTTTAAGTAATTATTGGAGTTATAGTAGGTATCCTTAATTTTTTCGGGTGGAAAGTATAGCCTATGTCACTCGGGGATAATGTAGCTTTCTAAGGGTGACAGAATTTCTGAAATCGTTCCAGTAGTTTTTGAGCCTATTTGCCTATTCGTATCAAACACACAAAAATACAAATATTTCCTCTTTATAATAGTAGAATCTATAGATGAAATAACCAACCTTTTATGAACATTTTCAATTTATTTTTTTTTATATATAAAGAGGTTGCATACAGATCTGGCGATCCGAAATGGAACCCTCTATAAAATATAGTGGGTTATGAATGAATAAAGTACCCTATCAACTAGTAAGTGAACTTATAGATTATAATTGTAATACAATAGAAAAATAAATAGAACACACAGTACACAGCGGCACATAAAAAAGGAGGAGAAAATGAAATGTTACTGTGTCACGGATCAACTTCAGCGCCACATTCAGCTCACAAAAATTCTATTGACTTTCAGACGAAAGGAAAGCAAAGATCGCAAAAATGAAAGAGTACCTAATGTGAATGAACAAAAATTTCTGCGATATATAATTAATGAATATCTATTCATTGAAGAAAAATATACGGTCTTCTTAACTAGTTGGGAGAACTTGAAACTACTTGGGATATGATTGCCGAGGGTGTTGGTCGGTTGGTGCTTGGTCGTTGAACCATTGCTCAGTTTCTGAAGATTGGACGGTACTGCAGATCAATGATCGTTAGGCAGAAACTTCTCAAAGTCAAGCTCTCCTGAGCTTGCTGAGTTTCCCTATGTTTGTTACTCCAGATTCTTTGCCTTCAGTAATGTATTGAGATAATGTACTTTTAAGATATCTAGTGAATAAACATATTATTATCATTATTATTACATGTACTCACAAACTGATACTTATACCTTCAATTTGCCATTAGTTAAACCATATATTTGAGTGACTATTTCCCTCGTCTTCATTTCTACCAATCAGAAACGCGCAATTTTGAATCACAAATGGTTTCTAGATGAGAAAACTGTATGGCAGCAGCTGTCAGCAGTATTTTCGGGTTCACCCGCGGCAAAAATCGATAGTTGCTATCAACGAAAATTAATTATACATACAAAATGCATCCAGAATAATCTTTTACTCATGGAATAGTCAAATACCATTCGGGCATCTTATTCTTCCTGTGAAAAAAATCAAAAAAACACAATGCGAAGTAATAATTTTTTAACAAAAAGCATTCGTGCAGGTGCTTCTTGTTAAACTTTTAATAAGCAACGTGTTTTTTCGATTTTTGTCGGAGAAATTGGATGCCCTTATGATATTACTTACGAAAAAATTACTATTAAACGCAATATTGGGTATCCTGAATTTCATTCCTGTTTGCAAATATCCAATTTCTTAGTGTGGGTTTATTTGCCAGCTATATACCCTAACTTTCTTGAAACAGAACTATGGCTATTCTCATCAGATATAAATAATGAACGAAGGTTCGAAGACAGGTCCTAAAGAACCATCTTCATTAAATATTTCCTTTATACACGTGAGTCCTCTTCCAAATTAAACCGCTTTAAGCCTGTTTTCGAAATATTAATAATCAAGTGCATAAAATAGAATTCAAATTTTATGCATCCAATTTCAGCCAGATCATTATACACCATATCATATACCCTATCGTACGATCGCCCTAATTTATTTCGTAAAAACGATTTTCTAATTAATTTTTGTTAATTGATTATGATTATCCCGGAACATCACTCCTAAATTTTCCAACCAGCAGGTAATTTGATAACGAGCGGTATTTTAGTCTAAAGAAACTAATTATAGGGCTAATTTCGGATTCCCTGATATTTTCCTCAATCCGACGAGTTATCGGAGGATCGAGATCGTGAGTGCAACACCTGAAATTTCAACACCTGCTGTCAGAAAATAAGTAATGAATTGGCATTTGGCAAGCTGGGGAGTGCGAGGAAGTGGGGAATCCTCCATCGAAAATCAGATGCTTCAAATTATTTTATAAAAGAATTCATCATCAACTTGAGATATTTCAATTTGAGTATTATCATTAGAATATTGTCTATAATGTGAAGATGATTTTATTGGAAGTGATAAATTACAAGAGGCATTTTCATGCACAGGGGTAGTCTGACCTACATATATTTTAACTGTGGATTCCTCTCATCAAACGAAACATTTTTTTTCCTGTACCATTCTTCAGAATTTGATGGAAAAAAGTTTGATGTAAAGATATGTAAATAATAATCAAAAATACAGGATAACGTCCCGAGGACATAGCATAATGAATGATGGATCATTTATGTAAATAATAATAAAATCCTACAAATGTTAGAGATAAAATTGAATTCCAAGGAACATGGAATTATACATACAGTTTCTATTGAATACTTATTGGAACTGACCCATCCTTCAGAAAAATATTAAAAGAAATGTCAATGAAACACAAAATTCAGATATATGAATGATGATACTTAGCACTAAATAATCAGTGGCGATGTTTCTATCTACTACTAATTGGTGAAAAACTTCTGCACAGGTATTCACATAAATTTCATTAACTCGACACTGAGCGATTGATATTATACATTAATACACTGAAAGTCTTCCCATTATCATCACGAGATTGAAGAAAAACACTTATAATAATCACTTTTCCCTTTCATAACAACATAGCAGCAACTTTCACAGATCCAAGACGTTTGAGATGGGTCGTCGTAATTCATTTATTATTATTTCGTGTTAGTCTATGGTTTCTGTAAAATAAAAGTATGTATATTGTTCTATGAGCGGTAATGTAAGTCATAACACATGCAGATGAATTTTGCAGCCCGAGCCGTCAGGCGATGGGTGTAATTCATCAAGTGTGTTATGACCATTACCGCGAATTGAACACTATACTTTATCTTCGACTTCTTCAGTAAAATTCGAATTAATCTGCATTTTCAAAATTGACAACAGTTGTCAAAAGCGATTTCTGTCATCGAAAATCGAAATGATATCGAATACTGTAGAAAACGTTAAAAATTCACGTTTTCCTTTGCAATTTTTGGATATTCAGACCTAAGAAAATGTTGAAATGGATGGCGAGAACGTCACCTTGATGTCTGAAATAGAGTTCCCCATTAACCCGACTTTTTTATTCATTTCGTAAGCTACATTTTTCCTATTCGTATTGACCATATTCATAAGCTATCGGTGGCAGCTTTTTGAGCGTTCTTGGGTTGGCAGCAATAATAATAATATGTCATTACTGTCATTACTGATTTGAAACAAGCCCGCCAATTCATTAACATTTAGGTTTCATTATATTCTTTATGAAATTTAGGTGTACACAATATGTACTTACTCGTTTTTAGCATCCATTTTTACCAAAAATTGTTTCGCTCTATCAAAATTCAAAATGAATAGCACGTTCAAAACTCCAAAAATTGTAAACAATCAAAGACAATTGACATTAATGAGGTTTGACATTGATGACACATTGGTACCAACCCAAAGATGCTCAAAAAGCTGCAACCGATAGCTAATGAATATGGTCAATTAGAGTGAGTTATAGGCGTGAGTTATTATTACCTCACACCATTGGTTTATAGAGACTATTACAGATCAAATTCAGTGGAATGATGGATATAGGTATTATTCTATGGGAGTAGATAAAGATACTTATTCCCTTATATTGTGCCCCCGAGACAATCACACTCCAAAATTTATTCTATATGTTATTGAAATCCCATGATCTCGCATCTGTTACAGAATAGTATATTTTAAAACTAGTTGCAGAATGGGCTCCTATTCCAATACGAATGCGCATGAGTGTTGGAATGGCATTCTGCAACGAGTATTAGACGATATTTCCTCTATTTCAGTCAAGTTTCGTGAAATACTGTTGAAATTTAATGAAAAATTCAGATTATACATCCTAGTGACTTTTGTGTTGTATCTTGGCAGTTGGTGACTGTTACGAAATTGACATTTCCAAATTGACGTGTGTTGAAAATTGATAGGATCGGCAGTCATTGTTGACAACCACGAAACGAAAAATATAACTAAAAACAATGCTGTAATGAGTTTATTACAGCACTGTTTTTAGTACTGTAATGAACTCATTACGATACTGAAATAGAGAAATTTTTTTTTGTTCAATTATTCGTCCCGTCTCATTAGTGTAGTATCTAATATGTGCAATATAATTGTGTGTATAGAACGAATGGGTGAAAATTGCTGGCATCAGCTAGTATGTTTCTATAAAATGAATTGGCGAAGCGCCCTTCTCCACCTCATGAAGACCAACAAATTAAACATTTTACTGAAATCGAATTTTTTTACGCGTTCAATAAGCCCGGCTCCGACCAGGCGAGAAAATTAAATGGACTGCAATATTCCCCGACCCGAATCAATTTTTATAAAGAAATGCTGGTACGCGTGAATTGGAACATTTATCAGGAATCCAGTGGAAGTAAAGGGCGTCCATCTTTTATCTGGAAATGGAAGAAAATGCAATAAAATCTGTCTGGTTAGTGACGTATGCGACACACGAGAGGCGGCGAGATTGGATTTGCCCCTCCTCTGCCTCCCAGTCACCCTCAGCTCCCGGAATCAATCAGGCTCCGAACCCGAGCCCGGATCGAAAGAAGTCAAAGTGAGGACTCACATTTCCAGAATGCTGCATTGACTTTCAAATCTTATATAGCGATTTACCAACGGGCGAGCCCATAGAATAAAATCTTGATTGAATTTCGAGGAACGGAAGTGCAAATTTGCTCCCTGAATATCTGTACCTACTCATAAAAATGTTCCTTGCGGATTGAATGCCATTCGTGGGTTTTGATGAGATGTTTTCAGCTTGTCGTAGGAACGTAAATTGGAAATTCAGGAGGTTCCCGAATGATGTGATTCACCCTTCTGTGCTTTGGATTTTATAGTTGGTGGAAAGAGTGGGCTCACATCGTGGAATATGCAGCGAATCTTGAGATACACCCACTTCAGCCGTTGAACTATCGCTATCCTCAATAGGGGTTCATTTAGCCTGATTCTTTCCAGAAATGAGGTCTCTTTCACACTTTTTGTCTGAGATGAAGGTTTCACAAAAGAATGCAATTTGCGTGATGTGGTTGTACTGACTTCTAAACTTGTGGAAAAAGATTTAGGGATCAAAAAATATTAAAAACTAGCTGGCCTGGCGAACTTTGTTTCGCCTAAATAATACCTATACCATAGCCACCTTTATCTTAAGAAGGCCGTGCCTATACATACTTACAGTAGATTTCACAACGTAATCACCAGTGATCGAAGATCAACGGCTTGGTTAGATTTCTGAACTGTCAAATCGAGTATTCTAGATCAAGCTCTGATCACCGGTGATATGCTTTGTGAAATCCCCGTTAAAGTTGTATGAACTTACCATTGCTATTTTTTCAAGCAGGAGATAAATTAGGCATAATAAGAGTTCTGTCAAATGTCATCTGTCAACTGTCAAATGTCATCTGTCAAACGTCATCTGTCAAATGTCATCTGTCCAACGTCATCTGTCAAACGTCATCTGTCAAACGTCATTTGTCAAACGTCATCTCTAAAATGTCATCTGTCAAACGTCATCTGTCAAATGTCATCTGTCAAACGTCATCTGTCAAATGTCATCTGTCAAACGTCATCTGTCAAACCATGGATATGAGCTGTCACACAAAACAGAAATACAAAAATAATATGTCAATTACTAATTATGGGCAATTTTGTTATTTCCGCAAATATATTTATTACCCAAACATAAATCAAAAACATTTCAAAAATATAGAGAAAAGATGAGAATGGACAATTCACGATTGATGCTGATCGACACAATCCGATTTACTTTACATTCCGGTAAAAATTCACTGTTCCACCAACTTGATCTGATAATAGCCTTCCATGTTATTATAAGTTCTATGCAAATTTCACAATAATTGTATACATCGCCATTCATACTCTAGTCTAGTCTATACCATTTCTGAATTTCCTACCCTTCAAGAAAATTAAATCCACCATTGCCAGACTACTTCACATGGCTTATAACTTCACAACGTTCTATTTTATCGAAAATAGCGAGTCCATTTCTCTCGTTCTATTTTATTATTGCATTTCTATTTTACCGTGGAACTTCGTTCTACCACTATTAATCCCCATAGAATATTCTCATACCGTTGTTAGGTATTCTGTGGTGAGACCTACTGCACTTTTAACTATTCACTTGACATGCGATTCTGTGGAAGAAAAACTAACCTCCTTTGTCCAAATGTCAAAACCTACATAAGTTCTCTATGATTGCTCGAGAAAAAGGAATGTCTTTTTTTCTTTTCTGTAGGATTTTTTTGGGAATATTTTGATATATAAACCTTGCCCTAACAATAATAAACACAACAAAAAAAAATTGTCGAATTTGGTGCGATCGTTTGAACAATATGGCATTTCGAAGTTTTGAACCAACCATAGATCGCCTTTTATTAATATAGATTTTTTGAGGTTTTTCAAGTGGCTGTATTTCCCTTAAAAATGGTCGTACCTACTGGAAAGAAAAAAAATATTTTGAAGCTCGAAGTTTCTAGTTTTGAGATTAAACAATGAAAAATTTTTCCAAGCATCCTGTTCCGCTCAATCCTAAAGAATACCAAAAAAAAATTTTTCGATATATTTTCGATTTTTTTTTCTATGAACTTGCAATTTTTTTACAGCTTAAGGTCACCGTTTGAAGCGCGTAGGAAAAATCAACCGATAGAGGCGCCACCGTGCATTTTATGGAATATCTTCATAGAACTTACATTATCTCTATGAGTTCTATGAATATCTCTCTAATCATGAATGAAATGTACAATGGCGCTGTCTATCCGAAAATCGCTGAACTATGAAATTAGTGAAAATGTGGGTAAAGCAGGAACTTTTTCCCGCTAAAATTTGAATTTGGCCATTCTCTGACAATTCCGTATTTCATGTTGTTTTTCTGAATGAAATTATCTGTAGATTCACTTTTAATCGGAAGTTGAACTATTTTCATGGGTCTTTCGTTTGAAATAAAACAGAAGCATGAGTTGGCTTATTTTATTCTATTTTTAAAAGGAAAAAATGAACTGTTGAAATGCAACTAATCTCAATTATCTCATTAAGAACTCCAATCCTTTCTGAGTTTTCCCACAAAATTTCAGTTCTCAAAGTGAAACCATTTTCAAATGCAACTTGAAATAAAAAGTAGAAACACACTAAATTGAACGCCCACCTTAACCACTATAAGGATGTGTAACTTGTTCATTCAGCTTGAATTTGCTTTTCCTTTCAATGTTCGATATAGTAGCGAGAAGTGGTCGTATCAAACTTTTTTGAAAAGCAAATTTAATCTGAATGAACAAGTTATCTGATCTATATGGTTCTTGAGTTGAAAAAAATTGTTCCAACTTCGTAGACCAAAAGAATTTCGAAAACATGCTTTTTGGCATTCATTATAAGTGAGCGGAACATGTTGCATGAAAAAATTTTATCGTAGAGATCTCAGAACTAGAAACTTCGAGCTTGAAAATCCTTTTTTCAAATTCCAGTGTGATCATTTTCAAGGGTAATACAGCCACTTGAAAACCCTCGAAAAATTGGATTTTTTTAATTCCTTAATTTGTTCCACTAGTGTAGTATGATGAGGGGAATTATCTTGCATAATCGGAAAATCCATTCCTTGCACCTCTCCAGACTCATATTATGGGATGTAGCACTAAAATCTGCATACCTTCTTAACTATTTAATAAGCAACACATTTCGTATTAATTGCCTTCATCGAAACGTCAACTGTAGGATATTATACACATTTCTTCAAAAATCTTGGCCCCTCTAGGTTTCTCAAGAAATAAAGAATCTATGTTCTGGAAATGAGGAGAACAATTTCCTTTATTTCAACTGCAATATATTTGATAGAAAATCTTTATTTGTTACTCTTTGCTTCATGCAAGATGAGACAAAATAGGAAAAATGAGAAAAATCTAATTTTATTGATTATTTATTTGAGATAAATCATCGTTATTCCAGGAAAAAGGCCTCTATGCGTCTTATTGAAGTCCGTGGGATATTCAAACGTTGCGCAGTCTGGTGGTTCGACAAAGCTTCTTGATGAAGGGCTACTATTCTTGCCTGGTCAAACTGAGAAATTGGATGTCCTGGCATTTTCCACGGAATATTCTCAATTACAACTCTCGTTGTCCGCAGAAAACTGATTAACTTCGAATACACCTGTAGTCTCCCGAACAAGAAACATTTTCTGATCTTTTATTGTTTTCATTTGAGTGATAAGTTAGTAAAAATTCCACACACAAAAAATTATCAGGTCACATTTAACAAGGTGAGAGTTGATAAAGGGGGGCAAGACTTCTGATATATGTGTACTGTGTAGGTATACTTAACAAGAATTGTGACATCCTTTTTTGATATAACCTTTGACCAACTTGAATCGACCAATAAGATCCAATTCCGCATTAATAAATGTTTCCATATACGGTCAGGATAGGAATTCTTGTATTTCATTGGTTGACATATTCAGGGGACTCTTGGTTAGCCCGCGAAATATCTTGGAATTGCTTACGCCTTGTGTTAGTTATTATCTTTAATTCTTTAGGTAGTTCACGTTATTGATTGTATATCCTGTTATTGTGTTTTTGTATTAAAATACTTCATGGTGGTTATTTATTCATTTGAATATATGTTTATTTTCCTGTTTGTTATATAAATGAGGGCTGGTATTAGTTACCTATAAATTCTATGAAGAAAAATAATCATGCGAGTGTATTCGTTGAGGCTTTCGCGGCCATAGTTTGATGTCATCTGATCTTTTTGCGAGCATTGACAGCTCAAGCGACAGAGAATTAATTCCTGAAGATGCCAGACGCTCGAACTGCCGAAACGACGAAATTAAACGAACCACGACAGCAGAAATGCTCGCAAAAAGATCAGATAAAATCATGTGAGTGATGAAAATAAAATAAAAGAAATAGGAACCAATCACAGGCTACAGCGCCATTCGAAATTTCGTTTTCCTGATAATTTTATTTCTGCAGCTCGAAACGGAATATTTTATTTGGATGGGGAATGATCATGGACGATTGCTTTGACAGCTGTCAATTCTTTTTGCATTCTTGTTTTTTCGAATTCGAGTTTCGTTGTTCGTTGAGATACTGTATTTTGATATAATTTTGAGGAGTTGTGTTCTCGACAGAGAGATAGAGTTTTTTATATGAATCAGCGTGAAAGGAAACATTTATGTCGAATAATAACTGTTGGAATATCTGACATCGTATGTTAAAAAGGAATTTCATTCATCTGTAATCTGTTAGAAAACCTGTCGATATCAACAGTTTCTTTCTGGAGGTCAATCTATTGAGTAAAGGTATACGAATTTACTAGCCAAAACTACTGAAACTTGCTGCCTTTTTATTCTGACTGACAATACATTAACTATTATCATGACATGAACAACTATGATAAAATCATCTATTTCAGACTAGCACAGAGTAGTGATATTCAACAATGCGCCTTATTGCTCTTGTTTCCCCAATATTAATTTATATTTGAATTTAAAAACGAGAATCACCTCGTCGAAATCAATGAAATTTCACAATATTTCTCCGCTTACTTGATAATCAAATAAGCCTCGAGAAAGGTGCGAAGTGCACCGAAACGTTGGCTTTTATTTGATGTGAAAGAAATCACCTTTCTTTGTTAAATAATAATAACTGTTGTTTATTGACCACAGTCAAAGACCATCGACCAAGGTCCACAAGCCCTTTGATCAATACTCGAAAGTTTATAGAAATGACATCGTCACCATCAATCCATTGTTTTCGAACTACCCCTACAGCATTCTTATTATAATTACCACACAACATATTCACCAAAATTTCCATTATTTTCATCCAGTGCCTTCCGAATATACCCACACCGGCACCTTATCAGGCGGAAAAGCTCTCGGAACGCTTGCATTTCGGGCCTCTCGAGTGAACTGGGAAGCAAAACAGCAGTGAAGTTCGTTAGCGAAATGGGAATTAATTTCTTTACTGCCCCAACTTTGGCGTCTTCGGCGAATAAGACGACGCAGGCGCCCTTTGTGGCGTCAATGACAACTAATTGGATGAGTCTGAAACTTTCACTGGGTTAGTGGGTCGATGAAATTGTTGGACAAGATCAGGGATGCTTCCTCACCCTGGACTTCGTTAATGATATTTGGGATTTCCCATTACTTTCTTCCTGCTGTAAGCTGAAGCAGTATGAAATTCATAGCTTTGAGGCATATAAATTATCTGCTCTATCCTTGGGTTTGTTTCCAAAATGATTAGAATATTGTATACAGGGTTAGTGAACTATTTTGATGATGAATACCTTCAATAATGTAATAAATCTTCAACATGAAATCCAAGCTCGTCTTCTACTGTGGATAAGATACTGAATGCGTATCTATATTTATAAATGGCCTGAATTCTTTCCTATCGTAAGCATTCAATTATCTTCAGGGACGGGCCTAAGGGGGGGGATGGGGGGGGACGATCCCCCCCCAATGTTGAACAGAGTTGGCAAATTTTAAAAGCAGTTGGAAAAGTTTCGAAGAAGTTGGGAAAATTTCGAAGCAGTTGGAAAAATTTTGAAGCAGTTGGAAAGATTTCAATTGAGTTGGAATACATTTTTCTAAAAAAGTCCCCAATGTTGAACAACAGAGTTGGCAAATTTTAAAAGCAGTTGGAATATTTTCGTAGCTGTTGGGGAAACTTCGAAACAATTGGGAAAATTTTGAAGCAGTTGGAAAGATTTCAATTGAGTTGGAATACATATTTCTAAAAAAGTCCCCAATGTTGAACAGAGTTGGCAAATTTTAAAAGCAGTTGGAATATTTTCGTAGCTGTTGAAAAATTTTCGAAGAAGTTGGGAAAATTTTGAAGCAGTTGGAAAGATTTCAATTGAGTTGTAATACATATTTCTACAAAAGTCCCCAATGTTGAGCAGAGTTGGCAAATTTTAAAAGCAGTTGGAATATTTTCGAAGCTGTTGAAAAATTTTCGAAGCAGTTGGAAAAGTTTCGAAGAAGTTGGGAAAATTTCGAAGCAGTTGGGAAAATTTTGAAGCAGTTGGAGAGATTTCAATGGAGTTGGAATACATATTTCTACATTCTACAAAACTTTTCTTAAAATGTGAATGAATTCGACTTTTTTTAAATGAAGTTTTAAATTAATGTTTATTAAACCGATAGAACTAAGCTCACGTTTAGCAGGACAAAAGCATGCAGAGAATAGCGACAATTGTACAAATTCTTGTTAGAGTATATTTAGAGTATTTGGCAGATTTGGCCCAATGTGCACTGTGTATAACCAGCAATAAATGGTATTTATTCCGAATTGCTACCAAGTGTTTGAAAAGATGAACAATTTTTCATCTTTTACGTTATCCCTCAGCTGGTAGTTGTGAATTTCTCAGTTTGGCCGCATCGTCTGTGTCCATCTGGTACCAATTTGCGCTATTTCTCTCGGTAGGGCAGTAGGCAGTATTTTTTTCTCATTCTTAATTATTCTATCAAATCTCCGTTCAATACGTAAATCTGTTAAGGGGCCGTTATACTTTGGCCGACGCCACCGATTCTAGATTTAAAAAGTAACTTTCATTTTTCCATTTTCATTTTTCACGTCCTAAAATCTCCACCTGAAAGCTTGATTTTTTTTTTAATTCTCCTGGAACTTCAGACAGTTCTCTGCGATTTCACAGTTTCTGGAAGTCTTTTCAGTATTTCCATAATTTTTTGCATTAATTAAGCGTATATCCAAATGGATTTTTTTTTAAATATAGAAAATTGATTTGTCGAGGGCACTCCAATGAATTTTCTAAAAAAAATGGATGAACAACCGCCGAAAAACGATTATGATGTCAATTTTCATAGACTCTCAAATTCAACCCGATTTTTTCATGCGAAAAAATTATTTTCTCAAAGAGAAGAAATCGGAGTGCCCTCAAGACATCCTTTAACTTCAATTTAAAGAAAAAAATCAAGCTTTTAGCTTAAAAATTCAGGACGTAAACTTGGAAAAATGAAAGGCACTTTTTGAATGGAGAATCGGTGCCGTAGCCGATTTTTTTATGCGAAAAAATAATTTTATCAAAGAGAAAAAATTGGAGTGCCCTCAAGACATCCTTCAACTTCAAAAAAAAAAAAAATCAAGCTTTTAGGTGAAAAATTGAGGGCGTGAACTTGGAAGAATGAAAGGCACTTTTTGAATTGAGAATCGGTGCCGTAGCCGATTTCTTCATGCGAAAAAATAATTTTATCAAAGAGAAGAAATTGGAGTGCCCTCAAGACATCCTTCATCTTCAATTTAAAAAAAATCAAGCTTTTTGGTGAAAAATTGAGGGCGTGAACTTGGAAAAATGAAAGGCACTTTTTGAATGGAGAATCGGTGCCGTAGCCGTCGGCCGAAGTATAACGGCCCCTATGCAAAAATGGACCGAAAAAGATTCAAAGTGAAGTGTGTAGTATGTGGATTTTTTTCAGTTCACTTGAATGAATCATTTATTTTTCTTCGGAATTGAACTTAAAAATCGAAACATACAAAATAATGATAACAGATGCTGTATAATCCTGTAGAGTGTGGAGTGTGTTAATCTAGTAATGCCGAATTAAAAAACTACACTACAAAATTTTCTAAATATTTTTAAAGCTCTCGGGAAAAAAAACATTGACACGCAATCCAAAATACCACTCCCCCCTTCAACCGTTGGTTTTCTAATCCTTTAATGCACAGTTGGAAAATTTTCGAAGCTATCCCCCCCCAAAAATTTGGCTTCGGCCCGTCCCTGATTATCTTATCATTTCCATTTTTAGGATCAACTTTTATTTCTTCATGTTTTATAAAGTACTGTTGGAATTGTATTATAAGGGAAAGAACTATTGTTGAGTACGAAATTATCAATCTAATAGCAAAAATATCTATATAAAGTTATTCCTTCGTCTAGGGTGAATGCGTTTCATTTTAAACTTGATCATCTATGGCCAAATATTAGGGTAGGTGCAAATTAATGTTTTTTACGGATTACACTTCAATGGCAAGTTTAGAAGCATTGGCATGCGAAAGGACGCAGCGTGAGATCACACTGTGAGGAATTAAAAAATATAAATACAGGATGTTCCAAAATGAGTGTATCAACGGTGAACTAGATTTCTCACGAAAAAAAAATTTTTTTTCCATTTTTTCCTCCAGATCTTCGATTCCGAGATACAGAGTGTCGAAAATGTATATTTTTTCAGTTTTTTGCTTATATCTCAGGAACCGTTCGAATTACAGTGGACACAGCAAATTCTGATGCGCCAATGTGCTAAACATGAAACAGGTAATCTTTGTTCATTCATTTCATGATCAAAAATAATTTCATAACGTATTGTAAATTTCTTGTAATTGGAAAATTTCTTGTAATCTTGTTAACTATGATCGCAAAAAATAATGAAAAATAAATTTGCAATATAAACTTAAAAACCTAGTAGTCGAATTTTGTTGAAATCAATAAGCTTGTTAATTATCACTACTCTTTTTTCCAATTACCAGAAATTTTTACAATGCGTTAGCAAGTATAAAAGATAAAACCTTTTGCAAATTCAGTATATCCTCCACGGGCACGTCAAATAAAACCGAGTGAAGTGCAGGAAAGGAAAGTAGCTATTATTAGTGACAATGTGTGTACAAGAACTCAATTCTAAATTTCAAACGGTTCCTGAGATATATGCAAATAACTGAAAAAATATAGAGACCCGGAAGAAAAAATGGAAGAGAGAAAAAATGTAATTTTTCATAAGGAATCTACATACAGTTGACCGTTGATACAATTTTATAGTGTATATAAATTTGAATATAAAAAACCATATTTGGTTACAAACTAAATTTCTGGCACATGTAGTGCGATTTCGCACTACGTTGGCTCATGTAAGAATGTTTCAGCCTGTGATAAGCTTGAAAACAGAAGGAGTAGTTTTTTGGAACCTAGTTGGATCTTCCTTCTGCAGCAATATCGAATCAAAATGTTTTATTCAAACTTATAGAGTATGTACCTACATTTCAATTCATATTTTCAAAGTAAAAGAGGACAACGAGTGGACAATGAATGCTGTAGGCGAAATGTTCAATTTTCATTACTGAAAGCCCTCAAGTGCCTCGAAAATTGCACATTCCAAAAAAAAAATAGACGACGACGATAGGGACTGAATTTGCATCCACACTCCTTTATGATTATGGATGATAATCTATTTGAAACCAAAGGTCCCAGAATTCACCAAAATTATCCTCCTAACATCCGACTCGAAACGACTAAAATCTCTAGACCAAAATGCGAAAATAACCTCAAGATAATTTTTTAATAACTTGAAGTGTCCATATTGACTGATGATCTTGTCAGACCCTTCATTTTCTGATCAAATTATCCGCATTTCCATATTTTTTATTTGTTTCTCATTTGTAAACGTCAGTTTCCAAAAACACAATATTAATCAAGAAAGTTTATTTTATCAAGTCACTAACTTGTAAAACTAGCATTTAACTTGCAAAATTTTTACAAGTTAGTAGTATTATTTACATTAGAAAATTTTGTTTTATCGTCATATATGTTGAAAATCATGGTACAATTGTTATTTCCAGTAACACAGATTTTTGATGATGAAAGAGTTGATACTGATGATGAACCATCTGTTGACTCAGAAACTGCTGAACTCGAGGATTGCAGAACAGTTGTACTCTCCTTAATACCAAATAATTTGCTAGACATTTCGATTTTTTTGTTGACCGAATCATCGACATAACTCATCGCAATTTCGTTGCTCTTCCACCCTCCTGCACGCTTTAGTGCTAAAATATCTCCACCCGAATCCGCAACCATAGTGGCTCCAGTTCTGCGAAAAGAGTGGCCGTAGTATAACTCTGGGTCTTTCAAACCTAAATATTTCTCTATTTGCTTTGGGACACCATCAATAGTGTGCTGGCCAGCATTAAGGGAAATGCACTTTCCATGTCGGTATGTCAAAAAAAATCTTAGGCTTTCTGTTCCAGGAGGCCGAAGATTTTCTGTATAACATGCAGGGCTTGAAGCTGCAGCCATCATCGGTTATGGTGATTCTTCTTGTTGTTAAATTTTTTGTTTGCCGCAATGTCACAATAACGTATTTTCCCATATCTTCTACATCCTTCATGTTTAAGGAGAGAATTTCGTCACATCCACAACATCCAAAAATCCCAAATATTGTTACAATTTTCGCCAGCAACCACTGGTCATCAGGAGCATGTAAAAGAAATTGTTCAGCCTCTTCTTTACTTAATACCTTGGCCTTTTTTGGCGTATAATGCCCAATTTTTCGTTTCAGAAACGCTATTACCTTTTGGAATCTGCAAATGACAACTAAACGTCATATTTTTCAATAAATTTTACATTGCAAATTTTGTCAATTATACAGGCATTTTTTGATATTTCGGGGGAGGGGCCGGGCCCCCGAGCCCCCCTAGCTACGTGCCTGGTTCTTATTGATTTTTTTAGGTGTATTCCGTGTTTTTAAGCTTCGTTCAGTTCCAAAGAACTGGCACAAGTTTCAAAAGAACATGAAGAAAATCCCATTTAACATTTACATTTTGAGATTCTTCTCTTCCATAATACACTCTAGTCGGTATATTGTTGAAGGTGTCAAGATTTTTGAATATCTGATATACTTAGGTACACGGTGTTAGTGAATGAAGCCCCCGAGGGGATGATTCCGCATGAAGAAATAATGTTCGTTCATTTTATATCTTCCGTCCGCAAATGCCTCTTTTCTGATTTATTTTTGGCTGTGAAATCGGTCGAGACATGCCAAAGAAATTGGGTGGGTTTCAAGGGTCTTGCACATCTTTTGACATGCAATTGTGAATTCCATGTTCGTAATTATGGCACATACAGGTAAAATGATTCTTTGAAAGGAAAAAGGGAACGCCACTGAGATATTCCACACTATAAATCATTTCTAAATTCCTCGTTCAATTTGTTGCGTAATGGGTTCCGTTTTCTCGCGAAAAATATAACATCATAACGAATATTTCGATATAATGATGAAGGCTTTCACTACCGGATTCAACTTCGAATCTAGAGTAGTAAGTAGTAAGTATCAGTGGCGTATTCAGGGGGAGGCCCAGGGGGGCCGGGCCCCCCCCGAACCATATAATCACAGGAACGAAATTGCAAAAATAGGATAGTATTAAAATTCAATTTTCCTCATTTGGGAAATCCGGGCCCCCCCGAACTGAAATCCTGGATACGCCACTGGTAAGTATCCCGGGTTTCCTAGCCGCGTTCCAATACGAATTTCACCTAATGTTTCGCCTACAACTGCTGTAGGCATCTTCAGAAGTTTCTCGGTCGGAGGTTGTACCCCGGCGAATGACCGCTCCGAACTGGAGATGTTACTGGATCCTCCGCTGTATCCTCCGCAGCCCCAACGCCGGCGTCACCGTTTGTCCGCTTCGGAAAGGTTCAATCCTAACATTGCACATGGCTGACAACCAAGCACTACGAACAATGGAAGTCTCCTCTTTCCTGTTCATGTTGTTTTGGTGCTCACAGATTTCGATGGCCTCCATATTCATCCTAGGAAACTCTTGATGTTGAAAATTACCTCTGTTTCAGGGAACGCCCGAAAATCTTTCCCCCCGAATACCCACAAGAATCTCCCAATTCAATATTCGATCTGATTTCGCCTGTCTACTATTACGTGAAATTCAAATCCATCATCATCCGTTCGCCCGAAGAAAATATTCAAATTTCCATACGGAAGTAACAATCAGAATAATGTTTATGGCGGAACGGCATCGAGCTTTTTCTCCCCCCGAAGGATTTCCCATGTGAAATGCGAAGCGGAAGAACAGGAGACGTACGGAACATAACGCGGAAATAGGAGCGGAACGAAGGTATTCCAATATGAGGGATTCTTTATGCATAAGCATCCGCGAATATTAAAATCCGTTTTGTTTCGAAACTCAATCTCGCGATACGGGCGTCTAATCCAAATATAAACAGTAATATCAAAGGTGGGATGTTTCCAGCTAACGGACAAAAAAGGATGATATGACAGGCCGTTCCATATTCCATATCCTGTGAAGCACGAGGATAGGCGGTTCTGTAAGTAGGAATCTCGAGAAAATTTTTTCGTTCGATGATCAAATAAAAATCATATATTTCGAGAGACAGCAAACAGCCATAGTTGAAGTTGCATTCATATTTCTCAGTTTTCCATATTTTCCAATTTTTCTGAAAAAATATTCGAACAATAAATTATGCCAAGCATGTTTTATTACATCTTAATGGTTTCCCTATAGCGACGATATACATATTTTGTAAATTCGTGTTGAAATAAAATTTTACGAAAATTGGACATCTGCCTTCAAAGGAATCGGCTATGACCCCAAATCTGCTGTTGCAGAAATAATAGCAATGAAAGTTTGATATTTCGTTAGAAATATACGGTTCTGGCTATGCGATTTGAACAAATTTTTGCATGTAGAGTGAATACGCCATTTAGGCGTATTATCTGTTGATAAATTATTTTTTTTCAGAAAACTTTAGCCATAGATTACAGCAGAACTTATTTGTTAAGAATGGATCAAGCTATCCAAAACTATTTTTTTTGTAAACTACGAATATGGAAAATTTTTTCTTAGGGTGGCTTTTTCTACTTCTTGCAATCGCATGGGTCATTTTCCATCTGAAATATTTTATAAGCTAAAAAAAATTTATAAACAACAATAACAATAAGAAGGAATGATTTTAGCGGCATGCAGACGATTTTTTTGAAATTCCGGAAAAATCTACACACTGTGCAGGAATTGAACCTGCCTCTCCTACTTTCCGGGTACGGAAAGTAGGAGGTTCAATTCCTGCACAGTGTGTAACTTTTTCCGGAATTTCAAAAAATTGTCTGCAAGCCGCTGAAATCATTCCTTCAAATTGAATACACAGACGATAAAATCATTCATCAAATAACAATAAGTATTTAGGGGATTGTCCAAACACTGTGACACATTCAGAATATATCAGAAATCAAGTTATATTATCGATATAAACTAACGTTTCCCATTATTCCATTTCATCCTTTACCACTGTGGCCTCAGCCTCCCACTACCCTCTTAAAGACAGCTCTAACTGTATTAAGTATCATGAAGATTTTGAAATTTTTCGTATTTGCTAAATTACAAATATATGGAAAGAAGTACCTCGGATTTCAAAGGAAAAAATCAAATTGTCAATACATTTGAGGAATGTTTTGATGAATAAATGCTAGAAATACTTGTGTTGAAGAAATTATTGAATGAATTTACTGATATAGTAGGTATATCAATATCGGTTCTGAGGATATTTAAAGCGATACAAATCCCAGGCCCGCATCCCTAATTACATTTGAAATTATATACAGGGTGGGGCAGAAGAACCTATCCCATTTCAAATCCCTTTTTCTCAGAAGAGAGAGCAGGTAGAGTAGTGGGGTAAAAACCGTTAGAAAGCTGGTTTTATGCCATTTGTCAGTAGTCAACATGCCTTGGTCTGGTGAACATCGTGCTTTTGTTATTGAGCGGTTTATCGAATGCGGCGGTTCGATAATTGCTACACAACGTGCTTTTCGAATTCATTTCGGACTCGGGCGTCATGATCCTGTTCCACATCACGCTACGATTAAAGTGTGGGTGTCAAATTTTAGACAGACGAGTTCAGCATTGAAAAAGAAGTCGCCTGGACGTCCCAGGACAGCAACAGGACCTGAAAGCGTGGCCAATGTGAGAGCCGCGATTGAACGTTCCCCGCGTCGTTCGGCGCGAAAACATTCGCTCGCTTTGGGGATTTCCAACCGCAGTATTCGGCGAATTTTGCACCGGGACCTCAAAATGCATCCCTACAAAATGGTTGTTGCACAGAAATTAAGTGAAAGGGATTTTGAAACCCGTACGAACCTGTGTCGCGATCTCCGAGAACTGCCAAACGACGATGTTGTGCTCTTCACGGACGAAGCCTAAATAAGTGTATCCGCTCCCAAGGACGACATTTGAGTGATGTGCTTTTCAAAACTTAAATTTAAAAATGGCATAAAATTTGCGATATGTTAATAAAAAAAAATTTTTGACAAGCTGAGTGGTTTTAATTTTATAAAGTTTTGAAATCGGATAGGTTTTTCTGCCCCACCCTGTACCTCTAAAGGGTAAGTCCCTGCTGTTTTTCACGCGGATGAGGTTTACCTGAAGAAACGAAGTCGAATTTGGTAAACCATCCAAGTGAATAAAAGCCATAATATGCAAGTAGAATATTCATAGTCGTCCATGACTGTTGAATAATTTGAAATTAATGTTATAGTCTCTTTCCTCAATCTACATGAAACTCAAGAAAAGAATCTGAATTCATGAAAGGTTATCATTCATTTTCAACAAAAATTTGAGATTCATTGGATCATATACCGTTAATTGCCAACCGAAATTTATGGGTCAACATCAAAAGAATCCTGTCTATGATGTGACAAAAACTATTTTACTGCTACTTCTATATCATTTGATTGAAGCCTTTAATTTCTAATTTTCTTAGCAATTTCTTTTCGAAGAATTCAGTCTCTTCAAAGCATGAATATCCGTTGCAGAATCAATATCTCCTGAAGACTGTCAGGATCTTCACGGCGAAGATTGATTTTAATAAGAACACCTCCGGGAGCTGTGCAAGACAGCTATGAGATTGCCAATATTATATAACCAGACAAACCAATCTAGATAAACCTCTTGGATTTTATCATTCCTGGTCTTCGCAACAGCAATCCTGATCCAATCAAGATCGAATTCTGAAACGTAATATATTAGGTGGCTATCTCCAGAAAGAATAGCCTCATGAGTTTCTTGAGGGTACCTGGTATATAGATTAAGTCAAAGATTGATTATGGGAAATGCCTGATAAAGGAAGCTCTGTGGGATGGATCTACTCTTTATTGGGTCTACTTCTCATTACATTTCTGTCACAACTGGTGAATATTCCGACCAAGCATTTTGCACTCGGTGAAAATCAGAAAATAAAAATAAATTTACAATTTCACAAAGGCAATGCCCGTGATAAGATTTTCTTATTATATTAGAAGGCATTCCCGGAGTTGGTGAAGATTTAACCTATCCATAGAAGATTAAACGAACACGAAACCTTGCTTTTCACATTCTGCGTATACTTCCACTTTCATTTGCTTGTCAACATTATCACAAAAAACCGTGACATGACCCGATGAAGAATTTAACCCCACTGAAAAAGGAAAGATCTCTACTAATGAGGTAATCCTCTAACAATCGGCAATTATATATACTTTTGGAGAATGCAGAAATCCCCAAAGAAGTGTCAGCATTATCGTCTAGGATGAATAGTATTTCCGATTAATGTCGCACATGTCGCTCGAGTGAGGACGGTCGATTTGGTGCTCTACATAAATTATAAACTTAGATATATCCTCAAGTTAAGAAGAGTAATTTGCCGATATTTCCCAGCGCAGAGTTTACGTATATTGTGAATAGTACAGTATTTGTTGTTATTTTTGGTTGAAATGGCGAAACCTGCTTCTAATATCAAGGAGTTGAACGTTCGTATTGACAAACTGTCGGAAGAATTAAGAAAGGGTATTAATGATTTCAAAGATGAATTTTTGAAATCTCAGTCTTCCACTCCTGTTATGGGTGAAAATCCTTTGGATCTCCTGGAGGCATTCGAAAAAAGGATGAATGATGCTATTAATCATATCAGGATTGACATCGATTGTCTAAAAAGTAATGTAAACACAGTAAAAAAGAAAGAACATAATTCTGAGATGAAACGTAATATCAGTTTTCTCCTCATTCATGGTATTCCTGAATCGGAAGGGGATATATATGATGCTGTTATCCAATTGTGTAATAGTAAGATCGAAGTTCTTTTGAAAAAGGAGGATTTAAATCAGTGTTATCGAGTAGGAAAGAAAAAACCGGATTATGACAAGCCCAGACCGATTGCAGTACAGTTTCTCAGAAGATGGAATCGCGATGCTGTATTTGTAAACAAACGTAAACTCAAAGGAACTAATTTTCTTATAACGGAAATGCTAACGTCAGATAATTTGATACTATTCAAAAAGGCAAGAAAAATATTTGGTAGGTCTGTGTGGACCCTTAATGGTGTTATTTATATTGATTCAAAAGGTCAGAGGAAAATAATAAACAATGAAGAAGACCTGAATGACGTTCCAATATTGGTGGGTTAACTCTTTATATTCTCATAGTTATGTATCATTGGTGATGGAATATTCAGGATTATTGAATGAGTTATAATTTTATTTTATAGTTATTATTGTTGAGGATCTTGATTAGCAAGCTTATGTATCAATGGTGATGGAATATTCGGAATAACTGAATGAGTTGGAACTTTATTTTATAGTTATTATTGTTTGAGGATCTTGATTAGCAAGCGTAAGTTGATTCATTACTCATTTTGATTATATGTAAGTATTTGAAGATTAATTGGCAATTTTGTTGAGCACTATGATTGCGATATAAGATTTGTCAGTATTTTTTTTTGTATTATTTGGCTGCCTTTTGAGCCCCGCTATCTCACTGTCGTTGAAATTTTTTTTTCTAGTTTTGGGTTATAATTTTCCTGTATTTGATTTAATTTCGGGAACCTTGAGCACTCGTACATAGTTGATGGTACTCTTTTTATTTTCTCGCAGCATGTAGTGTTGGTGTTTGTGTTATGTTGCTTGCATTTTTTTTACTCTTCTGTATCCGACATAATAGTTGATTTTTCACTACTTCATATAATTTAATCTATCTATCGAGATGAAGTTTGCACATTTGAATACCAGATCTGTTTTGCCGAATTTAAGTGACCTATCGGCTCATCTTTTGACTCATGATTTTGATGTTCTGACTTTGACTGAGACTTGGCTTTCTTGTAGCGTTGATAGTGATATTCTGCACATACCAGGTTATTCCTTTGTGAGAAATGATAGAGAGGGAAGGGGAGGTGGAGTTGCTGCTTATATAAAGCAAAATCTTAAATATAAGATTATTCCAATTGGACAGCAGGTGAGTGATAAAACTGAGTACTTGCTTTTAGAATTGAAAGTCGGGCCTCGCAAGATAATCATCGCAACATTTTATCGTCCTCCTCGTTATAGTTTGAATAGTTTTGTAAATGATGTTGACATCGTATTTCCTTGTATTACTCCTACTGCGGACGAGATTCTGTGTCTTGGTGATATGAATGTTGATTTTTTGGGACCAGAAAATCCTTTGTCAACATGCCTAGAGTCATACGGCTTGAGACAATTTTTGAAGGAACCAACAAGAATAACTCGGACCACAGCTAAGTTACTTGATCCCATATTTTTCACTAGAGAGGATTTGGTTGTGCGTGTTGGTACGGTGGATGTGTCCGAAATTTCTGATCACCGGTTGGTTTACGGTGAGTTGAATTTGAAGAGTGTGAAAATGAAACCTAAATTAGTAAAATACCGGGACTTTCGTGGTTTCGATCTGAAAAATTTCCATAGAGATCTGGAAGGTCTTGCATGGCATCGTTTGATTGCGGAGAATGATATTGACAAAAAGGTTGAGATTTTCAATTGCTTGATTATTGGAGTTTTTGATAAGCATGCACCACTCATTGAGAGAAGGGTGACTAAATCTCCTGCACCATGGCTGACAATGAGTCTCAAATTATCGATGAGACAGAGGGACATAGCACTGCAGAAATTCAAGAGAACACGTTCACCAGGTGACTGGGAAAGTTACAAACAGATTCGTAATCGCACAGTATCTATGGTAAGAAATGAGAAGAAGAAATATTTGGAGTCAATAAGTGTTCAGAACAATCCTGCAAAATCGTGGAAAGCTTTGCGTGACCTCAAAATTTGTTCATCGAATGTTGGTAATTTACCAGCATCCCTCTCTGATGCGGATGCCATAGGTAATCATTTTTCGTCTGTTTCCAATGGTAGCAACTTTTGTTGTGATTCTAAGATAAGATTCTATAGTGAGGGCTCACACTTCTCTAACACCTTTGCTTTTTCCCTTGCCACTGTTGAGCAGGTTGAAGATATCTTGAATGAGATGAGAAGTACCGCTGTTGGGGTGGATGAGGTGTCGCTGCGGATGATTCAGTTCTGTAGACCATTCATTGTTAAATATATTGTTCATATCGTGAATGTTTGTGTTGAATCTGGATATTTTCCTTGTCTCTGGAAGGTTGCCCTTGGAAGGCCGATTCCGAAAGTTAAAAACCCCTCGTCTCTTTCTGAGCTCAGAATTATAAGTATATTACCATTCTTATCGAAGATTCTAGAGAAGGTACTTCATAATCAGATCATCAATTATTTGAAATCGAACAATTTACTGCCTGACACACAGTGTGGATTCAGAAAAAACTATAGCACTGCGACCGCTCTCGCGACTGTGACCAGTGATATCATAGAGGCTAATGATGCGGGATTGGCTAGTATTCTCATATTGCTTGACTATTCGAAGGCCTTCGATACCATTAACCATGAATTGTTGATTGCTAAAATGAAGTTTTATGGCTTTGACTTTTCTTCACTGCAATTGATCAGATCTTACTTGAGTGATAGAATTCAGTATATATCCGTCAATAATGTGTTATCATCTCCGATTGAAATTATTGCTGGCGTACCCCAGGGTTCTGTGCTTGGACCATTGCTATTTATTATCTATACAGCTGATATAATAACGTCTATAAAAAATTGTAAATTACTAGCTTACGCAGATGATTTTCAACTTTATTATCATTTCCCAAAAGAATTGTATGAGGAGGCATCTCGTACGATCAACAATGTCTTACAGCTTGTTCATGAGTTGTCTATTGAACACAACTTGGTTATTAATCCTGACAAGTCGAAGGTGATGTGTTTCGCCAGCAAAAATTCTGCTACTTTCTTGAAATCGAATATGACCATCAAACTGAATAATACTGGCCTGGTGTTCACAGATGTTGCTAGAGATTTGGGTTTGCTGCTGGATACTGATTTTCGCTTCTCCGAACATCTAAAAATTCTGATTTCGAGGGCATATTCCAACCTGAGACTCATTTATCCCAACCGGCATATACTGGACGTGAAGACAAAGAAAACTCTTTGCGAGTCTCTTGTCTTATCCCAATTCACATATTGTGATTTTATCTATGGACCTTGTTTGACTAAGATTAATCAGGAAAGAATTCAGAAGGTGCAGAAAGCATGTTATAGGTTGATACATGGTATAAGAAAGTATGATCCAGTCACTTATAAAATAAGGGAAGATGGGGTCCTCTTGATGGAGTCGAGGAGAAATTATCATTTGGGCTCATTCATGCATAAACTTATTTTAAATGCTGATGCTCCACCATTCCTTAGGAGAAAATTCGTTCGTCATAGCAACGTTCACTCGAGGGTTACTAGATTTCAAGATGAGTTCGTGGTGCCAAGGCATAGAACGGCCTTGTTTCAAAGAAGCTTTATCTTTCGGTCTATTAAATTTTACAATTCCCTTCCAGGTGACTTCAAGTTGTTGAACATAAATAAGTTTAAGTTCAAAGTTAGGGGGTATTTAATGTGTGAGCAATAATATTTGTAATCCCAATATTTATATGCTAAATGCTGCATGCTGTGAGATTCGGGTGCTCATTGGGTATATTTCATTTGGTATATTTTGTGCTGACTAGATGTTATTTTGAATATATTGTTGTATATTAGCTCGTTGCCGGTCAGTGGGAGGTTGAGTATGAATAGCAGTTTGCTAGACTTCGCCTTTGCTGACTTGGTCATGAGTGTATGCATGTTTTTCCTTCTGTGGATTTCTGTTTAATAAAGACGTATTATTATTATTATTATTATTATTTATTTGGATAAGGTCTTGAACGATCTAATAATAGGTACTTTTTTTGAGATTGCTGCATTCTTTATTCTATCTATCTTGCTGTTTTTGAGAATTTCTTTCTTGATTGAGATCTTTCCTTCTTCAATTGGGTCAAATTCTCTATCAAGTCCTGTCAAGGTCGCTGAATCTTGAAATTCAGAGAAATATTTCAGGCAGACCCTTTTTATTGAGAGATAAATTCTTTTATTTAATCGCAACTGACAACCTTGACAAATTCTCAATTCATGGTTTATATTTTTTCACGATAAACAAATAGAATTTGCTACTCATTTCCAAAAAGTAATTGATAACTGCTCAACAATAAGGAATACCTAACAAAATTCGTTCAGCTCACCCAAAGTTCCTAACCTTTGAAACGTTAGTTCAGGACCCTACTAGGTTTTGACAAATTTGGACTTACAGCCCTAGCTGGTCTCAAGATTTATCCACTGGCTAAGACAAATTTATACCAAACACTATCCTGTCAGTAGCAGTATTTGACAGGTTATCGGTAGACGACTATACCGGCATTTACTCAAGAATCCCATTTTTAACCTACATTCAACTTCATTTAGGGTCGGTTTTATAAAGGGCACGTTCAATCCGAGGATTGGAAGTCAACCCTCGGTTGAAAAAGTTCGGTATTATAAACGTCTTTGCGGCATCAGTTAAACAATCTCGGATTGAGATCGCTTTTTTTGGGTTGGCTAACCTGAATCTTATTTCTCGAAATATTTTGGCACGTTTTTTTTATACAATGTTTGGATAAATTCAATAATCGTAGTCTAATAAAGACAAAACAAGAAGCTAATTCGAATATTCCCGTGTTTTGTGACGGTCACGGCAGAGAATTTAAAGAAATCTGATTTCCTACATCAAAAAAAATTATGTAATGAAAAAATTTGTAATTTATGAAATGAGGACAGACGTCGTACGAATTTTTTCCACTCGAAGCTATTGCCAAATACGCTCTAGTCTTTATCACTTTTGTCAACTTATTTGACTCGAATGATCTAAGTTTGTACTATTTTGATATTCTGAAAAGACTTATCCCAAACTCTTATGCCAAGTAACAAAATAGAAGCTCGGACAATACAAAACATCCAATGAAATTGCATTAACATTAAAGGTGGATTTATACAGCAACTAAAATAAAATAAGAATTAAAATAAAATAAAATAAGAATGTTCACTTCATGCTTTTCAATGACAGCGTTTATACAGGAAATAAGCTAAAATAAGGAATAAGAATTAAGAATAGAGATGGTCAACTTTTATCTTTTTCGCTTATTTTATTTGGAAAATGATAGTGCGCATGACCCAAATCCACTCCCCAATCTTTTCCGTATTGACACTTTTGACAAGTTCTAGATTTCTAACCTAAAACTTAATGAATATTTTTTTAAATCATTGTTGATTGTTGATAATTATATTTAATATGGATGACCAGAAAATTATGATGGGAGCGATGTTGCTATTGATGACAAGTACTGCGATTATCGCCTTGAATAAAAGGCGGAATAGGCGATTCAAAACTCGCCCTATGAATAGGGACAAAAGAAACAATGTTTATAAGAACTTGTTGAACTACGCAAAAACCCATGATCGGGATCAGTTTTTCAAGTATACCAGGATGTCTCCTGAAATGTTTGATCACTTATTAGAACTGGTCAAACCATACATCAAGAGAGACCCAACGAAATTACCTATCGAACCAGGACAACGGCTGGCCATTACATTGCAGTGAGTTATCATCTCACATAATGTTGAACAAGTCACAAATGTTTGTATTTCAGCTATTTATCAGAAGGCTGTTCCATGCAGGAACTTGCCTGGAATAACTATATAGGAAAAACAACTGTGCACTGTATTGTAGAAGAAACATGCCAGGTATTATGGAGAGTCTTGGCCCCCATTGTAATGCCACAACCAAGAACCGAGGACTTGGTTAACATTTCTGAAGGATTCTATAGAAGGTGGAACATTCCCAATTGTATTGGTGCCATAGATGGGAAACACATTAACATTCAATGCCCAAACAAATCAGGAACATTATATTTTTCTTACAAGAAAACCTTCAGGTATTATGTTGTATAACTGTTGATGGTGATTGAACAAATGATAATTGTTGATTTTTCATTTATAGCATTGTTCTTATGGCTGCATGTGATGCCTACTATAAATTCACATATGTTGACATTGGTGGAGAAGGATCTAACCATGATTCCAATGTTTTCAAGAACAGCACATTTGGAAGACAATTGTTAGAAGGTACTCTCAATATACCTCCACCAAAACCATTGCCAGGAACCCAAATAAATTTTCCGTACTATTTTGTGGCAGATGAGGCATTCCCACTCAATACAAATATTATGCGTCCCTATCCTGGAAAATATTTGAATGAAACAAAAAATATTTTCAATTATCGTTTGTCCAGAGGAAGGCGCACGATAGAAAATACTTTTGGTATTTTGGCCCAAAGGTGGCGCCGTTTGAGGACTCCAATTATAGCAAATGTCGATTTGTGTGATAAAATTGTTATGGCTTGTGTTGTACTCCATAATTACATACAGAAAGGAGAAGAAGATATACCACTGAGAGATAGAAAGTACTGTCCCACAGGGTTTGTGGACTCATTGGATGATTCAGTAGATAATTTGGCATCTGTAGGACGCCTTGGAGCAAATAATTCTTCACATTCTACTAGAGAGTTGAGGGATTCCCTTGCAGAATTTTTTATATCTGACCATGGAGCTTTGGCACATCAATGGAATCTGGTCCATAAAGGAGGCGTTCCTGAGAATGTAGAGTAATGATTCATTGTAGGTTGTAAATTTTTGATTTTGTCATTAGTTTGTTTAGTTTTTATAACCAATTACTTTTTATTTTTCACATTAATAAAAATTTATAAGTGGAAGAGTTTTTTTATTCAGGTACCAGTCATCAGTCAAAAAATTTAAAAAAAAACAAAAATCAGTCAAAGAAAAATAAATAACAGGGAATATCACAAAAAATAAAATATCAGAATAAATATGAACAAAATAACATATATCCTCAAAAAACATAAAAAACTTATCGCTACGTCAAAATAAATATGTATAAAATAACATATATTCTCAAAAAACATAACGAACTTATTGCTATGCCAAAAAATAAAAATAAAAACATTCTTTTAATACTCAAAATTAAGCTAAGTGCTGTCACTTTCTGCTGCCTCTAGGTGACTGCTTAAAACTTGATAAATTTTTTTTTTCAAAATAATTTTGTCCCTCCTTGAGAAAACGCTCATATCAGCTGCCAAACTTCTCACGAAATATTCGTCATCACTGATTACTGGAGGTTGGTGTGCTATATTTTTTTCGAGTACTTTATTAAATTGGTCGAAACAACCACTAATTTTTTCAGTAAGGACCTCTGTGGTTCTAGTTTTTTTGGAGGGGATAGTAAACCGAGGAATAGTGTCATTACCATTGCCTCTCTTTAAAATTGTTCTGGTTGGTACAGCTGTGACATTTTGTGAGTTACTTCGTTCTTCATCAAATAAATCTATATCCCTTCGCTTATCTGTTTTCGTTATGTCATTTTCCTGCCTATCACTTGGGGTATTGAGTGGAGCATCATTTTCACGATCATAGTCCATAACAATTTGCGAAATGGAATCCCACTCTTCACTTTCTGGTTTTTTTTTTGTTCCAATGTTTGAGTAAGACCTTAAAATTCAATGAATCATTATTAATAGTTCTAATTGGAATAAAATAGTCACTCACTTTCTTGTTTGGACGTATTTGTCAAGAAACCCCATCATTTCGTAATATGGCCAAGTTATCTGAGAAGCGCCGGAACCTGATGGAGTATTTTTCAATGTCCTCCTAAGGCCAGTGTATTTGTTCCTCAGCAGCTTCCAGCGGTGTTCACAAGCTTCAGCTACAGAAAGACTGTTTTGAAAAACGTTCAACTACCTGAATTTTTTGGGACTTACGTGTTTCCTCCATTATTTTTGCGATTGAGAGCCAAGCATTTTCTCTCATCCGATTATTCTTATACCTTGCATCGGTCTTAGCATATAGCTGAGGAAAGGTTGATACCTGCTCTATCAAAATGCCATCATCCATTTTACTTATGATATTTTGTATATGTACAGTGAAATTAAACTTATAATATAAATGAACTAAAATAGCGAGGTTGAGGTTATGTACTCTGTACTTACATAGAACCATAGAATATGTAGTCTGTGCATAGAACAAAATTTTCTTAACTCGCACAAAACACAGAAGTCATTGTCAAAAAATCTGCGATTTGATTGGTTCAATCTTATTTCTTATTTTATTTTAGTGATCTCTATAAACCTATGTTGTCTGCTCTTATTTCTTATTTTATTTTATTTTAGTTCTTATTTTATTTTATTTGCTGTATAAATCCACCTTTAGTCGTACAAAAGGATGTAGTTATATTTAGGATAGGAACAAATCATTCTTGATTGAGTACATGAAATGCACATTGAATTCAAAGATAGCATTTATTTCTTGATTAACTTTCGATTTATTCAGGTTGAGAGTCATGAATAGTGTCCAGCAATATTATGCAGAACTCAGCAAATCACAAAAATAATAGTTGTTTTCAAATGTAATCAGATCCCGAATTAAAGAATAGGAAATGTTCTTTTACATGCCAGAGAGTCTTTAAATTCAATTCATAGTTCATATGTGAGGTGAGCTTCATGATCATAAATTGATCTGCAAGATGGGATCGGTGTCATCAATCATTTCTTGAGAGTATATTAAAACTTTTCTATGATGAGAATTACCTTTATAAGCTTAGCAACTTGGAAATTTGAAAAAGAGTAATCCTTTTCACACCTGAAGCATTCAGCATTTTCACAACCCATTAAAATAAACATGCACCTGTACTATGTAACAAAAATCAAGAAATACTTCTAGAACGGTGAGTGAGCTCCAATAACACGGTTCTAATACACCGAAATTTGGTCAGTCGACCTTTCCCTTGTTAGTTGCTATTCCTGTTGATTGCTTGGCATTTTGATAGAATGATGAAATGAGCACTAGAATACTTTTTGATAATGTCCAAAGTTCTAGACATTTCACAACTTTCTGACTTTTTTCTGATGTTGACTTATGTATACAAAAACCTTCGAAAATGTTAACAACTCTCAACTCAAAAGATTCAGCTTATTCAGAGTAATTTCATCCACCCGATAAAAGAGTTTTTTTATTTGACCAAAATCTCTTCTTCGTGCCATCTTCGAAGTGGTCGAAAGGAAATGTGAAATCATTCGATTGGTATCTTTCCTATTCACTATCGTAACTATCTTTTGACTGCCTTGCAGTTATTTCATTATTATCATAACTAGAGTCATTTTCGATAATATTATATTCACACAGGAACCTGGCAGTTCTATCCCTCAAAGATAAGGCACAGTTTCAATTTAGGAATATTCTATCAATATAATATCATATAATATTTTCATTCCAAGCAACATCAATGTGCCACAACAAAATGTTTTGTTTTGTTTTGTTTTTAACATAAAGTGAGGTTAGTTGTCGGCCATCTAGAAACGTCAAACATTCCAATCCTCGATTCAAATCTCAAACTCAATCAGCTATATTCACCGGTTGAGTCAATCCAGGGTTGAACCCGAGGTTGGATGTTTATAATACGGAAATCGACACTCGACGGCGGATTTGGGCTCAACCGAGGATTGGAATTCTTTTATAAAACCGGACCTAACTCAATCTACATTGATTTCCATATGTTTGCAATGGAACAAAGATCTGGAGAATCTGCAGGCAATGAAACTTTGGTTTTGCTAGAAAGTTGGAGTGTAGGACGATGTATTGCTTCAAAGCTTGAGCCATTTCAAGATAGCCATTTAGATATTCACAGTTCCATCAACTACACTGAGAGGTGTGGTCATACGCTGTGATATTGCACCTCAAATCATCATTTTGATGAAAAATTTAAAAATTCAGCATTCTCACTTGAAAGCAATTGGAACATATCAACATTACTTAAATTCTCTTTGACAAAAATTTATTCAGAGATTTTTTGGGTTTTCAGTTACGTCATTTCAGTAACATCAGACTCAATATACTTATACGTTAATTCCGAATTGATTCATCTCATTTGAATAGGAAACAACACAGATGCCAACAGTATGATCATTCCGCAAGTCAGGAAACAAATCTCAAAACAAATTCTGAATCTGTCCCTTTGAAAATTGAAACACTAAGTGTCGTGACTGCCACCAAGCATTCAGCACTCGCAGAATAACTGAAAGAATCTTCAACTAGCACTAGCACGGCTTGGTGGGGCCAATGGCCATAGAAATCATAGAATTATAACATACTCAATTTTCCTGAAAGAAAAGTTGAGTATGTGGACGCCAATGGTTCATCAAACTATTGAATTGTGCTTGTGCATTCCGTAAGGAATGCAAAAACACGTGGATTCTTGGCAGGCCTCTATCTACGCAACACATGTCGAATTTATCATGCACTGAAAATTATTAAGTATGAATAATAAAAAACTCTATTCGAATGGAGTCCCAATAGCGAAAAAAGAAGATGTGTGAGGAATAGTAATGCGAGACAGCTTCATTTATATTCTTCTTCAGCCATTAACGCCCGAAGATATTCTACCTCATAACTTCCACTGAATAGTTTACAGAATGGAAGCGTACAAGCAATGATTCCAAGAGATAAGAAAGCGTATAGTCTTTATTCTCCTACTTGATGGTTGGTTGTACGGTTCTTGAAAGGAAAATGAGACAGAAGACTATTTAGGGTAGACTATAAAATAAATTAGAGGAGCTAAAAACTTATTTCGAAATGCTCATAGTTATTTCCAGTGAAGAATTATGTGGGGAATATTTTGAATAGTCACCACCATTACGAAACAAATAAATTGTTCATTTAACCACATTCTCGACAACTTTTGAGGATTTCACAAACTAAAAATCATTTGGGATATCGATTGGAATGAGCAAACGATCAATGGAGGTCTGTATTGTTCACATATTCGAGGATTGAAAATCATTAAATGAGGTACACAATTTATGAAATACTTTTTCTCGGGTCTTCGAAACTCATGGGAGGTAATTACCACCTCTAGCCCCGCGTAAATCCGCCCTTGCTCTGTAACAACAGATCCGGGTCGATTTTTTTTTACAGCGGGTTTAAATTTCATTTGAAGTTGTGCAACTGGCATATGCGCGGATTCTACACCAATAAGTTGGACTAGGTTGTTGCTTCCGTAAATTTTTCACTTGATTTCTGAGTGGATATGATAAATTCAGAAAAATTTGCATCTGACCATCTCTCCTTTATAAATGATTTCCACTGTAAACATTCTGAACATTATGGTTTCCTTGGCTTCTGAAAAAATAAAGAAATTGCATTCACACGGAATATCCATTTCCTCTCACATCTGCTGCTACGACAGAATAAGTAATGACCAAATAAATTCGATTCTTGTATATTGAAATGAAAATGTATTCGATTCTTAGATTTCTTCACAGTCTCTAGGCGTGGGTAATATTCTCGAATTAATCTTAGAGAACTAGAAAATAACCGGAGGTCATTACAGATTATCATCTCAAATACATTAATACCGTTCAGCACCACAGCTTGATAGTATTCCGATTTTAATTTCTCACACTCACAATCGACTGAACTCTCTGTTTCAGATTGGTACATAGTGAGATTAATAAATTCTGCAACCTACACACTGGCACTCTGGTTAATTTTCAACTATCGGCTAACAAGAGAACCTGACAAAGAAAGGAAAAAGAATTACTGATAAACACTAAAAAAATCTGAATTTTCAAATAGGTATATTTAATGAATATTTCTGTTTTGCACTAAAAGTTTTTTTCACAAAAGCAGAACGGACATATAAATATAGACTTAATAGTTGAAAACCAGCAATAATATTGCATCCGATGAGATTGAGTAATGATTATTGTATTGGTTATTTCGAAGCCAGTAAAAATCAAAGGGGAATTTCATTGGAATTTTAAATTCCGCTCTGTAAATATACAATTCATCCTGTAATTTAATAATCTCCCAAAAGATTTTGGAAGTTGATATAATAATTATACTTAATGGATGTAATACTCCGAATTTTGACAATTTGTGTGTGTGTTCATTTCACAGCTTTTTTCAGTAATAATCCGCAATTTATTGTGAAATTACATTTTTTCTGAAGATTGCTCTGTAATTCTCTGATTTCTGTAATGAATTATGTCAATTTTCTTTTACTATACTTTCTTATGAAAATTCGTCAGTTATTTATGCTTTATTATTATCAGAGAACAGACATCCTCAGGTTTCAGGAAAAATCGTGAAGATATTCGAACATTTATGTGCGTAAGGAATGTTAAATTCACCTAGATATTCTGTAGATGTGATATGCACTCTTTGTTAATAATTATATGGAAAGATAGCGGAAGCAGTTTTTTCGTTGTTTTCAAGGTTCTCGAACAAAAATCAATGAATATATAGACCCTGTTGTGATTCACTCCACATATTTATTTCATTAGTCGAAATATGGCATAGTATAGACAACACTCGATAACAATATCCATAATATATGTCTGAATTCAGGTTCAAAAACTTTGAAAATTTCCCAAACACTGAGTATTAAATCTTAAATCTAAAACCTATCTGTCAGTAATGAATCCATAACATTATGAAAATCATTCATTATTGTCATAAACAATGCTAAAACTACTAAAATCAGTTTTTCGCAAGCAGGCCACACAAAAAAGACTGTGCTAACGGCAATAGTAGATATTTCATTGACATCGTTTCAGTTGGCCCAATAAAACTTCTTGTTATATCAATAAATTATTTTTGAAGTAATTAAATTCAGATAATTCATTGAATAATACGGCTGTCATTCAATTATAGTCAGAATAATGTTGAAATAAGGAAGAACTGCATATTCGTTGAATAAGACTTCTATTTGAATGAATCGATCAGAATAATATTGAAATAAAAAAGAACTATATTTGCTTTGAATACAACCTATATTTGAATGAATTGATTCATTTCATTCAATAGCTAAAAAAAGTAACGGAACAATAACTAGATTTATTCCAATGAAGCCTATGATTGATTCAAAAATAGTAAATAAAGCTACGAAGACGACTGCATCAAGACAAGACGCGACAGGATTTTGATCTAGTATTTAGTTGCGTGTTGCGTGTGTGTGTTACTGCGAAGAAAGAGTTTGAAAATGGAAGAGCTATTAAATAAGTGGGGAATGGAATCTCTAGTTCTACATTTTCAGGGTAAGTAACTTCATATTCATATAAAATTGTCTCAAAGCCTTCCGTTTTATTGTGAATGTGTGCCATAAACGAAAGACAATCTAATAATGGTACTTATTTTACCGATAGTTGCTAGGATGTTAGTTATTTCACTATTTCAACCCCTTAAGTTAAAACTTGGTGCACCATCGCTTTCGAAGGAGGGACATCCAATTTCAAGATTAAATTGAACCAAATCTTAGTGGTTGCTTTTGATATACCTGGGCCTGTTTCATAAAACAAGTTATAAGTTAACAGGCAGATATTCTGCGAGTTGTAAGTTTTTTGTCCAATATCCGCTCCATAAAAATAACTAACTAAGAACTAAGGTAACAATACCGATTAAATTAATTCGTAAAATTGTAATCCAACTAAAAGTGGGGGCAGTATTTGGTGAAATTCACTTGTTTTCAATGTGCATTACAAGTACTTTTACTTGTAAAATTGTAACTTGTTTTTTTATGAAACTGGCTATTGATCATACAACTGTGTCCCACATCCACTACTTACAGAGTTTGATGTTAGTAAAAATTTTATCAAGTCTCTAACATTCATTCTATTTTCAAACAAGGTTTTGCTTATGTAGTTTTTTGAGGTTTAGAAAATCGAAAAGAAAAATATCCCTTAAGATCCCTATTTAATATTGTCGCTTATTATCACAGTACCATAACTATGTTCAAATTAGAGGAAATAAGTTATTGTTTTGTTATGAATATTAGAATGTTACTGTTTACTTATTGTTATTGTGTTCTTGAGACACCATTTATGATTTTGTTGATAAAATAATAAACAAATGTAAAACATTCAAAATAGTTTTATTTGATACATCATTCAATCAATAAATTAACGAGTCAAATTAACAAAAATAAACTTTCAATTCAAATATAGTAAAACATTTCTAACAACTGCATCATATTGATTCAATTGATGTAGTTTCTTTCTCCAATATGAAGTTTATTTAAATCAAAATCAAGCATTCGTTCTTTTGATAGTAAACTACCTTTCAAGAAATTACATCTTGTTTCAGTTTTAATATATCCTACATTTAAAACAATCCAAATGTATAGTTAATCAATAGTATATTTATTCTCCTGAAATATTATAGTTAATTGATAGAAAAAAAGTTGGGTTTGTTTTAATTGTATTCTTTCATTGAAACTAACTAACGCTTTTCTTGTCCCAATTATAGCATTTCATTGAATACTTTTACTGCTTAGATCAAATCAATGAAACCTATAATTGAATCAAAAATAGGCAGCATTGGCATAGGAAGAACAAGATAAGCATTGAATTAAATATAGTAATCATTCAGGAATAGGGAATACAGTATATCATTGATTCAATGGTTATGCCATTGTTTCTACTAACAGTGTTTTTTGTGTATGTGTATGAAGCGCTACCCGGGTAGCGCTTCATTTTGCTCAAATTCTTGGGAAATGTTGTAAACGCACTAAACCGTAAAAAACATTGAAAACTTCGGTGACACGACTAATAATAAAAAACGCCACCGGCCACCATTGCGAATTGAATCTTTGGGTGGAATAATAAAAAATATTCAAAAGAAACCGAAAACGGTACCTATCCGTTTTCAATGCATCATACACAATCTTGAAGGAATTAAAAGGTCACTATACCAGCACTTCAATTTAGTAGTTATTTAGCAGTGTCCAGTGAACTAATTAAACAGCCGAATAATTTTTATGGAATTATTTCGGCAGAATGAAGATCAACAAACCCACACTCATCCAATATTCTTATTCAGAATGAAAATAGACCAAATAAACAGTTTCAATTCATAAAAACAATATTCTTATGCAATAAAATACAAACACTCGGTAACGGTATACTGGCTTTCGATACTCATCAAACAAACAATATCCTTGAGAAGCGTCGGAAGTATAAGCTCCATCATTTCAGAGAGTGAGAGCAGAATAAAAGTGCTCAACGGTAGTTTCAGGAAACCGACGTCGATCTATGAGGGCACCCCAGTACAGCGCTTCTAGCCATCTATGGGCGAAACCTCGAACTATCACGTCGGCGTCGATAGATCTAGGGGTGAGCAAAATATAGAACCTGGATGCGTATAAATATAAATGAATTGTATTCGACACCACCTTATTGATACCCAACTTTATGTATTTTTCGAATCAGATCCTCGACGATCTTTCCTTTCAATAAAAACTATGGCAACTAGGCCATTGACACATAGTACAGTGCGTTTCAGATGAGGACAAAAATGTTCACAAATTGTGACAATTTAAAGAAAAGGAAATGAACTATAGATGTATTGATCATATTTGATTGTATAGACGGCTTTCTTTCAGCAATATGAGCGCTGCCTCAATTCGTGTTGCTGAGCTGAGGATGTCTTTTAAATTTTCTTTCGGGCCCATTTGATGTCTGATTTCATCAGAATGTTGACAGCGAGTCAGGAAGTGTTCCACAGTAAATCCGCTTTGAAACCAAACACTTTGTTGTTTGATCAGTGGAACCACTGGAACACGACGTGAAAAGAGGGTATTTTGTTTTTTCTGAATTTGAAGTGAGCTTGTTGTACTTTTTTAATCTGTGGGAAACGATGGGATAGGAAATCCACTTTTCTGGTCCACTTTATGTATTTATTAGATATCATTTCATTATTTTTCCCTAATTTGAGATTGATTCAAAATTCGAACCACAGAACAGTCGGTACGCTCATTGATTGAGATTAAGAACGTTGGTGAAACCGGCCCTAAGAATTCGAGATGAATGGCAAAAATAGCGGCTAAAGAGGACTTTAATTTAATTATTTTTCAAAAAATGGTAGTGTTTGATAATTATCCTGTGGCAGGATCTACACCATTTCCAAGTGTATTTCAGAAGGCGTCAATTGTATTTCAGAAAACATCACTTGTATTTCAGATTAGTCAATTGTATTTCAGAAAGCGTCAATTGTATTTCAGATTAGTCAATTGCATTTCAGAAAACATCAAATGTATTTCAGATTAGTCAATTGTATTTCAGAAAGCGTCAATTGTATTTCAGAAAGCGTCAATTGTATTTCAGAAAGCGTCAATTGTATTTCAGATTATATCATATGTATTTCAGAAATCATCAATTGCATTTGAGAAAACATCACTTGTAATTCAGATCAGTCAATTCACTTTCGGAAATGGTCAATTGTATTTGGGAAATGGTCATTCATGTCCCGAGACTGAAAGCGAGATGACTGTGATATTTGGAGAATCCGTTTAAGATGGCACCAAAAAGAAACTGTAGAAAACTTTTATTCGAGCATTTTTCAAATATTCGCCACAACTGTTTTCTGGAAGACTTTGGGGTTCGAGGATGATTCATGGAGCATGGGGGGATTGCCTCTGGTAGATATCGAACGAAAAACCGAAGATAGAATAGGATTAAAGCAGTCCTACAGTCAATCAGGAATCTGAAATACATATGATATAATCTGAAATACAATTGACGCTTTCTGAAATTCAATTGACTAATCTGAAATACATTTGATGTTTTCTGAAATACAATTGACTCATCTGAAATACAATTGACGCTTTCTGAAATTAAATTGACTAATCTGGAATAAAATTGACGCTTTCTGAAATTCAATTGACTATTCTGAAATACAATTGACGCTTTCTGAAATACACTTGGAAATGGTGTAGAGATGATATTATACCAAAAATCCAGTGGATGATTTGTTTTTAGTTATTTGATTTCAGCAAGAACTGATCATCAACATTGGACGCGATTAGGGTGGAGGATAATATGCCCAATTGTCAGTAGGTATATGAGCATCACTTCGTCTAAAATTGTTCTGGAAAGTAAGAATTAAATAAGATGATTTGGAATATTCTGCTCTTCATTCCGAATAAATTTTGCTTGTGCGATGGAATTTCCAGTTTTCTACCTTCGAAACTACGTAACGTAATTTTGAAACACTTTTCAATAGATAAAGTGATTCAAGAGGAAAGTTCATATGTTTGATACATGCATAATATTGTAGAGAAACACTGATGAATTTGCAGGTTTCTGTGATGTCGTAAATAAGAACATTTTTTTTCGTACATTGCAAACGCTGACTGAACCCCACGAGATAAATCGAAATAATGTATTCGGTATTGTGCTCCTCTAAAGGATAACCCACAACAACCCTTTTTTATCCTTCACATTTTACGGGAAAAAATGGCTTATTTAGGAAGTTATTCAAATCAATACAGCATAAATCCTTATCCAATTAAGTACCAAAAACATTGTCCAACAACTCGTATGAAACCATCAGAATTAATGTTCAGGCATGTTAACGATAGATTTATATTTACCACATACCCATCTATCAGAAAGGGTTATTAATAATCAATTCAAACAAAAGAATTATTATAAGGGTAATAGAAAATTTTCCTTTTTCAATGGTGATAATCTAGTCAAATCCGTAAGAAGCAATAAAGAATATTGGGAGAAGGGAATAATAATGCGAAAAATAGGAAGCGTTATTTATGGAGTATTTTTATATTCAAATAATCATGTCAAGAAACACTCAGATCAATTAAAATATGACCACTTAGCAAATATTCCACTTCCATTAACTAACAATATCAATAATTCTCCAAAATTAAATAGACGTGTAAGTTAACCTATAGCTTTAAGAAAGGGGAAAAGGATTGTGAAGCCGATAGATAGATATGGATGTGAATGATTTGGTTATTTTATATGAAATTTTGATAAAATTTGTATTATTATATTGTATAAGTATGATTATGGGAATGTTTATATTAGGTAAGTTGGATTTAATTTTATAATTTAAGAGGTAAGATGTTACATATATGAATTATGATATCGAGTACGCATCATATGTATTTATTTGTTCAGTGTTAAATAAAGAGCCACCGAATCAATACGATATTTAATTATTCCCAAATATCTAACAAATATAGATCAATTTGGCCCTTTACAACATGTAATCTCAATGAATATTTCCGAAGATATTACAGATTTAAAATACAGGGACATAGCGGTGCGGCGCCGGCACTACCGTTGTTTATAAGGATTGCATTGCATCCGTGCGAAGCCGGGGCGGGTCGCTAGTGTACTTATATAATAATATAAGGGTAAGTCAGAGTGAGGATATTTGAACTCAGCTTTTGATAACGCCTATTGGAGTGTTCAAAAAATTACCATGTGAAAAAATGTTTTTGCTCGTATGTTTGACAATGATGAGATTATAAAGATTAATTTCCGACCAGTTTGCTCTCTCACGTTTCACTCAGATTATAAAGGTGTACGAGTTCTTCCCCTTAAGAAAGATTGTCCGAAATTTGAAGAATATTCATATAAAAACATTCATTGGTTCATTAGTAGAAGTTTGTTTATTTTCAATCTTGATTTTTGCGTGAATATTCAATTGATTCGCGTTCCATTTCAACATTCAACTGTTTTTTTTTTGCTGATGAAGGATTGACAATGGGTGCAAGACAATCCCTGAGATGAACAACTCTTGTTTTTTGTGGACTTGACTTAAAAATGAGATTTCTGTAATTCTGTTGAAACTGATATCATCATTATGAATGTTCATTCTCTCGCGAATACCGGTAATATGGGGTAACTTGGCCACCCCGGGGTAACTTGGTCACCTATGATGTAATTTTTGTTTCAGTTAATACTTTTCCTCCTGTCCTTTTTTAGTTGGATTTTCAGGTGCCCATCTTTTATTCAAGGTAACTAGTAACTAAAAATGGTAAGAAACTACCAGAGAACACCCGGGACAAAGCCCTTCCAAGACTACTCAAAAGAGAACATGCGCAAACGTATCAGGTACCTCGGACAACTTTGGGTCGTAAGATTCTTGGCAAAAATTCGGGGTAACTTGATCATGCGAACCATTAAAAAAGTTCATTTCATTGAAATTAGGAAAAGTGACCAAGTTGCCCCAAACCCGGGGTAACTTGGACACCCCACATATATATATTTTTTTTTCTAATATTAAACAAAAATAATAATTTCTACGAACTGTAGCTCTTTCATTAAGTTGAAGTCGGTTTGGGAAAAAAAATTTGGTTCACATGCGTCAAAATACAATGAAGATATTTTGAAAAAAGTCCTAAAAGAGTGACCAAGTTGTCCCGTTTTAGGTATGTAATTTGGTGATTTGATGAATGCAAATTAACTCATGATCATGATCTATTTTATACCTCTATTTTTATCATCTTCTATTTGACTTGTTTGATTTATTGTTTTTGTTACTTATACAGGGTGCGACAACTAGTTCTTCCCCATTTAAAAGAGCCGTTAAAAAAATACGAAAAGAGTTATTGGGAAAATTCTTTTTTATTTTGAAAGCATACATAATCAAGTTTTTTTTTCCATCTATGTCTTGAAAGTAATATCATGCAAATGATAGTCCCGGCTAGCGACGCGGTCTTTCGCGGAAGTTTTCCATAACTCTCTTCAGCATAGCGGTTTCAATTTGGATGATATCTTCCTTGATTGCCTCTTTCAATTCATAGGGAACCCAATTTCTCTGTTTTTGAATCATTCCCAACGCATGGAGTCGCTCGAAAATGGCTTGGCGAGTAACTCCTAATGCTAAGGAATTTTTTTTTGCGTTTGGCACGGATCTTTATCGAGCAATAAGTCCAATTCAGTGTCTTCGAAGGTTTTTGGCCTTCCTCCACGCGGATGGTCGTCAACATCGAAATAACCTTCTTTGAAGCGATGGAACCAATCACGGCACGTTTTATTTAGAGCAGTAAACTCTTTGGAGATGTCGATACGCTTCCGTAGACGTTTTCTTCGAATGAAAGAAGAAAATCATTACTTCTCGCGAATATCGAGTAGGTATTTTTTTGGAACAAAATCAGACATATTCACACAACCAAAATTATATAACGCACAAATTAAATCGCTTATGTGTTGGAGCAGTTTGTTTACCATATTGATAAATTTCTGGTGCACAAATATCAGGAAAACTTGTCAAGGTCACTGCTGTCCATCTCAGTACTGGCGAAATGAGCTCATTTCTGCCGTATACAACATTTTCATCATTAATTGGACGTTCATCAATATTTGATGAAAATCCACAATTCAAATGAGAAATACCTACTATGATATCCGCTAATTAAGTTCTTGAAGAGGACACATGTTGACATGTACAATTTCGTGGTCATCCTGATTCGGGAATTTGTATATTATACACGATTGGAATAAATCGAATAAATGAAAAGGACGATTCTGACTTAACTTAGCAAGCAAGGTAATTGGCGCATGTAATTTTAGATACTACTGACCCTCCAGTTTTACCGAAAAGAACTTCAAAATCAAAATCTTTCTTCGAAAATTTCATTTTCAGTTTTGGGGGATCGTTCACTGAAACCATAATTTTCTTCAATGAATGGGTAGTTGTAAAAATTGGAGATCTTATGTCAAATATTAGTAAAAAAATAAACGCAGAGATAAGGTGGATTTATACAGCAACTAAAATAAAATAAGAACTATATTAAAATAAAATAAGAAATAAGAGCAGACAACATAGGTTTATAGAGATCACTAGAATAAAATAAGAAATAAGAATGAACCAATCAAATCGCAGATTTTTTGACAATGACTTTTGTGTAAGTTTAGAAAATCGCCTTTTCCGCCTTTTATTCAAGGCTTGTCATCAATAACAACATCGCTCCCATCATGATTTCCTGGTCATCCATATTAAATATATCATCAATAATGATTTAAAAAAATATTCATTCAATTTTAGGTTAGAAAACTAGAACTTGTCAAAAGTATCAATACGGAAAAGATTGGGGAGTGGATTTGGGTCATGCGCACTATCATTTTCCAAATAAAATAAGCGACAAAGATAAAAGTTGACCATCTCTTATTCTAATTCTTATTCCTTATTTTAGCTTATTTCCTGTATGAACGCTGTCATTGAAATGCATGAAGTGAACATTCTTATTTTATTTTATTTTAGTTCTTATTTTATTTTAGTTGCTGTATAAATCCACCTTGAATTCCGGGCTAAATTCTTATTTGATTCGTATCAAATATCAGAGTTTTTCTTTAACGAATGATTAACCTACATATCCACGATATATTTAAAATTGTTTTCTGTGAATATGCTGCAAATGCAATTTTAAAGGCATTGAACTTCCTTCATCAGATCAGTACAAGGTCTAGCAAGACTATTTTACGAGATTAAGATAGGAAGGTTTAGAAAAACAACATATAATTTTGCAGCTTATCAGTTGTTTTCAAACAATTAATTTCAAAGTCAATTAATTTCACCTTGGTAGGTATATCAATTCGGTCGAAAGTGTAACGTTCTGCTCGTTTGTACTGGTTCACCACTCATTTCTCATGATAAACCCCAATAAAAAGTCCAGACTAGCATGAGCCGTTGGAATCATTCATTAGTTGTTGATCTAGAATCTAGATCTTTGAAAATACATCTACAAATAGAAATTATTTCGTCCAATAAAAAGCCATAAAATGTTTCCAGACTGGGGCAAACGAACCGTATCAAATATGGTATTATGTTACCAGATAAGATCGTAGGGGAGCAGACGCACAAAGTTGGTCATACTAGTTATTTTTGACACCCACGAACGCCATATTTCCAATTTCAGAATAATTTATGCATGAACCTAGGAATACAGCGTCTACAAATTTCATTAGCACTGTAAAATGAAGTTATATTCTCAAATGCTACAGATTTCAACGCTAATTAGAGCATTGTCATTACACATCATTGTCCATATTTTTTTATCAATATATCGATTTTCACCTCATTTCAAGAAATATTCAAGCTTGTAGAAACACACTGATTGCAATAATAGTAGTTTCAGTAAAAAGGATCATAAAGACGATCATTATGATACCTGAATGGAATGGGGCGAGGCGTAGCCGAGTCCGATAACACGACGTGTGCCATAATGAATGTTTTTGTTTCGTATTACATACAAAATTGATGGTATTAATAATAATGCATATTTGAAAAATTAAAAACTCCATTTTTGACATGTCTCAATGACATCAATTAATTGTTGCAAGTGAGAGAAGGTAGGTATTCTCCATTCACTTGTATAAAGAATCTCGGTTGGCCATGACATTCTGACACATCTTTCCACCCGTGTATATTTAGAAAATTGGGCCGAATACGTGCCTTATATGATTCTCTGAATTGATGCTAAGTTCATATTTCTCCCAACAAAATAAGTTCCTTTTCTGAATATAAGTTTGTAAACACTAATAACTTGTTGATATTTTCCTTGATATCCCAAAAATATCTTATAAACAAAGAGTTTTCCACTCTTTTGATAGGATTCTAGGTAAATAACCTAACCTTACCCATCTACCCATCTTTTATGACGGAGCTATCGCGGAGCTTTTGATAAGACGATGCCAAATTGTTGATTTTCTCTCTGAACAGGCGCGCAAGATTTGAAACGACCCATTTCAAACCTGACATTGTGTCTCGCGCATGCGTATAGCGGCAACCGACGCTATTTGCAAGTGTAAACAGATATGAAGGACAATTGTTCTAGAGCTATGTTGTTATAAATGGGGAAATTGATTATTTTAGGAGTTCTCCCCTGATTATTTGGAAGACTTCCAGTGAATTAATGTAATATTAATCGTGTAGTGTCGAGTTTATAAAATGTACGTGTATAAAATTGTGCTGAAGTTTTGAACTATAAGTATGGTAGTTGGTCGCAAATTATCACAGAGGATCGCCTCAGATTTTGTATAGCAAGTATAATTTTATTCTTCATTAATTTCAATTTAATACGTGGTTTGTATTGACATTCATCATTCATTTATCTGAGTTTTTTATTTTATTGAGTTTATTTTTAATATTTTCTGTATGGACCGGTAACAATAAATTCTCAATAGAAACTGTGCGTTTAATGAATAATTTCATGCTTCTTACTCTTCTTAGAATTCAATTTTATCTCCCACATTTGTGGGATTTTATTAATACATATCTCTACATCGAACGTTTTTCCATCATAGAGATTTTAGTCTTGACAAAGTTAATGAACATTCTGACAACTTTGTAAAATATCCGAAATTTATACTACACAAGATGTCTCAAAGTTTTCAACGGAAGCATCTAATGATACATATTTAATTATTAAAGTTGCAATGATAATTGGACCAAGTGGATCCTGCAGAAGAGGGAAATTGACGAATATGATTGTTGAAAATGTGACACGTTTTATGAATTACTATACCAAATACAAAAAACCAAGGTTATGTGGGAAGTTTTGTATACCGGACATGGTTTTTGGTAATCTTCTGCTTCATTTTTGTCCGATTCTAGAGCTGATCTGCGTAACGTGAAACGCCATGGCGAATGGAAAAGCCATACATTTGCTGAAGTTTATATCGAAAATTCAAAAGCCAAAGAAAAATATCAAAAGCAATTTTTGGTGCCACAGCTACTGATACTAATCCATTGGACTCAATATTGCAGATTGTAGTATACCTATGCTCTATAACCATTTATAATTAATAGTTTTGTACATCGTTGTGCATCTTGAACTATCTCTTTTGATCTCACCATCGCATTTTCTTCATGTAGAATTTCATTTTAGTACTTAGAACCGTATGCCCTCAAAATTGAGTGACATAACGTTGTCATTATAGCATGCCATCAGATAGAAGAAAGTTAATTTTCCACAAATCGCTAGGAAATTTTGACATTCCAGACAAAATTTCTCATAGAAAAAGTCAAGATTTTTCAACTGATAGGAGATATTTATACTGTTACAGTTGTTGTTTTATACAAATGCATATTCGTACTTTTCTCTCGATTTCTTCGGCAATAATTCTAATGAAGCAATATTCTCTGCTTCAACCAGCTCTGGAGGAGTCCCAGAAATAGAAAATTCAACATCACTTATCATTATAAACTGTTTTCTTTTCGGAAACTCCAGCATTTTAATTTATATGCGTCAAGCTCGGCGTCAAGTTTGACAATTCAACAAATACGTTTACATCGTAACGCAACCAATTTCATTACTAATTTCAAAGCACCATTTATTTATTAATCAAATAGTTCACGATTTTCTCGAAGTTATTTGTATCTGTCGAATTTTAAACGATTGGGAAAAAATAGTACGTTCACCTCATAGGAAAAGCCACATTCCTGGACTCTGTGTTGTCTTCACAGTCGTCTAGGAATGTTAGGCTCCTACCCAGTAAACAATGTACCGGGTTTTTCACTATAATTTGACCCCCCTTCAACTTTGTTACTAAAGGAGATACAAAAAAATGTTGTAAACAAAAGTTTCCGAAATCGACTGAGGTTTTACAGTATGTATTCACATAATGGAATATATACAGGGTGGCCAACATATTGATGGCAACTTCATTTTTTCAAATGGAACACCCGGTATATTTTTTCATATTTGCGTAGCTCTTATTCCCCTGATTTCGAATATGTAACACATGTTAATCTATCTCTTTTATTCTGAGTTATTCAGAGTTTCGAATTTTAAGAACCACCTGGCAAGCTCTGTAATCTTTTTTCAAGTGGCAGACTGGGTTTACTGAAAATGCCCATTTTTGGAGTTATGATAACGTCAATTGGAATATATACAGGGTGAACAACATATTGAATGCAACAACATTTTTTCAAAACAGGGTGTCCTGTCCTGTATATTCTTCCATCTTTTGATAGCCTATTTCCTCCTGATCTCGAATATATATGCATATTTGGGCGTGTCTCTTCAATTTTCAGAGATTCAAAGTTTTGAAATGATGATACTTACCGAATAAAAAAATATGTGGAATGCCTACGAAATTTTTTATATTCAAACAATTTACTTAAAAGTATTATTTCAAAATGAATACTTAACAAATACTTAACCAATAAAAATAATAAATTAAGGTATTATGGTATGAATAACATAAACTAAAGAAATTGCTCGAAATGACCACCTTCATTCAATACACATAGTTCATATCGTTATCTCAAGTTGTTAAGACTATTTTTGATTGCATTGTTATGGCTCTGATTCAAATCAGAAATTAAAGCTTCAATTTTGTTTTTAATCATTACAATATTTTCATTATTGCTGAAGTATATGTTTTCCTTCAAGAACGGCCATAAAAACGTGCCCAACGGTGTTAAATCGGGACTATTTGGTGGCCATGAAATGGGTGCGCCATTACCAATCCAAAGATCAAATTGGCCACTTAAATGTTCACGAACTTCCAAAACGCTATATGTGGGGGCGCTCCGTCCTGTTGCCAAATTATTTGTTCTAATTCTTCAGCAGAAAACAGTCGCTCCAAAAGCTCAGCTACCTCTGGCAATATATTTTCTGAATATGTTTCACGTGTTAATTTGTAGTCGAAAAATATAGGCCCCACAATTTTATCATAAACAATACCACACCAAACGTTAACAGATTTTCTTCTTTAAATTTGAAACTCTGTGGTGCTCAGAATAAGAGAGATAGACCAACATATGTTACATATTCGAAATTAGGGGAAAAAGAGATAGCCAAATATAGGAAAATATACAGGGTGTTCCATTTGAAAAAATGAAGTTGCCATCAATATGTTGGCCACCTTGTATATATTTCAGTTCGTGAAGTCATATTGAAAAACCTCAGTTGATTTCGTGAAATTTTTGTATGAAAGATTTTTTTCTATCTGTTGAGTGATTGCATCCATATTAAATATTCTATAATGATTACAGGAATTTGGAAAATAAAAATCCGTGTATAGATGTTCAAACCATTTATAACTTTGCCAACGTTTCGGACACTATTGGTCCTTTCTCAAGGCTGCAATGACATGAATCAAGATACACAATAAAAATAAAAATGGGCAGATCTAACACTCACCTCGTTACAATATCAAAAATATATTCTCTTTTACAATAAATCTTGCTTCGCAGTTTCAGCCGAAAGTAGGGTTATTTTGTTTATATTATCAAACTTATGTCTGTTGCTCGGAACCATTTATTGTGAGAAAACATATTTTCCGAGCAACAGACATAAGTTTGATAATATAAACAAAATAACCCTACTTTCGGCTGAAACTGCGAAGCAAGATTTATTGTAAAAGAGAATATATTTTTGATATTGTAACGAGGTGAGTGTTAGATCTGCCCATTTTTATTTTTATTGTGTATCTTGATTCATGTCATTGCAGCCTTGAGAAAGGACCAATAGTGTCCGAAACGTTGGCAAAGTTATAAATGGTTTGAACATCTATACACGGATTTTTATTTTCCAAATTCCTGTAATCATTATAGAAGAATTTTTTTCTATCTCCTTTAGTAACAAAGTTAAAGGGGGGGTCAAATTATAGTGAAAAACCCGGTACTATTCCCATATTCTACTGATCTTTTATTGATCAGTTTTTATTGTCATTACTCATTATTGTCCTAATTTTTCATCAGTCATCTTTATCGATTTTGACGTAAATCCAAGAAATTTGCACGCTCATAGGAACAAACTGATTGCAATAAAATATGTTTCCTAGTTGGGTTCCAATGAAAGAAACTTATATCCTATGCCCAATTCCGGAGAACAGGTGATGCTATTTCGCGATGTTAACTAGGAACGTTAGTCTTTATAAATCCATAATTCATCCTTATCGAATGGGGAGATATAAACGAGCACCTTTTCCGCAGAAAACCTTTGTCGCATCTATTAGAGTTTGTTCCATCCGCTGTTAATGTGCACTCATTAAACAAAATCGTTTCACGAAATTAGTTTTTTCCTTCTTTTTTGCCAGAAATGCAAACCCATCAAAATATCCCTTTCTTGTAAACAGCCAATTAATGAGATCATCGGAGCTTGACGAATTGTGAAGGAATGTTCACTATCGTATTTGATCATTTTATTGCAAAAGAAGTTTGAGTCACAAAATCAAAAAATACATAATTGTAACTGAATCAAAGTTGCTGGCATATACGTACCCTTTTGACGAAATTTTCAGTTATTGAATTCATGTGGTGGTATTTCATTGATACTTGAGCTGTTATTGAAACACCCTTTATCTTATCATAGACAGACGCTAAAAGCAAAATCTCTTCGTCAAGATATAAATATCGGTCGCGTACCATATCACATGAATAAGATTACCCTCTCGATGATCGAGTGAACAATAAAGGAAACATTCTTCCTAACCGCTACATCCTACTATCAATTTCTACGTTCCTAACGTAATAAATCAATTTACCTTGGTAAGCACGAAGACGTTCGCAATTCGTAGATTCTTAGAACCCTAAAAATTGATATAAATGAAAATAAGATTTCAAAAATTTCAAAGGTATCGTATAGACAACAACCTCTTGAAATAATAAGGAAGAAGACACAAATCATTTGCCGATATGAATATCAACAAATGGAATGTGAATAAGAACTGAGACTATCAAAAATAAATACTGTGTGTGATTAAAACATGGAGTAGCGAAGAAAATGTGATGAAAGGAAAGACCTCTTATAATAATAGAAAAATTTAAAAATAATAACCTATAGAATCTCTTAAGGCGTCGTTAACTAAAAAATTATATTTCTCGAGAAATGGAATCATATTTCATCAAATTCAGTGATTTAAATTGAAAAATTTAACATTTCACATGTGTCTCCGATGAATCCTTCTCGAGATAGGGCAGATGATTTTGAACTTGAAAACAGACACCGAAAATTCTTGATAAAACTCTAAAAGTTGTAAATATCCAGTTATCAAACATTTTCCAATTATCCAGTAAATGCTATTCACGTTATAACGCCACGCATCGTTGTTTACAGAACAAAAAAACCAACAGTCGGAGAATAGAACACAGCTGAATTTTTTCCATCTTTTTTACGAAGTCCAATAAAACAAACCGATTACAATCAGACGATACTACTTATTTAGAATTTTCTAAACATTCTCTTTCAAGTCATTGAATATGACCATCGCAACAGCAGATCTTACCGGATACACCTATATTTTGAAGAACATAAGGAAATTGTACCAATACTGAAGGCATTCGAAATAAAGGGACTGCATGTGAACATGAATAGATGTATGTATTTTAGAATTTCCGTTTTAGAGTGAAGATAGTTTTAATTACCACGAAATATTACGGGAGTTCGTAGATCCTCGACTGATATCAACTTTTATAGGTAATGGGACGTAGAAAGCCTATCTAATTGATCTAGAGAACAGCTATTGGTCAGCCACAAAACAACCGAATTCAAATCGTGGGTATATTAACCCGGCAGGATATTCTACTTAACACCCACTAGAATAGGAGCAGGTGCTATCCCTCTGACCACGGAAGAGTTCGGATTAAAAATCCACTCATTGAATTAATTTACGATGAATTTTCTGATCACGGTGCTAATAATTTTTTATGTAGTCACTCTTAATGGTTACTGCCACTAAATCATAGTTTCGTTAGTGGAACACTGATTAGTTCTGGATTCACCTTGTTTATACTTGATGCATGGAAAACTGAAGAGAATACGGTTCTATTTTCTGTTCGAAATATAGGAAAAAAGTTTGTTTAGATCTAAAAATATGTCTGTCTTTATCATTATCAACAATCTCTTGTTAAATGAAATACATTTTCATAGAAACCTTCAGAATCAGATGATATAATATTTTCAGATCATCAATTGACTAATTAACTGATTTTTATTGGGTTCATTTTGAAGGATCCTGCATCATTCAACACTTATTCTTGCAAGACTGCTACTACTATTGGATCGTGAGCCTTCAATTCTGATTTGGAATTCTTTTTGAATACATGCAAGTACACAGAATGAAGACTGCAATTGATCTAACATTACCTACATCAGTTCTGGAAAAGTCTATTTATATGGAAAGCCAAAAAATCTGACGAATTCCAAATATAATGAAGAATAAACTAAGAGTCTTCTATGGAAGTTACTTCTACTTGTTTCAAAATGTGAACTGTATTGTATCAGAATGAATGTGTATCTCAATTCCTTAGAATTGACAACACATAAAATGTCCATGTATAAATTAATACATCGAAATGTTACTTCGATGTAGATTAAATTCTCCTGTTATTCTTGGAGAATGAAGCAATCTTTTTTAGACTGTATGAATTCACCTGTTGTTGTTTTACTACTGTTTATTCTTTCAATTGAAATATTTGTATGTTTTATTTCTGTGTAAACTGGTGTACCCTGATGCATTCAAATTTTCGATAATTTTGAATTCTGGGAATATTGTGTTTTCTACAATATATTCCTCATAATCTCAGCAATAGGAAACATTTATCATCTCAATTGTATGTTGTTCTCTATTTTATTATTTGTACTGTTAATGATAGATAATTTATTGTCAACTGTATTTGATATTTATCGATTTTTTCATTTATAAACCATTTTTTGAAGAGCAAATTAATTCTCATCACATAGTTCTTGATTAGGATTATTCCTTCCTAGACTAGAATTATCCCACCTGAATGATTCGCAATATGATGAACTATTTCATTAGGACATTAGGATTTGATAACAAAATTTGATCACATAACATTTTTTTTTTCAATGGGAATTGGAATTGAATCGCTAATCTAAAAAAAACATTTATTTGAACAACCCCTTAATTGATCTAATATGACTGATTGCAACTGAAAACAGGGACACGCATAACATTGGTTGAAGTGAAATTCGGTTGCAAGGCCGTAGCCAGGGGGGGGGTCCGATGGGGTCCGGACCCCCCCCCCCCCCCCCCCGAAATTTTTTTCAGAGCTCAGTTCAACGGACACCCCCCTCCCCCGAAATTTTTTTTTATAGCTACGGCCTCGGACGGACCCCCCCCGAAATTTTTTTCTAGCTACGGCCTCTGTGGTTGTTGGGTTGGGAGACGAAGTAGAAAATCCCTGAACTACTACTGAATTATCGAGGTTCCGTTATGTTGCTTTGAGCATGGCCACAATAAGGACGATTCGTTTCATTTCATTGTTGAGTTGAGACCTCTCTTCGTTTGATCCTTGTAACGTGGGGGCTACCACTTCATTGAATTGCCAGGAGGGCTGATATGAAGGTTCGAGTTCTTGTGCTATCTTTTGGTACTCATCGTAGACAATTGTTTCAAGGTAACTACAAGGTTATACTATATTAGGAGGAAATTCTACCACGTGGTGTTCTTGGTAACTGTTTAAACTTGCCTAAGCCTTACAGGCCTATCTGGCTCGAATGTCCAACAATGTTACAAGAACTACATTGATTGCACATGTTTGGACCCGTTCATGGAATTTGGACAGGATGAATGTTGGTAGTAATGAAATTTGGTTGTTATCTAGTTCTTTTGTTCAATCACTGCAACATGGGCGTCCCCAGGGAGCTCAAAAACTCATGAAACAATGTCATAATATACGAAAATCAGTTCTTTATTTCTAATCTGATTTGTTTTTGCCTCCCTAGCTCAAAGGCTGGGGATGCCCTTGCACTGCCCATTGAAATTATATTGTTGACATTTTTTTGAGTAAATGAACAACATTAACTTGAAGTGATATATTTTTTTCATTGTTTTTTTCAACTCACTCCCGTCTCCATTAGGTCTAGCCGCGGGCGTATCCATCCCGGTGACCCTTCTTCCTCAAAGTTGACCTCACAGAATTCATTTTGATGTAGTTGATTTGGTTGAAATACTTATAACTTTCAGAACAGAAATCATAAGTGCGATTAGGAAGTCATTGATATGAGATTACGAGAGAAATAGTATTACTTCATTTAAACTGATATACCTACTGAATATAGGTACATTCGAAGATCAGGCTGCCAGTGCCAACGCCCCTAATTCATTCTGTAGCTTATAATTCTTGTACCTTCTCAAGCCAGGAAGAACTATTTCCGAATAGGCACCTTGATATGTTCAAACGCAAACTTTTTCAGTCAGAGATTCCATTCGCAGTATAATTCATAACCAAGCAACTGATAAATTTAAATGAAAAAAACACGAAACACATTTAGGTACTCCTTTTCGATCAATTAATGACGTTCTCCAAAATTCACAGATTTTTTTTTAATGTGAAATTCCTTTTAATAAACGAGACTACCATGCCGTAAAATAATAAGTTATAAATGGTGCCCATTTTCAGAACATTAGGAGCCATTCACACCGTGGGGTGCCGCTACAGGATCATTAGGTACCTCCCATTATATTAATATTAATGCTTCGTTAAGTATATAAATCTAATGCTGTTCGAAATTTTTGGTAATATCCGAAATTGTTAGGTAATCCTAAGATACATTTTTAATCGCTCCTAATTATTATTTTTCGAATGTGTTTTGACGATGATGGATATAATTTGAGAAGGTGCGCTAAATTGAGCGTAGTAAATCAATTATGTCGCCTAACCCTTGGTCCTGGACGTAATCTGAGATCATGATGAGTTGATATCTTATTAGAATTAAAGAACCTTTTCGAAGCCCGAATGATTCTCATTATATTATTCCATTAGAGTAGAACGAATTAGTATTACGGTATTCACACCCTTCAATAATTTTTCATTGGGAATTGGCCGAATTGGGCGAGCTGGATGTGTAAGATTATTTATCGCTCGATTTTGATGACGAATTGGCCATCAAAAGGAGTCAGAAGCTAAGCACTCGTTTATCCTTCAGGAATAAGATCCACATTGTAGAATAGAAAATGTTTCTTAAAGCTGTCCAAAATTTGACAGCAGTCCATGAAATATTAGGAATTTATTTACCATATATCGCTAGTATTTCATATGGTTGTACGAGTGGCTTGCTCACGTCATTCTCCATCCAAATATAAATTTTCATTTCGAGCTACAGTTTTGAAAAACAAATTAGGAAAATGATGGCATCAATATTGAACGCTCATCAATTAGTTCTGAATTTGTATATTCTTTCAGTCTGGTGTTATTGAAAATGAGTAGAAATGATCCGAATACTTTTCGCCTAACATCAAGGGAACATGAAACTCAGTACTGTTCGAAGAATTTTGGTATAAAAAGAAGGCCAAACCCAAATTTGGTAAGCTTTGGAATGAAAATCTTAAAGAATATATACAGCTAATGAATGGAAAGCCTGCACAGAGCAAGTTGAAAAAGAAATAAGAGAAGATAAGTCAAAATATATGGGATGTTATGATATTGCTGACATAAAACCTTTCATTAAAATGACAAGAGGAAATAACAACAGTTGTGGTTGTCGAACCAGAAATATTCACATTTTTCATCAATTATACTCCATTTACTTTTATGAAGTATCCCGGTTGTCCATGAAATTCTGACACATTTCACCGTGTATATTTTGAAAATGTTAGGTTATAGTCATGTTCCTGTCAGATGACTACGCAACGATGTTCTCTCTACATTACGTTACGTATTTATTATAATGTTTGTTTACTTTGGAAAAATGATGAATTCGAGAAATCATTATGTGAATTCAATAATTCCAAAGACCTGGCGAATGTTGAAGAAACTTTTTTATCTGTTGATACTGGAAATATTTCACGTATATAAACATGGTTGGAAGATTCAGTTATGATTTTTTCTTGTACGGAAATCAAAAATCGAGTGTAGAAATATCACTGAAGAATAAGCCTGTTACTTTGAGATAGTTCATTCGAAAAAAAATAACGTACTCGAATAACACGACGGAAAAACTTCTTAGCGAACAGACGGACCTATGGAATTCCACACTTCTCAAAATTCTCAAGAAATAAGCGTACATACATACCTTTTTGAACAATTGGAAATACTCTTTCATGAAAATGTAGTAGTGGCTAGATACCTACCTACTACAAATCCTGTTACACATTTACGAAGTTAAAAAAGAGTAAATAGAATAGCATTGGCCATGTCTCTCAGAATTATTTGATTTTCACTAGTGCCAAATTACAATGACATGACTTCATTCTTCATATTATAGATTCATTAAGTTTTGTTTCTGTCTTGATCTCTACTAAGATTTTACCAATCTTTGCAGCAACACACTTGAAATTAACAACAAGATTCTTATGTTTGTTTCACTGGTTTGGCGAATATCTATATCGAACTTTGTAAAGAAACATACTTTTTAATCATTCATCGGTAACTTTTATACGAGTAATATCTCTACATTCGAGTTCCACGATGTTTTTCGTTATCCAACTAGCATTTCCAGGCTTTATGCTCCTGAAATTCATTGTTAGTTCGAAAATTTATACCTAAATAAATTATAAATAATAAACTGCTGGTACCTACACAGATTCACATGATCGCAATCGTATATGATTATTGAAAACATTTTCAATCTCAAAAGTATCAGAATGCCCCACTTTGAAAAAAGACCATTTTGTTTTTAGATTTAATTTATATATTTTATTATTGCTATGATGACACCACAGAAAATTTTTAGTTACTTTTTGGTAACTAGGAATAAAGCTGGGACTGGACTTTCAAGGCCTGCTTTGATGTCAATCATTCTTGGATAGACTATAACTGCGGCATTCGATATCCAAACCCACCCTAAAAATTTCAAGTTTTTGGGTTTTTACGGGAAGGAGTCTTAATTGAGTTTTTTGAATAGGAACCTTAATTTTTGTGCCAGAAATGGATAGTCATCGTGTTGCAGAGGATGATTTGGTCATTGATTGGGTTTTTATCCATTCTCCATCTACAGGAAGAAATTTCATCTGAATCAAATCTGCAGTTTTGAAATGATAAGAAAATCAAAATTTCGAACAATCCTATTTATGGAATCACTGGTCGAATCTTGCTCGTTAACGGTCTTAACCGTGACATTCGATATCCTAAATTACCCTGAAAATTTCAAGTCTCTAGGTCTAGATTGAAAAAAATCCCCTCTAATAAAAATAGTATATTCTAAAACTAGTTGCACAATGGGCTCCTATTCCAATACGAATGCGGAATTCGAAAACGAGCGACGAAGGAGCGAGTTTTCGAACGCATGAGTGTTGGAATTGCATTCTGCAACGAGTATTAGACGATAGTTTCTCTATTTTTGTCAAATTTCGTTGAAATTCAATGAAAAATTCAGATTATACATCCTAGTGTCTTTTGTATTGTATTTGGGCAGTTGGTGACTGTTACGGAATTTACATTTCCAAATTGACGTGTGTTGAAAATTCATAGGATCGGCAGTCATTGCTGACAACCACGAAACGAAAAATATAACTAAAAACAATGCTGTAATGAGTTCATTACAGCACTGTTTTTAGTACTGTAATGAACTCATTACGATACTGAAATAGAGAAATAATTTTCAGCAACAAAATGTCCATCCATTGCGGGCACAAATTTTTAGGGTTGCTTTTCAAAGACTCAACTTCCCTCCTGCGCTCTGCAGGAGGATGCATGATTTTCATTTATAGATGAAGATGTTATTTGAAATTGATCTTTTCGAGCATTTTTCACGAAACAGTACCTCATTATCGAAGAAATGTGTACGTTACTTCCTATTCAATCTGTGCAATATAGGTCAATAACTACAACTAATAATTTTGTCAGTGATCCAAAATAGTCCGGTAATTTGTTTTCTCTATTTCAGTATCGTAATGAGTTCATTACAGTACTAGAAACAGTGCTGTAATGAACTCATTACAGCACTGTTTTCAGCTATATTTTTCGTTTCGTGGTTGTCAGCACTGGCTTCGGATCCTATCAATTTTCAACTCACGTCAATTTGGAAATGTCAATTTCGTAACATTCACCAACTGCCATGATACAATTCAAAAGTCACTAAGATGTAAAATCTGAATTTTTCATTGAATTTCAATGGAATTTGACTGAAATAGAGAAAATATCGTCTAATACTCGTTGCAGATTGCAATTCCAAACATTCACGCGTTCGAAATTTCGCATATACGTGTTGGAATAGGAGCCCATTCTACAACTAGTTTTAGAATATACTATTTTGTTCTTATTGTTGAATGTTGATGATTTAACGAACCTCCGTGAATACTTATCAAGTATCAATGCATATTTCAAAATTGAAAAAATTAATAATATCAGTTATGAATAATCACTTATGCGGGCAGTAATTTCAGGTCACCTGTACTTAGTGCTTCAAAGTACCAAACTAAACGACCAGATAAAACAATTTGTAGCTCGCCAAGCAGATATCGCTAATTGGCCATTACGGCATCGCGAAAGAGATCGCGTTGCAAAGTGCGCGTAGGCGGGCGCAGCGAGTGGGCGGTCAATTGATTGACGGTCGGCAGAAAAACGGCCACACGACATCCAGACAGCAGGTGAGGTGCGGACCAAGAACGACGACTTCTTAATGAGACAGGTGGTGGTTGCGTTAATTGAACGCGTTGATCAGTTTCTCTCTAGGGAGCGCACATTGCTACGGGCAGATGACGACGCAAGGACACCCCCGCGGCTCTCGTTTCTTTCCCACTGCCGACTTACCGTCAAACTGCCACTTATTTGCTTTACCGTCGGAGGAATTATCGGCAGCGTGTGAAGCAGGTTGTCGCTGACGAGAATTTAATTACTTATTTGAATTTTATGACGTTTGATCGTCCGATGCCGCAAGACCGAAATTCAATTTGAATAATGACTGCTTGTTTGGAGGAGTTTTACGAGTTCCCACAAACGCAGGGTATCGTAAAGAGTGCAGTTGACCACTCCGAAATGAGTTGATACACTCGATTATATTTCGCACTAAATGCTCAATTCTACTTATAGCCCACGGGATAATATACTCAAATGTACAAAAAACAGATGTGTTGTTATGGTCATCTGCATAGATTTTGCTGTGGGACTTGGTCATGGACGGCCTATGAGGAAGCTGATGACCTAGTGATTACAATTAGAGGCGAATATGAAGGCAAGACATAACGAAGCCAATTTTCTTAATCATTAGTACTAAACTACTACTACGGAATCAAAATGTAGTAGACATTTTTCCAACGTTGTGACGTTCTTTTAATTTCCTGATGAATATGCTCTCAATCAAAATGAAAATTAGGCAGTGGCGTCTGCTCAATAAGTGCACATGTGCACGTGTACCCCCAATTAATATCTTCATCTAAAGGAATTTACTTTTGTGTTTGACGTAAACGTAACGTTTTATATTTGGGTATTCAATTTTTCATTTCCGATGTTCCAGTTCACGGTTCTGTATTTCAGAAGGCGGGCGAACTTCGAACGCCAATTGCGACAATGCAAATATACGCGTAGAGTCGTAGACGCTAGACGGCAGTCGGTACACTGCACATCCGAAGTGGGCCTTGATTGGAGCAACATCGACCCCTCGCTCCCCAAACGTCCCGTAGCAGTCCACAATATTTAGCAGACACAGGTACACATGCAGTATGTCTATGTGTATGCGTAGGCTACGTCATAGATAAAGAACTACGGTGCAGGGTGCTACGATGTACCGATGTACGTCGTGTGTAGGTGAGATAATTCTTTATTTATGGGTGAGATGCTGTCTACCGTGTTTGTTGTATTCGCGCAATTATGGCCGAAAATTTGGAGAATCTGATTTGCATTAGCGTACAATATTTAAAAACAATTCGTTTTTTTTTGCTGACATCGGAAGCAAAATGAAAAATCAAAAGTGCCGGTCGTCCAAAACTGAATTTATCGATCAAGCATGTAACAAAATGTAAAACACGCGATTATAAAACAACCTTCAAGATAGACACTAATTAAAAAGCCGAATCGTTATGTGGTTGTGTTGTGAAATAGTAACAGTCTTTATTGTTTTCCTTGTTTTTTATTTGCTGGTGATGATCAAACAGAATGGACCAGATCCAGTGTCAAGGATTTAATCCATTTAAAAGAGAAAATTAAACTACATCAAAGTTCCAAGAAACCTCTCTGCCATGCAAATTAGGTTTCAATTTATTAGGTTAACAAGATATTCGACAACAATCAAACAGTGCTTACCGACTGAATATCGAGAAACATTATGAGCAAGTAGAAAAGAACAGATACATTTTATCATAAAATGTAATGTATTAAAGTTTGTGGTGATTTCGAACTAGCATTACGTGGCCATTATGAAGGAAATGATTCGATAAATCCTGGTATATTTAAAGGTCATATAAATTTTTCGGTCGAATTAGATTCAGCACTCAGGGATCATTTGGATGAATCCACAGTATTTGAATATAAAGATGAAGAAACAAGTGACATTTCAAACATTTTCCAAATGGTTATAGTTTTCCGTTATACTTTAACAGACCATACCCCTTGTACTTACAATTTCAGATTTTTGCGCTAACCCCTTTTCTGAATATTATCCCAAAATAAGGCGAAAGAACGTCACAAACTGCTCTAAAATGCGAGTTTTGAATGTTAGTTTTCAAATTTTTTTCCTCCCCCGAACACTGAAATTAGGTACTTCAGATTGAAATTCGTTTACTTTATTGTGCATGTATCTCAGAAATGAGTATTTGTTTCTTCAAATACATATTGTGCATTCTTCACATTACATAAACTTAAGTATCGGAATGTTTGCGGAACACTGTTGTCATCGCGATATCGCGTTTCATTGTGCATGAAAAGTGAGATTTGGATTTATTTCTGAATATTATTAGCAGAAAACGTTGAAAAAATAATTCGCGAGTGTCTTGTTTGTATAAAGTGAATCCTAATGTTAGTGTTCACAGGCATGTTTCACCCTTATCATTCTTAGTTACAGTGGCCCAAATTCTTGAATTTTTGGAATTTCACTTTTCGGATTCCCTTCTGATATTGAGAGGAGGAACTTTCGTTTATCAATTCTGAATTTAGCTGACTCATTTACCTTACTCGGAATGTGTTCCAATGTTCGGAACCTACTATGAATTCCAAGGTATAGTAGCGTCCCCAATTATTATATGATGTGTGGTATTTGTGGGTACTAGGACGATATTATCTGGTGTTAACACAAAACTACAGTTTTCCTGACGTTTCGCTCTTTATTAGAGCTTCTTCAGAGGCTACAATATAAATTAAGACATTACAAATTACAAAAATATATCACCAGTTCTCCAGTTCACATGTATTTTGTTCAGATATTAAGCTACTTACTTGCTGAAAATTGTCACCATTGTCAAGTTCATGTAGCAAACCATCAAGAAGGCGATTCTGGTAATAGATAATATTTTTTTGTTGTTGACTGTAATTTTATTTTCATTCTTCAATAACGATAACACCACGTCACTGGACCTCTCAAAGTTAGATTCTGCAATGTTTCCATGACAGTATGAAATGATGTTGCTATCATTTATGATATCTTCGTCCCACTCATTGAAAACTGAATTTCGGCTTTACTAATTCTCGAATTTATATAAATGAGATGCTGTGTCTCCTCTTTCTATGGTCTAATGATAAGTGACCGTATGCAAACGGCCATATGCATCATCGAAAATCGGTGCGAAGAACAAGGACCAAGTGTCACCCTTATTCCATTCACTAGAAGAAGAATCATTAAATGGTCAGATTTTGGGTTTTTCCATGGAGGTCAAATACTCAGGTCTGGAATCAACACATCGACAAAATTCTATCCAAGAACACAACGGCCATATGGGCATGCAATGCAATGCTTTGGAAAGACTTGGAAGGTAAAACCTGGCATGGTTCTCATCAAACAGCATGCTCCTTCTTTCCCGCTAACTGGGTGGAACATGTCAGGATCCTTGGTCCAGTGGTTAGGAGATTGGATTAGGACCCGGCAAGTCCCAGTTCAATCCCGAGCTAGGAAAGAGATTTTCTAGTCTCGGTAGGGGCCACCATTTCACTGTTGGGTCAAAAATTAACAGTGCTCTGTGCGTGGCGTAAGGACACAGTAACAAAGCCTATACAGAACACAACTGCTTACTCCGAACTCGGCACAAGTTACAAGCTTCGAAGATTGTAGTTTCAGAGGGGTCTCCTCAGGAGACGAAGGAGTAATCAGGATAAACAATATCATATCATATCTTGGCGAACCTCTCGGCATAATCCTTTGACGTAATGCCAACTTCTTTTGATTCTGAAACACCCTTTGCAACGGTCATAGTTATAGTGAAAAGCGGTTACAGTCCACTGCAGTGGACTGTAACCGCATGCGGTCTATATTGTGCCCCCTAACAGAGCTGTTATCATCGCGACTGCTACAGCTCGCCTCCCTGTTCAGAGATTTGATTAAATCCAGTATCTGGGACGGCTTCAACGAGGATAACTCCCCACTCCTACAAGTTTCTTGTCCAAAGCACTTTTCCCTTTGACTTTGAATTGCAATGGCATAGCATTCCGTAACCAGGTGAATAGGAGTTTTTTTCTTTCGGTTTTCTCCTTCACCATAAACTCCTTATAGGTGCATTTTCCTATACCAAAGAAGGGTTCTGAAACAGTGAGTGGCGTATGTCGGCTCTTTCTGGCCAGCGGTCATACTTGACAGGCAAAGTGCTGTGGACTGCGTAAATCAAATAGACAAAAAGTCATCCATACGTTACACTGACGAATCAAAGTTTGAGTCGACAGACTCACTCAGTTGATTGCCAGTCAAATCGAAATTTTGAACTGTAAAATCGAGTTGATTCTCCGATCAGCGTTGATTGAGTTTTGTGAAACCAACTATGGGCGGGTTGTACCTCAGTAGGTTAACCTCTGGTTTCCGTTGAACATTGGTTAACGTTTGATTGAGTTGTTGTATGACAGAAATCTTGAATTGTCTTAACCTTACTCGGCAGGTTTACCATTGGTTTCAAGACCAACTGGTTAACCAACTGAGTTACAACCGGCCCTATGAATACTCGTACATCAACTTGAATTTCAATGTTACCATGGCTGAACAGAAAAATTTGATGAAATTGCGAAGAATAATGATATATCTATTAATATTCGGTGAAGCTAGACAATAAAAGTTCAAAATGTCCGGCAAAACACCACATCATCAAACACCCATCGTCATTTAGTGTACCGAAAGGTTATAGTAAACGTCATTATGAATCCCGAAGGGAAAATACTACCATCATTACCTGCTATAAAATGTAAGTTACATATGGAGTACTCCACCATTACCTCACAAATTTGTATACCAGTACACCCATTTTCTCAACATCGTTTGGATAACTACATAAAAACATCTGGAGAAAACCCCCTTCACAAATTTCAGCATACCTACAGGGCGGGACGCTCAACAGAGACTGCCCTGTATCGGTTAATTAAATTCATCCAGAAAATTCTGAAGAAATAGCAATATGCGCTTTCCTGGACATATCTGGGGCCTTTGACAACACAACACACGTGTATGTCCGAGAAACACCTAAAAGGCAAGCAGTGAATGCTATCATTATAAAATGAATTGAGAATACCTGAAACTTTGGTGGGCTCAAATTCCCCAAAAAAAACGTGTACGCAAGACGCACTATCTCAAAAGGCTGTTATTATTGTTATTTTCAAACGTACGATAACGACGTCATTTTTTGACTAACAGGATCATCGAAAAGTTCTATTTCTCCGCCTAGGCGGGAAAAGTGTTGTTATGCAAGTGACTAATTTTGCAAGACAACGGTAACTATGCAAATGTTACATTTTTCACTCAATTATAGGTATAGCCAACGTAAATGTCAATGCAAAAGAGGATATACAGATTTCCAGGAATTTCAAAATTATTCATGAGTTTCAAAATGTTTGAAAATAAAATAACATACCTACACTGCGCAAAAAAATTAACGCACATTATGGAAATCTCAAATTAATTCTACAACTGAAGGTGTTCTCAATGATAATTATTTTTATCAGAATAATGCATGCATATGTTATCCACTTTCAACGTTTTTCTTCAATACAGATGTTTTCTCCCAGCAGGAATAAAAAAAGATGATATTATCAGATTTTGAATGTATTGGCTCCATTCTAAAATCAGTTGTTCTCGATCAATTCTAGTGATCAATAGTTTTTCTTTCGTTTGATTTTCTACACTCGATCGCTATGCAACGCGAAACACGCAATTTGACCCAAGAGGAATGTGCCCAAGCGGTAGTTTTGCGAGAAGAAGGGTGGACATACACAAGAATGGCAGAAAGGTTTGGAGTTTCCCATACAAGTGTGTCCAGAATGTTGCAGCGATTCAGGGAGACAGGTAAGTATGTATGTCCGAAGACCAGGACAGGGTAGACCACGGGTAACAACTGCCATTCAAAAACGTTACTTGAGAGTTTCTTCGTTGAGACAACGGTTTGCAACCGCTCGCCTCCTTCAAAATCAGCTTGAGCAATCTCATGAGGTGCAAATTAGCACTAAGACAATAAGAAATAGCCTCAGAGAATATGATTTAAGGCCTCGTGTCGCGGCAAGAGGCCCAGCTCTTACCTCAGCCCATCGAAGGGCGCGTTTGGATTTTGCGAGAGAGCATATGCAGCATATCCATTGGGAAGAGGCCGATTGGGAAAGAGTTCTCTTCACAGATGAGTCTAGATTCTGCCTCTACCATTGTGATCGACGTTCCCTTGTATGCAGACGTCCACATGAAAGATATTCTCAGTGCAATTTCCTGAATACTAGGTTTCAGGGGAGGATCGATTATGGTATGGGATGGAATATATTTGACTGCTCGCACAGACCTAGTGGTCGTTGATAAAGGAGCTATGAATGCTGATAAGTATATAAGGAACATTCTTGAAGAGCATGTAGTGCCATTTGCCCCATACATTGGTGAAAATTTCATTTTTATGGACGATAATGCCAGACCCCATCGTGCGCACATCGTTCAGGAGTACCTTGAAGAGGTTGAAATCTCTCGAATGGAATGACCAGCAAGTCCAGATCTCAATCCGATTGAGCAGGTTTGGGACAACCTCAATAGAAGGCTGAGAAGTTCAGAATATCATCCAGCTACTCTTAATGACTTAGGAATCCAACTCGGAGAAATCTGGGAAGGATTAGATCAGAACATTTTAAGATCACTTATTTTGAGTATGAACCGTCGTTGCCGAGCTGTAATTAACGCAAGGGATGGAAATACCAAGTATTAAATCACTTATCGGCATTTCAGTATTTTGAAAATTGTTCATTTCTCTTCTTTCACATAAGATTCGGTGAAATCTTGAATTTTTCTTCCATTTAATGTGTCTTGTTTCGTTCAAAACCTTCCCGAGAGAACATAAAAAATAAGTTATAAAGTCAATGTAGAGTTAACTTTCATTAAAATTGAGATTTTCAGAATGTGAGTTAATTTTTTTGCGCAGTGTATTTCATTCGAAGGAGAAGTGACTCTTCATGGCTCGCTTTCAATTACCCGCCTCACTACGTGCGGCGGGCAAACTTAAGCTCGCCATGAAAAGTGACACTTCTCCTCCTTATAAAATAATATACATATCTACTAATTTTTTTTATTTAAATTATCGTGTCTCGGCCTCAGGCCATTGACGCATTCTCCTGATGTGACTCCTGTCGAGGGAGGGGACTTATTCTAAAGTATATGTACAATTGTTGAGTGGTTGCATAGTTGCCCAGTCTTAAACCCATAATAAATAAATTTCAAAAATCTTTGAGGGTGGCACAACAAATCGCCATGAATCATACATATACCGAGTGGAGTATCTAATGATTATGCGTGAGGGAATGTGGTCCAATCTTCCGAAGAAAGAGTGGGATTAGAGTCATAAGGGACATTCATCGCAAGGTCGTAGATTAATAGTATTCATTTTCGTATTCAGTGGTCTATCATAAAAATAATGTCCAGGGTCGACCTATCCTTTACCTATGTTTAGAACACGATGGGGACGATAAAAGCCGTTATCTGTAGATTCATCTCCGCTACCGGAATCCAGAAGCAGTTTATAACCATCGTTATGGCGACGGCCCATATGCATTAGACGTATATCAACCACTTCTTTCGACTTTTACGACCAAAGATAAGGTCATCGACATAAAAAAATTCGATAATTTGATAGTGTGCTAAGTAAATACCAGAATTACGATCAGGAAACGGAAGGTGTAATTTTCGAAATTAGTTTTACGTCCACCAGAAGACACGTAAAAATGGACGGGGAGTGAAGTAATTGGCATTGCGATGGGCAATTTTTATTAACGACTCTTCATACGAGTTATGCTAATGGAACAGTAAGTCAGTTGTTTTCATTGTGCAATCATGATGAGGCAGTTGGTTCCTTCAAATAGCAGCACCCTTGCAATTCACGTAGGTACTTTGGGTTATTTTACTTGTGTATTGCGATATCAATAAGAGCTCATTAGCCACTATTATGGGGTTGTCTGCTTTTCTGTATATTTTTCGTTGTAGGTGATTAGGGACATTGAATAGAATAGCAGAATGGTTGGAATACATCGCAAATGAGAAGACCACTCCGTAATATGTCGTTAACTTGTTTCATAAATAAGGACTAGAAAAGGGAAAGAATGGAAGTTTCATATCGAAAAATGGCATGAATTGATAAACAATGGAATTGTAAACACAATGCAGCCTTTTCAAAAAATCAAAGTTACCGAATACCGACATAGATTTGCTGTAGGAACCATTCCCATGGAGTCGCTTGGAAATAGATAGTCTCCTAATGCTGATGAAAGATCTTCTTGGGTTTGCCACGGATCCTCATCGAGCTATAACTCCAATTCAGTCTTCGAAGGTTTTTAGTCTTCCTTCACGCGGAAGGTCGTCAACATCGAATTCACCGACTTTGAAGCAATGGAACCAATCACCACAAGTTGTTTCACTTAAGACAGCATCTCCGTCAACTTAATGGGGCTCCCGATGTGCTTCAGCCGCCATTTTCATCGAATGTAAGAAGAAAATCATTACTTTCTGTATATGACGATTATTTGGCACAATATCAGACATATTCACACTACCAAAATTATATGACGTCAAAAGAAAATAACTAATAATATGTTAACACAGTTTGTTTACCATATGTCTCTAAACTTGGTTCATGGCCTTTTGGATAATATGCCAAAATCAACCAGGAACTGGTTAAGAGTGTTTCAATAAGAGCGCAAGATTTGAATTGCGCGCCATGTTTGACATTCATAATGTCACATGATTACGACGTGACAGATCGAAAGTTGACAGATGGGAGTTCGTAAACATGGAGCATTGCACGGAAGAACAACGCGTCCTGATTTTCAAAAAATACATTAACGGTGAATGGCGAACGTTATCGTGCTATGATAAAACAGTTTCTTCAGCCTGATTTGGAAGTTATTGATTTTGACGATATGTGGTTTCAGCAGGACGGTGCCACATATCAAACGCCCGTGAAACATTGACGATCTTGCACGAGTTTGCTCCTGGTCGTGTTATTTCCAGATTTGGTGACCAGAATTGGACTCCACGCTCTCATGATTCAACGCAGACTTCTGGCGGTGTGGTTATCTGAAGTGACAGGTTTATGCCAATAAGCCTGCAACCATCGAAGCATTGAAAGCCGAAATAAGACACCGTGTATCAATGAAATAACACCACATTACATGTATTCAATAACGTGTTCCGTCAAAAGGATAAACCAACGAAGCCGAAGCGGCCATTCACAAGATATTTTGGTTCATACATAATTCCCAAATAGTTATTTTCCTATCAAGGGCGGAAAGTTGTACTTTCCCGCACTAGATTGCCGTTGCAAGCAATTGAAGCAATCGAGTGCGGGAAAGTACTTTCCGCTCAAGATAGGAACAATATTTTTTCTACAACCGTATTATAAAAATGAGAAAAAAACTTCTACACAACTCGAACATTCGTTTTGACATATTAATTAAGGAGTTTGGGATTCTATGCGGAAAATCATAGACCGTGACATAGAAACATATATCTAATAATTCCTATATGGGGAAAGAGCCAATCAAAACTGAAGCTGGGCTTTGGTAACAATCCAGATCTGCGCTTGTGCGGCAATATTGAGAATAAAAATATTTTTTAATTCTATCTCTCTCTGACACATCGTATTATGTCGTGAAACGTATACTCCATTCACATTTATAAAGTATACCGGTTGGCCATGACATTCTGACAGATTTCACCGTGTATTTTTTGAAAATGTTAGGTTATAGTGATTTTTCTGTCAGATGATTGAGCAATGTTGCCCTTTCTTCATAAGAGTCGTAGTAATTACGTATTTATCGAAATGTTTATTTACTTTGGGAAAATAATGAATTTGAGAAAATATTATGTGAATTCAATAATTCCAGAGACCTGGCGAATGTTGAAGAAACTTTTTTCTCTGTTAATACTGGAAATATTTCACATATATTAACAACTACATCAAAAACTATACCACAGTAGATTTACCTGATAATGTTAAGTCAGTATTGGCACTTGGACCCAAACATGGAATCCCCCCAACCAGATTCCCAACTTTGGAGATCATTAAGGATTTAGAAAGCTGTATTTCTACCAGACCTCTGGGTGAAGAGATCAAAAACAAATATAAAATCCAGTGCATAAACACTATCAACAACCATATTAACCACCCCAATAACAGGAGATTTCAACAAACTCCCACCCCTAGACAGCTGACTGACACAAATAACTTCGTCAAGAACCATCCAGAATTAATTATAGGTTCATCAGACAAAGGCAACACCACAGTCATAATGTACAGACAGGAATATTTGGATGAGGCACACAGAATATTAGATGACTCCAGTGTTTACGAGCTGAAAAATACAGATCCTACAAGAGTTTTCCAAGAGAATATAAACAAAACACTAATGACTCTAAAAAAGGACTTGACTATAACAGATCAGGAATATAAAAGGTTAATCCGACATAATAGTGTATCTCCAAAATTGTATTTCCTTAGAAAAACCCATAAGGACTCCCTCTCTTTGAGACCAATTTCGAGCAATATTAATTCACCAACTTACAACATCGGTAAGTTCCTCCACCAAATTCTATCCCAAGTACTTTCGACTTCACCTTACAATGTGAAAAATTCATTTGATCTCAAGAAGGATCTACAGGATGTCTATGTCCCGGATGGTTACAACCTAATATCGTTAGACGTGGTATCGCTGTTTACATATATATCCAATGAATTGGTTACAACTGTCATCAAAAAACGTTGGAACTACATAAAAAACTTCACAGTTTTGGACAGAGAGAGCTTTTTAAGGTTGGTTGACATCTGTTTCAAATATAACTATTTTGTGTTTGATGGAAAATACTATAAGCAGATCTTTGGCTCGGCCATGGGTGCTCCATCCAGTCCCTCTTTTGCAAACCTTGTTATGGATGCAGTGGCGTATATAGGGGGGGGGGGCCAGGGGGCCCGGGCCCCCCCCCGAAATCTAATAATATCCATCTAACCTAATCTAACCATTGGATCATTTGATGGTGTAAGCATCTCGGGCCCCCCCCGAAAATATTTTCTATATACGCTACTGTAATGGATGATTTGTTTGGTTGGGTTTTGGCAAGGGTTAATTTCAACATCCCGATGGTAAAACTATATGTCGACGATACCTTTTTAGTGGTACCTAATAACAGCCACCAATTGCTACTCGATTTATTCAATGCTTATGACAGCAAATTGAAATTCACCATGGAGGTACATAAGGACAACTCAATTCCGTTCCTAGATTTAATAATAAAAAATGAAAATCATACTCTTAAAACATGCTGGTATTACAAACCGAGTAACTCTAACAGACTGTTAAATTATTATAGCAATCATAGTGCCAAACAAAAAGTCAATATTATTAACAACTTGATAAACAGAGCACTGAAGTTGAGTGATGTAGAATACCATGAAAGGAATTTACAGATTGCTAAAAATATCCTAACACAAAACAATTATCCTAGGTACCTTATAGAAAGATGTATCAACAAAATGAAAAATAAGAGGGAAGAAATAACAATAGTATCACAACCTGCCTCTGATGTTCAACAAACATACCATCGATTTCCTTTTATTGAAGGGTTATCTTACAGGATACAGAAGATTTTGAAAGACTTGAACTGCATTTGTGCCTTTTACAACATCCTCACCACCCAAAAATTCTTCACAAAACTGAAAGAAGCTACAAAAAAAGAACTATTATCCTCAGTAGTTTATAAGATACCTTGCACAAATTGTGATAGTAGCTACCAGGGGCGGATTAACCATGTGGGAGGCCCCTAGGCAGTGCAATTTATGGGGCCCCTTTTCAATTCAATTTTTTTCGTGCACAGGGCACGCGGGGCCCCTAGCTGATGCGGGGCCCCTAGGCAGTCGCCTACTCTGCCTAATGGCTAATCCGCCCCTGGTAGCTACATAGGACAGACAAAACAATATTTGCGGGATAGAATTAGACAACACAGATATGACACTAAAAACATAAACAATAAGGAAAAGACGGCCCTGGCATATCATACCTTCAAAGAGGGACACAACTTCAACTTCGAGGAGGTTAGTGTACTAGACATAGAGACCAATGGTTACAAAAGGAATATAAGCGAGATGATTTCCATCAGAAGAAATGACACGGTGAATTTTAGAGAGGACGTGAAAAATCTGAGCTATTTTTATGATTTTTTACTTGACATAACTTAGTATAGTTCACTATGACCATGTTTTCGGGAAAAATAAGAATTGATTGTTTTATAAATTTGACATTAACTTGACATGTCTGTTTTCCGTCTTAATTAATTATTTTCATGATAAGATTTTTTGCGTCGTTGCTGGTTGCTGGAAAGTGTTTAAATTTTGGAATTATTATGAATTGTAGATCTTGCAGATACCTAAATGTTCAATCTCTGAAGAATTAATAATCTTAAGGTTAGTTCTTGTCACATCTTGTTATGTTTGTTTGTTTTGCTGATGTTTTCCGTTTGTTTTTGTAGCCCTGAAGAAGGAGAAAATATTATCTCCGAAACGTTGGCTCTGTAGATTTAATTAGAGAAATAAACTGTCCACGTTTCTGATAAGTACTTTAATTTAAATAAATAGTATGGATGAAAACCAAACTGATGATATATTAACATGGTTGGAAGATTCAGTTATGCTATTTACTTGTATGGAAGACAAGAATCGAGTGTTGAAATTTCACTGAAAAATAATGGCCAGAATAGTCCGTTACTTTGTGATAGTTTATTCGAAAAAAAATCAAAGTACAATGGGATGAAATAAGATATATACAGTATAATTCATAATGTAATTTCCATACATAATTTCAATGGCATTACAGCTTAAGACATAATTTTTTAACAATATTCAATTAGTAATTTTTCAAGAGAATTGCACACATGGAAGAGTTCAGGTGAAAACTTCTGATGTAAGCAGTACCTAATATTGAATTCAAAAAAGTCTACTCATGGAGGCTATGAATACAATCATTAATAAAGATTCTTTTTCAAACTGGCATATAATGATTGGATACAAAATCTTGAGAAAACGGTAACTCAATAAAGAAATTGGATTTGAATATATAAAACGTCCATAATTTTCAATCACAAAACATTATTTTCTAACATTGTTACATGTATATGTTTCTTTGAGAAAAGAAAGGTTAGGTTATTTGATGTATCAAACATTATAGCATGTTCAAAGCAATTACAGTAATAGCAAAACAGATTCGAACAGGACACCATACATTTTTAACTATGATACAAGAGCACAAAGATAAAAACCTCTCTGAGTAAGTATAGAAGTTTTGGAATTTTTTCAAAGAATAGGCTGACATATTTATAATGGATGGAATCTTCTTCAGGAACAACATTTTATCTTTCTTTTGGATTGAGACTGACAAAATATCTTGAAATCATATCTGCAACAGAAAAGGAGATAGAAAATCATCAGGAAATAATAAATAATATAACCTACATTTGGTCCTTGACAACGAAGGTCTTCTGACCAGATCTGGCCCTCCAAGCAATTCTTTCCCAGATTCCTGATTGGTTATTTTTCTATCTAGGTGGTTTGCAGCAACTTCCTTTTCCATAGTATAGGCTTTTTGTCATTTTGTTTGATTCAGTTGAACCTCCTTGATCGTAGAAAATCTTCGATACAGTACTAGTTGAATAAGGAGGGTATTCGACATTATTGCACTACTAGAATATCCAAACGTTAGGTCTTTCACACTGCCGGATAAAGAGTTCTGTTGAACTTACACTAGTAATGTTCCTTTTGGAGTTTTTGAACCTCCATCCATTTTGAACTCCCCATTTTAAGTGGAAGAGACGAGTTCTCAGAATTTCCTCTACATATTATTCCATATCCATTAGATCATTGTTTGAGTCAGAGTAACCCTCAGAAAATTCTGAATCTGAATCAGACTCCCAATGAAATAACGAATGGAGGAATATCTGCCATTGGAAGATTACCCATGTGTTTCGTCCAGTCCTCTGTGATAAGTTTTTGACTCTTTCACAATGTAAATAAAAATTTTGCCACATATCTGATGTACATTTTGAAAGAGCCAGACTCCATAAATTCAACACTATATCCGTTGTATAGGGATGCGAATTTATGTTTTTGTTATAAAAGTTCTTACAAAACGTCCATGCCATTTCAATAGGATTGTACTGACAATGGTATGGGGGTTATCTAAGAACCTCATGCTCCTTCAAAAGGCTATCAACTACATGTCATCTCTGTCTGTCAGTTAGATGAGGTAATATCAAATTCCAAAGTTGTTTCTTGGTAAAATTTTGATTAAAATCAATCTTGTTTTTAATCAACCAATCCTGCATCTCGCTTTTTTTGCTGGAAAAGGTGGGTGGTTTATCCAATTGAACCGAATGATATGGTGCATTGTCCATTACCACGACACATTTCACAGGAATCTCAGCTAAAGATGGAATCAGTTGATTAATAACCAAATTCTGAAAAATTTCACTGGTCATTGTCTTGTGATAGTCACGGTCATTGTTTTTTAATCTAAAATGAAATCAGAACCTACTAAAAACCCGAAATTACTTCCTGCGTGTAGAACTGTGAAACGTTTTCCTTCTGATTCAATTTTGGATGGATTACTCATCATATCCGATTCATGTGTCCTGCGACGAACTGAAGTATCGTTTTGGTAAATCCAAGTTTCATGTAGAAACACAAATCAAAATTTGCGCAGGAAAGTAATTTTGTCTGCAACAACATGTTTTTGTTCACATAAAATTTTGCGTTCATTTACCCTTTTGTATTTGTAACCCATTGATTTCATGATTTAAGTGATGTCCGTCCTCCGTTATATTCCAAATGTTATTTTGCAAAAGTGAGTAGATTATCAATCGAAAAATGTTCATGTTTCGAATTATAATTCCAAATTTGTCGTTGCAGATCTTTTTTCAAAATGAAGTCTTCAGTCAATGTCTTTTTTGGTGCACCAATAGAAGGAAATTCTTTGTCGTCTCTTTCACTTAAAATCCTCCTGTTTGTGTTTATGTGCAGCTAAAAAATAAATATCTATTCTCATAAAATATAATACCTTGGTTTTTACACACATACGTTAAAAATGTTGGATAGCTGGTATGATAAAGTGTTGATTCCAAATTGATACTTTTTGAATGAGCCGATTTCAATTCTTCCTCATAGTTTGCCTCTGCTTTTTCGTCACTACCTTCGGCATTTTTAGTTTCCTGGCGTGATGAATATATTTATATTTGTTAAAGTAAATGTGATCAACCCTTACCGAACAGTTTTTATAGTTTTTTATTTCAGAAAGCGAAATATCTTTCAAGTGAATCAGACTTTTATTGTTTATTAATCAAACTTGACATTTCTCTTATCAGCACACTAATTAAATAATTTGAAGACTTCAAGATCACTTCAAGAATATTGAGGGGATAAATTAGCGAATTAACATTGGCAACGTTGTTTAATTTTCACGAGTGCCAACCTGCGTCTGTTCTAGGGGAAAAAACTTGATAAACCTAAAACCTGGCCAACCGGGATACTTTATAAATGTGAATGGAGTATATGTCATTCTTAACTTCATGTGAATAGTTTCGATCGTAACCCCACAATTCAATGTGAAATGTTTCAATAGTTTTATTCCGTTTTCTTCAAGTCCTTATTGTCATTGTTAACTCCTATTCAACTTCCTATTTCAACGAACAATATCTTATTAGAAGTGTCAGTGTAGAGTTCGACGTCAAAAAAGTGAACCAGAGTTACGCAATAAATTAAAAAAAAAAGATGTCCACCGAAATTGTAAAATCTGCAAAATGGATCCCCCAATGTTTGAATGTTGATCCAAAGCGTGCAAGGCTATAAGCATCGCGTTCGATCTGTGCTGGATTTGAAAACGACTTCTTAAACCGAATTGTTACAATCGATGGAATGGCGACTCTCTGGTTCTCCAAGACCTAAAAAGTTTCGTGTCCAAAAATCTGCTGGAAAAGCTCTTGCTCCAGTTTTTTCGAAACTGAGATTGCCATGGAGTAATCATGATTGATTTTTTGGATAAGGGTAGAACAATAACTGGAGATTAACATTCGACATTACTGATCACTCTACGGAAAAAAAATTAAAGAGAAAAGACGCGGAAAGCTATCCAAAGGTGTTTTGTTTTTGAAGGACAACGCCCCAGTACACAAATCTCATGTTGCCATGCAAAAAAATCGTGATTAGTTAGAGAGAGTTAGAATTACCAGAACACCCCCTTATTCACCAGATTTGGCTCCGTCCGACTAACATATCTTTCCTCAACTGAAAAAAAGTTTGAAAGGTCGTAAATTTTCTTCCAACGAGGAGGTGATAAATGCTGTGGAGGACTGATTTGCAGAGCAAGAAGAAAAAAAATGTTTAAAGGTCTAGAGACGTTGCAGGTTCGCTGAAATAAATGTATTCAATTAAGAGGAGAATATGTTGAGTAATAAAATATTTTGACATTGAAATTTTGTTTGATTCTATAGTAGGCTAAGAATTTTTTAATATATACTCGTACATATAATTTCATCAAAATAGGACGTTCACGTCCGTTAGGATCGTCCAGTTTGGGACATAATAAATGAGAGATCTTTGCTAGTCCATTTCTCTTTTATAATTTTTATGTTCGGTAGATATAACTTATGAAAATCATGAATCAATGCAAAAATATTGAAATAGTCATTATATCATATACGAATCCAATTTTTTGAGTTCTCCATTGACTAAATATTCAGTCAAATTCAATGAATTATATTTAGGTTCATTAAAGCAAAGATGATGCATTGTTTATTTAAACAACCGCTCAATTCGACAGACCCTTTACAAATTGTTTCAAGATGCATCAACAGGTGGACGTAATAAAAGGATAAATTATTTAATCCCCTTCTCGATTAAAATATCCAGTAATCGATCAGGAGATATTATGCTAATCTATTATAATCTAATTTATTTCGGTTACTTCATCTTTGTCATTCTCATGGTTATTACCGCAATTTCATACCCAAATACGCCGCTGCTGAGATGGTCGTAATATTTTCCTGTCAAAATATTATGTATTAATCCCGCGTTTATAATTATCACTCATCTGTTTTCAGCTTTAAACGCCTCCTAATGGCTGCAGCACAACCTTTTCAACATAATGATACATATCACGTTGTGATTGATGACGTCCTACCATATTTGGTCATATTCAATTTGTAGGGAAGTCGAGTAAATGCTTGCAAATGATAACCTTCCTTTACCAAATAGGGATTGAATTCCAATGGGGTATTTTAGTCGATCAATGAATAATAACAAATGACTACGGAATTTTACGTTTTTGCATTGAGAAATTGATCTTAATCATCCATGCATTCGATCAACATAAAATGCACCTGAAAATAACGGAATGAAGAGGATCTACCCTTTCGTCACAATGTTTCCTGGAGATGAATTGGATAGTCAATTTGGAATCATTTGGAAAAGTTGTAAAAAAGTTTAAGGTTTGTACCTACCTACCTACTCGAGAAAAAACCGATTCAAGCGTCGTTTCATTAACAATGAATGTGGATTCTATTTACCACTATGTTCCTGAAATACGAAAAAAACCCAAAGTGTACCTACTTATGTTTAGCTGATATTTGGTCACCGAATCAACCAGCATCAAAACAGACGTGAACCAAGTATTCCAGGATGCTGAAAAAAGATTGTTGATTGACTATATGCAAAGTGGTATAATAGAGATACTTTGGTAACTTTTTGGATCAGATTCTTGAAAAAAGATGTGGTTTGCAATACAAAAAATCATTTATCACCAAGATATCAACTCACAGTGCTTCCGAAAAAAAAATCGAAAAAGTTTATACCTATACTTGGAACATTTACCATGGTTAATGTCCCAATATATAATATGCATAAATCCTTATTCACTAGGACTAGATCTAGCTCCCTCAGAGAGTAATATTTTCCTTCACCTAAGGAAATTCCTGTGAGGCAACCGTTTTTCATCAAATTATGAGGTGACGTCTATAACGAATTAGTATTTCAGAGCGCAATTCAATAGATCCGTTAAGAAATAGAGTGAATAAATTGAAAAATCTCTGATAGAATTATACTGGATTATACTGAATGATTAATGAATTTTGACTTATAATTCATGTTGTCTTATTTCTCTCCAGAAAAACTCTTCATTTCCATTTGTCCTAGTATCAACAAATGAGGAGAATTCATTCATAACGGATATGTCAACATATCAGCAACACGTTTCATACCAATTTTCTATCAGTCCAATCTATTCTATACTAATATTAAAAGAGGAAAGATATATATTTGTATGTGTTGGATACGAATAGGCTCAAAAACTACTGGACCGATTTCAGAAATTATTTCACCCTTAGAAAGCTACATTATGCCTGAGTAACATAGGTTATAGGGGAAGTACGTACAAAATGACATAGGGTTTCATTTCAGAGGCATAACTTGTTAGAAGCGAATTACAGTAATGTCATATTCTACACCTATGATCTTTGGTCCTTTCTTTATAAAATCTTATCAACCTTTATGAAATAAAAGTACCAAAAGATAAAATATTCTTAGATGAATTGGGATAAACGAAAATTCATTTTATCTGCAAGTTATAGACCAAATGACATACCGGCAACAGGCAACTGTAGTTTTCTACTTATAGTTTATAGTTACAAAACTACTGACAAAGTTCACCAATGAAACGCTTGGTTCTTCTAGGAACATCAGCACAAGATGTGTGAGCCCAATGCAAGCAATGCATGCATCGTAACCAGTCTTCTTCAGGGCTAATCCTGGAGAAGATCCAAATCGGGAAAAAAGGTCTCATAACAATATAGATAGATGGACACTGGACAGTCGTCTTCATGATCTCGAAAGTTGCTAGGAACATTTTCTTCTTCATTGTCTTCTTTAAATAATGCCCTAGGGACTTGTCTCCTTGTTTTTGGAGAAGGTATGGGCTCTTTTTTGATTTGATTGCATTCAATTAGGTGTAGAAGTTGAAACTAAGTAGGTACGTTTGTCGAGTCCTCGGCTCACGTCTGCCTTGTTCACTTATAAATCGTCCTTTAGGGATAAGAGAAACCTCCTCACAGGATCAGCAAGAGTAGGTTAAGATGCATTGCCTTTATTAGCGGCAGATGAAGATTTTCTAATGAATATGTTAAGACAAGCCCTGATTCTTTGTTTGCTGATGGAGCCTGAGATGATGGATTGTTTTGGTGTTGTCTGGTAGATACGGTTAATTCAGCAGAAAAACCTATGTCAATTCGTCCATATAGCCTTATAAAACTAGAAATATATCAAATTAATACAAAAAGTATATTCAACATACAAAAAGCTCCGTGAATACAATGACAAATGAGTAAAGTTCGAATTTAATGCAATTTAAATGAAAAAAGTGAAGTAGAAATATTCATCAGAATAAAGCGTTGTTACAGAAATCACAAGTCCTAATATTTTTATACAACATGAACGTTTTTTCTTACATTCAATACTATTAGATTAGAACTGTTTTTTGGTGTGATCTGTGATGGATGGTAAATACTAATTCAGTAGAATTATACAGTGCGCGTCAAATTCATTTTCTCAGAGGACAAATATTTGGCAACAAAATCCTGAAACACTTCAATTTTTGTTTCACTTTTACCAAATTTTTATGCATTTTTGAAGGATTTTTGTTGCACCCTTTGCCATCCCCAACAACCCTCCAAGTCTTTCGTATAGGGAAAGTGGGTCATGCGGTACTCTTTTGGTAAGGTCTTTGTATCTTCTTTACAGGCTTAACGAAGATGATAGATACTTTTCACAGATTTCGGAGCATTATAGACGGCCAATAAGGTTTGAGTTCCACTCTTTAATAATCTCTGGGCCGAACAATTTTCTTCCTCAAATGCTGCAGCTAGTTCATCCAAATTTGACAGTTTCTCAAAATCTTTTAAAAAGTAGTAGTACCCAAGGGCTCTTCGGAAGAAGGGATTGGTTGTCTGGCATTAGTTTTCTTGAGGGGGTTAAACTCCGATGATAGCTTGAATGTGAGGAGAGACGTTATATCTATGTTAACCCAGCATGCCATTTGTGTACGACCACTCTCACTAGATCGAATGGAAAATAATGTCCCAATGAAAAATTTTAAGACCATAAGTACAATAGACCCATTTAGTACTTTCAGTCCTCGAAGAGAAATGTCATCAGACGCAATTGGGGTGGCTAGGGATGCCGTAGTTGTTGGTGAATGTGAAACATTCATTCTTATGTATGACAATGATAATACACATTGCCATGTCGCCAGAACGATCACCAGTATGAAGCTCTGATCTCAAACCTATAGGATCACTGATTATCCTGAAGAGGTCCTCAGAATCTACCATGATCAGCATGGCAAAGGGTGTAACTGCCGGATTCGGGCATAGACACCAGCACCTTAGGGAATATAAAAACAACTGTGATAGAAAAATAGCACAATATCTCCAAGCCAGAGATAAAAAATCTAGTGATAAGGCAGACTTTAGTCTTTTAGTATTGATATTGATATTACTGATGCGGCCCCATCTAATATCATATTTTTGTCTGAATAAGCGATTTATCCTGTACAAAAATTGTATCTTATCATTTTTTCGTATCTGCCTGGGTTGCATCACAATTTTGTGATAACTAACAAAAGTGCAAAGTAATAACGAACTAATTTTCTATACTGATAATATAGAGACCGTTTCTAAAGAGGAGTATTTTTATCAGGTAGAACTCATCAAAATGAACCATTTCACTAAAAATCACACGCATACAGGGTGTTTCACCATAGTCCTGGCAAATATTAACCTATCTATAGTCGTGTAAATAAGATCGGGAGAAAAATTTTTCCCTTACGATATAAGTTATACCTATGCTTTCCAGTGCGATCACAAGGTATATTAATATTGAATATTGTGCCCCTCATCATAGCGATTTTTGGAACTGCGCCAACTACAGCTCGCCCTCCCGCTACTGGTTCCTCTTGTAATTCTCTTGTCAATGTCAAGTCAAAGTCATTCCTTGCTCAGCCTGCAATGTTGGGTCATTCTGTAATCAGGTGGTCAGAAGTTTCTGCCTCTGTCAGTTACTGACAAGCCTGTTCTCATTTTATGCTTCCTAAGGCGAGACTCTCCTATGAGGAAGCCATAAGAGGAGTATCTTATTCTTACTGAGCTCCAAATAATTCTTGGTTCTTACAGTTCCAAAATCCAGAAAGATTTTTTGAAATGATCCGTTCCGGGTATAGACTCCTCCAAAGTGCTTCTCTTTTAGTTTCTTATTGCTTTTCCAAAAACTCTCTCTTGTAGGCGCATTTGCCTAAACCACATAAAGGTTCTGGGCCAGAGTGGTGTTTGTACTCCCATTCTGGCGTGGTGGCCTTTCCCGAGTGACCAGGAAGAGACCTTGTTGTTCGTAATGCCTACTTCATTGAGTTTCCTTCCACACTCCCATCTCAGCATTGAGTCGATGGCATAGGAGTTCAGTGTTCAGTGCTTTGATAGCAGCTTCACTATCAGAATGGATCACTATGTCACACCCTCAATAGTTACTTTTCAGGTTTACGATTGCAAGTGTTTCTGCCTGAAGAACACTGGAGTTGAGCCTAACGATAGTGTACAGGGTGGGCAAAATTGGTGCTACATGAACTAAAACTTTCTAACCTGAGGAGATAGAGCAAAATGAATGGCACCTTATAGTCCTCTTTTTTCGAGAAACTGATAATGCCATCAACTGCATTCCTCTACCTTCTTTTGTTTCCGAGTTATAGGCCAAAATTGAAATCTGGGCGATTTCAACTTTGGTCATTATCTCAGTTTCTGTTTATGCTAGGATGTTGAAATAAAAACATTATACAGGCACTTTTCTGATAGCAATCCAGTGGCTGATTTTTTATAAAAGGTTCATTTGCTTAGTTATAACATAAACTTGTGTTTTTTCTTATGGAAACAGTAGCTTGAAATGACTTAGAAAGAATCGCCATTTTTTTCCCGTTTCAGAAATGTATCATATGTCATACATCGCCCTCAGATTCGTTAAAATATTATGAAAAATATGGTTTGTATTTATGTGTCTCTACGCATGAGGTTATTATTATTTCACAGTTGAATCACTTGCTGCTCCACTATTCTCATTCGCTAAAATGAAACATTTCAACATAATCATATTTTTCGTAATTTTGGAATATCTCCATAATGCCGCCAACGATGACTTCAAATTTTAATAACTGACAGTTGTTTCAAACAGAGATCGCACCATCAAGTATTAAATCGTGAAATAATAATTACACCATGCGTAGAGACACATAATTCTATGATTCAGCCTACTTAATACTCAATAATTTGAATTCCATATACAAACTTTATTTTTCATGATATCTCAACGAAAATGAGGGCGATGTATGACATGATACATTTCTGAAACGAAAAAAAAATGGCGATTCTTTCTAAGTCATTCCAAACTACTGTTTCCATAAGAAAAAACACAACTTTATGTTATAACTCAGCAAATGAACCTTTTATAAAAAATCAGAAAAGTGCCTGTATAATGTTTTTATTTCAACATCCTAGCATAAACAGAAACGGAGATAATGACCAAAGTTGAAATCGCCCAGATTTCAATTTTGGCCTATAACTCGGAAACAAAAGAAGGTAGAGGAATGCAGCTGATGGCATTATCAGTTTCTCGAAAAAAGAGGACTATGAGGTGCCATTCGTTTTCCTCTATCTCCTCAGGTTAAAAAGTTTTAGTTCATGTAGCACCAATTTTGCCCACCCTGTACACTTGGTTCTTGGCTCGTATACTCCATCGCCGACTCCTATCATTGTTTTAGAACCATTTATTGGTATTCATTTTGAAATTTTGGGTACTCCATTCTTCCTTTTCACATATCATCGTGTTGAAGTTCTTCTCAATGCTCGCTTTTTCAATCATAACATCACTAGGAAGGTTCGCTTGCTCGGGGAGGACCAGGCTCCCTGATTTTTCATTCTCTCATTACCTGTACCTTCCCTAGATATTCTAAGGATAACCTCATGGGCTACAATATTGATCATTAGATGTTGCAATTGGGTTCAAGCATGGTGGGGTACACTGAAGGAAAAAAGAAGAAAAGTTTATTCATGGCCATCGGAAATTTTAGGACAATTAGCAAGTTGCGTGATTTTTATACTCGGTTGTCACATTGGATTTCATTTTTAAATGTACGATTCTCTAAGAATTTCCGTGAAAATTTTTTTCCATATTGATTTTCAAGAATGAGAAATAGTGTGTAGATAACCATCATTTATCTATTGTCTGGATTTTAGAAATTACTCCTTCCCAGAAACAAGAGGGAATAGGCAGTTTTCATATCTTCTCTAATAATCGGGCCACCTAAGCATGCTACAATTAAGTAGCATTGTCAAGAATGGAGTCAGATTTATCCAACAGGTCAATCTCAATATCGAATTAATATATGGATAACCTTAACCGGAAAACATTAAAACTGTAATCTCAAATTTACGCTGTCAAGAATATTACCATATAAATCAAAATAACCCTGTATAATATCATTCTTGTTCCGATTTCCAAAATATCATTCTCCGGTAATTCATCATATTTTTATCATTCCGTTATCGAGTCACACATCTTGAGCAGGGATTCGTAAAATTTCCAACTGATGCCATCTGGGATTCCAATGGCCAGTTTGCGTGTGAAGGTGGAACCTCCCTGGATATTCGGGCTTCGTCAAGCACACTTCCGCTGGTCGGACTCACCTACGCCCTGGCATGGCCTAGCTCCTCCCCTGATCTCTATCCGATAGAGGAAGTTTATTCCGCTATCAAGGATAATTTATTTAATAGAATTTAGTTGTTTCTGGGCGGTCCGTATAGAAACTAACTACGAATAGGAATGCAACGGAATAATTATCGATAAATTAGAGGGGTATGTGGAAGTTATAGGCAGGAACATTATGTCGTTTCGAATAACTACCTCATTTTGTTGTTAAAATGTATTTTCACGGAATAATTTTCTAGTTTATCTTTGCAGTTGCGAAATTGTGAATATGCAACGAATCGCTTTCTTGTTACCGACATCTGCAGAACTGAGAATTTCTTGGCTTTCCCATGTTGCAGAACGACTAGAACGATACCTGATGGCTAAAGTAAATTCGCATTATAAAAAATACAAACTTTTCGAATAAAATCAGTAGGTTTTCAACTGTTTGACGCTCAACCGAACTAAGAATGAATAAAATACAGGATCTTTCACGAGGAACCTCACCCATATTTATACGGGAAACTACTGAACGTATTTTCATGAAATTCAGCACTTATAAGTATTTCACGATGCTGATGAAATCTAAAATATTTTCAAGGCATGAGCACCTCCGGTTTTTCCGTAAATGACGTCAACTTCCGTTTTTCAAATTAGAACACTATTGCTATTCTATTTACTCTTTATAACCTAGTGAATGTCACATAGGTTTCTTAGTACTATACTACATTTTCATACTGGAGTATTTCAAGTTATGCAAAAAAGTATTTAAATGTCTTCTGTAGGCTTATTCCTTGAGAATTTTGAAAAGTGGGGAAATCCATAGGTCCGTCTGTTCGTTTAGAAGTTTTTCTGTCGTGTTATTGGAGTATTCTTTTTTCGAATGAATCACAAAGTGACGGACTATTCTGTCCATTATTTTTCAGTAAAATTTCAACACTCGATTCTTGATTTCCGTACAAGAGAAAAGCATAACTGAATCTTCCTACCATGTTTATATACGTGAAATATTTCCAGTATTAACAGGGAAAAGTCTTTTCAACATTCGCCAGGTCTTTGGAATTATTGAATTTACATAATATTTTCTCAAATTCATTATTTGCCCAAATTAAATAAACATTTCGATGAATACGTAATTACTAGAGGAAAGTCATCAAATATGAAATACTCAGTATCCTAATATGGAATACCTTCATTTCTTCAAGACTATAAGTAATAAACGCAACACTCGACCATCTTCTGTTTCATTCGGTCTACTAACTATCGCACTCACACCATCGAGTCAGTTGCGCGAACGCTAAACGTGTGGGTGTGGCAGGCGTGTTTTGTTTTGTTGTCGTGAAGAAAATTTTAAAGGTAAGTAATAAATGAGTAAATTACCAGCTGTTATGTTCGTATAAGTACATAAGTGTTATACTATTTAGTATATCGGTATTATGTTTATTCACCATTTTTTGATCTTTTGTCATTAAAATATTGTGACTTGAAAAGAATATTTAGAAGAGTTTGAACTAGTATAAAAATCCAAATATGGGCAGTCGTCGGTGTCTAATTATATGGAATATGCTCGAGATATGGGCTCTGGGCACATTATGATTGTGCTGGTCCAAAGTTTGATACTTGGATCTGTGACTTTTGCAAGTTATTATGAAATTTCTTTCATTTATCACAATATGTTATATTCATTTGATTGATCCCAAAGATATTAATGTCCATTTTTGTTATTGTTATGTTGATTTATGCTTATATTCCATATATGGGTACCTATTCCATATTTGGTTATCTACTCATTTGTGATTTTGTTTTTTGTGTTAGATTTTAATGTGATATCTTATATATTTGATTGAAGGCTGTTAGTTACTACATATAAATGTATGACTGATTAGTAAAAACATTGAACTGATTCAATCAATATGAAGTTTTCTTTTTATATCCCAAAAACAAAATGGTATTCCATATTTGGTGACTTTCCTCTACGATCTCTATATAGAAACGACAACATGGCGTACGAATCTGACAGGAACATTACTATAACCTAACATTTTCAAAATATACACGGTGAAATGTGTCAGAATTTCATGGCCAACCGGGATACTTTATGAAAGTGAATGGAGTATACTTTCAAAATATATGTTTTAAATGTGAATGTGTTCAAAATTAGTATTTCATTTACGCCTCCACATAATAAAATACATATTATCGGTGAGCAGAGCCTAATACTTAATGAAGATGCATAGGTATCCTCTAGAGTCTAGTGGCTCTGGGTGTTGTCACGGAATAGATTTTAACACTTTCTTCTCGAAAGAACATCTGAGTTTGTGATCTACTTTTCAATTCTCTGGGAATACGACGTGTTCTTTTCCATCTCCATGTACCTAATATTGCGGATCATTCCGGAACTAGACCAAATACTACAATCCCAAGGCTAGTCAGATGGTGGAGGCTCACCATCCACTCTTGGGTCAAAAATTAAGTTTACAGAACATTTTCAGTGAATTATAAATGTGCATGTTCCGTGTCTTTGTTAAACGATGAATTGAGGCCACAAATATGTCCCTGCATCTTGTTTGATGGTCATTAACATTAACATGTTTTACAGATATACTGCTGTTCCTCTTGACGTACCTACCAACGGCACTCTAGTATGTAACAACATGGTGAGGAGAGTATTCTTTATTTGATGAAAAATAGCATGCAGCTTGTTCTATGGCTGATTCCCACTGTCAACCTCAATAAATTCGGTTTCTCAAAGACAGAAGACTTTATGTGCTTCTGGGACATACATCACACGATTATACTAAAGAGTAAAGACCATAAGTGCTTGAAACTGAGTATGGTGATAAGTAGAGCTTCTTTTCCAGATTTGTCTTATCGAAAATAGTATAGTAGAGAGCTTCTTGGATAACCTATATTCACATGCTGCATCCATATCAAATTTCCGCTGATTGTTGCACACAGTATAACAGTAAGGAGTCCAAGTACAGATCCCCGAGGAGTGAGGGACCCCCGAGATGTTCTTCAGATTTGTGGACCAAAATTTGGTCCACAAAACTGAAGAATTTAGTCACCAAATATCATTCAGATCCACTACCTATTGTCAGTCCTGTAGGTAGGATGTCATCAATTTTAGCATTACCTCTGATTCCAGTGTGGTGTATAGTTTGGCATTACCCTTAAGTTATGCCCTCGTTATGAACTCAGTCATATTATGTAGTGCAGTTGTCGTGAATTTTGAACATCCAAATCCATGCTGCTGATGGGCAGTTGGCAGTGAATTTTCTTCTAAGTTGAGACTTGATAGGAGACTCGAATACTTTTGAAGTGACTGGTGGAATTAAAATCGGTCTGTAGGTATCAAGAACATCTTAATCCCCATTTTATGAACGGGAATGAAGATGCCAATTTTCAGTTCACCTGCAAAGTACCCCTGTTAAACGCAGTTATTCATTATTTCTGACCATGATTCCGCCAAGCAGTTGATGGCTTTTATCGGCAACCCCTCTGAGAATCCTTTTGAGCATCTCGCGACGATTTTGTTTGTCTTCTGGACTTCCTCAGGCGTAGTTAGTGACAAAAAAAATCAGGTTTTTCAATTTCTTCTTTTTCGTAAACTTCTCACACAATTATCAATTCCCGTTAGGTCTACTCAGTTTGGACCAGTTTTGAACCTATTTATTTAACCTCAGACCTTGAGATATAAAAAGTTCTGCACTATCACTCAATTAGAAGGCTCACTTAAGTAGGTTCAGTTTGATCATCAAGTGACCGTTGAGGTTTTGGTCAAATATAAGTAAACCTTAATTCGACTGACAAGTTTAAACTTGAATGTACGACTAAAATAATGTTTTTCTCATTGGATTTTCTTTCGCCAAAATTGAGAATATTAGAAAAGTATCGTTCTTTCAACTTCAAGGGCCGCTATACACAAATCATGACTGATTTTAATTTTTTAATTATTTCAACTATTTGAATTCATTATGGTGAACGTGTTGTGTTATAGTCGATAGTTCTTTCAAGCAATAATTTGTGTGTGTTTTCTTGACATTCCGATTTCTATTAGTTCTGAAAAAGATGCATCTATGTTCTGAAGAAATGTGTATTACTTCCATTACATAAAAATGTCATTCTGTTGTCATGTGATAATTGACTATGGCAGATCAGCTGTTGATACATATTTGAAAAGATCTATATTCTCTTTTACCTCTCTGTTATTATTTTGAATGAAGCATCAATAACGAAGATGAAGTCATCCATAGCAATGGAGCGTTGAAACTCATAATTGAAATTGAAATGTCTTCATTCAATAGAAATCAATTCTACACTACCACACGTACCTGGGAGTCGAATTGATGATGAAAAAGTGATGATGAAAATCTATAAATTGCCTAGCGCTTCATTATTCATTGGTTCAATTAGTTGATGAACAATTCAGGCAATTTTGTTGTACGCTATTCAGCATTCTTCTCTTTCTATTAGAATCCTGCGTCCTGCTCAAAAATGAATAATATAGAACTCTTTTGACTGTATTCGTTTAATAAGACAATACACAGAGCTGAATAAAGAAGATTATACGTCACAATAAGCTTGACATCACAATACATTGAAGATAGATTATTTAGCACCTCATGGGCGGACAAGGACCACATGCAGGGGGTGGACAACACGCTGTTGGACAACATGGTGGAGAAAAACATGGTGGATAACAGCATGGTGAGCATACTGGAGGTACCACTGGTGGGCAACAAGGTGGACAACAAGCTACAGGAGGTGGTACTGGACATGTGGGCATACAACGAGAAACTGGTACTATTTTTCCCACGGGAACAAGTGGCGGAGGTGCAGGACAAATTGGTGGGGGGCATGGGGCTGCTGCTATCAACGGAATAACTGGAGGGGGTGGACAACATGGTATACAGGGTCCACAAGGCCCACAAGGTCCACAGGGTCCACAAGGTCCACAGGGTCCACAAGGTCCACAAGGCTTAGGACAAGGTGAGCATGGAGCTGGGCAAGGTCCACAGGGTCCGCAGGGTCCACAAGGTCCACACGTTCCACAGGGTCCAGCTGGTGGTCCACAAGGAGAACAGGGACCACAAGGAGGAGCTGATGGTAGTCTTATATAGGCTGGATAACATTGGTATTCTTCCAAGCCACAACAAGGACTTCCATATTTCTTTCCCAGGTGCTTTCCGAAGGCGTAGGCACTAGGACCACATGTTGGTTTCGGCATGGTCAAACAAGGAGGGGCACCTTGACATTCAGCCCTTCGACAATCGTCTTGTAGACCATTTTTCCGCTCACAATCGCAACCCACGTAAAGTATACCAGCTCTCAACTCTACTGACTTAGATCTTGTCAGGGGGAAGCAAGCTTTGGGTTTCCTATAACATACCATCATCTGAGGTGGGTTGCATGGAACACATGGTTGCTCTGTTGGACATGGATTGCAAACTGGAACGCATGGTGGATTGCATGGGGTACAAATAGGTAGAACAGGGGGAACGGTAAGTGCGCCACACCCTGATGGAAAGCAAACTGGTACAGGGTTACTTGGAGGTGGACAGGTGCCTGGGCAACATCCTCCACAAGGTCCACAAGGTCCACAGGATGGTTTACAAGGTCCGCAGGGCCCACAAGGCCCACAAGGTCCGCAAGGTCCACAAGGTCCGCAAGGTCCACAAGGTCCGCAGGGTCCACATGTTGGTCTGCAAATAGGTATGCAAGGTTTCGGTAAAGGATCATAAATTTCAATTACAGGGCCTTGAATATGGGTTGGTACGCACGATGGGCTACATGGTCCACACGGTGAACAGCATTTGTCGTCGATTTGACAAACTAGACTTTTCAACTTTGCCAACAGAGATTTGCGGTTTTCACATGGATCTGGACAACAAGCGACTCCCATTTTAACTACACCAGTTACGAAAATTTAACACACAAGGATTGTAACTTAAATTTTATGAAAAAAATATCCAAAAACTTTCAACGAAAATTTTGATAAGCCAAACGGCAGATTAATGTTTCATAAACATTTCCTGGGAAACGACGGTATTTGTTTCATCAGAGATTATTTGATTTCTCCATTCATAATAATAATCAATATACAGGGTCCTGCAATAGTGCAAAAATCTTCCATAGCTGCCGAACCAGACATCTCAGAGATTTCGTTAAAAGGTAGACCTCTTGTACCTCCATTTCTGCATCTCAGGAAATTATTTTCTGGTATACAGGGTCCCTGATAACTGTTATTCAACAAATGCATGATTTCTTTAATGGATCACCACATTTATTTTCACATATTTTCAATTTTAATTGCCTCTTTCATGACGCAAAATATTAGGGAAATTTTTCCAACGGTACAGATCTTATTCGAAGAAAACTGCAAAAAGGTGAGGGAAAAGCAGTTCAGTAGAAGTCTTCTGACGATTTCCAGAAGCGATAGTAACATGAATTTGATCTGAATGTTTTTTAATTGAAGGATTTGCCTTGACACGGTTCCTAAACCATCAACCTCACAACCTGTTATATACAGGGAGTCCGTTATTAAGGTCCAAATATGAAGAACTTAAAATTAGTAGTTCTCGATTTTTTCAAATGGAACACTTCACCCTGTATTTTTTTCTACAATATGTAGACAATTGAATACATTACGTCCTTACATTTTCACAGAAGTAACCTTAGGATTATTTCAATTCCCGCATCCAGCAGACACGAAAAATTATATCGCAACTGAAAATTTTATTCAAATAATAATATAATAAAAACTAACGGACAATGGACATTCAAAAGAGGTCAAACAATGAAATGAAACTAAATGAATAATTATTGACAAACTTCAAAACCTTCCCAGAATCATATAGGTAGATACTTCCTGAGCATCATCATAAAAATGATATTTCTTTTCCGTACAAGCAATACATATTGATCACGTATTCAACCAATTAAATCAGTTTTTATCGGCTTTCCAAAAAAAATGTGGTCTGTATAAAAAAGGTGCCTCTGGTTCATTACTCTGAAGTCTGAAGTAAACAGTTTTCGAGAAAACTGGCATTTTATGATCAAAAACAATTTGCTAACGCATTGTGAATTTCTTGTAATCTTGTAACTTGTTGAATATGGTCGCTAAAAATAATAAAAAAAACTTTGCAATTTAAACCTAAAAACCTAGTTGTCAAATTTTGTTGAAATTACTTGTTATATAATTAGCAAATTATCCCTATGCTTATTTTTCCAATAATTACAGGAAATTTACAATGCGCTAGCAAATTGTTTTTGATCATAAACTGCCAGTTTTCTCGAAAACGGTTCACTTTAGAGTAATGAACCAGGAGTATACCTACCTTTTGTTCTGTGTAGCTGTGCAAATGCAAATTTGTTCAGTGTTGTAAAAGTTGGGGGGTAAAACCTTTGTAGATAGAAAGCCCCTGACTTGACGTCAGTGCTTTAGTTAACCCATTTTTGTTAATTCCGAATGGATAAGATTTTTTGGACAAATGTTGTATTGAATGATTGATTATTGATTATTATTAGACGTACTTCTTCGAACTACTTGTATTTGGATGCGAGTAGAACTCGCTTGAAACAACGAGGGCTATCCGCTATATCATTTGTATTTTTTTGACGAGAATGGTCTTGATCGACTATAAGCTGAACTCACTGATCACGAATCCGTGGTCCAATCCAATCCTGTAGTTAGTATACTAAATGCGCACTAAATACTCATCTTGAAAGGCAACAATCAACACAAAATTTCAGGATGTATATCGTTCTAAATTTAGATATCTTCCGTGTAACAAACAGAAAAAATTTCCATAACATAAATTTGAACTAGGAAAATTGATTTCTCGCACTGGCAAATGCGAATCTATACCTACCTATTCAAGGTGAATTGAATACATGAAATGTGAAATTGCTTAATCAAGGTAAATCTACGTACAAGTTGAACGAGCGCTTCATTTTATACGTATCTTCTCTTTACGAATTTTTCCTGTTTCCTTACAAAATCCGATTTTTCCTATGGTTCTCCTGTACTCCTGTTGAACATAATACATTATAATATAATATGTTGTATTTAAATTTCGCGCTTCATGATTTTCTCCCACTCCCAAGTTCCAATATCCTATGTCAATTGTCAAACTGACATTCGATTATTTCGATTGTCAGTGTCAGATTGATACATTGTAAACAAATATGAAATAAAAGTAATGAATTGGTGATTCATGAATATTGTGTCAAACTTGGGACTTCATACTAAACGCTTTTTAAGTTTTATTTCTAAGATCAAACGAAACATCTGCAATCATGACTTCAATGTTTGATCAGTTTGAACAGGCATCTATTAGATCAAAAAATAATAACATTATGGCAGAAATGGTAATGATAATGAAATGAAACTCATTGTATCCTCAGATTGTTGCCTTAGACTACGTGTTTTCGAAGAACCCAAACGAGCTCTCATATATATCTGAATATTTCCCTATTTCATAGCTTTCCGTTCAGCCATTACATTTTTGCATCTATGACTTATCCTCTCTGTTAAGAAACTACTGACAGCTTATAGTAGGTTATTCATTTGTATTTTGTTGATAGCAAAAGAAGGGTGGAGAATGGTTCTGTTACTGCCCAATTTTCTTAACTATACCTACATAATTCCTTTTTGATTCAGAATTTGCAATATATTTTTGTTGGCTGATAACAACCATTAACCAATCAAATAGTCTAAGAACTAATACAAGGGAGAACAGACCTTAAGGTCGCAGTGAACTGTAATCCCTTTCTAACTACAGTAAAACCTCTCTTGGGCAGACACCATCCGCCTAACACAAATGTTTGGAAGGTGAATTCCGAATTCCTGACTATGAAAATGCTGTATAACCGATATAACTGATACAAAGCTCCTTCATGAACTCCAAACCTCTTTTTGATATTGTATTGAATACCTAATTGAAATCCAGAAAGACACCCAATATTAACTGTTTATCCTCGACATCTTTTTTCCCTTTTGTCATCTCTAAGTTCTACTTCTCACAAAGAAGATTGATTATGTAATGATTGGGGAAACCTGTTTGTATCTCATATTCATATAAATAAATAAAAAATAAATATGTATAATATTTATAAGATGATTCAAAAAACATTTGGCCCTTTTTCTAATATTTTCATTTCAGAATACTTTGGACTACATAAACATGACTTTAGCAGATAATGTTCCTATATTCAGCAAAACCAAAAAAGATTTCACTCCAGCTTATAAAGTTACACATGTAGTACTTGAAAATAGATATTTAGTGGCAGCATTAGCGAATGGATCAATTTTCAGAATGCATCTTCAATCACCAAACACAAGAGATGGTGTGTTTCTAAACAGGGTTTAAGATTTACAGGGAAATTTACTAATTTATGCTAATTTCTTCAAGAAATTTCACTGACTAAGTTTACAAGTTGCCGATTAAGCAGTTTGTTCCTGGATCCTACTGGTAACCATCTGCTCATCAGTCTAGTACCTACATCCAAAGAAGTTGGTCCGGAACTACTTTATTTACCTAGAAAAACAAATAAATTGAGGGCCACTACAAAGTTTCGTGGACATGAAATCACTGAAGTTGCTTGGAATAACTTGAATACATCAGAAAGCACAACTGGGCCAATTTTGTTAGGTAATAAAGAGACATTTATGATTTTTATCACAATTTGGATAATTTTTGTTGTATTAGGTACTTCAAAGGGCTTAATTTTCGAAACTGAAATTGTGCTTGATGGAGAAAAGTTCTTCACTTCTGGATTTTCTTCAATAGAACAGTATTGGCGACAGGTAATATTGAGTTAATTCCATTATTAGATTTTCTATTTACTCAATAGTTATACTTTTGGTCTCAATTCATAATTGATTCTCTATAAGGGCTGATCAGAAATAACTTGAAATTGTTGATAGGAAATTGTTTTTAAATTTTTCATTAATTTCATGCCAGTATTATAGTAATCGGGAATAGATATTTGTTGTTAATTTTTCATATTATTTGCTAAATCAAAAATAGTTTTTATTGAATAAAATATATATACATCATTTCAATTATGCAAGCTATACATTTCATAATTATTAATAGTTATAAAAGATATTAGAACTTTTGAAATATCCAGAAACAAATAAAAAAATTAAATAATATTTTGCACCACTTAATGTTAAATGGTATTTTTATCAAGCTTCCAAATTATCTTCCACTCTATGGAAATAGAGAAGTTGAGGGATTGGTAAGTCTCTCCTGACCTTATATTTAGCACTTGTTTGTCCAGCACGAGGGTGAATTATTATATTGTTGAGTGGAGTAGATGTCATGTAGTAATTATTTTTTTATATAGTTCATATATTGACTAGATCAGTTAGGTTCAGTGAGCATTTAAAACAGAGTGAAATCACATAAAGAAACCTAATAAAAATCAATATCTGATTCCACTGTGGGTTACATGTTCATTTATTCTTTTATAAACGCAAATATTCAAGAACGATTAGCAAAATGAGTTTTTCAATTGGAGTAATGCTTTATTCAGTCATATCTTCATTTTACATCGAACTAAATGCAAAATAATTCGTAGGCTTGTCAAAGTTAATATCTAAATAATCACTTCACTCTGAGTATATTATTCCTGTGTATGTGTGATATTGCATGGAAATGAATTTGTGGATCCTTTTGTGCAGAATGAACCACTATAATTCTATACTATACTAAAATGGTAACTCGGTAGACCGGCCCGAGGGAATCTGTCCAAAAGTGGGTCCAGAAGAATCTTGAAAGCGCAGCGAAGCTGCGCTACAGTGAAAAAATTTTTATACGGTCAAAAAGAGGAATAATCGATTCAAACGTGACTGAAATTTCGATTCTCTAGGCGATGTGAAAGTATTTTTAAAAAATTCGAGAAATCCGCGAAAAAAAAACGACAAAAAGGGCCATTTTAAACTCGATAAAACTTTTTTCACAGATATCCGGGCCGTAATGTAAATATACGGATCGAAAGAGGAAAAGTCAATGCAAAATAGCTTGGTATTCATATTTCCCATTATTTTCCCATTATTTCAGGAAAATTGATCAAACTTTGACATTTCGCCTATAAAATCACCCGAGTACTACGATGAGGATAACTCTTCCTTTGTCTAAGGGATAACTACTTAAGAGGTAGATCTGCTGGCCCATACTAGTTTCAATCTATTTCACTAAATTGTTGCTCTTATGATGGGTTTCACAAAGCGTAATCACCGGTGATCCGAGCTTGATCTACAATCAACTCGATGTTTCAGTTCAGAAATCAGAGAATCAAGCCGTTGATCTCGAATCACCGGTGATCACGCTTTGTGAAATCCACCGTTAATCTTTGTATTTATCTTGGTGGGTCATATGTTACAATGACATTGGGAGGACAATGGTGCATCGCTCCTCCTGACGAATTTATTCTCACATATACATTAATTATGAAAGCGTATTCTACTTTATGTGGTAACTTCATCAACAAATGTAATCAAGAACGTGCAGACTTAAGCAATATTCCTGTTTCTCCGGAAGTGACAGTCAATAATGAATAAATAGATAAAATATTGGTAACTGAAAATACAGATAATTTATAGGAGTACGATCACCTGCTGCCTGGCAGAAGATTGTTCCATTAGGTCATGTAGTAAATATATGATTTAGTTGGGATACATCGCTCTTATAACTCAATAGGACCCTCACAGCAATTCTGTTCAAATCCGTCCATTTTTCACCATTGCAGATTTGTATACTTTTCGTAATATAGTTGAGGTGATAAGAGTATCTCGTGAAAATGTGGTGTGCAAGTTCAACAGGGATAATATGCAGAAAACTATCATATACTTTCGAATGTGTTCCATTGAAAAATAATTATGTGTGGCATCCTTGGCAATTTTCCATAAATTATTTATTGATTTTATCGTTTATTGCGAAGAACAGTCCAAGGTTTGTTTAATTAATTGTATAACATGGTGAGCAAATTATTTCTGTTCATTTTATTCTTTCTGTACTTTAATTTTTGATTTTATGATGTTCTGAACCCCAAAAATCAGTATCGATATTGCAGAACTAAAAGTAGATATACAATTTATCGAATTCATATTCAGATTATAATCGATTCGATTTGATCATTATCTTCAAGGTGTTTGACATTGGCAAAGGAACAAATACCCCAATCACAGGGCTGGAATACTTTGAGATACCAGGAGCCAATAGATTGATAATTTTCGCAGCTACAGCTACTAGATTATATTATTTCACTGGAAAGGGAGAGCAGGATGACAAACCAACTTTACAACAAGTTTTCAACAGATACCTCAACATACCAGAGCCTGAAACATATATAGAGATGGAAAGTAATTTGAGATATTCCAAACTCAAATTTTATTCCGATAACTTAACAACACCTAATTATTTCTCGTGGATGACTGGCAAAGGAATAACATATGGAAAGGTTCGAAATGTTTTGTATTTTTTTGACAGAATTGAACACATTGACCTGATAACCTGCATGTCATTCCAGTCAGGCACTTATACTCTGGACACTTGTCATCATGTATTCAATAAATAGTAGAATAATAGAAGTGGGATTTGAACCAACAGCCTACTATTCTGTTCTGATCAAGTAACATGATTCATTCATTTGTTACTTTTTAATATTGTAATCATCTTACTATTGGAACAGATTAAAAACATTTTCTTCCTTATAGCTGGAGTGTAATTCTACAGAAACTCTCTCATCAATAAAGTCAGGAATGAAAACTATATCATTCCCTAAACCAAAGTATGAAGACTATTCTGTCAGTCAGAAGTTCCCAATTGCTATAGTGGTAACAGAGTTTCACATTCTTCTTGCTTATACAGATATGGTGAAAGGAGTTTGTTTATTGAATGAGGAAGTCGTTTATGAAGACAATTATAATGAAGCCTTTGGAAAACTAATCAATATACTGAAAGATTCAAGAACAGGTATCAATACTTGGATGAGATATGTGAAGCCTATAAAATTTTTGTTGGGGACCAAAAAAAAATTGAAAAATATTGGTGCATAATTCTTTTGATCATGCACTTGGCATCACATTTTTCTCCTTTCATTTTTCTCAAGTAAAAATACTATTTCAGATTTTCCAGATGAACATCACATACTCCACTTAACAATGCAAATGTCATATTTCTATTATAAAATGAAAATAAGATACACGATATTCTTTGAATTTTTCACACTTTATAAGAAATCATGAAACATAATCTGATCTGTACCAAAACCAGGATTCTTATACATCTATCATTAAAAAATTTGACGAATGTACTGTATTGATGCAGTACTACAGCATTGAAATGTTCCACATTGACTAAGAGGTGAAAACAAGGCCGGTTTTGGCACAACACAGATTTTGAAGACGCGTCTTGTATACTATCCAAACCTATGAGGACAGAACAAAAATGGCCTCTTTGGTAACCCTTTCTTCCAGCGCCCTTGGCAGTACTCAAACCTGGCCCTGGGTAAAATAGATAATAGTGATTCCACAGAATAGAGCATTGAGTGTTTTTCCCAGTTTTATAAAAGGAATATGAATATAAAAAAAAAATTTGACCATGAGTTCAATCCTGCATCCAAGTATGTGCAGTTCATCTGGAATCCCCCTGTGTGAAATGGATTGATAGATAAATACGTTTTATTGAAGGTGACATTTGGGTTGTGAGTGAAACTGCTGTATTTCAATATAAAGTGACGAGAGAAGAGAGGAACGTTTGGAAAATATTTGCTGACAATCAGCAATTTGAATTAGCCAAAAAATACTCAAGAGGAAATGAAGTTTCCTACAATCAGGTGCTTATAAAGGAAGCTGATATGCTGTTTGACAAAAAGAAATATGAACTTAGTGCTCAAATATACGCTGAAGCTGAGTCGAGTTTCGAAGAGATATGTTTGAAATACATTCAAGCAGATCAACAAGACGCTTTGAAAATATTTCTGAGAAGGAAGTTAGATAATCTTAAGCCACAAGATCAGACACAGATTACTATGATTGTAATATGGCTGGTGGAATTATACCTGAACAAATTAGAAGAAAAAAGACTGAGTGGACTGGGGGACACAGTTGCTTATCTGGATATACAAAAAGAATTTGAAACTTTCCTAGCTCTCTCTGAAGTTAGTAAATGTGTTAAAAATAATAAATCCACCATTTATGAGATGATGGCTAGCCATGGGGATAAGGCAAATTCAATGAAATTAACGATTGTGAATAAGGATTTTGAACAGGTATGTCTTCTTATATAATCTTCAAAGATATAAATATTCACTTTTTATGGGTTGTTACACTCCCTTTCAGAGTATATGAAAATGTTGCCAATGTTAATAATTTTTTTCAGTTGATTAGGCAGAATATTTACAAGAATAGCTTCTATGAAGCGTTGGAGGTTCTCAAAAGTCAGAGTAATTTCGAACTGTACTATCATTTCACGCCTATCTTGATTCAAGAAGTTCCTAAACATATGGTCAAGGCTTTGATTGAGAATGGAAAGAAATTGTCTCCTGTAAGACTGTTACCAGCTCTGGTTAGTTGCGAAGGAGAGCATCATTCTAAAGAGGTCATCAAATACCTAGAGTTTGTTATTGATAAACAGAAAAATTCAAACAAGTCATTACACAATTTGCTGCTTTCACTTTATGCCAAATATGATCCTAGTCAATTGTTAGATTACTTGGACTCCCAAGGAAATGAACTTGGCTTGGTATGTATTCGACAGATTGACTTGTTTGTTAACTATAATTTTGGAAATTTTTTCAGATTAATTTTGATGTACATTTTGCTCTGCGCTTGTGTCAGGAGAGAAATCTGATAAAAGCTTGTGTACATCTTTCTTGCCTATTGGGTTTGTGGGAATCGGCAGTTGATCTCGCATTGGAAATCAATTTAGACCTTGCAAAAGAAATTGCGAATAAACCACCTGAGGAAGATAGCGAATTGAGGAAGAAACTTTGGCTGAAAATCGGTAATATACTGTTTACAATTAAAAATTGGACACAAAAAAGCATCAATATATTTGATCACGTTCAATTCAGTCATTGGAATACAAACGAAAAAGTAGACTGACCCTGTACCTAGGTAGCTCATATTCAACTTGGTACAATTACACTTTATCCAATCTATCTAGCAAAATGCCATTGCAATAAAACAACTCTTCAGTATCCTTTAACCCAATAATTTTTCAGCTCAGTATGTGGTTGCTGGGAAGAATGACATCCAAAAAGCCATGGAATTCTTGAAACAGTGTGATCTTATAAGAATTGAAGATATTCTTCCATTCTTCTCTGACTTTGTCACTATCGAACATTTCAAAGAAGCTATCTGCAATTCATTGAAGGTATACTCCATTCACTTTTATAAAGTATCGCGGTTTGCCATGAAATTTTGACACATTTCACATTTCACATTTTGAAAATGTTAGGTTATGGTCATTGCACTGTCAGATACGCCCACAACGTTGCCGTTTCTGCTAAAAAATCGTAGTAATTACGTATTCATCAAAATGTTCTTTTGGGAAATTAATGAATTTGAGAAAATATTATGTTAATTCAGAAGACATTTAACTACATTTTTGCACAACCTGAAATACTCCAGTATGAAAATGTAGTAGTTCTACGAAACCTGCGCCACAGTTAAATCTTCGAAGAACTAACTCCATTTACAAAGTTGAAAAAGAGTAAATAGAAAGTAGACCTGGCAATGTCGCTAAATTTTCACGAGTGCCAAACTGCGTCTGTTCTAGGGGAAAAAACTTGATAAACCTAAATCATGGCCAACCGCGATACTTTATAAAAGTGAATGGAGTATATGTGTAGGAATTTTGCAAGATGGTCTATTATAGTAAAAATGATTGGTTTAGGAATACAACCAACATATTCAAGATTTGAAGGAAGAGATGGAAGAAGCTACCAAGTCTGCAGAAACAGTTAGAGAAGACATACAGAAATTCAGAAACAGATGTACATATATAAATTGTGGTGATGTGTGTGATGTATGCAATGTCATGATTCTGATCAGGCCATTCTACATTTTCCCATGTCAACATAAATTCCACTCAGACTGTTTGAGAGAAGAATTGGAGCCCTCATTAGGTGAGTGTTTGAAATAAAATCAGAAGATTCATTTTCAAGTAACTTTTTTTTCGGCAAACTTAGTTGAAGAAAATGGCAAAAGATTTGTCATAAAACGTTAAACTAATTTCAATTTTGATCACAACCATTTTGTACACGATTATTTATGGTGAATATATTTCTTCTAAAATTCTGATATTTATGAATTGATTTTTAAAGAAGAAACATTTATATCTTTCAAAAGCACTGAGCACTGCATGGCCTTACAGCCACCAGTGATCAAAATGAACCAACCAAGTCCTGATCCTGCCTTCATCTATTTGAATTTAACCTTCCATATCCCACTCATTTGTGCTTCTTGACCTACATAAATCGAGCAACCAGCGTGATTGTTTTTCGGAGGGTAAACCTAATTCTGTCAAGAAAACTTTCAAATTTGTCAACCTAGGATAGGATTAGTATCAACAAAATGCTCCTTCCGTATTCTTATGAAAATTGAACATTTTCTGATACACCAAAATTCAGAAATGTCATAAGGTGAATTTGTTATAAGTAATATTATATTTAGGTCCAGGAAAAAAACATAAATTAGCAGAATTAGACAAGAGGCTTATAAGTTTGACTCGTGTGGATAATGTTAGTATGGGTTCTACAGGACTATCCAATTTGGAAATGTGCAGAGCAGAAATTGATAATATAATTGCTTCAGAATGTCTCTACTGCGGGGAAAGTATGATTCAGAATATTGATAAACCCTTTTTAGATGATCTTGAATATGAAATACTGAAAAAAGAATGGGAGTAGTATTATGTATTATCAAAACCATGTTATAAGATTCTTCACTGATATTTTTTGTGATATTTATATTTAATCAAACCATAAGTGAAAAATATTGTTATAAAATAAATAAGAATTTATATTTTAGTATAGGTACAAATGAAATTGAAGACCATTTATTTATATGATTTATTTCTGCTTACATATACAAGTCCTCTATGATGTATCACATTTATTGTGTTCAATAAATTCTATTCGTCAAATCCATCTTCTCATTCCTCTAGTCTAGAGTCTAGTCAAAGATAAAATACTCATTACATATTTCGAAAAATTGGTTTTGAAATTAACAAATTTTCTGATAACTTGTACTGACATAGCATAGTGACCAATAAGCTTCTAATTGTACTGCATTTATGTAGTAAAAATTTTGCATTCAGATGGGCAATGCTTCCAAGCTAAATGCATAACCACATTGTTTGAGACTAATACTGTCTCAAAATTCCAAAAATACATTAATCGTGGCGAAATGATGCAGAATATAGACCTCATTAGGACGAGCGCTCAAAAATCATGAAACGAGAGCTCTTTTTCAAAACAAAGAATTTTAGGTAGAAATAATCGCAGTTTCTATTTTACGCGTGTGCGTATGAATGAGCATCAAAATTTTTTCTTAGTCACAAAAATTTTTTGGACACAAACTTTTTTTTCTTATATAGATCTCGTGTTTCAGAGGATTTGTATTGAATCTTCAATAAAAAACGTGATTTAGATTTTCAGAACAATAATTTTTATTTAACAAACATTTACATGATATGTCTATGCAGGGTACTTATACTAAGAAAATTTCTGAAAAATATACTTAGACCTAAAAAAAATAGCATATGCCTTACATCGACTCACATATTTGTAGTCATGAAAAGGTGAAAAGCGATTGTCTAAAAGCCGACAGATTTTTTTCATATTTATCAATTTTTCGAATTTTATATGAAAAATTTTATAAAATTGGAACAATGTCGAAATTATCGTTTTTTCTTAACATCTTAAGAACCTATTTGAATATCATTGATTTTTCTTTCAAATGAAAAAAAAAAGCGAATTTACGAGGGTTTTCGTGGATGTTATTTTAAATACAAAAAATTTGTGTTGTGAATGTGCGTTATGCATTTAATTGGCTGAAATGAATTTCAATAATTACAATAATTGTAATATTTATAATTGTACTTTATTTGGGGATTTGGATATTGATTTGATAAAAAATAAATCGAGAAAACATTATTATCATTGGTTTAGCTAGGGATTTTTTCGCGGTGATTTTACTTATTATTCAGGTCAGTAATTAATCTTTTCTTTAATGCAAATGATTAAAATTGTATGTTTCCTCAATAGATTTATATTTTTCTTCAATCTGTTATTTAAGGGGGGCAATAAATTTTTCAGTGCCCTAGCTTCGCAAAAGCAAATGATTCTAGAATTCATTTCATTTCCTATTTCATATATTTTTTCAACTGACGGACCACTCATTTTCAGAAATTAGAATTTGAAGAGGAAATTTTAGTTTGAATGTTTCCAGAACAAATTTTTCATGTTTTTGAATTCATTGCCTTATGGGACTTAGACGAAAGAACTTGAAGTTGAATTACAGTATTTTGAAATTTGATCAATCCGTAAACACAATATCATTTCAATTACAAACCAACTCGTATAAAATGGAGAATAACCAGCAATCTAATAAAGAATGAACAGCTTCTGCCCGGCACAAACAGTGTTAATGAAAAACGTAAGGCTATTTGAACGGAACGAGCGTTACACGTAGTTGGAGTATACCGGCCAAACCTTTGCATTACACAATAACACGCCAAATTAGTAAATTACACATGTCTGTACCCGGCATTATCTATTGGTGTCTGCGGAAAAAGTCAAACAATGCACATTTTTATACTCCACATTAAAATTTGTTTTATTTGTATTGTCCACAAAGTTTTATTGATTCAAAAAAAATTGAGTGAAATAGAGTGTTTTTGCAGGAAGAAGTGCTGACAGACATTGTGAGATTCTTCATCCTTGGATGCAAAATAAAGTCAAAGCAAAAAATTGGTAAGGTAGACTGGACTGGGGAAAATGACACAGCAGCCTTTAACATCTTCATATGATCAAAACCTGCTTTTTCGTCACCTCAATATCAATATCCACCTCCTGATACCTGATTGTATCAGTGAGATTCGCACGCAGCCGCGCTAAGCTTCAATTCGATCAAGTCTGTTTTATCGCAAAATTTGAAGATTACTTAAGTAGGTGCTTTGAAGTTTATCAATAAGGTCGTTTGATACTTTTGCCCCATGGCACGGGGCAAATGTAACATATTGTCAACATTTCAAAAAATATGTAAAATCGTTTTCTTCCTTTTTTCGAAAAAACTTTCTGATACCTGAGATCTGAGGTTTAGGAAGTGGTTAATTAAGTGTGGTATCAACCATGCTAATAAAAAAAAATAATGCCACCTTCCAGGATTTAATTGGAACTAATCAAATTTTACAACCGGTTTGCCCCAGTCTACCTCACTCAACTTCTACTTTCACAAAGTTTCGTTTGCACAATTAAGTACTGAAAATCTGCAATAAGTGCAATAAGAATCTATTTCGATTGAAATTTCGGTTCCTACTAAGGTGTGCTAATGATAAATTGAATCAAAAAGCTTTATGAAACCGTTGATGAGTATATGATCACAAAAGTCATAAAAAATGGCGTATATTTCAGAACCACAGAATGTCTGGAAATCTTACAGGAACATTTGCTGTAGACTGTTTCTCAATAGATGAACGAGTAGTGAATCGAAAATTTTCAAACGATTCTATTTCTAAAAAAATATCCTTTATGTTTTTGGGTATCAACGTTCTCTATCATAATTTATTTATACACCCGAAAGCATATTTTTATATGCTGTTGAAACCGAAAGGAACTATAGTTTCTCAATTAATCATGACATTCTCAAAAAACAGGAAAATTCTGTTTCACTATATCAAAGTTACAAATGTTATAATAGCCTGAAAAATGTATTCATGTGATCTTTAACAATTTATGTATGTACATGTATTGAAACGTTGCCTAAAATTAATTTTAATCACAGACGAAAATAAGCTATACCAGTCGGCAATTTCTATATACAACACCTTGAAAGTATAAATATATATATTATATATAAACATCTGAATAATATATACTACTGCTTTAGGACAACATAACAGGCTCAGAAAAAAAATCATACGCATTTGCTTTCTGTGATCTCCTTTGTTCTTAAAAAATGGAGTGTCATCATAAAATTAATCCTATGATTATATCACCCTATTTTGGATCTGCGTCAGCATAATGGAATTTCGGAACTGATTAAAACGCTTAATATTTATTGAGATAACGGTTTTGTGCGCATGAAAGAGAAGCGATATTCAAGTGAATGTGTGAACATCAGATTTTAAGAGCACCACTTCTCTGCAGTATTGACGTAAGCACAAGCTACAGACAGATTTAACAGAGATCTACTAGTACCGCCAAATACCAAATTGTACGTCAACCATAGATTTTTTGTAGAAAACTACCGAAACAAGTAACGTGCACATTCACCGGGTTTTTATAGAGATTAGGGAATGCCTTTATAATTATTATTAGTTCAGTAAGTGTCGTATATGCACCAAACAAGAATTTGGAAAAATCTTCAATGCTGCTTTAACTTCTGACGCAGAATGGTAGATGTTTTCACAGTAAAAAGTTAAAAAAGAACATGACAATTTTTCGTTTTGATCAATAACTTGAGTATTTTGTTAACATGCATTTGGACATTAAATTAAATTTCCGAATAAAAAATGATTATGTCATGGATTTGAAAAGTAGATACACCAAAAAAGAAAATTTTGTGTCAACAAGGCTAATATTATCTCATTTTACAATTCATCAACAAAATCATGACAGCTCAAGGGAGCCTTTACACTTCAAATAATCCTAAAGCTGTAGTGGGGTATTGCTAAATTTATTGACTATTTTTCCTGCTCAACTTCGAATCTTCGTGTTACACAACCATTCAGTATTGCAAGTCATTGTCGATCCTTTTCATTTCTTCGAACATCCAAATTATTATCAGGCCAAACTGACCATCCTGAACACATTGCTGTCCTAAGATTCACTTATAGAGAAGCATGCCTCCCAATCACTTATTCTGCGAGTTGAATTGAAAAAAGTTACTTATAAGTATTTAACAATTACGTTTTAACGAAAGCAACATATTTTATAACAACGAAGCACTTCAATATGCACTCAAATGAACTTAACGACTTCCGAATAAATGTATGAATTTTGTGCCGAATATTTCCATTAGGTTCCATACTTTGTGCTGGCTTTCAGAATGATGATTGTGCCTCATAGCATCATTATCTGCCATTGAACGAGAAGATGATACTATGACCTGGATGAAAACAAATTGTCAATTAGATCACATACATCAATCAATATCACAACTTTATTCGTTACAAGCCGCGAAGACATCATGTGTGAACTCTTACAACAACTTGAATTAGCTTCAAATCAATTTTTTTCAGAAATAATCTGCCTATTAGAATCCAGACTCAATGTAACATCTTTCGAGGTCATTAGCCGAAATTGTGTGGTACATTTTATCAGCACGGTTATTTGACGTTGGGAAATATTTTTTGTAGAAAAAAAACTCACATTTTCTTTAAAACTGATGGGAATACATCCAAGACATTTTTGCAGAATGAATAAGTAGGATAAACAAAAAAAATGTTTAACTTTAGGGCTGAGTTGTCTTCACCGGCCACTGTTATGGCTACATGCAGTACCTCGAGTGTATATATTTCGAAAAACTGCAATTTAATTTATGCTCACCTTTGAATGCTACGAAGATGGACGTGGACGCTTGCAAATTGAGTTTCCTGAAGGAATAGTAGCTGTTGTGTTCGGCACAATCATCGTGGAATGCAAAAGAAGGCTTGTTTCTTCAGATGGGGAAGTATCTTCAAGAGGAGGAGGTGGGCATATATACAGAGGTACCTGGCTAGTCTCTGTTAAACGGTTTGAATCGACCAAAATGGGTTCCTGCTGTTTGTCCTTAGCACTCATTATATCATCCAGTAAAGTGAATTGGGATCTAGAATTTTGTATGAAAGTATATGATTACAGAGACTTCGGAATATTACACAGGGTGCTGAAGGTAACTTTGCCCTTTATTGGTTTCTACAATGTTTTGTACGAATTGAAAGAGTATAAAATCATTTGAATTTTTATGGGGGTTTCTAAGCGTACTTTCAGGCACAGCACTTTCCGTCGATTCAACAGGACAACAAGCCAATGAGCATGGAACACTATGAGGATGATGAAGGCGATAAACAACGATTAACATATAAGTTTCATCGGACTGTAAAGATAAGAAATTTCAACTTTCACTAAGAAGACAAGATGCATGGCTCATGACTGTGTCTAAGGAAACTGAAGGATGTAAAATTGTAATAAACAACAAGACAATAAAACATTAATGACCTTCCGTTACTCGGCAGTGCACGCATAAAGCTGTGTCAGCCCGATACATCGAATCACAAATCAACAAAGTTTCGGAAATATCAAGTTATTCAAGAGATATTATCATCAGGAAATTGACAGTGGAGATTTAAAAATGCTGCGCTAAATCTGTAGGCACTAACCTATGTCATCCAAACTGAATCTGACACGAATAAGACAGCACAGATGGAAACATTGAGAACCATCGTAGGAACAGGATGAGAAACAGCGATAAAAATCAACATAGAAAAGGTGGTTACATTGTTGTACTAGGACCAAGAAGTCCCGAGTTCAATTCCGAGGTTTGGAAAGACATTTTTGTGAGAAGGTATTGGCCACCATCCACTGTTGGTTCGAAAATTAACAGTGCTGTGCCTAAGGTGGCAGAAGCACACAGTAACTAATCCTACACAGAACACAACTGATACTCCTAACTCACACAAGATCAGAAGCTTGTAGATTTAGAGACCTAAGATTTATCAGTATGATCTTAATCGTAGTCAGTTGGATGAATGCAAAAAAGAAGATATTTGTGTGACCATGTTTTTACATGGTTTACTGGTATACATCGCTAAGAACTTAGAACTTCCAAGCTGTCTACGACCAATAGGAAGACCACCGAAAGACAGGATGATACACCGAATTGGGGCAGGCTTCGCAACTGACAAAACTAAAGGTCCTCCAGTCTAAGGGACGGTTTCTCAATTGCGGGTGTACATATGGCAACCCTAGGGTAACCCGCTGTAACTGGCCGTAACAGAAGTATGGAAAACATAGCAAACTACTGTACAAGTTATAGATACCATTTTCCACTGATCTTTTCTCTGTAGTGTAGCAACCAAGACTCATTTTTATAATTTTTTAAATTAATGGGAATTTAGAAAAACACATCCTTCATTGGACACTGTAATGAATAAATTTATTGGGATGCAGAAGTCATTATTGGTCGAAATGAATTTCTTCTTCTTCCTGTTCGGCGCCCATCGAAACAAAGACTTCCTCTTTGCTCGTAAGCCGAACTTAGGGCACTTAGGTTATGTGACTCATTGTTCCTACCGCAATAAGTAAAACTAGAACAAGAGAGAGTCAGACCCGAAGGCAGGTGGACAAAAATTCCGAGAGCCGACAGGGATGAGGACCCCGCACCATAGAGATAGAAGGTGTTGGTTTCCCAAGGTGTGCTTTCGGCTAACCTTACCAAGAGCTTACTTCGGATGATTTGCTGCACGTGAACAGTAGGTATGGGTTACGCCGTTTCATCACTGAGAGCCATTCTCTGTAAATGTTTGTTAAACAGATGGCTCTTACACTTACTTCCTATCGAGAACCAAGAGTTTTTTGACAGAATCAATTGACATACGAGAGAAGGTGCTGCAACTTTTTTGGCAATTTTTCATTACTTAGATCGAGTAATGATGTCATTATCTCAGGCACAAGTTTTTTCAATTCACCAATTTTTGACTTACCTTGGCGTTATTTGCGACTTGAGGTTTCGCGTCCTTTCCAGTTCTTGCTGATAGGTGGGAAGTGCTTTAGCAGTCTTATGTCGGGAAGGCGGGGAGGACAAGCGTCTATTAGGGGAATATTCACTTCCGGAACCGACGTCGTACAAAGATGTATTGTCAGATATCAAACGTTCACTTTCTGGATCACCACCGTTTTTATTTCCACTACTGTCCGATTTTTTCAATATCGATTTGTTCCTCCTGTGGTGCTCCAATTGGGGGCTCTGCCTACTGTCTATCGAATCTACTGACAAAGTTGATTTACTACTATTTCTTCCTGAAACGGCAAAATAAATTTAATCGGTGAGCAGATTGAGAATAGGTATACAAAACTATCGATTTCATAAAGTTCAAATTGCTTATGAATTCATATTATAATGACTAAAAAGACGGGAATAAAGGGTGTTTCAATTAGAACGCAAAATTTCAATGTTCAATAAAACACGTCGAATGATTTTGTTTGGGGGACATCTTTTGACGTATATCTGAGGCTTAACCGAGCAACTCCCTGAGAGGAGGCGCTTCAACCCCTCTAAATTTAATAAGGAAGAAGGGTTGAGTAATACTTCCGTTGAAAGGTCTTGGAAGCCTCTTTACAATGGTGTATAAAAAACGTGAACCATTTCCACCAAAAACGCTCTGCACTTCTTCTTCTGGGCTAACGAATTGTGAAGGAGTGTCGTCAAATAAAAATAACTGCAATTATGCTACCCCATGTTAAAGACGGTTTTTAGTCAAGATTGTATTATTGTATGAAAGCCAATGGAGGACTATTTGAACATTTTATTTAAAAACGCAGATTTGATTTTTTTGAATGTAAGCATGATGAAACAATTCAATTTGTTTGAGAATGTGATTCCTTAAGTTTGTAAAGAGGGCATATTGAAAATGGGCTTTTACATTGAAAAAATAACCAAAATATTCAAGGTTGCTCATTTGAGCTGAAAAAAATTGATTTTTGGCGAAAACGGTCCTTGAAAACTACATTTTTCATACACCGTTGTGAAAAGGCTGAGGTATCACTCAACCCCTCTCCCCTATTCAATTTTGAGGGTTCAAGCCTCAAATGATGTCAAGCGTCAAAAGATGTCCCCCAAACAAAATCATTCGAAGTTTTCCGGGAAATTTTTCCAATCACTATGGAATAAGAAATATACGGGGTGGCTCCGTCTGAGATAGAACACCCTGTATATAAAAAGTAGAAAAACAGGAGGAATTTAGGTTCGAACTACAAAAAAATCTAATCAGTGCCAAAAGCAGGGTTCAAAAAATATCTGTTGGCAGTTAGTGACCAAGAACTATCATTTTAATGAAGTTATAAAGCTAAACAAACAAAATGTTTCATGATTCAACGCTTATTTTCACGTTCTACATTGTTGGTCGATATTTTTCAATGCTCTGCACCCGATGCATTAATCTGGTTGTCTTGTTTCATTCGTGATGTATGATAACCAATTCTGCAAATATTCATTAGCCCAACGTCAGTTGTCACTGACCGAATTGATTGCGAATCGTTTTTGGCGTCGGTTCCCAACCCACATAGCAATTCCAATGATTGTCAACCGTTTCAACGAATTCCGTGAATTCACCAAGAACATTTTTTGAATCGGATTGACCCCCCCTGAACATTTCATAAAATAAAAGCAGTAACTTTGGCAGTAATTTGGATAATTGTTCACTGTGACTAATTTTCGCGGCTCCCTGTTTGGAAAACGCGGACCTAATTCATTAAGAACTGAAAAGTTGAATAAAAGAATCATCCTACGTATTCAACAAAGGATGAACTTCTGATGTCATGAAAAGAGTAAGACGGTTGACAGGAACTAGGGAAGAGAATATTGCCAAAACGATGATCCTCTATCAATATTTCACAGAGCTTTTGAAGATGTTGCCATCTTGTTGATTTTCCGCATAACATAGTACCTACCTATCTTATATCTACAACATACCTACATATCAGAAAAAAAATTCTCTACGTGAAAATTAACGAACCAATTCGTGTGTTTTTTCATATAATACCACAAGAAATGAAATTTTGCTGGCAAACTTTCATGTTACAATCGAGAAATTTTGACAGCAAAGTTTCATTTCTTGATGGTATTATATATGAAAAAACACACGAATTGTTTTTCTACAAACTGTTATAAACCAGTAGGTAAACCACTATTAATCTCTTTTTGAAAAAAGGGCAATCTAGAGAAAAACATAAACATACAAATTGATTATTTCGTTGGGAATATGACAACGGAAATACTCGTTATAACCAAAATTCTGCGTAATAACGAGTATTTCCACGTCAAGCCCTTATGAAGGCTCGGATATGTCTTTCCATACTGGTCACCATATCACCAAAGTGCATCCAAGCGATTTGAACAAGATCCTGTAAATTGCCGTGGGTCTGCCAAGCATGTTCTATTTTTACCTGCTTAAATTTCATCTTGAGTGGTATTCGACATGACTATTTCACGAGAAAATATGGTAATATGGTCATATTGGGCACGTATTGCGGTCTTTCACAAATAGATATTCATCATAGACTAACTGAAGGTTGTTTGTTTTTTCTATGGTATTCATTCTCGAAGCTATCTATGAATTTGAGAAACGTCAAAAATTTTATCGCTTGAAAACCAACTTGTTAGTTTTGCCCGTTTCCATGTTTTATCGATGAGAAACGAGTGTTGCTAAGGAAACTTCCTCACCAAAAATGGAATGAGTGAAATAGTCACTTGAAATTAATCAATTAAAAAATTTCTCCGACGATATACGAGTAGCTGATACAGTGTGATGCAAAACTTTTAAAATTATGTGTATAATAGAATCTGCTGATTCTGTTCATCTATATATTGCATGACGAAGACGAGCTGAATATGTGAATGAAACTTCGTTTACCTGATTTGCTACCACCGAAATTCTGTAAGCTGAATAAATGCTGGTTAATAATTCTTGTTGCCGAAGCTAGACTTCTGGTAGGCATGAATGGAGGTCTCTTCCTCTTTCCTTCCAAACTTTCTTGAGAGTTTTGTTCTGTAGAATCACCAAATCTCGTTCTAGGTCTTACCGCCTGAAATTAGAAGTTTTATGTAATGAATGATAAGTTCAAAATATTATGATACCATATAGGGTGTGGCGTGATGAATGGATAATAGGGTACCAGTGGTAAGAGGACTTTGTGGCGGCTCGTAAAGAAATATACCTATTTCACGTCCCTCGGTTATCCAGATATTCGACATTTTTGAAAATTCAAAAAAAATTGCACCGTTCTTTTTGGTTCAAGACTCCAAATGAAGTAATTTTTTTTATCTGTTCTTTGGATAGTATTCCTGGATAGATGCGCTATCGAATGCAAACTATAAATTCCGGGGCGCATGCATAAATTTTACAAAGATATAGCTCAAATTTCAAATCCTGCTTATTTTTTTCAGTTCAAGTTCAGCTTAACGTTGAGTAACAAAAATATGGTCACTTGAGTGCCAAATTGAGAAAAAACATGCCTTTTTCATTGAGATTCCGAAATGGTATAACTCACTCTATTTCCAGAATTCAAACAAAATGAATTCCTGTTGAAAAGAGTCGAGAACTCTTTTTCTTGACTACAAAAATGTGCCAAAATGCCCAAAATACATAGACACCTGTAACTGACGTAACCATGGTTTCTAGGAAAATATTACCGACTAATTTTTTACTGATGAGTATTTCGAAAAAATTGTTGGTTCAGGAAAATATTCCGAAATGAAACATAAACTTTGATGTGATGGCTAAAGCTTTATTATGGACTTAACAAATACATAGCTACCATTCAATCTGATTATTTCGGCATCTGCTAAGCAATGCTCCGATGAATTTGTTCATTTTTATTAAGTCAGAAAGGGGACTCATCATTGCAAATTCTTCAGCGGGTCTGCATTGAACTGTTTCAGGGCCCATGCATGCACTGAAATGCTTCATAGACCCCTGATTTCACCACTTGGATTCTCTTGGAATACCTCATCAAGGATTTCATTAATCATTGGATTAAACGATATTTTAAAATTGGTATTACTTATCTTTTTTTTTTCATCAATAAATCCCACAGTTATAAATCAATGTTTTCGAGTAAATTTTAGCATTTTTGTAATCAAGAAGAAAAGCTCTCGTCTCATTGTAATAGGAATTAATTTTGTATTAAATGCTGGAAATAGTTATACCATTCCGACATCTCAATGGAAAAGGTATGTTTTTTCTTAAGTCATTGAAGTTAAACTTAGGAAAAAATAAGCAAAACATGAATTCGAGATAGACCTTAGTTAAGAAAAAACTATGCAAGCGTCCCAAAAATCTGCTGAGTGCAGATATCAACTACGAAATAATTAATTGAATTAAAACTAAAAATCGCATCTTCTTCTTACCTGTTGGAATCTCGTCCTCCTACTCTTAGGAAGCGGCGAATCGTTCAAGCTCACCCTACTGCCCCTCTCCAAAGGACCGAACCCCCTGAAGGCTTCGTCGGACGGCGACGCTCCCAAACTCCTCAGTGCCGTGTCCCCAGAAGCCGATTTTTTAACACCGCCAGGCCTACTTGGCTTGAAGGCGTCTGGACTATTATCCGTGCTCTTGTCCAACGGATTCACGTACAAGTTGCTGTCTAAAACAGAGGGAGGATCAATCGCATCGGATGCAATGAGATCACCCTGGGAGTTGAATGGATGGGTCCTGCAACTCTCGAACGTGTCCGAACTATCCACGCTTCCCATTTCGGCTCCGCCATGGTGTTTCTGTTTCGCCTCGCGCTCAGCAATTTCCATCATCAACTCCTGCTCAGCCTGCTCCGCCCTGATGGTCCGCATCTCCAGACAAACCGGATTTCGAAAGTCGCTGGTGGGTAACGGCATAAGATTTTCTGCGTCCACGAATTCCTTGAAGCTCTGAAGTGTTGAAAAGTCAATGAAAAGAGGAAACATTTTTATTTAAGATGATTTGAATTCGTTTCATGCCTTGAAAGATTTCGCCTCGAAAGGATTTCTTTTGGTGTTTGGTGGCTCAATATAACAAGACAGAAGAGGTGCTTTTGAATGAACCAAGTGTAGATTCTTTTTCCAGAAAAGATAAAGGCATCGTAATGATCTGAGTGTACGATGAATCAAAAAGAAGACATTATGAAATATCTAAGCTATTGCGAATTCACCATTAGTCTATGCCTGCTAAGACACGGTTGGAAATCGAGCAGCTGACAATCGGCCTAAATATCCAATACTTTAAAGCTCGATATAAAAAATCTAACATTTCAAATAACCAACAATTAGGAAAAACTTCATTTAATTTCACCGGGTTCACACTCTACAGATTCTTTAAGAAGATACTACGTAAGTGCTCTGATAATATGGTAGGCCTTTCTCAAATAACAGCTTTCAAAATAAAGACTGATTTGCGTGACATATAAAATGAAAAGCTTTATCTTTCACTCCTCGCTGTAATAAAAGATTCATTAACTCCGAAATTGAATAAATTGATATTCATGGCATGCATACCGGTAGACCAATGCTGAAGGTTGTATTCATAGGTTTTTGCATGAAGAATCAGGTAGTCATTAGTTATATTCAGCCAACTGGGTCACACAGAAGCTAAGGTGAGTCTCGTTATCGAAAACACATCAATATCAATTACAAATTATTTATGGAACTCTCCGTTTCATGGGAAATCTTTCATTGCTAGTATCGGTGAAAAAGAGAACTATTTATAGGAACTAACTCATTTACATCGAAAATCTAGGTGGAGATGATTCATGGCAATCAGATTTTCTGAACTAATTAATCGTTTTCTAAGATTCTATCTTTGAATTGAGTCAGTAGTCTACTTCTAACAATCATGATCGATAACCTAAATGTTACCACTTCTACACTATCTCACATGCAATATAACGCTCCGACTATTGAAGCTGATGGAAATAGTGAGCCTTGTGCAATCACCCAATAAAATAATGCCAGGATCAATAAGTTTTGCTTAAGAGAGGAGCAAGTGTTATTTCATTTTCTACTTGTTCGTTTGCAGATTCGAAAGTTTTCTATTCATCGGAATTATTATGAGAATAGATACCTATTTTTTGTATTTGTGAGTGAAAAATAACGCACAAAATCCATATCTTCGGTATACCTATATTATTTTGTAGGTATTCTCGAACATGTCAATTTCCATTTCGAATCAAAAATTACTTTATTCCGCAGTTTGCCATGCTTTCCCTGCGAGGGGTGGAGGGTAGTTCACTTTTTGAAATGGTGAGGATTTATGGATTTTGATTTTGATGACATACCCTTCAGGTATAGTTCATGATTCCGGAGTGTTATCGAAAACACTCTATTTTCGAAGGGTTGATTACATACAGCAGGTGGGCAAAATGAAGGACTTGTTATATTTTGTTATTTGCATTTTAAAGAATGATAAGTATTGATCAGAGAAAATAAAAACAATTATATTAGTTCTGACCGATCTCACAATAGGCAAAGAAAGTGAAGATTCGAATTCAATGAGTTTAACCATTTCATCCCTATAATAATAAAAAGGTTGACAAAACAACCCAACGATGAACAAATCTACCTCGGCAAAGTCATGTTTGTGTCATTTCTGACACAAAAAAACAGGGTTGCCTTTTGAAAAAGTTGATTATATAGAAATGAAAAGTTAGGCAAATTAACATTGACATGTTCATTTTTCTCAAAATAGTAGGTATATTGAAGATATGAATTTTGTGCGTTACTTTTTACTAACTCTGTAAAGGGGACAACAGGTATACAGGGTGTTTTTAAAGGTGAATCTTTTCTCAGCAGAAACTAGAACCATTTCACAACAATAATCTATATGAATATAATCTTCACTTTTCCTCATTATTCACAGTGCTTGATCAAAAAACAATGATGCAGCCTCAGTTTCCAAAAATATATACCTAAATTTTTTTGAAGAACAGGCGAACTGTAGGATCAAAATTATTGCATAATCCTCATTCAGTTAACCGTATTGCAAAGATATACTGCACTTTTTTGAATTGACGTTAAAAAAATATGAATTTGGTCTAGATTCCAAAATGATATGACACTTGTTAGATTAATAGACTAACAAACTAGATTTCATGTTATTTATTCAAGTTTTTTGGAGGAGTTGCTGAGTTGCATAATATAGAAATAGAAGGAAGTTACAAAGCGTCGAAGACGATCTACGATTTTCCGAAAATGATACTATAGACCGATGAATCGACATTTAAAAAGAATATCACCATTGTCATTATATCTTTCGAAAAGAAATTCAATTATCTTTCAAAACACTATATGATATGCAGGTCATTCCATTTGAAAAAATACACTTTCCATCTTTTCAATATGCCTCGCAAAAGCATCGGATTTTGAACAACTCTGTATTATTAGGAAGGGGTTTTCACTCGGGTTTTCATTGTATGTGAATGATACACGGTATGTTGGCAACACATATCCGAAATTTCTGCTTTTTAGGATTCCCAGATCAATAGAACAGTACGTCCTATCAATCGGTATCCAGTCCAGGCTTTCACCAATGGCCTGTATAAGTGGAAAAAATTTTCTTGAAATTTTTGGCAACATCCATGTTTCAATTTCGAACTGTAATCTGGAGATTAATTATTTGAGGGTACACCACACACAAATAATTGCAAAAGTGAAGATTTAGAGTTACAATACTCATCGCAAAAGATCATCACAAATTGTCATTTTTCAAGATTTTCTAAGTATCATCATGATCAAAATTTCTATTTATTTACAGTAACTGTCAATAATTGGCCTTTTATACGTTTTCGACTTGACGTTGAGTTTCCGGACACATGTATACTCAGGGCCGGACTTAGATGTGTGGGGGCCCCGGGGCAACAAATAAGTGGGGGCCCCCTAGCCTCGAATTATTTTCAAAATAAAATGGATGATTTTTTAAAGTAGGGGTTTTCAATACATAATTTATCGAGAAACCAAGATTCTTTTATTATTTAACAAAAATAGTATGAAAAAACAATAATTGAGTGGCATTAAATGAACAGTGGGCCGCCATACGCTTGCCTGAGCGTGAGCGCTTGCGCGGCACGTTTAATTCGTTTACGTTCACTCATCGAATACCACAACAGAAATTATTGTCCAGTAGAAGACTTTCGTCTTTTTTTTTTCATCATGATTTAATTACATTATAAAAAATATTGAAGGAAAATTTTTTTACTAGTGTTTCCTAGTTGAAATTTAAAATTTTTCCGAATTTTCTTGAGTGGTGGCTCCTTTTTGTGGGGGCCCCTATTTTGTGGAGGCCCCCGGGCAGTTGCCCCTGTTGCCCCCCCTAAATCCGGCCCTGTGTATACTTATTTAAGAATTGCATCTCCAATGAAGCAGAGAAATCATTCAATTTATAAATCACGTTTAGACTTCTATACTGATTTCAGTTTTTCAGACTCAAAAGTAATTTTTCTCTATGAGATATTCTGAGTAAACCGAAAAATGTTATGAGTTTTTCAGTTATGCGAAGAAATGACTTGTTATAATTCGTCATAAAAATTCACTTTGTCTCTTCATCAGAAATTTCGGCTCAGTTTATTGTGCCCTCTTTAAATCGCTAAGAGATAATTATTTTTCATACTTCATGATTGATTTCAATATTATGAAGTATCCTATTATTGTATAAATAATAATATGTAGAAATATCAAGTATGTATGTATGTATTAGTCTGGTAATTGCTGGAGGTTAAGAGCAATGCTTGAAAGTTCAAAGTCGTTGTTAGAAATATATTATAGAGGGCGTGATGGTCTCCAAATTACTCCAGACTATCCGACTCTAATCTATAAGTAGAAAAACGATAGTTGTGAAAAATCGTTCTTGCAATGGCAATTGACAAGAAGGCAAGATCTTCGAAAGTCAATACTCGTGTGTAAGAGTCTCGTACAACTGAATACGCCTTCTTGTATAGGTCTACTAACAGCAATAATGATCTAAAAATTTTCCCAGCGTTTTTAGAAATTAGAAACTGTTTGACTAAATTTCACCCCCACATCTCGTAAAGGTTGGACTCCTGAATCATGCATGAAAAGTTGCAAAATTTGAAATAAAAATTGATCTATTCGAGCATTTTTCTGCAAAGAAGTAAATACCGAATTTTGTTCATTTCTTTTCAATCACTTTTTATAATATGTCTATTTATAGGCCGTGGCTGTCTTATAAAGAAATACTGTAAAGTTTTTTTCCTGATTTATCTATTGATGAGAATAATGTACATATTAAAATTTAAAAGATGCTCAAATTGCTCTATTGATATTGAATGAGATACGAAGAAAACTTTTGAATCTGAATTTTCGACGATCTGCTCACATTTGAACAAATACATCATTTTGCTGGATTATTGTATCTTAATGGAAACCATGCGTGATGAAAGTGACCTAAACTAGCATTGGCGTGCAAATTCTCGCTTACTTGTGGCGAATCAGAAATTACCTTGATTACCTAATAAATTAGCTCAGTATAATTTGTCTTAGCCCGATAATTTACTGAGAAGAGAACGATTAATTCTTGTCCTTTTTACATATAGATAAAGAACAAATCGTTTCAGTACACGGAAAAATGGGCCCTAGGTATGCTGATTATATCTTCTAATACTTCCAACTGTAACTCGTGTGTGAGATCAATGAAGAAAATTAAAGCTGCCATGCTTAAGTGCCAAGTGGAATGAAATAGGACAAAAACATTACCGGCGAATAATTTAGGTTCATTTATTGTTTAGGCATTCCACCATTCGTGATAGTAACGAATAAATAAGCATTATATTATTATAATTTTGATAGAACTGTTGTTAAAGTGAGTCTAGAGAACAGGCGACCACTTTTTGTTAAGTTAATCAGGTATTAGAATTTTGTGAGGGGAAATAACTCCACTATTTCTAGAATAATTCATGGGAAAAAGGAAAACAATGCGATCTTTTCCAATGATGAGATTTGAAAAGAGAATCCGGTAAATTTTTTATTCGAAAATTAGTTCGCTTGATAACCCAGTAGTATATCTATATTAATAAAAGGCGATCTATGGTTGGTTCAAAACTTCGAAATGCCATATTGTTCAAACGATCGCACCAAATTGAACAATTCTTTTTTTGTTGTGTTTATTATTGTTAGGACAAGGTTTATATAACAAAATATTCCCAAAAAACTCCTACAGAAAAGAAAAAAAAGCCTTCCTTTTTCTAACCACCCATAGAATTATGTGTTACCCCCAATCGAGCAATCATAGAGTACTTATATAGGTTTTGACATTTGGACAAAGGAGGTTAGTTTTTCTTCCACAGAATCGCATGTCAAGTGAATAGTTAAAAGTGCAGTAGGTCTTACCAACGGTATAAGAATATTCCATGGGAATTAATAGTAGTAGAACGAAGTTCCACGGTATTCAATAGCAATGCGATAATAAAATAGAACGTTGTGAAGATATAAGCCATGAAGTAGTCTGGCAACGGTGCATTTCATTTTCTTGAAGGGTAGGAAATTCAGAAATGGTATAGACTAGAGTACGAATGGCGATGTATACAATTATTGTGTAACTTGCATAGAACTTATAATAACATGGAAGGCTATTATCAGATCCAAAGCGGGTAAGGATCTCAAGTTGGTGGAACAGTGAATTTTCACCGGAATGTAAAGTAAATGTGACGATCAGCATCAATCGTGAGTTGTCCATTTTCATCTTTTCTCTATATTTCTGAAATCTTTCTGATTTATGTTTGGGTAATAAATATATTTGCGGAAATGACTGAATCCAAAATTGCCCATAATTAGTAATTGACATATTATTTTTGTATTTCTGTTTTGTGTGACAGCTCATATCCGTGGAAAAGATGACAGATGACATTAGACAGATGATGTTTGACAGATGACGTTTGACAGATGACATTTAACAGATGACATTTGACAGATGACATTTGACAGATGACGTTTGACAGATGACATTCGACAGATGATATTTGACAGATGACATTTGACAGATGACATTTGACCGAACTTTTATTATGCCTAATTTATCTCCTGCTTGAAGAAATAGCAATGGTAAGTTTATACATACATAGAAAAAGGGGAAGACCGAAGAAAACATGGATTGGGGGAATAAGGAAATCAATGAGTGAGAGGGGACTGGATGATGAAGACAACAATAGAAGGCCATGGCAAATAGGTATCGGACAAGGACGTTTTAACACGAATACATATATACAGGGTGTTTCACCATAAACTGGACAAACATATATAGCCGTGTAGACGACACCGGGGAAGTCATTTTTGCCTTATGACATATACCCCGTTTTCGACGCATAAGCGAGATACAGGGTGTTTAATGTCAACTTTCAGCAATATTCTGATAACTGTTGTGAGTTACGCGTGATATTTGAAATAACGGTTTCTAGTCACATCTTAGTATTTTTGAGGGCTCAATTCAATTGTGGTGTAGAATTTTGAAAAAAAAATTTCAAAATGGTGGAAAACCTGCAAAGTTGGATTTTTTTTTCTCGGTTGCCAATTTGAAGAGCATAATCTCAACGTAATCGATTTTCTAAGATTTTCCGTAAAAAAAATTTTTCAAAATTCGAACTCAACTTTTTTTTTACATGTCTTCAGTGAAAAAAAAATTTCGGCCAAAAATTTTGGAATTTTGCATGGTTGAACAATCTTTAATTCTGAATACTTGGGTGAAAACAGAATGAAAAAATATCGATTGGTTTTCTTTTTGTAGCCTTCCGAAGATCACGTTCGGTGTACTTTCTTAATTTTTATTTGAGATACTGGAGGCCGTACGGAGGTCAAAATTGTGCTGATGGGCTGCCAGAATGATCGGGATAAAAATATGAAATTATAAACCAAAAAATTTTTTTTCAAAAAATTTTGGTAGGAATCGAACTCAACGAGTATGAATTGGATTAATTCTAATCCTATAAATCTCCGTTACCAAAACAACACTAGTTAATCGAGAGTGTAGAGTTAAAACCTTACCAAAGTTTTTTGGAAAAAATAAAAAAAAAATTAATTTTTTTTTATTTTTTGGAAAAAATTTTTTTTTTGGTTATAATTTCATATTTCTATTTTGGTCATTCTGGCAGCCCAGCAGCACAATTTTGACTCTCGTACGGCCTCCAGTTTCTCAAATAAAAATTAACAAAGTACACCTAGCGTAATCTTCGGAAGGCTACAAAAAGAAAACCAATTGATATTTTTTCATTCTGTTTCCACCCAAGTGTTCAGAATTGAAGATTGTTCAACCATAGAAAATTCCAAAAATTTTGGGCGAATTTTTTTTTTCACTGAAGACATGTAAAAAAAAAGTTGAGTTCGAAATTTGAAAAACTTTTTTCACGGAAAATCTTAGAAAATCGAGTACGTTGAGATTATGCTTTCCAAATTGGCAACCGAGAAAAAAAAATTCCGACTTTGCAGGTTTTCCGCCATTTTGAATTTTTTTTTGCAAAATTCTACAGCACATTTCAATTGAGCTCTCAAAAATACTAAGATGTGACCAGGAACCGTTATTTCAAATATCACGCATAACTTACCACAGCTCACAGAATATTGCTCAAAGTTGACATAAAGCACCCTGTATCTCGATTATGCGTCGAAAACGGGGTATATGTCATAAGGCAAAAATGACTTTCTCGGTGTCAACTACACGGCTATATATGTTTGTCCAGTTTATGGTGAAACACCCTGTATAAGTTTATACAACTCAAACGGGGGTTTCACCAAGCATATCACCGGTGATCGGAGCTTGATCTAGAATCAACTCGATTTGACAGTTCAGAAATCTAACCAAGCCGTTGATCCGATCACTGGTGATTACGATTTGTGAAATCCACAGTAAGTATAGGCACGGCCTTCTTAAGATAAAGATGGCTATGGTACAGGTATCATTACTATCATTTAGGCGAAACAAAGTTCGCCGGGCCAGCTAGTTATTTTATAAGGAGGAGAACTGTCACTTTTCATAGCGAGCTTGAGTTTACCCGACGAACGTAGTGAGGCGGGTAATTGAAAGCAAGCCATGAAAAGTCACTTCTCCTTCGAATGAAATATATTTTTTTATTTTCGAACGTTCTGAAATTCATGGAAATCTGAATATCTACTGTTGGATTGACATTTACGATCGTTATAATACAGTGGAAAGAGGAACATTTGCCTAGCTACGTGTAGTATTATGAGGTTAAAATGCTCGTTATTTCAGTTTATTTTAAGTCGGTTTCAGTTTTTGAATTCACCATAAAACTCCAAAACTGTTTTCTAATATACATTTTTCAAAAAACGAGATGTCAATTAATTGAAGGAATGTTTTGAAGAATATTCGATGAGGATGCAACTTTTTCAAAGAAATGAATTCTCTGATTTCAGTATTTTTAGACTCAATGTTATTTGAGAATACATATTGAGATATCACAAAAATCTATATTTTGTGACTGGGAATGGTCAGTTTGACTGTTACGTGCAGAGGTTTCCGTGACTCTCAGCTTCATCACTTCTTATCAGCAAAAAGCTGTCGTGCTACCTAACTCCACAACATCATTTAGGCAGAATTAAGTAGAAAAAAATGGGTCACCCAAATTACTCACATGAAGTCAGCATTTGAGCGCTTGTTTATCAACTTTGTAAGTTAATCCATCTTATACGTAGATTCGATGAATATCATGAATTCAACCAGAAAAAATATTGATAGCTGTCCAAAAAATATTACAGTAGCTGTCAGAGCATCTTGGATGTGATATTACAGATTATTTTTTTAATAAATCGATAGCTAATACAGGTTGTTCAATCTCAGACGAGCCACCCCGTATACAATATCATCAGATGAAGCTGAGTCCACTCCGTCCAATATTTTCGAAGTGAATTTTGATTTTACCTATTTCTTATCCCAAAGTGATTGGAAAAATTTCCCGAACACATCGAATGATTTTGTTTTGGCGTACATGAGGTTCGAACGAGCAACCCCATAAGAGGGGCACTTCAACCTCTCAAAATTGAAAAGGGGAGAGGGGTTGAATGCTGATACCTCATTTGGAAGGTCTTGGAAGCCTCTTCACAACGGTGTATGAAAAATATAATTTTGATGAACCGTTTTTGCCAAAATAGCTATTTATGTAACAAGTAGGTACATAAATTAGGTCTTTATGGACGCGTCCAAAAGTTGGGCAAGTCCATAAGCCTTATTATGTACGAGTTCCATACAAAGCTTTATGTTTGACTGCAATGCAGAAATGTTATTTCCTGAAATGGCAATTAATATATTCGTCGCTTTATTACAGAAAAACATTGAGTGTGCTTTTGCTTTTCATACCTTAGTAACCATCAGCGACCTTAGCAACCTCACTGAACAAAGTTGATTACATCGTTAATTCTGTGACAAACGTCATAATAATCCAGAAAATGGATAGTTCGGGAGAGGAAAGCGTAAACAATTTAGTCGCAAGTGCCAAAGAATCTCTCCTAGCCACTAAAAGTATTTATGAAAATTTGTATGCGGCCTATAACAAGTGGTGTGGAACGAAGAAAATTGCAAAATCGAGAGAGAATTGTGACAGTTGAGTCCAATAAAGTGGTGTCCAATGAAGTGGTGTCCAATAAAGTAGTCAATTATGGACGCTAAACGAATTCATGAATCAAGTGCTTATGAAGCAGTCGAACATAAATAATTTTTTTAGCTCAAATGAGCTACCTTGAATATTTTGGTTATTTTTTCAATGTACATGCCCATTCTTATCTAATATGCCCCCTTTACAAACTTCAGAAATCACATTCTCAAAAAAATTGAATTGTTTCTTCATGCTTACAAAGTTACAATCAAAAAAATTAAATCTGCGTTTTTAAATCAAATGTTCAAATTGTCTTCCATTGACAATACAATAAAGTAATAAAATCTTGACTAAAAACCGTCTCTATCATGGTGTAGCATTATTGGAGTATTGTTATACTCATTCGATTAACATTTGATTAACAATTCGTAAGCGTCATTCGTCCAAATTTTCATGCTGAGTCACAAAAACCTTGGACTTATAGGATGTCCTGACAAGAAGAAGGGAATTTTTCCAATCACTATGGGATAAGAAATACAGGGTGTTTCACCATAAACTGGACAAACATATATAGCCGTGTAGTTGACACCGAGAAAGTCATTTTTGCCTTATGACATATACCCCGTTTTCGACGCATAATACAGGGTGCTTAATGTCAACTTTGAGCAATATTCTGATAACTGTTGTGAGTTACGCGTGATTTTTGAAATAACGGTTCCTGGTCACATCTTAGTATTTTTGAGGGCTCAATTGAATTGTTGTTGGTAGGAATCGAACTCAACGAGTATGAATTGGATTAATTCTAATCCTATAAATCTCCGTTACCAAAACAACACTAGTTAATCGAGAGTGTAGAGTTAAAACCTTACCAAAGTTTTTTGGAAAAAATAAAAAAAAAATTAATTTTTTTTTATTTTTTGGAAAAAATTTTTTTTTTGGTTATAATTTCATATTTCTATTTTGGTCATTCTGGCAGCCCAGCAGCACAATTTTGACTCTCGTACGGCCTCCAGTTTCTCAAATAAAAATTAACAAAGTACACCTAGCGTAATCTTCGGAAGGCTACAAAAAGAAAACCAATTGATATTTTTTCATTCTGTTTCCACCCAAGTGTTCAGAATTGAAGATTGTTCAACCATAGAAAATTCCAAAAATTTTGGGCGAATTTTTTTTTTCACTGAAGACATGTAAAAAAAAAGTTGAGTTCGAAATTTGAAAAACTTTTTTCACGGAAAATCTTAGAAAATCGAGTACGTTGAGATTATGCTTTCCAAATTGGCAACCGAGAAAAAAAAATTCCGACTTTGCAGGTTTTCCGCCATTTTGAATTTTTTTTTGCAAAATTCTACAGCACATTTCAATTGAGCTCTCAAAAATACTAAGATGTGACCAGGAACCGTTATTTCAAATATCACGCATAACTTACCACAGCTCACAGAATATTGCTCAAAGTTGACATAAAGCACCCTGTATCTCGATTATGCGTCGAAAACGGGGTATATGTCATAAGGCAAAAATGACTTTCTCGGTGTCAACTACACGGCTATATATGTTTGTCCAGTTTATGGTGAAACACCCTGTATAAGTTTATACAACTCAAACGGGGGTTTCACAAAGCATATCACCGGTGATCGGAGCTTGATCTAGAATCAACTCGATTTGACAGTTCAGAAATCTAACCAAGCCGTTGATCCGATCACTGGTGATTACGATTTGTGAAATCCACAGTAAGTATAGGCACGGCCTTCTTAAGATAAAGATGGCTATGGTACAGGTATCATTACTATCATTTAGGCGAAACAAAGTTCGCCGGGCCAGCTAGTTATTTTATAAGGAGGAGAACTGTCACTTTTCATAGCGAGCTTGAGTTTACCCGACGAACGTAGTGAGGCGGGTAATTGAAAGCAAGCCATGAAAAGTCACTTCTCCTTCGAATGAAATATATTTTTTTATTTTCGAACGTTCTGAAATTCATGGAAATCTGAATATCTACTGTTGGATTGACATTTACGATCGTTATAATACAGTGGAAAGAGGAACATTTGCCTAGCTACGTGTAGTATTATGAGGTTAAAATGCTCGTTATTTCAGTTTATTTTAAGTCGGTTTCAGTTTTTGAATTCACCATAAAACTCCAAAACTGTTTTCTAATATACATTTTTCAAAAAACGAGATGTCAATTAATTGAAGGAATGTTTTGAAGAATATTCGATGAGGATGCAACTTTTTCAAAGAAATGAATTCTCTGATTTCAGTATTTTTAGACTCAATGTTATTTGAGAATACATATTGAGATATCACAAAAATCTATATTTTGTGACTGGGAATGGTCAGTTTGACTGTTACGTGCAGAGGTTTCCGTGACTCTCAGCTTCATCACTTCTTATCAGCAAAAAGCTGTCGTGCTACCTAACTCCACAACATCATTTAGGCAGAATTAAGTAGAAAAAAATGGGTCACCCAATTTACTCACATGAAGTCAGCATTTGAGCGCTTGTTTTTCAACTTTGTAAGTTAATCCATCTTATACGTAGATTCGATGAATATCATGAATTCAACCAGAAAAAATATTGATAGCTGTCCAAAAAATATTACAGTAGCTGTCAGAGCATCTTGGATGTGATATTACAGATTATTTTTTTAATAAATCGATAGCTAATACAGGTTGTTCAATCTCAGACGAGCCACCCCGTATACAATATCATCAGATGAAGCTGAGTCCACTCCGTCCAATATTTTCGAAGTGAATTTTGATTTTACCTATTTCTTATCCCAAAGTGATTGGAAAAATTTCCCGAACACATCGAATGATTTTGTTTTGGCGTACATGAGGTTCGAACGAGCAACCCCATAAGAGGGGCACTTCAACCTCTCAAAATTGAAAAGGGGAGAGGGGTTGAATGCTGATACCTCATTTGGAAGGTCTTGGAAGCCTCTTCACAACGGTGTATGAAAAATATAATTTTGATGAACCGTTTTTGCCAAAATAGCTATTTATGTAACAAGTAGGTACATAAATTAGGTCTTTATGGACGCGTCCAAAAGTTGGGCAAGTCCATAAGCCTTATTATGTACGAGTTCCATACAAAGCTTTATGTTTGACTGCAATGCAGAAATGTTATTTCCTGAAATGGCAATTAATATATTCGTCGCTTTATTACAGAAAAACATTGAGTGTGCTTTTGCTTTTCATACCTTAGTAACCATCAGCGACCTTAGCAACCTCACTGAACAAAGTTGATTACATCGTTAATTCTGTGACAAACGTCATAATAATCCAGAAAATGGATAGTTCGGGAGAGGAAAGCGTAAACAATTTAGTCGCAAGTGCCAAAGAATCTCTCCTAGCCACTAAAAGTATTTATGAAAATTTGTATGCGGCCTATAACAAGTGGTGTGGAACGAAGAAAATTGCAAAATCGAGAGAGAATTGTGACAGTTGAGTCCAATAAAGTGGTGTCCAATGAAGTGGTGTCCAATAAAGTAGTCAATTATGGACGCTAAACGAATTCATGAATCAAGTGCTTATGAAGCAGTCGAACATAAATAATTTTTTTAGCTCAAATGAGCTACCTTGAATATTTTGGTTATTTTTTCAATGTACATGCCCATTCTTATCTAATATGCCCCCTTTACAAACTTCAGAAATCACATTCTCAAAAAAATTGAATTGTTTCTTCATGCTTACAAAGTTACAATCAAAAAAATTAAATCTGCGTTTTTAAATCAAATGTTCAAATTGTCTTCCATTGACAATTGTTACGCCCCTGTACTAAATTTCAGAATTATTTGAAGGCGCATCGTTCCGATGATTTCCACCAGGAAAACTCAATTGATTCGATCGACGCACGCATCTTTCATACATATTGTTCCCGAGATAATTTTAATAAATTCGTTCTTTTTCGTTTCGAGTCTCTTACGAGCAAGGTTAACAGCCAGAGTTTGTAGTTTTGGATTAATTATAGATAATCGAATAATTTCGGATTTGACTAACTCTGCATAATCAGATACTCTTGGTTTAGAAGATTATCTGATCGCAATTTTGCGGATTGGAGTATACCAAGTTCGTCGAGAGGTGAGAAATTTTATTGTAGTGTAATATGCGTCGATCTCGTCAATTTTGTTTATCCATAATTTTTTTCTTGATTTTTATTTAGAGGCCCAGAAGGATTGTTGGACGATCGTCGTTTATGCCTACTGGCGTATTTATCATCACGGCATATTATCCTGGCATTTTGTCCGGCAAATTTTCAACGTCCAGTCCCTGGAACATTCCTCGAATTGGAAATTCAAGCCTTTTTGATACCATCCAATTCCACGGTGTTCGTGCCTGACCATATGGTGTGGAACAGCAAAATTTACATTTCATTTGTTATATAATTTTAAACTAATTATTATCTTGATTTTTTGAATAGGTGAGAATAAATTGTTGAGAATCTATTGTCGTTCATTACCTATTGAGTCAGCAATCAAAAAAAGAAACTCAAACTCGAACCTCCATTTTATAACGTAACAAATTGGTTCCGATACGGTTCATTGCTGATTTTTTGGGTTTATGGACGATAATACAGGCAAATTTGCTTGATATTATTTTTCACAAATTTTCATACTCTTCTCTATATACTTTTGAGGTAGTTTTGGTGCCAAAATTTTGTTTGTACTATATCTCTAATCTTGATTTTTTGAATAGGTGAGAATAAATTGTTGAGAATCTATTGTCGTTCATTACCTATTGAGTCAGCAATCAAAAAAAGAAACTCAAACTCGAACCTCCATTTTATAACGTAACAAATTGGTAATTTATTTTTATCAGTTCAGTTAGATAATTCTATTTTATCCATATCTCACCTATTTTTTTTGTTTTTTCAGTTGTATTTCACCTAAATCTGTGTGGCAGGGTTGAACAAATGGAACATGGAAGTTCTCGGGGTGGTGCGCTTTTATTTGGTGTTTTTTGAAAATACTTGGTATTTTCACCTTTTGGAGGGATGGTGTTACGCCCCTGTACTAAATTTCAGAATTATTTGAAGGCGCATCGTTCCGATGATTTCCACCAGGAAAACTCAATTGATTCGATCGACGCACGCATCTTTCATACATATTGTTCCCGAGATAATTTTAATAAATTCGTTCTTTTTCGTTTCGAGTCTCTTACGAGCAAGGTTAACAGCCAGAGTTTGTAGTTTTGGATTAATTATAGATAATCGAATAATTTCGGATTTGACTAACTCTGCATAATCAGATACTCTTGGTTTAGAAGATTATCTGATCGCAATTTTGCGGATTGGAGTATACCAAGTTCGTCGAGAGGTGAGAAATTTTATTGTAGTGTAATATGCGTCGATCTCGTCAATTTTGTTTATCCATAATTTTTTTCTTGATTTTTATTTAGAGGCCCAGAAGGATTGTTGGACGATCGTCGTTTATGCCTACTGGCGTATTTATCATCACGGCATATTATCCTGGCATTTTGTCCGGCAAATTTTCAACGTCCAGTCCCTGGAACATTCCTCGAATTGGAAATTCAAGCCTTTTTGATACCATCCAATTCCACGGTGTTCGTGCCTGACCATATGGTGTGGAACAGCAAAATTTACATTTCATTTGTTATATAATTTTAAACTAATTATTATCTTGATTTTTTGAATAGGTGAGAATAAATTGTTGAGAATCTATTGTCGTTCATTACCTATTGAGTCAGCAATCAAAAAAAGAAACTCAAACTCGAACCTCCATTTTATAACGTAACACAATACAATAAAGTAATAAAATCTTGACTAAAAACCGTCTCTATCATGGTGTAGCATTATTGGAGTATTGTTATACTCATTCGATTAACATTTGATTAACAATTCGTAAGCGTCATTCGTCCAAATTTTCATGCTGAGTCACAAAAACCTTGGACTTATAGGATGTCCTGACAAGAAGAAGGGAATTTTTCCAATCACTATGGGATAAGAAATACAGGGTGTTTCACCATAAACTGGACAAACATATATAGCCGTGTAGTTGACACCGAGAAAGTCATTTTTGCCTTATGACATATACCCCGTTTTCGACGCATAATACAGGGTGCTTAATGTCAACTTTGAGCAATATTCTGATAACTGTTGTGAGTTACGCGTGATTTTTGAAATAACGGTTCCTGGTCACATCTTAGTATTTTTGAGGGCTCAATTGAATTGTTGTGTAGAATTTTGCAAAAAAAATTGCAAAGTCGGAATTTTTTTTCTCGGTTGCCAATTTGGAAAGCATAATCTCAACGTACTCGATTTTCTAAGATTTTCCGTGAAAAAATTTTTTCAAATTTCGAACTCAACTTTTTTTTACATGTCTTCAGTGAAAAAAAAATTTCGCCCAAAATTTTTGGAATTTTCCATGGTTGAACTATCTTTGATTCTGAATACTTGGGTGGAAACAGAATGAAAAAATATCAATTGGTTTTCTTTTTGTAGCCTTCCGAAGATTACGCTAGATGTACTTTCCTAATTTTTATTTGAGGAACTGGAGGCCGTACGGAGGTCAAAATTGTGCTGCTGGGCTGCCAGAATGACCCAGATTGAAATATGAAATTATAATTATATTTTTTTAGTTTTCCAAAAAACTCTGGTGAGGTTCGAACTCTACACTCTCGATTAACTAGTGTTGCTTCGGTAACGGAGATTTATAGGATTAGAATTAATCCAATTCACATACTCGCAGAGTTCGATTCCTACCAAAATTTTTGGAAAAAATTTTTTTTGGTTTATAATTTCATATTTTTATCCAAATCATTCTGGCAGCCTATCAGCACAATTTCGACCTCCGTACGGCCTCCGGTTTCTCAAATAAAAATTAAGAAAGTACACCGAGCGTAATCTTCGGAAGGCTACAAAAAGTAAACCAATTGATATTTTTTCATTCTGTTTTCACCCAAGTATTCAGAATTGAAGATAGTTCAACCATGAAAAATTCCAAAAATTTTGGCCGAATTTTTTTTTTACTGAAGACATGTAAAAAAAAGTTGAGTTCGAATTTTGAAAATTTTTTTTACGGAAAATCTTAGAAAATCGAGTAAGTTGAGATTATGCTTTCCAAATTAGCAGCCGAGAAAAAAAAATTCCAACTTTACAGGTTTTCCGCCATATTGAATTTTTTTTCGTAAAATTCCACACCACAATTCAATTGAGCCCTCAAAAATACTAAGATGTGACCAGGAACCGTTATTTCAAATATCACGCGTAACTCACAACAGTTATCAGAATATTGCTCAAAGTTGACATTAAGCACCCTGTATCTCGATTATGCGTCGAAAACGGGGTATATGTCATAAGGCAAAAATGACTTTCTCGGTGTCAACTACACGGCTATATATGTTTGTCCAGTTTATGGTGAAACACCCTGTATATGGGGTAGCTCGTCTGAGATGGATCACCCTGTATGGTTCTGGTTGAGCGATCTTTTGCACTTTTGCACGTAGCTCGAAACATTTTTTCCCATCAGAAGGCCAAATTTCACCGAGATCGAATCGGAACTTTTGGAATTATCAGAAAAACAATATTCAAATTAGAGAACCCCTGTTCGAATATTGACCATTAACGCGGTCTTCGAAATCCGAACCTATTCTGAGAATTACAAGTCTCTAGGTTCATTCGTTCGAGAGTTATCGTGTTTACGCTCGGACGGCGAACGGACGGAATTGAATTTGACCACGGATTCGTGATCAGTGAGTCGATTAATTTTCTTCTCAAAATTCGGAAATACAGAAAGAGGAATCAACTTTCAAATTGCAGGAAATTATGTAAATATTCTCATAATATTTTGATGACCCTATATTAACCAGAAGACATCGATGCCAGAAAAATTGAATTGCATGAATATAAACATCAGATTAAGGGAAATATTTGTATAAATATTCACGAGACAATAACTGAGATGGATCAGTTCAGAAGTGGAAATCCATATAGAAGTTGAAAAGACTAATGATTAATGAAACGAATATAATGAGTCATATATCTAATAACACCAATATGGATTATACCCCTGCATTTCACACTCAGAAAGTGAAGCCAAATCATCGGTAGAGATTGAGTTGCACGCTTGCGTCAACTGGAAATTTAAAAATTTCGAGAAATGTGTTATGTTTATTTTGAAAGACAACAAGAAAATAGATATCGAGGATGAAAATATGTCACTTACCTAAATATTTTCAGTTCAATTCTGAAATATGGACTTGAAGAAAACGAAAAAAAGCGATTGAAACATTTCATAGGAAATTGTCAGGTTATGATCGAAAGTATTGACATGAATTTATGAATGACATACGTTTCACGACATAAAACAAGGTTTTAGAGAGAGACAGAATTAGTAAATTATTTTTATTCTCAATATTGCGGCACACGCGCAGATCTGGTTTCTTACCATAGCCCAGCTTCAGTTTTTATTGGCTCATTCCCCATATAGGAATTATTAGATATACATATGAAGAGAGTGTTTATTATGGGTCTCGGTCTAATGATTGCCAATTCAAGAATCGAATAAGGATAATAGTGGATTCCGAAAGCTTTCAACGGAATGAATAGTTTTCGAATGAAATCATCTGATGTTAGTTGACCACTTTTGGAAGCGAGGACGAAAGTCCTTTCATCCTCTGACCACTAAAGATATCGTGTTATTTTATTTGATAAATATTTGCTCCAATTATGTTTGATATACGCGATTGATTGATTGAAACGTAACACTAGTTCAGTCAACTGGTATCTTCTCGAAGAAAAATATTCAACGGTATTTCCTTGGAGTTCCTTATTCTTTTCGGCATTTCTGAATCCTCGAAATTTAATTTTGAGATATTTTGTTAACTAGATTATTCTCTCTGACTTGAGTTGGTTTTCTCTTTAAAGTCACCCCTTTCAATATTGCACTCGAAGAATTTTTTTTTAGGTAAAATTTTAAAGGTGTATATCATATTCTTTTTGATACCATTTGACTGCACTTCAACCGAAACTGTTTATGTGTCAAGGTGTTGACTCACCTGTTCACAACTGAGGAACTACACACTATTGTAGCGTAGTGGTCTACACTCTCCTCGACAGATCCTCATTTTAGATTCCTGCAATCCATCAGTGTAATTTTGTACAGATAAGATTTATGTTTGATATTGAACACAACACTGTTAGCACAAACTGAAAAACACCGAAAAGCTCATGAGAGGAGTTCCGTACCATTTCAAAAAATTTAAGAAAGTGTTACACGAGTGTCCACCTGCATATCTTTTAGTGATGTTAATGAGTATGTATGTGATGAAACCGATATTTTCAAAACTTGATCAACCTACTTACTTTGGTGCATTATCGAAGGTCAATATACCAGAAAAACAATATGTCAGTTATCCATCAAATGAAAAAATAATGATAAGCCAGGATCATGTATTTAGGTGGATTTCTGTGCAGGTGCAGACATCTCGAAGAAAGAAGAATTTCGCTCTACGAAGAGTCGCTAACTGAGGAATATTTTTGGTTTGAATTTTACGTATTTCTATTCCGTAGACTTGAAAATATCATAACAGGAAACAGGATCACTTATGATCTGGTTGGTGTGTTAATTCAAAGATCCGCTTCCACAAGCTGGTACGATGAGGTGACAACAAAAACGTAGAGTTCATACAAGAATCAAGAACATGAAAAGTGTTGTCATAATATACAAAGCACTCTCGACACTCGAGAGAATGGATGTGATAATGTTTTCGAAGAAGGAATCTATTATAACCTTATTACCTAAGAATCATCAAGGAAATTATATTTTCCTCGTACCCTCAGTTGGTATTTCAAATTTCATTCATGACAAACATGATTGCAATTGTGAGAGACGCATTCTCATCAAATGCAAATAATTTTGCATGTTATGAAGAAACTTGATTTGAAAATCGGAAAATGAGCCGAGAGAGGAGTTTTGGAATTCATGTCACTATAAGTTAGAAAAGTATTTCCATGACCAACTAAAAACGCTCTGTTCATCTGTTCCTGATTTCAAACATTTCAGTTGGCACCAAATGTTAATCCTTCGGGATATGGGCGTTGCCCACCCAAAATTCCCAAAAAAAATCTATCTAGTGCGCACCTTTAACCATCCTTCACCATAATATCAGTGGAGAGACATAATCTTCATGTTTTCAGCATTCATCAATCCTAGAACATTCGGGTATTTCGAAAATTAGTTTTATACAGGATGAGTATGTCCAAACGTTCGTCGTTAGCTAGGAGACTTCTGATACTGTTTCATAATAGGTCATCAATCGTTCTGTTGATAAATGCTCTTTTCTGGAAAATTCTGAAATTTTTGAATAGGTACCATAACTTTCGAATCGAAAATAAAGGGTTGATTTTCTGTGTCATTATGCACTGTCAACCCATAGATGCATAGAATAGCTGGTGTAACGAGTCCTGACTAAAAATCGTGACCAAAATTTGTAGATCAGAACGGCACCCTAGATTCCAGTTCTGGTGCTACTTCCGGAATAATCCGCAATATTTCGCGGTTGTGACGCTTCTGCCGCAATGCAAAATAGCGCGACTCATTTCGAGAGAAATGAAAAGCAGAACAAATACTCAGATTCCCGATCGACAAGAAAGTCTTATGCTGGATTTCCATGCATCCGTCATCCGATGATACATACGATCGTCGTTGTGATTGGCAGACATTTTCAATTTTGAATATTTCTGTCAATCACAACTACGATCGGACGGTCGTATCATAGGATGACGGATGCATGGAAATTCAGCTTTAAGCAAAATCTAATCAGTACCAACACCAGGAATTCTATGCATCTATGTCAACCCTTATAATTAAGTGATAATGAAGAAATAAGTATGTATGTAGCTTAGTGAAAAAAATTCTCTTTGGTCTTCATTATTAATTTATTCTCAAAAAGATTGCAAAAATTATAACATATTATATGTAGGTATACGCGATTGGACTTTTTTTTATCTTTTATGCATACCTATCATATCGACAAATTTCAGATTTGTCAGTTGACTCATTAGGACTTGATAATAATAAATAATATAATCTATTAGTTTTGTAACAAAGCTTCTTTTATTTGAAGTTAGATTTTCATGATTCGTGCTCTGAATATGTGGATCTCATCCTTATAAAAGTTGGAGAAAACAGAAAAATTTCGCCCGCCTTCAAAAATTAAGTTTCTTGATGTTGAACATTTATCTTATAGTTGTCAACGAGATTTGTCTGAATGATTTCTGAAACATGTATGTTTGTTTCCTAAGCCGAATAAAACAGAAGTTCTTTGTTTCTCAAAATTAGAATATTTCGGGCTTTCTAGCCGTAGTCCAATAGAAATTTCACCAAATGTTTCGCCTACAACTGCGGTAGGCATCTTCAGAGGTATCTCGGTCGGAGGCTGTAACCCGACGATTGACTGCTCCGAATTGGAGCAGTCCTCTGAAGATGCCTTCCGCAGTTGTAGGCGAGTTGTTAGGTCAACTCCCTGCCTTGGACCACTGCAAGGATGCCCGGAATATTTGAATCTGAATCCAGACGTGAAAGCTCTCATCAATTTATGTTCCTTGATTTCATTTGAATAATCATCAAAAATATAGAAAATTCAGTGTTTCTTAGAGTGATTCATTTTTGGGTCATAATTTCAATTCGAAATATCTAGTAGTTAAACAAGATTCTTCTCCTTATTTTAAAGCTCATTTGGATGATTCGCGTCTGAAATCAAAAAATTGGAAAAATGTCCCTAGTGGACGGTCCTAACGGACAAGAATTTCTATTTTTGACTAGGAATTATATTCCATAGAAACTGGCTGGCATTTCATGGGGTGCCAATGCAACTACACTGCGTACGGCAGCCTTATCCTTGTTTTTTTCTGCCGCTGAATATTGAGGCCCTTTCTGCCTCAACAGTGCTCATGTGCAGAAAATTGATGCAAAGCTTAATCATTCTATGAGGATCATTAGTGGAACTGTAAGGTCTTCAACTATTCTTTGGTTACAAGTCCTTTCATACATTGTTCCTTCCCATATTCGTAGATAGATCGCAGCTTTGAATCTTTGATTTCTCGGAATAAATTTCCATCCTTTCCGAACTCATTTCCTATTCCCTCTCATATTCCAAACAATAAAATTCCGAGATTGCTCTATCCAATTCAATAAAAGAGAAAAAGAAATCAGGCAGTCTGAATTGAATGCATGCCTTATGTTCAACAAAGATCTTTTTTTTTTTCCAAGGAAAAGTTGGTCAGTTCTGAATCGTTCAAGAACAGGCAACGGACGTTGCAATAGCTCTTTGAATGGAACTCGGTTGAGATTATTTTCACTTCACATAGTGCACCATGACATAGAAAATCAAATCATAAGTTGCACTGCTGAAGCAGTTCGGAAGTTATAGCGCTTCGAAATTTTTATATATCCTGGAAAACTGTTTTTTCGAAACGGAGAGTCAACAGCACGTTTGATGACTTCATTAAAATCTCCTAACCAAAACCAACTATGTATGGGTCACTAACTACCTAGTATTTTCACCTTAAAATTGAAGGTTGTTCAGTTTCCAAGAATGGTAGAATAAAAAATGGATATTTTCTGAGTTAATATCCACTTTAGGGCAAGGGTGTGATGCATACACTCACATTATTTTTTAACGTAGATTCAATATCTGCCATAAAAAAATGGGGTTCTAATTTGAAAAATTAATTTTTCACGATTTTGTCATCCTTAACTTTGAAAGCGATTTTTTCACCACCTTTATCATAAATCGCGATTTCGATTTTCAAAGTAGATACATCAATCTTACATCTTGAAAAATCCCAAAAATGAAAATTTTTCATCCGAAAACCTCGAAGTTATTCTTGTTTCAGCGGAGCTCTATTTTCGATTTTTTTTTTCGAATTTTCCCGCTCAGAGAGAATTTTCCAACCAAAACTGAAAAATGTTACATCAAAATAACTTGAAATTTTCTAAGGAATCTATTTCTGCAATAAAAAAATGGTGTTCTAATTTGAAAAACGGAAGTTGACGTCATTTCCGGAAAAACCGGAGGTGCTCAGCCTTGAAAATATTTTAGATTTCATCAGCATCGTGAAATACTTATAAGTGCTGAATTTCATGAAAATACGTTCAGTAGTTTCCCGTATAAATATGGGTGAGGTTCCTCGTGAAAGACCCTGTATAGTTCACCGCCAGATGCGAGGGTGTAAAATTTCGATTCTCTGAAACAAAGCTGCGTCACTATGAACGGGGCAGGAACCACAACTAAAATCGGCTACAATTCGTTCAATGACTTTGTCTAGGTATATTGAAACTCAATGCTTCAAGTAAATATTTATTTCCTAACATGCTGGAAACTATGTGCTAAGTATCCGTAAAATGTATTCTGGATGTCGTAGGCAATTTTTGAAGCCTATAGAAACGATTCTAGCTCAGAATGCTTAAACCGTTTTTTGGATGAGGAATTACTGAATTGATTATTTAGTGAATTTCTATGTGGGGCGAATGAAAAGTATCGAATAAAAGAAATACAGATAATATCATCTTTCAACTTTCGTGTTTATCATCAGTATCATAAATCAAAATCAATCATGAAGTATTTATTACTCAAACTCCTCATCTCCACGTTATGAAGCGATAAAGGGCAACACTATTCAACACGAGATTGATTGCACATGCCATGCTATAGTTAGATCATGCTTAGAATAAAGTGAAATGTGAAGTTATCATTATCAAGTTTTAAGTTATATACCTAATATGATTTTTGCGTGCAATTTCAAATCAAAATATGATCAAACTAATTATGCCAACATATTCAATCTCATAGAATCCAATTTATCGTGAAAATATAAGATATTGATTCGGACGATTTCACAAAGAATATTTTTCTTTATCTAGCTATTTGAATTGATGGTTTGGATTCATGAAAAATATTTACTCTCTTTTATTGTAGACCGTAAAAATCCTGTATTCATTCGTATTGCAACTTATACAGGGTGTCTCAGAAATAATAAATAATCATGAAACACTTTATAGAAGAGCTGCTGGGCGCTCTGAAAAAAAAATACAATACAACAAAGTCTATACCCAATAGAAAACTCATGGTAATATAATCTTCATAAAAATCCCAATAAATATGCAATAACTTTTTTGCAAAAAATGGTTTTCTGCATATTTAATGGTATTTTAATGAATCAGTTTCTTCATAGTGAAATTTCAGAAACGCAACGTGGTGTAGAAATTATTATTATGAAAAAAAAAAGATAATTCTACCAGGGATAGATTTCGTTTCGTATGTTTTTCAGAGCGCCCAATAACTCTTCTAAACAGTGTTTCAGAATTATCCATTCATTCTGGTATACCCCGTATTTTGATTTATTGATTTCTAAATGAACCGGAAAAAACTGCATTTTTATATATTTTTTTTGGTGACGATGAAGTTTGAAAGAAACCAAGAAATAAACAGATCCAAACGAAGATGCTCCATATCAATATATAGAATCTTCGAGAATAAGTGATTATGACTTGGGGGGTATTATTCACAAGACAAAACCTCTATTAGTATTTTTTCTAGGGAAATAAAGCATAATGATTTAAGCATTGTGAATGATTAGAAAGAAGGTGATACTACCTTCGAGGTGCAAAAGCAACATTCGAATTCGCTAGGCATTTCTTCAATTTTCTCTGTCTTCTTTATGGAATCTGATAATTTGCTGTCAGCCTATAATACAGACAACAAATGCATAGCTCAGGCTTTATATAGATCATAAAACATAAATTACATCGACATTGAAATAATAGACATTATAAATAGTATTACGGACAATGCTTCATTCGATATTATGTACAAATGAATATGATTTGTCGTTTCACCACTTCTCCTTTCTGTGCAAGATATATTGAATTTGGTTGGAGATAAAACTGAGATAAATCATGACTACCAAGGATAAAAATTCTTATTAACATCATGTTATGAAATATGATATCAAAATTGATAAGCTCGTTCTGCTTGCGATAAGCTTGGAATAAAAGCTGATACTTTTCAATATTTATTACTTAAATTGAATGAAGCTTCTTCTTTTTGTATTGAACGGTATCGCCATGTGTAATTTGAAATAAGATTCCGTTTCATGACAAATCAATAGAGGTGTTCGAATACACCCAAATTTATATGGTATCACCCAGTATTTCACAGAAACACATATTCATTATTATTTGCACTTGCACGAGGACGGATGTATTTCTACTGCAAAGAATTCGTTGGTTTTCACGATTTAGGAGGTCACATCGAGGAGTTTAGCTAAAATATCTAGAAGAAATCCAACGGCAATTCATCTACAACTTACAAGATATTTTCTACGAGTGAAGGGACTAAGCGAACCAGTTTTCAGTGTAAAAAACCTCTTGCTGTAGCTGTGGAATTCAGTCGAAACATTCGAGGAGACATTAGTTAGTTGAAGTAAATTGATAGTAGGTACTACATCAAACAAATCAAAAATCGACTGATTTTGTAATTGGTACACCAAAACTGGACGATTGAAAAACAGTAAAACGTTTCATCAGTCAGGATATGTCTTACATTAGTTGAAGGACGATATAGATGTTTCGGGAGGCTGTGGAAGTGGAAGAACAGGCAGGTTTCAAGCAAATGTTATGGCCTGACGGTTTTGGTTTCGGAAGATTGTTTCATCTATTCTGTGCATCCCATAGACCTTTTTGGTATATACTATACATATTTATTACTGCACATGCACAAATCAGGATTCCTACGAAGGCCCAGCTTCAATTTTCATTGGCTCATTGCAAGGCCGTAGCTAAAAAAAAATTTCGGGGGGAGGGGGGTGTCCGTTGAACTGAGCTCTAGAAAAAATTTCGGGGGGTCCGGACCCCCCCTGCCCCCCTGGCTACGGCCTTGGCTCATTGCCCATATTAGAATTATTAGTTACATATATGATTGTTTGCCTTCTGTGAAATAATAGGTGATTTCATATAAGTGTGAACTGTGTGTATTGTGAACAAACTTAATTCGGGATCAATATGAAAAACAAATAATTGTTGATGATACCCCATTAACGCATCTCTGAACTTTTATAGTTTCTAAGACTGAAAATTTTCAAACTAAATTGATAAATATTATTCTATCATTTCAAGATGAGCGATGTGAAGATGGAATTCGGAAATGAACACATGATGTAGAATCAACAAGCTGGTCATGATCAAAAGTTATAATTAGATTTTATGACTGCACATCAGTGTATTATTTATAGGATACATCATCAGAGAACATGAGAAATTGAATTGTGAATTTAATTCGTCATCTCAAAGGGGTTCAATTTAATTTTTTGAAAAAAAAATCAGTTTTTCTTGGCAGTCCAGAGTTGATTCTCTCGGGATTTGGAATGAATTCGCTAACGGCAAAAAATCCAAGATTTTATCCCTCTCTATAAATCTTAAAAAAAAAATTATCATGTCTATAAATGGTGATTCACTTTGCTCCAGCAAAACTCAAACTGTCTATAGAGAAACCTATTTCAAGAAGAAGAATATTATATCATATACAGGGTGTCCCACTAGTGCCGCAGCGGACTTTATACGCGTAACGGTCTGAGTTTGGCAAAATTTTTTGACGCAGATTTGATATACTACAAGAAGAGCACAACCTAAAAATATTTTTGAATATATCGGGTGGCCCACAAAAGAGGAATAGCGGGTGACTTTGTTTTTTCAAATGGGACACCCTATATTCAATGGTGTTTTTCAATTCTCTGAAACTTCCTGCATGCTTTCGTATACTTTTCACATATTTTTATTCGACAGTTTTCGAAATATTGGCCATTTTGACAAAAAAAATATACTTGTAGAGGCTATGTTATACAATTATATTTCACGAACCCTTGCACATACTAATAACAGCTTTATGTGGATTGAAAGACAAGACTTCAAAGTATCCTAGCCAGCTATAATAAAGGATCTCCAGCATATGGAGTGTCCACAAAAAGACTATGAACATGACGAATTTCAAATCAATTTTTCTTCATTTTTTCAAATGCAATTCATATAATTTTTTTCATCATTGTGATCACCATTCATTCCACTTAATTTTTTGTCGAATGCATGATATGCATATTTTTAACAGAATAGGATTTTTAAGAGCTTTTTCGAAATGTTTCCCTAAAATTCACATATACCTTCGAATTCAAATAGCACATTTGGCTTTTCTGTGGTTATTGAGAACTGTCAAATTATTCCACTCAGAATTAGCATCATTGAAGCTTCAGTTCATATTATAGCGAAATGAGGAACTAGAAAGTTTTGATGTATCTATTCAAAAATGTGATGAAATCAGTTACTGAAGACAGAAACTTGCTTTCTGTACCCATTTTTCAAAATACATTTTTGATAATTTTCTATGTTTCTACTTGGAACGTCGAATCTTCCAAAAATTTCAAACAAGCTTTGAGCTTGGGAGCTTGAAGATCTGCGTGCGTGCCTGTGAAACTTATGAATATCATTTTTTCGAAGAAAGTTGTATAAGGATAAGAGCGGGCACTTTTTTGTATCCTAAAATTTCGAAACTCGTTTTTTTGAAGCATTCATTACTTGTACATTCTCATTGGTATTTTTTGAATTTTTACATCATTGTGTGAGTATTCATCCAATCCGTAAAAACTATGATGATTTGAATTGAAGCTGCAATGATGTTAATTTTGAATAGAATAATTTGACAGTTCCCAATAACCACAGAAAAGCCAAATCTGCTTTTTGAATTCAAAAGTAAATGTGAATTTAGAGGAAAAACTCTAAAAAATCCTATTTTGTTAGAGATATGCATATCATGTATTTGACAAAAAATGAAGTAAAATGAACGGTGATTACAATAATGAAAAAAAATTATATGCATTGCATTTGAAAAAATGAAGAAAAATCGATTTGAAATTCGTCATGTTGATAGTCTTTTTTTGGACACTCTATATGCTGGAGATGCTTTATTGTAGCTGGGTAGGATACTTCGAAGTCTTGTCTTTCAATCCATATGAAACTATTATTGGTATGTGCAAGGGTTCGTGAAATATAATTGGATAACATAGCCTCTAGAAGTATAATTTTTTTGTCCAAATGGCCAATATTTCGAAAACTTTCGAATAAAAATATGTGAAAAGTATTCGAAAGCATGCAGGAAGTTTCAGATAATTGAAAAACACTATTGAATATAGGGTGTCCCATTTGAAAAAACAAATTCACCCGCTATTCCTCTTTTGTGGGCCACCCGATATATTCGAAAATATTTTTAGGTTGTGCTCTTCTTGGAGTATATCAAGTCTGCCTCAAAAATTTTAGCCAAACTCAGTCCGTTACGCGTATATCGTCCGCTGCGGCACTAGTGGGACACCCTGTATAAAATATCAACGCATGCAGTTTCGACACAAAAAAGCTTCATTTTACAGATACCGCAGGTAAAAATGTTCAAAAAGAGATCGATTATTATAATACACCAAGATTCTCGACATTTTTTCACATCTGCCTCAGATGTGTAACAAATTTGTATTCAATTATTGCCAACAACATGATTAAAAAAATCGTTCGAAAAAACTTTTCTATAGATACTATTGACAACGGAACCACACGAAGTGAAAATGTAAGTCGAAAATTCACACAATTTTCCGAACATGTTTCCTCACTTATACAGACTGTATCTGAATAACACCGAAAAAATGAAAGGTGGTTCTTTGCAGAAAATTAAAGTGGGTATTTGGTATAAAATTTTTCGAAAACCCCCCCCGGAAAAATTACACCCCTCCGAAGATCAACAAAAAAAATTGTTTTTCTTTTTCATTTTCCCTGTATATAAAGCTAAGGCCACGAAACTTGGTAAATATCATTTGTCAATGAAATTAAACATGTTGGAATTTTTTCAACCCTGAAGTATTCTCAGAAAAGGTTGAAATAATAACCCTCTATGATATTTTTTCCCGCAACTTTTTTCTGGTGAAAATTTTCCTTTTAAAAAATCATGATTGAAAAGCCCTACTAATATACTACCTTTTTTATCTCTACAAGTTTTTTCGAAAACTCAAGGATTTACGAGAAAAAAATTCAAAGCGTTTTCAAAATATTTATGAGCTAACGCGAGGGTATTTTGCATTCAATTGGTTGGCTTTTAATGTGGGTAATTACCCCCCTTCATGAGCATCGAAAAAAATTACTTTTCAAAGTTTATTTGAGGATGTTGAGTACCTGATTTAATGATTTTCAATCCTATTACCCCCCCCATGAAAAAGAGCTATATCCACCCTTGCGTTCAGATAGTTTCTTTGGGGCTGTTGTTGTTTGTCAGATAAATGATCGAATATTCATTTCATTACGACGAGGAAGGTATGCCGTTAATGATGGAAAATAACATCAGACAAATGACCACCACGACCACGACTACAAGATCATATCCTTTTCATGAAATTTTCCATGACCAAATCGCAAAGTGGCTGCCCTATCTCTTCGATAGCCTCACGAATTCCATCTTTGAGGTCTTGAATATTTGAATCGACGCTGGGCTCTTGGCGTAGACCTTCTCTTTCACATGGCCCCAAAGGAATAATTCGCAAGGTCTCATAAGATCTCGGTGTCCAATTGTGATCACCTCTTCATGAGATAACAAGGCCCGAAAACTTCTCACGTAAAATCAATGGTTTCGTTGCTTGTGTGGCACGTCGCGCCGTCTTGTTGAGAGTAAAAGTTGCCAGATCGATACCATCCAATTCCGACTATAAAAAATCCTTAATCATCTCTCGATAGCGCAATCAATTCACCGTAACTGTTGTTCTAGACTAATTCTCAAAAAAGTACGATCCTATGACTACGGCGGACCATAAACCGCAGCAAACATTCACACGTTGAGGATAGAGAGGCTTTTCAACAATGGCTCCTGGGTTTTCCGAGCCCCAGATGCGACAATTTTTCTTGTTGCGAAGCCACCGAGGTGGAAATGTTGTTGATGATCGGCCGGCTTGAGTTCTTTTATTAACTGAACTTTATAAGACCCAAATCTTTATGCAAAATACGCTGTGATGACGTTTGTGGAATGCCTAATTCCAAAGAATGACGAAGAATAGCCAAACCTAGGTTTCGTCTACTGCAACAATATTCTCGAGTGTTCTTGATCGACGTGCACGGGTTTTATTCTTCACATCACTAACTTATCCCAACAGCTCAAATTTTTTTACCAATTTCTGTATTGCGGTTCGACGAGGTGCTTCATGACAACCCAAAAATGTTCGAGTTTTACGAACCGTCTCTGCCAACTTTTCACCATTTTTATTTCAATAATTTAAATGCGTTGTTGAGGCGTGTATCATTCCATTTTGATTAATGGCGTAGTTCTTACTTCAAATGTCAAAAACTTACTGCTTAAAAAGTGGCATATATCGAAATAGCTGGATTTTTGGAAGTCCTTAATTTCTCGGAGCTTTCGATTCACTCTTATAGAGCCTCTTTTTTAGCTCTTCATCGATTGATTAAGCTTTCACTAATCCCTCAGAGTTTGGACGACGTAAGATCCATTTTGCACCCAACTATTTTGTAATTAACAATTTGCATTTCACCAAACTGGCAGAATGAAAACTGAACCTATTTCATAGCTTTTCTCTTAGCACTTTGCGTCTTTGATTCTTCACTTTCCACTTTGTTTTTTATAAAAAAAAGTTCTGAGTAACTAATATGGTTTGCAAGACGGTCAAAAGTCTATGTTCACATAAGTTTTCTTGAAATAACTTCTTCTATCGTCTGTTCAAGTTCTGCAAGAACAAAGTGAATCACCCTTATTTTACTATTTTCTTCAGATGAATATGTTTTTGTTATTATCAAATTTAACTTAATATGTAAATTTCTGAATTTTTTAAATTTATTTTTAGAGCGAATTCAGGGATTGTTACCATTTTTTCACTTTTTAATGAAATCAGATCGTTAAAGAGTTTCTTGACACATTTAACGTAAACAGAGATAGGTATATGAGACACAACTTACAGAAGATCTAAGAGAACAAGAAGAATAAAAAGCTGAAGAACAAACCAACTCACCGCAGGCGAAATGTAACCTTTTGGCGTTTGTACTAGGAACTGAGTCTCATCTTGCGCCAACGGCGCCATAGGCTGCTGCAGCTCCAGCTCGTTAGCAGGAGGAGTGTCGAAAAGCCTTCTCTGCGAAGACGGCGAAATCGGTACCGGTAATCCTTCGTTCGTTGGAAGACATGGAGTTAAAGTGGAAGAATTTCTTCGGCGATGGCGGTTTGGAAAATGATCGTAGTTTCTGAAGCACCCGGCTCCAGTCTGGGCAGGATTGCGCCCACCGCCCATGCTCTCCCCCTCTGTGCTATTTCCATCTGTGTGCGACATATTGTGCCCTAGTAATATAGAGGTCCATCAAGTTCATCTCTTTCAGACTCGGGTTTCGTTACGAGCAAAGCATGACAAACCGATGAAAGGCAGCTTCATGCGAAATTTCGTGCTATTTTCTTTACTGAAAACGTAAAAGCAAGCATGCTGTCGTTTTTCCTAATTTGCATTACGAGAAACTGCGCTTATCTTCTCCTTTACTGAGGAGTGCGTGTGTTTCACCTGCAGAAGAAGAGATTGTGTCACGCAGGCGTACTGGTTAATTGGTGAATAGAAGCAGGGTTTCATTGGCATAGGGAAGAATACCTAAACATAGTCTAGCTCTAATAGTCTAACATTGTAACTATTTTGTCTTCATTTGGCGCTTATGCATTAAAAATGAAATAAATTCTAGTCATTTCCTCAGAGACAGACTCGAAAATAAGTCGACTGAATTCTAAGTTAACTAGAGTTTGTATACTTCAAACACTGTCCTAATAGTTCTTCACAATCTAATTCCTGCAGTTTAATTCCCCAAACTATGATATTCTGCAGAGGTTGATTTTATAACGATTATAACCTATATCTATCTATAACCTTCTTCGTTATTCCTTGCAAAAATTATTAAGGTTTTACTGATCAGTTGCACAAATTCTTGGTATTTTTGTGTCTGGAGAATTACTCTGTATATAACTATATAATATATAATTTTCTATAGGAATAATGCTGAGACTATTGAATTCCTTGTATAGAAAAGATTGTCAACAACAGTATATTATTGAACGGGTAGATATATCATGTTGGATTTTACTCACGCATCAGGTGGAATTTACAATAAACCACCTCGTGATTCGCAGAAATAGTAATTTTGGGATCAGAAAGTATTTCCATGATGATTACTTTCAGTATCGTTCCAAACTTAATATTTCATTTTTTTTTTATTTTTTTTATTTCTATAATTCCCTCCAAATGGTCTAATCGGAAAATCTAAAAACTCTAAACTCTAGTGTTGTGCATAAGACTACTAAACTACTTATACGGAAGAAAAGTGAAAAAATCATAAGAGAGTATTTCGGTTTGGATCAGATTCAGAACGATCAAAAAGAAAAATATCAATAAAAAATTGATATATCATATTTTGTCGCAATAAATTTTGAATTTCTGGTGCTTAATATTCAAGCAAAGATTGAAAGCTTCCTATTCCTGCCATTTGGAAAGTTAATGTTGAGCGGAAGTCATTAAGTAACACACTTGTCGCCGCCAAAAACGCAAATGGGCATAACTCTTTTCCTTCCGAATTCATAATTCATAATATGCGGTCAACATCCGAACACACACACAAGTATAAACATGCAAAAATCGCGTGATAACCTACCTGTATCTACGATTACATCAATAAGGTCCATACTTTTGGCGAAGGCGTCACGCAAATTGATATGATGAAAGGAAACTATGCTTCCTTCTCTCTTGGCACGTTCCAGGGCCTCCCTTCGTTTGAGTGCTTTTTCGCGTCGCATCTGGTTTTTATAGAACTCGGCAAAGTTATTGACAATGATAGGAATGGGCAACGCGATCACCAGTACACCGCAAATACAACATACACTTCCTATAACCTTCCCTAAAGGTGTGGTTGGGTATATGTCACCGTAACCTACTGTAGTCATTGTAATGCCAGCCCACCAAAACGTCTCTGGAATGCTGATGAACTTGGTGCCGTGCTCCTCCTTCTCCGCGAAGTAAGCTAAGCTGGAGAAGATCAAGACCCCCATCGCCAAAAACAGCATCAGGAGTCCCAACTCCTTGTAGGAGTTCCTCAGGGTAAACCCCAAGGACTGCAGGCCGGTCGAATGTCTAGCCAGCTTCAAAATTCGAAGTATACGCATAATTCTAAATACCTGAACCACACGACGTACGTCTTGAAACTGGTCGTTGGCGTTTTTGTTCGTTTCCAGTAGGAAGAGAGATACGAAATAAGGCAATATGGCGAGTAAGTCGATTACATTAAGACCCCCTTTGAAGAATTTCCACTTGTTGGGGGACGCACTGAACCTCAGGATATATTCCAACGAGAACCACGTGATGCAAACTGCTTCTACCATGGCTAATTGGGGGTTATCTTGAATGTTCCCGTGACCGTCGTTGACTTGGAAACTAGGAATAGTGTTCAGGGTTAAAGCGATAGTCGACAGAACGATAAACAAGATGGATACGATGGCTATAACCTGCAAGTAGTACCAGATTCAGAGGGTTTGTCCAAATGGAAAAAGCAGAAAAAGATCAGCAGTACATTATATATGGGCTGGAAATTTCATGGTTCACTCCTGCGGCTGTAAAGTATGTATATAGGTAGGATAAACTCAGTTTGTACTCGTCAGATACCATCAGACCGTCGGGAGTCTCAAACACAAAGAATAAAATTTTGAAATTCTCTCAGTATTATTTGTAAACTGCTCCAGCATCATGAAACTCCACACAACACACAATGATGCTGAATAAGCACTTTCCATAGCTGCATCTTTGGTTTGGCAGTTGAGCATTATCAAACTGTGTTGGCTTTTCTATTCAGTGAGGCAAAATTTTACTCAAAAAAAGTAATTCTGTTCAAGAAGTTCATAAAGCTGTTCGTCCATTGTAAGTTGATTTATGTCATTTTCGTTTTTGAAGTGGGCTACATCAAGTGCGTCGTTTACTCTTTTCAATTTAAAGCTTCCATCAAAAAGGTATTGAAGAAAACTCCAAAATGTAGGTTCACAGCTATGCTGACTGACATTGGTTTCCAATAGGAAGTGACAACATGCCGTACAGATCGATTTTTTGTAAAAAAAGTCCAGCTAGGTGGCGCCAGTTGACTGTCTCGAATATAAAGGCAGCTAACTGGAGCCAGTGGCGTCTACTTCCATGCGGCCAACTAGACTGTCTTACTAAAGACTCTTTTTGGTATTACTGGAACGTTCAGGCACCTCCAATTGGCCATGCCACCATAGTTTCTCCTGGTTGGACTAGCATGAAACCGACTCCTCAAGCCACTGCACTGGATCCACTTTATTCACTGGACGGCATTGGTGTTGACACGGTGCCAGTTACTGGCTTCAAGCAACTGGACAAGATCTGATATCCCAAGAGCAGAGGTATGTTTTCGATGAGAATGCTGTGGATGAAGCTCTATGGATGATTTGACTGTGGCAAAGTTGATTATGCCATTTTGATTTTATGATGATGATGATGATATATTGTTTATCCTGATCACTCCTAGGTCTCCTGGTTCAGGATGTTATTCCTTCTGGGTGCAGTATCACTTGTAATGTTACTGGTTGTATTTATCCTTCATCAGTATAATTCAGAGGTACAAGACATAAATCATACTCGCTGTGACAAAACTGAATGAGTTGAGTTATTCATTGTTTGATAATTCATCTAAAACACAGAGCTCGAAAGAAGTCTGGGCGTATCCAGAATCGAAAAGTTATCACTAAAAATTATTTGTGAACTTTGAAAATTTAAATAATTTCTTCGAGATATTAGAAATTTTTGGAATACCATGAAATTTCCCGCTCCTATGGAAGAAAGATGATTGGTGCCGTTGAACAAAATATCATTTCAACAACTTTGTTTTCTCAATTTTTTAGACTCCAAGAGAACATTGAAGCAGCCTCATAAAAAACAATTGCTATTTATCAAATACACAAGAACGCACATACATCCAGATTCACTTTTTCACTGGCTCAAAAAGAAACGTTTTACTTCAATGCCACAGAATTGGTGCTTATATGACCCATGAGTGAAATGTGCTTAAGCTTTGGCGATTTGAGTGATTCTGTCCAAAATAAAAGTATATTGTGTCAGGGTGTGTGTTGTTGAATAGTTACAATGAGACGAAAGCTATTTCTACAAACTATTTCCACAATAATGATCATGTTTTTGATTGAATACCCACAAACACCTTGAAGGAGGAGAAAGTCTGTTAGATTTTGGTCAGAATCTTCAGGAGGAGGTAATATGTGAAGCTTGGGGGGCTGGGTTAGAGTGGGAAATGTTCCAGCGAAATGAGTCAGGACAGTTAAGAAAATTCTGGAAAGCGAGGTAGGTTCTGAAATAGGAAGCAATGTACAATAGCACGAGCCCTCTTATCATTCGGAATTTGTCTAAAATGGTTACCAATGAAGCGCCTAGAAGCATTTTGGGAGTTAATGCCTTTTACCTCGGATTAGTTGAATGTCTTGGCATGGCTAGATTGCTAAGTACTACTGTTACTTTACTCAAATTCACAATTTATGGATTATTCCTGCATTTTACAGAAAACTGGTAAAATATTTGAGATTCATCTACAAATTTATATCAATTGGTGGTTGGATTCCTCAAGTATCCAATGCAGAAATAATAAATACTGAGCACATAGCTGCGAAATGATTTTGGCGACAACTGCTCTATGATAATGTGATGTATCTTTGGCATATGCGCATGGAACTTATTTCAATCCAAGCATATGAATGGTATGTTGATTCTACATTCCATCAAAAACACCTTTCTGTGACCCTTTCAAGCCAACCTTTCACCTATAAAATCCTCGAAAAAAAAGTGATATAGATAAACATGCCCAGAATGTAGCTCCTTTTCAAGCATCTCAGATGATATCTGAATCCGAAAATGAATTTAGTTACAGTCTTTACTGATAAATCAGAGCCTCCTTTACATACAAGCCGTGATGTGATGAATTCGGCAACGAGGCCTGTAATTCTATACGTTATGTTTTGAACCCTCAAGCAGCTCCCGATATGGAAATAGTTTGCTTTCCCTAAGTAATCCTATACGTGCTCAATTGGATTCATGTCCGGTGAGTTTGCTGGTCAGTTCATTCTCAGAATATTTGTACCTTTCGTGATTGCTTCAATGATGATGATGTCATTGTTCGTTCAACGATAATAAAAGGGGTACGGTGACTGAACATTATATCCCCCCAGCACATTATTGATCCGCCTTGAAAGGGCACAACTCCCAAATCTTTTCTGGACGATTATCTCTTTGTTAACCGAATCGTGACTCGTCCAAAAAATTACGTTGCGCTATTGTGGTAAAAGCCAGTCTTGGTGGTGTTTGGCCCATTGCCGACAGGTAGCTCCAGGTGATAGCTGAGGTGCTCTTAAACGTCTTCTTACCCTTAAATTCGAGGAATGCAACCGTCTTCTCAAAGTGCTGATTAACTTCGAATACACCAGTATTCTAACGATCAAGAAACATTTTTGCTGTTTTATTGTCAGGTTACAGTTAACAAGTTGATAGTGGGGACTATCTATCTCCATTCACAATTATAAAATCACAACTCTGGCCATGGTTTCGTTTTCAGGAATTGGTGCACCTGATGAAAAATCTGTGCGCGTTCAGAGAATATTGTTAATGACATAACGTTGTTGCCAGTTGCTTTGTTTACATCAAAGTAAAAGTATCGAAGATATTCCACATTTTGTAAGTTTGAATCGATCGGCGATTTTGGGGCGAAATATCGATAAGGAATCGCCTATTTTTCCGTTCTTCGTCGTCCAGAAGAAGTTTCCCGTCGATTTCGTGCAAGTGTCATTTTTTCCTTTCACGACTTTTGGCGTGAGTACGAACGGCAAATTTGAATTGGACCAAAAATCGATTAATAAGCATAAAAAAGCAAAAGTAAGTACTAATCGCCTTTTTTACACTTGATAACGAAGTTTTTTTAGGTATCTGGCCGTTTGGAAAGATTTCAAACGAAATTCCGGTCCCCCAGAAGTTTGGTTAGTTTCGGTATCGTTTTTGGTGCTCAAAATTTATTTGGGATGTGTAAATGGAAAAAAAGGCTTACTTATACGATCTTCTAACGAAAGCGACCGGAAAATATGGTTCAGGTAGGATTTTCGAGGAATTATGAGGAAAGAACTTGCAGAATGAAATTGCCCGATTTTCGTAAGTAAACGGGTTCTGGATGGCCATCATTGGTCTCTAAATGATTATTGTTGATCGTTTTCACGTTTCAGATAAAAACACGTCGAAGAAGCTAAAAAAAGAAGAAATATGACTATATTGCACTCAACGATTCAGATTCCGATAAATTGAAATATGTGTCACTGGAGCTTTCATTCCTATCAATCCTTTGCCGAAAGTAGAAATAGGCTATATTGAACCAGAATACATCGGTTTTTTCCATATTCCAGGAGTTTGCGTCTTATTTTACAACAGGTGAATGATAAATGTGAAGCACATGTTTGACCTTTTCCATTTCATTTGTACAAACCTACTGTGGTAGTAATGTATGAATCTTTTTTAAACTAACAAATTACTATACAGCTAGAATATTTTACTCCTTGTTCATAAGATCAAATAAATGAAATGTATATCTATAAAGCTTTCAGGCTTATCAATTTATATTGCATTGAAATTATTAGTTTCTCTGTAAACAAATTTGTTAATTCAGTTATTATGTTATTTATTTGAAATAAAGAAATATTAGAAATAGAAATGTTATGCACCCTCACAATCATATCACATATTCGGATTCCAGTAGAGGGATATGATGTTCCATTATTCTTGATTCTTGTAATTACCCATCAATTCATCTTATATCTTTGGGTTGATTTTTTTTAAATGAATTCTTGATTAGAAATCAACAATTGATGTCGTCAAGTCTTGAACTTTCAGTTCAAGAAGATAATAAACATCAAATCTTCACAAGCATGCATATGAAAATTATGTGAAAGCAATGCAATTTTCTTCCATGGCGAAAAATAATATATTTCAACAGTGATCTCTTGTACGTTTCATGCAAATAACTAGAAAAGGAATCCTTTCTATCAATTCATATAAACGTTAATTATTTTCGTCCATCACATCTTTTCCAATTCATTCACATTCTGAGAAATACGCTAAGAATGTAGAAAGGGCAACATAGTGTTGACTTGGAACATAAAAATATTTTGAAAAACGTCATAACTTCGATACAGAGTGGAATGTGTCAAATTTCCAAGGCCAGAGTTGTGATTTTATAATTGTGAATGGAGTATATATCTATCTATACTCCATTCACATTTATAAAGTATCCCGGTTGGCCAGGTTTTAGGTTTATCAAGTTTTTTTCCCCTAGAACAGACGCAGGTTGGCACTCGTGAAAATTAAACAACGTTGCCAATGTTAATTCGCTAATTTATCCCCTCAATATTCTTGAAGTGATCTTGAAGTCTTCAAATTATTTAATTAGTGTGCTGATAAGAGAAATGTCAAGTTTGATTAATAAACAATAGTCTGATTCACTTGAAAGATATTTCGCTTTCTGAAATAAAAAACTATAAAAACTGTTCGGTAAGGGTTGATCACATCAGTGACGGCTCGTCAGGGTAGGCAGGGTCGGCCCGGCCGACCCAAGAATAATCTTGGGAATAGAAAATAAATATCTAAAAAATTTATTTTTTAAACCATATTCTGAATTATCAATTTCGAAATTCAAATCTCGATTATTCTCCTCAAAATCCTATATTTCCACTTAGAACAGAAAAAGTTCCTTCTCATCACATATTTTCTGTATACTATATGCCGCCAGTCGACGGAGCGCTTCCCACAAATGAACACGCTGCTTGAAACATACAGGCCCCAGATCGGCCCGCCGAGCCCGCCGCAAGAGAGCTTCAGAATATCGCAATTCCTATGGCACTATAAAACACCTACGCCGTTAGCAGTTGCTACTAAGAAGAACGGTACAATAACTCAATATAAGGTCGCTGCTTGATACATACAAGCACGGCCAGCCGTACCAGCCCTGCCTATTGAATCGACAATGTCATAAAACACAGTTTCTTACTGTTTATTCCTAATATTACATGAATAGTTAATAGTTGATTATAATTATTATATCTTTATCAGAAAAAAAACGTTTTCGTACCGTTTAAAAGTAGTTTGGTGATTTTCTCACCATGAAAATATAAAATATTCCTAATTTCTAGGAAATTGAAGCATCGTGAAATACGCGCTTCACTAGACCCGCTAGGTCCGCTAGATCGGCCGGCCGTACCATAGGGTGGGGGTTGTTGAATCGCGAAGTTTGCATAGTAGGAATAGTAGGATTGAATTAGGTCAGTGTCTTAGAATAATAGAGCCGTTATCGTGTTTTTTAGGTTATAGGTTGTTTCGTGAATTCTCATGGCAAATTCAAGGGCGGTGATATCAAGTAACGGCGACTTGGTAAGTTTTTTAATTGATAATAAGTTTTTCGCTTTTTCATACGATGATAAGAAATTTGTGAAAGACTTACCTGTTCCCAGACCCTCTATGTCTAATCTGGTTCAGCGCACAACTAGTCATAATCGTGCATTTTCCAAATCGATCTACGAAAAATTCATTTGGTTAACGGGTAGCGAAACGCGAAATAAACTATTCTGTTGGTACTGCCTGCTATTTTCCGATCAAAAAAGCCCTTTCTGTTCAGGCGCGGATCCAGGGGGGGGGAACTGGGGGAACGTTCCCCCCCAAATGGCTCCTGACCACCTAATGATTTACCATTGTCTAAAATACCAGTATCTTTTGGCATTTGAATATCTAAAAGTTCCCCCCCCAAAATTCGGGCCTGGATCCGCGCCTGTTTCTGTTCGGCCGGATACGATAACTTGAAGGAAATTCATTGCGATTCGAGTAAACATGAAATTTCGAAAGAGCATATTCATTCGGCCCTAAAATATAAATTGTTCGGAAAACAAAACATTTTGAATTCTTTGGACAGTGCTCATCGCGATTTTATTAAGTGTTTTAACGATAAGGTTAGGGAAAATCGGAAAATGATCAAACATTTGTTGAACATTATCATTTTCCTATCGACACAAGAACTAGCATTTAGGGGAAACGATGAAAGTCTCAATTCCGACAATCAGGGGAATTTTAAAGAGCTCGCTAAATTCGCCGCGACGTTAGACGAAGATTTCAAAAAGTTTACAGATCCATCCGTGTCCTCCGTATTTTGTGGTTTATCAAAAAATAAACAGGACGATTTAATTGATTCGGTTACCAAAATTTTGAGGGAACATATTCGTTTCGAAATAGACAGTGCAGCGTGTTTTTCTTGGGAAATAGACGAGACAACCGATATCAGATGTTTCACTCAGATGTCAGTAATTTTCCGCTTCGTTCGAGACGGTAAAATATCGGAGCGCTTCAACATCTCTTGTTTTTTGTTTTGCAAAAAATTCTAGTGCGTAGAACAGATCATTCCGCCATATGCCGCTTTTTATGAATTTTTTTAATACATATAAGGAATTTTCGGTATATATTGTGCCTGGCCGACCCACTCCTGAAGGGCACGAGCCGTCACTGAATCACATTTACTTTAACAAATATAAATATATTCATCACGCCAGGAAACTAAAAATGCCGAAGGTAGTGACGAAAAAGCAGAGACAAACTATGAGGAAGAATTGAAATCGGCTCATTCAAAAAGTATCAATTTGGAATCAACACTTTATCATACCAGCTATCCAACATTTTTAACGTATGTGTGTAAAAACCAAGGTATTATATTTTATGAGAATAGAAATTTATTTTTTAGCTGCACATAAGCACAAACAGGAGGATTTTAAGTGAAAGAGACGACAAAGAATTTCCTTCTATTGGTGCACCAAAAAAGACATTGACTGAAGACTTCATTTTGAAAAAAGATCTGCAACGACAAATTTGGAATTATAATTCGAAACATGAACATTTTTCGATTGATAATCTACTCACTTTTGCAAAATAACATTTGGAATATAACGGAGGACGGACATCACTTAAATCATGAAATCAATGGGTTACAAATACAAAAGGGCAAATGAACGCAAAATTTTATGTGAACAAAACATGTTGTTGCAGACAAAATTACTTTCCTGCGCAAATTTTGATTTGTGTTTCTACATGAAACTTGGATTTACCAAAACGATACTTCACTACTTCAGTTCGTCGCTGGACACATGAATCGGATATGATGAGTAATCCATCCAAAATTGAATCAGAAGGAAAACGTTTCACAGTTCTACACGCAGGAAGTAATTTCGGGTTTTTAGAAGGTTCTGATTTCATTTTAGATTAAAAAACAATGACCGTGACTATCACAAGACAATGACCAGTGAAATTTTTCAGAATTTGGTTATTAATCAACTCATTCCATCTTTAGCTAAGATTCCTGTGAAATGTGTGGTGGTAATGGACAATGCACCATATCATTCGGTTCAATTGGATAAACCACCCACCTTTTCCAGCAAAAAAAGCGAGATGCAGGATTGGTTGATTAAAAACAAGATTGATTTTAATCAAAATTTTACCAAGAAACAACTTTGGAATTTGATATTACCTCATCGAACTGACAGACAGAGACGATATGTGTTGATGACCTTTTGAAGGAGCATGAGGTTCTTAGATAACCCCCATACCATTGTCAGTACAATCCTACTGAAATGGCATGGACGTTTTGTAAGAACTTCTATAACAAAAACATAAATTCGCATCCCTATACAACGGATATAGTGTTGAATTTATGGAGTCTGGCTCTTTCAAAATGTACATCAGATATGTGGCAAAATTTTTATTTACATTGTGAAAGAGTCAAAAACTTATCTCAGAGGACTGGACGAAACACATGGGTAATCTTCCAATGGCAGATATTCCTCCATTCGTTATTTCATTGGGAGAATCTGATTCAGATTCAGAATTTTCTGAGGGTTACTCTGACTCAAACAATGATCTAATGGATATGGAATAATATGTAGAGGAAATTCTGAGAACTCGTCTCTTCCACTTAAAATGGGGAGTTCAAAATGGATGGAGGTTCAAAAACTCCAAAAGGAACATAACTAGTGTAAGTTCAACAGAACCCTTTATCCGGCAGTGTGAAAGACCTAACGTTTGGATATTCTAGTAGTGCAATAATGTCGAATACCCTCCTTATTCAACTAGTACTGTATCGAAGATTTTCTACGATCAAGGAGGTTCAACTGAATCAAACAAAATGACAAAAAGCCTATACTATGGAAAAGGAAGTTGCTGCAAACCACCTAGATAGAAAAATAACCAATCAGGAATCTGGGAAAGAATTGCTTGGAGGGCCAGATCTGGTCAGAAGACCAAATGTAGGTTATATTATTTATTATTTCCTGATGATTTTCTATCTCCTTTTCTGTTGCAGATATGATTTCAAGATATTTTGTCAGTCTCAATCCAAAAGAAAGATAAAATGTTGTTCCTGAAGAAGATTCCATCCATTATAAATATGTCAGCCTATTCTTTGAAAAAATTCCAAAACCTCTATACTTACTCAGAGAGGTTTTTATCTTTGTGCTCTTGTATCATAGTTAAAAATGTATGGTGTCCTGTTCGAATCTGTTTTGCTTTTACTGTAATTGCTTTGAACATGCTATAATGTTTGATACATCAAATAACCTAACCTTTCTTTTCTCAAAGAAACATATACATGTAACAATGTTAGAAAATAATGTTTTGTGATTGGAAATTATGGACGTTTTATATATTCAAATCCAATTTCTTTATTGAGTTACCGTTTTCTCAAGTTTTTGTATCCAATCATTATATGCCAGTTTGAAAAAGAATCTTTATTAATGATTGTATTCATAGCTTCCATGAGTAGACTTTTTTGAATTCAATATTAGGTACTGCTTACATCAGAAGTTTTCACCTGAACTCTTCCATGTGTGCAATTCTCTTGAAAAATTACTAATTGAATATTGTTAAAAAATTATGTCTTAAGCTGTAATGCCATTGAAATTATGTATGGAAATTACATTATGAATTATACTGTATATATCTTATTTCATCCCATTGTACTTTGATTTTTTTTTCGAATAAACTATCACAAAGTAACGGACTATTCTGGCCATTATTTTTCAGTGAAATTTCAACACTCGATTCTCGTCTTCCATACAAGTAAATAGCATAACTGAATCTTCCAACCATGTTAATATATGTGAAATATTTCCAGTATTAACAGAGAAAAAAGTTTCTTCAACATTCGCCAGGTCTCTGGAATTATTGAATTCACATAATATTTTCTCAAATTCATTATTTTCCCAAAGTAAATAAACATTTCGATAAATACGTAATTACTAAGACTCTTATGAAGAAAGGGCAACATTGCTCAATCATCTGACAGAAAAATGACTATAACCTAACATTTTCAAAAAATACACGGTGAAATCTGTCAGAATGTCATGGCCAACCGGTATACTTTATAAATGTGAATGGAGTATATCTATATTCTGAGACTAGTGTATAAATATTTTAAATAGAAATAATAGGTACGTTTATTAAATTCTCCATGTCAGTAATCTAATCTTTGACTGAACGATTGCAATGAGATAACCGATGGTTTTTTGTGGTTTTTAGATTCAAATTCATTGGTTATCTCCTTGACCAAGATCCAAATCTTTGGGTGAAACCGACCCCAATTTTTACAGTGGAACATGAAGTTGATTCAGTACTGAGTTACCAAATTTAAATTTTCGGCTTGGAAATAAAGAAGGCTTTGCTAAAACCTAAAACTAGTTGGAATAGGCTTAAAGAAGCATGAAAGAAAACGCAACATATTGTAGCGGTAACAGAAATGTAAAAATTTTTTGCTCTATTCAGTATGTATGATTTCTGCCTTTGAGGATCTCAAGGTACCTACTCGCCAATTTTATTCTCGACTCATCTGATGTTTCTACCGCCCTTATCCTCATCAGAAAATGCAAATCAAGAAAGGGGTTAATTTTCTGGATCGTAGCCATGTCCAATCATTCGTTCATCTCTCTACATATTTGCAGTGAGGTAAAAGGAACCGAGACGCCTCATGGAACCAAATTAGCGCAAATTGAAAGATAGCGCATTCCGGACCCGCATTGCGTATAGAACTAGTTATCGCGTACGCCCATCGCTATCACAAAAACACAGACAGACAAGCATATGAGTGCTCAAGATGGCGAGAATATTTTATACCCCCATCTTCTTCTGGCTAATCACATCTAGAACAGTCTGAGCTCGGATGAGAAAAGTTGGTGTTCAAATTGTTTTTTCTCGAATCCACTTTTTTCATTTACGATTTCGTCAATTGAGATGTGTGTTTCGAATAGGGAAAATTATCCATACTTTTTCCGTTACTCTCTCATGTTTCAGAAGTGTTACAAATTTTGGAAAGCAATACTAAACCTAGACTAAAACTCTATGCAGCTACATAGAAAGTCTACCTTGTCTACGTTGGTTGAGTCCAAACAGTTTGAACATCAAGCTAAATTTACTTTAAAGCTAGCAGAGGCAGAAGACTTGAGTAAATTGAGATTTTACACAAAGATATTATTAACATTAGGACATCGAATACCCCCAATAAAAACAATTATAATGATGAACATGAATGTGTTATGTCTAACTACAATCATTTGTTTTTCATTATGTATTGAGGATATTCCCTTCGTTACACCAATGTGAATGACAAAATCAGAGCTGTACATAATTTTTCATATAAATTCTCAGTGGTGATCGAAATCCGTCGTATTGAGAAAAATTAAAATATGACAAATAATTTCTTTTCACTGAATCAATTCAGATTGAGCAAAAGAGAAGGATTTTTGCACAGCTCTAAAGCGCCATCCTTTGAGCTTTTTGAACTAGTTCACACAAATGATATTCTTACTAGATTTTTTCACCGAACATATCCCCCCTAATGGCCTAATATCGACTCATTGATAGTGGATCTGAATTAATGGAATTGCCACTAGCATAAGTGTTATGAGCACTTTGAAGATTGCTATGAAAATTTAGTGGTGGTAAATATGAATTAATGTCATTTGTACGTCGATGTTTGTGGCAACTCCAACTACTGCGTATTGTTATCACCCACTACGATATTACTCGTCATTCGAATATATTCGGTTAACTATTGAAAGTAATCTAGTAAGTGGTCAAATGCGGACTGTGGAATATTCTCAGTAAGAAATGGAGGAAATAAAGGTGAAGATACGACGAAATATATCCGCTATCAACGTGATTTTTTTCGTCCGCACTTGAATAACAAAGGGTGTAGTTCTGAAGCTGATTGATAACATACTATTTATTTGTACTTGATTTTTGGGATGTTTCTTGGTTTATTAATAAGGATTGTTACTGAAACATAAATACATACTGGATACCAATTATTAATTGTTAGTTCTCGTTTATGTACATAGCAGTTAACTAAATTTAGTAATCAATCAAATTCATTTGGTGTGAGTCAGGTCGGTCTCCTATTCTTGGAATACAGAATGATCGATTGAAACTAGAATTTTCGAAATATGTTTTATACAATGTGAATCTTCGGATTGTATACATTTATTTTTGGAGCATTGATTGAATGTTTCACTGAAAGGGTTCTGCAAACTTTCCTTAAACTTTGAGTTTTTTACTGTACTAATATCTGGAACACAAGGACTACAAAAATTGTTGTTCGTTCAAATTAGATCTGTTCCATAAGTTGTACACGATTTGAAGGAATGGTTGTGGATATTTTTCTTCGCAAAATCCAACGCAATCATAAAAAAATAGGGTTCTGATTTATAAAACAGAAGTTATGACCAATTTTCGATCACAGTTTTCGACATAAAATTTGAAGCACCCCGTGATGATATTTATGAAATTCAAAAGATGCATGATTCTTTCACATTCTTCTACCTTGATGTTATGAGAACGGTTTACCCTATTGATGTTGAGAATGAGAAAAATTAACATAATAGTGACTATGAATATGTATTTGACTTCTTTTACCCGGTTTTTTTCGATATTTTGAAAACTATTTGAATGAATACAATGGATTCAACAGAGATGTATTCAGCATAGAATACTCAATCATATCAGGAACGAAAAAATTGAGAAAAAAAAAAGTTTTGAACAAATAAATTCATTTCCACTTCCTGTATAACCGGAAATGCTCATCAGGTTCCAAAAATATTTAAGCTCAGTAGAGAATTCCGAACAATATCATAATCTCAATTTTCAGTTTTCAAATATGTCCAGTTCTCCAGATACGTCTTATAGGCACTCGAACTTGGGACATCCTGTATGAGCGTCATTAGAAGAATTTTTCTGGGATTTTCAAAACAAACGATGCCGAATTTTGAAAAATGGTAGACATAGAAAAAATGTTTTATTCGGTGAAAAGATTCTACAAATACACTGCGCAAAAAAATTAACGCACATTATGGAAATCTCAAATTTATTCTACAACTGAAGGTGTTCTCAATGATAATTATTTTTATCAGAATTATGCATGCATATGTTATCCACTTTCAACATTTCTCCCAGCAAGAATAAAAAAAGATGATATTATCAGATTTTGAATGTATTGGCTCCATTCTAAAATCAGTTGTTCTCGATCAATTCTAGTGATCAATAGTTTTTCTTTCATTTGATTTTCTACACTCGAATGCTATGCAACGCGAATGTGCCCAAGCGGTAGTTTTGCGAGAAGAAGGGTGGACATACACAAGAATTGCAGAAAGGTTTGGAGTTTCCCATACAAGTGTGTCCAGAATGCGATTCAGGGAGACAGTTATGAATGTCCGAGGACCAGGACAGGGTAGACCACGGGTAACAACTGCCATTCAAGAAAGTTACTTGAGAGTTTCTTCGTTGAGACAACGGTTTGCAACCGCTCGCCTCCTTCAAAATCAGCTTGAGGTGCAAATTGGCACTCAGACAATAAGAAATCGCCTCAGAGAATATGAATTAAGGCCTCGTGTCGCGGCAAGAGGCCCAGCTCTTACTCCAGCCCATCGAAGGGCGCGTTTGGATTTTGCGAGAGAGCATATTCATTGGGAAGAGGCCGATTGGGAAATAGTTCTGTTCACAGATGAGTCTAGATTCTGCCTCTACCATTGTGATCGACGTTCCCTTGTATACAGACGTCCACATGAGAAATATACTCAGTGCAATTTCCTGAATACTACTGGTTTCGGGGGAGGATCGATTTTGGTATGGGGTGGAATATCTTTGACTGCTCGCACAGACCTAGTGGTCGTTGATAATGGAGCTATGAATGCTGATAAGTATCCCAGGCAACACAAAGATATCCCATAGAGATCTCTGCGACTTCTTTTTAGGAAGTTGTGACGCCTTTTGTGACATCTTTGAGAGGTCGCGGAGAGCTCTATATCTGCTCCAAATGTCCGCCACAAGAGATCTCCCAGAGAGCTCTTGGCGATGTCCTACGTGGATATTCTCAAACAAGTCACACTAGGAGTTCGCATACACCTCCCGCGGCGAGGACTTTGAGAACTTCGCATTAGCCTCCTTTAGTGAGATCCATGCGAGCTCGCATTGCGAGATCTATAAGATATTCTCAAATAGGTCACATTGCGACATGTATAAGATGTTCCTATACATGTCGCATTGCGAGATGTATAAGATATTCTCAAATAGGTCACATTGCGAGAAGTATAAGAAGTTCCTAAACAGGTCCCTAATATACAGATTTTTATCATATAAATAAAACTTACTCCATTTGTTAATTATACAAATTAAGTATGATACACTGAAAGTACCATGATCGACTATTTCCTGTAGAAAGGTGTAAATAGAACAGGTGTACCTTTCTACAGGAAATGATCGATCATGGTACTTTCAGTGTATCATACTAGATTTGTTTGATTAACAAATGGAGTTTTATTTATCTAATAAAAATCTGTATATTAGCGTATGACTTTTATTTATATGATAAAAATCTGTATATAAGCTAATATTATTGAGTTGACCTACACAACAAACAGTGTTGAAAGTTATTTATTATTTTCGGCAGCAACAGAAGGTATACTTAAACAATCGAATAACTCCTATAATCTTTATTATTTTATTGATAACGAACAGAAAAATAAAAAAATATTTCAAATCATCCGGTTTCTTTCTTCTTTCCTCTTCTTTCTTTGGCTACAATGGCGTAGCCAATTTTGTGAAAAAACCTCGAATTCCTTCTCAGTTGTTTGCCATGTCTGCTTCATTACATCTGGAAGAATGAAAATGACATGTATATAGTAATGCACTTTTGTAAGATCAGTTGTTCATACATTCATCAACGCGAATGAAAACTGTAACAAGTTCTTCTGGAGCACAAATTGAATAGAATTTCAACAACAAAAATTTTATATGCCCATTTATATGTATAATATCAGCTAGAAACATAATAAGGTATCATTCCAAACATTATTATGGCAAAAGATATTCATTTGAAACATTAATCACCAATTCGAAAAATTATATTCTCGGTGATATTTCAGCAAGCAACATAATTATCATCCTCTGCCCCTCTGCAGACTTGCAAAGTTTCTTTCATAATATTTATTCAAGCAATTACTATTCAGAATGAATGACTTTTTGAGTGATATCAGAAGATCTGTTGTTAGTAGAAAGTAGGTAAATGTAAATTAATCACTTCCGTTATTGGCAGTGGTTGAATTACTCAGAAAGACCTAAAGCGGCAGAAATGATAACGGTATATATCCTAACTGGTGAGTGGTAGGTTGAAACTCAAGAATTTAATAAAAATAACACTTACCTTCGAGTACAAATATCCTCTTCGAAATTGTAAACAAAAGCGAACCTTGTACAGCACAGGTACACTTAACTATAATTATGCACAAAACGTCTCTTAGCTCAACAGTAAATCAGAACAATGAGAGCATCCTACACATACAAGTACAAGATATGGTCTGAAAATAAGGGAAGCGGGAATTGAGAAAACGAATAGACAACGTTATTTTCCGTAATCCAGAATACACCAACCGAAATGGACGATGTCCATGATCCGCGACTATGAACCTTAATACTATTATCAATTGGGTTCAAGTTCCCGATTCAGTTGAGCTCTATATTTCCCTCTTGTCGCGTAAAAAATTGAAGACATATGCAACTATCGTACAGATGGGCGGCACATCAAAACAAGCGAGTAAATAAATCTTATGGAGACGTTTTCGGACTTTTCGGCTGGAGATCCCTTTGTCGGCCTGCGTAATCATGCTGACACAAATATATCACATGGCGAGGTCTCCAAGATATCGCATGGGCACATCAGTGGGAACTTCGCTTAGTAACCTCACATAGAGATCTCTGGGACCTCGCGGTAGGATCTCGCATGAAAGTCGCATTGTAACCTCTCAGAGATATCGCATGGGAGAGCTCTCAAAGATATCACATATCGAGGTCTCCAAGATATCGCATGGGTACATCACTGGGAACTTCGCTTAGGAACCTCACATAGAGATCTCTGGAATCTCGCGGTAGGAGCTCGCATAAAAGTCGCATTGTAACCTCTCAGAGAGCTCGCGGAGAAGTCTGTGTTTCCTGGGATATAAGGAACATTCTTGAAGGGCATGTAGTGCCATTTGCCCCATACATTGGTGAAAATTTCATTTTTATGGACGATAATGCCAGACCCCATCGTGCGCGCATCGTTCAGGAGTACCTTGAAGAGGTTGAAGTCTCTCGAATGGAATGGCCAGCAAGAAGTCCAGATCTCAATTCGATTAAGCAGTTTAGGGACAACCTCAATAGAAGGCTGAGAAGTTCAGAAAATCATCCAGCTACTCTTAATCACTTAGGAATCCAACTCGGAGAAATCTGGGAAGGATTAGATCAGAACATTTTGAGATCACTCATTTTGAGTATGAACCGTCGTTGCCGAGCTGTAATTAACGCAAGGGGTGGAAATACCAAGTTAAATCACTTATCAGCATTTCAGTATTTTAAAAATTGTTAATTTCTCTTCTTTCACATAAGATTCGGTGTAATCCCGAATTTTTCTCCCATTCAATGAGTCTTGTTTCGTTCAAAACCTAGAACCATAAAAAATAAGTTATAAAGTCAATGTAGAGTTAACTTTCATTAAAATTGAGATTTTCAGAATGTGCGTTAATTTTTTTGAGCAGTGTATGTTAAAGTCAAGATTCATTATGTTTAATCCCGTGAAATTTCAGAGAGAACAGTAAATTTCAATTATACATGGATCAAAGAAAACGAAAGGTGATGAATATGGAGGTCTTCGAAATCTATGAGCACAAAAACATGAACAGGATAGAGAGACTTCCAATGTTCATAGTGCATGTTTGCCTACCATCTCCTACAGTTGAACTAAACCTGTCCGAAGTGGAGGGGATGAACCGACCGACCACACCAGGGTAAAATAACGGCTCTGGAGTATACAAGGCAAGAATCAAGTCTATACTGTCGTTAGGCAATCAGATGCTTTGGTGATATGTGCATTTCAAATGTGTCTTATGAATTCAAGGTTGCAAATAATTCCGTTCTGCACTCAAATTGATCAGCTTTCAAAACGAATAGTAAAGTTTCAAATCGTTCTCCAAATTCATATTCCGTATTCCTCGAGAATAAAAGAACATCCTGCCCAACCATCGAATGATCAATCAACTCACCCTAGCAGCTATCGATGTAGTCGGTTTTTCCAACATATCCCACAGCCATTTTTGATATTGAGAGCACTTATCCTCACCGAACTCTTCCTCGTCCCTCTGTCGCAGGGACTCAGCCTCTTTTCTCATCTCCTCGTGCACATGCTCCTTCCTCTGGTGGTACTTATGCTGGCAGCACGATTCCAGGTACAACTCATCAACACCCCAATATTCGAGGTCGTCACTAAAGGCTAAAACACACATCTCGTCGACAAGATGCAGTTTACCGGTGCGGTAAAAATTGAGGATGGAGCTGAAGGATTTGGGGTGTCGATCGAAAAAATACTCGTTGTCTATGAGGGAATAATCGTCGCATAGTTCTCCTAAGGCTTCGTGTGTGTTGCAGTCTCTTAGTCGACCAAGTCTTGTATGAGGTAAGCGGTCCAGGGTTCTCCAAAGTACCTAGAAAGTTGAAAATTATATCTAATTTTCTTACCAACATAACTAAGAATTATTTATCTGATTCCATGACAACGTTATGTCATTCAATTTTGATGACATAAGGAAGCTAATCATGGTAACTAGTCCGATAATGAAGTCATTATGGTACCTATACTCCATTATCTTTTATAAAATATCGCGGTTGGCCAAGTTTTAGTTTTATAAAGTTTTTTTACCTGAAAAAATCGCTGGTTGGCACTAGTGAATGGCATTACGTCAATGAATAAATCTCGGAGACGTTGCCGACGTTTATTTTTCATTATTAATAATCAAGCATGGAAACTAAGAATGCCGAAGGTAGTTTCGAAAAAGCAGAGGCAAAGTATCAGGAAGCAGGTACAACTCACAACCTGACGTTGTCAAAGAAATAGCAAAGCACAGCTCACTAATCTACCAATATCTGAAACTACACAAATACAGAGTGTTTCACGTGTGTAGACGACATCAGGGAAGTCATTTTTGCTACATGACATATACCCCGCTTTCGACGCATCAGCGAGATACAGGATGTTTAATGTCAACTTTGAGCAATATGCTGATAACTGTGGTGAGTTATGCGTGACATTTGAAATAATGGTTACTCGTCACATCTTAGTATTTTTTAGGGCTCAATTCAATTGTAGTGTAGAATTCAGAAAAAAAATTCCAAAATAGCGGAAAGCCTGCAAAGTTGGAATTTTTTTTTCTTGGTTGCCAATTTGGAAAGCACTATTTCAACGTACTACATTTTCTAAGATTTTCCTTGAAAAATATTTTTCAAAATTCGAACTTTTTTTTTACATGTCTTATTCAGTGAAAGAACAATTTCGGCAGAAATTGTTGAATTGTTGAACAATCTTCCATTCTGAATACTGAGGTGAAAACAGAATGAAATAATATCCATTGGTTTTCTTTTCGTAGCCTTCCAAAGATCACGCTCGGAGAACTTTCATAATTTTTATTCAAAAAACTGGGGGCCGTACGAAGGACAAATTTAGGCTTATGAGCTGCCAGAGTGACCCGGACGCATATTCATATCCCACGTACCGTATCGCAAACCGAATTCACCCGAAGCCGAAGTAAACTTAACGTACGAGATCGCACCCGTGCCTGCGATCTCGAACGTATTTTACGAATCGTATGAGATCGCTAAGAGAATCCTATGGAGTTCTTGAAGAAAATAAGCGCAGAATTTTTTGCGAATTGATGACTAAGTAGTAAGAATGAAAATAGCCACAGAAGGAGGAATTGAAATTGAGGTAGGGGGTTTTGCGTCATTTTCCCATAGTAGCAAGTAGCAATTCCAAAAATTATTGAATAATAACGAGAGGGAATTACATCAAGACGTTTTTTAACTACAATTAAAAAAATCAAATCTTCAAATAAAATAGGAGAGTGAATAATGAATTGGAAAGTGCAGTTTTTGAATGAATAAAATACTCTAAGTCGACATAAATAATCAGCATTCATCTAATGAATGGAAATAATTGTAAAAAGGAAATTATGGAAAAAGATTTTGATAATCTTAAAATATCATAACTAGAGAAATTTCATATTTATAAATTCCTTTTACCAATAGCTTTACATAATAGTGAGCGGCAACTGAGGGATTGCGGATTGTATATACATAATGAAATTCATATCGACATATAGCTAAGCTTGTTTTTATTCATTTAGGTAAAATATATTCCCTACAAAATACTTTGTGTTATAACAATCTGAATCATCATTTGGACAGGGTTATTGGATGTTGTAAACTATTCCCAAATTTAGTTCTGATATAACTATACCCTTTCCGAAAAATGTGGAGTGATCTTATTTATTGAAAATAATTTTCGAAGAAATTATGTCCACAATCATACTTTTACTTTCACAAATTTTTCCAAGCAACGATGATCCTTATCTTTGTTTTTCTTATGTTGCACAACTGATCTCAATTAAGTGATATAATTTTTTGATACCATGTTTCTTTTGACAGCTTTTAAATTCGATAACTCTTCTATTAATTCTTCTTTCCAACGGCTTTTTACTTTGTGTATCTTTGCAACAGCGACGGGAATATAATAATCACAAGATTCAATTTGCTTGTTGGCTAAGTAAATTAAGATTTATTTATTCAATTCGTTCCAGAAGAGGGTGGCCGAACTTATGAATGCAACAAAGATAACTTGGCCAATAAGAACAACTGTTAGAACAGCCCTCGAAAGCTTTTAAAAAAATACCATTTGAGAGATGCTTTCGATCATTCTTTCCGCTTCAGTATAAAATCTATTATAAAAAATATACTTATTTCTTCATCCCAATAAATAACTGAAATCTATTCACTCTTGAATTATGGTAATGATCAATTTATCCTTCTAAACGAGGCTTCACCGTTTCACGAGAACAATCAGAAAAAGAAAGAAAATTGGTGTTCAGCCGTCATGGGTTTCCAGACGAAAGACTGTTCTGAATGGCCGAAGGAAACAGCAAGCAGGAAGACATACTGCTAGCTTCACGAAAAAGAAATAAAAAGCTCTACCTTTCTCAACAAAATGCGCCAAGGAAAATATAATGTTGGGGGATAACAAATTCGTTGAATAATTCTTCCAAACTCATAGTTGTTTTCATCTATATGTTAAGTAGTTTGTTTTTCTATGTTATACATAATTTATTTTCGAGATTTGTATTTTTTGTTTGACCCAAACATCCTCAGTAAGTCCCATTCAAGACATGATTGCGACAATTTTTTTCGCATCAGTATAAAATCTATTCTAAATATGCTTATTCCTTCATCCAAATAAATTCATAACCTGAAAGCATTTACTACCGAATGATAGCACGCCGTTATCATTTATGAATATGGAAAAAAATCTAATTGTTAGTATTCGAACTGAAAAATAAAAGAATCGAGGTATTATTATGACGTATAAATACCAATTCATATTCCACGATTGATATCGCCAAAATAGATGCGATCACGCACGTGGTTTATCGCGTAAGCTTCGGCCGACTCCGAGCTGCGATACGATACGTGGGATATGAATATGCGACCCGGACGGAAATATGAATTTATAAACCGAAAAATTTGTCTTCAAAAAACTTTGATAGGAATCGGACTCTCCACTTTCGATTTACTAGCGAGTCTGAAATAAACCCAATTCATACTCGTAGAGAGTTCGAATGCTACCAGAGTTTTTTGAAAGAAATTTTTTTGGTTTATAAATTCATATTTCTGTCTCGGTCATTCTAGCAGCCCATTAGCACAATTTTGGCCTTCGTACGGCTTCCAGTTTTTTGAAGAAAAATTATGAAAGTTCTCCGAGCGTAATTTTTGGAAGGCTACAAAAAGAAAACCAATAAATATTATCTCATTCTGTTTTCACCTCAGTATTCAGAATGAAAAATAGTTCAACCATGATAAATTTCAACAATTTCGGCCGAAATATTTTTTTCACTGGAGACATGGCACGATATCACAGTTGAAACAACAATGAAAGAGTGAAGTACATGCTTAATAATATGAAACGAGAAATGTAAAAAAAAAGTTGAGTTCACATTTTGAAAAAATTTTTTCACGGAAAATCTAAGAAAATCGAGTACCTACGTTGAAATAGTGCTTTTCAAATTGGAAACCGAGAAAAAAATCCAACTTTGCAGGCTTTCCGCCATTTTGAAATTTTTTTTCCAAATTCTACAACACAATTGAATTGAGCCCTAAAAAATACTAAGTGACCAGTAACCGTTATTTCAAATATCACGCATAACTCATCACAGTTCGCAGAATATTGCTCAAAGTTAACATCAAACACTCTGTATCTCGCTTATGCGTCGAAAACAGGGTATGTCATAAGGCAAAAATGACTTCCTCGGTGTCATCTACACCCTGTATACTTACTCCTTTGAAAACAGTTTTTCATTTTTCGGAATGTGTTATTGTAGTTGCAATTGGATAAAATTCTTTGTGTATTGTGTAATACAAATCATTAACAATCATTATGACACGAGTTGTGTTATCGGAGTCGGCTACGCCTCGCCCAATAAAATTCACGACTTTTACCATAATGATCGTCTTTATGATCCATATCCATATATAACTCTTTCAGCAGATTTTCTGCATAAAAAATAGGTACTCACTTCATGTTTCACTCCACCAACGTTAATGCAAACCCTTCGATTAAGCGCCTTATTGCGCATAATCATGAAGGGTTCCGGAGGTAGAGAAGACATGGACCTCGAATAATGCCGTTGCTGCAGGTGAAGCGGCAGCTGAGGCATCTGATGGGGAGGTGAGAAGCCGGTGCCACCATGGTGCACATCGTCGACGTCGAGGTCGTCGTCGTCGTTGCGCACGTTGCTCCATCGCACCGCCACCCCATCGCTGTCCCTATCCATGGATTGGGCTGCTGCGCCACTGCAGGCGGGCAGTGTACCCTGCTCTCACCCACCAGTGCCCTCGAACAGTCCAAATGGTTGCGCCATCTTCATCTGGAAAAAATTGGTTGGAAATTAGGAAATAGAAAACTTGGATGGTGCCAGTTTAACATCTCTGAAGTGAATAAATGCTGAAGATTCTATCAAATCTACGAAAAGTCTGTGCGTTGACTGCTGGGGATCGAGTCTGAATTCGGAATAATGACTTTTATACTTTTAACAGGATCAGGCTTGATCTCCTAACAGACTCACCAAGCACATTATCAATATCGGACTGGAAAACAACCAAATTCTGCTAAGAAGTTTAGGAAATTTCGGCGCACATACTGGGCTAATGTGGAGGTCACCCAAGGTTTTCGATGATAGTAAGAGAAAAATCACCCTCTTCTCAATATGGCATCCATGTCACGAATAAGGAAAGTGGCGATGGAAACTGTCGCATTATGGAACAAGATGTGGATAGGTGGACCCATAGGGTCGTACTCTAGAGTCTAGAGACTCCGGCAGACAACGAGGATCATTGGAAGACCGCAGAGTACTTATCGACTGTGCTGGTTGTGTGGATCCTATATATCCATTTTTTGATAAAAAAACAAGATTTCTTTGGAAAGAACGAAGACAATCAATTTTTTCCACGAACTAACATTATTCTCATTTAAGTTAGATGAGCATGTGAAAATACACTCATTAATACAGGGTGTCCCACGGTCGAGTGCCTATTAGACGTTTCTGGAGAATGGGACATATTTGAAATCCGAAAATTGGGATTATGATATTGTTGGAAATTCTCTACAGGCCTAAAATATTTTTGGAGCATGAGCACTTCCGGTTATACCAGGAGTGCAAATAAATTTGTTCAAGAAATAGTGTTTTCAATATTTTCGTTTCTGATATGATTGAGTATTCAATGCTGAATACATTCCTGTTAAAACCATTGTATTCATTCGAATAGTTTTCAAAATATCGAAATAAAACCTGAAAAAATGTCAAATATCCGTAGTCAGTGTTATGTTCATTATTCTTATTCTGAACACCCCAAGTGTAAACCGTTCTCACAACGTCAAAGAAGAAGAATGTGGAAACATCATGCATCTTTTGAATTTCATAAATATCATCACAGGGTGTTTCAAATTTTTTTTTTTTTTTTATTATACACAGAAATTTACAATCTACTTCCAAAGGAGCATTGAGTAATTATGTTAACTAAGTTAGACATGGAAAGTGGGCATCCACTGATACCGCACTTTACGAACTATTGTTGTGCTGTAATATGTCTTGTGGCCACGTTCTGCGGAGTCTTCTTATTTCAGGTCCCCCTTCATATAGTTGTTCGATAAGTATGTTGTTGTGGTTCGTTATTCGATAGCTGTAGTAGGTTGAGACTTTCTGTATTTCTTCTTTGACAATGTTATGCGAAGGTCATTATGGAGTGTCTGATTGCTGACGTACCAAGGTGCATTGGCTATCACCCTCAGTATTTTTGACTGGAATCTTTGAATTATATCGAATATTCATAGTCAGTGTTATGTTGATTACTCTTTTTCTGAACATCCCAAGTGTAGACCGTTCTCACAACGTCAAAGTAGAAGAAGGTGATCGAAAATTGGCCATAACTTCTGTTTTTCAAATTAGAACCCTATTTTTTTATGATTGCGTTAGATTCTGCGAAGAAAAATAGTGATAGCACTCTCAGATGTTCTTGCTCCTAAATTCAGTATTTCCCGAGATATTTGAGCTTTTCTGGATTCATGTTGTACGTAGAGTCAAATTCATCGAATCTGAGGAGATTAGATGAATATTCTCATGAAACCATAGTAACAACTAATAATTAGACCTGTCACCTGTGAATTATTAATGGGATCATTTATCGTCTATGGTCACAGAATATTCTCATGCCAACAGATTCGATGACTATTCTTATGAAACCATAGTAACCATTGAAGTAAAATCGAGAAGTAAGGTTAAGGCCTAAAGTAAGAGCTGTCACTTGTGAATTATTAATGGGATAATTTATCTTCTATGGTCACAGAATATTCTCATACGGAAGATAAGATGAATTTGACTCTACGTACAACATGAATCCAGAAAAGCTCAAATATCTCGGGAATTACTGAATTTAGGAGCAAAAACATCTGAGAGTGCTATCACTATTTTTCTTCGCAGAATCCAACGCAATCATAATAAAATAGGGTTCTAATTTGAAAAACAGAAGTTATGGCCAATTTTCGATCACAGTTTTCGACACAAAATTTGAAACACCCTGTGATGATATTCGGGGCTATTCACTAAGCAAAGTTGTTATGGATAGCAACTGTAAATCGTCGTTATCCCATGCTTATTACATGGAATAACGACGATTTACAGTTGCTATCCATAACAACTTTGCTTAGTGAATAGCCCCGATTTATGAAATTCAAAAGATGCATGATGTTTCCACATTCTTCTACTTTGACGTTGTGAGAACGGTTTACACTTGGGATGTTCAGAAAAAGAGTAATCAACATAACACTGACTATGAATATTCGACATTTTTTCAGGTTTTATTTCGATATTTTGAAAACTATTCAAATGAATACAATGGTTTCTACAGAAATGTATTCAGCATTGAATACTCAATCATATCAGAAACGATAATATTGAAAAAACTATTTTTTGAACAAATTTATTTGCACTCCTGGTATAACCGGAAGTGCTCATGCTCCAAAAATATTTTAGGCCTGTAGAGAATTTCCAACAATATCATAATCCCAATTTTCGGATTTCAAATATGTCCCATTCTCCAGAAACGTCTAATAGGCACTCGACCGTGGGACACCCTGTATATCATGTCATATTTGGTCTTCGTGAATTCATGTTTTCCATTTGATTATCATTTTCGTATATCCTACAAATATTTCCTTAGGTCGATTGAATTGATTCTGTCAATTTTCCTGTTGAATTATTCATAATGTCGCCTATCGATTTTACCATGTATACAGATGCCTAATACAGGCGAGTGTGAACGGGAAATACTCCTATATTGTGAATTTGAATTACGTCCTCTATAGTCTATGGAATAGAAATCCCTATTGAAATGAGTATAGAAAACTTGAAAGCCTTTGTGGTATACACCTATTCATGTCAACGAACTGAACGTGAGCGATATGGCGGAAAATCAATAGTTTCGTCCCAGATGAATACTATTTGCGGTCATTCAATTGGAAAAGCAAGTCTGTGTGTCAATATTTTCATGCACTGGCAAGAAGTACGTGAATGGAGAATGTAGATAATGATATGGAATAGCAACCAACCTGAAAATACCTCATCGATAAGAGGAAGGAAAATAGGTTACCTATAAATTTAGTTCCGTTCAATTGATATAGGGTGTCACATTGCAAAGGCATTTTGTCTTTTTCTGAAGAATAAAAAGTTTTTATAAAACCGGATTCATCAATTTCGTTGAGAGGAATTTTTTTTACAAAAAAATTATGGTTTTTATGGAAATATAGGTCGTGCCATATCTGACAAGATATTTCTCTTCTGGATGAATTTTTTTCGAAATTTGATTATTCGACTTTGAAAATGAAATATCCCCCATATAACCGGGGGCATAACATGATAACTAATATTAATGAATAGTTGAATGTGACAAATTCATAATGTTATTATTGATTCATGAAGGAAAATGCTTCCGGAAAACTCAGGAACTGATGAGAGATTGAAATCGGATCCAAATTTATACCATTTTTTGGAAGTTGGTGGGGCTCAATTTGATCATTTGTTAGATTAAACTGTTCATGACAATTTGATATAAATTTAAACCAAAAAACCTTTTTTGAAAAAAGCTTTTATTTGAATGCTCTAAAAAAAAGAAAATAAAATTTTCCATCAAAATTTTGAATATCAAGTTATATCCTCATTATACACAAGTTATATGATCATAAAAGCTTGTCGTGAGGTTCACATATAAATATTTAATCAAACTGAAATTTAAAAATTGAACTTAGCAGATTAAGTTACCCAATTGAATAGGTACCAGTCCATTTAGTTACACAAGTACATCGCGCGACAAGCTTTTATGATCATATAAATTGTGTATAATGAGGTTATAAGTTGATAGTTAAAATTTCAGGGGAAAATTTTATTTTCTTTTTCTAGAGCACTTGAATAAAAGCTTTTTTTGAAAAGAGTTTTGGTTTTAATTTATTTTTTACTTTGAAATTATCGCTGGTTAGGTTTCTGAGTTATTCTCGGCAAGCCCTTTCATTTGATACTCATATTGCAAAAGTGCATAAAAATAACCATTTCGCCATCTTTGATGTACATAAAATAACCAGATTTGTAACTTTGATAAAAATTATGGAAATGTTGGTCTCTAGTGAAAAAGTTAGGTGAATTCGATTCAACTCTACAAAAGTAGAGTGTTAAGTACCATTTTTCATCAATGATTCTAAAAGCTGACTGTCGATCGCAATTTTCAAGCATACTAAGAAACCGTGAATTAGCCTTTTCAAATTTTTAATTTTGATTCGAAAATTCAGATCATAATACAATTTACGTAACTTTTTCACTTGGGACCAACATTTCCATAATTTTTATCGAAGTTACGAATCTGGTTATTTAATGTATAAAAGTACAATTCATGGAGATTGAGTTAGAGAAAAATTCCACAGAGAAGTCTTGTACTTCTTTTTTAATATCTCTTTTAAGATGGTCAAGTCGAAAATTCTCAAAGTTCATAAAAAAATTCATAACTCGAAAACCGTGAAAAATCGCATGACATACACGGGGGTGATTCGAATAGCCCATGACACGAGGGACCTGTTTTTTTCTCTGTGACGTCAATCTCTTGGCCACCCTGTATACATAATACATACATACATAGGTACATACATTACAAGTTAAATAAAAGCTTTTTCCGCAAATCGCCAGGAAATTTTCACATTCCAGACAAAATTGGTCATAGAAAAAGTCAAGATTTCCTAACTGTTAGGAAATATTCATTTCCTTACTGTAAGGAAATGATATTTCCTTACAGTTGGTTCGACATATGCATCTACGAACTTTTCTCATGATTCCTTCGGCACTTATTCTGAAGAAGCAGTATTTTCACTGCATCAACCAGCTCTGGACGAGTCCCAGAAATAGCAAATTCATCATCACTTATCATTTTACACTGTTTTTAATTCAAAAACACTAGCAATTGAATTAATTATATGCGTCAACTTTGACAATTCATCATGAGTAGGTACGTTTCCATAGTAACGTAACCAATTTCAATACGAATTTCGAAGCATCATGAATTAAATAATTCGCGATTTCATCAAAATTAATTGGAATCTGTCGAATTTTAAACGATTTGCGGAAAAATAGTATGTTCACCTCGTAGGAAAAGACACATTCCTGGACTCTGTGTTGCCAAGTCGAGGCTTGCGCCTCGACTTAGCAATTTTCACAATCGTCCAGGAATGTAACGCTTTTCCTACCCGGTAAACAATGTACTATTAAAAAATATTCCCATTCTGCATTACGGCATTGGTTGGTATTTCTTTCTTAGTGTAGAAAATTACCAATGATTGTCTCTCAAAAAATTTCACCTGTCCTTTTCAGGAGGAAATCATATTTGAGAGCCGATCCATCGCTGTCTGATATATTGTGTACTTTGGTCAATGCATGGCTGAGTAATGAATAAGAATTGGATATAGCTACTGAATGTGACAAACCTCATTTTCCCATTTCGATTCACTTGAGGGTATATAGGTTCTTAACTACATATCTACGATTCTTGATTTGAATCCTTCACTTCTGAAATAAACATCGAATCCGATCCGAAAAGGGGTAGAAGATTGTAATTTGCTATTGCAATCGCACACATATCAGTTGGCAAAGACTCTTCAATTTGTCAGTGCTTTGAACCAAATAATTCGATCCCGAATCTATTTAACGCTTCAACTCCCAGCAATTGCTAGTTATGTTTCATGAAACAATCTCGGTACTTCATTGAACATTGTGAATATCAAAAATTGTGGCCACATATATGTGAGTTTCTTACCGTTGTGAAGAACTGGATCAAAACTCATATTTTACATCTCACTTTTCATACAGTTCTCTCATGAACCAATGAAACATTTTCAACTACTTTCAAGACTAAAAATTTCATTCTCATAGTTTTTGTTTCAAATTCCTTCTGGGGCTCAAAGACAGGAGGTTATGTCACAGAAACGAACCGTTTCTTTTTGCGATCAATTTGGCAAATATAACACAGTGAATCTCGACATGTTGATTATTCTGAGTCTCATTCAAATGCGCCTTCAACTCAAATAATTCTTTTTATTCAATGAGTTGAAGCCAGCTTGCAAAATTGCTCATCAGTTTGCTTCATATAAACGTTATTTCACTGTTTCCAATTCACGCATTGAAATTTTGCCTTGGGTATTCGATACAAGTATTAAACTCTGAATTATATTATAGAATAGTATATTCTAAAACTAGTTGCAGAATGGACTCCTATTCCAATACGAATGCGAAGTTTTCGAACGTATGAGTGTTGGAATTGCATTCTGCAACGAGTATTAAACGATATTATCTCTATTTCAGTCAAATATCGTGGAATACTGTTGAAATTCAATGGAAAATGCAGATTATTCAACCAAGTGACTTTCGTATTGTATCTTGGCACTTGGTGACTGTTGCGAAAATTGACATTTCCAGATTGACGTGTGTTGAAAATTGATAGGATCGGCTGTAATGAGTTCATACAGCACTGTTTTTAGTACTGTTATGAACTCATTATGATACTAAGATAGAGAAATGAATTTATGATCGTTGTTCCAATTCATTATTGCTTGATTATGCAATACGCTCAGCTTATAAAGTGCTATGCAACATAACTGTGAAATAGTTGTCAATCTCATTGGAGAATGAAGATGAATTAAGGTTTTTTGCATTGCGAGAAAAACTTCAGATTCAGTCAATTCAATAATTCATATTTCCCGTGTTCGTGGAAAAAACAAGAAGAAATCTATCCCCATCATTCAGATATATAGCGTATCTGAAACCAATGAATCGAAGCAGGGAAAGGCACATTTCCATGTTTTATTACCAAGGGCAGCCTTTGAGGAACGCATATATCAGGTCCTGTTCTAGGAAAATATAAGAACGAGAACGGAACTTGCCAAATTGGAGGAGGTTCAATTTATATCCTTCCATGCCAGGAGAGAAAAAGTTTGGCACATAGAGAACGTTATTTATTCAACAACAATTCCTGGTAGATTTCCAACTAAGTCTATTTTTCTAATAAAATGTTCCTGGAGGAGTGAAAAGGTTTGACTGTTGAAAGACTCCTAGTGAGTTGAACACTTGGTTCCAAATTACATGCCGGAATTATATTCTGCATTCCACAGCATTGCAAGAATTGAAGGTCGAATTATCTGAAGCGACTATAGAAGTCTCGACCAAGTGAGATTCAAGAGTCGCTAGACTAACTTAATTTTTCACTATTTGATATGGTTTCTCCTCATAGCCCACTTGTGTTGTTTCAAGAGCATCCATGTTTCAGTCCTTTCTTGTCAAAGTTTTGTTATGTTCGCTAAGATAGAATCTAAAAAGATCAAAACCAGGACAGCATTCACTCTCTTTGACTGAGTTGTTGGTTCCCTGGATGGTGGTATAGCATGTTCGATTCTGACTGTGGCGTGTTGATATCAATGAACGCGAGATATCTTATTGATCGCTGTTCTTGGGCGCTCGTTCTACAATTACAAGGGTTATATCATTTCGTCATGATGTCTGTATTTTTCGAAATCTGAGCCGACCATGATGAAATACAATTCTGACTGCCCGGAAGCACGATAACTATCGAACGGAAAAACCATATAATGTTGTTGAAAAAATTATATCAATTCATGGCCCCCCCTAAAAAAATTCATGCCCCCCCTGAAAAACTGTCTGGAACCGGCATTGCTACCCCCTCAGTATTTCTCAATCTGTTCTGATGAAAAAAGAATGTTTTATACGAAAACATGAAGGTTCCTGTTGCTCTATGTCTCTTGAAGAAATCTGCGTGTACAGGGTGTACCAGGAAGTCCATACGAGAACAAGATCCAAATTTCTGATTAGTACTCTATACCTATTATTCATTATGCTCTCGAATTCTGCGTAAAATTCTAGATATTTCTTTTTCAGTTGTTCTAGACTCTAGAGATATCCGCCTTTAAGTAGAAGTTTGGTCATTTTCCTAGGAAACACAGACTTCTACGCGAGAGTGTACCTAACCTACACTGCGGCCCTATGCGATAAACCATGTGATATTCGTAAACGAAATTGTCAATTCATTCTTATAGTTTTAATTAGAATTCTCTGTAGCTTCTCCTCCCCTACATTCCTCCTCACAGTTTATCTCCTTGATGAGTTTTTTTTTCCGAGAGTTTTTTCTATCCCGAAATTTTTTCGCTGTTGATTTTACAACAAGAACATTTGTTTCCCTGGAGTTTTCCTTAACCCAAAAATTTTTTCACGGAGTTTCTCAAACCGCGCAATTTTTGTCTAGAGAGTTTTACCAACCGCGCCAGTTTTGCCCTCGGAGTTTTTCCAAGCGCACAATTTTTGTCCCCGGAGATTCACCAACCGAGTATGGCTATGTTCAGGGTGCTAGCTTTCAGTGAAAAAACTTAATTCTGCAATTTGCCCTATTTCGCCCAATGATAAAGATACTATATGTTGGATTGTTTTCGAGATACAGGGTGTACTAGGGAGCAGTTGGACGAAAATTATAGATACAGATGGATTGGACTTAAATAGTTCAGATTTATCTTTATACTCACTGGACTTTTATGACAATTTAGATTTTTTCGATAGAATCGTTAAAAAAGTTTTTTCTCGAAATCTGTAGCAGATACAGCAGACCATAAAGTTCAGTATAACAACAATGCTTCTTTCAACAAATTTTCGAACTAACAGTGGTTCACCAAAAATAGTTCTGGTGAACAACAAGGGACAGTGTTCGAGAAAAATATCATCCTGTATAAAGGGTGTCCCACGGTCGAGTGCCTATTAGACGTTTCTGGAGAACGGGACATATTTGAAATCCGAAAATTGGGATTATGATATTGTTGGAAATTCTCTACAGGCCTAAAATATTTTTGGAGCCTGAGCACTTCCGGTTATACCAGGAGTGCAAATAAATTTGTTCTAAAAATAGTTTTTTCAATATTTTCATTTCTGATATGATTGAGTATTCAATGCTGAATACATTTATGTTGAAACCATTGTATTCATTCGAATAGTTTTCGAAATATCGAAAAAAAACCTGGAAAAATGTCAAATATTCATAGTCGGTGTTATGTTCATCATTCTTATTCTGAACATCCCAAGTGTAAACCGTTCTCACAACGTCAAAGTAGAAGAATGTGGAAACATCATGCATCTTTTGAATTTCATAAATATCATCACAGGGTGTTTCAAATTTTGTGTCGAAAACTGTGATCGAAAATTGGCCATAACTTCTGTTTTTCAAATTAGAACCCTATTTTTTTATGATCGCGTTGGATTCTGCGAAGAAAAATAATGATGCTCTTGCTCCTAAATTAAGTAATTTCCGAGGTATTTGAGCTTTTCTGGATTCATGTTGTACGTAAAGTCAAATTCATCGAATCTGAGGAGATTCGATGAATATTCTTATGAAACCATAGTAACAACTAATAATTAGACTTGTCACCTGTGAATTATTAATGGGATCATTTATCGTCTATGGTCACAGAATATTCTCATGCCAACAGATTCGATGGCTATTCTTATAAAACCATAGTAACCATTGAAGTTGAATCGAGAAGTAAGGTTAAAGCATAGATGCATCTATGTTAAAGCCTAAAATAGGACCTGTCTTTTGTGAATTATTAATGGGATAATTTATCTTCTATGGACACAGAATATTCTCATGCGGAAGATAAGATGAATTTGTCTCTACGTACAACATGAATCCAGAAAAGCTCAAATATCTCGGGAATTACTGAATTTAGGAGCAAAAACATCTGAGAGTGCTATCACTATTTTTCTTCGCAGAATCCAACGCAATCATAATAAAATAGGGTTCTAATTTGAAAAACAGAAGTTATGGCCAATTTTCGACCACAGTTTTCGACACAAAATTTGAAACACCCTTTGATGATATTTAGGAAATTCAAAAGATGCATGACCTTTCCACATTCTTCTACTTTGACGTTGTGAGAACGGTTTACACTTGGGATGTTCAGAATGAGAATAATGAACATAACACTGACTATGAATATTTGACATTTTTTCAGGTTTTTTTTCGATATTTTGAAAACTATTCGAATGAATACAATGATTTCAACAGAAATGTATTCAGCATTGAAAACTCAATCATATCAGCAACGAAAATATTGAAAAAACTATTTTTTGAACAAATTTATTTGCACTCCTGGTATAACCGGACGTGCTCATGCTCCAAAAATATTTTAGGCCTGTAGAGAATTTCGAACAATATCATAATACCAATTTTCGGATTTCAAATATGTCCAGTTCTCCAGAAACGTCTAATAGGCACTCGACCGTGGGACACCCTGTATTTGCAATCGCAATTGGAATGTCACAAATTTTAATTTGTATGCCTAATTCCAGTTGAATTGTGAAATGCAGATAGGTCCTATGACAAAAAAATTGAAAAATTTCAAACAATAAGTCATGGCCCCCTTCCTTAGACCTCGAAATGGACAATAATCCCTTTATTAGTATCTAGTCCTATAACGTTGGTAAAAAATTTCTATCTATTGATGCCCCCCCGAAAAAATTCATCCCTCCCCCCCTGTCTGGATCCGCCAATAATTTGACATCAATTGACCACATTCTCTTAGCGAATTGATTATCAAATTTAGAATAATAATTGCCCAAACATTTTCCGTTGAATCGCCTTCCGAATATTGCTGAGGTATGCATTTCTCCGTCTATCGTAAACACTCCTCCTTTTGTCACGAGAATGGAGCTCGTCAAATGCACACCATTTCACATTCCCATCCACAGAACATCTGGAGAGGCTGCCGTGAACTCTGACCTTTTACGTTTGAATATCTTCCGCGATGAACCGCCCCTTACCCTAGATATAATTCGGTCTCTAAGTTTGGAGGGGCACAAGGAGGGTATGCGTCTTCATTTGTTGTGTTCCACTTCCCCCACGATTCGAATTTCGTTAATCGTCCTATAGTGGGAGTTTTATAACTCGCAAAGAAGATGCTCATTAAAAACTCGGGGATAGAGGATGACGACAAGAATCGATAAAGAGGGGATCAGGATATCTGACGATACAGTTCAGAATATGGTTTTCCCAGGAAAGTGTCCTTGTTCCAGTGCTCATTTCAATTTACTTGATTTTTCCAAGTATAATTTTGCTGACACTTTAGTATTACTTATACAGAGTGTAACAGCCAAATGGACTAAATTCGATAACGAATAAATGAGGGGTCTTCGGAAAAACGCTCGATCACGTCGATTTCTAATTTTAAATGCGCATATTTTTCAAGAAAATAAAATTATATAGGGTGTTCCATGCGACCGTGGCCAATACCAACTTTCTTATTTCAAATGCAACCCCCTGCATATTATTCATTTTTTGGATTCTTCAGAAAATTATAGACATAATTCATGTACAATGTCCTATACCAATCTTCAACTTTTTCGGAAATATTAAGTGTTTTCAGATTTTTTTACAGAAATTAACATTTTGAATGAAAATTATTTTATTTCACAAATTCGATACATTACACTCAATACTTATTTCCCATTTACCTCTTGCTATGAAGAAAGTAAGCAAAAACCATTACTGAGAAGAAATTAAAAAAAAACGTAAGAAGACAATTCTACACCAGATTAGCATGTTGCCAAGACGTTCGCGGCGAACATTTTGAACATTTCCTACATTGACAAATGTTTTTTTTTGTTTTTTTTCATAATTAAGAAATAATCAGTATTACTTATTAGGTTTTAAGTGTGATGTACCGAATTTGTGAAATAAAATAATATTGATTTAAAACGTTGATTTTTACTTCCGATATAGTTAATGATAAGTATAGGACATTTTGTCTAGAATTCTCTGAGGAATCCATAAAATGAATAATATACAGGGGTTGCATTTGGAATAAGAAAGTTGGTATTGGCCACGGTCACATGGAACACATTCTTGAAAAATATGCGCATTTAAAATTACAAATCGACGTGTCCGAGCGTTTTTCCCAACACGCTCTCTTCTATTCGTTATCGAATTCATTCCATTTGGCTGTTACACTCTGTATGCTTTGAAGATGGCTTATACGCGAAAATGTAAGGATTAACTTTCAATACCGATATCTATTTTTCTTTCATTCTTGATGATAATAGTATGACCTAAATATTCTGCGCCATCTATTTTCCAAATTTCCATGTAATAGGTAGGTGCAACACTTCCAATGATAAACAAATCACAAATTCACTGAGATGTATCCATTCTAAAGAGAATCATATTTCATTTACCAGATTAAACGCTACCATATTTCGTTCGTGTCTTTTCACTTGAAAGTTTTCATCCATGCTTCTTGTCCGATCATTCGGCATTTTGAAGACATTTGTTCAGTATTAAAGCAGATGGAATTCTGACAAAAAATTCCAACACTACAACTTAGATATCTGAAAATTTTCATCGTCTTTTTGGCCAATTTGAATACAATACAGTTTGTTGAAGATATGATTATTCATCAGGGAATCACCCAACTATCGACTAACTCATTTCATTATTAGTGGAAATCTGGATAACTTCAATGAAAACAAATGTCATAGATTTGTCAGTTGTCACATGACGAATATAAATGCATCTATTGACCAATGAAATTGAAATTTTTAACTACCAGATCAGAAGAAGTAATTGAACGGAAATTGTAGTCACCGATCATCAGAGGCGGATATTCGATTTCATAATTTTGAAGTAAGTTCCTAATTTCAATGATGAATCATAACTTGAATGATGTTTTTGGGTTTTCTTCAGAAGGAGGTAGGTATTTTGAAGGAAGAAATATGGCTTTTTAATTTCCAGACATAATCGAATACCTTTGTCGAAAAATATCATGTTTTTAACATTTCTATTCGAATTAGAATTGAATAAATGTTTTAAATCAGTTCCACTTGAGGAATATGAACATCGAGGCTTTTGCGTTAATAGCAGAAAATCGTATCAGGAAAGAATTCGGCCCAATTTTGGAAATATTTCCTTTACAGAGTCAAATTCGGAAAAAGAGATTATCAAACAGATGGCCTCGAAAATCTACAGTTGAAATTTATGTACAAGTACAAGTCGAAGACTAACGGGTCGTTTATACTGGCCCGTAACTTAAACTTTTCCCTTACCCTAAGAGTTGAAACATAGAAATTACATGCTATGGTTTATACTCGAACTTTAACTTATTCCAATTTTTATAACAATTTTTAAGGGCATAAGTTACGGGCCAGTATAAACGACCCTTTACCCTTTATAACAGGTTTCATAAAGACCAATTAAGAAAGGGAAATGTAACCAGGTCTCCTTGTCCTCCTTGAGATAAGCAGCAAACTCAATAGACAACGGAAAAATCTGTATCAAACCACTCCCCTTCAAATTCGCGTTTATAACCTCAAAACTAATTATAACACCACAGAATCTTATTAACTTCAACATTCCCCATTATTATCCCGTATCCAAGCAAATAATTAGGTAATTTGTAACCCAAAACCACCTGTTCTTGGTAATCAATACTGATTCTTTGTTCCCTAACCCCCAACGAAGATTAACTGGAAATTTGGAGCGGAACTCTTCAGCAACAGGCCCCGCTTCGCGTGACATTGTTACCAACAGTGAGGCCCGATAAGATGTTTCCCCAAGAAACTCAGATATTGGAGCATTGGCGATATAACTCGTCTTGAACCTGCTCTACCATTCCATTCATGGTTTGCCGAACGATATGCTATTAAACATAAATACGGAATGGTTAAGTTATACGACCATTTAAAAACGCGAATTTCACGAGCTTTGGAGCGGCAGAGACCATTACATGTGACAATAAACTGGTAATGTGACTTCATACGAACACGAAATGGGCCATTAAATTGGGATTCGGATGTCGACGCGACAATTTGTTAATTCAATATTATCAGTACAGCCCAGCGAGGACTTGTGAAATTGCGAAGGATGTAGAGTGTAGACAGGATAACAATAATTTACCAGGGAGTGAAAGTTCGTTGGTGCGTAATACGTCACTGGGCGAGAGGGGGAAGAATTATTACATATAAAAAATAATCCAGTGGTGATACATCATTTTTCTTCTTTCGCCAATGTTGTGAATGTCATAAGCAGAAATTGACCAATGGAAAAATATTTCAGCGACCCCTACGATGTTTCGAAAATTTTTAAGACTCTATTTATTGATTATTGTTATTGTACTGATTTGAGGGGGTGTCATGCCATCCCCCTCCGAGTTCGATAATAAACCCGTGACGCTTGTTCAAACTACACAGTACACACATCGTCAAAAGTGGCCACCCCTAGGTTTCTCAAGGAATTCTGCAAATGTGATGAATATTTTCCTCTCTTTCAACTGCAATATATTTGATAGAAAATCTTCGTTTGTTACTTTTTGCTTTATGCAGGATGAGTCAGAATAGGGGAAATAGAAAAAAATCTAAATTTATCGATTATTTATTTTTGTTCAACCATTGTTATTCCAGAACTGAATTCAAATTCAATAGTTAGTATAGTCAGATTTGAAAATTTATAATTTGTTCATCACACATATTGTAAAAAATAGACTGTAACCGTGTCAATGGTCCAAGCAGTCGAGACACATTAATTTAATAAAGAAAAAAAATTGAAAAGTTCGTATTACCACCTCATTCAACATTTTTGAATTTGCTCCTGCTTTTTTGCTGATTTTTCGATAAAATAACCACTTTAAATCTATGGGAGATGATCCCCCAATAAAAGGGGCCTGTAGCGTTCCTCGAACACCTGAAGAACAGAAGAATCATCACTTGGAAGATCGGACCTGATCGAAAGATCCTCCCGATCCAAGAGAGAGTTAGGACTTCGTGACTGAAAAGGGTTTTTTTATCAGGTGAAGTATTTTTTAACTTCTTCTTTCTCGGGTTTTCTTCTTTGTTCTTGTTACAGATATATTTTCAAGATACTTCCATCCAGATCGATGAAAAAGCTTGTTTTCATCAAGTACAAGAAGCTCTGTAACATGGATATCTTTTGAACAAATTCAGCATCACTACACATATACGGGGAGACAGAGTTTTTTCAGAGGTTTTTATCTGTTCTCGTGTGTCATACGCAAAATTGTATGGTACCCCGTTCACATTCCCTCTGCTAACACTAAGATTTGGATCGGGAAACAGATTGTTTTTTTTATACAATCTGTTCCTTGTCGCCATTTCTTCACACGTGCCTTATGCCATATATTGTTTGATTTAAGAAAAAAGTATGTATTACTCTCTTTCAAAAGAATATATATATATATATATATATATATATATATATATATATATATATATATATATATATATATATATATTCAACTGCCCAATTTGCCAAGGCATCTTTGGGTTTTTCCGATTGGATATTGCCCTCCCTAAGTTATCCTATAGTGTTCATTTGGATTCCGGTGAGTTTGCTGGCCAGTTCATTGTCATATATTGTTATCTTAAAGAATGCATTGAACCCTTCGTGTGCGGTGTGGTGGGGCGTTAGGATCCGGATAAATTAAATTATCCCCAAATTCGTTGCGCCGAGGAACAATGATTGGTTCAAAGATGTTTCCTACGTAGATGGCACCAGTCATTGTTCCTTTAACGTTTATAAGAGGGGTACAGCGACCGAGCATTATAACCCAGCACATTATTGATCCACCTTAAAAGGGCACAACTTCTCGGGCGAAATTGAGTCGCTTTAATTTGCCTGGACCTCTCCAAACCTTTCTCGTAAAGGGAATCGTGAATCGACTGAAAAAAATACGTTGTGCTATTGTGGTGAAATCCAGACTTGGAGATGTTCTGACCATTGTCAATGGTTGCTCTATGTCCACGTGATAGCTGGGGTACTCTCAAAGGTCCTCTTGCCCTCAAATTTGAGGAATGCAACCGTCTCCATGTGGTACTGGTTGAGACTACTCGTCTGTTGGACTTCAAAAAATGATTTCGAAGGGCTGTTGCGATACCGTTCGACTCAATCGAGTGAACTTTGCGATATAATGGTCTTCCCTTGCAGATATTACTCTGGGTCGACCAGGCACCAGTCTCCGGGCAACGATGCCGGTTTCCAGGAGAAGGTCACTATGCGACTATGCCACTATGAAGTCCGTGGAATATTCAAACATTGCGCAATCTGGTTGTTCAACATAGCTTCTTGATGTAGGACTACTATTCTAACCCGGTCAAAGTGGGAAATTGAATGTCCCGGCATTTTCCAAGGAATATTCTCAGTATAACAACTCTCGTGATTCGCTGAAAACTGATTACCTTCGTATACACCTGTATTCTCCCGAACAAGAAACATTTTTTGCTCGTTTATTGTTTTCATTTAAAAAATAAGATAGTGAAGATTCCCCTCACAGTAAATTTTCATGTTACATTAAACAAGTTGAGAGTTGATAGGGGGTCCAAGACAAATATACTGCTCCACAAGAGTTAGGGATATCCTATTCAATCGTTTTTAAATGTAAGTAATCTTGGAGAAAATAGCTGTAGAATCATTTGAAACTCATTAACAACTTGAATCGATCCGATAAAAATCAGTATGAGACATTTCGTCAATCTGGAAGCCTTTTTTCTGAAGTTTGGTTCTTTGCATATGCTTCATGATTGTTCTTATTTTGAAATGAAGTCAGTTTATCAACGGCTTCGATTTGAAACGAGTTTTCTGAAAATGCCAAGACGTAAATTAACAAACGCTGAGGCTAAAAGGGCTATCGGAATGCTACAGGGTGGCCTAACTCACGTTGTTGTAGCGGACAGGCTCCAAGTCAGCCAAAGTGTGATATCTAGACTTTGGAGTAGGTTTAGGGAGACAGGTTCCGTGTTGGAAAGACCAAAGCTTGGTGGGCGACGAAAACCAACACCTGCTCAGGATCGTTTCATCACCGTTTCGGCGAGAAGAAACCCTACATCTACGTGTACAATGCTACGGAATACTCGTCAAAATGCAGATGGGGTCCAAGTTTCCATCGAAATCATCAGACGACGTTTGAGAGAGGTGAATCTAGGTTCTAGACGTCCATTAAGAGGAGTTCCATTAACACGTGACCATAAGCGTCAAGGACTAGAATGGACAAGACAACATATCAATTGGAACGATCAATGGCGTAGGGTCCTTTTCACTGATGAATCCAGATATGGACAATTTTCAGATTCTCGAAGAATGAGGGTATGGACAATCCTTCGCATACCCCGTAATCGTCGATTTGTCCAAGAAGTCCATCCATTCCGAGGGGGTAGTGTTATGGTATTGGCCGGGATATGTTTCAACGGGTGCACAGACCTACACATTTGTCCTGGGAATATGACCGCCTTACAGGGAGCATGTTGTGCCAAATTTTCACGCTGGTATTGGTGAAACTTTTCAATTTCTACACGATAACGCTAGCCCGCACCATGTAGCCATAGTTGAGAATGCGTGCGAGGAGCTTGGTATTCCACATTTACCAATACCTCCGCACTCACCAGATTTGAATTGCATAGAACATGCAAGGGATATGCTCGAAGGAAGATAAGATTAGGTAAGGTCACAGTATCAAAACCGACACAGAACAACTGATTCTCCTTAGGTACTCACTCAAATTACATGCTAATGAGGGATTGTTTCAAAAAGCTTTTTGGCAGTGTTGTTGAATTCAACACTGCCACAAAGCATTCATTATGCATTGATGTTTATCTATAAATGCAGTCCAGTCGGTGCACTACGTCAGTTCTTGAAATGAAAATGGAAAATACAGATAGAGCATTAATTAATTTCCTGAAAGTTGAATCACTCACGAATCCTTCATCATACTCTATTGCCGTGTTCCAATAATGTGGCGTTTTAAGCTAGTTTATGGTTTCTGTCATATTGAATTATTGCGAATGTGTGCAAAATGAATGACAGGTACCATTATCCATGAAATACACCATTGTGATCTATTATCACCTGAACATTAGGGTGAGAACTAATTGAGTAAGCTGTGTAATCCGTCATCCATTGCTCCAGCGCAGGGAATAAAGAATTGATGCTTGTGGTAGATGCAATAGCGAAATTCATCCATCAAACTTTGATAATGCCTCTCTTTAACGAATATTTTTTTGGCATCACTCGATTTCTCGAAATTTCGGTGGAATTTTTTTTTGCGATCAATTCGTTAGTTCAATGTTTACTTCAGAGTAACTAAATATACATAGAGCATTTTTGATTATGATTTCACAATTATTGGAAATAACCGATATGAATCTTCATTTGGAATTTGGAAATAAAATGATACTGCAATATTTATATAGAAAAGTTCCGTCAGAATCTTCACTCGAATAGGGAATAAATTAGAATGTGCGCACAAAAAAAAATCTCATCTGATTTGCACATAATTTGAGCATTTATTTGATCGAAATCAAGTAATAGATGGGTAGTTCAAGTTATGAAAACATATGCTTGCCTGGTGAAAATTTTCAATACAAAATGCAAAAGCTCTTGGAGTCAGATTCTTGGAATGTCCTTGCATCCACCTTATAGTGGGATTCGTGATTTCCAGTTCAAGAAACCAATTGTAAGAAATATTTAACTACTGTCAAAAAACTCAGAGCAGAATTCAAAGAAATCGTGAATAATCTCGGATCTGATGATATACAATAATAGTTGCCACTTCTCTCTGAAAACATTCATTTTGTCGCTGTTTTGGAATTATTTTAGATGTATTTTCAAAATCTCGATTGCCATGCCTGAATATGAAACAAATTACCCCAGCAACTACAGTCTATGCGTGCATGTTCACTAGATTGAAACAAAACCTAGTTAATTAAGGTTCTTTTTCGAAACGAAGGATGAAAAACAAGAGATAGAGACTTAGAAGAAATAACTATTTTGGGGGAAATACAAAACCAACCCAATATTTCACTTCGCGAAATGCAGTTTCCGAAGACTACAGCAATGCGAATTAAAAAAAAATTCAAACCGGATAGAGTAAAAAAAGTTCACAAGTTACTACCAAATGACCTACAATACCGGCTCGAATTTTACCAATGGTATTTATGAAAATGTGCTGAAAACCCAGAATATCATATGGACTGATGAAGCACGTCTCAGCAGCTTTGGTATTTTCAATAGATACAATTCCTACAATTGGACTTTGGAAAATCCACATAAATTATAGTGAAGACAGGCCGATACAGTTTCAATGTTTGGGTCGATATTTTCAGAGGAACGTTTATCGGTCCCTGATATCTATGAGAGCAGCGCGATATTGGAAATATTGCGGGAATTTGTTGAACCAAAAATGGATGATTTGCTAATACAATAAATTGGAGACGTATACTTCCAACAAGACGGGGCACCGTGTCATAAGGCACACATCATAACAGCGTTTTTAAACGAAATATTTGCGGACAATAATTGGCTTAGCAACCGGGGTCCTGTTCATTGGGCGGCAATATCCCCCGATCGGCCCGATCTTACGCATCTAGATTTTTACCTCGGGGGAAGAATAAAGGACCTCACATATAAACGCCATCCTGATTTCCGTGAAGCGTTGGAAGCAGCAGTGCGACATGCCTTTCGTTCAATACCTGCGATAAAATTGATTAATGCTGTCAATAATGTTGGGAAGCGAGGTAAATTATGTTTTGATTTGAATGGTGCTCAGTTCGAACCCATGTTGTAAATAGTTTGAAAATATTGTTCTTTTCGTTATTCTATATTCGATTTAATTCATGAGTTATCACAAAATCGGCACTAATTATTCCTTTTAACAGCTTTTATGTAGAACTATTTTGTTTCGTATGTAGGCATGGCAACCATGATTCTGAAAATACATCTAAAATAATAAAGCAGCCAGCCACAAAATGAATGTTTTCGGAGAGAAGTTGCAACTATGTATATATTTGAAAAGAGAATTTCATTGCAATCATGAATATGTAAAGAAATATAGGGTGGTCCATAAGAAAAAATACAAGTTTATGTTATAGCTTCAAAACCATATTTCTTAATAAAAAACTAGGAACACCATGGGATTCCTTTCAAAAAAATGCCTCAAGAATGTTTTCACAGAAACAGGGAATATTCAAAAATAAACAAGTTACGGGGTTGGGTCAGAAATGCACCAGATTGCAAAACCAGTCAAGATATCAATGTGCAGTTTTCGGTAGCATTTTCTCACAAAAATCGATCTCGAAGCATGTAGGCTAGTTTTTCTCTAATTTCTCTTGAAATTGGTGTTTCCTATCAAAAGTGTCCAATTTGGACCACTCTGTACAATGCCGGTGGCCAGCATTGGTTGTTATAACAAAACCATCTGGATAAATACACCCTGACTTACACAGTCAGAAATGTTTGAGTATTGTTTCTGTCATATACAAAGAAGCTCTTGCAGCTGCCCAGAGCTGAGCTTTGGCTAAACATGAGGTGATGTCGGTTCGGATACCATTTGCACCCCACGGCCCATGGGTCTGTAAGCAGTTGGAAGGTGTAGGCTCTGTAGATCGGAGAAAGAGACGTACAGAACTTTCCACTGTTTTGGCACCCTTCTGGGCAAGACAATTATAAATCCTCCTGATGTGATCAGCGGCGTAGCTACGTGGGTGCAAGGGTGTGCAGTGCACCAGGGCCCCGGACATTAGGGGGCCCCAAGCGCTGACCACCGTTTTTACTACGTTACAAGATTTGTATAATTTTTTCGGAAATAGCATCAAACATTGGGATTTGTTGTCAAAATTCACTGGTGAATCGGACACCTGTCTGAAAAACTAAATCCGACTAGATGGTCCAGTAGGGTCAACACAATTTTAGCAATTAAAATTCGTTTTTTGATATCATTCGTGCATAATCAGAAATAGTTATGAAAAATTCTTGCAAAGATGAGCGAAGCCAAGCAGAAATAATAACAAAAAATGTTGAATTTTTAATTTACTTTTCTCTGCGGTTTTATGCACATTCTTATTGATATCAATTATGCATCTTAAGTACTACAAATATGCGATATCTATTTGGACGACGCATGCAGATCTTGGAAGAGACGAATACAAAGATACAAATGTATAGGAGTGACTTCGAGTCCTCCAAATGCAAGGCTAGAGAAAATGCCATAGCGTATGGTATTGATCCCCATTTTGAAGAAAAGAGACAAAAAAGTTCAAAAACATTTCGAGGAATTAGCTTCCTTCTGATCACCGATTTCGAAGTAGGGAAGAATTGTTCAAAATAAATATTTTCTATAGAGTGCTCGATACAATAATTTCACAATTGAGGGGCCGTTGTACTCTGGCCGACGGCGACGGCACCGATTCTCCATTCAAAAAGTGCCTTTAATTCTTTCAAATTCGAGCCCACTTTTTCAACATGAAGCTTGATTTCTTCTTTAAATTGAAGTTGAAGGATGTCTTGAGGGCACTCCAAAAAAATCGGCTACGGCACCGATTCTCCATTCAAAAAGTGCCTTTCATTTTTCCAAGATTACGCTGATACATCGATACATGTGGGAAATGGACAAGCAGAGAGTACCATGACAGACTAGTTTCTGGCTTCTTAGCCGTCATCAGTGCCTCATAGACCTCCCTGCAATAGCAAACTTATTTTACGCCCAAGCAGGAATAATGGAGTACACTTTCAATCTACAGTGTCACACCTAGCGGGTAAATGTCTACGCTTCAGCCCAGAGGTTCCTTCAAAAACTGGATCTCTACGTAGGTACATTATTCATTTTTCAGTTGTTTGCTACCGCAGGAAGGGCTATGTGGCACTGATGACGGCTAACAAGTTCACGCCTTCAATTCTTCACCTATAGAAGCTTGATTTTTTCTTCAAATGGAAGTTAAAAGATGTCTTGAGAGGGCAGTCCCATTACTTCTTTTCGAGAAAATTATTTTTTCGCATAAAAAAATCGGGTTGAGTTTGAGACTATATGGAAATTGAATTCATTATCGTTTTTTGCCGGTTGCTCATCAATTTTTTTCAGAAAATTCTTTGAAGTGCCCTCGACAAATCAATTTTCTATATTTAAAAAATTCCAGTTGGATAGGCGCTTAATTATAGCAAAAATGGAAATACTGAAAAGACAGAAAATGAGAAATCACAGAGAACTGTCTGAAATTCTTGGAGAATTAAAAAAAATCAAGCTTTCAGGTGGAAAATCGAAGGCGTGAACTTGGAAAAATGATAGGCACTTATCGAATGGAGAATCGGTGCCGTCGGCCAGAGTATAACAGCCCCTTAAATACACGTTTCGAGTGTATGACTGCAGTCAACAAAACTTTTAATTTTCTGTCACCCTCATTTCTAATGTAGGCGAAAAAACTGTCATTCAAAGCTGCGACAAATTTCAAAGTAAATATTGCGATATGATAGGGACCAACTTTTCAATTCAATTTCTTAATATTTATCTCCTATTTCTACCTGAATTGAATAAGGCATGGACAATTCACGAATTCTGTATGAAAATACATAATAAGGCATTTACAGCAATATTACTATTCCATAAAATTCCTGTCATCTCTGTAGGAGTCGTAAGATCTTTCAGCAAATTAAAAATAATAAAAAATTATTTGAGGAACACTATGGGCCAAGCTCGACTGCGACAATTATCGCTTATATCGATTGAAAATGAAGCTGCATCAAGTCTAGATTTGAGTGCCAAATAATCTAACATATCAATAAAATAAAAAGTGTTTTCAAAGTTTTTTTTCATCCTCCTTAATATAATTAATTCAATATACCTACTCAAATACATAAATAAACATTTCGAATTACCTATTTCTTTTCATTACCTAATGAGAACATCATTTATTCAAGTACACTCCTCAATTGTACCTTCAGTAAGTAGCTCTGCTTCTTCGAAATATTTATATTTCGACTTGTTTAAAACCGTTAAAACCAAATAATTCAATAAGGGGCCCTTCTCCGATTTTTGCACCAGGGCCCCTGACTATCTAGCTACGCCACTGGATGTGATAGCCAAGGCTCCCAAGAAGGTCGTCAGATTTGTTTACATCATAGAGCAGGGTAATAAAACAATAAATAAAAAATGGTCATCGTTCTGGCGGGCGGAATCACAATCAATCGACCCGAAATCAATACTCATCTAACTAATCTCATCATGTTGAGTACTTTAGAAGAAAGAGACCCTATTCGATATGATTCCCTTCGACGAATGAATCTCGTGGTGATTGTTTATGATACATTTTGTATTGGCATTATTTCTTGTATCGTTTATTTAGATTTTTTGTGCACCGCGGATAAAAAAAAAATAAATTATGAGAGACTGAATAATTTTAAACTGTATCTCATGTGATATCTTAGACTATATAAGTATAGTCAAAGTGTGATATCATTTAAGAACTATGGAATCCATTAATCTGCTTCCATATCCATTATGATAGTTATGTGGAATCTACTAAGGTATTTTCAAGCTTCGTTACGATTCGAATTAATTCAGATTTCTAGCAATAACTCTTCGCTTAGTCGGTCATACCGCAGACTCCACTTGAAATGCGCAAACAAGGAACGAGTGGATTAGAGGAGAACGCGGTTTGAGCACCACTAGAAATTGATTAATCACATTTTAACGAGATTCTGGGGTTACATTTGGATTCGATTATTTGCAAAAGCGATCGGGGACACGTTATGGGAAAAATGGTTGATTTGTTATCCCGAGTGTAATTCGAAATGGAAATTCGAATGTGCTGGTCGAATATACGAGTAGTTATTATTCCTGACTATCGGGTGTTTTTCCTAGAGTAGAAGAAATCCAAATTGAAATAAAACACATTCAAATTAGGATTTAAGTCAATTTTCTTTATTTGAATAGTTATTTAATCAACTAGTTTATTAACGACAGCGATCAATGGTCGAAATATTTCAACGCGTGAGCGGAGCGAGCGCGTTAATGTTTGAGACCATTAATCGCTGAATTAATAAACGAGTTGATTACAAGATTTTTCCGTCGACCTCATCACGAATTGAATATGAATTCTTGATTGAAATGAATTTTTATTTTGCATAATAGACAAATTTGACATAATGTAAATTTCTATGTTCATTTCGATATATTAATATTTATGCTCCCTAAGGAACAATTCGAAAAATTCATAAAGGGAATATTGGACATGTTGTGACATTCTGAATAGTTCACATTTAGTTTGCATTTATATCATTACCTATGATATCCGATAAGGAACGTGTGGAGAAAGTGGAGGTTGAAGTATTATTTACTTTGCAACTTGTATCACCTGAAATTTCTTCTGCAGTCTATTTTATTCTGAATGGGGTTGTCAATATATCCTTCTGTGACAGAAGTTGATTTTCAACTAAGCTCGAAAGTGCTCTGACTGAATATTTTATGTTCGGTTGCCATGACAATCATGCATTAAAATAGGTCATTAATGCATGATTTCGAGTGCGTTAAAATGAGCTTTTATTCTTTGGTCGACGGAAAGGATAATTTCATGACATTCATATTTTGAAAATAATTTCCGGCATATTTCCACCACAACTAGCTCCGAGAAACCGCATTCGACCAGACCAATTTTGGATCACTTTTTCGAGTAATTAAGGCCTTATTTCAGCAATAACACGAGTTATGTTGGCTTCCATATTGTTTCTGTATAAACCAATGACTTGACATAACCCCGGAGAATGATCTTGGAGACCAATTAATTAGACCTCTTCTCGAAATAAAGTTATCGCTTACAAATGACGTTTATTATGGTCAAGTGGCTTTAGTTCTTGAACCAGTTGGATCTTGTATGGGTGTAGATCAAGATCAAGATTCCAACTTGTTGTGAAAATCGGCGAATAGACAAATCTGGATATTCATTAACACTATCACTTTCAGTAGTGATATTTTCTTCTGTACGTACAGTTTTTTTGTCTTGTTGTTGTTGTTGTTGTTGCATGGAGTAGAGAAAATGTTGTTCAAAATCTATCGATAGTTCGATGAATAAGCTGCTCGTATGGACGATTATGTAAACCATCACGAAGTGCTCTATGAGTTAGACGAATAGAACACTGATTTTGAAAATAAATTTCAACAATTTGTGAACGTTGTTGCGGCGTGAGTCTTTCAATGAGTTAATGCTTACTGAACAGAAATGTCAAAATATCATGGCTTCTTCCTTTTATCCAATCACAGTTATCCCTATCGAAAATTCCATCACTCTAAAAAAAACACTCGCATCGAGCGATTCGAATGAAGACATTCTATGTTCCCATGTGAATTCACTGATCTTGAACATTTGATTCCTTCGATAAAGCTTTCACCAGCATGACCTGTGTTTATACAGGTCAGGACATACGTCAGAATATACCATTTCACCAAAATCGCCCCAATCAAACCTCCAATTCGGACCTGATAACCAGCGAATTCTTGAAAGCGTTTCAGAACTCAGAAGGTAAGTTGTCGATAACCGAAGCGTTTCACAAGATGATTTCTTGGGAAGAGATTTTTGTCTATGGCTCTTTAATAACGAAATTATTACCTCATCCATTTTCTTCCCGGATGAAGCCACACTAACAAGTGATGGTGTGAAACATGTTTGATCAATCGAAAATCCCCACACTGTTGAAAGAACGGATTTTCAGCAAAGATTACAACACGAGTACAAAAGGTACTTATACCGAAAGTGCCCTGTCAGAAGTCCCACAAAACACCGAAGCTCTATCCGCGTCAGCTGTCTAAGTTTCCTTGTGTATAACGGCCGTTTTCAATAACCGATCTATCCCTCGAAACGGCCGATATATAGGTACTAGAGATCGAGCAATCTCCCGTTTTGTACCTGTTTCCGTTTCAATATTGTATCTGCAGATAAGGATTCTTACTGGTCCTTGCGATCCATCCCTTGTTCCGAAAAGAGGTCAGATGGATAAGAACTTTCATTGTTTATGCGCCTACCTGCGTTTCAAAGAACTTTCACGTTAACCACAGATAGCCAGAAATATCTCTAGTAGCTCTGTTTGTTTATCTGAGGAGTTCGAGCAGTAAGGGGTAGAGATAAGCGTTGAAAATTGTTGTTAGTGCAATTCAGCGTTGGTTTCTTGACTATTTAATTATAAATTAACTTTAAAAAATGGATTATTTGAGTAGCGACGACAGTGACATGGAATTATTAGAGATGATAGATGAGTTCGATGAAGAAAGTGAAGAGGAAGCATTTTATTTTTTTAAATTTATTTTTGAACAAATGTGATTATTTTTTCTCAGTTGTTTTTCAGGAAAAAAGTAATAATGCAAACAGTACAACGTTCATGTAAAATTTTTACTGTTCTTCCACGATGTTGATAAATAAAATGAATAGAAAATTAGGAACGAAATTTTTATTTTATTTCACAATTCATTGCTAATACTATGAATCTAACAATTTTTAAATAAAACAAGAAGAAAATGATCTCCACAAAGTTTGCTACTTCTGGATGGAGTCCAATTCTTCCAGCGAACCGCCTTCATCCATAGCTTCAGGATATCTGGTCGTTTGAATGGAAAACTGTACCAAATGAATTTACTCTTGCTAGCCAAGTCGCTAATTATTCATTAAATAGCAAAATCTAATATTATCAATTCACCCGTGAAAAGATATTTTCCGATAATCGTACTCGTTTTTGCATCCAAACGCTACACAAGACACCACCATTGTTTTTGTTTTTTATATTCGAATTTCAAATATAGTTCAAATCGAAACTATTTCCGAAGCAATCAACAAATTACACTAACGCAATATGCTGCTTTACACGAGGAAGGAAACGGAACTAATAGCACAGTAGAACACAAACTTCACTAATATTGTACGTATTTAATAAATAGAATCCCCAAACTAATTAATTTTCACTTAAAAGATAATTTATGCATACAACCGTAATTCATTTGACTGAGTAGGACAAATACAGGTTACCCTAAATAAGGCTATCTCTGTTTCAGCTGCCCCTGTCTCACTTTACGTTCAAAAGTATACAGTCGGATCCGTTCCAGGTACAGAGTTCAGTGGATCTGAAGAGGTTCCTTCCTATCTATCCTTGTCTTGAGATAGATCAGGTTAAACCATGATTGTGAAATGCAAACCACAGACAGATAACTACAAGGATAGATAAGCCGACAAACCGGAGATAGCGATCTATCCCTTATCTTGGTTAGGTTATTGAAAACGGCCGTAAGACGGTCAGAACTCTTCAAATCTTTTTGCTTGCTTGAGTCCAGGAGATCTTCTCCACGGGAGTGTCATGGTTTGCATCTCTCATTGCTGTAACGCTAACTTTTGATGTACTTTTCGAAAGTGAATCATAACCATAAGGCGAATTTATATTTTTTTCATCTCATTCATCTCGAGACTTTTGTATGGATGATTTACGATTAATTGGTTTATTTCTATGTGTTCTACCCCCTGCTAAAAAGACTCACCATCAAAAACATTCATTTACGCAACAGAAGAAGTTTTCATCAATTTCAAGATATCCGATTAAAATTAAATTTGCACACGTATCAAGTACTGATGACTTTACGGTTATGTCAAAACTTTTGCCCAATGTCCTGACAAGTTTCACGAGGAAGTTAAAATGTTCCTACACGAACAGGATCTCCGCCACTCTGCAACTATGTTCATAATAATTTATATTTTCTATTTGGTCAAAAAAAATGAGAAAGCTTAGAGAGGTCGATTTTTAACGATTTCATTTACTTGACCGTGAGATTCTGGAAAATTCAGAAGAAAAAGGAATTTGAATCGAAAAGTTTGATTGAAAGATGTTCAAATAACTCAGGAGAAAGAACTATATGGGAATATGACCAATCAATCACTCTTTTCTGATTTGTTACGGCACTTACGACTGCTTACCATAAGTGACTGATCCTTTTGCACCAGTGGTTAATAGTTATTTGATTATAAATCTACAGGATGGGCCAAATTGGACACTTATGAATGGAAATTTCTATTCATAAACTTGATAGACCAAAACTTATGTCGGTGCCTGAAAGCCAACTTTTTTGGCAAATCCATTGGTGAATACTGCAAATCGATCTATCCTCGTTTCAAGGTAATAGGTTTGTTCAGGCCATTGTGCATTTGAAAGAAGTTGCTTTAACTCTTTCTCTGTCAAAAATTCTTATCATATACAGTGCGCGTGCGTCAAAATTATGGAACAAATTCATTTTCTCAGAAGAAAAATATTTGGCAAATAACCACTGAAACAGGTCAATTTTGTTTCACCTCTACCGAATTTTTATGCATTTTCAAGGATTTTTGTTGCACCCTGTGCCATCCCCATCAACCCTTCAAATTTTTTGAATAGGGAAAGTGAGTCATGTGGAATTATTTTGGTAAGGTCTTTGTATCTTCTTTACAACTCCCATTAACCTGGTGAGGGAGTGCTATGCCATTGCAAGCCAAAGGGAAGAGTGCTTTGGACAAGAAACTTGTAGAAGTGGGGAGTTATTCTCCTTGAAGCCATCCCAGATACTGGATTTCATCAAATCTCTGGAACTGGAGGGCGTGCTGTAGGAGGCGCGATGATAACAGTTCTGTCACAATAGACCTTAAGGTCGCAGTGGACTGTAACCCCTTTTTACTATAACTATATCTTCTTTACAGGCGTGTAGAAATTTTCAAGAAATGGCTCATTTACTTTGAGACGATGGTACCTGTTGAAAGTTATGCATGAACAAAACTGTAATGGTCGTCTTTCAAATTTTATCATGTACCATCGTCTCAAAGTAAATCAGCCATGACAAAGTGTACATACTGAAAACCTCTCGAACTAACTAATTAAAAAAAATAATAGATCAACATGCAATTTTATTAATTTATTCGTAAGTAATATCATAAGTGCATCCAATTTTTCCGAAAAGAATGGAAAAAACACGTTGCTAAGTAATATTTTAACAAGAAGCATGAGTGCTCTGGTGGCAACAAAAATCCGAGTCGAAGACGAGGATTTTTGCACCTGCACGAATGCTTTTTGTTAAAAAAATATTACTTTGCATTGTGTTTTTTCGATTTTTTTCACAGGAAAAATTAGATGCACGAATGGTATTTGACAAGACTAATTCAAGAGTAACAGATTATTCTGGATGCATTATGATTGTATGTACCTATTATTAATTTTCGTCGACAACAACTGTCAAGTTTTGCCGCGGGTAAACCCGAAAAAACTGCTGACAGCTGCTGTCATACAGTTTTTCCATCTAGAAACCATTTGTGGTTCAAAATTGCGCGTTTCTGATTGGCGGAAATTAAGACGAGGGAAATAGTCATAAATAATTCCTTCTGTATATTTCTTGAAAAAAGCAATAATATCATATTACTAGAATTCAATATGCTGATACTATTCGATATCATCCGAGATATCCAATTTCATTTATCGAAGGACATAAAATATGAGTAGCCATTTTTGAGGGAATCGATCTTCTTCATTTTTTCATGTAAAGTACCCCAATTTTAAGGATAGGCACGAAATGAGAAAAACCCCTAGGCACACGAGGAACTCATTTATGGATTTAAGGGTTTTCATCATTTCACTACCAGAAAAGGGATACATACACTCAGGCTCACATAAACACATTCTTTCAAAATTCATTTTTTCATTAATGTTGGATGCATCCCGAGAAAGTTGAAAAGCGTTGATAACTAGAAAAAATTCTATGATTATCAACTCTCATCAGAATAATTGAAGCTTTCCTGAATTTTTTGGTGTTAGTTTCTCATGTTACTCTCATTTTTGCTGTTCGTTTTTGTGACTGGATCCTGATTTTCTTCGTTGTAAGATTTCATTCTGATTCTTATTGATTATAAAACGAGCTAAGACTATATATATATATATGCCGGTTTAAAACGTCTTACGACGTTGTCCGACGCCTTGCCTCCATCCTCTCCTGTCTTCCCAGTCCATTTCTTGCAGGTTTCTAGAACTCATGGCTTTCAACACGCCCTGTTTCCAACTGGTCTTGGGCCTTCCTCTCTTGCGACGTTCCGCCGGTTGCCAGTTCATTGCTTGCTTGGGGAGTCTCGTTTCTGACATACGTTGTATGTGTCCATACCACGTAAGTTGTCTTTTTTCGATGTCATCCATAATGGTTCCCTCAATACCGATCATCTCCTTTATGATATCATTCCGTACTCTGTCTCTTCTTGAAATCCTAAGTGATCTCCTCATTGCATCCATTTCAACAGCCTCCAATCTCTTCTTATATTTTTCTGTTAGTCTCCAATTTTCGCATCCATACAATAGACTGGTTTTCACTAGAGTCTCATATATTCTAAATTTTCTACTTTTTGTGATGTTTTTATTCCATAGGATGCCATTGAGACATGATATTGCTTTTTTTGCTGTTGTTATCCTCCTTTCAATTTCCCTGTTGTCCGTTCCAGTAGAGTCAAAAATCACACCTAGATAGTTATAATCTTGACAATGTGTTATTGTTCTGCCATCATTCAATGCAAGATCACTAAGCTCCCCTCCTACACAAAGATATTTGGTTTTCTGAACGTTGACTTTCAACCCCCAGGATTCGTATTCTTCAATCAGCTTCCGCATCATGTATTCCATATCGTCCTTATCATTGGAAATAACTGCCTGGTCATCGGCAAACTGCAAAGTACAGAGGGTCGTCTCACCAAGTTCTATTCCCATGCCGCGAACTTTTCTTTTCCATTGTTTCAAGGCGGCTGCCACATATATTTTGAATAATGTTGGAGATATACAGCATCCCTGCCTCAGACCCTTATTGACTATGAACTCATCAGTTATACACTTTCCTATCTTGATGCTTGACTTTGTCCCATGGTAAAGATCTTGTAGAGCCGTAATGAGAGTGTGATTGATGTTGGTACCCCTTAATACTTCCCAGAGTTTCATGGTTGGAATTGTATCATATGCTTTGTGTAAGTCTACAAATGTAATATGAGTCTCCCTGTTAGTTGCCGACTTTTTTTCAATTATCTGTTTGAGGCAAAAAATATTATCATTACACGTTCTTCCAGCACGGAATCCACTTTGCTCTTCCTCTTCCCGATCCTTAATTTCTTCTTCTATAAGATTTTTTAGTACCCTTCCATATAGTCTGCTGAATGTGCTCGTAACTGACAATCCTCTGTAATTTTCACATAGTTTTCTATCGCCTTTTTTATAGATGGATGTTATGTAGGCCGATTTCCACACTCCAGGGACGGTATGCCCATTAATACACAAGTTGAACACGTAAGCTATCATGCTGACCAATGAATCTGTCCCATTCCTGAGAAGTTCCGCGTATATACCTTCGGGTCCACAAGCAGTTCTATTCTTCAAACCCTTTATGGCTTTCTTAACCATATCTCCGGTGATTTCAATGTTTTCACCCCGTACATCTATATGTTCCGGAACGGATTCAATTAAATATTCTTGTCTGTCTTCCGTTAGTAATTTTTTGTAGTGTTCTATCCAATTTCCAGTATTTATTATAGGTAGGTGTGTTTTTTCTTTATGTGATGTTCGTACCGATTTTATGAACTTCCAAGCCTCTGCATTTCTTCGTCCTCCAATATAAGTATTAACATCCTGACATTTCTTATCCCAAAGGTCGTTTTTTTCTTTTAGTATTTTTTTTCTAGTTTCACGTTTAATTATTTTGTACTGTTCGAGATCATTCAGATTTTTTGTGCTCAACCATTTCAGATATAATTTTTTCTTTTGTTTTACAAGATCTTCTATTTCTTCATTCCACCATAGCTTATTACTCACACATTGTTGTCGTGTTCCTACTGATTCTCGAGCGGCTTCATGTATACTTGAGATGATATTATTATAAGTTTGTTCGAATGTGAGGTCTTGATAGTTTTGTGATAGCTTATTATCTAGTCTTTGTTGGTATAATTGTATTGTACTGTCATGTATGAAGCTATCAAGATTATATTCCTCATATGTCAATTTATGTAGGCCGATAGTTTGATTGTCCTTACTCTGTACGCTATATTTTTGTGGGAAAAATATTTTGGCACGTACCAGAAAATGATCTGATCCACCTCCGAAAGCTCCTCTTAGTGCTCTGACATCATTTATTCGAATTCTTGGTTTTTGTCGGACGATGAAATAATCTATTATTGATTTCAAATTTCGTGTTGGTTGCATCCAGGTGTATCGATGTATACTTTTATGATGGAAGAAGCCATTGGTGATCTTCAAGTTGTTAGTTTCACATAATTGTATAAGTCTGTTGCCATTATCATTCATTTGTTCTTCTCCAAATGGACCTACAATATTATTGTTGGGCATTTTTCCTGTTCGGCTATTGAAGTCACCCATCATCACGATCTCTCGAGAATTACCAATTTTATTAATGACTTCATTGAGAGTGTCAAAAAAAGACTCCTTAACAGCCATTGGTTCGTCATCTGATAGGGCATACACTGCTATTAAAGTAATATTATGCTGATGCAGTTTGATATTAACTGTCAAGATGTTTTCGTCGACAGCCTCATAGTCCGTAATTTGGTTCTTTAGTGATGCCTTGATTAAAATAGATACTCCTCTCTTTGCTCGCTCTTCCTTTGGTACGCCGCTATATACATGAAGGTATTTGCCAACTCTTTCAGTACCACTGCCTTTTTTCTTTGTCTCGGTAAGAGTCACCACGTCCATCTCAAGTTTTTCGATTTCCCCCACAATGATATTGATCTTTTGTTTTACGCCCTGTACATTCCAAGTTCCCATACTCATTAACCTTTTTCTTTGCTTTTGTCGTTTACCAGTAGATCCGTCCGTGTTTCCGAGGCGATGTTTAGGCTTTTTAGCAAGTTGAATTTTTACGTATAGCAGGGAGCTAGCCTGCTGCTACAACCCTCCTCCTTTATCCGGGCTTGGGACCGGCAGTAGCACCATCGAGCTACTCAATCCACCCGACGATACCACTGGCGGAGCTAAGACTATATGTGTGTTTATACTGCTTCGTGTCAAGTACCTGGTCTTGGTTGTATTATCAATAAACTTCATTGGTTGCAAAATGGCGAACGCGAGATGCTTTTGTAATTGAATTATTAAACTATCAAACACTTCCAGGCGCAAAACATAATATATTATCCAACCTAAAACTGAGTCCATTGACCTATTTATTCCTAGAACAGTTACTACTTTAAGCTGCGTACAGATGTGCGAGCCGAACCTATCGCGAACCGCTCGCGAAGTGTTCGTGTCATGTTCGTTAATTTCACGTACACACTTGCGATCCGCTCGCGAACCAATATCAACGACGGCTTACGAATTTACACTGGGCTCGCGTTGTGTTCGTGAAAAGCTGCGTATACATGTGCGAGCCGAACCTATCGCGAACCGTTCGCGAAGTGTTCGTGTCATGTTCGTTAATTTCACGTACAAACTTGCGATCCACTCGCGAACCAATACCGACGGATTAACGAAGTAACACTGGGCTCGCGTTGTGTTCGCGAAAGGATCCGACTATCGATGGATCGGCACGAACGGTTTGCGAGCGGCTCTATAGAGGTTCGACATGCCGTCCAAATAATTGTCGCTATTGGTTCGCGAACGGTTCGCAATAGGTTCGGCTCGCACATCTGTACGCAGCTTTAGACTTCAGAATGCTGGCTAACATGAGCCGTCGTGTTCATATCATGAACGATGCGATGTTGTGCTAACTAGATGTAGAACCCTCCATACCTCGTGTTGTTGTATTGGGTTTTGGTGTTTCCCAATTTTCATCGGTCCTGTTAATCTGCTGTTCAAGTTCAATTTCTTCCTTTTTCATGTTCATTAGATGTTGATACGATTTCTCAATGATTCCAAATCCCCCTTGCGATTCTTCAGAACATTCGCTCGATGCGGTCGTGCTAATGTTCACTGAATATAATTTGTTCAATGATGTATTGATTAATAAATACGAAAAATCCTTTTTTTGTGTTGGAATTTCACAGGGTGGCTCGGCAGGTGATGTCCGAAGTTGAAATTTGGACAGCATAGATGAAGATATACGTGAATCATCCCCATGGACAGGGTGAGTCTTAAATTTCTACACTTTTCTAACTCTTCATTCTTGACGTCGAAAGAAAACTTTTTTTATTCTCGATTTTCCCGAATCCTGCTCTGCTACAAAGATATAGCCAATTTCCTGGAAAAAATGGGGGAGTATGTGTCTGACATGATATTTTTGTTATGGATATGTGAAACACCTCTATTTTCATCTGTTCATCATCTTTCTAGGGTCTCTAGGCGTCGTTCGAGCTAATAAATATTACAAGGTTTATTTTAGCCTCGTAATACTCAATACACTCCTAATTTCAATTCAGGTCTGTATCATGTCTTTGGTTTAGGTTAATGCCTAAATTTACTGTGAATTGGGTAGTACCTACTCACTTCTTATACCTATGTTAATGCACGAGATTAACTGGAAGGATGTTTCGACCAATATTTACTAGGAATGCGATATTTTCGAAGAAATGATAATATGAATTAACTGGTAGAGGGCATCATAAGTAAGTATTGATTGTTATTCAAAAATCGAACTGACAACATTGGTTTCGATGATATTTCAAACAATTCAAACTCCAGGGCTGCATCCACTATTATCTTTGAATTTATTACTTCTTTGAGTCTTTGACATATAGTTGAAAAAATTAAGTAAAAGAAACTTAGGAATACATGACTTTTCCAAAATGAACAGTTTTTCCAAAAATATAAAACCTTCATCTTTTTCGAATTGTTGATAACAGAAAAAATTCAGTCGATTTTGAAAAAGGGTATAGGACAAAAAATTGCGTCGCGTGTTACCTCGGTCTGTAAGCCACCAGAGGCTTTCACTTTGTTTATATTTCCACTGAAGTATACAATCTCTTTCTTATCCTCATTTCGTTTCACTTGGGATATTGTTCCATTTTTGGAAAAGTCTTCAATAATTTCGAATGAACACAATCGATCGAACGATGTACCTATTCAATTCAAATGTGAACAAAATGCGCCCATCTCCAAAATTGTATTTTCGAATCTAACTGAAACGAATCCCGCCCAACAAAATGACTTAATATCCTGGAAGGACAATCGCGAAAAGGATACGTCCGCAATCATGGTTCGAATTCAGGTTGTTTTGCGAGCGATTTCGGGAATAAATTGGGAGCGGGACTTGGAAGATGCCAGATTGAGAGATTTCCATTACTGGGGAGATTGTTCGTAATTTATGATCGGATGGAGAGGCGGCAGCATGCGTGGATAACATTATCGAATACGGAAGATACGGTGGGTGAATCAGATGATTGTAGAAGAGATGTGCTCCATCTTTTCAGAAAATGAGGGATGCGTTTAGCTGGAACCATAACACATAGCATAGAATATCTAGTCTGGATACTCTTTGAAATCTTTTCGCTGAAATCTGGTCCAAAAAACATTTAGTAGTCTATTTTAATTTCTTAGAATCGCATTTTTGAAGTACCTATTGAGTATAGGAACAGTGGTTTTGGAAACACTTCGATTATTCGTTTAGTCTATTAGGTGTAGGGGAGAGTAGGGTAATGGGAGTCACCTTCTTTTCCACGTAACAGAACGTGTGAGCGACTCATAAACGGTGTCACTTCACCCACTCTGGTCCTCCAGAACTGCCTTGAACGACTCGCGCCAGTCTGCGCCCGCGCCATCGAAGCATACTGGTATTCAGTTTTTGTGCTCCCCTGATAGTTATATATAGTTATAGTGAAAAGGGGTTACAGTTCACTGCGACCTTAAGGTCTATTGTGCCCCCTATCAGAGCTGTCATCATCACGCCTCCTACAGCTCGCCCTCCAGTTCCAGAGATTTGATAAAATCCATTATCTGGGATGGCTTCAAGGAGAACAACTCCCGACTTCTACAAGTTTCTTGTCCAAAGCACTCTTTCCTTTGGCTTGCAATGGCATAGCATTCCGTAACCAGGTGAATAGGAGTTTCTTCCTCCTCCCCACAGAATCTACACTCATCAGTGTCCGATAAACCCATTCTCAACAGATGCTTCTTTAGGCGACAATGTCCTGTGAGAAAGCCGGTGAGTATGTGAAGTTGATTTTTACTGAGATCCAGATATTTTTTGGATCTAGCAGTTTCAAAGTTCCTGAGGAACTTTTTGGAATGATCCATCCCTGGGAGATTCCGCCAGAGTTTTTCTCTTTCGGTTCCCTCCTTCAGCATAAACTCCTTCTTATAGGTGCATTTTCCTATACCACAGAAGGGTTCTGGGCCAGTGAGAGGCGTTTGTGCGCTCTTTCTGGCCAGTGTATTGGCCTCTTCGTTTCCTGCGATCCCCGAATGACCGGGAACCCAGATTAAAAAGACCTTATTCTTCTTGCCTACCTCATTGAGTTTGTTTCGGCACTCCCAAATCAGCTTTGAGTCAATGACGTAGGAGCTCAGTGCTTTAATAGCAGCTTGACTATCTGTATGAATAGCTATATCGCACTTCTGATAGTTTCTTTCTAGATTTATATCTAGACATCTTCCGATTGCAAGTATTTCCGTTTGAAGGACGCTTGTACAGGAGCCTAACGATAGTGCACACTTGGTACTTGACCCGTAAATCCCAGCGCCAGCTCCTGTAGCGGTTTTGGAACCATCTGTATACCATTTTATTGTATTTTCTTTGAGATTATAGTTGGTGTATTCCCTTTCCCAGTCCTCTCTTTTGCTTAGCAATGTACTGAAGTTTTTCTCAGTGCTTACTTTCTTGATCATTACATCACTAGGAAGGTTTGCAGATGAGGTGTAGTCATTTAGAGAGGACCAAGCTCTCTGAAACCTGACTCTCTCATTGCTCCCCTGATATAATTATGTGAGTGTTTCAATTTTTTTTTTAATTAATTCTTTTTCTCATTAGTGTAAGTGTGAGTAATGGGAGTCAGGTGACTCCCGACAACTGTGCATGTTGAATTATGTCTTGTTTTATTTCTTTCTTTTCTATATTACCAAAAGTACGAATCAGAACAACTGAAAAGGCTGAACGCAACCTCTGTATCAGATGTAAGCACTAACGACTTATGCAAGGACGATGATCATGACGACGCAGAAGATGCTGGACACAGATCCCTGGTTTGCAACGATTTTGGAAAAAACTACGAGATGTGGTTCAGATAATCAGATGCACCTCATGTGGACTATGGGATCACGAGAAATGCACTGGGTTAAACAGCTGAGGGTTATGTCTGCGATATATGCTAGATTTCCTGTGACTCTAATTGCCCCCAAGGTTGACCACCATTACCCGCATGTTGGTGTAATAGGAGTCAAAACTGTTTTTTCTGTTGTATTTTATAACATCCGAAGTTGATCGCCAAAGTGACCGATTATTATTTCTAATGATAGTTAATTAAGAGGCGGTTTGAAGACATATTTTATTTATGATTGAAATTTTATTTGAGTCCTCCCTTACGCCTTAAGTGATCCCCATAACCCTCTTTTACCCAAACTGAAATTCAATGAGTACCATAAAGAAACTCTTCACCAATATACAGTTAATTGCGAGATAACGGTTCCGAAAAAATGGAAATGTATATTTTCATGAGGCCGAAGTTCAAATATTGATTGAGGCAAAAAAGGACCACTTAAAGCAATGTCGTGAAGTCAGGAGCTCTTACAATCACCTTGCTAATAGATTGTAGGTGGATGCAACAAGAAAAATTTCTTGACAGCTGTTACAAAAAAGTTGAAAGCAGCTGTCAATGAAATCGTCCATGATGCCGAATCTATTTTTCTAGAAGTTTCTTTTCGTAAACTGGCTAGAATTGAATGAGGCTCTGGTTACGCGTATGGACAAAAACATGCAGCTTGAATATATCATTTTCCATCTATATGCAAAATTTCATTTCGATCGAAACCGCAGTTTTGAAATTATAAGGAAACCAAAATTTCGAACGACCCACTAATTGACCCGCATTCCGATCCTGAAACTACACTGACAATTTCAAGTTTTTAGGTAAACGTGTTCATACAGGGTGGGCCTTTCAAAACGAAACAGACAAGATAACGGGCGGAATAAATTTATTTCGAAAAAATGCTCGGACACGTCGATTTTTGTTTCGAGAGGACAACTTTTATGGTCAAATTCACAACTATATCGCTTCAACCCTTAGTGTTACAACACCAACCCCTAAATTTTGAATAGGAAAGATAGGGTGAGTGATAGCTCATTTGAAAGGTCCGTTTATCCTGAATTCAGGATATTGACATTTGAAGTTGAAACAAAGATAGTTTTGTCGTCAAGCAAGTTGTCTGAATCAATCGAATTTATTATTCATTCATTCTGAAGATTTGATGAAACTCCATAACTGCCATACACCAGACATCAAAATACAAAGTTGAAATTTTAACAATGAATAATTAGTCAAACAATTGATGAATTCACATAGCATGGTTAGTGGAATGAATGGTACTGTACGAAATTCAAAATTGAATATCTCGAAAACGTATGCGTTGAATGAGAAAAAAATTATTACGCTGAATTTATGATGAAAAGGCCTTTCAAATGAGGTATCACTCACCCTATCGTTCCTATTCAAAATTTAGGGGTTGGTGTTCTAACACTAAGGGTTGAAGCGATATAGTTGTGAATTTGACCTTAAAAGTTGTCCCCCTCGAAACAAAAATCGACGTGTCCGAGCATTTTTTCGAAATAAATTTATTCCGCCCGTTATCTCGTCTGTTTCGTTTTGAAAAGCCCACTCTGTATATCTACTCCCATAGAATAATACATCCATTATTCAACTGATTTTGATCTATAATAGTATTTATGTTCGACTGCTTCATAAACACTTGATTCATGAATTCGTTTAGCGTCCATAATTGACTACTTCATTGGACACCACTTTATTGGACTCAACTGTCACAGTCTTCTCTCGATTTTGCCATTTTCTTCGTTTCACACCACTGTTATAGGCCGCATACAAATTTTCATAAGCACTTTTAGTGGGTAGGAGAGATTCTTTGGCACTTGCGGCTGAATTTTTTACGCTTTCCCGAACTATCCATTTTTTCGATTAAGACGTTTGTCACAGAATTAACGAAGTAATCAACTTTGTTCAGTGAGGTTGCTAAGGTCGCTGATGGTTACTAAGGTAATAAAAGCAAAAGCATACTTAATGTTTCTTTTGTAATAAAGCGACGAATATATTAATTGCCATTTCAGAAATAGTATATTTCATTACTAGTCCAGAAAGTAAGCTTTTTTCGTGCGCGCGCGATGTGGTCCCGTGTGAGGCGAAGCCGAACACGGGAACTCGTGCAAGCACGGAAAAGGCCTTTCTGGACGTGTAATGCACGATATTTTTCATTACACCTCTCTGAAAACAATAACACGGGAAAAATTTTCAGCAGAAAGCATTTCGATATTGTGAAACAATAATTATTCAAAACACTGACATCTACTGTCACGCAATCGTTGCTCTGTGTCTCCAGCATAGGAATCATAGGATGCATCTATGCCTCAGCGCACCGTAAAACTTTTTGCGGTGCGGCCGCACGGAAAAGAGTCATTTTCGATGTTCTAAATCTACATGTCATGATTGGGTTTTCAGTGCGGTGTAATGAAAATAAAATTTCTGCATTGCAGTCAAACATAAAACTTTGTATGCAACTCTTACATAATTCGGCTTATGGACTTGCCCAAATTATTGGCCTCACTCGCTTTGCTCGCTTTGCCATAAACTTTTAGACTCGTCCATAAAGACCTAATTTATGTACTTGTTACATAAATAGCTATTATAAACTGATAGCGTGAGTTATAATAATTCACGCCTATAACCCACTGTAATATAAATAGGAAAAATGAAATTGCTTACGAAATGGATAAAGAAGTCGGATCGATCAGAATTTTAGACATCAAGGTAACGTTCTCGCCATTCATTTCTACATTTCCTTTAGTCTGAATATCCAAAAATTGCATTTGGAAAACGTGAATTTTTGACGTTTTCTACGCGATTCGATTCTCGACCACAGAGATCGCTTTTGCAAAATTCATCTGCGTGTGTCATGGCTTACATTACCGCTCGTTGAATAATATACTATTACGAGTACGTCCCTAATCGGCCGGACGGGCAGAATCGCATTTTGCCACGGATACGTGATAAGTGAGCTGAACCTAGTCGTTTGAGGCTATTTCTTCTTTTTATTCGAAAAATACTGACATCGTGACGAGATGTTAGAGATACCCCTGAATTAAGTAGAACAAGCGCTAAAAAGTGATTCGAATGATACATACACTTGAAATGTACAACTCACAGACTCACCCCTTATACCGGTAGACCTACGAATTGAAACAGAATGCCCGAAGAGAACTTGGAAATTGTGGCAGACTCTTAGGCGCAAGTCTCCCTGAAACGCGTCCGTCGTCGGTCGCGTTTCTGCCCCGTACAATTTTCGTGGATACGGTCGTATCCATGGTTTTCCAAATGTATCACTAGGAAATTTTACGAGGCAGACCCGCGTCCGTCGTCGGTCGCGGTTCGGGGAGACCAGCGCCTTAGGGCCGGTATTATAAAGGGCAACCGACGGTTCAACCGTTGCGTCAATAACCAAATTGCTCACTAAAAATACGGAATCTGGTAGTTGGCGCACGGTTCAACCTTCGGTTTCTCATTTATAATACCTGCCCTCAGTGGCGTATATAGGGGGGGGGGCAGGTGGGGCCCCCGAAATGGATAAAATAAAATGAACTACTATAATAAATTAAACAGGCTCGAGAAGCATTTGATGGTGTAAGCATCTCGGCCCCCCCCGAAAATATTTTCTATATACGCCACTGCCTGCCCTTAGTATAATATAAATATGGTAATAAGCAAATTTCTACGGATTGGGATTATGAGAATCAATATTTGGTAGGTATATGGCTTTCATTAATCAGAAAGATTTAACCGAATTTAACTCCGTTTCTTAGTCTGTTTTCCGTTCATGAACTTCGTGATGTATTCTTCCGAAAGTTTGTATTGTTAACTTAATGGATAAAGTTGAAGGGAGTGATTAATCTAAGCCATCATTTATTGTGTGGGTTGGTTTACATCCAGAGGAATATCGAATATCATTTCATCAACCTATTTTTTGTTCAAAAATGCAGGATACAGAAAGAAATCATTTTCCTTTTTTGAGCGCTCGTTCCTGAAAAAGCTGTGGAATAAAACAGGGAACATTGTAGATCAAAATTGGCATGCCATCGAGGTGTAAACTCCAAATTGAAATATCTATGCCAAATTTCAGTTGAATATCTTGTGAAATGCAGATGCCGTGACATAAAAAACTTGAAAAAATTTAAAACCCTGTACCTCAATTTCTCCCATTGGTTTGTACCTCCAATATAGGAACAGCCTCCACAGGAGTGTATCAGAAGCAAGTTATGGAGAACAAGAAAAGATGGATCATTTCTTCGTGATGAAAACGAAAGCATTCACGAAATTATGCATTGAACAATAATCCAGACATTCGAATTCCAATTTCACTTTCCCAGAATACGCTCAATAGTTATCGATCGCGAAATGCAAACGAATTACTCATAGAACGCTATCAAGGCGTGAATAGTTAATGTTATTCGATATAATTTATTCAGAATTACAAGCGGACCCGAATGGTCTATCGATCCTCTACCACCTGTATGTTATTATGTTCTGGCAATTCATTTTATTTTCGTGTCAATACTCAAGTTCTGGAGGGAAGCCAAATTGGCCACTCAAGAATAGTGCAATAAAATTCAGGGACGAGGAGCTTACCGGAGTTACTGCTCGAGGCTTGCTCGATGATTGGGGTAGAAGGGTAGATATTTCTTCCGATTTGACTTATAGCGGGCGAATTAAGTTTGTTGCTTTCTCAATTCGAGCTGGCAGCGGGGAAAGGATTTCTCCCAGAAAAATATTTCAAGGATAGTATTGGGACAAATATTTTTGTGGCAATCGCAATATCGATTGGGATAAAACATAGTATTTGCGATATTATTCATTGCACATTTTTTCTTTTGACTTTTTCAGGTGAGTATGGTTACTAACTCTTGTTTTCATATCATCTCCTTTTGATGCATAGATAAAAAGTTCATCTATCTTCTAAGTAAATCTACCTTGAATTTGTTTCCATTGATCCGCAATAATTTTATATGGTTCTAATTACACGATGAGAAACAAGATTTTGCATGTAGCTTGAATAAGTCTTTTTTCGTCAGTCCCTATCTGAATGCGAAATTTAATCTCCATATTTACGGAATCCTTGTTTAATTTTGACCACCTAAGAACTGCGCGCTGTGGTATTTGAGATCTGAACCTGAACATTTTCGTTCGTGTTTACAGAGGGCTGAACGGACAGAATTGAATTTGACCAAGGATTCATGCTCAGTGAGTCGAAACTTGTCGATCGTGCCCTCCACGAAGAATATTCTTTTTTTTTCATTTATCACCATTATTTCCAATGGGGTCTGGGGGCCACTTGACTCCTCAGGGCTCTGGGTTGTAGCCCCCAACCTTGGTAGATCTGTCCCTGCACAGATGAGACCAGATACTTTCTTCTTCTAGAGCTCACCACAACCCATCACCCTAAACAAAATATTCTTCAAAAATGATCTTGAACGTAGAGTGCTTATACTGTTTCGAAAATGTGGTGTAGGTACAGGGTGGGCAAAATTGGTGTTACATGAACTAAAACTTTTTAACCCGAGGAGATAGAGAAAAATGAATGGCACATTATAGTCCTCTTTTTTCAAGAAACCAGCCATCAACTGCATTCCTCTATCTTCTTTCGTTTCCGAGTTATAGGCCAAAAATGAAATTTGGGCGATTTCAACTTTGGTCATTATCTCCGTTTGTGTTCATGCTAGGATGTTGAAATAAAAACATTATACAGGCACTTTTCTGATAGCAATTCAGTGGCGTACTCTGATTTTTTCCAAGAGATTTATTTGCTGAGTTATAACATAAAGTTGTGTTTTTCTTATGGAAACAGTAGTTTGAAATGACTTAGAAAAAATCGCCATTTTTTTCCCGTTTCAGAAATGTATCATATGTTATACATCGCCCTCCGATTCGTTAAGATATTATGAAAAATATGGTTAGTATAAAATGGAATTCGAATTATTAAGTATAAAGTAGGCTGAATCATAGAATTATGTGTCTCCACGCATGGTGTAATTATTATTTCACGGTTGAATAGTTGATGGTCTGTTTGAAACATATTTGTCAGTTATTAAAATTTGAAGTCATCGTTGGCGGCATTATGGAGATATTCCAAAATTACGAAAAATATGATATGTTAAAATGTTTCATTTTAGCGAATGAGAATAGTGAGGCAGCAAGTGATTCATATTTTCAAAGCTTCCACGAACGTCATCAACCAAATATTAGATATTTTAAACATTTGGCAGATACTTGGTTGTGTTTGGCTCTTTTAAGAAGCCACGTTCGAAGAAATATTTGAAAAAGAACCAAGATGAGGAGACCGAAGAGATTAGAGGGGCTGTGACCATCAAGTATTCAACTTGAATTCTATGATTCAGCCTACTTAATACTCAATAATTTGAATTCCATATTATACGAACCATATTTTTCATAATATCTCAACTAATCGGAAGGCGATGTATAATATATGATACGTTTCTGAAACAGGAACAAAATGGCGATTCTTTCTAAGTCATTACAAACTACTGTTTCTATAAGAAAAAACACAACTTTATGTTATAACTCAGCAAATAAATCCCTTAGAAAAAATCAGAGTACGCCACTGGATTGCTATCAGAAAAGTGCCTGTATAATGTTTTTATCTCAACATCCTAGCATAAACAGAAACGGAGATAATGACCAAAGTTGAAATCGTCCAAATTTCAATTTTGGCCTATAACTCGGAGACGAAAGAAGATATAGAGGAATGCAGTTGATGGCATTATCAGTTTCTCGAAAAAAGAGGACTATAGGTTGCCATTCATTTTTCTCTATATCCTCGGGTTGAAATGTTAAACAGTTTTAGTTCATGTAGCACCAATTTTGCCCACCCTGTACATCGTTATGCAAAAATATTCCTCTCGTACTCAATCAGATGACTTATAACTTTGTCCAAGGTATGGCAAAATAAACTTTATATTCGTTACATAGGAGTAATCGTCATGATTTATAAGAGGAAATACCCGAAATCACTCAATGTCGTTGAACCCAGCATAGGTAACACAATCCCAAAGTAATTTAGGCACTAATGACTTGCATATGCGATTGTCGTGTCGAAATTTTAATTCTTCACATCAATTACGCACTTTGTTCTTGGCGCATTGCACACAAGTGAAAATAGACTGCCGGAGACATAAACACTCGAATAACTATGCGGAAATATGTCATTGCGAGCTTCTGTTTGTTTAAAACGCACTTATTTTCCTTCACTTTCTCAGATATACATAGAGATTACATTACCTTGTTTTGGGTTTCTGGATAATGGCTTCTACTTACACATGGTCTCAAATAAACATTCAAAAGTACATAGCTATTTGTGAATTACAACAGATTGTCTTATTCTAGAAAATGACTCGTCACAAAAAATATGTTTTTGACAATGGCATGCGAATTTTTACATGGTTTTTCAATTTCCTACATTCACTTCTAACAAGAAGTTTGTCCTCGGATGAGATTCCCACGATTCTACTTTATCCTTTATCAGAATTTGAAAGACATAAGAGAACGTATTGTGAATTTCGAATTCGCATCTTGGCATTTATAAGGTGCAACTAAGTTCTTACTGTTTGTCGATTGTCAATAGTTGGTTTCAGCAGTAAGTGCTGGTCAATTTCGACATTTATCCGAATTGTCATGGGCCATGTCACATGATTATGACGTGATAGATCGAAAGCTGACAGATATGAGTCACTTAACATGAATCATCACACGGTAGAAATTGGACCGTTTTTCTTCGAAACAGAGAAGATAATGCATGACCGCCATGCCTCCCCTCTATATCCGCCAGCAGTGGCGTATTCAGGGGGGGGCCGGGCCCCCCCCGAACCATATAATCACAGGAACGAAATTGCAAAAATAGGATAGTATTAAAATTCAATTTTCCTCATATGGGAAATCCAGCCCCCCCCCCGAACTGAAATCCTGGATACGCCACTGTCCGCCAGTGACTTACCTACCTTCCGTGATACACCCTGTATTTGGAAATAACCTATAAGCCAGGCAATAGATAAAAATAAGAGATCTTTCAAACCTTTGCGTTTGTAGCAACTTTCAGTGATATTTTCATTTCATTTTTCTCCTCTCAGATAAAAGAAAGTTAGATATTTATTTTAGAAGCCATTTACAAAAGTACAACGATATCCGCCAAATCGGCGCATTTTGCAATATAAGCCCTTACATTGTTTATAATGCGATTGTGCAGAAACTACACATCGGACTGGAATTATCTCTCTCAGAGTTGAACCACATACAGGGTGGGGCAGAAGAACCTATCCGATTTCAAATCCCTTTTTCTCAGAAGAGAGAGCAGGTAGAGTAGTGGGGTAAAAACCGTTAGAAAGCTGGTTTTATGCCATTTGTCAGTAGTCAACATGCCTTGGTCTGGTGAACATCGTGCTTTTGTTATTGAGCGGTTTATCGAATGCGGCGGTTCGATAATTGCTACACAACGTGCTTTTCGAATTCATTTCGGACTCGGGCGTCATGATCCTGTTCCACATCACGCTACGATTAAAGTGTGGGTGTTACATTTTAGACAGACGAGTTCCCCTTCTTGCTTTACGAAGGGAAATTGCTCGGGCAATTGAAGAAATTCCTGTGGAAATGACGGTGAAAGTCATGGAAAGCTACCGCGAGCGCCTAAATAAGTGTATCCGCTCCCAAGGACGACATTTGAGTGATGTGCTTTTCAAAACTTAAATTTAAAAATGGCATAAAATTTGCGATATGTTAATAAAAAAAATTTTTTGACAAGCTGAGTGGTTTTAATTTTATAACGTTTTGAAATCGGATAGGTTTTTCTGCCCCACCCTGTATTATCAGATTCAGTAATATTTATACATGAAAAAAAAAGCTATGAAGGCAGCTACCTGAATAATTGGAACAAAATAAGACACAAAACATTTTCCATCAATAAATATTGAAAAAATAAAATGTGAATACGAACTAGGCCTCCCATACGGCTGACCCTACCAGATGTTCCACCCTGATGAGTTCTAATAGGACGAAACTGCAGTCGGTGCTATTTTCTGTTGACGTTGGAACATTCGTTCAGGTAGGGTGAGCAGTATGGAGACCTAGTTCGTATTCACATTTCATCTGTCAATATTTATTGATGGCAAATGATCATTGTCACTAGTTTTTACAAAAATTCTGTTGTCTGTGGAACGATTACTTCGACACTTTTTCACATAGGCATCCGAAAAAAAGAGAAAAAGTGCAAATTCTTGTTGAAGCAATTCTCCAAAGCGATCATGCTGGCGCCCAAGTTTCATGAACGAATTATCTCTACCATAAGTGCAGTTGGCGCCTTTATTTTGGTGTGGAAAAACCCTCCATTGCTTGACCTACAAGCAATTGCAGATAATTTATTTCATTATCTTCAAATTTTATGAGCGCAAAAATGTTGGTTTCCAGTTCATAAAAATTAATACCTTATATAAATCGAAATAAATCAAATATTTATGAGCTAAAAACTGGTCAACTTCAACTTCTGTCATTTGCTAGGAAGATGTAACAGAAAATCAATGGCAGCTGAATCAATTTCTCAGCTGAAATGGTACAGTGGACTCTCTCGACCGAAAAATCATCGAGGAGTTCGTCGAAGGCAGAATCCAATTTCGCCATTCCGAACTGAAAGAGCTGGATGATCGTAGGTCATGGAAAAATGTGACTACACAACTTCTACATTCATTGGACCTTTGCCGAATTTTACGATCCATACCTAAAGGGGAAATGGAATGGGTGATTTAATGCTTCTTCAGTGGAATTCACAGAACGGATATGTTTCTATTTCAATATGTATTTCGAATGAAATTATGGTATGATAAGTCTTCTGTAGATAGTTCATAATGTATCTTGATAGTTTCCATTTGTGCGTGCATGACTGCGTGAGATTATTCATTTTGTTCCAAAAATTTCATCTTGAAGACTTCGAATGCGAAGCATTTCCTCCTCCATATGGAACATTTCAACCTCGTGAAATCGATATTTGTTACAGAGAATCTGCTGACTTTTGAATTCACAGAAAGATAGTGAAAGTTCAATTCAAAAGACTGACATTTCGAGTCATTTCCGGCGTTATAATTAAAATTTATTATTCGAAAATGTTTTGATTTCTTGGACCCGTCTCTGGAATACCCCGACTGGAGCTTATATTCCCTAAATCAATTTGCCAGCTAATAATAATTGTGATATATCGAATTCTCTGGTCTCCTCAGTGAACAGGGGCAGTTTCTTTTCTCTAAGGAAGGGAATCAAGGCCTGCTTGGATTTTGTTGAACAAAAAGTATTTTTTTTTTAATTTTCGATATACAGGGTGTCCCAAAGTCGGGTGCCTATTAGACGTTCCTGGAGAACTGGACATATTTGAAATCTGAAAATTGGGATTATGATATTGTTGGAAATTCTCTACAGACCTAAAATATTTTTGGAGCCTGAGCACTTCCGGTTATACAAGGAGTGAAAAAATTTGACTATACGCACAACATGAATCCAGAAAAGCTCAAATAACTCAAGAATTACTGAATTTAGGAGCAAGAGCATTTGAGAGTGCCTATCATTATTTTATTCGCAGAATCCAACGCAATCATAAAAAATAAGGTTCTAATTTGAAAAACAGAAGTTATGGCCAATTTTCGATCACAGTTATTGACACAAATTTGAAACACCCTGTGATGATATTCATGAAATTCAAAAGATGCATAAGCTTTTCACATTCTTCTACATTGACGTTGTGAGAACGGTTCACACTTGGGATGTTCAGGATAAGAAAAATGAACATAATACCTAGGAGCATAGAATGAATGGAGGGAAGGCTTCATACGCTCGACAGATCATTTTGAACTTCCAATTTCGGCGGAGGTTAGAGTTTCGTGTGACGCCCGATAGATAACGCTGTGATCGCTCATAGGGCTATATGTCACATATGTCTTGTTCTGTGGCGCTACAGTTGCAAAGAATATTATGTGGTTGTCATTTTTATTGATACATTTTCATGACCAACACCAAAGTGATTGAGGGCCGCTTGCACCGTATGACAAAACTTCAGATTAAATGCAAAACCTCGATTAGTGTCTATGATTCTCTTGCAGCGAGTCGTAATCCTAGTTTAACAACCCTAACTAACGCTTAAAGATAATCCTCCGAATTGGGAGGATTAAATGGAAGTTTAACGATAAACTTTGAATTCTAACCTTACATTCATGGATGACACAAGTCAGGCTTGTATCAAAAATGATGTTTGATTATAAATCGAATTGAAAAGAATAATGACTGAAGTAGAAATTATAGATTTTGGTTTTCCTAGGCGTAGATATGAAAGATCAAATAGGTGTGAAATGAAAAGCACACACAAGAATGAATAACTGAACTAAATATTAACGGTCGAGGTATATTTTGAACTGAACAAATCCATACATGCCTAATAAAATTGGAGGTACAGTTCTTCTGATATGAAGAATTATTCTTTAATTCACTGTGACACATGGTATCATTCAATCGGAACCAATATTTACCAATGTGTTGAAATGAAAGTGAATAAATATTAACAATTTTCCAAGATGCATGTTTATTGAAAAAATCACATATTTTCTTATAGATGTTTGCCTATTATCGAAAATCAGGTTTGTTCCTGCTTTTCGATCATATCTTTTTTATTTTCCTCTGTTATACGACAGAGAATCCATGAGTTTATCATATTTTACATCCAACTCTGAAGTGGCAAGTGCTTCGACAATTAGAGTTTCGAACCAGGTATATTTTCATTTGTGAAGGACGTAGAATATTCCAAAGTAATATGTCAACTTGTGCAATGAATGTTGCATCGGTTTTTACCAAAGAAATTCGTTATTACAAACTCTTTCAATTTGCGAAAGGCTCGATATCAAAAAATGTCAAAACATCGAAACTGTCAAAGCATAGAAAGGAATAAAATAAACAACGTAAAAATAGGCACAAGTACCAATTTACGTAAAAATAACCAGATTTGTGGATTAACTTCAATCTAGTTACATTCAGCCTCGGTGCAAGCCAAATATTTAATCCTGGATTAAATAAATTAATCGACGCTTAACTAACTAACGCTTAGAACCAATACGGTGCAAGTGGCCCTAAATGATAAAACTTTTTGTAGTTTTTGTTGTTGACTGAAAGGACTCAAGGAGGTCGAAACAAATTGTATTGAATTCGATTATTGTTCTATATATGTTCTATATAATTATTGAATGAAAAAACAAGGTAAACAGTTTGAATTTTTATTGACAAGTATCAAAACATATTGAACAATTTTAATATTATTTTAGCTCCAACTTGTTTGTACGAATGCAAATATCATTAAGCAATAAAATTTATCTATATACAGAAATTTATTTACAAACATATTCATTAATTCAAAATAACACCAAATATTAATCATAACAATATTGTTGACATATCACCGCTTTCTAATCAACTATTTATGCGCAATTATATGGAAAGTCTATGATCGGAAATAGATTTGTCAAAACGAATTTTATTTTAAATATCGGTTTAGCCATGTTGGAGCCACGACAGACGTTGGCGCCATCTCGTGACCTTGCGGCGAACTGAAAAGTGCGGACGTTTTTGGCAGTTCATTTTTGTAGCGAGCCTTCCCTCCATTCATTCTATGCTCCTAGATAATACTGACTATGAATATTTGACTTTTTTCGGTTTTTCTTGGATATTTTGAAAACTATTTGAATAAATACATTGGTCTCAACCGAAATGTATTCAGCAGTGAATACTCTATCGGAGCAGAAACGAAAAAATTGTAGAAAAATTTTTTGAATGAATTTATCTTCACTCCTCATATAACCGGAAGTGCTCAGACTCCAAAAATATTTTAGGTCTGTAGAGAATTCCAAACCAGGGCCCCCGCAAGGCTGAGTGGCGCCCGCGTGCGGGACACTATTTTGGCGCCCTTCATTAATGTACGAGATCCAGTTATAAAAAATATATTTTAATTATTTTATAATAAAACGAAAACTTTTCTATTTTAATAGAAAAAATAAACAATCTCGATTTAGCAGCAGCAAATTCTCTTATTAGGTACTTCATCGAAATAAATTTTGTCGACTATCTCCTGCTCAATAGCTAATATTGCTAACCCAGATAGCCTCTCTTGGATCTTAGTTGATTCATTATTTTTAGTTTTGAAAATGACCTCTCACCTCTCCCCAGAAGCCACAGACACTGGTAAGGTTAATAGTATTCTCGAGGATACTGTAATATTTGGCAGAGATGAGGTTAAATTGTTTTCAAATATATATTGCAATATATCCAGAGGAGATGAAGTAGAAGGAATTGAAAATATCTCAAGATCGGCGGCTAATTTTGCAGCTTGAGCAATTATTTCCTCGAAGAAATTATCATTTCTACATTTTTTGAAATGATCAACTAAATTCTTCAAATAGTTTTGACATACTTTTATGTCAATAGGGATGTTGACACATATTACAAATTCATATAACTTGAGGTTTTCCACATTGAAGGTAGTTTTTGTTTTTGAAATACTAAAACAATATTTTAGTGATCTAATTACTCACATTAAATTAAATAAAATCGATTTAAAATGTGTAATCTATTACCGTTTATCACGTGACTGCAAACACGAATGAGAATACGTGACGTCACTGTTCGGTAAACAGCTAACCTATAACCTTACTGTCATCACGAGTACGAACTTAGGAAGAACAGAAGAGAGTAAAACGTATCACCAGCGAACTATTTCACGATTATTTGTTATTACGCAAACGATTTGTTCGCAAGAAATCACACAAGATCAGTTCGCTTTGACAGACGGCGAAGTCTGTTTACCGTATAGTGAAGTGACGTCATCATAATCACTTCGTTTCAGCGGGAATTTTGAAAACTAGTTTTATTTACGCATTTTTTATTGGTATTTGCTATATTTTTTCCATGAAAATATTTTTTTCGTGTTTGTATAGGGCTTATCTACAAATTAAAATAATTTCCAAAAAATAGTCAACATCGCCCTATTGTTGCACTTTGCATCAATTTGCTTACAATATTAATCTGAAATAAAACATCATACCAAATGATTACACTACAAATAAATTTAAATGATTGGATATTTAATACCTAGTGAACTACTTGCTTTATGCCTAACTTCTATGCTAAAAGAATTATTGTTATCCGCTATTTCTAAAAGACTCTCACAAATTATAACTACATATATGAAATTTCAATGGCTTTATAGCATCTACTCTACTCGACCATCTGCTATCACTTAGGGGTTTAAGATTTAATTCAGGAACATTTTTTTTATAATATCTCATCTTTTTGTGGAAGAAGAAAAAAACACATAGAGTTCTTGTACTATATTAAAAAAGTTCACAGTTTCATTCGATACTTTAGCAGCAGCATCATTTACTGCTAAATTCAAGTTAGGTATGTGCAGCGCATGGCACAAAGAAGCTATTATTTCTTAAATAAATTTCTTGATATGTTTATATGTTTTCATTTGGATTTTTCATTTTTTTTGCCAAACCTTCGGTTTGGCGCCCCCTTGAATTGGCGCCCGCGTGCGTTGCACGCGTTGCACACCCGGTTACGGGGGCCCTGTTCCAAACAATATCATAATCCCAATTTTTAGATCCCAAACATGTCCAGTTTTCCAGAATCTTTAGCTTCAGACATTTTTTCACTCGTAAAATTCAAGAAATTAGAAATACATTATAAGCTTTGTTCACGACTATCGAATAAAGTGTTCAGAATCCATCTGTTTCATCCAGAATTATGACATCCATAAAACACTTGTAATATATGAGCCATTAATCACTTGTGATTTATAGTTCAACAAACTTCAATCTGACAACCACAGAGTATGTCAATAGAACACTCAAATTCTTCTGAGTATAGAATTCTATTGAATATCAAATTTGAAACGGCAAATTGTTCGTAGAAATAAGAATTATTTCGAAAAGAATGATTTAACAGTACTGACAAAAATGAATATCCCAGTCTCATATTGTGGCAGTTATCTCATTGGATGATTTACAAAACTTCATTTCGTCTCGCCTGGTGAACCTCATCCGCGTGAATAATATACCATTATATTGCTGCAACACATAAATGATCTTAGCAATTTTCGTATCTTTTCGACATTTTTCCCGTTTTTGGAAGATTGTTGAACATTTGAGCCAGTACTACGACCACGATAGTGCAGAAAGGCTAAGGTTCGATTCGACAGTTACCTAAATCTCCACGTAATCAAACACTCTCTTGAAAACATCAAACTTTCATTTTATTATCCTGTTCGCATAGTGTTCTATGACTCATATTATGTTTGCAACATTACTTCATCTGACTCAGCAAAAGATTAATTTTTTGGGTGAATTTGTTGTCGTTATCGTGTGATTGTTTATAGGCAATGCTAATACTAAAGATAAGTAGGTATAATAGAATATTTCAGGGAAAATATTTGAATAGTTACATAATAAAGGGAAGTTAAATATCTGAATAATAGAGCCGCATATTATTCCCGAATCGAAGATACAAGAAAAAAGAAGTAATCATCATGATTGATCCCAAGTGTTGTCACGAGAAATAGGAATGCTTCGTTCATAAAAATTCATCTGAAAGAATAAGAACAACCTTAACAGGTACAATATGCATCTAGCCGATATCGTGCGAATGTAGACCACTTATACATTGGAAAGACCATTAAAACCAGGAAAGCAACAAAAACTAGTTAAACTATGAGAATATAAAAACTCAATCAACACGTTTGGCAAGAAGGCTCAATAAAGAACTTATCTGAAAAATATTCAGTTGGATCCAAGTTAGTAGCTCGAGTGAAGTAACACTGCCTATAAGATAGACTGTCTATGAAAACATGAAACGCTGTTATTGTTGAAGTATTGTTGACACTATTTGGTTGTGTGTGTAGCAAAAGTTGTAGTTGTGCTGTACATGCTTTGAAATAAAGATTGTTATCTATCTATCTATCTATAACACCATCTAACGAGTTTTTATAACATTTCGAGATCTGATCTGCTAGGCCCTGTATTCCAACTGCGTTCGAGTTTTGTGAAAGATTATTCGCAATGAAAGTTCGCACTTATTCATTGGGAACTTAATGTTATCTTGTTAACTGTGGTAGACATAATTGGTGAAACCGGAACAATTATATAGAATTTCTTCTGAAAGGTTTCTATTTCAAATTCAAGGGCAGTATAATTTTCAGTTGAAATGAGGTTGATTTCATTTGTAAAAACAAACATTCGAACCATCAGTTAATCATGTCATGGCTTAATGACTCCATATTTATATATTTTTGTCGAATTTCATCGGCCGAATATCCTGAGAAATGCAGAATTTATGTTGAAAATATCGACAAACTTCAATCTTCAAACCCTGTATCACGGAATAAGCTATCACTCAAGTAAGCACACTTCTTAACTTTTTTACATTTGGCAAGTAGAAACTACGCCATTAATAAAAATGGAACGATACACGCTCCAACAACGCATTGAAATGATTAAAATTTAAAAATGGTGAAAATTTGGCAGAGACTGTTCGTGAAGCTTGAACATTTTTTGGTCGTCGCGAAGCACCTAATCGAACCGCAATACAGAAATTGGTATGAAAATTTGAGCTATTGGGACAAGTTAGTGATGTAAAGAATAAACCCCGTGCACGTCGCTCAAGAACAGCCGAGAATATTGCTGATGTTGCCGAAGGTGTTGAAGGAAATCCAGTTTTATCCATTTCTCGTCCTTCTTTGGAATTAGGCATTCTGCAAACGTCAATACACCGTATTTGCATAAAGATTTGGGTCTTAAGGATTATAAAGTTCAGTAAACACTAGAACTCAAGGCTTCCGATTATCAACAACGTCGTGACTTCGCTGATTGGGTCCTTGAAATACATGAAAATGATCCGGAATTCCATCTAAAAATCATCTTGAATGATGAGGCCCATTTCCACATCGACAGCTTCATCAACGAGTAAAATTGTCGCATCTGGGGCACGGAAAACTCAAGAGTGATGGTTGAAAAACCTCTCTATCCTCGTGTGGATTATGGTCCGGCTGGGTCATTGGACCTTACTTTTTCGAGAATGAGGCTGGAGCAACAGGGTGTATGGATTGCGCTATCGAGAGATGATTAATGATTTTTTATGGCCGGAATTGGTTGGTATTGATCTGGACGATTGGTTATGGAAAATTTCATGAAAAGAATATAGTCCTGTTATAATCGTGTTCGTTGTGGTCATTAGGCTGATGTTATCTTTCATTATCAGCGGCATACCTTCCTCTTCATAATGAAATAAACATCCGATCATCAATCTAAAAAAATGGTATTTTTCTTTGAATGTCAAAATAACACATTTTGTTGGAGAATCCTTTATTCAGGTTGGAATAGTATTATTTACTGGAGAGCAAATGTGCACTGCCCAAAAGTAATTCAACCTCTTCATTCCAATTAACCACAATGTTCCAGTGCTATTGACACACAATGGAATTCTTGCACAATTGAAAGTCATATGTGTACGAACCATTAATTATTATAGCAAACAATTTTATTTTATATGAGAATTGTCGCAGGGAAACTTTGATTCTGTTTGTTTCCTTCTTTGTATACCCGAAGAAGGCAGTTTCTCCATTACTCATGATTTGCTAAAAGCAACTCGGTTTCGATGGGGAGCGAAAACTTTCGTTTATCTGATATTTATAGCATTAAAAGCATTGGCCTAAAGGCCCTAAAGCTTGAACTTTTATATAAGAAGTATAAATACTTCTGTTTGCAATTCGATAGGCTCAGTGTTGAATTAATTCATATAGAATCCCATTCTGAAGATTTGGTGCAGAAATGATAATAAAAGTCTAAAATCTCTTCTATTTGTGTGGAATCTTTATTATTTATTCAGGGCTTGACATGTTTCGACATCTTTGCCTTTGCCAAAAGCCAATTGAATCTAAAAATTGAATAATAACCTAAATTCCAGTCACCTGGAAACGTTAAAAACTAATTTGGTAATTGAAACATCTAGCTTAACAGCTAAACCATATAGAATCCACTTTAGTGATTCAGATAAATATGTAAAAGTAAAAATTGAATTAAAATTGAAACTGTTAAAACTTCATTAAATGTGTAAAAAAATTCTATGGGTAAAATAAACTTACAACGGTTCCACAAAGTCATATGATGGCCTATTTTTCATCAAGTCTCAAAAGGGGATCGAAAAGAACACATTCATAACATTACACAATAACGATAATTTTGAAAAACTCATCAGGAGTAAAGAAAAACAGCCAATTGAAGAATTCTACGGCATGTACGGCATGTTGTTTGTCGGTTGTTTTGTTCATTTCTGTACCCCGTTAAAATTTGACATTTCACTTTTTGGAAATTTCTTTCCCGTACATGCCGTAGAATTTTTCAATTGGCTGTTTTTCTTTACTCCTGAATTTTTCAAAATTATCTTTATTGTGTAATGTTATGAATGTGTTCTTTTCGACCCCCTTTTGAGACTTGATGAAAAATAGGCCATCATATGACTTTGTGGAACCGTTGTAAGTTTATTTTACCTATAGAATTTTTTTCAACAATAAATCAAGTTTTTACAGTTTCAATTTTAATTCAATTTTTACTTTTACATATTTATCTGTTTTGAATCACTGAAGTGGATTCTATCTGGTTTAGCTGTTAAGCTAGATGTTTCAATTACCAAATTAGTTTTTAACGTTTCCAAGTGACTTACTGAATTTAGGATATTATTCAATTTTTGGGTTCAATTGGCTTTTGAAAATGGCATAGATGCCGAAACATGTCAAGCCCTGAATGAATAATGAAGGTTCCACACAAATACAAGAGATTTTAGACTTTTATTATCCTCTCAGTGTTGTATGATTCCATGGTAGAGTTCATAGTTATTTAGTTATCTAGCCATGAATTCCATCGAAAAAATCTCTTTAATCTTAAGAGGAATACGAACTATTTCAATCAATGAAGAAAAATAATCTAGGCCAACTTTTTCGAATTCTTCAGGAATTCGTTTGTTGCATGTTCCACCTCATTTATTGTGCGTAAATTCTATTCATTCGTTTGTGCGAGGGCTTCTTAATTTTGGTAAATCCAAATATTGTAACTAACGACCGCATACTATGGGAAATGAAGCGTGCACAATGAAAACTTTCACACAGTCGTTTCATACCATTTTTTACAGTGTTCAATGATTCCATTTATTACTTTCGGATGGGTTATTCCACAATAAAAAAGATATTGCTGCGAACCCACAAAAGTCCCATCAAACCATTGAGACGTAAGCACATCGAACAAGAAGTCAACAAACGAATAAGCCGATGGATCACGCCAGAGAGTGGCGCCAGCAAAACAGGGGGATGGTGAAAGACCCCGCTTGGTATTTTCCCTAGTTTTTCATTCTGAAAATGCGGCCGATGAAACAGAAAATATTTATGATATTCGGTAAGGATTTCGTTCTTCGGCAAACAGAAGGGGAGATGATAAGTTCATTGCCCCCAATTTGTTAGGCGGACACTGTTTTCCAAAGTTGTATATTTATCATTGAAATGTTTTCTCATTTTATTCCTGTTGGAGATATTTTCTGTATAAGCAATAAGCATACATACTTCAGAAAGATTAGATTAAATATTCAAATTTCTGTTCCTATTGATATATTGCAGGGTCCCCCATAGGGTCTTTTCTGGATATCTACATATCGGTTGTGGTTATCTACTCGTTGAAGGCAGAGGTGTTTTAAAATATTCATATTTTTCTTGGACTTGTTATCTCTCGTCTATAGAAACAATTTTGATAGTTTTCTACAGAAAGTAGGAAACTACCAAAATTGTTAACTCAGTGAGTTTTTCAAACGCTGATGTTCCTGATACTTTCAACCTGGGTTCTGGGTTTCTGCTGTTAAGGGAAAGTATGTGTCCATATTCAATGATGGGTCTGCATATCATCTTATAGATTGTACTCGCGGTTTTTTTGTTTATACTTTTTCGTTCTCTGAATTGTGCTGCTCAGGAAATGGTGACTGCTTTTTATTCTTGTTTGGTGGTTAAAATTCAGCTTAGTGTCGAGGTCGATACCGAGATATTCGACAATATTTTCAGGTTGGACTCTTTGATTGAACATTTCAAGATTAGGTTATTCTTAATCCATCATTGCAACCGATAGGAGTCTTTTTGTTAGTTTGGGACGGAGGCTTCATTTATCGAACCATAAGGATGTCCTGTCTTTAAGGACTTGTTCCATAGCTTCTTGTATACTCTTAGCATAACTTACTTAAACCGTATCATCGGTGAATTGTAGCAGATAGCATATTAGGTTCATGAATTTGGGGTTACTGTTGAATATATCGGCACAGTAGGTGTTAGTGACGATCCTTGGGGGAGGTGTTATTATGACTCATTTACAGTCGTTCGCGATATTTATTGATAACAGAAAATCAACAGTTTCCAAAATATTTGAGTTCTTCTGTTTTAAACAAAATTTCTTCATTTTTTCTACATTATTCTAGGTTGATTATAATTCTGGAAGATTTTCATCAGAAAAAGATATGATTATCCATGAAAAAAGCAAAATTATGCTGAAATAGACGTTGAAAAAAAAATTAGCATGATTCGTAAGTTGGTACACGAAGAAAAGAAAAGTCAATTTCTAACATAAATTTTCCTGCAACTTTCGAATTTCACAATTAATGATTTGGGTTGGAAAGGAAAAGCAAAGAAAGGAAAGTAACGAAATAATTATTTTATTATTGCCATTGAAAACGAGGTTTAAGTAGAAAATGTATTCGTGAATTATGTTCGAAATGACCCCTACGATTCCTGCTGGCAAATTGATATCAGAAATTGATTGTTATTTTCCACATATGCCAACTTTCATTCTTCCAACATTTTATACAGTATTGTCAAGCTTTTTTATTCATATCATACCCTTTTCGGATGAAAATAAACCAAAATTATAATTAAATTTGGGCAACGTGACACAAATTGACGATAAATGAAGTATTTTATAAGGTGAGAAATCTTTTATAAATCAAAAGAACTCAAATGTCTCGGACTGTTGATATAATAAATATGACTCAAACAACAGCAGATGAGTCATACTAACACGTCTTCCAAGGTTCACGTCTAATTTGGAAACACCCTGAAGAATCATTTTTTCGATACATCCGCATTTCCAAAAAAACTCATGTGCATTTTAGAATCCACAAACTTGTATGAGGAAAAGTTTCTTTTTCCAGACGTAACTTCATCAATTGAGCATTGTTTTATATTTGTTCAATTGAAGAAGGTGGTTAAAATCCCTTGTCAAGTAACTCAGTGCAAGTCTTTTCTTCGAGGAAAAAGCCAATTGCAGAATGAGAATGTGGATGTCAAAATTAACCTTTATAAAATGGAGAATAAAAAAAATGCTTCTCACGGGGCCCCACTTGAAGTCAGGAGCTTTTGAACGTTCGTCCATCTTTTAATCCGTTTTCCCACTCAGTCGGTGGATCCATCTCGTAGGTAGATTCGCATTCAATAATTTGACATCATCTTTTAAATAATTCGTTCATAAACGGGGATGTGATATAACTGGAATATTGGGTAGGGACAAGGGCGTCCACAGCCTTTGAGCTGGGGGGGGGCAAAAAATTAGAACTAATGAACTGATTTTCGTATATTATGCTATCATTTCAAGAATTTTCAAGAGATGTTGGAGCTCTAGGGAGGATTGAATTGAATTTCACCACGGATTATTGATCTGTGAGTAGAACCTAGTCGATTGAGACTATTCTAAGCTCCAAATTCGAAAAATACAGACATCGTGACGAAATCTAATAGCCTCCGTTCATGTAAAGATAAGCAAAACTATAATTCAAAATAAACTGTCCGCTACACGTGAAACAAAAAGCGGCAAATGCACTTCCATCGATCAAACGTTCCGCTAAAATACACATTACAAATTCCTAGTTTAATTGGTGTGCACTGTAATTTGTCCAAGACATTTGTGTCCAATCAGAGTGCAAACTTCATATCAGCCGGGGGTATGGAGATTGTAACTTCATTCCGAAGTTATAGCTCTGGAGCACGTAAACATTTGGAATAATGCCAAAGACACCTCAACTCGAATACGGAATATAAAGGAGTTGTATACAGTGACAAATCCCGATCCAAGAAGGCATGCATCGTAATAACTTCGTGAAAAAAGGAGATAGAATGCTTCTGGATGAAAGTGAGAGTCTGTATTATGTTGAAAAGGAAACTGAGGAGGAAATGTGATAAGGGTGAATACATTTAGTTATCATTGAAAGGAAATATAATTTTGAGACTTTTCAGTTTCTGTCCCACTTCTTGAATTCAGTTCGTTAATTATGGAAAAGGACTGTTTTTTCATTTCAATATAATCGATTTCTTCTTCTTTAATTTATATCATATGCTGAGATTAGGAAAAATTCAGCAAAAAGATTTTTCTCAAAATTCAGTTCTCAACGAATTTGATGCACGATGTCTAAATATAAACAACCTTAAAATTCTGTGTGTATCTCATTCAAATTTCACGATTTCACAGTTGAAAAAGAGCGGAATATATTTTATGCGTTATATTGCGAAACCCAAAAAAGGTTTGAGAATTATGTGTTGCAAAATTTCATTCGCTATGATCTTTCTTCTGTTCACAATATCGTTGAATTAGTAGGGAAAAAATGTAAGATAAAGAAGCCCAATATTCTGCTCGAATCGGAAATTTCATGCTATCTGATCTTCTTCAGATCCTATTAATATTGAATCAGGAATGAAGAAGTTGATATCGAAATTTTAAACGTTCCACAAATGATTTTGAAGTCTTTCCACCAATTCGATCAGAAAGAATTATTCAATAATGAGAAAAAAAAACTGTGAATATTTATTTTTGGTATCTAATTTTCTAGTGATAGACGTCATATCGCGAAATTACTAATAATTCCAATAACCTATTGATAATTTCAATCAAATGAAAATGATACTATCTGATGTCAAGCTCTCAAGCTATAATATGATATTTTTTATCTTTAAATTCAAAGAATATGATGTGTTGTTATCATAATTCGATTTGAAAAACATAAAGGAATCTAGTTTCGAGAGAGCTTCGGATTTTTTTTTCAATTGTTCATCAATAAAATCATTTTGAATCTTTTTCCCTGAAAAAGCCTAATTATCAGGAATGAAAAGTTCAAATACTTATTGAGCATAATTTTAACAACGTCGTTGAAGACTTTCCTGAACCAGTTTTTCTTTTCAATATCGTCGTTTGTAATTCTCTGGGGTGAATCAATTAAAATATGCAAATGGTGCATAAAATTTGAACAGAATTTAGTCATTCTCGAAAATAGTACATTGTTTACCAAGTAGGAAAAGCGTAACATTCCTGGACGATTGTGAAAATTGCTAAGTCGAGGCGCAAGCCGAGACTTGGCAACACAGAGTCCAGGAATGTGTCTTTTCCTACGAGGTGAACATACTATTTTTCCGCAAATCGTTTAAAATTCGACAGATTCCAATTAATTTTGATGAAATCGTGAATTATTTGATTTATAAATGAATGATTCTTCGAAATTCGTATTGAAATTGGTTACGTTACTATGAAAACGTACTCATGTTGAATTGTCAAAGTTGACGCATTTAATTAATTTAATTGCTAGTGTTTTCGAATTTAAAACACTGTGTAATGATGAGTGATGATGAATTTGCTATTTCTGGGACTCCTCCAGAGCTGGTTGATGCAGTGAAAATACTGCTTCTTCAGAATAAGTGCCGAAGGAATCATGAGAAAAGTTCGTATATGCATATGTCGAACCAACTGTAAGGAAATATCATTTTCTTACAGTAAGGAAATGAATATTTCCTAACAGTTAGGAAATCTTGACGTTTTCTGTGACCAATTTTGACTGAAATGTCAAAATTTTCTAGCGAATTGCGGAAAAATCCATTGTGTTCATTTTTCACGATCACAATATTTTCCTCAAAACTGACTGCGATGAAGTGAAAAAAAGTTGAGAATCAAACTATATAAAAATGGATAATTCCTGTGCAGGATCTTCCTTTCGAAAAAAATTTAATTGAGTAAAAACTAATGGAGATAAAATCGAAATTGATCGAAAAGGGTTCTTCAAATTTTCATCTTGGTAGAGTTAGGTCGAGAAGTTTTCAGAAAGAGTATTTTACCATAGCAATATTAGAGTTCTTTTCATTCATAAAATTCAATTAAAGATATGTATCACAGATGATAATACCATTCAATTGAATATTTTGAGGAAGTATCATTCGAATAATTTTAATTCTGTCATAACCAACAAGGCAAGAATATCTTCAAATCAAATTTTCTGTATTGAATGAAATATCCACCAAACTGTATTGTGATCAAATAACATATTCATGAAATCAACTACAGTCATTACTCGGAAAAACTAGTATATAGGTGTTTCTTTTGTCGTAGGTGGGCGTCAATAAGGATGACCCAGTTAAGATAATGAATTCCTTGATTCTTGCCCTTCAAGAACATTCAAGATACTAAAAACATTAACAGCACTATTCATTACAAAAAATTTTCGGAACAATACCCATGGCATTTCATATTTTAAGCAGACAAACAAACATATTTCCATCAACGAGTTGTTGCGAAAGATTTGGCTTTATTATATAAAAAATTATCGGATAATTTGAAGTAGAATATACACCCATAATTGAGTTACTTTCAACATTGCCATCGAACATACGAGCATTTTCCGAAATTCAATCCATTAATTCTGTTTTCCAAATTTAAGAAGCATATTGTACATACAGTGATGCATGAAGGAATAAGTTGGTAACCAATTTGTATGTATTCTGTGAGGCAATCCAGGAATATTTTCTAGTAGAATGAATTAGATCATTCGAATGGATTTATCGCCAGGTCAAATAATAAGGATTCAAGTTTTTCATCATTCACATTGATATACCAAAGAAAATGAAAAATATACATCTAACTCACTTGGAAATCTAAATCTGGACAATTCATCGAACAACCATAAGGCTCCACATCCATCATCTTTTCCCTTCAACAATTCATTCACGAAAACTCAACGGAATCCTCGATGTCATTGCGATGACACATAAATTTGAATTAAGTAATTTTTTATTTCATTCACTTACAACGCGCTGTGCACGCACCTTTCAATGATAAAGAACACTTATGGTGGATTGAAGTCATCCCTTATTGTTCCCTCGTTTTTCGTTCATATCGATTGTGAAGGTATCGGGAGAAATATTCTATTCACGATAATCCAAATTCGCGTTTATACAATTTTCGTATGGAAATATGAAAGGAGCTCTCGTTGACGATATTCTAACCAACTGGCCGTTCCCCAAAGCTTTTCCGAACATTTTCCCGAGTTTTCCCGAGCGCGATTCGATCCAGAGCAACACATAGCAACGACAGCATGGGGGTACCGCCCTCTTTTGAAAGAAATACGCTCAAAACATGTGGGAAGAAAAAGGAATATAATAAAGCTCGAAATTTTAATTGATGAGAATTTCCACAGGGACTTCTTCATTTCCGCATCCTTTGGAGTCTTTTCGACTTAATTTTCCATTCATCGCAGGCCGGTTGTATATGTGAAATGAGGTGCATGAGCATAGTTGAAGAATGAAAAGTTTCATTACTTCAATACTTGAGAGCTCTTTGCTTTGAGGCACATGTTTGATTATTTTAAAAATACGAATGGTGATATGAAGGAGTAGATGAATTGCATTTTTATTTTGATTTCGAAAAATCGAGCCTTCAGTTGAACAACCAAAAGAATATCGAAATAACTATATTCAGGTTGATGCGAAAATCCAAGAAATCGAGAATTATCGATATTCATTTGTTGTGATCTTTGGTCGAAAAAATTTACTCATAAAAGCTACTAGTACGGTGATTTAAAAGCTTCAAATCCCTCTTTTTACCCCTTAAAAAATGGCAATAACTGTATTTAAAAATACCAACTTTCTAAAATATATTGATCTCCTGGAGACAATACTAAAGTGTGATTTTATGAACAAAACTTGAACCACACACCTCATTCGGGTATATATTTTCGGAACAAGTATTTGAGGATTTATACAGGGTTGGGATAAAGTTTGGCACCAAATTCATATCTTTAAAACGAAACGGGCGATATTTTTGAAATTTGGCAGCTGAGTGTAATGGACCACAATGCATCTGATAAGCATATCTTCATTAATGAGATACTTCCGGTTTAACCGGAAATGACAAAAAAAAAATTATTCAAATGGGACACCCTGTATATTTCTGCAGATTCTGAAAGAGCTTGTTTCGGATCTGTCCATACCAGGTTCCATTTAAAAATTATCTGTAAAAAGAGGAATTGAGACAACGGATTCTTGATGAATGTGCATTAATACATGGAAAAGTCTTGAGAAAAGTTACTCAAGAATTTGTTAATAGACTGGCATATTGTCAGGTGGTGAATGGCAAGCACTTCGAACATTTGAAATGATTTTTTTTTAATTATTTTCAATAAATTTTTTCTACTAGTAAAAGCCCTGTATTTCTTCTATTTATAGATTTTCATAAAAAATACGTCATGAAAAGCAGAAAGAGTTATCTACTACGAAGTATTTCGTTTTATTTCTCACTATTGATACAAATAACAACGATTTATTTATTTGAATGGATTTTTTCTCAAATGTACAAAAAGACTGAATTTCTTCTTTTTACAGAGAATTTTCACATGGAACCCGATATGGACAGATCCGAAACAAAGGGCTCTTTCAGAATCTGCAGAAATATACAGGGTGTCCCATTTAAATAAATTTTTTTTGTCATTTCCGGTTAAACCGGAAGTATCTCACTAATGAAAATATGCTCATCAGATGCATTATGGTGCATTACACTCAGCTGCCAAATTTCAAAAATATCGCCCGTTTCGTTTTAAAGATTTTAATTTGGTGCCAAACTTTATCCCAACCCTGTATGTTACTACTATTTGAACGGAGCTTTATTAATTGTCAACAAAAAAACCAAATTAGAAATTTGCAATCGGTAAAACAAAATTCAAACAAATTCATGATATTTAAGGAAAATCATAATAGTGGTTCATGATGAGAAAACAAATTTGGACATCAATTATCATTCAGAATAATCCTTCCACCAATGATAAAAACTCGGAATACACAAAAAATTTAAAATTCATGTAGAACTCTACTCATGTAGAATAGTTTGATCAGGTCCAAGGTCAAAAAACCTAGCCTAGCGAAGTACTGTACTCAGTAAAAATCCTTCTCATGTAAAAATGTGAGCCAGAAGTTTGGTCTGAAATTCATTTTTCAATTAGGTCCTGAAAGAAGAAATATATTCGCACAAGTTAAGTAGTGGATAACACCTTTTCATTTAAATTCCTTTAAACCATCGGCAGAAATTCTTAATTCTAATGAATAGGGAAACCATAACAGTTTCTATAACAAGGCGAATTTCAAATTTTAATCGTTCTTAATGAGAAATTTTTTGGTTACACGTGAAATAGGGAATATAAATTTCATTTCGAAAATTCAGCTAAAACTCTTTAAGAACAGACGCAATGCTTGAGTTTGTGAAAATTTACTTCCACAGACCGCCTTATTCACTTTCATTTCGAGATTTTTCAACAGTCAATGAACTAACTTCGACTTCCTCGCTACGATAACAAACATTCGTTCATTTCATTGATGTTCAAATAAATTTACAGGAACCATTACCGCAGAAAATGGATAAGAAGAACACATCTACATGAAATACGATAGGTGATGAAGTTTTAGTACTTTCAAATTGCTTTCCAGAACATCGGTGTACCTCTCAGGTTATCTGCATGTACTTATATTAAAGTCAGGAATAACTTTATTGCATTTCCTGAGAAGAGGAATAATATGATCTTTGAGGAGTCAATAAATGACCTCGCCTGGAATATGTATTACCTATATCATATTGAATCAATCCTCCATAAAAATTCCACCCCCATTGATAATGTTGCCACTGAGACTTACGCACTTTTATTTAGAATATCCATAATTTTTTTTTTCTAATTATAAAATGAGGTGAGGTAGTTTTCGATGACCCCTGCACATTTTGGGCGATATCTCACCAATAAATTAACGGATGTTAGTTTACAGATCGACAAAAGTGTGACCAAACAGAAAACTATCCAGGCTTATCGCCTGGATAGTTCTCTGTTTGGTCTGAAGATCTTGGTGTACAATTCACATGGCTGAAACGTAAAATGGTATACAGATTGTTCTAAAACCGCAACAGGAGCTGGCCCTGAGATTAACGGGGCAGCTTCTCCGAACTCGTACAAGTTACAAGCTTTGAAGCTTGTAGTTTCAGAGAGGTCTCCTCGGGAGACCTAGGAGTAATGAGTATAAGCAATATCACAAGTACCAAGTGAGCACTATCGTTAGGCTCGTCCTCCAATCGGAAATATGAACTAGCAATCGAAAGTTTTCTAGACATAGATAGATCATAAATCAGAAGAAGTGCTATTTTGCTTTTCATACAGATAGTCAAGCTGCCGTTAAGGGTCTACATCCCTAAAAAAAGACTCAGAAACGATTTATTTTTTCTGATTGATGAAGGGTTGTATGAGTGTATGAAGATAAAAATAATAAAAAAAATATTTCATTAGTATTAAATGGTTTTTATTTATTTTGTAACATTTCCACCATCAAAACGAACAAATATTTTTGTGTTTTTTCATTTCAGTATCGAAGTCATTCAGATAATCAAACGTCTATCTCATTTTTCTTTTAGAATTTACCGTTTTTTTGTAAATAATATTACAACAATGTTTTGTTTTCTCGAAATTTATTTCCTCAATTTTTCTATTTGAAATGATAAATATCCATTTTTATCAACGACAATTTATTAAAGTTCATTTTAGCCGTCGATTAGTGAAAATTAATTGTTTCTTACAATTGTGGATTCTAAGATGGAATTGAATTTCTTTTAAATGACACGCCCCGCAGGTATCTCGTCCCAGATGACTGGTAAAGGAAAATCAGAGTGTTATACAGCCAGTGTGAGATCTAGTTCAGTGTAGGATTTCTTGTTATATTCGCTGCGCCCCAACATTTGTTCTATTAAGCTGAATAATCCAATAAATAAAAATGAATGCATCTGCACTGCCATCTGGCGGTATACGTTTCTTATTTTGAAGGCTGAAGACTCTTAAAGTACTGAGTTCCTGTGTCATAGATTCAAAGCTGATTTGGGAGTGCCGGAACAAACTCTATGAGATAGGCAAGAAGAATAAGGTCTTTTTAATCCGGAATCGTAGGAAGCGAAGAGGCCAATAAATTTGCCAGAAATAGTGCACAAACACCACTCACTGGTCCAGAATCCTTTTGTGGTATGGAAAAATGCAATTATAAGAGGGAGTTTATGGTGAAGGAGAAAACTGAAAGGGAAAATCTCCCAGCAATACATCACTCCAAAAAGTTTCTCCGGTAATTTGAAACAGCTAGATCCAAAGAATATCTGGATCTCATTAAGAACCAACTACACCTACTCATTGTCGCCTGAATAATCATCTGTTGCGAATGGGTTCATCGGACACTGCGAGTGTAGATTCTGTGGGAAGGAGGAATAAACTCCCGTTCTCATGGTTACGGAATGAGGAAAGAGTGCTCTGGACAACATACTTGTGGGAGTGGGGAGTTATCCTCGTTGAAGCCGTCCAAGATACTAGATTTCATCAAATCTGAAAGTGGAAGGCGAGCTGTAGGAGGCGCGATGATAACAGCTCTGTTAGGGGCACAATGGACCATAAGGTCACAGTGGATTGTAACCCTCTTTTACTATAAACTGTAACAGAAAATTCGCGGCCTGGAAATTTTTCCTACAAAAACATCATAATATGGAGGAATGTTGTGTGTTGTTGAACCATCTTGCTGGAACCATATTTCTCCCAATTTCGTATCATCAATCTCTGGCCGAAAAAAATCTGAATCATTTGGCTATACCGATGAGAATTGACTGCCTAGGGGCCCCGCATCAGCTAGGGGCCCCACGTGCCCCATTGAATGTTTTATACAGGGAAGATTGCACTTCCTAGGGGCCCCCCAACATGGTTAATCCGGCTCTGATTGACAGTGACACCTTCTTCATTTTGAAGAAGTACGGGTCAATCACTCCAACGCAGAACAGGCCAAACCAAACTCGCATGAAAATTATCACTCTGTTGCGGAAAATGCTAATATAGTGATGCAACGAATGGGCATTTCGTCTATTGAAGAATAAGTAAGGGCTCTTTTGGAAAAGATCACGAACTATCAATATCCTATCTCTTCCGCAGTGATCAAAACAACATGAATGGAATCCTACAATAATAATCAATACATCAAACACGTATTGGATCTGAAACCGAAATACTATGGTATATGACACTTAATTTTTCCACGTTTTTAAATTTCGACCCTTTGATTCAGTTGTCTTTTTAATAATTATTCTGCTTGTCTTAAATATCAATATTATTGAAATCGAAAGATTTTCTCAAAATGCCCATTATGCTCTTTCTTGTAGTAGTATTAGTATTGTTGATATTAGTATCCCCATATACTTAGTGACCACGATTATTCTGTGATCAAGATCGTAGTTTCTTCTTTTTCATGAGTGGACCACACGTCAGTTATCCAGAAACCTTGACGAAAAACTCTTTTCTGCTATAAAGACCCAGATTCATTCCAAAAGTAGGCTTCGTTTCAAGTCTGTGAAATTTGAAAGACGTGAGTGGTAGCCTGTCCAATTCAAATACATTGAAGGAAAAAATATCAGATGGAGTGAAAAAATCAGAACCTATGATTAAGTTTCTGAGTGATGATTGTTTTCTAGAAAATTGACAAGAAATACAATTATATGAAATGACCTATAGGTTTCATGACCACATTGTGCTTTCCCTAATATCCACTTGAAAAGGTAAATTTAATTAATTAGTTTTGTTTTATAATACTTTCTCGACTTGACCGACCTGGCTTGTTCTATAGGCAATGTTCAAGGGTAAAGCTGAATACAGACTATTCTGACGTGACGTGTTCACATGTGAGCCTACGTCAAAATTGTGCGTGATATGAAAATCCATAAAAATGCAACACATCGTTCTGTGCGTTCATGTTCATATTGGGCCAATGTGAGCACTGCACGGTCCTGACGTGACGTGATTTCACGTCACGTCAGAATAGTCTGTATTCACCTTAAGTCTTGATGTCACTTGAATGTGTTTAATTATTGTGATTTCGTGTTTCTGATATGATTTCTTGTGTAGATATTTTATTGTTGTAACATTTTGTCATAATTGATATTTACACATTAATAAATGTTTCAGTCTTGAGAAAGATTCAAACTAGGGATCGAAACGTCGACAGTTCAAAAAGGATTTGTTTGGTTTGCCCAGTCCTTAAGCAACAAACTTATTATTCCTGTTTCTTACAATTTCAGAAGGGCTGAAATCAGTATTGGGAAAGAAAAGATTATAATTTTTTATATATGACCAGATATTCAAGCACATGCGGCAGTATTCGTGAAGACATCAAAGCATCTAGAGTCTGAACATAAATAGAGCTGTAGGTCTTGAAAATAATGTTGATGAAACGACTCGGATGTATGAAATGATACCAACTTCTGATCGGTAAGGTTCGTTCCAACAAACAGATAGCAATAATGAGAATCAGCCCAGCATATGAAATTTCAATGTAACAGAACAATGAACTGAAAAAAAAACAAACATTCGACCACACAGACAGTTTTGGGTTTGAATAATTCACAACTTTTGTCTGAAAAAAGGATCAGATTCTCATTTCTCCCTGATTCTTTTCATGGAAAAGCTTAGAGGAGAATTTTTTTTGATACCGAGAAAAATTCTCACGGTTTCTTGGAGTTTCCTCATTCTGGAAAGGACTCTCGCTGTAATCTCCCTATCCAGCTGCACTTTTGCGAATTGATCTTCAAATTCCACTGCATAATGGTGAGGTCCAATTACTAACCTCAAAGAGACACATTCGGGCAATCAGGATTTCGATTGCGATATATGCTCGCTTTTAGCTCGGCCAACCTTAACATATATTTCATCAACTCTAAATTTACAGATCTGATCGTGACCTCGATGCGCTGATGCTGGCATTCAATTTGTCCCGAATCCTTAATGTTTATCTACTCAAAACTTTTCATACTCTAACAATAGCAAAGGCACCCACATATTCGTCAACACGCATCGATCACTGACTCTCCTCACATGATTTCAATCATTTAGTGGTTATGGATTCTAGAAATGTTTTGCGTTTTTCATCTAACTCGTACAAGAGAAACCAGTAAACGTTTGCTCAATTACAGTCCGAAATTTGCATTTTGGGACCATGGTACTCTTTCCAGGTTTACAATTCGATTTCAGAGAAGCTATGAACACAATGATCTTCGACTGCAGAAGTAGTCCATGTATATGCTTTATGTCAACCAATCCAAAGTTGGTAGGGATCACGACGAAGTACAAGTCCAAGGAATTGACCAATAGGTGCAGGTAAATCCCGAAATTTCACTCAAAAATTCATTTCAAGTACTAAGCCAGGGTAAATCGTGCCTGAAGAATTTCTTGTGAGAATAAGTTGCACAGGCCAAAAAAGCAAAAGACATCCTCAGCTCGGCAACACAAATCGAAGCAGCATTAGGATTCCTGAAAGAAATATCATATAATATTATCAATACATCTATAGCAGAGCTTCTTACTATGGGTCGCGACCCCGAATGGGGTCGCGTATCAACATTCTGGGGTCACCAGAGATTTTGATGTTAAATACAGGGTGAGTAATTGACTTGTACATATATTTTAACTGTAGATTCCTCTCATCAAAGGAAACACTTTTTTCCTATACCATTTTTCAAAATTCGGTTTGGTTTCGAAGATACTCGTACAGGGTGTCGAAAATCCATGAAAAAAACACTTTTCTGTTTATATCTTCGGAACCGTTATTTCTAATGAACTGAATTTTTGTTGAGTTTTTACTCTATTTATGGTGCATATTCGTCAATCAAAACCTATTCAATATCTCTACTAGTATAAAAGTTACAGGGTAGTCGACTCATCAATACACGCTAAAACATCATAAAACCACTTTAAAAAGATAAACGGTTCATATTTTCGAAAGAATCAATCATTTTAGAAACTAGAAGTATTCTAATTTTTTTCAATAAAACGCGTCGTTTTCGAGTTATTTTCAATTTTACCCGGAGAAATTTGACGAAAAAATCATTAATTTCAAGAATAATCTGAATGCGTCTCTGAATTAAATATCATCGAATATTATTCCTTCTCTGGTCTTTGAACGAGTTTACAATGTTGTCACAATATTTATCAACTTTGTCGAGATATTTTTATAATGAAATCTCACAAATGTGGGAGATAGAATAGAACACCAAGGAGGATTTGTCACGCACAGTTTCTATGAAAAATTCTTAGTTACCGGTCCATATTGAAGTTAAATGTCGATGAAATACAAAATTCGGATATGAATGATGAATCTCGATACAAACTACTTATTAAATTGAAATTAATGAAAAATAAAATGATACCTTATAATATGTGTCGATGTTTCTATCTAAACAATATCCTCTTGGAATTTTATAAACTCGACACGGTTAAGATTATATTGATTCACTTCACATAATAATCACATTAGAACAATAATTCACTGAATGTATTCAGAATAATGTTTACAGTTCGTTCAGAGACTCTGGTTTATTATTGTTTATAGTTGGCCTCCAGATAACCAATCTTTCGGTTTTCGGTCTACGCATGCGTGGTTAAATTTGGCGGAAAAGTAGATTTATGATGGAAACGGCAGAATTCATAGATACTTATACCACGGTACACAAGTGTATCGTGATTTATACTATGTTTCGTAACAAATCTTTAACCTCAATGAAAATATCAGCATCTTCTTTAAATTTCTGTGCGAACATTCACAGAATCGATACAAAATAGAGTAGGTTAGACTGTTTAATAATAAATTCTGATGATCTGAATGAAAAGTCTTTCTTCATGATATTGTTTGGTAATTTCGAGGAAAATATGAACAAGTTATTAGTGTTTACAAACTAATCTGCAGAAAATTCGAAGAAGGAACTTATTTTGGTATGGGAAATGTGGCTTTTTAGTTGCAGATATAATCCGATGAAACTAACTGTTTTTGTTGAAATTATCGTGTTGGCACATTTTTATTCCAATATGGTTAGTACTTAAGTATTCCCCAAATGTATGAACTCAATTTCTATCGAGAAATATGAACTTTGCATCAATTCCAGATCATTTCAGAGGCGTAGTCAGCCAATTTTTTTTTCAAATGGCTATATCTTTTTAACAGAGCTGAATTCGGAAAAATGGAAAATGAAAAATGATTTTTTTGACCTCAAGAATCTTCTGTTAAAATATATGTACAAGTCAAAGACTCACCCTGTATACCGGTTGTATTTTAAGGTAAGGCTTTTCTTTCGACAAGTTTAAGAAGCCCTGATCTATAGTTTATTTTCCTTTCTGTAAATTTTCATATTTTGTGGAACATTATTGTCTTCACCTGTAACGCAAAAAAATATTGAACATTTTTCCTATTTGTATTGGAGTGAGTTATAGGCGTGAGTTATTATTACCATTACCTCACACTATTGGTTTATAGAGACTATTACCGATCAAATTCAGTTGAATAATGGATATATTATTCTATGGGAGTAGATAAAAGCAATAATGCCCTTCGCTTAACCGTAGAATAAAATGAGATCAGATAGATAGTAATAGATACACAATTTACCTACTTCAGCTGCACCGATATCACAAAGGCTACAATGCCTAATCCTAATCTTTACAATAGAGAAAATATTATTCAATGTAAATCGAGTTGAGGTAAACTCCTACAAAATCACGATATCAAAGTAACTGTAATTCTTGGAGTTGAACGATTTTAAATGTAAATAATTGAGTCGAAGTTTTGGTGATCGATCGATCCCTACCATTCTTGCCACCGAATGTTTTGTTAACGACTAATGCGGGTAAGTTCCACTTGTTGAAGATCATAATAGATAGGAACAATCGTCTTCAACTTCCCCTTGGAAAATTAGATGGAGAAACTTCAAAAAGCGGAAGGATAGGAATAAACGAATTATGGGGCATTTTTGAGAATACTTTGCCCTTATTTTTTGAACACCCAGGGCCAGGACTATTTGGGAATGTGAATTCTGGTTATATTCTGATAAAAATTTCCTAATCATCAACAAAGGTGAATTTCTCTTAATTCAATATCTTTTCCAGTTTTACTGACCAATCTGATACATTCGATACATATTTATCTGCCCTCGTTGTGTACCAATCACATAAAAAACTCTCAGTTGTACATTGTATAGGAAATGACAGAAAATAAGTGAAGTGACGAAAAAATTCCTCACTATTTATTCTGAGTGCTCAAAATCAAAGTACGCTGTTCCGCCAGTTCCCAAATATTTACCACTTACTGCGTCGTCATTTGAATCGGCATTCACTAGGTAGACATTTTGTTTGTGTATAAAGCGCTTGACTGCTGACAGAATGCTCTTCGAATTTCAGTCATCTCATTTGTCTACGTATCTCAGTCGGCATATTTGAACCAACAAGGAATCGTAAGGGTTGTTTTGCTGGGGATATTTCTCTAGTGAAGTTTTGCTATCTATTCATTTCTAGAACCACGATTATTGATATTTTCAGCCAACTTTCAACTCAGTGGGGTAGAATGTTCGAAAATATGATACTCTAATACATATCATGAAAATTGGCATATAACAATCGTTTATTTATTATACAGAGTGTAACAGCCAAAGGGAATAGATTCGATAACGAATAAATGGGGGTGTTAGTAAAAACGATGGACATGTCGATTTGTAATTTCAAATGCGCATATTTTTCAAGAGAACAAAATTATATAGGGTGTTCCATGCAACCGTGGCCAATACCAACTTTCTTATTTCGAATGCAACCCCCTGTATATTATTTATTTTTTGGATTCTTCAGAAAATTCTAGACATAATTCATGTACAGGGTGGGCAAAATTGGTGCTACATGAACTAAAACTTTTCAACCCGAGGAGATAGAGAAAAATGAATGGCACCTTATAGTCCCCTTTTTTCGAGAAACTGATAATGCCATCAACTGCATTCCTCTGTCTTCTTTTGTTTCCGAGTTATAGACCAAAATTGAAATTTGGGCGATTTCAACTTTGGTCATTATCTCCGTTTCTGTTTATACTAGGATGTTGAAATAAAAACATTATACAGGCACTTTTCTGGTAGCAATCCAGTGGCGTACTCTGATTTTTTCTAAAAGGTTTATTTGCTGAGTTATAACATAAAGTTGTGTTTTTTCTTATGGAAACAGTAGTTTGAAATGAATTAGAAAGAATCTCCATTTTTTTCCCGTTTCAGAAATGTATCATATGTTTTAGTTCATGTAGCGCCAATTTTGCCCACCCTGTACAATATCCTATACCTATTTTCAACTTTTTCGAAAATATTAAGTGTTTTCAGATTTTTTACAAAAATTAATATTTTGAATGAAAATTATTTTATTTCACAAATTCCATACATTACACTCAATACTTATTTCCCATTCACCTCTGATATGAAGGAAGTAAGCAAAAACCATTACTGAAAAAAATTAAAAAAAAAACAAAAACAGTAACGTTAGAAGACAATTCTACACCAGATTAGCATGTTACCAAGACGTTCGCGGTGAGCATTTTGAACATTTCCTACATTGACATTAGTGTTTTTTTGTTTTTTTTAATAATTAAGAAATAATCAGTACCTATTACTTATTAGGTTTTAAGTGTAATGTACCGAATTTGTGAAATAAAATAATTTTTCGTTGATTTTTGCAATAAATCTGAAAACACTTAATCATTCGGAAATAGTTAAAGATAGGTATAGGATATTGTGCATGAATTGTGTCTAGAATTATCTGAAGAATCCAAAAAATAAGTAATATACAGGGGGTTGCATTTGAAATAAGAAAGTTGGTATTGGCCACTGTCACATACACATGGAACATCCGAATACACTATTCATATAATATTATTTTCTTGAAAAATATGAGCATTTAAAATTACAAATTGACGTGTCCGAGCGTTTTTCCCAACACGCCCTCATTTATTCGTTATCGAATTTATTCCATTTGGCTGTTACACTCTGTATAAGAGTAGCCGCGTAGATAAACTTTCAGACACCCGGTCGATTTGTTAAGAAGCGGAAGCAGAATCCTTTTTCCTTTTTATAGCATAAGTTGAAAAGTTCTTTTCAGAACTAAATTTGAATTATTTTATTCGACAGAGAGTGAAAAGAAGGGATTCCTACGTCCAGGAGTGGATTTTGAGCAGCTGATTGAGAAGAAGAAGAAATGTAGAAATTCCTAAAAATTTTATGAACAGAATAAATGTTGTAGATTCAGGTACTCTTAGTTCATCGCAAAATGTTAATGAAACAAATTTCTACCCGGGCGAAGACAGGACGGTCTGCTTGTAATATCATATTCTTCATTTGAGTTTTCGCCAATTCTGTTATATATTGTCTGTAGAATAAATAGAAAGGAGATCAATTTCCATAAATCATTTCCTCACTACTGCTGAAATCGGAGATAGGGGCTATTTGTTTCTAGGTCGTCACGATGGGTGAACAAGAAGTTACCCCCAGTCCTATAACACATTACCATCGAGTTTTCGTCACGAATTGGGGTGAAACTGCTTAGTCTCAAGCAATTACTCAAGATAGCACCGAACTTCTCAGGATGAGAAGGGTATAGACAGGTTTGCCATGAACGATTAAGAATTATTATTTCGACATTCTAGAAATTGCTTTCTCGGTCCTCCGAAGGATTTTTAACTATGTTATGTTTAGGAGAAAAACTAACTAGTCTAGAAATCAAATCGAACCGAACTAAACATTATCTATTACTTTTTTTAAATTCTGTTTTCTAATGAGATATCTCTGTAGGAAATTTTCGATATAAAATTGACCAAATATCATATTTCCATAACGGGTACTCTGACCTCTAAGCTACCAGTGTGTATGACACTTTTCCCGGAATTCAAAATGTTGAGGTTCACCTCGTATGTAGTGAGAGGGGGGGTTCCTAGTTGGGGAGCACTGATCCGTCATCATAAGCCAGGGGACTCCACTTATCCTTCACTTCCCGTCATCGAATATTTCGATTTCAGTTTAGGTCGGATTTTGGATTCCGACCAATGATGAAATACCAAGCCGAGAATTAATATACCATAAATGGGTTTTAACGTCTGTGAAATTATTAAAGAGATAGCGTCAACGGCATGCACACAATTTTTTGACACTCCAGAAAAACTATTTCGGTATTTCCATATCTTAAATCAGCTTCAACACATTTGTTCTCGATCTAACTCAATTGTTCTTGTTATTGACCAACAAAAAATGTCATAACTTCTCCTCTATTACATGAACTCTGTCAAATTTACTACAGAAATAATCCCACGCAAGAATCTAAAGTACTTCTTTGTTTATAGATAATCATGAATACATTTTATGTGTGTTCATTTGGAATTTATTACCCCTTTTGTTTGAAAGTAATCGCCATCGTAATATCATCTTATAAATAAACGTTATTCCACCAAAACCTACCGGATATCTACGCAAAGTTATAAATTCGCTATAGATATTTTATACGAAATATTTATGATTTGGCTGCATCGCATTACTTTGTGGTGTTGCATTCATTGTGAAATTTCGAATACCTCATCATGTACCATGAATTTGGAAGATGTGGAACATTAATGTTTACATCGGAAAAATATGCATAACGAACGATCAGCAATACTCGAGGTCAAGTAGTCTGATGGACTGTTTGAAGTTGATCATCTTCGTTTGAAAGTACTGCATACATATAGCATATAGCTAATAAAACCAATATGGCTCATACACATGCTATTCAAAGTCACAAAGTAAAGCCATATCTTTGGTGAGAAATGAGTTGTACGCAGGCTTCAACTGAAAATTCAAAAATTGCGGGAAGTGTACATTCCGGAAGACTACAAGAAAATAGATATCGAGGATGAAAAGATGGCACTGAAATATTTTCAGTATACTTAGTTTCAAAATATGATCAGGAGTTTCCAATGATATTCAGGACTTGACGAACACGGAATAAACACATAATTAACACATAATTCTATAGGCAAAACCGGCAAAAGCAGTACGCTCCCTATCGTAACGAATGAGCTGACGCATGGGCACTAGTTTCGTTTACTTTTAGCAAATGGCGTTTCTCTTCGAAAAAGCCGATGGAGTAGTTCTGATTCTCGCCAATACAACGCTAAAATCTCAAATTCAGTCGCCCATACTATATCTATACATTCATACTATTTCCTGTACAGGGTCTTTCACGAGGAACCTCACCCATATTTATACGGGAAACTACTGAACGTATTTTCATGAAATTCAGCACTTATAAGTATTTCACGATGCTGATGAAATCTAAAATATTTTCAAGGCATGAGCACCTCCAGTTTTTCCGGAAATGACGTCAACTTTCGTTTTTCAAATTAGAACACCATTTTTTTATTGCAGAAATAGATTCCTTAGAAAATTTCAAGTTATTTTGATGTAAAATTTTTCAGTTTTGGTTGGAAAATTCTCTCTGAGCGGGAAAATTCGAAAAAAAAATCGAAAATAGAGCTCCGCTGAAACAAGAATAACTTCGAGGTTTTTGGATGGAAAATTTTCATTTCTGGGATTTTTCAAGATGTAAGATTGATGTATCCACTTTGAAAATCTAAATCGCGATTCATGATACAGGGGGTGGAAAAATCGCTTTCAAAGTTAGGGATGACAAAATCGTGAAAAATCAATTTTTTCAAATTAGAACCCCATTTTTTATGGCAGATATTGAATTATTATACATACATTACACTCAATACTTATTTCCCATTCACCTCTGATATGAAGAAAGTAAGCAAAAACCATTAGAGAAAAGAATTATAAAAAAACAAAAACAGTAACGTTAGAAGACAATTCTACACCAGATTAGCATGTTGCCAAGACGTTCGCGGTGAGCATTTTGAACATTTCCTACATTGACATCAGTGTTCTTTTGTTTTTTTTTCTAATTAAGAAATAATCAGTATTACTTATTAGGTTTTAAGTGTAATGTACCGAATTTGTGAAATAAAATAATTTTTCGTTGATTTTTGCAATAAATCTCTTCCTTAGAAAATTTCAAGTTATTTTGATGTAACATTTTTCAGTTTTGGTTGGAAAATTCTCTCTGAGCGGGAAAATTCGAAAAAAAAATCGAAAATAGAGCTCCGCTGAAACAAGAATAACTTCGAGGTTTTTGGATGGAAAATTTTCATTTTTGGGATTTTTCAAGAGGTAAGATTGATGTATCCCTAAAGTGGATATTAACTCAGAAAATATCCATTTTAGGGCAAGGGTGTGATGCATACAATCACATTATTTTTTAACGTAGATTCAATATCTGCCATAAAAAAATGGGGTTCTAATTTGAAAAAATTGATTTTTCACGATTTTGTCATCCCTAACTTTGATAGCGATTTTTCCACCCCCTGTATCATGAATCGCGATTTCGATTTTTAAAGTGGATACATCAATCTTACATCTTGAAAAATCCCAAAAATGAAAATTTTCCATCCAAAAACCTCGAAGTTATTCTTGTTTCAGCGGAGCTCTATTTTCGATTTTTTTTTCGAATTTTCCCGCTCAGAGAGAATTTTCCAACCAAAACTGAAAAATGTTACATCAGAATAACTTGAAATTTTCTAAGGAATATATTTCTGCATTAAAAAAATGGTGTCCTAATTTGAAAAACGGAAGTTGACGTCATTTCCGGAAAAACCGGAGGTGCTCATGCCTTGAAAATATTTTAGATTTCATCAGCATCGTGAAATACTTATAAGTGCTGAATTTCATGAAAATACGTTCAGTAGTTTCCCGTATAAATATGGGTGAGGTTCCTCGTGAAAGACCCTGTATATGTATTCATAATTATTTGGGAATGAAGCGATTCAAACAATCCACATGAAACAAAGGGATCGGAAAATCAGAATAACTCTAATGATATCAAGCGAAAGTTTAGCATATGGCTAATCTTTTACTTTACACTTTTCGATTCATTTCTTGAACTCAAATGTTACAGTACTATTGCTATGAAAATCGTCTTGAGCTCTAAGTGATGTTTGGAATGATGCTCATACAGACTTGACACTTTGTGAGCCAAACTTCAAATAGGCTGATTTTTCGGTTCACCAAAGTTTTCACGATGAACCGATTCATCTATTTTAATTTTCCTCAAGTAAGAAATGGGTAAATACCTATATTATAGTGATAGGTCAAAACTTCACTGGCACAACTCACATTTGAACTGGATTCATGCCAACTGGTACGTTCCACTGAACTTTTCAAATTTTTTATCTGATCAGGTTTGGTATATTTCTGTAGCGAATTAGTGTGGCCAAAATCATTCGAGATTTCAATGTTATGAGTCAGTTGGGAATTCAGGGGAATTCGTATGTGCTGATCCTCTGGACAACAATATTAACTGAAAACGTTCATTGAATTTTAATTGTTTTATTGGATTGCAATGATATGTCTACTTATGTTCAGAATTCAGTCAGAATTTTGTTTAATCATTTTTTAATTTTTCAGAACCATTTCCAACTTATTTTTGCGTAAAATGCGGCGAGTGCGTAAAATTAGCGCCACTTATTTGGTTTTTTGCGAATTTGATTTGCTAAGTGATGGTCGAATTTGGTTCACAATTTTTGACGTAGAATTAGAAACATCGTGTGATGACGTTCCCCAAATTAAATTCCCAAATGTAGAGCAACAAGGCAAATAAAACAATATCAACCAACAATATGTTATATTTAAAACTAGCTGGCCCGGCGAACTTTATTTCGCCTAAATGATACTTACGTTTAATTTCAGGAATAGTAATCACCGGTGATCAGAGATCACTGCCTTGGTTCTCCGATTTTTGAACTGTTAAATCGAGTTGATTCTAGATCAACCTCTGATCACCGTTCATTAAGCTTTGTGAAACCCAACGTTAAAGTTGTATAAACTTAACATTGCGATGTTTTCAAGCAGGAGATAAAAGAATAAGTTCAGAATATACAAAATTTAAATAACATTGTTATTTACATGAAAAGAATTCTCTTTTTTTAATCGGTACCTAACTAATTCTTGAACACTGATGTTTTTAATTTTTTACAGCTCTCTCATTGTAGTATATGAATTTTTCAGAGTTTCAATCTATTTTATAATAACCAGGCCGTAGAAGAATCCATGAATGAAGTTTCATAACGAACAGTCCATCCGATCTTGAGTTATAAATGGTGTAACCAACAACTTTGTTTTATATATATAGATAACGATCTCAAATTCAAACAATGAAGCGACATCTAACTGAAAAACATAAGAAAATGAAAATGAGACCATTTTGAAGGTCTCGAAACTAGTCGTCAACTAATAAAGATTGTGGGATACAAGGACTTTTTCTCCGTATTTATAATTCATGATCTGTTCTTCAATTTATTTTTTTTCCTATATTCTTGCGAAACCCCTACAGGGGTATCGTGGAACCCTAGGGGTCCGCGGAACACACTTCGAGTATCACTGCAGTCTAGCTAGAATCTAGATTGTAGATCGGGTCCTACTTCCGGAATAATCCGCAATATTTCACGGTAGTGGCGCTATTGCAGCAATGAAAAGTAACGCGATATTTCGAGAGAAAAGAAAAGTATAGCTGTATAGGACCCCATCACAGATTTTCGATCGACAAGAAAGTCTCAAACAAAATCTTATCAGTTTTTGCATCTCATCTGTCAGTTCGTTCATTCTTCCAGCAAATGAAATGACAATTCAAGATAGTTACTTCATTATTTTTGTATTTATTGTGGTTCAATTCGCGAATGGAGATAGGCAGCATGCAGTTCGCGCCGACCTCGATAGTTTTGAAGAACTAAATCAATGCGGCACTTCTTCAGTATTCATAATTATTCATATCATCCTCACAATTATCAGGGACAGACTCTACTTCCCCCGATCTCAAGTTTGCTGTTTCCCGAAATTGATCCATAATGTTGTTGGAGCTAATAACTCCGAACATTATTGAAGTAATTTTTCTTCCACTGCTCTCGACATGAAATTCCAATTGTTTACACAGTGTCAGTCAACACCCTCTTATTAGAGAACTGTATCAACTGCAAGGATGCCCTTAATCCTCAGGAAGCCGGATGAGCGAGTGAAATAGATTATTCCAGGACACTGAATTCTCCTACCTCCTTTATCTTGTTTTTCTAAGTATGAAGTATCGCAAATATTTGCCAGAACTTGTTGACACATTGTAAACGACGGCCAAGAAATTCTAGAGAAAATATTGATCATCCTAGGAAGATTCTTATCAACCGCCTCTCTGAGAAACCGGAAATCTTCGGAGCCTTGAAATGGCAAGGTTAAATATCATCCTTCGGAATGCTGCAAGAGGCAAGTACCCATCTATAAATCAAAGATGCATAAGATGGAACACAATTTATTGACAAAATTATTGGATCTTACAGCACAAATTACTCTTATTCAGATGATTATTTCATTTTGCAATTGCACAGAGAAAGTTTCATTACATAATGAATACACCAAAATGAATAATTTCTTTGGTGGTGAATAATTTTATTGAACACATAACCCAACTATTGAAGAGCTTCTATTTTATGTCACATACAGTAAGAAACGAAGATAAATTATTATAAACGGTCATTTAGGTACATTTGTAAGATATTCGAATATTCGATTCACATGAAGAGAATACTAATTCAGTCAAAATGATTGTAGGAAAACTGGATATGAGACACGGATGGATTCAGTTATTCAAAAACTTCTTTGATTTATAAATTTATACTTCTTAATATTGAAAAAATAGAACCAACATCTCGTCTTCGACTTTCCATAAACTAATGGAATAGTCATTCGTATAGAATAATTTTTTCTCAGAAACATAGATTTACATTGAACTGATTTGTTTTTTTAGTCAGATGTAAATTTCGACAGTTATCAGAGGTCTTCAAACCTTTGTAAGCCAATTATTCTCTTTAAAATATTGTTTAATTCACATGTTATTCTTAATTTCACCTCGATGAAACGTTTCATTCTTCTGAAACTGAATTTATTCTTTGCTCCCAACTTTTATAAGCTTTCGGATGATTGATACTTTTTCTGTCTATTTTGGAAGGATAATGAGACATCATTCTCTTTTGCTCTTGGGTTTATGGATACAGTTAAATTTCGTGAAGGAACTTCTTAAGTTCGTTATCTTTACTCCGAAAAATATTCACAAAAGAATATCAGAAGAATAGGCAATATTAACCAGTTAAGTCACCGTACAGCAATTTCAGTGGATCGAAATATTTAGATTCTCGAACCGGAATCTGAGTTGATTCAGTAGACATTCTTGTCACGCTCCTGAAATATTTTCTAAGATTGAAATGATGTATCTTCCTCAGCACTATTTCAGCGTGCATGCAAATTTCACCTGAGGTAACTCACCATATTCGCAAACCGACAATGTATGTTGATCGAAATACAGTTTCCTACTATGAATTTTATGTAATTTAATGAAGACATTCACATAAATGTGTCGTATTTTGATGTTCGGTACCTAATCATAAACAAGTACAGCAATGTAGGCCAAGGACACACTTGAATGTAAAGTCCTGATTATGAACTAAATACTCGAAAACTGATGTCGCTGTCTCATCGTTCTAGTGTGAGAGGGTAGTTTTTGTAAATGAGCATTTTAGAAAGTGAAAATTAGGCGTTTGTGTGGAAACTTCTCTGTGGCACTTTTTTTATTTATCATTCTATGGTGTCGGTATATTTTCCTAAAATAATGCTTATCATGTATTTACCTATTTCAAGAACAACTTTTTATTTCAAGTTGGATTCTGACACTAAATATTTTTGTGTATTGCAGTAGAGCTTGAGGTTACCATTCGAAAATTATACATATGAGAATATTTTGCATGAAATTTTACATTTACCATCAACATAAAAAGAACTCCAATTCTGTTCTTCACCTCTTCAATATCACGAGAAAACTAAATCTAAAGGAAATATTTGTATTTTTGTGTGTTCAATACGAATAGGCTCGAAAACTACTGGACCGATTTCAGAAATTCTTTCACCCTTAGAAAGCTACATTTTTCCTGATTAACAAAGGTTATACTTTTCACCCGAAAAATATAAGGATACCCACTATAACTTCAATAATTCCAAAAAAATCGTCCATAATCAGCTATTTTCACGTGCGCTGCAAAAACCGTAAGAGTAACCTACGTGGATAAAATGTATGACGGAAATGTACCTCTGAAATAGTTCTACAGAAAAGTCCGCGATGCCGATAGCATATATTTATCTCTCAAGATTGACTTGCTATTACCTGTTTATGGTAATCAGATGTTTTCCAAAATAATGCACTATTTGGGTATGTGTTTTTATGAATTGGTTATTGATCCTAATCCTAATTTAGAACGAAATTGTCCACATCATACAATTACAACGAGTACATCAAAAGATATGGCAGGTTGAATTGTTGAAGATATGAAACCGCCGCTGGGACGGCCTGCTTGTTATTTATAATTTTGAAAGATGATTTCAGTGTGATATGACTACTGAAATATTAAAATTATTTTCTTTGAAATAAAAAACCTATTTTCGTTTGGTAATAACTCGAGAAGGCTATCAAATTTTCTCTAGAATTCATTGAGGTTGACTCTGTTGGGGGCATATACGGAGTGATTAAAACATAAGGCACAAAATCGTTGGTATTTACCTACTATCAGAAAAATGTTTAACAGGTCAATGTTCACTATACAGGGTGTGTCAGTAAGGCGTACGCCTAAAATAGCGTCTTAACTGTACCGTGTGGACAACAAGAGCTTTACACTCTTACCTCATTTTTAATTTCATCACGGCGTTGCCACACAATTTGCATTTTCAAGGTATTTTCAGTGTTTTAAGAGGTTCATTAGAATTTTTATAGGAACCGATGACCGATGTGGTCAATCTAGATGAAAGAAGTTTTTACAGTAGTTAGCATAAGGTATCAGCTTCATCATTCGGTAAACATCTGAGGTTTTTTTTTATACAGAGTGTCTAATATCAATTCACCAATTTACTCAAATTGAATATGCGATAACTCGATTTTTTCAAATGAAACACCCTTTATTTTTCTCTGTCATGAGATTTGTTTCTCGAATGTCTACCTTTTTTACGAAGTAATCGTTTTTTCAAAGAATATGAAATATCTCGAAAAAGAGCGGTTCAAGTAGGATACTTTGTAAAAAAGGTAGACATTCGAAAAACAAATTTCATGAGAAAAAAATGAAGGGCGTTCTTCTTGAAAAAAATGGAGTTATTGCATATTTAATTTGAGTGAATTGTTGAATTTATATAAGACTTTCTGTATGAAAAAAATTTCAAATGTTTACCGGATGATGAAGCTGATACCTTAAGCTAACATATGTAAAAATATGGTTTATCTAGATTGGACACAGCGGTTGATATGATTTTGATGAACCCCTTAAAACACTAAAGATATCCTAAAAATAACAATCATGTGGCAAGGCCATGATAAAGTTTGAAAAGTGTGGTAAAAGTGTGAAGCTCTATATAAAGAAGCATGCTATGAAATACAGGGTGTTCCATTTGAAAAAACTACATATTTTGCCGTGATTTTTTTTTGACGCACCCTGTATATATGAAATCATTTTTAGTTTGTACATTTTTGTCAACCTTACATCCATATTATATAAGTTTTTTTCGACACGGTATAGTGTGGGCGCTATTTGAGCCGTACGCCGTGCTGACGCACCCTGTATTATCCACTCATTCCTTATCAAAATTTTAATTTGTAATGCACTCAACAGCATATTTTCTTAAATCTCTACCTAAGAAGAAGTTTTGGGAATCACCATTTTTTCCCGTTTCAAAAATGTATCATATGTTTTAGTTCATGTAGCACCAATTTTGCCCACCCTGTACTTAACAAAGTATGGAAAATAAGGTAGGATTCTAGAATTCTGAAATAATATTAATTTGATGATCGGGAGGACAGTCAATTGAGTTGATGATTGTGATGAAAGAGTTTTGGAAGACCACCCCCCATAATATAACAAAATCAATAATCATGCTCAGCTCGTGGCCAAATACCATCCATAACCATTAGACAGGAAAATTCCTAATTTGACGAAAATATCATTTAGCTTTCTCTATCCCCATTGTTTTTCTTCAGATCAATAGAATTTAATTAATCCTTCTATTCATGTTCGAACGTGCTGGATTCTAATCCTATTAGCTCTCCTATCTTTACGACTACTGCTATTTGGACGATATGGATGACCAATTTATTTGGCAAAGATCGAATGCAGTATTTTTCAGCTAATAATAGAAAGATCACTACTAGATAGCAATTTCCTGAATTAATTTAATGCCTGCCAGAAATGGAATCTTCCGATTGAATTCTAAAGCATACAAAAGACAAGGATACCTCTAAACTTTAGAGTCTGAAGCAATGAAATGTGATGGAACTACGAAAACTTAACCAATTGAATTCTTGAGTTTTCTTTTTTATACAAACTCAATTGAAAGAGATATCGAAGTGGAGTAGATTACTGTTGTTTCAAATTGCGTTCCTAGGTGACATTATTCGATTATCTCATTTCTGATAGACCTCCCTGTCCTTCCAGTCGTTGTACTTTTTGAAGACGTCATGATCGTTGATGAAGGCTACTATATCTCATTGCTTACCTTCCTATTGACCTTCCGTGTTACTTGACCCTTGACCGTATTTATTCATATACATCTCACAAAATTCCATTGATTAGGTATAGGTCTTGTTTCTTCTTTTCAGTTAAAAGTACATATTTGCAGTAGGTTTTTTCGTATTTATTTATTAATTCGTTTATTTCAATCTTTCAAGTTTCGTTAATGGACGAGTTAATCATTAAAAAATTAGGTTGAGTCCCTGACTTGTACATATAATTCAACTGTAGATTCCTCTCACCGAAACGAAACATCCTTTTTTTCTATACTATTTTTCAAAATTCGGTTTCGTTTGAAAAATACAGAGTGTCGAAAATCATAAAATATCCATTTCTTTCCTTATCTTTGGAACCGTTATTTCAAACGAAGTGAATTTTGGTTGAGTGTTCACTCTATTCATGGGGCATATTCCTTGATCAACACAATATTTCTCCTGGTATGGAAGTCGAACTGTAGCCGACTCATAAATTCATGCAAAAATACTATGAAACTTCCTGAAAAAGATAAGCAGTTCATGTTTTCGAATCATTTTGATATTTCGAATCATTTAAGAAAATAAAAGTATATTTATGTTTTTCAATGAAACGGGTCGTTGTCGAGTTATTCCTAATTTTATCCGATATGATTTGACGAGAAAATTATAAATCTCCAGAATTAGGAGAAAAATTGAATAAATTTTTTGACGTTGTTTTCAGAATGTTTATCAACTTTGTCGAATTTTCATTTGTAAATCACAGATTCCGTAAGTGGGTAATACTAATATCTCTATGATGGGAAAATGTTTGATGTAGAGATATGTAATAATGAAATCCCACAAATGTGGCAGATAAGCATTAAATCTCTCAAGGATACTGAAATGGAATGATACTAATCACAAAATAATCTGAGGCGATGTTTCTATCTGAACAATGTCCTCTGTGATAATTTGCAACAATCCTAACTGGAATAATGGATTTTCCAAGTAGGAAAAAATTTCTGCACAAAAAAATCTGAAGAAACTGTAATCTCAGGATTTACACACTGTTATCCGTGCAGAAAGCTATTTTTGACAAAACAACATTAAACACATACAGGGTGGCCAAGAGATTGACGTCAAAAAGAAAAAAACAGGTCTCTCGTGTCATGGGCTATTCGAATCACCCCCATGTAGGTATGTTATGAGATTTTTCACGGTTTTCGAGTTATGAATTTTTTTATGAACTTTGAGAATTTGACCACCTTAAAAGAGATATTAAAAAAAAGGTACAAGACTTCTCTGTGAAATTCTTTCTGTAACTTAATCTCTATGAATTGTACTTCTATAATAATAAAATAACCAGCTTCGTTACTTTGATGAAAATTATGGAAATGTTGGTCTCAAGTGAGAAAGTTACGTGAATTGGATTATGATCTGAATTTTCGGATCAAAATTAAAAATGAAAAAAGGCGAATTCACGGTTTCTTAGTATGCTTAAAAACTGCGCTCAACAGTCAGCTTTTAGAATCATTGATAAAAATTGGTACTTAACACTCCACTTTTGCTAGAATTAGCCTTTAAAGTCATCGAGGTGGAAAAAATCAAAGAACTAGACATTTACTACAGAATTATTTTTTGCCATTTTAAGAATTTTCCGATCAAGTTATGATAGAAAATGTTGAAAATTATTGAAAACTAGCTTCAGATGTTGGTCAAGAAGAGATCTAGATAAAAAAATAGGTACCTTTGGCAATAAATCACACATCATAATGTAAATAAAAAGAAATTTATATATAAAATTTACAGTAGGTTTTCAAAGTGGCCACCTCTAGCCTCAATACACATTCTACACCGTTTTTGACAAAAAAAAATTTCCGCCAAATATCCCTTGGACATAGACAAATGCCTCATAATTTTATGGCAAATTTTTCAAGCTCCTTCATCGTTAACTGCCTCAGCCTTCATCTCCCGGCTGTTACAAAGGAACGAGCTTTCGATTGTCATAAAATTATCTCGTCATGTCATTGCTACTAATAACTGCGGATGGAAGAAAAAGGTAACCTACCATTTCATTCTTGTGATGCCTTAAAGTATGGATTCCATCAGAACTTTCTGAGTAACCTGATATTATGTGAGCACCTGATTTAAAGAATTTGTTTTGGATGCATAGGGTAGGGTGGGGCAAAGATCCGCAGTGGGAAATGATCCGCACCGTCAATTTAAAATGATCGCTTAATATTGTCGTGGTTTTAGACACATTTTTATGCTGGCAACATTGATAGAAGACGACTCACAAAAGTTACATGGCGTCCGACCGGCACAACAAAAACAATGAGGTTAGAATTCTTTTTACTTGTTTTGATGTAATAATCCGTAGGTCATCTTCAGTTGAAAATGTAATTTACTATACGCTTTGCTTACTTTTTTACTGGTTCAATTCCATAATTCAGGTTTTGAAAGGCGATCTATGGACAATAATTTGGCCAAATGCGCATTTCTTGGTTTTAGGTTAGTTTGTGTTTACAAAATGACAAAATGGGGCAGAGGTCCGCATTTTGCATGGGGCAATGGTCCGCGCGCGGACGTTTGCCCCAAGATTCTTCGGTCTACAACGAGTCAGAATCTGACAGTGATCAGAAGATGGAAGAATCGTCTGAGCGGATGGTGCCTCCAAAGAGGTGCATAGGCGAATTTTGTACCGTTCGATATGAAGAAAAACTGTTTCCAGGAGTTATTACTGGCGTTTCAGAAACCCATGCCACTGTATCATCAATGGTGAAAGCTGGAAAATTATGGAAATGGCCCGACCGGCCTGACATTCTCGAATCTCGATTATGAATGGGGATCAGTCGTTTCGAGTATAAAGGAGCCAAAAAAAAACCAGCACAACCCGAAATGTTTATTCAGTCAGTGAACTGGAATGGTTTTACTCATAACTGTGAATAAATAAACTGATTAAAGTTAATTTTTCCGTGTATTTCATTTCAATGGGGCAAAGATCCGCAGCTGCGGACAATTGCCCCGCATCTGCGGACGTTTACCCCAAACAGTGGGGCAAAGGTCCGCAAAGGCAAGGTTGTCTACCTTTCCTTTTTTTTCCTAAATGGTGCTTATTTCGCTAGTAATAAAATGGTATATTGTAGCACATAAATTAAGATTTCCAGTGAAGCCAAAACCTGCAGGACCTTTTACTTATTGGGTGAGAAAAAAGGTTGAAACCTAAAATTGCGGATCTTTGCCCCACCCTACCCTAGGTCATGTAAAATCGAGAACCCTTCTCACCAGAGATAACTAAACGAAATTGTATTATAAAAAATAAATATTTCATTTTGTCTTTCTAAGAAAGATTCTCGATGGAGAATAAATTCTCATGAGAGTCTTTTCGGATTCTAACATTGCTGAATGTGAGATGATTTGCTTTCAAAAGAAGTCATTCTAATTGCGACATTAAACTGAAGCAAACTTTAAGGCATGAAAAACTTCCGTTTGAGAAATCATCCTTCACCTGGACACTTGACATGGTAGAATAAACACGCTCTATTCATCATAACGTTCAAAGCTGAGCATTAAAAGACCGGGAAGCCTTTGCTGCTTTTTGGGTTTCGCATTTCCTACGTCATTCTCTCTTTTTTGCAAGATACAAGAAAATGGTTATGGCTGCCAAGAAATAAATACAACTGGAATTGTCGTGCGATGGTTCGAATGCAGTTATCGATTGCGGATGTTGTTTTATGTGTTTATATCACTTTCTTTCGCCCGTGAGGGGCGAAACGAAATGTGTAGTACCAAAATGTGATAGAACAGGTTTCTATGGAAAAAAGAGGATCGGTAAAACACTTTTCATTACACCCCACTGAAAACCCTATCATAACATGTAGATTAGAACATCGAAAATGACTCTTTTCCGTGCGGCCGCACCGAAAAAAGTTTTTCATTACACCGCACTGAAAACCCTATCAAAACATGTAGATTTAGAACATCGAAAATGACTCTTTTCCGTGCGGCCGCACCGCAAAAAGTTTTACGGTGCGCTGAGGCATAGATGCATCCTATGATTCCTATGCTGGAGACACAGAGCAACGATTGCGTGACAGTAGATGTCAGTGTTTTGAATGATTATTGTTTCACAATATCGAAATGCTTTCTGCTGAACATTTTTCCCGTGTTATTCTTTTCAGAGGGGTGTAATGAAAAATATCGTTCATTACACGTCCAGAAAGGCCTTTTCCGTGCTTGCACGAGTTCCCGTGTTCGGCTCCGCCTCACACGGGAACACATCGCGCGCGCACGGAAAAAGCTTACTTTCTAGACTAGTAATGAAATATACTATTACGGTGCGCTGAGGCATAGATGCATCCTATGATTCCTATGCTGAGACACAGAGCAACGATTGCGTGACAGTAGATGTCAGTGTTTTGAATAATTATTGTTTCACAATATCGAAATGCTTTCGCTAAAAATTTTTCCCGTGTTATTGTTTTCAGAGAGGTGTAATGAAAAATATCGTTCAGTACACGTCCAGAAAGGCTTTGTCCGTACTTGCACGAGTTCCCGTGTGAGGCGGAGCCGAACACGGGAACACATCGCGCGCGCACGGAAAAAGCTTACTTTCTGGACTAGTAATGAAATATACTATTTTGTCAAACCATACTACTTCTATGTAGGTCACGAGACGCCACTGCGGTAGAGATAATTTATTGGATAAAATTTCAGATTTCAAGCCTAAAAATAATGGCTTCAAGACTTAGCTTTACTGTTTGATATTCGGTTCATACGGGCATGAATTTCATATTCACATAAGATGAAATTGATTCATTCATTTATTTGGAAATCAAAATAATTTCACCCTTCGGGAAGAGCAGTGTGATGACCTTAAGAAAACAACTATACAGTCTTTTAGGTCTGAAGAGAATATACAGGGTGTGAGGCTTTTCTTTTGACAGATGGTAGAACATCAAAATAAGTATTTTACCAGAAATTCATCTTTTAAATATGCCCCTCTTTCGAGAAGATGAAACTAGAATATTTTAGTTTCTGGGTGAATCTGAAAATTCCCCAGTCCGAACCTGCTCCTTCTTAGATATCAACATCTCTTGTTTTTTGTCTTCTTTTCTTACAAACTTGCCAAAAATTCTAGTGCGTAGAACAGATCATTTTGCCATATGCCACTCATTTATAATTTTTTCAAAATGAACATTGCATATGAGAAATTTTCATAAGTAATATCACAAGAGAGTGAGAATAAATTGAAAATAATTCGACAGATTTTAGAAAACTTGTTGCCAGGCAATAGACACGAGAGCCCGAAGGGCTCGAGTGGCTATTGCCAAATGGCAACAAGTTTGAGAAAATGCTTGGAGAATTATTATCAAATTTATCGAACTCTCGTGTGGTATTCGATGGATTATTTTTTGACGTTATTCTCTGACGTTACAAACGAAATCATTTTTTAAGATTTTATAATTTTATTCAACAAATTTATATTAATCGACTTAATATACACAGAATGAGTTATTCAAATTAGTATGTATTGAAATATGAAAAATACAATTTCTTCTGCAAGCCAGACGGTGTGTTTTCGTCGTAGAGTTTTATCATGTCCAAGATTTCTCCTTTGCTCAAACATGCAGTACCTACTTTATTTCCTCTTTTAGAGCTCTTTTTCTGTAAGAACTTACGCATTCGCTTGGTGTTTTTTAGCATATCTGGTGGATTTGAATTCGATATCATATTGAATGGGTCGAATCTTCTATTTTTTTGGTCGTAGTACAACTCTTGCATTAATTTGTCGGTTCTATTCCACATTGTCTTCTCCATTATGTTTCTCCATATTGAACCCATAGTCCTTCAAAATAACGGCTTTGTTTTGTTGTTGATGTCTCTTCCAATTTGTAGCCTCTCTCGTCGCAAAATAATTGAAATTATTTCCAAATCGACGCGCTTCTTATGTTGGTATTCTAACATGCACTTTCAATGATCATATCATTTAAAATATTATCGACTGATGATTCACTAAAACGTTTGGGATTCATTTTACGAATTTCTTGAAAATTTACGGCAGACACGTCAAATCAAGAAAATCCGTTGTCATGTGATTGTCATTCAATAAAAACAATGTACATGGAATTATTCTCGCTGGAATAATGTAGGTAGATTATTTCCACTATAATAATGTTTTGATTGGCTAGAACGTATGAGAATTACTGAAATTGAAGATTTCTATTGGTTTCGAGAAACGTCAAAAAATAATCGGTGAAATAACTCATTTTGATGAATTCTATCACTTGTCAAAAGAAGAGCCTCACCTTGAAATACAACCTGTATTTCGTGGAGAGTGAGGTTATATCGAAACGGAAACTTGAATCCCATTTGATGTACTACTGAATTATGAGTGCCCTAGCCTAGTGGTTAAAGTGGGCAACCTCCGCCCACAAGATCTTAAGCCGGCTGGAGGAAATAGAGCCGCACTCAGTACAGTAGAATACGAAAGTATTAGTACTGAGTCCGAAGGGGGTTAAGTGAGTATGCCTGAAAAGGAGAGTCTCACACTGTTCCACCAGAAATGGTGGTTCGGCTTTAAAAGCTTCCCCCTTCGTAAAAAAAAAAAAAAAAATGATTGTCTAGGACCTAGAAAGTCCGTGTTCAATCCCGGGGCTAGGAAAGAAATTTTTAGTCGACGGTAGTGTGCCACCATTTCACTCTTGGGTTGAAAATTACCAGTGCTGTGCCTAATGGGCCTACCACTCGCTCAAGCTTCACGACAGTTTGGCTTGCGCAAGCATCAGTACATTGAGATTGAACACAACAGTTGCTACCACACGGCACAGTTAAGTAGGTGCAAGCCTCATTCTTTACAAAGTCATCGACACGATAACAATGCGTCCGAACTAAGAACTATTGCGCAAGCCCGGCTTGCACAGGCAAAATTTCAAGCAGGTCGAGAATTACTCAAACCAAGCCGTGGGGTTTGCGCGGTATACAGTTTTCCCAACCACACGCTCAGTGTTCAGTGTTCATGCCGGTTTGCGCAAGCAAAAGGCCCGCCGCAAATTGAGCACAGGCCACGGACAGGCGAGGCCCATGCGACGCGTGGCTTGTTTTGTATTACATGGTTTTCAATGGAGTGCCGCAAATTGAGCCTAGGCGAGGGCCAGGCCGGTGCCAATTCATTTTCGCGTGGCTCGCGCTGTGCTAGCAACACAGTTTTGTAGCCGTGGGTGCCCACGTTTGTTAGTTTATCTGCATATAATGTAAATAGATGGACGAAATGGAGAAATTCATCGAAATTGTTTAATCAATTCGTGAATCTCGCTAAACTGTCTTCTATTCAACCGAAAAGATTCCCTAAATACATTATCTGCAACTTCACTGCATAACTTAAACTCTCCATGACTCTCTCTTTTTCGTATATATGCACTCGTTCTACCTCTTTTTCTTCTCTTGCTTAATAAGTGTAATAACATCAATCTTTCCTCCTCCTCAGATTCAGATTCTAAATCGAGATGATCGAGTAATTTTTGCTGTTCATCCATCATATTGCACATCGGAAGACCTAGGAACTAATGAATATCTGGATGCGAGCGTGGCATCGCCTGTGCTCAATTTGCGTTAGGCCCGCCGCAAATTGAGCACAGGCCACGGACAGGCGAGGCCCATGCGACGCGTGGCTTGTTTTGTATTACATGGTTTTCAATGGAGTGCCGCAAATTGAGCCTAGGCCACGGCCAGGCCGGTGCCAAGTCATTTTCGCGTGGCTCGCGCTGTGCTAGCAACACAGTTTTGTAGCCGTGGGTGCCCACGTTTGTTAGTTTATCTGCATATAATGTAAATAGATGGACGAACTGGAGAAATTCATCGAAATTGTTTAATCAATTCGTGAATCTCGCTAAACTGTCTTCTATTCAACCGAAAACATTCCCTAAATACATTATCTGCAACTTCACTGCATAACTTAAACTCTCCATGACTCTCTCTTTTTCGTATATATGCACTCGTTTTACCTCTTTTTCTTCTCTTGCTTAATAAGTGTAATAACATCAATCTTTCCTCCTCCTCAGATTCAGATTCTAAATCGAGATGATCGAGTAATTTTTGCTGTTCATCCATCATATTGCACATCGGAAGACCTAGGAACTAATGAATATCTGGATGCGAGCGTGGCATCGCCTGTGCTCAATTTGCGTTAGGCCCGCCGCAAATTGAGCACAGGCCACGGACAGGCGAGGCCCATGCGACGCGTGGCTTGTTTTGTATTACATGGTTTTCAATGGAGTGCCGCAAATTGAGCCTAGGCCACGGCCAGGCCGGTGCCAAGTCATTTTCGCGTGGCTCGCGCTGTGCTAGCAACACAGTTTTGTAGCCGTGGGTGCCCACGTTTGTTAGTTTATCTGCATATAATGTAAATAGATGGACGAACTGGAGAAATTCATCGAAATTGTTTAATCAATTCGTGAATCTCGCTAAACTGTCTTCTATTCAACCGAAAACATTCCCTAAATACATTATCTGCAACTTCACTGCATAACTTAAACTCTCCATGACTCTCTCTTTTTCGTATATATGCACTCGTTTTACCTCTTTTTCTTCTCTTGCTTAATAAGTGTAATAACATCAATCTTTCCTCCTCCTCAGATTCAGATTCTAAATCGAGATGATCGAGTAATTTTTGCTGTTCATCCATCATATTGCACATCGGAAGACCTAGGAACTAATGAATATCTGGATGCGAGCGTGGCATCGCCTGTGCTCAATTTGCGTTACTCTTGAAAAACCTGTGCAGGTGCTTGGCATGGGCAGCACATCGCATGGGCCTCGCCTGTCCGTGGCCTGTGCTCAATTTGCGGCGGGCCTTACTCTTGAAAAACCTGTGCAGGTGCTTGGCATGGGCAGCACATCGCATGGGTCTCGCCTGTCCGTGGCCTGTGCTCAATTTGCGGCGGGCCAAACTGTGGTGAAGCATGAGCGTGTGGTAGGCAGGTAGGCCTATAAGGTGGCGTAAGGACACAGAAACAAATCCTACACAAAACACAACTGATTCTCCTAACTCGAACATGCTACAAGCTCAGAAGCTTGTAGTTTCTGAGGGATCTCCTCGAGAGACCTAGGAGGTATCAGTATAATCATAATCATAGGTTTTTCGAAATAATTTGTTCTCATCAAGTAACTTGTGTCGAATCATTCAAAGTTCGCAACTATGTGAGAAATTATGGTATGGCATTGTCACTATGGTCAGTAGGCAACAATATGTGGATGAATATGAATCGAAAATCTTATAATTTCAATTGATAACTTGGGAGTATCTTTTTAATATAAATGTATGATGCAATTATGAATTCTATCTATCCTCCACGCCTATTATAAATTATACATATTGGCAAGAAATCTTCATTAACCATCTGAGAATTCCGAGATGGAATACACCCCTCAGAAGGTGAAACGCATGGATATTCAACAGGTTGAACCATATGACAAATGGTTTTCCACTCTAAAAGTCTCAGTACAAACGCCAAGCATTCTAAACCCAGTGACATATGAAACTCGTTAAGTTATGATAGGCCCGTTGCACACGTAAATGTGAAAATTTACTGACATTCAAACTATATTTAAGATCGGTTGAATGTCAAGGGAAAAGTTCGATGAGCGTGACATTTTGAATTAGCGTCAGGTTAAACAGAACATAAAGTTCGGTGATACCAATAAATGTTATATGGACTCGCTTGATTAGATTTTTCATCTGAGCGAATAATGAACTTTGTGATTGGACAAAATTATCTGTTTATGTACGGACTGGTTGGATTACTCTGGTTCTCGAATTTCAAAGTGTTCCTAGAGCAAGTAGAGATTCATTCTTATTTTCATGAATGAAATATTTACAATTGATGTGTGTGTTCTGTTGGTAGAGAAAATCAATTTAGGAAGCTCATAAATAGAAAATTGATTATGCTCTTCTTCTGCTGTATTCACTCGTCGTCATATAAGTCGCAACTGAAAACGCGGAATTATTTGGAAATAATAATAATGATACTATTCTTCTGTTGGAACTCTCTCAATATATGAGGTTCAGAAAAGGAAGAAAAATCAAAGAAAATACATTCGAATAAACCTGCAGAGGAAGATTGGGTGTGAGAGATCAGTACGACATCCATCCTAATGAACACTTAGCAGTACCGAAAAGAGGGACCCTGAGCAAATGATCAAAAAACATTCCAGTGAACCTTCTAACACTTCCTGTTTTTGTCATTTATCATATCAGCAGTATTTTATTATTTGACCTGCACTTATACTTTCTGTCATTGAACACTTCGAACAACTACTTTTTGTTTCAGTTTGTATTTGTTTTTTTTTTTTTTCATTTTAATTTTTGTAATAAACATGAAAATGATAACATTTCTGAATAGAGAATGCGTTACGGAGGGGGTTGAAGGTAGGGTTCTAATTTTTACGGGAAGAATGACAATTTAAAATTTCAATTTGATGTGTTTCGGGATTTTCTATAGATATGCACCTACAGTTAAATAATGAATTCATTTCATTTCGCTTTTCCGCACTGCATAAGACGTGGTATAGGAATCGCTCCTTCATAATTATTAATTACTTTTTCACGGCCTCAGATTGGTGATACGAGGGTCACAATAAACCTTGAAGTTGCAGTGAACTCTAACCCACTTAAATAATCTACATCTTGTTAAAACTTTATACGTATGAAATTTCGGCTATCTACTACTGAAAGGAATGAAAAATAATTCAAAATGCATTTGTCCTCTGTTCCTTCTTCAGTCCTAGACCAGCAGATGTGAGTACTACAGATATGGTTGGGCAATTATTAAGGATCAGTAAACTTGAACGTTCACTGATCAGATAGAGCCAAATGGGCCTTATTTCATGCACCGATGTTAGAGACAGTCTTCTTGAAGATGAAGTAAATTTGTGTATATTCAAAAATACTATCAATCTATTTCCTTTCCTTGAACCATTATAGAGTAAGATATCCAAGTGGATTATAAATTATGACCTCCACGTCCGGAAGTTTTGGACGACATGAAAAACTTTAAGTGCCATATTATGGATTTTTCTTTCTGTGATAAAATGATACGACCAATTTCGAGAAATTGCGCTGGGCACGGCACGATCGAAATTACGGCCAATTAGAAACACGCAACTATTTCTTGTCGTCTTCACTAGAAGTTTTCATAACAGTATTCCTACAACGTTCAAGCTTCTGTGGTAGGTATACAGTTATGGAAAAGGGTGATTTTTCGCTAATACGTGATCCATTTCGAATTTTTTGATAGTTTATTATTTCCAGATATACAGGGTGAGTCTTTGACTTGTACATATATTTTAACTGTAGATTCCCCTCATCAAACGAAAAACTTTTTTCCCATACCATTTTTCAAAATTCGGTTTCGTTTGGAAGATACAGGGTGTCGAAAATCCCCGAAAAAAACACTTTCCTGTTCATATCTCCGGAACCGTTATTTCAAATGAACTGAATTTTGGTTCATTGGTTACTCTATTCATGGTGCATATTCCTCAATCGGAACTTATTCAATATCTCTCCTAGTTTAAAAGTTACAGGGTGGTCGACTCATAAATTCATGCAAAAACACTATCAAATCACTTGAAAAGGATAAACGGTTCATATTTTCGAAAGAATCAACCATTTTAGAGAATAAAAGTATTCCTATATTTTTTCAATAAAACGCGTCGTTTTCGAGTTATTCCTTAATGTATACGAAGAAATTTGAGGAAAAAATCATGAATTTCATAAAAAATCTGAATGCTTCCCTGAATTAAATATCATCGAATATTGTTTCTTCTCTGGTCTCTTAACAAATTAACAATGTTGTCAATGTTTATCAACTGAATTCCGAGAAGCATGAAATTACAAAGTTTATAAGAAGTTTCTATTGAAAATTTATTGATACCCGTCCTTCAGGAAAATCTATCTTCTTAACAATATCCTCTTGGAATTTTTAATCGACCCTACACTGTTTTCACATCACAAATCACAAGCATCACCTGTTTGCTTTATTCTCTGCAAACTTCAAGTAAATAAATAAATAATAAAACGAATCCATGTAGAAAGGTTATCGCGGCGTCGTTCATTGTAATCACAGACTGTACTGTGGAGACACAGAAGAACGTCTTGTCTTGTCTTGCGTGGCGGCTACATCGCACTCGCAGCCGGCAGCGCACTTAAATTTAGATCGTAGCTCTGTATCGGCGAGAATCAGAACTACTCGTTTGGCATTTCCAAAGAGCAATGCGTAGAAGCACGGCCTTCTCTGTTAAAGATGGCTATGGTAGAAGCCTCTGTGATAGTTCTTCCGTTAACGATAGGGGACGTTCTGCTTTCTTGAGTTCGCCTATACCATTGTTGAAGAGTAAATCGTCAATCTGGCATCGTCTTCTCTAGAATTCTATGATATATCATCACAGAGGAATGGATTAGGTTAGGTCATTGACCTCGAATCATATATCTTTGATTATGGAGTTAGGATAGGTTAGTGAGAAACTAATTTTTATAAGATAGTTTCAGGGTATCGAGGCAAATATGAACAAATTATTAGTGTTTACAAACTAATCTTCAGGAAAATCGAAGAAGGAACTTATTTTGGTGTGAGAAATATGGCATTTCAATTGCAGAAATTATGGAACAAAACTTAGCGTTTTTGCTAGGAAATATCGTGTTTGTAACATTCTTATTCAAATAAGGTTAGTGCTTGAGAATTTTCTAAATGTATCACACAGAATATCTGATAATCACATCAATTTCAATTGAAAAATATGAACTTTGAGGTGTTTGCAGAGAATTGTTCCAGGAGCGTATTCAGCCCAACTTTTTTTTTCAAATGGCTATATCTCTTTAACAGAGCCGAATTCGGAAAAATGGAAAATGAAAAAAAGGCTTCTTTAGGCCTCAAGAATCTACAGTTAAAATATATGTACAAGTCAAAGACTCACCCTGTATATTTCTCTCATATTATTTTGGACCAGTTCAGTTTTCGGAGATCAACTTCTATCAAAAATTAATTATCGATACAATGCGACTGTTCATTTAGAAAATTAGGGACATCTATGTTCTTTTTTTATGAAAATTTCATTTTGTTTGCGCCTCTGGTTGTAAGAATATGAAAATGTGTTCAAGAAACTACCTTCTCTGTTTAAGACTTGCTTCAATGCTTTTTTCGACTCAGATTTTCAATATAGACGTCATGATTCTCATTTTAAGCTGCATAATATTTGGTTTTCCTGATTGATCGGGCTAAATTGAGAACTATCAGATTGAGAATAACAACTCACAATGATTAATTATCTCGAACCTGGATTCAGGAGTGGCGAGAACTATGGAACTGAGTGTTTAATCAATAAATAATTAATGATGTGAGCTTGAAAAACACAGAACTCACTTCAATCACGTGTCAGCTCTTTCTGTACATGCATTTCATGCATTTATTTCTTCCTTCTAGAATGAATTCAAAGAATTCGATAGTTGAAGTATTGTGGAAAATAATTCATCGAATAGATGCGAATAAATAAGTAAGAACGTCAAAATTTTGAAGACGTAAGGAGACAAGTCCCTAGAGCATTATTCAAAGAACAACTTTCGAGATGATGAAGGCGACTGTCCATCTGTCTATTGCTATGACCTATTTTCCCGTTTTAGACCGGGTAAAAACCAGTCTTCTCTAAGATAAGCCCTGGAAAAGACTGGCTACGAATTCTACGATGCATGCATTGGGCTCAAGCATCTTGTGCTGATGTTCCTACCTAGAAGAACCAATAAGCGATTGGTGAACTTTGTCAGTAGTTTTGTAACTATAAGTAGAAAACTACAGTTGCCTGTTTCTGGTATGTCATTTTGTCCATGCATAGCATGTGGACAAAATGAATTTCGTTTATCCCAATTCATCTAAGAATATTTCATTTTTGGTACTTTCATTTCATAAAGGTTGATTAGATTTTATGAAAAAAAGACCAAAGATCATAGGTGTATAACTGTATAATATGACTTAACTGTAATTCACTACTAACAAGTTATGCCTCTGACATAAAACCCTATATGTCATTTTGTACCTACTTCCTCTAGATAAATTCAGTCGTTCTTCAACTTTTAAGTGATCCTTTTTTCGCTTTTACGAACTATTTCCGATCTTGTTAGATACGGATTCTAATAACAAGTTCTATGATTAACTGCGATAATATTAATAGTGTCCTTTTATATTAAAAAAGGTTGAGGATATTTGTACATAAGTACATAAGTAACAAAAAATATGGAATAAAATGCTTTATGTTCGACTGCTTCATAAACACTCGATTCATGAATTCGTTTAGCGTCCATAATTGACTACTTTATTGGACACCACTTTATTGGACTCAACTGTCACAGTCTTCTCTCGATTTTGCAATTTTCTTCGTTTCACACCATTTTTTATAGGTCGCATACAAATTTTCATAAGCTTAAAGTGAGTAGGAGAGATTCTTTGGTACTTGCGGCTAAATTTTTTACGCTTTCCTCTCCCGAACTATCCATTTTTTGATTTATTATGAGTATGACGTTTGTCACAGAATTAACGAAGTAAACAACTTTGTTCAGTGAGGTTGCTAAGTTCGCTGATGGTTACTACGGTAAGAAAAGCAAAAGCACACTTAATGTTTCTTTATAATAAAACGACGAATATATTAATTGCCATTTCAGAAAATAAAATCTCTGCATTGCAGTCAAACATAAAGCTTTGTATGCAACTCGTACATAATTATGCTTATGGACTTGCCCAATTTATTGGCCTCGCTCGCTCTGCTCGCTCTGCCATAAACTTTTGGACTCGTCTATAAAGACCTAATTTATGTACTTGTTACATAAATAGCTATTATGTTCGACTGCTTCATAAACACTCAATTCATGAATTCGTTTAGCGTCCATAAATGACTACTTTATTGGACACCACTTTATTGGACTCAACTGTCACTATCATTCTGTCAAATAAATATCAAACTAGATGCAAACAAAACTTTAGTCAAAGAAGACAAAATTGACAAAATTATGAATTTCAACTATTCTGATTATTGGTGTGGTAGTGAATATTAAAAACACAATCTTTGTTATTATAAAAATGCATGCCTGAGGAAGTCGAGCTCGAAGTGGAAGCACAACTTTCAATTTGAATTACTCTTGTTGCTTCATCATTGCTACTACCTCTGACCAAATTAGCACCAACTTCTTCCTGACCCAATATTCAGGTGGCAACACTTATTTTAGTACTTTCCGATTCATCTATGTAGCCTCCCGCTACGGCTGACGAACGCCAGCCTCCCAGCCGCTTAATACTTTCCATTGTAGCCCCGGAATTTGCTAATATAGTTGCCGATGTTCGTCTGAAACAGTGCCCGGTATATGAAGACGGGTTCTCCAAACCGAGAAATTGCGCAACGACACTTGGTACTGCAGCAATTTTGTGCACACCAACTGGTTGTACAGTGCATTTTCCTTTTATATAATTTATAAAAAATCTACTGTGGGTAGTATGAGCGGGTCGAAGACTCATGTACCTCCTGATTATTTCTATGAAGTCCAAAGTTTGCAGTGCACCAGGTAGTATGACGAAGGATCTATCTTTTTTTGTTTTTGTGTCTGTAAGTTTTACTAAGAAATGCGTTCCACTATCATGTACAGCAGTTGTAGTAAGAGAAACCAATTCGTGTCGTCGGCATGCACCAGCAACGCCAAATATGAGAATGACCTAAAAGAATTTATCTATTGTGACAGAACTGTAAGAATAGCATTGTGAAACAAACCTTGCTTAATAAATATTGCTTTTCATCTGCTTCAGATAGAAATTTATCCACATCTTGTTTACTTAGGGTCAAAGATTTTTTTGGTTTGTGTCCCTCTGCCTTTCGTTTAAGGTAAGGGATGACGCTGGGAAATGTTTTTATATCTATCCCTTCCTTCAAATTTATCGTTGCTCGTAGCATTGAGTATTTCGTCCATAGTGAAGAGCTTTTATAAGCTTTCAATTCACTATTGAAGTATGCCAAAATACCGTCTTCTGTCGATTTCACGATGTTCTTGCTTTTACACCAGTTCTTATACGCCGCATACATATTCTCATACGCACTTTTTGATTTAGTGGCCAAGATGCATTCTTTTGCGCTCGCGGCTAAATTTTCCACACTTTCTTCTGCCGCATTGTCCATTTTTTGGATTAATTGTGACGTTTCTCGTTTCTCACAAAATTATCGAAGTGAATGTTTGAGGTCGCTGGTTACCAAGGTGAGGAAAGCAAAAGCACACTTAATGTATTTCAGTAAAAATGCGACGAATATAATTATTGCCATTCCAGAAAGTAAAATCTCTGCATTGCAGTCAAACATAAAGCTTTGTATGCAACTCGTACATAATTAGACTTATGGACTTGCCCAAATTATTGGCCTCGCTCGCTTTGCTCGCTCTGCCATAAACTTCTGGACTCGTCCATAAAGACCTTATTTATGTACTTGTTACATAAATAGCTATTATACGATCTTCACTCGATGCCATATTTTATGTATGGTCAAACTCTACTAAAGACAAATCACAATTCTACCATTCTGAATATGGCTGCCATGACATGATTCAAACCTTTTCTATTGGGAAATCCTTCAGATGGAGTGTAATCAATAAAAGGCGAATTTAAATCGCCAACACAGAGGGAGGTAGGTATTCTTGTAGCCAAAAATAACTCTCCCTCAAGTCATAATTTCTTTCATTTCGTTGTTATTAATTATCCACAATTCCTCAGTCAGCGTTCACGCCACCTGAACAATATTAATTAACATCAAATGACTTTCGCAGAAATGAGGACACGAAAGCCACAAACTCCGTTTTCCGGTCACTCTGTATTTCACTGAAAAAAGACCATTATTTTCCCGCTGCCCGTTTTACTCTTGAAACCTGCACGAAATGAAAGGGGTTTATGTCGTGCCCATGCCTATTATTTACTGTCAAGGACGCTTGAAATTGATAAAGTTCCATACAGCTTAATCCGTTATTGACCGGAGTTTAAATGGGGAATGGGGTCTTTGTGAGTGAAATCGGTTTTTTCTTGGCTTATATTTCAACATATTATCAAGTTGTTCTTGTTCACTTCACTTCCAATACTGAGGAAATGCATGGGAGTATGAATATTGCATCTCCGAAAGCTTTGAATATTCGCTCGAAATAGCAAATCATATGCCTTCTAGGAACACCTATTCATTTTGTTTTTTTTAAATAATGTTGTTGACGTCCAAAAAAGGCTTGATAGTTATTTAACCAAGTGTGCACTATCGTTAGGCTCCTGTACAAGCGTCCTTCAAACGGAAATACTTGCAATCGGAAGATGTCTAGATATAAATCTAGAAAGAAACTATCAGAAGTGCGATATAGCTATTCATACAGATAGTCAAGCTGCTATTAAAGCACTGAGCTCCTACGTCATTTACTCAAAGCTGATTTGGGAGTGCCGAAACAAACTCAATGAGGTAGGCAAGAAGAATAAGGTCTTTTTAATCTGGGTTCCCGGTCATTCGGGGATCGCAGGAAACGAAGAGGCCAATACACTGGCCAGAAAGAGCGCACAAACGCCTCTCACTGGCCCAGAACCCTTCTGTGGTATAGGAAAATGCACCTATAAGAAGGAGTTTATGCTGAAGGAGAGAACCGAAAGAGAAAAACTCTGGCGGAATCTCCCAGGGATGGATCATTCCAAAAAGTTCCTCAGGAACTTTGAAACTGCTAGATCCAAAAAATATCTGGATCTCAGTAAAAACCAACTTCACATACTCACTGGCTTTCTCACAGGACATTGTCGCCTAAAGAAGCATCTGTTGAGAATGGGTTTATCGGACACTGATGAGTGTAGATTCTGTGGGGAGGAGGAAGAAACTCCTATTCACCTGGTTACGGAATGCTATGCCATTGCAAGCCAAAGGAAAGAGTGCTTTGGACAAGAAACTTGTAGAAGTGGGGAGTTATTCTCCTTGAAGCCATCCCAGATAATGGATTTTATCAAATCTCTGGAACTGGAGGGCGAGCTGTAGGAGGCGTGATGATGACAGCTCTGATAGGGGGCACAATAGACCTTAAGGTCGCACTCGCAGTGAACTGTAACCCCTTTTCACTATAACTATAACTATATTTAATCAACTAGTTTATTAATGACAGCGATTGATGGTCGAAATATATCGTTAATGTTTGAGACCATTAATCGCTGAATTAATGAACGAGTTGATTACAAGATTTTTCCGTCGACCTCATCACGAATTGAATATGAATTCTCGATAGAAATGAATTTTCCTTTTGCATAATGGACAAATTTGACATAGTGTAAATTTCTATGTTCATTTCGATATATTATCTAATATTTAGGCTCCCTATATGTTTGAGACCATTAATCGCTGAATTAATAAACGAGTTGATTACAAGATTTTTCCGTCGACCTCATCACGAATTGAATATAAATTCTCGATAGAAATGAATTTTCATTTTGCATATAGACAAATTTGAGATAATGTAAATTTCTATGTTCATTTCGATATATTATCTAATATTTATGCTCCCTATAGAACAATTCGAAAGATTCATAGAGGGAATATTGGACATGCTGTGACATTCTGAATAGTTTACATTAAGTTTGCATTTATATCATTACCTATGATATCCCATAAGGAACGTGTGGAAAAAGTGGAGGTTGAAGTATTATCACAGAATACTTAACTACACAGAAGCGTCACTTAACGTCGGCACTTTGATCTTCAAGGGGCAAATTTTCGTGACCTTCATTCTCTGTTAGGTAGTACATATGTCATTTTTGAGTGATCCAGCAGGAAGTTTGAATTTCAACTTGACATATGTACTACCTCATGGCAGAAGCGTCATCAAATAAAGTTTTGGCGGGAAGGCGGAGTGACGCTTCTGTGTAGTTAGGTATTCTGTGGTATTATCTACTTTGCAACACATAATTCTATACCTATAATTTGATCCTTGAAATTAAAAGTGAAGCATCTAGAAGGCTCTGCCTAGGGTTAGTGAGACTATTGAGCATATGCGATAACGGAGAGTGGGAAATTAGGGGCATCGTGGCGATCAGTGGATGCAGTTTCTTTATTTGTCTCTGTACTTTGTATTGAGCCACATATGGTATCCATGGATACATAATTACATGTCCCTTTTCTTCTCCCTAGGCCTGCGTATAGCGATGACTGACCCTGGATCTAAGGGGAACGATTGCCACACTTTTGTATACTTATTAGCCACTACGCTCAAATTCTATATTTATAATTCTATGCTTTGCAACTTGTATCACCTGAAATTTCTTCTGTAGTCTATTTTATTTTGAATGGAGTTGTCAATATACCCTTCTGTGACAGAAGTTGATTTCCAACCAAGCTCGACAGTGCTCTGAGTGAATATTTCATGTTCGGTTGCCATGACAATCATGCATTAATAAGAAATGCATTAAAATAGGTCATTAATGGATGATTTCGAGTGCGTTAAAATGAGCTTTTATTCTGTGGTCGACGGAAAATGTATCTACGTTATATTGCGTAGCATCGATATCACCTCCGACGATATTAAATGATTTTTCCGCAACGGGCTAGGAAATCTTGACATTCCTAACGAAATTTGTCATAGAAAAAGTCAAGATTTCCAAGTGTTCTACATGAGTCATCAGTTCCAGTGTTCTACATAAGCATATTCTTACTTTTATCTAGATTTCTTTGGCAATAATTCTAATGAAGTAGTATTCACTGCATCAACCATCTCTGGAGGAGTTCCAGAAATGGAAAAGTCATCATCACTTATCATTTTACACTGTTTTGTCTTCGAAAAGACCAGCAATTACATTCATATTCGTCAAATTTGACAATTCGGCATTAATACTTGTCCCTAGTAACGCAACCAATTCCATTCCGAATTTCAAAGCTCGATTTATTTATGAATGGAATAATTCGCGATTTTCTTCAAAATTGATTAATATCTATCGAATTTCAAACGATTTGCGGAAAAATAGTATGTTTATCTCGTAGAAAAAGTCACATTTTTGGACTCTGTGTTGCTTAGTCTCGGCTTACGCCTCGACTTAGCAATCTTCACAATCGTCCAGGAATGTAAGGCTTTTCCTACTCAGTTAACAATGTTCTATTCATATAAAAGTGTAGGTTCGGCATCGATGTTGATTTCCTCGTTTGTCAAGATACTAGATATCAATATTTTTCAAACTGGGATTCACTTTCTTCCCATGGAACAAGTTCAACCCTGTTCGAATTTTAAAAATTGTTCTTTGGGAGTAAGTGAATAAAATTTTGAGACTTAAAAAAATATTTCATATATCGTCCATCACTTCCGAATTTTTTTCAGAAACTTCCATAAATTTTAATAATGAAAAACATAACAAATATGCAAGCATTATTTTCTGTAGAACGCCTTCAAATTGAAAAGAGGTACTTTTCATTTTCCACAAAACATGTTGGTTTTCGAATGAAAATTCTACTTAGATCCGATTGCACCGTAGACAAAACTGTAGATTTAATTCAAAACCTCGATTAGTGTCTACTGTCTACGGTGCAATCGGCCCTTAATTATACATTTTTGTATAACTCATGCATAAAAATTAATAGTAATTTAATTCACTAGTTCATTAATGACAGCGATGAATGGTTGAAATATCGCTCCGCTGGCACGTTAATTTTTGAGATCATTAATCCCTGGATTAACAAACGCGTTGATCACAAGATTTTCCGTCGACCTCATTATGAATTGAATATAACTTCTGGATTGAAATAAATTTTCATTTTTCATAATAGACAATTTTGACACAATGTAAATTTCTAGGTTCATTTCGATATATTAATATTCATGCTCCCTATGGAACAATTATTCTGAAAATTCATAGAGAGAATATTGTATTGGACATGTTGTGACAATCTGAATAGTTTACATTCATACAATCACCTAGGATATCCGATAGGGAACGTGTAGAGAAAGTTAGTGGGTTTTCAATATACCCTTTTGCGACAAAAGTTGATTTCTAACCAAGCTCGATAGTGCTTTGACTGAATATTTCATATTCGGTTGCAATGACAATCATGCATTAAAATAGGTCATTAATGGATGATTTCGAGTGAGTTAAAATGAGCTTTCATTCTATGGTAGACGGAAAAATACTTCCTCAACAACTGGGCCTGAGTAACTACTTTCTCGCATTGTTTTCGATTCGGAAAGCGTCACTTTCCCGCACTTGTGCGGGAACCTAAATATTCATTGAACTCGTGAATAATAATACCTTTAACATGAAATCTCTTAATCTACTTACTTTTATCTTTAGTTTAATATTTCGAATTATGCAGTTTCATCCATGTCAAACTTATTATTAATGCAAATTTCCGTTTGAAAATTATTGCATTTTCAAAAAGAACTTGACATACTTCAAAAATTATGATTGTCATACATGCACATGTGAATTTATTTCTATGTCATGGTCTATGATTTTCCACAGAAACCGGTTACTCAATGTGTCCAAACGAATTTTCGCCAGAGTTGTTCATCCTCATTCCATTATCTTCGAATATAATTTGTAAAAATAAGATCAAAAATGTATTTATCTGAAGAGAAGCTATACCAGATATTCTGGAAGCAGCTAATATAGCAACTATGGATCTATTGCCTAAAAAATCCAATGAAAGGTACGAGAAGCAATTTGAAAGTTATATCTCGCATTTTTCCTACAAATATAAGTTGTGTAGAAGTTTTTTTTTTCAATTTTATAATACGATTGTAGAAAAAATATTGTTTCTATCTTGAGCGGAAAGTATCTTTCCCGGAAAAGTACAATTTCCGCTATAGATAGGAAAATAACTATTTTCTACAAGCGTGCGCTGTCAACCTTTTTCCTGCAAGCATTTCAATTCGTAAAGACTAAAGAGCCACATTGCCAAACAGTGCGGTAGAGGAATAGCACGGATTTTTCCCGCACGCTTTTGTTGAAGAATAAGCTGAAATATGATTGTCTCTATGCACCAAACGCTACCGACGACGTTGCTATGTAAACCACATGTGAATCAACACTTGTCATTAGCATGGAATTATTTGAATATATCAAATCAAATTTAATCAGTGTGTTGGAATTGAATCGATATCGTAAAAGCGCTTGTAAAAAAAATATTGTTCCTTACTAGTGCGGAAAGTGTCTTTCCCGCACTCAACTGCTCAATGGCAGTTTCGTGCGGGAAATATCTCTTTCCGCACTTGTTGGAAAAATGTAATTTGCAAATGAACAATGATAAAAACTCTGGCAGATCAAATGTCATTCTTTATAGTCACTCCGTATGTGGAGTATTTTATTGATGTATCGAATCTAAACGATCGTGAACAATAAAATGAGTTCCGGCAGTTTGAAACGAATCGCAATAATAGAAATAAATGGAAAATACTGCATCAAACTGAGTTGATGAAGGAACGAATATTTAAAAGTTCCCATCTCATTTCCAATTCAATTTCAACAACGAGCACCTTTCTAAATTCATATGCCGATGAATTCGACTAACTCACGTTTAAACGAAAATGGTTTTCCCATCGATTTCAACGATATTGTATAGAATAACGAGAAAAACAACCCCATTACCTCCGCCCCTTCGAAAACAACGCGAGGAAATATGGAACTTCCAAGATTGAAACTGAATGAACCCTGCTGTTCGAAGTTTTTTCATTTCTCTTCGTCAGATGATCGCTCTTCATGTAAATCTGAACCGGAGCTGCTGCCAAAAGACAGACTGTCTGCAACTTTAGATATCTCTCATTCTGACCTATTTCTTTAATCTAGGAAGATCAATCTATGAATTTGACAACTGTTGGAAGCGATAAATATTGTTGGTTTATGTGGAAGTGGATGGACCGTGTTACGAAAGTATTCAAACTATTTTTGAATTCATATTGCACTAACTTAGTAATGACAAAGCAGATATCCATTATACACCTTGCACCACACAAAAGGTATTGATGACACCTATATCTTGTTTTTGGATCGTTCTATACAGGCAGAATCGTTGATTTGTAATTTTTTTCAACTGACTATTCCACTCATTCCATTTTCAGTGAGGAAGTTTCCTTAGCAACACTCGTTTCTCATCGATACCACATTCAGATCGGCAGATATCATCACAATGATTATGAATTAAGATCGAGACCATATGAAAGAAAACACGCAAACACTCCATTTTTCATCGCATATTTCAAACCTTTTTCTTGGGATACCGTGAATTCTGTGGAAATTCCGTCTTTTTGGCAACCGCGCATTTAAAAATGTTTTACGTTTTACAAACTGCATTAATTGTTCTGAAGGAACAAAATTTCAAGGAAAAAAACGCAACAAGATTTTTCTTTCTCATCAATTATGGAAAATCAATGTGATGAGTAAAAGGTCATGATTCAATGCGCTGTTGCCAAAGGGAAAATTTTTACAAGAATCATTAAATCCCAGAAAAAAGAGTTATAAGCAGTGCCACAGAAAATTGAAATTAAATACGCTATTTACTACAATATTTTCTTTTTTTCGTAATCTTGAATAAATTCTTCGCGTTATAAAATCAATTAAACCTATTATAACATTTATTGTCGAGTGATCGCTGATAATTTGCCTTGAAAAAATTTCCGCAATCTCAGGGGATAGGAAATGTTAATTGGCCTCCACAAAAATATTTTCTCTATTTCAGTATCGTAATGAGTTCATTACAGCACTGTTTTTAGTACTATTTTTCGTTTCGTTGTTGTCAGCAATGACTTTTGATCCTATCAATTTTCAACACACGTCAAGTTGAAAATGTCAATTTTCGTCAGTGAACCAATTGCCAAGATACAATACAAAAGTCACTAGGATGTATAATCTGAATTTTTATTGAATTTCAACGAAATTCGACTGAAATAGAGAAAATATCGTCTAATACTCGTTGCAGAATGCAATTCCAACACTCACGTTCGAAAACTCGCTCCTTCGTCGCTCGTTTTCGCATTCGTATTGGAATAGGAGCCCATTCTGCAACTAGTTTTAGAATATACTATTGTGGGAACTGCGCTCTGTTTTATGCCAATAGCCCTGAATTGAAGATTTGAAGAAGCTTTGAAATAAGACATGAAAAACAACTGATTTATTGCATTAAATCTGGGAAAATTGGGTTAAGGGAATTAGATCCGGTAAACAAAGACGTGGTTGACATATGAGGAGATGTGTTATGTAAAAAACATAATCAAATGAAATTGAAATTTGAAAGAGCATATGTTTTGCATTCAACAAAATTTTTTGATATTTTATTCAATTTTGAATAGATATCGTCCCTGTTGGACTATACACATATTACATTGAATTTTTGTTCGATATATTCTTAGCTGGGTTTATTCAAATTTTCCCCCTGGAAGAAGCTGTCTATTATCTGTCCCTTCCTGAATCAGCATAATTGGTTATTATTTAAAGAGTCGCAAAATTCAAGGTTTCGTTGCGACATATTGTTCAAATATATAACAGTCGCCGCTCGCACGGAATTAATTTCAGCTTCGTACTATTTTTATTGTAGTGACGACGAAAGGAATGGACGCTGCGAAAAAACTGAGATGATGTGCGGAGAGGTTAATTTGGGATCTTTTATCTATGACATTCTTATTCGGGAGAATAAATTTGTAGAAGTATACTTCCGATTTCAGTATAGACTGTCAAATATATTTGTTTATAAAGTCAAATATGATTGAAGGTATTTTTGTGGTCTTATTCCTAGAAACGATAGCATTATAATTTCATTTTCCGTCGACCATAGAATAAAAGCTCATTTTAACGCACTCGAAATCATCCATTAATGACCTATTTCAATGCATGATTTCTTAGTAATGCATGATTGTCATGGCAACCGAACATAAAATATTCAGTCAGAGCACTATCCAGCTTGGTTGGAAATCAACTTCTGTCACAGAAGGGTATATCGACAACTCCATTCAAAATAAAATAGACTGCAGAAGAAATTTCAGGTGATACAAGTTGCAAAGTAAATAATACTTCAACCTCCACTTTCTCCACACGTTCCTTATGGGATATCATAGGTAATGATATAAATGCAAACTAAATGTGAACTTTTCAGAATGTCACAACATGTCCAATATTCCCTCTATGAATTTTTCGAATTGTTCCATAGGGAGCACAAATATTAATATGTATATCGAAATGAACATGGAAATTTACATTAAGTCAAATTTGTCTATTATGCAAAATAAAAATTCATTTCTATCGAGAACTCATATTCAATTCGTGATGAGGTCGACGGAAAAATCTTGTAATCAACTCGTTTATTAATTCAGCGATTAATGGTCTCAAACATTAACGCGCTCGCTCCGCTCACGCGTTAAAATATTTCTACCATTAATCGCTGTCATTAATAAACTAGTTGATTAAATAACCATTTCCGATTCGGAACTTATTGTCCAATTCGGCTGAAGTTTACTAATGTATATCATCAATGGAATAGATAAAACTAGTAAGATACCCAAACTATCGTTAGTATCGTGCCATCAGGATACCAGAATATTGTCATATATTGGGACAAACAGCGCTAGCTCTAATTTGAATAACGCTCATAAGCTCCTTACTGCAAATCATTGCGTTGAAAATGTTCCTACACTACCATTCAAATTTTGTCATTTTGTGTTATATAAAACCATTTCACACATTCATGTCAACATAACACTGAAAATTGCATTAAGCATGGAATACAATCCGGTGTACAGTAAAAGCTGCCAAGGTGGTTATAAAAATGCTGTACAACTAGTAAATGGTTGGTTTCTAATAGTGAAAGATAAATCTGGCATGTACGTCTTTTTCCTGTACTAATATCGAAACGAGGCGACAATTGTTACTTCACCTCTACTGTTCTTAAAACCAAATCGATACAGGAAAAACGAAACTGACAAATGGGTCGATAATGGTCCTGTTGGTAGAAATATTATGAAGGTGGACTATATCAGGCTGAGGCAATTGGCTTGAACGTGAAGGACAAAAATATGTCAAATTCGAATATCTGCTGTCAGCGAATTGGCAAGAAGTGATGTAGACTGTAGAAGATCAACAATTGTTGAGAATTCCTAGTCATAGCAATCAAAATTCTATGAAATCATAATCAAATAAAAAACACAACATGATCAAAAATATTATGCGTGGTATAATAGATATTCTATAGTAAAGAACAGCAACGAATCTAAGGTTGAGTTCGAAATAAAATAAGTGAGGTTTCATTCATTGATTTTTCCAATAATTGAATGTCCTGAATTTACTTAAATCAAAAACACAACAATATCATGAAAATTATGCGTGGTGATAGATATTTTATAGTGAAGAGGCAACGAATTTTTTCAATATCAATTTTGAGATGCTCTATACTCAAATCAGCAAGCACAAAATGCTAATTTAGTTCAAAAGTATCAGTTTTTAATACCACACAACCTTATACGGATGTCAACGCAAATCTTATCCCAAAATACGCTCACGTCATTCTCGAATGTTCAAATTCTTGTAATTACTAGATAGAACGATGATCAAGTTGTTCAAATACTGCAAATGGAAGTATAAAGATCAATGTACTGAAACAAATTGAACTCCCAAAGGTACGAGAAGAATTGAATAAGTAAAGCGAACAAAACATCCAGGGGCCAATTTTTGAACACTGTTCTAACTATACAGAGTGTGACAGCCAAATGGAATAAATTCGATAACGTGTTAAGAAAAACGCTCGAACACGTCGATTTGTAATTTTAAATGCGCATATTTTTCAAGAAAATAGAATTATATAGGGTGCTCCATGCGACCGTGGCCAATATCAACTTTATCATTTCAAATACAACCCCCCTGTATATTGTTTATTTTTCGGATTCTTCAATTATTTTATTTCACAAATTCGATACACTACACTCAATACTTATTTCCCATTTACCTTTTGATATGAAGAAAGTAAGCAAAAACCATTACTGAGAAGAAATTAAAAAACAAAAACAGATTTGTTTATTCCCATAGCCTTATTAACACGTTGTCTTGTCTGTTTGCATGACAATAAGTGATCAGTGTAGGTGCTGTCTTTTGAATTTCCTACATTGACATTAATGTTATTTTTTGTTTTTTTTTAATAATTAAGAAATAATCAGTATTACTTATAAGGTTTTAAGTGTAATGTACCGAATTTGTGAAATAAAATAATTTTTATTTAAAACGTTGATTTTTGCAATAAAACACTTGATACTTCCGAAATAGTTAAAGATAGGTATAGGACATTTCGCATGAATTGTGTCTAGAATTCTCTGAAGATTCCAAAAAAATAATTATATACAGGGGGTTGCATTTGAAATAAGAAAGTTGGTATTGGCCAGGGTCATATTATTTCCTTGAAAAATATGCGTATTCAAAATTACAAATCGAAGTGTCCGAGCGTTTTTCCCAACACGCCCTCATTTATTCGTTATCGAATTTACTCCATTTGGCTGTTACACTCTGTATGCGTTTGACGAACGAAACGAATTAAATGCAGAAGAAGTGGTAAAGTTAGACAGTTTACTGCTTCATAACTTTTTGTGTCCCCCCTTTTGGCAGCCAGATTTTATCTTTCGAATAAACAACTTAACATATCACATCTCTGAATTATTTAGTATTTTTTTCGTGACGATATTATTTGGTACAGTCTTCCTTTCGATCTCTGCTTCTGGTAGTTTTTGACCATTTCCGTTTTGTTGACAACTGCTTCCTCTTAGCGTCGCCTGACTACGTTCAATGTTGGGGGCAAATTTGTGGTTGTATTTATAAACTCAATTAGAGTTGAATTTCTATTTGATTTTGTGCAAATTTTCAGAGACCTATGAAATGTTTGAACTTTGCAATCTATATTCTAAAGGCATACTTTTTTGGAAGTTAACGGTGTAATAGAAACGTTTCCGTCATTTCCATTGTCCAAAGCATTCATGCCAAATTTAGTCCCTACCTACATTTTGATTTGACCTGAATCCACGCTTGCTTTGAGAGGGAGATTTGCTGTTCGTAGGGTCATAGCACGATACAGTCTTCGTCCGTGCCGAAACGGTCCAGTGGGCTCTACAAAAACATTTTGCATGAGCAAATCGTATACGACCATACATCTGGCCCGAAAATTCATCTTGCCGGCTTTCCACTCTGCAAACAGACCCCATTCCCGTCAAACAAACGTCCCCAACTCCACCGACATAGAATTCGATCGAAACGAATTTTTCACGGAACCTTCCAGGCCATAATCTATCTGATAATTGGGGGAAAACTCATTTCCTAACCTGTTACTCCATCGACCCTTGTTCATTCCATTCCAGATCAATTAGAGCCTGGTGAAAAGCTGCGTACCGCTCACAACTTGTCGTGCACCCAACCAGACTCGCGGTCTCACTAACCACTCACCAATCGGCCGAAATCACTCGGAAGAAAACGGGAAACGGGGTTGAATTTCCGCACTTTCGCCGCACGAACAGCACGATTTAAACGATTCGACTGAAAGAACTTAATATCGCGTGTTGGATATTATTCGCGACGCCAAAAATTACATTATGAACACTGACATATCTTCCTTGGACTGGCGCCTACAATTCGAAACAGCAGGACCGTTCTCAGCTGGCAATCAAAATAACGCGGCTCTAGGTTGTGGCTCAATTCAACCTGATACAGCGATTATTACACACTTTACAGTGGGTCCGGATTACCGGTATTTGAAAAGGTATTCGTCTTTTATTTTCTTTGATAAATCCACTCATTTAGCGCGACCTGCATCACCACCCTAGAATCTGCATTTTTATTTATTTATAAGAATATCATTATTCCATGTTCGGGATCGGTTAAATTGATGACACCTAAAATACGACATTTTATTATTTTTATTCCTTTGAGATAGAAAAAATGAATGACTCATTTTGGTAAGCTTTCTTCGAGAAACACATAAGGCCATAAACCGTATTCCTCGACATTATTTTTCGATTTGAAATCCAAAACTGACTTTCGGCCTTCGGGTAATTCCAACATTTGTTATTCAGGTCGATTCTGTTTGGAAATAGTAATATGGTTATAGAAAAGATATTGCCATCACAGCAAAGTTTTATATTTATAACAATGTTGTAGATTTAGCAATGTTATAACAAGATGCAAACAGAATCGACTTGATTATCTCCGTTTCTGTTTGTGAGATAAACTCGAAATAAAAACTCATAAGAGACAATTTCATATAAATTCAGTGGCTTGCCTTGCTCTGCTTTTGTCTAAACTAAAGGTTTCCTCATTGATACATAGGGGAAATACGTACAAAATGACATATATGGACAAAATGACATAGGCATCATAACTTGAGTTCGGAGGTATGGAATGCGGAACTGCCTACCACATTACACGACCCGAGAGGCTTCAATTAACCTCTGAAAATTAGCAAGAGCTACTCTGGTTCATTCGGTCGTTATGAGTGATAACAGAAATCAATAGGTCACGAGTTTTTTTTCATTGCGCCAAATTTCAAGAAGAAATGGCCAGTTTTAACCATTTTTCTCATTCAAATTGCATTCAATTCAAACTTTACTTATTTGCCATTGTATTCATGGAGCTTTTTGTATGTTGAATATACTTTTTGTATTAATTCGATACATTTCTAGTTTTATAACGCTATATGGACAAAATGACACATACAGTGAACGGACAAAATGACATACGGTTAATTCAGCTGAAAAGCTGAATTAACCGTATCTACCGGACGAAACCAAGATAATCCATCTCAGGCTCCATCAGCAAACAAAGAATCAGGACTTGTCTTAACATATTCATAACAAAATCTTCATCTGCGGCTAATAAAGGCAATGCATCTTAACCTACTCTTGCTGATCCTATGAGGAGGTTTCTCCAATCCCTAAAGGACGATTTATATGTGAACCGAGGACTCGACACCTACTTAGTTTCAACTTCTACACCTAATAAGATTGCAATCAAAGATTATGGAGAAGGAAGATTGGAAACGAAGCGACAACATTGACGTGAGCGCCGTCTGGTGGGAAGAAAGTCCTGAGATAGATAATAGGTGGCTAAGAGAAGTGACATTATGTTACCATGGTTACCACATATGGTACAATTCAAACAGACAAATTCAAATCAAATTTAGATTATTCTCCAGTTGAGTTCGTTTAGATTAGATCTACAAAGAATAATTAATAGTTGTATTCGTTAAGTTTAAGTTTAATTGAGTTTTCGTATTGTATTTGAATTATATATCGTGTAGTGTTTGAGTTTTCGTTTAATATTTGTGTTTTCGTTATAAAATAGTTTGATTCGTGCTTATTAGTATTCGTTCCTGTGTTTCGGTTGTTAAATATTTGAAGACAAGATGCCATCCGGAGCATGCTGCATGGCAAAGCAGTGTACTAATAATAAAAGGAATAATCCGAAATTATCCTTCTTTAAATTACCGAAGAAAATGGAAATGTAAGTATTGAAACTCGAAAGGGGTAACTCTATTATTCATTGCATTAATTTTCAGTGCTCTCAAATGGATAGAGTTTTCTGGGCGAGAGGATTTAGATCTCAGCATGGCGTCTGAATGGGATCCGATTAGTCCTTATACAAGTTTTACACCTCTACAAGATGTTTTTTAAATTGTGATTTTGAATATTCTGTAAAAAATATGTTCTAATAATTCTGTAACTCAGATGTAAAGATATTTTTGACATGTATTCCAATTTAAAATTGTATGTATATTTTGAAATAAAAATATGTAAGCAAATCTATTTGGTGTGTTTAATTAGTATCAATTGAATTAATATGTAGATCAAAAATATAATTCTGAGCAGAACAGAAGCCCTGCTTTTGTTGTGTCACCCTGTATATTATTGTCTGGGCTCGATAGGTGGAAATCAAAATTATTACTTATGGTGGTATTCAAATTTCGCGCTCTTTCCAGTAACAGTAATCTGTAATGAAAAAAACTACAGTCACTGTAATCTGTAATGAAAACGCCATCTCGTGAGTAAAAAGTCCCGATATATATATGCATAAAACGTAGTCGGTTTTTAGTACGAGAGATATGAGGGCGTTTCCTATCTTTGTACTCTATAATCTTTGATTGCGATCAAATCAAAAAAGAACCAATACCTCCTCCAAAAACAGGGAGACAAGTCCCTAGGGCATTATTTAATGAAGACAATGAAGAAGAAAATGTTCCTAGCAACTTTCGAGATCATGAAGACGACTGTCCAGTGGGCAGTGTCCATCTATCTATTGTTATGAGACCTTTTTTCCCGATTTAGATCTTCTCCAGGATTAGCCCTAAAGAAGACTGGTTACGGTGCATGTATTGCTTGCATTGGGCTCACGCATCTTGTGCTGATGTTCCTAGAAGAACCAAACGTTTCATTTGTGAACTTTGTCAGTAGTTTTGTAACTATAAGTAGAAAAATACAGTTGCCTGTTGCCGGTATGTCATTTTGTCCATAGCATGCGAGCAAAATGAATTTCGTTTATCCCAATTTATCTAAGAATATTTTATTTCTTGGTACTTCTATTTCATAAAGGTTGATTGGATTTTGTGAAGAAATGACCAAAGATCAGAGGTGTCGAATATGACATTACTGTGATTCACTACTAACAAGTTATGCCTCTGAAATAAAACCCTATGTCATTTTGTACGTACTTCCTCTATATGAAATAATGTTATGTTTTTCAAAGAAACAATAGTTTAAATTTTTCGAGACTAATTATACAGTGTGTTTGGGCATGACTTAGCAATAATTTGAGGGCATCAAATATACCTACCTAATTTTATCGACAAAAACACTTACATTGGAGGGTTTACCCCCTATTTTTGGAAAAGCCTACATTTTTTAAAATTTTTTTATTTTAGTTGACCCTTTCCAATGATATCGATTTCTTTGGACATAAAGGGCCTACAGATGTGAAAAAAATGTTTTTTGAAAGATAAAACGTTCAACTGAAAGATGTCACAAAAAAATTCTCAAATAAAATTTTAGTCGAAAATTTCACTGAATTTTTTAGTGAATCCTCGACAGTACAAAAACTAGCACATTGAAGTATAATTTTTTTCAATGAACTAACTCCCAAGAATATCAGCTACAAAACGACACCCACGTCATTTCTGTAAGTTACATAATTTGAGAGTTATTGTTGTTCGAATATGACCGTTACGCGTTCCAGGGCCACAAGACAAGTCGTCATAAGGGCCACTGCCTGTCGAGCAATTTCATTATACATTGGTTAGTTTGATCATCAAAAATGATGAAAAGTACAGTCCTACTGAGTTTTTATTTTATTTTATCAATTTTTATAAGGGTCATGTTCAAACAGCAATAACTCTCAAATTATGTAACAGAAATAATATGGGTGTCGTTTTGTAGCTGATATCCTTGCGTGTTAGTTCATTGAAAAAAAATTATACTTCAATGTGCTAGTTTTAATACTAACTGAAAACTTACGTAAATTTTTTTAATAAATTTTTTTTAAAAAATTTTCTTATGACATTTTTGAGTAGATAGTTTTCGTATTTTTATATTTCAATAAAAGGTGGTAGAATTATCTTCCAAAAAACATTTTTTCCACATCTGTAGAACCTTTATGTCCAAAGAAATCGATATCATTTGGAAGGGTCAATTAAAATAAAAAAAATTTAAAAAAATGGAGGCTTTTCCAAAAATGTGGGTGTTTTTATCGAAAAAATCAGGTATATTTGATGCCCTTAAATTATTGGTAAGTCATGCCCAAACACACTGTATAATACGGTACAAAAATTCGATTATCATCCGACGGTATCGATCACCATTGACAGTCACAGCTTAACCATCAGCATTTTCAAGGTGGTTAGGTCCACTATTACACCACCTGACCATAAAGCACACCAAACGGTGACTCGTTCAAGATGCGTAGGTCTCATGAATAATTCGTGGATTCTCCTCATTCCAGATACGACAATTTTGTTCATTAGCACATCACCAAGTTCAAAATGTACCTCATCTGGAAACATGATTTTTTGAGAAAAATCAGCTGGTTGTTCATTGATGAAATTGACAAATGAACGACGTTTTCAATCATCTAATGGCTTTATATTATTAGTTCCTGTGTTATTTGAACCTAATATGCCTTCAGAGCTTAATCCTTGTGGACCCACCAAGTTCAACTTGTAGTGAACGTCGTCTAATGGACATTTCAGGGTCATCAGCAACACTTTCACGAACCAGATCGATATTTTCTTATGAACGACCGCTATACGACTGTATTTTTCACTTATTTGGACTTCCACCGAACCGGTCTCTTCAAATTTTTTGATAATTAGACCAATAGTGCTTTCAGATGGACGCATATATAAACCATAAAATTCAATTCTGAAAACACTTTTCGCAGAACGCTGATTTTCATAAAATAATTCAACAATTTGAACGCGTTGTTGTTTCGTGTACGAAGCCATTTTTATAAATGTCATACATCACACCTCTCAAGGGTCAAAGTACCCAGACGACTTCAGTGCGCCATCTATATTTTATTCATTCTTAAAAAACCGCGCTATTTGAAAAATCCTTCATTACAGCAACCCGAAGAGAAGAAAGCCATGGGGAGTGGGGACTGCCCGGCCACGCTTCTATATCGTCGTCTCAACCGAATATTCAGTCTGCGAGGGTTATACTGTTTACTTCGAGAAATTGATCACCATCAGGATCAGTGAATGTTTTTTCGAATCCTTTATGAATATAGGGCTCATCAACTGGGATGAAAAAGATGAATTCAAAATGAAACACCAATCAACATAGTAAAATAATCTATTCGAACATTAAATAAATGCGTTATATCCACTGAGAACTAAATACCTATTCTTTATTTTGTATAGATTATATCAAATGAACAGATTCAAAATGCAGGAGAAGCTTCCATCAGTATGTTACATTGATTTCTCCATCTTGCATTTTCAATTTGTTCAATAGAAATGACAACAATTTGTCTTTTTCACGTGTTGTCCATGTCATCTGTTGATTCACCTTCCAGTGTGAGTCTCTGCTCTTCCTTCTTTTTCGGAGCAGATTTTTTCTTCCTCCTGTTGGTAACACCGTCTTCTTCGTCCATCATTCTCAGGATGGACGTTTGATCCGAAGTATCCAACGGTGCGACAGATATGTCTCGAACTGCCCTGAACTTACCGCAATTGTTCAGATGTTCGTTCTCTAAACGGAAGAAGTTCCATATAAATCGTCTGGAAAAAACATCAATAATAAGAAAATATCCTATCAATACTGGAAAGGTAAATGAATTATTTCTCCATCATTGTTGGAAGAAATTGTGCTATAATACCTGCATACATTGTAAATAAGATGCTCTATAGTATTTTCTTCAAATTGTTTTTTTTACCTGAAAACTTCCAAAGGAGCTAGCATAGTAACCATCAAATCTGCGTGCACATATCCCATTTCTGTGAGTGACATGGAGAAAGCCCACGCAAATCTCAGGATCAGATCTTCAATGATTCCGAAGTAGTAAAACCACTGCAAAACATTTTCATTAATGTCAACTTAACTACAAATACGGACAATGGTGAAACCAGCTTCCATTGCGCTAACAATGCACCCACTCAGAAGCAAGAGCTCATACAGCGGAAACGAGGATGACTTAAATTGTTTGGGATATGCATCCGAGAGAAGAGAGAAGTGAAAAAGCAGTCAAAAATGCGTGGAAAATATATAGGGCGAGTCTTTGATCATTTTATGCTGGTAAGGAGACTACCCTGAGAAGAATTAGTCCACACTTCTCAACGAGTTATTGACGCTATAACTCATCAAGCTTGTCGGTATTGTTTTCGATAAATATCAGTGACTTATCCAGGCTTTTGATTCAGTTTTCCAATCAGAATGTTGATTCTGTAGGGCATCATTGCGCATTTCCATTTGACAATTTCATTATTCTTATTCTGAAGGAATATACGGAGCTGCTATTTATGTATTGATAATAGAAAAACCAACAGTAATATTTAACAAAAACATTGTATACTCCATTCACTTTTATAAAGTATCGCGGTTTGCCATGAAATTTTGACACATTTCACCGGGTATGTTTTGAAAATGTTGGGTTATAGTCATTCTTCTGTCAGTTGAACGAGAAACGTTGCCGTTACTGCTAAAAATCGTAGTAATTACGTATTTATCAAAATGTTCATTTACTTGGGGAAATTTGTAGGGATCTATATCTCCCTAGCCGCTCCTCGTTCCCGCATAGATGTCGCGCGGTTCTACCTTCGTCCCAATAGAACGGCCGCATCGATTTTAAGTACCGAGTCCTTCGCTTGATCGATGCGGCGGGTGGAAACAGTTCCCCCGCGCCCCCCAAGTCTACAGCAGGCTCCTATCAAGCTGTATTGATAAGTTCAAAGATAGGAGCTGGAACGAAACGTGGAATGCCCTAATCAAGAGGTTTGTGGTACCTCACAAACATCCACGCCGAAAACCCACATTGGTGACCCCGAGGACGGGTGTTTCACACTGTCTCCTTTAAGGCGACAGCATCCTGCTAGACACTGGTGTGCATCGCAACCCGTCTCACTCACTTTGAGATGGTAGGCTGCCATCTTCTAGTGCAGAGACCGGCCACCTCAACGCAAGGCAACATGCCCATGCTGCGTAACATAGCCGCATTCGCGAGGTCTTGGCTGCGACCTCCCACGGCTACACCAGTATGTCCAAAGGTGAATAGGTGCACATCAGAGCCATAATTCCATCTATACGACAACGATCTCGATTAATATCGTGACTTCGTCACTAGCAGGGGAGTGTTGTAGGGATCTATATCTCCCTAGCCGCTCCTCGTTCCCGCATAGATGTCGCGCGGTTCTACCTTCGTCCCAATAGAACGGCCGCATCGATTTTAAGTACCGAGTCCTTCGCTTGATCGATGCGGCGGGTGGAAACAGTTCCCCCGCGCCCCCCACGTCTACAGCAGGCTCCTATCAAGCTGTATTGATAAGTTCAAAGATAGGAGCTGGAACGAAACGTGGAATGCCCTAATCAAGAGGTTTGTGGTACCTCACAAACATCCACGCCGAAAACCCACAAATTCATGAATTTGAGAAAATATTATGTTAATTCAGAAGACATTTACATACATTTTTGCACAACCTGAAATACTCCAGCATGAAAATGTAGCCACAGTTAAATCTTCGAAGAACTAACTCCATTTACAAAGTTGAAAAAGAGTAAATAGAAAGTAGACCTGGCAATGTCGCTTAATTTTCACAAGTGCCAACCTGCGTCTGTTCTAGGGGAAAAAACTTGATAAACCTAAATCATGGCCAACCGCGATACTTTATAAAAGTGAATGGAGTATAAATGCTCGAAATATCATCATGGTTGGCAATTCACCTTATTGGCGTGTGGTTCTTCGTCTTTACCTTAGTGCTCCAACTCTTTTTTAACTTGGTAAATGAAAATAGTTCTTTTAAGGTTGAACTGTGGCACAAGTTTCGTAGTACTACTACATTTTCATACTGGAGTATTTCAAGTTGTGCGAAAAGATTTTTGAATGTCTTCTGTAGGCTTTATTTCCTGAGAATTTCGAGAAGTGAGGAATTCCACTGTTCGTTTATAAGTTTTTTGGTCGGGTTATTCGAGTACTTTTATCCTTTTTTCTAATGAACTATCACAAAGTACCGGACTATTCTGTCCATTATTTTTCACTAAAATTTCAACACTCGATTCTTGATTTCCGTACAAGAAAGAAGCATAACTGAATATTTCAACCATGTTCATATACGTGAAATATTTCCAGTATTAACAGAGAAAAAAGTTTCAACATTCGCCAGGTCTTTGGAATCATTGAAATCACAATCATAACATTTTCTCAAATTCATTATTTTCCCGAAGTATAAATAAACATTTCGATAAATACGTTATTACTATATGACATCTATGAAGAGAGGACAACGTTGCTTAGTTACCTGAGAGGAAAATAACTTTAACCGAACCTTTTTAACATATACACGGTGAAATGTGCCAGAATGTCATGGCCAACCGAGATACTTCATAAAGTGAAAGGAGTATACAGGGTGTTCTAAAATGTTCCAAACAGCCAATATCTCGGCTCTCAGACAAGGTAGAAATCTCAAAAAAAAAGTTTTTCAAATGGCATCGAAAACTCTGCCAGAATCCGTAGTTGAAATTCTGTTTTCAATTACTACCTCTGAAAAAACTTCCCCCAGATATTTTTTTCAAAGAGCACCCTTATATTTTTCACAATCTAAACGATTTCCTAGTGAAAGAAGTAATATGTTGAAATTATTTCTTATCATTTTACGTGAATTCAACCCAAAAAAAATAATTACAATTTTCGGCACATCCACCATTTTTTGAGAACTTATTTCATTTTGAAAACTGGCATTGTTTTTCGCTGGCAACCTTTGAGTATAGAATGATTATAGAGTATAGAACATAGACAAATGGACCGAGAAAAATGGTGAATGTGCCGGAAATTTTAATGATCTTTTTTTAAGGTTGAATTTCGTGAAATCATAAAAAAATTGTTTTAGCATATTTCTTCTTCTGCTGGGAAATCGTTTAAAGAGAGAAAAATACAAGGGTGCCATTTGAAAAAAATATCTGTGGGTAGTTTTTTCAGGGGTTTTTGATGCCATTTAAAAAACTTTTAGTTTGAACTCTCTACCTTGTCTGAGAGCCAAGATATTGGCTGTTTGGAACATCTTGGGACACCCTGTATATTATGGTCGATTCAATTTCCTGGCGAAAATAAATTCCGGCTTTGCTTCTTTTGCATCTTGAGCAAAATATTCAGTTTTTCTATTGTTTGGCTAGCTAGATTTTCCACGTCCAAATTTCTAGTCCCTCTTACTAAGGAAATACATCATTCAGAATATGAAGGTATACCGTACTCACCATAGAAGAATATACAATTTCTTCCCTGAGAAATCTGTTATCCCCTGCTTTGGAATCGAATAAGCCCCAGTCAAGCTTTATGTCCCAGGTGTAAGCATAACAGGAACTCAAAATAGAAGCCCCAATCCAAAGGTAGAAAAAGGGATTATCATCCATTCCTTTCTCTGAAATTAAAATCAAATATCTCAACTCTCAACCAACCTAAAAATGAGCATAGGGTATGAAGATATGATAAGTATTAACACCTTCAACACCCTTTGATTTGATGAGAATTTGAAAGTCAATGAAGATACACTGCGCAAAAAAAATTACCGCACATTATGGAAATCTCAAATTTATTCTACAACTGAAGGTGGTCTCAATGATAATTTTTTTTATCAGAATTATGCATGCATATGTTATCCACTTTCAACGTTTTTCTTCAATACAGATGTTTACTCCCAGCAGGAATAAAAAAGATGATGTTATCAGATTTTGAATGTATTGGCTCCATTCTGAAATCCGTTATTCTCGATCAATTCTAGTGATCAATAGTTTTTCTTTCGTTTGATTTTCTACACTCGATCGCTATGCAACGCGAAACACGTAATTTGACCCAAGAGGAATGTGCCCAAGCGGTAGTTTTGCGAGAAGAAGGGTGGACATACACAAGAATTGCAGAAAGGTTTGGAGTTTCCCATACAAGTGTGTCCAGAATGTTGCAGCGATTCAGGGAGACAGGTGAGAACGTCCGAAGACCAGGACAGGGTAGACCACGGGTAACAACTGCCATTCAAGAACGTTACTTGAGAGTTTCTTCGTTGAGACAACGGTTTGCAACCGCTCGCCTCCTTCAAAATCAGCTTGAGCAAACTCATGAGGTGCAGATAGATTAGCACTCAGACCATAAGAAATCGCCTCAGAGAATATGATTCAAGGCCTCGTGTCGCGGCAAGAGGCCCAGCTCTTACCCCAGCCCATCGAAGGGCGCGTTTGGATTTTGCGAGAGAGCATATTCCTTGGGAAGAGGCCGATTGGGAAAGAGTTCTCTTCACAGATGAGTCTAGTTTCTGCCTCTACCATTGTGATCGACGTTCCCTTGTATACAGACGACCACATAAAAGATATGCTCAGTGCAATTTCCTGAATAGGTACTACTGGTTTCGGGGGAGGATCGATTATGGTATGGGGTGGAATATCTTTGACTGCTCGCACAGACCTAGTGGTCGTTGATAATGGAGCTATGAATGCTGATAAGTATATAAGGAACATTCTTGAAGAGCATGTTGTGCCATTTGCCCCATACATTGGTGAAAATTTAATTTTTATGGACGATAATGCCAGACTCCATCGTGCGCGCATCGTTCAGGAGTACCTTGAAGAGGTTGAAGTCTCTCGAATGGAATGGCCAGCAAGAAGTCCAGATCTCAATCCGATTGAGCAGGTTTGGGACAACCTCAATAGAAAGCTGAGAAGTTCAGAAAATCATCCAGCTACTCTTAATGACTTAGGAATCCAACTCGGAGAAATCTGGGAAGGATTAGATCAGAACATTTTAAGATCACTCATTTTGTGTATGAACCGTCGTTGCCGAGCTGTAATTAACGCAAGGGGTGGAAATACCAAGTATTAAATCACTTATCAGCATTTCAGTATTTTGAAAATTGTTCATTTCTCTTCTTTCACATAAGATTCGGTGAAATCCTGAATTTTTCTTCCTTTTAACGTGTCTTCGTTCAAAACCTTCCCCCCGAGAGAACATAAAAAATAAGTTATAAAGTCAATTCAGAGTTAACTTTCATTAGAATTGAGATTTTCAGAATGTGCGTTAATTTTTTTGCGCAGTGTATTTTGGGTTCAAGTACTCACTGGAAAAAATAGTATTCAATGCAGAAAATATCACTACAAAGAAAGAAGTGGAATATTTCACCGCATTGGCCAAATGTGGAAAAGTCTCCTTAGTATCCCTGTATCGTCTCAAGCACTGTGCGAAGCGAAACCAAGCTGGAAGACACGCCATGAGAGGCCTGATGATCATATGGTTCTCTATGCAAGAGTTGTTATCTAAAACGGGCAAAAGATTATCTTTATCTTGATGTATATCTTGTTCTCTCACCTACACCCTTGTCCCAGTCTGGAATGGTAAGATAAAAGCATAAGAAGTATTGCATATCGACGAACAAGCAGACCAGACTGTTCAATTGATCTGCTATCCAGAACTCGGCGAAAGTAACATAGACGAAAGGGGTTGTTACTATTCTTCCCTAAGAAATGGAAGAGGGCTGTTAAGGTTGAGGCTATTGCCGAATATCGTAAAGGATCAGAAATTCAGTGCAATATCAGTCTCTATTTCCAAGTTACGAAGTAACAAAAAGGCAAAAAGCAAGGCAGTACTTGAGGAAAGGATATGAGAGCCTTAAAATGGAAAGAGAGCTTAATAGGAGGGTTGGTTTTTAATGAATAGTTTTTCAGAAATCTCCCTCAGCCTCAAATGACAATGTCCAGTATCCATTTCCTTCACATAAGCGATGTTAAATTCAGTTCGAGACATTGATGTCCGACCAGAGCAAGACAAATCCACAACATCTTAGTCACCTTTGATTGTAATATTAGCCTCTTACGCACCTGTCTTTGATAAGGCTAATGGTATAGTTTCATTTCGACTTTTGTCACAAGAGAGAGATAAAAGAAGCCTAAACAAACGGTTTTGCCATTTCCCGTTCTTCGCAACTTGGAAATAAAAAAGGATGTGGAAATATTCATCATACATCATATTCTTCGAACTCACCAATACCCTCAAGGCCCAAAATCTAGCCTCATGTCTCATAATCTTCAGTGGATTCAACAAAAATCCTACCATAAGCAGTATCAAAATAAACGGATTCACGTATGCTGGAATGCCAAGTTCTCCACTGTATAGGAATGATAATACTGATATGGACCATATGACGCCGAATATGGCTGCCAACTCTATGATGTGCTGTTCCGAAAGATGGTTTCTTGGGTCCATCTCAAAGATGAGCACGTGATTGACTCCCGATGAGCGCCAACCATAAATGTTTATGCCCCAAAGGAACAAGAACTCTATTACCAGGAAAGGTCCTCTATATAGTCTGAAAGCTATCCTCCAGTCGTCTCTTTTTTGATGGAACAAACCTGGAAATTTTCATGTCTCGAATGAATGTCTAGAAAAATTGTTTGAAGAAAAATAGTCCAAATCTAAGTGGGGTAATGTTTTTAGAGTGTATGTATGTATGTATGTCTATTTCTTTTTGACGATCTACAGCCCGAACGGCTTATTGATGGATGTCAACATATGAGATTTATTTTTCCGAATTGTGGGAGTGGCATAGGCTAGGTTTTTTCGAATTTTTCGTCATCCAGTGTTGAAATACTGTTTATGTGATTCGGATAGAAGAATTATTAACAGTTCAGTATATAGTCCATCCAAGAATGATTGACATTTCGGGGGCTTTGGAAAATCGAAATTATGTTAGTAATGCTCATTCAGTAATATTTTGAGTTGCAGAATTCAAGTTGGTGTTGAAAAAAACACTGACATTTTATTCTGTCATTAATGTTTCGAACAAATTTGGCAAAAAATTGAGCAAGTGAAATAAATATCTTTGAAATGAGGCTCTTGAAGAGTGAACAGATAAAAAATGGAAAGCCTGCACAGAACACGTAGAGAAAGAAATGAGGAAAATTAGTCAAAATAAGGAATGTTATGATATATTGCTGACAAAACCTTCATTATGAACATGACGAGTTCTGCCCAGATGAGGAAAAAATAACATATTGTGGTTGTTGAAACAGAATAATAGGAATATTTACATTTTTATATTTCATATTTTACACCTTAATTGTCCACAAATATTGAAAGTTGCAATGTAATGACAAAATTCTTCATATATTGAATAGATCCATTGGTTTATTTTTGTTTCTGTCTTGATATCTATTACAAATTTCCCAATCCATTCACATTGCAGTAACGCTTCAAATTATCAACTAGATTTTTTCGGTATAGCGAATATTCATATTGAACATTGAAAAGGACCGTGCTATTTAATCACCCACGAAATTTTTTATTATCAAACCAGAATTTCCAGGCTGTATGCTCCTATAATTGATCGTTAGATCGAAAATGTATCAATACGAGATTAAAATAATATGTATACTGCTGGAATACAGATGCACACGCTGGTAATCGTATGTGAAAATTGGGAACATTTTCATGTTCAAAGTTCCTTATTTTGAAAAATTTCGTTCAATTTTTAGGTTATTTCTATGTCTATGATGAAAGCACAGACAATTTTTAGTTACTTTTTTGTAACTAGAAATAAAGCTGCGACTGGACTTTCAAGGCCTGCTCTGATGTCAATCGTTCTTGGATGGACTATAAGTATAATTGAAAATGATGCAACACAATTTTGTAGTTCTTCAGAAATAGTCCAAATCTGAGTACAATATGAATGGTCGAGCAGAAATGCTAACGATCGATAGATACATATATGGAAACGCATATCGGAAACACAAATACCTTGTATCATATTTCAAATGAAACAGCCTGTACCTACTTCAAATTTTTGACTGTCCCAAGTAGAACATTGTCAAAAATGATCATGGGCCAAATAATTAATCTAGTAGAAGAAACTGGAAGGAATATTCCAGTTTTCGAGTTATGAAGTGTAGGTATTCCCGAGAAATCATCTGGACTGTAGCTCCGTCGAGAAATATTTCGAAAATAAATTATTTAACTTCTCCCAATAGGTACTTTCTATTGAAGAATACAGTGGTGAAGTTTTCAACCACTAACTCGAGTTTCTGGAAGAATGAAGTAGAAAAAACTTTTACTCGGTCCTGAGCTCGAATAGTTCGAAGAATGCGTGACTTTCATCGCGTCTCGGTAAGTTTTCTCAGTGGAAAACTATTTCTCAATGTAATAAATTGACGCCCAATAATTCGTTATCTTGAAAGTTTTATTTAGGTAATTATTTGGGAAATTTTTTCATTCAATGTATTCTACCTCTTATTAAAAATAAACACCCTAAATCATCTATGCTATTTTGTGCATTTTGTGACACTCAATCCCTGAATACACAGAAAAAACGCTCTATAACGCAAAAACCCATGTTTATAAAATAATCTTAAAATTTTTTGAAGAATTCAAAAATCACAATACGTGATTTCAGTTTTACCACCCAATATTCTAGAGGGGTGTCGATCATCGACATTGGCGCACTTGTAAAATGTCAGGCATGTGAATCGATGTAGTTGATGGCCCACCCCGTAGTACAAATTGATTACCTGACAGAATCACCGCAATGACCAAAATCATAAAAGACCCGGAAAAAAGGCCAACTTTAAAAGTTATCCATGGGCTCTGTTGTTCACCCAAAGGTGGAACCCTCAATCTTTTCATAGCTCTCTGCCTGTCTCCCCCTTCTAAGTCCTGCGTCACAGAGCCCTCTGTTTCTCTGATCAACCTGTCGATATCCTTGTTTGTGTGGAAATGGGAACTTTCCACTTTTTTCACACGCCATTTTGCCCCGACGTCAACACTGAAAAGCTGAAAAATGCATACTGGGTTCAATGCTGAGAATTCAAGAAAATATGCAAACTTACCTTATCGTGTTTTTTCAAGATTTTTCTGAATCCCGTGAAGTTTAAATTTTGATAATTCTGAAGTAGTATAAGACTCAGGTAAAACTCGCTGAATGCAAGTTTGAGCTCCTGAATCTTCCGAGCCGGCACATTTCTCTTCCGAAGAATGTTTTTCCTTATGGATGTTTTATCTTGTTTGTAATTTTCTATTCCTTGTGCCTCACTCAATTCGCTTTGCAAGCTAGCGAACTTTCTGGTTGCTTCGGCTAGTTTTTCTGAAATATATGATTTTGAGGTGGAATTTTGTGAATGCTGAAGAATTCGATAGACTATTATTTGGAAAATGGGCATCCTAAGGCACCGACGTGAAATCAAGAGTCTCCGAATCAAATTTCATCCCGTATTCGTTTTCGACTGGTTTGAGACTATACAACTGGCACATACAGGGGGGGGGGCACTCGAAATTGATAATAATCCCTTGATAGAAGTTCATGCGATCCCTTATATTTTTTATAAATCAATTCATGGTCCCCCTTGATGTCTCATTCTGGATTGGAAAAATGGTTGCAAAATGGTGGAGTAGGTACCTAGTGAGGATTGTATTCCTGGACTGGACTACGAAACATTCTTCAAAATATTAGACTCAGTAACACCGGTGAAATTGTGGAATGCCTAATTTTAACATATTCTCTCAGGTATGTAGTTACTAACTAAACATAGGAAAAAACTCATAGTATTATTTCTTATCTCGTCAATCCGAACTTTTTTCATAGGATATGCCTCATGATCGTCGATATTTTTTTCAATTTCCAAATTGTCTTTTTGAATCTTTCCTAAAGATCAAAATTCGCTCTTTTACCCGACTGCCCCAAAAGGAGGGGAATGTTATTAGAGTTTATGTATGTATGTCTATTTCTTTTTGACGATCTACAGGCCGAACGGCTTGATGGATGTCAACATATGAGATTTATTTTTTCGAATTGTGGGAGTGGCATAGGCTAGGTTTTTTTTTCGAATTTTTCGTCATCACGTGTTGAAATACTGTTTATGTCATTCGAATAGAAGCAAGGCCGTAGCTAGAAAAAAAATTTCGGGGGGGTCCGTCCGAGGCCGCAGATAGAAAAAAATTTCAAGGGGAGGGGGGTGTCTGTTGAACTGAGCTCTAAAAAAATTTCGGGGGGGTCCGGACACCATCGAACCCCCCCTGGCTACGACCTTGATTTAATCTGGAAGTTGTACTGCCCATTTGAATCATCAATAATAGCAATTCTGCGGACCGACTGCACCCTTACCTAGGGTGGTTCGAGCTCGTGAACGGAACTCGAAAATGAAAAATCGAAAAATAAAAAGTTAAATATTTCATTATCTATGGGGGCTACATCTACATGGGTGATTCTGGTATCAAAATGTAGGTTTTCGAGGTCGCTCCATTCAATAAAAAACAATTCAAAGCCCTAACTATAACCGTTTAGATTTTGATCTGTCAAATGGCATTTTTTGAAAAAATCTGTCATAACTGCCGTCCCTCTCAGCTCCGCCAATAGTTATTTATATTAGGTTGATCAGCATAGTCCCAAGTACCTCTGTGCAGAATATGAGCGATTTGAAAAATTTCAAATTTTGGATGAAAAATGACAAAGGGGTATGACCCCCTAAAAACACCATGTTCGTCAATAAAAAATATAATTGGGGAGGATCTCACGTTATTATTGAATCTCGAATATGTACTGCCCATTTGAATCTTCAATAATAGCAATTCTGCGGACCGACAGCACCCTTACCTAGAGTGGTGTGAGACTGTGAGCTCGTGTACAGAACTCGAAAATGAAAAATCGAAAAATAAAAAGTTAAATTATTTCATTATCTATGGGAGCTTTATGGGTGATTCTGGTATCAAAATGTAGGTTTTCGAGGCCACTCCATTCAATATAAAACAATTCAGAGCCCTAACTATCACCGTTTAGATTTTGACCTGTCAAATGGCATTTTTTGAAAAAATCGGAAATTTCGAACTGTCAAACTGCCGTCCCTCTCATCTCCGCCTCCCCCAATAGTTATTTATATTATGTTGATCAGCATAGTACCAAGTACCTCTGTGCAGAATATGAGCGATTTGAAAAATTTCAAATATTGGATGAAAAATTACAAAGGGGTATGACCCCCTAAAAACACCATGTTTGTCAATAAAAAATATATTTGGGGGGGATCTCACGTTATTATTGAATCTGGAAGTTGTACTGCCCATTTGAATCTTCAATAATAGCAATTCTGCGGACCGACAGCACCCTTACCTAGAGTGGTGTGAGCTCGTGAACAGAACTCGAAAATGAAAAATCGCAAAATATAAAGTGGAATATGAAGATGGGGGCTACATGGGTGATTCTGGTATCAAAATGTAGGTTGTTGAGGCCGCTCCATTCAATAAAAAACAATTCAAAGCCCTAACTATCACCGTTTAGTTTTTGATCTGTCAAATGGCATTTTTTGAAAATATTGGAAATTTGAAAATGTCATAACTGCCGTCCCTCTCATCTCCGCCAATAGTTTTTCATATTATATTGATCAGCATAATCCCAAGTACCACTGTGCAGATTATGAGCGATTTGAAAAATTTCAAATTTTGGATGAAAAATTACAAAGGGGTATGACCCCCTAAAAACACCATGTTTGTCAATAAAAAATATAATTGGGGAGGATCTCACGTTATTATTGAATCTCGAAGTTGTACTGCCCATTTGAATCTTCAATAATAGCAATTCTGCGGACCGACAGCACCCTTACCTAGAGTGGTGTGAGACTGTGAGCTCGTGTACAGAACTCGAAAATGAAAAATCGCAAAATATAAAGTGGAATATTTCATTACCTATGGGGGCTACATGGGTGATTCTGGTATCAAAATGTAGGTTTTCGAGGCCGCTCCATTCAATAAGAAACAATTCAAAGCCCTTACTATCGCCGTTAAGATTTCGACCTGTCAAATGGCATTTTTTGAAAAAATCGAAAAATAAAAATTTAAATATTTCATTATCTATGGGGGCTACATGGGTGATTCTGGTATCAAAATGTAGGTTTTCGAGGCCGCTCCATTCGATAAAAAACAATTCAAAGCCCTTACTATCGCCGTTAAATTTTGACCTGTCAAATGGCATTTTTTGAAAAAATCGGAAATTTAAAAATGTCATAACTGCCGTCCCTCTCATCTCCGCCAATAGTTTTTTATATTATATTGATCAGCATAGTCCCAAGTACCTCTGTGCAGAATATGAGCGATTTGAAAAATTTCAAATTTTGGATGAAAAATGACAAAGTGGTATGACCCCCTAAAAACACCATGTTTGTCAATAAAAAATATATTTGGGGAGGATCTCACGTTATTATTGAATCTGGAAGTTGTACTGCCCATTTGAATCTTCAATAATAGCAATTCTGCGGACCGACAGCACCCTTACCTAGAGTGGTGTGAGCTCGTGAACAGAACTCGAAAATGAAAAATCGAAAAATAAAAAGTTAAATATTTCATTATCTATGGGGGCTACATGGGTGATTCTGGTATCAAAATGTAGGTTTTCGAGGCCGCTCAATTCAATAAAAAACAATTCAAAGCCCTTACTATCACCGTTTAGATTTTGACCTGTCAAATGGCATTTTTTGAAAAAATCGGAAATTTCAAACTGTCATAACTGCCGTCCCTCTCATCTCCGCCAACAGTTTTGTATATTATTTTGATCAGCATAGTCCCAAGTACCTCTGTGCAGAATATGAGCGATTTGAAAAATTTCAAATTTTGGATGAAAAATGACAAAGGGGTATGACCCCCTAAAAACACCATGTTTGTCAATAAAAAATATATTTGGGGAGGATCTCACATTATTATTGAATCTGGAAGTTGTACTGCCCATTTGAATCTTCAATAATAGCAATTCTGCGGACCGACAGCACCCTTACCTAGAGTGGTGTGAGCTCGTGAACAGAACTCGAAAATGAAAAATCGAAAAATAAAAAGTTAAATATTTCATTATCTATGGGGGCTACATGGGTGATTCTGGTATCAAAATGTAGGTTTTCGAGGCCGCTCAATTCAATAAAAAACAATTCAAAGCCCTAACTATCACCGTTCAGATTTTGACCTGTCAAATGGCATTTTTTGAAAAAATCGGAAATTTCAAACTGTCATAACTGCCGTCCCTCTCATCCCCGCCAATAATTATTCATATTATGTTGATCAGCATAGTCCCAAGTACCTCTAAGCAGAATATGAGCGATTGGAAAAATTTCAAATTTTGGATGAAAAATGACAAAGGGGTATGACCCCCTAAAAACACCATGTTTGTCAATAAAAAATATATTTGGGGAGGATCTCAGGTTATTTTTGAATCTGGAAGTTGTACTGCCTATTTGAATCTTCAATAATAGCAATTCTGCGGACCGACAGCACCCTTACCTAGAGTGGTGTGAGCTCGTGAACAGAACTCGAAAATGAAAAATCGAAAAATAAAAAGTTGAATATTTCATTATCTATGGGGGCTACATGGGTGATTCTGGTATCAAAATGTAGGTTTTCGAGGCCGCTCAATTCAATAAAAAACAATTCAAAGCCCTAACTATCACCGTTCAGATTTTGACCTGTTAAATGGCATTTTTTGAAAAAATCGGAAATTTCAAACTGTCATAACTGCCGTCCCTTTCATCCCCGCCAATAATTATTTATATTATGTTGATCAGCATAGTCCCAAGTACCTCTAAGCAGAATATGAGCGATTGGAAAAATTTCAAATTCTGGATGAAAAATGACAAAGGGGTATGACCCCCTAAAAACACCATGTTTGTCAATAAAAAATATATTTGGGGAGGATCTCACGTTATTATTGAATCTGGAAGTTGTACTGCTCATTTGAATCTTCAATAATAGCAATTCTGCGGACCGACAGCACCCTTACCTAGAGTGGTGTGAGCTCGTGAACAGAACAGAACTCGAAAATGAAAAATCGCAAAATATAGAGTGGAATATTTCATTACCTATGGGGGCTACATGGGTGATTCTGGTATCAAAATGTAGGTTTTCGAGGCTGCTCCATTCAATAAAAAACAATTCAAAGCCCTAACTGTCACCGTTTAGATTTTGATCTGTCAATTGGCATTTTTTGAAAAAATCGGAAATTTCAAACTGTCATAACTGCCGTCCCTCTCATCTCCGCCAATAGTAATTTATATTATGTTGATCAGCATATTCCAAAGTATCTTTGTGCAGAATATGAGCGATTGGAAAAATTTCAAATTTTGGATGAAAAATGACAAAGGGGTATGACCCCCTAAAAACACCATGTTTGTCAATAAAAAATATATTTGGGGAGGATCTCACATTATTATTGAATCTGGAAGTTGTACTGCCCATTTGAATCTTCAATAATAGCAATTCTGCGGACCGACAGCACCCTTACCTAGAGTTGTGTGAGCTCGTGAACAGAACTCGAAAATGAAAAATCGAAAAATAAAAATTTAAATACATATTTCATTATCTATTGGGGCTACATGGGTGATTCTGGTATCAAAATGTAGGTTTTCGAGGCCGCTCCATTCGATAAAAAACAATTCAAAGCCCTAACTATCGCCGTTAAGATTTTGACCTGTCAAATGGCATTTTTTGAAAAAATCGGAAATTTCAAACTGTCATAACTGCCGTCCCTCTCATCTCCGCCAACAGTTTTTTATATTATTTTGATCAGCATAGTCCCAAGAACCTCTGTGCAGAATATGAGCGATTTGAAAAATTTCAAATTTTGGATGAAAAATGACAAAGGGGTATGACCCCTTAAAAATACCATGTTTGTCAATAAAAAATATATTTGGGGAGGATCTCACATTATTATTGAATCTGGAAGTTGTACTGCCCATTTGAATCTTCAATAATAGCAATTCTGCGGACCGACAGCACCCTTACCTAGAGTGGTGTGAGCTCGTGAACAGAACTCGAAAATGAAAAATCGAAAAATAAAAAGTTAAATATTTCATTATCTATGGGGGCTACATGGGTGATTCTGGTATCAAAATGTAGGTTTTCGAGGCCGCTCAATTCAATAAAAAACAATTCAAAGCCCTAAATACCACCGTTTAGATTTTGACCTGTCAAATGGCATTTTTTGAAAAAATCGGAAATTTCAAACTGTCATAACTGCCGTCCCTCTCATCTCCGCCAATAGTTTCTTATATTATTTTGATCAGCATAGTCTCAAGTACCTCTGTGCAGAATATGAGCGATTGGAAAAATTTAAAATTTTGGATGAAAAATGACAAAGGGGTATGACCCCCTAAAAACACCATGTTTGTCAATAAAAAATATATTTGAGGAGGATCTCACGTTATATTTGAATCTGGAAGTTGTACTGCCTATTTGAATCTTCAATAATAGCAATTCTGCGGACCGACAGCACCCTTACCTAGAGTGGTGTGAGCTCGTGAACAGAACTCGAAAATGAAAAATCGAAAAATAAAAAGTTAAATATTTCATTATCTATGGGGGCTACATGGATGATTCTGGTATCAAAATGTAGGTTTTCGAGGCTGCTCCATTCAATAAAAAACAATTCAAAGCCCTAACTATCACCGTTTAGATTTTGATCTGTCAAATGGCATTTTTTGAAAAAATCGGAAATTTCAAACTGTCATAACTGCCGTCCCTCTCATCTCCGCCAATAGTAATTTATATTATGTTGATCAGCATATTCCAAAGTATCTCTGTGCAGAATATGAGCGATTTGAAAAATTTCAAATTTTGGATGAAAAATGACAAAGGGGTATGACCCCCTAAAAACACCATGTTTGTCAATAAAAAATATATTTGGGGAGGATCTCACGTTATTATTGAATCTGGAAGTTGTACTGCCCATTTGAATCTTCAATAATAGCAATTCTGCGGACCGACAGCACCCTTACCTAGAGTGGTGTGAGCTCGTGAACAGAACTCGAAAATGAAAAATCGAAAAATAAAAAGTTAAATATTTCATTATCTATGGGGGCTACATGGGTGATTCTGGTATCAAAATGTAGGTTTTCGAGGCCGCTCAATTCAATAAAAAACAATTCAAAGCCCTAACTATCATCGTTTAGATTTTGACCTGTCAAATGGCATTTTTTGAAAAAATCGGAAATTTCAAACTGTCATAACTGCCGTCCCTCTCATCTCCGCCAACAGTTTTTTATATTATTTGGATCAGCATAGTCCCAAGTATCTCTGTGCAGAATATGAGCGATTTGAAAAATTTCAAATTTTGGATGAAAAATGACAAAGGGGTATGACCCCCTAAAAACACCATGTTTGTCAATAAAAAATATATTTGGGGAGGATCTCACATTATTATTGAATCTGGAAGTTGTACTGCCCATTTGAATCTTAAATAATAGCAATTCTGCGGACCGACAGCACCCTTACCTAGAGTGATGTGAGCTCGTGAACAGAACTCGAAAATGAAAAATCGAAAAATAAAAAGTTAAATATTTCATTATCTATGGGGTCTACATGGGTGATTCTGGTATCAAAATGTAGGTTTTCGAGGCCGCTCAATTCAATAAAAAACAATTCATAGCCCTAACTATCACCGTTCAGATTTTTACCTGTCAAATGGCATTTTTTGAAAAAATCGGAAATTTCAAACTGTCATAACTGCCGTCCCTCTCATCTCCGCCAATAGTTTCTTATATTATTTTGATCAGCATAGTCCCAAGTACCTCTGTGCAGAATATGAGCGAATGGAAAAATTTCAAATTTTGGATGAAAAATGACAAAGGGGTATGACCCCCTAAAAACACCATGTTTGTCAATAAAAAATATATTTGGGGAGGATCTCAGGTTATTTTTGAATCTGGAAGTTGTACTGCCTATTTGAATCTTCCATAATAGCAATTCTGCGGACCGACAGCACCCTTACCTAGAGTGGTGTGAGCTCGTGAACAGAACTCGAAAATGAAAAATCGAAAAATAAAAAGTTAAATATTTCATTATCTATGGGGGCTACATGGGTGATTCTGGTATCAAAATGTAGGTTTTCGAGGCTGCTCAATTCAATAAAAAACAATTCAAAGCCCTTACTATCACCGTTTAGATTTTGACCTGTCAAATGGCATTTTTTGAAAAAATCGGAAATTTCAAACTGTCACAACTGCCGTCCCTCTCATCTCCACCAATAATTATTTATATTATGTTAATCAGCATAGTCCCAAGTACCTCTAAGCAGAATATGAGCGATTGGAAAAATTTCAAATTTTGGATGAAAAATGACAAAGGGGTATGACCCCCTAAAAACACCATGTTTGTCAATAAAAAATATATTTGGGGAGGATCTCACGTTATTATTGAATCTGGAAGTTGTACTGCTCATTTGAATCTTCAATAATAGCAATTCTGCGGTCCGACAGCACCCTTACCTAGAGTGGTGTGAGCTCGTGAACAGAACAGAACTCGAAAATGAAAAATCGCAAAATATAGAGTGGAATATTTCATTACCTATGGGGGCTACATGGGTGATTCTGGTATCAAAATGTAGGTTTTCGAGGCTGCTCCATTCAATAAAAAACAATTCAAAGCCCTAACTATCACCGTTTAGATTTTGATCTGTCAAATGGCATTTTTTGAAAAAATCGGAAATTTCAAACTGTCATAACTGCCGTCCCTCTCATCTCCGCCAATAGTAATTTATATTATGTTGATCAGCATATTCCAAAGTATCTCTGTGCAGAATATGAGCGATTTGAAAAATTTCAAATTTTGGATGAAAAATGACAAAGGGGTATGACTCCCTAAAAACACCATGTTTGTCAATAAAAAATATATTTGGGGAGGATCTCACGTTATTATTGAATCTGGAAGTTGTACTGCCCATTTGAATCTTCAATAATAGCAATTCTGCGGACCGACAGCACCCTTACCTAGAGTGGTGTGAGCTCGTGAACAGAACTCGAAAATGAAAAATCGAAAAATAAAAAGTTGAATATTTCATTATCTATGGGGGCTACATGGGTGATTCTGGTATCAAAATGTAGGTTTTCGAGGCCGCTCAATTCAATAAAAAACAATTCAAAGCCCTAAATACCACCGTTTAGATTTTGACCTGTCAAATGGCATTTTTTGAAAAAATCGGAAATTTCAAACTGTCATAACTGCCGTCCCTCTCATCTCCGCCAACAGTTTTTTATATTATTTTGATCAGCATAGTCCCAAGAACCTCTGTGCAGAATATGAGCGATTTGAAAAATTTCAAATTTTGGATGAAAAATGACAAAGGGGTATGACCCCTTAAAAATACCATGTTTGTCAATAAAAAATATATTTGGGGAGGATCTCACATTATTATTGAATCTGGAAGTTGTACTGCCCATTTGAATCTTCAATAATAGCAATTCTGCGGACCGACAGCACCCTTACCTAGAGTGGTGTGAGCTCGTGAACAGAACTCGAAAATGAAAAATCGAAAAATAAAAAGTTAAATATTTCATTATCTATGGGGGCTACATGGGTGATTCTGGTATCAAAATGTAGGTTTTCGAGGCCGCTCAATTCAATAAAAAACAATTCAAAGCCCTAACTATCACCGTTCAGATTTTGATCTGTCAAATGGCATTTTTTGAAAAAATCGGAAATTTCAAACTGTCATAACTGCCGTCCCTCTCATCTCCGCCAATAGTAATTTATATTATGTTGATCAGCATATTCCAAAGTATCTCTGTGCAGAATATGAGCGATTTGAAAAATTTCAAATTTTGGATGAAAAATGACAAAGGGGTATGACCCCCTAAAAACACCATGTTTGTCAATAAAAAATATATTTGGGGAGGATCTCACGTAATTATTGAATCTGGAAGTTGTACTGCCCATTTGAATCTTCAATAATAGCAATTCTGCGGACCGACAGCACCCTTACCTAGAGTGGTGTGAGCTCGTGAACAGAACTCGAAAATGAAAAATCGAAAAATAAAAATTTAAATATTTCATTATCTATGGGGGCTACATGGGTGATTCTGGTATCAAAATGTAGGTTTTCGAGGCCGCTCCATTCGATAAAAAACAATTCAAAGCCCTAACTATCGCCGTTAAGATTTTGACCTGTCAAATGGCATTTTTTGAAAAAATCGGAAATTTAAAAATGTCATAACTGCCGTCCCTCTCATCTCCGCCAATAGTTTTTTATATTATATTGATCAGCATAGTCCCAAGTTCCTCTGTGCAGAATATGAGCGATTTGAAAAATTTCAAATTTTGGATGAAAAATGACAAAGGGGTATGACTCCCTAAAAACACCATGTTTGTCAATAAAAAATATATTTGGGGAGGATCTCACGTTATTATTGAATCTGGAAGTTGTACTGCCCATTTGAATCTTCAATAATAGCAATTCTGCGGACCGACAGCACCCTTACCTAGAGTGGTGTGAGCTCGTGAACAGAACTCGAAAATGAAAAATCGAAAAATAAAAAGTTGAATATTTCATTATCTATGGGGGCTACATGGGTGATTCTGGTATCAAAATGTAGGTTTTCGAGGCCGCTCAATTCAATAAAAAACAATTCAAAGCCCTAAATACCACCGTTTAGATTTTGACCTGTCAAATGGCATTTTTTGAAAAAATCGGAAATTTCAAAACTGTCATAACTGCCGTCCCTCTCATCTCCGCCAACAGTTTTTTATATTATTTTGATCAGCATAGTCCCAAGAACCTCTGTGCAGAATATGAGCGATTTGAAAAATTTCAAATTTTGGATGAAAAATGACAAAGGGGTATGACCCCCTAAAAACACCATGTTTGTCAATAAAAAATATATTTGGGGAGGATCTCACATTATTATTGAATCTGGAAGTTGTACTGCCCATTTGAATCTTCAATAATAGCAATTCTGCGGACCGACAGCACCCTTACCTAGAGTGGTGTGAGCTCGTGAACAGAACTCGAAAATGAAAAATCGAAAAATAAAAAGTTAAATATTTCATTATCTATGGGGGCTACATGGGTGATTCTGGTATCAAAATGTAGGTTTTCGAGGCCGCTCAATTCAATAAAAACCAATTCAAAGCCCTAACTATCACCGTTCAGATTTTGATCTGTCAAATGGCATTTTTTGAAAAAATCGGAAATTTCAAACTGTCATAACTGCCGTCCCTCTCATCTCCGCCAATAGTTTCTTATATTATTTTGATCAGCATAGTCCCAAGTACCTCTGTGCAGAATATGAGCGATTGGAAAAATTTCAAATTTTGGATGAAAAATGACAAAGGGGTATGACCCCCTAAAAACACCATGTTTGTCAATAAAAAATATATTTGGGGAGGATCTCACGTTATTATTGAATCTGGAAGTTGTACTGCTCATTTGAATCTTCAATAATAGCAATTCTGCGGACCGACAGCACCCTTACCTAGAGTGGTGTGAGCTCGTGAACAGAACTCGAAAATGAAAAATCGAAAAATAAAAAGTTAAATATTTCATTATCTATGGGGGCTACATGGGTGATTCTGGTATCAAAATGTAGGTTTTCGAGGCCGCTCAATTCAATAAAAAACAATTCAAAGCCCTAATTATCACCGTTTAGATTTTGACCTGTCAAATGGCATTGTTTGGAAAAATCGGAAATTTCAAACTGTCATAACTGCCGTCCCTCTCATCCCCGCCAATAATTATTTATATTATGTTGATCAGCATAGTCCCAAGTACCTCTAAGCAGAATATGAGCGATTGGAAAAATTTCAAATTTTGGATGAAAAATGACAAAGGGGTATGACCCCCTAAAAACACCATGTTTGTCAATAAAAAATATATTTGGGGAGGATCTCACGTTATTATTGAATCTGGAAGTTGTACTGCTCATTTGAATCTTCAATAATAGCAATTCTGCGGACCGACAGCACCCTTACCTAGAGTGGTGTGAGCTCGTGAACAGAACAGAACTCGAAAATGAAAAATCGCAAAATATAGAGTGGAATATTTCATTACCTATGGGGGCTACATGGGTGATTCTGGTATCAAAATGTAGGTTTTCGAGGCTGCTCCATTCCATAAAAAACAATTCAAAGCCCTAACTATCACCGTTCAGATTTTGATCTGTCAAATGGCATTTTTTGAAAAAATCGGAAATTTAAAAATGTCATAACTGCCGTCCCTCTCATCTCCGCCAATAGTAATTTATATTATGTTGATCAGCATATTCCAAAGTATCTCTGTGCAGAATATGAACGATTTGAAAAATTTCAAATTTTGGATGAAAAATGACAAAGGGGTATGACCCCCTAAAAACACCATGTTTGTCAATAAAAAATATATTTGGGGAGGATCTCACGTAATTATTGAATCTGGAAGTTGTACTGCCCATTTGAATCTTCAATAATAGCAATTCTGCGGACCGACAGCACCCTTACCTAGAGTGGTATGAGCTCGTGAACAGAACTCGAAAATGAAAAATCGAAAAATAAAAAGTTAAATATTTCATTATATATGGGGGCTACATGGGTGATTCTGGTAACAAAATGTAGGTTTTCGAGGCCGCTCAATTCAGTAAAAAACAATTCAAAGCCCTAACTACCACCGTTTAGATTTTGACCTGTCAAATGGCATTGTTTGAAAAAATCGGAAATTTCAAACTGTCATAACTGCCGTCCCTCTCAACTCCGCCAACAGTTTTTTATATTATTTTGATCAGCATAGTCCCAAGTACCTCTGTGCAGAATATGAGCGATTTGAGAAATTTCAAATTTTGGATGAAAAATGACAAAGGGGTATGACCCCCTAAAAACACCATGTTTGTCAATAAAAAATATATTTGGGGAGGATCTCACATTATTATTGAATCTGGAAGTTGTACTGCCCATTTGAATCTTCAATAATAGCAATTCTGCGGACCGACAGCACCCTTACCTAGAGTGGTGCGAGCTCGTGAACAGAACTCGAAAATGAAAAATCGAAAAGTAAAAAGTTAAATATTTCATTATCTATGGGGGCTACATGGATGATTCTGGTATCAAAATGTAGGTTTTCGAGGCCGCTCCATTCAATAAAAAACAATTCAGAGCCCTAACTATCACCGTTCAGATTTTGACATGTCAAATGGCATTTTTTGAAAAAATCGGAAATTTCAAACTGTCATAACTGCCGTCCCTCTCATCTCCGCCAACAGTTTTTTATATTATTTTGATCAGCATAGTCCCAAGTACCTCTGTGCAGAATATGAGCGATTTGAAAAATTTCGAATTTTGGATGAAAAATGACAAAGGGGTATGACACCCTAAAAACACCATGTTTGTCAATAAAAAATATATTTGGGGAGGATCTCACGTTATTATTGGATCTGGAAGTTGTACTGCCCATTTGAATCTTCAATAATAGCAATTCTGCGGACCGACAGCACCCTTACCTAGAGTGGTGCGAGCTCGTGAACAGAACTCGAAAATGAAAAATCGAAAAATAAAAAGTTAAATATTTCATTATCTATGGGGGCTACATGGGTGATTCTGGTATCAAAATGTAGGTTTTCGAGGCCGCTCAATTCAATAAAAAACAATTCAAAGCCCTTACCACCACCGTTTAGATTTTGACCTGTCAAATGGCATTTTTTGAAAAAATCGGAAATTTCAAACTGTCATAACTGCCGTCCCTCTCATCTCCGCCAATAATTATTTATATTATGTTGATCAGCATAGTCCCAAGTACCTCTAAGCAGAATATGAGCGATTTGAAAATTTTCAAATTTTGGATGAAAAATGACAAAGGGGTATGACCTTAAAACACCATGTTTGTCAATAAAAAATATATTTGGGGAGGATCTCACGTTATTATTGAATCTGGAAGTTGTACTGCCCATTTGAATCTTCAATAATAGCAATTCTGCGGACCGACAGCAACCTTACCTAGAGTGGTGTGAGCTCGTGAACAGAACAGAACTCGAAAATGAAAAATCGCAAAATATAGAGTGGAATATTTCATTACCTATGGGGGCTACATGGGTGATTCTGGTATCAAAATGTAGGTTTTCGAGGCCGCTCAATTCAATAAAAAACAATTCAAAGTCCTAACTATCACCGTTAAGATTTTGACCTGTCAAATGGCAGTTTTTGAAAAAATCGGAAATTTCAAACTGTCATAACTGCCGTCCCTCTACTCTCCGCCAATAGTTTTTTATATTATGTTGATCAGCATAGTCCCAAGTACCTCTGTGCAGAATATGAGCGATTTGAAAAATTTCAAATTTTGGATGAAAAATGACAAAGGGGTATGACCCCCTAAAAACACCATGCTTGTCAATAAAAAATATATTTGGGGAGGATCTCACGTTATTATTGAATCTGGAAGTTGTACTGCCCATTTGAATCTTCAATAATAGCAATTCTGCGGACCGACAGCACCCTTACCTAGAGTGGTGCGAGCTCGTGAACAGAACTCGAAAATGAAAAATCGAAAAGTAAAATGTTAAATATTTCATTATCTATGGGGGCTACATGGATGATTCTGGTATCAAAATGTAGGTTTTCGAGGCCGCTCCATTCAATAAAAAACAATTCAAAGCCCTTACTATCACCGTTTAGATTTTGACATGTCAAATGGCATTTTTTGAAAAAATCGGAAATTTCAAACTGTCATAACTGCCGTCCCTCTCATCTCCGCCAATAGTTATTTATATTATATTGATCAGCATAGTCCCAAGTACCTCTGTGCAGAATATGAGCGATTTGAAAAATTTCAAATTTTGGATGAAAAATGACAAAGGGGTATGACCCCCTAAAAACACCATGTTTGTCAATAAAAAATATATTTGGGGAGGATCTCACGTAATTATTGGATCTGGAAGTTGTACTGCCCATTTGAATCTTCAATAATAGCAATTCTGCGGACCGACAGCACCCTTACCTAGAGTGGTTCGAGCTCGTGAACAGAACTCGAAAATGAAAAATCGAAAAATAAAAAGTTAAATATCTTATTATCTATGGGGGCTACATGGGTGATTCTGGTATCAAAATGTAGGTTTTCGAGGCCGCTCCATTCGATAAAAAACAATTCAAAGCCCAGGGCCGTATCTAGGGTGTGGCCAAGTGGCCCCCGCCACAGGCGCAAGGTCCGCAGGGGCGCCAAAAAATATCAAATGAAAAAAAAAAATTTGAGCGCCAAAAAAATTCAAAGAATAAAATATAGAAGCGCCAACAAAATATTCGAGATAACATGTCACGGTTTTCATGTATACGCCAAAAATATTTTTTTGCGTAAGGAGCGCCAATTTGGGGGCGCTGAATAAAATCTTGCCACAGGCGCAGTAGTACCTAGATACGGCCCTGTCAAAGCCCTAACAATCACCGTTTAGATTTTGATCTGTCAAATGGCATTTTTTGAAAAAATCGGAAATTTCAAACTGTCATAACTGCCGTCCCTCTCATCTCCGCCAATAGTTATTTATATTATGTTGATCAGCATAGTCTAGAGTATCTCTGTGCAGAATATGAGCGATTTGAAAAATTTCAAATTTTGGATGAAAAATGACAAAGTGGTATGACCCCCTAAAAACACCATGTTTGTCAATAAAAAATATATTTGGGGAGGATCTCACGTTATTATTGAATCTGGAAGTTGTACTGCCCATTCGAATCTTCAATAATAGCAATTCTGCGGACCGACAGCATCCTTACCTAGAGTGGTGTGAGCTCGTGAACAGAACTCGAAAATGAAAAATCGCAAAATATAAAGTGGAATATTTCATTACCTATGGGGGCTACATGGGTGATTCTGGTATCAAAATGTAGGTTTTCGAGGCCGCTCCATTCAATGAAAAACAAATCAAAGCCCTAACTATCACCGTTTAGATTCTGATCTGTCAAATGGCATTTTTTGAAAAAATCGGAAATTTAAAAATGTCATAACTGCCGTCCCTCTCATCTCCGCCAATAGTTTTTTATATTATTTTGATCAGCATAGTCCCAAGTACCTCTGTGCAGAATATGAGCGATTTGAAAAATTTCAAATTTTGGATGAACAATGACAAAGGGGTATGACCCCCTAAAAACACCATGTTTGTCAATAAAAAATATATTTGGGGAGGATCTCACGTTATTATTGAATCTGAAAGTTGTACTGCCCATTTGAATCTTCAATAATAGCAATTCTGCGGACCGACAGCACCCTTACCTAGAGTTGTGTGAGCTCGTGAACAGAACTCGAAAATGAAAAATCGAAAAATAAAAAGTTGAATATTTCATTATCTATTGGGGCTACATGGGTGATTCTGGTATCAAAATGTATGTTTTCGAGGACTCTCCATTCAATAAAAAACAATTCAAAGCCCTAACTATCACCGTTTAGATTTTGACCTGTCAAATGGCATTTTTTTAAAGAATCGGAAATTTCAAACTGTCATAACTGCCGTCCCTCTCATCTCCGCCAATAGTTATTTATATTATATTGAAAATGAAAAATCGAAAAATAAAAAGTTAAATATTTCATTATCTATGGGGGCTACATGGGTGATTCTGGTATCAAAATGTAGGTTTTCGAGGCCGCTCCATTCAATAAAAAACAATTCAAAGCCCTAACTATCGCCGTTAAGATTTTGAACTGTCAAATGGCATTTTTTTAAAGAATCGGAAATTTCAAACTGTCATAACTGCCGTCCCTCTCATCTCCGCCAATAGTTATTTATATTATATTGAAAATGAAAAATCGAAAAATAAAAAGTTAAATATTTCATTATCTATGGGGGCTACATGGGTGATTCTGGTATCAAAATGTAGGTTTTCGAGGCCGCTCCATTCAATAAAAAACAATTCAAAGCCCTAACTATCGCCGTTAAGATTTTGAACTGTCAAATGGCATTTTTTGAAAAAACTGGAAATTTCAAACTGTCATAACTGCCGTCCCTCTCATCTCCGCCAATAGTTATTTTTATTATATTGATCAGCATAGTCCCAAGTACCTCTGTGCAGAATATGAGCGATTTGAAAAATTTCAAATTTTGGATGAAAAATGACAAAGGGGTATGACCCCCTAAAAACACCATGTTTGTCAATAAAAAATATATTTGGGGAGGATCTCACGTTATTATTGAATCTGAAAGTTGTACTGCCCATTTGAATCTTCAATAATAGCAATTCTGCGGACCGACAGCACCCTTACCTAGAGTGGTGTGAGCTCGTGAACAGAACTCGAAAATGAAAAATCGAAAAATAAAAAGTTGAATATTTCATTATCTATTGGGGCTACATGGGTGATTCTGGTATCAAAATGTATGTTTTCGAGGACTCTCCATTCAATAAAAAACAATTCAAAGCCCTAACTATCACCGTTTAGATTTTGACCTGTCAAATGGCATTTTTTTAAAGAATCGGAAATTTCAAACTGTCATAACTGCCGTCCCTCTCATCTCCGCCAATAGTTATTTATATAATATTGAAAATGAAAAATCGAAAAATAAAAAGTTAAATATTTCATTATCTATGGGGGCTACATGGGTGATTCTGGTATCAAAATGTAGGTTTTCGAGGCCGCTCCATTCAATAAAAAACAATTCAAAGCCCTAACTATCGCCGTTAAGATTTTGAACTGTCAAATGGCATTTTTTGAAAAAACTGGAAATTTCAAACTGTCATAACTGCCGTCCCTCTCATCTCCGCCAATAGTTATTTTTATTATATTGATCAGCATAGTCCCAAGTACCTCTGTGCGGAATATGAGCGATTTGAAAAATTTCAAATTTTGGATGAAAAATGACAAAGGGGTATGACCCCCTAAAAACACCATGCTTGTCAATAAAAAATATATTTGGGGAGGATCTCACGTTATTATTGAATCTGGAAGTTGTACTGCCCATTTGAATCTTCAATAATAGCAATTCTGCGGACCGACAGCACCCTTACCTAGAGCCGTGCGAGCTCGTGAACAGACCTCGAAAATGAAAAATCGAAAAGTAAAATGTTAAATATTTCATTATCTATGGGGGCTACATGGATGATTCTGGTATCAAAATGTAGGTTTTCGAGGCCGCTCCATTCAATAAAAAACAATTCAAAGCCCTAACTATCACCGTTTAGATTTTGACATGTCAAATGGCATTTTTGGAAAAAATCGGAAATTTCAAACTGTCATAACTGCCGTCCCTCTCATCTCCGCCAATAGTTATTTATATTTTATTGATCAGCATAGTCCCAAGTACCTCTGTGCAGAATATGAGCGATTTGAAAAATTTCAAATTTTGGATGAAAAATGACAAAGGGGTATGACCCCCTAAAAACACCATGTTTGTCAATAAAAAATATATTTGGGGAGGATCTCACGTTATTATTGGATCTGGAAGTTGTACTGCCCATTTGAATCTTCAATAATAGCAATTCTGCGGACCGACAGCACCCTTACCTAGAGTGGTTCGAGCTCGTGAACAGAACTCGAAAATGAAAAATCGAAAAATAAAAAGTTAAATATCTTATTATCTATGGGGGCTACATGGGTGATTCTGGTATCAAAATGTAGGTTTTCGAGGCTGCTCCATTCAATAAAAAACAATTCAAAGCCCTAACAATCACCGTTTAGATTTTGATCTGTCAAATGGCATTTTTTGAAAAAATCGGAAATTTCAAACTGTCATAACTGCCGTCCCTCTCATCTCCGCCAATAGTTATTTATATTATGTTGATCAGCATAGTCTAGAGTATCTCTGTGCAGAATATGAGCGATTTGAAAAATTTCAAATTTTGGATGAAAAATGACAAAGTGGTATGACCCCCTAAAAACACCATGTTTGTCAATAAAAAATATATTTGGGGAGGATCTCACGTTATTATTGAATCTGGAAGTTGTACTGCCCATTCGAATCTTCAATAATAGCAATTCTGCGGACCGACAGCATCCTTACCTAGAGTGGTGTGAGCTCGTGAACAGAACTCGAAAATGAAAAATCGCAAAATATAAAGTGGAATATTTCATTACCTATGGGGGCTACATGGGTGATTCTGGTATCAAAATGTAGGTTTTCGAGGCCGCTCCATTCAATGAAAAACAAATCAAAGCCCTAACTATCACCGTTTAGATTCTGATCTGTCAAATGGCATTTTTTGAAAAAATCGGAAATTTAAAAATGTCATAACTGCCGTCCCTCTCATCTCCGCCAATAGTTTTTTATATTATTTTGATCAGCATAGTCCCAAGTACCTCTGTGCAGAATATGAGCGATTTGAAAAATTTCAAATTTTGGATGAACAATGACAAAGGGGTATGACCCCCTAAAAACACCATGTTTGTCAATAAAAAATATATTTGGGGAGGATCTCACGTTATTATTGAATCTGAAAGTTGTACTGCCCATTTGAATCTTCAATAATAGCAATTCTGCGGACCGACAGCACCCTTACCTAGAGTGGTGTGAGCTCGTGAACAGAACTCGAAAATGAAAAATCGAAAAATAAAAAGTTGAATATTTCATTATCTATTGGGGCTACATGGGTGATTCTGGTATCAAAATGTATGTTTTCGAGGACTCTCCATTCAATAAAAAACAATTCAAAGCCCTAACTATCGCCGTTAAGATTTTGAACTGTCAAATGGCATTTTTTTAAAGAATCGGAAATTTCAAACTGTCATAACTGCCGTCCCTCTCATCTCCGCCAATAGTTATTTATATTATATTGAAAATGAAAAATCGAAAAATAAAAAGTTAAATATTTCATTATCTATGGGGGCTACATGGGTGATTCTGGTATCAAAATGTAGGTTTTCGAGGCCGCTCCATTCAATAAAAAACAATTCAAAGCCCTAACTATCGCCGTTAAGATTTTGAACTGTCAAATGGCATTTTTTGAAAAAACTGGAAATTTCAAACTGTCATAACTGCCGTCCCTCTCATCTCCGCCAATAGTTATTTTTATTATATTGATCAGCATAGTCCCAAGTACCTCTGTGCAGAATATGAGCGATTTGAAAAATTTCAAATTTTGGATGAAAAATGACAAAGGGGTATGACCCCCTAAAAACACCATGTTTGTCAATAAAAAATATATTTGGGGAGGATCTCACGTTATTATTGAATCTGAAAGTTGTACTGCCCATTTGAATCTTCAATAATAGCAATTCTGCGGACCGACAGCACCCTTACCTAGAGTGGTGTGAGCTCGTGAACAGAACTCGAAAATGAAAAATCGAAAAATAAAAAGTTGAATATTTCATTATCTATTGGGGCTACATGGGTGATTCTGGTATCAAAATGTATGTTTTCGAGGACTCTCCATTCAATAAAAAACAATTCAAAGCCCTAACTATCACCGTTTAGATTTTGACCTGTCAAATGGCATTTTTTTAAAGAATCGGAAATTTCAAACTGTCATAACTGCCGTCCCTCTCATCTCCGCCAATAGTTATTTATATAATATTGAAAATGAAAAATCGAAAAATAAAAAGTTAAATATTTCATTATCTATGGGGGCTACATGGGTGATTCTGGTATCAAAATGTAGGTTTTCGAGGCCGCTCCATTCAATAAAAAACAATTCAAAGCCCTAACTATCGCCGTTAAGATTTTGAACTGTCAAATGGCATTTTTTGAAAAAACTGGAAATTTCAAACTGTCATAACTGCCGTCCCTCTCATCTCCGCCAATAGTTATTTTTATTATATTGATCAGCATAGTCCCAAGTACCTCTGTGCGGAATATGGGCGATTTGAAAAATTTCAAATTTTGGATGAAAAATGACAAAGGGGTATGACCCCCTAAAAACACCATGCTTGTCAATAAAAAATATATTTGGGGAGGATCTCACGTTATTATTGAATCTGGAAGTTGTAATGCCCATTTGAATCTTCAATAATAGCAATTCTGCGGACCGACAGCACCCTTACCTAGAGCGGTGCGAGCTCGTGAACAGACCTCGAAAATGAAAAATCGAAAAGTAAAATGTTAAATATTTCATTATCTATGGGGGCTACATGGATGATTCTGGTATCAAAATGTAGGTTTTCGAGGCCGCTCCATTCAATAAAAAACAATTCAAAGCCCTAACTATCACCGTTTAGATTTTGACATGTCAAATGGCATTTTTTGAAAAAATCGGAAATTTCAAACTGTCATAACTGCCGGCCCTCTCATCTCCGCCAATAGTTATTTATATTATATTGATCAGCATAGTCCCAAGTACCTCTGTGCAGAATATGAGCGATTTGAAAAATTTCAAATTTTGGATGAAAAATGACAAAGGGGTATGACCCCCTAAAAACACCATGTTTGTCAATAAAAAATATATTTGGGGAGGATCTCACGTAATTATTGGATCTGGAAGTTGTACTGCCCATTTGAATCTTCAATAATAGCAATTCTGCGGACCGACAGCACCCTTACCTAGAGTGGTTCGAGCTCGTGAACAGAACTCGAAAATGAAAAATCGAAAAATAAAAAGTTAAATATCTTATTATCTATGGGGGCTACATGGGTGATTCTGGTATCAAAATGTAGGTTTTCGAGGCCGCTCCATTCGATAAAAAACAATTCAAAGCCCTAACAATCACCGTTTAGATTTTGATCTGTCAAATGGCATTTTTTGAAAAAATCGGAAATTTCAAACTGTCATAACTGCCGTCCCTCTCATCTCCGCCAATAGTTATTTATATTATGTTGATCAGCATAGTCTAGAGTATCTCTGTGCAGAATATGAGCGATTTGAAAAATTTCAAATTTTGGATGAAAAATGACAAAGTGGTATGACCCCCTAAAAACACCATGTTTGTCAATAAAAAATATATTTGGGGAGGATCTCACGTTATTATTGAATCTGGAAGTTGTACTGCCCATTCGAATCTTCAATAATAGCAATTCTGCGGACCGACAGCACCCTTACCTAGAGTGGTGTGAGCTCGTGAACAGAACTCGAAAATGAAAAATCGCAAAATATAAAGTGGAATATTTCATTACCTATGGGGGCTACATGGGTGATTCTGGTATCAAAATGTAGGTTTTCGAGGCCACTCCATTCAATTAAAAACAAATCAAAGCCCTAACTATCACCGTTTAGATTCTGATCTGTCAAATGGCATTTTTTGAAAAAATCGGAAATTTAAAAATGTCATAACTGCCGTCCCTCTCATCTCCGCCAATAGTTTTTTATATTATTTTGATCAGCGTAGTCCCAAGTACCTCTGTGCAGAATATGAGCGATTTGAAAAATTTCAAATTTTGGATGAAAAATGACAAAGGGGTATGACCCCCTAAAAAACACCATGTTTGTCAATAAAAAATATATTTGTGGAGGATCTCACGTTATTATTGAATCTGAAAGTTGTACTGCCCATTTGAATCTTCAATAATAGCAATTCTGCGGACCGACAGCACCCTTACCTAGAGTGGTGTGAGCTCGTGAACAGAACTCGAAAATGAAAAATCGAAAAATAAAAAGTTGAATATTTCATTATCTATTGGGGCTACATGGGTGATTCTGGTATCAAAATGTATGTTTTCGAGGACTCTCCATTCAATAAAAAACAATTCAAAGCCCTAACTATCACCGTTTAGATTTTGACCTGTCAAATGGCATTTTTTTAAAGAATCGGAAATTTCAAACTGTCATAACTGCCGTCCCTCTCATCTCCGCCAATAGTTATTTATATAATATTGAAAATGAAAAATCGAAAAATAAAAAGTTAAATATTTCATTATCTATGGGGGCTACATGGGTGATTCTGGTATCAAAATGTAGGTTTTCGAGGCCGCTCCATTCAATAAAAAACAATTCAAAGCCCTAACTATCGCCATTAAGATTTTGAACTGTCAAATGGCATTTTTTGAAAAAACTGGAAATTTCAAACTGTCATAACTGCCGTCCCTCTCATCTCCGCCAATAGTTATTTTTATTATATTGATCAGCATAGTCCCAAGTACCTCTGTGCAGAATATGAGCGATTTGAAAAATTTCAAATTGTGGATGAAAAATGACAAAGGGGTATGACCCCCTAAAAACACCATGCTTGTCAATAAAAAATATATTTGGGGAGGATCTCACGTTATTATTGAATCTGGAAGTTGTACTGCCCATTTGAATCTTCAATAATAGCAATTCTGCGGACCGACAGCACCCTTACCTAGAGTGGTGCGAGCTCGTGAACAGAACTCGAAAATGAAAAAACGAAAAATATAAATTTAAATATTTCATTATCTATGGGGGCTACATGGGTGATTCTGGTATCAAAATGTAGGTTTTCGAGGCCGCTCCATTCAATAAAAAACAATTCAAAGCCCTAACTATCGCCGTTTAGATTTTGACCTGTCAAATGGCATTTTTTGAAAAAATCGGAAATTTCAAACTGTCATAACTGCCGTCCCTCTCATCTCCGCCAATAGTTTTTTATATTATGTTGATCAGCATAGTCCCAAGTACCTCTGTGCAGAATATGAGCGATTTGAAAAATTTCAAATTTTGGATGAAAAATGACAAAGGGGTATGACCCCCTAAAAACACCATGTTTGTCAATAAAAAATATATTTGGGGAGGATCTCACGTTATTATTGAATCTGGAAGTTGTACTGCCCATTTGAATCTTCAATAATAGCAATTCTGCGGACCCACAGCACCCTTACCTAGAGTGGTGTGAGCTCGTGAACAGAACTCGAAAATGAAAAATCGAAAAATAAAAAGTTGAATATTTCATTATCTATGGGGGCTACATGGGTGATTCTGGTATCAAAATGTAGGTTTTCGAGGCCGCTCCATTCAATAAAAAACAATTCAAAGCCCTTACAATCACCGTTTAGGTTTTGATCTGTCAAATGGCATTTTTTGAAAAAATCGGAAATTTCAAACTGTCATAACTGCCGTCCCTCTCATCTCCGTCAATAGTTATTTATATTATGTTGATCAGCATAGTCTAGAGTATCTCTGTGCAGAATATGAGCAATTTGAAAAATTTCAAATTTTGGATGAAAAATGACAAAGTGGTATGACCCCCTAAAAACACCATGTTTGTCAATAAAAAATATAGTTGGGGAGGATCTCACGTTATTATTGAATCTGGAAGTTGTACTGCCCATTCGAATCTTCAATAATAGCAATTCTGCGGACCGACAGCACCCTTACCTAGAGTGGTGTGAGCTCGTGAACAGAACTCGAAAATGAAAAATCGCAAAATATAAAGTGGAATATTTCATTACCTATGGGGGCTACTTGGGTGATTCTGGTATCAAAATGTAGGTTTTCGAGGCCGCTCCATTCAATGAAAAACAAATCAAAGCCCTAACTATCACCGTTTAGATTCTGATCTGTCAAATGGCATTTTTTGAAAAAATCGGAAATTTAAAAATGTCATAACTGCCGTCCCTCTCATCTCCGCCAATAATTATTTATATTATATTGATCAGCATAGTCCCAAGTACCTCTGTGCAGAACATGAGCGATTTGAAAAATTTCAAATTTTGGATGAAAAATGACAAAGGGGTATGACCCCCTAAAAACACCATGCTTGTCAATAAAAATATATTTGGGAAGGATCTCACGTTATTATTGAATCTGGAAGTTGTACTGCCCATTTGAATCTTCAATAATAGCAATTCTGCGGACCGACAGCACCCTTACCTAGAGTGGTGCGAGCTCGTGAACAGAACTCGAAAATGAAAAATCGAAAAGTAAAAAGTTAAATATTTCATTATCTATGGGGGCTACATGGATGATTCTGGTATCAAAATGTAGGTTTTCGAGGCCGCTCCATTCAATGAAAAACAAATCAAAGCCCTAACTATCACCGTTTAGATTCTGATCTGTCAAATGGCATTTTTTGAAAAAATCGGAAATTTAAAAATGTCATAACTGCCGTCCCTCTCATCTCCGCCAATAATTATTTATATTATGTTGATCAGCATAGTCCCAAGTACCTCTGTGCAGAATATGAGCGATTTGAAAAATTTCAAATTTTGGATGAAAAATGACAAAGGGGTATGACCCCCTAAAAACACCATGCTTGTCAATAAAAATATATTTGGGAAGGATCTCACGTTATTATTGAATCTGGAAGTTGTACTGCCCATTTGAATCTTCAATAATAGCAATTCTGCGGACCGACAGCAACCTTACCTAGAGTGGTGTGAGCTCGTGAACAGAACAGAACTCGAAAATGAAAAATCGCAAAATATAGAGTGGAATATTTCATTACCTATGGGGGCTACATGGGTGATTCTGGTATCAAAATGTAGGTTTTCGAGGCCGCTCAATTCAATAAAAAACAATTCAAAGCCCTAACTATCACCGTTTAGATTTTGACATGTCAAATGGCATTTTTTGAAAAAATCGGAAATTTCAAACTGTCATAACTGCCGTCCCTCTCATCTCCGCCAATAATTATCTATATTATGTTGATCAGCATAGTCCCAAGTACCTCTAAGCAGAATATGAGCGATTTGAAAATTTTCAAATTTTGGATGAAAAATGACAAAGGGGTATGACCCCCTAAAAACACCATGTTTGTCAATAAAAAATATATTTGGGGAGGATCTCACGTTATTATTGAATCTGGAAGTTGTACTGCCCATTTGAATCTTCAATAATAGCAATTCTGCGGACCGATAGCACCCTTACCTAGAGTGGTGTGAGCTCGTGAACAGAACTCGAAAATGAAAAATCGAAAAATAAAAAGTTGAATATTTCATTATCTATGGGGGCTACATGGGTGATTCTGGTATCAAAATGTAGGTTTTCGAGGCCGCTCCATTCAATAAAAAACAATTCAAAGCCCTTACAATCACCGTTTAGATTTTGATCTGTCAAATGGCATTTTTTGAAAAAATCGGAAATTTCAAACTGTCATAACTGCCGTTCCTCTCATCTCCGCCAATAGTAATTCATATTATGTTGATCAGCATAGTCCAAAGTATCTCTGTGCAGAATATGAGCGATTTGAAAAATTTCAAATTTTGGATGAAAAATGACAAAGGGGTATGACCCCCTAAAAACACCATGTTTGTCAATAAAAAATATATTTGGGGAGGATCTCACGTTATTATTGAATCTGGAAGTTGTACTGCCCATTTGAATCTTCAATAATAGCAATTCTGCGGACCGACAGCACCCTTACCTAGAGTGGTGTGAGCTCGTGAACAGAACTCGAAAATGAAAAATCGAAAAATAAAAAGTTAAATATTTCATTATCTATGGGGGCTACATGGGTGATTCTGGTATCAAAATGTAGGTTTTCGAGGCCGCTCAATTCAATAAAAAACAATTCAAAGCCCTAACTATCACCGTTAAGATTTTGACCTGTCAAATGGCATTTTTTGAAAAAATCGGAAATTTCAAACTGTCATAACTGCCGTCCCTCTCATCTCCGCCAATAGTTTTTTATATTATGTTGATCAGCATAGTCCCAAGTACCTCTGTGCAGAATATGAGCGATTTGAAAAATTTCAAATTTTGGATGAAAAATGACAAAGGGGTATGACCCCCTAAAAACACCATGCTTGTCAATAAAAATATATTTGGGAAGGATCTCACGTTATTATTGAATCTGGAAGTTGTACTGCCCATTTGAATCTTCAATAATAGCAATTCTGCGGACCGACAGCACCCTTACCTAGAGTGGTTCGAGCTCGTGAACAGAACTCGAAAATGAAAAATCGAAAAATAAAAAGTTAAATATCTTATTATCTATGGGGGCTACATGGGTGATTCTGGTATCAAAATGTAGGTTTTCGAGGCCGCTCCATTCAATAAAAAACAATTCAAAGCCCTTACAATCACCGTTAAGATTTTGATCTGTCAAATGGCATTTTTTGAAAAAATCGGAAATTTCATACTGTCATAACTGCCGTCCCTCTCATCTCCGTCAATAGTTATTTATATTATGTTGATCAGCATAGTCTTGAGTATCTCTGTGCAGAATATGAGCGATTTGAAAAATTTCAAATTTTGGATGAAAAATGACAAAGTGGTATGACCCCCTAAAAACACCATGTTTGTCAATAAAAAATATATTTGGGGAGGATCTCACGTTATTATTGAATCTGGAAGTTGTACTGCCCATTCGAATCTTCAATAATAGCAATTTTGCGGACCGACAGCACCCTTACCTAGAGTGGTGTGAGCTCGTGAACAGAACTCGAAAATGAAAAATCGCAAAATATAAAGTGGAATATTTCATTACCTATGGGGGCTACATGGGTGATTCTGGTATCAAAATGTAGGTTTTCGAGGCCGCTCCATTCTATGAAAAACAAATCAAAGCCCTAACTATCACCGTTTAGATTCTGATCTGTCAAATGGCATTTTTTGAAAAAATCGGAAATTTAAAAATGTCATAACTGCCGTCCCTCTCATCTCCGCCAATAGTTTTTTATATTATTTTGATCAGCATAGTCCCAAGTACCTCTGTGCAGAATATGAGCGATTTGAAAATTTTCAAATTTTGGATGAAAAATGACAAAGGGGTATGACCTCCTAAAAACACCATGTTTGTCAATAAAAAATATATTAGGGGAGGATCTCACGTTATTATTGAATCTGGAAGTTGTACTGCCCATTTGAATCTTCAATAATAGCAATTCTGCGGACCGACAGCACCCTTACCTAGAGTGGTGTGAGCTCGTGAACAGAACTCAAAAATGAAAAATCGAAAAATAAAAAGTTGAATATTTCATTATCTATTGGGGCTACATGGGTGATTCTGGTATCAAAATGTAGGTTTTCGAGGACGCTCCATTCAATAAAAAACAATTCAAAGCCCTAACTATCACCGTTAAGATTTTGACCTGTCAAATGGCATTTTTTGAAAATATCGGAAATTTCAAACTGTCATAACTGCCGTCCCTCTCATCCCCGCCAATAATTATTTATATTATGTTGATCAGCATAGTCCCAAGTACCTCTAAGCAGAATATGAGCGATTTGAAAATTTTCAAATTTTCGATGAAAAATGACAAAGGGGTATGACCTCCTTAAAACACCATGTTTTTCATAAGTAATATCATAAGTGCATCCAATTTTTCCGAAAAAAATCGAAAAAACACGTTGCTAAGTAATATTTTAACAAGAAGCATGAGTGCTGGTGGCAACAAAAATCCGAGTCGAAGACGAGGATTTTTGCACCTGCACGAATGCTTTTTGTTAAAAAAATATTACTTCGCACTGTGTTTTTTCGATTTTTTTCACAGGAAAAATTAGATGCACGAATGCTATTTGACAAGACTATTTCATGAGTAACAGATTATTCTGGATGCATCTATGTATGTATTATTAATTTTCGTTGACAACAACTGTCAAGTTTTGCCGCGGGTAAACCCGAAAAAACTGCTGACAGCTGCTTCCATACAGTTTTTCCATCTAGAAACCATTTGTGATTCAAAATTGCGCGTTTCTGATTGGTGGGAATTAAGACGAGGGAAATAGTCAATAAAAAATATATTTGGGGAGGATCTCGCGTTATTATTGAATCTGGAAGTTGTACTGCTCATTTGAATCTTCAATAATAGCAATTCTGCGGACCGACAGCACCCTTACCTAGAGTGGTGTGAGCTCGTGAACAGAACAGAACTCGAAAATGAAAAATCGCAAAATATAGAGTGGAATATTTCATTACCTATGGGGGCTACATGGGTGATTCTGGTATCAAAATGTAGGTTTTCGAGGCTGCTCCATTCAATAAAAAACAATTCAAAGCCCTAACTATCACCGTTTAGATTTTGATCTGTCAAATGGCATTTTATGAAAAAATCGGAAATTTCAAACTGTCATAACTGCCGTCCCTCTCATCTCCGCCAATAGTAATTTATATTATGTTGATCAGCATAGTCCAATCCAAAGTATCTCTGTGCAGAATATGAGCGATTTGAAAAATTTCAAATTTTGGATGAAAAATGACAAAGGGGTATGACCCCCTAAAAACACCATGTTTGTCAATAAAAAATATATTTGGGGAGGATCTCACGTTATTATTGAATCTGGAAGTTGTACTGCCCATTTGAATCTTCAATAATAGCAATTCTGCGGACCGACAGCACCCTTACCTAGAGTGGTGTGAGCTCGTGAACAGAACTCGAAAATGAAAAATCGAAAAATAAAAAGTTGAATATTTCATTATCTATGAGGGCTACATGGGTGATTCTGGTATCAAAATGTAGGTTTTCGAGGCCGCTCAATTCAATAAAAAACAATTCAAAGCCCTAACTATCACCGTTTAGATTTTGACCTGTCAAATGGCATTTTTTGAAAAAATCGGAAATTTCAAACTGTCATAACTGCCGTCCCTCTCATCTCCGCCAACAGTTTTTTATATTATTTTGATCAGCATAGTCCCAAGAACCTCTGTGCAGAATATGAGCGATTTGAAAAATTTCAAATTTTGGATGAAAAATGACAAAGGGGTATGACCCCTTAAAAATACCATGTTTGTCAATAAAAAATATATTTGGGGAGGATCTCACATTATTATTGAATCTGGAAGTTGTACTGCCCATTTGAATCTTCAATAATAGCAATTCTGCGGACCGACAGCACCCTTACCTAGAGTGGTGTGAGCTCGTGAACAGAACTCGAAAATGAAAAATCGAAAAATAAAAAGTTAAATATTTCATTATCTATGGGGGCTACATGGGTGATTCTGGTATCAAAATGTAGGTTTTCGAGGCCGCTCAATTCAATAAAAAACAATTCAAAGCCCTAACTATCACCGTTCAGATTTTGATCTGTCAAATGGCATTTTTTGAAAAAATCGGAAATTTCAAACTGTCATAACTGCCGTCCCTCTCATCTCCGCCAATAGTAATTTATATTATGTTGATCAGCATATTCCAAAGTAACTCTGTGCAGAATATGAGCGATTTGAAAAATTTCAAATTTTGGATGAAAAATGACAAAGGGGTATGACCCCCTAAAAACACCATGTTTGTCAATAAAAAATATATTTGGGGAGGATCTCACGTAATTATTGAATCTGGAAGTTGTACTGCCCATTTGAATCTTCAATAATAGCAATTCTGCGGACCGACAGCACCCTTACCTAGAGTGGTGTGAGCTCGTGAACAGAACTCGAAAATGAAAAATCGAAAAATAAAAATTTAAATATTTCATTATCTATGGGGGCTACATGGGTGATTCTGGTATCAAAATGTAGGTTTTCGAGGCCGCTCCATTCGATAAAAAACAATTCAAAGCCCTAACTATCGCCGTTAAGATTTTGACCTGTCAAATGGCATTTTTTGAAAAAATCGGAAATTTAAAAATGTCATAACTGCCGTCCCTCTCATCTCCGCCAATAGTTTTTTATATTATATTGATCAGCATAGTCCCAAGTTCCTCTGTGCAGAATATGAGCGATTTGAAAAATTTCAAATTTTGGATGAAAAATGACAAAGGGGTATGACTCCCTAAAAACACCATGTTTGTCAATAAAAAATATATTTGGGGAGGATCTCACGTTATTATTGAATCTGGAAGTTGTACTGCCCATTTGAATCTTCAATAATAGCAATTCTGCGGACCGACAGCACCCTTACCTAGAGTGGTGTGAGCTCGTGAACAGAACTCGAAAATGAAAAATCGAAAAATAAAAAGTTGAATATTTCATTATCTATGGGGGCTACATGGGTGATTCTGGTATCAAAATGTAGGTTTTCGAGGCCGCTCAATTCAATAAAAAACAATTCAAAGCCCTAAATACCACCGTTTAGATTTTGACCTGTCAAATGGCATTTTTTGAAAAAATCGGAAATTTCAAAACTGTCATAACTGCCGTCCCTCTCATCTCCGCCAATAGTTTCTTATATTATTTTGATCAGCATAGTCCCAAGAACCTCTGTGCAGAATATGAGCGATTTGAAAAATTTCAAATTTTGGATGAAAAATGACAAAGGGGTATGACCCCCTAAAAACACCATGTTTGTCAATAAAAAATATATTTGGGGAGGATCTCACGTTATTATTGAATCTGGAAGTTGTACTGCTCATTTGAATCTTCAATAATAGCAATTCTGCGGACCGACAGCACCCTTACCTAGAGTGGTGTGAGCTCGTGAACAGAACTCGAAAATGAAAAATCGAAAAATAAAAAGTTAAATATTTCATTATCTATGGGGGCTACATGGGTGATTCTGGTATCAAAATGTAGGTTTTCGAGGCCGCTCAATTCAATAAAAAACAATTCAAAGCCCTAATTATCACCGTTTAGATTTTGACCTGTCAAATGGCATTGTTTGGAAAAATCGGAAATTTCAAACTGTCATAACTGCCGTCCCTCTCATCCCCGCCAATAATTATTTATATTATGTTGATCAGCATAGTCCCAAGTACCTCTAAGCAGAATATGAGCGATTGGAAAAATTTCAAATTTTGGATGAAAAATGACAAAGGGGTATGACCCCCTAAAAACACCATGTTTGTCAATAAAAAATATATTTGGGGAGGATCTCACGTTATTATTGAATCTGGAAGTTGTACTGCTCATTTGAATCTTCAATAATAGCAATTCTGCGGACCGACAGCACCCTTACCTAGAGTGGTGTGAGCTCGTGAACAGAACAGAACTCGAAAATGAAAAATCGCAAAATATAGAGTGGAATATTTCATTACCTATGGGGGCTACATGGGTGATTCTGGTATCAAAATGTAGGTTTTCGAGGCTGCTCCATTCCATAAAAAACAATTCAAAGCCCTAACTATCACCGTTCAGATTTTGATCTGTCAAATGGCATTTTTTGAAAAAATCGGAAATTTAAAAATGTCATAACTGCCGTCCCTCTCATCTCCGCCAATAGTAATTTATATTATGTTGATCAGCATATTCCAAAGTATCTCTGTGCAGAATATGAACGATTTGAAAAATTTCAAATTTTGGATGAAAAATGACAAAGGGGTATGACCCCCTAAAAACACCATGTTTGTCAATAAAAAATATATTTGGGGAGGATCTCACGTAATTATTGAATCTGGAAGTTGTACTGCCCATTTGAATCTTCAATAAATTTTATCGATGTATGTCTGAATAGAAGTGTCGCTTATTGCTCTCCAGTTTTCTGTCTGTTTAACGGTGAAATATCGGTCGAATATTTTCGATTTTTTGGTTGAGTGATTTCCAGATTTCACAGGTACGAATATATTTTCTTGTTCCCAAATCAACCTATTCTGACCGTGGTGGTTTGTGTCGGCAAATTGCCATTTTTTCTCACTCGTAATTTAATTTGCCTTTGTTTATTGTCTATATCTATGTTCACGCTCACGCGTCTGCTCGTCTCCCCACCTTCTGCGCGCTGTGAGTTGTCGTTATCAACCTCCTCGTTGACTCCTTCATTCGTTCTCGGTTCAGTTCTTACGTTCAGTACTGACTGGGAACCATTGTTGAGGATTGGGGACTGGGGTTTCGCTTGCGACTTGCGGATTTAACTCTGGGTGGTCGCGTGATTTTCACATCCCTGCTTCGCGCTATACTGCAGATCGTTTTTTTTTTCTGCTCCATCTTCTTCATTCCTTCTCCTTTCCGTGGCCTACCCTATCTGTGTTTGAGTCTCTCTTATCGGCCCAAGAGAGTGAAGTTTGTAATTTCCTATTCCTTTCCTGATACAAACATCTGCTATTGCGTTTCTCTCTGCCATCGTCAACGGTTCACAGATGGCTAAGTGTCATATATGTTCGAAACCAACTACTTCTACTCGCTTTTCTAACTGTTCCAAGTGCAAACATTCATTTCATTTAGAATGCCTCAACTTATCGCCTGAAGAGTTGAACTTGCTCGATGCGAGTTGGATATGTAGTTATTGTAGGAGGGAGGGTCGATCTCTTCGTAGTAAATCCACTTCTTCGTCTCTACCAACATCGTCGTCTCCCATGAGCGATGATCAGTTCACTTTACTTATGGCTAAACTGAGTGAGATTTCTACCGATATATCTGTCATCAAGGCCACCCAACTAACTTTGCAATCGGATCTGACTGAGTGTAAATCCATTCTTGAGAAACACTCGTCGGAAATACGCAGTCATGGCGACACACTGGCACAACATTCTGAGGCCATTGGTCGACACGATGAGGATATTACCTCCTGCATTTCTAAGATTGATGTCTTGTCTGCAAGTCATAGCTCACTCAAGGTTGCTGTTGATTCTGCTGGTCAAAGATTGCTAAAAGTTGAGACTTCTCAGCTTACTGCCTCCAACAGCGCTACACCTGATCCCGCCCTCCGACCATCGGAACTACTTGACCGCCTGCGTAGATCTCATAATGTTTTAATCCGCGGTTTACCTGAGACGAACCCTGCAGAGGATCTGTCTGCCGTTTCCGGGATTCTCGATTATGTGGTTCCTGATGCTAGCTCTCAGCGCGTTTCGGTTGCGAGATTTGGTTCCACTTCTAGTAACCGTCCAAGAATTTTAAAGGTATCATTCGCTAACCCAATGATAGTTACTAGGGTTCTTAAAAACAAAACTGTAATAAAGAATGTACCAGACTGGCGGAACCTTAACATTTCTGATGACAAGACCCCCCTTCAAATCAGAGAACTCGGCAACTTGCGGGAGGAGCTTAAGCGAAGACTAGACGCGGGTGAATCTGGTATCGATATCAAATATGTATCTGGCATCCCCACAATCACCAAATTACCAGCTCCCAAAAACTCAAAAAACTAGTTGGTACTTGCGAGTGGTCCGTCACCTACACCAACACTCAGTCTCTGCCTTCTAAGTACCTCGAACTTCTCGCATATGTTGGCTTTCACCATCCGACCTTCATCCTGGTTGCGGAATCTTGGTTGCAGCCTGCAATTCCGGATGCTTTGGTGGCATTACCTGGCTACTCCGTGTACAGACATGACAGCGTGACGACTTTAGGCCATGGGGGGGTTTGTATTTATGTAGCTAGTGAGATTTTCAGCTCTTTCTCACTTCGGACCTTAAGTCCTGATTTGCCTGGAGTCGATTGCCTATTCATCGATCTCCTAATTGGGAGCTCTTGCTGCTTCACCATTGGTTGCATCTACCGACCACGTCCGTGTCCTTCTGATGCTCGGGTGGCTGCTCTGCTTGGAGACCTCTCCACGAGTAGGCGCAATCTCTATGTGTCGGGCGATTTCAACATGCCTGAGGTAGTTTGGCCGTTGTCGACGAGAATTTACAACACGGCTTCTAGTGTTTTTGTCGACTGCATCCGCGACAATAATCTTATTCAGTTGATCGAGTTCCCAACCCGTTTTCGTAACTCGCAGTCTCCGTCGCTTCTTGATTTAGTGCTGGTTAATGACTCTGACATTGTCTCAAACATCGAACAACATCCACCATTGGGTAAATCTGACCATGTTGTCTTACATTCCACGTTGCAGTTGCAGTTCCCTGCCGTTAATAATAAAACAATCAAAACCCTGAAAATTACGGATTACTTACGGCTCAATCGATTGGTTGAGGGGGTTGACTGGGTGTCTTTGCTCCGACCGGCCGCTGATGCTGACCTGAAGTGGGACTATTTCACCGAAACTTTGCAAGGTTTGGTCGAGACTTGTACTTATACAAAAACTATTCCCTTTATACCGGCGAAGCCTTGGATCGATGCCAATATACTTAAGCTGATCCGTCACAAGAAATCCATATGGCAACGTTTCAAACGTCGGAATGATCGAAGAGATTATGAAGCTCATCGAATTTTCTCAAACCATCTCTCTTCTGTCCTTGCGAACGCTAAGAGAGAATTCGAGCTGCAGCTGACGCGCTCTGGCGATCGCAAAGGTTTCTTCAAATATGTCAGGTCGACCTTGAATTCCAAAGTTGGTGTTCCACTGGTCTTCAATCAAAATAATCAACCGTGTTCAGGTACGGATGAGGCTGCCAGTATCTTAGCTGATGCATTTTCAGCGTCCTTTACTCAAGAGGTAGGTTCACCCCCTCCTGTTGATTCTCCTCGTATCTCTGACGATTTATGTACCATAATTTTCTCTCCTTCCATCGTTGAACATCATCTTTCCGCTCTCAACGCCTGCTCTTCGCCCGGTGCTGATGGACTTTCTGCAAGGTTACTCAAAGAATGTGCTCATTCTCTTTCGCTTCCCCTTTCTATTATTTTTTCTGCCTCATTTGAGACTTCCTCTCTACCTTCCTGTTGGCGAAATGCACGTGTAACGCCTATTTTCAAGAAGGGGGACAAGAGGTGCGCTGACAATTACCGTCCTATCAGTCTGACCCCGATTGCAGCGAAGATTTGTGAGAGGATTTTGCAGGATGGAATTCTTCATTTTGCAATGGGCCACGGTATAATCCCTCAATGTCAGCACGGATTTCTCCCGGGGCGCTCGGTCATTACTAACCTTCTCGAATGCGTCAACTTCTGGTCGGTCTCCCTCGACAAGGGTGTACCGGTTGATGTTGTTTATCTCGATTTCTCCCGTGCTTTTGACCGTGTGCCCCATAAGCGCCTTCTACGCAAATTAGAACATCTTGGCATTCGTGGTCGCCTTCTTTCATGGATCGAGGCATTTCTTGCGGATCGCACTTTCCAGGTTCGCGTTGGAGAGTCTCTGTCTTTGCCCAGGCCGGTTGTGAGTGGTGTTCCCCAGGGGTCTGTACTGGGACCTATACTTTTTCTCATCTACATCTCGGATTTGCCGTCTCATATTCACTCCCACTGCTCACAATTTGCCGACGATACAAAAATTTTTGGTAACCCCACATGTTCCAATACCATTCAAGGAGACCTCGACTCTGTCTCACTGTGGTGTCGAGACTGGCAGTTACCTCTCAACATAGAAAAGTGTGTCGTTCTTCACATGGGAGCCCGCAATCCACGACGGCCGTACTACCTCGGTGGAGACCCCATCCCGGTCGCTGGTAGTCACTGCGATCTGGGGGTGATCATAACTGATAGCCTGACTTGGTCGGATCATATCCTCCACACTGTCAATAAAGCCAAGAGATCCTTATTCCTTATACAAAAGGCGTTTGGCAGGTGTGACCCATCAACGTGCGCAGCTATCTACCGGATGTATGTCCGCCCCATCCTGGAGTTCGCTGGTCCCGTTTGGAGCCCAGTTCTGAGCCGTGATTTGTTGCTGCTCGAAGGCCTCCAGCGTCGCGCCACCCGTCTGCCTTATGGTGTTTCGCGCCCTTCCTACAACGAGAGACTCTCAATAATGAACTTATCAACGTTCGCGGACCGGAGGACTCGTGGCGACCTTATCATTTCATTTCGCGCTCTTCATGACCTGTTTGGTGTTAGTTTGCGGAACTTATTTGTGATGAATGCCGATGACCGTTTGCGTGGTCATTCCTTGAAGTTAAAGAAGGAGAACTTCAAAACAGTGCAGAGACAACACTTTTTGGCAAATCGCGTATTTGATGCATGGAACGCTTTACCTTCAGCCGTGGTTGGTTCAGTGTCGGTGAACTCTTTCAAGAATGGCTACGACAACTGGCTTCGCTCTGTGTGACGGGATGTGCTGATTGATAAAACTGAACTCTGATTTATTTCCGTTCTTCAACCACTTTGATTTCATGTTCATATATCTTTATTTAATTGTATTTTTTTTTTGTGAGTTTATAGGCACTGCCTAAACTCTAACCAATTTGTAATAATAATAATAATAATAATAGCAATTCTGCGGACCGACAGCACCCTTACCTAGAGTGGTATGAGCTCGTGAACAGAACTCGAAAATGAAAAATCGAAAAATAAAAAGTTAAATATTTCATTATATATGGGGGCTACATGGGTGATTCTGGTAACAAAATGTAGGTTTTCGAGGCCGCTCAATTCAGTAAAAAACAATTCAAAGCCCTAACTACCACCGTTTAGATTTTGACCTGTCAAATGGCATTGTTTGAAAAAATCGGAAATTTCAAACTGTCATAACTGCCGTCCCTCTCAACTCCGCCAACAGTTTTTTATATTATTTTGATCAGCATAGTCCCAAGTACCTCTGTGCAGAATATGAGCGATTTGAGAAATTTCAAATTTTGGATGAAAAATGACAAAGGGGTATGACCCCCTAAAAACACCATGTTTGTCAATAAAAAATATATTTGGGGAGGATCTCACATTATTATTGAATCTGGAAGTTGTACTGCCCATTTGAATCTTCAATAATAGCAATTCTGCGGACCGACAGCACCCTTACCTAGAGTGGTGTGAGCTCGTGAACAGAACTCGAAAATGAAAAATCGAAAAATAAAAAGTTAAATATTTCATTATCTATGGGGGCTACATGGGTGATTCTGGTATCAAAATGTAGGTTTTCGAGGCCGCTCAATTCAATAAAAACCAATTCAAAGCCCTAACTATCACCGTTCAGATTTTGATCTGTCAAATGGCATTTTTTGAAAAAATCGGAAATTTCAAACTGTCATAACTGCCGTCCCTCTCATCTCCGCCAATAGTTTCTTATATTATTTTGATCAGCATAGTCCCAAGTACCTCTGTGCAGAATATGAGCGATTGGAAAAATTTCAAATTTTGGATGAAAAATGACAAAGGGGTATGACCCCCTAAAAACACCATGTTTGTCAATAAAAAATATATTTGGGGAGGATCTCACGTTATTATTGAATCTGGAAGTTGTACTGCTCATTTGAATCTTCAATAATAGCAATTCTGCGGACCGACAGCACCCTTACCTAGAGTGGTGTGAGCTCGTGAACAGAACTCGAAAATGAAAAATCGAAAAATAAAAAGTTAAATATTTCATTATCTATGGGGGCTACATGGGTGATTCTGGTATCAAAATGTAGGTTTTCGAGGCCGCTCAATTCAATAAAAAACAATTCAAAGCCCTAATTATCACCGTTTAGATTTTGACCTGTCAAATGGCATTGTTTGGAAAAATCGGAAATTTCAAACTGTCATAACTGCCGTCCCTCTCATCCCCGCCAATAATTATTTATATTATGTTGATCAGCATAGTCCCAAGTACCTCTAAGCAGAATATGAGCGATTGGAAAAATTTCAAATTTTGGATGAAAAATGACAAAGGGGTATGACCCCCTAAAAACACCATGTTTGTCAATAAAAAATATATTTGGGGAGGATCTCACGTTATTATTGAATCTGGAAGTTGTACTGCTCATTTGAATCTTCAATAATAGCAATTCTGCGGACCGACAGCACCCTTACCTAGAGTGGTGTGAGCTCGTGAACAGAACAGAACTCGAAAATGAAAAATCGCAAAATATAGAGTGGAATATTTCATTACCTATGGGGGCTACATGGGTGATTCTGGTATCAAAATGTAGGTTTTCGAGGCTGCTCCATTCCATAAAAAACAATTCAAAGCCCTAACTATCACCGTTCAGATTTTGATCTGTCAAATGGCATTTTTTGAAAAAATCGGAAATTTAAAAATGTCATAACTGCCGTCCCTCTCATCTCCGCCAATAGTAATTTATATTATGTTGATCAGCATATTCCAAAGTATCTCTGTGCAGAATATGAACGATTTGAAAAATTTCAAATTTTGGATGAAAAATGACAAAGGGGTATGACCCCCTAAAAACACCATGTTTGTCAATAAAAAATATATTTGGGGAGGATCTCACGTAATTATTGAATCTGGAAGTTGTACTGCCCATTTGAATCTTCAATAATAGCAATTCTGCGGACCGACAGCACCCTTACCTAGAGTGGTATGAGCTCGTGAACAGAACTCGAAAATGAAAAATCGAAAAATAAAAAGTTAAATATTTCATTATATATGGGGGCTACATGGGTGATTCTGGTAACAAAATGTAGGTTTTCGAGGCCGCTCAATTCAGTAAAAAACAATTCAAAGCCCTAACTACCACCGTTTAGATTTTGACCTGTCAAATGGCATTGTTTGAAAAAATCGGAAATTTCAAACTGTCATAACTGCCGTCCCTCTCAACTCCGCCAACAGTTTTTTATATTATTTTGATCAGCATAGTCCCAAGTACCTCTGTGCAGAATATGAGCGATTTGAGAAATTTCAAATTTTGGATGAAAAATGACAAAGGGGTATGACCCCCTAAAAACACCATGTTTGTCAATAAAAAATATATTTGGGGAGGATCTCACATTATTATTGAATCTGGAAGTTGTACTGCCCATTTGAATCTTCAATAATAGCAATTCTGCGGACCGACAGCACCCTTACCTAGAGTGGTGTGAGCTCGTGAACAGAACTCGAAAATGAAAAATCGAAAAATAAAAAGTTAAATATTTCATTATCTATGGGGGCTACATGGGTGATTCTGGTATCAAAATGTAGGTTTTCGAGGCCGCTCAATTCAATAAAAACCAATTCAAAGCCCTAACTATCACCGTTCAGATTTTGATCTGTCAAATGGCATTTTTTGAAAAAATCGGAAATTTCAAACTGTCATAACTGCCGTCCCTCTCATCTCCGCCAATAGTTTCTTATATTATTTTGATCAGCATAGTCCCAAGTACCTCTGTGCAGAATATGAGCGATTGGAAAAATTTCAAATTTTGGATGAAAAATGACAAAGGGGTATGACCCCCTAAAAACACCATGTTTGTCAATAAAAAATATATTTGGGGAGGATCTCACGTTATTATTGAATCTGGAAGTTGTACTGCTCATTTGAATCTTCAATAATAGCAATTCTGCGGACCGACAGCACCCTTACCTAGAGTGGTGTGAGCTCGTGAACAGAACTCGAAAATGAAAAATCGAAAAATAAAAAGTTAAATATTTCATTATCTATGGGGGCTACATGGGTGATTCTGGTATCAAAATGTAGGTTTTCGAGGCCGCTCAATTCAATAAAAAACAATTCAAAGCCCTAATTATCACCGTTTAGATTTTGACCTGTCAAATGGCATTGTTTGGAAAAATCGGAAATTTCAAACTGTCATAACTGCCGTCCCTCTCATCCCCGCCAATAATTATTTATATTATGTTGATCAGCATAGTCCCAAGTACCTCTAAGCAGAATATGAGCGATTGGAAAAATTTCAAATTTTGGATGAAAAATGACAAAGGGGTATGACCCCCTAAAAACACCATGTTTATCAATAAAAAATATATTTGGGGAGGATCTCACGTTATTATTGAATCTGGAAGTTGTACTGCTCATTTGAATCTTCAATAATAGCAATTCTGCGGACCGACAGCACCCTTACCTAGAGTGGTGTGAGCTCGTGAACAGAACAGAACTCGAAAATGAAAAATCGCAAAATATAGAGTGGAATATTTCATTACCTATGGGGGCTACATGGGTGATTCTGGTATCAAAATGTAGGTTTTCGAGGCTGCTCCATTCCATAAAAAACAATTCAAAGCCCTAACTATCACCGTTCAGATTTTGATCTGTCAAATGGCATTTTTTGAAAAAATCGGAAATTTAAAAATGTCATAACTGCCGTCCCTCTCATCTCCGCCAATAGTAATTTATATTATGTTGATCAGCATATTCCAAAGTATCTCTGTGCAGAATATGAACGATTTGAAAAATTTCAAATTTTGGATGAAAAATGACAAAGGGGTATGACCCCCTAAAAACACCATGTTTGTCAATAAAAAATATATTTGGGGAGGATCTCACGTAATTATTGAATCTGGAAGTTGTACTGCCCATTTGAATCTTCAATAATAGCAATTCTGCGGACCGACAGCACCCTTACCTAGAGTGGTATGAGCTCGTGAACAGAACTCGAAAATGAAAAATCGAAAAATAAAAAGTTAAATATTTCATTATATATGGGGGCTACATGGGTGATTCTGGTAACAAAATGTAGGTTTTCGAGGCCGCTCAATTCAGTAAAAAACAATTCAAAGCCCTAACTACCACCGTTTAGATTTTGACCTGTCAAATGGCATTGTTTGAAAAAATCGGAAATTTCAAACTGTCATAACTGCCGTCCCTCTCAACTCCGCCAACAGTTTTTTATATTATTTTGATCAGCATAGTCCCAAGTACCTCTGTGCAGAATATGAGCGATTTGAGAAATTTCAAATTTTGGATGAAAAATGACAAAGGGGTATGACCCCCTAAAAACACCATGTTTGTCAATAAAAAATATATTTGGGGAGGATCTCACATTATTATTGAATCTGGAAGTTGTACTGCCCATTTGAATCTTCAATAATAGCAATTCTGCGGACCGACAGCACCCTTACCTAGAGTGGTGCGAGCTCGTGAACAGAACTCGAAAATGAAAAATCGAAAAGTAAAAAGTTAAATATTTCATTATCTATGGGGGCTACATGGATGATTCTGGTATCAAAATGTAGGTTTTCGAGGCCGCTCCATTCAATAAAAAACAATTCAGAGCCCTAACTATCACCGTTCAGATTTTGACATGTCAAATGGCATTTTTTGAAAAAATCGGAAATTTCAAACTGTCATAACTGCCGTCCCTCTCATCTCCGCCAACAGTTTTTTATATTATTTTGATCAGCATAGTCCCAAGTACCTCTGTGCAGAATATGAGCGATTTGAAAAATTTCGAATTTTGGATGAAAAATGACAAAGGGGTATGACACCCTAAAAACACCATGTTTGTCAATAAAAAATATATTTGGGGAGGATCTCACGTTATTATTGGATCTGGAAGTTGTACTGCCCATTTGAATCTTCAATAATAGCAATTCTGCGGACCGACAGCACCCTTACCTAGAGTGGTGCGAGCTCGTGAACAGAACTCGAAAATGAAAAATCGAAAAATAAAAAGTTAAATATTTCATTATCTATGGGGGCTACATGGGTGATTCTGGTATCAAAATGTAGGTTTTCGAGGCCGCTCAATTCAATAAAAAACAATTCAAAGCCCTTACCACCACCGTTTAGATTTTGACCTGTCAAATGGCATTTTTTGAAAAAATCGGAAATTTCAAACTGTCATAACTGCCGTCCCTCTCATCTCCGCCAATAATTATTTATATTATGTTGATCAGCATAGTCCCAAGTACCTCTAAGCAGAATATGAGCGATTTGAAAATTTTCAAATTTTGGATGAAAAATGACAAAGGGGTATGACCTTAAAACACCATGTTTGTCAATAAAAAATATATTTGGGGAGGATCTCACGTTATTATTGAATCTGGAAGTTGTACTGCCCATTTGAATCTTCAATAATAGCAATTCTGCGGACCGACAGCAACCTTACCTAGAGTGGTGTGAGCTCGTGAACAGAACAGAACTCGAAAATGAAAAATCGCAAAATATAGAGTGGAATATTTCATTACCTATGGGGGCTACATGGGTGATTCTGGTATCAAAATGTAGGTTTTCGAGGCCGCTCAATTCAATAAAAAACAATTCAAAGTCCTAACTATCACCGTTAAGATTTTGACCTGTCAAATGGCAGTTTTTGAAAAAATCGGAAATTTCAAACTGTCATAACTGCCGTCCCTCTACTCTCCGCCAATAGTTTTTTATATTATGTTGATCAGCATAGTCCCAAGTACCTCTGTGCAGAATATGAGCGATTTGAAAAATTTCAAATTTTGGATGAAAAATGACAAAGGGGTATGACCCCCTAAAAACACCATGCTTGTCAATAAAAAATATATTTGGGGAGGATCTCACGTTATTATTGAATCTGGAAGTTGTACTGCCCATTTGAATCTTCAATAATAGCAATTCTGCGGACCGACAGCACCCTTACCTAGAGTGGTGCGAGCTCGTGAACAGAACTCGAAAATGAAAAATCGAAAAGTAAAATGTTAAATATTTCATTATCTATGGGGGCTACATGGATGATTCTGGTATCAAAATGTAGGTTTTCGAGGCCGCTCCATTCAATAAAAAACAATTCAAAGCCCTAACTATCACCGTTTAGATTTTGACATGTCAAATGGCATTTTTTGAAAAAATCGGAAATTTCAAACTGTCATAACTGCCGTCCCTCTCATCTCCGCCAATAGTTATTTATATTATGTTGATCAGCATAGTCTAGAGTATCTCTGTGCAGAATATGAGCGATTTGAAAAATTTCAAATTTTGGATGAAAAATGACAAAGTGGTATGACCCCCTAAAAACACCATGTTTGTCAATAAAAAATATATTTGGGGAGGATCTCACGTTATTATTGAATCTGGAAGTTGTACTGCCCATTCGAATCTTCAATAATAGCAATTCTGCGGACCGACAGCATCCTTACCTAGAGTGGTGTGAGCTCGTGAACAGAACTCGAAAATGAAAAATCGCAAAATATAAAGTGGAATATTTCATTACCTATGGGGGCTACATGGGTGATTCTGGTATCAAAATGTAGGTTTTCGAGGCCGCTCCATTCAATGAAAAACAAATCAAAGCCCTAACTATCACCGTTTAGATTCTGATCTGTCAAATGGCATTTTTTGAAAAAATCGGAAATTTAAAAATGTCATAACTGCCGTCCCTCTCATCTCCGCCAATAGTTTTTTATATTATTTTGATCAGCATAGTCCCAAGTACCTCTGTGCAGAATATGAGCGATTTGAAAAATTTCAAATTTTGGATGAACAATGACAAAGGGGTATGACCCCCTAAAAACACCATGTTTGTCAATAAAAAATATATTTGGGGAGGATCTCACGTTATTATTGAATCTGAAAGTTGTACTGCCCATTTGAATCTTCAATAATAGCAATTCTGCGGACCGACCATAGAAATCATAATATATATACTTACTCTAGAATGCTAATCAATTGAACAAAAGTGTTGTAAAAATTGCAGTGTGGTCCATAATGCGCATGTGTGCCATTAGGTTATTTCTGAACAGGGTCGGCTTCAATGAAATTTTATGCTGTTATTGTTGCAGTTGAATTTATTCAATTCATAATAGTATTCGACACTAGTTGTTTTGAACATATTGATAATTTTCAACAGTTATTCGAATGGTAAATTTGGAATCATCAGCGACTGGAAAATAAGCTGAAAATCCTTCATTATTCCAAAACCTCTTCAGGCGTTGAAGAAACCCGGTTTTTGTAAAAAAATAATTCAAGGATCAAGGAAGACAAATTCTGGTTAACAAACAACGAATATCTTTTGGTAAAGTACAGAAGAAAAATCAAATGAGCAGAATATACTAATATATCCCCAAAGGACAGTTCTATTCTTCGTGTTCCTGAAGATAGTGGAAACATGAAAATGTATTGGAGATCTGCCAATGCATTACTCTGCATCGTTTCATGAGTGATTGAGTGAATTCTGATACCTACATTCATTCTTCAAGTCATTTGTCTTTTTGAGTTCCGAGTATATTCCAAAATCAATCTGATATCTGAATGAAACTGCAAAGTTTTACTTCAATATATTTTATTTTTGAGTTCGAATTATCCAATAAAAGATGGTTTACTCACAAGATTTCATGATTTTTCATAATGAATTGCGTTCTTTTTCTATATAAAGAACCAATCTCATGGTGCGAGTGGATAGATATGTGTCAATCGAATGAAAAGCAAAGCGTAAATCATAAATGTTTAACAGTTCATATGATGAATGAAAAGATGCACATAGTTTACATACTTAAGTGGGAAATGAACAGGTCAAGACAAGGACACTACAGCATTGGAAACAAAAATATATTATCCAATTTTATACATAGTTCATTCTAATCTAAACAGTGGACTCAAAAGAAAATCTATACTAATATTATAAATATTTGTATTTTTGTGTTTAATACGAATAGGCTCAAAAACTACTGGGCCAATTTCAGAAATTCTTTCACCCTTTAGAAAGCTACATTATCCCTGAGTGACATAGGCTATACTTTTCACCCGAAAAATTAAGGATACCTACTATAACTTCAATAATTACAAAAAATAAGCCATAATCAGCTATTTTCATGTGCACTGCAAAAACCGTAAAACCTATGTGGATACAATGTATGACGGAAATGTACCTTTTAAGTAGTTCTACAAAAAAGTCAGCGATAGCATATATCTATCTCTCAAGATTGACTTGCTATTACCTGTTTATGGTAATCAGATGTTTTCCAAAATTATGCACTAATTGGGAGTGTGTTTTTATTAATTGGGTATTGATACTCATCTAACCTTATACGTTATTTATCCCCAGTATTTAATTTATAACGAAATTGCCCTTCACATCATACAATTACAACGAGTACATCAAAAGATATGGAAGAGCACCATCAAAAGTATTTCTTACATATAAATAAGCCTTTGATGATAGGAATTGTAGTCATAGCAAATTTTTGATGTCATTCCCAAACGTATGTTTATATTGTTTCCCTTGAGATTTTTTCTTCCTAACTTCCATGGACCTTTTCAATATGAATAACTGTACTCCTGCGATCGATTTTTCCATGAGATCAATACCATTCTCAGAAAGCAAATTTTTTTTCTTCACATTCCATAAAACTTGCTTTAAACTTGAAACTCTTCTTTTCAAACGTCTAGCCTTCACTTTAATCTATTTCAATTTTTTTTGGGCCAAAGTTTTCCTAACATTGGAAGCCTTTAGCTGACGAAGAAGTTTTGAAGGTGATGCACTGAAAAATTAATAATTAAATATATCTCTAAAAATAGCTCTAATGATTTGGATCAAATTTCTTGTTGTGATAAGGTTCTCCAGCTTATCATAAAAAAAAACCTACAGTTTTCCACATCTATAATATTAAATTAATACATAAATGTAAATTTTCAGGTAGGAATGTTTTTTTTGATACTGTGTGATAATAGATATGGTTTTCAATAGGTTTTATATAGATTTTTATGGGAACATTTGGAGTTCAAAATTTAATTTAATTATAATACTAACCAATAGTTTTGTCGGATTTTGATCTCTCGTATAATCATTTTTGTTTCATTCTTATTACCCTCACTATCAGTTAAGGTATCTTCTCGAGTTCTTCTCAAACTTATAGGAGAATCTGTAGAGGAAGTGGTGAAACTAATGGGTGACCTGAAATAAAATGATTGTTTTTATCTCAAAGTATTACTCGTTTTAGATTGTCATTTGATACTGAAGACTCCTGTTAGCAAATTGGATATATTGATAATTTGGTGAAAGTCATACAACTTCGAACTTTACTTTAGAAGTTGACATAATATTACAATTTGTGAAGTTAGTAACTGAATTCATAGAAATGATTTTGGTTTGAAAATTCAATATTGTTCTGGAAAATATATAAGTTTTGAAACTGGGGATTGATGTTAGTACCTGAAATATCTACATACAAAACTAGAAATATTTATCAATAGATAAATAAGTTCAGTATAAAGCAAATTCCTGATTTTTTTCTACAAAGGAAAAATAATATGGTAGACACTAACTTATGAGAGCAGAGTAGTTATTTGCCCTTCTACACTCATTTCTCAAGTTGTGGAAGGTCTGATTCCCAACATATTCCAAAAAACACATTGCTATTTCACAAAAAATACTTTCTGGCTGGAATAACTGAAATAATTCAATTCAAACAACCTAGACTCTATTATTCATATTGTCTTACCTTTCTGCATTGCAAGAAATAGTAACTCCAGGAGTATTTTCCTTACCATCAAAAAAACATACTTCCATTTCATCCATACTTCCAGCAATTTCCTGTGAGGAATCATTGATTGGGATATTTCTGTTTTGAGGCATTTTTGTAGGACCCTAGAACCTAGAAGCATAGAATGAATTCTATGCTCCTAGCTAGAACTATACAATAAAAAATTAGAACACATTCTGGCCTTAAAAAAATTACAGTGTATGAGAAAAAATTACATATTTCTCAGAATATTTCAAATTAGGGCATCATCCAAAACCTTATACAGTAAAAAATGGATGTATAGGTATTGTCTGATTCATATTTATTCCACTTCTGCAGATCCCTTCAAGGATCATTGGGATTGTAGTTACAAATATGAATTATTTTCAGCTGATGATAAAGTGGCAGAATATTTTCAGCAATAGTGAGTTTCCTACCTTCCTTGTTGAATGATATGATCACATTTTCGTAAATACAGTTTTGGAACTGCATTCGGTCTCAACTGGATTCTTTTGCCTTCTCTACATATATCTTCTGAAGAAAAAAGTTTGCAACATATTACATACTTCTCACTCAAATGTTCTACGATGGGATTCCTTCCCAAAGCCGACATCCAAGCATCATGCCTCTTTTATGTCAAGCTGAAAATGATAGGCTCCTTGAGTAACGTAGAGTTTATACAACAAAAATACAAAAACTTATTAAATACGTACCCAAAATAATTAATTCCGGGAATCTTCCCTTTGTTATCACACCACAGCAATATACAGTTCATTGTTTATCTGATACGAAAAAATCCAAATCGAACACAACACACAACAAAACCAAAATGCACACGAAGAATATCAAACACGAAGATAACAGTTTATAGTGTTTATACTGTTATACAGGAACTAAAGCACCAGTAAACTGTGACTGAAACCGTCCCTGCCTAAACTTTCACTGAGGTCATTTCAAAGTCATTTGCCGTGAGGAAGACAAAGCGGTGTTGTACGATCTATATGTTTTCAGTAAAACCTGCTACATTACTGCTATAATTTTCTCAGCAATTCCACAAATATTGCAATTCACTTATGATATTAATGTGTCTAATAGTCGTAGGAAGTCGCGAATGAGCTATAAAATAAGTTTGTTACACAATGGAATATTTTTATTGTTTAATTATATTGAACTCAAAATAGGACCGACAAAATATTTAGGGACTTGGCATCGTTCTACGTGAAATAACCTAATGGTGAGCATGCGCACATTGTGCATCAGTTGCCTATGCGGAACGTTTTTCGCAGCGGAACTCGAAGGAATTAGCATTCTAGAGTAAGTATATTATGATTTCTATGGGACCGACAGCACCCTTACCTAGAGTGGTGTGAGCTCGTGAACAGAACTCGAAAATGAAAAATCGAAAAATAAAAAGTTGAATATTTCATTATCTATTGGGGCTACATGGGTGATTCTGGTATCAAAATGTATGTTTTCGAGGACTCTCCATTCAATAAAAAACAATTCAAAGCCCTAACTATCACCGTTTAGATTTTGACCTGTCAAATGGCATTTTTTTAAAGAATCGGAAATTTCAAACTGTCATAACTGCCGTCCCTCTCATCTCCGCCAATAGTTATTTATATTATATTGAAAATGAAAAATCGAAAAATAAAAAGTTAAATATTTCATTATCTATGGGGGCTACATGGGTGATTCTGGTATCAAAATGTAGGTTTTCGAGGCCGCTCCATTCAATAAAAAACAATTCAAAGCCCTAACTATCGCCGTTAAGATTTTGAACTGTCAAATGGCATTTTTTTAAAGAATCGGAAATTTCAAACTGTCATAACTGCCGTCCCTCTCATCTCCGCCAATAGTTATTTATATTATATTGAAAATGAAAAATCGAAAAATAAAAAGTTAAATATTTCATTATCTATGGGGGCTACATGGGTGATTCTGGTATCAAAATGTAGGTTTTCGAGGCCGCTCCATTCAATAAAAAACAATTCAAAGCCCTAACTATCGCCGTTAAGATTTTGAACTGTCAAATGGCATTTTTTGAAAAAACTGGAAATTTCAAACTGTCATAACTGCCGTCCCTCTCATCTCCGCCAATAGTTATTTTTATTATATTGATCAGCATAGTCCCAAGTACCTCTGTGCAGAATATGAGCGATTTGAAAAATTTCAAATTTTGGATGAAAAATGACAAAGGGGTATGACCCCCTAAAAACACCATGTTTGTCAATAAAAAATATATTTGGGGAGGATCTCACGTTATTATTGAATCTGAAAGTTGTACTGCCCATTTGAATCTTCAATAATAGCAATTCTGCGGACCGACAGCACCCTTACCTAGAGTGGTGTGAGCTCGTGAACAGAACTCGAAAATGAAAAATCGAAAAATAAAAAGTTGAATATTTCATTATCTATTGGGGCTACATGGGTGATTCTGGTATCAAAATGTATGTTTTCGAGGACTCTCCATTCAATAAAAAACAATTCAAAGCCCTAACTATCACCGTTTAGATTTTGACCTGTCAAATGGCATTTTTTTAAAGAATCGGAAATTTCAAACTGTCATAACTGCCGTCCCTCTCATCTCCGCCAATAGTTATTTATATAATATTGAAAATGAAAAATCGAAAAATAAAAAGTTAAATATTTCATTATCTATGGGGGCTACATGGGTGATTCTGGTATCAAAATGTAGGTTTTCGAGGCCGCTCCATTCAATAAAAAACAATTCAAAGCCCTAACTATCGCCGTTAAGATTTTGAACTGTCAAATGGCATTTTTTGAAAAAACTGGAAATTTCAAACTGTCATAACTGCCGTCCCTCTCATCTCCGCCAATAGTTATTTTTATTATATTGATCAGCATAGTCCCAAGTACCTCTGTGCGGAATATGAGCGATTTGAAAAATTTCAAATTTTGGATGAAAAATGACAAAGGGGTATGACCCCCTAAAAACACCATGCTTGTCAATAAAAAATATATTTGGGGAGGATCTCACGTTATTATTGAATCTGGAAGTTGTACTGCCCATTTGAATCTTCAATAATAGCAATTCTGCGGACCGACAGCACCCTTACCTAGAGCCGTGCGAGCTCGTGAACAGACCTCGAAAATGAAAAATCGAAAAGTAAAATGTTAAATATTTCATTATCTATGGGGGCTACATGGATGATTCTGGTATCAAAATGTAGGTTTTCGAGGCCGCTCCATTCAATAAAAAACAATTCAAAGCCCTAACTATCACCGTTTAGATTTTGACATGTCAAATGGCATTTTTGGAAAAAATCGGAAATTTCAAACTGTCATAACTGCCGTCCCTCTCATCTCCGCCAATAGTTATTTATATTTTATTGATCAGCATAGTCCCAAGTACCTCTGTGCAGAATATGAGCGATTTGAAAAATTTCAAATTTTGGATGAAAAATGACAAAGGGGTATGACCCCCTAAAAACACCATGTTTGTCAATAAAAAATATATTTGGGGAGGATCTCACGTTATTATTGGATCTGGAAGTTGTACTGCCCATTTGAATCTTCAATAATAGCAATTCTGCGGACCGACAGCACCCTTACCTAGAGTGGTTCGAGCTCGTGAACAGAACTCGAAAATGAAAAATCGAAAAATAAAAAGTTAAATATCTTATTATCTATGGGGGCTACATGGGTGATTCTGGTATCAAAATGTAGGTTTTCGAGGCTGCTCCATTCAATAAAAAACAATTCAAAGCCCTAACAATCACCGTTTAGATTTTGATCTGTCAAATGGCATTTTTTGAAAAAATCGGAAATTTCAAACTGTCATAACTGCCGTCCCTCTCATCTCCGCCAATAGTTATTTATATTATGTTGATCAGCATAGTCTAGAGTATCTCTGTGCAGAATATGAGCGATTTGAAAAATTTCAAATTTTGGATGAAAAATGACAAAGTGGTATGACCCCCTAAAAACACCATGTTTGTCAATAAAAAATATATTTGGGGAGGATCTCACGTTATTATTGAATCTGGAAGTTGTACTGCCCATTCGAATCTTCAATAATAGCAATTCTGCGGACCGACAGCATCCTTACCTAGAGTGGTGTGAGCTCGTGAACAGAACTCGAAAATGAAAAATCGCAAAATATAAAGTGGAATATTTCATTACCTATGGGGGCTACATGGGTGATTCTGGTATCAAAATGTAGGTTTTCGAGGCCGCTCCATTCAATGAAAAACAAATCAAAGCCCTAACTATCACCGTTTAGATTCTGATCTGTCAAATGGCATTTTTTGAAAAAATCGGAAATTTAAAAATGTCATAACTGCCGTCCCTCTCATCTCCGCCAATAGTTTTTTATATTATTTTGATCAGCATAGTCCCAAGTACCTCTGTGCAGAATATGAGCGATTTGAAAAATTTCAAATTTTGGATGAACAATGACAAAGGGGTATGACCCCCTAAAAACACCATGTTTGTCAATAAAAAATATATTTGGGGAGGATCTCACGTTATTATTGAATCTGAAAGTTGTACTGCCCATTTGAATCTTCAATAATAGCAATTCTGCGGACCGACAGCACCCTTACCTAGAGTGGTGTGAGCTCGTGAACAGAACTCGAAAATGAAAAATCGAAAAATAAAAAGTTGAATATTTCATTATCTATTGGGGCTACATGGGTGATTCTGGTATCAAAATGTATGTTTTCGAGGACTCTCCATTCAATAAAAAACAATTCAAAGCCCTAACTATCGCCGTTAAGATTTTGAACTGTCAAATGGCATTTTTTTAAAGAATCGGAAATTTCAAACTGTCATAACTGCCGTCCCTCTCATCTCCGCCAATAGTTATTTATATTATATTGAAAATGAAAAATCGAAAAATAAAAAGTTAAATATTTCATTATCTATGGGGGCTACATGGGTGATTCTGGTATCAAAATGTAGGTTTTCGAGGCCGCTCCATTCAATAAAAAACAATTCAAAGCCCTAACTATCGCCGTTAAGATTTTGAACTGTCAAATGGCATTTTTTGAAAAAACTGGAAATTTCAAACTGTCATAACTGCCGTCCCTCTCATCTCCGCCAATAGTTATTTTTATTATATTGATCAGCATAGTCCCAAGTACCTCTGTGCAGAATATGAGCGATTTGAAAAATTTCAAATTTTGGATGAAAAATGACAAAGGGGTATGACCCCCTAAAAACACCATGTTTGTCAATAAAAAATATATTTGGGGAGGATCTCACGTTATTATTGAATCTGAAAGTTGTACTGCCCATTTGAATCTTCAATAATAGCAATTCTGCGGACCGACAGCACCCTTACCTAGAGTGGTGTGAGCTCGTGAACAGAACTCGAAAATGAAAAATCGAAAAATAAAAAGTTGAATATTTCATTATCTATTGGGGCTACATGGGTGATTCTGGTATCAAAATGTATGTTTTCGAGGACTCTCCATTCAATAAAAAACAATTCAAAGCCCTAACTATCACCGTTTAGATTTTGACCTGTCAAATGGCATTTTTTTAAAGAATCGGAAATTTCAAACTGTCATAACTGCCGTCCCTCTCATCTCCGCCAATAGTTATTTATATAATATTGAAAATGAAAAATCGAAAAATAAAAAGTTAAATATTTCATTATCTATGGGGGCTACATGGGTGATTCTGGTATCAAAATGTAGGTTTTCGAGGCCGCTCCATTCAATAAAAAACAATTCAAAGCCCTAACTATCGCCGTTAAGATTTTGAACTGTCAAATGGCATTTTTTGAAAAAACTGGAAATTTCAAACTGTCATAACTGCCGTCCCTCTCATCTCCGCCAATAGTTATTTTTATTATATTGATCAGCATAGTCCCAAGTACCTCTGTGCGGAATATGAGCGATTTGAAAAATTTCAAATTTTGGATGAAAAATGACAAAGGGGTATGACCCCCTAAAAACACCATGCTTGTCAATAAAAAATATATTTGGGGAGGATCTCACGTTATTATTGAATCTGGAAGTTGTAATGCCCATTTGAATCTTCAATAATAGCAATTCTGCGGACCGACAGCACCCTTACCTAGAGCGGTGCGAGCTCGTGAACAGACCTCGAAAATGAAAAATCGAAAAGTAAAATGTTAAATATTTCATTATCTATGGGGGCTACATGGATGATTCTGGTATCAAAATGTAGGTTTTCGAGGCCGCTCCATTCAATAAAAAACAATTCAAAGCCCTAACTATCACCGTTTAGATTTTGACATGTCAAATGGCATTTTTTGAAAAAATCGGAAATTTCAAACTGTCATAACTGCCGGCCCTCTCATCTCCGCCAATAGTTATTTATATTATATTGATCAGCATAGTCCCAAGTACCTCTGTGCAGAATATGAGCGATTTGAAAAATTTCAAATTTTGGATGAAAAATGACAAAGGGGTATGACCCCCTAAAAACACCATGTTTGTCAATAAAAAATATATTTGGGGAGGATCTCACGTAATTATTGGATCTGGAAGTTGTACTGCCCATTTGAATCTTCAATAATAGCAATTCTGCGGACCGACAGCACCCTTACCTAGAGTGGTTCGAGCTCGTGAACAGAACTCGAAAATGAAAAATCGAAAAATAAAAAGTTAAATATCTTATTATCTATGGGGGCTACATGGGTGATTCTGGTATCAAAATGTAGGTTTTCGAGGCCGCTCCATTCGATAAAAAACAATTCAAAGCCCTAACAATCACCGTTTAGATTTTGATCTGTCAAATGGCATTTTTTGAAAAAATCGGAAATTTCAAACTGTCATAACTGCCGTCCCTCTCATCTCCGCCAATAGTTATTTATATTATGTTGATCAGCATAGTCTAGAGTATCTCTGTGCAGAATATGAGCGATTTGAAAAATTTCAAATTTTGGATGAAAAATGACAAAGTGGTATGACCCCCTAAAAACACCATGTTTGTCAATAAAAAATATATTTGGGGAGGATCTCACGTTATTATTGAATCTGGAAGTTGTACTGCCCATTCGAATCTTCAATAATAGCAATTCTGCGGACCGACAGCACCCTTACCTAGAGTGGTGTGAGCTCGTGAACAGAACTCGAAAATGAAAAATCGCAAAATATAAAGTGGAATATTTCATTACCTATGGGGGCTACATGGGTGATTCTGGTATCAAAATGTAGGTTTTCGAGGCCACTCCATTCAATTAAAAACAAATCAAAGCCCTAACTATCACCGTTTAGATTCTGATCTGTCAAATGGCATTTTTTGAAAAAATCGGAAATTTAAAAATGTCATAACTGCCGTCCCTCTCATCTCCGCCAATAGTTTTTTATATTATTTTGATCAGCGTAGTCCCAAGTACCTCTGTGCAGAATATGAGCGATTTGAAAAATTTCAAATTTTGGATGAAAAATGACAAAGGGGTATGACCCCCTAAAAAACACCATGTTTGTCAATAAAAAATATATTTGTGGAGGATCTCACGTTATTATTGAATCTGAAAGTTGTACTGCCCATTTGAATCTTCAATAATAGCAATTCTGCGGACCGACAGCACCCTTACCTAGAGTGGTGTGAGCTCGTGAACAGAACTCGAAAATGAAAAATCGAAAAATAAAAAGTTGAATATTTCATTATCTATTGGGGCTACATGGGTGATTCTGGTATCAAAATGTATGTTTTCGAGGACTCTCCATTCAATAAAAAACAATTCAAAGCCCTAACTATCACCGTTTAGATTTTGACCTGTCAAATGGCATTTTTTTAAAGAATCGGAAATTTCAAACTGTCATAACTGCCGTCCCTCTCATCTCCGCCAATAGTTATTTATATAATATTGAAAATGAAAAATCGAAAAATAAAAAGTTAAATATTTCATTATCTATGGGGGCTACATGGGTGATTCTGGTATCAAAATGTAGGTTTTCGAGGCCGCTCCATTCAATAAAAAACAATTCAAAGCCCTAACTATCGCCATTAAGATTTTGAACTGTCAAATGGCATTTTTTGAAAAAACTGGAAATTTCAAACTGTCATAACTGCCGTCCCTCTCATCTCCGCCAATAGTTATTTTTATTATATTGATCAGCATAGTCCCAAGTACCTCTGTGCAGAATATGAGCGATTTGAAAAATTTCAAATTGTGGATGAAAAATGACAAAGGGGTATGACCCCCTAAAAACACCATGCTTGTCAATAAAAAATATATTTGGGGAGGATCTCACGTTATTATTGAATCTGGAAGTTGTACTGCCCATTTGAATCTTCAATAATAGCAATTCTGCGGACCGACAGCACCCTTACCTAGAGTGGTGCGAGCTCGTGAACAGAACTCGAAAATGAAAAAACGAAAAATATAAATTTAAATATTTCATTATCTATGGGGGCTACATGGGTGATTCTGGTATCAAAATGTAGGTTTTCGAGGCCGCTCCATTCAATAAAAAACAATTCAAAGCCCTAACTATCGCCGTTTAGATTTTGACCTGTCAAATGGCATTTTTTGAAAAAATCGGAAATTTCAAACTGTCATAACTGCCGTCCCTCTCATCTCCGCCAATAGTTTTTTATATTATGTTGATCAGCATAGTCCCAAGTACCTCTGTGCAGAATATGAGCGATTTGAAAAATTTCAAATTTTGGATGAAAAATGACAAAGGGGTATGACCCCCTAAAAACACCATGTTTGTCAATAAAAAATATATTTGGGGAGGATCTCACGTTATTATTGAATCTGGAAGTTGTACTGCCCATTTGAATCTTCAATAATAGCAATTCTGCGGACCCACAGCACCCTTACCTAGAGTGGTGTGAGCTCGTGAACAGAACTCGAAAATGAAAAATCGAAAAATAAAAAGTTGAATATTTCATTATCTATGGGGGCTACATGGGTGATTCTGGTATCAAAATGTAGGTTTTCGAGGCCGCTCCATTCAATAAAAAACAATTCAAAGCCCTTACAATCACCGTTTAGGTTTTGATCTGTCAAATGGCATTTTTTGAAAAAATCGGAAATTTCAAACTGTCATAACTGCCGTCCCTCTCATCTCCGTCAATAGTTATTTATATTATGTTGATCAGCATAGTCTAGAGTATCTCTGTGCAGAATATGAGCAATTTGAAAAATTTCAAATTTTGGATGAAAAATGACAAAGTGGTATGACCCCCTAAAAACACCATGTTTGTCAATAAAAAATATAGTTGGGGAGGATCTCACGTTATTATTGAATCTGGAAGTTGTACTGCCCATTCGAATCTTCAATAATAGCAATTCTGCGGACCGACAGCACCCTTACCTAGAGTGGTGTGAGCTCGTGAACAGAACTCGAAAATGAAAAATCGCAAAATATAAAGTGGAATATTTCATTACCTATGGGGGCTACTTGGGTGATTCTGGTATCAAAATGTAGGTTTTCGAGGCCGCTCCATTCAATGAAAAACAAATCAAAGCCCTAACTATCACCGTTTAGATTCTGATCTGTCAAATGGCATTTTTTGAAAAAATCGGAAATTTAAAAATGTCATAACTGCCGTCCCTCTCATCTCCGCCAATAATTATTTATATTATGTTGATCAGCATAGTCCCAAGTACCTCTGTGCAGAACATGAGCGATTTGAAAAATTTCAAATTTTGGATGAAAAATGACAAAGGGGTATGACCCCCTAAAAACACCATGCTTGTCAATAAAAATATATTTGGGAAGGATCTCACGTTATTATTGAATCTGGAAGTTGTACTGCCCATTTGAATCTTCAATAATAGCAATTCTGCGGACCGACAGCACCCTTACCTAGAGTGGTGCGAGCTCGTGAACAGAACTCGAAAATGAAAAATCGAAAAGTAAAAAGTTAAATATTTCATTATCTATGGGGGCTACATGGATGATTCTGGTATCAAAATGTAGGTTTTCGAGGCCGCTCCATTCAATGAAAAACAAATCAAAGCCCTAACTATCACCGTTTAGATTCTGATCTGTCAAATGGCATTTTTTGAAAAAATCGGAAATTTAAAAATGTCATAACTGCCGTCCCTCTCATCTCCGCCAATAATTATTTATATTATGTTGATCAGCATAGTCCCAAGTACCTCTGTGCAGAATATGAGCGATTTGAAAAATTTCAAATTTTGGATGAAAAATGACAAAGGGGTATGACCCCCTAAAAACACCATGCTTGTCAATAAAAATATATTTGGGAAGGATCTCACGTTATTATTGAATCTGGAAGTTGTACTGCCCATTTGAATCTTCAATAATAGCAATTCTGCGGACCGACAGCAACCTTACCTAGAGTGGTGTGAGCTCGTGAACAGAACAGAACTCGAAAATGAAAAATCGCAAAATATAGAGTGGAATATTTCATTACCTATGGGGGCTACATGGGTGATTCTGGTATCAAAATGTAGGTTTTCGAGGCCGCTCAATTCAATAAAAAACAATTCAAAGCCCTAACTATCACCGTTTAGATTTTGACATGTCAAATGGCATTTTTTGAAAAAATCGGAAATTTCAAACTGTCATAACTGCCGTCCCTCTCATCTCCGCCAATAATTATCTATATTATGTTGATCAGCATAGTCCCAAGTACCTCTAAGCAGAATATGAGCGATTTGAAAATTTTCAAATTTTGGATGAAAAATGACAAAGGGGTATGACCCCCTAAAAACACCATGTTTGTCAATAAAAAATATATTTGGGGAGGATCTCACGTTATTATTGAATCTGGAAGTTGTACTGCCCATTTGAATCTTCAATAATAGCAATTCTGCGGACCGATAGCACCCTTACCTAGAGTGGTGTGAGCTCGTGAACAGAACTCGAAAATGAAAAATCGAAAAATAAAAAGTTGAATATTTCATTATCTATGGAGGCTACATGGGTGATTCTGGTATCAAAATGTAGGTTTTCGAGGCCGCTCCATTCAATAAAAAACAATTCAAAGCCCTTACAATCACCGTTTAGATTTTGATCTGTCAAATGGCATTTTTTGAAAAAATCGGAAATTTCAAACTGTCATAACTGCCGTTCCTCTCATCTCCGCCAATAGTAATTCATATTATGTTGATCAGCATAGTCCAAAGTATCTCTGTGCAGAATATGAGCGATTTGAAAAATTTCAAATTTTGGATGAAAAATGACAAAGGGGTATGACCCCCTAAAAACACCATGTTTGTCAATAAAAAATATATTTGGGGAGGATCTCACGTTATTATTGAATCTGGAAGTTGTACTGCCCATTTGAATCTTCAATAATAGCAATTCTGCGGACCGACAGCACCCTTACCTAGAGTGGTGTGAGCTCGTGAACAGAACTCGAAAATGAAAAATCGAAAAATAAAAAGTTAAATATTTCATTATCTATGGGGGCTACATGGGTGATTCTGGTATCAAAATGTAGGTTTTCGAGGCCGCTCAATTCAATAAAAAACAATTCAAAGCCCTAACTATCACCGTTAAGATTTTGACCTGTCAAATGGCATTTTTTGAAAAAATCGGAAATTTCAAACTGTCATAACTGCCGTCCCTCTCATCTCCGCCAATAGTTTTTTATATTATGTTGATCAGCATAGTCCCAAGTACCTCTGTGCAGAATATGAGCGATTTGAAAAATTTCAAATTTTGGATGAAAAATGACAAAGGGGTATGACCCCCTAAAAACACCATGCTTGTCAATAAAAATATATTTGGGAAGGATCTCACGTTATTATTGAATCTGGAAGTTGTACTGCCCATTTGAATCTTCAATAATAGCAATTCTGCGGACCGACAGCACCCTTACCTAGAGTGGTTCGAGCTCGTGAACAGAACTCGAAAATGAAAAATCGAAAAATAAAAAGTTAAATATCTTATTATCTATGGGGGCTACATGGGTGATTCTGGTATCAAAATGTAGGTTTTCGAGGCCGCTCCATTCAATAAAAAACAATTCAAAGCCCTTACAATCACCGTTAAGATTTTGATCTGTCAAATGGCATTTTTTGAAAAAATCGGAAATTTCATACTGTCATAACTGCCGTCCCTCTCATCTCCGTCAATAGTTATTTATATTATGTTGATCAGCATAGTCTTGAGTATCTCTGTGCAGAATATGAGCGATTTGAAAAATTTCAAATTTTGGATGAAAAATGACAAAGTGGTATGACCCCCTAAAAACACCATGTTTGTCAATAAAAAATATATTTGGGGAGGATCTCACGTTATTATTGAATCTGGAAGTTGTACTGCCCATTCGAATCTTCAATAATAGCAATTTTGCGGACCGACAGCACCCTTACCTAGAGTGGTGTGAGCTCGTGAACAGAACTCGAAAATGAAAAATCGCAAAATATAAAGTGGAATATTTCATTACCTATGGGGGCTACATGGGTGATTCTGGTATCAAAATGTAGGTTTTCGAGGCCGCTCCATTCTATGAAAAACAAATCAAAGCCCTAACTATCACCGTTTAGATTCTGATCTGTCAAATGGCATTTTTTGAAAAAATCGGAAATTTAAAAATGTCATAACTGCCGTCCCTCTCATCTCCGCCAATAGTTTTTTATATTATTTTGATCAGCATAGTCCCAAGTACCTCTGTGCAGAATATGAGCGATTTGAAAATTTTCAAATTCTGGATGAAAAATGACAAAGGGGTATGACCTCCTAAAAACACCATGTTTGTCAATAAAAAATATATTAGGGGAGGATCTCACGTTATTATTGAATCTGGAAGTTGTACTGCCCATTTGAATCTTCAATAATAGCAATTCTGCGGACCGACAGCACCCTTACCTAGAGTGGTGTGAGCTCGTGAACAGAACTCAAAAATGAAAAATCGAAAAATAAAAAGTTGAATATTTCATTATCTATTGGGGCTACATGGGTGATTCTGGTATCAAAATGTAGGTTTTCGAGGACGCTCCATTCAATAAAAAACAATTCAAAGCCCTAACTATCACCGTTAAGATTTTGACCTGTCAAATGGCATTTTTTGAAAATATCGGAAATTTCAAACTGTCATAACTGCCGTCCCTCTCATCCCCGCCAATAATTATTTATATTATGTTGATCAGCATAGTCCCAAGTACCTCTAAGCAGAATATGAGCGATTTGAAAATTTTCAAATTTTCGATGAAAAATGACAAAGGGGTATGACCTCCTTAAAACACCATGTTTTTCATAAGTAATATCATAAGTGCATCCAATTTTTCCGAAAAAAATCGAAAAAACACGTTGCTAAGTAATATTTTAACAAGAAGCATGAGTGCTGGTGGCAACAAAAATCCGAGTCGAAGACGAGGATTTTTGCACCTGCACGAATGCTTTTTGTTAAAAAAATATTACTTCGCACTGTGTTTTTTCGATTTTTTTCACAGGAAAAATTAGATGCACGAATGCTATTTGACAAGACTATTTCATGAGTAACAGATTATTCTGGATGCATCTATGTATGTATTATTAATTTTCGTTGACAACAACTGTCAAGTTTTGCCGCGGGTAAACCCGAAAAAACTGCTGACAGCTGCTTCCATACAGTTTTTCCATCTAGAAACCATTTGTGATTCAAAATTGCGCGTTTCTGATTGGTGGGAATTAAGACGAGGGAAATAGTCAATAAAAAATATATTTGGGGAGGATCTCGCGTTATTATTGAATCTGGAAGTTGTACTGCTCATTTGAATCTTCAATAATAGCAATTCTGCGGACCGACAGCACCCTTACCTAGAGTGGTGTGAGCTCGTGAACAGAACAGAACTCGAAAATGAAAAATCGCAAAATATAGAGTGGAATATTTCATTACCTATGGGGGCTACATGGGTGATTCTGGTATCAAAATGTAGGTTTTCGAGGCTGCTCCATTCAATAAAAAACAATTCAAAGCCCTAACTATCACCGTTTAGATTTTGATCTGTCAAATGGCATTTTATGAAAAAATCGGAAATTTCAAACTGTCATAACTGCCGTCCCTCTCATCTCCGCCAATAGTAATTTATATTATGTTGATCAGCATAGTCCAATCCAAAGTATCTCTGTGCAGAATATGAGCGATTTGAAAAATTTCAAATTTTGGATGAAAAATGACAAAGGGGTATGACCCCCTAAAAACACCATGTTTGTCAATAAAAAATATATTTGGGGAGGATCTCACGTTATTATTGAATCTGGAAGTTGTACTGCCCATTTGAATCTTCAATAATAGCAATTCTGCGGACCGACAGCACCCTTACCTAGAGTGGTGTGAGCTCGTGAACAGAACTCGAAAATGAAAAATCGAAAAATAAAAAGTTGAATATTTCATTATCTATGAGGGCTACATGGGTGATTCTGGTATCAAAATGTAGGTTTTCGAGGCCGCTCAATTCAATAAAAAACAATTCAAAGCCCTAACTATCACCGTTTAGATTTTGACCTGTCAAATGGCATTTTTTGAAAAAATCGGAAATTTCAAACTGTCATAACTGCCGTCCCTCTCATCTCCGCCAATAGTTTCTTATATTATTCTGATCAGCATAGTCCCAAGTACATCTGTGCAGAATATGAGCGATTTAAAAAATTTCAAATTTTGGATGAAAAATGACAAAGGGGTATGACCCCCTAAAAACACCATGTTTGTCAATAAAAAATATATTTGGGGAGGATCTCACGTTATTTTTGAATCTGGAAGTTGTACTGCCCATTTGAATCTTCAATAATAGCAATTCTGCGGACCGACAGCACCCTTACCTAGAGTGGTGTGAGCTCGTGAACAGAACTCGAAAATGAAAAATCGAAAAATAAAAAGTTGAATATTTCATTATTCATGGGGGCTACATGGGTGATTCTGGTATCAAAATGTAGGTTTTCGAGGCCGCTCAATTCAATAAAAAACAATTCAAAGCCCTAACTATCACCGTCTAGATTTTGACCTGTCAAATGGCATTTTTTGAAAAAATCGGAAATTTCAAACTGTCATAACTGCCGTCCCTCTCATCCCCGCCAATAATTATTTATATTATGTTGATCAGCATAGTCCAAAGTATCTCTAAGCAGAATATGAGCGATTTGAAAATTTTCAAATTTTGGATGAAAAATGACAAAGGGGTATGACCTCCTTAAAACACCATGTTTGTCAATAAAAAATATATTTGGGGAGGATCTCACGTTATTATTGAATCTGGAAGTTGTACTGCTCATTTGAATCTTCAATAATAGCAATTCTGCGGACCGACAGCACCCTTACCTAGAGTGGTGTGAGCTCGTGAACAGAACTCGAAAATGAAAAATCGAAAAATAAAAAGTTAAATATTTCATTATCTATGGGGGCTACATGGGTGATTCTGTTATCGAAATGTAGGTTTTCGAGGCCGCTCAATTCAATAAAAAACAATTCAAAGCCCTAACTATCACCGTTTAGATTTTGACCTGTCAAATGGCATTTTTTGAAAAAATCGGAAATTTCAAACTGTCATAACTGCCGTCCCTCTCATCTCCGCCAACAGTTTTTTATATTATTTTGATCAGCATAGTCCCAAGTACCTCTGTGCAGAATATGAGCGATTTGAAAAATTTCAAATTTTTGATGAAAAATGACAAAGGGGTATGACCCCCTAAAAACACCATGTTTGTCAATAAAAAATATATTTGGGGAGGATCTCACGTTATTTTTGAATCTGGAAGTTGTACTGCCCATTTGAATCTTCAATAATAGCAATTCTGCGGACCGACAGCACCCTTACCTAGAGTGGTGTGAGCTCGTGAACAGAACTCGAAAATGAAAAATCGAAAAATAAAAAGTTAAATATTTCATTATCTATGGGGGCTACATGGGTGATTCTGGTATCAAAATGTAGGTTTTCGAGGCCGCTCAATTCAATAAAAAACAATTCAAAGCCCTAACTATCACCGTTTAGATTTTGACCTGTCAAATGGCATTTTTTGAAAAAATCGGAAATTTCAAACTGTCATAACTGCCGTCCCTCTCATCTCCGCCAATAATTATTTATATTATGTTGATCAGCATAGTCCCAAGTACCTCTAAGCAGAATATGAGCGATTTGAAAATTTTCAAATTTTGGATGAAAAATGACAAAGGGGTATAACCTTAAAACACCATGTTTGTCAATAAAAAATATATTTGGGGAGGATCTCACGTTATTATTGAATCTGGAAGTTGTACTGCCCATTTGAATATTCAATAATAGCAATTCTGCGGACCGACAGCAACCTTACCTAGAGTGGTGTGAGCTCGTGAACAGAACAGAACTCGAAAATGAAAAATCGCAAAATATAGAGTGGAATATTTCATTACCTATGGGGGCTACATGGGTGATTCTGGTATCAAAATGTAGGTTTTCGAGGCTGCTCCATTCAATAAAAAACAATTCGAAGCCCTAACTATCACCGTTTAGATTTTGATCTGTCAAATGGCATTTTTTGAAAAAATCGGAAATTTCAAACTGTCATAACTGCCGTTCCTCTCATCTCCGCCAATAGTAATTCATATTATGTTGATCAGCATAGTCCAAAGTATCTCTGTGCAGAATATGAGCGATTTGAAAATTTTCAAATTTTGGATGAAAAATGACAAAGGGGTATGACCCCCTAAAAACACCATGTTTGTCAATAAAAAATATATTTGGGGAGGATCTCACGTTATTAGTGAATCTGGAAGTTGTACTGCCCATTTGAATCTTCAATAATAGCAATTCTGCGGACCGACAGCACCCTTACCTAGAGTGGTGTGAGCTCGTGAACAGAACTCGAAAATGAAAAAACGAAAAATAAAAATTTAAATATTTCATTATCTATGGGGGCTACATGGGTGATTCTGGTATCAAAATGTAGGTTTTCGAGGCCGCTCCATTCAATAAAAAACAATTCAAAGCCCTAACTATCGCCGTTAAGATTTTGACCTGTCAAATGGCATTTTTTGAAAAAATCGGAAATTTCAAACTGTCATAACTGCCGTCCCTCTCATCTCCGCCAATAGTTTTTTATATTATGTTGATCAGCATAGTCCCAAGTACCTCTGTGCAGAATATGAGCGATTTGAAAAATTTCAAATTTTGGATGAATAATGACAAAGGGTTATGACCCCCTAAAAACACCATGTTTGTCAATAAAAAATATATTTGGTGAGGATCTCACGTTATTATTGAATCTGGAAGTTGTACTGCCCATTTGAATCTTCAATAATAGCAATTCTGCGGACCGACAGCACCCTTACCTAGAGTGGTGTGAGCTCGTGAACAGAACTCGAAAATGAAAAATCGAAAAATAAAAAGTTGAATATTTCATTATCTATGGGGGCTACATGGGTGATTCTGGTATCAAAATGTAGGTTTTCGAGGCCGCTCAATTCAATAAAAAACAATTCAAAGCCCTAACTATCACCGTTAAGATTTTGACCTGTCAAATGGCATTTTTTGAAAAAATCGGAAATTTCAAACTGTCATAACTGCCGTCCCTCTCATCTCCGCCAATAGTTTTTTATATTATGTTGATCAGCATAGTCCCAAGTACCTCTGTGCAGAATATGAGCGATTTGAAAAATTTAAAATTTTGGATGAAAAATGACAAAGGGGTATGACCCCCTAAAAACACCATGCTTGTCAATAAAAATATATTTGGGGAGGATCTCACGTTATTATTGAATCTGGAAGTTGTACTGCCCATTTGAATCTTCAATAATAGCAATTCTGCGGACCGACAGCACCCTTACCTAGAGTGGTGCGAGCTCGTGAACAGAACTCGAAAATGAAAAATCGAAAAGTAAAAAGTTAAATATTTCATTATCTATGGGGGCTACATGGATGATTCTGGTATCAAAATGTAGGTTTTCGAGGCCGCTCCATTCAATAAAAAACCATTTAAAGCCCTAACTATCACCGTTTAGATTTTGACATGTCAAATGGCATTTTTTGAAAAAATCGGAAATTTCAAACTGTCATAACTGCCGTCCCTCTCATCTCCGCCAATAATTATTTATATTATGTTGATCAGCATAGTCCCAAGTACCTCTAAGCAGAATATGAGCGATTTGAAAATTTTCAAATTTTGGATGAAAAATGACAAAGGGGTATAACCTTAAAACACCATGTTTGTCAATAAAAAATATATTTGGGGAGGATCTCACGTTATTATTGAATCTGGAAGTTGTACTGCCCATTTGAATCTTCAATAATAGCAATTCTGCGGACCGACAGCAACCTTACCTAGAGTGGTGTGAGCTCGTGAACAGAACAGAACTCGAAAATGAAAAATCGCAAAATATAGAGTGGAATATTTTATTACCTATGGGGGCTACATGGGTGATTCTGGTATCAAAATGTAGGTTTTCGAGGCTGCTCCATTCAATAAAAAACAATTCAAAGCCCTTACTATCACCGTTTAGATTTTGATCTGTCAAATGGCATTTTTTGAAAAAATCGGAAATTTCAAACTGTCATAACTGCCGTTCCTCTCATCTCCGCCAATAGTAATTCATATTATGTTGATCAGCATAGTCCAAAGTATCTCTGTGCAGAATATGAGCGATTTGAAAAATTTCAAATTTTGGATGAAAAATGACAAAGGGGTATGACCCCCTAAAAAAACCATGTTTGTCAATAAAAAATATATTTGGGGAGGATCTCACGTTATTATTGAATCTGGAAGTTGTACTGCCCATTTGAATCTTCAATAATAGCAATTCTGCGGACCGACAGCACCCTTACCTAGAGTGGTGTGAGCTCGTGAACAGAACTCGAAAATGAAAAAATGAAAAATATAAATTTAAATATTTCATTATCTATGGGGGCTACATGGGTGATTCTGGTATCAAAATGTAGGTTTTCGAGGCCGCTCCATTCAATAAAAAACAATTCAAAGCCCTAACTATCGCCGTTTAGATTTTGACCTGTCAAATGGCATTTTTTGAAAAAATCGGAAATTTCAAACTGTCATAACTGCCGTCCCTCTCATCTCCGCCAATAGTTTTTTATATTATGTTGATCAGCATAGTCCCAAGTACCTCTGTGCAGAATATGAGCGATTTGAAAAATTTCAAATTTTGGATGAATAATGACAAAGGGGTGTGACCCCCTAAAAACACCATGTTTGTCAATAAAAAATATATTTGGGGAGGATCTCACGTTATTATTGAATCTGGAAGTTGTACTGCCCATTTGAATCTTCAATAATAGCAATCTGCGGACCGACAGCACCCTTACCTAGAGTGGTGTGAGCTCGTGAACAGAACTCGAAAATGAAAAATCGAAAAATAAAAAGTTAAATATTTCATTATCTATGGGGGCTACATGGGTGATTCTGGTATCAAAATGTAGGTTTTCGAGGCCGCTCCATTCAATAAAAAAAATTCAAAGCCCTTACTATCACCGTTTAGATTTTGACCTGTCAAATGGCATTTTTTGAAAAAATCGGAAATTTCAAACTGTCATAACTGCCGTCCCTCTCATCTCCGCCAATAGTTTTTTATATTATGTTGATCAGCATAGTCCCAAGTACCCCTGTGCAGAATATGAGCGATTTGAAAAATTTCAAATTTTGAATGAAAAATGACAAAGGGGTATGACCCCCTAAAAACACCATGTTTGTCAATAAAAAATATATTTGGGGAGGATCTCACGTCATTATTGAATCCAAGGCCGTAGCTAGAAAAAAATTTCGGGGGGGAGGGGGGGGGGCCGTTGAACTGAGCTCTAAAAAAATTTCGGGGGGGGGGGGGGGGGTCCGGACCCCAACGGACCCCCTCTGGCGACGGCCTCGAATAGAAGAATTATTGCCGCTCAATCGGCGCGGCGTACGCAGGGCAAACAGTTCGGTATAATTGAAAATGATGTAACACAATTTTGTAGTTCTTCAGAAGGTCTGAAAAAAAGTTTTTTGTTACCACTTAACAAAAATTATTTATGTGATTTTTGAGGTTTCAAAAATTAGTAATCTGTTATCGGAGTGTGTTGAAAGTATGTATTCGTTTTGTTTCGGTTTTTTTAGTAAAGAGTTTTGATTTTTTTCAATTAATAGTTCATATTTTTTTAGATGTGTCACCTTTCACCTATTTTCACGACAATAAATTATATATCAGGATATGCCGCCCAAGCATAGAAATAGGGGTGAGTGAGGCAAGACGGGTAAGATAGGGTAGATAAGCTCCTGTCCTTTCAGAAGCTGCAACCTAGCGTAGAGTGCCAGTAATAATATTAGGGAATACGTGAGAAAACTTCCAATAAGTGGGGGCCAGTTTGACTGAACTGTTTGTCATTTACGCATGTTTTTGTGCCAAAATGTTTCCGATTTCATCATAAAGTAGTTTTATTCAGTGCCAGATTACTCTTGATTAGAGATAAGCCACAACAACTGGTCAAACCAAATAATATATCATTGGAAAGAGTGTATTCATAAACCATTCATTTTCATACCCTCTCAAATCTATAAGTATAATCTTAACCTGAAACGAACCACTTAATGCAAAAAAAGTATGAGTGGGGCAAGATGGGGATATATCAATGGGGCATGATGGGGTGTATCCCATCTTATTCCATCAATGTTTTCCTGATATGGTATTTTCTTCCCTCAGAATGATCTTCAAGTAGAACTTAATTTAAAGTCATAAAAAAAATTAAGAAAAAGCAAAATTTGGCTAAGAAATTTGTTCAAACGAATGAATCTTATAACAAACAGAGTGAAACCTTGCAAGACACATCAAAACATTATAAGAGCAAGCAAGAAAAAAAGAAAGCTAAAGTGACAAAAACCAGTCCTAGGCGGAAACGGAGCAGTTCTTTCTCATCGGAAGCATCAGGCGCAGAATGTCTATACTGCGGTTATTTATACTCAGAATCTTCTGAAGGTTGGATTCAGTGTTTCATGTGTCAACGGTGGGCTCACTGCTCTTGTGCAGGAGAGGAAGATGAAGATGACGAAACAATTCATGTTTGTGGACATTGCCAGTGACTAACCCCATCGTACTCGGTACTTACCCCATCTTACCCCACCAGGTGGGGTAAGATGAAGTTTTGTTCGGTAAACGGAAAATTGTTATTAATAATACATACCTTTAAAGAAGTTTATTTTTTTATGCTGAAATTTATTCACTTGTCATGTACAATTACATCTTTCACAGTTCAATTCATGAATCTGAGTTTTTATTATTTTATTCACCTCTAAATGTTAAGTACCCCATATAACCCCACTCTCCCCTACCGTATGGTTCTTGCATATTTCCGATTTTCACAATTTTTGTTTGTCAATAATTTTTTTAATTATTGTTTCTCTCAACCTTCATCAACTGAAGAGAACTTCAATGGCTGAAGGCCATATACAATATGCATTAATTCCCTAATGAGAACTAAAAATATTCATTTTCATTTTATATCAATTGAAGCTTGAAGATATTCAATCGATTATAATTGATTATAATTGTAATTGTTCGATATCATCGAAACCTGACACAATGAAGTCTGAGTAATAGAGACTCGATAAAATACAAAAATAATAATAGTTCATTAATTTTACCGATAGCAATCCAAGTATTAATCATACAGTGGATTCAAATGCTCTTCTATTACATTATACAGAATATTAATATTATTTGAATTTTTTTTCCATTACCAATTTCCATGTAGGTACATACATATTGTATATCATTATTTCAAAATTAAACTCCGAAATGAACCAGAAACTTACAGCGAAAGATCTTCAGCCTCTTTTCAGGTTTTGAATTTGTTGGCTTTCGATTTATTAAAATACACAACACAAATTATGAAAGCTAAGATAATAGAGCTTGTGATATAAATAGTTATTTTATTAGCATATTACAGCGCTGCAGCGCTCAAATCCCCATTAATACATAATTCCAAATTGGTTTCTGAAATTCATCTCATATTAATTCTCATCGCATATTCGCATGTATACTTTTGTTCCACGAATTCAACTTTTCCAGAAGTACCTACACACTAAACAACTAGTGGAAGAAAAATAATACGTTCAAATTTTGAATACGAATGTAGGATGATAGTCTTACCGGAATAAAATGTATTTATTTTCGTCAACTCTTTATCGGCAAAAGAGAAAAACTGCTCGTCAAACTTCGCAAAATACCTAGACAATATTTCAGGCTCAACTAATTCGGCCGAAGGGGATTGCTCCACGGCAGCATAAAGCATAGATTTCATTTCCTGGAATACAAATGGAAATCAATAATATATTCCTGAAAAACCCCAATTTTCCTCACCTCGTAATTTATATATTGCTTTCTCCATTCTGGCGTGATATGTGCTGACAAGTGCTCTGCAAACTTCATGCTTGCACCTCTCTATTTACAATCATTTTGATACATGCTAACCTATTTTTTGCGTCAAATTGACGCTGGACGTCGAGACGCGCATAGTCTGATTCGATGCCGACGCAGTGGCGTAGGATTTAAGCTGAGCGTCCACAGGTCCGCATCGGACGCATCGGACCGTTCGGATCAAACGGATTTCAGTATTCTTTGTATAGAAACTCGTGCAAGCCCGTCCACATGTCCGCATCGGACGCATCGGAGCGGCGGCATTTCTGCAAAGGAATTCCGTAAATCCGATCCGTCCGATGCGTCCGTTGCCGACATGTGGACGCTTAGCTTTACAGGGTGGAAGGATCACAAATCTCGAGGAGTATTGAACGATAGTTGATAAAATTTATCATTCTTGTTTTGTTACAATATCCAGAATTACATTATTCTCATAATCAAATTGTTGAATTTGAATTGATTTTCTTGTGATAACATTTCATACCTCGGTCGACTGGATGGGCTGGTGCCATCAAAATTGATCACTACCTGTTCGAAATTCGAAAAATACAGGCATCGTGACGAAATGATTCAAGTAGAATATACAATGTTATATTCCATTCTAAATATGAATACGTAAATTCCATTCACAATTACAAAATCACAACTCTGGCCTTGTAAATTTGACACATTCCACACTGTATCGAAGTTATGACGTTTTTCAAAATATTTTTATGTTCCAAATCAACACTATGTTGCCCTTTCTACATTCTTAGCGTATTTCTCAGAATGAATATTTCATTTTGGAGAACGCAACAAAAAATTGTGAACAATATTCTACATATAAAGGAGTGTTAGGATTTATGATTGTAAAGATTTATCGATGTGCTTTGTTTTCATCATGATATTGTATGTGATATGATTGTCAGGGTGCATAACATTCCTATTTCTTATATTTCTTTATTTCAAATAAATAACAGTTTTATTCATTCATCACAAAGAAAATAAACATAATAACTAAATCAACGAATTTTTTACAGATAAACTAATAATTTCAATGCAGTAGTCTCTGAGTTTTGGTTATAAATTAATAAGCAAGAATGTCAATTCCTAAAAGCTTTATAGATATACATTTCATTTATTTGATCTTATGAACACAAGGAGTAAAATATTCTGACTGTATAGTAATTTATTAGTTTAAAAAATATTCATACATTACTACCACAGTAGGTTTGTACAAATAAAATGGAATCGGTCAAAAATATGCTTCACATTTATCATTCACCTGTACTACAATAAGACACAAACTCCTGGGAATATGGAAAAAACCGATGTATTCTGGTTCAATATAGCCTATGTCTACTTTCGGCAAAGGAATGAAAGCTTCAGTGACACATTTCAATTAATCGGAATCTGAATTCACCTGCCGTTGAATGCAATATAGTCATATTTCTTCTTATTTTTAGCTTTTTCGACGTTTTTTTTCTCTGAAACGTGAAAACGATCAACAATAATCATTTAGAGACCGATGATGGCCATCCAGAACCCGTTTACTCACGAAAATCGTGCAATTTCATTCTGCAAGTTCTTTCCTCATAATTCCTCGAAAATTCTACCTGAACCAAATTTTCCGGTCGCTTTCGTTAGAAGATCGTATGAGGAAGCCTTTTTTGTCCATTTACAAATTCCAAATAAATTTTGAGCACCAAAAACGATACCGAAACTAACCAAACTTCTGGGGGATCGGAATTTCGTTTGAAATCTTTCAAAACGGCCAGATATCTAAAAAACGTTATCAATTATAAAAAGGTAGATTAGTACTTACTTTCACTTTATTTATGCTTATAAATCGATTTTTGGTCCAATTCAAATTTGCCGTTCGTACTCACGCCAAAAGTCGTGAAAGGAAAAAATGACACTTGAACGAAATTTCTCAAATCGACGGGAAACTTCTTCTGGACGTGTGGAATATCTTTGATACTTTTACTTTGATGTAAACAAAGAAACTGGCAATGTCGTTTTGTCATTAACGATATTTTCTATATGCGCACAGACTTTTCATCAGGTGCACCAACTCCTGAAAACGAAACCATGACCTCCTTTCAAGGGCGGATATAGCTTTTTTTCATGGGGGGGTAATAACGATTGAAAATCAGGTACTTTATGTATGAAACATTTTTGGTGCACCACATTGCGTACCTTTTTCTAAGGACTTCGATGCTCATGCCGTAAATCCGCCTTTGCCTCCTTTGTGATTAACACGTTGAGTGCCATGTGAGACCACATAGGTAACACACTTTTTTGGGAGCGGCGAGCCGCGTGAGACCACTTTGGTCTCACGACCAACGACGCATATCTAAATCGCGTATTTCTCCAGTGGTCTCACGTTTACATGGTGGAAAGTGATGTATAGAGTAGACTGAGTAGAGCATGGCCTGCTACGAGATTTTGTTTTTGGCCTGCGATATGATGCATTATGTTATTATCTTGGAGGGTTTGAGTTCTTTTATGTAGTGAATATTCTGTTAGCAGTATCTCTATCAGTTGTGGCGAAAATGTTTTGGTAGCAATTAACACATCGCCGTATCTACAGGGTGTTTCACCATAAACTGGACAAACATATATAGCCGTGTAGTTGACACCGAGAAAGTCATTTTTTCCTTATGACATATACCCCGTTTTCGACGCATAATCGAGATACAGGGTGCTTTATGTCAACTTTGAGCAATATTCTGTGAGCTGTGGTAAGTTATGCGTGATATTTGAAATAACGGTTCCTGGTCACATCTTAGTATTTTTGAGGGCTCAATTGAAATGTGCTGTAGAATTTTGCAAAAAAAATTCAAAATGGCGGAAAACCTGCAAAGTCGGAATTTTTTTTTCTCGGTTGCCAATTTGGAAAGCATTATCTCAACGTACTCGATTTTCTAAGATTTTCCGTGAAAAAATTTTTTCAAATTTCGAACTCAACTTTTTTTTTACATGTCTTCAGTAAAAAAAAAATTTCGCCCAAAATTTTTGAAATTTTCCATGGTTGAACTATTTTTAATTCTGAACACTTGGGTAGAAACAGAATGAAAAAATATCAATTGGTTTTCTTTTTGTAGCCTTCCGAAGATTACGCTAGGTGTACTTTCTTAATTTTTATTTGAGAAACTGGAGGCCGTACGAGAGTCAAAATTGTGCTGCTGGGCTGCCAGAATGACCAAGATAGAAATATGAAATAATAACCAAAAAAAAAATTTTTTTCCAAAAAAAAAAAATTGAAAAAAAATTTATTTTATTTTTTCCAAAAAACTTTGGTGAGGTTCTAACTCTACACTCTCAATCAACTAGTGTTGCTTTGGTAACGGAGATTTATAGGATTAGAATTAATCCAATTCATAATCTTTGAGTTCGATTCCTACCACAATTTTTTGAAAAAAATTTTTTTGGTTTATAATTTCATATTTTTATCCCGATCATTCTGGCAGCCCATCAGCACAATTTTGACCTCCGTACGGCCATCAGTTTGTCAAATAAAAATTAAGAAAGTACACCGAGCGTAATCTTCGGAAGGCTACAAAAAGAAAACCAATCGATATTTTTTCATTCTGTTTTCACCCAAGTATTCAGAATTGAAGATTGTTCAACTATGAAAAATTCCAAAAATTTTGGCCGAAATTTTTTTTTCGCTGAAGACATGTAAATAAAAAGTTGAGTTCGAATTTTGAAAAATTTTTTTTACGGAAAATCTTAGAAAATCGAGTACGTTGAGATTATGCTCTTCAAATTGGCAACCGAGAAAAAAAAATTCCAACTTTGCAGGTTTTCCGCCATTTTGAAATTTTTTCTTCAAAATTCTACACCACAATTGAATTGAGCCCTCAAAAATACTAAGATGTGACTAGAAACCGTTATTTCAAATATCACGCGTAACTCACAACAGTTATCAGAATATTGCTGAAAGTTGACATTAAACACCCTGTATCTCGCTTATGCGTCGAAAACGGGGTATATGTCATAAGGCAAAAATGACTTCCCCGGTGTCGTCTACACGGCTATATATGTTTGTCCAGTTTATGGTGAAACACCCTGTATATTTCCTGCATTTGTCCTCATTTTTTTAAATTTTGGCAGAGCTGTATCCATTTCGGAATCGGACGTATCTTCATCTGGATGTTATTCATCTGCTGAATCATCATCAACAATCGGACTCAAAAGTACATAAAAAAAATGAGAAAATTGATGTTCCATATATTAATTTCATTCAATTGAACACCAGAGAAGATGAATATGCAAAAAAAATCATGGCCACTGGGTCAGTTTTTTCAGAAGTTATGGTGGCACTCAACGTGAAATGGAGTATATGAAAGGTTGTATTTATTTTCAGAACTGTCTGACAACCGTCAAACTACATACTAGATATGTAGGTATGATGAATAAAACATGAACTCATAAGACAGAACACTTCCCTTCGTCGATCGGTCGATCATTCAAAGATTCAATCTTTCTGGGTTTCTGGTTTTTTAATTATTCTCGACGATCGTCGTAATGGTGGCACCGATAAGTTAGAGCTCGCATCAGTTCTTTCTCCAACTGCCGGAGAATTTCTTATACTGCTATCTCCATCTTCTGAATTGTAGGTACAGTCCGTCGAATTTGAACTTCGATCTAGATCTGGATCTGGATCAGCTTCAGATGTCTAATGGATAATCATTAAGATTTCCGTTAGAGGTTGTCTCGTAACTGGGATAGTTATCGATTGTTGAACTGAAAACATTTGTTTCACAGAATTTGGTTGATCTAATTTGATCAATATGTCGAATAATAATATTCCCTTCTACTGCTACTTCATGATGGAGTAATCAATAAAAGTACTGACAAAGAGTAGATACTCATAGGTACTAGTCATACTCTTTGGTACTGACGTGTTGTCAAGAGCTTCTGAGCACTCTTTCATACAACTTATAAGAAGATCCACCTCGTAGGAGGACTCGCATTTTCTAGTTCAAGAAACCAATTGAAACATTTTTCGACAACACGACAACTGTCGGAAATCTTTGTCATCCGCTGCCAAAGTAATCGTCCATAATATCGGATCGGTTGATACAGAAATAATTGGATTTTTTATCGAAATTTCACTAGGATCTGGTAAAGCGATCTCGACAAAACTCTGCACGTTGATGATGATGACCGAATCCGTCGTTTCGAAATTATCCGGAAAACAAATCATATATACCCGTAGGTCAAATTTTGATCACAACTAAAGAAAAAACTGAAAAGTGCTCATAGATCGAAAGCATGCCAAGTATCAGTACAATATCAATACATATCACAACTCATATTAACTGCTACAGAGAAGGTAGAGAATTAGATTCAAACTACGACCTAAGCAAGATGAAAATCAAGATATGTACATACAGAAGCCTAAACTGAACGTGGAATTGATCATCAAGAGCTCTCTATCAGACCATAGTAGGAACGAGAATAGATGAAAACCCAATAAACGCAGAATATGACATGAATATCTGTTGAAAAAAACTAAAAGCAATAACATTCAGCTGCCATGGAATCCAAGGGAACGCGTAAGTTAAGAAGAGGACCAAAAAAACAGCACCATGAAACACGTGAGTTCTCCGAGAATGTGAAGTAGAAATGTGAAGAAAAAGTAGTCAACTCTATATACTACCTGGAATGGATCCGCCTTTGGAGAAAAGTGAGGCAAAATCTGTTAGGGTTTATCTATCTCTTCCTAACTTATGTCGGTTAATGGAAGTACTTAATAGAATCATAGTTAGTGAAGTGAAGTAAAGTAGAGTTTATAATCCTAATCAGTAATCAGATCCCTTTGCTCCCCTGCTATACATATTTTCATATAATTATAAGGTATACATTTCATAATTTCTCCTTGCTATATTATATATTTCACATAGAAGGTTGAGTTTATAATCGTCAGTAAAATAAAAAGTAGAGTTCATAATCGTAATCAGTAATCAGATCACTTTGCTCCCTTGCTATATACAGGGTGTTCCTAAATTGAACGTACAAACTGAAAGGGGAGATTCCTCCAGTAATTTTAAGAAGAAAAAGTCGTATAAACATAGGGCCGCAAACGTTCCGTTTTCGAGATACAGAGTGTTGAAGTTTGAATTTTTTCAAGTTTTTTTCTCATATAGTATCTAAACAAGATATTCAACTGAAATTTGGCATAGATATTACATTTGAGAGTTTTCACCACGTGACATCGCAATTTCGATAGCAGATCTACAGGGTGATATTTTAGCTGGAACACTGTCACCTGTTTTCCTCCAGAACTGATCCTCGGCGAGCAACTGTCAATTTGTAAAAAGAAGCTTTGTTATTATACTAAACTTTTCGATCTCTTGTAGTTTGTCGTATCTGCTACCGATTTCGAGAAAAAACTTTTGAACGATTCTCTCGGAATCAGCAGAAGAATCAAAATTATCATAAAGATCTAGTTACTATGAAAATAAATCTGAACTATTCAAGTCTGGGTATCTGGCGGGCCATGACTGATGTCCAATCCACCTGTTTTTATAATTTTCTTTCAAATACTCCCTAATAATTTTAGTACACCCTGTATCTCGAAAACGAAACGTTTGCGACCCCATGTTTATGGGACCTTTTTTCCTTAAACTTGCTTAAGGAATCTTCTCTTTTCGTTTGTACGTTCAATTTAGGAACACCCTGTATATTCATATAGAAGGTACATTTCATAATTTCTCCTTGCTATTGGTACATTTACATATACAAGGTTGAAGTTATATAATCATCGGTCAATCACCAGTAAGTTGTCAATAAGTAATTAGTTATTTTTTGTAATTCACAACAACACTTTGCTCCCTTGCTATACATTTTCATATAGAAGGTACATCATAATTCTCCCTTGCTATACATTTTCATATAGAAGGTAGAGTTCATAATTGTTTACCTATATAATTTTTGTATAATCGTTTCGTGCTTGTTACCTGAGGGAACAAGAAAATACAGTTTATTTTGTTTGTTGAGGGTGTGTTCACATTTCACCACTTCCTCATCCTCTTCGTAGTTGTTATCAGGTACGGATAACAACTTATCGCGGTAATCATCATGAATACTGTTATATCCTTAGACCTTAGACAAAGTCTATAACCTTTGTCTAAGGTTATATCCAGTGTTCGCGGTTCGAACTATTTTCGAACGAACCCCATAGTTTTTAAATAAATCAGTAGATTGAAGTTGAGTCGCTCTATGGTTGAACCTCAAATTAATCTGTGGTTGAACCACGTTTAACCTATAACATTTTTGACAGGACCATAACATAACCTGAATTGCTTTCAAACAAATTTAAAATATTAACAGTTTATAAACGAAAATATATTTATGTAATTCCTCTCATAAATTAGTACAAAATGTTGTTTTGCAGAAGTTGTAGAAGGTTTAATTCTACCACTCTCAATAACACTGTTGATACTGTAAGGTTAAAACAGCACTGTATGAAATAATTCACTGAAATTTCTCATTTTACAAGCTAGCAGAAGTCACATCTTGCAGTAAATGGAAATACAAACTGGACGATAAAGTAGAAAGCGACTTGCAAAATGAAAAATTCAAACCGCGAAAACATACTGGTATAGTACCAACCAAGACGATATCTATCCCAAATTCTTTCATTAACGCAGCAAAAATTATTTTAGAAGGTATTGAATTCAGTATACCTGAAATATGATTTATTTATTAGTTTAATGTTTTGTCAGATCAAGATGGCATACAAAGAAAAGAAATAATCAGGAGAAGTGAGAAGTTTGCTAGATATTTGAAAGGTAAAAAACCTCCAGCTGAAGATGATGAACTTAAGGCCCACATATCTGGGTTGAGGAGTAAAGTTATCACAAAACTGGAAGAAACGAAGAAGGAGCTTTTGAATGACCAAAATGTTATCAAGAGTCGAATGACTAATCTATTAAAGAAAACAGTGTATAACTGGTTCTCTGTGAAATATGATATCAACCAGAGCTTAACTTATCTGGTAGGAAGATCAGCAGCAGAGTATGCTGTTTTAGTTAGAATATTAGCAGAGATTAAATCAAGGGATCCTGACTGGAAACCAAGAACACTTTTTGATTTTGGATCAGGAGTTGGTACAGTGACTTGGTAAGGATATTTTCCAAAAATCCGATGAAAAAGAAGTTCTTTTGATTGCTTGTTAATTTACTCTTTCAAACATTAGTTGGCGTTACCTTATTCCACAACCAGACTATTCAGCTTCTGTTATGAAGACATTTTGATTTTGTTACCTCTCCGATGTTAAAATTATTATAGTCTGCAGAGAACATTAATTATTTGTAAATTTATTCTATGAGAGTGTTGTGAACTGTATAACTCAACTCTCAGACAAAGTTTTGATTTTCATCAAGAATTCCCTGACAGAAATTTTCTACCAGTCACTAATAATGCCCAACTGAAACCACTAATAACAATTTAGTGCAGTGAATTGTTCTAAATAACTAATGAAGTAAATTAACCCACTTCATAATAACCCATTCACTTAGAAGATCTAGAACACGTGTACGGAAATATTATCTGCTCCAGGGTGTAGAAGATTAGATTAGTGTAGTCTGATTTAAAATGGCATACCTACCCCATCTGGAAAGCCTTAACTACCAGAGCATATCCCTATCTATTCAATATTTGTCCAGACCATGCTCATCTCTTTTCATATGACGAAACAGATGCGGAAATCTTGGATATTTTATGTCAATGGAGCTAAAAATTTAGTTTCTGATTGGTAAATTTTCCACAGGGCAGTGAACACAACATGGCCAGATTCATTCACAGAATATTTCAATGTGGATTCATCGGCAGAAATGAATGATTTGGCAGAACTCTTATTGAAAGGAGGTAGAGGGGAAAAGAAAAATCCATTGCGCACAGTTTATTATAGACAGTTCTTCCCAAGTAAACCTGTGAGTCCTTATTATGAATATTATGTAATTGGAAATTTCAAGCAAAAAATGAATTGCAACATTTGAAGGCATAGTAATAGTATCTTCCTGAGTGATATTATGTGGGCAAATTAGTTCTTATTCATATTTCAATTGTTAATATTTATTTCGACAAATAATTTCTGTGTTATTGTTATTTCAATAAGGTTGCTGCCTATTAGTAACCATTGAGATTTTTTTTAGATATTCCTTTTCCTTTCAGTAATATCTATATTGTATTTTGTCAGGTGCCCTACGATCTTGTGGTATCAGCTTACACATTAATGGAACTACCTTCTCTGAAGAGTAGAATAGAGGCAATAGAAAATTTGTGGAGGAAGACAACAAAATATTTGGTTGTTGTTGAACAAGGAAGTTATGCAGGGTTTAAGGTAAATTTTGTTTATCTGATTGAATACTCATTATAAATTTCTGATAAAGTGAATCATTTAAGTTTTGTTCAACACCTTGATTTTATCTTACGAGTTATTTGTAGCCTTTGTTCTTTGGCAGGTTATAAATGAAGTGAGAGATTTCATTTTAGGTCTCGGAAAGAGTCATGTATTTAGTCCGGTGAGTTCTTCTAGGACAGTTGTTTTAGTTTGGATAGTTATATTTATTCTTGTCCACAGTGTCCCCATCAGATGCCTTGTCCTCAATTTATTTCTGAAAGAGGTATACCCTGCAACTTTGGAGTGAAGTATTATACATTGCCATTCAAAGATAATCATCAAACTTTGAAAGTAGAAACATTTTCATACATAGTTTTGAAAAAAGGTTGAGTATGATTTTAATTTGTCACTCCATTGCTCCATTATCATTTCATTGATCATTTCAATCAAGGAATATTTTATTTCAGGAGAAAACCATGAAAATGATTCTGATTGGCCTCGACTGATTAACCCTACTCAAATTAGGCATAAGCATGTTATATGTAATTTGTGTACAAGTGAAGGCAAAATTGAACAAGCAGTGTTCACAGCTTCGAAATATGGAAAGTATGTGTACCAATATTCTTTTTCAAAACTTCTGTAAATATTTGATTGTTTTCAGACTGACATATCGATGTGCTAAAGCTTCTGATTGGGGAGACAGGCTGCCAATGAATATAAAAAACTCTACTGATAACACTATTGACAAAGAACAAAATGACCAGTCCATAGAGCCCAATGCAAAACTAACTGAATAAATTTTTATGAATACATATTGGTTTTTACCTCGGTTTTTACATTCAATTGTCCTTATTATTGGGGGGCTAGTTTTGAATATGGTTGATCAACAACATATTTTCATTTTGTCGTTATGACAATGTTATAAATGAAATAGAACATAGCTTTATGATTTATTTCTGAGGTAGGAATATTCAGATTTGGGTCATTTAAAAATCCAGGGAAAATTTTCAAATTCTTTATTACTTTGAAGTTGAAGGCCTAATCAAATATGAAATATATAAGCTTATTCTGTTTATTACTATGGCTATCAATGATGTAAAGTAATGACATGATATTTCACCACCATTTTATCACAACGTTGGCATGCAGAATTAAAATGTACCGATATCACTTCTTGAAGTTGAACTAGGAACTAAACTTGTACACTGATGTAACAGTCCACCATATAAAACAACCAATTTTGGTTGTCTCCTGGTAACAATCTCACAGACCTGAACATAGAAACATAAATAAGAAACAGAAGCACCATGTATTGATCATATACTGAGAAGTGAGAGAAGAATACAACAGCCAGACAAGTCCTTCTAATGTTACATAAGCAACAAGGCTGAGGGAAATTCAATAATCACCTAATACATAGGGTGGGGGCATGAAGAGAAGAAATAGAAGACCGAATCATTGAACAACAGCACATAGTTGATAATTATTGACTGGTATCAAGGACCATTTACCATCAGTTAAACAAATTACCATACTATTACCAGTAGAGTATTTTAGATCTAGAACTGCGAATTAGGTTTTTCTTACATTACATTAATGGTTCTGTATACAATAAGAGTGGATTGGTAACAATCCTCAATATCTTCGATTTAGAAATGGACCAATGGCAATTCGTGTTTAAATGAACACTTTTATGCTTGAATTTGATTACAATTTATGATTTCTTGAATGGAGTAGTTTTTCAAGAGTCTCACGACCTTTTCAAGTATGGGAAACTTAATTTTCCTGAAAGAATGGAATTTCGAATTTTTTGAATCAGACAAATTTCAAACCCATTAAGTGATTTGTTTGATTCCATGATGCGGTTGAATATCATCACCACGTTTTCTTATGTAGTCATGATATTTTACAACAGCTCTTTCTTGCTCATAGGTTTCAATCGATCCTGGCCGCATCAGTCTTATGTTGGTTATAGCTCTTTCTGGTGCAACATTCATGAAATGTACTAGGTAGCATGCAGCCATTACTCCTGTTCTGCCCCTTCCCATTCGGCAATGAATCGCAATGGCCTGAAAAAATGTTCGAACATAACTAAAAATTTTCAATATAGATTGAACGCATGACGCTCACTCAAATATAATAATAGTGCAAAAATTTATTCTTTCCGCACGCAAAACAATCTGACGAATAAATTATTACGTGCCGAGAAGGAAATTTGCGAACGTGATAGGACAACATTTTTCCTACGAACACAATGTCAGATAACACCAAAAAGCTAAGGTATTCATTTATTTTCAATTGAAAAAGGCGAAAAAAATAAATTGACAATACAGAATTATATAGAATTGGTAAGCTCGTTAAAAGGCAAAATTCGACTAAGGGTTCCGTAAATAAGGACGTTCGAAAACTCTTTCCTTGAGTCTGGGTACCTGACGAGCCATAACTGATGTCCTTCCCGTACAATTCAGCTGGTTTCATAGTTTCCGTTCAGATACTTCCTAGTACACCCTGTATATCTCAATATCTCGAAAACGAATCGTTCGCGGTCCCATAAGTATGGAAGTATTTTTTCATAAAAATTTGCAATGAATACAATGTTTTTATTTCCGATCTGAGAACACTCTGTATATTAGATGCCAGCGAATTATTGACAAAAAAATTTGTTATAACAAATCCGGGATCATGACCGATATTTTCGAGAGCGCTGTGAAAATTTTTTGCCAGCTGTTTTTTCTTCCGTTGAATTCTAGTTTATGTTCTCAATCGACTGGGTTCGAATCACTGATCAAGAATTCGTGTTCAAATACAATTCTGTCCGTCCTTTTACAAACACTAACGAACAAATCTAGAAACTTGGAGTTTTCAGGGAAGGTTCGGATATCGAAGGCCGGAAAGTTCGTAAATGGCCAAATTCGAAAAGGGTTCCGTAAATATGGCCTTTCGAAATTTTCTGTTCTCGATAAATTCATAAGTACGCATTCGCTACAGTTGAAATGCGCTTAGTTGGAAAATGACGTATTTAAGCAAATTTGGTCCAAATGGACAAAAAAATCTGTTATTTTCTTGATTTCAGAATCTGGATCATGAAGCGCGCAGTTAATTGACAGCTGTCGGAAATTTTTTTGCTTGGGTTATTGAATGTGAATCTACCTGCAAGGTGGAAACACTCACAAGGTCAAAAGTAAGATGTTTTGTGAAAAGGTAGGTACATACCTCACCGATCAACGGATCCGAAAAGGGCTCTAATATATATTTTCAATTGTATTACTTACGATGTGGCATGATTTTCTACGAAAAACACAGATATCACCTAATTCTGTTAAAAAAAACTCACCTGTTTTTTGGCGCGACAACTCTGACACAAATTGAGAAATTCCAAAATATTCTCAACACTTGGCGCCTCGAATTCTTCAACGTCTATTCTAGACCACCCAAACTCCCAATAGTCCAATTTTGTTGGAATGTTCTCCGGAGATAAAGTCAAAATATGATGTACGCCTTGGTCCTTCAAAAATTGGTAATTTGCTTCGCTGCTTGGGCATGCCATTGCAGCCAGTTTGTTCTGTTCAATCCAGGAAAAATTGTAGGGCGGGTAGGATATAGCTTTGGAGATAGCTGGATCACCCCACATTTCAAGTAGATGCGATCGAGGTGTCCGCGATCAAGATCAAGTTTGCAGTGAGTTTTAGTGAAGGACGAAATTGAATTTTAGCAATTGTTGCCAAAAACTTTGAGCATGTCGCGAAACACATTCGATATATATTTTATTATTAGAGCACGTTCATACATTTAAATCACATATGAAGCTCGATTCATCGAAGGTAAAACGGACACCTAAATAGAATTCAATCAATTTTCATTGTCAATTTATATTTGGGATTTTCGAATTCCTTTCGTCAGTATGAATACTATTCTCGCAGATAATAATGTTCGTGGTTTATTAATTTTCGAACCTGTATAATGTAAGTCCAACAGTGAAGAACGGGCCCATTAAATAAAAGGTCGGTAAACATCTCACTCATCTGCATTGTATATGAGATTGTTCAATTTCATGGAAAAAATAATCCTACCGCAACAATTAACTTAGAGCCCGCTCAACACTCATGTCAAGAACCTCGGCCAATACCGCGAACGTGAGTGTAGATGACTTCTTGATGTCACGTTCGCACTTCGCGGCCTTCCCCGTTGCGTGTCGGTCTTTTTTCCCGTGACAAAGGCTTCGCGGGAAGGCAGAAGTGTTCCATCCACACTTACAGGCGGTACCTACGCAGTAATATTCCTGGAATGCTTGTTTACTGACTTTATAAGCTTTTGAAATGAATGGTACAAGGTGTCTCATTATGAATTACTAGATGGCTATCTCCGTTATTTTTGATCACCATGTATAGTTCGAATTAGCAAAGTTGTAGTATTTGTCTTGAATCGTCAAAAACTGATGACAAAATTGACATGAAAGCTGCAACCGATAGCTAATGAATATGGTCAATCCCTTGCACTGAACTCTATACTATGTACCAGTGGCGGCTCGTAAACTTTTATCTTGGGTCGGCAGATATACAGGGTGTCCCACTAGTGCCGCAATGGACGATATACGCGTAACGGACTGAGTTTGTCAAAATATTTTGATGTAGACTTGATATAATCCAAGAAGAAAATATTTTCGAATATATCGGGTGGCCCACAAAGGAGGAATAGAGAGTGACTTTGTTTTTTCAAATGGGACACCCTATATTAAATAGTGTTTTTCCATTCTCTGAAACTTCCTGCATGCTTTCGTATACTTTTCACATATTTTTATTCGATAGTTTTCGGAATATTGGCCATTTTGACAAAAAATGATACTTGTAGAGGCTATGTTATCCAATTATATTTCACGAACCCTTGCACATACCAATAACAGTTTTATATGGATTGAAAGACAATAAGACTTCAAAGTATCCTACCCAGCTATAATAAAGCATCTCCAGCCTACAGAGTGTCCACAAAAAGACTATCACCATGACGAATTTCAAACCGATTTTTCTTCATTTTTTCAAATGCCTTGCATATTATTTTTTTTCTGCATTATAATCACCATTCATTTTACTCCTTTTTTTTTCAAATACATGATTTATGCACATCTCTAACAGAATAGGAATTTTTTGAGTTCGCGTAAAATAATTAATTTCCTGGAAGAAACGATCCAACCACTCACCCCGTTAAGAACCAAACAAACGAACACTGAAGGCTCCTGTAGCCGCATCCCGCCAAAGATTAATCTTTGCATCCCGCAATACAAACGAAAACAATCCCCGATCGGTCCGATCGTCCGATCCGATCGTTCCTCGTGTATAATACGAGTCGAGGCATTTCAGGTACGGCATAATCCCATTTGCCGACCCTGCGATGTGTTGAGCCTGCTATAAGAGTTTAGCGGCTACTGTTCAGCATTTTGTTTCTCGGCTAAAAATTTCGGGAAATAGTGGAAATGGACGGAAATTCATATAAGTACTATCATATTCGATATCCTCGTCTATAAAAGTACGAAATACGACAAAAATTCGTTTTAAGCAACATTTATCTCTTAAAATTTGTGAGGTGGAACGAACAACGAAAACATCGCATTTTCGATTTTGAAAAAGCATTAACTAGGAGGCGAATATAATATTTATCATTATCTGAATAAAATTCCAACAGAAAACAGTCGAGTTAAAATTGTTTCGCCTCGTTCGTAATGTTCGTATTCGCATTTCATTGAAACGTCGAATGAGGACCGGCATGCCGTACTTGGTCGCTAGAAAGCGTTCGATGCTTGGCGCTCTCGTCTTCCAGTACACATTTCAATTCTCGGACTGATTTGAGTAGACGGAAACGGCGCGGCGTTGAGATTGGAAGAGCGTATTTCCAAGAACTTGAAATATATCAGTGATATACAAATATGATTTATAGAATTTTATTTACACAGGTCTTGGAAATACAATAATTATAATAAATTTGGTAATTCAACAGAAGAAAGAGTAATTTAAATTTTGCCTGGACATAAAATATATAGGGTCGGCATTGCCGACCCTGCCGTCCCTGACGAGCCGCCACTTCTATGTACAAAGAGTAAATACTCTACTCTTTGGCTTTGCTATGTACCTGGAACGGATCCGACCGTATACTTTTGAACGTAAAGTGAGGCAGGGGCAGCTGAAACAGAGATAGCCTTATTTAGGGTAACCTGTCTTTGTCTTACTCAGTCAAATGAATTACGGTTGTATGCATAAATTACCTTTTAAGTAAAAATTAATTAGTTTGGGGATTCTTTTTGTTTAATACGTACAATATTAGTGAAGATGTACATTTTTTGTGTTCTACTGTGCTATTAGTTTCGTTTCCTTCCTCGTGTGTGGTTTAAAAAGCAGCATATTGCGTTGGTGTAATTTGTTGATTGCTTCGGCAATAGTTTTGATTTGAACTATGTTCGAAATTTGAACATAAAAAAACAATGGTGGTGTCTTGTGTAGCGTTTGGATGCAAAACGAGTACGATTATCGGAAAATATCTTTACACGGGTGAATTGATAATATTAGATTTTGCTATTTAATGAATAATTAGCGACTTGGCTAGCAAGAGTTAATTCCTTTGGTACAGTTTTCCATTCAAACGACCAGATATCCTGAAGCTATGGATAAAGGCGTTGGACGAATTGGACTCCATCCAGAATTAGCAAACTTTGTAGGGATCATTTTCTTCTTGTTTTACTTGTTTTATTTAATAATTGTTAGATCCATAGTTTCAGCAATGAATTGTGAAATAAAATAAAAATTTCGTTTCTAATTTTCTATTCATTTTATTTATCAACATCGTGAAAGAACAGTAAAAATTTTACATGAACGTTGTACTGTTTGCATTATTACTTTTTTCCTGAAGAACAATCGAGAAAAATAATCAAATTTGTTCAAGATTAAATTCAAAAAAATAAAATGCGTGGTGGTTCCAGGTTCCATTAACCGACATGAGTTAGAAAGAGTTAGGTATCCCTAACAGTTGCGGGTTGCCTATGCAGTGGTTTGGCCTCACTTTTCGCCCGAGGCGGGTCCTTTCCAGGTAGTATAGAGTTCACTGATCGCTTGTCAGATTTTTGACAAATGTCTTGCTTATTTTGAATAGGACACCCTGTATATTTTGCAGTATATCGATTCTCGGGTGAGTAGATAGATCTCAATAAGAGATATGATTGATATGAACAGAACGGAGGATTAAATTTTTATTGAAATAATATTCTATTTGAATATATTAACATAAATAATAACAATGAAATTTAATAAATACGAATAAATAAAACTTATAAATAGTTGTAACTTGAAATAAGTATTTCAATTAATATTGGAATATACAGTGCGCGTCGAAATTATGGAAAAAATTCATTTCTCAGAAGAAAAATATTTGGCAACAAAATCCTGAAACAGGTCAATTTTTGTTCCACTTTTACCAAATTTTTATGCATATTTGAAGGATTTTTGTTGCACCCTGTGCCTGTGCCATCCCCATCAACCCTTTAAATTTTTTGAATAGGGAAAGTAGGTCATGTGGTACTTTTTTGGCGTGCAGAAATTTTCAAGAATTTTTTTTTTAAATTAGTTAGTTAAAAAAGGTTAAAGTTCCAATGTCACTCCATTTTTTTCTCTATTAAAGGGTTCGTAGGGGTTGAAAGTTCTGCATGAACAAAACTGTAATGGTCAACTTTCCTCGGTGACAAGTTTCATCAGGTACCATCGTCTCAAAGTAAATGAGCCATGACAAAGAGCACATACTGAAAACTGATTAAAAACCTAATTTAAAAAAAAATTTTTTCTTGAAAATTTCGGCACGCCAGGATTTTGTTGCCAAATATTTTTCTTCTGAGAAAATGAATTTGTTCCATAATTTTGACGCACACTGTATGAACTTTCAGAAATAAATTATGATTATTTCAACTCGAATAATTTATAGGTGTTTTTTCTTCCCTTTTCTTTAGAATTAGCAGCAACATATATAAACTCAGGTTATACGTTGCCAACGTGCTGATAAGTGCATTGCTCAAAATTATGGCTGTTTTCAAAGGCTGGTTTTCGGCGGTGGTGGAAATGGTACCCATTCCTTTGTTTCTATGGGGGCCCAGACCTTTCTCCAAACTGGAAACCAAGTCTGAAAATAGTAATTTCATGAAATTATCAATTTCAACATCCTTATTTCTTTAATCCTGAATATGAAAGGATTTATTTACCAGTTTCGTCTCCCAATGTTTTACCCAATGGGCTCTCCAATGCGTTTTGGTTTTCCATATTCCTTGAATGTTTATTCCGTCTCTCAAGTGTATTTGACTGAAAAATTTGGTTTCGAATTAAACATTTTCGGCAATTTTTGTATTTTCATTCGGATTTTTCCGGGGCGGAGTGAAGGATGGTTAACGGTTCTCATTTAATATTTTTCTGCCTTATGATTGTAGTGGGAAGTTGAAGGGAAAAAGATTCCGTTCCTTGCCCATTCCCAGTTCCACATTATGTGATCTGTTCATATTTAGAAAATGAAATGAATGCAGCTGGCAAGATTTCATGTGCGATGTCGTTTCAACAGCTTCATAAAGTTTTCACCACCATCGCAAATTAGCATCTCATTAAAATAATTCGTGCAATTACATCGAATTTATTAGTTTTGTTGGCTTTGGATTTGTGACAATTCTATCAGGCTCATTATGAAAGAGAGATATGGCCTTATCTATACAGCTCTAGAAGTTATTGCAAGATTGGGTCAGAAGATTTATTCCACGTAGGACTCAAACAAATCAGAGTCCTAAAATTTTTGATTTATAAATTAGAAGTGATTGCTAGGTAAGTGTTATTCAAAAAAAGCATTGACGTGAAGTCATTAGCGATCTGGATAAGAATTCGTACGTTGCTTGAACACGTCATTCTTCATCCAAATGCAAAATTTTATCTAGATTGAATCTGTAGTTCTACAATGATCAGAAAAACAAAATTTGGAACGGCCTTTCATACGAAACCCCTGTTCTTATTTTCCCATTAACGAACTTAGCCGCGGCATTCGAGATCCGAATCTCGAAATTTCAAGTCTCTAGGTTCACCCGTTCCAGAATTATCAAGTTCGGACAAAATTGAATTTGACACAAGGTTCGTGATCAGTGAGTCGAATCGTATCGTTTGATATAATTTCTCACTCAAAATACAGACATCGCACAGTGGGGCAGAAACCATCTAAATGTGATATTAATTCTAAAAATCATACTACCCATGAAATGTCAGTTGTTATTTTACAATTGACTTCAAACATCAGTCCACTGAATTCACGCACCGAAAGAGTTCTAACGTATTTTATTCTTTTCTAATTTTGAATTGAAATTCGTTTTCAATTTATGTGTTGAAAGTTTTTTGAATTGACGCGAAATAACATAAGATTATTATTGTTGTTGACCATAATTTCTGCTGTGATCTGAAAATTCAAATGCACGCTATGGAGGATTCATCTGAACCTATGTACTTCGTTTTTGTTTATATATTTTCAATATAATATTTTGTTTAAAGTCTGATCATTTGCGTCGAAAGTTGTCCTGTTCGGATTTTTTTTTGTTGCCTTTGAAAGATGAAATAATGATGCAAAAGTAACTTTCCAAGTGCTTCCAAATACCTTTTTTTTCAATAACGATTCTCTTGGGTTCCTAGTAGAAGATCAGCTCCCTAACAGCTGCCCCTTTGTGCCCCTTCTTGAATTATTAGCTATGAAATTGATACCTGTACTCGAAAGGGATGATAGTTATTTTTTTAAATTGTGTCAGGTTCTCAGAAGAAAACTCTGAAAATGTCTAGGATGGACTTGGTTGTTCTCAATCTCAAGAAAATGTAATCGAGTCAAGACCAATCAAGACATATTTCATCGTCTTCTGATTTCATCTGAACCGATTATAACAAGTCATAGATCACTTCCAAAAAGAAGAAGGGAAACAATTCCAGCGGAAGTTCCGGATCTGCTACTGCCCGAGCTGCTGCCTTCTCCAGAAAAAATAGCAAGCTCTGTTGATAGTGAATTATCCCCAAATTCAGAAGATGAAGGAAATTGGGAAATATGAAATTTATTGGCCGAAAAACTGTGTGGAGTATTTTCAACTGACTTTTTTTATATATGGTAATAAAACCCTATGAAAATTAAATTTTCCATTTCCTTAAAAGTTGCATAAATTTGTTTCCATAATAGTCAATCCATCGTTTCATCATCAATTCAATGCATTCTGGCACTTTGATTCGAATGATATATTTGATATCACATTTAGATGATTTCTGCCCCACTGTGCATCGTGACAAAATGATAAAACCCCATGGTGAGTAGAATGAGCCCTCCAAATCATAGGTATAATATTAATTAGAACTAACAGAACTATACAGGGTGTCCCACGGTCGAGTGCCTTTTAGACATTTCTGGAGAACTGGACATATTTGAAATCCGAAAATTGGTATCATGATATTGTTAGATATTCTCTACAGACCAAAAATATTTTTGGAGCTTGAGCGCTTCCGGTTATACCAGGAGTGGAAATAAATTGGTTCAGAAAATATTTTTTTAAATATTTTCGTTTCTGATATGATTGGGTATTCAATGCTGAATACATTTCTGTTAAAACCGTTGTATTCATTCGAATAGTTTTCAAAATATCGAAATAAAACCTGAAAAAATGCCGAATATTTATAGTCAGTGTTATGTTCATTATTCTTATTCTGAACATCCCGAGTGTAAACCGTCCTTACAACGTCAAAGTAGAAGAATGTGGAAAGGTCATGCATCTTTTGAATTTCATTAATATCATCACAGAGTGTTTCAAATTTTGTGTCGAAAACTGTGATCGAAAATTTGCCATCATTTCTTTTTTTTTCATATTAGAACCCTACTTTTTCATAATTGCGTTGGATTCTGGGAAGAAAAATAATGATAGCACTCTCAGAAGTCTCAGATGTTATTGCTCCTAAATTCAGTAATTCCCGAGATATTTGAGCTTTTCTGGATTCATGTTATAAGTAGAGTCATATTCATCTTATGTTTCGCATGAGAATATTCTGTGACCATAGAAGATGAATGATAAAATTCACAGGTGACAGGTCCAATTATTAGTTATTACTATGGTTTTATAAGACTATTCATCGAATCTCTTCAGATTCGATGAATTTGACTCTACGTACAACATAAATCCAGAAAAGCTCGAATATCTCGGCAATTAGGTACTGAATTTAGGAGCAATAACATCTAAAAGGCTATCACTATTTTTCTTCGTTGAATCCAACGCAATCATAAAAAAATAGGGTTCTAATTTGAAAATCAGAAGTTATGGCCGATTTTCGATCACAGTTATCGACACAAAATTTTAAAAACCATGTGATGCTCCACAAATATTTTTGGTCTGTAGAGAATTTCCAACAATATCATAATACCAATTTTCGGATTTCAAATATGTCCAGTTCTCCAGAAACGTCTAATAGGCATTCGACCGTGGGACACCCTGTATGCTTCATATGCTATGAGAATTGGAGAATTAGACGATTTTCTCCCTTTCTTTGTATCACTGAATTATGCGTGGACAAAGATAGATAACTATATTCAAAGAAAACAAACTCTTCAACTTCAGAACAAAAAATGGCTTTCGTTAAAAACCTTGCTTTGATGAGGAAAAAACTCACTCTGCCTTTCGACGAAAGGAAGCTCCAGAAGTCACCAAAAACACTTGCGAGATAAAGAGGACGCACCACAAAGTCTGAAAACAGAATGATTTATAAGAACCACAATGATCGCCAAATCACTTTCCAGAAGTTCTACTCACGAATTTCATATTAATGATCATATCGGTGATCAGTGATTTCGATATCAAATAATCTTTAAAAGTTCGTTAACGAAGAACAATTGGCTCTATTTCTTCCGCTACCTCTATATATAACCGAAAGAACGATTTCGTTTTCAATTCCCATTTGCATTTCGTTGGTGAGCCCAGACTGAATGAGTACAAAAGTGAAAAATCTAATCAGAATTTCTACCGTCGAAGATAATAAAGGAACTTTCATGGGCATTGTCATATGCACAAGTCTGAATAAATTGTGGAACCGCGTCTGGAATATGAATGATGCTCGATGATCCCTATATCTTTACTAGCTCAGACTGATTTTTGCATAGATAAGCTGTGCTTGAAATAGAAAACACTTGCTGGACGCTGAAGGTTAATAAACATTTTCTCAAAGAGTAACATTCAATAAAAAACGCTAACCTGGGGTTTCGAATCTTTTGCACTCTTGTTCAAATCCGAAGCTAGAGCGGACCCCCATCCAAGTACTGATTTCGCTCAACACTTCTTTGCTTCCAGATAAAAAAATTTCTTCAATGTACTGGTGTGCCAAATTGGACACTAGTGAAGGGTGAAGTATTTTTGTAGTAGATAGACGAAAACTGATGTCCGTGTCTACGGGCGAAAACCGGGTGAAAACATAGTTACCGGGTGTTTTTCGAAAATGTTCATTATAGAAATATTGCTTTAACTTTTCTAGTCTTGCAAATTTTATATTTCTGTGAGAACATTGTTGTAGCAAATTTTTACCTAGGAGCATAGAATATATTCTTTGCTCCTGGTTCTTACGTAGAATTCAATGACGTTGACTGAATTTTATACTTCTTACGTAGAATTCGATGAGGTTAATTGAATTTTTGGCAAACTGATATTTTATGAGATATCGGTTTTTTTCTATTTATTTATTCATCCATGTGGGTAACAAACTTTCACAAATTTCATTCCTTATGATGACAACAAAAATGATAGAAATTCAAAAGTTCTCCCCGGAAAATTAGGAGTGATAGGCAATTATAATTTTAAAATAGTTTTTTTCAAATCGGACCCCCGTATATATTTACATATTGCGATAGAGCTTTGAATTTCCATCAACTCTAGAGCAGAAGTGGAAATGGCGGAATGGTAGAATGAAATAATAAATAATATCCAATGGTTTTCTTATATTATTGTAGCCTTCTAAAAATTACGCTCGGAGAACTTTCATAATTTTCATTCAAAAAAGTGGAGGCCGTACGAATGCCAAATTTAGGCTAATAAGCTACCAGAGTGACCCGGACGGAAATATGAATTTATTAACCAAAAAAATTTTTCTCAAAAAACTTTGGTGGGAATCGAACTCTCTAGTTTGGATAAACTAGCGTCGCTTTGGTAACGGAAATTTATAAGATTGAAATAAACCCAATTTATATACTCGTAGAGAGTTCAAATTTCACCAAAGTTTTTTGAAAAAATTTTTTTTGGTTTATAAATTCATATTTCTGTCCGGCTCATTCTGGCAGCCCATTAGCACAATTTGGGCCTTTGTATGGATTACAGTTTTTTAAATAAAAATTATGTTCTCCGAGCGTAATTTTTGGAAGGCCCAAAAAAAAACAATAAAATAACCAATGAATACTATTTCATTCTGTTTTCACCTCAGTAATCAGAATATAAGATAGTTCAACCATGAAAAATTTCAACATTTTCGGCCGAAAATTTTTTTTTCACTAAAGACATGTAAAAAGATGTTGAATTCGAAATTTGAAAATATTTTTTCACGGAAGATCTTAGAAAATCCTGTACGTTGAAATAGTGCTTTCCAAATTGTCAACCGAGAAAAAAAATTCAACTTTGCAGGCTTTCCGCCATTTTGATTTTTTTTTTCAGAATTATACACCACATTTGAATCGAGCCTTGAAAAATACGAAGATGTGACCAGTAATCGTTATTTCAAATGTCACGCATAACTCACCACAGTTATCAGAATATTGCTCAAAAGACATTAAGCACCCTGCAGCTCGCTGAGTTGACTTTTTAATCAACGTCATTGAATTCTAGGTAAGAAGTTGCTACAAGAATATATTTACATCAAATGATTTTCATTATTGACAAGCAGCCCGTCCCAGCTTCGCCCGGGTAGAAATTTTCAACTTATGCTATGAAAAAGGAACGCGGCTACTCTTTTATAGATATTCACTCAGACCAGAACTTGTCTAAGGATATTCATGTCCCCCTCTCACACTTCGGTGCCCTCTCCTACCCACCAACCTAGCATGGAGACGCATTCAGGACCGGTCGTGCGGTTTCATCGTCATCACTTCAACCTGCCGTATCTTTTGATGTACTCGTTGTAATTGGATGATGTAAAGGGCAATTTCGTTCTAAATTGAATACTGGGGATAAATAACGTATTAAGTTGGATGAGGATCAATACCCTATTCAAAAAACGCACACCCAAATAGTGCATAATTTTGGAAAACATCTGATTACCATAAACAGGTAATAGCAAGTCCATCTTGAGAGAAAGATATATGCTATCCCGGACTTTTTTGTATAGAACTATTTAAGAGGTACATTTCTGTCATACAAATTGTATTCACGTAAGTCTTACGGCTTTTGCAGCGCACGTGAAAATAGCTGATTATGGCTGATTTTTTTGTAATTATTGAAGATATCGTAGGTATCCTTGATTTTCTCGGGTGAAAACTATAGCCTATGTCACTCAGGGATAATGTAGTTTTCTGAGGGTAACAGAATTTCTGAAATCGGTCCAGTAGTTTTTGGGCCAAGTCGTATCAAACACACAAAAATACAAATCTTTCCTCTTTATAATATTATTATAGATATAGATTACCTGAGAAAGTGAGAAAATCATAATCATTTCTCCCCCTTTAATGAGGAATGATTTGTATTGCCTAAACCATCATGAAAATGTTTGCATGTGAACATTCCAAATTATGACGAATTTTGATCGATCTATGTCGAATTAATTAATTCTATGTCTATTTCACTTTTATGTGCTTAGTTCAAGACAAGTTTAACAGTAAATGAGGTGATTTAAAACGCGACTCAAGACGTGGTTTGTGACAGGTATGACAGTGAATGCTACTTGTTGTCTCTGGTACTTGTGAATATTACTTATTTCATTAAGGAGGTCATTCTAATCGCTCAATTATTGGTTTATTGGGTCCCACCAAAGGCACATTTTCCGATATCACAGGATCTTGAATGTCCAATGCCATCAGAAGCGTTGAAAAAGCTGAATAGGCGATATACCTAATGAAATAACAAGATTTTTGTTAACTTATAGGCAGTGGAGACAAGATGTATGAGTGAAACTTTGTGCCTATGATTTTTAATACGCAATAATTTCTGAATTTGTGTTCAGCTTGTCAATCATAGGTATATGTATATTATTTTCTTTGTCTCTTCCTATAATTACAGTTTATAATTGTGATGGTTTGAGAATAAATAAATTAATAAATCAGTGAAACGAAATTGCATTGTTTCAAATTGTCCCCGTCCATGTAATATTTTCAGAGAAGATATATCTGTATTGTTTGCGAATAATAACCTACTATTATACTCCTAGAGACTTTAAATGGATAACTTTCTTCAATAAATCTTCATACTGATGGGCTGTAGAAATTTAAGGGCAATTCCGAAATCTCCTCTTGAACATTTCACATCCACTTGTCTCAGTTCTTCTCGAACAAGTGGCCACTAGCGAATATGGGGAGTTTTTCGAGAGGGGGGTGCATGAAAGTCAGAAAATTGGACACATTTGCATGTGAAGTCCTATTTATTAACTTATTAACTAGATGAACAAAATCTGTATGTGTCTCATCTTTTTCCTGGTAGAGGTTGTTTTTTGTAAATGTGCATTCCTGAAAAATGGCTGTAACTTTTTTACTTCCGGAAATTCTGCGTTTCTGTGAAAACAATTCTGTGACATTTTTTTATGGACCATTCAATGGAGAACTATATTTCATTTCAAAAAATGGTATTATCATGTTGATATTGTTATTCTAGCTTGCTCCAAAGCTCCAAGTCGAGTCGTTATGTGGCCAAGAAAACAATTTCAAGAAGTATTCCTTCCACGTTTAGACTTCATATACAATGACATTTATTTTCATATTATCTTTAATTGTTTCATAAGTAGGTACACCTGGTGTGGTTCTCAGTATACCATTGATCTTGCGAAAACCACCGAATAAATTCTACCGATGAACTTATTTTCATTATATTTTAGATAAGAAATTTTGCAAAATGTGTAATTTGGCTCAGTGATCAGTATAGGTTTAATGAATTTGAAAATTCTCTTGAGATTCACTTGAAAAATACCGAAAATATCCGCAATGTTGGGGACATGGATATTTTCAATGAAACTTCGTTTTAAATTTCATTTTATTGAATAAAATAACAAAACATTCAACAATAAAATCGACTATTAGAAAACTATTCAACAATATTAATTGAAATATTCGAGTCAGTCAGTTAAATACATATATCTTTATACAAAATAATATAACTTAAATCTAACTATATACAGAGAAAGGTACTATGATTGCGCTACGACGGAAATGACCAACTGGTCTTTTTGGTTTTACTGGAATCATTTGTACTTAACGACGCTGACGGAACCCTCTCTTGGGAATTTCTTTTGGCCAGTTTGTTACTCGTCAAATTCACAACTTTGTTTCCTTTTTGGTCCTTTCTATCCCAACCATGTTCAACATGTTTATCGTGGTGGTCTGGACTAGGGAACCATTCTGATATAATGACTGGTCTCCAGATCATCTTCCACCCTGGAACCCAAATATCCTTGTGACTTTCAACCCAAACCTTTTTCCAATCTTCTTTCCATTCTAATTTTTTGTCTGGTAACCAAATCTGTTTCTTTTCTGTTCTCCAGATTTGTTTCCAGGCTTCTTTCCATTCCAATTTCTTGTCAGCCACCCATATTTCTTTCTTTTCAGTTCTCCACACTTGTTTCCAAGCTTCTTTCCAGACGAGCTTTTTGTCATCGACCCAGATCTGTTTCTTTTCTGTTTTCCAAACTTGTTTCCAGGCTTCTTTCCATTCCAGTTTCTTATCTGAGACCCATATTTGTTTCTTTGCAGGCTTCCAATATTTCTTCCAAATTGGTTTCCAGATTAGTTTCTTCTTCCATATATCATGAGCAATATATTCGGAACCATCGTGGCCTTTACCTAAATAATGCTTTCCGGGAATTCCTTCTTTCACCCAGATTGGAATGTAATGCTTTTTCCATGCCGGCACTTGAATCTCTTTCCAAGCTGGTACTTGAATTTCTTTCCATACTGGTTTCCAGATCTTCTTCCAAGCAGGCACTTGGATTTCTTTCCACGCAGGAACTTTTATGGGCTTCCAGACTGGTTTGTATGTCTTCTTCCAATCAGCTACTTTGATATCTTTCCAAATGGGTACTTTGATTTGTTTCCATACTGGTTTCCAGATCTTTTTCCAGTCAGGTACTTGGATTTCTTTCCAACCCGGTTTTTTAGTTGGTACCCATATAGGTTTCCATATTTTCTTCCAGGATGGGACCCAGATCTTCTTCTTGGCAGGTTTCCATATTTTCTTCCATCCTTTTTTCCATATCATCTTCTTTTTCCAGTATCCTGGATCATGATGGTCGTGATGCTCTTCGTGATGCACTTCGTGCTGCTCTTCTTCGACGACGTGATGTTCTTCAACACCACCGCCATAGTTGTATCCACCATTTCCACCGGAATCATGGCCTCCTCCGCCTAAGTCGTAGCCTGAGCCTCCACCGGAGCTACCGAAATCATGGCCGCCACTCGCCTGGTTTCCTCCAGAATAATCGTAACCCCCTGAACTCCCTCCTGCATCGTATCCACCATTTCCTTGACCGTGTGATGATCCTCCGCTGTCATAGCCCCCTCCACTTGCCCCAAAAGATCCATGGTTTCCACTTTGGTCATATCCGCCAGCCGCACCGCCGAAATCTCCTCCTTGGTGACCATCATTGAAGTTTTGCGCAGGCGCTGGATAGTCGTAGCCGTCCCTTCTCTGGGCTTTGCTGTAATTAAGAGATATTGTATTGTAACTCATCACGGTATTTCAGCTAAGAGCTCAAATAAACAATTCGGAAACAGAAAATGTATACATCAGAGTGTAACAGCCAAATGGAATAAATTCGATAACGAATAAATGAGGGCGTGTTGTGAAAAACTCTCGGACACGTCGATTTGTAATTTTAAATGCGCATATATTTTGAGAAAATAATATTATATAGGGTGTTCCATATGTGACCGTGGCCAATACCAACTTTCTTAATTCGAATGCAACCCCCTTAATATTATTTATTTTTTGGATTCTTCAGAGAATTCTAGACACAATTGATGCATATGTCCTATACCTATCTTTAACTATTTCGGAAGTATTAAGTGTTTTCAGATTTATTGCAAAAAACAACGTTTTAAGGTCGCCGTTTGAAGCGCGTAGGAAAAATCAACCTATAGAGGCGCCACCGTGCATTTTATGGAATATCTCCATGAAACTTACATTATCTCTATGAGTTTTATGAATATCTCTCTAATTATGAATGAAATGTACAATGGCGATCTCTATCCGAAAATCGCTGAACTGTGAAATTAGTGAAAATGTGGGTAAAGCAGGAACTTTTTCCCACTAAAATTTGAATTTGGCCATTCTCTGCCAATTCCGTATTTCGAGTTGTTTTTCTGAACGAAATTATCTGTAGATTCACTTTTAATCGGGAGTTGAACTATTTTCATGGGTCTTTCGTTTGAAATAAAAAAGAAGCATGAGTTGGCTCATTTTCTTCTCTTTTTGAAAGAAAAAAAATGAACTGTTGAAATGCAATTAATCCCAATTATCTCATTAAGAACTCCAATCCTTTCTGAGTTTACCCACAAAATTTCAGTTCTCAAAGTGAAACCATTTTCAAATGCAACTTGAAATAAAAACACACTACATTGAACGCCCACCTTAAATAAAAATTATTTCATTTCACAAATTCCGTACATTACACTTAAAACCTAATAAGTAATACTGATTATTTCTTAATTGTAAAAAAAAAACATTGATCACTTATTGTCATGCAAACAGACAACGTGGCTATGAGAATAAACAAATCTGATTTTGTTTTTTTTTAATTTCTTCTCAGTAATGGTTTTTGCTTACTTTCTTTATATCAAGAGGTGAATGGGAAATAAGTATTCAGTGTAATGTATCGAATTTGTGAAATAAAATAATTTTCATTCAAAATGGTAATTTTTGTAAAAAATCTGAAAACACTTAATATTTCCGAAAAAGTTGAAGATAGGTATAGGACATAGTACTTGAATTATGTCTAGAATTTTCTGAAGAATCCAAAAAATAATTAATATACATGGGATTGCATTTGAAATAAGAAAGTTGGTATTGGCCACGGTCGCATGGAACACCCTATATAATTTTATTTTCTTGAAAAATATGCGCATTCAAAATTACAAATCGACGTGTCCGAGCGTTTTTCCTAAAACCCCCTCATTTATTCGTTATCGAATTCATTCCATTTGGCTGTTACACTCTGTATGTTTGAATCATGGAGACAGAATGTCTATGAGGCTTGAATTCATAGATCGCTTCTGCATGAATGAAAGAGATTCAATTAGATTACATTGGCATATGCACCAGAAACCAATTTCTGGTCAATCTGAATTGATAACCGAGTGAATATTCGAGTTTGTTAGTTCGTTGAACTTATCTTTGTTGATAAAATGAAAGTTGATGCAATACTCAGGTAACGTATTGGATCTGACTATTTCCATATTCTTCTCATAACTTTTTTCAGATTACGACTGGAAGTACTTGGAAACATGTATGCATTCAAAACATTGTGTTGAAATGGTGAAAGCATAAAGTTATTTTCGACTATTCAGGAATTGATTCTCAGCTGCTTCTCTGATTTGTTCATTACATCACCATTATAAATGGGGAACTAATTCATGAATTTGTCTGGATACCTATACAGGATGGTCCACATTCTCCTGAGGACTTTATCAGTCGATAGAAAAGTCAATTTCAAAAAGTGAATTTCTTGTTAACAAATGGCTCATAAACAGGATACAAACCTATTTGAGCAGTTTGAAATAATGGGTTCTAAATGATTGTTACAGAGGACTATCAATTTTATAGAAAACATGAAAAATATAGGAATTAGGGAACCATATGTAAATAAACGCATCATTTAAAAAATATGAGGCGTTAATTTTTCACTAATAGATCAATCAAATTGATAATATTCATATCTCATGTGTATATGGTAGGGGAAATACGTACAAAACGACATATATGGACAAAATGACATAGCCATCATAATTTGAGTTTGGAGGTATCAAATGCGGAACTGCCTACCGAATCAAACGACCTGAGTGGGTTCAATTAACCTCTGAAAACTCGCAGGCGCTACTCTTGTTCATTTGGTCGTTATGAGTGATAACAGAAATCAATAGGTCACGAGTCTTATTGCGCCAAATTTTTGGAAGAAATGGCCATTTTCCACAGAGCTGTGCCAAAGCATTGTGCTTTGTGCTCGTGAAAGTACTCGGAGCCCTTTTGTGCTCCCGAGCACTGTGCTCCCAAGCACTTTTCAAAAGCAGTGCTTAGTGCTTAGTAATTGGAGTGCTTCGGCCGAAGGCTTAGTGCTTAGTAATCCCAAAAGTGCTCCCGAGCACTTTTGCGGATTACTAAGCACTAAGCTCTGAGCCAGTGTTGTACGAATTCATTTTTACATTAATAAAATCTTAAATCAACATTTCCTTACATGACAGTAATATCCCAAAACTGTTTGGATTGCAATTACAGAGAGATGATAATGAGGCAACTTGATCATTATAAAAGGAAAATTGAAGGGCCCGCATGTGTATTTTGTTAAATGGTAATTTGTGCGTTGACAACTTAATATCAATAGAAAAAGCAAAAGCCACGATTCTGATTTTTTTTACGTTTTCATCTGTTGTCTTATATAGACAACATCAAAACGTTACATAGTTCATTGAGTTCTAATTTTGATACTTCTTCGTTATTTGTCACGCAACAATGTTTTGCAACTGGTTTGCTCCTGACAAATCAGTGCAAGAATTGACAGAGGAACATTTTCATTTTTTATTTAATTTCGTCTCAAGGACTGGGAGTTTTCAGAAGAAAAAGTAAACTCGAAAAATTCAGTATATTTATGAATATTATCAAACAGAGAGATCCAGGAGCGAATAGCATTTTTCTCTTTCATTACTAATATCAATTTATTATATACTTATTATATTGAATCGAATTCAAAATTTTCAATATCACATACCTATGCCAACTTATAATTTCTTTTCTGATTAAAATAACCTCACTTTCAATATTTCCCCAAAAAAGTGCTTAGGGCTTAGTGCTCGAAATGTCGAATTACTTTCACAAAGTGCTTAGTATTCGCGAGCCTTTTGTAAAAATAAGTGCTTTGTGCTCGAGACTCGGGAGCATTTTTATTCGAGTGCTTAGTGCTTAGTGCTTGAAGCACTTTTCTTCAGTGCTCGTCACAGCTCTGATTTTCCACCATTTTTTCTCATTTATGTTGCATTGATTTCGAACTTTACTTATTCGTCATTGTAATTTCGAAGCTTTTTTTTTATGTTGAATACACTCTTCGTATCAATTCGATATATTTCTAGTTTCATAACGCTTTATGGACAAAATGACATATACAGTATTACAGTGAACGGACAAAATGACATAGGTATTTCAGCTGAATTAACCGTATCTACCGGACAACACCGAGACCATTCCTCCCAGGCTCCATCAGTAAACAAGAGCCAGGACTTGTCTTAACATATTCATAACAAAATATTCATCTGCGGCTAAAAGAGGCAATGCATCTTAACCTACTCTTGCTGGTTCTATGAGGCAGTTACTCCAATCCCTAAAGGACGATTCATAAGTGGACAAGACAAACGTGAGACGAAGACACGATGAACTCGTACTTAGTTTCAACTTCTACACCTAATATGATTGCAATCAAATCAAAAAATGAGCCCATACCTCCTCCAAAGAAAAGGAGACACGTCCCTATAGGGCATTATTTGAAGAAGACAATGTTTCTAGTAACTTTCGAGATGATGAAGACGACTGTCCATCTGTCTAATGTTATGACCTTTTTTCCCGATTCAGATCGGGAAATAACCAGTCTTCTCCAGGATTAGCACTGGAAAAGATTGGTTACGATGCATGCATTGGTTGCATTGGACTCACGCATCTTGTGCTGATGTTCCTAGAAGAACCAAGCGTTTCAATGGTGAACTTTTCAGTAGTTTTGTTACTATAAGTAAAAAACTACAGTTGCCTGTTGTCGGTATGTCATTTTGTCCATAGCATGCGGACAAAATGAATTTCTTTCATCCCAATTCATCTAGGAATATTTTAGTTTTTGGTACTATTATCTCATAGATGTTGATTAGATTTTGTGAAGAAAGGACCAAAGATCATAGTTGTAGAATATGACCTTACTGTGATTCACTACTAACAAGTTATGCCTCTGAAATAAAACCCTATGTCATTTTGTACGTACTTCCCCTACCATATTTTGCTAGAAACCAATGTAGAGTTGTATGGTAGCAATACCATAAAATTTAAGAAATTGTTAATAGTGCCATAATATGATGTCTGAAATTAAACTTTGATTGAGTATTTCATCTTTTACAGAAATTACCCTTGAACTATTTTCGTATCTGCTTCTGACAATTTTTTTTGGATTAGGTACACATTATTGTTGACAAAGAAAAGTGTTAGTGGATCAAAGATTTATTGGTCATATTTACTTGATCAACCCAATTGAAAGAAAAGTCATTCAACAAATTTGGAAAACTGATAAGATGACTAAACTCCTCTTCATCTTTAGATACCTGGAGCGGTGTCCTCTAATGCCATGAGATATAATTCGTCTATCAAATCTCTGAAATCAACTATTGTAGAGCTCACAGGAAGTGTACAGGAAAAAGTCGCAGTTTCTAATTATTTTAATGTGTTTGAACAACTTCCGAATTACAGTGAAAAGAAAAGTGGATAATGGAGATAATTGCATGACAAAGAAAGAAGTGCATCAACCTACTATTGTTTACTCAACAATCAATTTCGAACACTGCAACCCATTACTGGATTGTCGCAGATATAAAACAATCCTCCTCAAAAACAATTCCTAATTGAAGAAGTTATCACTTCTGAACACTGTCGAATTACGAAAGGAACATTATTTACTTTTGCGCTATTCAATTCCTTTCAAATTAATGTTTTGTCATCTCATGGAGAACGTTTTCACACTTCAAACGAACAAATGTAGTACAGATGATTATGGAATTGTTGAACCCGAATATTTCCCTGGTATACAGTAGATTTCATCTTAGGACTTTCATGTCCCGAAGTCATTCTCAATTATTCTCTATCTTTATCTTGCTAACGACCAGATTTAGATTGTGCTGGAAATTGGCACATAATGAATTGAACCATACATTTGAACAGATATAGATATAGATGTTTATCAATCTTCACACAGATTAATTTCGAATTGGCATTGTAATCATAAAAATATTTTTCTACGTTCATGATATACAGGTGTCCCAGCTGAAATATGCGATATTTTATATCTAGTCACACAATTCGTCTCCGAAAAAACTGTTGACCAGCCAATTTTTATTGGCTGATGGCTTTGAAGTATATTTGTTATGAATGCTTGATGTGATTTCATTTTTTGATGACCATAGTTAAGGTCGCCGTTTGAAGCGTGTTGGAAAACTCAACCGATAGAGGCGCCACCGTGCATTTTATGGAATATCTCCATCCAACTTACATTATCTCTATGGGTTCTATGAATATCTCTCTAATTATGAATGAAATGTACAATGGCGCTCTCTATCCGAAAATCGCTGAACTATGGAATTAGTGAATTTGGCCATTCTCTGCCAATTCCGTATTTCAAGTTGTTTTCTGAATGAAATTATCTGTAGATTCACTTTCAATCGGAAGTTGAACTATTCTCATGGGTCTTTCGTTTGAAATAAAACAGAAGCATGAGTTGGCTCATTTTCTTCTATTTTTGAAAGAGAGAAAAAAAGGAATGTTGAAATGAAATAGATCTCAATTATTTCACTAAGAACTCCAATCCTTTCTGAGTTTACCCACAAAATTTCAGTTCTCAAAGTGAAACCATTTTCAAATGCAACTTGAAATAAGAACACACTTCATTGAACGCCCACCTTAATGATCAAAAACATAAATTTTGTGCATGACACAACTGACAACTAATTCTTCCCTAGTCCGAATTATACGTATTTACATATAATTTGATTTCGCAGTAGACCCAAAGAAAAAATCAAGTTATCAAAATGGTCCTTCAGCCAAAGGGGGAACGAAATTCATATTGATTCATAAAATGGCAATAGGGAAATTCTGAGTAAATTGCAACGTTTTTTCTTCAAAACTTATAAGGATATAGAAGATATGAAACAACACGATATGTATAAAAAAACCATAGACAGTTGAAACACTTAAATCCGGTATTTAAATTGTAACATTTAGACCTACAGGGAATCCTGAACAAAGTTCGTGTAAAATTGCATATTTAATCCAGAAAAACAATAGAAACATAATTGCATTTGACAGAATTAGTCTTTGTCTGGAAGTGCCACCATCTTGAAAATATCTCAATTAAGATCATTTTCCGCTCTGCCAAAAAACATAATTCCAGAACAATAATAACCTTCTCCTGTCACTATATACTGTCAAACAATCATCCTGTATATAATAATTTTCAATAATATCGATTAATCCTTATGAAATTAAACTCTGTTTTTTTTTATAATAATTTTCGGCATATTATGAATATTTCTAATGGATTTGAACCAGGGCACTCTTGAAAATAATGTTGCTCATATTTCAGGGAATTCTTGACTAATTTGGGGATACTAGGTACATAATTCATTGGAAGATGAATAAACTGATAACATGTTTCGTTTCTGCTTAATTTCAACCAAAATTTCGGAATGCCATCGGAAAACTACTCAACTGATTGATATTATTTTATGAAGAAGCACTAGTCGAAGTTGATCGATAATAATAATTATTATGCATTAAATCACTGTTTCACAGGCAATGAGCATGAACGTTTAATTCTGATGCTTTTATCATTAAAAAGAAATAGTTCGGAATTTTCATCATCATACACCATGATTGAAGAATAATTGGAAACAATTTTGCTATTAGTTCAAGCAGAGATAAATTTCGAGGATTCATTATTTTTTTAAGAGATCTTCACAATTTCGAAACATGACTGCCATACCCCCCTTAGGGAACTATATGATATACAATGAAAATTCCCACAGAAAAACTGAGAAAAACGAAGATTTTATTAGTTTTCGAAAATAGTGATTGATATTTACTTTTTAGTTTCAATTGCAACTTGGTCAGTTGGCTTCCACACTTGTTCCACAGCTTTACTCAGGACCAATGTAACTTCTAGGATGAGACCTATGAAAATCTGAAAAGGAACATATATCAGGTTTGGTTCAGATTGAAGTTATGTAAAAAGTGTTGGCGAAAATATTGTATGAGTAACTTTTCGGTTTCGATACTGTTCGTTAATAAAGTCAATTTTTTATCATGATGTATATAGACTTTCGTTCTCAACAAACAATAAGACCCAGAGAAATGGCATCGGTTTTCTTCGCTCAAAAATAATCCAAGACCTAGAAATGTATTCAGTTCCACTTAATAGAACTATGCTAATTGAGAAATGTTGTGCATCTTTTCTCTGGTTGCGTGACGTTAACTTCGATATTTTTAAATGTAAGGTACCTGGTAATTAGTGAAAGTTATTTAGCCTCCTATGAAACATTCGTTTTTCACTAATTGCTCACATTATTCGATGTGCCACGGTAATTTTGATCCGAAAATTGGTCATTGAGAATCATCTACTGTAGAATGTTCTGGTACAGGCTAGAGAAACTGTTTCGACTTTAATTCAATAAATCATTCTTGTCTATTACAACCGGAATAATATCAATCGATTTGGTGAAAGTGGTCGATGAGATGGAGCAAAAATTAAATTAATAGGTTGTGTTAACCATTTCGAGGGAAGTAGATATCTTGAACATAAAATCCCCTATGTTTAGGAACATACTGTGTTCAAATTATAATGATCACAAAAATTACACTTGACGAAAGCACTTAGTTGTTCCTGAAGTTTGAATATCAATCACACTTAGTATGAAATGATTTGTAATTTCGACGAAATTCGTAAAAAACAATAAGGTAAATAAAAATAAGTTTTTCTTCAATCTTGCAAAAAATCCTTACTTTTTGCACCATTCAGTGTGCCAAAGGTTCAACTTTGTACACTTGTGCAGAACTACTTTGATGTTCGATTAAACTAATTTAAAGATACTTTTTTTATGTTGTGTACGTATATGGACATGGTAAGTTGGTAAGTGTAGGTATTTAGGTACCATTAGATATTCGTCAAAATATTGATGTTTGTTTGATATTCAAAAAATGAGTTACTTGAAGCAGTGACGTGAAGTCATGAGCTTTTGAGAGCTCGTTCGTCCACCTTGGTAGGTAGATTTGCATTTTATGGTACGAGAAACCAATTGGAAAATTTTTTGACAGCTCCTGAAGATTCTTTGACAGCATACCCATCTATGGAATGTGTCTCACATAAAACTTAAGTAATTGAAATCAATTGAAATACATGAGCCGATTCAGAAAGATTATGGATGGTTTAATTTTTATTTTGTGTAGGTAGTACCCAATTAAATTTTGCATTAGAAACATGTTAAACTGAGAAAATCGACGATTCCTTTCGTTTCATGCGCATAAGAATTATATAAAAGGAAAATATGTAATAAACCTATCAATATACTGAATATGCAAATATAATATGTTAATTTATTTAATCACCCGTTCCGTAATCAGTGGTTTCGAGAAATTATCAGTGTTTTTATTCCCGATGGAATTCTCTATTGTAATTATTCACGTGGATGAGTTTTACCAGACGGGAAGAAGTCGATATAATAATAATATGCTCGTTGAATAATATTCAATTGTCCAAGACTATCGATTGAAGTGTTCATAATAGGTATATACATCTATATCATGAAGCATTATGACATACGTAAATCACTAAACTTGTGACCTTTGGTTTATCAAACTTCAATCTGGCAACCACAGAATATATCGAATATCAAAAAAAAACTCAATATTTTTTATGCTGAGAATCCTATATGAACTGTTATTTCAATGTGAATGGTGAATGCACATTGTTCGTAGAAATAAAAATTATTTCATGAAGAATTGTTGAACGATATACTATTTGTTTACGATTATTGACTGGAGTGCTTTTAATCTTTCTCTTTTATCAAGCTTTATGACATTAATGAGTAACTTGTGATTTATGACTCATAGTTGAATGGTGTTTTACAGCAATGTGACGAGAACAAAATTTGAAATGAAAACTCAAATTTTCGAGATTTGCAATGCCAATTTAATCAAAAACGTGAACAATATTTTATTCGACCCGCATATCTTGATTTTATTCACTAGGATCACTTATTTTTAATTGCCAATATAATATTCTCGTTGAATAAAATCTGAATTAATCTGCAGAGCAATTTTCAGTAGGTAAATCAACATTAACAGAATATACCTATTCATAAAGTCGCCCCACCCCCTATTTGTAATCTACGCATCTAAAGCGTTACTGTTTGTTTAATTGATAATCCTCGACCAAAACTCTAACTCGTATTTTTGTTGTCTTCAACGTTGACCTTATGCACTTCGGTCTGAGGAATGTCGAATTGGTATGGGGCATTTAACACAATTTTATATTATTCGCCCAATCTATTTTTGACATCGCGCTACACGATTACAAAAATTTGTAAATTTTGTTTATCAACAAATGTTACCATTATGAAATAATAGTTACATACACGTTTGTACTATTATTGTTGAATTAATCAAATAATTATATTACGGCTTCATCATAGAGCTGTCATAAGTTATCCGAGTGTTATTAAGAATAATCATCCTGGTTTGTATTCTATTTATTTTGGAAAAACGTCAAGCCCTGCGATAAGAGGAACAAATCACTTTTCGGATCACTCGACATGCACGACCAAAAACCATCCCTTAACCGATTTTCACCAATCACAAGTCGTACACTCGAATAGAAAACAAAACAGAAAAAACACTAACCACAAGGTGCCAGTGGACCTTCATCGTGATTTTTCGGGAGCCACCCACTTGAAGACGTTCTTCGCAAGAACTGTTAACTCATGGTTAGTGGCAAGGTCCTCATCAGTTATATAGGCTCGGAATATGGAAGACATCCTCACAGGTGGGGCTCACTTCCACTTTCCCCTGACTTTGGCTCCCTAAGAACGCTGCTCGTATGTGCAAGGCCAAGCGCCAAGGCTGCCGGTGAAATTGCCGTCTATCATCGTTTGAGTTGTGTAACCAGCGTTAGTTGCTCCAAAAGGATAATGTTCCAGCAAGGAAAGACTTGTTGAGTTCTTCGAGAAAAAAGTAAGATCTCGATTTGACTTTCGCAAAACTGGATGTCAACGGAATCGAGTCAATCACTGACGCTAATGGGAAGAATGTGTTGTGCGATAATTTATGAGGTAATACTCATCGTAGCTGCTGAAGTTCAATAACTCGATCACATATATTTTGATTTACTGGATGTTTTGAATAGTGCAACTTTTGCTTTGGTTCATTGCGCTCATTTATTGAAGCAATATCTGCTTTATATTTGACGGGAGCTTCGGAATGGTACATAATATTTCTTCCCACTAATTGATGACACTACAGCTTTGCATTGAAATTTTGGTTTGTGAAAAATTTTTTGGGGATTCCAATAATGTTGAAGTCTATAACTTGTGTTGTGTTACGTTACGATCTATAGGCAGTTTTTTACGAAGAATTCATTGACTTGATCAGAAATTTTCTGCTTGTGTTAAAATTAACGAAATGAGTCACCTAAGCACCAAAAAGTCTGGAGATTTTGTGCTCTCGTTCATGAACCTTGTGAGTGCATCATTCACCTTGTAGGTAGATTAGCATTCAAATATCCAGAGACAATTTTTTTGGCAGCTCAAATCAATTCGACCACTACTGTGAAATAAAACCTTCAAGATCCCGAATTTGTTTTTGAACAAATTTCAATTTTTTCCTTAATTCGTTAGAATTTCATAGGTTCGGGCAAAGCGATCAGAACAATTTTTGCACGTAGCTTGAATATGTCACTCTCCATCTAAATGAGACATTTCATCTTGTCGAATATACGTAATTTCGAAATTATCAGGAAAACAAAATTTCAAGCAGCCATATTCCTAGTGGAATATGGCAGTGAAGATCGAAACCTATCCTTAGGTTTATCCGTTCGGGAGTTACAGTGTTTACAGCCTGACAGACAACCAAGATTATTGGAACCATTCCCGACTCAAAATGCGAGAAATACAGACATCTAGACGAAATGATTGAGCCCTCGAAGTAGATAGATAGTATGAGTGAGGTTTGGATTTTTTCCTACGTAGAAAAGTGCCCGAAGAAAGTAAAACTCAATTTCTAAAATTTTTGCAATTTGCAAACATTCGAGTTATAGACGATGTCAACAATTTTTCCAAAGCTGCAATATGGATGAGGAGATGTAGTTCAGAGACCTTGACTTTTCACCTCGAATAGTAGTCTTAATTTTGAACTTTTGAATTAGAAGTTTTTCCAAACTGAAATTAAATTTTTCACATCGAATGTATTTTATGTATTTTACTGGTAAACTTGCCTGCGCATGAAAATGGAAAAACAGTATGGATTTTTTTTAATTTCAATGTACAGAGTGTTGTTTCAAAGTCATAATTGTTAAATTTTTTTTGTTAATTTGGACTTAGAAATTTCTAATGATTAGTAGTAGATAATTTGGGCGCTTAGATCTAGTCTATGGTTCGACCCAAAGGAATCAAAACAAGGCAATGGTTTCATTCAATATTTAGGGGAAAATGTTCACTTATTTTGAAGAAGTGATAGAAAGGCATGTCATCATCATTATCATCAAATAAAATAAGCGACGATCATGATTTTGACTGCACTAGAATAAAAAGAAAATATTGTTGTTTAATGTGAACGAAAATTATGACTGCGAAGTGCATTATTTAATTAAAAATCCTACAATAGTGTTAGAAAAAATCATTTTGGCAGTTTTCCTCCTAAATAACTTAGGTATGAATATTCCTTATCAAGCATTGAAAATGCTTTTGATGAATGAATGAAATTTTTGCGAAAGAACAAAACAACCAAAGTTCTCACAGCCGGAACTGGAATTTCAAAATTCAGAATATGTGGTTCCTAGAGTTACTTCAAGACAATACTTTCTGAAAATTGCCATTGATTTTAGTAAGATGCTCAGGAGTTTCAACAGCTCAAAATTTTCGGTTGAAATCCAAAATTGTGAAGAGGAGAAAATACTTGTGAATATTCATTTTAAATTCAACCGAGTATTCTCTATCCGAAGTAGAAATATGTACAGGATGGGCAAAATTGGTGCTACATGAACTGAAACTTTTTAACTCGAGGAGTTTGAGAAAAATGAATGACACCTTATAGTCCTCTTTTTTCGAGAAACTGATAATGCCATCAACTGCATTCCTCTATCTTCTTTCGTTTCCGAGTTATAGGCCAAAATTGAAATTTGGGCGATTTCGACTTTGGTCATTATCTCCGTTTCTGTTTATGCTAGGATGTTGAAATAAAAACATTATACAGGCACTTCTCCGATAGCAATCCAGTGATGAACTCTGATTTTTTCTAAGAGGTTTATTTGTTGAGTTATAACATAAAGTTGTGTTTTTTCTTATGAAACAGTAGTTTGAAATGACTTAGAAAAAATCGCCATTTTTTTCCCGTTTCAGAAATGTATCAAATGTTATACATCGCCCTCCGATTCGTTAAGATATTATGAAAAATATGGTTATAGTATAAAATGGAATTCGAATTATTAAGTAGGCTGAATCATAGAATTAAATAATTTTGGAATATTTCCATAACGCCAACAATAATGACTTCAAACTCTAATAACTGACAGTTGTTTCAAACAGAGATCACACCATCAAGTATTCAACCGTGTAATAATTATTACACCATGTGTAGAAACACATAATTCTATGATTCAGCCTACATATACTGCGTTCGTTACATAGAACTTATAGTACATGGAATGCTATTACCAGATCAAAAAGTGGGTAAACATCTCAAGTTGGAAGAATCTCTAAATTTCCATGTTCCCATGGATGCGACCTGTCACACCGAACAGAAACACAGAAATGTTTGCCGAAATGCCAAGTGAATCGGATCTTGACGATTAAATTCATAGTATTTCTGTGTTTCTATTCTGTATGACAAGTCGTAACCATGTCAACATGGAAACTTCATTATTCCTCCAACTGGAGATGTTTATCCACTCTTTTAAGCTGAGCAGCAAGGTTAATGGCATTCCATGTACTATAAGTTCTATGGTTCGTTATTACCAATCCGGGAGAGGAGCGAGAGAAAACGGACACAGAAATATAATAAATACGGATCTCTCTCTCTTTCCCTCTTTCAGCCAGAGAGAGAGAGATCCGAATTATTATATTTCTGTGTCCGTTTTCTCTCGCTCCTCCCCCGCATTGGTAATACCGAAACAATATTCTTCATAATATCTTAACGAATCTGAGGGCGATGTATGACATATGATACATTTCTGAAACGGGAGAAAAATTACGATTCTTTCTAAGTCATTTCAAACTACTGTTTCCATAAAAAAACACAACTCTATGTTATAACTCAGTGAATAAACCTTTTAGAAAAAATCAGAGTACGCCACTGGATTGCTATCAAAAAAGAGCCTGTAAAATGATTTCATTTCAACATCCTAGCATAAACAGAAACGGAGATAATGACCAAAGTTGAAATCGCCCAAATTTCAATTTTGGCCCATAACTCGGAAACGAAAGAAGATAGAGGAATGCAGTTGATGGCATTATCAGTTTCTCGAAAAAAGAGGACTATAAGGTGCTATTCATTTTTCTCTATCTCCTCGGGTTAAAAAGTTTCAGTTCATGTAGTACCAATTTTGCCCACCCTGTGCAGTTCCTCATCACTCATCCTGTATAAATAGAGTCAAAGTCAATTCTTTAAAACTTTCCTTCGCTCAAATTTTGGCTGAGTACAAATTCACATCAGTTTTTGGCGAATCCGTGGATGTCCGCCTCTTCGTGGTTGGAGTATGTACAATTCTTTTTGAGACACTCTGTATACAATGATGTAAGTGTTATCACGATATTTCCCAAAATCAGCCCAATATATTACATAAAGGTAGGATCACTATAGAATTAAGTTATGCATAATCATATTCAAATTAATCTAGTTGAGCATGAGGAAATGAATTCCAAATGACCAATACACTCAGTTTGAGCATAGTTTCCGCAGGTGAAGAAATTATTTATGCATTGTAATGTAATACTGTAATACATATAAATATCATTGAAAGGATATATGCATGAATTCATCAATAATGATTAATTCATGGCGGATAGGACTTTCAGCAAAATTAGGAATCCTTGCTATTTTGCAAGAATTATGTTTCATCGGTTTAGTTATAGCATGCTTTTGGAGTAATTTCACAGATTCTGAACATGAATTAAAATCGAACAAGATGACGTTTTGATTTCATCTGCCTGCATTCAGCATTGTATCGGATAAAGTAGGTTTCTGGTTATAAATTCCGATGGTTGAAGATTGAATATCAATGGGTGTGAGAAATAGAGGAAAGATTTGGACGAAACCTAGGATCATTTACAAACTACGTATTACGAATTTAGAATTGTGCAGAAATTCAAACAAGGGAAATTTTGAGATCCTCCAAAAGGCGAAAGCAACTTTTCCGAATATTTTTTCTCTTTTGCAAATTCATTTATCAGTGCCCGTTACTACCACGTCAGGAGAACGATATTTTTCACTTCCGAAGAGAACAAAAGCATACTTGATGTCTTATTTGAGTCAAGAAAACCTTGATGCTTTATCATCATTTCACATAAATGAGTCCAGCCGAATATTTCCTATGATGAATTTCTGAAGAAAATGCCGAGATAGGTCAATTTTAATATGGAGAGAAATTTCTTTTGATTGCAAATTCGTGGTTGCAGAAATATTTATTGAACGGGAAGGCAACTCTATCATGAATCCTGAATGGCAATGAATATGATAACAAATTTGCTGGTCTTTCGTTTCGTTGGGAAAAACCACAAGAGATGGATTAAATCATTAAATGGTCCAGATTCTGAAATCTTTTGATTGATATAATGCTCAAACTGTCTACCGTCAATTTTAAACAGTGATACTGTCCTTATTTGCTCTCACTTTCCTATAGGTATATACAAGGGCGTCGCCAGCCTTTGAGCTAGGGGGGGGCAATTGCGCTAGGGGGGGGGCAAAAATCAATCAGAATAGAAAAAATGAACTGATTTTCGTATATTATGCTATTATTTCATAGGTTTTTAAGAGATTTTTGAGCTCTAGGGGGGGGCAGCTGCCCCTCCCTGCCCCCCCTTGGCGACGCCCTTGGGTATATATCTTCAATACAGATGTTTTCTCCCAGCAGGAATAAAAAAAGATGATGTTATCAGATTTTGAATGTATTGGCTAATTCTAAAATCAGTTGTTCTCGATCAATTCTAGTGATCAATAGTTTTTCTTTCGTTTGATTTTCTACACTCGATCGCTATGCAACGCGAAACACGCAATTTGACCCAAGAGGAATGTGCCCAAGCGGTAGTTTTGCGAGAAGAAGGGTGGACATAAACAAGAATTGCAGAAAGGTTTGGAGTTTCCCATACAAGTGTGTCCAGAATGTTGCAGCGATTCAGGGAGACAGGTATGAATGTCCGAAGACCAGGACAGGGTAGACCACGAGTAACAACTGCCATTCAAGAACGTTTCTTCGTTGAGACAACGATTTGCAACCGCTCGCCCCCTTCAAAATCAGCTTGAGCAAACTCGTGAGGTGCAAATTAGCACTCAGACAATAAGAAATCGCCTCAGAGAATATGATTTAAGGCCTCGTGTCGCGGCAAGAGCCTATCGAAGGGCGCGTTTGGATTTTGCGAGAGAGCATATCCATTGGGAAGAGGCCGATTGGGAAAGAGTTCTCTTCACAGATGAGTCTAGATTCTGCCTCTACCATTGTGATCGACGTTCCCTTGTATACAGACGTCGACATGAAAGATATGCTCAGTGCAATTTCCTGAATACTACTGGTTTCGGGGGAGGATCGATTATGGTATGGGGTGGAATATCTCTGACTGCTCGCACAGACCTAGTGGTCGTTGATAATGGAGCTATGAATGCTGATAACTATATAAGGAACATTCTTGAACCGTCGTTGCCGAGCTGTAATTAACGCAAGGGGTGGAAATACCAAGTATCAAATCACTTATCAGCATTTCAGTACATATTTTGAAAATTGTTCATTTCTCTTCTTTCTCATAAGATTCGGTGAAATCCTGAATTTTTCTTCTATTTAATGTGTCTTGTTTCGTTCAAAACCTTCCCGAGAGAACATAAAAAATAAGTCAATGTAGAATTAACTTTCATAAAAATTGAGATTTTCAGAATGTGCGTTAATTTTTTTGCGCAGTGTAGTATGTGTGATGTATGGTATGGGCTTGTGATATATTTAGATATCTACGTTAGAGTGGCCGCTTCATTCTCTATTCAGAAATGTTATTATTTTCATGTTTATTACAAAAATCAAAATAGAAAAAAACAAAATCCAGTTATCATCGCCGATTTGAAAATATTGCGTCGAGGTTATTCCGGACTTTGCGTTGGTAATGTGGTGGTGCTCCATTCTGTTGGAACCATATCGTATTCCGTGAAACTCGATGATTTCTTGTGAAGGTCATGGGCGTAGATAGGGGGGGGCCTGGGGGGGCACGCCCCCCCCCCCAGAATCCACGGTGCCACCCCCTTACTGAAAAACACATTTGTTTTTCCTTGCTCGTTTTCCACTGTGCCCTCTCAGGCCCCCCCCAGGAAAAAAGGCTAGCTACGCCCATGGTGAAGGTATCGCTAATCGATTTTCTTCAAACTCAAGCAAATCTGATTTCACATCCCCACCATTGGCGCATGCAGACGGTTTTTCAAGGGGGGGGCATGAATTTTTTCAATGGGGGGCAATTAATAGATAGAAATTTTTTACCAACGTTATAGAACTATCGATAAAGGGATTATTGTCCATTTCAATGTCCAAGGAAGGGCTGGGACTTGTTTGAAATTTTTAAATTTTTTCATAGTATCTGCATTTCACGATTCAACTGGTATTAGGCATACAAATCAAAATTTAGAGTCCGCACCATGTGACATTCCAATTTCGATTGCAAATCCACAGGAAGATATTTTTCTGGAACACTGTCCATGTTTTTCTCCAGAACTTTTTTTTGGTGAACCCCTGTTTGTTAGTTCGAAAAATTGTTGAAAGAAGCATTGTTGTTGTACTAAACTTAACGGTCTCTTGTAATTTTGTCGTATCTGCATACCGATTTCGAGAATGAAGTTCTGAACGATTCTAACTAAAAAATCAAAATCGTCATGAAACTCCAGTGAGTATAAAAAAGAATCTGAACTATGCAAGTCCGATCAACCTGTTTCTATAATTTTTGTCCCACTGCACCCTCGTACACTTAGTACACCCTGTATCTGGAAAACAAACAAACATCTTGTATCTTTATTTTTGGGCGAAATAGTGCAAATTGCAGAATTAAGTGTTTCCACTAAAAACTAGCACCCTGAACATAGCCATTCGCGGTTAGAAAAACTCCGGAAACTTAAATTGCGCGGTTGGAGAAACTCCAGGACAAAAATTGGGCGGTTGGAGAAACTCCGGGGATAAAAATTACGCGGTTGGAAAAACTCCGGGGAAACAAATGTGGCATTAGTAAAATTTACACGGAAAAAATTTCGGGATAGAAAAATCTCTGGGGAAAAAACTCGTGGAGATAAACTGTGGGGAGAAAAATGTAGGGGAGAAAAAGCTGAAGGGAATTTTAATTAGAATGCGTAACCATATGTTATTGGTTCCAATAAGTCGTTCAATGATTTTGAAAAAACATTCTATGAAGGTGTTGAATTTTGGTTTATAACCTATACGAGTATTTAGTAATAATAAGACTTTTGGAGTGGAGCGATTAGTAACAAAAAAGCCTCTAAAATTTTGATGTTTCTTATTTTATGAAACCTTAATCCGAAAATGGAATGAAAAAGCCTCTACGCCATTCACTACAGTTTGATTTGGATGATTGGCCTGTGGATCCCATCTGCGTTCTATTTGATCCTCTCATGACGATTAAATAGACACATTTTATTATCACTTTCTACTGAGAGTACCAAATCTAACGGACACAAAATTAGTCGAGCAGAAGTAGTTACATCTGCATTTTTCCTATTTGATGATATATCAGACCAGAAAGCCACCTGAAGACATACAGTTGCTACAAATCTCGATGTGTAGGCGAGCAAGGACGAACTTTCGATTGAGGTAATTCGCATTACTTAGGAGGTTTATGGTCAAGGTGCTTACGTTAATTCACTTGCACTTTCGGTGAAACCAAACATCGATATATTGCGTGGATACTTTCACGAGTATATCTCCACTACATCTCTTCGTGCAGTGGTCAATAGTTTCAGTGAATCCTCGAATAGGACATAAAATTATGAACCATTCCGTCGATATTTCTACTTGGGAAGTAATAAGTAATAGCTGCGAATCGCTTCCAGATAACATGCAAATGTGAAAGCAAAATATCCTTGTTCTTCAATCTTTTCCAATATGGACACACTAAATCACGCCATCCTTGCCAGAAGTCGCATACAGTATGATGCGTAAATAATGGATAATGTAAGAAGTATTGCGTCCTTTAGATATAATGGATAATCCAACATCCGTGAGGCATCAAATCTGAACACTAAATAATGAAATGATTTTCATGTTTAGGAATTTGAAAAATCTACTTCACCACTCACTCTTTTCGGTGGCATGATATCAAATCAAGTCTGTTTGTTATGTATTATTCTCGGATCGATTAACTACAGGTATTTCAATTTTCATAATCCAAAATTCTTATTGCTCTTCTCACTCAAAATATTTAAAGATGCATAAACGAATTTTCACAATATTTTCATAAGCAAATGGAAGTGAAATTTTCGATTCGTATTCAAATGTGAATGGAAGCTATGCCTCCATCAGGTCCACCCTCAGTATCAAATACGTAAAACTATGATTCAAACTCAGATGAAAACAATAGAGCTGCACCGTAATAGTGGAAACATAATCCATCCATCCCAAGTCAATTCCTTGGAAATTCAGATTTTGGATTGGTCTAATTTTCACTCAGGACTGATCTGAGAGACTGAGCTCGGTGAATTATGAATTTCAGTCATAGTTTGAATAATTACTAGTAAAAGCATCAAAAATTTCCGATTATTCCCAGCAGTTTACCCAAAAATTCAGATTTTGTAACGTTAAAATTCGACTCTAGATTATTCAACAAGGAGAATCCAGCATCATCTAATTGTTATGATTTCAATTATTCAATTCAATTGCTTTTCTTGTGAATTTTATTGAAGTGTTTTGACATTCTTGATGGAGGAAATTCAAAACTTATTTGACGATACCTATGAATGGAGATTCACTTTTATAAAGTATCGCGGTTTGCCATGAAATTTTGACACATTTCACCGCTTATATTTTGAAAATGTTAGGTTATGGTCATTGCACTGTCAGATACGCCCACAACGTTGTCGTTTCTGCTAAAAAATCGTAGTAATTACGTATTTATCAAAAAGTTCATTTACTTTGGGAAACTAATGAATTTGAGAAAATATTATGTTAATTCAGAAGACATTTAAATATATTTTTGCACAACCTGAAATACTCCAGCATGAAAATGTAGTAGTTCTACAAAACCTGCGCCACAGTTAAATCTTCGAAGAACTAACTCCATTTACAAAGTTGAAAAAGAGTAAATAGAAAGTAGACTTGACAATGTCGCTTGATTTTCACAAGTACCAACCTGCGTCTGTTTTAAGTGAAAGAACTTGATAAACCTAAATCATGGCCAACCGCGATATTTTATAAAAGTGTATGTTCTGTACTGTACATCATATTTATGTCGATTGGGCTCTGATCAAAACAGCGAGACCTTGTCTGAATTATATTTCTATGAAGTTAACCGAGAATTGTCAAATCAATGGTTGTTGATTAAGGGCCGATTGCACCGTAGAAAAAACTGTAGATTAAATCTTAAACCTCGATTAGTGTCTATGATAATCAATAGACACTGATCGAGGTTTTGGGTTTAATCTACAGTTTTGTCTACGGGGCAATCGGCCCTAATATAATAAATGTGAAGGGTTTATGTGGACCGATGAACGCGAAATCCCAGTCTACTGGTCCTGTGTATCACTTTCTTTGGTTCCAGCTGCACAATGGGATATGATCTTGAGAATTATTCATAAAGGAGATGTATCTTGAAGCATAACATCTTTATTGATTCGAAAAAAAAAAACTAGACTATATAAGTACCTACTGACAGACAATGGTTGAATTCATAATTTGGGGGCACGGCAGTGCCCCCGCCAAGTCGAGCGCGAAGCAAACACTGCCGTACCATACTTTACTGGAACCATTTCGCCGCATTTTCAGGCTCCTATTTGAGAACCTCTGGATTAGACCAGAACGCTGAAACTTTCGTCATCCAGTGAGCTATAATCACGTACTTAAAATCCAAAATTTCAAGTGTGTAGGTCATTTAGTTCCGAAGTTAAGCGAAAGCAAAATTTCGCATTTTCGACACTCACTTATACACTCATGATCATCAAAATAGAACTAGTACTTCCCATAAACTCAGAGAGCTGAAATTTGGTACAGAGTTAGGGTTTAATGGCCACATAAAGGGAAAACTATAAAAACTAGGATAATCGAAGATCTGGAGTACCATTGTTGTCACGTCACTTGAGCTCACGTGCTATCACGCAAAATCACATAATTCTTCGCAAAATGTGCAACCACAATAATGCATGGAAGTTTATGCGCTCAGAAACGCATTGTTATCATACTCAATATGTGAATATATACCTACTGTAGAATATAAATTGAAAAAAGGATAATAATCAGGTGATCAGTCTTATCACAGTATAGACACCAACCAGTAGTCGCACTTCGAGGATTTTCTTACTCCGATTCCGACACGCGCATCATTTCGGTGCGCATCATTATGCCCAATATTTACGATTCTGCCGGTTGGCGGTAAAATGTGAATTCAAAGGTCCCTCTATATTTCTACTGCGCGCCGAAATGGTGCGCGAGTTCTCGAGAGAGTAAAGATTTCAGTTCATTTTATCTGGAGTGCGACTACTGGTTAGTATCTATACTGTGGTCTTATGTGATGTTTTTTACTGTCTCATTCAAGGAAACGATAGGTTTCCGAAAGCTAGGCCGGAACAATAAATGAGACAGTACACTCAGAAAAACAAATATTCACCACTAAGAAATTTCGAATGTATGTAAGAAATATCTGTTTCACTATACGTCCCAACAAATATTTCTTAAAAGATATGTTTTGGTTTCTTACAGCATTGACATCTTGCTACTAAGAAATCATTCATTTGTGATGAATTAGATATTAGATTACTCCAAAGATACTAGTTCTTTGTATTGATCGCATGTATGTTAATACAAATAACCAGATTTAGGGAATATGAAAGATTTCTTAACTGTTATTGAACGATTGTTAATATAGAAAATAATCAATTAGGAATTAATGTTTCGGAATTCATGAATACATAGTATTCTTTATAGTTAAGAAATCAAATATTTGTTTTCATTATCTCATGTTAAACAGTTAATAAGTTTTTTAATATTAAACAAATAGCATTATTATTGCTGAAATAGTACTTTTAACTGTATTAGCTCTTATGTTATGATATTTAAAATTATAAAATGTTGCATAACTGTTATGTATCATTAGTTAGTTGTTCATGAGATACTTATTAGGGGTAGAATAAAAATCTATTATGGAGTGAACAAAATATATTCATTGAAATGTCAAAAACATCATGAATATAAAAAAACATCATACTGGGTGGAAGGCACCGGGACTGGGAGGTTCCGGCACACCTTCAGACGAAAATAAAAGCACACTATCAGCTGATTGGTTGATCCTGAAAAGAATTTACTGGAGTTGAAATTTGTTAGCACCAAGTTGCAAGAACATAAAATTTCAGTATGAAAAAAATCCCATCTGTATTATCAGAATTTTGTGTATGAAAGGCACCATAACAGATAATATTTTCATTTTTTCCAGCCTTGAGAAAGGTTATGAAAATGATCGATAGCTCGGATGTATAATGTATAAAAGTGAAATACTGATCCTTTAAACCTGAATATTTCCACAATCTTCTACTTCATAAATAATCACGTTCATTAAATCTATTTCCTAGTTTCCCACAAATAATGAATATGTAATAATATTTCCTTGTCTAAAAACGATTGATGAATAAATAATTCCTTTATTGAACTGTTAAGAATGAATGATATTCAAAAAAATTGTAGAGAAAAAAAATTGTGTAATCTATAGTCAAAAAGAAATGAAAACTCAAATTTTGAATCGAAAGAAATGAAACTGAAATTAGCTCGAAAAGCATCAACCAAAGGGATATCTAATCAGGAAATTTGTGTAATTTATGTATAGGTATATGAAATCTAATAAAATGAATCAAAACAATAGCTCACCTTTGAGGAATTATTATGAAGTGTATAATCCGCAGGTATACTCTCCCTCTATCTTTTAATATGTGCTTGGCTGATCACACATGGAACAAACTGTTTTTTACACCACGCTTGAATTTCACGTACACAACATTATTCAGCTATCCTAAGACTTCATGCAAATTTTAACTTCATAACACCACCGGAACACACTCAACAACAATTTTCCATAATTTTCAGAATTGCAATAAGACTCTTGGTAACGAACTAACTCTCAATAATTGTTCGAAAGAGCTGTTCATATTGACGCCATGTTCCATCAGAATGATTCCGCGTCTTTATGAGCCGAACGAAATCGGAAACGAACGAAGTGGAACGGTTAAATTTTCTTTATTTATTGTTAAAATACCACTTTCTGGTTAAGAAACATAATTTACTAATAATATTATCTCTGTATTTTATATCTTCTGCTCAAATTATTCACCACTAAACTGGACAATATCTTTGATAGTAAGAAATAACATTTGAATACTAAAATGAAATATTTTTTGTTAATAAATTTGTTAATATATAAAGAATATAAGCAAAACAAACCGTTTTTTTATATTCAAGATTCAGTCAAATTAATAAGTAGTAAAATTTTTTAGTTGATAAGTTCTGTTGTTAAATATAAATGAATATTGGACTAAGAAATCGGAAAGTTGAATATTAATAATCATTTTTCTCAGTGTAAAAATTATCACTGTGTATAAGACTGATCACCCGATTATTATCCTTTTTTTAATTGTTATCATCAGATGGGTCTGTGGTGAGATGGGAAGGGAAAGAATTATATCCGGAAAAAATCGGGTAAAAGATGGGCTATATGGACAAGTTTGGTATCAAACTATAGGTTTTCGAGGACCCTGAATTCAATAAAGAATATTTGGAGGCTCTATCTACCATAGTTCCGAACCGGAAGAGAAGAAAAAAAGAAAATAAATATTTTTAATAAAAAATCTACTCCTAAGAAGAAAAAAAAAAGTGTCAAATGAAATAAATCAATATGCCCACGTTTCTACAAAAAGAAGTGAAATCCCACCAAAAACATTCTGTAAAAAACTAGCCAAGTCTCGATGGAGCTGCTTGATTATCTCTAAAAAGTAATGAAATCTAGACAAAGTCGTTCCAAGTCTAAGGCTCCTTACAGAGATTTCTTTATTATTATAGTTAATGTTGTGTGACTTGGCCGTTGAAGGGTACACAAGGGTACAAAACCAGGTGCTCCATGACACCATTGCACCAATCTGTCGCCAGAAATGCTACCCATTGACGATGGAAAATTGCCACTTGGAAAACGTTGATTCAATAACCAGTCAATGGAAGGCTTGATAAAGCTACGTATTTCAATAATACTTATATGTTAATACTTTTATGTGCAGGCGAGCCTGAAACAAACAGTATAAATTTTTTTTTCCAGTACAGCCGGACTTCTAATCATTGATAGAAGACAGACCGTCTGTACGTCTATTTTATTTTAGATCGGTTGTCGATTTGACGATCCAAAAAGATGAGACAGAAGTCAGCATTGTCAATGCTGAATGCATTGTCAATGCTGAATGCATGTGTCGCACAATCCACAAAAGCATAAAATGAGACACTAGCGTCCAATTACCATACCAGTATGCGCTTAACAAACATAGGTTACAACAGATATAACATTACGTGTGAACAAAATTGACTTGTACTCACTAACGTATAAAGAATGTTCAACGGGGCCAGTCACACAACATTAACTATAATAATAAAGAAATCTCTGTAAGGAGCCTTAGACTTGGCACGACTTTGTCTAGATTTCATTACTTTTTAGAGATAATCAAGCAGCTCCATCGAGACTTGGCTAGTTTTTTACAGAATGTTTTTGGTGGGATTCAATTTACCTCAATACGAATGACCGCGAGCTGCCACTGTCAATTTTGCAATAGGTACCACTTCTGTATGACCGCCTAATTTTTTCCAGAAAAAAAGCAAATTCTAACAACAAAACTTCTTTTTTCAATTTTTCAGACTAACAGTGGCTCACAAAAAAAATTCTGAAGTGGAACAGGGAACACAGTTCCAGGAAAAAATACCTGAGAATTGCGATCGAAATTGGCATGTCACATTGTGTCAGCTCCAAATAATCTATGTCAAATTTCAAGTGAATATCTCGTGAAATGCGACATTATGAGAAAAACTTTTGGAAAAAATTCAGAATCTCTGAAAGGAAACGTGCGCGGTTCCATGTTTATGGGACTTCGTTTAAATTATTCAGGGGATCTCGATCTTGTAACTTTGTTAGTAATCTCAAATTAGAAACACCTTGTTAACATACATATACACATTATCAAACTATTTCTCCAATGGGGGATGTAGCTCAGTGGTAGAGCGTTCGCTTTGCATGTGAAAGGCCCCGGGTTCGATCCCCGGCATCTCCAAAATTGTTTTGAATGAAGTGTCACATATTTTTGATAATTACCATTGTTGAATATTGATGGTACCATGTTAATAACTCTTATCAATATATCTATAAGAAGGACTGACGTGAAGTCAGGAGATTTTGAGCGCTCGTCCTTCAATATTTTTACTACATCCACCTTGTAGGTAGATTCGCATTCAAGAACACAAGGAATATCTATTTTTGACAGCTGTCGAATTTGATCCCAGATCTGATGTTACAAAAATACATATTCGAATATTTTTCCATAATTCCCAAGAATTTTATATGGTTCTGTTAACCCGATCTGGACAAAATATTACGGGTAGCTCAAATAATATGCCATTTAAAAATTCCATCAATAATAAAATTAAAATTCCCCTGTGATTTTTCCGTGAAATTATTGGTTTCTAATGAAAGTGGATCACCTAAAGCACTGACGTTAGTTCAAGAGCTGTTGAGCAGTTCATCAACCTTTTAAGGTAGATTCGCATTTTATAGTTAAAGAAATATATTGAAATTTTATTTCGAAGAAAACAAATGAAACAAATTTTTTTGGTTTATAAATTCATATTTCTGTCCGGGTCATTCTGGCAGCCTATTAGCACAATTTTGGCCTTCGTTCGGCTTCCAGTTTTTTGAATAAAAATTATGGATGGCTACAAAAAGAAAATCAATGGATATTTTCTCATTCTGTTTTCACCCAAGTATATTCTGAATTGAAAATAGTTCAACCATGAAAAATTCCAAACATTTTGGGCGAAACTTTTTCTTCAGTGAAGACATGTAAAAAAAAGTTGAGTTCGAATTTTGAGAAAATTTTTTCATCGAAAATCTTAGAAAATCGAGTACGTTGAAATAGTGCTTTCCAAATTGGCAACCAAAAAAAATCCAAACTTTTCAGGTTTTCCGCCATTTCGAATTTTTTTCCAGAATTCTACACCACAACTGAATTTAGCCCTAAAAAATACTAAGATGTGATCAGTAACCGTTATTTCAAATGTCGCGCATAAATCACCACAGTTATCAGAATATTGCTTAAAGTTGACATTACACACCCTGTATCGCTTATGCGTTGAAAACGGGGTATATGTCATAAGGCAAAAATGAATTCCTGGGTGTCGTCTACACGGCCATATATATTTGTTCAGTTTATGGTGAAACACCCTGTATTATGATGATAATTATATTATTTCTCAAAAATCCAATAATAAAAAAATTATATTTTTGAATTGGTTTCTCTATATAGACAATAACTGTTTATTCGCAAAATTTGAATTTCGAGTTAGTTTACGATCAGACAGAAAGCCTCCAATTAAAATTCAGTATCAGGCGGCGTACACTTTCACGTTACTTGGCGAAATTAAAATTATCCATTGTACGGTGTGGCAATGAACTCATAAAAATTTATCGATCATTAGATCGATTTGGAAAAATACGGAATAATACTTGTGGTCGAATGGTTTGTTTTCGTTTTCTAATCGATGATGAATAAATGTTCCATTCGATACCAGATGATTTATGGCGCCAGGAGAAGATGAAAGCAATACTCCACACTTCTGTTTCCTTCACACTCGAGTGAAGCCTACTATCGGGTGTTTTTTTTAGAGTGATAGAAGTTTCGATAGGGATAACTGTGATTTGACATTTGACAGAAGGTAGAAGCCCACTGAACTCTATACTATGTACCTGGAAAGGATCCGACCGTATACCTACTTAAAGATCGTAAAGTGAGGCAGGGGCAGCTGAAACAGAGATAGCCTTATTTAGGGTAACCTGTCTTTGTCTTACTCAGTCAAATGAATTACGGTTGTATGCATAAATTATCTTTTAAGTGAAAATTAATTAGTTTGGGGATTCTTTTTGTTAAAAACGTACAATATTAGTGAAGATATACATTTTTTGTGTTCTACTGTGCTATTAGTTTCGTTTCCTTCCTCGTGTGTGGTTTAAAAAGCAGTATATTGCGTTGGTGTAATTTGTTGATTGCTTCGACAATAGTTTTGATTTGAACTATATTTGAAATTTGAACATAAAAAAACAATGGTGGTGTCTTGTGTAGCGTTTGGATGCAAAAACGAGTACGATTATCGGAAAATATCTTTTCACGGATGAATTGATAATATTAGATTTTGCTCATTTGGTACAGTTTTTCATTCAAACGACCAGATATCCTGAAGCTATGGATAAAGGCAGTTCGCTGGAAGAATTGGACTCCATCCAGAAGTAGCAAACTTTGTGGGGATCATTTTCTTCTTGTTTTACTTGTTTTATTTAATAATTGTTAGATTCATAGTATTCGCAATGAATTGTAAAATAAAATAAAAATTTCGTTTCTAATTTTCTATTCATTTTATTTATCAACATCGTGAAAGAACAGTAAAAATTTTACATGAACGTTGTACTGTTTGCATTATTACTCTTTTCCTGAATAACAATTGAGAAAAAAATAATCAAACTTGTTCAAGAATAAAAAATAAAATGCACGGTGGTTCCATTAACCAACATGAGTTAGAAAGAGATAAATTTCGTTTCTAATTTTCAATTAATTTTATTTATCAACATCGTGGAAGAACATTAAAAATTTTACATGAACATTGTACTGTTTGCATTATTACTTTTTTCCTGAAAAACAATGAAGAAAAAAAAATCACATTTGTTCAAAAATAATTTTATAAAAATAAAATGCGCGGTGGTTCCAGGATCCATTAACCGACATGAGTTAGAAAGAGATAAATTTCGTTTCTAATTTTCAATTAATTTTATTTATCAACATCGTGGAAGAACATTAAAAATTTTACATGAACATTGTACTGTTTGCATTATTACTTTTTTCCTGAAAAACAATGAAGAAAAAAAAATCACATTTGTTCAAAAATAATTTTATAAAAATAAAATGCGCGGTGGTTCCAGGATCCATTAACCGACATGAGTTAGAAAGAGATAAATTTCGTTTCTAATTTTCAATTCATTTTATTTACCTATCAACATCGTGGAAGAACAGTAAAAATTTTACATGAACGTTGTACTGTTTGTATTTTTACTTTTTTCCTGAAAAACAATTGAGAAAAAATAATCACATTTGTTCAAAAATGAATTTTGAAAAATAAAATGCGCGGTGGTTCCATTAACCGACATGAGTTAGAAAGAGATAGGTATACCTAACAGTTGCGGGTTATGCAGTGGTTTGGCCTCACTTCTCGCTCGATTCGGGTCCTTTCCAGTTAGTATAGAGTTCATTGTAGAAGCCATGCTGTTTTGACATTTCTGTTCAGTAAGCACAACAACGTTTACAAATTGTTGAAACTAATTTTCAAAATCAGTGTTCTAATTGCCAAACTTATAGAGCACTTCGTGAAATTTATGGTTTACATAATCGCCCAACAAAGCGGCTTATTCGTCGAACTATCGATAGATTTCGGACAACATTTCCTCTACACCAAGCAACAATAACAACAAGACAAAGAACTGTAGATACAGAAGAAAATATCGCTGCTGTAAGTGGTAGTGTTGATGAAGATCCAGATTGGTCTATTCGTCGACGTTCATAACAAGTTGGACTCTGTGCATTCACCACATGGAAAATTTTTCGTGAAGATCTTGATCTGCACTCATACAAGATCCAACTGGTTCAAGAACTAAAACCACTTGACCATAATAAACGTCGTTTGTTTGTTGATTGGGCCCTAGAACATTATTTAGAGAAATGGTCCAATTAATTGGCCTCCAAGATCATGCGACGTAACTCCACTGTATTATTTTCTGTCGGGTCATTTCAAGTCATTGGTGTATGCTGTTAAAGCAGACTTTTTTGGAATCCAACGTATCTAGAGTTATTGTTGGAATAAGACCTGAATTACTCGAAAAATTGGTCCAAAATTGGTCTTGTCGAATGCGATTCCTCAATGCTCGTCGTGGACATATATTTAAAACATAAATGTCATAAAATTATTTTTCAAAAGAATTAATTTGAATGTATTTTATTTCAATTCAATGTTCTATCACTTAAAAAAACACCCGGTGGGGTTGGCAAGATACAGAAAAGTGATATTATTGGTGCCTAAAAAGGTTAAAACGGTGTAAAAGTACCCTACTACACAATAAATAGGGCCTAGCATTTGTAAAACGGTGAAACCAGAAATCTCACGGATCTCAAAAATTGAAAAGGGTCATCTCTCTAGTCAAAGCATAATTCCGAAATCACAAACATGAATTTCGATTTATAAATGAATAGAACTTGTGTGACACCCGGTATAGTAGCAGTGGTTTGATAACACTTCTCTTGTAATTATAAGATCATTTACTACCTTTATCTTTTGGAAAATTTGAAAATTTCCGAAGCACACAAAGTTGAAAATAAAATTTTCTTGGTTACAAATTTTCCATCAACGAATTTGGGATATAATTCAAATCTCCCCCAAATATAACATGTGAAAAAAAGAACGAATAGAATCATTTTGGGGATGTCACAAAACGTTAATGTTAAAAGCATTATGGGCGTATGAGCACAACGCCCATGACCGACGTAGATCTAATAATATCCATAATTAATATGTACCTAGAGGTAGGCCGCTTTGAACAACTACATAATTTCATGTCACTGAGTACACTTGCGAACGCACCTTTTCTTTGCTATTACATAACCGAATTCTTTCATCTCACTAGTGATATCATTTTATCCGCCCACTCCTGGCTACTTGCAAAAATCCGCACGTAGCCTACGTATATTGATGGCCTTTCCAGGATTATTCAGCAGTGAAAACGACATAGGTAAAAGTTTCTCGATAAATCGGTAGAGCTGACCGAGGAAATGTGAACAAATACAGTGGGGTTATTTTTCTCCGTAAAATACGTCACGTTGCGACAAATAACTTTCGCTCAACTTCCATAATGGTCGTTGCAACATACTATAACTTTCCTTGGAACGATTTGATAATATTATTCGATTTCAATAACATGCGTACAAGTAATTGAACAATGAATTCAATTATGGATTGGAATGTTACAGTAGGCAATACATATCGCCAAGAATTCTTAGGAGACAAAGAAAAAACGCCGGCTTTGGTTGACTTTTAGTGGGTATTTTGGAGTGAATAGGTACATCATTATTTTATATAAAATTGAATTTTATAAAAATTTCGACATTATACCTAATACGATGAAAAACCATCAGAAATTGATGGTTGTGCATAAAGACATACATGTCATATATACATCTAAATCTGAACAAGTCCGATAAAAGTTTAGGAGGCTACCTCTGGAAGGTTTCGACTTACAGGTTATTGCACATGGCCACAGAGAAGAAATGAAACGAAAGCGGGGGAATTTGGTTTCATCTGATGGATCTACAGCTCAAATACCTCTTTGCAAATGCTACCCGAAGAGCTCAAATCCTTATAATCTCGAAAATTGAGACTTACGAGGTTTTACACTTTTACTATCGATTTGAAAATAATATATAATTGAAGCTTTATGTAGAACTTTCATTGTCGCTTAGCTCTTTAAAGATTCTACTCATTGTCAAAAGTCTTGACAATTTTTTGTGTGTGGAATCATCACTATCTTATCACTTGAATTAAGACAATAAACCAGCAATAGTATTCCAACATGGGCAGGGGGGGGGCAAAATAAATATTATTGAAATATTGAGGGTGTTGTGCTGAAAAATGATAAGGCCATAAAAATCTCAGGGGGGGCATGGCCCCTGTACCACCCCCCCCTGCGGGCGCCCATGTATTCCAACACGTATGTGAAGTTCGAATTGCCTTCTGCAACGATTATTAGACGATATTTTCTCTGTTTCAGTCAAGTTTTGTGAAAAACTGTCGAAATTAAATGGCAAATTCAGATTATACGTCCTAGTGACTTTTGTATTGTATCTTGGCAGTTGGTGTGACTGTCACGAAAATTTGCAGATTGCGGCATTTAAATCGTAGATACGTTTCGAACTTTGAAATCATTTATAATTACTCATTGAATTCGTGAATTATGTTTGAAGAAATCCAGAATTAAGAACAATGTTGCGAATAAATTAATACCTCAAAAATCCTATAATCCACGTACGTGTAGAAATGAATACGAAAAACTTGTGAAGTGGTCTGAATAGAATTCGGTTATTTGAATTTCAGGTGATGTTTTGTTAGAGTATTTTTAATGATGAAGTAGAACATATAAATGTTCTACATTATGATGAACTTATTCAATGTAACGCAGTTTGGCTCAGAAATGGATAAATAAAATATTTCCAACGAGTATATTGATTGAGAAAATAGAAGAAAACTATGTACCTATAGAACTACGTATAACCTCACCTTCCAAACGGAAACTTTTAATTTTTTTTTGCAAAAACTAAGATGACCCAAACTTAGTGGGTATTTTTTACACTTTTCCAACACGATTATTTTAGTTCTAAATAATTACCATGAAATTGGATAGGATGGGAAGCCAGTGCTGAGAATCACAAAACGAAAAATATAACTGAAAACAATGCTGTGATGAGTTTTTAGTACTGTAATCAATTCATTACGATACTGAAATAGAGAAAAAAATTCTTGTTCTGGAGAATACAGGTGCATTCGAAATATAATAGTTTTCAGCGAATAACGAGAGTGGTAATATTGAGAATATTCCGTGGAAAGGCCGAGACATCCAATTTTTCTATTAGCCCTACATCAAGAAGTTTTGTCGAACCACCAGATTGCGCAATGTTAGAATAATTCATGGACTCCAGGCGCATGGTGGCCTTTTCCTGGAAACCGGCAGCGTTGCCCTGTCCTGAGACCGGTGCCTGGTCGACCAAGAGAAACATCTGCAAGGACAGATCATTTTATCGAAAATTTCACTCGGAGGAATCGAACGGTATCTGTAACAGCCCTACGAAGTAAGTTTTAAGAACCTATAGACGGGTAGTCTCAACCAGTATCATAAGGAGGCGGTTGGATTCCTCAGAGTTAAGGGCAAGAAGACCTTCAAGAGTAACTCAGCTATCACCTGGACAATTTTTTTTCCAAAATTTGAACTCAACTTTTTTACATGTCTTCAGTGAAAGAAAAATTCCGTCCAAAATTTTTGGAATTTTTCATGGTTGAATATCTTTCATTCTGAATACTGGGGTGAAAACAGAATGAAAAAATATCAATTGTTCTCTTTTTGTAGCCTTCTAAAGATTACACTCGGAGTACTTTCATAATTTTTATTTGCGAAAAACTGGAAGCCGTACGATGGCCATAATTAGGCTAATGGGCTGCCAGAGTGACCCGGACGGAAATATGAATTTATAAAACAAAAAATTTTTTTTCAAAAAACTTTGCTGGGGATAGAAATATAAATTCATAAACAAAAATAATTTTTTTTTTAAATCTTTGGTGGGAATAGATTCAGGTAGATAAAACAATGTTAATTCAAAAAATTTATCGGATTTCAAGAAGGCTCCGATAACTCCTGTAGCAGCACATTCAGTTAAAGGGAAATGATATATGGTTCGAAAGGAAATGTAAAGGCGAATCTTGTCATGAGGAAAAATATAAGGTGTTCCATTTGAAATAACAAAGTTCAAATATGCGGTAAATGTTCTTGGCCATATTAAAAACACTGTATACTATTGATCGTCTACTCAAGGCACAGTAACTAGCTGAAAGGGTTTTAAGGGACCGCCGGACCGGTCAAAATTTTGTACACCTGCCGTTGCCAATTCCAATGATATTGAATTTCTTTGACATTACTTTTTGAGAAATAATTGAATATCTCGCAAACGGAGGGAGTTAGGTATATGAATACTTTTGCGAAGTCCACTTATTTTTCCTCAGAGAATTCAAAAACGCAAGAAAATACAGGGTGGTCCATTTGAAAAAACATAACTTTGATATGCCACGCTCTTTTCGAACACCTTGTATGAAAGTCATTATTTTCAAAATGTAGTAAATACATATACTTCACTAGGATTACCGAAAAAATGTACCATTTGGCCACGAGAGTCCGAGGCCTTCAGCTTGACTCATTCTGTATATGTTTGTCCAGTTTATGGTGAAACACCCTGTAGATTGTTTATTTCTTGAGAAACCTAGGGAGCAGGGCCGATCCTAGGGTGTTGGCCGCCCGCGTGCAGAATCCTTATGTGCCACCCCAAAAACAAAAAAATATGTATTTTTTTGACGAATGTATAGAAAAAATCTTCAATGAGCCTCCTTTTACCGTTAGGAAAAAACTGTACATATTAGATTCAAGGGGGAGGGATAACCCCGTTACTTTTCCCGTAAATATTTCGATGATTCCTCCGCCCTCCGACATCTTCTCTAAATATTTATGTTATATTACACAATGAAAATGCAATTTTCATGCATGCATGTATATTTTTATTACTACTGTATTCGTGTACTAGATGATGTATCATGTACTAGATACATGATACATCCGTTTCAATAAAATAAAATATATTCAATAAAAAATATGTAATATAGGAAAGAAAAACGAACTGAATACTGAGAAAAACCAATACTATATGTCACGAAAAAGTATGTGTATAAACAGGAAATAAAAGTCTTTCATTCATCCATTTCAACGAAATAAAAAAAACATTCAATGAAGAAAATAAACAAAATGAGAAGTTCACGTCCGTTAGGACCATCCACTAGGGACATACAATAAATGAGAGAAATGGACTAGCAAAGATCTAATTCAAGAAGTAAATCGCCGGAACGTGCCGCCACCGCAGAAAGAAAATAAACTTTATTCTGAAAAACAAACTACTACATAAATGTAGCAAAAAATACAAATACAAACTGGACATTTCAACCAAGTCAAAAAACATTCAATGGAAAAATGTAATATAGGAAACATAAAATGAATACTAAAAGAAAAAACACAAACTAACAAACTAATACAGGGTCTTTCACGAGGAACCTCACCCATATTTATACGGGAAACTACTGAACGTATTTTCATGAAATTCAGCACTTATAAGTATTTCACGATGCTGATGAAATCTAAAATATTTTCAAGGCATGAGCACCTCCGGTTTTTCCGGAAATGACGTCAACTTCCGTTTTCCAAATTAGAACACCATTTTTTTATTGCAGAAATAGATTCCTGAGAAAATTTCAAGTTATTTTGATGTAACATTTTTCAGTTTAGGTTGGAAAATTCTCTCTGAGCGGGAAAATTCGAAAAAAAAAATCGAAAATAGAGCTCCGCTGAAACAAGAATAACTTCGAGGTTTTTGGATGGAAATTTTTCATTTTTGGGATTTTTCAAGATGTAAGATTGATGTATCCACTTTGAAAATCGAAATCGCGATTCATGATACAGGGGGTGAAAAAATCGCTTTCAAAGTTAGGGATGACAAAATCGTGAAAAATCAATTTTTTCAAATTAGAACCCCATTTTTTTATGGCAGATATTGAATCTACGTTAAAAAATAATGTGAGTGTATCTATGCATCACACCCTTGCCCTAAAGTGGATATTAACTCAGAAAATATCCATTTTAGGGCAAGGGTGTGATGCATACACTCACATTATTTTTTAACGTAGATTCAATAACTGCCATAAAAAAATGGGGTTCTAATTTGAAAAAATTGATTTTTCACGATTTTGTCATCCCTAACTTTGAAAGCGATTTTTTCACCCCCTGTATCATGAATCGCGATTTCGATTTTCAAAGTGGATACATCAATCTTACATCTTGAAAAATCCCAAAAATGAAAATTTTCCATCCAAAAACCTCGAAGTTATTCTTGTTTCAGCGGAGCTCTATTTTCGATTTTTTTTTTCGAATTTTCCCGCTCAGAGAGAATTTTCCAACCTAAACTGAAAAATGTTACATCAAAATAACTTGAAATTTTCTCAGGAATCTATTTCTGCAATAAAAAAATGGTGTTCTAGAAACGGAAATTGACGTCATTTCCGGAAAAACCGGAGGTGCTCATGCCTTGAAAATATTTTAGATTTCATCAGCATCGTGAAATACTTATAAGTGCTGAATTTCATGAAAATACGTTCAGTAGTTTCCCGTATAAATATGGGTGAGGTTCCTCGTGAAAGACCCTGTATATAACAAAAAGTATAAATACGAACAGGAACATCAGTCTTTTATAAAGTCTGTAATGACTAGTATATGTATAAACAGGTACCTATGAAATAACTTCCCTAGCTTTTTGAGAAGCAAATAAATCAATAATTTCGCTCATATCAATTCTTTCCGATATTTCAGATTCAATAGAAACAATGGCCATATGTGACATATTATTGCTTCTCAAGTGATCTTTAATTATTTTTAATTTACTGAAACTCCTTCCTCCTGAAGCAACAGAGACAGGCAATGTTGATTATCATTGGTCGCACAGGGCCGGATTAACCCCAGGGCAAAAAGGGCAATTGCCCAGGGCGAATTCAGAATTGGGGGCGAATTCATCGAGTTACTAATTACATACGGAAATCGCTGAAATCGAGAAGGCGAAAAAATATATTGTGCCCCGGGCGCCAAGTGGTCTTAATCCGGCCCTGTGGTCGCATTCACCGGACGAAGCGCAAAGTAACGTTCCGCTACCGATACCTAGCGCAAATCAAAAGCGCTCCGAAAAATACACCTGCTCCAGAACGTGTTGAGTAAGTAGCGCATGTGCCACCGGACGATTGCGCTAGTGTTTCGGAACAGTTGCCCAACGGTTACGTCCGGTGAATGCGACCATTATTATTATTTGAACTGGGGTCGTTTTGGCTCGTTAAGCCTTCCGGGAACTGCGACCGTGTAGATCTTTTGTTCTCTACCCTACTCATTCATGGAAACCCAAGGAGGTCGTCAATAGTGTTGATAAAATTGGCAACCTCCCTAGGAGCCTTGGCCGTGACCCCATGGGTATCCAGGACCGGTTTCCCCATATGAATGGTTCTTAGTTCAGCCAGCTCTGGACACTTGCATACCATGTGTTCAGCTGTTGATGAAATTCTTATGGCTAATGTGAAATTAGAAAAACAAGAAAATAAATCATTTTTAACAATAATTTCTGATATTTCTCTAGGTTGATCTTTACATGGGAAAATATCTTTGAATGAATTAATTTCGTTAAAAAGTTGTACGCCATCTAAATTCTTAACAATATTTCCTTCCGCATTTACCTGTAATCGAATTTCTAAGTCCATGCAGGCTTTCATGAGATCATTAGCTTAATACGGAAAAAAATTGCGAATTTGAGTTTCGAGAAAATTCCAAGAGCAACTTAGCTCAGAATATTTTTGAGTTAGAATTGAGAGACGATTAAGAAATCAAAACACAATATTTCGAATCGAATTTTCGGAGAAATTCCTTTGAGAAAAACAAAATAAAAAATATAGCAATTAGCAACAACATCAATTGTTGATAGTTCAATGGCTTGATATCTGTGTGGAAGATTTCACACAGCCCATCTCTATTGAACCGACTGAAAAACAACGCCACATTCCTACTGCGGCGACCCGCGACTGTCTCAAATTTGAAAAACAGTAGGTACCTACAATAATATTGGATTTTGAGTAGATCTGAAAATTTCAATGTCACTTACCTTGGGCTATATAAACTTTTTTAAAATAGAAAACACTTTCCACACTCAAACTCGTTTGTTAGTATGTAACAGGAGGATTATTATTAATTTTCACACGGAAGAGACCGGAATCCAGAATTGTGGCAACAGGAAATAAACATGAAGCATGAAGCTATGACAGTAACTGCAGAAAACATCATTACAAACCATAATAATTGCACCACAGCCGTTTTTGTTTAAACGACAACGCAATTCTATTCCAACATCTGGTAATTTTTACCAATCCTAGACATTCCTATTTCGAGACCCTATCGATACCGATAATTGCTCTCATATGGTAGATTTATCGATATTTGTATCACGTTCTTCTGAAGCAAGCATCCTTTTGTTTCTTCTTGTCGGTAAAGGGGAACAAGGAATATTACATTTGACAAGATTGAAAAATTTAGTTTCATTTAATTTTTTTTCTCGTCTCATTCAAAATTTGGATGATTAGAGCTAAATAGTGAAAATCAATAATCAAAAACAATAATCTCTTTAAGATTTGTTGAAAATTTTATTTTTCACAAACTGACATAGAAATATGGCGGCCTGCGGCCGTCCCTTGAGTTTGACCGCCCGCGTGCGGGTCACGCGCTGCACACCTGCTAGGATCGGCCCTGCTAGGGGGGCCAAGACTCTTGAAGATGTGTGTATATTAAGGTTGAGTGTCTATCTTCCTTGGAAGATGCCACGAATCTCCATTGCTAAAACTTCCCGAGTTCACTATTGCGCACTGTCCATTTCTATGGGAATTATGAAGTCTACCCTAATTTTTATACTCCTAGCAAAAAGTTATTGAATACCTCTGAAATTTCGTATACCATGGCTATCAATCAAATTGTTCAACAAACAATTAAGGATATATTGAATTATCGAGTTCCTCCAAAAATACATTCAACTTATGTCCTTATGGCCAATGTCTCTGAATTAGAAAATCTCCCTCCTCCATTGAAATCCACGGAAGAAAACAAGATATCCTCATCCATCCATTTTGATTCTATTGCGCACAAAAAAATCAATCTAGATCAGATATAGACAATTCCATTTCATTTCAAATACTTGGAATACTTTTCAAAATTTCAAACCATCTGCACAGATACTTCTAAGCAACAAAATTGTGTGGGCATAAAGTCCCTATGGAATAGCTGTTCATGCGAACAAATTCCAGATTTTTTCTCCATATACACGGCAAAGCTTTTGGCAATTCTAAAGCCTTGTCAATGTCAATATATTCATTCCAGTCTTTCTGATCTTATTGTTTCGTATTAAAAAAAATCTTTGGAGAAGATCACAAATCGGAAAACTTTGTTTTTCTTGATTGAGATCTGATCATTGTTGCTCACCAGTCCATCATTTTTAAAACCAAAGTTTCAGATATGTGTGAATTTTGACGGAAGGGTGATTTGAATCATCTCTTTTTCGCCTGTGAACATTTCGATGGCCTCCATATTCATCCTTGGATGATAACTTTTGATGTCGGAAATTACTTCGATTTTAGCGAACAAAATGTTGTGCCGCCTATGATTGGTTATTTCTACGGAATACTTTTTCTCCTCTTCTGTCATGTGGAATTTTCTGATCTTACATTTTTAATACAACCGAGGGGCGACCACGAAATCTACCGAACTGTTAATTGACCTTCGGCCAACTTGAATTTGTCAACATTTTGATTGAAAAAAATATTGACTTACATTTCTATGCAATAATATTCTGCAACCATAGACTTTTCAAAATAGGATAATAATTCTATGTCTGCAACAGTCCACAATTTCTGGAGAAGAAATATTCCGGAATCCAAAGTAAAAGCTGCGTGTTAGGCTTGGTCATGTCCAACTTGGCAATTATGCTCTCATCGCCGTCATATTCAGGATTCCAGTCATCACACAACAATAATTGAATTGGGACGAGTAATTAATTCTATTGATTTATGGCGTCATTACAAAGATCCACGCTACCCGCAATGATACTGATTAACGACAATTAATCGAATAGAATAAATTGATGATTATATGCTCACTAAATAAAATTATGCTTGGCTGAGCGTGACAGAGCGTGCTGTGTTCGATGATTTCAGTTAATTGTTGATTTCCTAAACTTTCGGAATTTCAAAATGTGATCTGTTCCTCGGTTTCTTCTTCTGAAAATATTTTTGTGATGGATGAATTTTCATACTGGCGGATATCTGTCTGACAGATTGGGCCGAATTAACCATGTCGAGGCCTCTTCACCCTTTTCAATGGAAGCATTTCATTCAATTTCAATAGAAAATGCGCCTCTAAAAGTCTAAAAGCCCTAATGTGAAGTCAGTTACTTCTGAGTGCTCGTTAATTCACCTAGTAAGTAATCGATCTCGTAGGTAGATTCGCATTTTTTAGTTCTAGAAACCAATTGAAGAACTTTTTAGATAGATGTCTAAGAATTGACATCAGCTGACAAAAAAATTTCATCTCCATCGAATATGTTGTTTTGAAATGATCAGGAAAACAACACCCTGCTGTGGCATTGGAAAGGACACTATAGGGCAGAGCTACAGCAATAGGAGATGCAAAACATGACGCTCCTCAAAAATTAAGACAAGCGAAAAGATTTGTACAGTTTTTGTTCTGAAAGGTCCTCCTATAGCCAATCGACCTCACCAAATAGAAATATGTAATAATAAATTGAAATTGGTTTCAACTTTGCGAGTCTTATGAATTTGTTGGGATGGTAGTTAGGCATGGACAAAATTAACTGCATTCGACCAATTCCTAATTATAGGAAGCTGATGGGATCGATGACCGCAGAAGAGTTTGGAAATATTCCGTGAAGTTTTTTTGGTTCTCTTTGTTTCAAGTGATGATTTTGCCTCTCCTATACGTCTAAACTATTCTCCATGTTCATCAAAATTTCACTGAATTCTGAGGAATTTACCTTTCATCATCCTTGGTAACATTTGATTTAATATTGAAATTTCGACATGTCCTGTCAAATATTCTTCCACAATCACCATAAATTACGAATAGAGCGCCAATTACATTATTCGGATGATGTTCCAAATCGAAAAACAATAATAACTATTGATAAAAAACGAGTGAACATTATACATATTAGCTGTTTCAAAATGTTTCGAAGTAATAATGTATCTATCTAGGAGTGTCGAAATGGGATATAGAATTATAAAAAACATTGATCCAACTTTAGCAATTGAATTGATTATTATTTTACCTTCGGTACTCGGTAATTTAATTTCTGAGTGTGAACGAGAAAATTGTGTCCTTAGAATATCTCAGAAAATATGCGTTTCAGGACAATGAAGATTTTTCCACACCTACCTTATTTTTCAATTTAGATTCCCTTATGGCCTTGCAAATGCATGAAATTTTTTTCCCAAAATATTAATTTTTCTGAAATATTTTTTTATGAGAATTTTGTTTTTTTGTTGATGAAAATTTTTCTTCGAGAATTTTCTTCCTCGGACAAATTTTTCCTTGGGAAATAATCATTTTGGTCTATCCTTACATCACTCTTCGTTCCCCCAAATATTAATATGTAATTGTTATTTGCATACAGAATAACCAGAATACACCCAAGATTGCATTATAAGAACGGGTCTAATACCAAAGTTCCTATTTAGGATTTAGGACTGGGAGGACTTGTAACTTATGTATCAAGGATCTTTCCCCATCTGTTTGTGAAGAGATGAAGTATACATAATTCATATTACTCCTTGATGCGATACAGATTCCTTCTATTTCATCAGGCAATTTTGTGCTGTCATCTTTGTGGCAGTAGTCACATGTTTAAATGAACTTCTCCATTGAAGATTTCTATCTGATCGATTGGTCTGTAGCGTTTGCTAGTAGAATGCAGCTTCAGGTATTGATAATTGCCAGCTGTTTGTTTTTGAGGCGAACAGTACCTTCTCTTGACCAATTGACCATTCTACTGTTTTTTGTCAGGAAATGAAAATGAGGAATTTGAATAAAATATTATTGAACAAAGATAAATGATCCACAATAGATTTCATGCATTAACTTAACATCATTATAATGAACTGATACTATCCTGGTCTCAGTCTCAGAAAGAGCCAGATGCAAAATATCTCAACTGAGATTGATAGACATATCGCAAGCAGAAATGAATGATCGGGATTTCACGGAAAGAGTGTTATGTTTCGCAATCATCCAACAGTAAAGATGTTCCACCAACTTGTTATTCCTGATCAGGAGATCAGGTATCGTACCTCGTACCTTACATATGGGTTTATGAATGACCATAACGTGCCCAACTAGAATGATCAAACTTTTCAATTTTTCCCATCAATATCCGCAAAGATCCACCGTTGATTTCAATTAAAACTCAAAATTTTGTGGACCTGAATTTAGAATTTTGTACCACTTCAGTCTTGTGCTCGTTCCATAAATATTGTCAGAGACATAGATTAGGCAACCCAGGATACGCTAGATTTCCGCTCGCTGTTTACCAGAAACCCGTCAACGGATAATTCCGACTCGACGAAAAGCTCTTGAAGCCCGTCGAAAAGGAATAGGGGAACTAGGGGAAATAGTCCCAACTAGATATTGAGCTTGAGCATGAATGTATGCCATTAGCTAGGCACACACGAAAGGGAAATCCGTGAGATCTGATCCGCAGTCCAGATTTGTTACAGTTCTGGACTGCAGATGGAATCGCTCCCGCCGATCTGGTCTGTCGGGATCATTGAGATATATGATCCGCGACAGACCAGATCGGCGGTAGCGATCCCATCCGCAGTCCAGAACTGTAACAAATCTGGACTGCGGATCAGATCTCACGGATTTCCCTTTCGTGTGTGCCTTGCTTTAGTTTTCAGAATCCTATTCATTGGAAATTTTCATGAAACATATTGTAAAGTGTTCTCATTATTCTCCACTGTGCGAGTTGTAAATCGATCGAAGTTGTAAGTTGATCGAAGTTGTAAGTTGATCGAAGTGTATGTTTTCCAATTAGTTAGGGGGAATAAATGATTATTATGCAAAGTTCCGAGTTATTCTTTATTCCCAAAAAACGTTCAACGCCTGTAAGACGAAATTTTGAAGTCAAGTATAAAAGTCTAATTAGTAATTAGTGTGTGAAACAAATATCATTTCGTAAGGATGTCTGTCTTTTTGGAATTCTGAGCCGAGAATGGTCTCAATCGACTAGTTTGGACTCACTGATCACGAATCTGTGGTCAAATTCAATTCTGCCCACCCGTCCGGCGGGCAGATAGCCCTCGAACGGTTAAACTTTTTTTTGGATATTACATTTTCAGTGCGATAATTTCGTTATTTTCCTAACGGAATTTAAAAAATTCGAATGTTAATATTGGAGTACTTTTTTGAAAATATTCGATTTACTTTATCGTTCGAGAAAAACTACAATATTTTATTTGAAGTAAAAGCACTTTTTGAGGAGGCACGCCTGAAATTCAGTCTTGCCGAAAAAGTCATACTCTTACTACCTACCAAAAAATACCAATCCAGATGTGGAAAATTGAAAATTCTAGGAAGTTTGCATCGATATGGTATCGATTTTTTCAGTTGCCTCTCACAAGAAGTACCTACTTCATATATATCAACCCAAGAACTCTAAGGGCCGGTAATATAAAGGCCAACCGAGGATTCAACCGTTGCGCCAACAACCAAATTCCTCACTATCTGGTAGTTGGCGCACGGTTGAATCCTCGATTCGCCTTTTATAATACCGGCCCTAAGTGAAATACTTCCCTATTCTGCTGAGCATTCTGACTCGCTGAAAGTACCGGGTTTTTCACTATAAATTGACCCTCCCTCTAACTCTTTTACAAAAACAGATACATAAAAATATTTAATAAAAAAATTGTACGAAATAAAAAATATTTTTTGAAAATGATTACATAGGTACGTCTTTTGAACTTTATACAGGGTGAACAACATATTGAATTGAACTACATTTTTTCAAATGGGACACCCTGTATTTTCTTCCATATTTTAATTGTTCATATTCTCCTGATATCGAATTTATATGCGTATGTGGGTCTGTCTCTTTTATTTTCAGAGTTCCAAAGTTCTGAAATGAAACTACGGAATAAAAATTCTTTTTATTCAAACAAAATTTTTCTCAATGAATACCTAACAATATCCAATAAAAAATAAAAAAAAATAATAAACTTTGGTAATATGCAATGATGAACTGAAGAAATTGGTTCTTGAAATTTGAAACTCTGTGGTACTCAGAATCAGAGAGATACCTACACCAAACATATTTGTTATATATTCGAAATAAGGGCAAAAAGAGCCTGCCAAATTTGGAAAAGTACATAGGGTGTTCCATTTGAAAAAAGGAAGTTGCAATCAATATGTTGCCCCCTGTGTATATATTTCATTTTGTGAAATCATTTTAAAAAACATTAGACGATTTCGTGAAATTTTTGTAAAACACATTCTTTGTACATCTTTTGGTAAAAAAATTAAAGGTAGGGTCAAATTATGGTGAAAAACCCGGTAGGTACCTACCTACTTACTTATAAATTCCATGTAAACATATTCATCTTTCCAAATTGAGATTTAATATACGCGAGGACAGGTAGCGGACACTCATTCGAATTAAAATAAAATAATTCTGCATTCGGATGTCCACCGGAGTAACTTATGTGAATAATTCAGAGACAAGACACAGTACAAGCAATTTCGGGATGGTTCCATAACAATTAAGTCAAATGATTCGGACCAGTGAAATTTACGACCAAAGAACCAACTTTCGACGGGTGGTTTTACTTTCCGTGTCAGACACTCCGAGAACCAGTTTTCGGAGGAGAACATGAAGAAAATGAGAGATTTGACTGAAGTCTGATAGCCTTGTGATGCAACCAAGAAATTTGGATTATCACGATCGAGCATTAAGTGCACGGCTGTCGTAAAAATAAAAAAATGGCGGCTTAAATTAACGGTTTATGTTGGGAGCGTACGAAGGTTGGGCCAATTTTGTTTTATATTATTTTTCAGGTACTTACTTGAATTCATTTCGAAACCTTCTTCTACAATGTTTAAATAAAATTGAAGGGTCTGTCTGCCTTTTGAATATCAAATCAGTATAGCTAACAGACACTTGGTTGCTATCTTGGAAAATGAATAAGTAGTGAATGTGAGAATTTTGAATATCTTCAGTATAATTAATTTTTTATGATTATTATATAGGTACACACATCTTCAAAAGTCTTGCCCCCCTTATCAACCCTCAACTTGTTGAATGTAACATGACCATTTTTTGATTGTGGATTCTTCACTATCTTACAACTTGAATGAAAACAATGGAGTAGCAAAACATGTTACTTCTTCGGGAGAATACAGGTGTATTCGAAGTTAATCAGTTTTCTGTGATTAACGAGAGTTGTAATATTGAGAATAAGTCGTGGAAAATGCCAAAACATCCAATTCCTCAGTTTGACCGGGCAAGAAAAGTGACCCTACGCCTACATCAAGAAGCTTTGTCGAACCAGGGCCGGATTAAGACCACTTGGCGCCCGGGGCACAATATATTTTTTCGCCCCCCACATTACAAAAATGATCTTTTAATAAAAAACGAACAGGGATATCTTCGTGATACAGTGTTTTTTCATCGAAAAGTAACAGCCAACAAAAATTATGAATAAATACGGATATATCATACAGGCATGTTGGAAAAAAAGGGGAAAGAAAAACAACTTTTCAATGATACGTGGCTCATCAAGAGAATTCAACAATCCAATTTCAATATTTAATAGTGAAATGTCACTCAATTTTTCATTTCCAATTGAGTTTCTCAAAAAACTTTTTATTCTCTTACCTATGAGTTGAGAATGATCTTTCACCGGAAGCATTCGTTGATGGCATACACAGATATATGTATTCTCAAAATGGTATCTATATTTGGAAACAATGAAATAATTTATTCTCTTCGAATTAATTTAAAAATTGTTACCAAATTGGTATTTTCACTTTCCGGCACAAATTCCTCTTCACCATGAATGTTATTTTCCTGGTCGATCATTTCTGGATTTTTCGAAACTTTCTGATTTTCAATATTTGAACTGAATGCATTCGTCTGGAAAATCAGAAGTCAAATCATTCTCATATACAGGGTGGCCAAGAGATTGACGTCAAAAAGAAAAAAACAGGTCCCTCGTGTCATGGGCTATTCGAATCACCCTCGTGTATGTTATGCTATTTTTCACGGTTTTCGAGTTATGAATTTTTTTATGAACTTTGAGAATTTTCGACTTGACCATCTTAAAGAAGATATTAAAAAAAGTACAAGACTTCTCTGAGAAATTATTTTGTAACTTAATCTCCGTAAATTGTACTTTTATACATAAAATAACCAGATTCGTAACTTTGATAAAAATGATGGAAATGTTGGTCTCAAGTGAAAAAGTTACGTGAATTGGATTATGATCTGAATTTTAGAATCAAAATTAAAAATGTAAAAAGGGTTATTCACGGTTTCTTAGTAGGTATGCTTGAAAACTGCGCTCAACAGTCAGCTTTTAGAATCATTGATAAAAAATGGTACTTAACACTCTACTTTCGCTAGAATTAGCCTTCAAAGTCATCGAGGTGGAAAAAATCAAGGAACTAGACATTTACAACAAAATTATTTTTGTCATTTTGAGGTTTTTCTGATCAAGTTATGATAGGAAATGCTGAAAATTAATGAAAATTAGCTTTAGATGTTGGCCAAGAAAAGTTCTAGATGGAAAAAAGAAAAAGGTATGGCAATATATCACACAAAATCACCCGAACAGATGGATCGGACGCAGCGGAACAATCAAGTGGCCCCCACATTCACCTGACCTTAATCCCATCGATTTTTTTCGTTTGGGGTTATTTCAAAGAAATTGTTTACGCTCGAGAATGTTCGAATGAAGACGAGCTGCGACTGAAGTTATAAGAGAAGCCGAACGTGTCCTAGCAGAGAACAGGGCAGGTTTTATGCGATTAAAACAAAATTTTCCAAGAAGGTGTAGAATGTGTATTGAGGCTAGGGAAAATTTTTAAATAAATTTCTTTTTATTTTCGTTATGATGTGTGATTTATTGCCATACCTTTTTCTTTTTTTTCTAGAACTTTTCTTGACCAACATCTAAAGCTGATTTTCATTAATTTTCAGCATTTTCTATCATGAATTGATCAGAAAAATCTCAAAATGGCAAAAAATAATTTTGTAGTAAATTTGTCTAGTTCTTTGATTTTTTCCACCTCGATGACTTTGAAGGCTAATTCTAGCAAAAGTAGAGTGTTCAGTACCATTTTTTATCAATGATTTTGAAATCTGACTGTTGAGCGCACTTTTTGGGCATACTAAGAAACCGACGGTTCGTTTGGATGCGATGCGAAATGCGAGGGGCAGGCGCAAGTAAATGACGACTGATATCGGTCGAAGGAACGAAACCTATGTTTCTATTGTTTGGAATCGATTTTCTCGATTTCAGTGATTTCCGTAAGTAGTTAGTAACTGGATGAATTCGCCCCTGATTCTGAATTCGCCCTGGGCAATTGCCCTTTTTGCCCTGGGGTTAATCCGGCCCTGTGTCGAACCACCAGATTGCGCAACGTTCGAGTATTCCACGGACTTCAGTGAGGCGCATAGTGGCCTTTTTCCTGGAAACCGGCAGCGTTGCCCGGAGACCGGTGCCTGGTCGATACAGAGTGACATCTGCAAGAGAAAACCATTATATCGCGAATTTTACCCGAAGGAATCGAACTGTTTCTGTAACAGACGTTCGAAGTCATTTTCTGAGGACATATAGACGGGTAGTCTCAACCAGTACCACAAGGAAATACATATTTGCATTCCTCAAATTCAAGGGCAAGAAGATCTTTAAGAGTACCTCGGCTGTCACCCTTCGGCAATGGACAGAACACCACCGAGACTGGCTTTTGCGACAATGGTGCAACGTACTTTTTTCGGACGAGTTATAATTCGGTTCACAAAGTCAATCTCGCTCGGGAACTTGTGCCCTTTCAAGGCGGATCAATAATGTGCTGGGAGGGTATAATGGTCGGTCACCGTATCCCTCTTATTATCGTAGACCGAACAATGACTGGTGCCATCTGTGTAGAAAACATCACTGAACTAATCATTGTCCTTATGCGCAAAGAATTGGCCCCACCACGGCCACCACACATAAAGGATTCAAAACAATATCCAGAGAATAAACTGACTATCAAACTCACCGGACATGAATCCAATTGGCCATGATGGGATTACTCAAATCCAATCGCCAAAATCCACCTTCAATTTTTCAAGAATTCAGTTAAGCCCTTCAGGAAGAATGGATTCGTGGGATGCCTAGCCGTATTAGTAGGCAGTTGATTGAAAGAAGAGGCGGTAATACGGACTATTGAATTTGGATGCAGTTGTGAAATAACTATAATCAATTAACAAGCTATAATAAAAAAATCATTTTTTTAAACAAGCTTTTATAATAACAACACTCATTCGCCATTTTGAAGCCGCCATCTTGAATTCCTCAATTTTGAAAAATCGTAATTTCCTACCCAGAAAACCCCCAGATACCAATTTTGAACAGAATCTGATCATAATTACAAAACTCGTCCGCCATATTGTAGCCGCCATCTTGAATTTTTCAATTTTGACGGAAGAATCATCATTGTCGAACCCAAAAACCCCCAGATACTAATTTTGAATGGAATCGGATGATAATTACAAAACTCATCCGCCATTTTGAAGCCGCCATTTTGTTTTTTTCTATAAAAAATATTTCATGATGCATTGTCACCAGAACTATGTACACCTGCCAAATTTCAAATCAATCGGACGATTAGAAGTGTGTCATATTCAACTTGCAAGATTTGATTACAGACAGACACCGGGACAGGTGAAACTAAATAAAAGCTTGTAAAAAAAAATCGATTTTAGATTTTTTATTATTTTTCCCATTTTGTCTCATACTGCGCGAAGAGTAAAGGGACGTTTATACTGGCCCGTAACTTATGCCCTTAAAATTGTTCTCTTCAAGCCTTTAAGGGAATAAGTTAAAGTTCGAGTATAAACCATAGCATGAAATTTCTGTTTCAACTCTTAGGGTAAAGGAAAAGTTTAAGTTACGGGCCAGTATAAACGACCCGTAACAGAGATATCGATTCAAGAAATTGGGTCACTCCGATGATTCTGTTTCGAGCAGTTTGGGAGCTCATCTGGACGCGCGACTTTTCAAGCATCGGGAAATTGGAAGCACGCTTCGAGTTTCGGCATTCAGTTGAGACCCGAAACGATTTGATCTTTCGCCGTTTTTGACCACTCACCAAGCATCTCTTGACTTGGGACTCTACTACCTGGAGTACCGGACGCCGAAGGGTCTCGATCGACCATACACGTGGACTCTTTCCGAGCATTCGTGCGATGCTGAGCGCGCGAAAGTCCCGTAAATAGTCCTCGTGAGTGGCCTATATAAGTGTTCGAAGGGACCTTTATAACGCCTAAATTCCACGTTTCTCAAATCTGTTATGTCGAAAAACATTATCGGAGGTAATATCACAAGACTATGACAAATAGCCGACTATTATTTTCGGCCTAATTCAATCGAGAGCGTCTTGTATTTCGACAATTCAATAAGACCATATGAACATTAATAATCTGAATAACTCCCGAGAGCTTTAGCTCGAGGGAGTTATTCTTTGATTATTAATGTTCATATGGTCGAATTGAATTGTCTTGAAATACAATTTGCTCGAGATGAATTAAAGAAAATAATAGTCGCTTTTTGTCATAGTCGAGTGATATTCGGGAAGATTATTTCATGAACACGTTCAGACAAGACAGAAGAAGGCATCTCTATTTATTTTATATTGAATGTTCAAATGTTTCGCTAAGATTCCTGTCACTTTCGCTGATGTGAAAGCAAGCCAATTCATAAACTTCTAATCACACTTACTTTTTAGAACTACGAATTAATCATCAACAATAACTAAAACTCAAATATATAATAATTGATTATTTGATATTGAAACACAATTATTGTAAGTGATATTTGCACCAGCACCATAGATAAGTCCTGCAGGTGTCGCCTTTTCTATTTTTTCTTGTATGACCTGTGCTGCTGAAGTTGAAGGCTGTGTTTCTTCAAACTGTCGCATTCTATTCATAATTTTGTTGTGGTTTGTTTGGTGAAGTATTTCGCTACTGAATTCCACATCCATTTAACTGAATACCTACTCTTCATATTCTTCACCATTTTCTTTGCGCATATTCCATGCCCATTGCCCAATCTTGAAGAATTTCGGCTATTTTGAAAGGTGGGGTAGTCGCACAAAATTTATGATTTTTCCGCCGACAAAAAGACATAAATTGGATCCAGACAGACTCCTTACTTCTTTCTGTATTTTTCGGAATGGATTTAGATACATTTTCACTGATTTTCGTAGTGGAATATGAACCAAAACGCGACATTTTCAATTTTGAATGAATGTTATGTCAAATTTCGACACTTTATCATAGCACACATATGCAATCGAAATAAATAGCCGCTGATATTTCTTTGTTTACCTGAGGGCCGCTTGCACCGTATGACAAAACTTCAGATTAAATGCAAAACCTCGATTAGTGTCTATGATTCTCTTGCACCGTGTCGTAATCCTAGTTTAACAACCCTAACTAACGCTTAAAGATAATCCTCCGAATTGGGAGGATTAAATGGAAGTTTAACGATAAACTTTGAATTCTAACCCTACATTCATGGATGACACAAGTCAGGCTTGTTTCAAAATTGATGTTTGATTATAAATCAAATTGAAAAGAATAATGACTGAAGTAGAAATTATCGATTTTATTTTCCTAGGCGTAGATATGAAAGATCAAATTGGTGTGAAATGAAAAGCACACACAAGAATGAATAACTGAACTAAATATTAACGGTCGAGGAATATTTCGAACTGAACAAATCCATACCTGCCTAATAAAGTTGGAGGTACAGTTCTTCTGATATGTAGAATTATTCTTCAATTCACTGTGACACATGGTATCATTCAATCGGAACCAATATTACCAATGTGTTGAAATGAAAGTGAATAAATATTAACAATTTTCCAAGATGCATGTTTATTGAAAAAAACACATATTTTCTTATAGATGTTTGCCTATTATCGAAAATCAGGTTTGTTCATGCTTTTGGATCATTTCTTTTTTATTTGCCTCTGTTATTTCCATACGAGAATCCATGAGTTTATCATATTTTACATCCGAATCTGAAGTGGTAAGTGCTTTGACAATTAGAGTTTCGAACCAGGTATATTTTCATTTGTGAAGGACGTAGAACATTCCAAAGAAAGATGTCAACTTGTGCAATGAATGTTGCATCGGTTTTTACCAAAGAAATTCGTTATTACGAACTCTTTCAATTTGCGAAACGCTCGATATCAAAAAATGTCTAAACATAGAAACTGTCAAAGCACAGAAAGGGATAAAGTAAACAACGTGAAAAATAGGCACAAGTACCAATTTACGTAAAAATAACCAGATTTGTGGATTAACTTTAATCTAGTTACATTCAGCCTCGGTGCAAGCCAAATATTTAATCCTGGATTAAATAAATTAATCGACGCTTAACTAACTAACGCTTAGAACCAATACGGTGCAAGTGGCCCTGAATATCCGATAATATTGCATATCGCGTGACTAAATTCGCGACTTTTCATTGGCGGAGCCATGTGTGAATGAAATAATCGCTGTAATTATGAGGTAATTGCACTCCATTTACATAGGATTTTTGACAGGAGGGAAATATTCAACTAAACTGCTCCACAAGTGTTAGGGATATCGTATTCAATGGTTTTTAAAAGTTTTTAATCTTCGTAAGTAATATCATAAGTGCGTCCAATTTTTCCGAAAAAAATGGAAAAAACACGTTGCCAAGTAATATTTTAACAAGAAGCATGAGTGCCGGTGGCAATAAAAATCCGAGTCGAAGACGAGGATTTTTGCACCAGCACGAATGCTTTTTGTTAAAAAAATATCACTTTGCATTGTGTTTTTTCGATTTTTTTCACAGGAAAAATTAGATGCACGAATGATATTTGACAAGACTATTTCAAGAGTAACAGATTTATTTTGGATGCATTATGTATCATTAATTTTCGTTGACAACAACTGTCAAGTTTTGCCGCGGGTAAACCCGAAAAAACTGCTGACAGCTGCTGCCATACAGTTTTTCCATCTAGAAACCATTTGTGATTCAAAATTGTGCGTTTCTGATTGGTGGAAATCAAGACGAGGGAAATAGTCGAGAAAATCGCTGTAAAACCATTTAAAACTCAATAACAACTTGAATCGATCCAATAAAAATCAGTATGAGACATTTCGTCAATCTGGTCGCCTTTGTTCTGAAGTTTGGTTCTTTGCATATGCTTCATGAATGTTTTTATTTTGAAATGAAGTCATTTTATCAACGGCTTCGATTTGAAACAAGTTTTCTGAAAATGCCAAGACCAAGTCAGCCAAAGTGTGATATCTCGACTTTGGAATAGGTTCAGGGAGACACGTTCCGTGTTGGAAAGACCAAGGCATGATGGGCGACGAAAAACAACACCTGCTCAGGATCGTTTCATCACCGTTTCGGCGAGAAGAAAACCTACATCTACGTGTAATATGCTACGGAATACTCTTCAAAATGCAGATGGGATCCAAGTTTCCATCGAAACCATCAGACTACGTTTGAGAGAGGTGAATCTAGGTTCTAGACGTCCATTAAGAGGAGTTCCATTAACACATGACCATAAGCGTCAAAGACTGGAATGGTCAAGGCAACATATCAATTGGAACGATCAATGGCGTAGTGTCCTTTTCACTGAAGAATCCAGATATGGACGATTTTCATGAAAATCGTCCATATCGGGAATCTGCAGATTCTCGAAGGAAAAGGGTATGGACAATCCTACGCATACCCCGTAATCGTCGCCATGTCCAAGAAGTCCATCCATTCCGAGGACGTAGTGATATGGTATGGGCCGGGATATGTTTCAATGGGCGCAAAGATCTACACATTTGTCCTAGGAATATGACCGCCTTACACTATAGGGAGCATGTCATTGACAATGTTGTGCCAGATTTTCACTTTTCAATTTCTGGACGATAACGCTAGACCGCACCGTGCAGCCAAAGTTGAGAATACGCGCGAGGAGCTTGGTATTCCACATTTACCAATACCTCCGCACCCACCAGATTAGAATTGCATAGATGGAGTATGGTCCAAAGAAGATTAGATAATCATTAACCTACCCCAGAATCTTTAAATGATCTGAGAGACTTCTGCCCCGTTTATGGAACCAAATTCCTCAGGAAATGTTCAACAACCTCGTGTGTAGTATGCGAAGAAGATGACAAGCTGTTATGGATTCCCGTGGAGGCCATACATTGTATTGATAGTCTGAACAAGCTATTATAAAAAAACCTTTTTTGAGACAAGCTTTTATAATAACAACAATAATCCGCCATTTTGAAGCCGCCATCTTGAATTCCTCAATTTTGAAGAATCGTAATTTCCGACCCAGAAAACCCCCAGATACCAATTTTCAAGGTAATCGGATCATAATTACAAAACTCGCCCGCCATATTGTAGCCGCCATCTTGAATTTTTCAATTTTGACAGAAGAATCATCATTGTCGAAACCAAAAACCCCCAGATACTAATTTTGAATGGAATCGGATGATAATTACAAAACTCATCCGCCATTTTGGAGCCGCCATTTTGTTTTTTTCTATAAAAAATTTTTCATGATGCATTGTCACCAGAATTATGTACACCTGCCAAATTTCAAATCAATCGGACCAGTAGAAGTGTGTCATATTTAACTTGCAAGATTTGATTACAGACAGACACCGGGACAGGTGAAACTAAATAAAAGCTTGTAAAATACTTGAATTCTCTGGGAATAAAATATCGTTAATTTACTCGATTTTTCTTAACCACCACGCTGCAGGCCTACAGGGTGAATTTAATTTGCAACATGCAATTATATTGATATGAATTTCATCACAAAAATCTTATTTGAACTAGGTATATTTTTTTGCAATTTAAGTCAATATCTCTAACACATGTGGAGCCGTTTATATTCTCGAATGCGATAATCATCTTGATTTATATGAAATAATTGATAGACCACCAAAGCGCGAAGATTTCTATGGCATATCCTCACGAATGTTGCGTTTGCGTAATATGTGACATGACTATCTTGTAGGAACTCGTGGAGAAAAACGGAATATTGAATAGGTAATCATTTCCGGATACTCGGATAATTGTTCGTTCCGATAATGACAGAGCAGATGATGTGAACAATCGGCGACAACATCGAAAATCGTTGTGTATGTGCGATACCGAGTTCAAAATGAAAGGGGGAATAATGAAGAATACTCCATATGGAAAATAGGTCAGACATGCAAGCCAAGTCAAAATTATACAAGAAAGTAGACAGGGATTGGTCTTGATTGTCAGTGAAGGTGAGGTATATAATTAAATTTTCGCATAATAATATGATGGTTATAGAAATGAAGGAACTCTTTGTGCGGATGGATTCTCATAAGGAATATCAGTTTTTGGAATTGATCAAAATAAGTCTACTTAAAATATTTTATATTATCGCAAAACATTTCATATTGTCTTACTTGTCACAATTATGTTTGGAATAACAGAGCGAATTTACTACACCTACATTTTCGGTGATTTTTTACAATGAATGCAGCGTACAAATTTATTTTTTCTGAGACTAAAACATAAAAGTAAAAATTCAGATTGATTAACTTCATGAGAAAATGTGAATTATAAATCAAACTAATGTTTCAGAAGATTTCATGACTAAAATGATTATACGAGTGAGTGTTATCCGTAGGTAGGCATCTATTTATAACTCATCAAACTATCATTTCTCATAGTTAATTGATGCTCTGATGTTCGAATAACTGCTTTCGAATATTAATCTATGGTTTATTCAAATCAATCGAAAAGATTTCATTAATTCAAAATATGTATATTGTAGATATGATATAATATACTAACATATATGATCAGTGCAGTCTAGCCTATTCTATTTGTTGTTCCTTTTTTTCTACAGTTGTGTTAGATACTACAACAAGATACTGCCACAGTATCGCTTAGAACATAATTTGAAAAAATTCAGGAAACTTATATTCAATATGTTGCTGAAAATTGAACCTTATTCTGTGGATGAATTTTTCAATTTTCCTATGAGAAAATCCTATATATTAAATTAAACGGGCGTTTTGATTTTCAGAAAATAAATAAATTCATATTCACACTACTCCAAATTTGAGAAGTACAAATATTGCAAATTCGGCAGCATATGAAATCAAATTGGACAGGTTGAGGAAATCTTTCCTCTGTCATGTTTTCCTGGCAGATCTGTACTTTGTGTTCGAAAATCAACCAGTCTTTAGAAAATTGTTTGAATCCAGTGAGTATAAAATTAAATCCAAATTATTTAAGTATCTAAGGGTATCTAGCGGCCAGCGGGCCAATAATATTTTCATAATTTTCGTTCAAATACTCGCAGTACACCTGGTTGGTACACACTGTATCTCGAAAACGACTCGTTTGCGGTCCCATGTTTGTGGGACTTTTTTTTTTTTGAAATTCTGCAAGAAATCTCCCCTCTCCGTTTGAACTTTGAACCTATATATGGCAGTATGTCATGCATTTTCTCCTGATCATTTTATGGGTGGATTGACTTCAACAACCTGAACAATGGTTCCACAATTATAAGGTCAAAGGACCATGAGCCTGAAAATTGTTGGAGTAAAAACAACCATTGATTGTTTGAGTGCACTGAGTTACTGTCCATGTGTAGAACTTCATACCGCAAAAAACTGCTCCGTGTTGTAGCAAACATTTGTTCAAAGCCAGAACTAATTTTCGAATAGATCCGGAAAAGTATAACTAGCAAAGAACAAACAATATACGTTTTTTTCAACACTTTGCTTATCATTAGTTGAAATTAAATAACGGTAATGTAGGAATTATCGGAGTTAGCTCAGGAAGTAATTTATAAAAGCTTATAAACGTTTCCTACCATTCAATATAGAAATTCTAGAGCCATAAGAGGTGCAGACAAGTTTCCGAGTGGTACGCTCATTTCGTCACACAGTAATATCTCTTCAATTAAATTTCAACATTTTATCCGGATGGTATTTGAAGAGTACTTCCAATTTTAGTCGATCGTTTTCTTCCCAGCGCAATTTAGAGAAATAAAAATCACCTGAAAAGGCAAGATGTGTCTTTCAGTTGCCAAACAGGATCGTATTCCATGTTTTATAAGAGGCTAATTTATAAGTAAGTTCTTATGTACCGGCAGCCTTGAGCTATGATAGCTGACCGGTAATGGTTCGTTTCACTTTCTTTCACGTTCATCATTCCATTGGCCTCAACAAAGGTGGTACAACGAATAATTACTTCCGTGGAAATAAATTTGAGTTGGATTTTCATAACCATCTGATCAACAGATCAACTGTTATCAGTTATGACCGAGCATTTCATAACGAGTTGGAGGATGTCTCCACTAAACGATCAATCACAAAAAAAAAACTTCAGGGTCCCTCAAATTTTGGATGAAGGCTGACTATACCCTCTTTTAATGAACAGTATGAATGCATGTCGAGTGACACACCATTCCGAAGTCCTGAGTATAGCTCCTTATTATCATTTTCATCGTATAAATTCGAAGAAATAGAAAGGATGGTTGCTATAGTTTTTTTTGTGAACTTTGGTTGAATTTTTTTTCAAATCTAAGGCTCAGTTTCTTCGAAGATAAAGAGCAATGAACAATTTTCTGCCATTTTCTTCAATATTTTCTCTACTACGAATCTTTAAATTTGGAAAAACTATTTTCTGTTTCAAAGCTGCAAGTTTCCATTTAATCATCAAGTGTATCACATCCTTGCGATTTCATGATTGAAAATTGATTTCACAGGAACAAGATAATTCTGCTCCATGTAATGTAAGTACCTAATATTTGATTCACTCAGAATTTTTTTTTGGTTTTCAGAAACTTGACCGATCATTTTCAATAAACAAATGAAAGGGAAAACTCTGTGTCAACTCCAAATACTTTAATGAAAATAATAGCAACATGTTTCGACTTCTCAGGAGGCCATCTTCAGGGCCAATCTTAACATAATAAAAACAATCAATCTTTTTCTACGTGTTTACATTGACTTGTTCCTGATGATTCTAATTCAGGATAATTTGGGTCTTAGTGACTTTTTAGTTTCTGGTAAATATGGATCTTCTTGTCTCGACTAGCATCATCTATAGAAACGTGATACAATTCACTCATTTTGGAGTTTTATCAATAAATAAACGGAAAGGAAAACTCTGTGTCAACCCCAAATACTCCTATGATAACATGTTTTGACCTCTCAAGAGGTCATCTTCAGGCCTAATCTTAACATGATAAAATCAATCAATCATTCGCGCGATGCTGGCTGCCCGAAAGTCTCGTAAAATGTCCTCGTGATTGGTTTACATTATGACAGTGAACAATTTACGGAAGAAAATATCCTTCCTATAAAACTGAAATTCAATCAGCCTTATGCATGTTCATTTATTTTCGTAATTATGATTTCAATTTCAGATACTTAATCAATTTACACCGATAGTACAAAGAAAAATAAAAATAAAAAAACTTCAATCAAATTCGAATCCTTCGCTTTTGACTTCAAAAAAAATAAAATAGGAAAAATTAACATTCATCAAGTTTAACTATTTGATTCCTTTAAGGGGGCGTTATACTCTGGCCGACGGCTACGCCACCGATTCTCCATTCAAAAAGTGCTTTCATTTTTCCAAGTTCACGCCTCCAATTTTCACCTATAAGATTATTTTTTTTTAAATTTAAGTTGTAGGATGTCTTGAGGGCACTCCAATTTTTCTCTTCGATAAAATTATTTTTTTGCATGAAAAAATCGGCTACGGCACCGATTCTCCATTCAAAAAGTGCCTTTTAGTCTTCCAAGTTTACGCCCTCAATTTTCCACCCGAAAGCTTGATTTTTTCCTTAAATTGAAGTTATAAAGGATGTCCTGAGGGCACTTCAATTCTTTCTCTCTGAAAAAATCATTTTTTTGCATAAAAAAATAGGGTAGAATTCTAGAGTCTATGAAAATTGACTTTATAATCTTTTTTCGGCGGTTGTTCATCAATTTTTTTTAGAAAATTCATTGAAGTGTCCTCGAAAAATCAATTTTCTGTATTTTTGAAAAAATTCCATTTATATAGGCGCTAAATTGATGCAAAAAATTATGGAAATACTGAAAAAATTTCCAGGAAGTGTGAAATCGCAGAGAACTATCTGAAATTCCAGGAGAATTAAAAAAATCAAGCTGTCAGGTGGTTAATTGAGGGCTTGAACTTGGAAAAATTAAAGGCACTTTTTGAATGGAGAATCGGTGCCGCAATTATACATAAAATTTGGGATAATTCAAAATAAAATTGACCTGTACAAGAATTTGTCTACAAAATAGCAAACACCGATGATATAAATTTTGCGCGTTACTTATTTCTCACTCTGTATAACAGATGATCGGAGAAATCATATGTTAGGACTATCAGGACGGAATTGAACCTCAATTATTCCAGCAGGAAATAACCTGCTCGTTCTCGTTTCTTTGTATTAGATAATATAGCACGAATTGCACAACAAACGCGTAAATCGTTCAGCATCGTGCGTAAAATGATAATTCAGTAAATTTAATCACAACCATTCAACATACGTCCGAAAAAAACTTCGAATACCTTTCCACCACACTCCATGATTGTGCAAAATCTTCTACTTCAAAGCATCTAGCTTCGGTGTAAATAATTAAAATTCCATGATTGTCTGCCTGCAATGCAAAAGTTGTTTACGTTGATAAACTTAACCCACATTCGAAAGGATGATGAATTCATGGTTGAGTAAATATATTTACTACGAGCAATTTTGTAATGATTAGAGCTAACCGCTACCATTACTCGATAAAAACAGTATACAAAGAGATTGGTATTTAGAACTCATCTGCATGCAGATGAGATAAGATTGATTGTAAAATTGTTTTTTTGTATTCGCATAGTTTGCAGAAACCGAACTGGTGGTTTGTGGCATGATCCATGTAATTGTCCGAATCGACAATATGATATGCTGTATCATTGACTGAGATTTTCAATCTTTTAGATAAATAATATTTGTCCTGGCTTCAGATATTGTCCACCGTTTTCAGAAAGACCCATAAAGATTTATATCCAATCGATGCAGTGTCACAACCAAAAATCTTCGACAAATTGGTTAATTAGCATCCATAAAGGTATTTCAGTAACTTAGACGTGGTTGATTGATCATCGTTCAAGTGATGTGGACAATGACCATGATGAAACTCTCCTTCGCCATCGAATTAATTAAAATAAATTTGTTTACTCCTCCTAAATAAAAAATGCTGCAATGGTGAAAGCGCATCTCACTTGCAATTACCTCGTAAATAAACGTCTCATTAGAATTTTGAGCTGAGGAGATAAATCAACAAAATCACTGGGTCAGAGGTCCTTCATCTATCCAAGGAACTACAAGATTTTCAATTACGTTGGATGAAATTTTATTGATATTCTAGGTTATCCTTTCACTTGAATCACAAAATCATTCGTTTTGTCAATCACCAAAAATACGACGCTTATGAGGCGCAAGTAGCTTCATTTCAGAGTCAAAACTAATTTGAACCCAAATATTTTCTGAAAAATACATAAGTTTCATTCTCGAAAATTTCTTGAGAACCACAATTGATCGAAATATTTGCATCTGTAGTTCTGATACTTATACATTGGCCGGGTTTTTTTTATTTTCGTTGTACTGTCTGCTGTTGGTATTCTCAATTTTGAAAGCGTGTAAAGGAAATTACGATAAATTTTTCATCGATTCAATAACAGCAAACACCTAATAACGATAAAATTCAAGGATGTTTTATGAGCTCTGGTTCTATTTAAACGAGGGCTATGCCATTTTGTCACGACGCGATATCTCGATGTTGAGCCAGGAATTTGGTTTCAAACGATAAGGTTCGACACACTGATGGAGAAACCAATGTCGAGATCAACCAGCTTCCCGTGGGACCAAATATGGAGGAAACAACAACAAACATAACCTACTAGAAAAGGGGTACCTCTTCATACTGCCACACCGAAGAGAAAAAAGTTCAACAACCAAAAATAGCCAGCTATACGATCTGACAAAACTGGGAGAACCAGGTAAAAGGTCTCTGTAGCGTTTCACTACGCAACATCTGGACAAAATAAATTCCATCTCTTTTGTCCACAAGAAATGAGCTGTCACCTTCAAAAGAGTTGTATAAATTGATTTTAACCATATGGGATCGATCACTCGTACTGCAGTATTTGTTCCATATGCCTTGTTCAAGAACACCCTTTGGACGGATTTATGGGTTATCTATCGAAAAGGTTCTCAACCCAAGAATTAAGGTCAAGTTTGGGAAATTCATCTGTTTTTTTTTGAGGCGTTACACGTTAACCATGTCCGGTGAACCTTCTTTCAGTTTCTCAGCATAAGCCCATAACATTCAATATATGGTTATACATTTATTGCAGAACCAATTGCATCAGGGAACACATGCCAGACATCGATTACCCCAAGTCCAAAGGTTTTCTCATCGGTCTGTAGATTCAGGAAATGGGCTGTTTTTCCCACTATATTCAAAAATGGCAAATGATAGCACTTTGTTGGCTTAGCGAGGCGTTTTCTTCCATTCTGACAGCCAATTCGATTGTTGATCTTTCCCTCTTTTACTCAGAGGAAATTATTCTTCCTTATATTCCAGCTTGTCTTTAAAAACCCTATGTGACAGAGACAAGCCTTGAGTTCTGAATCAGTTCTTCGTCAGTTGTTTATCGGAATCGTCGGTCAATTGTCTGTTCTTAAACAAAATCTTCGATCAGCTGTTGAGCAGTAATTTCTTCAGTTCTTAATCAAAATCGTCAGTCAGTTTTTGTAAATCACAACTGATAATTCTTCCTTCTTATACATTTTCATATAGAAGGTGAAGTATAGAATAGAATAAAATAATTGTAAACTTACATACTTATAAGCAACCAATGAAAATAAATCAACTGAACAAAGTTTAATTGAAATAAATACCATCCAAATAGTTTTCCTAATTTTTCAATTCAATGAAATTATATATTTTCTCATTTTTCAAAACTTTTACCATTATGTAATCAGAGTTCATAAAAAACTAACGAATCTATGTGAATTCTCGTATTGTCTTTTTCTGGACAATATTATCACTAAAGAGATGTCATGACTGAAACCATGTAGGCAGTTTACTCCATATTCATCCTCCAATGGTAGTTGCAAATTCTGCACCAATAAGCTCAATTTCTGCTCCTTAACTTGACAGATATGAGTACGTAGCTATCTTTTTGCACAAAAAACCTACTCGATTCAAGTCACCGTCGTATCGATATAGGATATGTAAATTCACTACCGGGATAGCCAGACAAGCTGTGAATTACGGATGCGGAAATATTGCCTGTGGTAGCTACTTTGCACCACGTGATTCTGCGTCTGACCAAATCTGATGAATATGCAATTTTCCTTCTAATTCAACTGTGAATGGGTTCTTCGAACTTTTAATCACTTATCAGAGGTGGCAAAGAATCAATATTTATTGTGTCATAAATTTGATGATGGTAATACAAACGCCGAATCTTCTGCCACCTCATTAGCTCCAGGAATTAGAAATTCCAATTGCTTGGAATCTATCGATTTAAATTTTTCATTTTATTGGATATTTTCATTTTATTTGATGCAACATTTCAATTACGGACGATTATAGTCCTTACATATCATATCGAATTTATTGATAAATCAGATATCTTCATAAGTATCAGTGTTTTGTACCCCAAAGTATCTCTTCTTGAAAATTTTGAATTTTTCGATTGAATCTTGAAAACAGAGCTAGCAGCTGATGCTGACTTTCAGTAATAATTCAATGTGTGAATTTTATTGTTTCATTCATTCAACTTAAGAATTTTGCAGTGGATCGAAGTGTTTTATGGTTTGTTGTCATAATTTATGACACGATTGCCAAATTGGCTGTAATGTCTTGCTTTGATACTAAACAGGATATTGAAATAATGAATTTTCTCGTAATGAGTTATAGGAACTTGATTATGATGTGTAAGGAATTAAATTTGTATCATTCATGAGGAAAGAAGGGAAATTTCAACATGACTTCATGCTTTCCATGACTAAACAGCGCTCTCTCTCACTTTTTTTCGGAAAAACATGAAGTGAACATTACCTTTCATCACTATATACATCACTAAAACAGCGAAATTACATTATGTTTTCACCAATAAACACATCCTGTATATTTTTTCGGTAAAACCCAACAACCATATACATATATATTATTAGGAATCATGAAGGGTTTTCTAAAAAAAAGAGTTATTCTGAATATCCCACCATTTCGGTGGATTTCACTTTTGAAGCTGTCATTTTTCGACATTTCACAAGTAGAAACTACGCCGTTAATAAATATGGAACGATACACGCATTGAAATTTTTAAAATTCACTATAAAAATGGTGAAAATTCGGCAGAGACGGTTCGTAAAACTCGAAAATTTTTTGGTCGTCGTGAAGCACTTTGTCGAACCGCAATACAGAAATTGGTGGAAAATTTTGAGCTCTTGAGACAAGTTAGTAATGTGAACAATAAAACCTGTGCACGTCGCTCAAGAACTGCCGAGAATATTGCTGACCCAGATTTGTCCATTCCTCGTTGTTCTTTTGAATAAGGCATCCCACAAACGACATCACACCGTATTTTGCATAAAGAACTTAGGCAGTGTCTTTGCTGATTGGGTGCTTTAAATGCATGAAAATCATATTGAGTGATGAGACTCATTTCGACCTCGATGGCTTCGTCAACAGGCACAATCTTTGCATCTGGGGCTCGGAAAACCCATCAAGAGTCATTGTTGAAAAGACTCTCTATCCACAACGTGTGACGGTTCCTCTATCCACAACGTGTGACGGTTCGGTGAAGTTTATGGTCCGGCGGTGTCATTGGAACTTACTTTTTTTCGAGAATGAGGCAGGAGCAACAGTTACGGTGAATGGATTGCGCTATCGAGAGATGATTCTTAATTTTTTATGGCTGGACTTGGATAATATTGATCTAGACAACGTTTACTCTCAACAAGACGGCGCTACGTGCCACACAAGCAACGAAACCTCTGATCTTTCACGGGAAAAGTTCCCGGACCGTGTTATTTCTCGAAGAGGTGATCAAAAAAATTGGACACCGAGGGCGAGATCTTGTGATTTAACTCCTTGTGACTTCTTCGCCTTTTCATACAGAATCACTCAATTTTGGTGACGAGGATGGGATATTATTTTCTCGACGAAAATTGAAAATTTCGAATTCTTCCTCTGTTTAAGGTGAACAATGTTCATAGAGCAAGGTTTTTAGCAATCCACCTGCATACCTTTACTCAAGAAGACCACGAAAAGGAAGAGAAAACATCAAGTGCATCCATAAGGTTACGTTTATATTGGAATGTGAAATTTTTTGGTCATTCAGAAGTACAGTACCTACCTAAGTCAGTTTGTATAAATAGTATCATTTCATTATTAGAAGTTAACAATATGTTTTAACATTGGAAATGTTTATGTTCGTATATTACAGGCAAGTTACGACTTTTTGTTCAAGGTCAAAAGACAAAGGTGTCGCTAGTAGACCAAAAAAGCATTCGAAAGTTATCGCGTGATATAGGTGACATAGGTGTATTGGGCCAGCATACGAGAAGCGAGCATACATTAATTCTCACGAATGCCTAACCAATCAGATTCACTCGATTCCGAGTGCTTCCGAATGCACCCGCGTGGAAGATCGTGAGAAGAAGCCGTTGCCCGTTATTCAGAGGATACATTAAAAGACACCAACGGTGCCGAATTTCTGACCAATCACAGTTACGGAATATCTGCACATGACATCACGGTTCTCTTTCCTTGTCTAATGTCAAATGTGCTTCTCTCTATTTCCATGATTTGTTTTGACGTTTGAGAAATTCTCATTGTTTTCTGCTCATCAGAATTTCAATTCAATTTTATTACAAATAGCAGAGACAACAAATAGCAATAATTTTAATTGCTGCATCATATTGACAAGGAGTTCTGTTTTATAATAAGCAATAGGCATGGACGAAGTTGAGTGAGTATATCATTAATCAGTAAAAATTTATACTTGGTTTCATTTTGATTATTAATTTTCAGTGAAAGTTTGCTGTATCTCGTATGCCAAGAGCATTTTTCAAGATCATCAACAAGAAATCGGCATATGAGAAAAATTCATCATGAAGAACCTGTACCATTTGATCAAAAAGACATTCTATTCATTTGAAGTGCCCACTTTGCCCTGTACAGGACTAAATATCTTTTGGCTCTCATGAAGAATTATTCATCCATTTGGGAAAAATGCACTCATAATTTTTTTAAGGAACAAGAAGTAATACTACAGGTTGGTTTATTAATGTTATGAGTTATGTCAGCTGATTTTACTTGAACATAATTTATCTACGAGTCAATGTAATCAACGTAGCATGAAAGATCGAGGTATAAAAATATATGGATTATGTCCATCAACTCAAGAATTTCGGTGAAATTTAGTACTTCTGGTGGTAACTGTTCACTGTTAATATAGCATGTTAGTGTTTTATTAGTAAATTTACTTCAATTTTTAGGATTGACATTCAAATAATGGGAGGACCAGAGGTTGAAGGAAGGGAGATGGGGTCAGCTGTAACGAACTATCTCGATATATTCAGTTGAATATTGAAACTAATGTGGGTCACTATGATGAACTTAGTTCCAAACGTTTGATGCAAGATCAGCAAGATAATTGATATTTACTTTCGCATGGTATATTTTGTGTAGAGTTTTAGAAACCGTTCATGAAAAAGGTGGGCTAATATTATATTCCACAATGAATATATCCTACTACCTGTTAGATTGATATTGGCTTGATTAATGGAATGGCTAGAATTTATACAGTGGACTTAAATTTGTACACAAGTAGACAAAAATGCACAATGGTGACAAATTCAGTGATTGAACCTTATTTTAAATAGCAAAAGTTAATATTTGAGAATTGTAGGTAACATGTAATTAGTATGTAAATATTCACTTTGCTTGTGGTATAGAGTTTCACAAAGCATTCATGTAGGTCATAATGGCATTCAAATCCATAAGTAATTATGCTTTCGAAGAACTCCTTTGCAGATTTCAGTGTAGTGAATGATTGAATTTTGTCACCCTTCAATAATTTCATAGCTTCAGGAAGAATGATGTAGCAATAGAAGTGATATGTATGAGATAATGTGCTGAATTGATTGAATAAATATATACCACCGCTCCTTTGTTATTATTCAGATTAAGATATAATCATATATTTTGTTATGTCAATATGTAGAATATAATGACAATCCAATGAATGAATTTGGAGGCTCTTATAGAAAGTAGATAAGAGATTCAACACAGGCAATTTGTTATATTTTTCAATAATATGCAGTACTTTCAGTCATATTTAATTGAACAGTGTTAAAGTTAAAATTTTATATACAGTTCAAATATTCATTAATGTGCCTGAATTACATAAAAACCCTCACCGAATTCTGGATCCAATTCTCGAGAGAATTTAAATAGATTTCTGATTTTAAATACTTTTATTACTGGTAGATTTTAATATTTGAAAAATCTGTAAGGCAACAATGAACATCTATGGAAATCTTTCAAATGTATTTTCTTTCTCAAAGTCGAGAATTTCGAAATGTGGCAGCGATTTTAGAAAGTATACAAATGTAATTATCTGATTCTTTGGTGTTATCTAGAATAATTCTTTCTCATCAAATAGCAGTCGTGAAGTTTCAAATGTCTTCTTCCATTTAAAAAGATCTTGCATGACTTCCAACCAATTCAATAGTTCGAGTTCGAAGTCAATTATTAATAATATTCTGATAGAGAGCACACAACCCTTTCTACGACAGAGATGAATTTCGATAAACATAACCAAAATGTATTTCACGTTGACAACTGTTGAATCGATTTTATACACGTAAACCATGCTGACGTATGACGTGAAGAGAAAATCGAACGGGATAGCGTGCTCCCCTCCTATTGGTCGAAATACGGCACCGTTGGTGTCTTTTAATGTATCCTGTTATTCAGATCGCGCGTTTTGTCTTTTGTCGTTCTTCATAAACGAATCTTATAGTGAAATAGTTGAAAACGGTTGGAACTTCGAACAGTTTGATTTTTATTGAATAGAATATGTAGCAAAATCTATTACAATTTCTCATTATGGACGTTTCAAATAAATGCTCGACTTTATTGCAGAGTGAATCCACTTATTTGCATTTGCGGCATATGTGGAAAAGAGTTTACCAGCGTACCTATCTGTTAGAAACAGGCATCTCCGGACAATCCATAATGATGATTCCGCTAAAGTGGTGAAAAGCAATGTATTTTGTATTCTCTTTGTTCTACTGATGAAAACCAGGAAACGTTTTCTACATATGATCATTTGAGAATAATTCATGGTGTTCTGTATGATTGATATTTCTTACATTTCCCCCATCCAAGAAAAATATGATACAACACACAGTTATATTGCCATATTTCAAAATACATATGATATGATATGATATGATATGAGGTTTTTGTAAGCGCATATGTGCTTTTTCTAAATGCAAGGGCGGATATAGCTTTTTTTAATGAGGGGGGGGGGTTATAACGATTGAACATCAGGTTCACAATTCATGAAATTTTTTTATGTGCACCACATTGCGTAACTTCTTCTAAGGACTTTGATACTCATGGGGGGGGGGGTAATTACCATAATATGAATCAAACTATTCGAAGTTCCAACAACCGTTTTCAACTATTTCACTATCAGATTCATTTATGAAGAACGACAAAAGACAAAACGCGCGATCTGAATAACGGGCAACGGCTTCTTCTCACGATCTTCCACTCGGGTGCATTCGGAAGCACTCGGAATCGAGTGAATCTGATTGGTTAGGCATTCGTGAGAATTAATGTATGCTCGAGAATCGGCGACGGCGACCAGTGAGCCGCGGTGGGAGGTACGTCAAATTCGCCGCAACGTTGCCAGATTGGGTAATTATTCCTGTATTTGAAGGATAGATCATTGTTTTATTTCCTTCATTAGCACTTCGAGTGTTTATATTGTTGTTTCATCAAGTGAGATCTGGGCCGCGGTGAGTGGTCCGTCAAATTCGCTGCAACGTTGCCAGATTGGGCAACGTATTTCCGTATTTGAGGAATAGGTCAATAGTTGATCCGAGTACATATAAGATTCATGAATTTCAGTAGAAACAGAATCCTTCTATCTAAAGCCAATTTCATGAATACCCAGATTTGCTAAAACCAAAATTCACTTCGAAAATATTGGACGGAGTGGACTCAGCTTCATCTGATGATATTTCCTTCGAGTAGGGGGGGAAGGGGGAATTCCCTCGCACGGGGGAATTCTGCGCATTGATATTCTGCAACTCAGTTCAGGTATTTCAAAATATAGATACAGCCACAGAAATATAATAAACATATAAATAAATAAATATTTTATTATATTTCTGTGGATACAGCGCACCATCCCGTATTTGCCTTGCCAACATCCTCCCGTAATTTAAAGGTATTCGTGTTTTTATTTTAGACCAGGGAGCCGATTGTTCGTTTCACGACGCTCTGATCTAATTTTCGAGAGAAATTGGAGTCGTGGAAAGTACTTCTATTATTAATTTCTAATGAATCTATTGCATGACTATTTTCCTTCATATGTGTAGATTATTTAATGCAAAAGAACAATTACATAATTGTATTTCGTCATCTACTGTCAGTGATTAGTTAGGTTAGGTGACTCACACCGGGGGAATAACGCTAACGCTTCTATCTCGAGCCAATTTCGAGAAAACTCAGATTTGGTAAAATAAAAATTCGCTTCGAAAATATTGGACTGGATGTTATGAGCTTCATCCGATGATAGTTGATCCGAGTACATATAGGATTCATGAATTTTAGTAAAAACTGAATCCTTTTATCTATATATATATATTGGCAAACTTTAATAATATATATATATATATTGGCAAACTTTATACATCGAAGTATGTGTTCGTAAATTAGCGATGTTTTATCGTTTTGTGGTATACCTAGTAGAGTGATAATTATAAAACTGATATAGAAACGTAGATAAAAAAAACCCCCATCTTCTAATACAAGTCGATTTATAGATCATTCAAGAATTTTACCTGAAAAGGTGAAAATTGATCGATAAAAGAAGAAAAAAAAAATCGTTGTGTATACATGTGATCATCAATATGAATTCATGAGATAAGTGAGAAGGCAGAGTCGAATATAAATAAGGGGTACCATACGCTGTCAAACTTAGCTGATATGATGCCACAAAGCGAGAACGAAGGCAGTATAACGTTGAAGGATCTATTGCAAGAGATCAGATGTTCAAGGGAGGAAGTTAAGAATTGTATTTCGGCTACGGAGGTAAGACTGCAATTGGAAATTCAGGCTCTCAAAAGTAAAAATGAGGCATTAGAAAAAGAAAACGAGATCTTGAAGGAAAGACTTGAAAAAACGGAGCAAAATTGTAAAAAAAATAACATAATAATATTTGGTCTGAATAGAGAGAGTGAGTTAACAGCGGATTATCTTTGTGAGCGGATAAATCATTTGTTGGACATACAAATCGAATCAAGCGAAATAAACGACTATTACACATTGGGAAGAGAAGAAAACAGCCCAATTAAGGTAGAGTTCATTTCATATCAAAGTAAGAAAATTATCTACAAAAATATCAAGAAACTTAAGGATACAGAGGTGGCTATTGCAAATGATCTAACTCTGAAACAACGCCAAGACTTTCAAAAGTTGAAGAAATTTTTAGGAGAAGCCAGATCAAAATATTCAGAGAGGTCTTATTTGAAAGGAAGCAGATTGATAATAGGGGAAAAATCGTACACATTGGAGGAACTAGAGAGCTCAAGCGAGAAAGTTACAAAAGCAAATAGTGCCCCAAATACACCTTCCCTGAGTCATAGAATAGATCGTGACCAAAAGGATGAAGAGAAAGACAGCTTGATGTCGGAAGAAGAGAAAGGGGAAACCAGAATACAAAGGGAAAATAAGAAATCACAAAGTACACCTCATAATACACCTCATCTGCCTACTCATAGAAAAGTATTATCCAATAATAGCCGACCTCCCCCAAAGACAAAAAATACTGGAATGAAGTTAAGACATAAGACCACATCAGAGAAAAAAAAATTGGTTTCCACTTAGAAAGGTGAGTAAATCTCAGTAAATAGATACACGTATTGCACATAGACGTAAATTTTTTTTTTATTTGGAAAATATAGAACACAGTTTGTTTGGGAAAAGGGTTGTTGAATGGTGTATGGTAGTTGTTGGTGGGTTTTGGGTGGATTTCTGAAATCGAAATGGATCCTTACATAAAACATTATAGAAATGATGACTTTGCTACAGTTATATTTGAAAGTATTGATGAAATTAATGAATTTAAGATGGAAAAACCGTTCAATGTTCTTCAGATGAATATTAGGAGCATACAGAAGAATTTCGAGGAATTTGAACTATTATTAGAGGGGACTTTGATAGAAATTGATGTAATTGTGCTAACGGAAACATTTATAGTTGATGATATTAATTTACTCAAACTAAAGGGGTACGAACATATCTACAATGAAGGGAAATACAATAAAAATGATGGTACAATAGTGTATGTAAAAGAAAATATTGTTTTCGAACACGAAATCGTGGAAATAGGAGATATAAAGGCTATAGAATTGAATATTCAACACGAAAAGGAAAAAATTAGATTAACTGCATTATATAAATCACCTAAATATCCCGTAGCCGATTTCAATGAAAAACTAACATTTTATTTAGAAAAGAAAAAACACTACAACAAACATGTCATCACTGGAGATATAAATATTGATTTATTGGTCAGGGAATATTATGTAGAAGAATACAAAAATATATTGAACTCCTTCGGATTCACATCACTAATCAATGAGTATACACGGCCTGACAGTAAAACGTGTCTAGATCATATTTTTGTGAAAGGTATTCAACCAGGAGAATCGAAAGTTTATGGTGTAATTCTTCACAATCTGATCACTGATCATTATCCGGTATTGTTGTGTACAGACCAGAAAATAACGAGAAAATATCAAAAATTCAGAAATGAAAAAAATACACGAACTACAACAACTTGAAAAATGTACTACGACAAGAAAATTGGGAGAATTTATATGGAAACGAGGATGTGAATAATGGAACAGAATACTTCATTGATACATTGAAAAATCATATAGAAATAAATACAACTACAATCCACAGAAAAAACAGAGACAGAATTAAAAAGGAATGGATTACTCCAAAAATATTGAAGGATATAAATGAAAAACAGAAAATGTACACGAAAATTAAAAAGAATACAGCTAATAATGAACTTAAGATAAAATATACTGAATTGAAAAAGAAAATACGTAAATCAATATTACAAGCCAAACAAGAATATTTCATGAGATGCATCGAAAGCAATCAGAACGAACCAGTAGCCCTTTGGAAGTGTGTACAGAACACTTCAAGAAAAGAGACACACGTTAAGTATATCAAGTTGGAGGATAACACGGTTGTCGAAAAGGACCAGGAAATGTGTGATGCTTTCAACAGTTATTTCAGCGAATTAGGGGAAAGATATGCAAATGAAATAACGGAACCGGAAGATTTCACGGGAAAAAAGATACAAAACAATCGGTCTTTCTTTTTGTTTCCCACAAACTCTGATGAGGTCGAGAGGATTATTGATGGTCTCAAGTCGAAAAAGTCTACTGGATATGATGGAATCCGTTCGGAAGTTCTTAAACAAGTAAAAAATGAGATATCAGGACCTCTCGCCTACTTGGTAAATATTTCTTTCGAAAAAGCTTGTTTTCCAGAAGTTTTGAAAATAGGAATAGTAAAACCATTACACAAGGGAGGAGACAAAACAAAAATCAGTAATTATAGGCCGATTACACTTGTGTCCAGTATTTCTAAGATCTTCGAAAAACTAATCAAGATGCGTATGGTAGCATTTATGGACAAGTACAATATTCTTTCAAAAAACCAGTTCGGATTTCGCCAAGGAATGTCCACAGAAGATGCCATAAGAAGGGTAACTGAAATTATATATAAAAACATAGATAAAAATATTCCATCTCTGGCAATAGTCATAGATCTAGCAAAAGCTTTCGACACCGTGCATCATGAAAAATTGTTGGAAAAACTTTCGAATTACGGATTCAGAGGAAAAATAAATAAACTGCTCCACAGCTTTCTTACAGGAAGAAAACAAACGACGAAATTAAATGGAACGTTTAGTAGAACACACATAAGCAATTATGGCGTTCCGCAAGGAACGGTGCTCGGACCTATTCTTTTTTTGGTATATATAAACAGTATGTTCGACCTGAAAAGTAGTGGAGAAATTATAAGCTTTGCTGATGATACGTTAGTCATGTACGAGGATACATCATGGGATAATCTGAAACAAAAAGCAATAAATGACTTAACGATTCTGAAGAAATAGTTTGAAGTTAATAAACTCACTTTGAATCAACAGAAGACCAAATATCTAACCTTCTCATCCAACAAAGTTGGGCTTCCAAACTTAGGAACGCTTCAGGTAACTGGTCAATTCAAAATCTTAAATACAAATGCCACAAAATATCTAGGTATTTACATGGACCAACATTTGAAATGGGATGAGCATACAAATTACCTAATAAAGAAGTTAAGAGGTATTGCGTACAGATTTAGAGTTATAAGGAAAAATGTCCAATCTGTGAGACATCTCCAAGTACTGTATGATGCATTGGTGCAGTCTCAACTCTCATATGGGATCATTGGATGGGGAGGAGTACTGGATTGTCACAAAAGAGGATTGGATATTATACAAAAATATATATTAAAAATAATGTACGGAAAAGAGTATAGATTCCCTAGTCGAGAGATTTATGAAATATCGAAAGCATTGGATGTCAGACAACTTTTTGCGAGTAAGATAATAACGAGCGTCAAACAGAACAAGATACATTTAGTATTGAAAGAACACAATTACTCGACGAGAATGAATATGGACAACTATGAAAGACCGAAAGCGGAAAAGAGAGTGGGTCAGAGAAGCTGCACATACCTGGCGTCAAGACTCTACCTAAGAATACCCACCGAAATAAAAGAATTGAAAAGTATAAAAAAGTTCAAAAGAGAAATAAAAAAATGGATGATTGCGGAAGATAGATCGTGGATCCATAAAATAATCAACTCTTCATAAAAAATTGAGGTGACAAAGAACGGATGGAGACAGAAATTCCCGAACGAGACGAAACTAAATACCGAATTGCGACAAAATTCTCGATTGCGACAGAATCCCCGAAAGGGTCCAGAAAAAAAAAAAGAAAAAAACCAAAAGTAACAAATACAAAAAAATAGAAAATAATAATTTTATATAAATGGAATATTTGTTCGAATTTTAGGAATTTTGGTTATTGTAATGGTTCATTTGCCGCTAGAATCAAATTTGTTTATTTTTTTTTTCACAACTGTAAACAGTTATGTAATGATAACTCACAGTTTATCAGAGTTTACAACAATTTGTATATAATTATGTTGAATAAACTCATATCTATCTATCTATCTATCTATCTAAAGCCAATTTCATGAAAACCCAGATTTGCTAAAATCAAAATTCACTTCGAAAATATTGGAAAGGAATGACAAGATGGACCCAGCTTCATCCAATTATTTATATCTTTATTTTTATTATTATATCTTAAGAATACTTACTTTAGAAAGAACATTTTTGTTTTAAAATACGGTGACAAGTTTCCTCTCACATGTTTATGTTAGGAATTAGGAATGTTGATTGTTTCTTGCAATTATATTATTGCTCATTATTTTTATTGAAAATACTATTTTATTTTAAGTTCAAACGCAAATAAATGTTGGTAATATTCACATGTGGTGTTATCATTTCCAATGTCTCTGATGGTTGCAAGGATTGCGAAATCTGTAAATTTTTTTCTCCAACAAAGCAATGGTTTGTCTCATAATTTCGTAAAAATTGATTGCCACCTGCTCCCTCATAATTATCCCTTCTTCAGAATCTTTGATTTGTTTTTTTTTAATTGACTCTTCTTCTTTTTTGCTTCTCTCTCTTCATTCGCTATCTCCTTGACCTCCAGAATCAGTGAATCCTTTTCAGAATATGGTTCTTCGATTCCAGAACTGTGAGTGTAAAATATCAAGATACACAACAATTAGTTCTGCATACTTATATAATTTTTTAGAGTTTGATAGACTAAAAGTTCTTACCTCTTCTGATTAATTCGGTCCTTTTCAACATGCTGCTCTAGTAGTAAATTTATATGTTGCGGGTTGCCGAATAGTCTTTATAGAGAATAATTTTTTTGTTAAAAGAAACAAAGAATTTTTTACAGCCTCCCACATAACGCAATTCATGAAGGGATTTTTTCCCAACACTTCCCTCAATAACATAACATCGTCCTCGTATGTAAATCTGAGACGTTTTTTTTTCACTGTCACCATTCATTTTCCTCACAAAATATAATCAAATTTCACACAAACAAGTAATTTACCAACGCTATTAACTTCTCCACTACTAATCAGCTACTAATTTTCTACTTTTGAAATTCGAATTCCGAACTCGGAGCACAGAGAACAAACCGAAGAACCGGAAGAACACACAGCTGATATAAAATAACACGGAATAGAGAGATCTTTTTTTTTTCACTGTCACCATTCAATTTTTTCACAAAATAGAATCAGAATTCACAAAAGTAATATACGTATAAAATTCTCCACTACTAATCACCTACCAACTTTCTACTTTTGAAATTCGAATTTCATATTTCAACTCATAGCACAGAAAAAAATACCCGAAAAACATAGATGCATAGAAATATTCTATGCATCTATCCGAAAAACACACAACGAGAGAAATGTCAAAATAAGGGATCTTTTATTTAAATGGCTGTCCTTTATTTGAGGTAAGTAAGGGAGTTCTGTATACTCCATTCACTTTTATAAAGTATCGCGGATTGCCTTGAAATTTTGACACATTTCCCCGCGTATATTTTGAAAATGTTAGGTTATGGTCATTGCACTGTCAGATACACCCACAACGTTGTCGTTTCTGCTAAAAAATCGTAGTAATTACGTATATTTATCAAAATGTTCATTTACTTGGGGAAGTTAATGAATTTGAGAAAATGTTATGTTAATTCAGAAGACATTTAAATACATTTTTGCACAACCTGAAATACTCCAGCATGAAAATGTAGAAGTTCCACGAAACCTGCGCCACAGTTAAATCTTCGAAGAACTAACTCCATTTACAAAATTGAAAAAGAGTAAATAGAAAGTAGACCTGGCAATGTCGCTTAATTTTCACAAGTGCCAACCTCCGTCTGTTCTAGGGGAAAGAACTTGATAAACCTAAATCATGGCCAACCGCGATACTTTATAAAAGTGAATGGAGTATATTTTATTAAAGGCTGCCTTGAACTCTTTCGTGAATGCGCATGGCATATGTCAAAAGAAGGAAAACTCTTTTCAAGTTGCGCCTTATTTAATACGTAAAACAGACAGAAGATTGTGGAATCTGTCAAAATAAGAGATCTTTTATTTAAATATGACTGTCGTTTGAAATCTTTTGTGAATGTTTATGAGTAAATGTCAAAATAAGGGAAACTTTATTTAAGTTAGGCCTCTATTTGCGTTTCGATAACTCTCTAATGTCTTGAAAATATTCACACCTAACATTGATTACACCTCTTTCTTGCAATAGGCAAACCTAAAACATATGCTGATCTTGTATTGGGGGTTGATGTATAAAATCTTCATATTCAGGATCTGCAGTTGGGCAAATATTATTTGGTGCAGTAAAACCCCTAATCTTCTTAGTGTTGCGTGGCCATATGTTACTTCATGGCTTGGAAATAAAGAAGGCTGTATTATACTTACCTTACAGAGAGACTCGCGTGAATCAAGAAATTTCGGAATACCAGATATTAACTTCTGATTATAGCTACTGCTTGTATTCACATGTATGATGTGGATGTCATTGTTGGACACCCACTTCGTGGAGAAAGGTATTTCCTTATGTCATTTTCACTGCACCTACGTTCGCAACCGGAAGTGGAGTATCTAGAAGATGTGTAAATTTTAAAGTGAGATAATTTGCATTCGAATAGGTCACCTCCTATATACAAACCTGAGTGCATGCATCCTTTTGTACTTCGTAAATTAGGATCTTATGTTATGTAACTAGTATGGGCCAGCAGATCTACCTTTTAAGTAGTTATCCTCATCGGTAGAACTCGGGTGATTTTATAGGCGAAATGTCAAATATTGATCAAGTTTCCTGAAGAAATGGGAAAATTTGGAAGAAATGAATACCAAGCTATTTTGCATTGACTTTTCCTCTTTCGATCCGTATATTTACATCACGGTCAGGATATCTGTGGAAAAAGTTTTATCGAGTTTAAAATGACCCTTTTTGTCGGATTTTTTCGCGATTTTCGCAAATTTTTTTAAAATACTTCTACCTCGCCTAGAGAATCAAAATTTCACCCACGTATAAATCAATTATTCTTCTTTTCGACCGTATAAAAATTTCCTGAGGGTATCGCAGCTTCGCTGCGATTTTAAGATTCTTCTGGACCCACTTTTGGACAGATTCTCACGGGCCGGTCCACCCAGTTACCATTTTAGTATAGTATAGAACAAGCACAGGGATTGAAGGTTGAAGAGTTCGGTCTCCAATTTGATTTAGCAATGAATCGATAAAACCACTAGCATCATTCATGAGCAAAAAATATTGGTGGAAAATAAAGAAAATATAGAGATATTCGGAAGCTTTGCATTCCTGATGCATAATTATTATTGAACTAACCTCACATATATTCTTTGAACTTGAACAATGGCTTCCTAGCACTGGCAAATTGAAATCTACGTACGGAGTGAATCTACCTTACACAAGGTGAATTTACCTTATTTACCTACAAGGTGAATGAACGAGCGCTGAAAAAGTCCTGACTTGACTTCGACAAAATGTCCACCATTTTTGTTCTAAGAAAAAGATGCTCTTCAATATAAAATTGTATCATACGTTGAATTGTATAGTACCTCGCCTAAATTTTGTCTGCTAATACTGAGATTTGGAGTCGAAAATAGATCTTTTCAAAAGTGCCATGATGTTCAATTTCCAAAGCGAATCTGTATTAATCTACCACACAACAATATGGATATATCAGTTTGAATATGTCCGGTCATAAAAAATCCAATTCAATAGGTATAAGAATAAGTATCATCGATGACAAATGACGAATTTTATCTATACTATGGAAAATAGTCGAGTTTTCCTCATATTACATATCTTACATGATTTAAACAATTTTTCATTCATTCCGATATCCTTTTCATCTTCAATATCCGTAGTTATAAATCATATTAGTATGTCAAGCATATGTTCATAACATTCGATCTATACCTAACGGTAATTCCTTACCATTCATTATCCAGTAAGATTTTTTCCCCTCACATAATATTTTCAATCTCTATCACAGTTTCTATTTCCACTTCCTCCTATAAGGAAGGTCCAATTTGAATAGTTGAAATTTTGATCGAAAACTCGGAATACTTTTGTTATCCCATATTCATTATGAATTCGAATACACTGTGTAGTAGAGCCAAATGGGATGAAATCATTAAACGCGTTCGGCATTAGCATCCGAGAGCGGACGGATTTTTTAGTCACGTGATCACAAATTGTACAGATTTGTCAGATTTTTCTGTAATAAACGAACGGTACGGAGCTTTCAGAGCGTTTTTTCTGTTTGCCAGATATTAAATTAGTGCTCAAAGGTCTATTCGGCCGTAGAGGTAGTCTGGGTTCTATTTTAATTCTTTTGTTATAGCTCTCAACACTTCTACCCCTTGTTTGAGATGATTCAATATTTCGAATCATAATTTTTTTATCAAACGACATTTTTTATTTATTACTACACAACAAATAACATAAGACACGAAATTTCAACAGACTGTTCAAGAATATTCGGAGCAGGAAACTCATAAATGCAGATAAAATTCATTGACAAAGGCAGTAAAGTAATTTCTGTTTCTGTTCTGTGGAAAAAATCTGTTTGATCCGTCGAAATACATCGAGCAAAAAGATCTACATCCGATTGATCAGATTTTCTTGCCGAACGGTCCAGATGTGTACTCCCCTCAATCTGGATGTAATAAACGAACGGTTCAGATCAATCCGACCAGTCAGATGTCATTGCCGAACGCGCTTATTATCACGGTTACTGTAAATATTCATGAAATATACTGAAACATCTCGATCATATCACGCAATAGCATATTGCTGCTGCATTTATGGAAAAGTTATAGTGAGTGAATGATAAAAATTGACGACTTCACAGATGTTTCGAATCCAACGTGGAAAAATCTTTTTAGAGGAGAAACGTAGTAAAAAAGCATATTACACAAATAGGCTATTTCTTATTGGATATGCAATAATTCAATATTTTCCATTCTTCAAATTATTCCATAAATTTATTGAAACAGCTCAAGTATTTCAACATATCCGTATCAGATAAGCGAAAAATGTAGATCACTTGAATTATCTTATATAAGTCCTTCCGGATGTCTAAATAACAGGTTTCGGGTTGTTGATAAATTGAACCTTCAAAAGAAATTCGGACTACATCTCGCAGAAAGTTGTTATTTGTATCATTAAAACTGGTATTGGGCGACAACGGACAGGTTGAAAAAGTGCCTTTGAATAGCCGAATCTAGGAGATCTCGAAAATTTTCGGCATAAAGAAATCTTTCACCTAGTGAACCGGTAGTTAGTTAACGAAATTTGGTATTAGTGAATTATTGATAAACAACTGGACTAATTATAGGTGAAATCTCGCTAATTAACGGAGGCAGAATTAGCTTCATTATATCAACTCTGTTCGATTCGAATTTCCAAATTTTAACTTTTTCCTTTCAAATTTGAAATGAATATCTCCTTTCACAGTGCTCCCAAAAACGTAACTACCCCTCGTAATTTCCAAAATATCCAATTTACATTTCTTCAACCATTCGGTACTCTCCTCATAAGTTCTATTATTGATTTTCCTTGAATTGAATGGGCCTTCTAACGCGGTTTTACAATTTTCAAGGAATTCAAATACGCGGATAATGTTAAGTTGTTCCAAAGACATTGTGGAACAATGAGAAGTGTCTTAGGAGTCTTTCGCCTTCAAAATTAGAAACGTATACCGCCAGATGGCAGTGCAGTGCATTAATTTTAATTTATTGGATTATTCGGCTTAATAGAACAAATGTTGAGGCGCAGGGAATATAACAAGAAATCCTACCCTGAACTAGATATCACACTGCCTGTATAATTATACTCTGTCTTTCCTCCATCAGTCATCTGGGAGGAGATACCTGAGGGCGTGACATTTAGAAGAAATTCAATTCCTCCTTAGAACCCACAATTGTAACAAAACGGATAATTTTCACTAATCGACGGCTAAAACAAACCTGAACCTGAATAAATTGTCGTTGATACAAATGGATGTTCATCATTTCGAATAGAAAAATTCGAAGAAATAAATTTCGCGAAAACAACACATAATTGTAATATTATTTACAAAAAAACGGTAAATTCTAAAAGAAAAATGGATTAACTGAATGATAGACTTCAATACTGAAATGAAAAAACACAAAAATATTTGCTCGTTTTGATAGTGGAAATAACCAAAAATGATGTGGAATATCCTTTTCATTCATTCAATTCTAATAAATTTTTTTTTTATTATTTTTATCTTCATACACTCATACAGCCCTTCATCAATCAGAAAAAATAAATCGTTTCTGACTCCCTTTTTTAATACATGACATTTTTGAGATTTCGGTTATGTTTTTGTGTCAAATTTGTATCGCGCTATCAGCTAGGAGTATACAAGGTGTAACTGAATAAGTGTAAAACATTTAAGGAGGTGATTCCTCATCGAAAAAAAGATAGGATCTTTCATATAAAGAAACTTCATTGGAGCATCCCTTGTTAAGATACAGCCCCTTAAAGGGGGTACATAAAATTTATATAACAATTTTTTTCACAAGCACTGAAAAAGTTACAATATTGAAATTAACCTGACGTTTTGTACTACCAAAAAGACACTTAGCCAGTAATTTATTTGGTTTACTACAAAATAACAATAAATCCAGTTCGCATTTATGACGATGTATCTCTGTAGTTGTTCGTAAAATAATGTTTTGCTGCTTACTGATTTATTTTGGACAAAAAACCCAAGAGACATTTTTTGTTTAGAATGAAACAGGCTATCGGAAATAAATTTTTAAATGGTAAACAAATAATAAGACAAAAAGTTACATTGGAAATAAATTTTAGGGGTTGCGTTTTTCACCCCTTACAACCATGGGGTAAACCAAATAAATTACTGGCTAAGTGTCTTTTTGGTAGTACAAAACGTCAGGTTAATTTCAATATTGTAACTTTTTCAGTGCTTGTGAAAAAAATTGTCATATAAATTTTATGTACCCCCTTTAAGGGGCTGTATCTTAACAAGGGATGCTCCAATGAAGTTTCTTTATATGAAAGATCCTATTTTTTTTTCGATGAGGAATCACCTCCTTAAATGTTTTACACTTATTCAGTTACACCCTGTATAATAATATTCTATACTCCTAGCTATCAGTTTGTTTAGTGCGGTATCTTTGATCTGTCTCATGCCGGGTTTCCACCAAGCAGACAGTTCAAAACAAAACACGAACACGAACTGTCCATTTGAAGAGAAATTTCAAACAGTTTTGTTTTGAAAATGTTACAATGCCTACTGTTGGGTTCCCAACGGACTTTATGTTCTCTTCAGCATTCATGAACAGAAATCATTTGAAACACCGGACATGTAGTTGTGAAAATGTGGCCCGCTGCAAACTTTTCATGATTAAAAAGAACAACAGTAAATGTCAGTTTTGGATTAGGCCATCCTCAAGGCAAAAAGGAGGAAATGTGACGTCTAAACTGTTGCAAGAACTCATGCCGGGTCTCCACCAAGCGGACTGGTCAAAACAAACAAATAACGAACTGTCCATTTGAACAGACTGTTGGTTTCCCAACGGACTGCTTACACCTGTTGACCAGTCATGAACAGAAATCTATAAAAACTGTTGGTGTTTTGTTTTAGTTTCATCCAGTTTATATAGAGACACCGGACATCTAGTTGTGAAAATGTGGCGCGCTGGAAACTACCAATAGATCTGAACAACGAAAATAAAAACAGTCCTAGAACACGTGAATCCTTTGAAGTTACCGACATTCGATGGGACTCTGTGTCCGTAAAAACGCAATTCGCCGAATTCGCGGACTCACGAAAAACAATCCAGAAGTTCTAGAACAGTTCGCTAACAGTTCGCGGACTGTCACAAACGGACCGAGTTCGTATTTTGTCATTGTCATGTCCGCTTGGTGAAAACCCGGCATTACACGTCAGTAAATGTAAATGGTTGGTTTCGGAAAATAAGTTGTGTTTGGCGGTTTTATTTAACGCATTATTTTATATAATTGATGTTGCTCACGATAACATCAGAGGATTTTTCATTCTTTTTGTTGATTAGTAAAATAAGTTGCATCCATGTTCATTATTGTTCATTATAACTGTGTGATATTTCTCTTGGAAATATGGTCATTTTGCCCACATGATAGAGATGGTCTCTTTCCAGGTCAAAAATAAATAAATAATCATTCAGAGACTTGAGTCTGGACCCATCGGTTTTCATCCAAACTAGACAATGCAGCAATGCCAATGGAACGACAATTATTGTTGTCGTAACAACAATTTGAACAAACTAATAATTCATTAATATTTCGATTGATATTGTTTGTTTAAATTATATCATGGATTGCCTTAAAATGGTAATTGGTGTAGAGGTTCGGTATATCTGCAAAAAACTTCTTTAGTCTACTGATGATTTAATGACTTCTCTCTAGACAACGTGAGAATAAATAAATAATAATAAACTGCTAATTTCCACAAAATTTATTGATGTTAAATGACGACAATTGTTTCACTACACTGTAGCTTTTTCAAGTCGGATGCTGAACTGAGTATTCCCAAATTATAACATTCGTTTAAATAGGTATTGATAACATAGTTGAGCAGAAAATGTGTTTTGAATGAGGTAATAAAATTATATTGGAGGGTGCCGCTGGTTATTCCAGGATTGTATAAAGATGTTCAGTAGCGGTGATCTATTCACATCTGTTTGTTCATTCAATAGGACCTTCTTGGAATTATACCTGTTTATTTCTAGAGATTCTAAGAGTGTGAGTCTAGAACTCTTGTTTTCTGTATGGAGAATCTGATAATTGTTGTTGAACTCATGCCCGCATTCTTTCAAGTGGTTGGCGTATGTAGAATGGGTGGTGTTAGATGTGAAGCTCTTCTGATGTTCATGGATTCTCTTTTTGAAAGATCTTCCGGTTTGGCCTATATAAACCATGTGACAATCCCCACATTTTAGCTTGTAGACTCCAGATTTGTTATCTTTGTTTGTTTTATCTTTATTATTTCTGACGAAAGTTCCCAAATTATTGTCTGTCTTGAAGGATACTTTGAGATTGAATTTATCTTTGAAATATTTAGCAATACGCTCGGAAGTTCGATTAACGTAGGTTAAAGATATATACTTTTTGGTGTCATCTTTTATGGGGGAAGGGTACGCTAACAGCAAAGCATGTTTTACTTGTTTATTGGACAAGTGAGAACAACGTGAGAATACTCCATAAAGAAGAAAACTACAAGAAGAGATTATTTGCTGAAATGATATGTATAAAGAAGTCCAATTGTGTTAATTTTAGGTCTGATTTAGAAAATTTAAGTGCCATATACAGTAATATTATCAATAGGTGTAAAATTTAGATGCTTTCGGTTGCTGATTGTTATTTTTATTGTTTGTTGTGCTTCCGGAAGATTTCAAGAGGTTAAATTACGACAAGTAGGTTAACTTTACATATTGTTGTTGTTATAGCTACTAATACTCTGTATGTGTATGTCACTGTTCGTTTTCTTGTTCTTTTTCTGTAGTTTTTGACACTTGACCTATTGAGGGTATATGACAGATTTTATGTTATCCATTTTAAATCAATGATGTATCGGTTAGATAGTGTGGAAAATTTTGAGATATATTTGGACTTTTTCGAACAATAATTAGATTTATAACGGTGAGTCACTATTGTAATCACGGTAAAAGATGTTTTTAAAATAAATTTCGTCATTTTTGTAGCCTGAAGCAGGAAACAGTTTGGTTTCCGAAACTGTTGCGTCATTAAATCATCAGTAGACTAAAGAAGTTTTTTGCCTATATACCGAACCTCTACACCAATTGTTTGTTTATTCTGATTACCTAGGTCTCCTGAGGAGACCCCTCTGAAACTACAAGCTTCGAAAGCTTGTCACTTGTACGAGTTCGGAGAAGCAGATTGGATTTAATGAACTACTTGTTGAAAACATCCATCACTTTATTATTACTGGACGTTTATTGCTTGTGGAATATGAAATATTGAACCGCAAGTGAAAGGAGATAATTCGCATACCGTATGCAGATATTCGAATTTTAGTCTTTATATCCGGAATCGACTATATTCGGAAATACTAGTCTCCGTACAAGTCAATAAAATGTGTGGTTATACAGATTTTTCTTGAAAATATTGACATTCGAAAGTCATGCTGAACTGTACTGTTTCATATCTTTGTGGTATTGATTTTAGCATAAATATATTACAGCACGAATTTTCAAACTATTTAAAACAACAATCATTACCAGAATCATAATTTTGTGTAATTCTGGCAATATTAAATTTTGACCGTTGTATATCATGTGCTTCACTTTGAGTGGCGACACTTCAATTTCCTGATACGTTATGTAATATTTCGAGATTCGCTTTTTCCATAGTCCACTTGCATGAGCCTGATTCATAAAAAAACAAAAATTTTTTTCTTGAAAATTTCTGCACGCCTGTAAAGAAGATACAAATACCTTACCAAAAAAGTACCAGATGACACACTTTCCTTTTTCAAAAAATTTAGAGGGTTGATGGGGATGGCACAGGGTGCAACAAAAATCCTTCAAAAATGCATGAAAATTTGGTAAAAGTAAAACAAAAATTGACCTGTTTCAGGATTTTGTTGCCAAATATTTTTCTTCTGAGAAAATGAATTTGTTCCATGATTTTGACGCGCACTGTAAACATAATTGGATTATTCTTTTCAGCATAAATCGGTATAAACCCGATAGTTTACATAGTTTTGATAGTTTACGAAATATTCTGACACTTTGATTACCATTTGAAAGAAGGGAGCGGATATACAGGGTGAGTCTTTAACTTGTACATATATTTCAACTGTAGATTCCTCTCATCACATGAAACACATGCTTTCTATACCATATTTCGATATTCGTTTTCGTTTGGAAGATACAGGGTGTCGAAAATTCATGGAAAACACTTTTCAGTTCATATCTTCGGATCCGCTATTTCAAATGGACAGAATTTTAGTTGATATTCATATATCATGTTGCATTTTCCTCAATCAAAACTCATTCAATATTTTACCTGTTATAAAAGTACAGCGTAGCCGACTCATAAATCCATGCAAAAATACTATAAAACCACATGAAAAAGATAAACGGTTCATAATTTCTGAAGAAGCAATCATTTTAAAAAATAAGAGTATGATTATGTTTATTTAATGGAACGCGTCGTTTTCGAGTTTTTCCCAATTTTACCTGATAAAATTTGACGAAAAAATAAAAATCATAATAATAATCTGGATGCTTCCCTCGATTCATATTATCACAGAGTGGCTGACATCAGACAGTTAACAATGTTGTCAGAATGTTTATCAACTTCGTCAAGACTAAAATCTTCATGATGGAAAAATGTTCGATGAAGAGATATGTAAAAATAAAATCCCACAAATGTGGTAAATAAAATTGAATTCTATGAAGCATGAAATTTTACATTTTATACGCACAGTTTCTAATAAAGATTTTTGTTACCGGTAAATATTGAAAATAAATGTCAATGAAATATAAAATTCGGATATTTATGATGAATGTCGATACAAACCACGTATTGAATTGAAATCAATGAAAGATAAAATGATACTTAGCACTTAGTAATCTATGGGGATGTTTCTATCTGAACAATATCCTCTTGGAATTCTATAAACTCGACACTACACGGTTATTATTACATTAATTCACATAATCATCACCTATTTGCATTATTCTCTGTAAATTAATAAATCGAGAAATCCCGCCAGTTATCGCTATACGCATGCGTTGTTAATGGGACTAACGTTGGAAACACAGAACAAACACAGACCAACTGGTTGGTCTGCGGAACAACGGTTTGTCTTGCGCGCCGGTTACCTCGGATTAGCGCACCGTTATAGGCGTGAGATCGTAGCGCTATATCGGCGAGAATCAGAACTACTCGTTGGGCCTTTCCAAAGAGGAACGACTACACGCCACTAGCGTGTGCCCTTGCGTTAGTTTGTCCGTTAACGATAAGGGAGGTACTGTTTTCTTGGTCTCGTCTATACCATTGTTTAAAGAGAAAATCAAAACAATCTGGCATCGTCGTCTCAAAAGCTCTGTGAAATATTATAGAAGTTGTTTAGGTTAGGTCATTGGCCGCAAATTGTATGACCTAGATTAATGGAGTTATGTTAGTTCAGTGAAACAACAATTTTCATGAGATATTTTTGGAACATCGAGGAAAATATGAACAAGTTATTAGTGTTCACCAACTAATCTTCAAGATAATGAAAGGAGGAACTTATTTTGTTGGGAGAAATATGGCTTTTTAATTGCAAATATCATCGGACAAAACTAAGTGTTTTTTTTTCAGGAAATATCGTGCTTCTTATATTTTATTCTAATAAGGTTAGTCTTTAGTGTTTCCCAAATGTGTCAACTCAAATTCCAATCGTGAAATATGAACTTTGCTTCAATTCCAGAGAATTGTATCTTGCACGTATTTGGCCCAGTTTTTTTTTCAAATGGAAATTGAAAAAAAAAATGTTTTTTTTGACTTCAAGAACCTACAGTTGAAATATTGTGTACAAGTCAAAGACTGCTCAGGGTATAATCGGAAGAGCTACTTCAGCCTAAATATTTGAGGGGGCCGGGTCCTCTCCGCATTGGCTCACATAACAATTTTCTGGAAAGTCTTACTTTTGGTTTTCAAGGTATCGATTGAAGAATTAAAGCTCTCCTCTATTATAGATATCGAAAAATTTATTCCATGTAACTTTTTCTGCAGCTACCGATGCTACCATGCTAATTATGTGAAGACGAGTCGATTCGTATATTAAACTTTATTTCGGCAGAATGCGGAATGATTTGTGGAGCGTGCGGTCAGCATAGCTGGCGATGCATAATTCAAGACCTCCTTTTCAAGTTCACATAAATTAATATTGTTGTGATGGCCACAAGATTGAGATATCTGTTGGCATGTTCGACTCCATCTCTATATCATTCGGAAATAATGAAATGAATATTCTGCAAACCTGTATATATTTGTATCTTTCAGCTAAGTATATAAAAATTTGTTATGAAACTATTTCATTACTATAATAAAGAAGTGTTGACAAAAAACCCATCAATGGCCAAATCAACCTCAGCTGCTAAGGGCCTATAACATCATTGGCACAAAAAATAAGGATTGCCATTCAAGAAACTCCTCAATTATAAATGCAAAGTTGCATAATTTGAAATGAACAATTCGAAACTTTAATGAAATTGTTCTTATGTTTATTCATTTCATTTTATGCCATTGTTATAACACATTTATTCGTTGGCAGATCATTATGATATCTGTACAAAAAATTAATTTATTTCTTCATTGGAAACTTCAGCCACCTGTGAGGAATACATACAATATTATGAGAATATCACAATGCGTTCAATCACATACATATTCAGATTTTCCCCAAGAATCTGACCTTTCATGACAAAATTGCAAGAGAGAAAAAAGTTGCAATTGAAGGGCTTTCTGAAGGTTTTACAATTTTCAAGAAATTCAAATACTCGGATAATATTTAGAAAGACATTGTGGAACAATGAAAAAGGGTCGCTATGAGATTGCGCATAAATAAAACTACAGTGTACTAAATTCGGTGATTTTCGTATGACCGGATTCTGGGATAAAAAAAATGACATTTTTAGGGTCGAAATTCTGGGGGCTAAAACTCCGAAAGCGTGAGACTTTGCTCAATGATTTCATCAATTCCTCCAAAATTTATGCCGAGGAGTTTTCTTTGGGGATCTAAGGATCTGTTCGACCACAGTCGTTTTCATCCCTAGAAGGTTGTGGTCCCTAATGGTATCCACTCACGAGGAAACCGAACCGGACACCAGCGGCAAAGATAATGAAGGGCCATAAAATCCGGCGCGTGCCATTGCAGATGCTATGAGTTCCCATGAAGAACAGCGGAATTTTGGCAGTTGTGTCAGTCATTTCTACGAATATTTTCGTAGAATTAGAGGATTCAGAAAGTTCCAACGCCATCCCGATTTTGTTGAATATTATTGCACCAGGTAGTTGAATTCTTATCAGTTTTGCAAAATTGATTATGCTGGCATTAGATGTAGATACAATTTTTTATTTTAATAAAAAAATTAAATTGCTTCATCTTTTTTTATAGGTTCGAAGTCAACAACAACAAATGTTCGTTGTATTGATTTCCGAGTAAAGCGAAGTACCTACATACATACTTGTGAAGGATCGAAAGAAAGAACCAGATATCCAATTTCTTATTTCATTAAAGAAACAAAACTGCTTCATCTTTTTCAATCATCTGACTCATTGCTTTCTACCGAAAAAGCCTACATAACATTTCGAGAAACCCAGACACAAAATCTAAAAACTATGTTTTTCAAAATTCATCTTCATTCTCATAATAAGAAGGGACAGAACAACATATATTGAATTCAATTAAAATGGACCCCTACACTGGACTGATGGAACAAGAACATAATTGATCAGGTTTTTATGGCATAGTCCACTCACCGAAACAGCAAAAGATTGCAACTTCCTGCTTCGGAATAACGCAAAATATAAATGATTATCTTCGTTTCTAATACTTGGAAGCAATATTCAGTAGTAATATCACAAGAGATTGAATTTCCGTGATAAGTCTATCGATTTATTTTCAAACGAAAATGAGTTGCTTGGAAACATCACGAGTCCGAAGGACGAGTGGTGTTTCCTTAAAGCAACTCATTTGAGTTTGGAAATAAGAGATAGACTTATGAGGTAAATTCAATCTCGTGTGATATTTTATAAGACTATTTCACGAACAAAATGAAAGGTCAGAAACTTCACATTCGAGAGGAAGCATTGAAAAACATGCAATAATAATGAATTTATTCCAAGAAGGTATCACAAACTGAAATAATTTGTAACAATTATTATGCGATATGCTTAACAATAAACAATTTTCATAAATACGAACAAAATACCTTATTCTCGACTATAATTATTATAAATTGTGCAATTGTAAAAATTTTGAATAGTACTAGCAGCATTAGGTGGATGGTTGTTGCTTGATGTAGTTGGAGTATTTCTGAAAGTATTCACTATATTTTGATGATGTTCGGTACTCAGCTGTATATACGGTTTCATTGAGTTCGAATTTCCATGTCCAGTGATTTTCATGGTTTCTTGTTCACTTACGCCAGATTTTAGTAACTGACTTACTGCAGTGGCACGATTAGAGTGATTTGTTATTTTTACTTTTTTAGTGTCCAATCCTATCTTTTCTGCAGACAGTCTTGTCCATTGCGATATTTTATTAATGCCGATCGGACAATTTTTATACCAGTTACTACCATTATATTTATTCCACTTGCCATTAACAGTGAGAAAAAGCCTGTCATTAGCGATAACACCCCTTTTCGATATTAGTTTTCGGTATAATCCCACAGGACACAATTCAGGATTTTTTAAATTTTGGGCCAGCCATTTAGTATCTGCACAGTTTTTATCTCCACCTTGGCGAGTTTTGGAGAATATAGGGTTATATGCAAGCCTATTCGTCAAATAGCCTTTGTTGTCCAATTCTTCTTTGAAAAAATGCAACATGGCGAAAGCTGCTTCGTTTCCTCTCCAAGCTAGTTCAACTGCAGCTATATGATAAAACTTTTTTTGAAGTCCCTCCGGCGTGTCCTCATCCCATTGCAAACACATATTTTTATGTTCGTCGGAAGTCAGAGCTACAGAACTAATCTTCCGTTTTTCGGGTTGAACTTGTAAAATCTTTCTTTTACTATCACGAGCCGCTCTCGCCTCATTGAACATTATATCTCTAAAAGGATCCAGAATTCTCTGGTATTCCTCGAAATATTGTTCCTGCACCAATTTTGCAGTGGTATTCCATATAGTTTTGATTACACTCTGTTTGTAATCAGTGCCATCAATTCGTCTCATATTGAATGCCCAGTCCTTCAAAATGAACGCTAGTTTTTCATTAGTATTATCTGCATCTAGCTTGTAGTTTCGTTCCCCGCAGAATGTCATGAATTGTCTCCATATATAAGATTTTGATTTTTTTGTATTTCTTGGTATATTTATATCGATATTTTGGTTGATATCTTCGTTCGAAATCTCACCGAAGCGACTCATGTTGACGTCTACAATTTATATTTATTAGTTGTCAAACCGTTTCCATAGTTCCATCACATCATAGAACTTATAGTTCTATTGGTTGAATCGTTGAAAACACCGAAGCTGTCAGGCCAATCAAAATTCAGAGACAGTTGGTATTATCGCGATAATACGAGCTGTCTTTGGACTGTGATTGGTCAGTTTTTGAAGTGAGTGGAATAGTCAGGGAAATACCATCATAAATTGATTATGATGATACAGTTTTTTGAGTCCCATTTGGAAGCTATTGATCTTGACGACATGTGGTTTCAGCAGGACGGTGCCACATGCCATACCGCCCGTGAAACATGGGTGATCTTGCCCGAATTTGCTCCTGGTCGTCTCATTTCCCTGAAATGGCCTCCACGCTCTTGCGATTTAATGCCTTCATACCTTTGGATTTGGGGTTATCTGGAGTCACAGGTTTATGCCAATGAGTCTGCAACCATCGAAGCATGGAAAGCCGAAATAAGACGCCGTATGAATGAAATATCACCACATGTATTCAATAAAGTTATTGAAAATTTCGTCAAAAGGGTACGCATATGCCAGTGAAGCCGAGGCGACCCTTTGCTTCGACTTCGACCAATAAAAGAGTGTTTCCACTTTGGTGTCCTAAACTATTATTTCGTTTTGCTAATTGTTGCCACTCAATATTTTCCATCCAACATTCCACAATTCTGAGCCATCACGAAAACTAAATTCCTACGTCATAACATAGTGTAACAATTTATAGACGAACACATCATCATCATAGGCATGCCGTGCCTTGAAAGACATGTAGTGAACTCATTAATTATATTTCATTATTTCAAGTTGAGGTTTGGTGATTTTTCACATGGAAGTTGTCAGTTGTCCCCCTTATGATGTTTCGTCATCTTTCGAGGCTATTTGCTAGTTCTCTAGCTTCTGTAACGTTTAAGCTAAGCAATTGCTTTGTCATGTCTATCCAAAAAGCATGGTGAAGCGGCTCCGTCGGCTTGGAGGATGACCTTGAACAATTTACTTCTCCAAATTATCATTTCATAAGAAATGCAATATTCGTTCCAAGACGATTATTGACAGACGATTTGGACTTACAAGTTCGTTCTCAAGATCCTGCTCCAAGTCCACAACACCAAAGTGTCAATACGGAAAGATCGACCTGCTTGATGGTCCAAGTCTAAGACGCATACGGAAAACTGAGAACTAGTGACATATTATTGTTCGAGTATGAGGTATACGCTCTGTTAGGGGGCACAATAGACCTTAAGGTCGCAGTGGACTGTAATCCTTTTTCACTATAACTATAAGGTGATATTTTTGTCGCACCACAACTCACTAAGCTTTGTCGTGGCTGAGCTGACATATTGGATCGCAATTGGTACAAAAAAGTAGATTGTGAGCATTTAACCACATCAAATCTTCATGGTTTATTTCATGTTCGTTCTATTGATTGATCATAATGAAATTCACAACAGTTCATTATCATGGCTATCATGTATTTATCGCCAATTTTTATGAGAACCAATCGGAGTATTCATTCAATCCACGTTCATTGATGAAATAAAATCATTCATTTCCATGTGATATCGTAACCACTGTGCGCAATTTTGATGGTAATGTTGCTTTGTTTGCACCTGTTTTATTATTCCAACGACTATACGCACAGGCGTGAACTATTCCTTTTATGGATAACGAGGTTGCATGGGAATTTCGAACATTCCGATGTTACATACTGTTAAGCTGCCTCCAGAAATTATATTCAGTTTTTCAGAACGTTGGTGATGCGAACCACTTCACAAGAATGGTCAGAATATGCTAAATTTTACCGGCTTGAATCATGAACATGAGCAACACTCGAGGTGAAACGAATTTGAAAATTACACGAATGCAGTCAGAAATGATCATTTCCACTTCACGAATCCGACAGTTGACATGAAGCGTCGCTACGCAAATTGAGCACAGGCGATGCCACGCTCGCATCCAGATATTCATTAGTTCCAAGGTCTTCCGAAGTGCAATATGATGGATGAACAGCAAAAATTACTCGATCATCTCGATTTAGAATCTGAATCTGAGGAGGAAAGATTGATGTTATTACACTTATTAAGCAAGAGAAGAAAAAGAGGGTAAAACGAGTGCATATATACGAAAAAGAGAGAGTCATGGAGAGTTTAAGTTATGCGGTGAAGTTGCAGATAATGTATTTAGGGAATCTTTTCGGTTGAATAGAAGACAGTTTAGCGAGATTCACGAATTGATTGAACAATTTCGATGAATTTCTCCATTTCGTCCATCTATTTACATTATATGCAGATAAACTAACAAACGTGGGCACCCACGGCTACAAAACTGTGTTGCTAGCACAGCGCGAGCCACGCGAAAATAAATTAATAATAATAATAATAAACAGACTTTATTTCCAAATAAAATACAACAAGTATATCTGAAGCACTTGAAATGGAAATAGGGTCAAAGTTGTCTCTGCCATGTTCTTAGCGGCCTATGTTTGTCCCATCATAACTCATAAATTCGTCAATTGAGTATGGTTCAATTTTCACTAATAGCTTGAATATCAATTTTTTGAAAAGCTTGAATTCCTTTTCCCTTCTTATTTCTTCTGGGATTCTGTTGAAATATTTTACGCAGGTGTAATCAACACTGCGCTCTGTCTGAGTTAATCTATGTTTGGGGTATCTCAGTTGTGTTGTCCTGGTATTGCAGTAAGTTGTCGTGACTTCTTCGAAAAGGTTTTTATTTTTGAAAGTAAACAGTAGGCATTCCTGTATATGTATTGCAGTGACAGTTAGTAGATTGTTTTTTCGAAAACAACCTCTACATGTATCAAGCCTCTTCATCTTGAGGATAGTGCGAATAGCCCGTTTTTGTAAGATCGAAATTCTATTGGTCTCTCTTACAACACCATAAAAAATGATGCCATATCTAAGTTTAGACTCAAATACCGCCTGATACACCACTTTCAGGGTCAATACACCAAGTGAATAACATGTAGCGCTCAAGGACTTGCTCAACTCGGAGATATGTGTACTCCAATTTAGGGTATCGTCTAATGTCATGCCCAGGAACTTGACATCTCTTTTGATAGGAAGGATGCAGTCTTCAAGTCTCAACCGGGATGGAGTGTCAAATCCTGCATTTGTTGTTTTGAACAATACTGTATTTGTCTTATCAGAGTTCACTAACAGATGATTTTGTTGAAACCATGAGACAGTCTGCTGCATGATCGCGTTTGTGATATCAGATGCTTCTGGGAAAGATTTGGCTCTAATGGTGATACTTGTGTCATCGGCGTAGTTTATCTGTGATACTGAAGGATCATCTGTGGACAGGTTGTTAAGGTCATTTATGAAGATAATAAAAATCAGAGGTCCCAGTATGCTGCCTTGTGGTACTCCCAGTCTGATCTCTCCTGGTTCAGATTTTACTTTAGTTTTTTCTTTTTTTACCAGTACCCTTTGTATTCTTTGGCTCAAGTAGGACTTAAACCACTGTAATTGGGTTCCCCTTATTCCATATTTCATTAATTTAATAAAAACAAACTCATGATCCAAACAATCGAATGCCTTCGACAAGTCAAGGAACAAGGATATGGCAATTTCCGAGTTCTCTAGTGCTTTGTGTAAAAAATTTAAAAATGTGTAGATTGCTGTTTGTGTGGATCTTCCTTGGGTATATCCATGTTGATTTGCCGATAATGAGGTGTTTTCTGTGAAGTAGTTCATCAGTTGTTTTGCGATTATGTGTTCGAATATTTTAGAGAAAGCTGATAAGAGACTAATTGGCCTATAATTTTCAAATTCATCTGCTGCCCCTCTTTTGTGAATTGGAATGACAAGTGCTTCTTTGAGTTGCATCGGGAAGATCCCGTAGTCCAAAGAGTTTTTTATAATAAATGTTAATGGTGCAGCTATTATTTCAACGTTGTCTTTAATTGAGTTCATAGGAATTCCATCTGCTCCGCAACTTCTTTTATTTTTTAGCAATTTAATTGTTTCTATGACGTCATTCTCTCCAATGGCTTTAAAAGTGAAATGAATATTATTGTCGGGAATATAATGTTTGAAATCATAATGCTTGACTTCGCCCATTGATGAGTCAGCAGAAGTAAGAAAGAGCTCATTGAATTTATTTGCTATTTCTTTTCCATCTCCAGAAATTTTCATATCGTCCTTTCTCACTTGACCTTTTATTTCTCTTACTGAACTCCATAGCGCTTTACTTTTGTTGTCAGAATTCAAGATCTTATTTCTGTATGTTTGCATTCTTTCCTTTCTAAGTAAAGCATCATATTCTTTTTTCGTGGTTTTGTAGGCATCCAGGAAAACAAGGTTTTTTGTTTTACAAGTGTGCAGTACCTATATCCAGCCTTGTCTTACATCTTTTCAGACATATGTTTCTGTTTTTTGTGCTTGTTCACAGCAACTTTTCTTAGGGGGCAAGTCCTTTCAAATGCATCCTGAAAAAGTCCAGCAAATATTTGCCATTGACCATCTACATTATTTTTTGGTGTTTTGTACAGCTTATCCCATTTAATTTCTTGGATGGCACTTTGTAAATTTTCTCTGTTTCTTGTGAATTGATATTGATTTTTATAATTTGTGCTGTGTCATGATCTGATATGTTCGATGGTATTATATCAGCAGAGTATTCATAACTGTTTGTTACTATATTGTCTATACATGTCTGACAATTCACTGTTGTTCGTGTTGCTTTATTTATAGTTGGATGTAGACCATATGAATTGGCACTGGCTTGGCCGTCGCCTAGGCTCAATTTGCGGCACTCCATTGAAAACCATGTAATACAAAACAAGCCACGCGTCGCATGGGCCTCGCCTGTCCGTGGCCTGTGCTCAATTTGCGGCGGGCCTAAATCCGGTTGTTCACGATGTGGCATATATCTTTCCAACGTTCGGCACATTTTCTGTTATGAAATATGCTCCAGATGCAAAGTGCGTAAAATCCTGTATCAATGTTGGGCTAATCAATCGTGTGGAACCAGCTTTACGAAAGCTTGAACTTCGTTAGGGGGCACAATAGTCACAGTGAACAGTACTCCTTCCTAACTCTAACTATAAATCTCCATCTCTACAGGTCAGTTCAATTGCGCACTAGCAATGTAAGGATCAAAATGGCCTGTCGTGAAACTGACACAAACAGGAAATTTCTAAAAAGATCACGTCCCTGCAGGCCAACTGACAGTGTCTGGCAGGCAGCACCTGAGTTCACAATCTGACAGATCCGTACTGATCGCCGATCTGTCGTGTGTACGGCATCCGCACACCTTAAATTGGCGTCAACTGCAGTCCATGATCAGGTTAACTAATCAATGTGTGGACGACCCTGATCGAAAGCCTGACGTCTATCTTCAGTTTTCAATTGAATTGATAGTGTTTGGGCACATAAAAAATAAGTGTGGAACTTAAAAAATTGCATTTGAATCCAACCTGTCAAATCTATTACCCATATTGTCATTTTCTGATGCTACTGCCATGCCCATTCCAATCTTTCGCTTTATCATTTTATGAATTGAGTCTAACCCACATATTATTTCTTGCCGAATCCCGATTCACATAATGATTTGTGAGTTAAGATTTTACACCTAAATAATGAAAATATGAATGTATGAGATAATTGTTCTCGCTAGTTTGCTTCTAATTGCCCAAGGTATGCATTATACTCATAAAAGTTGGATCAACATTAATGTTTAGGTACATATTATGTATGTGCAAATACGTTTAATGTTACGCAAATACGTATGGTAAGTAGAGTATGAAGTTATGGAGAACTGGTTCCTTCCATTCTGGTCAATGATGAGCAACAAGGAAATTCATAGATTTTATGGAACCCCTTAATGTTAACCGTTATGCAATGACAAATTTCAGTACGTCCTACGACCTCTAATTGCATCCGAAAGAAGCCAATCTTAGGACACCCATATCAGAGATCGAAAGTGTTTATACACTGCGCAAAAAAATTTACGCACATTCTGAAAATCTCAATTTAAATGAAAGTTAACTCTACATTGACTTTATAACTTATTTTTTATGTTCTCTCGGGAAGGTTTCGAACGAAACAAGACACATTAAATGGAAGAATAATTCAGGATTTCACCGAATCTCATGTGAAAGAAGAGAAATGAACAATTTTCAAAATACTGAAATGCTAATAAGTGATTCAATACTTGGTATTTCCACCCCTTGCGTTAATTACAGCTCGGCAACGACGGTTCTTACTCAAAATGAGTGATCTTAAAATGTTCTGATCTAATCCTTCCCAGATTTCTCCGAGTTGGATTCCTAAGTCATTAAGAGTAGCTGGATGATTTTCTGAACTTCTCAGCCTTCTATTGAGGTCCCAAACCTGCTCAATCGGATTGAGATCTGGACTTCTTGCTGGCCATTCCATTCGAGAGACTTCAACCTCTACTAGGTACTCCTGGACGATGCGCGCACGATGGGGTCTGGCATTATCGTCCATAAAAATGAAATTTTCACCAATGTATGGGGCAAACGGCACTACATGCTCTTCAAGAATGTTCCTTATATACTCATCAGCATTCATAGATCCACTATCAACGACCACTAGGTCTGTGCGAGCAGTCAAAGATATTCCACCCCATACCATAATCGATGATCCTCCGAAATCAGTAGTATTCAGGTAATTGCACTGAGCATATCTTTCATGTGGACGTCTGTATACAAGGGAACGTCAATAACAATGGTAGAGGCAGAATCTAGGCTCATCTGTGAAGAGAACTCTTTCCCAATCGGCCTCTTCCCAATGGAAATGCTTTCTCGCAAAATCCAAACGCGCCCTTCGATGGGCTGGGGTAAGAGCTGGACCTGGGGTAAGAGCTGGACCTCTTGCCGCGACACGAGACCTCAAATCATATTCTCTGAGGCGATTTCTTATTGTCTGAGTGCTAATTTGCACCTCATGAGTTTGCTCAAGCTGATTTTGAAGGAGGCGAGCGGTTGCAAACCGTTGTCTCAACGAAGAAACTCTCAAGTAACGTTCTTGATTGGCAGTTGTTACCCGTGGTCTACCCTGTCCTGGTCTTCGGACATTCATACCTGTCTCCCTGAATCGCTGCAACATTCTGGACACACTTGTATGGGAAACTCCAAACCTTTCTGCAATTCTTGTGTATGTCCATTCTTGCAAAACTACCGCTTGGGCACATTCCTCTTGGGTCAAATTGCGTGTTTCGCGTTGCATAGCGTTCGAGTATAGAAAAAAACGAAAGAAAAACTATTGATCACTAGAATTGATCGAGAACAACTGATTTTAGAATGGAGCCAATACATTCAAAATCTGATAATATCATCTTTTTTTATTCCTGCTGGGAGAAAACATCTGTATTGAAGAAAAACGTTGAAAGTGGATAACATATGCATGCATAATTCTGATAAAAATAATTATCATTGAGAACACCTTCAGTTGTAGAATAAATTTGAGATTTCCATAATGTGCTTTAATTTTTTTGCGCAGTGTAGTTCGTATTCACATTTCATTTGTCATTATTCATAATGGCAACTGATTTATTATCTTATATGATTCATTTCTTTCAATTGTATAGGTAGCTGCCTTCTCAGCTTGATGATTTTATATCATTTTTCTCTGAAATATTTTTCAATTGATCGTACATCAAAGCAACAGTTTCGCAATTTAATTTTGCAATGATGGTGCAGATTCATACCAAAAGGGAACACTGATTGTAGGGAAATCCTAGTATACAGGGTGTTCCTAAATTGAACTTACAAAAAAAAGGGGAGGGTAAGTTTAAGAAAGAAAAGCTCCATAAACACGAGGTCGCAAACGTTTCGTTTTCGAGATACAGAGTGTTGAAGTTTGAATTTTTTTCTCGTAGTAGGTATCTACACTTTACAAGATATTCAACTGAAAATGAAATTTGGCATAGATATTACATTTGAGAGTTCTCACAAGATGACATGGCAATTTCGATAGCAGATCCACAGGGTGATATTTTTTCTGGAACACTGTCACCTGTTTTCCTCCAGAACTTTTTTTTAGTGAGCAACTGTTAATATGAAAAAATGTGAATAAAATCCTTGTTGTTATACTAAATTTTCAAACCATTCTTTCGAAATCCAAATTATCATAAAATTCAGTAAGCGATGGTGAATGAATTCAGTGTAAGTTTTGACACATCAAATTATTGAACGTTTGTGTTTCTAAAGGTGGTTCCATTTGTGGCTATTTATTTTTTTTTAATAAAAAAAATTCAAACTTCAACACTCTGTATCTCGAAAACGGTTGCGACCCCATTGACATTGAGGAATCTCCCTTTTCTGTTTGTGAGTTCAATTCAGGAACACCCTGTATAGTTAATATTGAGGTAGTGAGGACATAGACATTTTCAACTTCAAAATTTACCATTTGTGTTCCAGCTATGGTTTTTGTACCACTTGTCTCTGTACAAAAAATGTGAACCATTTAAAGAACTTTTTATTTTAGGCACAACAGACCAAAAATGCAAGGCTTGCCATATGAACAAATGGACAATTTTTGGAAGGTCATTTTCTGGAAATCGCAGTGTCTTTCGGACCACCTGTAGAGTAATCTGTGAATTAACAGAAGACTTTACAACTTTTCGAGAATTCTATAAAAAACCTACCTGTAGAGTCAAAAATAGTTTAAGCTTATGCGCTGAGTAGGTACCTACTGTGGATTTCTTCAAAATTTCTATATTTCTCCTAGCACAAAATTTCCAAGAGTTATCGACCGATCGAGTACTAAAGACTGTAAAAAAAGTGTGACAATGAAAATGGGACAGAAAGAGGTCTTTTCCAGCAGAAAAATCGATCACTACCGTTGACTAGAAAATTTCTCTGCTAGCCTCGGGATTGAACTCTCATAATCGAGCGAACTATTCATTGCTGTGATGGAACAATTCCGAGAAGGAAATATGTATGTTGAATTCAGTAAATGTAGAGGAATATTATTTCTACATTCCATATTAATATGGACTTCAGCATGTTTCCAAATTCAATAAATGCAATAAGAAATACAATTATTTCTATTAATCCACTTTCCTATTGCGTGGAGGCGGCAAATATCAAACAGTCAATAAACAGTTGCATGCCAATTCATGACTGCTTCATTAGAGCGGTTTCGGTCCGATAACAAATTTGATTTGATATCACAAAGATTTCTTTCGGTAACTTAAAGACCTTCTGATTTGTTCGACAAAATCAATTGAAATTGATTGGACTTGTCTGAGTTGAACTTCAAGCTCAACATCCATATTAATGAGTGCTCCTAGCCTAGTGGTAAAGGCGATTATCCCAGACCCGACAAGTCTGAGTTCAATCCCGATGCTAGAAAAGATATTTTCTAGTCAGACGGTAGTGGGCTACTATTACACTGTTGGGTCGAAAATTAACAGTGCTGTGCCTTAGGCGTAAAGACACAGTAACAAAACCTACAAGGAACACAACTCGCGCAAGCTACAAGCTTCAGAAGGGTCTCCTCGAGAGACCTCGGAGTTATCAGTATCATCATGATCATGTCAACAGCACATATTGGTTCAAATTGGCATGAAAGAGTGGCGGAAAAGTTTTGTATAGCAGAAAATGTTGGTGCTAACTGCACGTCGCGCCGGCTAAAAAACAACAAGAATATTTCGATAATTAAAAATGAGAGGTTGGATGAACAAATGGGCATAAGTATTAGCATCAAAAGTTTTTCGAAGTTTGAGAATGTTGGTGATGAGATATTCAATTAGAAATATCTCAAAAACTACAAGAGATAAAGAAGCCATTCAGAAGGCACAAATTGGCACACATTGAGCACTAAATCTTCCAATCCGAATTATTTCGAAATCAGAAAATGTTGGTGCCAAAAGTGTGAAACTTGGACCCAAAATTCCAAACTCGAATAACTTGGAAACTACAATGATGGTGGAACTGATTCAAATGGACCAAAATGACACGAATTGAGCTCTGAATATTGAACATAGTTTCAGAATTTTTGCCGACACTACACGCGGCCAGGTTTTGAAACTATGCACACTCGTAGTTTCTCTCATTCATTAATTAATACTCACGCTCTTATACAAAAAAAGTATTGATTAATGTAGACTTTGCTTCTTGAGGCGGTTCCAAATGAATATTCCGTTCATCTTACTTGGGAAGTATGCATAATTCCGAATAATATCGTACCGAAAAACAGATATATTAAAACGAATCAACCGATTTGATCGCACCCACATATCTGAGGAACTTTCCAGTGCATAATTTCATTATGTAACTCATCTGTGGTCAAAAAAATTGTGTAAGCTTATGAACTTTTACGGTCGGAATTTGAACTTACTTTCAAATAGATATACACACTATAATTATTGAAATGCCCGAGGTAAGATAGCAATAATCGAGTTTATTGATTTAAATCCTTAATCGAAGTTGAAAATCTGGCCTTTAAATCATCATCTGGAAAGAGACCAAATCGGCATTCAAAGGAAACTGAAGAAATCGGGGAAGACAAGATGTGAAACACAATCGAATGTGGTTTTTGTCCTAAACTAAGTGAACCAAAAGAGTTCTACCTTCGGTTCCACCACGTGGAATAACTGTCGAAAAAGCCTTTCCTCCCTATCATGAAAGGAGTTCTGGCTCGATTATTAAAAATTGAAAAGTGAATTGTGTAGCACCGATGTGATATGTAACTATCTCTTTGTTCTTTTCATTTTCAGCTATTCTGTCCACTCTTGGGTTATTTTATGTATGAAAAAATTCAGAATGAATAATTTTTTTCAAAAGAGTGTGAAACTAATTTGATTGAAGAAACAAAAGGTCTTGAACATGGAAATTTCAATTCGATAACTCTAATGGATTAATTATATTCTTCATTTAATATAATGAACATTTTTGAACTAGCCACCGATATGGAAGATATATGAAATTTCATGCAAAGAAACTAAAATGTAAGGAAAGTTGGTCTGAGAACTGTATGCATACAATATCGAGTCATAGTATACATGAAACAATACATGCTTGAACTATTGAATCAAGAAAAGGGTGATAAACATGATGCCTTCGTTGCAAACTGTCAGATAGGGTGTGAATCCCTGAGATTTCAAGCTCTTACCTTCTTCATTCATGCAACTCAAATTAGGTAATCGTGGAGTTGGTATATGAGGAATTACTTGCTGGTCGTGGTCGTTTATGCCAGTAGCAGCATTAAAATTAAGTATCATAGCAATAACATTCTGCCTGTAGTGAAACGAATTCATGTATCCAGAACAAATTCAAAGGTCTGTTGGCTCATTGAATCATAACCCGGTTCACATTGAGGAAACAATAAATTCGCGCTTGTCCATACCTCATTCTTATTTTTGTTGCTTATGTTCGGGGTTGATGGAATCACCATTATTTAATTTAAAATTCTACAAGAGTTAACACTTTTTTTGCCGCTTTGCTCCTTAATTATTAAGGTTTTAATATTCCTCATCGAATATAAACAGGACACAAATTCTTCTAGCCAGGCCTGGGTTTTCTTAATTATGAAAAAGTTGGCTCCTGAAGGTTCAAATTTACGGTGAAATTCGAATAATACCCTGCATAAAACTTATGAAACGGATAAGAAACTTTTAAACGGTCATTTGATATTCTCTTGCCACTATACTTGGTTGGAATGGAATAGGTATATGTAGTTCATAATGACTAAGTTCGTATAAAAGTTGGCACAAGAATCCAAAACTTCAGATCAAGCCTTCCGAATAGCTCATTTATTGTCGAAATCCAGACTTGGGGTATCTCAAAATGAATCCAGGTGTACTCATACATAAATTAATGATTCGCCATGTAGAGATGAAACACATAACATAAATACACTGCGCAAAAAAATTAACGCTCATTATGGAAATCTCAAATTTATTCTACAACTGAAGGTGTTCTCAATGATAATTATTTTCATCAGAATTATGCATGCATATGTTATCCACTTTCAACGTTTTTCTTCAATACAGATGTTTTCTCCCAGCAGGAATAAAAAAAGATGATATTATCAGATTTTGAATGTATTGGCTCCATTCCGAAATCAGTTGTTCTCGATCAATTCTAGTGATCAATAGTTTTTCTTTCGTTTGATTTTCTACACTCGATCGCTTTGCAACGCGAAACACGCAATTGGACCCAAGAGGAATGTGCCCAAGCGGTAGTTTTGCGAGAAGAAGGGTGGACATACACAAGAATTGCAGAAAGGTTTGGAGTTTCCCATACAAGTGTGTCCAGAATGTTGCAGCGATTCAGGGAGACATGCAGGTATGAATATCCGAAGACCAGGACAGGGTAGACCACGGGTAACAACTGCCATTCAAGAACGTTACTTGAGAGTTTCTTCGTTGAGACAACGGTTTGCAACCGCTCGCCTCATTCAAAATCAGCTTGAGCGAACTCATGAGATGCAAATTAGCACTCAGACAATAAGAAATCGCCTCAGAGAATATGATTTAAGGCCTCGTGTCGCGGCAAAAGGCTCAGCTCTTACCCCAGCCCATCGAAGGGCGCGTTTGGATTTTGCGAGAGAGCATATCCATTGGGAAGAGGCCGATTGGGAAAGAGTCCTCTTCACAGATGAGTCTAGATTCTGCCTCTACCATTGTGATCGACGTTCCCTTGTATACAGATGTCCACATGAAAGATATGCTCAGTGCAATTTCCTGAATACTACTGGTTTCGGGGGAGGATCGATTATGGTATGGGGTGGAATATCTTTGACTGCTCGCACAGACCTAGTGGTCGTTGATAATGGAGCTATGAATGCTGATAAGTATATAAGGAACATTCTTGAAGATCATGTAGTGCCATTTGTCAGATACATTGGTGAAAATTTCATTTTTATGGACGATAATGCCAGACCCCATCGTGCGCGCATTGTTCAGGAGTACCTTGAAGAGGTTGAAATCTCTCGAATGGAATGGCCAGCAGGAGGTCCAGATCTCAATCCGATTGAGCAGGTTTGGGACAACCTCAATAGAAGGCTGAGAAGTTCAGAAAATCATCCAGCTACTCTTAATGACTTAAGAATCCAACTCGGAGAAATCTGGGAAGGATTAGATCAGAACATTTTTAGATCACTCATTTTGAGTATGAACCGTCGTTGCCGAGCTGTAATTAATGCAAGGGGTGGAAATACCAAGTATTAAATCACTTATCAGCATTTCAGCATTTTGAAAATTGTTCATTTCTCTCCTTTCACATAAGATTCGGTGAAATTCTGAATTTTTCTTCCATTTAATGTGTCTTGTTTCGTTCAAAACCTTCCCGAGAGAACATAAAAAATAAGTTATGAAGTCAATGTAGAGTTAACTTTCATTAAAATTGAGATTTTCAGAATGTGCGTTAATTTTTTTGCGCAGTGTATGATAACGCCTGTCAAAAAAAAAAGTAATTGATATCTACTTCCGGTATATCTGGAAGTGAGCAGAATATGACAATATTCTAGGTTTACTTGGCATCCCGGATATCAATCACATGGATTCCTTGCATAATTTCTAGAGAAAGAAGTTCCATATGCATGATACTCTTCGTTTTCGAGATAGAGGGTATAAAGCTTGAATAATTCTGAACTATTCAAGTCTGGGGATCTGGCGGGTCATAACTGATGTCCACCCTGTCCACTACACCTGCTTTCTTTCGAATACTCCCTAGTTCACCCTAAATCTTGAAAACCAAACTTTCACGGTCCCATTTTTTTTCTTAAAATTATGCAATGAATCTGCTCTCTTCCTTTATACTTCCAATTTGGGAGCATCCTGTATAGTTACGGTTGCCATTGAATCAGTTCGATTTTTCATCCTGATGCAAAAAATCAATAAATACTTTTTTGGGAGAGAGCGAGAGTAAGTACCAGAGTACCTCTCAGAAGATTCCTCATTACAAAAATTATATAAAATAAATTACTCACTCAACGTGTTTCCTTCAATTATTATAGATCTTCTCATGAGTATTAAGTGTTGTTTTAAACGAAGTGAAAACGTCGCATAGTAAACAATGCCAGGTACTAATTGATTCGTATCATGAAAATCGTCATTGTGCTTCTCCACATTGCGCACTTAATAAGATGGATTATTGAATTGTCTTCTCATTCTAACTTTCATCAAGGAAATTCTAGATTTCATACAATGGAGGTATTCTTAAAAATTAATTCATTTCCCATACATGCATGTACATAATATGGAGAAGAAAGAATATATGTAGGTACAAGGTGCAGAACGGTAATAGAAAGAATTCAATGGAATACTGCACACTTTTCAAAATCTGTCACTTTTTATTCAAACTGGTACCAAATTGGTATGGCAAATTTAGTCTACAATTTTGTTTACCTGTGAGTCAAAGTTTCCGTATGAACTTTTTTGGGAAAAATGGCCTCAATGTTGGCAATATTTTTCAGAGATTTCCGGTTACGGAGACGATGATGCTGGACCCTATCCAATCAGTCAAATTGAAAGAAAGATAGAGAATTCCAAGGAGTTCTCATCCAACAATTATATTAACAATGTCAATCCATAATATTTGGGAAAAATCACCCGAAGCACATGTAGTTTCCCATTCGAAAAACTAACTGTGTTTTGTATAGCATTCTTGAACAGATGCTCTTTCGAATGTAACCTATGGTATTTTGGACACATGTATAATAGTTTTGTAAACGCTCATAATTTCATACTTCGATTATTTTTTCTTGAGCTTGATTTAATGTTGTGGGAAAAATGGTCACCTGAGAGCAAAATTAAGGAAACATAAACATGCCTGTTCCATTGAGATTCCAGAAAATGGTATAAGTAACTGTATTTTCTGCATTTAATAAAAAATAAATTCCTGAGTCAAGAGCCTTTTTTCTTAATTACAAAAGTACTTAAATACACAGAGACCAGTGATTGACGCAACCGCATGTTTCGAAGTAAATATTCATGAAGGTAAGTATTTACTGATGACTAGGTATTTCGAAATAGTATATTTCATTAATAGTCCAAAAAGTGCGCTTTTTCCGTGCAAGCACGGAAAAAGCCTTTCTGGACGTGTAATGAACGATATTTTTTATTACACCTCTCTGAAAACAATAACACGGGGAAAATTTTCAGCAGAAAGCATATTTTCGATATTGTGAAACAATAATTATTCAAAACACTGACATCTACTGTCACGCAATCGTTGCTCGGTGTCTCAGCATAGGATGCATAGAATGTAAACCTCGTCATTTTCTATGTTCTGAATCGACATATTACGATAGGGTTTTCAGAGCGATGTAATGAAAAAATGGTTATTTGTCGTGAGGATAATTCTGAAATGAATAAAAAAAAATTGATGTGATGGCTGAGGAAGCTTCATTACGAATTGAATAGCTTTCATTCATTTTCGAAAGATTTTTGACCTCTGCCATATCTTAGATGATCTATTCATAACATTCAATTTTTTATCACTTACACGAGATTATGACGTACATCTAGCCAGTTACCAGACCAATGTTCACTTCCTATGCCTCCACCGATGCTGGCGATTTCGTTTATTTTCATTTAATTAGAAATTAAAGAAATTGCACAAAATTCTGCAACGGATCTTCTAGAGCTGTTTCAGAGCACAGGCACTGAAATCTGGCTGCATAGACCGTTGATTTTATTGACACAATTTAGAGTTCCTTCGAACACTTTCTGTGAAATTCAATTTGATTGAACTATATTTTGAAATTGTTGTTTTCTCCAGGTTTTTTTCATAATTGGATTCTAAAGTTATGAAATCCATATTATTTCAAATTGATTTCAAGTAATGAAGTGAATTTCAGCACTTTTCTTCTAATCATGATAATGTAAATATTTTGTAAAAATGCTGGAAATGAGTTAGGTATATCATTTCGGAATCTCAATGAATCAGGCGTTTTTCTTAATTTGGCACTCAGAAATTGCAGTGATGTGTTCCACATTGATTAAAGATTGATGGATCAGAGCTTTTTTCTAAAACGGTGGAGCAGTTCTTGAATTGCTGTTTCGTTTTCGGTTGCCTTGCTACCCATAACAAAACATATTATATGGTTAATTCATAAGTACTAATCAGTATCAGTTAACATGAGAGTGCGAAATATTTGCGAAAGGGGTCAAGAACGAAACGAATTTTCCATTTCGAACAATGTTGAAAATGGAGACAGATGCTGGTACCCAGTTATATACGACACTCAACATTTCAATTAATAAAAACTTTTTCCAATTATATAACTATCAATTCTGATTTATCGATGCATAAAATCATGAATTGCTTTATATTTCCTGAAAAAACCACCACAGAAAATGATGATAAATCAATGAGTCACTCAGCAAATTGAAATATTCGCCTTTGACCAAAAGCGATGTATTAGGAGAAGAAAAATGTAATATAATAATCTATGAAATAAGATATTGCTGATCTCCCAAAAAGTCATACGAGATAATTGCAATGAAGACAATTAAGACATTCACGATTGTCTGGCACTTATCCTACGAGGGCTCACTTTCTTCGAGATTCACAACATATCTTTTAATGATGCTGATTGCTGGAGTACCTTAAGAAGAAAGCAATAATGACCATCTTTCACTGGCTCATATACCTTCCGTGTTGATTCTATACCAAAATCGTTTGATTGGATATGACGAAGGAGTCAATCATTATATCATAAGTAATAGGCTCACACTGATGACTTATGTTGAAATTACGGAAGTTAATCCGTCTGGGTTTAATACGTTATGCGGTTCATCAAAATGCACTAGACGAACCCACTTCGTTCGATCTGGCTGGCTTTGAAAAATTACATTTTGATGACAGTTGAGTTATTCGAATCAGAATTTCCTAGTTGGAATGGCTTTTTTTATGATTAACATTCAGGATTAACACACGGATGGAAAATTGTTTTCAACTGGCCATATGTTATCCAGTTCACTCGATTGAAGTTCCACGGCATAGTTAATTAATGGACAAAGGAAAGTGGGATTTTGAAAAGAATTCGAGATTGGCAAATATTTTTTCATTCTGTTCTGAAAAGATTTGGTGTCAGAATTTTATAGCATGGGTTTTCATCCGCAGAAATACCAGGAACCAGATAGCGATCACTGAACAGCAATAACCTAGCTGTTGACAAGTGAACCAACAGAGAAAGTAGTGGGACCTAAGTTCCAAGAGGGTAATAACTGGCCAGAGATGTAAAGTTGGATTTAAGTTGTTCCAATTAAGACGAAAATCATTCCGAAATACATTCATTTGTTTGGAAAGAATCAGAGCATATTCAGCTTATGCTAATTTCCGTTAGCCTTCTTAATTAGTCGGTTACGAGTGAGACAAATGACAATTTCTTTCTTTCCATTATGAATGAACTTGCGATAGTTTAAAAGAATGAAATGTAATAAAAATATTGCAATCTTAGCTTCTTTGTGGAAATTGCACCATTCGTCTAATTAATGAAGCTTTTAGTTTTTGTTAGCAAAATATTGAAATTATTTATATGTAAACCAACAAATATGGAAAAGAATAATTAAGAAGAAACTCCCGAATTAGTGTGGTAAAATAACGGTCATTGATAAATCGTGATCAGTGGAATTTTATTTATTACTGATATTAAATTGATATTGAAGCAATACTCATACAGGCGGACAGGTTGAAGAATAACTGAATATGGAATGAATGAGGTTATTGGAAGGAGAAATATCACTTTTTCCCTTTTTTAGTTCAAAATCTGTTTATGATGTAAAAGTAAACCTACATAGGTACAGACTGTTGTAGTTTTAAAGATTTTTATACTAAAACATTTTTCGATATACATTAGATTTGGATTACTTATATCCTATGTATTCAATTCTATTCTATCTCAAAATTCATTTGATTTTTTATTTATAAACGACGCATTGGAGGAAAAACTCAGGAAAAACTTTCATCTTCGAAATTGAAGAATGTGTTACACAAAAATAATTTCTTCATGGAAGAAAACAAAAATATTGATAATTTCATTGAAAGATATGCCTTTGCATTAGATGTCAATATGTGTTATGAAAAGCAGAGGAATATTTCATGCGGTATACAGGATGTTCCTAAATTGGAAGTACAAACGAACAGGAAAGATTTCCTGTATAATTTAAACAAAAAAATGTTCCATGGACATGGGACCGCAATTGTTTCGTTTCCGAGATACAGGGTTTACTAGGTTTATTAGGGAGTATGTATTCGAAAGAAAACTATGAAAACAGGTGGATTGGACATAAGTCATGGCCCGCCAGATCCCCAGACTTGAATCTTCTTCTTCTTCTGTGCGGCGCCTTTGGTCGGCAGAACGTAGGCCTTGTGGCCCATTGTTCATTCCGCATCTACTGATACTAGAGAGACTCAGACCCGAAGGCACGCTGACAAGAATGCCGCGAGCCTACAAGGAGGAGTCCCTCTCACCATAGAGATGGAAGGTGTAGGGTTCCCTAGGTGTGTTGACCTCAGTACAGAGAGATTGTCGCACGTGAACAGTATATGTTCCGCCGTTTCATCCGCGTTCTTGCACCAACGGCACAGGGAACACTCTGTTAGTCCCATTCTATATAAATGTTTGTTGAACAGATGGCCAGTTAAAGCACCAGTCACCAGAGATAATTGCTTCCTCTCGAGAATCAAGAGTTTTTTGACCTCCGGCTTAGAAGAAGGCCCCTTGATGAGGAGTCTCGACTGCCTGAGATCCGTTCTCCTGTTCCACTCAGAGGAGAATTTTTCATCAATCCATCTCTTGAAGAGGTTTTTGATATATGTGGGACAGATAGGAAGCGCGGGTTCCGGCCCAGTAAAAGTCGAGCGAGCCCCTTGTTTGGCTAAGTTATCTGCTTTCGTATTGCCAGAGATAGACGCATGCGCCGGGCACCAGATAACCTTGAGAGTGTTATCTGAGCCTAGCGTGCGCAGAGCCTCTCTGCATTCATAAACCAAGTTAGAGGTTACTTTTATTTCAGAGAGGGTTTTCAGTGTACCCTGACTGTCGCAACATATGTATATGTGTTTCCCAGAGTATCCTCTGCGGATACTCTCTACCGCACATACCAAGACAGCATATAGCTCTGCTTGTGCTATTGAGCAGTCTTTTCCGAGAGGAATGGACCACTTTGTTCTGGGTCCAACAATCCCAGCACCGGCACCCGTGTTACAAACCGAGCCGTCGGTGTACCAGGTGGGGCCCTCAGGTTTAAGTAACCTGTCTGGTTCACACCACTGATCTCTGTCAGGGACAACTACTTTGTAGGGCTCGTCGAAGCAGAATCGGGCGCACGCACGGTCCCCTCTGCGGAGGAGGGACGGGTTAATGTCCTCCACCATCTTGAGAGCCATGGCATGCCCCCTGAATCCCCCACGATCGCGCCATTGTCCCTGTTCCCAGATCCTGAGCGATGTTTTCATAGCCACCTCAGTGATGGTGAGGTGTATGGAAGGAATGCCCAAATGCCCAGACTTGAATAGTTCAGGTTTCTTCTTATCATAATTTGGATTTTCCCCAGGATTTCGAGAGAATTGTTCAGAATTTTTTTCTCGAATCGGAAGCAGATACGAGAAAACTACGAGGGACCATAAAGTTTAGTAAAACAACAAAGCTTCTTTTCAGATTTTTTCAAATTAACAGTTGCTCACCAAAAAATAGTTCTGGAGGAAAACAGGTGACAGTGTTTCAGAAAAAATATCACCCTGCTATCGAAATTGCCATGTCACGTAGTGAGAACTCTCGAATATAATATCTATGCCAAATTTCAGTTGAATATCTTCTAAAGTGTAGATATGAGAAAAAAACTTGACAGAAATTCAATCTTCAACACTCTGTATCTCGAAAACGAAACGTTTGCGACTCCATGTTTATGAGACTTTTTTTCTTAAACCTACTTAAGGAATCCCCCTTTGCGTTTATACGTTCGAATTAGGAACACCCTGTATATCAAGACACAAAATGGTATAGATATGGCGAAATTTATGGATAACCTGTTTCACATATGCATTCAAGATCATTAAGCGGTTTTCAACAATCGAATCCATTCTCTGGTAATTTCAACAAGATAAGAGACGTATTCTGTCAAATTAGCTCTTTCAAGAGTGGACGAAGAACCTTAGGTGGGCCTGGTGTGATAAGCGAGCTTTCTCCATGTTACCATAAGAAGAATACCCATTTTGATAACATACCTTATTTTGTTTGTTCGATATTTTCATTTGAACATTATGGAACCAATCGATTTTTCACCTTCGGATATTCTCTTTGCGGATAATTTGACCGCATGTGAAACTAACAGATGAAGAACCAGATATAACATGTTTTCGAAATTGAATGAAACAGAAAATATTTGAGATTAAATGAAACTTATATTGTGTGATATCAGTGAATACGACTATACTCCATTCACTTCAATGAAGTATCCCGGTTTGCCATGACTTTCTGACACATTTCACCGTGTATATTTTGAAAATGTTAGGTTATAATAATTTTCCCGTCAGATTCACTCGCAACGTTGTAGTTTCTACATAAATCTTTCAAACATTTACATCTCGTTAAATTTAAGAAAACGGTGAGAAAAATTTTATTAGAGAATGTTTGCTATGGAGTTGATGAGTTTTTTCAGATGTTTTCTTAGTATACGGCATTTGGAATTTAATAGTCCGTGATGTTCTCATTTTTTTGTGTAGTTCATTATTTCAGAATATTTTTTTTGTGTACGAATCTTTGAAATGTTTATAGTTTTAAGACATAATTGACGGACCATGTAACATTTATTGATGGTTAATAAATATTATTATTATTATAAAGATCGTAGTAATTACGTATTTATCAAAATGTTTATTCATCTACTCCCATAGGATAATGTTTCCATTATTCAACTGATTTTGAGCTGTAACAGTATCTATAAACCAATAGCATGAGTTATAATAACTCAAGCCTATAACCCACTCTAATAAATATTTCGTATGAGAAGCACTCACTCTAATACAAATAGGAAAAATAAAATTGCTCACGAAATGAATAAAAAAGTAGGATAAATCGGGAACTCTATTTCAGACATCAAGGTAACGTTCTCACCATTCATTTATACATTTCCTCAGGTCTGAATATCCAAAAATTGCATTTGGAAAACGTGAAATTTCGACGTTTTCTACGCGATTCGATTCTCGACAACCACAGAGATCGAAACCTGTGTCACATTGGTAACGTCTCTGAAATTATTTTGTCTTACACGAGTGCCAACCTGCGTCCGTTTTAAGTGAAAAACCTTGATAAACCTAAATCTTGGTCAACCGGGATATACCTACTTTATAAAAGTGAATGGAGTACTTATAGGTATCTTATTTCTTAATTTCATCAACAAATTATAACGCCTGTGAATCAATGAGTATTAATTCAATTTTCTGATAATCACACTTACAATTTCCAGAGAGAAAATCAGGTCACAGAAATTTGCTTATAGCATTCTCCATTTCGATTGAATTTTTTGATTAAGAAAAAAGTTCTGACACCTTTGTGTGATAACATTTCGGATCTCCAAAAACTGTCAAAACATTTAATTAGCTTGAGCTCTATCTGTCAAATTCCATACTCGTTGATTTTTCCATATATGTATGCATGTGCTATTAAATAAAAACAATTTAGGCATTTGAAATTCACGACTTCGAAATACACCTGATATGTATGTATACATGGTTAGTTTTCATTTGGTGGCTATTTTCTCTGTAATATGGCAAATCCGGTATGAAAAAATAAATGATTTATTCAAATATTGTAAGAAATACGAATAATGGCCCCCCTAGAGCTCAAAAATCCCTTAAAAACTCATGAAATAATAGCATACTTAATATACGAAAATCAGTTCCTTATTTCTATTCTGTTTTTTTTGCCCCCCCCCCCTAGCTTTTTTGCCACCCCTAGCTCAAAGGCTGGCGACGCCCTTGACCAGAAACAATGCTCCTCATTATTGTAATAGCATTGTTTAAAGAGAACAATGGTAATAGTATATTCTCTAAAATTGTACATACTATACAGGGTGTTTCACCATAAACTGGACAAACATATATAGCCGTGTAGTTGACACCGAGAAAGTCATTTTTGCCTTATGACATATACCCCGTTTTCGATGCATAATCGAGATACAGGGTGCTTAATGTCAACTTTGAGCAATATTCTGTGAACTGTGGTAAGTTATGCGTGATATTTGAAATAACGGTTCCTGATCACATCTTAGTATTTTTGAGAGCTCAATTGAATTGTGGTGTAGAATTTTGCAAAAAAAAATTCAAAATGGCGGAAAACCTGCAAAGTCGGAATTTTTTTTTCTCGGATGCCAATTTGGAAAGCATAATCTCAACGTACTCGATTTTCTAAGATTTTCCGTGAAAAAAATTTTTCAAATTTCGAACTCAACTTTTTTTTTACATGTCTTCAGTGAAAAAAAAATTTCGCCCAAAATTTTTGGAATTTTCCATGGTTGAACTATCTTTAATTCTGAATACTTGGGTGGAAACAGAATGAGAAAATATCAATTGGTTTTCTTTTTGTAGCCTTCCGAAGATTACGCTAGGTGTACTTTCTTAATTTTTATTTGAGAAACTGGAGGCCGTACGTGGGTAAAAATTGTGCTGCTGGGCTGCCAGAATGACCCAGATAGAAATATGAAATTATAACCAAAAAAAAAAATTTTTCGAAAAAATAAAAAAAAATTGAAAAAAAAAATAATTTTTTTTTTATTTTTTCCAAAAAACTTTGGTAAGGTTCGAACTCTACACTCTCGATTAACTAGGGTTGCTTTGGTAACGGAGATTTATAGGATTAGAATTAATCCAATTCATACTCGTAGAGTTCGATTCCTACCAAAATTTTTTGAAAAAAAATTTTTTTGGTTTATAATTTCATATTTTTATCCAGATCATTCTGGCAGCCCATCAGCACAATTTTGACCTCCGTACGGCCTCCAGTTTCTCAAATAAAAATTATGAAAGTACTCCGAGCGTAATCTTTGGAAGGCTACAAAAAGAAAACCAATTGATATTTTTTCATTCTGTTTTCACCCAAGTATTCAGAATTGAAGATAGTTCAACCATGAAAAATTCCAAAAATTTTGGATGAAATTTTTTTTTCACTGAAGACATGTAAAAAAAAAGTTGAGTTCGAATTTTGAAAAATTTTTTTTACGGAAAATCTTAGAAAATCGAGTACGTTGAGATTATGCTTTCCAAATTAGCAACCGAGAAAAAAAAATTCCAACTTTGCAGGTTTTCCGCCATTTTGAATTTTTTTTCGCAAAATTCCACACCACAATTCAATTGAGCCCTCAAAAATACTAAGATTTGACTAGAAACCGTTATTTCAAATATCACGCGTAACTCACAACAGTTATCAGAATATTGCTCGAAGTTGACATTGAACACCCTGTATCTCGCTTATGCATCAAAAACGGGGTATATATCATAAGGCAAAAACGACTTTCCCAATGTCGTCTATACGGCTATATATGTTTGTCCAGTTTATGGTGAAACACCCTGTAGACCTAAATGATTTTTTATTCACTGAATTATAAATTTTTGCAGTAGTTCTTTCTCTCAAATAAATAACGATAATTCGGGAACTATTAGTAATATTAGTAATGCGTATTTTCGCTCAAAAGTAGCTAATAAACAAACGTATTCCATTAAAATTCATCGATAGAAATATTGAACCTTCACATTATTTAAACAAGAGGATAAAGTCCTTGACTTAGTACCGACTGAATAAATGTGAGAAATGGAGTAGCAGAGATCTAATTACGAAGTAAATCGCTGGAACGTGCTGCCATCGCAGGAGGATTATGACAGAACGGTTTCTGGCTTGTTATGCCGTGATAAGTGCCACATAACCCAACCAACGATAACAACCAAATGAAACGATAGAATATAGAACTTAAATTACCCCCTAGCAGGAACACTTGGGTACCATGTTATGTACAGTGTCCCACCTAGCGGTTCATCCCGATACATTATTCACATAAGCATAAGAATTCTATGAATATTCCACTTCATTTCGCGGACCAGAGATTGAGAATTTTTTCTAGCCTGTGACAGTTGCAAATAATCCAAGTTTATCCGAAAGCCAAATGTCAAGATGTTACCGGCGTAGCTACTCTAGATAAGAGGGAAGTTATTCTGTGTTATTATAATTGTTTGTAACAACAAAAAGGTTTTGCCCGTAAGTTCCTGAAAATTTTGTCTGTCTGTATCAACATATTACAAAAAAAAGATGAAATTATCAATTCATTGAAAATGCCGAAATCAGTTCATGAAGAGTATTCAGTCGTATCAATATCGAAGTAAACGAGGAAATTATAAATATGCATTTACTGATAATTGGATATATCAGCTTCAGTATTCCTACACAATTGAAAAATTAAAGTTGTAAGTAAACATTGTGAAACTGATTTAGGACTGAAGGAATAAAAATCTCCTTCAAACAAAACCGACGTTTTGTCGATATATTTCGACTTTTTCAAGGTTGTTCTAATGCTACTGTTCTATTTTAGCCTTGAGGAAGTAGAAATATATCATATCGACGAAACGTCGGCTTTTTTCGAAGAGTTGTTCATTACCCAAGTCCTAAAAATATGCTGATATTCAATTAACAGGTACTTACTCAAAATAATCAGAAAATTTTGACAATTATTCATTGATTCTGTTGGATAGAATGGAGAATCTTTCGAGAACAACGCGTTTCACGAATAAAACTTGAAAATACTTTCGTTTTCCAAATTCATCGTTTCTATCAATATTACCTTAAATTATTTTCTGTTCCGAAGAAGAAAAGTGTTTTTCGTGGATTTTCAACACCTTTCGAACGAAACCGAATTTGTCAAAAAGGTATATAAAATTGAATTATATTCGATGAGAGGAATCTACAGTTCAAAAAATGTAAACGTTTATATTCGAGCTAGTTCATGATTATTGGATACTCATATACTCCTCGAGTCATATTAATATACTAGAACTTTTTTGTGAATGATTCTCCAATAACAACAACGAAATATTGGTGACCTGAATAGTATATTCTGTAACAAGGGCAGAATGAAAATCCGATACGAGTGAATCATTCCGAGGGCGAGCCGGAGGCGAGCCTGAGGAATCACGAGTATCGGATTTTCATTCTAACCGAGTAACAGACTATACTTTCTCCACGAATGTTGAAATAAAAGAAAAAAGAATATTAAGATGAATTATGACGTTTCGAAAACCGCAATAAATATGACAATCAGAGCGGCTGACACATAGATTAATTCTCTATGTTTTCAAAAGTGTTACGGAATGAATATTCTCACACACTGTGCGAGAATGAAATTCCGTCGAAATGCTTAAAAAACAAGGATTATACTCAAGCTCGAGTTGGTTATTGGTGGTAATCTATAAAGGGCGAAAACCAAGGACCAAACTGAACAAAAACCGCGGTCATAACTGGTTATTTACTTGAAATCGAAAAGTGTTGTAGAATGAATATTACATATCAAGTGATGAAATACTGACATTCTTTGGTCAAATTCGATGTTGGAAGAGCTGTATTCTGTGGCAGTCGTGAAGAAAAGTTTTTATTTATATTCATTCTAGCTTTCTAATAGATGTGTATGCAGGAGTACAGGATGATAGTAGGTAAGAAATATAGGTACTTACCTTAATGCAGATTTTCATTTTCGTTAGGACCTAATTTGTTATGTGAGAATAACAATGATTAAAAAAATAAAAAGGATAGGTCACAAAGTAGGTACTAAATACAATCATTTTTGAAATTTCTGCGAAAAAAATCAATCAAATATTCAACATTCTGGTAATAATTTTTCAAATATCAGTCAGGCCAAATAATCTTGAATTATAAAGGGCAGGATAAATTATGTAATCTTTCTTGTGGGAGCGCTAAATGGTTTGAGGTTTAAGATCACAATGCATCACTGAATAAACGATTTATTTATGTGATATTGGTTATATCATAAAAGAATGTCACTAATCTAAACAATATTCACTCTTGATTTCAATGATATTGAAAAATCTCTATCTCGTTTGAAATACTCAAGGAACTGAGTGTCATCAATACCATCCAATAAACTCAACTACGATGTCACTAAAAGTAGTCAAAAAAAGTTCACTCATCACATAATTTCAAGCGCCACAAGAAATAATGGAATTCACACCGCACTTGCGAGTTACGTATGTAAAACGCCGACCACAACAACCTAGAATAACTTAAATTATTGGGTCAAGAATCATAATCTCTTGAAAATCGCATATTATTCCGCACATTAGGAAGACGGCAACTTACCGTAGAATATCCCCACTAACCTCGAAGGACGCGAAGAAAGTAACCAGAAGAGCCCCCTTGCCCCCCTTTTCTCGCGGCTGGTTCCCTCATACATTCTCTCGGCAATGGCAACGCATCAAAATTATTGGGGGAAATGTAATGCAAAATACTGAAACCTAGAATTGGTATAAAACGAAAGAAATATGGCATCAACTTCAGTGAACTAGAAGCGTTTAAGCGCATACAACACCCCTTCTGTTTTGGGGAACAGACATCCAAGATGAAGTGTTGGGCTCTTCTGGTTAGTGCTCTTGTTTTAATTGAAACGAAAAAGGATTACGGTGTGATCGTGTGTGAATATCGTTCTCGTTGGATAACGGATATTTTTGTTTTTGGTGACGATCTTCTTGTTTTGTGTTGGGGCATTGTGCTTTTCATCATACCAAAAGTTTCCTCAATTTCTTCAGAACCATAATAAACACCAATCGAGCCATATAGATTCGATATACAATCAATTACTAATGCAAATACAATTCTTAAAAATCTGATTTTTTCACTGAAACGAAGAAACTTCCAATTAACAACGTTAATTATTTCATAAAACAAAATTTTTTTCGTTGCACTTTATATTGAAACATCCACAGATCTATAAAAATTGGTAGGGAAACAATGCACTTAATCGAACATAACGGAACAGAAACAAGATCAATATCAATTATTGTCATTTTCAATTCAAAATAAAAAAAATCAACTTCTTAGTACGGTTACTATATAATATGTTTTTATTTTCAAGGTGGCCCTTGCATGTATATCTATAGCACCATCACATAGTGGCCCAGTTAGTCTCACCAGGGTCAAACGAGGCTTTCACCATGAACCTGAAGGGTACTGGAGTACAAAGCTGACGTGGAAAACAAAATGGGTAAAGATCTGGAAAACAGAAAAGAAATTGATCTGGAAACCCGACTGGAAAAAGATCCAAGTTCCTGTATGGATCGAGAAACAGATTCCAATCTGGAAAGAAATCCAAGTTCCAGACTGGAAGATAGTTAAGAAACCAGTCTGGAAAGAAACTCAGGTACCTGCTTGGAAGGAGATCAAGGTACCAGACTGGATAGAAAAAAAAGTACCAGCCTGGAAAGAAATCCAAGTACCTGACTGGGTTGAAGAGAAAGTACCCGACTGGAAAGAAATTCAGGTTCCAGATTGGAAAGAAATTCAAGTACCCGACAAGAAACAAATCTGGGTTCCAGTATGGAAGGAGATCCAAGTACCAGCATGGAAAGAAATCCAAGTTCCAGACTGGAAGAAGAACTACGTACCTGTTGTGGTGAAAGAAGGCATCCCTGGAGAGCACTATTTAGGCAAAGATCCTCATGGCGCTGAGTATACTGCACACGACCTATGGAAGAAAAAACTCATTTGGAAACCTGTTTGGAAGAAGATTTGGAGAACAGAGAAGAAGCAGATCTGGGTACCACAGAAGAAACTCGAATGGAAACCCGAATGGAAACAGATTTGGCGCACCGAAAAGAAGCAAATCTGGCGTACAGAAAAACAACAAATCTGGAGAACAGAAAAGAAACAAATCTGGAGAACCGAGAAGAAGCAAATCTGGATCCCGAAAAAAGAGCAGATCTGGAGAACCGAAAAGAAACAAATCTGGATCCCGAAGAAAGAACAAATCTGGGTTGAAGAAAAAGTTCAAATTTGGAGGACGGAAAAGAAAGAAGAATGGATAACCAAGAAAGTACAAATTTGGAAGGACGAGTGGAAACAGATATCGGTCCCTGTTTGGAAGGAAATCCAAATCCCTGCGTGGAAACAAATTTCCAAACCCGTGTGGGAGAAAGTGTGGGTGAAAGTAACACATCACCATGGTCATGGCTGGGACTGATTTGAGCAAACCTCAAGATTTGTAAATTTTTCTTCTGTATATAAACCTCTTCTTTTTTCTCGACTCTCTAAGTCTAAGTACAAAATAAGTCAAATACAGGTTGCCAGTGAGCTGTCTTTATAATACAGTGAACTTTTGTAAGATATTGTTATTAAATATTTAAGGATGAGCAATAAAATCCGTAAATAAATTTGTTTTACTTAATCTCTATGACCTTCTGCTTCTGATGAAAATCGATAATATTTATTCAACATTTTTCACCTCTTATTGCCATGGTTTAATAGTTTGTTCAAATATACAATGGGTGTTCTTTCAATGAGAAGGCAAATACTCATTATATCATATTTGGTTATTGGTTAACACCTTCATGATTTCTGAATAAGTAGAGCAAAAAAATTGATTATTGAGAATTCTCTTATTGAAAAACTTACGTTGAGTGCGGAGCTTTGAAAATACTCAGTTTCATAAATACAAAATTTTGTGATTTCATGGTAACATTCACCGAAAATGATCTTTCGAATTGAGATGAAAGTTATCATTTTCGATAAATGCACTACTTTTCTAGAATTATTAGATCTTTATGACAGGAATTTGAATGAATGAATTCTAGTCCTGTGTTTATGCATTCTGAATGAATGTGAAAACGGCACTGGAAATATGACATTCGGTTAAAATAACCCAAAAGATGCTATAAAGTTTAACGAATCCTGAAAAAAACATTCAGTTCTGATATACCTACAGTACCAGATGTAGTCGAATGAAATTTTGGTAATAATTAATGAATCATCCTGTATATTTGGTAAGGAAAGATAGGAGTATGTAAAGTTCCTCGTGGGACACCCTGCATAAATACATTTTCTGCTGAACTGTTGAAATTGATAAACGAATAAAAATATTATCTATACCATTAGGTAGGTTCCTTGTTATACGAAATTTGGAAAAAATCTCCTTTACTTCATTCTCGATATGAAATATGTACATACTATTCAGCAATGCTGATTAAGTCACAATTCTGCAGAATGTCATATTGAAAAGGAAACAGAGGTTTCTTCTTGAAAAAAAAGAAGGAAAATCAAAACGGCTCTCTCAATAAATTTTCCCCTCCAGCATTGTCTCTCTGAAATTGTTATTTTATGCTCCAGGTGAATTGAGTATATTTCATTTTAAAAGTCAAATATAACGTGAACGAATGAGCAAATCTCAGAAAAGAGACCTTTTCAATTATACTCCATTCACTTTTATAAAGTATACCGGTTGGCCATGGAATTCTGACATCTTTCACCGTGTATATTTTGAAAATGTTAGGTTATAGTCATCCTTCTGTCAGTTGAACAAGCAACGTTGCCGTTTCTACATACAGGGTGTTTAACCATAAACTGGACAAACATATATAGCCGTGTAGATGACACCGAGAAAGTCATTTTTGCCCTATAACATATACCCCGTTTTCGACGCATAAGCGAGATACAGGGTGTTCAATGTCAACTTTGAGCAATATTCTGATGACTGTTGTGAGTTACGCGTGATATTTAAAATGACGGTTTCTAGTCACATCTCAGAATTTTTGAGGGCTCAATTGAATTTTGGTGTAGAATTTTGCGAAAAAAAACATTCAATATGGCGGAAAACCTGCAAAGTTTGAATTTTTTTTCCTCGGTTGCTAATTTGTAAAGCATAATCTCAACGTACTCAACTTTCTAAGATTTTCCGTAAAGAAAATTTTTTCAAAATTCGAACTCAACTTTTTTTTTACATGTCTTCAGTGAAAAAAAAATTTCGGCCAAAATTTTTGGATTTTTTCATGGTTGAACTATCTTCAATTCTGAATACTTGGGTGAGAACAGAATGAAAAAAAATCAATTGGTTTTCTTTTTTTAGCCTTCCAAAGATTACGCTCGGTGTACTTTCTTAATTTTTATTTGAGAAACAGAATGAAAAAATATCAATTGGTTCTCTTTTTGCCTTCCGAAGATTACGCTAGGTGTACTTTCTTAATTTTTATTTGAGAAACTGGAGGCCGTACGAGGGTCAAAATTGTGCTGATGGGCTGCCAGAATGATCCGGATAATAATATGAAATTATAAACCAAAAAAATTTTTTTCAAAAAATTTTGGTAGGAATCGAACTCTACGAGTATGAATTGGATTAATTTTAGTCCTATAAATCTCCGTTACCAAAGGAACACTGGTTAATCGAGAGTGTAGAGTTCGAACCTTACCACAGTTTTTTGGAAAAAATAAAAAAAATATATTTTTTTTCCAAATTTTTTCGAAAAAAAATTTTTTTTTTATAATTTCATATTTCGATCTGGGTCGTTCTGGCAGCCCAGCAGCACAATTTTGACCTTCGTACGGCCTCCAGTTTCTCAAATAAAAATTAAGAAAGTACACCTAGCGTAATCTTCGGAAGGCTACAAAAAGAGAACCAATTGATATTTTTTCATTCTGTTTCCACCCAAGTATTCAGAATCAAAGATAGTTCAACCATGGAAAATTCCAAAAATTTTGGGCGAAATTTTTCTTTCACTGAAGACATGTAAGAATAATTTGAAAAAAAATTTTCACGGAAAATCTTAGAAAATCGAGTACGTTGAGCTTATGCTTTCCAAATTGGCAACCGAGAAAAAAAAATTCCAACTTTGCAGGTTTTTCGCCATATTGAATTTTTTTTCGTAAAATTCTACACCACAATTCAATTGAGCCCTCAAAAATACTAAAATGTGACCAGGAACCGTTATTTCAAATATCACGCGTAACTCACAACAGTTATCAGAATATTGCTCAAAGTTGACATTAAGCACCCTGTATCTCGATTATACGTCGAAAACGGGGTATATGTCATAAGGCAAAAATGACTTTCTCGATGTCAACTACACGGCTATATATGTTTGTCCAGTTTATGGTGAAACACCCTGTATATGTCGTAGTAATTGGGTATTTAACAAAATGTTCATTTATTTTGGGAAAATAATGAATTCAAGAAAATTATCAGGGTTACTTTTAGAATGCGCAGATTTCAATTTTGAATAGCACTTCCTGATACTTGGCCTCTGCTTTTTCGAAACTACCTTCGGCATTCTTAGTTTCCTGGCTTGATAATTAATAATGGAAAATAAACGTCGGCAACGTCTACGAGATTTATTCATTGACGTTATGTCAATCATAAGTGCCAACCTGCGATTTTTCAGGTGAAAAAACTTAATAAACCTAAAACTTGGCCAACCGCGATATTTTATAAAAGTGAATGGAGTATACATATGACCGAATTTAACAGTTTCGAGCGATTTTTCGAAATCTTGAGTTTTCTACTGAAATTACCTCTTTTTCCTTCTCAATGTGTTAACACTCCATTCGCGTTATTTACTGAAATTGCTGATGATTTTCTCAATAATTCAGAAACGTGATTGAATCTAACAAGGAAAAAGTCCGAGTCTTATTGAAAAACGAAATTTAAATTCATGAGGATATGAAAGTATGCATAACACTGATTTAACTCAAATTGATTGAAGAAATAATGGCAGATGTTATCGGAAAATCAAAATCTTGAACTGGTATTCTGTAAAAACTGACATTTTTACTTAGGTGTCTTAAATCAGTTTCCTGCAGTTTCAGAAACAATTATCCATGATGTACCGGTTCATTGAAAAAAATGGAATGCTGAGAATTCTGTTAAAGGTGAAAACCCGGTGCTGGTTCCAAAAAACTCTAATTCAACTTTGATTGGCCTCCTCAATTGTTAATTATTCTCATTGTTCATCACCAAATAATCTTTCGTTAAATTTCACGATGCATTGTTCGTGTCGGAAATAATTTTCACTTCTGGGTGTGAGAAATACAGAATAAGCGCCAAAAATTATATTCTAGATGTTGCGGAAGCAGCTTGAAGATCTATTACTGGGAAAATGTTCACTTGCGCTCCTTGTTAGGTCAGTTCCACTTTCTCAGAGTTCACTTTCGTGGTTTACTGGCATTACCATCATCGGCAGATCGTTATGGTAAGTGACGAATATATGGACTAGAGATGCTTTCCTATTGCTACATTTGTTTTCTACATCGTATCAAAATGAAGGCAATATGCTGGTTGTAATAAATGAAAATATGGGTGGAGAAATTGTTTGAGCATAGTATCAAGTAATATTCAAAGCATCACGTCATGTTATTTGTTCCACTTTTTGAGTTTACTGGAATAATTACATAAAATGATTCAGTATCCAGATCAAAAATGTAGATACAAACAGTTTCAAATATCCACTATCTTACCTTCCTCTCAATTATCAAGCACAATCCTTCTATAAAATGAAGGATATAAATTAATTCAATAAACAAAATTCCAAAACAATAACCATAGGCTCGGAACTTGTACGCGATTCATCAGTTCACCAGGCTGGATATTCTCGCGACTAGATCCTTTCAATTCAGAATGACAAAATCAAATTTTCAATGTGCAATGGTTGAACAAAAACCAGTAAAAATTTGAGTATATAACTACTCTCCAAATATCCTGGTGGAGCCTGTGGAGTGTGGAGCCAGGAAGGCTTGTATTCAATAAAACAAAACCTCCCTCAATAAAATTTTCATATTTTCAAGTATAGTGAAAGTTTCAAACGTACATGTAACCACTGAGTTTGGATACAGGGTGTCCCAAGTTCGAGTGCCTATTAGACGTTTCTGGAGAACTGGACATATTGGAAATTGGGATTATGATATTGTTAGAAATTCTCTACAGACCTAAAATATTTTTGGAGTCTGAGCTATGCCGGTTATACAAGGGGTAAAAGTTGATTTGTTGAAAAAATGTTTGTTTTATTTTTTGAAAGAATGTGGAAAGATCATGCATCGTTTGAATTTCATAAATATCATATGACAGGGTGTTTTAAATTTTGTGTCGAAAACTGTGATCGAAAATTGGCCATTACTTCTGATTTCAAATTACAACCCTATTTTTTCATGATTGCGAAGAAAAAATAGTGATAGCACTTTGAGATGCTCTTGCTCCTAAATTCAGTAGTTTCTGAGTTATTTGAGATTTCCTGGATTCATGTTGTACGTAGAGACAAATTCATCTTATCTTTTGCATGATAATATTCTGTGATCATAGAAGATTAATTGATCATCTCATCAATAATTCATAAGTGACAGGTCTAATTTTAGGCCTTATCTTTATCACAGAATATCTAACTACTAAACTACACAGAAGCGTCAGTAAGGACAGTAAGCGTCGGCACTATGATCTTCAGCGGGCAAATTTTCGTGACCTTCATTCTCTGTGAGGTAGTACATATGTCACTTTTGAGCGGCAAATTTTATTTGAATAGTTTTGGATTCATCGCAACTATCAGAATGAAACAGAAAAAACAATAAACTCGAGCGGATCCAACAGGAAGTTTAAATTTAACGTTGACATATGTTCTACCTAGCATGGCACAAGCGTCATCAAAAGTGACGTTTCTGTGTAGTTAGGTATTCTGTGTCTTTACTGCGTTCGTTATTACCAATCCGGAGTGGAGCGAGAGGAAATGGACACAGAACATCTTATAAATTCGGATCTCTCTCTCCTCTCTTTCAGGCAGAGAGAGAGATCCGAATTATTGGATGTTCTGTGTCCGATCCACCTCCGAAAGTGAATACCGAATGCACCTCTTGAAATCTCGATTTTACTTCAATGGTTACTATGGTTTCATAAGAAAATTAATCGAATCTGTTGAATGATAATATTCTGTGACCATAGAAGATAAATGATCCCTTCAATTATTCACAAGTATATAACAGGTCTAATTATTAGTTAGATGAATTTGAGTCTACGTACAACATGAATCTAGAAAAGCTCAAATAATTACTGAATTTAGGAGCAAGAGTATCTGAGAGTGCTATCATTATTTTTCTTCTCAGAATCCAAAGCAATCATAAAAAATGGGGATAAGATTAATTTTCAATATTGATCGTATGACATCTTGTAAACCATTTTTCATATCGAATGATTTGCTGACTGCTCCATCAATTTTTATTTTTAGAGCAGTTCTACATTTCAGGAATTTCTTAAGTGACTCACAAACTGTATCATCTAGTCATCATTATAAAACGAGACATGGTCACTTAATAAGGTCTTTTGTCCACAGAACTTCTACATTCGAGAAGTCTCCTAATTACACAGCAGTAAATTTTTTCAACAAATTACTCAAGGAAATTAGAGATTTAACAGTAAAAAAATTCAAATTTAAAGTAAGAAAATTTTTGTCATCTAAAGCCTTTTATTCTGTGCAAGAGTTCTTGAATGGTAATTACCAGTACAATGATTTCGAGTGACTTGCCACCTCATAATTTAATTGGATCTGTTAGTTTGTTTACCTACATTTTTGACTTTTTTTTATATGTTTTCACGTTTGTTGTATACATTGACTCTTACTGCATGTTCAGTATCAATAAATCTTATCTTATCTTATCTGATTTGAAACACAAAAGTTATGGCCAATATTCGATCACAGTTTTCGACACAAAGTTTGAAACACCCTGTGATGATATTTATGAAATACAAAAGATGACCTTACCACATTCTTCTACTTTGACGTTGTGAGAACAGTCTACACTCGGGATGTTCAGAATAAGGAAAATGAACATAATTAGGTACTGACTATGAATATTTGTTTTTTTTTTCGTTTTTTTTTCGATATTTTTAAACTTATTTGAATGAATACCTACAAGTGTTTTAACAGAAATGTATTCAAGAATCAAAAAACTCATCACCAAATTTCAACCAGATCGGATACTGACAAATTGAGAAAATGAAATTTCAAAAACTAATAATTCCGAAACCCTTTGAACGAGTAACGCTCATCATCAAAATCCACTGAGGATTTTCGACTTTCATTATTTCCTGAAGATTTCAAGACTCTAGGTCTTTTACTTAGAAAGATATCAAGTGGATTGAAAAAGTTTGTCTTTCTTTCGACCATTCATCGTATAGATTTTTGAAATAACAGTCAAGATTTCTAAATGATCTATGGCGAAATTCCGTAGACCCCAAAGACAGATGATGAAAACTGAATATTCTTGATGAATCACCGTAATTCGCATGCTGTAATATCACTTCAACAGCGAAGGTGAAATTGTCTAAGAAATTTCGTGAACTTCGAATATAAGTCAAGGTCCACGGACCACGTCTGCCGCATGTCACATACACCAATTCTTAGAATTATACAGTCTAATTACGTATTCAATTGAGGTTCTTCACTCCAAATCAGATTGCCTAAAGTTGTGATCCTAAATTTGAAGCAAAATTATCGATTATCTCTGGACTTTCAACTTAAATATTCATCATGGGATCAACACCCCTTTGGAAATTATCCCACCTGGAGATAATATTCATTTTAACACAAAAATCTAAAATAGCAACATGTTTGGAAGAGCTTCCTCCGTTATTATTATCTATTACATTAGCTTATGTCTGAAGCATGAATACGATTTTGAGCAGTGGCGTAACTTCTTGTAAGCAATTACAATTAGATGTGCGCAACAGAGTGTTTCTATGTTTTGTTTTAATTGGATGCCCGGTTGCAAGAAAAATTTTCCATTTATAGCTTTCAGGGGTCGACGTAATCTTTGGCATTGAGGTCAAACTATATCTTGAGACATATGTATTTTAGATGCAGACCACAACATAATTGCTCTTTACGATAACTGTCTAAACAGTTAAGATTAAGAGAAGAATGAAATTAATTTTTTTTATCAAACTGTTCTAATGCACTGAAAAGGCAGAAATAATTAATTGAATTGTCTTACTCTTTGAACAACTGATACAAAAAATAGTCGCGCAGAAATACCTGCTCTGTTGTATACGAAATTGACACTTTACTCGACGAGATTTTGAATCTGTTATTCATAGAATGAGCTTCGCAAGACCATTAAGCTCAATCTTTTTCCTCTTTTAGTGCATTTGAAGGCGCGTTCGAGTTGACGGTCAAAATGCTCCGAGCGCACTCCACGTCTACTTTTGAGTTTTTTTTGACGCTCGGAGCGTGCTCGATCGCGTTCGTTTTGAATCAGAAAGAGTAGATCGAGCGCGCTCGATGTGCCTCAAGCTTTTGGAGGAGCACTGCGAGTTTTTTCCAGCTGTCATCTGTTGCTGTCATAATATCCGAACAATTCACGATTTATTATTACTTTTCAATTTGAATTTGAAGCTCGCGACATTGTGAACAGAGAATGAGAAAAAGAAAAATAGAAGATGCTCAGGAAAGACGACACAAAAAAAAGTTGAACAGGTTGGATAGGTTTCTGGATTTATATCAACTTTCTGTTGAGCACCAAATTGGGAAAAAATAGGTGAAACGAATACTGAAGCTAAAAAAAATGCATCTTTTCCAGAAAAAAAAAATCAATCATGATATCCAAAGGCCTCATTTATAAGTATTATTGTCAATAAAGACCAAAGAATTTAAATTAATAAGTCTTCAGATCTCATAATTTGATAAGGAATATTATTATGTTGTTTTCAGATTGCAAAATGTGTTGAATAAAAACATTAAATAAAATCATAAAGGTTTTATTAGTTATTTTCTCTTGAGTATAAATAATTTGCAATGTTGTTTCGTTTTCCAATTGCGATTCTGTTATGATCTCTTCCAATGACCACATTCCCTGGCCGCATCAACATTTCTTCTTGAATGACCTCATTCAAACTGATTTCCAAATCTTCATTATCTACACAAATATTGTGCAAAATGCAGGTTGCCATTATTATTTGAGGAATGATTTCAACTCGAGTAGCTTCCATCAATTTTAGTCTTCTGAATCTTCCTTTTAATAGAGCAGTACAGTCTCTTCCACGAAAAATTTTATTTTTTCCAGCCTTTCCATCCTTTCTTTATTTCCATCTTCATCATCGGAATCAAATATAAATAATTCGGCTACAAGCCGAATTTCCAAATTGTTCATATTCACAGTATTATGGGGTTTATTATAATATATTATTATATTTCTCACAAATCAATTCGAATTTCTGTCACAATACAATTCTTCCGTCAAGCTTTTACTCCACCGTGTTCGATTTGACAAAAGTGCTCGGGAGCTCCTCTTTCTACTCTGTTCACTATTCTACTCGCTCTACCGATCGTCAACTCAAACGCACCTCAAATGGAAGCTTGTCATTTGAAGAAATCAATTTAAATTTAATTTTCTTCTTCCAATCAGATTTCGATTTTCGATCAACTGCATACTCTCTGCGCAAAAATACCGAAAAATCTATTTTCGACAGAAACTTAGTCGAAACAACAGATTGCGCAACGTTCGAATATTCCTCGTACTCCAGTGAGGCGCATAGTGGCCCTTTTCCTGGAAACCGGCAGCGTTGCCCGGAGACCGGTGCCTGGTCGATCCAGAGTAACATCTGCAAGGGACGACCATTCTATCGCGAATGTCAATCGAAGGAATCGAAGTAATATTTCGAGGGCCTATAGACGAGTAGTACCATAAGGACACGATTACATTCATCTAATTTATAGGCAAGAAGACCTTTGAGAGTACCTCAGTATCTCAGCGACTCAATTTTTCCCGGGAAATTGTGCCCTTTCAAAACGGATCAATTATGTGCAAGGGGAGTATAATGTTTGGTCGCCGTACCCCTCTTACTATCGTTGAACAAACAATTACTGGTGCCATCTACGTAGAAAACATCATTGAACCAATCGTTGTTTCTCTGTGCAAGGAGTTTGGGGATAAGTCATATAGAACTCAAAGTATTACTATAAGTTCTATGCATGGGATAATTTCATTAATCAGGATTGTAACGCCCCTCCACATCCCACACGAAGGGTTAAAAATATTCTTTAAGAGAACAATATCCAGAGAATGAACTGGCCAGCAAACTCACCGGACATAAATCCAATTGAGCACGAATGGGATTACTCAAGAAGAGCAATATCCAATCACAAAAAATGAATTTTGCCAATCAGTTACTTAACGGGAAAAACTGTCAAATGTCAGTTTTTCGAGCCGAATTATTACTGATGGATATATGAATGAACAACAATAATAATAAAAAGGTGACGTGAGCATACTAGAAGTAGACGCTTAAGAGGAACAGGCGATTTTATTGGTGGTAAAAAAGGATGCACTGTTTTTATCGCTGTCAAAATGACAATCTTTAATTGACACATTTTATACAGGAGCTAATTTATCAAAAATGAATAAGCGACCAATTTAGATATTTTCTCATTCTCCTATTTTGTCCCATTCTGCATAAAGCAGAGAGTAACAAAAAGAGATGGGAGTTTCCGGAGTTATTCTCCTTGAAGGGAGTTATCCTCTTTGAAGCCGTCCCAGATACTGGATTTCATCAAATCTCTGGAACTGGAGGGCGACCTATCGGACCTGTATAGGAGGCGCGATGATAACAGCTCTGTCACGGGGCACAATAGACCTTAAGATTGCAGTGAACTGTAACCAATTTTTACTATAACTATAACAAACTGAGATTTTATGGGTTTTGCAAAATGGATCATCCCTGAAATCTGATAAAGATTGTTGAAAATAGTGTAGCTGTCGCAGCCATTCCGCATAGGAAAAGAATCGCGTTTGAGAAGGGAGTTGTGGTAGTACCTGGCTGGATTGTTTCCCCGAAAAATATCGCGGGATAACGGTCCATGGTTACTTCATCCACTGAAAGCTTTAATATTCCGGTAACGAAATCAAAATTGCGTGTATTATGATTCACTTTTTCCTATTCTGATACTACATTCCAATTCAATACATTGAATGTTATCCAGAAGAACTTTCTCTCTAATGCCCCATCAAAACAATTGTTCTCAGCAAAACATCGTGCATACCATCTCGGAAGAAACAAACGCTTTTATCTGAAGGCAAGACGTTTCTCCGCCACTGAATAGCATTCAATCAAATTCCTGCATACTTTCACTCGTTGCGTAATTTCGCAGCCTCCTAGATGAGTCGGTGTACGAGCGAGGTCGTTAGGAAAAAAATATAGATTCGTTACTTTCACCGTTGGTCTCGTCCCGACTGTCAAAAGGCCAGCTACTCTCTGCTAGCAAGATCAAGGATATGGTGCTCGGGGTCTGCGTGTTCTCGGTTGTTCCTCCTTCAATGTCACTTTCTAACGGATAAGTCATTTCCTCAGCTGCTCATCGAATTAGTGTTCAGCTCACAGAATGGGAGTTAGGAGTATCGCGTAATTTACAGGTACGGATTCCTTCCAAAAGGAGACCTCGTGCAGATTGCATTTTGATGAATATCAGAATATGAGAAGGTGGTGGTTTTCTCTCGGCATTCAAGATGTCAAATCTTTCTGAAATTTTCAACTTCGTGTCTTCCAAGGAAGTCCATCTAAAGAAATTTCCTATTTTCTTCTGCTCTAGTAAATAACAACGAACCATTATATTTCAAGAGATAATTGACTCTGAAGGGCCAAACATGCAAATCGTTATATAATTCGATGCTCTCACGCACTTGATTTTTCATGAATGACAAATAGTAGCACCCTGTTTTTGAAAACAAATGGAGATTTGTAGTTAAAGTGGCTTTAACTGTTTTAGCAAGACACGTTTATTACGAAAATGGTGTAACATCACATTTTTCCAAAACCTCAGTATTGACTATTCGCTGAAAAGATTGGAAGGTCTGCTAATCGTTAGAAATGAAATAATTAACTGGCCATCAATAAATTGAGATTTGGTACCTTCTAGGGGTTAATATTTGATGTAGTTTAGCAACTATAATAAACTTCTAGCTGAAGATCCTTTGAAATTCCATATCGAGAGTTGCGTTAGTGAAATTCCACCTGGTTTATAAAAATTGAGATTCGATCCTGCAAAGTAAGATGCTGTGTGCATTTTTTGTTGTGTTATTGAAGAAATGATAGTTGGATATAAGTCCTTTTGAATGAAAAATTTGCCTATAAATTTCAAATATTTTCATGAATTAATTTCGAAAACATGTTTTCCTCACTGTCACTGGGAAACTCTCTAAATCTTTTCAGTACGTCCCTGACGTTATGCTCTATCGATTTCTGCCTCATTTTCAACGAGGTGCTAAACATTTTATTATTTGCGTAGGCAAGTGATCAATTGGTTTATAAGTAGCATTTGTTATTTCGGAGTTTTATAACATGACAATACCAGAATTGTCACCTCATATGTGAACAATAATGGTGGGCTAATGATAGAGACAAGATTTTCGCCAGAAATTTACATAAATTGTATATTGGATAAAATAGTTTACCCATATCTATACCTTTTCAACTTCAAATTGGGATCTATCAAAATCAAAATGGGAATTAACATTTTAAGATTGGGAATAATCAATTTCAAATTGAAACGGCATTCGTGGCTATGTATTTCACGATCAGGCATGATCAGAAGATCTTTATATTGATGAATGATGAAACATGAGGAAAAAACTATTAATATATATTTGAACTTATCAAACATTCGAAAAGTGTAAGAAAATTCCATATTTGTGCTCAAACTCTCATATCAAAAAAGGTCAAAACATCAGGTATGAACCTATGGATATGAGCCAAATATCTTATACAGGTACTAACTGTAATGGTTCATGGTTGATATATTTATTCTTATCGAATTTTTCGTTCTTTGAAGACGAAATTCTGTCTGTGTTATGTTTCCATTATGAAAAAGAAATTGTAGACTTATCGTTCGTTACTTACTTTGGACAAATTTGAGAGTTAATAACATATCGAGTAATTCAAAGATCTAATTCACATGGATGTCATTCCAATATGAAATTGATTATTCCCAATCCGATTCTGATTATTCCCAATTTGAATATGTAAGTTCCCAATTTGATTTTGATTGTTCCCAATTTGAAGTTGAAAAGTTATAGTAGGTAATCATACCATAGTATAAATCAAAGTCGCTTTCGCTGTCTGTCCCTATGTATGCTAAAATCTTCCAAACTACGCAACGGATTTTGAAACGGTTTTTTAATAAATGAAGTGATTCAAGAGGAAGGTTTATGTGTATGATACCTACATGCATAATATTGTAGAGAAACACTGATGAATTTACAGGTTTCTAATGTGATGTCATAAATAAAGATATTTTTTTCCGCTTACATTGCAAACGCTGACTGAACCCCACGAGATAAATCAAAATAATGTACTCGGTATTGTACTCCTAAAAAAGGCCAACAAAAAAGTCCGCGATGGTATATGTCTATCTCTAATCTCTCAAGGATAACCCACAATAACCATTTTTCATCCTTTACATTTAACGGGAAAAAATGGCTTATTTAGGAAGTTATTTTAAGCAATACAGCATTAATTAGGATTGGATATCGGGTTATTTTGGAGTCTAAACAGGTCTTTTTATTTCGTGGTGCTCTTTATTGAGATACCTAAGCTTTCGCTTCCGTTGTGAAGCTTCTTCAGAGGTCTGGAAGGATATAAAAAATTACATTACAAAAAACATTCCGTACAATACACATTCGAAACTTACCCAATGTGAGGATAATTATTAAACTTCGCTCCATACGCAGATGGAATCAGAAATGACACTATAATATGATTAAACCTATTAATATTCTCAACCAAATCTACAATATTCAATAAACTCTTAAACTTCATGAACAAATTAGTCGTAATAAAATCACAGACAATTAATCAGTCATAACCATATATCTACTAATACCTATATGGCTTATACGCCTGCTAATCTGAGTCTGAAAGTGAAGCCAGATCTTTGGTAACGATTGATTTGTACGCATGCGTCAACTCGAAATTCGAAAATGACAATAGACTTGGAGGTTATGTTATTTATTTTAGACTTCAAGATTTTCTTGCATAGATATGTCTTGCATGAAAACGTTCTACTAAAACATTTCCATTTCAGTTTTCACAAAGAAATAAATGTTATAAGATTTCAGAAAACTATTAGATTCATCGTATCGAAGGGAATGCATTCTTTTAGCCGGAATAAATATTGATAATTCAATTCATGTATCAAGGATTTATCGAGAAATTTTCGTCAGAGGTTTAATGGAATTCCGATAAAATAATACGTAGGTATGCCTGAACATCATTGCTGTGAGAATTAAGGTTGATAAAATGGTAACTCACATAGTTAAATAAACTCTCGTTATCAAAGTAATGTAGAAGTCAAAAAGATTCTGTGTTTTAGGTTAATTGAATAGTGAATATTTCATTGCTGAAACAAAATTGGAATGTGTTTTTTCAGTTAGGTATTCAAGGATATGTTTATTTGCAATGTTGCATCCCAATAGTTGTTCTCTTCACAATTTTTTTTTGATAAGAAGTCTACAATTTTTGTCTCGTTTTGTTGATCTACTTGCTCAGGGTTCGATGAGGTTTCAATTCTGAATGAAAAATTCTTTCTTTGCTTCAAACATTCCTTTTTAAGATCCCACTTATAGCAACTATTGAAGATAATATCAAGTAGAGGCCATAAACATTAATTATTTAAATTTGCAATTTCTTTAAATGATGTATTCAATCATTCTATGTAATAAAACAAATAATAACTATTTTACAGTTTATTTATACATTTTTTCATAACAACTTCATACCGAAAATTATTGTTAAGGAAGAGAAAAAACAAGTTTACATGCTGAGGTAGGTAGAGTTGGATGAACTTATTCTTAATTGAGACATATGACGTTTTGTCTACTTTGGTGGATTGGAAAATATGGGGCCTCTTCGATAAGGTTTTTTGGGAAACAAGCTTTCATGACATATTCAATATGAGTAAAGTATTAGAAAAGTTTGAATCCTCCTCCAATTTTAAAATGGTACATGAAATTAGAAATATTTTCTTACTATGAGTTTTCAGGTAAACTATGAATTTTTAGTCCATGATCCATATTATAATTGCTTACATAGTAAGGGAAATAGCCGTCAGAATAAGGGTAAATCCAAAATTATTCTCAGAAGGGCACTTTTGAGAACAAGTTGAACTTTTCTAATTGGATTTTTATGCGTTTTGGATTATGGCATGAAAAAGGAGTTTGTTGGTAGTACCCTCATAGAAATGTGCAATTTTTTAATAACCCAGGGACTGCATGTTCCATTAAAATTGAATGAGAGGCTATTATTATGACAAAGTGAGAACATGAGAGTGGAGGTAGCAGTACATACACTAAGTAATACAGTATTGCAAAAACACTGTTGCTTTATTTTGTTAAATTTTCAATAATACCATCTGAATAGTGAGTAGGAGGATAATATGTGATCTAAAAAGACATACCGTTGATTGGAAGGAAGATAGTGGATTGTCTGTAAACAGTGGAAGATTAAAATCATGCAAATTTTTTGCTAAAACAAGATGAGTACGTAATGTTGTGGTGTATAAACCTAGAGTGGAACCTCGATATAACACATTTTAGACCAATATCACCTTAGTTTAATTAATTACTTGTTATAACGAATCTCTACTGGTTCCCCACCGATTTGTTATATCAAGGTTCCACTGTGTTTATATGACGTAATCAAAAGCCAAGGCAAATTTACTTCTCAATACGATGAACATAAATACAGAACCCAGATAATATGTGACAAATAATTTATCAAGTTTCAGAATGCATTTATTCTAGAGTCAGTTTAACTGACTGATTTCATTCATTTGATGAAAAGAAAAACGCACCCAATATGTGTGTTACAGTTTTTTCACCTAGAGGTACATTGCCATTAAAAACTTAGAGCCAACCCTTTCAGTGGGTTACTATTCAAAAAGAGATTTATACTTTATAAGATGTCCTCCATCCAAACCAAAATTGACTTCTCTAAGTGTTTTCTATTAGTACCTTTCCCTGTAAAATAACTTTCAACAAAATGTCTTCCTCAAATCCTCATTTATGCGACATCATTATCAGCATTTATGTGACATAGGTAGAGCCATCCATTGAGATCTTTGCAGGTGATTCTTAGGGAACCTGAAAATAATATAGTGGTAAAGGAGAAAGCATGAACGTATAACAGTAGTATTTGAATGTTTTACCTGTGATATGAAATCGAGCATGTAGGGTCACAAATGTAACATTTGTAAGTAGAACTCCTTCAAGACATGTTTAATTCCTTATTGAATAAAGGAACAACAACAAAATTTTCGAATAGATATAAGTATTATTCGGACCAACTATAACTATAAAGACTAACCAACTCAACTAGGTAAAAATACTTTGATTATATTGAACGCGAAAATTAACAATAACAACAACGAACAGAATGAAAAAACGAACGAGAATTTAAATTATTAACAAACCATGAATGTTCAATAAGAGCGGAGGGTAGAAACGGAACGCAAACGGATCAAACTGGGGAAACAAACTTCGATTATATCATTATATCAAACACGAAAATGAACAACAACGAATAATTTGTTTGGTTATGAGCGTAAATATCCACATGAAATAATACATCACATTATTAATTTTACGTCTATGACATAATAAAATGTGCCAGAGAGAGATAGAATAACCACGATATTTTTATTCTTAATATTTCTGCACATGCGCAGATCTGGATCGTTACCAAAGCCCAGCTTCAATTTTGATTGGCCTATTACCTATATAGGAATTATTAGATATAGATGCATAGAACACCTGGTGAAACGACTCCTAAGTAAAAATCGTGAACAAAATTTGTAGATCAAAACAATTGAAATTTTGTGCTACTTCCGGAATAATCCGCAATATTCATCGGTCGTGGCGCGATGATCAGTATGATATAGGTTATGTTATGTTTGAATGACAAGATGACAGATGTGTTTAGGGAGTACATATTATTTTGAATAAAATCGAGTTTCGCTCAGTTTAAAGTTCACCAGGCTAAATGAACGGGTGCTACTGTGTAAGCTTTACAACTTTTTCATCAATTTCTTGTTACGGTAAGTACTAAAGAACAAATCGTAAATAACAATTCTTAATCTATTTCTAGTGAGTTATGAAGATAATATATCTTCTACAAAAACTGTTGTGTCATATGGTTATTATTTGAAGTGGAATGGAAGGAATTGATCTAACTCTTGAACAGGTTTGCTTCTCATAGTGATTATTCAGTATTCTCAAAGGATATCGTTCTATTCTATACTAAAATGGTAACTTGAGGGAATCTGTCTAAAAAGTGGTTCCAGAAGAATCTCAAAATCGCAGCGAAGCTGCCATACAGTGAGGAAATTTTCAGAATTTTCTAAATTAAATTTCGATTATTATTCCCTGTATGGATTAATTGAATAAGTAGGTACACAGTTCTATTTTTATGCGCAAAAACTTGTAGAATATTACTTTTCTGTTTTCAGATTTGGAGAAATGATTGACATGAAAAACAGAATAAATATAATATGCTCAAATATCTTAAATTTTTCTTTGGATGGGCTCAAGTGTGAAGATATATTACTATGGTGAGTAAACCTTTTTTAGTAATCATATGATTTCTGTGGGTAATGTTATTGTTACAAAAAGTGATAGTAATCAATTTATTAATCACAATTAGAGAAATAATTGAATATAATAATAGGTTTGATAAGGAATTTATTGATAATTATTGTGACATAAATGTAAATAATTATTGAATTGAACCATTAGTATGAAATTGTTTAGAGAATAAGCTGACAAGGAAATTGTTTTCTTAAAATGAAATATCTTCTTCCTCTTTTGAAAATTATATATAATCTTATCTCAATAGAAGAGTGCCTTCATGCTGGTCAACTGTTTAAAAATACCTGAAAATCACTTCCCTTTTTTTCACAATGATTCAACTTTTACGTGAAAGCTTTAATCTTAATGAGTGTATCCTGAAAATATTAGATGTCACGAAGGTCTTCATCAGAGGCTATAAATTCTTGTTTTCTAATGTTTTTATCAATGGATAGGAAAATAAATATCCCCACCAAGAATTTTGTATGGAGGATTTGAATTTTCATCCATTCCCGAAGAAATAGCACTTGGTTACAAACCTGTTGTAAAATGTGAAACAGATTATTATATCTATTCCTTGAAGAGTTATTGAAAACAGTTTTTTCCAGTACTAGCACTTTGCTTACATTGTTATATAATCAATCCACTGGCCTTAAATTCAAATATATCATTAGGATTAAAACAAATCCTTTCGCAGAAATTGCAAAGGCTTCATCTGGTTCCGTAAACCTTTCTTCTACCTCAGACACAGCACCTTCTCCAATTTCTATGTCGAAAATTACTTTTTTTTTCTCTTTCAGCTCACGAAAATGAAGGAGAGATTTCATCATTTCCCCACCTGTCACATTGCTACCTCTGGGAGGTTTTATCAAAGAAAATAGGGACATTAGCCTGAAAATTTGGCCAACCTGAATGGACGCTGGATGGGTATTGCATCCACCAGCTGCTCTCATCATACCAAAGAAGTGCTAAAAATTTATATTCAATTTACTCCATGATATTGAAATGTAATTTTGAATTCCATAAGTTATATATTAACTCCAGATGATCTTGATTCATTCTGGATGTCATCAAATACTTAAAACCTATAGAATTTAGATATTGTGCCAAATCCATTGTGCATCTGATGGTTGCTCTCAAACCATGAAATGTGGAATCTGTTAAAAACAGTTTTTGGGGAGAGCATTGCTTCCATAAATCCATGTAGATTAAAAAGGTATCTAAGTACTGTAAAAATTCAACAAAAAATATAAATTGATATAAGTTTTGGTTTTATTGATATGTTCTCATGAGATTTTGCTATATGATCATTTTTATAGTATGAACAGAGTTTTGATAAAACACCATACTTTCTGTAGAGAACATTATTTAGGCTTCTTCAAAATTTCAATAATGAAATTTAACAAAGGCACCAATCATCAATTTATCTATAAAATACAGTTTTGGTTAGAATGTGGGTATTACTAATCAAAATTTTTGTGGATGGTGTTTACCTCATATTCTAAGGAATTTATCCTCAATCCAGTATCTGGAAAAATTCTTTTTTTGATAGTTTCGACAGAAACACTATAACACCTGTAGCTTGCAAAAATTGCCTTTGAAGCTCTGAATGAGATACTGCGGGATTTCTTCTTGCTGTTTGGGCTAAAAAGCGATCCTGCCTTTCTGTAGTTACTCTTCCACGACTTCTTCTTTAGGGTTCCTAACTCCAGAAACCTTGCATAGGTTTTTGAAACAACCCCTTGTGTAACCCCCATCGTTCTTGCAATCTGTCTTTGTGACATACCTTGTTCTGCCATAGTAATAATTCTAAATCTCTGGACTTCCGATAACCCCACATGAGGCATTTTTTTTAAAACTTCGCAAAAAAACAAAATATAAATTCACTGCGACGTTCGAACGAAATGGTAAAATCGACACTGCAAAGCCAAATCTTATCAAGTGCTTATGAACCTAACTGTTTTTGTGAGTAAACACATGCACTTTTTATTTGCTTCTAACGAAAAATATATCAAAATAATATTTCATCTTAATACTGGGTGATTCCATATAAGTTTGGTTGTGTGTATATTATTCTCTCACCTTTGGTATCGGGTATAATTGGATCGATTTATTATCGATTCTCGACTATCCGCAGATAATACAAAAACGCATTTTTACGAAAAAGAATATAACGATCAAACTGCAAACACAACTAATATCAACCAACTAAATTAACAAAGGACTAAGGAGATACAACAAATATTTCTATCAACAAATATTCCACAATAATCTCATCAAAACAATAAATGTCATAAATTCCATCAAAACATGCTAGGAGCTCCTAGATGAATGTCATAAGATTGTGGTTATGGAAGAAAAGCGCGACCTCTTTCGGGAGAAATGAAAAGCCGCACAAAGTATCACGTGATCAATCGACAAGAAAGTCTTAAACAAAATCTAATCAGTTCCAACACCAGGTATTCTATGCATCTATTATTAGATATATGGTCATAACATACTTTGGTTAATAGATGCATAGAATACCTGGTGTTGGAACTGATTAGATTTTGTTTAAGACTTTCTTGTCGATTGATCATGTGATACTTTGTGCGGCTTTTCATTTCTCCCGAAAGAGGTCGCGCTATTATTCCATAAAGATTTATGACATTCGAAATTGTTTTGAAGTTTTGATCAGAGACAACTGTCATTGTGTCATTTCTCTAAAAACATAACATAACCTATATCATACTGATCATCGCGCCACGACCGATGAATATTGCGGATTATTCCGGAAGTAGCACAAAATTTCAATTGTTTTGATCTACAAATTTTGTTCACGATTTTTACTTAGGAGTCGTTTCACCAGGTATTTCTATGCATCTATTTTGGTTATAACGCGTACACAGAACAACAACATGAATTCAAACGTCAAAAGAGATAAAACATGGTACACACGACCATACAGAATAAGTCCCGGACTCTACCTAAATGTGTTCGATATTAACCTTTTATTCTTAATGAGTTCTAGCAAGTTACAATAAATTGGACCCACGTCCCCTGCATCATTTACAATGTTAACGTTTTTGTCATTATATTTAATTTCAAAGCTTTCAAGAAAACATCGTTTTTCCCTGTTAGCGCATGATCTTATTATGCTGCAATTTTCGAAATTGAATTTGTGTCCCGTTTCAACTGTATGTTTAGATAACCCACACGAAGGCTTCATCATGTCACAATCTTTCTTATGTTCGTCTACTCTCGTCTTAAGTCTTCTACCTGTTTGCCCTATGTATTCTCCCTCACACATGCCACATTTGATGTTATAGACCACATTTATCTTGTCCATCAATCTACATTGATCCTTCAATTTACTATATAGTATAGAATGCAAAGTGTTGTCCACCCTTGTTACTACTTTAATATTGTCAAATCTAGAAAACATCGAAATCAGATTGCCAGTAAGAGCTGGGATATAGGGTAATGAAAAACAGGAACAATTTCTCAAATCTATATTCACTCCTTCCGATCGTACATCACTGCCATGCAATTCTGGAATACTATCAGCTGGGTTTTCAAAAAGTAGTCTATTTATTAATTTCAGGGGGTAGCTATTATCTAAGAGGAGTTGTTTCAATTCTTCAAGGTTATCCATATATGATGTTGGGTGAACCATTCTTTTCAGACGGTTCCTCAAACCGATGACTAAATTAATTTTGTGTCTTAATTCGTGATGTGAGTGAAAATTGAGGTACCTTCCCGAACTAATTTCCTTCCTGAACCAGCTACATATTATTTCTCCCCGTTCTGTTCTCCTCAACTTCAAATCCAAGTAAGGTAGAGTGGAATTTTCTTCTACTTCAAAGGTAAACTTGATGTTATCATCATATGAATTGAGCACTTGAATGATATCTTGTATGGAATCTCTCGGAATTGTGACAAACAGATCATCGACAAATTTTTTAACAAATGGAATGTCAAAAGCCAGTTTCGGTAGTGTGTCATCTAATAGGTCATCTACCACAATTTGTGCAATAATGGGTGCGATGTCTGCACCCATAGGAGTACCCTTTACCTGACTGTAGTACTTACCCTGGAACTGACAGTAAGTGGTGTCATAAATCAACCTGAATAGCAAGAGAAAATCATCTAACGGAATGGGAGAGAAAACCTCTATCCTGCTCCAACGTTTCATGATGGAGCTAACTGCCCGTTCAACGGTGACATTCGTAAAAAGGGAGACCACATCTAAACTAGCCATCACGTGATCTTGTGGAACTCTATAATCTGCCAGCTGGTCAACAAAGTCGAAAGAGTCTTTTATGTGGTACCTATTGTTACTATCATATGACTGGGTTAATATGTCTTTTATGAATTTAGATATTTTACTGTTAGGAGTGTTTATGCAGGCTACTATGGGTCTCATACTTATAGGATTCTTATGTATCTTAGGTAAAGTGTAGAACTTCGGTGATACCGCATTATAGGTTCTCAGTTTGGATGCCCGGTTCTTGTCTAATTTGCCATCCTTCTCCAGCTTTGAGACAACTCTGTTTATCTTATTTTGGAATTTCAAAGTTGGATCCTGTTCCAGCACTTTATAATGATTTGTGTCATCGAGAATGTTGAGTGACCCAGTAATATAGACCTCCTTCTGCATCATCACCGTAACGTTGCCTTTGTCAGACTTTGTGACAACCAAGTCAGGGTGTTGCTTTAAGAAACACCTTGTGAAACATATATCCTTAAGTAATGTAGGATTGGTAGGGATTTGTCTCTTGTGCAGGAAGTTAGTAAAGATGTTAGTGGCTCTAGCCCTCAAGATGTCTCTATGTTCAGTGTCAACGCGACTCAGAATGAGCTCAAAATCAGCCAGCAGGGCACTGAAATCAATTCTATTGGGGTCATATACACTAAACTTTGGTCCCAACGACAGTATACCTTTTACTGTCTCTGGTATTTCTATATCTGTCAAGTTTCTCAACCACCTATTCTCTGTTTTGATGTGGCTAGATATTCTTTGATTGTTGATGAGTTTCTCCAACTTTTGTTGTTGTTTCAGTTTAGTCCTATGGAAGTTCCTGTCAAATTTTATCCCTTGACGTCTGCGAAACTCTCTCCAAGTACTAGAGGGGATAGTCTGCCTGATTTCATTCTCTAGTGCTATCAATTTTCTTTCACAATGTGTGAGACCTTCATTGGTTGACTTAATCTCTACATTTAAGATCTTCGTGTCTAATCTTAGTTTCATTCTATCGACACGGTTCACATGTCTGCCATTGATAATGTCTGAATGGGGTAGGTGAATCCAATTTCTGTTCTGTATGTGTCCAGGGAATATGTGTTCCTTTCTGCAACGCAACAGGAAAATCCTATGGTTGAGTATGGAGCTCAGTTTGATGTACAGGTTTGACCATGATCGCATCTTTCTGGCTGTTGGAATACCGAAAGTAATCTCGATGGTGTTAAAGAAACCCATGTCTTGAATCTATGGAAAGTTATCGACTCAACTTAACTACTTAAGGATATATGTTTCACAAGGTGTTTCTTAAAGCAACACCCTGACTTGGTTGTCACAAAGTCTGACAAAGGCAACGTTACGGTGATGATGCAGAAGGAGGTCTATATTACTGGGTCACTCAACATTCTCGATGACACAAATCATTATAAAGTGCTGGAACAGGATCCAACTTTGAAATTCCAAAATAAGATAAACAGAGTTGTCTCAAAGCTGGAGAAGGATGGCAAATTAGACAAGAACCGGGCATCCAAACTGAGAACCTATAATGCGGTATCACCGAAGTTCTACACTTTACCTAAGATACATAAGAATCCTATAAGTATGAGACCCATAGTAGCCTGCATAAACACTCCTAACAGTAAAATATCTAAATTCATAAAAGACATATTAACCCAGTCATATGATAGTAACAATAGGTACCACATAAAAGACTCTTTCGACTTTGTTGACCAGCTGGCAGATTATAGAGTTCCACAAGATCACGTGATGGCTAGTTTAGATGTGGTCTCCCTTTTTACGAATGTCACCGTTGAACGGGCAGTTAGCTCCATCATGAAACGTTGGAGCAGGATAGAGGTTTTCTCTCCCATTCCGTTAGATGATTTTCTCTTGCTATTCAGGTTGATTTATGACACCACTTACTGTCAGTTCCAGGGTAAGTACTACAGTCAGGTAAAGGGTACTCCTATGGGTGCAGACATCGCACCCATTATTGCACAAATTGTGGTAGATGACCTATTAGATGACACACTACCGAAACTGGCTTTTGACATTCCATTTGTTAAAAAATTTGTCGATGATCTGTTTGTCACAATTCCGAGAGATTCCATACAAGATATCATTCAAGTGCTCAATTCATATGATGATAACATCAAGTTTACCTTTGAAGTAGAAGAAAATTCCACTCTACCTTACTTGGATTTGAAGTTGAGGAGAACAGAACGGGGAGAAATAATATGTAGCTGGTTCAGGAAGGAAATTAGTTCGGGAAGGTACCTCAATTTTCACTCACATCACGAATTAAGACACAAAATTAATTTAGTCATCGGTTTGAGGAACCGTCTGAAAAGAATGGTTCACCCAACATCATATATGGATAACCTTGAAGAATTGAAACAACTCCTCTTAGATAATAGCTACCCCCTGAAATTAATAAATAGACTACTTTTTGAAAACCCAGCTGATAGTATTCCAGAATTGCATGGCAGTGATGTACGATCGGAAGGAGTGAATATAGATTTGAGAAATTGTTCCTGTTTTTCATTACCCTATATCCCAGCTCTTACTGGCAATCTGATTTCGATGTTTTCTAGATTTGACAATATTAAAGTAGTAACAAGGGTGGACAACACTTTGCATTCTATACTATATAGTAAATTGAAGGATCAATGTAGATTGATGGACAAGATAAATGTGGTCTATAACATCAAATGTGGCATGTGTGAGGGAGAATACATAGGGCAAACAGGTAGAAGACTTAAGACGAGAGTAGACGAACATAAGAAAGATTGTGACATGATGAAGCCTTCGTGTGGGTTATCTAAACATACAGTTGAAACGGGACACAAATTCAATTTCGAAAATTGCAGCATAATAAGATCATGCGCTAACAGGGAAAAACGATGTTTTCTTGAAAGCTTTGAAATTAAATATAATGACAAAAACGTTAACATTGTAAATGATGCAGGGGACGTGGGTCCAATTTATTGTAACTTGCTAGAACTCATTAAGAATAAAAGGTTAATATCGAACACATTTAGGTAGAGTCCGGGACTTATTCTGTATGGTCGTGTGTACCATGTTTTATCTCTTTTGACGTTTGAATTCATGTTGTTGTTCTGTGTACGCGTTATAACCAAAGTATGTTATGACTGATTAATTGTCTGTGATTTTATTACGACTAATTTGTTCATGAAGTTTAAGAGTTTATTGAATATTGTAGATTTGGTTGAGAATATTAATAGGTTTAATCATATTATAGTGTCATTTCTGATTCCATCTGCGTATGGAGCGAAGTTTAATAATTATCCTCACATTGGGTAAGTTTCGAATGTGTATTGTACGGAATGTTTTTTGTAATGTAATTTTTTATATCCTTCCAGACCTCTGAAGAAGCTTCACAACGGAAGCGAAAGCTTAGGTATCTCAATAAAGAGCACCACGAAATAAAAAGACCTGTTTAGACTCCAAAATAACCCGATATCCAATCCTAATTAGTTGTTGAGTCGATAACTTTCCATAAATACAGCATTAATCCTTATCCAATTAAGTACCTAAAATACATTGTCCATTCAATATAGATCAACATCTTCCTTAACAGCATGTAATTTAAATGAATATTTCCGAAGATATTACAGATTTAAATGCAGGGACAGAGCGGTGCGGCTCCGGCACTACCGTTTTTTATAAGGATTGCATTGCATCCGTGCGAAGCCGGTGCGGGTCGCTACTATTTGATAAATTTGTATGAGTTGAAAAATTTCTGCTCTGTATGGCTTTTCTCATGTCTGGAAATAAATAACATTTGAGATATTCAAAATCGAATCAAGTATCAAATACTCGTGAGCTTTTTTTGCGGAGGAAATGATTTATAACCAAAGAATAAACTGCCTAACTAAACTCCAGAATGTGACTTTTGTTTGCTTCTTGAATATCTCTAAAAGATGAATTGTTTATTCAATTTTCTTCACAAAGATTTGCTGAATATTCTCGTACTTCATGAAATTTTTGAGCTTTCGTTAAACTCACCAGGGGGCTATATTATTTGGCCTGCATGTGTGTATTCATCGAACATTGAGCCGATAATGATACTGAACGGTAAGATTCGACTAACTTGCCGAATCCGTGGTAAAATTCAATTATGGCCGTCCGACCATCCAGCCGTGATCACGACAAATCTCGAGAGGATAAACTTAGAAACTCGAAGTTTTCAGGGTAGGTTCGTTAACATTGCCGTTCGAAATTTCGATATGCTGATAATTTCGTACACACGTATTTGATCCAGATAAAATTTCGCATTAAGATGGATAATTGGATAATGGTGTATTCAAGATAATTGCAAAATTTCATTCAGATCTCTTATGCAGAACCCTATAAAATTCTAGCGAATTTTCGAAAAAAGATTCCCAATATCTGGGATTATGGCAGTCCCAGAAAAGACATATAGTGTTGATAGTGTCATAAAGTTCGCCAATTATATGTTTGAATTGTTTTCGTCTTTTACTTGAGACTCTCTAGTAACTGTAGATCTTGTATGTGATTCAAAGGTGATCCAACTTATTGCAATCGCTTCTAACAATACAGAAGTTTGTATTTTGTGTTGCATAAAGTTAGGCGCATAAAATATCGGCTGACTTTGGGAGTGTTCTGGTGCATGAACCAATTTATTGTGTTGATCAGTTCTGATTGGAGAATTTGAATTTGACTGATCTAGAAGGAACCCAATTTTCGCATATCGCTCGATAGTATGAAGTAACATTTCATTTTCCAATTGACAGGGTGAATCGTTTACTTGTATTTTCATCGGGTATAGTCAAAGATTTTCACCAACTGTGGACTCCTCGCATCAAACGAAACACTATTTTCCTATGCCATTTCGTGAAATACGAACATCTACATATCTTCGGAACCATTATTTCAAATGAACTGAATTTAGGAGAAATGTTTACCCCCTTCATGGTGCCAATCCACACTTCAATATTTTTTCTGGTCACATAAAACTGAATTAGTGTATTCATATAATCATCATTTCTTCAAAACTATCCTAGCAAATGTTGGTCAAAACATTCCTCTAATGAATTGAAAATTTCATCTCATTCGGGGTTCCCCCGAGACTACTCATTTCATTTTATTTAAATTCCCTACGAAATGGAATGGTCAGTCCAAGTTGAAGGAATAGACGAAGGTTTGCTAAGCCATGTAATGTAATGAACCACTTTTTATTGGATATTGAAAGAGGTGTTGAAGTTAGTGGAGGTTATTCAGAAGACGAGATTTTTATAAGTAGGAATCCAATTAGCCAAATATTTACTATTATTAATTCCAAAGACTAATTCAATATTTTGTTGACTAAAAAAATTTCAATTCAAATATCAATTTGGCTAGCTTATTTTGGGGCAGCCTGTATAAAAGTGATGAATACTACTCTATTTGGAAACTGTCATTTGTTGAATATAAGACATCAACATAAACTGAAATAACGAGCATTTTAACCTTGTTATACTTGTCAGTTTGAACTACGTCCTAGAAAGAAGATAACTAGATATATTTCCACCACATAATTCTCTACCTATAATTTGATCCTTGAAATTGGAAGTGAATCATTGCCAAAGGCCAGTGACAGTGAGAACTATTGCGCATGTGCGATATGAATATTGTGATTGAGTAATCGGCAGCACGAAGAAAATTTCATAGGGTATCCATGGTTACCAATTGATCGACCTTGGTGTTAATAGATCAATATACTATCGATATGATATATTGTTTATCCTGATTACTCCTAGGTCTCCTGAGGAGACCCCTCTGAAATTACAAGCTTCGAAGCTTGTAACTTGTGAGTTCGAAGAAGCAGTTGTGTTCTGTGTCGGCTTTGTTACTGTATCCTTACGCCACCTTAGGCACAGCACTGTGTTAATTCTTGACCCAACAGTGACATGGTGGCCACTACCGAGACAAGAAAATTTTTTTCCTAAACTCGAGATTGAACTCGCGACAATGAGCGAAATTCAGACCGTTAATACAGGGTGAGTCTTCGACTTTTCCATATATTTTGACTGAAGATTCTTGAGGTCGAAAGAAACCTTTTTATATTTTCCATTTCTCCGAATTCAGCTCTATTAAAAAGATATAGCCATTTGAGAAAAAATTGGGCTAAATACGTGCCTGATACGATTTTCTGGAATCGATGTGGAGTTCATATTTCTCGATTGAAATTGAGTTGATACATTTGGGAAATACTCAAGCACTGACCTTATTGGAATGAAAATATAACAAACACGACATTTCCTAACAAAAACACTTAGTTTTGTCCGATTATTTTTGCAATTGAAAAGCCATATTTCTTCCACCAAAATGAGTTCCTTCTGCGATTTTTCTGAAGATAAGTTTGTAAATTTTACTGATAACTTGTTTATATTTGCCTCGATATCTCAGAAAATATCTCATAAAAAATTGTTTTTTCACTTAACCAACATCATAACTCCATTAACCTAGGACCTAGGTCATAGGGTTCGAGATCAATGACCTGACCTAACCCGTCTTCTATGATACATATTCGATATTCCACAGAGCTTCCGAGACTACGATGCCAAATTGTGTTGATTTTCTTTAAGAACAAGAAAGCAGTAAGTCGCCTATCGTAGTAGCAGCGCGCAAGACCAACAGTTGTTTCACAGACCGAACAGGTTGTCCGTGGTTGTTGAATGACGCATGCGTATAGTAATAACCGGCGTGATAGACTAAGATTTGTCGATCTGTTTATTTATAAAGAATAATGCAATCAAGTGATGTGGTAATGTGATAATAACCGTGCATTGTCGAGTTTATAAAATTCCAAGAGGATATTGTTTAGATAGAAACATCGCTACAGATCATGTGGTGCTAAGTATCGTTTCATTTTTCATTAATTTCAATTCGATACGTGGTTTGTATGGGACATTCATCATTAATATCCGAATTTTGTATTCCATTAGCCTTTTTTTTAATATGGACCGATACCCAAAAATTTTTAATAGAAACTGTTTGTATGAAATGTATAATTTTATGCTTCTTTGAATTCAATTTCATCTCCCACATTTGTGGGATTTTATTATTACATATCTCTACATCGAACGTTTTTCCATCATAGAGAATTTAGTCTTGATAAAGTTGATGAACATTCTGACAACATATTGTTAATTTGTAAAGATGATCAGAGAGTTAATAATGTTCAGCTATCCTGTGACATTATAAATCCAGGAAAGCATCCAGATTATTCTTATGATTTTCGATTTTTTCGTCTAATTTTATAGAGTTAACTTGGGAACAACTCGAAAACGACGAGTTTCATCAAAAAAACATAAAAATACTTTCATTTTTGAAAATGATTGATTCTTTTGAGAATATGAACCGTTTATCTTTTTCGAGTGGTTTTATACTATTTTTGCGTGGATTTATGAGTCGGCTAAGCTGTTACTTTTATACCAGGAGAAATATTGAATAAATTTTGACTGAGGAATATGCACCATGAATAGAGTGAACAATCAACCAAAATTCAGTTCATTCGAAATAAAAGTTCCGAAGATATAAACAGGAAAGTGTTTTTTTCATGGGTTTTCGACACCCTATATCTTTCAAACGAAACCGAATTTTGAAAAACGGTCTAAAAAAGTGTTTCATTTGATGAGAGGAATCTACAGTTAAAATATATGTACAAGTCAAAGACCCTGTATAATAGTCATTCAAAATTTTGTTCTCCTAATTATTTGAAAATGACATATTCAACCTAAATATTTGTATTCACATGGGAGATGACAAAATCGAACAAAATTTGGACTAGATCGGTCAACCAGAACCATATAAATCGATAGCGGATTATTGACTAAAAATCGGAGATCAAAACGGCACTCTAGATTGCCGATCGGGTCCTACTTCCGGAATAATCCGCATTATTTCACGGTTATGGCGCCATTGCGGCAATGGAATATTTATATTGCGCGACCCCTTCGGGAGGAGTGAAAAGTAGGACCCCATCACAGATTTTCGATCGACAAAAAAGTCTTAGACAAAATCAGTGCCAACACCAGGTAATACATCATGGACGAGTTTTTTGATAGCTGCTGTAAAATTTTTCGACAACTGATAAAATCAATTCTTCTCATTTTTTTACGCTGGTCTCTGGGTATGGTGCTACTTGGTCAAAAAGTCTTTTTCCAATAAATATTATGCTTTGTGGATGTCTTGCAGTCCAGTTATAATTTTCTCTTCGTGATAAATAAATATCCTTAAAACATCTCAGTTCACACTTGATTTTGAGTTGAATTTACAGGGCTGGACCAGTCTCAACAGACAAACTAATTGAAAAACCCATCCCTTCTTCAATTACGAGGAGTAAGACACAAAACATTTGCCGATATAAACTACAAGTCTCTATCGACCAGTTATTCGTTTCATTTTCTTCTCTCCCATTCTTTTTTTGAATTTTTACCCTGTAGAAATTGGTCTTGGGGATTGGGAAGGTCATTCAATCAACAGAATTATTATGAAAGTTTTTATTTACATGATTCAATTACAATGACGATAGTGGAGAAAGATATATATGTACAAATGAATTTTTTTATGAAACTACAACGGAACTACAAAACTACTACTAAATTGAAGTAATATTTTGAACTTTCCGTCATGTCCACGGGACAAGTGTAGCCTGAAATGACAAAAATAAGTTAAAATGATAATAGATCAAGTTATAAACAAAAATATCACAACTTACGTGAAATACTGTGACTAAAGGCAGGTACTTTGGTGAAATCTAAAAGTGGATAATTTACCACCAGCCTCCATGATGATGTTCGATGTGCTCGTAATGATGAGGTTCTTCAATGATGACTTTCTTGACTACAGGGACGTGGATTTTCTTAACATGATGATGATGAATAGTATGTACTTTGTAAGGTACATGAATCACAACGTGCTCACTGAAAAAACGGATTAATGAATTTGTATATATTTATCGTTCTTTAAGGCCCCTCAATTTTGTGAAGAAGGTCCACAAATATTCTTTCATTTCATCTGAATAATGGCTTTGAATGGAGTTAAGGAATAGTATATTTCATTACTAGTCCAGAAAGTAAGCTTTTTCCGTGCGAGCGCGATGTGTTCCCGTGTGAGGCGGAGCCGAACACGGGAACTCGTGCAAGCACGGAAAAAGCCTTTCTGGACGTGTAATGAACGATATTTTTCATTACACCTCTCTGAAAACTATAACACGGGAAAAATTTTCAGCAGAAAGCATTTCGATATTATGAAACAATAATCATTCAAAACACTGACATCTACTGTCAGGCAATCGTTGCTCTGTGTCTCAGCATAGGAATCATAGGATGCATCTATGCCTCAGCGCACCGCAAAACTTTTTGCGGTGCGGCCGCACGGAAAAGAGTCATTTTCGATGTTCTAAATCAACATGTTTTGATAGGGTTTTCAGTGCGGTGTAATGAAAAATGGTTTTCAAGATTTATTCAGAGAAAGTCTATGAAGATGACAAGAATCACACTAAATGCATTTGAAACAAGGCATATGTGAGAATAAGTTCTAATTAATTTCTCACAAGTATTAGAAATTCTTTGAAAAAGCAGCTGGATGTTTGAGTAAATCCCTTGATATCATGATTAATTATCCGACAATACTATTTTCTGAATAAGTTCTATCCACATAAATGATTTAAATGACGATACCATATTTATCGCGGTTTATTTCTAATTCCCGCAATTCTTGACGAGTGACAATAAAAAACCTATTTCTTAATTATTGGTACTTTGGAGTTGTGACCATATTCACTTGCATAACTGGGTTACTAATGGTAAACTGCATTGAAAGAAATGAATTTCTCGCATGAGAAATCATATTACGACAGCTGATTAAGGCTTGATCAGTCGATTACCGGATAGGCGTGATTCTGCAAAGGGAAAGTTCGACAGGAAATGCAACCAAGTAATATTAATCTTATTTGTGCCGAAAAATTTCAATATTGATGCATTATATAACATTACTGTACACACAACGCGAGTTTATTATCTGGTAGGTACCTATACCAATCGATATCAACCATGCAAATGCAATTTCTTGTGAACCATCCTTAAAATTGTGTCAGGAGGAAATTATCAGAAATTTCCATATAAACTCAGGCTACACTGGAGATGATCCAAATTGGTTGTCTCGAAGTGAGTGAAAGCCACTTGGCAACTTGATTTGCCTCTGGGATACTTATTTCTTGTTAATCATATAGTATTTATGCGATAAATGAATCCCTAATTGCAACTGAAAAATTTGAACTCGTACCAAATAAGCACTTTCAGTTTGTGATGAGAAAACGTTTGGATATTAAATTTCGAGGAATTTCATGAAATGTTCCAATATTCGTTATAATATCTGAACAATTCTCATATATTCTGCATACATTTTTCATGATATTTTTCACTGTGAAAAAAAAATCTGGTATCATCGTTGTTCTGGTAAAAATAAATTGGATTTCTTCATGAAAAAATATTATAACAAGATGCTATAATATACAAAAAGTACCATTTCACTCTTCATAACAAGTCGTGCAATTGTTTTTTCGTAAGTGAAAATGATATCTATACATATATAAGATAAACCTAACGAGAAAAAATCTTCAGACTCATACGTGTTTGTTTCCTATTCATAATCAATAACATAAATGTCGGTTTACTCTTCAATAAGTAATGATAATTGTTTGGCATAATTTGTTGAAAAAGCAGCTTCTGAGCGCTCGTTTATCAGAGATTTGCATTCAAGAGTCCAAGAAAAAAATTTTTGGCAGCTGTCGAAAAAAATTTTACAGTATGTACCTACTGATATTGGAATTTATCGTTTTGACGGCGGTAAAAAAAATTTGACATCAGCTGTCAAAGAAATCGGATATGTTATCACAGAAATATTGGGAATTTTTCTCGTGCATAATTCACTAGCATTTCATCTAAGTTGTAGATACGAACGAAGGGGGGAGATTTCTTGCCTAATTTTAGGAAGAAAATCCTAAAAACATGGGCCGCCTTGTTTTCAAGGTAGAGGGTGTTCAATTTTAATTATTTTTTTGTTTTTCTTTTATAGTTTCACAAGATATTCAACTGACATTTATTCACCGCAGCTTAATATATGGATTTTTATGACAATTTTGATTTTTCGGAAAAAAAAAATTTTCTCGAAAACGGTATCAGAAATGATAAAACGACAAGAGACCATTAAGTCAAGTGAAACAATAAATGATTGAAAATTGATTTTGCAGGAACAGGATATTGATAGATGAAACAAGCCTTTTTCAATAAAAATTATTGAAATATTGAGGGTGTTGTGCTGAAGAACTATAAGGCCATCAAAATCTCAAGGGGGGCCATGGACCCCCTGCCCCCCCTGCGGGCGCCCATGGTTATTCTCCATCTGAATGTAAATTTTCATCTACAGTCTCTAGTCTTGAAATCATCAGGAAAACAAAGGGTCGGACGGCCATAGTTACGAACAAATTTCAAGTCTCTAAGTTTGTCCGTTCGAGAGTTATCGGGTTCACGGCCGGACGGACAGGCAGAATTGAATTTGACTACGGATTCGTGATCAGTGAGTCAAATCTAGTCCAAATCTATTTCCAATTCAAAATTCGAGAAATAAAGACATCGTGACCAAATGATATCTTTTAGGTATAGCAAGAAAGGAAATCTCCATACGCGTTTTTGTGATTTTCAAAAAAAACATCAATTAAGACAAAATTAATTCAAAAAATAATACTGAAACCGGTTCTTCCAGAAAAAAATTTATAAATTTCAATGAAATCTGAAGGCAAAATAGGAAATACTTAGGTAAATGGTTTCAAATTCTATTGAGCACTTGATTTTAACACTTACTGTTTATGTCCCCATCCTCCTGGAGCAGCACTGGCAACAGCCAGGACAACAGCCAAGAAAGCGAACTGAAAAAAAAATACAGATTGAATGGATTATGACCAAACACATTATTCCATCAATAATTAATTTTAATTCATTCACACAATTTCATCAAGTTATATTTTGAGAAACTATAGCTTGGTAATGATGTGAGAATTTTGTTCAACCCCATCTTCAAACACAAATATTTTTTTTACATATATCTATTTACTTACGATGATTTTCATGGAGGTCATTTTGAATGGTAAATAATTGGATCCACTTAGTCACAGGACACTCGATTAAATGAAGTGATATACTTTCGACCACGAAGTTCTACTTTATATATGTGGAATATGGCAATAGACCCCACCGCGTACTGGACACCAAGTCTTTCTTCACCAACTTCGTCGGTATTACATAAAAAGGAAATATCGTATGCATCCCTATGGTGTTATATGAAGAAGGTGTATTGAATTCGAAGGAGAGAGAGCCTGTGGAATAAATTTGGTAACATTATATTGGTATGTGCAAGGTACCTAAAGATTTAAAGCGATGGTACCGAGAAAAATGGTAGTTGCGAAACTTGTAATGGCATCTTTTGCCATCAATATTCCGGACCATTGGTCAATATTGTGAGTTAATATTATTCGTGGAATATTTATTGATTTCTTTGGAAGGAAGATTATTAAATCCGCCTGCATTATGATTAATGGACAAGTTTTTCGATGTCTTAATTGCTTGACACCATAACCTTGAGGAATTCATCATCATCTTCAAGAATCTCAGATTTTGACGTATGCATTTTATTAACATTTATGTCCATTCCAATAACTGCCGTATGATGAAATGCATGATATGAAATGCGAACGAACTTTCATAAAAACAAAATGTTTCGAGCATACTCCCTCGTGTGTCACGATGGATGGAACATTTTTTAGAGAAACCCTATCAAAATATTTTATGATCATTTTAATTTTTTATTACTTTTTATAATATAAACAAACATCGTTGAAATTATAGATGAAGGGACCTGGACTCTGCTATCTCTCACTTATTAACGAAATACGATGGAAAAAATGGGTCACTTAAAGCATTAAGAGTCTTCAAAATAAGAAACGTATCCCGCCTGATGGCAGTGCAGTGCATTAATTTTTCCTAGTAGATACATCATACAGTCGATATTCACATGTTAATTAATTTTTAGTCATTGGATTATTCATCTCAATAGAACAAATGTTGGGGCGCCCAGGTAATATAACAAGAAATCCTACACTGAACTAGATCTCACACTGGCTGTATAATACTCTAATTTTCCTTTATCAGTCATCTGGGAGGAGATACCTGTGGGGCGTGTCATTTGAAAGAAATTCAATTATTTCAATTCCATGTTGGAATCCACAATTGTAAGAAACAATTAATTTTCACTGATCGACGGTTAATACAAACCTTGATAAATTGTCGTTGATCAAAATGGATATTTATCATTTCGAATAGAAAAATTCAAGGAAATAAATTTCGCGAAAACAACACATTGTTGTAATATTATTTACAAAATAACGGTTAATTCTAAAAGAGAAATGAGATAGACGTTTGATTATTTAAATGATGGACTTCAATACTGAAATGAAAAAAAAATATTTGTTCGTTTTGACGTTGGAAATGTTACAAAATAACCAAAAATGATGGGGAATATCTTTTCATAAATTTAATACTAACTTAAAAAATATTTTTTTCATTATTTTTTATTTATACACTCATACATGCCTTCATCAATCAGAAAAAATAAATCGTTTTTGAGTCCCTTTTTGTTCAGGGATGTAGACCCTCAACGTGAATACAGGCGCTTTTGAACGCTCGCTTATTCATCTTGCAAGATGATCCGACTTATAAGTAGATTCGCATTCGAGAATAAAACGAGAACAAATTTTTACAGTTGTTGGATATAATTTCAAAGCTGCTGTCAAATCAATCGTCCATGATCCTGGACATTACAGAAATATTGCTATTTTCGGTCGAGAATGGTCTCGATCGACCAGATCATTCTACCAGAACCATCTCAGATGCTAGCTTATTATTGACAGAAAAAATACAATAATCCTCTTGGGGCAATGCTCTGAAAGCTGTTGTCGAATTTTCAGAAAAGCTGTCAAATTCGTTTTTCGTTAGATTTTTGAATGCGAATTCATCCATAACATGGCTCAACTTATAAAATGGATGAACGACCTCAAGTCGGTCATATATTTTTGTATTACAGTGGCCAGTACCTTCACTTTGAGGTGGTTCAGGCCTTTCTGGAACACAGAAATGCCCCGTTTGGATCTTTTACTATACTTTCCAATGTGAAATACTGTTCTGACAAACTGATATTGAAAAATATGCTGCCATCAAATTTTTAATGGAAATATTTCGGAATGAATAAAATTCAATTACCTTCTGAATTGTCAATAACTATCAGGGTGTAACCAACTGTGAATTTTTCAATTATTTCATCAACGCGTAAACTTAGAGTAGGTATATGGTATATCTGATCAGATAATTTTTGAATGCATTCAGAGCAAATCCAAATGAAAGTGCATGTCCTTTATCAAATGGGGAATATACATTCTCCTTGCAACTCAATAATTAGTAACGAATCAGTGCTGATTTTTCTCAATAAAAAAATCATTGCACGTGTCGAGAAAATTTGTGGTTGAATGCCTATTTGTTTAAAATTTTCTAATTCATGAAAAATTTTTTGTTATTTCCTCATTGGAGTATCTATTGAAGGATAATCTACAAAATTCCTGAAATTATTTCAGAGTTAAGAAGGCCACAAGACGTACTGTTTTTCAATCCTCATCTCAGTTTCGAGTTCAAAACAACATAAGAGGTTCCTGTGCAATAAAAAACATTCTCCCAATAGTTTTATACTATAGAAGAGCCCCTATAGATCTACCTACCTATTGAGTGGTTTTCCTTATCGGTGGATCTCTGCAAATGAGGCGATTTTATAGGCAAAATGTTGAAGTTTGATCAATTTTCCTGAAGAAATGGGAAAATTATGGGAAGTATGAATACCAAGTTATTTTGCATTGATCTTTCCTCTTGCCCTTTTTTGCCGGATTTTTTCGCGATTTTTGAGAATTTAAAAAAAAATACTTTTATATCGCCTAGGGAATCGAAATTTCACCCACGTATGAATCAATTATTCCTTTTTCGAACGTATAAAAATCTCTCCACTCTTTGGCAGCTTCGCTGCGTTTTCAAGAATCTTCTGGACCCACCTTCTCGACAGATTCCCTCGGGCCGGACTACAGAGTTACCATTTTTGTATAGTTTAGAATAGAATGAGATTTCCGGAATTACATAAAGATTCATTTCAGGATCAGGTTTCTCGAAAGCATGTGTATTATGGAACTTTTACCTTCATCTCGTAGCAGCGTAGCTGCAAGCGACTGTAATCACGTTCGTGGGAAAAATGCATCGAAAATATTTGGATACAATCGAGAAACAGATACGGTATGCTGTCTGTTGTTGAATACTTGAGGAGTAACGATATGGTTGTCGATAGACTTCCTGCTTGTCTAGTTCCTGTCTCCGCATGAATTTACAGTAGGTATATCAAGTATAATTATTCTAGATATATTAGTTAATTCAAAATTTACGTAAGTTTTTCTATTTATCTCAGATTATCGAGTAGGTGGTCACTGGTCACACCCCTGGGTTAGATTATCTCGTTATTTCTTCAAGCTTTTTCTTCTCCAAGGTTGATAAATTGGTCTGCATGCTTTCAGATACAGACAAAAATTAAATGAGTAATACTATGTTTCCGCAAAATAATAAGGGAAAACTCATCAACATAATATGAATCTATAATGGTCGGATAGAGTTTCATATTTAACACGATGAGTATCGATGAAAGAAAAAACTGAGATCTGAAATAGACAGAACTCAATGAAAAATAATTCGATCGATATATGTACAATAAATATTGCAATGATAGAAACGGAAATCGAATGTTGGCGATAAATTCTAAGATTATTCAACGCCCATAATCGTCGATATCCCGACATATTCAGAAATGTTAGTGAATATTCAATTGAAATAAAACAATTATGAAATAAAATTCGCTTGAGATAATAATTAATTAATTAGATGATAATTATATGATAGCGATATCCCATTAATTGAGGGCTTTGCATTTCATTGTGCTGGTGAAAATGATTCATCATCGCCGTTGAATTTGCCACCTGATTAAATACTCACACATGGATCAATTAATTTACAAGAGCTTCCTTCTATTAAGAACGGGGTCAAGTGTAAGCCAGCTAGGTAAGTACAATGTATTTATTCATACCAATGTCACCGTGAAAGGACTTGTCATAAGAATCTAAATTAAACTCCAAATTGGAAAGTGTATCATTTGGCAATCAAATTTAATTATTGAAAAACAGAGACCTGGTGTGAATTTTTATATTTCCGACATTCCGATGTGGTGAAAGGTGTGCTTTATCTATCGATTGTAGATTACAAAGAACCAATGATCTAGTTATTAATAGGTGGTTCAGCCACGCGCTTTACCATTTTTCGAAATTCGATATGTGACTGATTGGGAAATTCATTAATTTTGTGTATTTCAATTAAAATATTGGAGAGATCTATTTCGATTATTGGCTTGTTAACTACAGTGGTTATCCAATTTCTCTACACAGGCGGGGCTATTCACTAAGCAAAGTTGTTATGGATAGCAACTGTAAATCGTCGTTATCCCATGTAATAAGCATGGGATAACGACGATTTACAGTTGCTATCCATAACAACTTTGCTTAGTGAATAGCCCCGAGGGTCTTTCACGAGGAACCTCACCCATATTTATACGGGAAACTACTGAACGTATTTTCATGAAATTCAGCACTTATAAGTATTTCACGATGCTGATGAAATCTAAAATATTTTCATGGCATGAGCACCTCCGGTTTTTCCGGAAATGACGTCAACTTCCGTTTTTCAAATTAGAACACCATTTTTTTATTGCAGAAATAGATTCCTTAGAAAATTTCAAGTTATTTTGATGTAACGTTTTTCAGTTTTGGTTGGAAAATTCTCTCTGAGCGGGAAAATTCGAAAAAAAAATCGAAAATAGAGCTCCCCTGAAACAAGAATAACTTCGAGGTTTTTGGATGGAAAATCTTTATTTTTGGGATTTTTCAAGATGTAAGATTGATGTATCCACTTTAAAAATCGAAATCGCGATTCATGATACAGGGGGTGAAAAAATCGCTTTCAAAGTTAGTGATGACAAAATCGTGAAAAATCAATTTTTTCAAAAAAGAACCCCATTTTTTTATGGCAGATATTGAATCTACGTTAAAAAATAATGTGAGTGTATGCATCACACCCTTGCCCTAAAGTGGATATTAACTCAGAAAATATCCAATATTCCAACCACCCGGTGATGTTCTCAAGAAGATTTTTTTAATTAATTAATTGAGCAGTCAGCTGCCTCATTGCTGAAAAATCGTTGGAATCAGGTTTTTTCTCTGATGGAGTTTGCAGTTCTGTATCCCTAGCCAAACATGTTGATTTGAAAATTAAGCCTTGGAACGGTCCGATCATTCATCATATTCTTTGAAAAAATTTTTGAATCATCTGTGCATTGTTATATCAAGGTTTCACCATAGATTCTTTATAATCTTCGCCTTTCTTCTTCTTCATATTGAAATCGAAGTCTTCTATTATTTCTGCAAAGTTTTCTTGTGTTGTTTCTCGATCGAAGAATAAGTTACGTCGCTAAATATATGCTGTGAAGACTATTGAGCATTCATTTGTCCTATTCCCACAAATTCATTTTCAATATTATTTTTGGGGGGTAGATACTTATTCGAGATTATGAATAAGTAACTGTTCATCAGGAACTCCAAAAACTGATTCCACACCTTGTTCCGCACAGACTTTCCTGTTTGCCCAACTTTCGAATTTCACGGATTCAAGGAAAAGGGCCGCGTAGTGGAAACTAGCATCGATGCACAGAGACCGGTGCCTGGTCGACCCAGAGTAACATCTGCAAGGGGAGAACATCATATCTGAAATTTTACTTTAAAGAATCGAACGGTATCTGTAACAGCCCTTCGAAGTCATTTTCTGAGGACCTATCGACAGGTAGTAGGGAGGGCAGTATCCAATCTACAAAATCCACCTTCAATCTTCAGGAAGAAAGGAAAGATATGCCTGAAAAATTCATTGATGACTTGATCCGTGGGATGCCTAGTTGATGGAAAGAGGAGGTGGTAATACGGACCATTGAATTTGGATGCAGTTGTGAGATAACTATAATAAATAATAATCAATAATAAAAAAATCGATAAAAGACTTTATCTCATTTTTCCTATTTTGTCTCATACTGCATAAAGCAAAGAGTAGCAAACAAATATATTGTAGTTGAAATAGAGCAAAATATCATTGTCATTTCTAGAACATAGATTGTTTATTTCTTGATAAACCTAGGGGGCCACGACTTCAGACGTTGTGTGTATAAACAGGGTCCTGCAATAGTGCGTTCCTCCTTCATAGCTGCCGCACTAGACATCCAAGAAATTTCTCTCGAAAACGAGTTCCTTGTTCAAGGTATGTTCGGATCTGGAATGTAGCAGTTGCAGCTGCTAGGTCAGGTGAGAATCGGGATCTACGCATGAGCAGAAAATGGGTGCGAAGGAATCACGTTGAAGATGAGTGAAAAAAAAGTTAGAAAAATAATGACGAAATTAATAAATTAATGGAAAAAAGATTCAATTAATGCGCACCTGACGAGCCAAGAATAAACACAAAATTTCAAAAAGTCATAAAAATATATTCATCTAACCTCATATCTTCCGTGTAACAATCAGAAAAAAAATTCAACACTATAACTTTGAACTTGAACCATTCGTGCATTCTTGCATTGGGAAATGCGAATCTACCCAAAAGGTGAATCTAACTTTTGAACCTTTTTGAATGAATGAACACATGAACACGTTCATAATGCTATCTACAATTAATCGACTATTTGCAACATATTCATTTCCTAAGCTATCCTGAATTTGAGAATGTTCAAAATGTTTTATCGCTGAAAAAAAAAAAACAAAAAATCGCCATCAGGGAGTGATTCTTATGGTATGGTTTGATATTTCATTCAAGCGAAGTTGACTTTCAGAAAATTAGTCTACAAATTAAAAATCTAATCAGAATTTAGCATTTTTTACGAATATCACACAAAGCGATGTGACTTGACATTTTTGCAGCAGTAGCTACAGGTGAATGGGGTTAGGGATGTAGTGGATACAAAAAGTCCTGTAGATAATTAAATGGTGAACTAAATATTGGGAGATGAAATTAAAATATTAACAATTCAGTAAATTTAATAAAATCAATAAAACGAAAACAAGGGTACCTGTAGTAAAAATACTAGGTGCTTTGGTGCAACATAATGACTACCATATACAGGGTCTTTCACGAGGAACCTCACCCATATTTATACGGGAAACTACTGAACGTCTTTTCATGAAATTCAGCACTTATAAGTATTTCACGATGCTGATGAAATCTAAAATATTTTTAAGGCATGAGCACCTCCGGTTTTTCCGGAAATGACGTCAACTTCCGTTTTTCAAATTAGAACACAATTTTTTTATTGCAGAAATAGATTCCTTAGAAAATTTCAAGTTATTTTGATGTAGCATTCTTCAGTTTTGGTTGGAAAATTCTCTCTGAGCGGGAAAATTCGAAAAAAAAAATCGAAAATAGAGCTCCGCTGAAACAAGAATAACTTCGAGGTTTTTGGATGGAAAATTTTCATTTTTGGGATTTTTCAAGATGTAAGATTGATGTATCCACTTTAAAAATCAAAATCGCGATTCATGATACAGGGGGTGAAAAAATCGCTTACAAAGTAAGGGATGACAAAATCGTGAAAAATCAATTTAAAATAAAATTTTATGGCAGATATTGAATCTACGTTGAAAAATAATGTGAGTGTATGCATCACACCCTTGCCCTAAAATGAATATTTTCTAAAAAATGTTTAAATATTCAAATTTAAATTTAAATTTAATATTTAAATATTTAAATATTTTAGGGCAAGGGTGTGATGCATACACTCACATTATTTTTTAACGTAGATTCAATATCTGCCATAAAAAAATGGGGTTCTAATTTGAAAAAATTGATTTTTCACGATTTTGTCATCCCTAACTTTGAAAGCGATTTTTTTACCCCCTGTATCATGAATCGCGATTTCGATTTTTAAGGTGGATACATCAATCTTACATCTTGAAAAATCCCAAAAATGAAAATTTTCCATTCAAAAACCTTGAAGTTATTCTAATTTGAAAAAATTGATTTTTCACGATTTTGTCATCCCTAACTTTGAAGGCGATTTTTTCACCCCCTGTATCATGAATCACGATTTCGATTTTTAAAGTGGATACATCTATCTTACATCTTGAAAAATCCCAAAAATGAAAATTTTCCACTCAAAAACCTCGAAGTTATTCTTGTTTCAGCGGAGCTCTATTTTAGATTTTTTTTTCGAATTTTCCCGCTCAGGGAGAATTTTCCAACCAAAACTGAAAATTATGTTACATCAAAATAACTTGAAATTTTCTAAGGAATCTATTTCTGCAATAAAAAATGGTGTTCTGATTTGAAAAACGGAAGTTGACGTCATTTCCGGAAAAACCGGAGGTGCTCATGCCTTGAAAATATTTTAGATTTCATCAGCATCGTGAAATACTTATAAATGCTGAATTTCATGAAAATACGTTCAGTAGTTTCCCGTATAAATATGGGTGAGGTTCCTCGTGAAAGACCCTGTATAGACATTTCGTTATACACAATCTTAAAGAATTAAATAAAATGTTTTGAACACTCAAGTTATTCAATTTCGTTTTCAGTCAATATGAAAGAGGAAGTAAAGTGTCGGGCTCAGTTCTCCATCGAATTTTCATTGCTTAGTAGTTATATACATTTTTTTTTCATTTATTCTATACTCCTCTCTAAATGAAACTTTTCTGTACAACTCCACACTGTGTGCTATATTAGATTTGAAACTTATTTCCAAGATTTATGGCAGCTGAAATCTCCATTTTAGAACAAATTTATCCCTCAATTAGGTGGTAACTTGATGAATTTATGTTTCACTCTGTAAGGTCTGGGCTTCTTCCGGATGTGGTTTATTTTCGCAGGCTTTTTCATCCTGGGCAAATAGTCAGAAGCTATTTTATAGGAATCGAAGTCGAAATCGTCTTCATCCAGAGGCTGGTAGTTGTCAGCTGCTTGTTGGTATTCGAGTGTAGATTCTCCAACGTCCACGTCTGCATAGCTGGATTTATGGTGTGATGATGAGTGATGATGGTGTGAAACTATTGGAACTATCTTCTCTTTTTCGTGAATGTAGTGATGGTGCTCTGGTACTTTTACTATTTTCGTGTGATATATTGTTTTGATCCTGGTCGGCACGTGGATTCGATGGTATTCTCTGGGAATGAAAATTTTGAATTAGTGAATTAGAAAAAATAATAGGTAGGAGGGAATCTGAATTATGGAAGAGCATAATCTTGGGAAGGAAGAAGGAAAACATTGTTTTAGTTCTAGATGTACATTGACGAATTTCTCGAATGATCTCATCATCTATATTGGCTCAGTGAGAAACTGATATATTATGAGGTCTGTATAAAGTCAATGTAGAGGTGGAATTTCGCCTTGTGTTCTTGACGTCATTCTTTTGCAGACCTTTATGATTGTATGGGTACATGTATAAGGTTTTTGATCTAAGGAATAAAGATTTATTTATTCATTATCAACAATTTATGGAAAATCCCGTCACGTCAAATTTAAATTGTCATTATTCTTCGTAGAAATGCGAACCCTACCTTCAACCCCCTTCGAATGACAGGTATAAGACCTCTAATTTTTCGAATAGAATGTATATGGGCTTGTCATACTCATACATCGTTTGAAAGGTCGCGTATCAGCTGCGATTTTGAAGATTATCATTGCCGACATTGCCGTTAAAAGAAAACGCGCACTCATCAGAAAACGAAACGTCTACCTACTACTAATTGTATAATATGTTCCATCAATTGTTCACAAAGATAAGTAGGTATGTTTTCATAGTAATGAATTGATTTGATTTTGTTCAAATATGTTAAGATTCGAACCATGATTGATATTGAATGTTGTAGACTTGTAGAGACATCTCTACTCGATTTATGTGGATTTTTTCAAACTCAAGCATCACATCGGAGCTCACATTCTCGCAAAGTGTATATGCAGCTGCTTTTTCAATCTGCCTTAGAGGCCCTTACTGTTTACTCGCAAAATTTTTTCTCTCTCTTACTTATTGCCCCTTGGAATATAGGCAGCAAAGACGGAAATCTTTTATGGAACAAGCACTTCAATTTTTTTGTGCTCGAGTGTTACCTCCGTTACCAATAATTTGTGAAATTATTATTTCGTTCATTCAAGTTAATCGAACCATTATTCAAAATTGAAATAAGTGAAATTATATCACAAATTAGACAATTCAGAAACTACAACTTATCAGCACAAAAAAATTGGATAAGATATTTTGAAAAATCTGGAAAACAAAATTGTATGTTTTTTTTTCATTTTCTATCCATCATATCTGGAAGGTGAATAGGTTAAGTAGGTATTATCTATCGTAATATGATATGGAAATTTTTGTGGGAATATTACACATATTTGAATTTCGATAATCCCAGAATTTTATATTTCTTTTTCAATTTTTGCGATGAACAAAAAAAATGAATAAAATTTTATGGTTTGTCTCTGTGATTTCCATTTTTCTTTTTAGAAATTTACAGCTCATTATTTGCGTGTTACCGCTAACTTTCAATTTTTTGCTTTGTCTTTTTCGGGAATATCTGAACCAATTGGATGATACTTCCATGCTGGCATGTTAATTTCGCAGTTAAGTTTTTAGTCAATAAATTTTTTTTCAATGGTTTTCAAAATGTTCGGAAATTGAAATAACGGGAATTTTTGACATCATTGTCGGACTGTTTCGCCTCGAAAGATTTCGTTGATTTCCAGACCTTATCGAGAAATCGCTTTTCAGTATACCATGATTACCATGAAATTTGAAGTATTCAGACATCATGGCCGCGTGAAGTTGGCGAAAAAATGTCGGCACAAATTCTGAAATAATCCCCAATATTAAGTGCCCAATTTGTGCCCATTTGTGCCGTATGAATCAATTTCAGCACCATTATGGTTTTCGAGTTATTCGAGTTTGAAGTGTTTGGTGCTAGCTTCACACTTGGCACCAACATTTTCTGATTTCGAAAAAATTTTATGGCCAATATTTAGTGCCCAATTTGTGCCCATTTGTGCCGTTTAAATGACCTCATTATCAACTGTAGTTTTTAAGTTATTTCAGTTTGAATATATTGGTGCCAGCTTCACACTTAGCACCAACATATTCCAACTTGGAAAAAATTTTGATGCCAATATTTTGTGCCCAATTTATGCCCATTTGTGCCGTATAAATGACATTCCTACCATTTGTCGTTTTTGAGATATTGACTGTTGTTTTTCAGCCGGCGTGAAGTTGGCACCAACATATTCCAACTTTGAAAAAAATTTTCCGCCACTATTTAGTGCTGAATTGGTGCCAATTTGTGCCGTTGAAATGGCTTCGATATCATGAATAGTTTTCGAGTTATGAACAATATTGTGTTTCATTAACGGCGCCATCTATGAGAAAAAGCAAGTATTCTTTCGCTTCATTATAGGTCAAATATGTCGGCCTCACATATGTGATTTCTGTTACATAATAACTTCCCATGAACTTATAAATAGACCTCTGATTATTTAGCAAACAATTCCTTGCGTTAATCGAACAATCTATCGTTTTCAATGGTGAAAATATGTTGAATCAGGAAAATTGTTGAGTAATATTATTTCTAAATAATATAATATATTGATATGGAATTCCAGATTGAATAATAGTACATACATATATTGATTTATGGTCTATGAGCGGTAATGTAAGTCATAACACTCATAACACACCAAGGCCGTAGCTAGAAAAAAATTTCGGGGGGGGGGGTCCGTCCGAGGCCGTAGCTAGAAAAAATCTCGAGGGGAGGGGGGGTGACCGTTGAACTGAGCTCTAAAAAAAATTTCGGGGGGGGTCCGGACCCCATCGGACCCCCCCTGGCTACGGCCTTGTAAACACACGCAGATGAATTTCCTGGGGTGCTTCGGGACTTTTAACTAAAATTTTTGTCACAGTTTTAGAAAAACTGATTTTCAACCCGGTTCAATATTCGATCTTCAAACTGGCTAAATTCGATTTCAATTGATTCAGAAGGTCCGTAAATTACCAAAGTGAATTAAATTCACCAGTAAATGTCAAATCAGAGAAATCGCCGAATGTGCCGTAGATGCCATATCGGGACGTCCTTTTAATAAAAAACTGACGCTCACGAAGCAGCCGTTTCAACTAGCCAAGCACGTGTTAGATCGTCCCGTTTGATGTTTGCCGCCACAGGCTATCTGCTATTATGCAGGAAAGTGAATCTGTGAAGGAATATATTTCTAATCGTATTTATTAAATTTGGAATTCCATATCGAAATATAATATTATTTAGAAATATTATTACTCAACAATTTTCCTGATTCAACATATTTTCACCATCGAAAACGATAGATTGTTCGATTAACGCAAGGAATTGTTTGCTAAATAATCAGAGGTCCATTTATAAGTTCATGAGAAGTTATTATGTAACAGAAATCACATATGTGAGGCCGACATATTTGACCTATTATGAAGCGAAAAAATACTTGCTTTTTCCCATAGATGGCGCCGTTAATAAAACACAATATTGTTCATAACTCGAAAACTATCCATGATATCGAAGCCATTTCAACGGCACAAATTGGCACAAATTCAGCACTAAATAGTGGCAAAAATTTTTTTTCAAAGTTGGAATATGTTGGTGCCAACTTCACGACGGCTGAAAAACAACAGTCAATATATCAAAAACTACAAATGGTAGAAATGTCATTTATACGGCACAAATGGGCACAAATTGGGCACAAAATATTGGTATCAAAATTTTTTCCAAGTTGGAATATGTTGGTGCTAAGTGTGAAGCTGGCACCAAGATATTCAAACTGAAATAACTTAAAAACTACAGTTGATAATGAGGTCATTTAAACGGCACAAATGGGCACAAATTGGGCACTAAATATTGGCCATAAAATTTTTTCGAAATCAGAAAATGTTGGTGCCAAGTGTGAAGCTAGCACCAAACACTTCAAACTCGAATAACTCGAAAACCATAATGGTGCTGAAATTGATTCATACGGCACAAATGGGCACAAATTGGGCACTAAATATTGGGGATTATTTCAGTATTTGTGCCGACTTTTTTTCGCCAACTTCACGCGACCAGACATCATTTATTTTAGTTCACATGACTTTGATAATGAAGTCAACATTATCCCCTGATTCATAAATGTTTCGTTATATCTCCGCAATGCCGCCGATTCAAAATTCAAAAAAGATAGATACCATCGAATATGAATTCTAATTTGGCAGCATACGATGAAAGGAAAGCAAGGAGTTTCAATTAGAAAAAACCGATTTTATTCTTGAAATAAACATCCTATATGATTGAAATTGTTTTAAGATTTAAGCTGATGTTTCAGCATAGAAGAGCCACAGCTTTAGCGTTAAATATATTAATTTTTTGTAACTATCGAAAGTAATGATTTCACCTATGTATGTATAGCAATGTGAAAGTTGTTGACAAAAAAGAGAATTTCTTCCATTCTGATCTTCAATATATTTGAACTCGGGTTGAGATAACTATCTTCAATATTTAGGAAGTCATTAGAAAGAAGGTCATGAATCAAATAGTTTTCTCCGATATTCTGGGAATATTTAAAATTAAAAATTTTTTATTTGTTACAGAGAGAAAGAACTTTTTTAGTATACCTACTAGGTATACTGTGACAGAAGATTTCCTTGAATCCGCCTTTTTTAAAAACGTCACAGGTAAAATTCTTTCTATGATTATGCATACTGATTTTCTGTTTTCGAAAGTCGCATCAGTTTAAAATATTCAATGGAGGTGTGATTGAAGTGAGAATGTGATATCGTTCAACTTGTCTTTGTGGCCACGCCCAAAATCAGTTCAAATTTCAGAATGTAGGCCATAATACTGGGGGAGTGCGATTGTTTCAGCAGTATTATCAACAGGGGGCGTAGCTCAGATGGTAGAGCGCTCGCTTAGCATGCGAGAGGTACCGGGATCGATGCCCGGCGCCTCCAAAGTTTTGGATTTGGTAGCTTTTTGTTAGCGTTTACGGACGGTTCTGTTCAACTGACGATGAGGAATATTTTCGGCTCGAAATTCGGAAAATTCTTACGAATGATACAGGTCTCGTGGAATGAACGTTTAAAAAATATGTTTCTGATTTATTCCTCCTCAATGTATTAACTTGCATGCGCAAAAATATTGAAAGAATGCAGTAAGAAGAGATAAATATTTGCTCGTACTGGCTATGTAGAATAAAAGTGGATAACTAGGATCCCCCTGTATATTATTATAGAGTTATGTTATCATCGAATATGCTATTATGAAAGTGCGGATGATTATAGCAAAAGGACTCGAAATTGCATTGCCGCATCTAGCGGTTCTACACTGGATGTCCGGATGTCCCGAAATTAAGGCACCAAATTTAGTCACAGATTTTCGTAAGTAATATCATAAGGGCATCCAATTTTTCCGAAGAAATTCGAAAAAACACGTTGCTAAGTAATATTTTAAATAGAAGCATGAGTGCTGGTGGCACAAAAATCCGAGTCGAAGACGAGTATTTTTGCACCTGCACGAAGGCTTTTTGTTAGAAAATATTTCTTTGCATTGTGCTTTTTCGATTTTTTTCGCAGGAAAAATTAGATGCCCGAATGGTATTTGACAAGACTATTTCTTGAGTAACAGATTATTCTGGATGCTGGATGCATTATGTATGTATTATCAATTTTCGTTGACAACAACTGTCAAGTTTTGCCGCGGGTAAACCCGAAAAAACTGCTGACAGCTGCTGCCATACAGTTTTTCCATCTGGTTACCATTTGTGATTCAAAATTTCGCGTTTCTGATTGGTGGAAATCAAGACGAGGGAAATAGTCGAAACAAAATCTGGAGATCCCTTTTTGCTCTATGAATTTCGCCCCTACTTTGGTGGGTACCACACAGGAGTTTTATGATATGCGAAATCTCATAGTGCTATATATTTTGGCGATAGACCCCCTCAAGACACTCCTTACTGTACCACAATGTCTTCCTTGAAAATTGTTGAATCGTTAAAAAGCCCATTCAATCGAAAATCTTTCTTATATTTTGCCATTTTTTCATCGAACACAAGATCTTTTTGTATATCTTTTTCATAAACTATACTACTATACAGATTCAAATATTAACTCTGGAATAAGTTTGAATCACCAAAAATTTGGGAATAGGTAATTGGGAATAGAAATGAGAAAACACATCATATTGATGAAAGTAGACGTCATCATATGGAGAACACAGGTAGCTATTTCGTGAATAATTATTCACTTTCTGTTTGTTCAATGAAAGTAAATATGTGTACAGTTCCAAATATTCCATTTCGAAGAGAAACTAATGTCAGTAATCATTATTTGAAGAATTGAAGATGCGATGTCTTACCTGTGAGCTTCTACACATATGGACGACAAAAACATTATAAATAGAATCTGAAAAATGAAAAAAAAACTATTAGTGGATCAGAGTGTTTTGAATAAGTTATTCATATTGAATTCCGAATTTTCCATACTGTTATAATTGATGAACTCATCGAAGAATGCGATTGAAAATATTATACAGGGTGCGTCAGCAAGGCGTACGGCTAGAATGGCGCCTAAACTATACCGTGTCGAAAAAAACTTATATGATATGATTGTAAGGTTGACAAAAATCTACAAATTAATTTTGCATATACAGGGTGCGTCGAAAATAAGTTACGGAAAATTATGAAGTTTTTTCAAAAGGAACGTTTTGTACATGTTTTATGGTAGAATTCTTTCGAGGACAACAAGACCTTCCGACTTATACCTCAGTTTTTTCATACAGAGTATCTAATATAAATTTACTAATTTACTCAAATTAAATATGCGATAACTCGATTTTTTCAAAAGCAACACCCTCTTTCATGAAATTTGTTTTTCATTGTCTACATTTCTTACAAAGAATGCCCTATACCTAACTTGCTTTGTTTTGGAGATATTCCACATTCAAGTATGGGACATACTCTATAAAAAATGTAGTAAATTGTCAAATTTATATTTGACATCTCTGACTATAGTGAAAATTTCGTTTATCTAGATTGAACCCAGCGGTTGCTATAGGAATTTTGATGAACCCCTTAAAACATTAAAAACATCCTAAAAATACGAATTATGTGGCAACGCTGTGATGAAATTCAAAAAATGAGGCACAAGTGTAAATCTCTCGTTGTCCTCGAAATAATTATACCGTGAAAGGGTGTTCAATTTGGAAAAACTACCTATTTTTCAATAACTTTTTTTCGACTCACCTTGTATATGTAAAATTATTTCTATCTTGTAGATTCTTTCAAATTTATAACCATGTCATATTAGTTTTTTTCCACCCATGTGTACCATTACAGTTTAGGCACTAAACACACCTTGTACAATAGACACACAGAGTGTAACAGCCAAATGGAATAAATTCGATAACGAATAAATGAGGGGGTTTTAGGAAAAACGCTCGGACATGTCGATTTGTGATTTCAAATGCGCATATTTTTCAAGAAAATAAAATTATATATGGTGCGACCGTGGCCAATACCAACTTTCTTATTTCTAATGCAACCCCCTGTATATTATTTACTTTTTGGATTCTTCAGAAAATTCTAGACATAATTCATGTACAATGTCCCATACCTATCTTCAACTTTTTCGGAAATATTAAGTGTTTTCAGATTTATTGCAAAAATCAACGTTTCGAATGAAAATTATTTCATTTCACAAATTCGGTACATTTCACCTGAAACCTTATGAGTAATTCTGATTATTTCTTAATTATTAAAAAAAAATATTAATGTCAATGTAGGAAATGTTCAAAATGCTCGCCGCGAACGTCTTGGCAACATGCTAATCTGGTGTAGAATTGTCTTCTAACGCGGCGAGCATTTTGAACATTTCCTACATTGACACCAATGTTTTTTTTGTTTTTTTTTTATAATTAAGAAATAATCAGTATTACTTATTAGGTTTTAAGTGTAATGTACCGAATTTGTGAAATGAAATAATTTTTATTTGAAACGTTGATTTTTGCAATAAATCTGACAACACTTAATACTTCCGAAATATTTAAAGATAGGTATAGGATATTGTGCATGAATTGTGTCTAGAATTTTCTGAAGAATCCAAAAAATAAATAATATACAGGGGGTTGCATTTGATATAAGAAAGATGGTATTGGCCACGGTCACATGGAACACCCTATATAATATTATTTTCTTGAAAAATATGCTCATTCAAAATTACAAATCGACTTGTCCGAGCGTTTTTCCCAACACGTCCTCATTTATTCGTTATCGAATTTATTCCATTTGGCTGTTACACTCTGTATATTAGCTCAGTGTTCTCCATGGTATTAAAGAATTTTCATCTGCAACCTTGTGTTTTTCACAATATAGGAGTTATTGAAAAAACTTCCTCTGGTGGAACACCCTGCCTACTAATTTCCAGTAATAGTCATAGAAAATTGAAAAATGGAGTCCAAGCGACTAGAACTTGCATAAAACATTCTTTCCGTAGAAATTTCGATTTTGTATTTTCGCATTAGTATTTTTTTCAAATCTGAGCTCAGAATCTTCGAAAATACTGATGATGATTATTTTAGTGTCCAATTCAATCATAGCCACAACATCTGATGAAAAAAATTTTTTCCCCACGACAAGAGTTTTATTCCATAGATACACGCATGATGCGGTTGGAAATATTTTTTAATTTGTCTCGACCAAATTTCTATCGGAATTCAAAATTCAATATAATATGCATCCATTAGGAGTTCAGTAAGATCCATATTTTTCTAATCAATTATTTTATTGAATCAGGAAGAGAAGAGATTGATTCTAAACGGGTTCTGTATTTTCATCTCAAAATGTAAGCAAACATAAAAAAGATTAAAATTATGAGTGATGTCCCATATGGACCTGAATTGTAATAATAAATGGAATGATAATACATACAGTAGGAAAATATTCGAATTATTATTATCGATTAGAAACCTTAGAACAGTTTGATCTCCCGAAAGATACTCCATATAAGGAATACAAATGTGCTTTTGAATTTGGAAAATTTCAAGGTCATACATTGAAATAAATTTCATTCAAACCTTCTTCCCCCATATATCCATTCGTTAAATCATGATATAAAATAAAATTGGATGTAGAGTATTTGTCACAATATCAGATTTATTTACGTTTCAAAGAAAACACAAAAGCAAATTTCTGTATGCAGTATGATAAGTACTACTTATACACATAATTCCTCAAAAGGAAGTTCACTTCTATGAAAACGTTATTCTCATTTGGAAGATTCTAGTGTAATTACGTAAATGGTGAAATACAAGCTCAAAAAAATCAAGTAATTTCTTCAATAAAAATGCCAATGAATGTTTCGGAAACTATACCGAAGATTGAATGATGAATAAGAAGCTGCAGGTACTCACTCTCATTGACACCATTCTGATAGCACTGAAGAACAACCACAACAAATGTCTCCACCGACCAACTCTTCGGAGGCAATTCAAGAGTCCCAATACTATATATAATTTTTCGTATAGTGGGGCTATAATGAGATGAAACAAATGAAGTCGACAGCTCAACTCGAGTTACACTTGGATGGACAAAAAAACAATAATTCAGGAGGAAATTGAAGAAATGCCTCTCATTAGTCGATTACCATAGCATTATGACATAGAAAGTTATCCGATTGTTCTGTGCGTAATTTTGGTGTCTTTCATTTCTTTCGCTGTCAGCGTATTAAATTGGCAATGTCAATGTTAAGGTTTTGATATTGTTGCTTGGAATTATGGAGAGCTGGAGAGGATAAATGGTTATATTCAGATTGTTCCAGTTGAGAAAAGCATTGATGATTTATGCATCGTTGACGTTTCCACTCTATCTTGTTCTTTTTTAGTTTTCGTCGGAATTTAACAATCAAGTCGGTAAACATCTGAAGTTTAATATAAATTTACCAATATACTCCAATTAAATATGCGATAACTCGATTTTTTCAAATGGAACACACTGCATTTTTTTTCATGAAATTTGTTTTTCAAATGACTACATTTCTTACGAAGTATGTCCAATACTTAAATCGCTCTATTTTGAGATATTTCACCTTCTTTAAAAAACGATGCCAATAAAAGCGCATCATAAAAAAAATTTCGTGATTGCATGAACTGAGCTGAATTTTTCTCTCATCTCCAGACGTGTTACATAACCAACATGAAAATTAAATTCTTCAACTGTTATCAAATTTTCTTTACTCCTTCAAGATGGAATGGTCACACTAATGTGATACTAATTGAGCCTTTTTTATAGCCTAATTTGATAACGTGGTTGGCGATGGAAAGAGCGAAAAATGCAGACATACCAGGAAATAGAACACACTGTATGTATGTGGGTTTCCCTTGGATTTGAGGAAATAACATAGGTATTCAGATTATAAAAACAGAAACAGATTCTAGTGTTAATGTATTGATATTAATGTACATAATGACATTATGATAATGTTATATATTATACTCCATTCACTTTCATTTAATCACATAGAAGGTCATGGTTTCGTTTTCAGGAGTTGGTGCACCTGATGAAAAGTCTGTACGCGTACAGAAAATATCGTTAGTGGCAAAACGACGTTGCCAGTTCTTTTCTTCAAATCAAAGTAAAAGTATCAAAGATATTCCACATTTTGTTAGTTCGAATCGATCGGCGATTTTGGGGCGAAATATCGATAGGAAATCGGCTATTTTCCATTCTTCGTCGTCCAGAATAAGTTTCCCGTCGATATGAGGAATTTTGTGCAAGTGTCATTTTTTCCTTTCACGACTTTTGGCGTGAGTACGAACGGCAAATTTGAATTGGACCAAAAATCGATTCATAAGCATAAATGAAGCGGAAGTAAGTACTAATCGACCTTTTTACACTTGATAACGAAGTTTTTTTAGGTACCTATCTGGCCATTTAGAAAGATTTCAAACGAAATTCCGGTCCCCCAGAAGTTTGGTTAGTTTCGGTATCGTTTTTGGTGCTCAAAATTTATTTGGAATGTGTAAATGGACAAAAAAGGCTTTCTTATACGATCTTCTAACGAAAGCGACCGGAAAATATGGTCCAGGTAGGATTTTCGAGGAATTATGAGGAAAGAACTTGCAGAATGAAATTGCACGATTTTTGTAAGTACCTAAACGGGTTCTGGATGGCCATCATCGGTCTTTAAATGATTATTGTTGATCGTCGAAAAACCTGAAAAAAAGAAGAAATATGACCATATTGCATTCAACGGTAGTTGAATTCAGAGTCCGATTGATTGAAATGTGTCACTGGAGCTTTCATTCCCATCAATCCTTTGCCGAAAGTAGAAATAGGCTATATTGAACCAGAAAAGATCGGTTTTTTCCCTATTCCAGGAGTATGTGTCTTATTTTAGAACAGGTGAATGATAAATGTGAAGCAAATGTTTGACCTATTCCATTTTATTTGTACAAACCTACTGTGGTGATAATGTGTGAATATTCTTTGAACTAATAAATTACTAAACAGTCAGAATATTTTACTCCTTGTTCATAAGATCAAATAAATGAAATGTTTATCTATGAAGCTTTCAGGAATTGACATTCTTCCTTATTAATTTATAACCAAAAATAACCAAAACTCAATTACTATTGAATTGAAATTATTAGTTTCTCTGTAAACAAATTCGTTAATTCGGTTATTATGTTTATTTTCTTTGTGATGAATGAATAAAACTGTTATTTATTTGAAATGAAGAAATATTAGAAATAGAAATGTAATGCACCCTCACAATCATATCACATTCAATATCATGATGAAAACAAAGCACATCGATAAATCTTTACAATCATGAATCCAAAAACTCCTTCATATGTAGAATGTTGTTCACAATTTTCTGTTGTGTTCTCCAAAATGAAATATACATTCTGAGAAATACGCTAAGAATGTAGAAAGGGCAACATAGTGACTTGGAACATGAAAATATTTTGAAAAACGTCATAACTTCGATACAGAGTGGAATGTGTCAAATTTCCAAGAGTTGTTACTTTATAATTGTGAATGGAGTATACATACAGAGAGGGCCATTGAAAACGAAACAGCGGCTCTGTAAGTCGGCAGAACCGAGTTATATAAAAACGCTCGGACACGTCAACAACATTTTCGAGGGGGACATCGTTCGCGATGAAATTCACCCGAAATACATTCCATCCCTCGGAGTTGTGACCGCCACCCCTAAATTTTTAAATGGCACCATATGGCAAGTGATACCTCATTTCAAAGGTATTTTCTTTCTTAATATCAAACAACAGAAGTAAATTAATTCTATCGATTCGTTTTCAAGATATAGGAATTGGAAGTTGGGAAATAACTTTTTATTCATTCAATCAATAAAAATAGGATCTAACATTGCAACTGTTCAAAGATAGTTATCATTGTCAAGGAATTGAATGATCCAACTGTTCACCAACAAATAGTATGCAAGTCCGTTTCAAATGAAGACCACTTGAAATTTCAACAAGACGGGGCACCTCCAGAAGAGGCGCTATAGAGTGGCCAGCCAGATCTCCAGATTTAATCCCACTCGACTTTTTTCTGTGGGGTCACTTGCAAAACAAAATCTATGCAACCGAACCAGAATCTCTGGAAGATTCACGACGTAGAATTTTTGAAGAATGCCGTCGAATAACGTCGGAAATGCTACGAAATGTGAGGTCTCATTTTGAAAAGAACTTGTACTATTGTATGGAAATGGGTGGTAGACAGTTTGAACATTGAATTCATTGACAATGATAATCCTCTTGAAACAGTTGCATTGTTAGATCTTATTTCTATTGATTGAGTGAATAAAAAGTTATTTCCCAACTTCAAGTTCCTATATCTTGAAAACGAATCGATAGAATTAATTTATTTTTGTTGTTTGATATTGAGAAAAAAAATACCTTTCAAATGAGGTATCACTTGCCATATGGTGCCATTTAAAAATTTGGGGTGGCGGTCACAGCTCCGAGGGATGGAATCTATTTTGGGTGAATTTTATCGCGAACGATGTCCCCCTCGAAACTGTTGTTGACGTGTCCGAGCGTTTTTTATAACTCGGTTCTGCCGACCTACAGAGCCGCTGTTTCGTTTTCAATGGCCCACTGTGTATAAAATTTCAAACTTATATAAAAGTCTCAGGTTGAAAAAAATTCAATGTGCTGATTCGAAAGAACATCATAATAATAGAATAATCTTTTGGGGTTGATCCATCAAGAAAATCGAAAATAACTTAGCTATTTTATAATAAAGATAACCCATCACCCAAAACCTAGGAGTTTCTTCAATTCCAGACCCTCCAGTGTTCAATTTAGTTTTAGTAGATCTAAAGATAAATGACCCAAATCACTGAATAAATAGTTCCATGTATGGATTAGTGTATCTCCACTACAATCGCCGATATGTAAATTCAACAAATACGAGGTAGATTCGATTATTGTCATCAATCGAATCTTCATCATCATCAACATATCATAAATAATTCTTGTTGGTTCGACATCGAAACAGACAACAGCCGGTAATTACATTGAAAGCGAGAATCTCAATTCCTTCGCATTTACCCAGGCCTTTTTTCCAGGAATTAAGTGAATCGCATGAATAGTTTCGCATTTTAGACGTTCAGAAATCGCTTTCTTACCGGAGGTTATATATTATCTTCTCGATGGTTATTATCACATATCTTTCAGGATTGAACGAAGATCAATGCAAATCACGATATGCGTATCTACCATCTGTTAAAGAAAAGACATTCGAAGATTTCGTTCGAAAGTGTTCTCCTTTCGACAATAAAAATTTAATTATCCTTTCAATCATGGTCCTACAAGTTCCTCCGGAGTCGTGAATGTTTTCATTATTTCAAAGGTCTTGATTTGTTATTCGAATATCTCTGTAGGAATCGACGTCAGAACAATACCTAAGCCCAATTTTATACCTAATTCTGTAAATTTTCACTTTTTCGGTGTACCTACCATTATTATACAATAAGTAAACAGTCGACAATTACTTGCTATGAAAACGAATGAAGCTTTGAGTCAACATAACATGCGATGTTCAAATTATAAACTTTCCCATCTTATACTAATGGCCTAAATGGCAGTGGTCCATTTACTGGCCTGTGATAGCCCCTTTTCCAAAAATATATCCTGTGATGCTTTCCTAGATGTTACTCATGTTCGTGTTATTCGTCTTGAGTTGGCTTCTGAGTATACAGGGTGTCCGGGAAAATGTGGGAAATCTCTCGGATTCAGATAAATCATAAAAAAATAAGATGACAAGTTCCCATAAATTTTTTTTCATAGCGGCCCTCCCTACGGAGATACAGCCTCCTAAATGACGTCACTGGAAATCCAGTTTACTGAAATAAATTTCAAACTAGTGAATATGATTCAAAGTAAATTTGATATGATGAACTGTAGTGAAGACCTCTTAAAATACTGCCCTTGAATTTAAATTAGCTGATTTAGTTTACCAGAGGCGGACTAGGTTGTACACTTTAATGCTTACATTTTCAACACCCTGTATGATAAGGAATAGAAAAAACAAATTTGGATAGCTCAAATGAACCGTTTTCGAGAAAACTGGCATTGTATGATCAAAAACAATTTGCTAACGCATTGTAAATTTCTTCTAATTGGAAAAATTCTTGTAATCTTGTTAACTATGGCCGCCAAAAATAATGAAAAATAACTTTGCAATTTAAACTTAGTTGTCGAATTTTGTTGAAATTAGTAAACTTCTTAATTATCACTACTCATTTTTCAATAACAAGAAATTTACAATGCGTTAGCAAATTGTTTCTGATCATAAAATGCCGGTTCATTTTATCGACAATAAACAGGAGTACCTTTTTTTCAGCTCAATGTTCAAGCTATCCAAATTTGTTTTTTTCTATTTCTTATCATGTTTATATATGTTGAAAATGTAAGCATTAAAATGTACAATCTAGTCCGCTCCTGGTAAACTAAAAAAGCTAATTTAAATTTGAGGGCAGTATTTCAAGAGGTCCTCACTACTGTTCATCATATAAAATTTTCTTTGAATTATATTCAGTAGTTTGAAATTTATTCCAGTAAAATGGATTTCCAGTGACATCATTTAGGAGGCCGTATCTCCATAGGGAGGGCCGCTAGGAAAAAAAATTATGGGAACTTGTCATCTTATTTTTTTATGTTTTATCTGAATATGAGAAATTTCCTACATTTTCCCGGACACCCTGTATAATTTTAGCAAAAAGTACTTTTTTTCCTTCGTGTTTGGCTGATCGGAGAATCAACTCGATTTGATTGGCAAAAAACTGAAATCAGAATTGACGAACTTTTGTGAAACCCACCTTTTATCTCTTATTATTCATTTGACTGACAATAAATAGAACTACATCAAATAATTTTTCAATTCTGCAACCCCAGATCATAACTGCCATAGTCGAAATTTTGAAATAGTTTTTGGACATTTTTGAAAATAAGTTATCGCATCCCATTGGTTCAAGTTGAAATATTCTGTCTAATTCAGAATATGGGTATTTATTCTGTTGTTTCCTGTTTCATATTTAATGTGGATATGTCTAAATCTTTTTAGATTATCAAAAATTTAAAAATCGAAAAAGAACTAAAGGGTTTTCCAATAAGAGGTGATATTTTGACATTCAAAGAAATATGCCATTTTTTAGATGAATGATCGGATGTTCATTTCATTATAAAGAGGAAGGTATACCGTTAATAATGGAAAATAACTTCAGCCAAATAACCACCACGACCACTACTACAGGACCATAACCTTTTCATGAAATTTTCCATAACCAAATTGGCTGCCCTATGCCCTCGATAGCCTCACGAATTCGATCTTAGAGGTTTTGAATCGACGCTGGACCCTACAGAAGAATAAGTAGGCAGTGGGGACGCGAGAGTGAGACGCCAGTCTCGGTTTACTGCGTGAAAAGCCGGCAGCAGCTCTGGCGGCTCACTCTCGCGTCCTCACTGCCTCCTTATTCTTCTGTAGAGAGCTCCTGATTGGTCAATTTCATAATTAATTACTAATTAACTACGTTATCAAGAAATTTCAAACATGGATTTTTGGGCTTAGAATATTTTTCACTTTCGATCCCCTCAATGGGGTGCGCGACTTCTGGGACACCCTGTATAGATTTTCAAATTGTGAATAGCGTAGCAGAGATGATCCATTGATTCAAAACATAATATCAAGAACAGATGCTATGAGCATTTCAGAGGTACGCAATTATGCATAATCAAAATTTTAAGAGTTTCAAAGTCATGCAAAAACTCTATGCACATATCTTTCGAAACGTCCTCATTGAATACCTCGCAATTCTGCATGTCATAAAATGAACCTTTACCAGAAAAGCAATTGATCATCAATTTGTGTAATCATAAATGAATTTTGGATTTTCCTAATGAAAGAAGATAATCGAAATATAATTAATTTCGTATACCCTAATTGGAAAAATACCTAACATGATGTGTAATGTCATTTGGTGTTGCTCTTCAAGAGAAGAAGTACAAATTATTCGTCAGCATGAATCCGAACTTCTTTCCAGAGGAAATCAAATCCAGAAAGACCTTACCCAAAATGAAACCGAAATCTGGAGAAGTCTGCTTAGTTTGTATCAATGAAGGAATGTTATCTTTCATGTTTCTATTAATGGGAGTGAGAAGTCGATGCCGTCATAAAACCAAAAATTATTTTGGCACGAGCGAGTTTTACTTATCCACTCTCGTCAACAACATATCGAGTTTTGCGATCATGATTCTCCTCGTGGTGGAAATTATCATTTGGTTGAATATACTTAGAAATTCAGAGCATAAACAAGCCATTTTTGTTCTAGAAATACAGGATTTCATTGTTACCATTGGAATCGAAATATCACTTGTTGCCGCATTATTCAGTTTTTCCTGGAAAGTGAGAACTGATAATTTGTTGACTGGACTTCTGACAAACGCAAAGTTTTTCGAAATAACAATTCCTCAAAAAGGTATAAGGGAGATACATGTGGCCCGAAATTTGTGTTGTTATGGTTCATTCCTTCTGCTGGCGAGTACTATCTTCATACAATCAACTTGTACACCGTTCCAAACATTCCTGGAATTGTACAGCACTCCTGTTGGCCACTTCTTTCAATATTTTCTGGTCATGTATGCCAACATGGAAATCACTATTATGAACAAAATTTCCGAGAGTTTGGGACTATCTTTGTCGAAGCAACTGACAAGGAGGTTATTGGAGCAAAACACATTTTATCTAGGAAAAACTAGGAAGTATCCGTTGACTTTAGAGGAGAAACTGAATAGAACAGTTCACGGATATATGGAATTGAAAAAATCTACTGACAGTTTTTCCGAACTTCTTAATCCAGCTGGTTTGCTGTTGGTTCTTGGGACCATTTTTCAATTGATTTCTGAAATATATGTTACGATTACTTTCAAATTGTATGAATTCAAGAACGATCAAATGCTTTCCTTCACGCTGATAGTGACTACCTTGGCCGAGTTCTATTTCCTTGGAATTTTCGTCCAAAATATCGAGAATTTGACGAATGAAGTGAGTATACCGCAACAAACAGGGAGGAGTAACGATTGGACACAGGGTGAATTTTTTCCTGTTTTTATTTTCGAATGTTCCAATAACTCGTTTACAAAATTTTCAAAACCAAATGATACCAAAACAGCTAGAAGCACTCCAGTGATGATGGCCTTCCGCATGTAGGGGAAATACGTACAAAATGACATATATGGACAAAATGACATAGGCATCATAACTTGAGTTCGGAGGTATGAAATGCGGAACTGCCTACCACATTACACGACCCGATTGGCTTCAATTAACCTCTGAAAATTAGTAAGAGCTACTCTGGTTCATTCGGTCGTTATGAGTGATAACAGAAATCAATAGGTCGCGAGTTTTTTTTCATTGTGCCAAACTTTAAGAAGACATGGCCAGTTTTCACCATTTTTTTCATTCAAATTGCATTCAATTCAAACTTTACTTATTTGTCATTGTATTCTCGGAGCTTTTTGTATGTTGAATATACTTTTTGTATTAATTCGATACATTACTAGTTTTATAACGCTGTATGGACAAAATGACATATACAATGAACGGACAAAATGACATAGGTATTTCAGTTGAATTAACCGTATCTACCGGACAAAACCAAGACAATACATCTCAAGCTCCATCAGCAAACAAAGAATCAGGACTTGTCTTAACATATGCATAACAAAATCTTCATCTGCGGCTAATAAAGGCAATGCATCTCAACCTACTCTTGCTGATCCTATGAGGAGGTTTCTCCAATCCCTAAAGGACGATTAATGCGTGAACAAGGCAAACGTGAGCCGAGGACTCGACAAACGTACTTAGTTTCAACTTCTACACCTAATAAGATTGCAATCAAATCAAAAAAGAGCCAATACCTCCTCCAAAACAAGGAGACAAGTCCCTAGGGCATCATTTAAAGAAGACAATGAGGAAGAAAATGTTCCTAGCAACTTTCGAGATAATGAAGACGACTGTCCAGTGTCCATCTATCTATTGTTATGAGACCTTTTTTTCCCGATTTAGATCTTCTCCAGGATTAGCCCTGAAGAAGACTGGTTACGGTGCATGCATTGCTTGTATTGGGCTCACGCATCTTGAGCTGATGTTCCTAGAAGAACCAAGCGTTTCATTTGTGAACTTTGTCAGTAGTTTTGTAACTATAAGTAGAAAAATACAGTTGCCTATTGCCGGTATGTCATTTTGTCCATAGCATGCGAGCAAAATGAATTTCGTTTATTCCAATTTATCTAACAATATTTTATTTCTTGGTACTTTTATTTCATAAAGGTTGATTAGATTTTATAAAGAAAAGACCAAAGATCAGAGGTGTCGAATATGACATTACTGTGATTCACTACTAACAAGTTATGCCTCTGAAATAAAACCCTATGTCATTTTGTACGTACTTCCCCTATGTCGAAGAGTTGCCGAGTTGTCATTCTTGAAGTAATCGAGATTTATTCTCAGATGCTTATCAATAAGCCAAGTGTTGAATGAAGAGAAAACTGCAGTTTTCTGTCATCAGGATTTGAATAGGGTCAATTTAGTAAATCATCATATACATGATGCACCAGAATGAATGGATAATTCTGAAAGACTGTTTAAAAGAGATATTGAGTGCTCCGAGGAAGTGCTTCCTTAGAAAACAACTGAAAACACTGTTCATTTATTTTCTATGCTTTAATGTGTTAAGTGAAGGTGTTTCTTCGAGTGAGAATTGTGTTTAAAAACAGGTAACCTATACTCCATTTTTTTCATAATGTACCCCGGTTGGTCATGATTTAGGTTTATCCAGTTTTTCAACTTGAAACTGACGCAGGTTGGTACTCTTCAAATGTCGAATGATTCTCAGTGACGTTGCCAATGCTAATTTCTATTAACTCTTTTTCAACTTTGTGAATGGAGTTAGTTCCTTTGAGGTTTAACTACGAGCCAGGTTTCGTAGTACTACTTCATTTTCATACTGGAGTATTTCAAGTTGTGCAAAAAGGTATTAAATGTCTTCTATATCATAATTTCTTGAGAATTTTTAGAAGTGGGGACTTCCACTGCTCTTTTATGAATTTTTCTGTCGGGTTATTCGAGTACTTTGATTCTTGTTTCGAATGAACTATCACAAAGTAACGGACTATTCTGTCCTTTAAAAAAAATTTCAACACTCGATTCTTGATTTCCGTACACGAAAGTAGCATAACTGAATCTTCCAACAATGTTAATATACGTGAAATATTTCCAGTATTGACAGAGAAAAAAGGTTTTTCAACATTCGCCAGGTCTTTGAAATTATTAAATCTACATAATATTTTCTCAATTTCATTAATTTTCCAAAGTGAATAAACATTTCTATAAATACGTAATTACTACCAGTTCCGTGTAGAAAAGAAAATATTGCTTGTTCAACAGGAGAATGACTATAACCTAACAATTTCAAAATATACACGGTGATATGTGTCAGAATTTCATGACAAACATTATAAAAGTGAATGGAGTAGAGTTATTCATTTGAATATAATCGGTGTGCTTCATAAGAAACGATATGTGGGTATCCTAAAATGCGTCATATGGATTGCCGCGTATTCATCAGGGTCCATGGTTGTTACGTGGAGAAGCGAATTCCTGGCAGCGGTGTTGGTGGCTCAAGCACTGATGGAAGAATCGCTAACACCGTTTTGGAAAATATAGTTTTGGAGAAAATTGAGCGAGATTCGTATACGTCGGCAATAGCAATCGCACGACGTAATGGTGTATCATGTTCGAGTTATTAAAAAAATGTCCTCCCTATCCCTCAACAAAAGACACAAAAGTGCAGATATTGCAACCGAGAGACTACCAGGCAACATTGCCTTTCTGCCGATAGATGCTTGCGAAAATGAAAGAAGATTCCCAATTCTTGGATAATGAATGGAGTTGTCGTCTCGGTAGCACGTCTGGGCCTCCAAGTTCCCTGGACCAGAATCCGTTGGTTTTCACGATGGGGTTTCTCTTTCCTGACGCTTCAATGAAACAGCCATGGTGTTCTATGAAAAAGCCTATCTAAACTTTATACAAACGAGTCAGTAAAATAAAATGCTTTCAATAGACGCAGATCGAAATTAAAGTCTATTCAATGAGAATCATGTAATAATCCAAGAAGATGATGCCAAACCCTGAAATGAAAACATTTTTGGCATCTCGAAGAATTATTGATATTTTAAAGGGTGTTTGATCGGTTTGAAAAGCCTTGTTTCTTTATAATATAAGTGGTTAATGGTAATTCTATTAAAATATCCATCTTCCAGAAAGAAAGACTACTTTCCTTCCTATTCAAGTTTCCTCTGAGCAAGTTGACTGCTGGTGAAGGTCAAAAGGTAGGAATAAAACTATTTATTTAGAGAAATGTTTGGTCCACAAATATACAGTAAAAGAAACGTTGTTGAGGAGGAAACAGCAGAATGGTATCGATTTCTCAACATTTTCAGAAATGTCAATTTTGAATATTGAATTTTGTTATTCGCATATAGATCTTTGGAATTGAGCGGATTTAATTGACGACTAAATGTTGTCCGCTCATGTTATATATGTATACATATTGTATTTTTGATTTTCCAGGTTGAAATGTTGATTTGTACATTGTCAACAACAAATCTCACGGTAACGATGAGTGATATGTTTGTTTTTCGTATGGGGCTTCTTTCAGCGGTAATTCTGCGTTTTATTCTAAATAACCCATAGTAACTAATTGTTATTCAGGTTTCTGGATCGATTGTCACCTATGTTCTGGTCGCAATTCAATTCCAGTTAGGTGGACATGGCGGACAAGAGCATAACCAGAAAGGATCTTAAATATTAGGCCCTTAATTTTCTTTTCAATGGTATATTGTCTCGTATGTTGTCCATACATGTAATATTATTCACCATTAAAAATATATTCCAGAAATGTTACGAGTGTTTCAGTAATATTCAACAAAATAAGGAAGTGAAAATTTTGTTTTCAAAAGATTTTCCGAGTCACGACAATGTTCATTTATAAGTCAAACAATCAGTAGTAATTTCCCTAGGCCTAGGCCATGATAATCGGAAGCTCGTTTTTATCAAAAAATTCTCCGACTATTTCACTCATTCCATTTTCAGTGAGGAGGCTTCCATAGCAAATAGCAACCCTCGTTTCATATCGATAAAACATACAAGCCGGCAAAACTAACAAGTTGGTTCTCCAGCGATAAAATTCTTTGACGTTTCTCAAATTCATAGATAGCTTCGGAAATGAATACCATAGGGAAAACAAACAACGACAACTATGATGAATACCTATTTGTCGAATACCGCAATACGTGTCCAATGCTGTTAGACACATTTTCTCGTGAAATATTAATGTCGAATACCACTCGAGATGAAATTTAAGAAGGTAAAATTTCTCTCTTGTAATATTCAAGTTTGTTGCTTTTCGGAAATTTCACTCATGACATTTTTTCCAAAATCACGAGCCGTCAGGCGATGGCAAGTCTTTCGCGAAATTGCCTAGCAACAAACTCTCATATCTGTGGTTCAATCGTTGAAAATACCGAAGTTGTAAGGCTAAACATAATTCAGAGGTATTTTCGCGATGATACGAACTGAGCTGTCTTTGGACTGTGATTGGTCTGTTTTTGAAATGAGTGAAATAGTCAGTATATAATGTTGACATGATTGGGTGAAATTGTTTCATATGATTAATTAATTCATGATTGTTAGAACTGTCAAAGATGCAAAGAAACCCTGGTGCAACAATTTTTAATTAAAAATCGTCAACAGAAATTGTAGATCGAATCGGCACTCTAGATTGTTTCATTTGGCCTGCCTAGTTCCGGAATTATCCGCAATATTTCACGGTAATGGCGCTATTGAGGTAATGTAAAAATAGCGCAACCATTTCGAGAGAAAATAAAAGTAGATCCAATAATCATGTTTTGTCGACGAGAAAAACTCGAAGAAAATCTAATCAGTTCCAACACCAAGATTTCTATGCATCTATGAATTGTCAAAACAAGTTCACCGTAAATACAGGGTGAGTCTTTGACTTGTACATATATTTTAACTGTAGATTCTTGAGGCCTAAAGAAGCCTTTTTTTCATTTTCCATTTTTCCGAATTCGGCTCTGTTAAAGAGATATAGCCATTTGAAAAAAAAAGTTGGGCTGAATACGCTCCTGAAACAATTCTCTGCAAACACCTCAAAGTTCATATTTTTCAATTGAAATTGATGTGATTATCAGATATTCTGGGTGATACATTTAGAAAATACTCAAGCATTAACCTTATTTGAATAAGAATGTTACAAACACGATATTTCCTAGCAAAAACGTTTTGTTCCATAATTTCTGCAATTGAAATGCCATATTTCTCACACCAAAATAAGTTCCTTCTTCGATTTTCCTGAAGATTAGTTTGTAAACACTAATAATTTGTTCATATTTGCCTCGATACCCTGAAACTATCTTATAAAAATTAGTTTCTCACTAACCTATCCTAACTCCATTAATCAAAGTCATATGATTCGAGGTCAATGACCTAACCTAATCCATTCCTCTGTGATGATATATCATAGAATTCTAGAGAAGACGATGCCAGATTGACGATTTACTCTTCAACAATGGTATAGGCGAACTCAAGAAAGCAGAACGTCCCCTATCGTTAACGGAAGAACTATCACAGAGGCTTCTACGCATTGCTCTTTGGAAATGCCAAACGAGTAGTTCTGATTCTCGCCGATACAGCGCTACGATCTAAATTTAAGTGCGCTGCCGGCTGCGAGTGCGATGTAGCCGCCACGCAAGACAAGACAAGACGTTCTTCTGTGTCTCCACAGTACAGTCTGTGATTACAATGAACGACGCGGCGATAACCTTTCTACATGGATTCGTTTTATTATTTATTTATTTACTTGAAGTTTGCAGAGAATAAAGCAAACAGGTGATGAATGTGATGTGAAAACAGTGTAGGGTCGATTAAAAATTCCAAGAGGATATTGTTAAGAAGATAGATTTTCCTGAAGGACGGGTATCAATAAATTTTCAATAGAAACTTCTTATAAACTTTGTAATTTCATGCTTCTCGGAATTCAGTTGATAAACATTGACAACATTGTTAATTTGTTAAGAGACCAGAGAAGAAACAATATTCGATGATATTTAATCCAGGAAAGCATTCAGATTTTTTATGAAATTCATGATTTTTTCCTCAAATTTCTTCGTATACATTTAGCAATAACTCGAAAACGACGCGTTTTATTGAAAAAATATAGGAATACTTTTATTCTCTAAAATGGTTGATTCTTTCGAAAATATGAACCGTTTATCCTTTTCAAGTGATTTGATAGTGTTTTTGCATGAATTTATGAGTCGACCACCCTGTAACTTTTAAACTAGGAGAGATATTGAATAAGTTTCGATTGAGGAATATGCACCATGAATAGAGTAACCAATGGACCAAAATTCAGTTCATTTGAAATAACGGTTCCGGAGATATGAACAGGAAAGTGTTTTTTTCGTGGATTTTCGACACCCTGTATCTTCCAAACGAAACCGAATTTTGAAAAATGGTATGGGAAAAAAGTTTTTCGTTTGATGAGGGGAATCTACAGTTAAAATATATGTACAAGTCAAAGACTCACCCTGTATTTTCAACTTTTTGGTTCACAAATATAGTGATACTTGAATGTTTTTAATAATAAAATCTCTACTTTCATGAATGTGAAGAAGTAGGTTGAGGCAAGGCTCAAGTATTTATAAAATAAATGTCGTACCTAATGAAGAATGATCTTTCCTTGAAATAAAATATGAAGTCTATAATTTTCTTTCGAAGTTCAGGGATTTTAGGCGCCTGTGAAATATGTACTTCCGCTTTTTCCAAGAAAATAATATGGTGATACTTGAGATCATTGCTGGAATGATTATTGAACATCTACAATATAAATTTTGTAAGTTACTCTCTGTATATCGAAAATTGTATAGAGGAAAGTCACCAAATATGGAATACCATTTTATTTTTGGGATATAAAGAAAAAACTTCAAATTTATTAAATCAGTTTAATGTTTTTACTAATCAGTCATACATTTATATGTAGTAATCAACAGCTTTTAATCAAATATATTAGTTATCACATTGAAATGTAGCACAAAAAACAAAATCACAAATGAGTAACCAAATATGGAATAGGTACCCTTATATGCAATATGAGCATAAATCAACATAACAATAACAAAAATGGACATTAATATCTTTGAGATCAATTAAATGAATACAACATATTGTGATAAATGAAAGAAGTTTCATAATCATTTGCAAAAGTCACAGATCCAAGTATCAAACTCTGGACCAGCACGATCATAATGTGCCCAGAGCACATACATCAAGCATATTCCATAATTAGACACCGATGACTGTCTTTATTTGGATTTTTATACTAGTTCAAACTCTTCTTAATATTCACAATTTTCAATGACAAAAGATCACAAAATGGTGAAATAAACATAATACCGATATACTAAATAGTATAACACTTATGTATTCAAACATAACACTGGTAATACGTTATACTCATTTATTACTTACCTTTAAAATTTTCTTCACGACAACAAAACAAAACACGCCTGCCACACGTTAAGCGTTCGCGCAACTGACTCGATGGTGTGAGTGCGATAGTAAGTAGACCGAATGAAACAGAAGATGTTCGTGTGTTGCGTTTATTACTTATAGTCTTGAAGAAATGAAGGTATTCCCTATTAGGATACTATTTCATATTTGGTGACTTTCCTCTACCGAACCTTACCTCATATAACAGCCAACAAATGTCGTACAGTCACTGTGAAATTTTTTCAGAGCAAAATCATATTATCTGAAAGAAAAATTTGCCTATATAGATAATTGTTTCGAAGGGAATTTCTTCAATGCATAAAAGAATTTTTTCTTTCCATTAGGATAGAAACGATGAAATGCTGTGAAAAATGTCGAATGGTAAATTGGATATTAGTGTGATCCGATCAAAAGATAGTTGTATAACATTATTATAGCGTTCAAGCTTATTTATTATGATGACTGCGGAGCACTGATGAATCAATTGCTGTATTTTTTTTTCATTTTTACATGAATCATCGAACCTCTCGAAGCTTATTTTTTCTGAATATCGAATTTAAATAGTTGTTCTCAGTAGGTAGTGATCAACAAAATAGAAATTATATCGAAAAAATTGGTACATTTGCTTCCACAGAAGGAATAAATAATAAATCCAATATTTGCCGGCAAATGACAAAAAAGTGCGTATTTTTTGCCAATGAAGAATCCATTGAATATTAAAAATCTCGACTTTTCGTCTAACTGCATGGTCTGTTACTTGGATTTCCCGAATAGGGTTACCTTCTTGATACACCCACTTCTAGGCTATTGCAGACATAATAAAAAAAACTACTACGGAAGGCCCTATTTCGAAAAATGGAAATATACACCATACCTCATTGTGATCTCTAACTTGCTCTTTTTGATGTCCTCCTTAACAATCACCGGCTCTAGCTGGCTCCAGTGCGAAGAAATCAACACGAGATGCGTTGTTTCTTTGAACTGGGTGTGCATAGGCATCGTTGCTGACATTTTGGTCAAATGCTGTTCCATAAATTTCAATAGCAGGTTGGATGAGTTGAATGGACTGGCTGACATTTTCGAGCATAGAAAATATTATGGAATAAAGAATTTGATTTGCCATTCTTGTGGGCATCGACTGTTAAATACTCAGAAAAGATTCTTCTACATGATGGTGATTATTGGATTAATGGCTGCAATATTGACTGATACATTCAATAATGGTGATTGGAAAAGACATCAAATTTTCTTCATATTTATTAGTATAGAAGCTCAATTTTACGTTCTATTTTCAATCCAATACAAGCTCCTAATCAAGATGAAGGTTTATCGATCCATTTCCAATCGTCTAATGAAAACCATGAATCGTTTACTGGATGATGGGGATATTCATCTTCATCGCATTGAGATGAACAGAATTTCGCATTTGTATCTTGAACTGTTGAAGTTTCATCAACATTTGAACGAGTTTCTGAACCCCTCGCTGTTGGTATGGCTCGCAGCGTCGTCTTTCATGACAGTTGTGGATATTTACATTTTCATTACAATGATTAAAACTAAGATAAGCTTCGATTTTTTTTATGCAGTTCTTGGCAGTTCAGTGAGTTGTTTCATTATGGATTACATTATGACTTCGAACGAAAGATTCGTTCTACAGGTAAGAATGAGGGACGAACTTTTTGAATATTTTCTTATTTCTTTGATTGTTATTTGCTTTAACGATTCGGAGGAGCTAGCTATTGCTATTCAGTTTCATTAGAAAATGAACTACATTACAATTAATGTAACAGAATTTCTTCAACTTATGATCTTTGTTTACGAGTTATTGAATGCTTTAACGATTCCACAACTTTTTTTTTGTGCAATAACTATCGAACCAATCCGTATACAGAGTCTTTCACGAGGAACCTCACCCATATTTATACGGGAAACTACTGAACGTATTTTTATGAAATTCAGCACTTATAAGTATTTCATGATGCTGATGAAATCTAAAATATTTTCAAGGCATGAGCACCTCCGGTTTTTCCGGAAATGACGTCAACTTCCGTTTTTCAAATTAAAACACCATTTTTTTATTGCAGAAATAGATTCCTTAGAAAATTTCAAGTTATTTTGATGTAACATTTTTCAGTTTTGGTTGGAAAATTCTCTTTGAGCGGGAAAATTCGAAAAAAAAATCGAAAATAGAGCTCCGCTGAAACAAGAATAACTTCGAGGTTTTTGGATGGAAAATTTTCATTTTTGGGATTTTTCAAGATGTAAGATTGATGTATCCACTTTGAAAATCGAAATCGCGATTCATGATACAGAGGGTGAAAAAATCGCTTTCAAAGTTAGGGATGACAAAATCGTGAAAAATCAATTTTTTCAAATTAGAACCCCATTTTTTTATGGCAGATATTGAATCAATGTTAAAAAATAATGTGAGTGTATGCATCACACCCTTGCCCTAAAGTGGATATTAACTCAGAAAATATCCATTTTAGGGCAAGGGTGTGATGCATACACTCACATTATTTTTTAACGTAGATTCAATATCTGTCATAAAAAAAGGGGTTTTAATTTGAAAAAATTGATTTTTCACGATTTTGTCATCCCTAACTTTAAAAGCGATTTTTTCAACCCCCTGTATCATGAATCGCGATTTCGATTTTTAAGTGGATACATCAATCTTCCATCTTGAAAAATCCCAAAAATGAAAATTTTCCATCCAAAAACCTCGAAGTTATTCTTGTTTCAGCGGAGCTCTATTTTCGATTTTTTTTTTCGAGTTTTCCCGCTCAGAGAGAATTTTCCAACCAAAACTGAAAAATGTTACATCAAAATAACTTGAAATTTTCTAAGGAATCTATTTCTGCAATGAAAAAATGGTGTTCTAATTTGAAAAACGGAAGTTGACGTCATTTCCGGAAAAACCGGAGGTGCTCATGCCTTGAAAATATTTTAGATTTCATCAGCATCGTGAAATACTTATAAGTGCTGAATTTCATAAAAATACGTTCAGTAGTTTCCCGTATAAATATGGGTGAGGTTCCTCGTGAAAGACCCTGTATATGCTGATATTTGGCGCACAGTACAGCGCTGATATTTATCAATTTCATTGGACATGTTATTTGGACCGAAATATGGAATCTTTCCACTGTATGACGCAGACGGAATGTCAAAAATTCAAGAGCTACAAGAAATTAAACTTGTTTATTACTGCTATCAACGTGATTTCCTACAATTTTTTTAGTAGATCAGCAGACCCTTGCAGAGGGAAACTATTTTTAGTACTAACAAGTGGGCCAGCAGATCAATTCATTTAACATCTAAAAAAGAAATTGTGAGTATATAGACAGAAATTGGTCAAAATAGGAAAAGAAATTCGATATGTTCCGGGCCATGAGTCTGAATGGGATTGACGATATATTTCACAGAGTTGTCGAAGAATGCTCTCATCAACAAAACTGCAATGATGGCAATCACATAATTCACTTCCAAGATACCATGCATCCAATTTAGCTTACTCTATTGGCCTGTAGCTCAACCAAATAGTCCAAGACGGTTTGTTATATTGTAGCGCTCTACTCACCAGCAATAGCTTTTCAAAAAACGTCCTGTCGAGTAACAAAACGAAAAGTTCTGAAATGATTCATTTTGATTTTTTTTAAATTAGTGTTGAAAACTTTGTATTAATAATGGAAACATTTTCAGACTGGTCAAGTTTTGAGATTCTTATTCAGATTTAGAATAAGTGAGCTGAAATATGATGAGGCAATCAAAGTGAGTATTAACATTAATATTTCTTTTACAGATTCATACAATTTTTTATATGTCTATTGGGTTTTCCGAGCGAAATATATGTACCTATATGCCTATCCGCATCCTAGCGAAAACTTTCAACAAAATTTCATTAACTTTCCAATTGATAGCAGTTTTTTCGAGCATTCTGAAGTATTTTCACCAATTTTCGTCGAAAATATTATATTCGATTGCAAATTCGAGGAGATACCTATACAATAGTATTTATATGCAACATGCCGAACAGATTCGTCAGTATTGAACATAGCTGATAAAATGTTGAAAGGTGTCAAACTACACGCCCATATCTAATATGCTTAGAAATTCTGGTGTTGTTTTTCTAGGTGGAGATGCTGATTAAGAATTTGATCCTATTGAAACCTAAGACAGAAGCCTCTTATATGTTCATAATTGGCACGAAACTACTTCCATCAGTGAGTACAATCGTAATCAACATAATGAATCATTTCAATAGCGAAAACATATACAGATATGGATAATGTAGTTGGAAACACTGGGGTCTTCTAGTCCAGTTGAACAGTAGAAGAATCGAAACCTCAAGTGCGGTTTACACGGGTAGAGTACGGTGGTAGAGTACTTACTATCCCCCTACTAGCATAATGTAAACAGGTTGAGCTAGTGACAGTAGAGTACTAAATATAGTGCACGGTAGAGTAGAGTGGATAGCACATGTGGATAGTACACTCGACTATCCCATCCCCACTTCCACAATTCTACTCTACTCTATTGGTTTGCTAGTTGACTATCCCAATGTAAACAGACACTTGCCCGGTTTCAGTAGAGTAAAGTGCGTGTTCCTAGACTCCCTAGTGTTAGTCGGCCAATTTTCCGTTTGGTATTTTTTAGGTACAAGCGAAAATGAAGTGAACGGAAAATGAAACCATGAAATTAGTCTCAGTGTACAGAAATTACGAATGTATATGGAACATTATCTGGCCTGATTATAGAAATAGGGCAATGAGATCAGCCGCCTACGTCGAAATTGTCAAATACATATATGGCAAGAAAAAATTTTGGTGTTGCCGAATTGAAACAAAAAAATAAAAACTTGAGATGTACATATGATCGAGTTATCAAGAAGTAGGGAAGATCAAAAAATCAAAAAATTTCAGATGTTTCAAAACTTTAAGGTGCCATTATCAAGCACATTTCATATTCTTCTGGGTCTTCCGATGCAGATGTCTTGGAAGATTAGCGAATTCTTTCAATTCATCACGTCTCTCAATCCAAACCCTTGCCCAAATTCTTTTTTCCCATCTATTTTCTTCCTCCATAACTTCCTCAACTCCAGTTAATAAAATATTTGCCGCTTGCACTGAACATTTTCTACTAACGCCCCGATATTTTTGCCTTACCTGCTTGTTCATTATTAGGCACGTAAAATCGAACTATCCTTTCAAATTACTAGCAACGTGTAAACAGTTACTCTACTGAAATTAGTAGAGTAGAGTATTTTCGTAAAAAGTATGCTAGTGAACTCTACCATTTACTCTACCCGTGTAAACCGCACTACAGTGCGATACGATATCGAATAAGCGGCTGGTCTAGTTTTATTGCAGTTTGTAGTGGGGATGCCAGAGCGCAACCACAGTATAGATTAGACTTAGACACCAAGTGGCAAGTAGTTAGTATCTATACTGTGGCGCAAGGATCTAGGTAAGCAGCAGAGATCCAGGCATCCCCACTACGATCGAAACTGCCATTAAACTAGACCAGCCGCTTATTCGATGTCGAATCGCACTGAGGTTTCGATTCTTCCACTGTTCAACTGGACTAGAAGACTGCTCGAATTTTGTACTGAAATTCCAGTGTTTCCAACTTCATTATCCATATCTGTATGCTATCGCCATGGCATTCTCTGGGACATCGAAATAGACAATTATCCCTTTATAGTAGTTCCAACGATCCCTATAATGTTGGTAAAAAATTTCTATCAATTTATGACCCCCCTTAAAAAATGCATGCCCCCACCCCCTGAAAAACTGTCTGGGTCCGCCAGTGTTTACACATAAGAACTTCCATAGTGACATGTTGAAACAACGTTGGGTTCGAATTTCGAAAAAAAATTTACAGGAAAATCATATGGGTAGAATAGAAAACGTTGAAATGATGCTTTCCAAATTGTTAACCCAGAAAAAAATCCAATTCTGCAGGATTTCTGCCATTTTGAATTGAATTGAGCCCTAAATAATACTAAGATGTGAAGATGTGGTCAGAAACCGTTATTTCAAATGTCACGCATAACACACCACAATTATCAGAATATTGCTCAAAGTTGAAATCAAACATCCTGTATTCCGCTTATGCGTCGAAAACAGAGTATTTGTCATATGTAAAAAATGACTGGGTGTTATCTTCACGGCTATACTATATGTTTGTCCAGTTTATGGCGAAACACCCTGTATAACTGACACGTGATTTTCTTAATGTAACAACGGTATCAATAACAAGCACATTTTCATGAAATTTTTTTTGTAGATTCTCGGATTTGTGATAACATACGTCCTCGTTGCAATTCAATTCAAAGCAGTTTGGACTCGATACGAATAAAAGCACTGAACAAAATGTGGGAAAACATGGGACGATATCAAGGATTTAAAGATTCAGATTCACAATTATTCACATGACATGAGATAATTCAAACTCAATGTATACTTCGTTCAAGGAAATTTTGCATCAATAAATGGTTTCACACAGGGATAAATCTTTTTCATGTTCGACTGCCTCATAAACACTTAACTTATGAATTCGTTTAGCGTCCATAATTGACTACTTTATTGGACTCAACTGTCACTGTCTTCTCTCGATTTTGCAATTTTCTTCGTTCCACACCACTTGTTATAGGCCGCATACAAATTTTCATAAGCACTTTTAGTGGCTAGGAGAAATTCTTTGGCACTTGCGGCTAAATTTTTTACGCTTTCATCTTCCGAACTATCCATTTTTGGGATTATTATGACGTTTGTCACAGAATTAACGAAGTAAACAACTTTATTCTGTGAGGTCGCTAAGGTCGCTGATGGTTACTAAGGTAAGAAAAACAGAAACAAACTTAATGTTTCTTTGTAATAAAGCGACGAATATATTAATTGCCATTTCAGAAAATAAAATTTCTGCCTTGCAGTCCAACATAAGCTTTGTATACAACTCGTAGATAAATGGGCTTATGGACTTGCCCAAATTAGGCAAACTTTTGGACTCGTCCATAAAGACCTAATTTATGTACTTATTACATAAATAGCTATCATGTTCGACTGCTTCATGAACACTTGACTCATTAATTCGTTTAGCGTCCATAATTGACTTCTTTATTGGACAACACTTTTTTGGACTCAACTGTCACAGCCTTCTCTCGATTTTGCAATTTTCTTGGTTTCACATCACTTGTTCGAGGCCGCATACAAACAAAGGACCCCGCACTTTTTCTATGGGAAATGGCGTTCCGTCAAATTTTCTAAAATTTTGGTATAATGTAGTACTCGACCTACTGATCAAAAGTGTCCATGGCCCCAACTCAATCCTATGACTAGTTTTTGAGATACAGGGCGTTGAAGTTGAGAATAACCCACTTTTACTACGCCCTTATCTCGGAACAGAATCGAATGAATTTCAATTTTTCTCAAGAAACATTTCATTCCATTCCCAATGAGCAAGCATATAGAGGATTATGACCGAAAATCGTTACGAATACAGGGTTATCCATAATTGAATGCATGCCCGATATGGAAAGTATAGAATATGTCAGTTCCAGAGCGAGAACGTTCGCAAAATGAACTATTGCACTAGATGTTGTTGTCACATCGAAAAAGTCTGAAATACTTAGAACTTATACTGGGTGATCCATTATTATAGAAACTATTCTCAAGGAAGGTCAAAAGGACACCCTGCATTTATGGGTTGATTCAAGGTGTTTGTTTAATTTTTTTAGAACATATCATCATGGACTTCAAAGAATACAGGGTGATTCAGTCATGAAATGAAGTTTGAACCTCACGAAAATGCCCGAAAACCACCTCTTTTTTTCATCACCCTCTATTTCAAGATTAAATCCGATTAGGTGGGAGTTTTCTTTCACCATTGTACTTGATATAAAAACATCAATACGGCTTAGAGTTTTTATCCACTTCCTATGACCAGATTTTTTTTATGTAATATGAAAATTATTTATTTTTGTTATTCTATTCTTATTCCAGCTAAAAATCTGGTCATAGGAAGTGGATAAAAACTCTAAGCCGTATTGATGTTTTTATATCAAGTACAATGGTGAAACAAAACTCCCACCTCATCAGATTTAATCTTGAGATAGAGGGTGATGAAAAAACAATGTTGTTTTTGGGTATTTTCGTGAGGTTCAAAGTTCATTCCATGACTGAATCACTCTGTATTCTTTGAAGTCCATGATGATATGTTCTAAAAAAACTAAACAAACACCTTGAATCAACCCATAAATACAGGGTGTCCATTTAACCTTCCTTGAGAATAGTTTCTATAATAATGGATCACCCAGTATAAATTCTAAGTATTTCAGACTTTTTCGATGTGACAACATATCTAGTGCAATAGTTCATTTTGCGAACGTTCTCGCTCTGGAACTGACATATTTTATACTTTCCATATCGAGCATGCATTCAATTATGGATAACCCTGTATTCGTAACGATTTTCGGTCATAATTCTCTATATGCTTGTTCCTTGGAAATGTAATGAAATGTTTCTTGAGAAAAATTGAAATTCATTCGATTCTGTTCCGAGATAAGGGCGTAGTAAAAGTGGGTAATTCTCAACTTCAACGCCCTGTATCTCAAAAACTAGTCATAGGATTGAGTTGGGGCATGGACACTTTTGACCAGTAGGTCGAGTACTACATTATACCAAAATTTTAGAAAATTTTACGGAACGCCATTTCCCATAGAAAAAGTACGGGGTCCTTTTCATGAGCACTTTCAGTGGGTAGGAGAGATTATTTGGCACTTGCAGCTAAATTTTTTACGCTTTCCTCTCCCGAACTATCCATGTCCTGGATTATTATGACGTTTGTCACAGAATTAACGAGGTAAATAACTTTGTGCAGTGAGGTTGCTAAGGTCGCTGATGGTTACTAAGATAAGAAAAGCTAGAGCACACTTAATGTTCCTGTAATTTTTTCAAATTAGAACCCCATTTTTTTATGGCAGATATTGAATCTACGTTAAAAAATAATGTGAGTGTATGCATCACACCCTTGCCCTGAAGTGGATATTAACTCAGAAAATATCCATTTTAGGGCAAGGGTGTGATGCATACACTCACATTATTTTTTAACGTAGATTCAATATCTGCCATAAAAAAATGGGGTTCTAATTTGAAAAAATTGATTTTTCACGATTTTGTCATCCCTAACTTTGAAAGCGATTTTTTCACCCCCTGTATCATGAATCGCGATTTCGATTTTTAAAGTGGATACATCAATCTTACATCTTGCAAAATCCCAAAAATGAAAATTTTCCATCAAAAACCTCGAAGTTATTCTTGTTTCAGCGGAGCTCTATTTTCGAGTTTTTTTTCGAATTTTCCCCCTCATAGAGAATTTTCCAACCAAAACTGAAAAATGTTACATCAAAATAACTTTAAATTTTCTAAGGAATCTATTTCTGCAATAAAAAAATGGTGTTCTAATTTGAAAAACGGAAGTTGTCGTCATTTCCGGAAAAACCGGAGGTGCTCATGCCTTGAAAATATTTTAGATTTCATCAGCATCGTGAAATACTTATAAGTGCTGAATTTCATGAAAATACGTTCAGTAGTTTCCCGTATAAATATGGGTGAGGTTCCTCGTGAAAGACCCTGTATGTAGACATAAAAAAGGAGATTTTCAATATAATTACCTATATTCAACCTAATGCGTTTATCGTTAATGGTAGATATAAATAAATTGTCATATAATACTTTCACATTACTAGACCCATATCAGATAATGAAAAGATTTATCTGATAAATTTGTGGCCATATTACAATCTCCCTAGTTCTATTAACTAAATAGCGGTCATTGAATGGAGAATTTTGCATCAGTTAATCAAGTCAGTTATTCTGCTTATACACCCCTCATTTCATTAAAGTATCTTCCTCATAGTTATTCGTTCACAACATTTGACATCCATAATGTCATCCAACAAATTCACGAAACCTACGGAATTTTCATCGAATTGTTTAGCCTGTCATCTTCAATTTTCCAGAAAATCATTATTTTGGGCCGTACCCATAAGGGGCGATTGCGAGCATTCCAAAAAGAAAGCATTTTTCTATATATCTTCTTTCACACCGTTTTGTGTTATACTAGTTGATATCACGATAATATTTGCAACCTATGTTCCATTCAGAAGGACCCTCAATACTTGTAACAGAATCACAAGCGAATGCGTATTTTCGGTGAATTGGTTAGCCATCATCTTATGTACAGCAATGGTGGTAAACATCTTCTTTTTCAACATGAGCAAGAGGATTGAAGAACTAAATGCTCTAGCCAAGATATTCGAGAGTAGAAAATTCTATGGAATAAATAATTTGATATGTGGTTCTTGTGGTAGACTCCTTGTCCGTAATCAAAAACGTATAATGCTTTTCATCATTTCAGTCACATTATTTGCAGGAATACCACTATTGTATTTGACAGACATGCCTTTGCATAATTTTTTATTGATGGAGTTGTTCATGATTTTCCAGTTACAAGAGATTGTAGTTGTTCGAAGTAAATTGGTTCTCCTAAGAAAAATTCATAATTCGATTGCGAATTGCTTGATACTTATTATGGAAAGCACCAAAACAGAACGCGTATATGATTTCCAAATTAAAATACGAAGAATTTGTCATCTTCACATAGAGCTTTGGAGAACCCATAAAGACCTTAATGACTTTTACAATCCTGCACTTCTCGTTTGGCTGGGTCTTATAACGTTCGTTTTGACATTCAATGTGTTTGTTACATTGCTTTTGGCGAACACTGATTTTAATGATCAATTGATCTATTGTGCTTTCGCAACGGTTGGCGGTTGTTTGATTCTCGCCATTATAAGCGAGGTTTTTGGTGGATTTCAGAAACTGGTAAGTCTTTTCATCAAATAGTGATTAACATTTAAATCATAATAAATTGGCAAGAGCAGAAAATTCATTAGTGTGTCATTTGTGTTCAGTATACGACTTATACCGGGTTTTTCACTATACATTGACGCGCCCTCTAACTCTGTTACAAAACCGATACATAAAAATATTTCATACAAAAATTGTAGGAAATCGAATAAATAAACACCCTGTATATTCTTTCATATTTCAATTAATTATTCTTTTCTGATATCGAATATACAGGGAGGTCCAGATCGTAACCAAGAAATTTCAACCACGTATTCTAAATCAAAAATGAGCCCTAGTTTGTCATATAAACTAATGTCGAGAAATGTTTCCTCTCCGAGATACGAGGTGTTGAAATTATAGAAAAAAAATGTTTTTTATTAATATCTTTCACACTGCTTGAAATATTTTTATGAAATTGGCATAGGTTTTGAGCGTCAAGGAGCACTTTCTGCATAATATCATTTCTTTTTTATTCTACCAGTGGCGTCCGTACTGCAGTGATACTGAATATTTTCAGATAAAAAAATGATAGGCCACTGATTTTTCCGACAATAAAAACTACTTTTCAAATCGATATTTAATTAGGAGCAAATTCGTTTTCTTGACTTTTTGCTGTACGAGGCACCGTTTCCGGTAAAAAAATAAAACACATTCACATGCATGAAGAAATCGCCAAAATTTGATATAGCAATAAAAAGCTTACTACGGTTTTGTAGCAAATTTCTAAGATAAGATAAATTCAACACACAACCAACTCCTATTTTTAGGGTAGAATAATTTGATTAAAAAACTTAAATGACAGTTTTGGTTTCCAATTACTCGTTTCAATACAAGCATAACCATAAATAACTGGCGATTTCTTCATGCATGAGAATGTGTTTTATTTTTTTAACCGGAAACAGTGCCTCGTACAGCAAAAAGTTAGGAAACCGAATTTGCTCCTAATTAAATAAGGATTTAAATTGTAATTTTTATTGTTGGAAAAACCAGTGGCGTATCATTTTTTCATCTGAAAATATTCAGTCTCGCTGCAGTACGGACGCCACTGGTAGAATAGAAAAGAAATGATATTATGCAAAAAGTGCTCCTTGACGCTCAAAACCTATGTCTCAAATTTCATAATAATATTTCAAGCAGTGTGAAAGTCATCAATAAAAAACATTTTTTTTCTATAATTTTAACACCCCGTATATCGGAGAGGAAACATTTCTCGACATATGTTTATATGACAAACTAGGGCTTATTTTTGATGTTGAATACGTGGTTTAAATTTCTTGGTTACGATCTGGACCACCCTGTATATGCGTATGTGGATCTGTCTCTTTTATTTTCAGAGTTTCAAAGTTTTGAAATGAAACTACGTCATGAAGAATACATACGTCAAACCATTCCGAAATTCATCTTTACATTCAAACAATTTACTTGAAAGCAATATTTTTCAATGAATATCAATATCCGATAAAAATAAAAAATAAAAATAAACTATGATGGTATGGAATAAATAATATCAACTTAAGGAATTGATTCTCAAAAGTTGAAAGAAACTCTGTGGTATTTAGAATAAGAGAGAAAGACCAAACATATGTTATATTATTATCATTATTTTTATTATAAAAGTATAAAGAGTTGAGGTTCATAACCTATGAACTCAAAATCATCAATATTCTGGATGGTACACTTGCACTTAGAAAAAATTTCGAAAAGTATGTGAAAAATTGAGAAGAAAATATATTCTCGATTAATCAGATACATACAATTGATATCAATTGTCGCGATATATCTGATTAATCGAGAATATATTCAATATGATTATAATTTCCCTTTGGGATATTTCCTTCTGGAATAAACCTTCGTTGAAAAAAATATATTTATATTTTTGAAATAAGGAGGAAAAGAGCTTGCCAAATATAGAAAAGTACACAGGGTGTTCCATTTGAAAAAAGAAAGTTGCAATCAATATGTTGCCAACCCTGTTCTTGTAAAATCATTTTGAAAAACATTAGTCGATGTCGTGAAACTTTTGTGAAAAACATTTTTTATACCTCTTTTAGTAACAAAGTTGAAGGGGGAGTCAAATTATAGTGAAAAACTCGGTACAACGGTAGATTCTTTGAGGTCGAAATTGAGTAATACAAAATTACACATAACGCTTGAATGTTCTAGTCAGTGTAGTAGGTACTCAAGGCGAGTTTATACAGCAACTAAAATAAAATAAGAACTAAAATAAAATAAAATAAGAATGTTCACTTGGTGCATTTCAATGACAGTGCATTTCAATGACAGAAAATAAGCTAAAATAAGGAATACGAATAAGAATAAGAGATGGTCAACTTTTATCTTTTTCGCTTATTCTATTTGGAAAATGATAGTGCGCATGAATTAAATCCACTCCCCAATCTTTTCCGTATTGACACTTTTGACAAGTTCTAGTTTTCTAATCGTAAATTTAATGAATTTTTTTCAAATCATTGTTGATGATATATTTAATATGGATGACCAGGAAATCATGATGGGAGCGATGTTGTTATTGATGACAAGTACTGCGATTATCGCCTTGAGTAAAAGGCGGAATAGGCGATTTTCTGAACTTGCACAAAACACAGAAAACATTGTCAAAAAATCTGCGATTTTATTCTGATGATCTCTATAAACCTATGTTGTCTGCTCTTATTTCTTATTTTATTTTATTTTAGTTACTGTATAAACTCGCCTTCAGTCATAGCATAGTATAAAGAATATACTATGTATATTTATACTATGGTCATAGTACTTACAAATAGGATATTTCTTTTTGTCAACACGGACATCAGTCTCATGTAGATTGTTATTGAAAGTTTTGGTATTGATTTAATAACATATATGTATTTCAGAATAACGATTTGCTGAACTATTTGTACAAATTTCCAGTATCCAGACTTGAATACAAGGAAGCCCTGCAAGTGAGTTCAAATAATGAATTACGAACTTTTTTCTATATCTGAAGTAAAATTGTAGGTGGAAATGTTGATGCAAACAATATCCAATCTGAAATCAGAGTTCAAAGCGTCAGACATATTCACAGTGGACACAGGTCTACTCTCTTCGGTAAGTTTTCGTTTTGATTGACCTATTTGGCTATTAATTCAAAATTAATGTTTATTCTCAGTTGTATGGCTTCATCATCACCTATGTACTTATCGGTATTCAATTTCAAGGATTGTGGAATATTCATTAAGTTATGATTACAGTATACTCTTGTAAATCCAATGAAAGAAGGCGTGAATTGAGTTGAAACAGAGTGTTGTGTAATTTCAGCAAATAAAAAAAAATTATAAAGTATAAGAGAAGTTGAAATTTATGATTCCTACTTTTCGTGGCCTCAAATTGAGAATACCTATTACACGGACAGAAATTGAAGGTCTAATCATGAGTTTAAAGAAATATCTCCAATATCGAAAGTTTAATGTACCAATATGGCTCAGACGCCTTCTGCTCACAGTCATGAAGTGAAACCAAATCTTTGGTAAGGATTGAGTTGTACGTATGCTTCAACTGGTGCGGGTATCATGGAGTTTATGAATATTCCGAGAGACGACCAGAAAATAGATATCGACGATGAAAATATGCTACTGGAATAAATAGTCCAGTTCCAAAATATAATTAGGATAAATTAAATGAAAATATCGGGAATTTTGGATTCTCTTTATTTCAATTGTCAATTTGTAACAAACGCCGACGTTTCGAAACAACTTGTTTCTTCTTCAGGGCTAAAAATGAACACATATATACATATTAGGTATACAATGACATTGAATTAAAATACGTTACCTAGTAACGTTAGTTAAATGTCATTGTATACCTTATATGTATATGTGTGTTCATTTTTAGCCCTGAAGAAGAAACAAGTTGTTTCGAAACGTCGGCGTTTGTTATAAATTAACAATTGAAATAAAGAGAATCAAAAATTCCTGATATTTTCATTTAATTTAATTACAATGGATGATAACCTAGTAATATATAATTAGGATATTTTTAATTATACAAGAGCTAAGATCTCTTTTGGAGAGAAAAATCGACTGCTGAACCGAATCTTATCATCACGAGAATTAGAAAAAAATTATGTTTGACAGAAAAAAATACCACTGAGCCAACACAGAAGGAATGGTTCTTGAGGTTGCTGGTTTTCTGGCTTCGTGTAGATGAAGTGTATACTGTATAGTCTTTCCTCTCACAGAACGAATTCACTGTATGGGCACTCAAGTTTTTAGTCAAATGTTTCTGCAGGTACGTGCTAAGTCGCTTTCATGCGAATCTCTTGTTCGGGCGTGGAAGAGAGCAAGAAGTGGCAGACTGATGGCGGTGTAAGACCGAGTAGTGAAAAAGTGATGAAAACAGATAGAATATCTATCTTGTGGGGTTCTGAGTGCCTCTTTTCAGAACTTCAGATCACTGAGTTAAAGAAATTGAGTAAATCATAGAGCTCTTGGTATTCTTTGTTATCGATGAAGTCCATTCGCAGTATGAACTTTGTGTTATTAAAAAATAAAAATATGAATTTCGAACAGATATGATATTCAGAACTTGAAGAAAACGGAATCAAGCGATTGAAAAAATTCACATGAAATTGGGAGGTTATGATCGAAAAAATTCATATGAAATAGTGAAAGACTTCGATTTCACGAAATGATAATATTTGTCAGAGTGAGTTAGAAGGAATGAGTGTTTATTCTTAATTCTATTGCACATGCGTAGATCTGAATTCTTACCAAAGCCCAGCTATATATATATGTATTCAAATTATCAGAAATATGGATTTATTTTGATATCAATATCTCTATAGCGAAAAGTTACAATGAAATTCTGGCCATTCAGCATGAATCGAGAACACCATAGTAGAAAGTTCTAAGGAAATTTGTGAAATAAGAACAACATCACATTTTTTTAATACACATTTGAGCTCAATAGGTACTTCATGGTTTAGTGCTAGCATGAAAAATATTTCCAAGCAGCCGTTAATTTTCCGAAACTAACAGGATGGTGCATCAACACATGAAATTCCTACATTTATATCAAACCCCTTTTTCGGACTCAGGTGGAAACCAAAATAGATAAATTCTAACGAAAAATATGAGACTTTATGTACCCCCCATTGTTTTGATAATTAATTCTTTTGAACCTGTTTCAATCTATTGACCAAAATTTTCATCAAGCTATACAGGAATTATGCTTTATCAAATATAGTTTTCTACTTCAATCAAACCACAATATTTTTTATCGAATATTAGACTGCTCTAATATTCGATTTTAACGATGTGAAGAATGTGGAGATGAGGCTCCAAAAATCCAGAAGACCCGGTCAAATAAATTTCACATTCGTCTTAACGGACTCTGCACAATCGAAACTAAGAAAGTTTTTCAGTTTTTTCAACAGGTTGAATACTTTCCTTAAAGCTGATAAACCAAATCGATCTGTTATAAAAAACTGAACAGCTCACTGTATTCCAATAGTTTTTTTGTATTTCTTTTTCAAAGCTGTAATTCCGATTGTTTATAAGATCAATTCCACAACTTCGTAATGTAGCTCCAAAAAAAACAGGCGCTTTTTCTTGGGCTTTACTTCTTTTGAGCTAACAATTGGAGTCGACATGAGTAGGAAATAATGAAAGCTGAATTACGTGAATCTGATTCTTGTAATATGCTATCGAATATTTTATGTTTGTTTTCGATATGTCGCCCAAATTGCCAAGGTATTAACTGGGAGCACCGAATATTTTTCTGTTGATCAATCAGGTGTCATTCTCTATATTACTCGATATCTTCTACACTTATAACACCACAGCCATGTCAAGAATCGACATGCGGAAGTCATTCCTCGAGAAAATGTTGAATCGTATTAATTTCTTCTCCATCGACAAATTCGGTTACGAAATATGGGGCAACAACTGCATGAATTGTTTGTATTATTACTCCCTGAAGATTACATCTTTACTTTCACCGATGAGAGGAAAATGTCGCCATATGACCAGAAACTATAACGGTGAAACCAAATTTTGGTATTCAAAACGAGGTTTGATCGTCCCTATTATTTTTCTCAATATAAACCTTGCTGGTACTGTACTCTTTCTTTATAGCATGTTGACTTCTTGCAGCGAAGATCGATTGAAATGTTTGTTGGAACTGCATGATCATTTACTTATCATCAATACAATTATTTTTATTATTATCATACAGTTCAAAATGATTGTGAGAGCTGATGAATTGAACGACATTACTCACATAATACAAAATAGGAATTATTTCGATATGATAAATTTTATGTGCAGCAAATGTGGTAAAGGGATATACATGATTAACCACATGATTATCACCGTTTCTGGAACTCTCATTATCTTTTTTGGTTTCGCAACCTTCGTCAGTAGAGGAATGGAAATATTCAATTACCACGATTTTTGTATGTTCATCTGCCAAGGCATCCAATTTTCGATTGCTTGCCAAGTGAGTCAAAAATTGGTTGTTATGCGAGTATTATACCGAGCAGTTCATCGATCTTTGAAAAAAAGATTGAGGGATTATATCCGAGAAGATCTCAAACCTAATTATTCCCTGGAAGAACATCTGAGAAAGTTCATTCATCTCTATTTGGAGCTTAAGGTGGTGATGGAAAAAATATGCGACTTCATGAATCCTATCCTCATTGTTTGGTTGTTATCTCATATTACCCTTTGTGTTTTCAACTGTTATGCTCTCATTCAAGTTATCAATATTCAACCTGCACACATTATTATTTTCGCCCAGGCGAAGACAACGGTAACGATTTTAGTGATAATAAGTATCTTCTCAGATTGTCAGAGATTGCTTGATGAGGTGAGTAATTCGGATAAATTGTCTAGGGATGATTTCTCCAACTGAAAGGGTCCTTTTTCTGTTTTTTTTCCAGAAAAAAGAGACACTGAGTTTACTCTTTTCATGCCCGCTGAGTAAAATGACCCACATGGAGGGACTACTCGTGAGTAGATTCTTGAATTTAGTATCATTTTGATGTAACCGGTGTTATCTGTCATTTTATAGGTGGAAACTCTCATTGAGACACTCAGTACACAATCTCCGACTATACATGGTTCGAGAATGTTTACTGTTGGAACAGACTTGATTGCATCGGTAATCATATCTTATTGTCATTGGTCATCTGTATGTTCGTTCAAATCTATGTATTTTTTAGGTATCAGGGGCTATAATCACATATTTATTAGTTGTACTACAATTCAAACCCCTTGAGTGATTTGTTAATATTGCATGGAATTAGGTATGGTGAAGTTCTACCAACTGTATTTTCGATGAGAAATTCATTATGTATTCTGTAATCTGCAGTTTCAGGATTGAACATGGCTTCTAATATAATATAATATATACAATGTACATGTGCATTACAATCTTCAATAAGATTCCTAAGGAGCTACAAAATATAGGAAAATTTGAATGTTTTCGATCTATTACAACGCTTCCTCATAGACAGAGAACCTTATTCACTACAAGAATTTCTTGCATCGTAAGATCTGAACGCTCTTTTTAAATTACTTAGTTGAATAATGGAATGTTAGTTTGAGTTTTTTTTTCTGACGTGTTCTCCTTACATATTGCTTGTAATTGTTTGAGAGAATAAATATATATTATTATTATTATTATTATAATAATGAAGGTGTCTTGAACATCCTTTCCGTCTAGTCAAAAATGTTTTATATATTTCTTTCCAGTTACAGATCTCTGACTCCTTTTGTGTTTTCTCGAGTCTTACATGAAAATGCACTCAATTCATCAAGGTTCATCAAGTTGTAAATCAAATGTTTGAAATAAAATCACCATAAATGCTGTTTTTTGATACAAAAAATGATTTCACATTCTCCTGCAAAAATGACTCCTATCTGGCTTGTCCTCATGTGAAATTTACCAGGTAAGTCGACAGAAGAGCTGTAGTGTAGAAAATTAAGTTATGAATTATTGGCATTCGTACCGCTGCTATACACCTTTCTTGGTATTAATTTGATGAAAAGTTCACGGTATTTGATAGATCCATTCTCTTGGAAAATAGTAACTGAAAAAAACCTGAGAAATTATAGAATAACTACAATATAAAGTTTTTCCAGATGAAATGAAGATTGCAATCGTAAAACCTATAGGTACATAACAAAGGAAAAATCATGTGCTATAGTGCTATGAAAACTAGAGACCTATAAGCGCACTACGAAAATTCTCAGCGATATTAGAATCAACCTCCTTTTCAAAGAAAAGTCTGCACTAACTTATTTATCAATAAGTAATTAAAAAATGGGTCCCAAAGAACTGACGCGAAGATATATTCGCATTCAAAAATTCAAGAAGCTGCGTTGTATCTTTTGTTACATCAATTCAAATTCTGATTGCAATTATGAGTTATCATTTGAAAGATTATCAACTCAAATTTATTTTTTTTGTTTTCCCAAATCTTCGAATATGTCAGGAAACTAAGTCTTCCAATGATGAATTTATCCAATTAAGAAGCAATTCCGAAAAAGTATGTCGAAAAAATAAACAGATCAGATAGATTGACACTGGTCAAAAAAAAATTCTTCTAAATATTGTTACAAAATGGCGGAGGATCAAGTTCCTATAATGTTTTTAAGCGTATACATATTAGGTAAATATATCATTACTAATCCTATCGATTCTATTGGAACAAAGTGATGATAACATTGAATTGTTATCGGTTCTCGTTACCTGTTACCTGTGAAAATTTTCAAGAAAATTGCACTCGTTCCGTTGAAATTGTTGAAACCTTGGATTGTTGTTGCTATTTCTTCGACAGAATAACTGTGTAAATTTGAAATGTGATATTATCGATATTTGCTAGTTTGAATTTTCAGTGTATTGGTATCGTACAGCAAATGAACGGAATTGATCACGACCCAAAGATTTCAAATTGCCCTTGATGCATCTTGAATAGGAAGGTACCTGATTTCGATCCGTTATGTTTCCGAAAAAATTAAAGTTTTCTTTTTTGATGGATGTTCTTTGTTTCCATGGAATAATCAGAACGTCGTCATAAACAGACATTCTTTTATAGATATGCAGCATCACATTGAAAACTAGCATGTTCTATTCTTCAATTACTCTGAAGGCGAGTTCATACAGCAACTAAAATAAAACAAGAACTAAAATAAAATAAAATAAGAAATAAGAGCAGACAACATAGGTTTATAGAAAAAAAAGAAAAAAGATGAAATAAAATCATCGAGCTGAGAAGGCAGCTACCCATACAATTGAAAGAAATAAGACACAAATCATTTCCGGTCTGGTAGGGTGAACAGTATCGGAGACCTAGTTCGTATTCACATTTCATTTTTCATTATTTATAATGGGAAATGATTTGTGTCTTATTTCTTTCAATTTTAGGTTTATAGAGATCACTAAAATGAAATATGAAATAAGAATGAACCAATCAAATCGCAGATTTTTTGACAACGACTTTTGTGTTTTGTGCAAGTTTAGAAAATCGCCTATTCCGCCTTTTATTCAAGCCGATAATCGCAGTACTTGTCATCAATAACAACATCGCTCCCATCATGATTTCCTGGTCATCCATAAATATATCATCAATAATGATTTAAAAAAATATTCATTAAATTTTAGGTTAGAAAACTAGAACTTGTCAAAAGTGTCAATACGAAAAAGATTGGAGAGTGGATTTGGGTCATGCGCACTATCATTTTCCAAATAAAATAAGCGAAAAAGATAAAAGTTGATCATATCTCATTCTTATTCTTATTCCTTATTTTAGCTCATGTCCTGTATAAACGCTGTCATTGGAATGCATCAAGTGAACATTCTTATTTTATTTTAGTTGCTGTATGAACTCGCCTTGAGATTCAGAACACAACTCAAAAATTAAATATCGAATAAATTAAAACGAAATAATTCATCAATTATGAGGGCTACATGGAAAATATTGGTATCGAAATGTAGGATTTCGGAGTCGCTCTATTCAATAAAAGACTTTTCAGAGCCCTAACTTTCATGGTTTAGATTTTTCACCTGCGAAATGTTATTTTTCGAAAGATTGGAAATTTCAAATCGTCATAGCTCCCGTTTCTTCAGTCGCATCCACATTAGGGTTGTATATTGTTAATCAGCATTGTCCAAAGTGTCTTTATAAACAATAAAATCGATTTCGAGAATCCCGAATTTTTGGTCGAAGAATGCAATATTTGCCATCAACACGAATTCCCTGGAGAATCTAATAGTGTTATTCAATCGATAATCTCTTCAACCCGATCGAATCTTTCAGAATACTCAATTTGGTAATCCCTTTCACCCATACTTTGAGTGATCTGAGCTTCAGAACAAAACTCGAAAACGAAATATCGACAAAATTGAAACGAAATAATTCATTAGTTATGAGGGCTCCATGGAAGATTTTGGTATCAGAATGAAGTTTTTCGAGGTCGCTCTATTCAATAAAAGACTTGCCAGTCATGGCTCCCGTTTCATTAGTCGCATCCACATGAGGGTTGTATATTGTTAATCCGGATTGCCAAAGTATCTCCATAAACAATGAAATCTATTTCGAAAATCTCAAATTTTTAGGCGAAAATGGATAAAAGACAATATTTGCCATCAACACGAATTTTCTCTCCCTCTCTCTCTCTCTCTCTCTCTCGAAAATGAAATATTGAAAAAAATTAAAACGGAATAATTCATTAGTTATGAGGTCAACATGGACGATATTGGTATCAAAATGTAGGTCTCTTTATTCAATAAAAAACTTTCCAGAGCCCTAACCATAATGGTTCAGATTTTCACCTGCGAAATGGTATTTTTTGAAAAACTGGAAATTTCAAATCGTCATAGCTCCCGTTTCTTTGGTCGCATCCACATGAGGGACACACATAATGTGTCCTTACATATAGAGCTGCCTTATGTGCATAAAGAGTTTGAATTTTTCATTGAAAAATATAGATTTATACATATTTTAACAGTAGATTCCTCTCATCAAACGAAACACTTTTTTTCCAAAGCATTCTTCAAAATTCGGTTTCGTTTGAAAGATACAGGGTGTCGGAAATCCATGAAAAAAACATTTCTCTTCGCAACCACTATTTAAAATGAACAAAATTTTGATTGATTGTGTACTCTATTCATGGTGCATATTCTTCAATCGAAACTTATTCAATATTTCTCCTGGTATGAAAGTTATAGTGTAGCTGACTCATAAATTCACGAAAAAATCAAATTTCGTATATTTCCAGAATGGTTACCTAAAGCTCTACTGAAATTCACAAAAATCACTATTGTCAGAATTCCAGTTGACATGAAATGAATATGGTTCTATAAATAAATGTCAATAAGAATTATACTAGGGAAATAAACCGACACCATTGAGTGGTAAATGGAGAAGTGCCACAGCGAAACACAGAATTTTACACTTGGAAAAAGATACAGCCACTTTTCCAAAATATGCATTTACGAAAGACACCCTCTACTACTAAAGCGAGGAGACCGACATTCAGTTTTTGTACATATAGTTTATAAATAGGACTTCACATTCGATCAATTTGTCTTTATTTTGGTTGAAAATTTTCATGACTCCCCTGAAAAACTCCATAGATCAGCTAGTGCTGTGCATTACCGCTTTATCAATACATATCGTTGACGAAATGACTTATTGATGATGTTTGATGAATAGCAATTTCGTGAATCGTTGGTGCAGAACATCTATTATATATAGTGTTTACAAAAAAATTGGATGATGGGATTTGTTGTCTTAATGGAAGATTTAGTAGGTAGATATTATAAACCATTCATATATTATTCAATAATGACCAGACATTATAAGCCGAGAGGTACGCAACGAAGAAAATCCCTTCACTTTACCATATTGTGAAAAAGAATGTATTAAAAGAGTTAAAGTTATTATGCCGAAGACAGTGATTAAAGAGAATAAAATCGTTTGCCTATGTAGAGTATTGGGAAGTGTTTTTTCTTTCGGTAAAATTTTCGGTTTCTCGCCATTCACCAATAAGCACCAAGGAAACTTTTGCCTATTCAATAAATCCTCCAAGTTGTTTTTTGCAACGTCTCTCCTTGGTGTCCTTTTGTGTTTATCGATTTTATACTGCTTCGATTTTAAAATACTCTTCAAACGGAATGAAATTACAGTGTTACTAAGCTACATAACGAATTTAACTTACGACATTTACTACGTGCAGCTGATTCTCTTCAACCTTTACAGTCAATCAAGTTGGATAAGGGCATTGAATAACCTCAACAAATTAATGCAACGAGGTATAATATGCAGATCAGTTCTAGAGCTCCAAAGAAAACTACAAAAACGCTTTATTTGTGTCTTCGTCTTTGTTCTTTTCCTATACAGTTTAGTGCTACTTTACTTGATGCAATCGAGTTACTTCAAATTATCGATGAGTTATTTTTCATTTGTTGAGAAAATGTTGCAGAATTTTGTATTCATTTTCTACATATATTTTTTCACTCTTCTCACAATTCTTATATCTTCACTCAATTGTTTTTATAAAATGAGTGTTGTTGCTCTCCAGTATAAAAGAATATATCCGATGAAAACAATACTGGGTACGAAAAATCAACAAGATTTTTTGATTTTTTTCACGTACGAAGCTTGTAAAGATGACCATACTCTACTTCCTGAATGGGAAAAAAAGACAAATGCGGAGATCATAGAGTTTTTCCGGCTGCTCCATGGAGAAATGAGTAGAATTATAGAGGATTTCAATGAATGTTTCAATCCCCAACTTCTGATACATACAACAGTGGAAATTTTGATGTTGGTGATCAACTGGTACTCTGTCATAATAGGATTTGCTTACCGACTCAACGATCCTCAATACGGATCTGTTCTGGTGATGAATTTGACGTATTCTGTGTTGCATACTGTGGGTCTATTCTCGTTCTTGAGAAATTCGCAGCAGTTATCAGATACGGTATGTATTGCATTATAGTCACATAAATGCACCTTTCTTCAATCGATTCGAAATGAAAAAAGTGGAAAGGAAATGGTTGGAATAAATTTTTCGGGATTCTCATTTGTCCAAATATGAATTAGGGGAAGTACGTACAAAATGACATAGCGTTTTATTTCAGAGGCATAACTTGTTAGTAGTGAATCACAGTAATGTCATATTCTACAACTATGCTCTTTGGTCCTTTCTTCACAAAATCTGATCAACCTTTATGAAATAAAAGTATCAAAAAATAAAATATTCTCAGATAAATTGGGATAAACTAAATTCATTTTGTTCGAATGCTATGGACAAAATGACATACCGGCAGAAGGCAACTGTATTTTTCTACATATAGTTACAAAACTTCTGACAAAGTTCACCAATGAAACGCTTGGTTCTTCTAGGAACATCAGCACAAGATGCGTGAGCCCAATGCAACCAATGCATGCATCGTAACCAGTCTTTTCCAGTGCTCATCCTGGAGAAGACCTCGATCTGAATCGGGAAAGAAGGGTCATAACAATAGACAGTTGGACAATCGCCTTCATCATCTCGAAAGTTGCTAGAAACATTTTCTTCTTCAAATAATGCCCTAGGGACGTGTCTCCTTTTCTTTGGAGGAGGTATGGGCTCATTTTTCGATTTGATTGCAATCATATTAGGTGTAGAAGTTGAAACTAAGTACGTTTATCGAGTCTTCGGCTCACGTTTGCCTTGTCCACTTATGAATCGTCCATTAGGGATTGGAGGAACCTCCTCATAGGATCATCAATGCATCTTATTCTATCAAGATGCATTGCCTTTATTAGTCGCAGATGAATATTTTGTTATGAATTTGTTAAGACAAGTCCTGGCTCTTTGTTTTGCTGATGAAGCCTGGGATGAATGGTCTCGGTGTTGTCCGGTAGATACGGTTAATTCAGCGGAAATACCTATGTCATGTTGTCCGTTCACTGTTATGTCATTTTGTCCATAAAGCGTTAGAAAACTAGAAATATATCGAATTGATACGAAAAGTATATTTAACATAAAAAAAGCTCCGTGAATACAATGACAAATAAGTAAAGTTCGAAATGAATGCAACATAAATTAAAAGAAAATGATGAAAACTGGCCATTTCTTCAAAAAATTTGGCGCAATAAAAAAAACTCTTGACCTATTATTTTCTGTTATCACTCATAACGACCGAATGAACAAGAGTAGCGCCTGCGAGTTTTCAGAGGTTAATTGAACCCACTCGGGTCGTGTGATTTGGTAGGCAGTTCCGCATTTGATACCTCCAAACTCAAAGTTAGGATGCCTATGTCATTTTGTCCATATATGTCGTTTTGTACGTATTTCCCCTGCATAAAAAAGGGTGTCAAGTGAAAAGAATATACATATCCTTTTTATTTTAACATGATGGAAAATTGCTTAATATTTCAGGTTGAGGGATACATTGCATTCTTACTAGAATTTTCCACGAGAGTTTCTTCACCCATCGAATTGCTTCAACTTAGAATTTTCATAGAAAAACTTAAGCAACACACTCCATTTTCAGCAAATGGAATGTTCACTGTGGATATGGGTATCGCTGGACCAGTAAGTAGAGTATTCATGTGATGGAAATATTGTTTATATTTTTCTTTTCAGATTTTTGCCAATATACTGACCTATGTCTTGGTTGCTCTTCAGTTCGATATTACACTCTAAGGAAATATTTTCAGGATTTTTCGAGATCATGTTATATTCGGGAAGAAGTGCATTGTTCAAAAAATCTCGAGTACCTAAAGTACATATTTGTAACATATTGAACGAGTATTCATTTATTGTCTTCGTTCTCCTTTGATTATATTGTGCATACTATCATATGAATGTTCAAAAAAATTTGCTGAATTTGATACTTTTTCTTGCAGAATTCAATGAGTCCTATAACTTCATAATTTATAATAAATAAAATTAAATAAATAAAATGTATTTAAGGCAATCAACCTGAGTCCTTCAGCCCAGGATTATAATAATTTTGTAAGAATTGTAAAAAATTGCCATAGAGCAATGAAATAAATTCCATTAAAATGTGAATATCGGCACAAGGAACATCAAATTAAAAACACTTATTCTATCAGCGACGTTTCGGAAATTTTATTTCCTTCATCAGGCTACAACAAAAAGTAACATGTTACGAAACATTCAGGTTGGGTCCAAAAAGAACCAAATGGTCAAGAATAAAAGTCAAAAATATAAAAACTGATTTTCAATCAGATGTGAACAACCGAATGACTAAAACAGAAGGAACTAAAATATTTTTATAAATAAATCGTGTCAAAAACGAAACATCGAATAAAAAACAGACAGATAAAAACATAAACTATTTGAAAACACTAGTTAAAATCATATATGCATCTGTACATGTACACTATTTTAACTAGTGTTTTTAAATAGTTTATGTTTTTATATGTCTGTTTTTTATTCGATGTTTCGTTTTTGACACGATTTATTTATAAAAATATTTTAGTTCCTTCTGTTCTAGTCATTCGGTTGTTCACATCTGATTGAAAATCAGTTTTTATATTTTTGACTTTTATTCTTGACCATTTTGTTATTTTTGGACTCAACCTGAATGTTTCGTAACATGTTACTTTTTGTTGCAGCCTGATGAAGGAGATAAAATTTCGTCGCTGATAGAATAAGTGTTTTTAATTTGATGTTCCTTGTGCCGATATTCACATTTTAATGTTATTGTTGGAACGATAAACATAATACTGAAATAAATTCCTTTCCCAACCCGATGACAACGTGAGTCTCAACAAAATTGACTCTCCAATGCACGAATTTTTTCCACTTGTTATATGGCACTTTTTGCAGTAAAAATATTGTTAAATGAAGAAAGGATAGAAAAATTATACTTTCTTCGATTTGAGTTTTATTTGAACAGCAAACTTAACATTCAGAATTGAGAATGAAATATTCGAATAAATGGAGAAATATGAAGTTATGAATTTCTGTGTCAAAATGTGATCGTTTAGGGAGATTTGAAACGTTTCGAAATGTATTAAAAAAATGTTATAATTAAAAATTGGGAGAATTGAAGGGGACGATGTATAGTTTGCGCACAGGATTTTCATCTCATCCATTGAGCTCAAATATACCTAGAGGAACAACGCCCTTGAACGAATTAAAGCTAAGATTTTTGGCCGTAAAGTGGCGGCACGTAGTAGCTACTAAAGGAACCATAAATCTGCCGGGACAGTCTGGTCCATTTTGTTAGCTATTTATTTACAAACATCTGTAGGATATTTATTTCCCTCTATAGTACTGTGAATCACGCATTCGTGCCCAGCCCGCTTAGTACCTAAATAGTGCCTTATAGTTCAGCTACTCACCGCCAGATGCGAGAGTAAAACATTTCGGTTCTCTACAACTGCGCCACTTTAAACGGGAGAAGGAATAACAACAAAAAGTGGCTTCGATTCGTTCAATGACGTTGTTCCTCTATATAGGTATATGTGATCTCAATGGTTCAACTATGAGTTTCAGGTAGTTAGATAATAACGGCTATTCTACGAGGATACAGTGAAAAATTTTATTACTCAATATATTCTCCTCTTAATTGAATACATTTATTACAGCGAACCTGCAACGTCTCCAGACCTTTAAAAAAATGGTTTCTTCTTGCTCTGCAAACCAGTCCTCCACAGCTTTTATTACCTCCTCGTTGGAAGAAAATTTACGACCTTTTATACATTTTTTCAGTTGAGGAAAGAGATGATAGTCGGACGGAGCCAAATCTGGTGAATGAGGGGAGTGTTCTAGTAATTCTAACTCAAATCACGAATTTTTTGCATGGCAACATGAGATTTGTGTACTGGGGCGTTGTCCTGTAAAAACAAAACATCTTTGGATAGCTTTCCGCGTCTTTTCTCTTTAATTTTTTCCCATAGAGTGGTCAGTTATGTTGAATAGTAATCTCCAGTTATTGTTCTACCCTTAACTAAAAAATCAATCATGATTACTCCGTGGCAATCCCAAAAAACTGAAGCAAGAACTGGTCTTGGAGAACCAGAGTGTCATTCCATCGATTGTTGCTTTGTTACTGGATCGTAGAAATGTACCTACCCAAGTCTCATGCATAGTAACAATTCGGTTTGAGAAGTCTACATAGTTTTCAAATCTAGCACAGATCGAACGCGATGCAAGCAGGGGTAGAAACCCTTGCACGAATCTGTTGTTAATTGTTTCGATGTTATCAAGAATTCAATATGAGCATAATTTCATTACCCGCATACAACAATTATTCCTAACGGGATCTAATTCCTTCCCAATCATGTATACTTTATCCAGCCCTAAATTGAACTCAGTATACAAGAAAAATCTATTGCTTGTGCCTCTGACCGATAAGTACCATATTCTATTGGAAAAAGGGTGATGTTAGTGGGAAAATTGTTGAGTTTTTGTAACTTTTACTCTCGTGACAAATATGGCAATCAGGTATCGGGGAACAATTGCTTGTACTGCCTATACAGATATGCCTTAACGGTTAACATAATGTTCTCACCACTCAAAGGAAAGTGTCGTCATATGACTGAAGGGTATGACGGCGAAACTAAATTCTGGTTTTCCAAAAAAAGATTGTTTATTCCAATTGCTTTTCTCCTTCTCAACTTGCTCGGCACTATTCTATACCTCTACAATATGTTGTCCGCGTGCAAGGGGTACGAATCTAAATGTTTTCTGGAACTCCATGACCATTTGGTCATAATAAGTACTATAGCTCTGATGATAGTGGTACAATTCAAGCTGAGGTTACGAGCAGATGAGCTGAACCATTTGTCCCATATTCTTGAAATTAGGAAATCTTTGGGCATACGAAATCTTATACCAGGGAAATATGGGAAAAAGATTTACTCAATCAATCATCTCATTGCTTCTTTTATAGGATGGTCAATTCTGTTTGGCTTACCTCAATACGCCAATTCAGGCAACGAAGTTTTCAGTTATCACTTCATATGTTTATTCTTCAGTCAAGCGATGCAGTTATCCCTTGCCTGTCAAGTCAGCCAAAAGTTGGTCGTTTTATGTGTGGTGTATAGGTCAGTCCATCGATCGTTGAAGAAAATGTTTCATAAAAGGCAGAAGGCTAGAAATACACTTGGAGATGAACTGAGGAAAAAAATACACATATACTTGGGCCTTAAGGAAGTTGTGAATAAACTATGTGATTTTATGAGTCCGACGTTGATCATTTGGCTCACACCGCATATTATTCAAGCTGTTTTCAATACCTACGCCACCATTAAATTGATAAATATTGAACCCCCTCACTTGATTTTATTTGGCCAAGTTAAGATAGTTTTGGCTCTACTCGTGGTACTGAGCATCTTTACTGACTGCCAACGTGTTGTCAATGAGGTAGGTGTTTATTTTCCTTATATCGAATCAGTTGCTCTAATACAATTACAATTCTCTAGTCAATCATATACCAAATTCTATTCATATTAACATTTGAAACAAAAAGCTCATAATTCGAAAAATACAGACAGCACCCAAAAATAGATAATTTCTAAATTATCTTATATTGTAAGAATTTCATCTCATAGCATACACCTGTGCGAATTAATTCTTGTAAATAACTTTTTAAATCTGAAATTAAGTAAACGTCATTTCAGTAGCATCAGAATGAACGAAGAAATTATGTTGAAATGAATGGGTTTGAATGAGTGTGATTCTTGGGACGACAATTTATAAGAGGTCTACTGATTTTCAGATGCTGTCTTTTTCGGATGTTACTAAGTATTTTGAAAACTTTGATAATTATGTATTATTTTATGATTGGTGTCGTTCATATAGTAAAATTTCAAAGTTACACATTGCGTTTTTCAGAATGAAAGAACTTTTAAACTGCTGTTCTCATGTTCACTTTCGGATATCAGCCATATGGAGGGACTCCTGGTGGAAACTCTCATAGAAACCCTCAACAGTCAACGACCAATAATACACGGATCGAATATTTTCAAAATCAGTACGAAACTGATATGCTCGGTAACTAGCATTGCAGATAAGAGTGAAACAAATTAATCCCTTCAAACAAAACAAATATATGTAAATGAATTTCGTAAGAGTTTCATCTTCAGTAAAAATAGTTCGAATTTTTTGAGGAATGATATTATCTGAAATTGTGATCCATTCGATGAAAGCCCAGTCAATCGGCTTCTTATATACTATACATATTTATTGATAAATGAAGTGAGCGTACAATTTTGCAATTTCTATTCAAAAATAAATTGTCGGTGTATCCTAATCATTTTATACACAAGAATGTCCAAACTGGTCCTTGGGGTTAGGGTAATATGATCCTTTGATCGATTTTGTTGAAACCAGAAATAATAAGAAATGAAATTGTGTGCGATTTTGGTTCATTTCAATCTGAACGAAAAGTAGAAAGGCATTTTGTTGAAACCACTTTAACATTAGTAGTATTGATACTATTAACGACCAACATCTTAACATATATTTTTTTCACATACTTTGACTAATTGACAATATTAACGATTTGAAATAATTCAAATGAAATGGCGTCATATACTCTTCTAGTAATAGCTTCAGAAATCCCATTGTTTTATCTTCATTTTCCTCCTCCGAGAGAATATTTCCATTCTAATTGGTAACTCTGAAGAAACATCCTGACTTAGAGTGATTATTTTGTTTCACAACCCCTTCAAAAATTCTCAATATTTTTCGGTGTTTGTAACAATGTAATTTTTAATTTCAGGTTTCTGGAGCTATAATCACTTACCTTCTTGTTGTTTTACAATTCACACCGTTCGCTAGAACAAGTTGAACATGTGGAACTACACTAAAGACAATAATATATTATTGATACAATTCAATTGTCTTATTAAATTCAGTAGTAATACCGAATTGCCATGGTTTTTCAGAGTCAGAGGTAGAACAGAAGAGGAAGAAATTCAAAAACGATTCAGTAGACACAATATCTCAGGCATGTAGGAGTAACTCAAATACTCAGAAAGATTGTGAGGGAGATTTTTAAAGCACTTTACGGTGGCTGAGGGATCGAATAATTATAAGATTGTTGAATGAAATATTTCAAAAGTTCAGTTTTAGAATTTCTCTACTCATATTCATATTGAGTTCAGTGGTAAAAGAATTGATTATGATTTTTGGACATGTATTGTCAATATTTGCCCCATTATGTAATATGATATTTTATCTTCAATATACTTTGTTGTGATAACATTTTGTTTCGTGTAGTCTTCACTTTATTTAAAATTTTACTGAGCATAAACATAAACATATGAAATACCTATGAATTCTTTGTAAACACCGAAAGCAGATTGCCAAATGGGTTATTTCGGTAATGTTTTTTTTTGCAAATCATATGCATAATTATCCCTACATATATTCCTTCATTGAAAAGCAGTGTCTATGAATGAACTTCTAGAGACTTCCATAAGTGAGTTTCGATGGAAAATAGGAAAAAAATCACTTAGATTCCCCAGAATAGTAGTCGGTATTCCGGAGGTAAATCATTCAAAGTAATCAACGCAAAATCTACAACAGTAGCAATGATAGGTCAACATTACTATGGCTATAAAAAAATCACCCCATTTCCTACGCAGTAATTCACTTCATCGCTGTCGAAGAGATCGAAATGGGTAAAATGAAATCTCAACCCTTCAGTGAGACTCTGGATTTCCTAAACTTTTATTCGGAAGATATACACGGCAGAAAAGTATGGAAAAATAATTGCATAAATTGCTTATACAGATATGCCCTCAAGTTCAACGTGTTCTTCTCTCCATTAAGTGGAAAATGTGCTCACCAGATCGAAGGATTTCATGGTAAAACCCAATTCAAGTTTACCAGAGTTCACTTACTTTTACCAATTATTTTCATAATTACGAACTTATTTGGTTCTATCCTTTATCTCTATACAATGTTGGCTTCATGCACTGGAGACAGATTAGCATGTTTGCTGGAACTTCATGACCATCTTCTCATAATAAGTACCATTATTTTGCTGTTGATTGTCCAATGCAAAATGGCTGTGAGAGCTGATGAATTGAGCTATTTGTGTGATATCATAGAGATACAGAATCTATTTGGTATTCGGAAATTTTTAGACGAAAAATCTGGGAAGGCAATCTACCTCGTGAATCACCTGACCGTCGTTGGATCTGCTATATTTTTTTTGATATTCTGCTTAACTTCCTACGGTGGCAATGAAGTGCAGATTTTCAATTATCATGAGTTCTGTTTCTTTATTTGCCAATCAGCGCAAGTCGCTTTTGCTTGCCAAGTATCTCAAAAGTTGATGATTATGAAGGTTATGTACCAATCTGTTCGTTTGTCACTCAAAGACCGTTTATTTCCTAAAAAGAGAGCGCAAAAGGAGAGTTCTCTGGAGGATCATTTAAGAAGAACTATACATCTATACCTGAATCTCAAAGTTTCAATGGACAAGATTTGTGATTTCATGAACCCTACTATGGTAATGTGGTTGACGTCACATATTGCTTTGTGTGTTTTCAACGCTTTTGCGCTTATCCAAGTTGTCAATAGCCAACCGGCGTATCTGGTGATTTTCGCACAGGTCAAAACAGCTGTGACGCTAATGGTTATTATCAGCTTATTTTCCGATTGCCAGAATGTTTTGAATGAGGTAAGAATCCAGTTAGAATAGAATCCAAAAAAATGACATGGAGACACAACACTATGAAGCAGTAGGAATAATTCGACCAAGCTTGACAGAAACATTAAACTACTGATATGTAGCGACTCTTCAAAAATAATCAGAAATTTCGAAAATGATTCAAAAGTTTATTTTTTAGCAATTTCACAAATATGAGCAATCTAAAATCTTTACTCACTCATCTAATTCATGCTTTTGCCAAGTCATCATGAGTATTTTAAGTATTGGTAGTAGAAATTCAGTTCACTCAAAATATTTAAAAAAATTGAGTTCAGTAAAGAGTATGGCATTCTTGATAATGATGAAGCACATTCACGCTTCTGTACCTATACTTTCGATCGTTGAAGTAGCCTTGATCCATTTTTATACAAAGTTGCAGTAAATGCTGTTTGAATTCTTGAAATATATATGGAGGTCGTTGATGAGAATCCAAAGCTTTTTGCCGCTGATTTCAAGCGTGTTCTTTGGGATAGAGGTCTTGCAACCGAGAGGGTAATTCCAAATGTGGAAAACCAAAAATATGAAATTAGGCCCGATAGCAGCATGAAACAGAGTAATATCATAAATGACTTTCTCTATGAATATCGGTGCATATATGGCATAGGCGCCCGCAGGGGGGGGGCAGGGGTGGCAATGGCCCCACTTGAGATTTTGATGGCCTTATCGTTTTGCAGCACAACACCCTCAATATCACAATAATTTTTATTTTGCCCCCCTGAAAAAAATTTTGGCCCCCCCTGAGAACAATTTCTGCGGGCGCCCATGATTTATGGTGATATCAAGCACAACAATTCAGAATGGCCATTGAAACAAATGCATCTGCAAACATTAACTGACTAACTCTGAACGGATGAAGTTCCTGGACCTATCTGCCATTTCAGGGCACCAGATCCGTCCATATCTCGACTCATCTGTGAACAATATAGGCCTTCATTGATCGTACCATTTCAGGTGCTCATGGGACCATTCCAATCGAAGTCGCATATTATTCCGAGTTAGTGGAATTCTTCTCAAACGTATTGACGAATGGTTTCAATCGGAACCAAAACACCATAAGCTGCCAAGAACCGCTGTTGTTGACACAGTCATGAACTGATTTTGTGCATGAGTGGTAGTTGATCATATACTTCTCGGACGTTCGGTCACGTTTTCAGTGTCCCGATATCCATGAACGAGCCGGGAAACTATCTTTTTCTACAACCGATCCTAACTAACTACTTTCTCGCATTATTTTCGATTCGGGAAGTGTCACTTTCCCGCACTGCGGAAAAGTTACTTCCCCGCAGTAGTGCGGGAAAGTAAATATGTGTTGTATTTGGGTATAATAATACCTTTAACATGAAATCTCATAATCTACTTACTTATATATTTAGTTAAATATTTCAAATTATGCAGTTTCATCCATGTGAAACTAATTATTAATGCAGATTTCCGTTTGATAATTATTGCATTTTCAAAGAGAACTTGACATCCTTCAAAAATTATGCCTGGCATACATGGATCTGTGTACATATTTATCTCTATGTCACGGTCTATGATTTTCCGCATAGAATCCCAAACTCCTTAATTAATGTGTCAAAACGAATATTCGAGTTGTGTAGAAGTTTTTCTTCATTTTATAATACGGTTGTAGAAAAAATATTGTTCCTATCTTGAGCGGAAAGTACTTTTTCTACAACCGGGCCTAACTAACTACTTTCCCGCATTGTTTTCGCTTCGGAAAGTGTCACTTTCCCGCACTAGTGCGGGAAAGTTACTTTTCCGCACTAGTGCGGGAAAGTAAATATGTGTTGAATTTGGGTATAATAATACCTTTAACATGAAATCTCTCAATCTACTTACTTATATATTTAGTTAAATATTTCAAATTATGCAGTTTCATCCATGTCGAACTAATCATTAATGCTAATTTCCGTTTGAAAATTATTGCATTTTCAAAGAGAACTTGACAACCATCAAAAATTATGACTGGCATATAGATGCATAGAATACTATGCATACATGGATCTGTGTATTTATTTCTATGTCATGGTCTATGATCTTCCATAGAAATCGGTTAATCAATGTGTCAAAACGAATATTCGCCAAAGTTGTTCATCCTTATTGAATCTTTTCGTATATTATTTATAAAAACAAGTTTGAAAATGCATTCATCTGATGAGGAGTTACCAGAAGATGTTCTGGAAGCAGCTAATATGGCAAGTTTGGATTTATTGCCTGAAAAATCCAAAGAAAGGTACGAGAAGCAATATGCTCATTTTTTGAACTGGCGCAAGGAAAAGAATGTGAACAGCTTTAAAGAGGAAGTACTTTTGGCGTACTTTGTTGATCTTAACAAAGTATTAAATCCAAATACACTATGGTCACGTTATTCCATGATCAAATGTTTATTGAAAATAAAAGAAAACATTGATATAAGTAAGTTTTTCAAGTTGACTAACTACTTAAAAAAACGAAATACTGGTTTTCGACCAAAAAAAGCGAAAATTTTCACAAAAGAAGACATCATCAAGTTTATGGCAGCACCAGACGATCTTTACCTTATGATGAAGGTGGTAACGATTTTTGGCCTAGCCGGAGCTTGCCGCAGAGCGGAAATTACAAATATCACCCTAGATGATATTGAAGATAAAGGAAACCTTATTATAGTAAAAATTTTGGTTTCCAAAAACCACACGTCTAGATCATTTGTGATATCTGAAGACATCAATAACGGGATGTTTTTGAACCTGTACAGAAAATATTCCCTTTTACGACCCTCAACCAACACTCATCGTCGTTTTTTTGTAAATTATCAAAAAGGAAAATGTACAACTCAATGTGTAGGTATTAATAAAATCGGAAAAATACCCCAAGACATAGCAGCATATTTAGGCCTACCTAATCCTGAACTTTATACAGGCCATAGTTTTAGGCGTTCGTCAGCAACCTTTTTAGCAGACTCAGGCGAAGGAATTACAAATATAAAACGCCTAGGAGGTTGGAAGTCGACTGCTGTGGCCGAAACCTATTTAGAGGAGTCCGAAAAACAAAAAAGAGAGATGTGTAATAGAATACTATCCATTGATACTTCGACTTCGGATAATGGAAATGAATCATGTTCATATAATTCACACAGTCGCACTAGCCAGTTACATTGTGTTGAATCTGTTCCAAGACCTGAAGATCTGAAGCAGCAATTGTCATCGGCGATAAATTTAACGAATGCAACAAACTGCACCTTTAATATCAATATTGCCAACCATTATAGCAAATAATAATAAATATATGCCAGTTATAGTTATTAGAATAAATCTTCTATCAGTTTCTTATGGTTCTATGAGTTTTATTTATGTACTTATTCATTTCTATGTCTTGGTTAATCAATGTGTCAACAAATAGCTGCCAAAGTTGTTTATCCTTTCTAGCAACAATTATTGTAACCGACAATAAATATCCAAAATGCAACGAATTGCAACAAACTGCAACTTCAATATTAATATTGCTAACAATTATAGGAAATGAATGTATATACATACATATATGCAAGTTATATCTCGCATTTTTTCTACAAATGTAAGTTGTGTAGAAGTTTTTTCAATTTTATAATACGGTTGTAGAAAAAACATTGTTCCTATCTTGAGCGGAAAGTATCTTTCCCGCATTCGTTTGCTATCTCATGCGGGAAAGTACAACTTTCCGCACTTGATAGGAAAATAACTATTCCCGCACTCGATTGCAACGGCAATCTAGTGCGGGAAAGTACAACTTTCCGCCCTTGATAGGAAAATAACTATTCCCGCACTCGATTGCTTGCTCCGCTCCGCGTCGTTCGGGCAACGGCAATCTAGTGCGTGAAAGTACAACTTTCCGCCCTTGATAGGAAAGTAACTATTTTACTAACTTGACAGAAATTCACAACATCTTTTCTGTGATTACGTCCCGCTTCGATCATATCAATAGCTCTATTGGCTCGAATCGCATAAACTTGACGTCAAGGGATTATTGGAAAACAATTTTTTGAATTTTGAATGTCTCCTCCTGATTCCCAGCCAATAAAAATGCTAAAATATCTCCTGTTGACTGAAATGCACAGCAGTCTGTCTCTATGCAACCTAGACAGACTTTCTGCACCGTACAGTCAGGCCAGTCCGAAATTAGCGGCCTTTACACATACGCGCTTTCCGTACGGAAAGGCCTGAAATAGGAAAGAGCGAAGGAAAGCGCGTATGTGTAAAGGGAGCACTTGGAGTGCGCGATTGCGTTTGCAGGATTAATGCAGGAAAGCGCGGCAGTCTCGACTTGGTACTCTTAAAAGACACTACGCGCTTTCCCTCACGCCAGCGGTCAGATTAAATATAATAATAGATCATGGATGTTCGACTGTGGAGAAATAAAAGCGAAGAATATAAAAACAAGAACCGTCGTGATAGGCTTCACATGGTTGTAGTATCATTTTACTTAATGAAGGAGCAGATATCCCGGTAGAAAATTTCAAATCTTCGTAGGATCTCAGGGTTGCTGTTAAGCGTTCTTCAACGCTGATACTTCTCCTCATGGGTGTGTCTTGTTTCACTATTTTAAATCTTAGTTTTTCAATTAATAATTCGAATGATGAGGAGCTCAATATCAGATAATTAATGAAATCTTCTGGGTGATTTTCCCGTAACTCGTATATTAACGGCAAATGATCATAACGACGTCTATATTCTTTCACTCAAACCCTCCCTTCCTTTTTTTTATTTGCCCATGAACTGTTGTCATCAATCCAATAATTGCCAGAGTGACGTTTTGTCTTCTTTGAAGATCCATTACACACGCACAACCTATAAGTGGGGTGGTTGTTGGTTTTCTTCTAGGACCTGGAGCAACACTGAGTTAAACCGGCAGGCCATCCAAACTGTTCGTCTGACGACCATCCACGCGTCGAGGATTGCGCGCTAGATTCGCCTTCTTTTCCTTGGCTCCAACAAGTCGACACGCTTTCTTGGAAGAAAGCGCTGTCTCATATCTTTCGCTACACACGCTTTCCCTATGGATTTGCGCGATGGTTTTACTCGCACGCTTTCCTCGACGCCCCAGGGCCTGTATTTTCGACAAGTGATCTTTCGGTGCGTATACGTTTGGTATACATAAATACAATACAGAAAACGTATACGCACCGAAAGATCACTTGTCGAGAAAATACGGGCCCTGGAATGTGCGGCCTTTACACGGTTGACAACGTTACGTGGACTGGTCAGAAGAATTACTGACTGCTAGGTGCCAGTCCTGAAATTTCTACCAAGCTTGGTGGAAAATTTTCTATCTTTTCATGGTGCTCAAATATACAAGTTATTTCAATCTTCATGTGTTGCTTCCTTGTTTAACCTGTTTTTTTCATAGGCTAAAAGGACGGTTAATATTTTATATTCATGTCGTTTAACGAGAATGAGCCATACAGAAGGTCTTCTAGTGAGTGATTTCTCATTCCACATTGAATTCTAGGTATATTAAGGAGGTACTCGAATTTTCAGGTTGAAATGTTGATTGAAACACTGAACACACTGAAGCCTGGAATCCACGGTTCTAGAATAATAAATATCACAACAGAATTAATATCCACGGTAAGGAATCTATTTTGTATTTAGAGGTGAGTCCTTTTTCAACATGAGGCAGAAGTCATCGACATAAAACAATTCACCAACACAAAATTTTCAAGATGAAGACGTTGACAAACTCATCAATTGAATAGATTCTAATATGAACGGATGCGGTCTTGATGCTTCTCACGGGAGTTGGTCCATTTTAGTTGTTGAACCTCATTTTCTGGAGAATCACATTAATTTATCAATTTCTAGGTGTCTGGTGCAATTATAACTTATCTATTGGTTGTTCTACAGTTCAAACCATTCAACTGAAAGCAACGTATCGAGAACAGACATCCAGATAGTGCAAATTTCAATTGAATAATCATTGTTATCACCTGTGTTGAACGGAATAATATATATTTGTGCTTAAGAAATCTAAATAATAAAGAAAAATTATTCCTGAAAAGTTCTTCTGAACAATCATTTCAATTAAATCAAAACTGCCTATTCGAAGCCCATATTCTCTTTATTCATATTTGAGCAATATTTCCCAGAACAATACAATTAATTATAACATGAAATTGTATATTACGAGGATTCAGTGAAAAATTTTTTCAGTTGAGGAAAGAGATGATAGTCCAACGGAGCCAAATCTGGTGAATAAGGGATGTTCTAGTAATTCTAACCCTAACCTAAATCACGAATTTTTTGCATGGCAACATGAGATTTGTTTACTGGGGCGTTGTGCTGTAAGAACAAAACACCTTTGGATAGCTTTCCGCGTCTTTTCTCTTCAATTTTTTTTTTGTAGAGTGGTCAGTAATGTCGAATAGTAATCTCCAGTTATTAGTCTACCCTTATCCAAAAAATCAATCATAATCACGCCATGGCAATCCCAAAAAACTGAAGCAAGAACTTTTCCAGCAGATTTTTGGACACGAAACTTCTTAAGACCAGAGTGTCGCCATTCCATCGATTGTTGCTTTGTTTCTGGATCGTAGAAATGTACCCAAGTCTCATCCATATTAACCATTCGGTTCAAGAAGACTACATCGTTTTCAAATCGAGCACAGATCGAACGCGATGCTTCTACCCTTGCACGCTTTCGGTCAACATTAAAACATTTGGGGATCCATTTTGCGGAAATTTTTCTCATGTCCAGATTGACGGGAACTATATGATGAACGCATTCGTATGAAACCTTCAGTGCTTCAAATATCCGTTTCCGCCCAATTCGACGGTCTGATAAAATCATGTCATGAACTGCATCGATATTTTCGGGGACTGACACAGAAACTGGCCTTCCTGATCAGTCATCATCTTCAATGGAAAATTTACCTCTTTTGAATCTTGCAGTACCTACACTTTTTCACGGTCGCATACGAAAGACGTTGATCACCAAGGGTATTAAGCATATCTTCGTAGATCTGCTTACCTCTTAACCCTTTTAATCACAGGTACTTGATGATGGCTCGATACTCCAATTTTTCGTTTTTTACATCTTCGGTGGACATCTTTTTTTTATTTCTTGCGTAACTCTGGTTTACTTTTTTGACGTCAAACTCTACACTGACACCTCTTATAAGTTATTGTTGATATGGTATCGCAATATTTTGTTTATGCATGGAACTGGTCTAGGCTAAGTAGATATCAATACATCCTCGTATTTCATAAGGAGGAGAAGTGTCACTTTTCATAGCGAGCTCGAGTTTACCCGCCGAACGTTGTGAGAGGGGTAACTGAAATCGAGCCTTGAAAAGTCACTTCTCCATCGAGTGAAGGTGGATTTATACAGCAACTAAAATAAAATAAGAACTAAAATAAAATAAAATAAGAATGTTCACTTCATGCATTTCAATGACAGCGTTTATACAGGAAATAAGGCTAATAAGCTAAAATAAGGAATAAGAATTAGAATAAGAGATGGTCAACTTTTATCTTTCTCGCTTATTTTATTTGGAAAATGATAGTGCGCATGACCCAAATCCACTCCCCAATCTTTTCCGTATTAATACTTTTGACAAGTTCTAGTTTTCTAACCTAAAATTGAATGAATATTTTTTTAAATCATTATTGATGATATATTTAATATGGATGACCAGGAAATCATGATGGGAGCGATGTTGTTATTGATGACAAGCCTTGAATATAAAAGGCGGAATAGGCGATTTTCTAAACTTACACAAAAGTCATTGTCAAAAAATCTGCGATTTGATTGGTTCATTCTTATTTCTTATTTTATTCTAGTGATCTCTATAAACCTATGTTGTCTGCTCTTATTTCTTATTTTATTTTAATTTAGTTCTTATTTTATTTTAGTTGCTGTATAAATCCACCTTTAAATATGTTATCTTATTTTAGAATATTTTTAAATCAATGTAAATCTGAATATCCACTTTTGGATTGACATTTAGGACCGTTATAATTGATTGAAAAATGGAGCATTGGCCTTCTTATGCTGGTTTTGCACAATTCATTTTTTGCCCTTGGCACAGTGGTAGAGCGTTGGATTAGGACCCGGCAAGTCCGAGTTTAATCCCGTGGTAGTAAAGAAATTTTCTAGTCTCGGTAGGGGCCACCATTTCACTCTTGGGTCAAAAATTAACAGTGCTGTGCCTAAGATGGCGTAAGGACACAGTAACAAAGCCTACACAGAACACGACTGCTTACTCCGAACTCGGCACAAGTTACAAGCTTCGAAGCTTGTAGTTTCAGAAGGGGTCTCCTCAGGAGACCTAGGAGTAATCAGGATAAACAATATTATCATAACACTCTTTCTGCCGCCAGACGAAAAAGTGAGTTATAGTAACTATTTCTCCTCCTAGGCGGAAAAATAGAACTTTTCGATGATCCTGTCGGTCGAAAAATGACTTTGTTATCGTACGTTTGGAAATTATAGTACCTACATATATTATTTCATAAGGAGGAGAGAAGTGTCACTTTTCATAGCGAGCTTGAGTTTACGCTCCGAACGTTGTGAGGCGGCTAATTGAAAGCGAGCCATGAAAAGTCTCTTCTCCATCGAATGCAATATGTTATTTAATTTTCGAACATTTTGGAATTAATGGAAATGTGAATATCCACTTTTGGATTGACATTTAGGACCGTTATAATTGAGTGGAAAATGGAGCATTTTTGCCTAGTTACGGTGGTCTTGCAAAATTCATCTTTTGCATAACAGCACTTTTCTTGCCGCCGGACGGAATTCTTTCAAAGGTTATTAATTTCATATTGTAGGACAAAATTGGTAAAAAAGGCAAGACTAAAAAGAGGGACAGTTAATACCGAAAGTATATACAAATACACCGAAAATGATCTCTAAACACAATCTGAACCTTAATGGAAATACTTCCAATGATCATCTTCATCATAATTTCAACCCCCATTTTCATGTGTGCATTGATATTACATTGTTGAATCAGGCGAATATCAATAAATCATTTATTTGTTCGACTTATATCTTATATAGGCTTCTTCAATTTCATTCCAGTATATTTTTAGTGAATGGAAGTCATTTGAGATGCGAAAATGAAAACAATTAAGGTTTTTCCTGAAGAAATATCTGTTCCTGTAAAGAGTTCATTAGTACTTCAAAATAAGACCCAGAAGGAAATTCACAAAAATGACTGTCTGAACTGTTTATTCAACCCAATATTGAAATTTGCTTATGTCTTGAACCCTATAGCAGGCAGATGTAAACACCTCAATAGCAGATACAGCGGTAACACCGTTTTTGAAGCTAATACCTGGCTCCGTATGGCCACCCTTTTCTACATGCTCTGTTGCTTTTTTGGAAATTTAATATATTTCAGAGAATTCGTTTTCGAAGCCGAAAGCTACGTGGCATTCATCGCTGGATCGTACAATGTGATTAAAACTGAAGTGATCATTATTATAGTCATAATTCTCTTAGTGAGGCTGCCTATCAGGGTGAGATACTTAATGAATTTGGCTTATTTTTTCGAAAACAAAAAATATTACGGAATTAATACGTTGATATGTGCATCCTGTTCAGACAAGGTTTTAAGGGGAATATATTACATGATATTCAGCAGTGTCGTGATTTTACTGATTTTTCCGCTCATATATTATGTACAGTATGGACCTAAAGCATTCGAGTATATAAACATAATTTTTTTCTTAACTGCCTGTATTCAGAGCTCACTGGTATACGGGTGTTGTGCAGAATTCAATATTTTGAAATTGATTTACCGCACTGTGCATATATCTTTGACAAGCCATCTGGAGAAATGGAGACGTCTTGATGTATATTCAGATATTGGAACAATATCTCTGGAAGAAAAACTGAGGCGGACTTCCCATCTCTATTTGGAGTTGAGAAGTTGCATTGATAAAATGCTCGATTATGGGGAGCAAATCTATATATTATCGATATTGACGATTAATTTTCTGATTATTTTGAATACATATACTCTGTTTCTTATACTTATAAACGACGACAATGGCTCGGTATGGCTGACCCAAATGAATACACTGGGTCAAATTTTTATTTTATTGAACCTGGTAAAATCTGCTCATGGAGTACCGGAACAGGTGAGTTGACTGACTTAGATCATTGAGTTTAAATAGGTATACAAAGAGGTACATCGCCTTTGAACGAGCTGAAGCTAAAATTTTTGGCTGTTTACTGCTAACTTCAGTGGCGGCACAGTAGCTACTTGAGGAACTTTAATCTGCTAGCTATTCATTCAAAGTAATCTCTAAGATATTTATTCTCCTCTAGTTGTATGAATCATAGCCGAAACTGATCGTCATTTTATTAATAATAATAATAATAATAACCGTCTTTATTAGGCGAAAGTTTAGCTATAGCTATTCTTACACTTTTACCTATCTACAAAATGAACATATACACATACTCAGATTTCCAAAAAAAATAAGGCTTACTATTCTTAAAATAGAGACAATACTATACAATAGAATAATATAAGCATTTACGACTATATCCTCTGGGATGTGGAAACTTGGCCGAATAAAATTAAGTTTTTGATATGAAGTCTAAAGCCACTCATTGACCTGATCTTTATGTTACTATCGATGGAATTATAAATGTGGGGTGCCTGGTATGAAAATGAACTATTAAACTTTGCGGTATAATGACGAGGAATATCAATATTTGACCGCTCCCTGACATTCACCGAGTGAATGTTATGTCTGAAATTTATTTTTCGGTATAAGTATGAAGGTTGTTTTAATTTAATTATTTTATGAACAAAGCACGTGAAGTGCAATTTTCTGCGACTATTCATGTTAAGCCATTTTAAACTATTTATGTAGCTCGAAGTTGGGACAGATCTCCTTAAATCCAGAACCAGACGGCAACACCGATTCTGCACCGATTGAATTCTGGATGAATCGAACCTATCGAGAAAAGGACCATACACTACATCGCAATAATCGAAGCACGACAACACGAGTTGATTACACAGCATCGACCTCAAACCTCTATTCAAAAAGTGACGACAACTATACAAAAGTTTCAGTGCCATATAGGCTCTTTGAATACAGCCAGAAACATGGTTCGAAAATTTCAATCGGCTGTCAACATATAAACCGAGGTTTCTTACCACTTCTTGAGGCTGTAAAATTGTACCCATAATAGTTATTGCCGGTATTTTAGCCTTAGAAAGAGCAGATTTACTGCCAAAAAAGATGAGGTTCGATTTGTTAGGATTGATATGGAGGTTGTGATTTTTGGCGAATTGTATGATCGAGAGCAGGTCACTGTTGATAAGAGAGCACGCAGCCGGAGCCTCATCCGGATGAAAACCACAATAAATCTGACTGTCATCAGCAAACAAATGATACCGACAATTCCTAACAGAATTCGCAAAATCCGCAGTATAAATTAGGAAGAGGAGCGGCCCCAAGATTGATCCCTGGGGAACTCCCTTGTTAACTTGGACAAGTGATGATCTATTTTCTCCAATCTTAACATATTGTCTTCTCCCATTCAAGAATGATTTAAAAAATTTAAGAGGTATATCGGAGAGGCCGTAATGTTCTAATTTGGCACAAAGGAGACTATGATTGATGGTATCAAAGGCCTTTGTAAAATCCAAGAGAACCTGAGCAGTAACACGACCATTATCCCAATCGCTCAGAACATCATCCAGAATGTGAGCAAGTGCCGCAGGAACACTGTGACCGCTTCTGAAACCAGATTGGTGCACTGGTAGGATATTAAAAGATGTGCAGTACGAATAAAGTTCTTTGTACACCCATTTCTCCAAAATTTTCGATAAGAAAGGAAGTATACTTATTGGTCGAAGGTCGTTGATAGATTTTGGTTGAGAAACCTTTGGTAGGGGACATATTACCGCATTTTTCCAAGACAAAGGGTAGTAACCGAGCTCTAAACAAGTATTTACGATGTGCGTTATGGGATTCAGTACCTGCGGCATGCACAAACGGATCATATTGCCAGATATTCCATCGTCACCAACAGCATTAGATTTTAATTTATTAACTATCGCGGAGATATCCTGAGGACTAGGAAGACGAAATTCAAAGGAACCGTCGAAATTGCATCTGGTGTCTTTATAATGTGATATCATCTCCGCATCCAAAAAATCAAGTATGGAGAAATACTGAACGACCCACATTTCTTACCCACATTTCCTGATCGTCATCGCCCTCGGCTCAGAAAATAATGCTTTAGTTCAGCTACTCACCGCCAGATGCGAAGAAAAAAATTTTCGATTGTCTGAAACACACCTTCCCCTCTATGAACGGGTGAAGGAACTACAGTAAATTCAGCTGCGAATTGTTCAATGGCAATGTTCCTCTATGTATATTTGAACTCAATGCTTAGATAGATAATAATAGGATTTTCAATATCGCGATGAGGATATTTTAGTGATTTCTCGTTGACAATACTGGTTCAGATGAAATTTTTGTTGATTCCTATAAATAATTGCTTGCAAATCTCCGAAGTTTTGTGTCATATGAAAAACCATATTGATGAAGGCTTTCACAACTGGATTCAACTTCAAATTCAGAGTATTCCGGGCTTTCTAGCCGTTGTCCAATAGGATTTCTACCTAACGTTTTGAGTTTTTGAATTCCTCCATGAAGAAATTGGCAAGTACTTCGAGTGTTACCCATAACAAACAACTCCATGCAGTTGTTCGTAAAAATCACTTTTCTATCGTGAAAAGCGTGATGAAAGGCAGGCTGGAGGCGATATGGGTAACCCCTCTAAGTCCTGCCATTGAAAATTTCTCTATAAAAAAATTTCGAAGTAACGCCATTGAAACAGCCCCAAAGAAACCTTCGAAAGGGCTGCGATATGTGGATGATACTTTCGTTATTTGTAGTCACGGTGAAGAACAACTACCTCCCTCAAACAACTCAATATCACGCACTCAAACATTGATTTCACCATGAAACTAGAGAGAAATGACCCTTTCTGGATGTTAGGTACAAGGTAGCCTATTGGCAAAGTAGGACACAAGGTTCATACAAGATCTACCCTCACAGATATTTTAAGGAGTTGAATCACCATCCCACATGCTGTGATGGATGGACATAACATTTTGTTCGCTAAACCAGAGGTAATTTCCAACATCAAGAGATATTATCCTAGGATAAATATGGGGCCATCGGAATCTATAAAAACCTCAGTATTATGAATAGGAAAGAGAACACTACCATTGTTCATGGTACATAGTTGCCAGCAATCTGCAATGCTAAAACTAAACCTGTTCGAAGCGGAGAGCATGAACCGACCGGCCATCTTGGAGGTGAGGCTGCGGCTATAAATAGGTCAAGTAACATCCGCAACTCACCAGTTCGGAGCAGTCAATCGACGGGTATAAACCTCCGACAGAGAAACCTTTGAATATGCCTACCACAGTTTTAGGCGAAACGTGATGTGAAAGTGCTATTGGACCACAGCTATAATTGCTATAAAGCTCGAAATCCGAAATTGACATATGAAATGACATCAAAGAATTCTATGCCAAAAAGTTGTGTTGAGTCCTTGACCTGTACATTTTTTAATTGAAGATTCGTCGCATCGAACGAAACAATTTTTAACCATACCATATTTCAAAATTCAGATACAGGGTGTCGAGAAACCATGAAAACACTTCTCTTAACATATCTTCAGAATCGTTATTTCGAATCGAGTTTCAAATCATTTTAATTCTGCTATTTTCTACTCATGGTGAGTAGATTTTCTCTGGAATCTTAGTTAAAGCCCCGTCCCTTCAGAAATGATACTATAAAAACATTTGAGAACGATAAACTTTTCATATTTTCGAAAGAACCAATTGATTTGTGAACTTTCTCCTTATATCATTTCCATAATTTTTACTTCAATAAAGTAAGTATTAGAGTATTCCCTCAAAGCATTCACTAAGTTTAAATCAAGAAATAACAACTTGGTTTTTGAGGTGTTTACATCAGTATCAAAAAAAAATCCTTCTTCTTGGAAACTCAAAAAACGAAAAGAGGATTTTTTTCCTCGAGAATCTTTAGTTGAAAAAGTAGATACAAGTAAAATAATCAATCGGCATAGAACATAAATTATATAAAGATTAAACTATTATTTACTTGAACGGATTATTCAGTAGGTATTGTAGTATTTCCAGTTTACTGATGTACTGGGTGTCCCATTCGTTTTGTCCTACCCCCTTATACAGGGTGTCTACTTTTAAAACGGCAAAACTTCAAAGGGAGATTATTCAAGTGATTTGCAACAAAAAATGTCATATAATACATGGTCGAAATCTTGACGGTTATTCTTCAATTTAACAATTCTCGTTTTCACGAAATATTTCAATTTTTTCCATCAAATCTTCAATATATCAGTTATGCTTGTGACTTCATCGAATTCGATCACATATTTGAAAATGGTAATAAATTTTCTACAAGAAAAGAATTTCAGTGTGCCAAAAATATTTCTATTGCGGGTTTGGTGAGGAGATGAATATCACGATACTGAAGTGAACAAAATCAGTCATATTTTTCCAATGGGTTTTTCGTTGAAAAATTATTTATTATGGACATGTTTTCTTTTCAGCAAAAAATACCTCATTTAGTGTACTTTCGAATGACATATCAACTTTTTTGTTAACAGCTTGTTTTCTGCCATAATATCATGGCTAACAAGATAAAAACGAAAAAGTCGAAAAATTTCAAACCTAAATTTGCTCCATTTTGAAACTCCTTATGATTGAATATCGAAGTTATTCTTATGGAAATCATGAATTTATCAATGAAATAAGAATAATTCAGAAGAATGAAATAATTTTTAATAAAAAATATTTTATGAAAAAATATGAAAACAGTCTATTACTATTTATAACAATTGTTCGAAATGTCCACCTCCTTGTTCAATACATTTAACACATCTTTTTCGTACTGAATCAACAACCCTGCGAAGTTTGCAAAGTTTCTGACGCATTTCTGCACAACACAATTTAATCCTTTCGATCAGAGCCTCTCGAGTCTGAACGCGAATTCGGTACACATTTTCTTTTAAGGTGCTCCAGACATAAAAATCCAAAGGCGTCAGGTCTGGGCTCCTTGGTGGCCATCTTATCGGACCGTACCTTCCAATCCATTTCTCAACTGTCGTCCGTTTTGGCTATTATGAGATGGACAGCCATCCATTCGAAACCAGACATTTTGTCTGGTAGCCAGTCAGTCAGTCAGTAGCTATTTCATCCAAAATGTCTGTTAAGCTGCTTTGGATTAATCTTATGAATTCATCGGGAAGTATAACTTGTTCGAAAAAGATGTATTGAACAAGGAGGTGGACATTTCGAACAATTGTTATAAATAGTAATAGTCTGTTTTCTACATTTTTTCATAAAATCTGTATTTATTATTAAAAATTATTTCATTCTTCTGAATTATTCTTATTTCATTGATAAATTCATTATTTTCATAAGAATTACTTCGATATTCAATCATAATGAGTTTCAAAATGGAGCAAATTCAGGTTTCAAATTTTTCGACTTTTTCGTTTTTATCTTGTTAGCCATGATATTATGGCAGAAAACAAGCAGTTAGCAAAAAAGTTGATATGTCATTCGAAAGTACTCTAAATGAGGTATTTTTTGCTGAAAAGAAAACATGTCCATAATAAATAATTTTTCAACAAAAACCCCATTGGAAAAATATGACTGATTTTGTTCACTTCAGTATCGTGATATTCATCACCTCACCAAACCCGCAATAGAAATATTTTTGGCACACTGAAATTCTTTTCTTGTAGAAAATTTATTACCATTTTCAAATATGTGATCGAATTCGATGAAGTCACAAGCATAACTGATATATTGAAGATTTGATGGAAAAAATTGAAATATTTCGTGAAAACGAGAATTGTTAAATTGAAGAATAACCGTCAAGATTTCGACCATGTGTTATATGACATTTTTTGTTGCAAATCACTTGAATAATCTCCCTTTGAAGTTTTGCCGTTTTAAAAGTAGACACCCTGTATAGGAACTCACACATATAATAGAAAAAAGTTTCAGATAAAAGTTGTTCGTGTTAATGTAATCTTTCATTGTATAAAAATTTCAAAATGGCGTCGAGCTTATTGCTTATACACAGGGTGGTGGCATAAAGTTATACTTTTTCAAATGGAACACCCTATATATTATTATATTTTCGAAAAGAGCTCAATATATAACATTAATAGTCTATTTTGTTCCGTTCCGGATTTATGGCTAGTTTTCAGTGAAAAGGGGTCCAACTTTGGACTGCAATAAAAAAGTCTCTATGGAATGGATTTGAATGAAACTTGCACTGGGAGTTTTTCAATTTAGTTGTTTTTTATATTTTATCACAAACAATTTGATAGACAGCGATTAAAATCAATGCGATTGTCTTTCTTCAACCTCCAAATATCTCGTATTTTTCAACTGGAACACCCTATATTGAGTTACATCATTCGAAAGATCTCTTCAAGACAAATCTGAATATGTAGGGAAGCATAGGTCTAAAATTTATTTTGGAAAACTTATAGACGACTCATTCATGTAATGTTGAAATTTTATAGCATAATCATTTGAATATATCGTTGTCAAGGTTACGATATATTGAAATCAGCTGCTTGGTTTAGAAATATTTAAAAGCAAATTCATCCAAAATAAAAGAAATTTATTAATCATCCAATCAAACCACAACAAATAAATCCACAGTAAATGTTCAAAATGGCCACCATTTTGGGCAATACAAGAAGTAAATCGCTTTTCCAAGCTTTTGACACTATTTTCAATGAAATTTGTTTCATTTAGTTCTTGAACCGCATCTTGTATGAGACGTTTCAATTGATCTTCAGTGTCTACTTGCGTTTGGTAAACCATATTTTTCATTGTGCCCCATGAAAAACATCCATCGTAGTCATATCAGGACTTCGTGCTGGCCATTTCATTGGCCCACGCTCTCCTATCCAATAGGTATAATTCTCATTAAGGTAATTCCGAGGGTAATTCTTCCTCAATACCCCTGTGGTAGGGAGCTCCGTCTTGTTGCCAAATCTGTTTTTCTTGTTGAAAATTCCTGGAGCTGTGCTGAATATTGCCTCATCAGTCCACAAAATATTTTTGAAAAACTCATGCGCAAACTGTCTATCCATCATAACTCAAATGATTATTCGTTTTTTTCAAATTTCATTGATAAATCGTCTTACCTTTTTGCAGATTTGAGCCCTATGCTACCCTACATATTTAGATTCGTCTTGAAGAGATCTTTCAAATGATGTAACTCAATATAGGGTGTTCCATTCGAAAAATTCGAGATATTTGAAGGTTGAAGAAAGACAATCGCATTGATTTTAATCGCTGTCTATCAAATTGTTTGTGATCAAATATGAAAGAAAACTAAATTGAAAAACTTCCAGTGCAAGTTTAATTCAAATCCATTCCATAGAGACTTTTTTATTGCAGTCCAACTCCAAAGTTGGACCCCTTTTCACTGAAAACTAGCCATAAATCCGGAACGGAACATAATAGACTATTAACGTTGTATATGACTGAAATCGTCTTTTTGGGCTCTTTTCAAAAATATAATAATATATAGGGTGTTCCATTTAAAAAAGTATAACTTTATGCCACCACCCTGTACATAAGCTCGACGCCATTTTGAAATTTTTATACAATGAAAGATTACATTAACACGAACAACTTTTAGCTGAAACTTTTTTCTATTACATGTGTGAGTTCCTATATAAGGGGATAGGACAAAACGAATGGGACAGCCTGTATTTTTTAAATAAATTTTTTGTTGATTTCATTAAATTTGAAATGAAACTTGTGTACTGTCTTTTTAGAGTAATAAAACATTAAACTACCTGTTCAACTATCCTATTAGTATATTGAAAGAAAGAGAAGCATTTCAGGTGAGCGAAACACATCAGAAGCTATAATTATTCATTTCATCTCATTCGTAGATTGAATTAATAATCAAAGCACTCATCGTGAGGAACCCCAAAATGAGTATAAGGAAGATGCTGATTATTGATCCTGGACTCATAGCTTCAGTGAGTCGTGTTTTGTGCCTTGTATTTCATGAAAAACATAATAAAATTCATTTTTCAGATAACTGGTATAATTGTGACATTTTCCTTGGTGATCATTCAGTTGCATGTTGTACTAGATGAGCACGGGAACACCATTCATAACGCTACTAGTATCCCTCATTCTGTATTCATGAATACCGAATAAACTACATTTGCGATTGTTGAGAATTTGATTCATTGTATACATTTTCCACAGATTCAACAGTTGCCGAGGAAAGAGTCTTAAGAGCAATGGTTAATTAATATCTGATTATTATCATTTGATATGCACACGTATGTGAAGGTTTTCCAAATAAAAAAGCTCTTGCTTAGCCGTATGTACCGACTCGCGTGAAAGCCTTACCTAGCCAAGAGTCTTTAGCCTTCAAAATAAGAAACGTATACCGCCAGATGGCAGTGCAGTGCATTAATTTTTATTTATGAGATTATTCAGCTTGATAGAACAAATGTTGGGGTGCAGGGAATATAACAAGATATCTTACCCTGAACTAGATCTCACACTGGCTGAAAAATACTCTCTTTCCTCTACCCGTCATCTGGGAGGAGATACCTGCGGGGCGTGTCATTTGAAAAAAAAAACAATTCCATGTTGAAATCCACAATTGTGAGAAACAATTAATTTTCACTAATCGACGGCTAAAAGAAACCTTCAAATTGTCTTTGCTAAGAATAGATATTTATCAATTCGAATAAAAAAAATCAAGGAAAGGAATTGTTGTAATATTATCACGAAAACACGGTAATTTCTGAAAAAAAATTAGATAGACGTTTGATTAACTAAATGATAGACTTAAATACTGAAATGAAAAAACACAAAAATATTTGTTCGTTTTGGAAATCTTTCAAAATAACCAAGTTCAATACTTATAAAATATTTTTTTATTATTTTTATCGTTATACACGCATACCTCACTACATCAATCAGAAAAAAATACATCGTTTCTGACTCCTTTTTTTAGGGACGTAGACCCTCAAGTGAAAACTCTCTAAACTTCCTCTCGAAATTGAGATTTCGTAAATCTATAATTATCCGTTCCGAATAGACTTCATTTTTAGAATAATAAATGGTATACCTCCCAGGTGCTGGAAACGATAAACTCATTTTAGTAAATAACTTAATTTTTGAAAATACCCCAGTTTGAAGCGTTTAGACTTTTGCCCGCTAGGTGGAACACTGACAGTCTGCTCTACATCAACTGTACTCACGTGTTCCTGCTAGGGAGTAATATAAGTCCTACCGTTTTAGTTGGTTGCTATCACAGTATGAGGCTATATGGCAATGATGACGGCAAACAAGCCAGAAACCGGTATGTCATTGTCACATTTCCACCCCACTCGTAGATCTTCCGAGGAAACCATTCATAAGCTTCTAGCTTGACTAAGTTAGGAGAATCAGCTGTGTTCTGTGTGGGCTTTGTTACTGTTATCGAAAAAAAATTTTTTTTGAGGATTTTGAGATTATAAATAAGTCTGAAGCTAGCACCAAAATTACTGCTCATAATTTTTCACTGTAACACGTATGGTGTTCTATACACGCCGATCTTGTTTGGGTAAGTGCTCAGCAGAGGGCGCCACCCGAAAGCTATTCCGTAATCTCCTTCCGATCGGCTTCAAGTCGAGCCTCGTCTTTCATTTCAACACGGTACCCTCGTTCATAGGCAAGCTCCGCTCACAATAGTCAATCTGATGAAACTATGAGCGAAGCTGGAACGAAAAAATTTATAGCAATACGCGAACCGCATTATGGCGATCTGATTTCATGAGTATTTTAGATACTACACATTGTTTCGGAATAATATAATATGCAGATGGACAAATGGTAATTCCTTGCTGCAAACGTTGATCACTCAATAATTGTAATGACTCCATTATCCTTGATCATATTGAATAATTGAAGGGCCATATTTTGACAGCATCACAGAAACTATAATAAAATGAAACCTTTAGTGCTCATTCAATATACATGATGAACTCTCAAGGATCGATAGAGGCCCACAGTGGCGTGTCAGCTTTTTAAAAATTCGCACGTGTTATTAAGTATAGAGAATAATATTCATATGCCTCAATTACACTCAGCCACTTCCACTGCTACTAGCGCTGCCAGAAATATTTCCCGGAATATCTCTGCGACAGCATGGAAAGGCAGTGAGTATTTACACTCAGCTCAAACATTTCTCTCGCGATCAAGTTTTGGCAATGGCGGACGACGAAATTGCAGCCTCAGCGCTCTGTCTGCAACGCTCGCAAGACAGTAACTGGGCAGAATGTGATCACTCCCTGCCACTTGCGCTGCCGGTCCTTTGACTGCCGCACGAAAAACCGCTAATTTAGGGAGTGACCGGCAGCGCGAGTGGCAGCAGAAGTGAGGTGATAACATTCTCACCCTGCTCATCTCCCTGCTCCCTGCCGTGGAAGTGGGCTGAGTGTAATTGTCGGGACTGAGTGTAATCGTACTGACAGGTGGACAGTATCAAGGTCAGAGAATTTAAAAGTTTGTTTGGTTCAAGGGGTTATCCAGCTGACTCATGAAATTTTACTTTTTCACTCATTCGTTTTTTGATATATTTCTCGAATGATTACGGTTATGGTTGTTGCCCGATGTTTTGGATTATCGTATGGAACACACTTATTATCATCGTCAGTAACAATTCGAGACAAAAATCCCTCACGTTTTTGCTGTTGGAGCACGTTAAAAAAACGGCGTTCTTCGTCTCTTGGCTTCAGTTCTTACGGCACCCAATTTCCTAGCTTTACGATCATTCCCATTGCTTCCAAACGATGACAAATGGCTGTTTGAGTGACTCCAAGTGTCTTTACGAGTTCCTCTTGCTTTCTGAAGGATCTTCAAGGAGCCGCGCCTCTCATTTTTCATAGGAAAACTTTGATGGCGCTCTGTGTCGTGTCCAAATTGCTACTTTTTAACCGGGCAAACAACTTTTGACACGTTCTTTCAGCAAGAGCATCGTCACCATAAACTTACACTGAAATACGATCACTGTCGTCAGGATTTTTCTTCATATTGAAGTAGAACTCCGCATAAATTATTCGGTACAAAAGTTATCATTTTCAGAGAACACAGAAACTCCATTGTTCACACTTCATCGAAATGCCTGATGACTAAAATTCGAAATGACGGTGTAACCAGATGAAAAAATGGAATAATAACCTAGTAACGATATCAGTTATTGAAACCCCACGCACTTATTTAATAGTAGGTATATTATTTTATAAGGAGGAGAAGTGACACTTTTCATGGCGAGCTTGAAAGCGAGCCATGAAAAGTCCCTTCTCCTTCGAATGAAATATGTTATTTTATTTTCAAACATTTTAAAATTCATGTAAATCTGAATATTCTGAATTTTGGATTGACATTCACGTTTATTTAAATTGAGTGAAAAATGGAACATACGCTTAGTTACGGTTGTCATGCAAAATTCATCCTCTGCATAACAACACTTTTCCTCCCGCCGCGCCGGAGAGAAAAGTAAGCCATAGCAACTATTTCTCCGCCTAGGCGGAGAAATAGAACTTCTCTATGATCCCGTCAGTCGAGAAATGGCGAGCTTGAGTTTGCCCGCCGAACGTAGTGATGAGGCTGGTAATTGAAAGCGAGCCATGAAAAGTCACTTTTCCTTCGAATGAAATATGTTATTTTATTTTCAAATATCTTGAAATTCCTGGAAATCTGAATGATATTGACATTTACGATCGTTATAATTGAGTGAAAAATGTAACATTTGTATAGTTACGGTTGTCTTGCAAAATTAGTCCCTTGTATAACAACATTTTTCCTGCCGCCGGCGCCGGAGGGAAAAGTAAGCCATAGCAACTTCTCTGTGATCCTGTCAGTCCAGAAATGACGTTGTTATCGAACGTTTGGAAATAAACTGAATTTCTTCTAATAGATAAGATGAAAACTAAACTTGAGGCTTTCTTTCATAAATTTCGAAATATTAAAAAACTCAAAGTTTTTCTTGAGTTTCGTATACATGAAATAGCTCTGGATTGATGAAAATTCATCGAAAATTCAATCAATCGAATTCGATATTCCAAAACTTGGTCGTTCAGGTCATTTGAATGATAGCTCACAACAAAATGGTCAAAGGTGAACCCAAGCTAGTACGGTTTATTTTTCTTCATTCCCCTCATTGATATACCTTGTGACGACACTGAAGAATTCCATTTTCCAGCTAGATGATTCTAGATAACGCATTTCAATGTTTTTTCACGTGCCTTTCTCACTGCGAATTCAGTATTCCGTATTGAATCATAAAAAAATTTCCATAATAGCTTGTACGTTTATAATCAACGATCTTTTCGTGTTTCTATTCCTCTGAGTAAACAATTGTTCATTACTTGAAATGGAAGGTGGTGGTTTTCTGACAATTGATATAAAGCAGCAATTATGCTGATGTGAGTGGAACATTTTGGGAATATTCTATAATTTCAGTAGCTCAACTAATTCCTGATGAAAAATGTAAAAGGTAAAATGTTGAAGACCATTTCGCAACTATTTAAGACCAATTGCGATCAGAATAACCAGTGTTGTGTATGCCATTTAAATTGTACGTTGAGACTAACATTCATCTTAATACCAATCAGAGGAAAGTGCCCACATCTTGATAAGAATTATTCTGGCAAACCATGTTTCCAAATAGAAAATCACTGGTTTTGGACTTCTTACGTGTCCGTATTCGGCCTACTCGTTGCTTGTTTCATACAGTTCCAAGATGCAAAAAGGAAATTGACAGACAGTGAGGATTTATCGGCTAAAATTGATGGTCTGATCGCTTATGAAGAATTGTGCTACTTTTTGTTTTTTTCAATGATTTATATATCATCGATTGTATTGAGCCGAAAGAGATTATCATTCCTCAATGCTGTTTTAGATTTGTTGGAAAACAACTTTTACCTAGACATATTCGGCCCTTCATGGAACTATTTCACAGATACAAAATTTAGGAGGAAGACTATGATAGCTATGGTGAGTTTTATGTCCGCTGACATAATTCTTGCCCTCCTCTATAGGCAAGGTAACATTGTATACATAGACATATGGTTTTTCCTATCATTTCTCCTGGTGAATACCATGGGACTTCAAATTTTTCGAGAAATAGGAATAATCATGCAATATAGAGCCAAGGTCGACTCACTTTTGTTGAATAAACTGAAATGCAGAATGGGTTCCAATGAAATTTGTGCAGTTAGAATTGAGGAGGAAGCTAGACCTGCAGATTTTGAAATCCAACTACAAGCTACAGAATTGTATTATTCGGAATTTTATGCTTGTATAGAGGACAAACTGAGTGGCTTCTTAGGTCCTCCTATCATACTTTGGTGTATGTCGTCTTTGATTATGCTCGTCTTGGATTTTTATATAATTGTTTTATTGAGTGAGAAGGGACTGTGGAGCAAGAACTTCGTGGATGAACTTCGGACCTTATTTCATATATTGGCAGTCATCCTTTTGATGAGGAGAGGAACATGTGTAGCTGGTGTGGTAAGTATTTTATTGAGTGATCTTACCATGCTTGTTCACTTGAACTTTCATTGTCCCAGAGATTGAGAAAATTCTCGAGCTTTGCTGGGTGCCGTATTTCAACAGTGCTGATCTAGCAAAAATGCCACCCTAGACAGGAAACCAGTTCACCGCCCTACCTCTGTAGAATCCACAAATTAACTTATGTAGGTATAATCGGGGCCGATGAATCAAGAGATTTCAAAATTTCAATGATAAGATAAGAGAAAAATATTCAATACCCAAAATCCAACTCAATTTCAATCGAGGAATATGAACTTTAAGATGTTCGCAGAGATTCGTATCAGGCACGTATTTTGCCCAATTTTTTTTTCAGATGGCTATATTTTTTCAACAGAAACGAACTCGGGAAAAGGGAAAATGAAAAAAAAGTTTATTTTGGCCTCAAGAATCTTCAGTTAAAGTATATGTTCAAGTCAAAGACTCACTCTGTATACAGAAAAACATTTTTGAGTCAAAATTTGACAGCAGCAAAGCAATCTTTCATGATCCTGAATATGCTATTACAGAAATATTGAAATTTTTTTTTCGATGATTCGCCGGCATTTTATATGGTTCTGGTTGAACGTAACTCAAAAACGTCATTCTCCATTAAAATGCAATATTTTATCTAGATCGAACCTGTAGTTTTAAAATTATCAGGAAAACAAAATTTCTAACGACACTATTTACGGAAACCCCTTTCAACTTTTGCCCATATTAACGAACTCCACCATAGCATCCAAGATCCGAACCTACACTAAAAAAAGTCTCTAGGTAGTCCAGGTTCATCCGTTTGAGAGTTATCGTGATCACGGACGGACGGACAGAATTAGTAATAGTAGTAATAGTACTAGTAAAGTTTATTCAACATCAAAATTTACATGTTATGTCAAGTAATTCGTATTATAACATACTTGAACTTAAATATTCTTCTACACCATAAAAAGACCCATTAATTAAAAACTCTTTGATGGTTCGATCAAATTGGTTCATTGGCAGCGTTTTGATTCTTGATGGTAGGGAATTGTAGAATTTTACCCCTCAGTAGTCAAAAAATTGTTGTGTCCGGGCTAAGCGATGTGATGGTGTTATCACCTGATGTTTCTCGTATCATACTTATGCTGATCCTGATTTAAATCCATTGTCTTCTTGTGTTGGTGTATGTACCTACTTCAAACATTCTCTAATAAATATTGAAGTTACCGTAAGTATTTTTTCCTCTTTGAATGAGTTCCTGCAGCTCTCTCTCCTACCCAGTCCCATTAATGCTCTTATAGCCTTCTTTTGCTGTTTGAAGACTTCTCTTGATGATTGACCCCACAGAAGAATTCCATATGTGTGATGACTGTGTACACAAGCATAATATGCAGTCTTAGCTGTTTGGTGCGTAGCTATTTGCTTCATCTTTCTTATAAGATATACTGACTTTGAGATTTTTTTGCAGATCTCATTTACATGTGTTGTCCAGGTTAGTTTGCTATGAAGAGTTATTCCCAAGAATTTTATATGCTTAACTTCAGCATAAGAATGAAAGCTTATTTCTTCTGTCTTATCCGCATTCAATTTGAGTTGATTTGTGGTAAACCATTCCTCAATATATTCTTTGATATTTTTCTCTTTGTTTTGCATATCTTTGATATCTTTACTTTTTATCAATACTGATGTGTCATCACAGTAAAAGCAAGTATTCACACAATCATGAACATTTAAATCATTTACATAAATTAAAAATAGAATTGGTCCCAAAATCGAACCCTGTGGTACGCCAAGTTCAACATCTGTTTCACTAGACGAAGAAACCCCAAGTGCTACATGTTGTTTTCTGTTTGTTAAATATGACCTTAGAAGATCATTCACAACATCTCTGAAACCATAGAAGTTTAACTTGTCCAATAGAATTTCATGGGACACTGAATCAAAGGCTTTACTAAGATCGAAATTTAGCATTTTCATGACTTCTCCATTATCGAGAGCTTCCGTGATACTTTGTATGATTTCTATTAGAGCTGTTATTGTGCTTCTTTGCTTCCTATAACCATGTTGGCCAGTGTGCAGTAGGGAGTATTTCTCTAAAAAATTGACCATTCTATTCTTGATTGCTAGTTCAAAAATTTTCGACACATTCGGGAGTATTGATATAGTTCTATAGTTGTTACATTCATTTATATCTCCCTTTCTCTTGTAAACTGGAACTTCCCTGGAAGACTTGAACTCATCCGGAAAATAACCACCACTGAAACATTTGTTAATAAGAATGCTGATGGGATTAAGCAGTTGCTTACTGAATAGTTTGAGGTCATTCATTGACAGAAAGTATTTGTCTATTGTATTTTTATTTTTGACCTGAGAAAATAATCATCCCACCTCCTCCTCGGTACAATCAAAGAGATAGCAACTTTTGGAAGTGTCTGCTTTTACCTTCTTCAAGTAGTCTTTATATAGTTTACCTGTATTCTTTAGTTGTTTGGCGGTGTTCTTTCCAATCTCTGAAAAAAACTTGTTTAGGTCATTTGGTGTTAACATACTGTCTTTAGTTGAATTTTGTTTTTCTTGTTTTTAATGATATTCCACATGGTTCTTTATTGTTGGCCTTTTCTATTATTTCTGTTATTTTCCCTAAGTGTGTTCTCCACTTCCTTGTTGAATATATCTTCATATTTTTTATATATCGTCTGTGATCCCTGGTCTTTTTTAACAGACATGATCACCTGCAGAGCATCTAATTTATTTTTCATTTCCTGTATTCTTTGTGTTTTGAAAATTTGATTCTTCTTGTTACGTTGTACAACCACTCTCTCCTTTACTGGTGTGAAATAGCTGGGAAATTCCGTTAAACCTACTTTCGCATCTTTGGAGGCTAAAAAATCCTCCCAATTAATTTTGGAAAAATCTTGTTTGATCTGTTGAATGGTCTCTTCCTTGAATAATCTTTTTTTTTATGGTTTCTTTTTCCAATGATGTAATTGTTCTTGTTTTTTTAATTTTCAATAATTGGGCTTGATGATCAGACATAATATGTATTTCTGATGTGATCAGTGTGGATTCGTCCTGATCGTCAGTGAACATGTTATCAATGCAATTTGCTGATTGTTTTGCTACTCTGGATGGTGTAGTTGTCTTTCCTTTCAATCCATATGAGGACATGAGATTTGTAATTGTAATCAACATGCTTTCTCTACTATCATTGAATTGGACCACGTATTCTTTGAAGGAATACTGTGTACTCAAGGAATTCGATCGTTCAATGGAATTGCTAATGTTGAAATAAAAAAACTGAAATATTCATTATCGAATGAGCAAACACTGAACTCTGTCATTTTATTTTATTCTCAGCAAACCCTCTCATCAACCTGATTAGATTTTCCCACGCCTAACTTTACAAATATATATTTCGCGAATCAATATCGTGCTTTTAGCTGATAGGCGAATTACGAAATCGAATAACGCATTACTGCATGTTCACATTCCCTGAAATACATCGATGATAATAAAAGATGGAATATCTTCAAGAGAAAATTGACTGCATTTATTCATCACTGGTGAAGTTTTTCAAACCAAAACATAAATCAGACAACTGCTTAGTATGTTTAACTCAAGTGGTGCATCAGGCTCCTATAAAAGGTTTTTGTAAACATTTGTATCCAGAGTACGATGGTGAGCCACGATTTGAAATTATGCAGGTTCGTCTGAAAATCATACATGTTTGTGCTCTCGTATTGCTGATCAAATGCATATTTCACCTCCAAGAAACCATTACTGACTGCAATTTGAAAGTTATAAATTCGATGGAATGCCTTATAGCAATAGAAGATTTCCTTATCGTTCTCACACCTGCACTCATGATAGTAATGAACTTATGGAAACTGAGGACCATCAAGGCTTCCCTGGATATCTTCTGCAACGTTCTAAACAGAAAGGATTATTATAAATTCGACAACTTTGTTTGCGAAAAATGCAGTACTAGTTTGATTCAACAAAGCAAGTTATTGTACAGATTGGGTATTATTTTATATGTTGCTTTGTTCACCATAATGATTTCCAATAAACTGCACATTGTATCAACCGGGGATATCTGCTTTGTAATATGTTACGGTGTGCAGCTGTTGATGGTGATTCAGATCACAATAGAGCAGATGATATTCAAGAAAATATTCACCTCCATCAAAAATGGAATAGAAACCTACATGAATTCGAAAATTCATAAAAGTGGAAATGAAAACAGTTTCATTGAACAGATTCAAAAATTTCAACATTTGTATGGAGAGATTATCGTTATATTTCACAAGGATAATGATTTCTGGAATCCAACACTGCTCATTTGGTCTCTTTCTACGCTCTTTTCCCTTACAATCAACGTGTACAGCATAATTTTACTACTGAGTATGCAGGATTTTCAGCAACATCTTGAAGTCCATACAAGGACCTATATTTCTATCATAGCTATAGTTTTGATTAACAACAATGGCGATGCCATCAGCAAAATAGTGAGTATTGAACCCAGGTTTCTAATTTTCAATTATGATGAAACTGTAATAGGTCCAATGTCTCTACATGAGAGGTATTTGAAAAAACTGATGTAAGGGGTTATTCATTATATGAAGGCTAGACAAGAAACTATTTTCAGAAATCTTGTCTATCTGTATGCGAATTCGTTTTCGCATCACAAAATAAACAACTGCATACAATTTCATCGGATAATCTCGGTTCTGTTTTGTTCCTGAAGGTCTAACTCAAAATCCGTTACTTTTTCATACGCCCTTCGAAAGCGAATGTAAATTAGTTATAAGCTTGATAGATCCGAATTAATTTGGCTCAGCCTAATTTGATAAGAGCTTCATATTCCACCGGGACCTCAAGGTCTTTTGTGTCCCTCATCAGAGCTTTTTTGGCAACTGTCCTATCCATAGCACGCCTTCCAGCAGTTCCAGCTTCAGCTTCAGAGCTCCAACGAACTCAGTATCTAAGAAAGCTTCAAGGAGGCTAAGTCCTCATCGTTCCTCTTATGGTATCCACTCACGAGGAAACCGAACCGGACACCAGCGGCAAAGATAATGGAGGGCCATAAAATCCGGCGCGTGCCATTGCAGATGCTATGAGTTCCCATGAAGAACAGCGGAATTTTTGCAGTTGTGTCAGTCACTTCTACGTAAATTTCCGTAGAATTAGGGAATTCAGAAAGCTCCAACGGCATCTCCGATTTTGTTGAATATTATTGCACCAGGTAGTTGAATTCTTATCAGTTTTGCAAAATTGATTATGCTGGCATTAGATGCCATAAAAAAACATCTGTTTACAATTCGCACCCTTTCTACCTAGACTGGTGGTGCTTGTACAGGGTGGCCAGATTTCGATGATTTAGTACTACAACTCCTAAACTATAAGAGATAGAGAAAAAGTAATATACATGTCATGTTCTCTTTTTTTGAGAAAACGAAATTGCTTGAAACCCCAAGTTGCTACGCCGTCTAGTTTCCGAGCTACAGGGCGATTTTGGAATTTGGCCAATTATTATAATTGACTATAACTTGCGTATTACAGGATCTACGCTCTCGAAACTAACACATTTTTAGGGCACTTTTTTTACTGCTTTTCAGAGGTGCTATTGGATTTTTTGTATCTGCTCAAATTTCGGAGCTATAACAAAAAAATTTTTTTTTCAAATGGAAACCATAATGGGAAGTGATATTTCCGAATAGATCTTTCTTCAACGATTTCAAAAATATATATCATGTTATACTTCCGAGTTCACTATATATCGAAAATTTCGAAAAAACACTTCTCGTTCAACAAAATCCAAGCAGGCTTTGATTCACTTCCTTCAAAACTGGGACGGTCATAGAATTTCATGTCTTATTTATTTTCACTTGTCAAATTCGATTCAGTTTCATCATTGTTGTATCGTCTGGAGCTTCTAACATTCTTATAAGGTCATAGAATTCGATATCTCACATTTATTGTACGCTGCCAAATTGATTCAGGAAATATTAGCTTTATTATTGCTCAGACCAATAGAGGGGCTTCGCAAAACTTGTTGATTCTAGTATGATTTCTCTGCTAAATTGAAAAATGAAAAGCATTCGAATACTTATGTAACCCGTTGATAGCAATAATAAATGTTTTCATGAGGGGCAAAAAAAAGCTTGTTCAAGAAAAAATATAGATTCATTTGAAAAAAGTATATTCACAACAAATGTTCAAATCGTAGTCCATTGGAGCGAGCCATTGGAGGAAATACATAAATTGCATGATGTCATATAAAAGAACTTTAGAAGCGCCAGACGATACAATGATGAAACTGAATTGAATTTGACAAGTGAAAATAAATAAGACATGGAATTCTATGACCGTCCCAGTTTGAAGGAAGTGAATCAAAGCCTGCTTGGATTTTGTTGAACGAGAAGTGTTTTTTCGAAATTTTCGATATATGATGCACTCGGAAGTATAACATGATATATATTTTTGAAATCGTTGAAGAAAGATCTATTCGGAAATATCATTTTCCATTATGGTTTCCATTTGAAAAAAAAAATTTTTTGTTATAGCTCCGAAATTTGAGCAGATACAAAAAATCCAATAGAACCGCTGAAAAACAGTAAAAAAAGTGCCCTAAAGATGTGTTAGTTTCGAGAGCGTAGATCCTGTAATACGGAAGTTATAGTCAATTATAATAATTGGCCAAATTCCAAAATCGCCCTGTAGCTCGGAAACTAGACGGCGTAGCAACTTGGGGTTTCAAGCAATTTCGGTTTAAAAAAAAGAGAACATGACATGTATATTACTTTTTCTCTATCTCTTATAGTTTAGGAGTTGTAGTACTAAATCATCGAAATCTGGCCACCCTGTACAGGTACGCTATTTTCCCTCTTATTATTATGAGAAGGCGGTCGAATTTCGGTACCTAATCAAGATTTTGTTGTGTATGCATCTGGAATTTCCGCTAAGAATTATCTATTCATTTCATACTCATTTTTTCTCCAGCTTCCTTACTGATAGCTTCCTCATTTTCTGTGGAAATTCATTGTGGTGTGTGGTATGAAAAACCTACATTACATTTCGAGAAACCCAGACACAAAATCGAACAACTATGTTTTCCAAAATTCAACTTCATTCTCATAATAAGAAGGGACAGAATAACATACATTGAATTCAATAAAAATGGACCCCTACACTGGACTGATGAAACAATAACATAATTGATCTGGTTTTTTGGCATAGTCCACTCAGCGAAACAGCAAAAAATCGGAACTAGCCGCTTTGGGATAACGCAAAATATAAATTCTAATACTTAGAAGCCATATTCATCATAAATCACAAATTTCATAACATGTACTTCCTTTCAATAACGAACAAAATCGTACGTTTCGTAGGTACTGCGTTCTGAATTCCGTAGAAGTGGCAACGCTGGCAAATTCTAGCAACACAATCCGTCTACCTCTTGTCAAATCCTAAGCGGCACAATTTATTGGCCATGATTTATTGCAGATGCGGACACCAAGTGTCCCGAGAAGTTTCTCCGTGAGTGGGACTTATTATAATCGGCCAAGGCTTGCAATGGGGAGGTATTCTGTGACCAGGTGAAGAGGAGTTTCCTACTCTTCCTCACAGAATATGCACTCGTCAGTGCCCATTCTCATCATACGCTTCCTTATGCGATAATATGCTGTGTGTAAGCCAGTGAGGAGGCGTATTTTAATCTAACTACTACAAGCAGTACAAGCCGTGAAATACAACGTGGCAGCTTCTTGAGCGCATCATCAACATAATGTGTCAAGAAATTCGGGGATACTACAATGTCTAGGAAATCGCAGTACGCAATTTCTTCATTGTTCAGATTCCTCTGGATGCATTTAGTTAGCTGATGTTACAGAAGTACAGAACAGTAGTTCCGACTAACTTCAACTAGATACAGTCGAGAGTCGAACTTCGATAAATCGACTTTTCGATAACTGGAATCAAATTGGTTGGCAATAGCGCCAATATTGAAAATTAGTGCAATTTTTATTCGATATGTCGAACTTCTCTAACTCGATTATCTTGATACCTCGAACGAAATATTTGGCGGCACATTCGATAAGTCGAATTTTTTGGAGGAATCACTCGTTTACGTGTGATTTTAACGGATCGTTTCATAACTTAAGCGCATGCCGTGAACTCATTTCAGTTCTTAAGTTGTTAATTGTGAGGTTTCATGACAATATCGCTAAAAATATGTCGTCAAAACGTAGGTACTTTGAAAACTTTATCTCTTGATGAAAAACATAGACTTTGAAATGAAGTGGAAAGTGGTGCATGAAAGAAAGATGTAGCTTCAAAGTATGGCGTCCCAGCCAACACTGTATCTACTATTTGAAAAAAAAAGAATAATTATCAATGCATTATCATTGTTTACCGGGTAGGAAAAGCCTAACATTCATGGATGAGGCGCAAGCTGAGACTTAGTCAGGAATGTGGCTTTTCCTACGAAGTCAATCAATTTTGAGAAAATCCCGAATTATTTCATTCATAAATAAATGAAGCTTTGAAATTCGGAATGAAATTGGCTGCAGTACAATGGAAACGTAAAAATGTTGAATAGTCAAACTTGAGGACTATTAATTTGAGTGCTGGAGCTTTCGGAAAAAAAACATTGTAAAATGTTAAGTGATGATGGATTTCCTATTTCTGGGCCTCCTTCAGAGCTGGTTGAGGCAGTTAATACTGCTTCATTAGTATTATTGCCAAAGAAATCAGGAGAAAAGTTGGAATATGCATATGTGGAACACTGGCAATTGTAAGGAAATATCATTTCCCTACAGTAAGGAAATTAATATTTCCTAACAGTTGAGAAATCTTGTCTTTTTCTATGAGAAATATCAGAATTTCCATGCGATTTGCGGAAAATGTGTTTTATTCAATAACTCGTCTTGATAACTCGATTTTTTTTCTGACAGAAATCATGAGATTCGAGTTATCGAAGTTCGACTGTATATTGTCAAGATAATTATATCAAACATAAATATTGTCACTGCAAATAAAATATGGAAAAACGTTGCTAACATTTCTTGAATCCGATTTCAATTGTAGTCTGTACTTTCCAGAAGAAACATTATTCCACAGCTTACACAACCCAGACACAAATGCGTTGTGTCTTCGGTTTGTAAGCTCCTGTTTGTACCTGTGGTTTCGTTATAAGCAACAATCCAACAAATATTTCGTTCCGTGTTGCCAAAGTGTAAGCCACCTCATATAGAAAAATTGAGGTCTCGTAATTGAATCTACTTTTCTTCTTCTGCTCCCGAGTTCGAATGATAAACGCTGTTTATAAATTACCCAATCCATTACAATTTTGATGAATCGTAGCTCTTGATGTAATATAAAACAATATTGATATCTCTGAGTGAAATGGGCTAGGAATATTAAAACCTCCTCATTCACTTGTGATCCACGAATGAAAAATAATGGCTGTCGCTACATTATCCAATAAAAATAAAAATAATGATTCGCCCAACTGTTTGGTTTGTCTAACTCGCATTTTGATCTTAAAATGTTTCCTAGCTTTACCCATAAAAGGATACTGCAAACATAACAATTTGAATTGTGAGCAAGGTCCCAAATTTCGAACAGTCAAAACTTTATTCGCCATCAATTGTGTCTTTCACATCTTACTCGTCATTTTGGCAGGATTATATATCGTAGAATCAATAGGTATTTGTGTCAATGAGGCCAGAATTTGTTTAGACGTAGCCAGTGAGTGCGTGATTGTTTCTACAGCACTATGTTTAGCATTGTTTCCATTTTTGAAAGCGAAACATAGAGTGGATATCTTCAATTCAGAGTCGCATTTGATGCACAGAAAGGATTTTTACGGCGTAAATGATATTATATCCGAAAAACTGCTCAGAAAATGGAAAAGGATCAACATATTTATTTGTGGATGTGAAATATTCTTCTCTATAGTTTATGTCTTCATAAAAAAAGATTCGTCCTGTATGTTCAGGACGATATGCGTCATTATTGGTTTTTATATCCAAATGGATATTATGTTTCAATTCAAAGCTGAACGTTGGATAGTGCATCGAATCTACAACTCTTATTCTTTTTCCCTGGAAAAACATATGATTAGAGTATTAGCTAACGGAAGAAATGGGGAGAAGATGAGCCTAACAAATAGATTGAAAAGATTCGAACATTCATATCTGGAGATGATGAGAGCTGTTGATGAAGTGAACCACTTCATGGATCCTGCTTTCATTTTCTGGAGTTTGTCTACTTGTTTAACTCTGATTATGAATATTTATGTAGCCGTTATGACAGATGTTATCCGAAGTTATACTGAAATTCTGTCAATGCAATTTTTCGCATACTTATCTGTGATCGGGGTGACTAATGTTTGTGTCGATATTGAAGGATTGAAACACTTGGTAAGTAGCTGTAGTTCTATACTATACTATACTAAAATGGTAACTGAGTGGACCGGCCCGTTAGAATCTGTCCAAAAGTGGGTCCAGAAGAATCTTAAAATCGCAGCGAAGCTGCGATAACGTGAGGAAATTTTTATACGGTCGAAAAGAAGAATAATCGATTTATACGTGGGTAAAATATTGATTCTCTAGGCGAAGTAGAAGTATTTTAAAAAAATTCGCGAAAATCGCGAAAAAATCCGACAAAAAGGGTCATTTTAAACTCAATAAAACTTTTTCCACAGATATCCTGACCGTGATGTAAATATACGGATCGAAAGAGGAAAAGTCAATGCAAAATAGCTTGGTATTCATTTTTTTCGAAATTTCCCCATTTCTTCAGGAAATTTGATCAAACTTTGACGTTTCGCCTATAAAATCACCCGAGTTCAACCGATGAGGATAACTACTTGAAAGGTAGATCTGCTGGCCCATACTAGTTAAATACTAATTATCTAGCTATATCATTCCGTCACGATGTTTATGTTTATGTTTATGTTTATACTGATTACTCCTAGGTCTCCCGAGGAGACCCCTCAGAAGATGTCTGCATTATTGGAATGATTATAGCCTAGAATGGTCTAATTCGACTAGGTAGCGCTCATTGATTACGAATCCGTGGTCAAATTCAATTCTGTCCTACAACCTACAATTTTTCGGGGTAGGTTCGTATATCGAATGCCGCAATTAGGTCCGTTGACTCAAAATTTTGTATGTGAAGGGTGGTTCAATAGTAGCGCAAGATTTGAATTGCTCGCCATGTTTGACAGTCATAATGTCCAATGATTATGACAATGTCAGATCGAATGTTGACAGATGGGAGTTAACGAACATGGAGCATTACGCGGTAGAAAAACGTGTCCTGGTTGTCAAAAAATGCAGGAACGGTGAATGGCGAACGCTATCGTGTATGATAACACAGTTTCTTGTGACTCATCTGAAAGCTATTGATCTTGACGACAATTCAGCAGGACGGTGCCACATGTCATACCGCCCATGAAACTTAGACGATCTTGCACGAGTTGAGTGAAGTCGCTGTATCAAAGAAATACCACCACATGTATTAAATAACGTTCGTCAAAAGGGTACGCAAATGACAGCAAAGTCGAGGCCGCCATTTACGAGATATTTTGTTTCATACATAATTCCCATACGTATATTTTCTAAATCAATGAATATTCCAGTACCTATTTTGCTACAGAAAACCATGTTTTATTGAACCCTGAAATCTTGCGCTTTCAATAATGAAACACCCTTTAGATGGAGAATGATAGAACCTTACAAAATGCTAGGGAATTATTGACAAAAGATGCCCACTTTTTCTGCAATCCAAGATCTTGGACGATCACTTTGACAGCTGCTGTCAAATTGCTTCGCTAGATGTCAAAAATTTTTTCCTTTGGATTCTTGAATTCAAATCTGCTCATGAGATGGGCATGATCCTAGTCTAATACAGTTCTGAATTTTTTTTTGATGGATCTGTTAATTTTCTTGATTCCTACTGAAATTTTTGATTCGTCGCACCATATTCGAAGTATCGCAACTTGTAGCTTTCCAGAAATAATTCAGAAATAAACATTTGTTGATGATTTATCGGACAATTGAAGAAGTTATGCAATTCGAACTTTTATTTGTTATACCTACATTTGGACACCATTCTGTGCTGTTCTAAAATCTATTCATCACACATTTGGTAGTTCACCAATTTGAATAATGCAAGACAGAGGATTCTCATATCACGAAAAATTATCATTCTCTGAAAAAGTTAATTATCGCTAAAAACAGGCACCGCATAAACATACCCCTTCATCAATCCTTGAATACTAAAATCTATCCGCTGCGAACCAGGCATTCGTGGTGGCCATTGATTCAGTCAATCCTTTCCTCGACTTAACCAACGATTTGAAACAACTTTTTCGAATAGTTCCCGACATTTCAAAAAGAATATGGTGGGCACCATCAATAAGAATACACTCATTTTGACGATGACATTGAATTATTGAATGCATGCATTAGTATAAAGTCTACCTCTCCACTGATCTTCATGAAGGTGGCTTGAGAACCTAGAGAATTGAATTTTTCAGTGAGGGTTCGGATCTCGAAGGCCGCAATGGGAGAAATTCGACCAGGGACTCCACAAATATGGCCGTTCAAAATTTTGTTTTCCTGATAACTTCAAAACAACAATTTCGATCTGAATGAAATTTCGCATTCACCTATATGAAGAATGACGTACTCAAGCTGAAAAATTTTGTTCAGATCGCTTAACCCGTACGAACTTTGACGCTTCCTCAACTTTACTTCTGATAATATTTTCCTTTCACCATCTCATGACTGTTACTTTAAAATTTTTAGACAAGCCTTGAAAAAGAGGAAACCTGCCTCGAAACGTCGGCGTAGTTTTTAAAAAAAAGTTGTATAGAGTCCAATTTCCCGATAATTTTCTTTCTAGTTGAAAAAAAAATTGACGTAAACATATCATATTGAAAAAAATATTCCATAATTTCTGTAATTACATTTATGGGTAATGGGCAATTGCTTCGACAGCTACTGTGAATTTATTTCGTTGGATTTTTCAATGCTTTTGAATTCACGTCAGTCCTTTATGTGACCCAATTTTCAACTATTATGTGGAATAATTAGCCTTGTCAGTATGTCAGTCACTTCTCAGCGGAAAAATGATATAAGAATTCTATACGTCGAATGAGAATATCTATGAATTAGGTCAATACTCAGGGGAAATCTTCACCTTCTAAAGAAGAGATAGTATAATGACTACATTTGGTTCTAATCATGACAAGTCTCATGAGTCTCATTGAGTTTTGAAAATTCCTTCCTCAGTATCTCTATACTTGTAGTACAGTAAGAAGTACATTGGTTTAAACAAAATGTTTCAGTGTTCGGTGTATTAATATAGTAATCTGATGTTATTCATGTTATAGCGAGAGAATTTATCAAATTTAATTTATCTTCACCAATTATTGATAACGTTCAACAATACTTATTGGTCACTTCTCTATTTGGTTACAATGAATACAATATATCATAACATTGATATATTCCAACAATGAAATTGGTCATTAACTGGTGATCATCGAATGAAAAACAATCTCTGTCATGGGTGTATCAAGTAAAAAGCTTAACAGTGATTCCTTAAACTGTTTGGTATGTCTCACCTACATCATGTTGATCAAGTGTTCGATAGCTATTCCCCTCCTAGGCTTTTGTAAGCATCGGAATTCGAATCATAATCTTCCTCCAAAGTTTCGCATTGTCAAACGGTTATTTATTCTCAACTTCACCTACCACATTATTCTCTTTATTCTTAATGGCCTATATATTACTGAGTCTATCCAAGAATGCATGACTGATGTCAGTGTTTGTTTAGAAGTTAGCACTGAATGCATCTCAGTTTCTACAGCACTATGCTTAGCCTTATTTCCTTTCCGGAAAGCTAAACATAGAGTCAAAATTCTGAACATTATGTCGCATTTGATGTACAGAAGGGATTATTATGGAGTCGGAGATATTATATCTGAAAAACATGCAAGAAGATGGACAGTAATGAATGCACTCATTTGTGGATGGCAAATGTTCTTCTGTATCATCTATTTCATCATCAAATACGATAGCAATCGTATTTTTAGAACAATATGCCTGGTGATCGGTTTTTATATACAGATGGATATTATGTTTCAATTGAAAACTCAATGTCTGCTAACAAAACGAATCTACTCTGCTTACTTTGTACCTTTGAAGCATCAGATGATGAACGTCTTGATAAAATGTGGAAATGGGGAGAAAATGAGTCTGATGTCTAGACTGAAGAGATTTGAACATTTTCATATGGAGATCATCAGAACTGCAAATGAAACGAACCATTTTATGGATCCTGTATTCATTTTCTGGAGTACCTCGACGTGTTTAACTTTGATTATTAATGTTTACATAGCTCTTGTAACCAGTGTTGAGAGGAGTTTGAAAGAAACCCTGTCTATGCAACTGTTTGCCTACTTATCTATGATTGGAGTAACAAATATGTGTTTCGATATTGAAGCTATGAATCACTTGGTGAGTATAATGCCTCAAATACGCTTGACTTGTACCTGACTTCAGATCCTGACAGCTATATTGTCAATTCCGACAGCCCTCTCGGTAACTCAGACCACATTCTAATATCCGTCTCATGTCCTTTGACTTCCGAAAAAGTCGTGCAGCCAGAAAATCGTCGCCTAGTTTGGCACTACAACAAGGCCAAGTGGGATGAACTGAGAGAGTTTTACGCGGAGTATCCATGGCACGCTACCTGCTTCAATATTGAAGATGTCAATCAGTGTGCAGAGGCTATCACTGAGGTAATTCTTTTAGGTATGGAACTGTACATCCCACACAACATCAAGAAACCTCCATCTGCAAAGCCATGGTTTAACAGAGATTGTAAGAGAGCCTGCGTCCAAAAAAATAAAGCCTTCCGCGAATGGTGCTCAAACCCGACAGACGAAAAGAGGGCAGCGTATATACTTGATAGGAACAACTGCAATCTAACTGTTCAAGTCGCAAAACAAGCATTTAACAACTCAGTAACGAAAAAGCTTTTAGATTGCCCAAGTGGTTCGCGTCCCTTTTGGTCACTCGCTAAGGTGATTAGCAATAATTTCTGCCATTCGACTTTTCCACCACTTCTTAAGGACGACGGTGCTCTGGTAACTAGCTCCAAAGAAAAGGCGGACCTCTTTGCAGCTATATTTGCCAAAAATTCTACCATAGAAGCAGGCCAAAAAGAACCTCCCAATATTCCCAAGGTCCAGACTTCGATGCCAGAAATTAAATTTCGTACAAGGAGCATCTGCCGAATCCTGAAACAGCTGAACAGCAGAAAGTCAACAGGACCCGATGGAATACCAGCTATTGTTCTAAAAAAGTGCGCACCTGAGCTCGCACCTCTGTTGTGTCGGCTGTTTAAGCTGTCCTACGAGCAGAAAGCATTTCCAAACATCTGGAAGGTCGCTAGAGTTCAGCCAATACCAAAAAAGGGGAAAAAGTGCATGCCTCAAAATTATCGTCCAATATCTTTACTACCCATTTTGTCCAAGGTAATGGAGACTGCTATTAATTTGCAGATCGTAAAATACCTAGAAGAAAACAATCTCATTAGCGACAATCAATACGGTTTCCGGCGCTGTCGTTCAACGGGTGACTTGCTCACCTATGTCACTCATCTTTGGACAAACGCTATAGAAAAGCATGGGGAATCAATTGCAGTTGCCCTAGACATATCCAAGGCCTTCGACCGTGTATGGCACGGAGCATTGCTATCTAAGCTTGCATCTTACGGTCTCCCGGAAGGACTTTGCAGCTGGCTCGGAAGTTTCCTCCTTGGAAGAAAACTTTGTGTTGTGGTCGATGGTGCGGAGTCTGCACTTCATTCCGTCAACGCCGGTGTACCTCAAGGCTCAATATTGTCCCCAACTCTTTTCCTAATACATATTAATGACCTTTTGAAATCAACCGAAAATCAAATTTTGAGCTTTGCAGATGACAGCACTCTTATAGCGTCCACGTCAAACGAGAAGCCTGTATCAGCGTCAACATCTAGTTCCCAACGAATCGCCCAAGCCGCGACAATCAACAAAGATCTAGAAGTTATTCTACAATGGGGTTCTGATAACCTGGTTGAATTCAATGCCTCTAAGACCCAGGCTACGGTGCTCACAAGAAAAACATCCGCAGTCGCACCCCAACTAATAATGGACAATAAAATAATAAAACCGTCTAATGGACTTAAGCTTCTAGGGGTCAACATCAATTCAAATGCAACCTGGCATGAGCACGTCTGCTCAATTGCCAAGTCAGCTGCACAGAAGCTTAGCTATCTATTTCGTGCAAAAAAATTATTCACTCCAAAGCAACTATTACTACTCTACAAGGCACAAGTTCGTCCAGCTATGGAGTATTGCCCCCATGCTTGGAGTTCAGCTCCTAAGCACTCGTTACACCTACTTGACTCCGTTCAAAAAAGAGCAGTGCGCCTAATAGATGATCCAACATTAACTGCCAACCTTCATAGTCTCGATCACCGTAGGAAGGTTGGAGACTTATGCCTTTTTTACAGATACTACCACGGTAGGTGTTCTGCTGCCATTGCATCCATAATTCCATCAGGGGCACAATTTGATAGACAAACAAGGCTGGCCGATAGTAGTCACCGATTTGCCGTGCATCTTTCTACAGCTAGAACATCAGTGTATCAAAAGGCTTTTCTTTACCGAACTGCAAGGCTATGGAATACCCTACCACAAGATGTATTTCCTTTTGATTACAACTTACAGCAGTTCAAGACACGCACAAACCGATTTCTAATTAATTCATCTCGGGACGCTTGAAAAGGTGTTCCCGAGAGATGCGTATAAAAAAAAAAAAAAAAAAAAAAATTACACTCAGCCACTTCCACTGCTACTCGCGCTGCCAGAAATATTTCCCGGAATAACTCTGCGACAGCATGGAAAGGCAGTGAGTATTTACACTCAGCTCAAACATTTCTCTCGCGATCAAGTTTTGGCAATGGCGGACGACGAAATCTTACCCTGCTCATTTCCCTGCTCACTTCCCTGCTCCCTGCCGTGGAAGTGGGCTGAGTGTAATTGACGGGGTAAGAAATCGGGTGGCTAATTTCAACTGGTTCTTCTAATGTTCCAAACAACTTTCCAAAAGCATTTTACCTCACTCTTCAAACGATAACTTTGTGTTATTGTGAATCCGAAATTATATATGGATTAGATTGAGTCTCAAATTGAAATATACTCTAGAATATACTCTAAATAGTAGAGTGTCTAGCATATATCCAAACTGAATAGGAGTTAACAAAGATATGCAGAGATTGAAGAAAACGGAATGAAGTGATTGAATAATATCACATGAAATTGTTAGGTAATGAACGACATTATTCACATGAAGTTATGGATAACATACGTTTCACGACAAAACACAATGTGTCTGAAAGAGACAGAATATGTAAGCTATTTATACAGGGTGTAACTGAATAAGTGTAAAACATTTAAGGAGGTGATTCCTCATCGAAAAAAAGATAGGATCTTTCATATAAAGAAACTTCATTGGAGCATCCCTTGTTAAGATACAGCCCCTTAAAGGGGGTACATAAAATTTGTATAACAATTTTTTTCACAAGCACTGAAAAAGTTACAATATTGAAATTAACCTGACGTTTTGTACTACCAAAAAGACACTTAGCCAGTAATTTATTTGGTTTACTACAAAATAACAATAAATCCAGTTCGCATTTATGACGATGTATCTCTGTAGTTGTTCGTAAAATAATGTTTTGCTGCTTACTGGTTTATTTTGGGCAGAAAACCCAAGAGACATTTTTTGTTTAGAATGAAACAGGCTATCGGAAATAAATTTTTAAATGGTAAACAAATAATAAGACAAAAAGTTACATTGGAAATAAATTTTAGGGGTTGCGTTTTTCACCCCTTACAACCATGGGGTAAACCAAATAAATTACTGGCTAAGTGTCTTTTTGGTAGTACAAAACGTCAGGTTAATTTCAATATTGTAACTTTTTCAGTGCTTGTGAAAAAAATTGTTATCCAAATTTTATGTACCCCCTTTAAGGGGCTGTATCTTAACAAGGGATGCTCCAATGAAGTTTCTTTATATGAAAGATCCTATCTTTTTTTCGATGAGGAATCACCTCCTTAAATGTTTTACACTTATTCAGTTACACCCTGTATTCTTAATATAACTGCACATGCGCAAATCGGGATTCTTACCGAACCCTGGTCCCCGGCTTCAATTTTCTTTGGCTCATAACCCATATTGGAATAATTAGATAATAAATGGGTAAAAAGTATCGTACGATACAGGGTGAGTCTACACACTGGCGGATACAGGGGGGAGGGGGCCATGGGCGCCATGGCAGCTGATTTCGTATGGACCAATTGAGAGACAAGTTCGGTGAACAGTTCATTTCACATTTGGGACCGGTTAATTGGCCGCCTAGATCGTGCAATTTAAAACCTTCAGACTATTTTTGTGGGGCTATTTTAAGGCTCATGTCTATACTGACAAGCCTGCTTCTATTGAAACATTGAAAGACAAAAAGACAAGAATTTATTCGTGAGATCCTCGCCGAAATGTTGGATAGTTTATGTCAAAATTGGACTGAGCGGATAGACCATTTAATACGCAGCCGCGGTCAACATTTGCATGAAATAATCTCAAAATAAGATTTTTGAAAAACTTTTCTAAACTCTCTATAAATTACCCATTAGATAACTTACATTGGGATGAATGAATAGTTTTCTTTTTGGATTTCCGGAGAGTTTTCAAGTCTTCTACAGTTTCACGGATCACTCTACATCAGGTGGTTGAAAAAATCTGTGATTTTTCAAAAATGAACTTTGAGAAATGTGGAGAAGTTTCGTTGCGATGGCATGCCCTGAACATACAGAGTGTAACAGCCAATTGGAATAAATTCGAAAACGAATAAATGAGGGCGTGTTGGGAAAAACGCTAGGACACGACGATTTGTAATTTTAAATGCGCATATTATTTTTCAGAAAATAATATTATATAGGGTGTTCCATGTGACCGTGGCCAATATCAACTTTCTTATTTCAAATGCAACCCTCTGTACATTATTTATTTTTTGGATTCTTCAGAGAATTCTAGACACAATTCATGCACAATGTTCTATACCTATCTTTAACTATTTCGGAAGTATTAAGTGTTTTCCGATTTATTGCAAAAATCAACGTTTTAAATAAAAAATTTATTTCACAAATTCGGTACGTTACACTTGAAACCTAATAATTTATACTGATTATTTCTCAGTTATTAAAAAAAATTAAAAAAACATTAATGTCAATGTAGGAAATGTTCAAAATGCTCGCCCCGAACGTCTTGCAACATGCTAATCTGGTGTAGAATTGTCTTCTACCGTTACTCAACATTCGGTTTTTTAGGTCGTCTAAGTTTGAGGGTTTCGTTTCGTATACAATACTTTTGACATATCCCCACAAAAAGAAGTCTAATGGTGTCAGATCAGGAGATCGTGCTGGCCATTCTATCGATCCACCGCTTTGGAAAAATTTGGTTCAAGTACTGTCGGACATTGATTTGGTAATGGGGCGGTGCTCCATCTTGCTGAAACCATATTTTATTGGTCGCATGGAACACCCTATCAAATTTTATTTTCTTGTAAAATATGCACATTTAAAGTAACAAATCGACGTGTCCGAGCGTTTTTCCTAACACCCCTTCATTCATTCGTTATCGAAGTTATTCCATTTGGCTGTTACACTCTGTATGTTTATTTTTCAACATCCTAGTCTTCAAAAATTATTAAAGATGAAGCATTGATATTGTTATCGTAGCATGCTGTGAGTATAGTTATCATGTCACCAGAATTCTCATGTTGACGAAAAGAATCTTTCGGAGTGTAGCACTTTCAATGTCGATGAGTGACCAAATATAATGTAAATATTTCTACTTTGTCACCTGGCATTGAGCTCGGGTGATCCAAACCAATTATTTTATTACGACAACATGGTATCAATCGAGCGATGCATTAATTATTGAAATCGAAATTATTAATTTAGGTATTCATTTTCTCTGTGTTATGACCTACAACATCAAATTAGAGAGATATCATCGGTCTGACAATAAATTGAATTGTGTTGGGGTATTATAATCCCACAAACCTTCTTCATATGTATGTCATTAATTCCCTCAGTCTTTATTTTATAGCATAATCAGATTAATTACTATCTTTATTTGCTTTCAGAGTGATGATACATTGTCCTTCCTGTTCAAATATCCCATTAGTAAATTAAGTGAAACTGAGGCATACCAGGTAAACACGTACAGAAAGGGTAGTTTCTATCCAGTTATGTAATTTCGTACTATGCTTTCAGGTTGAGATGCTGATTTACACTCTTTCAACTCATAAACCCACGATTAAAGCATCCGATATTTTTACTGTTGGAACGAAACTTTTGGCATCCGTAAGTATGTTTGATTAGACTTTTTTATTTCCCAAGAGTTTTCTTCTTGGAAGTTTGTGGTAATTCATTATGATAATTATTACTTGGCATTACGGGTGGAATAAAGGGTGGCTTCCCCCCCTTCGAGGTCGACAATAAGCCCTTAATGGTTGGTCAACCATTTTCTTATATTCGAATTTCAGACAACTCAATCAACCAATCACTTTTTTATTCTCTGCATAACACAAAACTCCAATAAATGAACTGCAAGAATCCACAAAATACTAAATGCAAGAAAATGGTGTCGAAATGCTCCGAATTCTTTTCATGTACATTATAATATTCGAATTGAAATTTTTCAGTTAACAAAATGAACTCTTTATTATACTAAATTACAGCGTACTCTTTGGGGTTTTTGATTACTTATAAATATTTTGCTAATTCAATTCTAACTTTTTAAAATCACGTCTTCTAAATGACCTCCACCAAATTCAGCAATGTTATGTTTTCAATATTGGATAAAAAAAGGTTCATTACACGGAGTACTAAACCTTCGTCTCTCCCTTAAACTTCTTCAGGAAATTTGACTTTGAGTTCCTCAATTGTACCTGGACGACTCTCGAACACTTTGGTTTTTAAATATACAGGGTGTATTTGAAGTTAAGGCTTTTCTTTTGACAGGTGATAGAACTCATCAAAATAAGTCATTTAAGGAAGAATTTCTTATATGAAATGTTCAATATAAAAAATTCATAAAAAAGCGGCATATGGCAAAATGATCTGTTCTACAAAAGCCAGACCCCGAATATACAAGACCGCAATTAGGCCCATCTTAACCTATGCAGCAGAAACCCCACCTGAGACCACCAAAACTAAAAGAATATTAGAGACCACAGAAATGAAAATTGTGCGAAGAATAGCTGGAAAAACATTGATGGACAGAGAAAGAAGTGAAAATATAAGATGAACATGCGGGATAGAGTACATCAATGATTGGGTGTTAGATAGGAAGATAGAATGGAACAAGCATACAGAGTGTAACAGCCAAATGGAATAAATTCGATAACGAATAAATGAGGGCGTGTTGAGAAAAACGCTCGGACACGTCGATTTGTAATTTTAAATGGGCATATTTTTCAAGAAAATAATATTATATAGGGTGTTCCATGTGACCGTGGCCAATACCAACTTTCTTATTTCACATGCAACCCCCTGTATATTACTTATTTTTTGGATTCTCCAGAGAATTCTAGACACAATTCATGCACAATGTCCTATACCTATCTTTACCTATTTCGGAAGTATTGAGTGTTTTCAGATTTATTGCAAAAATCAACGTTTTAAATAGAAATTATTTTATTTCACGAATTCGATACATTACACTCAAAACCTAATAGGTAATACTGATTATTTCTTAATTATTAAAAAAAAAACAAAAAAAACATTTATGTCAATGTAGGAAATGTTCAAAATGCTCGCCGCGAACGTCTTGGCAACATGCTAATCTGGTGGAGAATTGTCTTCTAATGTTACTCAACATTTCTTCTCTGTAATGGTTTTTGCTTACTTTCTCATATCAAGAGGTAAATGGTAAATAAGTATTGAGTTTAATGTATCGAATTTGTGAAATAAAATAATTTTCATTTGAAATGTTAATTTTTGTGAAAAATCTTAATATTTCCGAAAAAGTTGAAGATAGGTATAGGACATTGTACATGAACTATGTCTAGAATTTTCTGAAGAATTAAAAAAAAAATAATATACAGGTGGTTGCATTTGAAATAAGAAAGTTGGTATTGGCCACGGTCGCATGGAACACTCTAAATAATTTTATTTTCTTGAAAAATATGCGCATTTAAAATTACCAATCGACGTGTCCGAGCGTTTTTCCTAACACCCCCTCATTTATTCGTTATTGAATTTATTCCATTTGGCTGTTACACTCTGTATATTGATCGTATGACGGAGGAACGAGTTATGAAGGTAGCAAGAGACAAATCACCAGCAGGAAAGAGGAGCCTTTGAAGACCTAGAAAGAAGTGGAGTGACAACCTTCCAGATGACTGAGTGGGGGCAATGAAGCGAAGAAAAACAGGCAACTATGCCTATAATCAGCAGGAAGAAGAAGAAGAGGAAGAACTGTTCTACGCACTAGAATTTTTTGAAAATTTGTTAGATGAGAAGAAAAAAAATGAGATGTTGATATCTAGGGAGGAGCAGGCGAGAGAGCAGGTTCGGACTGAGGAATTTTCAGATTAACCTAGAAACTAGAAAATATTCTAGTTTTATTGGTGAAATGACTTATTTTGATGAGTTCCACCATCTGTCAAAAGAAAAGCCTCACCCCAAAATACACCCTGTATATATTTCAGAATTGAACTGAAAATATTGATGATATATTTTCATCCGCGATATCTAATTTCACGTTGCCATCTCTACGTTTCCCGCGATTTTTTTAATTCCAAATTGACGCATGCGCACCCAATTTTTCAATAAATAAACGATGTAACCACATCGTTGAATAGGTAATCAAATTACTTTCCATGTGATGTATCACAATCCATATATGTATTTCCATTTGAAAAAATAGAGAATTGGGGTGCGGGGCCTAGGGGTTGCGAAATATGAAATGCGAAAAAGCAGAGGATGAATTGCTTTTAGAATTGAAAATCGACGGGTGCGAGGATTTTCCTCAATAATTCTTCGTACAATAATTATTGATGAGTCACGTTACTTTTTTGGCACGCTGTATGTTGGTATCATACTGAAATCATCTTCAAAAATTAGAGATCATAATTTACCCGTGTATAAGTATAATTATGATTGAAGTGCTTGCTGATGATCAGAATTGGAATGTTTCATGAAGTAAATGTAAATCTGGAATTCTGTGATTTCAGGCAAAATATCAAGTTTTGTATATTTTTAATATGGTAACCTCAAGCTCTTCTGAAAGTCACAAAAGTGTTGTTATATAATCACAGAATGGTCCACAGGAAAAAGTTACAGCAACTATTCAAATATGCAGATTCACAAAAAACACGCCCTAACACTACAACGATGAAGCACCGACATCAGTTTTGTTTATCTAGTTTATAAAGAGGACTCTTCATTCAAATCTGTCCAATTTGGCTTACTCTGTAGGTACCCTTGATTGAAAATTTTCATGGCCCCCTCCCTCAAAACTCCCTAGATGCTCTAGTGCTTGGGATCCTTCAATTCAAGCAATAAAACTCGAGACCACAGGATAATATTTGAAAGAACAAATTCAACCTATCCTATAGAGGGCGAGTCACGAGGCACTGCGCATTTTCCTACCGAAACGAACGCCAAATAGAAGTTATGACATTATCAGAAATCGAATTGCAAAATTTTCCACATAATGGGATACTTGAACCCAAATGCCATTCGAGATTCTTATAGGGGATTGCCATATCGCTCAGAATAAAATAAAAATTAAATTCTCTAAAATAGAGGATAACATCCTCTGGTGTCGCCACCACAAGAGGACAATGACAGATTAGTTTCTGACTTGTTAGCCGTCATTATAGTGCCACATAGCCTTTCCTGCTAGGGCGTAATATAAGTTCTGCCGCTTCAGTTGGTTGCTGCTACCGCAGGAAGGGCTATGTGGCACTGATGAAGGCTAACAAGTCTGTCATTGTCTCTCCTCGTTACCTAAACATTCGATATGAACCTGAAGTTTCTCACAAACAGAGAAATCTATAGGTACCTTTTTACATTTCAGTAATTATTTTTCTCCACGTTTTTCAAACGTAATAATATCTGTAATCCACGTTTCACTCATAATTTTTTTCTATACGTTTTCTTAACGTCGCTTTCGCCACATCATGCCACGTTCATTTATCGTGCTTCTTCAACATAATATTCATGAAGAATGATACGTTATAGTAGTAAATATTCCGCTATTTCGGTAGATATCAATTTTGAAGTTGTCTTTTTTTGACATTTGACAAGTAGAAACAAGGTTATCAATAAAAATGGAACGATACACGCTTCAACAACGCTTTGAAATCATCAAAATTCACTATGCAAATGGTGAGAATTTGGCAGAGACGGTTCGTAAAACTCGAACATTTTTGAGTCGTCCTGAACTCTGAAGCACCTTGTCGAATACAGAAATTGGTGGAAAATTTCGAGCTGTTAGGACAAGTAAGTGATGTGAAGAATGAACCTGGGCACATCGCTCAAGAACAGCCGAGAATATTGCTGCTGTAGCTGAAAGTGTTGAAGAAAACCCTGGTTTGTCCATTCCTCGTCGTTTTTTGGAATTAGAGATGATTAATGTTTTTTATGGCCGGAATTGGATGGTATTGACCTGGTCAACGTTCACTTTCAACAAGACGGTGCTACGTGCCACACAAGCAACGGATCCATTGATCTTTCACTGGAAAAGTTTCCGGACCATGTTATCTCCCAAAGAGGTTTCGATATTTAAGAAATTCAATGTTTTTTCTACCTTTCTATGTTTATTCGTATAGCACTTTTCTTGATCAATTTCTTTTTCAGATATCTGGAACAGTGGTGACATATGTTTTGGTGGCCTTACAGTTCAGACCAGCTTGGAGAGATTAATTGCCTTCAAGGGTCCAAATGCCTTACACCGCAAATAATACTATAAAGCCCATCTTAAGCAGCTCGAAGAAGAAAATATGTATTTGTCAAGCTTCGAAAATTATTAGATCCCTCTCCAGATTTTTCGGAGTGTTACCTCTGAATTGGAGACATGAAAATGGACAATGTACTTTTCATAGATCCTTATTCAGCATCGCCTGGTCCATTAGTTTGGGGGTCCTACTAATTCTACATCTTTTTTTTTACGCTGAATTCAATGTTTTATCGAGGAAAAACGTTTTGCCAGTTATCTTGAATGGTGTGACGAATTTGACCTATTATTGTTATTTCATAATCATTATATCAGCGGGTTGTTTGAAGGCTTCCAAATGGGCGAGAGTATTCAATGATATGAGTAAAATTACGAGATTTGGAATTCTTTGTGACTCAGCACTATCTGTCATAAAAAACCTGAATATAACTTTTTTTTTGTTCTTCACGTTATTGCTCTTATCAGATATCTGTTTATTGGGTTGCCTGCATTTTTCTGTTACTTATGAAACAAAATTTGATTTTGGATTCATTTTGGGAAAGCTTATACAAAACGGAGTACTTCTGTTCTATGTTGTTGTTTTGATAAATATTGCCTTTCTTATTGGAGCCTTCACTTGTTTCGAAAAACTGAGTTTGAACGCTTTGAAATATAAGGAAATTTACCCAATGAAAAAAATCACTGGTTCTGATAACACGCAGGATATATTTGTATTCTTCTCATATAAAGTTTGTAAAAGCGAACACGAAATCTTATCACCAGAATTTCTCAAGTTATCAACTGCAGAAATGATCGAATATTTGAGGATTCTCCATGAAGAAATCAGTGAAATTATGTGTAAAATGAACAACTGTTTCAACCCCTTATTCCTTATACATGTAGTGATTGAAATCATTCTGCTGGTGATCAATTGGTATTCAGTAATTATTGGTATGGCATATACTTTCGATTCTCCTGACGCCAGAACCATATTTATTCTGAACGTGGAGTATACTGTTCTTCACTCAATTGGTCTCTTCATCTTTTTGAGGAACGCTCAGAAACTGTCCAACCTGGTAAGTTGAATTATTGTATCAGATGATATGTCACTTAATGAGCATGCATAATATACACACATAGTCAAAAGTCTTGCCTCCCCATCAACTCTCAACTAAATAAGTTTTCAGCAAATAACGATAGTTGTAATATTGAGAATTTTCCGTGGAAAATGTCGGGGCATTCAATTTCTCAGTTTGGCCAGAATAGTAGTCCTACATCAAGAAACTTTGTCGGACCAGATTGCGCAACGTTTGAATATTCCACGGACCAGTGAGGTGCATAGTGGCTCTTTTTCTGGAAATGGGCAGCGTTGTCCGGAGACCGGTGCCTGGTCGACCCAGAGTAATATCTGCAAGGAAAGACCATTACATCGCAAATTTTACTCGAAGGAATCGAACGGTGTCTGTAACAGCCCTTCGAAATAATTTTTTATGGACCTATAGACGGGTATTCCCAACCAGTGTCCAGTACCATGAGGAGAAGGTTGCATTTTTCGAATTTAAGGGCACGAAAACCTGCGAGAGTACCTTGGCCATAACCTGGACATACGATTTACCCTTCGGAAATGGACAGAACACCACAAAGACTGGCTTTCGCCACAATGGCGCAACAAACTTTTTTTCGGCGAGCTACGATTCGGTTCACAAACTGGTAGTCGACGAGGAAGGGTTTGGAGAGGTCCAGGCAGACTAGAGCGACTCAGTTTCGCCCGGGAAGTCGTGCCCTTCCGAAGCAGATCAATAATTTGCTAGGAGGTATGATGTTCGGTCGCCGTACCCCTCTTATTATCGTTCAGAATTCTACACCACAATTGAATTGAGCCCTAAAAAATACTAAGATGTGTCCAGTAACCGTTATTTCAAATGTCACGCATTACTCACTACAGTTATCAGAATATTGCTCAAAGTTGACATAAAACATCCTGTATCTCGCTTATGCGTCGAAATTGGCGTATATGTCATGGGTCAAAAATGACTTCCTCGGTGTCATCTACACGGCTATAGTTGTTTCTCCAGTTTATGGTGAAACACCCTGTATTGCATTTGGAGAAGAGGGAAATATTCATCTTATTTCCAGAACATAGATTGTATATTTCTCGAGAAACCTAGCTTGGGGGGCCAAGGCTTTTGACGATGTGTGTATATCCACAATATCTCTGCAAATGTTCGAAATCGAGTAGAGTTCATGCTCAGAATTTTTTAATGTGTTGAAAATAGCTAACAGAAATCATAAAATAGGAAGATATTTTGTAATTTATTCTGAAAAAAATATTCCACACTTGAGAAAACTGCAACCCCGCTTTAAGTCGAACCACGATTTATAGGTTCGGTACCTTCGTTCACTGCGGGCAGGGGCCAGGGCAAGTCCAACATCAATCTGCTGAGTCTCATGAGCGGAGCTGGGACGAAACTCAAAACCATCCCGATTTTGGCCTTTAGCAACGCGCTTTATCTATCATTATGAGAAGGGTGATTGCTCAGAAATTCCTACCCCTACCACTGCGATCAAAGAGGTCATTTATGGCTCACAATGTTGCCACATTCCACTTTCAATTTTAAAGAAAGCGAAGATCGAAGATGGCGGTAGCTTGTCAAAGTTTTCCAGAGTCAATTTGCTTGTGCCTGATCCCCCAAATTGTCAGGGCACTCAGATAGTTCGTGCTCCGTAATCTCATCATCCTCCATTTCTACATGTTGGATCCATGACATTACTTATGAGGGTGTTGTTTGCACTCACATCACTGCAGCCTGGACGACGTCTCGTGCTGACCTGAGGCCTGTAATGTCTCTTTCACTATATTTCGGTTGGAAGTCCCTTCTTCCTAAGACTTTCCGAAGACATCAAGTCTTCAACGAGACGTGGTTTCACAGTCGATGAGGAAAGGGAGACCGTTTCTTTTCCGTCTTCACGTGCAGATTGTGAACACAATCTGCAGAATGGTTTTACAATGAAATTGGAAAGTGGTGTATGTGCTACAGTGGCCCATTATGAGCCAGTGACTTGTTCTCAATCTGAGTAGATTTTTAGGGACTGAGTGATTGTCTTTCCTCAGTGCCGCCTTACTATGTCTCAGGCCTCAGAAAAATATTCAGAACCATGTCTTACATTATTTATTCATCCACTCAGTCATGTGTAGGTACTCTAGATGTGGTTTTAGTGATCCCGACTACCGACTCTGGGCACAAAAAAAGTCTGAGAACCTAGTTTGGCTATAGCGTGTGCCCTTCCATGGCCACGAATCCCACTGTTGCCAAGATAGAAATAACCTCTCGGTATTCCCAGATTTATTTAGATCCATGTTCAAGACTTGCGAAAGTTCTAAGAGCTACCTGACTATCGTGGCATATAGGTATATATACACTTGTACATTTTTATTTATGTAGATTCTTGAGGACTGAAGAAACTATTTTTCATTTTCCATTTTTTCAAATTCGGCTTCTTTGATTAGGAGCAAGGCTAGATTAGCAAGTTCAGTTTCATGCAGAATTCTCTTCTGGCCACAAGGTCGATTGACAAGCGTTCAAAAGCTCCTGACATCAAGTGCATTTTCATTTTCACATTATTGACATGAGCACTAAAATTCAACTTGAAAATATGTCCCCTTTCAGATACATGGTTATACTTGCTTTCTGATGGAATATTCCACGAGAGTGTCAACACCCCCTGATCATTTGCAACTGAGAATTTTCATTGAAAAAATTAAGCAGCACAAATCACTTACTGCAAATGGAATATTTAGCATCGATTTAGGAATAGCCGGACCGGTAGGTATTAAGAGCCTTCAATATAAGAAACCTATACCGCCAGATGGCAGTGCAGTGCATTAATTTTTATTTATTGGATTATTCAGCTCAATAGAACAAATGTTGGGGCACAGGCAATATAACTAGAAATACTACCCTGAACTAGATATCACACTGCCTGCATAATTTGATATAATACTCCCTTTTTTTCCTTTATCAGTCATCTGGGAGGAGATACCTGCGGGCGTGTCATTTAAAGGAAATTCAATTCCATGTTAGAATCCACAATTGGAAGGAACAAATAATTTTCACTCATCGACGGCTAAAACAAACCTTAATAAATTGTCTTTGATGAAAATGGATATTTATCATTTCGAATAGAAAAATTCAAGGAAATATATTTCGAGAAAACAACACATTGTTGTGATCTTATTCACAAAAAAACGGTAAATTCTGAAAGAAAAATGAGATAGATTTTTGATTAACTAAATGATAGACTTCAATACTGAAATGAAAAAAGTTTTAAAGAACTAGAAGAGGGGCATCATTTCGAATTGTTGTTGATGTTATGGCTTGATGTGATCCACTAGTCGAAAATTTTCTCAATGCGCTGTAGTTCTCTATAAACCTTTTATGAATCAATTATATGAATAACTTTCCCCTCAAATATGTGTCGCAGTCCATGAATGCTATAAGATGTTGATATAAAATATTGGGAAAAAATTTTTCTTAGTGAAAATAAAAAACTCTGAATAGAATCAGAGTAATTAAATTATATAGTTCGATGAAATCACGACAAATTATCACCTATGCAATTTATCATCAACAATTGAAGTACCTAACTTTTTTCAATCGGATAAAATCAAATTTTCCAAAAGAAATTGAATTGTATTGTTATTTCTCATTCTCTGTTTGCTCCCTCGACTCTACAATTTCATACATACTTCATTTTGAAATGTTTCAGATTTTCGCCAATATTCTAACGTATGTTCTGGTCGCACTTCAATTCAAGATTCCTCAGGGCAAGAACTGAGAGCTGAAATGGATGAGATCTCATGATGGCGGCATTTTAATTCCAAGTGAAATTTTCTAATAAGAATTTTGCTATGTTTTGTTTGTGAAGCAATGCAAATTTCCATAGAGAAAAGCAGAATAGACTGATAATACGTCAATAGGTGCAAGAAGGAAAGAAAAAAATTGAAATCTGAAGTAACCGAAATCAGTCAAAACATTATTATACATATTATATTAATATGTCATTATTAACATGTGCCTATTTTTCGTATAAAAACTGCACTGAAAATTCACTCTTCAAATTCTGCACCTTTTATATAAAAAATTCATCTCAATAATGATATTCACATTCATTGTTTGTATAAGGCTCTTAAAATTTGGTATAGGTACCTCAATTATATATTAATTTTTTTTTCGTATTTACTAAGTATAAAAAATTTAATGTAAGGTCGCCGTTTAGAGCGCGTAGGAAAAGTCATCTGATAGAGGCGCCACCGTACATTTTATGGAATATCTCCATAGAACTTACATTATCTCTATAAGTACTATGAATATCTCTCTAATTATGAATGAAATGTACAATGGCGCTATCTATCCGAAAATCGCTGAACTATGAAATTAGTGAATATGTGGGAAAAGCAGGAACTTTTTCCCGCCATATATTTGAATTTGGCCATTCTCAGCAGATTTCGTATTTCGAGTTGTTTTTCTGAATGAAATTATTTTCATGGGTCTTTCGTTTGAAATAAAACAGAAGCATGAGTTGGCTCATTTTCTTCTATTTTTGAAAGAAAAAAATGAACTGTTGAAAGGAAATTATTGATCTCAATTATTTCATTAAGAACTCCAATCCTTTCTGAGTTTACTCACAAAATTTCAGTTCTCAAAGTGAAACCATTTTCAAATGCAACTTGAAATAAAAACACACTACATTGAACGCCCACCTTAAACAAAGAATTTCAGATTACCAAAAAATCATTTCATCTCCCAATTTTGACTCAATATGGGTTTGGAATAGAAATGGCAAAACAATATGTCTGGAGTCTCTTGTATTGGCACAAACAATCTCATGAAAAAAATAATATTAGTTAATTTCGACCTTCGTAACCATGGTCTATTCGGATTTCGTCCTAACTTGGAAAGCATCATCAGAGATATCTCGGTCGGATTTTGTAACCCGACAATTGATCGCTCCGAATTGAAAACGCTACAGAAGTGGGCACGGTATTTACTGTTGTGGCCGTTGAGCTCATCCCCTCCGCTTCAGGGAAGTTTGACTCTAGTGAGAGAACTAGGCGAGAAAGCCTGAAATTAACATAATATCTTTAAGCTGATGAAAATGAATCTAACGTCCTTTAGTTGGACCAACAAAATAAATGTGAGAAATGAATTAGCAGAGATCTAAATTCCGAAATACACCACCACAGCAAGACAATGACATATAGTCTTGCTGTGGTGGTGCCACCTGGTGGTGTATTTCGGAATTTAGATCTCTGCTAGTCCCTTTCTCACATTTATTTTGTTGGTCCAACTAAAGGACGTTATCTTCTTTCTCATTATTATTACTTGCGGGCTCCGAAACCGTATGAACGGGCGTGTTCGATTTCCCTCGGTACACTGCATAAAACTCCATAGTGAGTTGTTGCGAAATTCCGTTTGGGAAGAAAACGTTCGTACGTAGAGATCTAATTTTTGAGAGTACCCCAGGATGAAACGTTTAGACATTTGCCCGCTAGGTGGAACACTGTACATTAACGTACTCAAGTGTTTCTGCTAGGGAGTAATATATATATGGCACTGATGACGGCTAACAAGTCAGAAACCGGTATGTCATTGTCTTGCTGTGGTGGTGCCACCTGGTTGTGTATTTCGGAATTTGCTTGTACATTTCTCACATATCTTTAAGTATTCGTTCATATAAAAGGGATCCTAGATCAAGTTGCCAAAAACCTCTAAAAAAACTTTCGAATGTTGAATAAACATCGTCCTTTATGAAAAGCCTGTAACTGATTGCCAATCTTTGATATGGCAGTTATAAAAAGGAATGTTGAACATTTGGAACTTTTTTCCGGTTCTTCAAGTGATATTGATTAGGTGTCTCCACTTCACAATTTTTTCGCTTTCTTTCAGAGATCACTTATATCAGATATTCAGAATTTGAAAATAGGGCATAATCCATCTATCAATAATTACTGAAAATCACAGACCTGTAGCATCCCCCAACAATGATGGAGTGTGTCTAATTTTTCATTCGAATCTTTGTCTTTCAGATATACCTCATCACTATCCGTAATAATTGTCGTGTCATTTAGATTGATTTCATCTGTCCTAATGGGTGCATTTTCCCGAAAAAAATCTGCTGTTTGTCTCATTTTTGTGAAAAATAAAATTTTTACTCAAGTAGCTGATATTTTTATTACAACAATCATGAATTTCACCATATAAACGAATAATGGGTTATGGTATTAGAAATCAGGTACATCAACTTGCAAGTGTCAAATGTTAATTGATTTATTGATTTAATACCCCATAAACCAATCGAGATTTATTGATGAGTATTACCAATTGAAAGGAAGTTTCAATGGTTTTCATTTTCATATAATTGATGATTCAATTGGGACCATTACTTTGTTGCATTCCAAAGGAATCGTTGAAGGAAACCAAGCGACATTTGAATCAACTGCCATCACACCTATAGAAAATATATTCGCAACAATTCCGATTCAAGCTCATTGGTGGTTACCTATAAACTAAAAATCTCATATTTCAAAATATGTGTTGACAGAAAAACGAGAAGTGATAGTATCTTAAGAATTTATTGTAAAGAAGTAAAAACTTAACAATATATACAAAACATTCATACGGCACACGTGACACAAAAGAGTGACGATAAATAAAAGACTTAGAGACTAATTGACACAGACTTGATTGGGAGGTACTTTGGTATGAAGTACGGAAATTAATAGTGGTATCCGCCGTTGTCACCACCATGGCTACCACCGCTAGAACTGAATCCGCCACTTCCATGGCCACCTCCGAAACCTCCGCCGTATCCTCCTCCTCCACCGCCTCCGTGATGACTATCATAGCCTCCTGAAGAACCTCCGAAGCCTCCACCACCACCTCCGCCGTGGTGACTATCGTGACCTCCTGAGGAACCTCCGAAACCACCGCCGAAACCGCCTCCATATCCTCCTCCTCCACCACCTCCGTGATGACTGTCGTGACCTCCTGCTGATCCACCACCGAAGCCTCCTCCACCACCACTACTATGATAGCTGTCATGGCCTCCAGAGGATCCTCCAAAACCACCGCCGAATCCGCCTCCATAACCTCCTCCACCACCACCGCCGTGATGGCTGTCGTGTCCTCCAGAGGAACCTCCAAATCCGCCTCCATAACCTCCTCCTCCTCCACCACCTCCGTGATGGCTGTCATGTCCTCCAGAGGAACCTCCAAAACCTCCTCCGAATCCACCTCCACTACCACCATGGTGACTGTCGTAGCTACTTCCTCCTCCAAAACCTCCGCCGAATCCTCCGCCACCATGGTGATCATCGCCACCGTTTCCGCCCCCAAATCCGCCTCCGTATCCTCCGCCGCCGCCGCTACTGTGATGATCATCGTGACCCCCACCGAATCCACCTCCGAATCCTCCTCCAGATCCACCATGACCTCCTCCATATCCACCCCCATGACCACCTCCACTGAGTAAGCTTCCTATGGAACTGCCAGCGGTATTAAGTACAATGGTGCCACCACCATGGCCATTTCCACCACCGCCACCATAGCCTCCTCCTCCATGATGGTCATCACCTCCTCCATGGTGGTCATCTGACCCTCCAAATCCTCCTCCGAATCCTCCGCCGTAACCTCCGCCGCCGCCTCCGTGGTGGTCATCTCCTCCGAATCCTCCTCCACCACCACCATGGTGATCGCCTCCGAAGCCACCTCCAAAACCGCCTCCTCCGTGGTGATCATCGCCACCTCCAAATCCACCACCGAATCCTCCTCCGAAACCTCCGCCGCCGTGGTGGTGGTCGTCTCCGCCGCCACCGCCTCCTCCGTATCCACCGCCCCCTCCTCCATGGTGATCGCCACCGCCAAATCCTCCACCACCGCCGAATCCTCCACCGCCACCATGGATAGTTATGATCTCTTTATGTCCACCGTCATCATGGTGCTCGTGGTGTTCGTGATGTTTAGGGGGAGCAATGTGAACTCGGATGTGCACGCTGAAAAGTGAACATGCATTTTTAGAATATTGATAAAAAATGGGTAATTCAGTGTAATTTAACACAAATAATGGAGCATTTTGAAAACTGTTCGTTTCGGGTCTTCAGAAAAATGAAGATTTTCCACTAGGATATCCAATAGACATAAAAGATTCAGGGCATGCCATTTGACAAAATTGGCAGTATCTTTCGGACGACCTGAAGGCTGATCCGTAAAACTGCATAAGACTTGAAAACATTTGGGGATTTCAACAGAAAAATCATACATTGAAACTGTATAAGAAAAGATCACTAGTTCAAACCATCATAACCATTGGGGAGTCCCACCACGTCAAATAATCAGTAACTGTCGAAACTTTCTGACGTATCGTGGTCGTAGTTCTGGCTCAAATGTTCGAAAATGGTACAAGAACTTGCAAAATATCACAAAGATATGAAAATTGATAAGATGATTTGAGTGTTTGAGCGACACGATGCCAATGATAGATGTCTTCGTTTTTTCATTTTTCTGCATTTCCATCATATTTCGGAGTATATCAAAAATAAAGGAAAGTGAGAAACAAGGAGCAAAAAATGGTGAAGTTATTTTCTTCAATGGAAATTGAAGAACTTTCCGGCATAAAGTATATTATTTCGGTGATAATCGTAAGAACACGAAATCAGTCGGCGGTCAGAAAATGAGGAAAATTGTGGAAAATGTTCGAGCTGGACTATGCTAGGGTAGAAACATCATATAATAAAACATGAAGCCGAATATACAGAGTGTAACAGTCAAATGGAATAAATTCGACAACGAATAAATGAGGGCGTGTTGGGAAAAACGCTCGGACACGTCGATTTGTAATTTTGAATGCGCATATTTTTCAAAAAAATAATATTATATAGGGTGTTCCATGTAACCGTGGCCAATACCAACTTTCTTATTTCAAATGCAACCCCCTGTATATTATTTATTTTTTGGATAATTCAGAGAATTCTAGAGACAATGACCTATACCTATCTTTAACTATTCCGGAAATATTAAGTGTTTTCAGATTTATTGCAAAAATCAACGTTTCAAATAAAAATTATTTCATTTCACAAATTCGGTACATTACACTCAAAACCTATTGAGTATTACTGATTATTTCTTAATTATTAAAAAAAAAACAAAAAAACGTTAATGTCAATGTAGGAAATGTTTAAAATGCTCGCCGCGAACGTCTTGGCCACATGCTAATCTGGTGTAGAATTGTCTTCTAAAGTTACTCAACACTTAATATTTCCGAAAAAGTTGAAGATAGGTATAGGATATTGTACATGAATTAGGTCAAGAATATTCTGAAAAATCCAAAAAATAAATAATATACAGGGGGTTGCATTTGAAATAAGAAAGTTGGTATTGGCCACGGTCGCATAGAACACCCTATATAATTTCATGTTCTTGAAAATCGACGTGTCCGAGCGTTTTTCCTAACACCCCCTCATTTATTCGTTATCGAATTCATTCCATCTGGCTGTTACACTCTGTATAGTTAGAATTGACAACTCAATAGGTCAACTGAAAATTCAAAAACTGAGGGGAACTTGAAGGTTATGTACCTGTATGAGGAAAGTCAACAAGAAAAGAGATATCGAGGTTGAAAATGAGCCACGGAAATATTTTCAGTTTAGTGCTAAAATATGATTAGAGATAAAAAACTATATGCAAGATTTGAAACAAAATTGAAAGAATTAAAGCCATTGAAAAATACCACATGAAATTGTTAGGTTATATTCGAAAATATTCACATGGAGTGATGAAAGACATCTGTGTCCCGACCAAGGCCGTAGCTAGAAAAAAATTTCGGAGGGGGGGTCCGTCCGAGGCCGTAGCTAGATAAAAATTTCGGGGGGAGGGGGGTGTGCGTTGAACTGAGCTCTAGAAAAAATTTCGGGGGGTTCGGACCCCATCGGACCCCCCCCTGCCTACGGCCTTGGTCCCGACATAGAACAATGTGTCGGAGTGAGATGAATGAGTTATGTTTTACTCCACATGCGCAGATCTGAATTCCTACCAAAGCCCACCATCAATTCTCATATCTCTATATTAGTTTTATAAATCATATGAGTAGAAACTCTTATTAAATTTGTCGAAAAAAGTAGCATAGGTGAAAATGTAAGATAGATGTTGACAATTAGGGAATTTCAAAATCACAATCTGGAGATTCAGAAAATGATCGTAGATAGAGTAGATTACTTCAAAATAGAGGATGAAGAATTTTTTTACAACACACAATAACAAGAAAATTTAGAAAAAATTCGAGCACAGTAGATCCCACAAATTTTTTTTTGCTTGAAAAATACTGATCATTGAGCTTTATAATTTTATCGAATGTAATTGTAATTTTAGCTGAGAGTGGTCTAAAACGATCACGTTGGACTCACTGATGATTAATTCATGATGAACAAATTGAATTCTATTCGTCTGGTTAGCTCTCGAAAAATCAGCGTTTGATGAAAAAATCCAAAAGAAAAGTTACTCACTGTTCTTTTCCAAATGTTGCAGCACAATAAGTTACTAGTGCTGGTAGTACCAACAGCACCTGAAACAAAACAAAAACTATCAACACCAATCTTCGACATTTCTCCAACTCTCTTTTTCGTTTTTTTTCTTCCACTTACAATTAACTTGGAAGCCATCTGATCTCGACCTCCGCTTCTCCAAACACAGATGTTTATTGTACGATCTGCGTTTGTATTGTGAAGAAATTATCCCAAAGCCATTATTTTATAGGGATCATATTCTTAGTGTGTCTCATCGAATTCGCTGAAGGCGGGGATAAGAGGAGCTGGGGATAGTCTCCGACGAAGATATTTCAGCCCTGACCTAGAGCGGATGCTTTGGCGAGAGTGAAAGATTGGTATGGGAGGTCGATCCTTGCACTTGAAATTCGCTTTTCTTCACGTTGAATGGTCAGTTAGTTGTATGTTGCGTACACGATTGTTCACTTCCTCTTCTGTTGTCCCTTTAAAATCGTTCAGCGTGATGGATTTGTAAAACCGTCAATGGTTGTTTGGAGATTTTGATGTTTGGAAAATCACATAGCTCATCCAATTTCTCCTAATAATCTCATGAGACTCGCATTAAGAATCAGTAATGAATGAATTTATTCGAACTCCTTAAGACATAAAACTTCATTCTCCAAAATTCTTCTACAGAGGTAGGAGCTCTTTTGTATAAACAACACTTCGAATAACCAAACAAAAATCTTGGTGGTCATTCAATGAGACTCTTCTACCTATCCAATTTCCGAAAAATGTTAATTCAAAAAGTCACTGCATATTCTGCAGGAGCCATAACTACATACTTCTACGTGTAATACCAGTTGGGATTCATTATAATATGAAACATCCGAACATACGACCTGAGCAAGCTGTCCTCTGTTTTATAATTTTTGTTGGCAATGTTTCCAGTTTCAATTTAATCTAGTGGTAATGAACAAGACCATTATATTGATTGAAAATACTACCAATTAATCGACCATTCAGTTGCATCTCACTTGATAGTGGTATGCAAAAAATGGCAAAATCATATCCCTACACCTGCAAGTCTGATATGTGTAGCATCGAAATGTATCTGTGAAATCTCAAGGAAACATTTAATCTAATCATTCTTGACTTGAAAACAAATTAATGTAATGTTTATACCGTAGTTCAGATAGGAAGCACCTATTACAAAATTTTCTATGATTTCAAACTCATAACTTCCTAGCCTACCTGATAAGACACATGAGGAATCTATTATTAATTTGAAATAACGGTGTTTGTTGAACATTTATGTCAGTAATATGCGACTGCAGTGAATGCACTTTTAACCTTATGCTCTTTTGACCTCATACTCTTCTTACCTTATTCTCGGAAATATGAGAATTATTAAAATAACAAATTGAGTCAAAGGATGTTGCAGTGAACATTATTTTGATGAATTTGAGAAATCTAGGCATACATATTTATGAACATAGAAGCAATTTAATTGCTGGATATACCACCATATAATATGTAGGTGATTATAATGAATGAACAACACTCGTATTTGATATTTACATGTTTAAATATTATTATTAAATATTTGCGGAGTGTTGCAGACTTTCTACCTAAATTCTGCATCCTCAAGCGATTCCGGAATTTCTCGGTTATTCAAATTAATTTCTCGAAAATCAAATTAAAAACGAATACAATGTAGATTGCCTCAATTAGTTCAGGAAGAAATTGAATATGTATTCTCACAAAATGTATCGAATTATTCGATTGCTTAATGGCGAAGTAGAGTTTATTCCAAAGAATTAATTATTCTACTTTCATAATGCGAAAATTTCAATATTCGAAAGAATTGTATAGTCAATAGCTACAGGTACACATGCCTGCTCTGTAAACAACTTCAATCATTGAATAGTGTATTTTTTTTAATTGAAAACCAGTAACCCCAAAATAGTAGATTCAGCTAGATAAAACCATGTTTATTCGAAAAATACATCGGATTTCGAAAAGGCTTCAATAACTTCTGTAGCAGCACCTTTATATAGGTATAGGAAAATGATATATGGTTTGAAAGGAAATGAAAAGGCAAATCTTTTCACGTGGAAATATATAAGGTGTTCTATTTGAATTAAAAAAGTTATTGGAGTTCAAATATGCAGTAAATGTACTTGGCAATATTGAACACACTGTATACTATTGATCGTCTACTCAAGGCACAGTATCTAGCTGAAAGGGTTTTAAGAGACCGGACAAAATTTTGTACACCTGCCGTTAATAATTCCAATGATATTGAATTTCTTTGACAGCATTACTTTTTGAGAAATAATTGAATATCTCGCAAACGGAGAGTGTTGGGTATATGGATACTTTTGCGAAGTCCACTTATTTTTCCTCAGAGACTTCAAAAACACAAAAAATACAGGGTGTTCTATTAAAAAAAACATAACTCTGATATGCCACGCTCTTTTCAAACACCTTGTATGAAGGTCATTATTTTTGAAATGTAGTCCAAATCGACATACATATACTTCACTAGGCCGTTCACCGAACAAATGTTGGCCACGAGAGTCCGGGGAGTTCAGCTTGACTAACCCTGTATAATATCTGTCAGAGCATCAAGAATGACAACAGATATTTTGGGAAACCTTTTTCCTTGCATAACTGTTTACGAGTTCCCAATTTTTCAACATAATTTATGGCTGAAAACGCAGAAAATCGAGAATTTATCGAATCCAACTTGGACTAAAACTTTATAAGATCAATCAACGAGCAATGGCAAAATCAGTGGAGTAACTCTAGAGGCAAACTACGAAATATTCAGGAATCCATAAAGGATCTCATACAATTACCTCCAATGACCAGGAGGGAACAATATACAGGGTCTTTCACGAGGAACCTCACCCATATTTATATACGGGAAACTACTGAACGTATTTTCATGAAAATCAGCACTTACAAGTATTTCACGATGCTGATAAAATCTAAAATATTTTCAAGGCATGAGCACCTCCGGTTTTTCCGGAAATGACGTCAACTTCCGTTTTTCAAATTAGAACACCATTTTTTTCTTGCAGAAATAGTTTCCTTAGAAAATTTCAAGTTATTTTGATGTAACATTTTCCAGTTTTGGTTGGAAAATTCTCTCTGAGCGGGAAAATTCGAAAAAAAAATTGAAAATAGAGCTCCGCTGAAACAAGAATAACTTCGAGGTTTTTGGATGGAAAATTTTCATTTTTGGGATTTTTCAAGATGTAAGATTGATGACTTTGAAAATCGAAATCGCGATTCATGATACAGGGGTTGAAAAAATCGCTTTCAAAGTTAGGGATGACAAAATCGTGAAAAATCAATTTTTTCAAATTAGAACCCCATTTTTTTATGGCAGATATTGAATTTACGTTAAAAAATAATGTGAGTGTATGCATCACACCCTTGCCCTAAAGTGGATATTAACTCAGAAAATATTTCATGAAAATACGTTCAGTAGTTTCCCGTATAAATATGGGTGAGGTTCCTCGTGAAAGACCCTGTATAATTAGACGGCTTCGGATTGGACACTGTCGACTTACCCATGGCTACCTTATGAGCAATCAAGGCCCTCCAGGGTGACACCACTGTAACAGTCCCTTTGACAATCCCTCACTTTCTGGTGGAATGCCCGGAATACGAAAATGAAAGGAAAATCAACAAAATAGAACTGACTGTAAAGGCAATTCTTCACAACTCCGCAAACTTCTACAATTCAATGAACTTTCTTAAGGCTTTTCATGTGTATAGACAGATTTGAAACTCTAAAATTTTGATAATTACACATATTGTAAAAAATATACTTTAATCGTTTCAATGGCCCAAGCAGCCGAGTCTCATCAATTAAAAAAAAAAAAACTTTTTCTGATAATGGGATTATTTTGAGTCGAAGTGTTTTCAAATCGAGTGAAACATAGGTAATCCATTACACTCAAATTGAGATCTTCGAAATTACCTTTCATTCTTGAGGAGTAGCCATAAAATTATTTTCCCGGAAAATGCGAATTTGGGGTGCTATGGATCTTAGGTGAATCATAAACTTACATAAACTACCAGCAGACCACAACAAAGACGAAACTTCAAAATATTTCATTCATTTTTACAATTCACCTCATACATTTGGAAAATCAGAAGATAATGTGTGAAATGTTTGGAGCCGTGTGGTTAACATTTTCAGCTGCTCGTTTTTTTTAATGAAAAAAATAAATTTTCATTGTTCTTACTTTTTCAAAAATGAAAATTGTCATAGAAAAAAGGACGAAATTAATGAAAACCAATTTCGGTTTCGAAACGATTCGTTCTCTTCCCATGGATCAACGGAATTCACAGAAAAGAATGTGAATTGAAACAATACAATCTCATTATATGATTTACAATTCCCTTGTCAATATAAAATGAAGTATGATAGTTAAATCGACAGTATTGAAGCTGAAGGATATGAAATAGTGAGGTATCGAAATTCTTTCTACTTGGGCTATTTGAATCATCTTTGTAGTTTCCTGAATTGAGTTTCCCTAGTTGATTTTGTTCTTTATTCGAAATAATAACGTTGCCAAAATCTAACCTGTCCTCATTTTCAAGTTGTCTTATAAATGAGCTGGTTTCGATCTGATGGAGAACTTCTAAATGATTTCTGGTTGAAATTCCCCCACAAACTCAATGAAATTTTGAGTGCATTTTGAAGAAAATTTTTTGTGAATTGTGGACTTATTTTCTCAATAAATTAATTCAAACGAAGGAAACGTTATTTGGTGACTTGCAATATCGGTTCAACTTATTCCATAATTATGAAATATCTCCTCCTGACTTGTGTACCTTATCTAGTTGGTGGAATTTCGACTATTCAGTGTTCTCCGATCGGTTAAGAAGCCTCGGGCAAATGTTAGAGCTATTAAGGTATAAACCGATACTATAAATAATATCCAGTCGAGATAAACGGTCTTGAAACTTTCTTGATGGAGAAATTTGAATTCAATACGGTGGGAGAATATTATTCTCGGGAAAATATCAATAATTCTCCTTTGTCCTAACTGTTTGAATTAATGTGGAAATCATGAAGAAGTAAGTGAATGTGCATTTCCAAGCGGCCAGTATTCATTCTGAGACAAAAGTTGAGAATCGGGAAATGAAATGCATATCTATTGTTTATTATCACTTTCCTTTCTCGTAATGAATGAGTACTAATTGATGAGTTTATTCCTATCGCAAAATGGATAAAAGGTGAAAATTTGTAAATAGGAAATGAGTAGGTATGTGATAAAGAAACCGAACAAAGGTCGCAAAAAAGTAATCAATAACCAAGGGCGGAAATAGCTTTTTTTGATGGGGGGGGGGGTAATAACGATTGAAAATCAGGTTCACAATGTATAAAATGTTTTATGTACAGCACATTGCGTAACTTCTTCTGAGGACTTTGATACTCATGGGGGGGTAATTACCCCCTCTACCCCTCCCGTAAATCCGCCCTTGTCAATAACGATATGAAAAATGCCCTTCTGATTGAATATGTGTCTGATTATACTCCCAATTCGGTATAATAATAATAATGAATCACTATTAATTATTATGCCTCATACACCCAGGATCGAAGAGAAGGACAACTTGAACTATCATAAAATATATAATATTCGAGATAAAAACTAAAAATTTTCATTTGAAATCAAATTTTAATCTATTATTTCCTCGAAATTACTACATAAAAATGTAGATTAGAAATTGTCACATTAAGAGATAACATCGGGCATCAAATATAAAACAATCTACTACTATTATAATTCACAAAAAATATTCGAAAAATTCGGTGAACTTTTAGTTTAATTATAAACATAAATGATTCGGAGCAAAAACACATATCTAACCTGGCAAATTCCACATATAGGTGCTTCACATTTCTAGTTGGATAACTAAGAACATCAGAGGTAATCGATTATTATACCGATTTCTGTACGTACCTATTTTATATACATTCTAAGTCTTTGAGCTCTTATCGGATAACACAATTTTTTTCATACCATTTTACAAAATATAGCTTCGTTTGACAACCTTTCTTCCCTTATCTCCTGAATAGTTATTTCGAAAGAACTGAATTTTGGTGAGAATATTACTCTAGCTATGTAGCATTTTCTTCATCCAACACTTATTGGTACTGGTATACAGGGTCTTTCACGAGGAACCTCACCCATATTTATACGGGAAACTACTGAACGTATTTTCATGAAATTCAGCACTTATAAGTATTTCACAATGCTGATGAAATCTAAAATATTTTCAAGGCATGAGCACCTCCGGTTTTTCCGGAAATGACGTCAACTTCCGTTTTTCAAATTAGAACACCATTTTTTTATTGCAGAAATAGATTCCCTAGAAAATTTCAAGTTATTTTGATGTAACATTTTTCAGTTTTGGTTGGAAAATTCTCTCTGAGCGGGAAAATTCGAAAAAAAAATCGAAAATAGAGCTCCGCTGAAACAAGAATAACTTCGAGGTTTTTGGATGGAAAATTTTCATTTTTGGGATTTTTCAAGATGTAAGATTGATGTATCCACTTTGAAAATCGAAATCGCGATTCATGATACAGAGGGTGAAAAAATCGCTTTCAAAGTTAGGGATGACAAAACCATGAAAAATCAATTTTTTCAAATTAGAACCCCATTTTTTTATGGCAGATATTGAATCTACGTTAAAAAATAATGTGAGTGTATGCATCACACCCTTGCCCTAAAGTGGATATTAACTCAGAAAATATCCATTTTAGGGCAAGGGTGTGATGCATACACTCACATTATTTTTTAACGTAGATTCGATATCTGCCATAAAAAAATGGGGTTCTAATTTGAAAAAATTGATTTTTCACGATTTTGTCATCCCTAACTTTGGAAGCGATTTTTTCACCCTCTGTATTATGAATCGCGATTTCGATATTCAAAGTTGTACATCAATCTTACATCTTGAAAAATCCCAAAAATGACAATTTTCCTTTCAAAAACCTCGAAGTTATTCTTGTTTCAGCGGAGCTCTATTTTCGATTTTTTTTTCGAATTTTCCCGCTCAGAGAGAATTTTCCACCAAAACTGAAAAATGTTACATCAAAATAACTTGAAATTTTCTAAGGAATCTATTTCTGCAATAAAAAAATGGTGTTCAAATCTGAAAAACGGAAGTTGACGTCATTTCCGGAAAAACCGGAGGTGCTCATGCCTTGAAAATATTTTAGATTTCATCAGCATTGTAAAATACTTATAAGTGCTGAATTTCATGAAAATACGTTCAGTAGTTTCCCGTATAAATATGGGTGAGTTTCCTCGTGAAAGACCCTGTATAAGTTTAACGACTGACGAAATATACCATAGAAATGCTCGGAACCAAAAAGAACTGGAAGAAACGATAAATTAGGAAAATAATAATTTGCCTGATTTTTTTGCATAAAATGCCTAGGTTTCGTGTTATTCTTAAAACAAAAAAATTTGTAAATTGGACTATGTTTTGATTTCCCCCCGAATATTGTCAAATTTATTTTCCCATTGTGAAATAATTCATTTGCCGACAATCCAATTATACATGTCATATCATTCATATTAAATTCGATATTAGAACAAATAATCTTCCTGCATCTTCGATGAACTAATAATTTTAACTTGTTATTCGAAATGTGTTGATATTTATTCCAAAGATTGTCATAACAGACATAACCACTTTGTTGTTATAACCAATTGTAATAACACTCTTCTGGACACGGTAACGTCTTGAGATTCGACCATCGGGTAATTTTGAATTATTGGCATCTGTGATACATGAGGTGAGCGAAATGACCTCTCGCACGGATAAACCTATTCCGATCGCGAATCATGCGGTCAATTTCGATAATGTTATTCAAAATTCGACCAGTGGATCCGTAAATACGGCCGTTGATAATTTTGTTCTCCAGATAACTTCCTAACTCCAGATTCTATCGAGATGAATTTCCACAATAAGCAATGATATACGCAATAATGCAATTGCGGAAAAAGAATTGCAAAATTTCACATGAAATTGTCAGATAATGATCGAAGATATCCACACGGAATAATGTTTCTGGTCATAATATAATGTGTCAGGGAGATAGACAGCATTATTAATTAATGTTTATTCTTAAAATTTCTTGTCATGAGCAGATCTCGATTCTTACCAAAGCCCAACTTCAATTTTCTTTGGGTCATTATCTATATGGCTATTATTATATATATACCTATAGATAGAGCCTTTGTTTGAGTAAAATGAGCGCTCAAAAATAATAATAGTCTTGATAATTCAAGTATCCGAGTAACATTTTTTTTCCAAGTTTCGAAAACATATCAAGGCACGTTCTTTGTATCGCCTCAGGTGGCACAGCATATATGAGATTTTAGAATTCAAGGATTATTATAGGGTTGAGTAATGAGTAACATCACTTCCTTAAAAGTCAATAGGAACTCTCACTTCGAGTAGGTACTCTTTAATCAACAACCGAAGAAGATTCAGTATCGTATAATTGCCGGAATTTCAATAAAAATGCTCGCGGCAGAACTTCCAAGTAAGATGTAAATCGAGAATTTCTCCTGACTGAACATCTTTGCATTCACACTCTCACTTTCAAGTCATAGTTCAAAACAATTCAAGTAGCATTGACCTTCTGATTCACTATTCACTGTTATACATCTGCCTGATGGTATCTTACATCAAAAGACTATTGTGGTGAAAAATCCTATGTCCAGCTGCATAAAACATCAATTTGTCGGAGAAGTGAAGAATGGGAGAAAGCTTTGATTTGACTAATTGCTTTACGAACATAAAGGTAAATTTGTCAATCAGTGTGAAACCTTGTTTATAGTGGTAGACTAAAAATGGTGTTCGAAAGTTTTATTCGAATATGAATATTCTATTCAACCCTATCTCCACAATGAAAAATCTGAAAACTCGCGGAAAGTACTCCTTCAGAAAAATGATTTCGGCAAAGAATTATGTGAAGTTTATTGTTTCATAAGACTAGGGTTCATGATTTTCCATGTCAGTGCAGTTCACCTTGCAGAAAATGCGTAAATCAAAACATGATCAAAAAGTCTCCCTTTTCAAGAGCTTTTATTCCATTTGCAATATACAGGGTTTTCAAAACAAAACCAAAGAATTTGAGGGGGTGATTCCATGTTCAAAATAAAGGGTAGTTTGTTATAAAAGCTTGGGTCAAAACTCAAACGTAAGAGATAAATCGCGGTTCAACGATGGCGGAAAAATGAAATTCGAAGAAAAACTTACTCAACGACTTGGATAGGATTGAACTGGGATAGTTTTTCTCATCTCTGTATGTTTCTCGTGAAATGTACCGTTTTGAAATGAAGAAATAAAATGTAAATCATTATTATTTTCAAACACGTAATGATTCACATATAATTTTTTTCATTTCAGAACGGTAGGTACTTTTCACAAGGAAATACTGGACATGGAAAAGTTTCTAACTAAACCAGGCTATCCGAATTAAATTTTATCCAAGTCGTTGCGTAAGTTTTTCTGGTTGATAGGGGTAGTCTACATCAACCCCCTCCACTCATTTTAAAAATATGAAAAAATATCCAAGAAGTGTTTTCATAATAGTAATACTTCCAAATAATATCATTATTCTATCGCTTTTTGTTTTCAAGATACAAAATAAAAACATCATTCTTTCGCCATCTTTGAACCGCGATATTTACCTAACGTATACGACTTTTGAACCAACATGTATACGTTCCTATGGACTATAGGTCCCTGACGCACTGATTCTGAGATACGGGGTGTTGAAATTTGAAAAAAAATGGTTTTATGAAATTATTTTCTACAACGTACACAATTTTTTTTGCGTTTTGGTAGGTCATGAGTACGCATTAAGACACATTTTTTTTTCTATACATAATGATGTTCACCAGTGGCGTCCGTACAGACTTCTTTCCGAATAAATTCGGTGAAAAAATCGGTACGCCAATGATTTTTCTCGAATTTCGAATTATTTTCGTAATAACCACATAATTTAAAATAAAAATGGTTTCCTGAGTTTTTTACCTGCGACGAATACTTTTTGAGAAAAAAAAAATTAAATGCAATTTCATCTAAGAGAGTTAAGAAATTCTTTGATTACTTCTAAAATCGTCTGGACACAGATTATGGCAGCTAACATATCTAGGATGGTAAATTTCACAAACGATGAATTTGCAGACATACATTGCATGTATGGTCTTGCTGACGGAAATGCATCAAAAGCCAGACGTTTATATGAAGAGCGTTTTCCTTATAGAGTAGTACCTGGAGCGAAAACATTTTACAGGGTTCATTTGAGACTATCAGAAAAAGGCAGCTTTGAACCAAATCATTCGAAAGGCGCAATAACAAATGCAAGAACTCCACAAACTGAGGAAGCTTTCTTAAATATGTGGTTTCATGCCTTCAATCCTCAGTTGAGGACAAACTCAGTTGAATATAAACAAGAATATCAGATTTTCTCATCATGAAATAATAATAACCGAATCCCGTTTATGAGAAAACTGATCGAACTAAACTATTCAACAGATGGATTGGACATTCATTTTTCATCAAATTTTTAATGAGGAAACTCGTACCGTTTGGTTGTCGCTTTCAAGTTATTAAAGCATTGGGGAGATGTGAAATGAAAGACTAAGCAAAAATCGCTGCTCGAATAAAAGTTTTTCAACAAATAGCCCAGAGCCATATCTGTGAAAGATTACATGTAACAATCCCACTATTTATCTTCCGAGTTTATCGCTCACATTCATCTTGTGAATTGTGAATAACCACCAGGTCAATTTTCTACAGGTTGCGACATCATTTCCGGACCAGTTACGTAAGTCGAGGTCCATCTGTTAACTCCTTCGCAGGTTTTGGCCATGCATTCAATCTTCAACACATTCGGTAATGCCAATCAGTTGGGAAAGTTCAGTGATCCTCTACCAACAGCTTTGTCATGCCGCAGCCGCACATCGACGGACATAAAGTGAAAGGTATTCGAGACTACTTTCTTGAAGACGATGGCAATTTGAATTGAAAACAGGAGTGTACCCGAAATATTTTTGAAGGAAAATCCGTATTCTTCAAGTGACACCTGTTGGGCTTCTTTCAAAATTGAAATTGAAGAAAAGCAGTGACGTGATTAGGAGTTTTCGAGCGCTCGTTCATCCATCTTGGAAGCAGATCCAGTTTATATATAGTTGATCCATCTTATAGGTATACTCCATTTACTTTTATAATGTAACCCTCTTGACCATGATTTAGGTTTATCAAGTTTTTTTTTACTTGCGACTGACGCTGGTTGGTACTCGTTAGATGATTCTCAGAGACGTTGCCAATGCGAATTTCTATTCACTCTCATTCAATTTTGTGAATGGAGTAAGTTTTTCGAAGGTTTAACTTTGACACAGGATTCGTAGTACTACTACATTTTCATACTGGAGTATTTCAAGTTGTTCAAAAACGTATTCAAATGTCTTTTGTAGGCTTATCTCTTGAGAATTTTGAAAAGTTGGAAATTCGACTGTTCGTTCATAAGATCTTCTGTCGGGTTATTCGAGTACTTTTATTCTTTTCTCGAATGAACTATCACAAGGTAACGAAGTGAGCAGGTTCAAAAAACACCTTTTTCGGAAGGGGGTACATCCCGGACGCTTTTTCTTTGAGAAAGTATCATTTTCCGGACTAGGCCGGAAAAAATCACGTCGTTGTTGTCTTTGTTATGATCATCACAATAGCAACGAAATAACGGATGACAATTCTGTTCTGTTTAAGTCAAATAAGAATCGAAATGTATAATAAAGAAATATGTCGTCTCATTGATTTGTAATTCTTCACGGTTGCCGAAAAAATATTGTACACAACATGCCCGAAAATAGTTTTTTTGGACTCACAGAGTTCTAGGACTCGCCTCCGGCTCGTCCTAGAATTCTGTCTATTGGTCCAAAAAAACCCTATTTTCCGGACTTGTTACGTGAATTACTATTGTAGTCCCTTGAAAAACATGTGAAGAGTGCACTACAATCCTGGATGAATCTCCCTCAGAAAGATTCCGATTGAGAGGTAGAAAAAACTGACGTGAAGACAGGAGCTTTTGAGCGCTCGATCATTAGCCTTCTAAGTAGATCCAAGTAGGTGGACTCGATTTGAAGAACCCAAGAAAAAAAATTTTTGGACAGTTCTCAGAAAAAAACTTTAAGTGCTACAGTTGTCCATTGAATCCTCCATGATCCCGAATTTGATCTAAGAGAAATATTAGAATTTTTTCCATAATTTGCTTGAATTTTGTATGGCTTTGGTCAAGTGACCTGGACAAAAGTTTGAGTGTAGCTCAAATACGTCAATATGCCTCTAAGCAAAATTTCCACTGGATCAAATCCGTAGTTATGAATTAATCGAACGGCCTTATTCATGGAACCCCCCCCCCCCCTGGTGAAAACTTCAAGTTTGTAGGTTCGAGAGTTATCTGTTTGCAGACGGGCGGACAGAAATGAATTTGCTTTCATCAAATATCAATAGTTCTGGTGACGGGATCTGCATGTATCTGAATACGTGTCAGTCTCCATTTACATGCAAAATTTCATTTTGATAGAACCTGCAGTTTTGGAATTATCAGGAAAGCGAAGTTGAATTTGGCTTGTATATGATTACTAGCTGGCCCGGCGAACTTTGTTTCGCCTAAATGATACTATAAAGGTGGATTACACAAATCATAATAACCAGTGATTAACGGCTTGGTTCTCTGATTTTTGAACTGTCAAATCGAGTTGATTCTAGATCAAGCTCCGATCACCGGTCAACCGGTGATAGGTAATGCTCTGATGTGAAACCCACCGTTGCTATTTTTCCAAGCAGGAGATAAATTAGGCGAAATTGAAGTTCAGAACATACAAAATTTTGATGTCGTTATTTACATGAAAAGAATTTTCGATACCCAACATAATATTTACTACCCAAATTCAAAAATGAAGGGAAAAGATGAAAATGGACAAATCACAATTGATGCAGATCGTCAAAATCCGATTAACTTGACATTTTGGTAAAAATTCACTGTTCCACCAACTTGAGATGTTTGCCCGTTTTTTGATCTTCCATGTTATTATAAGTTCCATGCAAATTATACAGTAATTGTAAACATCGCCATCTAATGGCGATAATATCAAATGAACTACCTTCACGAGTACGCTACAGTGTCTAGATAAGAGCCATTAACCGTACTGACACCTAGTGGCCTTATTCAAAAGAAGGGAGAGCATTTTCTTCATGAGCATATTTTTCATCGGAGTTTTCAGAGTTTTAGTGTTTTTTATAATAACCAGGCCGTAGACGAATCCATAAATGAAGTTTCATAACAAACAGTTCATCCGATCTCGAGTTATAAATGGTGTAACCAACAACTTTGTTTTTTATATAAAAGAAGATTATTTTGCTCAATGAAGCAGGGGATAGTCATGTTTCTTTATGACAATTTTCCTGTGCAAATCCATAAAAATACCTAATACATGCAAGCTATTTCAGTTTTGTGGCCCTTATGATGAATTGACGTTATAATATGCTGAAGCCCGATTTACTCGGACGTTCTTATGATCTGTGATATGCCAAGATTGCATATAACCATTGAGTTTAAATATACATAGAGGAACAACGCCGTTGAACGAATTGATGCAAGAATTTTTGGCCGTAAAGTGGCGGCACATAGTGGCTCCTGATGGAACTATAATCTGTATTCCCATTTTGTTAAGCTATTCATTTACAGAAATCTGAAGGAGTGGAGGATATTTCCTCTGGAACTATGAATCATAGGCAGGGTCGGATTCTTTCAAATTATCAGAGGCGGCCTTAGGGGGTGGCGAACGGGGCAATCGCCCGGGGCCTCGCTCTTGGAGGGGCCTCGCGCAACAACCCAAGCAAATTTTCTTCACAGTGAAAATTTTCATTCGAATTGCTCAAGAAGTATGATTTCGCGATAAGTTCGGGCCAACTATCGACTGGCGTTGTGCTGCGAACAGTCGTACTACATGCTATGAAGTGGTGTCCAAAAATGTATTCTTGAAATTAATCCACTTGCTTAACCTTGTGGGAGTCATAGCTGGAATCTCATCTTAGAAGATGCGCATCATTTTGTGCCCAAGCAAAATCTTCTTTTGAGTTGCTACAAAAGTTGAACACTCTCTTTGTCATCCCTTGTAACAGCGACAGAAATAGCTGAGGAAAATGATATTGAAATAAAGTTTAAAGAAGTTAGAAGATATTGTGAAAAAATGCATTTTGATTATGGAGGGAAAGATAAAGCTAAAGAATTGAATGTGGAAGAGATTTTGAAGATTAATTATTTTTATGTCATTGTCGACAAGGTTTCTGGCACTTAAACAGCATGATGTTATTTTCCATTATTAACCGCATGCCTTCCTCTTTATAATGAAATGAGCATCCGATCTTTTATAAAAAAAAATGGCATTTTTCTTTGAATGTCAAAATAACACCTCTTATTGGAAAACCCTTCAGTTAGAAACATTTTTAAGCCACTGGCAATCAATTCAGGATGAGGCAGTAAGGAAAGCAAGAGAAAGGAGAGTCTGAATGAATTTTCATTTGCTTTTTGACTATAAAAAATGGGGGTAAAACTACAAGCTATAACGTGGAATTCATAATTATAATTATAGTAATTTCACGAGCTATAGCATGCAATTGTTTAGGGATTCATTGTGAATTTTGTGAATCTTTTTTTGAGTTGCTACAAAAGTTGTTCACTCTCTTTGTCATCCCTTGTAACAGCGACAGAAATAACTGAGGAAGATGATATTGAAAGAAAGTTTAAAGAAGTTAGAAGACGTTGTAAAAAATGCATTTTGATTATGAAGGGGAAGATGAAGCTGATGAATTGAATGCGGAAGAGAGTTTCTAAATTAATTACTTTTATGTCATTGTCCACAATTTGCGCACAAGCTGCCATCCTAGGTTTCTGGCACTTAAACAGCATGAGAGCATATTTGGTTTCATATAACAAAAAAAATTAAAGGAAATCCATAATAGTGAACTTCTGAAGCAATGCAGCGACTTGCAAATGTCCATGACAGTAGGAGAATCATGTGATATTGATGGAGAGACAGAAACGACGATATTATCTCGGTGCTGAAATACATAGGAGAAAAAAAAATAGCTGAAGTTGTGAAGATCCCTTAATTAGGGGGAGTTTTTCAAGGGCGCAGTCACCTTTACTGGAAATAAATGCTCGAGCGCCAGCCACAATAGGTTTAACAAGGTTGTGGCGCCTTGAACTCTCCACTTCTACCAAGGTAGCTTTTATACAGTGGAGAAGGGTTCGGTTTAATCTAGGAAGTTAGCGATTAAAAGTTCTGTTTCTATCGTAAATGTTGCCAAAATTAAAGGTTCACTTAAAACACCAAATTGAATTTTACAAAGTTTACTGACTTCAAGCAGAAATGACAATGAGGAAAAATATATTAACACTAAGAATCAAAAACTAAAACTGATTTCATTTGAGAGTAAACATGAAATTAAAAGAAATGACTTAAATATCGGTATTTTACAATTATTAATAAATTCAAGAATAAACGGTGATCGGGTGAGCAAGACGGTCGGGCGAGGTGAGCGAATGCGAGAATTGGACGGTAAATAGGGGAGTACGGGAGTAACAATGCAAAACTTCAAAATTCGGCAGGCCACGGAAAATATCATATAATCTAACCACTTGCAACGATGTATTCCACACTCAGATGTAAAAAAAAAAGATAGGGAACAGGACAGCTGTGTCAGCGCAACGTCTGGACAAGTGACTCCAGAGAATGGAACCCCTCGACCCGACGAAGTGATTCTAGTAATCCGCAAACGTCTAGTGAGTTAACAAGGGGTGAAGCGCGGTCGTAACCCCGTTGTGATCTCGCCGATGTCAACTCACAAGGACGTCGCCGTGAAATACGAATCGTCGATCACAGTTGAGCGAAATAGAAATCGGGTACGGCTGAGAACCAGCAACGTCCAGACAAGTAGCTCCAGGAAAATGGAGCTTCTCGACTTGACGAAGTCTCTCGTGTTTTCGTCAACCCTAAGCGAACTGAGAAGGGGTGAAGCGCGGTCGTAACCCCGTTGTGATCTCGCCGATCTCAGTCCTCAAAAGGTCGCCGATAAACACGGAGATTAAGGCCCCCACAAAGGAATCGGAACACAAGATGAAATCTTGAAAGTAAAATGGGGTCGAAAACAAGTCAGGTACGGAAGTGAACCAACAACGTCTGGACGAGTGGTCTCAGAAAAGGGAACCTCTCGGCCTGACGAAGTCTCCTGGATTCCCGTCAACTTTCCGTGGATTAAGCAAGGGTGAAGCGCGGTCGTAACCCCGTTGTGATCTCGCCGAGCTCAATCCCCAAAAAGTCGCTGATAAATCCAGAGGTTAAGGAATCACAAAGAAGTAATGATACAAGATATAATCTCGGAATGAAAGCGAGGTATAAGATACTAATCGGGTACGGTTGTGAACCAACAACGCCTCGACAAGTAGTTCCAGAGAAATGGAACCCCTTGACTTGACGAAGTCTCTCGTGTTTTCGTCAACCCTAAGCGAATTGAGAAGGGGTGAAGCGCGGTCGTAACCCCGTTGTGATCTCGCCGATCTCAATTCTCAAAAAGGTCGCTGATAAACACAGAGATTAAGGAAACACAAAGGACTTGTAACGCAAGATATAATCTTGAAATGAAAAAGGATGCAAAATATCAATCGGGGACGGTTGTGAGCCAACAACGCCTCGACAAGTAGTTCCAGAAAAATGGAACCCCTTGACTTGACGAAGTCTCTCGTGTTTTCGTCAACCTTGAGCGAATTGAGAAGGGGTGAAGCGCGGTCGTAACCCCGTTGTGATCTCGCCGATCTCAATTCTCAAAAAGGTCGCTGATAAACACAGAGATTAAGGACACAAAGAAATGTGAGACAGTATGAAATCGAAGAAATAAAGTGGATAAAATACAGGTAGGTTACGGCGGTGGACCAACAACGTTCAGGCGAGTAACCCCAGCGAAAGGGAATCACTCGACTAAACGAAGTCTCTTGTATATCCGTCAACCCTTAGCGAATTAAGAAGGGGTGAAGCGCGGTCGTAACCCCGTTGTGATCTCGCCGATCTCAATTCTCAAAAGGGTTGCTGATAATTACAGAGATTAAGGTGCCACCAAGGAAATAAAATCGTAAATCAGGGAAGAAATAATAAAAAAATGGTTTAAAAGTAGTGGAACACACGATGATTCAATTGTTAGGATGATATTTAACGGATAATGCCATGTAAGAAATATGAACGGGGCCTTACCGGTTCGCTGAAGTATGCACTGCACAAACTAAAAAAGGGGTCCTGTCTCAAATTTCACTAGCACTGATTTTATTTTCTACGGAAAATTAAATCGGAGAAATCAATGCTGAATTTACTAACCGTTCAAATCAAACTGGAAATTATATTACTATTCAAAATGAATAAAAGCGAAAAATAATTCAAACTGGTTAAAACGAGCGTAGAACAGCAAAAGAGCGCAAAAGAGAGTAAAAGAGAGTAAAAGAGAGTAAAAGAGGCCTTCCGCAAGTCGTTTCGCCCTTATAAAACCTTCGGAAATGGTGGGGTCATGACGCGTTGAAAATCCGAAAATTTTGAAAGAGGGGAACAATCTCGTCCCTTGATTGGTTTAGATTGACGTCAGATTGTTCCAGAAATAAATCGAAAGAATTCATACTATGTTAAAATTCGACAATTCCATCTCCGTTTTTTCAAATCCCCGGCCGTTGAAAAACGTGAAATCAACCAAGATACGAGCCCCTTATCGCAACGCACAGCATGTGCCCGAGCGTTTTTATACTTGCGGCGATGTTTATATCGTTGCATTTATCGAATTAAATTTTCCTTTCTTTGGAATTGCGGATATTTTATTGGGAAAATGATAAATGAGAACAGGACCTTTATGAATGAAAATTAATTGTGGACTTCATTATAACTTGCGGTTTTGTTCGCAATATTGAACTTATTGAATCGAACTTCCCTTCCATTGAAATCGTGAATAATTATGGAAGGAATAATATATGAAAATAGGCCCCAAATGAATAAAAATGACGGAATTCATTACAACTTTTTGAATTAAATCTTTCTCCTATTGAAATCGTGAATAATTATGGGAGGAATGATATATGAAAATAGGCATTGAGTGAATGAAAATGACGAAGTTCATTACAAAGTTTACCTCACGAAATTTTCCTGAGAATTAATGCTACCACACCTGTTATAGTTGCGCCTGCTGAAAGGAGTTGTCCAAGGCTTAAAATGATCAAAACTCATTTGAGAAATTCGATGGCACATGATCGGCTTTCAGCACTTGCTTTTCTATCAATAGAAAATGACGTAGCTCATTCGTTGGATTATTGTGCTCTAATTAACGAATTTAGTTTGAGAAGAAGCCGCAAACATCAATTTTGAAATTCAACTTCAATTTTAAAATTCATCTTCTCCGAATTTGTGAGTCTTCCTAAGTAAAATATTTTACAACACAAAATTTATTTATTTGTAAAACTCGGGCAGTTTTCGTCAAACATGACAAAATACCTAAACCAAACGACTCGACTTAATTTCGAATCACATACTTTTCACGAAAGACAAAGGGCCTCGCAAAGACCTGCCGCCCGGAGCCTCGCAATGGGTAAGGCCGCCGCTGCAAATTATATATCATCCTTACAAACGGTGTGTAAGGGTGATCCTATAGAATATAGGTTATTTGAATTACAATAAGAAATAAATCACGCATTCGTGCCCAGTCCCCTTAGGAAATAGTGCTTATAGTTCAGATACTCACCGCCAGATGCAAAGGTAAGAAATTCCGATTCTCCGAAACACAACTACGCCACTATGAACGGTAGAAGGAACTTCAACTAAAATCAGATTCAATTCGATCAACTGCTTTGTTTCTCTAAGTATATTTTAAATCAATGATATTACCAAACTAGTTTCATCATCCAAATATCATGTAAGAAATGAAAACTCTCAGATCAAGAATCTATCATCATCCTAATTTGTAAATATGTCCACTCACCAATTTCGAGTTTTTGAACAGTTACCGCTTCACAATTTTCAACGAAACAGACAGAGAACAAATGCTTTCGTACTAAACACCACGCAACTAATAAGAATAGTTGATTCAAAAGTTGATATTTCTTCACCTTGATATCAGTTTAAAACGCTATAATGAGTTGTTTTTGATTCATAAAAAGTGATCTTCAGATTTCCGTGTGTGATCTTTGGAATTTCTGGTATAATTTTTTTCTTCAATATCCATTGTAAATACATACCAATTTTGACGTAATTTCCTGATTGGTAATGAATAATTTTTTAAGCGTCGAGGTGAAGTTCTCGATCTCTCGAAGGCTAAAATGCTTGAAATATTGGATTCGATGGAAAAAACATCAGTGATTTTCAAGAAATTTCATGCTATACATTCGGTGTGTTTCATCGATAAATATATGTAGGTTTAAAGAAGAGATTGACCCAAGTATCCTTGACAAATCGAAAAAGAATATCATATTTCCATGAAAACTGCACTCACCTTGCCTTCGATATCTCAATAAGCAAAACCCTAATGTTTCTATTGCTTCAAATGAAGATGTGGCAAATTCCACATCATCTTGGAAATTTAGTGATCAACTTCAACAAGTGCTCGTGCTGGAATTTGTGTTTGGGAATCGAGCATTTATTTCAGTATAATAGAATCATCGAAATGTTGCCCCAAAATTGAAAAATATTGAGGTACAAAAAAGATGTTGTGAAATTTTTCCTTGAATGAAGCTCCTAGTTTGAGAACACCACGTTGAAATTTCCATAGTTTTTTTACTGTGATAGTTTGAGATCCTAAGTAACAAGAGTCATACTCGATTCCAGTTAGGTTCGGGGAAAATTAATGAATATACCAATACATATTTTTGATCGTTAGAAATGCCTATCCATGAGAAATTTTATAGTAAGTCCCCCATCATTGGGGTTCCTCATTTTATGTGAGCTGATAAAACTTCGTCTATGTGCGCTGTACAGAGTGGGCCGGTTATAGATGGTACCCATGGACTTTTACGGGATGGAATTTTATTGAAAATTTGTGTACTTTGATAGGCACCACGCTGTTTCTATCTGAAATATACATACCTATTAAGCTCTTCGCTGTTATGCAAATTATTCAAATTGAACATCCTCTATATTATTGTTTTATTCATTCGTCCCAGCCTCCTGATTATTTCTGTATATTTTCCCCATCCCTTTCTCTAGCGTTTCGAGTAATTGATAAATTGACTCTTTTCAAAGAAAGCTTTATTACTTCGGTACTTGGAAAACCACAAAGCTGAAATTTTTGGATTCGGTTTCCAATATTTCGTGTATCATTATTGCATAATGAACTGTCTCTAATCATACAGAGTTGTTCGAAATCCTAGGATTTTCTATTACTTACTACAACGGAATAAGTTGCGTTTTTTCAATTGACATAACCTGTTTTTCATATGAAAGCGAATCGAATTTTTCCATTTAAACGATATATCATATTCCTATACCTCAACTGTAAGATAAGGCTTTTCAAGAAGATAGATCTAATTTACTTAATCAAAATACCATACAGGTGTAGACCATGTCAAACAAGAATATAAATAAATATAATATAACATAATTCTGCGAAATTTCCCTCATCCAAGAAATGACCTATATTATAATAAGCTTTCTTCGTTAAAAATTTTTTGAGCATGGTTTTTGTAATCGACTCAATTTATTCTTAAAATTTTCAGGCAATGTATTCCATAATTTCAATAACAAATAGAAGCAAATTTTCATGTCTATGGAAATAATGAGGTACATTTTGTATTAGGTGCAATGGTGTAAATAATATGTCTTATAACATGAAGATTATGAAAATCTAATATTCGGCAGTGGCTTTAAATTAATTGATTTAATTAACGAAATTTATTGAAAAACGATTTCAATGGAAGGCGATAATTACACAAATGTAGTTTTGATGAAACTGTTTACTCTTCGATTCAGATTGTATAGCAAGAATAAGCAGAATGTTCAATGAGATGTGTCCTGAGTTAGAACCGAAAAATTCACAGGAAACAGTTTCCACAGAACATCAAAAATAATAAATGGTTGAATCAATTAACATAAAAAGTTTACAAACATTTCAAAATGTCACAGAATGATTTGTGTCTCATGGCATCAACATCCTTCATGCGATTCGATGGCAGAAGTTTTTTCAAATATGCCCTTGATTTGGGCACAATTCATGCATTCACAAAATTCAATTTCTGAAAGGTACGTCTCTGGTGTTGGGCTACGCTGTCTGGGAGGCTGCAGTAGCCTGGAGGAGCATAAATGTTATGAAAGTCACGCTATTCGGAAAATACTTTCGCTTTCTTCATTATCTGGATCTGTATTGATATTCGAAATATTCCCACGAGGCGAAATTTCCAATTAGATAATTATAAGCGCACCTGTGCACCTTCCTCTTTCCGGAAATGTCAGAAGGTAATTCTCGTGGCTTTAATTAAATTTCGTCAAGAGTTTGCTATGAAAAATGATTCGAATTTTGTTGTTGTTTAATGTTCTTCGTCGGGACGTGGAAACTCATATGATTTCATGATTTTCGATTTGTATATATTGATATTTGATTTTGTTTTTCCAATGCATGCGCATCATGTTATGTTATGATAAACATACATACTTCATTATTGCAAAATCAATCGCTCAGAGAAGTCAATTGTGAATTGGGCACCTTTAGAATAAGGTCGATGCGAAATGGCATGCATTATAAATATTTGACTTGTTGGATTCACTTTGGTATTCAAGGACACGACAATTTTCATCTATGAGCATGAAATGAGCCCTATAATATTGATATATTTTTCCGAAAATGAACCTCCAAGAATAACATGAGGTCGAGTGACACTTCAATTATAAGAATTGTTCTAGAAACTCGACCACTCAACTCTATAACAAAACAGAAGTTAATGAAGAGAAACGCAAAACTTCGAAAATGTATCGCTATTCGCAAGATTGTCATTCAAGATTCTGGAGTGCGTCACCACTCCACTCAGGGGACCATCATACATCCACGAATTTGAAATCAAAATACGCCCCCTTGAATTAAAATAACAAATGAATTAAACTCATGCTTACAGAAATTTTCGTCTGCATTGTTTCATCTGATCCACTCCCTATACAGAAGGTCCCAAGATCCCAAGATGTTTCAAACGGCCAATATCTCGGCTCTCAGACAAGGTAGAAAGTTCAAACAAAAAGTGTTTTCAATGGCATCGAAAACTCTACCAGAATCTGTAGTCGAAATATTTTTTTCGAATTCTGGTAGTTTCCGATGCTATTCGAAAAACTTTTTGTTTGAACTTTCCACCTTGTCTGAGAGCCGAGATATTGGCTGTTTGGAACATCTTGGGACACCCTGTATACAGGGTGTACTACGACTCACGAGGTCCTTTACATAAATAACCCTTCCATATAAAGGGTCTATCATCAGCATCACGAAATGGCCACTTAAAAATATCAAATGTCACTTATCTCTCCTTACCAATATAGGTATAGTATGATTTATTGATTCTGACCGAAATTTCAATTGAGTATATTTCTGGTACTGAATTGAATGATTTGTTAAGAATTCGTAACACTTGACAAACTTTATAGCATCTTGTAGATTATTTATACCGAACATCATGTTTCCAGTGCCGTACTTAGAAAAATAAATTTTGACTGCTGATATAAAAATGACCACCTCTGAAATTGTTTTCGCCAGATGGCAGTGCAGTGCATTAATTTTTATATATTGGATTATTCAGCTTGATAGAATAAATGTTGGGGCGCAGGGAATATAACAAGAAATCCTACACTGAACTAGATCTCATATTGTCTGTATAATACTCTAATTTTCCTTTACCAGTTATCTGAGAGGAGATACCTGCGGGGCGTGTCATTCAAAAGAAATTCAATTCCATTTTAGAATCCAAAATTGCAAGAAACTATTAATTTTCACTAATCGACGGCTTAAACAAACCTTAATAAATTGTCGTCGATAAAAATGGATATTCATCATTTCGAATAGAAAAATTCAAGGAAATTAATTTCGCGAAAACAACACATTGTTGTAATATTATTTATAAAAAAACGGTCAATTCTAAAAGAAAAATGAGATAGACGTTTGATTACTAAATGATGGAATGGATACTGAAATGAAAAAAAATATTTGTTCGTTTTGATGGTGGAAATAATGTTACAAAATAACGAAAATGATGGGGAATATCCTTTTCATTCATTTAATAAAGCTTATAAAATATTTTTTTTATTATTTTTATCTTTATACACTCATACATCCCTTCATCAATCAGAAAAAAATAATCGTTTCTGACTCCCTCTTTTCATGGATGTAGACTCTTAAGAATGCATAAGCACATTCAAATTCCTATACATGGTAGGAGTATGTAAAGTTCCTCGTGGGACACTCAGTGTGACAGTTATACCTCAAAGTTTTCAATATTCGTGTTTTTGTTTGAGTATTTGCCCCATTTTTGAAAATTGTGAATGCCACACTGAGCAGTTAGCAGAATCTAGGAGCATAGTATAATAATAATAATCTTTGCTCCTAGGCAGAATCCTGCATACATTGGCAGAATGAGAAAATAGAAAGTTTGTATGCAGAAATCTGTTTCGGACATTTGTCTTAGCGTCGCCATCTATACTTCAACGATTCAACTTAGAATGCACAGTCGTAAAGAAAACTGTAAAGATTTATAGAGTTCTTCATGATGTAAACTTCTGAAAATAGAAATGACGCATCGAGATGTCACCTAGGAGCATATGCTCCTAGATGTCACTATATGAGTATAACGAAGAAATCTGGATATTTAGATGATACCGTTTTCTCTAATGAAGACAAAACACAAATTTATGAAATAACTTTTCATTAATATTTGGAACCCAGTCAGTAAATTCTTTCCTTTTAAGGAATTCAGGGATGTTTTTAATGCTATCAATGTTATGAGCTTATGAATTCAGACACCAGATGGAGATATTTACAAACATTTGAGCGAAACTATATAAAAGACTGTAGTAGTGCAAATGTCGAAGAAATATTTTCAGGATGAAATATTCCTCAAAATTAAACCATTTATACAATGTTCATACTCATATCTTATTTGCTTAAATCTTCTGAGAGCTTAGGTGATGCTGATGATTGTCATGGGCGTCCCCAGGCTCCCTAGAGCTTAAAATTCCCTTAAAAACTCATGATATAATAGCATAATATATACTCCAATACTCCATTCACTTTTATCGCGGTTTGCCATGAAATTTTGACACATTTCACCGTGTATGTTTCGAAAACGTTGGGTTATATTCTTCTGTCAGTTGAAAGAGCAACGTTGCCGTTTCTGCTAAAAAAATCGTAGTAATTACGTATTTATCAAAATGTTCCTTTACTTTGGGAAATTATGAATTTGAGAAAATATTGTGTGAATTCAGAAGACATTCAAATACATTTTTGCACAACTTGAAGTACTCCAGTATGAAAATGTAGTAGTTCTACGAAACCTGCGCCACAGTTAAAACCATTTCAAGCTCAACTAGACATACCACAACTATAAGATTCATTCTCGGTTCTGCTTTGAATCAAGAATGAATCTTATAGTAAATTAATATAAGATTCATTTTCGATTCTGCTTCGAATCGAGAATGAATCTTATAGTTGTGGTAGGTATGTCTAGTATACCACTAAGCTTGAAAGGGTTAAACCTTAGAAGAACTTACTCCATTCACAAAGTTATTGAAAAAGAGTAAATAGAAAGTAGACTTGGCAATGTCGCTTGATTTTCACGAGTGCCAACCTGCGTCTGCTTTAAGTGAAAAAACTTGATAAACCTAAATCATGGCCAACCGCGATACCTACTTTATAAAAGGGAATGGAGTACATATACGAAAATCAGTTCAGTATTTCTTTTTGATTCCCCCCCTAGCTCAATTGCCACCCCCTAGCCCAAAGGCTAGGGACCGGACCGGTGACGCCCTTGATGATAATGATACCATTGTTTAAACAATGATGATACGATACGAAATGCTTGCTGCTTGCATTGGCTAATAATGGGGCAACTGTTGCCAATGGTGACATCTATGATGTGACAAAGAACTATGAAAGCATGTACTTTATTTCTGTTGAACCAGGCGGCTGCACCATGCACCGTTGTATCTAGGTTGTATCATAGTATAAATTTATACTTATATTTATACTATGGTTGTATGATGGATCTACCATTGTTTATGGAGTAATACCTTTATAAACAATGGTTCTACCATTGAACAGGCTACAGGGTATCCTGATATTAATGCAACGAAATTTGGATTCTCGAGACGAAGTTAGTAAAACACTATATTCTTGATTTTTGCCAGGAATCACAGAACCCTGAATTTCGGTCAAACGAAAATCACCGAATTTTGTACACTGGAGTATTATGTTATGCGGAATCGCATAGTGCTTCATATTTTGGCGATAGATCCTCACAAGACAGGGACACAATTTCTTTGGACCCACTAAAACATCAACCCCGTAATTGACTTACATGAAAATTGTTAAATCAATGAAAAACTTTCTTATCTCCAATTTTTTCCGAAACGCAAGATTTGCGAGAAAAATTGGAAAATGTGAAAAATGCATTTCGAGATTCGTATGGACTTTAATTTTCATTGTTTTCAATCAATGGGAATTGGCATTGGCTTTCGTCATTTGTCATCATGCGATGATGTTAATCTAATAAATAAACAAAAAGAGGGTAACCACCCCTCGATGGACTCATCAAGAATGATTGCAATTCAAAACTGGGACTCAATTCTACTTGTTATTCACAGGTAGTTGAGGTATAACACATGAGATTATTTGCTGTCAGAAAATGAGTTTATTTCTTCATTGTAAACGTTAGCCACCTGTGATTAACAAGTAGAGTTCCATAAGAAATGTGTTGAATCACAATTTTAGAATTTTACGATTTTCTCTACGTTCAAGAGATCAGTTTTGAAAATTCACATATAGTAGAATCGAAAGTTTAAAAGCAAATTCCATAATGACATAACCTCATAACCATTACCACAATGACCATATGTATATAAATATGATATCTTAATAGAAAACGTCTAAACATTCTTAGAATATCTATCAGGATAATAAATTTCCATCGGAATACCTATATGTATTTTCTAAACCCTTATTGGTTGATGAAAGTAAAATACCACCAGAATGAAAGTGAATTCAAGATCAAAATAAAAAACTTGAATGTTGCTGGAAACTAATTGTTGATACAATTATAAACAGATGAAGTTGATTTACAACGAAGCCAATGAACTCCGATATCCATTGCCAAGGACTTTTACTTTCGACTTGATCGAGATTCTGCGAGAGTGAGATCAGTTAGCTAACGGTTGCCTGAATCCAATTGGGATATTGTATGTCATGTTGCAAGGTTATGTAAGAAGACTCTTGAACCTAGCATTTGTTTATATGAAAAAATAGGCAATCCAAACCACGTTAAACTTTGCCTGGTGGCTAACACGATGTTTGTGGCATTTTCCAACAAATTCATTCTTAGTTTTCTTTATCGGATTTTATTCAGATGCCAACTCACTAAAATTACGAATTGATAAAACAGGAAAAAGGCTATAGACCTATAATATAGGAATATAGACCTTTAAGACACCATTCTGTATCTAAATCCAGAATTTTCATCACAATCCATTATAAATTTTCGAATTATTGCCTATTGGGATAATTAGATTTCGAACGACCACATTTACGGAACCCTTGGGCGAATTCTGCCATTAACGAACATAACTGCGGCATTCGATATCCGAACCTACTCTGAAAATTTCAGCGTTCAAGTAAGAACCGAATCGAATTTGCCCAGTGATTTGTGATCAGTGCGTCGAAGCTAGTCTTCTGAGACCACTTTCGGCTCAAAATAAGAAAAAAAAAGACATCTTGACGAAATGATATAACGAGCGCTCAAAAATGAAGACGCTCTTTGGATATTCCAAACATCTATTGAAAAATTTTCTGATAATTCATCTGAAATTATTTGTTTAAGTTATTAACACTTTTCCAAAAATTATCAATTGATTAATAATTAATGAAATTTGGCCTGTCCGCATATCTCGTCAAATGTATGGAAGGTGAAAGACGACCAAGTGGTTTATTTTCTGTTATCTTGGTACTCGTAATATAATTTGACTGAAAGCGTCTTTGAAAAACTTCCCAGTAAATTCGGTCACTTTTCAAGCACACTAAAGAGCATCATCCTAGAACCTGACCAACGATAAAAAAGTTCAATTTGGGATAATGATAGATCAGCACGATGGTGAATGAAACAAATATTCCTATAATGCTAGGCCCACTCGGGCTAATGTTTCTGTCATGTTGATAGTTCAATTATCATCGGCGGTAATACAGTCAATTACGGTCAGGTTCTATAAATCATTTCAGAATTCTCCTCGAGATTCTTTAATTTGATGTAGAAGCTGCCTCAACATCTAGGTACTTAACTTTTTGATACTTCTTCAGGATGACTTGATTTCCTGGAATCATTAAAAATCAAACATCTCTGCGGCAACTAATGACTTGAAACGGATGACTTGATCATCTTGGAAAAGCCGAAATTCGATCTTGATTCTCGAACGTACTTTCAGGGTCTTGACATATTGTGATTCAATTTTGTAGATATAAGTTTGAATATTCACCTAGAATTCTGAGAAAATTTGGAGATATGTATTCAACATTGATTCTTTATGAAGGAAGAAAATAACAGTTTTGTATTGTGTTATATTTTTATTCGAAGTTATTTTCATTTATTGTTCATGGCGCATAGGGTCAGAGGCTCAAACGTGGACGACGTCAAAAATGCAGCGAACTGAGAAGGAGGAATCCTTCTGGACATAGAGAAGGATGGTGTAGGGTTCCTTAGGTGTTATGAGCTCAATAACACATAGAGGAGTAGGTCCGCGGAATTTGTGAGCAAAGAGTCTACATCTGCTTGGACTTAACGGACTTTTATAAATCTATGCTTTCTAGTAAATATCAATAATTTATGAGAGATCAAATTTCTTTTTAAAAACAGACTGTCTTCCGAAAAACATAATTATATGATAATATGGATGGCAGTAATATAAAAACACTAGGGAAATAATTTCCTGTCTCAGTCCGTATGAAAAGCATACTTAATGATTCCGCAAAGATTTATTTAATGAGGGGATATATGATGTAATGCTCATATTCAGCTTTCTCTTCAAAGTTATAGGTGAATGATCTGAACCATTCACAAGAAATTACTTAATTATGATATAGATAATATTCGGTTGGGACACTGGCCGGTAGATGGTTAGTTGTCTGTTCTACAAGAAAATGAGGAACTGATTGGAGCTCCTCATTAAAATGTAAATTCCAAACAAACTGATTTGAATTTCATGAGATGTAGGTGATTATCGGTCGGAGAATCGAATGAAATCAAAATATGGAACCAGTTCATTTCTGCAGTCATACTTGAATGTATTTAGAATACATTTTCATGCTGGAAAAGTATTCTTTAGAATGAAGGTGTTCACCTGCATATCCACTTCCAATAAATTTCTTTATATCGTTGTATACAGGCTGATTTTTTTAACTGTAATGTTTCATTAGACGTTATTTCAGGAACGAATTTTGATACAAATTCAAGATTCTGTATTTTTGTTTTATAGCACTTGAACAAACACATGATTAGAAACCTGGCTCAAGTCGTGAAATAAAAATTTTATTCAATAACAGAAAAACTACTGATTTTAAATACATGAAATGCTTGGCGCACCTTAAATATTTTTTGGAGAGCAATCGATCGGAATACGAAATTATATGATTACCATTTGGAAAAAATGGGATTTCATAATTTTAATGAGGCAAAATAAAATTCTCACAATGAGGGATTTTGGAGATATAAACACTGATTTGCGACACAAAGAGGACAATCAGGCTTGTAGTGCAGGTTAGGCATATCATACATCAAATCAGTGCAGAATCAAAGGAAGAATTCAATTCAAGTATGTATAAATATACAGGGTGTTACATTCATAATCACGAAGTTCACATTCATTTCCGGTAGAACCGGAAGTAGATTCCGCTTGAAAATATTTTTGAATTCAAGTTCACGTACAGGGTATCTCATTTTAAATTACAGATGGCTATTTTCGTTATTTTCGATCAACCCGTATTGTTCAAATTAGCAGAGTTGTAGTATTTGTCCTGAATCGTCAAAATCTGAAGACAAAATTGACATATATGTAAGTCAATCGCTTGTCAGATTTTTGACATGTGTCTTGCTTATTTTGATTGGGACACCTTGTATATTTTGCAGTATATCTACTTGAAAAAAACAATTAATTTTATGTATCACAGGCAAACTTACGTTCAACTGTTTATTTGTCGTATGATTTGCTATTGTGTATAAGGTAATTATTATGACTTTTTTAGTTGAATATTTTTTCATTTATCAACAACATTTATAACGTACTAATTCTAACAAAAATAACGATATTACATAATTAATATCTTAAAAACAGTTAAACGTAAGTTTGCCTGTAGTACAACCAATTAATTGTATTTTTGAGGAGAATCGATATACTAAAAAATATACAGGGTGTCCCATTTAAAATAAGCAAGACATATGTCATAAATCTGACAAACGATTGACATATGTCAATTTTGCCATCAGATTTTGACGATTCAGGACAAATACTACCACTTTGCTAATTTGAACTATACAGGGCGATCAAAAATAACGGAAATAGTCATCTAGTAATTCATAATGAGACACCTTGTACCTACTCTGCAACAAAAATACAGAATCTTGAATTTATATCTGAATTCCTTCCTCGAATAAGTCTAATGGAACATTGAAATCATTAGTAAATGAATTTTTGGATGGAATCGAAATTCACTTTTTCGATTTCGCAGTCGAGTTTTGACCAGAGGAATGATTACTCCTGGATTTTTTGAGATTCTTGATGCCTCCGGTTCCACCAGAAATAACACAAACTTTTAAATGAATTATATTTGATTATGAAAATTGATTCTGAGTTTTTTAATGTGAAATTTCCGCTGGAAAATTGATTTCAAATTTACGAAAAAAAAAACTGAAAAATGGGTATGGCATTGGTCTTACAGAACTGTTCATTACAGTATTTTATTTAGTAATAGTATACGGATATACTCTGTATTAACTATGCAGATTATATTGTGTGTTAATTGATTGTGGGATACAAATAATATTCGATACTTATTCATTTGCTTTTTTGTGGCAATTGCCCGGTATGCTTTCTTAATGTTCAAGGTCACATTTGATATCGTTATCGGAATAATGCATGCCAGCATTTATCTAGAAAACTAAAGTTTTGAAAATATGTCGATCCGCTATGTAATAAAACAATGTAGCCTTTTCCACATACTATCTTCATTTATGCGTTATTGCAAGACAAACAATGAGATATCTCTACGTTTATGACCATCTTCCTGATCATTCCAAAAAAAGAATATTTGTCTCAAATAACTCTGGGCAGCTTCGGAATATCGGTCATTTGATCAAAGTGAAAATAACTTGGGTATGACATTTGAAAGTGGTTTTCCTCTAATGTCTTCATGAGAGGATACGAATCATTTTCGCGTATTCGGTACAGAGAGTGGTCCTGAGGGGAGCATAGCTTTTATTCACTTCGGAAAACCTACAAAGTCCGTCGCAAGTTTAGTAAAATCTAAAACTTTACTTCCAAACACAGTGTTCGTTACTTTTATCTCCACTGAAGCGCATGGCAAATCGCTGCCAAAGTGAATAGACCGATAAATCGCAAGACTTTCCTTTGAAACTAATTTCAAAGGAAACAAAATAAAACTACAGTTTCAAAAAGAAAGAACTGGTTAGTAATATAGCAGACAAAGTTTATTTCGAAGGGTTTTTTAATCATCTAAAGTAAAATATTATAAAACATAAAAAATAAATATCACAATCCACATCATTGGTCACTCACTCACTTCATAGCTCACTTCTCGTCACCTAAACGAGTGGGTTTTAGTCCTGAAATCGTACTTGAGATCTCCTTCGATAATTTCGGTAACCGGTTTGACATCTTCGCCTTCGTAATTTCCTATCGGGGGTAGAGAAACCTGTCGGAACAACTGACCCAGTCCGCGGAGGTGCGCCACTTCCTCGAAGCCGGTGTCCAGCTTCAATTTACCAAACTTTGGGCGTTTTTTGTTTACCTTCGATAGGTCGTAATAGAAATTATCCTCGATAATGGGACTCGTGTGGTGGAATTTGAACGTGACATGGGACGGTTTCGTGTAGGTAAACTGCTGGTAGTCCTGGTCGGCGTCGTCTACGTGGATTAGGAAGCCGCCGTCTCTGGGTCTCCTGAAAATAGGATTATGACAATTCATGGGTGTTTATTGCGGCTTTATGTCGTCGATAATGGTGGGATTGTTCTGGTTGTATTTTACTGTGATGACGTTTTTAGGGATTTATGTGATTACGAGGAAATGCACGCTATGTGCGTTCCGACTAAGGGTGTTGATGAAATATCGATATTTGAAACGTATACTCCATTCACTTTTATTTAATCACATAGGAGGTCATGGTTTCGTTTTAAGGAGTTGGTGCACCTGATGAAAAGTCTGTGCACGTACATAAAATATCGTAAATGACAAAACAACGTTGCCAGTTCCTTTGTTTACATCAAAGTAAAAGTGTCAAAGATATTCCACATTTTGTTAGTTCGAATCGATCGGCGATTTTGGGGCGAAATATCGATAGGAAATCACCTATTTTTCCGTTCTTCGTCGTCCAGAAGATGTTTCCCGTCGATATGAGTACTTCGTGCAAGTGTCATTTTTTCCTTTCACGACTTTTGGCGTGAGTACGAACGGCAAATTTGAATTGGACTAAAAATCGATTTACAAGCATAAATAAAGCGAAAGTAGATACTAATGGACCTTTTTACACTTGATAACCAAGGTTTTTTAGGTATCTGGCCGTTTAGAAAGATTTCAAACGAAATTCCTTTCCCCTGGAAGTTTGGTTAGTTTCCGAGTTTCGGTATCGTTTTTGGTGCTCAAAATTTATTTGGAATGTGTAAATGGACAAAAAAGGCTTCCTTATATGATCTTCGGACAAAAGCAACCGGAAAATATGGTTCAGGTAGGATTTTCGAGGAATTATGAGGAAAGAACTTGCAGAATGAAATTGCACGATTTTCGTACCTAAACAGGTTCTGGATGGCCATCATTGGTCTCTAAATGATTATTGTTGATCGTTTTCACGTTTAAAAAAAACACGTCGAAGAAGCTGAAAAAAAGAAGAAATATGACTATATTGCATTCAACGGTAGTTGAATTCAGATTCCGATGAATTGAAATTTGTCACTGGAGCTTTCATTCCTATCAATCCTTTGCCGAAAGTAGAAATTGGCTATATTGAACCAGAATACATCGGTTTTTTCCATATTCCACAGTTTGTGTCTTATTTTAGAACAGGTGAATGATAAATGTGAAGCATATGTTTGACCTATTTCATTTTATTTGTACAAACCTACTATGGTAGTAATGTATGAATATTTTTTAAACTAATAAATTACTATACAGTCAGAATATTTTACTCCTTGTTCATAAGATCAAATAAATGAAATGTGTATCTATAAAGCTTTCAGGAATTGACATTCTTGCTTATTAATTCATAACCAAAAATAACCAAAACTCAATTACTACTGAATTGAAATTATTAGTTTCCCTGTAAACAAAGTCGTTAATTCAGATATTATGTTTATTTTCTTTGTGATGAATGAATAAAACTGTTATTTATTTGAAATAAAAAAATATTAGAAATAGAAATGTTATGCACCCTCACAATCATATCACATACAATATCATGATGAAAACAAAGCACATCGATAAATCTTTACAATCGTAAATCCAAAAACTCCCTTACATGTAGAATATTGTTCACAATTTTCTGTTGTATTCTCCAAAATGAAATATACATTCTGAGAAGTACGCTAAGAATGTAGAAAGGGCAACATAGTGTTGACTTGGAACGTAAAAATATTTTGAAAAACGTCATAACTTCGATACAGAGTGGAATGTGTCAAATTTCCAAGGCCAGAGTTCTGATTTTATAATTGTGAATGGAATATAACTATGTTCGAACGGTTCAGAATTTTCCGTGTAGGTACACCATGGTGCAGGCAATTTTATGAGTGTAAACAATGGAATCATACCATTCGGCAAAAAAAAATAATTCAACATTATAAGATGATCAGAATTATTTAATATAAATATCAACAAATGCTGTGATCGATCTTTGAACCCTGAACTACCCAGCATATGGGCCACCCTGCATTTGAAACAATATTACCTTCAATCCTACTATTGAAAGCAATATGTTTACTATCTACTGCTCTAATGCAGGGTTCCCGTTCCTAGCTACAGTGGAGATGGGTGTGGTTCTCACTAAAATTAATAGATTTATGGGCGCCAGGTAAATTTGACCCGGAATCAAAAACCCTTACTGTGGAAATCCTCAAATTTACCAAAAGGACAATCACATAAAACATACAACTTTGCCCAGTAGACGTATAATATTTCAAACATACAAGAATACCAATAGATGAAATATTCGGGGCTTATTAATATAGTATGGTGGTGAAAAAGCTTACAATAGTGACTGATCTAAAAGTGGAAATTGAACGGGGTAACTTTATTGTGATAAAAAGAGACGAGTCGCATGAGCTCAGGCGCAGCACGTGATGGGGTACTATATACCAACTGATACTGAGGGAACAAATATTCAATTTCAACCGAACAATATATCATAAAATCTAGATATGCTATTTACTTATTACTAACGTGGCCAAATATATCAAATTATATGACTGTGTCATATACAACACTATAATCCAAGTCTTTATCTTACGTCCCTCCTGTTAAGGGGAAATCTGGTGCACGTTGGCTGTCTCGTACACCACCCTCTCTGCTCTTTCAACCTCCTGATCTCCAGCCACTCCGTCCAGGTAACCTATATACGTTGGCTGTCTCGTATATGCTGGCTGTCTTGTAATCGTTCACCTTCTGTCTCCAATTCAACAACTTCCTCCAACGAAGCTGGTATACGTTGGCTGTCTCGTATACTGCTTTTCAACCCAATCAATACTTGTCCAATGATCAGATTGGATACACTTATATGAAAGCCTATCCTAAAAACCCTGTAGAAGGAAACCCTAGTTTACTAGTATCCTTCGACATGAAATAACCAAACACACAGAAAACACTCACAAGAAAGGAATCGAATCTATGCCTCTACATACCCTGATCTTTGGGGTTTATTCCACGTTATCGTCTTGTGTGAAAATCACCCAGGAATACACAAATGGTACCAATCCTGATGACAAACTCCAATTCACACTTCCAGGTAATGGGTATAATCCTCTTTCGAGTGTGATACTGACAAACTATTCAACAATCTATAGCCAGAACCACTTCCTACAAATTCCCAATTTAATCCCAAAAATGGATGACTTCATAAATCATTTATTAATTGAGAAAATTCGTATCCCATTCACCTTTCTCGATCGATAACCTTTATTTCCAGTTTTTACCGAAAACCTGACAGACACAAAGAGACATAGAATTGCGATAATGACATACCTAATCCCACAGAACACAAATGATTCAAACCAGCCACGGAGCCGGCTGACCTAACTTCCACATATACTCCGTAAACGACGTAAACAAATAAATAACACGTAACAGACCCCCCTTACCTTAAAGAAATTCACCCGAGAATTTCTTAGCAGGCTGTCAATAAAAAAATTTAGCCTACTATCACGTCGGACCGCTCGAAAGCTTTCAGGTCCTTGAGGTGCCAAACACCCTTCACGACGCCACTGTTATCTTTGACCTTACAAGTCCAAGGTGATGATACCCTGAGACTTATTTTGATACTTCGGAGCCCATCCAGTCTATCAGTCTGTATTGGCGCTGCTTGCACCACCAAAACTCCATCGGTTTCAGAACACCCCGAGGGTAAAGTTTCAACATAGTTCAGATCTGGTCCTAAACAACCTCTTCTAGACGGCAAAAAATACAACTCCATCAACCTCTTCTGACGACAAATTGATTTCAACTCCAGCAAAGCATCAACAATACCTAAATTCACCCTATCCAAATAGTAAGGATGCAAATCTTTCCTAACAGTTTTCAATTTTTCCCGCTCTGCAATACCCTGAAACAAACAATCGAACATTGGGGACATCACTATCACGAACACTATTATCGTCTCATTCGGACCCATAATATAAAACTATCCAAGATAAATCCTTGAATGGAAACAAACCAGAACATGAACAAGAGTCTAAGTCGATCAACTCAAACCAACCAAGCTATAACCTGCAAAAACAAATTTCACGAAAAGCTAAAGTTCCCCCTTGTTTCACCAAATCACGCCTCAAAACCCTTCCTCGGGCCCCACGTTGGGCGCCAATTTATTACCTTCAATCCTACTATTGAAAGCAATATGTTTACTATCTACTGCTCTAATGCAGGGTTCCCGTTCCTAGCTACAGTGGAGATGGGTGTGGTTCTCACTAAAATTAATAGATTTATGGGCGCCAGGTAAATTTGACCCGGAATCAAAAACCCTTACTGTGGAAATCCTCAAATTTACCAAAAGGACAATCACATAAAACATACAACTTTGCCCAGTAGACGTATAATATTTCAAATATACAATAATCCCAATAGATGAAATATTCGGGGCTTATTAATATAGTATGGTGGTGAAAAAGCTTACAATAGTGACTGATTTATAAGTGGAAATTGAACGGGGTAACTTTATTGTGATAAAAAGAGACGAGTCGCATGAGCTCAGGCGCAGCACGTTATGGGGTACTATATACCAACTGATATCGAGGGAACAAATATTCAATTTCAACTGAACAATATACCATAAAATCTAGATATGCTATTTACTTATTACTAACGTGACCAAATATATCAAATTATATGACTGTGTCATATACAACACTATAATCCAAGTCTTTATCTTACGTCCCTCCTGTTAAGGGGAAATCTGGTGTACGTTGGCTGTCTCGTACACCACCCTCTCTGCTCTTTCAACCTCCTGATCTCCAACAACTCCGTCCAGGTAACCTGTATACGTTGGCTGTCTCGTATATGCTGGCTGTCTTGTAATCGTTCACCTTCTGTCTCCAATTCAACAACTTCCTCCAACGAAGCTGGTATACGTTGGCTGTCTCGTATACTGCTTTTCAATCCAATCAATACTTGTCCAATGATCAAATTGGATACACTTATATGAAAGCCTATCCTAAAAACCCCTGATCTTTTGGGGTTTACTCCACGTTATCGTCTTGTGTGAAAATCACCCAGGAATACACAAATGGTACCAATCCTGATGACAAACTCCAATTCACACTTCCAGGTAATGGGTATAATCCTCTTTCGAGTGTGATACTGACAAACTATTCAACAATCTATAGCCAGAACCACTTCCTACAAATTCCCAATTTAATCCCAAAAATGGATGACTTCATAAATCATTTATTAATTGAGAAAATTCGTATCCCATTCACCTTTCTCGATCGATAACCTTTATTTCCAGTTTTTACCGAAAACCTGACAGACACAAAGAGACATAGAATTGCGATAATGACATACCTAATCCCACAGAACACAAATGATTCAAACCAGCCACGGAGCCGGCTGACCTAACTTCCACATATACTCCGTAAACGACGTAAACAAATAAATAACACGTAACAACAATTGCATTTGGATAATGGAAAATCACTAACGACAGTGTTTCATAAAAATGTTTCGTGTGAAAAGAAAATCGTCGATAGATTTCTTGATCATTAGATTAGTTCACATACCGTCCATCTAACGAATTGTTCAACTTTCCTTGATTGGCTTCACCTCATAGCGATCATTCATATATTTGATCTAATTGAAAGAAAGTTGTTCCCAACATCATTATCTATACACGAATGAATGGAAGTGTCGTTACACCTTGGAGTTCTGTCCATTATCAATTTCGATCGAAAATACGTATCATTATTCGAAAACAATTCAGAATCAAGTTGAAACCTTGTCGGGTTTCCATAAAGAAAAAAATTTGATAAATACATATTCATAATTGACTTGCCGTACCTATCAGCGGTACTCACGCCACTGAAAACTTACCTATCGCCAAAAAGAGCTGTGATTTCCTTCGCAATACATAAGAGGAATAGAGCCTGAAACAAATGGAATGAATCAGCAATAATGGCTTAAACTTCTCGATTACGACCATTCCGAATATCTCCAAGAAAATTTTATTTAAAATAAGTTCAACTAATGATGATTGTAATATAACTGGTAATTAAAATTACGAGGTATTTATAATGATTAATTTACCAAAAAAAAGCTCCTCCGTGACAATGCTTGAGCATTGCCGTGACCAGGATTCGAACCTGGGTTACTACGGCCACAACGTAGGGTCCTAACCACTAGACGATCACGGCTACCGGAGCTGTGAGAGTTTGTTTTAGTAGCGCTCATCAACTTCCACATACTAGGTATTGCCGTTTAATTCGATTGAACAATTATTGCAATACAGGGTCTTTCACGAGGAAGGAACCTCACCCATATTTATACGGGAAACTACTGAACGTATTTTCATGAAATTCAGCACTTATAAGTATTTCACGATGCTGATGAAATCTAAAATATTTTCAAGGCATGAGCACTAGGGTGGAGCGATTTTCTCAATTTTATAATCTGATGATGCCTGGTATCGGAATGAATGTCTTTTAGGGTGAGTATAGACCAAAAAAAATCTCACTCTTATCGGACTTAATCTTCAGGTTCCTAGAAGGGGGGGGAAATTTCCCATTATCAGTAAATATTTCAACTTCGAATTTCAAATCTATAACATATTTTTATTATAGTTTTTTAATCCTTTGTGTTATAATTCATCTTATTCTTTTCTGAAAACTCATAAAAAGACCGAAGGGCGTCGCCAGGAGGGGCAGCTCCTAGAGCTCAAAAATCCCTTGAAAACGTATGAAATAGTAACATAATATACGAAAATCAGTTCATTTTTTCTATTCTGATTGTATCTTGCCCCCCCTAGCTCAATTGCCCCCCCTGGCTGGCAACGCCCTTGAAAAGACCTGTGCCACTCACTGACTTATTTTCAAATTCCTATCAGCCATTTAAATTCAATAATTCAGCTTGTTTCCACTCTCTTACTAGTATAATAATTACTTATCTGGAAAACTACTAGATTACTAAGATTATACAGAGTGGGCCATTGAAAACGAAACAGCGGCTCTGATGTAGGTCGGCAGAACCGAGTTATATAAAAACGCTCGCACACGTCAACAACATTTTCGAGGGGGACATCGTTCGCGAAGAAATTCACCCGAAATACATTTCATCCCTTGGAGCTGTGACCACCACCCCTAAATTTTTGAATGGCACGATATGGCAAGTGATACCTCATTTGAAAGGTAGCTTCTTTCTCAATATCAGACAACAAAAATAAATTAATTCTATAGATTCGTTTTCGAGATATAGGAACTTGAAGTTGGGAAATAACTTTTTATTCACTCAATCAATAAAAATAAAATCTAACATTGCAACTGTTTAAAGATCTCCAGATTTAACCCCACTCGACTTTTTCCTGTGGGGTCACTTGAAAAACAAAATCTATGCAACCGAATCAGAATCTCTGGAAGATTTACGACATAGAATTATTGAAGAATGCCGTCGAATAACGCTGGAAATGCTACGAAATGTGAGGTCTCATTTTGAACAGAACTTGTACTATTGTATGGAAATGGGTGGTAGACAGTTTGAACATTTAATTAATTGACAATGATAATCTTTAAACAGTTGCATTGTTAGATCTTATTTTTATTGATTGAGTGAATAAAAAGTTATTTCCCAACTTCAAGTTCCTATATCTCGAAAACGAATCGATAGAATCAATTTATTTTTGTTGTCTGATATTAAGAAGGAAACTACCATTCAAATGAGGTATCACTTGCCATATCGTGCCATTTAAAAATTTAGGGGTGGTGGTCACAGCTCCGAGGGATGAAATGTATTTCGGGTGAATTTCTTCGCGAACGATGTCCCCCTCGAAAATGTTGTTGACGTGTCCGAGCGTTTTTATATATCTCGGTTCTGCCGACCTACAGAGCCGCTGTTTCGTTTTCAATGGCCCTCTCTGTATATTACTCAATATATTAAGTCAAGTTTGTTATACCTATAGGCTCTAAGTAAGATTGAGAAATTGGTCATAAAATTATGACTATTATGAGGCACTTGTCAATGTTCAATTTTCATTTTTTTCTAGATAGAATAATCCGATAGCTCAGCAATCTGAAACACGTTCCTTTAAGCCTTTAGCCAAGCAACGAGCTTGAGAAATTGGTCATAAAAGTATGAGGCACTTGTCAATGTCCAATTTTTCCTAGATAGAGTAATCCGAAAGCTCAGCAATCTAAAACACGTTCCTTTAGGCCTTTAGCCAAGCAACGAGCTCGAGAAATTGGTCAAAAAATTATGAGGCACTTGTCAATGTCCAATTTTCATTTCTTTCTAGATAGAGTAATCCGAAAGATCAGCAATCTAAAACACGTTCCTTTATCAAGGTGAAAGGTGGTGAAAGAAAACTCCCACCTCAACGGAGTTAATCTTGAAATAGAGGGTGGTTCTTGGGTATTTTCGTGAGGTTCACAGTTTATTTCACGACTGAATTACCCTGTATTCTTTGAAGTCCATGATGATATGTTCTGAAAAAATCAAACAAACACCTCAAACCAACCCAAAAATACAGGGTGTCCACTTCACCTCCATTGTGAATAGTTCCTATAATAATGGATCATCCACTATGAAGTCTGGGTAGTTCAGGATTTTTCGATGTAACAACAACATATCTAGTGAAATAGTTCATTTTGCGAACGTTTTCGCTCTGGAACTGACATATTTTATACTTTCAAAATCGGGAATGCATTCAATTATGGATAACCCTGTATTCGTAACGATTTTCGGTCATTTTCCTCTATATGGTTGCCCTCTGGGGATGGAATGAAATGTTTTATGAGAAAAATTGGAATTCATTCGATTCTGTTTCGAGAAACGCGCGTAGTGAAAGTGGGTAATTCTCAAATTTAACGCCCTGTATCTCAGAAACTAGTCCTAGGATTGAGTTGGGGCCATGAACACTTTTGATCAATAGGTCGAGTACTACATTATACCAAAAATTAGAATATTTGACGGAACGCCATTTGCCAAAAGGAAAGTGCGGGGTCCTTTGTAACGATCTTGTACATGTGCAGAAGAAACCATCATCGCCCGTTGGTGAAGCTGTATACCTACTTCTGAATATTTCTAAGCAGCATGCATTTCTGAATATTGTTCCCCGTATGAAAAACGCAATAATACTGAAGCATGATAACCTGATCGATATATGAAATTGATAACATGTTTAAATATTGATTGGTCAGAGATATCGATACTCAAGAGCATAATTTCCTCATTTTCAGAAGGCACCACTAGAACCACCAACACGACATTAGTTAGCTCTCACTTTTTCTTAAGATCATTTTCCTATTCTAAGGACTTAAGTTCCCAGAACCCTTCGATTGAAAAAAAAGTATCACGCTTATAATCTAAATGGTTATTGTGATTCCTGTGGCCACTAAAAATCGATCGACATCGCCTTCAATGTGAACTTAAATTAAGGGTTGAGGTGAATATGTAAAGGAAAGGCATAAACATTTCTGGAAGACCAAATCACGTATTTCCAATAAAATCCCAAAATATACGCCTCTGCGGTATAAAATCACTAATAAAGTAATAACAAATTGAACATACTTCTTACCTGGTAAACATGCAAATAACTTTTCATGTTGATTGGTCTCTACTGAGGATGCACTGCTTGCACGGCACGCTTTTATGTTATTATTTGAAGAAAGTACGCCATTCGTATAGAAGAATAAAATCACCTCAAGCAATTTTATTCTTGCATGCAATTGAGGATATATTACAAAATGATCATCATTACGCGGGTAAGCAGGAACTTCGTATTTGTTTCTTCTGCGATTCCGGGCAGCAATTCATTTGATGATTTCAATATCCTGAGGCTAGGATTGCGTGAATCCTTTTATTATAATGAAAGAGCGTCTCCATTGACAGATAGACGAATTATTGTTGGATAACTCTATCAGTTAGGATGACGCTTGAAGAAATTATGGGTAGTAATTATATCTTTCTTAAAAATGTTTTCAGAGCATTGATCTCGAAAAATGTACAATTCCCGAATGAAATATTCGAATTTCAATGCTCAGTTACCTACTAATTAGTAGGTTGGAAAGGGCAGTAAGGATTCTAAGAAATGAAGATCCGCCCTTGAAAATTGTCGCTGAGCATGAAATTGCGAACCATGGAGCCTTCCTATTCCGAGCTGCACAAAGGGCCCTGGAGAAGTTCAGCATAACCGGCGTATCGATCAATCCTGAGCTCGCTGGAACACCGATCACTCTCAAGCGGACCAAAGAAGCCTAGCAATAGCAAGACTGATCCGAAAGTCTCAGTCAGATACATTACTCGAACATCATATGAGTAAAACCTTGCACTCCATATATTTCAGGAGTTTGAAAGACCAGGACCTGTCTGAAGGGGTGTCTTTCGCCTTTCTAAAGTCAGCTAGCCTTAAGTCAGAGACGGAAGGATTTGTGATGGGGTGTCAAGATGGAGTACTAAATACGAGATGGTAGAAAAAGAACATCATGAAAATGGACACCCCAACAACTTGCAGGGCTTGCCAAAACGTAATCTCTAATCTCGAGCTCAATATTGTTCACATCGTAAAAGTGTTCATTTCGCGCAGAAATTTGAACATATAATGGAACTATTTTTTGGCGATGATACCGAAATAGTTCCAATATCATATCATAATTAATAATGTAATAATGATAGGATGAGGTGATTAGGAAAAGAAACACCCAGAGCGGTATGAATATATTAGAATAAAAGAAGCGGTGTAATTATTACATGAGTGCATCTTGGTTCATTATAGGTTGATAGGTACCTACTGGAATGGAAATCGGTAAGCAATAAAATCTTCGAGCATTTATTGTTCAAATTATTCCTCGAATTCTTTAGAATTTTAACAAGGAGATTGTTAGTAACATGTAAATTCAGATCGCATCTAGCAGCTTAGCTTCACTCTACTTAACACTTAACATACATGAACTTTTCCTATTTCTGGAAACAGAATGTTCTGCTCATCAATTCCAGTGTTTACTTGCCACAAATGGCCAAATGAATTTTCTCTGGTTATTTTCTAATGTGATATTTCTGGATTATGTGATTTTTTCAAATATCGAATGAAGAGTGTCAACTGAAAGTCTGCATGTGTCTGGAGGAATTCGTTCCATATTTATGGAATTAGATCTGATCGTTTGAGATTATTTCTGAGAAATTCCAAAAATAGAGATATCGTGTGGAGATTATATGTACCTATAGGGCGCGTCAGCAAGGCGTACGGCTAAAATAGCGCCTATATAACTGTACCGTGTGGAAAAAACTTTTATGGCATGGTTATAAGGTGGACAAAAATCTACAAACTGAAAATAATTTCAGATAGACAGGGTGCATCAAAAAAGAGTTATAGCAAAATATGTAGTTTTTGGAATGGAACACCCTGTATTTCATGACATCATTTTTCGAGGATAACAAGAGCTTTACATTTGTACCTCATTTTCCAAATTTCATTACGGCGTTGCCACCTAATCCGTATTTTCAGGATATTTTTAGTGTTTTAAAGTGTTCATCAGAATTATAGCAACCGCTGTGTTCGAACTATGTTAACGAAATTTTTACAGTAGTTAGCTTAAAGTATCAGCTTCATCATCCGGTAAATATCTGATTTTTTTTTATACAGTGTGTCTAATATAAATTCAACAATTTACTCAAATTGAATATGCGATAACTCAATTTTTTCAAGTGCCATGAAAATTTCATAAAAGAGAAAAATACAGGGTGTTCCATTCATTGGCGCTCGCAGGGGAGGGCAGGTGGGGGCACGGAGATTTTGATGGCCTCATTGTTTTTCAGCACAACATCCTCAATATCACTTTCTAATCTTCATTTGGCCCCCCTGAGAAAAATTCCTGCGGGTTTCTGCGGGCGCCCATGGTTCCATTTGAAAAAATTGATAATCGCATTCGTTTACCGAATGATACCTTAAGCTAACTACTGTTAATATTTTGTTTACCTAGATTGAAAACAAGAATTTTGATGAACCCCTCAAAACACTAAAAATATCCTAAAAATACGAATTACGTGGCAACGCCGTAATGCAATTTGATAAATGAGGTATAAGTGTGAAGCTCTTGTTGTCCTTATGCCATGAAATACAGGCTGATCCATTTGGAAAAACTACATATTTTTCCGAAACTTTTTTGACGAACCCTGTACCTATATGTAAAATTATTTTTAGTTTATAGATATTTGCAACCATATCATATAAGTTTTTTTCGACAAGGTATAGATTAGGCGCTTTTCTAGCCCTAGTTACGCCTTGCTGACGTACCATGTATAGGATGCTTTTGGTGAATTGGATTATTTCAATGAGTTGTGCCTTTTGTTAAAAATGAAGACTCATCTTTGAAAACAGCCTGTATATTCAACTGCATCGACAGACGGTTCACGTAACAGAGAAACCGATCTGAAAAGTCGTAGATAATTCCGAACTAACAAAGATACAGTTCAAACTTGTGTGAAATAGGTCATCCTGTACCAACTTTCATGTTTCCTTCCATGTGTCAAGTTCACCTTATCCAAGAAAGATGAACATACTCATTTCAATTTAGGCGTTTATAGAAAATAAGATGAAATGAAGAATAGCTTCTCTCAAGGTTATTTTATCTTCTTTTATTTGAAAACTTACAAAAAAGGTCAGAACGCGAAATCACAAACCAACTAAAAACTTGCAGAAAGCACAAACACTGACGTTAATTCCTCTATTCTGACACAAACGTCTGTCAAAAATTACTGGTATGTGATTGTTGAATTCTTATTTCTTATTTTATTTCAGTTTATCTGTATCATCCAAAGTATTTTGCTCTTATTCATATTTTATTCTTATCTTATTCATAACTTTTCTTTTTTTTTGGTGTAGGTATAAACCCGCCTAGAGATCGTACAGAAAAAAACATAAAGCCTTAGCCACTGTTGAAATTCATACGAATCCTAATGACACCTCACACGGCTGTAGCGCGTGAAAAAAAATAGAAACGCATTATACAAATACTTAGAGAACATTATATAGGTTAGGTAACACCCTTCTGGTGGAACTCAAGGTTCAGTTTAATGACAAGAGTGATATCTCAATGCTCGGATTCATCGATCATTTTCTGTGGAGTTTCAGATTAATTCTACAAAATTGACGATGAATTTTGGATCCCCATCAATGCTGAGCCCAGTCCAAAAGATTTCCTTCATGGTCAAATATGAAGCAAAGTGAGAACTGAGACGTCCGGAAGTGGAAGAACATCATATTTCATAACTCATTTCAATTCTCGTCGAGTTTGACCTCCATCAGTTATCAAGATTGCGCAAATTACGTAACAAAAATTCTTCGTGACAAGTGCAATCGCTAGACAACCATTGGATTTGAATGTGTTTGGCTGATATGTGAATTTTAATTTTGTAATTGTAATTGATTTTGATTAAACTGATCAATCCTAGGTCTTCCAAGGACACCCCTCAGAAACTACAAGCTCCGAAGGATACAACTTGTATGTACGAGTTGTTTTGAGTAGCATAAGGTATGGTCCTGAAGTTTTGGGAAAAATTTCAAAAGCATATAACTCTGACTTAAATAATCTTATATTTTTATCAAATCATTCAACAATTTAACTTAACTATCCTTATTATAAATCAAAATTCAAATAACAGAAAAGGGATCATTTTTTTCGATTTGCATAATAATTCCCCTGACACGTTGATTCTCAATAAGACCAGGTGAAATTTTTCCCAAAACTTTAGGACCATACGTTATTCATTTTCTGTCTAAAAATTCCTTTCAGAATCGAATGTGAAAAAGGTTTGATTGATTGCAAAAAGGTTTAGTTGAAGGCAACAATCCTTTATTTTAATGAGAAAAAATTTCTATTCGATGTCGAAAATGTCTGGAGCCAACAATATGGTTATTGATTATCTACAGCGTATACAAAAAAGAAGAGTGCTATAGACATAACAAAATATTTTCCACAAATCTTCCTCCATAACGGAATCAGTGATTACTTAAATTCCTTCAGCAATTACCTACTAGAATGAGCATTATTGCGATAATGAAATACGTTGTGATGCAAATTTATTTTTTTATTCACGAGGATGAAAATTTATTCTACTCACTATTACGATTTTCCGTTTCAATATGAAATCTCAAATTCTCCATTATTCCAGAAAATTCACTTACACACCACATCTTCGAACAAGTAGCCAATAAAATGATCCAACAAGTTATGAATCCACGTCTTTTCTTAGTAAACTCATAATTATTCTAATCCCTTCATAATCTCGGTGCAGCATCCCATCAGAGAGGTGAAGGTGTGAGGAAAATAAAAATTAAGACGAAAGTGATATCATTTTTAAATTAATGACCGCCAGTGAAGGTACACCGGTCAGCTAGTCAGACTAGCGTATAGAAAGTCACTTTTTTGTTCCAGCTAGTTTAATTCTTGGTCATTAAACATATTTCTTCGGAACACACCTAGCGACCTAGCTCAAGTACAAATCAATTCATCTAGTCATGGTTTTTTGAGTTCGAAGGAATTTCAGAGCCAAGAGCGATACTAAGTAGAAAATAAATATCTGAATTTGACATCTTATTGCACCGCTTGCAGATCGAGCAGAACTGGCTTAAAGGAACTTTCAGTTTCGATAACTTTCCCTCAGTGAGGATATGGTGAACTTGACACATGAAAGAGAACATGAAAGTTCGTATAGGATGTCCCATTTCACTGAAATTTGAACTGTTTCATCGTTATTCCGGAATTATCTACGACTTTTGAGATCGGTTTCCCTGTTACATCTGTCGATATAGGTGAATCTACACTCTACAGGCTGTTTTCAAAGATGAGTATTTATTTTAAACAAGAGGTACAACTTATTGAGATTATCTTATTCACCAAAAGCACCTATAGAAAAATTTCAAGCTGGTGAACTTCAAAGTTATGGACCTGATACCATTTTCATGAAAAGCACAGCGCGTAGTCTCTTGCGGAGCACAGCCGTGTCACGTTCGAGCATGGTTTCTCTAAGCATCAGCCTGACTTTGAGACTACATTTTCCTTAAAATATTCCCTAGGCTGTGAATGTATCATCGGTGGCCACGTAAGCGCATTTTTAAGACGGCTGTGGCCACGGTTACGCTTTTGAAAAGTATTTCGGTCGTTGTATTATAGATTACTAGCGACGCGCATGCTTTGCACGGATGCAAGGTAATCCTCATAAACAACGGTAGTGCCGGCGCCGCACCGTTATGTCCCTGCATTTCGAATCAGTAATATTTTCGGAAATATTCATTTAATTCACATGCTGTAAAGGGTGATATTGATCTATATTGAATGGACAATGTATTTAAGGTACTTTACTGGATGAGGATTGATGCTGAATTGCTTATAATAACTTCCTAAATAAGCCATTTTTCCCGTGAAATGTGAAGGATAAAAATGGCTATTGTGGGTTATCCTTAAGAGATAGACATATACCATCGTGGACATTTTTTGTTGACCTTTTTTAGGTGTACAATACCGAGTACATAATTTTGATTTATCTCGTGGGGTTCAGTCACCGTTTGCAATAAAATGTTTTATTTACGACATCACATTAGAAACCTGTAAAATCTTCAGTGTTTCTCTACCATATTATGCATGTCCCATACATATAAACCTTCCTCTTGAATCACTTTATCTATTAAAAAAAAGCGTTTCAAAATCCGTTGCGTAGTTTTGAGGATTTAAGCATACATAGGGACAGACAGCGAAAGCTACTTTTTTATACTATGTAATGATAATAAGGAGTGTCTTTTTTGGGTGAAATATTACAAAAGGATTAATTTGAACAACCAGCAACGTTATTGAATTATACGTGTATAGCGTGTTGTTATTTATTATGGATCGGTATGGGGTGGGGGTCTTATCATCAGATTGGACATTATGAGCAGAGCCAATGAGGTAGATGTTTAAGTTGCCCGATGAGAGCGAACGACGGTACTGGGTTGACGTGAAAAAAGTCTGGAAGCCTATAGGACCGCGGTACTCTGGTCAGCTTTGGGGTGGCGCCCTTTGTCGCTTCAAGGCAGTGAGGATATTCTGAACTGGATAGTAAAGTGCCTTGGAGCGAAATAACGATCTTGTTAATCTTTTGACATTTTTTCGGGGAAAACTGGACGTGTGCAAAAAAAAATTAAAACGCTTCAGTAATGTAAACTTATGTTAGAATCTTAATCAGGTAGCGAATTTTCGAAAACGGAATGTACAGGGTGTTTTTCAAACCTGCAAATTCAATCTGAACTCATCATGATTCCAACCCTGTATTTCTGAAAGAGTGTTGAAATTATTGAAAGTAGGCAATCATATTGTTTTACATTGCGAATTTCATCAATATTGATCAAGCCATGCCAAAGTTATGGATAAAAAAAAATCGGTCGAATCGGACAAATCACCCTGTAGACTCTCAATAAAGGCCCCTAACCGTAAACCAAACATTGTTGCGAAATTGTCTTGACTAGTGTAAACTTCTCCTTAAATCTGACGGTCTCCTCCGGAATCAGCCTGTATATTATGATCTTCGTGTATCCTGTATATTTCAAAGAAGGAAATGGATAAATCAACGAATTCTATTAGGATACCAAGAAAAATACGAATTATGATTAATGTTTACGAACATAGCTTGTTTGAAATCGGAAAAGAGATGCATTCTGGAGGAAGAAATATACCTAGCTTTATTTTTGAAGACATAACCGAACAAAACTTAGTGTTATTTTTACTAAATATCGTTTTTTCATTATATTCGCTTGAATAATGAGGTTATAGCATTTCCCAAATATATTTAGTCAGTTTCAATGAGGAAATAACTAACTTGAGGTGTTCACTCCATACCAAAAAAACATGTCAGGTAAACACTCACCCCGATATTTTTGAAAAATTCTTTATCTTTAACAGAGCCGAATTCCGAAACATGGGAAACGAAAAAAGCTCTCTTGTGTCCTTAAGATCTACAGTTGAAAAAATGTGCAAGTCAAATGATTCGAGAATAAATGAAAGCATTCATTTCATTATCACTAAACAATACAAGTTACTCAACTCGATACATAAAACACCTACTCAACAAAATGTACCAATCGTACGACGACTGATACCAAATGGAAATTACTCGATTACTCGAACTAATTAATCAAGACGAAGAAATTTCACATGAATCGAGTCGAACCTGAACTCAATTCAACTTCAGGAACAAGTTGCAAATCTACATTTCCGGTCAGACTAGGATGCAACCTCCAACCACACATTTACAGATGCTCCATTACACTGTCGAGGGGGGGAATCATTTGCCGGGGTGAATGCTTGAGTGCGTTTTTAAGGTAAACTTTCTTACTATCAGTTATACATCTTACCTTTCATTTTTATCTATGATATGGACAACATAAATACGAGGAAAGATCTGGTTAATTCATCAAAACACACTTGGATTTAGTGTAGTGCAGATCTAAGGTGCAGCAGCGTAGCTTCGAATTCATGCAGATGGCTCTACATCTCACGGTGAGAAGTGGTTGTGATTGTGCTATCATTTACCTTCATTCCGTTAGAAACGATGTGATCCACCAGTGATAGTAAATGTGCTGCTATTGAAATTATTAGTGGAATTATCCAATGTGAAACTGTTTTTCAATTACTTCAGATTCGCGAATCCTGCGAATATAGTTTTCTGATCATTGTAATAATATTTCAAGAATATTATTGAAAAATTTATTTTGATTTTAGGCGAAATAGATGAAAAAAATTTTGGTTTTGACTTGCACATCTCGTACCTTACGTATTATTTTTTGAAGACAATTTACATTCGAATCTACTATCCAGAAATGTCTAAATACTTTTATTCTCTACTTATTGAATCAAAAATATCTAATATTCATCCATTTTATCTTATTTCCTTTTCAGATCTCTTCCATTGGTCTTCTGATCCTAATTGGATATTGCAGTGCTGATGGAGGGTAAGAAAAATATTTTAAGCGTCATTCTTGCTCCCTACAGAAAAAAACTGAAAACCTCATTTCACCAAATTTCAACCAGAAAATGAAAAAAATTGAACTTCTCACGATTTCGAATTCAAGTTATTTTTGGCCTCATTTCGTTGCTCAAATTTTGTTAACTACACCAAGAAATGTTAAAACATTTTATTCACTAGACTAGAGGTTCTAATTGCCATAATATTCGAAAATTCGGCCTAAGACTTCATAATGACCGAACTACTTCAATCAATCCAGATATTAAATATCTTCTTCGGCAGTAAGACAGATAATTAAGAGTTCCTGGAAATTAACCCTGCTTGGACTCTTCAATTGTTCTTAAGAAGGACAATTTCCTTCATGAAAACCATAGGTTGTTGAAAAGGTCTTCGTGATGACAGAATTTTTTCGAGATTTGATTTTTCGTTTACGTTATATTCGACATTGAAAATGAAATATCTCTCAATTTACCTGATGGACAAAAAGATGATTACACATTTCAAAGAGACAATGCTTTAAGGGAAAAATTGTTATGAGAGACGAGAAAAGAAACGGAAAAGCTCAATTTAACTGCTGAAATTTTGCCCCACATTTCGAAGCTTTTCAGGAGTAATTCTGCTTCATTCGCCGATTGTCTACCTTCAAAATGCTCCAGATATAGGAATTTTCTAATCGAACAATTTTATTGTATTGTTCTGGTAATACAATCCTCACCTAATTTTCAACTAATAGAGCACTCACTTCGAATAGGTTCGGATTGAAAATTTTCAAACTGTTTATTCAAAAAAAATCCGATGGTTATATCATATCTATGAAGCTTTCGAGCAGATTCCGACTTCCAAGAACTTAACTGGCGTATTTCAACTTGAAAGGTACAATGAATTATTAATATGATCATTACTCATCAGTATCATTAATTAATAATCATAATATCTTGAGCCAATTTCATATAACTCTGATATTGAATATGATGGACTGGACTGGAAATTCAGAAGAATAATGAAGGTCAAATAAGAGAATTCATCAAGAGAAATAGAATACCTACTGTAGTATCACTTTTTTTGAGTTTCATTGTAATATAACGTTGCACATCTTTATTCGTATTTCATTTCATTCTTAGGTGCAAAAACTTCGGGGAATAGATGGGAATTTTTGCATATTTTCTCGAATATCCCCTTATCATCTCAACCAATTTATATTAGTTTTTGTCATCACAATACGAGCATCAATTTGATGAGTCGCATAGTACAGTTGGCACTTTTACCAAACTTCCCTCATAAAATCAATTCTTTTATTCTAATGGTCCGGGAACTGCATAAATGTACCTACTTATTTGTAATGATGTTCGTAAAGTAATATTGAAAAAAAAAAAAGAATTGGTAGAGGGTTCCGTTTTCTATTTGATGCTAGTATGGCTATACGAATTGGTGAATTATTTTTGGTTTTGGTTGACCCTTCTTATTTGCCAGTAAATGAAAGAAGTCGACGTTATTTTTTGGAAATGATTCCATATCATTCTAGAAACTCAATTCGTAGTTTGTCGACTTCAAGATCACTTAAGACAATTGCAAAAAAAGCTGTACATTCGAGAAACTTCACTTTTTGCACTTTTCAAGGAAGAAACTATTTTCAATTATACTGAACTCAATCCCTAAACAGTGAATCCTTTCACATCGACTTGACAGTACTTATTTATTCTTCTAGCGGTGGACATCATAAAAAGGTCATCATCCACGTCCCATACAAGGTGAAACACATCCACCATACCCATACCATAATCAAACACGTGAAAGAACAGAAGAAAGTAATTGGGCATTCGCCTCCCATCGAAGAACACCCCGTTTATCACCACGATCATCACGAACACCTAGAGCCCATCAAGGGAGAATTCATCGGTAAAGGGCACGAATCATACCAAGGACACAGCGAGGAAAGCTTTGGAGGGTATGGTGGAGGAGATCACGGCTACAGCATTGGAGGAGGAGACCATGGAGGCTCGAGCGGCGGATACCAGAGCTTGGACAGCTACGGAGGCGGTCACGATAGCCATAGTTCCGTAAGCTATGGAGGTGGCTCAGATAGCTACGGAGGACACCACGGTTTTGAAGGTTACAGTGGTGGTGGCTTCAAGGAGTCCTCTGGTTCATATGGAGGAGGTCACGAAGGATTGTCTGACCACCAGAGTTTAGAAGGCTACAGTGGCGGTGACAGTTACGGGCCACCAGCCAGTGGCAGTAGCTACGACAGCCATCCAAGCGGTGGATTGGGTAGCTACGAAAGTTACGGTGGTGGTGGCGGAGATGAAGGTCATCCAGGCTACGATTAATTGAATGCCGTTTCTGAACTTGTAAATAATTTCGCTGTACCTTCCCAAATCTCACTAGTCCTATTTTATTTTATAATTAGATGTAAGTAACGAATTGTTGACTCTTGATATTTTATCAATAAACCTTGTTGATTTTATATATTTTTATTATTTCTGTCCTTAACCAAGTAGCGATATAATCATTAATCCGAACGTTTGAAAAATTCGAAATATTTAATTTCATTTTCCATTTTTTCAAATTCGGATTCAGTCTATTGAAAAAACTGGGCGGTTGCGTGCTTGGTTGGCATGATGTTTTGGTGCGGGTGAAATCATCTCAAATTTGTTATTACTTGATTGAGACGGACTAAATACATTTAGAAATAAGTCTAATACTAACCTTTTTGAAGCCTAAATTTTGTATCAATAGCACTGAGACTGAACGCAAGGTTTGTTCGATTATGCCTTAATTTAAATGCAATATTTCTTTTTATTCATTCATCTCGAATAATTTATAATTCAGAACATCAACAATCATTCAATGTGTGATGTTTATGCCTGATTTAGTATACACCAGAGATACAGCAAGTATAACAAGGTTTTAAAAATGCTCGGTGTCAATTTTGAAACTTTTGTTTTCACCGAATAACTTTTCCTGAATAGAGTAGAACTCATATGTTGAAGCACGAATTTTCAGTTGAGTGAAAAGACACTTCGTCATTTCATTGTAAAAAATTATTTGACGAATATAGAATTCGCTAGTTCTATAGAAAAATTTTTATTAGTTGCATCCAGAATTATCTTTGAAGTTTCGACTTTTTTGGCAAATGTTAAAGAATTAAATTAAGAATAACTCGCAGAAAACTCAAAACTAACATTCTCTAACATTGGTTCTTCAAATATCATGATCCGAGTTCAATAAACATTACGCCAAAATTCAATTCGTTTGAAATAACGTCATGGATTTTCCACACTCTGAAGTCTGAATCTTTCAATCGAAGCCGAATTTCGAAAAATGCCAATTGAGAATGATTCGCAAGTCCAAGACTCACTCAGTAGAAGATAAAAAAAATATACTATTGAATACATTACGTTGGAAGCCGGTTCCCCAACGACCATGAATATACAGGGTGTTTCAAAAAGTCCGAAAAATTTTGGGGGGTGATTCCTCGTTCAAAATAAAAAGTAGTTATTTAAATGTTGGTTCAAAAGTCAAACGTTAGAGAGATATCGCGGTTCAAAGATGGAGGAAAAATTTTGTTTTCATTTTGTATCTTAAGAACGAAAAGAGATGGAATGATTGTATTTCAGGGAAATATTACTATAATGAAAACACACCTGCTTGATATATTTCTTCATGCTTTTATAATGAGTGGAGGGGTTGAAGTAGATTACCCCTATCAATTTTTTCAACTAAATTTAAAGAAAAACTTGCAATGACTTTTTGGTGGAGTGTCCGGAATACGAAAATGGTAGGAATATCAAAAAAATAGAGCTGACTCTAAAATCAATTCTTCATAACTGCGCAAACTTCAACAATTGAATGAACTTTCTTAAGTCCATTCATCTGTATAGTCAGATTTGAAAATTTATAATTTGGTCATTACACATATTGTAAAAAATAGACTGTAACCGTGTCAATAGCCCAAGCAGTCGAGACACATTAGTTTAATAATAAAAAAAAGAATTGAATTCGGAAAGCCTGATTTGGTTAGAAACTTTTTCATTTTTTGTATTTTTCTCGTAAAATGTACCGGGTTTTTCACTATAAATTGCCCCTCCTCTAACTCTGTTACAAAAACAGATACGTGAATACTTCATACGTAAATTGGGATATATACAGGGTGAAAAACATATTGAATGCAATTATATTTTTTCAAATGGGGCACCCTGTATTTTCTTCCATAGTTCAATTGTTCATTTCCTCCTGACATCGAATATACAGGGTGTCCCACGGTCGAGTGCCTATTAGACGTTTCTGGAGAACTGGACATATTTGAAATCCGAAAATTGGTATTATGATATTGTTCGAAATTCTCTACAGACCGAAAATATTTTTGGAGCTTGAGCACTTCCGGTTATACCGGGAGTGGAAATAAATTTGTTCAAAAAATATTTTTTTCAATATTTTCGTTTCTGATATAATTGAGTATTCAATGCTGAATACATTTCTGTTAAAACCATTGTATTCATTCGAATAGTTTTCAAAATATCGAAAAAAAAACTGAAAAAATGTCGCATATTCATAGTCAGTGATATGTTCATTATTCTTATTCTGAACATTCTCAGTGTAAACCGTTCTCACAACGTCAAAGTAGAAGAATGTGGAAAGGTCATGCATCTTTTGAATTTCATAAATATCATCACAGGGTGTTTCAAATTTTGTGTTGAAAACTGTGATCGAAAATTGGCCATAACTTCTGTTTTTCAAATTAGAACCCTATTTTTTTATGACTGCATTGGATTCTGCGGAAAAAAATAGTGATAGCATTCACAGATGTTCTTGTTCCTAAATTCAGTAATTGCCGAGATATTTGTGCTTTTCTGGATTCATGTTGTACGTAGAGTCAAATTCACCTTATCTTTCGCATGAGAATATTCTGTGATCATAGAGGATAAATTATCCCATTAATAATTCACAAGTGACAGCTCTTATTTTAGACCATAACCTTACTTCTCGATTTTACTTCAATGGTTACTATGGTTGCATAAGAATAGTCATCGAATCTGTTGGCATGAGAATATTCTGTGACCATAGAAGATAAATGATCCCATTAATAATTCACAGGTGACAGATCTAATTATTAGTTGTTACTATGGTTTCATAAAAATATTCATCGAATTTCTTCAGATTCGATGAATTTGACTCTACGTACAACATGAATCCAGAAAAGCTCAAATATCTCGGCAATTACTGAATTTAGGAATAAGAACATCTGAGAATGCTATCACTATTTTTCTTCGCAGAATCCAACGCAATCATAAAAAAATAGGGTTCTAATTTGAAAAACAGAAGTTATGGCCAATTTTCGATCACAGTTTTCAACACAAAATTTGAAACACCCTGTGATGATATTTATGAAATTCAAAAGATGCATGACCTTTCCACATTCTTCTGCTTTGACGTTCTGAGAACGGTTTACACTCATAATGTTCAGAATAAGAATAATGAACATAACACTGACTATGAATATGCGACATTTTTTCAGGTTTTTTTTCGATATTTTGAAAACTATTCGAATGAATACAATGGTTTTAACAGAAATGTATTCAGCATTAAATACTCAATTATATCAGAAACGAAAATATTGAAAAAAATATTTTTTGAACAAATTTATTTCCACTCCCGGTATAACCGGAAGTGCTCAAGCTCCAAAAATATTTTCGGTCTGTAGAGAATTTCGAACAATATAATAATACCAATTTTCGGATTTCAAATATGTCCAGTTCTCCAGAAACGTCTAATAGGCACTCGACCGTGGGACACCCTGTATATGTGTATGTGGGTCTGTCTCTTTTATTTCCAGGGTTTCAAAGTTTTGAAATGGAACTCCGGAATAAAAAAAATACATATGAGAAATCATTCCGAAATTCATTATATTCAAACAATTTACTTAAAAGCAATATTTTTTCAAGGAATACCTAACGGTATCCAATAAAAAATTAAAAAATAATAAACTATGGTAGTACCTATAGAATGAAAAATATCAACTATAGAAATTGGTTCTTGAAATTTTAAACTATGTGGAACTCAGAATAAGAGAGAAAGACCAAACAAATGTTATATATTCGAAATAAGGGGAAAAAGAACTTGCCAAATATAGAAAAGTATATAGGGTATTCCATTTGAAAAAATGAAGATGCAATCAATATGTTGCCCACTCTGTATATATTTCATTTTGTGGAATCATTTTAGCATACATTTGTCGATTTCGTGAAACTTTTGTGAATAACATTTTTCTGTACCTCTTTCAGTAACAAAGTTGAAGGGGGGGGGGTCAAATTATGGTGAAAAACCCGGTACCTTTTTGAAATGAAAAATAAAATGCAAATCAGTACTTTTCGTTATAAAATAATTTGCTCTTTCCCGACACGTAATGATTTAGATTTTATTTTTTATTGCGGAAAGGTAGGTACATTTAACGAGAGAGATACAAAAGATGAAAAATCAATTCTATTTAAGTCGTTGCGTAATTTCTTCTTCGAATTTCGTTTTTTGACCTTTGACCCAACATTCATATAATAAACTACCCTTCACTTTGAACAAGGAATCACCACCTTAAATTTTTCGAAGAGGTTTTGAAACCCTTAGTATATAGTATATAGGCGATTTTTAGTGAAATAGTTAATTCATGTAAATGAGTTATACCTCTTGTGAGAAATAAAACGGTCTGTACCTATTCGCCCAATATTCTTTCAGAAGAAGGAAGGTATTCTAAATAAGGAACAATATTTCTCGTAAAAATGAAACTCCACTAACGAACTCAGAAAGAAAAAGGAATCAACATCGTGTAAGACGAACACTCCTGTGAAAAGAACTGAATGTGAACTGAATTTGAATATATCTCCTAAATACCGGAGAAAAATGAATCATACAGCACTTTCAATTCATTGTTCATCACAATAATTGAAAGTCATAAAAATACTAATATTTTCTCACAAGAACTTTATGGTAAAAACATACAAAAGATACTAAAGGACAGACAAAACGAGCATATAAAACATAACAACTGAAACCTCAAATCAATATAAAGTAATATTGAGCAAACATACCTACTCCGACGAAACAACTAGGAGGTACCTAGATTAATTGACTTAGGAGAACATCAAGAACAAGTGGAGCTTATTACTAGATTAATGTACAATCTCAGAATAATCAATGCGAACAAATTATAACATTCTTTAGACTAACTTAGATATTTTTTTCTGGCTGATACCCATATGAATTAGCCAAATAAAATAGATGAATTGAGCATTAAACTACTTCAGTACTGTGACTAACATGTCTACCATTTTGATCACCAACTGTTAAAGTCTTAGTCACCAACACCTGACCATCAGGACCTACCAACCTTTTTTTGGTCTCTTCTTCGTAATCAAAGTAACCTTCCTCATGCAGAGGCTCCCTGATATGCTCATAGTGCTCATTAGAAGCATAATCTGCTGGGCTATCCTGGTTCAAATCTTCAGATAAATTTTCACTGCTGTCATCATAGCTGTTTTCTGGCTGACCAACGTACTCCGCATCAGGGTTTACCAGACTGCTTAATTGAGGATATGGCGAGAAATCGTAGCCGGATGTGGTGAAGTCGTAGCCATTTTCCATAACCTTATAGCTACTTTGAGGATTATAGTAGTTAGGTCTCACTAGGGGCACAAAAGAGTTTGAGCGATACCGTTCCTTCTTCGCGAATTGTTGAGAAGTTCTGTAGACATGACCATGACCAGGGAAATGGTCGACGATGTGATCATTCGCAATGTATCTGTGCTTCTTGTGGTGGTGATGGTGATGTGGAACTTTTTCATGATGATGGTAGACGTTCTGTTTGTGCTTGTGGTTGTGTTTATGGCCGTGCTGATGCTTGTGGCCGTGGTTGTGTCCGTGCTTATGTTTATGGCCGTGATCGTGCTTATGGTGGTGATGATGATGGACAACAAGCGGTTTTTTCGGGGCGGCCTTGTGGTGTGGTTTGTGGATGAATACTACTTTGGTATGGTGATGGTGTTTGATGATTTCCGGAACATGGACTTTCACGTGGACTCTGAAAAAAGAAGCATGAGTGGTTTTGCTGTAAATATGTCTACACCTCTTGGATCAAAATCAAGTTGAATATTTACATTTTTCAAAAAATTTTTTCGAATACAGGATGAATGTTTTTGAATTTAATTGATCTCTGAAGTCAAGCAGCGTCAGGCGTGGTTAGGTGACCGCTTGGGAACACCGCGTTCAGTTTTGAGATCTGAGTGAGGGTATAGGGATATTATAAAGCGGTTTTCTGAGAATTTGGATAGTTTTCAAAGGTAGAAGTGAAAAGGAGAGGAATCGATTTCGTCTCTTTCTCCAATCGTTGTTTCCGAGCGAGAGTAATTGCAATTCCAACATTTTTATGGAAGAAATAATTCTATCATTTATTGAAGCAATTACAATCAGGTCCAACTTCTGTTTCACCTCATTGAATACGACAATATAATTATGTTCTATGGTGCGATCATAATATTTCGATTGAGTTGCTTTATTGAATTCGAATTATACTTAATATTGTTTTCAGTTGCGTGAAATACTGCATACTGTGTTCCTTCTCAGACGAGCTACCCCTGAGATGGAACACCCTGTATAATGATAAATAGAAATGTGGTATGGAGTTTGAAGGCTCATTCTTCAGAATCTTGAAGCGTTTTTCCGATTGTGACTACACATATCACCAAGTATAGATAAATCTAAATTTTCTCGACATCGATGAGATTTAGCTATTTCTTTTAATAAATAAATAAGTTCCATCCAGTTTTTCTACTTCTATCAAGCAATCAAGTATTTTTACTCCTATTATTTCATTCAATTTTCTTATTGAATTTTAGTCTACTCTTTAGGTGAATTTCAGAATGTAAGGATATGATAATACAGGGTGGGCTTTTCAAAACGAAACAGACGTGATAACATGCGGAATAAATTTATTCGGAAAAAATGCTCGGACACGTCGATTTTTGTTTCGAGGGGGACAACTTTTAAGGTCAAATTCACAACTATATCACTTCAACCCTTAGTGTTAGAACACCAACCCCTAAATTTTGAATAGGAAAGACAGGGCGAGTGATACCTCATTTGAAAGACCTTTTGATCATGAATTCAGTGTGATAATTTTTTTCCCATTTAACGCATTCGTTTTCGAGATATTTAATTTTGAATTTCGTACAGTAACATTCATTCCGCTAACCATGCTATGTGAATTCATCAATTATTTGACTAATTATTCATTGTTAAAATTTCAACTTTGTATTTTGATGTCTGGTGTATGGCAGTTATGGAGTTTTATCAAATCTACAGAATGAATGAATAATAAATTCGATTGATTCAGACAGCTTGCTTGACGATGATACCATCTTTGTTTCAACTTCAAATGTCAATATCTCAAGAATCAATGAATCAAATGAAGAAAAAATCAATATCCTGAATTCAGGATAAAAGGACCTTTCAAATGAGGTATCACTCACCTTATCTTTCCTATTCAAAATTTAGGGGTTGGTGTTCTAACACTAAGGGTTGAAGCGATATAGTTGTCAATTTGACCTTAAAAGTTGTCCCCCCCGAAACAAAAATCGACGTGTCCGAGCATTTTTTCGAAATAAATTTATTCCGCCCGTTATCTCGTCTGTTTCGTTTTAAAAAGCGCACCCTGTATAATGAATTTTTCAATATTCGTTTACGTCATATTTGTCTTCGGAAATGATATACTATTTAACTGTCCCGCATAAAATGATTACCAATTTCGAAGAGACAATGCAGGAGAGAAAATTTGTTCAGAAAAATGAGATGGGAATCCTGCATAGTTTGATCTAACAAATGCTCAGTGAGCCCCGTCAACCTCCACCCAATGGATAAATTTAACTGGAATTTCTGCCTCACATTCTGGAGAATTCCGTTGGTAATACGGCTATAGTAGTCTACAATTCACTGGTAAAATTCTTCCAGAGAGGCGCATTATGTTTCTTACAATTGTTTAATAATTAAGTAATCACGAGAGACGAGAGAACCGTTGAACATCCGTTATCAAAACAGCTGTTTTGGTTTAACTTATCCAACTTATTTTCTGGGAAAATTTGTAGAATACCTTTTTCACAGTAGCAGTAAATGAACAAGAAGTTTTTATGGACGAAAAGAAGAGTGGGCAGTTTGATTCCGATTCTGAATTCATCTGTTTGATCAACTCATGTAGGTACTATAACGTAAAAATAAACAGAAACCTTTTTGGGATAATTATTTTACAATCCTATTTTAGTAAAGTATTTAATTTGTTTAGTTTTCAATTTAGAAATATAACTGCAGCCATTATTGAATTGAGGTTGGAGATTTCTGGGCGAACATTCCCATATTTTTGGAAAAGCACCGAACATATCACACAGAAGTAGGTACATATTTTTATGTTTCCACAATTTTTCGATCAGTTTTCGATACAATTTTCGAAAAACTCACTTTTCATGTTTTCCTCCTCCCGCATAGGATAACTGCACCATATATCCAAAGAAAAGCAAACTGAAAACTTTAAAGTCCATAATCATGATGCAACACTAAACAAAAAACACATCGAAATTATTCACAGTTCCTCAATTCGTCCACTGAAAGATCATGAAGCAAACTGCGGAATATTTTCCAAGAAAGTATTTTATATTATTGGAACTGACTTCCAGCAAAATGTTCCTTTGCGGTTTTCGGTTCTTATTCAAATACCATTTAGCCGATTAGAAAAAAAATCATTGAAAGAATCTGGTATGCTTTCTCACAATTACGATTGGTACGCTTGGCTTCAGACATTGTTCGTTATGTTTCTACAGTTGTACACCGCTTTAAAAACGAAGAATTTTTGGGTGTTCGTTGTGTAATGGAAAAAAGCAAAATAAGTCTGTTGCTTGTTCTAATTCTTGTTGTAGCATTTTCTAGTAAAAAAGTACAGTTATGAATAATAATTATAACACATCTGCTATTGAGCGTAAAAATGTTGCATTGTCAATTGTTGCAAATAAGTTATATAAAGTACCATATTTCATGGGCTAAGTGAATCCAAGCAGTTTGACATCAATCGTATTTTGACATATTGATTTTTCATAAGTTTAATATTTGGAAATGAAAATGACTCAATGATAATTCGTAACCAATAGGCGTAGATGAAAGTACGAATCTCACTTATTTATTCAATGAACAAAAGGAAACATTTTGTTTGAGCTGGTTGTTAATAAACCCTTATATACGCTTATATAAAGGGCCAGTCTTTGACTTTTATGTTTTTGTGAATGCAGATTCTTGAGGTCGAAAGAAATCTTATTTTTCTTTCCTAATAATTCGAATTAGTAATCATCATTGAAAAGATATAACCATTCAAAGAAACTGGGAGATAACGTTCCTCACATAATTTTTTTGGTACGGATGTAATCCCCTCATTGTATGTATTGATATTACTCGACTGAAGTTGATACATATTAGTGGAGTGCCTGGAGCATTAAAAACCGTAAAACCTCGGATTAGAGTTAGGTATAGTGAATGAATTGATACGATCGATGTGGGATATTGTTTTTTAAACTATAAATTGCAATGTTTACCCATTTTTTTTGTGTGCAATCCATTTTTTCATTGTTTAAACGAATTATTATAAAAAACGTATGTTTGACCATATATTTTCACTTTAAACAGTAATTTTTTTGTATTTATATGTTGAATCTCACCTGTGTAGACATATAGGAACATTTTTCAAAGATACCTGTGAATAAAATACCAGTAGGGATCCCGAACGTGGAGGGGAGAGCGGAGCGACAGCTGCTATGTACAATGGAATTTCTCGGCCAGTTTAATTATAAATGAAACGTACTCTATTGTGTATATTTAAAGAAATAATGTAATTAATTACGACCATGAAAAAAAATTATTAGTACAAAATCCGTTTATTTAAATATATAACATTGTTGTCAACATCAAATATTTTCTTCTACTTCATCTATCTGTATAATGGGTGAAGTATTGGAACAACTATTTTCGCTGCACTGTAGACATGCTACACTGCAGTATAAACCACTTTTTCTGCATCCACACGCAGCTCCACATCCCTTTTTGCAATAAATTATCCGGAGCAGGTAATTGATTCATTGTTATTGGGATGTACATGTTATTGGAATACTTCCATCCCCAATTTTCAATAACTACGTCATTTCCTAGCCATATCTGAATTTGTAGGTACACTCTTTTAAGGTGCTCAAACACTTCATCAGTTGTTGGAGGCAGTGATGACAAAAGAACACTTGTATTTTTGGCTGTTGCTTTTATGAAAGAATTGAACCTTAATGTATTCAAATCATGAGTGCTTAGACGGAGCGCCATATAAACTCAAAATAGATGCCACACCTGCTTGCAATATAGTATTGGGGTCTTCATTGATATTTTTGAATATTTTTACTGAGTCGTGTAAATCAATCCGTTTCTCAAAATTTTTGGCAAACTTAATTTTTCCTATTGAAAAATGCAGAAGTAGTGTCACAACCCGTAAAGGCATGTAAAAAAAGAATATGTTCTTTACAGTTTGGTAATGATTTTTCTAAACATTTCGATGAAAATATCTTCTGTTGAACTTTGCCTCGGGATGGTTTTAGAAAATATATTTCACGATCTTTATATACCAATGCCGTTAATATCACTATGACATCGATATCTTCTGAAACTATAACAACATCTTTTGATTCCAAATTCATTGCCGTCTCAACAATTTATTTTTCGGCATCGCTTCCGCTTGGCATGTAAATATATTGTTGTCAGCTAATTTAACTCTCAACATTTCTATTAAGCGAATTTTATTTTTACTATTTGTCAAAAATTTATCGTGAGCATTTTTTAAAGGTATATGTTCATCAAATTCAATATCTGCACATTTATTTTTTAATGCACGACGATTCCGTTCGGCTGATTTAATACTATCTTTTTTATACCCATCAAATACCCTTCCCGTTAGGTTAGGTTTTAATCCGTTTAAGTATTTAAACTTAATTTATTTCTTTTATGTTCTATGTATATGTAGTCAGCAATGCCAAAAAAAGCAGAGGGGCCAATTTGAGTCGTCAAACGATCCATTCTAGAGTTTTAGGGTTATATGTATTTTTGTATGCTGTATCATGAAAAAATCAAAATAAAAAATTTTTACCATAAAAAATTAAAAAAATAATTAGGGGTGGACAACCCTTAACATTTAGGGGGATGAAAAATAGATGTTGGCCAATAAAAATAAAAATCTAGCCTGAAAGAGTTCAATTTAGGTTGGGTTAGGTTGTGTTAGAAAAATGGGTTGATCGTAGAGGGGTGAAAATTTAGGGTTACATGTATTTCTGTATGCCGTATCATAAAAAAATAAAGATAAAAAATTTTGTCCGAAAAAACCATCCTCATCATTTAGGGGGATGAAAAATGGATGTTGGCCGATTCCCAGTCCTACCCCATATGGACACAAAATTTCACGAAAATCGGTCCAGCCGTTTCGGAGTAGTTCGGTAACAAAGATGCAGACAGGAGAATCTATATTAATAAAAGGCGATCTATGGTTGGTTCAAAACTTCGAAATGCCATATTGTTCAAACGATCGCACCAAATTGGACAATTCTTTTTTGGTTGTGTTCATTATTGTTAGGGCAAGGTTTATATAACAAAATATTCCCAAAAATATCCTACAGAAAAGAAAAAAAAAAGCCTTCCTTTTTCTTACCACCCATAGAATTATGTGTTACCACCAATCGAGCTATCATAGAGTACTCATATAGGTTTTGACATTTGGACAAAGGAGGTTAGTTTTCCTTCCACAGAATCGCATGTCAAGTGAATAGTCAAAAGTGCAGTAGGTCTTACCAACGGTTTCGATGACTGAACACATGGTGATTGCACTGATTAGATTTTGTTTCGATCAAATTGAGAATATCGGCAAGATTTCGTTTTTTCCCCTTCAGGTGGCGCTTTCCACTAATTATGACTGATTTTTATTAGTTATTCCAAATATTCGAATTTATTCCGGTGAACATGTTGTGTCAATAGCCGATAATTTTGTCAAGCAATAATTTGGGAATATATTCTTGACATTTTAATTCATATCAGGAAAAGTATAAGACTTTCACCACATAAAAATGTCATTCTATGGTCAAGTCATAACTGACTTTGGCAGATCAGCTGTTGATTAATCATAAGTAATATCATAAGTGCATCCAATTTTTCCGAAAAAAATCGAAAAAACACGTTGCTAAGTAATATTTTAACAAGAAGCATGAGTGCAGGTGGCAACAAAAATCCGAGTCGAAGACGAGGATTTTTGCACCTGCACGAATGCTTTTTGTTAAAAAAATATTACTTCGCACTGTGTTTTTTCGATTTTTTTCACAGGAAAAATTAGATGCACGAATGGTATTTGGCAAGACTATTTCTTGAGTAACAGATTATTCTGGATGCATCTGTATGTATTATTAATTTTCGTTGACAACAACTGTCAAGTTTTGCCGCGGGTAAACCCGAAAAAACTGCTGACAGCTGCTGCCAAACAATTTTTCCATCTAGAAACCATTTGTGATTCAAAATTGCGCGTTTCTGATTGGTGGAAATTAAGACGAGGGAAATAGTCAATCAAATCGATCAAGGGAAAAAGGACCGTAATGACGTTGTATGACATAATTAGTGAAGAGCGCCACCTGAAGTGGAAAAAACGAAATCTTGCCGATATTCTCAATTTGGTCTAACGTCATTCCATTCAAAATTTGACGAGTGCTTACACCAGTATTCTAGGCATCTTACCAACGGTATAAGAATATTCCATGGGGATTAATAGTAGTAGAACGAAGTTCCACGGTATTCAATAGAAATGCAATAATAAAATAACGTTGTGAAGATATAAGCCATGAATTAGTCTGGCAACGGTGTATTTAATTTTCTTGAAGGGTAGGAAATTCAGAAATGGTATAGACTAGAGTATGAATGGCGATTTATACAATTATTGTGTAATTTGCATAGAACTTATAATAACATGGAAGGCTATTATCAGATCCAAAGCGGGTAAAGATCTCAAGTTGGTGGAACAGTGAATTTTCACCGAAATGTAAAGTAAATGTGACGATCAGCATCAATCGTGAGTTGTCCATTTTCATCTTTTCTCTATATTTCTGAAATCTTTCTGATTTATGTTTGGGTAATAAATATATTTGCGAAAATGACTGAATTCAAAATTGCCCATAATTAGTAATTGACATATTATTTTTGTATTTCTGTTTCGTGTGACAGCTCATATCCGTGGAAAAGATGACAGTTGACAGATGACGGTTGACAGATGACATTCGACAGATGACATCTGACAGATGACGGTTGACAGATGACATTTGACAGATGACATTCGACAGATGACATCTGACAGATGACATTTGACAGATGACATTTGACAGATGACGTTTGACAGATAACGTTTGACAGATAACGTTTGACAGATGACATTTGATAGATGACATTTGACAGATGATATTTGACAGATGACATTTGACAGATGACTTTTGACACATGACATTTGACAGAACTTTTATTATGCCTAATTTATCTCCTGCTTGAAAAAATGGCAATGGTAAGTTTATACAACTCAAACGGGGGTTTCATAAAGCATATCACCGGTGATCGGAGCTTGATCTAGAATCAACTCGATTTGACAGTTCAGAAATCTAACCAAGCCGTTGATTTCCGATCACTGGTGATCACGATTTGTGAAATCCACAGTGAGTATGGGCACGGCCTTCTTAAGATGAAGATGGCTATGGTATAGGTATCATTTAGATTTTAGGCGAAACAAAGTTCGCCGGGCCAGCTAGTTTTATATATTAGAGATAATAGCAGCTGTCGCTCCGCTCTCCCCTCTACGTTTGAGATCCCTACTGGTATTTTTATTCACAGATATCTTTGAAAAATTCATATAAATACAAAAAAATTACTGTTTAAAGTGAAAATATATGGTCAAACATAAATTTTTTATAATAATTTGTTTAAACAATTAAAAAATGGATTGCACACAAAAAAAATGGGTAAACATTGCAATTTATAGTTTAAAAAACAATATCCCACATCGATCGTATCAATTCATTCACTATAAAGCCGGACTCCCACTACTCGTGTATTTGGCAAATATTTGCCACTTGCCTATATTTGGCATGTAGTGGGAGTGGTTCACTCGGCCAATACTTGTCAATCTTGTCATTTAATTTCGAAACTTCAACTATATACTTGCCAAGTACGCAAATAATTGTGTACTTGCCAAATATACGAGTAGTGGGTGTCCGCCTTTACTCTAGTCCGAGCTTGAATGCTCCAGGCACTCCACTATACAGGGTGAGTCTTTGACTTGTACATATATTTTAACTGTAGATTCTTGAGGCCTAAAGAAACCTTTTTTTCATTTTCCATTTTTCCGAATTCGGCTCGGTTAAAGAGATATAGCCATTTGAAAAAAAAAATTGTGCTAAATGCGTCCCTGATATTATTCTCTACAAACACCTCAAAGTTCATATTTTTCAATTGAAATTGATGTGATTATTAGATATTCTGGGTGATACATTTAGAAAATACTCAAGCACTAACCTTATTCGAATAAGAATGTTACAAACACGATATTTCCTAACAAAAACGCTAAGTTTTGTTCCATCATTTCTGCAATTGAAATGCCATATTTCTCACACCAAAATAATTTCCTTCTTCGATTATCCTGAAGATTAGTTTGTAAACACTAATAATTTGTTCATATTTGCCTCGATACCCTGAAACTATCTTATAAAAATTAGTTTCTCACTAACCTAGCCTAACTCCATTAATCAGTCATCTGATTCGAGGTCAATGACCTAACCTAATCCATCTCCTCTATGGGCTCTATGATAGTGATCACAGAATTCTAGAGAAGACGATGCCAGATTGTGTTGATTTTCTCAGTAAAAAATGGTATAGGCGAACTCAAGAAAGCAGAACGTCCCCTATCGTTAACGGAAGAACTAGTTTTGTTTACTTTTCGCTAAAGGCTTCTACGCATTGCTCTTTGGAAATGCGAAACGAGTAGTTTTGATTCTCGCCGATCTGAATTTCAGTCGTGGTGCGCTGCCGGCTGCGATGTAGCCGCCACGCAAGACAAGCCGTTGTTCTGTGTCTCATCACATCACACTATCACAGGCCAGCCAGTCTGTGATAAAATGAACGACGCTTAAACGCGATAACCTTTCTACATGGATTCAATTCATTTATTTATTTACTCGCAGAGAATAAAGCAAACAGGTGTGAGGTGATGCTTGTGATATGTGATGTGAAAACCGTGTAGGGTCGATTAAAAATTCCAAGAGGATATTGTTAAGAAGATAGATATTTTCCTGAAGGACTGGTATCAATAAATTTTTAATAGAAACTTGCTTATAAACTGTGTAATTTCATGCTTCTCGGAATTCAGTTGATAAACATTGACAACATTGTTAATTTGTTAAGAGACCAGAGAAGAAACAATATTCGATGATATTTAATTCAGGGAAGCATTCAGATTTTTTATGAAATTCATGGTTTTTTCCTCAAATTTCTTCGTATACATTTAGGAATAACTCGAAAACGACGCGTTTTTTTGAAAAAATATAAGAATACTTTTATTCTCTAAAATGGTTGATTCTTTCGAAAATATGAACCGTTTATCCTTTTCAAGTGATTTGATAGTGTTTTTGTATGAATTTATGAGTCGACCACCCTGTAACTTTCGAACTAGGAGAGATATTGAATAAGTTTCGATTGAGGAATATGCACAATGAATAGAGTAAAGAATCAACCAAAATTCAGTTCATTTGAAATAACGGTTCCGAAGATATGAACAGCAAAGTGTTTTTTTCGTGGATTTTCGACACCCTGTATCTCCCAAACCAAACCGAATTTTGGAAAATGGTATGGGAAAAAAGTGTTTCGTTTGATGAGAGGAATCTACAGTTAAAATATATGTACAAGTCAAAGACTCACCCTGTATAGGGAATATTCTAACCCTGACCTCATTGAAGCAGAACTTTTGAAAGTTTCATAAGTTAAAATCATGAAAGCCAGCATTTTGCCCTGTGAGAGGACGGTTTTACCTCAAGCATAACTCTAAAAAAACATCCATTCATAACCTTATGAGGTATTGGGGTCAATTACAGCAATCAGTGATTGTGAACTCGAATTGAAATCACACCAAGTTAATTGAAGTTCGAGCAAACTATCCATGATATATTGTTATATAATGAAATTGAAAACTAACACAAACACTACCACAACATTATTTTGGGTATCCCATTAGTGCGATAATATTTCATCTCTTACTTCAGTAACGAAAGAATTTTATTGACAAGGTCTTAAAATTGAGATATTCCAAAAACTTGATTTCCTCAAATAGTTAGGTCTCCGTTTTATTATTGCATTCAGAAATACTCATTAAATAGAGAGTGATTCTACTCGAAAAATACAGCATTGAGGTTTGAAATTGCTCGACTATACAGAGTCCTGCAATAGTGCGAAAATCTTCCATAGCTGCCGAACCAGACCTCTCAGAGATTTCGTTGGAAAGTAGATCTCTTGTACCTTCATTTTTGCATCTCTGGGAATTATTTTCTGATATACAGGGTGTCCTTGATAATTGTTATTCAACAAATGCATAATTTCTTTTGGATCACCTTATATATTTTCACATATTTCCAATGACCTTCAATATCTCATTCATGACGCAATATATTAGAGACTTTACTACAACGGTACAGATCTTATTTGAAGAAAACTGCAAAAAAGGGAGGGAAAAGCAGTTCAGTAAAAGTCTTCTGACGATTTCCAGAAGCGATAGTAGCATGAATTTGATCCGACAGTTTTTTAATTGAAGGATTTGCCTTGTCGCTGTTCATAAATAATCAACCTGTCATTTACAGGATGTCCGTTATTAAGGTCCATAGTTATAGTGAAAAGGGGTTACAGTCCACTGCAACCGTAAGGTCTATTGTGCCCCCTAACAGAGCTGTTATCATCGCACCTCCTACAGCTCGCCCTCCAGTTCCAGAGATTTGATAAAATCCAGTATCTTGGACGGCTTCAAGGAGCATAACTCCCCACTTCTACAAGTTTCTTGTCTTGTCCAAAGCACTCTTTCCTTTGGCTTGCAATGGCATAGCATTCCGTAACCAGGTGAATAGGTAGTAGTAACCTTAGGATTATTTTTACTCCCGCATCCAGCAGACGCGAAAAATGTATCGCAACTGGAAATTGCAATCGAATAATAACAAAAAAAAACTAACGGCAATCAAAAGAGGTCAAACAATGAAATAAAACTGAATGAATAATTATTGACAAACTTTAAAACCTTCCCAGAATCATACTTCCTAAGCATCAACATAAACAAGCTATAATAAAAAAATCATTCTTTAAGACAAGCTTCAATAATAACACTCATCCGCCATTTCGAAGCCGCCATCTTGAATTCAAGAATTTTGAAGAATCGTAATTTCCGACCCAGAAAACCCCCAGATACCAATTTTGAATAGAATCGTATCATAATTACAAAACTCGTCCGCCATATTGTAGCCGCCATCTTGAATTTTCCAATTTTGACAAAAGAATCATCATTGTCAAACCCAAAAACCCCCAGATACTAATTTTGAATGGAATCGGATGATAATTACAAAACTCATCCGCCATTTTGGAGTCGCCATTTTGTTTTTTTCCTAAAAAAAATATTTCATGATGCATTGTCACCAGAATTATGTACACCTGCCAAATTTCAAATCAATCGGACGTTCAGTGTGTCATATTTAACTTGCAAAATTTGATTAGAGAGAGACACACAGACAGACAGACACCGGGACAGGTGAAACTAAATAAAAGCTTGTAAAATAACGGAATGTAGGTAAAATGTCGGGTAAAAATCAAATACGTCGGAATTAACATGAATAAAATATATTTCAAATCACAGAAAAAACATAACATAACTTTACAACCTAATTAGATTAATGATGGGTTTTTTTGGTGAATTTCCTAGATAGATCCTGCCCAATCGTGCTCTTCGTATTTCTCATGCGGCTCATCCTTTATCACCTTGTATATTGTGTGAGTATGCTTGATAGTTTTCACTTTGTAAGGTACATGGATAATTACATGATGACTGCAAACAAACAAAAAATATCAATGCATAACATGCTTCGAGATAAACTGAATATTCAAGCTAATTTTCGAGATTCTTAAATAAAATTATCCTCAGGATTTCAGAGTAAGGTCGGCTTTCGATTAGTGAGAAACGCAGTGAGATGGCAATAAATCCAGATTTCCAATGTCGAATAAGCTTTAAATGGAATCTGCGTGATATAATTAAAACCAAAGAAGGCATCGTGGATGAAAGTAATATGAAAAGAAATCAAAATACTTTCTTGAAAATCGAATGTTCCAAACATCGACTAGAGTTTTCGAGCAAGATAACTGAACAATTTCGCAATGTTTTCAAAATACATATATCCAAAAAAGTACCTAATATTGTAAGCAATCAACCAAACATATAATCTGCTGCAAAATATAGGATATGTGTACCTACAATTGAATAATAATCATTATACATAATCTTATACATATACATAATTGTCATTTTATGTATAAAATGACAGGGAATCAATAATTTATTTTATTGTAAAATTTCAAGTAGAAACTTTTTTCCAAGTTAATTTGAATAGAAAAATCTCATTTCTTACAAAGCTTTGTTCAGATCTTTTTGAAAAAAAAAATAGAATTTGAGGATGAAAATATAAGGAGAATCTTTTTTTTATATTTCAGAATGTACTCACTGTTCATCTCCTCCTGCAAAACCTGTGCTCAGGAGTGCGAAGATGCATGCTAAGACAGATAAGACCTGTAAAACAATTTATTAACCTATTATATTCGACTCTCATAAAAATAGTTACCCAAAAACTGAAATTCATCTTGTCTGTGATGTGATGTGATGATAGACGTTATTAGTTATGTGTCTGTTAGACCTATTTCTGCTATATATATATATAAAACAAATCGACGGGGATTCTTATTTTGAGGAAACGACTGATATAAGTCGGGCAGAACGGAGAAATCCACTCTCACTAGCGAATGATAGCCATAATATTTCGATTCAGCAGGAACGAAACGTCTGCATGAATTGATGCAACAGGCGTCAAACACGTACGGAAAAAAGAGAAATATTTCGCAACGTGAATAGCTGGAGCTGAACTGAGGAATATTAATAAGGCAAAAAATATTATCTGTGCCAAAAATTGCTTCCGCAGTCATCAAAATCGGATTACTGATTATCTAATGAAATGATTTCTCTGTTTCTATCATTATGAAGCATCGGAAATTGAAAAAGAATAAAAAGAAATGTAAAAAGTTTCTCTTCGAGTGTCAACAAAGTTTATGGTACTAAATAGTTGCAGATGACGATTGCAACCCTTAGACCTAAGTTGCAACCTATTTCAGATCATTATTGATATTGAACAATCCAGTAAGTGATAATTCACCTACTCACCCTAATGTGATGAAGCAGGAATCTAGGCGGTTCTGTTCTCGCACAGAATTCAGGTTTTTTTCAGGATAGGGATGAAGGGCGGGTTGTAACTCAGTATAGGTTAACAACCTCTGGTTTCCGTTGGGCGTTGACCATTGGTTGACGTTTGATTGGGTTGTTGTATGACAGAAATGTTGAATTGACTTAACCTTACGTGGCAGGTTAACCATTGGTTTCAAGACCAACTGAGTTACAACCCGCCCAAAGGGATCAACCTTCCTTCTATGCCTTGTCTACAGAATTAATGCGGCAATTCATTTGAAAATTGCTCGATATTACACTGGTTTGTTTTGCACTAACAAACGGATGAAAATGGTGTGATTCACCATTTAATATCAAAAGATTTTTCGGGTTTTCAGAGGTTTTCGGCAGACGAAATAATAATGATCTGTCACGTATTTACGACAGACAGAGAGGTTCCATTCGCGAGAAATTGCAGTTATCCACTTTACGAAGTATGTAGTTATAGTTATAGTGAAAAGGGGTTACAGTTCACTGCGACCTTAAGGTCTATTGTGCCCCCTAACAGAGCTGTTATCATCGCGCCTCCTACAGCTCGCCCTCCAGTTCCAGAGGTTTGATGAAATCCAGTATCTGAGACGGCTTCAAGGAGTATAACTCCCCACTTCTACAAGTTTCTTGTCCAAAGCATTCTTTCCTTTGGCTTGAAATGGCATAGCATTCCGTAACCAGGTGAATAGGAGTTTCTTCCTCCACAGAATCTACACTCATCAGTGTCCGATAAAACCATGTTCAAAAGATGCTTCTTTAGGCGACAATGTCCTGTGAGAAAGCCAGTGAGTAAGTGAAGTTGGTTTTTACTGAGATCCAGATATTTTTTGGATCTAGCAGTTTCAAAGTTCCGGAGGAACTTTTTGGAGTGATCCATCCCTGGGAGATTCCGCCAGAGCTTTTGTCTTTCGGTTTTCTCCTTCAGCATAAACTCCTTCTTATAGGTGCATTTTTCTATACCACAGAAGGGTTCTGGGCCAGTGAGTGGCGTTTGTGCGCTCTTTCTGGTCAGTGTATTGGCCTTTCCGTTTCCTACGATTCCCGAATGACCGGGAACCCTGATTGAAAAGACCTTATTCATCTTGCCTACCTCATTGAGTTTGTTTCGGCACTTCCAAATCATCTATGAGTCAATGACGTAGGGGCTTAGTGCTTTAATGGTAGCTTGACTATCTGTATGAATAGCTATTTCGCACTTCTGATAGTTCCTTTCTAGATTTATATCTAGACATCTTTCGATTGCAAGTATTTCCGTTTGAAAGACGCTTGTACAGGAGCCTAACGATAGTGCACACTTGATACCGAAGTAACAGGTACTCAGCGTTCAGCAATTTCCATCAACCCGAAATTTTCTCTGCATTCAATTTTCTACTTGGTGCAAAGAGAAAATAAAACTTGCTGTTATGTGGAGTAGTACTTGATATATTTTCGGTTTCCAGTGTGAATATACAGGGCGAGTCAAGCCAAAAACACTTACCGCATATTGAAAGTCCAATAACTGTGTTATTTCAAATGAAACACCCTATATTTTTTTACATGATGAGATTCGCCTTTTCATTTTCTTTCGAACCATTTATACTTCTCTATACCTAAATGTGCTGCTTCAGGAGTTATCGAATTATTTTTGAAATCACTTTGAGATTGTTCGGCAGATTGTAAATGTCACGTTTTTCTTCGTATATAGTATATTTCTTCATCTGAAGAAAATCATATTTGTATGATTGTGTTATTGTTGTACAGGAAATATTTTTGTCCCTTGTATCTTGCTTATTTGTCATGTTCATAACGATTTAAAATTTTTCAGCCTTGATAAAGGCACGAATGCTGCCGAAACATTGGTGAATATTTGTATCTAGAAGAATCAGAAGAATAAATAATAGTCCACTTGCCTGATAACGTTTCAATTATTGTCACGTTATTATTTCTGCTATTCTATTCGGAAAGTTGACATATCTTTTGAGTTTCTCTAAACCCAGAAATTCAGGCTGCAAAATATTGTATCAGAATAAGCAACTTAGCACTTACGATGTCAGATAAGAATAAGAATGAATTCTTGACCCCATTTTTATATATGAAACAGTCAACTTAGGGTGTCTGTAGGAAGCACACCAGGAAAGGTAATGACAGCTGGCTGAATTAGACTGGCGGATCCAGACAGTTTTTCAGGGGGCGGGGCATGAATTTTTTCAGGGGGGGCCATGGATAGATAAAATTTTTAACCAACTTTATAGGACCACTAATAAAGAGATTATTGTCAATTTCGAGATCCAAGGGGGGCAATGACCAACCCCCTGTGTCCGCCAGGGGCTGGATTTATCTATACTGTTATCGACATTTGCTCATTAGTCTTCTCAAAATAATGACACTTCTGTTGAATATTATATTATCATATCAATTTTTTCCTACAATATATAAGTTCTCCGAATATAATCAGTCTGTCATGAAAATGAAAACTTCATTAAATAAATAAATAATAAATTCTGTACAACCAATAAAAAAAATGCTACTGCTACTGAGCTAACCAGGCAAACAGTAGCCGTTCTTCAGTTTCCTCATAAGAGAAAGTCATACCGAAACAATAAAATTCGTTAATTACACTAATGGCTAGGAAACTCATGTTATTATAACTTGAAGATATGGTCCGGTGATCAGACAATGTCCTTCCTCAGTTTTGCTGCACGTTTTTCACTTGATTCACGTTGTTAGGGGGAGGTGCATGATGCGCTGGTGGATTCAGATAAAAGTTTTCTGGTTTGGGTTGCTCGTACTCGGTCGAAATGGGACACAGACATGGTACCAGTTGCACATTTTGCACGGATGGTTGTGGTGAGAGTTGAGCTTGGAGAGGTACTTGCACGGGTACTGCCGGGAGCGATGGTTCACTGTATGGTATGTTGTAGGAAGGTGGCATCCTGCGCTGGTAGATATAATAGGGGCTCTGGGTCCTGCAAAAAAATCGCATTGAAAGCTAAACCTTGGTATGATTGTGGAGTTTGTGTTAGGGAGATTATTCCGAATACAATGAATAGATGGAAATTGTTTAAGATCTGATTCAGGTCATCAAGTAGGACATTGCGTTTATTTCTGCAGGCAATTCATGGTCGAATTCAATTTGGTCTGGCCGTAAAAATGACAAAAGTTTTGGAATAGGTTATCTATAAATTGATGTTTAATGTTTAAAATACTATTTTGTCGATATTTGAGAAACTGCGCATCCGATCAGGTTGAGAATAGACGATGAGCTGTATGACAACGATTCAAGATTAGCCAAAATTTTGTGTAGAATGTTAGATTACAAAACTTATAAAAAATTCAAAAACATTCAATATCTCCGGACCTAATAGCCCAATTTTTCTGATTTGATCCACTCACTGACTGGTCTTTTGCATTTGGATCTCGAACACATCCTCAGAATATCAAGAATCTATTTTCTTTCGACATGGTATTTATAAATTGAGGAATAAGAGCTGATTTTTTCTGCATAACATAGGATCAAAGAAAGATACCATTCCTTTTTAAGATAAGAAAGTTGATTTTTTTCCACCCTTTATACAAGAGATGAAAAAAACAGAATAAGGTGTCGTATTGCAAATGAAAAAGTATCTGTACACAGTTTTTGCCGTTTTTGGATGATTTAGAAAATGAAGGAGTTATGGCATATTTTCGAAATCGCCAAAATATCAAAATTTTGTCATTTCTTCAAACAAATGAAGATATCGTGAAACGGCTTTCAGTTATGGAGTTTTCATGAAAATCGAGCCAAGAACTTCTCTCAACATTTTCACCTATCAAGCCTAGAAGTACCAGAGCCTAAATCAAGCAATTTGGGTTAATTACCCTGTACAAATACAATATATTCTTTTTTCGGCAACCGTCAGGGATGTACCCACTTCCCGGACGCTCTTTCTTTGAGAAAGTAGCATTTTCCGGCCTAGTCCGGAAAGTAGGTACATACTTTCCGGACTAGGCCGAAAAAATCACGTTGTTGTTGTCATTGTCATGATCATCAATAGCAACGAAATAACGGATGACAGTTCTGTTTTGTTTAATTCAAATAAGAATCAAAGTGTATGATAAAGAATTGTGTCGTCTCATTGATTTGTAATTCTAAACGGTTGGCGAAAAAATATTGTAAGCAACACGTCCGAAAATAGTTTTTTTGGACTCACAGATTCTTGTCTATTCACAGATTCTTGTCTATTCGTCCAAAAAAACCCTATTTTCCGGACTTGTTACGTAAATTACTATTGTTCAACCACTTACAAGCTGGATTTCAAATTTACAGACTCAAATGTGAAATAGCACTTCCACTTGCTCAAAATAAACAGTGAATACAACTACAAATTCTTTTTGCTGTATAGATTTGCATTCAAGAATCCAACTGAAAAAAATTTGAAGCAGTCAGAAAACACCCTCCTCTTAATTTTCTGCTACCTATCAAGCAAATTATAGGTATCATGAAATAAAATATTGTTTGAAGTTCACATTATTTCAATTGAGTAGGTACCTACAGGGACTTGATCATAGGATCCGATAGAAAGGTTTTTCGAATTTTTTTGTTCCTAAGTTGGTTGCCACATTTTATCAGTTTTTGTCAGCTTGAGAGAGTTTTGAATTTAACATTACAAAATATGAAATTTTGGACAGAAAATGCTCACTGTGAATCGACTTTATCAAACAAGTCGATGACTTTCGGTCATCATTTGCTTGACTTAAGCGATATTAGGTTCACTTGAAGACGTTTCGAGCCTGCCATAATATTGCTTTTGAATGCATCAGCTCGCGGTTCCCTAGATATTGAAAAAGTGAGAAACTCTGCAACTCACACATCTGAGGATTCCACTTCTGGAGGAATTACCTATATCCACCGTTAAGGCATGTGATCATTTGGTTTTAAATGTTTTATCTCTGTTTGAATGTTTTATAATACAATGAAGCTTTATGCATATTATTATTATGCATTATTAGGCATTAGTCTCTATTCGCAATAATAAATTCAGAAGAAATTCTCTGAGCTATCGATCTACATTGAATGCTAGATGAATGCCAGAATCGTGGTTTCCTTTCATTGAGAATATTTTGGACGATGTGAAAAAATTACTTACGTTTCTCCCGAACTCCAGAAGAATCCGGAAACATGGTTCAATAGCATGAAGAGCGCTGTGGCACAAAGCTGAAAAAATACAACCTTTAACTCCAGATGTTTTTCCAATATCATGAATTACCAAAGTAAAGCGGTTTTCTAATCAAGTTGCTCCCTTGATAAAAAGCCGGGAGCAGCTCTTTGGTTTTTCTTAACTTGGTATTTGTAGGACAAGCAATAAACGAAATAAGTTCTTTTCAAATCTGAATGAAGACGCAAATAACATTCACTGACATCGTACATGAGAACCCTGGTGTCTGCATCACCAAAATCTCTCTGTAGAATTGAACAAACAATTTTTGTCTCAGATTTTTCTCCGAATCATTATGTTATACCATTTTCGATGTATAGGTAGGTACATACTGTGAAGCCATTTGTGCTCGTAGAACAAATTCATTTCGGTGAGAGATTCCAAGTAAAGGGTACAATAAATTGAACTATGATCAAAACACCATACACTCACTCCCCTTAGTATTGTTCAAATTTCTTAAACGTTTATTCTAATTTATTTTTAATTGTTTCGGTAACACGGATTTCCAAAATTATAGTTTCAAAACACACAAAATATTCGAAGTGCATAATGAATCGTGAATGTGCTCAGATAGATGAAATGGAATGAACTTCTAATAACACCTGAAAGTAAAGCAAAACATTTTTTTCGTGTTTTTCGAAGGGTGTTAATTCTGGAATTCTCCACATCAATATTGGAGAATACTTTCAATTATTTTTGTTCGAAATTATTTTGTAATCCAAAAATCATAGTTTAAATTATTATTGCAGGAAATAGCCTCAACGTTCACACAGTATATAGATTGTAAATACAATATTGACGTTATTTCATTTAATAACTGTATTGCTGTGGCTGTTACTGATATTATTGGAAATAAAGACTATTATTATTATTATTATATATTGTCGCGATAGAGTTCAAATCAAGCATCAACATCAATACCTTTTATCAAAAACAAGAAAAAAATTTCTGTACATTTCTCTATAACGGTCAGAATAATAAACATTTCTCTCGGACTCCATCTGTAGAGTGCCAATAACAAAAAAACAAATATAAAAAAAATTTGATGCCTAAATATTCCGAGGTTTTCTTAAGATTATTTTTTATTCGAAAAAACTTACAATGATTTGCCTTGAAAGATTCATGATGGTCACTAGAACTTTTAGGTACACTTACACCTATGACTTCACAGGACACTGTGAATATATAATCACGGCGGGTAGCTTTTATAAGCTGTCAGATATAAGCCCTTATGCACTGACCAACACAGGACCGGAATGGACCGTTATTCCAATATCGGCATATCTCCATTGATAAAAGGCCGTAGGTAAATATTTCACTAATATTTCACCTTCTCTTTCGAAATATCATCGCTACGATTTGACAGTTATCTTTATTCATTTTCAACGAAGGTAAAATTGCTTCAGTATTGGATATTATGAATGCTTCCAGAAATTGGTTCAGACGAGTTTGAAGCTTGATCAATTCAGAATTATCGTCGTTCCGAAAATAAACCTAACTTGTGGGAATGTTACATGTTCAAACCTTTTAAAAATTGTCATTGACTCAACATGATTTCAAAGATATCTAATTTTATTGTGTTATCGTTGAATCACTTAGGAATTTCACATTGTTGACATAATTTCACATTTTTGATGAAGTTTCAATCATGGCACATTATCGTTGAATTAGTATCTAGTGTCACCCAGTGGCGCACCCAGAAATTTCATTCGGGGGGGGGCTGCTCGAGAGTAATCAGGTTTTTACTTAAAAAAAAACTCGAAAACGACGAAAACAATCCTTTATTTTTGAGCTCGGGGGGGGCTGCAGCCCGACAGCCCCCCCCTCGGTGCGCCACTGCTTATGTGACCTGGCAAATAGTTGAAGTGGTCTCGTTTTTTTCTTCATCTTTCATTATCTAATCTACTGGCGAAATCTGAAAAATTATTAATTGGTCAAAAAATTTCGACAAAAAACTACGAACCGGTTCGATCCCTGAAATATCCACTGTTATCAAGATATATCATTGAGATTTTATTGATACAAAACATTTACTATTGAACAAAAGCTGCTGGAAACCACTTCATTTAATTTTCCTAAAACTCATTCAAACATATACAGGGTCTTTCACGAGGAACCTCACCCATATTTATATGGGAAACTACTGAACGTATTTTCATGAAATTCAGCACTTATAAGTATTTCACGATGCTTATGAAATCTAAAATATTTTCAAGGCATGAGCACCTCCGGTTTTTCCGGAAATGACGTCAACTTCCGTTTTTCAAATAAGAACACCATTTTTTTATTGCAGAAATAGATTCCATAAAAAATTTCAAGTTATTTTGATGTAACATTTTTCAGTTTTGGTTGGAGAATTCTCTCTGAGCGGGAAAATTCGAAAAAAAAATCGAAAATAGAGCTCCGCTGAAACAAGAATAACTTCGAGGTTTTTGGATGGAAAATTTTCATTGTTGGGATTTTTCAAGATGTAAGATTGATGTATCCACTTTAAAAATCGAAATCGCGATTCATGATACAGGGGGTGAAAAAATCGCTTTCAAAGTTAGGGATGACAAAATCGTGAAAAATCAATTTTTTCAAATTAGAACCCCATTTTTTTTTGGCAGATATTGAATCTACGTTAAAAAATAATTTGAGTGTATGCATCACACCCTTGCCCTAAAATGGATATTTTCTGAGTTAATATCCACTTTAGGGCACTTTCTATTCCATAACCGAGATACAGGCTTGTTCATGTATTCACCAAAAATTGAAATCGATTCCTTTTTGAATTTCCAAAAAATTCCAGGTCCATATTTGAAAAATATGGGACTTCTTCCAAGCTGAGATTCAGCACCCTGTATATTGAAGTTTTGGGATTTGATTGAGATATTTAAAAGGAGCAGAAAATTTTCAATGTGGATCAGTAGATTTTAATGTCCCGCATGTCATTTTGCTCAAAGAAAGCTGGGAAAGATCCAATTGAATATAGGAATTCCACTGAATTCTCAGAAAAATCGTGAATTGGGATAAAATTGAATTTTTTTGTCCCATTTATTGTAAATTCGTATTTGATAATATTCTGAGGAATCATTTCAAGTTATTTTCGAGAAATCATTATTGATTGAGATAAATTCATTTGAAGTTAACAACGATAAATAAATAAGTAAAGAAATATAAAAGGTTAACATGAATTGAAAAAGTGGCTCGAAAATACCACCGTTTTGCTCAATTATCATTTTGCCCTCTTCAAAATATGTCTCAAAAAATTGTTCCAAATTGATTACAATGAACTAATTTTCTGAGGATTTATTGGAATTTCAATATTCAATTGCATCTATCCTTTGCTTTCTTTGAGCAAAATGACGTGCGGGATAATGGAATCTTCTGAACCCCATTGACAATTTTCTGCTCTTTTCAAATATCCCAGTCAAATCCCGAAATTTTAATATACAGAGAGTCCCATATATCTCAAATACGGACCTGAAATTTCATGAAAATTCAAATACATATCGATCAACCTGTGGAAGTGAATCATACGTTTCAAATATCAACTGACTATACTGGTTGGTTCGAAAGTAATAAGAAATTGAAATTTTTGGTGAACACATGAACCTGCATGTATCTCGGTTATGGAATAGAATGAATAGATTATATTATTATGTATATCGGTTTTTTTGACTCGCCTAGGGTAGCTCTAATTCAGGTCTACCAATGAAATACCCTGTAGAATAAACATAAAGCAGCTTTCCGTTTTACGTCATATGCTCGATTTGTATATTCACAATCAACAAATTCGAGCGGAGACTTCAACGGTCGATAAAGACAGTAACCCAAACTTTGTGTTGAGTTTTCCAATGAAAACGAGATATTTTTTTTAATCAAATAGGTAATATTGATAAGTATATTTTTAGATATATGAATAATGCATCATCTAAAAGTCTGTTGTATCGAATTTCAGTTGTTTTTTAAAAAATATCAATAATTTCATTTACGCACCGTTCAAATTTTAATCTCGCAGTATGAGTAGGTAGTGTGAGTATTATGGCTTGTGTGTCACAATACCTGGATATTACAGATTTTACAGGGGTTGCACCATCTTAATGAAAAATCATGTTTGTCGAATCAATTCCATTTAATTCTGATCAGAACGAATCAGTTAAAATTAATAATCGCTTATAAAATACCTTCACCTCCTACATTTTCATTGGCGATTTGAAAAAAATATAAGAACAGATACTGCCACTTTGCCATACCTACCTATAGGTACCTATACCTAAACCACACCAAACCGATGCATGCTAAGACTTCTCATTAGTATGTTATGGATTATTTTAAAGCATTTTAAATAAATGCTCCATTGTAGGTATACACAGAGTGTTCCTGAATTAGAGGTACAAACGAAAATAGGAGATTCCTCGAGAAATGTGAATAGCCTTATCACCATGGAACCGCAAACGTTTCGTTTTCGAGAGGATGTTGAAGTTGAATTTTTTCAAGTTGTTTTCCCATAGTATCTACAATTCACAAGATATTCAACTGAAATTTGGCTTAGATATTACAATTTGGAGTTAACACAATGTGATTTGCCAATTTTTATTGCTAATCTACAGGGTGATACTTTTTCTGGAACAATGTCCTCTGTTTTCCTCCAGAACTTTGTTCTGGTGAGCCACTGTAAGTTTGAAAAATTGAAGAAATAAGCTTCATTGTTAACTTAACTGTATGGTTTTCAATACCTACTTTTGTCGTATCGGATACCGATTTGGAGGAATGAATTTGGTACCATTCTGTAATGTTGTTCGAGCAGTAGTTTTATATTTTTTCAAATTAATAAAAATCAGTAGCCAGTACAACACCAGTCTATTATTGAAAACTCAATCAGCAATTCACAATGGTTGACTTTTTATCGAGTCATGTGTTGTGCATCACAAAACAACCATAAAATCAGTACAATCACATCACATCCTCCATTTTTAGTTACACAATTCTTAAAATATTCCATGAACATTAATGAGATCCAATTCAATGAATAAATAAAAAAATAAGAATCAATAAACTACGAAATTACATTTCAAAATTTTCAGAAAATTGATTGAAACCAGAGGAATTGAATGGATTATTATCCGACATTATTTTATTTGGAAATAAAAAACAAATAATATTTCCATCAAAGAATTTGTTACACCTTTTACTTTAATATCTTTTTATGTGAAATCAACCCATTCAGAATAGAAATCAATAACAGCAGTATGATTTATTTTGGTAATCGAAAATATCAATTCCTATTTTCTCCCAAGGTCTGTTTGTCAATTCATGATGTATTAATCGTTATTTAGCTTTATTATTTCTACAACAGTTACATGTAACTCTTATCCAATTAGAATAACTTCACTAATATAAATGAGATTGCACACACCTATCACACTTAAAAAGGTATTCTCATTCTCTTTGCCACTCGTTTGAAGCAAACTGTCCATTTGAAAATTTTTCGTAATTCTTTCCTTATGATAATAATAATAATAATAATAATAAAGTTTTTTGATCCCTTCTGACACATTAATGTATAGGACAAGTCATCAATATACAAACTAGGTATTCAAATTACTTTGCAAGTATTCTTCAATACTGTAGAAACATTTTTTTAATAAAATCTCCCGCACAGATTTTTTAAATTTAAACATACATAGAGACTTAACTGAACTAGGCAAGTGGTTGTATAATTTAATTCCTTTGTATAATGGTGAGCACTCGAACTTACTAGTTCTATGCTTCGGCAGAGACAAAATATCACAATTTCTGGTAGAGTATCCATGATAACTTGACAATGTTGCCAAGTTATTTACATTTTCCTTAGCATAGATGAGACATTTGTAGAGATAAATACAAGGAACAGTTAAAATATTATTATCAACAAATAATGGTCTACAAGATGAGCGTGGCTCCCGGTTGAATATCATTCGTTATATATATTCGTTATATATATGTTCTCATTATTTCTCTTTTGTATATTAGATAAGAAATGAACGTAAATATTCAAACATCAATATGATAAGGTTAGGTTCAAAATCTCCAATGATATTATTCAATACCTAGTCCGTTAATCCATTGAAGAGAAAAAATCCACTGACGACTTAAGGATGTACCTATCCTAATCCCAACAACTGTCGAGTCCTTCTATAAATTGCTCCACCCTTTTAAAGGAAGTAAAAGCAAAAGTCAATATAACTCAAGATCAAAACATCCAATCTGAATAATGACGTCCACTGACCTCATTTCTCGTAGGATAAAACTAGTATTATAGCCCTTTAGAGAGCCGCTTCTGTTATTTCTGATATCTGAATGACCAGAGGCACGTAGATACTCTGCTCAGGTAGGTATCTGGGAAATTTGTAAACTTCCCGCTGCTATTTTTAATAGTATCTATCGAAGTCATTGTCTTATTGAAATGTTTTGATGTTCTTAAAGATGAATTTTGATGGCTCAAGCATTAATAATGTCTATCATTGATATATGGACCGAGTGGGATGGGATTTTGAATCAAGCAATGGGTGTTTTTCGTACAGAAATATTATGAAACTACACTATCGGTTGTTTTTTTAGAGTGATAGAACCTCAAATTGAAATGAAATTTAAACAAATTTAAATTAAGATAGAAACAAATCGTTTTTTTCGAAAGATAATTTTATGACATTCATGTTCCGGAAATACTTCTCGGTATATGTCCACCACGACTAGCTATCGATAAACCGATTGTTGCGGTGCAGCATGGGATGTAGCACTATCTTGTTGGAACCAGAATACTTCTGGGTCGATACCATTCAAATTTTCAATCATCGATCATCGATTTGTTTCGAACACCATTCACTGTAACATTAGCTGCAGCATCGTTTTTGAATAAAGCACACCATACACTGCACGTTTAAAATGGTGGCTTTAGTTCTGGAATCAGTTGGCTGTTGTTTGGGTGCAGACCAAGATCTTTACGCAAAATTTTTCATGTGGTGGATGCACAGAGTCCAACTAAATCTGGATCTTCATTAACACTATCACTTAAAGCAGAGATATTTTTTTCTGTACGTACAGTTCTTTGTATTGTTGTTGTTGCATCGAGTAGAGAAATTTTTGTCCGAAATCCATCGATAGTTCGACGAATAAGCTGCTCTGATTATGTACATCATAAATTTTACGAAGTGCTCTATAAGTTTGGCGAATAGAACACTGATTTTTTTTAAATTGAATATCAACAATTTGTTAACGTTGTTGCGGTATGAGTCTTTCCATGATAATTTGTCAAAGCTTACTGAACAGAAATGTCAAAACCACATTGCTTCTAGCTTCTAGCACTTAAAAAAAACACCCGACAGTTTCACTTTATTATCATGAAAATTTTCCGAATCTTCAATCCAATTTCGGAACCACTCAATAAAAATTTTATTTTATAGAACCGATCTTGCATTATAAGTGTAGTAGAGTACAACTTTTAAGGAGCAATTCACTCGAAAAAATGTTGAATAGCAAACAAAACTGGAAAAATAGGAATGTAGAATTTGTAAAGATACGTTTTAGAGTCTAGATTAGATGGAGGAGAATTGTCTCTAAATGTACGCATGTTTCGAAGTTGGAAGCGATATAAATCACAAATTTCCTTCATCCAAAAGATTTAAATGAAGAAATCAGATGTGGAAAAAGCTCACCAAATAAACAAACCTCTCATAGATGGAGGAGTCTAACAATAAAGAAAAATTTCTGAAATTATATTTGTTCACTTCTTAATCAGAATTATTTATGTCAAAAAAGACGATTATTTGAAAATCAGGAAAACGCGAATCGACTCTAAATGGAAATTTCCAAACAATTCATTAAACAGTTTTGTCTTCGTCAGTATTAGATCATGTTGAGTTATGAAAACTGTTCGATTCATCTGATTTTTCCTGACTGCGAACATATTCACAATCGAAAAAGTGCGTGGTTCTGTATGGATAATTTGTTGTTGTTCTTCATGATTTGATTGTTCATTAGATTCTTTCATTTGAGTGTCTCATATATCGATCTCAAATTACAAATATATCGTCAACATATCTTCACCAAGCTTTTGGTTTCATCAAATATGTATCTATAAATTTTTCTTCGAAATATTTGCTTATGTTGCTTATTACATAGTTATTCAAAAATATTTTGGATAGAAATTAATCTTTCACTATCTTGTTTTTGTATAAAACTTGTGAATAAAATAACAAATCCATACAAGTAGATGAACGTTATATATTTTTCAAAGAAATAATAATAATAATAATAATAAATAATACATAATAATAATAATAATAATAACACATAGAAAAAGAACCGCACGGGTGTGGTTTGGTTTCTGCCACGCCACATGGGGGGTGACGTCCCCACGGCCCGAGTTACCTGGGCCACCAAGGGTAAATGGTGGCGAACCCATGAAAATGGGGAAAATGCCAGCAACGAGAAGTGGAAACCGATATCATGGCAGAAGATCTAAATGCCACTCCACCTGCTGGCTCGACCACCGTGAGGAGGACTGTCCGCAGGGGAGCTCGCAACGCACGTATCAAGTGGAGCCGCGACATGAATATTGAAGTAATGCGAGCTTTTTATTACGCGAACAATTGCGAGGACAAACCACTTCCTGGATGGAGATACTCCCTCTATAACGAGTTCACCATCCGGAACTTCAGCTGACGGAAGGGAATCATTCAAGAAAAAGATCGAATTATCCCAGAGAATCGCGGGATATGCACAACGGGCTGTAGCATTGCAAACCTGTCACATCGTGCGGAAATTCCTGAACTAGTGGGAGGAACTGAATTGTTTTTTCACTGGTTCATAGAAATAATACCAGCTTAAGCTGAGACCGGGAGACCGATGAGGAAGAATAAATAATAATAATAATAAATAATAATAATAAAACCGCACGGGTGTGGTGTGGTTTATGCCATGCTACATGGGGGGTGACGTCCCCACGGCTTGAGTTACCTGGGCCACCAAGGGTAAATGGTGGCGAACCCACGAAAATGGGGAAAATGCCAGCAACGAGAAGTGGAAACCGATATCATGGCAGAAGATCGAAATGCCACTCCACCTGCTGGCTCGACCACCGTGAGGAGGACTGTCCGCAGGGGAGCTCGCAACGCACGTATCAAGTGGAGCCGCGAAATGAATATTGAAGTAATGCGAGCTTTTTATTACGTGAACAATTGCGAGGACAAACCACTTCCTGGATGGAGATACTCCCTCTTTAACGAGTTCACCGGAATGCATCCGGAACTTCAGCTGACGGAAGGGAATCATTCAAGAAAAAGATCGAATTATCCCAGAGGATCGCGGTAATATACACAACGGGCTGTAGGATTGCAAACCTGTCACATCGTGCGGAAATTCCTGAACTAGTGGGAGGAACTGAATTGTTTTTTCACTGGTTCATAGAAATAATACCAGCTTAAGCTGAGACCGGGAGACCGATGAGGAAGAATAATAATAATAAGGTCTTTATTATGATATTTATTAAATCGGTCAAGAAATTTCACAATCAGATTAAAATCATAAGCGTGCAGTAGAACACAAGAAGTATAAACACAGAATGAACTCTTCATATTCTTTCAGTAGTTTATTTCAGATTGAATGTAAAATAGGAGAACCCTACGAATGAATCGTTAATGCCTGTCCTGACATTACTGAAAGCTCATCGCGATATTGCTACATGAAAATTCCAGCTTGTATTTTTGATTACAAAAATTAATTCCCAACATCCCATAAATTATATGAATAAATTTCTTGTGTCTACATGTTCATTCACGCAGGGACACTAATGGGAAATCCTGATGAAAAGATATTAGTTAGTTAACTCGCCGCCTATGCTCAGGTAACATCGTTTTATATGTTCAATCATGCGGTACTCCACTTCGAATAATATTGGTGGTACCTTCTATTTCTGAGAAAACTCAAGGAGGACTATTATAGTCTTCATTTCGATGTTTGGCTGTGAACGAAAACATGTAGAAAAGTTTTATTTATTCCTTAACTACCTTCTATTTGGAAAGAAAACGATTTACTGGTCTATAAACGTAATTGATATCTTCATTATGAGGATTGAGTGGAACACGGCCGACTTCTTCGATTTTATGGGTGATAAAAGGTACAGCTCTCAACGCCTATTCAACATCAGTCAAAATATTCTTCCACGATATTCAGATGCTGCAACGAATCCCATTACTTCTTTTCAGGGTTCCGTTCATCTGCTGAAAAAACCGAATTATTAGTTCCTCGAAACGAATGGGAATTTTTGTTTGATCAATGGTGGTTATTTCGGAGATTGCCCATGCCAACCCTTAAATTCTTTGCTTCGTATATCTAAATGATTATTTTTTTTACAAAAATGGTCATCATTCACAGTTAACAATTTATATACCGTGTGGAAAAGCCAAATGGCAAAATTAATTTTCTTGGTTACTGTACATATTCATGGAAAATACCGAAACACGTCAAATTGAAATTTCAAATTGTCTTTCTTCTTCGTGACGTGAAAAGCAAACTGTTTCTGCACTCTCATTCGAAAAACAGACCAATTTTTGAAATAGGAAGTATGGGCTTGTGATACATTGTTTGAAAAATCTCCTCATTCTCTATTCAGAAATGTTATCATTTTTATGTTTATTGCAAAAAACAGAATAAAATTGACAGAAAGACGAAAGTCGTTAGCCATTTGCTAGAGCAATAAATATCTTCTCTCTCTCTCTCTCTCTCAGAATAAAAGAAAAATCAAGTACGAATTTTGGCCCGATATCAAAAACTTGAATACAAAATTTAGCAAGAAAATAATGAAGATGTTCATAGTGTTCACCGTGAGCGCCTTGGCAATATCCTCACTTCAAATGGAATTTCATCTATCAGGAGTGATATTAGTATCTGTGCTATCATGGAATACATATCAAACGATTCACATCACATTCATATTGAAAAAATATATTCAAAACAGAACATGATCAGCATTTCACTTTGAAGCTTGCAATATTTCATAACGACCTCAGTACGTCCCTGGATGGCTTCCAGAATGACCACTGAACTAGTTCACACATAATCTGGATAAGGGTCATCGCTTCTCGAATTCAAATTGATTATATATCGAAAAAGAATGCTTCTAGACAAGTGCTTCCCATACCCTTTTAACATACCATGTATTGATGTTACTTAACATACCTTCTTATATATTCGAGTATCATCATTATAAACTCTTACGTAACTGGTACCTAGTGATTCACGACTTGCAGTAAAATAATTTTGGAAAATTCGGCAGAATTGGACGAAATAAGTTCGAAACTACTAATTTTTTGATCAGGTTTTCATTTGATGAAGAAAATTGACAGGTCAAACTCTTCATCAAATTTGATAGTTACGGAATGCTAGAACTAGAACTAGAAAGAATATATTTAGAATATTTGAGGCGAACTTAAATTCCCAATAAAATATCGATTAATCAGATACACCGCGTTCATTGATATAAATATCAACAACCGCCATGGATCCGACTCGAACTTGCCACAAATCATCATCCAGGGAAATTGGAAAATTCCCAATGATCCTTAAAACAACCATAGATATAAAATGCTAGCAAATTTTTGACAAACAAAATTCCCTATATTTCTGGAATAACAGACTCACCATTTTTTCGACAGCTGTTGTTTTTTTTTATAGCTGCTGTCAATTTTCTTCTGACAGGTGTCAAACATTGGATTCTTGATTATTTACGAACTCTGAGCGCCTAAGAACCTCTATTGCCAAAAATAACAATTAAGTGACAGGAGTTTTTTGCTAATTTTTCGATAAAAATAAGGACTTTAAATCTATGAGAGATGATCCCCCACCATAAGATGTCAGTAGCGTCCCTCGAATACCTGAAGAACAGAAAAATCATCGGACCTGATCGAAAGATCCTTCCGATCCAAGAGTGAGTTAGGACTTCGTGAAAAGATTTTTTTAGCAAGTGAAGTATTTGTTACTGCTTCGTTCTCGTTTTTTCTTCTTTGTTCTTGTTACAGATATAATTTCAAGATACTTGCATCAAGATCGAACAAAAAGCTTGTCTTCAAGTTCAAGAAGCTTTATAACATGGATGTAAGCATATTTTTTGAACAAATTCAGTATCACTACACATATACGGGGAGACACAGTTTTTTCAGAGGTTTTTATCTGTTCTCGTCTAGCATACGCAGAATAGGGATGTTGACTTTTTTTGGAAATGATTTTGATTTGTAGATAAGCCCTATACAAACACGAAAAAAATATTTTCATGAAAAAAAAATATAGCAAACACCAATAAAAAATGCATGAATAAAAATAGTTTTCAAAATTCCCGCTGAAACGAAGTGATTATGATGACTCACTATACGGTTAACAGACTTCGCCGTTTGTCAAAGCGAACTGATCTTGTGTGATTTCTTGCGAACAAATCGTTTGCGTAATAACAAATAATCGTGAAATAGTTCGCTGGTGATACGTTTTACTCTCTTCTGTTCTTCGTAAGTTCGTAGGTACTCGTGATGACAGTAAGGTTATAGGTTAGCTTGTTCACAGAACAGTGACGTCACGTATTCTCATTCGTGTTTGCAGTCACGTGATAAACGGTAATAGATTACACATTTCGAATCTATTTTATTTAATTTAATGAGAGTAATTAGATCACCAAAATATTTTTTTAGTATTTCAAAGACTACCTTCAATGTGGAAAACCTCAATTCATGAATTTTTTACATGTGTCAACATCCCTATTGTGTTGTACCCCGTTTACTTTCCCTCTGCTAACTCTTGAATCTGAAGCGGGAAACAGATTTTTTTCTTTTTTACAATCTTTTTCTTGTCGACAATTCTTCACACATGTCATATGCCATATTTCGGTTGATTTGAGAAAATATCCAACTATTTGAATCAATCAATTTCTAATTTAAGCAAATTATAGAAAAAAATTGCAATATTTCTGTAATATCAGATTTGAAATCATGAAAGATTTGTTGAGCAGCTGCTGTCAAGTTCTTTTCGACAGCTGTCAATTTTTTTTGATCGATTCTTGAATGCTTATCTACCTTCAACGTGGATCCTCTTACTAGGTTGATGAACAAGAGCTCAAAAGATTCTGAAGGCACGTCAGTGCTTTAGTTTATTGTTTATCATCCATCACAATAGAATTGGGTAATTATAATTATTGTATTATATCAATAGATTAACATCTAATTTTTTGCTCAAAATCAAGGGGAAAAAATTGAAAAATTGAATAAGAGGTGAAATAGCATTTAACGTTCACCACTACAGTATGTTCATAAATGGAAACAATAGAACCTGAGCTCCTGTATTGTCTAATCATTGCTTTATCGAATTATTACGCCTAATATACCACCAAAAAAATCTCAACTCTTTCAACCACCAGGAAGCGCCTCCGAGTCGACCGGATTCATTCACCGCCAAGTTTTTTCAACCGAATACCTGTACTAGTCCTTACTATAATTTCCCACGTCTCCGTTGTCTTATCTGAGCCAAAGTCGTCGGGATCTCGATACGAGCAAGAAATTAATATGTAGGCATTCAGATAAGTATACGTGTGCATCCATTAAGATACCAAGATACAAGACTCTATCCGTAACTTATATAGGTAAGGAAGGCAGGCACACCTGCTCATTATTCTTATTTCCAAAATATTGACACGTCAATTTTCGAATTAAATTAATGGATGAAGAGCAGGGGCGCATCCGAAGCGATACCCTCCTGTGCAAGATGCCGATGGACCGATAGCGGATGGCCTGACGAATTTAGTGCATGAATATTATTAAAATGTCCGAGGAGGTTCTTGATCCCGAATCTATGGTAGATTGATGGGTGGAATTGATTTTTATATGATGTGAATATTCGGATTATTTCCCGATTTTGAGAATGATTGGGTTACATCATCGCAAAAAACTAGGCACACATACAGGGTGTTTCAAGTTCGAGTGCTTATTAGACGTATCTGGATGTTTCTCCTAAAAGAATTGTTTTCCTTTTTACTTCTCTGATATGATAAAAATTCAATTTTCAATGATTTTGTATTTGAAATTTTGCGTAAGTCCTATAAGTTATCATAATATTCGGAAAAATGTGAAAAAAGGAAAATATGCTTTGTCTTTATCGTGTATATGATTCGAGAATTATTCTTTGCAGAGAATTAATCATTAAACAAATGTTTAATTGAGGCTTCTTAAATGACAAGGCAAGAAGTAGCACAAAATTTCAGAATAACAATAATAATTTCCGTGTAACAAACAGGAAAATTTTCCATAACAGGATAACTTTGAACTTGAAAATTGCTTTTTCGCACTGCAAAATGGAAATCTAAAATCACCCTACAGAGTAATTTTACCTAAAAGGTTTATCTTATACAAGGCGAACATACCTATGAGGTGATCCTACCTACAAGGTGAATGCACGAGCCCTCAAAAGCTCCTGGCTTCATGTTGACCCATTGTTCGATTCGATTTGGTTGGATCTAACCTAACATATCTTACGTGTAATAAAGAGAAAAAATTTACACAATAGGGCAATTGCTTTATCGGAATGTCAAATATGAATCTACCTACTAGGTGAATCTAAACGGTGAATCTACCCAATACAAGGTGAATCTACCTGAGAGTTGATTGAACAAACGCTCTAAAGCTCCTGGCTTGACGTCAGTGCTCCTGGGGAACCATTTTTCGAAGTCTGGATTGGTTTGTGATTCTAAATTCAATAATTTGGAAGATATTTCAGATTTTGTTGATCTATGTTAAACCAAGAGCCAATATCATTTAATATTCACCAGAACTTACTTCGAACAAAATTCAGTGATCATATAAATTTGCTCCGAAATACGCCAATACACTAATTTGATTGTCTCAACCATCAACGACCTTTAATTTTGTATTTTCTAAGCTCTTTCATACAACCTGAGCTCAGAATGTTTGAAACATATCTGCGCTGTCATATAGCCTATAGGGTACATACTACATAGGGATATTTTCCTCTGAGAAGTCAGAGAGTTCTACACAACAATCCTGTTGCATTCACGCTGAATATGAAATATAAAGGGTGTTTCAAATTGTGCGGTTTTTTTAAGAATAAATGAAATATAGATCGCGCACTGAATTCGTTGGGTATTTTGACATTCAAAAACTGTTATACAGGATGTCCCAGAAGTCGCGCACCCCGTTGATGGGATCGAAAGAGAAAAATATTCTTAGCCTAAAAATCCATCTTTGAAATTTTTTGATAACGTTGTTAATTCTTATTCTCATTCTTCTGTAGGGCGCTCCTGCTTGGTCACTTTCATTAATTAATTACTAATTAACTACGTTATCAAAAAATTGCAAACATGGATTCTGGGCTTAGAATATTTTCCACTTTCGAGCCCATCAATGGAGTGCGCGACTTCTAGGACACCCTGTATATGGCATTTATAAAAATGGCTTCGTAAACGGTAAAACACAACGCGTTCAAATTGTTGAATCATTTTATGAAAATCAGCGTTTTGGAAAAAGTGTTTTTAGAAAATTACGTGAATTTTATGGTTTACATAAACTTGTGGGCTTAGTGGGTCCACAACATGGCGTATTTTATACAAGGATTCAGTTTTCCGATGAGGCACATTTTGTACTTAATGGCTATGTTAATAGACAAAATTCTCGTATCTGGGGTGAGAAAATCTATGCATCTTAAACGAGTCACTATTTGGTGTACATTGTGGTCAGGTGGTGTAATTGGACTTTACTCCTTTGAAAATATGCTGCTGGTGAAGCAGTATAATCAATGGTGATCGATACAGTCGGATCATAATCGAATTTTTGTGGCCTGAATTAATAAAAATTGATTAGTAAGCAGAAACATTCGAAACAATATTTGATATATTATTCATATCCAATTTCAATATTCTACCCGGTCGCATTTGTTCTTAAAGAATATTAGAATTCTTCGATATGTAATTCGATATTATTTTCTCGAACAGAATTGCCTAAAAATGCAAAATTTGATTTTGAACAGTGAACAGGTTGTGGTTGTATAAATAATAATAATGATTTCAATGTCCGGCTCAAAGAAGATTGTATGGAACCATGTTCATTTGAAGACCTGCTAGTACGAAGTTGCCAACGCTGTTTAATCATAAAAGTATAGTTCTCTATAAATTCAAATAAACTTTCAGGAAAACATGTTTTAACGTTTGATAATATTAACTATAACAGACTTTTTGTGTAACAGGATAGGTGCCTTCGTCATATTAAAACGCTCAGGCAATTGAAATAGTTCTTCCTTTTCTTGGTTTATTCATTTCGAAACTTTGATAATATCAACGAAACTGGATCCTCCTTTGAAGCTTCTCGCAATTGAAGTCCACACAGAAAAAAAATCTGCTTTTATATGCATTTTCCGTAGAAATTATTAGGCACTAAAAATGGGTACGGAAAATATTAATACATTCTCGGGACCTGGATTGAATCTGTGTGAAAAATTGAAGTGTTGAAAACAATGTAGTAGTAAATAGATATGTTCAGGCTTGAGGCCAAATTATCTTGTGCCTCATTTTTGGGTTCACAATAAAGAGTATACAAATCTGTAATTGTTCACATGATGGATGTTCAGAGCATCCATTATGCCCAGAATCATTAATCATTTCAACGAGAACTTCGAAATAGGGTCGTGGACAGCTCTTGTGAAATGTTAACCATATAATGGCGTGTTTGAAATATAGGAATTTGATAGGAGTTTGAATTATAGATAAATTTTGTGATGGTTTTTTAATTGTGATTATATGTTTTTTGTTGTTTCTTTTTTCTCAATTTCAATCAACTTCATTTCTGCACTTGGAATTCATCGTTACAGAAACGCTGAGCATAGATAAAATAGAGTGTTAAGAGAGGGAAAGAGGCAAGTTATTGTCTCTGGTGTTAATCTCAACACTGAGATTTTTCCTGGTGTTCATTTCAGTGACCTCTGTTGGAGAAACCCCGAATCTTCAGTATTCATTATATTCCGAATAATCCGAAGAATGCAGTTCATTCATCTCTGAACCGAAACCTTTCTTCTGAATGAAGGATAGATTTCTGCCGCGGTGAGTAACGCTACCTTAGTTTCTACTCACCAGTCACCACACAAAGGGATTTGAATATCGACGCTAGAGGTCGCCATTACGATTCAAACAATATAACCAAGAGACTCTAGCAAAAAATTAAAAAATGGACTGAATTTGGAAAAGCTGATTCCTTGCCAGTTTGTTAAACTTAGTTGTAGATGTGTCATTCAAGCGTACCTACCATATTATAAAAGAGGCGTCTCATGTACATTGTGGAAAAGCCAATTGGAATAAAAAAAATTTGGTTTTCCTGGTAATTCTTACGAATCTTACGTAACTGCAGATGCGATCTAGGTTGTGCTTCTGAGTGGAAATTGACGTATCCAAAAGCTACGAGCAAAATTTTGCCTAGGTCGCGTAATAAGAACTATATGAGATTCAATATTTCTGCAATAACATATCCCATATCGAGGACTATTTCTCTGACATCTGCTGTCAATTTTATTTCACAGCTGTCAAATGTTTTTTTCCTACAAGTTGGATGTAGATCCTCCTTGTAGGTATATTGACATTCTTGTGAGTAGTCACAAGATGGATCTCTTTACAAGATTGATGAACGCGCTCAAAATCTCCCGACTCGTGACAGATCTTTAGGTGACCCAGTTTTTTGAAAATTGAAAATGCAATGTTGATTTATTTCAGGCCGATTTTCTTCAAGACGATGAGGTTAGACATTGAAGTTAACTCTCATTAGGCAGTAGGTATGGCTGTTTCGAGTCGCTGCGAAATATCTCATTCATATATCTAATAATACCATAATATGGATTATACCCCTGCTTTTCACAGTCACAAAGTGAAGCCAAATCTTTGGTAAGGCTTGAGTTGTACGCTTGCGTCAACTGGAAATTCAAAAATTGCGAGAAATTTAGAGGTTATGTTTATTCTGAAAGACAACAAGAAAATAGATATATCCAGAATGAAAATATGTCACAAATACTTTCAGTTCAATTTTAGAATATGAATAGGAGTTAAAAATGATATTGAGGACTTGAAGAAAACGGAATAAAGCGATTGAATAATATGACATTAAATTGTGAGGTTACGATCGAAACTATTCACATGAAGTTAAGAATGACATACGTTTCACGACATAATACGATGTGTCAGAGAGAGATAGAATTAAAAAAATATTTTTATTCTCAATATTGCCGCACAAGCGCAGATCTGGATTGTTACCAAAGCCCAGCTTCAGTTTTGATTGGCTCTTTCCCCATATGGGAATTATTAGATATAAGCAGGCCGTCCCAGCTTCGCCGGAGTAGAAATTTGTTTAACGCGGTGGTTTCATCTTCAACACTTCAACCTGCCATATCTTTTGATGTACTCGTTGTAATTGTATGATGTGAGGGGCAATTTCGTTCTAAATTGAATACTGGGGATAAATAACGTACATATTAGGTTGGATGAGGATCAATACCCAATTCATAAAAACACACTCCCAAATAGTGCATAATTTTGGAAAACATCTGATTACCATAAACAGTTAATAGCAAGTCAATCTTGAGAGATAGATAGAAGCTATCGCGGACTTTTTTGTATCATACATTGTATCCACGTCAGTCTTACGGTTTTTGCAGCGCACGTGAAAATAGCTGATTATGGCTGATTTTTTTGTAATTATTGAAGTTATAGTAGCTATCCTTATTTTTTTCGGGTGGAAAATATAGCCTATGTCACTCAGGGATTATGTGGCTTTCTGAGGGTCAAAGAATTTCTGAAATCGGTCCAGTACTTTTTGAGCCTATTCGTATCAAACAAACAAAAATACAAATCTTTCCTCTTTATAATATTAGTATAAGTACATATAGATAGATATGATCTCATGCCATTTGGAATTATTTTTTTCAACTTAACACCCTGAATCTCGAGATCATAGAAGAATCCTCTGAACATTTATTTGTTGCTGTTCTAGATGATTTTATTATTTCACTAAATTTCTTATGGATTTATGGAGTGTCTTGGATATCGATTATCTTCTTTAAATTGATTCGTTTCAGATCCATAGATGAAATGAGATTGACTGTATCATAATTTCTCTAATAATTTCGCCTTCAATATTTTTCATGAATGCTTGCAGTTTACTATTGAAAAGGAAAAAAAAAATGAGAAAGTTGCTCTTTTTTGAATGTTTTGGTGATAAGTGTTATAGACTCTTAATTGATTGGTACCAGAAATCTATAACATGCAGTAGAATGATAAATTATAAATCTGACATTAATTTGGTTCAAAAAATAACAGTTATCAAATCACTAAAGCATAGGGTGACCAGTTTAGCTAATCCTCGGTTTCACTATACAGGGTGTTTCACCATAAACTGGACAAACATAGCCGTGTAGATGACACCGAGGCAGTCATTTTCGTCTTATGACATATACCCCGTTTTCAACACACAAGCGATACAGGGTGTTTGATGTCAACTTTGAGCAATATTCTGATGACTGTGGTGAGTTATGCATGAAATTTGAAATAACGGTTTCTGTTCACATATTAGTATTTTTTGGTGCTCAATTCAAATGTGATGTAGAATTCTGAAAAAAAAATTCAAAATGGCAGAAAGCCTGCAAAGTTCGAATTTTTTCTCTCTGTTGCCAATTTGGAAAGCACTCTCTCAACATACTAGATTTTCTAAGATTTTTTGTGAAAAATTTTTTCCAAAATTCGAACTCGACTTTTTTTTCACATGTCTTCAGTGAAAAAAAAATTTGCCCGAAATTGTTAGAATTTTTCATGGTTACCATCTTTCATTCTGAATTCTGAGGTGGAAACAGAATGAAATAATATCCATTGGTTTTCTTTTTGTAGCCTTCCAAAGATTACGCTTGGAAGCCGTAGGAATGCCAAAATTGTGCTAATGGGCTGCCAGAATGAGCCAAACAGAAGTATGAATTTATAAACCCAGAAAATTTTTTTCAAAAAACTTTGCTAGGATTTGCACTCTCAACGATAGGAATTGGGTTTATTTTTATCTAATAATTTTCCGTTACCAAAGCGACGCTAGTTTTAATCGAAAATGGAGAGTTCGATTCCCTCCAAAGTTTTTCGAAAAAAATTTTTTGGGGTTATAAATTCATATTTCTGTTCAGGTCATTCTGGCTGCCCATTAGCACAATTTTGGCCTTCCTACGGCTTCCAGTTTTTTAAATAAAAATTATGAAAGTTCTCCGAGCGTAACCTTTGGAAGGCTACAAAAAGAAAACTCATAGATATTATTTCATTCTGTTTTCACCTCAGTATTCAGAATGAAAGATAGTTTAACAATGAAAAATTCCAACAATTTCGGCCGAAATTTTTTTTCACTGAAGACATGTAAAAAAACAGTTGAGTTAGAATTTTTGAAAAATTTTTTTATTGAAAATCTTAGAAAATCTAGTACGTTGAAATAGTGCTTTCCAAATTGGAAACCGAGAAAAAAAAATTCGAATTCTGCAGGCTTTCCGCCATTTTGAATTATTTTTTCAGAATTTTACACCACATTTGAATTGAGCCCCAAAAAATACTAATATGTGACCAGAAACCGTTATTTCAAATGTGATGCATAACTCACCACAGCTATCAGAATATTGCTCAAAGTTGACATTAAACACCCTGTATCTCGCTTATTCGTCGAAAACGGGGTATATGTCATAAGGCAAAAATGACTTCCTCGGTGTCACCTACACACATATGTTTGTCCATTTTATGGTGAAACACCCTGTATATACGAATTTCAAGAGAATCTCACATTTATGTAGATCTAATGATTATCCTACATCTTTGGAAAACCCTATTTTACACAGCACTCATTCAGTTAATGATGTATAGTATGATTTGTTAGTGTGATTTCGATTTGAGATTTTTCAAATATAGGTACTGGAGAATGGGGATAGCAGGATCGAATGGGAGATTGGGAAGAATATTAAGAGTTGATGATGATATAAGCGTAGTTAACTATTATTTAAAATCTGTAGGTAGCTTGTTCACTAGAACAGAGGATATTGGACCAAGTTTCTGAACGACATATTGAAATGTTGAAATCAATTTCTTCTGAGGAGTGATTCTTAATCAATGTTTTTTCAAAAATTGGTTGCACTTCAGGTGTGATCGAAGGATCGACAATAACAACAAACTCATCAATTAAAAGAAACGTCAAAATGAAACATTGAATAAAAATTTGATTAGGTACTGCCTAGAAGCAACTGATATGCAATTTCAGCATTGCAATTCTTAGGATTCGTTCAGAAATTAATTCTTGAGGGTATTGCCACTTTTCTTAGGGGTATGATTAGTGTGCTGAATGTCTTGTCTCGGCGTTTTTCGAAATACCTGATACCTACTGAGATATCTGGCTGGAATGTTTTATGTAGGCCAGCCTGTATACCTACCCATACAGCACACGACATCCATTGGACGTCCATTTTACGACCATATCAAGTCCAAACGTCCATGGACGTTGAATGGATGTCCATTGTACTTACAATTGTTGACGTCCATTGGTCGTTACGAACGTACGTCCATTGTACATACATATAATGTCCAAAAATATATATGAATTTTCTGTTTGAATCTCATCTATTTTCCCTGTTCCAAATGAAAATCAATAGTATTTCCAAACACAATCTTCAAATAAAAGTTGTCGAATGGTGCATTTTGTTCGTCCAGTTAATGTACATTTCTGGACGTCCAATTGTACACCCAACAGTGAACATTCATTGTACGTCCAATTCAGATATATTATTAATGGTGCATATTTTGTTCGTCCAGTTAATGTACATTTCTGGACGTCCATTGTACATCCAACAGTGAACATTCATTGTACGTCCAATTCAGATACATAATTAATGGTGCATATTATGTTGGTCCAGTTAATGTACATTTCTGGACGTCCATTGTACATCCAACAGTGAACATTCATTGTACGTCCAATTCAGATACATTATAGACGATTCGCAGATGAGCGCCATATCGGCCATGTTTCAGACCGAAACGAAAGTTAATTCCAGAAGAAATTATTCCAAAAAGAAAATAAATCAGTAAAACTGAGATAAATCAGATACCGCGTGCATTGATATAAATATCAACAACTGATTAATCTCAGTTTTACTGATTAATTTTTCCTTTTGGAATAATTCTTTCTAGAATAAACTTTCGTTGGATAATTATAATTGTTGGACATACCGATAACTATGAACGATTCTGACGCTCCCGCCTTCATGTTTCTTATGTGAAAACTCACATTCTTGCTTGCTGAGGAGAAATACAGTGACTATACTACCATGTAGTCACTGTAAGGAGAAAATGAGAGATATGCCATCTATCTTCGACCGCGAGAGCGAATTGTTTGTCTAATTCATAACTAGATGTCGCCATGTGGTAGTGTTTCCCCAGAACGATCTTCCGTTTTGTTTTAAGAGGACCTTCGTTCCGCTGCATAGATACTAACAAGATCATGAAATGATGTTGTGGAACATTTACTTGGTTCCTGGACGATGATATGTGGCATTGTGGCTTGTGGCAAGCTGAATGCTGATTAGAACGAGTCAGATGTCAGATCCCATGGCGTGTGATGACTGATGATGTTATAGGACTTATAGGTATATCTACTTCTACAAAGTACTAACTGGTAACTACTAGATACTAGATATACCTTAACACTAGATATTATATTATCTAGTACGCCGTATCTGATTAATTTCAGTGTTACTAAATAATTATGTAACTGGATTTAAATTGCTTTGAATATTTCTTATTTCTTTATATCATGAACAATAATGATAAACATTGTTCATACAATGTACGTACATATGACATGCAATGGATGTCCAAGATAGGCACAATGAACATCCATTAGACGTTATCTGGACTTGAATTGTACGTCCAAAGTGGTGTCCTGGACGTCCCATGAACGTCCTTTGGATGTACTATGTACCAATTCTGGACATCCTATGGATGTCTCGAACATCCATAATAAACGTCCATTGTTCATCCAATGTACGTACATGTGCATCCAATGTACGTACAATGGATGTCCAAGATAGGCACAATGTACATCCATTGGACGTTATCTGGACTTGAATTGTACGTCCAAAGTGGTGTCCTGGACGTCCCATGAACGTCCTTTGGATGTACTATGTACCAATTCTGGACATCCAATGGATGTTTCGAACATCCATAATAAACATCCATTGTACGTACATGTGCTGTGTGGGTAGAAAACTACATTTTGAGTTAGAAACTGAAGCCCATGCTCCTGTTCCCAAATTCTAACATGAATAACGGACATATCTGGCTGGACTGTTTTATGTGGGCCATCCGGTCGAGGAATTCGGAAATAAATTGAAAAAGTTGCGAAGTATGGGCCATTCCAGCGTTTAGTCAAAAACATCAATTATTTAGACTATTAGGTCCACATAATGAATTATTCTTTGAGCTCGCTTGAGAACATTGAGTTTCATCTTGAAATGGGTGTCACAAGAAGTGATCTGGAAAACTCATAACACAGAGACACACAGAATGCAAATATTGTTTTATCTCACCATATAGAAGGGAGAGCACTATATGAATGCGAATCGATAAGAGTGGGACACAAATTTGTGTTCAGTGTTTGTGTGAAAGGGTATAGCCAGCTAAGGTGACTATTTTTTCGTGCTTCAGTTTACTTTTGTGACATGTGATTTATTTTTCACTCAACATAATGGAGAGATTCAGAGTGTGGGTGTTCTGGTTGAAGGGGGATTTTCCAATTCAGAATATGGACTCGAACAGAATCCATATGATAGATGGGCATGTAATGAAAAAACAGTCAATCTGCGAAAAATTTCATTTGGTTTTATATCATTTAAGTAATAGCTGCAAAATATTATTACAATAATTCTATAAATCAATATAATTATTTTCATAGAGGGTTAAATAGCATATTCGAAAAAGCTTTCGCGGTGACGAATCTCTAAATGAGTCAAAATATGTTTTTATCGAAAAAATCAACCTCCATCCTTTCCAAAATCTTCCACAAATATTGTCAAAACGTGGGCGCACATTTCGTCAAATCTCTCTAGAGTGTGCGCAAATTAAAATTGTATGAAGAGTGATGATCAGCATGTTCAAATTGATGTTCTGATTCGAGTTTTTTGTGAAACAGCCCCCTTTTTCTTGAGCAACTCGGGGTTTGTTATACAAACATGATCTTTCATCATATTTCAGTTTTAAATGACAAATAGTTGTGCAGATTGAATCTTGTAGATTTATTTCAACAAAAGATTGGAAATTTTGTCTTAATTTTAAAATTTTTTCGAAACCACTATTTTTTCATAATCATACATGATGATTTCTGTTCTGAAAAGAATTGTTAATTCTATTGTAATTGAGTGAATGTACCATTAATTAAGCAAAGGAAAGATTCCATTGCATTTTCCGAAATAGATACCTACTTTTTGATTTACCTTAAAATCAGACATTAACTAACGAATTAGTGGAAAGATATAAGGAACACCTCTGATCAGAACTAACCTTATTGGTTTCAAAATTCTGAAATAATGATACAACTTTAAGACTAACAGTATAGCTTTGTTCTCACGTGTCAGCAATGGAAATGTTCCAATGAAACATTTCTTCTTTCATCTTCGAATTTCCATAAGATAAGCAAACACTACTAAATTCTTGAAATGTACAGAACGAGTAAAAGGTAGAAAACAGCTTTTGATCCATAATAAGGGGAACACTTTTTGTGCCAGAAATAGATCGTTTGTTGCTGAGGATGATTTGGTGATTGATGGTTCTTTTTTCATCAACCCATTCATAATAATTATTGGGATGAAATCATTCAAGCTAAATAAGAATTTTCCTTTTTTTAAGAATTCTGAGGACAATTATAAACATTTTCAGTGATCTCATTTTCTCTGAGCAGTAGGTACGTTATTTGAAATGAGGAAATAACAATATTTTGCCCACTAGTTGTAGGGCATGAAGTCTAAAATTTTTGTTTTGTATATTCAAGATAATTCATTGATTATCCTACCACAAAAAGCATGTGGTCTATGAAACTTCACTTAATTGACCTCAAATTACAAAAATAAAGAAAAAATTCGAAACAAATCGATAGCTCGATAACATAGAAAATATTCTCCATAAATACTCCTAATCCAGAAAGAATTGTATTTGTCAAACGAAACCGAATTCTGAGGAATGGTATGGAAAAATATTTCTTTCGGTGAGAAGAATTATCTTGGTCAAAGACACCACTATTCATAACTTAAATTCACGGAACTCATTGCTTCTAAATCAAAAATTGATACACCTGCTGTAAAATGTGCTATAACCTTTCACCTAGTACTGGGATTATCAATAATGAATATCAAACATTGAAAATTTCAGTGACCTCTGTCATAATTTCCATCTGAAAGTCTGGAAATTTCCTGAACCGCTATCGGCAATCAGGGAATTTCCTCCATGTGCATCAGTGATCGTCAGGAAATTTCCTGATCGTTTGAAACTGACACATTTTATCCTTTCGTCTGGTTATGTTGAAAATGTTCCATGATAAATTCACAGAATCCAAATAAATTTCTTCATTTCTCAACTAAAATGAAAGCAGTACTCAGCAGATATAATCTTAGGTTTTATTCTGGAAATTCCAAGGAATTCCAGCACAATCTCGATTATATTGGGCAACAAAGCAATACCATTTCTCCGGAATGATCTTAGTTATGTAATTGTTTCGTATATTTAATGTAACCTGTTCACAAGAACACAGCATCCGAAAACTTTCACTCAAGCGGAAGTCTGCTCTGAGACCTTGGCAGACATCTCAGAATGTTTATCGGAGAAATATCGTTGCTTTCTCTCGTATGTTATGCAACTATGCTGTAATCCTGTAATAGCACCACTGGGTGGAGATGTTTCCTGATATTTCATTGGTTCGGTAGTATTCTTTCTTTCTTCGTGGTTTGAAATTATTCATATTCTTACTTAAAAAAGATTCTCATAACTAAATTAGAAAATACAGAATATTCTGGGAATGTTTACATTTTTATAACTTTACGATATATGAATATTGGTAATGAAAAACTGTTTCAGTTCCACACAGATTGAATTATTTCTCCGCTTCAATGATAATATCGCAATTGGAATATTTTTTCACGTTTTCACAATCAATTTGTATTAAAATTTTGGAAATTTTTTCTGCAATAAAGCCTAGACTTCATGGTTTTCCGCATTTGGACCTGCGCGTTGATTGCCAGACTCCATTTTCATTCAACATGTTTCAGATCAGCAACAATCACCTCCAAACACTCTTCAAGAGCTTAGACCTTAGACGGCTTTTTTCGTAACTCTGAGGAGAAATTGATCCAGGCCAGTTCGCCACTTCAACAATCTGATCGAAAGTATGCAAAGGCGTTATCAGGCTATGTTCGTTCGCCATACTCTTCACCTTCGCTCAACTATATTTTTCTTAATTTTCTGAGAAACTGAGATTCCACTACAAATACTTAAAATGAATTTCCACCTGAAACTATGAGACTGCGGAAGACTTTTATAAAGCAGTATCACTATTATAGTTGAAACTGCGATTGACCTTAAGGCCCTTCTTATTGATTTTTGAAGTTGTAGTTCGGAAGAAAATAATATTCTGCTTTTACCTCGATTGATTATTCTTCAATTTATTCAAGTTAGAATGCAAATCTTCTTTATAGGAAAACGCTTCATGTATCAATTGCTTTATAGAAATTAGGAAAAAATGGAAATTCGGATAACAGACAATAATTAATCGGTATGAATGTCGATTGATGATTTCTCGTATACAGAGTGTAACAGCCAAATGGAATAAATTCGATAACGAATAAATGAGGGGGTGTTAGGAAAAACGCTCGGACACGTCGATTTGTAATTTCAAATGCGCATATTTTTCAAGAAAATAAAATTATATAGGGTGTTCCATGCGACCGTGGCCAATACCAACTTTCTTATTTCAAATGCACCCCCTGTATATTATTTATTTTTTGGATTATTCAGAAAATTCTAGACATAATTCATGTACAATGTCCTATACTCATCTTCAACTTATTCGGAAATAGTGTTTTCAGATTCTTTACAATTTTTTACAATTTCACATTAGACTTCTTTTTGTGGGGATATGTCAAAAGTATTGTTTACGAAACGAAACTCTTGAACTTAGACGACCTGAAAAACCGAATCACGCTTGCGATTAGATCAGTCACCCCTGAAATGTTGAGTAACGTTAGAAGACAATTCTACACCAGATTAGCATGTTGCCAAGACGTTCGCGGCGAGCATTTTGCACATTTCCTACAATGACATTAATGTTTTCTTTTGTTTTTTCTTTTAATAATTAAGAAATAATCAGTATTACTTATTAGGTTTTGAGTGTAATGTACCGAATTTGTAAAATAAAATAATTTTTATTTAAAACTGATTTTTGCAATAAATCTGAAAACACCCAATACTTCCCAAATAGTTAAAGATAGGTATAGGACATTTTGCATGAATTGTGTCTAGAATTCTCTGAAGAATCCAAAAAATAAATAATATACAGGGGGTTACATTTGAAATAAGAAAGTTGGTATTGGCCACGGTCACATGGAACACCCTAAATAATATTATTTTCTTGAAAAATATGCGCATTTAAAATTATAAATCGACGTGTCCGAGCGTTTTTCCCAACACGCCACATTTATTCGTTATCGAATTTATTCCATTTGGCTGTTACTCTGTATATATTTCACAGACGTTACTTCCAAACTAATATTGATTTCGAATATTTTCAGATATGTGGCTAGTTGTGGGTCTTTTCCTCGTGATCTTAGGATTATTGGTTTTTTTGGACACGAAGAAGCCCAAGAACTACCCACCAGGACCCAAATGGTTACCGCTCTTAGGAAGTGCCCTTAAAGTGATAAAAGAAAGAAAAAGGACTGGATATTTGTACGTGGCAACAGCAGAAATGTCGAAGAAGTATGGACCTGTCGTAGGTTTGAAGGTTGGAAAAGATCTAGTGGTCATTGTGTACGGAGGAGATGCCCTGAAAGAGTTCTTGACTTCGGAAGACTTAGCTGGAAGACCGACAGGAATCTTCTTCGAAATGAGAACATGGGGAAAACGACTGGGTGAGTGTGATCTCAGTTCGAAGAAGTTATTAAGGCACCACAGCATTTTATTCGCATGAAAACGGATATATCTCATTCGAAAACAATATTAAATCCCATTACGAAAATATTCGCATCAAGAATACCCTCATTCTTCAAAATACTGGGGGATTATTAGTTGAAGCAATAGGTACTTGAACTTGTGCATTTTCAGGTATCATGTTGACCGATTCGGACTTTTGGCAAGAGCAAAGAAGATTCGTCCTGAGACAATTGAGGGAATTCGGATTTGGTCGCAAAAACATGTCGCTCATGATTGAAGAAGAATCAGAATACATGGTTCGGGATATTAAGGATTTGATGAGCACCAGAGGACATCTGATCGCAGATATGGAGTCCATATTCAACATTCACGTACTGAACACACTCTGGACGATGCTGGCAGGTGTGAGATATAGTTCTCAAGACAAAAACATGCAAGAACTCCAGGGAATTCTTGGGGAACTATTTGCACACATCGATATGGTGGGAGCTCCTTTCAGTCAGTTCCCACTGTTGAGATTCATCGCTCCAGAGTTTTCTGGATACAAGCGATACGTTAAAACTCACTTACATATCTGGGACTTCATCGGAAAGGAGCTGAAAAGGCACAAGGAATCTCACAATCCTGCTGAACCACGTGACTTCATGGATGTTTATATAAACATTTTAAATTCTCCTGATAGAAAGCCCAGTTTCACAGAAGATCAGCTATTGGCTATTTGCTTGGATATGTTCATGGCCGGTTCAGAAACTACCAGCAAAACCTTAGGTTTCATGTTCCTTTATTTGATTTTGAATATCGACGTCCAAAAGAAGGCGCAAGAAGAAATTGATAGGGTTGTTGGAAGGGACAGACTTCCATCGTTAGAGGATAGACCAAAGTGAGTTATTGTTATTTACATGAAGCTTTGCATCAATTACTTCGAACATAGTCCTGATAAATTATCTTTCGCAGTATGCCATACATGGAGTGCTGTGTGCTGGAGGCTTTGAGGATGTTTGCAGGAAGAGCTTTTTCTGTTCCACATCGTGCTATGAGGGACACTAATTTGCAAGGCTACTTCATTCCAAAGGTATATGTCACATCAATACATAAAAATACTGTATGGTTCGAATGCAATTTTTGCAGTTTTTGTTGAAATTACTTAAATTTCAAAAAAATACCTTCAGACGATTGCTGCTCTTTCACAACACATATCTTTAATTTTTCCAGGATTCCATAGTCATTGCTAACCTGAATGGCATACACATGGGAGACGAATGTGGTTTCGCTGATCCAGATGAATTCAGACCAGAAAGATACTTGAGAGATGGAAAGATTCATCTGCGAGAAAATTTTATTCCTTTCGGTTTCGGAAAACACAGATGTATGGGAGAGACACTCGCTAGAGCCAACGTGTTTCTTTTCACAGCTTCCATGCTGCAGCATTTCAACTTCGACATACCACCAGGTTGTCCACCTTCCATGGAATGCATAGATGGGGTGACACCTGGTCCAAAGCATTTCAAAGCTCTCATTACACCTAGGAGTTGATCCTTCGGTAGCCTTTTATCAATTCGATGTAATATAGGTTACTTATGACAAGATTATGTGATTGAAAATTTTTATTATAGGATAGATAAGATTATGTTAGATTTGTATATATTTTGACTCGTTACTTTATTGAGAGTGAATAAAGATACGATTTTTAGTTCATTCGTTTAATTTATAATTTTCACGAATAGGGCATTTCCGATTGATGAATTCTAATTCCAACTCACATCAACCATTCCGTATACTTGATGAATACTCAATGTAACAACTCAAGCTCATTTTAATCATCAACTTCTTTGAAAATTTCAAAGATGAAATTCGAAAATGGTAAAAATTGGAGATACTACTTTTTAGCTTATATAGGATGGCGGTATAGGTATGTATTCAATATGGCATTTGATGATTCTGATCGATTTGTCCAGACCAATTAGGATTACCAGACCATAGAGGAGAAAATAAAGATTGAAATGGATTGTATTAATTGATTTAATGATCAATTGACACACAAATAAAATTTTATTTACAATTGGCTCATTTTCATGAGCTTCTCCTGGTATCAATTGATTCAGAAGAATAGTTTTAAAATTGGTTCGAAATGAAATGGTATGAAAAATACGATGATATTCGAGTTATTGATCCTAGGAGATGCTCTAATTTCGAAGAAATTCTTCAATTAGTACACTTTCAATGACAATTAAGAATATAATTTAATATGTTGAGACATTGAGTTTAAATATAAACTCAATGGTTGAGATGAATATTATCGACAGAAGTAGATACTCATTCTTATTTTATTAAAATATCTGAAAGCCAGAGACGATTTTATTTAATTCTCATAAATACTTTATTCCACTGAAAATATTCATCCACAAAAATAGAATTACTTTTGAATTACTTGCTCTTCGATACTGACGATAGTACAACATGTTTTATTTTCTAGCTGTTAAAGTCATAAACGTTTCAACTTTTCCTCTTTGATATCGCACTAATACCACAGTATAGACACAGTATAGACACCAACCAGTAGTCGCACTTCGAGGATTTTCTTACTCCGATTCCGACACGCGCATCATTTCGGTGCGCATCATTATGCCCAATATTTACGATACTGCCGGTTGGCGGTAAAATGTCAATTCAAAGGTTCCTCTAAATTTCTACTGCGCACAGAAATGGTGCGCGAGTTCTCGAGAGAGTAAAGATTTCAGTTCATTTTATCTGGAGTGCGACTACTGGTTAGTAGCTATACTGTGCTAATACATATAAGGAGGCAGTGAAACTGTCAATGTCATTCTTAACAGAACTCAGAATTTCTGGGAATCAGCAAGAATATATCAATATATATTATTGATTATATAAAGGAGTTATCGAACATTCTCTCAGATTAGCTTATTGCACTTATTTTGCTGCTATTAGTGCTATTTCCACTTCACAGTTCACAACCTCCTATATCAGTCACTTCTGGCATTAATCTAAAAAATAAACTTTTCATCCCAGACTTCACTCTAGTAGAACATTCAGTATATTTTTGTTTTGATTAATATTTATGAATATATGATAATATTAATACACCCTTTTCAATATACACATCAATTTATTCATATTCATACGGTAGAGGAAAAGACACTTAAACAATAACATTTCACGTTGTTGAGATATTGTCACATCATCTGTCATTCGATAATCTATATCACTAAACTTGCATCATACCGTTACAGCTATCAAAACATAATATGGGTGCATTCACGTGTTGTAGTTATATAAAATACATTTTTTTCTAACAATTCCGTTCAGTACATTCAGTCATAGTATGGAGTATGCATATTAGCGAACATAGTGAGAAGCAGTGGTACGAATCTATATTACATACAAAATGTTTCGTTTGAAGACCTTCAATTTTTATGGTCCCCTAGAGTTTCAAACTATTTTCTGATATTCATTCTTCTCAATTTTTCAGTCTCAAATAAATTATATATTCTGAGGCTAACCGATGTTTTTCGATTCCTACTGCTTACAACGTCCAACCAACAATTAACATTAAGAAGCAAAATTTTTCAATTCATTCTCAAATGGACTCCAGAAAGTAAACCACATTGAAGCGGAATAATAACTCATATGGTACGAAATATATAATTTATTGTGGAAATAAGCCAAATATCTTTTCTATTTGTATAGCATCGTTAATATCATGAAGATAACCTGATAACATAGTACTGACCTATTTTCAGCAAAGTACATAAATTAATCATCCTGCATAGTAAGCTTAGTATTCGAAAATATTTTTTTCGGCAACCTTCCGGGATGTACCCAATTCCCGGACGATTTTTCTTTGAGAAAGTAGCATTCATGGCCTAGTCCGGAAAGTTCGTACTTTCCGAACTAGGCCGGGAAATGCCTTCACTTCGTTTTTGTCATTCTTGATCAGTTCCATAGCAATGGCTGACAGTTCGTTTCTGTTTAATTCAAATAAAACTTAAAATGTATAATAAAGAAATGTGTCGTCTCATTGATTTGTTAGTCTACACGGTTGCCGAAAAAATATTGTACGCAACACGTCCGAAAATAGTTTTTTTGGATTCACAGACTTCCAGGACTCGCCTCCGGATCGTCCTAGAATTTTGTCAATTCATTCCAAAAAACGTAAATTACGTAAATTACTATTATGGTGTCATTTTCCTGCAAAATTATGACTTCGAGTAGTTACCCAAAAACAATGATAATTGTCATCAATACTTCTCAAAGAGAGGAATAATCATAAATAAGAGATGTTCCATTGAAGAAGGGTCAATTTAGGTCGTAGAATATTAAGTTTGTAATCTTTCACCATTTTATTGAATTTAAAATTTTTTTTAGTCGGTCGATTTTGAACTGAACATAATACATATTTGAATTTTGGCGGCACCAAACTAAAACCTGCCATTTGAGATTCAAAAAATTCGATTTATATAAAATAAAGTAGCAGCACCATCTATTTAACCCTTTTGAGCTTTTAAAATAGAGCCCTTATAATAGAGAGTTGGCAGTCTCCTCCCATCATGACAATGATTCCTTCATGGCGGTCGATACCTGACGTTTATGCAATCAATAGATTTTCTTTATTCAATTTAAAAGAATTGCTGCAATATGAGAAACAACAATCTAATAACAAAGAATTCTTCGGATTATGGAATTTCATTGGAATTATAATTAGTTGCCAATATAGTAACGATAACTGATATATCATAGTCATATTGAATTTCTGATTACGTAAAAGTCAAGTAGAGATACACACATGATGGAATATTTGGAATGGTGGGAGATGATGTCTATAAAAAACTTTATCTGTTATGTAATACATTGATGTAGGCCTTACGTGGTACAATATAGTGGGTACTTCTTTCTACCTGCTTTCGTTCCGACCCAGTATCTCTCCCTCTCATCGACATAATTCACTTCAATTACAAAAGAAAGCTCATTCAAGAGGATGCATGCAGGGAGCTAATAATCTTTCTTGCCAACAAAAAAAAATAACGAATAATATATTTCCAATGAATGAGGTTGAATTATTATAAAAATTCGAAATAATCAACTCAAAAATATAAACGACTAGATATTCTTAACTCATATCAAAATTTCAAAATATACAGTTCCAAGCAAAAACAAATAAATCCTCCACCTTTCTCCAAAGTGAATATAAAATTTTATATACACGTTCATTTTGTATATCCATAGGGAATTATTTTTTTTATCACAAAGGGAGCAAATTGTCTATTCAAAATGGGTTTCCTTCAGAAGTTGACCAGGAGTAGTTTCAAGTTTCAACCAATTCTGAAATTCTTCTTCTGGTGCTATCTAATGTCCCTTGGAATAATTTCACGAAGAGATATCACAGAGATCTTGTTGGTGTGAATTCTGGATCCACCATGTAGCGATACTTGTGATGAAGAGGGTAAACCGTTTCAGTTGGAAACGACCGTGGTCACCTGCTTGTGAATTCATCTTGGATATGTATCTGAAAAAAAATCAAGTGAATCACAGCAATGTAATGAATGCCCTTGAATGTAACTATAAATAAGATGAAGTAATGATATAGCAAGAGGTGAAAATTGAAATATATGATTGGCACATAGTATAATTTTTAGTGAAAATTATCAAGTAGATGTTTGGCGTTCAATTCGATTTCACAAAATGAAATATATACACTTTCATCGTTGAATTCCAATTGCATATACCAAAGTCCTATTACAAAATCTCAGCTGCCAATATCGTGCGTTATTTATAATAGAACAATCATACGAAATTGATTTCGCCGAGAGAAAATTCCATGTACCCAGAATAATTTCCATGCAATATTAACGTTAAAATTGATTCAATGGCATCAATTTATTTCTGAATTGCCGAAAGCCAAACTGCATTCAATTACCGTTAGATAAATCATCAACAATTAATGAATCTCATTGACTCAACTGAATTGAACCAAAACGTATTCTTCCATACTGGATAAAACCATTTGAAATTCCGACAATATATGTGCGATGACGACATTAATCACATCATCGAAAATGTATTTGAATGCATTTCGTATCACTCTTCTTGATATTCGATTCGGGTATTGTTGATATTTATCAATGGTGTATTCCACTTCATTCATTAAAGTTTTGTTTTCTTGATTCCGTTTCATAACTTTTCCGTACTTGTCGTTTGCATTTGTAATAATTTTGGATAAGATATTGTTTTACTTTCTTCCCACTTTGATTCAGAATCTAAAATTTTGTATTGCAATACCATAGAGTAGATAGATAGTATCTACTCTTTGGCAATACCTAATGTCGAGATGAAGCCAACAGGGATGTTGGTATGATCGAGACGGGATGTAATCAGAGAGAATATCTTTCAAGTTAGTTAAAACATGGTTTCCCAGCTCCTCCATCGATATCCAAAAACTGAAAACGCGACCGGATGACCTAGAAGTGGAGGCCCAAAATCTAGCACTCCTGCACAAGAGGAGGAGACCTTCAGATTTCAGGAGAAGTTTACAATAGTCAAGGCAGTTTCGAAACAATGTTTGGTTCGTGGTTGGGGCCTTCATTGAGAGTCTACAGGGTGATTTGTCCGATTCGACCGATTCTTCTTTTATTCATAACTTTGGTATAGTTTGATCAATATTTATGAAATTCTCATTGTGGAACAATATGATTGTCTTCTTTCAATAGTTCTAACATTTTTATAAAAATACAGGGTGTGAATTATTATAAGTTTAGATTAAATTTTCAGGTTGAAAAAACACCCTGTACATTCCGTTTTCAAAAATTCGCCTCCTGCTTCAGATTCTACCATAAGTTTACATCCCCAGAGCATTTTTATTTTTTTCAACACACGTCCAGTTTTCCTAAAAAGAATTTTTAAAGATGAACAACATCGTTATTTCGCTCCAATGCAGTTCTTTGCTGTCCAGTTCAGAATATCCTCACTGCCTTGGAGCGAAATAACGATATGGTTCATCTTAAAAAAAATTTCTAGGAAAACTGCACGTGTGCCAAAAAAAATAAAAACGCTCCAGTAACGTAAACTTATGGTAGAACTGAAGCAGGTAGCGAATTTTCGAAAACGTAACAACGTAAAACAAAAAATGAAAATGTTCTGAACATACAACAATTTAAAAATTATTGTGATTGGACACAGATATCACATTTCTTTATTTTGCTTTCTACGCCAGCACCACTGGCGGATCTTGAAAGTTTTTCAAGGGGGGGGCATGAATTCTTTCAAGAAGGGGCCATGGATTGATAGATATTTTCTACTAATATCATAGGAGTTGAAGACTTCTTGTATTCAATACAGCCTTTCTTCTTTTATTCGTGTTTTGCTTGGTTTCAGTTTCATTTTTGTATAGACTGGAAGCTAAGTGAATAGTTGGTCTAGTCCCCTCGTTGATTTTCTTGACCACTCTTGTTACCTTGTTACTTGTGTGGAACAGGTGTGAAATATTGAAATGAGACTTCATTTTCTGCTCGTCATCATTGTCAGTTTCAGAATTCACTATTATTGAAGGGCCAGGATGAATACAGCTTTCAGAATAACTAAGTCGTAGTGGTACGAGTAACTTAGTAAGGAATTCCCTGCAGGTACGACTTGAGCAAAGACATATTTCATGGTTCAAAGTGAACTTACTGCTATATCCTCACTATATCCTCATTCTACAGTTTGAGTGTGCCCAAATGACTGCCAGATAATCATTTAAAATAGATGGGTACAGAAAAATAAGTTGAAAATCACATTCTTTTCATAAATTCCTTACAAATGAGCTAAGAATTCATTAGGAAACTGTGTGATACACTTACTTTTCGATTTTTAATGCTGAACAACACCGGCTTGCCGTCCGATTTCAATGATTTCCTTGCACGACTATTCAGTTCACGTCAACGTATATAGATAGCACTTTCTATAAGCAACAGCTGGGATATCATAGGGGTAAGACTTGAGCGATAGTACGACTTGAGCAACCTCAACCTACAGGTACTGTTTGGGGAGGCATTTGTTTCAATGGACGTACAAAACTGTTGGTGCAATCAGGCACGTAGCCAGGATTTTCTTTCGGGGGGGGCCCACAATTTCGGGGGGGGGGGGGGGGCACAATAAGTAAACATTGCAAATTTTGTCAAATATACAGGCATTTTTTGATATATACAGGCATTTTTTGATATTTCGGGGGGGGCACGGGCCCCCGAGCTCCCCCCCTCGCTACGTGCCTGGGTGCAATATTATCCCTTTATTTCATGCTGCTTTTGGGCCAAATTTCTCAATTTTGTTCGAAAATGCGCCACTATATGGTGCGATGAAGCTCTGAAAATTCATAGATCTATGTATTTTCCGATAATATTAATCCCAAACACTCTGCACCTTGTAACGTTCAGAAAATTCGTCAAATTAGGAAGATCTATGCTATAATGACCTCCAATTTTTTTAATGGCAGGAATGTTCAACATTTCCGTCGGATAATTTCCAATTTAACATCATGTAACAGAATTTCACAGACCAGAAATTACCCTCATTAGACTCCAAAGGCTTATTTGTGTTGGTCCCACGCACAAGCATTTTAATTCATTAAAACGGAAGAGTCTGAAGAGAAGAGGGCTTCTCGTTGCTGGTACACAGTAAAGGAGACAAAGCCGAATGTGATTAAACAAATTGAAAGAACCGTTTGGATAGGGCTTCGAACCGAGTTGACACGATGCGTGGAAATGTCAAGAGGATTTAATTCGTTTGAACGACTGGTCGTTACAGAAATTATGCCATATTTTTCGACTAGCCACTCATACAATGTTCCGGCTTTGATCGGATTGAATATGTCCCAATGGAGATGGATGATTTTTCCGTAAATGATGGAACAAGGGGCAGATTATTTCAATAACGAATGGAATAACTAAATGAGAGGTATTTCAGTTACCTGCCCAATGCCCAAAGTACACTTAGTTTTATATGAGCTGCTCAAACCTAGATTTTGAAACAACTGTAATTGTTAGAAATCTCCGAAATGGAAAATGCGAGCACTCACATTCAGGAAAGGGACATCAGAATAAATGAGTTATTGAAGCTGTCAGGAACTCACCAATTTATATTATGCGTATTATGCTTTACCCCCCAAAATGAATTTCAATTTATTCCTGAGGATATATTGATTGGAAAGGATGAGTGTCCCAGAATCACCAAGAGATAACATCCTCGAAGAAACGAAAGCAATCATGAAGCCTTAATCCCTCCCCTGATGGGAGAAATAATTCAACGTGGGCTTTTTTATCCAATTCCCAGCAGGAGTGGAGACGGTGCAGTAAATTACTCCGAGCATTCTATCTATAGAAAAACGTTTAGCTCCCGAAAATTACTGGATTTAATGACCATGCCGGATAATTCCGGACAATCTGTGGTTTATCAGGGAATATTTCAGCTAACGTGTCGCCTATAAGTGCCACAGAGATCTACAGACTATCAAGGTCTTCGTAATCATCCCAATGGTTCATTTCTCAGGATTATTTGACCTGCTTAGAGGGGTATTTTAAGAGATAAATAGTTCATTATTCAACCAGATGAGCAGCTGAAATTTGTGCTCGGTATAGTTTGTCAATGCACTACGATAAAATCAAGTTTCAATATCGTTTGGTTTTCTTTATTCGTGGAGATGATCGGTCTTGAATAGCGTTTTTCTGTGCGTACTATCCGTCACGACAATCTCATGGCCTCAGAAGAGATTGACCTACATAAGAACCTCTCATTCGAAGTTCGGATACTGCAACTTTTTTGAGAGAAGTCGAGAATGCACTTGAATTGCTATGAAAGAATATGTGGTGGTGCAGAGCGCAAACACTGGGTAAAAGATTCACCTCAGTTGGATTGATGGGAGGCGAGGAGAAGCTCTGCTCCTGTATCCCCAGAGTGAGCAGCGTTGCCGTTTTTAGTACAATTGTACTTTTCTAGTACATTTCATTCGCATTTAGTACGTCAGTACGATTCATATGAATCTAGTACAAAAAATTAAATAGCCGGTTAACGCAAGCGCAGGAAGAACCGAAACCTGAAACTGACATCTGCATCTATATAATACCTATCTAACGGCTGCCGGCTGTTGTTATTATTATTTGTGTTCTGTGGTTGTCATGACAGAGATTTTTCTCGTGAGCCCGTAAACTCGTACTAGGGTATTGAAGAAAGAAGAAGAAAGATTTTTCTCTGTTATTTCATTACGTTTAGGGGTTTATGCCTTTTATGGACGGATTACGTATACGTGCTCTTTACGCCATTGTTACGTTTTACGTTCATTGTGAATCGACCATTAGAGTTGTTACGTTTTACGTCCACTGTGAATCGGCCATAACCTACTCTGATGTAACGATCTAATGCTGAAATCTGTTGGTCTAGTCCTCTGCAAATTGGTTTGCCGTAATCCCTGCCTAGGGGGGGAGGGGGGGGGTAGGAATTGAGAAGTTTTTCTCCCGCTGTTCTAAAAAAGAATCAAGGTATTCTATGTTCTAAGTTTAGTACAATTTAGTACATTTTCGAAGGACTATCTAGTACAGAAAAAAAATCTGGAACGGCAACACTGAGAGTGAGTCGAGTCCAGTGGTGGCGGTGGGTAGTGCCCGCAAAGTTATCCAGAACTTGCCTCAGTAAAACATTGATTCTCGAGGTCCTTATTTGCAAGGAAATGCGTTAGCAGAAAAGAGAAATTTTGACAGGAAAACTGTACAGCAAAACAGTGACAGCAAAATTTGCAAAAAATACTCTATAACCTATAACGAATCGATACAAGATATCGAATGAGATTCATATAGAAAATTGACGAGGCACAGGCTGGAGATTATCAGAGCGCTCATTGGAATGAAGGAGATATTCCAGCGAGAGAATGGCAAAAATAAAACTTTAAGGAATCATAATCTGGCACTAACTGCATCCTGCATCTCTACCAGTTCCTGCGAACCTACCAGTTCCTGCGAACTGAGTCATACCGAGGTCCCACTATCGAGAGAGGAAAGACAAGTCATAGGATTATTTTACAATAACTTTATTGGAATCAACCATCTGTCACAAACTTTATCTTTGTTTGTTGTAACAGATTTCGAAACGTTGACTAAGGGCATCATTATTGATAATAATTTTTTTGCTTTATTTTTCCATTGAATTATTCGCTAGGCAAAATACGAAAAGTCACTGACAAGTTTGTTGGCTATTTTGAAAACGCAGTAACATTTCGGAATAAACTAATTGTTTGCCCTTCTACACTTAGTTATATCGGGTGTTTTTTTAGAGTGAGAGAACTTTACATCGAAAATAAAACTTTTAAATTGAGATTGAAGCAAACATTTTTTTTATTCGAAAGATAATTTCATGACATTTATGTTTCAAAAATAATTTCCCGTATGTATATGTCCAACACGAGAAACCGCATTCGACTAGACCAATTTTTGCAATAACAAGTTAAGTTATGTTGGCGTCCAAAGAGTCTGTTGTTTCTGGTTCATCAGCATGAACCAATGACTTGACACAACCCCAAAGAAAATAATCCATTGGAGTTATATCGCATGATCTTGGGGGCCTATTAATTGGACCATTTGTCGAAATAATGTTGTCGCCAAATTCTCCCTTCAATAAATTGATTGTTTCGGTAGCAGCATGAGGTGTAGCACCATTTTGTTGGAACCAAAACATTTCTGGGTCGATATCATTCAAATTTTGAAAGAAATAATCATTGATCATCGATCTGTAACATGCACCATTCACTGTAACATTAGCTCCAGCATTGTTTTCAAAGACGATCGCTCAATGTTGAACAGAGAGTTGTGATATTTTCGAAGCTGTTGAAAAATTTTCGACCCCCCCCCCCCAAAATTTGGCTTCGGCTCGTCTCGGCATATATGTATGATGGAATTTAAATCCTGTGAACGGGGTGGTGACGGCAAAACATTAACGCCAGCTCCTTGCAGAAATTACATACAGGGTCTTTCACGAGGAACCTCACCCATATTTATACGGGAAACTACTAAACGTATTTTCATGAAATTCAGCACTTATAAGTATTTCACGATGCTGATGAAATCTAAAATATTTTCAAGGCATGAGCCCCTCCGGTTTTTCCGGAAATGACGTCAACTTCCGTTTTTCAAATTAGAACACCATTTTTTTATTGCAGAAATAGATTCCTTAGAAAATTTCAAGTTATTTTGATGTAACATTTTTCAGTTTTGGTTGGAAAATTCTCTCTAAGCGGAAAAATTCGAAAAAAAATCGAAAGTAGAGCTCCGCTGAAACAAGAATAACTTCGAGGTTTTTGGATGGAAAATTTTCATTTTTGGGATTTTTCAAGATGTAAGATTGATGTATCCACTTTGAAAATCGAAATCGCGATTCATGATACAGGGGGTGAAAAAATCGCTTTCAAAGTTAGGGATGACAAAATCGTGAAAAATCAATTTTTTCAAATTAGAACCCCATTTTTTTATGGCAGATATTGAATCTACGTTAAAAAATAATGTGAGTGTATGCATCACACCCTTGCCCTAAAGTGGATATTAACTCAGAAAATATCCATTTTAGGGCAAGGGTGTGATGCATACACTCACATTATTTTTTAACGTAGATTCAATATCTGCCATAAAAAAATGGGGTTCTAATTTGAAAAAATTGATTTTTCACGATTTTGTCATCCCTAACTTTGAAAGCGATTTTTTCACCCCCTGTATCATGAATCGCGATTTCGATTTTTAAAGTGGATACATCAATCTTACATCTTGAAAAATCCCAAAAATGGAAATTTTCCATCCAAAAACCTCGAAGTTATTCTTGTTTCATCGGAGCTCTATTTTCGATTTTTTTTTCGAATTTTCCCGCTCAGAGAGAATTTTCCAACCAAAACTGAAAAATGTTACATCAAAATAACTTGAAATTTTCTAAGGAATCTATTTCTGCAATAAAAAAATGGTGTTCTAATTTGAAAAACGGAAGTTGACGTCATTTCCGGAAAAACCGGAGGTGCTCATGCCTTGAAAATATTTTAGATTTCATCAGCATCGTGAAATACTTATAAGTGCTGAATTTCATGAAAATACGTTCAGTAGTTTCCCGTATAAATATGGGTGAGGTTTCTCGTGAAAGACCCTGTATAGTTCGACGAACGAAATAAGTGCTTCGTCTTGCTGAAATAGGACATATAGATGGCCATTTGAATACGGAAGTAATTTGCAGCTATCATACTGCCTCTAATGAACAAGGGTGGTGGTTGATTACCAAGGCAATAACCTGCCGAACGATTACAACAACATGTTGATTCGATATAAACAAGGAAAACAAGAGCTGAATAGATACGCCATCATCCTATTGGTGATGAAACATCCACCGTTAGAAATTTGAGTGGGCATCAACAGCAATTCCAACTCGAATCGGTAATAATTAATAAGTGCCGTTCCTACCATTTCCGGTAATGAACCGCTGTGCTGTTGTTCTGATTAATTTTCAATCAGTAGCCATTCAGATGCCAAGCTTCAGTTCATATCTACATCCAAAATCACTGGATTATGCTTGAATACACCTCGATTCATTGTATCGTCGGGAATACGAAATGATCAATGGAATCCTAAAGGAATCTGATTGATGAATGGGCAGAATTGATTGCAAGTAGGCTATTCTCGAATAAATTAGTCGACTGACTTGTTAGCCGATGAAACCTTTGACTATATCGGGTATAGTCAAAGGATGAAACCTGCTATAAATTCACAGAATATCAATTTCCCGCATAATTCTGCTGAATTCGGGGAGGAAAAGGATGAGGATTGAGCTGTGTAACACGAATGATGGGTTCAGCATCTGAATCTCGGGCAATTGCAAACATCCGAAAATTGGTGGATAGTTTCAATAAACTTTCGAGTAAATCTCCCTCTAGACTAGATAACTCGCTAAAATGCGAAAGGTCGTCCTATGAGTAGATCCGCTTCAACTACTGACGGAATTCAAGATAGAATAATTCTCCTGGAAATTCCTCGAAACGCATTCGGCGGAAACAAGTGGAAAACTTGAAACGGAATACGAAATTTAAATCTCCCCCAGACAGGACGAATTTTGTTCATTCTTACTTCGCTAAGGATGGCCCAGTTTTCTGTTTCGCTGTGGACGAAGAGTCGCATGGTCTGAAGCGGTCCTAAGGACTCGTCCACTGTTCCTTGAGCTATTCCGACGTCGTCGAACTTTCCTGAAACAGAAGTTTTTCCAATTAGGTTCATTATTCATTTTATACGCGAACAAAAATTGGATTCTTGAATTAACGCATTCCGGATACTCAACAATTTTCTTGCAGGATAAAGTGCAAATTATTCGATTTTTTCTTTTTACTTCATTTGGGTCGATGGATTCAACGAATCGTTAATGCTCCCGTTCTCGAGTTCAGTTCTTATAGTCAGTAGATTTTTTCGTGAGTATTATCATAAGGGCACCCAAAAAAATCGAAAAAACACGGTGCTAAGTGATATTTCAACAAGAAGCATGAGTGCTGGTGGCAACAAAAATCCGAGTCGAAGACGAGGATTTTTGCTTTTTGTTAAAAAAATATTACTTTGCATTGTGTTTTTTCAATTATTTCCACAGTAAAAATTAGATGCCCGAATGGTATTCGACAAGACTATTTCATGAGTAACAGATTATTCGGGATGAATTATGTATGTATCATTAATTTTCGTTGACAACAACTGTCAAGTTTTGCCGCGGGTAAACCCCAAAAAACTGATGACAGCTGCTGTCATACAGTTTTTCCATCTAGAAATCATTTGTGATTCAAATTTACGCGATTCTGATTGGTGGAAATTAAGACGAAGAAAATAGTCATCGAAATCATCCGACTCTGTCAATCAATTTATGATGAAATATTCGGTAACAAAACATTGTACGTGACATTTTTCAATCGGAGATGGATTAGGAATACCATGAAGGTTAACCCTGGGCTCCTTATTTTTAATTATCTTCAATCTATATTAGGTGCTCAACGAAGTTCCCGCTGTTTCTCAACAGATGGCTCCAGCAATAAGTGACGTAAGCATATATCTTATTCAATATCGCTTATGCGCCTGCTATTCGCAATCACAAAGTGAAGCAAATCTCTGGTAAGGATTGAAATGTAAGCATGCGTCAACTGGAAATTCAGAAATTGAGACCAATTTAGAGGTTAGACACTTACCGAATGTAAACCAGAAAATAGACATCGGGGATGAAAATATGCCACTGGAATACTTTCTGTACAATTCAAAAATATGAAAAGATAGGAGTTAACAAGGATCTAGTGTGGATAACTGGTTGAGGTCAGGGTTGAAGGAAATCAATTAGATGAAAATTCTGCCGACGTTTCGATTATATTTAAATCATCTTCGGGGCTCTGAAGGAGCCATACAAGGACATTATACAACTATACAGAATGGCCATCTTAAAACAAAAACAAGAAATCAGGGATCCCGAACCTGAACAATTACCAATGTGAAACAATTATTTAAAATATAATGAACAATATAAATACAGCATAGCCGATTGTCTAAAGGATACCTATCTGACAATATAAACGAAATAAATTAACTAACAATGAAAAGATTCAATACAGAAAACAATTGAACAATTGAATAACGAATTTTCCTAAAAATGTTTGTTAAGAAAAAAGAAAAAAAATTTCATGAAATGGTGACTCACATCATCGGTTGACTCCTATTGTCCACTCATTAAACATGTAAAACAGTGTCATTTAAAAAACAGGTAAGACGTGACATGAAGGACCGAGACATGAAGGAAACTAAAATGCTACCACATACGATGTGCAGGTTGACAATGCAATTCGATTACGATTTAAAAAAAGGAGGTTCTCGGCATGCAAAACACAATCATAAGGAATTCCGTTCTTAATGACTATAAATTCAGCCGTGTTCTTTTAACCTGGCAATTATATTGAAATAAGCAGTATTCAAATTCTCAATATCTGACCTTTTATTTATGGATTTATTATTTTGTTGAATTGATACCATTTCATGTATCAATCTCTTTTTCAATTCCAGAAACATGAAATGGTATCAATTCAACAAAATAATAAATCCATAAATAAAAGGTCAGATATTGAGAATTTGAATACTGCTTATTTCAATATAACTGCCAGGTTAAAAGAACACGGCTGAATTTATAGTCATTAAGAACGGAATACCTTATGATTGTGTTGAGAACCCCCCTTTTTTTAAATCGTAATCGAATTGCATTGTCAACCTGCACATCGTATTATAATGTGGTTGTATTTCAGTTTCCTTCATGTCTCGGTCCTTCATGTCACGTCTTACCTGTTTTTTAAAGTGACACTGTTTTACATCTTTTATGAGTGGACAACCGATGACGTGAGTCACCATTTAAAATTTTTTCAAAAACACTTTTCTTTAAAAAAATTTTTAGGAAAATTCGTTATTTACACGTCAATTGTTTCATGTATTGGATCTTTTCATTGTTAGTTAATTTATTTCGTTTATATTGTCAGATAGGTATCCTTTATACAATCGTCTATGTTGTATTTATATTGTTCATTATATTTTAAATAATTGTTTCAAATTGGTAATTGTTCAGGTTCGGGATTCCTGATTTCTTGTTTTTGTTTTAAGATGGCCTTTCTGTATCGTTGTATAATGTCCTTGTTTTGCTCTTTCAGAGCACCCAAAGATGATTTTAATATAATCGAAACGTTGGCAGAATTTTCATCTAATTGATTTCCTTCAACCTTGACTTCAACCAGTTATTCACACTAGATCAAATTGTATCACATGAAAATGTTAGGTTATCATCGAAAGTATTATTCATATGAGGTTATGGATGACATACGGAGATGCTGCTCTAAGTGAAATAACGTGCTCAGATTGTTCTGTCAAAGACGGTGATTAAGATGATGAAGCTGAGTTGGATTGGAGGTACTGCTCGATGAGGATCCGTGCCAAAAGCAAGAAAAGCTTGTCAGCATTGGGAGGTACCAAGCAAGCTATATCCAAGCGATTCCATGCGTTGAAAATGATTCAAAAACAGGGAACTTGGGTTCCCTGAAGCCAAACTGCTTCAGCGGTAAAAAAAGGGGTTTTCTCCATCGCATCGTGACGTGTGATGAAAACGGATCTATTACAGCCACCCAAACAAAAGAAAGTCATAAGGACTGCCCTTTCATGTTTCTACATCGTCGGCAGGAGAAAATATTCACGTTCCGAAGGTTATGCGGTGAATTTTGTGGGACCAGCAGTGGAACCACAAGCGCTCGACAGCGTATCGATCCCGACATCGAAGTCGGGGACGCCACTGTCGAGTCGAAGAGAATTCGGTACCAACAATACTTGAGAAGGCAATCTCGACAAGCGCTCGGCTAAGTTCGTTATCTCGACAAGGAAATATCGTCGGTCCTAAAAACGTTGACTGAAATCTGTCACTTTTTGAGGTTATGTTGATTGTTTACAGTAGCAGTTCACACTGTTTAGTTTTGTGAAAAGTAATAGTGAAATTGCATTTTCAAAAATATAGTTTTAAAATTCAATTGTGATTGCATATCATTATGTTTCCTGTGAATATTTTGATTAGCAGACAACGCAGAAGACAAAAATTGAGGGAGTTCAATATTGAGAGAATTATGCTGAGAAATAAATATAATCCAGTTGATTTGCATGACCATGAATTCAGGAAGTCGTTTTAATCGATCTCATTGTTTAGCCCGAAATACAATCGAGCGTTGCAATGGTGTACTAAAGCAGAGGTTTCGATGTCTTGGAGGTGATAGATCACTTAGATATGAGCCTGAAGTGAATTTGATGATTAATAATAACGAAGATTAAGCCTCATTACGAGAAGATAATTCCAATGTGGTTCCTCAATATTTTCCAAGTCATTTGTTTAATGAAGGTCTTAGAATTAGAAGGCAGATTGTAGCCAGATATTTTCCTTCGCTTGTCCTTGATATAATTATCACATTGTAGTTTCTTGAAACTTGCTCGTTGTCAGCACGAAGTTTAAAAATCCAATAAAAAGTCAGGATATCTGTTCACCGCTTCTTATCTCCCTGAACCATATGTATCTCATTCTTGTTTCGTGCTCGTGTCGGTTAACATCGAAGAAAAATAAAATAAAGAAGTGAATATTAGGTTGTGGATTGTGGATTGAAAGTCAAAATGCCAAAAAGAGCTCGTTCATCTCATCGAAAAAAGGACGCCCAAATGAGGAAACTGAAGAAGAAATTGAAACAAATGGAAGAACAAATCAGGAAAATTCAATCGAGTGAATCGAGCGAATCGAACCACACATATTCCAGCGAGGAATCTACAGATTCAGGTAGGTTTTACCTAATAGCAACAAAAAAAAAAAAAAAAAATAAATAATAATGTGGAATAAACAGAATTCTCGATGATAAGATTTAAGAACCATTCTCTGATTGGAGATTAAGTAATTATTTATCACAGTAACTGTCCATCTGTCAATAATAACGAGCGTTATTTTGACATTGTATTTGAAAATGAAATCGAGTGATTTCTTCATGAACGAATGTTGGCCTTCGATCGAAGGATCACAGCATATCACATGAAATATATACAATATATTGAAATATTTATTATAAGATAGGCGGCTTTAGAATGGAAGTTGAATGGATATGTACTTACGAGTTGTTGTTTGAAAGGAAATCGAGTGATTTCTTCACAAACAATAACAAGTCGACCTTCGTGTGAAGGATCGCTGATCAATTAACGTGAGTTGGCCTCCGGGTGGAGGATCACTTACAACATATCGAATAATTGAAACATGGAAATCCTGTAGAATACAGACTCACGAGTGATACATATATACAGGGTGAGTCTTTGACTTGTACATATATTTTAACTGTAGATTCCTCTCATCAAACGAAACACTTTTTTCCCATGCCATTTTTCAAAATTCGGTTTGGTTTGGGAGATACAGGGTGTCAAAAATCCACGAAAAAAACACTTTGCTGTTCATATCTTCGGAACCGTTATTTCAAATGAACTGAATTTTGGTTGATTCTTTACTCTATTCATGGTGCATATTCCTCAATCGAAACTTATTCAATATCTCTCCTAGTTCGAAAGTTACAAGTTGGTCGACTCATAAATTCATGCAAAAACACTATCAAATCACTTGAAAAGGATAAACGGTTCATATTTTCGAAAGAATCAACCATTTTAGAGAATAAAAGTATTCCTATATTTTTTCAATAAAACGCGTCGTTTTCGAGTTATTCCTAAATGTGTACGAAGAAATTTGAGGAAAAAACCATGAATTTCATAAAAAATCTGAATGCTTCCCTGGACTAAATATCATCGAATATTGTTTCTTCTCTGGTCTCTTAACAAATTAACAATGTTGTCAATGTTTATCAACTGAATTCCGAGAAGCATGAAATTACACAGTTTATAAGCAAGTTTCTATTAAAAATTTATTGATACCAGTCCTTCAGGAAAATATCTATCTTCTTAACAATATCCTCTTGGAATTTTTAATCGACCCTACACGGTTTTCACATCACAAATCACAAGCATCACCTCACACCTGTTTGCTTTATTCTCTGCGAGTAAATAAATAAATGAATTGAATCCATGTAGAAAGGTTATCGCGTTTAGGCGTCGTTCATTTTATCACAGACTAGCTGGCCTGTGATAGTGTGATGAGACACAGAATAACGGCTTGTCTTGCGTGGCGGCTACATCGCAGCCGGCAGCGCACCACGACTGAAATTTAGATCGGCGAGAATCAGAACTACTCGTTTGGCATTTCCAAAGAGCAATGCGTAGAAGCCTTTAGCGAAAAGTAAACAAAACTAGTTCTTCCGTTAACGATAGGGGACGTTCTGCTTTCTTGAGTTCGCCTATACCATTTTTTACTGAGAAAATCAACACAATCTGGCATCGTCTTCTCTAGAATTCTGTGATCACTATCACAGAGGAATGGATTAGGTTAGGTCATTGACCTCGAATCATATGACTTTGATTAATGGAGTTAGGATAGGTTAGTGAGAAACTAATTTTTATAAGATAGTTTCAGGGTATCGAGGCAAATATGAACAAATTATTAGTGTTTACAAACTAATCTTCAGGAAAATCGAAGAAGGAACTTATTTTGGTGTGAGAAATATGGCATTTCAATTGCAGAAATGATGGAACAAAACTTAGCGTTTTTGTTAGGAAATATCGTGTTTGTAACATTCTTATTCAAATAAGGTTAGTGCTTGAGTATTTTCTAAATGTATCACCCAGAATATCTAATAATCACATCAATTTCAATTGAAAAATATGAACTTTGAGGTGTTTGTAGAGAATAATATCAGAGACGTAATTAGCCCAATTTTTTTTTTCAAATGGCTATATCTCTTTAACCGAGCCGAATTCGGAAAAATGGAAAATGAAAAAAAGGTTTCTTTAGGCCTCAAGAATCTACAGTTAAAATATATGTACAAGTCAAAGACTCACCCTGTATAAAGCCTAAAATTGATTTAATTGCAGAATCATCAGACAACGAGTCATATAAACAGAAGGACGATATGGAAATTGAGGCACAAACACAAGATTTTAGTGTACTGGGTTCAAAACCCAATGATGAGGATGAAATGGGAAAATCTTTTCATGAAGAAATAGTAGTGCGCTGGAATACATATCTTCAAAAAGGATTCGACAAAACCCAACGTGAAGAATTAATGGCAAAATATAAACTTCCCGTGAACTGTAAAATGTTAATCCCCCCTCTGGTCAACAAGGAGATTCTGCCATGTCTACCTAAGTCAGCTAATGAATATGATCATTTTCTGATAGCCTTACAAAAACAATTAGCTCATGGACTGACGGCTGTAGGTACAGTCATAGAAACGATGATTTCTGTTGAGGAGCAAACTGAAAATGTCAAAACTCTAGCTGATGCCTGTCAGTTATTCTGCAACATCCATTACGCCATTTCAGCTCACCGAAAATATAAAATTATTCCCTATTTGAACCAGGACTGCCGAAAAGTGGCCAAAACCATGAATATAGAGGAATTTCTATTCACAAAAAATTTCGCAGAGGCCGTAAAAAATGAACAAGCTATGAAAAAAGCAAGTTCCGAATTCAAGAAAACTACTTGGCAACCGACTAATCTACCAGGCCCTTCTGGAACTCATCATTCAAGACATTTAAACTACCAGCGTCCCAAATACAAAGGCAGAATGAAAAACAAAAGGAGGGAGGAGAAGAAACCGCTTACTCGATACAGGACATTCACGAAGGAGAGGAAACACAACAGACAACAATAGATTCAGAGCAAACGGTAAGACACTATGCTGGCCGTCTAAACAAATTTTATAATTATTGGAAAACCATCACGCATGACCGAGTGGTCTTGAATTGGGTTGAAGGAATAAGTATTCCCTTTAATTCTAAGCCCATACAATATTCTGTACCCTCTGTTGAAATACCAGAAAATATGTTGGAAGAATATAAAAAATCTATTGAGGAATTAATAAAAATAGGCGCAGTTGAAAAATGTAAGCCTTGTAGAGATCAATTTCTGTCCTCATACTTTCTTGTAAAGAAACCAGATGGATCTAATAGATTCATATTAAATTTAAAAAAACTCAACACTTATATTGAGGCACCCCATTTTAAATTAGAGGACTATAGAACTGTATTGAAGCTTTTAAGTCAGGGTAGTTACCTCTCAAATATTGATCTGAAAGATGCATATTTTTTGGTGCCAGTTAGATCCAAATATAAAAAATATTTGAGATTTAGTTTCGAAAATTCAATTTATCAATTCAATTGCTTACCATTTGGTCTCAATGTGGCACCTTTTATATTTACCAAACTTTTGAGACCTGTAGCAAAGAAACTGAGACTCAAGGGAATAATTACTGTTTTTTATTTAGATGATATTCTTATAATAGGAAGTACCGAGCTGGAATGTAAAAAAAATACTGCACTAATCTTGAATGAACTAAATAGTTTAGGCTTCATTATAAATCTACAGAAAAGCACCCTCTATCCCACACAAAGATTGAAATTCTTAGGCTTCAATTATAATACAATTGATATGACAATTTCACTTCCACTAGAGAAAATCAAAGCCATTAAGGAACTAATACATTCTTTCAAAATGAGAAAAAGGTGTTCAATAAGAGAATTTTCAGTATTAATTGGTAAATTAGTATCTTCTTGTCCTGCTACGAAATACGGCTTCACTCATTTAAAACCTTTTGAAAGAGAGAAATATATTGCACTTAAGGGTAACCATAATGATTACAATAGACGGATGACTGTTCCAAAATCATTGTCAAATGAATTAGAATGGTGGTTCGTTAACATAGGACTAGGACAAGATATAAAACCTAAAAAGTTTTTCCTTGAGATAAGCTCGGATGCCTCATTAACAGGTTGGGGCGGATTTTGTGAAGGGTGTAGATGTCATGGGTTTTGGAATGAAAAGGAACAAAAAATGCACATAAACTTTTTGGAAATAAAAGCTGCTCAGTACGCTTTAAAGTCGCTAGCGAAGAATAAAGAAAATATTCATATTCTATTACGAGTAGACAATCAAACAGCTATTTCCTGTATAAACAAAGGTGGTAGCATTAAATATCCAAAGTTAAACGAAGCTACTACAGAACTATGGCAGTGGTGTGAAAAAAGAAATATTTCAGTATTTGCCAGTTACATTGCCTCATCTGATAACGTAGAGGCAGATGTGGAATCTAGATCACTGTCCATTGACATAGAATATGAACTGAATAACAGAGCCTTTAAGCAAATTACAAAAACATTTGGAATACCCGAGATAGATTTGTTTGCAACTAGAATTAACAAAAAATGTGACAAATTTATTTCATGGTGTCCAGACCCAGAGTCTCTTTATATTGATGCGTTTACAGTAAATTGGTCAAAATTTTATTTTTATGCTTTTCCCCCCTTTTCTATTATAACAAAAATATTGGAGAAAATGATACTGGAAAAAGCCTTAGGAATAGTTGTTGTTCCTAACTGGCCATCACAGCCATGGTACCCAGTTTTCAATAGAATCCTGACAAAAAGCCCCATAGTATTCAAACCTGATGAATATTTACTTATTTCTCCTTTTAGGGAGAGTCATCCGCTCCACAGAGAAATTTCCCTGGTGGCAGGGAGATTGTACGGCGGTCTCTATTGAAAAAAGGTGTACCAGAGGCCGCAATTGAAGTCATAACAGCATCAATTTCCAAAGGAACCCTGAAACAATATACAGCTTGTTTTAAAAAATATTGGCAGTTTTCAATAATGAATAATCAGGATCCACTAGTCTACAACCTAGAACATTATTTGAATTTCTTAACAGAGGTATTGAATAATGGACATTCCTTCTCTGTCATCAACTCATACAGATCGGCCTTGAATTTAATTTTTAGTCCTATGAGTTCTGTAGACGAAAAAGTTATAATAAGATTTTTGAAAGGAATATCCAACATTCGCCCACCAAAACCTAAGTATGCATCCACTTGGGATCCGGATCCTATTTTGGAACAATTGGGAAAATGGCATCCTTTAGAAACTCTGAGCATGGAGAATCTCACTTATAAGCTCGTAACTCTCATGGCTCTCACGTCTGCAAGTAGGGTACAAACATTGGCGTTAATTAAGATCGAAAATATCAAAGTGTTAAGTGGAAAAATTGAAATTAGAATTCCTGATAGAGTAAAAACATCCGCACGTGGAAGATGTCAACCCTTACTAATTTTTCCATATTTTAAGAAAAAACCGGAGCTGTGTGTGGCATCCACAATTGAATTTTATATTGAAAAATCATCATCCCAACGAAAAGGACAACAGAATCTGATTCTCACCCATAAAAAACCAATTCACGCGGCCTCTTCGCAGACAATCAGTCGTTGGATAAAGAAAACACTACACATAGGTGGTATAGATATTTCAATGTTCTCAGCCCATAGTACTCGCCACGCATCAACTTCCGCTGCGTTTAGAGCAGGCGTAAGCATAGAGCAAATCAGAAATACGGCGGGATGGACATCATCCTCCCACACATTCTTCAAATTTTATAATAGACCAGTAAAAGATTCAAGTGACACATTCGCTAAGGCTATAGTAAAATGCTGAGTAGGTCCTTGAGTCTTGAGTTTGTCGTTACCACTACTATTACCAGATACTTGATAGCTTATATACTTATAATATTTTGTTCTCTGTTTGGCATTTGAGTTGAATTGTACTTCAATGGAACTGTATATTAATTATGGAATAAACACTATTATTGTTGTTATATATCAGTTGAAATATGATTTGTAAATATAATCTAGATCATTATAGATTATCTCGATTATCATTAATAAAACTTGGTATAGTCTACCTAACTCTTTTATATACATTTTCTGCGAATAATTGTGGCCAGAATTACAAAATTTGACCACTAGGTACTCTGAACATCTACAATGTGATAATTATATCAAGGACAAGCGAAGGAAAATTATAAGATTAATCGACTTACCTTAAGGAAGATTAATCCTAATTTTCCGAGCTTGTCCGAAGATATAATTACCCTACCCACCCTATACAACCCAAATGCGGTCAAATTTTTGTTTTTGTTTCTCCACTCGCACTCCAAGAATGAGATACATATGGTTCAGGGAGATAAGAAGCGGTGAACAGATATCCTGACTTTTTATTGGATTTTTAAACTTCGTGCTGACAACGAGCAAGTTTCAAGAAACTACAATGTGATAATTATATCTTCGGACAAGCTCGGAAAATTAGGATTAATCTTCCTTAAGGTAAGTCGATTAATCTTATAATTTTCAATGAAATAATTTTTTTGTTGAGCCTAATTCTCTCATCAGACTGTAATCTAATAATTAAAAATTCATGTAGCTACATATCTTCAAGGATGTTTTATTCGTGTCAATTATTGTGAAATTTCAGAACTATTTCATTTTGTCGAATTGAATATCAATAAAATATACATAATATTATTATATTCATAAAATGCATTATTTCGTTCTCATCTGTTGTTGAGTATTGTTATCAACTGGTAATAAAACATCATGTTCTTAAAATTTATTAATTTTTAAATAACAAATTTCCCCGTCAGAAGCTTAGGATGAGCTCCTAAAAAGTTCAATAAAAGTTCCTAATGGTTAGAGTGTACACGCATTCTTTTCTGTTTCTCGGCCATGCTGAATAAAAATGATAAAACTTCTAATACAACTTACACGAGTGTTGGCGGCAAACTGATTGTACCCGACAGTGCACGTGTCGATAAAATCACAGTATAGATACTAACCAGTAGTCGCACTCCAGATAAAATGAACTGAAATCTTTACTCTCTCGAGAACTCGCGCACCATTTCGGCGCGCAGTAGAAATATAGAGGGACCTTTGAATTTACATTTTACCGCCAACCGGCAGTATCGTAAATATTGGGCATAATGATGCGCACCGAAATGATGCGCGTGTCGGAATCGGAGTAAGAAAATCCTCGAAGTGCGACTACTGGTTGGTGTCTATACTGTGATAAAATCGACAAGAGAGACCTTGTCGATCGCACGTGGTACCGATTTTACCCGACTCGTCTTGAAGAAGGGTCGTCGGTAGGAGGGGGAAAGGGATTACTGTCGAGTCGAGCGCTTGTGGTTCCACCACAGGTCGATGTAATCAATTTTGAGCAGTTGGCATTACTGGAGAACGGTATCGACTCGCCTTGATGCGAGTGTGCCTAGCAATAAGCGAAAAACGGCCACAATACGAACAAATGCACGATAGGTATAGTGGTTTTACAGCATGACAACACTATCCTTCACGTTGCTGAATCCGTTGAAACCTATCTGGAAATGGTCAACGTCCTACCCCCAGCCGAATTTTCCAGATATTGCGCTATCAGGTCAATGGCAGTTCCAGTCATACGAAGACATCAAAAGATGTTTTGATTCGTGAATAGCTTCAAAACATAAACACTTTAACCATAATGGTAATCGAGCTCTACTAGAAAGATGGGAAAAAGTTATAGCTTGCAATGGGAAGAACTTCGAATGATTCATTTGTAACCATTTTTTCACAGCGAAAACTTAGTTGTGCATCTTATAATATCAAATGAATCAACTTCTTTTGGAATATCTGAATTATTTCTAGTTTCCAGGCTAATTTCCGGATGGCTGATCCACATTTCTCGAGATCCCAACAACTGTCAGATTTTTTCTACTGGAAGAACGACTTGGTAGAGAAGGTTTGAAACTAAAGAGTATCCCACAATTTCATACAATTAGAAATGGTTATAGTGGCAACACTGCGTAATATTTTTTGACATTTTTTATGTCATTTGTGCTCAGTGGGCCACCTCAATTATTGATTTATTGAAAACAAAATGGCGGTGACGAAATAATCTCAAAAAATAGACAAGATAATCATGCTTCCAGGTCATGTGATTCAACACCTCGTGATTTCTTCCTTTGAAATCTGCCTGCAAGTATGGATCGAATAACTCTCATACTTGATTCCAAAGTGATTTTTTTGCGATATCAATTGAAACGTCGAGGTTACTCAAATATAAAGTGTTTGAAAGCTGCGAATAGAGCTCCTGGAAGTCACACAAATCGGGCACTAATGAAAAACTGCCGCTTTGAAAACTTCTCAAAGAGAACTTTCTGCAAACTACTAAATTGCAAAGAGACGTGGCAGTTCTAGGAAGTATAATCGAAGTTCGAAGAGTGGACAGAAGACGTTTGTCTCTTCCGGATTTAACAAAAAGACGTAAACAACTCTTACTAGTGCGCCTCGTAAATGTGGATCTAGAGATATGACCTTTTCGCATGTTGGGACGTCACATCTGCGCCATGGAATTTAAGTTGATCTGATGGAAAATTTGAAGGAGTGGAAATACTGCTGATGTGGCGTTGAGTCTGAAGTTTTCAGTTTCTTCGAAGACAGTAAAGTTTTATAGTGATGGTCACGGCATAAGTTCATAAAAGCGGAAATTGGTCTTGATATCATCGTCTCACAGTTCAGATGGCATGCTCCGTCTCACTACCATATAAACATCCCCGTAATGTTTAGGATCGAAGATCGAATATACCTACGGGCTCAAGAAATTTTGCGCATTTGCTCGTTTTAGGCACATGAAACATCAAAATGTTATCCAAATGCTTTCTGTAGTTAACGAATTCTAAAACGGTCACAAGTTTTTCCTAATATTATCTGATAACATTAGTCGAGTTTTTACTGAAGGAATTCGTACGTATCGGATAATATAATTCTAGGATTTCTAGCAGAGGTAGTTCCATCTAACTTTTTTACCACAACTTTGTTCGAAATTACGGTTTCAGGAACCACAATGTTATATCCAATCATCAAAGTGAAGGGTTTCCCAATTAGAGGTGTCATTTCGACATTCAAAGAAAAAAGCCATATTTTAGATAAATCATCGGATGTTAATTTCATTATGAAAAGGAAGGTATGCCGTTAATAATGGAAAATAACATCAGGCAAATGACCACCACGACCACGACTACACTCATGAGATTTTCCATAACCAAATCGCAAAATGGCTGATCTATGTCCTCGATAGCCTCACGAATTCCATATTTGAGGTCTTGAATCTACGCTGGGCTCTTGGCGTATCTCTTTCACATAGTCCCAATGGAAGAAGTCGTAAGGTGTTAAATCACATGATCTCGGTGGCCAATTGTGATCACCTCTTCGAGAGATAACACGGCCCGGAAACTTTTCACGTTGCTTGTCTGGCACGTAGCGCCGTTTTGTTGGAAGTGAACGTTGTCCAGATCAATACCATCCAATTCCGGCCATACAAGTCATTAATCATCTCCCGATAGCGCAATCCAGTCACCGTTTCTGTTGGTCAAGCCTTATTCTCAAAAAAGTGATGTCGAAAGACCCCGCCGGACCATGAACCGCACCATTTACAGGTTGAGGATGGAGAGGCTTTTCGACAATAACTCTTGTTTTTTCCGAGCCCCAGATTTGTTATTGTTTCAAAAATGCAATATTGTGCTATTGTTCAGGTTAACACTTGTATACTTTATTTGTAAATACTATTTGTGTGTACTATTCTATTTGGTAATAGTTATTCTCTAAATACAGAGGTAAAAACACATTTAAAATCACACATGAATATAAACTGAAAAAAATTTTCGTCACTTGATTAGAGTAAGGAATATTTGGAATAGCTTCACCTTCACAAACTATTACTCATTGATGAATGCTAAGATTCATGTAAAACTAAAATAACCGCGATATTTCACATAACAACTTGAGTCTGATGGTTGAAATCTTTTTCAGACCAAAGAAAAATAAAAAACTCCATATTTCCAGCAACCGACTGTTAAACGTGAAATAATTCATCTGTGAGCCAGAGAACCCCATTCAAAATTCCTCCGGGCAAAAGCTCGGCTGTTCCGAATAATCCGAACAATGACAACCAACTCGCAGATGGCAACAGTATTCGTTTCGGTGAGACTACGGCTTAGCGCGAAAATAATTGGACGAAATCCTAACCTGCACATTGAAAAATTAATGGCAGCAATATTTTTGCTCGACGAGAAATTTCCTTTTATGGCAGCTGGGTACGCGAAAAATAAGCTGAAACTCGAACTCGCGTACTTGCAGGCTTGCCAGATCACTCAGCTGAATTCCATGAAACAAAGTTATGAATAATAATACTTGAAGAATAAACTTTTCATCTTCCGAAACTTAGTTCGACAAGTCAAGAACTATAACGATGTTTTCGATATTGAAAAAAAAAAGGAGTAAATAATAGAACAATAGAGAAAATATTGTGTAAACTTACGGAAGATTTCAATGCAAATTCAGAGATGTATTCGAGAACCTCGAAAGACGTGAAGGCAAAATATGAAAATATCACAAAATCTATGAAAAAATGTGACGACAAAAGATGAGTTCTTTATGGTACTGGTGGTGGGCATGTTTTCAATATCATCCTAACTCCAGGAGAGACAGGGTTATTCAGATATTGAGCTGCAAATAGCCTGAGATTCCCGCTATGATGTAGTAAAAGCTGTTGTTACTTCCACTTGTACTTCTCTGGAGGATTTTGAACGAAGAAACACCAAAATCTGCTGCTCCTATTATTCATAATACATACAAGTATAAGAGAAGAATTTGAAAGAGGAAGATTCACTCTGTCAAAATGTCTCTATTTTTCTGAAGAGACGTGAACAAAAACTTTGAAAAAATACGATAATCTAGAAAAAAACAATAGTTGATAGATGAAAAATAGTGTCTCAGAGGAAGAAGGGATAAAGAAAAGCACGAGTATGTTCTGAGGTGCGAATTAATGAAGAAAGAATTCGAACATGAAACGGAGCTTCTCAAAAAGCAGTTACACTTGAAGGAAGAGGATCTCATGAAACTCATGAAAGGATCCGATTTGTGGTGTTCATTTCGGTAGTTAGGAATAGAAAAAACGAAATATTTCAATTGATGTAAATTTATGCAACCATCAATGAATATACGATGAAATTTCAAAAGTTTTTCACGAATTATTGGCAAAATTGTCCAAGATTGCTTTGACAGCTGCTATAATTTTTTTTCATGGATTCTTGTATGCTTATCTACCTGAATATGGATTAACTTATAAAATGGATGAACCATCGCTCAATAACTACTGATTTCTCTCACTGATGTCACTCAATATGAGACTGGAAAAGGTTGAATCTTCAGAGTTCAGATCACCTTCTCCCCATAAGAAATGCAATGTCAACACTGTTCGCAAACTTGATATTACGTGTAAGTACGAGTTGAAAACGAATTTAATCCACAAAATGATACTTGAAAAATTAATACATCAAAAAAGACACCATCGTGCAACGCTGTGTTCTAGCCGACAGGCATGTGAAAAACAAGCCAAAACTGTAGCAATAGGGATGTTGATACATGTTACAAATTCAAATAAGTTGAGGTTTTCCACATTGAAGGTAGTTTTTGAAATACTAAAACAATATTTTGGTGATCTAATTACTCTCATTAAATTAAATAAAATCGATTTAAAATGTGTAATCTATAACCGTTTATCACGTGACTGCAAACACGAATGAGAATACGTGACGTCACTGTTCGGTGAACAAGCTAACCTATAACCTTAATGTCATCACGAGTACGAACTTACGAAGAACAGAAGAGAGTAAAACGTATCACCAGCGAACTATTTCACGATTATTTGTTATTACGCTAACGATTTGTTCGCAAGAAATTACACAAGATCAGTTCGCTTTGACAGACGGCGAAGTCTGTTTATCGTATGGTGACGTCATCATAATCACTTCGTTTCAGCGGGAATTTTGAAAACTATTTTTATTTACGCATTTTTTATTGGTATTTGCTATATTTTTTCCATAAAAATATTTTTTTCGTGTTTGTATAGGGCTTATCTACAAATTAAAATCATTTCCAAAAAATAGTCAACATCCCTATTCGGAAAGGGCCAGTCAGCCAATGTCATTAATTTCTAAAACGCGGTTTACTACAGGACAAAGTGTTCTGTGAACTGCCCTCTTTTCAGATGGAACAGTTTCAGGATTTCGTATTTGTTTTTCCGTTCGGGAGCTTTGGAGGGCGAAATATTGTGTTTTGATAGAGTTTTTTGAGGCAGAATTTTATTATTTATGTTTGGATATTGGATTATAATAACTTGTTAACGTTTATCACGTTATAGCTATGAGTATATACAGGATGATTCCCAGTGAATTGTGAAAACATCACTGGCTGACCAACTTTTTTCAATCTGAACTTTCCGTTTGCACAGGGTATTTTCCAGTTTCTTCTGCTAATGGTTTCATTTCTCCTGACCTGTTTATTTTTTTTTTGTAGGTACCTTAAATTTTGTGGTCATATTTTAAAGCTGGAATGCATTTCTGGCAACTGTTTATCGCTCCGCCAATTATATACAGGGTCTTTCACGAGGAACCTCACCCATATTTATACGGGAAACTTCTGAACTTATTCTCATGAAATTCAGCACTTATAAGTATTTCACGATGCTGATGAAATCTAAAATATTTTCAAGGCATGAGCACCTCCGGTTTTTCCGGAAATGACGTCAACTTCCGTTTTTCAAATTAGAACACCATTTTTTTATTGCAGAAATAGATTCCTTAGAAAATTTCAAGTTATTTTGTTGTAACATTTTTCAGTTTTGGTTGGAAAATTCTCTCTGAGCGGGAAAATTCGAAAAAAAATCGAAAATAGAGCTCCTCTGAAACAAAAATAACTTCGAGGTTTTTGGATGGAAAATTTTCATTTTTGGGATTTTTCAAGATGTAAGATTGATGTATCCACTTTGAAAATCGAAATCGCGATTCATGATACAGGGGGTGAAAAAATCGCTTTCAAAGTTAGGGATGACAAAATCGTGAAAAATCAATTTTTTAACGTAGATTCAATATCTGCCATAAAAAAATGGGGTTCTAATTTGAAAAAATTGATTTTTCACGATTTTGTCATCCCTAACTTTGAAAGCGATTTTTTCACCCCCTGTATCATGAATCGCGATTTCGATTTTTAAAGTGAATACATCAATCTTACATCTTGAAAAATCCCAAAAATGAAAATTTTCCATCCAAAAACTTCGAAGTTATTCTTGTTTCAGCGGAGCTCTATTTTCGATTTTTTTTTCGAATTTTCCCGCTCAGAGAGAATTTTCCCACCAAAACTGAAAAATGTTACATCCAAATAACTTGAAATTTTCTAAGGAATCTATTTCTGCAATAAAAAAATGGTGTTCTAATTTGAAAAACGGAAGTTGACGTCATTTCCGGAAAAACCGGAGGTGCTCATGCCTTGAAAATATTTTAGATTTCATCAGCATCGTGAAATACTTATAAGTGCTGAATTTCATGAAAATACGTTCAGTAGTTTCCCGTATAAATATGGTTGAGGTTCCTCGTGAAAGACCCTGTATATACAGGGTCCGGCAGAGATGTATGACGTTTTTGAAAAAATCATAACTAAGTGAGATTTTGAGGAAAATGAAATTTTATTTTTTTTAAATGTACATGAGAGTTTGCCATTTATACCACATCAAAAAAAAAGGATAAAAAATAATCATGAACGGAAGATGATGTTATCTAAGTGGTTGCCCTGTTTTTCCACACACTCCTGCAGCCGGAGTTCTAGCAGTTCTTTCTCTGCCCCTAGGTACACTAGGGCTCAACGATCCTCTCGTCCGGAGATTGTGCACCCACTTTAGGATGGTGTTTCGTGAAGGAACACGTCCATGCCTTCCAACATTAAAATGTGTTCGAAATCTACGTTGAGTTGCTACCACAGAACGATCGGTTTCAATGAAACTTTCGTATACAAACACCCGTTGCTCTAGCGACCACGTCTCCATGGCGACTGAACAAGAAAAAATGGCAACTCCTTGCGGTCACATATCAACCATTTCGAAAAAGTTAGGCTTCTCCTTGGCCGAGTTATACGCATCCAAAAAACGTCATACATCTCTGCCGGACCCTGTACTTTCTCGTGTGATCAACCAACTTCACCCCAAGTTTCTAATTTCCTATAGGATTCTACTGAAAATTCATGTTTACCGTCGAAAGATCCGAATAATCAGATGAAAACCTCAGGAGAAAACTGAGGCGCGACGGACAAAAGAGGCATGGAACAAAGCCCGCGATTAGCCATTCAATTTTATACACCGTGTGTCTATAAGACCTGATATTCTTGGCACTATACCTCGTCCTCTAATTCATCAGAGTTCATTCATGCCGCGCTATATCAGTAGATACGAGACACCAGAGATAGCAGACGACAAACAGAAGCTGGATCCATGAAGGGTACACGAATGAATATTATCTGGTATAGCTTTGTCATTTTATGCGTGACAGGTATTGCAGTGTGGTTTTTTTGATTCTGGCATTCAGCGTAGGATTCCTCATCATGACGTATGTGGAAATTGGAAATGTTTTCAGTATTCTGAACTTCCAGGACAGACAAATGCAAACGTTCGTTCGAAATGAAACAGTCGAATGTTTAACAGGTTCAACAAATACTGAGGTATGATAAAAAAACATCGAGAAGAACTTCAATACAATGCTATGTGGATGGAAATGATTAGAAAGGGAGTGCACTATCCAAGATTCCAAAGAAAATACCTTGAAATGGTACATAGACTGGTCAAAAGCCATACTAGGAGCTGGTGGTTTCATGCTCGAGAGTCTTTCAAGCGATAACACTGGTAATCGAAAAATGTTCAGATGTGATATAGTGTAGTAGTGCCTGTGACCCAGTAGTTAGGATGATTGACTCTGACGCGGAAAGTCTGAGTTCAATCCTGGGGCTAGGAAAGGAATTTTCTCGGTTGGGGCCTCCATCTCCCTGTTGGGTCGAAAATTAAAAGTGCTGTGCCTAAGGTGGCGTAAGGACACAGTACCAAAGCCTACACAGAACACAACTGCCTTCTCCGAACTCGTTACAAGCTTCGAAGCTTGTAAACTCAAGAGACCTAGGAGTAATCAGTATAAACAATATCATCAGTGATACATTCAGACAGTCTAACTGCTATCCTATGTTATCAGTTATCAGAACTAGACGTTTCTGATCCTTCCGAATCGAAAGCAACGAGGAGGCCAAAACACTGGCCAGAAAGGGAACACATATGCCACTTATTGGCCCAAAACCTACCAGTGGTGTAGGAAAATGGGTCTGCACACTGTGACAGAATCTTCCAGGGATGGATCTTCCGGAACTTCAAACCTGCAGTATACAAAAAATATCTGGATCTCACTAAAAACAAGTTGAACCTCCTATCTGACTTACTTACAGGACACTGACGCCTCAGTGATGAGAAAGGTTTGTTTCATCAGAAACTTCATTCATCAGTATGACGTTAATGTGAAAAAGAGGAGGAAACTTTCACACATATGGTGTTTCACACACATAGTGTTTCGTCATTGCAATATGAAGCTTTGGACGAGAAAATTATAGGAGGAATGAGTAAGTAGCCTGCTTAAAACCCTCTCAGATACTGAAGCAGGATGGCATGCTGTAGATAGCGTAAATGGCAACTCTGACAGAGGGAACGATAGTAATGAAGGGCCTAGTGCACTGTTGAATTAGAACTGAACTTTGGATTGTAATCAGCTACTGGGATAGTTTAGAAGGACCGTTAAAATTTTCAATAAATATAAATGAACTATGTTTTCCACAATTACTCCAATAGATCTGAGATATTTTCACCACACTGTAGCTTCTTCAGGTTCTACGAGGGCACCCTCACATCTCGTATCACAGTGACATTTTAGACATTGTTGGAAATTCGATGTTTAGGTTACAATCGACAATCACCGAGAACTCACCGTGGTGAAACTCCCTCTCCACGATAACAATGAGGTCCCTTCTATGTACCTTAACCACCTGCAATCAACAAATGTATTTCGGTTGCTCGAGCGAACTGTTCGGAGCCCTGTAACTGTTGATCTTTTCCTGATTATACAAATTATTATATCAGTTCGTTTTCGACATTCGTACATAAACTGGGATGTATGGGAAATAATACGATTATTCACTCGTATACAAAAAGCCTTACCCTTCAAAATAACCGCTTACTAATTCCATTGACAATAATTGGCTACACGAGTTTTGAAAAAGGGAATCAAACAACATAAATTATAGAGACGAAATAAATTCAGTATAATCTTTTCCGGGTTCGATATTTGCCATCGATTCATTTATTGCATTTCTTCGAAAGCCATCAAATTAACCACCCACAATGGGGGATTTAGGTCCAAGTTACCAACCCAAAATTTTCGCTTTTTTCTACCAATGGGAAAGGGAAATTTCAGAACAAATTTGTAATGATCAGCTTCAAATTATTCATAAATATCCATAAACTTCGACTCGGCTTTGCAAAACAGGTAATTAGAGCAAAATATCGATATTTGTAAAGATCATCTCTGATTGGCTAAAAGTTGTGTTGAATCTCCTGGTTCACGTCCAAAATGTCAATGGACCAACGATCTGTCACGACAAACAGTAAACAAACCGATTGTTTACTCTATGTTTTGTCTTATAAAAGTATGCTGTTATTCTGTTGTATGGTTAATTGGGGAAGTAAACGACCTCTTGGCATTGTGAAATTCTATAGAATTCCTGCTACTTCAATTTCACCCATAAAATACAACTAAATGGACTGCCTGTTCAGGATATAGTTATCAGCTATTTGAAGAGCTGATTAAACTGAGAAGAAATTGAATAACACTATCGTATGTTAAAAACATTTTATTACAGTTAGAGGTACCTGATATTTGTTTTGTATTCAAATTTAAAATGTCCTCAATGTATGTACATACCCAAACTTTTTTATGTGTATTATATCATATCATAATTCATAAACAATAAATCAGGTTACATTCGGTAATTTTGAATTGCATTTTCCTATATTCACAAATTGCATAAAAAATATTCACGTTCACGTTCTGTATACGTAGAAGTTGTTGGCGATATCTTTGTGCTACATCTTCAGTTTGCAATTTTACGAAATAATTACTCAATAAGGATAGTCCTCAGATATCACACAATGATTAATAACTTAGAAATTGGTATCACAACACAAAACTTTAGAGAAAACGACAGTAATAATAGAGTAAAAGAAGTACTGATCAGAAATGTTTGTTATTTGTTTGTCCCAACAGCCATTTTAACAGCTGATCGTGACAGATCGTTGGACCATCGTTCGACTGGTTTTATAACATTGTTGACGTGAACCAGGAGATCCAACACAACTTTCAGCCAATCAGAGATGATCTTTACAAATATCGATATTTTGCTCTAATTACCTGGTTTGCAAAGCCGAATCAAAGTTTACGGATATTTATGAATGATGTGAAGCTCATCATAACAAATTTGTTCTGAAATTTCCCTTCCCTATTGGTAGAAAAAAAGCAAAATTTTTGGGTTGGCAACTTGGACCGAAGTCCCCCATTTGGAATTTACTCTTCATTTGATGAAAATCACCTCCGTCGTCGTAACGATTTATGGAGGTTTGAGAATGCATGGATTCGTGAGAGAGTAAATCTCACAAATTTTCTATTGTGAGCCAGTGCATTTCATCTATAAGAATAGGTATTTTTACGTCCAGCTGTTTCAAGAGACCTTCAACAACATCCTTAAGAAAACGTTTCACTAACTTGCAAGTATTCAATCCACGGAGCAAACTCAATGAGATAGGAGAGAAAAATAGGGTCTTTTCAATCTGGGTTCCCAGTCATTCGGGAATCGTATGAAACGAAGAGGTTAATACTCTTGCCAGGAAGAGCGCACAAACGCCACTCACTGGCCCAGAACCATTTCGTGGTATAGGAAAATGCACCTATAAGAATTAAGGAGTTTATAGTGCAGGAGAAAACCGAAAGAGAAAAAATCTGGCGGAATCTCCCAGGCATGGATCCCTCCAAAAAGTTCCTACGGAACTTTGGAACTGCTAGGTCCAAAAAATATCTGGATCTCAGTAAGAACCAACTTCACCTACTCACCGGCTTTCTCACAGGACATTGTCGCCTAAAGAAGCATCTGTTGAGAATAGGTTCATCGGACACTGAGGAGTGTGGATTCTGTGGGGAAGATGTAAAAACTGGTGAATAGTCACCAGCTCACGGATTGCTATGCCCTTGCAAGCTGAAATAAAGAGTTCTTCGAACAATAAATTTGTAGAAATAGAGAATTTTCCTCATTGAAGCCGTCCCAGATACTGGATTTCATCGAATCTCTGGAACTGGAAGGCGGAGCTGTTGGGGACGCGATGAGAACAGCTCTGTAAGGGGGCACTGTAACCCGTTTTCACTATAAACTATAACTACATAGAAAAATGGAGATATTATCTTTTTACCTGACTGCCTCAGAAGTACCGTAATGTTTTTATGAGTGTGAAGATGTCATTTAAAACATGGTTTCTGTAGCAAGGTATTGAAATATTTATTGATTTAGAAATTATACATTTGCGAATTATGTATGAAAGAAAACATCTTGTAAATGGCCGCTACAGCTTTGCTGGCATATGCGTACCATTTTGACGAAATTTTCAAAAACATAATTAAATACATGTGGTGGTATTTCATTGATACAGCGTGTAATTTTGGATTTAAATGGTTCAATGGTTGCAGGCTTATTGACATAAAACTGTGACTTCAGATAACCCCACAGCCAAAAGTCTGAAGGCGTTAAATCAAAAGAGCGTGGATGCCAATTATGGCCATGAAATCGAGAAACGACACGACCGACAATGTTTTACGGGCGGTATGACATATGGCACCGTCCTGCTGAAACCACACGTTGTCAAGATCAATTGCCTTTGAATGAAGCACAAGAAACAGTGTTATCATAGCACGTTAACGTTCGTTTTTCACCCTCACTGCATCACCTTCTTCGTTTTCGAAGAAAAACGCTGCAATTTCTACCGTGTAATGCTCCATGTTTACCAACATCCATCTGTAAACTTTCGATCTGTCATGTCATAATCAAGTAACGTTATGACTTTCAAACATAGCGCTAAATTGAAACATCCTTCATGTACAGTTTCCAGTTGGAAATCGTTGATATCCTAAATCAGGACCTGCTTTCCTTGACTGCAGAATGAGGGAGCAGAAACGTGGAAAATCTACGAAGATACGCGATGAAAAACTGGGTGGTAAACGTCCCAGTTGTTTTCTAAACCACGAATCGTTGCATGAATTATGTAAATGATCTTAGAGTAATAGAAAACTTTGAAAGGAAACGCGGAATTCAATTCCAGCAGGTGAACTGATCTAAATCGTCGGATGAGAAGCAGGTTTGTTCGAGCGAAAACTTCATCCTAACTCGACGTCGCGTCGCATCGGTGTGTTCAACTCCGGTTGTTTTTCCCGAGTTATTACGTTCCGGACGAATCTCGCAGCAGCCAGTTTGCTTTCTCAACAGTCCATGAAGCGGAAGGCTCCACCATAAAAACGAACCCTAGAAATCTCGTTCAATGATATGTAAAATCCAAAATTAAATAATGAACCTGTTTTTACTTGAATAAGTCCGTTCGAAATTAAGTCCTTATGATTTAAAAAGGCGGATTTTGATCGAGATGAAATTTTGCATTGATGGAGAATGAGGTTTTCGAATGCAATACTTTGTCCAGATCGCTCTACCAGAATCATATAAAATTCCAGCATAAAAAATAATGTGAGTGTATGCATCACACCCTTGCCCTAAAATGGATATTTTCTGAGTTAATATCCACTTTAGGGCAAGGGTGTGATGCATAAACTCACATTATTTTTTAACGTACTTCAATATCTGCCATAAAAAAATGGGGTTCTAATTTGAAAAAATTGATTTTTAACGATTTTGTCATCCCTAACTTTGAAAGCGATTTTTTCACCCCCTGTATCATGAATCGCGATTTCGATTTTTAAAGTGGATACATCAATCTTACATCTTGAAAAATCCCAAAAATGAAAATTTTCCATCCAAAAACCTCGAATTTATTCTTGTTTCAGCGGAGCTCTATTTTCGATTTTTTTTTTTTTGAATTTTCCCGCTCAGAGAGAATTTTCCAACCAAAACTGAAAAATGTTACATCAAAATAACTTGAAATTTTCTAAAGAATCTATTTCTGCAATAAAAAAATGGTGTTCTAATTTGAAAAACGGAAGTTGACGTCATTTCCGGAAAAACCGGAGGTGCTCATGCCTTGAAAATATTTTAGATTTCATCAGCATCGTGAAATACTTATGAGTGCTGAATTTCATGAAAATACGTTCAGTAGTTTCCTGTATAAATATGGGTGAGGTTCCTCGTGAAAGACCCTGTATATGTGTGAACCATATAGTATATATGGAGGTTAAGAGAAACCTTTAGCAATCAACATTTTTTAAGGGTTCTCCAATAAGAGGTGGTATTTTGAATAGCCCGCTGTTTCTGTAGATCTCACTTTTGAAGCGTTGACGAGTAAAAACTAAGCCAAATGAGTATTATGAAAAATGTGATAATTTGGCAGAGACTGTTCATAAAATTCGAACATTTTTGGGTCGTCGTGATGCACCTTGTCGAACTTCAATACCGAAATTGGTGGCCATTTTGTCATTTCGTCGTCGGATTAAGAGGAGAGTCCGTACTTACCCACTATGACGAAACCGTCGCTCGTCACGTTCAAATTGGCGCCATATTGACTACTATCCAACGGCAGAACTTCGACGGTCGTGTTGTAGAATTTGTCTGCCGGATGTTCGACATTGCCGCTCCTGAAGAAGAATCTGGAACGAAGAAGACGTGACCGTTATTCCTCTTATTTGAATCACGAGAATCGAACGTGATGATATGATTTTCGAGCAGTTATTGACGTCAAATAGGGGCAATGTGATTTAAAGAACTCATTGATTCTAGAGCTGTCGGCTGAATCTTGGAAACGTTGAAATTTTGCTAGAGGAGAGGCGGATTCACGATAAATTTTGATAATTAAGGATAAATTAAAGAGAGTGTCAACGGCAAGCCGGTCGATCATCAACAACGTCTTATATCTCTGCTGATTGGGTACTCGAAATACATGAAAATTATCCTGAATTCCAAAGAAAAATCATCTTGAGTAATGAGGCCCATTTCCAGCCCGGTGGCTTCGTCAACAAGCAAAATTGTTGCATCTAGGGCTCGGAAAACCCAAGAGGTATTGTTGAAGGCCCTTCTATCCACAACGTATGACTGTTTGGTGCGGTTTATGGTCCGGCGGGGTCATTAGACCTCACTTTTTCGAGAATAAGGCTGGATCAAGAGTTACGGTGAATTGATTATAAATTTTTTTATGACCGGAATTGGACGGTGCCACACAAACAACGAAACCATTGATCTTTTATGGGAAAAGTTTCCGGATCGTGTTATCTCTCGAAGAGGTGATCACCATTGTCCTCCGAGATATTTTTATGGGAAGATATCATAATTTGCTACCAATAAACTTCACTAGGAAGAAGGCAAAGAAATCCCCTAGTCGGACAAGAGGGGCAGAATAGTCGTTTTCGAAAAAGAAATGGAACTTGTGAATTTTGACATAGGTATTAGTGTGACTTTTGGGTTGCTCATTGAAGGCTTGAGAAATAGAAAATTGAGAGGGTTCCACATGGCTGCACCTATGTTAGACCCGTTATTTTCACGATACGATCATCAATGCTCGGGTGCTTACACTGGACCCGTAAAACAAGTGGCACGTACATGAAATGATAATTTTACAGAATTTCATAGAGAAACAAACGGCGTTTTCTAATTTCACAATATTCACTCCTTATCCAATTCCAAAGAATATAACTCCAAGAAAAAAAATTATCGACGCCTCTGGAAACTAGTGGGTATTTCAGTTACTAAAGGGGAGATATTCATGAAATACCCTCAACTTCATTAATCGACATGGGAATCACTGTATACTTTTACAAATTTCAAAGATCTTGTTATTTAGAATTAGTGTATACTAAGTTTAGTGGAATAATTTGTGATATCGAGAAATGAATGACTTCAAAATTTAAGAAAGATTAAATTTATTCACTTCAGAATATGATATTTTCAACAAAATCATTTGGAATATTGGAAATGATATAGCCGTTCTCCTATTGATAAATCCGTGAGTAACTATTTTCCTTTGACTATTTCCCTCGTCTTAATTTCCACCAATCAGAAACGCGCAATTTTGAATCACAAATGGTTTCTAGATGGAAAAACTGTATGGTAGCAGCTGTCAGCAGTTTTTTCGGGTTTACCCGCGGCAAAACTTGACAGTTGTTGTCAACGAAAATTAATAATACAAACATAATGCATACAGAATAATCTGTTACTCTTGAAATAGTCTTGTCAAATACCATTCGTGCATCTAATTTTTCCTGTGAAAAAAATCGAAAAAACACAATGCAAAATAATATTTTTTTAACAAAAAACATTCGTGCAGGTGCAAAAATCCTCGTCTTCGACTCGGATTTTTGTTGCCACCAGAGCACTCATGCTTCTTGTTAAAATATTACTTAGCAACGTGTTTTTTCCATTTTTTTCGGAAAAATTGGATGCACTTATGATATTACTTACGAAAATTACTCGTTCACTTTTGAAAGAGTAATTTTCAGAAAATCTAATGGATTGAGTTCCACGTCCAATCGATCATTTTTGGAAAATTGACATCCAAAAAATTCCCAACTTGTTTGAATCAATAATTTTATGTTAACTAATCATTCAGTTGTAGTTCGAATCCGAATACTTATCACTATTCAAATTCTTGCTCGAGAAAAGAATAGGCCTATTTAAGTGAATTTCCGATCACTTCGACAATTTGTTCGTAAAAAATTATTTCAAAGGGAATTATTTAAGTGGCATACCATCAAACTCTACATCGCATCGTATTCTAAACCTTATCCACCATCAGTCACTATGATATCACCGTTGAGTAATATACTACACCTGATGAATACTCAATGTCGAAAGCTAGTACATACACTGGTATTGGTAGTTTTGAGATTTTGAGAACACTGATTTCCAAGCAATCGTCCTACAGTCTGGATGCACATAAAAATGCTCAGGCCATACCGAAAATGTATACCTACCTATATGGCCAGCCCACACATAAGATATTGCCATACAGTGTATAGAAAGGCTGTATTTGAAGCAAAGTTGTCGGCAAATATATTGCTTTTTTATAGACCTCTGAAGGACGTCGGCTATCAGTTCTTCAATCTGGACAAGTCATTGACTGGTAACGACATTGGAGAATTTGATGATGAAATGTAGCCTGACTAAAATTCAGTAGTGCCACGATGGTGTCAAATCAACCCAGAAATGGGAATGAATCCGAAAAACCTCATAAACAGGCTACTGAACCTGATAAAGGACACGAACCTATTCTCGTGAGGAACCACTGACGAAAGAGTGATACAATAGACCCAAGCTGGTCGTAGTGTCACAGGGAGGCTAAGTGCTAACCCGGTCTCTTGTCCGTCAGTAAACAAATCAATCAATCAATCATGGTGTCAAATGGTCATGTTGTATCAACAAGATCTCTGATCTTATTTTGATCAGAGTTAGGGGATAAATCATAATGACAGACAGTGCTGGAATTGTTAAGAAAGTGTGAATGATAGATGCTATACAGGGTGAATCTTTGACTTGTAAATATATTTTAACTGTAGATTCGTGAGGCCAAAAAAAACCTTTTTTTCATTTTCCATTTTTTCGAATTCGGCTCTGTTAAAAAGATATAGCCTTTTGAATAAAAATTGGGCTGATAACGTTCCTGATATAATTCTCTGGAATTGATTCGAAGTTCATATTTCTCGACTGAAATTGTGTTTATACATTAAGGGAATACTCAAGAATTAATCTTATTGGAATAAAAATGTTGCAGACATGATAATTTCAACAAAAACAGTTTGTTTCATCCGGCATCCGGTTTTATGTGGCTTTTCAACTAAAAAGCCACATTTCTCCCACCAAAAGATTCCTTCTTCGATTTTTCTGCAGATAAGTTTGTAAACACTAATAACTTGTTCATATTCTCCTCGAAATTCCCAAACTATGTCATGAAGGAAAACTTTTCATTCAGATCATCAGAATTTATTATTAAACAACCTAACCTAATCTATTTGGAATCTATTCTGTGAATGTTTGCACAGAAAGTTCAAGAAGATGTTGTCAGCTTGCTGATATTTTCATTGAGGTTAAGAATTTTTTACGAAACATAGTATAAATATTTATGAATTCTGCCGTTTCCATCAGAAATCGACTTTGCCGCGAAATATTCAGACAACATTGTTTACAACTCGTTTAAAGACTAGAGAAGGAATAATAATATTCGATGATATTTAATTCAGAGACGCATTCAGATTTTTCTTGAAATTAATGATTTTTTCGTCGAATTTTTGCGGGTAAAATTGGAAATAACTCGAAAACCACTTTTTTTTTTTAGAATACCTTTAGTTTATTAAATGATTGATTCTCTCGAAAATATGAACCGTTTATCTCTTGAAGTGGTTTCATGGTGTTTTTTCGTGTATTGAATAGTCGACTACCCTGCAACTTTTATACTATTGTAAAAGTTTCGATTGAGGAATATATGCACCATGAAAGAGAATTCATTTGAAATAACGGTTACGAGATATGGACAATAAAGTGTTTTTTTCATGGATTTTCGACACCCTGTATCTTTCAAAAGAAACCTTTCAAAAATGGTCTATACCAAACATAGGAAGAAAGTGTTTCGTGTGATGAGAGGAATCTACACAAGGAGAATTATTTGTTATGACTGTCGCATGCACCATTTTGCCATAACGTTGATTACAAAATGGTGCATGCGAAGGTTGCAATGGGTACGAATTCAAACTATTCATTTCTATATTGACAGATTCAGGGTGCTCTTACCCCCAGTACCTCGACAACACGCTATTTTCAATAACATAAAAGCCAAATTGCAACCCTCTTGAAGTTAATTAATATTTTTCGAGTTGATCAATATTTGATTAGTTTGATTCTCAGAATCAAAATAAGCACATCCTTGGTTGGTTTTTTCAGAAAGACAAACTCTATTACCTCTTATCCACTGGGCATTCACATTCTCTATAGGAAAATATTTGAATATCAGTATTATTTCATCCTCACCTTTTTACTGACGTAGGGTTGACAAATTTGAAGATCAGTTGATCTCCTTGTGATGGAAGAATTCCCCAAAAAAAATTTTGTCCTAAGTAGACATTCTCCAAAGTGTACTGTTTGTAATGTTTCATTCCAGTACTGATTTCAGCGTCTGGATTGATGTGGGGAAAAAACAGAGGTACTTTCCCGAACTGTCTATCCTGAAACAAAGAATATAAGCTGTTACTCCATAAAAAATTGTGTTATTTTGAATGGACTCAGATTTGACAACATTCTAAACTTAAATTATCAATTTTCAATTTTTTTCTGTTCGAAATCATTTGCGATCGTCCATTTTTATTTCGAAAATAATATCGATATCGTGTTTGAATCATCGAGAAGTTTGCATTCATCTCTCGACTCAATTATTATTTTTGATTAACTCTATTATATTAACTTCTCCATGCCAACATTGCCAACCGCATTTTTGAATAGAAAACTAAAGCGTAATTTCTTTTTCTATTCAGTTGTTTCAGACAACTCTATTCCAAGGAAATCTCCATTGTGTATAAAGAACTCTAATACTGGACAGTTCATGCGGAAAATTAATTGGAACTAGATTTCATACTCTGTTCACGAGTTCGCATGAATATCAATGGCTGTAATACAGACAATTCATGACAAAAACGGGGGCCAAGTTTGTTTTGCATGTGAATAACGTTCAATGAAGTTAGAAACTAGCTTCAGTTCATATCAAGCCAACTTCGATGTATGGTCTCAAAGTTGGCTGTGGGATTAACTTACATGCATTGACTCGTCTAGTTATTCATCTCCTGAAATTGTTTTGAGGGAAAGCTCAACTTTAGGACAGTGAGTTATCCGAACAATAATTAATGCGTTGAAAGTTCTTAATCTCTTGCCGTCAATCTGTCAGAATTCAATAAACTTATTTTGTTTAAATAATTTTTGCTGCCTTTCTATATCCAAAAATGAAATTGAAATAACATATTCGTAATTATATAAAATGGCCTCCAAGATGTTGTGCCTTTTTTTTGGAAACCTGAGCACTCTAGCAGACAAACTCCGAATTATACAGGGTGACCCATTTCCAAGGATCCACTGAAATAACTCCCTGGAAAGAGTCTGGATCTAACTATGTTTCTAATGATAGTTTTTTAGTTTTTAGGGAAATATCGAATGCAAGCGTTCAAATCTGACCTTGGAGTTTGAGTTCGAGGTCATTTCAAGGTCAAGTAGATTTTTTGAAGAGGGGATATACCTTTTTCGCTGCAAAATATTAATTTTCGTGAGAAACTATAATATTCAGTCCCTTTTGTTTTCCCATAAAAAAATTGAAGTGCTTCATGCTTAAGGAGGGCGTTCAATGTAGTGTGTTTTTATTTCAAGTTGCATTTGAAAATGGTTTCACTTTGAGAACTGAAATTTTGTGGGTGAACTCAGAAAGGATTGGAGTTCTTAATGAGATAATTGAGATTTTTTTCATTTCAACACTTCATTTTTTTTCTTTGAAAAATAGAAGAAAATGAGCCAATTCATGCTTCTTTTTTATATCAAACGAAAGATCCATGAAAATAGTTCAACTTCCGATTAAAAGTGAATCTACAGATAATTTCATTCAGAAAAACAACTTGAAATACGGAATTGACAGGGAATGGCCAAATTCAAATTTTAGCGGGAAAAAGTTCCTGCTTTACCGACATATTCACTAATTTCATAGTTCAGCGATTTTCGGATAGAGAGCGCCATTGTACATTTCATTCATAATTGGAGAGATATTCATAGAACTCATAGAGATAATGTAAGTTCTATGGAGATATTCCATAAAATGCACGGTGGCGCCTCTATCGGTTGACTTTTCCTACGCTCTTCAAACGGCGACATTAATATAGTCAAAGTGAATTACCCCAAAGTTATTTCTCATAGAATCATTTGATTTTTCATTGGATTTGAACATATTCAAGAAATAAAAAGTGGTTTGTTTTATATTTTTTCTCCAACCGCACATCATTCTGAGCATAAAAAGAGTATATTTCATTACTCGTGCAAGCACGGAAAAAGCCTTTCTGGACGTGTAATGAACGATATTTTTCATTACACCTCTCTGAAAACAATAACACGGGAAAAATTTTCAGCAGAAAGCATTTCGATAATGTGAAACAATAATTATTCAAAACACTGACATCTACTGTCACGCAATCGTTGCTCTGTGTCTCAGCATAGCAATCATAGGATGCATCTATGCCTCAGCGCACCGTAAAACTTTTTGCGGTGCGGCCGCACGGAAAAGAGTCATTTTCGATGTTCTAAATCTACATGTTATGATAGGGTTTTCAGTGCGGTGTAATGAAAAGTATTTTTTCTACAACCGGGCCTAACTAACTACTTTCCCGCATTGTTTTCGATTCGGAAAGTGTCACTTTCCCGCACTAGTGCGGGAAAGTTACTTTTACGCACTAGTGCGGGAAAGTAAATATTTGTTGAATTTGGGTTTAATAATAACTTTAACATGAAATCTCTTAATCTACTTACTTATACAGGGTGTCCCACTAGTGCCGCAGCGGACGATATACGCGTAACGGTCTGAGTTTGGCAAAATTTTTTGATGCAGACTTGATATACTACAAGAAGAGCACAACCTAAAAATATTTTCGAATATATCGGGTGGCCCACAAAAGAGGAATAGCGGGTGACTTTGTTTTTTCAAATGGGACACCCTATATTCAATACTGTTTTTCAATTCTCTGAAACTTCCTGCATGCTTTCATATACTTTTCACATATTTTTATTTGACAGTTTTCGAAATATTGGCCATTTTGACAAAAAAATTATACTTGTAGAGGCTGTGTTATCCAACTATATTTCACGAACCCTTGCACATACCAATAACAGTTTTATATGGATTGAAAGACAAGACTTCAAAGTATCCTAACCAGCTATAATAAAGCATCTCCAGCATACAGAGTGTCCACAAAAAGACTATCAACATGACGAATTTCAAATCGATTTTTCTTCATTTTTTCAAATGCAATGCATATAATTTTTTTTCATCATTGTAATCATCATTCATTTTACTTCATTTTTTGTCAAATACATGATATGCATATCTCTAACGGAATAGGATTTTTAAGCGATTTTTCGAAATGTTTCCCTAAAATTCACATATACCTTCGAATTCAAAAAGCAGATTTGGCTTTTCTGTGGTTATTGAGAACTGTCAAATTATTCCACTCAGAATTATCACCATTGAAGCTTCAATTCATATTATAGCGAAATGAGAAACTAGAAAGTTTTGATGTATCTTCTCAAAAATGTGATGAAATCAGTTACTGAAGACAGAAACTTGCTTTCTGTACCCATTTTTCAAAATACATTTTTGATAATTTTCTATGTTTTTACTTGGAACGTCGAATCTTCCAAAAATTTCAAACAAGCTTTGAGCTTGCGAGCTTGAAGATCTGCTTGCGTGCCTAGGAAACTATGAATATTATTTTTTCGGAGAAATTTGTATGAGGATAAGAGCGGGCACTTTTTGTATACTGAAGTTTTGGAACTCGTTTTTTTGAAGCATTCATAACTTGAACATTCAAACTCATTGGTATTTTTTGAATTTTTACATCATTGTGTGAGTATTCATCCAATCCGTAAAAACTATGATGATTTGAATTGAAGCTGCAATGATGTTAATTTTGACTAGAATTATTTGACAGTTCCGAATAACCACAGAAAAGCCAAATCTGCTTTTTGAATTCGAAAGTAAATGTGAATCTGGAGGAAAAACTCTAAAAAATCCTATTCCTTTGGAGATATGCATATCATGTATTTGACAAAATATGAAGTGAAATGAATGGTGATTACAATGATGAAAAAAAATTATATGCATTGCATTTGAAAAAATGAAGAAAAATCGATTTGAAATTCGCCACGTTGATAGTCTTTTTGTGGACACTCTGTATGCTAGAGATGCTTTATTATAGCTGGGTAGGATTCTTTGAAGTCTTGTCTTTCAATCCATATAAAACTGTTATTGGTATGTGCAAGGGTTCGTGAAATATAATTGGATAACATAGCCTCTACAAGTACCATTTTTTTGTCAAAAAGGCCAATATTTCGAAAACTGTCGAATAAAAATATATGAAAAGTATATGAAAGCATGCAGGAAGTTTCAGAGAATTGAAAAACACTATTGAATATAGGGTGTCCCATTTGAAAAAACAAAGTCACCCGCTATTCCTCTTTTGTGGGCCACCCGATATATTCGAAAATATTTTTAGGTTGTGCTCTTCTTGGAGTATATCAAGTCTGCATCAAAAAATTTTGCAAAACTCAGACCGTTACGCGTATATCGTCCGCTGCGGCACTAGTGGGACACCCTGTATATTTAGTTAAATAATTCAAATTATGCAGTTTCATCCATGTCAAACTGATTATTAATGCAGATTTCCGTTTGAAAATTATTGCATTTTCAAAGAGAACTTGACATCCTTCAAAAATTATGACTGGCATACATGGATCTGTGTATGCATTTCTATGTCACAGTCTATGATTTTCCGCATAGAATCCCAAACTCCTTAATTAATGTGTCAAAACGAATATTCGAGTTGTGTAGAAGTTTTTTTTCATTTTATAATACGGTTGTAGAAAAAACATTGTTCCTATCTTGAGCGGAAATTACTTTCCCGCACTCGATTGCTTGCCCGAACTCGTTCGGGCAACGGCAATCTAGTGCGGGAAAGTACAACTTTCCGCCCTTGATAGGAAAATAACTATTATGGGTTTCTGTGGAAACATCGTACAAACTTCTGATAATTTCGAATTCTCGAAAAAATTTTCAAAGAAGCGAGATAGGCAGTATAGAAAACTTATTCCCAACGGAGTTACGAAACTCATGTGATAAAGATTCTAAACTTTCGAGAAGTGAATGATGAATAGGACTTTGATTCCACCAATAAGGGTCAAATTTTTTTGAATTTTCGAAAATTTCGAATATCTGGAAAACCGAGGGACTTCTACTAAACAAAAAAACACATTTTTCCGAACCGCCACAAAGTCCTCTACGGTACCATATTATCCATTTATTACGCCGCACCCTGTATTGATATCCAAACAGAACACCCTACCTGCATCGGGCTTAAGGAGAAAAACGGGTTTTAACATGGTTTAAACCTATAATTCAATTTTCTGAAACCCTTATTTGAATATACCTGTAGGTGAAAATACCCAACAAAAAAAAATCAAATATTCTCTTAGGTAGAGAGAGCGAGATCCTTGAAGTGAACGTGTGAGTGGAAGGTATCATTAGCTTTTTCAACCTCTAGAATATTCGCCTGTTAAATTCAGGATGAGACAGCACAACGATCGAACGAAGATTGAAGTAGTTTCAGCCCTCACTATCCCTTGTCTATACGAGTTGCAAATGTGGCTTAGAATCGTTTTTTCGTTTTATATCCTCTTGTTGCTATGACAGCAATTTCTCTGGAATCACTCAGAAGTCACAACTGACTTCAGAGGATGAGACGAGGAAGGCGCCTTTCCGAGGTTTCGAATGAAAAACGCATAACTGAAGCTCTGTTTATGAGACAATTGAATAAACTTGTTTTCCACACGAGAGCAGTAGGATCATGATATGTATTCCAGCTTTCCTCTTTTGCCAGTTGAAGCATGGAGCTTCGTAGTCATATAACTTGTACGTTTACGATGTATTCTTTATTGATATCAAAATGCTGAATGGGCCTCTTTAGATATTCCTGTCTGTTTGATACCCACCGCTATGGAATTGGTGAATAATTTCAAACCAGATCTTGTGAAGAGGCAAAAGATTATTTATTTCATTGTGAGCGTTTCGTTTCATCAAAATGAAACCTTATTTTATTTTCAACATCCTTTCTTCATCGTTGTTTGAAGTTCCTATACAGAGTGTTCCTTAACTGGAGGTGCAAACGAAGATCGGAGATTCTTCGAATCATTTTTTCAAATACTTATCATATGACACTTTTTGATTAGCGACAATTTAATCAGAATATAAAGGGCGTTCAAATAATTCAGTGTGCTGTAGCATTTTAGTGCTAATAACATTTGGAAACAGAACTTCAGCACCGTGAAAGTTTACAGTTCTGTGGATCTGGACAACGAATTTTCATGAACGCTCGTCATTATTTTGCTTATCTCCAAAAGTGAAACGATGAAATTGAAGATCTTAGTGATGAAACTTAACTATTCAAACATTTCCAAAGCACCATCACTGTAAAATTGTATCCTTCAGGTCTTGAATGTCATTGTTTCATCATCAACCCTCTCATTTTTATGGGATGAAATAGAAAAAATCAATCGATTCGAATTTTTTGCTATTCATGTAGCCGGTCTCAAACATTTTCAGTGTTGCGAACAGTATCATTCTTTCATATTCATACAACGAGCTAGTCCGCATTTTGCCCACCTGTTGTACCGGGTTTTTCACTATAAATTGACGTCCCTCTAGCGCTGTTACAAAAACAGATTCATAAAAATATTTCATACAATAATTTTACGAAATCTACGAAATCAAATAAGTTTTTCGAGAAATTATTACGTCAATTTGACTTTATACAGGGTGAACAATTATTATTTTCTGATATTGAATATATATACAGTCGAACTTCGATAAGTCGAACTTCGATAAATCGAATTCTTGATAACTCGAATCAAATTGGTTGGCAACAGCACCAAGATTGAAAATTATTGTTTTTCAATAACTCGAAGTCTTGATAACTCGAATTTTATTTTTTGGCAGATCATGGTTCGAGTTATCGAAGTTCGACTGTATGTGTATGTGGGGCGGTCTCTTTTATTTTCAGAGTTTCAAAGTTTTGTAATGAACTACGGCATAAAAAATACATAATACAGGGTGGGGCAGAAGAACCTATCCGATTTCAAATCCCTTTTTCTCAGAAGAGAGAGCAGGTAGAGTAGTGGGGTAAAAACCGTTAGAAAGCTGGTTTTATGCCATTTGTCAGTAGTCAACATGCCTTGGTCTGGTGAACATCGTGCTTTTGTTATTGAGCGGTTTATCGAATGCGGCGGTTCGATAATTGCTACACAACGTGCTTTTCGAATTCATTTCGGACTCGGGCGTCATGATCCTGTTCCACATCACGCTACGATTCAAGTGTTGGTGTCAAATTTTAGACAGACGAGTTCACCAAGGACCCTTCTTGCTTTACGAAGGGAAATTGCTCGGGCAATTGAAGAAATTCCTGTGGAAATGACGGTGAAAGTCATGGAAAGCTACCGCGAGCGCCTAAATAAGTGTATCCGCTCCCAAGGACGACATTTGAGTGATGTGCTTTTCAAAACTTAAATTTAAAAATGGCATAAAATTTGCGATATGTTAATAAAAAAAAATTTTTGACAAGCTGAGTGGTTTTAATTTTATAACGTTTTGAAATCGGATAGGTTTTTCTGCCCCACCCTGTATGTGAAATCATTCCAAAATTCTTTATATTCAAACAATTTACTTCAAAGCAAAATTTTTGCAATAAATACTTAACAATATCCGATGAAAAAAAATTATAAACCATGGTAGTAAAAAATAAATAATATCAACTTAAGAAATTGGTCCCCAAAATTTGAAACTCTGTGATACTCAGAAAAAGAGAGAAAGACCAAACATATATTATACATTCAAAATTATGGAGAAAAAAGCTTGCCGAATATAGAAAAGTACACAAGATGTGCCTTTTGAAAAAAGAAAGTGGCAATCAATATGTTGCCCACTTTGAATATATGTATTTCATTTTTGAAATCATTTCGAAAAACTCAGTCGATTTCGTGAAAATTTTCTTCGCATCATTTTTTTAAACTCTTATCACATGACACTTTTCGACAATCTAATCAGAATGTAGAAAGCGTTTAAATAATTCAGTGTGCTGTAGCATTTTAGTGCTAATAACATATTTTAAAAACAGAACTTCAGCACCATGAAAGTTTACAGTTCTCTAGATCTGCGTAACGAATTTTTATGAACTTGACGTGAAATCACGTCACGTCAGTATAGTCTGTATTCACCTTTAGGTCAACTTTGATGACTGATGTCCTTCTAAAAAACTGTAGATACTGCAAAAATTATGAAAATCAAAAAAGGACACTATAAAATCGAACGTTTCCATTTTAGAAGGAGATGTACACAATCCAAAACATCTATATCCTCTTAACAACAACGAATAACCCATGTGATACTGATTGAATAATCACAAATCTTCTACTCTTGATGACATCTTTTCAACATGAGCCAAAATACCAGAACCTTACGAAGAGGAGTACCATGAAAATATTGACAGGCATTGTTCACGCGAACGGAGGTAGAGACATTTTTATAAATTGGTATTTTAGTTAATGATTTCATTCATTTTCGATCGATGTAACATAAAAATCGTCCATTTGTACTGTTAATATATCGTTATCCATAATGTATTGCTTTTTGATGTTATGTTCCAATGATTTATGGAAACAGAATGAAGAAATGTTATGCACGATTAAGTGTTCTGAGTACTTAATTATGATGTCGATTTTTTAAAGCATAAAAATGGATTTTATGCGAAAGAATGTAGATAAGGGCTGTCTTCTTCGATTCTATTTGCTTTTTCTGAAATTCTTTTCGCCTTTGTCTCGCAATTTTCTGTTCAATCTACATCTGCTGAAATTCATACAATTTTTTTGTTTGTTTTTAAATATACAGTAAGGGTAGTTTTTAAATAAAATATTTGGTTATGACTTATGAGGTACAGAAATCTCAGAACCATATAAAATCGGCAAATTCGGTTTTGACAGAATAACTTTAAAAGTACTCAATGGACATCAGCTAAAGTTTCGCCTTCTTTCTATTATGTCCAGTGTTTTTCAACCTGTGGGTCGCGATCCCCTTGGGGGTCGCGAAGCTTCTGTAGGAGGTCGCCAGACGTCAGGAGAACTTTATTAAGAGAAGGTTGTGATTGTTTTGGATTAATCAAATGACACAATTCTTCTCTCATGGAACACTCTCATTTCTCCGAGATATGATTTTTTCATCATTCTTTATAAATAATGAATAACCCCCCAAATCTCCAAACCTAGAGGCTATAGTTATAGTTATAGTTATAGTGAAAAGGGGTTACAAACTATGGGGTCTTTTGTATTTCATTCTTTCGGCATTCAAGAAACACATATTTGAATATAATTGTGGAACACTTTCATTTCGTCGAGATATTAATTTTTATCATCATTTTGCATAAACAACCCCTCAAATCTCCAAAACAGGGGGCTTACAAACTATGGGGTTTATTGTATTCCATTCCTTCGGTATACAAAAAAAAATATTCGAATATCATCGTGGAACACTCTCATTTCGTCGAGATATGAATATTTTTCATCATTTTGCATGAACAACCCCTCAAACCTGGGGGCTAACAAACTATAAGGTTTATAGTATTTCATTCTTTCGGCATTCAAGGAACACATATTCGAATCAGATCGTGGAACACTCTCATTTTTTCGAGATATGAATTTTCTTTAACATTTTTTCATAAACAACCTTCCAAATCTCCAAACTTGGGGGCTAACAAACTATGAGGTCTTTTGTATTTCATTCTTTCGGCATTAAAGAAACACATATTCGAATCTGATCGTGGAACAATCTCATTTCACCGAGATATTAATTTTTTTCGTCATTTTCCACAAACAACCCCCCGAATGTAAAAACCTGAGGGGTAACAAACTATAGGGCTTATTGTTTCTCATTTTTTCGTCATTCAAGAAACGCATATTTGAATCTGATCGTGGAACACTCTCATTTCGTCGAGATATGAATTTTTCATCATTTTTTATTAAAAAATCCCCAAATCTCCAAACCTGGGAGCTAACAAACTATAGGGTTTATTGTATTTCATTCTTTCGGCATTCAAGAAACGCATATTCGAATCTGAACGAGGAACACTTCCATTTCTCCGAAATATGAATTTTTTTCATAATTTTTTATAAACAACCCCCCAAATCTCCAAACCTGAGGGCTAACAGAAACTATCGAGAAACACTCCTATTTCGTCGAGTTATGAAACCACCCCCAACAACCCCCATAACTCCCTCCCTGAGTCTTGAAAGTCTTCAAATGAAAAAGGATTCAATTTCTTATCAACCCATCAAGCTCAAATCTGAATCTGATTGCAATACGATCTCATTTCACTGAGTTACGAATTTTTTTCCATTAGTTATTTTTGGTCTTTGAGTGTCTGTGTGGATGTGGCTAACTTCTCATCGATGTATGGAATGAATATTTGAAACATACACAACCATACATGATAAAAAAGCGAAGGGTCGGGGGGTCGCGAAATATTTTCTCATACCAGGGGGGTCGCATCATGAAAAAGGTTGAAAAACACTAATGTAAACGGAAAACTTTGAATTTGAATGGGAGTGAATAAAATGACATAAGTGGAGTTCAGTTGCACCCATCTAAGCGTAATGATAATGAATTTCGAACAACGAACCTCTTTTCGGGAATGAATTTGGATTCTGCTGTCGGTGAATCTCCAGGGAAATTTCAGTGCTATACGAGAAACGTCTATACATCACATCGTACCTCTCTATAGGGAAAATTATCCCCTAATTAACTACGTCTACTATTCATTCCTAATCAGAACGAATAGCTCTCCCACGCATTCCCCTGCAATCTCACGAACTATTGTTCCAGTTCCACGTTCTGCTCTGGGGCCGAAAAATAACATATTCGCAAACTCTACATTCGTGGAGTTTTCCACATCGCCGAATCAGAAAACGGAACAATGTGTTCTAATGACTTCGGATACGATTAATTATGGCCTAATCTCGATTCAGTCCCGACTCCACCCCTTCCTGGCCGAGAATTATATTGTTGGCGGATTAACTCAGCTAATGGCATATCTTGATTGTTAGCGACAAGCCATCCAGGTTCTGGAACGGAGTTCCCGGATCAACACGGGAAACCCGATCAACCGGTAATGCGTGTGCATTTGCTGTGGTAATAATTGATGTGTGTATTGCGATATTTCATGGTATCGAGGTTTCGCACATAGTTGGTTTCTATTAAGGTCACGTATCAGGATTTAACAATATTCAAACAGCTAATACTTTGATAACAAATATACATGCTTCAAATTTTGAGCCTTGGAAAATAGAAAGGTAGGTATAGGTATTCATCTAGCTGTGAACTGTCAAATAGCGCAACTGATAGGAATGCGGTTCGTAATATAGTTAAATACCCAACAAGTGCAGAAAGAGATATTTTTCCGCACGAAACTGCCGTTATCCGAACGACGCGAAGCGTCTGAGGTCTCTGAGGTTCAGTGGCGTACTGACATAGTTGGGGGGCCTGGGGCGGCCATAGATGAGGGGGCCTTATGTATATATATATGTATACAGGGTGTCCCAAGTTCGAGTGCCTATTAGACGTTTCTGGAGAACTGGACATATTTGAAATCTGAAAATTGGCATTATGATATTGTTCGAAATTCTCTACAGACCTATAGTACATCGTTTACCGGGTAGAAAAAGCCTTACATTCCTGGACGATTGTGCAGACACAGAGTCCAGGAATGTGGCTTTTGGTAAACATACTATTTTTCCGCAAAACGTTTGAAATTCGTCAGATTTTAATCAATTTTGAAAAAAATAGCGAATTATTCCATTCATAAATAAATGGAGCTTCGAAATTCGAAATGGAATTGGTTGCGTTACTATGGACACGTATTAATGCTGAATTGTCAAACTTGGCGAATATTAATTTAATTGCTGGTCTTTCCGAAGACAAAACAGTGTAAAATGATAAGTGATGGTGAATTTTCCATTTCTGGAACTCCTCCAGAGCTGGTTGAGGCAGTGAATACTGCTTCATTAGAATTATTGCCGAAGAAATCTAGAGAAAAGTACGAATATGCTTATGTAGAACACTGACAACTGTAAGGAAATATCATTTCCTTACAGTAAGGAAATGAATATTTCCTAACAGTTGTCAAAATTTCCTAGCTATTTGTGGAAATAGTATATTATATTATAAGGATTAAAAGTGTATATTTTTTTACGAATGCAAAATTGCGAGTAAAAATAGACACCTTTAGTCCGTATGATATACTGATTCGGAAATAAAAGTAGTAAACATGGCCACTACAACGTTAAACGAGTGGATAAATATTGTCTAGTGGACCAATAAAATAATCAGAACCCTAGGCGCGAAACGACAACGAATAAATAACTGACCTCACTCAATGGCATAGAAACTGCAGCGAGACTCCTATGCCATTGAGTTAGATCAGTCATTTATTCGTTGTCGTATCGCGTCGAGGGTTTTGATTGTTTTATTGGTCCACTAGACAATATTCATCCACGTTTCCAACTACATTTTCCATATCTGTATACTATTTTTTCTCCAACCAAGTCAAATATCTGGTATTGTTGGTGAATATTGATTGTCAAGTAGACGTCAGTAGACTTCAAATTAGAGAGCTCAAATGCAATTACTTTTAGTCCTAGGATTAAAAGTAGCGTTTTTAATCCTAGGATCAAAAGTGTTGCTGAGCAACGAGCAAATTTTTGTACGGTAAGGGAATTGATGGCTTTTGCACCAGAAAATAGTACAAAAATGTCAACATTTTTTGATGGTTGGAGAAAAATTTTTTTTTGAACCTGAGCACTTCCGGTTATACAGGGAGTGAAAATAAATTATTTCGTGGAATTGTCCAGATAGGAAGTGGTGTATTAAATAAAAACAGATTGTTACTTCCTAGAGTTATTTACTGTGTGACTAGTTTCGCTCTGTATTGTCAGAGCATCCTCAGACTAGATTCACTGAACTCTCTCAACTTCGAATCGTCAAATGATAAATAAAACAAGGATAAAAATTACCGAAGTTCCTCATAAAACGTGTTTGCTCCAAAAAAAAAACAAAAAAAAAAAAAAAAAAAAAAATTTTTGGAGCAAACACGTTTTATGAGGAACTTCGGTAATTTTTATCCTTGTTTTATTTATCATTTGACGATTCGAAGTTGAGAGAGTTCAGTGAATCTAGTCTGAGGATGCTCTGACAATACAGAGCGAAACTAGTCACACAGTAAATAACTCTAGGAAGTAACAATCTGTTTTTATTTGAAAATAAATTTTTTAATTTTTTTTTCTCAATTTATTCGTTTCTAATATGATTGAGTATTGAATGGTGAATACGGTTTTCAAAATATCGAAAGAAAAAACTGAAAAAAGTAAAATATTCATAGTCAGTATATGTTAATTTTAATTATGAACAACGTCAAAGTAGAAGAATGTGGTAAGGTCATCTTTTGAATTTCATAATTATCATCACAGGTTGTGTCGAAAACTGTGATCGAAAATTGGTCATAACTTCTGTTTTTCAAATTAGAACCCTATTTTTTTATGATTGCGTTGGATTCTGCAAAGGAAAATAGTGATAGCACTTTAAGATGCTCTTGCTGTCTTGCTCCTAAATTCAGTAATTCCCGAGTTATTTGAGCTTTTCTGGATTCATGTCGAAGTGGCTAGACTTTTTTGACCTTCGAATAGTTTTTCATGCAAAATAAAATTATGTAATCACAAATAAAAAAAATTATTTGTCTGGACTAATAAGGAGGCCTTCGGCCTCCACCGTCATGGGGCCTGATAAATTATTTTTCTTTTCAACTCATTTGTCCTTTTTGGCTATTTGGGGGCCTATGCTGGTGCGGGGCCTGGGGCGGACCGCCCCCCCCCTCGGTACGCCACTGCTGAGGTTTTCGCCTTTATTAGAAATTTCCCACTCATGAAAAAGAAGCAAATTTGGTTGGCAATACCACAACTGAGGCAGATACATATCTGAATATTCGGGAAGACATTTTTTTGCATCCTTTTTCACTATGCTTTCATTTATGTCTTTTTCTCAGTCGCACATGAATTTATAATTATGAATGAACTGAAAAGGTACCAAATTTTGGTCCTTCGACGTACCTTCCATATTATTTTTGCCATTTAAGCGCATGGAAAAAATTCATCAGATAGAAATAGAAAACAGAATGGACATGCAACATTCAATAAAAGTCTGTAATTTATATAACATTTCCTATGCAATGAAATATACCTACCACTATGGGATTGATGAATATTAATGGAAATCCCTCAGCTTTAGAACAATTACATAGACTCCATTAGTTCATCTAATTTAACAAATCGTTTTATTTATGTCGTTTCACAATATGTAATGATACATGGCGAGCATCATTACATCAAATAGATATAATAAAAATGTCAATCGATATTGCGCCAACAACGAACTCTGCGTATTTATAATACTACTATACTATACTACTATAATGACTACTATTTCCGAAGACTAGAAGTATGAAAATAAATTATTTAATAATGGCATTATTATAGAGTGTGTAAAGCTTTGCTTCAAAATCCAGACCCAAATATTTGGAGATAGTCCATCCAAGAATGATTGACATCAGAGCAGGCCTTGAAAGTCCAGTCGCAGCTTCATTTCTAGTTACAAAAAAGTAACTAAAAATTTTCTGTGCTTTCATCATAGATATATAAATAACCTAAAGATTGAAAGATATTTTTTTAAAGTGAGGAACTTTGAACATGAAAATGTTCCCAATTTTCACATACGATTACCAGCGTGTGAATCTGTATACCAGCAGTATATTATTTTCATCTTGTATTAATACATTTTCGATCTTACGATCAATTATAGGAGCATACAGCCTGGAAATTCTGGTTTGATAACGAAAAATATCGTGGGTGATTAAATAGCACGGTCCTTTTCAATGTGAATATTCGCTAAGCCGATAAAATCTAGTTGATAATTTGAAGCGTGTTACTGCAATGTGAATTGATTGAGAAATTTGTAATAGAGATCAAGACAGAAACAAAACTCAACCAATGGATATTCAATATATGAAGAATTTTGTCATGACATTGTAATTTTCAATATTTGTGAACAATGAAGGTGTAAAATATGAAATATGAAAAATATTAATATTCCTATTATTCTGTTTCAACAACCACAACATGTTATTTTTTCCCCATCTGGGCAGAACTCGTCATGTTCATAATGAAAGGTTTTGTCAGCAATATATCATAATATTCCTTATATTTTGACTAATCTTCTTTCATTTCTTTTTCTACGTGCTCTGTGCAGGCTTTCCATTTTGTAGCTGTTCACTCTTCAAGAGCCTCATTTCAGAGATATTTATTTCACTTGCTCAATTTTTTGCCGAATTTGTTCGAAACATTAATGACAGAACAAAATGTCGGTGTTATTTCCAACACCAACCTGAATTCTGCAACTCAAAATATTACTGAATGGGCATTACCAACATAATTTAGATTTTCCAAAGCCCCCCGAGATGTCAATCATTCTTGGATGGACTATAGTAGAGATCATTTTCAAGATATGGATTTGTTGGAGTCTTGAACTTTCAATGATTCCTGGATGATTAATTTTTTCGATTTCTTCAAACTTCCTTATCATGCTCCTGAAATGAATTTATATGTCCTTAACGACACTTGGTAAAGCCTCGAATCCACCCTGAATCGAAAAGATTCCAGAATATTGACTTTTCTCGGGATATTATCAGGGTAAGCTATTGATTTTAGAATTGTGAATAATTTTCACAAGTTAGAGATCCTAAAAAATATGAAGCATTACTTACCGGAAGTTGCTTATGAATCAGTCAGAAAACGTGCGCCAACCTCTCAAAACTTGCTCAACTTCCGAGACTTCCTATCAATATTCTTAAACTTGTGTCTGTTTTTGGTTAGGGAATTTACGAAAAAATAATATATCGTCTGAGTGGAACCAGAGCTCGAAAAATTTAAAAAATGAATCTCTATAATGAACTCACCTTCAACTTCTGCACTTTCCCTTTGAGAGACGAATGTGTTCCAATGTGTTGAAAAAGGGACGGTTTATAGTGAATCCAAAGTTTAGCCTTGTCCCTTTTGCAGTAATCCTGAAACGAAAAATATAATCCAGTAAGGATGAACCATAGCGTGAGTAAGTACTTGGATGACATATTTATATCCACTGAGCTGGGAAACAGGGGAAATGGGATTCCTGGATTAGGCTATTCGAAGTGGGGGTAATATGAAGTTGAAAGTCTGGGAAGATAATTCGAGAGAGTAAAATCTAGAAACTATGAATATCCTCCCATTTAAGAAAGAGTGAGTGGAGAACGTTTTCATCTAATATTCGGCCTTCAATAAGGGCCAGAATGTTTCCAGTTCATTAACTGAATTGAAGGAAACTGAAATTTCTAACTCCTGTTAAGGAGTATTTTGATTTGTTGGATATCTTTGATATCTAGGTAAAGAGATTCATCATTTTTTTTAATGTCATGTCATGTTCATTGTTGTCCGTAGTTCAGAGCTCAAAAAGCATCAATGCACTTGTGGAGAACATAATGTTCTTTCTACGTATACATAGTGAGTAAAAAGTAATGCACAAAAGTCATATCAACGGTTTCCACTCTTTTGTGGATAATCGGACAATTTTTGGACCAACTTCATATTGTGAATTACGAAATTTTTCATGAACATTCGAGGAGTTTTCTTTCTGTGCCAGAAATGGATAGACTTTTTGTTTCTGAGGATGATCTCATCATCAACCCTCTCATTATTTAGGGATGAAATGGTGAAAATCCATCAATTCGAATCTAAGCTATTCATATGTAGCCGATCTCAAACATTTTCAGTGTTGCGAACAGTATCATTCTTTCATATTCAGACAACGAACTAGTCCGCATTTTGTCCCCCTGTTGTACCAAGTTTTTCAACATTAATTGACCCCCCCTCTAACTCTGTTACAAGAACAGATATTTCATACAAGAATTTCACGAAATCAAATAAATTTTTTGAAAAATTATTACGTCAATTGGACTTTTTACAGGGTGAACAACATATTGAATGCAACAATATTTTTTCAAATGGGACACCCTGTATATTCTTTCATATTTTAATTGGTTATTATTTTCTGATATCGAATATATATGCGTATTATTATATGTGTTTCAAAGTTTTGAAATGAACTACGGAATGAAAAATACATAATATGTGAAATCATTTCGAAATTCTTCATATTCAAACAATTTACTTCGAAGCAAAATTTTTCAATGAATACCTAACAATATCCAATAAAAAATAAAAAAATAATGAACTATGGTAGTAAGGAATAAATAATATCAACTAAAGAAATTGGTCTCCAAAATTTGAAACTCTGTGATACTCAGAATAAGAGAGAAAGACCAAACATGTGTTATAATATATGCAAAATTAGGAGGAAAAAAGTTTGCCGAATATAGAGAAGTATACAGGGTGTTCCATTTGAAAAAAGAAAGTTGCAATCAATATGTTGCCCACCCTGTATATATTTCATTTTTGAAATTATTTTGGAATACATCAGTCGATTTCGTGAAAATTTTGTGAAAAACATTTTTTTGTACCTCTTTTAGTAACAAAGTTAAAGGGGGGTGAAATTAAGGTGGAAAACCCGGTACATCACATACAGAGTGTAACAGCCAATTGGAATGAATTCGATAACGAAAAAATGAGGGCGTGTTGGGAAAAACGATCGGACACGACGATTCGTAATTTTAAATGCTGATATTTTTCAAAAGAATAATATTATATAGGGTGTTCCATGTGACCGTGGCCAATACCAACTTTCTTATTTAAAATGCAACACCCTGTATATTATTTATTTATTGGGTTCTTCAGAGAATTCTAGACACAATTCATGCATAATGTCCAATACCTATCTTTAACTATTTCGGAAGTATTAAGTGTTTCCAGATTTATTGCAAAAATCAACGTTCTGAATGAAAATTATTTTATTTCACAAATTCGGTACATTACACTTAAAACCTAATGAGCAATTCTGATTATTTCTTAATTATTAAAAAAAAACAAAAAAAACACTGATGTAAATGTAGGAAATGTTCAAAATGCTCGCCGCTAACGTCTTGTCAACATACTAATCTGGTGTAGAATAATTGTCTTCTAACGTTACAGGCGTTTCAGGCGTGACTGATCGCAAGCGTGGTTCAGTTTTTCGGGTCGTCTAAGTTTAAGGTTTCGTTTCGTATACAATACTTTTGACATATCCCCACAAAAAAAAGTCCTATGTTGTCAGATCAGGAGATCGTGCTGGCCATTCTTTCGATCCGCGCTTCCCTATCCACCGATTTGGAAAAATTTTGGTACTGCCGGACATTGATTTGGTAATGAGGCGGTGCACCATCTTGCTGAAACCATATTCTGTTTCTGTTTTTTTTAATTTCTTCTCAGTAATGGTTTTTGCTTACTTTCTTCATATCGAGAGGTAGATGGGAAATAAGTATTGAGTGTAATGTATCGAATTTGTGAAATAAAATAATTTTCATTTAAAATGTTAATTTCTATAAAAAATCTGAAAACACTCAATATTTCCGAAAAAGTTGAAGATAGGTATAGGACATTGTAAATGAATTATGTCTAGAATTTTCTGAAGAATCCAAAAAATAAATAATAAACAGGGGGTTGCATTTGAAATGAGGAAGTTGGTATTGGCCACGGTCACATGGAACACCCTATATAATATTATTTTCTTGAAATTGAAAAATATGCACATTTAAAATTACAAATCGACGTGTCCGAGCATTTTTCCTAACACCCCCTCATTTATTCGTTATCTTATTTTTTTCATTTGGCTGCTACACTCTGTATACAGTAAAGTGAGAATGAAATCGGATAGTGTCACAAAAGAGAAATAAAGCCTGCAATTGGAAAGGTTGTACAATTTAATCCTCGAAAGTATAGGCTCTAAATGAAAGAAATATTCATTTTTTTCTAAAGATATTGTTTCTTGTGATATGGAAATGGATTTTGGTACTAAGGTATCATCTACACTTCGTCTGTTGATAAATTGTATTTGAGGTTTAAGAATATATTTAAGTTCAATAATCCTCAGTATGTTTTTTCGCCAAAAAATAATGGCTTCAACCCGTGCTTCAACACTGAGCTTGACCTCGTGATATACGGTGCATACAAGCATAAATTTCACGGAGGTCCTTTTTAGAAATATGAGAACGCGACTTTTCTAATTGGTATTTCTAGCAAATTGAAGTCGGAACCAGATGCAGCTGATACATAAGTATGGCTGTGAGTAGATTCATTGCTACAAGATAATTTTCCGCCGATGAATCTCCTTCGAATTTTCCTAATTAATTCAACCGATTCCAACTACCCTATCAGAAAACCCCACTCTAACAAAAAAATTCCGCCTAAAGCTGCGAGAATTCCTCCGTGTTTAGTTAATAACCTTCGGAACCAATTTAACGGCAGCACCGTTAGAAATAAAATCCGATCCAATCGAATCAACGTCATTTGTACATTCGATGCGCGTTTCACCCAGAACGGTATGGGCAATATTGTTGTCTGCTTTGAACCCAATACTCAGTGAGTGTCTAGCAATAATTATGTTTTCGTGTTGATATTTATCGATTGCAATAAATCGGATGGTATTGTCGTCATTTGGAATTCGAATGGCCCAATTCTTTTCGCTAAGTCAATGGAATAATGGTCATTTCCAGTCATTTTCAGAAAAAATATACAGGGTGGCCCACCCCAGACGCGGTTCTCATTTTGAGGCAGTAAATGAAGACATTTTGAAAAATTTTTTTCGTGAAATGTAAAGGACAATCAGATGCACAATTTAAAATTGTTTTCACATATACAGGGTGTTCGATAACAAAGATATAGACCAAAGTTACACTTTTTTAAATGGAATACCCTATATATGAATTCAAAAATTGAATGGCAAGCTCAAATAATGATGAGTTTATAAAGACCATTTTATGCCTTAGAAGAACCATTGTGGAGAAAATGGCGAAAAATCTAAAAAAAGGAGTATTTTTAATTTGCAATTAATGAATAAACCCTTCAAGCCAACGAGACAGACAATGTTTTTTCGTGTAGACATATTGGCTACCCTTATGCAGAAGAAAAAAATTTAACTCTGGAATATACTGAGTGATCATTATTAATGTTCAAACATTAACTACAAATAATGGTCAAAAACTTTCTTATTTCAAATGGCATACCCAGTATTTCTGTACCTTGTTGAACGTAAAAATTAATATCGAAACTATTTTCATTGGGTTTCCCTATACCTAAACCTAATAGTTTTCAAGTAATTCTCGATTTTTAATTCAACTAGTTAACCTACTATTATGATTAGCGATATTCATAGAAATATTTGGAAATATTTGTGGGAAAATGATCACAATATTATTTGAAATCTGAAAAACTCATATGAAGATCTCAATAATGGTGTTGCGGTCACGCAATTATTATTCCTTTATAAATTATTAGGTATCTACTGTTTTTCTGAATATCAATTCTTTTTTCAATTATTTTCAAATTAATTTCGCCTAGAATGTATTAAGTGTCATTATCATTCAATCTTTTTCGGTACATGCCCTTAAATTTTTCTTTATTTTTATCGTTTTGAAGTTAAGCCATACGTTCAAAGAATCATGTAACAAACGATTCATTCAAAAAAATATTTGTTCAGGCCATGAACCTGTGCTCCAGTCCAACATTTTCCTATTCTTCACATTTTCAATATTTTGAAGACTTTTAGAGATTTTCAAAAGAGATCAGTGATAGTGAACCTCTGGCCAGAGAGTGAGTTGAGTACCGAGTGGAACGAGGTTCACCAGCATAAGGACATTCAGTTCAGTAGTAAGGTAGTATTTGAAGGTATTTTGTGAACATCTTTGAAACTTTGAGTCTACTAATACTCAATCCAACAATTGGAGATAACAAATATGAAGAATCAAAGGTTCATCGCCTGAGCAAATATTTTTTTAAATGAATCGTTTGTTACATGATTCTTTGAACGTATGGCTTAACTTCAAAACGATAAAAATAAAGAAAAATTTAAGGGCATGTACCGAAAAAGATTGAATGATAATGACACTTAATACATTCTAGGCGAAATTAATTTGAAAATAATTGAAAAAAGAATTGATATTCAGAAAAACAGTAGATACCTAATAATTTATAAAGGAATAATAATTGCGTGACCGCAACACCATTATTGAGATCTTCATATGAGTTTTTCAGATTTCAAATAATATTGTGATCATTTTCCCACAAATATTTCCAAATATTTCTATGAATATCGCTAATCATAATAGTAGGTTAACTAGTTGAATTAAAAATCGAGAATTACTTGAAAACTATTAGGTTTAGGTATAGGGAAACCCAATGAAAATAGTTTCGATATTAATTTTTACGTTCAACAAGGTACAGAAATACTGGGTGTGCCATTTGAAATAAGAAAGTTTTTGACCATTATTTGTAGTTAATGTTTGAACATTAATTATGATCACTCAGTATATTCCAGAGTTAAATTTTTTTCTTCTGCATAAGGGTAGCCAATATGTCTACACGAAAAAACATTGTCTGTCTCGTTGGCTTGAAGGGTTTATTCATTAATTGCAAATTAAAAATACTCCTTTTTTTCGATTTTTCGCCATTTTCTCCACAATGGTTCTTCTAAGGCATAAAATGGTCTTTATAAACTCATCATTATTTGAGCTTGCCATTCAATTTTTGAATTCATATATAGGGTATTCCATTTAAAAAAGTGTAACTTTGGTCTATATCTTTGTTATCGAACACCCTGTATATGTGAAAACAATTTTAAATTGTGCATCTGATTGTCCTTCACATTTCACGAAAAAAAAATTTCAAAATGTGTTCATTTACTGCCTCAAAATGGGAACCGCGTCTGGGGTGGGCCACCCTGTATATTGACATATTGGATTCTTCATTATTCGTGATTTCTCTTTAAATTTTTTCTTCATCAATTTATATCTACCCTTAAAAAAAATATTGAAAACTCAAAAATAATCAACCGAATTCAAACGATCAGATGAAGCGGGAAATCGTGTGACGTCGGTGGCTAGAGAGATTTTTGATTGGTTGTACTCGTCATGACGTGCTGCTGATATAAAAATGACAGCATTTCCAAAACACAAAAAAAAGTAGTCTGAAAAAGTCCTTGCTTTCACTTTCCTGATAATATCATAATATAATGTTGATTTTGGTTGTTTTTCTTGTATCATCATGACATTTTCATCTGTACTCCATAAAGCTTCATAATATCATTCAATTTACGACCTCCTAATAGAATATGAAGAGGGTTCAAGTAAGCGGATAGGTGACAAATTTAATTAAAAATAATTATGCCTAATCTACACAGGTAAGAATTGGTATACAAGGCGGGTGACAACAAAGTCTTGTCTTGTTTACTAAATAAACAAACCGGCGCCTTCACCATTTTGTCCGTCCAATGGAGTACCATTGTGAAGTAGTCTTGTGGAGAGTTACTCAGGAATTCATTAATAGGTTTGCATATTGTCAGGAGGCAAACAGACGAACAAATTCGATGATTTTTCAACAGTATTTTCTTCATAGCATAAATCGGAAATACATTAAATCAGTAATTTTGTGAATGACAACTTTGGTAAGCAATTATTCTGACTCATTGGCGGATCCAGACAGTTTTTCAGGAGGGGCCATGAATTTCTTCAGGCGGGGCCTTGAATTTTTTCATGAGGGGGCATCAATAGAAATTTTTTACCAACGATATAGGACTACTAATAAAGGGATTATTGTCCATTTCGAGGTTCAAGGAAGGCCATGACTCAAAGTTTTTTCTCATATTAGTAGTTGCGTTTCACAATTCAACTGAAACTAGGCATACGTATCAAAATTCAGAGTCCTCACCATGTGATATTCCAATTTCGATTGAAATCTACAGGATGATATTTTTCTGGAACACTGTCCCTTGTTTTCCTTCAGAACTTTTTTTTGGTGGAGATAAACTGTGAGGAAAAAACTGTAGGGGTGAAAAAGCTCCAGAGAATTTTAATTAGAACTTTAAGAATGAATGGACAATTCCGTTTACGAATATCACATGGGGAATCGCATAGGGTCACAGTGTAGGTAGAAGTCTGTGTTTCCTAGGAAAATGACCAAATTTTTACCCAAAGGCGAATATCTCGAGAACAACTGAATTTCGGGGTATGGCAAGATGAAAACGAGATATCTAGAATTTTACGCAGAATTCGAGAGCATAATGAAAAATATAGGGTAGGTACTGTTATGGTTCAAAATATATTTTCAAAATTCAAAATTAATTTAGATTTATTGAGGCCAAATTAAAGTTGAAAATGAAAGATCTTTAGATATAGATTTATTTTGTTTTAAAGTTAGTACATAGAGAATAGTTTATATAAATAGTTTAGATTAGATTAAGAAATCAAGGATGTGAAAAGGTTTTTGAAGTATGGAAACCGGGGAGACAAAAAATTGAATTAGGAAAGAAACATCAGAGGGAAAAGTCAAGAAGTTAAATTGAGAAATAACAGAAAGAAAAGCCAAGAAGATAAGTTGAAAAGTAATAAAGGAAGCCAGAAGAGAAATTGGGGAAAATAAACGAAGACACAACAAGAAAAACCTACAAGATACGATACGAGTAATAAGTTGCGAAGTATGAAGAGAGAAGATTGAAATTAGAAGAATGGTTATATGGTGAAAGAAAACTACGGAACAGAATTTGGATTTGCAAACAGGATTAAAGTGTATGGACAAAAGAAATAGATATAAGTGAGTTCAATTTTATTAGAATTAGAATAAGTCGTTTGTTGTTTGTTTTTTTTCGTGAATTTGAATTGAAAGAAATAATTATAATTAAAGTTTAGAAAAATCTAAATTTTTGATTTTAAGTTGGACCCTCAATTGGAATCGATAAATACCGGGCAAAGCAAAATTTAAATTTATAATTAAATTTGTTAGATTCAAAATTAAATTTATTCGAAATATAAAGCATATATAAAAAGAATCATAACAGTACCTACTAATCAGAAATTTGGATCTTGTTCTCGTATGGACTTCCTGGTACACCTTGTACAAGAAGATTTCTACAAGAGACATAGAGCAACAGGAACCTTCATGTTTTGGCATAAAACATTTTTTTCTTATCAGAACAGATTGAGAAATATCGAGGGAGTAGCACTGCCAGATCTAGACCGTTTTTCAGGGGGAACATGAATTTTTCAGAGGGGGTCATAAATGGATATAAATTTTTTACCAACATTATAGGAGTTAAATACTTAAAATGAAATTTTTGTGTTGAAATTATAAAATATTAAAAATTTGTCTCTCCTTTTCATTATAATGTTTATTTCAAATAATAATAATAGACAATGAAGCAGAGAATAAATAAAAATATAATATATAATATATAATAAATAACAACAAAGCCATGTTTAATTTACCAAATGCACAAACCGACGCCTTCACCATTTTGTTATAGCAACAGTTTTTGAAGGTACGCGATACAAAGTGATATCTATATTCATTTCCAGCTTAAATGGAATACCATTGTGAAGCAGTCTTGTGGGGAGTAACTCAAGAATTTATTAAGATGCATATTGCCAGGAAGCGAAGAGATGCTGAACAGATGAAATGATTGAAATCTATAAAACTCAAACATTTTTACGGAAGAAAATAGCTACAGTGGAAAATCAACAGTTATCCAAACTGAAGTGAACTAAAATAATCCAAATTGTTCCTAAAGAAATTCAAACTACCACAGTTCACCACCATGGAAAAAGCAGGTTTCAGGCCTGGTACCGTACTCTAGGATTCCTTCTCCCCAAGTTTGAAACAATGCATTTTTTATATTGAGGAGAATGAGCCATTCATTTCACCAGCGTTGAATGGTGGACACTTCATCCTGAAGACAATGCTTATCAGTGCCAGCATAGATTATTATGACATCTGCGTACATAGAGACGAAGGATTTGACCAAAACAGACAAGTCGGATATGCATAAAATAGGCAAACGTGGCCCTAATGAGGATTCTCGGAAACACCACTTGAGGGTACTTCACGTTAAACAGAAAACAAACAACACGAATCATATCAGATTTGGCTTTATCGCACTCATCTCCAAAGTTTCATGAGTGTTTCAAATATACTCGGTATCCTACATTTATCTAACGCTGTATTGGTTTTTCGGTCCCACAATCTAAATTTCCAGAGGAAAAAGCTCATCAAAATGTATAGCAAACAAACAATCAAAATTCGCAACTACCATGCTTCGAAAAACACAACGAAAATAAACCTCGTTGAGCCATAACTGAAGATCAGAGAATAAACAGAAGTCTCATTATCATTCTTCTTGGATTTACGTTGGAGAAACGCTAGACCTGCATCCACAGGCAGCTGCCAGATGAAGTTTATTCAAGTTTGTACGCCATCATTGTGTTACAACGAGCTTGTAGTTTGGCAGTTGCGAAAACTTTGATGCAAATGAATTTAAATGAGGTGAGCTCAAACCTGTGGGGGATTCACTTCGAAGTTGTTTGAAGGCTAAGATGATACATCAAATTGTTCCTCCAGACCTGCATTATGAACATTGAAGTGAACATGTTGCTCAAGAAGGTGTAGTGGAGTTAGGAAATTACAGATGGAATCTTTTATAATCAACACAAATATACAGGATGTTCCTAAATATGTTTATCGATGGTCGAGTCGACGGTCAACTGTAGATTTCTCATAAAAAACACAGTTTTATTTCGATCGAATACGCAGTTTTGAAATTTTCAGTAGTTATATCCCTAGGACCTTGATAATAGACGAGATAATTTTATGACCATCGAAAGCTCGTTCATTGGTAACAGCCCGAAGCCGAAGGCTGAGGGCTGTTACCAAGCAACGAGCTTAAGATATTGGTTATGAAATTATGAGGCATTTATCAATGTCCGAGGAATATTCGGCAGAAAATTTTTTGACAGAAAAAATGTATAACTCAACACAACAAAACATTTATTTATTTATTGAAAGTACAATTAATGAAAGTGCAATTCGTAAAATTCAACTCAACATTAGATTCGTTTCTGTTCTCTTGTATAGAAGATCTATTTCCACGCATAATATTTATTATCTTGTTGTGGTGTTCTTGATCGAGGTTAAGGTATGGTTTGATAGAATTTTGATTGCTATGACCAGTAATCTTCAGCAATTGCTGTTCCTCAAACCACTTTTTGCTAATTGACTGACAGCTGTTGATCTATCTGAATGATTCGTTATCTATGTGTCTTTGACATTCAAGCCAATTGCTTCGGCAGCATATTTAGTCCATTTATTGGTATTCCTTCCAACAGGTACATTATCGTACCATTCGTCAGTTTCATTTTTCCAATATCGATTTGGTTTCAAGAATAGTCGTGGTGAGGTAATATTTTCGCCTCGTTTTGATATAAGTTTATGAATAAGACGTCCAGGGCAGCTTTGTCTCTCACTATTGGAAACAAACCATTTACTACTTGTACAGCTTCTAGAACCACCTTGGCACGTTTTACTGAATACCGGATTGTATTTAATGCGATTTGTTGGAGAACCATCGTTATTCTTCCCGATTTGAAAAAAAATCACCAAACAGGCAACTGCCTCTCCTCCTCGTCACGCTAGTTCTATACTGCAGCAATATGATAAAATTTACGCATAAGACCTTAAGGAGTATTTTCATCCTATAGCAATATTATTCTGTTAACTTCAGACAAACTTAACGAAACTGAACTGGATTTAGGTTTACTTGGGTCTGCTTGCAATTTTTTTCTGATTGCATCGCGGGCATCTCGGGCTGGTTTAAATATTATATTATTAAACGGGTCAATCATAATGTTGTAGTCCTTATAATACTTTTCTTGTAAGAGTTTGCTCGAAACATTCCACATTGTCTTTACCGTTGCTTCTTTGAATTCTGTTCCGTCTTTTTTTTTCATATTGACAGCCCAGTCTTTGAGTATAAACGCCAATTCTTCCAAGCTTCTGCGTTCATTCAATTCGTATGATCGTTCGTGGCAAAATTCCATAAATATTCCCCAAATATATTTGTGGCTATTGGAAGTATTTCTGGTATTTTTAACATTACCAAAACGTGACATTTTGAAATTTGTTTGGAATAATGTTGCCATGGAACTATTATATAATTTTATAAGACTCTATCGTGTTATCATCGGGATTGAAAATTGCATTGGATGTAGTTTTCGATGTAATGTTGACATGATTGGCTGAAATGGTTCCATATGATACAAAATCATGACAATTTGTTGTTAGAACTGTCAAAAAATTTCAGGAAAACAAAATTTCGAACATACATATTCACCGAACCCCAGTCGAATTTTGCTCATTAATGAACTACTAGATCCGAAACTAGTGACGAAATGAAAGCCCTCGTGTAGAACGAGCGCTGAAAAACAACGGGTCTGTCTGTCATTCGTACGTCAATGAACATTATGAGAAGATAAATCGCTCGCATGAAACGAGTATATATAATAAAGATTATGAAACGTCCATAAACGAATAAAACGTATTATGCAAACTCGCAAAGACGCAGCTTAATAAAGCGTGTCTTAATTATCGCAATAAAACGCAGCAATCTGCAATAACATTAACGTCATTGTTGAAATAACTCTACATCATGAATATTGCCACTCTAATAAAGCGTCCAACTCCAAACTACCGAGCTGTGCGCTGTCTTGAAATGGGAGCACTAGTTGCACAGCAATTTGAGTTAGGTTCAGTCATAATGGCCAATTCGGTGAATGATTCCCGTTCAGTCCCTCGCTAGTCGCTACCTATAGCATTTCCAGTGGTTGGTTCATGAGGGAAACCGGTAAATGCCTTTTATCAAACCCGAATTTCCGCAGAAAATGGGAGATTGTTGGTTGACGTCAGAAGGTGTTCGGAATGTTCCGTTGGAATTGGAAATGAGCGTTTCGCTAACCTTGTTGGATTATTTGTTCGGGTTGACAAATGAAGCCAGTGTTAAAAAGCTGGATATTTGAAATGGAATTTTGAATGAAACCGATAGGAAAATGAAATTTTGTTTTCGAAACAAAATCTGAACGTTTGAGGATTCCGATATATCAGGAGAACATGCTGATACCATCAAGTATCAATATAATATAGATATAATCCAGTTTTTTTCACTTTTTCACTCTTCGATCCATATACGTGATGTGAATTATGAAAAACAAATCATTTTGTATAAGAGGGTATTCTCACACCTATGTTATGATTTTGAGAATATTCAAAATATCTATATCCTACTCCTACTAATATTATAAAGAGGAAAGATTTGTATTTTTTTGTGTTTGATATGAATAGGCTCAAAAACTACTGGACCGATTTCAGGAATTCTTTCACCCTTAGAAAGCTACATTATTACTTTCAATATTTCCTGAAAAAAGTGCTTGGGGCTTAGTGCTCGAAATGTCGAATTACTTTCATTGTGCTTAGTATTCGCGAGCCTTTTGTGAAAATAAGTGCATGGTGCTCGAAGCACTTTTCTTCAGTGCTCGTCACAGCTCTGGGCCAGACGCAGAGGGCTGATAATAACCGCAAGGTTGTTCCTGTATCTGTATAACTTTTTCCGCAATTTCAAAAAATTGTCTGCATGCCGTTGAATCTTTCTCTTCAATTGATCTACAGAGGTTAAAATCATTTATACAGGGTGGCCCACCCCAGAAGCGGTTCTCATTTTGAGGTAGTAAATGGATACATTTTGGAATTTTTTTATCGTGAAATGTAAAGGGCAATCAGATGCACAAATTGAAATTGTTTTCACATAAGCAGGGTGTTCGATAACAAAGATATAGAACATAGTTACCCTTTTTTCAATGTAAAACCCTATATGTATATGAATTCAAAAATTGAATGGCAAGCTCAAATAATGATGAGTTTATGTAGACCATTTGACAGAAAATGGCGAAAAATCGAGAAAAAGGAGTATTTTCAATTTGCAATTAATTAATTGCAAATGTCTACACGAGAAAACATTGTCTGTCTCGTTGGCTTGAATGGTTTATTAATTAATAAACCATTCAAGCCAACGAGACAAACAATGTTTTCTCGTGTAGACATATTGGCTACCCTTATGCAGACGAAAAAAATTCAACTCTGGAATACACTGAGTGATATTCAAACAGTAACTACAAATAATGGTCAAAAACTTTTTTATTTCAAATGGCACACCCAGTATTTCTGTACCTTGTTGAACGTAAAAATAAATATTGAAACTATCTTCATTGGGTTTCCCTATACCTAAACCTAATAGTTTTCCAGTAATTTTTGATTTTTAATTCAACTGAAAATACGTTCTATGATGAATGATCTAATTGTTGGATTGAGTATTAGTAGAGCACTATAAAGATAGGTATGCTAAATAGACCTGGCTCTATGGTTGATTGGGCCCAACCATAGACTCGAAAATAACAGGATTCGCAACATTTTCATCACCAACATAAACAATAAATTATTATAAATTTGACTATAAAATGCCGCGGCATTATTCTAACACCAACCTATTTCCAATGTTTTTTATGTGAGCATGCCGAAAAAAGTCACCACGAGATCTCTCATTCCGAAAATATGCTCATTCGATTACAGGTTTCATTTCTTTCGATTACAGATTTAATTTCATTCGAAGGGATCTGTAATTTTCGCATCACACCCTTGCCCTGAAATGGATATTTTCTGAGTTAATATCCACTTTAGGGCAAGGGTGTGATGCATACACTCACATTATTTTTTAACGTAGATTCAATATCTGCCATAAAAAAATGGGGTTCTAATTTGAAAACATCGATTTTTCACGATTTTGTCATCCCTAATTTTGAGAGCGATTTTTTCACCCCCTGTATCATGAATCGCCATTTCGATTTTTAAAGTGGATACATCAATCTTACATCTTCAAAAATCTCAAAAATGAAAATTTTCCATCCAAAAACCTCGAAGTTATTCTTGTTTCATCGGAGCTCTATTTTCGATTTTTTTTTCGAATTTTCCCGCTCAGAGAGAATTTTCCAACCAAAACTGAAAAATGTTACATCAAAATAACTTGAAATTTTCTAAGGAATCTATTTCTGCAATAAAAAAATGGTGTTCTTATTTGAAAAACGGAAGTTGACGTCATTTCCGGAAAAACCGGAGGTGCTCATGCCTTGAAAATACTTTAGATTTCATCAGTATCGTGAAATACTTATAAGTGCTGAATTCCATGAAAATACGTTCAGTAGTTTCCCGTATAAATATGGGTGAGGTTCCTCGTGAAAGACCCTGTATTTCGTGGCAACATTTACATTTGGGAATTCCATTGAACCTATCGAACCCTATACACAAACTGTGGTGTGGTGTCATGACAACTGACATGAAACATTGTTCTCCTGTGAGTGTACTTAGTTTGTGCATGTTGCTAATCCCAAATTGATAATTCCGACACAGCCCGATGTTCCATGAATGCTCAGAGCCTTTCTCGATAGCGAGTGCTCAAAATCTTAATCGAATTGATAATTCCAATCACAGATTGAACAACAAAGCTCTCGTGATTACCTCTCTCAGTTCAGCTCCGATCAAATAACGGAATTCATGTCGAACAATAGAGTTCACATAGAGCAAAATACCAATATTTGTTATTAGTTTCCACTAAATACTAGTTACAGCCGCCAAAGTTTCATTTGGATGATGCATGGCTTCCCCAATATACCCTACCTCACGCATTACTACGTTCGTAGGATCAAAAGCCATTAGAGATTAGTTCCGATCGAAAACAAACTAACAAGTTTCGAACATAGACAAGGATAATAAGTAAGTGGATTTGAAGCGGAATAATATACATAATTGTGCTTGTTGAGATTAGTTATTGTGAGGACTTATAAAAGAAACTTTCAACATTATGCTTATGCAGGATGTTATTCAATATTGGGGAACTTGAAAATAATTCGAAGCTGACGTTGGAACTTGAAATATGGACAAATTGAGAATCAGGTTGGCATTTGTGAAGGTTTCCATCACAAAATTCTATACATAGATGCATATAGAATACCTGGTGTTGGCAGTGATTAGATTTTGTTTAAGACTTCCTTTTCGATCGAATATTTCCCCCGTCCTAATTTCCACCAATCAGAAACGCGCAATTTTGAATCACATATGGTTTCTAGATGGAAAAACTGTATGGCACCAGCTGCCAACAGTTTTTTCGGGTTTACCCGCGGCAAAACTTGACAGTGTTGTCAACGAAAATAACATACATAATGAATCCAGAATAATCTGTTGATCCTGAAATAGTTTTGTCCAATACCATTCGGGCATCTAATTTTTCCTGTTAAAAAAATCGAAAAATGCAAAGAATTATTTTTCATCAAAAAGCATTCGTGCAGGTGCAAAAATCCTCGTCTTAGACTCGGATTCTTGTCGCCACCAGCATTGATGCTTCTTGTTGAAATATTTCTTAGCGACGTGATTTTTCGATTTTTTTCGGAGAAACTATATGCCCTTATGATATTACTAACGAAAATCTGAGATTTTGTGCTGCTAAAATATTGCGGATTATTCCGGAAGTAGCACAAAAACTCAAATCTAGAGTGCCGTTTTGATCTAAAAATTTTGGTCACGATTTTTAGTAAGGAGTCGTTACACCAGATATTCTATGCATGTATCTCTATACCTATAATTTTATCCATGAAATTAAATCTGAAACAACGAAATTTTTTCGGGCTCGTTGAGTAATTTGCATGAACATAAATAAGCATTGCATTTTTTTTATCTATTTTTTCGAGAAAAATCTTCGGAACAACTGAAACAAATTCAAACAATTCGAAAAAGTACTTTTTACAGAAGATTTTCATTTACAATTTTTCGCACTCTATTGCGTTCAATCGCAAGCGGTCCATATTATCAGTTGACTATCCTTCAACCTAACATTTTACGCTTCGAATGACAGTTCTCTTTGATATATGTCTTTCTGAACTGAATTATGAACTTCGACTCATCTGCATTCTCGAAACAGAGTACATACGAAAGTATCCTGATTAGCCATGACATTCCGACACATTCCACTGTGTATACTTTGAAAATGTGAGGTTACAGTCATATCCCTTTCATATAACTAACGTTGTCCTTCATACATAGAGGTCGTATTAATTACGTATTAATCAAAATGTTTATTTACTTTGGGAAAATAATTAATTTGAGAAAATATTATGTGAATTCAATTATTCCAAAGACCTGGTGAATATTGAAGAAACTGTTTTGTCTGTTAATACAGAAAATATTTCACGTATATAAACATGGTTGGAAGATTCAGCTCTGCTTTTTTCTCGACGTAAATCAAGAGTGTTGAAATTTTACTGAAAAAAAATGGACAGTATAGTTCGTTACTATGTGATAGTTCATTCGAAAATAGAATGAAAGTACTCGAACCCGACAGAAAAACTTCTAAACGAATAGACATACCCATGGAATTCCCAACTTTTCGAAATTTTCAAGAAATAAGTCTACAGAAGACATTCAAATACCTTTTTGTACAATTTTAAATACTCCAGTATGAAAATCTAGTAGTACAACGAAACATGTGTCACAGTTAAAAAAGAGTGAATATAAATTAGCATTGGCAACGTCTCCGCAAATACCTTTTTGTACAACTTTAAATACTCCAGTATGAAAATGTAGTAGTACAACGAAATATGTGTCACAGTTGAAAAAGAATGAATATAAATTAGCATTGGCAACGTCTCCGAGGGTTGTTTCGACATTGCCAACATTTCACGAGTGCCAACCTGCGTCAGTTTTAAGTGAAAAAACTTGATAAGCCTAAATCTTGGCCAACCGGGCTATTTTATGAAAGTGAGAATAGGAAGAATCATTTTCATTGAGGAAATTATGACGTCCACTTAGAATTTAATTTTTAAATGAGGCTGATAAGAAAAATCATAATACGGGAAATACGTTTCAATAAATAACCATGATATATTTTATATCAGATATTTCGAAATAACTTTTTCCTGTTTTACGATATATCCTACCTACCGTTTCGATTTCACTACCGACTTCATAATTTTTCCTCTGATTGAGAGCTGAATTTTGAAATTGTTCCATTTTTTCAAATGCAATGTACCTGCACTTTTCAATCAGTATTTATATGCCATTGCTCATTTACTCTGTGAAGTCTCATGAAGGCGGTAGTGACTGTTCTGGGGAGTTCTTTCAGAAAAATGAATCACTTGAAGCACTGACGTGAATTCTGGAGATTTCGAAAGCTTTTTCAAAACCAACCCTCCATATTATTCAGTTTACTGTTCGTCGTATTGTGGAGAAATCTGAAAGTGAATTTTCTTTGCACAATACCAGTACGATAAAGAAACGCATGCACACAAGAGAATATTGTTAGAGCAGCAAGTTCAAGTGAAAATCCACGTCATTCTCAACAATCAAATCTTTCTCAGACAACAACATGGAGAATTTCAAGAAAGATTTGCATTTATAACCTCACGAAATTCAACGGGTTCAAGAACTGAAGCCATTAGACGACCATAAACGATGTTCTATTTCTGTTTTCGCTCCCGCACAAATGAAAAATGGTTGAGAATAATCTGGGAGATATGTGGTTTCAACAAGACGATGCCACTTGCCACACAGCCAACTTAAAAATTGATTTATTGAAAAAAAATTTTGGGACGAAATTATCTCAAGAAATACTTCAATCAATTATTCCCACAGGTCGTGTGATTTAACAACTTCTGATTTCCTTCTTCTGGAATATGTAAAGTCACAATAAATTCTGTTAATCCAACAATAAATGAGCAATTGAAAATCAATATTGAACATGGTATTGATGAATTACAGCCAAATTTATGTGAAAAAGTGATGAAAAATTGGGTTGACAAAATGTAGTTCGTACGGAGAAATGAAAGTAGTCATTTGAATGATGCTGCATTTAATATATTATGGCAAATGCAACTTTTCAAATTAAAAAAATGTGCCTCACTTCAAACATATTTTTATTCCCAAATTGTATCATTATTGTAAACCCCGTTATATGATTGAAATGTTTAATTGGTTTTTTCAGATAGCTCATTTTTGATCTGTTAAAAACGTTACAACGATGATTGGGATTGGGTTAGACAAATTTTTATCGATATTCAATCCTACTCTCCATAAACCCCCAACAGATAAAAGTAAAAGACGAGTTCCACACTCGAATTTCAATTTTCTCCCTGCTATCTTATTCACCCAGCCACATCACCCCAGGGCATACGTTCGGAGATCACCAACCGGTAAAATTCACGGGTTTCGAACCGTAAAAAATCGCAGTACTTACATGGCTCTTATCAATATTGCACAATTTGGTATAAATCAGGCTATACAGCAGCCAGTCAACCGGTTTATCGTTGTAGAACATCTGGAAGAATTGGATCAGCCAGGGAAGCTCGGCACTCTTGAACATTTTACCTGCGAACATAGATCGATTGTGATAACAGGAGAGCCAGAGTTCAGGTTATTCGTTTTAGCAAATGGCGCTTTTGAAAAGAGAGATGCATGAGATAGGAAGGCAGATTTTGGTTGATGGGCATGCAGGATGAATCAATGAGAATCATGTCGAATCTACCAAAGGATTATTCATTTGTTATCGGACACTGCTGAAGGTTAATTCAAAAAACATTTCGATAAAACCAAAACTACAGGGTCCTGCAAGAGTACGTTCTTCTTCCAAAGCTGCCGAAGCAGCCATCGTAGAAATTTCGTTCGAAAACAGGTTTCTTGTATTTCTATTTCTGCATATCAAGAAATAAATTTCCAATATACCGGGTGTCTCAAAAAAAAATCAACAAACGGGTGATTTGTCAAATAGGTTGCCCTATTTTTTTCATGTATTCTTTATGACCTTCACCATCTCTATAGTGTAACGCAATTCTCGAAATTCTCAAAAATTGATATTTCTAGAAATATTTCGAGAAATCTTTTCTACCCTAGCCCGCTATTTCGGTAAATGTCACTTTTGAAACTTCATTTTATCATACTTGAGATGTAGAATTAAACTACTCCATTAATGAAAATGGAACGATGCAAGCTTCAACAACGCATAGAAATTATTAAAATTCGCTATAAAAATGGTGAAAATTTGTCTGAGACTGTTCGAAAACATTTTTTGGTCGTTGTGAAGCACCTTGTCGAACCGCAATACAAAAATTGGTGGAAAATTTTGAGCTGTTGGGACAATTTAGTGATGTGAAGAATAAAACCCGTGCACGTTGCTCAAGAACAGAAGGGAATATTTTTGCTGTAGCAGAAAGTGTTGAAGAAGACCCAGGTTTGTCCATTGCTTGTCGTTCTTTGGTATAAGGTATTCCACAAAAGTCATTACAGCGTATTTTGCACAAAGATTTGGGTCTTAAGGCTCATAAAGTTCAGTTAACACAAGAACTCAAGGCGGCCGATCATCAATAACGTCATGTCTTTGCTGATTGGGTCCTCGAAATGCATGGAAATGATCAGGAATTCCATCGACGATTTATCTTGAATGATGAGGCCCATTTCCACCGCGGTGGCTTCGTCAACAAGCAAAATTCTCGCATCTGGGGTTCAGAAAACCCAAGAGTTATTGTTGAAAAGCCTCTCTATCCTAAACGTTTGACTTTTTGGTGCAGTTTATGGTCCGACAGGCTGGTTGGGCCCTATAATTTCGAAATGAAGAATGTCTTCTAAAGCGCCAAATGATTTCCATTCACAAAACCACCCGTTTGTTGAATATCTTTTTTTGTGGGAACACCCGGTATATTGGTAAATAAATTCTTGAGATGCAGAAGTAGAAATATCACCTGTTTTCGAACGAAATTTTCAAAATTTGACATCGATATTATAATTTAGAGTTTATCCAATGTGACACGACGATTTGCAAAATCTACAGGGTGATATTTTGTCTGTTTCCTCACTTTACAGCAGAACTTTTTTTGGTCAGCACATGTCAGTTTAAAAAATTGTTAATTGTTGTTACAAGTACATACTGAACTTTATTATCGCTCGTAGTTTTGTCGCATCTGCTACCGATTACTAGATTTCGTTTTCTCGGCGTGCCCCGGTATATATTCCGCGTTAGATTCAACCCAACAGAATTAAATTATGGAGAAAAAGAACTGGAACGGATCACGATTACGTCTCTTCTTTGCCTCGGAACAGGTCAGTTGCTCCGCAGAATTTTAATAGCGTTCACCGAATGAACTAATTAATTTTTTGTAATTCAATTTTTCTTACTGAATGAAGGATTGAATGGCTCAATGGAGCAGTAATTACTCTGTTCTCTACGTCTGACGGTGGAAGGATGGCATACAAATTAACGAATTAGATCGGAAAAAATTTCCTTTCGTGGAATGCACCAGGATTCCCTTCTTTGTGTCAGACTTGAATGGGATTCCGAACTGTAATGGTGATAGATATTCGATCTCAAAAATAGTGCTGATTGAAATTTATTCAAACCGCAATTGATAATTTTGGGAATTAGAAAATGCGCGCATATACAGATTGGGTAAACTTGAAACGTATACAGGGTCTTTCACGAGGAACCTCACCCATATTTATACGGGAAACTACTGAACGTATTTTCATGAAATTCAGCACTTATAAGTATTTCACGATGCTGATGAAATCTAAAATATTTTCAAGGCATGAGCACCTCCGGTTTTTCCGGAAATGACGTCAACTTCCGTTTTTCAAATTAGAACACCATTTTTTTATTGCAGAAATAGATTCCTTAGAAAATTTCAAGTTATTTTGATGTAACATTTTTCAGTTTTGGTTGGAAAATTCTCTCTGAGCGGGAAAATTCGAAAAAAAAATCGAAAATAGAGCTCCGCTGAAACAAGAATAACTTCGAGGTTTTTGAATGGAAAATTTTCATTTTTGGGATTTTTCAAGATGTAAGATTGATGTATCCACTTTAAAAATCGAAATCGCGATTCATGATACAGGGGGTGAAAAAATCGCTTTCAAAGTTAGAGATGACAAAATCGTGAAAAATCAATTTTTTCAAATTAGAACCCCATTTTTTTATGGCAGATATTGAATCTACGTTAAAAAATAATGTGAGTGCATGCATCACACCCTTGCCCTAAAGTGGATATTAACTCAGAAAATATCCATTTTAGGGCAAGGGTGTGATGCATGCACTCACATTATTTTTTAACGTAGATTCAATATCTGCCATAAAAAAATGGGGTTCTAATTTGAAAAAATTGATTTTTCACGATTTTGTCATCTCTAACTTTGAAAGCGATTTTTTCACCCCCTGTATCATGAATCGCGATTTCGATTTGTGGATACATCAATCTTACATCTTGAAAAATCCCAAAAATGAAAATTTTCCATCCAAAAACCTCGAAGTTATTCTTGTTTCAGCGGAGCTCTATTTTCGATTTTTTTTTCGAATTTTCCCGCTCAGAGAGAATTTTCCAACCAAAACGGAAAAATGTTACATCAAAATAACTTGAAATTTTCTAAGGAATCTATTTCTGCATAAAAAAATGGTGTTCTAATTTGAAAAACGGAAGTTGACGTCATTTCCGGAAAAACCGGAGGTGCTCATGCCTTGAAAATATTTTAGATTTCATCAGCATCGTGAAATACTTATAAGTGCTGAATTTCATGAAAATACGTTCAGTAGTTTCCCGTATAAATATGGGTGAGGTTCCTCGTGAAAGACCCTGTAGATCAGCAGTGTCACAACAGTTTAACGGTTGCCAGATCTTTATAGCGATGAAGTGTTTCACGAGCTGGACGATTTTGTCCCTTTTTCGAGCGCTCTTAACACTTAAACAAGGGCAAAATCATTTCGTTACGATGTCTGTAATTTTCGAATTTTGAGCCGATGGTGGTCTCCATTGACTGGGTTGGACTCACTGATCAGTAAAATATTAAAAACAGTAATGTAATGAACCCATTACAGCATTGTTTCAGGACTGTATCTCTCATCACGATACTGAAATAGAGTAAAGCTATTTGCGTTAAACTTACCAATGAAACCAAGCCGGCAGAAGTCAAGAACAAACCAAGGTTCCTTCCTAGCGATTTTTGTGAGAGCAAATTCTTTCATCTCTGTGACATAAGATGGTTTTGCTAGGATGTCATCCTCCAATTGAACATAGAACGTTCCTGAAACAAGAAGTGCATTTTAGGAATACAAATTTGTCAGCACAAATTCATAGATAATCAATGTTTTTTCGCAGCTTTCTTTTTCGAGCGATCGTTCCACTTGAACGAGTACTAATTTCGTAACGATATTTGCATTTTTCGAATACTCGTATTCGACAGTTTTCATTTATGAGGATTCTGTTGTGTATCTTCTGATGGTCGGTTCTAATCTAGTAAAAAGCACCCGATCAGGTTTTATTGCACTCTACCCTCAAAAGGTGTTTGATTTAGGAGTTGAAGCTAGGACCTAGTTCCGAAAGGGTCTGTAGAAATCCACGAAGGATTTATTTGCATATCTCTGTGCCCACCTAAACTGTCTGTTCATCCTACTGATGTATTTTTGATAACAGTTTCTTACCCTGGTTTATTGTTTAATGAGTTTCTTTTTTTCAACAAATCTTTAGAAACCACCAACAGTTCATATATCAGGGTTTGATTGAAACAACAATATCCTTAATTTGAAGAGAAATCTCACTTTTCTCTATTCGAATATTGACTATTTGAAGCTGACGCACAAAGTTATTTCAAATCGAAATTGTCGCCAAAGGACCCCGGACTTTTTTATGGCAAATGGCGTTCCGTCAAATGTTCTAATTTTTTGGCATAATGTAGTACTCGACCTACTGATCAAGTGTCCATGGCGCCCACTCAATCCTATAACTAGTTTTCGAGATACGCGCATATCTCGAAACAGAATCGAATGAAGTTCAATTTTTCTCAAAAAACATTTCATTCCATCCCCAGGGAGCAACCATATGAAGGAATATGACCGAAAATCGTTAAGAATACAGGGTTATCCATAATTGAATGCATGCCCGATTTTGAAAGTATAAAATAAGTCAGTTCCAGAGCGAATACGTTCGCAAAATGAACTACTATCTCACTAGATATGTTGTTGTTACGTCGAAAAAACCTGAAATACCAAGAATTCATACTGGGTGATCCATTATTATAGAAACATTCACAATGAAGGTTAAGTGGACACCCTGTATTTTCGGGTTGATTTGAGGTGTTTGTTTGATTTTTTTCAGAACATATCATCATGGACTTCAAAGAATACAGGGTGATTCAGTCATGAAATAGACTGTGGACCTCACGAAAATACCCAAAAACCACTTTTTTTTTCATCACCCACTATTTCAAGATTAACTTTGTTGAGGTGGGAGTTTCTTTCAACACTCTACTTGATATAGAAACATCTAAACGACTGAGAGTTTTTATCCACTACCTATGACCAGATTTTTCTTATGTAATATGAAAATTATTTATTTATGTTATTCTATCCTTATTCCAGTAAAAAACCTGGTCATAGGAAGTGGATGAAAGCTCTCAGCCGTATTGATGTTTTTATATCAAGAACAGTGGTGAAAGAAAACTTACACCTCAACGGAGTTAATCTTGAAATAGAGGGTGATGAGAAAAAAGGTGGTTTTTGGGTATTTTCGTGAGGTTCACAATTTATTTCAGGACTGAATCACCCTGTATTCTTTGAAGTCCATGATGATATGTTCTGAAAAATTCAAACAAACACCTCAAATCAACCCAAAAATACAGAGTGTCCACTTAACCTTCATTGTGAATAGCTTCTATAATAATGGACCACCCAGTATGAATTCTGGGTATTTCAGGTTTTTTCGATGTAACAACAACATATCTAGTGAAATAGTTCATTTTTCGAATGTTCTCGCTCTGGAACTGACATATTTTATACTTTCAAAATCGGGCATGCATTCAATTATGGATAATCCTGTATTCGTAACGATTTTCGGTCATATTTCTCCATATGGTTGCTCCCTGGGGATGGAATGAAATGTTTTTTGAGAAAAATTGAACTTTATTCGATTCTGTTTCGAGATACTCGCGTAGTAAAAGTGGGTAATTCTCAACTTCAACGCCCTCTATCTCAAAAACCAGTCATAGGATTGAGTTGGGGCCATGGACAGTTTTGATCAGTAGGTCGAGTACTACATTATACCAAAAAATTAGAATATTTGACGGAACGCTATTCGCCGTAAGAAAAGTGCGGGGTCCTTTGTTTTGAAAATTTGATGAAATACTCCAATCTTCGATTGAGATTCAAATCAATTTCAGTTTCGTTCTCTTATAAGGACCCTTAAGATTGAAACATCCAAAGTCATGTTCAAATTTGATATTCGTCTTATTGTATTATCCATTTCAATATTGGAGGAAATTTTAATCATTATTCGAGATTCAACCAGAAATACAAATACGTAAGGTCCTAATCGCTTTCGACGACCCATAGGGAAAATTGGGTTAATTCGTGGTGACAGGGTCGACTCAAAACCAATCATAAGCTCTTCAAAATCATGCCTCTCTGTTTTCCGAAACAAATTCCCAAACTCCCACTCCAGAAACCCTCCAAACTAAACCCACTCCGGCCCATAGGGATCCAAGTCGAAACCCCTCGACACAGGTCGGAGTAATCAGCTCGCTAATCTTCATGCGAGGAAAGTCGCACATTAAGTCGCAACGATCTCCTGGGCATATCGCCCGGGTTAATTCAGCAAGGGCGGATGCAAATGGTGTTTGCTTTGTGTGCCGACACTATCAATTAAACGGTCACGGCGAAGTAATTCCGTCTCGAAGTCCCATCATTACCCGCCGTCGAATCCTCCGGGGCTGTTGGAAAAGGAATCGATATGCTTCATTTGCCAGATGAAAAGATTGGATGTAAAACGGGAGGCACTCGAATTTCCGGGAATCAAATATTTACACGTTCAGCGGGAACGGTATGATGGTATCTGGGTTTTTATAATTCGTTTAAATGTTTCAGGTGAGCAGCAGGGACGTACTGGGGAAAACTGAGGCTAGGATCCTAGTGAAAGGACCAATAGGTGTGAAGGGAACAGTGCCAACTTCAAACAAATACATTCGGGGTTTAATTGTTAAAATTCACAGCTAAAGGGTTTTCCAATTATTTTGACATTTTCAAATATATAATCGATTTGTTTATCAGTACATACCTAGTATAAAGCAAAGTCGATTTCGCTGTCTGTCCCTATGTCCCTATGTAAGCTTAAATCTTCAAAAATACGCAACGGATTTTAAAACGCTTTTTTTTAATAGATAAAGTGATTCAAGAGGAAGGTTTATATGTATGATACATGCATAATATTGTGGAGAAACACCTATGAATTTACAGGTTTCTAATGTGATGTCGTGAATAAACACTTACATTGCAAACGCTGACTGAACCCCACGAGATAGATCAGAATAATGTACTGGGTATTGTACTCCTAAAAAAGGCCAACAAAAAAATCAGCGATGGTATTTGTCTATCTCTCAAGGATAACCCACAATAACCATTTTTCATCAATGTCAAAATATTTTATTACTTCAAATCTTAATTGAATACATTTATCACAGCGAACCTGCAACGTCTATAGACCTTAAAAAAATGTTTCTTCTTGCTCTGCAAACCAGTCCTCCACAGCTCTTATTACCTCCTCGTTGGAAGAAAATTTACGACCTTATAAACTTTTTTTCAGTTGGCGAGAGAGATGATAGTCGGACGGAGCCAAATCTGGTGAATAAGAGGGGTGTTCTAGTAATTCTAACCCTAAATCACAAATTTTTTGCATTGCAACATGAGGATTGTGTACTGGGGCGTTGTCCTGTAAAACCAAAACACCTTTGGATAGCTTTCCGCGTCTTTTCTCTTTAATGTTTTCCCGTAGAGTGGTCAGTAATGTCGAATAGTATTCTCCAGTTATTGTTCAACCCTTATCCAAAAAATCAATCGTGGTTACTCCATGGCAATCCCGAAAAACTGAAGCAAGAACCTTTCCAGCAGATTTTTGGACACGAAACTTCTTAGGTCTTGTCGCCATTCCATCGATTGTTGCTTTGTTTCTGGATCGTAGAAATGAACCCAAGTCTCATCTATAGTAACAATTCGGTTTAAGAAGTCTGCATCGTTTTCAAATCGAGCACTGCAGTTCGAACGCGATGCATGCTTCCACCCTTGCACGCTTTCGGTCAACATTCAAACATTTGGGGATCCATTTCGCAGAAATTTTTCTCATGTCCAAATTGACGTGTACTATATGATGAACGCGTTCGTAGGAAATCTTCAGTGCTACAGATATCCGTTTTAGCTCAATTCGGCGAACTGATAAAATCATGTCATGAACTGCATCGATATTTTCGGGGACTGACACAGAAACTGGCCTTCCCGATCGGTCATCATCTTCAATGGGAAATTTACCTACTTTGAAACTTGCAGTCCAATTTTTCATGTTCGCATACGAAGGACATTGTTCACCAAGGGTATTAAACATATCTCCAATTTTTCGATTTTTACAATTTCGGTGAACTTTTTTTAATCTATTTCCGGTTTACTTTTTTGACGTCGAACTCTACACTGACACTTCTAATAAGTTATTGTTCGTTGATATGGTATCGCAATTTTTTGTTTATGCGTGGAACTGGTCAAGGTTACCTAGATATCAATACATCCTGGTATGTCGTAAATAATTGAAAATGACATCAGCAATATGAACACCACGACCACGAATACAGGACCATATCCTTCTCATGAAATTTTCCATGAACAAATCGCAAAGTGGCTGCACTATGTCTTCGATAGCCTCACGAATTCCATTTTTGAGGTCTTGAATCGACAATGGGCTCTTAGCGTAGACCTTCTCTTTCACATGGCCCCAAAGGAAGAAGTCACATAGTTTCGAATTGCAAGATCTGGGTGACCAATTGTGATCACTTTTTCGAGAGATAACACGGTCCGAAAACTGTTCCCCTGAAAGATCAATGGTTTCGTTGCTTGTGCGGCACGTAGCGCCGTCTTGTTGGAAGTAAACGTTGTCCAGATCAATACCATCCAATTTCGGCAATAAACAATCATTAATCATATCTCGTGGTGCAATGAACAAACCTGGGTTTTCATCGACACTTTCGGCTACAGCAGCAATATCCTCGTCTGTTCTTGAGCGACGTTCACAGGCTTTATTCTTCACATCACTACCTTGTCCCAACTGCTCAAAATTTCCCACCAATTTCTGTATTGCGGTTCGATTAGGTGCTTCGCGACGACCAAAAAATGTTCAAGTTTTACGAACTTTAATGATTTCAATGGGTTGTTGAAGCGTATATCGTTCCATTTTTATTAAGGTGGGCGTTCAATGTAGTGTGTTTTTATTTCAAGTTGCATTTGAAAATGGTTTCACTTTGAGAACTGACATTTTGTGTGTGAACTCGAGAAGGATTGGAGTTCTTAAGGAGATAATTGAGATTAATTGCATTTCAAGAGTTCATTTTTCTTCTTTGAAAAATAGAAGAAAATGAGCCAACTCATGCTTCTGTTTTATTTCAAACGAAAGAACCATGAAAAAAGTTCGACTTCCGATTAAAAGTGAATCTACAGATAATTTCATTCAACTTAAAATACGGAATTGGCAGAGAACGGCCAAATTCAAATTTTAGCTGGAGAAAGTTCCTGCTTTACCCACATTTTTACTAATTTCATAGTTCAGCGATTTTCGGATAGACAGCGCCATTGTACATTTCATTCATAATTAGAGAGATATTCATAGAACTCATAGAGATAATGTAAGTTCTATGGAGATATTCCGTAAAATGCACGGTGGCGCCTCTATCGGTAGACTTTTCTCAAGCGTTTCAAACGGCGACCTTAATGGTGTAATTTCTACTTGTTGAATGTCGAAAAATGACAGCTTCAAAAGTGTCATGGAAATTTTTCTTGTAATAAAGTCAAAACGGATAGTGTTTTATGGCTTGTTGCATCCTCTTGCTGGAACCGTACCTCTTCCAATTCCAAATCATTAATTTCATGCAGAAATAGTCGCTAATAATTCGGCTACAGCGATGATTTTTGACAGTGTGAGTGAAATCTTCTTCATTTACAAAGGAGTATGGATCAATCACCACACCAGACTGAATTGCACACTATACAGTGACTTTTTGTGGATGTAAAGAAGATTATCATTGATTGAGAACCACATGTACCTTCTTTCATAATCAGAAGGAAACTTGAAAATTGAAATTCTAAAAATCGAAGAATCTACGCCACTGATACTTGTATGAGAATTGTAGAACACACCTATGGAAACTCAAGTTATGATTGAAATACATAGTCCAATTCACCACACCCAAGACATTTACAAACCATTTCTTATCTTATTTGGCTAGAGATTTATAAATAAATTCAAGTGACACTTTTCACACACAATTAAACTCGATATCGTGATGAAAACACTGTTCGAAACTTCATTCATAGTAACACAGAATTAAAAAAGCGTTACGAAATTAATGGATGATCTTTATTATCTGAGGCAAAAACGGTCGAGCCGTTTCGCGAACATTGCAATACTTTAGTATGTGTAATGCTGCGTATCCACTTGCAACAGAACACTCCGAACGAACCAAACGCGCAGCGCGCGCTGCAACAAATTTGTCTAGTCAATACGTCGCGCAGAACAGAACAGAACGCGCCAAACATTTTCCGAGGATTGTCGGTAAACGCGATTTGCTCAAAGGGAATCATTCTTTCGCCGGTGTTCAGTGGATACGTACCTACGTTTGCTGTGTTTGTCGTTCGCTCCTTGTCTATCACATCGTCTGCATCCATTGTCGACGAACACACAAACTACACTGGCATACGGGTGGGAACGCAGCGAATGCCGCAAACTCTCCAAACAGCCCGAATTTTCGCGAACAATATTTGTTGAAATCGGTTCAGCGTGCGCGGCGTGTTTGGTTCGTTCGTAGTGTTCTGTTGCAAGTGAATACGCACCATAATGTGAATAATTCACCATATTCCTGGCATTCACGCACAACGAATTTCAGTCTAAATTTCTTTTCATTTTGATCCAGTGATTATTTCTTAGACAATTCGAAGAGCGTCAGCCTAGCCGCACATTAAGCGCAGCCGAGCCTAGCCTAGCAGAGGATTTTGTAACACACGCAATTGAATAGAACGCCGCATGCATATTGGACTGCTACATCCAATATGCGGCGTTCTATTCAATTGCGTGTGTTACAAAATCCTCTGCTAGGCTAGGCTCGGCTGTGCTGTGCTCGGCTGCGCTCAATGTGCGGCTAGCCTCAACGTTGCTAAATTTTTACTACATTTTGCCTAGCCGCACATTGAGCGCAGCGGAGCACAGCACAGCCGAGCCTAGCCTAGCAGAGGATTTTGTAACACACGCAATTGAATAGAACGCCGCATATTGGACGTAGCAGTCCAATATGCGGCGTTCTATTCAATTGCGTGTGTTACAAAATCCTCTGCTAGGCTAGGCTCGGCTGTGCTGTGCTCCGCTGCGCTCAATGTGCGGCTAGCCTTTGGGTCCGTAGTAGGTTACCCAGTTGAGTTCTGATGGTTTTAAAATTGGCTTCTGCACTTTATATTATTGTATGGTTGTATTCAAGACGAAAGTGAGAGACATATTCGAATCTGATCGTGAAACACTCTCATTTCGTCGAGATATGATTTTTTTCATTATTCTTCATGAAAAACCTCCAATTCTCCAGACCGGGTGGCTAAAAAACTATGGGGTCTTTCGTATTCAATTCTTTCGACATTCAAGAAACACATATATTCGAATATTATTGTGGAACACTATCATTTCGTCGAGATATTAATTTTTTTCATCATTTTGCATAAACAACCCCCCAATTCTCAAAACCGGCTGGCTAAAAAACGATGAGGTTTACTGTATTTTATTCTTTCGACATTCAAGAAACACATATTCGAATATTATTGTGGAACACTCTCATTTCGTCGAGATATGAATTTTTATCATCATTTTGCATAAATAACCCCCCAAACCTCCAAACCTGGGGGCTAACAAACTATGAGGTATTTTGTATTTTATTCTTTCGGCATTCAAGAAACACATATTCGAATATGATCGTGGAACACCCCCATTTCCTCGAGATATGAATTTTTTCATCATTTTGCATAAACAACCCCCCAAACCTGGGGTGCTAACAAACTATAGGGTTTAAAGTATTTCATTCCTTCGGCATTCAAGAAACACAAATTCGAATCAGATCGTGGAACACTCTCATTTCACCGACACCGAGATATTAATTTTTTTATTGAAAAACCCCCAAATCTCATCGATGTATGGAATGAATATTTGTAACACTGTAACATACATAACCATACATGATAAAAAAGCGAAGGGTCGGGAGGTCGCGAAATAATTTCTCATACCAGGGGGGTTGCATCATGAAAAAGGTTGAAAAACTGCTCTAAACAATGAGCTTGGTGCACTCACTGTTTATCCGAACACGCGGTATAAAATAGGTTTTGGAATTGAATGGAAATTGAAGGTGATGACCATAGAAGAAAATTATAATATATTTCCATTGGATTGATCCAATGTGTAATGAGTGTTGAGGAAAATATCGGGTTGAAAGAAATAATGTTCAACTCATGAATTAATATTACATGTAAAATTCAATATTTCATGACAATGCCGTTATTTTCGATGCGGAACTCAATAATTTTTATTGGTTTTATTCAGTATCGCGTGGCATTGAAAAAAGCTGATGAAGCTTGTACGTGGTCAGTAAGTTTAAATAAAATATTCCACTTTTCATGGTTTTCTGATAAATCATTCGTGAAAACTGAAAAATGGTGAGATTCATCAGTTAGAATTTTCAATCATGATTTCGATTTCACAATAAACGTTTATTGGACGTTTTTTGTATATGTTTCGGAAATTTTGGATATTTGAAGAATGACATTGAATATTAAATAACAAAATTTGCTATAGAAAATATGAAATACTGTACATTTCTGCAAGATGTCACAATAATTTGCAGTGAGAATATGAGAATTCTGATCCACTGCTTCTCATTCTTGTCAATCACATCTGATATAATAACAATGTACAATAAACCAGAGTAATTGTCTAATGGAATTTTCACCCGAACTATCAGGCGTAAACAACACATAAATTCTTTGTAATTCTGCCCAAGGTAATTCACTTAACCATGATGTCAACGATGCAAACACCGCTCAAATGCCTGCCGTCACTGCTTTATTGCATCCATCAAAATTAATATGGTCATAAAAGTGGAAAGCCTGAATTAATTCGAAATGGATTTGAATATTTCAGAGAAAGCAGATGAGATGGCTGAGAGTAGCTGGTCCTGAATCAAATAGCATATGTTTGAGATATAAGTCAGGAAAAGACTTCGATTTTCAGGATTCTGAAACTGAGTATATCTTTTTCGGTAAAAATAATGGATCAACGTATCAATGTCTCAGGTATATACTATAGGGTTTTCCAATAGCGACATAACGACATGAATTTGAATGGGCACGCACTCAAATGTTTTTGCAACCAGGATGAACATTTTCATCATGGTGATATTAACGAACAAGCAGCGGTTGGTAATCATCAAAAATCCTGCCGCAATGTTGGGTCGATCGCAATATTTAGGGCACTAAGTATGACTGAAAAGTGTGGAGAGGAATCATGACTCTTATACTGTGGACTATAGAAGGAGGAATTTCAATTGTAGAGCGCCATTATTGAATGGTCAAACTCTGAATTTTTCCAGGTTACACACTGAAAAGTAAACTCAACTGGAAAAAAAGTAATGATGAAATTATTCAACGCCACAGCTTCTACGTGGTCAAGCAGAATACTCTTTGGAAAGACCTGGGGCTAATATCATATATGGTGCATAGATTTTAAATGGCGATAGTACGATCCATTGTTATCTATGCGTCTGATCATAGTGGACAAAAACTGCAGTCACCACACCCAATCGGCTGCACTGTAGCTGGTAGTACAACTACCCCAGAAGAGCTAGAGGCATCGTATTTATTTTTACACCAGAGGTCATACTTAATTTACCCCTATACTACACTACACACACACATGTTAGGAAATTAAGCCTGCGAGATGCTTCGAATATCTTCTTCATCGGAAAGCTCCAACCTGGTAACTGGATGGGGCATACAGGAAGAAATCTGATTCCGAAATATCCATTGTAACGATCATCTGTAATGGCCATATGCAACTACGTGAATCAATTAGACGAAAAGTCATCAATACTGTATACAGATGCAAGATGATCTATGTCTGCACCCAAGTGTCTCTGAAAGGAAACCTCAAAGTGGTGCACATCTCTGTCTCTCCACGGCATTGAATGAAATGATAGAGGAAAGAGGGACGATGAACTTTTGGAAGTGCATCAAAGGTTGAACCTGTTGTACCTAGACCTTTCTGTGGTCTTGGAAAAGAGCACTCCAGTGCAGCGATCCAGTGAGGAAGTTGACTTTCCTCTGGACTCGCACAAGCGAAAAGAGTAGAAAAGTTTTCGTCATTATATACAAAGAGGTTAGTTCAACTGCTGCGTACAGAGCTCCGGTGTATTGTTCGTCTGCTGACAGGAACTGACGTATAAATAGCTTGAGTGGAATTTGCAGACTTGGTGAGTAGGAGAAGCCTACTGGGTAAGCCGATTCTTGATCCTCACGATGTGATCGCCAAAACTAAGGAGATTTTTCGATCTAACTGAGAAGGGCACCCTATTTTCGGTCGAATTGAGCGTCTTACCAAACCGGCAGTGCTGGATAAGTTTTAGTCAAAGTATTCACTCATCATGTTGACTAGCAGTTGACTATAGTCTCATTTTTGCCGGAATTCAATGAACATAATAATGAACATAACTCAACACAATTAATGTTTCTCGCTCAATCCAATTTTCATCCTATTTGATTGATCTCTCAACCACACAGTTAAAACAACAAGATATGTCAAATTACTCGGGAGATCAGTGGAATAGTATCACTGGGTCGATATTAATTATATCTCTGTCCTCAACGAAATTAATTAATTTCACGACTAGAGGTCAGCGAGGAGCGGACACTCGAAACCACTAATGATAGCCCCTTCAGGCATTTGATAAATTGTCCCATCAATTGATAAGACTGGTTGGACACCAAAAATCCAGCTGTAGGCTATCTCGTTTTCGTTATTTACAGTGCTGGAAAGTAACAAACGATTTTCCAGCTTATCTCGACAGGCACTCATATGAGGTGGTTGGAACGGAAAAATGGAGCATATTTCACTGAAATGAAATGGGAGACTTCGGTCCAAGTTGCCAACCCAAAAATTTCGCGTTTTTTCTACCAATGGGGAAGGGAAATTTCAGAACAAATTTGTTATGATCAGCTTCACATTATTCATAAATATCCGTAAACTTCGACTCGGATTTGCAAACCAGGTAATTAGAGCAAAATATCGATATTTGTAAAGATCATCTCTGATTGGCTGAAAGTTGTGTTGGATCTCCTGGTTCACGTCAATAATGTCAATAGACCAGTCCAACGATCTGTCACGATCAGCTGTTAAAATGGCTGCTGGCATAAACAAACAACAAACATTTGGGATCAGTATTTCTGCTGCTTTTAAAACTATCATTTTCTCTGAAGTTGAGTGTTGTGATACCATTATTTGAGTGAATAAATATTGTGCGATATCTAAATCTAAGGACTATCCAAAATGATGAATTATTTGTAAAAATTGCAAACTGAAGATGTAATAGGTGTAGTACAAAGATACATATCTTTTTCAATTTGCACCTGCTTTTTTGCTAATTTTTTCATAAAAACAACGACTTTAAATCTATGGGAGATGATCCCCCGACATAAGGGGCCTGTAGCGTTCTTCGAACACCTGAAGAACAGAAGAATCATCACTTGGAAGATCAGACCTGATCGAAAGATCCTCCGGATCCAAGAGAGTGTTAGGACTTCGTGAAAAGGTTTTTGTTTAGCAGGTGAAGTTCTTTTTCACTGCTTTCTCGGTGTTTCTTCTTTGTTCTTGTTACAGATATAATTTCAAGATACTTGCATCCAGTTCGATGAAAAGGCTAGTTTTCAAAAAGCTCTGTGACATGGATATTTTTTTTTCAAATTCAGTATCCCTACACTTATTCGGGGAGACAGAGTTTCCTCAGAGGTTTTTATCTGTGTTCGTGTATCATACGCAGATATATGGTGGCATATATGAAAATTTTTTTTAGTGCACTGTTTTTGAGATTGGGCACAAACTTGGTATTTTTTAAATGGAACACCCTGTATATTTTAACGTCAAATTTTTGCAATTTTTTGAATACATTGATGTATCACAACCTAATCTTTAATAAATTTTAGGTTCAAAAATTAGAAAAATCCATATTTGTCTAAACCAAAATGGGACACAGTGTACAGTCAACAAAATATGGTAAAATAAATGTATTCAGTACTATGCATTTTTTTTTATATATATATTTCGGGTATAGATACATGTACAAGCACATTGAAATCTATAAATACTGCTTATAGCGGTAATCCCGATCTTCTTCTCCATACGTCTCGATCCGAGGCATCTTCCTCTTCCAGACCTCTATCTTCCATGGCCTGCCTCACGCCTTCATTCCATGATCGACGGGGTCTTCCTCTTTTTCTTCTCCCTGATGGTTTCCACTTGTAAATTTTCTTAGGCCACCTATCTTCTGGCATTCTTAGTACATGTCCAAACCATTTTAGCGCCCGTTTCGCTATGCGGTCCATTATTGTTTCTCCTGCATCCATTTTTCCTCTGACGAATTCGTTGGTCTTCCTTTCGGTCCGGGAGATCCGAGCGCTTCTGCGGAGGTAGTCCATTTCAACAGCGGTGATTCTCCTCCTCAGGTCAGCATTGACGGTCCAGATTTCAGAACCATAGCACAACACCGACTCCACCATAGTCTTCCCAATTCGTTTTTTGTTTCTGTTCGAAATGTTCTTATCCCACCAGAGAGAGTTTAGTGCACCCACTATCTTTCGACTTTGGTGTATTCTCTGCCTGATTTCAGTTTCTCCTATTCCTGATTTGTCGACGATGGCTCCCAGGTATTTAAATTTCTCAACTTGTGTGGCTTCCGCATCATCGGTAATCAGCACTTGGAATCGAGCATCTGAATTTATCACCAAGTACTCGGTTTTCTTCAAACTCACATGAAGGCCCCACGATTCATATTGTTTGTATAACCTTTTCATCATGAATTCTAGGTCATATGCGTCCTGTGCAAGCACCACCTGGTCGTCTGCAAAATTCAATGAGAACAAGATGTCCTCGCCGATGGGTACTCCCATTCCATTACAGTGAATTCTCCAGTTCTTTAGTACGACTTCGATGTATAGGTTGAAAAGAAGCGGTGACATGCTGCAGCCCTGTCGCAAACCTTTTGTGCCCTGTATTGAATGGGAAAAGCTGTTTCTACCTTTGATGACATATGTATTATTTTTGTATGTTTCACGAATTACAGCCAGCAAATGTTCGTCAATCTCCAAAGATTCCAGCGCTTGCCACAGCTTTTTTCTGGGGACCATGTCATAAGCTTTTTCCAGATCTATAAAAGCGACATGCAGTTCCTTTCCGACGGCTATCATTTTCTCTGCGAGTTGTTGTATTATAAATAAGTTATCTGAGCAGGATTTCCCTGGCATAAATCCGCTTTGATCTTCACTTATTTTGTGACCTAAATTAGCTCTTAGCCGTTCGTTGATGATTTTTCCATATAGTCTACTAAATGTGGGAGTTACGCTCAATCCTCTGTAGCATTGTGGGTCTTTACGGTTTCCTTTCTTGAATATAGACACCAGGGTAGCTGTTTTCCACTCTTCTGGTGTTTTCGTTTGAAGGAGGCAGTTGTTAACCAAACGAGTAATTCTCTGGTGGAGCACTGATCCACCTGCTTTTATCAATTCAACCGGCACGTGACCTGGACCAGGTGATCTTCCATTTTTCATTTTGAGAATTGCCCTGTGTACTTCGTCCTCGGAAACTTGAATTTTCTCGCATACCTCTGTGTGTGGCTGGGCTGACTCTCTGAATTGTTCTCGAGTTTCCACCAGTAGTTGCTCATAATGATCTTGCCACTTATTCAATGGGATAAGGTTGTCTATGGCTTTATTTGATTGATTTTTCTTTAAGTTTGTAATAGTTCTCCATACCTCCGTGGTCTGTGCTCCCCCTATAAAGCTCTCTATCTGCCCACACTTTCGTTCCCAAAAAATATTTTTCTCCGATTTTTCTTTTCTTCTTAATTCTTCTTAATTTTTTTTTCATTATATAAAATATAGGTACAATACTACATTCCATTGAATGTATCTTTCGAACCTTGCTCTATCAAAGTTATTCAGTTTCGATTGGCTGATCATGATATCAAAACAAGAATTAGATGGATTACATCAGTTAGTAAAGATAGAAGCCATAATTGTTCTAGGTATATTTATAAATAATATTTTCATATCTTTTATTTCACGTGAACATCTGAAAAATATAATCATACAAGTATACAATATCATACAAGTGAAGTGTCTTTAATATCTGAATCAAATTCTGCTGTAACCTCTTTGGGATCAGTCGATCAGTTTACTTTCAAAAGCAGTTCAAATTTAGTTATCATTTAACTAACCGTTCTTCGAAGTTTACCAGGAATGAAACAACACAGAATATATTTGATATGATAGGATTCAAAAGAATGGGACACTTCTTCGAAAGGATTCTGTATGCTTTCATTCTACCTATAGCTTTCTCGACATGTATCCTAGCTTTGGCAATTTTTTTCGTTAACAACTCCTCTTCCCCTGATAATCTTTTCCTTTCCATTAGTAGTGGTGGTCTACATAATTTTATTTTCATCTCATCACATAAATCTTGTATCAGAAAACCTCGATCTGCCATAACAACATCTCCTTCTAAAAAGTTTCTAATGTCACTTTTCTCAAAAATTTCCTTGTCAGAAATTGATCCCTCAAATCCTTCACTGACATATATGATAGCTCCAGATGGACATATCCCCAATAGAAATTTTACAGTATTTGAGTGTTTGTAATTTGAGAATGTATTACCTTGTTGACGGAAATTCGATGGCATTTGCATTGCTATTTCTGTACAATCAATCATTATAGTTATCGATTCTCTTTCAAAGTTTTTGAAACAATATGGTTTATTCTTCATATGTCTACCAGCCCGAAACATGTCCTCTCTAATGCTTGATATCTGATGGTACATAAACTGTATCCAAGTATAAAATATCACAGAAACACTGTTTCTACTTACACCAGTTATAAAGGAAATATCATCTAAAGTAAAACCACGCCTTAGTCTGACCAATGTTAAACACAATCTATCACGGTTAGATAAGTAGCATTTATTTGTGTTGTATCGAATTCTTTTATTTTTATCTTTATGATAATAATTCAGTTTATCCATCACAGAGGGATCCAAAAAATTATAGAGTGCATCAAATTGTAGTGGAAGTAGTCCTGTTAAATATTTGAAACGTTTCTCGTTTCTTTTCAGGTTACTATATAAAAATATGGAATCATTTCTATCAGTCTGAGTGGCTACATTATTACAATCAGTTTCAGAAATATCATGGGGAATACTAGCCAAGTCTCGGTTCAAATCGGTTTGACCATCTGTTTCAGAATCATGGGCGATACTAGCACAGTCTTTGTCGAAATTGTTTTCATCAGAGTCTACCTGTAGTTGCAAAAATGGTTTTGGATACAAGTTATAGGAGAATCTTCCAGAAAAGTGTTTACTGCATATATACGTATTTTTATCTATACTATCCGGGGTCAATTTTTCATTGCCACACAATTTTATCCATTTGAGGCAATTCATCAAGTTTTTTTTTTTGGGAAACGGATGAAACTTGATTGTCTTATTTTTTCGTGAATCACTTTTGCAATTTTTGTAGGAACACCTGGTCATTATTTCTGGTTTTCAAACTTATATATTTATTCTTTTGTTCACTCGTATTACTCGTAACACAAAGTAAACAATCGGTTTGTTTACTGTTTGTCTTGACAGATCGTTGGTCCATTGACATTGTTGACGTGAACCAGGAGATCCAACACAACTTTCAGCCAATCAGAGATGATCTTTACAAATATCGATATTTTGCTCTAATTACCTGGTTTGCAAATCCGAGTCGAAGTTTACGGATATTTATGAATAATGTGAAGCTGATCATTACAAATTTGTTCTGAAATTTCCCTTCCCCATTGGTAGAAAAAACGCGAAATTTTTGGGTTGGCAACTTGGACCGAAGTCTCCCATTGTGTGTGAATCTCATTTTTTCAGACGTCATTTCTCATTGTCTCCCATGAACTATGTTAATGGAATGGAGACACATTACTTCTAAAATAGATTTCTTTATTGTAAGGTATTGAACATAAGCTTCACCAGTTCTGGTGGCACTATCACTTCTCAATGTTTTTCCTTTTGAATATTTGTTGAAAAGTTATGCGAAATGCCCTAGTTCGAAATTTTCTTTCGGATTCTGGCGTTTACCTTGAAAAGCTTCAATATCAACATCTCATTTCAATCAACCAAAATCGTTCGTGCTCAACCAGAACATGTAACATCAGACGCCATTGACGATTCATTTGACAGCTGCTGACAATTTTTTTCGATAGCTGCCAATTTTTTTTTTCGATTATTTCTTCGAGCTGGTTCCAGAGTTGACCTCAGTGCCTTTAGTGACTCATTCTTTTGAAAATTCGAGTGTAAGAATTCGGGCTGATGACTTGTTTGTTTTTCAATTATTTGTAAGAAAAAATGACTTGATATGAAGTAAAAATGAACAAGCTTAAACATCCAGTATTCCTACAATTTCGATCTGAATATATTGCATCCGCATTACTTCAGGCTGTAGGCTGATGACAATGTTAAGCACATAACACATGCACCTGACGTTCTCAAGGCCATTTTCAGCTGAAAATTCGACAATTACGGACATTTCGGCGAAATGATAACGCTCTTATGAATAATTCTGCAATAAGCGTATTGCCCATTGGCAATACGCTAATTGTCATCGTGTCAGTAGAAGATTGGGAAATTGTTTCAAAATGAAAGTCAAGCATCGTTGGTTGAATTGAAAAGCTGAATGTGCGAACGCGCTAGGTTAAAATTTTCTTCTTCGATGTAGTGTACTGTGTACTCACCTTTTGGTTGGCAATAGGACATCAGGAAAGCAAAATCCAAATTCTGTTTGGATCTCCACCTCACTCTCTCAGGAGAATCTCCCAATGTAATTTTCAATTTATCCAAATTTGGATAGTAGGCTGGCGAAGGTGATATCACCTCTATAAGGCCGGATTCCACTTGGGAAGGAAACCTGCAAAAAATAGTTTGTTTGAAAAATGACAATTGTGATGAAGGATGTTTCACAGAAACCGAGATCTGCATGAATTATTCACAAGCATTCGTGAAGTTCAGAATTACTGGTGAAGTTTTCGTCTACACCTTTTCCAATTGTAATTCAGAAAACGTAAAATGTAATTCAGAAAAGCAAATTGAATGTCAGAAAATGGAAATTGTAATTCAGAATAGTATATGATATGTATCAACTTACTTGCTTTTCTGAATTACATTTTACGTTTTCTGAATTACAATTGGAAAAGGTGTAGATCTAGAATTTGAAGATGATTTCATTTTGCTAAAATTGTTCACTAAGATTTCGAGAAATATCTTGTGAGCTTGTTCACATAATTAAACACAAGTCTTTAATCGGGAACTATTTTATTTACTTTATACCGAGCGAAGCATGCGAAGTACCAAGATTAGGTTAAAGAGGTGAAGAAAGAACGAGATGAAAAAAAAAGGAAATGAAAAATGGGATGTCAAAAATACAAGCCGAACTAATCAAATAGTACAGAAAGCAACTGTTGTTAAAATCAGGTAGTAAATGCAGTATTTGTGTCAATGACAGTGAAAGTACTTGACCGTTTCTATACAAGTGTGAACATGAACACTGTCAGATGCGAACCACCTAATACTGAATTTGCGTATGGAATTGTTACACTTGGGTATATGTGAGGCATGTCCTGGATATTATGTCATGAATTTGATTGATCTAACCTAATTACTGAATTAAGTGTTTGGTTATAAACCAATTATGTAGTCGTCATGCAAAATGTAACTATTTTACTTTGAGGTCAGAAGTGAAGATTCAGAAATTTTTGGGGTAGAAGTGATGTAGAATAGTATATTCTAAAACTAGTTGCAGAATGGGCCCCTATTCCAATACGAATGCGAAATTCGAAAACGAGCGACGAAGGAGCGAGTTTTCGAAAGCATGAGTGTTGGAATTGCATTCTGCAACGAGTATTATACGATATTTTCTCTATTTCAGTCAAATTTCGTTGAAATTCAATGAAAAATTCAGATTATACATCCTAGTGACTTTTGTATTGTATCTTGGTAGTTGGTGACTGTTACGAATTTGACATTTCCAAATTGACGTGTGTTGAAAATTGATAGGATCGGAAGCCAGTGCTGCCAACCACGAAACGAAAAATATAACTGAAAACAGTGCTGTAATGAACTCATTACAGCACTGTTTTTAGTGCTGTAATGAACTCATTACGATACTGGAATAGAGAAAGTATATTTCCAATTGAATTATTTATTTGATTTCCAACAGCTAAAAAGATGCCAAGCTGTGTAAGTCGACTGAAGCCTTCGAAGAGAAATTGGTTATATAATATCAATGAATATAAAATTGTAATATAGACAACAGAACCATTTTTCCACCAATTTCATTATTCGATCGCTTAAGGAAATAATGAAAAATTGAATAATTCATTCGACTTTTCTGTTTCCCAGTCGTTCACATCATACCAGCAAATCAGAAATGATGATATTGTTGAAAACTTGAACCAAATGAAAATCATCTTTCAACTAGTATGTAGAAACATAAAATAACTCATTTCAGTAGTTGTTGTACTACAGGGTGGGGCAGAAGAACCTATCCGATTTCAAATCCCTTTTTCTCAGAAGAGAGAGCAGGTAGAGTAGTGGGGTAAAAACCGTTAGAAAGCTGGTTTTATGCCATTTGTCAGTAGTCAACATGCCTTGGTCTGGTGAACATCGTGCTTTTGTTATTGAGCGGTTTATCGAATGCGGCGGTTCGATAATTGCTACACAACGTGCTTTTCGAATTCATTTCGGACTCGGGCGTCATGATCCTGTTCCACATCACGCTACGATTAAAGTGTGGGTGTCAAATTTTAGACAGACGAGTTCAGCATTGAAAAAGAAGTCGCCTGGACGTCCCAGGACAGCAACAGGACAAGAAATTCCTGTGGAAATGACGGTGAAAGTCATGGAAAGCTACCGCGAGCGCCTAAATAAGTGTATCCGCTCCCAAGGACGACATTTGAGTGATGTGCTTTTCAAAACTTAAATTTAAAAATGGCATAAAATTTGCGATATGTTAATAAAAAAAATTTTTTGACAAGCTGAGTGATTTTAATTTTATAACGTTTTGAAATCGGATAGGTTTTTCTGCCCCACCCTGTACTATACGGTACCATGGTTCACTTCGAACAGGGCAACTTCAACATCTACATCATTGTAAGTATACATACATTGTATCTCCCCAAATTTTGTATCAATAACAAAAATTTTTGAAACCATAATGGGAAATAATATTCGAAATCGATCATTCTTCGACTATTTCAAAAATATATATCATGATATACTCCTGAGTTCACTATATATCGAAAATTTCGAAAAAACACTTTTCGTTCAACAAAATCGAAGCATGCTTCGATTCACTTCCTTCAAAACTGAGGTGGTCATAGAATTTCATATTTTAATTATTTTTACTCGTCACATTCAATTCAGTTTCATCATTGTTGTATGTTGTATGGTCTCACGCTTCTAAAGTTCTTATATACAGGGTGTCCCACTAGTGCCGCAGCGGACGATATACGCGTAACGGTCTGAGTTTTGCAAAATTTTTTGATGCAGACTTGATATACTCCAAGAAGAGCACAACCTTAAAATATTTTCGAATATATCGGGTGGCCCACAAAAGAGGAATAGCGGGTGACTTTGTTTTTTCAAATGGGACACCCTATATTCAATAGTGTTTTTCAATTCTCTGAAACTTCCTGCATGCTTTCGTATACTTTTCACATATTTTTATTCGACAGTTTTCGAAATATTGGCCATTTTGACAAAAAAATTATACTTGTAGAGGCTATGTTATCCAATTATATTTCACGAACCCTTGCACATACCAATAACAGTTTTATATGGATTGAAAGACAAGACTTCAAAGTATCTTACTCAGCTATAATAAAGCATCTCCAGCATACAGAGTGTCCACAAAAAGACTATCAAGATGACGAATTTCAAATCGATTTTTCTTCATTTTTTCAAATGCAATGCATATAATTTTTTTTCATCATTGTAATCACCATTCATTTTACTTCATTTTTTGTCAAATACATGATATGGATATCTCAAACGGAATAAGATTTTTGAGCGATTTTTCGAAATGTTTCCCTAAAAATTGGCTTTTCTGTGGTTATTGAGAACTGTCAAATTATTCCACTTAGAATTATCATCATTAAAGCTTCAATTCATATCATAGCGAAATGAGGAACTAGAAAGTTTCGATGTATCTACTCAAAAATGTGATGAAATCAGTTACTTAAGACAGAAACTTGCTTTCTGTACCCATTTTTCAAAATACATTTTTGATAATCTTCTATGTTTCTACTTGGAACGTCGAATCTTCCAAAAATTTCAAACAAGCTTTGAGCTTGCGAGCTTGAAGATCTGCTTGCGTGCCTGGGAAACTGAATATTGTTTTTTCGAAGAAAGTTGTATGAGGATAAGAGCGGGCACTTTTTTGTATCCTCGTTTGAAACTGGTTTTTTTCAAGCATTCATAACTTGTACATTCAAACTCATTGGTATTTTTTGAATTTTTACATCATTGTGTGAGTATTCATCCAATCCGTAAAAACTATGATGATATGAATTAAAGCTGCAATGATGTTAATTTTGAATAGAATAATTTGACAGTTCCCAATAACCACGGAAAAGCCAAATCTGCTTTTTGAATTCGAAAGTTTATGTGAATCTGGAGGAAAAACTCTAAAAAATCCTATTCCGTTAGAGATATCCATATCATGTATTTGACAAAAAATGAAGTAAAATGAATGGTGATTACAATGATGAAAAAAATTATATGCATTGCATTTGAAAAAATGAAGAAAAATCGATTTGAAATTCGTCATGTTGATAGTCTTTTTGTGGACACTCTGTATGCTGGAGATGCTTTATTATAGCTGAGTAGGGTACTTTGAAGTCTTGTCTTTCAATCCATATAAAACTGTTATTGGTTTGTGCAAGAGTTCGTGAAATATATAATTGCATAACGTAGCCTCTACAAGTATAATTTTTTTGTCAAAATGGCCAATATTTCGAAAACTGTCGAATAAAAATATGTGAAAAGTATACGGAAGCATGCAGGAAGTTTCAGAGAATTGAAAAACACTATTGAATATAGGGTGTCCCATTTGAAAAAACAAAGTCACCCGCTATTCCTCTTTTGTGGGCCGCCCTATATATTCGAAAATATTTTTAGGTTGTGCTCTTATTGTAGTATATCAAGTCTACATCAAAAAATTCTGCAAAACGCAATCCGTTTCGCGTATATCGTCCGCTGCGGCACTAGTGGGACACCCTGTATATATATACAGGGTTTTCATTTCAAAACTTGCCACCCCTATTATTTCCATATATATATATTTTTTTTCAAATCGCCGAGACCCGTCAATTTTGTTTTTGAGGGGGAACAATTATGACGTATAAATTAGCTCTCCCCCTTTAACCCCCTACCCTCCAGAGCCACCTTTACAAAAATCTTAAATGAGAAAGGGGGTCGAGTGATACATCATTTTAAAGGGCTTTTTATTCTCTATATTTTGGCATATTATTTTTCAAATTTGGTTGTTGCGTTGCCGAGTAAGGCGTGTGTCAATTTGAAAAGTTCCCACCACCTATTATCACACTATTTTTATAAAACAGCAAAAAAATGAGAATATGTTTTTCTTGTAACTCGACGATACATGTAAATAAATATTTTCGACAAAAATGTTATTTTTTTATGCGTCTGATAAGCGTACGCATACTTACTTACACTCTACGTACGAGCTCACTCGATGCATCAACGCGATCTTGCGCCTAACGCAATAAACCAACAACACCCAAATTTGAAAAATAATATGCCAAAATATAGAGAATAAAAAGCCCTTTGATATGAAGTATCACTCGACTCCCTTTCTCATTTAAGATTTTTGTAGGGGTGGCTCTGGAGGGTAGGGGGTTAAAGGGGGAGAGCTAATTTATACGTCAAAATTGTTCCCCCCCAAAATCAAAATTGACGGGTCTCGGCGATTTAAAAAAAAATATATATATGGAAATAATAGGGGTGGCAAGTTTTGAAATGAAAACCCTGTATATATCACATCATGAAATTTATGTATTTCCTCGAATAGACAACGATTTGAACATTTGTTGTGAATATACCCTTTTCAAATTAACCATTATTTTTTCTTGAAGGAGCCTTTCTGCCCCCCATGAAAGCATTCATTACTGTTATCAACGGGTTACATAAAACTTTGTGTTATTGTCATGATTTAATCGCCTTTCATTTTTCGATTTAGCAGATAAATCATACTACAGTTTCGCGAAACCCTGAGTAATAATAAAGCTAATATTTCCTGAAACAATTTGGCAGCTTACAATAATTGTGAGATATCGGATTCTAGAGACAGTTTCCTTTCTCTATGGAAGTGAATTAAAGCGTGCTCGGATTTTGCTGAACGAAAAGAGTTTTTTCGAAATTTTTATTATATAAAGAACTCGAAAGTATAACACGATATATATGTATTTTTGAAATCGTTGAAGAAAGATCAATTTGAAAATATCATTTCCCATTATAGTTCTCATTTGAAATAAATTTTGTTACTACTCCAAAATTATAGCAGATACAAAATATCTAATAGCAACGCTGAAAAGCAGTAAAGAAAGTAACCCAAAGATGTCAATATTTCGAGATCGTAGATAGCATAATACGGTAGTTAGGTATATAGTCAATTATAATAATGGACCGAATACCAAAATCGTCCTGGGGTTTACGGCAATTTATGTTTCACGAAATAAGAGGACATGAAATTTACATATATTACCCTTTCTCTATCTCTCATAGTTTAGGAGTTGTAGTACTAAACCATCGAAATCTGGCCACCCTGTACTACAAATAAGCACTGAAAACAAATTTTTCCTTGAAATTGTGAAACTTATGAAGGAGTGGGCAAAATAATGATCTAGATAAGTGAGGAAAAATTTGGATTTCTCATATTCGAAGAATTGGTGAAAGAAATGGAAACATTTGAAACAGTGTATAACTAATTAATAATCAATTATCTCAATTCCTGCAAGCATATTGGAACGTGATAAAAAAACCCTCAAATCAGAATCTAACGAGTTAAGGCCCGGAGAACGAGTAGGCCATTCCACAAATTCTCTACGTCAAATACATCGATTCGGAAAATTCGCATCCCAAAATCCCTAACCCGTCGATCAAAGTGAAATGCCCACAATATAATCGATATTCTCCTCACTTTTTGATTTCATCAGCTGATGAGATCTATTAGCTACTAGAATCCCAAATTGGTTCGTTCTTATCGCTACCCAGAATTATGTAACTCTCATTCCCGACCAGCAAGCTTCTCAAAGCGGAAAACTATTTCATCAAAGCGAAGCCAAGCCTCGCGTGGAATTGAAACTGCGAAACAGGTGAAAACCCGCTGCTGGCGAGAATCATGCATGAAGAGGACCGCAGACATGTATATGCGGAAAATGTGGGTGCTTTCAATTTGAGCTCCAGAAAGGAATCCAGACGGCTGCGGTTCGGAATTTCGGCGTACCGTGCTCACGATCCCGAATGAATTCCGATACGTAGAAAAATAGTTGTACGTTAATTGAAACCCGAGGAAGGAAACTTGTCTATCCAATATGCACGCCGGGGTAATATTCGAACAAAATTCAACTTTACTGTCGAGTTTGATGAGCGATGAAGTTTATTACTTCGGGGAGCTGGAAGTTGACATAGCATATAGTTTTAGTCGAAAATTCGCCCTCTCCGAAATTCCAAGTGCAAGATTGACACAGAATCTATTACTTCACTAGGCAAATCTACAGTGGCTTTACACAGGACAGGGACGACAATATACGTTCACGTTTTGATTGGTAGGACAGTTTTCGACCACCAATGGCGGACTTTCATTGTTTTGTTGTCATGTCATGGTGACAAAAAGCTCAGATCGAGTCAAATGTCAAACAGCACGACACTCAAATGGAAACAAATATCCGCCATGTTTGTGTAAAAACGTGTTCTATGACCATAGGGTCAATAGTGTGACAATAGTGTCGCCACCTATGTTGTATAAAGCCACTGTAGGCAAGTCTATCTACTTTGAAAGTGACACATTCTCAAAATATAATAGAAACGAAATTTTTTATACTTTTTAAAAGTTTCATCGTACGTAGGTATTCATAAAAATAAAATCATGAGTGTGATCATGAAGAACAAACTATTGGCCATTTGGTCAGAAACTGTTCATCATCTAAATTTCCAGATAGTTTTGAGGCTATTCAAATTCTTTCAGTATCTGGTTCGTTTTTGAGTTAGGTAGGTATGTACCTTCAAAATTTGGTAATGAAATTATCAATTAATTTTCCCTTTTCGATTTCTCTCCTTTGATTTTTCGTTTCAGATTATTCCAAAATGCTTTCTTAACCCCCTTTGGAGGGAGGAAAAATAAATTGTATTCCAAGAAGAAGAAGCCCTTCAATATAAATATCAGCTTATTCCGTGAACAAATTCAATATCCCTACAATTATACGGGGAGACAGAGTTTTTGCTGAGGTTTTTATTTGTGCTCTAGCACCATACGTAGAGCTGTATGGTGCCTCGTTTAACATTTCCTCTGTTAATACTGAGATTAAAAGCAGGGAATCTGTTCTTCTTCTTCTTCTGTGCGGCGCCTTTTGTCGGCAGAACGAAGGCCTTGTGGCCCATTGTTCATTCCGCATCTTCTGATACTAGAGAGACTCAGACCCGAAGGCACGCTGACAAGAATGCCGCGAGATGACATGGAGGAGTCCCTCTCACCATAGAGATGGAAGGTGTAGGGTTCCCTAGGTGTGTTGACCCCAGTACAGAGAGATTGTCGCACGTGAACAGTATATGTTCCGCCGTTTCATCCGCGTTCTTGCACCAGCGGCACAGGGAACACTCTGTTAGTCCCATTCTATATAAATGTTTGTTAAACAGATGGCCAGTTAAAGCACCAGTCACCAGAGATAATTGCTTCCTCTCGAGAATCAAGAGTTTTTTGACCTCCGGCTTAGAAGAAGGCCACTTGATGAGGAGTCTCGACTGCCTGAGATCCGTCCTCATGTTCTACTCAGAGGAGAATTTCTCATCAATCAATCTCTTGAAGAGGTTTTTGATGTATGTGGGACAGATAGGAAGCGCGGGTTCCGGTCCAGTAAAAGTCGAGCGAGCCCCTTGTTTGGCTTTATCTGATTTTGTATTGCCAGAGATAGACGCATGCGCCGGGCACCAGATAACCTTGAGAGTGTTATCTGAGCCTAGCGCGCGCAGAGCCTCTCTGCATTCATAAACCAAGTTAGAGGTTACTTTTATTTCAGAGAGGGTTTTCAGTGTACCCTGACTGTCGCAACATATGTATATGTGTTTCCCAGAGTAACCTCTGCGGATACTCTCTGCCGCACATACCAAGACAGCATAGAGTTCTGCTTGTGCTATTGAGCAGTCTTTTTCGAGAGTAATGGACCACTTTGTTCTGGGTCCAACAATCCCAGCACCGGCACCCGTGTTACAAACCGTGCCGTCGGTGAACCAGGTGGGCCCTCAGGTTTAAGTAACCTGTCTGGTTTACACCACTGATCTTTGTCAGGGACAACTACTTTGTAGGGCTCGTCGAAGCAGAATCGAGCGCACGCACGGTCCCCTCTCAGGGAATCTGTTTGTTGAACGATCTATTCCTTGTTGCCTCTTCATTACACATGACATGATGTTTGATTTTTTTCTTCCAAAACAAATATGTACTTCTCTCTTTCATGAGAAGATATATACTCTGCGTCAAAATTATGGAACAAATTCATTTTCTCAGAAGAAAAACATTTGACAACAGAATCCTGAAACAGGTCAATTTTTGTTTCACTTTTACCAAATTTTATGCATTCTGAAGAATTTTTGTTGTACCCTGTGCCATCCCCATCAACCCCTCCAAATTTTTGCATAGGGAAGTTGGGTCATGTGGTACTTTTTCTTATCTTCTTCACAGGCGTGCAGAAATTTTCAAGAAAAAAATTTTTTTTTAATTTGTTAGTTCCAAGAGGTTTTCAGTATGTGCGCTTTGTCATGGCTCATTCACTTTGAGACGATGGTACCTGATGAAATTTGTCACCGAATGAAAGTCGACCATTACAGTTTAATTCATGCACAACTTTCAACCCCTACGAATCCTGTAATGAAGAAAAAATACATGAACGAAACTGTAATGGTCGACTTTCATTCGGTGACAAATTTCATTAGGCACCATCTTCTCAACGTGAATGAGCCATGGCGAAGCGCACATACTGAAAACCTCTTTGAACTAACTGATTCTTCAACAAAATAATTTTTGTCTCGAAAATTTCTGCACGCCTGTAGAGAATATACGAAGATAGGCCAAAACAGTACTACATGACCCACTTTCCCTATTCAAAAAATTTATAGGGTTGATGAGGATGGCACAGGGTACAACAAAAATGCATAAACATTTAGTAAAAGTGAAACAAAAATTGACCTGTTTCAGGATTTTGTTGCCAAATATTTTTCTTCTGAGAAAATTGATTCGTTTTGACACACACTGTATACAGGGTGTATTTTAAGGTGAGGCTTCTTTTTGACAGATGGTAGAACTCATCAAAATAAGTCATTTTACCACAAATTTTTTATATGAATTATGCCCCTGTTCCAATAAAATGAAGCTAGAATATTTTCTAGTTTCTAGGTGAATCTGAAAATTCCTCAGTCAGAATATGCTCCCTAGCCAGCTTCTCCGTAGATATCAACATCTCTTGTTTTTTGTCTTCTTATCTAACAAGTCTGCAAGAAATTCTAGTGCGTAGAATTTTGCCAGATGCCGCATCCTTATAATTTTTTTTCAATAGATCATTTCATATAAAAAATTTTCGGTAAGATGACTTTTTTGATGAGTTCTATCACCTGTCAAAATAAAAGCCTCACCTTAAAATATACCATGTCTATACTAATATTATAAAGAGGAAAGATTTGTATTTTTGTTTGTTTGATACGAATAGGCTCAAAAACTACTGGACCGATTTCAGAAATTCTTTCAGCCTTAGAAAGCTACATTATACCTGAGTGACATAGGCTATACTTCTCACCCGAAAAATTAGGGATACCTGCAATAACTTCAATAGTTAAAAAAAAAATCAGCCATAATCAGCTATTTTCACGTGCGCTGCAAAAACCGTAAGACTAACGTGGATACAATGTATGACGGAAATGTACCTCTTAAATAGTTCTACAAAAAAGTCCGCGATAGCATAGGTCTATCTCTCAAGACTGACTAGCTATTACCTGTTTATGGTGATCAGATGTTTTCCAAAATTATGCACTATTTGGGAGTGTGTTTTTATGAATTGGGTGTTGATCCTCATCCAACCTTATACGTTATTCATCCCCAGTATTTAATTTAGAACGACATTGCCCTTCACATCATACAACGAGTACATCGAAAGATATGGCAGGTGGAAGTGTTGAAGATGAAACCGCCGCGTGAAACAAATATCTACCCGGGCGAGCTGGGGCGGTCTGCTTGTATACAATAAAATCACATCTTCGGTATTGATTATTTGTAGAAAGATGCTCGAACAGGTATATTTACATTTTGAAGTAAAGCTTCACAGAATTAATATTTTTAGTTGTAGTTTCAAAAAGTATTTGATGAGATGAGGAATAATTCTATTATGATATGGAGAGTTCGTATTTTGACAAAATAATCAACATAATGTATTGTCCTATCGGTCAACAGACACAATAAATGTTCGAACGTCGTATGTGCGTCGATAGCATGTAAAATATACAGGGTTTTCATTTCAAAACTTGCCACCCCTATTGTTTCCATATATATATATATATATATATATATATATATATATATATATATATATATATATATATATATATATATATATATACAGGGTGTCCCACTAGTGCCGCAGCGGACGATATACGCGTAACGGACTGCGTTTTGCGAAATTTTTTGATGCAGACTTGATATACTACAGGAAGAGCACAACCTAAAAATATTTTCGAATATATAGGGTGGCCCACAAAAGAGGAATAGCGGGTGACTTTGTTTTTTCAAATGGGACACCCTATATTCAATAGTGTTTTTCCATTCTCTGAAACATTCTGCATGCTTCCGTATACTTTTCACATATTTTTATTCGACAGTTTTCGAAATATTGGCCATTTTGACAAAAAAATGATACTTGTAGAGGCTATGTTATTCAATTATATTTCACGAACGCTTGCACATACCAATAACAGTTTTATATGGATTGAAAGAAAAGACTTCAAAGTATCCTACCCAGCTATAATAAGGCATCTTCAGCATACAGAGTGTCCACAAAAAGACTATCAACATGACGAATTTCAAATCGATTTTTCTTCATTTTTTCAAATGAATTGCATATAATTTTTTTTCATCATTGTAATCACCTTTCATTTCACTTCATTTTTTGTCAAATACATGATATGCAAATCTCTAACGGAATAGGATTTTTTAGAGTTTTTCCTCCAAATTCACATTTACTTTCGAATTCAAAAAGCAGATTTGGCTTTTCTGTGGTTATTGGAAACTGTCAAATTATTCTATTCAAAATTACCATCATTGCAGCTTCAATTCAAATCATCATAGATTTTACGGATTGGATGAATACTCACACAATGATGTAAAAATTCGTTAATACCAATGATTTTGATTAGTTTGAATGTACAAGTTATGAATGCTTCAAGAAAACGAGTTTCAAAACTTCAGGTTACAAAAAAGTGCCCGCTCTTATCCTTATACAACTTTCTTCGAAAAAATTATATTCATAAGTTTCACAGGCACGCACGCAGATCTTCAAGCTCCCAAGCTCAAAGCTTGTTTGAAATTTTTGGAAGATTCGACGTTTCAAGTAGAAACATAGAAAATTCTCAAAAATGCATTTTTAAAAATGGGTACAGAAAGCAAGTTTCTTTCTTCGGTAACTGATTTCATCACATTTTTGAGTAGATACATCAAAACTTTCTAGTTCCTCATTTCGCTATAATATGAATTGAAGCTTCAAAGATGCTTATTCTGGGTGGAATATTTTGACAGTTCTTAATAACCACACAAAAGCCAAATCTGCTATTTGAATTCGAAGGTATATGTGAATTTTAGGGAAACATTTCGAAAAAGCGCTTAAAAATCCTATTCCGTTAGAGATATGCATATCATGTATTTGACAAAAATGAAGTAAAATGAATGGTGATTACAATGATGAAAAAAAATTATATGCATTGCATTTGAAAAAATGAAGAAAAATCGATTTGAAATTCGTCATGTTGATAGTCTTTTTGTGGACACTCTGTATGCTGAAGATGCCTTATTATAGCTGGGTAGGATACTTTGAAGTCTTGTCTTTCAATCCATATAAAACTGTTATTGGTATGTGCAAGCGTTCGTGAAATATAATTGGATAACATAGCCTCTACAAGTATCATTTTTTTGTCAAAATGGCCAATATTTCGAAAACTGTCGAATAAAAATATGTGAAAAGTATACGGAAGCATGCAGAATGTTTCAGAGAATGGAAAAACACTATTGAATATAGGGTGTCCCATTTGAAAAAACAAAGTCACCCGCTATTCCTCTTTTGTGGGCCACCCTATATATTCGAAAATATTTTTAGGTAGTGCTCTTCTTGTAGTATATCAAGTCTGCATCAAAAAATTTTGCCAATCTCAGACCGTTACGCGTATATCGTCCACTGCGGCACTAGTGGGACACCCTGTATATATATATATTTTTTTTTAAATCGCCGAGACCCGTCAATTTTGTTTTTGAGGGGGAACAATTTTGACGTATAAATTAGCTCTCCCCCTTTAACCCCCTACCCTCCAGAGCCACCCCTACAAAAATCTTAAATGAGAAAGGGGGTCGAGTGATACATCATTTTGAAGGGCTTTTCATTCTCTATATTTTGGCATATTATTTTTCAAATTTGGGTCTTGCGTTGCCGAGTTAGGCGTGTGTTAATTTGAAAAGTTCCCATCACCTATTATTACACTATTTTTATAAAACAGCAAAAAAATGAGAATATGTTTTTCTTGTAACTCGACGATACATGTAAATAAATATTTCGACATAAAAAAGTTGTTTTTTTATGCGTCTGATAAGCGTACGCATAGGTACTTACTTACACTCTACGTACGAGCTCAATCGATGCATCAACGCGATCTTGCGCCTAACGCAATACCCAAATTTGAAAAATAATATGCCAAAATATAGAGAATAAAAAGCCCTTTGAAATGAAGTATCACTCGACCCCCTTTCTCATTTAAGATTTTTGTAGGGGTGGCTCTGGAGGGTAGGGGGTTAAAGGGGAGAGCTAATTTATACGTCAAAATTGTTCCCCCTCAAAAACAAAATTGACGGGTCTCGGCGATTTAAAAAAAATATATATATGGAAATAATAGGGGTGGCAAGTTTTGAAATGAAAACCCTGTATGAAAAATTCATTCAATTGTTTTGTCACGCTGTATGTATGCACTTTGTTCGGTAGACAGACAATTATAGATACGAATCATCATGCGAAATTATATGGGACACTCACCTCATTTCGATGTCTTTAGCAACTTGAAGTACGTATCCTAAATCAGTCTGAAAAAAAAGATGTGCATTAGTTACTTGAATATATCATTATTTAATGAATGATTTTATCGTCTGTGAATTTTAATTAGAAGGAAAGATTTTAGCGGCATGCAGACAATTTTATATCATTATTGTGCGAAAAATATTTCAACCTATTCCAAAGCATATAAGGATTCGTATGATCACAGAATATTGTTTTGAATTGTGGTCTGGGAACATATTGAATGAAGAAGATTCTACGTATAACATTAATTGACAAAATCTCAAATAACTCCCAAATTATTGCTTCACTTCCGAACACTATCATTATTTCTCTTTGCTTTGTAGAATTTGATAAACGAAAACACAGTATTTGATACAATAATAGAATCATCCTGCGGTGATATTCCTAAAATTCAGAAGAGACACGCCATTCCCAGGTATTTCTACTTCAGGAATGTAAGTCGGATATCGATGAGGATATCGAGAATTCAATTGATATGCATAATAATGACTACTCATATTTCCCCTATTAGGATCAATGCAACGCAACAGTTCAGACAAAAAGTTATTTGGAATTAAATACTTAATGAATGGAATCCAATCAGACAGTGAACTGCAAGTGTTAATGATCACCTTGTTCCTCAATTGTACCATAGATGAAAGAGAGAGTTGTACGTACACCTGTGTAGACAATGGTGTTGAAGCCTGTTTTTTTTGTATTGTATAAACGAAAAACAAATAGCATGCCACCATTGTCGCTATTCCGGAGAACATCTTCAAATGAGCGATCATACATTGAATAAGAAATTGGAATGCAGATATGCAGGAATTAATTTCAAAATAAATTGCATCGTTTAAGCTTAATGGCATAATCGAAAGATGAACTCAAGTTGTCATGGACCATTTGAAAGCATGGCTGAAGAACAATTGAGTAAGTGGAATTAGTCAGTCATTAAATAAGCACCTAGAAGTTATTAATGTGCATATTGGTGCAAAAACATGTTCCTGCCCTAAAAGAAATAAACAACTTTATAGTAAGGATGTCTCGTATGGTATGCCAGTATCGATGCTAGAGGTAGCCAAACTGATTATTGAAATTGTTTAAATAGCATTAATTCTTGCCAAATTGTCATTTTCATTCAATTTTTGTAACTTAACTTGGTTTGTAAAACTGCGCTTCACTCAATAACTGTTTTCAAATTGAATTATTTTTCTCGAAATAACTGGGGGATTCCATTTCAGTTTGTTTGTGTGTATAACGATATCTCCAATTTTTAGAGAAATTCAAATATTCGCCACAATTGTAGAATAGGTTTTTTCGACAAGCGTGGAGTACCGAACTTTGAATATACATTCACATAAACCGAGGATACTTCAAGAGAATGGATGGCATGTTTTCCAGTCATATATTTCGAGTAGAATTTATACGTTACACGAGGGGAAAATAGCAAAGCCACCACCATGAAGGGTTCGATTTATGTTTGCACTTGAAAATGACGTGTTATAGTATACACCTTTTCTCGAATACGTGGGTCACAAGAATATGAGGTTTCAGAAGGGTCCACCTGAATATTTAATCAGTCTCGTCCGGTTCTATAGGATCGAGTGCATTTCTATCAAAATAAGATAGATATTCATATGTAGAAAAAATTCGCACATATTTCAACTGATCTTATATTTTAGATATAAATAGTGTTATATGCGGTTGATTTAATATTATATGCCTAATTGATCTGTACAGTGCTTCCCAAATTCGCTGTCCCCTAAGGGTATTTCTGACACCGTTGAAGATATAAAAGTTTGAGTAGGAAATTTATGGTCTATAAAAAACTTTGGAAGTTACAGGGTGATTTTGAGATTATGGCGTTTTCAGGCATATTGTGTATCTCGATAACCTCACATGATATTTTCAAGATGAAAACTGTCTTCGACAGATATTTTTACGTAGAATTCATTTGCGTTCACAAATAAATTTTTAGGCATTCGTTTTTGAGTTATAACCTAAACTTATGATTCTTTAATGGGACCTATGTTTCATTTCACCATTGAATTGTATATTTTTTTCTGATTGGAAGAATATAAAACACTTGGTATCTAAAAATAATTTTCATAATTGAAATTAGAATTCTAATAACTGTAAGTTTGAGTTATAACTAAAAAACGATAACCCAGAAAGAATCTTTGTGTACGCCAATGAACCCCACGTAAAGATTTCTATCAAAGAAGTTTGAATCTTGAGAATATCATAAGTGGTTATCGAGATACCAAGTAGACCATAAATTTCTAACTTGAGATTTCATATCTGCAACTCCAACCGTTGCAGAAATACCCTCAGGGGACAGCCAATTTGGGATGCACTGTATACTAAGTTCGGAAAGTCGGAATAGCTCAAAATTCGCCCTTTTTTCAACCGTAATTTTTCGGTGAAAAAATAAATTTTGCTGCTCTCATATTTTGCTGAAACCATTTTTTCGAAAGTTGTTCAGCCAAGTTGATATCAACTTAGGGCGGGTTGTAACTCAGTTGGTTAACCAGTTGGTCTTGAAACCAATGGTTAACCTGCCAAGTAAGGTTAAGTCAATTTCTGTTGTAACATGAAAAATCAGATGATGGTCAAGTAAACGTCTCTTTTTTGTATTTTCATTGGCCACACTGAACCCAGATCAGAGAATCCATTAAATATTTTCATAATTCTGTCATAATCTAACTGGAATCTGTGACACTCTGACTGTAAGTTTTTATTCAGAATTCAGATTCCGAGACTGTTTATCTGTTTATTCATCTTCGTGTAGGTGCAGGCAAAGATTAAAGTGACTACTCGTTAATCTTTGGGTGTAGGTTGATAACAACGCAGCAAAAGTGTATTTAGATGAACAAGAGCAAAACTTGAGGCACAATGAAGAACTGCATAAACAGAAGTTGCTTCATGAGAAGGAGGAACATGCATTGAAAATTGCAATTTTAAATTACAGGAAAAAAAATTATTGAAAGAATTTCGTGAATAAAACATAATTATTGTGGTAAAATATTTTTTGTTATTTTATTTCAACGGCAAGGTGTGTTGTAATACCTGTACATTAAAAATATTAGCCTTGAAAATGTTTAAATGAGTTACAGGAGTGCCTGGAAATATTGCGTAATAATATTCTATCTAATAAGCTTGCACATTGAAGGAAAAATATCCTTTTCTGTTTCTGAAAATTTCTGCATCATTTCCTCTTGGAAATTGTATTTTCACATGGGTACAGTCTAAAGCACCGATACATCTTGAAAATCGGCTTATGGTGAAAAATTCACTCTGAATCCTTTCTATTTCTTCCTGTGATTCAGGCAGTTTAACAAATTGCGGACGAAGACTAGCTATAATTCGAAGAACTTTTGAGATAATTCTACTCGCAGTTGACTTGTCAATTCCATTCAAAAAAATGTTCATCCCTCGGTCTAAAATTTCGTTTTTTCCTGGGAAATGATTCTAATTCGACAAGTTCCATAAAGTCCTCATCATCAGTGAGATTTAACTCACGCAGATTCTCTCTTTGCATATTCATTTTGAATAACTAAACAAGCAGAGCAATTTCTAATCAACACAGTACACACAAAGGATAGATTATTTTCAGTTTAGATTAGTTTGAAAGATGATCGTTTGAAAATTCATGTAATATGTCAATCTAAAAGCATTTTCTGTGCTTTTTTTGTCTAGACCATAGGTTAAACTCTCAAAACTAGATGGTTGGAAATTCGACAGTTCACTGACTGGTTAACTTCAAGATTTCTGTCATACAACAACCCAATCAATGTTAACCAATGGTCAACGGAAACCAGAGGTTAACCTACTGAGTTACAACCCGCCCTTAGCGACACGTCCCATATTACCTATATATATGAAACAAAGTTGTTGGTTACACCATTTATAACTCGAGATCGGATGGACTGTTTGTTATAAAACTTCATTTATGGATTCGTCTACGGCCTGATTATTAAAAAATGCGTTCATGTAGGAAATGCTTTTCCTCCTTTTGACACTGTAGCGTAGTCGTGAAGGTACTATATTTGATATTATCGCCACTAGATGGCGATGGTAATCACGATTTGTGAAATCCACCGTAAAGGTACCTATCATTTAGGCGAAACAAAGTTCGCCGGGCCAGCTAGTTTCAAATAAGTATAAGAGCGGCGAAATTTATTTTTTCACTGATAAATTACGGATGAAAACGGCAAAATTTTGAGCTATCCCGAGTTTGATTCGCGAGAATTGGTTTGCTAACTTCATGTACATGTAATGTGCAGCTTGAAAGCTAAAAATAAGCATACAAAGATGAATTATGAATATCGTGGCTCTTTGCAAAACAACAAACATCGATACCTAATTATATCGATTTTTTCAACATTGGTCAAATAACATCAATCTATTCGCCATAGCAAACACCTGACTCAATCAAAATATCTTCATTCCTCGCAGTTTTGTGACAATCAGCCACTGACACCAATTTCGACACACAAAAAATGAGCAAGAAATAACCCACTTATCTCTTCAAATCCCAACTTCATACCAGTCTTTGATCTCTTGTCTGAATCGTTACTCGGGGATTGTAAGGAATTCTCCATTTGTCTGAAACCGAGTTTCTGCTCAATTATTTCTTTGCGAGCATCAGTTAAAATCGCCATCCCATGCGAAAAACATCTAACGTTCATTCCTTTGAACTGGAGACATTTATACGTGGAAGTTTGGAAGTTTTCGATCGACAAACTTTGCTATCAATTCGAGCGATAAATGAGATAATTGAGAGAAGTTAATATTCATATTGTCGTTATATTCGGAAAGGAAATAAGGGATTCTTGCTATGAACATATCGAATTTCAGTTTCCTATTTTTTTTTTAAGTTTCACCGTTTCGATATTTAGTGTAACAGTGTTGGTTAAACTGTACATTCCGTCATATACAGGATGTTTCAAAACAAGTCCGAGAAATTTAATTCCTTCTTCAAAATAAAGGGTAGTTAGATATCGCTGTTCAAAGATGGCGAAAAAATAGAATTCAACGAAAAACTTGCGCAACGACTCGGATAGCCTGATTTGATTAGTAACTTTTTCAACAGTTGTAATATTCTCGTAAAATGTACCGTTATGAATTGAAAAAATAAATCGTTAATTATATCATGTCGGGAAAGAGCAATTCATTTCAGAACGACACGTAATGATTCATATTTTCTTTGTGAGAAATCCTGAAAAGGAAATGAAGACCTATTGTGATTGGTCCCTTGTGAATGGAATTCAATAGGTGATTCTTTCAAAATAATAATACATTTTGACTAAAAAAAAAGCTCCTTGTATCTGTAGTAAAAGAAGTGCAGAGCTGAACCGAAAATTCTGTAAAAAATTTGGTGCCTTTTTTGTAGACTATTTTTCTGTGGGACATTTTTATCAATGATAGGATTTCGGTACCTACTAGTTCAGTTGAAAAAAATTTCAGTACGATTAGATAATAAATGCTCTTTGCACATATAAAAAACGAATCCTAGTGAATACAAAACTTACTAGATGACATGATAAATAAATTGAGCAATAATTTTGATTTATCTACATTTTGTCGATAGCACGATTTGAAACAGACGATATTGAAATTCTTTTTTCCTGCAAAAGGTTGGATCCAGATTCAAACTTATCTCCATCATCAACAATCCAGTGCAGAAGACTTCGAAAAATAACTATCCACCCTTGATAATCCAATATTGTTCGCCCATCGAGCACATAAACTGCCTGAATATGACATGTTTACCTAATCAATATTTCGGTTGTGTTGGGCTCTCAAGATTCTGTAATATCAATCTCTATGGAAAATATCCGGCGCGGAAAGAATCACAGAGATGTATCACGTTTCCAACCCAAATCTTCACAACATCGCTGATAACCTACAAATAAAATGCTGTCTGCAGACATCCAGACACTTCCCGCTTCAGATTCGAATGTCGAGACCACATTGAGAAATTTCGGGATATCTTAGAAATACGAAGGTTATGTGGAAGGTATTATGTCTTATGTGCAATTATTTATATATTGAGCCAAAGTGTGATATCTCGACTTTGGAATAGATTCAGGGAGACAGGTTCCGTATTGGAAAGAACAAGGCTTGGTGGGCGACGAAAAACAACACCTGCTCAGGATCGTTTCATCACCGTTTCGGCGAGAAGAAACACTACAACTACGTGTAGAATGCTACGGAAAACTCTTCAAAATGCAGATGGGGTCCAAGTTTCCATCGAAACCATCAGACGACATTTGAGAGAGGTGAATCTAGGTTCTAGACGTCCATTAAGAGGAGTTCCATTAACACGTGACCATAAGCGTCAAAGACTGGAATGGGCAAGGCAATATATCAATTGGAACGAACAATGGCGTAGTGTCCTTTTCACTGATTAATCCAGATATGGACGTTTTTCAAATTCTCGAAGAATAAGGGTATGGACAATCTCACGCATACCCCGTAATCGTCGCTATGTCCAAGAAGTCCATCCATTCCGGAGAGGGTAGTGTTATGTTATGGGCCGGGATGCATATTCATATGTTACCGACACAACCAAGCACGTCGAGAAGCCGAATGATTTCATATAAGTTACCGACGTAACTTTAGGATTCTGTCGGTAACTTATACAAGCAACAAGTCCATCGGCACCTTATATACATATAACAGGTATTGAAAAAAAAAATTGATATATTAGCGAGGATGGTCGATTATTAGTCTGAACAAAATATATGTCTCCAGCCTAAGAGTTCACTGGATGAAACCACCAATTGTATAATCGTTAACTTACAGACAAACTAAGAATTACGTCGGCAACTTATTATGATTATGATTTTTTTATAATTATTAAAGTTATAGTAGGTATGCTTAATTTTTTCGGATGAAAAGTATAGCCTATGTCACTAAGGGATAATGTAGCTTTCTAAGCGTGAAAGAATTTCTGAAATCGGTCCAGTACTTTTCGAGCCAAATCGTATCAAACACACAAAAATGCAAATCTTTCCTTTCTATAATATCAGTATAGATTATTGGTGAAGTTTTGGTGAATTCTCTAAAGTTACTAGGTTTATTTTGGTAATGAGATAAGCAGTATTAAAAATATGCAATATTGCGATAACTGAATGCACTTGTTTGATAAAACCACTACTCGCATAATAGTTAAGTTACAGACAAACTAAGAATTACGTCGGCAACTTATTATTACGTGTTCGGCATCGCTCGGAGAACCGATTGTGTGTTTGTGTCGGTAACATATGAATATGCGGCCGGGATATGCTTCAACGGGCGCACAGATCTACACATTTGTCCTGGGAATATGATCGCCTTACACTATAGGGAGCATGTCATTGACAATGTTGTGCCAAATTTTCACGTTGCTATAGGTGAAACTTTTCAATAGCTAGACGATAACGCTAGACCGAACCGTGCAGCCATAGTTGAGATTGCGCGTGAGAAGCTCGGTATTCCACATTTACCAATACCTCCGCACTCACCAGATTTGAATTGCATAGAACATGCATAGGATATGCTCCGAAGAAGATTAGATAATCATCAACCTACCCAAGAATCCTTAAATGATCTGAGAGAGCTTCTGCCCCGTTTATGGAACCAAATTACTCAAGAAATGTTCAACAACCTCGTGTGTAGTATGCAAAGAAAATGTCAAGCTGTTATTGATGCCCGTGGAGGCCATACATTGCATTGATAGTCTCAAAATGCTTGAGTTCTCTGGGAATGAAATTTCGTTATTTTACTCGATTTTTCTTAACCACCCTGTATACGCTGCAGACCTACAGGCTAAAATTAATTCACAACTTGAAATCATATAAATATGGATTTTCATCACAAAAATCTTATTTTAACTATATTATTTTGCAATTTGAGTCAATATCCTTAACTCATGTGGAGCAGTTCACTAGGAGATTCAACTTCTGTAAATTTTCCTGTTCCAAATGTGGAAGAAGCATCAACATGGGAGGTGAAAATGCCATCAGATACATCAATTCTCATCTTTACACAGTGAAGAATGAATTTATAAAACGAAACCAGCAAATATTGCAGATGTACAAGAGAAAATTCGAACAGAAATTAAAAATATTACGCAAGAAACCATACCCAAGGTTCAACAAGAATTTGTACCTACACCGTTTGGGTTACTGTCAAATACAGCAAGGGTTGCAGTTCGAACATTTACAAAGTCATATTCTGTCCGCTAGACAATGAGTATTCTTGATAATATTGTTAATTTACCTTATGAAGAATGTAATGCGTTACTTTATAAGCACACACAAAACTATTGTATTTTTGTCCACTCTGTACCAATTGGAATCAACATATGATACAGTTTTGGAATCAGCTCAGCTGGAGTAATCCGAAAATTGAGACAAAATGGGGGTGTTCCATTTAAAAAAATGGCGATGACGTCATTACTCGAACGTAATCCACCCTGTATATTAGATTATTATTTTAGAATACGGTAAATTAACATCAAAAATCGACGTGTTTCAGGATTATTTCTTAAAATCAATTGTTTAGCTAAAAATGAATTTGTTCCATACTTTACGGACACAGTGTATATCTCATCAGCATAATTAAATAGAAAAAACTGCCGATTAATATTCATTCAATAAGAACCGTGCCTCCATCCGGACTTCCTGCTGACTAAGCCGATATCCTAATTAAACATTCACCAGTAAGAGAAGAAACAACATCTGACTCACCTCTGCAACAAGAATAACAATGAGCGTGTCATTCGACTCTTTGGGGGACATCCCCTCGACTAGATTCTGTAAAGTGTCCATCAGGTAACTCTGTTTTTCCCGTCGCACAGTAGGCACACCGAGCACCACCGACACACCACTTCGTCCTTTCGACAGCAGATAAGCTAATCTCAAACTGGACGGATCGTCCAGCAGATGCGGCAAAAAATGGTAGGAAGAGGGAAGCCTCAACTTTATCGGCGGGTTTAAACCGGCGGCGGCGTTCATGCCCGACATGTTTTTGAGTATTTGACGTATTTCCGGCCTCAACTCAGGAGGCGAAAGGGTGAATACGGATATGTTGTCGCCGGTGAGGGCAGACTGGTCGATGTGTTGGGTGAGTTGTTGAAGGTCCTCTTGTCTGGCCCGATACATCGTGTCCAGGTATTGCAGCTTCACTTGAAGCTCTGCCAGACGTTGTGTTAGCATCTGTTCGGTGTTTACATCTGGAACAAGAGCGGTTATTAGTGTCGAAGGCAAAACGATTAGGATCTGGTTCATTAGGAACCATCCAGAAAAAAAAACAGATTTTCAGTGGAATTCAAGTAGTTCTCAACCACAAAATAGCCTTCACTGATTCCAGTTATCGAATCCTTCAGTCAGTTAGTACCTAGTTCTTCCTAAAACGGTACTTATGGAAAATCTTTTTTCCAATTGAAACATCCTATATAATTGCATATTTCAATAGATCTTGCATTACCATTTCAAAACCAGGCCATATTTGAAATTTGGCTGAAGGTTTATTTGAAACGTAGATATTTGGAGCGCTCCCTTTGAAATAAAGTTATTATTTTGAATAGCCCGCTATTTCACTTTTGAAGCTGTCACTTTTTGACATTTGACAAGTTGAAACTACGCCATTAATAAAAACGGAACGATACGTGTACTTATCGCTCCATTTCAACAACGCATTGAAATGATCAAAATTCACTATAAAATTGGTGAAAATTTGGCAGAGACGGTTCGTAAAACTCGAACTTTTTGGGTCGTCGTGAAGCACCTTGTCGAACCGCAATACAGAAATTGGAGGAAAAAATTGAGCTGTTGGCACAAATTAGTGATGTGAAGAATAAAACGCGGGCACATCGCTCAAGAACAGCCGAGAATATTGCTACTGTAGCCGAAATTATTGGAGGAAACCCAGGTTTTTCCATTCCTCGTCGTTCTTTGGAATTAGGCAATCCACAAAAGTCGTCCTCGAAGTCGTCACATCGTATTTTGCAACGACTTGGGTCTTTAGGCTTATGAAATTCAATTAACACAAGAACTCAAGCCGGCCGGTCATCAACAAGGTCGTGTCTTTGCTGATTGGGTCCTTGAAATATATAAAATGATGCGGAATTCCATCGAAAAATCATCTTGAGTGATGAGACCCATCTCAACCTTGGAGGCTTCGTCAACAAGCAAAATTCCCGCATCTGAAGCTCGGAAAACCCAAGAGTTATTGATGAAAAGCCTCTCCATCCTAAACGTGTGACTGTTTGGTGAGGTTTATGGTTCGGCAGGGTCATTAGACCATACTTTTTCGAGAATGAGGCTGGAGCAACAGTAACGGCGAATGAATTGCGCTATCGAGAGATGATTAATTATTTTTCATGACCGGAATGGGGATTTCCAGTACCTCAAAATATGCACTTTTCTTCCCATGACGTAATGAAGGGCAGTTTATAACCAATTTATTCACTCTGAATTTTGAAGAACTGATTAATTATTCGATGTTGAAAATGTGATTTCAACACGTGTGAATTCAAACGTCCCTCTGCTGTGACGTCAGTGGCTCAATTTGTAATATGATTGGTTGAAGTTTCTGATGGAGGGGACAAAGCCCAGAGTAACTGAGAGATACGCCGCAATTGTCAATTATTTGTAAAATCTCTGAATATATTCAGTATTCGTATTATATTTGATGTGATGACTATAATGTTTTCGATACATCGTGATATAATAACTTAATTTTCATTAAAGTTGATATAATACTCATTCTCTGAAAATACAGATACTGATGTGACAACCACGCCTACAAATTATAAATAAAAAAAAACATAACCTTCATTATTCGACATTTCGACGTCTTCTCTGCCTATATATAGCAATTTTTCCTGTATAGACTAAGGATAATTATTTTTAATTGAATTTCTCACCTTTCTGCTTACTTGAACCCTCTTTATCTTCAATTATGAGGTCGTGAATTGAATGATATTATGAAGCTTTATGGAGTACAAATGAAAATGTCATGATGATAAAAGAAAAACATCCAAAATCAACATTATATTATGATATTCTTAGGAAAGTGAAAGCAAGGGCTTTTTCAGGCTGAGTTTTTTTTTGTGATTTGGCAATGCTGTCATTTTTATATCAGCAGCACGTCATGTCGAGTACAACCAATCAAAAATCTCTCTAGCCACCGACGTCACACAATTTCCCGCTTCTGCTGATCGTTTGATTTCGATAGATTATTTTTGAGTTCTCAATATTTTTTTAAGCGTACCTATAAATTGATGAAGAAAAATAAAAAAAAATCACGAAAAACGTGAGAATCCAATATGTAACAATATCTGAAGATGAAAATGACTGGAAATGCCCATTGGATGGTATTGATCTGGACAAAGTTCACTTTCAACAAAACGGCGCTACGACCAACACAAGCAACGAAACTAATGATCTTGCACGAGAAAGGTTTCCAGACCGTGTTATCTCTCGAAAAGGTGATCTTTATTGGCCACCGAGATCTTGTGATTTAACACCTTGCGACTTCTTCTTTCGGGGCCAAGTGAAAGAGAAGGTCTTCGCCAAGAGCCCAGCGTCGATTCAAGGTTTCAAAGATGAAATTCGTGAGGACATCGAGGACATAGAGCAGCCACTTCGCGATTTGGTTGTGGAAATTCATGTAAAGGATATGGTCCTGTAGTCGTTGGCTGATATTATTTTCCATTCTGAACGGCATACCTACCTCTTTATTATGAAATGAACATCTTATCATTTATCTAAAAAAATGGCATTCTTCTTTGAATGTCAAAATAACAACTCTGATTGGAAAACCCTTCAGTAGGATCTGGATCCTGCTGTTAATATCGAAATACTAATGTTGATTAAGTATAAAAAACAATTTTCATGGGACAGAAAGCTCCAAAATGTTCAAGAGAAAGATACGGCAAGACTGGAATTGAATGTCACAATATTCATATTGTCTGTGTGATTTATTGGTGCATTATTTCATCATTACAGATAGAGGTCACCAATAAAATTTTTCGCATTTCATACTCATATCCAACTTTATTTATTCGTGTCTAATTGAATTCTTCTTTCAATGACAATTTACATGCAGTTTTGATTGCTAACCGTTTATAAGAGAACACGAATACGCCATTATTTCCCTGTGACAAATGGCATGACCCAAGTCCAAATTATCCTCGAGAAATCCTGCGAGTGAAATAATTAGTTTGGTTGTATCGTAAATACTTGAACATATACATAAAGAACCACGACATGGAAACCCATGACTCGGCAAGCTGTTATTATCTGAGATTCTCATAAGATTGGGACATATGGAAAAGTAATTCTTCAATGTCTTCTAAACTAATGATGCCAACGTTAGGCAGACCTAATAACAGTTATATTCTCTCATATATTCAAGAAGAGATTTGTTCGTATAAATAGTTATACTTCTCCATTATGCCGTTCTCCAGAGGTTTTTGTTCGGGAAGATGAGCCTGTGTAGCTCTTACCATTCACGTTTGCAAAAAAGCTAGAAGTGATTTCACGACCATTACTCTTTGAACTCTGAGCGTTCATTACCTCATTGTTTGCATATAACGAGCAGATGTTTCAGCAAAAATTCGTGGAGTTATCTCGTTACTTCATTGCAGTAATAATTATGAAGTATAGAGGTAGTATGTTTGCTCTGCACCAATATAATACGGCGCTCTGTTATTGACATTCCGTATCAGCAGGTGCTTTTGTGTTAGCATCTTTAGTTCAGAGGCGTATTCAAGTTCATCCTTCTCTGATGGGGACTAAAGTTGGCTGTGAGTCCAGGGTTTGGATCGATATGCGATTTCTTCAAACGCAATTCTTCTCCCCATTTCTGATGGAGGAGATATGTTTACCTCCACTGGTAACACCTTTGGCCTCATCATAGAACGGGAGTGACATGAGGATCTCATTGTTGCGCTCTAATAAATATGCAGGGTGTTACCTAGAACTCAAGCAGAACATGTTTCTTGTTTGGGAGAATACTGTTGTATTCGAAGTTTATCAGTTTTCAGCGAATAACGAGATTTTTAATATTGAGCATATTCCGTGGAAAATATCGGGACATCCAATTTCTCAGTTTGAGCAGGCAAGAATAGTAGCCCTACATCAAGAAGCTCAGTCGAAACGCCGGATTGTGCAACGTTTGAATATTGCACAGACTTCAGTGAGGCGCATAGTGAACCTTCTCCTGGAAACCGGCATTGTTGCCCGGAGACCGGTGCCTGGTCGACCCAGAGTAACATCTGCCAGAGAAGACACGCAAATTGTACTCGAAAGAAACGAGCGGTACCTGTGACAGACCTTCGAAGTCATTTTTTGAAGACCCATCGACGGTTAGTCTCAACCAGTACCATTAGAAGACGGTTGCTTTCCTCAAATTTGAGGGGCAAGAAGACCTTCAAGAGTACCTCGGCTACCACCAGGACATAAAGCTTCCCGTCGGCAATGGGCAGAACACCACCAAGACTAGATAGTCACGATTTTGTGATATTCAACCAGACAGGGTTTGAATAGATCCAGGCAGACAAAAGCGACTCAATTTCGCGAGGTAAGTTATGCCCTCTCAAGACGGATCAATAATGTGCTGGGGGGTATAATGTTTGGTCGACGTACCCCTCTTATTATCGTTAAACGAACAATGACTGGTACCAATCTACGTAGAAAACATCATTGAACCAATCAATATTCCTCTGCCCTACCAATTCAGGGATTATTTTATTCATCAAGATGATAACGCCGCACCACACCCACTACACACGAAGGATACGAAACATTCTCTCAGAGAATGAATTGGCCAGCAAACTCACCGGACATGAATCCAATTGAGCAAGTTTGGAATTACTCACAGAGAGCAATATCTAATCGCCAAAACTCACCTTCAACTGTTTAGAAATTGAGTTTTTTTCTTCTCGAGTGGTATTCGAGATGACATTTTCAGGAGAAAATGTGTCTTACAGTAATATGGTCACATTGGGCCTGTATTGCGCTATTTGACAAATGAGTTATTCATCATAGATCAACTAAACATTGTTTGTTTTTCCTATGGTATTCATTCCCGAAGCTGTCTATGAATTTGGAAAAGGTCAAGGGTAAAAAATTTTGTCGTTAGTAATATCATGAGGGCATCGAATTTTTCGAAAAAAATCGAAAAAACACGTTGCTAAGTAATATTTCAACAAGAAGCATGATTGTTGGTGTTAACAATAATCCGAGTCGAAGACGAGGATTTTTACAATTTTTGTTGAAAAAATATTACTTCGCATTGTGTTTGTTTCGATTTTTTTCACAGGAATAATTAGATGCCCGAATGGTATTTGACTAGACTATTTCATGAATAACAGATTATTTTGGATGCATTATGTATACTCCATTCACAATTATAAAATCACAACTCTGGCCTTGGAAATTTGACACATTCCACTCTGTATCGAAGTTATGACGTTTTTCAAAATATTTTTATGTTCCAAGTCAACACTATGTTGCCCTTTCTACATTCTTAGCGTATTTCTCAGAATGTGAATGAATTGGAAAATATGTGATGGACGAAAATAATTAACGTTTATATGAATTGATAGAAAGGATTCCTTTTCTAGTTATTTGCATGAAAAGTAAAAGAGATCACTGTTGAAATATATAATTTTTCACCATGGAAGAAAATTGCATGCTTTCACATAATTTTCATATGCATGCTTGTGAAGATTTGATGTTTATTATCCTCTTGAACTGAAAGTTCAAGACTTGACGACATCAATTGTTGATTCTAATCAAGAATTCATTAAAAAAAATCAACCCAAAGATATAAGATGAATTGATGGGTAATTACAAGAATCAAGAATAATGGAACATCATATCCCTCTACTGGAATCCGAATATGTGGTATGATTGTGAGGGTGCATAACATTTCTATTTCTAATATTTCTTTATTTCAAATAAATAACAGTTTTATTCATTCATCACAAAGAAAATAAACATAATAACTAAATTAACGAATTTGTTAACAGAGAAACTAATAATTTCAATGCAATATAAATTAATAAGCCTGAAAGCTTTATAGATATACATTTCATTTATTTGATCTTATGAACAAGGAGTAAAATATTCTGGCTGTATAGTAATTTGTTAGTTAAAAAAAGAATCATACATTACTACCACAGTAGGTTTGTACAAATAAAATGGAATATGCTTCACATTTATCATTCACCTGTTCTAAAATAAGACACAAACTCCTGGAATATGGAAAAAACCGATGTATTCTGGTTCAATATAACCTATTTCTACTTTCGGCAAAGGATTGATAGGAATGAAAGCTCCAGTGACACATATTTCAATTTATCGGAATCTGAATCGTTGAGTGCAATATAGTCATATTTCTTCTTTTTTTTAGCTTCTTCGACGTGTTTTTTTCTGAAACTTGAAAACGATCAACAATTATCATTTAGAGACCGATGATGGCCATCCAGAACCCGTTCACTTACGAAAATCGTGCAATTTCATTCTGCAAGTTCTTTCCTCATAATTCCTCGAAAATCCTACCTGAACCATATTTTCCGGTCGCTTTCGTTAGAAGATCGTATAAGGAAGCCTTTTTTTCCATTTACACATCCCAAATAAATTTTGAGCACCAAAAACGATACCGAAACTAACCAAACTTCTGGGGGGCCGGAATTTCGTTTGAAATCTTTCCAAACGGCCAGATACCTAAAAAAACTTCGTTATCAAGTGTAAAAAAGGCGATTAGTACTTACTTTTGCTTTTTTTATGCTTATTAATCGATTTTTGGTCCAATTCAAATTTGCCGTTCGTCAAAAGTCGTGAAAGGAAAAAATGACACTTACACGAAATCGACGGGAAACTTCTTTTGGACGACGAAGAGCGGGAAAATAGGCGATTCCTTATCGATATTTCGCCCCAAAATCGCCGATCGATTCGAACTAACAAAATGTGGAATATCTTTGATACTTTTACTTTGATGTAAACAAAGCAACTGGCAACAACGTTTCGTAATTAACAATATTCTCTGTACGCGCACAGATTTTTCATCAGGTGCACCAATTCCTGAAAACGAAACCATGGCCAGAGTTGTGATTTTATAATTGTGAATGGAGTATATGTAGGATTAATTTTCGTTGACAACAACTGTCAAGTTTTGCCTCGGGAAAACCCGAAAAAACTGCTGACAACTGCTGCCATACAGTTTTTCCATCTAGAAACCATTTGTGATTGAAAATTGCGGGTTTCTCATTGGTGGAAATCAAGACGAGGGAAAAAGTCGTAAGTGATATCACGAGGGCATCCAATTTTTTCGGAAAAAATCGAAAAAACACGTTGCTAGTAATATTTCAACAAGAAACATATGAGCTGGTGGCAATAAAATTTTGAGTCGAAGACGAGGATTTTTGTACCTGCACGAATGCTTTTTGTTAAAAAAATATTACTTTGCATTGTGTTTTTTCGATTTTTTTCACTGGAAAAATAAGATGCCTGAATGGTATTTGACAAAACTATTTCATGAGTAACAGATCATTCTCGATGCATCATCTGAGTATTATTTATTTTCGTTGACAACAACTGTCAAGTTTTGCCGCGGGTAAACCCGAAAAAACTTCCGACATACAGTTTTTCCATCTACACCTTTTCCAATTGTAATTCAGAAAACGTAAAATGTAATTCAGAAAAGCAAATTTGAATTTCAGAAAATGGAAATTGTAATTCAGAATAGTAAGTTGATACATATCATATACTATTCTGAATTACAATTTCCATTTTCTGAAATTCAAATTTGCTTTTCTGAATTACATTTTACGTTTTCTGAATTACAATTGGAAAAGGTGTAGAAACCATTTGTGATTGGTGGAAATTAAGACCAGTTTCCATGTTTTATCGATGAGAAACGAGTGTTGCTAACTTAAAAATGAAATGAGTGAAATAGACAAGAATAAATATCGAAAAATTTCGATTTCCACTCATTTTTCCCATTTTATCTCATCCTGCATAAACCAAAAAGGACCAAACAAAGATTTTCTATCAAATATATTGCAGCTGAAATAGAGAAAAATATTTATCCAATTTCCAGAACATAGATTGTTCCTTGAAAAACCTAGGCGGGCAAATCGACGATGTGTGTATTATATGTGTGGTAGAGAACTATTCATTGCCGTTCTTTTTCAACTCTTGAGTTGTGTTCGTATAAGCATTAATAGTTTCCCAATAAAAAAATAAATACAACATCGTTCATGAATCCATGAATGGATAAATGGAAACGTGCTGTTTGTGAGTTGAAACATGCGGAATGATTTCAAAATACCAAAATCAAACTCACGATTTGTGCAAACAAAACATAACAGTTATCTACTGAATTTTCTCGATTATATTCTCGGAGATCCTTTCATAAACAAAGTTATATTCTATTCTTTTTATTTTGATTTGACGTGCACAACATAAGAGTTTCTTTTCTTCAAGTTCTGGTAAGAAATGGAAAATGGGTTGTATGTTTCACCCCTTTCATAGATTATAACAAATAAAGCCCCTTTACACGCACGGTTCAAAGTTCCACCAGATTCTTACTCGATTATATTCATGCGTTTATGCGTGAAATTCTCAATTTTTACTATTTACAGCAAACTTCACTTTTACTCAGACGCCAATCCATTTTGGCGTTCATATAAAATAATGATGTCCCTATACATAATTCATGGTTTGCGTAATTCATGTTCAATACATTCGAATATTCATTTCGACTCGGTTCAAATTGAACAAACATATTCCCCTCAGGAAGCTTCGAAGACATGAAAGTTTTACCACTTAATTTTCGATTGTATTTACCTTTTACCTTACCAGAAAGGGAATGCAATCAGCATACAATGGGAATACTAAGCGCCCATAAACACATAAGTGTAATTTCTTTCACATAACATCACCTCGTAAAAGTAGCCGGAGCACAACATCGCAATTCTCTGTGACCTTAACCATGAATTCTGCTGCATTGATTCATTATTATACGAAGATATGGCACGGCATTCCAATAACAAAGATAATTAGATTTAAATTGTTATGACTTGAGTCCGGTATTGCGCTATACAGGGAGATCCTTGAAGACATTTTTTAGGGCTCGAGATGAACGCAGTGAATTGCGAAGTTGAGCTTTGCTGTCAGAGATGAATTCTTCGAAAGGAATGGGATTCATTGAACTGGAATTCAGACAACCTGTATGGCCAATAGAACTTCTTGTTGACAGACTCTGTCTTATGAAAAAAGTCAAAGTATTCAAGCTTTCGCTGGAATTATTTACAATAAGATGAATGATTCCTAATCTGCCCCGTTGCAAAGAAGAAACATTTCAGAAAACTGTTTATATTTTCTTACTTCCTATGAATTTCCTCAGGAATAAAGGCAAATCATGCACCAGAAGGTTGTAAGACAAATTGGTTTGAAATAATCCGTATAGCAATATGTAATTGGTTTTTGATCGTCTTCGCCACCACAATACAGTGTGTTGGAGAGGAAACAACGTCATGTTGTTGAAAAGGTCTTCTCCTCCTGAATCAGAAAGTGAACATTTTTCGAGATCTGATTATTTGTTTACATGATATATTGGGCTTTGAAAATGGAACAAGTCAGGATGGTAAAATTCGATCAAAAAACGAACAAATGCTCAACTTTCATAAATTGGTATAAATTTTTCTCTCACATTCTGAAGCATTTCTGGGGCAATTCTGCTATTCGTCGATAATTCGCTGGCATAATTCTTTCACAGAAACGCATTCTGTGACACAACTTTTCGATTTTAAATCCCTCCAAAAATTACCCAGGAATGATTTGAGGCGGAAGTATGAGCAAAATTCTTAGAATGAAAGGGAGATAGCTCAATTTGAGTATTTCTAGATTGAACGAACTATTCATGACACTGAATCGTGCGACTTGCAACACAACCACCTGACCAAGGGATTTATTGAAAACAAATAGGTATCATTTTCCATGTACTCTATTCATTTTTATATTCCATCCCGGTTGGATATGACATTCTGACACATTTCACCGTGTATATTTTGAAAATTTTAGGTTATAGTCATTTTCCTGTCAGATAAATACGCAACGTTGTCCTTTCTACGTAGGATTCGTGATTACGTAATAATCGAAATGTTTTTTAACTCCGCTGAGATAATGAATTTGAGAAAATATTATGTGAATTCAATCTTCCCAAAGATCCCGCGAATGTTGAAGAAACTTTTTTCTCTGTTAATACTTGAAATATTTCGCGTTCCGAAGATTCAGTTATGCTATTTTCCTGTACGGAAATCGAGAATCGAGTGTTGAAATTTTACTGAAAAAAAATGGACAAAAGAGTTCGTTACTTTGTGATAGTTCATTCGACAAAAAAATAGAAGTACTCGAATAACCCGACAGAAACACTTCTAAACGAACAGACGGACCTATTGAATTGCCCACTTCTTAAAATTCTCAAGAAATTAGCCTACAGAAGACATTTGAATACGTATTTGCACAACTCGAAATATTCCAGTATGTAAATGTAGTAGTACTACGAAACCTGATGTGTTAAACCTTAAAAGAACTAACTCCATTTACAAAGTTAAAACAAAATAAAAATAAATCGGCATCGGCAACGTCTTTCAGAATTATTTCACAGTTCACGAGTGTCAACCTGCGTCAGTTTCAAGTAAAAGAACTTGATAAATCCAAATCATGGCCAAATGGATACTTTATGAATGTGAATGGAGTACCTATCTATACATAATAATAATCTTTATTATATAAATACAAAGGAGTATTTCACAATAAAATAAAATGAATAAAGTTGATGAGCGATAAGTGTTGTTCCACTTGTTTCGCATAAATGATGACATAATGTGAGCTTTCACATAAAAAAAGTCTTTCACTGAGATCTCTATGTTTTTTTTAACTTAAATTCTATCATCGCTATTGAAAAACCCGTTACTCATATATTCTAAGTAATCAGAAATGGTTGCGCCTATTCGAACATAACCAAACCATCTATAGTTAACTCAATGTGATACATGTAAAAAAAAATCAGCGCCATTAAATACTAAAATAAACATAATGAAAATACCGTAAATCTCGAATCGCACAGATGAGCACCATTCTGCACATAATGCTAATCATTCTGATTTTAAAACAAAGTGGAGATAGTCGCTCCATTAATTCACTGTATGTATGGTCTGACAATTAAAATGGTGCACCGTTTACCGACATAATAATTGCTACTTACCAATTAACCCGACCACTATTAAGTGTAGCGGTTTACAAGACACATCATTATATGCTATGATAGTCAGCAAGCCTAACGTCTTCGCATGTTGAACTCTGAAATGACAGCAGAAGTTGTCGAATTTTCAGGAGCTCTTTGGCATTGTAGTACGCTGTATGCAGGTAGATACGTTTGCCTCTACGAAGAATCGGGATTGAACATTCTGAACAGACGTGGGCCAAATATTCATTTGAAAGACATTGTACATAATACATGGTTGCCTGACATCTGTATTAGAAATGAACGAAGAGAAGGGGATGAACCAACCGAGCACACCGGTGGTGGAGCTACGGCTGTAAATTCAGTGCCCCATACAGTAAAATCTAATTTCTATTTACTCTTCTTTAACTGTGTAAATGGAGTTAATTCTTTTAAGGTTTAACTGTGACACGGGTTTCGTAGTAGGTTTTAATACATTTTCATACTGGAGTATTTCAAGTTGTACAAAAAGGTATTTGTCTTCTGTGGGCTTATTTCTTGAGAATTTTGAAAAGTGAGGAATTTCATAGGTCTGTTCGTTTAGAAGTTTTTCTGTCGGGTTATTCGAGTACTTTTATTTTTTTTCGAATGAACTATCACAAAGTAACGGACTATTCTGTTCATCATTTTTCAGTAAAATTCAACACTCTTGAATTCCGTACAAGAAAATAGCATAACTGAATCTTTCAACCATGTTTATATACGTGAAATATTATCAGTATTAACAGAGAAAAAATTTCTTCAACATAAGCCAGGTCTTTGGAATTATTGAATTCACATTATATTTTTCAGATTCATTATTTTTCCAAAGTAAATAAACATTTAGATAAATAAGTAATTACTACGACCTCTATGTTGAGAGGACAACGTTGCTTAGTTTTCTGACAGAAAAATGACTATAACCTAACATTCTCAAAATATACACGGTGTAATGTGTCAGAATGTCATGGCCAACTGGGATACGTTATGAAAGTGAATGGAATATATGGAAATGAATTATCCAAGCAAATGAACTCAGCTTGAAAACTTGTTAAATTACAATGAACGTAAAACGTGAAGACAACAAGTCTATTTTTTTTTATGAAGCCTGAAGGTTGACAGGTGCATACAGACCCAACTGAGAAAACCAGAACGAACGATATAATAATTATATTGATCCAAATTGATATGCTATTTTTCATTGATTCTTCATTGAAACACTTAAGATCAATCAAAATCCAATAACATTGAGAATGATGTCAGTCTTCATTTTCCTTTTCTGTTTGAACGCAGGATAAACAGATTCAGAACATAAATTTGTATAGCTATTTATTTGAGAATCACGGTGTACGCATTAACATATCATATTATAATATGTATTATGTTCTATTGTTAACATCCATATAAGGTTACTAGATTCTTAATAGCTTTCTGATGCACGTATAAGTTAGTACATACATTTCTGATAATAACGACCCATATATTTCATGGTCTGGCTGTAAGTGATATTCGATAGATGGGCGGCACAGAACACATGGTGAATTGGTTTACGATTGAACAATTTGAACATTAGGAATGAAACCTTTCGTTCAATATTTCCATAGTGGTATTGGCGAAAAAAGCCCAGATCCCATAAAGCAATATTAACCATACCAAACAATAACTCCTTCTGGATTCCCAGGAATCTATTGTGTATTATTTAAAGAATAATAATAAAAATTCCATTCTGCCTCATTGGACAGATAGCCAGTATCATTCAAAATTAATTTGATGAAAAGCAGGAATCACAAGGGAAAGTTCCACTTAACCCTTGATATATCACTTACTAGCTTGCGCTCCCTTACATCGAAAGCGCATCATTTCTCGTGGCAAGAAAATATTTCTGCCCGACACGGTTTTGAACTCTGGTTCATTCGAATGGCAATCCCAAAGCCAAGCAAAGTACTGATACTTGACATGTTTCAATTTTATTATATATGAAGACGAAATAAAACAATTTCCTAGGTCCTATAACTAAAACAATCCATCAAATCAATAATATAACATACGAAGAATAATATTATTCTCCATTAGGGTCATTCAGTGAATTTTTTCAATATAAAAGGACGATTTCGTTAGACATATGATTCATCTGAAAAGTTGATGTTTTGGAAGAAATCAGGATCAATTACAAGTCGTCATAGAGGTCATTTAGGAACACAAGACGACTTAATGACCAAGTTTCTTCAATTTTTGATTCAGCACGATCTTAAATCGATTCGAATAAAATATTTTTCCAAATTTCGCCAAGTTGTTTGTCCTAAAAGGCCAAGTTCTTAAGAATATCGATTCTTTTGTAATCCAGCAGTAGGTACAGGCATTCAGTGCATGAATAATTTTTATATCGAGGAATATGATGTCCCACTAGACTTCAGTTGGTACTGGTAGTATAGTCTGGGTGCCGGTGGAACAAATTGCAAATTATCAATAAAGTTTCCCTACTCTACAGGGTGGTCCAGATCGTAACCGAGAAATGTTTCCTCTCCGAGATACGGGGTGTTAACATTATAGAAAAAAAATATTTTTTATTAATATCTTTCACACTGCTTGAAATATTTTTATGAAATTTGAGACATATACTCCATTCACAATTATAAAATTACAACTCTGGCCTTGGAAATTTGACACATTCCACTCTGTATCGAAGTTATGACGTTTTTCAAAATATTTTTATGTTCCAAGTCAACACTATGTTGCCCTTTCTACATTCTTAGCGTATTTCTCAGAATGTGAATGAATTGGGAAAGATGTGATGGACGAAAATAATTAACGTTTATATGAACTGATAGAGAGGATTCCTTTTCTAGTTATTTGCATGAAAAGTACAAGAGATCACTGTTGAAATATCATTTTTCGCCATGGAAGAAAATTGCATTGCTTTCACATAATTTTCATATGCATGCTTGTGAAGATTTAATGTTTATTATCCTCTTGAACTAAAAGTTCAAGACTTGACGAAATCAATTGTTGATTCTAATCAAGAATTCATTAAAAAAAATCAACCCAAAGATATGAGATGAATTGAGGGGCATTATATCCCTCTACTGGAATCCGAATATGTGATATGATTGTGAGGGTGCATAACATTTCTATTTCAAATATTTCTTTATTTCAAATAATTAACAGTTTTATTCATTCATCACAAAGAAAATATACATAATAACTAAATTAACGAATTTGTTCACAGAGAAACTAATAATTTCAATGCAATAGTAACTGAGTTTTGGTTATAAATTAATAAGCCTTAAAGCTTTATAGATATACATTTCATTTATTTGATCTTATGAACAAGGACTAAAATATTCTGACTGTATTGTACTTTGTTAGTTAACAAAATATTCATACATTACTACCACAGTAGGTTTGTACAAATGAAACGAAATAGGTCAAACATATGCTTCACATTTATCATTCATATGGAAAAAACCGATGTATTCTGGTTCAATGTAGCCTATTTCTACTTTCGGCAACGAATTGATAGGAATGAAAGCTCCAGTAACACATTTCAATCCATCGGAATCTGAATTCACCTACCGTTGAATGCAATATAGTCATATTTCTTCTTTTTTTAGCTTTTTCGACGTGTTTCTTTCTGAAACGTGAAAACGATCAACAATAATCATTTAGAGACCGATGATGGCCATCCAGAACCCGTTTGGCGTTTACTCACGAAAATCGTGCAATTTCATTCTGCATGTTCTTTCCTCATAATTCGATCGTTCAAGGAAGCCTTTTTTGTCCATTTACACATCCCAAATAAATTTTGAACACCAAAAACGTGTAAAAAGGTCGATTAGTACTTACTTTCGCTTTATATATGCTCATTAATCGATTTTTGGTCCAATTCTCAAATTTGCCGTTCGTACTCACGCCAAAAGTCGTGAGAGGAAAAAATGACACTTGCGCGAAATCGACGGGAAACTCCTTCTGGACGAGAAGAAAGGAAAAATAGTCGATTTCCTATCGATATTTCGCCTCAAAATCGCCGATCGATTCGAACTTACAAAATGTGAAATATCTTTGATACTTTTACTCTGATGTAAACAAAGCAACTGGCAATGTCGTTCTGTCATTAACAATATTCTCTGTACGCGCACAGACTTTTCATCAGGTGCACCAACTCCTGAAAACGAAACCATGACCTCCTATGTGATTCAATAAAAGTGAATGGAGTATAGGTCTTTATGATTGCATTTTACAAAGTAGGTATGATTTAAAAAAAAAATTTAGATATGGTTTGCTGAGAAAAAGCCGCGAATACAAAAATTTTCACAGAGAAAAATGTGGTAGACTCTATACCTAATTAAGCTATACAGAAAGTAGGAAAACTTTATTAATAATTTGCAAATTGTCCCACCGGCACCCAGGCTATAGATTTTTGTCATCAACTTGACAATAATGGTACCCTAGTTCAACTATCCATACCGTAAATGTCTTTTTCTCGTGAATTCCCTTCCTAGGTATCAAACCGAAATGATGACGCATATCAAGAGAGAAAGACACTACCATAATTTCCATTGCCTCCCATCAAACTTCCGCAAACGACTTATTCTCAGAATCTTCCAAGGTCATAAACCATCAAGGATCCCACTTCTCAGTTACTGTTACTTTAATGAGTGATTCCTCTCACACCTTCATCCGAAACCGTGGTTTATTGTTCTCCACAACCGCTTCATGTCCGGATATCTCCTAGACGACCGTTGTGCATGTTCAATGAATAACTTTTAGGTCTTCATTAGTCGCCGTAATTGTTTCGGCGATGTTATTCCTTCTGTTGTCTTCAACATCAGTTTCCTTTCACTTATGGAAAGGTGTTTCAACCGCAGGTTCATTATAAATGAGTAATGATTATCTGGAAATAACGATGGTGTATTCGTGTTAAATATTAAGTTCCTCCTGTGGATTTGATTGAGGGAGATCATGGCTTCCATGGCGATCAATGAAGGGAAGTAGTTTCAATGTTATGGGAGATCACTTCAAGTTCTATTGTGAGAGGTGTTCAAAACGGAATTCTAATGGATTATTTCCTAAATCTCATCATTGAAATAATCGCATTATGAGAAATGAGAAAGGTCCGGAACACAAATGGAAGAAAGTGAAATATAACATTACAAGCGACCCGCCCCGGCTTCGCACGGATGCAATGCAATCCTTATAAACAACTGTGCCGGCGCCGCACCGCTATGTCCCTGCATTTTACATCTGTAATATCTTCGGTAATATTCATTCATTTCATTGATCTATATTGAATGGACAATGTATTTAAGGTACTCAATCGTATGAGAATTAATGCTGTATTGCTTAAAATAACTTCCTAAATGAGCCATAAGGCTAAAAAATGGTTATTGTGGGTTATCCTTGAGAGATAGACATATACAGGGTGTCCTAAGATGTTCCGAACAGCCAATATCTCGGCTCTCAGACAGGGTAGAAAGTTCAAACAAAAATTATTTCAAATGGCATCAAAAACTCTACCAGAATCCGTAATCCGTCGTTAATATCCTGTTTCTAATTACCACCCCTGAAAAAACTACCCCCAGATATTTTTTCAAATGACACCCTTATATTTTCTCACTCTAAACGATTTCCTAGTAGTAGAAGGAATATGATAAAACAATTTTCATCATTTTACATAAAATATATATATTTATTAATAATAATCATTTCCGGCACATTCACCATTTTTCTCAGTCCATTCTATACTCTATAATTATTACATATTCATTTCGAAAACTGGCATTGTTTTCGGTGGCAAACATTTGAGAATAGAATAATAATCATAGAGTATAGGACATAGACATAGAGAACGGACTGAGCGAAAATGGTGAATGTGCCGGAAATCATAATTATTCTTTTTAAGGGTTGAATTTACGTAAAATGATAAAAAAATTGTTTTAACATATTTCTTCTTTTACCAGGGAATCGTTTAGTGTGAAAAAAATATAAGGGTGCCATTTGAAGAAAATAACTGGGGGTTGTTTTTTCAGGGGTGGTAATCAGAAACATAATTTTAACGATGGATTCTGGTAGAGGTTTTGATGCCATTTGAAAAACTTTTTGTATGAACTTTCTACCATGTCTGTGAGCCGAGATATTGGCTGTTCGAAACATCTTGGGACGCCCTGTATATTTTTGTTACTGCAGAAGAGATACTAATCATCAATAATATATTTCATTCACATATTGATGGTCACAAGAATTCATAGTGATCAAATTTTCGAGAGGAATCATTTTTAATAGTCGAAATTCCTATTATTGCTTGTTGTGTTCCTGTTTTTCGTGCCCTGAGGATGGCCTCATTCACGTCGAAACGTCGAAAAATACAACGGATTCACCTCCAACGTTGTATAATTGACCTCAATCCAACCAAAAATCTAATTTCTCAATATTACCATTGAGTTTAAATATATTTAAGTATAATATATAATATATAATATTATAATATATTTAAGTATATTTAAACTCAATGATATTACTGAAGTCACAAATTTGATTGTTGATGACAAAATATTGTGAAAAAATTCAATATTTTCGAAACTAATCCACGGATTCTCAAACGAAACAATGAATAATGAATATACAGAGTGTAACAGCCAAATGGAATAAATTCGATAACGAATAAATGAGGGGGTGTTTGGAAAAACGCTCGGACGTTGATTTGTAATGAAAAATGCGGATATTTTTCAAGAAAATAAAATTATATGGGGGTTTCCATGCGATCGTGGCCAATACCAACTTTCTTATTTCAAATGCAACTCCCTGTATATTATTTATTTTTTGGATTCTTCAGAAAATTCTAGACATAATTCATGTACGATGTCCTATACCTATCTTCAACTTATTCGGAAATATTAAGTGTTTTCAGATTTTTTACAAAAATTAACATTTTGAATGAAAATTATTTCATTTCACAAATTCAATACATTACACTCAATACTTATTTCTCATTTACCTCTTGATATGAAGAAAGTAAGCAAAAACCATTACTGAGAAGAAAGTAAAAAAACACCAGATTAATGTTGCCAAGACGTTCGCGGCGAGCATTTTGAACATTTCCTTCATTGACATTAATGTTTTTTTTTGTTTTTTTTTTTTCCAAAATTAAGAAATAATCAGTATTACTTATTGGGCCTTAAGTGTAATGTACCGAATTTGTGAAATAAAATAGTTAAAGATAGGTATAGGACATTGTGCATGAATTGTGTCTAGAATTCATTGAAGAATCCAAAAAATAAATAATATACAGGGGGTGCATTTGAAATAATAAATTTGGTATTGGCCACGGTCACATGGAACACCATATATAATATTATTTTCTTGAAAAATATGCGCATTTAAAACTACAAATCGATGTGTCCGAGCGTTTTTCCCAACACGCCCTTATTTATTCTTTATCGAATTTATTCCATTTGGTTGTTACACTCTGTATGTATCATAAACTGACTTCTTTGAAGAATGTTTATGATCGGGTCATTATGAGATTGAATGGGTAGTTTTTGAAAAATTTCAGAAAATTTCAAGATTCTTCTTTCATCATCAGCTGCCAACCCGAGAATATTCATGTGTATTCGATGTGCTGAGCTTTATTTTTTACATATTATTCATGAGCTGCTACAATCGAACGAAAGGATCGAAGGAAAGTCTACCGACTTCAGTTGATGCGTTTGGGCCGAGCATTACGAGAAAAACGTTTTTTTGGCAGCATGATAATGATCGGCCACATGTTTCGTCGCTCGTTGAAAAGTACTTAGGTCTTAGAAACGCCCAAATGGAAAGTCCTACCCCACCTGCCTTACAGCCCAGACATTACTGCTTCGGATTAACGTCTCTTTCGGTGGATGCAGCATGGCCTGTTTGACCAGCACTTCTCCAATTACGATGAAGTCGAAAAATGAATCGATGCATGGTTAGCAGCCAAAGAGCCTGTCCCTTTTCGCGATGAGATCTATCAATTGCCATAAAGATGAGAAAAAGTAGTGGCTAGCGAAGGAAAATACTTTGAACATTTATCACAATAAAGCTGTGGAAAGAAGAGAAGTCTCAAGTCGCATTCCATTCATTCCTTGACATATCAGAAATTCAATAATATGTGGATAAGTCGGGATAAGTAAAGATTTTATTTGATTTTTCGGGCGTCAGAAAAATCACCGTATCGAACAAAATCTCTATGGTGACAATATTTGCACGTCATTCTGAGGTCACCAAGTATTGGTCGCAGGTCAAAGGAACAGCAGGGCTAAGCGACCTCAGATAACGTGATATGCCATCTTCAACAGAATGTAAACAATCACATCTTTCCAATGCAAAACCAACTCACCTTCACCTGCTTTGTTCTCTCTCTCCCGAAGCAGCGGTGTGCACCTCTTCCGTTACGTAACAAATGGAACCTTGAAAATAAATTAAACAAAGCAGGAAATAAGGATGAATGGCAAAAGCCGATATCTCGCAGTGAGACACTCTCATGAATAACCCAATAACCCAAAGCCATCGATTGAACCTGCATTTCTGTAGGGATTGGAGCGAAAAGTTGGCAAAGACGTGAGCGAGACGACATTTATCCTACTTGAAGGCCTCTTCGTGGGAACATCTTCGGGGCAAATTCAACATAACGGATCCCGATAGGCGTTCGACAATCCATCAGGGAAAACGAACGGCTGAGTACGCCGACTGTAAGTGCTTATAAATACCCGGCGCGGCGTAGGGATGTGCCTATCCGCGTATTGGCGTGTTGGCAGATGAAGTGTGTCGTGAAATAGTAATGGGCTATTTGGTTTTTGAGGAATTCAAACGAGAGTGCTTTCGCCAATACCCAAAAGACTTCGGGTTCCTTCATGGATACATTTTATCACGGATATGACTCATGCTGGTTAACAGAAGTGGAAGAATTCACTACCGCAGGGGAGGCAAACCCAACTAGCCTACACTCCCCTCAAACCCGACGCACGCCTGTAATAGATTTGGCATCATGAGGAAACAAGGAGAAGGGCAATAGGAATACATTCAGATAATTACATTTGAGAATATTCGACTGGTGTAAATTATTTCATTTCGAAATCTTTAGAGCAACAAAAAGTACCAGTTCCCAAGAAACGATGGATTTTGTAGTTGTTATGGCTGCTCAAAACGATTTATATTGTTTCAGGTAGAAGAAGCATCTTTATTAACAGCTGTTTCGTACGAGGTCTTCATTATTGTAACATAGAAGTGACCGTGGATATCGTATAGCACAATAATTTATAAGGACCCTGTATTTTGAAGGTTTCGCCTTCAACCACGGTAGGTATCATTGGAAGTATTCCAGTTGTAACACGACGAATCACAGATCTCACTCTTCTACTTCTAGTGATCAAAAGGGCAACCCATGAAGATAGAGATAATGACAGAATTAAGAGTCAGAGAGCCAGGTCCTCTCTGAACCATTAGGGGAGAGTGGGGTAAGATGGGGTACTTAACATTGAGAGGTGAATAAAATAATAAAAAACTCAGATTCTTGAATTGAACTTTGGAATATGTAATTGTACATAACAAGTGAATAAATTTCAGCATAAAAAATAAACTTCTTCGAAGGTTTGTATTATTAGTAATAATTTTCCGTTTACCGAACAAAACTTCATATTACCCCACCTGGTGGGGTAAGATGGGGTTAGTACGGGGCATGATGGGGTTAGTCACTGGCAATGTCCACAAACGTGAACTGTTTCGTCATCTCCCTCTCCTGCACAAGAGCAGTGAGCCCACCGTTGACACATGGAACACTGAATCCAGCCTTCAGAAGACTGTGAGTATAAATAACCACCATTCTGCTGCCGATGAGAAAGAACTGCTCCGTTTCCGCTTAGGAATGGTTTTTGTCACTTTAGCTTTCTTTTCTTCTTGTTTTGATGTGTCTTGCAAGGTTTTACTCTGTTTGTTATGAGATTTATTCGTTTGAAAAAATCTTTTCAGCCAAAATTTGCTTTTTCTTAATTTCTTTTTATGACTTTAAATTAAGTTCTACTTGAAGCTCATTCTGAGGGAAGAAAATACTATATTAGGAAAAAATTGATGGAATAAGATGGGATACACCCCATCATGCCCTATTGATATATCCCCATCTTGCCCCACTCATACTTTTTTGGCATTTTTGGATTCCTTTCAGGTTAGGGTCAAACTTAGAGATTTGAGAAGATATGAAAATGAATGGTTTATGAATACACTTTCCAATGATATATTATTCAGTTTGACCAGTTGTTGTGGCTAATCTCTAATGAACAGTAGTCTGGCACTGAATAAACCTACTTTATGATGAAATCAGAAACATTTGGCACAAAAACATGCGTAAATGACAAACAGTTCAGTCAAACTGGCCCCCACTTATTGGAAGTTTTCTCACGTATTCCCTAATATTATTACTGGCACTCTACGCTAGGTTGCAGCTTCTGAAAGGAGCTTATCTACCCCATCTAACCCCGGTACCCGTCTTGTCCCATTCTCCCCTACATCTCCTCAGCAAACCTACCTAGTGATATTCATCAAAAAAGTAAGCATTGAGCAAAACTTCAACAAGAAGCTATGTGAGAAGGAAGATTGAGAAAAAAAATGCACTACCCAAAATTACAAAGTAGTATTTACTTTGGTATTCAGATGGTTCCAAACCACGATAGGGGCTACCGCTGGAGTATACGGGGCAAGAACCAAGTGTTTTTCGAGCAGAAATACTTGCAATCGAAAGATGCTCAGACATAAGCTTGTAAAGAAAATATCAAGGTTATGAGGGTCAGTCTTATAGTCAAGCTGCTATCAAAGCAAAAAACTCCTATAGTCCTATGTCATCGACTCAAAGCTGATATGGAAGTACCGAAGGTAACTTTATGAAGTAGGCAAGAAAAACAATGTCTCTTTAGTCTAAGGTTCCAGGTTCACCCAGGAATCAAAGGAAATGAAGAGGCCAACACACTTGCTAGAAAGAGCGCACAAACGCCACTCACTGGCCCAGACCCTATCTGTGGTATGGGCAAATGCAGATAGTTTTTGGAGAAAGAAGAAACTCAAAGAGAAAAAATCTGAAGGAATATTACAGGAATAGCTCATTCCAAAAAGTTTCTTCAAGATTTTGGAACTGTCAGAACTAAGAATCATATCGATCTTAGAAAGAATAAGATAAGGAGGAAACTCCTGTTCACCTGGTTACAGAATGCCTCGCCATTGCAAGCTTGCTCAAGGAATGTCTTGAACAAGAATATTATAGGGAGAGAGAATGAGGATTGAGCCTAGTTGTAGCCTCCCAGGTACTGGGATTCATTGCTCTAGTGTTGGAGGGCGAGCTGCAGATAGCGCAGTGGCGAAAACAGCGCTGATGGGACACACAATAGATTTCGAAATCGCAGTGGAATGTAATGTAACACCCTTACCAAACTGAACTAAACTAAAAAATCTCGACGAATGATTGCTCCGAATTAACGATTCTAGTAGCCGTATCCCTATCACCGGTGTGGCCGGTAGGTCCATCTCGGAAAAGTTTAGTTGTAGTGTTTCAGAAGGCAGGCAACCATGCACCCCAATTTTTTCTGTTCACGTTGATTTTGTGCGATAGTTTTATATTTCCTTGGATAATAAATTTCGACGTTGTAAATGACTTCCGTTTCAGCGAAAAGATGCTAAGTCCATTCATCAGAGCTGGTTCGTTGAGTGCAGCCCTCTCTGTTTGTCTCCGTTCGTGTTCTCTGATCCGTGTATGAATGCTCCTTAAACTGAATTTGGAGAAATTGAAACCCTGTTGAACCTGGTCATATTCCAACAGAATCTTGTGTTCGTGCCATTCGTTAAAAAATAATGTACCTTGGGTGTATTTATCAAGCATGTCTACTGAAAAGTGAAAACCTTCGACGCAGAAGACTCAATTATCTCTAGAAACGCTTTTTGTTCGTGTAATTAGCGGTTAGTGGAAAATATCGTCATGAGAACCCCCTTTTCCGATGAAGCAGAATAAACCAACAATCCACTATTCACTTCTCAGAACAAGTTTCATTCAGGGAATGGAATAATTAACCAACTTCCTTGTTATGAGCTCATTCTAGATCCAATCCCTCCAGGTTTCAATTCCCAATATCGGTTTCTTGGTAAAAGAACTTTATATTGAATTGCGAGACTACGTGAGAGCAATATCGACTTCCGAGGTCCATTCTCGGGCGAAACCATTGACCCACAGGCTCCGTCTGATGGCTGCTGAGTGGTTTCTTGGATTCAATAGTTTGTGTGGCGACAAAGCGTCCAATACATGAGAATGATCATTGGAAAGGCCGAGGAATTAAGCGATATGTTTCGAATAGCATTGGATGCTGAAATGTCGCTTCATAACGACAAAGATAATACACTCGCACTCCTTGATATTCGCCTGCTGGGCAGTCACGATCACCAAGATTACACGGTTGATAGGGTATTGTTTCTTATATTCCATATCTCATACTGAAGATCAGATGATGATCTTTTGATCTTATCAGCTGCGAATTCAATTTCCGTTTATCGTGGGAAAGATGCGACTTTTCTGCAGATTATAATGTTTCAATTGTTCAATAGGATAAGGTGTTCCATCTCAGACGGGCCACCCCGTATATTTCTTATCCCATAGTGATTTAAAAATATCCCGAAACACGTCGATTTTTGGGGAACATCTTTTGGTCTTAGAAACCTCTTTACAACGGTGGATGAAAAACATAATTTTCTTCTTGTGGGGACATCTTTAGTCCAAGATTCTTGTGACTCAGCCTGAAAATTTGGACGAACTACGCCAACGAATTTCAAATGAGTGTTGTCAAATAACTCCAATTATGCTGAAGCATTTTAGAAACGATTTGTAATCATGATTGTGTTATTGTATGGATGTCAGTGGAAAACAAATTGAGCATTTGATTTGAAAGGAGATTTAATTTTTTTGATTTTAATCATGATAAAAAAATCACATTTTTGATGAAAGTGATTTATTTAAGATTTTTCAAGTTTGTGGAAATGGCTCAGTAAAAATGGGCTTGTAGATACAAATGGGTGGCCAGATTTCGAGGGTTTAGTACTACAACTCCTTAACTATGAGAGATAGAGGAAAAGTTATATACATGTCATGTCCTCTTTTTTAAGAAACAGAAATTGCTGAAAACCCCAATTGCTACAGGGCGATTTTGGTATTTGGTCCATTATTATAATTGACTATTACTTCCGTATTGTAGGATCTACGCCCGCGAAATGAACAAATGTTCAAGACACTTTTTTTAATGCCTTTCAGCGGTGCTTTTGGATTTTTTGTATATGCTCAAATTTCGGAGCTATAACAATTTTTTTTCAAATGGAATCCATTAAGGAAAATGATATTTCCAAATTGATCTTTCTTCAACAATTTCGAAAGTATATATCATTATATATACTTCCCAGTTCACTACATATCGAAAATTTACAAAAAACACTTTTCGTTCAACAAAATTCAAGCAGGCTTCGATTCAAAACTGGAGCGGTCATAGAATTTCATGTCTTATTTATTTTCACTTGTCAAATTCAATTCAGTTTCATCATTGTTGTATCGTCTGGCGCTTCTAAGGTTCTTAGAACGTCATAGAATTCGATATCTCACAATTATTGTAAGCTGCCAAATTGATTCAGGAAATATTTGCCTTATAATTACTCAAACCAATAGAGGGGCTTCGCGAAACTTGTTGATTCTAGTATGATTCCTATGCTAAATTGAAAAATCAAAAGCATTTAATATGATTTGATGATGACAATAACATAATACATATGTAACCCGTTGATTACAGTAATGAATGTTTCCATGAGGGGCAAAAAAGCTCTTTCAAGAAAAAATATGGGTTTATTCGAAAAATAAACATTGTCCATTCGAGGAAATACATAAATTGCATGAATTTTAGAAGCGCCAGAACATAATATATCTAATAACATGAAGATGGATTATACCCCCGCTTTTCACAGTCAAAAAGTGAAGCCAAATCTTTGGAAAGAATTGAATTGTACGTTTGCGTCAACTGGAAATTCAAAAATTGCGAGAAATGTAGAGGTTATGTATATTTCGAAAGACGACAAGAAAACAGATATCGAGGATGAAAATATTTCAGTTAAATATTTGCGTTCAATTCTAAAATATGAATAGGAGTTGATAATGATAAGCAGGACTAAAAAAACGGAATAAACTGAATAAAGCGATTGAAACATCTCACATGAAATTGTGAGGTTATGATCGAAAGTATCCACATGAAGTTACGAATGACTTAAGTTTCACGACATAATACGATGTGTCAGAGAGAGACAAATTAGGGAAATTATTTTTATTCTCAATATTGCCGCACAAGCGCAGATCTGTATTCTTACCAAAGCCCAGCTTCAATTTTCATTGGCACATTGGCTCATTCCCGATATTGGACTTAATAGAATAGTATATTCTAAAACTAGTTGCAGAATGGGCTCCTATTCCAATACGAATGCGAAATTGAATGAAAATGAGTGTTGGAATTGCATTCTGCAACGAGTATTAGACGATATTTTCTCTATTTTAGTCAAATTTCGTTGAAATTCAATGAAAAATTCAGATTATACATCCTAGTGACTTTTGTATTGTATCTTGGCAGTTCGTGACTGTTACGAAATTGACATTTCCAAATTGACGTGTGTTGAAAATCGATAGGATCGTAAGCCAGTGCTGACAACCAAAAAACGAAAAATATAACTGAAAACAATGCTGTAATGAGTTCATCACAGCACTGTTTTTAGTACTGTAATGAACTCATAACGATACTGAAATAGAGAAATATTATTATGCGCCAGACGATACAATGATGGAACTGAATTGAATTTGACAAGTGAAAATGAATAAGACATGAAATTTAAGGACCGCCTCAGTTTTGAAGGAGGTGAATCAAAGCCTGCTTGGATTTTGTGGAACAAAAAGTGTTTTTTGTAAATTTTCGATATGTAGTGAACTAGGAAGTATATAATGATATAAACTTTCGAAATTGTTGAAGAATGATCAATTCGGAAATATCATTTCCCTTTATGATTTCATTCAATTCATTCATTCAATTTTTTGTGCCATAAAGATGTGTTCATTTCGATAGCGTACATCCTATAATACGGAAGATATAGTCAATTATAATAATGGACCAAATACCAATATCGCCCTGTAGATCGTAAACTAGACGCCGTAGCAACTTGGAGTTTTCAGCAATTTATGTTTTTCGAAAAAAGAAGATATGATTTGTATATTACTTTTTCTCTATCTCTTATAGTTTAAGAGATGTAGTGCTAAACCATCGAAATCTGGCCACCCTGTACATTGTTGAAATAACCAAAATATTTGAGTAGGCTCATTTGATTTTTGACAGAAATGGTCCATCAAAATTAAGTTTTTCATACATCGTTGTGAAGAGGCTACCAAGACCTTTCAAATTAAGTATCACTCAACCTCTCTCCTATTTAATTCTGAGAGGTGAAGCGCCCCAGAGGGGGTCCCTCGATCAAGCCTCCAATATACGTCAAATGATGCTCCCAAAAAAAATCATTCGACATGTTTCGGGAAATTCTTCCCTGAATGTATTACCAGATTTCCGATGAAAGTTACTCTATGCATAAATATCCGGCCATCATTAGTCCTCCTTTTTTTATTTGAGAAATTCGATACTAATCGTCAAAGATCTTGTGAAAGTAGAATTGTAAGAAAAGTTTCACAATATTTTTTTTAGACTGTTTCTTACAGAAATACTGTTCTGAAAACGATCATTGAAATTTTATAATTTTCCAAAGATATCCTGCCTGCCACATATTCTACGATTCACAAGTAATTCCTTGGGGTGAGCAAAGCCAAACGAAAACGCTGACACAGAATCATAAACACAAATAATGCCGTACCGAGGACACCTACTCCTCTACATCACACTGTCCGCAAAATAACCACAAAGTCAACATGAAAGATCAAAGAAACTACCCAACGAAATGACGGAGGTAAACCAAACTCATTGCACCCGCAAATACGATGAGGAAGTGACTCTTTGAGAGCAAGCATTAACTGGAGCATGAGAAGCTATGGCGCCATAGGAAATGGAACTTTGATCATAATAATGAATGTCAAGCCTCCAAGGAGCGATGGATCTTGTTGGTTAAAAATTTACGAGCCTGTACTAACACAATGAAGTTCCAGTGGGGTAGGTGGGGATTATGGAAACTGACATAAGGCATGAAAGGGATGAACATCATTGCCATTCTGTCGAGGCACAGCGAAAAATTACTTTTGCTTACACATAATTATGTAGTTTAATTCTTTAGAAAGTGAAAATCCTCATCAGTATCGCATCAAACTAGCACTTATTCGGAATCCGTTGAATTCTAAAATGATTAATGATTCTTGGGAGTTATCTGAATGTTTCCCCTATTTCAGAAATTTCACCCGCATTTTTATATGTAGGCGGATTCTATATCGGGTGATTAATGTCAACTGAGGGACCATAGATATCACAGTTTTAGTCATGAACATGGGAGCAAAATTAATATATGCCCGGCTATCATATTGCAAATGGAATATTGTAGTGGTAATTAAGCACGCCGTCTGTCACTGTCGATTCGAAAATCTGCAGATATGAACATTTTTAGATATGGCATCAACTCAAAGCAGAGGAAAATTTGCTATTTTCAATTTCAGTCCTAGCGTTTCATCCCTGTGTGTGTGCTATTCCGCTTTAGTCAGAATCTATTTTGTGGCAACACTGATAGGAGGTCAATTATTGAACCAATTTAATTTGATGGAACATCAACAGCAGACCGCACATACTTGTATCTATCTAATAGAGAATAAAATGGGTCACCTAAAGCACTGGTGTGAAACCAGGAGCTTTTTAGCGCTCGTTCATCCATCTTGAATCTAGATTCATCTTGTAAATCGATCCATCTTACAGGTAGATTCGCATTAAAGAATACATTCAACGAAATACAAAAATCAAAAAAATAGCAGCAGCTGTAAAACCAATCTTTACGATCCAGAATATGTTACAACATACGTTTTGGTAATTTTTCGCACGTAACTTGTATACGCCATTCTCCATCTAAAAGCAAAATTTCATCTAGATCGAATGTGTAGTTTTGAAATAATATAGAGGAAGTACGTTCAAAATGACATAGGGTTTTATATCAGAGGCATAACTTGTTAGTAGTGAATCACAGTAATGTCATATTCTACACCTCTGATCTTTGGTCCTTTCTTTATAAAATCTAATCAACCTTTATGAAATAAAAGTACCAAGAAATAAAATATTCTTAGATAAATTGGGATAAACTAAATTCATTTTGTTCGCATGCTATGGACAAAATGACATACCGCTAACAGGCAACTGTTGTTTTATACTTATACAGTAGTTACAAAACTACTGACAAAGTTCACAAATGAAACGCTTGGTTCAGCACAAGATGCGTGAGCTGAATGCAAGCAATGCATGCATTCTTCCCCAAGGCTAATCCTGGAGAAGATCTGAATCTGAATAGATAGAAGGACAGTCGTCTTCATCTCGAGAGTTGCTAGGAACATTTTCTTCTTTATTGTCTTCTTTAAATGATGCCCTAGGCCTAGGGGCTTGTCTCTTTGTCTTTTGAGGAGGTATGGTTTTTTTTATTTGATTGCAATCATATCCGGTGTAGAAGTTGAAAATAAATACGTTTATCTAGTCCTCGGCTCACGTTTGCCTTGTCCACTTATAAATCGTCCTTTAGGGATTGGAGACACCTCCTCATAGGATCAGCAAGAGTAGGTTGAGATACATTGCCTTTATTAGCCGCAGTTGAATATTTTGTTATAAATATGTTAATACAAGTACTGGTTGTTTGTTTGCTGATGGAGCCTGGGATGGATTGTCTTGGTGTTATCCGGTAGATACAGTTAATTCAGCTGAAATACCTATGTCATTTTGTACGTTCACTGTATATGTCATTTTGTCCATATAACGTTATAAAACTAGAAATATATCGCATTAATACAAAAAGTTTATCCAACATAAGAAAGCTTCGTAAATACAATAACAAATAGGTAAGTAAAGTTCGAAATGAATGCAATATAAATGAAAAAAATAGTGAAAACTGGCCATTTCTTCTAAAAATTTGGCGCAATGAAAAAAAACTCGTAACCTTCTGATTTCTTTTATCACTCATAACGACCGAATGAACTAGAGTAGCGCTTGCTAATTTTCAGAGGTTGATAGAAGCCCCTCGGGTCTTGTGATGTGGTAGGCAGTTCCGCATTTGATACCTCCAAACTCTAATCATGATGCCTATGTCATTTTGTCCATATATGTCATTTTGTACGTATTTCCCCTGAAATAATATAGCTATTATTACAACAAGGGAAATATGAATAGTATATTTCCGAGGTTGTCAAAGTTACATCCCGAGGGCGAAGCCCGAGGGATGTATAAACAACCGAGGAAATATATTCATATTTCCCGTGTTGTAATCAATAGTTTTTTTCTGATTGAAACATTATTGTTCTGAAAATGGAAAAATTAATATTAGATTGCAAATTTTTGAATTCGTTGGATTTTAAACGTTGCTATGGGCAGTGTTCGTGAAAATCATAGTTGACTGTTTTGATTTTCATGTCTTGTCAAAAATAATATCGATGAAATAATGTCAAATTACGTGGAAACTCAAGCGGCAAAAGCCCGTGAATGTTTGGTTCCGGAGAAATCTAACACTGCCTACAATAAAGCGTATGAAGACATTCAGGAGTGGAGAAGAAAAAATTTGGTGGACAGTGTCAACGAAAATATTTTGTTAGCATATTTTGAAGATTTGGTATGATGCTCTGATCCTTGATATTTTTGATGTAATACTAATTTGTTCGGTCCCTACTTGCAGAAATATTCACCAAAAACGTTATGGCCAAAATTATCGATGCTTAGGTCAATGTTACATTTTAAGGAAAAAACTGAAGTCAAAATATTCGATGAAGTGGAAGCATTTGTTAAAAACAAAAATAATGGATACTTTCCCAAAAAATCAGCAGTGTTGGCTCGGGAGGAGAATGAGGAGATCAAGAAATTCTTGAGAGAAGCTGCAAATGACGAATTGCGAACAAGATATTTCATCTTTTGCATCTGGTTACAATACCTTCAGCTGAAATTTTAAGAATTGCACTTTTCTTTTTTCAAAAAATAAATGAACGAGTTTTTATAGTAAAATATAAATATATCATATTGTCCCAAGGGAAATATGACTTGACGTTTCATATTTCCCTTGGGAAATATTAGTGTGTTATGACATATGGTAACTAAGGCGATATTGCTCAATATTGTCTTGATCAGAAAAAAACAAAATTTTGAGCAGACATATCTACGTAACTCCTTTCCAACCAAAATTATAGACATCTCCACGAAATTATAAAGTCCTTGTTCAAGTGGAAGCGCTCAAAAATTGCTGTTTTTCGCTTGAATATCTTTTTTTTCAGATGCTCAATATTGTTATTGTAGCAAGCAAAGTAACTCAATGAATGAAATGCTTTTTCTAGATAAAAGGGAAGCAACTAAAGAAATAATAGTATTTTCTACAACTAGTTGCAGAATGGGCTCCTATTCCGATACGAATCCGAAATTCGAAAACGAGCGACGAAGGAGTCATTTTTGTCAACCACGAAACCAAAAATATAACTGAAAAGAATGCTGAAATGAGTTCATTACAGCACTGTTTTTAGTACTGTAATGAGTTCACGATACTGAATTAGAGAACTGATTTTTTGATGGCACTAACATTTTACGTACCTACTTCGAATCTGGAAATCTCATGATACCCTGGCTCTGCCATATCACCGAAAATTATCGCTTAAAATACAAAGTCTTTCAAACTTAATTGCATGAGAATTGAATTGACATATTTTTGGGATAAGATAAGGGATTTGCAATGACATCATTTCGAGTTTTTACTGATTAACCGTTCCAATTTTCTAACCCCAAATTCGGATTCCATTAACAAAGCTTCCAAAGCCGACCTCAAGAAACTTCATTCGATAATCTTCAGCTTCGAAAACCCTCGAAGGGGCAACAGATTTCCACAGAACTCTAGGAAAACCCCTCTTCCATATAGGTTGATTGTGTTAAAGTTTGCGATATACACTCAACGAGGAATTATGTCAAGTCAGCGTAAACACCAGGCGAGCCTTCGAGGCCTTCATCTCGAGTGCTTCATCTGAAGTTCACGACATTTCACCTACTTCATAAAACATTAGTTTCCAGCTGACTGATAATCGTGCCTGGATATGTGGGCCAATTGAATTATTGAAAAAACCATTGTAAGCTATTGACCCGCTAAGATTATTTCCTGGGCTCTGAAACGAGGAGTAACATTGAGGTTGGTAATAAATTATAAAGTGGCTTCCTCAATAATTTCTTTTCTGATGAAGGGTGGGAATTTTTATCACTGTGCATTCTTGACGTTTTCATTTGTCAAAAAAAAACTGGGAGAGTGCGTGCCTGACATAATTTTTTGGTATTGAATTTGATATTTCTTGATTTAAAGTGACTACAAATAATATTAGTCCAGTCATATTAGTCAAAATAAGGTAAGAATCTCGGAATGAGAGATACCCAGCTGAATATTTGTATGAACCTTTATTTTGACACCCTAAAACATGTCTCAAAACCTACATATTGTAAGGTGTCCGCGTCTGTCGAAAAATAAGGTCAAAGGTCACAAAAATCGATTTTTTTTTTGACGTTTTTTGCAAATATCTCGTTTTCTATGGGGTTTACGGGATTTGTATTTATTATCAATATTATAGAAGATAAAATTCTCTACAACTTTTGTCTCAAAAGTTGTTTTATACGTTGAATCGTTTTTGAGATAGAGGGCAGTGAGCGCTGTCTTGTATAGAGTTTCGACCGTTTTCTTTGTCAAGGAACCACTTTATAGTAACCATGGTTATTCGTAAGTTTAAATCGTATCTTGGTAACTACGTACGTACTATTTCAAGAATTATGGCTGATGTGTGTTCTATATAATAACTCTGATTCAAAAGATGCATAAGTTGAAGTAGTGCGCGGCTTAAAGACTTTGAGAAAGACAAGTATCGAAAGAAATGATGGCCTCATTGATCGTCTAAAATCCGTAACCTCTGTAAAAGTGCATGAAAAATGCCGAAGTGTTTACATTAGCAAAAACTGTATTCAAGCTGCAAAACGGCGATTAGAAAAAGGGGAAAGCATAGCTTTTCAATCTGTACCCTGTAAAAGACGAAGTGAAGTGTTTGATTTTAAGACTCAATGTATATTTTGTGGTGAAACAGCTGATGAGGCCGTAGAGATAAAGAAAAAGGAAAAATACCGACGTAAAATAAAAAAGTGAGTATTCTTGAATTCAAACAATCTATGATCAAAAAAAGAGAAGAACGTGGTGATGATTTCGGAGAAATAGTAAAAATCGTATACTTTTCCATTATGATTTGGTTGCTGCTGAAGCTAAATATCATGCTACTTGCTTCACAAATTTTTCAAGTAAAACATCATCATCATCGCCTCATCAGAAACTTCGTCAAGATAATCAAGTAACTGAAGCTATTTTTGAAATTTTCAATTATATTGAAAATAATAACGATTCACAATTTACACTAAAAGAGCTTAGAGATGTCTTGACAGGATATGTGCCAGATGATAAAACTATTATTACAAGATTGCAACAAAAATACTTGATCGATATTATAATTACGAAGAAAGTAGGTGCTTTTACTATTATTTCTTTTCGTGATGCACACGCCAATATTCTATCGGAAGCTTGGTACGAAAATAAAAAAATAGATCCCGAAGCAGAAAGGATGAGAATTGTTGAAGCTGCTGCTGCTATAATTAGAGAAGATATCCGATCATCCATAGTTGAAACTAAATCTTATCCACCTCCCAGTAAGATGTTGGATGATGTTAATAAAGAAATACCAAAAACGTTATTACATTTCTTAGAAGAAGTCATCGTCAAAAACAGAAAAGGAAAGGTTGATCATCTGAAGACAAAATGCACTTCAATAAGCCATGCAATAATGTCTGCCATACGGGAACGTTCTTTTTCATCACAACTACTACTAAGTCTTTCTGTATTTCTTTACAGAAGATATGGATCTAAAAGGTTATTGGATATTTTATCTAGTTTGGGATTTGCAGCTTCATATAGTAATACTGTACAGTATGAAGTTTCTGCTGTTTATCGTATTTTATCATCAGAATCAGGTGCACTTGTACAATACGTTGGAGATAATGCAGATATAAATGTCCATACTCTTGATGGTAACCATACTCTTCATGTTATGGGGATGATTGAGATAGTAACTCCGAAAAATGCTGTACTTTACGATGAACGGATAGAAAAATGCACCACTAAACCGAGTGCGAAAGAGTTGGCAGCCATATCCAATGTATCTCTTCAGTTGACCTTTAAAGATCCTCTATATAGTTAAACATTGCGCACTCACAGCCCTCTATCTCAAAAACGATTCATTGTATAAAAAAAAATTTCAGACAAAAGTTGTAGAGAATATTTGCAAAAAACGTCAAAAAAATCGATTTTTGTGACCTTTGACCTTATTTTTTGACAGACGCGGACACCTTACAATATGTAGGTTTTGAGACATGTTTTAGGGTGTCAAAATAAAGGTTTATACAAATATGCAGCTGGGCATCTCACATTCCGAGGTGAAACTACTAAGATGACTGGACTATATCCTTATTGGAGCCAAAATTGAAAAAAAATGAACATTTTGCAATAACAATAATTTTTTTCGATTATGTCTTCAATTCAAAAGTCACAGTTCTTCCACAAGCATGCATATCATCTTGTATCTACTTCAAGCTAAGTTTGTCGTCAATAATTTATTTATATTTTCCTTGATAACCCATAACTAATGAGCATAAAGTTGATTCAGAACAAAAGCATTACAATATCTTATATATATATATTTCTTTATACGACAGATTATGAACTAGAAAGATTCAATTATATTACTCGATAACGTTGCCGGTTATACCACCTTATCACTCCAACCGGCAAATACACAGTGTGAACAAACATAAAAAGCGAATATGAACCTGATCAAAAACACCAAAAAACGGATAGCAATTGTTACAGATTTGTCTCTGCGTTGGTTTTTTTTGTGTTTTTGATCAGGTTCATGTTCGCTTTTTATGTTTGTTCACAGTGTGTATTTGCCGGTTGGAGTGAATTGAGTAAACCAGGACCGAAGAAGAACATACAGAGTGTAACAGCCAAATGGAATAAATTCGATAACGAATAAATGAGGGCGTGTTGGGAAAAACGCTCGGACACGTCGTTTTGTAATTTTGAATGCGCATTTTTTTCAAGAAAATAATATTATATAGGGTGTTCCATGTGACCGTGGCCAATACCAACTTTCTTATTTCAAATGCAACCCCCTGAATATTATTTATTTTTTGGATTCTTCAGAGAATTCTAGACACAATCCATGCATAATGTCCTATACCTATCTTTAACCATTTCGGAAGTATTAAGTGTTTTCAGATTTATTGCAAAAATCAACGTTTAAAATAAAAATCATTATATTTCACAAATTCGGTACATTACACTTAAAACCTAATGAGTAATACTGATTATTTCTTAGATAATTATTAAAAAAAAAACAAAAAAAACATTAATGTCAATGTAGGAAATGTTTGAAATCCTCGCCGCGAACGTCTTGGCAACATGCTAATCTGGTGTAGAATTGTCTTCTAACGTTACTCAACATCTCAGGTCGTCTAAGTTTAAGGGTTTCGTTTCGTATACAATACTTTTGACATATCCCCACAAAAAGAAGTCTAATGTAAAATTGTAAAAAATTGTAAAAAATCTCAAAACACTTAATATTTCCGAAAAAGTTGAAGATAAGTATAGGACATTGTACATGAATTATGTCTAGAAATTTCTGAAGAATCCAAAAAATAAATAATATACAGTTTGCATTTGAAATAAGAAAGTTGGTATTGGCCACGGTCGCATGGAACACCCTATATAATTTCATTTTCTTGAAAAATATGCGCATTCAAAATTACAAAATTACAAATATTCGTTATCGAATTTATTCCATTTGGCTCTGTATGTCAACATATGATATCAACGGTTACATTGCATTCACCATAATGCAATTCCAATTCGAGAATTCGATAATTTAATTGTTTTTCTCTATTTCAGTATCGTAATGAGTTCATTACAGTACTAAAAACAGTGGTGTAATGAACTCATTACAGCATTATAATATACTATTATTCCATTGACTGTAATTAATCAGAATCGTTTATTTGTTCTTGATTTCACCTAATTATTTAAAATTTATGTTTTATTAGTTGAATGATGAGGTATGATGTTCAGTGTTGTATGTTTATCTATAATTGATAAACGTTTTCTTTCCAGCCTTGAGAAAGGAACCATGAGTTCCGAAAGGTCGGCAAAATCATAGTTGATTTTCATTCATTTTGTCCAAATTCCTGTGATATATTGCTCGACAACTAACTGTTTTTGTTGAGAAATATCTTGTTTCTAACATTTTTATTCCATTAAGGTTAGTACTTGAGTATTTCCTAAATGTATCAACTCAATTTCAATCGAGAAATATGAATTTTGAAGTGTTTGCAGAGAATCATAGCAGGGACGTAATCAGCCCAATTTTTTTTCAAATAACTATATCTTTTCAACAGAGCCGAATTCGGAAAAATGAAAAGAAGATTCTCAAGAATCTACAGTTAAAATATATGTACAAGACAAAGACTCACCCTGTATATTATATCCATATCATATTTCAAATGAATGAATTTTCCTCTGGAGAAATTTACCTCTTTGTCATCTCGGAGTGTAGCTGCTCGAATTAATTTATATCAAACCCTAGGAAATTCAAACCGTAATTCATTTGCAGAATTGAATGTCAAATGTCACACAGCACGCACGATGCACCTCTAATTGGATGAATTTCCATATATTATTCAATTCAAACCTGAAATGTTCTAAATGAGGTACATGGGAGATAATTTAATTAAGTTTTTATTAATGAATCCCGCGTGTTTACTGCAGGTGTTCTTGCCAAAGCCCTGAGCAATTTTTCACATGTGCCCCAATTTCAATTAGCAGCGATGGCGAATTCTCAGATTCCTTCTCGAGAAACGAAGAATAGGTGAAACCATATCAGCAAAATTTTAATATTTCAAGCCGTGAACTCACTAGCGATAAGGGTTAGTTTTTTCCAGGGGGGGAGGTGTGGCTGAAATTTTTCAGGGGGGGGGGGAACATGAATAATTGATAGAGATTTTTTACCAACATTATAGGATGTAAGACTCAAATAATTTTTTTTATTGAAAATAGTAGGGATCGATCGAACTACTATGGCCCCCTTTGACCCCCCCTGCATCCGCCCCAGCGTGAACTAGCATATGGTAACGAACACTTGAAGATACTTGAGTATCGACTGCAATAGTAGTGGGTTAATGTTGCCCAGTGAGTTGTGTATTTTTTTTTCAATATTATGTCAGCTATATAATGACTAATGAGAGAAATGTCAAAAGATGTTGTTTAATTTAGTAGTTTGACCATTCATCATGGCATGCGATCAGTGGTTTTGGTCTGCAAAATCTATAAAATAATCATTTTTTTTTCAACTCAACGTAGGTATGTTTGTGAGAACTATCGTCCACTTATCCACCGTTCAGAATCGTTGAAAAATTCAACAGAATAGTCATGCTGCAAGTGCCTGTTTCCATGTAAATTCAAATATGTCATTCTATTGACTTTTTCAAGAACTAAAGCTCTTTGAGCAAGACTCGGCCAAAGTAATATAAAATTAATTTGCTGGGAATGATGAAATATTTCAGATTCTAATTGATACAAATTATCCTTGAAACGATAGAACAATCCATTATTGATGTAAGAATCGAAATTGAATGAAAAAATCGAATCGAATCTGCGGTTACACGTCTTTTTCATTATACAGAACAAATTTCCTTGCTACGAGTACCTACCGACAATCAATTATACGACGATGTTTTTCCATGTTAATGTTATTATAAGACATCACTAAGAAATCATCAATCAATTGATAATTGTTAAGTAATTCGAATAACGCATTCATGCTTATTCAACTTCTTCAAATTCGTTTTTAATTATACCTACTTGCAATAATGTTTTCACTAATATAACGAAATGCGAACAGCGAGGTCGAATAGAAAAATAATCATCCAACTCTGCTTTGTTGCTCTGAAATTGCGTCTTCGACAAAAACTTATATTCGTAAAAAATTAGTTCCTTCGTCGTCGAAATATGAAATGATAATTTTCATAAGATGGCAAAAACATTTCAGAGGTTTCAGAGCTTATACAATATTCAACAGTAGATAAGCAATGTTGGTAATAATTTACCGAATTTTTCCACCATCAATCGCGTTCTCCTTATAATTTTTGTGATATTCATAATGTAATGAAATGATTTTCTGCAGCTTTTGCAGCCCAAGGCTCTTAGGTGGAAGAATACAAGGAACTTCGTTAATGGAAGTTTCGCAGCATAAAGAAAGCACTTAGCACATTAAACATCCTAAATAATGAGGACTCCTTCAAAGGGCTATTGAAGCAGACCCTCTTACCTTCCTTAGGTCAAACCAGCGCTCGCGAATTCTTTGAAACTACTCTGTTGAGCGGGTAATTCAAATGAAAACATGTTGATCAATCAGAAAAATTCCGCATAGGCGTTTCAAAGATTGGATGTCAAGGTGTTTCAAATTGCGCTGTTTTTTCAGAATGAATGAAACACATATTTTGCATTCATATTCGAAAACTTCCTATAGGTAATTCAAGTATCAGTTATGTACAGAAAATAACATCTGTCAAGTAGCCTCCTTTTGCAGCTCTACAGACTACCACTCTTTTGTTGTAATTTTCAATGAAATTTTGACATAATTGAGGCCCTATGTCACTAATGTCACGAATAATTCCATCCTTCAGTTCAGGAATCGATTGTGGGTTATACTTATACAGGGTGTTTCACCATAAACTGGACATATACATTGTCCCTTTTTATGTGTGCTTCTCATACGAAATATATATATATAACTGGACAAACATATATAGCCGTGTAGATGACACCGAGGAAGTCATTTTTGCCTTATGGCATACCCCGTTTTCGACGCATAAGCGAGATACAGGGTGTTCAATGTCAAGTTTGAGAAATATTCTGATAACTGTGGTGAGTTATGCGTGACATTTGAAATAACGGTTTAGGGCTCAATTCAATTGTGGTGTAGAATTCTGAAAAAAAAAATTCAAAATAGCGGAAAGCCTGCAGAGTTGGAATTTTTCTTTCTCGGTTGCCAATTTGAAAAGCACTATTTCAACGAACTCGATTTTCTTAGATTCGACTCAAATTTTTTTTACATGGCTTCAGTGAGAAAAAAATATCGGCCGAAGTTGTTGAAATTTTTCATGGTTGAACTATCTTTCATTCTGAATACTGAGGTGAAAACAGAATGACATAATATCTATTGGTTCTCTTTTTGTAGCCTTCCAAAAATTACGAGTTCGAATTTAAAAAAAAAATTTTCACGGAAAATCTTAGAAAATCTAATACGTTGAAATAGTGCTTTCCAAATTGGCAACCGAAAAAAAATTCAAACTCTGCAGGCTTTCCGCCATTTTTTTCTTTCAGAATTCTACACCACAATTGAATTGAGCCCTAAAAAATACTAAGATGTGACCATCAGGAACCGTTATTTCAAATGTCACGCATAGGCATAACTCACCACAGTTCACAGAATATTGCTCAATGTTGACATTAAACACCCTAATTCTCGCTTATACGTCGAAAACGGGGTATATGTCATAAGGCGAAAATGACGTCCCCGGTGTCGTCTACACGGCTATATATGTTTGTCCAGTTTGTGGTGAAACACCCTGTAGAGCTGGCTCTTCACATAACCCCAAAAAAAAATAGTACAACGGTGTCAAATCACATGATCTTGATGGCCAATTGACATCACCGTTTCTGGAGATTATTCGTCCTGGAAATTTTTGTCTCAATAAATCAATTTTGTCATTTGCAAAGTGAGATGTAGAGCCATCCTGCTGAAACTAAATGTCGTCCAGATTGATATTTATTAATTCAGGCCAGGCCACAAAATTCGATTACCAGCCGACGGCATCGATCACCATCGACAGTTACAGCTTCACCAGCAGCATTTTCGAAGAAGTAAGGTCCAATTACACAACCTGACCATAATGCACACCGCAGTGACTCGTTTAGGATGCGTAGGTTTCTCATGAATAAGTCCTGGATTTTCCTCACCCCAGATACGACAATTTTTTTTATCAGCATAGCCACCAAGTTCGAAAAGTGCCTCATTGGAAAACATGATTTTTTGAGAAGATTCAGCTGGTTTTCCATTGATGAAATAGGCCAATGACCGACGTTTTGAATAATCTAATGGCTTTAGTTCCTTTGTTATTTGAACCTTATATGCCTTCAGAGCTGAATCCTTGTGTAAAACACGCCATGTTGTGGACCCACTAAGTTCAACTTGTTGTGGACGTCGTAGAATGAAAATTTCAGGGTCTTTAGCAACATTTTCACGAAACAAATCAATATTTCCATGTGATCGACCGCTGCGACTGTATTTTTCACTTTTTTCGTCTTCCACCGAACCGATCTCTTGAAATTTTTTAATAATTCGACCAACAGTGCTTTCAGATGGACGATTATGTAAATCATCAATTTCACGTCATTTTCTAAAAGCACTTTTCACAGAACGCTGATTTTCATAAAATAATTCAACAATTAGAAAGCGTTGTCGTATCGTGTACGAAGCCATTTTTATACATGTCATACATTACACTTCTCAAATGTCAAAATACCCAGACAAATTCAGTGCGTCATCTATATTTTATTTATTCTTGAAAAAAACCGCACAATTTGAAACACCGTTTAGTATCTGAGCATTTTGATCGAGACAATTCCAAAATTTTCTGGTTAATAATAGCTTTTTATATACAGGATTCGTTGAGCAATGTTGATAAGAAGTACCTAATGTAATTCAACATCGATTAAGCATTGATATAATCAAACAACTGAACTCGACACTCGACTCGAACTTGCCACAAATCATCATCCAGGGAAGCAGCGAAGTTCCAACCTCATCAAAGCGGGTAGGTGTTGACCTAGGTTTCGATCTTGTTTGATCCCTTCAGAACAACATAACCCAACTTCGATGAGAATTGGAGTGGAACGAAGGTCCTCTTAAAACAAAACTAAAGATCGTCATGGGTATAATCTACATGATGGCGACATCTATTCGAGAATCAGACCAACAATTCCCTCTCCTAGTCCTGGACGAAGATAGATGGCATACCTCTCATTTGCTTCTTCAATGTGATTTTTTTCGAACATTTTAGATTAGCGATCTTCATGAAATTTTGTATACATCCAAAAAAAGATACTTATCAGCTTATGACTATATGTCAACGCGATCGTATAAGCACATAGTTCTCTAAATATCAGAAAGTTCCTTTCAAAAATCAAGAATTCCTGAACTTACGGGCCAATTCCGCCTAATTATAAACCTCGGCGGCGCATTTTTGGACAGAGCATTTTTCATGAAAGAATCCAACTTATTACTTCATCGTTGAGAGCAGGCAACAATCGAGATGGTATCTACTCTCTCTTATACCTCAAACAATAAGAGAATCAGGAATCAAGAACTAATTCGGGATAGAAATGAAAAAATGGTTTTAAGCAGGGGACCGCACCTTCATCAATCAGATAATTAATTTAACATGATGGTCAAGTGAAAGAAGAATATTATTCATGAGAAATGAACCTAGGAATGTAAAATAGAAAGACTTTGAAAGATCAATATCACCGGTACAGACCAATACCAAGAAACAAACCACCGATCGAGACAAAAACCACTAACTAAGATGAAACCCCCAAATTTGACAATCCTGTTGTTCATTGTTATCTCATTGGAGTTTAGAATTAGTTTGAGGTTTATAACATCTATCATTTCACCAATCATTTTTGATTGTTTTTCCGTTGGAATTAAGAATTTTTTTACAACTGTACACAGTTATTAAACTTGGAATAACTCACTGTTTTCTTTTGAGTTCATCGACCTGTATAATGTATATGCATTGTTGAAGAAACCCTTCATTATTCGTCGACAATACCAGCACAAATAGATCACGGCGAAATTGGAAATGCACGTGCAGCACTAAAAGCCTCAAAACATTTCAGATGACCTATAAAGTGACTTTCTTATCGACAGAATTCATAAATTTCCAGTTCCAAGAACGCAAAACCTGCGATTCGTTATAAGACGAATTCTATCGATTGAATTCGGAAGAATGAAAACCTGAGCGGAGAAATTTTTCAAGAAATGATCCAATAAAGAATTTATGAGGTTTCGAATAATATCGTCATCGGAGAGTCCTCCTCAACATCGGATAGAATCGAATTACAGATTGTGCAATAATTCGGAATTGATACCCGATTCAAAACAACCGCTGTTTTCCACATTCATTCCGGAAAGTGCTCTTTAATATTCTCTTTTCCTGCTTCCCAGGCACAATTTCTCTGAACGATTAAGCATTTCTCATCTTGAAAGCGCAAGGAAAAAACACTGAAGGAACTTTATGTTCTAATAATTTACTCGGTTCAGAAAGCAGCCGGCAATATTTGTTGCAATCTGAGAAAATGGATGATAAGGTTTTTTCGCAGAGGATTTTGGGGGAGGAATTGCTGTTGTAAATCATATCAAGTGGGTAATATCAGGAGAATATGGAAAAATTGTGGAATTTAAGTTCCCTACTTCAACTAGGCTGTATGATAATGAAGAGCTTTTAAAACTTTGCAACTAGATATATGAAAACTAAATTCGGTACTCAAATAACTGACTACAATAGCACTGATCGAAATTTAGGCCAACTATACAGGGTGACCCATGTCAAAATCCACTGAAATAACTTCTTGGGAAGAGCCGGTATCAAAAAATGTTTCGGATAAAAGTTCCTCAGTTTTCAGGGGGACATCGAATGCAGACACTCAATCGTTGTGGAAATATATATGATATGCTAAAAATGGTTATGATGAAAATCTTGAACACACAAACTACGGAGCACTAAGCAAATTTGAAAAAGTGGGTGTTAATGGAGATTTCAAACAAAAACAAAACTAATAGGTAGCACATTTCACCTATAGGTACTCCATTCACTTTTATAAAGTACAAGCAGGACGTCCCAGCTTCACCCGGGTAGAAATTTGTTTCACGTGGCGTTCTCATCTTCAACACTTCAACCTGCCATATCTCTTGCAATAGCAAGTCAATCTTGAGAGATAAATTATGCTATCGCGGACTTTTTCGTAGAACTATTTAAGAGGTACATTTCCGTCATACATTGTATCCACGGAAATCGTACGGTTTTTGCAGCGCACGTGAAAATAGCTGATTATGGCTGATTTTTTTGCAATTATTGAAGTTATAGTAGGTATTCTTTTCGGGTGAAAAGTATAGTCACTCAGGGATAATGTAGCTTTCTCAGGGTGATAAAATTTCTGAAATCGGTCCAGTAGTTTTTGAGCCTATTCGTATCGAACACACAAAAATACAAATCTTTCCTCTTTATAATATTAGTTTAGATACCGGTTGGCCATGAATTCTGACACATTTCACCGTATATATTTTGAAAATGTTAGGTTATAGTCATTCTTCTGTCAGTTCAACAAGCAACGTTGCCGTTTCTACATATATGTCGTAGTATTCAACAAAATGCTCTGTTACTTCGGGAAAATAATGAATTTAAGGAAATATCATATGAATTCAATAATTTCTGAGAACTGGCGAATTTTGAAGAAACTTTTTTCTCTGTTAATGCTGAAAATGTTTCACATATAAACTACCTTAGGCATTCTTAGTTTCCAGGATTGATAATTAATAATGAAAAATAAACGTCGGCAACGTCTCCGAGATTTATTCATTGACGTAATGTCATTCACAAGTGCCAACCTGCGATTTTTTTAGGTAAAAAAAACTTGATAAACCTTAAACTCGGCCAACCGCGATACTTTATTAAACTGAACGGAGTATAATTAAATCATGGAAGCTTCGGATGGTTAATAAAAACACATGCTGCAGTATGCGCCTGTAGGAGTTTTGCCTTTTTGAATATACATATTCATACGCAATACCAAACCAAATGATTCTATGAGAAATACTTCGAAATATAATATTTACATCACCATGACAACTCTTCATAACTACAGATAAATTCCTTTAATGAAAAAACAAAAGGAACAGAATGTTTTAGTTTCTCACGGATATTAATATTTTGCAACGAAAATGTATATTTCCTATTCAAAAAATCTACCTGACCTTGAAATGAACTCGAAATCAAACTCCAAGGTCATATTTAACGCATGCATCCAATGTCCTCCCAAAATCTAGGAAACTCTCATTTGAAACTTTGTTTGATCCAGGCTTTTCCCATGGAGTTATTTCAGTGGATCCTTTAAAATTGGTCACCTTGTATAAGGTGATTCGCTGAAGAACGTTATTGGCAACAAAGTGATAGGACATATGTACCTCTTTATAACATTTTGACTAACTATTTAGGATTCCTAATCGTTTGAAACCAATTTCGGCTCGTAATTTCATAGTATCAAACATTCGGACCGAATAATAACGCTCTTGCTCATAAGAACAAGCTTACAAATATTGATCACATTAAACTCTCAACCAGAATTTCAGGCTGATATCCGTCCTTGACTGAACAAATTCTAGAATCTCTAAGAAAAAACGAAATTCCTTCAGAAGAAAAAGAATTCTAAATATCAGGCCTCTAAAATTGAGTATTACATTGAAACTTTATAATCTTCCCCACAAGAGCCAGCAGGTTTCTAAATTACCAAAGTTTGATTAACTTTTTCAATTAAACGCTATAGCAACAAGAATAACACTCTATGTTAACTCATCGACGGTCTTCAAAAACACGAGGGGAATATTTACGGTGCCATTATCTTTACACGAATGCGTATAAATTCCATGTGACCTTCAATTAATGGTGATTTTACGGTTGAAGAGGCCTACTTAATGACAATAATAGCAGAATAGGTTTAGCGGAAAATTCAACTGACAAGAAAGACAATAGAAAGTGGATAGCATCTCGACCATTAAATTTCTTGGAAATATACACAGGGCGTATTTTGAAACGAATGAGTATTTTTTCAGATAAAGCTTACAGATGCTTTGGAGTAGCTTGTATATAAGCAAATGACATCAGTAAAAATTACCCAAAATTTTAGCTTTCTACGAATCCATTATTATGAGTGCTTTTAAAGCTTTGTTTGTCAAGAGAAAATTTGTCAAAATTCGCTCAATAAAAAATATGCGGAAGGCAATAGCCAAAATAAAATAGCAATAATATACATAGTGTTTTCATGGTATTAAATGTGAGAACAAACAGAAACCCACCTATTTTCCGTTGTCAAAGAGTAACGAATACCGCTATGACGGTTACATACTTGAATTGGTTTGTGTGTACGCTTACTAAAGCGAAAAGTTTGTAATTAAGTACTCGGTTATTTCTTGGATAGTTAGTCGCAACTTCACTCTATCGAACAACATACTACTTCATGTACAGAAGATGGGCAAAGAAAAGCTTCGACTGAGGCGAAAACTGACGAATCTGAGTATCTCAATAACCCCAAAAAATGTACAACAATAATTTTGCCATTTCCTGGTCTACTTGTGAGTTTGAAACTGAAGTTCTTCATAAAATGAGACCTTCGGTCTTTGAAATTTTAATACGATGGTGAATCATAGTTTGATCCTCTTGTACAGTGACAACTATACTCTATTCAGTAATCACAATTATAAAATTGGATATTGAAATTGCAACATTAAATGGACACTTCCTCAAATTCCATAACGGATGAAATTGCACAGAATGCATTGTGAACAAAATTATATTCGTTTCATATGAAATGGGTTCATTTCATTCTTATTCATGTTCATAATATGAACCTCCGGAGAAATTCGAAGATAGAATGGAAACAATTAATCACAAATATTTATACCTAGTACCTAATCAAAAACGACAATTATTTGTGACAATTTATTATTCTTTGTGACCTTGGAGTGAAACTCTGTTTCAAAATAGATATAATATACTCCAATAACTCTCAATTTCTTAACGTCAATTACCTTGTTCCACATTCCAGATATGGTTCGCTTATTAGAGTTTTTCAATACCTGCTGCATTAGAAAGTTTTAATTAGATTACTAATACAGGTTCAATTCAGGAATACTACGTTTGGCAATAATTTATCCATGCATTCAATAATTTGTGAAATGAAGTTGGGTAGAATCCAGTCAAGTGAGATGAAGATGCTGATGATGTTTCTGTGTTATGTTTGATGATACGACTAATAATTCAGTGTGATTCGTAACTAAAAACCACAGGTGAAGAAACAATTTTGTGAAACACAAATATTTATTTCTGTGCACTCTAAACACTCTACATTTTGGAAGATAAGAAGAGCGCAAGATTTCAGTGTTCAATAAAACATTGTTTTCTGTAGCAGAGTATTGAAATATTTATTGATTCAGAAATATACATTCAGGAATTATGTATGAAACCAAATATCTTGTAAATATCTTGAATATTCGATGCTCTAATTTGGGTATGAATATATGCATTTATCGGATATAACTTTGCTCATGTTATCAATCAACATTTGATTTTTTGAGGATGATTTAAGAAGGTTGTGCTGAATACTATCATTCAACTGTCCGACAGAAAAAATTTGGCAATTTCTCAGTCCACCGAATGAAACTTATTGGTCTCGTGAGACTCCGTTTTCATAACTTATATTATTCAAATCATATATTCGACATTAATATTTCGATGAAAGTTTTTTTTTCATACTCTTGGTGGCTTTCATGAGGCTAATTTAATTTGCATTTCTCAAAGAATTCCCAGAATCAGTTGGACACGGAAATTCTACTCTGGAAGTGAAATGTTGCACGAAGTGGTAGAAAGTACCTGGAATACCTGTAATTTCTGTAATACCTTTGAGGTTATGAAAAGAATGTAACGATTCACATATTCCAATTGAAATGTTATCGAATATGAAATATTTGAAAGCAGATGTAATGCTGACAGTAAGATGCTCAACATCAATGGCGCATATATGAAAGTATTGGCGAGCAGTTAGCGCAAGCTCTAAAAATATGCCCATATTTTCACAGGGAATAATTATAACCCATCTTTCTTCAGAGAAGAAAAGGCCATTTGAAATCCTGAAGAAACAGCCGAAATACCAAGGAGCTTTCAACCAACTTTTGAATATTTGTCCGTCTAAAATAAATAGATATTTCAAATGATGTATTTCGCATTATAGAAGAAATTTTCTAGAAAGCTTTCGGAAATAAAGCACAAACAGAAAAAAGTGGTCAAACGTCAACTGAAAGCATTTGACATCTCTACAATGCCACCAACCAAAGTGGAGCTTATTGTTTGTTTTTTATTAGATTCGAATAAAAATGTGAGTTGACAATTTGAATTATTCACTTTAAATTAAACTCAAAATTTTATTTCAATAAAAATTGGAGAAACATTCTGGAACAAAACCATAATTTTTTATTAGTTTTTTGTCCGAGTGAGGATTTGCCGCATTATATATGGTGGACAGTTGTTTTTTCTATGAAACGAATCTCTCTCAAATACATTTTCTTTCTTTTCCGACAAAGATTGATGAATTTGAAAACTCAAAAAAAAAGTCGTTTTCAATTTGTCGGACATGAAAAACGCCTCATTTTCTTGTCAGACAATTGCATTTTCATATTTCATATGGTTATATCAACCGATTCTGAAAAAATGAGGAATGTTTGTATAATTTAAAAAAATGCGTTTTTCAGTCATTTTCATGATGGTTGACACCCTGAGAGACACACTATTTTTGTCGGACAATCATGTTTCCAAGATTGTTTTTATGATTGCATTTCACAAAAAAAATATGTATGATTTAAAAAAATTGAAATAGGTTTACTGAAAATAACCGTGTCTACAAAAAGATTCACAGAGGAAAAATGTGGTAGACTCTACCTAATTAAGCTATACAGAAAGTAAGAAAACTTTATTAATAATTTGCAATTCGTCACACCGGCATTCAGACTATCAGTCGTGAATATTTTGGATTCGAAGATGATCTAAAAGTATAGCAGAAGTAAAACACTAAATGATCAAGTGAATCTGAATTAACGAGATAATACGAATATTCGAAATTCAAATCGTACGTTTTTCCTTTCCTTTTTTGCTGTGGATTTTTAAAGTACTATAGAACAAACTGGACCACGCTGTATAGTTCATGACAAAACCAGAAAATATTTTCCATTCACTTTCATTCGAACGAAAGTCAGCGTGTTCCTCGGTCTTTCAGCTCAATTTCACAGTTAATCACCTGATTATAATGCTTCACTGCACGAATATTTTCGTCTAACCAAATTCCCCGAAATCAATTTATCTGTTCGACCAGAACGAAAACAGATCTACCAATTAATTCTTTCAACTCGATTTATACACCTAAAACATGTCGGTAATATAAAAACCACTTCGGCAACAAATTGGATTACTCACAAAGAGGAGAGGGGGTTATAGGCAGGCTTCTCCCACGATTGTTTACCTGAAACACGAAAAAGTACTGTTATAGGTAGGTGTGTTTAGAATTTATTTTTCATCTGACCATATAAAATAGCTGAGGTACATCGAACGGATGTTCTGATCGATGAGTATGTAGTTTAGATTCGTGATTCAACTTCTATAACTGTATTTCATTCGATCTGGTCTTCGCAACTCAAGGACTATTTACTATGTATTACAGGTTTCGCAGAGTTCTTGATAAGTGCTTCATCATCGCGATTCATAACGAAGAATTTTTTTCAATGAGGGCAGTGCACACTTTTTCTAATCAAACAATATTGCACGTACAAAGAAAAGGCGACAAGATAGTACATTGTTAACCGGGTAGGAAAAGCCTTACATTCCTGGACGATTGTGAAGATTGCTAAGTCGAGTCCAGGAATGTGGCTTTTCCTACGAGGTAAACATACTATTTTTCCGCAAATCTTTTGAAATTCGACAGATTTTAATCATTTTGAAAAAAATCGCGAATTATTCCATTCATAAATAAATGGAGCTTTGAAATTCGGAATGAAATTGGCTGCGTTACTATTCACACGTATTAATGCTGAATTGTCAAACTTGACGAATATTAATTTAATTGCTGGTCTTTTCGAAGACAAAACAGTGTAAAATGATAAGTGATGATGAATTTTCCATTTCTGGAACTTCTCCAGAGCTGGTTGAGGCAGTGAAAACTGCTTCATTAGAATTATTGCCAAAGAAATCTAGAGAAAAGTACGAATATGCTTATGGAAGGAAATATCATTTCCTTACAGTAAGGAACTGAATATTTCCTAACAGTTGGGAAATCTTGACTCTTTCTATGACAAATTTTTTTAGGAATCTCAAAATTTCCTAGCGATTTGCAGAAAAATATATTGTGTAAATTATAAAATGAAAGTTGAATTTGCTTCTAGCTTCAGTATTTGCAGAGAAAATGTTAACTGGTAACCATACAAGTGTGTGATGCAAGAGCACATATTATGAAAACCTCAGCAGAAACTTCTGTCTCCCTGTGTGTCGTGAATATGAATTTGTTTACAGAATAAACGGACATATTTGGAATGTATAAACTGCGAGGCTTTTCAGAAGAATCAAACAAAACTTTCTCATTAGATTGAACAAAATATCTTGATTTTATATCTGCAACAAATATACGAAAAGAAAAATGAGAAAGAAGCACTGAATAACTTCACCTGTTGAAGAAACATTTTTCCAAAATGTTAGCTCATGAACGGACGGATCTTTCGACCTCAAAAAATGAATGAAAATGTAGGGCGAAATTCGAAAAACCCCTGACATTTCAATTCCATATATCAAAGAAAATTAATGAATAATCTTTTTGTTTAGTAAAACCACTGGTACAATATGAAATGAGAAACGAGCCATCACTTTTCCGAATTCAAAATATATTTTTCATTACACCGCACAGAAAACCCTATCATAACATGTAGATTTAGAACATCGAAAATGACTCTTTTCCGTGCGGCCGCACCGCAAAAAGTTTTACGGTGCGCTGAGGCTAAGATGCCTAGAATGTGTTCAGTCATCGAAGCTGAGGCATAGATGCAACCTATGATTCCTATGCTGAGACACAGAGCAACGATTGCGTGACAGTAGATGTCAGTGTTTTGAATGATTATTTTTTCACAATATCGAAATGCTTTCTGCCGAAAATTTTTCCCGTGTTATTGTTTTCAGAGAGGTGTAATGAAAAATATCGTTCATTACACGTCCAGAAAGGCCTTTTCCGTGCTTGCACGAGTTCCCGTGTTCGGCTCCGCCTCACACGGGAACATATCGCGCGCGCACGGAAAAAGCTTACTTTCTGGACTAGTAATCAAATGTACTATTTACTTGAACTTTTATTTGAGCTCTTGTGACGAAATAAAACTTTTCTTTTATTTTTCATTTCGAATTTTCTGAATGCGGCTTTGTTAAAAAGATCTAGCAACTCAATAATAATTGGGCTGTCCTTAATACGATTCTCAGGTAATAATGCATACCTCAAAGTTTTCTGCTTGAGAATGAATACATTAAGGAAATACTCGAGTAGGTACTAATCTTATAGAAAGAAAAAACACGATATTTCTCAACAAATACAATTGGTTTCGCCCGATTATATTTGCAATTAAAAGACAAAATATCTTCTTATTTCCCATAAATTCAGTTTGTAAACGCTGATTAAGAATCCATATTTTTCTCGACAACCCAAAAATATCTTATAAGCAAACGTTTTACATTAAAGGACCCCGCACTTTTTATAGGTAGAGTGGCGACCGGTCAAATTTTCTGAAAATTTGGTATGTTGTTGTACCCGACTCAGTGGCCAAAAAAGTCAATGGGTCCATCCCAATCCTATGGCTAGTTTTCCAAATACGGGGTGTTAAAGTTGAAAATTGCTTAAATTTTCGGATTTATTCTTTGATTATTAAGAGTTGGATTGGATTCCTGTTGCATACACACGTTTACTACATGTTCTAGTAATGAAATTAGTGGATACGTATGATCAAAAATATTTATATTTACAGGGTGATTCACGAATATACGAGTAGTTTTTTGCCAAAATTCACTTTTTCTACTGTAGCGTCAGGAAGACATATTTTTGAAATGTTCTTTTCGATTTAGTATTATGACGACCAAATATTGCACAGTGCATATTTTTTATACAGGGTGTTTCACAGAGAGAACCACTAGACATAATAATATTTTTTTTAATTAATTCGAAACCCTGTATTTTTGAATTTATTTTTGGGAAAACTAATACCACAAACATTTGTGTTTCTCTAATCTCCAAAATATTCATGGTGGTTTATTCATAGGAAGGTCAAATGCAACTATTTCCTCACTATATATTGATTTCTACAACATCTCCAGAGTTATGAATTCTGAATCGGATACTATGACCAGTTTTCGAGGTACAGGGCGTTGAAGTGGAGAATAAATGATTTTATCAGTTTTTTTTTTCAATTGAAAAGGCGAATCGATTTTATGTTGTGCCCATGAGTTCAATATAAGTACACATAAGATACGCATGGAAAGGTTCAGCCTAAATATTCACTGTTACAGGGTGATTCACGAATAAATCACAATAGCTTTTGCAAACACTCGATAATTCTACAGTTTCGTCACAGAGAAATTATTCCATGAAGTAAATACCTAGTCATTCACAATTTTCAGTCTGAAATACTTCATTATGATGACTTTTCATACAGGGTGAGCCATACAGGCAACCATACCAAAAATTCTCATGCTATTGTGATTTATTCATGAATCACCCTGTAACAGTAAAAATTTTAGCTGAACCTTTCCATGCGCATCTTATCTGTACTCATATTGAACTCATGGGCACAATATAAAATCGATCCGCCTTCTCAATTGGAAAAAAAAACTGAAATGAAATCATTTATTCTCAACTTCGACGCCCTGTATCTCGAAAACTGGTCATAGTATCGGATTCAGAATTCATGCCTCTGGAGATGTTGTAGAAATCAATATATAGTGAGAAAATAGTTGCATTTGACCGAGGAAATTTTCGAATACAAAATGGAATACCTTCCTATGAATAAACCACCATGAATATTTTAGAGATTAGAGACACACATATGTTTGTGGTATTACTTTCCCCAGAAATCAATTCAAAAAGACAGGGTTTCGAATTAATCCTAAAAAAAAATTATTATGTCTAGTGGTTCTCTCTGTGAAACACCCTGTATAAAAAATATGCACTGTGCAATATTTGGTCGTCATAATACTAAATCGAAAAGAACATTTCAAAAATATGTCTTCCTGACGCCACAGTAGAAAAAGTGGATTTTGGCAAAAAACTACCGTCATATATTCATGAATCACCCTGTAAATATAAATATTTTTGATCATACGTATCCACTAATTTCATTACTAGAACATGTAGTAAACGTGTGTATGCAACAGAAATCCAATCCAACTATTAATAATCAAAGAAAAAATCCGAAAATTTGGACAATTTTCAACTTTAACACCCTGTATTTGGAAAACTAGCCATAGGATTGGGTTGGACCCATTGACACTTTTGGTCACTGAGTCGGGTACAACAACATACCAAACTTTCAGAAAATTTGACCGGTCGCCACTTTACCTACAAAAAGTGCGGGGTCCTTTATGATTTATCAATCTCATTTGTTTTCAACACAATCCATCAACATCAAAATTCTATAAAAATTTCACCAGATGCACAGAGAACTCATAGAATAGACGTTGCCAGCAACATCCAATTGAGTTTCGGAAAAAATCTACTGTTTTAATAGTGAAAAATAAGATCTACTGTTGTTCTCAGTACGTTTTTGCGCCTTGCCATTTTTTTTGTCAAAATTCCATATGCTTTAATACCGAAACGAAATGTTGGTCAATCCCCAAAGAAGAGACCAGAAGCCGGAATAAAAACTTTCAAGAAAAAAGATCCGGACGAAATATGGTTGCTCCAGACATTTTCTTTCCACTCTGCTGAAGGGAATTCTCTTTGAAACAGCTACATTTCAGTGAATTTCTGATTTGTTCTTCATTAAATTAAAGTGTTGTATCATGTAGGTACTTGGAAATTTGGGACAAAAGATGCCACAAATCATTCGGGTTCAGTTACTATCATCAACAATGTTAAGGGAAGTAAAGAATCATAGCATAGTTAACTCCTTTGAGTCCTTTGAAACATCGCCAAATGACGGTGTGATAGCAGTCGGTCAAAATTCAACTCAATTATTTGCTTAACAAAATAAGCCATGCATGGGAATTATAATACTTATTAGGTTTGTAGTTTCCGGATGAAAATTCTGACGAATCAACTTATATTCATTACAGTTACAGAATTAAACTGATATTGTTAACATGAAGTTCGATCAGAGAGTTCCCTTTTTTCGAAAAATCTTATCAGATAAAATTAGGCATAGCTCGAAAACAGCGCATTTCAACTCAAAAAATTCAGAAAAACTTTTATTTTCCAAAATTATTATATGGACCGTTTATCGTTTTCAATAGTAGGTACATTGTTTACCGGGTAGGAAAAGCGTTACATTCCTGGACGATTGTGAAAATTGCTAAGTCGAGGCGCATCCGAGACTTGGCAACATAGATTCCAGGAATGTGTCTTTTCCTACGAGGTGAACATACTATTTTTCCGCAAATCGTTTAAAATTCGACAGATTTTGATGAATTTTGGAGAAATCGCGAATTATTTAATTCATAAATGAATGATGCTTCGAAATTCGTATTGAAATTGGTTACGTTACTATGGAAACGTACTCATGTTGAATTGTCAAAGTTGACGCATATAATTAATTTGATTGCTAGTAATGCTAGTGTTTTCGAATTATAAAATAGTGTAAAATGATAAGTGATGATGAATTTGCTATTTCTGGGACTCCTCCAGGGCTGATTGATGCAGTGAAAATACTGCTTCTCCAGAATAAGTGCCGAAGGAATCATGGGAAAAGTTCGTATATATATTCATTCATATGTCGAACCAACTGTAAGGAAATATCATTTTTCTACAACCGGGCCTAACTAACTACTTTCCCGCATTGTTTTCGATTCGGAAAGTGTCACTTTCCCGCACTAGTGCGGGAAAGTAAATATGTGTTGAATTTGGGTATAATAATACCTTTAATATGAAATCTCTCAATCTACTTACTTATATATTTAGTTAAATATTTCAAATTATGCAGTGTCATCTATGTCAAACTAATTATTAATGCAGATTTCCGTTTGAAAATTATTGCATTTTCAGAGAACTTGACATCCTTCAAAAATTATGACTGGCATACATGGATGTGTGTATTTTTTTCTATGTCACGGTCTATGATTTTCCGCATAGAATCCCAAACTCCTTAATTAAGGTCGCCGTTTGATGCGCGTAGGACAAGTCAACCGATAGAGGCGCCACCATGCATTTTATGGAATATCTCCATAGAACTTACATTATCTCTATGAATTCTATGAATATCTCTCTAATTATGAATGAAATGTACAATGGCGCTCTCTATCCGAAACTCGCTGAACTATGAAATTAGTGAAAATGTGGGTAAAGCAGGAACTTTTTCCCGCTAAAATTTGAATTTGGCCATTCTCTGTCAATTCCGTATTTCAAGTTGTTTTTCTGAATGAAATTATCTGCAGATTCACTTTTAATCGGAAGTTGAACTATTTTCATGGGTCTTTCGTTTGAAATAAAACAGAAGCATGAGTTGGATCATTTTCTTCTATTTTTCAAAGAAAAAAAATTAACTGTTGGAATGCAATTAATCTCAATTATCTCATTAAGAACTCCAATCCTTTCTGAGTTCACCCACAAAATTTCAGTTTTCAAAGTGAAACCATTTTCAAATGCAACTTGAAATAAAAACACACTACATTGAATGCCCTCCTTAATGTGTCAAAACGAATATTCGATTTGTGTAGAAGTTTTTTTTTTCATTTTATAATACGGTTGTAGAAAAAATATTGTTCCTATCTTGAGCGGAAAGTACTTTCCCGCACTCGATTGCTTGCCCGAACGACGCGTAGCGGAGTTCGGGCAATCTAGTGCGGGAAAGTACAACTTTCAGCCCTTGATATTAAAATAACTATTCCTTACAGTAAGGAAACGAATATTTCCTAACAGTTACGAAATCTTGAATTTTTTTATGACCAATTTTGACTGGAATGTCAAAATTTCCTAGCGATTTGCGGAAATAGTATATTATATTACAACAAGGATTAAAAGTGCATATTTTTTTACGAGCACTATTTGCATTTGCGAGGCGGAGCGCAGCGCAGCCGAGCGAATATAAAATTGCGAGTAAAAATAGGCACTTTTAGTCCGTATGATATATACTATTTTTTCTCCAACCAAGTCGAAAATCTGGTATTGTTGGTAAATATCGATTGTCAAATAGACGTCGATAGACTTCAAATTTTAATTAGAGAGCTCAAATGCAATTACTTTTAGTCCTAGGATTAAAAGTAGCGTTTTCAATCCTAGGATTAAAAGTGTTGCCAAGCAACGAGCAAATTTTTGTACGGTTAGGGAATTGATGGCTTTCGCACCAGAAAATAGTACAAAAATGTCAACATTTTTTGATGGTTGGAGAAAAAGAAATTTTCTAGGATTTATAGGTCGATGCTGCTTTGATACTGAAAGACATTTTGAGTGTTGATTAAGGAATACACACCATGGACAGATATAGGCAGAATTGTGTTTTTTTTCTTGGATTTTCGACACACCACATCTTCTAAATGAAGCTGAATCTAGAAAAATGGTAAGAAAAAAAAATTATTCGTATAATGAGTGAGTCCATTTACGCAAAATTATCGACATATCTATTAAAATATTCACTCTGAATATCAAGAAGGAAAATCGAAATATAGTTCTTACGATGTATTCCAAAATTTGAACTTTGGCAGAAGCAGTAACTTGAAATTGAAAGAAGGATAAAATGAACATGATATAAAACACAAAACCATTCAGTTGGTCCGAAACGTTCATTTGATATTAATGTTCAATTATGTATTAAGTATAACTCCTGTATATGAGAATGCTGCAGCGTATTGGTTGATTTAAGAGCTTCGCATTGTTTTATGAATAATTGGTTTTGGTTAACTGAAATCCTGACATTTCACTTGTTAATATTTCAGAATACTGGCGAAGTGAACAGAACAGGAGCATAACAATTGGGTGACCAATTGAAATGGAACAGCGTCATTTTAGGAAAGAGCATCAATGGAATTCCCTTTTTTTTTATTCCGCCACTTGTATCTCTAATCGAGGGTGGTAATCACCCCGCAATATGTTATTGGTATGGTATGTTATGGTAGGGTGAGATCTCCTTTAAAAATCTCTCACATTTCGGTTCAATACTTGGAAGAAAATTACATTTCGAAATTGAAATGTGCATATCGGTTTTAACCCAGTTGACAGTTGGAATAGCAAATTTATTGTTCAGAAAGATTACAGAAATGATACCAACACTTGTCGTGTTTGGTCGAACCCAAAAGTACCAAGATGTTGTCGTTACAATCCCAATTGAAGAATTTCAAACTGCCGTATTTCATTGTCCTTCACAATCTCGAGGTAATTGCATGATGACGCCTCTTGGAAATGTAATTTCTCGCACTCGAAATGACTGTTTGGGTTCATCTAATCCTGAGTGGAGAACTTAGTAGATAATACATCATTCTCGGAAGTCTCCCGTAACTTCCAGAAGTCCATTACTCTTATCAGCCTCCTCATCCTCTAATGCGTCTTAATATGACTTGAGTGCTACTTGTGTAACGTCAGTTCTTGCTAAATGGCGTTAGCAAGACACCCAATTACGTAGTGCGTTCACCTGCATACCAATTTGTCTAGAGAAATTTGGAAGTGCCGAATACTGAAAAAGCTGAAGAAAAGTTGGACGCGCTGATTCAACAAGAGATGCAACGATTCTTCATACAACCACACTTTCAATCGCCATCAAGGTGAACCTCATCAAATCACCGGTAGACTGGAACTGAAACATGTAAACTTTAACTGCGAGGACCTGAGAAGTTCCAAAACGACAAGCAGAATATTCAAGAATCCTGGTGAATATGCGAAAAACCTGTCCGACTTAGTGAGTCAGATTCTGCACTTTCCACTATTTTTAATGTTTCTGTACTACTAAGAGGAATAAAACTTTGTACCATGTGTCAATGACCTAGTTGCCGAGACATGCTATTACAAAAAATTGCTTCTGAAAATATTTCGGTTGCTGAAAACATATTTAGATGGATAGAATAGAATGTTGGCAGTTATTAGACAGTTATTAGTTTCGAGACTTTCTGATTGATTAAGATGGGGTCATAATTGCCATTTCTGTCGAAAGGGGTCGCGCTATTGTCCATTCCTGCAATAGCGCCACGACCTTGAAATAATGCGGATTATGCCGGAAGTAGGACCCGATCTACATTTTTTGTTGCCGTTTTGATCTACAATCAGATTCAATTCTGTCTATCCGGCCGTCAAAATCAAATTTAGGGACGAAACATCACGATAAACAGCCCAAAAAAATATCCAGAATCATAGATCATATGATAGACGTTCGTGGGTCAAAAGAAGACATGGCAAAGGCTTCGCTAATAACTATTTAATTGGTGATAAAATCATGAAGATTAACGTCGAGATTAACTGTAGAGTATACATTTCATTCCGGAAAGGTCAATGAAACTTTTTGTGTGATTACAGTTCAGCAGATTAATTCAACAACAAATTCCTGCTATACTCTGAGGAGTCATTCTGTTTCATAATTGGTTTTCCAATAGGTATGATACAATTTGGAATATGTTTAATTTTTTGAGTTCCGTAGGTTATACTATTCATTCTCGCAAAGATATGCGCTTTGAATACGTTCGGAAATTGTTATTTTGTCTTATTAAAATCACTTTTCAATTGTTAAAACTGAGACAAATTATTCAGATAATCAACTCACTATACGTCGTATTATGAACAAATTTGAAAATGCATTTTCCCAACACGATACAAGAGTACCAGAAGCACGAAGAAATGCCGCACAAAAATTTTTGATTTAGCATCAGCAAGTGTGAGAGAAAATCCAAATGTGAACAACTGGAAAATGATGAACAATTTTATCGAAATTTTCATTCAGTGATGAAGCTCATTCAGGTACATGGTTATGTAAACGAAGAGAATTGCAGAATTTAGAGTAATGATCCACACGAAACTGTTCAGGCACAAATACATATCCATACAGAGTGTAACAGTCGAATGGATTAAATTCGATAACGAATAAATGAGGGCGTGTTGGAAAAAACGCTCGGACACGTCGATTTGTAATTTTAAATGCACATATTTTTCGAGAAAATAAAATTATATAGGGTGTTCTATGCGACCGTGTCCAATACCAACTTTCTTATTTCAAATGCAACCCCCTGTGCATTATTTATTTTTTGGATTCTTCAGAGAATTCTAGACACAATTCATGCACAATGTCCTTTACCCATCTTCAACTATTTCGGAAGTATTAAGTGTTTTTAAATAAAAATTATTCTATTTCACAAATTCGGTACATTACACTCAAAACCTAATAAGTAATACTGATTATTTCTTAATTATTAAAAAAAACATTGATGTCAATGTAGGAAATGTTCAAAATGTTCGCCGCGAACGTCTTGGCAACATGCTAATCTGGTTTAGAATTGAATTTTTTCTAATTTCTTCTGAGTAATATATCGAATTTGTGAAATAAAATAATTTTCATTTGAAACTTTATTTTTGTAAAAAATCTGAAAACACTTAATATTTCCGAAAAAGTTGGAGATAGGTATAGGACATTGTAGATGAATTATTTCTAGAATTTTCTGAAGAATCCAAAAAATAAATAATATACATTTGAAATAAGAAAATTGGTATTGGCTACGGTCGCATGGAACACCCTATGTAATATTATTTTCTTGAAAAATATGCGCATTAAAAATTACAAATCGACGTGATCGAGCTTTTTTCCTAAAACCCTCTCATTTATTCGTTATCGAATTCATTCCATTTGGCTGTTACTCTCTGTATAAATTCACTGTGTGAATGTGAAATTCATGCTGATGGCGGAGTGATTGATTTTTATTTCTTTGAAGAAATGGTCGGAGAGCAGTCACTTGAGAACGATATAGAACAATATTTTATGAATTTTTTCTGCCGCTGTTGAGTGGTTTCAAGAAGAAGGTGTCACTTGCCACAAAGTCAATTTAACAATCGATTCATTCAAAACAAAATTGTTATGAAGAAATTATCTCGAGGAATGGTCCTGTTCTTTTTTTATAATCACTGATAGCAACAATCGACTTTTTTTGAATGGGAAACCCCATATTTCATAGCATTATGGGGCATGGTATTTTTAGGGTTCTCAGTCGATATCTCGTTTATGGGACATTTTGCACCAAACCTGGAAGAGTAAACCAATGAATTCTATATCAGCCGAAATAGTGCGATAAATGATAGGGTACTCCATTGATATTGCAGTTTGTTATTCATCATATTCATAAAATCGAAGTACCTAAGTCATGCGATATCGACTCAAAGTTCACCTACATTTCAAAAAATGCGCCCAATATTGAATGAGCGATTTGAGAAGAGATGGTTGTCTTGACTAATTCTCAAGTTCAGAATTTTTCATGATTCATGTACAACAAAAAATTCAAATGGATAGATTGGATACAATGAAAGTTATGGAGCATCAAGCAGGCAGTCCTTGGTCACAGTGTATGTTCCTCAATGTAAGTACCTATTCAAATGAAGCCTTAATTACAATCAAATCTCCTCCCATTTATGCTTGATTATATGCAATTAAACAGAGTTGTTACTTTTCACTTCTTCCGTGAAATGATGTAACTACTGTTCACATGATCACGCAAATCAACATTCCAGAGGAAACTTGATTAATATTGAATAATAATTGTTTGTTATTTGCATTAATAATTCACTATTTCGTGTTGATTCCTCACATGCTGTTTCAAGTAACTATTTCATTAGACCGAATTTAACACGATCAATTGAGTGGAAAATTAATTTTGCATTGTTACACTCATTTATATGCTAATTTCAAGATTGGAGAATCTTTTTAACTACCTACCTAACATAATAGAAAATCAGGTTTTCATTCAATCCCATTTAGGGGTAACACGATGAATATTAAATTATGTTCAGGAATTTTTGCCTCACATTAATACAGACAGGGTGACAATTTGAAAACTTGCCAGGCCAAATATGTCGCAACAAGGATGATTTCAGAGAAAATGCCGGAACAGGTCAATTTTTATTCGGAGGTGATATCTTTTGAGCAGAATTGTAAGCCGAAATCTTCTCAAGCCTAGGTGTAAGGGCTCTCACCCCTAAGTTCTTAATAGGAAATAGGGATGAGATTCACCTCAATTGAAAGATCACTTGTCCCTCTACATGAATACTAGGGATGGTTTGCAAATTTTTATTGATTATCTGAAGTAGTTACAGGAGGTGACAATTTGAAATCTTGCCAAGCCATTGCTTTCGTTTGAGCCGTACTCAATGATATCCACAAATCAACAGTTTACGAGATATATGAGTTCTTGTGATTTTTAATTAATTTTTTTACGTTGACGAAGTTTGATTATAATTCTGGAATATTTCCATCAGAACAGGATATGATATGTATGGAAAAAGCAAAACTGTCCTGTATAAGATGTTGAAAAAGACATACATACACGTGCACAACTTCTGGAGAAGATTAAGAGAAAATCAGGAAGCGGACACGTGATTCTATTGTAGGTCATTTTGGACATAATTTATAAATACATTTTCCACTTTTGAGTTGAATAAAAATAAAAAAAAAATTCATTCGTTACTTTTCTTTCTTTGCTTCTATTCTTATGGTGCCTGTTTCCTTACGAAAGCTTTTTTAGGAAATAAAGGACGAATTTGGAGAATTCTTGAAAAATTTCTTTCATGAATAAATCGTGGAATTCGAGAGTTGACATTAAACACCCTGTATCTCGCTTATGCGTCGAAAACGGGGTACATGTCATAAGGCAAAAATTACTTCCTCCGTGTCGTCTACACGGCTATACAAGGTCTTTCACGAGGAACCTCACCCATATTTATACGGGAAACTACTGAACGTATTTTCATGAAATTCAGCACTTATAAGTATTTCACGATGCTGAAATCTAAAATATTGGATATTAACTCAGAAAATATCCATTTTAGGGCAAGGGTGTGATGCATACACTCACATTATTTTTTAACGTAGATTCAATATCTGCCATAAAAAAATGGGGTTCTAATTTGAAAAAATTGATTTTTCACGATTTTGTCATCCCTAACTTTGGAAGCGATTTTTTCACCCCCTGTATCATGATTCGCGATTCCGATTTTTAAAGTGGATACATCAATCCTACATCTTGAAAAATCCCAAAAATTTTCCATCCAAAAACCTCGAAGTTGTTCTTGTTTCAGCGGAGCTCTATTTTCGATTTTTTTCGAATTTTCCGCTCAGAGAGAATTTTCCAACCAAAACTGAAAAATGTTCCATCAAAATAACTTGAAATTTTCTAAGGAATCTATTTCTGCAATAAAAAAATGGTGTTCTAATTTGAAAAACGGAAGTTGACGTCATTTCCGGAAAAACCGGAGGTGCTCATGCCTTGAAAATATTCTAGATTTCATCAGCATCGTGAAATACTTATAAGTGCTGAATTTCCTCGTGAAAGACCCTGTATATGTTTGTCCAGTTGATAGTGAAACACCCTCTATAAGAAATTGACTATTCTTTTCTTCATATACAAACTTCCAAATCATATACTTATTCTTTTTCAAAATTTTTTACAGCATAGTTTCGTTTTTTTTTCATACATGTCATATTTTTTTCTGATTAAAATAATCCAAAAATTATAATCAAACTTGGTAAACGTAGAAAATAACTTGAAATTTTCTAAGGAATCTATTTCTGCAATAAAAAAAAGGTGTTCTAATTTGAAAAACGGAAGTTGACGTCATTTCCGGAAAAACCGGAGGTGCCCATGCCTTGAAAATATTTTAGATTTCAGATTTCAGCATCGTGAAATACTTATAAGTGCTGAATTTCATGAAAATACGTTCAGTAGTTTCCCGTATAAATATGGGTGAGGTTCCTCGTGAAAGACCCTGTATATGTTTGTCCAGTTGATAGTGAAACACCCTCTATAAGAAATTGACTATTCTTTTCTTGATATACAAACTTCCAAATCATATACTTATTCTTTTTCAAAATCTATTAGGGCATAGTTTCGTTTTTTTTTCATACATGTCATATTTTTTTCTGATTAAAATAATCCAAAAATTATAATCAAACTTGGTAAACGTAGAAAAACTTGACGAAAAAAAAAGGTGAAAAAATCTTCGAAAAACACAAGGACTCACTTATCTGCGAAACTGTTGATTTTCGGTTATAAATAAACAAAGGATATCTAATGATTGATACTAACACCTCCTCCAAGATTCACGTCCAATTTAGAAACACCCTGAATATTTGAGTAGCAACGAACAACTCAAGCTTTTTTATTGGCATTACTCGATAAAATTATGCTGAAAATATCATAATGTCTCGACTAACAGTATTGATCCAATCGAAAAAGAACTGCATAGAACCGATGAGAAAGAAAATGGATATAGCTATGATAATCGAAAACATTGAAAAAAAAGCACCCAGTTACGTATATTTCCGTTGATGGAAAAAGAAATGCGATTAAGAAAGAATAACATATCATTACTGCAGGAAATTCTCTGCAAAACGATATTTACTTCGTTTTGCTTTCGTTTTCTACGACTCGGAAATAGATAATAGTTCTAAAATAACTTATTTATGCAAAAAACCAGTCGATCGATCGATGTAGACCTTGAAACATGTTAATAAGACCGCAATGGTTCATTATGATAATTCAACCATAATTATATGTATATATTCTAAACATATTGGACGAATAACAAATTATATCCACGATGAATATGAGAACAATTCGAGTTATCAACAGACATGCATGCTCACTGGTAAGGGTAATGTAAACGCAACAGACAGAGCGGAAACTAATGCATCAAGGAGCTATCTAAGCGACTTTTCTCATGCAAATTCTGCATCTTATTCAAATAAGGGACAATGACTTGCTGCAGTCTGAAGACTATGATAGGTAATTCTGAAAAAATCATCACACGAACTGGATTTCGATGAAATGTTTACTTTCTTCAGATGCATATCCCCTAACAAAACCTATTCTCTTTGAAAACACTTATCATTTTAGAAATATATATTCATGTAGATAAGGGCCATTAACAGTAGCAACACCTATTGGCCTTATTCAAAAGAAGGGGAAGCATTTCCTCATGAGCATATTTTTCATCGAAGTTTTCGGAGTTTTAGTGTTTTTTATAATAACCAGGCCGCAGACGAATCCATAAATGAAGTATCATAACAAACAGTCCATCCGATCTCGAGTTATAAATGGTGTAACCAACAACTTTGTTTTATATTCAAAGATATCAGGAGTGATTGAACTAATCGCAAATGTTATTCGATGTCTTAGGCCATTCAAATCAAGGAGTTTAGTCCACAATGATCATCACATATAGAACAGAATAATTTAGGACCTATCCCAGATTGAAACTGGGACAAAAAGGCCATACAGAGTTCCAAAGATCATACTGATCCGCTCTCTCAAGCTGGTGTTTATAGAATACCTTGCGCCTTCGGGAAAGTTTACATCGGGACCACCAAAAGAAGCATTCACACATATCAAAGGACCCGAACGATGTTGTCGACGGTATCAAACAGAGAATTTCGCACTCAACCTGCTGGTGCAATTTTACTCTGCCACTACATAGTCGCAACCTCGATACGCCTAAGCTCGCAACCCTCAACGGACATATACCCTCGTTTTCTTCGCAAAGTCCGACCCTGTTACATTCGTACCAAGAAAGTGTATTCGTTACGTAAGATAAGGACTTTACCCGGTACAATTACACGAAATCAGACAGCCAGCAGATACATCTCTTCCAGTCAGGCCAACCGTGAGTACCTTCCATTTCCTACAGTGTTTATATCGTGGTATTTATTTCTCTTTTAAATATCCATTTTATTCTCTAATTCTCGTAAGTGAAAGAGAGCTCTTGTATTTTATTCAGCTTGGCTTATTACTAATATTTCAATTTTTCCCGTTTCTCGCCGATTCTATGATGAATAGAGACTGGAATTTCATCAAATTGACAATGAGAGATTCAATCATTCTTTTGGATCGAAGAAGTGGATCCAAAAGAATGATTGAATCTCTCATTGTCAATTTGATGATATTTCAGCTTCTTCGTATGAATATCGATTCCCCATTCATCATACCAAATCCATCCATTAAGCTGAGATACAACAGAACCCGATTCATCGCAAAAATATAAGCCCACCATAACTTGACAGAACCGATTAGGATTGCAAATACATCTTGATTATCTTATCCGACAGAAACAAATGAGACGAACAGACTGACGAATCTAGCGATTTGAACAAAGAAAGCCACCCTCCCCGTTTGCGTTAATATCCCCCGGCAAATCTTCCGAAGTAACTCGAATATCCCCGTTTTGCTGACTCAGCCCATTCGAATACTGCCAAATTTATTGTGCCTTACACAAGATTCATTTTGCGAGTGGAAAATTATGGCACCGGCTGAAAGTTTAATGAACCGGAAATAAATTCATTCAGGCTCTCAAACGTTCAATTTTATTAGTTCTCAGCACTGAATTATCGTTTCAGCAAGCTTCAATAACACATCAGGCGATTTTCCGGTAATTTGTAGAGACGGGATGATGTACGGGTATAACAGGATGGAGAATTATGTGGAGGAAACAACAAACACGTTGATTAAAGTTGTAGCATGGAGAATTTAGGATCAGTGTCTCCTCTGATCTACATGTCGTGAAATGACTGAGAAGAAAATTCTGGGACGGATTCTCGATTTTCTCGAAATCGATAGCATCAGTTATGACAAAATTGGTTCACTCGGTGTGAAGTCTAAATTTTGATATATTTGCCAAATTTTAGTCGAATATCTCGTGAAATGCAGATACTGTATAAGAAAAATTCGAAAGAAATTCTTTAACAACCTGTATCTCGAAAACTAAACATTTGCGGTAATCTCAGAATAGATTGATGGGATAAGGACAAAAAAAGGACTATCATGTTGATATCATTTCAACGTCTATTTAAATTTAAAACCTTCCTCAGGGCTCTGGAAGAGCGATACAAGATTATTTACAATTGGAAAACAGAGATCTTTCACAAGTTATTCAAATTCGAAGTTAAAACAAGTTACCATGAGTAAGCAAAACACACACAAAAATACATAAAACACAGTTTCAGTTGAAGAAAAACAACTCTGAAAACTTTTTTAACAACGGTCAAACTGATGTCTGAGGGTGTGAGACAACGAACTGAAAAACACACATATAAAAAACAATACATAAATATATAACATTTTTCAACAATTTACTTGAGATTGACAAGGGACTCGACTGATATTGTAAATCATTCAGAACTCAATTTTATATACAGGGTGTCCCACGGTCGAGTGCCTATTAGACGTTTCTGGAGAACTGGACATATTTGAAATCCGAAAATTGGGATTATGATATTGTTGGAAATTCTCTATAGACCTAAAATATTTTTGGAGCTTGAGCGCTTCCGGTTATACCGGAAGTCGAAATAAATTTGTTCAAAAAATATTTTTTTCAATATTTTCGTTTCTGATATGATTGAGTATTCAATGCTGAATACATTTCTGTTGAAATCATTGTATTCATTCGAATAGTTTTCAAAATATCGAAAAAAAACCTGAAAAAATGTCAAATATTCATAGTCAGTGTTATGTCCATTATTCCTATTCTGAACATTCCGAGTTTAAACCGTTATCACAACGTCAAAGTAGAAGAATGTGAAAAGGTCATGCATCTTTTGAATTTCATAAATATCATCACAGGGTGTTTCAAATTTTGTGTCGAAAACTGTGATCGAAAATTGGCCATAACTTCTGTTTTTCAAATTAGAACCCTATTTTTTTATGATTGCGTTGGATTCTGCGGAGAAAAATATTGAAAGCACCCTCAGATGTTTTTGATCCTAAATTCAGTAATTGCCGAGATATTTGAGCTTTTCTGGATTTATGGTGTACGTAGAGTCAAATTCATCGAACCTGAAGAGATTCGATGAATATTCTTGTAAAACCATAGTAACAATTATGTCACCTGTGAATTATTAATAGGATCATTAATTTTCTATGGTCACAGAATATTCTCATGCCAACAGATTCGATGACTATTCTTATGAAACCATAGTAAAATCGAGAAGTAAGGTTAAGGCCTAAAATGAGAGCTGTCACTTGTGAATTATTAATGGGATAATTTATCTTCTTTGGCCACAGAATATTCTCATGCGAAAGATGAGATGAATTTGACTCTACGTATAACATGAATTCAGAAAAGCTTAAATATCTCGGGAATTACTGAATTTAGGAGCAAGAGCATCTGAGAATGCTATCATTATTTTTCTTCGCAGAATCTAACGCAATCATAAAAAAATAGGGTTCTAATTTGAAAAACAGAAGTTATGGCCAATTTTCGATCACTGTTTTCGACACACAATTTGAAACACCCTGTGATGATATTTATGAAATTCAAAAGATGCATGACCTTTTCACATTCTTCTACTTTGACGTTGTGAGAACGGTTTACACTCGGGATTTTCAGAATAAGAATAATGATCATAACACTGACGATGAATATTTCACATTTTTTCAGGTTTATTCTCGATATTTTGAAAACTGTTCGGATGAATACAATGGTTTCAACAGAAATGTATTCAGAATTGAATACTCAATCATATCAGAAACGAAAATATTGAAAAAAATATTTTTTGAACAAATTTATTTCCACTTCCGGTATAACCGGAAGCGCTCAAGCTCTAAAAATATTTTAGGTCTATAGAGAATTTCCAACAATATCATAATACCAATTTTCGGATTTCAAATATGTTCAGTTCTCCAGAAACGTCTAATAGGCACAGGGACACCCTGTATTTATGTATTGTTTTTTTATATTTGTGTTTTTCAGTTTGTTGTCTCAAACCCTCAGACATCAGTTTGACTGTTGTTTCATTTAAAAATAAAGTTGTTTTTCCTTAACTGAAACTGTGTTTTATTGTATTTTTTTTTGTGTTTTGCTTACTGATGTTAACTTGTTTCAACTTCGAATTTGAATTGTTTAACTTGTGAAAGATCTCTGTTTCCCAATTGTAAATAATCTTGTATCGCTCTTCCAGAGCCCTGAGGAAGGTTTTAAATAGATCGAGACGTTGGCATGATATCAACTTGATAGTCCTTTTTCTTGGCCTTATCCCATCAATATACCCTCTATTCTGGGATTGAACAGCAGGCCGTGAACTTATCCTCCATGCTTGCGGTAATGTTCATCCATTCTTCAAAATGCGACTATGTTCAAAATATGCAGGGAGTTAAAATTCCAAAAAAAAACACTGAGAAAGGTGCCATTTTTGGGTTTGCTTCCTAGCGCCCCTCAACATTGCTACGCCAATGCTTCGAGTCCTGCATACAATCTACGGATCAACTGACAGGAATCCAGAATTTTTTAAACCCGAAAACTTTATATCACTGTTGTAAGTTGTAACGTTATGCAAAACAAGTCGTGAATAGTTGTCAGCCTAGAAATCATTCAGTTAAGTTTCGAATTTGTTCAAAATATTTTTTAGTTTATGGATTTCCCCATTGTTCGACTCGAAATTACTTATGAAGCATGATTTGAGCTTCAGAAAGCTTTCGATGATTTGCTTCTAGTAATTCTTTCGAATGGAATTGGAAAAAAAATTCACCGTTACTCCTTTTATTCCACAATGATTCGTGTATGGTATATCATCTGCAATAACATTTCCTTGGTCTTTTTTCGACGGACGGCAGTGATACATGATATTTCAATCGGATTGAATATGGAGTGAATCGAAAACGAATCGATTTCGTGATGTCGTTGATGCAACCTTTTTCTTTTCTGTAGGAATAATATGTAATGATATATCGCTAACCACAACCAACGGGAATTTTCATTTTATCTTACGCAACTCTTGACCACGATACTGAATACATACGTGTATCGTGTATGCATTTAATATCACCATTTTCGTTTCCGAGCTTATATTCACCGCGCCGTGAATCCACTGCGAAGGTGATTACGTTACGGTGAATAATAATCAGAATTTCAAGCTTGTCGATTTTTCGAATGGCCAATGCGAGAACACGTTTCGAGGAGTTAACATTGGGAAATATTAAATATATTTTTCGATGTACGCGCAACCTTGTCTATACTTCCAAGCCGCGAACTGTACTCAAATTCAGTCAGGGAATGCGAAAAAGTCTGACGTTCGTGAATCGAAAGAGGATATAGGCGAAACTAAGGAAGCAGTACGACCTTAGACTTTTATTGTCTAGGAGTAAGACCCTTTTCGCAAATGGCGTTGAGGCGTTCCTCTTTTATGTCCATAGAGTAGTTCTGATTCTCGCCGATATAGCGCTACGATCTTAATTTCAATCGCCTTGAAAATATTTGTTCAAAGTGGGTCGATGCGTTATTGAATGAGAAAATTCTTTTCATTTCTTGCCCAAACCTTCAGTTTCTTTCAAAATGGCGACTACGATTTTGTTATATTGGAAGCCCATCATTTTCCCACGACTACTGAATATTTCTTTTTGAAATAACCTCAAAAACCTGAAGAATTCTGATATTGAAATCAATCCGAATTTATAGTGATTATATTCAATTCACGAAAAAAGGCCAGCTGCAAGAGTAACCTGGCCATAGTATGATCATTCCCTTGGCCTATAGAAAGAGGAGACGTGCCTTTCAATAATAAATAGTGAAGCCAATTATCAAAATAGTACAAATTTTTCTCTATCAACTTTCCAATAAATTACATGAGATTGAAATTCATTTACTCATTTGTGCTATAATGTCAGAAATGACTATTTGTTTCTTCAAATATTGTGCATCCTTCACATTACATAAAGTATCGGAATGTTTGCGAAACGAAAATGGTTCGTATGTGTCTTTTTTGTGGTGAATTGGACTATTTGAATCCTGATTTGAGTTTACACAGGTAGGTATGTTCTTTTCTTATCATTCTAAGTAACATTGGCGTGAATTCTCCGATTATTAGAATTTCTCTTTTCAGATTCCTTCCTGATATTGAGAGGAGGAACATCAATTCTGAATTCATCTGTCTCTGTTTACCTAACTCAGAATCTGTTTCAATGATCGGAACATTTTACCATGAATTCTTCAAAAAAAGTTAATTCACTTGTAATTTTATTTCCATTTTTCAATACCGATAATACCACGCCACTGGACCTTTCAGAGTTAGATTCCGCAATGTTGCCACGGCAGTATCTGATGATATATTGATTCATGCTATCTTCGTTTCGCTTATTGGAAACTGACTCAATTTTGGCTTCAACAATTCTAGAATTTATGAATGAGATGATGTGTCTCCTGTTTCTATGGTCTGAAATTATTCCATTATTCCATTGGTATAGTTCCCTCAAGTATATCAATCAAAATTAAGTTATAATGTTGGGTTTCATCTCAGAGATTATTTATTTATCTATTTATTATTCAAAGAGAAAACAAAATCTATCCATTTCACAACAATGGGCTTAGATACTATAAACATCTGTATATATCACATGCAATTATAAGTTTTTTACAAAAAGAATTGCATATAACGTTTGCCCTCCAATCATAGAATTTTAAAAATAATCATTAAAACAGACACATAAACCTCCTTTAACTTTTATGAGCAAATTCATCACATTCTCTTGAGAATCGGGAAGGTCTGTAAATGGGCTTGATCAAATCTCGTTGTAGATTTTTGGTGCAACATGTGCAAAATTTCTTAACGTTTTCAAAATTGACAGGTAGTTCAATTTTTTGTCGCTTCTTGTATGTTGGTCATGACAAACATATAATTGATGATTTATATTTTTATGAAGGTAGGAGCAAATTTTCGATATGAATAGATATTTATGTGCAATTTCTAATTCAGATACTTTGGCAGTATTAGTATAATTATAAGCATTAAAAGTGCATATTTTTTTACGAGCAATATTTGCAGTTGCGGGGCGGAGCGCAGCGCAGCCGAGTATACTATTTTTTCTCCAAACACGTCAAATATCTGGTATTGTTGGTAAATATTGATTGTTAAGTAGACGTCAGTAGACTTCAAATTTCAATATGAGAGCTCAAATGCAATGACTTTGTAGACCTAGGATTAAAAGTAGCGTTTTTAATCCTATATGATTAAAAGTGTTGCTAAGCAACGAGCAAATATTTGTACGGTAAGGAAACTGCTAGCTTTTGCACCTGAAAATAGTACAAAAATCTCAAACTTTTTTGATGGTTGGAGAAAAAATATATTTGTATCAGATGTGCAAATTCATTTGAAAGAGATTCAATATGGAAATTCCATTTTTGATGCCTAAAATCAGCTCATGTAAGAAAATTCATTTGAAAATTCAAAATGTCGCTTACAGTTTTGTATAAACGAAGAGGGTAGGCATATGCAGCATTTTGGCATAAAAATACGTTCATATAAAACTACTAATTAAAAATGTACTACTGCATGAAACCTCGAATATCTTTGTCGTTAATGAAACAAAAGATAGAAAACTATACATTTTTGGAAAGGAGAATGATTGCTCCTTCGAATGAGTGCAAAAATTATAGGGTGTTCCATTTAAAATAATACATATTTTCCCCTTCGAATTTGACCAACATTGGTAAAACACCCTGTGTTGATGAGATGAAATGCCAGCCAAGCCTAAAAAATCTTTTTGATAAACTAGTGAAACTAGTGAAAACACCATCTCTTTGGAGCAATTAATAAGCTGGGCATTCATGTTTAAAATCAGTCACTCTTATTTGGGACACCCTGTATATAGATGAAATTGTGTTATATTATTATTTTTTGGTTTATATTTGTGGAGCCATATTTCGATTTTTCCCATGAGTCTACTCAAGTTTTCACCGGAAAGCCAACTGTTATTTTTCATGATCAACCTTCAACTTTCAACGAGTGAATTTGAAAACAGAATTCCTGAATATAATTGGACCAAGTACCGTTTTCTGTGGCATTCCCATTTTGAAACTCAGTATCACTGAATATGCACATTTTCTCTCATTGATGATAAATTGGCTCAACATCATCTGTAAATTTGAATAAGGCATTTTCTGTGTTAAAATCCGAATTGTTTTCGTGGAGAATAGGATTCTTAGACCAAAGTTGAAGGAATCTCTTTTCAAGGCATTTTCCAAAGATTTTGGCCAAATTGTTGAGAAAACTGAGTGGGCATCATTTTTGTTACCGTTCTTGTAAACGAAAGAATTGTATTCTTGAGCGATGTATACAGACCATTGTGTTCGTCTTGCATTAGGTATAACAGTGTGGAAAGAACATATACTTCAAATTATCATTAATTTGAGTTCCACTTATCGAAGTAGCAATTGAATAATTAAATATCCCAGCAAATAAATAATCCTTCGTATCAGATGATCATCAATCACAGTCTAGTGTCACCAATTGTGATAAGAAACTAAATAGGAACGCAAGAATTAATATGACCTCCGACAAGTGAAGATTTGCTTGTTGTAACAATGACATAATCCGAATATGTATGCATATTATGTTTGTATGCGTCATCCAGTTCTGAAGGCGGTTCGACTGGTTTGAACTGTACAGGATAATAATTGCATTATTCACAATTCTACTTCTGTGCCAGTTTTCCGAAGGTAGTAACTGTCAGCTGCTCATTTATCATTTGGTTAGTATGTACAGTTCGAAAATTGTCATTTTCAAAAGAATATGTAAAAAAATGCTGCACCTGTTCAAAGGATAGTGTCAGAAAACAGGTAGTTGATATAATATAATAACTGTTCTCAACATTTCAGTAGAATCCGGTTATTGGCCTACGATATTCAGAGAAACTTTATTCGCAAGAGTTACCACTGTCGTTGTACGAATTCATCCAAATTTGGCTACTTGAGAATTCTTAAGAGGGACACCTCATTACGGCCAGTTCCATAATCAACATCGAAAGCGTTGAGGCTTTTTGAAAATTTCTACTTGCATGAAAACTTTGTAGTGACATTTGTTCTATCAACACGAACCAAATGTCTGTGATTAAAAATTTTGACAGCGGGAAAATATTTTCGCCGAAAACAACAGGTGCGTTCTGGTCCAGAATGGCACATAGCATAATTAAGTGAATAGGAATACCTACGGTAAATAGATAATTTATTTAAGGAACGACAATTATGGGTCACTCCTGGTTTTGTCAAGCAAATTCGATTGAGAATACATATATATCGTCTACTGCGAAAGACATTGCACCATTCTTTTGTGAATTTTGGGATTTCCAGGTCATGCCTTCAGAAATGAGAGGAATATAATAATAAAATCGCTTGGATAGATGCATATACTGTGATAAAAGTATATTCGCTAATAAATTCATGTTATTTCGACACTTATCGAATAGCCAAGGTATATTGATGCTATGAATAGACATTACTCTCAGTGAAATAGCTTTAAAATCAAGATTGTATCATCCTCCACTGACATTCCTGTGAGTAAGGGATCTTTCCGAAAAAAGCCCTATTCATTTTCTATAGAATGAAATCCAAATCCAAAGTTTGTTCGTGCATTCCTCACAATTTGGACGAACTACGCCAACGAATTGAGTGTTGTCAAATAACTCGAATTATGCTGAACCATGTTAGAGACAGACGGTTTTCAGTCGAGAGTGTATTATTGAACATTTGATTTATGAACGGGGATTTGATTTTTTTGATCGTAAGCATGATAATATGATTAAATTTTTTTGGGAATGTGATTTTTTTGAGTTCATAAAAAAAGCTTGAAGAAAATGGGCTTGTACATTATAAAATTGAACGAAATATATTCGAGCTTAAAAACTAATTTTTGGCGAAAACGGTTCATAAACATTACGTGTAATAGGAATACACTGTGCTGTTATAAATAAGTCAAGAAACGTCGTTGAATGAGTTTCTGACAAAAACGTATTGATTAAATCGAGGATGAAATTAATTCCAGAGAGACTTCCCAATAAACACACAAACGTATAATAAACGTTTATTTCTGGTGGCTGAAGTTGATTTAACGTTACACGTTGAATCTTCTACGTTACATCCGAAACGAAAATTCAACTAAACGTTGATTATACACATAATATACGTACCCAATTCAACTGGTTGACTCATCCACCATTATGAAACGTATATTTATAACATTTTTTCAAACGTTTTCTCAACGTTAGCTCAGTAACATTGAATAAACGTTAAATGAGTCACTCTTCATCAACTCAGACGTAAACCAACTTTAATTCTACTTATTACATTCGAAACACAAATTCAACGAAACGTTGAATATACATATAATACACGTAACCAATCCAACTGGTTGAAGAACCGTTATAAAACGTATATTTGTTGCATTTTTTCAAACGATTTTCCAACGTGAGCTCAGTAACATTGAAGAAACGTTTAATTAGTCACTCTTAATCAACCGAGACGTTAACCAACTTTAATTCTACTTGTTACAACCGAAACACAAATTCAACGAAACGTTGATTATACATTTAATATACAGAGTGTAACAGCCAAATGAAATAAATTCGATAACGAATAAATGAGGGGGTGTTAGGAAACATTCGGACACGTCGATTTTAAATGCGCATATTTTTCAAGAAAATAAAATTATATAGGGTGTTCCATGCGACCGTGGCCAATACCAACTTTCTTATTTCAAATGCAACCCCCTGTATAAATTTATTTTTTGGATTCTTCAGAAAATCCTAGACATAATTCATGTACAATATCCTATACCTATCTTCAACTTTTTCGTAAATATCAAGTGTTTTCAGATTTTTTTACAAAAATTAACATTTTGAATGAAAATTATTTTATTTCCCAAATTCGATACATTACACTCAATACTTATTTCCCATTTACCTCTTGATATGAAGGAAGTAAGCAAAAATCATCACTGAGAAGAAATGTTGAGTAACGTAAGAAGACAATTCTACATCAGATAAGCATGTTGCCAACACGTTTGCGGCGAACATTTTGAAAATTTCCTACATTGACATTAATGTTTCTTTTTAATAATTAAGAAATACTTAATCAATATTACTTATTAGGTTGAAGGTGGGTACCTAAATATACCTATTCGAAACGCTTTTAATGTTTCCTTTATAAAATCTTTCATCTCGAAAGGATCGAGAAATATTCTCATTTTATGTGAAGTGATAAAGTGATTTCATACCTACCGAACTTATTTCCTGCATTCTTTACTTTGAATTTTTTACTCGTTCAAAATATGAAACCCATTATTAGTAATAACCTTATATTCGTAACATACATCGTCTTTGCTAAAATCATTCAATAGAAAATTATGGAGTTTCTTGAAAGATAATGATTAATCAACCTAGGCAACGGTGCACTAGAGTTGGCATCAGGGGTATCACGTGATACGTGATAGTGCCGGCCGGCGTCGGCGATCCTGCATTCGTGCATTTCACATTTTGAAGAGCTAGTGCGGCAGTCACCCGATAGTTCCCTTCGCTATTTCCGACGTAGTGAATCGAGTTTGCTAGGAAAATTATCCGATTTGTTTAGGAGTGCGACAACAAAGATTTAGGTAAGTACCTATCAGTTTCATATTGATTGGTGATACATATGAGAAGTATAATTATATTTTTCCCAAAAGGATTGTTAGTTTTACATGATATGATTTACGTATTTGAAACTACCAAGCCACTCATCTGCTTTTTCAAAAATACACACAATTTCACAGTTTCGCACAATTGAATATTTCATTGAGTTCTTCATATTGAATGATATTTGACGTTGAAAACACGTATATGTACCTATATGAATGGTAGAGAGTGAGTTCATGAAAATTAGATAGAAAATAAAATTCCGAAGCCAACTCATACCTACCTTTGTTGTTGTTGTTTTCATCCTTTTATATTGGAATCCGTGAAGGCTTGGTGAAACCTACTTCAATTCTACTTATTACATCCGAAACACAAATTCAACGGAACGTTGATTATACATATAATATACGTATTACGTACCCAATTCAACTGGTTGATTCATCCACCATTATGAAACGTATATTTATTACATTTTTCGAACGTTGGTTCATCGTGATCTCAGTAACATTGAATAAACGTTAAATGAGTCACTATTTATTAGATGACGTTAATCAAATTTAATTCTACTCAAGATTTATCAAATTTACCATAAATCTGAAAATTGGGTTTATAAGAGAGAGAGAAATGTTTTTCATAACCATCGACCTGATGGATTATGATATTGTTTGAAATTCTCTACTAGACAAAAATATTTTTTAAGCACTTTCGGTTATACAGGGAGCGAAAAAAAATTTTTTCAAGATTTTTTCAATTTTTTCCTTTTTGATATGAGTATTCAATTTTGAACACATTATTACTGTTAAAATCATTGTATTTTTTCAATAACTTTCCAGAATATCAACAAAACACTGGAAAAAAAGTCAAATATTCGTAGTCAGTACAAGGTTCATTTTTCTTATTAAACACAGACTACGAATATTTGACTTGTTTTCTAGTTGTTTTCACGAAATATATGTACCTATATGAATGGTAGAAAGTGAGTTCATGAAAATTAGATAGAAAACAACATCCCAACATATTCCTTCAACATTATAACATTTCATTAAATTATCTTGAAAATAGAAAAGAAAGATCACGCTTTTAAAGCAACTGAGTATAATAAAAATATTAGATGGAGTAGTAGAGACTATCATAGAAATTACCACATGGAAACGTGCCATCAGCGTGAACAGGGTTATGTCGGCACTGATGAGCACAAATAAGAGCGAAACCGGTCTGTCTCTTCCTTGCTGATGGCACGTTTCCATTTGGTAATTTCTATGATAATCTCTACTAGTCCATGTCATGTTTTTATTATCTTCATAATGTAAGATGAATGTTCATTATATAATTTATGTGGAGAAACTTGAGCTCAAGATTATACTAGTATAATAAAGGGCCGTTATTTCGGAAAAAATTGATTGGAAAATTGTGAAATTTGTTACATAGATAATGTTAATTAATGTTTTTTTACGAAGGCATCATTTGATATAGCAATGCTAAAATTATTACCCCAGTTCCCTGTAAAAATAATTATCCTCGTTTTTTTTAAGGTTAACCGATTGAAGTCGATGGGAGGTAATGGTCCTGAGGACCATACCAGGAGAATTCTTAGATTCATATTAAGCAACGATTTAGCTTGCCAATACAGGAAGGGCAGGGAGAAGAAACCATTTCAAGACACAAAGTCGATGGAACTCATTTATGGTAAGGTTTCATTTTGTAGACCTACATTTTCAAAATATCTAATGAGCATTATGGGCTTTTTCAGTGGCTGTCAAGAAAGAATTTGCTGCAGCCACAGACCTACAAATTGCAGACGCAACGAAAGATTGGCTGAAAATTGCCAAGAAAAGGCTCAAGAACGCTGCAATAAGTAGAGAAAAAAAATCGAATTTAAAAATTTTTTTCAATACATTTGATAATCTATATATTTTTTTTGTTTGTTTTCTTCATATTCATATGTAGTTTTGTTTTTTCTTTCATACTTATTCTGTTTATTTTTTTATTAATACAAAATAGTGAAGAATCTGTGTTTAATTGTCAGCATTCTGAAATTATTGTCCACTTGAATAGATAAGGAATAGGAGGAATATTTCTCGAATATTTCTCAAATTTTTCACCTATCATAAATAACCAGAGTCCACAGAAATAACACCTTATACATCTGACCAAAATTATATCTCCAATGAGAAACATTTCCTGTGATGATACTTTATTCAAAATTCGGATCAAAATTCATTTCCTGTTCTTTATTTTCATATCCATGAAAAAAACATTTGAATATCTTGAGAGTTTTTAGAATATTTTTCAAGATGTAGATGAGAAAGGTTTATGAGTTTCCTTAGTTTAGGACAAATTATGCTGAAATTCAAATAATAACAATTCAAAAATATTTTTACTCAAGATTAATTCATTCTCTAAAATCAACGTTACCTTGACACTTGCAATCAACGTTGAATATTTGTGGTATTTCGGCATAAACATCAACGTTGAGAATTCGTACACCATCAACGTTACTTCCGAAACGAAAATACGTCGTTACGTTGAAACTTAATGATAACGTTATATCAAGGTATTTTTATTCCCTAAAATCAACGTTACCTCGACACTTGAAATGAACGTTATTTATTTGTGGTATTTCGGCATGAACATCAACGTTGAGAATTCGTATACCATCAACGTTATTTCCGAAACGAAAATACATCGTTACGTTGAAACTTAATAATAACGTTATATCACGGTATTTTACATATGAGGTTTGCAACGTTGAATCAACGTGCAAGGAAAACGTTACGATGAAACTAAAAAGAAACGTATTTCATAACGACATTTTACCGTTTTTTCAACGATGAAATATAGTGACGTTACCTAAAAAATACAACGTTTCTTAATGGTTACTGTGTTTATTGGGTTCACCCTCTATTATCGTTCCGGGATAAACCAACTCTACCACAATGAGGGAACAGCAATATGAGAAAATCGTTTTCGTGCATTTTTCTTCGAATAGACCACCCACAACACTTTCTGTCAAGACATCCAGTAGCGAGAAATTAAAACTGGGTTTAAGCTTGCGGTCGAAAAACTATTGGTCATAATTATCAGAAATGAAATATTAATTCGGTAAACCGCACCTGATATGATATCTATAGCTATGTAAAAGGAAATTGCATCGACTCTGTTGAATTGAGGATTGAGAAACATTTTTATCGAGAAATTAAATTTGAAATATTTCCACAATACATACAGGGTCTTTCACGAGGAACCTCACCCATATTTATACGGGAAACTACTGAACGTATTTTCATGAAATTCAGCACTTATAAGTATTTCACGATGCTGATGAAATCTAAAATATTTTCAAGGCATGAGCACCTCCGGTTTTTCCGGAAATGACGTCAACTTCCGTTTTTCAAATTAGAACACCATTTTTTTATTGCAGAAATAGATTCCTTAGAAAATTTCAAGTTATTTTGATGTAACATTTTTCAGTTTTGGTTGGAAAATGCTCTCTGAGCGGGTAAATTCGAAAAAAAAATCGAAAATCGAGCTCCGCTGAAACAAGAATAACTTCGAGGTTTTTGGATGGAAAATTTTCATTTTTGGGATTTTTCAAGATGTAAGATTGATGTATCCACTTTTAAAATTGAAATCGCGATTCATGATACAGGGGGTGAAAAAATCGCTTTCAAAGTTAGGGATGACAAAATCGTGAAAAATCTATTTTTTCAAATTAGAACCCCATTTTTTTATGGCAGATATTGAATCTACGTTAAAAAATAATGTAAGTGTATGCATCACACCCTTGCCCTAAAGTGGATATTTTCTGAGTTATTCACAAAAAACTGTTTTTCGTCTTGAATTTTCAGCTATTTCTTTTCCCTTCGCGCCAAAAAGATGAAATTTTCAGGAACTGTTACTTAAACCACCGAAAACTCCATTGATCGCTTTATGGAAAGACAAGCATATCTGGCGTGCCTGAACTTTTGCAAAAGGCCAAGCATCAAAGGAGTAAAATTATTGAGGGTTTTTCTGAAAAAATAACAGATTCAGAGAAATGCGTGCATAGTGCACGCACTATGGATATTTCATTGATCTGCCATCTTTTGTCCATTTGAGTTAGTTAATCCATTTACAATCGGAAGCGTGGATTTATACATTCATTGTTAGGTATTTGATTACGATGTTGTTAAGCCAAAACTAGATTGGACTCTGATGATGATTTCTTTGAAGTTGCGTGTGGAATATTATCGTTTTTTTGTATACCAGTGATTATTGAAACGTTTATAACTTGGACACTCAGTATAATTTCATGAATCGGTAAAAACCAAACGGAAGCTCTTGAAAAACTCTACCAGATGATACTGACAGTTCAGTTCGGACAAAAAGTTGATCCTGATCATAATTCCCTCTTCAAATGTCTTTTGTATAGGCTTATTTCTTGAGAATTTTAAAAAGTTAGGTCTCTCTGTTCGTTCAGAAGTTTTTCTGTCGGGTACTTTCATACTATCACAAAGTAACGGACTATTCTGTCCATTATTTTTCAGTGAAAATTTCAACACTCAATCTTCCAACCAAGTTTCGTTAACATTCGCCAGGTCTTTGGAATTATTGAATTCACATAATATTTTCCGAAATCATTATTTTCCTAAAGTGAATAAACATTTCGATAAATACGTAATTACTACGACCTCTATGTAGACAGGATAACGTTGCGTGATTATCTAACAGGAAAATGACTAACGTATGGTCCTAAAGTTTTGGGGAAAATTTTAAAAGCATATAACTCTGACTTGAATAATCTTATATTTTTATCAAATTATTCAACAATTTAACTTAACTATCCTTATTATAAATCAAAATTCAAATAACAGACAATGGACCATTATTTTCGATTTGCTCAATAATTCCTCTGACACGTTGCTTCTCAATCAGACCAGGTGAAATTTTTCCCAAAACTTTAGGACCATACGTTATAACCTAACCTTTTCGAAATATAAACGGTGAATTGTGTTAGAATGTCATGGCCAATCGGGATACTTTATGAAATTTAATGTAGTATAGATAGATATATGCAATTTTGTAACACCTTTCATCTGCCAAAGTTTCAAATTGGGGGCCTACTTATGAAATATATTTCATAAATATAGGGATCGATGAAGTTCCAAGTGGTCCACTCTGTATTATTAGACATGTGTGTGTTGTATTCTAACTCTGGAATACTGCGGTCATCATCCGAAGAATAGAACGCGTTCATGAGTGTCCATTATAACAGGAGTTATCATTGTTGTCACCTTGTAACTGTATTAACATTCTTCTACAACAATAGAATTATTTAGTCAGTTTATTTTTATTGTTGCCTTCAAACGTTCAGGTTTGATCTCCATAACAAGGCGCCCATTGAAAAACTCCTTTCACTGAGATAATACTTGATTGATCGAAAATATCTCTGAAACCACTGATGGGAAGTCATTCCTGTACAATTATTTTTTCGTGTTTCCCAGACATTGTTGTGAAAAATATTCAAGGAAAGATTCACTAGCAAGAATGTCAACAAGCATAATGTATAAACAACAATTCCCAGTTTTAATGAGGACGGATTGGTATGACAGTGACTTTCTTATAATTATTGTATTCGAGGATTGTTTTCACGTCGTTTATAATGATTGGTTTCGAAGAGCCATATGATTTTTATTGCATTCATTCAGCCTCATACAGTGTATGATTATATGGCGATTACATATTTCGTTATTTGTTGCATAAAATATAACAACAATTACGTTACCTCAAACTGATTCCTCAAGATGTTATCTATGATGAAGTTAGGTGAAAGGGAACATTTCCACTTTCTACACAGAATTAATATACTGTGGATGATCGCTATATTTTATAATAAACATCTTCCGCCGAAGAATTTGAATACTTTATAAATAACTTATATAAATTATAATCAATCCAGGATTCCGCAGATGTGAAATTGAATAGATGATTTTGAAAAAGCAAACAGAAATAGCATCTCGCAAAAAGAGGCAAAAAGTTTATTTGTAGTTTAGACGCACATAATTCATATCTCCGATCTTCACTTTTTTGTAGAGAAATGTTTGCACAGGTCAGATTTCATTTCAAACAACGCAAATTTTCGTGTGAAATTGAGAAGTACATGTGAAGCACCCTCAACGAGGAGTATGGGGTGGACCTTTTGTTTGGAGGATGATTTGCTCATTAATAGCCTTTTTCATCAACTCTTCTTCATTTAGGAATGAAATGAATAAAGTCATTCAATTCGAATTTTCACTTTCTTCATGTAGGTATGCATGGTGAGGTCGATCACAATTCTTTCTCCAGCCATATTTTCATCATTTGAAATTCAAATAAGAAACTTATATGTCCCATATTTTGGCTTTTGAATACTGCCGTGTTAATTGAAAGGGGCGTATCTACAAAAACAGCCAATTTGAGTTATTTGCCTCTAGAAAATCTTCGCAATGAGTTCTATCATCTTTCAAATTCTAGAGGCGTATCTCATCATTTAAAGGGCTGTATAATCAAAAATAAAAACGGCGCGTCTAACAAAATTGCACAAATGACAGTCTTTAAAGTCGAATATCTCAAAAGTGCTTTTTTGCAGATACGCCCTTTTCAATTAACACGGCAGAATATGCAATCTAAACTTCATTTGCCGTGACTTTTTTTTTTAATAATTGGTCAATTACTATCCAGCGAAACAGCATGTTCTTCTTCATAACACTCTCAAAGGCATCAATCAACTAAATCTTTTAATCAATTTTTTCTGCATGTATCAGGAATAGTAGAGGGACAGTCCGTTCAGAATTTATGAATACATTCTCGACTTGTTACTTTTTTTTCTTTGTTCTTCCTGTATTCTAACGAAAAATTCTAATCTAAGGAAATAAAGGATGAATTTCGCAAGTTTTGGAAATCACTTTTGTCATAAATGTTTGAACAGGTCAGATTTCATTTCAAACAACGCAACTTTTCAGGTGAAATTGAGAAGTATGTAATGCACCCTCAACAAGGAGTAGGGAGTGGATCTTTTGTTGCTGAGGATGATTTGCTTATTGATAGCCTTTTTTATCAATTCTCCTTTATTTCGGAATGAAATGGATATAAACTCAATCAATTCAAATTTTTACTTTCTTCATGTATGGTGAGGTCGATCACAATTCTTTCTCCATCCATATTTTCATCATTTGAAATTCAAATAAGAAACTTATATGTCCCATATTTTGGCCACTTGTTGAATATGCAATCTGAACTTCATTTGCTGTGATTTTCTTTTTAATAATTGGTCAATTACTACCCTACAAAAAGGCATATTCTTCATAACACTTTCAAAGACATCAATCAACTAAATCTTTCAATGAATTTTCCCTACTTGTATCAGGAATTGTAGAGGGACATTCCGTTCAGAATTTATGAATACATTCTCGACTGAAATTTCGATTAATAAGAAAAAACAAATATTCAATTGGTTACTTTTCTTTCTTTGTTCTATCTCCTTTCGAATCGAGATCTCTTGAAATGAAACTAGGCCTGTATTCTAACGAAAAAATTTTTAGGAAGTAAAGGATGAATTCGGCAAGTTTTGAAAATCATTTTTATTATAAATTGTGGAATTCGAAAGTTCCAGCCAAATTGATATTAGAAATTGACTATTCATTTCTTCATATACTAATTTCCGAATCATATTAATTCTTTTTCAACATATATTACAACATATTTTTGCTTTTTTCATATCCTTTTCTGAAGAAAATAATCTAAAAATTATAATCACACTTGGTTAACGTACAAAAAATTTACGAAAAATGAAGTGAGGTAGAACTCAAATATCTCGGAAACCGTTTACTTTCGTTAATCGATAAATATAGCTCAAGCGACAGCAAATGACTGATTCTAACACCTCCTTCAAGATTTACGTCTAATTTGGAAACACCCTGTATAATATTCCACACAATCAACCGTGGAAACTGTTTGAACAGGAGGTCTGTTGGTCCCATCTGCGTTCAACAAAGTTTTCTCAAACTACAATATCTATGTAAAATAGAAGGGTGAGTAGAAAGCTCAAGATGTTTACCGTTGGGTGAAGGAAACGAAATATCTCCCAGAAAGATATTTGAGATCGTAAGAATTTATTGCTCGAGGAGGGTTTATCAGATAGCTACAGCAGTGGTACAGTACCCTTCAGTTTGGATTTTCGTCACCTGTCCGATGCTCTTTTCAAGGAAGAAACGATATCTTTTGATATGTAAATGGAAACGAGAGTGTTTCTTACGAAGAAAGAATGCAATATTAGAGTTCGCAGCGACTTCGCAAAATATGGTGAAAAATGAATGTTTGATTACTTGAAATCATTGTTTTGAACCTGTTTCACTCCATGAACTCAATTCATGGGCTTGGATTAGGCCCAAAAATTGCATTGTTGGAACAAACTTCCACATTATTCAGCTCCCTCAGACTTCCAAGTAATCCCAAATCGCAAATGATCCATCCCTACGATAAGAATCTTCGTTTGAAATCTAGTTCGAAATACCATACTATTGAAATGGGGTATGAAAATTGGAACCAAACTGAAAAAAAATTTATGGAACAAGGAAGAAATAACAATGAAGAAATGTATGTATCTCGACTCAATATTTTATGTCATTTTTTTAACATCTCAAGAAGAAAAACCAGTGAAATATTTTCCCAATAACAAATCATAAAAGTTTTACGATGAATACGTGGTGAAATTCAAATGTCTCAAATTTTAGATTTCATCGCTATTATCATATAAAATTCATATGCTCTATTACTTTTTCAATTTGATTTCTTTGAACAAAACTTTTCAAGAATCCTCCGAGATATGTGAATAATTCTTTCTATAGATTCAGTTCAGAAACCGACTGAATTTCCACCAATAAATCTCACTCCCAATTCTCGAATTTTTTACAAACAAAAATTCGCTTCCCCCTTCTCGAGTAGCGAGTATCGCCCAAGTTCCCCCTAAAAAGTGGTTGAAATCTTCTTCATCCGTGTGAGTGGACACCTGTTATCATCCTTCAGAGCTCGAGAAGGTATTTAAGTCCCACTTCCAAGGCCTACGGAGCCGCAAACACGAAAACCTAATTATAGCCCGCTTCTTCGCAATTTTTTCGATGTCGATTTTCACAAGACCGATAAAATTAGAACGAGTTTCGTCGATTGCACGGGAAATCGGGCGATATTTTTGTTGTGGTGATTTACGATCTCATTCTGTTGTTTTGTTCTGCGAGATAAGTTTGGAAATGAGGCGATCTTAGAAGCGACGTAAGTATCGCGTTCGGGAAGTTCAAGGAGGAGGAAGACCATTTGTAAATGAATTGAAATAATGAGAAAATAAAAGAATATAATATTCAGTCATCCCACTGAGATACAGCAGAAATGTTGGGGTTCAATTCAATGAAACTTATTGCATGATTTCGCATCAGTTCTATGGAAGGTACTGCAATTCTAGTTTCATGAAACTTGGTTATGTTTCATAAATATTACATTTTCTAATTCATTCATTTTCATCGGTGGGCAGTATGTAAGCTCAGTCAGACTATGCCGATCGTAGATAGAAGAATTTGTAAACGTTAACAAAAAATCAAAAGAAAAACATTCAATGTGAAACTCAGAAAATACCTTGTTTTTAACAGAAGCCAATGCAATCTTCTCTTTTCCTCTAACTAAAGCCGATCTACACAGCCGGTTCGACTAAATCGAATTAACTAACTATACAGGGTCTTTCACGAGGAACCTCACCCATATTTATACGGGAAACTACTGAACGTATTTTCATGAAATTCAGCACTTATAAGTATTTCACGATGCTGATGAAATCTAAAATATTTTCAAGGCATGAGCACCTCCGGTTTTTCCGGAAATGACGTCAACTTCCGTTTTTCAAATTAGAACACCATTTTTTTATTGCAGAAATAGATTCCTTAGAAAATTTCAAGTTATTTTGATGTAACATTTTTCAGTTTTGGTTGGAAAATTCTCTCTGAGCGGGAAAATTCGAAAAAAAAATCGAAAATAGAGCTCCGCTGAAACAAGAATAACTTCGAGGTTTTTCATTTTTCATTTTTGGGATTTTTCAAGATGTAAGATTGATGTATCCACTTTAAAAATCGAAATCGCGATTCATGATACAGGGGGTGAAAAAATCGCTTTCAAAGTTAGGGATGACAAAATCGTGAAAAATCAATTTTTTCAAATTAGAACCCCATTTTTTTATGGCAGATATTGAATCTACGTTAAAAAATAATGTGAGTGTATGCATCACACCCTTGCCCTTAAGTGGATATTTACTCAGAAAATAAAACCGTGTAAAATCGATAGATTAGATGACTCTAGAGCCGACTGGTAAGTAGTAATACTCAGAAGTGTAGCATCTTCGCGGGAGGCCATTTCTGCTGTGTAATAAAAAAATGGTCGACTGTCGGCTAACAGCCCGTCTGATATTGAAAATGTACATAGATTTTGTTATTTCATCACTAAAATTTGTGTTTTCAGACATATTGTGCGTAGCGTTTGACCTGAGTGTATTTTCAAAAATTTCAGACAGATTGCTATGAGTCACTCAGGTCAGGTCAGATTAGGGAATGCAATCTCGGTGCGGGATCGCACATACGGGATCCCGCGGGATTAGAAATTACAATCCCGCGGGATCCCGGAATTTTCGAGATCCCGGTAGTACTGAAGAAATACAAAAAGTGGGGGAAATTTCTTGGTTGTAAACTTGTGAATATGGGGTTAGTTAAGATAAAATATAACTTAGAAGAAAGAACTCTATTCATTAAAACATAAAACATAACTTATTTTCCTTATTTTATAATAACAAAAACAATAATAACAAACACAATAACTCGCACAATAATAACAAATACAATAAAAAAAATTGTGTCAATTCCGGTGTTTTTCTATCTCTGATTTTGAAAATAACTCCGTGAAAAGCAGAATTACTCAGGGTGTTGTCTGATAATCTGCACCTTATGTCAGTTGCTAAATACCCTGCAGCTGAGAATGCCCTCTCTGATTCCGGACTAGTTGGCACCAGTATGATAAGGCAATTATGGGCCAATGTTAAAAAACTTCCCCTTGCTCCTCCACACTCATAGAGTAACATCTCTTTCTTTAGAAGAGACTCTAGTCTGTTTAGACTGTTGCTAGGAATGGTAGGTGTTTTCAAAGGATTTTTAGAGGCCTTCAGAGTCTCTTTTAATTCTTCTTGCAGTGTCTTAAAACATTTTACAGGATTTGAATTCAAATCCCCTGAAATCAATGAAGAATCTTTCTTTGCTGAAGTTACATCGACAGAAGTTATGGGGACGTTTGAGAAAGTATCTATCTGTTTAGGGTATAACCTTTCGATTATATTTTCAATGTCTTTCCGAACTTCATATTTGCTGGGCAAATATGTCGTTGTCTATTGCGGCGCAATCCCGTCGATCTCGGTCGGGATCCCGTAATTATTCTGCTGCGGGATTGATCTCGAAAAATCATGCGGGATCCCGCGAGATCGGGATCCCGCGGGATCGGGATTGCATTCCCTAGGTCAGATTTATTGACATTTTCGAAATGCTATAAAAATGTAAGGCGACATGTTTTTTGTCTGAAAATTGATCTTTCCACATCAATTGACACGACTCAACCTATAAAAATCATTTTTAGACGGGCCGCTGTAAGTTTTTTTTCTTTTTATTTTTTATTTTTTTATTGGTCTCCTGTGTACGCGCTACAATCTTGGTGTCTGAAAACTGTGGTATTGGTAACTCAGGGCTATTATTTAACTACATTCCGGAAATCAGACGGGCCGCTATGAGTCACTTATGTCGTTTTTTTGACATTTTTGAAAATACGCTCAGATCATACGCTACGCGCAAAATGTCTGAAAATCGCGTTTCTGGGTTCAGGGTCATATAATCTATCGATTCCGTGCGGTTTTCGCCGAGCCGCTATGAGGCAAAAATCTTGGTCGCCATCTCTCGTACTAAAAGGGAAACGTGATTATTAAGGGTGTTTTTCTTCGATCTTGTGATTATTATGTGAAGACTTCCAGTGAATTAATGTAATTTCAACCTTGTAGTGTCGAGTTCCTAAAATTAACGTGGATAAATTGTCATATTTTGGTTTCTTGTAGTTTCGTCTTATCTGCTAGCGATTTCACGGAATTTCTCTTTTAATTGATTCTCTCGAAATCCTCAAAACAATTGGAATTGTCATAAAAATCCCGTTAGCATACGAAGAAATACAAACCATTCCAGACTGAGGATCTGATGAGCCATAAACCTAAACGTTTGCAGTCTCATGTTTATGGGAATTCTTTCCTCAAAATTATGCAAGGAATCTCTCTTCTTTTTTTATCGCCAATTTAGAAGCATCCTGTATATCCATTCAAATAATTTCTTTATATTTCTAGTGGTTTATTTTCAATCAACGAATGAGTAAATTTTCTTAGATATAACTCTCAACTTCCCTCAAAAGACTCTTGCTGTCAAATTACCTAATTTTTTTCATTGAATTTCACTTTGAGTTCGTAACAGTCACTAATCTTCTACAAGTTTTCGACAGACCCACTTCAAAGCCATGAAAAAATCCAAGACATCGAAAGAAAATTTCACTGATTAAAATTCCTGGTTAAAAAGTTTCCCCCGAACTTAAATGACTTGTCGTCGGAGGCAGACAATTCGTCACGAGCAGAAAACTTCCTAAAGAAAAAATGTTTCCTTCAGTACTCCGGTTCAATCAATCTCCACGCCAATAAAGCAAGGGATGCACGAAGACGCATTCCTCCATCCTCTTAATCGGGTCGTCGGGACATGGAATTCAATTTCTTCTGACGGGAGGAAAACGTTTTTCTGATTTTCGACCCGCGGCATTCGGAAAAGTGTAGATGCGGAGAGCACGTTCTCGGACGGGTATTGTCCCTAATGCTGTAAATTCTTCAGATGCCCTTCTCGCTTTTCCTCTTCCTGTTCCGTTTACGTCAAAGGAGACGGGGAATTCTCTCGCAATATTTGATAAATTCACATTTACATCTTCATTATTTTCCGCGTGAATTCCTTGCTTTTGAGTCAAAGCAATTATTTGAAGGGTCACATTCGCAGATTCTACTTTTAAATGCTTCCTGAAACCTAGAATTGAGTATTCAGAGGGTAGATAGGTCATCCTCCACTCGTTTTCCATTTCTCACTGTTCGGAAGTTAACCAGTTGTTTGACCCTCAACTCTGCAGTCACTTTGTTTAAACCGTGTGGATATTCCAAATGAAATAAACTGATAATCTTGATTACTGTACAGGGTAACCCAAATTGCTTGATTTTGTCTGTTTCTGGAACTTCTAGGCTACATAGGTAAAAATGTAACTAGCATAGTTTAGATTTTCACCTGGCAATGGCATTTTTCGAAAAATTGCAAATTTCAAACTCTCATATCTTCCGTTCCTATCATCTCCGCCAAATATTATTTATGTCATATGGATCAGCATACCTCAATGTATAACTGTGCAAAATATGAGCGATTTGAAAAATTTAAAATTTTTGGTGAAAAATGCCAAAGGGATAAGACCCCCCAAAAACACTATATTTGTCATCACCAAGGAATCCCTGGAGAATCCAAAGTCGTTTTTCGATTTGGACGATCTACTACCCATTCGAATCTTGCAGAATACCCATAAGGCTGTTAAGTATCGCCCATACTTTGAGTGCTCTGAGCGTCTGAACAAAACTCGAAACTGAAAAATCGAAAAATATAAAACCGAATAACTCGTTACTTATGAGGGCTACATGGACGATTTTGGTATCAAAATGTAGGTTTTCGAGGTCGCTCCATTCAATAAAATATATTCCAGAGCCCTAACTAGCATAGTTTAGATTTTCACCTGTCAAATGGCATTTTTCGAAAAATTGCAAATTTCAAACTCTCATATCTTCCGTTCCTATCATCTCCGCCAAATATTATTTATATCATATGGATCAGCATACCTCAATGTATCACTGTGCAAAATATGAGCGATTTGAAAAATTTAAAATTTTTGGTGAAAAATGCCAAAGGGGTAAGACCCCCCAAAAACACCATATTTGTCATCACCAAGGAATCCCTGGAGAATCCAAAGTCGTTTTTCGATTTGGACGATCTACTACCCATTCGAATCTTGCAGAATACCCATAAGGCTGTTAAGTATCGCCCATACTTTGAGTGCTCTGAGCGTCTGAACAAAACTCGAAACTGAAAAATCGAAAAATATAAAACCGAATAACTCGTTACTTATGAGAGCTACATGGACGATTTTGGTATCAAAATGTAGGTTTTCGAGGTCGCTCCATTCAATAAAATATATTCCAGAGCCCTAACTACCATAGTTTAGATTTTCACCTGTCAAATGGCATTTTTCGAAAAATTGCAAATTTCAAACTCTCATATCTTCCGTTCCTATCATCTCCGCCAAATATTATTTATGTCATATGGATCACCATACCTCAATGTATCACTGTGCAAAATATGAGCGATTTGAAAAATTTAAAATTTTTGGTGAAATATGCCAAAGGGGTAAGACCCCCCAAAAACACCATATTTGTCATCACCAAGGAATCCCTGGAGAATCCAAAGTCGTTTTTCGATTTGGACGATCTACTACCCATTCGAATCTTGCAGAATACCCATTAGACTGATCAGTATCGCCCATACTTTGAGTGCTCTGAGCGTCTGAACAAAACTCGAAACTGAAAAATCGAAAAATATAAAACCGAATAATTCGTTACTTATGAGGGCTACATGGACGATTTTGGTATCAAAATGTAGGTTTTCGAGGTCGCTCCATTCAATAAAATATATTCCACAGCCCTAACTAGCATAGTTTAGATTTTCACTTGTCAAATGGCATTTTTCGAAAAATTGCAAATTTCAAACTCTCATATCTTCCGTTCCTATCATCTCCGCCAAATATTATTTATATCATATGGATCAGCATACCTCAATTTATCACTGTGCAAAATATGAGCGATTTGAAAAATTTAAAATTTTTGGTGAAAAATGCCAAAGGGGTAAGACCCCCCAAAAACACCATATTTGTCATCACCAAGGAATCCCTGGAGAATCCAAAGTCGTTTTTCGATTTGGACGATCTACTACCCATTCGAATCTTGCAGAATACCCATTAGACTGATCAGTATCGCCCATACTTTGAGTGCTCTGAGCGTCTGAACAAAACTCGAAACTGAAAAATCGAAAAATATAAAACCGAATAATTCGTTACTTATGAGGGCTACATGGACGATTTTGGTATCAAAATGTAGGTTTTCGAGGTCGCTCCATTCAATAAAATATATTCCAGAGCCCTAACTAGCATAGTTTAGATTTTCACTTGTCAAATGGCATTTTTCGAAAAATTGCAAATTTCAAACTCTCATATCTTCCGTTCCTATCATCTCCGCCAAATATTATTTATATCATATGGATCAGCATACCTCAATTTATCACTGTGCAAAATATGAGCGATTTGAAAAATTTAAAATTTTTGGTGAAAAATGCCACAGGGGTAAGACCCCCAAAAACACCATATTTGTCATCACCAAGGAATCCCTGGAGAATCCAAAGTCGTTTTTCGATTTGTACGATCTACTACCCATTCGAATCTTGCAGAATACCCATTAGACTGATCAGTTTCGCCCATACTTTGAGTGCTCTGAGCGTCTGAACAAAACTCGAAACTGAAAAATCGAAAAATAATAATAATAATAATAATAACTGTTATTTATTGCAGAGCAAATGGCCATCGACCTTGGGTCCTTCAGCCAAATCGAAAAATATAAAACCGAATAATTCGTTACTTATGAGGGCTACATGGACGATTTTGGTATCAAAATGTAGGTTTTCGAGGTCGCTCCATTCAATAAAATATATTCCAGAGCCCTAACTAGCATAGTTTAGATTTTCACTTGTCAAATGGCATTTTTCGAAAAATTGCAAATTTCAAACTCTCATATCTTCCGTTCCTATCATCTCCGCCAAATATTATTTATATCATATGGATCAGCATACCTCAATTTATCACTGTGCAAAATATGAGCGATTTGAAAAATTTAAAATTTTTGGTGAAAAATGCCAAAGGGGTAAGACCCCCCAAAAACACCATATTTGTCATCACCAAGGAATCCCTGGAGAATCCAAAGTCGTTTTTCGATTTGGACGATCTACTACCCATTCGAATCTTGCAGAATACCCATTAGACTGATCAGTTTCGCCCATACTTTGAGTGCTCTGAGCGTCTGAACAAAACTCGAAACTGAAAAATCGCAAAATATAAAACCGAATAATTCGTTTTTTATGAGGGCTACATGGACGATTTTGGTATCAAAATGTAGGTTTTCGAGGTCGCTCCATTCAATAAAATATATTCCAGAGCCCTAACTAGCATAGTTTAGATTTTCAATTGTCAAATGGCATTTTTCGAAAAATTGCAAATTTCAAACTCTCATATCTTCCGTTCCTATCATCTCCGCCAAATATTATTTATATCATATGGATCAGCATACCTCAATTTATCACTGTGCAAAATATGAGCGATTTGAAAAATTTAAAATTTTTGGTGAAAAATGCCAAAGGGGTAAGACCCCCAAAAACACCATATTTGTCATCACCAAGGAATCCCTGGAGAATCCAAAGTCGTTTTTCGATTTGGACGATCTACTACCCATTCGAATCTTGCAGAATACCCATTAGACTGATCAGTATCGCCTATACTTTGAGTGCTTTGAGCGTCTGAACAAAACTCGAAACTGAAAAATCGAAAAATATAAAACCGAATAACTCGTTACTTATGAAGGCTACATGGGTGGTTTTGGTATCAAAATGTAGGTTTTCGAGGTCGTTCCATTCAATGAAAGATGATCCAGAGCCCTAACTATCATAGTTTAGATTTTCACCTGTCGAATGGCATTTTTCGAAAAATTGCAAATTTCAAACTCTCATATCTTCCGTTCCTATCATCTCCGCCAAATATTATTTATATCATATGGATCAGCATACCTCAATTTATCACTGTGCAAAATATGAGCGATTTGAAAAATTTAAAATTTTTGGTGAAAAATGCCAAAGGGGTAAGACCCCCCAAAAACACCATATTTGTCATCACCAAGGAATCCCTGGAGAATCCAAAGTCGTTTTTCGATTTGGACGATCTACTACCCATTCGAATCTTGCAGAATACCCATTAGACTGATCAGTATCGCCCATACTTTGAGTGCTCTGAGCGTCTGAACAAAACTCGAAACTGAAAAATCGAAAAATATAAAACCGAATAATTCGTTACTTATGAGGGCTACATGGACGATTATGGTATCAAAATGTATGTTTTCGAGGTCGCTCCATTCAATAAAATATATTCCAGAGCCCTAACTAGCATAGTTTAGATTTTCACTTGTCAAATGGCATTTTTCGAAAAATTGCAAATTTCAAACTCTCATATCTTCCGTTCCTATCATCTCCGCCAAATATTATTTATATCATATGGATCAGCATACCTCAATTTATCACTGTGCAAAATATGAGCGATTTGAAAAATTTAAAATTTTTGGTGAAAAATGCCAAAGGGGTAAGACCCCCCAAAAACACCATATTTGTCATCACCAAGGAATCCCTGGAGAATCCAAAGTCGTTTTTCGATTTGGACGATCTACTACCCATTCGAATCTTGCAGAATACCCATTAGACTGATCAGTATCGCCTATACTTTGAGTGCTCTGAGCGTCTGAACAAAACTCGAAACTGAAAAATCGAAAAATATAAAACCGAATAATTCGTTACTTATGAGGGCTACATGGACGATTTTGGTATCAAAATGTAGGTTTTCGAGGTCGCTCCATTCAATAAAATATATTCCAGAGCCCTAACTAGCATAGTTTAGATTTTCACCTGTCAAATGGCGTTTTTCGAAAAATTGCAAATTTCAAACTCTCATATCTTCCGTTCCTATCATCTCCGCCAAATATTATTTATATCATATGGATCAGCATACCTCAATGTATCACTGTGCAAAATATGAGTGATTTGAAAAATTTAAAATTTTTGGTGAAAAATGCCAAAGGGGTAAGACCCCCCAAAAACACCATATTTGGCATCACCAAGGAATCCCTGGAGAATCCAAAGTCGTTTTTCGATTTGGACGATCTACTACCCATTCGAATCTTGCAGAATACCCATTAGACTGATCAGTATCGCCCATACTTTGAGTGCTCTGAGCGTCTGAACAAAACTCGAAACTGAAAAATCGAAAAATATAAAACCGAATAATTCGTTACTTATGAGGGCTACATGGACGATTTTGGTATCAAAATGTAGGTTTTCGAGGTCGCTCCGTTCAATAAAATATATTCCAGAGCCCTAACTAGCATAGTTTAGATTTTCACTTGTCAAATGGCATTTTTCGAGAAATTGCAAATTTCAAACTCTCATATCTTCCGTTCCTATCATCTCCGCCAAATATTATTTATATCATATAGATCAGCATACCTCAATGTATCACTGTGCAAAATATGAGCGATTTGAAAAATCTCAAATTTTGGGTGAAAAATGCCAAAGGGGTAAGACCCACCAAAAACACCATATTTGTCATCACCAAGGAATCCCTGGCGAATCCAAGTCGTTTTTCGAAAGTGAAGATCTACTACCCATTCGAATCATGCAGAATACCCATTAGACTGATCAGTATCGCCTATACTTTGAGCGCTCTGAGCGTCTGAACAAAACTCGAAACTGAAAAATCGAAAAATATAGAACCGAATAATTCGTTACTTATGAGGGCTACATGGACGATTTTGGTATCAAAATGTAGGTTTTCGAGGTCGCTCCATTCAATAAAAGATATTCCAGAGCCCTAACTAGCATAGTTTAGATTTTCACCTGTCAAATGGCATTTTTTGAAAAATTGCTAATTTCAAACTCTCATATCTTCCGTTCCAATCATCTCCGACAAAAGTTATTTATATTATCTTGATCAGCATACCTCAATGTATCACTGTGCGAAATATGAGCGATTTGAAAAATCTCAAATTTTTGGTGAAAAATGCCAAAGGGGTAAGACCCTCTGAAAACACCAAATTTGTCAATAAAATAAATATCCGTGTCAATTCAACCGTATTATTCGATCGAGAAATTATGCGAACCTTTCGAATCTTCCATATAAGCCATTCCACCCGAAGATATCAAAAATACTTTGAGTAGCCTGGGCTCCTGAACAAAAGTCGAATACGAAAAATCGAAAAACATAAAACCGAATAATTCGTTACTTATGAGGGCTACATGGACGATTTTGGTATCAAAATGTAGGTTTTCGAGGTCGCTCCATTCAATAAAAGATGATCCAGAGCCCTAACTATCATAGTTTAGATTTTCACCTGTCGAATGGCATTTTTCGAAAAATTGCAAATTTCAAACTCTCATATCTTCCGTTCCTATCATCTCCGCCAAATATTATTTATATCATATGGATCAGCATACCTCAATTTATCACTGTGCAAAATATGAGCGATTTGAAAAATTTAAAATTTTTGGTGAAAAATGCCAAAGGGGTAAGACCCCCCAAAAACACCATATTTGTCATCACCAAGGAATCCCTGGAGAATCCAAAGTCGTTTTTCGATTTGGACGATCTACTACCCATTCGAATCTTGCAGAATACCCATTAGACTGATCAGTATCGCCCATACTTTGAGTGCTCTGAGCGTCTGAACAAAACTCGAAACTGAAAAATCGAAAAATATAAAACCGAATAATTCGTTACTTATGAGGGCTACATGGACGATTTTGGTATCAAAATGTAGGTTTTCGAGGTCGCTCCATTCAACAAAATATATTCCAGAGCCCTAACTAGCATAGTTTAGATTTTCACCTGTCAAATGGCGTTTTTCGAAAAATTGCAAATTTCAAACTCTCATATCTTCCGTTCCTATCATCTCCGCCAAAAATTATTTATATCATATGGATCAGCATACCTCAATTTATCACTGTGCAAAATATGAGCGATTTGAAAAATTTAAAATTTTTGGTGAAAAATGCCAAAGGGGTAAGACCCCCCAAAAACACCATATTTGTCATCACCAAGGAATCCCTGGAGAATCCAAAGTCGTTTTTCGATTTGTACGATCTACTACCCATTCGAATCTTGCAGAATACCCATTAGACTGATCAGTTTCGCCCATACTTTGAGTGCTCTGAGCGTCTGAACAAAACTCGAAACTGAAAAATCGAAAAATAATAATAATAATAATAATAACTGTTATTTATTGCAGAGCAAATGGCCATCGACCTTGGGTCCTTCAGCCAAATCGAAAAATATAAAACCGAATAATTCGTTACTTATGAGGGCTACATGGACGATTTTGGTATCAAAATGTAGGTTTTCGAGGTCGCTCCATTCAATAAAATATATTCCAGAGCCCTAACTAGCATAGTTTAGATTTTCACTTGTCAAATGGCATTTTTCGAAAAATTGCAAATTTCAAACTCTCATATCTTCCGTTCCTATCATCTCCGCCAAATATTATTTATATCATATGGATCAGCATACCTCAATTTATCACTGTGCAAAATATGAGCGATTTGAAAAATTTAAAATTTTTGGTGAAAAATGCCACAGGGGTAAGACCCCCAAAAACACCATATTTGTCATCACCAAGGAATCCCTGGAGAATCCAAAGTCGTTTTTCGATTTGGACGATCTACTACCCATTCGAATCTTGCAGAATACCCATTAGACTGATCAGTTTCGCCCATACTTTGAGTGCTCTGAGCGTCTGAACAAAACTCGAAACTGAAAAATCGCAAAATATAAAACCGAATAATTCGTTTTTTATGAGGGCTACATGGACGATTTTGGTATCAAAATGTAGGTTTTCGAGGTCGCTCCATTCAATAAAATATATTCCAGAGCCCTAACTAGCATAGTTTAGATTTTCAATTGTCAAATGGCATTTTTCGAAAAATTGCAAATTTCAAACTCTCATATCTTCCGTTCCTATCATCTCCGCCAAATATTATTTATATCATATGGATCAGCATACCTCAATTTATCACTGTGCAAAATATGAGCGATTTGAAAAATTTAAAATTTTTGGTGAAAAATGCCAAAGGGGTAAGACCCCCAAAAACACCATATTTGTCATCACCAAGGAATCCCTGGAGAATCCAAAGTCGTTTTTCGATTTGGACGATCTACTACCCATTCGAATCTTGCAGAATACCCATTAGACTGATCAGTATCGCCTATACTTTGAGTGCTTTGAGCGTCTGAACAAAACTCGAAACTGAAAAATCGAAAAATATAAAACCGAATAACTCGTTACTTATGAAGGCTACATGGGTGGTTTTGGTATCAAAATGTAGGTTTTCGAGGTCGTTCCATTCAATGAAAGATGATCCAGAGCCCTAACTATCATAGTTTAGATTTTCACCTGTCGAATGGCATTTTTCGAAAAATTGCAAATTTCAAACTCTCATATCTTCCGTTCCTATCATCTCCGCCAAATATTATTTATATCATATGGATCAGCATACCTCAATTTATCACTGTGCAAAATATGAGCGATTTGAAAAATTTAAAATTTTTGGTGAAAAATGCCAAAGGGGTAAGACCCCCCAAAAACACCATATTTGTCATCACCAAGGAATCCCTGGAGAATCCAAAGTCGTTTTTCGATTTGGACGATCTACTACCCATTCGAATCTTGCAGAATACCCATTAGACTGATCAGTATCGCCCATACTTTGAGTGCTCTGAGCGTCTGAACAAAACTCGAAACTGAAAAATCGAAAAATATAAAACCGAATAATTCGTTACTTATGAGGGCTACATGGACGATTATGGTATCAAAATGTATGTTTTCGAGGTCGCTCCATTCAATAAAATATATTCCAGAGCCCTAACTAGCATAGTTTAGATTTTCACTTGTCAAATGGCATTTTTCGAAAAATTGCAAATTTCAAACTCTCATATCTTCCGTTCCTATCATCTCCGCCAAATATTATTTATATCATATGGATCAGCATACCTCAATTTATCACTGTGCAAAATATGAGCGATTTGAAAAATTTAAAATTTTTGGTGAAAAATGCCAAAGGGGTAAGACCCCCCAAAAACACCATATTTGTCATCACCAAGGAATCCCTGGAGAATCCAAAGTCGTTTTTCGATTTGGACGATCTACTACCCATTCGAATCTTGCAGAATACCCATTAGACTGATCAGTATCGCCTATACTTTGAGTGCTCTGAGCGTCTGAACAAAACTCGAAACTGAAAAATCGAAAAATATAAAACCGAATAATTCGTTACTTATGAGGGCTACATGGACGATTTTGGTATCAAAATGTAGGTTTTCGAGGTCGCTCCATTCAATAAAATATATTCCAGAGCCCTAACTAGCATAGTTTAGATTTTCACCTGTCAAATGGCGTTTTTCGAAAAATTGCAAATTTCAAACTCTCATATCTTCCGTTCCTATCATCTCCGCCAAATATTATTTATATCATATGGATCAGCATACCTCAATGTATCACTGTGCAAAATATGAGTGATTTGAAAAATTTAAAATTTTTGGTGAAAAATGCCAAAGGGGTAAGACCCCCCAAAAACACCATATTTGGCATCACCAAGGAATCCCTGGAGAATCCAAAGTCGTTTTTCGATTTGGACGATCTACTACCCATTCGAATCTTGCAGAATACCCATTAGACTGATCAGTATCGCCCATACTTTGAGTGCTCTGAGCGTCTGAACAAAACTCGAAACTGAAAAATCGAAAAATATAAAACCGAATAATTCGTTACTTATGAGGGCTACATGGACGATTTTGGTATCAAAATGTAGGTTTTCGAGGTCGCTCCGTTCAATAAAATATATTCCAGAGCCCTAACTAGCATAGTTTAGATTTTCACTTGTCAAATGGCATTTTTCGAGAAATTGCAAATTTCAAACTCTCATATCTTCCGTTCCTATCATCTCCGCCAAATATTATTTATATCATATAGATCAGCATACCTCAATGTATCGCTGTGCAAAATATGAGCGATTTGAAAAATCTCAAATTTTGGGTGAAAAATGCCAAAGGGGTAAGACCCACCAAAAACACCATATTTGTCATCACCAAGGAATCCCTGGCGAATCCAAGTCGTTTTTCGAAAGTGAAGATCTACTACCCATTCGAATCATGCAGAATACCCATTAGACTGATCAGTATCGCCTATACTTTGAGCGCTCTGAGCGTCTGAACAAAACTCGAAACTGAAAAATCGAAAAATATAGAACCGAATAATTCGTTACTTATGAGGGCTACATGGACGATTTTGGTATCAAAATGTAGGTTTTCGAGGTCGCTCCATTCAATAAAAGATATTCCAGAGCCCTAACTAGCATAGTTTAGATTTTCACCTGTCAAATGGCATTTTTTGAAAAATTGCTAATTTCAAACTCTCATATCTTCCGTTCCAATCATCTCCGACAAAAGTTATTTATATTATCTTGATCAGCATACCTCAATGTATCACTGTGCGAAATATGAGCGATTTGAAAAATCTCAAATTTTTGGTGAAAAATGCCAAAGGGGTAAGACCCTCTGAAAACACCAAATTTGTCAATAAAATAAATATCCGTGTCAATTCAACCGTATTATTCGATCGAGAAATTATGCGAACCTTTCGAATCTTCCATATAAGCCATTCCACCCGAAGATATCAAAAATACTTTGAGTAGCCTGGGCTCCTGAACAAAAGTCGAATACGAAAAATCGAAAAACATAAAACCGAATAATTCGTTACTTATGAGGGCTACATGGACGATTTTGGTATCAAAATGTAGGTTTTCGAGGTCGCTCCATTCAATAAAAGATGATCCAGAGCCCTAACTATCATAGTTTAGATTTTCACCTGTCGAATGGCATTTTTCGAAAAATTGCAAATTTCAAACTCTCATATCTTCCGTTCCTATCATCTCCGCCAAATATTATTTATATCATATGGATCAGCATACCTCAATTTATCACTGTGCAAAATATGAGCGATTTGAAAAATTTAAAATTTTTGGTGAAAAATGCCAAAGGGGTAAGACCCCCCAAAAACACCATATTTGTCATCACCAAGGAATCCCTGGAGAATCCAAAGTCGTTTTTCGATTTGGACGATCTACTACCCATTCGAATCTTGCAGAATACCCATTAGACTGATCAGTATCGCCCATACTTTGAGTGCTCTGAGCGTCTGAACAAAACTCGAAACTGAAAAATCGAAAAATATAAAACCGAATAATTCGTTACTTATGAGGGCTACATGGACGATTTTGGTATCAAAATGTAGGTTTTCGAGGTCGCTCCGTTCAATAAAATATATTCCAGAGCCCTAACTAGCATAGTTTAGATTTTCACTTGTCAAATGGCATTTTTCGAGAAATTGCAAATTTCAAACTCTCATATCTTCCGTTCCTATCATCTCCGCCAAATATTATTTATATCATATAGATCAGCATACCTCAATGTATCACTGTGCAAAATATGAGCGATTTGAAAAATCTCAAATTTTGGGTGAAAAATGCCAAAGGGGTAAGACCCACCAAAAACACCATATTTGTCATCACCAAGGAATCCCTGGCGAATCCAAGTCGTTTTTCGAAAGTGAAGATCTACTACCCATTCGAATCATGCAGAATACCCATTAGACTGATCAGTATCGCCTATACTTTGAGCGCTCTGAGCGTCTGAACAAAACTCGAAACTGAAAAATCGAAAAATATAGAACCGAATAATTCGTTACTTATGAGGGCTACATGGACGATTTTGGTATCAAAATGTAGGTTTTCGAGGTCGCTCCATTCAATAAAAGATATTCCAGAGCCCTAACTAGCATAGTTTAGATTTTCACTTGTCAAATGGCATTTTTCGAAAAATTGCAAATTTCAAACTCTCATATCTTCCGTTCCTATCATCTCCGCCAAATATTATTTATATCATATGGATCAGCATACCTCAATGTATCACTGTGCAAAATATGAGCGATTTGAAAAATCTCAAATTTTTGGTGAAAAATGCCAAAGGGGTAAGACCCTCTGAAAACACCATATTTGTCAATAAAATAAATATCCGTGTCAATTCAACCGTATTATTCGATCGAGAAATTATGCGAACCTTTCGAATCTTCCATATAAGCCATTCCACCCGAAGATATCAAAAATACTTTGAGTAGCCTGGGCTCCTGAACAAAAGTCGAATACGAAAAATCGAAAAACATAAAACCGAATAATTCGTTACTTATGAGGGCTACATGGACGATTTTGGTATCAAAATGTAGGTTTTCGAGGTCGCTCCATTCAATAAAAGATGATCCAGAGCCCTAACTATCATAGTTTAGATTTTCACCTGTCGAATGGCATTTTTCGAAAAATTGCAAATTTCAAACTCTCATATCTTCCGTTCCTATCATCTCCGCCAAATATTATTTATATCATATGGATCAGCATACCTCAATTTATCACTGTGCAAAATATGAGCGATTTGAAAAATTTAAAATTTTTGGTGAAAAATGCCAAAGGGGTAAGACCCTCTGAAAACACCATATTTGTCATCACCAAGGAATCCCTGGAGAATCCAAAGTCGTTTTTCGATTTGGACGATCTACTACCCATTCGAATCTTGCAGAATACCCATTAGACTGATCAGTATCGCCTATACTTTGAGTGCTCTGAGCGTCTGAACAAAACTCGAAACTGAAAAATCGAAAAATATAAAACCGAATAATTCGTTACTTATGAGGGCTACATGGACGATTTTGGTATCAAAATGTAGGTTTTCGAGGTCGCTCCATTCAATAAAATATATTCCAGAGCCCTAACTAGCATAGTTTAGATTTTCACCTGTCAAATGGCGTTTTTCGAAAAATTGCAAATTTCAAACTCTCATATCTTCCGTTCCTATCATCTCCGCCAAATATTATTTATATCATATGGATCAGCATACCTCAATGTATCACTGTGCAAAATATGAGTGATTTGAAAAATTTAAAATTTTTGGTGAAAAATGCCAAAGGGGTAAGACCCCCCAAAAACACCATATTTGGCATCACCAAGGAATCCCTGGAGAATCCAAAGTCGTTTTTCGATTTGGACGATCTACTACCCATTCGAATCTTGCAGAATACCCATTAGACTGATCAGTATCGCCCATACTTTGAGTGCTCTGAGCGTCTGAACAAAACTCGAAACTGAAAAATCGAAAAATATAAAACCGAATAATTTGTTACTTATGAGGGCTACATGGACGATTTTGGTATCAAAATGTAGGTTTTCGAGGTCGCTCCGTTCAATAAAATATATTCCAGAGCCCTAACTAGCATAGTTTAGATTTTCACTTGTCAAATGGCATTTTTCGAGAAATTGCAAATTTCAAACTCTCATATCTTCCGTTCCTATCATCTCCGCCAAATATTATTTATATCATATAGATCAGCATACCTCAATGTATCACTGTGCAAAATATGAACGATTTGAAAAATCTCAAATTTTGGGTGAAAAATGCCAAAGGGGTAAGACCCACCAAAAACACCATATTTGTCATCACCAAGGAATCCCTGGCGAATCCAAGTCGTTTTTCGAAAGTGAAGATCTACTACCCATTCGAATCATGCAGAATACCCATTAGACTGATCAGTATCGCCTATACTTTGAGCGCTCTGAGCGTCTGAACAAAACTCGAAACTGAAAAATCGAAAAATATAGAACCGAATAATTCGTTACTTATGAGGGCTACATGGACGATTTTGGTATCAAAATGTAGGTTTTCGAGGTCGCTCCATTCAATAAAAGATATTCCAGAGCCCTAACTAGCATAGTTTAGATTTTCACCTGTCAAATGGCATTTTTTGAAAAATTGCTAATTTCAAACTCTCATATCTTCCGTTCCAATCATCTCCGACAAAAGTTATTTATATTATCTTGATCAGCATACCTCAATGTATCACTGTGCGAAATATGAGCGATTTGAAAAATCTCAAATTTTTGGTGAAAAATGCCAAAGGGGTAAGACACTCTGAAAACACCAAATTTGTCAATAAAATAAATATCCGTGTCAATTCAACCGTATTATTCGATCGAGAAATTATGCGAACCTTTCGAATCTTCCATATAAGCCATTCCACCCGAAGATATCAAAAATACTTTGAGTAGCCTGGGCTCCTGAACAAAAGTCGAATACGAAAAATCGAAAAACATAAAACCGAATAATTCGTTACTTATGAGGGCTACATGGACGATTTTGGTATCAAAATGTAGGTTTTCGAGGTCGCTCCATTCAATAAAAGATGATCCAGAGCCCTAACTATCATAGTTTAGATTTTCACCTGTCGAATGGCATTTTTCGAAAAATTGCAAATTTCAAACTCTCATATCTTCCGTTCCTATCATCTCCGCCAAATATTATTTATATCATATGGATCAGCATACCTCAATTTATCACTGTGCAAAATATGAGCGATTTGAAAAATTTAAAATTTTTGGTGAAAAATGCCAAAGGGGTAAGACCCCCCAAAAACACCATATTTGTCATCACCAAGGAATCCCTGGAGAATCCAAAGTCGTTTTTCGATTTGGACGATCTACTACCCATTCGAATCTTGCAGAATACCCATTAGACTGATCAGTATCGCCCATACTTTGAGTGCTCTGAGCGTCTGAACAAAACTCGAAACTGAAAAATCGAAAAATATAAAACCGAATAATTCGTTACTTATGAGGGCTACATGGACGATTTTGGTATCAAAATGTAGGTTTTCGAGGTCGCTCCGTTCAATAAAATATATTCCAGAGCCCTAACTAGCATAGTTTAGATTTTCACTTGTCAAATGGCATTTTTCGAGAAATTGCAAATTTCAAACTCTCATATCTTCCGTTCCTATCATCTCCGCCAAATATTATTTATATCATATAGATCAGCATACCTCAATGTATCACTGTGCAAAATATGAGCGATTTGAAAAATCTCAAATTTTGGGTGAAAAATGCCAAAGGGGTAAGACCCACCAAAAACACCATATTTGTCATCACCAAGGAATCCCTGGCGAATCCAAGTCGTTTTTCGAAAGTGAAGATCTACTACCCATTCGAATCATGCAGAATACCCATTAGACTGATCAGTATCGCCTATACTTTGAGCGCTCTGAGCGTCTGAACAAAACTCGAAACTGAAAAATCGAAAAATATAGAACCGAATAATTCGTTACTTATGAGGGCTACATGGACGATTTTGGTATCAAAATGTAGGTTTTCGAGGTCGCTCCATTCAATAAAAGATATTCCAGAGCCCTAACTAGCATAGTTTAGATTTTCACTTGTCAAATGGCATTTTTCGAAAAATTGCAAATTTCAAACTCTCATATCTTCCGTTCCTATCATCTCCGCCAAATATTATTTATATCATATGGATCAGCATACCTCAATGTATCACTGTGCAAAATATGAGCGATTTGAAAAATCTCAAATTTTTGGTGAAAAATGCCAAAGGGGTAAGACCCTCTGAAAACACCATATTTGTCAATAAAATAAATATCCGTGTCAATTCAACCGTATTATTCGATCGAGAAATTATGCGAACCTTTCGAATCTTCCATATAAGCCATTCCACCCGAAGATATCAAAAATACTTTGAGTAGCCTGGGCTCCTGAACAAAAGTCGAATACGAAAAATCGAAAAACATAAAACCGAATAATTCGTTACTTATGAGGGCTACATGGACGATTTTGGTATCAAAATGTAGGTTTTCGAGGTCGCTCCATTCAATAAAAGATGATCCAGAGCCCTAACTATCATAGTTTAGATTTTCACCTGTCGAATGGCATTTTTCGAAAAATTGCAAATTTCAAACTCTCATATCTTCCGTTCCTATCATCTCCGCCAAATATTATTTATATCATATGGATCAGCATACCTCAATTTATCACTGTGCAAAATATGAGCGATTTGAAAAATTTAAAATTTTTGGTGATAAATGCCAAAGGGGTAAGACCCCCCAAAAACACCATATTTGTCATCACCAAGGAATCCCTGGAGAATCCAAAGTCGTTTTTCGATTTGGACGATCTACTACCCATTCGAATCTTGCAGAATACCCATTAGACTGATCAGTATCGCCCATACTTTGAGTGCTCTGAGCGTCTGAACAAAACTCGAAACTGAAAAATCGAAAAATATAAAACCGAATAATTCGTTACTTATGAGGGCTACATGGACGATTATGGTATCAAAATGTATGTTTTCGAGGTCGCTCCATTCAATAAAATATATTCCAGAGCCCTAACTAGCATAGTTTAGATTTTCACTTGTCAAATGGCATTTTTCGAAAAATTGCAAATTTCAAACTCTCATATCTTCCGTTCCTATCATCTCCGCCAAATATTATTTATATCATATGGATCAGCATACCTCAATGTATCACTGTGCAAAATATGAGCGATTTGAAAAATCTCAAATTTTTGGTGAAAAATGCCAAAGGGGTAAGACCCTCTGAAAACACCATATTTGTCAATAAAATAAATATCCGTGTCAATTCAACCGTATTATTCGATCGAGAAATTATGCGAACCTTTCGAATCTTCCATATAAGCCATTCCACCCGAAGATATCAAAAATACTTTGAGTAGCCTGGGCTCCTGAACAAAAGTCGAATACGAAAAATCGAAAAACATAAAACCGAATAATTCGTTACTTATGAGGGCTACATGGACGATTTTGGTATCAAAATGTAGGTTTTCGAGGTCGCTCCATTCAATAAAAGATATTCCAGAGCCCTAACTAGCATAGTTTAGATTTTCACTTGTCAAATGGCATTTTTCGAAAAATTGCAAATTTCAAACACTCATATCTTCCGTTCCTATCATCTCCGCCAAATATTATTCATATCATATGGATCAGCATACCTCAATGTATCACTGTGCAAAATATGAGCGATTTGAAAAATCTCAAATTTTTGGTGAAAAATGCCAAAGGGGTAAGACCCTCTGAAAACACCATATTTGTCAATAAAATAAATATCCGTGTCAATTCAACCGTATTATTCGATCGAGAAATTATGCGAACCTTTCGAATCTTCCATATAAGCCATTCCACCCGAAGATATCAAAAATACTTTGAGTAGCCTGAGCTCCTGAACAAAAGTAGAATACGAAAAATCGAAAAACATAAAACCGAATAACTCGTTACTTATGAGGGCTACATGGGTGGTTTTGGTATCAAAATGTAGGATTCAGAGCTCTATGACGAAGAAGAACTTTATTTTTTCATTTATCTCCGTCATTGAAATGGCTATGGAAGCTCCATGTTGTTATAGAAGGGGAAAGTGATTATTTTAGGTGTTTTTCTTCGATCTCGTGATTATTATGTGAAGACTTTCAGTGAATTAATGTTATAATAACCGTGTAGAGTCGATTTTATAAAATCCAAGAGGATGTTGTTTAGATAGAAAAATCGCCACAGATTATTTAGTGCTAAGTACAATTCAATTTTTCATTAATTTCAATTTAATACGTGGCTTGTATCAACATTCATCATCAATATCCGAATTATATCAAAAATCAGAAAATCTAAACTGTTCGACTCTGATGGATGAAAATAGGTTTTTTTGAATCACAAAGGATCAGCATATATGCAAAAAAATCAGCATTTGTATAAATCAAATTTTCTGGGAAATACGGCACTCCAAAAATGACCCATTTTTCGCGATTTTTCGACTCGAGGTCGATTATTTCCCAAACTACGCGTCACAGAAAAATTGAAATTGAAATCATACTCTAAAATTCAAAGTTATTTCCTAAGTGCACAATTAATTTTCTATTAGCATCACACCGAAACAATTAGAAATCTAATATTTCCATGTTTGCAGCATCCAAACAATTTTGAAATATAAATAACAAATAGCATGGTAAAAATAGAAATAATTGAATTCGAATTTTTTAATTCAATTTCACCAACAAATAGTTTTTCCTAACAATTGGGCTTTCAAAATTTCAAAAATGAGTTGAATAATTGAAATACGATAATTCAAATACGATAATAATACGAATAATTCAAATACGATAAAGACAAAGATTCAGGCAACTCACAATTTCGAATAAATCCGTACCAAAAGGAACAAACACACAACTGTTTTTCGCGAAAGGCCAATAAGGCCCTATTGTATAGTCTCAATAAGGGGCCTAACAACATAACACGACACTTGCGCTAACACGGCACTTGACACCGCACAACATAAAACGAACGAGAATTATTTAGGATGTTTGCTAGTCATACAAATTAAATTATATAACAACGATGATAACAAAGACGAGTCATTTTGTGATGAACGCAACAAATGCTAATTTCTATTATTTCCATATTATTTACTTTTATTGTGGAAACATTAAATTTTTAAGAAAAAATTATAATAATTTCCATCAACAATAAAGCCATAGTGGTACCTCAATTAGTTGTGAAAAATCTTAGTTTTCACTGTATGATTGAAATAATCGAAGGAGCAGAAATTTATTTCTGTCAATTCCTCATATTTTAGCTCGATTGGAATAATAGAAGCAGAATTAATTTCATCTATTTCTGTCATACTTATTATTAGGTACTTTTAATTTGGAATTATAAAATTTCCTAATCCTTTCGAATGATTTACCATCAACATTAAAGCTACAGTGGTAGCGAGTTTAATAATCAACATTGAAATTTCTTAAAATAATTCACAGTAGATTGGATTGAAATGATTGTAGAAGAAAAAATGATATTTATTTCGGTCATACTTATTGCTTTGAATGGGGAAAAATTAATTTTTCTAAATAAAATTGAAATTAGAATGGTTATCCATCAGCATTAAAGCCATATTTGTAGCGAAATTGATTGAAATAAATCATTATAATTTCGATACAATTGAGAAAAATCATTTTTCTTAATTTGAAGCAATAAGTTTGACAGAAATAAATAACAATTTTTCTTCTACAATTATTTCAATCGAACCTGGTGTGAAGTTTGAGCAATTTCACTGTTCATAATTAATTAAGGTACCACTATGGCTTCATTGTTGATGTAAAATCAATATAATTTCGATACAATTAGAAAAAGTCATTTTTCTTAACTCAAAGCAATATGTTCAACAAAAATAAATAAGATATTTACTTCTCCAACTACCACTACGGCTTTATTGTTGATGGTGGATCATTTTAATTTCGAAACGATTAGAACATTTTGTTTTTCCAAATTAAAAACAATAAGTATGAATGAAATTTCTTCTCCTTCAATTATTCAAATTGAACTGAAATTTATAATATCGGCACAAATGAATGAAATTTCTGCTTCTTCGATCATTTCAATCATACTGTGAAATACAAGAATTTTCACAACTAATTGAGCTACTCTTCACAATTGTTTGAAGGTTTGCTGCAAACATGGAAAAATTAGATTTTTTATTGTTTCGGTGATATACAGTGTGATAGGACAATTTATTATAACTCAGGACATAACTTCGAATTTTCACAGTATGATTTCAATTTGTTACTTTTCCACCGCTAATTGTATGAATTATCATCCAGAAATTATTATTTAATGCTTAAGTTGCCTGAATACAATTTTCTGATTTATTCATAATTGAAATCGTAGGTACTCTGAAATTTGAGGAATTTCGCTACCATTAATTCTTTAACGTTGATGGAAAATTATTTCAATTTTGAAACAATTTGAAAACATAATTTTTCCACTTTTAAAGAAAACACGAAAACAAAGAAGAATTTTTACCATTTGAGTTAGTCATCGGTGAATGAAACGTCTCACTAGTCATCATTGTTATATAATCTTATTTCTTTTTTACTAGAATTTCTAGTTGAATCGTTCAGTTTTCGTTCTCGGCTCGATCTGTAAGCATCCTAAATTCTCGTTCGTTTTATGTTGTGCGGTGGCAAGTGCCGTGTTAGTGCAAGTGTCGTGTTAGTGCAAGTGTCGTGTTAGTGCAAGTGTCGTGTTATGTTGTTAGGCCCCCTTGTGCCTATACAATAGGGCCTTATTGGCCTTTCGCGAAAAACAGTTGTGTGTTTGTGCCTTTTAAAACGGATTTATTCGAAATTGTGAGTTGCATGAGTCTTTGTCTATACCTTATTTGAATTATTCATGAATAATCCTGGCTTTTAACTTATTTCTAAATTCTTGATGGCCCAAGTGTTGGGAAAATCTATTCATTAATGGTGAAATTGAAATGAAAATTACTGAATCAATAATAATTTGTACTTTCACTATTCTTCACAATTGTATGAAAAATCCTGGCTTTCAACTTATTTCTGAATTCTTGATGGCCCAAGTGTTAGGAAAATCTATTCATTAATGGTAAAATTGAAATGAAAATTTCCAAATCCATAACAATTTCTACTTTCACTTTTCTTTTTGTTATTTATTCTTCACAATTGTTTGAAAGTTTGCTGCAAACATTGAAAAATTAGATTTCTAATCGTTTCGATGGTTTTATAATTTTTCACGAATGTTATACAGTGTGATCCTCATAGGACAATTGATTATAACTGAGGAAATAACTGCGAATTTTCAGAGTATTATTTCAATTTGTTACTTTTCCATAGCTAGTTGTATAATTTATCATACAGAAATTATTATTTAATGCATGAAAAGTCTCTAAATAAAATTTCTGATTCATAATTGAAATCGTACTCTGAAATTTGAGTTATTCCTCTACAATTATTGCTTTAACGTTGTTGGAAAATTATTTCAAATTTGAAACAATTAGAAAACTTAATTTTTCCTCTTTTGAAGCAAACACGAAAACGAAGAAGAATTTTTACCATTTGAGTTAGTCATCGGTGAATGAAACGTCTCACTAGTCATCATTGTTATATAATCTTATTTCTTTTTCACTAGAATTTCTAGTTGAATCGTTCAGTTTTCGTTCTCGGCTCGATCTGTAAACATCCTAAATTCTCGTTCGTTTTATGTTGTGCGGTGGCAAGTGCCGTGTTAGTGCAAGTGTCGTGTTATGTTGTTAGGCCCCCTTGTGCCTATACAATAGGGCCTTATTGGCCTTTCGCGAAAAACAGTTGTGTGTTTGTGCCTTTTAAAACGGATTTATTCGAAATTGTGAGTTGCATGAGTCTTTGTCTATACCTTATTTGAATTATTCATGAATAATCCTGGCTTTTAACTTATTTCTAAATTCTTGATGGCCCAAGTGTTGGGAAAATCTATTCATTAATGGTGAAATTGAAATGAAAATTACTAAATCAATAATAATTAAATTTGTACTTTCACTATTCTTCACAATTGTATGAAAAATCCTGGCTTTCAACTTATTTCTGAATTCTTGATGGCCCAAGTGTTAGGAAAATCTATTCATTAATGGTGAATTTGAAATGAAAATTTCCAAATCCATAACAATTTCTACTTTCACTTTTCTTTTTGTTATTTATTCTTCACAATTGTTTGAAAGTTTGCTGCAAACATTGAAAAATTAGATTTCTAATCGTTTCGATGGTTTTATAATTTTTCACAAATGTTATACAGTGTGATCCTCATAGGACAATTGATTATAACTGAGGAAATAACTTCGAATTTTCAGAGTATTATTTCAATTTGTTACTTTTCCATAGCTAGTTGTATAATTTATCATACAGAAATTATTATTTAATGCATGAAAAGTCTCTAAATAAAATTTCTGATTCATAATTGAAATCGTACTCTGAAATTTGAGTTATTTCTCTACAATTATTGCTTTAACGTTGTTGGAAAATTATTTCAAATTTGAAATAATTAGAAAACTTAATTTTTCCTCTTTTGAAGCAAACACGAAAACAAAAAAGAAATTTTACTATTTGAGTTAGTCATCGGTGAATGATTCGTCTTACTAGTCATTATTGTTCTATAATTTTATTTGTATGACTTGTTTGAATACATATTTTCTTCGATAGAATATCTAGTTGAGTCGTTCAGTTTTCGTTTTGGCTTCGAACTGATAATATCCTTTCGGGAACCAACAGATACAATTTAAATACGCGTTGGTTTCATGCTGTATGCTGTTCAGTGACAACGTGGCATTTCATTTCGTTTAGGGGCATTCTGAGGAAAATAGTTGGCGATGAAATGCCATAAGTTTCGAATCATTAATCACTATAACTGCATTTGATCCCTTTCACATGTCTTGGGAATAGTTGATGGCTTGCTGCAAAATGGAAAAAGTTGATTTTGAATTTTTTTTCAGAAGGTAGGTCCCAGAGAACCCTTGGCCTTTCCGGGCTGAGTTGCATGGGATGTCATGGTTGCCATTCCCAACTTCAGCCATCTATGGATCGAGAGCGGAACATGAACAGTTTTAAGCATCAAAGTGAGTGACTTTTAGGGTTTTTGGTAGTGGTTAATTTCAGGTATATTGATATTTATGTCAGAAAGGTTCTGGCGAAGGAGAAATGTCTTAGAGAACACATGCTCCAATGAATGCGTAAAAAGTATGCGGCAAATAAATAGCGGTAGCGTTTCTTCTATTCAGGTCTTTCAGGTGGAAGAGAAGGTAGGTCCCAGAGAACCCTTGGCCTTTCCGAGCTGAGTTGGGATTTCATGGTTGCCATTCTCAACTCCAGCCATCGATGGACCAAGGGCGGAAAATCAACAGTTTGAAGCATCAATGTGAGTGACTTTTAGGGTTTTTGGTGATGGTTTATTTCAGGTATATCGAAAATAAAGTTGAAAAGGTTCTGGCGAACTTTAAATGTCGCAGATTACGCCAAGAATGCGGAGAAAATGTGCGCCAACAAATGCGGAAAAATATGCGTCGCGTTCATATTCCCTTGATGGAATTCGTTCAAGTAGCCGAGCACTCTACCCACAGGGTGGTGAGAAAACGAGTGCATTAAATATCGCGTTCATATTCCCTTGGTGGAATTCGTTCAACTGGATAAAGCAGATCCTGTATGCGCCAAAAATGCGGAAAAGTGGATAAGGTCTACTGGGGATACCACTTAAAAAGAAAACGCGCCGAGCACTCTACCTACAGGGTGGTGTGGAAACGAGTGCATTAGCTGTCGCGTTTATATTTCCTTGGTGGAATTCGTTCAAGTAGCCGAGCACTCTACTCACAGAGTGGTGAGAAAACGAGTGCATTAACTATCGCGTTCATATTCCCTTGGTGGAATTCGTTCAACTGGATAAAGCAGATCCTGTATGCGCCAAAAATGCGGAAAAGTGGATAAGGTCTACTGGGGATACCACTTAAAAACAAAACGCGTCGAGCACTCTACCTACAGGGTGGTGCGGAAACGAGTGCATTAGCTATCGCGTTTATATTCCCTTGGTGGAATTCGTTCAAGTAGCCGAGCACTCTACCCACAGGGTGGTGAGAAAACGAGTGCATTAACTATCGCGTTCATATTCCCTCGGTGGAATTCGTTCAAAAGGATAATGCGGAAACAAGTATGCGCCAACAAATGCGGAAAAATATGTGTCGCGTTCATATTCCCTTGGTGGAATTCGTTCAAGTAGCCGAGCACTCTACCCACAGGGTGGTGAGAAAACGAGTGCATTAACTATCGCGTTCATATTCCCTTGGTGGAATTCGTTCAAAAGGATAATGCGGAAACAAGTATGCGCCAACAAATGCGGAAAAATATGCGTCGCGTTCATATTCCCTTGGTGGAATTCGTTCAAGTAGCCGAGCACTCTACCCACAGGGTGGTGAGAAAACGAGTGCATTAACTATCGCGTTCATATTCCCTTGGTGGAATTCGTTCAAAAGGATAATGCGGAAACAAGTATGCGCCAACAAATGCGGAAAATATGCGTCGCGTTCATATTCCCTTGGTGGAATTCGTTCAAGTAGCCGAGCACTCTACCCACAGGGTGGTGAGAAAACGAGTGCATTAACTATCGCGTTCATATTCCCTTGGTGGAATTCGTTCAACTGGATAAACCAGATCCTGTATGCGCCAAAAATGCGGAAAAGTGGATTAGGCCTACTGGGGATACCACTTGAAAACAAAACGCGCCGAGCACTCTACCTACAGGGTGGTGCGGAAACGAGTGCATTAGCTATCGCGTTTATATTCCCTTGGTGGAATTCGTTCAAAAGGATATTGCGGAAACAAGTATGCACCAAAAATGCGGAGGAAAGATTGCGCCAAAAATGCGGGGAAAATGTGCGCCAACAAATGCGTAAAAATATGCGTCGCGTTCATATTCCCTTGGTGGAATTCGTTCAAGTAGCCGAGCACTCTACCCACAGGGTGGTGAGAAAACGAGTGCATTAACTATCGCGTTCATATTTCCTTGGTGGAATTCGTTCAATCCTGTATGCGCCAAAAATGCGGAAAAGTGGATTAGGCCTACTGGGGATACCACTTGAAAACAAAACGCGCCGAGCACTCTACCTACAGGGTGGTGCGGAAACGAGTGCATTAGCTATCGCGTTTATATTCCCTTGGTGGAATTCGTTCAAAAGGATATTGCGGAAACAAGTATGCACCAAAAATGCGGAGGAAAGATTGCTCCAAAAATGCGGAGAAAATGTGCGCCAACAAATGCGGAAAAATATGCGTCGCGTTCATATTCCCTTGGTGGAATTCGTTCAAGTAGCCGAGCACTCTACCCACAGGGTGGTGAGAAAACGAGTGCATTAACTATCGCGTTTATATTCCCTTGGTGGAATTCGTTCAAGTAGCCGAGCACTCTACCTACAGGGTGGTGCGAAAACGAGTGCATTAACTATCGCGTTTATATTCCCTTGGTGGAATTCGTTCAAGTAGCCGAGCACTCTACCTACAGGGTGGTGCGAAAACGAGTGCATTAACTATCGCGTTCATATTCCCTTGGTGGAATTCGTTCAACTGGATAAACCAGATCCTGTATGCGCCAAAAATGCGGAAAAGTGGATTAGGCCTACTGGGGATACCACTTGAAAACAAAACGCGCCGAGCACTCTACCTACAGGGTGGTGCGGAAACGAGTGCATTAGCTATCGCGTTTATATTCCCTTGGTGGAATTCGTTCAAAAGGATATTGCGGAAACAAGTATGCACCAAAAATGCGGAGGAAAGATTGCGCCAAAAATGCGGAGAAAATGTGCGCCAACAAATGCGGAAAAATATGCGTCGCGTTCATATTCCCTTGGTGGAATTCGTTCATGTAGCCGAGCACTCTACCCACAGGGTGGTGAGAAAACGAGTGCATTAACTATCGCGTTTATATTCCCTTGGTGGAATTCGTTCAAGTAGCCGAGCACTCTACCTACAGGGTGGTGCGAAAACGAGTGCATTAACTATCGCGTTTATATTCCCTTGGTGGAATTCGTTCAAGTAGCCGAGCACTCTACCTACAGGGTGGTGCGAAAACGAGTGCATTAACTATCGCGTTCATATTCCCTTGGTGGAATTCGTTCAACTGGATAAACCAGATCCTGTATGCGCCAAAAATGCGGAAAAGTGGATTAGGCCTACTGGGGATACCACTTGAAAACAAAACGCGCCGAGCACTCTACCTACAGGGTGGTGCGGAAACGAGTACATTAGCTATCGCGTTTATATTCCCTTGGTGGAATTCGTTCAAAAGGATATTGCGGAAACAAGTATGCACCAAAAATGCGGAGGAAAGTTTGCGCCAAAAATGCGGAGAAAATGTGCGCCAACAAATGCGTAAAAATATGCGTCGCGTTCATATTCCCTTGGTGGAATTCGTTCAAGTAGCCGAGCACTCTACCCACAGGGTGGTGATAAAACGAGTGCATTAACTATCGCGTTCATATTCCCTTGGTGGAATTCGTTCAACTGGATAAAGCAGATCCTGTATGCGCCAAAAATGCGGAAAAGTGGATTAGGCCTACTGGGGATACCACTTGAAAACAAAACGCGCCGAGCACTATACCTACAGGGTGGTGCGGAAACGAGTGCATTAGCTATCGCGTTTATATTCCCTTGGTGGAATTCGTTCAAAAGGATATTGCGGAAACAAGTATGCACCAAAAATGCGGAGGAAAGATTGCGCCAAAAATGCGGAGAAAATGTGCGCCAACAAATGCGGAAAAATATGCGTCGCGTTCATATTCCCTTGGTGGAATTCGTTCAAGTAGCCGAGCACTGTACCCACAGGGTGGTGAGAAAACGAGTGCATTAACTGTCGCGTTCATATTCCCTTGGTGGAATTCGTTCAACTGGATAAACCAGATCCTGTATGCGCCAAAAATGCGGAAAAGTGGATTAGGCCTACTGGGGATACCACTTGAAAACAAAACGCGCCGAGCACTCTACCTACAGGGTGGTGCGGAAACGAGTGCATCAGCTATCGCGTTTATATTCCCTTGGTGGAATTCGTTCAAAAGGATATTGCGGAAACAAGTATGCACCAAAAATGCGGAGGAAAGATTGCGCCAAAAATGCGGAGAAAATGTGCGCCAACAAATGAGGAAAAATATGCGTCGCGTTCATATTCCCTTGGTGGAATTCGTTCATGTAGCCGAGCACTCTACCTACAGGGTGGTGCGAAAACGAGTGCATTAACTATCGCGTTTATATTCCCTTGGTGGAATTCGTTCAAGTAGCCGAGCACTCTACCTACAGGGTGGTGCGAAAACGAGTGCATTAACTATCGCGTTTATATTCCCTTGGTGGAAATCGTTCAAGTAGCCGAGCACTCTACCTACAGGGTGGTGCGAAAACGAGTGCATTAACTATCGCGTTTATATTCCCTTGGTGGAATTCGTTCAAGTAGCCGAGCACTCTACCCACAGGGTGGTGTGAAAACGAGTGCATTAAATATCGCGTTCATATTCCCTTGGTGGAATTCGTTCAAATGGATAATGCGCCCAAAAATGCGGAAAAAAGTATGCGCCAAAAGATGCGGAAACAAAGTTGCGCCCAAAAAGCGGAAACAGGTTTGCGCCAAAAAGAGTGCGACAATAAACAAAGTTCAAGTCGGAGTTCGCCAAATCGAAAAAAAAAGAAAAAGTGATATTTCTTTCTGGATCTCCGGTTTTCTTTCGGCCATAAGGGGCTTTAATGGCATGGTTCCCCTAACCCCACATATGCTGTACGCATCCGTGTGACCGTGAGAAGAATCGTAGGCTAGAACTAAATTGAAACTTTTCCTTTCCGCGAACCTCTAATATCTGGTTAATTTGTTCAATTAACAGATTATTAGAAATAAATTTGGCGCATTTCGACATAAAGTGGAGTAGGCCTTCTGGGGATACCACTCAAAAACAAAACGTGCTAAGCACTCTACCTAAAGGGTGGTGTGGAAACGAGTGCATTAACTATCGCATTCACATTCCCTTGGCGGAATTCGAATTGATTCGAACAATATACTTTTTTGTATCGAGTTCCTCATATTTTCGGCTTCTCGTTGAAAGGTTGAGATGGAGATGGATCTTGTTCGCTGATGATATTTGAGTTATAAATTGCAGAATGTGAGAAAGATGAGAGAGAAGTCCTCATTTTACTCTTTTACTCGTTACACAGTCCAAAAATCTAAGCACCCCCTGCCGGTTGAATCACTAATTCGCAAAACAAGTACCTAATATCGTTTTCTGAGCAAATTGATTAGTTTTGAAATGAAAAGAATGAAAATTCGATTTTCTGAGCTCAATAAAAAGTAAACAATTGTTATGCAAACAAACCTTATTAAAAGCCGACTTGCTCTCACGTTCTCAAATGGATTAATCACAGGAAGATGTCAAGTCTGCCAAATTAAGATGAGAGATTTCGAAATTGGGACTCAACTTCCTCTTCGACTAAGAACTGTCTAATTACGTTCTGATTACAAACAAAATATATATAATATTCTTGGGCTGCCACCGAAAACGATTAATTCCTGAAAACAGAGATATCGTTCATAGATATGATTAGATTATTGAATTCAATTATGACTTTCTATTTATTCAATGAAGTTAAGGTTGTAAATAACAAGTCTAGAGTGCTTACCTATTATTATATGCTCATGGACCAACCGGAGGGTGTATTATCTCGTTGACTCAGTAAATATACGACTAAGTGTTCCCCTAAGTGAATCTACAATAGTTTAGATATCTCCTCAATATTTTAGTGCATGCACAAACCAGCTTCAGTGGTATGAAATAAGAGCGAAATGAATGTGGTTAAACAACGTATCAGAAAAGTTTTGAAGGCGTTGTTGAATGCTTGCCTTACTCCCGATAGACATTCCAAATATTTCTGGGAATTGACACATACTTATTAACTGAGGTGAGTAAAAATTCTTTCGAATGTATGGAATTCATTGAAAACTAGGCTTCAAATCGCGGCTCCGCATAGTTGTGAAGTGAAGAACGATATTACAAGTTTGGCGAACTAGGTAGGGCTTGTGTAGACTCAGTTATTAGTTTCGTTGTAATATATGATCAATTAGAACTTCTCTGTTTCATTGAGTTTTATCGGTACCATAATTCCATAAAAAACACCCTGGAACTTTGTGAATATTCACGTATGAGGACACAAACTGCAGGTTCATATAAAGGACCCCGCACTTTTCTTATGGCAAATGGCGTTCCGTCAAATATTCTAATTTTTTGTTATGATGTAGTACTCGACCTACTGATCAAAAGTTTTCATGGCCCCAACTCAATCCTATGACAAGTTTTTGAGATACAGGGCGTTGAAGTTGAGAATTACCCACTTTTACTAAGCGCGTATCTCGAAACAGAATCGAATGAACTTCAATTTTTCTCAAGAAACATTTCATTACATCCCCAGGAAGCAACCATATGGAGGAATATAGATAATCTTGAAATAGTGAGTGACGAAAAAAAGGTGGTTTTTGGGTATTTTCGTGAGGTTCACAGTTTATTTCATGACTGGATCACCCTGTATTCTTTGAAGTCCATGATGATATGTTCTCAAAAAATCAAACAAACACCTCAAATCAACCCAAAAATACAGGGTGTCCACTTAACGTTCATTGTGTATAGTTTCTATAATGATGGATCACCCAGTATGAATTCTGGGTATTTCAGGTTTTTTCGATGCAACAACAACATATCTAGTGAAATAGTTCATTTTGCGCTCTGGAACTGACATATTTCATACTTTCAAAATCGGGCAAGCATTCAATTATGGATAACCCTGTATTCGTAACGATTTTCGGTCATATTTCTCTATATAGTTGTTCCCTGGGAATGGAATGAAATGTTTTTCGAGAAAAATTGAAGTTCATTCGATTCTGTTTCGAGATACGCGCGGAGTAAAAGTGCGTATTTCTCAACTTCAACGCCCTGTATCTCAAAAACTAGTCATAGGATTGAGTTGGGGCCATGAAAACTTTCGATCAGTAGGTCGAGTACTACATCATACCAAAAAATTAGAACATTTGACGGAACGCCATTTGCCATAAGAAAAGTGCGGGGTCCTTTGAATCCATGCATATACATCATTTGTGCTAAAAAACTACCCACTTTCCCCATTCAAACTGATGAATTGCAACCCTCTCCATGGGGTTGCTAGTAGAAACAAGCTTCATATCCCAGATCATGTCCCCCGTCATCAAAAATCGACCTGTCTAAGTGTTTTCACAAATTCTGATTCGTTGTTGAGTTATTGAGGCTGGACACTTTTAAATGAAACACCCTGTAATGATAAGAACATAAACAGCTCACAACTTGCAATATCAACATGCCATCATCTAAAAAAAAAACTCGAAAAAACTCGACCCATATTAATTAAATGCACCAATGAATTTTATCATAAGTAATATCATAAGTGCATCCAATTTTTCCGAAAAAAATCGAAAAAACACGTTGCTAAGTAATATTTTAACAAGAAGCATGAGTGCAGGTGGCAACAAAATTTTTGCACCTGCACGAATGCTTTTTGTTAAAAAAATATTACTTTGCACTGTGTTTTTTCGATTTTTTTCACAGGAAAAATTAGATGCACGAATGGTATTTGACAAGACTATTTCAAGAGTAACAGATTATTCTGGATGCATTATGTACTATGTATTATTAATTTTCGTTGACAACAACTGTCAAGTTTTGCCGCGGGTAAGCCCGAAAAAACTTCTGACAGCTGCTGCCATACAGTTTTTCCATCTAGAAACCAGTTGTGATTCAAAATTGCGCATTTCTGATTGATGGAAATTAGGACGAGGGAAATAGTCCAATTTCTATACTAAAGTTATTTCTCAGTTTCGAATTAATCTTATCTCTATTACTCTTCTCTTCATTGATAATTAGTCCTTAGATTCTTTCATTTTCCTTTTCAATCATAATTCTCTAACTGTCATTTTTCTGAAAAATGGTGAATTAAAAAATCTGATAACCAAAAGTCAGTGCTTTCATAATTTTTTGAATTTTATGTGATTTATTATAGTTGTGGTCATGGAATTGTAAATTAATGGCTTCATATCTTTATTTTGCGTTTTTTCAGCTCAGTATCTCCAAAATGGCGGAAATAGTACTTGAGGGTATGCAATCGTCGGTGGATGTGGGGGAAAAGACCGTACTTGGTCTAGGGGTAGAACAAATAGGAGCTTCTATGCAACGATTCGATTGGCAAGATTACGGTTCCTTCGTCCTCATGTTATTCTCGTGTGTTATAGTAGGATTTTACTTCGGCTTCATTAAGAAGTCGGAAAATGCCCAAGAATACCTAATGGGCGGTAGAAATATGCAGATATTTCCTGTAGCAATGTCTCTACTTGCTAGGTGAGTTATATGAAAAAAATGTGGGAAGCTTGTATTCTAATGCTCTTAAGATTTTGAATTTCATCGAGGAAACTATTCTTATTTTTAGTTACATCAGTGGTATCTCGATGTTGGGCATTCCAACAGAAATCTATGTTTATGGTATTCAGTATTTGTATATCATTATGGGCCTGTTCATAATGGCTTTCGTTTTTCAATACATCTACTTACCGGTTTTCCACAATTTAAACCTGACGTCTACTTATGAGGTGAGTTATTAGTGGTTGTGAATCATTGTCACCCCTATTTAAATTTTCAGTATCACGAAAGGAGATTCAATAAGAGAGTACGATTATTTGGATCAGTGCTGTTCTCATTTGGCATGGTAAGTACATCTTGACAATTTTTTCATCCAACAATAACTTTATACAGGGTGTAACTGAATAAGTGTAAAACATTTAAGGAGGTGATTCCTCATCGAAAAAAAGATAGGATCTTTCATATAAAGAAACTTCATTGGAGCATCCCTTGTTAAGATACAGCCCCTTAAAGGGGGTACATAAAATTTGTATAACAATTTTTTTCACAAGCACTGAAAAAGTTACAATATTGAAATTAACCTGACGTTTTATACTACCAAAAAGACACTTAGCCAGTAATTTATTTGGTTTACCCCATGGTTGTAAGGGGTGAAAAACGCAACCCCTAAAATTTATTTTCAATGTAACTTTTTGTCTTATTATTTGTTTACCATTTAAAAATTTATTTCCGATAGCCTGTTTCATTCTGAACAAAAAATGTCTCTTGGGTTTTTTGCCCAAAATAAACCAGTAAGCAGCAAAACATTATTTTACGAACAACTACAGAGATACATCGTCATAAATGCGAACTGGATTTATTGTTATTTTGTAGTTAGTACCTGCATTAAACGATTAAAGGGTAATAAACAAAACTAAGTTATTAACAACAACAGGTTAATTTCAATATTGTAACTTTTTCAGTGCTATCCACCCTAAAGTGGATATCAACTCAGAAAATATCCATTTTAGGGCAAGGGTGTGATGCATACACTCACATTATTTCTTAACGTAGATTCAATATCTGCCACAAAAAAATGGGGTTCTAATTTGAAAAAATTGATTTTTCACGATTTTGTCATCCCTAACTTTGAAAGCGATTTTTTCACCCCCTGTATCATGAATCGCGATTTCGATTTTTAAAGTGGATACATCAATCTTACATCTTGAAAAATCCCAAAATTGAAAATTTTCCATCCAAAAACCCCGAAGTTATTCTTGTTTCAGCGGAGCTCCATTTTCGATTTTTTTTTTCGAATTTTCCCGCTCAGAGAGAATTTTCCAACCAAAACTGAAAAATGTTACATCAAAATAACTTTAAATTTTCTGAGGAATCTATTTCTGCAATAAAAAATGGTGTTCTAATTTGAAAAACGGAAGTTGACGTCATTTCCGGAAAAACCGGCATCGTGAAATACTTATAAGTGCTGAATTTCATGAAAATACGTTCAGTAGTTTCCCGTATAAATAAGGGTGAGGTTCCTCGTGAAAGACCCTGTATACAAACACTATTACTAAGCATATTGTTAGGCAGAGCGGTCTCTCAGAACTCCCAGCTCCTGCGGAGGAATCAGTTTATACGGAAGATATTTTCCAGTTCTAGGAGACTCATTTTCTTCAGGAGCAGTTCCAGTGGAGAAATCTCAAATCGGTTTCACTTCCAGCGGGTGGCTCTCAGACCACTTTCATAATATGTGGCAGAAGACTCTCAAGTTTGTTCGAACCTGCACTACAACCAAATGGACCAGGGCAAAAACTAACATCTCGAAAAGTTATCAATATCCCTACATTTCTTGACGATAACTCAAATCGCGAACGTGCGGTGAGGACGTATCAAAACTCAAGATGAGTTTTCTCACATCGGATTCATTTCTATAAATGAAAAAATGTCCATATCCGTAATCTTCAAAGCTTTCAAAAAACTACAGTTTGATACCACCGTAGTCATAGATAACTTTACAACTTGCAGTTCATAACTTTACAACTTGCAGTTCCAAGCCGAAAAATCAATTTGATGTATTTAAATTTATTTTCACCTTACAGTAACTTAATGAAGAAACTCAAGCACGAAATAAGAAGATTCAACCTAAAATACACTGAATAAATACGGTGTAATGCACTTCCATTGTTATTTAATTTGGTCGCAGGAATTTGGATAGGTTCTTTAAAATTTAAACCTTATTACTTCGCCAACGATTTCTTGTTTATTAGTTCACTCGTATTTTGTCAAGAAATAAAAAATAACGTCAATAAATTCAACAAATACGTCAATATTTCAGATTTGTTCAGGTTTGGCTATTTTTCTCTGAATTACCTTCTTCTCTCAGGCACCTCAATGAAAATACTTCCAATAATCAAAACAACTCAGTTTTAATTGACTATTTACTTTGACAATTTAATGATGTCGACCTTCATTCAAGTTCATATAATGAACTGTCCTAAGCATGACCTCAAATCTGACTGATAATAATTATTCATCATCATAGTCTGCTTTCTCTCACTCTAAGCTGTCATCAGACATAGATGCTTAGAAATCCTGGTATAACGACTCCTAACCTCGCTCCTAACTAAAAATATGACCAAATATGGGAAATCTGAATAATAACTCACTTATCTCAGATCTTCAGATATAAGAGGGCATTTGATTTCTCATAAATGAACATTTGGTGGACAAGAATCGGCAACGTTCGAAACGGTCACAAAAGTTCTGAACTTTCTTAACTTTAGTGGAGCAGTATAGGTATATCCTTGGTTGCTAGCATTTTCGATGATAATATCACGGCCATAGAAATCCCTGACGGAGTAGTTTCACTACAATCAAGTTTGAATAATTACTGATAGGGTCCTGTACCGAATGAAATTTCGAATTTTTGTCTAATGAGAAATTCAATCTCCACAAAAAATACCCCTCGACATTTTCTCTTCACTGCCTTAGTTACCCTAGTTAATTTTTCTCATTGGATAGAACATAATTTTACTCAATAAGTAGCAAAAAAAATGCGAGATTCAATCATGCTGAAGAAAATTCCTGCGGAATGTAGAATGAAAAACATATCCATAATGAAACCAATTAGATGTGCTCGAATTATAAGACATTTGAATATACAATTAATTCACACATTTACACGACCTAGCTACTTCTATGCTATGCTATTGTAAACTATCAACTCTTCTCGCAACTACTAAAACTTAAACAGAAGAATTTCGAGAGATTTTAGTTAAAAATTGCTACACCAGGGTTTTTATATGCATCTAGGTATTCTGAAAGACTAATGACTAAAAGCCCCAAGCGTTGGCGGCAGCCTTATATGTATATCTTGTATATCGGCATGGTAATATTAATGGTCGAGGTCACTACTCAATGGTACCGAATTTCCAATGCCAAGGATCACAGGTAAAATTTTATATTACATCCGATTTCTTCGATATCCAGATCTCCCAAAAATTGTATAGAACATTGAAATGGTACGCAAACTATTGACGAATCTTGGAGACATCCGCTTCTCATTTCTCATTACCATAATTCATTTCGTTCCTCAAGTTGAACTCAATATTGTAATTATGTAACGTTTGACAAATAATATCGAACGAATGATATACCTACTCGTCAGTTCAAACAAACTGACCATGTATCATTCCATAAAAAACGCATTCGACTACTACACATTGCACACTTTATTCCAAAAATATATTTCAACCAAAGTAAAAGTGACAGCTTTATGTATAGCAAACTTCCGGTACTTTCTGGACTCAAGTTCATTATTCTTCCTGAATATGCTGGGAATGAAGCATTGAATCCTCGAATTATTCTTGATCCTAGATAGCGGCTGAATATAAATAGAACATTGTCAGAATGAATCATGCAGATTGAGTCTGATGTGGCTCCACGAACTTCATTTTCCGTACCCTCGAAAAACATGGATGTTAAAGACAAAAGTAGAAGGCGCTGAATATATGTTCCCAGAAGGGGAACGATTTTCCTCGCGATTTTCTGACCGAAAAAATTTGGGGGAAGAAATCTCAAACAAAATTAACGTTCAGTTAACTTATTTTTAGGTATAGTGTCGATACACGATTGACATGAGAAAACGTCTCCCGACTTTGTCGAGAGTTCGATGACTGAACACATGGTGATTGCACTGATTAGATTTTGTTTCGATCAATTCGTAATTGACTCTTTTTATATTGCATTGATTGTCGAATACCTGCCTCGAATTTGTCGTGAAAGAAAAAAATTTGTCGCGTCCTTAGTTTTTTTTTCTGAGGGGTGGCTTTGCTAACTTAACGTTAAGTTAGCAGAACCACTTTTTCAATATCGTCCCATGAAAATGGTTATAAATAATTGTCGAGTAATTGTCGTAGTCGATATGAAGTAAAAAAAACCCAAAAAATCCATTCCTTTTTGTTTATTTTACGTCTTTTTCCCGCGAGTTCGAGATATTTCTAGAATTATGGCATTTTTGGCAACAGCGCATTCGTAATTGACTCTCTTCCTATTGCATTAATTGTCGAATACCTGCCTCGAATTTGTCGTGAAAGAAAAAAATTTGTCGCGTACTTAGTTTTTTTTTCTAAGGGGTGGCTTTGCTAACTTAACGTTAAGTTAGCAAAGCAACACCTTAGAAAAAAAAAACTAAGGACGCGACAAATTTTTTTCTTTCACGACAAATTCGAGGCAGGTATTCGACAATTAATGCAATGGAAAAAGAGTCAATTACGAATGCGCTGTTGCCAAAAATGCGATAATTCTAGAAATATCTCGAACTCGCGGGAAAAAGACGTAAAATAAACAAAAAGGAATGGATTTTTTGGGTTTTTTTTAACTTTATATCGACTACGACAATTACTCGACAATTATTTGTAACCATTTTCATGAGATTCGGTCGATATTGGGAAAGTGGTTCTGCTAACTTAACGTTAAGTTAGCAAAGCCCCTAAGGACGCGACAATTTTTTTTCTTTCACGACAAATTCTCGACAATTATTCGACAATTAATGCAATAGGTTTCATTGAATTTCTCGAAAGTGGCACTGCTAACTTTATGGACATTTCAACTCTTCGTAAGCACAAGACAATACTCACCTCAAATTGATAGACTACTGTATCCAGAAGACAGGACACATGATTTACCAAGTAGGTACCAAAATCTGACGACCAGTAGTGTTTATTCTGGATAACCTAGCGCTTCATTATGGGATTTTATGAGTTTATAATATTTGTGGACTAGCAATTCAAGAAAACCTCTCAATCCAGTCAATCCATCGCACAGGTCTTATGATTTATTCAACAGATCCTAATACATCTTTCAGTTATCCTCACCAAATGTTAACACAAAGTTAGATTATAATCAGTGGATATCTACATTTATAGTTTTTTATGGCCATTTGTCAACCACAACATGAAAAACTCACGAGCTGTGTCACAAATTTTTCCTGTTGGTGGTTAAATGCTTGCCATACCATGAATAACATTTCTGCTCAGTTAACTCTGTGTAATTATTCACAATTGCATATAAACTCGATATATTTGTGCGTTCTATGAGGTCGATTAAATTTGGAAATTATATTGGCATTTTTCTTGTTCTTCTTCCTGTTGATATCCTTTTATTCCCATTTCATTAATGTTGCTGCGAGGGTTCTTGACTACCAGAAACAAATCTTTCATAATATATGTTCTTGTAGATGCTCACTCTCTAGGCAATTAATTCTGCTCGAAAGCCTTTTATTTGATGGAAATTTCTTGATGAGTAGATAAATGTAAATGAAACACATAGGTATGCTTGTCACTACTGGATTATATTTAATGGAAATTTTATAAAATCAGGATGACACACAGGCTGAAATTTTATGAGAGAATTAAAGAAATCTCAATAAAAATTGTTGAAACAATAACAATTAGATAGATCAATACATATATCCTTGAAAAGTATGCTCGACAAGAAAATCCGAATTACCTGGTACAGAAAACAGCACGAAGACACAGAAAGGGATGAAAACAACAAATGCTAACACCAAGAAGCAGTTCCTCCTCCTCAAGGGGGACATGGCCAAGTTAACCACTGCCATGTCCCACGAAAAAACACCAACACATCACAGACTTAACCTCACAAAACAGGCGCCCTTCGACGGTAACTACGGCGGAAATGTCAAATCAAAACAAACGTGCGATCTTACGTAGCTACGTTAAGCTGCTGTCATTGCTAGAACTCAAGTAACGTTCGTACGGTTGGACACACTGAACTAAACATAACCAAAGCACGGAAACAGCCTTATGTAAGGTTCCCATTTAGCACGCGGTCACGATGAGAACCGATTCAGCACGAACCCCGCCTCATTCGCGCACATCCTATCGATCAACCGGTATTCGGTATTTCAATGTTGACTACAGACCACGTGGTCGGGAAATTTGTCTCGTTCTTTCGGTTCTACAAGATGAGTTCATTGATATTTGCCAGTGTTATTGTATTGTTTTCGCCCGGGTCAGATATTAATTCTGGCTGATGGGATAACTTTATCTGCGTATGCAGTAAATGTCGGTTATCGCATGTGTTACTTTGTGAGTCATCCACTACATGTTGATGCAGGTCTACGAGAATGTCGCTGTGGGGGATCGTCAATAGACCAATCCAACGATCTGTCACGATCAGCTTTTTCAAAATGGTTGCTGAAATAAACAAATATCAAATCGAGGATATTCAGTTACGAGGTACGTGTTTCAGGGTAGTTTCTGTTGGTTTCTCAATTTTCAACTTCAATGTCTTCAATTATGCCATGTAAAATGATAGTTATAATAGAGAAACACTATTTCAGCAATGTTTGTTATTTGTTTGTTCCAGCAGCCATCTTGAAAAAAGGTGATCAGCTGTTTTGTTGGATTGGTCTATTAGTGTCGTTTGTGACTGTTTGATGTGCTCCGTTGTGAAAACTGATACGTTTGATTGGAAGTTTAAATGGATCAGCTCCTAAAATTGTAGAAGTTTCAACATCTGGTGGTATATGGAATATTCTCTACAGTGAATTATTACTTGGAAGGCATGCATAGTAAAGGTGTTTTTCGGCCAAAACAAAATCGATCTGTGTAGCTATGTGTTCGAAGAAACTAGACGACAGGAGAATTGCAGGACGTTTTTTTCAAACAAGACCAGAATGAGTGTTACTTTTGTATTTTGACGGGCCATGAAAGGCAAGCCAGGCTTTTAGCTCTATGTCCTATTTCACATAATAGCTGAGTCGCCAGAAGTTCTTGAGAGGTGAAGGCTGTGAAATTATTAGAATGGCCTGCAAGTTTCCCCGAACTCAATCTCATTGAATATTTGTGGTTTATTTTGAAAATAAGCAGAGCTCACTAGAACAACCCCAACAACAGAGAATCAGCTGAAAAAAGACGTTTCTTACAAAATGGAGTGATCTATGATATTTTATCAAACCAGTGGACCATAGAGACATGGACTGCTCCATCACTAATTGAGAACAGAATACTATTGAAAAGAGTGTGAAAGAGACAAATGAATATAAAATAAAGGAAAGGGCCTCTAAGTCATCCCCACAATACGATGAAAAAACTTTTATTTCAAACGGTCAGACATGTTTCGAACCCTGTAGGGTTCATCTTCAGTGAAGGACTGGAAAATAAAATCAAAGTAGCAGGAAAAACACGTTACAATCTCTGATGGGACGAACAAATTGCCGAGCAAAACAATACTTACAATGTAAAAACAGATGAAGCAAAATTTAGGATGTTAAGAACACCTAAATCCGAGCCTAAATCCTCATACAGTGAAGTTAAGTAGGATCATTACAAAAACAAAATATCAACCATCAATGATTGATCAACAACAATAAATCTCCATTTTGTTGAACCTGGAGGAAACAAGACAAATTGCGACTGCGTGTCAAAAGCTATTGACACAAGTGAAAATTGCATCGCGTTATCTATGATTGAAAAAATTTAATTACCAATAGTTACAAACTGTCACAAAGAAAACGGCGAAAATTGCGCGAAGAAAGGAAAAACTGCGACAATCAAAGGGGAGGAGGGGAAGGTGAAGCATCCACTCACAATCCAAACAAATGAGGAAACGGAAAAACAAAACGAAATGACCGTGCGGGAGAATCAAAAGGAGAGTGAATCAAAAAGTCTGACGCAATCAAAATGGATTTGTTCGTTAAGTGATTTGACATAAGGGTCATTTTTAATCGAATTAATTTCGAAAATTTCTAAAATGTTCATGAGGGAACCCTTGTTAACGTGATGGAGTATTTCAATGTTCTTAATAATGTCGAAAGTGTGGTTGGCATTAATCACATGATTGGCAAACGAACTACTTGAGTTGACTTCATGAAAAGGAGAAGTGGAGAATTCAGTTTTATATTTGTCTATTATTTCTGAATGTTCTTTAACTCTGGTCATAATTTTACGTCCGGTTTGGCCTATGTATTTAGCATTACAAGTTGGAGCTGAACAAGAAATCTCGTATATGCCTGACTTCTCTAAAGGACTAATTTCATCCTTATGAATATTTTGACCAGTGGTTTTTTCGGAATCCTGATTGACTCAAGCCACAGGTCGACATACAAGACATGACTGAAAGTGAAACGTAACAACACAAACACTGGCTTATCTCTCTCTCTCTCTCTCCCTGCGAAAAGTCAATTCTATTCCTCAGTTCAGGGGTAGAACCGAGTGTAGAACTTATACTGTAACCTATGTTCCAGATCTGAGAACCTTTAAATACAGGACGTCAAACTTCTACGAAATATCCACCTATTGGAATCGACGAAGGGATATGGCTTTCACATTCGGTGTTCGTAGAAAACATATTTCGAGTCAGAGAATAGCACCTGCTGAATCATGAAATTGAGAGGAAGTGGTGCCACTACAGGTTGTTAGAATCATAAGCGCGAACGTCACAAGATTGGGTTGAAATCGATACCTTACGCAAGGATGCAATGCCCTAGAAAATTGATACTTCTCCCCACCATTAATGTTGGATCAAATCTAAAACTGTCTGGCACTCTGGTACAGGGTGCGGCACGGAGGATGGATGGTTTTAAAAAAATAATAAAAGCGTTAATTTTTACTCAAAAACACATTTATTGACGGAATCAGATTCTCAAGGAAATAGCATTTGAGACAGTCAAGTGTGGAAAATCACATCAGGCATGTGGTGGCCGAAATCGGTGATGCAGTGCTGGAGGCGCTCTTGGAAGTTCGCGTAGACTCTCTCCAACATCGCTCTCTCAACTTGGGCAACTTCCACGCGAATAGCCCTTTTCAATTCGTCCAGAGTTCGGGGCTTGGTCTCGTATACTCTAGATCACTGAGGCGAAGTGCAGCAGCATGTTTCCGAGCAGATCGCGACGGACTGCGAAGAATGGCTTGTCGAACGCGTTCAACATTTTCAGGCGTTCGAACTGTTCGCACAGGTCCTCTTGGTCTTCTGTTGATCAGTTCACCACGTCTGCGAAGCGATTCAACCCAACGAAGGATGGTGTTTCGAGAGGGAATAGCTCTATTCCGATGAATGTGGAAATGGCGACGAAACTCACGCTGCACGACCGTGACTGACTCATTATTTCGGACGAAACTATCATAGGCGAAAACACGATGCTCCACCGTCCAAGGCTCCATGACGACAACTGCTAAATAAATGCTAGGAACACACGAGTCTAACGGCACCTTCCCCACTTCTCTCGTCCTCAGTGGGGGAAAGTTATGCCCATCTGAAAAACGTCCACCCTCCGTGCCGCACCTTGTATAAATGGAGGAAAAATTTACATTTCCTTCAAATAGTTGAAGATTTCCTGGAAATCAGCAGTGTTGCCCGGATACCGATGCCTGGTCTTCCCGGAGTAACATCTGCAAGGGGAGACCATTATATCGCCAATTTTACTCGAAGGAATCGAGCGGTATCTGTAGTCTCAATCAGTACCATGAGGAGACGGTTTCATTCCATTCCATCACCTCGGTTTACAAAGAGAAAGTCGACGAGAAAGAGTTTGGAGAGGTCCAGGCAAACTGGAGCGACTGAATTCCGTCCGAGATGTTGTGCCCTCTCAAGACGGATTAATAATGTGCTGGGGGTTTAATGTTCGGTCACCGTACCCCTTTTTGATATCGTTGAACGAACTAGTGCAATCTACGTAGAAAATATCATTGAACCAAGCAGTGTTCCTCTGCGCAACGAATTCGGGACTTACTTCAATTATCAGGGTGATAACGCCCTACCACACCGCACACGAAGGGTTCAAAACATTCCTCGAGAGAACAATATCCAGAAAATAAACCGTCCACTCGTGGAATATTCATTATCAATCGAAAATAAATAATCCATTAATTATTTCTCATTTCTCCTATTTCGTCTCATCCTGCATAAAGCAAAGAGTAGCGAAAAAAGTTTTTCTATCAAATATATTGCAGTTGAAATGGAGGAAATATTCATCTCATTTTCAGAACATAGATCGTTTATTTCTTGAGGAACTTCGAGTGATTGGCGAATTATTTCATTCATAAATAAATTAATACACGCAAAAATAACATAAAAACTACTAGAAAAAGATGAACGGTTCGTATTTTCGAAAGTAATCAATCATCTTAGAAACTAAAAATATTATTATGTTTCTTTAACCCATTACCTCCCACGGATTTTTTCTACATTTTCATGATATTTGTGTTTTATTCGGTGCATTTTTGATACGAAAGTACTAGAAAAAATATTGAAAAAATTCTTCTGTTCCAAATTCTAAGAAAAATATGGTGTACTCAAATGAGTACACTGGGAGGATCCATGATAAAAACAAATTTGACCGAAAAATCAAATTCTTTATTGAAAAATGTTTATAAAAAACTTTATTCAATGATCATAATGAAATTGTATAAAATAGTCACGCTCAATGCATAGGGTGACCCCACACTTCAGGAAACTCCATCGCGAAGGTAAGTGACATTGGCAGCATCTCTGTTGCTTTTCAAGTTTTTTTGGAAAATTCCCTTGGCTATCTTCTGCAATACTCTTAGGAATTAAAGCATTCTTCTTTCTTGATGATGTCGTTTTCTTAAATGACATGTCTCTTAGGTTTTTCTGATATTTTTTCGTTGCTTGGGAAACAATGCTGATAGCGGCACATAGCCATCTGAACTGATACTATCCTCGTTATTGTTTTTTTTCGGCCGCATTTTTCGATGATGAAAGCTCACAAGTGTGATATTGAATTTCTACCTCACCAGGAATATCGTTCGGAAAGTTCGTTTTTTCCATTTCATCTTCGTCAAACTCCTCCTCATCTGTTCGACAATCTACATCAGAGGAAGAATAATGATATCAGGTTCGATAGTCAAGGAAACTATTTCGTCCATTACTTTTCCCAAAGTTTTGAAACGCTTTTCGTAAAAACATTCCGAAGGAATCAGCCCAAAATCGTCATCCATATCGAATTCAACCTGAAATGAAATTCAAAATTTTTGTATACCTATTCTACCACTGTACCCAAACGGGTACATCAACGTTTTCATCATTTTTTCGAGGAAAAAAAAAAAATTATTTCTGAAAAAAGTATTAATAACTTGAATACGTACCTAAAGCCGGACTCCCACTACTCGTGTATTTGGCAAATATTTGCCACTTGCCTATATTTGGCATGTAGTGGGAGTGGTTCACTCGGCCAATACTTGTCAATCTTGTCATTCAAATTCGAAACTTCATCTACTTGCCAAGTACGCAAATAATTGCGTACTTGCCAAATATACGAGTAGTGGGAGTCCGCCTTAATAATCAGAAAAGTAGGGCCAAATGAAATAACCCACAATACACGATCAAAATTAACACTTTGAAAATCTGCAACTAGTTAGGACGTGTTTCGACAGACAATAAATTCAATATTATCGTCATCTGTAGCACCCATAACAAAACCTTGGAGTATGAGGGTCCATGTCTATCGTACAACACTATCAAGTTCTTAAAATTTTGAAATATTTCAAAAGATGGCTCAGGCAGAGAGAAATTTGAACTGTACTCAAATGAGTACGACGGGAGAGAATGGGTTAAGAAAACGCGTCGTTTTCGAGTTATGTATTTCCAATTTTACCCCGAAAAATTTGACAAAAAAATCATTAATTTCAAGAATAATCTGGATGCTCACCTGGATTAATTATCATCGAATATCATTCCCTCTCTGGCCTCTAAACCAGTTAACACTGTTGTCAATAAATATTCATCAACTTTGTCGAGACGAAAATTCAAATGATGGAAAAACGTTTGATGTAGAGATATGTAATAAAAAAATCCCACAAATAATGGAGATAAAATTGTACACCAAGGAGCATAAAATTATACATTCACAGCACAGTTTCTATTAAAAATTTATTGTTACCGAACCATATTGATGTTAAATGTCGATGAGATACAAAATTCAGATATATGAATTTAATGAAAAATATAATGACCTAATAATCTTTGGCGATGTTTCTATCTAAACATATCCTCTTGGAATCACATAAACTCGACACCACACGGTTAATATTGTATATATTCACTGGGAGTCTTCACATAATTATCACATTATAATAATAATTCACTGAATGTCTTCACAACTTCACATAAAGTTTACAGTTGACAGCGCCACAACGGTAATTGAGATTACCAATGTCCTTCGACGGTTTTCGCTATACGCATGCGTCGTGGAATTTTGCGTCGATTTTTTATGGAAATGACAGAATTCATAGATATTATAATACTATGTTACTTGAAAAATCCTTTTCCTCAATGAAAAAATCGACAAGCTGGCAACATCGTCTTGAAATTTCTGTGGAATACTCACAGAATGAATACGAAATGGGTTATGTTAGGTTGATTAAAAATGAATTTTGATGATGATGAATTGATGGAAAGAAATTCTTCACAAGATACTTTTGGGATATCGAGGAAAATATTAATTAAGTTATTAGTGTTCACAAACTTATCTTCAGGAAAATGGAAGAAGGAACTTATTTTGGTGGGAGAAATATGGCTTTTAAGTTGCAGATATAATCGGATGAAACTATGTAACTGTTTGTTAAGAAATATCGTGTTTGTAACATTTCTATTCCAATAAGGAATATGAACTCTGAGGTACTTGCAGGAAATCGTAGCAGGCACGTATTTGGCCCATTTTTTTTCAGATGGCTATATCTTTTCAACAGAGCCGAATTCGGAAAGATGGAACATGTAAAAAAGGTTCCTTTTGGTCACAAGAATCTTCAGCTAAAATATATGTACGCGTCAAAGACTCATCCTGTATATCAAGGGGTATCAGAAGCTTATCAAACGTCGACTTCAAAATAATCATTAATGAATGTGGTCATTAAGATCGAATCAATCATTAAAGCCGACGCTTTCTCATTCTATTCAGATCAACATTCCGAGTTACCAATATCTAGACCATTTCCACGAATTTACACAGGGTTGACACGAATATCCGGGAAAATAAAATTGTAATGGCCCATTTATGAGCAGTGTCGCCCAACTATAGAATATAAGTAACGACATGGATAGTGGAGAGTATAGTGAGGGAGTGAGTGAAATATATGGCAACTCCACCAGAGATTTTCAGGTAAAGAGCACTTAATGGGGATCATTTTTGTAGTGTTATTCTGGTGTTATGATATGACCTAAGTGTTATGCCAGTCATTCACACTCCTGACGTGAGACGGGGGAAACTAGAACATTTGAGTTGGGAAATTTCAAGGACGGCTGAGGAGCCAACTTTACAAACTCCAAACTTACAAGCCTGCAATATGGAAAATCTAGTGTGTGAGTGACTGGCTAGAGTGGCTAGTCACACGCCCTAGGAAGAAACGAAAATGTTCTTTTTAGAAGCTGCTGAGAATCTTGTTGAATCATTTCGAGAAAACCACTGAATTTGAAATCAGCTCGTTTCTCTATAGCTCAAAGTATTCCAATGATCAGAAGTTGCTTCGCTACATCAGTTTTATTCTCATCAGTGAAAAATTCAAGAGATATTAGAACAACCTACGTTTTAATGTCATGTGCAAATTAAAATCAGTTGGTGTCCACATATAAAATGGTATTTCCTTCGATGGCCTTATTGTCAGATGGTTTATCCAGGTTTATCATGATGATACGACCCACCAGGAATTTGACAGCCATTTTTAACAGTCATATTTACGGATGGTCGGACGGATTTGCAATTGTTGATCAAGAAGCCACTCAGATTTATCATTTGTGAACATTTCCGGCTCAAAACTTGAAAAAAATTGAACATCGTGACAAAATGATACAGCCCTCCTTAAGTATAGAACGCACGCTCCTCAATAAGATAACGTTGAAAACACCTTGTATATTTTTTTATTTCAAGAATGATTTCAAAATTGAAGACAAGCCGTTAATAAATAAATGATCGATTTGAATGACGTATCAATGATCCAATAAACTCTGTCTTCGAAGGTTCAAATCATCGTATCGCCCATACTAGGATCAGAAGGAGGTGCTGAAATAAGGGTAATAGGCGGTACTCCAAGGACATCATACACATTCCAGGAAGGAAAAGGTAGGAGCAGCCGTAGATTATTTATTGTCCATGAAATTAGACGGCATCGTAACTTCAGCTTTAATTTATGCTTGTATACAAAATACGATATTACAGAATACCCAAAACCACCAATTATATTTCATTTCACTTTTAAACTACATTAAAAATCAATTTTCATTTCTGTAGTTTAGTTATTGCAATTTCCCCATAAAAACGGGACAGTGCAATCAGGCAATATTATTCACGTTAAACTCTATTTATAAGATCTTGGGTTGAGTGCAATCGATTGAGAGGTGATGAAAAACCACATAACTCTTTCGAACTAGTAGAAGAATTAAAAAACATACACATACCAAACGATTATGAGTTGATTTCACTTGACGTGATATCGTTGTTTACAAATATACCCGTTGATTTGTCGATTGATCTAATAGAAAAATATTGGCCGAGAATTGAATCGCATACAACACAGTGCTCTGATGGCTAGCTCATCATTTCCTATTCCCATTCCAATTTTAAAATGATATGTCGATGACATATTCACGTCGGTACCTCATGATAAGGTGGAGGAAATACTTAAAAATTTCAATAACTTTCATCCGATGCTCCAATTCAGTATTGAGAAAGAAAACAACCAAAAGTTACCGTTTCTGGACGTTGAAATGATACGAAATGGTAACACAATTACAACTAACTGGTATAACAAACTCACTTCATCAGAACGTGTTCTCAATTTTCATTCTTATCACACTATGTCTCAAAATTAAATATAATAAAAAATCTAAAAGATAGAGCGTTAAAATTGTCAAGTCAACATTTTCATGAGGAAAATTTGAAAAAAAAATCTAAAATATTTTGCAGAAGAATAGTTATCCTTTAAAACTGATTAATAGGGTCATACAAAAGAAAGCTCCCCAAGATGATATACCGGGAAATCAAGAACAAAAACTTTATTTCAAAATACCGTATGTAAAAGGCTTGTCAGATAGAATGAAGTATGTGTTCAAAGATACATCGTTCGAAATAACTTTGAAGTCCGAAAACACTGTTTGCCAACTCTTTTCTAAGGTGAAAACAAAAACACCAAAGGATCTAACTTCGAACGTAGTTTATGGTATTCCTTGCTCACATTGTGATTGCGTTTACATCGGACAAACGGGAAGATACCCAAAAACTCGATTAAGTGAACATCAAAGGGACGCGAAGAATATTTTAAACCCTACCAGGAGAAAAGAAAACAACACAGCCCTTTCCGAACATGTTCTTAAATATTTACATAACTTCGATTTTGATAATACCAGAATAGTAGGATATCAACCAATTTTGAAAAAGAGACTTTTACATGAGTTGATTCCTATTATAAAGAACATGATAAAGCAGTCAATAAGAGGTCTGATATAGAAAATTTTAGTACATTCTATTTCAACCTTATAGGAAGATTGAAATAGTAAATCATAATATAGTCCACGTTTCTTTCCCCTACCGATGTAAATAATTCGCTAGACAGGTGATACGGAATCTCAGTCTTGATCGCACACTGCAACGTAACGATTAAGGTGCGATTCCACCGGAGTGCCGCACTGTGCGGCACAGTGTACGCCACAAATGTTCGTTGCGGTGGACTCGTACACGTGAACAGCAACAAAAAGTGCGCGTACTGCCTTGAAAAGTTCACGCACAGTTCCACACTTTTGTCGCGTACTGCTTCCAGCGGTGGACTCGGGTTGACGCACACACACATGTTGTCCGCGAACTCAGTCTTGCTTCCGCTACAATAGAGGAAACATCAACTTGTGCGCGCGAACATGGATTAGAATAATGAGAAGATAATCCAATTCATTCAAGAAATGGAAATACATGTCTACATGTATATGTCGTATTGTGGGAGTGTAATAATGAATATTACAAAAACCGAAATAGAAAACACGATGCAGCTGAAGGGTGGGCCAAAAAATTTGATTGTGATTCTACCGAGATTCTGCGAAGGTGGAAAATTATTGCGTCGCAGTACAGGCGAAAACGAAAAAAAAATCGCCGATTCAAAAACTTCTGGTCCGGGAGTATCGGAGGTGTATAAGCCAAAATGGTTCGGATATTCATATTTGAATTTTTTTCATCAGAGGGATAAACCAAATCCAAGTATCAACTCGGATTATCGCTTATCAACGCCTTACACACCTCAAGTACAATACGAGAAATTAGTTCTTCAGAAATTTTGAATAAATACATCAAACTTGCGAAAGAATCTCCAGTTGCTAGATATCTCAAAGTTATTGCTAGCGGCTAGCCTCATCGAAACATTTTCTGTAGTTCGAGTCTCGTTTTGCAATTAATGGAGTAACAGCATTGACCAGGAACTCGAAATCCTCGCACGATATTCAAGTGAAATTCTTGAATCCACTCAACGGGTCTATTTTCATCTCGTGCACAAATCTATTTGTGTCTTCATTGCGACGTTGTAAAAAGGGCCTCACCCAACATCGATGTTTCTTTCTTATTTTCTTTTTTCAACAAAGTACATAATAAAACACACGCTGCAGTACAGAGCACAACGTTTTCTTGATCCTCCATATTTTCACCTATCGAACGCGAAACACTGAGAACTTGTTCCTGCATACGGTGTGCGGCACTGTGCTCCGCTGTGTGCATACAAAAGTTACACACAGCAGTGCCGGTGGAAACGGTGGATAATTGTGTTCACAGCTTGTACGCGAACTACCGGAGTGCTGCACAAAATGTTCGTAAACATTTGTGCCGCATGTTTTCGGTGGAATCGTACCTTTTTAAACTATACGATAACAGGGTCTTTCACGAGGAACCTCACCCATATTTATACGGGAAACTACTGAACGTATTTTCATGAAATTCAGCACTTATAAGTATTTCACGATGCTGATGAAATCTAAAATATTTTCATGGCATGAGCACCTCCGGTTTTTCCGGAAATGACGTCAACTTCCGTTTTTCAAATTAGAACACCATTTTTTTATAGCAGAAATAGATTCCTCAGAAAATTTCAAGTTATTTTGATGTAACATTTTTCAGTTTTGGTTAGAAAATTCTCTCTGAGCGGGAAAATTCGAAAAAAAATCGAAAATAGAGCTCCGCTGAAACAAGAATAACTGTGAAAAATCAATTTTTTCGAATTAGAACCCCATTTTTTTATGGCAGATATTGAATCTACGTTAAAAAATAACGTGAGTGTATGCATCACACCCTTGCCCTAAAATGGATATTTTCTGAGTTAATATCCACTTTAGGGCAAGGGTGTGATGCATACACTCACATTATTTTTTAACGTAGATTCAATATCTGCTTTGGAGCTTGTTGCTACCAATTTGTGAATCGGGATGGGGCTACGTTTCGTCCCAGCCTCGCTTACGATGGACTCATCAGATTGGCTAATGTAAGCGAGGCCTGCCAATGACGTAGTTGTTAAAGCTGCCCTGCTCAAAGCGAACGAGGGTGCCAAGTGCGAGACGTGGTCCGTCTTATAGTATCGTGGTAAATGGCACCCAGGTATATCTGGGGGGTGCTGCCCTCTGCCGAGCACGTGCTCAAGCGTGGGCGGCGTGTGAAGCGCTGTCGCAGACTTCTACACGCGGTGACAAGTCGCCACACTGCCATAAAAAAATGGGGTTCTAATTTGAAAAAATTTATTTTTCACGATTTTGTCATCCCTAACTTTGAAAGCGATTTTTTCACCCCCTGTATCATGAATCCCAAAAATGAAAATTTTCCATCCAAAAACCTCGAAGTTATTCTTGTTTCAGCGGAGCTCTATTTTCGATTTTTTTTTCGAATTTTCCCGCTCAGAGAGAATTTTCCAACCAAAACTGAAAAATGTTAGGTACAGGGTGGGCAAAATTGGTGCTACATGAACTGAAACTTTTTAACCCGAGGAGATAGAGAAAAATGAATGGCACCTTATAGTCCTCTTTTTTCGAGAAACTAATAATGCCATCAACTGCATTCCTCCATCTTCTTTTGTTTCCGAGTTATAGGCCAAAATTGAAATTTGGGCCATTTCAACTTTGGTCATTATCTCTGTTTCTGTTTAGGCTAGGATGTTGAAATAAAAACATTATACAGGCACTTTTTTGATAGCAATCCAGTGGCGTACCCTGATTTTTTATAAAAGGTTCATTTGCTGAGTTATAACATTAAGTTGTGTTTTTTCTTATGGAAGCAGTAGTTTGAAATGACTTAGAAAGAATCGCCATTTTTTTCCCGTTTCAGAAATGTATCATATGTTATACATAGCCCTCAGATTCGTTAAGATATAATGAAAAATATAGTTTGTATATGGAATTCGAATTATTGAGTAGGCTGAACCATAGAATTATGTGTCTCTACGCATGGTGTTATTATTAATTCACGTTTGAATACTTGTATAGTGCGGTCTCTGTTTGAAACAACTGTCAGTTATTGAAATTTGAAGTCATCGTTGGCGGCATTATGGAGATATTTCAAAATTACGAAAAATATGATATGTTGAAATGTTTCATTTTAGCGAATGAGAATAGTGGGGCAGCAAGTGATTCAACTGTGAAATAATAATTACACCATGTGTAGAGACACATAATTCTATGATTCAGCCTACTCAATAATTCGAATTCCATATACAAACCATATTTTTCATAATATCTTAACAAATCTGAGGGCGATGTATAACATATGATACATTTCTGAAACGGGAAAAAAATGGCGATTCTTTCTAAGTCATTTCAAACTACTGTTTCCATAAGAAAAAACACAACTTTATGTTATAACTCAGCAAATGAACCTTTTATAAAAAATCAGAGTACGCCACTGGATTGCTATCAGAAAAGTGCCTGTATAATGTTTTTATTTCAACATCCTAGCATAAACAGAAACGGGGATAATGACCAAAGTTGAAATCGCCCAAATTTCAATTTTGGCCTCTTACTCAGAAACGAAAGAAGATAGAGGAATGCAGTTGATGGCATTATCAGTTTCTCGAAAAAAGAGGACTATAAGGTGCCATTCATTTTTCTCTATCTCCTCGGGTTAAAAAGTTTTAGTTCATGTAGCACCAATTTTGCCCACCCTGTACATCAAAATAACTTGAAATTTTCTAAGGAATCTATTTCTGCAATAAAAAAATGGTGTTCTAATTTGAAAAACGGAAGTTGACGTCATTTCCGGAAAAACCGGAGGTGCTCATGCCTTGAAAATATTTTAGATTTCATCAGCATCGTGAAATACTTATAAGTGCTGAATTTCATGAAAATACGTTCAGTAGTTTCCCGTATAAATATGGGTGAGGTTCCTCGTGAAAGACCCTGTATAGATGTATGTATGTATATGCTTTTTCTTTGGAACCTAGGATTAACTGCTGAATTCTGCAATTTCACACAAAATCGACAAATGGAATCGAATAAACATTGTAGGTAACATATTTGAAGTCCTCTAGTAATATCGAATGTTGTTGTTTCCTATTGTTTCGGATGTTTTGCGAGTCTTTGGTCGAGACATTAATTGTGTCAGTTTCATAGTGAATTATCATTTGTTGATATATGATAGATTATAGATTTCAAATTAAATTATGTTTTTTTCATGTCACGAATATTGTTGTTTGTCTCTTAACATAATATTATCATATGCATTGTTCGTTTCAGAGCCCTGAAGATGGTTTTAAATAAAACGAATTAAATATTTCTCTAATAGCCATAGCATTCTTTTTGTATTTGGTTCAATATTATTCTTCAAAATAATAACGGCCTCATTTTTCAGTTACAAGTAACCGAAATAGGGTAAACTTACCAGTTATTGGACATGTGGTAGTTATTGGACAGTTGGACTTTAATTATAAAAAATAAGACTCCTACTCAACCTTTTAGTTCATCCTCTGCTCCCTATATGGCACCAATCTATGTTTATGTTTTTGCTCTTGGCCGCGATGCCTGTAGCATTTCTGTTTTTTTGTGGCACTCTGATTTTTCCCGATGTATGATAAGTGATTTTAGTAATTCAACTTTTGTTAAGGAAATGCATTATTGTGCTCATTCGTTCCGCTGAAGGAAATTCGGGGGATTTAAGATACTACATATATTTTATCGTGAAGAGAGGTAAGTTTTTTACAACTTGTATAGCGCGGTAAGTGGAATTAGGTCAATTTTTGTGGGTGTCCAATAACCGAAACAAAAAATTCATTAATTTCAGTTGTTGGACACCTGTCCAATAATTGATCCCTGCATTTTGCTTCAAGTTTATGCAACAGCTGTACCGTCTTTTTACGCTGATTCTACAACTATGATATTTTCTGGAATATTTCTATTTCAACTAGTTTTTGGACACGTGTCCAATAAATGAATAATAATGTGTCCAATAACTGAAATTTCCATTTCAGCTGTTGTATTCAGTTATAAATAATGCCAAGAAAGAACCCATATGATGCCGACTCTATGAGCTCGGCTATAAATGACTTCAAAAACAATAATATAGCAGCCGCAATAAAATACGGTGTGCCAAAATCAACACTGGAGTTTAAATTGAAGAATCCTGGACATAAAGACACTTGCGGTCCATCACCCATATTGACACTGAGAGAGGAATTGAAAGCTAGTTACGTATGATGATTAACAATTTCATTGTTGACATGTTTTCAAATTTACCGAAAATAATATAGATTCAGGGAAGAAATCAGATTTAATAGCTGAGGCAAAAAAGTCATATAAAATCTGTGTTATCGAAAATGTCGCGATGTGGAACGCGTTTCATATGCAATAATTTCAAGATGTTATACCAGGAATATGAAGCCAAAAGAAAACTCAAGTTAGATGAAAAGAAAAAAAGTTGGAGATGAAACGTCTAAGAGCAGAAAAAGTTGCAGCTAAAGCTAGTTCTCGAAATAAAAGTGTTCTAAGATCGAAAGAGGATATGAAAAATTGTTTTGTGTGTACAACAAAATATAACTGAAAGTAGTCTATATTTCCCATGCAATATTTGTAAGAAGCTTGTTCATCATCATTGCATTCCAAATAGACACGAAGAGCATGTTCCAGATTTGGAATACAATGATCTTTTTCTGTGTCATATTTGCTTCAAAGAAGAAAGCGAAAGGAAAATAGCTTCGAATCAGGTGATAATAAAAATATCATGGATAAAACTGAGAACAGAGGAGCGAATGAACAAAATCACGATGAAAAGCTGGAAACTGAAGGAAATGAGGAGAACGAAATAGATGGATTATTCAATATGTACAAGAATAAGTATGCCAAATATAAATGAATAGATCATTACGTGTTAATTATATTCCAACTTCCATCCCTTGTTGCTTGTCTAAATGAAAAATATTGAAACACTTTTTTGTCCGATAACTAAATTAACCCTGTCCAATAACTGAAAAAAATGGCCAATAACTAATTTTTTTGTCAAGAATTTCTGGTTTGCCTGTGAAGAAAAATGTCTTCATTGAAAAGTGGATGTAAATAGTGTTGCTTCAAGACCACTGAACCAACACATTTTTGGTAATTTGCTGGTATTCATAGGCCTGGAAACAAAATTATCACGTATGTTTGAATTTGAAAAAAATCTTAACTGTCCAATAACTGGTGAGTTTACCCTACCTTCATTATTTGATCCTGGTGTACATGTGTTCAACTGATAGGTCATCTTCATCAGGGAATACATAATAATTTGATTTTAATGAGTTTACTTCTCTACCCTTTCAAGTTATGATTGCACTTTCCCCACTAACAATTTTCGTGGGGTAAGTGTAGGTAATCATATTTTCAATACCTGAAATCCAAAGTTAAACTGGATAGTCCCATTATATTTATTAACAATACTTATCATACATAACCGGCCCAAATAGCAAAACAGATACTTACCGTGGAAAATTGTGGATTTACACACAAGCTAAAAAATTACGTCCCACTTAACTTCGGACCGATATGTACATCGCGAACATCGTTTCTGTACTTAACGTTACAGATGCTGCGCAGGGTTGTCAACTATTAACATTAGGTGAAATATATCATTTCTTGTAAGAATAATCAATGAAGGTACCGTATTTTCTCATAATTTATTAATGATGGTTCCTGATTGCAGTCACCCCATAATTGCACTTACCCCACTTTACCTTATCATATTGATACACGCAACGTATCCTTTCATCTCCAAAGATACGCAACTCTTTAAAGATAGGAGCATACTCAACAAATTAATTCTCCTTCAGATACCTACCTCAATATTCTTTTCTGCATGGATTCCCCTGATTCAACTTTCTCTTCAGGTTTTTCCATTTGTCTATAGAAATCCTCCAGAGTTTTCCCATAAAAACCTTTGTTCAGAACTTCAGAATTCCCAGTTGCTTCTTCAAGTCCCATTTCCGTCCGCTATGAAACAGCAGTCTCGAAGAACTGGGGAAATGAAATTCTTAAAATCTTCCTCAGATAAATGATGTGCACCTTCATAAAAATTTCATTACAGCAATAAGTGTTTCCCCTTTTCAGCTGAAGATTTCTATGAGAACTTTCATAGCGGTTCCAAAACCCCAAAAATGTAAAATGAATTCTCTTGTATAGTCCACTGAATGATAACGAAATATATGCCTGTGCTCCACAAATTTCATAAAACTCGCATATTGCAAAAAACTTCTAGAGCGACTTTATTATTCTCATCGTTTCCATTTTTCCAGTTTGTTACGATATAATCAGTTCATATTGCGGTCTGGTGAACGTCGACAGTTCGAGCAAGCAGTATAAAGGAGGAAAATTAATTTTTCTGCCTTCAGTAGCAGAGTAGACGTCAGTATCACGGTCCCGATTTTAGGTTACGTAGCTTTTCAACATGTTCAGTTTGAATACGAATAAAAGGTTCCGAGGGATTTTTTATTCAGTTTGCACTCTCTCATGAGAAGAAATGAACCTTATATGATTCCAGGCAAAGATTATAGAGAAGGAAGATTGGAAACGAAGCGACAACATTGACGTGAGCGCCGTCTGGTGAGAAGAAAGTCCTGAGATAGATAATAGGTGGCTAAGAGAAGCGACATTATGTTACCATGGTTACCACATATGGTACAATTCAAACAGACAAATTCAAATCAAATTTAGATTATTCTCCAGTTGAGTTCGTTTAGATTAGATCTACAAAGAATAATTAATAGTTGTATTCGTTAAGTTTAAGTTTAATTGAGTTTTCGTATTGTATTTGAGTTATATATCGTGTAGTGTTTGAGTTTTCGTTTAATATTTGTGTTTTCGTTATAATTTAGTTTGATTCGTGCTTATTAGTATTCGTTCCTGTGTTTCGGTTGTTAAATATTTGAAGACAAGATGCCATCCGGAGCATGCTGCATGGCAAAGCAGTGTACTAATAATTAAAGGAATAATCCGAAATTATCCTTCTTTAAATTACCGAAGAAAATGGAAATGTAAGTATTGAAACTCGAAAGGGGTAACTCTGTTATTCATTGCATTAATTTTCAGTGCTCTGAAATGGATAGAGTTTTCTGGGCGAGAGGATTCATTGAGCGACGCGGGCATGGCGTCTGAATGGGATCTGATTAGTCCTTATACAAGTTTTACACCTCTACAAGATGTTTTTTAAATTGTGATTTTGAATATTCTGTAAAAAATATGTTCTAATAATTCTGTAACTCAGATTTAAAGATATTTTTGACATGTATTCCAATTTAAAATTGTATGTATATTTTGAAATAAAAATATGTAAGCAAATCTATTTGGTGTGTTTAATTAGTATCAATTGAATTAATATGTAGATCAAAAATATAATCCTGAGCAGAACAGAAGCCCTGCTTTTGTTGTGTCACCCTGTATATTATTGTCTGGGCTCGATAGGTGGAAATCAAAATTATTACTTATGGTGGTATTCAAATTTCGCGCTCTTTCCAGTAACAGTAATCTGTAATGAAAAAAACTACAGTCACTGTAATCTGTAATGAAAACGCCATCTCTTGAGTAAAAAGTCCCGATATATATATGCATAAAACGTAGTCGGTTTTTAGTACGAGAGATATGAGGGCGTTTCCTATCTTTGCACTCTATAATCTTTGATTCCAGGGTTGTTCCCCCGAAATGAAATAATATTCTTAGTCCATATTTATTCAGTAACTTTCTACTGCAGATTTAATCATAACCAAAGAAGCGAATATTCAGGTTGTGCAGGACAGAGTGGACTAGAAAATAAAATGAAGTGAAGAAATTATCACCATTTCACGTTTTTATTGACTTTGTGGACTGTTCGACATTGAGATCTCAAATTTGGCCTAAAAACCTTTGATCGTATATCAGCATGTCATCAATCACATTCAGTGAGTTAAGACACTATTCATTGTGAGGCATCTTTACAGGGTGCTCCTAAATTGGAGGTACAAACGAAATCAGGAGATTCTTTGAATGATTTAAAAAAATTGTTTCTTGAACAATGGACCGCGAACGTTTCCTTTTCGGGTTACAGGATGTTTGAGTTTGAGTTTGAGATTTTTCTCATGGTATCTGATGCATTTCACAAGATATGCCACTGAAATTTGGCATATGTATTATAATTTTTAGCTTTCACCATGCGACATGCCAATTTCGATTTAAAATCTACATTGTGGTTTTTTTTCTGGAATACTGTCCCCTGTTTCACTCCAGAAAATTTTTTTGGAAAAATGTCATGAGCGAAATTGCCGAGAAGCAACAAACTTGAATATTACAAGAGAGAAATTTTACCTGCTTAAATTTCATCTCGAGTGGTATTCGACATGACTATTTCACGAGAAAATGTGTCTGAAGATGATAACATTGGGCTTGTATTGCGCTATTTGACAACTAAGTATTCATCATAGATCAACTAAACGTTGTTTGTTTTCTCTATGGTATTCAGCTATCTATGAATTGAGAAACGTCAAAAATTTTGTCGCTGAAAAACCAACTTGTTGGTTTTGCCGATGTGAATGTTTTATCGATGAGAAACTTCCTCACTAAAAATGGAATGAGTGAATTAGTCATTGAAATCCAATAAGTATAAAAAGTATATAATAATAAACTTTTCAAGTCTGGGGATCTGGCGGGTCGGGAATGATGTCCAACTCGTCCAATCCACCTGTTGTAATAATTCTGCATTTCTGAAGAGTGGCTGTAACTTTCAAAATTCTACGTTCCTGTGAAATCACTTCTCTGGCAACTTTTTAATCTACAATTTAAAGTTGTCGGTATATTTTCATGAAATACTGCTAATAAATAGTTATTTATAGAACAATATTTTGTTTGAAATGTGATTCTGAAACTACGGATTTTTGTATTTCAGTGCAGCTTGAGGTTACCATTCCAAAAATAACAGAAGTTTCCTGAAATCTTAACCATCTTAATCAGAATTTCACATTCACCATTAACTTCAAAAAACATTCCAATTCTTTTCTTCATAACGAGGATACACTAGGAATCTTGTAGTTTCTGATCTTTGAAGATGAAGTATCGCATATTTTTGAACTCGGAATTTCAATCTCTACTCAATTATTAATGTTATAACCTTCGAAATGATAAAGAAGGTATCCTTCAATACAAATATGTACTTCGTACCCCATTGGATACGAAATAGGTTATTACTAGCTGGCCTGGCTTTGTTTCGCCTAAATGATACCTACTTACGGTGGATTTCACAAATCGTAATAACCATCGCCATCTAGTGGCGATTATATCAAATATAGTACTTTCACGATTACGCTACAGAGTCTAGATAAGAGCCATTAACCGTAGCGACACCTAGTGGCCTCATTCGAAAGGAGGAAAAGCATTTCCCACATAAACAAATTTTTCATCGAATTCTTCAGAGTTTTAATGTATTTTATAATAACCAGGCCGTATACGAATCCATAAATGAAGTTTCATAACAAACAGTCCATCCGATCTCGAGTTATAAATGGTGTAACCAACAACATTGTTTTATATACAGGGTCTTTCACGAGGAACCTCACCCATATTTATACGGGAAACTACTGAAAGTATTTTCATGAAATTCAGCACTTATAAGTATTTCACGATGCTGATGAAATCTAAAATATTTTCAAGGCATGAGCACCTCCGGTTTTTCCGGAAATGACGTCAACTTCCGTTTTTCAAATTAGAACACCATTTTTTTATTGCAGAAATAGATTCCTTAGAAAATTTCAAGTTATTTTGATGTAACATTTTTCAGTTTTGGTTGGAAAATTCTCTCTGAGCGGGAAAATTCGAAAAAAAAATCGAAAATAGAGCTCCGCTGAAACAAGAATAACTTCGAGGTTTTTGGATGGAAAATTCTCATTTTTGGGATTTTTCAAGATGTAAGATTGATGTATCCACTTTAAAAATCGAAATCGCGATTCATGATACAGGGGGTGAAAAAATCGCTTTCAAAGTTAGGGATGACAAAATCGTGAAAATTCAATTTTTTCAAATTAGAACCCCATTTTTTCATGGCAGATATTGAATCTACGTTAAAAAATAATGTGAGTGTATGCATCACACCCTTGCCCTAAAGTGGATATTTTCTGAGTTATTGACAAAAAACTGTTTTTCGTCTTGAATTTTCAGCTATTTCTTTTCCCTTAACGCCAAAAAGATGAAATTTTCAGGAACTGTTACTTGGACCATGTTTTAGATTTTACTACCCTAATATGCAAGAGAAAAAAGTTACAGGTTGTTCCTAAATAGATGGCGAATTTGGATTCGAATTTGTATCGGAAACCTCTTTATTTCAACTAATCGGACATCGGTTTTCTCTCCAGTCATAAATAAATAATTCCTTATGAACCATATGCAAAAACTTACCATCCCAAAAATGAAAATTTTCCATCCAAAAACTTCGAAGTTATTCTTGTTTCAGCGGAGCTCTATTTTCGATTTTTTTTTCGAATTTTCCCGCTCAGAGAGGATTTTTCAACCAAAACTGAAAAATGTTACATCAAAATAACTTGAAATTTTCTAAGGAATCTATTTCTGCAATAAAAAAATGGTGTTCTTATTTGAAAAACGGAAGTTGACGTCATTTCCGGAAAAACCGGAGGTGTTCATGCCTTGAAAATATTTTAGATTTCATCAGCATCGTGAAATACTTATAAGTGCTGAATTTCATGAAAATACTTTCAGTAGTTTCCCGTATAAATATGGGTGAGGTTCCTCGTGAAAGACCCTGTATATATAGATGAATATATCCAAGATTTTTCAAAAACTACTGACACCTTTGAATTCTGCGTAAAAAAATACTTTGGGTAAATTGGTTCGATTATGTCATTCACACATGGCTCCGCCAATGAAAAGTCACACGATATGCAATACCTAGGAGCATAGAATGCTCCTAGGCAATACCACAGAATACCTAACTACACAGAAGCGTCATTCCGCCTTCCCGCCAAAACTTAATTTGATGACGCTTGTGCCATGCTAGGTAGTACATATGTCAAAATGAAATTAAAACTTCCCGCTGGATCACTCAAAAGTGACATATGTACTACCTAGCAGAGAAATTTGCCCCATGAAGATCAAAGTGCCGACGCTAAGTGACGCTTCTGTGTAGTTAGGTATTCTGTGGCAATACTGTCGGCTATTCAGGTAAACAAAGAAATATCAGCGGCTATTTGAAGTGTCAGAATTTGACATAACATTTATTCCAAAGATTATAATTATAATTATAATCTTTGATTTATTCAAAATTGAAAATGTCCCGAGTTCAAAACTTGGTTGGGATAGCAATTTTTTTGCAAAATAATAACAAATGAGTTCGACCGCTCGGTCGAAAATACAAGACCGCAGATCCAAGCGTTTGGAGCGTTTTCATGAAATAATCCTCTGAATATCACTCGACTATGACAGAAGCGACTATTATTTTCTTCAATTCATCTCGAGCAACTTGTATTTCAAGACAATTCAAGCTCTCGAGCTAAAGCTCTCGGGAGTTATTCAGATTATTAATGTTCATATGGTCTTATTGCATTGTCGAAATACAAGACGCTCTCGATAGAATTATTCCGAAAATAATAGTCGGCTATTTGTCATAGTCTCGGGATATTACCTACGATAATTAGTTATAGCCATTTTTCCAAAACGCACAACATGCCAAAACATCCTATAACTCGAACATAGATATGCTGTATTCACCAGAAAAATTAACTTGCCTCCAAATACCGATATCAGTTATCTAGAAGTGCTTATCTGCAGCTTATTTTCCATCGATATATTTATTCCGAAAATACCGTCTGCAATTATGGTTTTGTTGAGATTTGCAATTTGAAAAAGTCGGATCTATACAGGGCGTTCCTGAATAAGTGTATCAACGGTCAACTGTAGATTTCTCATGTAAAAATTACATTTTTTTCTCTCCAATTTTTTCCTCCGGATCTTTGTTCCCGAGATACAGGGTGCCAAAAATTCAATTTCTTTTTCAGTTTTCGTGGAAACTGGCATTTTATGATCAGAATAATTTGCTGAAGCATTGTCTATTTCTTGTAATTGGAAAAATGAATGGTGATAATTAACAAGTTAATTAAATTCAACAAAATTTGACAACAAGTGATCTTTGTGATTATTTTCAGCGACCATATTCAACAAGATTACAAGAATTGTTTGAAATAACTAGAGATTTGCAATGCGTTAGCGAATTGTTGTTTTTTCTACAACCGGGCCTAACTAACTACTTTCCCGCATTGTTTTCGATTCGGAAAGTGTCACTTTCCCACACTAGTGCGGGAAAGTTACTTTTCCGCACTAGTGCGGGAAAGTAAATATGTGTTGAATTTGGGTATAATAATACCTTAAACAAGAAGTCTCTTAATCTACTTACTTATATTTTTAGTTCAATATTTCAAATTATGGAGTTTCATCCATGTCAAACTAATTATTAATGCAGATTTCCGTTTGAAAATTATTGCATTTTCAAAGAGAACTTGACATCCTTCAAAAATTATGACTGGCATACATGGATCTGTGTATTTATTTCTATGTCACGGTCTAGGATTTTCCGCATAGAATCCCAAACTCCTTAATTAATGTGTCAAAACGAATATTCGAGTTGTGTAGAAGTTTTTTTTCATTTTATAATACAGTTGTAGAAAAAATATTGTTCTTATCTTGAGCGGAAAGTATTTTCCCGCACTCGATTGCTTGCCCGAACTCCGCTCCGCGTCGTTCGGGCAACGGCAATCTAGTGCGGGAAAGTACAACTTTCCGCCCTTGATAGGAAAATAACTACATCATAAAATGGCAGTCTTCTCGAAAACGATCCACTTCAGAGTAATGAACCAGGAGTAACTTTTTTCGTGGAACACATTGACGCATCATTATTTGCTGTGCAGATGCAGATTTGTACAGTGATGCTAAAGTATCACCGACACTGGTAAGTCTAAAATAATCGAATAGAGTAGCTATTTTGAGTGACAATGTTTGTACGGAAACTCAATTCTGTAATTCGAACGGTTCTTTAGATATTAGCAAAAAACTGAGTAAATTATAAATTTTCGACACCCCGTGTTATTCATCACAATTATCGATAATTGGAATACCCACTATCACCGCAGAAAAAAAAATTCTTTCGAATTACATGATAATAACATTTTTAGCAAATGTTCGAATCATTCTCGATGTAAGACTACAACATTTTCTACAAAGTTCAAGAATTTAAACCTATTGCATTACTCCTCATGTCTCAGTGAACCTAGTTAATCTATTCATGGCAAGAAAGCAAGGAGAGGTGTGGATCTGTAGCAAAAGCGTATGATCTTCTCATAACAAACTGTCTTACTGAACCGATTACAATAGGTCATTAATCAACATTACACAACGTATCATTGGATCATTATTCATACTTGGTCGTATCTTCGCAAGGTCTTTATTATCTTATTCAAAACCGTTAGATGAAAAACTGAACGTTATTATACGTCTTGGATCAAAAACCCACTTCCCCGCGAACAACAGACGAAGATGAAATAAATAGACCATGAAATATCGATTCATTCAATAGGGAAATGAATACATTCTGCTGGAATTGTTCAATGTTCGTATAACAATGGAGAGAAGTCTTCTCGGTTGGACATCGGTGAGTTCGTTTAAAAGCAAAGGTATGAAATTCTAATCGAAATACTTAGAGGCAACAACGTGAATGAGTGTTCGATTTTAAATCGTTTCAAGTTAGAAAACGACTATTGTTCTTACCATTTTTAAAGCCTTAAAAATTTAACTAATGGTAGGATCGTGTTCAAACTTCACTTGAAATCGAAGAGACACACTTTACAATTTCTAATTTTGCATAAGGACGACATTACAATAACGAACACCGACAGAGGCATTAGGACTAGTCCACAAAGGTGAATATACACAAAATGTGAATCTATTTTAGTCTGATGAAACTACTTGTTATAAATTGAGTAAAAATTCTATACCTTTTCAACTTCAAATTGGGAGCTATCAAAATCAAATTGGGAACTTACATATTCCAATTAGGAATAACCAAAATCAGATTGGGAATAATCAATTTCATATTGGAATGACATCCATATGAATCAGATCTTCGAATTACTCGATATGTAATACACTCCCAAATTTGTCCAAAGTAAGTAACGAACGATAAGTCTACAATTTCCTTTTCATAATCATGCCTTATACAAAGAAGAAAGCTGCACATTCAATGAAAAAGCAGGTAATTGCGGTATGCAGTGGAAACATAACACAGACAGAATTTCGTCTTCAAAGAACGGAAAATTTGATAAGAAGAAAATATATCAACCATGAACCATTACAGTTAGTGTCTGTACAAGATATGTGGCTCATATGCAGAGGTTCATACCTGATGTTTCGACTTTTTCTGATATGAGAGTTTGAGCACAAACATGAATATTTTTAAGTACCTACTTCTTACACTTTTTGAATGTTTGATAAGTTCAAATATATATCTATTAATGGTTTTTTCTTCATGTTTCATCAATATAAAGATCATCTGATCATGCCTGATCTTGATATACATAGCCACGAATGCCGTTTCAATTTGAGATTGATTATTCTCAATTTGATTTTGATAGATCCCAATTTGAATTTGAAAAGGTATAGTTTCATCCAGAAGAAATCCAATTACATATCTGAAAAGTACATTTAAATATATCACTGCATCTAAGACCAAAAGCTGATAATCTACCTGCGAATAGAGGACTTGTAAAGGTTCAGAAAACTTTATTTTATGTCTAGTAAAAGTTTCTTAGTCTTCGAAATATTCGACATCTTCGAAAATCCGAAAAAATTACATTCTTCGCCACTTGTTTGGTGGCAAGTCTCTAATGAAGAAATTTTTTCAATCTGTTTTTTTGGTGAATATTCCTGGATAGATGTGCCATCGAATGTAAACTATGATTTTTGAGAGGGTAAAGGATTTTTCAACAAAGAACTAGCTTAAATAACTTGTTTGTTTTTTAGTTTAACCTGACGTGGTGTGAAAAAATACCTCAATCTCGAATTAGGAAGAAACATGCTTGTAACATTGATATTCCGAAATGGTGTAACTCTCTGTATTTTCAGCATTTAATATATGATAAATTTATATCACTTTGAGTCAGCTTTTGCAATTTGAAAATTTCTGTGAACTTGAAAAATACATTGCGCGTCAAAATTTTGGAACAAATTCATTTTCTCAGAAGAAAAATATTTGGTAACAAAATCCTAGAACAGGTCAATTTTGTTTTACTTTTACCAAATTTTTATCCATTTTTGAAGTATTTTTGTTGCACCCTGTGCCGTCCCCATCAATCCTCTAAATTTATTGAATAGGGAAAGTGCTGGGTCATACTCATGTGGTACTTTTTCAGGAAGGTCTTTGTATCTTCTTTACGGGCGTGCAGATATTTTCAAGAAAAAATTTTTTTTTGTAAAATAAGTTAGTTCAAAGAGGTTTTCAGTATGTGCACTGTGTCATGGCTTTTTCTTTGAATTGAAACAATTCATCGAAAAGTTTAAACTTCAGTAGAAACGTACTAATAACATACCATACATAACTGAAACGCAGTGTTTCACATATTCTAATTTTCACGTCAAGGGGTTGAAAGGGGGTTAAAAGTTGTGCATGAACAAAACTGTAATAGTCGACTTTCATTTCGTTACAAATTTCACCAGGGAAACAAATTCAGTAGATAGAATTTCAACGGCGTAACCACTCTTGAACCTTTTCTTCCTAAGGAGGAAGAAGTAATTTGATATATCATCCTGTTAAATGAAATCATCTTCGAATTCGTTGCCCACAGGATCAGTAATTGGTTCAATGAGGTTTTCTAAGTAGATATCACGAGTTACATTCAACAATATACAGGGTCTTTCACGAGGAACCTCACCCATATTTATACGGGAAACTACTGAACGTATTTTTATGAAATTCAGCACGTATAAGTATTCCACGATGCTGATGAAATCTAAAATATTTTCAAGGCATGAGCACCTCCGGTTTTTCCGGAAATGACGTCCCTAAAGTAGATATTAACTCAGAAAATATCCATTTTAGGGCAAGGGTGTGATGCATACACTCACATTATTTTTTAACGTAGATTCAATATCTGCCATAAAAAAATGGGGTTCTAATTTGAAAAAATTGATTTTTCACGATTTTGTCATCCCTAACTTTGAAAGCGATTTTTTCACCCCCTGTATCATGAATCGCGATTTCGATTTTTAAAGTGGATACATCAATCCTACATCTTAAAAAATCCCAAAAATGAAAATTTTCCATCCAAAAACCTCGAAGTTATTCTTGTTTCAGCGGAGCTCTATTTTCGATTTTTTTTTCGAATTTTCCCGCTCAGAGAGAATTTTCCAACCAAAACTGAAAAATGCTACATCAAAATAACTTGAAATTTTCTAAGGAATCTATTTCTGTAATAAAAAAATGGTGTTCTACTTTGAAAAACGGAAGTTGACGTCATTTCCGGAAAAACCGGAGGTGCTCATGCCTTGAAAATATTTTATATTTCATCAGCATCGTGAAATACTTATAAGTGCTGAATTTCATGAAAATACGTTCAGTAGTTTCCCGTATAAATATGGGTGAGGTTCCTCGTGAAAGACCCTGTATATGATGTCAAATATGACAAATGAGCTTCCGAAAATGCGTCTCCTTTTTTTGTCAATTTTTAATTAAAATATCCACTGGAAATCGATGGGTGATGATCTCCCAACATAAGGAGCCTGTATAGTTTCAACACCTGAAGAACAGAAGAATCATCGCTTGGAACATCGGACGTGGCCGAAAGATCCTCTTGAAATTCTATCTGCCACAAGAAAAAAGAAAAACTGGAAGGAAGCAGTAAAAATATCTTACCGGCCACGGTTGTGTGAGGTGTGTGAACCATCCAAATACTGTTAGCTTCATCTGCAGTCGAAGATTCTCAGCTCTGCTCAACTGATCAAGCTGAAAAAGTGCGGAGTCGCGGGTGGCCATGGCTCCGCATATCGAGCGTGTTGGCCCGCACAATCTTAAACGGAGTTAATGGCATTTCCTCATAGGTAGCCAACAATCCGCTATAATTTTATTGGAGTTGATTTACCGGTTCATTCAGAGGCAGGAATGCGACCAGCTTGATTTGTCATATGGTTTTACAGGGCCGTTGGTTGCCGATTAAAAATCTCGACCCCCCGTGCTGGAATTATTGGCAAACCACAATCCGTAATTTTATGGTTATCTATGAGGCGTTGCTTCCGAGATATTCATACATCAACCCATTGATGTTTTAAGAGCACCGGAGCGAATATGAGCATGTGGTTATAATTTCTTCAGTCTTATTGTTAATCATGATTCATTGGAATGGGTTATTAAGTCGGCGAAATGGGTTGAAAGTTTTCATTTTATGTAATACACTTTTTACGAAAATACCAAATTTTGAGCATTCGGAAGCCTGCTAAAAGGAGTTACTTTTGTTGTCCTTTATACTCAAGCGTTATCTGTTATTTAGCTTGATTACAGTGCCCCATTTGCTTTGAGATTTTAAACAATTTCTAAAAGATCTGACTAAAACTTTGCTTTATGAACAGAAGTTATTGAACGGAAGCGTTGGAAATTTTACGTACTGCACACAGTGAATAGACTTGATAAAAATCCGTGCGTATGAACGGTACAGCGCGATCAAAAGCGGTGGAGATGTGGTGAGAGATTTGGAAAAAAGCACAGCCGTACTATACAGGGTCTTTCACGAGGAACCTCACCCATATTTATACGGGAAACTACTGAACGTAATTTCATGAAATTCAGCACTTATAAGTATTTCACGATGCTGATGAAATCTAAAATATTTTCAAGGCATGAGCACTTCCGGTTTTTCCAGAAATGACGTCAACTTCCGTTTTTCAAATTAGAACACCATTTTTTCATTGCAGAAATAGATTCCTTAGAAAATTTCAAGTTATTTTGATGTAACATTTTTCAGTTTTGGTTGGAAAATTCTCTCTGAGCGGGAAAATTCGAAAAAAAAAATCGAAAATAGAGCTCCGCTGAAATAAGAATAACTTCGAGGTTTTTGGGATTTTTCAAGATGTAAGATTGATGCATCCAACTTAAATATCGAAATCGCGATTCATGATACAGGGGGTGAAAAAATCGCTTTCAAAGTTAGGGATGACAAAATCGTGAAAAATCAATTTTTTCTAATTAGAACCCCATTTTTTTATGGCAGATATTGAATCTACGTTAAAAAATAATGTGAGTGTATGCATCACACCCTTGCCCTAAGTGGATATTAACTCAGAAAATATCCATTTTAGGGCAAGGGTGTTATGCATACACTCACATTATTTTTTGACGTAGATTCAATATCTGCCATAAAAAAATGGGGTTCTAATTTGAAAAAATAGATTTTTCACGATTTTGTCATCCCTAACTTTGAAAGCGATTTTTTCACCCCCTGTATCATGAATCGCGATTTCGATTTTTAAAGTGGATACATCAATCTTACATCTTGAAAAATTCCAAAAATGAAAATTTTCCATCTAAAAACCTCGAAGTTATTCTTGTTTCAGCGGAGCTCTATTTTCGATTTTTTTTTCGAATTTTCCCGCTCAGAGAGAATTTTCCAACCAAAACTGAAAAATGTTACATCAAAATAACTTGAAATTTTCTAAGGAATCTATTTCTGCAATAAAAAAATGGTGTTCTAATTTGAAAAACGGAAGTTGACGTCATTTCCGGAAAAACCGGAGGTGCTCATGCCTTGAAAATATTTTAGATTTCATCAGCATCGTGAAATACTTATAAATGCTGAATTTCATGAAAATACATTTAGTAGTTTCCCGTATAAATATGGGTGAGGTTCCTCGTGAAAGACCCTGTATTTCTCCTAAAATATGGAATTGAATGCCCGTACGCACGCCACTTCACTTGCTACAGATGAGATATTCATATATAATACCACGAGAGATGAAATTTTGCCGGCAAAATTTCTCGATTGTAACATGAAAGTTTGTTGCTGAGGAAATTCCTTTAACAACATTTGTATCAAAATCACGAGCCGTCAGGCGAGTGATTTTGGAGAAATGTCATGAGCGAAATTGCCGAAAAGACTAGAATATTACAAGAGCGAAATTCTACCTGCCGAAATTTCATCTCGAGTGGTATTCGACATGACTATTTCACGAGAAAATGTGTCTACCAGTAATATGGTCACATTGGGCTTGTATTGCGATATTCGACAAATGAGTATTCAACATAGATCAACTAAACGTTGTTTGTTTTCTCTATAATATTCATTTTCGAAGCTATCTATGAATTTGAGAAACGTCAAAAATTTTATCACTTGAAAACCAACTTGTTGGTTTTGCCGATCTGAATGTTTTATCGATGAGAAACGAGTGTTGCTAAGGAAACTTCCTCAATAAAAATGGAATGAGTGGAATAGTCAACGTAAAACTAGCACTTTAATGGGATGTTCTTTTTCACCGGATGTTTTCTTCAAAAGAATCCCCATTTATTTTCATTGTCGGATCCAGATAGTTTTTAAGGAGGGGGGGCATCAATAAATAGAAATGTTTTACCAACGTTATAGGACGGACTACTATAATGAAGGGATTATTGTCCATTTCGAAGTCCAAGAAAGGGGGCCATGACTTAAAGTTTGAAATTTAATATCTGCTTTTCACAATTCAACTGGAATTAGGCATACAATTTAAAATTCAGAGTCCTCACCATGCGGCATTCCAATTTCGATTGCAAATCTACAGGAAGATATTTTTCTGGAACACTCTCCCTTGTTTTCCTCCAAAACTTTTTTTTGGTGAACCACTCTCAGTTCGGAAAATTGTTAAAAGAAGCATTGTTGTTTTACTAAACTTTATGGCCTCTTGTAGTTTTTTCCTATCTGCTACCGATTTCGAGAAAAAAATTGTGAACGATTCTATCGAAAAATTTAATTGTCATAAAAATCCAGTGAGAATAAAAAGCACCTGTTTCCATAATTTTCTTTCAACTGCTCCCTAGCACACCTAGTACACCCTGTATCTCGAAAAACAACCAAACATCTTGTATCTTTATTACTGGGCGAAATAGGGCTAATTGCAGAATTTAGTTTTTATTCCGTGCATAAATTCAAGTATATAGGATCCGTCACAACTCACATTACTGAACAAAAAAAAATTACGAACAACTATTATAAAACATTACATGTCATACAATACTATCTATTTATTATAAAATTCACCCAAAGAATAAAAACAGTTAGCAACCAGGTATGACTTAAGCCTTTCTCTAAAGCGACTCAAGCTCTTCAATTCTCGTATGTTATTGGACAAATTATTAAATATTCGTATACCCAGCACAGAAGGTGCATCCGAGCCCACTAAAAGCTAGCACCCTGAGCATAGCCGTTCGCGGTTGGAAAAACTCCAGGTTCAAAAATTTCGCGGTGCGAAATCCGGGGATAAAAAACTGCGCTGTTGGAAAAAAAGTAGGGAAGAAAAAGCCCCAGAGAATTTTAATTAGAACTTTAAGAATGAATTGACAATTTCGCTTACGAATATCACATGGGACATCGCATAGGGCCACAATGTAGGTTTCACTCTCGCGGAGAAGTCTGTGTTTCCTATCGGAAAATGACCAAATTTCTACTTAAAGGCAAATATCTCGAGAAAAACTGAATTTTGGGGTATGGTAAGATGGAAAAGGAATATCTAGAATTTTACGCCGAATTCGAGAGCATTTTGAAAAATATAGGCTACTTATCAGACATTTGGATCTTGTTCTCGTATTGACTTCCTGGTACACCTGTACACGCAGATTTCTTCGAGAGACATAGAGCAACAGGAACCTTCATGTTTTCGTAGAAAACATTCTTTTCTTATCAGAACAGATTGAGGGGGGCATATTTTTTTGTGAATAAGAATAGGCTTTCATGATGAACTATGGTATCGAAAATATAACTACTTACTCATTTCTGTGAAACAGAAGCTTCCGTGAATAGTTTTTAAGATACATTGGTTTATAAAGATTCATTTATCAGATCGAAACTTCTGAAATACCACAATACTTTTCGATTGTTGGGAACAAGCTTATCGTTTCCAAGCTCTGGAATGGATTCGATGAATATCCGAGAAAATCTCATGGGAACTGAGAAGTTTATCCAGTTATTAGATTTTCCTTGGTTATTTGAAAATTATGTTCTTGACGACATAAAATTTAATGTTGGATGCATTCTCAAACGCTGCTAAAATCTCCATTCTTTGAGTATATATTCTTGAACATTGAGGAAATCATTTATTCACCGATTGTCCTACTACTTTTTTATAAACATGCAAAGGGAATGTTTTTCAATCACGAAATCTTTAAATGGAATGATAAATCTCCTGACGAGAATAATTTAAATCTCCTCCATCTTCTTGAAGCTGCTCCTATCAGAGTTAAATCGAATCCAATTCTAGCAAGTTCGTTAAGTATATCTTTACTGCCTATGCAAGCGCTCTCAACTAATCGGGATTTTCTTTCGAGATAAATGGGAGAATTGAATGATAAGACTTGCTCCGAGGGCAAATTCAGCGGGACTCTGCGAAAGCTACATTTCTGATTTCTTGAATAGATTCAGCAGTGAACAGTCTGGATTTCCTGGTAAGATTGCATCTATGTTTGCTGAAGTTAAAAGAGGGGACCGCATTCCAGTTTGAAGACAATAGATTCAAGCGTGTGCCATTATAATTGACTGAACATTTCATTAAATATTAAAGGAATCTACTTCACAAATTAAATCTTATTCACGACGAAGACAGATACATTGGAGCAACTGAACATGTTTCATGATGAAGTAGTGCAATATTCTGTCGTAGTTCTCCCATTCTATTTTCTCTATTATTTGGCCCCATAGCAGCATGAAACGGAGGAATAATATTGTCAATGACTCTATGTACAAATCTGCGCATCCTTGGCAAGTTCAAGCACCGATAATTATGTACGTCCAATGAAACAAATGTCCCCCCAAACAGTTTCTGTACCACGAATGAACTTCCTGCACCTTTCTTCGATTTCTGAGGATGATTCCATACCTTTCGGTCACGTTTCCAATTTCTCGATATACACTGCGCAAAAAATTAACGCACATTATGGAAATCTCAAATTTAATCTACAACTGAAGGTGTTCTCAATGATAATTATTTTTATCAGAATTATGCATGCATTTTATGTTATCCACTTTCAACGTTTTTCTTCAATACAGATGTTTTCTCCCAGCAGGAATAAAAAAGATGATATCATCAGATTTCCTATGTATTGGCTCCATTCTAAAATCAGTTGTTCTCGATCAATTCTAGTGATCAATAGTTTTTCTTTCGTTTGATTTTCTACACTCGATCGCTATGCAACGCGAAACACGGAATTTGACCCAAGAGGAATATGCCCAAGCGGTAGTTTTGCGAGAAGAAGGGTGGACATACACAAAAATTGCAGAAATGTTTGGAGTTTCCCATACAAGTGTGTCCAAAATCTTGCAGCGATCCAGGGAGACAGGTTTCAATGTCCGAAGACCAGGACAGGGTAGACCACGGGTAACAACTGCCATTTAAGAACGTTACTTGAGAGTTTCTTCTTGAGACAACGGTTTGCAACCGCTCGCATATCCATTGGGAAGAGGCCGATTGGGAAAGAGTTCTCTTCACAGATGAGTCTAGATTCTGCCTCTACCATTGTGATCGACGTTCCCTTGTATACAGATGTCCACATGAAAGATATGCTCAGTGCAATTTCCTGAATACTACTGGTTTCGGGGGAGGATCGATTATGGTGTGGGGTGGAATATCTTTGACTGCTCGCACAGACCTAGTGGTAGTGATAATGGAGCTATGAATGCTGATAAGTATATAAGTAACATTCTTGAAGAGCATGTAGTGCCATTTGTCCCATACATTGGTGAAAATTTCATTTTTATGGACGATAATGCCAGACCCCATCGTGCGCGCATCGTTTAGGAGTAGGTACCTTGAAGAGGTTGAAGTCTCTCGAATGGAATGGCCAGCGAAAAGTTCTCAATCCGATTGAGCAGGTTTGGGACAACCTCATTAGAAGGCTGAGAAGTTCAGAAAATCATCAAGCTACTCTTAATGACTTAGGAATCCAACTCGGAGAAATCTGGAAAGGTTGCTGAGCTGTAATTAACGCAAGGGGTGGAAATACCAAGTATTAAATCACTTATCAGCATTTCAGTATTTTGAAAATTGTTCATTTCTCTTCTTTCACATAAGATTCGGTGAAATCCTGAATTTTTCTTCCATTTAATGTGTCTTGTTTCGTTCAAAACCTTCCCGAGAGAACATAAAGAATAAGTTGTAGAGTTAACTTTCTTTAAATCGAGATTTTCAAAATGTGCGTTAATTTTTTTGCGCAGTGTAGATGAACGAGCCGGAAAACTACGCTTGTAAATCAAGAATCAAAACGAAACGAAGTTTCAAATTTCAGGGGTTGGTGTTGATGAGGAATGCTGTTGAAATGATTTGTTTTCCTCATGAGGGAAGTTCCACTTAATCAGAGTTTTTCCATAATGTAAAAGTTATCTAGAAAAGGAATTATTGACTATTCAATCGGTGTTCATGGAATTAAATATTTCTATACCTCTAATTATAAAATTCAGAGTAATTTGAATTTGGAAAGGCTTACTCAATTTTTTCTCCAAATTATTTTTAATAGTCAATCCACCTTTTCTAGAAAGGCCTCTTACCTAACTGGCTACGTCAGCCTACCATGAAATTTCGTATTCATCAAGCTGTGAACTGAAAGGTTTCGGAAGCTCCAATGAGGCGCTTTATAAAATTTTAATTGACGTAGAAGCGGTTTCATACTGTGAATTAATGGCTTCGCTGTTGCAGCGAATCATTTCTGCATATTGGATTCAATAGACAGTCATTTGCGCAAATTATGTTCGTCATTTCGTGAATCGTGTAATGCAACGAGACGATGAAGAGGAAAATTTATCCACAGAAAAACGCCTTGAAGTGAGGTATCGTGTTGATTTGATTACGCGAATTACTCAAGAATGTGATTCATGAAGATTATCGAATCAACACCTATAAACTGAAGTGTGGATTTTATTATTTCGCATAAGGATAAGGCTATTTACAAAATGACCTAGAAACCTGAAATTTTCAGAGTAGGTTCGGATCTTGAATGCCGCTGTCAAGTTCGTTAATGGAGAAAAATTTGCTGAGAGGTTAAGTGAATATTGTCATTTCCTGATAATTTAAAAGTATCGGATATGATCGATATAAAATTTCACTCTTAAATTAAGAATTACTTATTCAATAAACCTGAAAAATTTTGCCCAGGTCGCGTCACCGGGACCATATAAAATTCTAGAAAATTATCTGAAAATTTCACAATTTTTCTGTAATAACAGAAGTGGAATTATGGTCGATTTCTTCGACAATAGTCACAAATTGTTTCCAATGGTTTCGAAAATGCGAATCTACCTACAAGGTGGATCAACTTATGAGGTCGATAACGAGCGCTCTAAAGCTCCTTACTTTACGACAGTGCATTTAGTCACCGATTTTTCGGTTGAATAGTAAAATTTCTAGATTGCTTCAAGATTCTTAGTATTCTATAGGTACCTATTTATATTATGAGAAGAAGCTTCAATGCTTGAAATCTGAATCAATATTATTTTTTATGGTTTAATTACTGGCATCTCGTTTTATGAACTTAATTTTAGTTCTTCGCCAGTCAGAAAATATAACTTATCTTTCCGCCGTACATTATTCGTAAGAGAGTAAGTTTTTCAACTCCTTTCATTAAATGATTAAATTACAGATTTTCCCTGAAGGATTGTCCTAATTTTAATGATTTCAAATAAAATAATATCCCAAAAAACATTAAGACGTACGACAAACTTAGAGTACGAAAGCAACTTCTGGAATGATCTCGAATCAGCACCATAATAAGAATCTGATTTCGAATTATAACCATCAAGTTGTTCTGAAAACTTATTGGAAATTTTAAGGCATTACAATATCACTTTGAAAATGAAATGAGATAATTTTAATGCTTCATTGGAATTTAAATAGTATTTCGAAACTTGAACCCTTGCTCCCGTTCATTGAAAAAACATATGCTTAAAATAAATTTTGCACTTTTATTGTATTTTATTATATTTCAATTGGATTATTTTTAGGGAAACCTCCCCCAAATTTATATATGTATTGGACTTGAAATGCAAAAAATATTTTATGTGCACCACATTGCGTAACTTTTTCATAGGACTTCGATACTCATGGGGGTAATTACCCCGTCTGCCCCCTTGGTGGCAGTATGGGATAGTTGATATGATTTTCATGTTAAGGCAGTGCCACATAACCTGTTTTTAATGATTTAATTGGTTGAATACGTGATCAATATATTGCTTGTACGGAAAAAAATATAATTTTTAGTTGATGCTCAGGAAGTATGATTTTGGGAAGGTTTCGAAGTTTGTCAATAATTATTCATTCAGTTTTATCTCATTTTTTGACCTCTTTTGAATGTCCGTTAGTTTTTATTATGTTATTATTCGAATAAAATTTTCAGCTGCGATATCATTTTTCGTGTCTGCTGGATGCGGGAGTTAAAATCATCCTCAGGTTACTTCTGAGAAAATGTAAGGTATTCAATTGTCTACATTATTGTGGAAAAAATACAGAGTGTTACTTTTGAAAAAATCGAGAAATAATAATTTGAAGTGCTCCATATTTGGACTTCAATAACGGGCACCCTGTATATGACAGGTTGATCATTCAGGAACCGTGTCAGGACAAATCCTTCAATTAAAAAACTTTCAGATCAAATTTATGTTTCTATCACTCCTAGAAATCGTCAGAAGACTTTTACTGAACTGCATTTCACTCACCTTTTTGCAGTTTTCTTCGAATAATATCTGAACCGTTGAAAAAATGTCCCTAATAGTTGGCGTCATGAAAGAGGTAATGAAGGTCAATGAAAATATGTGAAAATATATGGGGTGATCCATTAAAAAAATCATGCATCTGTTGATTAACATTTATCGGGGACACCATGTATATCAAAAAATAATTTCCTGAGATGCAGAAATGAAGGTACGAGACGTCTACCTTTCAACGAAATCTCTGAAATGTCTGGTTCGGCAGCTATGGAAGATTTTCGCACAATGGTGCAGGACCCTGAATTATACAGGGTGGCCCACCCCAGACGCGGTTTTCATTTTGAGGGAGCGAATGAAGACATTTTGAAATTTTTTTTTCGCGAAATGTAAAGGACAGATGCACAATTTAAAATTGTTTTCACATATACAGAGTGTTCGATAACAAAGATATAGACCATAGTTACTCTTTTTTAAATGGAATACCCTATATATGAATTCAAAAATTGAATGGCAAGCTCAAATAATGATGAGTTTACAAGGACCATTTTATGCCTTAGAAGAACCATTGTAGAGATAATGGCAAAAAATCGAAAAAAAAAGGAGTATTTTTATTTGCAATCAATGAATAAACCCTTCAAGCCAACGAGACAGACAATTTTTTTTCGTGTAGACATATTGGCTATCCTTATGCAGAAGAAAAAAATCTAACTCTGGAATATACTGAATGAACATAATTAATGTTCAAACATTAACTACAAAATAATGGTCAAAAACTTTCTTATTTCAAATGGCACACCCAGTATTTCTGTTGAACGTGAAAATTAATATCGAAACTATCTTCATTGGGTCTCATTATATCTAAACCTAATAGTTTTCAAGTAATTTTCGATTTTTAATTCAACTAGTTAACCTACTATTTTTTCAAAATGTCTTCATTTACTGCCTCAAAATGAGATCCGCGTCTGCGGTGAGCCACCCTTTATATCTGAATCGAAGCACAACACTTTTATTAATATAAATGAAATAGACTTTAAAGACTTAAAGCAGTAGACATAGTTGATATTTTCTATCATAGGATTTCTCAATACCTATCGAATGATTTATCACTCATCAAATGTCCAATTTGATATTCTTCAAGGATAATCATACCTATACATAAGAGATATTTTTCAGGTCACAGTCATCAGAAATTTTCGGTCTCCAAAAGTTGATATATTCGTTGGTCTACAATTTGACTTACATCTTCCTCGTTGGGACACTGTATAAAGACCATGAAATGAAATGAATGCTATAAGGTGTTTATTCTCCACACTTCTGGAATCAGGAACTCCCAGCCATAGAGATGTATTTTATTCGTAAATAGTTCAGAAGGGAGTCGGGAATCTAGAACGAGTGGAGTTTACCATGTTTGTATCTGAAGGGTTCCTCAGGGAAATCTTGAGTGAAACATGTTCCCTGCCTTTATAAATTTTGGAAAAGGAGGAAACATTTTTCTCGGAAACAATATATCGTTGGGTCAGAGGGAAATTATGTAGGAACATTTTTGAAGAGAATGTAGTTTCAGATCCTAATAATTTGCCTAAAAATTTAATTACATAAATATGAAGTTACAGTAACAGATGTAAACCTTATTCATTCAGAGCTTCGGTTATTTTGTCTGAATCTCTATTAAAGCTCATAGGTTGACTTATTTGGTTTGACCGTTTTATTTTCTCGAAAGTAAACAGTGTTTTGAAAATTCAACAGTTAATTCTTCATTAATTTTGCCATAGATCGCAAGGAGTATAATATGGTTCTCGAGGTGAAATATGCAATAAAATAAGTTCCCCTCTAAACATTCAGAACATATAATCATGAGAAATCATTTGTGGTCGAATCTCATAAATTTGCTTCATTATTCAAATGGCAGATACTTCGTTCTTCTTTCTACTAAACAATGGGGAATGATACAAATTTGAGCTGATACTTACCTCAATAATAATGATGATAACAATGGTTACAAGGTAAGCCTTTATTTCCTGCAGAATGAAGATATAAATTTCTAAATTGAATTTGTCTTCCCGTAATGAACGGAAACAAGCCAGACACCGTCATTGCGTTAGATCTGAACTGCATAATAAAAGCCAGGCTCTCATTAAAACAATATTCATTTCCCATAAAATGTCAACCTCATAACTTCTGTGGCTTCGTACTCATTTCCTCTGCATGGCACAAAAGGGGCAATGAGTTTTAACTGAAGCAAATAGATAACCATTACACAAGTATCATCAATCTAATCACATTAGGGTATTCTTAGGAATCCATCAATAGAGTCATAAGATGATGGTATGCAGTGCCTTCATAAAACTTAGTAACATAGAATGCTATTTATTACCTTATCAGAAATGGGTAAGCATCTCAAGTTGGTGGAACAGTGGGATTCAGGCACGTAGCTGTATATTTGACGAAATTTGCAAGAAAATCTTGGCTACGTGCCTGGTGGAATTTTCACGGTTCCATGGATGAATAAATAAATATATAAATAAATGTTTATTTGATCCTTTGAGTCACAAAAAATGGTTTATAGGACAGGTCAATACAAAAGAAAATATAATAATGGTAATTCACAACATGGACTTAATCTTAAATTAAGGAACCAGAGAATCACACAAATATTCCTGTATGGAATAGTAACCCTTAACCAAAAGAAGGTTCTTGATCTCTTTTTTGAACCTTATCGAATTGAGAGACTTCATAGCAGGTGACAGATGATTAAACAACTTGATACTTCGATACAGTGGAGAGCATTCAAACCTATAAGTTCTATGTCTAGGCAATAACAAAGTTTGCGAACTTCTTGTCGCATACTCATGATGATCTGATGATTTAATCCATTTGAATTCATTCTCTTTGGCATACAGCAAGCATTTGAAAATATATACCTATGCACGGCAAAGTCAAAATTTTATTCCCAACAAAGATTGGTCTGCAAGAATCCATCGGGTTCAAGTTGAATATTGCACGTATGATTCGTTTCTGTGCTATGAATATTCTGGAGAAGTCAGAACAACTTCCCCAGAGCAAGATGTTATACGATAGATGGCTATAAACCAGGCTAAAATAAACGTTCATCAAACAGCCTCTAGGCAGATATGAACTGTCACACAGAACAGAAACACAGAAATGTTTTGCCGAAATGCCAAGTGAAACGGATTTTGACGATTAGTTCCAATCGTGAGTCAATTCACATCTTTTCTCACATTTTGAAATGTTTTCGAATTGTTATTAGTGTAATGAATATAGTTATTTGCGGAAATTATTGAAGCCAAACTTGCCCACAATTAGTCATCGACATATTATTTCTGTGTTTCTGTTCTATGTGACAGCTCATATCCACGGAAACATGAAAATCTCGCTGTTCTACCATCTGAGATGTCCATTATAATGTTAGTTCTATGAATGCCATTCACCCTTTTACATAGCCTACTTCGATATTCAACGAGACCACACTACAGACGATAACATATACAGGGTGTCCCACTTGTGCCGCAGCGGACGATATACGCGTATCGGTATGAGTTTGGCAAAATTTTTTGATGCAGTCTTGATATACTCCAAGAAGAGCACAACCTGAAAATATTTTCGTATATGGTGGCCCACAAAAGAGGAATAGAGGGTGACTTTGCTTTTTCAAATGGGACACCCTATATTCAATAAAGTTTTTCAATTCTCTGAAACTTCCTGCATGCTTTCGTATACTTTTCACATATTTTTATTCGACAGTTCTCGAAATATTGGCCATTTTGACAGAAAAATGATACTTGTGGTCGATTTCTGTTTCGAGGGGGACAACTTAAGATGTAGGTTACGGACGCATAGCGCTTCAACCCTTGCTACTACAACCCTCACCCCCAATTTTTGAATAGGGAAGATGGGGTGAGTGATACCTCATTTGAAAGGTATTTTTATACTGATTTCAGTACAGTAATTGTTTTTTCATTTTATGCATTAGTTCTCGAAATATTCTTAACTAAGTATTTGAAAATGAAGTGGTGATTTCATGGTAGTGTTTTTTTGTGAAAAATCGACATCTTGATTAAAGATTTCTATGTCAGTGGATTGGAGGAAGGAAGCCACAGTCATGGTTGTTTTGAAGCTCAAAATGTCGATTTTTCACAAAAAAACACTAAAAGTGCCATGAAAACACCACTTCATTTTCAAATACTTAGTTAAGAATATTTCGAGAACTAATGCATAAAATGAAAAAACAATTACTGTGCTGAAATCAGTATAAAAATACCTTTCAAATGAGATATCACTCACCCCATCTTCCCTATTCAAAAAATGGGGGTGTGGGTGTAGTAGCAAGGGTTGAAGCGCTATGCGTCCGTAACCTTCATCTTAAGTTGTCCCCCTCGAAACAGAAATCGACCTGTCCGAGCATTTCTATCGAAAAAATTTATTTCGTCTGTAATCTCGTCTCTTTCGTTTTCAAATGGCCACCCTGTATTTCGCGAACCCTTGCACATACTGATAACATTTTTATATGGATTGAAAGACCAGACTTCAAAGTATCCTAGCCAGCTATAATAAAGCATCTTCAGCATATAAAGTGGCCACATAAAAACCATAAACATGACGAATTACAAATAGATTTTTCTTCATTTTTCAAATGCAAAGCATTTAATTTTTTTTCATCATTGTAATCACCTTTTATTTCACTATATTTTTTGTCGAATGCATGATATGCATATCATTAACAGAAAAGGATTTTTCAGAGCTTTCTCGAAATGTTTCCCTAAATTTACATATTTATATGTACCTTCGAATTCCAATAGGAATAGTAGATTTGGCTTTTCTGTGGTTAATGAGATCTGTCAAATTATTCCACTCAGAATAAGCATCATTGATGCTTCAATTTATATCATCATGTTAAAGCGAAATGAGGAACTAGAAAGTTTTGATGTTATCTACTCAAAAATGTGATGAAATCAGTTAGTGAATACAGAAACTTGCTTTCTGTACCCATTTTTCAAAATTCATTTTTGATAATTTTCTATTTTTCTACTTGAGGAGTTGAATCGTGCAGAAATTTCAAACAAAGCTTCAAGCTTGGGAGCTTGAAGATCTGCGTGCGTGCCTGTGAAACTTATTAATATCATTTTTTCGAAGAAAGTTGTATGAGGATATGAGCGGGCACTTTTTTGTATCCTAAAGTTTCGAATTTCGTTTTTTTGTAGCATTCACAACTTGTACATTCACACTCATTTTTTGAATTTTTACATCATTTTTTACATTCAATCCGTAAAAACTATGATGATATGAATTGAAGCTGCAATGATGTTAATTCTGAATAGAATATTTTGACAGTTCTCAATATAACCACAGGAAAGCCAAGTCAGCTTTTTGAATTCGGAAGTAAATGTGAATTTAGACGAAAAACTCTAAAAAATCCTTTTCTGTTAATGATATGCATCTCATGCATTTGACAAAAAATGAAGTAGCATGAATGGTGCTTACAATGATGAAAAAATATATATATATATATATATTGCATTTGAAAAAATTAAGAAAAATCGATTTGAAATTCGTCATATTGATGGTCTTTTTGTGGACACTCCATATGCTGGAGATGATTTATTATAGCTGGCTAGGATACTTTGAAGTCTTGTCTTTCAATCCATATAAAGTTATTGGTATGTGCAAGGGTTCGTGAAATATAATTGAATAACATAGCTAGCCTCCACAAGTATCATTTTTTTTGTCAAAATGGCCGAAATTTCGAAAACTGTCGAATAAAAATATAGCATAGAATATGCTCCTAGCTATATCCTATGCGCATTTTTTCATAGAAAAATCCCTAAAAGTTTTTTCTAGGTTTCGTTTGGTGTTGGAGTAGCTTATGGGAAAAGCGACCTCGAAATAATAGGACATGCCAGAGTGTAGATTCACCAATTTGTTTCTTCTCAATTTTTTCATTCTGATGTTGCAGAACTAAAAAATCCAACTATCATGCATATCCCCACACCTGGATTTTCGGATGTACTGTTTTGAACTGCCAGAGACATCTGGTGAACACTCAACGATACAGAAGAGAAAATGGAGGAGATTGTAGATTTCTATCGAAGTGCAGATTCTTTTAATTATTTCTTAAAGCTTATATCTTTGGACGCAAGATGGACCACATTATCAGGCAGAAGGGAGTGCGAACTTTGGATGGAACGCGGTAAAGAATGACACAGAAACTGACTGAAGACATCACAACCGTTTATTCTTCTCCTTCATTTTCACTTCAGCATCAAATTAATGTCATTCTTGGAGTATTTCAAAACAAAGAAATAATTTATAATTTAGCGCATCCACCATAATCACTCACTAATCCATCGAAAGCGCATCCTTCATTTTCAGTATATTCAGTTTTATGTGTTTCATTGCTCACAACACCTTCGGCACAGATAAACAGTAGGGTAGGGTGGGGCAAAGATCCGCAATTTTAGGTTTCAACCTTTTTTCTCACCCAATAAGTAAAAGGTCCTGCAGGTTTTGGCTTCACTGGAAATCTTAATTTATGTGCTACAATATACCATTTTATTACTAGCGAAATAAGCACCATTTAGGAAAAAAAAGGAAAGGTAGACAACCTTGCCTTTGCGGACCTTTGCCCCACTGTTTGGGGTAAACGTCCGCAGATGCGGGGCAATTGTCCGCAGCTGCGGATCTTTGACCCATTGAAATGAAATACACGGAAAAATTAACTTTAATCAGTTTATTTATTCACAGTTATGAGTAAAACCATTCCAGTTCACTGACTGAATAAACATTTCGGGTTGTGCTGGTTTTTTTTTGGCTCCTTTATACTCGAAACGACTGATCCCCATTCATAATCGAGAACAAGGGCGGATATAGTTCTTTTTCATGGGAGGGGTAATAACGATCATGGGGGGGTAATAACGATCATGGGGGGGGGGGTAATAACGATTGAAAACCATTAAATCAGGTACACAAACCACCTTCTCCTCAGGTTTTGGATACTCATGGGGGGGGGTAGTTACCCCCAGTACCCCCCCCCGTAAATCCGCTCTTGATCGAGAATGTCAGGCCGGTCGGGCCATTTCCATAATTTTCCAGCTTTCACCATTGATGATACAGTGGCATGGGTTTCTGAAACGCCAGTAATAACTCCTGGAAACAGTTTTTCTTCATATCGAACGGTACAAAATTCGCCTATGCACCTCTTTGGAGGCACCATCCGCTCAGACGATTCTTCCATCTTCTGATCACTGTCAGATTCTGACTCGTTGTAGACCGAAGAATCTTGGGGCAAACGTCCGCGCGCGGACCATTGCCCCATGCAAAATGCGGACCTCTGCCCCATTTTGTCATTTTGTAAACACAAACTAACCTAAAACCAAGAAATGCGCATTTGGCCAAATTATTGTCCATAGATCGCCTTTCAAAACCTGAATTATGGAATTGAACCAGTAAAAAAGTAAGCAAAGCGTATAGTAAATTACATTTTCAACTGAAGATGACCTACGGATTATTACATCAAAACAAGTAAAAAGAATTCTAACCTCATTGTTTTTGTTGTGCCGGTCGGACGCCATGTAACTTTTGTGAGTCGTCTTCTATCAATGTTGCCAGCATAAAAATGTGTCTAAAACCACGACAATATTAAGCGATCATTTTAAATTGACGGTGCGGATCATTTCCCACTGCGGATCTTTGCCCCACCCTACCCTAGGCACCCAATTATCAAGAATGGAGCCAACTTTTTATGGATGTTTTGGATACTACGAAGCTAAAAAGAGATCTAGAACTCAAGGTATTGTGTATAGAAAATAGATCCACACAGATCCACAAGCGGTCGAATCATCATCCCTAACAAAAGCAGAGTGTCGTCAAAATATGTACTTGAAGAAAAAACGCGACTCATGTGTTAGCCTGAATAAATGCCAAAAAAGTTGGAACATGTGCCACTGACAAATTTCCAATGAGATCAATTTAGCCTTGATAGCAAAGCGAGCGACAAAGGAAAATAAATAATCGGGACTCATTTCCAAGGAAATCGCTTATTTACCCTTCATTCAATCAAGGAAGGACAAAAATGGAAAACTTCTAAAGAACCAGTCCAAAAACGAGTAGTCTTCAGTTATGCGTAAAGACAAAATTGGCCCACTTCCTGAAGCTGGTTTTTATAAATACCTTGAGACTGCAAAAAAGTTCACATGGGAGTTACTAAAATCAATAAAATCTGCAACTAATTCATATATTTATTTATTCAATGGTGTACATGACATGACATTAAACAAACGCTAGAAGCTAGAATGATAGGAAATTAATGTGCAGTCAGATTTTTAGTGGAAAATTATTCATTCTTTGCCTCCAATGAGAAGTAAATTCGGTTTGAAAAATGTTGATAAAGTTTGCATGTAAATATTTCAAATGCTGGTGTAATTTTCAACGTAGTTAGGAGAATAAAAGATATCAGGAGAAGGAAATTCCGTTTATTTCAAGCAGTTTTCCCAAAAATTCAGATATTGCAATATTCAAATTCAATTCGAAAATATGTATTCAACAGAGAGGTCTGAGCTATATTGAATGATGAATAATCCATAAACGCAGTATACACTGCGCTTCAAAATTATGGAACAAATTCATTTTCTCAGAAGACAAATATTTGGCAACGAAATCCTGAAACAGGTTAATTTTGTTTCACTGTTACCAAATTTTTTGTGCATTTTTGGAAGATTTTTGTTGCACGCTGTGCCATACCCATCAACCCTCTAAATTTTTTGAATGGGAAAAATGGGTCATATGGTACTTTTTTGGCAAGGTCATTGTATCTTCTTTACAGGCGTACAGAAATTTCCAGAAATTTTTTTTTTTTAATTAGTTAGTTCGAAGAGGTTTACAATGTGCACTTGGTCATGGCTCATTTACTTTGAGACGATGGTACCTGATGAAATTTGTCATTGAATGGAAGTCGACCATTACAGTTTTTTCGATGACAAATTTCATCAGATCCAATGTCTCAAAGTAAATGACCCATGACAAAGTGCACATACTGAAAACCTCTTTGAACTAACTAATTCTTCGAAAAAAAGAATTTTTTTTTGAAAATTTCTGCACGCCTGTGAAGAAAATACAAAGAACTTGCCAAAAAAGTACCACATGACCCACTATCCCTATTCAAAAATTTAGAGGGTTGATGGGTATGGCACAGGGTGCAACCAAAATTCTTCAAAAATGAATAAAAATTCAGTAAAAGTGAAACAAAATTGACCTGTTTTAGGATTTTGTTGCCAAATATTTTTCTTCTGAAAAAACGAATTTGTTCCCTAATTTTAACATAATTAGTATCATTGATTTCGGTGAAATTGTAATCCTACTATCTCAAGCTAATTTTCGGAAAACTCTGATATTGCACTGTTCAAATTTATTATTTTCTACTGGCCATTCCGATTTTTAATAAGTTAATGTTTTTTTCTTGAAGTGGTGCCAAGAATTATGAGCCCAAGTGATAAGCACTAAAATGAATTCCAAGGTGGGGCTCAAAAATTTAATATTAATTAAACACGACGGTTTGTTTAATATCATATCTGAAAAGAATATGTTCGGGAAATTATGAAATCTGATTGGTAGGGGAGATGGGGGGCAAAACCGGGTAGCTAGTTATAGTTATAGTATAGTTATAGTAAAAAAGGGTTACAGTTCACTACGACCTTAAGGTCTATTGTGCCCCCTGACAGAGCTGTTATCATCGCGCCTCAACCGGGTAGCTAAGAAAATCTGCAATAATTTTTCATTTATATTTGTCAATTTCTTGTTTTTGTTTTCTTATCACAATCCTTCTCGTCACCTGTGGTATTAATTTATTTTGGGTACCAATTCGAAATTTCATTTAATTTTTCAAGCAGCCTTTTCCAAAAACATTGCATTCATTCTTTTTTTATCGCTATCTTCATGAGTTGATTGGGGAAAATTATGATTATTGGCTGCTTTTTTGTAGCCCATCGTTTTAGAAACAACTTCAATAACTGCTTCTTCCATGACATCCGTAGACCAATGTTGACGACTAGTCTTCCTTTTATAGGTGCGCACCACTGTGAAACTATAATAAAGAAACACTCTAAGGAACTTCTAAAAATTTAGAACATTGGTCAATATCCAACCGGGCGGTACCCCCGGTACTTGCTTAAATTTCATCTCGAGTGGTATTCGACATGACTATTTCACGAGAAAATGTGTCTGAAAATGGTCACATTGGGCTTGTATTGCGCTATTTGACAAATAAGTATTCATCATAGATCAACTAAACGATGTTTGTTTTCTCTTTCTCTATGGTATTCATTCCCGAAGCTATCTATGAATTTGAGAAACGTCAAAAAATTGTCGCTGAAATACCAACTTGTTGGTTCTGCAGATGTGAATGTTTTATCGATGAGAAAGGAGTGTTGCTTAGGAAACTTCCTCACTAAAAATGGAATGAGTGGAATAGTCAGTCAAACAAAATTTTGAACTAACAGAAATGAATATGACCGTTGATTTGTAAGCAGTGTGTCGATTGAAACTTCGAGAAATACAAACAGAATTGCATAAATAAAAAAAATTATTCTTAAAAATCTATACATATTTTAAGTTCAAGATTATCAATCCGAAAAGGCGCTTCCGAAAGGTATTCAAACTTAACAAAACATTATTACAACTCATTTTCGTAATTCCCATCTCCAACCTACTCCTTTGATAATTTTCAACACTCACTTGTCACCTGAGGTTAAATCGTAATAGCACTTTCAGTTCATTAAACGGCATATCTGTCCATTGATCAGAGTGATTTGTAACACAACCTGTCAAAACTCATTTGAATAATTCCATTCATATTGAAGAGTTCACAGCTGATGATTTTTCATCGGTTGAGAAATCGAGATCCTGTTCTTTGTTACTCAAGTACCTACGATATTGATTGCTCGAGTTGTTTTTCACGAGTGGACACTATATTATATGTCTTTCGACAACTACAGAAAATAAAGTTTCGAATTTAGCATATCTTTTTCGTACGACATTATATTTAGGAATAAACTTAACTGTTGGATTGATAAATGTCATAATTAATAATATCTACCAGTCGTGAAAAAAGAATTTTGGAAGAACATTAAGACTCCGCATATTGTTTTTAATTTTTCACTCTACAGAAAAATATATGAAAATTTCATAAGCTTTGCACATTGAAAAAATTCTATTTCACAGCAATGTTTCATTTTCCTTGTTAACCACCTCAGAAAATGACTTGAATTATTGAAAATACAATACTTTTCTCAATAAAAATCATTTAATTAGTAAATATTTCGAATGGTCGTATTAGAAAAACTTCTCGTCCAATTTTCCCTATCAATTAACTTCAACGCGGCGAAATATCCTTTAAATTTCGAGTTCATAGGCTGGACGGACAGACATGAATTTGACCACGGATTCTTGATCAGTGACTCATACTGAAAGATTGACAATATTTCAGGTTCAGAATTCGAGAAATACAGACATCGAGACAAAATGCTCTCAAAACGAACTTTGTTTGAATTCCAAAGGTTGATCATTGAGAAAAAATTAGAATAGTTCAAATATCAATCTCAGACTGCTCTTTAGTCTTTATACAGCTTCAGCACATTCACTCAAATTGCGCCAACCTGATGCAGAAATCTCCATTAAATCTTAATACTACGTCCATATCGAGTTTCCGGAGAGCAGAATTCTCAGAATTGTAGAAGAAATATTGAATCAAATCGCACTAATGAACAGCTTGTTAAACAAATTGGATACACCTACAAGTTTACTGATAAAATATCGGCTTCATCAATAATTCATGCTTTTCCGGCCCACCAAATCATTTACATTTCCATGTGTAACTATGCTAATTGTTTGGTGAAATATTATTCTGCTATATGTATAAGACTTCAGGGCAAATGAAGGTCAGTAGAATTCCCTGAATTATTTCGATATTCCAACAATACCTGGAAAATAGACATTCTCGTCAATAATTTCCAGGTATCTGGCAGATTTTATCATCAATATACTAATATACATCATCCAATATTTATCAAAACCGAAGTACAATATTCGACTATTCAACTATTCGCGATTGAAATGAGATTTCATGAAACTTCTCTATTGATTAGATCCTTTGTTATACCAGTATTATATCTTATCACAGTAGGCACTTTTAAATTGATGATCAGGATACTCGAAATATCAAGTTAGAAGATCTACAGTTGATAGCTGTAGGTATATAAATTAATTCAATCTGGTTCACTAGATTAGGCATAAAATAAACATAAGGTGATTGAATTATTCGAATGGATTTGAATGAACAGTGTAAAAAGCCAAATGGAATGAATTCATCACGGTTTCTGTAAACAATCATGAAATATCCTGAAACACGTCAAACAAATTTAAAAGTCACTCTAAAAAAACACCCGATAGATGTTCATTTTTGGATGTTTAAGTTGGATCGCATTCTGAAGTAGTGTGATTTTTCACCGAGGATTCTGCAAATATGACCGTACGAAATTTTGGTTTTTTGATGATATCAAAACTCCAGATTGGAAATTGAACTTAGAAGATGATAATGCATTCAAGCTACATGCAAACTGTCTAGATTGCTTGAACAGATTCTTGTACGTATATAAAAATGCGAATTGTTGACAAAAAAGCCCAATATTTTTGTGATAACCAAACCGAGATCAGCTTGTGCGAAATTTTTGGTCAGCTGTGAAAAAAATTTCTGTTGTGTTCTTGAATGAGAATTACCAATATAAAGGATTTTTTTATAAGATTAATGAACGATAACCCCAGCCTTCACGGCAGTGCTTTTAGTTTATTATCAGTAGTTACTGTCGGAAAGATATTTAACTTCGCATGGAAATAATGAGCCAACAATGGAGGTGATAGGAAAAAATATTTTTTATTCGTCTTATGAATATGTTGAGAAGAATTAACGTAAATCTTGTGGAACAAACTGCAGATAAATCTTTTCCAAATATCAGGAAAGAGGAAGGTTTATTCACGCTACACATTAATAAGCAATAAAATGTATTGCTGTCTCCTCAGTGCAGCAGAAAGTATTAGAGAACTTTTGCAGAAAATTGAAAATGGATATCGAAGATTTAACTTAAAATGCATAACATGGTCAGGAATAACTCTCGAACAGAAAAACCTAGAGACTTGAAATTCTCAGGACACGTTGATGGGCAAAATTTGAATATGGACAATCCGAGATTTGTTGGCCTGCTACTTCGAGCACTACGAATTCGATTGAAGGTACATACAAGGTGTCCCACTAGTGCCGCAGCGGACGATATACGCGTAACGATCTGATTTTGGCAAAATTTTTTGATGCAGTCTTGATATACTCCAAGAAGAGCACAACCTGAAAATATTTTCGAATATATCGGGTGGCCCACAAAAGAGCAATAGAGGGTGACTTCGTTTTTTCAAATGGGGCACCCTATATTCAATAGTGTTTTTCAATTCTCTGAAACTTCCTGTATGCTTTCGTATATACTTTTCACATATTTTCATTAGACAGTTTTCGAAATATTGACCATTTCGACAAAAAAATGATACTTGTGGAGGCTATGTTATCCAATTATATTTCACGAACCCTTGCACATACCATAACAGCTCCATATGGATTGAAAAACAAGACTTCAAAGTATCCTAGCCAGCTATTATAAAACATCTCCAGCATTTGGAGTGGCCACAAAAAGACTATCAACATGACGAATTTCAAATCAATTTTTCTTCATTTTTCCAAATGCAAAGCATATAATATTTTTTCATCATTGTAATCACCTTTTATTTTTTGTCAAATGCATAATATGCATATCATTAACAAAATAGGATTTTTAAGAGCTTTTTCGAAATGGTCCCCTAAAATTTACATATACCTTCGAATTCAAATAGCAGATTTGGCTTTTCCGTGGTTAATGAGAACTGTCAAATTATTCCACTCAGAATAAGCTATCCGATTTCAAAACGTTATAAAATTAAAACCACTCAGCTTGTCAAAAAATTTTTTTTATTAACATATCGCAAATTTTATGCCATTTTTAAATTTAAGTTTTGAAAAGCATATCACTCAAATGTCGTCCTTGGGAGCGGATACACTTATTTAGGCGCTCGCGGTAGCTTTCCATGACTTTCACCGTCATTTCCACAGGAATTTCTTCAATTGCCCGAGCAATTTCCCTTCGTAAAGCAAGAAGGGTCCTTGGTCGATGCTGGTAAACCTTCGATTTGAGGTAACCCCAAAGGAAGAAGTCACATGGAGTGAGATCCGGTGAGCGCGGCGGCCAGCCAACATCACCTCTCAGAGAAATGAGGCGACCGGGAAACAGTTCCCTGAGAATGTCCATGATCGTCGCGATGTGTGGGCGGTTGCACCATCCTGTTGAAACCACACATTTTCCACGCCATTTTCTTCCATTTTGGGTCTTAGAAAATTTTCCAGCATGAAACAATAGCGCTCGCTGTTGACCGTTACGGTTTGCCCATTTTCTTCAAAAAAGTAGGGCCCCCAGACGCCTAGGCGGGAAAGAGCACACCTATGCTGAACTCGTCTGTCTAAAATTTGACACCCACACTTTAATCGTAGCGTGATGTGGAACAGGATCATGACGCCCGAGTCCGAAATGAATTCGAAAAGCACGTTGTGTAGCAATTATCGAACCGCCGCATTCGATAAACCGCTCAATAACGAAAGCACGATGTTCACCAGACCAAGGCATGTTGACTACTGACAAATGGCATAAAACCAGCTTTCTAACGGTTTTTACCCCACTACTCTACCTGCTCTCTCTTCTGAGAAAAAGGGATTTGAAATCGGATAGGTTCTTCTGCCCCACCCTGTATTATAGCGAAATGAGGAACTAGAAAGTTTTGATGTATTTACTCAAAAATGTGATGAAATCAGTTAGTGAAAACAGAAACTTGCTTTCTGTTCCCATTTTTCAAAATACATTTTTGATAATTTTCTATGTTTCTACTTGAAGAGTCGAATCGTGCAGAAATTCCAAACAAGCTTCAAGCTTGAGAGCTTGAAGATCTGCGTGCGTGCCTGTGGAACTTATGAATATCATTTTTCCGAAGAAAATTGTATAGGGATATGAGCGGGCACTTTTTTGTATCCTAAAGTTCCGAAACTCTTTTTTTTGTAGCATTCACAACGTGTACATTCAAACTCATTGTTATTTTTTGAATTTTCACATCATTTTGTGAGTATTCATTCAATCCGTAAAAACTATGATGATATGAATTGAAGCTGCAATGATGTCATTCTTAATAGAATAATTTGACAGTTCTCAATAACCCCAGAAAAGCCAAATCTGCTTTTTGAATTCGGAAGTAAATTTAGAGGAAAAACTCTAAAAAATCCTGTTCTGTTAATGATATGCATCTCATTCATTTGACAAAAAAAGAAGTGAAATGAATGGTGATTACAATGATGAAAAAAAATTATATGCATTGCATTTGAAAAATGAAGAAAAATTGATTTGAAATTCGTCATGTTGATAGTCTTTTTGTGGATACTCTATATGCTGAAGATGCTTTATTATAGCTGGCTAGGATACTTTGAAGTCTTGTCTTTCAATTCATATGAAGCTGTTATGGTATGTGCAAGGGTTCGTGAAATACAGGGTGGGGCAGAAAAACCTATCCGATTTCAAAACGTTATAAAATTAAAACCACTCAGCTTGTCAAAAAAATTTTTTTATTAACATATCGCAAATTTTATGCCATTTTTAAATTTAAGTTTTGAAAAGCACATCACTCAAATGTCGTCCTTGGGAGCGGATACACTTATTTAGGCGCTCGCGGTAGCTTTCCATGACTTTCACCGTCATTTCCACAGGAATTTCTTCAATTTCCCTTCGTAAAGCAAGAAGGGTCCTTGGTCGATGCTGGTAAACCTTCGATTTGAGGTAACCCCAAATTCTGCCTGTTTACGGCGCCACAAAGGTGAAAATGGGCTTCGTCCGTGAAGAGCACAACATCGTCGTTTGGCAGTTCTCGGAGATCGCGACACAGGTTCGTACGGGTTTCAAAATCCCTTTCACTTAATTTCTGTGCAACAACCATTTTGTAGGGATGCATTTTGAGGTCCCGGTGCAAAATTCGCCGAATACTGCGGTTGGAAATCCCCAAAGCGAGCGAATGTATTCGCGCCGAACGACGCGGGGAACGTTCAATCGCAGCTCTCACATTGGCCACGTTTTCAGGTCCTGTTGCTGTCCTGGGACGTCCAGGCGACTTCTTTTTCAATGCTGAACTCGTCTGTCTAAAATTTGACACCCACACTTTAATCGTAGCGTGATGTGGAACAGGATCATGACGCCCGAGTCCGAAATGAATTCGAAAAGCACGTTGTGTAGCAATTATCGAACCGCCGCATTTGATAAACCGCTCAATAACAAAAGCACGATGTTCACCAGACCAAGGCATGTTGACTACTGACAAATGGCATAAAACCAGCTTTCTAACGGTTTTTACCCCACTACTCTACCTGCTCTCTCTTCTGAGAAAAAGGGATTTGAAATCGGATAGGTTCTTCTGCCCCACCCTGTATAATTGGATAACATAGCCCCCACAAGTATTATTTTTTTGTCAAAATGGCCAATAAAAAACTGTAGGATGAAAATATGTGAAAGGTAAACGAAAGCATGCAGGAAGTTTCAGAGAATTGAAAAAGACTATTGAATATATGGTGTCCCATTTGAAAAAACAAAGTCACCCTCTATTCCTCTTTTGTGGGCCACCTGATATATTCGAAAATATTTTTAGGTTGTGCTCTTCTTGGAGTATATCAAGACTGCATCAATAAATTTTGCCAAACTCAGACCATTAGGCGTATATCGTCCGCTGCGGCACTAGTGGGACACCCTGCATAGTGCATATGCAATATGGTCTCGATCGCGTGAATTCTAGTGAATTATTGAAAAAAAAATTTCAATATTTCTATTATATCATATCCGGAATCATAACGGATTTCTTCGACAACTAATATAAATTTTTTTGATATCTGAAAAAATTATTTCGGATGATTTCTTGAATGCAAATCTCCCTACAAGGTGAATGAATAAGCGCTTGAAAGCACGTCAATGCTTCATTGTACCTTTATTGGTAAAAAAGTTAAAGAGAGGGATCAACTCAAAATGAGAACCACGGTACATTTCTCCTCACAAAATTATATGTATAAAATTTTTTGTCATTATTCAATATTTCACATCATTATTCATTCAGATCACCTAAATGTCATGTAATCATTAATATCCACTACATGAAACCGATATTGAAGAAGGCGCCCAAGGCTCTTTGAGCTCCCATAATTTAGTCTCGTTTCTTTTGAGTATGTCACCTACGCATTCCTCCTATCACTCTAAAGCAAATAAGTAATGTGTACTTTCTACGCAATTCCTCGCTCTAGGAAACCGTCACTAAGCACCTCCAACTTCCGAGATTGGTAAATGAATTTTCCTTTGACGCTCGCTAATCAATGAGAGATTATTCGGTATCAAAAATGACGTAAAAATCAAATCAAAATATTTACGAAGTCGGCATCACAGCGCTCGCTTATGACATCGCAAGCGCGCTCACGGTTTATCTCGCGTTTATCAAGATTCGCGGAGTCGAAGCTCAGTATGACTCCGAGGTTTGGGTGAATTGAGGTGCGCTTCATCGCCGAATTTCCGCTATGACATGTGGACCGCATTTTCGCATGTACTGTTCCGATTGTGCCGCGAAAACCGCTCAGAAAGTGAGTATTTGAATCGGAATAGTGTACCCTGATCTTTGATCACGTTGTTTTTCCGATGTATTTTGAATGAGTCGAAATATTATGTCCGAAAGCAGTGAGTATGAATTTTTAATCATCGGCAATGTAGTCGTGTATGATTGCTTATGCGAAAAAGATGAGAGTTGAATGCATTTTAGTGATCATTTGAAATATACGGGAAATCAAATTGAATAATAATGAATGATTTTGGTTGACTACTATTCATAATTCAATTTTAAATTTGATGAATATCACTATTTGGATGAATTTTCACCTCGAGACCTAACACATATATTTTAATTTGGGAATAATTTTTTTTAACAGTTCAACGATTTTGATTGTCACCGAAAATCTAACTGGTTTAGGTACTTCTTAAATCAAATAAAGAAATATTAAAAAAAAAGTGAATATTTTTCAGTTAGAAGTACATTTTATCACGATGATTGGTCGAATAAAACATTTCAATCGGTTTTGGTAACACTGTGTAATTTCAAAGCGTCTTTATGACTAGACACTTCAAAAATGCGAAGGTGTTGAACCGCAACTTTCTGGATGTCAATCAACAGTGTCCTTTCTTGAGGTTAGAGACTCAGCAAATTCACGAAATAGTCCCATATAAACTGCTCCACAGCCACAAAAGTTAGGGATATCGTATTCAATCGTTTTTAAAAGTATGTAATCTTCGAGAAAATTGCCCGTAATCGTCGGTATGTCCAAGAAGTCCATCCATTCCGACGAAGTAGTGTTATGGTACGGGCCGGGATATGTTTCAACGGGTGCACAGATCTACACATTTGTCCTGGGAATATGACCGCCTTACACTATAGGGAGCATGTCATTGACAATGTTGTGCCAAATTTTCACGCTGCTATTGGTGAAACTTTTCAATTTCTAGACGATAACGCTAGACCGCACCTTGCGGCCATAGTTGAGAATGCGCTCGAGAAGCTTGGGATCCACATTTACCAATACCAATATCTCCGCACTCACCAGATTTGAATTGCATAGAACATGCATGAAATATGCTCCAGAGAAGATTAGATAATCATGAACCTACCCCAGAATCCTTTAATGATCTGAGAGAGCTTCTGCCCCGTTTATGGAACCAAATTTCTCAAGAAATGTTCAACAACCTCGTGTGTAGTATGCAAAGATGTCGAGCTGTTATTGATGCCCGTGGAGGCCCTACATTGTATTGACAGTCTTAAAATGCTCGAATTCTCTGGGAATAAAATTTCGTTATTCTACTCGATTTTTGTTAACCATCCTGTATATGCTGCAGACTTACAGGCTTAATCTTATTTTAACTATATTTTTTTGCAATTCAAGTAATTCAAGTAATTCCTAACTTATGTGGAGCAGTTTATTATATTGTTGGAAAACATGCCCAGCAAATAAATTGATATTTTGACGACGAATTAGTCAACATTGACCTATAACTCTCACCATTCATTGTTGCTATTATTCTATCCTATGCGGTGGTGGAGTCTGATTTATTCTCGAAACACCTCAAGTTGTCATTTTTGAGAAGGTGGATAAATCGAACGATCTGAATTTGCTGTAAAATTGACAATTTAGTCGTTCAGTTTATTGCGAGTCTTGTCTTGTTTTTGTTCTGTCGTGAAAGTTGATTTTTTGAAGTATTCGACGAATAGCAAGCACATCAGAAGGACGATTATGTTGACCATAAAATTTTCAATTTTGTACGACAGAAATGTTTTTCTTTCTGGATACTAACCAAGCATAGTTGAAGCGTTATTTGGCCATGAATAAACGTAAAAATATCGCGCGAATATCAGCTGGTGACGGTTCTAGTATTTTTATCCGCCATCAGAAAAATAAATATCAAATTTTTTTTTCTTGGATTAGTTCAGACCAAGTTGGAACGATGATATTTCAATCAGTTTAATTGACATTTTGTTCAAATATCGGTTCGCATAAACTTGATTTATGTTGGCACCACGAGCTTTTAATAACCTATTTCATTTTCGAACGTACGATAACAACGTCATTTTTCGACTTACAGGATGCAAAAGATTAATTTTGCAAGACAACCGTATCTAGGAAATGATCCATTTTCCATGAATTTCAAAACATTTGAAAATAGGATAAAATATTTTATTCGAAAGAGAAGCGAATTTTCATGGCTCGCTTTCAATTTGCTCTTCATGAAATGTGACACCCTTCTTTATAAAATAATATACTATTAAAAAACTGTCGAATAATCGACTTATTGGATGTCTATAAAGTTAGTAGTGCCACTTACGAGAAAATCAATGAAACCTATTGGATTGATGGCCGAATTATTGTCGAGAATTTGTTGTGAAAAAAAAATTGTCGCGCCCTCAGTTTTTCAACAACAAATTCTCGACAATAATTCAAACGGCATTCGTGGCTATGTATATCAAGATCAGGCATTATCAGAAGATCTTCATATTGATGAAACATGAAGAAAAAACTATTAATATATATTTGAACTTATCAAACATTCAAAAAGTGTAAGAAGTACACGAATTTCATTTTTGTGCTCAAACTCTCATAGCAAAAATGGTCAAAACATCAGGTATGAACCTCTGGATATGAGCCACATATCTTGTACAGGTACTAACTGTAATGGTTCATGGTTGATATATTTCTTCTTATCAAATTTTCTGTTCTTTGAAGACGAAATTCTGTCTGTGTTATGTTTCCATTGCATACCGAAATTACCTGCTTTTCCATTGAATCTGCAGCTTTCTTCTTTGTATAAGGCATGATTATGAAAAAGAAATTGTAGACTCATCGTTCGTTACTTACTTTGGACCAATTTCAGAGTTAATTACATATCGAGTAATTCAAAGATCTGATTCACATGGATGTCATTCCAATATGAAATTGATTATTCCCAATCTGATTTTGATTATTCTCAATCTGATTTTGATTATTCCCAATTTGAATATGTTAGTTCCCAATTTGATTTTGATAGTTCCCAATTTGAAGTTGAAAAGGTTAAGTGCTAAAATGCGTAAATAGAAAATCTGTCACATTACCAGAACTCTAGCGAATTTTCGAAAGAATAAAATTTCCGTTCTTTCTGGAGCAACAGATCAGACCTAGTTGGAATGCAGTTTGTATTGCTAATTCGAGTAAACCCTTCTTTCAGTATTTATTTTTCTATTTTCTATAGAGAAAATAGTGCCTGTTTCTTTACAGCACAATGCCAAATTGTAACTAGATGAGATACGTATTAAGTTTTCGAATTGAATAACAAACGTGCAAAATTCTCGTTAATTCTATTTGCCAAACATAAATTGATTTTGTGAAAGAATATATCGATTAACATCAATTGGATAGAGCTCATTTGGAAGTTATTGTTTATGATTTTAAATTTACAACGCTCCACTAGCTATTAAAAAATCTGAGAGCCTAATAATTCTATAAATATATTATGAGGATATGATCCTCATTATCTCATTGTTGTGTATGAAATTTTATTGCTAGGGTTATCTAACAATCTAATTCGGTCAAAGGAATAAAGATCCTCGTATTATGTCGGCAATATCTGCTGAATTGCAGTCCAATAAAGACAATAAAGTGAGATGATCTTCGCCAGATATTTATTGTTTCCAAGTAATGTCATATTGATCTGAGTAATAATCATATATGGACCATTCACAAAGAACAAAATAATGCATGCTGGCAATTTTAACCTCTTCCAGCCCATAAGCACATATTATGTGTACGTTTGAAACTTATCGGCCTCACATTAGTGCATCCCTATCAATCGCCGATTTCAGTGGCACATATGAGTCCACATTAACTGCTCTCATATTCCCAATTTAAATAAGGAGCAAAACCGCTTGTACGACCTACACGTGTGCCTATACGAGGTTTCGCGCCCTCTGTAATGAATTCCTGGGTTTGTGTCATTTCTGCAGTTCTCTCTTACGCATTTTTTGGGTGATTTACGTAAAAAAAGAAAATATCAAAATTTTGAATTCCGTCCATCATCCTGAACATTCAGATTTGGAAGATGTAGATGTTGAAGATGAGCCCTATCGGACCATAAGACACATATGTGGACAGTTTTTTTTTTTCATTTTTCTCATATGAAAAACATATTTTCATTAATTTTGGCTGACATGTGATTAAAGTTGAAAAGTTTACCATCAAAATAAATTTTTTGTTCCCGATTTTTTTTCAAAAATAATTCGTCCCTGAAGAGGATAAAATGCTACGGTACACACTTCTCCAAGTATCAATAGATTAAGTTAGAATGATCGTGAAATGAATTGTGCAGTGTACTTTCATTTTCCAAAATGTTTTTTTTTTCATATATGGACCATAGTATTTTCTCCTGGATTCGTCAGTCGGCAAGGCTGTAACTTCAATGCAAGAGAAAGTTTTGATTAGGGAATATGCACCATGAATAGAGTGAACTAACATCAATATCCGCGAAAGATGCTGGTTGATCCATTTGAAATAAGTATAAGGTCACGTCCCACGCCCCACGGTCCCACTCGACTCACCCTGTATACTCACATGATTTTATACCTGAATGGTACCTATACTATACAGAAGACCTCTGATTAGACATCTTCTATTTATGGGATTGTTATTGCTGTATTCTACTAAGTAGCGAAATCTCATCGCCTTCTCCACTGGTCTATAATCTTTATCCACTTTATCTTAATGGCTTTTATTAACGATCATGTAATAAATGCTTTCTTTATGCAGCGTAATTGAGTAGACCAATGTATTTCAATACATACGTTATTTGAGTTTTTATTGCGGTTTACACTCACATGACAACTATCACGTAAATTGATATCACGTATTTTGGCACAATCACAGGTTAATCAATAATTTTTCCATAGCTTCACAAGCTAGCTATATGTACATTGTCCAGCAATAATGTCGAATTAGGTTCGTGCTGCTGGTGCTTTTGAACGATTAGTTATGCATGTGGACGATTTCCTCACTGTATCGTTCTGTGCATATTTCCATTAGAAAGGCATGAGAAAATATCTTCAACACATGCAGTTAGTATTACCACAATTCAACGGAAACGGGGTTTATTGTAGATCATCTAGAAAAAGTTATGGTGTGTCATATTGCTTGACCTTGTAACACATTTGGCTTCCCGCACTTGGTAAACAATTGAAACTCATTGGATAATGCAGAGAAATTGTGAAGACAATAGGAACTCTTTCAGCATTATAATAAGTGAAAGTAATCGTAGTTTTATGGTTTTTCTTGATGTGCATATGAAATGTCCAATAGATTTTCATTTTTACGAAATATTCCATTGAACTCTTATGAACAAAATAGATCACATGAAGTATTGACGTAAAGTCAGGAGCTTTTGAGTGGTCATTCGTTTACCTTACAGGTAGATTCACCTTGTATGAGGTAGAAGCAGCTTTTGTAGGCATATTCACATTTGCCAGTTCGAGAAAGCAATAGTTCAAAGATATCCTGTAATGGAAATTTTTTCTGTTTGCTACACGTAAGAAATGTGAGGTTAGGTCAATATGTACGTTCACTCCTTCTTTCCGTCACGTTTCTAGTTTCTCGATATCGATGGACGCGCCGGGAAACTAAGATTTCACTAATTTGAAAAATTCACAACATCCCTCTGACAACGTCCTGCCTCAATTGTACTTAGAGACCTATTAGCTTCATCCGCACTAATTCAGATTTCGAATCAAAGTTAATAGTTAAAAAATATTACAATAACTGATTCAAAATTCCGCAAACGATAAGAACTTTCCTTAAAAAAGTAATCGAACGAGGAGCGAAAAAAAAGCTATGCTGTATTCCTGAAATTATACGCAATTTTTTGGGGGAATTGCTGGAAACATGGATATGATTTCTGCCATAAAATTACATTCCCTACTTCCAGGAATAATGCACCTGAAACAACATAGCACCTAAGCTGCAAAATGCTAGTAGCTATTGGTAAATATGTGTAATTATCCTTGAAATGAAATTTTACTGTAGTCGTCAAGTGAAGCCAGAAATAGTCTAAAAAATCATAAAAATCGCATAAAAATTCTGAATGTTCCTCTTCAAATTATGTGCTGAGGTTCGATAACCTGTCGTCAATATTATATTAGCCACAGCTGCCATCAAGCACTACTTCGATGAAAATAACATCGGTTTCTTTGAATCCGATTTTGATTTTAGAAAATTCCGTGAAAATGATTCGACACCAAATTATGTTGACCTTGTTATGTTCATATGAAAACATATGAACGCCAAGTATTGGGGTACTTTATATTCTATTGACTTTCCTATTAATATTTTCGTAGTTTGGTGGTGGTCGATAATACCATCATAGGGTAGTTTAACTAACTGAATACTCATGGTATGATTGAGTAGTCATCAAAGTAAGTTGGATACTGAATTATGGTACTGAACCACTGGCAAAATCCCGCTCGTTGCACAGGTTGGTGATAGCACAGTATAGACACTAACTATAGTTAGTGTCTATACTGTGGTGATAGTACAAATTGTTTGTCATCCTAGTAGTGCCTATTATGGTGAGCATTTGTACATGTGAGACAGAAGGATAATTGGTCGATAGTTCTCTATATTGCCCCTATGCCCTTTTTAAACAGAGTTTCGTTTTGTCACGTATCTGTTATAGTGTCTTCTTACAGATATTCATTCTGAAGAATTTGCAGAAGTCCTTCGGTGACTTCTAACATTTTTGACAACTTACATATGATTCTGTCCCATCCTCGACTTTTGCTGTTCTTCATTTTCGCAGAGCGAAAGTTATAGCGATTCTCAAACGTGGTGAAAATTCTTTAGATCCAAGTAGTTATTGTCCTATCAGTTTATTGAGTGTCCCTTTCAAAATTTTAGAACGATTGATCTTTTCAGGATTGAATCCCATGTTGAAGATGGTTTGCAGAATTGTCAGGGAGATTTCAGGAAAAATAGGAATTGTTCTGATCAGGTTCTTAGTCTCACTACTTTCATCGAATCAGGTTTTAATAAGAAATTAAAAACATGAACAGGAACAGCATTCGTCGACTTATCATCGGATTATGATACTGTTTGGAAAGATGGTTTAATTTTGAAACTTCTTAAGCATTTGAAATGTGGGAAAATGGTTGGTTTAATTGAGAATATGTTAACGGACAGGAGACTTCGTGTTTTTATTGATGGTGATAGTAGTAGTTTCAAGACTTTGAATAACGGACTTCCCCAAGGATCGGTGTTGTCACCCATTCTTTTTAATTTATATTTGAGTGATATTCCTGATACTTCCTCCGAGAAATTTATTTATGCAGATGATATTGCTCTTGCCTTCCGTCATTCTGATTTCAACATTCTTGAGAATACTTTAACTGAAGATTTAGAAATTTTGAGGAACTATTTTCTGGCGTGGCGTTTATGCCCGAGTCCCACTTAGACAGAGGTGTCGTGTTTTCATTTGAATAATCACCAAAAACATAAAACTTTGAGGGTTAGTTCCAATAATACAGTTTTAAATCATAATTTCACTCCCAAGTATCTTGGAATAAAACTAGATTCTTCTTTGACTTTTAAGGCTCATTTGGAAAGTTTACGTCTAAAGTTGAAGACGAGGAATAATATAATTCAAAAATTAGCTGGTACATCCTGGGGTGCCGATGCTACCACTCTTCGTACGGCTGCTTTAGCCTTGGTTTTTTCTGCAGCTGAATACTGCTGTTCTGTTTGGTTGAATAGTTCCCATGTCCATAAAATTGATGGGCAACTCAATATTTCAATGAGTATTATAACTGGAACAATTAAATCTACTCCATTAGCTTGGTAACCAGTTCTTTCTAACATAATACCTCCTCATATTCGTAGACAGGTTGCTGCCATGAAGTCTTGGGATAATTTTCATTCCTTTCCAAATTCATTTCCTATTATGAGTTATATGCCAGATACAAAACTGGCTAGATTGAAATCTCGAAAGCCTCTATGGATAAATAATTTTCTTCATTCTAAAAAAAATCATAAAGAAATTTGGAGTTCGGAATGGACTCCAGATGATTTTTTCAATAAAAGTTTAATTCTCGATCCTTCTGAGAAAGTTCCCGGTTTCATCTGTCTAGGAAAAATTGGTGTCTATTGAATCGTCTTAGGACAGGTCATGGACGTTGTTATAGTATGCTCTTCAAATGGAATGCCATTGATAGCCCGAAATGTGAGTGTGGACATGAAGAGCAAACTATTGACCATTTGGTCAATAATTGTTCGATATATAAATATTAACTCAGAAAATATCCATTTTAAGGCAAGGGTGTGATGCATACACTCACATTATTTTTTAACGTAGATTCAATATCTGCCATAAAAAAATGGGGTTCTAATTTGAAAAAATTGATTTTTCACGATTTTGTCACCCTAACTTTGAAAGCGATTTTTTCACCCCCTGTATCATGAATCGCGATTTCGATTTTTAAAGTGGATACATCAATCTTACATCTTGAAAAATCTCAAAAATGAAAATTTTCCATCCAAAAACCTCGAAGTTATTCTTGTTTCAGCGGAGCTCTATTTTCGATTTTTTTTTCGAATTTTCCCACTCAGAGAGAATTTTCCAACCAAAACTGAAAAATGTTACATCAAAATAACTTGAAATTGTCTAAGGAATCTATTTCTGCAATAAAAAAATGGTGTTCTAATTTGAAAAACGGAAGTTGACGTCATTTCCGGAAAAACCGGAGGTGCTCATGCCTTGAAAATATTTTAGATTTCATCAGCATCGTGAAATACTTATAAGTGCTGAATTTCATGAAAATACGTTCAGTAGTTTCCCGTATAAATATGGGTGAGGTTCCTCGTGAAAGACCCTGTATATACAGGGTGAGTCTTTGACTTGTACATATATTTTAACTGTAGATTCCTCTCATCAAACGAAACACTTTTTTCCCATACCATTTTCCAAAATTCGGTTTGGTTTGGGAGATACAGGGTGTCGAAAATCCACGAAAAAAACACTTTGCTGTTCATATCTTCGGAACCGTTATTTCAAATGAACTGAATTTTGGTTGATTCTTTACTCTATTCATTGTGCATATTCCTCAATCGAAACTTATTCAATATCTCTCCTAGTTCGAAAGTTACAGGGTGGTCGACTCATAAATTCATACAAAAACACTATCAAATCACTTGAAAAGGATAAACGGTTCATATTTTCGAAAGAATCAACCATTTTAGAGAATAAAAGTATTCTTATATTTTTTCAAAAAAACGCGTCGTTTTCGAGTTATTCCTAAATGTATACGAAGAAATTTGAGGAAAAAACCATGAATTTCATAAAAAATCTGAATGCTTCCCTGAATTAAATATCATCGAATATTGTTTCTTCTCTGGTCTCTTAACAAATTAACAATGTTGTCAATGTTTATCAACTGAATTCCGAGAAGCATGAAATTACACAGTTTATAAGCAAGTTTCTATTAAAAATTTATTGATACCAGTCCTTCAGGAAAATATCTATCTTCTTAACAATATCCTCTTGGAATTTTTAATCGACCCTACACGGTTTTCACATCACATATCACAAGCATCACCTCACACCTGTTTGCTTTATTCTCTGCGAGTAAATAAATAAATGAATTGAATCCATGTAGAAAGGTTATCGCGTTTAAGCGTCGTTCATTTTATCACAGACTGGCTGGCCTGTGATAGTGTGATGTGATGAGACACAGAACAACGGCTTGTCTTGCGTGGCGGCTACATCGCAGCCGGCAGCGCACCACGACTGAAATTCAGATCGGCGAGAATCAAAACTACTCGTTTGGCATTTCCAAAGAGCAATGCGTAGAAGCCTTTAGCGAAAAGTAAACAAAACTAGTTCTTCCGTTAACGATAGGGGACGTTCTGCTTTCTTGAGTTCGCCTATACCATTTTTTACTGAGAAAATCAACACAATCTGGCATCGTCTTCTCTAGAATTCTGTGATCACTATCATAGAGCCCATAGAGGAGATGGATTAGGTTAGGTCATTGACCTCGAATCAGATGACTGATTAATGGAGTTAGGCTAGGTTAGTGAGAAACTAATTTTTATAAGATAGTTTCAGGGTATCGAGGCAAATATGAACAAATTATTAGTGTTTACAAACTAATCTTCAGGATAATCGAAGAAGGAAATTATTTTGGTGTGAGAAATATGGCATTTCAATTGCAGAAATGATGGAACAAAACTTAGCGTTTTTGTTAGGAAATATCGTGTTTGTAACATTCTTATTCGAATAAGGTTAGTGCTTGAGTATTTTCTAAATGTATCACCCAGAATATCTAATAATCACATCAATTTCAATTGAAAAATATGAACTTTGAGGTGTTTGTAGAGAATAATATCAGGGACGCATTTAGCACAATTTTTTTTTTCAAATGGCTATATCTCTTTAACCGAGCCGAATTCGGAAAAATGGAAAATGAAAAAAAGGTTTCTTTAGGCCTCAAGAATCTACAGTTAAAATATATGTACAAGTCAAAGACTCACCCTGTATATATGTTATTCGCAATAGCCGAAATCGGCCACTGTCCGAAATTTTTGCCCACAACGCGTTATGGGTATCCAAATTTACCCACGATGCGAATAGATGTTCTTTTTTCGAGCACTGAGTAAAGCAGAATACCCAGAACGCGTTGTGGGTAAATTAGATAATCCACAATGCGAATTCGATTTTAACTTTCATTCTGCGTTGTGGACAATTCATTTTACCCACAACGGGTTGTGGGTATCGCATTTTACCCAGAAAGCGATGAACCAGAATTTGTCGTCGAAGTCAGTGTGCTGTAGGTTGAGTACTGGCAAGTACAAGAAGCCATTATCATGAGAATCTAACGTGAATAGATTACGCACCTTGTGAATCCTCAAGTTTAATTGAAGGGCCTGTTTTCGAAATTATATCAATATGAAAACCTAATTTGAACAAAAACTAAGTGAACGTATGCTAGAAAAAAAAGACAGGTCGTTGTTATTGTTATAATCGGACGAACGTTATTTGGAGTTAGTAAATGAAATCAAAGTGGCACTACAAAGAAAACAGGATGGGCTTCAATTATCATCCAAAAAATATCGAAGATTGAAAAGATATTATGATTTATTAAAAGTTGGCCAAAAAAAAAACTTGTTAACAAGGAACGTTCAGGAAACCAATCTGGCTTTATAAAATGCAATTGTTTGAAAGGATGCCAAACTAAGGCGTGTGCATGTGTGAAATTGAATATAAAATATAATTCAAGATTTCATAAAAGTACTTGTGAAAATAAATAATACCTATTTGTTTTTAGTTCTAATAAGTTGTTGATATATCGTTCTGTTTCATCTTTATGAACTTTCAATATAAGTAAGAAGAGAAATAACGGCATGCAGACAATTGAATATTTTTTGAAAATTATTTTTCTTCTTAATTATATTCACAGACGTTAAACTTATTCTAATTTCAATATAAGGTTTTTTGTAATCATTGTTTTACTTGAAACGTATTTTGGGTAAAGCGAAATGGACAGATAGCTTTTTCTCTTTTGTGTCCAATTTTTCAATGAGTTATCAGTATTAGGTACATCATACATTTCATTTGCTGCACATTGAAAATCTAGGCCAGATTGGTTTGCTAAACGTCCTATGTTGACAAGTTTATCCTTCCCTCCACCAATTAATGGATCAAACCGTTTTTATCTACGATATTTTTTGAATGATAATTCAAGTCCATCCTGTTTTCTTTATAGTGTCACTTTGGTTTCATACATAATCTCTAAATGACCTCCGTCTGCTAATAATAACGACCTGTTCACTTAATTTTTGTTCGAATTCAGCTTTAATATTGAAATATTTTCGAAAACACGCACTAAAACCAAAACACAGTCAAACCAATTTCAAGAAATCACAAGGCATCCAGGCACTGTGGTAAAGTAATCTATTCATGCTACTCGTAATACTCGCTACTCGTACCTGTCAGTACACAACCTACAGCAGGCTGACTTCGACGACAAATTCTGGTTCATCGCTTTCTGGGAAAAGTGCAATGCCCAGAACGCGACGTGGGTAAAATGAATTGTCCACAACGCAGAATGAAAGCGCGCTAAATTTGGATTCGCATTGTGGATTATCTAATTTACCCACAACGCGTTCTGGGTATTCTGCTTTACTCAGTGCTCGAAAAAAGAACATGTATTCGCATCGTGGGTAAATATGGATACCCATAACGCGTTGTGGGCAAAAATTTCGGACAGTGGCCGATTTCGGCTATTGCGAATAACATATATACATATTGGGATATCTCTGGAATATCTTCGGATCTTGTTTTGCTAACAGTCCCCCCGTTCAACTCTTTGAGCCGATTAAATTGAGGTGTGCGGAGTTGTGTAAACATTTTTGATGTGTTCAGCAATTCTTTTGCTATTCGATGTCACACTGTCGTACATTATGGTAACCCACTTCAGTTTGCATTCTGTATTATTGTTCACAAGAAATTTTGTGTCTAATTTTGTAATAAAATTTGTTGAAATAATTATATATCATCATCAATACTTTTTTTCCTAAAATACTGGCTTGTGTATATTTCCATCATTCTTTCGGTAGCAAAGAGATGACTGAAGTCAACTCAAGGAGTATGCTGAATGAAAGATACTGTTACCTGAAAAGACTCAAATCTTCCATTTCAGAATGGGGAGTTTCTATATGCATGTTCTCCTTTATTATTGGTCTCTCCTCTTCAAAATTGATTCGAAGGTATACCAGAGACCTGATGTTTATTTTCGATCAGTCTCATAAATAAGTAAATTGAATCACGTATCAGATATGCGCTTCCGAATGTTCAATTTGAGTTGATTAAGCGCCAAGAAAAATGATTTGATCTAAATATAGGTTAAGAGAAGTAATACATCAGTTCATTCGACTCGTGTAATGTATTTTTGTATGCTTTTCCTTGATTCCAGTTCACATTTCTCAACAATTTGGACACAATTATAAACAGCGCGAGATTGATTATTTTAATTCGAAATGGCCCTGAATATTCGAAGTGAATGTTCTTATCTTGAAATTACCAATTCTACACCTTCCGAATTTTTCCTTTTTCATTTTAGGAAACAAGATAATTTTTCGATATCTGACATTGAAAAACTTACACCTAAATAATTTCGTTATCAATGTGATTCGGTTAACTGCTTTCGATAAGCAGTATTTTTGCGACAAGAAAGCTATTGATTCATTTCAATGAGAATAAGTTCTCAATTTTCTGCACATTTTCTGTTTGTTCGATTTAAATTAAATTGAAACGTTATCTACATAACCCAAAACCGAAATAATTTTAATTACTCGGACTGTAGTCAAGGACGTTAGTTAATACAAATCAGTCAGATTATTGAAATTCAATTTGCATATCTATGTAATAACCATTTAATTTTCAATTCTTTGGAGTAGCTATTAGTTGGTATATATTTATATCGATAGGATTCATCATTAATCAGTATTATTTGAAATGACCTTGGATATTCGACAGGAATTGTTCCTATCTTGAAAAAACCAATATTAAGTCTCCTAACATTTTCCCTTTTCATTTTAGGAACAACTGATAATTTGTTCGATAACAAGTAGGAAAAGCAGGTATAAAGTGCGCCATTTTTATTTTTATCCTTTTTCTTAATGTGTTTTTCGTTTTATGTAAATAGGTAGCTTGGAGTAATTCCAAAGGAAACTTTTCGTATCGATCTAACGAAACAATTAGTTTTCATAGCCCTTAACAGACTAAAAAGAGAGGAGTTTTATGAACACGAACGGCAAAAAAGACGTTACCACATTTTCATTGCAAATCAGGTTATCAGAATTATATTTGCATATTTCCCATAAAGAAAATTTCATGTTGTTATGTATTCCCACGTTTATGTTTTTAGGATGAGGCAATTTTCTCGAAACATTGAAAATCTCTATGTTAATTCTTGGTCGACCTCTCATCCGGTGGTCCAGATATTTTAGTATCTTCTTTATATCGGAGAAAGGAATATCTGATTCGAAATAGTCCATGAAGGAAATAACGCGCCAATATTATCGACTGATATATGATTTTATCGAAAACGAATTGCAAAAGATTTTGAATCAATATCAGAACAAGTTTAGCTGACCCTGTCATGTGCTTTATTTTTTTTCTTTTGGACACATGTCAGCGATCGAGATAGTTTATTTCCTATTAAGATACTGTTGATATGTTTCGATTCGAAGAAATTTCCAATTTATCGGTGTCTACTTGGCAAGCAATTCAGTATATTGAAAATGATGCACTACAATTTTGTATTCAACCCCTAAAGATAATACACAATATCAAATCTTCTTCCTGGCCAGTTTATTGTTAAAATATTCCATATTCGTGGGTATTTAGACTGACACATAATAATGATGGTCCTTGCATGAAATTATTAAGACAATGACCTTGAGCATCCAATTCAGATCAGAAATATCTTTGACATGAAACAATTTGGAGTTATGCTTTTGAAGTTGTTATAGGTTTAATCGATTTTAATTGATTCAGAAGATCCGTACATGGTACGAGCGTTCTTTCTAGTCGTAAGGTCATGAAGCCTGTAAAGGCTATGCATTCTAAACTCCGAAAACTGAATTTGAATTATATGTATAGTTGGTAGGTTATGCAGAAATTTGTCAACACAAAAAATTTAGAATATTGACTGAATTCAGTTTGATCATTCCTCATTCTCTGAAAATCCTGTTATGTATCGTTTCATTTTCATTCACTGATGAACTCTTTAATGAAAACTCGAAAGATGGAGATGAACAAATTATTTGAGCATAAACATAAAACCTGACGAAAGCACTTAACTGAAAAGAAAAAAACAAAACCTATACTCAATCAATACAGGGTGTTTCACCATAAACTGGCAAACATATATAGCAGTGTAGACGACACCCAAGAAGTCATTTTTGCCCTATGATGACATATACCCCGTTTTCGACGCATAAGCGAGATACAGGGTGTTTAATGTCAACTTCGAGTAATATTCTGATAACTGTGGTGAGTTATGCGCGACATTTGAAGTAACGGTTACTTGTCACATCTTAGTATTTTTTTGGGCTCAATTCAATTGTGGTGGTGAATTCTGAAAAAAAAAATATCAAAATGGCGGAAAGCCTGAAAAGTTTGAATTTTTTTCTCGGTCGCCAATTTGAAAAGCACTTTTTCAACTTACTCGATTTTCTAAGATTTTCCGTGAAAAAATTTTTTCAAAATTCGAACTCAACTTTTTTTTACATGTCCTCAGTGAAAAAAAAATTTCGCCCAAAATGTTTGGAATTTTTCATGGTTGAACTATCTTTGATTCTGAATACTTGGGTGAAAACAGAATAAAAAAATATCAATTGGTTATCTTTTTGTAGCCTTCCAAAGATTACGCTCGGAGAACTTTCATAATTTTTATTCAAAAAACTGGAAGCCCTACGAAGGACAAAATTGTGCTAATGGGCTGCCAGAATGACCCGGAGAGAAATATGAATTTATGAACCGAAAAAAATTTTTTCAAAAGACTTTGGTAGGATTCGAACTCTCTACGAGTATGAATTGGGTTTATTTTGATCTTATAAATTTCCGTTACCAAAGCGACGCTAGTGAATCGAAAGTGGAGAGTTCGATTCCTACCAAAGTTTTTTGAAAAAAAGTTTTTTGGTTTTAAATTCATATTTTCGTCCGGGTTACTCTGGCAGCTCATTAGCCTAAATTAAACCTTCGTACGGCCTCCAGTTTTTTTAATAAAAATTATGAAAGTTCTCCGAGCGTAATCTTTGGAAGGCTACAAAAAGAAAACCAATTGATCTTTTTTTCATTCTGTTTTCACCCAATTAATCAGAATTAAAGATAGTTCAACCATGAAAAATTCCAAAAATTTTCGGAGGAATTTTTTTCACTGGAGAGATGTAAAAAAAAAGTGGAGTTCGAATTTTGAGAAAAATGTTTCACGGAAAATTGTTGCATATTTAAATTTGAACCCCAAATTCTTTATCTGTGGTTCCAACCTAATCTCTCAAGACCATTTTAGTGTCAGTATTCGAAAAATACCGACATTTTGGTGATATGGTATGATTTCCGTTCCTAGGAACATGCGTCCATAAATTATAGAGCCAGATTCGTCTTCGTAATGAGGGAAATATTAATGCATAATATTTCATCCAGTCGCCAAATCAAAACGTAGTTTCGCGGGAAACTTGAACTAAACGCAATATGGAGTTGCTGATTTCATTACCATACATTATCTCACGATAAAAATCTCATAAATACGAGTATGTTCACCTCATATAATGTACTTCACTGATAGTCAATAATTATTATCAATGAACAAACCGACGGGGCAGGAAAAATATTTTACCAGAGATAAATTGGACAAACAACTTTTTCGTTGTGCCATAAATTGAAGCACCGGCAAATTGGAACGATCGAATTTATTATTATTTTATGGAGGAATGAACAAACTTCGTGGGGCGATGTAGGCGACCAGTTCGCATCATTTTCATGGGAGACCCATCGTATTTCTTTAGAATCCAATTCACAATGCACTCGAACCGTTCTGCCTTTATCTCCAGAATCTCCTGTTATCTTTTTGTGAGAATTCGAATTGGCGATATTTTCATTTCGTTTGATAAACTTGGGGAGACTAGTGGGTTGAAAGTTCTCAGAACTGAAATTTTCAATACTTGTTACATGAAGGTTATCTTTATAAATACATACATACATCGTCGAAAGTCTTGGTGGCCCCTAGGTTTCTCAAGAAATAAACAATCTATGTTCTGGAAATGAGATGAAGATTTTGCTCTCTTCCAACTGCAATATATTTTCTAGAAAATCTTTGTTTGTTACTCTTTGCTTTATGCAGGATGGGACATAATTGGAAAAATTAGACAAAAATCCAAATTCATGTATTATTTATTTTTGATTCATTATTGTTTTTCCACAATTGAATCCAAATTCAATAGTCCGTTACCACCTACCATCACCTCTACATCTAGTGATTGATAGGGTAGCCCATTAGGCCATATCTGAAGAAGGAGCAGGCAATGAGAGAGTCAAGATTCAGAGAGTTCGGTCCTCTTTGAATGACTACACCTCATCTGCAGACCTTCCTAGTGATGTAATGATCAAGAAAGTGAGTACTGAGAAAAACTTCAGTACTATGCTAAGTAAAAGAGAGGATTGGGAAAAGGACTACACCGACTATAATCCCAAAGAAATTACAATAAAATGGTATACAGATGGTTCTAAAACCGCTACAGCCGCTGGAGCTGGGATTTACGGGGCAAATACCAAGTGTGCACTATCGCTTCTGTACAAGCGTCCTTCAAACGGAAATACTTGCAATCGGAAGATGTCTAGATATAAATCTAGAAAGAAACTATCAGAAGTGCGATATAGCTATTCATACAGATAGTCAAGCTGCTACTAAAGCACTGAGCTCCTACGTCATTGACTCAAAGCTGATTTGGGAGTGCCGGAACAAACTCAATGAGGTAGGCAAGAAGAATAAGGTCTTTTTAATCTGGTTTCCCGGTCATTCGGGAATCGTAGGAAATGAAGAGGCCAATACACTGGCCAGAAAGAGCGCACAAACGCCACTCACTGGCCCTGAACCATCTGTGGTATAGGAAAATGCACCTAGAAGAAGGAGATTATAGTGAAGGAGAAAACCGAAAGAGAAAAACTCTGGCGAAATCTCCCAGCTATGGATCACTCCAAAAAAAGTTCCTCCGGAACTTTGAAACTGCTAGATCCAAAAAATATCTGGATCTCAGTAAAAACCAACTTCACCTACTCACTGGCTCAGAAGCATCTGCTGAGAATGAGTTTATCGGACACTGACGACTGTAGATTCTGTGAGGAGGAGGAAGAAACTCTTATTCACCTGGTTACGGAATACTATGCCATTGCAAGCCAAAAGGAAAAAGAGCTTTGGACAAGAAACTCGTAGAAGTGGGGAGTTATCCTCGTTGAAGACGTCCAAGATACTGGATTTCATCGAATCTCTCAAATCTCTGGAACTGGAGGGCGAGCTGTAGGAGACGCGATGTTAACAGCTCTGTAGGGGGCACAATAGACCCTAAGGTCGCAGTGGACTGTGACCCCTTTTCGCCATAACTATACAGGGTGTTTCAGAATAAGGGACCGTAAATTCGGGATCTAAATTCTCAGATAATTTTATGATATAAAGTTCCTATGAACTATAGGTCCCTGCGGCACTGTTTCTGAAATACGGGGTGTTGAAATTAAAAAAAAAATGGATTTATGAAACTATTTTCTACACCGTACACGATTTTTTTTGAGTTCTGGTAGGTTATGAGTACGCATTACGACACATTTTTTCCTATACAAAATGATGTTCAATTTGCACCAGTGGCGTCCGTACAGACTTCTATCCGAATAAATTCGGTGAAAAAATTGGTACGCCAATAATTTTTCTCGAACTTTAAATTGTTTTCGTAATCACCATATAATTCACTATAAGAATGGTTTCCTGAGTTTTTTACCTGCGACGAATACTTTCTGAGAAGAAAAAATAAAATGCAATTTCATCTAAGAGAGTTAGAAATTCTTTGCATGATTACTTCTAAAATCGTCTGGACAGAGATTGAGGCAGCTTAGTCGCCTTCATGTGTCTTAATGCGTACTCATGACCTACCAAAACGTAAAAAAAATCGTGTACCTTGTAGAAAATAATTTCATAAAACAAATTTTTTTTTTAAATTTCAACACCCCGTATCTCAGAAACAGTGCGTCAGGGACCTATAGTCCATAGGAACTTTATGTCATAGAGGATTAAGTTCCCAAATTAACGATCCCTCATTCACCATAAACTGGACAAACATATATAGCCGTGTAGATGACACCGAGAAAGTCATTTTTGCCTTATGACGTATACCCCGTTTTCGACGCATAAGCGAGATACAGGGTGTTTAATGTCAACTTCGAGCAATATTCTGTTGTGAGTTACGCGTGATATTTGAAATAACGGTTTCTAGTCAAATCTCAGTATTTTTGAGGGCTCAATTGAATTGTGGTGTAAAATTTTGCGAAAAAAAATTCAATATGGCGGAAAACCTGCAAAGTTGGAATTTTTTTTTCTCGGTTGCTAATTTGGAAAGCTTAAGGTGGGCGTTCAATGTAGTGTGTTTTTATTTCAAGTTGCATTTCAGAATGGTTTCACTTTGAGAACTGAAATTTTGTAGGTGAACTCAGAAAGGATTGGAGTTCTTAATGAGATGATTGAGATTTATTTCATTTCAACAGTTCTTTTTTTTTCTTTCAAAAATAGAAGAAAATAAGTTAACTCATGCTTCTGTTTTATTTCAAACGAAAGACCCATGAAAATAGTTCAACTTCCGATTAACAGTGAATCTACAGATAATTTCGTTCAGAAAAACAACTTGAAATGCGGAATTGGCAGAGAATGGCCAAATTCAAAATATGGCGGGAAAAAGTTCCTGTTTTACCCACATATTCACTAATTTCATAATTCAGCTATTGTCGGATAGAGAGCGCCATAGTACATTTCATTCATAATTAGAGAGATATTCATAGAACTTATAGAGATAATGTAAGTTCTATGGAGATATTCCATAAAATGCACGGTGGCGCCTCTATCGGTCGACTTGTCCTACGCGCATCAAACGGCGACCTTAATCTCAACGTACTCAATTTTCTAAGATTTTCCGTAAAAAAAATTTTTCAAAATTCGAATTCAACTTTTTCTTTACATGTCTTCTGTGAAAAAAAAATTTCGGCCAAAATTTTTGGATTTTTTTATGGTTGAGCTATCTTTAATTCTGAATACTTGGGTGAAAAAAGAATGAAAAAAATATCAATTGGTTTTCTTTTTGTAGCCTTCCGAAGATTACGCTCGGTGTACTTTCTTAATTCTTATTTGAGAAACTGGAGGCCGTACGGAGGTCAAAATTGTGCTGATGGGCTGCCAGAATGATCCGGATAAAAATATGAAATTATAAACCAAAAAAATTCACTTCAAAAAATTTTGGTAGGAATCGAACTCTACGAGTATGAATTGGATTGATTCTAATCCTATAAATCTCCGTTACCAAAGCAACACTAGTTAATCGAGAGTGTAGAGTTCGAACCTTACCAAAGTTTTTTGGAAAAAATTAAAAAAAAAATTTTTTTTAATTTTTTTTAATTTTTTTTAATTTTTTCGAAAAAACTTTTTTGTTTGTTATAATTCCATATTTCTATCTAGGTCGTTCTGGCAGCCCAGCAGCACAATTTTGACCTTCGTACGGCCTCCAGTTTCTCAAATAAAAATTAAGAAAGTACACCTAGCGTAATCTTCGGAAGGCTACAAAAAGAAAACCAATTGATATTTTTTCATTCTGTTTCCACCGAAGTATTCAGGATCAAAGATAGTTCAACCATGGAAAATTCCAAAAATTTTGGGCGAAATGTTTTTTTCAATGAAGGCATGTAAAAAAAAAGTTGAGTTCGAAATTTGAAAAAAATATTTCACGGAATATCTTAGAAAATCGAGTACGTTGAGATTATGCTTTCCGAATTGGCAACCGAGAGAAAAAAATTCCGACTTTGCAGGTTTTCTGCCATTTTGAATTTTTTTTTGCAAAATTCTACACCACAATTCAATTGAGCCCTCAAAAATACTAAGATGTGACCAGGAACCGTTATTTCAAATATCACGCATAACTTACCACAGTTCACAGAATATGGCTCAAAGTTGACATTAAGCACCCTGTATCTCGATTATGTGTCGAAAACGGGGTATATGTCATAAGGCAAAAATGACTTTCTCGATGTCAACTACACGGCTATATATGTTTGTCCAGTTTATAGTGAAACACCCTACCACCTATTCTTTCTATCCACTGATGCCCAATACGCCTAGGAATCCCACGAATCTAGTCAATAATGAAATTTTTTGGCATATCGTTCTATTCATTCCAAAGGGCTATTTACTATTTCTCTTCAATAACTTCCTCTTCATTTGAATATTTCACTGAAACGTACTATCAATTATACGAATAACCAATCAATGCTATTTCCTGGAGGTATTTCTGCACTATCGAAACATGAAACGTTACGGAAATTCCATTCCATATTATTTTCAATCAGATCGTAGTTATTTCAGAATTTCACAGAGAAAGTATAATAGAGAAATCCTGGAACATGATGTAAAACCGAAAATGGTTAATTGAAAATTCCTCCAATGTGACCGCTCTCCAACACAACGCTCCTCACAATACACATCAATGATTATAATGGGGGCACAAAGCTGGACGAGGTGGCGTAATGAACAGTTGGAATTCTTCTCGTGGCACAACGCCTGGAAATATTTCATCCCGAGGGAAAACCGGAAAATTCGCTTTCTCATTACAGACAGAGAATTTCCTATCGATTTGGTGGCAGTGCCGAATGAAGATCTCGTTGGTTTCCGAACCATCAAAAAGGAAAGACTGTCTTGCAGGGTCATCAGAAAAAAACTGATGTCTGACCTTCGAAGTATAGTAGTTTTATTTGAATGGGAAAACAGGAAAATTTCCGTTCTCCGTTGTCACATGTCAGTTGACTCGAGAACAACAAGTTTGACTATCTCTCTGCCGTTGTCTTTTATATGCTGTTGAATATTTTCTCCGTAAGTGATTGACTGAATTTCGTTCTCAATAAGTCATATACTCCATTCACTTTTATAAAGTATCGCGGTTGGCCATGATTTAGGTTTATCAAGTTTTTTCACTTGAAACAGACGCAGGTTGGCACTTGTGAAAATCAAGCGACATTGCCAAGTCTACTTTCTATTTACTCTTTTTCAACTTTGTAAATGGAGTTAGTTCTTCGAAGATTTAACTGTGGCGCATGTTTCGTAGAACTACTACATTTTTATGCTGGAGTATTTCAGGTTGTGCAAAAAGGTTTTTAAATGTTCTGAATTAACATAATATTTTCGCAAACTCATTTATTTCCCAAAGTAAATGAACTTTTTGATAAATACGTAATTACTACGATTTTTTAGCAGAAACGGCAACGTTGTGGGGGTATCTGACAGTGCAATGACCATAACCTAACATTTTCAAAATATACGCGGTGAAATGTGTCAAAATTTCATGGCCAACCGCGATACTTTATAAAAGTGAATGGAGTATAGGTACACTCATTCTTGCAGTGCTCATTGTTTTTTCCATTTTCACTCTTCCGTCAATATTCGATTTTTTTCACACTTTGTGTAGTTATATACAGGCTGAGTCTTTGACTTGTACATATATTTTAACTGTAGATTTCTCTCATCAAACGAAACACTTTTTTCCTATATAATTTTTCAAAATTCGGTTTGGTTTCGAAGATACAGGGTGTCGAAAATCCATGAAAAAAACACTTTTCTGTTTATATCTTCGGAACCGTTACTTCGAATGAACTGAATTTTCGTTGAGTTTTACTCTATTCATGGTGCATATTCCTCAATCGAAACCTATTCAATATCTCTTCTAGTATAAAAGTTACTGGGTAGTGGACTCAATCAATACACGCTAAAACACCATAAAACCACTTTAAAAAGATAAACGGTTCATATTTCCAGAAGAATCAATCGTTTGAGAAACTAAAAGTATTCTAATTCTTTTTTTCAATAAAACGCGTCGGTTTCGAGTTATTTCCAATTTTACCCGGAGAAATTTGATGGAAAAACAATCAATTTCAAGAATAATCTGAATGCGTCTCTGAACTAAATATCATCGAATATTATTCCTTCTCTGGTCTTCAAACGAATTTACAATGTTGTCACAATATTTATCAACTTTGTCGAGATATTTTAATGATAAAATCCCACAAATGTGGGAGATAAAATTGAACACCGAGGAGGATTTAACACGCACTCTCTATTGAAAATTCATAGTTACCGGTCCATATAAATGATGAATCTGGATACAAACTACTTAGTAAATTGAAATTATTGAAAAATAAAATGATACCTTATAATCTGTGTCGATGTTTCTATCTAAACAATATCCTCTCGGAATTTTATAAACTCGACACGGTCAAGATTAGGTAAATTAATTCACTTCACATAATAATCACATTAGAACAATAATTCACTGAATGTATTCAGAACTTCACATAATGTTTACAGTTTGTTCAGAGACTCTGGTTTGTTATTGTTTATAGTTGACCTCCAGATAACCAATCCTTCGGTTTTCGCTCTACGCATGGTTGGTAAAATTTGGCGGCATAGTCGATTTATGATGGAAACGGCAGAATTCATAGATATTTATACCACGGTATATCCACAAGTATATCGTGATTTATACTATGTTTCGTAAAAAATCCTCAACCTCAATGAAAATATCTGCAAGCTGACAACATCTTCTTGAAATTTCTGTGCAAACATTCACAGAATCGATACAAATTAGATTAGGTTAGGTTGTTTTATAATAAATCTGAATGAAAAGTCTTTCTTCATGATATTGTTTGTGAATTTCGAGGAAAATATGAACAAGTTATTAGTGTTTACAAACTAATCTGCAGAAAAATCGAAGAAGGAACTTATTTTGGTGGGATGAATGTGGCTTTTTAGTTGCAGATATAATCCGATGAAACAAACTGTTTTTGTTGAAATTATCGTGTTTGCAACATTTTCATTCCAATAAGGTTAGTACTTGAGTATTCCCTAAATGTATAAACTCAATTTCTATCTAGAAATATTCTAGAAGATCATTTCAGAGGCGTAGTCAGCCTAATTTTTTTCAAATTGCTATATCTTTTTAACAGAGCCGAATTCGGAAAAATGGAATAAGAAAAAAAAAGTTTCTTTTGACCTAAAGAATCTTCAGTTAGAATATATGTACAAGTCAAAGACACCCTGTATAGTAAGTGTGAAAAAGGGTCCACTGCGACCTTAAGGTGCCAACTAGCAGAGCTCTTATCATCGCGCCTCCTACAGCTCGCCCTCCAGTTCTAGAGATTTGATGAAATCCAATCTGGGACGGCTTCAACGAGGATAACTCTCCACTTCTACAAGTTTCTTGTCCAAAGCACTCTTTTCTTTGGCTTGCAATGGCTTGTTGAGTAATTTATACTGGTAATTTCACCAACATTCAGTTCATTAGAAGTAACGGTTCGAAAGATATGGAAAGGAAAGTGTCTTCCCATGGATTTTCAACAGCCTGTATGTTTCAAACGAAGCCGGATTTAGAAAGGCATTGCAAAAAAGGGTTTCGTTTCATTGGAGGAATTTGCATGAAAAAACATGTACAGGTCCAAGACACACCCAGTAGGATAACATATAGATATTCAAGTATGTACATCTCATCTCTCACTGAAACATCCTGTATAAGAGTCGTAAACAAAATATTCTACTCGTATAATATAGCTGTCGCACTGACAGCAGGGTTCATGAAACTCACATGCGGCTCGTTCTGTAAACTTCATCCATACGAATGAAAGCAATGTGCTCATACGTTCTATGCTGATGCTGAATTATGGGTAAATAAAGGCGGTTTACATCATTATATTCGTATTCGATTACTTCCACACATTATTTAAATCATTGAATTAATCACCCCCTCGCTTTTACTAATCTAGTTTCAAATTATTCTGAATAAATTGTTGTTTTACTGAAGAAGTTCTGGAAACTTTTTCCATCCAGATCGATTTTCCGCATTCCAGAATCTGATTCTTCCCAATTGCTTTCCAATCCTTAAAATAACTGCCTACATAATGGTGGTCGACGCAAAATTTATGGAAATCCTCGACCTAATTTCTTCACCTCCTACCGAAAAGTACAACTTTCGAACTCCGAAGTGTGAAAAACGGGGAGAAGAAGTTCGCAGCACGGGAATAAAGTCCCATTTCATTCGAGGAAAACCATGAGCTCTAAAGCCATTATCAGAACGGACGTTCGCAATTGGATTCAACAAAGTCCGAAACTTTGTTCTTCGCGTTAGCACCCTCACAGCCTGTGTCAATTCGGTTCTAACCGCTGGGAAGATAGGACGTCACACTTTCGGCTATGGGGAAAATTGTTATTTGATATCGCTTTTCTTGGAGCTGTGAGATTAGAAGAACGAAGTTTGGATTACATCTATTTTTATTTCAGATAAGCAGCCAGACAATCCAAAGACTGACGTTAAATTTGCTCGGTATAATTCGTTCCTTCCGAAATTTTTCTTTGAAGAAATTAAAGAATGTACACTTCAATGAAATTCTAGTTTCGAATATAATTATGATTCACTTCCATAAAGTATCCTGGTTGGCTATGAAACTCTGACACATTTCACCGTGTATATTTTGAAAATGTTAGGTTATTGTCATTTTTCTGTCAGATAACTACGCAACGTATTCTCTAAAGGTCGTAGTAATAACGTTTTTATCAAAATGTTTTTTACTTTGGGAAAATAATGAATTTGAGAAAATATTATGTGAATTCAATAATTCCAAAGAACTGGCACATGTTGAAGAAACTTCTTTCTCTGTTGATACTGGAAATAAACTGCTCCACATGAGTTAGGGATATTGACTTAAATTGCAAAAAAATATAGTTGAAATAAGATTTTTGTGATGAAAATTCATATTAATATGATTTCAAGTTGCAAATTAATTTAAGCGTGTAGGTCTGCAGCGTATACAGGGTGGTTAAGAAAAATCGAGTAAAATAACGAAATTTTATTCTCAGAGAATTCAAGCATTTTGAGACTATCAATACAATGTATGGCCTCCACGGGCATCAATAACAGCTTGAAATCTTCTTTGCATTCTACACACGAGGTTGTTGAACATCTCTTGAGGAATTTGGTTCTGAGTATAAACGGGGCAGAAGCTCTCAGTTAAGGATTCTGGGGTAGGTTGATGATTATCTAATTTTCTTTGGAGCATATCCCATGCATGTTCTATGCAATTAAAATCTGGTGAATGCGGAGGTATTGGTAAATGTGGAATACCAAGCTCCTCGCGCGCATTCTGAACTATGGCTGCACGGTGCGGTCTAGCATAATGAAAAGTTTCACCAATAGCAGCGTGAAAATTTGGCACAACATTGTCAATGACATGCTCCCTATGGTGTAAAGCCGGCCATAGACATCGTTATTTTTCATCCGTTTTCCTCGCCGCGATTCGAACCGCCGAGTCATATCGCAGAACTGTTTTGCCCACACACTTCGGTAAATTCTACCCGTTATTTTACTGTCGTTCACGATTAAGCACGTCATGAAGAGGAAACATCTCTTAGCAGTGGCGGCCGCGGTTTCGGTGCTGAATAAAAAAGAATCAAATTTATTCTTCACTGTTTTAATATCAGCGCCTTCCTTCCAATTCATGATATTTTTTCAATAATATTACATAACCTTCCCCCTTCTTGTTTCTATTCCTGTATTCTGCTGATTTAATTCGCCATAGACAAGGATGCAACCTGTCCAAATGGATTAAATCCACAATTAATTGTTTATTCGCCGTCTTCTGATCCATCCCGGTCAAAAATAGTGATAGAAGAAGTGATTAAGAAACAGCAGAAGTAGACGCACTTGTGGAGAGGACGCGACTTGTACTACGCTAATGGAAAATAACCGCCGATTCTCGACGAAATCCCCACACACAGTCGGTATGGCACGACAACCGATGAACCGTCGTGACAAAAATCAAGCATCGGCAGATATTTGTACCGACGATTCGTACCGACGGTTTTTCGCCATACACATCGGTTTTTGGCGCTTTTGCCGGGACGGTTCGTATCGCGGCGTTATAAACGGATGAAAAATAACGATGTCTATGGCCGGCTTAAGGCGGTCATATTCCCAGGACAAATTTGTAGATCTGTGCGCCCGTTGAAACATATCCCGGCCCAAATCATAACACTACCCCCTCGGAATGGATGTACTTCTTGGACATAGCGACGATTACGGGGTATGCGTGGGATTGTCCATACCCTTATTCTTCGAGAATATAAAAATCGTCCATATCTGGATTCATCAGTGGAAAGGACACTATGCCATTGATCGTTCCAATTGATATGTTGCCTTGCCCTTTCCAGTCTTTGACGCTTATGGTCACGTGTTAATGGAACTCCTCTTAATGGACGTCTAGAACTTAGATTCACCTCTCTCAAACGTCGTCTGATGGTTTCGATGGAAACTTGGACCCCATCTGCATTTTGTAGAGTATTCCGTAGCATTCTACACGTAGATGTAGGGTTTCTTCTCACCGAAAAGGTGATGAAACGATCCTGAGCAGGTGGTGTTTTTCGCCGCCCACCAAGCCTTGGTCTTTCCAACATGGAACTTGTCTCCCTGAACCTATTCCAAAGTCGAGATATCACACTTTGGCTGACTTGGAGCCTTTCCGCTACATCAACCTGAATTAGGCCACCTGTAGCATTCCGATAGCCCTATTAGCCTCAGCTTGTGTTAATTTACGTCTTGGCATTTTCAGAAAACTCGTTTCAAATCGAAGCCGTTGATAAACTGACTTCATTTCAAAATACGAACATTTTTGAAGCATATATGTAAAGAACCAAACTTTAGAAAAATGGCGACCCAGATTGACGAAATGTCTCATACTGATTTTTATTGGATCGATTCAAGTTGTTATTGAGTTTCAAATGAATTTACAGCGAGTTGAACGGTTGAATACGATATCCCTAACTCTTGTGGAGCAGTATATTTGACGTATATAAACATGGTTGGAAGATTATGCTATTTTCTTGTACGGAAATCAATAATCGAGTGTTGAAATTTTACTGAAAAATATTGGACAGAATAGTCCGTTACTTTGTGATATTTCATTCGAAAATCGAATAAAAGTACTCGAATAACCCGACAGAAAAACTTCTGAAAGAATAGGCGGACCACACTTCACAAAATTCTCAAGAAATAAGCCTACATACCTTTTTGCACAACTTGGAATACTCCAGTATGAAAATGTAGTAGTACTACGAAACCTGTGTCACAGTTAAACCTTAAGAGAACTAACTCCATTTACAAAGTTCTTGGGAATCTATCTATGTGGATGATACACTGAGTTGGGAAGAACATATTTCTAAACTGGGATGCAGCTTAGCTTTAGTCTGTTATCTTTGGCCTTTGGGGGTAATGGCAACGTCTCTGAGAATAATTTTGACATTGTCGATATTTCACGAGTGCCAACTTGCGTTAGTTTTCAGTAAAAAAAACTTCATAAACCTAAATCTTGGCCAACCAGGATACTATAAAAGTGAATGGAGTATATTTCCAAGTTTCAACTCAAAATTTTATAATAGGCCGTTGATCTACAACAGTCGAAATTATCTTCAAGTACGTGGCACTTCCATGTAGACCGGAAATTATTTCAAGAATCCAATTTCCCACTTTCACCAGAGAGTCTGCTCCCAAAAAGCACACACACGTATGATAGTATCTATATTATTCCACGATAATATTACGATGACTATTATTCACGAGTTTGGTAAATCATCCAAGTAAATTATAGCCATAATATGCGGGTAGGATATTCATCGTAATCCACGACTGCTGGAGTTATTCAACAGTCTTGGAATAATTTTCATTCCTGACATTACACAGAATTCTCTGCTCAGTAGAATTCGAGTTTTCTATTGATATATTCTGTGGTTGTCAGATTGATGTTTGATATACCATAATTCACAAGTGATCGATGGCTCATGAATCACAAGTGATTTATGTAAGTCATAATGCTCGATGAAACAGATGGATTATGATTTCTTTATTCGATAGTCGTAGACAAAACACGTTACTCGTTGAGTTTTGTAACGAAACCGAAAATCAACCGGACGTTATACCTGCTTATATATAGGATGTCCCTTAATTGAAGCTTCAAACGAAGAGGGGAGATTCCTTGCATGATTTTAATGGGGCATATCTTCCTGCCGTGGTCGGCACAATTTATTTCTGTGATCGAGTCGTTATGGTTAACGACTCGATCACAGAAATAAATTGTGCTTCCAGAAATAAATACAAACAACATGCTTGAATTCAACTACAATTTCAAATTCTCAATTGCTCCTGACTAGGATATAAGGAAGGGAAAGGGAGAGGAGCGAAAATAATATCTCAGAAAGATCAAGACAATCCATATGGAACCAAGTGAATGACCCAGATGGATCAGTCAAATATTTCTTCAGGTATAAACCTTGAATAAGAGAAATGTTGGCTCATGAATTATTTCAGTAGAAATGCGATCTACAGTTGGCTTGTATTTGTTGAATGAAGGGGAATTCGTGAAGTACTCCACGGATCTCGTCCCAAAAAGGCGCAGGCTGCACGCTGCAATACAAGTATTCCGGTTCATGTGTAAATTTGCAGCTTCAGACTATGCCGCTGCAGCCATTTCATCTCGGCTTTCAGACAGAATTGCATAAATGTGGATGTTCAAAACAGACGATTCCATAAGTTGCTACCCAACCGAATTGTGTGCCTACGACACTAATTGATAAAAAGGCGCCCACGGTATAAGAATCAGTTCAATCGACATATCTGGTTCATTAGTTTATTGGGGTGTCTTTTCAACTCGAATAGATAAACTTGGTAAAGACTGTATATGATAAAGGTTGAGGGGGGTCTTTTTGAATTACGGATTATTAATGTGAGTAAAGTGACACCGGTATTTTTTTTAAAGGCTAATCGCGTAGGCCCGTAGGGCCGTAGGGGAGACACGTAGGTACAAAACGACATAACGGGTGTTTTTTTTCGAGGTATAGAACTTCAAGTTGGAATTACTGTTCAAGATGGCGACCGATTTAACAGCTGTCAAGTGATTTATTCTTAGTTTGGTTTGGCAATTCATCATGAATAGACTCACTCCTGAACAACGCTTGCAAGTAGTGCAATTTTATTTCGAAAATAATGGTTCTGTGCGGAATACGTATCGCGCACTACGTCCATTTTATCGTAAACAAAATCGTCCATCATAGCAGTTAATTCGATTAACCATGGAACGTTTTCGCACCACGTTTACTCTTATTGATCACTCGCATCCCCAGAGACGCTCTATGGGCTGGTGGAATCATTGGTCCGTCCTTCTTCAGAAACGATTATGGCCAGAACGTTACAGTCAATGGTGATCGGTATAGAGCCATGATTACTAACTTTTCCATTCCTGAATTGAACAAACATGATGTCCAGGACCTGTGGTTCCAACAAGACGGCGCAGCATGTCACACAGCTCGTGCCACAATCGATTTATTGAAACACACGTTTGGTGACCGCCTAATTTCACGTTTTGGACCTGTGAATTGGCCTCCAAATCTTGTGATTTAACACCGCTAGACTACTTTCTGTGGGGCTATGTAAAGTCATTGGTCTATGCGGATAAGCCACGAACGCTTGACCATTTGGAAGACAACATTCGCCGTGTTATTGCCGATATACGGCCACAAATGTTGGAAAAAGTCATCGAAAATTGGACGTCCAGATTGGACTACATCCGAGCCAGCCGTGGCGGTCATATGCCAGAAATCACATTTAAAATGTATTGCCACAAGATCATCTTCCGGATAAATGAAATTCATGTCAATCGAATAATCCATCGTTGTTTTATTGCAATTTAAAGTTCTATACCTCTAAAAAAAACACCCTTTATATGGACAAAATGACATAGGCATCATAATTAGAGTTTGGAGGTAATATCATGCGGAACTGCCTACCACATCACACGACCAGAGGGGCTTCTATTAACCTCTGGAAATTAGCAAGCGCTACTCTAGTTCATGCGGTCATTAGGAGTGATGAAAGAAATCAGGTCACGAGTTTTTTTTTCATTGCGCCAATTTTTAGAAGAAATGGCCAATTTTCACCATTTTTCTCATTTATATTGCATTCATTCCGAAATTCACTTATTTGTCATCGTATTCACGAAGCTTTTTTTATGTTAAATATACTTTTTGTATTAATTCGATATATTTCTAGTTTTAACGTATGGTCCTAAAGTTTTGGGAAAAATTTCACCTGGACCAAAGGATGATGCAACGTTTCAGGCGAATTATTGGGCCCTTGTCTTTTATTTGAATTTTGATTTATAATGAGGATAGTGTAGTTGGATTGTTGAATAATTTGATAAAGATATAAGATTCTTTAAGTCAGAGTTATATGCTTTTGAAATTTTTCCCAAAAATTTAAGACCATACGTCATAACGCTATATGGACAGAATGACATATACATCAGTGAACGGTCAAAATGACATAGGTATGTCAGCTGAATTAACTGTATCTACCGGATAACACCAAGACCATCCATCCCAGGCTCCAACAGCAAACAAAGAACTAAGACTTGTCTCGCATTCATAACAAAATATTCATCTGCGGCTAATAAAGGCAATGCATCTTAACCTACTCTTGCTGATCCTATGAGGACGATTCATAAGTGGACAAGACAAACGTGAGCCGAAGACTCGATAAACGTACTTACTTTCAACTTCTACACCTAATATGATTGCAATCAAATCAAAAAAAGAGCCCATACCTCCTCCAATGAAAAAGAGGACATGTCCCTGGGGCCATTATTTCAAAAAGACGATGAAGAAGAAAATGTTCCTTGCAACTTTCGAGATTATGAAGACGGCTGTCCATCTGTCTATTTAGATTGAGATCTTCTCCAGGATTAGCCCTGGAAAAGACTGGTTACGATGCATGCTTTGCTCGCATTCGGCTCACGCATCAAGATTCTGAAGTTCCTAGAAGAACCAAACGTTTCATTTGTGAACTTTGTCAGTAGTTTTGTAACTATAAGTAGTAAACTGAAGTTGCCTGTTGACGGTATGTCATTTTGTCGATAGCATGCGAACAAAATAAATTTCGTTTATCTCAATTTATCTGAGAAAATTTTATTTCTTGGTACTTTTGTCTCATAAAAGTTGATTAGATTTTATGAAGAAAGGACCAAAGATCATAGGTGTAGAATATGACATTACTCTAATTCAATTCTAACAAGTTATGCCTCTGAAATAAAACCCTATGTCATTTTGTACGTACTTATTATTATTATAAAAAAATATAAGAGTTGAGGATCATAACCTATAAACTCAAAATGAACAAAATAATGGTTATTAGGTACACTTGCACTTAAAAAAAAAGAATTTGAAAGGAAGATAAGAAAAGCTAACACCAGAGCCTCCTCCCTGCTGGGCTGACCCCTAGACCATCCATTGGGTACAGTCAAAGGGCTGACCTCCATCCGTCATATCTATTTTTGAATGTGTTGATAGAAGGTGCTTGAACAACGTAGTTGGAAAGACCGTTCCAATCACTGAAGACTCTGTTCTGAAGGATGTTCTGACGTGGAGTCGTCCTGAAATTTTCCCGCTTCAGTTTATATCCAAGACCTCTTAGATTGTTGTTGTTGAGGACGAACATATCTCTGACTCTTTCACCCAGAAATCCGCGTATAGCCCGGAACGAAAATATCAGGTCCCCTCGAGCTCGCCTCTCCTCGAAAGAGGCCAGTCCCATGGATACAAGTCGCTGTTGGTATGAGGGTCGAATTGTTCCATAGCCAACACGAGTGGCCCATCTCTGTGTGGTCTCGAGTAAGTTAATCTCTCCTCTTGTTGTACACCACCAAGCCGGACCACCGTACTCCAAGGTGGGGCGAATGTAGGTCTTGAATAAAGTACCAAAAGTTCTGCCGTTGCAGCCCTTGAAGGATTTGTAGAACATGTAGGTTAGTTGTTTGGCCTTGGAGGAAATATGTTCGATATGGCTACGCCAGCTGAGGTCTTCGGAGACTATGATGCCAAGGTCGGTCAGTTGGGAAACGGGAACCAGAGCCCGACCACCGATGCTGTATGGAAGACGAGGGTTGTTTTTCCCGATATGCAGAATGGAGCTACTCAGATTTTTGATGCGTACATTTGGAGGTCTTTCTTGTATCCAATTATCTGATATCTACAGAAAAATTTCGAAAATATTCATTTAGGATTTGGAATGGCAATTTCTAGTTGACAATGATACAATATGCTCCTATTATACATACTTCAATGAAATCAAAGCATTTGAAATATACAGAATTGGTCCGTAATGTTGATTGCCAATTTGCCAATTTATTCGGGACAAACTTAAGCTTTCTTAATGTCTTGGTTCAGAAAATATTGAAGCTTCAAAATGATCATTCTTAATTTCCTCGCTTAGAATGATGATGAATTAGAATTTTGAACGTTTCTTCGAAATGAATCAAAGAGAGAAATGTGAAAAACATAAATGGATCTCCTGAAGAAATGGCGTAATGTCAGGAGCTTTTGAGTGCTCGTTCATTCACCTTGTAAGTAGAAGTAGATCCACCTTGTAGATTGTTTGGAATGTTACATCAACTCATAATGTTCTAGAAGATTGAAAACGCTTTGTCTGATTGGATCACTCTGCAATATTGACGGATTCGAGCTTATCTGTATGTTCTTGCATAGAGTAGTCTATGATGATGACTACATACAGATATTGATTGGCCAATCCAACAGCCATGTTACAATGTGGGATGCAAGAAGCATGTTCATCAGAGTCCATTCGAGGGATTGATTACCCCTGGATTTTTTTCACTATACCTATAAATGAACTTCCATTTGGTTAATTGATTGAATTATCTGAAACATTACGCCATAACCGTTTGAGTAGAACGAAAGCTCAAAAAAAAGTAGTTGATTCTTCAATTAAAATTCAATTAATGATATGTTTGAAATTTCATTTGCACCCTGAAGATAATTGTCCCTGGCATTTTAAACACTTCAACACCTTATTCATCATTCTATAAAAGCTGATCATAAGGTGCATCCTACACATTCGAAAGTTAAAAGACCGTTTAGTGATGACCTTCTCGTTCAATGCGTTCAATTTTTTAATGTCATCAGTAGCCTTACAAATAGACTGTAAATCATAATGTTCGATTCGGAGAGTGATCTCTTCAACACAAATTGATTCTATAAGAGACTTTCGATGTCACAGTGAGTGGTAATTGATTATCACATCATTTTGACAAATGGTATCTCCGCTTAATGCAAATTCGAGATCGCAAACATGCGAATTTTAATACGCCATACAAATTTATTTCGAATATTCAAATTGCGTTGTCGAATCATCCGGAATCAATATTCGTTAACTATTTGGATAGTGAATTGTGTATTTGACCTCGATTGAGGTATATGAATAAGGGTGTTTCAATAAGAGCGCAAGATTTCAGTACTTATTCAATAAAACATGTAAACTGTGTAGCGAAGAATGGAAATGTTTATTTATTCAGACTATTTCCCTCGTCTTAATTTTCACCAATCAGAAACGCGCAATTTTGAATCACAAATGGTTTCTAGATGGAAAAATTGTTTGGCAGCAGCTGTCAGCAGTTTTTTCGGGTTTACCCGCGGCAAAACTTGACAGTTGTTGTCAACGAATATTAATAATACATACATAGATGTATCCAGAATAATCTGTTACTCAAGAAATAGTCTTGTCAAATACCATTCGTGCATCTAATTTTTCCTGTGAAAAAAATCGAAAAAACACATCAGTGCGAAGTAATATTTTTTTAACAAAAAGCATTCGTGCAGGTGCAAAAATCCTCGTCTTCGACTCGGATTTTTGTTGCCACCTGCACTCATGCTTCTTGTTAAAATATTACTTAGCAACGTGTTTTTTCGATTTTTTTCGGAAAAATTGGATGCACTTATGATATTACTTATGAAAATATACTTATATACCTATAGAAATTATGTATGAAACAAAATATCTTGTAATGGCATCACGGCTTTGCTGGCATATGCGTACCCTTTTGACGAAATTTTGAATAACATTAATGAATACATGTGGTGGTATACTGCTCCACAAAAGTTAGGGATATCGTATTCAATCGTTTTTAAAAGTATCTAATCTTCGAGAAAATCGCTCTAAAATCATTCAAAACTCAATAACAACTTGAATCGATCCAATAAAAATCAGTTAGAGACATTTCGTCAATCTGGGTCGCCTTTTTTCTGAAGTTTGGTTCTTTGCATATGCTTCATGAATGTTCTTATTTTGAAATGAAGTCAGTTCATCAACGGCTTCGATTTGAAACGAGTTCTCTGAAAATGCCATGACGTAAATTAACGAACGCTGAGGCTAATAGGGCTATCGGAATGCTACAGGGTGGCCTAACTCAGGTTGATGTAGCGGAAAGGCTCCAAGTCAGTCAAAGTGTGATATCTCGACTTTGGAATAGGTTCAGGAAGACAGGTCCCGTGTTGGAGAGACCAAGGCTTTGTGGGCGACGAAAAGCAACACCTGCTCAGTATCGATTCATCACCGTTTCAGCGAGAAGAAACCCTACATCTACGTGTAGAATGCTACGGAATATACTCTTCAAAATGCAGATGGGGTTCAAGTTTCCATCGAAACCATCAGACGACGTTTCAGAGAGGTGAATCTAGGTTCTAGACGTCCATTAAGAGGAGTTCCATTAACACGTGACCATAATCGTCAAAGACTGGAATGGGCAAGGCAACATATCAATTGGAACGATCAATGGCGTAGTGTCCTTTTCACTGATGAATCCAGATATAGACGATTTTCAGATTCTCGAAGAATAAGGGTATGAACAATTCCACACATACCCCGTGATCGTCGCTATGTCCAATTAGTCCATCCATTTCGAGGGGGTAGTGTTATGGTATGGGCCGGGATATGTTTCAACGGGCGTACAGATCTACACATTCGTCCTGGGAATATGACCGCCTTACACTATAGGGAGCATGTCATTGACAATGTTGTGCCAAATTTTCACGCTGCTATTGGTGAAACTTTTCAATTTCTAGACGATAAGGCCCGCCGCAAATTGAGCACAGGCCACGGACAGGCGAGACCCATGCGACGCGTGGCTTGTTTTGTATTACATGGTTTTCAATGGAGTGCCGCAAATTGAGCCTAGGCCACGGCCAGGCCGGTGCCAAGTCATTTTCGCGTGGCTCGCGCTGTGCTAGCAACACAGTTTTGTAGCCGTGGGTGCCCACGTTTGTTAGTTTATCTGCATATAATGTAAATAGATGGACGAAATGGAGAAATTCATCGAAATTGTTTAATCAATTCGTGAATCTCGCTAAACTGTCTTCTATTCAACCGAAAAGATTCCCTTAATAAATTATCTGCAACTTCACTGCATAACTTAAACTCCCCATTACTCTCTCTTTTTCGTATATATGCACTCGTTTTACCTCTTTTTCTTCTCTTGCTTAATAAGTGTAATAACATCAATCTTTCCTCCTCCTCAGATTCAGATTCTAAATCGAGATGATCGAGTAATTTTTGCTGTTCATCCATCATATTGCACATCGAAAGACCTAGGAACTAATGAATATCTGGATGCGAGCGTGGCATCGCCTGTGCTCAATTTGCGGTACTCTTGAAAAACCTGTGCAGGTGCTTGGCATGGGCAGCACATCGCATGGGCCTCGCCTGTCCGTGGCCTGTGCTCAATTTGCGGCGGGCCTAACGCTAGACCGCACCGTGCAGCCATAGTTGAGAATCCGCGCGAGTAGCTTGGTATTCCACATTTACTAATACCTCCGCACTAACCAGATTTGAATTGCATAGAACATGCGTGGGAAATGCTCCAAAGAAGATAAGATAATCATCAACCTACCCCAGAATCCTTAAATGGTCTGAGAGAGCTTCTGCACCGTATATGGAACCAAATTCCTCAAGAAATGTTCAACAACCTCGTGTGTAGTATGCAATGAAGATGTCAAGCTGTTATTGATGCCCGTGGAGGCCAAACATTGTATTGATAGTCTTAAATTGCTTGAATTCTCTGAAGATCAAGGGTCGGCTTGCCTAGGTGTAAGTTTCTGAGGCAGTTGCACACCGTGTTATCGTCGATTTCTTCCTCCGATTAGCATAGCCTGCAAATTATTCGATACAAGTGATACTTGAACCACAAGACACTGAAGCTCCATCCGCGATAGCTGATAGACAAGCATTCTTGGGTAAGACGGTGAGAATTTTTCGCTTGTCCTCGTTCTGGAAATTGCTGTGACGGTACCCTATAGTGGTCCTTGCCAAGGCCACAGACGGGTTCAGGACAAACTGGTTTAAACTTTGATGCCCTTTTTGCAAGTGCATCAGCCTTCTCAATGCCGCAGTACCCGCAGCACCCATAAGAGAGTTGCTTTGTTGCTTTATGGTATTGCGGCATTCCCAGGTGATATGATATGAGCACCAACCACTGACAATGAGAGGCTTCTGGCACAGTTGGGAAAAAACTGAATATCGTGATTGTGGGCCTTCAATGAGTGGTATCATTTTTGTTTGGTATTTTCAGATGGGAGGTTGGGAAGATATTGAATATTTCAATGAAAACTAACAAACGCTTGAAAGTGCGCTCGATGGGTTAACGTCTGTAATTATAATCAAGGAAAGAAATAACGGCATGCAGACTATTGAATATTTTTTGAAATTCCGGAAAAAGTCACACACCGTGCAGGAATCGAACCTGCGTCTCCCTACTTCCCGGGCGGGGGCCTTGACCACTGGGCTAACGGTATATATGATACTTTTCCTGGAATTCAATATCCTGAGGTTCACCTCATATGTTGGTGAGAGGGGGATCCTAGGGGGGGAGCAATGATTCAACATCACTAGTCAGGGGATTCCACTCACCCTTCACTCTACGATGCATGCCGTTATTTATTTCCTTGATTACAACTTGTATTGAACTGTAGGTACTCACAGGTGCCCCTGCTTCTTGATTGAAATCTACTGTCGTCGAGTCTGAGAATATCGTTATGAATAACATCGTTCCTCGCCCTCTTGAATCTGAGCGGAACAAGAATTTCCGATAAATTCAGAAACATCATTTCGCCAATTGGAATCGGATGCATGAGGTGGAAGCGAATCAGCCGAATACATGTATATAACGGGAGTATGCGAAAACCTCCGATTTCTCGATAGATTGAGGGGGTACACAATACGAGCGGAAACTCTCGAATTATCCCAGAAAATCCAAACGACGGTAGACTCTATCTATCTATAGGATATCTGTGGCGCACTTCAAAGTGAGGACGATTCGGTCGAAAATGGAAAGGGAAAAATTGGATTCGGGAGAAAATTATTCCAGCTTAAATAAGACCTGAAGAATTTTGCGATTTCTTTATGTGGAGCGGGAATTTTAACGGAGTTTCCCAAGAAGGGAATTGGATATGGTGCCAGAAATTGGAATGTAGGAGACCTCATTTGAACTTTTTTTTCTAGTTGTCCGGAGGAATTCGCCATGGAAAGTGACACTTCTACTGTATGAAATAATATACTATTTTTAAAGGCTTTTATTTAACTTGCATTGTATGTATGTATGTATGTATGTTCGGGTGGAATCTTGCTACTCAATTTTGAAGCAGATATCTTGAACCGATTAAGCTGAAATTTTGTATACACCTTTAGTTTGGATGACAATACACGATAAGCTTTGTGACGTCATTCTATATTCAATATGGCGGATCATCCAAGATGGCGGAATAGTTTTTTGTGATGCATTTCTATAATATGGGTATCAAATGAAAGAGCTTGTTGAGAGTAATTCGAAAAATAATGTGACGTCGTTCTATATCCAATATGGCGGGCCATCCAAGATGGCGGAATAGTTTTTTGTGATGCATTTCTATAAAATGGGTATCAAATGAAAGAGCTTGTTGAGAGTAATTCGAAAAATAATGTGACGTCGTTCTATATCCAATATGGCGGGCCATCCAAGATGGCGGAATAGTTTTTTGTGATGCATTTCTATAAAATGGGTATCAAATGAAAGAGCTTGTTGAGAGTAATTCGAAAAAAACTGTTACGTCGTTCTAAATCTAATATGGCGGAACATCCAAGATGGCGAAATAGTTTTTTGTGATGCATTTCTATAATATGGGTATCAAATGAAAGAGCTTGTTGAGAGTAATTCGAAAAATAATGTGACGTCGTTCTATATCCAATATGGCGGATCATCCAAGATGTCGAAATAGTTTTTTGTGATGCATTTCTATAATATGGGTATCAAATGAAAGGGCTTGTTGAGAATATCTCGAAAAATTATGTTGACGTTTTCTGAATGCAATATGGCGGAACATCCAAGATGGCGAGATAGCGATAACTAAAATGTAAAAAATAAATCAAAATAAAAAAACCTTTTTGAAAAAAGCTTTTATTTAAATGCTCTAAAAAGAAAAAAATAAAATGTTCCTTTTAAATTTCAACTATCAACTTATAACTTCATTATACACAATTTATATGATCATAAAAGCTTGTCGCGAGGTTTGCGTTAGTACCTATAAGTATTTAATTAAACTGAAAAAAAAATTAAATTAAGCAGATTAAGATACTCAATTGAATAGGTACTAGTTTATTTGCACGAGTTAATCGCGCGACAAGCTTTTATGGTCATATAAATTGTGTATAATGAAGTTATAAGTTGATAGTTAAAATTTAAAAGGAAAATTCTATTTTTTTCTTTTTAGAGCATTTAAATAAAAGCTTTTTTTAAAAAGGTTTTTTTTATTTTGATTTATTGATGGTATTCATATTAATTCATTTTCGAAAAATTAGGAACTGCTTTTTTGTCATGTCACAATGTCCACTATTTCTAGGCGAGTAAGTATAGATGCATATAACTCTGGTGAGTGGTGTTAGCACTGATTGAATTCTGCTGACTTTCTTGTCGATCGAAAATCGGTGATGGGGTCCTACTTTCCATTTCTCCCAAAAGGGGTCGCGCTATTTTCCATTGCCACAATAGGACCACAATCGTGAAATATTGCGGATTATTCCGGAAGTAAAACCCGATCGGCAATCTAGAGGGCCGTTTTGCTCTACGATTTTCTTGGTCACGATTTTCAGTTACACCAGGGTTTCTATGCATCTATGGCAATATTGATTCATCGGCTGTCAAACACAATGGTCCCTCATACAAATGAAAAATGCATGAAATTACCCGTTGGAAATCACCTTTGGTAGAATACCAAAATTCATTGCCACCTTTTTGAACAACATCACCCTGAAGAATACACCGGACATTATTTTGCTCGATCGTCTGCTTCATGTTTGGCCGATACTGAAGCTGATCTGTGTACCGTGAAACGCCATAGCAGAGAAAAAAAAATTCAGAAGCAATTTTTGGTGCCAACAACCAAACGGGATAACAAGTTCAACAAATAGCTTCAACTACTGATGTAGAAACTCCAGAATCCACTGAAATCAATAGGTATTGTCAATTGTAGTAATTGCTGTTTTTCCATTTATAATGAATAGTTTTTTTTTGCATTTCGAATGAACTTTTATTTATTTCACCATCACATGTTTTTCATATAGAATTTTACTATGGTACCATGATGAATTCATTATGGGACTAAGAACCATACTAAGATGAATAATTTTATGTGTAATAATTTGTGTTCATAATGCAAAATCATCTATCACCATTCTATTACATGGCAAAATGAAACATCTCAACATTCAGGTGAACGACGATTTTCAATGAAAGAGTGCCGATTATATCGATTATCCTCAATTAAAAGTTATCAATTTCGGTGTCTTTCTCAGGTTCAAAATGACGAGATGATAACTAACCACTCATAATCGAGGCTAATCGGCAAAATCCGCATTATTTCAGCAAGATTAGTTGTTTATCCAACATTTGAGTTTTTTTGCATCTTTGTTTTTTGCCATTCGTTAAGGGGAACAGCAAAGTAATGTCAGTCCAGCATAAATTTATAATGTACCTTTTACACGAGGCCAGTAAGCCAGTGTAGTAGCACTGAAGTATCATTGGAATTGTCCTTATTCAAACGAGGTCAGTACTCAGTGCTGGACAGGCTAACTGGACTGTCTCGGCTACTGACTTCGTGTAAATGGTCCCTAAGATCTATGGTACTTCAAACATTTCTGATTTGTGAATTCTTTATGAGTTATTGAGTGGTTATGGGCTGCTGCGGATTACTGGATCATCAATTTTATTATTGGTGTGATATTGCTTCAATATACAAATCATAAACGAGCTTTCTTCTTGCTGTCCAAAGCTGAATGGTTGATTTGAAAGAGACACAAAAGATATGTATTCCCATGCACCGACCATCAGTTAGCGCTAAACATATTGAAGCAACATTCGACAAATTTGCTGCTTTCGTGTAGTTAGTGTTAGATGGTACCCCTGCGCTACCGGCTACCCACCGATGCGTTTCTTTTGGGAAAAGGCTTGAAGCAAACGAGCTGCTCGAGTACTCGGAATGCCAGCTAGATGGGTTGGTTACCTGACTGTTCGTGTTTTATCGTTTTATATGAAATAGTTGAGAGGCAATTAACCCTGGGCTGGGCTGTATAGATGCATGAAACACAAAAACAAAACCGCCTTCTATAGTAAATAAAATACCGCGAAGTACTGAGAATATGAGTGAGATGAAAAAGCAAATTTGATCTTTTTTTGGATCGAAACGGCAAACCATCAGATTTTTATAGGATAAAAATGAAAACAATCTGATTTGCCTTTTCGATCCAAAACAAGATCAAATTTGCATTTCAAAAGTGAATTGGGAAGAATGAAGAATTTGCTTGTGTAGAATTAATATGTTCTTCTATTTCTATAACATTAAACTAGTTGACTGTTTTCAAACAATTCACTTGCATTCAACTGTTTCCAGTTGGGTTCCATCAGAAATGAAATTTTTCATCAGATATATCAAATATTTCCCCGAAATTAAATGGGTGTAATATCTCTTATCTTTAACAGGCTCGGAAATATTCCGGTGTATTTTCATTTTGCTCTTATTGGACAAGCGAATATATCAGTTTTATTACCCCCATAAATGTATAGCTTGGCAATAACATTCCCTTATCTTAATTATAGAGTTCAATATACCGTACTTTTCTATTGTTACAGGACCGCATATAAATAAAAATGGGTCGAGCGCATCACCATTGTCTGGATCAACAACTCCAAAGGAGGTTACAGGTAGGTAAATTCATAGAATATATGTATATACTCCATCCACTTTTATGATGATGCATCCCGGTTGGCCATAACACATTTCACCGCGTTCATTTTGAAAATATTAGGTTATAGTCATTTTCTGTCAGATAACTAAGCAACGTTGTCTTTTCTACATAGAGGTCGTAGTAGTTACGTATTTGACAAAATGTTTAGTTACTTTGGGAAAATAATGAATTTGAGAAAGTAGTATGTGAATTCAATAATTCCAAAGACTTGGCGAATGTTGAAGAGAAGTTTTTCTCTGTTAATACTGGAAATATTTCACGTATATAAACATGGTTGCAACATTCAGTTATGCTATTTTTTTGTACGGAAATCAAGAATCGAGTGTTGAAATTTTATTGAAAATAAATGGAAAGAATACTCCGTTGCTTTGTTCATGCGAAAAAACAATAAAAGTACTCGAATAACCCAACAGAAAAATTCCTAAACAAACAGACAGACATATGGAATTCCCCACTTCTCATAATTCTCAGAAAATAAGCCAACAGAAGACATTTAATAGTTTTATTCTAAAACTAGTTGCAGAATGGGCACCTATTCCAATACGAATGCAAAATTCTAAAACGAACGACGAAGTGAATTTTCATTGAATTTCAATGAAAAATTCAGATTAGGCATAGGTACATCCTAGTGACTTTTGTATTGTATCTTGGCAGTTGGTAACTGTTACGAAATTGACATTTTCAAATTGACGTGTGCTGAAAATTGATAGGATTGGAAGTCAGTGCTGACAACCACGAAACGAAAAATATTACTGAAAACAATGCTGTAATGAAGTCATTACAGCACTGAAATATCTTTTTGCACAACTTGGAATATGAATGAAAATGAGTAGTATTAGGAAACCTGTGTCACAGTCAAACCTTGAAAGAAATAACTTCATTAGAAATTAGCATTGGCAACGTCTCCGAGAGTTATTTGACATTTCACGAGTACCAATCAGCGTCAGTATGAAGTAAAAAAAAACTTGATAAACCCAAATCTTGTCCATCCGGGATACTTTATAAAAGTGAATGGAGTATAGGTATCCTTTTCACCCAACTGCGCCAGAAGGAGGGTAATTTTTTTTTTGGTCTATGTGTGAATTCCTATTCCTTTTTGACGCTCTTCAGATCGAAAGGTTGGATAGATGTCATTAGATTAGTATGAATTGTTGGAGTGATATGCTATGATTTTTTTCAATATTTCTTCATTCAATGTTAAAATACTGTTCCTGTGATTGAAATCGAAGAACTTTCAGCAATATGGGCGTGTGCTGGGCAAACAGTTCGGTTTATTGGAAAATTATGCACTTCGATTTCGTATACAGGGTGAGTCTTTGACTTGTACATATATTTTAACTGTAGATTCTTGAGGCCTAAAGAAACCTTTTTTTCATTTTCCATTTTTCCGAATTCGGCTCTGTTAAAGAGATATAGCCATTTGAAAAAAAAAGTTGGGCTGAATACGCTCCTGAAACAATTCTCTGCAAACACCTCAAAGTTCATATTTTTCAATTGAAATTGATGTGATTATCAGATATTCTGGGTGATACATTTAGAAAATACCCAAGCACTAACCTTATTCGAATAAGAATGTTACAAACACGATATTTCCTAGCAAAAACGCAAAGTTTTGTTCCATAATTTCTGCAATTGAAATGCCATATTTCTCACACCAAAATAAGTTCCTTCTTCGATTTTCCTGAAGATTAGTTTGCAAACACTAATAATTTGTTCATATTTGCCTCGATAGTCGATACCCTGAAACTATCTTATAAAAATTAGTTTCTCACTAACCTATCCTAACTCCATTAATCAAAGTCATATGATTCGAGGTCAATGACCTAACCTAATCCATTCCTCTGTGATAGTGATCACAGAATTCTAGAGAAGACGATGCCAGATTGTGTTGATTTTCTCAGTAAAAAATGGTATAGGCGAACTCAAGAAAGCAGAACGTCCTCTATCGTTAACGGAAGAACTAGTTTTGTTTACTTCTCGCTAAAGGCTTCTACGCATTGCTCTTTGGAAATGCCAAACGCGTAGTTCTGATTCTCGCCGATACAGCTCTACGATCTAAATTTAAGTGCGCTGCCGGCTGCGAGTGCGATGTAGCCGCCACGCAAGACAAGACAAGACGTTCTTCTGTGTCTCCACTCTCCAGAGTACAGTCTGTGATTACAATGAACGACGCCGCGATAACCTTTCTACATGTATTCGTTTTATTATTTATTTATTTACTTGAAGTTTGCAGAGAATAAAGCAAACAGGTGATGCTTGTGAATTGTGATGTGAAAACAGTGTAGGGTCGATTAAAAATTCCAAGAGGATATTGTTAAGAAGATAGATTTTCCTGAAGGACGGGTATCAATAAATTTTCAATAGAAACTTCTTATAAACTTTGTAATTTCATGCTTCTCGAAATTCAGTTGATAAACATTGACAACATTGTTAATTTGTTAAGAGACCAGAGAAGAAACAATATTCGATGATATTTGATCCAGGGAAGCATTCAGATTTTTTATGAAATTCATGATTTTTTCCTCAAATTTCTTCGTATACATTTAGGAATAACTCGAAAACGACGCGTTTTATTGAAAAAATATAGGAATACTTTTATTCTCTAAAATGGTTGATTCTTTCGAAAATATGAACCGTTTATCCTTTTCAAGTGATTTGATAGTGTTTTTGCATGAAATTATGAGTCGACCACCCTGTAACTTTTGAACTAGGAGAGATATTGAATAAGTTTCGATTGAGGAATGTGCACCATGAATAGAGTAACCAATGAACCAAAATTCAGTTCATTTGAAATAAAGGTTCCGGAGATATGAACAGGAAAGTGTTTTTTTCGTGGATTTTCGACACCCTGTATCTTCCAAACGAAACCGAATTTTGAAAAATGGTATGGGAAAAAAGTGTTTCGTTTGATGAGGGGAATCTACAGTTAAAATATATGTACAAGTCAAAGACTCACCCTGTATATCCAAAAGATCAGAAAAATGTCTGCGATGCATATCTCTATTGCATGTCAATGCCCAAATTTCTTTCTGGAAAATTTATTGATAATATGTTCCATTTCCGTAGATGTTTGGACTGATACAGTCATAATTGTCCTTGCAATTATTGAAACAGTTACCTCGAGCATTCAATCAACGTAAAAAAAATTTTACACGATTCAATTTGAAGTTATGGTTTTGTTGCCTTTCTTCACTATCAAATTAACACCTAAATTTTCACCTCACAACTGGTAACTCGACCACAACATGCTGCATACAGAGAATATGTCAACGTCGAAGCTACACAACTGACGAAACACCACTTCTTTATTTTCATCTCAGCCCTAAAACAAATGCCCTCTACTGCCGTGTCCTCATTACTGCCGGACCCTGGTTTATCTATAATGTATTCAAGGACACTGATATATTGCTTCCTCCGATAAAGGTAATACTCATCATTACTCTGTCTTTGAGCCTAATTCATAGATCTTAAACGTTGGGTTGCATATGAATTGGGTACGATGATGTATCACTGTCCTCAAATAAGGAAGAACACAATTAATAACTCTATGGCGCTCTGTGATTTTGTGTATTTTCTATGACTCCAAACCCTAGACCAGCCCCAGCGCGGGCTGGTATAAAAATCTCAGAGAACAGTGTGCCTGAATTTTTATATATAAAACAAAGTTGTTGGTTACACCATTTATAATAACTCGAGAAAGTCGAGATCGGATGGACTGTTTGTTATGGAACTTTCATTTATGGATTCGTCTACGGCCTGGTTATTATAAAAAACACTAAAACACTGAAAAATTCGATGAAAAATATGTTCATGAAGGAAATGCTTTCCCTTCTTGTTTTGAACAAGGCCACTGTGTCGCTACGGTTAATGGCTCTTATCTAGACACTGTAGCGTAGTCGTGAAGGTAATATATTTGATATTATCGCCATTAGATGGCAATGGTTATAATTACTTTATAATTTACATTGAACTAATAATAACATGGAAGACTATTACCAGATCAAAAAGCGGGTGAACATCTCAAGTTGGTGGAACAGTGAATTTTTACCGAAATGTCAAGTAAATCGGATTTTGACGATCTGCCTCAATCATTTCCATCTTTTCTCTTCATTTCTGACATGTTTTTGAATTTGGGTAATAAATACTAGATATGTTCAAACATTATTGGGTATCGAGAATTCTTTTCATGTAAATAATGTCATCAAAATTTTGTAAATTTTGAACTTCAATTTCGCCTATTGTATATCCTGCTTGAGAAAATAACAACGGTGGGTTTCACAGAGTATTATCACTCGTTATCGGAGCTTGATCTAGAATCAACTCGATTTGACAGTTCAAAAATCAGAGAACCAATAAGTTGATCACTGGTTATTACGATTTGTGGAATCCACCGTTAGGTAGGTAGGTATCATTTAGGCGAAACAAAGTTCGCCGGGTCAGCTAGTATGTAATAATTCCAATATGGGTAATTACTAATAAGCCAATGGAAATTGGAGCCGGGCTTTGGCGAGAATCCCGATCTGCGCATGCGTAGAAATATTAAAAATAACCAACTTATTCTGCCTTTCTCTGACACATTGTATTAGGTCATGAAACGTATGTCATCCATTACTTCATGTGTATACTTGCGTTTCTTCGTAATATCATTCCCACTTAAGGGCACTTATACTCTGCCTGACGGCACCGATTCTCCATTCAAAAAGTGCCTTTCATTTTTCCAACTTCACGCCCTCAAATTTCCACCTAAAAGCTCGATTTTTTTCAAATTCTCCTGGAATTTCAGACAGTTCTCTGAGATTTCACACTTTCGGGATTTCTGTATTCTCAATTTTTTGCATTATTTAAGCGCCTATCCAAATGGAATTTTTTGAAATATACAAAATCGATTTGTCAAGGGCACTCCAATGAATTTTCTGAAAAAAATTCATGAACAACCGCCGAAAAACGATTATGAAGTCAATTTTCATATAGACTCTAAAATTCAACCCGATTATTTTATGCTGAAAAAAGACTTTCTCAGAGAGAAGAAATTGGAGTGTCCTCAAGACATCCTTTAACCTCAATTCAAGGGAAAAATCAAGCTTATAGGTGAAAAAATGGGGGCGTAAACTCGGAAAAATGAATGGAGAATCGGTGCCGAAGCCGATTTTTTCATGCGAAAAAATAATTTTATCACAGGGAAGAAATTGGAGTGCTCTCAAGATATCCTTCAACTCCAATTTAAAAAAAAAATTAAGCTTTCAGGTGAAAAATCGAATGGAGAATCGGTGCCGTAGCCGTCGGCCAGAGTATAACGGCCCCTCAACTATTATAAGTCCCTTATTCATTTCACCAAATTTCCCACGAAATCAGAACGATATTATCCAACATCCAGCAGAACCCCCAGTATAGCTGAATTTACATCTCAGCTAATCGGACATATCGAATTGCGGTGAGTGATATATTTGTTACGGGCAATGTTAATAATTGGGCATTGTTTATAATGCCCGGGCAATTTGAAAAGTGCCCAAAAGGATTTGACAAAATGATGAATAATGTTGCAAATATTACATTGCCCGGTCATTATGTATAATGCTTCAAGATAAGTGGGCAGTTTAAAAATCATTTTTATTCATATTTATTATAAATAATAACAAATTTTTACATGCCTAACTGACAAAGTAACAAAAAATAACTAACAAATAAAATTTCACATGCTGACAAACAAACGGGTAGCGATGAAATAAGTAGGTACAAAAAAAAATAAGTCCAAATAAAAATAATGTATTAGATATGTAGGTACGTATTTACAAATTTATATTTACACAACATGTCAATATCTAGCAATGCATAGAGGGTCTATTTAATAGAGCAGCTTCCACATTGGTGACATTTCGAGTTACATAGCTTTTTTTCTTTAGGACACTTGCACTTATCGGATTTGCATCCACCGTTATGTAGGCCACTCACGATGCGTTTCTACGGGACTCTGTCTGGGATGACAACCTTGCACATTGCCATGAACAAAGCATATTTTCCACGTCCTGATTCGCACGTTCTACGGAATCCTGCTTTTGATAGTGTCTGGGCTTCCCATGCACCATCTTCAACTCGGGCCACATGCTACATGGTTCGCTAATAGTACTGTTAGCAAATTCTCTCCCATTATCACCCTGCAAAATACTGGGCTTAACAAAAATTGCAAAAATATCCAAAAGCACACCACACGCACGTGGTTATCTCATTGCTGTCAATTAATCAAAGTGCCCAAAGAAATAATAGCGCTATTTATAATGACCGGGCAATGTGAGAAATTATTGTAAAGTAATTCAAATTTATCAAATTGTTCAATTTTAATGGTCACTATTCATAATAACCAAGCATTATGAATACTGACCCAAATAATTACTTTGCCCGTAACATATTCATTGCTCAATCCAGTAACCCAACCGAACGTTCATTTCACCTATCGAATTCATATGTCAGCGATCTATGTGGATTACTATCATTCTTATAAATGAACTTCCTCAGCTTCCCCTACTTTCGAATCTGAGCGGCTCATCCGCCCAGTATATGGTTTTTAACGAAAAATTATTCCTAGGGTATGAATAAGAAATTCTTTCATCTCCCCAAAATTTTGCAACAATAATCTTTCTGTGAGAGCAGAGAGAAATAGAGCAAACGCAACAAAATGAGATTCAAATTATACCTTTTGCGGTCACCAGAGTCAGGAGATTCATAAAAGCCTAGTCCTTCACTGCTATTATTCGAAATTCGTTGTGAGGCTATTCAAATTCATCAGGATATCGCTTCATTCAATGGATATGTATGCATATCGAGTCAGGATCTACCATTTTGAGCTTCAATCCGGATTATTCTGCAGAGAGTTTCATTGGACTTTCATTGTTCATATGGGTTGAATTATTGAATGCGGTACACAGGGAGAAGGGATCAATAACACTAATTACCCACTTTCCCACAAAGTACTGAACATGCATATTGTTAGGAAATAGAGCTCAATGATAACCAGGCACGTAGCGAGGGGGGGGGCTCGGGGGCCCGTGCCCCCCCCCGAAATATCAAAAAATGCCTGTATATTTGACAAAATTTGCAATGTTTACTTATTGTGGGCCCCCCCCGAAATTGTGGGCCCCCCCCGAAAGAAAATCCTGGCTACGTGCCTGATGATAACTTTGGAATTATATTTGAGCATAATTGAGTGTACAGATAAACTGAAACAGACATCGGAGTGGATAATAATTTGTGTTGGATCGATGAAAGTTTTGAAACGATTGAGAAATTCCTTTTTTTCATAGCAAAGAATTGCAATTATGAGTGATAAATGGCACGACGGTATGAAGGATGGGTTACATTTCAAATACATATCTCGGAGCCAACTTACGACAACCATTTGAAAGAAAATTCTTTCAAATGAAGTTATACAGTTTAAATAAACTGTATAACTTCATTCAGTTTGGAAATACCATCAGCAAACATCAATAACGTTTATTCATATTCATGTCATACTCATTTCCAACGACAAGGACCAATATCTTGTAACGACTGAATTTTCCGTTATACAGAAAATTGTTAATTTTGAGCGATTCAGGAATATTTGATAACTGTTGTTCAAAATTCATATTTTTATTTTTTAATACCACATAGCTCATACTGCGAATGGACTTCGTCGGTAACGAAGAATACCTAACTTTATGACTTTCTTCGAATCTGTGGTCTGAAGGACCCAGAACATCTCAAAACATTCTACCTGTTCTCATTATACTTCTGCGACTTGTCTACCAACGAACACAAACGGCCTTCAGTTCGCAACCCTATCAGAGTTAATCTCGTATTGTTCCCCACACCGGAACCCGTTGGTTTCGGTTTCGTATCTAAAAAGTGAATTCGTTTCGTGAAATAAAAGACTATTCATCTTCAAGAGGTCACAGAAAACTAGCAGATATATCTCTTAAGTATACCAACCATTCCTTCAGTGATAACTTTGTGGCATTTGCTTTTACAGGGTGGGGCAGAAGAACCTATCCGATTTCAAATCCCTTTTTCTCAGAAGAGAGAGCAGGTAGAGTAGTGGGGTAAAAACCGTTAGAAAGCTGGTTTTATGCCATTTGTCAGTAGTCAACATGCCTTGGTCTGGTGAACATCGTGCTTTTGTTATTGAGCGGTTTATCGAATGCGGCGGTTCGATAATTGCTACACAACGTGCTTTTCGAATTCATTTCGGACTCGGGCGTCATGATCCTGTTCCACATCACGCTACGATTAAAGTGTGGGTGTCAAATTTTAGACAGACGAGTTCAGCATTGAAAAAGAAGTCGCCTGGACGTCCCAGGACAGCAACAGGACCTGAAAACGTGGCCAATGTGAGAGCCGCGATTGAACGTTCCCCGCGTCGTTCGGCGCGAAAACATTCGCTCGCTTTGGGGATTTCCAACCGCAGTATTCGGCGAATTTTGCACCGGGACCTCAAAATGCATCCCTACAAAATGTTTGTTGCACAGAAATTAAGTGAAAGGGATTTTGAAACCCGTACGAACCTGTGTCGCGATCTCCGAGAACTGCCAAACGACGATGTTGTGCTCTTCACGGACGAAGCCCATTTTCACCTTTGTGGCGCCGTAAACAGGCAGAATTTGGGGTTACCTCAAATCGAAGGTTTACCAGCATCGACCAAGGACCCTTCTTGCTTTACGAAGGGAAATTGCTCGGGCAATTGAAGAAATTCCTGTGGAAATGACGGTGAAAGTCATGGAAAGCTACCGCGAGCGCCTAAATAAGTGTATCCGCTCCCAAGGACGACATTTGAGTGATGTGCTTTTCAAAATTTAAATTTAAAAATGGCATAAAATTTGCGATATGTTAATAAAAAAAAATTTTTGACAAGCTGAGTGGTTTTAATTTTATAACGTTTTGAAATCGGATAGGTTTTTCTGCCCCACCCTGTATTTCATACATACATTTTTTCTTTATGAGAATTGGTATAGCTGTCCATTCTTTTCTCCAAGAGAGCTCTTGTACAATTTGACACCTTTTCACCGAAGTTTATCTGCAAAAGCTTCGGCAACATCGCCGAAGCTTCTTCTCTAATGTACCGTTCACACGAGGCCAGTAGCCGGAACAGTTCAGTGTGCCTGTCCAGTAAGCCTGTTCAGCAAGCCAGTCCAGAAAGCCAGTGGATTAAACTTCATAATTATGATATTCCTGTCTTTCTAGATATGGTCCATTAGAAATTTCATCCAACTTTTCGCCTACAACATGTAGATCAGACTCTCGTGATTTCGAGTCACAATGAGAAACACCTCAATAGCAGGCACTGAAGATTAAATTCACTTTGGAAGTAGAGAAAGATGGTCTACTACCTTTTCTGAATACTGGATGTATTGGTTATTAGGAAGCCTAATGGAAAACATGGACACGGGGTTTATAGAGAACCTACCCACACAGACAGATATCCCCAACAAAAGCAGGCTGTGTTCAAACATACAGGGTCTTTCACGAGGAACCTCACCCATATTTATACGGGAAACTACCGAACGTATTTTCATGAAATTCAGCACTTATAAGTATTTCACGATGCTGATGAAATCTGAAATATTTTCAAGGCATGAGCACCTCCGGTTTTTCCGGAAATGACGTCAACTTCCGTTTTTCAAGTTAGAACACCATTTTTCTATTGCAGAAATAGATTCCTTAGAAAATTTCAAGTTATTTTGATGTAACATTTTTCAGTTTTGGTTGGAAAATTCTCTCTGAGCGGGAAAATTCGAAAAAAAAAATCGAAAATAGAGCTCCGCTGAAACAAGAATAACTCGAGGTTTTTGGATGGAAAATTTTCATTTTTGGGATTTTTCAAGATGTAAGATTGATGTATCCACTTTAAAAATCGAAATCGCGATTCATGATAGAGGGGGTGAAAAAATCGCTTTCAAAGTTAGGGATGACAAAATCGTGAAAAATCAATTTTTTCAATTTAGAACCCCATTTTTTTATGGCAGATATTGAATCTACGTTGAAAAATAATGTGAGTGTATGCATCACACCCTTGCCCTAAAGTGGATATTAACTCAGAAAATATCCATTTTAGGGCAAGGGTGATGCATACACTCACATTATTTTTTAACGTATATTCAATATCTGCCATAAAAAAATGGGGTTCTAATTTGAAAAAATTGATTTTTCACGATTTTGTCATCCCTAACTTTGAAAGCGATTTTTTCACCCCCTTTTTCATGAATCGCCATTTCGATTTTTAAAGTGGATACATCAATCTTACATCTTGAAAAATCCCCAAAATGAAAATTTTCCATCCAAAAACCTCGAAGTTATTCTTGTTTCAGCGGAGCTCTATTTTCGATTTTTTTTTCGAATTTTCCCGCTCAGAGAGAATTTTCCAACCAAAACTGAAAAATGTTACATCAAAATAACTTGAAATTTTCTAAGGAATCTATTTCTGCAATAAAAAAATGGTGTTCTAATTTGAAAAACGGAAGTTGACGTCATTTCCGGAAAAACCGGAAGTGCTCATGCCTTGAAAATATTTTAGATTTCATCAGCATCGTGAAATGCTTATAAGTGCTGAATTTCATGAAAATACGTTCAGTAGTTTCCGGTATAAATATGGGTGAGGTTCCTCGTGAAAGACCCTGTATTTCCATTGGTTTCAACTAACAACATGAACAGTAATGATGACACATGCATGCATGGTTGCCAGCAATTTACAATGCTAAAACTAAATCTGTCCGAAGCGGAGGGTTTGAATCGACCGGCCACACCGGCGGTGGAGCTTCGATCATAAATAGAGTGATACTTACCGTAACATACCAATTCGAAGCACTCAATTGTTAGGTCACAACCTTCGACCGAGATACCGTGAAGTTGCCTACCACTGATGTTGGCGTTTGGTGGCATTCTTTTTGGACCACGGCCAGAAAACACGGAATATTCTGATATGGAGGAAAGTAGATTTTCTATGGCGTACGCAAAACATTTTCATTCTGAAACATTCTGGTGATCATGCGTATTCTTTGTATTCTATTTTTCGACTTCTGGACTCTGTATTGGCTGACGAATGCTCGTAGGAAATGAAAGAGTAGGATCCGGAAGACTTCCTTCCCTAGCTTCCGCTGGGAATAGGCTTTATTGCTTGGTTGGAATTGAATTGTTGCGTAATGGAGCTTACATTTCTGGGTTTCATTGTGAATGCGGTTTTACTCTTATTGTGTTTTGGATTATTCAAGTGCAATAATTGCGTTCAGTTATTGATTTTGTTGGTTTGTCTACTATGAATGAATGAAGTACCAACATTTCTTGCATGATGAAAAATGAAATGACTCTAATCTACGCCAACAATACGGTTTTATTCAAATTTCAATCTGATATTTGATTCATTGTATGAATTCATTTTATTTGCGTAAGCAATCGATTTTACCAGCCTCCTGGGTGGACCCATTAACGTCGAAGCAGAATATTACTAGGTTGGACTAAACCCTTGTGAGAAACATATTCTGGATTATTCCTTATTCTGGAGAAGGTGTCTTCATCTATGCATAAGATTGCAGTACCAAACTCTCTGAGCTTCAAGGAGATAATTGCTGAACATTGGCAACAGTTCTTCAAGAGAGAGTCCACGTTGAAGAGGCTTGAGAATCCTTTCCTTCGAGGACTTCGTTCTAAATATACTCTACTCTACACGTACGTAACTAATAATGTGTGTTGGACATTAGAGAGTCTGGTATTATCATTCTGATTTGGTATAGTCTTTTTGATTTACATCACACCCATCCTTCATTCCCTCGAGAAAAATATACATACTCTTTGTGATCGATATTCGAACGTTTTCTTATGCACAATTCAGCTGGAATATGAAATATTCCAATTGTGAATTGACAAGCCAGAAATCTTCAGCGCCGATGAATCTTGTCCGATTCTAGAGCCTTCCACTAAAATATTTCATGCTCTCTGCGACGGGACATCGCCTCAATATCCACTAAGGAAATTTATTCCATATGCGCATTCGCCATTTAGTGTCTCCTATATATCAGAGCTCTGGATTGCGACGGTTCTTCCATCGCTGCATTCCAATTCTTTCTACCATAAGCTCTGACCCTGAATTTTTTGCTATCTCATTGTAGTCAATCTTTCTCCGGAGCTCAGAGGCGACACGAGAATATGAATGGAGATAGAAGCCGATTTTTGATAATTTTCTACTTTCTTTTGTGAATATGTGAACAAATCTTCTTCTTTGAATCAACTATTAAATACTTTACTTAACGTTATGTCCTCTTTTTATAGAATCAATTGTCTAGTGGTTTTCGAGTACTGGGATTGATTTACTTTTTTTTATTTAAAAAAGCTTTAGGTAAACTTTCATTACTTCGCTATACTTGGAATCCTAGAGAGCTATTTCGGGCATGGGTTAGCAATATGCCGTGTATTATTTACGGATAATGAAATGCGTCTCTGATTATACAAGGTTGTTCGCAATCCGATGCTGTATATGATGCGATGTATTGAAAGAGAATTAAACGATTTAACATACTCCCGTACCTAAATTGTAAGATTTTCGAAATGAAAGCTAGAATTCATGCGATTGAGATGCATTTCGTAATCGGAACCCATAAAATGTCATGAAACATGTAAATTATTATTTTGAGCCGTAAATGGCTTCAAACGATAATGTTTGCAATAACCCTCGAACGTAATGTCCTAGGAACTTGAAATTTTCTGGATGGTCGTTCGAAATTTTGTTTTCCTGATCATTTCGAAACTAAGGATTCGATCGATATAAAATTTTGTGTCGCGTTACCCGAACAATGAGAAATTCTAACCAATTATCGGATCAATTTTCTCAATATTTCTGTCATAATAATAGATTCGGGATCATGGACGATTTCTCCGAAAGCTGTCAAATCTTAAAATCGAATCTACCTACAAGGTGAACGCACAGATATTGATGCTCCAAATCTCCTGACTGCACTTTGTTTCAAATGAACCATTTTTTAATATTGTTGTGTCTCATGTCGCAACATCTGGACGAATTAAATGCCATATCGCTTTTGAGAATGTTGTATAGATGAACTGATTTGAACCATACGGAATCGAACCTTGAACTACAATATTGATTCATATTCCCTCAGTTACAATTCTCGTTCTTTGTTCAAATAAAAATACCCTTTTTCGAGTGATTCATGGTTCGCTACTGAAAAGGTTCTCCACCCAAGAATTTAGGTCAAGTTTAGGGTATTCATCTGGTTTTTTGAGACAATTACCATGTCCTGTGAACCTTCATTCAGTTTCTCAGTATAGGCTCATAAAATTAAATATATGGTGAGTTTTTTATTGCAGTTCAAGTTGCATTTGGGAACACATGGCAGAATCGAATACAAAATCGTCCAAGGTTTCTCTCATTGATCTGTAGATTCAAGAAATGGGTTGTTTAGCGAAGCGTTTTTCGATTCTGACACCCAGAGGAAATGAACCTTCCTCCTTTTCCAGCTTATCTTTAACACCCCATGTTACAGAGACAAGCGGTCAGTAGAGTATTAGGAATCGAACAGTAATGATTCAGTTGTAAATCAAAATCGCCGGTTATTAATCAGTTGTAAATCACAATAACACCGTGCTACCTTGCTATACATTTTCATATAGAAGGTACATTTCATAATTTATTCTTGCTATACATTTTCATATAGAAGGTTGAGTTTGTAATCGTCGGTCAATAACCTATTTTCAATAAGTAATTAGTTATTTTTTGTGATTCACAAGACTTTGCTCCCTTGCTATACATTTTCATATAGAAGGAAGAGTTCATAATTATAAACATACTACTTGTATGTTTCGTGCCTGTTACCTTAGTTGAGGTAACAAGAAAAATACAGTTTATTGTTTGTAGAGTTCCACATTACTAACTCCATTATCTTCAAAATCAAGTTTAAATTGAATTATTTCTTGGAATATTAATTCGGCAACAAACGATTTGGTTTGGTTGGCGAATGAATGTCAAGCGCGTTCAAGCTATTTCCCTAAATACAAGATGGAAGGGTCCCTATATGTGAAATTAGCACATCAATAGATGAGTTCTGATTTTTCACCCTCTGACCACTCATTAGCGGCCTTTACACATGCGCGCTTTCCCACACTCCTGGGGCGTCGAGGAAAGCGTGCGAGTAAAACCATCGCGCAAATCCATAGGGAAAGCGTGTGGCGAAAGATATGAGACTGCGCTTTCTTCCAAGAAAGCGTGTCGACTTGTTGGAGCAAAGTAAAAGAAGGCGAATCTAGCGCGCAATCTTCGACGCGTGGAGTGGTCGTCAGACGAACAGTTTTGATGGCCTGCCGGTTTAACTCAGTGTTGCTTTAGGTCCTAGGAGAAAACCAACAACCACACCACTTATAGATTGTGCGTGTGTAATGGATCTTCAAGGAAGACGAAACGTCACTCTGGCAATTATTGGATTGAGGACAACAGTTAATGGGCAAATAAAAAAAGAAAAGAGAGGGTTTGGGTGAAAGAATATAGACGTCGTTATGGTCATTTGCCGTTAATATACGAGTTACGGGAAAATCACCCAGATGATTCCATTAATTATCTGATATTGAGCTCCTCATCATTCGAATTATTAATCGAAAAACTAAGATCTAAAATAGTGAAACGAGACACACCTATGAGGAGAAGTATATCAGCGTTGAAGAACGCTTAACAGCAACTCTAAGATTTTTGGCGACAGGACGATCCTACGAGAATTTGAAATTATCTACCGGGATATCTGCTCCCTCATTAAGTAAAATCATAACACAAACATAAAGCCCATCACGACGGTTCTTGTTTTTATATTCTTCGCTTTTGTTTCTCCACAGTCGAACACCCATGATCTATTATTATATTAAATCTGAACGCTGGCGTAAGGGAAAGCGCGTAGTGTCTTTTGAGAGTACCAAGACGAGACTGCCGCGCTTTCATGCATTACTCCTGCAAACGCAATCCCGCACTCCAAGTGCACCCTCTATACACATACGCGCTTTCCTTCGCTCTTTCCTATTTCAGGCCTTTCCGTACGGAAAGCGCGTATGTGTAAAGGCTGTTATTATCGTGGAGGTAGTGCTTTAAATGAACTTATTGATGCATAGGTAGGTTCTTTCAAATATTTCATGAAACAGACTCTCGGTAGTCGGTGTGCAGGCTGATATAAAAAACAAAAAATAGGGAAATCTATAGTTCTCACCTCCCAACCGCTCACAGTGGATTGTGTGATTCGATTTATGAAGTTTATTATGGGTGGGTATTCCCAAAATTTGTTGGTAACTGAAATTTGATATGGAGACCATTTGCTGTCGGTTCTTTTTATTCATTGAATGCATCATTGAAAGGAAAATGACGGCGAAAAGATTCGTTACCAGGCAAAAATTTCATTGGATAGAATTCCAATGGCGTAACCGCTCTCGAACCTGATCCATTTTGGAGATGCCATCTATGGTTCAATCTTGAGTTGATTTTCAATTTTTTCAAATTTCAAGTATGTTACGATCCACCTGACTCTACCTACAAGCTCTAACTCATCAAAACCTACCGTACAGAATATGGATGTCAAATTTGACGTCTAAAATACGATGCAGGTCGCGTTGACGGATTTCCTTTCTGGAGCTTTTCAATGAACAAGGCTGTGCTAATGGCTACTTACTACAGTACGCTCCTTAAGAAATGCTAATATGCACTCACTGTCTCATCTCTTGAAAATTCTAGGCATCACACGTAAGCAACGAAACTAATTTCCTCCTCGCCCAACAATCCAATCAGGCGACTTAATCTTGGTAGCAGAATGTCCACGAAATCCACTATTATTCCTAGACGTACATCCAATTTTGAGAGACGGTAAAATTTCATTATACCGCGAAATTGAAGGCTTATAAAAGCACCGAAACATTGGGAAGGGATGGTTTAGGAGACGAATGGATTAGGTGATAATGAAAATTGAATAGGGTCGAGGTACGTTTCGTAAAGAGAGAATTATTAGCTGAACGCAGATCTGCTCTACTCGTTCATGGGGAATGAAACTCTTCATTTCTATTTCGCTCGACTAGTTCAAACACGTTTCAAGACATAAAAACATAATTTCGCCCAATAAACACACACACATATAACCATGGTCGAAATCTGACGGTTATTCTTCAATTTTCAATTTTTTAACGAAAAACCCATTGGAAAAATATGACTGATTTTGTTCACTTCAGTATCGTGATATTCATCTCCTCACCAAACCCGCAATAGAAATATTTTTGGCACACTGAAATTCTTTTCTTGTAGAAAATTTAATACCATTTTCAAATATGTGATCGAATTCGCTGAAGCTACAAGCATAACTGATATATTAAAGATTTCATGGAAAAAATTGAAATATTTCCTGAAAACGAGAAATGTTAAATTGAAGAATAACCGTCAAGATTTCGACCATGTGTTATATGACATTTTTTGTTGTAAATCACTTGAATAATCTCACCTTGAAGTTTTGCCGTTTTGAAACTAGACACTGTAGATACTCTATATTTTAGTAATATTTTTGTACTTTTCATTTCATATACAGTATGGTGCAAATGGAAGAAATAAATTCGTAATTCCGTAAACCGGTGCCTTCAAGGAAAAATCCTGAAACCCGTCGATTTTTATTTTGAAACGGGCTATTCGTAAGGATACTTTTTTTTTGACGTAATCGCTAAAATGTTTAAATGGAAAAGTGGGTGTACATTATTTGAAAGGTCTTTTAGATGCCTATTCGGACATATCAATATGAACAGTAATTTATTTCTGTATTTGTTTGAAAAATTGATGAAATTTCATTACTACAATGAATATTCAATATGTATTATTCATTAAATACAACGAAACCTGAATTGAGTGCTCAAATTATTTACCTTCAGCTAAAATACAATGAGAAATTCATTTTTGTGTGTCAATAAATACATCATACCAATATTTAATACATTTTATTAAGAAATCTGTTGAAATTTCATCAATAATATTTGTGACAATACGCAAATCGGTTACTGTACATATTGGTATGGCTGAGTAGGTATTTAAAAGACTTTCCAAATAATGTATAACCCACATTTCAATTTCAAAAATTTAAGCGCTGACGTCATCACGCTCGCATAGATGACGTCAAAAATAAAAAGTTATCCTTACGGATAGCCCGTTTTAAGATAAAAATCGACGGGTTTCAGGATTTTTCCTCAAAGTCGCCGGTTCACGAAATAACGAATTTATTCCTCACATTTGCACCATACAGTATGTAAACTGCAAACAGAAGAACTACAGTTCCAATAAAAATGTTCACATCAGATTAATAACGTTAAGGCAACGTGCAGACGTAAATTTTCCTTCGCTTGTCCTTGATATAATTATCACATTGTAGTTTCTTGAAACTTGCTCGTTGTCAGCACGAAGTTTAAAAATCCAATAAAAAGTCAGGATATCTGTTCACCGCTTCTTATCTCCCTGAACCATATGTATCTCATTCTTGTTTCGTGCTCGTGTCGGTTAACATCGAAGAAAAATAAAATAAACTGAAGTGAATATTAGGTTGTGGATTGTGGATTGAAAGTCAAAATGCCAAAAAGAGCTCGTTCATCTCATCGAAAAAAGGACGCCCAAATGAGAAAACTGAAGAAGAAATTGAAACAAATGGAAGAACAAATCAGGAAAATTCAATCGAGTGAATCGAGCGAATCGAACCACACATATTCCAGCGAGGAATCTACAGATTCAGGTAGGTTTTACCTAATAGCAACAACAACAAAAAATAATAATAATGTGGAATAAACAGAATTCTCGATGATAAGATTTAAGAACCATTCTCTGATTGGAGATTAAGTAATTATTTATCACAGTAACTGTCCATCTGTCAATAATAACGATCGTTATTTTGACATTGTATTTGAAAATGAAATCGAGTGATTTCTTCATGAACGAATGTTGGCCTTCGATCGAAGGATCACAGCATATCACATGAAATATATACAATATATTGAAATATTTATTATAAGATAGGCGGCTTTAGAATGGAAGTTGAATGGATATGTACTTACGAGTTGTTGTTTGAAAGGAAATCGAGTGATTTCTTCACAAACAATAACAAGTCGACCTTCGTGTGAAGGATCGCTGATCAATTAACGTGAGTTGGCCTCCGGGTGGAGGATCACTTACAACATATCGAATAATTGAAACATGGAAATCCTGTAGAATACAGACTCACGAGTGATACATATATATATATAAAGCCTAAAATTGATTTAATTGCAGAATCATCAGACAACGAGTCATATAAACAGAAGGACGATATGGAAATTGAGGCACAAACACAAGATTTTAGTGTACTGGGTTCAAAACCCAATGATGAGGATGAAATGGGAAAATCTTTCCATGAAGAAATAGTAGTGCGCTGGAATACATATCTTCAAAAAGGATTCGACAAAACCCAACGTGAAGAATTAATGGCAAAATATAAACTTCCCGTGAACTGTAAAATGTTAATCCCCCCTCTGGTCAACAAGGAGATTCTGCCATGTCTACCTAAGTCAGCTAATGAATATGATCATTTTCTGATAGCCTTACAAAAACAATTAGCTCATGGACTGACGGCTGTAGGTACAGTCATAGAAACGATGATTTCTGTTGAGGAGCAAACTGAAAATGTCAAAACTCTAGCTGATGCCTGTCAGTTATTCTGCAACATCCATTACGCCATTTCAGCTCACCGAAAATATAAAATTATTCCCTATTTGAACCAGGACTGCCGAAAAGTGGCCAAAACCATGAATATAGAGGAATTTCTATTCACAAAAAATTTCGCAGAGGCCGTAAAAAATGAACAAGCTATGAAAAAAGCAAGTTCCGAATTCAAGAAAACTACTTGGCAACCGACTAATCTACCAGGCCCTTCTGGAACTCATCATTCAAGACATTTAAACTACCAGCGTCCCAAATACAAAGGCAGAATGAAAAACAAAAGGAGGGAGGAGAAGAAACCGCTTACTCGATACAGGACATTCACGAAGGAGAGGAAACACAACAGACAACAATAGATTCAGAGCAAACGGTAAGACACTATGCTGGCCGTCTAAACAAATTTTATAATTATTGGAAAACCATCACGCATGACCGAGTGGTCTTGAATTGGGTTGAAGGAATAAGTATTCCCTTTAATTCTAAGCCCATACAATATTCTGTACCCTCTGTTGAAATACCAGAAAATATGTTGGAAGAATATAAAAAATCTATTGAGGAATTAATAAAAATAGGCGCAGTTGAAAAATGTAAGCCTTGTAGAGATCAATTTCTGTCCTCATACTTTCTTGTAAAGAAACCAGATGGATCTAATAGATTCATATTAAATTTAAAAAAACTCAACACTTATATTGAGGCACCCCATTTTAAATTAGAGGACTATAGAACTGTATTGAAGCTTTTAAGTCAGGGTAGTTACCTCTCAAATATTGATCTGAAAGATGCATATTTTTTGGTTCCAGTTAGATCCAAATATAAAAAATATTTGAGATTTAGTTTCGAAAATTCAATTTATCAATTCAATTGCTTACCATTTGGTCTCAATGTGGCACCTTTTATATTTACCAAACTTTTGAGACCTGTAGCAAAGAAACTGAGACTCAAGGGAATAATTACTGTTTTTTATTTAGATGATATTCTTATAATAGGAAGTACCGAGCTGGAATGTAAAAAAAATACTGCACTAATCTTGAATGAACTAAATAGTTTAGGCTTCATTATAAATCTACAGAAAAGCACCCTCTATCCCACACAAAGATTGAAATTCTTAGGCTTCAATTACAATACAATTGATATGACAATTTCACTTCCACTAGAGAAAATCAAAGCCATTAAGGAACTAATACATTCTTTCAAAATGAGAAAAAGGTGTTCAATAAGAGAATTTTCAGTATTAATTGGTAAATTAGTATCTTCTTGTCCTGCTACGAAATACGGCTTCACTCATTTAAAACCTTTTGAAAGAGAGAAATATATTGCACTTAAGGGTAACCATAATGATTACAATAGACGGATGACTGTTCCAAAATCATTGTCAAATGAATTAGAATGGTGGTTCGTTAACATAGGACTAGGACAAGATATAAAACCTAAAAAGTTTTTCCTTGAGATAAGCTCGGATGCCTCATTAACAGGTTGGGGCGGATTTTGTGAAGGGTGTAGATGTCATGGGTTTTGGAATGAAAAGGAACAAAAAATGCACATAAACTTTTTGGAAATAAAAGCTGCTCAGTACGCTTTAAAGTCGCTAGCGAAGAATAAAGAAAATATTCATATTCTATTACGAGTAGACAATCAAACAGCTATTTCCTGTATAAACAAAGGTGGTAGCATTAAATATCCAAAGTTAAACGAAGCTACTACAGAACTATGGCAGTGGTGTGAAAAAAGAAATATTTCAGTATTTGCCAGTTACATTGCCTCATCTGATAACGTAGAGGCAGATGTGGAATCTAGATCACTGTCCATTGACATAGAATATGAACTGAATAACAGAGCCTTTAAGCAAATTACAAAAACATTTGGAATACCCGAGATAGATTTGTTTGCAACTAGAATTAACAAAAAATGTGACAAATTTATTTCATGGTTTCCAGACCCAGAGTCTCTTTATATTGATGCGTTTACAGTAAATTGGTCAAAATTTTATTTTTATGCTTTTCCCCCCTTTTCTATTATAACAAAAATATTGGAGAAAATGATACTGGAAAAAGCCTTAGGAATAGTTGTTGTTCCTAACTGGCCCTCACAGCCATGGTACCCAGTTTTCAATAGAATCCTGACAAAAAGCCCCATAGTATTCAAACCTGATGAATATTTACTTATTTCTCCTTTTAGGGAGAGTCATCCGCTCCACAGAGAAATTTCCCTGGTGGCAGGGAGATTGTACGGCGGTCTCTATTGAAAAAAGGTGTACCAGAGGCCGCAATTGAAGTCATAACAGCATCAATTTCCAAAGGAACCCTGAAACAATATACAGCTTGTTTTAAAAAATATTGGGAGTTTTCAATAATGAATAATCAGGATCCACTAGTCTACAACCTAGAACATTATTTGAATTTCTTAACAGAGGTATTGAATAATGGACATTCCTTCTCTGTCATCAACTCATACAGATCGGCCTTGAATTTAATTTTTAGTCCTATGAGTTCTGTAGACGAAAAAGTTATAATAAGATTTTTGAAAGGAATATCCAACATTCGCCCACCAAAACCTAAGTATGCATCCACTTGGGATCCGGATCCTATTTTGGAACAATTGGGAAAATGGTATCCTTTAGAAACTCTGAGCATGGAGAATCTCACTTATAAGCTCGTAACTCTCATGGCTCTCACGTCTGCAAGTAGGGTACAAACATTGGCGTTAATTAAGATCGAAAATATCAAAGTGTTAAGTGGAAAAATTGAAATTAGAATTCCTGATAGAGTAAAAACATCCGCACGTGGAAGATGTCAACCCTTACTAATTTTTCCATATTTTAAGAAAAAACCGGAGCTGTGTGTGGCATCCACAATTGAATTTTATATTGAAAAATCATCATCCCAACGAAAAGGACAACAGAATCTGATTCTCACCCATAAAAAACCAATTCACGCGGCCTCTTCGCAGACAATCAGTCGTTGGATAAAGAAAACACTACACATAGGTGGTATAGATATTTCAATGTTCTCAGCCCATAGTACTCGCCACGCATCAACTTCCGCTGCGTTTAGAGCAGGCGTAAGCATAGAGCAAATCAGAAATACGGCGGGATGGACATCATCCTCCCACACATTCTTCAAATTTTATAATAGACCAGTAAAAGATTCAAGTGACACATTCGCTAAGGCTATAGTAAAATGCTGAGTAGGTCCTTGAGTCTTGAGTTTGTCGTTACCACTACTATTACCAGATACTTGATAGCTTATATACTTATAATATTTTGTTCTCTGTTTGGCATTTCTGAGTTGAATTGTACTTCAATGGAACTGTATATTAATTATGGAATAAACACTATTATTGTTGTTATATATCAGTTGAAATATGATTTGTAAATATAATCTAGATCATTATAGATTATCTCGATTATCATTAATAAAACTTGGTATAGTCTACCTAACTCTTTTATATAAATTTTCTGCGAATAATTGTGGCCAGAATTACAAAATTTGACCACTAGGTACTCTGAACATCTACAATGTGATAATTATATCAAGGACAAGCGAAGGAAAATTATAAGATTAATCGACTTACCTTAAGGAAGATTAATCCTAATTTTCCGAGCTTGTCCGAAGATATAATTACCCTACCCACCCTATACAACCCAAATGCGGTCAAATTTTTGTTTTTGTTTCTCCACTCGCACTCAAAGAATGAGATACATATGGTTCAGGGAGATAAGAAGCGGTGAACAGATATCCTGACTTTTTATTGGATTTTTAAACTTCGTGCTGACAACGAGCAAGTTTCAAGAAACTACAATGTGATAATTATATCTTCGGACAAGCTCGGAAAATTAGGATTAATCTTCCTTAAGGTAAGTCGATTAATCTTATAATTTAATTGAAAACGGGAAAAAACGTAAAGTGTCGTTACTTGAAAAATTTTGAGTATTTTTCTACGATTTGTTGCCTATTGGAACTTTTCCCTCATATGAATTTTGCTCCATCATAATATATTCCTTCTATTTCAGATACAAGCAGAGAAACCCATAAAAAAGTTCTAAGAAAATATTTGTTATCTTTTGGACGAGAAGGCAATTTTCTTCGTTTTATTTTTACAGTAGTAGATGATGAAGTTCGTACATCAAAACTTGACAATTTCACACCAATCTCAGAAGCCCGTGACTTTCATTATGAAAGTCGAAACTTCTATTCATTTCATCTCTCAACCAACCACTTCGGCAAGTTTAATTAGTAACCCTCGTTTCAATTGCTAATATACTTGTAGGCTTTCTTCATTAACGAGTCAGGTGAAGTTTCACTTCATTCCGAAATGCTTTTATGAAACTTGTAGTATCGTTAGGTGAGTATATTTCAACCCAACCTATTGATTATTTCAAGCTCTTTTGAGGGTTTAATATGGAGTCTTTATATTACTCCATGACCGACCTCGCCGTTATTTAAATGATATACAATGTTGATGAACTCAATTTTCGAACGAATTGGCTACACTTTTTGTGCGTATCTATTAGAAAATTCCATACCTATTGAGAATTCCAAAGATAGGAAATAGTTGTGTCTGAATACTGACTTATCAAAATGATGTCTTTGATTTTTTTGTAGATTCCTACCCAGAACGAAACAATTTTGTCTCATACCATTTTCGAAATTCAGCTTCGTTTGAAAGATCAGGGTTTCGAATAAGACTATTTGAAAACGAAAAATATTCATATTCCCCAAAGGACCGACCATTTGGAAAAATAAAAGTTGTTTGCACAAATGTGCTGTTTTCGAGTTATTCAGAATTTTATTCGATATAATCATGGGCGTAGCTAGCCTTTTTTCCTGGGGGGGGGCCTGAGGGGGCACAGTGGAAAACGAGCAAGGAAAAACAAATGTGTTTTTCAGTTTTTCGGGGGCACCGTGGATTCTGGGGGGGGCCGTGCCCCCCAGGCCCCCCCCTATCTACGCCCATGGATATAATTATGATAAGAGTTGAATTATTTGAAATATGTATTATAAAAAAAGATTGTGAATTGTTAATACTGTTTCGGGACATTAATTACGTGCATTTTATCCAGGCACGTACTGACACTGTTCCGAATTAAGAAAAATGCAAAATATAAGAAAAAGTTTCTTTCGACCTCAAGAATCTGCAATTGATACCTCTCTTCATAAAGAGTTCTTCATTGAGCACTCCTATCTTTGAATTGAACAAATAAAGTGCGTGTGTGTGTGTGATATCATCGAAATTTTTGTTCTTTTTTTTTCAATCATTAGTCATTTGTTATAACCTTCAATTATTCACAAGGCCTGGTAATATTTCATATCTTTCCCAATATGCAATGAGAAATATAAAGGATTTTTCAATTAGAGGAGGGTGCCGCAGCCCTCTCCCCAGAGATTCATAGTGGTAAAACAAAAATTGCGATTTCTGCATAACTGAGAATCGTGAAAACCTTACCAGAGATATCCTTTTCGGGGGGTTACGCTTTTACTCTCAATGCCAGATTCAAGATTTTTGATTGCCCTGTTATTAATCTTTTTCAGTTAAACTGAAACTGAGTCGATTCCTATAAACTGTATGCATATAGACATTGCTAAGGCAATGGATTGTATCGGATCTATAACCGAAAATATTTCGTAGCTAAGGCAAAATTCTGAAACCCAATTCAAATCTATTTTTGATAAAGTGAAAGAGATAGGTATACCAGAACTATGAGATAAATATAAAATTTCCAAGAAGATATTTTATTTCCATTTCAATTCTTATTTCCGAAAAAAATGATGATGATACTAAAAATTAAGAATATTTCACGAAACTTCGTAAATTTTATGAGAGTAACGTTATGGAAAATGAGGAATTTGTAACCGAAAATTTGCTGGAATGTGAATATATCCTATGGAGTGCGGAGAATTCAGAGATAAAGAAGTATCGTCCAATAGATATATTAGCACATTATATCAACAAAGAATTGTATCCACACATTTATTTATTGGTTAAAATATTTTGTACCAGAGAAGAGTTTCTCGACTCTGGGACATTTAAAAACATATCTGAGAAACTCTATGTCTGAAAATAGACTGACGGGCTTAGCCTTGTAAAACATTTGTAATGAAATTCATATCGACCCGGAAAAAATAATTGAAAAACTTGCTGAAGATTATCGACGTCTTGATTTTGTAATTTAATAGTTTGTTTTTAATTTCGTCTGCTCATGTTTTGGATAAGTTTGTTTCACATACCTAGGAGCTCCTAGCACATACTGTTACACATAATATGTGTATAAGCACATGTAAGCACAGAATTTCCAGAAAACAAACAACAGAAACTCGTTCGCCCTGTAGAATGCATTGGCAACAAGAAATGCCTTCATTCCTCCCATGAAACTCTCGTTAAGTAGGCAAGTCAAATTTGCCACTTAAAAAACCCGAGGAAACCTATAAAAAGAGACCATTTTTCAAAATATCATAGATTTCGTTAATTCAAAAGAGAATAAACGATATAATAATAAGTGGAACGTGAATTGATTAGTTATTTGATCATATGAACAATTTTCGTGAGTCGTCTCTAAATTCAACGTGACTGCTTTCCTTCTTGTTATACGTTTATTAGGTTTAAAAGAAGTTTAATTTTATCTGAATCCTTGGCTTGAGTTCCGGCGCTATCGTTCTTCACAGTGGGTAAATGAAGATAAATCAGCAGCAAATTCAATTTCTTAAGCAATCAACTTACCGTAAAATTATTCATATTATACTCGCGAAATTGTGAGTTCGAGCGCACAAAATTGAAATGAGAAGTTATTGCTCGTTTTATCTTGAAAAATATGAAGGCAAATAACGAATTTTATTCTCCAGCGATACAGCTTCTACCCTCTGCCAAGTTTTTCATCTTCAGGTTTTTTCACTGAGCATATATGAAAATTGCGCTGACGTGAAATCAGAAGCTCTTGCGCGTCAAGTTTATAGCAAGAGCTATCACCCATCTAGGTAAAGAAACCGCCCTATGCTGTTTAGCTTCCAGATTGAAACATTTTTTTAATTTTCTAGTTTGAAGATCCTGACAAAATTTCGCATTTGAGTTGATCGATATTTTGCCATCTTAGATGGCTGATGTCAGAAATCCCTTAATTTCAGATTACAGTTGGCCTGCTTTCAGCCACGAAAAAGAAGCTTTTTTGTCATGAAGTCTGAGAATTTGCCGTGCTTTCTATAGTGGTCTTTTGTCGGTTTTGCAGGCTAAGAGGTGTGTATCCCTTGACATCTGTTGCCAATTTCATCTGAGTGGCTGCCTTCATTTTGCCTTTAGGGTTCAACAGCCGTCGTCCTTAAGCGGCCTACAGACGAACAACCTGTGTTGACAACTATGTTGTCAACACGCCGTGTTGACAACCAAGTTGATCGTCTGTGGGCCGGTTGGTCTTCGGTATCAACCAACAACCGGCCCACAGACGATCAACTTGGTTGTCAACACGGCGTGTTGACAACATAGTTGTCAACTAAGTTGTTCGTCTGTAGGCCGCTTAAGCGTTATGGAGCCTTATCATAGATTCATTGGTGTCATTTCGCGATAAGTGAGTCGCTCTAACTCAAATCAGCGTCTGACTTTTTCAAGTTTCCGAGAGTGTAGGTAAGAACTGGCCAAATAGTTCAAGATATAGATTTGGTTTTTTGCAAAAGGCTTGGCTTGGCTTGGCTTGGCTTGGCTTGGCTTGGCTTGGCTTGGCTTGGCTTGGCTTGGCTTGGCTTGGCTTGGCTTGGCTTGGCTTGGCTTGGCTTGGCTTGGCTTGGCTTGGCTTGGCTTGGCTTGGCTTGGCTTGGCTTGGCTTGGCTTGGCTTGGCTTGGCTTGGCTTGGCTTGGCTTGGCTTGGCTTGGCTTGGCTTGGCTTGGCTTGGCTTGGCTTGGCTTGGCTTGGCTTGGCTTGGCTTGGCTTGGCTTGGCTTGGCTTGGCTTGGCTTGGCTTGGCTTGGCTTGGCTTGGCTTGGCTTGGCTTGGCTTGGCTTGGCTTGGCTTGGCTTGGCTTGGCTTGGCTTGGCTTGGCTTGGCTTGGCTTGGCTTGGCTTGGCTTGGCTTGGCTTGGCTTGGCTTGGCTTGGCTTGGCTTGGCTTGGCTTGGCTTGGCTTGGCTTGGCTTGGCTTGGCTTGGCTTGGCTTGGCTTGGCTTGGCTTGGCTTGGCTTGGCTTGGCTTGGCTTGGCTTGGCTTGGCTTGGCTTGGCTTGGCTTGGCTTGGCTTGGCTTGGCTTGGCTTGGCTTGGCTTGGCTTGGCTTGGCTTGGCTTGGCTTGGCTTGGCTTGGCTTGGCTTGGCTTGGCTTGGCTTGGCTTGGCTTGGCTTGGCTTGGCTTGGCTTGGCTTGGCTTGGCTTGGCTTGGCTTGGCTTGGCTTGGCTTGGCTTGGCTTGGCTTGGCTTGGCTTGGCTTGGCTTGGCTTGGCTTGGCTTGGCTTGGCTTGGCTTGGCTTGGCTTGGCTTGGCTTGGCTTGGCTTGGCTTGGCTTGGCTTGGCTTGGCTTGGCTTGGCTTGGCTTGGCTTGGCTTGGCTTGGCTTGGCTTGGCTTGGCTTGGCTTGGCTTGGCTTGGCTTGGCTTGGCTTGGCTTGGCTTGGCTTGGCTTGGCTTGGCTTGGCTTGGCTTGGCTTGGCTTGGCTTGGCTTGGCTTGGCTTGGCTTGGCTTGGCTTGGCTTGGCTTGGCTTGGCTTGGCTTGGCTTGGCTTGGCTTGGCTTGGCTTGGCTTGGCTTGGCTTGGCTTGGCTTGGCTTGGCTTGGCTTGGCTTGGCTTGGTAATTAAATCCATATATTGTGCAAAGTCGATTTTCAAAAGTGGTATACCAATTCTTGGATTATGTGGTGTGCCTAGATATTTGTATACATTCTCTGGTAACAAATTGAAAATGTTCTAAAATTGTTCCTGTGTGCCCTCCACTTCTTCCTTCTCGAGTTCTCGATGTTGATTATGGTGCATTTATCGGGACCAAAGGACATGCCAATATCGGTACAGAAGGAGCTTGCTGTATCTGTGAAGGTTGAACGCTGATTTGGTTCACGACGAATAGTTTGAATATTTTAAATAGTTTGAAATTGTCTAAATACAATGAATGGGGCAATTTTCTCTGATTCCCCGAAGCAAATCACCACTCAGGGATTCAGTGCCATAAAAATCACATAGTTGAGATCTGCTTGAAATATTCGCCCGGACATGTTTATGTTTGCCACGTTGATGTTAATGATCAGGATATTTAGTCTCCATTAACTCATAACATGTTGCAGCACAGATTGTATACCTAATCTCACCATTATTATTATCGTTTGCTGATCTTTTTATTCCACTAGTTTTATATCAGTATGATTATTCAGAACGTTAAGAAAGAAGGTCTTTTTTATCTTATTCTCTTGTAGAATTTTTCGAAATCTATGTTTTATGGTCGCTAAGTAATTCTGGTAGCTTTCACCATAGCGGGGGTATCGAGACTAGACTCTCCCTTGAAGGTATCCTAATTGATATAAATGATGAAATAAAAATAGAATAGTGTAGAGTAAATTCAGGTAGCCATGAAATTTTTCATCTAGTTTTCACGCCTGAACTATCTCAGGCATCTCAAGCGAGTTGATTAACTATTCATGAAAGCTGCTAAATACTCATTCCAAGATCCAGAAACTTTAATTATATCCTTAGGGGATGTTTCAAGAAACAACATCTTCTGAACTGAATATCTCCCTGAGTTTCTTACAGAACAATCAAAACGTGGATGAGCTGATAAGGGGTTCATTATATTAACTTCATTTCACGCAGTCATGACATCAATTACATTTAATATTTGATGGAGGAAACAAAGAAGGATGAGCCGAGTTAATTACGAATTTCATCTCGACATTTCTTGTTTCGTTGATAGGTAACGAGCTGAATTTCCATAGCAGCAAGAACCATATCTAGAAACATAGATGCGTAGAATCCATGGTGTAACGACTCCAACTAAAAATCGTGACCAAAAATTGTAGATCAAAAACGGCACTCTATACCTTTTCAACTTCAACTTGGGAACTATCAAAATCAAAATGTGAATTAACATATTCAAATTGGGAATAGGTAATCAAAATCAGATTGGGAATAATCAATTTCATATTGGAATGACATCCATGCGAATCAGATCTTTGAATTACTCGATATGTAATTAACTCTCAAATTTGTCCAAAGTGAGTAACGAACGATAAGTCTACAATTTCTTTTTCATAATCATGCCTTAAACAAAGAAGATAGATGCAGAATCTAATCAGTGCCAACACCAGGTATTCTATGTATCTATCTATACCTTTTCAACTTCAAATTGGGAACTATCAGAATCAAATTGGGAACTAACATATTCAAATTGGGAATAATCAAAATCAGATTGGAAATAATCAATTTCATATTGGAATGACATCCATGTGAATCAGATCTTTGAATTACTCGATATGTAATTAACTCTCAAATTTGTCCAAAGTGAGTAACGAACGATAAGTCTACAATTTCTTTTTCATAATCATGCCTTAAACAAAGAAGATAGATGCAGAATCTAATCAGTGCCAACACCAGGTATTCTATGTATCTATCTATACCTTTTCAACTTCAAATTGGGAACTATCAGAATCAAATTGGGAACTAACATATTCAAATTGGGAATAATCAAAATCAGATTGGAAATAATCAATTTCATATTGGAATGACATCCATGTGAATCAGATCTTTGAATTACGGTGAATTTCCATGCATCCGTCATCCGATGATACGATCGTCCGAAAGTGTTGTGATTGGCGGAAATATTCAAAATTGAAAGAGCGCCAAACATTCGTCCGAAAGTTTCAACTCTCTTCCGTTATCGGAAAAATATTTAACTTTTGTCCGTTATCGTATCAGATTTGACATAACTTTTTGAATGTTTGGCGTTCTCTTCTTTTTGGAGAAGAATATAAATATAGGTATCAATGAAGAATTTGTTGTTGATCTCGATTCTTTTATTAAAAAGAAAGAAAAGGAAACGAAGTTCGCCAATATTATGGGTGAAAGATATTTTTAAGAGCAGAAAGGCCCAAGGAATATTCAACAATTTGGTTGAAGAAATGCGATTGTCTGATAGTGGGCAGTATTTCAATTATTTAAGAATAAGTAATATCACATTCCACAAATTATTGAGTATTGTTGGACCATCTCTCACAAAAATGTACCATAGGTATACGAGAACCCATCTCACCGGGTGAAAGACTATAGCTTTGACTTTAAGGTTTGTAATTTGATAATTCTATAATTATACAGTGCACGTCAAAATTATGGAACAAATTCATTTTCTCAGAAAATAAATATTTGGCAACAAAAATCCTTCAAAAATGCATAAAAATTCAACTCCCTTCCGTTATCGGAAAAAGTTGAAATATATTTAACTTTTGTCCGTTATCGTGTCAGTTTGACATAACATTTTGAATGTTTGGCGTTCTCTTCTTTTCGAGAAGAATATAAATAGGTATCAATGAAGAATTTGTTGTTGCTCTCGATTCTTTTATTAAAAAGAAAGAAGAGAAAACGCAGTTCGCCGATATTATGGGTGAAAGATATTTTTAAGAGCAGATAGGCCCAAGGAATGTAGAACAACTTGGTGCAAGAAATGCGATTGTCCGATAGTGGGCAGTATTTTAATTATTTGAGAATGAGCAATATCACATTCAACAAATTATTGAGTATTGTTGGACCATCTCTCACAAAAATGTACCATAGATATCAAGACAGAAACAAAACGAATGGATCTATTTAATATATGAAGAATTAATTTTGTCATGACATTGTAACTTTCAATATTTGTGAACAATGAAGGTGTAAAATATGAAAAATATAAATATTCCTATTATTCTGTTTCAACAACCACAACATGTTATTTTTTCCTCATCTGGGCAGAACTCGTCATGTTCATAATGAAAGGTTTTGTCAGCAATAGATCATAACATTCCTTATATTTTGACTAATCTTCTCTCATTTCTTTTTCTATGTGCTCTGTGCAGTGTGCAGGCTTTCCATTTTTTAGCTGTTCACTCTTCAAGAGCCTCATTTCAAAGATACTTATTTCACTTGCTCAATTTTTTGCCAAATTTGTTCGAAACATTAATGACAGAACAAAATGTCAGTGTTATTTCCAACACCAACCTGAATTCTGCAACTCAAAATATCACTAAATGGGCATTACCAACATAATTTCGATTTTCCAAAGCCCCCCGAAATGTCCGATATCCGAATCGGACATCGGATGACGGATGCATGAAAATTGACAGTTTCATCCGTCCGACAAAATGTATACGATATCCGAATCGGACATCGGATGACGGATGCATGGAAATCCACCGTTACTCGATATGTAATTAACTCTCAAATTTGTCAAAAGTAAGTAACGAACGATAAGTTTACAATTCATTTTTTATAATCATGCCTCATATTATGAAGAAGAAAGCTGCAGTGCTGCAGATTCAATGAGAAGCAGGTAATTGCGGTATGCAATGGAGACATAACACAGACAGAATTTTGTCTTCAAAGAATGGAAAATTTTATAAGAAGAAATATATCAACCATTACAGTTAGTACCTGTACGAGATATGTGGCTTATATCCAAAGGTTCATACCCGATGTTTTGAATTTTTTGAATATGAGTTTGAGCACAAACATGAAATTTTTTGAGTACTTCTTACAATTTTTGAATGCTTGAATATCAATAGTTTTTTCTTTAGGTTTCATCAATATAAAGATCTTCTGATCACGCCTGATCTTGATTTACATAGCGACGAATGCCGTTTCAATTTGAAATTGATTATTCCCAATTTGAATGTGTTTATTCCCAATCTGACTTTGATTATTCCCAATTTGAATATGTTAATTCCCAATTTGATTTTGATAGATCCCAATTCGAAGTTGAAAAGGTATATAGAAATACGCATTTTCTATCAACTTAAAAAAAAATGGATACTGTGTGCGATTCTTTGGAGATAACTATTTGAGGTCATGGACTTCTTTGAAGAACGTGCGTGAGCTATCAAAGTCGGATGAAAAATTACCTATTGATATCTACCCTATCAGAGGACGTCTGTTTAATTTGAGTAGAGATTGTGGGATTTGGGATTTGACTGAACGACATAACGCTTTTGCATATAAAATTTATTTCCAAGATTGAATAGAAATCCATAATGATTACCAAAAAAAAATTTGCTTTTTCTCCCGGCATACTCTAAATTTGAAATTGACTTTTCTAACGAAAAATTATCCTTGAATGAAGATTTCCGAATTATGGAGCTAGATGGAGTCATTATACGGAAATAGTGCAATTCAAGGAAATATTTGATGATACTTGAGAACAACTGTAAATTGGTTTTCAAGGTGTTTTCATTTCACACCTATAGATTATTTCATTTGAATATGTCCATAAAAATCATTGTGGAAGCTTCAAAAGTCTAACTTCATGTTCAAGAATTCAGCATTGAATTTCTGTGAGCTGATATCATTTGAAGTTCAAGTATTTCATGAAAAACAGTCGCAAACTTAAGAAGAAAGTTTTTCGACTGAATCGGTTATCAGACTAACAAACGTTTTTTGTTAAGAGTTTCCCTTTATGACTTTAGGTTGGAGCTCAATCACGATATTGTTCTTCCACAGTCAACAAAAATTATATGCAAAATCTTTTCCCCGAGAAATGAAGAAATATTATGAGGAAGTAATATTATGTCGCTGCAAAGATCGCGAACATCAATATGCATTTACCATCAGGAATTTCATTTTGTTCCTCGAATATTTTCCAAATTAATTATATTTCGAAGCGATTAAAATGAATATTCGCGATGATATTGAAGTGTTCACGCAAAAGACATAATTTTTCGAACTTGATTTTCTCGCGATTAGATTCCTTTGTAATCTGAAAATTTGGATTATGGTATTGGTCCAAATTCTTTATTCGGCTAAAGTTTAGTAAAGTATTTCTGGAGCTTTGGGACATACGGTTATACTAGAAATGAAAATGAATTTCCTCAAAAAAATTGTTTTTATTGAATTGTTGTTTGAACTGTTCCTTCGTCCTCAAACTGTAAAAAGGGGCAAATACGTTATCACTATTATCGATATCATTTGAAAAGTCAATACCTCCACATTTTTGAAGTAGAACATCACGGAACATTTCTAATATTGTGTCGAAAATTTTAAACGAAATTTCTCCATAACTTTTGTTCTTCAAATTAAAATCCTTTTTTTCATGATCGGGTTAGATGTATTCGAAAATGATAATGTTGCTTATTCCAATTTAGGTGTTATTTCGTTATTTGATATTTTAAGATGTTATTCCTAGAGTCAATTCCATTCAATCTGCTCCCAGAATGTACTCCTAAACAATATTCTGTGATCACAGAACAGACTAAAAATATCCAATTACTCATATATCTCATAATAGTTTATTAGACATATGCAAATACTCCACAAGTACCCAGTATGTTTCAAACTTTCTGAATTTAGGCAGGGTAAGAGATCATAGAAAAAACAAAAGGAGGCCGGTAGATGATTGAGAATATGAAATTAGTGTATTGACCTATTTCAAAGCAAATAAGAATTTATATAATTACAGAATATTGTTTTGAAGTACATTCTGGTAATGTGATGAAATTGACTCTAGGTTTAACATGAATTAACAAAATCTGAAATATGTCTCACAGTATTGAATTCAAAAACATAAGCATATTATTATTTTTCTTTTTAGAATCCAACCCAATTTCAAAAGACAGAGTTCTGATTCTAAAAATAAAAGTTAGAATATTCTGAGCTCAAATAACCATTCTGTGTTTCAATTACTCGAATTCAAAGGATGCTTGGCATTTCCACTTTCTTCTACTTTGGAATGTGTAGTCAGCTGCAGAAAATGACAAAAAATATTTCATTTCTGATATAACAGGGAATTTCGAACAATCTCATAAACAATTTTTTCAGATTTCAAATAAACTTAGTCCCCAGGAACGGCTAATAGATATCACGCTGTATGTCATTTGCGAGAAATTTTTTTTAACATGTGATCCGAAAAATATATGTAAGCTTGTGTACGTGATATCACTGGATAGCCATGATAAATTATTTAATTTTGACATAAGCTTTCAATTTGAAGTTTTTGAATTGTTAAATTATTATAATATTAATTGATTGAAGAAGATAGTGAAGCATAGGCATTTAATTGTCGATTCACTGTTTTCAGGTTTGTTCATTTCACTGAATTTGCTAGAGTTTGTTAATAATAAAAGACCACTGTTTTCAGGTGAATCAATTTGTGTTTTTTGCTTCAAGAAACTCAATTCATAATCTTATAAATCGACAATTTGGGTACATGCGACAAACAATATGGCAAAGCTGAAATTTCATTTTGAATTGGTAGCGGCAGAGAATAAGAAATCAAATGTCTTAAGACTGAGTTCCATAACTGATGAAGATGAAAAGATATACGAAATTCCAAGCGACCTACAAACATTGGAAAATCATTCTGAACTAGCTAAGTTACCAGAATTTAAGAGAGTCGTGAAAACACTTCAAAGAAGAGGACAAAGAAGGAATGTTTACTTCAACTTGAGTGAGGATATGTTGAGATTATACAAAGATGAGGCTGGTAATATGGCAATTGGAGAATACCTTCTTGAAGAAGTTCAAAACAAGGATGAACAATACGTACAAAATAAAAAAACTGATGAGAGCCTTATCAAAATTTTGGAGAAGTTGTCTGTAAAAGAAGAATATCCTAATAAAATGAACAAAAATCTGGGCTATGTTGCTGGTAATTTTGTTTTAGACAAATTTACTGGAAAAAGAATAAATGTTAATCAGTGGCTAGATACTTATGAAACTGAATGTAGGAGATTGGAAATCACAGAGGATTCAGAAAAAATTGAGATGTTGAGGTTTTTCTTGGACGATGCAGAGAAAGATTGGTACAACTCAATGCTAATAAAAAACACATTGAACTCTGAATGGAAAATTTGGAAAAAACATTTGTTAGATACTTTCGCAGATAAGGGATGGAATTCAATAGTTTACGCAATAAATTTCAAATACTTGAATGGCTCATTGCTAGATTATGCTTTAAAAAAAGAACGATTACTACTTGAAACAAATAAAAATATAGACAATATAACATTGATAAACTTGATTGCGGCTGGATTACCAATATATGTGAGAGACAAAATAGATAGACAAAATTTGAAAAATTCTGAAGATTTATTCAATGGGTTGAGAGGTCATGAAAATATAGTTGAAAAGAAGAACTACAAAAGTGATAGAAACGTTGACCCTACAAATAAGAGCAAAAAACAAGAATCGAAAGAAAAAAATTGTTATCAACCTTGTAGAATTTGTGAGAATAAAGGTAAAAATAATAGATACCATCCTCAAAGTCTCTGTTGGTACAAAGAAGAAATAAACAAGATCGGAACAAAAACAGTGAACACAGGTGCTATACTAGAAGTAGAAGTGGATAATTGTGATCCAAAAAACTTAAGTTCCCCCCACTAATTTCAGTTGAAGTACTACTAAACGATGTACTGGAAGCTAAAGGTATTTATGACCCAGGTTCTAGTATAACAGTGATAAATTCAAAATTAGTACAGGTAAAGAACACGAAGAAAGATCATTTCTATAACACAATAAAAACAATTAGTGGAAGGGGTAAAACTGAAGGATTAATTACATTGAAAGCGAAAATTCTGGGAAAAGAAGATAATATTAATGCATTTATATTCAACAATGAGAATTTTGGATATGATATGATAATTGGATTAGATACCATACAGAAATTTGCGTTGACACATGATGGGAAATTAAATATCCAGGTACATAAAGAAGATTTACAGAATAATAAGGCTGAAGAAGATACTAGTCAAATTGGAGAGAATAATGATCATAATGAAAAAGAGGACAAACAGGACATGGATAATATTTTGAAAGTAAATTTTAATGAGGGAATAGAAACAGGCAGATTTACAGCAGATATTGAACATTTGAATGGGAACCAGAAGAAACAAATGAATGAGTTATTGGAAAATTACAAAGAAAATTTTGCGAAAGATAAGTTTGATGTTGGTAAAGTAAAAAATTATGAAGCATTCATCGATTTGCAAATAGAAAAGTATTGTTATAAAAGACCATATAGATGCACCATAGATGATAAAATTGAAATAGAAAAACAAATATCACAATTATTGAAGCATGGTTTGATTGAGGAATCTTACAGTCCTTTCGCGGCACCAGTTACGTTAGCATATAAAAGAGATGAAGGAAAAAGGAGCCGATTATGTATAGACTTCAGAGATTTGAACAAAATAATTGTTCCTCAATCTCAACCCTTTCCTTTAATAGAAGATTTAATGGTGAAAACAATTGATTGCAAATTTTTCACGACACTAGATGTTAATTCAGCTTTCTGGTCTATCCCATTAAGGTTACGAGACAGGCCCAAAACAGGATTTGTAACACAAGAGGGTCACTACCAATGGACCTGTTTACCGTTTGGATTGAAGACATCTCCAGCTATTTTCCAACGTATCTTGGGGAACATAATGAGAAAATACAAATTAACAGAATTTGCTGTTAACTACATTGACGACATATTGATTTTTTCAAAGACATTCGACGAACATATAAGACATGTAGAACTGTTAATGGAAGCCATACAAAATGAGGGATTTCGATTAAAATTCACGAAATGTAAGTTTGCAGCTAATTCGGTTAAATATTTGGGACATGTGATAAAAGATAACACCATAACACCTCTTAGAGACAATTTAAAATCTATAAGAGATTTCCCAATTCCAAGTAACAGAAAACAAATAAGACAATTTTTAGGCAAAATAAATTTTCACCATAAATACATTCCAAATGTTACAATGGTACTAGATCCTCTACATAATTTACTCAGAAAAGAGACAAAATTTGATTGGACAGAAAAATGTCAGGATGCTTTCGAAACAATTAAAAATTACTTATGCTCAGAACCAGCTTTAGCGATATTCAACCCTAATGCACCAATATTTATTTACACGGATGCCAGTATTAAAGGTATAGGAGCTGTTTTGAAACAAACACAATCGAATGGTGAACAAAAACCAGTAGCTTATTTCTCAAAAAAATTAAGTAAGGCACAAGAACAGAAAAAGGCCGTGTTTTTAGAATGTCTAGCCATCAAAGAAAGTTTAAAATTTTGGCAACACTGGTTGATAGGCAATTATTTCACTGTCCTAACAGATCATAAGCCATTGGAAAATTTAAACGTGAAGAATAGAACGGATGATGAATTAGGTGATATGACACATTACCTATCACAATACAATTTCAAGATAATGTATAGACCAGGAAGAGAAAATGCAGAAGCAGACTGTCTCAGCAGAAACCCAGTTTATGAATCTTATGAAAATAATGAAGATTATCTAAAAACAGTAAACTTCATTACTTTGCAGGATATAAAAACAGATCAAGAACATAATCAACAAATCAAAGAAAATGAAAAAGATTTTATAATGAAAAATGACATTTACTATAAAAAAAATAGAGCTAAAAATAAAAAAATAATTCTGAGTGAAGAATTCAGTAAAATATTGATCAAGAAAACCCACGAATATTATTGTCATAGTGGAATAAATCAAACAGAATCAAAAATACGACCATATTATACAGCACCTAAACTTTCGAATAATATTAAAATGATTTGCAAGAATTGCGAAATATGCATAAAAAATAAAACAAGACTCAATAGAAGATATGGATTAATGTCTCATCTAGGACCAGCTGAAAGACCTTTTCAAATTATGTCATTAGATACAGTTGGTGGATTCGGCGGACAAAGATCAACTAAGAAATATATGCATTTATTGGTAGACCATTGCACAAGATTTGCATATATTCTATGTTCAAAGAGTCAGAATGCAAAAGACTTCATTAAATTGATGGAAAAAGTGACTAAAGAGAATAAAATTGAAACATTGCTATCTGATCAATATCCTGCTTTGAACTCTATAGAATTCAAAAACTATCTGGAAGAGAGAGATATAAAATTAATTTTTACCGCAGTGGATGCTGCTTTCTCAAATGGCTTAAACGAAAGACTAAACCAAACTTTAGTTAATAAGATACGATGTAGATTAAATGAAAGGGAAAAGAAAATGGCCTGGGCTAAAATTGCAGAAGAGTGCACCAACACATATAATGAAACAAATCATACAGTGACAGGTTTTTCTCCTAAATATTTATTGAATGGAGAATCTACAGATTTATTGCCGTCTGAACTAAAAGAAAAAAACAAAAGCATTGGAAATTTGTAAAAAGATAGGGAAATAGCACTACTCAGGACAAAGAAAAGTCATGACAATAACAAAGCTCGATTCGATAAACACAGAATCAATTACAATTTTGAGGTAGGAGAAATGGTTTATGTGACGAACGGAAATAGACTGAATAGAAGCAAAATGGATGAAATCAGGATAGGTCCATTTGAGATAGAAAATAAAATATCGGACTCAGTATACAAGATCAAAGCAAGACATGGAAGTCGATCAATGGGTCTGTATCACGTCACAAAGCTTATTCCTGTATCTTTCGATGATTGATGCTTAATTTGATGAACTAAGCATTTCAAAGGGGGGAGATGTAAGCTTGTGTACGTGATATCACTGGATAGCCATGATAAATTATTTAATTTTGACATAAGCTTTCAATTTGAAGTTTTTGAATTGTTAAATTATTATAATATTAATTGATTGAAGAAGATAGTGAAGCATAGGCATTTAATTGTCGATTCACTGTTTTCAGGTTTGTTCATTTCACTGAATTTGCTAGAGTTTGTTAATAATAAAAGACCACTGTTTTCAGGTGAATCAATTTGTGTTTTTTGCTTCAAGAAACTCAATTCATAATCTTATATATATATTGGTCGACCTCGTAGCTGGGTACATTTCTGAGCAAATATAAAATGAGAAGGTGATGTCTGCTTGTGGCACCTCGTTCCAAGCAAATTGAAATTCAATTAGTGACCGATTCTATGGAGAACGATGCATAGTGGGCGCCAAACAGCTCCCCCTGCCCATTATGAGAAACACATAGGATTTGAACTCGATAAACGGCGTAGCCACAGCAAAATATTCACTTCTGGTCTTCGGGAAAAATCCATAGGTAGACGCGGAATATGATTTCCATTGTCTTCCTGAAAAATTACGTGCAGTAAGCGATCTACATAAGACATAGAAAAAGCCTGATATACAAAATGAACCAAATGAAGTTTCCCGGAAAACTGAAAAGAGTTACAAAATCATACTTGGAAGATAGAGAATTTCAGGTCGAAATAGGAGACACAACATCATCAACAAGAGGAATCAAAGCTGGCGTACCGCAAGATTACGTCCTTGGGCTACTCTTGTTCAGCATATTCATAGCAGATATTCCCGAAATGAAAATGCAAATTACTCAGGAAATCCATCAGTCTTCAGGAGGACATGAACAGGGTTTCGAACTACTTCAAGAGATAGAATATCAAAATCAACGCGAATAAAACATTGGTCATTCTCTTCGGAGCAACAAAAGTAAAAATAGGAAAAGAAAAATGATGATAAACGAAGAAGAGAAAGAAGTTAAATATACCTGGGGATTATCTTAGGTGAAAAGCTGAACTTCAGAAAACAAATGGAAGTGAAGAGAAGAAGGACAAAACAGATATATGGTAGTCTTTACCATATTTTTAATATAAAACGCAAACTCTCATCGGAGAACATAGTAAACATAATAGAAACAATAATTATTCCTAGTAGGTATTACTTACGCAGGTATTATATGGAACAGCAACCAAGAAACTCACAAAGAGAACGAACTCCAAACCACTTGGAACATAGTCATAAGAAATACCACAGGTGCCCCATATTTTATAATTAACGAAAAGATCAGAAAAGAACTCAAGATAGAAACACCAGAAGAAATTGTGGACAAACAGACACAGAAACTGATATAATCTATAGAAGACAGATGAGAAGAAAAAAGAAAGGAAAGATGAAGAAAACACCGAAAACAGAAAGAAGAAATGTTTCTCACGCAGCAAACGTATAAAAATTAGAAAACACAAGATGAGAGGCGAATGGAAGAAACTTCATTCTTGTAATGGAGACCAAAGATCTCAGAGACATAAGTCTGTAAGGTAGTTTTTCGGACATCATCAACAGAAGGCACTGCTGCCATTTTGCTTCGAATAAAGAAAAGTGATGATCAGCTAGCAATCTACCATAGGCAATAGCCTCATAAAGCTCAAAGAGTCCAACCGTATTGGTCGTTTGCGATTACAGTGGCCAATTCTGTGTAAATTTAATCATTTTGTCCCCCAAAATTCTAGTTCAAGAAATTATTTCTTCTTGGTGTTATAGCGATTAACTCCGTTTCTCGCATCTCATTCTCCACCTCTCTCTCCCCAATGGTCCTCTGTAAAACCACTAATTTCAGACTACTTCCTATCTGATATCATTGATTATATTTTCTTGGCAATTCTTTCTACGTATCGAATTTTCTGAAGTATGCATATTTTTCCAGCTGACCATGTCTCCGACTATCTCTTCAGTCATCCAGAGTTCCTGGAACGGTACATCATGGAGGAGGTGGAAGTTGAACAGTTGGAACGATGGATCATCAGGAAATCCCAAAGGATGAAGAAGAAACCCGAAGCAACAGCGAAGAATGGACGAAAGACGAGTCTATCGAGATGGAAGTTTTGCGTGCACGCGGACAAGAGAAAAATGCTGCAGAATTTGACACAGAGCTTGCAGCACAGGCCAACGAAGGGTCACGTTCTGTGGGAGCTGGCGAACTGTATTTCTTCTGCGGTGAACGCAGACGGATTCAAGTGAGTTAATTAATCCGTTCAGTTTTCCAACGGCTCATCCCTTGCTCCTACCCATCCTTTGCGAATAGTTATTTCCGTTAAACCAAATATTGTTATTAAATTTGGCTAGGCAAGGATACCTATTTACCAAACGTTTACCTTTAATGATGAAAATACAAGGTGTCATATTGAAATGGAAACAGAGGTCTTTTCTTGTGGAAAAATCAAGATTTTGGAGAATCTCTCGGACTTAGCAATGAAATTCTGGAGAACAGTTTTTTGCAAAAAAACATCTTGATACATATTTCATATAACTTTTGTTTGCCTTGTTATATTAAAACTACTGATTCGATCGAGATATAGCTGTCCATTTAGATATCGAGTGACTTATTCAAGATAATTGCAGAATTTTGTCCAGATCGCTTAACCAGATCCGTATAGGGGAAGTACGTACAAAATGACATAGGGTTTTATTTCAGAGGCATAACTTGTTAGAAGTGAATCATAGTAATGTCATATTCTACAACTATCTTTGGTCCTTTCTTCACAAAATCTGATCAACCTTTATGAAATAAAAGTATCAAAAAATATTCTCAGATAAATTGGGATGATCGCAATTCATTTTGTCCGAATTCTATGGACAAAATGACATACCGGCAATAGGCAACTGTATTTTTCTACTTATAGTTACAAAACTACTGACAAAGTTCACCGATGACGCTTGGTTCTTCTAGGAACATCAGCACAAGATGCGTGAGCCCAAAGCAACCAATGCATGCATCGTAACCAGTCTTTTCCAGTGCTAACCTTGAAGAAGACTGATGGTTTTTTCCCGATCTGAATCGGGAAAAAAGGTCATAACAATAGACAGTCGGACAATCGTCTTCATCATCCCGAAAGTTGCTAGGAACATTTTCTTCTTCATTGTCTTCTTCATATAATGCCGTAGGGACGTGTCTTCTTTTCTTTCTAGGAGGTTTGGGCTCATTTTTTTATTTGATTGTGCTCATGTTAGGTGTAGAAGTTGAAACTAAGTACGTTTATCGTGTCTTTGGCTCACGTTTGCCTTATCAACTTATGAATCGTCCATTAGGGATTGGAGGAACCTCCTCATAGGATCATCAATGCATCTTAACCTATGAAGATGCATTGCCTTTATTAGCCGCAGATGAATATTTTGTTTTGAATATGTTAAGACAATTGACCATATTCATCAGCTATCGGTTGCAGCTTTTTGAGCGTTCTTGGTTTGGCAGCAATTATAATAATATGTCATTACTGATTTGAAATAAGCCCGCCAATTCATTAACATTTAGGTTTCATCATATTATTTATAAAATTTAGGTGTACACAAGATGTACCTACTTACACCTTTTTGGCATCCATTTTCACCAAAAATTGTTTTCGCTCTATCAAAATTCAAAATAAATAGCACGTTCAAAACTTCAAAAATTGTAAACAATCAAAGACAATTGACATTAATGAGGTTTGACATTGAATATTGACATTGATGACACATTGGTACCAACCCAAAGATGCTCAAAAAGCTGCAACCGATAGCTGATGAATATGGTCAATTCCTGGCTCTTTGTTTGGTGATGGAGCCTTGGATGAATGGACTCGGTGTTGTCCGGTAGATACGGTTAATTCAGCTGTCATTTTGTCCGTTCACTGTATATGTCATTTTGTCCATAAAGCGTTATGAAACTAGAAATATAGATATCGAACTGATACGAGAAGTATATTTAACATAAAAAAAGCTTCATGAATACAATGACAAATAAGTAAAGTTCGAAATGAATGCAATATAAATTTAAAAAAATGGTGAAAACTGGCCATTTCTTCCAAAATTTTGGCGCAATAAAAAAAAAACTCGTTTGATTCCTCCAACCTCAAATTATGATGCCCATGTCATTTTGTCCATATATGTCGTTTTGTACGTATTTCCCCTACAAATTGTTCCTAAATTCGAGCTACAAAGGAAAAAGGGAGATTCTTCGAAAGATCTCATGAAATACAGGTTGTTACTGTTTTAATTTTTTTCAAGATTTTTTCTTGTAGTAGATGCACTTCACAAGATACTCAACTGAAATTTGGCATTAATAATGCAATTGAAAGTTTACACCATGTGGCATGGCAATTTAGCTTGTAAATCTACAGGCTTTGAGTTTAAATATACCTGGAGGAACAACGTAATTGAACGAATTGAAGCCATCTTTAGTAGTAGTTCCTTCTCCCGTCAGATAGTCGAAATTTTGTACTCTTGCATCTTGCGGTGAGTATCTGAACTATAAAGCACAATTTCCGAAGCGGACTGGGCACGAATGCGAGCTTTATTTATTATTATAATTCAAATGATCAACATGATCTCCCTTTCACACCGTCCGTAATGAAGATATATATTTTGGACGAATCCTATCCTGCCTATGATTAATAGTTATAGAGGAAAATGAAAATATTACAGATTTTGGGTGAATGAATAGCTAGCAAAATGAACTATTAGACGTTTCTGGAGAACTGGACATACATATTTGAAATCTGAAAATTGAAATTATGATATTGTTGGGAATTCTCTACAGACCTAAAATATTTTTGGAGTCTGAACACTTCCGGTTATACAGGGAGTGAAAATAAATTTGTTCAAAAAATTTTGTTTTCAATTTATTCTTTTCTGATATGATGGAGTATTCGATGGTGAATATATTTCTGTTAAAACCATTGCATTCATTCAAATAATTTTAAAAATTTCGAAAAAAAACCTGAAAAAAAGTCAAATATTCATAGTCAATATTATGTTCATTTTTCTTATTCTGAACATCCCGAGTGTAAACCGTTTTCATAACGTCAAAGAAGAAGAATGTAGAAAGGTCATGAATCTTTTTAATTTCCTAAATATCATCACAGGGTGTTCCAAATTTTGTGTCGAAAACTGTGATCGAAAATTGGCCATAACTTCTGTTTTTCAAATTAGAACCCAATTTTTTTATTAATGCGTTGGATTCTGCAAAGAAAAATAATGATTGCCCCCCCCCCCAGATACTCTTGCTCCTAAATTCAGTAATTCCCGAGTTATTTGAGCTTTTCTGGATTCATGTCTTACGTAGATTCAAATTCATCAAATATAAACAGATTAGATGAATATCCTATGAAGCTACACAATAGTAGCGAAAGCTTAGGCACTCAATAAAGAGAAATAACACCAATCTAGGCCCCTTTTAGGACTCCTTATACCCGAGAATAATATTCCCAATATAGAATTTTAAGAGTCGATAAAGAATAACTTCATATATTATAATATCGATTACGAAACTCAAATTGATGTTTTTGGTATCGGGTGCAGTAATCACATTACTGCACCCGATACCAAAAACATCAATAAATTCATAGATGAATATCCTTTTGAAACCATAGTAACAACTGATAATCAGACCTGTCACTTGTGAATTATCAACGGGATCATTCATCTTCTATGGTCACAGAATATTCTCATGCAACAGATTCGATAAATATTTTTATGAAATCATTAAAGTAAAATCGAGAAGTGAAGATAAAACCTTAAATTAGACCTGTCACTCGTAAATCAATTTATCTTTAATGATCACAGAATATTCTCATGCAAAAAATAAGATGAATTTGACTCTACGTACAACATAAATCCAGAAAAACTCAAATAACCCGGAAATTACTGGATTTAGGAGCAAGTGCATTTGAAAGTGCTATCATTATTTTTCTTCGCAGAATCCAACACAATCATTAAAAAATAGGGTTCTAATTTGAAAAACGAAAGTTATGGCCAATTTTCGATCACACTTTTCGACACAAAAATTTGAAATACCCTGTGCTGATATTTATGGAATTCAGAATAAGCATGACCTTTCCACATTCTTCTACTTTCACGTTATGAGAAACTAATACTGACTATGAATATTTGACTTTTTTCAGGTTTTTTTCGTTATTTCTAAAACTATTCGATCAAATACGATGGTTCCAACAGAAATGTATTCAGAATTGAAAACTCAATCATATCAGAAACAAAAGAATCGGAAAAATTTTTTTTTACAAATTTATTTTCACTCCCTGTATAACTAGAAGTGCTCAGGCTCCAAAAATATTTTAGGTCTGTAGAGAATTTCGAACAATATCATAATCCCAATTTTCAGATTTAAAATATGTCCAATGTCAAGTTCTCCAGAAACGTCTAATAGGCACTCGAACTTGGGACACCCTGTAGTTCCTTTAGTTCTATACTATACTAAAATGGTAACTGGGTGGACCGGCCCGAGAGAATCTGTCCAAAAGTGGGTCCAGAAGAATCTTAAAATCGCAGCGAAGCTGCGATACGGTGAGGAAATTTTTATACGGTCGGAAAGAGGAATAATCGATTCTTACGTGGGTGAAATTTCGAATCTCTAGGCGAAGTAGAGGTATTTTAAAAAAATTCGCGAAAATCGCGAAAAAATCCGACAAAAAGGGCCATTTTAAACTCGATAAAACTTTTTTCACAGATATCCTGACCGTGATGTGAATATACGGATCGAAAGAGGAAAAGTCTATGCAAAATAGCTTGGTATTCATATTTTCTCCATAATTTCCCCATTTCTTCAGGAAACTTGATCAAACTTTGACATTTCGCCTATAAAATCACCAGAGTTCTACCGATGAGGAACTACTTAAAAGGTAGATCTGCTGGCCCATACTAGTAGGTAGTACTATCTGCCTCCTCTTTACGGCCAAAAATTTCAACTTATATTCGTTTAAGGGCGTTGTTCCTCTACGTATATTTAAACTTAATGCTACAGGTTGATATTTTTTCTGAAACACTGGCTCGTTGTTTACTCCTGAATATTTTTTTGGTGAGCCACCGTTGTAATAGGATTTTTTCATAAAATAATAAGGAACACCTTGTATAATTCTAACGATTTATCGAAAAAAACAGATCCACCCGGATTGAAATTCAGTTTTTCGTTTTTTTTTTCACAACTGCCAAAAATAAGTATTATTGATTTCTTGAACGGGCCAATACATATACCCACAATTTGAATACGCACACATTGTGGTTGAATCTAACTCTAAGGTGGATGTGAGAGCGTTGAAAAGCTCCTAACTTCAGCACGGTGGTTTTTTCAAACCAGTTTTTAGCACCCAATCTATTCAAACGAGGGCTGTATTCTTTTTTGAATTATTTCAGATTATTTCTGGTGGATCGCGGCAATCCCGAATCCATGTCCCTGTACCTTGGTCTTGAGTGCAATACGGAGGGCGGTGAACCTAGATTGCGAAAAATCCATAGTGGGGTTAGAGTCCCATCATACGTGGCTAGGACGGGGGAGACCGTCCGCCTTTCGAGGGGGCATTTTGATCCACGATTTCCAGATGGAGTTCTGGATGAGGTGAGTTATTATCCTTACGGATTCATTGATTAATTGTTCGAATGTTCGAAATCGTGGGTGAAGGTCAGATTGCAACCATCACAATTAATAATTCGATCAAAATAATTCATTATGAGGATCGATTATCTGTGTATCGGAATTGAATTCCATGGATGAAGTATGAAATATTGATAATAACATCATACGAACGTCAGTAAGTAATATAAAATATGGTGCAAGAGTTTCGATCATATTTCATTAATAATTATTTTTGAATTTACTATTGACACAGTTTGAGTCGTTTTATACAAAAAGCTTTTGATTCCCAAAATTATCGGTTCTTTCAAAAATTTGCACCGTTAATCGTTTAGAATTAGTCGGCTAGGATGTAACTTGGAATACTTGGATACCAGAAATAATATTGAATAAGTGTTTTTTAAAGAATAAGCAGCATAAAAAGAGTTAACAATTCACCAAAATTTACTTCATTTGCAATAACGGTTCCGAAGATATGCACAGAAGAGTTTTTTCTTATGTATCTTTCAAAGGAAGACGAATTCTGAAAAACGGTATATGTAACAAGTATTTTGTCTGATGCAAAGAATTACAATCGAAAAATAAAAGTCAAAGATCAGCCTTCTAAGTATATCCAAATATATTATTTTTGTGCGTTTTCTCCTGTGGAAAGAGCGTTATCATCCTGCCCAAAAATCTGTAATTCTGGAGTTTTTTTCGAAAAATGGACGATCAGGTTGGACTAAATGATGAAGAACTCGTAGACAAGTTCAATTATGTCCAACCTGCCTCGAAAACGATATTTTTCCAAAGTAGAGAGATGGAAAATTTTTCAAGGAGGTTATGTATACAGGGTTGGGATAAAATATGATAATAATATTAATAATATATATTTATTTCAAAATCTCTCCATCCTTACAATAGGTCGAACTTGAAACAAGGCAGGCGTTGAGCGTGCACCACTGATAAAATTCACAAAGATTATATGGCCCACACCCCAACAAAAATTTTAATATTTTTCTCTCAAAGAGGCTAGGGTTATATAAATGCTGGAAACTCTTCGGAAGAGAGTTAAATAGTTTGATGCACATATACAGCGAACCATTTTGTGTCGCTGACAATGAGCACTTTGGGAGCAGGTAGGGAAAGACCCTTCTCGTAGAGTTGACATTCTGAAATTGAGCAAAGAGGTGCCTGTGGTTCACAAGAAAATGCAGGGACCGCACTAGGTAGATAAATCGCAGTGACAGTCAAAATTCTATTGCTGCGAAATAATCCTCTGCAGGACTGGCGGAATTTGAGTCTGAGTAGTGTTCTTAGGGCATACTTTTGTACAATGAAGGTGCAGTTCACTACTGATGTCGATGCACCACAAAACACGATGCCATACGACAGTCGAGACTGGAAATTAGAGAAATAAACGATTTTTAGTGTCTCAAAAGATACATGGTTTTTGAGTGCATTCATTGTATAAATTACACTATTCAGACCCTTATTGAGAGTTGTAACATGAGCCCGCCAACTTAGGGTTGCGACCAGTTGAACACCCAAAAACCTTAACAGTCGCCTTGATCTCAGCACATGAGTCCGGCAGATCTATCCTCTCAGGGAGCACCAATCGTGAGTGGTTAGTGTGGAAAAAAGCCAATTCGGTCTTTGCAACATTCAAGTGCAGAGAGTTTTGGGAGCACCAGGTCTTGCATCCAAGACCTCCCAGTACGATATATCACCACGTTGAGGTCGGGGGCAGAAGTGATGATGTTGGTGTCGTCAGCATAAATAGATACTTCACTTGATGTTTTTTAAGTGCCGAAGGAAGGTCATTAATGTAGATAATGAACAGAAGGGGTCCCAGAATACTACCCTGGGGCACCCCCTGCTCACCCCAATCTCTCGAGACGCATACAAGTCTCCATCAACAGCCAACTCAACCATCTGCCTTCTATCAGTGAGATATGATCTCAACAATCGCATCTGACTGTCACGTATTCCACAACTCTGAAGTTTGGCCAAAAGAATCCCGTGGTCCACAGTATCAAAGGCCCTGGAAAGGTCAAGAAACATCCCCAGGGGAATCTCGCCCTTCTCCAAGGCGTCAGAGATCGAGCCCAGAAGAGAAAACATGGCCGTCTCGGTACCTCTACTTTTTAGGAAACCGTGTTGATGATCACTAAATATGTTAAATTTGTGCCAGAATGAAAGCAGGCGTGTGCACAACAACTTTTCGAAGATCTTTGAAAAAGTAGATAAGAGGTTTATGGGTATGTAGCTACCCAAGTCTTGACAAGAGCCCTTTTTGTGAATTGGCTTAACAATAGAAAGCTTTAATGCATTAGGAAACCAAGTAAATATCTTTCAGACGAAAAGAACATCACATATTCATGAAAATTTGCAGATAAGTGCGGTTAAGGATTACAACAGAGGAACAAAAAAAAAGTTCTAATCAGAAGAAGACTTTGAAATCGAAATTGAATTGGATTTTCATTTAGTGGAAGAGGATTCTTATATTCACGTATCAATTCAAGCATATCATGGCTCTTCCACATTTAAATCGAAATTTTCAGATACAAAAATGATAACTATCCAGTGGATGTAGAATTTTATGAAAAATCTGAATATGAAAGCATAAAGGAAATAAGTCTTTTTCGAAACGAGAGTTGATGTAATTTCTGTTTAAACCGGAAAAAACAACGAATGTGAAATTTCAATTAATTATTCATCTCCATCTAAATTTTTTTTTTTTCGCTAATTTGAATCCTGGAAATTCCTTCAGGAATGGTTGACACCTTTTATTTTCTTCTGTATGTTTGAAAGTCGAATTATCAATAATACCTTGAAACCCCTACATCTCAAGGAAAATCTGTGATCAATTATGAATTCTACGTTGGAAAAACTAAAACATAATTCTCCCACATATAAAAATTTTCACCTAACCAATACATGACGAACAAAAGTCTTCAATTTTACCATGTTTCTCACAAATGAAATGAGGAGGGGCATTGTTTTCGTGCTCGGAATCTTCTAATATCATCTATTAATAGAACCTTCCTTGGATATTGTCGAAAATAGGACACGCTATACACGAAAGAATGAGTTTTATCTTTATGCACACATCCCTTCGAAACATCAATTCAGTACTTACATTATTTTTATGGGCAACAGTAATGTGTACCTTGTGATGATATGCAAAAGAATTCGAAACTTATACGAGCCCAAAATCATTCTAGAAATTCTATTCCGTTCACTACCATCATTTTTCATAATTTATCATTCGCACAAACATTTCATATTTTATTCTCCAAATTTTATGCATATGAATTGTATCAAGATTTCCGGTTAGAGAAAGAAATGGATTCATGACTCATGTAGTCTATTAGCTTGGGCGAACTGGGTAGCTGATTAATTGTCCTCTCACAGTGCACCAAACAAGATTTAACACACGTACAAGCACTCAGACTAATAAAACATGGATATGGATATCATCTGAAGCATGTCATGATATTCGCTTAAGCTCTTGGCTTTGTCGAGAACAATCAGTCATGTGAAATTACTGCTTTTGGCTAGAGCAATTATTCCATTCATGATTTCAGACATCAATGAATAATTCGCAGTTGTGTGGACCGAATTTCCTATATGAAAATATGAATATTCTTCACAAAGAGCTGTTCAGTAAATGAAAGAATTGAAAGAAGAAGAATGTTGAGGATTCGCTAAGAGATGTTTCGATAGATTTCTCGTTACCAGTTCTACGTGATTGTTCGATATCATGTTCATGTCTTCTTGATCTGTTCCTATTTTGAGTATGTCTCTAATGCCGGCCATCCACGAGGCGACCGATCCGGGCGTTTTATGAAATTTATGAGACCACGAGCGAAAAGAGTCTCTGCGATTGGTCGGGGGCTCATTAAATGTCATAAAAGGCCATAAAACGCTCGGATCGGTCGCTTCGTGAATGGCCGGCATAATTCTGTATCCTATCTTGAGGCCATCAATCATATTTTTCCAGTTACTGGCGAGTCATAAAGGGCTGCACGAATGGAAATAGTTCTAACCTCCAAATTGAACAGACGAATATGTCCCAAAGTTTATGTCCGTATGCGATTCAACTGATCTCCAGTTGCATTCTCCATATTTCGTTTTATCGCTCTTCCGTTTCGTAGTACAAAGCAATCCCTCCATTTCGAAACGAATAAAATATAGTGCAAATAACTGCGGATTTATTACACTCAACGGTAATTAAAGGAAACGATAGAAAAGCAGATAAACGTAAAAAGCCACTAAAACTCTTAGTACTGTCACCGCAATCTGTTCAAACGGCCAGTAAAATAAAATGTTTCATTTGTCCAAACACGTCTAAGCTATAAATTTTATGTGTTCGAATGTGGATTTTCTTCCAATGTGTATAAAGTTGATTTTTTATGGATGTGAGATATAGCTGGTAAATAATTTGATCTTCGGTCTTCTCAAAATCGACATTACGTCACAATATCACACGTCTCTTCTAGATGGAGACATAGGCCAAAAATGCTATGAATTCACAATAACTAATTTTTTTGGTTGAAGTTATTGTGAACACACAATACTGACTGCGGTCAGTCAAACTTATCGTTAATTTAGTGTTGAGAGTCCAAATGGAATAAATTGATAATTTCGGTGAGCGTTAAAATTTATAGAAAATCCCGAAAACGTCAAAACCAAATTATCAATTGGCATTTTTCAGCGTGAAAATATAATCCCCTCCTTCTCTGAGAGACAGTTACAACTCATAATTTTTTAAATGGGAAGTTTGTTCTTGTGGCATACCTTTTGAAAGGTCTCTTCATTATCTATCCTAAAATTCTGCTTTAAGTTTATTGAAAAAATGAACACAAAGTTCCATGAATTTCATATTTTTCATGTCAAACATAATTTGCCTTAACAGAATCAATTATTCTGTGAGAGAAAGTAGTTTTAATCGAAATTAAACAAAAATAACAATCCATATACCGATCAGTTCAACAATTTCTGAAAGTACTTCAAATCGAAATTGAACCAAATATAACAATTTACAATACCGTCTAGATCAACAATTTTTGGTCATTTTTATTCAGGAGTTTCTTCTACACCAGGGTTTCTATACAGGGTGAGTCTTTGACTTGTACATATATTTTAACTGTAGATTCCTTTCATCAAACGAAACACTTTCTTCCTATACCATTTTTCAAAATTTGGTTTCGTTTGGATGATACAGGGTGTCGAAAATCCATGAAAAAAACACTTTTCTGTTTATATCTTCGGAACCGTTATTTCAAATGAACTGAATTTTAGTGGAGTATTCACTCCCTTTATAATGCATATTTCCAAATCAAAACTCATTGAATATTCCTCCCGGTATAGAAGTTACAGCGTAGCCAACTTATGAATCTACAAAAAAATACTATAAAACCACTTGAAAAAGATAAACGGTTCATATTTTCGAAAGAGCCAATCGGTTTAGAAAATAAAAGTACTCCTAAGTTTTTCCGATAAAACGCGTTGTTTTCGAGTTATTCCAAATTTTACCCGATAAAATTTTACGAAAAAATCAAAAATCATAGAAAAAATCTAGATGCAACCCTGGCGTTTCAATATCACAGAATGGCTTAAATCAATAAACTCTATACAAGGTAACAATGTTGTCAGAATGTTTATCAACTTCGTCAAGACTAAAAAATTCGGTTATTACTGATGAATATTCCATACAAATCACGTATTAAATTGAAATTAATGAAAAATACTATGATAGCTACCTGATAATCTGTGGCGATGTTTTTTCTACATAAACAATATCCTCTTGGAATTTTATAAACTAACTACATGGTTATTATCACATTATTTAATTCACTTTCACTGATAATCTTTTCACATCAACTTTTCCGTTTTCGTATTATCCACTGTCAATAAACAATAACAAATCGACAAATCTCCATCAAGCGGCTTCACGCATGCTTACTTCAACAACCACAGACCGTGTTCCACTGTTCGGTTCACGGCAGACGGCGCAACGGTTGCGCATTAAGATCGTAGCGCTCTATCGGCGAGAATAAGAACATTTCCAAAGAGGCACGAAGACGCCATCAGCCAAAAGTAAACAAAACTAGTGGCTTTGCGTTAGTTCATCCGTTAATAGAGGACCTATTGCTTCCTTGTGGAGAAAATCAACACAATCTGGCATCGTCTGCTCAAACGTTCTATGCTCTAGAGTTCATAGAATATGGTTCGATGGGTTAGGTTAGGCCATTGACCTCTAATCATTTGACCTAATTTTATGGAGTTATGTTCGATTAGTGTAAAAACAATTCTTTTTGAGATTGTTTTGGGAGAAAGAGGAAAATATGAGCAAGTTATTAGTGTTTACAAAATAATCTTCAGGAAAATCGAAGAAGGAACTTAATTCGATAGAAGACATATGACTTTTCAATTGCAGAAATAATCCTTCTAATATAACTGTTTTTGTTAAGAAATATCGTGTTTCAAACATTCTTATTCGAATAAGGTTAGTATTTGAGTATTTCCTAAATGTATCAACTCAATTTCTATCGAGAAATATGAACTTTGCATCAATTCAAGAGAATTTTATCAGGAACGTAATGAGCCCAATTTTTTTTTTAAATGGCTATATCTTTTTAACAGAGCCGAATTCGGAAAAATGGAAAATGAAAAAAAGGTTTCTCTTGACCTCAAGAATACTCAGTTAAAATATATGTACAAGTCAAAGACTCACCCTGTATATACATACATATATCCATTAGTCCTATCCAGGCTGTATTTTGGTGACTGGCGACTGCACCATTTTGTCGATGAATTACACATGATTGTATATTATTTTACCCAATAATTCCTCATATGAAGACATACAAGGTGGCGGAACATAAAACATTGCTTCTGGAATAAAAATCGTAAATTCATGAATATAGGATTTAAGAAACTAGCGAAAAGTAGCGAGAAGGTATCAGGTTGATTCTGACTTGTATGTATTTTCGAAGTGTCCGTGAAGTTAGCACCCACATTTTCGAAAATGAAAAAATTTTTTTTTGCATTCGTTAGTAACTATTTGTAAACTCAAAATTTTCGTTTGTACCTCAAGGGAACTCATAGAAAAACGCCGCATTCCGCTGGGTGCTAACTTCACGGGCATCCACTTCTCAATTTTTTGCGAAAAAAAAAATACGATCGGAAAGTCCTTCGTTAGTAACTATTTGTAACCTAACCCTTACTGAAAAAATTACACCCCCAGAATGCGAAGTTAGCACCCGCATTTTCGAAAATGAAGAAATTTTTTTTTGCATTCGTTAGTAACTCGTTAGTAACTATTTGTGACCTCAAAATTTTCGTTTGTAACCTAACCCTTACTGAAAAAATGACACACCTTACATGCGAAGTTAGCACCCGCATTTTCGAAAATGAAGAAATTTTTTTTGCATTCGTTAGTTCTAACTATTTGTAACCTCAAAATTTTCGTTTCTACCTCAAGGATAATCATAGAAAAAAGTGCTAACTTCAAGGGCTTCTCAATTTTTTGCGAAAAAAATATGATCGGAAAGTCCTTCGTTTGTTACTATTTGTAACATAAAAATTTTCGTTTGTAACCTAACCCCTAGAGAAAAAATGACACCCCCAGAATGCGAAGTTAGCACCCACATTTTCGAAAATTCACAATTCGCAAATTTTCTATTTCATTCGTTAGTAACTATTTGTAACATAAAAATTTCCGTTTGTAACCTAACCCTTACTGAAAAAATGACACACCTTACATGCGAAGTTAGCACCTGCATTTTCGAAAATGAAGAAATTTTTTTTTTGCATTGGTTAGTAACTCGTTAGTATGTGTAGTACATGATACAAATAGTAACTAACGAAGGACTTTCCGATCATATTTTTTTTTGCGCAAAAAATTGAGAAGCCCTTGAAGTTAGCACCCAGCGGAATTCGGCGTTTTTCTATGAGTATCCTCGAGGTACAAACGAAAACTTTGAGGTTACAAATAGTTACTAACGAGTTACTAACGAATGCAAAAAAAAAATTTCTTCATTTTCGAAAATGCGGGTGCTAACTTCGCATGTAAGGTGTGTCATTTTTTTCAGTAAGGGTTAGGCTACAAACGAAAATTTTGAGGTTACAAATAGTTACTAACGAGTTACTAACGAATGAAATAGAAAATTTGTGAATTTTCGAAAATGTGGGTGCTAACTTCGCATTCTGGGGGTGTCATTTTTTCAGTAAGGGCTAGGTTACAAACGAAAATTTTTAGGTTACAAATATAGTTACTAACGAAGGACTTTCCGATCGTATTTTTTTTCGCAAAAAATTGAGAAGTGGATGCCCGTGAAGTTAGCACCCAGCGGAATGCGGCGTTTTTCTATGAGTTCTCTTGAGGTACAAACGAAAATGTTGAGGTTACAAATAGTTACTAACGAGTTACTAACGAATGCAAAAGAAATTTTTTTCATTTTCGAAAATGTGGGTGCTTATTTCACGGACACATTTTCGAACTGTAGATTCCTCTTGTAAAATGAAAATTTTTTCCTTGCCCTTTTTTCCAAATTTGACAAATACAGAGTTGAACACACTTCTCTTCCAATATTTCCAGAACCGTTATTTCGAATGAACTGAATTTTGGTGGAGATATTATTATTATTTATTATTTATGGTAGGTACAGTATCCTCAAATTATCAAATATTATTAAAAAAGAAACCGCTTTATGAGTTACAGCATGACTCCTAAATCCATAAAATAAAACTTTCTTGAAAGAGATAAACATTTAATATTTTTGAAAGAAACGATCTATGTATTTGTAAAATGAAAGTATTCCTCAGATTTTTTTTTGCATGAAACGCGATATTTTCGAGTTATTCTCATTTTATTCGACGCTATCAGTTGTAAATTTGTTAATTTTTTTATCATTTCGACATAGTACCTACCGGTATTTTTAATGCCATTGAATTCTATTCAACACTTTTATTTTTTAATAGTAATGGAATATTGATGCTGATATATTCATTTATCACTGATTCCATATTAAAATCATTTTCTCATTTCCCTCAAAGTTGATACAAATATGAAATTACAAAATTAATCGCATGCAGACAAAAAAAATATTTGGATATTGGATAGAATAATTTTCTGGTAGGAATTTTCTGAATGGAGGAGTAGAAATGCCTTTTCATTACACCGCACTGAAAACCCTATCATAACATGTAGATTTAGAACATCGAAAATGACTCTTTTCCGTGCGGCCGCACCGCAAAAAGTTTTACGGTGCGCTGAGGCATAGATGCATCCTATGATTCCTATGCTGAGACACAGAGCAACGATTGAATGACAGTAGATGTCAGTGTTTTGAATAATTATTGTTTCACAATATCGAAATGCTTTCTGCTGAAAATTTTTTCCGTGTTATTGTTTTCAGAGAGGTGTAATGAAAAATATCGTTCATTACACGCCCAGAAAGGCTTTTTCCGTGCTTGCACACAATCGCGCGCGCACGGAAAAAGCTTACTTTCTGGACTAGTAATGAAATATACTATTAAGCGCCCTGCTAAATGCTGACGCTTGAGTCGCTTGATGACAAGCTCAACTTCAATACATTTGCTTTGATCGTGTAGCTATTCGTATAATTTCAACACAATTCTAATAAATAGAACCTGCCAGAGCAATATCAGAACTGAAACTTGTGTGACAGTTTCCATCTCGATATGCAATTAGGGGCTGCTTTTATGCAGAGCCGGGCTATTCAAATGTTCTCGGAATCAGTAGTTCTCCACTTCTCTGGCCTCTGGGCTATATTCCGTGGTTACAGCGATGAGGGTGCCCCTCTATAGGTGAGCTTATAGAACTATTAGTGAGCTGAACTTTGGCACAGTTTAGTTTGTAATACGTTGCCGAGATTCGGATCAGTTTTAAAGTTGGATGAGAAAAGTTGTAGTTTAATTGGGTTTATTATTCATGGATTACCGGATTAGATTATTCGCTTCTGGAAGAAGTCTTTTCGTTAATAGACTCCATCCCATAATGGAGATGTCTCGAGAACATCAGTGGTAATTTGCTCCCTGTTGAATATACGATGTTGGAGGTATGATTGGGAAGGATGTTAACACCATTTTTTATTGTTCCACCAATTTTTGTGGTTCATTGAGAAATATAAATTGTGATGATATTTGCGAGGAGGAAATAATTTTATGTTCAATCAACCCCAATTGAGATCCAACATTCCTGGGACGGAAATGCTCTTTATACATACAGAGTGTAACAGCCAAATGGAATAAATTCGATAACGAATAAATGAGGGGGTGTTTGGAAAAACGCTCGGACAAGTCGATTTGTAATTTCGGCTGCGCATATTTTTCAAGAAAATGAAATTATATAGGGTGTTCCATGCGACCGTGGCCAATACCAACTTTCTTATTTCAAATGCAATGTATATTATTTATTTTTCGGATTCTTCAGAAATTCTAGACATAATTCATGTACGATGTCCTATACCTATCTTCAACTTTTTCGGAAATATTGAGTGTTTTCAGATTTTTTACAGTTTTACATTAACATTAGACTTCTTTTTGTGGGGATATGTCAATAGTATTGTATACACAACGAAACCCTTAAACTCAGACGACCTAAAAAACCGAATCACGCTCGCGATTAGATCAGTCACGCCTGAAATGTTGAGTAACGTTAGAAGACAATTCTACACCAGATTAGCATGTTACCAAGATGTTCGTGGCGAGCATTTTGAACATTTCCTACATTGACATTCATGTTTTTTTTTGTTTTTTTTTAATGATTAAGAAATAATCAGTATGACTTATTAGGTTTTGAGTGTAATGTACCGAATTTGTGAAATAAAATAATTTTTATTTGAAACGTTGATTTTTGATCAGGTCATATGAAGATCACTGAATTTGGTACACAGAAATTTTATGATATGTGAAATCTCATATATATTTTGGCGATAGACCCCTCTAGGACTCTTTTTACTGGGCCAAAATCTCTGTGGAAACACCAAACATACATTCGATTCTGAAGACTCGTGTACACACAAACGAATTATCAGAAATTAATGGAATTTTCCATATAGGAAGACCAAATTGAATTCTATACAGGTATAACAGATAATCAAGTTTCAGGATTAAACAATATCACCCTGCATAATCATGAAATAATAGAAATCCTGATATGGGTGTTCAAATTATACTACACACCCTCCAATATAAATTCATATAATCTTATAGTTCATCTACAGATTCTGAGGAAAAAATCTGAATACCTACAGATACTCAGATCGTGAGTTTATTTCACAGTAAGTTTCGCGACAAAACTGTTCAAAGATAATTTTATAAAATTTATGTTACGAAAATAATTTCCGATTAGCTCTGGAGCTAAGGTTACAGTAGAGCACTATAAAGATAGGTATGCTAGATAGACCTGGCTCTATGGTTGATTGGGTCTAACCATAGACTCGAAAATTACAGGACTGGCAACATTTTCATCGCCATCTATCGGGGTGATACACTAACATAAACAATAAATTATTATGAATTGGACTATTAGATGCCGCGGCATTATTCTAACACCACGAACCTAACCTATTTCCAATGTTTTTCATGTGAGCATGCCGAAAAAAGTCACTACAAGATCTCTCACTCCGAAAATTTGCTTCATCGATTACAGATTTCATTTCTTTCGATTAGAAATTTCATTTCATTCGAAGGGATCTGTAATTTTCGAGTCTATGGTTGGACCCAAAATGAGGGTTTCTGGTATACTCCCCTTTATAGAGCCTTAGTTACAGTGAATGGTGCTCGTTACAGATCGATGATCAATGATTATTTGTTTCGAAATTGGTGTTTTGGTTCCAACAAGATGGTGCTACACCAAATGCTGCTGTCGTAACAATTGATTTTTTGAATTGAAAGAAAGATGTGGCGATAACATTATTTCGAGAATGGTCCAATTAATTGGCCTCCAAGATCATGTGACTTAACTCCAATTATTTTCTTCGGGGTTATGTCAAGCCATTGGTTTATGATAAAACGAAAACAATAGACGCCTTGGAAACCAACATAACTCGTATTATATAATATATAATATTATATAAATTGGTCTGGTCGAATGAGGTTCCTTGGCTTCAATCTCAATTTAAATGTGTATTATTTCAATTTAGAATTATAATATCACCGGAAATAAACACCCGAATCTTTGACGTTTGCATGCGATATTCCGACTTCCCATCCCTCACTTTCAATTTCTCATGACTAGTCATTTTCATAAACTGCATGTATAGTCCATTCACAATTATAAAATCACAGCTCTGGCATTGGAAATTTGACACATTCCACTCTGTATCGAAGTTATGAAGTTTTTCAAAATATTTTTATGTTCCAAGTCAACACTATGTTGCCCTTTCTACATTCTTAGCGTATTTCTCAGAATGTGAATGAATTGGAAAAGATGTGATGGACGAAAATAATTAACGTTTATATGAATTGATAGAAAGGATTCCTTTTCTAGTTATTTGCATGAAAAGTACGAGAGATCACTGTTGAAATATTTTATTTTTCGCAATGGAAAAAGATTGCATTGCTTTCATTAAAAATTTTCATATGCATGCTTGTGAAGATTTGATGTTTATTATCTTCTTGAACTGAAAGTTCAAGACTTGACGACAACAATTGTTGATTTCTAATCAAGAATTCATTAAAAAAAATCAACCCAAAGATATAAGATGGGTAATTACAAGAATCAAGAATAATGGAACATCATATCCCTCTACTGGAATCCGAATATGTGATATGATTGTGAGGATGCATAACATTTCTATTTCTAATATTTCTTTATTTCAAATAAATAACATAATAACTGAATTAACAAATTTGTTTACAGAGAAACTAATAATTTCAATGCAATATAAATTGATAAACCATTTACTCTATAAATTGATAAGCCTGAAAGCTTTATAGATATACATTTCATTTATTTGATCTTATGAACAAGGAGTAAAATATTCTGGCTGTATAGTAATTTGTTAGTTTAAAAAAGATTCATACATTACTACCACAGTAGGTTTGTACAAATGAAATGGAAAAGGTCAAACATGTGTTTCACATTTATCATTCACCTGTTGTAAAATAAGACGCAAACTCCTGGAATATGGAAAAAACCTATGTATTCTGGTTCAATATAGCCTATTTCTACTTTCGGCAAAGGATTGATAGGAATGAAAGCTCCAGTGACACATATTTCAATTTACCGGAATCTGAATCGTTGAGTGCAATATAGTCATATTTCTTCTTTTTTTAGCTTCTTCGACGTGTTTTTTTCTGAAACGTGAAAACGATCAACAATAATCATTTAGAGACCAATGATGGCCATCCAGAACCCGTTTACTTACGAAAATCGGGCAATTTCATTCTGCAAGTTCTTTCCTCATAATTCCTCGAAAATCCTACCTGAACCATATTTTCCGGTCGCTTTCGTTAGAAGATCGTATAAGTAAGCCCTTTTTTCCATTTACACATCCCAAATAAATTTTGAGCACCAAAAACGATACCGAAACTAACCAAACTTCTGGGGGACCGGAATTTCGTTTGAAATCTTTCCAAACGGCCAGATACCTAAAGAAAACTTCGTTATCAAGTGTAAAAAAGGCGATTAGTACTTACTTTTGCTTTTTTTATGCTTATTAATCGATTTTTGGTCCAATTCAAATTTGCCGTTCGTACTCACGCCAAAAGTCGTGAAAGGAAAAAATGACACTTGCACGAAATCGACGGGAAACTTCTTCTGGACGACGAAGAACGGAAAAATCGGCGATTCCTTATCGATATTTCGCCCCAAAATCGCCGATCGATTCGAACTAACAAAATGATACTTTTACTTTGATGTAAACAAAGCAACTGGCAACAACGTTATGTCATTAACAATATTCTCTGAACGCGCACAGATTTTTCATCAGGTGCACCAATTCCTGAAAACGAAACCATGGCCAGAGTTGTGATTTTATAATTGTGAATGGAGTATATACTCCATTCACTTTTATTTAATCACATAGGAGGTCATGGTTTCGTTTTCACCAGTTGGTGCACCTGATGAAAAATCTGTGCGCGTACATAAAATATCGTTAATTACAGAACGACGATGCCAGTTTTTCTGTTTACATCAAAGTAAAAGTATCAAAGATTTTCCACATTTTGTTAGATTCGAATCGATCGGCGATTTCGAGGCGAAATATCGATAGGAAATCGCCTATTTTTCCGTTCTTCGTCGTCCAGAAGAAGTTTCGTGCAATTGTCATTTTTTCCTTTCACGACTTTTGGCGTGAGTACGAACGGCAAATTTGAATTGGACCAAAAATCGATTTATAAGCATAAATAAAGCGAAAGTAAGTACTAATCGACCTTTTCGCACTAGATAACGAAGTTTTTTCAGGTATCTGGCCGTTTTGAAAGATTTCAAACGAAATTCCGGTACCCCAGAAGTTTGGTTAGTTTCGGTATCGTTTTTGGTGCTCAAAATTTATTTGGAATGTGTCAATGGACAAAAAAGGCTTCATTATACGATCTTCTAACGAGAGCGACCGGAAAATATGGTTCAGGTAGAATTTTCGAGGAATTATGAGGAAAGAACTTGCAGAATGAAATTGCACGATTTTCGTAAGTAAACGGGTTCTGGATGGCCATCATCGGTCTCTAAATGATTATTGTTGATCGTTTTCACGTTTTAGAAAAAAACACGTCGAAAAAGCTGAAAAAAAGAAGAAATATGACTATATTGCATTCCAGTAGGTGAATTCAGATTCCGATTAATTGAAATGTGTGACTGGAGCTTTCATTCCTTTGCCGAAAGTAGAAATAGGCTATATTGAACCAGAATATATCGGTTTTTTTCATATTCCAGCAGTTTGTATCTTATTTTAGAACAGATGAATGATAAATGTGAAGCATAAGTTTGACCTATTCCATTTTATTTGTACAAACCTACTGTGGTAGTAATGTTTGAATATTTTTTAATCTAATAAATCAATATTTTACTCCTTGTTCATAAGATCAAATAAATAAAATGTCGTCAAGTCTTGAACTTTCAGTTCAAGAGGATAATAAACATTAAATCTTCACAAGTATGCATATGATCGGAAAATATGGTTCAGGTAGAATTGAAATGTGTCACTGGAGCTTTCATTCCTTTGCCGAAAGTAGAAAAAGGCTATATTGAACCAGAATACTTCGGTTTTTTCCATATTCCAGGAGTTTGTGTCTTATTTTAGAACAGGTGAATAATAAATGTGAAGCATATGTTTAACAGTTTTACTTATTCCATTTTATTTGTACAAACCTACTGTGGTAGTAATGTATGAATATTTTTTAATCCAATAAATTTCTACTATACAATCAGAATATTTTAATCCTTGTTCATAAGATCAAATCAATAAAATTTCGTCAAGTCTTGAACTTTCAGTTCAAGAGGATAATAAACATTAAATCTTCACAAGCATGCATATGAAAATTATGTGAAAGCAATGCAATTTTTCCATGGCGAAAAATAATATATTTCAACAGTGATCTCTTGTACTTTTCATGCAAATAACTAGAAGAGGAATCCTCTCTATCAATTCATATAAACGTTAATTATTTTCGTCCATCACATCTTTTCAAATTCATTCACATTCTGATAAATACGCTAAGAACGTAGAAAGGGCAACATAGTGTTGACTTGGAACATAAAAATATTTTGAAAAACGTCATAACTTCGATACAGACTGGAATGTGTCAAATTTCCAAGGCCAGAGTTGTGATTTTATAATTGTGAATGGAGTATACTTCATCAGCGAAACATCATGAGTCAATATGTGATCAAAGAGATGAAATATGAAAATAGGACCTCATGACTTCAATATGTCCCTAAATGTATTAAAATGTGCCGTTCGTTTACAGACTGAAATGGCACATATATTATGTCAGAGCGTTCAACAGCCGGATGGGGAATTGGCTGCCGTTTTGGAGTTATGGCGTGGGGAACGAGGAACCCCATTCCACGAAGAAGACGAAGAGATAGCTTCGAGTTACCTGGTCTGGGGTGGAATTGCACTTCATTACGCACATCTCTATTTCAATATGAATCAGCAAAAGAAGCTCAATGACTTTCTGTTGGATGTGGTCAAGTAAGTGGTATTTCCAATTGATATACAGGGGGTCTGGAATTCGCACGCCAGTCCACTAATTCCTCGATACAAAATAATGCCACTTTTATAACGAAATATTCATTTTGCATCTTTCGTTAATTCCTGCTTCATCGTCAAAAAAAGTTTTCATCGCCTACTTCCAGAAATAATATTGATTGCTAAAATTTTTTTTCCTACAGACATAAGACTAGTAGGTGGATATCTATCACATTCCTTGTGAAGAAAAGTACCTTTGACAAGATCTGGTATTTAAAATCCTTAAAATGTCCAAGAGAAATAATAAAGAGCAATTATCTGGGGAATATAACGGGTGATTTTCTTTTTGGTAACACTGATTTTGACAGCTCACTCACGTTTCGTGTTGTGTGTCACTGTTAAACATCTTCAGTTTGGTCTATAATTTAACAATGAATCGTCCTACAAACGAACAACGATTGAAAATCATTGAATTTCATTATAAAAATGAGTTCTCTGTTAAGAAAGTCTATCGAGGAAAAATTTTTTTCTCGAAATCAACAGCAAATACGCCGAACCTTCGAGAGTTTAGTTAACAGCAAATATTCTGCTTATAATTTTTCAGCCTCACAGTGGTTCACCAAAAAAAATATTCTGGAGTAAAACAAGGGACAAAGTTCCAGAAATAATATCACCCTGTAGATTTACAATCAAAGTTGGCATGTTGCAAGGTGTAAACTATGAATTGTAATATCTTTGCCAAATTTCAGTTGAATATCTTGGGGAGTGCAGGTACCATGGGAGAAAAACTTGAAAAAAATTACTCTATATCTCGAAAACGAAATTTCAGCGGAATTAATTTCTTGAAATTATGCAAGGAATCTTTCCTCTGCATTTATACCTCTTCAGGAATCGTCATGGATATACATTTTGTTGAATATCATGTCAATATCGGATTTGATGAAAGATATGATGCAAAGTTTATAATAAGACATATTCCTTGAATGCATGAAATTATTCTTTTTCAACCTCTTCAGGCTTGGTAAAAAGTATCATATGATATTTATTCTGTCTCGAGTTTTATCTTCTCTTTTAACGACCTATTTAAATCGATATTCGGGGCTATTCACTAAGCAAAGTTGTTATGGATAGCAACTGTAAATCGTCGTTATCCCATGTAATAAGCATGGGATAACGACGATTTACAGTTGCTATCTGCAACAACTTTGCTTAGTGAATAGCCCCGATTAGATATATCGCTTCAGGTTCATATTTAGCTCCTTTTTCCTGATCTTCTAGATCCGGTATGATCTGTGATAAGAGCTCGAACTAGATTTCAAGAGAAAACCTAATTGGAATCTCGAGTAATTATTTCTATCAGAGTCCCCTTTCTTTCAGGTAGGTCTGGAATTTTCAGTGAGGTCTACGATCTGGTGTAACGCTGAGATCTCAGGAATAAATTCTAGTTTCGTACAATTTGGTGTTCATTTTCATTCAGTTTATAGTTTGGTTAGGACTTTACATTCTACTTCGGTCTCAAAGGCTCGAGGTGTAGTGTGCCCATCCGAGAGAGCTGTGCTATCAATTATACTCACCTTCTCTTGTCCAAGACATTCCTTGCGCAGACTTGCAATAGCGAGGCACCAGGTAAACAGGAGTTTACTCCCTCTCCTCACAGAATCTGCACTCGTCATTATCTGGGAGGAGGCCAGTAAGGAAGCGTATCTTATTCTTACTGAGATCCAAACAATTCTTGGTTCTCACAGTTCTGAAATTCCGGAGGAAATTACAATAATGATCCATTCCTGAAGGATTCCTCCAAAGTGCTTCTCTTTCAGTTTCTTCCTTCTCCAAAAACTCTCTCATAGATGCATTAGCCCTTACCACAGAAAGTCTCTGGGCAAGTAAGTGGTTTTTGTGTCCCCATCTGGCCAGTGTGCTGTCCTCTTCGTTTCCTCTGATTCCTGAATGACCAGGAATCCAGTCTAAAGAGACCTTGTTACCCAAATTAGCTTTGAGTCGATGACATAGGAGTTCAGTGCTTTGATAGCAGCTTGACTATCAGAGTGGATCACTATGTCACACCCTTAATAGTTTTTTTCCAGGTGTACACTTGGTTCTTTCCACGTATACGACTGTCCCAATCGTATGTATTCCTTTCCACTCTCTTCATCAGATAGCATCGTGTGAAAGTTCTCCTTTTTTTAATCATAACATTCCTAGGTAGGTTCGGTGATACTTGTTCAGAGAAGACCATGCTTTCCGACTTTTTGTTCTCTCATTACCTGTAACCTATTGATCACTAGATGAAGAGAAGTGAGATCTGTGATGACCTCAAGTGCTCTCTCTAGTCGGGCACGTTTTCATATTTCCAGTGATGCAAACACAGGCAAGCCTTTATACCTTGTCAAATTCATTTCCATGCAGTCATCTTGAATATGAAACTTTGTCATATTTTCAAATCGTCTCCGAGAATTCCAAAGAATGTTGCCATATAATTTTGCCAGTTTATGCAATATTGAAACTAATTCTCGAACTAATTATACTTCCATATCTCATTTTCGTTGAGTTTCTAGAACAGGATTTTGTTCCAAACGGGTAGATAGAAACATGACAATAGAGCATTTTAAGTGAGAGTTTTTCAGGAACTCTAACGTTGAAATATCATCATAGAAACGAATCCTTTATATCCCTCTTTCACTTGCAGGTCCATTTTCCAAGATATGGTCAGCATGGACGCCCTAATCATGAAAATAATGAACTTCGCACAGAAACTAGTGGATGCTGACAGAGCGTCATTGTTCTTGGTTGACGGCAAGAACAAAGAATTGTACGCCACTCTCTTCGACGTGGGGGTTGGCGAAACCGAGTCCGAAGCGTCATGTTCGAACGAAGAGGCCGCTAAATCACAATTTTCCAACGAAATCCGGATCCCTCTAGGCACTGGTATCGCCGGAAGAGTGGCTATGACAGGTGAAATACTGAACATCAAGGATGCATATGCGGATTCCAGATTCAACAGCACGGTCGATCAATTAACTGGTGAGTTTGGCGATTTATCTGCCCGTTTGTTTGATTAGATGGGAATTTTTGCTATAGAGTTGACTTGAATCTGATATGATTCGATAATTTAACTGTCCGACAGTGCAAAATGTGCGAAATGTGGAAAACGAGAATGACAATTGTAATTACGAAATGGCGGAGGATTCGGTTTGTGTGAACACAACTTAACAAAAACTATCACGAAATTAAATCATTGCTTAATTTCTTGAGTTATTTCTAATTCAGTCCGACAAGACTGATCTAAAAAGTTGTTAACCATTATTTTGAAGTCTCTCCTGGATTTTGAAGTTCATTGAACTGGAGTCATATTACTGTCTTTTTGTTGGTGAATAAGTATAAATTTTGTGCTAAATAATCGTGATTTGCGAAAAGTATTGATTCTCTCTTTTCTATCGAAGAAAACGGTGAGCTCAAAAAAACTTATATGGCATTACAAGGTTGACACAAATCTACTAACTAAAAATAGTTTTACATATACAGGGTGCGTCAAAAAAAATTATGGAAAAATAGATATTTATTTCAAATGGAATACCCTGTATTTCAGGGCATAATTTGTTTTTTTATCACGGCGTTGCCACATACGTATTTTCAGGATATTTTTAGTGTTTTAAGGAGTTCATCAAAATTCTTATAGCAACCGCTGTGTTCAATCTAGATAAACGAAATTTTTACAGTAGTTAGTTTAAAGTATCAGCTTCATCATACGGTAAACATCTGGAGATTTTTTTAAAGGTTGTCTAATATAAATTTACCACTTTACCCAAATTAAATATGCAATAACTCAATTTTTTCAAATAGAACACCCTGTATTTTTCTCTTTCATGAATTTTTTTTCTCAAATGTCTACATTTTTTACAAAGAGCATGTCCCATACTTGAATGTGAAATATCTCAGAAACAAAGCGAGTTAGGCATTCTTCGGAACAAATATGAGATATTTGAAAAACAAAGTTCTTTAGAGAGAGAAATACAGGGTGTTCTATATGAAAAAATTGAGTTATTGCATATTCAATTTGAGTTAATTGGTAAATTCATATTAGACACTCTGTATAAAAGAACTTTAAACGTTTACCGAAAGATGAAGCTGATACCTTCATACTGATTGAAAACAGCGGTTTTTATAAGAATTTTGATGAACCCCTCAAAACAACAAAAATATCCTAAATTATGTTGCAACGCCGTGATGAAAATCGAAGTTATAAGTTTAAAGCTCTTGTTGCCCTCGAAAGAATTATGCCATGAAATACAGTGTGGTCCATTTGGAAAAACTACATACTTTTGTTTGACGAACCCTACATATGCAAAATTATTCTAAGTTTGTAGATTTTTGTCAACCATAAGGTTGACATGGTTATAAAACCATGACATATAATTTTTTTTCGACACGGTATACTTCAAGCGCTATTTCAGTCGTACGCCTTGCTGACGCACCCTGTATAACCGTGTAGATGACACCGAGAAAGTCATTTTTGCCTTATTAGCCCGGGAGCCAGTAATAGTTTTCAGTCAGTCATTTTAACCCTGGCCATAATTTGTGTATACTCTATTCACTTTTATAAAGTATCGCGGTTTGCCATGAAATTTTGACACATTTCACCGTATATATTTTGAAAATGTTAGGTTATGGTCATTGCACTGTCAGATACGCCCACAACGTTGCCATTTCTGCTAAAAAAATCGTAGTAATTACGTATTTATCAAAATGTTCCTTTGGGAAATTAATGAATTTGAGAAAATATTATGTTAATTCAGAAGACATTTAAATACATTTTTGCACAACCTGAAATACTCCAGTATGAAAATGTTGTAGTTCTACGAAACCTGGGCCACAGTTAAATCTTCGAAGAACTAACTCCATTTACAAAGTTGAAAAAGAGTAAATAGAAAGTAGACCTGGCAATGTCGCTTAATTTTCACGAGTGCCAAACTGCGTCTGTTCTAGGGGAAAAAACTTGATAAACCTAAATCATGGCCAACCGCGATACTTTATAAAAGTGAATGGAGTATATAGCTTGATTTGGTTTTCTTAGCCAAAGTGACCGTCAGCTGGCTCAACAGTGGTGGGTTCGCCAACGGGAGCAACGAAAACATGTGAAAAAAATATTGAGTTGCAGTCATTTTAACCCTGCTGAAATTTACAGTGATGGTAGTTTGAATAAATATTCGAATAAAAAAATCCCGCTGGCTGTACGTTGGTGGAAAACCCGTCCGAGGGACATGGAAACTTGTAAAATTTGAGTTTCAGTCATTTCAACCCTGCTGAAATTTACAGAGATGGTAGTTTATATAATTATTCGAATAAAAAAAATCTTCCGCTGGCTGTACGTTGGTGGAAAACCTGTCCACTGGACATGAAAACGTCCTCTGGTCATGAAAACTTGTAAAAAAAATAAAAATTTGAGTTTCAGTCATTTCAACCCTGCTGAAATTTACAGAGATGGTAGTTTATATAATTTATCGAATGAAAAAAATCGTCCGCTGGCTGTACGTTGGTAGAAAACAATTTTTTATGTCCATGCTTCATTGATATGAGAGTCGAATATGTGATGAGTTCATATGATCATCGGGGACTTTGTGGTAGCCCTATATTTTTGACTAAGGACGTACGACCACCAGATATTAAAAAATATAGGTATATTATTTCAGAAATAAGACAGGTATCTTCGGAAGCATCATACTCGTGTTAACGAGGAAAAAAGTGTAACCATGATGAATTCTCGCCGAGATTTTAACGATGTCGAGTGAAATATTCTTTTCTGTTCGATTTTTAAGAAAATTTTTCCACGTGACTTGTTAGAAAAACGAAAACATTGGGAGAATGTAATCAAATTCGGCAACCGAGAATAAAAATCTCGAACTGTGGAGTTCTTCCGCCATTTTGCAACTGCGATAAGAAATCGATATTTTAGAGCTCACACATAACCATTCTCAACAAAATATCTGTATCGCACTTCAAAATACGGGTACCATAAGGCGAAAAGGATTCTACCGATCTCATGTTCACCACTTTATGTTTGTCCAGTTAATGGTTTAACACACTGTATATTCCAATACGTTGGGAAGTATGTATTCGTCTTTCAAACAAGGTGCATCAAAAAGTTGGTCTGCTTTTTTATAGCTTTTTCATATTCGGGTTTTCTTGTGAGAAACCCGATAAAGTGGAAAATCCTTGGATTATTTCAAATCGCGTCAATATGCAATATGGTGGAACTTATTTATTTAGGTTTTCATTTCGCAAAAAAAATTTTTTCCCTTGCCATGAAGTTCTTGTTTATGGGACGATTTTGATTATTTTTCCATTGGGTTCGGTTTGGCTTCGAGGTGGGCCCATTTCTGAATAAATAAGCCAGGGATTCCCAAAACAGAGATATTATAAATTTGATGTTTTCTCAATTGTCAACCGCCAATGAGAGGTTAATATTCATATGACTAGATAATTTTCATACTGTAATGTACTGGGTGTCGCAAAACTTAATTTGCAATAATTATAGTTTATGAACCTATTTTGATGATTTCTTCCACTTTTGTATGAAAATGGTCCTACGTGGGTGTTTAATCGGAATTAAATATGCAGGATGTTCCAAAAAAGGGATATTACAGAACTTATGTTTTTCAAATTATCAAACACCAACTAATTATGTATCATGAATTTTATAGGCCTAACAGTGGTGGACTGAACAGTTCGAAATATTCTATTCTCGCTCTGTCTATCAGTACTCCGATTGTCTGGGTTATAACATGAAATAATCTAGGCAGATCATCCCTTGAAGCTAATCCCATACTGATGTAACCAAATCGAAGCGAATTCTCCCACGCAATTCCATCGGGATGTTGACCCAGATTTGAATGGGGCTTTTCCCGAGTAATTAGTTATTTGATTAGCTCCAGGTAGGCCTCAGTGTTGGGGTGTTCGGGTTTCAAGTGTACATTGTGCCTCAATGAATAGTCCTTGATATGATATAGTATTGAGTCGTTCTGAATTCATTTGAGAGGTTCAGTTGATTCTTGGAATAAAATATCCCTCGGAAGTAGACGTAAAAATTCTATATACAGAGTGTAACAGCCAAATGGAATAAATTCGATAACGAATAAATTAGGGGGTGTTAGGAAAAACGCTCGGACATGTCGATTTGTAATTTTAAATGCGCATATTTTTCAATAAAATAAAATTATATAGGGTGTTCCATGCGACCGTGGCCAATACCAACTTTCTTATTTCAAATGCAACCCCATGTATATTATTTATTTTTTGGATTCTTCAGAAAATTCTAGACATAATTCACGTACAATGTCCTATACCTATCTTCAACTTTTTCGGAAATATTAAGTGTTTTCAGATTTTTCACAATTTTTCACAATTTCACATTAGACTTCTTTTTGTGGGTATATGTCAAAAGTATTGTATACGAAACGAAACCCTTAAACTTAGACGACCTAAAAAACCGAATCACGCTTGCGATTAGATCAGTCACGCCTGAAATGTTGAGTAACGTTAGAAGACTACACCAGATTAGCATGTTGCCAAGACGTTCGCGGCGAGCATTTTGAACATTTCCTACATTGACATTAATGTTTTTTTTTTAATTTGGAAATAAACAGTATTACTTCTTAGGTTTCAAGTGAAATGTACCGAATTTGTGAAATAAAATAATTTTTATTTAAAACGTTGATTTTTGCAATAAATCTGAAAACACTTATTACTGCCGAAATAGTTAAAGATAGGTATAGGACATTGTGCATTAATTGTGTCTAGAATTCTCTGAAGAATTCAAAAAATAAATAATATACAGGGGGTTTCATTTGAAATAAGAAAGTTGGTATTGGCCACGGTCCCATGGAACACCATATATAATATTATTTTCTTGAAAAATATGCGCATTGAAAATTACAAATCGACGTGTCCGAGCGTTTTTTCCAACAAGCCGTCATTCATTCGTTATCGAATTTATTCCATTTGGCTGTTACACTCTGTATACAGGGTGTTTCTTTGACCTGTACATATATTTAAACTGTACCATTTTTCAAAATTCGGTTTCGTTTGAAAGATACAGGGTGTCGAAAATCCATGAAAAAAACACTTTATTGACTATATCTTCTCAACTGTTATTTCAAATGAACTGAATTTTTGTTCATTGGTTACTCTATTCATGGTACATATTCCTCAATCGAAACCTATTCAAAATCTTTTCTAGTATAAAAGTTACAGGGTAGTCGACTCATCAATACACGCTAAAACACCATGAAACCACTTCAAAAAGATAAACGGTTCATATTTTCGAAAGAATCAATCATTTAAGAAACTAAAAGTATTCTTATGTTTTTTTAATCAAACGCGTCGTTTTCGAGTTATTTCCAATTTAACCCGGGAAAATTTGACGAAAAAAATCATTAATTTCAATAATTATCTGAATGCGTCTGTGAATTAAATATCATCGTATATTATTCTCTGGCCTTCAAACGAATTTACAATGTTGTCAGAATATTTCGCGGCAACTGATGGAAACGGCAGAATTCAAAGATATTTATACTATGTTTCGTAAAAAAAACTTAACCTCAATGAAAATATCAGCAAGCTGACAACATCTTCTTGAAGTTTCTGTGCAAACATTCACAGAATAGATACAAAATAGATTAGCTCAGGTTGTTTAATAATAAATTCTGATTATCTGAATGAAAAGTCTCTCTTCATGAGATTGTTTGGGAATTTCGAGGAAAATATGAACAAGTTATTAGTGTTTACGAACTAATCTGCAGAAAAATCGAAGAAGGAACTCATTTTGGTGAAAGAAATGTGACTTTTCAGTTGAAAAGCCACATGAAACCGTATGCCGGATGAAACAAACTGTTTTTGTTGAAATTATCGTGTTTGCAACATTTTTATTCCAATAAGTACTTGAGTATTCCCTGAATGTATAAACTCAATTTCAATCGGGAAATATAACCTTTGATTCAATTCCAGAGAATTTTATCAGAAACGTATAAAGCCCAGTTTTTTTTTCAAATGGCTATATCTTTTCAACAGAGCCGAATTCGAATAAATGAAAAATGGAAAAAAAGGTTTCTTTTGGCCTCACAAATCTACAGTTAAAATATATGTATGTACTAGTCAAAGACTCACCCTGTGTAAATAGAAAGATACATATACCGGTATCATGTCTGAAAGGGGATGAACTGAAAAGACATGAGTTCTAGGGGGGCACTTGCCCCCCCTCCCCCCTAGAATTCAAAAATCCCTTAAGAACCCATAAAAGAATATCTAGCGTAATATACGAAAATCAGTTCATCAATTCTATTCTGATTTTTTTTGCCCCCCTCCCCTATCTCAAATGCTGGCAACGCCCGTGTGAATAGATGTATCTTAAACACATCAACATACAGGGTATTTCTACATTGGAGGTACAAACGAGGAAAGCAGATAACTTGCATACAGTGGCTCACCAAAAAAAAATTCTGTAGATTTGGAATCGAAATTGATATGGTGTTAACTCTAAATTTTACAATCTATGCCAAATTTCAATTTAAAACTTGTGACATGCAGATACTGTGAGAAAAAAAACTGAAAAAAAAATTTAACTTCCTATTTATATGGGACTTATTTTTCTCGAAAGTATTCCAGCAATCTCATTTCCGTTTGTAGGTACCTTGGTACCTACTTCCAATTAAGAAACACTGTGTATATCTCAGTAGATAGAATGAAGAATTATTATATTCTCATCATAAGATTGTTCTCCCTCATAAAACGTCCATATCATCCACAAGCCAAATATTTACCATTAGCCAACAACTACCAATTAAGATAACTTATGAAGACAATTGTACTTCTCCTAATTATATTCAACTGCAAAGGCATTCTGATTCATAGCTTTTTATCCAAAGGAATGAAAATTGAATCAGAGGCAAAACAATGTCTACCGGATCATCAGATTCCTATATGTTGAAAATGCGAGTTATTTGAGTATGCCATCACTCAGTTGAAGTGATGAAGTGACAAGAAAAATGGCCAAAAGGAATGATTATCTCGAAACAATCTGGAAAACCAGTTAAAATTCGATTGATTTAATTTTCACGAGCTTTTTCCTATGGACAAGAACGTTATCATTTTGTTCAAAAGTCTGTTAGAGTGAGTCAGTGAGTAGATCAGAACTGGAACGATTAGGGTAAAGTGTTGGATCTGAAATTGTATGTCACCGAATTTCAAGAATTTTCTCGAGAATGATGTACACAAAAAATATGAAAGTCAAAATTGGTTCTTGGGTTACATACATTTCTTGGATTTTAAATGTTTTCTATGTTTCAAACAAAACGGGGATTCCTCCTCTTGCTGAAAAAATTCCGCCCCTGGTTATCAAAGTGAATACACTGTAATTCGTTCAGTGTTTCAGGTCGAAACATTAAAGGAGGAGATGGGTCACGGATGCCCAAGGGTATAATTGGAATGTTGTCGCAATGTTTACCCTGCTGAAATAATTATTTCGAAATAATTTCACGGAAGTTGAGCATGCCTTCCTGCGAACGAACTCATGAATATTCGAATAGGTATGTGGACATGAACGTAGACATATATGGCTCATGTTCTTCAAGTCTGTCAAAGTAATCCCAATTGTGTCGAAATTTTTTTAATTTCCATTTATTCGTTGAGCACTGTGGCCTAGGATATGAGATGCGGAACATTGACGATCTTGCACGAGTTTGCTTCTGGGCGTGTCATTTCCCGATTTAGAGACCAGAATTGGCCTTCACGCTCTTACGATTTAACGACTATAGACTTCTGGCTGTGGGGTTTTCTGAAGTCACAGGTTTATGTCAAGCCTGCAACCATCGAAGCATTGAGAGCCGAAATTAAACGCTGTATCATTGAAATACCCTCGTATGTATTCAATAACTACATTGAAAATTTAGTCAAAATGGTACGCATAAGCCAGCTGTTCAAAATTCATATTTCTTGTTTTATTATACCACAAAGTTTCCTACTGGAATGGGCTTTCCGGGTCGGTTACAAAGAAGAACCGGTCCATGATTTTACCCACTTTTTTCTGTGGTTCATCGAGAATCCCGAAAACATTCCTTTTCTACCTGATCAGTGCAAATTCACCTACTGCCACGTCGCAACCTCGATACGCCTAAGCTCGCAATATAATCTCTTTTTCTTCCCAAAGTCGGACCTCGTTACATTCGTACCAAAAAGTGTATTCGTTACGTGAGATGAGGACTATAACCAGTACAACACCTACGAAAGCAGACAGAAGCAGATACGTAACTTTTAAATCTGAACAACCGTAAGTACCATTCCTTCAGTGTTCACTTTGTGGTATTTATTTCTCTTTTATACATTCATTTCATTCTTTAATTCTCGTGGCGACAAGAATTGATACAGCAGTCCATTTCTTCTCTCCAAGAGAGCTCCTGTATTTTACTCACCAGCCGTGGCGGCCATTTACATAAAATTTTGTTTCATTCATAATTCTCAGAGGTATATTTTCTAATTCAATAAATAATTCAATCCTTTGCTACAGGGAACTATGATTTGTTGAACACTAACCTCTTGCGCTGTTATTCGTTATTGAAACACCCTTTAGTAGAACGAGCGCTGAAAGACAGTTTAGGGAATAGTATAATGCAGGGATTCTGAACTTAAGATGAATAATGAATAAAATAATAAATAGTGAAGCCAATTTTCAAAAATCATCAGCACTAAAATTGGTATCTGTAATACTACGGAATCAAAACGTAGTAGAAATTTTTGCAACTTTGTGACGTTCTTGAATGAATAAACTCTCAATCAAAATGAAGAGAACTTTAAATTGAAATTCAATTACTCATTTTTGCGTGAATGTCAGAATGAATATTCTCACACACTGTGCGAGAATGAAATTCAGTCGAAATGCTCAAAAAACAAGAATTATACTCTAGCTCGAGTTGGTTATTGGTGGTAATCTATAAAGGGCGAAAACCAGGGACCGAACTGAACAACAACCGTGGTCATAACTGGTTATTTACTTGAAATCGATAAAAGTGTTGTAGAATGAATATTACATATCAAGTGATGGAATACTGACAGTCTATGGTCAAATTCGATGTTGGAAGAGCTGTATTCTGTGGCAGTCGTGGAGAAAAGAGTGAAAAGACCATTCATTTACTTCCAATATTGTGCATTCTTCACATCGGAATGTATATGTATTTGCCACAGATAACGAATGGGAACGTTATGACAGCACCGTTTCCTGAATCTTTGGCCAGTTCATTCATTAATTTCGTACCACTATATCAATTTTCTGTTACTTATGACGTTTTGAACAGTGTTGTCATCACTATATCGCATTTCATTGCGTATAAAAAGTGAGATTTGGATTTATTTCTAAATATTATTAGCAAAAAACGGGGAAAAAATGGTTCCTATATGTCTTCCGCGGAAGTTTTCCATTACTTTCTTCAGCATAGCGGTTTCAATTTGGAGGATTTCCTCCTTGATTGCCACTCTCAAGTCAAGAATGAAGACCACAAGAACGAGTTCTTCAAACATCGCCGTAGGACCCTCGATGACTTGTTAAAGGTAATCAAGAAGGAAATCATTCAAATTAAAACCGCCATGCTGAAGGGAGTAATGGAATACTTCCGCGAAAGACTCCGCATGTGTGTCACTCGCCGAGAGCGTCCTTTGGATGATATTATTTTCAGGGCATAAAAAAAACTTGATTAGTAAGGCTTTCGAAAAAAAAGAATTTTTCCAATATCTTCTTTCGTATTCTTTCAACAGCTCCTTCAAATATGGGAGAAATTGTTCCGCACCCTGCACTACTTCTGAGTTCTGGAACCCAGTGTATGAAGTTTCGTTGAATTCTACTTGTTAGTTTTATTTCCTACGATGACGACATCTAGATGTCAACCTTGTCTTGCGATTCCATTAACCCTTTGTGTCCTGGTGGTCACACCGTGGGGACACAAATGATATAATTTTTTCTAAAGCGCCTAGTGAACCTATTTTTTGCCAACATATGTAAAAATCGTCGTGAATATCCTCCCTTCCAATAGAAACGTATGCTATCTCGCTGATTCTAACGAATAAGCTTTATAGATCGAGAGAAATGAACGTGGTAGTAAACGATCTTTGTTTGTCAATAGTTTTATTCTGTTTCAATAAGAATATTGATATGTCACTATGTCAGGTAAGTTTTCTTCTGTGAAATAGTGGAAAATTTATGTTTATTCGTGATGCTCATGAACAGATGGAAATATAGCTGCACAATAGTTTTATTTTCCGAAGTTGGTAGTCTCGCGATGTGGACACAAGGTAAATGGTAACTTTTTTGATTTTTCTTTTCAGATGAAAAATGATTTTTGTTTCGTGATTTGGAGGATTTGAATTTCCTTTTCTAAAGAATACCTTCTGGTAATAACTCGGTAGTGGACGACTGCTCTGAGGTTTGAAAATGTTCATATTAGCTTTAGTCCTTGGGCTGATAGGAGCTAAGCCAGAAAATGAAGAAAATGACAAAATACCGGCTTTTTGGATAACGATTTCAAATATTCCTATGGAGATTAGGTATAATAAGGCTGCACACATGCCGAAACCTCTCGAAAAACATCGGTGATATGCTTTTTGTAACACTCGTGTGAAAGCGCAAAAGTCCCGCTGAAGCTGTTCTGTTTGTGATGTAGGGTTATGTCTGAGTGATGAGAAGAACTGTTTTCCATACGAAATGAATTTTATATATTGAGATTTATAATAAAAATAATCATTGAAAAATTTTATTTGGCAAAATTGATTCAATGTTATTTCCCTATAGTGTCCCCACACCGAGGACACGTCCCTGAACATGAACCCGGAGTCTGAAAATTATAAAACAAAAATATTTTTCCTTTTGAGACCTATTAGAATAGCATTGTACGATTTTAAATAGAAAAATATCAAGAGAAGTTAATTCCGGTCACAAAGGGTTAAGCAACAGCTGTCCATATGACGACGACAACGACGTTCACAGAATATCAAGTCCTTATCATATCACCCTCGAAGTTCAACGAATTCTTCGCATCTGACCCTTCCTTCCTGCCATTCAAGCTCCGTTAAAAGTTGAACATTCGAAACAAATTGCCCCTCAAATTGGCGTAGGCCTTAAATTGGACGACGGTCCATCGAGAGAACTAGGGCCCAAGAACTTGAATTCAGGAAATTGCGAATAGAGTATTAACGGACCGTGAAGGAAATACGTTCGCGAATAGAAATATTTCAAACATGGCAAGGACCAAATAGCCTGATGTCCTGTATCTGGGATGTGTGTGTTTAATAGAGATAGTATTTGGTATATAGGGGATGCAGAACCGAAGAACTATGGCCTTCTGTCCCGACTGATGCGAAATTCAAATTTTAATTCGGGAAAAATAACATGTTATACTACATTATGGAAACCGAGCCGAAGCTATACTACATTCACTTTTATGAAGTATCGCGGTTCGTCATGAAATTCTGACACATTTCACCGCGTATATTTTGAAAATGTAAGGTTATGGCCATTCCCCTGTCAGAAACGCCCGCAACGTTGTCGTTTCTGCATTAAAATCGCAGTAATTACGTGTTTATCAAAATGTTAATTTACTTTGGGAACATAATGAATTTGAGAAAATATTCTTATGTGAATTTAATAATTTCAAAGACCTTGCAAATGCTGAAGGAACTTTTTGTGTGTTAATACTGGAAATATTTCACGTATCTATATAAAAATGGTTGGAAGATTCAGTTATGCTATTTTATTTTACGGAAATCAAGAAACGAGTGTTGAAATTTCACTGGAAAATAATGTACAGAATAGTCCGTTACTTTGTGATAGTTCATTCGGAAAAAGAAAAAAAGTACTCGAATTACCCAGAAAAACGAACGGAACAGACTAACTTATGGAATTACCCACTTTTCAAAATTCTCAAGAAATACCTACAGAAGACATTTAAATACTTATTGCACAACTTGAAATACTCCAGTATGAAAATGTAGTAGTTCTACGAAACCTGCGTCACAGTTAAACCTTAGGAGAACTAACTCCGTTTACAAAGTTAAAAAAGAGTGAATAGAAAGTAGACTTGGCAATGCCGCTTGATTTTCACGAGTGCCAACCTGCGTCAGTTTGGCCCAAAATTTTTGTAATTTTTCATGGTTGAACTATCTTTGATTCTGAATACTTGGGTGAAAACAGAATGAAAATTTATCAATTGGTTTTCTTTTTGTAGCCTTCCAAAGGCACGGAGAACTTTCATAATTTTTATTCAGAAAACTGGAGACCGTACGAAGACCAAATTTAGGCTAATGAGGCTGCCAGAGTCACCCGGACGGAAATATGAATTTATAAACCAAAAAATTTTTTTTTCAAAAAACTTTGGTGGGAATCTAACTCTCCACTTTCGATTAACTAGCGTCGCTTTGGTAACGGAAATTTATAAGATTAAAATAAACCCAATTCATACTCGTAGAGAGTTCGAATCCTACAAAAGTTTCTTGAAAAAAATTTTTTTGCTTTATAAATTCATATTTCTGCCCGGGTCATTCTGGCAGCCCATTAGCACAATTTTCGCTTTCGTACGGCTTCCAGTTTCTTGAATAAAAATTATGAAAGTTCTCCGAGCGTAATCTTTGGAAGGCTACAAAAAGAAAACCAATAGATATTATTTCATTCTGTTTTCACCTCAGTATTCAGAATGAGAGATAGAGAAATTTTTTTTCACTGAGGACATGTAAAAAAAGAGTTGAGTTCGAATTTTGGAAAAATTTTTTCACGGAAAGTCTTAGAAAATCTAATACGTTGAAATAGTGCTTTCCAAATTGGCAACCGAGAAAAAAAATTCAACTTTGCAGGTTTTCCGCCATTTTGAATTTTTTTTCAGAATTCTACATCACAATTGAATTGAGCCCTGAAAAATACTAAGATGTGACCAGTAACCGTTATTTCAAATGTCACGCATAACTCACCATAGTTATCAGAATATTGCCCAAAGTTGACATTAAACACCCTGTATCTCGCAAATGCGTCGAAAACGGGGTATATATCATAAGGCAAAAATAACTTCCTCGGTGTCATCTACACGGCTATATATGTTTGTCCAGTTTATGGTGAAACAGCCTATAGATTTATATCTCCGACATAGTTAAACGTTCTTCTGAAATTGACCCAATATGATGGACGGATCTCTCTCCCCGAATCTTTTACATCGATTTGTATACTGTTTCAGGTTATAAAACGAACACCATCCTTTGCATGCCAATATTCATCAGAGGTGTCATCATAGGAGTCGTCCAAATGGTGAACAAACACCAAGGCTTCTTCACCAAAGATGACGAAGCAGCTTTCGAAATGTTCGCTATCTATTGCGGACTGGCTTTACACCACGCCAAACTCTACGACAAGATCCGAAAGTCGGAACAAAAATATAAGGTGGCTCTAGAAGTGTTGAGTTATCACAACACCTGTACAGAAGAAGAATATGTGCACGTTGAAAGGGATGGTATACCAGACAACCTACTCGGAGTGGACGACTACTTTTTCAACCCTTTTCAACTTGAAGATTACCAAAAAGCGCGATATTCGATGTACATGTTCACGGATTTGTTCGGGCTGAGCTTATTCGATCCGAGTAGCCTGATGAAGTTTACTTTGACCGTGAGGAAGAACTATCGAAGAGTGCCGTATCATAACTGGACCCACGGTTTTTCGGTGGCCAATTCCATGTACAGCATAATAAAGAGATCAGGACCACTTTTTTCTCTGTCAGAAGTGAGTAATGAAATCGATTTCTGCGAGATTAAAATATCGGTGTGTATACTTTCCATCAATTTGAGCTGCCTTTTCGATTGCTTTCAACTCTGTAAACATATAAACAGTAGGCGGAAAACGTTTTCATCAATTATTTTTCGATGGTATGAATTGACAAGATGTTTCACAGCGTGAATTTTTGGAGGTGAAACAATTAATGAATTATTCAGTTCCATTTGTCGGAATGTTATGAAGTTAAAAAAAACTACACTGATGGGCAGTCAGGAGCTTTTGAGCGTTTTTTCATCCACCTTGTGAAGGAGATTTTTGTTTTCCAGTTCAATAAACTAATGGGGAAAAAATTGACAGTTATCAAAAAATGAAAGCAGCTGTTAGATAAAAAGTCAATGTTCCAGGATGTATTCAATAGTTTGATGAATGATCTAGATAAAATTTTCCACGTCGCTTAAATACCTCATCATCAAACCAAATAAGTTTCATTTTGATCGAATATGAAGAAAAAATTCGAACGTCTATATACAGGCTGTCCCGAAAAATGTAGGAAATCTCCCGGATTCAGACAAAACTTAAAAAAATAAGATGACACGTTCCAATCATTTTTTTCTAGCGGCCCTCCCTACGGAGATACGGCCTCCTAAATGACGTCACTGGAAATACATTTTCGTGCAATAAATTTCAAACTACTCGATATAATATAAAGAAAATTTTAAGATGAACTTACAGTAGTAAGGACCTCTTAAAATACTGCCCTCAAATTCAAATTAGCACTTTTAGTTTACCAGAGGCGGACTAGGTTGTACATTTCAGTGCTTACATTTTCAACACCCTGTATGATAAGGAGTCGATACAACAAATTCGGATAGCTTGAACATTGAGCTAAAAAAAACTCTTATTTATTGTCGATAAAATGAACCGTTGCGTTGTCGAAAAATGAAATTACAAAGATTCTTAACTATGCAGTTTTGGCACAGAAAGGCACTCTCAAGAAGTTCTCAAATGATCATTTATAACTAAAGTATTTATATCCAATCGTTGCAAGCTTTAGTGAGAGTACATTTCTGAAAAATAATTTTCGCTAACGTGCCTTTTTGTGCCAAAACTGCATAGTTAAGAATCCTTGTAATTTTATTTATCGAAAACGGTTCATTCATCGACAATAAATAAGAGTACCTGTTTTTTAGCTTAATGTTCAAGCTATCCGAATGTGTTTTCGACTCCTTATCATACAGGGTGTTGAAAATGTAAGCACTAAAAAGTACAACCTAGTCCGCCCTTGGTGAACTGAAAGCTAATTTGAATTTGAGCGCAGTATTTCAAAAGGTACTTACTACTGTTCATCTTATTAAATTTTCTTTAAATTATATTGAGTAGTTTGAAATTTATGCAGGAAAATGGATTTCCAGTGACGTCATTTAGGAGGCCGTATCTCCGTAGGGAGGGCCGCTAGGAAAAAAAATGATGGGAACTTATCATCTAATTTTTTTATGTTCTGTCTGAATCCGAGAGATTTCTCACGTTTTCCGGGACCACCTGTTTTTCACGGAACCCATAGACAAATTGATACCTTCAACGAACTCAACTTTTACTCGAGATCCGAACCAACCTTCAAAATTTCAAACTTCATTTGAAATCTCGATGTCCTTTTGGAATATTTAGGGACTATTATAATGGTAATGAAGACACTAGTCTGAAAGCGGTTAGTAGCAAACTCCGTGGCATGTAAATATTCTGCCATTCCAGATTTGACTTGAAAACTTCTCAATTCATACAGTTGAATTAAGGGATGTAAAAGTTTCGCTATAAAATTTTTCTATTAAGGGGTTGAGAAATATCGAAAATACTTTGTAAAATTGTACCAACCATATGAATTCATTTCAAGTACTTGGATGCACGTTGGAAGCCTTTTGAGGTAATGCATTTTTCCTCGAAGGTCCCTGTTTTGAGAAAAAATTTATTTAATATTGACCAAGTGGTTCTTGATAAAGGTTTTTCCAATAGCGATGTATACTCCATTCACTTTTATAAAGTATCGCGGTTTGCCATGAAATTTTGACACATTTCACCGCGTATGTTTTGAAAATGTTAGGTTATGGTCATTGCACTGTCAGATACGCCCACAACGTTGTCGTTTCTGCTAAAAAATCGTAGTAATTACGTATTTATCAAAATGTTCATTTACTTGGGGAAATTAATGAATTTGAGAACATATTATGTTAATTCAGAAGACACTTGAATACATTTTTGCACAACCTGAAATACTCCAGCATGAAAATGTAGTAGTTCTACGAAACCTGCGCCACAGTTAAATCTTCGAAGAACTAACTCCATTTACAAAGTTGAAAAAGAGTACTTAAATAGAAAGTAGACCTGGCAATGTCGCTTAATTTTCACAAGTGCCAACCTGCGTCTGTTCTAGGGGAAAAAACTTGATAAACCTAAATCATGGCCAACCGCGATACTTTATAAAAGTGAATGGAGTATACATTTTTTTATTTGGAAGATACATTATACCATTTTGTATAGAAAATATCAACAAATTCTAATCGGCACAACTTCTCTGTACGTACTGCATTCTGTCAACTCAATTTTTCATCACTTCTTCACATAAATTTGATTCTAAGCCTTGAGCAGTTAGTTCAACATACCTGGAGGAACAAGTGGCGGCACATTGTAGCTACTAAAGGAACTATAATCTGCCGGGACAGTCTGGTCCATTTTGTTAGCTATCCATTCACAGAAATCTGTAGGATACTTATTTTCCTCTAGTACTATGAATCATAGGCAGGGTCGGATTCGTTACAAACATTGTGAAAGGGAGATCATGTAGATCTCTTGAATTACAATGATAAATGAATCAAGTATTCGTGCCCAGTCCACTTAGGAAATAATGTCACTCACCGCCAGATGCGAGCGTAAAAAAAATTCGATTCTCTAAACTGCGCCACTATGAACAGGAGAAGGAACTACAACTAAAAGTGGTTTCAATTCGTTCAATGACGTTGTTCCCCACGGTGTTTTGGAACTCAATGCCTCAAGGCAGGAAATCTCCGGCCTATGGTGGTCTTATTTCTGGCTCGCAAGCTCAGCAATGTAAAAAGAATGTAACTATGATACGAAAATTGACAAGTTGAATTAAGTGTAGCGGCGAAACGATGCCAATAATGGATTTCTCCATTTGTTTTTTTTTTTTTCATTTTTCGAATTATTGGGTGATTTCTGTATGTGAGCAAATTCAAAATGAATCATTTCATGCAGGAAAGTCAGAAACAAGTTTTTTTTCATTTTCTTCTGGCGTACGAAGTGCAAGCTGATGAACTGTCAAGGATAAAATAGGTATATTTTTCCTCGCGAAAACACGAATCAATAGGAGGTGCATAACCGAATAAAAATGCGAAGAATTCTTAAACTAGACACCTAGGGTTGAAACGCCTCTCAATTCAGTTCATAAAAGAAATAAGCAAAATGAGTAACTGAAAAAAATCTTTAACGTGCTATTATTATAATATGGAATTTTTTTTTTCATCTGGAAGACTTAAGCAGTTTGTACAAGCGCTATAGCTTCCATCTTCATTCTTCATGTCAATGATGTTACAAATTGGTTGGCAATACAATCTTGCGTTGGGATATTATACATAATGAAGACTTTTTCGAGTATATAAGACTTTGAGAAATCGTCACTCGTCAGTAAAAGTCGCCTTTGAGGAAAAAATATTGATTAGTGAGTCGAAAGCTCATTCATGTATATGTATGCCAGACGGCTGAGGTGTTTATTTTGAGTACACACAACCAAACTAAATGGAATCACCCAGTATTAAGGTGAAATATTATTTTGATATCTTTTTCGTTAGAAGCAAATAAAAAGGGCATGTGTTAACTCACAAAAACAGTTAGGTTCATAAGCACTTGATAAGATTTGGCTTTGCAGTGTCGATTTTACCATTTCGTTCGAACGTCGCAGTGAATTTATATTTTGTTTTTTTGCGAAGTTTTAAAAAAAAATGCCTTATGTGGGGTTATCGGAAGTCCAGAGAGGAAGAATTATTACTATGGCAGAACAAGGTATGTCATAAAGACAGATTGCAAGAACGGTGGGGGTTACACAAGGGGTTGTTTCAAAAACCTATGCAAGGTTTCTGGAGTTAGGAACCCTAAAGAATAGGCCGAGAAGTCGTGGAAGAGTAAGTACAGAAAGGCAGGATCGCTTTTTAGCCCAAACAGCAAAAAGAAATCCCGCAGTATCTCATTCAGAGCTTCAAAGGCAATGTTTGCAAGTTACAGGTGTTAGTGTTTCTGTCGAAACTATCAGAAAAAGACTTCGCGCTCGGGGATTATTCAAGAGAAGAGCGTTAAGAGTTCCAGAACTATCAAGGCAAAATAAAGTTGACCGTTTTAATTGGTGTTTAGAGCATGAAAATTGGACTATTGAAGATTGGAAAAATGTCTTATTTTCGGATGAGACCAGAATTGGCCTACGATCAGACGACCGGCGTGTTCGCATTTTAAAAGGTAGAGGAAGGCAAGCTAGGCTCCAAGCTGCAAGACCGATCCCTAATTACAAAGGAGGTACTGTAATGTTTTGGGGCGGAATTATGTTTGGTGAGAAAACTCCTTTAATTCCCATTAGACAATCTCTGACAGGGCCTAGGTATGTTGATCTAGTGCTACAACCTGTAGTGAGGCTCTGGCGAGGTGCTTTTGGAGATTATTTCCTATTTATGCAGGATAATGCACCTCCACATACCAGCAGAGTTGCGAAAAAAATTTTCGAAACAGAAGGTGTGACTGTTTTAGAGTGGCCTTTTTGTTTACCGGACCTTAATCCTATCAAGCACTTGTGGGATAGGATCAAAAGAAAAATTAGAGCTCGTCAAAATAATCCTGGTAACGCAGAGCAACTTATACAAGCGGCTTTAGAGGAATGGGCAAATGTTACAGAAGAAGAAATTAACAACTTAATAGAAAGCATGCCTCGTCGAATTTAAGCTTGTATCAATGCCAAGGTAATACTGATTATTGATTTGTTAAAATCGTTTTATTTGTTGTTCAATTCTCAGTTGCATAAAAGTTGTTTTTAGAGAAATTTACACTTTTAATTTTCTGTTCTATTATAAAAATAATCTTTTAATAATTTATATTATTTTTGTAATAAACTTGTTTTGGGAAAACTGCTCTTCACTGCGACTTTTTTTAATTAAAATTCGTTTTTTCCAAATAACAGGGTGATTCCATATAAGTTTGGATGTGTGTATATCGGGGTCTAATAATTTCCGTAATATTAGGTAATTTCATTGATTTCCAGTAAAAGGGTAAACCACAGGTAGGATCAGGATCATACTTAGATTAAAGAGTAAAGATATCTGTGAAATGAAGCTTTGTACGCTGTCGACTCCGATTGTTTAAAAATAATAAATATTGTGAAAAGTTATGGGGGTTTTCAAGTTAAGAAGTTCAATAAAATGTATTATAGATATTTCAACAACCTATATGTTTCATAGGGGATTTCACAAAGCGCAATAAGCGCTGATTTGCGAATTAATGCGATTTGACAGTTCAAAATTTACATTTGATTGATATAAGAATTGACACAGCTTCGTGAAACCCACCGTTAGAGTGTTCCTACTTAAAATCTGCTCATTTTCAATTTTAATAATTTTCAGTTAACTTTCAATAATGTTTTTTCCAGAGATTAGGACTCTTCGTGGGGGCTCTGTGCCACGATCTGGACCACAGAGGAAAGAATAATAAATTCATGTTGGATTCAGAATCTCCAATTGCCTCCATTTATTCAACATCAACAATGGAGCATCATCATTTCAATCAAACTGTCACTATATTACAGCAGGTATAGGAATCATATATGTAATTCATTTTCAAGTTTCTGGGTACGGTACCTACAACTATTGTCACGAAACAATAGCGTTATTTCCTTTATTCATTCAATGAAAAAGTTTGTACAGGCTGTTTCGTATGTTCGGTCTTCTCAGGAAACTCGAAAATGGAGTGCCAAATTTTTGAATATTTTCTTGAATTGCGTGTAGGCATCCCGATAATCTGAACAAAAAATATATTGGCTATCTTCACGCGACGATAACTTCTATTTGATGGGTACATTTGAAAGAGAATTTTTTTCAATTTTTCAACTTTCTTCATTGGATCATCAAACTCCATATACAGTATGGATAGCACGAAAACTAAAAAAAGCTATTTTCAGGAAATACCTCGAAAAAAATAATGGAATGGCCTTTGGGAGATCGAATAAGATTACTTCCAAAAGCTCCTTCAGATCCCTCCACAATAGACTTTAAACTTTACAATTCCTAGGCTGTTCTACTCGTACCCTTATTTTTCATGCAATTAAGCGAAAGGGCACTATTAAATAAACTACCAACCAAAATTTGCGAATAAAGAGAAACTTGGCCCTACTTTTTCAGTAACTTACTGAAAAATAATTTATTTTTACATCAAATTATCAATAATCTTTTGGTTATGTAATCGATTCATTCACATGCTCAGTTCATTATGTTTCCAATCTAATTGAATTGTCTTAAAAACATACTCAGTGATTATTCGAGAGTAAAGACCAACTGAACTTTTTTTTGCAAAATTCCTTCAATTGCTCCAAATTTTTATCTATTCCTGATGTTTGAATGAATGCATGAAATACTTTTTGTGTCTGAATGTTTATATCATAAACTATTTTCCACTAATAAAATAGTGCATCACAGAATTACTATCAAAAGCAATCATTTGTAGTCATGTATTGAAAAATAAAAGTGTAATTTGGATTGCTCCATATATAGACAATGAAATGAAATCAAATTCATTATTAATAAAAGGGTTATTATGACTAGTTGACTCGATATTTGAATACTTCTCTATAGTTTCAGAAAATTAACAAACATTGTTTCCACAGGAGGGTCACAACATTTTCGGAAAACTGACCAACAGCGAATACAAAAAAGTTCTTGGGCATCTCAAGAACTGCATCCTAGCAACAGACCTCACCCTCTATTTCACCAACAAAGAAAAACTATCACATATAGTAGATACCAGAAGCTTTTCCTGGGCAAACCCGGATCACAGACTGCTCCTTCGTGCGATATCTATGACTGCAAGTGATCTGAGTGCTAGTGCGAAGCCTTGGGAAATACAGGTGAAAACTGTGAAAATAATTTACGAAGAATTTTACCAGCAAGGAGACGCCGAGAAAGCCAGTGGAAGGCAGCCGATACCCATGATGGACAGGGATCAACCCGAACAACAAGCTTCTTCCCAAGTGGGATTCCTAAAGAATATATGTTTACCCTGTTATACCTTATTATACAAGCTCATTCCTGAATCGAAACCACTGTTGGATATGTGCGAACAAAATTTAAGAAAATGGGAAGACAAAGAGCAAGAAATGAAAGTTAAATAAAATGAAAATGACAAATATCAGAGCTTTCACATACAAAAGTTATCTAGTCCTTCTAGTCTATCCCTAAAAATGTGTTACTTCAATTTATCGAAATTGAATCAATGAAATGGAATGTTGTTGAATTCAAACATATCCAATCATTTCAAAAACGCATGAGAAGACCAATCCAAGAAAATAAATACCTACATCAAGTTTAAATAAAAATATCTGGCGGCAAGTTCTCGATAATAGAATAATGCTATTCAAATATATGTTTGATACTCGTACAAACATAATCATTCAAGAAAAGAATGTCTTTTCTCAAATTCCAACTACTGATTTCATCAAACATGCCATCTTTCAACAAGAAATATTTAATATGTTGATAATGTGAAACTAATTTGTGAAGATAAATAATTAGGCATGAATAAGGTCCTTAAGAAACAAACAACATGCTTCTTTACGATGTTTTCATAGTCCATCGTATTTTCAAGAAATTAGGCATTCCATAACATAACTGGTGCCTAAGTGGAATTCAAGATAACATATTTTTCCCATATACAGGGTGTTTCACCATAAACTGGACAAACATATATAGCCGTGTAGTTGACATCGAGAAAGTCATTTTTGCCTCATGACATATACCCCGTTTTCGACGCATAATCGAGATACAGGGTGCTTAATGTCAACTTTGAGCAATCTTCTGATAACTGTGGTAAGTTATGCGTGATATTTGAAATAACGGTTCCTGGTCACATCTTAGTATTTTTGAAGGCTCAAATGAATTGTGGTGTAGAATTTTGCAAAAAGGAATTCAAAATGGCGGAAAACCTGCAAAGTCGAAATTTTTTTTTCTCGGTTGCCAATTTGGAAAGCATTATCTCAACATACTCGATTTTCTAAGATTTTCTGTGAAAAATTTTTAATTTTTTTCAAATTTCGAACTCAACTTTTTTTTTACATGTCTTCAGTGAAAAAAAAAATTCGGCCGAAATTGTTGAAATTTTTCATGGTCGAACTATCTTTCATTCTGAATACTGTGGTGAAAACAGAATGAAAAAATATCCATTGGTTTTCTTTTTGTAGCCTTCCAAAGATCACGCTAGGTGTACTTTCTTAATTTTTATTTGAGAAACTGGAGGCCGTACGAAGGTCAAAATTGTGCTGCTGTGCTGTCAGAACGACCCAGATAGAAACATGAAATTATAACAAAAAAAAATTTTTTTTCGAAAAAATTAAAAAAAAATTTGAAAAAAAAAATTTTTTTTTTATTTTTTCCAAAAAACTTCGGTAAGAATCGAACTCTACACTCTCGATTAACTAGGGTTGCTTTGGTAACGGAGATTTATAGGATTAAAATCAATCCAATTCATACTCGTAGAATTCGATTCCTACCAAAATTTTTTGAAAAAAATTTTTTTGGTTTATAATTTCATATTTTTATCTGGGTCGTTCTGGCAGCCCATCAGCACAATTTTGACCTCCGTACGGCCTCTAGTTTCTCAAATAAAAATTAAGAAAGTACACCGAGCGTAATCTTCGAAAGGCTACAAAAAGAAAACCAATTGTTATTTTTTCATTCTGTTTTCACCCAAGTATTCAGAATTGAAGATAGTTCAACCATGAAAAAATCCAAAAATTTTGGCCGAAATTTTTTTTTCACTGAAGACATGTAAAAAAAAAGTTGAGTTCGAATTTTGAAAATTTTTTTTTACGGAAAATCTTAGAAAATTGAGTACATTGAGATTATGCTTTCCAAATTAGCAACCGAGAAAAAAAAATTCCAACTTTGCAGGTTATCCGCCATATTGAACTTTTTGTCGCAAAATTCTACACCACATTTCAATTGAGCCTTCAAAAATACTGAGATATGACTAGAAACCGTTATTTCAAATATCACGCGTAACTCACAACAGTCATCAGAATATTGCTCAAAGTTGACATTGAACACCCTGTATCTCGCTCATGCGTCGAAAACGGGGTATATGTCATAGGGCAAAAATGACTTTCTCGGTGTCATCTACACGGCTATATATTATGTTTGTCCAGTTTATGGTGAAACACCCTGTATTTTGAGATAACCCATAAAGTGATTCAACATTGACTCATTGTTCTGATCAAATTAGAACATGTAAATAACCAATAAAATGGCACAATTCAAGGAAGCGAATTATTTGTTATATCGAAACAGCAGCCATTTTGTTCAGGAAGGGATGATCAAATATCAGTATCGGGTATCGGCTGAGTTTACATTATGGGCGATGGCGAGCGATTTCTAGCCAGACACGCAATTGCCATTCAAAATATCATGTATACAGAGTGTAACAGCCAAATGGAATAAATTCGATAACGAATAAATGAGGGCGTGATGGGAAAAACCCTCGGACACGTCGATTTGCAATTTTAAATGCGCATATTTTTCAAGAAAATAATATTATATAGGGTGTTCCATGTGACCGTGGCCAATACCAACTTTCTTATTTCAAATGCAACCCCCTGTATATTATTCATTTTTTGGATTCTTCAGAGAATTCTAGACACAATTCATGCACAATGTCCTATACCTATCTTCAACTATTTCGGAAGTATTAAGTGTTTTCAGATTTATTGCAAAAATCAACGTTTTAAATAAAAATTATTTTATTTCACAAATTCGGTACATACACTTAAAACCTTATGAGTATTACTAATTATTTCTCAATTATTAAAAAAAAACAAGAAAAAAACATTAATGTCAATGTAGGAAATGTTCAAAATGCTCGCCGCGAACGTCTTGGCAACATGCTAATCTGGTGTAGATTTGTCTTCTAACGTTATTCAACATTTCAGTAATGGTTTTTGCTTACTTTCTTCATATCAAGAGGTAAATGGGAAATGAGTATTTAGTGTAATGTACCGAATTTGTGAAATAAAATAATTCTCATTCAAAATGTTTATTTTTGTAAAAAATCTGAAAAAACTTAATATTTCCGAAAAAGTTGAAGAGAGGTATAGGACATTGTACAGGAATTATGTCTTGAATTTGCTGAAGAATCCAAAAAATAAATAATATACAGGTGGTTGCATTTGAAATAAGAAAGTTGGTATTGGCCACGGTCGCATGGAACAGCCTATATAATTTTATTTTCTTGTAAAATATGCGCATTTAAAATTACAAATCGACGTGTCCGAGCTTTCTTCCTAACACCCTCTCATTTATTCGTTATCGAATTTATTCCATCTGGCTGTTACACTCTGTATGTATATGTACGATTGCTCACATACGAGAGTGCATATTATACAGTGTTTCTAGGCATGACTTAGCGATAATTTAAGGGCATCAAATATACCTAATTTTAACGACAAAAATACCCACATTGTAGGGTTTACCCCCCTATTTTTAGAATAGCCGCCATTTCAAATTAATTGTTTCATTTTAGTTGACCCTTTCAAATGATATCGATTTTTTGGACATAAAGGTCCTATACAGATATGAAAAAAATGTTTTTCGAAACATGATACTACCACTTTTTATTAAAGTAGAACAATATGAAAACATTTTTTTGGATTTTTTTTATGACATGACATATTATCTTTCAAAAAACATTTTTTTCACATCTATAGGACCTTTATGTCCAAAGAAATCGATGTCATTTGAAAGGGTCAACTGAAATTAAAAAATTGGGTAAACCCCCCAATGTGGGTGTTTTTGTCAATAAAATTAGGTATATTTGATGGCCTTAAATTATCGCTAAGTCATGCACAGACAAACTGTCATGGGCGCACGCAGTGGGGAACAGAGGGGGGGCGCATGCCCCCCCCCCCTGAGATTTTGATGGCCTTATCGTTTTTCAGCACTACACCTCGACAAAACTTTTTGATTTTTATTTTGAAAAAATGAGAAAAATTTCTGCGGGTTTCTGCGGGCGCCCATGCATACTGTTTATATTGCATGCCGACTAGAAATTGCTTAACATCGCCTTTAATGTGATCTCAGCCTAAGAATATATTTCAAGAGCTGAGAATGTTTTTCATCATGTATATACTTGAATGGAGTTCCTTGTGAATAAATTAGATATTTATTTTCTGAAAAAACACGAAGTAGAACAGGATAACATGATTATTGAAATAATAAATCATAGTGTGTTGAACAGAATAATTCATACTGATGTACATTCCATTCTTCCTAAAACAACATATTGAATATGACATTTTTGTCTTCTTCTATGAATCTTCACCAATATCAAATTATTTTGTAGTTCTGTTTCAGTCGAAAAAAATTTTTTTGCTTGTTATGAGGCCCATTTCTGTCAATTTATCTATAATTTTCTATTGGTATAAATATCAGACATGTGTCGATAATAATAGGTAAAATGCAGACCCTTCTCCACTTACTGTTAAATCATTATTTATGTATTCTGAGTAGGTAAAGTTATTATATTCTGAAATAGTATCCACAAAAATATATTTGTTACAATAAAGTGTTCCACTATATTTGAATAAATGTGAAAAAAATCGAAACTTTTCTTATACACTTTTGTTTTCCTGGATTGATAATGGTGAATCCACAGGTTGAATCAGATTATCGAGAACCGTTACGCGGCATATTTCAATATTTGTAGTTTCCACTTTGTGACGACATAATGACAGATGTTCATCGAAAAATTTAAATTTATCATGTTCACTTAGTCACTGAAAATTTCCAAAATGTTTGATTCGCACTATGAATCTTTGTTTGATCAATATATTTCAAGTGAACAGATTTTCTGCATACGATGACATACATTATGAGAAGACTTGTATAATTATAAACTGTGTATATGAGAATAATTCGCCATTGTTTGCAACAAAATATGCTGATATCAGGAGTCTCCAAAAATTAAATCACCAAAATTCAATAACAGAATGAATTGCGTTCATACGATTATTCGTATACGTAATCCGATAGAGTATTTGTCCCGAACATATAGCCCGCTTAAGTCAACATATTATCAAGTTTTTTCAACTCTTCATTTCGCGTGATTTATTCAAGAAAATTGAAGGTATGAAGAGAATATTAGTCTCCAATGCAAGTCATATTTTTCATTCATATTCAACGTGAATTGTATTTTGCTTCAATTTGGAATGGCACCCATAATACCTACATTTCAGATAAGAAGACATCTTCAAAATAAATCATTTGCAATATAGCTTTAATGGCTTTCGAGATTGCATGATGCAAATTATTCAGAAAGATAATGGGTACATAGAGTTGGAGCACAACTCAATTGAAATCACCAAAACAATTTTATGGCCATAATTTTTTTTTAATAAGTTAGTACCTACACCACAACTGAACCAACGATTTATACTACGTTAAATACGATTGTCTATAATGACTAGATTCTAGTAGATAAGACAGAGTAGGCGTAGCCAAAAACAACGTGGTTGCTATATCTTCGATAGTAAGTCAGTGTTCCCCATAGTATGGGTTGAGACGGTGCTATACTGAAGTAGCGAAATTTTTACAACGCGATTTTGGATCTAAGAAATGTAACTAACGAAATTTTCATCTGCGAAGGGCAGAGCTCTGTGAATTTTTGTTTGGTTTGTGGAGTGATTTTCTTTGTTTTTTCGTCGCTGATTTTTTTGATGGGTGAACCATGTGTTACTCATCGATTCCATCTAAAAAAAGTGAGTATTATTTTATATTTTTCGTTCAACCTACCTGTACGAAATATTATTTGTGTAACCTTCTTGTTGTCCCAAAGAAACCATCTGTAATTTTCAACAGTATATAAGGTTCATGAATTCACACTCACTATCACTATCCACAATGGCAAAATAACGATAGCATTATTTTTTATTCATCTACATAATACCATTGAGTAGTTTTGTTCACTTAGTATTTATTCAGGCTGAAGAAAAGTTGGAAAAGCCAAAATCATAAATTGAATACTTGATGTGAACATTTAAGAAAGGTGAAATAGCCGAAAAGAATCAGGTAGTTTACAATTCTATGTTCCTCCTGAATATTTTCTCGAAATGATAAAATTTAAATGAAATATACAAGAACGTCTGACGATTGTTGATGGTTCCCGATTTCAGACCGTGTGAAATGAACATTACTTCCTTGTATTGACCTTCGTCGACTTATCTGATTGTCAACAAAACGGTCCAAAATTTCGCGAAAAATTTAAATCGACTCTGTAGTATCATTCTAGTGCTTAATTAAAGAAATAATCAGATAAAGTGATTATTTGATAATATCGATAAAGTCTTGAATAGTCTACTGAATTTATTTATTTTGGAGACGTTGGGATTTCCGACCTCATGTTGCGTGTGCTCCCCCAGAGAGTTCATAATTATTTATTGAACAAACTGAATAAAAAAGTTTCGCTTCAACATCATCGATTGATTTATAGATCATGATTTCTAGGATTTTTCATCTTTTGGAATATAACGATATATCATATCATATTTTTTTTGTGTGAAATTGACGTAGGGGCAAAAGCTGTTCCATCCCAACTGCCCATTCTCGAGCTTTGACCCAGAATTTTAAACCAAAACCGTGCGCGAGTTATCGATCTCTCAATTCACAATCGATCAACTGATAGTCAGTATTTACAGAACCTAATATGATTAAATGACAAAGTCTCGAAATTATCACAAAGATTGAGTCTCCTCTTTCATATTTACACATTTCTTGTGGGTGATAAATTTTATTGAAATAAAGTCTGAATATGCAAGTGATAACAGCACTTGTGCACATTGACCTTTAGCGCTATTTTCATGTATGAATGGTCGAATATTTTTAGTAACAACAAACAGAGGTAAATAAATCATTACAGAGGGTTCCCATCCACACTTATTTCTTATCAATATATTCAGACCTAATCAAAATGATTGGGAGCGTAGTACTTCACGTTTTTGCAATAATTGTGGATTCTCACAACGGAGTCTGTTGTCAATATTAGGTGGATGGTCCATGTAATAAAAATCACCTGATGTTTTAATTTACACAATATCATCCTATTAAGAGTTCACGATAAATATTCAATGTTTTTCCAAATTTCAAGTAACTAGTTGAACCTATGTCCACAATTTGTAATGCATTACGAGAAGATGGATTTCCCTATTTATTGTGAATACTTTGAAGTATACCGGGTGGGTCAATAGTGCTCGATCGGTCGATAACTTTTTTTGGGTACTCAGCGCATAAGACTAAACTATTTTTGACTCTACAGGCTGGTCCGAAAGTGGTAAAACACGATACCACCCTGTTTTTTCGAATGAGGATCATCAGTAATCTGTGCTACTTTTTGTTGTGGCCCACTTTTTGAACAAATTTCATGGAAATGACGGTTTAAACTAGAGATCATATCTTGAAATACGTTGCAGCAAATTGTATGATTCTTTTTATTGAATTCCCGAAAAGTTTTCATGTGTTCTGCAAATTTACGAATCACTGGTTCGAAATACACTGTGATTTCTCGAAAATGATCTTAGAAAAGTGTCAGTTTGTTCATTTAGCATAGTATTAACTGAGATACCACGTGACTATTAACCATTATACCACGATATAATAGAGCTATCGGAAAGAAAATCTGAGTGAATTTTCGACACTTGAAAGTTATTTAAGAGAGATCAACAAAAGATTTGAACGGCATATTGTTCACACCCAATTGATAATTTCAAAAATGTTGAACAATATTTTTAACAATTATTGATTTATCTTTCTCCCTTCCAGAATCCTGCAAGGTTTGCAGATCCAAATACCAATCCATCGTAAACGAAATTGGATCTGAGGAAACGCCTTTGCTGTTACAACCACAAGTAATAAGAAGACGACGATGTACGGAAAGATACACCGTACTTTTTGTGGGAATTCTATCGTTCATGGTGTTCCTTGGAATAACCATCGGATTCCATTTGATTATTTATCAGTGTGAGTATCGAAAAGTTTCTAAAACAACTACTTTCCCTTATAACGCCAGTACATTTAATGAACTTAAAATATCTTAACCCAATTTCTTAAAGTTAACAATGACAGTTTTTCAAATCTTTCAGAATCCAGGATGAGTATTCATGAGTAGTCATGAATATTCATGAGTATTCATTAGTAGTCAAGAATACTTATGAATACTTATTCAGTAATTATTCAATAAATATTCAGTGAATATGTATCCGAATATCCAACACAAAAAACCAAAATGATATTAATAGTACCTAATTTATTAAAAAAGTTTTAGCTCGAGGTAGATACAGAATCGAGAGCTAAAATTTATTATATTTCCCGAGTATAATACATTATTTTTCTTTGTGATTTGAAAATCGACGATTCAATATTAAAAAATTGAAGTGCAATATTATAAGCGCGTTCGGCATTAGCATCCGAGAGCGGACGGATTTTTTAGTCACGTGATCACAAATTGTACAGATTTGTCAGATTTTTTTGTAATAAACGAACGGTACGGAGCTTTCAGAGCGTTTTTTCTGTTTGCCAGATATTAAATTAGTGCTCAAAGGTCTATTCGGCCGTAGAGGTAGTCTGGGTTCTATTTTAATTCTTTTGTTATAGCTCTCAACACTTCTACCCCTTGGTTGAGATGATTCAATATTTTGAATAATTATTTTTTTATCAAACGACATTTTTTATTCATTACTACACAACAAATAACATAAGACACGAAATTTTAACAGACTGTTCAAGAATATTCGAAGCAGGAAACTCATAAATGCAGATAAAATCCATTGACAAAGGCAGAAAAGTAATTTCTGTTTCTGTTCTGTGGAAAAAATCCGTTTGATCCGTCGAAATACATCGAGCAAAAAGATCTACATCCGATTGATCAGATTTTCTTGCCGAATGGTCCAGATGTGTACTCCCCTCAATCTGGATGTAATAAACGAACGGTTCAGATCAATCCGACCAGTCAGATGGCATTGCCGAACGCGCTTAATGAAGTCAGAAAATAATCGATCTGACATTTGGAGTTTTGAACTGGTACACGGTTTTACGACAATAAGACCTGCATTGCTAAAGAAACCTTCAAAGTAATCAAATGCCTGTCAATTAAATTCTGTAATTCGATTTGAAAAATGTGAACTTTTTAAAGTACCTATGTAAAAATTGTCAAATTAATCAAATTTCTGAATAGACAGTTGAATAATCATTCAGACTTATATTCGTAACATCACGAATGATGGATTACTCAGCTCAGTCCTGAATAATTAAATTCATAAAAATTCATTTTTGGAGTATTCAGTAAATATTCACTGAATATTCAACTATTCACTAAATATTCAACTATTCACTGAATATCCAAATATTCAAATTATTCATTCATGATTCCCAGCAATACAGGCAATACTTGTGATACATCGTTTGAAAGGTCGCGCATTCTCTATTCAGAAATGTTATCATTTTCATGTTTATTGTAAAAATCGAAATGAAAAAATGAAAATTCTGTCCAGTACCACATAAAATTCTAGCGAACTATGGAAAAATTCGGGATCATAGAGGCTTCAGTTAACAGCTGTCAAAGAAGTGTTTTCTTGAGTTCTTGAATTTGAATCTACTTACAAGGTGGATCTACTTGCAAGGTTGATGACCGAGCACTCAGAAGGTCTTCATTTTTTTCAAATAAAATTGACGTATTTTAGGGATTTCTCGATGAATCCAATAAAATAAATGATTGCATTAGTTTTCACTAACAATGTTAATTGATTCAGAACAAAAGGATTGACGCAGATACAATTCATTCTATTGATATTTAACTGAATAATTTGGAATTTTACAACTCTGCACTCTGCCCAATAATGTCGTCACGAGATTTGTAACCCACGTGTAGGCTACTCGTAAATGCCAGTGTTAATTCTCTGATCGTATAATTCATTATGTAAACTTCACAGATCTAATTTATATTTGCATTCAAAACATAACCTGAATTCCGGACTGAAATTTGAATTCCGAGCTTTGTGGATGCATAGAAATCCACTGATTAGATTTTGTTTGAGACTTTCTTGTCGACAGAAAATCAGAATATTTGATCTACACTTTTCATTTCTCTCGAAAGGGGTTGCGCTTGAATATTGCGGTTTGATCTACAATTTTTGGTCACGATTTCTAGTTAGGAGTCGTTAAACCAGGGTTTCTATATGCATCTGTGTGGATACCTATTTTTTCAATAAGGATCCCCAAGTTCGTTATGGCCTGATTCTTCAGTCAGTGATACTAATAAAGCTGCTGAAAAAGATCTTGATTTATTTTATAGTATCCTTATCATTCAGGATGGAACATTCGCTGAAACATCGAACTGACTAAATTCCGCATTTTCAGATGGAGCAACAGATGATCCCACATACGTGGTCTCATTAGCCTCGAGACACAACTGGAGAGCCGCCCATGTAGATAAGAACGTTGATCTGGCACCTCCCAGCAATAAACTGATAATAGCATTCACCAAAAGTCCAATCTGCTACGATCAGCAGAACTGTTCTAGCGTGGTGCGGAGTTTGCAAGAAGATAGTTTGAAACATAATGGTAGTGATCTTCCATACAATTTCATCATAGGCGGTGATAATCGAATATATGAGGGTAGAGGTTGGTTATATGCTCCAGAAGTACCTCCTTATAGTGACAATGCAACCATTGCCATTGCATTTTTAGGTATGTATTTGACCTTTTCTTCGGCAAAATTTGGTCTTACTGAATACCTGTTTTGGTTATGAGAATCATCAATAAATTTTTCGAATAACTACACTGCGCAAAAAAATTAACGCACATTCTGAAAATCTCAATTTTAATGAAAGTAAACTCTACATTGACTTTATAACTTATTTTTTATGTTCTCTCGGGAAGGTTTTGAACGAAACAAGACACATTAAATGGAAGAAAAATTCAGGATTTCACCGAATCTTATGTGAAAGAAGAGAAATGAACAATTTTCAAAATACTGAAATGCTGAAAATTGATTTAAAACTTGGTATTTCCACCCCTTGCGTTAATTACAGCTCGGCAACGACGGTTCATACTCAAAATGAGTGATCTTAAGATCTTAAAATGTTCTGATCTAATCCTTTCCAGATTTCTCCGAGTTGGATTCCTGAGTCTTTAAGAGTAGCTGGATGATTTTTTGAACTTCTCAGGCATCTATCGAGGTTGTCCCAAACCAGCTCAATCGGATTGAGATCTGGACTTCTTGCTGGCTATTCCAATCGAGAGACTTCAACCTCTTCAAGGTACTCCTGAACGATGCGCGCACGATGGGGTCTGGCATTATCGTCCATAAAAATGAAATTTTCACCAATGTATGGGGCAAAAGGCACAACATGCTCTTCAATAATGTTCCTTATATACTTATCAGCATTCATAGCTCCATTATCAACGACCACTATTTCTCTGCGAGCAGTCAAAGATATTCCTCCCCATACCATAATCGATCCTCCCCCGCAACCAGTAGTATTCAGGAAATTGCACTGAGCATATCTTTCATGTGGACGTCTGTATACAAGGGAACGTCGATCACAATGGTAGAGGCAGAATCTAGACTCATCTGTGAAGAGAACTCTTTCCCTATCGGCCTCTTCGCAATGGATATGCTCTCTCGCAAAATCCGAACCCACCCTTCGATGGGCTGGGGTAAGAGCTGGGCCTCTTGCCGCAACACGAGGCCTTAAATCATATTCTCTGAGGCGATTTCTTATTGTCTGAGTGCTAATTTGCACCTCATGAGTTTGCTCAAGCTGATTATGAAGGAGGCGAGCGGTTGCAAACCGTTGTCTCAACGAAGAAAATCTCAAGTAACGTTCTTGAATGGCAGTTGTTACCCGTGGTCTACCCTGTTCTGGTCTTCGGACATTCATACCTGTCTCCCTGAATCGCTGCAACATTCTGGACACACTTGTATGGGAAACTCCAAACCTTTCTGCAATTCTTGTGTTATATCCACCCTTCTTCTCGCAAAACTACCGCTTGGGCACATTCCTCTTGGGTCAAATTGCGTGTTTCGCGTTGCATAGCAATCGAGTGTAGAAAATCAAACGAAAGAAAAACTATTGATCACTAAAATTGATCGAGAACAACTGATTTCAGAATGGAGCCAATACATTCAAAATCTGATAATCGGGGCTATTCACTAAGCAAAGTTGCTATCCATAACAACTTTGCTTAGTGAATAGCCCCGAATATCACCTTCTTTTATTCCTGCTGGGAGAAAACATCTGTATGGAAGAAAAACGTTGAAAGTGGATAACATATGCATGCAAAATTCTGATAAAAATAATTATCATTGAGAACACCTTCAGTTGTAGAATAAAATTGAGATTTCCATAATGTGCGTGTATTTCTAGCTAATTACTAACGATGTGTAGTCTATCCCAACTCAATATTTCGAATGAAGAATTTGGTTTGAATGATGCATCATTTAAAAGGTCCTTCCAATCTGAATACAATCGCGTTTTCACTGTTTGATTCGAAACAATAGAATAAGCTGTTGAAATTTTCAAGGTGCGCAACTGGGTTCCGCTGTTTCTTAAGAAAACGCCACAATATTGTGAAAAAATGGATCATTCAAAGTATTGCCCAATGCAAGCTACAACTAGTTCTCATATTTCTGGAAGAACTCGAATAGCGTTTCGAGAAAACGTTTCATCTTTTTTTGATATCTCCATATGATGATGGCTTGGCGGGTAACTCCTTACGCTGAAGAAAGCTCTTCTTGCGTTAGGCAAATAAAAATTATGTAGCACAATATAGATATAGAAAACTCCACCTCTCGAATTCGATAGTAACTAATATTTTTTCAGGTTACGCTGGTAAGACCAACGTCACCTCCATTCAAAAAGATCAGCTGATCATTTTGGTGAATCTCTCTATCTCTCATCACAAACTCCACAAATGCTTCCGTTTGCTTACAAGGCCTGAAGAAGAACCACATCTACGAGACCTCACAGAAGGGATTCGGGAGTCAATCTTAAAAACTGCCTGTGGATGACTGAGTTTACCCTTTCAGATTACTTAGGGAAAACTTTTTAATTATATTTGAGATGACTTTTACAAATTGTATTTTTTTACATTCACTTTGACTGAATATATATTTTTTCAATGTATTCGATGTTTCTTTCGATGAATAATAATTTTCTCACGAGAATCCGCAAGTTCAAAGGACTTTTTTCAAGCAGCAGTTACTTTGAAATAGATATGCTCTGATATTCTCAAAAGATGCCTCTTCCAAATTTACTAATCTCTGAGACAAAAAAAAGGTGAAAGCAGACATTTGGAATTCAAAATGGTACAAATTTAATGATTAAAAAAAATAATATTACAAATTACCTATACAAGAAATTCGCAAAAGTTGAAGACAATTCTTACTTCAAGCTAGAGTTCATAGTGTGATGACTTAGTGGTACCTGATATCAAATAATAATTCTTCGCTAAAAGATTTATACCTTGAATATGGGAATAAACTTAAAGTAAACTTAAAATAAACACAGTTCTCACAAATAATGAAACAATAACAATATCATCCTAAAATCACAAAAAATAAGAAATATTAACGAACTAGTAAATTATACACCATAAAAGAATAAACTACTTAGACAAATTCACCCTACATAATATGTAGTCCTTCAAAGGACTAGTCTATTATATTCAATCTGTACCATTTCTTAGCACCAAAAATGTAAGAATATTTCTGTGAAAACAATAATAGTTCAATAAGAGTTCTACCAATGGAATTCACTAAAATTATGGTTCAACATTATATGCGATGAAATTATCTGATACAATTTAATTGAACTAGACAAAATAAAACAAAAATGATGCTGAAGTGCTGACTGCTGAGATGTGTCAAGCTACGACATCATGAAAACCAAGGATTTCTCAAAAGAATGAGACTATTACAAATTCAACCTCACAACGAATTCCTGCAGTAAAAAATTGAAATATTCTAGTTTTTTTGATCGATTTTCCGACTTCAATGCAGAACAGTAGAATTGCTACTGAAAAATGTAAGATATGGTATCAAATCAACTGTTGCCATGATGACAACTAACATAACAGGTGTTTAAAGAAATTTGAGGTCTAGTGGGCTGTGAACTTTTCTTCTTCTTCTTTCTACTTTCGTACACTCAATTTCGACTCAGTGAAACCCACCAGTAAACCAGTTTTCTCGAAAATTTGTTATATTATCGATTATTTCCCCCCAGCAAATTTCAACCTGTTATATTAATTCATACAGGGTGGCCCATATAAAACAGTTCATTTGGATATTTCGAAAGGTAACAATTTTCTGGAAAAAGTCGAAAACCAACTAGATTAATCAGTACATTATAACAAATAAATCAATACCATTTTGACGTGACAATTTGAATATCGACTCTATTCCTATTGGCGAAGACTTTGGTTTTTCAGCAAATGTAATTTTATTAATTAGAGCAAATTTATGTCAGTCCACCTCAAGCTTCCTGAAGCTTCCGCATAATCCTTGGGAATCGGCATTTCTCATATGATCCGCTATATTTTTTCTACTTATAATTCCTTTATCGCTTAGTAAATGGATTTTTTCAATGGAGAGTAGACGATCCTGTTTTCTTTTTAGTTCTTCCTTCCATAGTTTGATCATTTCAGACATTGGCATAATCCCACCCAACTCTTGTGGTAGACATTTTTTATCGACGGATTCTAGGAGAGAAGACGTCGAGGTATGTACCTGGAATATTCATAAATTTGGTCAGTGATTTCGTTTTCATGGTATTTTACATCCGAAAATCGAATGAATAGGGAAAAACTCACAGACATTGAAATTCTGTAGAGGCCTTTGAAAAAACTCTGGAGTATTTCGATTTAATTCGGAGTTTTTTCTTAAAGGTGTGACTTACGTAGCCAAAGCGCTATCTACCAAACTGTGAGATTGCACGTTCAAACGGTGCGAAACTCTCAAAAAAGATGAGAGATTCTCATTTTTTAAAATACTGCATTTTTCTTACGCTTTGGTCTCACACGCATAGTAAACGTAGCCCGTAGTTCTTATGCATGGGAGGAACTAAACTTAACAATTTTAAAATTCAATTTTCTTTCAAATTATTGCGTAAAATTCTAAAATTTAAGTACTGTTTTGAACATAATAAATTGTAAGTGGTTTCAAAAGAAATCATGCTAGACCCCAATGGCGTTTACTTATTTTGATTTGATTCCTACTCTCGCTTGGAGGCGAAAGTGAAGCAGTCAAAAAAAATTAAATTCATACCTTTTTCCTTTTTTTATCTAGAACGTTTCTTGACCAACATCTAAAGCTAATTTTCATTAACTTTCAGCATTTTCTATCATAACATGATCAGAAAAATCTTAAAATGGCAAAAAATAATTTTGTAGTAAATGTCTACTTCTTTGATTTTTTCCACCTCGATGACTTTGAAGGCTAATTCTAGCAAAAGTAGAGTGTTAAGTACCATTTTTTATCAATGATTCTAAAAGCCGACTGTTGAGCGCAGTTTTTAAGCATACTAAGAAACCGTGAATTAGCCTTTTTACATTTTTAGTTTTGATTCGAAAATTCAGATCATAATTCAATTAACGTTACTTCTTCACTTGAGACCAACATTTCCATAATTTTTATCAAAGTTACGAATCTGGTTATTTTAAGTATAAAAGAACAATTCATGGAGATTAAGTTCCAAAAGAATTTCACAGAGAAGTGTTGTACTTCTTTTTTTAAAAGCTTTTATTTAGTTTCACCTGTCCCGGTGTCTGTCTGTCTGTAATCAAATCTTGCAAGTTGAATATGACACACTTCTAATCGTCCGATTGATTTGAAATTTGGCAGGTGTACATAATTCTGGTGACAATGCATCATGAAATATTTTTTATAGAAAAAAACAAAATGGCGGCTCCAAAATGGCGGATTAGTTTTGTAATTATCATCCGATTCCATTCAAAATTAGTATCTGGGGGTTTTTGGGTTCGACAATGATGATTCTTCCGTCAAAATTGAAAAATTCAAGATGGCGGCTACAATATGGCGGACGAGTTTTGTAATTATGATCCGATTCTATTCAAAATTGGTATCTGGGGGTTTTCTGGGTCGGAAATTACGATTTTTCAAAATTGAGGAATTCAAGATGGCGGCTTCAAAATGGCGGATGAGTGTTGTTATTATAAAAGCTTGTCTTAAAAAATGATTTTTTTATTATAGCTTGTTTAATATCTTTTTCAATATGGTCGAGAAAATTCTCAAAGTTCATAAAAAAATTCATAACTCGAAAACCGTGAAAAATCGCATAACATATATGGGGGTGATTCGAATAGCCCCTGACCCGAGGGAGGACCAGTTTTCTCCGTTTTGACGTCAATCTCTTGGCCACCCTGTAAATAGTTTATCTTCTGGATAATCTTCTGTACTCACAATAAATCTTTCGTTCAGCTTCTTGCTCATCAATGATTTTGAGTAATCAAAAATATACTTCATTGCTGTTGGCATGTTCAGGATGTTGATTCGTTTGTGTCCCATTGGATATGATTGCTACAACAATTTCAAATGAAATAACCCATCTACCAAAAATTTCAATACCCTCTGATCTGGCAGTTTTTCAATGTTATATCGAAATTGTGCGAGAGGAAAGTATTGTATCGATGGAGGAGTAATGAATGCATAGGTTCAACATACAGGATGATCCTAATTTGAACGTACAAACGAAAAAGAGAGATTCCTTAAGTGAGTTTAAGAAAAAAAGTTTCATAAACATGGGGTCGCAAACGTTTCGTTTTCGAAATACAGAGTGTTGAACTTTTAATTTTTTCTAATTTTTTTCTCATAGTATCTGCACTTTACAATATATTCAACTGAAATTTGGCATAGATATTACATTCGAGAGTTCTCACCACATGACATGGCAATTTCGATAGCTGATCTACGGGGTGATATATTTTCTAGAACTCTGTCACCTGTTTTCCTCCAGAACTTTTTTTTGATGAGCAACTGTTGATTCAAAAAAATGGAAAAAGAAGCTTTGTTGTTATACTAAACTTTCCTTTTCTTTGTAGTTTTCTTGTATCTGCTACCGATTTCGAGAAAAAAATTTTGAGCGATTCTCTCGAAATCTTCAGAAGAATCAAAATTGTTTTTTTTTTTTTTTGTAAATGAACTTCTCCATTAGTGTGTCGACGTAATAACAGGTACAGGAAAAAACAAACACACTTCGATTTTATTATTATAATCTTCGACTACCGGTTTCGGCCTTAGGCCATTATCAAGTCAGCTGAAATTAAATACAAATATAAATTACGAAGGAACATATTCAGAAACAAACACAATTATTAAAAGACTCTTTTTTTGTCTTTGGGGTGGTCGCATGTGACTATTTTTCCCGTCTCACCTTTTTGAAGGAAAACACTCACCGTTATTAAAAATAGTACTTTCCAGGTTGCTCAGCATACATATGGGCAAATCTGATTTTAGGGATGGAAAAATTGCCACCAAGATTGTTAAAATGTAAAAAAAATTTGGTTTTCTCTTTTTGTTTTCTAGCTCTTCAGACATTAGAATAGAGGTTATTAATTGTCAAATATCGAATATTGATAGACATTCGAAATTTCATGTATCACAGATATTTTTCCATCCCTAAAATCAGATTTGCCCATATGTATGCTGAGCAACCTGGAAAGTACTATTTTTAATAACGGTGAGTGTTTTCCTTCAAAAAGGTGAGACGGGAAAAATAGTCACATGCGACCACCCCGAAGACAAAAAAAGAGTCTTTTAATAATTGTGTTTGTTTCTGAATATGTTCCTTCGTAATTTATATTTGTATTTAATTTCAGCTGACTTGATAATGGCCTAAGGCCGAAACCGGTAGTCGAAGATTATAATAATAAAATCGAAGTGTGTTTGTTTTTTCCTGTTCCTGTTAATCAAAATTGTCATGAAGATCTGGTTAGTATAAAAAGAAATCTGAACTACTGAAGTCTGGGGACCTGGCGGGCCATGATGACTGATGTCCAATCCACCTGTTTTCATAACATTCTTTGAAATACTCCCTAATTAACCTAGTACACCCGGTATCTCGAAAACGAAACGTTTGCGACCCATGTTTATGGGACTTACCTAAGGTAAGTACGTCTAATTTAGAAACACCCTGAATATTTCCTTAATGGAATTTTGTTTAAATCATGAGAAGGCTTTTTGATACAGTTCGAATATTAATTACTCGATTTCAAATTATTATTGTGTTCCATGAAATGAATAATCCATGACATGATGTATTTAAAGGTTGTGCAATAGTTTTTGGGCACTAGGTCTAGATAACTATGAGATTTTCCACTTGTTGTGTTATGAAAATATGATCATTTTCTCTGACAATTTTTTTGTTCATATCTTCGAACCTAACAGCTTTTCCAGCATTCCCAACTCACGCTCATTCAGAGTGAGAAAAGAAATGGACAAACTTCATATCTTCGGTACATACCTATTGGCTATTTTTTAGAAATATAACAGGTCAATTTTTATTTCAAATTACGCAACTATTTGTGTATAATTTTTTAAGAGGAAACCCTGACTTTTTGTGCGAGAAATGGATAGATCTCTTGTTGCTGAGAATTATTGGTCAGTGATGAATTCAATGAGTTCAAACATCAATGACCAAATAATCCTCAAGAACAAAAGGTATTTCCATATCTGGCACAAAAACTTGAAAATTTAATAAAACTCAACTACCCCTCTTGGAGTGTTCATGTCAAACTACCTACTTATTAATTGGGACAATTGCGTAATTGGAATTCAAAATTGATCTGTTATTCATTCAAATGAGTTTATTCCGAGGATATGAGTTTTTCGTAACTTTTTTACTGACTCTGTATAACAAGTAGGTATTTTCCAAAATTAACTTCTTATGTAGCCAAAGAAATACTTGTTTCATATTGAACATCTAAATATCTGAATCTAGGCAAGTACTTTTTGAGAAAAAATCTTCACGTCGGTATAATATTTCAATAAATCACGAAACGTTAAAACGTGCAATGAGTAGTTTATTCATTTGATACCTCTCCCCATGTGATAATCCTCGAGAATTCTGTAATGGAAAATAGGGTACTGAAAGCTGCCGACATTCCTGATAGATTGACCACATGGTTGACCCCAAGAAGTTGAGTCTCTTCGTCTTCTATGACTGCATCGAAGGTAAATGTGAAAAGAGATGAAAAATCTACATTTGTATACTTCTGGAAATTGAAGCTACCTGGAATTGTAGAAATGTAATTATTATGGTGTCAGAATAAAATACGCAAGTTGAAATACACAACCTTAATTATATGGAATCACCCTGTTCAGAATTCATATTTTTATTTTCATTCATATTTGATGCCCAAAGTTGATACTGCGAATGGACTTCGAAGGTAACGAAGAAGATCCGCACTTCAGTGGTTTACCTACTCTCAACGACTCTGTGGTCTACAGTTCCAGAAACAAACCAAATGAGTCTTAGGGCCTAGGGGTAAAGACACATTCTCTCACACGTGAATTTTCTTAGTGAAAATGTATTTTTTCAAAATACCGGGTGATTTCATATATGTTTTATTGTGTGTATTTCAGAGTTCACACTGGTGATAACAGGGGGAGAGGGAGTGGGGGCCATGACCCCTCCTTTGTTCCTCGAAATTGACAATAATCCCTTCATGAGTAGTCCTATAACGTTGGTAAAAATCTTCTCTATATTCATGGCCCCTCCTGACAAAATTCATGCCTCCCCCCCGGAAAACTGTCTGGATCCACCAGTGAGTGCTCATCAAGAATGTAGAAAAGATGATAAGCTTTTCAAAAGGAGAGAAACTGGTATGATTAAAACTTACCGACGTTAGCGATAGTCACCCTCCTCCCTTCAGAATCACGGAAGGGACTGGCGAAGAATAGTCTGTGGAAATTTTACAATTCAGATCAAATTTTGTGGAAATTAGCATTATTTTCTCACCCAGTATCAATTAGCTCTTCAAGCTCAGGCTTCTGGTAATCTATCGGTGGCAGAAGGTGAGCGAATACTTTTCGTATATTCATATATTTCAGGATCAACTGTTGCGTCAAGAACAAACTGTATTTCTTCGCTCTTAGGAATCTCAGCAGAAAGACATCGTCTGAAATTTCGATAATTATTATAACCTGTCGATGAATGATCAGCATCTTGATCCGGTAATGTTTATAAAAACAATAACGATAGGTACCCAATGATCAATTTTATGTGTGAAAACATTTTCCTCATAGCCGAATTAAATATTTCATTATCAGAATATCATTTCATAGTATAAAGCAAAGTCGCTTTCGCCGTCTGTCCCTATGTATGATTAAATCTTCAAAACTACGCAAAGGATTTAGAAACGTTTTTTTTTTAATAGATAAATAATTCAAGAGGAAGGTTTATACAGAGTGTAACAGCCAAATGGAATAAATTCGATACCGCATAAATGAGGAGGTGTTAGGAAAAACGCTCGGACACGTCGATTTGTAATTTTAAATGCGCATATTTTTCAAGAAAATGAAATTATATAGGGTGTTCCATGCGAACGTGGCCAATACCAACTTTCTTATTTCAAAGCAAACCCCTGTATATTATTTATTTTTAGGATTCTTCAGAAAATTCTAGATAATTCATGTACAATGTCCTATACCTATCTTCAACTTTTTCGGAAATATTAAGTGTTTTCAGATTTTTTACAATTTCACATTAGACTTCTTTTTGTAGGGATATGTCAGAAGTATTGTATACGAAACGAAACCCTTAAACTTAGACGACCTAAAAAACCGAATCACGCTTGCGATTAGATCAGTCACGCCTGAAATGTTGAGTAACGTTAGAAGACAATTCTACACCAGATAAGCATGTTGCCAAGACGTTCGCGGCGAGCATTTTGAACATTTCCTACATTGACATTAATGTTTTTTTTTAATAATTAGGAAATAATCAGTATTACTTATCAGGGTTTAAGTGTAATGTACCGAATCTGTGAAATAAAATTTTTATTTAAAACGTTGATTTTTGCAATAAATCTGAAAACACTTAATTCTTCCGAAATAGTTAAGGATAGGTATAGGACATTGTGCATGAATTGTGTCTAGAATTTTCGGAAGAATCCAAAAAATAAATAATATACAGGGGGTTGCATTTGAAATAAGAAAGTTGGTATTGGCCACGGTCGCATGGAACACCCTATATAATATTATTTTCTTGAAAAATATGCGCATTTAAAATTACAAATCGACCGTGTCCGAGCGTTTTTCCCAACACGCCCTCATTTATTCGTTATCGGATTTATTCCATTTGGCTCTTACACTCTGTATGTATGATACGTGCATAATATTGTAGAGAAACACTGATGAATTTACAGGTTTCTAATGTGATGTCGTAAATGAACACATTTTTTTGCTCTTACATTGTAAACGCTGACTGAACCCCACGAGATAAATCAAAATAATGTACTCGGTATTGTTCTCCTAAAAAAAGTCAACAAAAAAGTCCGCGAAGGTATACCTATGTCTATCTATTAAGGATAACCTACAAAAAACATTTTTTATCCTTTACATTTTACGGGAAAAAACGGCTTATTTAGGAAGTTATGTTGAGCAATACAGCATTAATCCTAATCCAATTAAGTACCTAGCTTAAATTCATTGTCCATCAATATGGCCCTTTACAGCATGTAATTTGTACGAATATTTCCGAAGATAATACAGATTTAAAATGCAGGGACATATTGATGCGGCGCCGGCACTACCGTTGTTTATAAGGATTGCATTGCATACGTGCGAAGCCGGGGCGGGTTGCTAGTATTACATATATTAATTAGGTGTGGATATCACAGGGTTTAGGACTTCAATAACAACAACTTTTTAGAACAAAGTCGACGTTTCGTCGATATATCTCGACTAATGATTATGTAAGGACGTGAAACACAAGCTGAATTAATATCTTGGATTGAATTTATTTCAGTCAACTTCAAAACAAATTGAGTACGAACAGCTATAAAACATTTTTATTCCGTTTTTCCCATGTCATTGGCAAAAGTTGATGAAAAAACATATTGGAACTCGACCAACTATATCAGGCGAAAAAAAAATTTTATTTCAGAAAATTGATGTTTTTTGGAGTAGGACAACTCATGTCTCGATGAAAAAAAATGTTGAAAAAAGAAACTGTCCTCATACTAAATCAGCAGAAATTAGACTGGACAAAGAGAAGGTACATGGCGAAAAAAAATAGAGAATTCCCTAAACGACTACACATGTCTCGATGAAAAAATTAATCATGAACTATTCTGATATAATTTCTGAAAAATTAATCCGTAGAATTATTGTGTTCCGAAAATCACAGCGCGTGTTTCAGTAAAGAAATAATCTTCATTTCTTAAACTGTCTTCCAACGAAGTTCATTCCTGAATAGAAATATTTTGGTACATATTATTTTTCATCCTGTGTACGGTTTGTTGAGCTCAAATTTTCACCAGAGTTGTTTGAAATCAGTTTAAGAAATGAACATTTTTTTTTCGACAAGAGAAGAGAAACAACAATTTTTCGAAATAATTTTTTTCTGGTGTCTAGCTTCATTTTTTTCTAATTTCGTTTGAGAACACTTCGTTTTTAGAAAATAATTAGTCACCTTCAGGATTGACCAAATTCAGACTATGAGTCAGGCCTTCATTTCGTTGATTTAATATTGGAAAGTTGATAAAGAATTTCTGTTTTTTAATGAAAAAGTTATTATTATATTTTGTAATTTCATCTACATAAAAACACTGGTAATATTCTCATTTCTAATAATCGTATTTTAGAGGTATCGACTCCTAATTTGTGTGTAATTCAAACATAGTACCCCTGATGGTGACATAATATATATTTCAAAACGTCGGCTATTCCTGACCCAGTCCCATCATAGTCTAATTATTCTGTTTAGTTCATATTCGAAAGGACACACGTCTTAACTTAACTATATGTAGATGAGAATGTGTTTCACTTAGACTCTAAGTCGAATAAAAGATCGAAATATCAATTAATCAATAATTCCTTTTCAGTTCAGTCAGCTTTTCCAATTTTATCCTTTTTAGAAAAAATTCTCTGTTTCACTTTTGGATGAAATGTTAGAATATACATTCTGGTACAAAACTTTCAATGAAAAATTTATTAAGATATTGTACCTACATTTCAATTTCGCATTATGCAAAAATTTTCTGTTAATTTAATTTTAAATCGATCAAATTCATGGGCGCTGTGGGGTAAAATTTATGAATATACATATTTACCTGTAGGAATATATTCGATGTCTCTATTTTGCCTGATCCATTCTCTCAATTGGGATAAGCATTGTTGCTTAATTTGTTCATCCTCCCCTATTTTCATTTGTGCTATTCTCAATTTATCGGCGAGATTTCGATCTTCAGTTATGTTTTCTACAGTTTCGGTCTCAACAGTCATATTGACGTCCTTCCACAAAATACAAAAAGGTCCTTAATCAGGAATTGTTGATCCCTGGAACCTGAAATGGATAATTGAAACTTACAGTAAATTGATTATATACCGGCTGTGTTCTCAGAAAGTTTTAATTCAATCTTTATAGCTTTTCCACCGAAACGCATTTCGTGATTACTGAAAAAATCCCTTAAGTCTGGTCACACATTTTCACGTAGGCACTGCCTTGGTATTGTTGATTATGGTGGCAATAATTTGATCCCTTATTCGCATTTAAATCATTCTCGTCACAGAAATATAATTCGCGTGGGAGATACTCTTATTGCTTTTTCGTTTCCCTTACGTGAGTTTGAAATCTGATATTTATGGATTTACCCAAATCTGAAAATTTACTTCGAATAACGTTCTTCGAAATGGTATATGGTATGGTGACATATTTATCGCATTTGGTCGTTCTTGGAAGTTGCTCTAAATTGAATAGGGTGTCTTAGGGAACTGGACCAATAATTAAGTTTAATTACAACTTTGTCGACGTTTCGGAACTTTTGTGGTTCCTTCCTCAAGACTAAAAAACTTTTATTGAAAACATGTGATACATTAAATGGTTTCCGATTATTACCTCGTTGTGGTCACGTTGATGACTGTTTTCAATAAATGTTTTTTAGTCTTGAAAAAGGAACCACAAAAGTTCCGAAACGTCGACAAAGTTGTAATTAAACTTTATTATTGATCCAATTCCCTAAGACACCCAATAACCCAATAACATGGACGAGAACACAACACAGTTGCTGCAAATATTCTCAGCAAAAATTTCTTCGAGTCAATCTCATCATCTTATAATTCCACGATATCCTGAATAATTTTCCTTATATGTTTTCCTGACAATTTCAAGTTCTTACATATTCAAATCCATTCAACTATTCAGTAGGTACTCATTATGTCAATTTGTCACAATAATCTAGTACCTACTTCCTCATTCAAAAAGCGTGAATCGTGCATCATTGTACTCCGCCTGTTATTGCACAACATACACTGTCGGAGAAAGTGTTATTATTTTGTCGTGTCAAGTTCACGAGACAAGTCTATTGTTATTGAATCAAAGTTTGAACGAATGAACTGGAATGATTAGCAAATAACAGCTGAGTGAACTCAGTGAATCAAGAATCAAGTCAAATTCTGTTCACCTCCAAGAAGTCCAATAAAAAAAAAAGATTTGAATCTGGAAAATGGAGAGAGCATACCAAATTTTCCGTTAATTTTTCTTATCTTCACAATCCATCAGAAACATTTTTAATCAAAATATCTAGGTACGTCGGCTAAATTAATGCCGAAAAGTGTGAACAGATAAATTTTTTATATACAGGGTGGGCTTTTTGAAACGAAACAGACGGGATAACGGGCGGAATAAATTTATTTCGAAAAAATGCTCGGACACGTCGATTTTGTTTCGAGGGGGACAACTTTTAAGGTCAAATTCACAACTATATCGCTTCAACCCTTAGTGTGAGAACGCCAACCCCTAAATTTTGAATAGGAAAGATAGGGTGAGTGATACCTCATTTGAAAGGTCCTTCTATCCTGAATTCAGGATATTGATTTTTTCTTCATTCGATTCATTGATTTTTGATATATTGACATTAGTTGAAACAAAGATGAATTTCATAAGGGTAAAATTTGTTACTTTTCAGGATTTTTCGAATAATTGTTCTACTAATATTTGTGATATCGGCCAGTTTTCTCGTGCTCAGTGTCGGATCAGCCGTAACTTGTCCTAGAATTTCAATAACATCATCTTCATTTCTAACACGGTTTTCACGGTTGGGATTTTTCATCTTATTGGCCACTGATCCAGTTTCCTGAAATTTTTCCACAAGTTCTAAAACGTACTTTCTGCAGACGTGCTTTTTTGGGTGCAATCGATTGAATAAATCTGCTGTAAGATTTCCGCATTCGTTATTCTTGAAAAATAAATAAACAATTTCAATTCTTTCTGCCAAAGAACAAACCATTGTCACCTCATTTCTTGAAGAAAGTAATTACCAATAATAATTATTTCGTTGTCTAATGTTGACAATTAACGGTCACCATCGTAACCACAGAATGAATTAGTCAAATAATTGATGAATTCACATAGCATGGTTATCGAAATGGATGGTACTGTACGAAATTCAAAATTGAATATCTCAAAAACGAATGCGTTAAATGAGAAAAAAAATTATCACGCTGAATTTATGATAAAAAGGCCTTTCAAATGGGGTATCCCTCACCCTAACTTTCCTATTAAAAATTTAGGGTTGAAGCGATATAGTTGTGAATTTGACCTTGAAAGTTGTCCCCCTCGAAACAAAAATCGACGTGTCCGAGCATTTTTTCGAAATGAATTTATTCCGCCCGTTATCTCGTCTGTTTCGTTTTGAAAAGCCCACCCTGTATATGAATAAACATCAAAAACTACTGTAAAACTACTAATGTACAGTATCTACAAACAAAATAATAAAATTAATTGAATTTTGGTGCTAAAACAGCAAACTGAATATCATCCATGACATTTACAGAAATGGTTATGCAACAAGTCAATTGGCTGGTAGGTATATCCTTCGATGGTGAAGCGAAATATTACTCACTTGCTAAAACTGGAAAAACTGGGCGAACAGCTTGGAAGTAAAAACATATATTACATGAGACTAGATTTTGACCCACTCATGGCTTTGATTCCACAATAATAAAAAATTCGTTGAATTCTTGGAAAAATTTCAGAACGATCAATTAAAAAACTGTAAAATGAAAATTACTCACGAGTTCAAACCCATGTCATTTATTGATTTCGAATTAAATATCCTTGAATTAAAAAATCAAAGAAAATTCATGATCAAAATAACTATTTTCATTGTGAAACATCGTTTTCCTCTTTGTGGGAACTGTATAACTCCTTCAACTGGCTAGTTGAATTCTCATTGATAATTTCTAAATTGGAAACGTTTGTGGAATATACCAGAATCACAATTGAATTAAATCAGGTGGATCCTGAACAAATGTGTATCAGTACTGGAATTGGCTAAAGACAGTTTAGAGCTTCTATTCAACATGTCGTATTCCTATTTGCAATTCAACGGACAAACATCGTATTCATGTTTAAAACAAACCATTCGGTGAGTACCTACCGAAATAATGTTCGAATGAAGTTATTCAATTCAAATTCTTAACTTTTTTCCGATATACATATACAGAGTGGGCAAATCTGACAATCCTTGAATGGCAGATCGAAAAACTCAGTATGAGAGATGCACAATCAGTGTTTCTATTTTTTTTTTGAGCGCCCGTTCTACTTGAACGGGCTACACAATATCTTCGAGATGTCAGTCAGTATTCATTTTGCATAGAAGGGTTAAAATATTACAGCGTTCTTGAGCTGCAGGGGAGAATTGAATTCCTTCCGAGGAAATTCAAGTAAAGCTTTGAAATACACTTACCGACTTAAAATTCGATCCATTCAAAACAATGGTTTATTCAAAAATGCTATAACTTCCAAATGGGAGGCTGATTTATTTGAATTTTTTAGCAACTCTTAGATAAAATACTGTAGTTTTAAGGTTCGTTTTCGGACATCTAAAAGTAATTCAGTATTCGCTGAATTTACAGGGGAGAAGAGAACACAATTTTTTCCTCTACTTTTGGCACATCCTGTAGGTTAATTCTGCTAGTGGATCTGCACACAATTAACTTTATCAAGAATTTTTTTTTATTTATCCCGATATCTTGATTTGTTTGTGAAATGTAACGGTTCAAAGAAAATGCAACATTTCGGAAAAGGTCATAATTTAAATGACGGTAGATGGCCAGTGAAAGAATAAACCGGAGGAGAGGCGAAAGTTTTGAACAAGGAACAAGCAAATTTTTCCACAAGACTCAGTTATGGAGGAGGATTGGTAATGGTTTGGGGCGGTATAGGAAGCTCGTACTGATTCAGTCATTGTATTGTTGGCACTGTTGGCAGCGGAGCAATGACAGCTAACTGATATATTCGTGATGTGCTAGATCCACATGTAATTCCATTTGCACCGTTTATAGGAAACGAATTCATTTTATGCACGACAACGCTTTACCACATATTGCGAGGATTGTATCTAAATATTTGGACGAAACAGAAATTCAAAGGATGAACTGGCCATCACGTAGCCCAGACCTCAATCCAATTGAGCACGTTTGGGACATGATGGGCAGACGAGTTCTTAACCGAGATCCTTCTCTAAGTAATTAAAAATTTTTGAGAGATGCTTTTTGGTCCAAGAATGGAATCAGATTGACCAGATGGAGATTCGACATCTAATAGAGGGTATGCAACGACGCATTGAGGCAGTTATTCGCGCTAGTGGGCGAAATACCCGTTATTATGAGTGCCCCTGGCTCAGTGGTAGAGCGGTGGAATTCGGACCCAAAGGTCCGAAGTTCAATCCCGAGCTAGGAAAGAAATTTTCTAGACTCGGTAGGGGCCACCATTCTCACTGTTGGGTCAAAAATTAACAGTGCTGTGCCTAAGGTGGCGTAAGGACACAGTAACAAAGCCTACACAGAACACAACTGCTTACTCCGAACTCGGCACAAGTTATAAGCTTCAAGCTTGTAATTTCAGAGGGGTCTCCACAGGAGACCTAGGAGTAATCAGGATAAACAATATATCATATCATTAATTTGTAATAATTATTAGTTTATTTGTTGTTTGATTTGTTTATGAAATTACGTATTACTCTGCTAAAACTGAATTAAAAAAAAATAAGAATGTTGCATTTTCTTCAAACCGTCAGATTTCACAAACAAATCAAGATATCGGTATAAATAAAAAAACAAAATGTTGGAAACAAATCAATCTTCTTGATAAAGTTAATTGTGTGCAGATCCACTAGCAGAATTAACCTACAGGGTGTGTCAAAAGTAGAGGAAATATTTTCCCCCTCTCCCCTGTATATACAGCAAATACTGAAGGTGTCCGAATAATAAACTCAAAACTACAGTATTTTATCTAAAAGTTGCTGGAAAATTCAAAAAAATCAGCCTCCGCATTTGAAAGTTATATCATTTTCAAATCATTATTTTGAATGGATCGAATTTTAAGTCGGTAAGTGTAATATAAGACAAAAAGATTTTAGTGTAATTAGTAATTAGGTGACCCATTCAGGTTTTCATCAAAAGTATATTTCCCGAGTATGGGCATGATCTAATGTAGTTCCATGTGCAAACGTTTTTTAAGTGTTAGGTAAACTGTAAATTGGGTATTTTTTCCTACAACATATGGATACACACATCTTATATCCTATAATGAAAAATTAAAGCGAAATTCACAAATTGATAATAACAATACAGGGTCTTTCACGAGGAACCTCACCCATATTTATACGGGAAACTACTGAACGTATTTTCATGAAATTCAGCACTTCAGTATTTCACGATGCTGATGAAATCTAAAATATTTTCAAGGCATGAGTACCTCCGGTTTTTCCGGAAATGACGTCAACTTCCGTTTTTCAAATTAGAACACCATTTTTTTATTGCAGAAATAGATTCTTTAGAAAATTTCAAGTTATTTTGATGTAACATTTTTCAGTTTTGGTGGGAAAATTCTCTCTGAGCGGGAAAATTCGAAAAAAAAATCGAAAATAGAGCTCCGCTGAAACAAGAATAACTTCGAGGTTTTTGGATGGAAAATTTTCATTTTTGGGATTTTTCAAGATGTAAGATTGATGTATCCACTTTGGAAATCGAAATCGCGATTCATGATACAGGGGGTGAAAAAATCGCTTTCAAAGTTAGGGATAGCTCGAAATCCATTATCAAAAGTTTTGAAAACAAATTTCTTCCGTTACTGTTACTGAAGGTTTTCAAGAATACTGGGTGTTTTATAAATGCGGGACTACTCGGAGACGAGTTTTTTTAAATAGAACACCCAATATTTTTTTATTCGAAATGTATTCCGCTAAGGTTTAGTTCTACATCGCTATAAAAAAATTGAATTAAGTTGCAGGTTGCCAAGATATAATTGATAAACCCATTTTCACCACTTTTGAAGGGTCATTCATTAAAGGTATATTCATTTATTCAAATTTGGAAAATATTTTTGATATACAGTAGTAGCAACGTCTCACGTATATCCATCCAGTAATTTTGCCAGATGATCCTTTACAGGGTGCTGAAATTTACATTTTGAATAATGTAAGAATCATTAGAATTTTTCAAATGGAACACCCCTTTTTTTCATCACAGATTTCGCCTTTTCATCGCTGAAAAAAAAATCAAAATCGGTTGCGGCGTTTTCAAGTTATGAGTAATCTCCAGCTCCTTATGTTTCGGGAGAGAATTCGGAAAAATTTTGAATAAATTCAAGGTATTTTGATGTTTGATAGTGTATTTCGAAAAATTAATCCATAGTCTGCAAAAAATCTGTGAAAGTAGCATTTTGGATCAATTCGTCAAAACCCACTCTGTTTAAATTCAAACTTGGAGAGCCTGTAAATGTTGCTATTGTAAAAAAATGAATGATCAATGAAGAAATTTGATTATACCGTAGCAACGCAATATTTCCACAATACAAATAAATGAACTATGACGTACAAATTACCCCGAAATACTACCTAGTGAAAATAAGGAAATTATTCATAACTTGACAACGTCTCAACCGATTTTGATTGTTTTTTCACCGATAAAAAGGCGAAAGATGTTGGAATATATTTGTGAAAAAAAATACAGGGTGTTCCATTTTAAAAATTCTAATGAATGTCATCTGAATCTTGCAAATATCTGAATGCAAAATTGAGCACCCAGCAAAATTACTGGATTGATATATGTGAGACCCTGCTACTACTGTATGCCAAAAATATTTTCAAAATTTGAATAAATGAATATACCATGCCCAATTCAACATGACTCTTCAATAGCGGTAAAAATAGATTTATCAATGATAACTTGGCAACGCCGCAAATGATTCCAATTTTTTCACAGCGATGTGAAGGTAAACCTCGGCAGAATAAATTTCAAATAAACAATACTTGGTGTTCTATTTGAAAAAACCCGTCTCCGAGTCGTCCCGCTTTTATGAAATACACAGTAATGTTGAAAATATTTTTTAAATAGGCAACTGTAGTAACTGAAAAAGTTTTTCCTTCAAAGTTCTTCTCTATAGGTTATGGCTTTCGAGATATCGAAGAATTACGCACTAAATGGACACACGGTATGTAGGTATAGAACAAAATCCAGAACTATTCGAATTGTTTTAAAAAAAAATCCTTCCTCGTTTATGGGAGACGGTATATTTACAGATTTTTCACGAACACTCTGTATTAGAGATGAGGATGATATTGTGTAAATTGATAAGTAAACTAAATGATTCTCAATTCATTGTTAATATAATATTGATAATAGACTCTGAAGCCTTTACACAGGACAACCAAATACTTTCCTCCATTTCCGCTCTGTCATTGTGAACACTCGGTATAAGTAACGAAATTGAAATTCATGAGTTTCAAATGTGCCTATCCGCTCTTTTCTTCAACAATCCCTACTATTTTTGATGGTGTTTTTCAGATATTTCAGTAGACCGTGGAAAAGGCGAATATAGAAATGACACAAACAAGGAAGTGGAGTACTAAATCAGCAAAAAATTATGAATGAGTGGATAGTCTACCCTGGAACATATTCGTGTTGAAATAACAACTTCTTTCCACAAGAAATCCAGAATAAATTAACTCTTCAATTCAATGACCTTTTCATTTTCGAATAAAAAATGTTTTTTAGATGAGTCTTCATGTTTATGTTGTTTTTAAACAAATTCGATAGGTGGGTGCCCAAATCAGCACGTAGATAGCTTCAATAAAACAAATAATTATATCGAATGGAAATACACAATCATATGACTAATGCGAAAACATTTGTTTATGATGATGAATCTGACAGATTTTGTATACCTACTCTGTGATAACCTCTGTGAAGTAACAAAAAAACTGAAGTGTCTCTGAGTTTATGGAGAAAAACTGAAAAAGGATGTCAATTTGTTTTGGTTTGTCTTTTTGCCTAGTTTAAGTTTCAAAATGGCAAAACCAATTTTAACAATACTTTTTTTCTCCAACCATCAAAAAATGTTGACATTTTTGTACTATTTTTAGGTGCAAAAGCCATCAATTCCCTTACCGTACGAAAATTTGCTCGTTCCTTAGCAACACTTTTAATCCTAGGATTAAAAACGCTACTTTTAATCCTATGACTAAAAGTCATTGCATTTGAGCTCTCTGAATGAAATTTAAAGTCTACTGACGTCTACCTGACAATCACTATTTACCAACAATATCAGATATTTGACTAGGTTGGAGAAAAAATAGTATATATCATACGGACTAAAAGTGCCTATTTTTACTCGCAATTTTGCATTCGCTCGGCTGCGCTGCGCTCCGCCTCGCAACTGCAAATATTGCTCGTAAAAAAAATATGCACTTTTAATCCTTATAATATAATATACTATTATTTTCAAACGCAGGATAACGACGTCATTTTTCGACTGACAGGATCATCGAAAAGTTCTATTGCCCTGCCTAGGAGGACAAATAGTTGCCATGGCTTACTTTTCCCTCCGGCGGCGGCAGGAAAAGTGTTGTTATGCAAGGGACTAATTCTGCAAGACAACCGAAACTATGCAAATGTTAACTACATGTTTCACTCAATCATAACGATCGTGAATGTTAATGCAAAAGAGGATTTTCAGATTTCCAGGAATTTCAAAATTTTTGAAAATAAATTAACATATTTCGTTCGAAAGAGAAGTGACAAGCTCGTCATGAAAAGTGACACTTGTCCTCTTTATGAAATAATAAACTAAAACACTTGCTGTCTTTGGAATAATTAATTAATTCTTCATTTTTCCTTTTTCTCACAGAATAACATTATATAAATTATCTATGTTTAAGTGGCAGGAAGTCTTCAGTCGAAAGCCTTTTGATTTGAATCTCTCTCTCTTATACGGGATACTCTGTATATGACGACGCATAATGACATATCTATACCTACGTTCAGATAAATTAATTCTGTTTTTGTGGAAAATTTTGATGATAAAATTGGAGAAAATTTTCTCCAAGTAGATCATCAGACGAAAGCTAACAAAAATAAATTTCTTCACATTGAGATGTAGTACAGATCAGAATTTCCGTAAATAGTAGGCCTGAGATTATGAATAAAACTACTAACGTTGAAGTCTGTCCATAGTCCATATGAGAAGTATAGCGAAAATTTCCAGGGAGAAAATAACGGTAGGTACGGATCACTTCACCACGCTAGCCGAGGGCTGTATCATTTCCTCATGATACTGTTTATTTCGATTCATAACACATTTCATTCATAAGGATAGATATATTCATACTTAGAACTTATAGTGATATATAATTCTATGGAGATATTCCATAAAATGCACGGTGGCGCCTCTATCGGATTAGTTTTCCTACTCGCTGTGAACGGCGACCTTGAGCTATGACCTCAATTACATTCAAATAGAATAGTTTTTTGAGCGCTCTTCCTACTAACACAAGAGCATCATTTCGTCAAGATTTCCGTGTTTTTCGAATTTTGATCCGAGAACGGTCTCAATCGATAAGGTTTTACTCACTGGTCCGTGGTCAAAATCATTTATGTCCGGCCAGCCTTTCCGGCGTAAACACGATAACTCTCGAATAGATGTACTTAAAGACTTGAAATTTTCTGGGTTTCGGATTTCGAATGCCGAGGTCGAGTTCGTTTATGATCAAAATTCGGCCAACGGTTCTGTAAATATGGTGGTTCGAAATATTGTTTTCCTGATCATTTTAAAACTACAGATTCGATCTAAATGAGTTTTTTCAGTTAGGTAAATGCGTGAATGGAGAACAACTTTGTGCAAAAAATATACAATGGTAACTAAATATTGACAGAAACATTCCCAGTATTTCTCAAATGAAACACCATGGACGATTGCTTTGACAACTACTGTCAAATTTTGTTGGATTCTTGAATGCGAATCTACCAATAAGATGGATCAACTAACAAGAAGACTATCTCTAAATCATTTGGTATTGCCAATTTACGAACTTTACTGAGGTTCTAAAACAAAACCTGAAATCTTAAAAGCTCTTATTTTTTTGGAAAAGTATCGAGTTTACGACCCCATTCCAATTCCTGGGCGGATGGATTGAATTGAAATTGACCACGAATTATTGGTTAGTGGGTGCAACACCATTTTCGATGTTTGAATTTTGCGCCGTGAATGGTCTCAAACGACTCGGTCGTTTAACACAATAACTGTCGAAAGGAAAAACCTAGAAGTTTGAAATTTTCAGGGAAGCTTTCGCTCTCCTCATAATTTCAAAACAACAGATTCAGTCGAGATGGAATCATATGAAATTTTAGCCAATATTTCTGTTTCAACATATTCAAGTAATTCGGTTTTTTGGAAACTACACACAGACCCTTCAATTTATCATTATATACAGGGTATTCCTAAAATCAACATTTAATATTTTTCCCTCCCATTGTTTCCTCCTGATTCTTCACTCTAAAGTGAACCGTTTTAGAGAAAACTGGCATTTTATGATCAGAAACAATTTGCTAACGCATTGTAAATTTCTTGTAATTGGAAAAATGAGTAGTGATAATTCACAAGTTTATTAATTTCAGAAAAATTTCACAACAAGGTTGTCAAATTCAAATTGCAAAGTTATTTCTCATTATTTTTAGCGACCATATAGTAAACAAGATTATAAGAATGTTTCCAATCCTACAAGTAATTTACAATGCGTAAGCGAATGAATAATGCCAGTTTTCTCGAAAACGGTTCACTTTAGAACAATGAATCAGGGGTACCTTTTTTATGTAAAACATATTGGTACAATAGAAATTGCTGTGCAAATGCAAATTTGTCCAGTGGTGTAAAAGTTGGAGGGTAAAACCTTTGTGCATATTCAATATCCGCCACTGGCACGTCTAATGAAAATCGAGTAGAGTGCAAGAAAGTAGCTTTTATTAGTGACAATGTGTGTACAAAAACCCAATTCTGCAATTCAAACGGTGCTAAGATAATAGCAAAAACTGAAAAAAAATACAAATTTTACAAAGAGAACAAAAATGTTATTTTTTATGAGAAATCTACAGTTGACCGCTGACACACTCATTTAGGAACACCCTGTAGAGTAATTATTATTAAGGACTTTTTATAGCAAACAATACACCGAAACGCGAAAAAACTCACCCAATTGTGCGTAGGTCAGGTGAGACACTTCACAACACAGAACAGCAATTGGAAAAGTTGAGGATAGAGCCATGAACTCAAATTCCGAAGTGTCCGTCGAGGCTTTATCATCTCAATAAAGCTCTCCTCCAATCACTCCCGTCGACTACATTGGTGAAATCGCCTAAAGGTAGGAGGAAAGGAACACGCCGGCTGATTGTTGTGGAGAATACAAGGTCCTCTCATGCGATGCGACAAATTAAACAATAATATTTTAAAATTATGTTTACTATTTGGCAATACTGCATTTACTTTAATTGGTATTATATTTTATTTGATTTGTTTCCTAGTGATTAATTCGTTACAGAATCGGAAGATGTCCTACTTTCCACAATTTTCTCCTTATTACCGGACTTTTCTCGTAATTGGATCGCAAATACAATGTTCGGTTATAATTAGTGTCACTAGATGATTTTTCGGTGCGAATCATTGACAGTTAGATTATTTTATGGTAATTGTGTACAAAAAACTTCAAGAAATTCGGCTAACGGTGTAGATATCTGAAATTCTCCATGAATTCGCGAGTGGAATACCTCAAGCTTGGGATAATTCACCTAAAAAATTTTTGAAAACTCCCCCGTTTTCTTCAATCTTCCCGTTTCTCTATTCATTAGATTACATATTTTCCGATGTATAGAATTGATCTCTGAGCATCCTTGACTGTTTCAAAATTAAATCTATTGAAATTTTATTATTAATTGCATCACTTGGGTGGGTCCCAAAATAAATGCGAAATATAATACACTCCTGGAAAAAAAACCGGACAGAAATAATGTTCATTTCATCTAGTTTATCGCCTGATGTCGAGTCTGCAAAAGCTCCAATTGAATTTGATCTTATCCAGGGAAGAACGGAAAGTAGGAATTTCCTCCTAAATTTCTGAAAATCCTGTAGAGGTGATTAGTGACGCAATGATAGTCCCCAAATAATTTTTTGAAGCCTAATCTTCTTTTAATTTTTTCTTGTTCAATTCGCGTCGATAGCTCTTTCCTAAGAGAAAATACGATTTTTCAAACGAAACTATGCAAATGACATTAACAGTAACACATTAAGAATATAAGAGTATGATACACGAGAACAGATGAAAACCTCTGAAAAAACTCTGTCTCCCCGTGTACCCATGCGTGGTGGTACCTACTGAATTTGTTCAAAAAATATGCTGCTATCCAGAGCTGTGCCAAAGCATTGTGATTTGTGCTCGTGAAAGCACTAGGAGCCCTTTTGTGCTCCCGAGCACTGTGCTCTCAAGGACTATTCAAAAGCAGTGCTTAGTGCTTAGTAATTGGAGTGCTTCGGCCAAAGGCTTAGTGCTTTGTAATCCCAAAAGTGCTCCCGAGCACTTTTGCGGATTACTAAGCACTAAGCCCTGAGCCAATGTTGTACGAATTCATTTTTACATCAATAAAATCTGAAATCAACATTTCCTTACATGACACTAACATCCCAAAACTGTTTGGATTGCAATTACAGAGAGATGATAATGAGGAAACTCGATCATTATGAAAGGAAAATTGAAGGCCCATGTGTATTTTATTAAATGGTAATTTGTGCGTTGACAACTCAATATCATTAAGAAAAGCAAAAACCACGATTCTGATTTTTTTTACATTTTTATCTGACCAAAGAGTCTTATATAGACAACATCAAAACTTAACACAATTCATTGAGTTCTAATTTCGATACTTTTTCGTTATTTGTCACGCAACAATGTTTTGCAATTGGTTTGCTCCTGACAAATCAGTGCAAGAATTGACAGAGGAATATTTCCATTTTTCCTTGAATTTTTTATTTAATTTTGTTTCAAGGACTGGGAGTTTTCCGAAGAAAAAGTAAACTCAAAAATTCAGTATGTATATTTACGAATATTATCAAACACAGAGATCCAGGAGCGAATAGCATTTTTCTCTTCCATTACTAATAAGAATTTATTATACAGGGTGGCCATTTGAAAACGAAACAGACGAGATTACAGACGAAATAAATTTTTTCGATAGAAATGCTCGGACAGGTCGATTTCTGTTTCGAGGGGGACAACTTGAGATGTAGGTTACGGACGCATAGCGCTTCAACCCTTGCTATTACAACCCTCACCCCCAATTTTTGAATAGGGAAGATGGTGTGAGTGATACCTCATTTAAAAGGTATTTTTATACTGATTTCAGCACAGTAATTATTTTTTCATTTTATGCATTAGTTCTCGAAATATTCTTAACTAAGTATTTGAAAATGAAGTGATGTTTTCATGGCACTTGTAGTGTTTTTTTGTGAAAAATCGACATTTTGAGCTTCAAAACAACCTAAATGTCGTTGATTGAAGAATTCTGCGGTTCTATTCGCACATTGATTGTTTACAAAAAAAAGTGAAATTATTTCCACCCGCTCTGCAATTGAATAAACCATGTCGAACAATGAATTAGAACACATACAAGTCTCGATTCAAAACTAAGAATAATTCACATGTCAAAGAACCAGTAAGCCAACTTAATGATCTGTTCGTAATAAATAAAAAATTATCGATTCTCATTTTTTTGAAAAAGATATGAATTCAATAATCAACAAAATGAAAACATTATTGAAGCCAACTGAGAAAACACTTCATAATTAAGTCGGAAATCGTTTCACGAATTGGGACTGGAATATTTCTGTGGCATCATTAATGATTTGATTTTCTCACCTGGTAATCTGATTAGAGATATGTACGTATTTGGACTTTTTGGAGATTTCTATCGATCAAGTGTTACCGCATGTTATTGGAAATACTGCAAATTATATCGAAGATAATTTAGATTGAGTTTCAGCAAACTTGAGCTCCTTCGCAATACGCTTTGTTTGTTCGACATCTTGATTAAAGATTTCTATGTCAGTGGATTGGAGGAAGGAAGCCACAGTCATGGTTGTTTTGAAGCTCAAAATGTCGATTTTTCACAAAAAAACACTACAAGTGCCATGAAAACACCACTTCATTTTCAAATACTTAGTTAAGAATATTTCGAGAACTAATGCATAAAATGAAAAAACAATTACTGTGCTGAAATCAGTATAAAAATACCTTTCAAATGAGGTATCACTCACCCCATCTTCCCTATTCAAAAATTGGGGGTGAGGGTTGTAGTAGCAAGGGTTGAAGCGCTATGCGTCCGTAACCTACATCTTAAGTTGTCCCCCTCGAAACAAAAATCGACCTGTCCGAGCATTTCTATCGAAAAAATTTATTTCGTCTGTAATCTCGTCTGTTTCGTTTTCAAATGGCCACCCTGTATATTATATTGAATCGAATTCGAAATTTTCAATATCACATACCTATGCCAACTTACAATTTCTTTTCCGATTGAAATAACCTCACTTTCAATATTTCCTAAAAAAAGTGCTTAGGGCTTAGTGCTCGAAATGTCGAATTACTTTCACAAAGTGCTTAGTATTCGCGAGCCTTTTGTTAAAATAAGTGCTTTGTGCTCGAGACTCGGGAGCCTTTTTATTCAAGTGCTTAGTGCTCGAAGCACTTTTCTTCAGTGCTCGTCACAGCTCTGCTGCTATCCATGCTTCAGGCTCCTTGTGAAAACAAGCCTTTTCATTGAACTGGATGCAAATATCTTGAAATTATATCTGTAACAGGAAAGAAGAAGAAAAACGAGAAAGAAGCAGTAAAAAAATACTTCACCTGCTAAAAAACCTTTTCACAATATAATATTAGAATATTATTCTAATATTGAGACAATTTTTTTTTCAATTAAAGCTTAATCATTTCTCTAAAATGAGGTGAACCTCATGATATTGAATTCCGGGAGAAGTATCATATCCACACACTGTTACTGTTAGCTCAGATGGTAAGAGCCCCGACACGGAAAGTATAGGAAGACGCAGGTCCGATTTCTGCACGGTGTGTAACTTTTTCCGGAATTTCAAAAAATTGTCTGCATGACATTACACCTTTTTTTCTAATTGATTCACAGACGTAAAAATCATTTATATTTCTCTAGAATGGGTATTACTCGCTCTTCTGTTTTTCTTCGTATATTAGGAAAAAAACCTGGTGAGCTGTAATTTCATGAAAATCTGGACGAACGTTTCTATTTCCATGATATCTCCGTCAATTTCCGGGATAAATGTATGAAATTTTCAGTCTACATATGCGGAATAATATTTTGCAGAATGTGTATTATTCGCTTTTCCGTTTTTTTGCGTATAATAGGAAAAAAAACCTGGTTGAAAATATGACCAATAAAGTTCCTACTTTATAATTCATTTATGAATTGTGGGGGGCAATACACAAAAAACTGATCAAAACACATAAAAAATATTATTTCGCATGTAAACTGAAAATGTCATACATTTATTCTGAGAAATAGAAACGTTTGTCCAGATTTTCATTAAATAATAGCTCACCAGGTTTTTTGCCTAATATACGAAGAAAAACAGAAAAGCGAGTAATGCACAATGATTAAGCTTTATTTAAAAAAAAAATTGTTGGCCTACGCCGCATACGAACTGAGATATCATGGAAATAAAGAACCCAATTTTTGAAGGGAGCTCGCGAGCTCGGACGTGTACCAGGTCCCCTTAAGCCTCTATAACATGTCCCACACATGCTCAATTGGGTTTAGATCGGGGCTGTGTGGAGACTAGTCTAATCGATGGATGTACATCGTTAATCTCATCGAGATCATTCTAGTTTTTCTATGATCCAGATAATCTGTTACCAAAGAGTAAATACTCTTTGCTGTTACAATTCTGTATCACTATCGTTCATCAGCACGAAATTTTAGCCAACAAAGGCAGCTAAAGGAATGAATAACATGGTCTGCTAAAAATTCTTCGATGTAACGGCCAGCAGTTAAATGTCCATTTTCTAAAATAACAAAACAAGGTCGGTAGTTATATAGTTATAGTTATAGTGAAAAGGGGTTACAGTTCACTGCGACCTTAAGGTCTATTGTGCCCCCTATCAGAGCTGTCATCATCACGCCTCCTACAGCTCGCCCTCCAGTTCCAGAGATTTGATAAAATCCATTATCTGGGATGGCTTCAAGGAGAATAACTCCCCACTTCTACAAGTTTCTTGTCCAAAGCACTCTTTCCTTTGGCTTGCAATGGCATAGCATTCCGTAACCAGGTGAATAGGAGTTTCTTCCTCCTCCCCACAGAATCTACACTCATCAGTGTCCGATAAACCCATTCTCAACAGATGCTTCTTTAGGCGACAATGTCCTGTGAGAAAGCCAGTGAGTATGTGAAGTTGGTTTTTACTGAGATCCAGATATTTTTTGGATCTAGCAGTTTCAAAGTTCCTGAGGAACTTTTTGGAATGATCCATCCCTGGGAGATTCCGCCAGAGTTTTTCTCTTTCGGTTCCCTCCTTCAGCATAAACTCCTTCTTATAGGTGCATTTTCCTATACCACAGAAGGGTTCTGGTCCAGTGAGAGGCGTTTGTGCGCTCTTTCTGGCCAGTGTATTGGCCTCTTCGTTTCCTGCGATCCCCGAATGACCGGGAACCCAGATTAAAAAGACCTTATTCTTCTTGCCTACCTCATTGAGTTTGTTTCGGCACTGCCAAATCAGCTTTGAGTCAATGACGTAGGAGCTCAGTGCTTTAATAGCAGCTTGACTATCTGTATGAATAGCTATATCGCACTTCTGATAGTTTCTTTCTAGATTTATATCTAGACATCTTCCGATTGCAAGTATTTCCGTTTGAAGGACGCTTGTACAGGAGCCTAACGATAGTGCACACTTGGTACTTGACCCGTAAATCCCAGCGCCAGCTCCTGTAGCGGTTTTGGAACCATCTGTATACCATTTTATTGTATTTTCTTTGAGATTATAGTTGGTGTATTCCCTTTCCCAGTCCTCTCTTTTGCTTAGCAATGTACTGAAGTTTTTCTCAGTGCTTACTTTCTTGATCATTACATCACTAGGAAGGTTTGCAGATGAGGTGTAGTCATTTAGAGAGGACCAAGCTCTCTGAAACCTGACTCTCTCATAGTCGGTAGAGGCTTGCGTTGAAATTTCATAGTTTCGTTTGAAGAACCGTAGAATCGCTGAGGGAAGAATATGCTTAAAAAAACTCATTTGAAGACCCATCATTATTACTTATTACACCTCTATAGGATGTTCAGAAATTTAGAGGAAATAGCAACATCCAATTCTACCCTGTACCCTGTACCCTGTACCTATACCATCATATTCAATTAGAATTTTTGCAGAGTCAACATAAGACGATGAACTATATGAAATAGGCTACAAATAGACAACAAAAAGATCAAAATCGATGCACACCTTGAAAAGTTATTTCAAAATTAATTCGGCGAACATTTTTTGGGTCCGGTTTTTTTGTCCAGGAGTGTATGTGCCAAAAACTAGTAAATGTTGTTCCCACATATCTAATAAACCGGAATTTTTGTAGAAGGAAGAAATTTCTGATAGAATTAGAATGCCAGCAATATAATTTAAATAATTAATTTGTTGCTTGATTCAAGGACGGGACAACTGGAAGGCACTAATTTATTGTTATTTGACTATACTGACTTGTACGCTTCTGTTGCTTGTTTTGTGTTGTATTTGTGCATACTGCCATACTCTGAACTGAACTATACCTTCCTCTGCTGATTCAAATATACAGGGTCTTTCACGAGGAACCTCACCCATATTTATACGGGAAACTACTGAACGTATTTTCATGAAATTCAGCACTTATAAGTATTTCACGATGCTGATGAAATCTAAAATATTTTCAAGGCATGAGCACCTCCGGTTTTTCCGGAAATGACGTCAACTTCCGTTTTTCAAATTAGAACACCATTTTTTTATTGCAGAAATAGATTCCTTAGAAAATTTCAAGTTATTTTGATGTAACATTTTTCAGTTTTGGTTGGAAAATTCTCTCTGAGCGGGAAAATTCGAAAAAAAAATCGAAAATAGAGCTCCGCTGAAACAAGAATAACTTCGAGGTTTTTGGATGGAAAATTTTCATTTTTGGGATTTTTCAAGATGTAAGATTGATGTATCCACTTTGAAAATCGAAATCGCGATTCATGATACAGGGGGTGAAAAAATCACTTTCAAAGTTAGGGATGACAAAATCGTGGAAAATCCATTTTTTCAAATTAGAACCCCATTTTTTTATGGCAGATATTGAATCTACGTTAAAAAATAATGTGAGTGTATGCATCACACCCTTGCCCTAAAGTGGATATTAACTCAGAAAATATCCATTTTAGGGCAAGGGTGCTGAATTTCATGAAAATACGTTCAGTAGTTTCCCGTATAAATATGGGTGAGGTCCCTCGTGAAAGACCCTGTCCACGACCAGAAAACATTTGAATTTTCGGCCGAAAAACGGAACAAGAATTGTCAAACATCGTTCTACTTCTCTCGTTAACGACGATCGCGCTGGAATCGCAGATAGTCTATTCATCTTGGTGCAATTTATTTACTGTTTCGTGATCTATTTATCAATTTTATTTTCTTCTTTTGATCATATTTTGATCATATTAGGCACGGAGAATAATAACATTAAAATCACTATAAATACAATTATAGAAACACACAAGCCTAGAACGAAATGTAAAGAACACAAATATCCAAGAAAAAAAAATAAAATCGAAAGAGTCAAAATCAGAAAATAGAAAGAAATTTCAGGAGAACCTCCAAAGAGAAATCGAAATAACAAGCTTCAATCTTCGAACGACATGTCGCCCATGTCGGTAAATTTCCTGTTGCCGATATCCATCTGTGAAAATTTAAGGATATTAATTACCACCCTTGAAAAAACTAACTACCCCTAGATATTTTTTCAAAAGGCACCCTTACATTTTTATCACTCTATACGAATCCCCAGTAGAAGAAGAAATTTGTTTGAACAATTTTTTATCATTTTACGTAAATTCAACCCTTAGAAAAAATAATTATAATTTCTGGCACATTCACCATTTTTGCTCAGTCCATTCTCTATATCTATTGACAACTTGTTTTATTTTGAAAACTGGCATTGTTTTCGGTGGCAACCTTTGGGTATAGAATAATTATAGAGTATAGAACATAGACATAGAGAATGGACTGAGAAAAGTGGTGGATGTGCCGGAAATTATAATTTTTTTTTGAGGGTTGGTTGAATTCACGTAAAATGATATAGAATTGTTTAAACATATGCCTTCTTTCACTGGGAAATCGTTCATAGGGAGAAAAATATAAGGGGGCCATTTGAAAAAAATATCTGGGGATAGTTTTTTCAGGGGTGGTAATTAGAAACAGACTTTTGAAGACTGAATCTGGTAGAGTTTTTGATACCATTTCAAAAACTTTTAGTTTGAACTTTCTACCTTGTCTGAGAGCCGAGATATTGGCTGTTTGGAACATCTTGGGACACCCTGTGTATCCATAAATCGATTGTGATTCATGTTTTATCCTCAGAAAGAGGAGACACTGCATATCTCATTCATAAATTCGAGATTTGGTGAAGCCGAAATTTAGTCAGTTTTCAATCGTTTTATAATGCGATACAATACACTCGTAACCCCATAACCCTGTAGGTATAGTTCTCGGCGCATCTTTTTTTTTCAAGTGGTATCCTCGGTAATTTTTCCTTTATTCAGATATTTTGGAGTTGCAATAATTTAAAACATTATAATTTCCTTGAATTTTCAGTATGATCGCAAAATAATAAAACAGGAATTCGAGCAGCCCTTGATGTTTATATCTTTCGATGCTGCATATTCAGATTAATCATAAGAATGAACCGTTCTTTGTAGAATACTTGAGTCTCTGGCGCTCCATTCTCTATAGAAATTGCATGTATTAACATCGATGGTACTGGTCGGACTAGAAATCTAATAAGTCTGTGCGTTCTTGTCGTTCGTGTGTGGTCGCTTCAATTCATAAGTTGTTTTCAAAAAAAATTCTAATTGGGTAGTGGAAAATGGATCCATTGAAGTACCTTTACGTACAGAAATTTTTCATATTTGAAAGCAAATATTTGAACTTTTGCATACTCTTTTTTTAAAAGCAAGTGTCCTACACCCTACACTAGAAAAACATTTGGATTAGAAAGATAAATAAAGGACCACCCTCCCTTTTATTCAACTTTATTAACAAAACATCCATTGCTCTGCATTAAAGCAACCATTATTTAAATAAATAAAAATAAAAAACCATCTATTGTTCAATTCTCCAGTAATTGATCAGAATCAAAAATATCAAAATAACAATTTATCATCTTTGCATTCTCTTCATTTTCCTCTCTAACTTCTTCTGTTTCTTCTCATCCACTTCAGGCTGGGCTGGAGCTGATTGGAAGAAGTATGGTCCTAACACATTTTTCCATAGAAGATAAAATGCCCTAGCAGGTCCTGATAACCATATTAGCCAAAAATAGTAAGATATGAGAGATGTAACTTGACAAATGGAAGTCAAGAGAATGACATCTTTCACATGCCTGAAAAATGAATTAGTGGAAATGGGTACAATATATACAGGGTCTTTCACGAGGAACCTCACCCATATTTATACGGGAAACTACTGAACGTATTTTCATGAAATTCGGCACTTATAAGTATTTCACGATGCTGATGAAATCTAAAATATTTTCAAGGCATGAGCACCTCCGGTTTTTCCGGAAATGACGTCAACTTCCGTTTTTCAAATTAGAACACCATTTTTTTATTGCAGAAATAGATTCCTTAGAAAATTTCAAGTTATTTCTGAGCGGGAAAATTCGAAAAAAAAATCTAAAATAGAGCTCCGCTGAAACAAGAATAACTTCGAGGTTTTTGGATGGAAAATTTTCATTTTTGGGATTTTTCAAGATGTAAGATTGATGTATCCACTTTAAAAATCGAAATCGCGATTCATGATACAGGGGGTGAAAAAATCGCTTTCAAAGTTAGGGATGACAAAATCGTGAAAAATCATTTTTTTCAAATTAGAACCCCATTTTTTTATGGCAGATATTGAATCTACGTTAAAAAATAATGTCAGTGTACGCATCACACCCTTGCCCTAAAGTGGATATTAACTCAGAAAATATCCATTTAAGGGCAAGGGTGTGATGCATACACTCACATTATTTTTTAACGTAGATTCAATATCTGCCATAAAAAAATGGGGTTCTAATTTGAAAAAATTGATTTTTCACGATTATGTCATCCCTAACTTTGAAAGCGATTTTTTCACCCCCTGTATCATGAATCGCGATTTCGATTTTTAAAGTGGATACATCAATCTTATATCTTGAAAAATCCCAAAAATGAAAATTTTCCATCCAAAAACCTCGAAGTTATTCTTGTTTCAGCGGAGCTCTATTTTCGATTTTTTTTTCGAATTTTCCCGCTCAGAGAGAATTTTCCAACCAAAACTGAAAAATGTTACATCAAAATAACTTGAAATTTTCTAAGGAATCTATTTCTGCAATAAAAAAATGGTGTTCTAATTTGAAAAACGGAAGTTGACGTCATTTCCGAAAAAACCGGAGGTGCTCATGCCTTGAAAATATTTTAGATTTCATCAGCATCGTGAAATACTTATAAGTGCTGAATTTCATGAAAATACGTTCAGTAGTTTCCCGTATAAATATGGGTGAGGTTCCTCGTGAAAGACCCTGTATACATATCATTTCATTTCAACAGTGTAGTAGTTTTGTAATCTTTATTGGCTGGAAATATTGTTATCTAGATGTAACCAATGAATATTCACTAATATAAATCTAAGTGGAGGAATATCCCAGTTCAAAGAAATGAGGATGAAAAAGGCCTAAATTCTTTGACTGATTGATAGATGTCGCCATTGGTTCGCGATTAACCAATTGATATTAATCAATTTATATGAATGCTCAATGATGTCCCCAATGTAACTAATTCAAAACAATGTTATGATTACAATTAAAAACAGCTTTCAATTTTGGGCAGTCACAATTACGTTTTTCTATAATATAAAAGAGGTAGGACCCAGTTCACCAAATCAAGCCAAATAGCCTTAGCTTCTTGCTAATCTATAACATAGAACTGGTAGCAACATCTATAAATAAATTACCAAGAAACTAAGGCTTATTTCGACTCCATTCTGATGAACAGAGTTGCTGCTCTTGTTACATAAATACCCTCTTGGTTTAATTGAAAATAAATAGCGCCAACTTACTCTGCTATTCCTCCAGACATATTTAAGTCTACTCCACTATCAAGCAACTGTCCAGTTTCAGAAAATGTTGCTTTAGACATATATGCCATAAATTTATAGGCTCCAAATTGAACAATACAAGACAAGATAAAAAGCACCTATAAAAAAGATACTTAAGTCATTTTAGTGTTGAATATTTGAGAAAGATCAAACTGAAGTTGGACATTGATTCAAATTTCGAAGAATTTGCTGAACAATACATGAGAGTATTTCCATTAGTCACTTTCTTTTTGGTGTTCCATGCATTGGGTGTGTTGCCCCTGAACAGTTCCTAATAAAACCTTCATTTATACACCAAACATTGTTGTTCATATGAGAAGATGAATAGAAAAGAAGGTAGGTGGAGATAATTCGAATTGCTATGGCACTTCAAGTCTATGACAAGAAATCTTCAAAAAGAAAGCAGCTATTGAATCTTCTCAATCTAGAAAGCCTCAAATTCACATTTTTTCAGATCACAGTATGCTTTAAATCTTAGACTGCCTTAACCCTTGCTAATTATAAATGAAGTGAGGTTGAAAAAAGTTTGTTGAGACATAGATGCATAGATTACCTGGTGTTGGCACTGATTAGATTTTGTTCAAGACTTTCTTGTTAATCGAAAATCTGAGTTCTTGAATTACTTTTCATTTCTCCTGAAAGGAGTCTCGCTATTTTCCATTGCGGCAGTAGCGCCACGACCGATAAAATATTGCGGATTATTCCGGAAGTAAAACGAGAACTCAAATCTAGAGTGCTGTTTTGATCTACAAATTTTGGTCACGATTTTTAGTAAGGAGTCGTTACACTAGGTATTTCTATGCATCTATGTTGAGACAAATAAATGCTTAAGCCAGTTGTTGCCATATCGGAATTCTTATCGTCTCACATCACAGGTTGATATTAGCCATAGACACAGAAGACATGACAAACTAGACATGTAATTTTCATTGCATTGTTCCGCTGGGTTTGATTCCTAAAAGTAGTAAGGAAGGTTATTTAGTGGTGGAATTCATAGAATTTATTTTGAATTCCACTGAACATGTACCTTTCCTTCTTTCAGGAATCGAACTCCAGGAGAATGTTTGGTCTGAATATCAAGAATATGTAGTACATCAAATAATTCACTTACGGTGAAGGCAGAAGAGTATAGAAATTGCATAATGACAAATGCAAGTACAGTAGTCCCTAATGCACAATTGCGATAAAACTTTAAGGTCTCTATATTTTCTTCTACTATTTGTTTAGCGCCTCTAGTGCCCTGTTTTCCTTTTTTGGGTGGCTAAAAACAAACCAAAATGAAATGTTTGTAACTATTATATATAGAGAAGACTCACATTCATTGTAGTTTATTTACTAATATCCTTATAGGAATAAAATTTAATTAAGATAATAGAAATCAATAAGTTGGAAAAAGGCTAAGTTTTAAATAAAGAAAAACTTCATCAATGCAACACTTATCATATATTCGTAATGCCTTGAGATACAAACATATGCAAATAATGGAGAAGACAAGATTTCAAAATTTCAAAACAACTTCCACGTTGGAGCTGATTTTAGAATTTTAGTGTTACTCGGTGACAGTAAAGTTCAAAATCAACAATGATTTAGGTTAGGTGGTTAGCACAGAAAACAAACTGCATAAGTTGGATCTACTTTTAAGAAAAGCAAAAAAGGTTAGTGTAGTTCAAAAGTTTCACAGATATGTTTGGATTCCTGAAAGTGGGGAAGGTAATTTTTCGGTGGAATTCATATCAAATTACTTTAAATTCTTATAATAAAAATTACTATGAATTCCACCATAAAATTTCCTTCCCGATATTCAGGACTCAATCCCTTGGTCATTCCATTTATGACTTATCTGGTCTGTAGTTCAACCTATTCCTTGATTTCCTAATGGGAAATCAAGCGAAATTTTGAAAAATTACTTAGAGCGCAGCTTGGAGTATGAAGACTGTGGATCAGATAACGGTTACTTTAAGGGATGATTCCGATATTCTTATGACATAAATAAAAAAAATCTCAAATAACTCCAAAATTATTGCATTTAGGGCCACTTGCACCGTTCTAAGCGTTAGTTAGTTAAGCGTCGATTAATTTATTTAATCCAGGATTAAATATTTGGTTTGCACCGAGGCTGAATGTAACTAGATTAAAGTTAATCCACAAATCTGGTTATTTTTACGTAAATTGGTACTTGTGCCTATTTTCACGTTGTTTATTTTATCCCTTTCTATGCTTCGACAGTTTCTGTTTAGACATTTTTTGATATCGAGCGTTTCGCAAATTGAAAGAGTTTGTAATAACGAACTTCTTTGGTAAAAACCGATTCATTGCACAAGTTGACATCTTTCTTTGGAATATTCTACGTCCTTCACAAATGAAAATATGCCTGGTTCGAAACTCTAATTGTCTAAGCACTTACCACTTCAGATTTGGATGTAAAATATGATAAACTCATGGATTCTCGTATGGAAATAACAGAGGCAAATAAAAAAAAATGATCGAAAAGCATGAACAAACCTGATTTTCGATAATAGGCAAACATCTATAAGAAAATATGTGATTTTTCAATAAACATGCATCTTGGAAAATTTTTAATATTTATTCACTTTCATTTCAACACAAAGGTAATAATATTAGTTCCGATTGAATGATACCATGTGTCACAGAGAATTAAAGAATAATTCTACATATCAGAAGAACTGTACCACCTCCAATTTTATTAGGCATGTGTGGATTTGTTCAGTTCAAAATATACCTCCGACCGTTAATATTTAGTTCAGTTATTCATTCTTGTGTGTGCTTTTCCTCTCACACCAATTTGATCTTTCATATCTACGCCTAGGAAAATCAAAATCTATAATTTCTACTTCAGTCATTTTTCCTTTCAATTTGATTTATAATCAAACATCATTTTTGAAACAAGCCTGACTTGTGTCATCGATGAATGTAGGGTTAGAATTCAAAGTTTATCGTTAAACTTCCATTTAATCCTCCCAATAGAAGAGTTCCTTCATGCTGGCCAACTGTTTAAAAATAGCTAAAAATCACTTCCCTTTTTTTCGCAATGATTCAACCCTTACCTGAAAGCTTTAATCCTAATGAGTGTATCCTGAAAATATTAGATGTCACGAAGGTCTTCATCAGAAGCTATAAATTTTTGTTTTCTTATGTTTTCATTAGTGGAAATGCTATGAATCTTATGTCAAAGAGTAGTGTCTCTTTGTTTATGTCTTCCTGCCGAAATTCCAACCTAGAAAACGAATAATATGTTGTTATTTTACTTGCTTTTTGAGGGATATTTCAAAGTCTTTATTGTTTCCTGAGCAGATTAATTAGTATTGAAATAAAAATTGTTTGGAAGGTATTTATATCAGTGTTATTCCGTATAAAATATTATTCACAAAATTTATCATATTTTAGGTCACAAGACTCACAAGGTGTTGAGTTTTAACTGTTGAGAAAGTTTAATTTCATAATTATAAACAAGAGTATTATGAAGTTGATCCTCGCAATTCGAGGTACTGAGCTGTGACTTCATCTTTCTATAAGATGGAAATTATAAAAGGTGAAGTATCTGAGCGAAAGGATTTATGTTTTAATCCTCATGATATATTTGAATTTTAGGCCAGTGGATTGATTATATAACAATGTAAGCAAACTACTAGTGCTGGAAAAAACTGATTGCAATTGCTCTTCAAGGAAAAGCAAAAACAGGGTTGTTCGTTTTCATAAATTTCTTTAGAAAGATGCCTCAACACTATATATCACTAAAGCCTTTGGCATATTGAATAAATTGGACTGGAGAAAAGCATGGATAGATAAACTATTGATGGGGAACCCTGCTGCAAAGAATATATGCGTGTGTTCCCTTCACTTATACGATTATGTCAAGTTAATTTCAGATTTATATCCAGATCGAAAATCCATAAATAGAGTGCTTAAGAGACAATAATTTTAGTATTAATAAAACTAAACATGTTTGTGAAGTTTATTGTAGCCATTTTTTTAGAGTTTCTCAAACAACTGCAAACCATATTTTTAGTGAATATATTGTGTATTTAGCTGATATTTTGAGAGATGGTATTCACTGGCCAAGTTCTGATGTTGAATTGATGAATTTACCACATTACATTTCAAGAATATACTACGATTTAAAAGTGATACTTGTAATGATTTTCCTTATACAAAGATCTGAATTTCTGCGGATTCGGAACTTATTAACATCCAGATCATGATTAATTGCAGGTGTTGTTATTCTGTAGTATGTTTCCATCATTGATGTAGAATGATATTCTAGGTCAATGGTTTCCATGCAAATAAAGAACATTCAAAACAATAATTTATTTCCCTAATTTCCTTTGAATTCCTCGTAGAATTTCGATCCAATTACAAGGGGGGAAAAGCCAATTTATACACCTATATTTATAAACTCGATAATACACTGCTAATAGTACAATTAATTCACCGAAAGTCTTCATATCATTTCCACAAATTCAAAGAAAACACCTATAATAATCAGTTTCACATCTTGCGACAGGTTTGTAAACAAGTGCTACTTCTTCGGAAATGGATGAAATTTTATTTCTGCAATATCTGGAATCATTTTTACACATTTTATAGAAACATCTCATTTTTGAAAATTTACATAATATTCGAGGCAAAGCTAACGCAAAATGTTCTCCTAAGGGTCGTAAAATTCAAATTCTCCATAGAAACTTTATGGTGGGGACATCTTATTCATAGATTCATATCAAAGAAGCATTGATGAAAACATAAGAAAACAAAAATTTATAGCTTTTGATGGAGACCTTCGTGACATCTAATATTTTCAGGATACACTCATTAGGATTAAAGCTTTCAGGTAAAAGTTGAATCATTGCGAAAAAAAGGGAAGTGATTTTTAGCTATTTTTAAACAGTTGGCCAGCATGAAGGAACTCTTCTATTCGGAGGATTATCTTTAAGCGTTAGTTAGGGTTGTTAAACTAGGATTACGACACGGTGCAAGAGAATCATAGACACTAATCGAGGTTTTGCATTTAGAGCCCCCGCAGACTGCAGACTTTTTATCGGCCGATAGTTTGGTCGGCTTCTTAATCAGTATGGAGCATAGATTAAAGAATGGAGAAGAATCGCTGTAGTGTGCGCACATGCATTCCTCTCCATACTGATTAAGAAGCCGACCAAACTATCGGCCGATTAAAAAGTCTGCAGTCTGCGGGGGCCCTTAATCTGAAGTTTTGTCATACGGTGCAAGCGGCCCTAAAAAGCATAAATATATTCAACTACTATCATTATTTTCTTTGTAGAATCCAACGTGGTCATAAAAAAATATTGTTCTAATTTGAAATACTATAGTTGGGGTCGAGTTTTTCAGACAATCTTTGAAACATTTTAAGAAATGATATTCCTGGAATTTAAAAGATGCACGACATTATCACAATATTCTTCTTCTATAATGCGAAGACGCTAAGGATATTGAGACTTCAAATGATATATGCATAATATTAATAGCACACGCATATTTCCTGTTTTTTCTCAACTTCTTGAGAACCATATTAGGACTAACGCAACAGTTCAAGCAAAATATCAGAGTATTTTGAATCATATTATTGAAATTATATGAATATATAATATACATATATAACTACTATAATTTATTGTATTCATTTTCAAGTAGATACGCCTAAAAAATTCAAAGAGGTATTGTTGAAAATTATACTTTTTAAAGGGGATATCTTCATTTTATGTTAAGAAATATTATTTGTTCGATCACCATTGTTCCTCAAAAATTATTTCGAACTTTGGAAAATGTTTTGAATTTTCAAAATGAACTTGAAGCATTTTCTGTTGAAATCTGAAGTTTTTTCCTTGATGTGATATTGATGGTGTGATTCTTGACAATGCATTATCATCTTGCTGATTTCTAGAAGGATGGGGAATTTTTGTTGCCTGTTCAGTTTTTGAAAAAACTCATTGAACTCATTCATTTTCTCAAAAATTAGTTCGAAATCATTGAATGAGACCAAATATACTGATGATTCTTTGTTCAAATTTACAATATTCAGAAGAGAAATTTCTTTTTTTTCATAGGCATTGCAAATATCATTCAGAAATTCATAAGCATTCGAATCTTCGTTTTGTAATGCGACAGCAATTTTCCACTTCTTTTCGAACATCATCAATCTTTCATAACTCGATTTCAGAGCTAACTGCACTCTCAAATATGCATATTTTCTCTCCAATAATTTCTTGTAAAGCATTTCCTCATTAGTTTTAGCACGAAGGAGAATGATTCTTCTCTTCATAAAAGCTTGCAGATAACTGTTATGAGCTTCATCCCATTTAAAATTCAAATTATTCATGATTAAATTATTTATTTTGAAATAAAGAGAAACGAAGCATGCACACATCTACCTATCAAAAAATTCAATGTATTTTTTTTCTTCTTTTATGGCTATAATATCACAGAGCCATAGCCATTCGCCCACAGAAATTCAGTTAATTAGCTTTCTATGGTTTGAGCAACTGCCGCCCTTAAAAAAGGCCACAACAACACTGGAAGAGAATAAGGATATATCTAATAATAATTAATATTATTAGATATATGAGAAAAAGGGATAACATTTTAAGAGGTTTAGATTTTTTCTGTGTACAAGTTACCTATTTTTCAGGAAACTGTTAAATTATTCTTTCAACCCGTTTAGCAGTTCGGGTACAAAACTCCTTGACGACCTATAATGATGAATGATAAATAACTACACATTTTCCAATTGTAATTCAGAAAACGTAAAATGTAATTCAGTAAAGCAAATTTGTATTTCAGAAAATGGAAATTGTAATTCAGAATAGTATATGATATGTATCACCTTACTATTCTGAATTACAATTTCCATTTTCTGAAATTCAAATTTGCTTTTCTGAATTACATTTTACGTTTTCTGAATTAAAATTGGAAAAGGTGTAGATTGAATCCACTCCCAAAATAAATGTTCAATGGTGAAAATATAAATAAACGTGCCAACCTAAAAATGTTTTTTGAAACTTGTTAGGCAATGAGACCTTGAAGATGACTAAATACTGATTTACAAGCCCATAGCCCCTATTCCATTACCTTTAGACGATTTGATAATTCAAACGGTCTTTTTCGTATCCTCTCTCACGACTATTGTTCAAATCGAATGAAATAATTTATATAGCAAAGCACTCAGTAATTGAACATACAAGCGTGACCACTACAGATACAAACTATTTGATTTTCAGAAATAGATATTTACTTTGATGAAATGAAATTTAGTTAAAACAAACTTCGTCTTCATAACCTGTGTTTCAAAAAATCTTGGTGAATGGAACTGGGAAATACTTGAAAATAGAATTTAGTGTTGCCACATTTCATTCAAGATGGCTGTGTCAACAAAATTGTGTTATCTATGGTTAAAATGGTAGGTAGTTCCAAAGAACCCATACCAAAACTTATCGATGGTTCTAAAGGCAAAAAATGTCAAAATGGCAAAGTTTTGACATTTGAATTTCAAGGTTCTCGGAAGTCGACAAACATTCAAATTGATGAAAATGGAAATATGTTAAACATATGAAGCTTTCTGTATTGAACCAACCCCGCAATGAAGAATTTTCTGTTGGTTACAATCTATTGCTATGCTTTATAAATGAAAATTAATTTTATGAGCTGTAACGAAAAGAAGGGAACTTACTGGCCACCTTAAATATCTGTTAAAAACATGGATTTTCAATATTTGAATATCAAGCAAGAAGACTTTCATAATAAATGTTGTGGTGGTAGAATATGGTGTATTAAAGATATATGTGGTATAATTTGTGCAATACTAACATGGCTTTTAATCTTTTATGCCGAATTTGTGGTAATGTCTGTTATCCTTATTCCAACCCTACATTCTTTATACAGCATATCTAATACAATATTATTCCAAACTCTTGCTTTTTTGGCATTCACATCACACTTGAAGACTATGTTCACTGATCCGGTGAGTAGAATATATGTGTTATGAATAACTAATGCACTTTCTCAGAAAAAATTTTGGTTGAGTATAGTTTTGTTGTGATTATTCAATTATTTTCAATCTAACATATTCTCCATTCACCAATTGATCTGATTTTAGGGTGCGGTTCCCAAAGGCAATGCTACTAAAGAAATGATAAGACAAATGGGCTTCCGTGAAGGCCAAGTGATATTTAAGTGCCCTAAATGTTGCAGCATAAAACCTGATAGAGCACATCATTGTTCTGTTTGTCAGAGGTGCTTAATGATATAATTTCAATCAATTTCCACATTTACATCAACATTTTCAGGAAACTGACAATATGTTGTATTTAAAAAGTAGCATTTGAAATACAATGATAATTATAGGCAATTAATTGATAAGTATAATTTCAGGAAGTTTAGGGTAACCAAGCAAAATTTAGGAATTGAACAATTTGAGAATATCTAATTGAAAGAAAATTTTTGTATTCTGAACATACTGATAGAATAATTTTCACCTACCAATAACAAATTGAATGTCTATTACCAATTAAGTGAAAGAAGCAAGACAAGAATTTGATTTATAGAGATTTTATAATATCAGGCCTCAAAATTTATCATGAAATTTCAGATGTGACCTATTTCATGAAGATTTCGATTATGAATAGGAAACAGAGATATATTAACATGGGTGATCAGTATTTATTTTGGGAGGTCTCAGCTCCTTATTTTTCATTTATTAAAAATGTTATGAAAATAAATGTTGGTTACATACATACATTTTTTATAGATGTGTTAGAAAAATGGACCATCATTGTCCCTGGGTAAATAATTGTGTGGGAGAAAATAATCAAAAGTATTTCGTTTTATTCACAGTGAGTATTTGCGAGTTTTATGAGGGAGAGCAGTTTAATGTTGTATTCTTTCAGTTCTATATAGCAAGCATATCGGTTCATTCACTGATACTGGCGGTGAATCAGATGCTCACATGTGTCAAACACGAATGGAAAGAATGTACGGCTTACACTCCACCCACTACTGTTGTTTTGTTGTTATTTCTCATCTTTGAAGCATTGTTATTTGCGATTTTCACCCTGGTTATGCTGGCTACACAGGTAAATTTTACCTTAAGTTCAAGATTCCCTAAGCTTTTAATAGATTTCTGAATTAAAATATCATTTTTTATTTTTATTATTCCTATTCATGGCTTTCCATATTTGTTACAATTGTATTGGGTGTCCCAGAGTAGGTTGGACAAATTTTTTTAATTGGTTCAGGAAAATTTGAAATAAATGTTGACTGCTTTTATCGAATACCTACAATGGTGATCACATTAAACCTTTACTTTAAATCAGTTTTAATTTATTTTCCAATAAAATTCACAATCATTTGCGGGCATTTTTTTGTTTCTGTGAAAAATCGAATATTAATATAATATGTGAGCCTGATGTCTGAAAATGGTGGGATTAAGATAACCATTTGAAAAAAAATGAAAGTAACTAAATAGATGCTAAATTGGTGGCTCACCTCTGTTTTTTGCATGTCTGATGATATCCACAAATATTTTGAAACAAATTTGGGATGAATTGTTCCGTTTCTTTCCTTTGCAATACAGTCAAGCTTCGATAACTCGAATCAAATTGGTTGGCAACAGCGCCAAGATTGAAGATTTGTGTTATTCAAAAACTGGAAGTCTTGATAACTCGAACTTTTTTTTTGGCAGATCATGATTCGAGTTATCGAAGTTCGACTGTATTTGATTTTTAGCAATATCATGAATAATTTTTTATCTTTATTGTTATTTTGGGAAAATCACCTTTCACAACCTAAATAGATAGACCAATATAATATCCCGTTGCTGTATAGAAAATCTGTAGAAGGCCAAACTAATAGATGCCAATAAAGTCTATTTTGGTCTATCTACTCATACAACTCTTATTGCCTGTTTATAATGGGAATTTGTTTTCATTTAAAGGTGCAAGCGATATGGAATGACAAGACTGGAATAGAGCAGTTGAAAAAGGAACAGGCTACATGGGCAAAAAAATCAAGATGGAAAAGTATTCAAGCTGTTTTTGGAAGATTCTCCATTTTATGGTTTTCCCCTTTTGCTAAGCCTACACCAAGTTACAAGACAAATCATTACTTCTACTCAGTATAAGTAATTATATTTTGTTAGAATGGACGTAAGCATATTTTGTTTTTGTGATATTTTAATGGCAATCCAATATAAAATTCTACATATCAAATAGAGTTGTTTCATTTTGAGGATGAGAGGAAAAAATTATTTCAAAGTAATTCATAATTTTAATTGATCCTTCGTGAATATATCACTGTATTATGATCTGAACAGGATATTTACAGGGTATTGAAACCATTCATATTGTGAAAGAATTTATTGAAAGACAATTGACATAAATCAGATGTTAAAGAGCAATTAATGAACAGAAATTCGAAAAAGATGGAATTTGGTAAATATAGAAAATCTTCAATTCACTTCACCCTCCATCAATTAAACTAATGCAGAAATATGCTGAGATGATGAGGAGGGAAATTGGATACTGCAATGTTTAATCGACTTCTTCAATGGTAGGTCCCCCTTGTCGGCCTCCGAAGCCTTCCCCAGCCTGTTGTCCACAGCTTCCAGGCATTCCCCCATAGTTATTGGCATTTTGGGCTCCTCCATATAACTTTGCCATGATAGGACTGCAGATGGACACCAGTTGTTTTTGTTTGTCCTCATACTCTTCTTTCTCTGCCAAAGTGTTGGAATCTAACCACTGCAGGCAGTTCTGGCATTCTCTTTCAACCATGGCTTTATCTCCTTCACTCAATTTACTTCCACAATCCTGCACCGCTTGTTTGAGTTGGAATACATATGCCTCAAGTTTATTTCGGGCTTCAATCCTCTGTTTTTGTTTTTCGTCTTCTTCTTTGTATTTCTCTGCATCAGCCACCATTTGATCGATATCCTTCTGGGATAGCCTTCCTTTATCATTTTTGATAGTAATGTTCTTTGATATACCTGAACTAGTGTCTTTTGCTGATACATTTAAAATTCCATTTGCATCCAAATCAAATGTTACATCAATTTTAGGCACACCCCGAGGTGCTGGGGGTATTCCAGTCAAATCGAATGTACCCAGTAGGTTATTATCTTTTGTCATAACCCTTTCTCCCTCAAATACTTGAATGGTAACAGCTGGTTGATTATCAGCATATGTTGTGAAGGTTTGAGTTTGTTTACATGGAATTCTAGCATTCCTTTCAATAATTTTGGTCATTACTCCACCAGCTGTTTCAATGCCCAAAGATAAAGGTGTTACGTCAACAAGAAGTACATCTTGTATCTTCGAATCTTGCTCGCCGTTTAATACTGCTGCCTGGACCGCTGCGCCATATGCTACTGCTTCGTCAGGGTTGATGGAAAGATTCAAAGATTTACCACAGAAGTAATTTTGTAGTAATTGTTGGATTTTAGGAATTCTCGTTGAACCTCCAACCAATACAACATCATGTATAGATCCCTTGTCCATTTTTGCATCTGTCAAAGCTTTCTCGACTGGATGTAATGTACCTCTGAATAAATCAGAGCAAAGTTCTTCAAATCTTGCCCTGGTGACTTTTGTATAGAAATCAATTCCATCGAACAAGGCATCTATTTCAATTGTTGCTTCTGTGCTGGATGAGAGTGTACGTTTGGCCCTTTCTGCAGCTGTCCTCAATCGCCGTAGGCTTCTTGCGTTGTTTCTCAAATCTTTTTTGTATTTACGTTTGAATTCATCTGCAAGGTGGCTGACTAGCCTATTGTCAAAGTCTTCACCACCGAGGTGTGTATCCCCAGCAGTTGCTCTTACTTCAAACAGACTGCCCTCGTCAATCGTCAGTATGGATACATCAAACGTACCACCACCCAAGTCGAAGATGAGCACATTTCTTTCACCTTTGAGGTTCTTGTCCAAGCCGTAGGCTAATGCAGCAGCTGTTGGCTCATTTATGATCCTCATCACATTCAATCCAGCGATTACACCAGCATCTTTCGTTGCTTGCCTTTGTGAATCGTTGAAGTAAGCTGGGACTGTGATCACTGCGTCTTTGACTGTTGTTCCTAAATAAGCTTCTGCAGTTTCTTTCATTTTAGTTAATACCATTGAACTAATTTCTTCTGGTGCAAATACCTTTTTTTCTCCCTTGAATTCTACTTGGATTTTGGGTTTTCCACTGTCGCTGATGACTTTGAATGGCCAGTGTTTGATGTCTTGCTGGATTTTTGGATCGTCGAATTTCCTTCCAATGAGCCGTTTAGCATCAAAAACTGTATTGCTGGGATTCATCGCCACTTGGTTCTTCGCGGCATCTCCAAGGAGTCGTTCTGTGTCCGTAAAAGCCACATAACTTGGTGTTGTCCTGTTTCCTTGGTCGTTTGCGATGATTTCTACTTTTCCGTGTTGCCATACACCCACACAGGAATATGTAGTTCCCAAGTCGATACCAATTGCTGGAGCTTTCACCATTTTGTCTCTCAAAATTTTCGTAGAATTAGCACTTGAAATACTTTGCACTTTGTTTTGTGTAAGGAAGAGTGAAATATCTCAAAGTTTTCGCTCTGAGTTGCTTGCTTGCTTGCTGTATAAATTCTTTGAATACGGCGGGGTTTGAAGCGCTTATATATCTGCGGCGAAGTCGATCTCGTAAAAAGCCGAACGCTCTCGAACATTCTAGAGATGCACCCGAAGCAGAGACGGCACTAGGTTGAAATCAACATACTATTATATCTATGGGTAAAATTAACGTTGTTTATCAAAGCTTCTTTTGCTTTAACGAAATGGAAGTTTGTTGGATTAAATCGTTAACATGTCATGAATATTCGCAATTTACTCCAACTTGTATGAATTTTATGATTGTCCTTAATGAAAAGATATCGAGCTGATTATTGTACATTTGTAAAATAATCGAAAATATACTATTTTCAAATTGCAATTCCTAACATCTCATTTTTCAACAGAAAACAATTCGAAACGATGAAAAGTATTTATCTAGGTAGATATTTTCTGAAACTATTTGAAAAAAATCGTTTTTCCATTCAGTGTGAAAAAACAACGACCAAAAATTCTGATATAAAACGTTTGTATACGTGAAAACATTAAACACTGTTCTTTGGGCTAGTTCATTAAGTAATCGAGAAATTTATTAGTAATTGTTTTCGGCAATTTTTTTATGTATATCTAATTCAACGAAGTTTTGATCAACAGCAATGAATGTCTTACAATTATCAGCATCATAAAAAAAGATATACCTACCTGTGTATAAAGTCTAAACTTCCAATAAACATATTGCAATGAATAAATGAAGAGAAGAAGACGTTTTAGAATCTCCGTTTGTAGAAAGATTTTTTGTAGGGAATACATTGTGTGTATTTTAATTATTGATATTGTGAAATAATTAGGTATGTATTTACGTATCTTTGAAACATAAATAAAATATTGAAAATTTATAAAAGTTGAAAAGTTGTCATGTCTATAGGTTCACATTGTTGAAATTAAAATACATACTATAAACGATTGCAGCGTAAAAATAAGCGAAAATATATGATAAATAATCAGTGAATATATACAGATTTTTGTAGAAAAAAATATGTGAATAGTTTGGACTGGATGAAAATTTAAATCTTTTCGTTTGTTTAATGTCACCAAATGCTGATTCGTATCCAACGCGAAATTTGAAAAGGCTATTTCGAATAAGAAAAACATATTTAAACTGAGACCAATGAAACTGATTCATATGAGGTAATATTTTTATTTTTCCATTGATTCAATTCTAACTTATTAGTGTTGGAAGAAATTCTTTTCTGAGAATTAAGTAGATATAATTTCAGACAGTTGCCGCCGAAAAAAATATGACATCTGAGGGCTTAAAAAATAATCTCATTTACTACAACATTATTGAACAAGGACAAGTTCGAAAAAAAAGAGGAGTCTCTGCTACAAAATGTGCCAAACTTTGACGTCACACATTCGATTGAATTCTTGCGATAAACTTCTTGAATTCAAAGAAAATTATTTATATTTTTTAGAAAATGGTTTATGAATAGAAATATCTCGCGTTTTCGCAATCAATAAAAAAATGTCAAGAGTTTCAACTAGATCCTCTTCTCATAATGAACCTCCAATTCATAAGGGATATCACTCTCCTCTCCCGAATATAATTCATTTGAAACCGTGTTTCAATGCGAAATTCTCCAGAAAAATTTAAATCTGTTGCAGTACAAAACAGTTCTGATTCCGCCCCTGTGCATTCGCGAAAGTTCCGGAAAATGCTGTAATAAACACAGCGGTGAATCGATCAGGCCTAGGTCAACGGCACAGAGATTTTTCTAGAATGGTCTGGTGCGCTCGATTTTCATTGATCAGCGGCTCTCAATAATACATCGAATATTATATTCATATTGTTTATTGTTTTACATCAGTGACTTTTAGGCATTATATGGATATTCAGATAATGGATGTATTTACATTAATTATACAGGATATGCTCTTTGAAGGAATATTATTGTATTTAGGGTATTTTAACACGAGTTCCAATTATTTAGTATCATTTTTAAATTCTCAAAATAAATTTTTCCCGACTCTAAACTTGGTTGATTAGAAATAGAACCGATAAGAAATTGAATACCTGCACTGTTCCTGGGAGTTGTAAGTAATTGAAAAATGTATTGAAAAGAAATGAAGAGGATTTCCAAAACAGGTACGATAAATGAATAATTGAATAACTGTATTTAAGGCAATTGACCCAAGTCCTGTGGCCATGCAAGGCCGTAGCCAGGGGGGGGTCCGATGGGGTCCGGACCCCCCCCGAAATTTTTCTAGAGCTCAGTTCAACGGACACCCCTCCTCCACCCGAATTTTTTTTCTAACTACGGCCTTGGACGGACCCCCCCCGAAATTTTTCTCTAGCTACGGCCTTGTGGCCATGTACAATATTTGGAGAAAGGTCCCCGCACTTTTTCTATGGGAAATGGCGTTCCGTCAAATTTTCTCAAATTTTGGTATAATGTAGTACTCGACCTTCTGATCAAAAGTGTCCATGGCCCCAACTCAATCCTATGACTAGTTTTTGAGATACAGGGCGTTGAAGTTGGGAATAACCAACTTTTACTACGCCCGTATCTCGGAACAGAATCGAATGAACTTCAATTTTTCTCAAGAAACATTTCATTACATCCCCAAGGAGCAAGCTGCAAGCATATGGAGGAATATGACCAAAAATCGTTACGAATACAGGTAATCCATAATTGAATGCATGCCCGATATGGAAAGTATGGAATATGTCAGTTCCAGAGCGAGAACGTCCGCAAAATTAACCATTACACTAGATATGTTGTTGTTACATCGAAAAAGTCTGAAATACCTAGAATTTATACTGGGTGATCCATTATTATAGAAACTATTCTCAAGGAAGGTTAAATGGATACCCTATATTTATGGGTTGATTCAAGGTGTTTGTTTAATTTTTTTAGAACATATCATCATGGACTTCAAAGAATACAGGGTGATTCAGGGTCATGAAATGAACTTTGAACCTCACGAAAATACCCAAAAACCACCTATTTTTTTTCATCACCCTCTATTTCAAGATTAAATCCGAGGAGGTGGGAGTTTTCTTTCACCATTGTACTTGAGATAAAAACATCCATACGGCTGAGGGTTTTTATCCACTTCATAGGATTGAGTTGAGGCCATGGACACTTTTGATCAGAAGGTCGAGTACTCGAGTACTACATTATACCAAAATTTTAGAAAATTTGACGGAACGCCATTTCCCATAGAAAAAGTGCGGGGTCCTTTGATTAAAAAAAATTGACTTTCGGCCTACTCCAGTCTACATCAGATAACTGGAAACCCGTAATACTTTCGATTTACAGGGTGCGCAAAATTGGTGCTACATGAACTGAAACTTTTTAACCCGAGGAGATATAGAGAAAAATGAATGACATAGTCCTCTTTTTTCGAGAAACTGATAATGCCATCAACTGCATTCCTCTATCTTCTTTCGTTTCCGAGTTATAGGCCAAAATTGAAATTTGGGCGATTTCAACTTTGGTCATTATCTCCGTTTCTGTTTATGCTAGGATGTTGAAATAAAAACATTATACAGGCACTTTTCTAATAGCAATCCAGTGGCGTACTCTGATTTTTTCTGAGAGGTTCATTTGCTGAGTTATAACATAAAGTTGTGTTTTTTCTTATGGAAACAGTAGTTTGAAATGACTTAGAAAGAATCGCCATTTTTTTCCCGTTTTAGAAATGTATCATATGTTATACATCGCTCTCAGATTCGTTAAGATATTATGAAAAATATGGTTTGTATATGGAATGTGTCTCTACGCTACAGTGGCTTTATACAAGACAGTGGCGACAATAGGGTCATAGAACACGTGCCCCCCCCCTGAGATTTTGATGGCCTCATTGTTTTACAGCACAACACCCTCAATATTGCTCTCTAATCTTTATTTGCCCCCCCCCTGAGAAAATTTTTTACGGATTTCTGCGGGCGCTCATGGTTGTTCCAGATAAGAAACATTGCAATTTGCGAATTAATGTTTTATTAATCTATAAAACAGGAAAAACATTTTAATCTTCAGAAATCAGATTTCAGCAATTTGATTTTCTTAATCTGATCCAAAATATGTCATATCTCTCGGCGTGAATTTTGCTAGATAGGGTTGTGGAGTGCACACAATTCCTGGTTGGGGTACCATACTTGGTGTGGGAGAGTCTGGATGCAAAGTTATTTCGAAGTTTTTCACTATTTCTGTGAAAAATGTGTACAAGAAATTGCGAGCTAAAACTTCACCAGGACACCGTCTTCTTCCTGCAAAAATCGAAGGGATGGTTAATTGGATTAAGACAATTTCGTCAGGATACTTGAAAAGTCTTGCAAACAAATCCTGTAATGCGCCACTGTGGCAATAGAACCAAATATGTATTGAAATATTAAACTAAGATGCTATGAACATCTTAAATGTGAAGGTTTATATTTTGTATCTAATGTAACTTTCTAAACAACATTGGGATCATGGGATCTTTCAAAGAAAAATATAACTAATCAAAGCTTCAATTCATAAATTTTGATGTGAGATTTTCGGCTGAGTACAAATATTATCCACTATCCGAATCCAGAATTCAGAAATAGATAAAAAAATGTATTGATACTCTGGTACATAATGAAGGACAAATGTATTTATGTTGTTTAATTATGTTTCAAAACTTTTCAAGTAACTTGTAAACATATATGAAACTTTTTCCAACTGATAAAAATCGTGTCGTGCTTTCTCACCTAAGCCAAATGGAATGCAGTACTCATGATTTATTATATCCCCCTTATCATCTATGAATCGTTCTGGCCTGAACACTTCTGGATCTTTCCAGTATTCCTGATCATGGTACATTGACTGAATATTTATTAATACTGTGGTGTTCTGAAAAGAGTATATTTTGGAAGATGTATAAGACTCAAGCAAGCCTTTCAAAATGATAATAATACGATATAGATATAATTGAATCAATGAATAAATAGTCTGTAAAAAAATATTTCGTATTTCGTCAGAGTTTCCATATTTTAAGTATGTGGATTTCAAAAAATATTTTAATGTGGAATACTAATCACGAATTCCATTTGGAAGTGAAACGTCTTTATAAGTACATATTATACAGGGTGGGCTTTTTAAAACGAAACAGACGAGATAACGGGCGGAATAAATTTATTTCGAAAAAATGCTCGGACACGTCGATTTTTGTTTCGAGGGGGACAACTTTCAAGGTAAAATTCACAACTATATCGCTTCAACCCTTAGTGTTAGAACACCAACCCCTAAACTTTGAATAGGAATGATAGGGTGGGAGATACCTCATTTGAAAGGTCCTTTTATCCTGAATTCAGGATATTTATTTTTTCTTCATTTGATTCATCGATTCTTGAGATTTGACATTTGAAGTTGAAACAAAGATGGTATTGCCTTCAAGCAAGCTGTCTGAATCAATCGAATTTATTATTCATTCATTTTGTAGATTTGATGAAACTCCATAACTGCCATACGCCAGACATCAAAATACAAAGTTAAAATTTGAACAATCTTCCAATTTATTGAATAATTAGTCACTTAAAAAATATCAAGAAAAGAAACAATTTCAATTATTTCTGCCAAAGAATAAACCATTTTCACCTCATTTCTTGAAGAAAGTAATTACCAATAATAATTATTTCGTTGTCTAATGTTGACAATTAACGGTTACCGTCGTAACCACAGAATGAATCAGTCAAATAATTGATGAATTCATATAGCATGGTTAGCGAAATGAATGGTACTGTACGAAATTCAAAATTGAATATCTCGAAAAGGAATTCGTTAAATGAGAAAAAAATGATTACGCTGAATTCATGATAAAAGGACCTTTCAAATGGGGTATCACTCACCCTATCTCTCCTATTCAAAATTTAGGGGTTGGTGTTCTAACACTAAGGGTTGAAGCGATATAGTTGTGAATTCGACCTTAAAAGTTGTCCCCCTCGAAACAAAAATCGACGTGTCCGAGCATTTTTTCGAAACAAATTTATTCCGCCCGTTATCAGGTCTGTTTCGTTTTGAAAAGCCCACCCTGTATTAATTGATTGCTTTTGGAATTAAGCATTACGTTATGCGTTGTTGAAAACTGGTACAATCAACAAAAATCGTATTCAAGAGAGTACTATCTGCGCATACTAGGTCGCAAAAAAATTCTCCGTGAGGCCGTGTATACGAGGCGCCAGAGACGAGAAAAGATCTGTCTGCAGTCAAATAGTCAAATACAGTTCGAATCGAGCTTCTCGAATCAACTTACAACTGCATCGGCATATTGTGGACGCAGCATGATACGGAAATATGAGGAAGTCTTTGATAGAACAAAAGGCAGTTTCACCTACCTTTGGAATTGAATATTTATCTATCACAGTTGGTCTCAACGTCCTCCGTGGTCCTATTATTGGGGTTATAAGAAAATATCTCATCACTTCCATTAAGATGGCCTCTGCATAAAGAATTCTGAAATTGAAATCAGTTTTTCAACGCAGGATTTTATCAACTTAAACTCACTTTTTAACAAGTCACGCAATTAATTATTGTGATTATGTTAGCGAAGTTGAATTCTCATCAAAACACGCCCCCTTCTAAATGAAACAGGACGACTCTGAAAACGTTTGGAAAAAATCAATGATACAGGGTGTCCCTAAATTTGAAGTACAAACGAATAGAGAAGATCCGTTGCATAATTTCAAGAAAAATAAGTCCCATAAACCTGGGACCGCAAACGTTTCATTTTCCAGATACAGGGTGTTGAATTTTGAATTCTGTTCAAGTTTTTTTCTCATAGTATCTGCATTTCACAAGATAAAGGATGACCTTTTCTGGAACACTGCCCCTGCTTTCTTCCAGAACTTTTTTTTATAAGCCACTGATGTTAGTTTGAGAAATTGTGAAAAGAAACACTATAAAACTAAACTTTATGTTCTCTTTTGTCGTATCTACTACCGATTTCAAGAAAAACGAAATCTCGAAATCCCCAGAAAAATCAAAATTGTCATAAAAATCCAGTTAGTATAAAATAAATCTCAACTATCTACGTCTTAAATGGTGGTGTGTTTTAGTATACAGGGTCTTTCACGAGGAACCTCACCCATATTTATACGGGAAACTACTGAACGTATTTTCATGAAATTCAGCACTTATAAGTATTTCACGATGCTGATGAAATCTAAAACATTTTCAAGGCATGAGCACCTCCGGTTTTTCCGGAAATGACGTCAACTACCGTTTTTCAAATTAGAACACCATTTTTTATTGCAGAAATAGATTCCTTAGAAAATTTCAAGTTATTTTGATGTAACATTTTTCAGTTTTGGTTGGAAAATTCTCTCTGAGCGGGAAAATTTGAAAAAATAGCTCCGCTGAAACAAGAATAACTTCGAGGTTTTTGGATGGAAAATTTTCATTTTTGGGATTTTTCAAGATGTAAGATTGATGTATCCACTTTGAAAATCGAAATCGCGATTCATGATACAGGGGGTGAAAAAATCGCTTTCAAAGTTAGGGATGACAAAATCGTGAAAAATCAATTTTTTCAAATTAGAACCCCATTTTTTATGGCAGATATTGAATCTACGTTAAAAAATAATGTGAGTGTATGCATCACACCCTTGCCTTAAAGTGGATATTAACTCAGAAAATATCCATTTTAGGGCAAGGGTGTGATGCATACACTCACATTATTTTTCAACGTAGATTCAATATCTGCCATAAAAAATGGGGTTATAATTTGAAAAAATTGATTTTTCACGATTTTGTCATCCCTAACTTTGAAAGCGATTTTTTCACCCCCTGTATCATGAATCGCGATTTCAATTTTTGAAGTGGATACATCAATCTTACATCTTGAAAAATCCCAAAAATGAAAATTTTCCATCCAAAAACCTCGAAGTTATTGTTGTTTCAGCGGAGCTCCATTTTCGATTTTTTTTTTTCGAATTTTCCCGCTCAGAGAGAATTTTCCAACCAAAACTGAAAAATGTTACATCAAAATAACTAAGGAATCTATTTCTGCAATAAAAAAATGGTGTTCTAATTTGAAAAACGGAAGTTGACGTCATTTCCGGAAAAACTGGAGGTGCTCATGCCTTGAAAATATTTTAGATTTCATCTGCATCGTGAAATACTTATAAGTGCTGACTTTCATGAAAATACGTTCAGTAGTTTCCCGTATAAATATGGGTGAGGTTCCTCGTGAAAGACCCTGTATTTATACAGGGTGGGGCAGAAGAACCTATCCGATTTCAAATCCCTTTTTCTCAGAAGAGAGAGCAGGTAGAGTAGTGGGGTAAAAACCGTTAGAAAGCTGGTTTTATGCCATTTGTCAGTAGTCAACATGCCTTGGTCTGGTGAACATCGTGCTTTTGTTATTGAGCGGTTTATCGAATGCGGCGGTTCGATAATTGCTACACAACGTGCTTTTCGAATTCATTTCGGACTCGGGCGTCATGATCCTGTTCCACATCACGCTACGATTAAAACTCCATGTGACTTCTTCCTTTGGGGTTACCTCAAATCGAAGGTTTACCAGCATCGACCAAGGACCCTTCTTGCTTTACGAAGGGAAATTGCTCGGGCAATTGAAGAAATTCCTGTGGAAATGACGGTGAAAGTCATGGAAAGCTACCGCGAGCGCCTAAATAAGTGTATCCGCTCCCAAGGACGACATTTGAGTGATGTGCTTTTCAAAACTCAAATTTAAAAATGGCATAAAATTTGCGATATGTTAATAAAAAAAATTTTTTGACAAGCTGAGTGGTTTTAATTTTATAACGTTTTGAAATCGGATAGGTTTTTCTGCCCCACCCTGTATCTACACGGATATAGGGGCTATTTGGGTGGCAGTCAATAATTACAATTGCGTACTCTCTTTTTTTTTATCAGTCGACTAAATACCTATATATATTTATATCTACATAGTATATTGTAGACGACAGACGTTATCTTAGACATGAGGACGTTATGCTCCTATTACGTTCGTAGGATATACAGGCTGTTTTCTAAGGTACTCACAACTTTTTTAACATTTAAGTAGAACCCATTATAAAAGAGCATTTCATAAAAAACATCAATAAAAAAGTTTCAAGATGAAGGAAAAAACTCATGAATTCAATATCCTTACACAAAGGAAGATGATCATGAACCGAATATTAAATCAATCCGAGAATATTGTAACTTCAAAGACTTATAAAAAAACAAGTCCTTAATCGTTGAATATAGATTTATCTGTACCAAATTTGCTCCAAAATAAATCGATCGTAAATGTCAATCCAAAAGAAGATATTCTGATTTCGAGGAATTTCAAAGTTTTTGAAAATAAAATAACATATTTCATTCGAAGGAGAAGTGACTTTTCATGGCTCGCTCTCAATTACCCAAACCAAAGCTCGCCATGAAAAGTGACACTTCTCCTTATGAAATAAGGAATATACTTTTATTGGTAGTGGAAAACTGTCGGGAATACTTGGATTCCTCTATTGGTTGTGAAGATCTAATTATTGTATAATGCAGTGATTCTCAACTCTTTTTACTCAGACGCCCATCAAAATACTGCTAGAAAATTAGCGACTTTAGTAGGTAAATTCTGTTGCTGATAAGAACAAAGTTATTGAAGTTGGAAATTTAAAATGAAAGGAGTGAGAAAAAATTTTTTAGATAGAAATAAAGTAATCTAATTACTCGTTTCATTTACAATTTAGCATGTTTTTAGTTTCAGACGTCTATTTAAAGTGGGTTCTTGAATATTTTTGTACTTACCTCCGATTTCTATAGTCCAAAGGTTTCTTTTCATCAAAAGATTCGTCTAGTTGTTTTTGCAACTTTTTTTGTATATCTGGTCGAACTATCATCATCATAAGTGCGAAATCTAGGGTAGTGCTCGTTGTTTGTGATCCAGCAATGAATAGATCAAGCAGTATAACTACTAATTGTTCCTCTGGAAATAAACTTTTGAAAAGTATTACCACTATATTACACTTTTGAACAATCAAAATGAATCATTAGTATAGGAAAATCAACAATGTAAAAAACGTACAAAATGCTGATATCAATGGCGGTGGCATTTGATTTTCGAAGAAGGTTAAGTTGTCTTAGGGCCGGTATTATAAAAGTTGAACCGAGGATTCAACCGTGCGCCAACAACCAAATACCTCACTATCTGGTTGTTGGCGCACGGTTGAATCCTCGATTCGACTTTTATAATACCGGCCCTTAGGGCCGTAAGATCAATCGCAGTTTAAACCATACTGATGGTTTAAACTGTTGATTAGAAGTGACGTTACACAGTTTAGACTACACTTACGGTTTAAACTGTGATTGATCTTACGGCCCTTAGTTGTCAGTATAGTCTGGACTTTAAAATTCTATATTAATAGAGAAGAAGATATTCAAAGTACAAATTGAAAATAGTGGAGATCTGCACTCATAATAATATTTACCTGTAAATGAAGGATTGCCTTTCTGTATCTCAGTAATATAAACATCGATTAAGTCTTCATCATTGTCTTCATTGTGCGATTCGTAGTGCTCAGAAATCGTTTCCATAAATAATGACTGCAATTTTTTATTCAAGTCACATATCATATCATATCCAATTTTTTTGGGTGCTAGAAATCTTAACCAAGGTAAAGCATTCAAAACACCTCCAGCCATGTCGAAAGCTTTTGATCTAGCCCCTAGAATTTCTATTAGTTTTTCTATCCTAGGATCGTCTACAGCAAAAGTTGATCCACTGGTTAAATTCCAGAATATGTTGATTACACAAGGTGCCAAGAGGTTTTTCAGAGGGGTGTTGTTATTTGGTAGTATTTTCAGCAGATTGGACAGTTCTTTTGAGATCAATGTGGACATTATTTGTTTGCCCAGTCCAAGATTTTTCAGGTGTTTCACGACGAACTGTCTTTGTGTACTCCACTCCTCTCCATCGGCACTGGTAATTCCTGCATATCAATGAATGAATTCATTCTATAAATAAAAAATGCGAGACTTGTCCTATACTCTTGTCTCTGCGCCGAATCGTTCAATAGATGTGCTATTGTTATTCATATTATCATATAATAGATGACATGACTTTTATAAAGTGTCCCGGTTGGCCATGATTTAGGTTTATCAAGTTCTTTCACTTGAAACTGACGCAGGTTGGCACTCGTGAAACTCGAAAAAATCCGGAGAGATGTTGCCAATGCTATTTTTTCTTTTTTAACTTTGTGAATGGAGTTAGTTCTTTTAAGGTTTAACTGTGACACAGGATTCGTAGTACTACTACATTTTCGTACTGGAGTATTTCAAGTCGTGCAAAAAGGTATTCAAATGTCTTGTGTAGGCTTACCTATTTCTCGAGAAGTTGAGTTTTTGAATGAACTATCACAAAGTAAAATTTCAACACTCGATTTTGATCTCCTTAAAAGAAAAAAGCGTAACTGAATCTTCCAACCATGTTTATATAGGTACGTGAATATTTCCAGTATTAACAGAGGAAAAAGTTTCTTTTCATTAGGTCTTTGGAATTATTGAATTCATATAATATTTTCTCAAATTCATTATTTTCCCAAAGTGAATAAACATTTTGATAAATGCGTAATTACTAGGTACGATCTCTATGTAGAAACGACCACGTTGCGTATGTATCTGACAGGAAAATGACTATAACCTAACAATTTCAAAATATTAGGCAATCCAACGACCTGTCAAATATTTTTTGAGGTTAGTGCTGGTACTGCTGGTGGTCAAATAATGGGAATCCAGCTTTGATCATGTAGTCATCAAAACCGTTTATTTGCTTGAGAAATTGTTTTATGTGGAAATTTTGGTATTTCTAGTCAATCTTACTCTCAGGAATATCAGACCAGTGAAAATTATTTAAATTAAGTGCATTTTCAATAGAAAAATGCTTTAAATGTGTGCCAAAAAGTTGGATGTGCAAGTCGTTCAAATTGAGAGGATTTTCTTGAATATTTTGTAACACTCAGTTTGTGTAACTTGGTGTATTATACACATATTAAGTGACTTACCAGGAAACAAAGGGAAATTTGGTCAGCAGTCATCAAGACTTGACAAAATCGAAGATACGAAACTAAAGTGAATTTTTCTTTGTAGACACTGAAATAAGCAGTATTCAGTTCATGTAAAATGTAAAACTGATGAATATTCAAATTTATATCATATAAAAAGATAAAGAAGTTACAGGTACAGTGCTCTAATGAATATTTCTTCTCCAATACTTTCTCTTCGGGCTCCTAAAAATAAAAGTTGTGATCATATGATTGAGTGGAATTTTCTTCGTCAGTGTTGCTTCAGGATATTTTTTGATATTTCAAATAATAAAAACTCACTTGTTCCTCATGAAATGCCTAAGATAATAAAATTCCGCATATTTACTGCAAGCCAGCGATCTGTCAGAAACGTTTTGAGGTTGACAATGGTGGAAAAAACACGTGGTTCAGATTGCCTTATACACGGTGAAATGTGTCAGAATTTCATGGCAAACCGGGTTACTTTATATGAAAGTGAATGGAGTATATACCTATATGTACCATTTACATTTAAATCAATTGCTCCTAAATACTCACCTATCTTTTTTCCCATAGATCTCAACTTCAAGAAGAAACTGTTAGGTCTTGCTAAGAATACGTCATCTGTTAACACCTGTCGAACAAGGGGATAAGAGCTAACAACAATTGTTAACTCGTTTCCAAACTTCAAACCCAAAACATCAGTTTTGTAAACCTTGTTCAAATAATTGAAGGCTAAATGTTGGAAACCAAATTTTCGGCACAGCTTTTTTATTGTGAAAAGTTGACCGACGATAGGTAGGAAAGATGGTCCTGAAACAAAATAGAAATACAAGATAGTGAACAAATATTGAATACTAGAGCCCAAAATTATCTCCGAATACAACGATGCTATTACAACCACAAACACAAAACGTTATGACGATTTCAAGACGTGTGTACTGGTCCTTCTCGGAAAACAGTAAAAAAATCATATTTCAGCTACCTGGACGATTTATACAAGCAGACCTAGCCTCCCCTAAAGTCATTATTGCTCCAGTTCTCTTCTCACCCAAAATATTTCAAAATGAAATTCTGCTCCCTTACAGAAGTGTTATCACAAGCGATAGGTCAGGAGATTTACTTACGCGGAAAAGGGAGAAGAGTTTCAATTGAAACAGTCAGTGATGGGATGCCCTTGATGTTTGGGCTGCATGAATTCAATATTGGTGTTAATCAGGTTTCAGCGAATAACGAATAACGGGAGTTTTAATATTGAGAATATTCCGTGGAAAAAGCCGGGACATCTAATTTCTCAGTTCGACCGGGCAATAATAGTAGACTTACATCAAGAAGCTTTATCGAGACACCAAATTGTGCAACGTTTGAATATTCCACGGACCTCAGTTAGGCGCATAGTGGCCCCTTTTCCTGTAAACCGGCAGAGTTGCCCGGATTGGCAATCATGTGTTAGGCGTTAGGCCCTCAGGACATCTGGGCGGATCAGCTTATTTGAATTTTCTCCTGAACGTTCTTCCAGGACTATTATTTAGCGTTGCTACCTACATATTTAATAGTCCCATCCACGGGGAAACCGAACCGGACACTTGGTGTCCGCATCTGCAATAAATCATAAATCTGCAATAAATCATGACCATAAATGTGGCGCTTGGGTTTTGACAAGAGGTAGACGGATTATGTTGCTAGAATTTGCCAGCGTTGCCACTTCTACGGAATTCAGAACGCAGTACCTACGAAACGTACGATTTTGTTTGGTATTGAGAGGAAGTACAAATTATTAAATCAATTTATGATGGTATTTCCCTGAATATTGCTTCCAAATTTTAGAAACGAAGATATTCATTCATATTTTGCGTTATTCCAAAGCGGGTAGTTGCAATTTTTTGCTGTTTCGCTGTGTGGACTATGCCACAAAAACCAGATCAATTATGTTCTTGTTTCATCAGTCCAGTGTGGGCAGTGGGGGTCCATTTTTATTGAATTTAATGTATGTTATTCTGTCCCTTCTTATTATGAGAATGAAGTTGAATTTTGGAAAACATAGTTTTTCGATTTTATGTCTGGGTTTCTCGAAATGTTATGTAGGTTTTTTCGGTAGAAGGCAATGAGTCAGATGATTGAAATAGATGAAGCAATTTAATATTTTTATTAAAATAAAAAATTGTATATCTGGCTTTTTGCAAAACTGATAGGAACCTGGTGCAATAATATTCAACAAAATCGGAGATGGCGTTGGAACTTTCTGAATTCCCTAATTCTACGGAAATTTGCGTAGAAGTGACTGACACAACTGCAAAAATTCCGCTGTTCTTCATGGGAACTGATAGCATCTGCAATGGCACGCGCCGGATTTTATGGCCCTTCATTATCTTTGCCGCTGGTGTCCGGTTCGGTTTCCTCGTGGGTGGATACCATAAGAAGGGAAATATGGTTGCAGCATGATGGAGCCCCCGCTCATTATCCTCGACCTATGAGAGATTTTCTGGATCACCAATTTCCGAATAAATGGATTGGTAGGGGAGGACCGACACGATGGTCAGCAAAAGGACGACCCTTTGAACATTTAATCGATGATTGAGAAAAAAGTTTTTTGGGTTATAAAATCATATTTCTGTCTGAGTCTTTCTGGCAGCCCAGCAGCACAATTTTGGCCTCCGTACGGCCACCAGTTTTTCAAATAAAAATTATGAAAGTACTCCGAGCGTAATCTTTGGAAGGCTACAAAAAGAAAACCAATAGATATTTTTTTATTCTTTTTCCACCCAAGTATTCAGAATTAAAGATAGTTGAACCATGAAAAATTCCAAAAATTGTGGGCGATTTTTTTTCACTGAAGACATGTAAAAAAAAGTTGAGTTCGAATTTTCAAAAAATTTTTTCACGGAAAGTCTTAAAAAATCGAGTTGAGATAGTGCCTTTCAAATTGGCAATCGAGAAAAAAAAATTCCAACTTTGCAGGTTTTCCGCCATTTTGAATTTTTTTTTTGCAAAATTCTACATCACAGTTCATTTGAGCCCTCAAAAATACTAGCATGTGACCAGAAACCGTTATTTCAAATATCACGCATAACTCATCACAGTCATCAGAATATTGCTCAAAGTAGACATTAAACACCCTGTATCTCGCTTATGCGTCGAAAACGGGGTATATGTCATAAGACAAAAATGACTTTCTCAGTGTCATCTACACGGCTATATATGTTTGTCCAGTTCATGGTGAACACCCTGTATACTTAAACTATACTTAAACATTCTGAATAACACTGAAGTCGTTATACAGGTTACAGGTTATGAATATCAAAAAATAATAATCTCACAGTGTTTCAATTAGATGTTTTGGAATTATTTGCTTAGTGAAATGAAAACCTGAAGTATGAACTAAAAATAGCAGCTAAGTAGATTTGATTGAAAAAATAAAAAAATCATGAAGTCAGGCGAAGTTTAATGAAATATATTAATCAGCTAGTCAGATAATAGTACCTATTGTGAAGAAAATAGTATTGTGAATGTAATGAGTAATAAAAATTTGTCAACATTAGTACATACATGATATCATCTTATTAATATCAAAGTTTAATAATAATACATAAATACTAATTTAGTAATTTACCTATTTCCTATTTGTCTCACTGAAATGAATCAATAAAAACGAAAAGCACTCACCTGGTGGATAGTTCGCCGGTTTTCTCAACTGGTCTAAGAGATATATCAACAAAATGGAAATAAAAACCAAAAATACAACAACCATTTCAGAACTTTATCCAAACGTCTTTAGCTGACTTAACTCACGCGTGCTTAGAGATTCAATGCATTGAAATTGGGCATGGCGACAAACTGGGACCTGCCAAAGTTAATTATACCTATCATGTTCCACTAGTCAGCTGTGTAGCGATAGAGTAAATGTGAGTAATTGAAAGCTCTACCGAAAGTCAACACCGATTTATTGCATGATAATTCAATCTATATGACTTGAATATTGAATAGAGGGATCACACATCGGAGGATATATCGAGATACAAGGCAGCGCTAGGATCACACACTGTGACTTTGCCTAAATTTACTTCATATTCAAAGAGGGATTTACGTCCAAAGAATGTGAGATATTGCCAATGCCAAATATGAGCCAGTCTGTGTACCTATTGGAATTTATCAAAACTGATTTGCGATAATCGACACAAAGAGAATTAGGCACGAGAACTTTACGAAACAGTTCGTTCGATTGGTTCCTTTATCAATTACTAATATTGGTTATTGACAAATCTAATGTCTTTCTGTAGATATATTTACTGGTAGAAATGGTTGAGGAAAATTGAGATAGATCATTGAGTATTCAGCCATTTGAGTTATTCAGTTGAATACTCAAATGGATTCATTGCCCAATTTAGGATTACATATACATTTCCTTTTTTTGAAAGACTCTCGAATAAGTTTTTCTGAATAAAAACAATGATTCTAACACATTTTTGGCCCGAAAACATTCTTATTTCTGATATTTTTCACAACCATAAAAATAACACATATAAATGAAAGTATGATTTTATTAGGGATGTACAGAAAAATTGAATTCCTAAACAACATAATATACTGGAAAAAACCCATAAAATAAATGATAGTTGCAAAAGAACTACTAATAATAACAATGATCAATCACACTGATATAATTATCAACCAACGCCACATATAGATATGACTGGACCTTGCTATAAACAACCATCCAGGGAAACTAGTTCCATTATCATCAACGAGAGTAAATGCTCTCCCAGGTTTCGATCTCTTTAGATCTCGTCAGAGCAACATTCTTAAACGAAGCTAGCTGCACACATGGGCAGAAACAACAACATGACGACACCTAGTGGCGAATCCGACCAACTCCATTTCCTTTCCTTTCGAGCTATTTGCACATTCTTGCTTGGTGAAGCAGCAAATAAGAGGTATGGCATCTATCTTCATTCAGATGACTTCGAAGGGGAATTGTTGGTCTGATTCAACACAAGGGTCTCCATGGTGTAGTCTCTGCATAAAGCAAAGAGTAACAAACAAAGATTTTCTATCAAGTATATTGCAGTTGAAATAGGGGAAAATGTTCATCTCATTTCCAGAACATGGATTGTTTATTTTCTGAGAAACCTAGGGGGGGCAAGACTTTTGACGATGTGATGACCTATATCATAAATATAGCACCATAGCACAAAATCGACAAATATTGAAAAAGAAATAGGTCAAAGGTAATCTTGAATAATTATCAACTCTTCGGTTACATGTTTCATCTGACTCTGCAAAAAATATTAAATATATTTCAAATCATATTTCAAACTAGCTGTGGTAGCGATAATTCATTATATCTCGGTCGACCGTTTTTACGAAATTGTTTTTCTATATTTATATCAAGTAAAAAAAAACAACGTTTCGTGTTCGAGTTTTTTTTTGATCGTTTCTTTATGAATCATTGTTAGATAAATAACCGAAAAAATTAATAATTAATGGTGGGTGTTGGAATTATTATCAAATCTAATCTGAATCAAAATTCCCCCCATACTGATCGAGGGAAGCGCGATTTCAGAAACATTCTCAGGTAGTCAGGTTATAGAAAAAACTGACGACCAAGAAACAGACAAGGCAGAAATTGTCGAGTATCTACTCGACAACTTGAACAAATGAATTATAGTATTCCTTACTTTGATAGAAAACTGTTTCTTTGTTTTCACTGATATTCGTAGATGTTTACCCGGGTAAAGCTAGGTTTACCTACTCATCAATCTAACTTTTCCCGTAAGATACTATACACACTAAATTGTGATATTTATGCCAAATTTCAATGGAACAGATATTATGAGAGAAAAACTTGAAAAAATCCGAACTCTAACAGTCACGCAGTATCCCGAAAACAAACGTTTACGGTCCCTTGTTTATGAGACTTTTTCTTCTTGAAAGCGAAGTATCTCTCAGATAATTATAGCATAACATTCGAAATTCACTTTGACCAGATTTTTCTTATATTCCTGATTTTGCATTTTTTATTTCACAACTCGTTCTGGTAGAAGTTGCGAAGCTCTAAAAAATCATTGATTTTTTTAAATCGCGTGGAGTAGATATTTCAAATAAAAAATTCTCGCTTTTCCGTGAATATTTATGTACAGGGTGGGGCAGAAGAACCTATCCGATTTCAAATCCCTTTTTCTCAGAAGAGAGAGCAGGTAGAGTAGTGGGGTAAAAACCGTTAGAAAGCTGGTTTTATGCCATTTGTCAGTAGTCAACATGCCTTGGTCTGGTGAACATCGTGCTTTTGTTATTGAGCGGTTTATCGAATGCGGCGGTTCGATAATTGCTACACAACGTGCTTTTCGAATTCATTTCGGACTCGGGCGTCATGATCCTGTTCCACATCACGCTACGATTAAAGTGTGGGTGTCAAATTTTAGACAGACGAGTTCAGCATTGAAAAAGAAGTCGCCTGGACGTCCCAGGACAGCAACAGGACCTGAAAACGTGGCCAATGTGAGAGCCGCGATTGAACGTTCCCCGCGTCGTTCGGCGCGAAAACATTCGCTCGCTTTGGGGATTTCCAACCGCAGTATTCGGCGAATTTTGCACCGGGACCTCAAAATGCATCCCTACAAAATGGTTGTTGCACAGAAATTAAGTGAAAGGGATTTTGAAACCCGTACGAACCTGTGTCGCGATCTCCGAGAACTGCCAAACGACGATGTTGTGCTCTTCACGGACGAAGCCCATAAGGACGACATTTGAGTGATGTGCTTTTCAAAACTTAAATTTAAAAATGGCATAAAATTTGCGATATGTTAATAAAAAAAATTTTTTGACAAGCTGAGTGGTTTTAATTTTATAACGTTTTGAAATCGGATAGGTTTTTCTGCCCCACCCTGTATTATTCATTCCCATTCCTACTCTTTTATTTTGAGTACATAAAATTTTGATACTCATTTCGTGAAGAGTTACTTAATTATCAAGAGGATCCATTTGAATTCGCATATTATTGTTACGGACAGTCATAGTTAGAATTATTAGGTGTTCTGTAGTCAGAACTGACACTTATATTAATTGAGTTTCTTTAGACAGTTTTTGGATTTGATGTATGAAATATACGGATTTTTCTGCGTGGAATATTATTTTCTTAGAAATCGAACCCAAGTTTCGTAACATTTGGTGTCAGAAGTGGGATTTCAGTGATTAATTGGACAATTTATGGTAAATACGAGGAGTACGGATTACGACATGGCAGACAAGGAAGATATGATGAAACAGATTCTGCAGCTGTTGGCTGAGCAAGAGAAAAACCGAGAAAAAGAAAAACAAGAGGAAGAGGCGCGTCGACAGAAGGAGGAGGAACGACGAGAAAAAGAAAAACAACAGGAAGAGGAAAGACGGCTGGAAGAAAAGCAAGAGGAGAAGGAACAAAGAGAGCAACAAAAGATGTTTCTCGTACAGATGTTCCAGAAAACCGAAGGCAAAATTGCATCTTTGAAGGAAGAAGTCAACACAGTTTGGAAAACTGTGGAAGTGATGGACTGTCAAATTATAGAAACAAAGAAGGAAGTGTTGGTGGCCCGGGAAGAAGCGAAGAAAGGAATGTGGGAGGTGCGAGAAGAACTAGAAAAGAAAATCGCTTCGCTGAAGATTCAAGATCAGCGTGACAGGGTTGTCACATCGCACAATTTTGTGAAACCACCGACTTTCGATGGTCAGTCGGCATGGTCCCTGTACCGTAAGCAGTTTGAAGCGGCGGCAGCAGCCAATGGATGGAACGACGAAGAAAAGGCTACTGCACTCATAGTGGCTTTGAGGGGACCTGCTTTGGCAATGTTACAGGCTATCCCAGAAGAGCAAAATCGCAGGTATGGTGATCTCATTGCCGCCTTAGAATTAAGATATGGCAATCAGCATCGGGAACAACTGTATCGGGCACAGCTGAGAACACGAGTGCAAAAACCTGGTGAGAGCCTGCAAGAGTTCGAAGCTGATATCCAGAGACTTATCCAGCTTGCGTACCCAAAAGCCCCAGAGGATTTCAAAGAACAGCTGTCAGTGCAAATATTCATTGATGGGTTGAGGGATGCAGAAATTCAGAGGACCCTAAGACTGACGCACTTTAGGAGAGGCAGCGAAGCTCTTGTTCGGTCGTTAGAAGTAGAAGCGGCTTTCAATGCCTCCACAAGACCAAAAGTGAGAGGGGTATCAATCGAGGAGCCACCCCAAGAAAATAATCAGAGTGAGAGTATATCGCAGATGTTCAAAATGATATTAGAAAAAATGGAATCCAGGAATAGCGGTGCCACCAGTCAACCAAGAGGAAATTGTTTCAGATGTGGTAGGAGCGGACATTTCAAGAGGGACTGCAGGGTGAGGGTACCGCCACGATCTTCATCACCTTCAAGGACGTCCCCACGTGCATATTCACCTGCGAGGGCAGGGACATCTAGAGAATCCTCGAACAGGTACCAGGAAAACTAAAATTAGCCAGCATATCGGGGCGCATGCTGGCTAGTGATAACGAAGCTCCCAGGGTCATCAATGTCAACAGAATAAGAAGAACAACCGATAGTCTAACCATTAGAGGAAAGTTAAACCAAAGAGATGTCATCTTCACTGTAGACACTGGTGCGTCAGTTTCCCTGGTTCGCAGTGGCATCCTTGAACCAGGTAGAGTGAAACCATTTGCATCCAATTTCGTTCTACGAACCGTCACTGGAGAGAATGCACCAATACGAGGGGAGGATGACGTCACACTAACACTCGGAAGACTACACCTTATGGAGACCGTTCTCGTAGCAGACATTGAAGATGAATTCATTCTTGGGATGGACCTGATAAGTAACTATGGCTTTTCCTTCGATGGTGAGCAGAGAACCATGAAATTCGGAGGTGAAGAATTCATTTTGACGAAACCATCTGAAAGGGAGAGTTCTGTGAAATTGCGGATTGCTAAAACTGTCAGGATACCTGGTTTATCTGAAAAGATCGTTGAGGCCAGACTGGAAGAAGACCCTGGGTGCTGCGTTGGAATGGTACAATCATGTGAAGAATCTCCTACCAAATTATTACTTGCACGAGCTTTAATTAGGACAAATCAAAATATTCCTGTAAGAATTGCCAATGTATTCCCTGATGGAACAACAGTCCGGGAAGGAGACATCATAGGAGTATGCGAGCCAGTCGAATGGGTAGCAGATTGCAAATCGAGCGGATATCCAGAGGGAACAGACACAACTGATGACGTAGTGAGAACAATTGGAAAATCCTTGACTCACTTAACACCGCAAGAATACGAAGCTGCCATGAGATTCATTGCCAAGGAAAGTGACGTATTTGAGTCCGCAGGGTCGCCAACAGGACGAACTAACCTGGTCCAACACAGGATAGATACAGGTCAAGCCCATCCAATTCGGCAACCACCAAGAAGATTGCCATTTACCAAGCAACAGGAAGTGGAGAAACTTGTCCAAAAAATGACCAAAGATGGCGTAATCGAAGAATCATCGAGTCCTTGGTCCGCACCTGTAGTATTGGTTTCCAAAAAGGATGACTCTACAAGATTCTGCGTGGATTATAGAAAATTGAATGACGTCACGAAGAAGGACAGTTACCCATTACCCAGGATCGACGACACCCTAACCACGCTGGCAGGTTCACAATGGTTTTCAACACTTGACTTGAAGAGTGGATATTGGCAGGTGGGCCTACACGAAGGTGACAAGGAAAAGACTGCCTTTACCACTGGTAGCGGACTATATCAGTTCACCGTTATGCCTTTTGGGCTCTGTAATGCGCCGGCGACCTTCGAAAGGTTGATGGAGTTGGTATTGCGGGGGCTTACTTGGAAAACCTGCCTGGTATATCTGGATGATGTCATGGTTATGGGAAGGAACTTTGAGGAACATCTGGCCAACCTACGTGAAGTTTTCGGACGTTTAAGAAGTGCCAACCTAAAGTTGAATATGAAGAAGTGCTCTCTATTCCAGAAGCAAGTGGAATTCTTGGGGCATACAGTCTCTGTAGAAGGAATTAAAACAAACGAATCGAAGATACAGGCTATTCGAGACTGGCCAAGACCGAAGGATAAACACGAAGTGAGAAGTTTCCTGGGCTTGTGTACCTATTATCGCCGTTTTGTGGAAGGATTCGCAGACATTGCAGCTCCTCTTCATAAGTTGACAGGAGATCGGGTCAACTTCCATTGGTCTACTGGATGTGAAGAAGCTTTCCGCAAGTTGAGGGCAGCGCTTTGTTCAAGTCCAATCCTGGCATACCCACGGTATGAGGGACTTTTCATACTGGACGCAGATGCGAGCAATACTGGGCTTGGAGCTGTATTATCACAGGTGCAGGATGGCCAGGAAAAAGTCATCGAATACCACAGCAGAGTGATGTCTAAGCCAGAGAGAAACTACTGTGTTACCAGGAAAGAACTGTTAGCAATAGTCAAGGCGGTGGATCACTTCCACAAGTACCTATATGGAAGGGGGTTTCTCATCAGGACTGATCATGCGGCCCTGATTTGGCTACTGGAGATGAAAAACCCGGAAGGACAGATAGCTAGATGGATAGAAAAGCTGAACCAGTACCATTTCAAAATCAAACATCGTCCAGGACGGCTGCATAACAATGCGGATGCCCTATCTAGAAGACCGTGTCCAGGAACCTGCAAGCATTGCCAACGTGTTGAACGCCATGAAGGAGTCGCCGATATAAGACGTACGGCACTGATACCTGAGGACAAATGGACTACTGAACATATGAGACAGGACCAGAAAACCGATCCAAACATCAAGGACTTTCTACGGTGGAAAGAGAATGGAACAGGCAGACCCTCCTGGAGTGATATTTCGGATAGAGATCCCATCTTCAAGGCAATGTGGGCTCAGTGGGATTCCCTGGTTTTGGAAAATCAATTACTCAAACGGGTTTGGGAATCAGTAGATGGGAGGTCGTCAATTTCCCAATTGGTTTTGCCCAGGAAGAGGATAGGTGAAGTCTTGAAGGGAAATCAGGAGGACACCTTGGAGTCAACAAAACCTTGGACAAAATCAGACAGAGATTTTACTGGGTCCAATGCCGAGACGATGTGGAAATTTGGTGCAGGAGATGTCAAGAGTGCGGCGCCACTAAAGGTCCCAAGACAAGATCCAGGGGCCAAATGAAGAAATACAACGTAGGTGCACCATTCGAACGGATTGCCATTGATGTAGCTGGACCCTTTCCTGTGACGAATGACGGCAACAAATACATCCTCGTCGCCATGGACTACTTCAGTAAATGGGTGGAAGCCTATGCCATACCAGACCAGGAAGCATCCACAGTAGCCAGGTTATTGATGGATAACATGTTCTCGAGGTTCGGAGTACCGATGGAGTTACATTCCGACCAAGGAAGGAATTTCGAGTCCAAGTTATTTAAGAAAGTTTGCGAACTGATGGGCATCAACAAGACCAGAACGACGGCTCTTCACCCTCAGTCGGATGGCATGGTTGAAAGGTTCAACCGAACCATGGAAGAACATCTTTCCAAGGTGGTGGAAAAACATCAGAAAGACTGGGACAGACACCTTCCATTGTTTCTTATGGCTTACAGAGCGGCAGTTCACGACTCCACCAAGCTTACCCCGGCTAGCATTATCTTCGGAAGGGAACTTCGATTGCCCTGTGACTTGTTGTTCGGATCACCAAGCACCGAGGAGGTTGACGTGCGGGACTATGCGGATAAACTGAAAGACAGCTTGTTGAAAATCCACGAAACCGCTCGGAAGAGACTTATACTGGCAAGCGATAGGATGAAAGCTCGGTACGATTTGAAAGCAAATTCAGGGGGATTCAAAGAAGACGACCAGGTCTGGCTGTACAACCCACGTAGGAAGAGAGGTGTATCTCCAAAGCTAACACCGTTTTGGGAAGGACCGTACAAGGTGAAGAAGAGAATCAACGACGTGGTTTATAGAATCCAACGCAGTCCAGGGACTAAGATGAAGGTTGTTCATTTGGACAGATTGAAGCCCTATCATGATGGACCAATGGTTTTTGATCGGGACGATCAAAATTAGAGGGGAGGCAATGTTACGGACAGTCATAGTTAGAATTATTAGGTGTTCTGTAGTCAGAACTGACACTTATATTAATTGAGTTTCTTTAGACAGTTTTTGGATTTGATGTATGAAATATACGGATTTTTCTGCGTGGAATATTATTTTCTTAGAAATCGAACCCAAGTTTCGTAACATTATCATACATGATACCTGCATACATTTTTATTAGTTAATGGATTGAACAGAAGTTGCTCATGTAAAATGAAAGTCATGATAAAGTTGAAGTTGAATTAGAAAAATTTATTATGAATAGTGCTTCTGTACAGCTTCGTAAAAAATTTCTCTCAGTCTTTGAAAGTTTCTTCTTCTTACAGTATGTTCACCGTGGAATCAGATTGACTTGGAACGGTTTCGGTGATAAAGTAATGCCATCATATCCTTTGACATCTGGTTGAAATTCTCCAGGGACCTTCTTTAGGTTGAAACGATGCAATAAGGAGGTGAAAAATAGGAAATAATTAGCTTTTGCGAGAGAAATTCCCAAACACTGCCTTTTTCCTGAAAAACGATCTATGATGAACTATTGCATTACTATTTCCTGAATCATCATGTTACATAGTTAGAACATTATACAGAGTGTTCCTAGATTGGATGTTCAAACGAAGAATAATAGATTCTTTGAATAATTTTGGAAAGAAAGTCCCATAGACATGAGGGTTTGAAGTTTGAGTTTTCACCATGCGAATTTTGATTGTAAATCTGCATATGTGATTTTTTTTTGAAAAACTGTCCCCTGTTTTCCCTCAGTACCTTTTTGGTGAGTCACTGCTAGTTTGAAAAATCGAGAAAAGAAGCTTCGGGTTTATATTGAACTTGGTTTCTTGTAGTTTTCTCGTATCTGCTAGCGATTTCGAAAAAAATTTCGAACAGAAAAAATGGTCATAAAAATTCAGTTAGTAGTTTTTGGGACTTTTCTTTTTTAAAATTATACGAAGAATTTTCACATTGCATTTGTACCTCCAATCTAGTTTCGCAAAAATATAATGATTCAATTTGTGTATTACTATACTACTGCTTACCATATCCGAAGGGAAGAAAAGTCTTTTCTCTAATTGTCTTTCCTTCCTCTCCAAGAAATCGTTCAGGCCTAAAAACATGCGGGTCTTTCCAGGTTTTGGGGTCCATATGGACACTATACAAGCTGGTCAGTACAATCGTATCTTCTGGAATGGTGTAACCAAATAAGTCTGCGTTTCTGATCGCCCTATGCGCTATACCAACAGGGGGTATATTTGCGATGCGTTGAACTTCTTTTAAAACTGCGTTCGTGTACGGGAGTCTGAAGAAGAAAAAAAATTCGATATCACTACAGCCTAACAAAGATATAAGTTGTTCCGCGCTTGTATGAATTCCTTGCCAGAACGATCACCCATATACAGCAGGTTCTGAATCCGCCAAACGTTGCTTGGATACAAAACATTTCCCGATCTTCTAAAGGCATGATGATAATGATTTTTGGGGTATTTCCTAGATATTTATGAAATATTTCAAGCAGTTAATTCAGGAGATTTCTTTCGATTCGTTCAATGACAAAATCCTCATGATTTTAGGGAAATTAGGGAAAGTAAATCAGTGAGCCCACCCTAACCGTTTAGAACCATTTTCTGCCAAAAATTGGAGAATCACAGATATTGTGATACAATTTTGTATGTCTCCAAAAGACCTGAAAAAACCGCGACAGCATATCACAAAATTTACAATTCAGATGAAGATTGTCTATAACACGAAACAATTTTGGAGATAATGAATTTCTCTGATTACTTGACAGAATCCTGCAAGGTTGGACTGCGATTCCTTCCTACCACTCTGTCTTGTTCCATTTGCACTTTCTTCATCACCTCTGGATATTCCAGCATGTATACAACAGCAAAACTCAGTGTATTGCTAGTTGTTTCAGAACCTGCCATCAATAAATCCAAACAAGAAGCAATGAGTTGCTCATCTGAAAAAAAAAATTAACTTTTTAGCACTCTTAAACCTATACATATACCAGAGGAAATGAAGAACTAGGGTTATTATTCATCATCGATGTATTAATTGATTGAATTGGAAAAACTATAGCACTTGATAATTGTTGAGGGTGGTTAATTTGAAGTTCCTCTACATTCAAATGATAATCTGAATTTGTTATTATAAGGTACCTGAAAAAGTATCGTCTTTCTGGGTGTTCATTTCTTGAAGGAAGGCTTCAATTAAGTCTTTAGGATTATCTCTGCTGAAGTTGTTCTTATGATCCTTAACTGTATCCTGCAAATGATGTTATTGTAATTGTAATTTTAAATGCGCATATTTTTCAAGAAACTAATATTATATAGGGTGTTCCATGTGACCTGGCCAATACCAACTTTCTTATTTCAAATGCAACCCCCTGTATATTATTTATTTTTGGATTCAACGTTTTGAATGAAAATTATTTTATTTCACAAATTCGGTACATTACACTCCAAACCTTATTAGTAATACTGATTATTTCTTAATTATTAAACGAAAAAAACATTGATGTCAATGTAGGAAATGTTCAAAATGCTCGCCGCGAACGACTTGGCAACGTGCTAATCTGGTGTAGGATGGTCTTCTAACGTTACTCAACATTTCTTCTCAGTAATGGTTTTTGCTTACTTTCTTCATATCAAGAGGTAAATGGGAAATAAGTATTGAGTGTAATGTATAGATATCGAATTTGTGAAACAAAATAATTTTCATTTAAAACGTTAATTTTTGTAAAAAATCTGAAAACACTTAATATTTCCGAAAAAGTTGAAGATAGGTATAGGACATTGTACATGAATTATGTCTTGAATTTTCTGAAGAATCCAGAAAATAAATAATATACAGGGGGTTGCATTTGAAAAAAGAAAGTTGGTATTGGCCACGGTCGCATGGAACACCCTATATAATTTAATTTTCTTGAAAAATATGCGCATTTAAAATTAAAAATCGACGTGTCCTAGCGTTTTTCCTAACACCCCCTCATTTATTCGTTATCGAATTTATTCCATTTGGCTGTTACACTCTGTATGTATTATTAGCACTACAATACAATAAATCAGCTCATTATTTTTTCTCACAAATTATAACATCTATGTGATTTTATGTTGAAATAGAGTGAGAATTATTTTATTTTTTATCATCATTCATCAACTAATATTTTTTTTGTAAGTACAGGATTGAAAAAAATGGCGTATGAATTCGTCTTCAAGATCCATTTTTCAATATGAAACATTCTGAAAGTGAAATAAATGATGCAATATATTTAGGGGGTTGATGCTACCCCCATTTCGATAATATGATCTTGTAAAAAGAGTTTCTTACTTCCAGAAAGTTCCAGAGTCCCTGCATCACCTCCATTATCTTCTTATATCCACTGGTTTTTGGAGCAATGTACCTTAAAAGTGGTATCTGATTTGAAACACCCCCTGACATGTCTAGCATCCTGAAAGCATCGTGGATGATCGCCATGAGCTGCTTCAGCTTAGCATCTTCTAAATCAAAACGTTCTCCAGCTATCATTGTCCACAGCACGTTGATGACCGATATATCAAAGGCATCGTGCATAAGGAGAGGCTCATTGGATTTTTTCAAAAACTCTTCCATCAAGTAGGCAGTTTCCTCTTCTACCTTTTCAATCATTTGCTTACCACCGTAACCGAACTTTTTTAGTCTTTGTATTGAGAATTTGCGCTGCTTCTTCCAGAAGTCGCCTTCAGAAAAGACCAGGCCTAAGTGAAATTAAAAAATAAAAGGGATCATGTGACAAAATTCGAGATCTTTCACTAGTGTCCCAGTAGTGCCGCAGCGGACGATATACGCGTAACGGACTGAGTTTGGCAAAATTTTTTGATGCAGACTTGATACACTACAAGAAGAGCACAGCCTAAAAATATTTTCGAATATATCGGGTAGCCCACAAAAGAGGAATAGCGGGTGACTTTGTTTTTTCAAATGGGACACCCTATATACAATAGTGTTTTTCAATTCTCTGAAACTTCCTGCATGCTTTCGTATACTTTTCACATATTTTCATTCGACAGTTTTCGAAATATTGGCTATTTTGACAAAAAAATGATACTTGTAGAGGCTATGTTATCCAATTATTTTTCACGAACCCTTGCACATACCAATAACAGTTTTATATGGATTGAAAGACAAGACTTCAAAGTATCCTACCCAGCTATAATAAAGCATCTCCAGCATAATTATAGAGTGTCCACAAAAAGACTATCAACATGACAAATTTTAAATCGATTTTTCTTCATTTTTTCAAATGCAATGCATACCATTTTTTTTCATTATTGTTTTCACCATTCATTTTACTTTATTTATTGTCAAATACATGATATGCATATCTGTAACAGAATAGGATTTTTCGGAGTTTTTCCTCTAATTCACATTTACTTTCGAATTCAAAGAGCAGATTTGGCTTTTCTGTGGTTATTAGGAACTGTCAAATTATTCTATTCAAAATGAACATCATTGCAGCTTCAATTCAAATCATCATAGTTTTTACGGATTGGATGAATACTCACACAATGATGTAAAAATTCAAAAAATACCAATGAGTTTGAATGTACAAGTACAAGTTATGAATGCTTAAAAAAACGAGTTTCGAAACTTTAGGATACAAAAAATTGCCTGCTCTTATCCTTATACAACTTTCTTCGAAAAAAAGATATTCATGAGTTTCACAGGCACGTAGGTACGCAGCTCTTCAAGCTCCCAAGCTCAAAGCTTGTTTGAAATTTTTGGAAGATTCGACGTTCCAAGTAGAAACATTGAAAATTATCAAAAATGTATTTTGAAAAATGGGTACAGAAATCAAGTTTCGGTCTTCAGTAACTGATTTCATCACATTTTTGAATAGATACATCAAAACTTTCTAGTTCCTCATTTCGCTATAATATGAATTGAAGCTTCAATGATGCTAATTCTGAGTGGAATAATTTGATAGTTCTCAATAACCACAGAAAAGCCGAATCTGCTTTTTGAATTCGAAGGTATATGTGAATTTCAGGGAAACATTTCGAAAAAGCTCTTCAAAATCCTATTCTGTTAAAAATATGCATATCATGCATTCGACAAAAGTGGAATGAATGGTGATTACAATGATGAAAAAATATTAGATATATGGATTGCATTTGAAAAAATCAAAAAAAATCGATTTGAAATCCGTCATGTTCATAGTGTTTTTGTGGACACTCCATATGCTGGAGATACTTTATTATAGCTGGCTAGGATTCAATGAAGTCTTGTCTTTCAATTCACATAAAGCTGTTATTGGTATGTGCAAGGTTCGTGAGGCATAACATAGCCTCTACAAGTATCATTTTTTTTGACAAAATGCCAAATATTTCGAAAACTGTCGAATAAAAATATGTGAAAAGTAAACGAAAGCATGCAGGAAGTTTCAGGGAATTGGAAAACACTATTGAATATATAGGGTGTCCCATTTGAAAAAACAAAGTCACCCGCTATTCCTCTTTTGTGGGCCATCCGATATATTCGAAAATATTTTTAGGTTGTACTCTTCTTGTAGTATATCAAGTCTGCATCGAAAAATTTTGCCAAACTCAGACCGTTACGCGTATATCGTCCGCTGCGGCACTAGTGGGACACCCTGTATATCAACAGTTGTCTATGCAGAAGGATCTTTCGAATTTTAATTATATTAATGAAAAGTCTATCATACAGGGTGGTCCACTTCGTACCTGCAGGAATTTAACGGTCAATAGAAAAACTACAAAAATGATCGGATTTTGGATCATTTGACGAAGATTTCATTAGAAATGCTCATCTCAGGAAATTTCCATATTTGGATTAATTTTCAACACTAAGCAACCGAATACATCCGACAATAACGCAAGGAATTAATACAATTTTAACTCTTTGAGTTAAGCCTCAATGAGGCCGCTCCAGTTGAAAATTCCTTTTGATCTAATTTATCCCAATGAGGAATTCAAATGATGCTCTAAATAGTCTTAATCAAATTAAAATCATTCAGATCGATTCGAGAAATCATTTTGACCTTGTTTCCATTAGTTTTCGGTAATACCCACCGAATTTCTATGTGAATGACCTGTACTAAACCAGTCCGAACGAAGTACCTTATAAATATTTGGTCTGATGAAAAGAAGGAACCTGTTCGTTGTATTCCTCACAGTAAAAAAAAACCAGCCCAATTTCACAGACCTGACCTAGGACCATCTTTAGTGGGTTGTCTTGAATGTTTTCGAATTCAGAAGATACTTCATCTGAAATAATTATAAACATTCAGAGAGTGAATTTACTTTTCGAGATAGAATGATCACATGACTTGATTTATTTTCCTTTCTCCTTCATGGATATACACACATCGTCAAAAGTCTTGCCACCCTTTATCAACTCTCTCGAATGTAACATGACAATGTTTTATGCGTGGAATCTTTACTATCTTATCACTCAAATGAAAACATTATACCAGCAACAACTGTTCCTTGTTCGGAAGTAAGCGGATAACGAGAGTTGTAATATTGAGAATATTCCGTAAAAAATGCCGGGACATCCAATTTCTCAGTTCAAACAGGCAAAAATAGTAGGTACCTATCCCTACATCTTGAATTATTTTCCAACCGAATATTCCACGGACCGGCAGCGATGCCCGGAGACCGGTGCCTGGTCGACCCAGAGTTACTATAAGGAAGATCATCATATAGCGAATTTTACTCGAAGGAATCGAACGCTATCTGCAACAGCCCTTCGAAGTCATTCTTTGAGGAACCATACAGGGTGGCCAAGAGATTGACGTCAAAAAGAAAAAAACAGGACCCTCGTGTCATGGTCTATTCGAATCACCCCCATGTATGTTATGCGATTTTTCACGGTTTTCGAGTTATGAATTTTTTTATGAACTTTGAGAATTTTCGAGTTGACCATCATAAAAAGGATATTAAAAAAAAGTACAAGACTTCTCTGTGAAATTCTTTTGTAACTTAATCTCCATTAATTGTACTTTTATACATAAAATAACCAGATTCGTAACTTTGATGAAAATTATGGAAATGTTGGTCTCAAGTGAATTGGATTATGATATGAATTTTTGAATCAAAATTAAAAATGTAAAAAGGCTAATTCGCGGTTTCTCAGTATGCTTAAAAACTGCGATCCACAGTCAGCTTTTAGAATCATTGATAAAAAATGGTACTTAACACTCTACTTTTGCCAGAATTAGCCTTCAAAGCCATCGAGGTGGCAAAAATCAAAGAACTAGACATTTACTACAAAATTATTTTTTGCCATTTTAAGATTTTTCTGATCAAGTTATAATATAAAATGCTGAAAATTAATGAAAATTATCTTTAGGTGTGTTGGTCAAGAAAAGTTCTTGATAAAAAAAAGAAAAAGGAATGGCAATAAATCACACATCATAATGTAAATAAAAAGAAATTCATTTATAAAACTTACAGTAGGTTTTCAAAGTGGCCACCTCAAGCCTCAATACACATTCTACACCTTCTTAGAAAATTTTCTTTTAATCGCATAAAATCTGCCCTGTTCTTTCTTAGGATACGTTCGGCTTCTCTCAAATTAACCAAACGAAAAAATGGGATTGAGGTCTTTTCTTGACCAACATCTAAAGCTAATTTTCATTAATTTTCAGCATTTTCTATCATAACTTGATCAGAAAAATCTTGAAATGGCAAAAAAAAATTCTGTAGTAAATTTCTTGTTCTTTGATTTTTTCCACCTCGATGACTTTGAAGGCTAATTCTGACAAAAGTAGAGTGTTAAGTACCATTTTTTATCAATGATTCTAAACGCTGACTGTTGAGCGCAGTTTTTAAGCATACTAAGAAACCGTGAATTAGCCTATTTACATTTTTGATTTCGATTCGAAAATTCAGATCATAATCCAATTCACTTAACTTTTTCACTTGAGACCAACATTTCCATAATTTTTATCGAAGTTACGAATCTGGTTATTTTTTGTATAAGAGTACAATTCATGGAGATTAAGTTACAGAAAAATTTCACAGAGAAGTCTTGTACTTTTTTTTAATCTTCTTCAAGATGGTCGAGTCGAAAATTCTCAAAGTTCATAAAAAAATTCATAACTCGAAAACCGTGAAAAATCGCATAACATACATGGGGGTGATTCGAATAGCCCATGACACGAGGGACCTGTTTTTTTCTTTTTGACGTCAATCTCTTGGCCACCCTGTAGACGGGTAGTTTCAACCAGAACCATAAGGATACGGTTGCATTCCTCAAATTTAAGGGCAAGAAGACTTTCAAGAGTACCTCGGCTATCACTTGGACTATTGAATTTGGATTCAATTGTGGAATAATTTAGGAACACCATGAATAATTCAGACTTGATCGTGCTGTATAAATTTATTTATATCAAGCTTTTCAAGCAATTCACTTCCTCTACAGGGCTACTCTCAAATTCACAACATGAATACAAGACTGAATTACATCATTTTATTTCTCACAAATCTTTAGGTTAAACTGACCGAAGCAAAAACATTGAACCTTAATGACCTTAATAATCATACGAAACAAGATTATCAACAATATGTATCTTGGTATTGTATAAACAGTTTCAATAACTGTTTTTTTAGATACGTTTTTGGGGGTGCCTTCTTCGCAAATTAGATTATTTGATAAATTTAGTTACAACCTTCAGTTACGACAATTTAATGTTAAGTGCATTCCATTGATCTTTCTGCATGTTCTCGATTTAATTTGATACACATTGACCATGAAGAATTAACCATTTCATCAGAACTTTATTGGAATTATTATTGCATTCAATTTTGATTTTTGCATATCGAATTTCCTTAAATATCTGCAAAATCGTTCTATTATTATTACATATATTGCTGAATTATCAAAAAATTAGTTACACAACATTTCACAGCTGCCTATTACAAGATATGGCCACAACACAATAATCCGTTTTTAGAGAAACTTCTTTCAATTTCAATACTCTAACTTAGTTAACCTACGACCATGGTATACCTATTATTAGAAAAGCGCTTTGATTATTTCTCACTTTATTCGAGAATACAGGGTGTCTCAAGTTCGAGTGCCTATTAGACGTTTCTGGAGAACTAGACATATTTGAAATCTGAAAATTGGGATTATGATATTGTTCAAAATTCTCTACAGAGCTAAAATATTTTTGAAGCCCAAAAATTTCCGGTTATACAGGGAGTGAAAATAAATTCGACGAAAAAATTTTTTTTCAGGTTTTCCATTCCTGGTATGATCGAGTATTCAATAGTGAATACATTTTTGTTAAAACCATTGTATTAAATCGAATAGTTTTCAAATTATCCAAAAAAAACTGGAAAAAATGTCAAATATTCATAGTCAGTATTATGTTCATTATTCTTATTTTAAATATCCTGAGCGTAAACCGTTTTTACAACATCGAAGAGGAAGGATGTGAAAAGGTCATGCATCTTTCGGATTTCAAAAATATCATCACAGGGTGTTTCAAATTTTGTGTTGAAAATTGTGATCTTAAATTGGCCACAACTTCTGTTTTTCAAAATAGCACCCTATTTTTTATAATTGTGTTGGATTCTGCGGTCAAAAATAATGATAGTTTTCTCACATGATTATGCTCCTAAATTCAATAATTTCTGAGTTATTTGAGATTTTCTGGATTTATGGTGTACGTAGAGTCAAATTGATTGCATCTAAAAAAATTCAATGAATATTCTTTCGACACCATGGGAACACTCTGTACCCATAAATTATCTGTTAATATCTGTTAATAATTCACAAGTATCAGGTGTTATTGTTATTCGTTATCTTCATTTCTCGATTTAACAAAATGAACCGTTATTCTAATTACGAAATTCTGGATCTATTTTATATACATGCTGAATGTGACAGAATTATTAGTAGAACCGGCCGGGCCTTCAACGAGAAGTATCCCCATTTGGCATTTACCTTCCATAACGGAGAAGATCTTTAGAAAATATGTTTCAAACTTTCAAAGTTTTGGATGTGTAAGAGCCCCTAAAGAATACAAAAGAAGGGTAGTTGATGATGAGGAAAAAGAAATTAGTGTTTTGACTTATTTCGAAGCGAATGAAAATGCATCTATTCGAAGTGCAGCTCATGAAATCGATTTAGACAGAAATTCAGTGCACCGAATTTTGAAAAAACACAACATGCATGACTACAAATATGAGAAAGTTTATACATTAGAACCAGGTGACTACATAAAAAGGTTAAATTTTTGTAGAGGAATATTAGAAAAACATGAAAATGATGAAAATTTTTTGAAAAAGATCATTTGGACAGACGAAGCAAAATTCAATAATGAAGGACTATTCAATAGAAAGAATTGCCACATTTGGAGAAGTGAGAATCCTCATAGAAAAAGACAAAGAAACCCACAGAACAAATTTAGTTTTAATGTGTTTGCTCTTTTGATGAACAATAAAGTGCGGTACTACATTTATGAAGAAAATTTAAATACAGAAAAATTTTTGGAAATCCTGAGAAATTTTGTTTCTGAGTTTTTGGATGAACTGCCGTTGAGTATGTCGACTACCGCATAATTATCAATTGGATGGGGCTCCGGCACATAGTTCGCACGAGGTGTCTGAAGAACTGAATGCAATGTTTGGTAATCGGTGGATGGTGGATCGGACGCCGTTCTTCACTGTTTTGGCCCCCACGATCTCCCGATCTTACTCCCGTAGATTTTTATTTATGGGGTAGAATAAAAAACATAGTCTATGAATCTCCTATTGAAAGCAAAGAAGATTTGAAACGGCGTGTGGAGGATGCTTTCCACTCACTAAAGGGGGTGGAAATTGAGCGAGCGACTAACCGAGGTGTTTCAAGACGTATTCGAAAGTGTGTGGAACAAAATGGTTACCATATTGAAACTCTTACCTGATCATTTATTTTGTTAATTTGAGATTCGAAACGTATTTTTATTTTTATTATCATAATTTATTTATAATCATAATTCGGTGTACTGAGAGAGCGAATCTATTTAATGTGTTTCCTATTGAAGAGATGAATTCTCATTCGCTTCGAAATAAGTCGAAGTACTAATTTCATCAACTGCCCTTTTTTGTATTCTTTAGGGGCTCTTACATTCCAAAATTTGGAAAGTTTGAAACATCTTTTCAGAAATTGTAAAAAAAATGGGGATACCTACTTCTCATTGGATACTCAACATTTTATGTCATCCACCATGGATTTGAAATAAACAATGTCATTAAGTGCATTTGAATGTGTATTGCGTATACAATTGAAAAAATACAATATAAAAAATAAATCCAAAATCTCATTATTAGAATAGCAACGATTCATTTTGTGAAATCAAAAAATTTCATAACGACTAACAATAAGACCTGTCTGACACTTGTGAATTATGAATGGGATGATTTATCTTCTATGCTCACAGAATATCCTTATTATGAATCAGATTCGAAGAATTTGACTCTACGTACTACATAAATCCAGAAAATCTCAAATAACTCAGAAATTATTGAATTTAGGAGCATAATCATGTGAGAAAACTATCATTATTTTTGACCGCAAAATCCAACACAATTATAAAAAAATAGGGTTCTAATTTCAAAAACAGAAGTTATGGCCAATTTAAGATCACAATTTTCAACACAAAATTTGAAACACCCTGTGATGATATTTCTGAAATCCAAAAGATGCATGACCTTTTCACATCCTTCCTCTTCGATGTTGTAAAAACGGTTTACGCTCAGGATATTTAAAATAAGAATAATGAACATAATACTGACTGTGAATATTTGACATTTTTTCCAGTTTTTTTTGGATATATTGAAAACTATTCGATTAAATACAATGTTTTTAACAGAAATGTATTCACTATTGAATACTCGATCATACCAGGAATGGAAAACTTGAAAAAAAATTTTTTCGTTGAATTTATTTTCACTCCCTGTATAACCGGAAGTTTTTGGGCTTCAAAAATATTTTAGGTCTGTAGAGAATTTCGAACAATATCATAATCCCAATTTTCAGATTTCAAATATGTCTATATAGTTCTCCAGAAACGTCTAATAGGCACTCGAACTTGAGACACCCTGTATACAGCCTGATTTGGCTGGTCCATCATTTGAAAAATGCAGTTTTCACCATTTTTTTATGTAGGTATCGATAAAATCACAAATTCTGGCCGACCCTGTATATCGGAGAACGAATTTTCTTGGAGATAATTAATATACGGGACATTAGAAAACTATATCAAATATCACAGGTTTTCTACGCCTACGGTTCGAATCACCTCAGTAATAAAAACATATAATTACAGAAAACAGTAAAAAAAATTCTCCTAAATAACTCATCATACAAAAAAAAATAAACATAAATTGATAAAGAACGAAAATTCAGATAATATATATGTCCTTTATGGAATATGAAAATTTTCAACACTTTTCAACAATATGAGCGGGCATTTCTCATTGCCGAAATTATTTTACATCGATAGGGCAAAACTGAATATTGGAAAAGTTTCCAAAATAATCCCAATTTTCGTTATCCTAACACGCGTATAGAAATTCTTCAGATTATGATGCGCAATCAATGAATTTGAATATGTAAAATACAAACCCAGTCTTTTTCCGAATGTACGCATTCGAAATATAAATCCATCAGGTCTTCCTTCAAACTCCTCCCTGGTCAAAATTTGCGCTACAGCCTCTTCTCCAAACACTACCACGACATATTTCCTTCCCAATTTGGCCCCTACGACTTCGCCATATTTTTCGTGGAGCTCTTGCCAAGCAAGATGTTGGTACCCGTACTTTTTCTTCAATTTCTTGAATAGAAAAAGACAGCCCACTATTGGAAACCATGCAGGACCTTCGTGAAATGAGAGGACAAAAATAAGACAAATTCAACACTTCCCCAATGCAGTTCCATTGTAATTTTTATTTTCCGCGAAAAATAGGAAAATTATGTTGCAAAATTTTTAGAGGCCACACCAAAAACGTACCCACATCATTCGTTGAATAACCTGTTATATACATAACGAACGAAATTAAAAAAAGCATAATTTCACCCACAGTTTCGAAAATATGAAGTAGGATAGATAAACTATTCGATTCTGGTCTTTTTATGCGACATTGACAAAAATGTACAATTAGACTTTATGTGCATAATTATTGGAAATGGTTTGAAATTTTCATACCTGGAGGGTAATTTTTTGGCTTCTTCACGTCTAAATACAAAATGATAGCTATCAATGAAATGATAATGCACAATAACGAGAATATCATCCTGATTAGAAGATATTGCCACGAAGACCTAAACTGGTCTGTCCCGAAAGCTCGAATAAGGTCTTTTCCAATCTTCACGTACATAAAAGACTTTCGAGTCAAACTGTGACCCGAACCAGTTGCTCTCACTAAAAATATTCAAATTCACTTATCTATTGAAAGAAAAAGCATAATAGGCAAGTTCAACTATTCTTTTATTTTGTTCTGTATTTCCGGTGAGCAAGTTAGAAATAGAAATCAGGACGTTTTTCATACCATGTCCTTGAAATTCTCTAGTCTAATGTTTTTTATATTATCGAGGAACATCAAGAAACTTATACACTTCCTACTGAAATAGTAATTTACGTAACAAGTTCGGAAAATAGGGTTTTTTTGGACGAATAGACAAGATTCTAGGACGAGCCGGAGGCGAGTCCTGGAAGTCTGTGAGTCCAAAAAACTATTTTCGGGCGTATTGCGTACAATATTTTTTCGCCAACCGTGTAGAATTACAAATCAATGAGATGACACATTTCTTTATTATACATTTTGATTCTTATTTGAATTAAACAAAACAGAACTGTCATCCGTTATTTCGTTGCTATTGTGATGATCATGACAATGACAACAACAACGAGATTTTTTCCGGCCTAGTCCGGAAAGTACGTTCTTTCCGGACTAGGCCGGAGAATGCTACTTTCTCAAAGAAAGAGCGTCCGGGAAGTGGGTACCTACATCCCGGACGGTTGCCGAAAAAATATTGTTTCACCCTCAAGATATCGCTTCAAACTAAAATTATTCACTAAGCAAAGTTGTTATGGATAGCAACTGTAAATCGTTGTTATCCCATGTAATAAGCATGGGATAACGACGATTTACAGTTGCTATCCATAACAACTTTGCTTAGTGAATAGCCCCGATTCTTAAAAGTTCAACATTTCATTGAACATTCATAATTTCAAAACATTTTCGAAACAGGCTTGCAGGGTGAAAAACTATGGGATTGATTGAGTATTCATATATTACTACCTAATTTTTTCTTGCCATAAAATGCGAGAAGAATATTCAACTTTGTCCCCGACATCTGAATTATTACTTTCGTAACAATCAGAATTATTATGTCTAAAACAAATTGCCGACGTTCAAATTGAAATGACATTTTGTTATCTGCTTAGAAAAATATTTTTCTTTTATGAACACTTTATTCATTATTCGTGAATAGTAGTTTATTATTCAACGAGGATATTATGAAGGCTGCTATTCACGCGGATGAGTTGAGACGAAGTCGGGTTTGGTAAATCATCAAATTGCCATAATATGCCAGTAGTCAAGTAGTGTACCTATTCAACTTTGTCTCCGACTCGTGAATCCTTTAATTTCTACGATAAAATTTCTTCGAATTGGAATGACATTTCATAGCATTCTCTGCACAGAAAAATTTAAGTTTTCCACTGATATACTCTGTGGTTGTCACATTATTGGATTTTGATAAACCATCACGAGTAAATTATGGATGTTGTAATGCTTGATGAAACATATGCATATATGGATTATGAACTCGTTGAGTCGATGACAGTCGTGAACATCTTATCGATTACGGCCGGACAGATGGACAGAATACAGAATTGAATTTTCCTCGGACAAATTCAATTTTTCATCAGTGGGTTCAACATAATGAGTTCGTTCGGATCCCGAAAGATAAAAGAACTGGAGACGAAACACCATCTCGTGACAGCTCTTTGTTCCGAAGCTAGATCCGATGCCGAATTTCGATTGGTGTTAGCTCTAAAAAACAGATTTTGACTGAAAAAATTACAGACATTTGGATAGAATAATTACTAGGAACAATCGCGAAAAAATGATGACGGAAATTTTTTAATGAGGACATTTATGTTAAGAAGCAGTGGCGAACACTTTCGCAAAATATTTGCAGAGTGAACCTACTGCAGTAAATTCATCTTGCAGTTAATTTATTCTGCAGTTTTTTACATATATTTTCTTGTGGAGAAGGATGAACCTAATGGGAGTTGAATATGAGCTGATTTCAATTTAATTTGAATTCAAAAATATGGAGGAAGTTCCATTCGAAATATCACAGTTGCTAGCACTTTTCAGTAATACTACCAATTAAAATGACTGAAGATATTTCGATGTGACTCGACAATGCAGCCTGTTATTGCAAGTAATGTTTCTTGTATGTTTCAAACATTTTTATTTATGTGAAAAAAGTCATTGGATATTACCTACCTACATAAATATAAAATTGAGGAGTAGGGTTCACTGAAGTGAAAAGTCACTGCAGCGAAAGTGGTGCTCAATGAGCACCACTGACAGTTTCGCAATTTTTTGGGCGGATTGTGTACCATCATTGTTTTCGATACAAGTATGGCCACCAACTGCCTCAAATTTTCCCGAACTCTACATTAACACAATGTGAAGAGAGGTAGGACTCGTGTTTGTAGGAATTTTTATTTTCATTGGTACCTACTATCTACAGTTTCTACTCTTGAACATCCTGTGTAGCACATTTTTTGCATGTCATATCAACGACTATTATTCTATATACAGAAGGTGTCCCACGATGTTCCAAACAGCCAATATCTCGGCTCTCATACAAGGTTGAACGTTCAAACAGAATGTTTTTCAAATGGCATCAGAAACTCTACCAGAAACCGTAATTCGTCGTTAATCCCACATAAAGCTGAAATATTGATCTTCCGGAAACGGTGCACTGAGTTACTATTGTTGTTTCTCGCACCCTTTAGACCACCAGAAAAATATTAAAAAAACTTCAGGTTAATATAGGTCTATTGAAAAAGTGAAATACTAGAATTTAAAAAATGTTTATTTCCCTCGTCTCAATTCCCACCAATCAGAAACGCGCAATTTTGAATCACAAATGGTTTCTAGATGGAAAAACTGTTTGGCAGCAGCTGTCAGCAGTTTTTTCGGGTTTAACCGCGGCAAAACTTGACAGTTGTTGTCAACGAAAATTAATAATACATACATAGATGCATCCAGAATAATCTGTTACTCTTGAAATAGTCTTGTCAAATACCATTCGTGCATCTAATTTTTCCTGTGAAAAAAATCGAAAAAACACAGTGCAAAGTAATATTTTTTTAACAAAAAGCATTCGTGCAGGTGCAAAAATCCTCGTCTTCGACTCGGATTTTTGTTGCCACCAGAGCACTCATGCTTCTTGTTAAAATATTACTTAGCAACGTGTTTTTTCCATTTTTTTCGGAAAAATTGGATGCACTTATGATATTACTTACGAAAATATTTTGATTTTACTAATTTCCGGCTATCCATGAACCACTCACTTCAAGAATGGTACATGTCCACGCTCCTATTTCTTCAATATCTAGTTCCCGTGAACCAAAATTCTTCATGTTATTCTGATTTTAATCTATCCACCTAGTTACACCCAATAAATTTGTAAAATCTTCAAACAATGTTTAATCAACGAATGAGGAACTACAAAGTTTTTTGTGACAAGTACCTACTGTTCTTCAACTGACCTATTCAACTATTTCCATTCTTTTCAGTCATCCCTTTAAAAAAAAACTCAATCTGTATGTTGGTGGTTTATTTCTACAAACAAGTCATTTTTATCCACATAAATTATATTTACAACCTTTCAATCATTCTGCTTAAATAGTGTACGTATTTATAGTATATAAATATATATCTCATCAATCAAATATATATAAGCTCTGGGCTTCAGCATGTCTGGGCAAGATACTTTTAACAAACAACACACTCCGCGATACCAGCGCAGGAGGCTTTGGGGGAGGTAGCCTGCAGAGATTACTCAAAAAAATATATCTATAACTGCTTTCATCTGAATTCTCTATATTTATGTCATCATTAACAACACGACTTGGACCACAGTACCTTGCTCTCACATAAACGTCTGATAGAATGCGTTCGTTTCATCAAATTGACTTTCTCACATATCCGAAGCGAATTGAAAAATGTGGCGCTACAAAAATAGTTGAATTTCATGGATTCATTTAAAAAAATAGAGATTAAGAATAAAAGACGACATTTTTCAAAACTTTCGAACATCATTTGTAATGATTTTGAAAATAATAATTACATAATAACCCTAATGATTCAACACCAAAAAAACTCCAAATTTCAATATACACAAAATTCGTTTTACTTTGGAATTGAGTTTCGTTGTATTTTATAGTTGTATCTTATAAGGAGGGAAGTTTAAGATAATGTATGTATATTCAAAAATATTTTATTCAAATATGAATTTCATTGATTCCATCCATTATACTTGGGTTTGAAGACAAAACGTCAAGATGAAAGTGACACATTCTATCTCAATATAAACCTATAGAAAGGCCAACCCGTTAAGATTCTCACCACTTCGATCAAGCTTCTTATCACTGGTTTCAATAACATTTCCTCATAAATCAAATCTTAAAAAGATGTCAAAAAATTGAATAGCATGTAAATAATAATGTCAACCTTACGATACCAAATGATGTGTCAAGTGATGTGTGCAAAATCTAACATATCACTATGGTTGTTGTGCAACTTTTCACCGATGATGAATGAATTTTAGTTTTCAAATGTCAGAAGAGAAGAACAAAAGAGAAAAATCAATATTCCCTGAGCATTTAGCAGATGATGATTAACTTTCAAACAAATACAATAAAAATCAGTAAAACGTAACATTAAAGATAACTTAATTGATAAATCTGCCTAGCTAACACCGCCTCTTTCCTCCTAATGTTAAACCAAAACATACAATATATTGTAATATTCAAAGATAAATCCAATAATTGTTTTAGCACAATGTAAAAAGCCTCAAAACGCGTGTAGATGTATCTTGTTGATATTAAGTAGAGTTTACATGGCAGTAATAAAAAATTTAGGCTACAATAAAATAACAAAATAGTATTTTTAATAGTTATATTCGTAAAATAGAATGAAATACTTGTAGGAAGCATAAAATAATTTTTTCGATATATTAAAGCTGTGAAAATCTTACACGGGATTCCCCATAATTCTTTATACACATTTATATAACATAACATATATAATTCAACATAACTTAAATCTAACAATATTTCGATATCTACAATTACATATTACAGCTTGTTAGTCCATCACCAGGGTTAAGTTACTACATTAGTGTTGCCTGAACTGCATGCACTCTCATTCTTTGACATTCGTTCCTTTTTACATAAGCTTATGCTATCTTAGGATGCCCTTGAATCCCTCCAGAGCACATCTGGAATGTTTGTTTTTTCGGCTTAAACCCATAGAAATCCCTTTGCAGAATAGACATTCAACGAAGTGAAAATTTCCAGATAGGTTCTTTTCCAATACGACTTCCAAGTGCTCAATGGAACAAACCTAGCTGGAAAATTTACCAAGTTTCGACCCTTTTCGCGGCCATTTTGACAGGTCACTAAATCCTTTGCAGAATTTGTTATTGCCTCTTTCTGCAGACAAAAGTTCAGATTCAAAAAATCTACAAGTTATCACATCTTTACAGGTTCGGTAGAGCAGAACAATTATTAAACAAATTATACACAAAGCTCTATCTTTCTTGTCATTCTGCTTGACAATAAACAGTGAGCAGTGTTCTGTGGCCTACAGCTAGAATTTGAGAATTCGGGCATTTTCACCTTGGCCCGTCAAGCCCATGCTGTCTTTCTTTTTCTTTGTACTTCTTGAAGGCATCTTGTCAACAGCTACGATATTTCCAGTAACCTACGAACATTTTAAGCCGGTATTGCACACGGATATGGTAACAGAAGACGGACATTGACGGCCGTTATTTGCGCTTGGCATGCAGCATTTCCATTAGTAACGTTTGAGTAGGAGCTCCTCCATTGCAGTGTCTTTGATACAAATGCTCTTCGCCTCGAGCTGCAAGAGCGTGGATTTCTGGTAACAGTTGAACTAGTTTGTTGAATTTGTCCTGTGAATATAAAAATATATTTTTCAATTAGAAATGATCACAAAAAAATCCATCTCTCGTACCAAATATCAATTAAAGTATTGAAAACAAGATTCGCATCGTAATTGCGTTGAAATGTTTGTATTCGATTTGAAAGAAATGATAAAAGACTAAAATTTTTTCCAGCAGTAGGTGAAAACATGAAATTTATTTCAGTTCAAAATTTTTTCATTCAAGAATTATAACAAATCTTCATTCAATTTAAGGTGAATCCTTTGCCTTCAATTGATTATTGGGTACATCTTTCAAACCAACGAATTTTTTTAATCAAATAGGGAAATAGTACGTTATTCTAAATAGCTGAGTTCCAAATGGAAAAATAGACTGTAATCTCACCTGAATTTGTGGATAGCAGGTGAGTGAATATTCGAGAAGTGCTTGCTGAACTTGCTCATAACCTTCCTGAACATGTTTTCTATTTGTGATGCCTCGACATTCTGAAATATAAATGTGTGAGAGAAAATATTTCATAGCAGAATAGGTTTTCTCCTTGTAGCTAGTAAAAAATATATTTAAAAACAAAATGAAATGCTTAAAAGTTTGATTCAAATGAAAATGAATATTAGAAAGATAAAAATAATGTTCTGCACCATGTTGTAAATTCTGAGAATGATACTTTCTGATCTAAACTCCTAATTTTTCTACATGTGCTAAACAAAAGTTATAATTACAATTATATATTTTATATTTTTCACGAATTCCGCAATGCTTTTAGTGCTGAATTAAATAGTTTTTTCATATTTTATGTCAATTGACTGCAAACTGTTAATATTATCTTTCGATGAAATAAACATATTGATCTATCAGAGTTATTGATATAATATTTTGTCTATAATATGTATGGTTATTTCAATGAGACCTCGTACAAACAAATCTACATCAAGAACAAATTTAAAACAAATATTTTAGCTCCAAGGAGAAAACATTACATCATCATATATATTTTTCATCCAAAAGACAACGATTTCTTCATGAATCCATGTTAAAAATTGCCTTCCCGCCCTTCAGATAAGTGAAGCGTTTTACGTAGTCTTTTAGCAATAGATACTGATACTAACCTGGGCTCAAGAGCAGCATAAATTTGATACAAATATAATCGCTAACATCAAACTTCAATTCTTGTAGCTTGGTTGTGATGTCGTTGAAATGATCAGCTAAACTAGGTACACCCAAGAGGCCTAAATTCAGTAGGTCGAACTTCTGGCCGTTGTGGAGTGTTGTCTCATCAGGAAGACTGTTGTGCATCCTCTGATGCATATGGTCGAGCACTAGCATGTCGGACCAAGAGTGTTGCAATAGTTTCATTTGATCGTCCACCTGAAAATGGAATAAGTTTGATCATTCAAACAAAGCATTCAATTCATTAGAAATTTAAAACTGTTGCATCGGGGACACTTTGAAAAAACATTAACTTATTCATACAATTTGTGATTCTAGTTATCATGTATCAAGAAAATGTGTGGGCATTGTCAAGAGCATGTAATTTTTAACACTGAATGATGATAGAAAATAATGTGAAAATATGTTATAGTGGAACATTATATTGTATACTTTGAAAAGAAAAGACATGCAAATATTCTCAGTTCTTTTATGGTTGTTTTACGCTTCATTAACGCACAAAGAGAACAACGACTACCCACTCCTAGTACCTACATTGATTATTCCATTGCGGTAAACTTGCGTAAAAACTTCGAAGCTGAAATTGAAAACGTGGTTACGGCAAATTTAGGACACTGTCTAGATAGGTATGCCTGTGTCCGCAGTTGTAATGGAATCGTCCTTGGAATTAAAATATACAACAATCGACGTTTGTCAATATTTGATTTTCAACTCTAGGACTAGGAATACGCAACCCAAATAAATACAAGGAATTTGTTATTCAAGATTTCGTGAGATGATTTCCTATGCAGTATAATGGATTTATTTTAGTCGTTGAGAACTCCTCAGCATTTACACTGGGCCACCGAGACGACTGAAATTTTAGTGTTAAATTGCGCAGGTATTGTTGTTGAATAACAGAGTGCAAAAATGATAAGTTGTTCCTTTTGGATTATAAGGCCAGATAAATGAATGAAACACTATAATTGAAGAATATCAAACATCAAAAAGTATCATTTGGAATCGGTCTTGGAACCAGAAATTCATGTGGATTGTTTAAAAGACAGTCTTTTCAACATAAAGCTCAAACTAGGTAGGCGGTTAAACAGCTTCGACTGAGTGGGCTCACTGAATTGAACTAGTTTCGTCTCATTAAAATGTGTGACATTTCATTTTCATTAGGTCTTTATCATTCATGCAAAGCGATCTTTGTTGTGTAACTATTTGAATTCTCTGCACACAATGCGTTCCAATGTTGCTTTCCGCGCAGGATATTTTGATACCCAGCTGAATTTTTCTATTGCTTCATTAAATTGGAGCACACATCCGGTAAAAACGATCTATGAATTATTAAATCGATATGAGCCAATCGCATATCCGTAAGAGATCTGAGGTGCTTAAATTGTAGTAAATGTAGCGAGTGTGCACAAGCTAATTTTAAAAATTTAATCAAACTCTCGTTATACCGTTGCAACATCAGGGTTTCTGTATCATGTGCTTATAAATCAACCTAGGTAGGAATAAATGGCAAATGTGGTCTAAAGATTCGGATTTTATATTTTTCTGTTCGATCATGTACTCGAATATGAAGATCATTGTTAATTCTTTCGGAAGTTTCATTGACCATTGACAAGGCCTAAAAACATCGGTAAATACTTTCAATTTCTCCCGAAAGGGGTCGCTCTATTTCCTATTGCTGCAATAGCGCCACAACCTTGAAATATTGCGGAATATTCCGTAAGTAGAACCCGATCGGCAATCTAGAGTGCCGTTTTGATCTACAATTTTTGGGCATGATTTTTAGGTAGGAGTCGTTACACCAGGGTTTCTATGCATCTATGTAAAATGACAGAGCAAATTGACGTAACCCAGTAAATTACGATCTCATAGAAACCGACTATTCATCGTTAACTGGTTCGGAACTTGCCTCATCATCAGGTTCCGATACGGATTGCTATTAATTGTGATTATCCACCATAATGAAACTGAATACGCTGGCCAGTCAATGAATAAAGACTAAATAAATAATTCTTAATGAGGTAAGTATGTCGAAGAAACCGAAAGCGGCGATCGCAATACCAAAGAACTTGTTGTGACTTCATCGTTCTCGCTCTTTTCGCTAAGCAACATTTTCCCTTTCAAGCATAGAATTCACTTTGTTGTATAATAGTTTCTGTGTTTATTATATATGCGTTGCTCATGACCGACTAACCATGGCCTACTTAGGATGTTCACACTATTCTCACTACGCAGATGAGTGGCATGCGCCTTCTGAAATATTTTTACGCAGTTGATCAGAAATAGAAATTTTATGTATATAGGCCGAATACTTTTCGGACTGAAATGCTTTTTTCCTATTAGTTAATAATATTGGGAATTGAGATATTAACAACAAATTGGATCTACAAGCAAGGTGGATCTTCTGACCAGTTAGCTCATAAAGTAAATTAAACAACCCAACTGATTAATAATAAAGTTTCTACACGAGAAATTATAATTTATATATTACAATTATTCGGAAATTGTTCTCAGATAACCATCAGCAATAACCATTGAAGGATGTACTGAAATTCACTAAATTCTACAGTGATTACTGGAAATATTCGAGCACTGATTGAAAATAAATGTTCGGAGCGAATTTTTCAATTCGAACTTCATCATTTCATCATTTTCACATTAATTTAATTTTTATTTTCCTACAGTTCTAAGATATAGAATGGTTTAATCACTATTAATTGTGAGCACTTAAATATTCTGAACACTGTCATTAAATCCGATAACAACGAATTCGATCACATTTTAGACATTCAAGGCAAAGTTCAACGAGTGTTAGGTGTTCCGACAAATTTCTTCGAATCGAAATGTAGAATTTGTCTTAGTCTTCGATCTGACACTCCATATGATATTTTATTTATTGGAGGAGGCTTACAAGATGAAAGGATGATAAGTATAGCAGTTTTGATTGGCGTTTCTTGATAGGAAATGGCGGAAATGAATATAAGGAAGCAGAACTGAGTACAGGAAGAAATTCAGGAATATAGAAGGTAGAACAGACCTTGTAGGATCAATTTAATTCCAAGAACAGTAAACAATTTTCATCGAAGTACCTGGTTGGCTGAATAGCATTTACTTCCTGAATTGAATATCTACATACAAATAAGATTTGGTTACTACCTGTTAACGTAGATAAAATGGATACTTATGATAAAATCACACTAATATTACTTCCAGGAAAGAAAAACTCGCGTTGTAGGTATCAGTGTGAGGTTACTTGTTCATGCTCAAAAAACTGATTTATTTTCAACGTATGCTTATTTTTCGCTATTAGCACACAGACCATGGGCATGGAGACCATTTTATTCAGAGTTTGAGAGCTTAAACCTACTCTATAAGAATAAGTTTTTGAAGAAAAATGAGCTTTAGAATTCAGATTACTGAAATCATCGAGTGTGGGAAGTGATCAACTTCCCACTAGTGCGGAAAGGGGTTACTTCCGGAAATAATCAAAATTACAGGTTGAAATTTTCAACACAGCTTCAGGGGCTAAGATTTGCGCGATTGGATCAAAAAAGGGAGAAAAGAAAAGCTCATCACAGCAAATTTCGTTTTTGTGGAAAAATTCGACAGTTTTCAAGGATGAAGGTAGGCAGAATTAATTTGTTATGTGTATTCCTATATTTATGTTCATGCGTAGATCTATATTTTACGAAGACCATCTTTAATTTTCATTGGTTGATTACTCATATTGGTATGAGTAGATAACTCATGTCTTTTGTATGCTTTTTGGGCCTTCGTATCAATCCAACTGAATTATGGAAAGGGAATCATTTACGGGACTCTTTAAATTGTCGCTAGCTAGATAATACGATATTGCTACACTATTGACATTTAGCAACAGACTTTACATACAGCAAGGCACGCCATCAGTGAATTATTCAAATACAACTCAATTTGGTAAAGCTGCTCGTTGCTCAACACCGATGTTCGAGCTGGCTTGCTATCTAGGTCGTCAATTGCGCACCACACAACACTTGCATTTATTCATTCCTTCATTTGGGTTGAGTTTTTTTCTCGATCGGAATATCTCGAAGGCTCTCTGCTGCATATATGCCACGGGTCTGACAAGTCCATTTATAAGAAAATCGATGACACAGTTTGTGACAATGAAGACGATTATGATGAGCAAAGACATTTTTATATGTTCTGTGGGCGCCATCCGTTATGAGAAGGAACCATATATCTAATAATAGATGCATAGAAATACCTGGTGTAACGACTCCTTACTAAAAATCGTGACCAAAATTTGTAGATCAAAACGGCACTTTAGATTTGAGTTCTCGTTTTACTTCCGGAATAATCCGCAATATTTTATCGGTCGTGGCGCTACTGCAGCAATGGAAAACAGCGCGACACCGGGAGAAATGAAAAGTAGTTCAAGAACTCAGATTTTCGATCGACAAGAAAGTCTTAAACAAAATCTAATCAGTGCCAACACCAGGTATTCTATGCATCTATATCTAATAATAATAATAATGTTATAAGAAATATGGAAGGAACAAAATCATGGAGTGCTTATGCCATTGCATTCGTTTTTAGCGTATGAATAAACATATCGGGATGAAATAATATGACGTTTCGCACCAATCCGTAGAAATGAGAAAATCGTTTCCTCCTAATTGGCATGGATTCTAGTCAGTTGTGCCTGAATCCGTTAGAAAAGACCTTATATCTAATAAGTTTAATCAGATATTTATGGGAAAGGCCCATCGCTAGCAACATACAGGGTGGCCATTTGAAAACGAAACAGACGAGATTACAGACGAAATAAATTTTTTCGATAGAAATGCTCGGACAGGTCGATTTCTGTTTCGAGGGGGACAACTTAAGATGTAGGTTACGGACGCATAGCGCTTCAACCCTTGCTGCTACAACCCCCACCCCCAATTTTTGAATAGGGAAGATGGGGTGAGTGATACCTCATTTGAAAGGTATTTTTATACTGATTTCAGCACAGTAATTGTTTTTTCATTTTATGCATTAGTTCTCGAAATATTCTTAACTAAGTATTTGAAAATGAAGTGGTGATTTCATGGTAGTGTTTTTTTGTGAAAAATCGACATCTTGATTAAAGATTTCTATGTCAGTGGATTGGAGGAAGGAAGCCACAGTCATGGTTGTTTTGAAGCTCAAAATGTCGATTTTTCACAAAAAAACACTACAAGTGCCATGAAATCACCACTTCATTTTCAAATACTTAGTCAAGAATATTTCGAGAACTAATGCATAAAATGAAAAAACAATTACTGTACTGAAATCAGTATAAAAATACCTTTCAAATGAGGTATCACTCACCCCATCTTCCCTATTCAAAAATTGGGGGTGAGGGTTGTAGTAGCAAGGGTTGAAGCGCTATGCGTCCGTAACCTACATCTTAAGTTGTCCCCCTCGAAACAGAAATCGACCTGTCAGAGCATTTCTATCGAAAAAATTTATTTCGTCTGTAATCTCGTCTGTTTCGTTTTCAAATGGCCACCCTGTATATCCCCTTTACAACAGCGCGCCCTGTTAACAGCCAGTGATGCATAAAGCCAATATTTGGTTCGTTACCTTTAAAATATGTTTATTTCTTAGGGCCTAGAATTTCAAGTCTTTTATCTGTATTTATTGCTTGAAGAGCCGTTTTATATTTCTAAACCACGGTCATTTCGAGAATACCCCTTAGAGATTCCACAGCATCCTACGTGTAGTAGTAGGTATCTGTTTTCTTGGGATTAGAAAACCTTTCGAAAAAATGGAGAAAGCTACGATAAGTCTTTCGTTTTGCGTCGGAGCAATCCAGCGACTGTAAGGCCCGTGGCACATATGTGCGCGCATAATATTCTGAATGTAAACTGAGCCTAATTTCGAGCAGCAAGCATACTCTCTTTATAGTGTTACTCTCAAGATGCATCTAGGTTTCTCTTTATATTAATGGCAATTTGGCAACGGCATATCACCCTTAGCCATATCGTTGCTAGTTCTTTGAATATATTAAGGTGTCTGTGAAGACTGTTCGTCTGCTGGTACCCACCTTGAGATCCTTGAAGAAAATCGAGTTTCGCGCCCAGTCCACCTGGGAGAACAAGTTTTGGTCCAACACTTTACACATAAGTTCGAATAGGTCTACTTCACACTGATTATACGTTTGGTTCTGCAGGAGGGAGTAGAGGGATGTTTGCCACTCTCGATCATCTACACCTTGCACAAAATCCCGGATGAGGGGCGACACCTTGTTGGACAGCGAGGAACTGGATCCCCCACCAGGTACCATCGTGTCGTACTGAAACGCTTTGGGACTGAGGGAGTGAGGAGATGTCGTGGTCGAATTGGCTGATGCCCAAATCTTGCTATCAGTCCCCATCATCATGGAAGTGTGAGCACCAGAGACGTTAAGTATTTGGAGGGCGGGCTGTTGGTTAGATGATGCAGGCTGCAAAAGGTTGCTATTGACTTGTCCAAGCGCCACCGCAATAGGACTTGGCGAGGAGTCGGGGGAAGAAGTTAGGCTAGACACCTGGGGTATCTGAATTTCTTGCTTGATGTGGATGTTTGGGTAATGGGATGTGCCAGGCTGGCTGGGAGAGTAAACGCCACCGTCTGATAAGGATCCTCTGAGTGTTTGTGCTGCCAGTTGTCTCTGTCTCATAATCTGTAGCTTTCTCGCTCGGTCACGTTTGTACATGGGTCCGAATTTATTTCTTCCACCTCTCATGCGATCTGCTCGAACAGCTGAAAGAAGACGTTCACCATTAGATCCAATATTCATTCTTTTTCTTCTCTTCATACTAGTGGCAATGAATCTGCGAAAGATTCAGTATATCAAATTTCATTAATACACGCGAGTTTTGTTTTCTACTATTTGGGAAACGGAAATTTCATATTAAGCCACTTTTACACTGGTCCACTAAATTGATTCAGAGAACACAGTAAATAATTCAGTTGGAGAAAATCTTCACACAGTTAACAAATTCGAAAATACGAACGACTGATAACTTTATTTTAAAGAAATCAAACAGAATTCTAAATGGATTAATCTATAAGAGAAAAATGAAGACCGTTTTTAATTCATTAATGTGAAGTTGGAGGATCTGAAGAAGCCGAACGTATCCAAATTCTTTATGATTCAAACCATATTAATGTCGAGTTTCGACAAACCTAGTTGAAGATTTTATGGAATACATGCAATATACCATTTTTTTAGGGAATCATCTGTTGACTGAGAATTAGGCAAATGACAAATACCTATCAAGAGTATAAATGAGTTCGTGCGATTTTGATAACAGATATCGCAACTATACTTCATTCACTTTTATAAAGTATTCCGGTAGGCCAAGATTCAGATTTATCAAGTTTTTTTACTCGAAACTGACGCAGGTTGGCGCTCGTGAAATATCGGCAATGTCAAAATTATTCTCAGAGACGTTGCCAATGCTAATTTCTATTTAGGTACTCTTTTTTACGTTGTAAACGGAGTTAGTTCTTTTAAGGTTCAACTGTGACACATTTTCAAACTGGAGTATTTCAAGTTGTGCAAAAAGGTATTCAAATGTCTTCTGTAGGCTTATTAATTCTCGAGAATTTTGAAAAGTGGGGAATTCCATAAGTCCCTTTGTTCGTTTTGAACTTTTTCTGTTGGGTTATTCGAGTACTTTTATTTTTTTTCGAATGAACTATCACAAAGTAACGGACTATTCTGTCCGTCATTTCCAGGAGAATTTCAACACTTGATTCTTGAATTCCGTACAAGAAAATAGCATAACAGAGAAAAAAATTTTCGCACCAATCGCCAGGACTTTGGAATTATTCATTCCAAGGGCAAAAAAAGGATTTCGCATCGAATTGTGACCGGCGATGAAAAGTGGGTCCATTACGATAATTTGAAACGTCGGGCGAAGTATGGATACAATACAATATCAGAATGCTGTCTTTTTACAACTACTGCATCTTTGGTACCTCAGTCTAACAAAAGGTACTAGAAATCAGCGAGTAAGAAAAAAGTTCAGAGGGCCCATACTGCAAACTACACTCCGCAAAAGAATTTAAGGCACATTATGGAAATCTCAAATTTATTCTACAAATGAAGGTGTTCTCAATGATAATTATTTTTATCAGAATTATGCATGCATATTATGTTATCCACTTTCAACGTTTTTCTTCAATACAGATGTTCTCTTCCAGCAGGAATAAAAAAAGATGATATTATCAGATTTTGAATGTATTGGCTCCATTCTAAAATCAGTTGTTCTCGATCAATTCTATTGATCAATAGTTTTTCGTTCGTTTGATTTTCTACACTCGATCGCTATGCAACACGCAATTTGACCCAAGAGGAATGTGCCCAAGCGGTAGTTTTGCGAGAAGAAGGGTGGACATACACTAGAATTGCAGAAAGGTTTGGAGTTTCCCATACAAGTGTGTCCAGAATGTTGCAGCGATTCAGGGAGACAGGTATGAATGTCCGAAGAACAGGACAGGGTAGACCACGGGTAACAACTGCCATTCAAGAACGTTACTTGAGAGTTTCTTCGTTGAGACAACGGTTTGCAACCGCTCGCCTCCTTCAAAATCAGCTTGAGCAAACTCATGAGGTGCAAATTAGCACCCAGACAATAAGAAATCGCCTCAGAGAATATGATTTAAGGCCTCGTGTCGCGGCAAGAGGCTCAGCTCCTCCCTTGGCCCATCGAAGGGCGCGTTTGGATTTTGCGAGAGAGCATATCCATTGGGAAGAGGCCGATTGGGAAAGGGTTCTCTCCACAAATGAGTCTGGATTCTGCCTCTACCATTGAGATCGACGTTCCCTTGTATACAGACGTCCACATGAAAGATATGCTCAGTGCAATTTCCTGAATACTACTGGTTTCGGGGGACGATCGATTATGGTATGGGGTGGAATATCTTTGACTGCTCGCACAGACCTAGTGGTCGTTGATAATGGAGCTATGAATGCTGATAAGTATATAAGGAACATTTTTGAAGAGCATGTAGTGCCATTCGCCCCATATATTGGTGAAAATTTCATTTTTATGGACGATAATGCCAGACCCCATCGTGCGCGCATCGTTCAGGAGTACCTTGAAGAGGTTGAAGTCTCTCGAATGGAATGGCCAGCAAGAAGTCCAGATCTCAATCCGATTGAGCAGGTTTGGGACAACCTCAATAGAAGGCTGAGAAGTTCAGAAAATCATCCAGCCACTCTTAATGACTCAGGAATCCAACTCGGAGAAATCTGGGAAGGATTAGATCAGAACATTTTAAGATCACTCATTTTGAGTATGAACCGTCGTTGCCGAGCTGTAATTAACGCAAGGGGTGGAAATACCAAGTATTAAATCACTTATCAGCATTTCAGTATTTTGAAAATTGTTCATTTCTCTTCTTTCCATTCAATGTGTCGTGTTCAAAACCTTCCCGAGAGAACATAAAAAATAAGTTATAAAGTCAATGTAGAGTTAACTTTCATTAAAATTAAGATTTTCAGAATGTGCGTGAATTTTTTTGCGCAGTGTATAAATTATCCTAAGCCGACTTTCGATAGTTCGTTTCTCATAACTATGCATGTGCAATCACAATGACATACTGATCAACGATTTGACTGCATTACGGAGCAGTTTGCAGTGGCTTCAAGCCAGTATGCAAGGCGAAACGCCCAAGCGAGGAATTCGATTTTGACTAAAATTGTATAAACCAATAGCCGGTCCCAACTTTGAGAAACATTCAGAGGTCACGTTTTTCAATTAGACCACAACAAACAAAGCACGTGTGGCTGAATGGAAAAGGGAAATTCGAAACCGACATTCCCAAACAGGGCCATGCCGTCGAAACGAAAGTTCAAATAGACAAAATAACGACGTAAACGGAAACCGTTGTTTCGATAGCAATACCAAATACACGCATCTCGATTTCACTTTTGTTTTATAACGTAACACCGGCCGAAATTATTATGTCAACGGCTTGCCCAAACGCCGTGTGCTAGTTAGGAACTCGGGCAGAGTGCGTAACCCGTCGAAAAATAGAAAGCGCCCGGGCGGATTGAGTAACATGCCGATTATTTTACGCACTTGTTGAGCAATCGACAGAGTGCGTTCCATTGTGCACTGGAACGTGTGAAGAAACTGTATAATTTTTCGACGAGAAGGACCACCACCAACGGATCACTGTACACTACTACGCGTTTTATTTCGGATCCTCTGAATTTATTCGTTTGCTTTCGTTATGATCTCCTTCCCATTTTCCTCAACTTTCACACGCATCATTTACAATCATACAAAATATTAGATTGAACGAAAGGAATGATTCAATAATTTCCACTCTGATGACCGAAAACCATCATTCGAAAGTACCATGATATTCATAATACCAAAACTCATTTGACGTGTACTGTTTTTATTTTAACCATAGTGTTTTCGATCCAATTTTTAATATTTACATGGACGACATTGGCAATTTTAATCATGAAAAATCCACCGTGTTACAAATAATTCGAATTGTAATTATTCATTATACAGGAAGCCCTGCAACATTTTTTTGTAAACATATTTAATATCACGAAAATGTATACGGGGAGACCAAGTTTTTCACAAGGTTTCTATTTGCACTCGTTTATCATATGAAGAGTTCTATGATACCCCGATCACAAATCACATTAGTTTTAAATGCTAACGCAGAGATTCTGAAAATTGTTTTCCTTTGAACGATCAGTTACTTGGCGCCATATCTTTACACGAGCCATATTGTTCGAGTTTGAAAAGAATACATTGCTCTCTTTCGAAAGAATGTGATATTTTTACTTCCATTCCAGCATGATTGAATTCTCAATAATATATTTCTAAACTTTTAAGGTGTGGTTCCCATTTTTAGCCCCATTTCTCTTCAATTTAATGTGCAATATAAACCCACCCATTGTAATAACATTGAATACAGAACTGAGATGAAGAAAATTGTCTTTAACGAAAATACCAAACAGAAAATACGTTAAATGTCGTAATTTGCATTTCATTGTTTCCTAGCATAACTCCACATATAACTGCTATCATTCAATGCAATAGGAACTACCATAAAACCTAATTATCATTATGAATTATGATAACAATGCATATTACCTATGTTGGTTCTTGCGGAATTCACCGCCTAGAACAAGAGCATGATTACAGAGCAAAAACAAAAAGCCTATTGGGGACAGTACAAGATAGTAGTTGTGGAACGTTTTTTATTCATCTGAACGTAACGTTTATCACTTCAACTCATGGTTTATGACGTATAGTGAAATATGTAACGAGGTTATCTGCTCCATCTACCACTTATATCCCTGCTGACCTTTTCTATTAGTTGGACTGTCAAAAATCCCGATCGTTTGAAAATACAGAAGGGACGTCTAGATGCTACGGCACTTAATATTCCTCGTTCTCAATCTTCAAAATTCATGTAGTTGAAAAGAAAAATAATACCTTGTAATAATCCATTCATTACATAGAATTTACTATTACTATTACTATTATTTATTAGATAAGAGTTTAGAAAATTCTATAAACTCACACAATACTATAACAAAATAACAAAAATTCAAGTGAACATAGGTTCAAAATACAAAAATTAAAACTAGTTCGAAAACAAAATTAGGTATATAACCATATGAGTAGAAAACAAAGAGAAAACAAATCACTGCATAGACCACTCATCATACATGTTCTTAAAAGTATTCACCGAACAAGCACCAACCACAGTAGAAGGTAAGCGATTCCAAACATCGAACACTCTATTGCTAAGGAAATGCTGCCTCTGAGTAGATCGAAAATTTTCCTTCCGCAACTTGAATGCATGGCCACGCAGTCGAACATCCGTATTGAGCGTAAAGAGCGATCCTAGGTTGGAATTGAAGAGACCATGAAGTGCTCTATATGCGACTATGAGATCGCCACGAAGACGCCTCTCAGAGAACCTTGGGAGACCCATGAGCTCAAGTCTCTGTTCATAGCTGGGTCTCTGTATACCATAGGGAATCCTCGTCGCACTACGCTGCACTCTCTCTAGAAGCTCAGCATCACGAACGAGCGTCGGTGTCCAAACTGGCCCCGCATACTCCAAAATAGGTCGTACATAGGTGACATAAAGTAGACGGCAGGTGGCAGGGTCACAACGGTAGAACGACCTACGCATAAAGTGGAGTAGTCGCTTAGCTTTGTTGGCAACATGCAGAATGTGATCAGACCAGGACAAGTCCTCAGAAATAATCACCCCCAGATCACAATGAGAGCGCTTGACCGGAACAACTCGACCATTCAAGTAGTAAGTGACTCTGGGATTGGCCTTGCCCACGTGAACAACCACACACTTCAGGAGGTTGAGAGGCAAACACCATTCCTCCGACCATCCATACACAGCATCTAGATCATCCTGGATAGCGCAATGGTTAGAAGTAGGCTCACCGAAGATTTTAGCGTCATCAGCGAAAAGTGAACACCCGGACCGAACAATATTAGGTAAGTCTGACGTATAGAGTAGGAATAATATGGGACCCAACACGGATCCCTGCGGGACACCACTCTGCACCACCCTAGATGATGATAGGGCATCCCCAACTCGTACACGAAAGCTCCGATCAGAAAGAAACGACCGAATCCACGAAAGCAGGTCACCACGTATGCCCAAATTCCACAACTTATGGAGGAGGCGTCCATGCGGAACCCGATCTAACGCACGTGAAAAATCAAGATGTACTACATCCACAGATGAGCCCGAATCAACCAACCTGGTCCAAGCATCAACACAGGTCAGAAGGTTAGTTATAACAGAACGACCAGGTAAAAACAACTGGGTACAACATCATTATCCAAAGAAAACCGGACCAATTTCTCCAATATAATCCTCTCACATATTTTAGCAACGACTGGAACCAGACTGATAGGGCGGTAGTTCATAGCATCCAGTTTGTCACCTGATTTGAAGACCGGAGTTATTAACGCTTCCTTCCAACGAATAGGAAGGGAGCCAGAGGAGAACGAACTATTAAACAGAATGGTCAAGGGTTGAACGAACGAAGAAGCACATTGTTTGAGAACTTTAGCCGAAATACCATCAGCACCCGGAGAGGAGGAGGTGTTCAACTGTTTGAGATATTTAAGGACAGTGGCTTCAGAAAACTCAACATCACATATGGTGGCACAGGAACTCAATGTCGTCATCTGTGGCAGATGCGCGGGCTCCAGAGAAAAAACGGACGAAAAAACGTCCGCCAACTCAAGTACTTGAACAATCGCCTACGATCCCCCGAGGACACCAGCCTAGATTCAAACGAAGACTTCGCATCCCTAATCACAATAGACAAATGATTGGAACATATTCTATGGGCACGGTAATCTTCCTCTGATCTGCTACGCATGAACCTCTGCCATAGGGCCTTTTTGTGACGAATCATACTGAGGATATTTCGATCAATCCACGGCTTGGCTGGTACAGATACAATCGTCCTCACCACGGAGCAACCGTCGATGAGCGACATAGTGGTATCTAGGAATTTGGTCCACATCTCATCGACATCTTCACAAATTTCTTTCATTATGTTTGTTTAATTCAGAACAAAACAAAAACGATCAGTTTGTCGAAAATAAAAGGTAAGTAAGCAAAAGTTGTGCCTCGTAGCTACAACTAGCATCTCTCTAAACCCAAATTTTTAAAAATGATCGATAATGAGCATAAAAACATGACAATCTAAAGCACGCAATAGATTTACATAAAATGACCAGGGACACAGTGAACATCACTATTCACGATACATAATGCAAACAACAAATTGAAGAAAATTCATGTTTCAAGACGATATTCTCCATACGAAATATGATACCTTATGCTTATGTTCATACTTGTGCATCACCATCAGTTTTTCCAATAAATGGTTTGGTTTTTCCTTCAAAACATGTGAATCAGTTGTGTCAATTGCGGATGGAAAATGACGAAAAATTGAACGCTTTTCATTGTAATTAAATTCGTCGAATGTTTGTTTGAACCATGTAATGGTTCCATCTTCATTCTCCGCATCACTCCAATTTGAGGACACGATAATAACATCTCTAAATAACGTCAATTCCCATAAATATTCCATACAAACAATATAAACGATTCCGACCATATTAAATCGCTGTCTGGGAACAGTGGGTTCTGTGTAGTAGTTAATGATGTTGTTCGAAAAAAAGACATATTAATGTCATATGTTTTGAAGAGGAAATGATGCCCAGACTGCGAAAAAACATACGAAAACACACGTGTTCTGTCTGGAATATATGCGAATCTGATCGGGACTCGCAAATGGCTGCTGGCTGAGTATTTTGTGAAGAGACAAAAATTATTCACCAACCAAAGAACAAATCTAATAAAAATACATGGTCACAATAAGAATGATTGAGGACTTTATTCTTTCGAGGGCAGAATTTAGCCCACACAATTTCATTTTCCTAGATCCCACAAAATGTTGAAACTTTAAATAGCTGATTTCAAACATAAACTTTTTGCCTGTTTCGAAAAGAACATGTTGTTTCAGAAACTAGGGAATCGCCAGATGTTCCTACTCTTATGACCTTACCTACATTACTATTAAAATTTGAAACCGCTGTGTTATTTATTTCGTCAATAGGCTAATCCCATGCTGTCAAAAATGAGGAAAAGTTTCTATAAGTGCTTAAATTTATGGAGTAATGGACATGATAGAAATAATGCAAGAATTTGAACCAGCCAACGATCGCATTCATCAAGATCTCTCAATTGTTTTCCACTGAACTGTTGATCTTTCTGTGTCAGTGCCATCTGGCGATTGATGAAGCAATCAGCCGCACTTCAATTAAAAATCGCGGTCAAAGAGTAAAGATTTATGGATCAAGAATAGCCGATAATTATTATAAATAACTGGAATGAGAGACCAAGCAACAATTTCCATGGCCTTGAGGTAACTTTGTTACGCTATAATTACAGACGTAATCAACTTGCATATTATGTGCACGGTAGTGGTGTTTTGCTTCTTGTAACACAACGAATGCAATTACGATTCTCATGGGTGTCGGACAAGAAAGAGGAGGATCTTCTTCTATATCTTTTCAACACGCAGATCTGTCTTCAACAAGTAGACGCTCGAAAATAATTGTTTATGAATGTATTCTCTTCATTCGAGGAAAAAAACTTGGTAGGTTGTTCTAGGAACCCAGAAGTGATTGTTTGAGGAACCAATTCAGTATTATTGTTAGAATAAATTTTCCATTCTTTAAAATAATCGATTTCTGGGTAAACATTAGTGAAGCTATTTTTCGTGTAAATTCAAAATTATTGAAATTAACTTGTCGATTCTTCCACAATCACAATCGATAAATTGTATTGAATTGTAAACATGAAGACCTTTTTCGATGATTATTTCACGAAAATCAATTAATTCAATATTTAACACAATATACCTACAGGTTGCTATAGCTAGCATGAATGGATAAGCCATAATAGAGCTATTATAGGGTGCTCAGAATAAAATACAAAAATAAAATGTACCTTCTAGAAATGTAATTTTTTGCCAAATAACGATTTCTGTCACGCTTTTTTGCTATAAATAAGGAAATTTCATAGATTTTCCCGTGGTATAATGTTCTCCATGCCAATAGGTAAACAGTAAATGGTATGAGTCATTGGCAGGTTTTGCTCAACATAGCCAATCTGTTGAGTCCTATGAGCGACGTTGGGAAGAAACGTAAATCCCACCCCGATACACAATTCATAGCAACACGCGTTGGGTATATTTCATGAAGAATATACCATGGATTCAAATAATTTGTAACCGTGGTATGCAGAAATACAAAGTAGTGTGGCAGTTTACTTGAAAAAAAAATTATTTTATTCTGAGCGCTCAATAGCCCCTGTATGAGGTGTATCAGTCTTCTCCTTTTTTTGGAACAGCCTGTATAAGTTATGAACAAGAAGACATGAAATGTAATCCTTTAGCCATGAAAAAGTATTGAGTGTTTTTCAATATTCCTATTGGAAACAGAAGTATACTTCTAAACCTGAAGTTTGAACTATAAAGTACTAAGGGCCACTTGCACCGTATTGGTTCTAAGCGTTAGTTAGTTAAGCGTCGATTAATTTATTTAATCCAGGATTAAATATTTGGCTTGCACCGAGGCTGAATGTAACTAGATTAAAGTTAATCCACAAATCTGGTTATTTTTACGTAAATTGGTACTTGTGCCTATTTTCACGTTGTTTATTTTATCCCTTTCTATGCTTTGACAGTTTCGATGTTTAGACATTTTTTGATATCGGGCGTTTCGCAAATTAAAAGAGTTTGTAATAACGAATTTCTTTGGTAAAAACCGATGCAACATTCATTGCACAAGTTGACATCTTTCTTTGGAATATTCTACGTCCCTCACAAGTCACAAATGAAAATATACCTGGTTCGAAACTCTAATTGTCGAAGCACTTACCACTTCAGATTTGGATGTAAAATATGATAAACTCATGGATTCTCTGTCGTATAACAGAGGAAAATAAAAAAGAAATGATCGAAAAGCTTGAACAAACCTGATTTTCGATAATAGGCAAACATCTATAAGAAAATATATATGATTTTTTCAATAAACATGCATCTTGGAAAATTGTTAATATTTATTCACTTTCATTTCAACACATTGGTAATAATATTGGTTCCGATTTGATGATACCATAGTGAATTAAAGAATAATTCTACATATCAGAAGAACTGTACCTCCAACTTTATTAGGCATGTATGGATTTGTTCAGTACAAAATAAACCTCGACCGTTCAGTTATTCATTCTTGTGTGTGCTTTTCATTTCACACCAATTTGATCTTTCATATCTACGCCTAGGAAAACCAAAATCTATAATTTCTACTTCAGTCATTATTCTTTTCAATTTGATTTATAATCAAACATCATTTTTGAAACAAGCCTGACTTGTGTCATCCATGAATGTAGGGTTAGAATTCAAAGTTTATCGTTAAACTTCCATTTAATCCTCCCAATTCGGAGGATTATCTTTAAGCGTTAGTTAGGGTTGTTAAACTAGGATTACGACACGGTGCAAGAGAATCATAGACACTAATCGAGGTTTTGCATTTATTCTGAAGTTTTGTCATACGGTGCAAGCGGCCCTAAAGGAATTAAATCGATCATTGAATTAACATCAGACTCATTCATTATGGAAACCAAAGATTATAGAGAAGGAAGATTGGAAACGAAGCGACAACATTGACGTGAGCGCCGTCTGGTGAGAAGAAAGTCCTGAGATAGATAATAGGTGGCTAAGAGAAGTGACCTTGTGTTACCATGGTTACCACATATGGTACAATTCAAACAGACAAATTCAAATCAAATTTAGATTATTCTCCAGTTGAGTTCGTTTAGATTAGATCTACAAAGAATAATTAATAGTTGTATTCGTTAAGTTTAAGTTTAATTGAGTTTTCGTATTGTATTTGAGTTATATATCGTGTAGTGTTTGAGTTTTCGTTTGATATTTGTGTTTTCGTTATAATTTAGTTTGATTCGTGCTTATTAGTATTCGTTCCTGTGTTTCGGTTGTTAAATATTTGAAGACAAGATGCCATCCGGAGCATGCTGCATGGCAAAGCAGTGTACTAATAATAAAAGGAATAATCCGAAATTATCCTTCTTTAAATTACCGAAGAAAATGGAAATGTAAGTATTGAAACTCGAAAGGGGTAACTCTGTTATTCATTGCATTAATTTTCAGTCTGAAATGGATAGAGTTTTCTGGGCGAGAGGATTTAGATCTCAGCAGAACTTATACTACGTGCAGTGAGCATTTCTTTCCAGAACAAATTATACAAGTTTTACACCTCTACAAGATGTTTTTTAAATTGTGATTTTGAATATTCTGTAAAAAATATGTTCTAATAATTCTGTAACTCAGATGTAAAGATATTTTTGACATGTATTCCAATTTAAAATTGTATGTATATTTTGAAATAAAAATATGTAAGCAAATCTATTTGGTGTGTTTAATTAGTATCAATTGAATTAATATGTAGATCAAAAATATAATCCTGAGCAGAACAGAAGCCCTGCTTTTGTTGTGTCACCCTGTATATTATTGTCTGGGCTCGATAGGTGGAAATCAAAATTATTACTTATGGTGGTATTCAAATTTCGCGCTCTTTCCAGTAACAGTAATCTGTAATGAAAAAAACTACAGTCACTGTAATCTGTAATGAAAACGCCATCTCGTGAGTAAAAAGTCCCGATATATATATGCATAAAACGTAGTCGGTTTTTAGTACGAGAGATATGAGGGCGTTTCCTATCTTTGTACTCTATAATCTTTGATGGAAACTATGGATACTTCGTATTCCCTGAAGTGCAAAATATATCACGGTGCAGTGATCAAGTAGGTTCTTCAGGTTGGGCTACGCAGATTTAAAACGGCCAGTAATTGCGCTTCAGCGAGGTTGATAATTTTAATTGAAAGTGATGAATTTCAGAGATAATCGAACGTAAGCGGTCTTAATATTGCGTCAATTAAGCGTTAACGGACAGCTTTAGAAGTTAGATTCCGTCGATAAGATTTCGGTTGACCAACCACACTGGTTTTTTCAGAAATAATTGGTTGGATAACATTTGGAATTCAGAAATTCCTAGTCACTGGAACTATACCTAAGGTATTTGAAAAGTCTGATGTTTCAAGAAAATCAGCAGTATGAGAATGATTGTAGCGATCTGGTTCATCATTCATGCAATCTAGAAGCCAAAGCTCATTTATACTCAGTGACATTGGAAGTATCACACTCAGAAAGAATAATTTGTTGAACTCGATTTTTTGGTCTGTGGTCTTTCCCTCAGCAAGGAGAAACAGAATGAGTAAATCAAGACATTGAAATGATTAGAAGAAAACACGTACCTCAATCCTCCATAACGATGTAAGATGTAATGCACGATAATAATAAATCAGTAGGACAATAATCTCCCGAAATATATGAGAGGATAAATTCTTGAACCCATAAACAAAGTTTCAGGCGACGATCTCTATTCTCATCCAAGGCTACAAATCGAGGCAATGAATAATACATCAGCCAGATTCCACTACGGATAAATCAAGAGTTAAATGTGGATCACTACACGGATTCAAGGTGAAGCCAATCATAACGAAAGGAAACAAAACAAACATTTTCCTCTGAATATTCACGAACTACTCGGAAGGTTACGGAAGTTATTCACTCCACCGTATCGGATAATGGGAAATTTTCGACAAAACATGGCATTTTCGCGATATATCATGGCCTGACTTCGTTTCATCAAGGAGCCTACAATTTGAGCAAGGTGGAAGGCAGAATTGGTGGCCTGTCAATGAAAGAGATTCATTTGTCGGCCGATCGACATTTTTTGTTCAATTAATCACTCAGGTTGAAAGGATTCTTGACGGAGAGAATCTATTGAGACCAAGGGGAAACTCGAAAGGAACTATTGGAAGTTTGAGAGTACACCGAAAATATTTCACATTGTCTGATTCTGTTTGTGACGAGCGAAAAAGTATATCCGGTATCCGGCAAAATTTTTTTCCTTCCACACTTTTATCAGTTGATAGGAAGAAGTTTGATAAGCAATGAATATTCGAATGTCAATTATTAATGTCAAGAATACAGGGTCTTTCACGAGGAACCTCACCCATATTTATACGGGAAACTACTGAACGTATTTTCATGAAATTCAGCACTTATAAGTATTTCACGATGCGGATGAAATCTAAAATATTTTCAAGGCATGAGCACCTCCGGTTTTTCCGGAAATGACGTCAACTTCCGTTTTTCAAATTAGAACACCATTTTTTATTGCAGAAATAGATTCCTTAGAAAATTTCAAGTTATTTTGATGTAACATTTTTCAGTTTTGGTTGGAAAATTCTCTCTGAGCGGGAAAATTCGAAAAAAAAAATCGAAAATAGAGCTCCGCTGAAACAAGAATAACTTCGAGGTTTTTGGATTGAAAATCGAAATCGCGACTCATGATACAGGGGTGAAAAAATTGCTTTCAAAGTTAGGGATGACAAAATCGTGAAAAATCAATTTTTTCAAATTAGAACCCAATTTTTTATGGCAGATATTGAATCTACGTTGAAAAATAATGTGAGTGTATGCATCACACCCTTGCCCTAAAGTGGATATTAACTCAGAAAATATCCATTTTAGGGCAAGGGTGTGATGCATACACTCACATTATTTTTCAACGTAGATTCAATATCTGCCATAAAAAAATGGGGTTCTAATTTGAAAAAATTGATTTTTCACGATTTTGTCATCCCTAACTTTGAAAGCGATTTTTTCACCCCCTGTATCATGATTCGCGATATCGCGATTTCGATTTTTAAAGTGGACACATCAATCTTACATCTTAAAAAATCCCAAATATGAAAATTTTCCATTCAAAAACATATAAGTGCTGAATTTCATGAAAATACGTTCAGTAGTTTCCCGTATAAATATGGGTGAGGTTCCTCGTGAAAGACCCTGTATAACGTTATAATATGAAGAAATCTTGCAACACATTTCAACCATTTTCGAATGCATTTAGAATTAGTTTTGGATTAAGTCGATTCTAATGTAACATTTTTAGCGTTTTCGCATAGCAAAATCCGTTGGAAATGCAAAATTTGAGACACATCCTTTATTCTATCTATATACAGGGTGTTTCACCATAAACTGGACAAACATATACATACATGGATATTAACTCAGAAAATATCCATTTTAGGGCAAGGGTGTGATGCATACACTCACATTATTTTTTAACGTAGATTCAATATCTGCCATAAAAAAATGGGGTTCTAATTTGAAAAAATTGATTTTTCACGATTTTGTCATCCCTAACTTTGAAAGCGATTTTTTCACCCCCTCTATCATGAATCACGATTTCGATTTTCAAAGTGGATACATCAATCTTACATCTTGAAAAATCCCAAAAATGAAAATTTTCCATCCAAAAACCTCGAAGTTATTCTTGTTTCAGCGGAGCTCTATTTTCGATTTTTTTTTCGAATTTTCCCACTCAGAGAGAATTTTCCAACCAAAACTGATAAATGTTACATCAGAATAACTTGAAATTTTCTAAGGAATCTATTTCTGAAATAAAAAAATGGAGTTCTAATTTGAAAAACGGAAGTTGACGTCATTTCCGGAAAAACCGGAGGTGCTCATGCCTTGAAAATATTTTAGATTTCATCAGCATCGTGAAATACTTATAAGTGCCGAATTTCATGAAAATACGTTCAGTAGTTTCCCGTATAAATATGGGTGAGGTTCCTCGTGAAAGACCCTGTATGTCATTGGGCAAAAATGACTTTCTCGGTGTCAACTACACGGCTATATATGTTTGTCCAGTTTATGGTGAAACACCCTGTATGTAAAAAAAGTTGTTGGTTACACCATTTATAACTCGAGATCGGATGGACTGTTTGTTATGAAACTTCATTTATGGATTCGTCTACGGCCTGGTTATTATAAAATACATAAAAACTCTGAAAATTCCGATGGAAGATTTGTTTATGTAGATAATGCTTTTCCTCCTTTTGAATAAGGCCACTAGGTGTCGCTACGGTAAATAGCTCTTATCTAGACACTGTAGCGTAGTCGTGAAGGTACTATATTTGATATTATCGCCACTAGATGGCGATGTTTTCAATAACTGTGTAATTTGTGATTATAATAACATGGAAGACTATTATTAGATCGAAAAGCGGGTAAACTGTAGTTTAGTTTGTTTAATTACAATGGCAGTTACAACCGTAACCACGGAAGCGCCACTAGCGACTTGACTTATGTCATAGTTCAATATCTATGGTATGGCAAAAGCGTCGGTTTTGTAGAATGACAGATATAGTTTGCAAAAAATCATAAGCGGGATAAAATAAGTAGAAGTAAGAAGCTGTATGAATAAGATATATGTACTAGTATTTTAACACACTCGGGATTATTCAAAATTGAGCACTGTAAACAAACTAGATATCCCATAACGATCTGCGTGAGTAAAGGAGAAAAAATTTGCCATGTCGGACAGACCTACATAATTGAATTAGACCACGAATTCGTCAGTGAGTCCAACCTAATCGTTGAAAAACATTTGAGCAGAATGATAACGGCCTTATAAATAGAAACAGGAGCAGAAACAGAAACTGAGCTATTTCCTTGATCTATAATAATTTTCAGCAGGAGCATAGAGAATCTTCCTTCGGAAGAGTCCGAGCTCAGATCCTTAACATATTTTTCATGTATTTCAAGTCCTTTTCCCATATGTACTTTAATAGAATAATCTCCGGCAAAATAGAGTGTATCGTAGGCGTTCGATTACGGTTTAGCAAACCCCACATCAAGACGGCCTTGGCGTTTGTGTACGGATGTTAAACGCGTAGTGGTCCGACACATCGAAGTGCCCTTGAGTTGAGCGATCTGAAAAAGACTGGACCCTTTCCAAGTGCGAGTATACGCACACTAGCTATTGGTAGTTGGCACACTGATCCGGCCAATGCATATCTATTAATAGATCGGTGGCAGCAAGGCATTCTTTGTTAGCAGATAATTCGTTATGCAACCGATTCAAGGTCAGAGAAAGTTGATCCACCGTTGCATTCGGTCAATCTGCCGTCTAGTATCATTCCGAACTAAAACAACTAATACTCGTGGTAAACGGAGAACCACTAGTTTCATGTTGCTGGACGGGTTTTCGATCAACAGGTGCTAGATACGGCAGGGCGCACCGACAAGGAACTCCTCATTACAGCCCTATTAGATTCCAAGAGTAGCAGGCCTTTCGGGTTTCTCATTCCTGTAATGGTAAACATCCGTAATATGGTATTTTTAACTCGTTCGATTTTTTCATGTTTTTCGAAATAGCAAAATTACGACTGCTGTTACTCTTCCATCATAGACTTTATGGAGGGACTGAAGAGGGGAAAATTGCAAATTTCAATTGAGGATAGATGAATCATATGCAGGTTTTTAGACCAAAACATTACTGAAAAAACTCTTACATAAAACATGTTGAAAGAAATTACAAGAATCAGGAAACACATTTTTTTAGATACGGGAGCAGGTAATTTCAGATGGGTTATGAGTTTTAGCATCAGAGTGTGAATTAGTTCGGAATCCTTTGTATGTTTCAGGTTTATTAACACAGAACTTTGTCGAAGAACTGTTTCAACACAATATTCATTTCTGTTGTAATTATCTAGTTAATGAGATCCCCATTTTTTTTCTATAGAAATTCCGATTCGAATTCATTCCACGATCACCCAATCGCATACGGAACAAGAACGTGAATTGAGCAAATAAAAAAACTAAACGAAGGCAGGTATATATTTCTCAAGTCGTCCCCTTCCACTCTACAATTATCAGCCGGTCTCGTAACTTATTTACCAAGACGCACTTTGTTGATCGAAATAATTTGGCCATTTAAATTTCAAATGACAAAACACCGAAAGAGAAAGTGCCCCAAAAATTGTGCGCTCGAAATGGTAGTATTGCGGCAACGTCTTGCTAATCGTTGAAGGCGTAGAGGCAGATAAATACGTGCATAGGAAATTACTTTGATTGCCATCAGTTTTTTCGCCATAAGTTTGGATAAGATGAGAATGACTTGCCTCCCAGTTTCTATTCTACAGGGTGTTTGGTAATTCGACGTGAACCTTGGAAAGGGATATACTAGACGTCATTCGCAGTGAATTGCGTCGAGTGAAGCATGGTCCGAAAATATCGCGATTTTTCAACTTTTTTGAAATGTTCTGCTTCGTTATCGAAAATAATTGATTTTGTAAAAACTACTCGACTCTGAATAGTCAATGAATATTTTCTTCGAAGCTGAGGAGATGGTCCTTATTTCTTGCGAAAAAGTATTCACTAAAAATTCAGATAACCCGAGATATACAGGGTCATAAATGGCTGCACCTGTTTTCCTCATAATATCTTGATAAAACAATTGAGAATTACTAGAAAAGAGGATTATGAACTTGGTGTACAAATGTAAGGAAGAACTTCCCTGTTTCATCAGCTTTCCAAAAAGGTACATATGTCAATAATTCCTTCATGCAATCAAAAAATATCGCCGGAAAACCAAGCAGACAACAGACTTTTTCGAGTCATTCATTGATCGAACCATGGCCCGCTTACGGCTCACGAATCACGCCGAGTGAAATAAAGGATAATAGGATATCTGAAAGCAAATAGCAACTCGAAAAAGTCTGTTGTCTGCTTGGTTTTCCGGCCATATTTTTTGAGTGCATGAAGGAATCAATGACATATGTACCTTTTTGGAAAGCTGATGAAACAGGGAAGTTATTCTTGACATTTGTACACCAAGTTCATGAAACTTTTTTCAAGTAATTCTCAATTGTTTCATCGAGATTTTATGAGGAAAACAGGTGCAGCCATTTATGACCCTGCATATCTCAGGTTATCTGAATTTTTAGTGAATACTTTTTCGCAAGAAATGAGGACCATCTCCTCAGCTTTGAAAAGAATATTCATTGAATATTAAGAGTCGAGTAGTTTTCACAAAATTAATTATTTTCGATAACGAAGCAGAAACTTCCAAAAAAGTTGAAAAATCGCGATATCTTCGTAACCATAGATTTTCGGACCATGCATCACTCGATGCAATTCACTGCAAATGACGTCTAGTATATCCCTTTTCAAGGTTCACGTCGAATTACCAAACACCCTGCATAGTACGTTCTGTTGTATTTTCAAATCAATGAAAAAATTTATTCAGGGTGGCTTCAGGGGCTTCTTGAATGCCGAACAAATAAAATGCAATACCTCATTCAATTTCCAAGACCCCCATAGAGGAGATGCTTATGGAAAAATTTTTAAAAAATCATCATAAATATAACCATAACTTTTATTTGAAAAATAAAAATTATTGTTGAAATGCGAACTGCTCAATGGATGCCAAATATTAAAGGTGATTTTTGTCAAAGTGCCTGTGGGTCCATTTATCCTTACGCCTCTGCTCACAATCATAATAAAAAATAGCTTGGGACAATTACTTGTTCATAAATTCATTTCGTTACGCGTCCCAAGCACAAAGAAACGAGTAGAGGGAAAATGCATTATCAATAGATTCCGCACAGTTATGTGGGTTATTACATCAGTGAATTATGGAAATATAGGTCGTCATCCAATATTCGGTAAATAGCTTGAATAGCCGCCTCAGCAATTCACGTATTGTACATTATTATCAGGGAGGTATTTCGAGCTGACATTTATTGAAAAAAACATTTGAGGCTTTCTCAACACAAATGTGGAAAACCTACCTTTTCCAACGACACTTTTCAGGAATTGAGAAAATTAAATTTGAATTGGTTAGCAGGCTAAAAACAGTTTCGTTTTTGAACGAATAGAAACATGTCAAACAATTTTCTTCCGAATAATTTTGTACTAGATAGCATATAAAAATATCACTGGAGCATGTAACTAAATTAATTTTTATACAATTTCTAACCTGACCTTCTAATAATTTTTCCACAATAGACAGACAAAATATAGATTTTTTCTTTGTCTTATATTTGTTGGAAAATCACCTTCCACAACTTCTCTCAGTTATCCGTCTCCCCTTCAGAAACTACTAACAACAACAACAATTATCAAATCTTATTCAAATTTCCAGCGTCCATTAAAAAACTCAAGAATCTGCTGGAAATTTGAATGAGCTTGAATCATTATTGTTTCTTGGAACGGAGAGGATTTTAGTCTTCGAAACAACTTAGTGGAGTTGTGGAAGACCCCAAAATGATCCAGAAAATATGAAATTCCTTCCACAAAAAATCCCTCTAGTCAATACGAAACAGATTTCGAAATTGAGAGGTTGTGAAAGTTTCATATAGAGTTCAGTCCTCGTCAACACATAAGGGGCTATCGTTTATTCCTATAAAATATGTATCATAATTAAATTTTCTTCGTTGGCCATTACAGAAACAGCGTGAAACCTCTACATCTTCGCGTTCCGTTCATGCGAAATAAATTCTCCGAAATATCACTGGGTTGAAATAAAGTTCAAGCGGCTTGATTGGAAAAAATGATATCAAGCCTACGCAGCACGCACTGCATGCAACACGAAAATGATTAGGTTTTATTGAGTAATTGGGGCCAGAGAAATTCCTACATGAACGTTTCATTCGTTTATTATATTTCTCTTCGGAGACTTGAATTTTCGACACGTGATATATTACCTCAGAGGAGATTGAATAAATATTAAATGTACACCGGCTCATCAATTCATGTTGATTCATTTACCTTTTCAAATATTTTCGAGTATTTCAGCACAGTGTCGAATTCGGTGTATCGAGAACGGGCCAGCCGGCAAAATTCAAAGGCAATCGCGATTCAGCTTCGCGGAATTGTCCGCCACAATCGAAGGGGCCCTAATGGGATGATTCGAACCGGTTTCTAACCGAATTCAATGCATCGAGGATACGTATTAGACGGCGGTCTTTGAATTGAAAGATTCCGTATTAAAAATCGATTGCATGTACCAGACCAAGGGCGGATATAGTTCATTTTTATGGGAGGGGTAATAACGATCATGGGGGGGGGTAATAACGATTGAAAACCATTAAATCAGGTACACAAACCACCTTTTTCTCAGGTTTTGGATACTCATGGGGGGGGGTAGTTACCCCCAGTACCCCCCCCCCCGTAAATCCGCCCTTGTACCAGACCGAATTTGGATCTTGATATCAACGAATCAGGTTTTGGTCACTCGTATTCAACTCGTTCAGTTGCTAATGCATACGACTAAATGCTTGTAAGTCAACTAAATCGAAAAATGTAGTCGATAGTACTTCACTCATTGAATCGTGGACTTACTATTCATTGTTTGAACTGGAAACGATTTAATATAAAGTTTAATTTTTGTTTATGCAAAATAACGAAAAGTAGCTACTTTTCAAAATTTGCGACAAAAAATGTTTCAAATTCCCTGTTCGATTTTTGTAGATAAAAGTTTCCTTGAGTTGTTTTTTCGTAATGCGTCGGTTGAGAGTGAAAATCAAATGATTACTCACATTTTATTGAAAGTGATTTCGTAGCACAATTCAACGTATTTTATGTATACAGAGTGTAACAGCCAAATGGAATAAATTCGATAACGAATAAATGAGGGGGAAAACGCTCGGACACGTCGATTTGTAATTTTAAAAGCGCATATTTCTCAAGAAAATAATATTATATAGGGTGTTCCATGTGACCGTGGCCAATACCAACTTTCTTAATTCAAATGCAACCCCCTGTACATTATTTATTTTTTGGATTCTTCAGAAAATTCTAGACAAAATTCATGTACAATGTCCTATATCTATCTTCAACTTTTTCGGAAATATTGAGTGTTATCAGATTTTTTACAAAAATTAACATTTCAAATGAAAATTATTTTATTTCACAAATTCGATACATTACACTCAATACTTAAGAAAGTAAGCAAAAACGCCTGAAATGTTGAGTAACGTTACAAGACAATTCTACACCAGATTAGCATGTTGCCAAGACGTTCGCGGCGAGCATTTTGAACATTTCCTACATTGACATTAATGTTTTTTTTGTTATTTTCTTGATAATTTAGAAATAATCAATATTACTTATTAGGTTTTAAATGTAATGTACCGAATTTGTAAAATAAAATTATTTTTATTTAAAACGTTGATTTCTGCAATAAATCTGAAAACATTTAATACTTCCGAAATGGTTAAAGATAGGTATAGGACATTGTGCATGAATTGTGTCTAGAATTCTCTGAAGAATCCAAAAAATAAATAATATACAGGGGGTCGCATTTGAAATAAGAAAGTTGGTATTGGCCACGGTCACATGGATCACCCTATATAATATTATTTTCTTGAAAAATATGCGCATTTAAAATTACAAATCGAAGTGTTCGAGCGTTTTTCCCAACACGCCCTCATTTATTCGTTATCGAATTTATCCCATTTGGCTTATAATATACATTCTGTATATTATTCATTAATTAATTAATGAATTTATTAATTATGATATTCGTATTGAAAAATATTTAGGTACCCTAATTTTCAGAAAGTGCGTCAACATTTTTATACAATACTCATAATTGGTTTTTGTGTGTGCCAATTTAAATGTTCGTTTATTCAATATTATAATTACTGGTACACTAATCACATCGCGTCGCTTCGCTGTACGCATGCATATTGTATCTAAACCGCCTGCACAAATTAATTGTTGTTGGTGTCGATCTAAGTTATGGGAACTTACTGGCGCTCAAACGAGGTCAGAGGGAATTTTTATCCCGAATCCGATTACATACCGTGATCTGAACAGTGGGTCGCATATTGCTTTTTAAATTTCAAATAATATTTTGGGACCAGAGCTCAAATTCCTTTGTGACGAATTCTTGTGCAAGCATCTGAAAAAGATTTCAGACCTTTTTATGTTTAGGAAAGTACAAATACCCAACTGAATACCAACATTAATGAGCAGTGAGACTGCCCAAATGTTCATTGAACTCCCACGGTTTCCCAAACAAAGACCAAACATTTGTCCAACTCGACTAACGAATGAATCGAAGACCTAGCTCAACTGTTTTGTTATTTCTATACCTACAGTTCGTCGACCCCCTAGGTACCATCCAAATACTATACCTTCACAAGTACCAAATCCCCTGCACGTAGATGATTGGCCGAGTAATACAAATTTCGGCGTTTCAGATACCAACGTAGATAAACAAACTTTTTATCGGTATCACTCGACAAAAGCAATGCTTTCATTCATCGCAACTTTATTGGAACGCATCTGCTTGATATCTCAAACGCTCTCGTATTTAGGTCACGACGTATTTTTCATGATGGATTAACATTATGCATCGATCAGTTTGAGAGGAATTTCGTAACGAGACCATTGAAGCTGTAATGGTTTATTTACAAGCCTCCTACTTGAGTTCTCGATAGGATAACAAGCTTGGTTAAATGAGAAAATGAAGAAATACGACTAAGAGAGCAAGTTGTGATGTCAGAGAAGTTTAGCCATTTTCAGGCGATGATTTGCATTTCTAATGATTTCATGCTACCACCTTAATTTTATCTGCAATATATCACAGGAGGAACTTTACAAAAGTCTTACATCGGAAATTGACTACCTCCGATAACTAAAGGAAATCACTGTTCTTATGTCTACTTTTCAGTGCATTTATGAAATATATTAACATATTAAGAGCAATGCTATCGAAACGCCCTCTGGTATTTTATAATTCTTTAAAATGAAGATGAAGTAAATAGAAAGCAACACATAATGCAAAACATATTTCTCCAAGCATCTACAAATTTTCAAGCACGAAAGAGACATGCGATACTCAAATTGAAACCTCAAAGCAACCTTAGCGGCAACAAAATCTCAAGAGTTGAAGAGTAAGAATATAAGGTAACATCCAGACGTTTTCGGATGGCGAGGTCTGCAATGAAACATTAGCGAACTCGACTTGACCTCTAAGTTACAACGTGAGATAAAGAGGTTAAGGAAGGATACAGCCTTAGACCACAAAAAGAGGAGACACAGCATCTCATTCATAAATTCGAATAGTGAAACCAAAATATTAGTCATTCTTCAATGAGGGGGACGAAGCAAGGGCGTCGCCAGGAGGGGGGGCAGAAAAGGGGAGCTGCCCCTCAAAAATCCCTTAGAAACTAATGTAATAATAGCATAATATACGAAAATCAGTTCATTTTTTCTATTCTGATTGTTTTTGCCCCCCCCCCAGCTCAATTGCCCCCTCCCCCTAACTCAAAGGCTGGCGACGCCCTTGGGACGAAGATAGCATGAAGGATAGTAATATCATTTCATACTGCCGTGGCAACATTGCAGAATCTAACTTTGAAAGGTCCAGTGGCGTGGTGTTATCGGTATTGAAAAATGGAAATAAAATAACACGTGAATTAACTTTTTTTGACGAATTAAAACGAAGTTCTGAACATTGAAACAGATTCTGAGTTAGGTAAACTTATAGCTAAATTCAGAATTGATAACCAAATATTCCTCCTCTCAATATCAGAAGGGGATATGAAAAGTGTGATAATGAAAATCGTATTCTGTGTAAACTCAAATTAGGATTCTAATAGTCCAATTTACCACAAACAAGACTCAACGAACCATTTTGTCTACGTATTTTGCTAATAATATTCAGAAATAAATCCAAATCTCACTTTTCATACGCGATATCGTGATGACAACACTATTCCAAACGTCATTGGTAACACAAAATTAAAATAGCGATACGAAATTAATGAATGAACTGGCCAAAGATTTAGAAAACGATGCTGCCCTAACTTGCACATTTTTTTTCTGAGGCAAAAACGATCGAGTCGTTTCGCAAACATTCCAATACAGTATATGTAGTGTGAAATTGGGATTCTAGAGGACTTATGTAAGATGTAAGTAAGGAACAACAACAGGACAAAGTATAAGTCCTGTGGTCCTTTCTTGATCCCTCCAGGAAGATTGGATGTGAAACATTTCAGAGAGGTCCATAGCCTTCAGTTCGATTTAGATAATCAACTCAGAACATTTTCGGATCTAATAGGTATGAATCTATCAATCGTTGCTAGATCTTTGGACATTCCTTCGCAGAACGTAAGGAATTGGTACATAGCAATCTTTTTCTCCTTCGTGGAGAACAATGAACAATTAAATAACCAAATTATCCTCTTTTTGTCAGTTTCCCATTCATCATCGTGCACAACTATCATTTGAGCACATCTGCTCACTATCCATCACTATTAGCCTAGCAACCCACATCAGCCAGTCGGGATGTTACGTCATAATCGCGGCAACTTCCATTTTAGCTCCATTCTCTTTCGCACATGAAGTAACAGAGTTGCTCGCAGTTTTGGATCTGAGAGAACCCATCGAAGCGCGCACACCAACATACGGCAGACAGACTTTCCGTTTCGTTTGTCGGCCGTAAATTGCGCCATTATAATAATTTTGCGGCTTCGTTAGCATATATGCTAATTTTTGGCGCGGCTATTTCGATACTAGAGGACTAGAAAAAAGTTTGTGGTATGGCAGGAGAATTCGGGACACTCATGCATTGGTAATACATACAGGGTGTCCCACGGTCGAGTGCCTATTAGACGTTTCTGGAGAACGGGACATATTTGAAATACGAAAATTGAGATTATGATATTGTTGGAAATTCTCTACAGGCCTAAAATATTTTTGGAGCCTGAGCACTTCCCGTTATACCAGGAGTGCAAATAAATTTGTTCGAAAAATAGTTTTTTCAATATTTTCGTTTCTGATATGATTGAGTATTCAATGCTGAATACATTTATGTTGAAACCATTGTATTCATTCGAATAGTTTTCAAAATATCTAAAAAAAACCTGAAAAAATGTCAAATATCCATAGTCAGTGTTATGTTCATCATTCTTATTCTGAACATCCCAAATGTAAACCGTTCTCACAACGTCAAAGTAGAAGAATGTGGAAACATCATGCATCTTTTGAATTTCATAAATATCATCACAGGGTGTTTCAAATTTTGTGTCGAAAACTGTGATCGAAAATTGGCCATAACTTCTGTTTTTCAAATTAGAACCCTATTTTTTTATGATTGCGTTGGATTCTGCGAAGAAAAATAATGATAGCACTCTCAGATGCTTTTGCTCCAAAATTCAGTAATTTCCGAGTTATTTGAGCTTTTCTGGATTCATGTTGTACGTAAAGTCAAATTCATCGAATCTGAGGAGATTCGATGAATATTCTTAGGAAACCATAGTAACAACTAATAATTAGACTTGTCACCTATGAATTATTAATGGGATCATTTATCGTCTATGGTCACAGAATATTCTCATGCCAACAGATTCGATGGCTATTCTTATGGAACCATAGTAACCATTGAAGTTGAATCGAGAAGTAAGGTTAAGGCCTAAAATAGGATCTGTCACTTGTGAATTATTAATGAGATAATTTATCTTCTATGGTCACAGAATATTCTCATGCGGAAGATAGGATGAATTTGTCTCTACGTACAACATGAATCCAGAAAAGCTCAAATATCTCGGGAATTACTGAATTTAGGAGCAAAAACATCTGAGAGTGCTATCACTATTTTTCTTCGCAGAATCCAACGCAATCATAACATAATAAAATAGGGTTCTAATTTGAAAAACAGAAGTTATGGCCAATTTTCGATCACAGTTTTCGACACAAAATTTGAAACACCCTTTGATGATATTTAGGAAATTCAAAAGATGCATGACCTTTCCACATTCTTCTACTTTGACGTTGTGAGAACGGTTTACACTTGGGATGTTCAGAATAAGAATAATGACTATAACACTGACTATGAATATTTGAAATTTTTTCAGGTTTTTTTGCGATATTTTGAAAACTATTCGAATGAATACAATGGTTTCAACATAAATGTATTCAGCATTGAATACTCAATCATATCAGAAACGAAAATATTGAAAAAACTATTTTTTGAACAAATTTATTTGCACTCCTGGTATAACCGGAAGTGCTCATGCTCCAAAAATATTTTAGGCTTGTAGAGAATTTCCAACAATATCATGATACCAATTTTCGGAATTCAAATATGTCCAGTTCTCCAGAAACGTCTAATAGGCACTCGACCGTGGGACACCCTATATACACATTCGGAAGAATTACTAATATAAGTGTTTTGTTCTGAAGAAGATCTGTTTTCCAAAAGCAAGAACTGAGAATTTTTTTTCTCAAATTTGAACCGAATTACCATGCAGGGTAATAATAAAATGAATAATCGGCGAGTCTACTGAGTAAATGTAGATAATAAACTAAACGTGACTTCTCCGTGCAGAACGAAGAATCACGCTGAAGATGACGTGACGAAAAATATTATTCCTTCATTCTTCTATAAGAAAAATTAGTTTTTTGCCAATTCGAATTCAAAATGTATAAGGAACAACCAAAAAACGCGACGACCTGAAAATATCTTTCAATTAATGGCTACATTCATTTATTGCTATCAATCGACCACGCACAAATAATGTGAAAACGCTAAATCTTCTAAATAAAACTTTTTAAAAAGTGACGAACACAAATCGACACTTAGGTGCTCACGGCTTATCGCCTTCCATTTAATTAACGAGGACTTCATTATCATTTCCACAGTTTCGCTCAAACTACAAGAAAACGCGATCAGTTTACAAGCCTTAGTTATAAGACCCGTAAATTTATAGTATCTTGCAGCAAAAACTGCGTTAGTAATTGAGCTCGGTAACGCAGTTTTTTTTATGAGGGGCGTCATAGACAGCACACTAGCACAGTATTAAAATGGATTGACTTTACCCTCGGTTTTCAGATTATAAATGAGTGAACACCTCAATTGGCGTAAAAACATTATTTCATTCAATCTATGATTATTGGTTGCGTTCTGGTTTGGCATATCTACGACACTGGAAATTAAACAAACATTTCCACTGATAAAAGAATGAATTCAATAGCTGAGCAATGCATAGAATTCCTGGTGTTGACACTGTTTAGATTTCGTTTAAGACTTTCTGGTCGAAAATCTGAGATGGGCTCCTACTACCTACGTTTGCCGCAATAGCAGCATGGTCGTGAAATATTGCGGATTATTCCGAAAATAGGACCCGATCTACAATCTAGAGTTTTTAGTTAGGAGTCGTTACACCAGGGTTTCTATGCACCTATGCTGGGCCGTTATCTGCTTTAATACCATACAGGAGTGCTTGGGATTCCTCAAAAAAAAAGAAGAGAGGCCTGGATGAAAAACTTTTCAGAGAGAAGACCCCGACCCTGTTCCAAACATTTTCTTACTACTTGGATCATTAGAGAACCGAAATATCTAATTAGGCATGAATATAAAAATATTTCATGCGAAAAACTATTTATGATGAATAATAATCATTTATATCTATCAACTTGAATAAATAATTCATTTATTATTGGTATTCAATCCTCAATTATCAACACAGTTCTAAACGCCTACTGGTTCAATGTGCACTTATTCATTTCCATTACAATGCAAAAAAAACAGTCAGGTTAAAAGAAATCCACATATGATCAACTTCCAATTCCAAAATAATTTTTTTGACCTAAGGCATCCATTGTCCCAAATTTCCAAACGATATACAGCACTGCCAATGGTTAACAGATTCACTGAACTGTAATTGTTGTAAAGAGAATTGCAATGTTTCCTTCACTAGAGGGAAAATGTTAGGCGCAAACCATATTTTGTCTTTTATCAGTAGAAATGTGAATAATTTCGATGTGAACAAATGGTTTGTTAAACTTCGATGCCCTAAACGTGTACGCAACCAATAAGTCCGATCGTAAGATGTCCATTTTCACCAATTTTTTTTCTTTGCAATAGCATTCCATGCACTTCTTATCCTATGAAGGACATTCTACTTACACAATATGGATATTTGATAGTACCTGGAAAAAAAGATAAAAAGGAATTAGTAATTTGAAGCAGACTACAAATCAATGTAATATTTGTAAAATAATAGGGGCAGATACATGCAATATGTCCAGTGATGTACTGGCACAGCAGTGGTCTGAATTAAAACATTGTTTAGAATTATTCGTCATAGACGATTTTTGCTCAATCGAATGCATCTTCATCTCATTAGTGGAACTATCGTCACATAGATTCATTAATATGAAAAATTCTGTATTTTCCCACATTTTTGGGAGAGTACCCAAAATGCAGACTGGTATACTCCGTGGATTATATCGACATAAAATACTATCTCGAGAATAACAAACGTTCATTTATGCGAGGATCCTCGAATGATTCAGTGAGCCAAGTGCTGATGGACGAATTTAGTCTGGTAACAGGGAAATGAAATCGTTTTCAAGGACTTCAAGTGCATGCAGTCGACGAGCATTCTAGAATTATAGGTTCATAGAGCTCGAAGATATCAATCGAGTTCTCATTGCATACCCAGCAAACAGGATGAATGGAGTGGATTCACTGAATTGTGAACTGAACGATAGGCTTCGACATTAACACTTACCGAAAAGCGATGGAATCGTTCGATATAGAATTAGATAGATGCGACCTTAGCTATCTACAGAAAAGTGTTGAGCGCAAATTCATTTGGGATCAAAGAATGAAGCAAAGTTTTCTGTGAACTTCGCATTTTGATGGGCATTCCATGATTCGAAATTTTGTAAATTTACATATTCATTCCTTAAAACGTAAGAAAATCAATCAAACTCGATCAATGAAGCAAGCATTAACGAAGGATAACGTCACATACTTCTGTAGATATCGATGTCTATAAAATTCTTCACGCAATGATGAGACTGGTTTCATGTTACAGGATGTGATGAACTTCATGGAACATTTTCAATATTTCGCAACTCCATGAGTAATAGAGCAGCTCATTTGTGAAAAGACATGTGTTGGCGTGAGAATATTTCAGCGGGAAACCATACTTGGCCCAAAAGTTAATCAGATGTTTTACATTATAGGGCCTATAGCTTTCAAGCTAAGATATACACTGAAATTCGGGCGCATATCAGTGTAATTGAACATTTCGAAGTATGTTTCTGGTATTCGAAAGATGCCTCAATAAATATTCACCTGTAGTTATAGTTAAAAGGGGTTACAGTCCACTGCGATCTTAAGGTCTATTGTGCCCCCTAACAGAACTGTTATCATCGCGCCTCCTACAGCTCGCCCTTCAGAGATTTAATGAAATCCAGTATCTGGGACGGCTTTAACGAGGATAACTCCCCACTCCTACAAGTTTCTTGTCCAAAGCACTCTTTCCTTCGACTTGCAATGACGTAGCATTCCGTAACCAGGTGAATAGGACTTTCTTCCTCCTCCCCACAGAACCTACACTCGTCAGTGTCCGATAAACCCACCCTCAACAGATGCTTCTTCAGGCGACAATGTCCTGTGAGAAAGCCAGTGAGTAGGTCAAGTTGGTTTTTACTGAGATCCAGATCTTTTTGGAACTAACAGTTTCAAACCTCCAGAGGAATTTTTTGGAGTGATCCATCCCTGGGAGATTCCGCCAGAGTTGTTATCGTTCGGTTTTATCCTTCACAATAAACTCCTTCTTATAGGTGCATTTTCCTATACCACAGAAGGGTTCTGGGCCAGTGAGTGGCGTTCGTGCGCTCTTTCTGGGCAGTGTATTGGCCTCTTTGTTTCCTACGATTCCTGAATGACCGGGAACCCAGATTAAAAAAGATCTTATTCTTCTTGCTACCTCATTGAGTTTGTTTCGACACTCCCAAATCAGCTTTGAGTCAATGACGCAGGAGCTCAGTGCTTTAATGGCCGCTTGACTATCTGTATGAATAGCTATATCGCACTTCTGATAGTTTCTTTCTAGATTGATATCTAGACATCTTTCGATTGCAAGTTTGAAGGACCCTTGTACAGGAGCCTAACGATAGTGCACACTTGGTACTTGTCCCGTAAGTCCCAGCGCCATCTCCTGTAGCGGTTTTAGAACCATCTGTATACCATTTAATTGTATTTTCTTTGAGATTATAGTCGGTGTATTCCCTTTGCCAATCCTCTCTTCTGCCTAGCATTGTACTACGTTTTTCTCAGTGCTTACTTTCTTGATCATTAGGTACATCACCAGGAAGGTTTGCAGATGAGGTTTGTCATTCAGAGAGGACCAAACTATCTGATTCCTGACTCTCTCATTGCCTGCTCCTTCTGTAAATACTCTGAGGATGGCCTCATGGGCTACCCTATCAATCACTAAATGTATAGATGTGAGGTCTGTGATGATCTCAAGCGCCCTAGTTGGCACGTTCTCATAGCATCTGTAGTTGGTACTTAGATATTTTAGGAAATCAGCAGCTTGAAAGCAACAAATATGACCACACATGTGTCAGTTATTCTGAACCCACTATAGAGATTGCCTGTATCTCCTCTTACATAACATTTTGATGGTACCAAGGGTGCTTCCTCCATCAGAAGTATTCAGAGCCCCGTTTGCCATGATCTATTGATGTCGTTTGGTTGTTCAGTTACCCATCCACTTTTGTTGTAGATAGTTGAACTTCAAATCACACAAACATCATGGCTAATCTTCATGGCTATTCAAAATCGAATTACATATTCAATTTGTACACGCAATATGTGGGTTTCCTACTCTAATAGAAGCCTCAGCTGGATTCTTTCAACTCCCACGACCATGCGCTATTCGAGGTGGACCTATATTGAATAACGAAGAGAAGCTGAATTCAACGTGGATGAACACGAGAAATATTGGGCTAGCTGCGGTTTCTGGCCCCTCGAGGTAAAGCTACGATGCGGTTAGCTTGTAAATCTAATAATCCACGAAGAGCGACAGTGTTGCCAGTTCTATTCGATTTCAGTTCATTATTTTCAAACATTATCTTTCGACGACGAGCCAGAAATTACTTTCCCACAGAAGATAGGTAAACGTTACTCTGTGCAGGCAAACATGAGGACAGCTTTATGTCATATAATTGCTGAATTTCAGAAAAGCGCGTAAGGAAGTTTATAAGAAGAACCAGCAGGGGAATGGCCCCTTGTTGTCACCTATTTGATGTATCAGAAGGATGGTTAGGTTATGTCCGGTTTATCTTCTTCTTGAGAGTTGTAGGTTGTACTCCGTTGGAAATACTGAAATACAAATATCAAATGGAGGCGTATTCCACAAGTTGCTCTCTTTTACAGGCTTTATGGATTGAACTGTCGCAATTCTTACATGGGAGGCAAATCATCCTTGGAATGATCAGCTTTATAGAAAAAATTTATGAATTTGCTGTATCTCTAGCTTTATCCCAATCCTTCCAAGAATAATAGAACAAATATTCTTTATTTCAAGGTTTTTCTGGCAAATCTGGCAACGCAGCGACGCGAGCATTGTTGTGTTATTTTACTCTGCGACCTCGTCCCACTTCACGGATCTTGGATCTTTTATTACACCACAGAAAAGACCATGCCGGCTGAATTAGCAGTGTGTATAATGTTCATTATTAACTTTTTTGATAGAATACGTGAATTGATGGGGACACGCATTTCTAGCGGAGGTTTCGTAATTCGAATTGTTCGGCGAATTGATGTCCGAATTTGAACGTGGGTAACTTTTGGAGTTCCGATTTCGTCGGTGGTGAAATCTCGTGTGTACCTTTACGCATTATTTTGGGTTGTTTCGTAATCGTAACTAGCTTTCACAAGGCGGTTATCGGTAGGAAATATGATTTTGGGCAGATATGAACTTTTTACAACACGAAAACACTCAGCACAATACGTGAAATATTTAATACTAGCTGGCCCGGCGAACTTTGTTTCGCCTAACTAAATGATAACTTCTTACGGTGGATTTCACAAATCTTAATTACCATCGCCATCTAGTGGCGATAATATCAAAATTTGGACCTTCACGACTACGCTACAGTGTCTAGATAAGAGCCATTAACCGTTGCGACACCTAGTGGCCTTATTCAAAAGGAAGAAAAGCATTTCCTACATAAACAGATTTTTCATCGAATTTTTCAAAGTTTCAATGTATTTTATAATAACCAGGCTGTAGACGAATCCATAAATGAAGTGTCATAACAAACAATCCATCCGATCTCGAGTTATAAATGGTGTAACCGAGGGTGTAACCAACAACTCGTATTTCATAATGAGATTTTTTGACAATTTCTCTTATTCCTACTTTTTGGTAATGATTCCATTGTCAAGCCATCGTCTCCAAGAACCATAGACACAGATTAACAGTTAATTTTCATGTCCGGTTTCAACTGAAAATATTTTGATGATTGAATTACTTTTCGATGGCCGGTTCAATATTTGGGCGAAATAATACAAGCCATAATCCTTTCCATAATACCTTTTTCTGATCATCTCTGCCTGATTATTTGCTGATACAAATCTGATTTTGCTGTAAACAATTCTGGAAACTATCAACCTAAAGCATTCATAGAAATACCTGTTTATCAGAATTGCATACTGCGTTGAACCATAATAACTTACCCGCGTTCAAACCGAATAACGTCAGGCATTAATTTTATGGTTCGGTCGTCGAAAACAAATATCTCTGTTACACATCGTTTCAACGCAATCTTTTTGAATTCTCCCATGATTCTAGTCCGGTCTGGTGAACATAGCGGACCCTTACAGGATGCACCAACAGCTTAAGTCAATTGTTTATATTTTGGGGGCACGCCCACGATATAATCGTGAAGATCATCGAGAGAAGAGACTAATTTCTTCGCATTTTCGAACACAGTTTGGCAACATCAGAATCACCGTCTTTGAAGTGACGGAACCAATCACGGCACGTTGTTTTACTTAGAGCAGCATCTACGTTAACTTTTTGGAGCTCTCGATGTGCTCCACCCGCCGTTTTCTTCGAATGAAGGAAGAAAATCCGCATTTATGAATAAAATATGATTATTTGGCACAAAATCAGAGGTATTCACACAACCGAAAGTATATGACGCCAAAATAAAATCATTAATGTGTTGAAACGGTTTGTTTATCCCATGTCCAAGCTTGGTTCATGACGTTTTGGATATGTCAAAATCGACCAGCACTTACTGGAGCCATCTATTGACAAACAGCGGGAACTTATATGACTAATTGCGCAACATTTCTATTTCGATTAGATATGAGATGATTTGTGAAATTAGTAGACCAAAGTTCCTCCATTAAATAGTCAGATTTCATTATTCTGTACTGATTGATTATTGTATCTGAGGACAATGCTTCATTATGAATGATCAGGTCTGAAAAGAATATTGTCTACCATCTGGACTGCCTCATGTTTATTGAAATAATCGCGGTTACATCGTAAATATTTTTTCATCCACAAGTAAATAAACAACACGTGACATTGTTTTTGGAAGTCCGAATTGTGAAAAAACAAATGATTCATAGTAATTGTTATACGTAACCTAATCAAAATAACGGAATGGTTATGTTACTTTACTAGTTGTGAAATAAAAGTATTTACAACAATTCGTATATGAAATGGAAAAACGCAAAATCTTGAATAATTAGTTTTGAAATTCTGCAATGGACATTGGAATCGCATGAGAATAGTGCTCGTACACTGGTGATTCAGTTAATTCCACATCCAACATCGATGGTTCCCTACTCGATAGAAAGAATAATTAACAACACCGTTATTTAATAATTGAACACACTGATGAATGATGATCATGGATTAACCGCGACTATATTCGATTTAAAAATAAAAGTGGAAACGAGAGAGTTTAGCCTCAACAATCGTGAGAGTCCGATGTTAATGTAATATTTATCTTCTCACAGATATTTCGCTTCCTTGTTCACCTTGAAATCATCATTCTTCGATACCGTATTTACTAGACTGGAGAGATCCAAAGCACTATGCTGTAGTGAGTACTGACGTAGAGAAGCGATGGTTGGAGTGATGCAGCAATTTTGCAGAATGACCTGAGATCTATTATTTCGAGAATCGCTGTCATGGAACGCGACTGGATGAAGTCAACTTCCTGGACTTGGACTATGCGTTTTTAAGAATGATTTCATAGTAGGAGTTGACATAATCTAACGTAAGAGAAACAGGATGAAGGTTCATCTTGATGATGGGAAGGTGGAGAAAGATCCTGAGCCCAATTTTAAGGCACACTTGTAGTTCAGATTAAACTTCAAGTGCAAGTTGAAATTGGTTCAGTTCAACTAACACTTGAAGGTTGATCTGAACCCAGTTTGAGGAGTTAACAATCACTACTAACCGACAAAGAATCTGCAACACGAGAAGGAGCTGTTTAAATTTCAATTTTTTTTTGGGTAAAACATCACAACACAGGTTTTTTCATGTAAAAATTTTTTGTTACTTAAATGTTGTAGTCGTTTTTTGAAATTTTTTTAAATTTTACAACAAACCAGCTGTTCGAGGAGATCCAAAGTCGATGTTTAGTTGTTGTTGAAATGCCTAGAGCAAGTGTACGCGGAATTTATCGCCAGCTAAGTGAATTTGAGAGAGGTCGAATTATTGGTCTACGGAAGGCAGGGTTGTAATTTTGAGAAATCGCCAACCGTACAAACAGAAATCCAACTACAGTTATGAGATGTTGTCGAGCGTTGTTTGATGATGCCCAAAATCGAAGAAGAGTAGGCACCGGACGTTGAAGGGACACAAATGAAGTTCAAGATCGACATCTAAGACTTAATTAATATGACGATTAGAGACCGATTTGAGACAACTCGATCTTTGGCTGATGAGTGGTAAGCAGAGTGGTAATTTAAATACCTCCTCCTGGGTGTTGCAGTTTCTTTGTCAGTTAGTATATTTTAGACCACAAATGACTGACAAATTCTGCAGAAAAAATAGTGGTTTCTTGAGTTTTCCCAGTAAAACGCCTTCATTTACCAACTGTTACTTTCTAATTTTGAACCTAGGAACTAATTATGATTTTCCTCGTGGATGTAGCCGTTGACCTGGATAAAACACATAAAATTGAAACTAAATTCATTCTAGGGCACTGCTTATAATTTAATGTTTTGCGAAGAATCTAATAAATATCGCACACGTAAGACCTTTGATTTAGAAGACAAAAATCCAAGTATTCCTAGTTAACCAACGAACCCTGACGGCGTTACGAAACAAAATGATAATTCGAAATGTCAGGCTGTCGCTGAGTTCAAATGAACGCGCCCAGATAAAGAATTTCATGTGGAAGAGAGATATGTTTCTATGGGGGAGTTAATAGGAATCATCGAACGCGTTCATAAATCATAAAACAATGTAGCGAGAAGGAACATTTTTCAGACTCGACTTCACTGGCTCTAAACTCTTTTCGAAAATGAATCTTGAGTTCTCGTGATTGTTTGGAATGGAACAAGAACGTGACCATTGATACTGTAAGTACCTATGGGTTAACATTCAAGAGAATCTTACTTAAGTCGTTGAAGAGGATTTTCATATATCACGTTTGCAGCCATGTTAAGTGATTAGTACATTGTATAAGTCAAGAACTTATATGACGCGTTTTGGAGTGAAGAAAGAACGCTGCTGAGCTTTTTGTTTAGTTTTTCCACAACCGTTTTGGACTTTTTTCCGCAGAACCAACCGTTGCTCAAAAAATGCTTTATTGTTCCGATCTGTCGTCCGTTTCTCGTCTCTATGGCATCCACACACCTTCAGTTCGAGCCAAATGCAGTCCAACATCTTCCAGATTAACTGATCAATGTGTAGTCGACCCAGATCGAAACCCTGAAGATTATCTTCAGCTGATCTGACAGTGAGTGGGGCGCTTTAAATGATTTCAAAGTTGATTGATTGGAATACACTGTTCCTGCCTCTACGACCAATGAGATTTTTTGTTGTTCACTTCTAGTCCCATTTTAGTCCCAGATTTTCATGAAAGAGATGATCTCCGATGGTGATAGCTCCTTTGTTCTGCAAGGATCAATTTGCTGGATACTCACATAGTTTGTGATCTGCCTTCTCGCCTGCATGTTGGGTTCATGTCAATCCCAAGCTTGTGTAGAGGTGGGTGTTGTCAGATTCGTCCTAGAATGATCTATGTAATATTTTGGTAATTTTGGTGTGAGAATGACGAAGTCTGAGTTGACTCCATCACCACTTCCAACGCCTTCAACACCAGTTACCTATTATTTTTCCTTTCAGGCAGTGAATAGGCCATCTGTAAGATAGCTAAGGAATACATGACCACAACAACAATATTTAGCCGACAAAAGCGTATATGTATTTGCTGAAGAAACATTTGTCATTCCAGATCATGCTATGTCATAATTAAATTTTACCCATTGTTGCGTCGATATTTTGTTTCTGGGTTCCTGAGTCTTCATCAAACCAACAAGCCTTCCCAAACTCCTCATCAATGATTCTCCTCTAGGACAATGCTCTAACCTGGTGATACATATTTGGGTGGACAAAAGTTCATTTATAACTGGAATATGTTACTTGAAATAAATTGATTTCAATAGACCACCACCGGTGCTTGCTAGCAAAATATTCATTCTTCGCGTTAGTCATACGACTACGGAACGCTTCAAGCGCAATTTAAAGTCAGTTTGGAAAAAAAAGAGGCACCTCTTTTAGCTCCGGTAGCCATCTGCAAATACGATCTTTGTCCTTGAGGAATTTTGGCAGAATTCCACTTTCAGAAGTCTCTTCTCAGTATCCCTCGGCAGAAATACCTCAGGAAGCGTCTATATAAAGACAAAACGAACGCTGCCCCGAGGCGTTTTACGGCACACCACACAAACGGAACGGTGGAAAGTGAAAGGGAGACGTAAAACCGAATGCCTACTCGAACAGTCAGATTTAATGTTTCCAATTTATTTTTAGGTGTAGCCAAGAGTTGAATTGCGGGACGCGAACCTTTTGTTCGGGCCACGAGTTTGGAGTTCACATCGTCGAAATGTCTTTGTTTTCCGTTCACGTTCGACTTCAAAGAGCAAGTACTATCATCGGTCGCATTCTGCCCTACGACGTTTTCTGAGAAAACAAGGGTTTTTTAATAAGAGGTGTAATTTTAAATAGCCCGATATTTCGGAAGATATCACTTTTGGAGCTGTCATTTTTTCACATTTGAAAATAATTGATAAAAATGAAACGATACACGCATCAACAACTCATTGAAATTATTGAAATCTATAATATAAAAATGAATCGCAAAATGTGTTGTAAGCGCATAACTCAACAACGCCTCGACCAATTTGGCCAAATCTTTTTTTAAAATGTTCGTTGAAGTTCAAGGATGGTTTTTACGGCGAGAAAAATTAGAATTATTGCTGGAAAAACCCTAAAAATAGCCCTTTTCTTTTTTAATAAAAGGCGATCTATGGTTGGTTCAAAACTTCGAAATGCCATATTGACATTTGGACAAAGGAGGTTAGTTTTTCTTCCACAGAATCGCATGTCAAGTGAATAGTTAAAAGTGCAGTAGGTCTTACCACAGAATACCTAACAACGGTATAAGAATATTCTATGGTAGAACGAAGTTTCACGGTATTCAATAGAAATGCAATAATAAAATAGAACGAGAGAAATGGACTCGCTATTTTCGATAAAATAGAACGTTGTGAAGTTATAAGCCATGAAGTTGTCTGGCAACGGTGGATTTCATTTTCTTGAAGGGTAGGAAATTCAGAAATGGTAGACTAGACTAGAGTATGAATGGCGATGTATACAATTATTGTGTAATTTGCATAGAACTTATAATAACATGGAAGGCTATTATCAGATCAAGTTGGTGGAACAGTGAATTTTTACCGGAATGTAAAGTAAATCGGATTGTGACGATCAGCATCAATCGTGAATTGTCCATTTTCATCTTTTCTCTATATTTTTGAAATGTTTTTGATTTATGTTTGGGTAATAAATATATTTGCGGAAATAACTGAATTCAAAATTGCCCATAATTAGTAATTGACATATTATTTTTGTATTTCTGTTTTTTTTTATGGCATGTGTCTCGAAAAGGCAACAAGGAACAGATCATTCAAACAAACATATTGATCCATTCCCCGCTCCTAATCTCAGTATTAGCAGAGGAATGTCAAACGGGGCACCATACATTTCTGCGTATGATGCAAGAGCACAGATAAAAACCTCAGCAAAAACTCTGTCTCCCCGTATAAGTGTAGGGTTATTGGATTTGTTTTCAGATATTCATATTGAAGGGCATCTTCTTCTACGAATGTACTTCTTTTTTCATTTCTTCAAAGAGGTTGACAAAGCATTTTTAAAATCTGTAACAGCTCCATTTCATAAGAATATATACATATGTATATATATTTCTGTTTTGTGTGACAGCTCATATCCATGGAAAAGATGACGTTTGACAGATGACATTTGACAGATGACATTTGACAGATGACGTTTGACAGATGACGTTTGACAGATGACGTTTGACAGATGACGTTTGACAGATGACATTTGACAGATGACATTTGACAGATGACATTTGACAGATGACATTTGACAGATGACATTTGACAGATGACATTTGACAGATGTCATTTGACAGATGAACAGATGACATATGACAGATGACATTTGACAGATGACGTTTGACAGATGACATTCGACAGATGACATTTTACAGATGACGTTTGACAGATGACGTTGGACAGATGACGTTTGACAGATGACGTTTGACAGATGACGTTTGACAGATGACAGTTGACAGATGACATTTGACAGAACTTTTATTATGCCTAATTTATCTCCTGCTTGAAAAAATTGCAATGGTAAGTTTATACAACTTTAACGGGGGTTTCACAAAGCATATCACCGGTGATCGGAGCTTGATCTAGAATACTCGATTTGACAGTTCAGAAATCTAACCAAGCCGTTGATCTTCGATCCCTGGTGATTGCGTTGTGAAATCTACTGTAAGTATAGGCACGGCCTTCTTAAGATAAAGATGGCTATGGTATAGGTGATAGGTATTATTTAGGCGAAACAAAGTTCGCCGGGCCAGCTAGTTCACTATGAAAATGGTGAGAAATTGCCGTGAAACTCGAAAACTTTTAGGTCGTCGTGAAGCACCTTGTCGAACCGCAATACAGAAACCGAGATTTTCTGATTTAACACCTTGCGACGTCTTCCTTTGGGGCCATGTAAAAGAGAACCACCAGCGTCGATGCAAGACCTCAAAGATGGAATTCGTGAGGCTATAGTGGACATAAGGCAGCCACTTTACGATTTGGTTATTAAAAATGTCATGAAACGGATATGATCCTGTAGTATGATCATTTAGCTGATGTTATTTTCCATTTTTAACGGCATACCTTCCTCTTCATAATGAAATAAACAGCCGATCATTAATCTAAAAAATGACATTTTTCTTTGAATTCCAATATGACACCTCAAGTTATTGAGGATGGCGTTAACCAAGTTATCGCGTCCACTTATCTTGCAAAATGTCAAAACGGGCGCTGAATTGGTCAATTCTTGATTGTTCTACAGTTTTCAAGCTTCATCTGGGAATTTATGCGAATTGCCGAAAGTCTTTAGATATTTAATTTCTGGTAGTTTCTAATGAGTCCTAATAAAGATGACCACTTGATTGAATATTACAAAGAATGTCACCGGTAAGCATTTACATCCGGTCTCATTAAATGGTTGTGAAGGTGTCCAAAAATTAACACCATTGGTGCAGTAAAATGTTGGCAAGCCTGGAAATTAAATAATTTGACGGCTGATAGTTTAGGTAGTTAGTAAATATGGAGCGTTATCCGATAGAGCAACGTGTTTTCATAATTGAACAATCTGAAGACTGAAATTTGTGATTAACATTCAATTTAAATCTTGCGTGCATGTTTGTACATTATTACTTCTTGAAATATCACAATACCAGAAAACCAAGCGATACAGAAACTGTGAGCTCTAATCCTAAAGAAAAATAACTAACGAATAATCTTGAATCTCAGTTGTTTTACTAGAAATGGATCACCTTTTTTTCCAATATTCGAGACTCTACGTTTTGAGTTTAGATTCAGATGTTCCGATTGATCCGATCCAACAATGTTTCGGGTGACTCATGCAGGAAATAAAATCATCACGGCTAAGTGAACAATTTCGAAAATGCTCGCGAGCTGACCTCATTACGAATGTATTAAAAACGAGGAAAACAGAAAGGAAGAGATGGCGCAACTGGTGATACAAGGAAGCGTGGGTGATAAGCAAGAGCTCGTTGTACCTTATACGAAACGCATAATTGAAAGGAGCGAGTTACAAAGAAACGAATGTGACTTTGAGAGTGATATATTGCATTGCAGAAAATGTTATGAGTTATTCCGCCTGATCTTAATCTGTTATTGTTCGTGGATTTCTCCCGCGTGTGCGCATTCGTTCTATCGTTATTTTCATAAATTAGACGGCTCTTTTGGGGCATATGTTGATTTATACGAAGGGTGCTCTAAATATACCTCCTCTGATGCTGGTGCTTATTTATAGGTTGTGATGAAGTCTGAGTCAAGTACTTCAATACTCCAAAACCCTTAATGTCAACACTTTTCATTTTCCTCTGCCAGCTTTGCCTCATAGCAATACGCTATTCCAATCACTGGTTCTTGGACAAAGGAAGAGTCCATTGGTCAGAGCTTGCGGATGTAATCTGTAGGTTGCTAATCTAGCCTAGCTCCTGATGAAGTTATGGAGAGGTACGAGATCTAAAGGCATCTCCATGCTGCCCAAGATGTAGCCCTGAAAGCTACAGACACCATGAGACAGGCCATTTGGTGAAGTGAAAAGTTTCAGCCACTTCTTGCCAATGAGTGGGCTAAAAGAAGAGTTTCTAACTTCCTTCGACTAAATAAGCTCTGCATTCGTGCTCATTGGTGAATCGCTTCTGTCATCTGCCAACGCTTTTAGAGCAGCTTGGCCGTAGATAAAAAAAAATTATTGACCTCTCTATTAAGTCACTTTCTGATGGCTGCTGTGTAAACCAACCAAATGCGTGAATAACCAGTTTGGGGCAGTATCGGAAAGCTTTTTTCATTACTTTAATTGGTACATAGTAATTTTATCCTAAAACAAAATAAATACTTGCACGTACTGTATCTGTCTTCGATCAACATTTTCTATCAAACATGGTAGTAGTTCGAGAAGTTGTATATACCAAGGACATTAAATAATTTTCAATCTCCTGAAGAAAACAACCAAAACAATTTCAATCAATGTCCAAAAAATATTCCTCAATTCAGCATATCCGAAAAACATATAATTATTCAAAACGAAATATAGCAGACAGCAATCACCAGGATATAGTCGAGTAAAAAACTGAGACGGTGAACAAGACGGTCGGTCAGTTTCAAATTCGACCAAATAATGATACACTGGCAAAAACTGACCTTTCAAGGTTTTTGCACATTTACCTGATACAGGTAGATATCGCGGAAATGGTTCCAAGGAAAAAAATAGTAAAATAGTCGGATATAAGCAAAATGAAGTGCCATGTAGGTACGGGGGAGACCGAATATGACATATTTCTACAGTTCGAGAAATATTGCAGCTATAATTGAATTCGTTCAGACAGCAGATTATACATTTAAAACGAAACAGACGAGATAACCGGCGGAATAAATTTATTTCGGAAAAATGCTCGGACACGTCGATCTTTGTTTCGAAGGGGACAACTTGTAAGGTCAAATTCACAACTATATCGCTTCAACCCTTAGTGTTAGAACACCAACCCCTAAATTTCGAATAGGAAAGATAGGGTGAGTGATACCTCATTTGAAAGGTCCTTTTATCCTGAATTCAGGATATTGATTTTTTCTTCATTTGATTCATTGATTCTTGAGATATTGACATTTGAAGTTGAAACAAAGATGGTATTGTCGTCAAGCAACCTGTCTGAATCAATCGAATTTATTATTCATTCATTCTGTAGATTTGATGAAACTCCATAACTGCCATACACCAGACATCAAAATACAAAGATAAAATTTTAACAATGAATAATTAGTCAAATAATTGATGAATTCACATAGCATGGTTAGCGGAATGAATGCTACTGTACGAAGGCCTTTCAAATGAGGTATCACTCACCCTATCTTTCCTATTCGAAATTTAGGGGTTGGTGTTCTAACACTAAGGGTTGAAGCGATATAGTTGTGAATTTGACCTTACAAGTTGTCCCCTTCGAAACAAAAATCGACGTGTCCGAGCATTTTTTCGAAATAAATTTATTCCGCTCGTTATCTTGTCTGTTTCGTTTTGAAAAGCCCACCCTGTATATGTAAATGAACAGCAGAAAATACTGCGGTCAACCATAGTTGACCACTTCATTTTATTTTTTAATACATGCCTTTTTATCAAGGAAATGAAAAATAATCAAATTCTCCGATGAGAAAGATCATAATTTCTGAAACACGGTATGATGTGGGTTTATATTCGATACACAAAAACGTCGATATTCCGAATGCTTTCAACCTTTCCAAAACGTGAAGCGTTTATTGCGTGTCTTTAGTGCGATTTCGTCATCGTAACAGTTCGTGATTTCTTTTGGAGGATCACGAAATAAGCGGACCCAACATTCGTATACTTATGCAACGGTCCCATTACCTCACATTCGTGGCTTACATGAACGATGACCAACAAAAATACCATTTTAGTTTCATATACCTACATTGTTGGTAAACGAAAACGAGACCATAAAAGTTTTAGCGAACAAATCTCGAAAATTCGTGTTTTCGTAACTCTAATAAGAATTCAACTTTTACTTCGTTTGAGAATCACTTCTCGACAGCTGACAGAAGATGTTTGCTCTCTATTACAAAATATCACTTAATTTGTATGCGATTATTGATGGATTAAGAAGCAATCACGGTAAATTATCTTGTAACCGCCAGATTTGGCCACTTTACACTTCTAGATCGTTATTTGTGGAATCTACACTAATATCTATACTAATATTATACAGAGGAAAGATTTGTATTTTTGTGTGTTTGATACGAATAGGCTCAGAAACTACTGGACCGATTTCAGAAATTCTTTCACCCTTAGAAAGCTACATTATCCTTGAGTGACATAGGCTATACTTTCACCCAAAAAAATCAGGGATACCTACTATAACTTCAATAATTACAAAAAAACAGCCATAATCAGCTATTTTCACGTGCGCTGCAAAAACCGTGAGACTTACGTGGATACAATGTATGACGGAAATGTACCTCTTGAATAATTCTACAAAAAAGTCCGCGATAGCATATATCTATCTCTCAAGATTGACTTGCTATTACCTATTTATGGTAATCAGATGTTTTCCAAAATTATGCACTATTTGGGAGCGTGTTCTTATGAATTGGGTATTGAACCTCCCACCTAATACGTTATATATCCCCAGTATTTAATTTAGAACGAAATTGCCCTTCACATCATACAATTACAACGAGTACATCAAAAGATATGGCAGGTTGAAGTGTTGAAGATGAAACCGCCGCGTGAAACAAATTTCTACCCGGGCGAAGCTGGGACGGCCCGCTTGTCGTAAATAAAGAAGCTAAGAAGATTTTAAGAATTATCATTTTACTACGAATAATATTGAGATAAAATCTTAAATTATCAATGTTATTGAAAATATTCGTTTGACATAACATACAAATATCGTATTTCAATGATTTTCATACAACATTTGAAATGAAGATGGTTGTCGCAACTGCAAACGTGACAATAATATCAATGAACACTATGCATAATCTTTAAATTAAGTTTCATTCCATGATTCAATATTTTTCATAATATTCACATAAATTTTAAAATTCTCAACTTTATTTAAATGCTTGCGAGCTTTTTCATCTTCCAACACAACGAACTAAAAAAATTCTTCAAAATTAAAACTCGCTTAACCGTAACCATATGAAATTCTCTAAAAAATTTTTTTACAGCTGCCACATTTTTGGAATGCGAATTTATAGTTGATCCAAAGTTATTAGAAGCAGTCATAAAAACTTTCACAAAGATGTTCCCTCCAGAATCCAGATGTTCCTCTGTCGGTTTCATGGCGAATATCGAGCGAACATCTGTATGAACTCCTCTACAAGTAACTTTGGATCAAATATTCCAATAAGGTGGATCTACGGTAGATGAACGAGCGTTCAGAAGCTCCTGAAACGTCAGTTTTTTAAGTGACCCATTTTTCATGTCACAGGTAAATCCAACAAGTTCTCTTGACTACGCTAGCAATCCTGTTTTCTCGACAATTAGGCGTTCTATCAAAACAGATGAATTTCATGCCTCCAGTTCTATTTTTAGTCCAAGGTCGATCAATTTTGGAGGAGGATGTTGAAACGAACGGGAGTGGATTTCGAACATGCGTACAACTATGAAGATATATAATTTATGTGCATTTATCATTACAATACTTCCAAAAGTTTGAGAAATCGGAAAAAAGAAATATTGGCAGGGTGAAAAAGGAAGATATATTTCTGTAGCTACGTTGAGTATTCTTTTTTTTTTACCTCCTTTACTCAATTCTCTATTATTCTTTTCAAGATTCGACGTGACGAAACTCAAAGCACTAGCGTGAAGTCAGGAACTTGTAGGTAGATTCGCATTTGCCAGTTCATGAACAGAATGGATATAAAATTTTTACAGTTATAAAAAAATTGACAGCAGCTGTCAAAGAAATATGTTACAGAAATAATGGGATTTTTTCGATAATTAGTTAGAATTCAATATGGTTCTGATCACGCGATCTAGACAAAAATGTAGCTTAATACTTGAATACGTCATGCTCTAACTAAATGCAAAATGTTATATCTATCGAGTAGTTTTGAAAGCGAGTCAAACGTTAACGTTGACGTTTGAAACCATTCCTAGCTCAGAATGAACAAAATACAAACAAATGAAAATTTACAGAGAAATGGATCTCAAAATGTGAAGAAACCAGGTTGTAGAAACCAGAACTAATTTTGGGAAATAGCTGACAATCTTTAGTCTACATTATCTGCCTATATGATACTCTTGATTTATGATTATGGTCTAGTTCCTCAATGCTTTTGGCATTTTGAAATTTTAGTCCCTATAATATAGCCTGGAAATTATCCACCACCCTTCAATAACATCCCAAATTAGCATCATAAATCATGGTAAACATATAATTGAAAAAGGGCAGTAAGAAGAGGATTATATCTTGAAATATTCTTCCAATTGCAATTCTACCAATAACATATATAGGAAATGAAGATAATGGTTGGGAGAATTAATGTGACATAAACCATGTATGCCGGAGCTTACTACGCTGCTGTGAAATCGCCTGGTTTTTTCCCATATACTTTTTAAGAGCTTTTTAAATTTCACGACAAAGAGGCAACCCTCATGAAAACCCGGCATAAGAAATGGAAAAGATTCATGGAACCCTGAAAGAAGTCAGTTCCATCATTCGATAAAGAGTAAACACTGACTAGCGTTACTTACAATTCCGTTGATAAAAGCAAATTCTTAGCGGATATATTATATATTTCTGATATCTAAAAGTTTTTCGCTGACGAAATAATAAATAATATTTTTCCCACGTTCCACTGATACACATAAATAAATCATTTCCAGATAACAGCGTATCTCGGGAAAAGGGAACGTTCCATTTTGATTAAATGGAAATTGGAATGCTTCTCATGGATGCTCGGAATGAATTCTTCATCTTTTGAAAAATAATAAATGACTTCTCTGGTAAATTCCTTCACACAAAAATTATGCGAAATATTCTCGCTTTGCAAAAGTTTATTGGCGAAAGAAAACGTTTCATCGTGGTCGTTTTGAATAAAGTGACACCAGCTTGGAAAGAATTGAAGCCACATAAATAAAGCGAAAATTTTTATTTTCCACCTAATTTTAAACTCCTGTAAAAAAAGTTATTTTTCGGTTTTTTCTTAGATATTCGATTCAAATTGGGGACAGATCTCGGGACAGACTAAATTTTATTGTTTTTTCAAGAATTGCCATTAATAACAGAAAAAAGAGTGTACCAAATTGACCACATGATGAATGATTTTTCAATTCATTTTTGTTGCACTTTTACGGTGGGTTTCACGAAGCTCAATCACCGGTGATCCGAGCTTGATCTAGAATCATGTCGATTTTTCAGTTCAAAAATCATAGAATCAAGCCGTTGATCTCGAATCACCGGTGATCACGCTTTGTGAAACCCACCCATACGGTGGGTTTCACGAAGCTTAATCACCGGTGATCGGAGGATGATCAAGAATCAACGCGATTTGACAGTTCAAAAATCAGAGAATCAAGCCGTTGATCTCGAATCACCGGTGATTACGCTTTGCCTAGCCCAAACCCACCGTAAAAAAAATATAACCTGCCACTAATGCTGACTTGTGAAGGCATTTTCATATTGATGGATATAGCATGAAGGATTACTCGTCCTCAGACACTTGTTGAATTAAGGGCATTCAGAAATGGTGTCGCAATGTTTACATCGAATTGAGGAAATGAATAAAATGGCTTTTTCCGAATCATTTCACTCTTTCCGAATAAATCTCCGAGATCATACCGATATCAGTAATTATAAAGCAGCATATTGTTCAGATTCGATTAGGATCACGTCAACCTCGACCCATTTATCGGGGACCTTCGAGAACTAGGTCAAGTAGAATTATTGCAATCGATTCCACCAGTTCGCGATCGAGCTTGGAGCAAAGGAAAAAAAGGACTCACCTTCTAATTTCATGCCCACCTCTAGGCACTTCTGGAATCTGCAGAACGGGCAGCGCTTCCTCTGAGTCTTATCGATGTGACAACTCCTCTCAGCCACGCACGTGTACACCTTCTTATTCTGTACGGTCCTTTTGAAGAACCCCTTGCACGACTCGCACGTCAACAGGCCGTAGTGATATCCCGACACCTTATCTCCACACACAGGACACAGTTCTTCTATACAGTCTTTGGTGTCTGGAATATCGCCGGGCGTGAGTGAGGTGGAAAGGCCAGTGATCTGGTAACCTGCACCTCCCATCTCTATTCCGGAGATGGCACTGGCTCCTGAAGAGAACAAATACGAGGAATAATTATTGTCTATTTGATTCATTGATTGGGACATCATCATCGTGTATTGATAATGGGGCGGCATTGAATTGTTCGATTGTTGCTGGCAGATTGAGTCGTTATAGCCGGTAGGTATGTCGTTGGAGACCGGGGGCGAGCCGTAATTAGGGGGTGGCATCGGACTCGAAGATTGAGAGCAGGCGGCTTTCGAATCAACGGAGTTCTGTTCGAAAGGGGAAGATAATAAGAGAGTAGAATGGTTATCCATTTCAAGTAACATTTCACATCTGAACACACATAGAGTTAAGTGATGTCACACCTTCTCACTGAACGACAGTTCAATAAACAATTATTGTTTAGCAGTAAATCCCACATGGGGGTTGTGATCACAGCACTTTAATCCAAAGGTAGGTAACAAGATCGTAATCCTTGTCGGAATCACTGCGAACACTCGCGACGTGTTTGTGAACGGACTGGCAGGACGTTGCGACGCACGCTTGTCGTCGAAGAAGGTACCCAACGGACTGACCAGTCTGGGTTCGAGCGGGGACGGTCTGAACGATCGGAACCCCTACCGTGGCACTTGCAACAACCACGGGGGTACAATGGAAAATGATTAGGCGTCCATGTAATAAGTGAAAGTGACTAAGGACTGCTGACCCACTTTCCCGCGAAGCAGGTCTATGTTAGAGCTCTTGTGGAGTCATACGTAGTCGCTTACAACACGACGACGGTGGGGCGCTGCAGGACTTGGTAGGGATGTCCCAGTGACCCAGTTTCGGGACGCGCAGCATGTGCAACGCGCGCATGGGACCTCGAACGTACCTACGGCACGCACAGGATTCCCCCGAGTCAGGGCAGGACAGGAAGATTTTTACCTTAGTGTGTTTGCCATGTCCTTGCATAACGGGAACAACGGAGACGATACCGCCGCCGGGAGGAACGACACGTGCTCGCAAAGGAGCAAGGTTAGTTTCGGGACGCCGCGGGATCGATAGCCGACGTCGGTAACGTCGCGTCGCCTGATCAGCTTCTTCCGATATCGTTTCCTGTGAATTTTTTTGGGGGAGCGTGAGAAAACTATAACCGGCTCCGTATGCTATCGACGCTTCTCGACACTGTTATAATGTCGAATATCTGCTTGAAAGGATGATTCATTCCTGAATACTTATCCGAAGACATTTTTCCTTCCATATCAATACCGGAATAATAAAAAAAGTTTTTTTCGTTGATTTTGTCTGCACGTTTAAATCTGAGTACAGGGTGACCCAAATTGCTTGATTTTGGCTGTTTCTGCTACTTCTATGCTAGACAAGATAGGTGAATATGTTGGAAAGAGTCCTGGGCTCGATTTTCGTGAAAACTCCATAACTGAAAGCCGTTTCACGATATCTTCATTTGCTTTGAAGATATAACGAAATGTTGATATTTCGGCGATTTCAAAAATGTGCCATAACTTCTTCATTTTCTAAAATACAGGGTCTTTCACGAGGAACCTCACCTCACCCATATTTATACGGGAAACTACTGAACGCATTTTCATGAAATTCAGCACTTATAAGTATTTCACGATGCTGATGAAATCTAAAATATTTTCAAGGCATGAGCACCTCCGGTTTTTCCGGAAATGACGTCAACTTCCGTTTTTCAAATTAGAACACCATTTTTTTATTGCAGAAATAGATTCCTTAGAAAATTTCAAGTTATTTTGATGTAACATTTTTCAGTTTTGGTTGGAAAATTCTCTCTGAGCGGGAAAATTCGAAAAATAAATCGAAAATAGAGCTCCGCTGAAACAAGAATAACTTCGAGGTTTTTGGATGGAAAATTTTCATTTCTGGGATTTTTCAAGATGTAAGATTGATGTATCCACTTTAAAAATCGAAATCGCGATTCATGATACAGGGGGTGAAAAAATCGCTTTCAAAGTTAGGGATGACAAAATCGTGAAAAATCAATTTTTTCAAATTAGAACTCCATTTTTTTATGGCAGATATTGAATCTACGTTAAAAAATAATGTGAGTGTATGCATCACACCCTTGCCCTAAAATGGATATTTTCTGAGTTAATATCCACTTTAGGGCAAGGGTGTGATGCATACACTCACATTATTTTTTAACGTAGACTCAATATCTGCCATAAAAAAATGGGGTTCTAATTTGAAAAAATTGATTTTTCACGATTTTGTCATCCCTAACTTTGAAAGCGATTTTTTCACCCCCTGTATCATGAATCGCGATTTCGATTTTTAAAGTGGATACATCAATCTTACATCTTGAAAAATCCCAAAAATGAAAATTTTCCATTCAAAAACCTCGAAGTTATTCTTGTTTCAGCGGAGCTCTATTTTCGATTTTTTTTTCGAATTTTCCCGCTCAGAGAGAATTTTCCAACCAAAACTGAAAAATGTTACATCAAAATAACTTGAAATTTTCTAAGGAATCTATTTCTGAAATAAAAAAATGGTGTTCTAATTTGAAAAACGTCATTTCCGGAAAAACCGGAGGTACTCATGCCTTGAAAATATTTTAGATTTCCTCAGCATCGTGAAATACTTATAAGTGCTGAATTTCATGAAAATACGTTCAGTAGTTTCCCGTATAAATATGGGTGAGATTCCTCGTGAAAGACCCTGTATGTATCTAAAACCGGCAAAAAATTTCTACAAACACTTTTTCATTAGCAATACGACACCGTATTCAGTTGTTTTTATCTCTTTTATGCAGGGTGAAAAAAAAACAACTTTCTTGCTTTAAATACGAATGGTATTTTTTTTATCTTTGTTAGGCAAAAAAATATCAGCTCTTCGAAAATATATATTATGTCGATATATTATTCCCATTAAATTTTTCTGTTCTGCTACTTTCATAGAATAATGTATGACATACTCAACTTTTAGTAATTATTCCACTTTTTTGCTATTTCTGTCTCAAATATGGAGATAATATATCGACATACATATACGATGAGCTGATTTTTTTTGCATAAAATGGGATAAAAAAAAGATACCATTCGTATTTAAAATAAGAAAGTTATTTTTTTTCCACCCTTTATACAAGAGATGAAAAAACTGAATACGGTGTCGTATGGCATATGAAAAAGTGCCTGTAGAAAGTGTTTGCCGTTTTAAGATATTTGAGAAAATGAAGAAGTTATGGCACATTTTCGAAATCGCCATATCTTCAAAACAAATGAATATATTGTGAAAGGGCTTTCAGTTATGGAGTTTTCACTAAAATCGAGCCCAGGACTCCTTTCAACATTTTCACCTATCTAGCCTAGAAGAACCAGAAACAGCCAAAATCAAGCAATTAAGGTCACCCTGTGCATTCACTTGGCAAAACAAATTTTAGCGAATCAAATACGGAATATGTTATAATTTTGCCGTTTTTATCCATAAAAAGGAAAATGTTCCGCTCTCGATTTTTTTTTCTAATATAAGTTGTTCAGCTAACTTTATGTCTTCTGATATCCAAATAAAAATGTCATCAATAAACGAGTAGCTAATCATTTGTAATTTTTGTATCCGTAAATTATCTGTTGAGAGAAAATTGCCGCATTTGTATTAAAAATGAAAAAGGTCACCTGAAGCACGAGCTTCATTCACCTTGTAGCTATTCTTTCTCAAATAATTTATTGATTTGAACTTCTATTTCGATCATGTTCAACGTGTTTATTTCGCACTAATTCACTACATAACCCTCTATTGCCATATTCCTGATCCGAACCTATATCATGAAAACAGCAAGTTTATAGGTTTATTCATTTATTTATACATTTATTTGTCGTTAATTTGCTAGCATTTTATACGGGGTGTTCCTTAATTGGAGGTACAACAAAAATTGGAGATTCCTTGAATAATTTCAAGAAAAAAGTCCAATAAACAAACGTTTTATTTTCGATATCTGTACGAGCTGGTATAGAACAGTATTGATATGAAGCCGAATTATTAAGTGATAATCCAACTGAAGATCATTTTTTGTTTAAAAATATAAGTTGCTCTGCTTATCAAAATCGACTTCGCAAAACACAAAAACAAAAAATAATTTCAAGAACTATCAAAATAATACCGGTTTTATGCCGCTTTCATTGGCTAAAACTGAATACTCATCTTCATCGATTCAATTTCCGTCGGAATCTTCATCACAAGCATTTCACTCGGCCACAAGATTTTGTCGTTCATCCCTTATTTATGCGTGAAGAGACAAATATTGACGCTCTTGTTTTTGAAAAAAAAATCAGAGCTCAATCAATCTGGCCGTCGGAAACTACATATCTGCAAGACGAAAGTCTTGCACAAAATTCAATCTTCAGTATTCACTATCAAGATCAATTTTTGTTTAAAATAACGCAACTTTTCATGAACAATTGAGGAGTTTGTCATGCACCCTCAAGGGGGTTCAGTTTTTTGAATGACAACCCTAACTTTTGTTGCTGCAGATAATTTAGTTAAGTGTTTGAACAAAGAAGTACTTGTTATTCTGCAACTGAATGATTTTTGAGAACGATATATTCAAAAACAAATACCATACAGGGTCACATACGGTATTTAGCACCTAAGACGTTTGCACAACGGAACTGATTCAAAAAATGGCAGGAGGCGTCATTTACAGAAGATGAACAGAAGTCCTACTAGAACAAAGTGGACCATTCTGAATACTTTATTTATACACCGCTTCCAACTCCAATAGTAGGTACATCACATTATATAACCACCCAAGCGTTTACACCTCCACATAGTTTATTTCTAATTCAGTTTAGATGGGCCATGTTAACAAATTCCGATTATACGACGTCACAATATCCTATCCCACAAGTAATAGATCGGAACATTTTACGCATCTGCGTACGATGTTTGTTTATTGGCAATTCGAAAGTACCAGCAAAATTACCTGTGAACACATTTCACAACATTTCGAAGAAAGTCCAACCATTTATGATGTCTTATAAAATTTTGGAGAAAGTAGGGGGATAATAAAGTCCCATATTTCTCATCCAAATGGGAACAGTTTATGGAGCATTTTGTGACTCTTCATTCACCCTCAGGCGCCGCCAAGGGATGATGGCAAATTTTGACTTGGCCGTTTAGATTTTATTGGGGTAGAATGAAGGAGCATGGCAGGAAGGAAGTCAGAGTTTATTAGGGCGGGTGACTTCTGTCGGTTGAACAGACGAATTGAAAACAACGAACTTGATAAATGTGTTTCGAATGACACCAATCTGGAATTTATGGAACAGTTTTGGTAAAAAAAATTGGAAAACTGGAAATTTTTCACAATACTAATATTTTATCGGAAATTCTTTCTTACGAAATTTGTTACCAGAAATAGGTACTTTTTCTCCGGTAATTCTTCCTCCAAAAATTTTTCCCTGTGAAAGTTTCTTTTCTCAGTTTTTGACCTTCGAACATGTTTTGACATAACAATAATCGATTGGTTTTGGCCTCTCAAAAATGTTTTTTACCAGGAGTTTCGGATGTTTTGAAATCGCTCAAGAATCTTTCACGAAAAACAGTGATTATCAAGGATTTTCAGTGATAGTCATGATGAATCGATATAATTTCTTGAATTTATGATAATGTTGATTGCGATTTCAGAGAAAGTTATATTTGTACACCTCTTTATAAAACAATATTTCCACTTTTCAACATTTTCTTCCGAAAATGTATCACTTTCTCTGCTGTAAAATTCTGTATTCCGCTGATTCATTTAATCAAAAAACACATCCAGTTTTATGTGAAGGACAAAAAATGATTTTATGGATTAAATACATAATACCCAATAGTATAGTACCTACGTTGAAACAAAACCTTTATCTATTTAAACTCAAATGAACCTCATTGAAAATCCTTAATTGCCCTTATCACCAAAATAACAGGACATATCAATTGAAATTGTATTTCTCATACTTGAACATATAACCCTAAATAATCTGCAAGGATCCGTTCCTTTAAAAATGCTTCGAAACGACAAAAACTAACAAGCTTTCCGATTCCATTCGGACAAAAATTCAAACGCGTAGAACAAGGATAATGAGAATTTTCATTTTATTTCGGATGAGTTGAAAATGGTTTTCACCGTTTTTTCGAGTACTTATTTCCTCACAGTCACAATTCAATTCCTGTTGAGATATTCGCGAAGTTTGAACATTGAAAATAATCTCGGCATCAAATAAACGATAACGCTAAAAAGTAAATATTTGCAATGTTTTGATATTCGATATTGCGGAACAGAATTCCGAATCAAGCAATTGGATATTTGTTATAGGAAACGAAAGCGAAAGTTTTTTCAGGATGGAAATAGAACAATATTTGACTGAACTCGGTTTACTTCAAGTTTCCATTTCACGCGTGGTCAAAAAATAGTTCTATGCAAGATGTGATTTTATCTTGGGCACTGAGCAAATAAAAATTTAGGTTCGAACTGAGAAACATTTGGGAAAAAACATTTTATGTTTCATGGTTGTTGCGATTTGAAACTGACAGGTATTCATTCATTATCAAATATTTGAATAATTCATCATCAAATTATTCATTTATTAGTTTGTTTTGGTTCTCTTAAGGTTCGATCTCCGCCATACGCAATTATGAATGCTCATAAACCAAGTCGAATAACATAGAACGAATAATAATTAATCAATTCCATACTCGAAATGCTGATTATCGCATTTTTACCTTAATAATCCTCATTTCGAGTGGATGTACCAAAATACAATTCGGGTCTTGACAAATTCGTAATTTTTATGTCTTCATTATAAATCATTAACGGTCGTCATTTCCCACACAAAAAATTGCAACAATTGCCGAACTCAATTAAGAAGCTATAACATTCAAATTGGCATAGTTTTCGGGAATTACAAAACAATAAGATATTCAGAGCGAATTAACTCAATTTCCTGTAAATTACATTCGACATTACCTGTGAAATGATATAAATACCGACATTTCTCGAAATTTGGCCACCTGATATTGTATCTAGAGAACCAAAATTGATTTACATTGCCATCCCCACCCCATCAACCTTCTCCATCAACCCTCTAAAATTTTTGAATAGGGAAAGTGGGTCATGTGGTACTTTTTTTGGTAAGGTCTTTGTATCTTCTTTACAGGCGTGCAGAAATTTTCAAGAAAAATTTTTTTTTCAAAATTATGTACATAGTTCAATATTTTCAGTATGTGCACTTCGTCATGACTCATTTACTTTGAGACGATAGTACCTGGTGAAATTTCACGTGAGGGGGTTGAAAGTTGTACATGAACAAAACTGTAATGGTCGACTTTCATTCGGTGACAAATTTCATCAGGTACCATCGTCTCAAAGTAAATGAGCCATGACAAAGTGCACATACTGAAAACCTCCTTGTAGTAACTAATTTCTCAAAAAAAAATTTGTCTTGAAAACTTCTGCAAGCCTGTAAAGAAAATACGAAGACCTTGCCAAAAAAGTACCACATGACCCACTTTCCCAATTAAAAAAATTGAGAGGGTTGATGGGGATGGCACAGGGTGCAACAAAAATCCTTCAAAAATGCATAAAAATTTGGTAAAAGTGAAACGAAAATTGACCTGTTTCAGGATTTTGTTGCCAAATATTTTTCTTTTAAGAAAATGAATTTGTTCCATAATTTTGACGAGCACTGTATAAACATAAAATTGCTGCAAAAATTGACTTTTTTGATCTGAACTATATCTACCATTTACACGAGTCAAACCCAAATTGGAACGAAATGGTTATTCCTAATCTAGCGTCGTAAATCTTTTGAGAGCATCAGTTTCGTTTTCATTTCACGGAGTCTCGTGGAAAACCCGTTTCTGAAGCGTCAGCCAAGGACCCAAGGTCACTTGGGACCCCGAAGCCGGCGGTTTGACAGGCGTGGAAGAGCGTTCTATCGAGGTCGTCATATTCCACGGCCCCGGTTACCATTCATCGAGAGAACTTGTAAATTTTCGCGGGAGGACGCTCAATGAGATAGTGGTTGCCCTCTCGTTCCTCCAACAATCAACATAGTGCTTTGGTAGAACAGCCGCGGAAGCTTTTTGGCTGCCGTTGAGGCAGTTTGGGGTGGCGACACAAACTTCGGGCCCCGTGCGATTTGGTGGATGCGCTGTACTGAATACCGGATTGAGCTTCTTGTCATTTCCCAATTTTTCATCTCTTAGAGGAACACAGGGTGGTCAGGAGGTCCCACATTCTTCTTTTTGTTTCCCGTCTAACAAGTTATCAGTTCCTTTGTATGCTCTCATTGCTCCTTTGCTATTACTGCATTTCAACATATCACCGCTTTTTCTGTCTACCCCACCTACTCACCCCGCTAATCCAAAAATTTCCACATATCTCTCCGTATTACAGTGAATGCTTTTTATGGATCGTATTACTGCTTGTACTCCTATGTATATGGTCGATTAGGGTTTCAATGTTTCAAATAGTTTTACATTTGATGATTTATACAGTGCGTGTCGAAATTATGGAACGAATTCATTTTCTCAGAAGAAAAATATTTGGCAACAAAATCCTGAAACAGGTCAATTTTCGTTTCGCTTTTACCAAATTTTTATGCTTTGTTGAAGGATTTTTGTTGCAACCTATACCATCCCCATCAACCCTCTAAATTTTTTGAATGGGGAAAGTGGGTCATGTGGTACTTTTTTGGCAAGGTCTTTGTAACTCCTTTACAGGTGTGCAGAAATTTTCAAGAAGAAAATTTTTTTTTTTTAATTGTAAGTTCAAAGAGGTTTCAGTATGTGCACTTTGTCATGGCTCATTTACTTTGAGACGATGGTGCCTACCTGATGAAATTTGTCACCGAATGAAAGTCGACCATTACAGTATTATTCATGCACAACTTTCAACCCCCTCACGTGAAAAATTAGAATGTGTAAAACACTGTGCTCCAATTATGGTCTTAATTGGGTATATATTAGTTCGTTTCTACTGAAGTTGACACTTTTCACGTGAGGGGGTTGGAAAGTTGTGCATGGATAAAACTGTAATGGTCGACTTTCATTCGGTGACAAATTTCATCAGGTACCATCGTCTCAAAGTAAATGACTAAATGAGCAATGACAAAACGCACATCGTCGCCGTAAAGTCAAAACCTCGTATGTCGAATTTGGTAGGTTCTCAGATATTTTCGCAATCTATTGAAAAGGATCATTCTGCACATCGTGAAAAAACTCTTATGTCCATATCGCTGATGCTTTAGAGGCATAATCTGGGGGCACGGCAGTGCCCCCGCCAAGTCGAGCGCGAAGCAAACACTGCCGTACCATACTTTACAGTTTACAGGAACCATTTAGCCGCATTTTCAGGATCCTATTTGAGAACCTCTGGATGAGACCAGAACGCTTAAACTTTCGTCATCCAGTGAGCTCTAATCACTTACTTAAAATCCAAAATTTCAAGTATGTAGGTCATTTAGTTCCGAAGTTAAGCGAAAGCAAAATTTCGCATTTTCGACACTCACTTATACACTCATGATCATCAAAATAGAACTAGTACTTCCCATAAACTCAGAGAGCTGAAATTTTGTACAGAGTTAGGGTTTAATGGCCACATAAAGGGAAAACTATAAAAACTAGGATAATCGAAGATCTGGAGTACCATTGTTGTCACGTCACTTGAGCTCACGTGCTATCACGCAAAATCACATCATTCTTCGCAAAATGTGCAACCATATTAATGCATGGAAGTTTATGCGCTTAGAAACGCATTGTTATCATACTCAATATGTGAATATATACCTACTATAGAATATAAATTGAAAAAAGGATAATAATCGGGTGATCAGTCTTATGTTATGTTTTTTAATTGTCTCATTTATTGTTCAAGGAAACGATAGGTTTCCGAAAGCTAGACCGGAACAATAAATGAGACAGTAAAAATTATCACTTTGTATAAGACTGATCACCCGATTATTATCCTTTTTTCAATTGTTATCATCAGATGGGTCTGTGGTGAGATGGGAAGAGAAAGAATTATATCCGGAAAAAATCGGGTAAATGATGGGCTATATGGACAAGTTTGGTATAAAACTATAGGTTTTCGAGGACCCTGAATTCAATAAAGAATATTTGGAGGCTCTATCTACCATAGTTCAGAACCGGAAAAGAAGAATAAAAGAAAATAATTATTTTTAATAAAAAATCTACTCCTAAAAAGAAAAAAAAATGTGTCAAATAAGAAAATCAAATGAAATAAATCAATATGCTCACGTTTCTACAAAAAGAAGTGAAATCCCACCAAAAACATTCTGTAAAAAACTAGCCAAGTCTCGATGGAGCTGCTTGTTTATTTCTAAAAAGTAATGAAATCTAGACAAAGTCGTGCCAAGTCTAAGGCTCCTTACAGAGATTTCTTTTTTATTATAGTTAATGTTGTGTGACTTGGCCGTTGAAGGGTACACAAGGGTACAAAACCAGGTGGTCCATGACACCATTGCTCCAATCTGTCGCCAGAAACGCTACCCATCGACGATGGAAAATTGCCACTTGGAAAACGTTGATTCAATAACCAGTCAATGGAAGGCTTGATAAAGCTACGTATTTCAATAATACTTATGTGTTAATACTTATGTGTAGGCGAGCCTGAAACAAACAGTTTAAAATTTTTTTTCCAGTACGGCCGGACTTCTAATCATTGATAGAAGACAGACCGTCTGTACGTCTATTTTATTTTAGATCGGTTGTCGATTTCACGATCCAAAAAGATGAGACAGAAGTCAGCATTGTCAATGCTGAATGCATGTGTCGCACAATCCACAACAGCCTAAAATGAGACACTAGCGTTCAATTACCAATACCAGTATGGGCTATTATCTCGCTTAACAAACATAGGTTACAACAGATATAACATAACGTGTAAACAAAATCGACTTGTACTCACTAACGTATAAAGAATGTTCAACGGCCAAGTCACACAACATTAACTATAATAAAAAAGAAATCTCTGTAAGGAGCCTTAGACTTGGCACGACTTTGTCTAGATTTCATTACTTTTTAGAAATAAACAAGCAGCTCCATCGAGACTTGGCTAGTTTTTTACAGAATGTTTTTGGTGGGATACATTATACAGTTGACAAATGAAATTAATCTGATATTTTTCGAAAAATAAGGTTTTTATTCGTGTCTTATTCGAAATGCTATTTTCAGACTTACGAGGTTTTGAATTTACGGCGACGACATACTGAAAACCTCTTTGAACTAATTTAAAAAAAAAAATTTTTCTTGAAAACTGTACGCCTGTGAAGAAGATACAAAGACCTTGACAAAAAAGTTTCACATGACCCACTTTCCCCATTCAAAAAATTTAGACAGTTGATGGGTATGGCAGAGGGTGCAACAGAAATCCTACAAGAATGCATAAAAATTTGGTAAAAGTGAAACGAAAATTGACCGATTTCAGGATTTTGTTGCCAAATATTTTTCTTCTGAGAAAATGAATTCGTTCCATAATTTTGACGCGCACTGTATATCTCAATTGATTATTGTTTTGCAGCGTTGATTTTGAGTTTATGTTGTATTCAAATTTCGATCTCTACATACCTATAATTTTTTCTTCATTTTTGGGTTCATCGGTTTCAGAACTAAGAACATACATTTCCAGGAAGTTATCCGGCTTTTTGTCCAAACCTGCGAAAGACAAATTGTTTTATACAAATATTAACTTCTTGAACCATAATGGTTCGTATTAAAAAATAAATGATTTTTCTTCACAAAAACACCTCGAAAATATAATTGCAAATGCAGCGTAGATTTCAACTGATTCCTTTTCAAGAATAATATACTGTGTTTTACCCAGAACTAATAATTTCTTCAACTCGATTTCTTGGCTTTATGATGGTCCCACATTATAGGAATCAAATGAAAACATTTTCAAATTTTTTCTCATTTATATGTGATTCGTGGAAAATCAAGAAGAAAAATGTGTGAGCCGCTGCTTAGAACATTTCTTTTCACGTATTGGTAGCCACCGGCAATGGTCACTGTATGTCTTCTGGTGAATAACTGAACAGCTAAAGTATGTGGAGGACAGTATGACGTGGACAATATTGTCCCATTATGATTGTGGGATATATCAAAATACCCTTCTAAGATCCTTGGTGCATGTCTAGAAAGAATCGAAATTCGTTGCTTAATACAAAATTATGCCTTTCTTCTTCCCAATACTGCAGTTCTCTGTACCATTTCAAAATGCAGTCGAAGGAAGTATTAATCGTGGAATGAAGGTATATAACAATACGGATATAGTGACACTTCATCAGAAAAATTACTTATCCTGGAAAAATATTATCGATTTCACATTTTGTGGCTTCATGTGTTTGGTGGACTATACGAACTTTCCACTCAATACTTGTTTTCGCTCAAGAAATTTCCAACTTCATCATCCTATATCTCGAAAACTTCGAATTTCATTAGGGTTCCATTCAATCCACATCCCCGAAAATAGTCGGCAATTCTCCTGTCTCATCAGGAGGAACAAGGAGGGAAACCACAAACCAGGTCAAACGGGATACGGAAAATTCAGGTCACCCAGTTTCTCAGCCAACAGATATGTATTTACTTCCAAATAACAAATAAACTGATCTCACTTTTATCTTCATAACCCCGTAATACGCTTGTGTAAAAAACATTCTGAATTATTTATTTCCCGATTTCCTACAGTTGACGCGGATAAAACCTGCTGCTCTACTTAATCGCACGGCGGATTGATTATCCCGGTTTATTTTCGGGATTTTTGGCATATGAAAAGCTGCGTAGTATGTAAAAATAAGGTGATTTTGTTGCAAAGTAGGGCTGCCCATTTTTTGTTCGGCATGAAGCGTATTTTCATCAAAAATAAACACAACCAAAGTCATTTAAAATCATTATGTATTCTACAGAAATATTTGGACTCTGAAGAAATTCAATTACAAAAAGTTTGTTGATGGGTGCATATGAAGTTCACGATCGAGAGGAGGTCCAGTGCACATAATAATAATAATAATAATAATGTTTATTTGAGAACCTTTCTGACAAATAAACTTAATCACAGAGATAGGGAATCTATCCGTGCGTGATCTGATAGAAAATAAAAATTATAATTCTTGCAACTTTACAAAAAAATAAACAAATGTATATACTCAATGTACTCAATGTACTCAAATGTACTCAAATATCCCATTATGTACCATTCGTATAAATTGAAATAAAACCCCCATCCGATCCAGGGGTACTTGCTTGGTTAAGGTCGAGCAGCGTCATTTCCAGGGGTGTTAGGTGTCATCAACATGGAGAATAAATATTTACAAATTTTATATACTTATTCAATCAACCTTGCCATTGTCGTCAACAATTAATCAGATAGTGGACTATATGCATGCCTAGGGGTATCAAGTTTGATTTACAAAATTCCTGCAGAACAATCTTTTTCTCTCTTGGATCCACATTTTTGCTTGCTTCATAAAGATTTTGCGGTGACAGTTTTTTTTGAGATTTTCTGGCAATATATCATATATTCTGGGCGCAAGATACAAATAATTTCTTTGTCCAATTCTTTTAAGGGCTCTTGGTCTCTGATGTTTGTCATAATTTCTTGTTGTATGATTATGTTCCAGTTTATAAATTTCAGTTTTTTTCTTATGTATACTCTTCAAGATTTGTAGTACATAAAGTTGACGTATATCCATTACATGCGAAATAGTAAACAATTCCTCACTGAAAAAGCGGGGTGGTTTTCTATGAATGATCTTGAGAATATATTTTTGGGCCATTTCAAGCTTTTTCATTATATTATCGTATGCCGCACCCCAACACAAGATACCATATGAGAGCTGGGATTGGACAAGAGAGTAATATACGGTATTCAAGTATTTTATGTCCAAGTGTTTTCTCAAGTGCCGAAACTTATAAATAATCCCCCTAATTTTTTTGACGACACAGTCAATGTGCATATCCCATTTCAGATGTTGATCTATTGTTACTCCCAGATATTTAATGCTGTCTGTTCTGGGTATTATGTCACCATTTCCCACCTCGAGATTTTCAAAATTTGGAAGACCTAGTGCGTAACTGGCAAAGGGTAAGAATTTCGTTTTTGTCAAATTAACTGTGAGCTTGTTTGCTCTAAACCAACGCTTAATCTTTTCGAAATCATATTCTGCTTCTATCTTAGCTTCCTCCCATGTATCGTGTTCATATGTGAGTACAGTATCATCCGCGAAACTAATTATGGTCCCCTTTTTAGGCATAGATAGTAGACTATTTACATATATGACGAAGAGGATAGGGCCCATGTTGCTAAAGATCACCCCTCTTCGTTTTTATCTCCAATTTAGAAACACTCTGTATTCAAAGCACGGATTCGGACAAGGCTTTTTGACTTGTATCTACTCTTTCAGGAGTTTTTGGATTTTACCCAATGTCAGGTGAAAAATTGGTGACTTTATAGGTAACTATACTCCATTCACAATTATAAAATCACAACTCTGGCCATGGTTTCGTTTTCAGGAATTGGTGCACCTGATGAAAAATCTGTGCGCGTACACAGAATATGGTTAATGACAAAACGACGATGCCAGTTTTTCTGTTTACATCAAAGTAAAAGTATCAAAGATTTTCCCCATTTTGTTAGGTCGTATCGATCGGCAATTTTGGGGAGAAATATCGATAAGAAATCGCCTATTTTTCCGTTCTTCGGCGTCCAGAAGAAGTTTCGTGCAAGTGTCATTTTTTCCTTTCACGAGTTTTGGCGTGAGTACGAACGGCAAATTTGAATTGGACCAAAAATCGATTTATAAGCATAAATAAAGCGAAAGTAAGTACTAATCGACCTTTTTACACTTGATAACGAAGTTTTTTTAGGTATCTGGCCGTTTTGAAAGATTTCAAACGAAATTCCGGTCCCCCAGAAGTTTGGTTAGTTTCGGTATCGATTTTGGTGCTCAAAATTTATTTGGAATGTTTTAATGGACAAGAAAGGCCTCCTTATACTATCTTCTAACGGAAGCGACCGGAAAATATGGTTCAGGTAGAATTGAAATGTGTCACTGGAGCTTTCATTCCTTTGCCGAAAGTAGAAAAAGGCTATATTGAACCAGAATACATCGGTTTTTTCCATATTCCAGGAGTTTGTGTCTTATTTTAGAACAGGTGAATGATAAATGTGAAGCATATGTTTAACCTATTCCATTTTATTTGTACAAACCTACACTGAGAGAAATAATAGCCAAAATGAATAATATTGATTTATTAGCGGCAGATTTGTTTATTGAAAAGAAAGTTTCTTCACAATAAATAAAGCTTTCAAAAAACACAGGCTAAATGTGAAAAAATGGTTCTCTATAGCAACATTTAATGTAGTAGAACAAATTTCTTAGTGGAAAATATATTCATTTGATTGTCAATAAATTCCTTCTAACAATGAAAAATACATTTTCCTTGGAAATATTCGAAAATTTATTATTTAAACCATAATATATTTGATTTTTTTTCCCCATATTCCTTTATTGTTATTCAAAATTAGTTTATAATCAACGAATTCGGCAGTGGTGGGGTGGGTTCGAAAGAGTTCGTTCAACATGACGCATGACGTCGGCCAAGTGTGTCGTCTGACAGTCTGGCTCCAGGCCCAGGGCGCCTGGCTAATACAAGAAAATAGTGTCTAGTGGTGCTCAGATTATTCTGAAATCTGTGGTGGTGCTGTGGCTTGTTTTGGCGCATGCGTTTCATTTCGCGGTTTATTTCTCGGCGTGGCGATCTGCGACTGCGACTGACAGCAGTTTCACTCTTTCAGATTCAGAGATTCAATGTTAAATAAGTGCTACATTATAGATATTAAAGATTAACGCTTTTAATGTAATATCTATAGCGTTGTGTTTCGGTGAAACGAACAGTGTATTTTTACAGTGATGGAGAATTTACTTATGGAAATGGGTGAATATGTGGAGAGATTCAGAGGTTTGTAATTATGTACATTAGACTTCAGTATTTCCAGAAGACCTCGGTCCCTCTGGGATATAGCTTTTTTGATTTGATTCACATTCACATGTTCACTAGAGTACTAGAGGACTAGATAATAATAATATATTATTATCGAAATTGGAAAGTTCTGAAAAGCGTCTTCCCTAGCATATTGACTGTTAAAATATTTATTAATAACAAAGAAACTATTTGATATCCACTAAAATTTCTTGACTCAAAACTAAGTTTTTTGATTGGAAGATAATTCTTCATCAATAAGATAATGTTAAAAAACGTGTTTTCAGATAAAGGCGTCACTCTCGAAGTATTGCCTGAATTGTTGGAGAGCAAGACTGCACTAAATGAATTAATTCCGCGAGTTGGAAACTTTATCTAATGGCCTGTGTGCAATAAATGTTCACAAAACAGAATAAATAATATTTTTTGTTATATACCAAACATGTATTGTGTATATTGTTGAGTTCTGAAATAAATATATGAGAGCAATTGTTTATTTATTTGTTATTTATTATATATTATATACATCTTAATAATCAATAATCAAATAGCAACCAGTTAACAATTATATGGCATCATTTAAAATGTCAATTTTATATATGAAGAATGGACTTTAGGTATTAAAAATTAATGAGTTAAATAACAAAATGACTTATTTAAAATAATGATACTGCTGCTTTAATTATAACAATTATATGATCATAATTACAAAATGTTTTTTAAATATTATAAAATATTTATTCACTAAGAAAATATATAAGTATACCCAGTAAATAATATTATTTTAATGAAAAATAATCGTTTGTTCGCATTAAAGAAATGCACTGTAAGAAATCATATGTTGAATATTAATACAGGTAAGTTAGTCCATATTTGAAACAGTTATTTGTTAAGTATAAATAAAATTCATTAAATATAAATGAAGATTTCTCTCAGTGTACTGTGGTAGTAATGTATGAATATTTTTTAATCCAATAAATTACTATACAATCAGAATATTTTACTTCTTGTTCATAAGATCAAATAAATAAAATGTCGTCAAGTCTTGAACTTTCAGTTCAAGAGGATAATAAACATTAAATCTTCACAAGCATGCATATGAAAATTATGTGAAAGCAATGCAATTTTTTTCCATGGCGAAAAATAATATATTTCAACAGTGATCTCTTGTACTTTTCATGCAAATGACTAGAACAGGAATCCTTTCTATCAATTCATATGAACGTTAATTATTTTCGTCCATCACATCTTTTCCAATTCATTCACATTCTGAGAAATACGCTAAGAATGTAGAAAGGGCAACATAGTGTTGACTTGGAACATAAAAATATTTTGAAAAACGTCATTACTTCGATACAGAGTGGAATGTGTCAAATTTCCAATGCCAGAGCTGTGATTTTATAATTGTGAATGGAGTATAGAATGTTATTTTCATCGTTTCGAGTTCCAGAGGATGAATTGAACTATAAAAGTAGTTTCTGAACAAAGAACGCAATTGTTTCAGTGTGTCATTTTTACGTCAATCACCAACTAAAAGTTGCATGATTTAGAGCTCGAATCTTTAGTTTTCTACGTCAAGTCTATTTTTTTTTGTCTATCTGAACCTTCTACAAAATATTCAATAGGTAGATTGTGTTGGATATTCTATATCCCAAAATGCATTATCTTTTTCCTACAAATGTCCTCTTCCAAATTCACTTACTTATTTTCATAAATTTTTCCTCATCCTAGAAGTACTTCATAAGAAGGAAGTTCAACTAACTCAAAAACTGCTTAATCAATAATGAATCTCTAACAATCGGATGTAAATAGATAAGGCAATGAGTGTCACAGTAAAAGTTCAAATTCCTAATCACTCCTCAATGATGAGAATATGGACTGACCAGAACAGGAATCTGTGATGACCGAAGGCATCAGAATCAACCTGCTTACAGAAATGTACCTCCAAGAGATCGCAAGCTCCACAAAGAAAATCCTGCGATGTATGATCACGACAGTAAAAGGCAAACTGATGAAGCTGGAAAACGAGCCCAGTGAAAATGTTACAACTGGACAAGAAAACTTTGGTGAGTCAAGAAAGTGAATTCGCTCACAGGTCTATATCATCTCCTCTACCACCTGTACAGATTATACCAAAATAGAAGACTATTGAAAGGATTCAAAGTATAATATTGAAATGAACCATTTCGATAAAAGTTGTAATCGTTACGACATAATAAGCCATGTGCAAATAAGTTTTCGAATCCATTCCACCAATTTCAACTCGACATGTTGAACATCTAAAAATCTTCATTAAACGCATATTATCTAAAATACACGAAGTTTCACTTCGTCTGAGCCCGTGATGAATCATAATACCGACGTAAATTTTTAATGGAAATTTTCAGACGAAAGCAATCATCGTTTAAATTTTTATAGACCCGCAAATATAACGATGCTTTCATGTGGCCATCCAAATGAAAGTGAATCGCAACATAATGTAACATAATGTAATAGCTGATGATGTCTGAACCAGTTTGCTTGGCCCCGTTTCACAGAAAACGAATTCATCTAATCGAAGTGTGTCAATTCTACAATGCTATTTGAATATTCGATGATTTATCTGTTGGAAGTATTGAAGAAAATTCAGTGGTTACTAACGAATTGCAAGTACAAAATGCTATTTTTCTCATTTTTGCTTCTGATTAACTCGATTAGACAGGGGATGTTATGGAGGCGGATGTAGAACAAATTGTACACAAAAAGTGAATCCAAATATCAAGCCTATTTCAACCGCCCGAAAGCATCTCGAAGAACCATAATGAATGCAATTCCCCATCTCAGATACCAATTAATCCATCATTAATTCTCTTGTTGCCAAACAGCCGATATTTACGTGACCAGACAGAAGTTTACGCGCTGCACCGGATAAGTAGGCTATTCGATGAAAGTGAAATTGAGAATGTTATTGTTTTACTTTCGTTCGTAAAAAGTGAATCTGTAAACGTCTGGTCTGGAGAAATTACCAACGTTTCGTCAATGGTAATAGGACAGCTCATACTCGCACTTTCTGTTGGATCTGTTGCAATCCGCTGAGTTGCCAATCCGTGATGATATTCGTGATGTTGAGGGGAAAATGTCGACTCGAAATTACGAAATGTTTGATGGGTGTTCGTGACTCACAGCGCGTATTCGGTTGTATCGGAGGAGTGATATTTGGGACATTCTTGTGGGATGATCTAGCGGAATTTTCGACATTCAGGTTGGTAACACTGATTTTTCGGTGTTCGCACTTTTACCCACTCGTTTTAAGGTTCGGCAGAAGCTCCGTATCTTGATTTTCTCACGACCGCCCTCAATCTACAGTTTTTGATTTCTACTCTTATTACCTGAAATTTCAATTTCTGTAATTCCTTGTGTTTGTTGAGAAGTACAGTTTTTACTGAAGAGCTTCATCAGACATGCCTAAACTTTTCGTTAGAAAGGAAAGCTCCGCAGCTTTCTCTATCATGTCGTCCTGTAGACCTCAAATATTTCTTTAGGAAATGTTTCCTGGTTTTCTCTGGAAACTGGATCATTAATTCCGTTTCTGTACATGTTGTTATTTGATCTTCATTTGTCAGCGCTTGTTTTTCCAAGTCACATAAGAGACATTTTTGATAACCACTGAATGTAATAAATATAAAAACTTTTCTGTGCCATTTGGGGTTTTACGGTCGACCAAATACCAGGATAGGTAGGTAGGGGAAGTACGTACAAAATGACATAGGGTTTTATTTCAGAGGCATAACTTGTTAGTAGTGAATCACATTAATGTCATATTCTATACCTATTGTCTTTGGTCCTTTCTTCACCAAATCTAATCAACCTTTATGAAATAAAAGTATCAAAAAATAAAATATTCTCAGATAAATTGGGATAAACGATATTCATTTTGTCCGAATGCTATGGACAAAATGACATACCGGCAATAGGCAACTGTATTTTTATGCTTATAGTTACAAAACTAATGAGAAAGTTAACGAATGAAACGCTTGGTTCTTTTAGGAACATCAGCACAAGATGCGTGAGCCCAATGCACCCAATGCATGGGTCGTAACCAGTCTTTTCGAGGGCTAATCCTGGAGAAGACTGGTCTTTTCGGGAAAAAAGGTCATAACAATAGACAGTTGGACAATCGTCTTCATTATCTCGAAAGTTGCTAGGAAAATTTTCTTCTTCATTGTCTTCTTCAAATAATGCCCTAGGGACGTGTCTCCTTTTCTTTGGAAGAGGTATGGGCTCATTTTTTGATTTGATTGCAATCATATTTAGGTGTAGAAGTTGAAACTGAGTACGTTTATCGAGTCTTCGGCTCACGTTCGCCTTGTCCACTTATGAATCGTCCAATAGGGATTGGAGGAACCTCCTCATAGGATCACCAATGCATCTTAATCTGGCTCTTCGTTTGCTGATGGAGCAATATATCGAATTGATACGAAAAGTAGATTTAACATAAAAAAAGCTTCGTGAATACAATGACAAATAAGTAAAGTTCGAAATGAATGCAATATGAAAAAATGGTGAAAACTGGTAATTTCTTCCAAAAATTTGGCGCGATAAAAAAAACTCGTGACCTCTTGATTTCTGTTATCACTCATAACGACGGAATGAACTAGAGAAGCGCTTGCGAGTTTTCAGAGGTTAATTGAACCAACTCGGGTCGTGTGATTTGGTAGGCAGTTCCGCATTTGATACCTCCAAACTCAAATTATGATGCCTATGTCATTTTGTCCATATATGTCGTTTTGTACGTATTTCCCCTACATTTCCGACATTGTATGCTTTTGAGTTTCGAAAGTTATAACGGAACAATGGAGATACCAAAATATTGTGATGTTTATCAGCATGCATAAAGCCAATGGATGCATGTTGTCTGTGATCAAATCGTCGTGTTCAGGACGAGAGTGGAAGCAAATCTTTGTCAGATGAAATGTGGACAGCCAACCCTGACTGACCTTTCAAGAACATTTGCAAAAGATTTATAAAGTACTTAGACTAGTGTTCAGGACCCCCATAATCTGAACGAATATAACGCATTGTTCGAAACGAATCCTAGTAAAAACGCATGAATCAATATTAGCTCGGATCTCTTCAACCAAAAAACAAAAAACCGGCAAGTTGATCACAAGAAAGAACTTGATGCTACACACAAATTGAAAGCCTTCAAATTTCTCGATAGCGCTTGATAGTTCTTATTGGAACCTTGGTTATACTGCAAGATGTCTTCGAAATCCATACTTTCCATCGAAATATCGAATACGTGCCTTCATAAGCTCTATTTTCGGAGGAGTTAGTGAAAAGGGGTTACAGTCCACAGCGACCTAAAGGTATATTGAGCCCCCTAGCAGAGCTGTTCTCATCGCGCCTCCTACAGCTCGTCTTCCAGTCCCAGAGATTTGATGAAATCCAGTATCTGGGACGGCTTCAACGGGGATAAATCCTCACTCCTACAAGTTTCTTGTCCAAAGAACTCTTTCCTTTGGCTTGCAATGGCACAGCATTCCGTAACCAGATGAATAGGAGTTTCTTCCACCTCCCCACAGAATCTTCACTCGTCAATATCCGAAAAACCCATTCTCAACAGATGTTTCTTTAGGCGACAATGTCCTGTGAGAAAGCCAGTGAGTAGGTGAAGTTGGTTTTTACTGAGATCCAGATATTTTTTTGGAGATGGCAGTTTCAAAGTTCCGGAGGAACTTTTTGGAGATTCCGCCAGAGTTTTTATCTTTCGGCTTTCTCCTTCACCATAAACTCTTTCTTATAGGTGCGTTTTCCTATACCACAAAAGGGTTCTGGGCCAGTGAGTGGCGTTTGTGCGCCCTTTCTGGCAAGTGTATTGGCCTCTTCGTTCCCTACGATTTCCGAATGACCGGGAAACCGGAGGAGTTATATGTATTTGGGTGCAGAAACTGTGGTCAAAGGCTTACAGGTGGAAAAAACTACAAGCAGACATACAGCTTCCCTAGCTCTAGGCGTAGGTTCTTCCCAAACCTCAACTAGTCTTCAACTCTGGTAGTACCCGATCAGTGTCGCGACGTTCCGGATGGCGAAGCATTGCAGAACCGGCAACGCGGCCGATTTCTGTGCGTGATGTCATAACCGCCTGGTTGCCGAAGAGCTGCGTGCCATTTAAGTGTTGAGCTTGTGTAACCGCATTATACGGCGAGCTGACACCATTCCCATTCTTCAGCCGCCCCCCTCGCGGCCTGCTGAGATGCAATGCCTGCCCGCCAGTCGTGCACCGATCCTCCACGGCCCCCCTCCAACGCGTTTTCATCATGCTTTTGCACTTCCACAACTAACAATGGCTACAAAATGGAAACTAGTCCAAGATCAAGTTGATTCCTGAGGTTTATTGCTAAGACGCAAAAAAAGAAACCATTAGCGGAACAGCAGGAAACAATTTCGAAGAGATCCGAGCACGAGAGCGAAATGTAGGATGTGGTACGAGGGACGTTCGTTTAATGCTTGGTAATGATCTCTTATAGCAGACTTCATGAACGGTTTGGCTGATAGACTCTCTCATCTTTCTGGCCTGTTCCCTTATTGAAATATGGTTCAATCATTTGTTCACCCCTTCTGCGAAATAATAATCCTTGGACAATGTTCGACGAAGGTCCAAACTTCAGTTTCCTATTGATGTTGCTCCCATCCAAGTTGAGTAATGTTGTTCTGGAGTGATCATAACAAGATCGAAACCTAGGACAACATCTACTCACTGGATGGAATGGAACTTTCGTATAGTCCCCCTGGAAAATGGTTTATGGCAAGATCGTCTCAGATGTAGTGGTCATTGATCATCAATGAAGACTGTGTATCTGTTTAACCGTTTTATTATTTTGTTGCTGCCCAATTTGTTTGTCAAAATGGAAGGTGAGGTTTTTTCTTCACTTCAAGGCAATTCTATATTAATAAGAGGTGCAATTTCTTAAAAAAAACGGAAGCACCGAACTTATTGAAACATGTGCAGTTTGTCTGCAGTATTCCTGTATCCAACGCTTTCGTAGAACGCCATTTGCCATAAGAAAAGTGCGGGGTCCTTTATAATTGTGCGTTCATTTCAATATAAATGCTAGTTGCACTGAATTTAAGGATGCCATCTCAAGCAATAATAATTGTTGAAGGAGGTCTCATGACATTCTGAGTACTTTAAGATCTGGACAGTAAACTTTTTCGTAATACATATGTAATATGAACTTATAAACAAGCTATAATAAAAAAATCATTTTTTTAAACAAGCTTTTATAATAACAACACTCATTCGCCATTTTGAAGCCGCCATCTTGAATTCCTCAATTTTGAAAAATCGTAATTTCCTACCCAGAAAACCCCCAGATACCAATTTTGAACAGAATCTGATCATAATTACAAAACTCGTCCGCCATATTGTAGCCGCCATCTTGAATTTTTCAATTTTGACGGAAGAATCATCATTGTCGAACCCAAAAACCCCCAGATACTAATTTTGAATGGAATCGGATGATAATTACAAAACTCATCCGCCATTTTGAAGCCGCCATTTTGTTTTTTTCTATAAAAAATATTTCATGATGCATTGTCACCAGAACTATGTACACCTGCCAAATTTCAAATCAATCGGACGATTAGAAGTGTGTCATATTCAACTTGCAAGATTTGATTACAGACAGACACCGGGACAGGTGAAACTAAATAAAAGCTTGTAAAAATAGAAGTTGTCCGGTCTTTTCATCAAATACAGGGTCTTTCACCAGGAACCTCACCCATATTTATACGGGAAACTACTGAACGTATTTTCATGAAATTCAGCACTTATAAGTATTTCACGATGCTGATGAAATCTAAAATATTTTCAAGGCATGAGCACCTCCGGTTTTTCCGGAAATGACGTCAACTTCCGTTTTTCAAATTAGAACACCATTTTTTTATTGCAGAAATAGATTCCTTAGAAAATTTCAAGTTATTTTGATGTAACATTTTTCAGTTTTGGTTGGAAAATTCTCTCTGAGCGGAAAAATTCGAAAAAAAATCGAAAATAGAGCTCCGCTGAAACAAGAATAACTTCGAGGTTTTTGGATGGAAAATTTTCATTTTTGGGATTTTTCAAGATGTAAGATTGATGTATTCACTTTAAAAATCGAAATCGCGATTCATGATACAGGGGGTGAAAAAATCGCTTTCAAAGTTAGGGATGACAAAATCGTGAAAAATCAATTTTTTCAAATTAGAACCCCATTTTTTTATGGCAGATATTGAATCTACGTTAAAAAATAATGTGAGTGTATGCATCACACCCTTGCCCTAAAATGGATATTTTCTGAGTTAATATCCACCTTGTTACGGGCTAGTTATTGGACTGTGCTCTATATAAGAGAATGGGAGGCTTTTCATGTTAACTAATAGCTCATTATTTCGATAGTTGTCTATAATTATCATCATATCACACTATATGGATCTTGCAGTCCTTTGAATGGAATGTTTTGTGAATGATCGATAATGCTTGTCAGTGTTTTTTTTTTGTCATGTCAGCGCGATTAAACGACAAGAAGTTGCTGTATGGTAGTTGTCGCTTCGTGCTGGTATTCAACCGACCTTATCTCATCTCAAAAGATCGATCCTGATTTCTTGGTCTTTTTATTTTATTCATCACTGTTGAAATGAGTTCATTACTATTTGCATGAAAAATCACGAATTCGACTGAAATTATACTGCTCCATGATAGTCAAGTTCAGACATTGTTGTCGATTCTTGTCAACCAGATGTTCATTTCTGACGAACCAAATACTTACTCTCTTATAATAATTTTTTTTTGCTCCCCGTTTGATAATTTTTCAGTTTCTGTCAAGCTCTAGTCGTTTGCGTTAAGAAGAATTTTTTGATAGGTTGATACGGCCCTGAAAATTCTGGATAGAAACTGATCCAGTATCCAGTCTTTCGAGGAGCGGTATATATCCAACATTGGTGGACATTTTGATACAATTCATCCGTTGAAGAAATATGAGAAATCTATATTTAGGAATATATGTATATCGAATAGCCTTGATATCTTTTATCATTCTTCATAGACAATGCTTCTAACCAAGTATCGGTGAAGTTTGGACCATTCCTCGAAGGACATCCAGTATACGATTGAAAAAATTCATCAGATTCTAGGAGTTGGTTATCTCACGAAAAAAAAACTATTATAAGATTCTCAATTCCATATAAATATGGATAAGAACGATTTCCCAACAATGAACCGACCAATTTCGGTGGAGTTCTACACGGTAATAACCAACAATGAAGATTTGAATAAAAATAAAACTGCGTACTTTGACGAGTTTACTCAACATTCACCAAATTGAAATTGAATACGAATGCAGTCCTTGACACAAATGCTCGCAGGACCGGTCTCTGTTCTGCCGACGGTTGGGGAATATTTCGATATTATTCAAAGGAAGACCACGTTTGTGATAATACGCCACATTGTAACGTGGTACTCAATTATACGAGTCTTAATTACTCGATTATTTTATAATTAGAAACCGCTCATTGAATCGACCGCAGCGCTGGTAGATCTCAGATGTGCCAATTTCGAAATTCACAAATCGAGCGTGTCTTGTTTGAGTTGTTTCATATACAGGGTGCTATTGGAGGCCGTCTTAGAACACCGATAAACTATGATAGTGACATTGTATTAGGTGCGCAGCTAAATTTCCAATGTTTTCGTGTGAAAATGCAACTTCATTGTGAAAAATATAACTGGGTTTTAACGTCTGTGAAAATAATTCGAGAAAGAGTTAATGGCATGCAGATAATTTTTCGAAATTCGGTAAAAAGTTTGTTAAGGGGTAATTCTTGGAAATACGAAACACTGGTATTGCTTCTGTTTACGTATTGTTTCCCCTTAGAATCTTGATAAAAACACTGATGATTTCAACTGTATATTTTTAAACTAATAACACGTTACACGAGGAAAATGTGGTTATGTATAACCTTGAGATAGTGGACTGTTAACTAATATTTATTTGAATTTGTTACTTGTTGATATTTCGTCAACGTGAAAGAAGAGAGAGTGAATTTTTGGTTTTAACGGCTTAAAAATGTCAGGTTAGGAACATAGAACTGAAATGACAGCTTCCACAGAACTATGATTCCTCTTTCTAAAATGAACATTGAAATGCAAATATAAATGATCAAACATACCGCCAACCTTGAAACATGATGGTTTCGAAACACAAAATATAAAAATTGAATTTTCTACAAACTGAATATTAACTTAAAACATAACAATCAGACTCAAATCTTAATACTAATTATCTATGGGGAGCACACATAGTTTTTGAATTGTTCGCCTGACTTCTCCATGTTGCGTTTTCACTGACACTACTCTGATGAGACCGTCTGCACCAGGAAAGAGCTTCTGAACCCTGCCTAATTTCCACTTCAGAGGGGGGAGATTGTCTTCCTTCAGAATGACCAGTGTTCCTGGCTTCAAAAGGTTGCAGCTTTCGATCTTCCACTTTGTCCGTTGCTGAAGTGTTGAAATATACTCAACCGACCATCTTGACCAAAACTGCTGTAGTACTTGTGTTGCCTGTTGATACTGGTTTAGTCGGCTGATGTTCGTCTCTTGTAGATCAGGTTCAGGGATGGCTGTTAAAGGTGCTCCGATGAGGAAGTGGCCTGGAGTGAGAGCTTGAAGATCTCGTGGGTCCGATGACAATGGTGTCAAAGGTCTTGAATTAAGACATGCCTCAATTTGTGAGACTATTGTGTGCAAAATTTCGAAAGTAGGGGTGAAGTTAACGTTAAGAACTCTGTACAAATGATGTTTAGCTGCCTTTACAGCTGATTCCCAGATCCCCCCTTGATGAGGTGATCTGCTTGGAATAAAACTCCATGTGATTGATTCAGCTGCCAATGAACTACCAATTTCGTTTTCATTATGAGACAATACCTTTAAAAATTCTTTCAATGCTGAGTTGGCACCAATGAAATTAGTTCCGTTGTCTGAAAATATTTTGGCTGGTTTACCTCGTCTACTAATAAAGCGCTTGACACAATTCAGAAAGGCGTCTGTAGACATGTCACTTACTAGTTCTAAATGGGTGGCCTTAGTACTAAAACACACAAAAATGCACAAATAGACCTTTATCAGCTTGGTGTTTCTGAGTTTGTTAGCCTTAATATTGAACGGACCTGCGAAATCTGTTCCACAGAATGAAAATGGACGTGATGGAGTGATTCTCTCTTTTGGTAAATTGCCCATTAATTGTTGCATGGTAATGGGCCTTGCACGGAAACAAACAATACACTTCCTTAGAATTGATTTGATTTTTGTTTTGCCTGAGATTGGCCAATATTTTTGACGCATAATTGATAATAGGGCTGTTGGCCCAGCATGCAGATTTTGATAGTGCGTAAATTGAATCAGTAAATCTGTTAATGAATGATTTGGAGCAAGAATAATTGGAAATTTTTGATTAAATGATAAATTGATTGCGTTTTCTAATCTACCGCCAACCCTGAGAATACCTTCCTTGTCAATGAAAGGATTTAACGATGCGATTCTATTACCTTTGAGAAGTGATTTGTTCTTTGATAATATTGAAATTTCCTCTGAGAATGCATCAAACTGTGCCTGTTTTATAAGAAAATTGAGAGAGTGTTCCTGTTCCTCTACTGTCAAATATCCAGTATGACGTCTCTTGGTCTTGCAATTCTTGATAAACCTGAATACATATGCCATAACCCGTTGTAGTTTTGTTAATGATGAATATTTTGTGAAGATATCCAGTTGCCGATTGAATGTTGATACATGAACATTGACCTTTTGTTCTGGTATTTCATCAGGTACTGTGATATGATGTTTTGGCCAAAACTCTTCATCCTTAGAAAGCCAAGGGGATGCGTTCCACCACAACTCAGAATTGGCCAGCTCCTCAGATTCGAGCCCTCTGGATATGATATCAGCTGGATTCTCCTTACCCGCCACATGCCGCCATTGGTCAATACTTGATAATTGCTGTATTTCTGCTACTCGATTAGAAATGAAGGTTTTCCACTTGTATGGTTCTCCTCCAATCCAGGCCAGTGTGATCTGTGAATCACACCAGTATGTGATATGCTGAACGTTCATGTCTAATGCCTTCACAACAGAACTTACTAATCGAGACAAAAGTAGTGCTCCGCATAACTCCAATTTAGGTAATGAAATACTCTTCAGAGGCGCTACCTTAGATTTCGCACAAATCAGTTTAACAACGTGAGTACCATTTGAATGTGTGGACCGAGCATAGACACAGGCGCCGTAGGCTTGTTCTGATGCGTCACAATATCCATGAATTTGTATTTCCCTTGCTGTAGGACTTACTACTTGTCGTGGTATCTTGAATTTGTTGGTACAAACAAATGTGTTCTGAAATTTCAACCATTCCGTGTGAATGTCATTGGGAACTGACTCGTCCCATGATAAATTAAGCTTCCATAGTTTCTGCATGATTAACTTAGCCTTGATGATGCATGGACCAACCAATCCTAAGGGATCGAAGGTTTTTGAAATTGATGATAGGATTATTCGCTTAGTGACTCTGTTATTTGTTGGAAGCACTGTTGTTGTGAAATATAAAATATCTTGCCTTGAATTCCAAAGTAGTCCTAACGTTTTGCATGCTCCATCATCCGATATCAAATGTTCGACTAATTCCCCATTTTCCATGTTTGTAATTTCCTGTGAGTTTGAAGTCCATTTCCTCAAATTGAAATGTACCTTTCCCAATGTTTCCTGCAATTGGGATTTTATATGAATTGCATCCTTGATTGTGTTTGCTCCTGTTAACAAATCGTCAACATAAAAGTCCTCTGTGATTATCTTTGCAAGAATTGGATTTGCTTCCATGGTGTCCAAACCAACTTGATGAAGGCAACGCACTGCCAAATATGGGGCTATTGACGTACCATATGTTACAGTAGTCAATTGAAAATGTTTGATTTCCTCCATGTTGTTTGATCTCCAGAGAATTCTTTGCAAGTCACGATAATCATCTTGAACAAGAACTTGCCTGTACATTTTCTCAATATCAGCAGTCAAAACTATGTTGTGCTTTCGAAAGCGAACAAGTATTGAGAAAATGTCTTGTTGAATCGTGGGACCAACCTTTAGTCGATCATTCAGAGAAACTCCTGAAGTTGAAGCACACGAACCATCAAAAACAACTCTGAGTTTAGTCGTTGTACTATCATCCTTCCAAACTCCATGGTGGGGCAAATAGTTGACTGTGTTGGGCTGTTTTTCATCGGTTACTGGTGTCATGTGTCCTAAGGATTCGTATTCCTGCATGAATTTGATGTAATGTTCTCTGAAATTCGGGTTCCTTTCCAATTTTCGTTCAAGATTTTGGAATCGTTGTAGAGCAATGTCATATGTGCTGCCTAGATCATCAATATTTCCTTTAATCAGTAAAGGTACTTTGAACCGTCCATTTTCATCTACTTGGAGCCTTTCTTTGAATTCATTCTCACAGTCTTGTTCTTCTTGACTGAAGAACTTCTCCTTGGTGCACTCCTCAAGTTCCCAAAAGTTTTGTAACTGACCCTGTAAATCGGGTTCCCTTACTAGATTGCATATCCTGTGAGAATGCTGATTTTGATTTATGTTCCCTGAAACTATCCATCCCAACTTGGTTTTCTGCAATGTTGGATGATTACTGTTGCCTTTTATCTGACCGATACACATGAGGTCGTAGAACAGGGAAGCTCCAAGTAGAATATCAATTTTACCTGGTTTGTAAAACATATTGTCGGCCAATTTAATATTGGATGGTATCCTTAAATTGATTTTTGCTGTTGGTATGTCCTCTGTTATTTTGTCTAAAATCAAAAACGATAAATCCACCTGATAAGAATTTACCCTAGATTTTAATTTTGTTTGTGTTGATTCCGTTATGTGAACGTTTCCTTGATTGATGCCAACCACTGGGATGTTGACTTTGTTTGTTGACAATTTCAATTTTTGTGCAAATCCTTTTGTCATCAGATTGGACTGGGACCCTGAATCCAATAACGCTCTGGCCTGTGTGCAATTTCCATGATTGTCTAAAATGTCAACAATCGCTGTTGCAAGCAAAACCTCCGTGGAAACTGTGGATGACATAATTGAAATTAAACTGTTTTGACTATCTGCAGGCTTGACTTCTTCGGTAGTCTACGATTTGCTTGCAGTTCCCTCGGGGTCTGTTTTTAAATGTAAGAGGGTATTGTGTCGCTGTCCACAGTTCCTACAACCCTTCGATGTGCATGATCCCACTTGATGGTTTTGTTTCAGACAATTAAAGCAAAGATTCAGTAATTTGATCTGATGTCGTCTTTCTTTGATAGACAGCTTCAAGAAATCTGCGCAATAATACAATAAATGCTCCTTGTTGCAAAAATAGCACTTGCCTGCACTGTTCACCCTTGATGTCACAAATGTCTTTCTGTTAAGCCTGTGTTCCGTGGTTTTGGTTTCCATTTTTCCTGTTTGTAGTTTGGAATTCATAGTTTCCAAAAGTGCACACCTGTCGCTGATGAATTTGAAGAATTCACACATTGTTGGCAGATTTGTAGAGAGATTTGATAGTTCCCAAGCTTTTCTTGATTTGAAATCTAACTTTGACGATATCAAATGAATAAGAAGAAGATCCCATTGATCTACTGGCTGCTTCAAATTCTGTAACACTCTCAAAATTCTCTTGACGTCATCCAGCATTTTTCGAAGCATGCTGAATGACTCTTTTGTTATCATTGGTAAATTGCAAAGTTCCTGAACATGGCTGTTTATTATCAGTTTATCATTTTGGAATCTATCTTTCAATAGATCCCATGCTATGGTATAGTTATCATTAGTTACTTTTAAAGCTGAGATTACTGCTTCTGCATCTTTTTTCAGACACGATTTAAGGTAATAGAATTTTTGAACATTGCTCAAGCTTTCATTGTCGTCGATTAATGATAAAAATGTGTCGTGAAACTCTAACCATTTACTTGTATCCCCAGAGAAGGTTGGGAGATCTATTTGAGGAAGAACTATAGCATTGAACTGTGAATTTGCTTGACAAACTACCTGTGCATATTGTGTGTCTTGAATAGTTTCTAATAAATCTGACGCTGAAACAATCAACTCAAAATATGACGATTCAAACTGTTCTAATTGTTCATAATATGATTCTCTGTTATCAGGGTCAATATTTATTAAATTAATGTGAATGTCTCCATACGTATTCAGAATTGGCTTTATGGAGTCTAATCTAATTTTTAAACCGCTAATTTGAGTTTTGTCCTGAAGAACCTTATTAACGAATATTTTGAATCGAGTTAATTGTTGTACAAGATTTTCCTGAGACAATTTGAATGTCTGAACTTTGTCTGCTTGACTCATGATTTAAATGTTTTTTCAATTACACACAATAATCTACAAATGAAGGTGTTTTTTAAAACAAGATTACCTTTGACTGACTTGTTGCTCTTTCACCCACGTGTTGACTTCTTCACGATTCTGAATGCTCCTTCAATGTACTGCTTGAATGATTCGGTCTCGTGCTGCTTGTTGATCCACCTGGCTTCTTCTGGCTTGAACATCCACAATGTTGAAATGGATCCCAGAATTCGCCGATTGATGAAGATCCAAATGTGCTGGTACTAATCCGGTCGAAGAACCAAAATGTTAAGGGGTAATTCTTGGAAATACGAAACACTGGTATTGCTTCTGTTTACGTATTGTTTCCCCTTAGAATCTTGATAAAAACACTGATGATTTCAACTGTATATTTTTAAACTAATAACACGTTACACGAGGAAAATGTGGTTATGTATAACCTTGAGATAGTGGACTGTTAACTAATATTTATTTGAATTTGTTACTTGTTGATATTTCGTCAACGTGAAAGAAGAGAGAGTGAATTTTTGGTTTTAACGGCTTAAAAATGTCAGGTTAGGAACATAGAACTGAAATGACAGCCTCCACAGAACTATGATTCCTCTTTCTAAAATGAACATTGAAATGCAAATATAAATGATCAAACAAAGTTACACACCGCGCAGGAATCGAACCTGCGTCTCCCTACTTTCCGGGCAGGGGCTCTACCTCTAAGCCATCAGTGTGTATGATACTTTTTAATAGTGAGAGGGGGTTTCCTATGTGGGGAGCACTGATTCGTCTTCATTAGCCAGAGTTCTCCACTTATCCTTCACTTCACGTCATCGAATTTTTCGATTTCAGTTTAGGTCGGATTTTGGATTCCGACCAATGATGGAATACTAAGCTGAGAATTAATATATAAATGGGTTTCAACGTCTGTGAAAATAATTAGGGAAAGAGTTAACGGCATGCAGACAATTTTTTTTAAATTCCGGAAAAAATTCCTGCGTCTTCCTACTTTCCGGGCGGGGGCTCTACCTCTAAGCTAGCAGTATGTATGAGACGTTTTCCGTTAACTCTTTCTCTAATTATTTTCACAGACGTTGAAAACCATTTATATATAAATTCTCACGTTCCTTTTTTTTAGAATAATTCCGAACGCATGAGTCGATTGGCGGGTAACTCCCCATGCAGAAGGTCGTCAACATCGAGATCATCGTCTTTGAAGCGACGGAACCAATCACAGCTCGTTGTTTCACTTAGAGCAGCATCTTCGTGAACATTTTCGAGCTCTCAATGCGCTTCAGCCGTCGTTTTCTTCGAAAGAAGAAATTTTTTTGTGTCCCTTCGCCGTCCGGTGCCTACTCTTCTTCGATTTTGGGCATTATCAAACCACGCTTGACAACATGTGGTTCGATTTCTGATTTATTGAAATGACAACCCCGCCTCCCGTGACCAATGATTCGACCTCTTTCGAATTCACTTAGCTGGCCAAAATTCCACGTTCACGTGCTCTAGGCATTTCAACAACAACTAAACATCGATTTTGGATATCCTCGAACAGCTGGTTTGTTGTGAAACTTAAAAAATTTGGAAAAAACGACTGCAATATTCAAGTAACAAAAAATGGTTACATGAAAAAACCCAAATTTTAATCATTTCCTACTCCTTGCTATATTATCCATGTTCTACCAAAAAAATTTTAAATTCAAACAGCTACTTCTGGGTGTTGCAGTTTCATTGTCAGTTAGTAACGACTACAATATAAGCTCGGATATAAGTAACAAAAAATGTTTACATGAAAAAAACTTCACGATTTTTTTCCCAAATTTCGATCATTCACTCCTTGCTATACTATCTATGTTCCAGTTCCAGAAGTCCAGAAGTTAGCAAGTTCATCATGTTCAAATTTAATATTTCAAACAACTCCCACCACATACATAGCGAATTTCAAATTAAAAAAAAGGAAGAATAATTGAAAAGGATAAAACAAGAATAATCTGTGAAGAAACTAAAGATGCAAAGTGAGAATTAACGAATGAAATGAAGAATATGATCGAGCATGCATCTCTTTTTGAATCAGATAAAAAATGGGTATAGAACCAACTAAAATACCTGTTTATTTATATGGAATTCGTTTATCCAAACAACGTGAAGTCAAGACACTATAATTATCCTGGCCATTCTGATATATCCGGGAAAACTCAGAGGCGATCACAGGGTACGGGTAAACGGGCAAATTGAACTTCACCAGGGTTTGAACTAGAGCAAGTTCATTGGGTCATCAACGACGTCTATTAGAGCATTACAGCGGCGGCGTATTAGATCTGGGGCACGTGGCCGGACGTCACGACGCTATCGACACAGTCCGTCGGTTTGGGAACGAGCTATTCACTCATTCCCCATCGATTGCCCCCATTTTCCGACTATTTTTGCGTCCGAAAAGGAAACTCTTCAACAAATCGAAAACAAGAGAAACGTCAAACGTCAGTCATCCAGCTGTACACCCTCTGGAAAGGGACGTAATTTCAACAGTTGTAGAGGACTTACAGACGGTCCGAAAGCCAAGGATATCCTGAACACATAAGTAGAACCATTTCGGTACAAATACGATCAAATTCTTGGAAAACATTCCCAGGAATAAAATTAAGGAGTGAGATAAGCTTCACCACAATCTCAATTTATTCGAACATGCTCAACATTGTGTATTTTTGTAGGTACTTATTTTATTTATAATGATCAAAACAAATACAAATGGGTCATCTAAAGCACCGACGTGAAGTCACCTTGTAGGCAGATTCGCATTCTAGAATCCAACGGAAAAATCGTTCATGGTCGCTGATCTGTTATTACAAAAATAATAGGATCTTTTTTCCAATAATTCCAAAGAATTTATATAAGTCAACTTTCGATCTATCACGTCATATATCAGTGACATTATGAATGTCAAACATGACGCACAATTCAAATCTTGCGCTGTTATTGAAACACCCTTTATGGAAAAAAATGGGAAAAAAATGTTCGAACTAGACGCCAATAGGTTGAAAACTAGAAACCCCTCTTAACGAAATGAGCGCTTCATTTGGGATCTGAACCCGCTCTGATATTTTCAAGTTTTAGTAGTTGTAGAAACTGTAGTGGTTTCCATTGATGAAAGCAGCTCATAATAAATGGTACGGATACCCAGCATATAGTTTTTGCATGTTACTTCATATAAATATTTAGGTACTTGAAAGTATATTTCGTTGTTTCGTTTTTTTCTCGTAGTACAACATAATCTGAAAAAAAAATTATAATACAAATAGAAGGATATTTATAGTCTTGGTGAAATATGTATTATCATATCTCTTGAAAAGAAAGTACCTCATTATTTAGGTATTGTTTTTGTATGCAGATCTTTCGAAATAAGTTCAAGAGCTTGAAGGTAGTGTTTGAAAAATATCGTAACGTAATTTATGGCTGGATTTGAAATATCATTCATCAAATATGGATATAATGGAAACTTGAAGCAGTTCTCGTGTTGGTTCTCATAGAAACGATTATTTTTTAAGCGGTCCAACTAGTTTTCGAGCTTCAATTAAATATAATTATCTGAAAAAGTCATTAATTTCATTTCGCCAGCGCGGTGTTGACTGATAGCCAATTCGAAGACCGCATCACTGAATGGCTAATAAAAGTAATAAGCTATCAATTTCAATTCGTAACATTCAGAAACTTATTATTCATTTTATATTGGTATACAGGGTGATCCTAAATTAGAGGTACAAATGAAGAGGGGAGATTCCCTGCATAACTTCAAGAAAACATGGACATGAATATGGGACAGCCAACGTTTCGTTTTCGAGATACAGGGTGTTGACGTTCGAAAGGTGTAGGTACTAGGGAGTATTTGAACGGAAATTATGAAAAACAGGTGGATTGGAGGAGGTGGCCATCAGTCATGGACCGCCAGACTCCCTGATTCAAATAGTTTAAATTTTTTTATATCTACTAACTGGATTTTTATGACAATTTTGATTTTTCTCAGGATTTCGAGAGAATCGTGCAATATTTTTTTCGCGAAATCGGTAGCAGATACGACAAAACGTCAAGGGACCATAAAGTATAGCATAACAGCAAAGGTTCTTTTTTCAAACAAACAATGGCTCACTGAAAGGGCTCACTGAAATTTCTTGAGGAGAACAAAAAAAATATCACCCTGTAGATTTGCAATCGAAATTGGCATGTCACATGGTGTAAACTCTGAACTGCATTGTCTTTGCCACATATCAATTGAACATCTTGTGAAATGCAAATACTATGAGAAGAAAATCTTGGACAAAATTCTTCAACAACGGAACGTTTGCTCTCTCTAAAATTTGCAAGGAATCTCCCCTTTTTGTTTATACCAACAATGCAGGAACACACTGTATAAAATAAATTTCAGTCTGAAATATTTTCATTAATCCGTGAATATTTCATGATGAAAGAAATTGATTGAATTAGATACCAGAGTATATGGGCACAAAACATTTGAGAAATACTTTACAAAGATGCTATGAAATATACAGGGTGTATTTAAAGGTGAGGCTTTTCTTTGACAGGTGATAGAACTCATCAAAATAAGTCATTCTACCGAGAATATCTTATATGAAATGTTCAATTTAAAAATTTTTAAAAAAGCGGCTTATGGCAAAATGATCTGTTCTACGCACTAGAATTTTTTGCAAATTTGTTAGATAAGGAGACAAAAAACAGATGTTGATATCTACGGAGGAGCAGGCGAGGGAGCAGGTTCAGACTGAGGAATTTTCAGATTCCCTAGAAACTAGAAAATCTTCTAGCTTCATTTTCTCGAAAGAAGGGCATATTTCATATACCTATACTAAATTTTTGGTAAAATGACTTATTTTGATGAGTTCTACCATCTGTCAAAAATAAAAGCCTCACCTTAAAATACACCCTGTATAGGGTGCTGCATTGAAAAAAAGTCGGGTAGTTTGGCATTTGTATTTTTCATTTTCAAAAAACCGAAATATCGAAGAATTCGTCCGCACCTCAGAAGATGCGCTGAAATTTGAAGAGTTTGAAAAAACAAGTTGATAGTTCAGATCAAAAATAAAGTTATGAAATTTGCCTGGTCACCTAGTAAATTTTATTATTTTTCATTGAATAAGTTCGAAATAAATTATCACACACAGTATTCCAAGTACATATTTAGCACAAAATGAATAATGAGGTTTTGATTCAAATACTTTCACCATTTCAAGACTTATTCCATCCTTATGTCATATTCTGGACCATTATTAAAAGGATTTGTTTACATACTAAACATATGGCTAACGTCGCTTGAAGAATGACATTATAATTGTTATCTTTTTAATCTATATTTCTTTTATCTATTGCGAATTATATCAACATTCTAGTTGAAAGCCCTTTTGTCGTCGGAACTATCAATGATCTCTTTTATTTTCGTTTACATGGCAACATACATCAAAATAATATACAGTAAGGTCAAAATTAAATAATCATTTCTAATAATATATTTAACATACTTCACCCCAAAAGTGTTAACTAAGTCTACATAGTTTTGGAAATTGGTTCTTCAGCCTTTCAAGAATTTTCTTCTTTTATCGTACACCATGTTATGTTTCTTCTTCTTTTCAACTATTTTCGTAGGGACATAGTCTTCTTCCTCGTCATTGTCACTCATAAATTTTTTCTTTTTCTTCTCTTCCAGTTAGGTTTCTTCCTCATTGAAAATGGAATGTCTTCCTCATCTTCCTCAGAGTCGATCATTTTTCTTTTACTGGTTGACTTACGAGCAGACAGGGGAATGTCTTCTTCTGATTCTTCTTCAAGTTCTTCTTCAGCATTAGGCTTCATCATCATCTTCTTCTTCGAAAGCTGGCTCACTTTCACTGAACTGTGACATGATATTATCGCAGCTACTACCTTGGGAGAGATTCACATCATCCCCTTCTTCTTGAGAATCATCTTCATCGACTATGGAATCATAGTTGACTGAGTCATCTGCTGCAGAATCAGGATCTCTCTTTGGTTCGAAAACCTCTTCTTTTGGTTCCTCTATTTTCTCCTGTTTTTTCATCTTCTCCTTATCTTCAGAGCTGGAATGTTTATTCTTATCACAATTTTTGTCTTTTGAGCTGCTATGTCTGGACTTGTCCTTATCATTTTTCCCATCTTCGTCTTTTGATGAGCTGTGCTTGCTCCTATCCCGATCCTTCTCCCTTTCTTCGTGTTTTTCAAAATAAGATACATTATCAATCCATTTTTGTACTCGACTATATTTGAATCGACTATCAACTTCATCGAAATTAATGTTAGATTTTTCTTCATTGGATTCAGATTCGTCTGATGCCATAGCATGTTTCAACTCCAATTCTAACATTATTTTCCGCTGCATTCTTTCTAGTCTAGATACAACTATCTTTATTCTTTCTTTTTCTTCTTCTATCTTTTCCAATTTTTCATGTGCCTCGATTTCCGCTTGTATACTCATTCTTCTTACAGAGTTCTTTGTTGAAGATTTCTTGCTATTTCCTTTCTTGGATTTATTCGATCCCATGTCCAAGTTGTCTCTTGACTTTAGATTTTCTTCTGTCTTCTTGACATCTGCCGTCAGTTTCTTCCCGGATCTGAGAACTCTGGAAATACTTCCTTCAGAGGACATTTTCTCTTCTCTGATTCAATTTAAACACTCGAAGGACCAATGTTATCTTTTTAATCTATATTTCTTTTATCTATTGCGAATTATATCAAAATTCTAGTTGAAAGCCCTTTTGTCGTCGGAACTATCAATGATCTCTTTTATTTTCGTTTACATGGCAACATACATCAAAATAATATACAGTAAGGTCAAAATTAAATAATCATTTCTAATAATATATTTAACAATAATAGTTATAATCTTCATGTCATTACATCTATATACAAAGTAGATAATAACTGTTACACGAAAAGAACTTGTATTCAACGTCCAGACAACCCATTCGGACTTTTTGTTTTCTCCGTAGATGCCGAGGAGAGAATAAATCGACAATAACCCAGACACTCAAGTTTCCATTTCGTTGCGAACGCGTTCACATAGTTAGCTAACGAAGAACAATAATCGAATCACCTTGACACATTTTTATGCCGAACAATAAAACGCGAAATTGCGAAACAAATTTGCTACTTTACGAAGCTTGTTTTTTCCGGAATTTGGGTCGTAAGACGGAAGATCTGAAGGGTTTGAGTTGAAGAATTTCTGAAATGGGACAATTTTCAGCATGACAGAAATGATAATGGTATATGATGAGTAACATTATGAAAAATGCAATCATGTCTGAATATTGTTTGAAAAAGTAACATGAAAACTTTTCCCATCGATTCACAGAATGAAGAAAAAATTGATCGTTCACCATTTACTCCTGGTATACGGTTCCTTCATAATTAAAAAACTGAATTCCAGAACGTAGCCGACTAATGCATTGTAAATCTGTGAATTTCGAAATACATTCGTTATATTAACATACTTGCCACCGACCAGAAATCGAAAAAAATGGACTAGCTATTTGGAAATCTTCAGTTTTTGTTGTCTAAATTGTGTCATGTCGTGCAATCAGTCACGGAACGATGGATGTCCTTGCCGTTACAATTTAACTACACAAAAATGTTCCATGTATATCCTTTTTGATCTGCATGAATGTTGCTGAATCGGTTGAACTGTTGCATTCGAACGCAAACAACTAGACTGAATTTAAATAAAAATGAGAAGAAATTTACTAATACTTGACTTGGACGATATTTCACCCGTTCGGTAGATTCTGGAGGCTAAAAAGGAAACCTTGATCATAAATGGCCCTTTGAAAAAATCTGGATATTTCTGGATTGAAAATGAAATCGAAGCACAATAAACTTTAAATAAAAAAAAATGAGTACCTAAATGCATTTAGGGAACTCCCCATAACTAAGAGCCAATATACAGGGTTATCCTGAATTGGAGGTACAAGCGAAGAGGGGAGATTCCTTACATTATTTTAAGAAAAAAATCCCATGAATGGGACCACAAACGTTCCGTTTTCGAAATACAAGTGTCAAAGTTTGAATTTTCTTCAAGTTAAACTAAAATTCAGCATAGATATTACAATTTGGAGTTCACATCATGTGACATGCCAATTTCAATTGCAAATCGACAGGGTGATATTTTTTCTGGAACACTGTCTCCAGAATTCCTTTGGTTGCCCACTGTAAGTTTGCAAAATTGAAAAAAGAAGCTTTTTTGATACTAAACATTATGGTTTTGTCGTATCTGCTACCGATTTCGGAAAAAAAATTTCGAACGATTGCCTCGAAATCCTCAAAAAAATCAAAATCTTAACTATTTAAATCTGGGGATCTGGCGGACCATGACTGATGTCCAGCCTGTCTAAGTGAGCTAAATTAGACATATTTGAATAGATAAAAAAAAAGATGGTGTCTCGTCGTTTTGGTGTTAGAGAATGTTTTTTGTAAAGTTGCATTTTTGAAAAATGGCTGTAAATTTTTTCCTTTTTTATAAATATTTCATTCATTCATTCGGCATATTTTCCTAAAATAAAGCTCATCAATATTTATTTATAGAACAATATTTCATTTCAAATAGTATTCTGACACTAGAGGTTCCGTTCCCATATGCAAAACTTGATATTTTTCCTGAAATCTTCACCATCTGAATCAGAATTTCTAATTTACCATAATCCCCAAAAAACATTCCCATTCTGTTTTTTGCCACAATGATTATACACAAGGAAACTTGTAATCTCTAATTTTCGAAGATTTTGTTACAATACCTTGGCATATTTTTGAAATTGGAATTTCATGTTCTACTGAAATTTTAAGGATGTCCCCTTCGAAATAAGAAAGAAGGAATGTGTTTCGAGTATAAATGATACCATTTCACTCCAAATATTTTACACCCCATTCGACACACGCCAACAATAGTACATTGTTTACCGGGTAGGAAAAGCCTTACATTCCTGGACGATTGTGAAGATTGCTAAGTCTCGGCTTGCGCCTCGACTTAGCAACACAGAGTCCAGGAATGTGGCTTTTCCTACGAGGTGAACATACTATTTCTCCGCAAATCGTTCAAAATTCGACAGATTTCAATCAATTTTGAGAAAATTGCTAATTATTTCATTCATAAAAAAATGAAGCTTTGCAATTCGGAACGAAATTGGTTGCGTTTCTATGGAAAAGTTTTAATGTTGAATTGTCAAACTTGACGAATATTAATAATTTAATTGCTGGTGTTTTCGAAGACAAAACAGTGTAAAATGATGAATGATGATGAATTCTCCATTTCTGAGACCCCTCCAGAGTTGGTTGAGGCAGTAAATACTGCTTCATCAGAATCATTGCCAAAGAAATCAAGAGAAAAGTACGAATATGCATTTGTAGAACACTGACAAGGAAATATCTGTAAGGAAATATCATTTCCTTACAGTAAGGAAATGAATATTTCCTAACAGTAAGGAAATCTTGACTTTTTCTATGAAAAAATTTGTCAGGAATATCAAAATTTCATAGCGATTTGCGGAAAAATAATTTTCCGCAAATCGCTAGGAAATTTTGACATTCCAGTCAAAATTGGTCATAGAAAATGTCAAGATTTCCTAACCGTTAGGAAATATTCATTTCCTTACTGTAAGGAAATGATATTTCCTTACAGTTGGTTCGACATATGCATATACGAACTTTTCTCAGGATTCCTTCGGCACTAATTCTGAAGAAGTAGTATTTTCACTGCATCAATCAGCTCTGGAGGAGTCCCAGAAATAGCAAATTCATCATCACTTATCATTTAACACTGTTTTAAATTCGAAAACACTAGCAATTGAATTAATTATATGCGTCAACTTTGACAATTCAACATGAGTACGTTTTCATAGTAACGTAACCAAATTCAATACGAATTTTGAAGCATCATTTATTTATGAATTAAATAATTAGCGATTTCATCAAAATTAATTGGAATCTGTCGAATTTTAAACGATTTGCGGAAAAATAGTATGTTCACCTCGTAGGAAAAGACACATTCCTGGACTCTGTGTTGCCACAATCGTCCAGGAATGTTACGCTTTTCCTACTCGGTAAACAATATACTATTTTTTGATATCTCTAATAATATGTGAGAACTATTGAAAACATTGTATTCTGCGTAAAAAAAAAGTGCTTTGGGAAAACTGGTTCGACAAGGAGCCACTTTTCCAACATGCAAATTTGTGGAAAACACCCTATAACTCGAACATATAGATATGCTGTTTTCCCCATAAAAATAAACTTCCAACCTCCAGATACCGACATCAGTTATCTATCTGCAGCTTCTTTTTATTGATATACAGGATGTTTTTAAATTCATGCGAAAAATTCAGGAGGTGATTGCTCGTATGAAATTAAGATGGGTCTTTCCTCTAACAAAATTTCCTCAGACCACCACTATCCGAGATATCACCCTTGAAAAGTGGTGACTAAATTTATTTATTTTTTTTAAATTTCAGTAAAGCTAGAATCTTAAAATTCTTTAATTTTCGTGCACTCGCAAAGGATTAATCACGGGTATTTTTTCAACATTCCTGCTACATTATACAGGGTTGAAATTAGCAACATTAATTTATTTCATATCAAAACCTTTTTTTTTCGAGATGAAGTTTCATTAAATAAAATTATAACTTGAAATCCATGTTTTAATTCAAACACTTTTTTCTTCTCAACTTTTTTTTCCAAAACCAATAGCTGAAGAGAAAAAAAATAAGAACTCAATTTTAATCACCACCATTTACGGGTTATATTTCGGAAAGGGGTGAGTTTTGAAATAGGAAAGACCCTGTATTGCCTTTTCATTGATCGGAAAGTAAACATGAGATGAATTCGCAGCATTCCGACACCTTTGTCTGCATTTATGATTTTCTTGAATCTTTTTCGACAGAGTCGGATCTACAGGGTGTCTCATTCAAAAGTTTCCACCTTCAATAACTCAACAACGAATCAGAATTTGTGAAAACACTCAGACAGGTCGATTTTCGATGACAGGGGGACATGATCTGGGATACAAAGCTTGTTTCTACTAGCAACCCCCTGGAGAGGGTTGCAACCCCATCAGGAATTTGAACAGGGAAAGTGGGTAGTTTAGTAGCACAAATGTATGCATGGATTCAAATTTGTATGAACCTGTAGTTTGTGTTCTTATAAGTGAATACTCACAAAGATACAGGGTGTTTTTTATGGAATTATGGTACCGATAAAACTAAATGAAACAGAGATATTCTGAGTGATCGTATAATTTCTATTGAAAGAAAAATATTTTCAACAAACAGTATTAGTCAAAATTTACCGCAGATGCTCAAAGTGTTCGCCATTAGATTGCATGCAGCGATAAAACCGATAAAACTGAAATGCTACAGCATGTATGAAATAATTTTGAAGAACGATTGTATCGCTTCATGCTATCTAATGGCGAGCATCTTCGGTAAATTTTGACTAATACTGTTTGTTGAAAATATTTTTTTTTCAATAGAAATTATACGATCAATTAGAACATCTCTTTTTCATTTAGTTCTATCAGTACCATAATTCCATAAAAAACACCCAGTAACTTTGTGAATATTCACTTATAAGAACGCAGGTTCATACAAAATTGAATCCATGCATACATTTGTGCTACAAAACTACCCACTTTCCCTATTCAAATTCCTGATGGGGTTGCAACCCCCTCCAGGGAGTTGCTAGTAAAAACAAGCTTTGTATCCCAGATCATGTCCCCCTGTCATTGAAAATCGACCTGCCTGAGTGTTTTCACAAATTCTGATTCGTTGTTGAGTTATTGAGAGTGGACTCTTTTAAATGAGACACCCCGAATATTCGATTATTTCGTCTCATTAGAGTTCGGTTATATGCAGAGAATAATGAAACTATTATAGGGGGAATTGGTTGAACAACCATCAAAGGTTCATTTTCGACCTCAAATCCACCATTCTATGAGACATCCTGCACGCCCAACATTTCAACTAATGATTCAATCCCAAATCCCTTTCCCGTATGAATAGAATTTCGTATTATTCTAAGAATCCTCTCATCGAAATTTCGACAAACTTTACGAAACCGACGGCGGGCGATTGTGGATTCGTAAAATGTCCCAATTTGTGAAGCAGTTTCGAAACGGCGAATAAATAAAAATCGACGTTGGCGTTCTATTGCGAAACGAATAAATTTGGAGGGCACGGACAGGTGTGAAAATCATGAAATGTCCAAATGGGCCAGTGGAAGGAAGCGTGCAACGTTAATTGTGCTAAACGTTCGGATCTGCCTAAATGTTACGAAACACTGATTAGTCTCCGTCATTGTTGGCACGCTGGTGAATTTGGGACGAAACTCAGGTACTCGGTTCTGCTTCAATTCCCGGAGTATTGTCCGGAATTGTGTTTTTGTGTAAGTACGTCGTGCGACGACAGGTTTATTGGGGTTAAAATGGCTATGTTTGACAACAGATGCAGTAGGGGGTAGCAAATAAACGCATTATCTCACCTGAAAAAAATCCAAATCGATTTAGTGTGCAAACTGGGACAACTTGATTTATCATGTTACGGTCATTTTGAGGGACAACATTTAGAAGGAAGACGTTGTTGAGAGCATCAATCATTAAACGCTGTCTTGAGCTCTTGAGGCAGGTTTATGCAGCAAATAAGATAAGAATAGAATATGAAAGATGAACACGCGCATGTCAATGGGAGCGTTTATAAAGGAAATAAGCTATAATAAGGAAAAAGAATAGGAACAGAAGATTGGCAACTTTAATCCTTTTATTTTATTTGGAATCTACTGATACGTATGTCTGAAATCGTTTTGCTCTTATTCTTATTTCAATCTCATTCTCATCTCATCAAAAAAGTATTATCATTGAATTCAGAGAATACAACAACCTGAGCAAAATCGGTTTTGACGCTGCAGTATTTTTTAGAAATATTATGTCTTTACTTACTGTGTGCTTCTCATACTACAGGGTGTATTTTAAGGTGAGGCTTTTCTTTTGACACATGGTAGAACTCATCAAAATAAGTCATTTCACCAAAAAATTTTCATATGAATTATGCCTCTGTTTCGAGAAAATGAAACGAGAATATTAATAATATTTATTTTATATTATTTTTAATATTTATTTATTTATTTCAGCATCAAAATATTTACATGCTTCGTCAACAATTACAGAAATAATCAATTTTTCAGAAATTCATCCAAACTATACATTGCATTTTTAACTAGAATTTTTTTTTAAACATTTCTTGAATTTTTTCTCTTGGAATTGCTTGATGTTATCTGGTACTTTATTGTAGATTTTAGGACCCCAAAAGTCCACTCCTTGTTGTGAGTAATTGCGACTGTGGTATGGTATTGTTAGGTGGTTTCGGTTGCGGGTATTGAATTTGTGGAAAATAGCATTGGCTGGAAAGTCTCTTAAGTTTGTATGCACATGGGTTGCACACTCCAATACATATACTGCTGGTATGGTAAGTATTTTTGATTCAGCAAACACAGGTCTACAGCTGTCTGTCTGTTTCAGCCTCATTATTGCTCGTACTGCCCTCTTCTGGAGAATAAGAAGATCATGTGCATGAGTGGTTGCACCCCATAGGAGAATCCCATATGTCGCTATGGAGTGGAAATTAGCGAAATAGGCGATCAAAGCTGCATTTTTGGTTGAAAATCTACTCACCGCAGATATTGCGTAAATTGCTACTGTAAGTTTCTTTTTTGTTTCCTGAACATGAGGCTCCCATGAAAGTGCTCCATCAATTGTAATCCCAAGCAGTCTCATGGTTTCATTTTTATTACTTTTTAATTTAATTTGCTGCGTTTTTGTCTCATTGACAGCAAGGGAGTTACAGTTGAACCAGTGGTTTGATGTTGAGTGGACATAATGCTCTAACATTCTCAGATTTCTAGTTTCTAGGTGAATCTGAAAATTCCTCAGTCCGAACCTGCTCCTCCGTAGATATCAACATATCATGTTTTTTGTCTTCTCATCTAACAAATTTGCAAAAAATTCTAATGCGTAGAACAGATCATTTTGCCATAATATGCCCTTTTTTTTTAATTGAACATTTCATATAAGAAATTTTCGGTGAAATGACTTATTTTGATGAGTTCTATCACCTGTCAAAAGAAAAGCCTGTCCTTAAAATACACCCTGTATATCTCCCATATAGATTCTCGATACATTAATGGTCTGTACACTCTTAAGAGTAAGCATTACTTAATAATTGTCTCTCACATTTTCGATCAAAACCTTGTAATATCATGTGATAATTTTCAATCGCTTTAATGCGTTTTCCACGTCTTACACATCCTTGTTGATTTCTAATAATTTAGAAATATTTGAAAATTTCTGAAAATATTTAAGTGTAATCTTTTCTTCGCCCTTATTTTTTCTTTGTTGGAATATACATAACCTCTTCGTTTCTTGTAATGTTTTAATTTCCATTTGGGGTATGCGTACAACTCAATTCTTTCCAAACATTAGACTTTACTTTTTAGCGCTATACATAGAAGACGCATGTTCCATATCGCCTATATTGGTATAATTAGATAACAAGCGTTCAAATGAATTCGATTTTGCGTAAAAAAATAGGTGAGCAGTAAAATATCACAGCCCAAAGATAAGAAATTTTTCTAAACGCTGGTTACATGGCTACTATAGATTTTACTTATTCGCTTTTCCAAAGAATTTCAAAAGGATATTGCATACGCGAAAACCGAGGCGAAAACTTATTGATCAATTCGGCTGAAATTTAATGAAATAATTAAAAAAATTATAAAGCAATAACTGAATCCGCCAAACAAGTCTTGGTTCCCAGATGAAAACAATTTCCTGATCGTCTAATGCCACCTGACGGTTTTCTGTGTATATTTTCCTTTCATTGATGTAGATTTTATTCTAATTAAATCAAAAGACTCGCATAAAATTGTAGTCGCAAAAAAGTCGTTATTCGACAGCTCAATACCACCTTTGGGCAAAATGATAACGCTCTCGTTTATAGGAATAAGCGTGCAAAAATGCGTTAAAACATTAATTGAACATAAAACATATTTATTTATTGAAATACCTATATATAACCGATTTGAAGCAAGTGTTTGACTACCTCTTTTCGAAAAAACCATGTTGTTTTAGGTTATTAGGACGAACATTTCTGGGAAACTGCAGCAGTCCAATATTACATATTTGCGTTCCTATATGGTTTTGCGTTCTTATTCTCTAACCAAAGATGGAATTTCAAGTTCGTGATTCAATATCAAGTCATGCTATGAATTCGTTCCCATGAAACTGCGAGTAATATAGTGTTCTATTATTCAACCATGTAATTTACTGTAGAAAACGATCGAAACTCATATATGTACGTTGGAAATTACAGAGGGATGTGAATAATCCTGTTCTAACCAACGTGCCTACCATGAAAATTTAAATTTTGTAGATTCGAGCGTTACCGTCTTTACGAACAAACGGTCGGACGGACAGAATTGAATTTGACCATGGACTCTTCATCAGTCAGTGGAACATTATCGAAACCCTTCTCGGCTCAAAATTCGAAAAACACGGAAATCTTGACGAAATGATGCTCTTGTGTTAGTAGAAAGAGCGCTCAAAAGACTATTCTATTTGAATGTAATTGAGGTCATAGCTTAAGTATGGTACACAACTCGAGTTGTGAATTGTTGCCAATTCACATTCAAAAACAACATTATTCAAATCACGACGCGTGCAAGTTATTTACCTACCACCCTTGCCTAGACCAAACTTCTCCATGTGCATGTGAATAAAGTTAGCATAACAACTCAAGCGAATCAAACTCAGAACCCTTGTATTTAAAAAAATACTAGATGTTTTGCTTACTTATTATCGACATAGCAAAGCATATATCCAATGAAAAATTGCAGCAGAAAACAGAGAAACTCATTTTCTGTAGTGATTTTTTCGTTAATTATATCTATGATCAAATACTTCACTGCTTTTGTATTTCAAAGAATATTAGATGTATTGGTTAGTTGATATCAACTCAGCACTAAATAGTTTTCAAAACACAAGAGCGACAAAAAAATATGCGAAAAACTTCACCTTACTCAAAAATATCGTATGAGTTAAAAGCCTAATAAACGTTCCGTCAACCGATTTAGACTCGCAAGTTGTTCTGCTAACAGTGCCGTAAGAGATATTATTCTCCTCAATAGTCTTCAACTTCAACAAAAACCATTCAAAAATAAGGACACGCCATAAATCTTTTTCTGCAGCAAATCGCCCTAGCTAGATCTACCAGAAAAGGTCTGCTGCCGAAAGGTGAACCACGTGCCACCTGAAATTGTGCCAACAAAAACAGGAGGGGGTGCCATAAACAAATTTAGATCACAATATTTACTGAAAATAATCCACAGGTATCGGAGAGGAGCGCGCCGATCCGGCCAATAGAAATCGAAGCGTGAAAATTGTTCCAATTAGACAACGTCTACCTTTTTTTTCAGACAGATAACAATTCGAAAGAAAATATGGGTCAAGAACAAGTTTGTTGTGTACGAAAATTGGCTTCGGTGACGCTTAAATTTCAAAATGACTGCACTTTATGAACACTTATAGCATTATAGTTACCAAGATATTTTTTTCTGCAATAGTATACACAAAAGACATTGTCGTATCCAGAATACGTGCGGAGGAAGGAATAAATGCTTCTCAAATAATTCGAAACTATAAAATAGATTGTTCTGTGTAGGTGTAGGAGAAAGTGGTAAAGTCCACCCAAAGTTACTTGAGGGAGTTATAAAATTATTCACACAGATGTTCCTTGGATATTTTGCCGATTTCGAAGGAATATTTGTGTGGAAGTTTTTATGACTTCTTCAAGTAACTATACAAAACTATCCCCATGGGTAAAACGATCACCTTCTGTTTCACTGATTTCAGGAGCGTTATTAATCATTTGAATGAGGTTCTTATTCGCCACCAGAATGGCATGGTGCTGCGAGCTTAGCAGAATATTTCATTGAAGCAAAATGAAAATAGCTCAATATTATGTAGTCTTAGTATGTAGGCATATTGATGTTATAGGTTTGTTTCATCCCTCAAATTGAAGGAGAAAGCTTCAATAACTTGAGAACCATTGGACCTTAATCCAGAGGTACTCAGGTATATGTATAATGAAATGAACTTGAAATTCATTAGGAAATTAAAAAATATGAGAATATTCATGTCGTTCAATTTGAAATGAAAAAGTAGGTTTGTATGAGTTTCCGGTATAACCGGAAGTTCCATTTCACTTCAATTATTTACAAATAAATGAAAAATAAAATAAAATAAATAAATAATAATAATAAAATAAAATAAAATAAAAACCTCAGTAAAAACTCTGTCTAACAAAAATTTAAATTTTATTTCAATAATTTGGTATAGTTCGATTCTATTTTGCATTTTCTTTTGACTTTCAATTGTTAACAGCTGTTTTGTAATGATTTTTGAAATAAATTTGATTTGATATATTGAATTTATGTACAGAAAAAGGTGACATTCATATTGAAGAGCATCTTTTTCTCGAAACATTTCTTCTTCCTTTTTCCGAAGACGATGGCGAGGCATTCTGTATCAATCTGAATAACAAAATAATGAAGAGAAAAACCAAGAAAGAAGCAGTAACAAATTCATTTCTCAAATTGCTTTGATGGAACCGATCCATCTCAAAAACGTATCGATTATTGAATTGATCGCCTCAAAACCATCTAGAAATTTATACGTGTGTCTTGGCATGTTTTAGCGATAATTTAAGGGCATCAAATATACCTAATTTTATCCCCACTATTTTTGGAATAGCCGCCATTTTAAATTAATTTTTTATTTTAGTTGACCCTTTCGAATGATATCGATTTCTCTGGACATAAAGGTCCTACAGGAAGTTTTTTGGAAGATTATAAAAATAAATAAAATAAAATATGTATAATAAAACTCAGTACTGTACTTTTGATCATTTCCAATGATTAAACTATCTTTATCATAAAAATTGCTTAAAATGGCCGCCTTTGTAGACAGGCAGGTAGCAACAAAAACAAAAGTTTAGGGCGTTCGCGTAAGGGTCATATATTCGAACAACAATAACTCTCAAATTATGTAACTTACAGAAATTATGTGGGTGTCGTTTTGTAGCTGATATCCTTGCGCGTTAGTTCATTGAAAACAAATTATAGTTCAATGTGCTAGTTTTTGAACTATTGGAGATTTACAAAAAAATTCAGTGAATTTTTTGACTAGAATTTTTTCAAATATTTTTTTATGACATTTTTGAGTTGAATATTTCCATATTGTTCTACTTTAATAAAATGTGGTAGTATTATCTTCCAAAAAACATTTATTTCACATCTGAAGGACCTTCATGTCCAAAGAAATCGATATCTTTCGAAAGGGTCAACTAAAATAAAAAAAATAATTTAAAATGGCGGCTATTCCAAAATAGGGGGGAACACCCTCCAATGTGGGTGTTTTTGTCGATAAAATTAGTTTTATTTGATGCCCTTAAATTATCCCTAGGTCATGCCCATACACACTGTATACAGCAGAACAATAGTTATTGTTTGGGAATCTCAATTTCCCAATATTTGTATGATTATGTGTGTGTATATATAGTCGATTTTCAAATATTATTTGTTCAATTTTCTGTTTTATTGGCCAAATTAAATTACTTCCTTTTTTTTTATTAATATTCAAATTTCGCGGCATTGCAAGCTACACGTCTGAAACATCGGCAGCTGCTGGTTTTTCGGGCACATGTGACACATTGTTATACTTACTGCCGAACTTCTAAGTCGACTCGCTAGTGTTTTCAAAGTGTCTATAATAATTACTTCAAAAACTATAAAAATTCGATTCAGTGCTGTGATCCAACATCGACAGAAATCCCAGAACCAAGATTTCGGAAAATAGTGACAGGGTAAGCAGTTGCCATTAGAACATTTTTTTTCTGAGGTGTACTTGCTCGATCATTATTTTTTTGTACAACATTTTTATAAACCAGCATTTTTTCCTACGTTCACATTGGTCCTTCCGAAGCCGAATTATTTCCTTCAGAAAATCTCGGTCATTTAATTTAGTTTGGCCAAGATTTACCTTTTTCATTTTTTGCGACATTGAATATCGTGAAAATAATTTCATTTTCACGGGCAGACCAGTTCAAGGTCAGCATCACATCGCACATTGTGCATCTGTTCATTATTTACAACGGGAATTATAAAGCGAATGTTTTTAATTCTTTTCATCATTTCAATATCTCTTAATTCATACAGTGGATATTATTTTGGTGACAAATTCAATCTTTCGAATATTACAGATCAATATTTTGTTGCGGTCGCTGTATTCTGCCTTCTGGAGCTGTTCATTACTGCATTCTCGAATATCTTTACTTCTTTCCAATAACTATCATTAATTCTTTTCAATAATTACCTATCATTGCTTCTTTTCAATAACCCTCATAATTACTTACTGGGTACCTACTCATTTTCAAATTTCATTCGTTCATTTCTTCATTATTACCTATTCTATATCTACAACAATTTATTCAATACTTACGCCAATTAATTTCTTCACTGTTACATTTTGAGAATTTGAATATCAATTCGCGCTGATTCGCCGTTTATATTCATTTTTTAAATTATTAATATATCAGATTAATCAGTTCATTTATATTTATTCATAATGTCCAGCAAATTAACTAAAGCTAGTTTGCTGCGTCAAACCGCCTATTCTCGTTTAAAGGATGCTCACGAAATAGGCGTTCAGGCATCAACGAATGAAACTTTTAAATATCAGTTTTTAGCCAGAGCTAATGAAATAGACGGCACTTACGAGGATTTCCGAACAGCACACAATACAATCATTGGTTTAATTTCAGATGCGGAATTTTCAGAGTACGATAAACTTAGAATCTCAGCTGATCAAGCATACTATGGCGTGAAAGCAATTAAACATGATATATTATTGAAAGATCCTGCGGGAACCTCTTCAGGTACTTCATCAAGATCTAGTTCACAACTTTGCAAGCCTTCAGCCAGAATTCCCAAGCTTTCTATTCCAACATTTTCAGGCAATTTTCGAGATTGGCCTAGCTTTTTCGATTTATTCAAGAACATCATTCATGAAAATCCTGATTTGTCTGACGTAGAAAAGTTTCATTATCTTTTAACATCGCTCAGTCAAGAACCCTTAGCCCTTATTAAGGGCATTCCTCTCATCGATGCAAATTATAAGATTGCGTACGAAATTTTAGAGAAACGGTACCAAAATAAAAGAATACTTGCCACTCAGTATTACAATGATATCTTCAATGCCCAATCAGTACAGAAACCAACGTCTGTAAAATTGAGACATCTTTTAAATACATTTACAGAAAACGTTGCAGGTTTACGTGTACTTGAGTTCCCTGTCGTTCATTGGGATTTCTTATTATTCAATATGCTTATGAATAAATTAGATGTTAAAACACGTACTGATTTCGAGTTGGAAAATAGCGTAAATCATGAAGTGCCTACTTATAGACAATTGGTTGTCTTTTTAGAGAGACAATGTACCGCGTTGGAATCTGTACAATTCACTACTTCCAGTTTGCAATCTGCAATCGGTGGGAACCCTCAGCGATTTGGCCGAACTTCTAATAGGGGCCCTGTAGCGAGCTTCGTTGCTTCCGATTCCCAACCTGGTCCATCCGGCCAAAACTCTAAGTGCTTTTTGTGTTCTTCTTCTCATCCCTTATACAAATGTCAATCATTTTTAACCAAAACTCCCCAAGAGCGTTTTTCTTTAGTCAAGCAACATAATCTATGCGTTAATTGTTTGATTTCACCTCATTCTGTCAGAAATTGTAGTTCTACTCATAAATGTAGAATTTGCAAATTGCCACATCACACTACCCTGCATTTCGATAAATCATCAAAAAGATCAAATCCTTCATTTCAGCCATCCAAAGAGGATGAAACTCACAACTTAATAGAAACTCAATCATTTGTTCCAACATCTCTTGTCAGTACAAAATCTTCTAGTCCTTCTGCAACATTAACGACAATTTTATTGTCCACTTGCGTGATACATGTTAGAGATTTTAGCGGAAATTTCCATAAAATTCGTATACTTTTGGACACAGGTTCCATGGCAAACTTTATTTCTGACACTTGTGTCAGACGTTTAGGACTTCCTCGTAGAAAAATATCAATACCTGTAGAAGGGCTAAATGGAATGTCATCATCCACCACTCAGGGTACAACTTCCTGTCTTATCAAGCCTTGTGATCAGTATGGTCCCACTTTCTCGTTGGAAGCCATTATAATTCCAAAGATTTGCTCGAACCAACCCAAATTTCATATAAATCCTCAAGAATTGACGCATATTCATGGGTTGAAATTGGCAGACCATAAATTTTATCAACCAGGTCCTATAGACATGCTTATAGGAGCTGAATTGGTTCCTTTCCTTTTGAGGTCCAAACGAGTTTTTGGTGGACCCAATCAACCGGTAGCCTTAGAAACCATCTTTGGGTACGTTCTTCAGGGACGAACTTCTACGACTTCTCCAAGTTGCCTTTTCACATCTCTCCATTCATCTGTGGAATTGAGTGTGGATCATATTCTGCAGAAGTTTTGGGAGGTCGAGAACATCCCTAAATCCCTTTTTGTATCGCCAGAGGATGAAATTTGCGAAAAAATTTATTCTTCCTTGACTTTCCGAGAGCATACAGGCAGATTTTCTGTTCCCCTTCCTTTCCGAATACAAAATCCTTCTTTCTGTGACACTTATACTCAGGCCTACAGAAGATTCTGTATGCTTGAAAATCGATTCCTAAAAAATCCAAACCTCAAAGAAAAATACGTGGAGTTCATGACAGACTATATACACAAAAAGCACATGATTCCAGTTCCAACGTCGGAATTCAAATCCCCAACTTCATATTATATTCCACATCACGCAATTTTCAAAGACCAAATTGAAAATTCTTCTCTTACTTCTAAAATTCGCGTAGTATTCGACGCCAGTTTACGTGACGTTCAAGGTCTTTCTCTAAATGATACTCTGTATACGGGACCCAAGCTTCAAAGGGATATTTCCTGCCTCCTACTTAATTTTCGATATTTTCGTTACTGCTTTACTTGTGATATCAAACAGATGTATCGACAAATTAATGTCAATAAGGAATTTTGGCAATTTCAGAAAATAATTTGGCGATCCAATTCTTCCGAGCCTTTAAAGGAGTATTTCCTGCGTACAGTCACTTACGGTGTTTCTTCCTCACCATATCTTGCTTTGAAAACGCTACAGAAGTTAGCCAATTCAGAAAAGACACGTTTCCCCAAGGCAGCGGAAGCCTTAAAAGCGCATTTTTACATCGATGACGGACTCCTCGGTAGCGATTCTATCGAAACCACTCGCGCTCTTCAATTAGAGCTCATCAATCTTTTAAGAAAAGGTGGTTTCGAGCTGGGCAAATGGGCCAGCAATCATCCCGGTCTTGTTCAAGATTTTGGATCGGATGTGTTGACTGACTGCACATTTGATAAAGATGAACCTTCTTTCATCAAAGTATTGGGACTTAAATGGAATCCCAAAGCGGATATCTTCTCATATTCTTACTACCCTCTCAACAAAACCTGTTCTAAACGAGCCATTCTTTCTGAGGTCAGTAGAATATTTGACCCTTTGGGTTTCGTTTCTCCATGCCTACTGCTTGCAAAGCAGCTTCTCCAACAGTTATGGCAATCCCACATATCTTGGGACGATGAGCCTCCTGAACACATACAGCGAGTATGGCATCAATTCAAAATAGAATTACCTGGTCTCAGTAATATAAAGATACCTCGTTACTTCGGTTTCGATAACACTTCTAACGTGCAAATTCATGGTTTCTGCGATGCGTCCGAAATTGGATATGCCAGTGTTGTGTATTTCAGGTTCTTGAATTCTAATAGCTTTAAAACGATGCTTGTTTGCGCTAAATGCAGAGTATCTCCACTGAAAACGCAATCAATCGCAAGATTAGAACTCCTAGCAGCTGTATTACTTGCTAATCTCATAGCATTCGTGAAAGAAAGCTTCAAAGGCACATTCACTTTCAATGACATATATGTCTGGTCAGATTCCATGATTGTCCTTGCTTGGGTTACTTCCTCTCCGCATAGATGGAAAACATTTATTGCCAATCGTGTGAGGCATATACAAGAAATACTCCCAATTTCATCTTGGCATCACGTGCCTTCTCGTCAGAACCCCGCCGATTGTGCAAGTCGTGGTTTATCACCGGCACAACTTTCAGATTTCTTCCTGTGGTGGGATGGTCCACAATTTTTGTTAAAATCTGAAGAACATTGGCCTACTCAAAATAATTTTCGTTCTTTTAATGAAATTGAAATCCCGGAAGAAAGAGCGCCCACTGTCTTATTGTCAACATTTGTAACTACAGTAAATGTTATACTTAGTTTACTGTCGAAGTTCTCATCTCTCCCAAAAATACAGCGAATAACAGCATATATTTTGCGATTTGTATCAAACGGGTTGAAGAGGAATGATATTCAAAAAATTCACATTTCGGATATTTCTGTCAGTCCTCGAGAATGTGATGTTGCACTACAATATCTCATTAAAGTTGTGCAAAATGATGTTTTTGCCGAAATATTTATTAAAATCAAACAAAATGAGGTTTTGCCAAAACCCGTACGCAAGCTTGCTCCATTCATTGATAAATATGGTCTCTTAAGAGTTGGAGGACGTTTGCAAAAATCGCAATTTTCTTTTGACGTTAAGCATCCTTTTCTTTTACCTAGAGTCCATCGACTTACGGATCTAATTATTGAATGGACTCATCAAACTTCTTTGCACCCGGGTTTGAAGACCATGCAATATTTATTACTTCAACGCTTCTGGATTCTTTCCCCAAGAAGTGCGATTTACAGATGTTTGTCCAAATGCATTCGCTGTTTTCGATGCAAACCCAAATCCTATAATCCCTTCATGGGAAATCTACCGAGTGTAAGAGTAACTCCCTTACGCGCTTTTACCTCAGTTTGTCTTGACTTTGCCGGACCTTTTTCATTGCTGATGAGCAAGAGTAGAGGTGCGAAAACTTACAAGGGCTACGTTTGTGTTTTCGTGTGTTGTAGCACTAGAGCCATTCATTTAGAGGTAACTTCCGACCTCAGTTCAGATACATTTTTGGCGGCATTTAGGAGATTCATATCGCGACGCGGACAATGTTTGTCGATCAGAAGCGATCAAGGCACCAACTTTAAGGGAGCTTATAATGAGATGATCAAACTTGCTCAGCTCACGTCTGAAACCCTCTCAATCTCTTGGGATTTTAACCCACCAAGCGCCCCACACTTTAATGGCTTAGCTGAAGCTGCGGTGAAATCTTTCAAAACCCACTTCTATAAGGTCCTCGGTACTCAAATTTTAAGTTATGAAGAATTTTACACACTCATAACTCAAATAGAGGCTGTGTTGAATTCTCGCCCTCTTTGTGCGGTAAGCACAGATCCGAATGACCTCCAAGCTCTAACCCCAGGTCATTTCTTGGTTTTCGAGCCACTAGTCAGCTCCATGCCAAATCCTGACCTGAGCTCCTTGAACATAAATCGGTTGAGTCGTTGGCAATTAATCCAACGCATCCAAAGCGATTTCTGGAAAAGATGGTCCAGAGAATATATTCATTCTCTTCAAGAAAGATCTAAATGGTCTACTTCCACCCCCTCACTTGTTGAGGGTTCATTAGTTTTGATAAAGGATGAACAACATCCACCTCTTCGTTGGCCTTTGGCCCGAATCATAAAATTACATCCTGGTGATGACGGTGTTGCACGGGTCGTTACCCTGAAAACAGCTCCCGGTGGCACTATGCAGCGTCCAGTGGTCAAAGTCTGTCCACTGCCTGTTCATTGATATGGACATTGCGTTTCATATATATATATATATATATGTATGGGTTTATAAATATTATTTTCCATAAATCATTTTCATGATTATATGGGTTCATTTTCTTCCTAATTTTGGGTTAAAAACATTCGTTTTTGGTGGGGGAGAATGTTTGGGAATCTCAATTTCCCAATATTTGTATGATTATGTGTGTGTATATATAGTCGATTTTCAAATATTATTTGTTCAATTTTCTGTTTTATTGGCCAAATTAAATTACTTCCTTTTTTTTTATTAATATTCAAATTTCGCGGCATTGCAAGCTACACGTCTGAAACATCGGCAGCTGCTGGTTTTTCGGGCACATGTGACACATTGTTATACTTACTGCCGAACTTCTAAGTCGACTCGCTAGTGTTTTCAAAGTGTCTATAATAATTACTTCAAAAACTATAAAAATTCGATTCAGTGCTGTGATCCAACATCGACAGAAATCCCAGAACCAAGATTTCGGAAAATAGTGACAGGGTAAGCAGTTGCCATTAGAACATTTTTTTTCTGAGGTGTACTTGCTCGATCATTATTTTTTTGTACAACATTTTTATAAACCAGCATTTTTTCCTACGTTCACAGTTATTTACAAAATAGTCAATAGTTTGCTTTTCTTCACCAGAATCATACCTGGGGCTATCAATGGAATGCCATTTTGAGAGCTTTCTATTACAACGACCACAACCGTCCTGTCCTAAGACAATTCAGAAGACACCGAATTATTCTAGAAATATGAACACCAGGAACTTGTTTAGGAGGATCAATAATCAAATTGTTGCTGGAAAAATCATGAGAAGCCCGTTCCGAACTTCAAATAACACTGTACCAAACACAAAGTCCGTATCCGGGGAACATACTTTGAAGGATGGACAAATCATTTTTTTCGCAAAAACAGAAATTATTTTCAACAAAATTCATTATCCATCTAAATCTAACAACACCAAACAACATAAACAGGAAATAGGAATCTCCCATTGTAGTTGGTGCATCAGAATGACGAAAAGCAAGAGCAATAAATAAATTTCTGAGAGAGTACAAGGAATATCACAAATATGAATTAGAGAAGACGAGATAAAATCGATCCTTGTGGAAACTCATTATTCAATGTTTGAAAACTACTATGGATGTACTATCACCACCATCAACAGAACAAAAAGTCTTCTGTCGAATAACATTCTATCTATCAAAAAAACCATTTTTCCACATGTACATGTTATTAAGAATAAAAATAGGAAAATTCGCGTCCGTTAGGGGATATGTGACACTGATGACGGCTAAGAAGCCAGAAACCGGTCTGTCATTTTCCTTCTGCGGTAGCAGCACGTTCCGGCGATTTACTTCTTGAATTAGATCTTTGCGAGTCCATTTCTCTCATATTATTAAGTTTAAAAATTGGAGGACACGTGTTTTAGTTGGCACACCTGTATACCGTTCAAATTCACTCAATCACTGTATCAATGCGTTTCCATAGAATTGAGAGAACAAATATTTTAAAAACTTCTGACATTTCATTAGTATACTCCATTCACTTTTATTCAATCACATAGGAGGTCCTGGTTTCGTTTTCAGGAGTTGGTGCACCTGATGAAAAGTCTGTGCGCGTACAGAAAATATCGTTAATGACAAAACGACGTTGCCAGTTTGTTTGTTTACATTCCACATTTTGTTAGTTCGAATCGATCGGCGATTTTGGGGCGAAATATCGATAGGAAATCGTCTATTTTTCCGTTCTTCGTCGTCCAGAAAAAGTTTTCCGTCGATATGAGAAATTTTGTGCAAGTGTCATTTTTTCCTTTCACGACTTTTGGCGTGAGTACGAACGGCAAATTCAAATTGGACCAAAAATCGATTTATAAGCATAAATAAAGCGAAAGTAAGTACTAATCGACCTTTTTACACTTGATAACGAAGTTTTTTTCAGGTATCTGGCCGTTTAGAAAGATTTCAAACGAAATTCCGGTCCCCCAGAAGTTTGGTTAGTTTCGGTATCGTTTTTGGTGCTCAAAATTTATTTGGAATGTGTAAATGGACAAAAAAGGCTTCCTTATACGATCTTCTAACGAAAGCGACCGGAAAATATGGTTCAGGTATAGGATTTTCGAGGAATTATGAGGAAAGAACTTGCAGAATGAAATTGCACGATTTTCGTAAGTACCTAAACGGGTTCTGGATGGCCATCATCGGTCTCTAAATAGTCTAATCTAAATGATTATTGTTGATCGTTTTCACGTTTCAGAAAAAAACACGTCGAAAAAGCTAAAAAAAAAAGAAGAAATATGACTATATTGCATTCAACAGTAGTTGAATTCAGATTCCGATGGATTGAAATGTGTCACTGGAGCTTTCATTCCTATCAATCCTTTGCCGAAAGTAGAAATAGGCTATATTGAACCAGAATACATCGGTTTTTTCCATATTCCAGGAGTTTGCTTCTTATTTTAGAACAGGTGAATGATAAATGTGAAGCATATGTTTGACCGATTCCATTTTATTTGTACAAACCTACTGTGGTAGTAATGTATGAATATTTTTTAAACTAATAAATTACTATACAGTCAAAATATTTCACTCCTTGTTCATAAGATCAAATAAATGAAATGTATATCTAGAAAGCTTTCAGGAATTGACATTCTCGCTTATTAATTTATAACCAAAACTCAGTTTCAAGAAAAAGTTCCTCTTGCATCAGAACTCCCTTCAACTATTCGTATTCCAATAGAGGGATATAATGTTCCATTATTCTTGATTCTTGTTATTACCCATCAATTCATCTTATATCTTTGGGTTGATTTTTTTTTAATGAATTCTTGATGAGAATCAACAATTGATGTCGTCAAGTCTTGAACTTTCAGTTCAAGAGGATAATAAACATTAAATCTTCACAAGCATACATATGAAAATTATGTGAAAGTAATGCAATTTTCTTCCATGGCGAAAAATAATATATTTCAACAGTGATCTCTTGTACTTTTCATGCAAATAACTAGAAAAGGAATCCTTTCTATCAATTCATATAAACGTTAATTATTTTCGTCCATCACATCTTTTCCAATTCATTCACATTCTGAGAAACACGCTACGAATGTAGAAAGGGCAACATAGTGTTGACTTGGAACATAAAAATATTTTGAAAAACGTCATAACTTCGATACAGAGTGGAATTTGTCAAATTTCCAAGGCCAGAGTTGTGATTTTATAATTGTGAATGGAGTATAGGTACTTCTAAATTCGAAATATGGAACACGTATCGCCCTCTATAGGACGATGTCCCAATCATCTTCGTACACTGCAGCGAAATAGCACAGTTGCAATTAGAAGAAAGCTCGAAATATCATCCTTCAGTATATGTAGTATTTGAACGTTTTCAAAAATTCACTGATATCTACCACTCTGAAAGATGTGAATGTTGCCGATATGATCGTATACGCTGCTTTGCGTACATGTGGGTTTCAGCGCTCGAGTGTGATACTGCTTGCGTGCATAATGAGCTTGAGCAATTATTATTATTCGTGATAACTATTTCTGTGTCCTTGACACACTTGTTCGACAAGTGAGAATGCGGTTGGATATCTTGATGGTGTCCGCCGTTCTGGGTTGCTGTATGTTGCCTGTGTTCAGCCCACAAAAGAACTTTGAAGAAATATTTTAAAATTGATGGGAGAAATATAATATGTCCAAGACATACCTACATCATTAGTGAAACTTGGTGATAACGGTACCTTAATATGCAACAGCTGATGTTATGCATATCACCCACCTGAAACAAAAAATATAGACATTAGGTTATGAAATAAATAATTAGATTTATCGAAAGATAATAGTATATTGTTCTATGAGCGGTAATGTAAGTCATAACACACGCAGATGAATTTTGCAGCCCGAGCCGTCAGGCGAGGGGTGTAATTCATCAAGTGTGTTATAACCATTACCGCGAATTGAACACTATACTAATTGACAACAGTTGTCAAAAGCGATTTCTGTGGTCGAAAATCGAATCGATGTCGAATCCCATAGAACACGTCGAAAATTCACGTATTCCAAATGCAATTTTTGGATATTCAGACCTAAGAAAATGTAGAAATCGATGGCGAGAACGTTACCTTGATGTCTGAAATAGAGTTCCACATTGACCGGACTTTTTTATTCATTTCGTAAGCTACGTTTTTCCTATTTTTATTAGAGTGAGTTATAGGCGTGAGTTATTATTACCTCACACTATTGGTTTATAGAGACTATTACAGATCAAATTCAGTTGAATAATGGATATATGTATTATTCTATGGGAGTAGATAAAACCTATTTATAATAATCTGAAGCGTCCGTATTCGCACCACAGTTTGCCATATTTTTCACCATTCACTAAAATGTGGATAGGTTACACGTTTCAACTCCAACTGAGTTCATTTTCAGTGTCAAATCTCACAAGTACTTGCAACAATTTGCAAAAACCGAATATGCCCAAAACTCTAGATCGAAAGAAGTTGGAACATACATTCCTTTAATTTGGATTCCCTCTCTTGAAGTTTTCACGTTTTCATCAACTTTTCCTTCATTTCCATCTACCGATGAACTCTAAACTGTCTTCCGTAGTGCATTCTTTCTACCTGAAATTCATTAATTTTTTAGTGTGTTACCGTTATCTTTCTCTTTTGTTACTCGATCTTCCGCTATGGCCTTGTAAAGGGTGTTTCAATAAGAGCGCAAGATTTGAATTGCGCGCCATGTTTTACAGTCATAATGTCACATGATTATGACGGGACAGTTCGAAAGTTGGCAGATGGCAGTTAGTAAATATGGAGCACAGTAGAACAACGCGTTCTGATGGTCAAAAAATACAGTGACTTCGTGTATTCCTATCCCCTTTGTATTAAACTATTGTACTCCATTTAGATAATTAACTAGTAGAGCCCCTAGATCTACCTATTAAGCAGTTATCCTTATCGGTAGGCCTCCGGTCGCGGAATCTGAGCGCAGTTGTCAGATTGTGTTCCGGGCTTTCCCTATAGAAGGCTGTGGCCAAACTCTGACAGCTTACAGCTACAATGTCAAATAGTTCTCTGTGATCTCTGCAGATCGGGCGATTTCATAGGAGAAATGTCAAACTTTGATCAATTTTCCTGAAGAAATGGGGAAATTATGGAAAATATGAATACCAAGCTATTTTGCGTTGACTCTTCCTCTTTCGATCCGTATATTTACATCACGGCCAGGATATCTGCGAAAAAAGTTTTATCGAGTTTAAAATTGCCCTTTTTGCCGAATTTTTTCGCGATTTTCGCGAATTTCTACGTCGCGGTAATGGTCATAACACACTTGATGAATTACACCCCTCGCCTGACGGCTCGGGCTGCAAAATTGATCTGCGTGTGTTATGACTTACATTACCGCTCATTGAACAATATACCTACTATTAAAAAACAGTGATCATGAAAAATCTAAAAAATGATAGTGAACGTTTACGGTACATAATTCTGGATTGTTACATCTCAATAAAACTGCCAAAGCGTCTCCGAGTATGGAAATAATTCGCCATATAAAAGAGAGATGATTCTGCCTATCGACCTTGAGATGTTGATTATTTATTTCATCATCTGGTTACCTTGAAACGATTTGTTTATTTTAGTCAAATTGAGCAACACAACAAATGAAGAGAAAGTGACTCATAGTTATGATACTACATGCCAAAGTATACGATTTCGCAATAGTTTGGTATAAACTTTCAATTCATATTTGATACACGAAATAAAGTGTGTGAAACAGGTTACCAGAAGATTTGTAAGAATTTGACACCCACAATATTATGAAATCGCATATTTTGCATAACGCAAAGAAGTTAATACATTAATGAACATCCACTTACATTCAACTTTGAAATTATTTCGAATACATGGTAGGTAATAATAGAATTACGAAAATTAATGTTGGGTCAAATTGGAGAAAAGAAGATATTATATCAATTTCAGAGAAACAATACTGAATTTCAGAAGATAAAGAGAAATATTCTGAAACGAAATTGCAAATTTAATCTGAGCCTGTCATAATTCCCCCCCCCCTCTGTATTTTTGAAAAAGTATTGGAATTATTGAAAGTATACAATCATATTGTTCTACACCGAAAATTTCATCAATACTGTTCAAGCCATACCAAAGTTATGGATAAAAGAAAAATCGGTCGAATCGGACCATCACCCTGTAGACTCTCAATAAAGGCCCCCAACCATAAACCAAACATTGTTCCGAAACTGCCTTGATTAGTGTAAACATCTCATAAAGTCTGACCGTCTTCTCCGGAATCACCCTGTACGTATTAGAAATGAAAGCATAAAATTCAATAAAATCGCTTCAATGTTTCCATTCGGCATGACAAATCAGAACATTTATTATTGCTAGGTCCGGTTAAAGCGCTTTAGGCGGTTCAAACGAGTACCTCGGCAGCTCCACACTGTGGACCGGTCGTCCATGAGAACATACGACGTCGGCGTCGTCTCCAAAGTGGGTCTAGTGTACTGGGTATCTGGGACGGAGTGACCTTAAGTGCGATTGTCCATACCATAATCAGATTTTGGGTCACCGAATTATTTTTAAATTAATTCCAAGGTCGTGCGGTCTGAGGGATAAATGACCTTGCTACCTGAATTGCGAATGGATTCGCCAATATCTGCAATCTGAATGAACATACGATGAATTAGCAATCGGTTAACTTTCTTCGCAAAAGAACGTTTACTTCGTATAGTAGTCCTGATGACAGATATGGTGTTTTTATCACGAACTTTCTCATTGGTATATTAAAAATTTTTTGTACAAAATTCCTTCCTAAGAAAAAAAATTAGGTTATAATAATTGAAAACCAAAATAGTCTACTCCAATCATATCATTAAATGTATTTTGCGTCCATTTTATGACTGGATAAATTTGCATTTGCACAGCAAATTCTGATGCGCCAATGTGATTTACATAAAAAAGGTACTCTTGGTTCATTGCTCTAAAGTGAACCGAGAAAACTGGCATTTTATGATCAGAAACAATTTGCTAACGCATTGTAAATTTCTTGTAATTGAAACAATTTTTGTAATCTTGTTTACTATGGTCGCTAAAAATAATGAAGAATAACTTTGCAATTTAAAATTGAAAATCTAGTTGTGAAATTTTGTTGAAATTAATAAACTTGTTAATTATCACCCCTCATTTTTCCAATTACAAGAAATTTACAATGCGTTAGCAAATTGATTTTGATCATAAGATGCCAGTTTTCTCGAAAACTGTTCAATTTAGAGCAATCACATTGGCGCATCAGAATTTTTTGTGCAAAAGCAAAGGACCCCGCACTTTTACTACGGGAAATGGCGTTCCGTCAAATTTTCTAAAATTTTGGTATAATGTAGTACTCGACATACTGATCAAAAGTGTCCATGGCCCCAACTCAATCCTATGACTAGTTTTTGAGATACAGGGCGTTGAAGTTGAGAATAACCAACTTTTACTACGCCCGTATCTCGGAACAGAATCGAATGAACTTCAATTTTTCTCAAGAAACATTTCATTACATCCCCAAGGAGCAAGCATATAGAGGAATATGACCGAAAATCGTTACGAATACAGGGTTATCCATAATTGAATGCATGCCCGATTTTGAAAGTATAAAATATGTCAGTTCCAGAGCGAGAACGTTCGCAAAATGAACTATTACACTAGATATGTTGTTGTTACATCAAAAAAGTCTGAAATACCCAAAATTTATACTGGGTGATCCATTATTATAGAAACTATTCTCAAGGAAGGTTAAATGGACACCCTGTATTTATGGGTTGATTCAAGGTGTTTGTTTAATGTTTTCAGAACATATCATCATGGACTTCAAAGAATACAGGGTGATTCAGTCATGAAATGAACTTTGAACCTCACGAAAATACCCAAAAACCACCTCTTTTTTTCATCACCCTCTATTTCAAGATTAAATCCGAGGAGGTGGGAGTTTTCTTTCACCACTGTACTTGATATAAAAACATCAATACACTGAGGGAAACGTTTATTTGGGAATAATATAAGTATTGATATGTTAAACCCGTATTAGTTCAATAAGAATATGCCATATTTCCGGTTAAAATGATTACTTACATATAAATATCTAAATTAAATCAATCAGCTTTGAGATGAATATTTGGAAAGCTAATTTTTTTTCCTGTGCTTTATTTCAACCCAAGAAATCATGTTCACCTGTAACCTTATGAGTTGCAGTGTAACTTCGTATATTTACGACAAATCTTTCCATGTTTCATAGTAATATTGATTTGTTCCCCATAAGCATTCCATTATGGGTGAGACATATGTTTATGAGAACTAAATGGTATATTCCACATCAATTGATATAGAATATAGAGGTCCCCAAATATTATACCTGTTTATATTTAACATACCTTTGTTTTTCCCAACCTTAATAAATTTTAAATTATTTCAGTTAGGTTGCTCCTGCATCGACTTGACCAATTACCGTTGAGAAACATTTTTCATGTTTGAGGTTGCGGACAACGAAATCTTGAAGGTGGTTCAAAATTTGGCAAATAAAAAAAGCGTAGGACACGACAAAATTCCAATTAAGGTGATAAAATCCTCCATACCTGTAATCCTGCACCCGTTGAAGTACATTATGAACAACAGCTTCAAATATGGAATATTTCCAAATATGCTTAAAATATCAGTAATAAAACCAATTCATAAAAAAAACGATACTAGTGACATAAACAACTATAGACCCATTAGCCTACTCAGTAACTTCTCCAAAATATTTGAAAAAATCCTGAGCCAACGACTTCTAGGGTTCTTTAAGAAATTTAAAGTCCTAAATGAACAACAGCACGGCTTTATCAAGGAAAGAAGTACAGAAACGGCAATTTATAAATTACTCGAAATGATTACCGAGGGCTTGGAGAGGGATGAACTGATTCTGGGCTTCTTCTTGGACTTCTCCAAGGCTTTCGACTCCGTAGACCATAAAATCCTACTTGCTAAACTGGAGGCATATGGGGTGAGGAATGAACAACTCGGTTTTATTGAGAGTTATCTTAGTGGACGCACACAATACGTTTCGCTGGCTGTCTGTGGTGGGGAGTATTTATCGGGTGCTGTGCATGTCGAGGAGGGGGTGATCCAGGGAAGTATTCTGGGTCCTCTGCTCTTTCTCGTGTACATCGACGACATGCCGAATATATTACCACACCTGCGGGAGGCTTTCGCTAACTACGCTGATGACACTAATATACTCCTAAGATCAAAATTTCGTGACTCCCTCGAGGAACTGTTGGGTGTAACTCTCTCTTCGGTCCGCTCTTGGTGCGAGTCTCATAACATTCGACTGAATAGTGATAAGACTGAGTTTGTTTCCTTCTCACATAAGCTAAGAGGAGAAGATGAACTGAAAATATCTTTAAATGATGAGGAAATAATTATAAGATCCTCAACTAGATTCCTGGGAATCCAGATAGATTCGCACCTTGAGTGGGACGAACAGGTGGAGCAAGTGTGCAAGAGATTGAACTCAATTGTGTATACACTGCGCGTCTTAAGATCTGAACTCGATGAGAACTTTCTGAGGACTGTTTACTTCTCCCACTTCCAGGCAGTGATGAGTTACGGTATAGTCTTCTGGGGTAACAGTCGACACGCAATATCTGCTTTCAAGGTGCAAAAACTTGCAATCAGAACCATCTTCAAGATGCAATATAGAGAGTCCTGTCGCGGTGTTTTTCGAAAGAATGATATCCTGACACTGCCCGCATTGTACATATACAAAGCTTTATTGTTCGTATTTCGAAATCCTCAATACTTTCAGAGCTTCGAGAAGACGAACACCTACAACACGAGAAACAATATTCTTATATATCCTAAACACAATCTAGCATTAACTGAGAGAAGTTGCATGTATATGTGCATAAAAATATTTAATTCACTCCCTAGACAGATAAAAAATCTGGGTAATTATAAGTCTTTCAGAGGAGAGATCCGACGTCTGTTACTTCATGTTGAACCATACACTATTGATGAATTTTTTTCAATGTGCAAGTGAATCGGTGCAAGAGTATATAATTAATTTTCATTATTTCTGTTTCTTTTTTGACTTTTCCCATTTTCGTTGTTTGTAACAATTATTATTGGCGAATAAACATTATTATTATTATTATTATTATTATTAATATAGTAGGCAGTACGCAAGCGCCTTGATCCAATCTGTTGCCGTTTGCAGACCACGCGCTAGTGTATGCGATTGCGTGGTGTGCTTAGTGTTGTGCATTTGTAATATTGGTCGATTGTACAGTACGTAAGTCGTCGAATAGGCGAGATAAGTCTGTAGTTTTATCTACATCACAGATCAGCTACAATTACTACGTTATTATTGAGTGATTAATCTGATCTCTATTCTTCGTTTCCAGTGCAGTGCCCTAACTAGTTTATGAAATGAAAAAGATTTGTTTTACACTATTCTCAGTTTTAGGGGATAATCTCGGAGTTAATTCGATATTGGGTATGTCAGAAAGTTTATTTCGTTATGTTTTTATATGTATGTTCAATATATACAGTGTGTATGTGTGTTTGCAACTGTACATATTATATACATCTCTAACTGTTCAAAAGAAACTGTTCTTTATTTGTTACATAACCACTGTTCTACAATAAACATGCATAATGACTATGACAGTTTTTATTTACAGCTTCCTAGTGAAATATGTTTTGAAATCGTAGCGATTGATAATATTGATATTTCGCCTTTTTGCATTTGAAAAAGAAATACCCACAATTATCTAACAATATATCTGGTAGAATATAAACTGATAACTCATTTGATATCGAGAAATATATGTATATTACCAGGAAAGATATATTTACTGAACAGCGTGTATATGGCTTAATGCAAACTTATAACTTATTTGATGCAACAAAATGTATTTTACAAGGGAATATATATTTCTTGAATGGCAAGTAATATGGTTTAATACAAATAAATATCTTATCTGACGCAAAGGAATGATTTATTATGGTAAAAGGTGTATTTGGTATACAAACAAATCATTTGTTCAACAAAAATAAATATAAGCTCTTACGAAATATTATATTGTTATTCAGAAACATATGATTGGGATAATATATAACAAATCATTTATTCAAAATTATTTTAACTTTCGAAATATTGCAGTAGAACTTACGTAAGTTGGGCCCTATTCAAAGCTGATATTTATTTGCAGCTAACATAATTTATTAACTACAAACAAAAATTTTTCTCAGTGTACGTCTGAGAGTTTTTATCCACTTCCTATGACCAGATTTTTAGCTGGTATAAGAATAGAATAACATAAATAAATAATTTTCATATCACATAAAAAAAAATCTGGTCATAGGAAGTGGATAAAAACTCTCAGCCGTATTGATGTTTTCATATCAAGTACAATGGTGAAAGAAAACTCCCACCTCCTCGGATTCAATCTTGAAATAGAGGGTGATGAAAAAAAGAGGTGGTTTTTGGGTATTTTCGTGAGGTTCAAAGTTCATTTCATGGCTGAATCACCCTGTATTCTTTGAAGTCCATGATGATATGTTCTAAAAACATTAAACAAACACCTTGAATCAACCCATAAATACAGGGTGTCCATTTAACCTTCCTTGAGAATAGTTTCTATAATAATGGATCACCCAGTATAAATTTTGGGTATTTCAGACTTTTTTGATGTAACAACAACATTTCCAGTGTAATAGTTCATTTTGCGAACGTTCTCGCTCTGGAACTGACATATTTTATACTTTCAAAATCGGGCATGCATTCAATTATGGATAACCCTGTATTCGTAACGATTTTCGGTCATATTCCTCTATATGCTTGCTCCTTGGGGATGTAATGAAATGTTTCTTGAGAAAAATTGAAGTTCATTCGATTCTATTCCGAGATACGGGCGTAGTCGAGGGCGTAGTAAAAGTGGGTAATTCTCAACTTCAACGCCCTGTATCTCAAAAACTAGTCATAGGATTGAGTTGGGGCCATGGACACTTTTGATCAGTATGTCGAGTACTACATTATACCAAAATTTTAGAAAATTTGACGGAACGCCATTTCCCGTAGTAAAAGTGCGGGGTCCTTTGTCCAGTGGTGTGAAAGTTGTGGGGTAAAACCTTTGTGCAAATTCAATATCTCCGCCACTGGCACGTCTAATAAAACCGAGTAAAGTGAAAGAAAGTAGATATCATAAGTGACAATGTGTGTAAAAAAAAAATCTGTAATTCAAACGGTTCCAGACATATGTATTAGCAAAAAACTGAAAAAAATATAAATTTTTGACACCCTGTATCTTGGAAACGAAGACCCGGAGGAAAAAATGGAAGAGAAAAGAAAATTTAATTTTTCATGAGAAATCTACAGTTTATACACTTATTTAGAAACACGCTGTATATGTTCTAATTGGTTAGAACATAATTTTGTTGAAAACAGTGCTCGAAAAAATTGCAAGGTTTATTTATTGATTTAGCGTATGGATGCTTCACAGTACGATACAATGTGATAGAAGGAGACTACAATTAAAAAAACATACAAAATAGGTTTATTGATAGCATGAAGCATTTTGTTTCACACCTTCTGAAGCCCTAGTAATTTTTGAACAAAATACTTAAGATTACCCAAAAAATACAAAGATTAGTTGTAGAAAATGAACATTCGGTGTTGCAATTTGTGATTTATGGCCTGAAGCAAAACAACTAGGTACTCTCTTTTTTGCTTCAAAAAATCCGTACTATTTTTCGTCGTTTTTGCGGTTTTTCTCAATAATTTATTAAGCTATGTAAAAGGTGAATCTCGAAGTAATTTCACCTAATAGTAACAATTAAAACTGATGAGATAATCGTATAAGTATTGATATCAGGTATGCTAATATGCCACGTATAAATTAATCTTATTTTACAATTTTAATTCAATAATTCCTATGAAATTCATCGTAAACAGAAACGCAATAGTGGATAGCATTGACCTATTTCGAATGGATTTTCAGCATCAGTAATTTGCTTGTTTATGCCACGTGAAAAATAAATTACTCTTCATAAAACATCGTATTTATTTCAGAAAATTATATATCATCATTACACGTATCTGCAGCACGAATTGAGTTAGATAGAAGGAAAAATTTATTGAAACTGAAATTCGATTATGTACTTCGGGATCTTCGACTATGTAAACACCTTCCTCAGGAAAGATCTTAGAACACGTTTGTTGTTAAATCATTTTTCAAAACAGATACTTTAGTGATTCTATTCTGTATGCTGAATGAAACCAACATTTCTATAGTTAGAGCTTTTGAGCGCACCTTCATCAACCTCGGAAATAATACATATCGCCTTATAGGTATATTAACAATTGCCAGTTAATGAAGCCAATTGAAAAATGTTTGACAGCTGTCAAAAAAAATTGGTCAGCAGCTGTCAAAGAAATCATCTATGATCACAGATCTGTTCAAATTTTCAGGGTAGGTTCGGATCTCAGACAACCACGTTTGAGTACATATTATGGCGGTTCGAAATTTGGTTTTCCTGAAATTTTCAAAACCATGGAATCGGTCGATATCAAACTTTTTTATTTACATCGGCAAGATGTTGTTCCGATCGTGGAATCAAAACCATAAAAAATTATTATCAAGAAAAATACAAATATTTCTGTAGACGATTTCTTTGATAGAAACTGTCAATTTTTTTTCAATTGGTTTCTTTTGAACTAACATACAGAGTGCAACAGCCAAATGGAATAAATTCGATATAACGAATAAATGAGGGCGTGTTGGGAAAAACGCTCGGACACGTCGATTTGTAATTTTAAATGCGCATATTTTTCAATATTATATAGGGTGTTCCGTGTGACCGTGGCCAATACCAACTTTCTTATTTCAAATGCAACCCCCTGTATACCTACTATTTATTTTTTGGATTCTGTAGAGAATTCTAGACACAATTCATGTACAATGTCCTATACCTATATTTAACTATTTCGGAAGTATTAAGTGTTTTCAGATTTATTGCAAAAATCAACGTTTTAAATAAAAATCATTTTATTTCACAAATTCGGTACATTACACTTGAAACCTAATAAGTAAAACTGATTATTTCTTAATTATAAAAAAAAACAAAAAAAACATTAATGTCAATGTAGGAAATGTTCAAAATGCTCGCCGCGAACGTCTTGGCAACATGCTAATCTGGTGTAGAATTGTCTTCTAACGTTACTCAACATTTCAGGCGTGTTTGCTTACTTTCTTCATATCAAGAGGTAAATGGGAAATAAGTATTGAGTGTAATGTATCGAATTTGTGAAATAAAATAATTTTCATTTAAAATGTTAATTTTTGTAAAAAATCTGAAAACACATAATATTTCCGAAAAAGTTGAAGATAGGTATAGGACATTGTGCCTGAATTGTGTCTAGAATTCTCTGAAGAATCCAAAAAATAAATAATATACAGGAGGTTGCATTTGAAATAAGAAAGTTGGTATTGGCCACGATCGCATGGAACACCCTATATAATTTTATTTTCTTGAAAAATATGCGCATTTAAAATTACAAATCGACGTGTCCGAGCGTTTTTCCTAACACTCCCTCATTTATTCGTTATCGAATTTATCCCATTTGGCTGTTACATGCACTCTGTAGATGCATAGAATACCTACCTGGTGTCGGCACTGATTAGATTTTGATCTTCAATTTTTGGTCACGATTGTTAGTTAGGATTCGTTACACCAGGGTTTCTATGCATCTATGAACTAACAAATGCGAATCTACATACAAGATTTTTTGAGCTCAAAAGGTCTTAACTTTACGTCAGTGCTTTTAGTGACCCATTTTTAGAAAGATTCCATAGTGAACATGGCATTTTAGGCCTACTAAACCTAATATTGAGGCAAGAAGTTTTTCATTCAAATGTGAAGATAATATTTACTGTGAATAAGAGTGGAACATGCACATTGAATAATACAGAAGGAGACTGATAATAGCGGTAGGGTGATGAAAAAGTGAATTTTCCCACTCTTTTCTTTGAACTATTGAAAATGTTCGCAATTAAAAACATGTTTTCACCCGTTCCAAGATTATAGAAGACGCAGGGTTCTCACAGGTTGTTGACCTTCCAGATGGTGGATCTTGAACTTGGTTAACAGAAGATAGATTCACTTTCCACGTGACAACATCATAGTTGACAAAACTGGGATCAAAAACTGACCTTTCGAAGAAAAATAATTCCGGAAAATAAAATGATGACAATTTTGAAGTAGATAGTAGAGGCCGTGATTAATAATGAGCGTATGCACAGAAAACTTCAAGTATTTTGCATGCTGAGAGGATAACTTTTTGCGTTAATTGCCGAGAATATTTTTTTTTTCTACGGGGTGTCCATATGAAGTTGAAAAACACAAAAAATCCATTCCTTATTGGCGATTTCACCCACCGATGAGGGCGCTGCTAACTGTAAACAAACATGGAGGAAAAGGAGTAATATATTCTAAAGTTACGTTGTTTTGATATGTAAAGCAGATATTTTTGAGTGTTTTTCTTTGATCTCGTGATGATTTTGTGAAGAATTACAGGAAATTAATGTATCATCGATAGTGCAGTGTCGAGTTTATAAAATTTTGGTGTACAAATTGGCTTTTTCCCTTCTAATTGGATCGACATTTCACGAGGAATTCGATGGAAATTATGAAAATAAATGATTGTTTTGAATGTTCTTTATTTTCATGGAAATATACTACAAAATAGCAACCCAAAAGATTTACATCTAACATAAACTATGATCTGAAAGTGAGTAAGTTCTGATGCGGCATGACAAACATGAAGATCTATGTATGGTATTTCATTATAATCAAGTATCACTCTGACATCTTTAATATTCTTGCAATATGAAGTAAAATTTTTTCAGAAGATTGAAATTATTTCGAGTAGTATAGGAGAAAATTTATTCCGACCAACAGACACGCAATTGATTTTGTCAATCCACACTTTCGACCCACTGTTTCGAATGAACACAAACTCATCAATATAACAAACCGATCAAAAATCAGCCCAAAAGAATCCGAGTCAGATGTTGAAAGCAACGCCGCATCGTCATGTAAATTCAAATGTTAAAATGGGCGTTTCGCAAAGGCGGCATTAGAACCTGTTACATAAATAATTCATTTTCGAACATTATGACACAATTGAACGGTGAGAAAAGTGAAAATCGACCTGTTCTCTCGTACCAGATCCGTCGGATCTATGTCGAGGCTAGGATGAACAGCGCGCCAATTCTGAATCTGGATTACTCATTTGCCGGCACGAGTATGGCTATGTTTTCATTCTGAAAAATGTTTTAAAAATAACGAAAGTGAGTGAGAATATTACATTGCCGCTTGTGTGGCAGTAGGTCAGTATGTCAACGAGAGTGAATCCAGTTCTATTGACTGCAAGGTCGGCCTCGACCGTGTGTAAATAAATATTCTTTATCAGTTTGACCTACTTCGAAAAAATCTGTTTTTATTGGCGCGCGATTACATTTTTCCCGAAATGATTTGGGAATTTTGGCATTGTTCTCTCGCCACAACAAACCTCAAGAGTCAAGAAGAACGCGAAGCAATGAACATTTCTTCAATTTTCAGTTGATTGAAATTTATCGGGAATATTCCGAAGCTGAATGAATGAAATTTATGACAGATATAAACAAAGAGCATCTTGCCCCTTTAGTATTATCATATGATGAGGTCGATTGAATAAAGAAAACAACCTTTCAGAACTGCGACCAGTTTGGTCTTATGTTCTTATACCCTACTGAATCAATTCCCGAGATCATCCTCATAAATCGAATGATCTCCCTTTCACAATCACATAGTGAGGATCAAAAGTCGGCTTGTCTATACTCCATTCACTTTTATGAAGTATCTCGGTTGGCCAAGATTAAGGTTCATCAAGTTTTTTTACTTAAAACTGCCACAGGTTGGTACTCGTGAAATGTCAAATAATTCTCAGAGACGTTGCCAAGGCTGATTTCTATTTACCCTTTTTTAAATTTGTAAATGGAGGGTAGTTCTTTTAAGGTTCAACTGTGACACAGGTTTCGTAGTAATAAGTACTACATTTTCATTCTGGAACATTTCAAGTTGTGCAAAAAAGTATTTGAATGTCCTCTGTAGGCTTATTTCTGGAGAATTTTGAAAAGTGGGGTTTTCCATAGGTCTGTCTGTTATTTTTAGAAGTTTTTCTGTAGGGTTATTCGAGTACATACTTTTATTCTTTTTCCGAATGAACTATCACAAAGTAACGGACTATTCTGTCCATTATTTTTCAGTAAAATTTCAACACTCGATTCTTGATTTCCGTACAAGAAAATAGCATAACTGAATCTTACAACCATTTTTTTATACGTGAAATATTTCCAGTACTAACAGAGAAAAAGTTTCTTCAACATTCGCCAGGTCTTTGGAATTATTGAATTCACATAATTACTACGACCTCTAGGTAAAAAGGACAACGTTGCTTAGTTATCTAACTATAACCTAACATTGTCAAAATATACACGGTGAAATGTGTCAGAATGTCATGGCTAACCGGGATACATTATAAAAGTAATGGAGTACAGGTGTAAGCTCCTGAGGCAGGCAAAATCCGGGCACTTGCACACCGTGTGTTCGGCGGTTTCTTACTCACATAGCCTGCAAATTTTGTCCGCTGATTCGCCCATTCGATACAAGAAATACTCCCGATAGTGCCCTGTCAGGAGTCTCACAACACAGCGAAGCTTCCTTGTGGCGAGAAAATCTTTTCGCTTGTCTTTGTCCTGTAAATCTTCTCCAGAGGAGTTTCATGATTTGCATCTCTCATTTCTGTTACGCTGCCCTAAAGTGGTGCTTTCCAAGGCCACAAAAGGGCTCAGGTTCAACATTTGATGCACTTTTCGCAAATGCCTAAGCCTTTTCATTACGCTAAATGCCACAGTGCCCTGGCACTCATAAGTGAATCTTAACTAAATTGTCCTGGATGAATTCCAAAAAAGATATTGTTATCACGCCTCAATCGAGCAATTGATTCAACACAAATTCCTAAAATACTTCTATTTTAGGACAGTAAAGGGTTTTCCAATAAGAAGTGATTTTGACATTCAAAGCCAATATTTTAGATAAATGATCGGATGTGTATTTCATTATAAAGAGTAAGGTATGCCGATAATAATGGAAAATAACATCAGCCAAATGACCACCACGACCACGACTACAGGACCATAATAAAAGTGGCTGCCCTATGACCTCGATAGCCTCACGAATTCCATCTTTGAGGTCTTGAATCAAAGCTGGGCTCTTGGCGTAGACCTTCCCTTTCACATGGCCCCAAAGGAAGACGTCGCCAGGTGTTAAATCACAAGATCACCGAGGTGGAAATGTGCCCCATCACTCAAGATGTTTTTTCGATGGAATTCCGGATCATTTTCATGTATTTCAAGGACCCAATCAGTAAAGACACGACGTTGTAATAATCGGTCTACTTGAGTTCTTGTATTAACTGAACTTCATAAGCCGTAAGACCCAAATCTTTATGCAAAAAACGGTGTAATGACGTTTGTGGAGTGCCTAATTCCGAAGAACGACGAGGATTGGACAAACCTAGGCTTTCTTCCCGTGGCCTAATAGGAATTTCTCCTAACGTTTCGCCTACAACTGCGGCGTCTTCAGAGGTTTCTGAACTCGCAGAACATGTTTTGGAGGATGGAGATTATTGGATGCATTATGTTCGTTGAAACGGAGGTCATTTCCAACATCAACAGTTATTATCCTTGGCAGAATAAAGAGTCCAAGGAAATCACAAAAACAACATGAACAGGAAAGAGGAGACTCCCATTGTTCATAGTGCGTGGTTGCCAGCGATCTGTAATGCTAAAACATCAACCAAGAATACAAACATAAAAATTAAGCACATGAAGATGATTTCACCTCAAAAGCTTCACCCCGTGAAGTGAGAAGTAGTAGTTCTTCATCGAGTCCAGGTATTCTTTTCCAAAAAAGCTCCGGACAACAAGTGTTCGGTGACAAATTCGATCATCAAACACTAACTTGTGAACGTTTGTCGGATTTTTTCGGGTCTACTGAATGAAATTGATTTGATACCTACCTACATTCAGGAAATGAAAACTAACCTTATTGAAGTTAAAATGTGGTCAACGAAAAAAAATTCAAATTGATTCTACTCTCTTCCATCGATTTCCAATCGTCCAATAAAGGAATCAACTATTTCGATTAAATTGAATTCAGAAAACAATTGCCAGTAGCCCAAATTTTGATCGATATACCGAAATATTCAGGCTTATCGTCCCAATTGAGACCGTAGTTGAGTTATATAACGTGGAATTCAATAGAATTTAAATCTGTTAATCGCTGACAAAATTTTCTGACCTACTGACCCATTCTGAATCAAATGATATTTCCAAATCAGTGTCGACCTACTTATTCCGAAACTGAATGTTTGAATGAATAATTTCGGTGAATTATAGGATCATTACAAAACGTTCGAGCTGGATTGCTGCAGGTTTGATACCACCTTTGGGTTTTCTTCATTTCGTTCATTTTCACCAAAGTATACAGTTTTCATGTCGAATGTATTGTTTAACTGAAGGAGTTTCATATCCTTATAACACTCAGGCTTGGTCTTACCTAACATTTTAATCTGGTTTAAGGAGAAAATTGAGATTACCGATAGATGTTGACTTGGAAACCACAGAAAATTATCGTTTACTGACTCAAACGAGATTAAAATCGATGGTGAAACCCGGCCTTAGGTGTTCGCAAAACTTCAAAATCAATTTTCACAAACAATAACAGGGTTTATTGACTGCTTAAAATATAGCTTGTCCAGATAGGGCCAACATGAAAAACATATTTTCTGGCGCTCGTTCAGCAAGGAATTGAAGAGTAGGATTTGGGATTTTCTACGAAAAGTAGACAGAAGAGAGAAGAGAAGTTAGAAAGCAATAGGATACTTCCATGTGTCCATTCAGGAATATTTTGAATATAAATATTCCAAAAAATATCAACATACAGAAATCGAGGAAATGAGATGAAACAACATACTCATCAGTTTTGAATGATGGCCAGCAGCATATGAACTTGTATAAGTTTCGTCAACAAGGTAACTCTCAAAAGCCCAACACCCAATATCTTGAAATTTTCAGAGTGAGGTTCCAAAATATGGCAATTTGAAATTTTGTTATACTGAAATTTTGAAAACTAGGTTTGGATTTCAATGAAACTTAGCATCCAGATGAAAAATGACTTGTTCATGCTACATGCAAAGTTTTGTCTAGATCGTATAACAGAATCATGTAAAATTCTAGCGAGTTATCAACAACTAATCACAATATTTCTATATCAGCTCATCTAGGGTCATTGATGATTTCTTTGACAGCTGCTGTCAGATTTTCTTCAACGGCTGTGGGAAAAAATTTAATTTGAAAGTGATCTCTTCGCCAGGCCTAAAATAATCATCATACATTTCATTCAATATCGCACTTTCTCATGAACTTCATACTGCCTGCGGTAAGAATGTAGAAAACTAAATTGGAGGTGTAAACGAAAATTTAATTCCTTGATCAATTTTTTAAGGGAAAAATCTCATGCACGCAGGCCCGCAAATATTTCGTTTTCGATATGCAGGTTGTTAAAATTTGATATTTTTTCAGGTTTTCTTCTCATAGTATCTTTACACAAGATATTCAACTGAATTTAATTTGTAATAATATATTGTAATTAATATATGTAAAAACTGACTGGAACAATTTTGATTTTTCTGAGGAATTCGAGAGAATTTACAAAGGACCATAAAGTTGAGTATAAACCTCGGTATAACCACGAAGCTCATTTTTATTATTATTCAAACAGTGGCTCACCAAAAAAATTTTCTGAAGAAACAGAGACAGTGTTCCAGAAAAATATCACACTATAGACTTGCAATCGAAATTGGTATGTCACAATGTGACATTTTAGAGTTCACATGTCATGTTAACTCTAAATTGTAATATCTTTGCCAAATTTCAGTTGAATATCACTTGAAGTGTAGATACTACGAGAAAAATCTTGAAGAAAATCAAACTTTATGATCTTGAATCTGGAAAACGAAACGTTTGGGGTCACATGTTATGGGATTCTCTTTATTAGAATAGGACCAGGAATCTGCCCTCTTTGTTTGTACCTCCAACTCAGGAACACCCTGTATATTCGAATTTTCGTGTTACATGAAAAAATTACCAAATTATGATAGATCTAAGCACGATAGGGAACTCCCCTCCCAAAAGTAGCCCGATCCAATAACCAAATGAAAGCTTATCAGAATCGCCCAGTGGATTCCTCCACTTATTCACTGAACAAATAGGTTTAAATTTAACTCTTATCAGAGTTAGCATGAGTGAAAAACAATTACATAAATACATGTAGGATAATTTTTATTGTCTCGGCACACTGACCCAGTGGCAATGCTACTACTTTATAATGTAATAATGTGTCAAGGCTCAAGAATAAATTCAATATGGATTTCTGCAAAGGACGACCGTATAGTGAACGTACTATTATAGCGCTATATGGAGAATTTAGATTGCAATTTAAACGAAACGCATGGTTTATTCAAATCACGCATGATGTACGTGGAGAGGCCTATGTAAATGGAAAACGACGGTGTGAAATGGAAATGAGAAAAGAGTTTCCCTACATTATGGGGTACAAATGAAAATGTCATAATGATAAAAGAAAAAAATCCAAAATCAACATAATATTATGATATTATTAGAAAAGTGAAAGCAAAGGCTTTTTCAGACTACTTTTTTTTGTGATTTGGCATTTTTATATCAGCAGCACGTCATGACGAGTACAACCAATCAAAAATCTCTCTAGCCACCGACTTCACACGATTACCCGCTTCTTCTGATCGTTTGAATTCGGTAGATTATTTTTGAGTTTTCAATATTTTTAAGGGTATAAATTGATGAAGAAAAAATAAAAAAAAACACGAATTACGTGAGAATCCAATATGTCAAAATATATTTTTCTGAAAATGACTGGAAATGCCCATTTGGACGAATACGACTCTGCCTATGATTCATAGTACTAGAGGGAATCCTACAGATTTCTGTGAATGAATCGCTAAGAAAACGGACCAGGCTGTCCTGACAGATTATAGTTTCTATAGTAGCTACTTTACGGCCAAAAATTTTAGCTTCAATTCGTTCAAGGGCGTTGTTCAATGAATATACTGAATCAGATTTAAATTCGATTATTTTTTTTTTTATTGTTTTGTTGGGGGGAAAATCCAAATGTGAATAATTGTTTGGAATGTCCTCAGTGATTCGTTATTGGTGCCATAATTTTGGATGTATAACCAGGAGGAGCCCTAGAAGTTGTGAAGTATATTTAAGATTTTTTTCCTTTTTCTCCAGTGATATTCGAACTAAGGAAATTAGATGAATACTCAATGGCTTCATTTTTTTTGAGAACGAGTCGACAGCTACATAGAAAAGGAAGCACGCAAAAAGAAAATCTGCGATTTTCATCAACAACATTGAGAGCGATTGAGTTGAAAAATCATCGAACTCTGAATCCATAAACACTGGATGTCTTGACCACCTCCAACGCACTTCCAAATACCTGTGGGTTACGTAACCGCGGCATAATAATTGCGTGCGATGAATTATAAGGATCATAACGAAAGTGAAAAAAAATCGATAAGAGTCGGTGGGTTAGTAGGTCGGAAGGAGGCGGGTCGGCCCGCATGTTCTCCAAATTCGGTAAACGGTCTCGTTTCTCCGATTCACTTTCGTTTTCGATTAGACGACACTCGAGACCGAGGCCATAGTCGCTTTTAAGGTGGGAAGGGGGACACGTTTCGATGAAAAACCTTTGATAATTGATTGAATGATTCAGCGCCATCTCAACATCAACTCTTGAACCATCCTCCTGGAAGCTGAACCAGATACAACTGCCATCTACCCACATCGTCAAAAGTATTGGCCCAATAGGTTTCTCAAGAAATAAACAATCCATGTTCTGGAAATGAAATGAATATTTTCCACTTTTTCAACTGCAATTTTGATAGAAAATCTTTGGTTGCTAATCTCTGCATTATGTAGGATGAGACAAAACAGAAAAAATGGAAAGAAATCTGAATTTATCAATTATTCATTTTTGATTTATTACAGTTATTCTACAACTGAATCCAATAATCCGTATAACCACCTCTTCTTTCAATCAACTGCCCAATACGCCTAGGCATCCCATAAATCAAGTCATTAATGAAATTTTCAGACATATCGTTCCATTCTTCCTGAAGGGCTAAACTATATTCCTGAAAAAATGAAGGTGGATTTTGGCGATGGGATATTGCTCTCCGTAAGTAATTCCATACGTGCTTAAGAGTCTTTCGCCTTCGATGTAAGAAACGTATACCGCCAGATGGCAGTGCATTGCATTAATTTTTATTTATTGGATTATTCAGCTCAATAGAACAAATGTTGGGGCACAGGCAATATAACCAGAAATACTACCCTGAACTAGATATCACACTGCCAGTATAATTACCTCTTTCATGACATAAAATCTTGGGACATTTTTCCAACAGTTGAGATCTTATTCGAAGAAAACAGCAAAAAGGTGAGGGAAAAGCAGTTCAGTAAAAGTCTTCTGACGATTTCCAGAAGCGATAGTAACATGAATTTGAATTGAAAGTTTTTTATAATTGAAGGATTTGCCTTAACATGGTTCCTAAACGATCCACCACCACCTGTCATATTCAGGGTGTCCGTTAATAAGGTCCAAATATGAAGAACTTCAAATAATTATTTCTCGATTTTTTCAAATAGAACACCATTTATTTTTTTCCACAATAATGTAGACAATTGAATACCTCACATTTTCTCAGAAGTTACCTTAGGATTAGTTTAACCCTCGAATCCAGCAGACACGAAAAATGATATCGCAAATAAAGATTTTATTCAAATGATAACATAATAAAACTAACGGACATTCAAAGGAGGTCAAACAATGAAATGAAACTATGAATAATTATTGGCAAACTTCAAAACCTTCCCAGAATTATATTTCCTGAGCATCATCATAAAAATGATATTTCTTTTTCGTACAAGCAATTCATATTGATCACGTATTCAATCAAGTATATCAGTTTCTATCGGCTTTCCAAAAAAAATATTGATAAAGTTATTGCTACTAGAGCTCAAAGATACTTTCGAATACTGTAAATCAGTATGAATTTCTGTTTCCTATCGGGATATTGGGCAGCATAAGTTCGACTTCCTCAAAAAAACAGGTTCTGTGGCACTGCCCTAACATAAGAATCATATCAACCACCTATTTTTTCCAAAAATTCATACTGATTCACTGTATTCGAAGGTATCTTTGAGCTCTAAGGGGTGATCCATTAAAAAAATCATCCATTGTTATTGTTGAATAACATTTATCGGGGACATCCTGTACCTATATCATAAAGAAATTTCATGAGATGCAGAAATGAAGGTACAAGAGGTCTACTTTCCAACGAAATCTCCGAGATGTCTGGTTCGGCAGCTATGGAAGAAGAACGCACTATTGCAGGACCCTGTATATTTTACCCATACAATACCTGAAACTTTTGCACAACAGTCGAACTTCGACTACATGCTTGGTATGTCCCCCTATGACTCATAAATAATCAGTTATTTGAAATGATGAGACCGATTTTGTTTGAAACATATTTTTCTTACTGCATTCAATACGAAGAATTATTAAGGTTTCGTCACAAGATGTGGAAATGAAGCTGACCTTTGAACAACTTCCATTCCAATCAGTTTAAAAAAATATACATAATTATAAGGTAGATGAGATAAATACATTAGGGTGCTCCAGTTCTTCTAAAACCTGTCGTTTATAATCCAGTTCCATCTAGACTGACAAATTCAATTTTTCAATAGGGTGAATAAATTTAAGCATTGTATACTTTTGTTGAAAATTCAATTCTCCAGGAAATAACAATAACTCTATACTCCATTCACTTTTATTCAATCACATAGGAGGTCATGGTTTCGTTTTCAGGAGTTGGTGCACCTGATGAAAAGTCTGTGCGCGTAAAGGAAATATCGTTAATGACAAAACGACGTTGCCAGTTTATTTATCAAAGTAAAAGTATCAGAGATATTCCACATTTTGTTAGTTCGAATCGATCGGCGATTTTGGGGAGAAATATCGATAGGAAATCGCCTATTTTTCCGTTCTTCGTCGTCCAGAAGAAGTTTCCCGTCGATATGAGAAATTTCGTGCAAGTGTCATTTTTTCCTTTCACGACTTTTGGCGTGAGTAGGAACGGCAAATTTGAATTGGACCAAAAATCGATTCATAAGCGAAAGTTAGTACTAATCGACCTTTTTACACTTGATAACGAAGTTTCTTTAGGTATCTGTCCTTTTAGAAAGATTTCAAACGAAATTCCGGTCCCCCAGAAGTTTGGTTAGTTTCGGTATCGTTTTTGGAGCTCAAAATTTATTTGGAATGTGTAAATGGACAAAAAAAGGCATCCTTATACGATCTTCTAACGAAAGCGACCGGAAAATATGGTTCAGGTAGGATTTTCGTGGAATTATGAGGAAAGAACTTTCAGAACGAAATTGCACGATTTTCGTAAGTAAACGGGTTCTGGATGGCCATCATCGGTCTCTAAATGATTATTGTTGATCGTTTTCACGTTTCAGAAAAAAAAACACGTCGAAAAAACAAAAAAAAAAGAAGAAATGTGACTATTGCATTCAACGGTAGGTGAATTCAGATTCCGATGAATTGAAATGTGTCACTGGAGCTCTCATTCCTATCAATCCTTTGCCGAAAGTAGAAATAGGCTATATTGAACCAGAATACATCGGTTTTTTTCATATTCCAGGAGTTTGTGTCTTATTTTAGAACAGGTGAAAGATAAATGTGAAGCATATGTTTGACCTATTCCATTTTATTTGTACAAACCTACTGTGGTAGTAATGTATGGATATTTTTTAAACTAATAAATTACTATACAGTCAGAATATTTTACTCCTTGTTCATAAGATCAAATAAATGGAATGTATATCTATAAAGCTTTCAGGAATTGACATTCTTGCTTATTAATTTATAACCAAAACTCATAACTAATAATTTCAATGCAATTTGAATTTAGTATTTTCTCTGTAAAGAAATTCGTTAATTTATCTTTACAATCATAAATCCAAAAACTCCTTTATATGTAGAATATTGTTCACAATTTTCTGTTGTGTTCTTCAAAATGAAATATACATTCTGCGAAACACGCTAAGAATGTAGAAAGGGCAACATAGTGTTGACTTGGAACATAAAAATATTTTGAAATACGTCATAACTTCGATACAGAGTGGAATGTGTCAAATTTCCAAGGCCAGAGTTTTTATTTTATAATTGTGAATGGAGTTATATTTGATGGATATGATTTATTCATAGTGGGTAAGTTTACAGACAGTTTTTTGATATAAAATAGGGACATTTGATTGTGATGACGTGACGTGAGAAGACAAAATGTCCTGCGTCAAACGACATTGTATAAAAACATTGTCTTTCACTGTATTTCAAGTGATCTCCTTTATACCATCAGGTGGTGTTACACGATTTTTTCTTCTGTCTCCTGAAAAGACACTATAGAAGAGATAATTCAAGCTGCTTCATTCATCACATATAAGACAAATCTTGTACATCGAAACTTTTCTCTATGCCATTTTTCAGAATTTGGCTTCGTTTGACAAATACAAGGATTGTAAATTCCATGGAAAAAACACTCTTCTTCCCATATCTTCGAATTCGTTATTTCGAATTTCGGTACAGATATTATTCGAGTTATTGTGTACATTTTCCTCGAACAACACTTATTGAAAATTTTGTCTGGTATATGAGCTAAAGCCAGAAGGACGCATCGTTTTCGAGTTATTAATTCTTCATACTATCCGACAAGATCAGTTGAAAAATTCGTAAACTTTATTATTATTTTGAGTACGTATATTCTGAATGTCGTCGAATTCAATTTCACAATGATGTCATTTTTATTATTTAATCGTCGGGTTCTTCCTATTCTTCTTTATCAGCTTTGTTTGACTAAGTGACAATGTATGTAATGTTAAGTTGTCATCATTTTGAGTTGTATTTTTAGTTTCCCTGAGGAAGAACCCGAAAGGGCTATATCTTTCTAATAATGCCGAAAATGGAAAAAAAAAATTCTCATGAATCCACAGTTAACAAAAGTGTAAAATCTCTCTGAGACCTAGTTCGTATTCACATTTCATTTGTCATTATTTATAATGGCAAATGATTTGTGTCTTATTATTTTCAACTATACAGGGTCTTTCACGAGGAACCTCACCCATATTTATACGGGAAACTACTGAACGTATTTTCATGAAATTCAGCACTTATAAGTATTTCACGATGCTGATGAAATCTAAAATATTTTCAAGGCATGAGCACCTCCGGTTTTTCCGGAAATGACGTCAACTTCCGTTTTTCAAATTAGAACACCATTTTTTTATTGCAGAAATAGATTCCTTAGAAAATTTCAAGTTATTTTGATGTAACATTTTTCAGTTTTGGTTGGAAAATTCTCTCTGAGCGGGAAAATTCGAGAAAAAAATCGAAAATAGAGCTCCGCTGAAACAAGAATAACTTCGAGGTATTTGAATGGAAAATTTTCATTTTTGGGATTCTTCAAGATGTAAGATTGATGTATCCACTTCGAATCGCGATTCATGATACAGGGGGTGAAAAAATCGCTTTCAAAGTTAGGGATGACAAAATCGTGAAAAATCAATTTTTTCAAATTAGAACCCCATTTTTTTATGGCAGATATTGAATCTACGTTAAAAAATAATGTGAGTGTATGCATCACACCCTTGCCCTAAAATGGATATTTTCTGAGTTAATATCCACTTTAGGGCAAGGGTGTGATGCATACACTCACATTATTCTTCAACGTAGATTCAATATCTGCCATAAAAAAATTGGGTTCTAATTTGAAAAAATTGATTTTTCACGATTTTGTCATCACTAACTTTGAAAGCGATTTTTTCACCCCCTGTATCATGAATCGCGATTTCGATTTTTAAAGTGGATACATCAATCTTACATCTTGAAAAATCCCAAAAATGAAAATTTTCCATCCAAAAACCTCGAAGTTATTCTTGTTTCAGCGGAGCTCTATTTTCGATTTTTTTTTCGAATTTTCCCGCTCAGAGAGAATTTTCCAACCAAAACTGAAAAATGTTACATCAAAATAACTTGAAATTTTCTAAGGAATCTATTTCTGCAATAAAAAAATGGTGTTCTAATTTGAAAAACGGAAGTTAACGTCATTTCCGGAAAAACCGGAGGTGCTTATGCCTTGAAAATATTTTAGATTTCATCAGCATCGTGAAATACTTATAAGTGCTGAATTTCATGAAAATACGTTCAGTAGTTTCCCGTATAAATATGGGTGAGGTTCCCCGTGAAAGACCCTGTATAGGTAGCTGCCTTCTCAGCTGATGATTTTATATCATAATTTTCTTCATTTATCTTTTTAGGTTTTGATAACCTACTAACTGCGAACGTCTCCGCGCTTCCCAGGTGAATTGGTTAAGCGTTCTCTAAAGCGGCCCCTAGACGGTCAATCATGAATGACAGTCTGACTGAACAATAGGATTGTCAATCCTGCCTTCAATCTTGAAGCCCCTACACATATCATTCAAACTGACAGTCTGATTGAAATGACTTCAGCTCAGTTGAACTTTAAACACCAAATAGTACGCTTCTAATTATTATAAGTATAATGTCTCCAAATGAAAAAAGTAAAGATAAGGCTTGTTTGGCCATTATCCTTGCATTGGGCACCAAGAAGACAATAAAACGTCTTTCACTGTGGCATTTGGCTTTATTTCTTTATATATGTTGAGGAATTTTCCCAATGCAACATTTTTTTATATTTATTCATGTAACTGGGATGGGATTTATTCCACAGTTCGGGGAAAGATTCATAAACACTTTGAACCTTTGAAGGCAGTTTCGATCGTCAACCCTTTGATTGCATTAATAAGACTGAGGAAAAGAATGATAGAATCACTACACCACCATTCAGACTGTCAGTCTCCCCTCCACTGAACGTGATTGAACCTCGGACTTCAAAATATTTGGAAATTCGTCAGTCCATTCATCATTCCATCAGTATAGACCTTACACCTTCAATCGGAATGTCAATCTTCGCTCTGATTGTCATTCCGAATGATCGTGTAGGGGCCCTATAACGTTGAAATTCACAATCTGGTGTTGCAATTTGGAAGAAAGTTTCCTTTATTAAAAGCTTTTATTTAGTTTCACCTGTCCCGGTGTCTGTCTGTCTGTAATCAAATCTTGCAAGTTGAATATGACACACTTCTAATCGTCCGATTGATTTGAAATTTGGCAGGTGTACATAATTCTGGTGACAATGCATCATGAAATATTTTTTATAGAAAAAACAAAATGGCGGCTCCAAAATGGCGGATGAGTTTTGTAATTATCATCCGATTCAATTCAAAATTAGTATCTGGGGGTTTTTGGGTTAGACAATGATGATTCTTCCGTCAAAATTGAAAAATTCAAGATGGCGGCTACAATATGGCGGACGAGTTTTGTAATTATGATCCGATTCTATTCAAAATTGGTATCTGGGAGTTTTCTGGGTCGGAAATTACGATTTTTCAAAATTGAGGAATTCAAGATGGCGGCTTCAAAATGGCGGATGAGTGTTGTTATTATAAAAGCTTGTCTTAAAAAATGATTTTTTTAATATAGCTTGTTGTTCATTCAATCACCGAGGGGGGGTCTTTTCTGAAGGTGGATAGATGTCGCTCATTAATAGTCATCCGATATAGTGCACGACAGATATCCATATCTTGACGAAAAGATTTTCCATCCAGCGTCGACTTTGGGATATTCCACCCTGATGAGTCCTAAATAGGACGAAACTGCAGTCGGTGCGATTCTCAGTTGACGTTGGACCATTCGGTCTGATGGGGTGAACAGTATCGTAGACCTAGTTCGTATTCACATTTCATTTGTCATTATTTATAATGGCAAATGATTTGTGTCTTATTATTTTCAAAAGTGTAAAAGCCGAACACTCATCCTGTATAATTTATTCAAGTGATTTGAGTGATTTCCAAGTTCCGTTTCAACAGGAATTTAGGCTAGTTCCTTCAAAAAGCTAATATAAGTTCGAATAATCTGTGAATATGGATGGATGTTCAGTGCCATTGACAAGTTTTCTTTACACAATTTCAGTTGTATTAACGAAATATTGGCATCCAGTATTCATATACTGAATAGAATGAAGCCGAAAAAGCCTTAGTTCATGGACTCCTTCATAGATATCGCCACTGATTCAAAAACTGAAAATAGGCAATTTCAGTGCTATTCGTGAACGCAGGTCTATGGGAAATGCTGAATGCTGAAACGGATACTAGAGCACTCTTCACTCACTTATTTACATTAAAAAAAATTTAATTTCGATTTCTTCCTGATGAAATACATAAGGATGATTTTTATGTTAATATTTGAGACTACACTTGTATGGAATTTTGAAATATCGAGCATATGTGAATTCACGATTGAAAAAATAGTAAGAGTTATCTGGTCTATAACAATTTGATGTTGATTTCGAACTTTTCCGAAAGTTTATTTACGGATACGCGGAGCCAAAGTTCAACACCACAACCAGAGCCTACAGAAATACACAGCGCATCAAAAAATAACCTTGTTTCCAGAAATAACTGGAAACATGCCTAGAAAATGGAATCAGTGGAACAAGTGGCACACAATTAAAATAATTGTGGCATAATTAACGAGCTGGCTACCTTGCGCAAATCGTAATTGACGATAAAACCGAAGTCTAGTTAGTTATAAACGATCTAGGTATGATATCACAATTACGCAAACACTGCATCACCAAGAAAGTAAAAACTGGTCACTGCCATTGGGTTAGTGGGTCACAGGGGCGGCGGGGAGGTGGGCGACGTCCTTCGCATCCAACCAAATTCAGGGAACATGAGAATCCGGCACGATTCACACCAGGCACGTAGCCAGGATTTTCTTTCGGGGGGGGCCCACAATTTCGGGGGGGGGCCCACAATGAGTGAACATTGCAAATTTCGCCAAATATACAGGCATTTTTTGATAAATACAGGCATTTTTTGATATTTCGGGGGGGGCACGGGCCCCCGAGCCCCCCCTCTCGCTACGTGCCTGATTCACACTTTCGATTTTTGAGTAGTAGGGAAGTCCGGTCGACGCAGATTAGGTAATCACGCGATGCTATTTTCGCGAGATAATTTGTTTGCTAGGAGGTCCCCTTGGGGTCTCTTCGATTCAAGTGATGACGGTTGCACGCAGCGAACAGAAATTGGTTTATTTGTCTGTGCGAAACGGTTCGAATTCTAACAACGAGAGGATCCAAATCGTTGAATGATCTGGTTTAATGAAATATTGGGAAAAACCGGGAAAAACGAAAGGTCTGGGTTAATGAAAGATTGGGAAAATCGATTTTTCGCTTTTATTTAATTTCACTCTTGGTAGTAAAATCTTACAAGTTAATTTTGACTTCTAGTCGTTAGAGGTAATTGTAATTTTGCCTCACATGCATTAATTATTTATACAAGCATTTATTCAGTTTCACCTGAATATCATTGTCATTCCTATTCCAGTGTCTGTCTGTCTGTAATCAAATCTTGCATGTTGAATATGACACACTTCTAATCGTCCGATCGATTTGAAATGGGCATTTCATCAAGTGGTCGAGTTTTTGAACGAATCCTAAATAGCGAGATCTTAATTACTTATCTTATTTATCATTTGCTTGGAGTTATCCTCCTTGAAGCCGTCCCAGATTCTGGATTTCATCAAATCTCTGGAACTGGAGGGCGAGCTGTAGGAGGCGCGATGATAACAGCTCTGTCAGGGGGCACAATAGACCTTAAGGTCGCAGTGAACTGTAACCCCTTCTTTACTATTACTATTACTATCATTTGCTTCTAGTATGTAATTGAATTGTTATACAATGATTTTAAGATTTTATCAACATTTTGTAAGACCTCAGGTGTGATCAACAATAACAACAAACTTATTAACTGAAAGAAATGTTTTTGAGCGCTCGTTCCACTCAGACCATATCATTTCGTTCATTTTTCGCATTTCGAGCAAAAAATGGTCCTAATTGACTTGCTTGGAGGCTTGGACTCACTGTTCACGAATCCTTGGTAAAATTCAATTCTGTCCGAGTGCCGTAAGCACGATAACTCTCGAGCGGATGAACCTAGATACAAATTGAGCCGGTGCAGATCTCGAATTCCTCGTTAAAGTTAATGGGCAAAATTAGACCAAGGGTTTCGTAAATATGGAAATTTCGTTTTCCTGATAATTTCAAAACGTCGAGTCGATCTAGATTAAATTTTGCATTTGTATGAAAAATGACTTATTCGGGCAAGCTGCGTGCAAAAATTTGTCTATATCGCTCAAGCAGAATTATTGACAAGAAAGTCATCAATATTTCTTTGAGAGCTGTAGAAAAAACTTCTCTATTTCAAAAATAAAGAAATACAGTGCAAATTTTCAACGAAATGGCAACCACAGGATCTTGAAAAAACATTATTTCGATCCCATTATCCCAATATGAATCACCTTGTCCAAGAACCTAATGAAAACGGTCCTGATCGTGAGAAGATTTTGAATTAACCTTATTTTATATTTTCATTATGCTTCCTGATGAATGGTCATTTTTTCTGAATGAAAATGTCTTTCAAATTCTAGAATTCTGAGAAAATAGCACAAAGAGTATACTGCAATATTTCTATGTCATTGGCAGGGTGCACTCACAATAGCCAATCTTATGAGTCCTACGAGCGAAACTGGGACGAAACGTAAACCCCATCCCGATTCACAATTAGTAGCAACGCGCTAGAGAACTAGAGAACAACAAGTTGGAATGAATTTTAGCAAGAAACTTCGCAGAGGTAAAATAAATGATGCATTCGCCATTTTGCACCTAGAAAATAAAATTCAGTTCGACTCAGATGCGTGGCGGCGGTCATTGATATCAGTGAATGAAAAAAGTTGATAAAAACTCCGTCAAATACCAAATCATCCTCGGCAACAAAAGGTCTATCAATTCCTGGCAAAAAATTATAGTTGCCATTCAAAAAAACATTCAACTGCCCACCACCCCCCGTAGAGAGTGCATGACAACCTCTCCAATTAAACAAGAAAAGTTGGGTGATTTGAAGTAAAATTGACCTGTTCCAACATCTCCTACAAACTAGGAAAATATGAATTTTGTACGTTAATTTTCACTATTTTCATTAATTGAACGGAAACCACTCCATTTTGAAAATGTTTCTCATCATAGTATTTTTTCAGGAATTCCTAAACCATAGTTCTGAATCTTGGTCAATCACCAACCCATTGATCTACAAAATAAGGACGAGCAAGCCTCTCTCTACAGAGTGTAACAGCCAAATGGAATAAATTCGATAACGAATGAATGAGGGCGTGTTGGGAAAAACGCTCGGACACGTCGATTTGTAATTTCAAATGCGCATATTTTCCAAGAAAATAATATTATATAGGGTGTTCCATGTGACCGTGGCCAATACCAACTTCCTTATTTCAAATGCAACCCCCTGTATATTATTTATTTTTTGGATTCTTCAGAGAATTCTAGACACAATTCATGCACAATGTCCTATACCTATCTTTAACTATTTCCGAAGAATTAAGTGTTTTCAGATTTATTGCAAAAATCAACGTTTTGAATAAAAATTATTTTATTTCACAAATTCGGTAAATTACACTTAAAACCTAATAAGTAATACTGATTATTTCTTAATTATTAAAAAAAAACAAAAAGAATAACATTAATGTCAATGTAGGAAATGTTGAAAATGCTCGCCGCGAACGTCTTAACAATAATAACAGGGGGTTGCATTTGAAATAAGAAAGTTGGTATTGGCCACGGTCGCATGGAACACCCTATATAATTTTATTTTCTTGAAAAATATGCGCATTTGAAATTACAAATCGACGTGTCCGAGCACTTTTCCTAACACACCCTCATTTATTCGTTATCGAATTTATTCCATTTGGCTGTTACACTCTGTATAATAATTTCATACATAAATACGGGACAATCATTGTACAATACATTCCTGACTCCATTAAAACACTCGAAAACATTTCGACAATTCCAAATAGGTAGAGAAATACTAGATCACTCGTATGAATGAGATAAATTGCTGAACAACAGAAGATATAATATGTTAATTGATTGTAGCACAAGTTAAAAATTGGGTCGAAGTTAAAAGATAACAAAAGTAGGTCATCTACACAATTGTTTACTCGCATGAATAGGCGAGCAGAAGCTTATGAGAATGAACAAAAATTCATGATTAATATTATGTATGTATTCGGTTGTTTCTCCTATAGTATTTAGCGTAAGAGATAAAAATATACCTATTTATCAGAGATTTGTTGATAGAGACGGAATAAATTATTTTCATATAGAGAGAATTTATAAGTATTTATTCAGGATAATTCGAATTGCGCGATTTTTTTGAGAATGAATAAATTAAAGATGGCGCACTGAATTCGTGTGGGTATTTTGACATTTGAGAAGTGTGATGTATGACAATATTTATTAAATACAACAACGTGTTCAAATTATTGATTTTTTTATGAAAATCAGCGTTCTGTGAAAATTGTTTTTAGAAAATACGTGAATTTGATGGTTTACATCAGTGATACTCAAAGTGTGTTCCGCGGAACCCTAGGGTTCCGCAAGAATTTAGAAAAAAAATCGAAACACCACCTCCTGGTCGAACGTTCAATCGTAAGCGCTTTTCATTTATCAAAATCGCCGACTCTTGTATTTTGAGAATGTTCGAGATCAAGTCTAGGACCCTAGGTCCTAGGACCATGATACTAAACCCCACAAGATAAGATCACACTGTCTTGATGAACGAGTTGTGAATAGGTTGGCGCATGACGTCTCTAGGTGACAAATGGCGCTTATTTTCAGATTCATTTTCTTGCTTTCGCTTAATTCTTGCGTGAATATAATTTTCTTCTTCGGAATATTTGCAAAAATACTGTATGTATAAATAGTCAAAACAGTTGTTGATTATAAAATAACACTTGGAGATTCGAGCAAAATACTAACTCGTGACAAATAGATGGGTAGTTAAATTATCGAGAATATGTTTCGACTTTCAAATAAATTTTCCTAATTTTTTTCTTGGAATGATTCAATTGCTACAAAATATTGTGCGAACTTCAACTCATACACGAGATAATTAGTATTTCAACTAACGTGTTGTAGCATATGGTAAAGTAAGTAATAATTAATAACTGTTACATTGTACTTTCAATACGCTCATTAATAAAGAATTCACTTTTAAAAAGTATTTTTTTTATTATAGGGTTCCGTCAAGTATTTTGCTTGTCAAAAGGGTTACGTCCCCAAAAAAGTTTGAGAACCGCTGGTTTACATTATCGTCCATCTGAAAGCACTATTGGTCGAATTATTGAAAAACTTCAAGAGGTCGGTTCGGTGGAAAACCAAAAAAGTGAAAAATACAGTCGTAGCGGTCGTTCACAAGAAAATATTGATTTGTTTCGTGAAAGTGTTGCTGAAGACCCTGAAATGTCCATTAGAGTTGGATTTAGTGTGTCCACATCCACAACATGGCGTACACAAGGATTTAACTCTGGACGTCTAAAGATATCTCGTTCATTTGTCAATTTCATCAATAAACAACCAGCTGATTTTTCTCAAAAAATCATGTTTTCCGATAAGGCACATTTTGGATTTGGTGGCTATTTTAATATACAAAATTATCGTATCTGGGGTGAGGAAAATACACAAATTATTCATGAGAAACCTACGCATCCTTAACGAGTCACTGTTAGGTGTGCATTATGGTCAGGTAGTGTAATTGGTCTTTTCTTCTTTGAAAATGCTGCTGGTGAAGCTGTAACTGTCAATGGTGATCGAATTTTTGTGGCCTCAATTAATGCATATTGATCTAGGGGACATTTGGTTTCAGCAGCATGGCGCTACACCTCACCTTACAAATGACACAGTTGATTTATTGGGACAAAAATTTCCTGAACGAATAATCTCCAGAAACGATTAAGTCAATTGGCCGCCCAGATCATGTGATTTGACATCGTTGGACTATAAGCTCTATAAGAATTATCCATAGTTGATTCCTGAATTAAAGGATGAGATTATTCGTGTCATTAGTGAGAAAGAGCCTCAATTATGACAAAATGTCATTAAAAACTTTAACAAAATAGTAGACGTCTGTAGAGCTGCAAGAGGAGGCCATTTGGCAAATATTATTTTTCGTACATGAATGTTATAACTGATACTTCAATTACCAATAAAAAGTTTTTGAAAATGTATGCAAATTATGTGTTTTATTCATTTAAAAAAAACGCGCAATTTGAATCACCCTTAAATCTGACCTAGATTAAATTCTCAATCAATATTACTGAAGGAGAAAAATAAAAGACAAGTGAAAGAAGCCGAATATATATTCGTAAGAAATATCATAAGGGCATCCAATTTTTCCGAAGAAAATCTAAAAAACACGTTGCTAAGTAATATTTTAACAAGAAGCATGAGTGCTGGTGTCAAAAAAAATCCGAGTCGAAGACGAGGATTTTTGCAACTGCACGAATGCATTACTTTGCATTGTGTTTTTTCGATTTTTTTCACAGGAAAAATTGAATGTGTTCTTGTGCTGAACTTTATAAGCCTTGAGATCCAAATCTTTTTGCAAAATACGGTGTTATGACGTTTGTGGAATTTCCAATTCCGAAGAAAGACGAGGAATGGACAAACATGGGATTTCTTCAACACTTTCGGCTGCAGCAGCAATATTCTCGACTGTTCTTGAGCGACGTGCACAGGTTTTATATATTCTTCATATCAGTAACTTGTCCCAACAGCTCAAATTTTTCCAAAAATTTCTGTATTGCGGTTCGACAAGGTGCTTCACGACAATCCAAAAATGAGATTTTGATGTCCTTATCGTTTTTCAGCACGACACCTCAATATTACTTTCTAATTTTTATTTTGCCCCCTTCTGAAAAAAATTTCTGCGGGCTCCCATGTCTCTGCCCAATTTTCACCATTTTTATAGTGAATTTTAATAATTTCAATGCGTCGTTGAAGCGTGTATCGTTCCATTTTTAAATGGCATAGTTTCTACTTGTCAAATGACAAAAAATTACAGCTTCAAAAGGGACACCTACCGAAATAGCGGGCTATTCTAAGAAATTTGTTTCACGCGGCGGTTTCATCTTCAACACTTCAACTTGCCATATCTTTTGATGTACCCGCTGTAATTGTATGATGTGAGGGGCAAATTCGTTCTAAATTAAATACTGGGGATAAATAACGTATTATGCTGGCCATACACGTTACGGTCTACCGGAGAGGTATACCTGCGGAGGCATGCCTGCGCAGGTCAACCGGAGCCTGTGTGTGTGGGATTAAACCTGCACAGGCATGCCTGCGCAGGTATACCTCTTCTGTAGACCGAAACGTGTATGGCCAGCATAAGGTTGGATGAGGATCAATACCCAATTCATAAAAACACACTCCCAAATAGTGCATAATTTTGGAAAACATCTGATTACCATAAACAGGTAATAGCCAGTCAATCTTGAGAGATAGATATAAGCTATCGCGGACTTTTTTGTAGAACTATTTAACATTTCCGTCATACATTGTATCCACGTAAGTCTAACGGTTTTTGCAGCGCGCGTGAAAAAGCAGATTATGGCTGATTTTTTTGTGATAATTTAAGTTATAGTAGGTATCCTTAATTTTCTCGGGTAGAAAGTATAGCCTATGTCACTCAGGGATAATGTGGCTTTCTTAGGGTGAAAGAATTTCTGAAATCGGTCCATTAGTTTTTGAGCCTATTCGTATCACACAAAAATACAATCTTTCCTCTTTATAATATTAAGTAGTATAGATAACAACAACTTCATCCTCATCAACATCGAAGACAAAGAACGATGAAATATTGTCTTGGTTTTGAGACAGTTGAAATTTTTTGATTGTTCGAGAATTTTGAGATATCTTTCAAGTAACATTGATGAAATGATCGGTGAAATCCTCAGCAAGATATGATTGAGAATCATCCCTCTAAAGATTCCTAACACTTTTCCGGTTTCAATTGCAAATTGATAGATGCCGCAACTCTATTAGTTTCAATTTGTCCTATCCGAGTGGAATCTCCCTAAGGAAATGGCGTGGTTTGGGTCAGGTCGCAGCAGACGTCAGAGGAGGCGGCAAAACTGGGTTACCAGGTCACGTGTCTTCTGATGACTGCCCCTAACCCCTGACCCCGAAGGGTATGATGCACGTGATATCGCTCCGAATTGCAGTTTTTTTGCGATATTCCTTCTGAAATTCGAACCTTTTACTTGTGATAGGGATAAAAAGATCTCGACATCTGTGGTCACAAATATGATGTTTATCAGGTTTGAGGGCTTGAGGCCAAAACTAGCTCATATTGTGTTAATTTTTCTTTAGTTATACTGAGCTTTCAACCATTATCATGGTCATGCAATCAATCGATTTGTGGCTCGACATATTGAAATAGGTTTTGAAGAAAAATTTAATGGAATTTAGTTAATTATTATAATTATAATTTGATCCTTGCAATTAAATCTGGAACATCCAGTGGGTTTTGTCTGGCTACCCCAAAATCTAGGGCGCATGAGCTTCTTAGATGAAGTGGCTTGGTATAGTCAATCGACACAACAAAAATAAATGCCTCATAAGGCAACCATGGTAACGCAATGACATGTCCCTTTTCTTTGCCACTAAATGTCATAACGCATGCGTATAGCGCTAAAGGGCGCTGGAACGAGGCCTAAATCTTTGTAAACTTTTCAGCCACAGCCCACAACGCTCACATTATTTATAATTCTAATTGATATGCATAAATTTCACAGAAGGAAACTACAGTGTATCATAATGACATGTCCCTTTCCTTCGTTCAATCATGAGGCATGCGTATAGCGCTAACGAGCATTGACATATATATGATGTTGAACATTTAGTACCGTTTTTCGGCCGAAAATAGTAATAGGAAATAATAGGGAAGTATCGACACCTGGAATTATATGCATCTTTGCTTATTCTATAAATCTAATTATATCAAGTCTCCTTATATTCCCACAAGTTGGATATTCCTTCGATGACTGAACACATGGTGTTCGCACTGATAAGATTTTGTTTCGACCAAATTGAGAATATCGGCAAAATTTCGTTTTTTCCACTTCAGGTGGCGCTATTCACAATTTATGACAGATTGTTATTAGATATTTCAAATATTTGAATTAATTCTGGATTTCTGGTGAACGTGCTGTGTCAATAGCCGATAATTTTGTCAAGCTATAATTTGGGAATATATTCTTGACATTATAATTCATATTAGTATGGAGGAAAAGTATAAGACTTTCACAATATGAAAATGTCATTCTGTGGTCATGTCATAATTGACTTTGGCAGATCTGCTGTTGATCAATCAATCAAATCGATCAAGGGAAAAAAGACCATATTGACGTTGTATGACATTGCGGCACCGCCACGAAACATTGCCGATATTCTCGATTTGGTCGAACGTCATTCCATTCAAAATTCGACGAGTGCTTACACCAGTATTCTAGGCATCTTAGATATTCCTAAGATGTCTGTTTTCAGACATATATATTCTACCATAAGTTAACCACAGTATAGGCTGGTTGCGGCCTAATTCTAAGCGAAAAGCAAGTAGGAATATCCCAATGATGAAACAAATACAATTTCACGATGGTACTAGCTAATTATTGAGAAAGTAACCAAACAGATCGACAATTCAAATTTTTTCAGATTGTAGCAACAGCAACTCTTTACCAGGTTTTCTATGAATCTATCCCTATGCACAGAAAAAATATAAATGCGAAATAGGTTACAGACGAACACAACTCGGCCAATGGTTACAGCCACAGGACTAAATAATTCATGATGCAGCCAAAAGCGCATCCACCACTTTGAGTTATTTGGTGTTGAAATAGATAAGATTTATTATTCGCACTGGAATCTAAGATTTTCTTTGGATCAATATGCATCGAAATATAAGCTATAATCAGTCATCAGATGGATACCTATGTCCATTCCAGGTGCCAGAGTAACAAAAATAGTGAATTCAAAGAATCGAAATTATTTCTCAGGATCCACTTTTTTCTAGTTTTCGTGGACAGATTCTGCATTTCCTAATTTTAAGCCCTCAATTTCTTGATATAATTGATCCTATGTATACCTATACTCCATTCACTTTTATAAAATATACCGAGTGGCCATGGAATTCTGACACATTTCACCGTGCATATTTTGAAAATGTTAGGTTATAGTCATTCTTCTGCCAGTTGAACAAGCAACGTTGGCATTTCTACATTTATGTCGTAGTAATTAGGTATTTAACAAAATGTTCATTTACTTCGGGAAAATAAATAATGAATTGAAGAAAATTATCAGGGTTACTTTTAGAATGCCCCGATTTCAATTCTACAATTCTAAATAGCACTTACTGATACTTTGCCTCTGCTTTTTCGAAACTACCTTCGGCATTCTCAGTTTTCAGGCTTCATAATTAATAATGAAAAATGAACGTCGGCAACGTCTACGAGATTTATTCATCGACGTAATGTCATTCACAAGTGCCAACCTGCGATTTTTACAGGTAAAAAAACTTGATAAACCTTAAACTTGGCCAACCGCGTGAATGGAGTATACCTAGATATACTAGTTCCTTTGTTCAGATTCAACCTGTTCATCCAAGAACTGAAGATAGGGGTAGTTATTCTCATTTTTCAGGCCCAATTTCTAATGAATAACTTCATGAAGAATTAAATTTTTCGTTAGTGTATTAATAGCCACTTGTTTCATTTTTCCTGAACTTCCCAAACGGATTTTCACATTTCTTTGATTCATAAGCAATTGCATTCCAACCGAACATTAAAGGTACTTAAAATCAGTATTTTTAATGATAATAATTGCTCAACTATTAAAAGTGTAGTAAACAAAAAACTGTATGAGCGCAAGCGCTATAGATATACCTTTTTGGAATCAAATAAAAGCAAAAGCACCTGTACTCTGTACTTGAACCTGACCTATTATAAAGCATTTTAGCGTATAAACTCACACAACGTGCCTTATAGTTTAAGGGTAAAAGGTAATGGAAATAGCTCATGATAGGAGGGGGTAATACACCTGCCACATCATGTCAAGTAATATCACGACTTTAGCATAAAAGGGTTATCGAATTCACAAAGTCGGTTTACTATGATGACCATAAAAAAGGTTGGGTTAGGGTCTCTAAGCCACGGGGCGTAACCTACGACAAGAACAGTAAATGCCCTGTTGCCGTGCCTTATCCGAATTGGAAACCATCCGTCCGAAGAGCAAATGTCTGACAGAGACATTTAAACATTTTCATTTTCACTCCTAGCGAATTCACTTTTGCGATTAACATTCACCTACTAGACTCTGAAGGAAAGTTTCCAATAAAAGTGAATCCAAAGAGCGACGTTGTCTGGTCAATAATTAACATCAGCTAGAAACAGGTTCCATGATCAGATAGGTACGTATGGAATGATGAGGAACATACCGAATAACGAACAACAATTATTCTTCATAGAAAAATTATTATTATTGTTACCTCCAGTATTTGTTGAAAAAGGCACTTCTATTTCGATGTTGCCATTATCTGGTGTTATTTCTATATTAACTTCAGCTGTAGTAACCGCACTTGATGTATTGTTATTCTCGTTTTGCACAGTAGATACGGCAACAGAGCTTGGAACGCTCATACTTGTCGCTTCTTCGTGCATTGTTTATTGGATTACGCACTTATCCCACAATGATAACTCTAACTTTCACGCCCCCGATAATTGAAAATTTTTGTCCTTCGAAATCACAATTAAGTTTCACAAATATATATTTTCGAAAACGAATGAAAATCGAAACGGCTGTAAATGTAGGTCTGTAGGCCACTTCGCTTACACTTTGCATTCAGACAGACATGACTGGCAAGTCAAATCAAGGACTGTCAACATTTCAGAGCAATTCAACTTTTATAATTGGTAAAAAATTATTATTGATTGTTTTAGATAGGGCAAGTTCTAATAAAATTCTTCAGAAATATTCAATGGTGAAAACTTGAAGATGTACACCTAATTTTTGTGCTTTTCTTGACTCGAATCTCCTTTCACGGTCTAAGTAGGTCACAGCAGTGAAACATCACGTTGAGCCTGTTAGAAATTGTGTAACACTAAATCCGATTCAAAGCTATGTATTATGCAATTTTAGATATTTTCAATACGAAATAAAGAAAAAACGGGAAACTTTACAAATATTCAAATACTTACAGTTGTTGTTTTGACTCGAAAAACACGCATGCGCTATAGTAATTCATTTTGGGAAATTCAGCCAATTAATAAATAAATAGGTAGCTATTTATGTTAATTATTAAGTGATGAATGTTTCGAAATTTAAATATTTGATGTCTACTGACGAATTTACGATTATGACATACTTAGCTGCGCAATTTGAGAAGATCAATACATAAAATTTTTCAATACCTACTTCTCTATTCTTGAGAATCATTTGGTTTGGAGGTTTCTACTCACCGTTATCACTTTCCTAACATCCTAACCTAACTTCATGTTAATAACAAATGGTTTTTACATTATAAAAATAACAAAATTCATGAGAAACGTACATCTCATATGGTAAGATCTATTGTCATTCTGAAAATTAATATCGAATACCTATATCGCTGAAGATCGGGTAATTGATTGCCGAGATACTTTCATGGCCATGAGAGAACAGATAATATAGGGAAATATGAATGATTAAGGTTGTAGTTTCATCAATGATTCTATCTTAAATTTGTTGGAAACTCATAAAACTGACGAGAAGTCAGAAGCACCACTAATTCATCCATCTTGCGAGTAGTTCCGCATTGAAGAAACCGAAGAAAGTATTGGGTATTTTTGTCAAGAATTCGCAAGCATTTCGATTCTGGTTCAGCTTTTGAACAAAATTTTGCACGTAGCTCACCATGCACCATCTAGGTGCAAAATTTCATTTCTATCGAATCTGTAGTTCTGCTTCCATATTTAAAAGGAACCCCTGGTCGAATTTTGTCCACGAACTTAACCAAGCATTCAAGATCCGAAACCACCTTGAAAAGTAGTCTCTAGTTTTTCTGTTTGAGAGAATTGATTTTGACATCGGATTGGTTTTCATCAGTGAGTCCAACCTAGTCGATTGAGACAATTCCCAGCTCAAAGTTCGAAAAATCAAAAACTCGTTCATCCAGCTTTCAGTTTAGGTAGCTATTTCGTGAAGATAAAGCATGCAGACAAATATGAACCGCTTCTGAGATATGCCGTGTCAAAAATGTGAACTTTTCTCACGTTTTCATGAAAAGTATTGAAGAGCAAGAGTTATTTCGTTGAAATTTTCATTTTGTTGAGACTCTCTCTTTATTCAGAAAAAAAATTAAATCTTCTGCCGTTGGTTCGTTTTAGTCATGTTTTTAGAGGTTGTGATTCAAAACAATCACGATAAATTCCCCGCAGTATGTAAAAAAAGACTAATACAAGTAAAGCTGTTTATTCACAAGATAACTTCAAATGTATCGTTATTCTCGTTGTTCTTTTTACTGTAGCTCCTTCGCTCTGCTGGTAATGTACCTAGAAATTACAAGTCTTTGAATTTGTGAGGTTCCCTCGTAAATTTGGAGGATCTTAGCATCTCTCATGAGCTTCTCCACTGGATATTCCTTACTGAACCCATTCCCTCCAAAAATCTGCACTGCATCAGAGGCCACTTTGTTAGCCATATCTGAAGCGAAGCACTTTGCTATAGATGCTATATAAGTGTTCTTCTGCCCTGTGAATAGAATAGCAATGGTGAATAAAACGAAAGAGGGAGGGGGGGAGAAAAATTTCGATTTCAATAAATTTTATTTCCAAACGTTCGATAACAACGTCATTTCTAGACTGACAGGATCACAGAGAAGTTCTATTTCTCCGCCTAGGCGGAGAAGTAGTTGCTATGGCTTACTTTTCCCTCCGGCGGCGGCGGCAGGAAAAGTGTTGTTATGCAAGGGACTAATTTTGCAAGACAACCGTAACTATACAAATGTTACATTTTTCACTCAATTATAACGCTCGTAAATGTCAATATTATTCAGATTTCCAGGAATTTCAAGATGTTTGAAAATAAAATAACATATTTCATTCGAAGGAGAAGTGACTTTTCATGGCTCGCTTTCAATTACCCGCCTCACTACGTTCGGCGGACAAACTAAAGCTCGCCATGAAAAGTGACACTTCTCCTCCTTATAAAATAATATACTATTATGAATAAATGGAAATTCCAAATAAAATTAGTTTTTGTGAGAGAAAGAAAGACTCTTTTAGGATTTTATTTTTTCTTGTGAAGTTGCTTTTATATATTACAACATAGATGCATAGAAACCCTGGTGTAACGACTCCTAACTAAAAATCGTGACCAAAAATCGTATATCAAAAACGGCACTCATCTACTAGTCTACTAGAATGTAGTACGCGACACGGGTCCTACTTCGGGAATAATCCGCAATATTTCGCGGTCGTGGCGATACTTCGGCAATGGAAAACAGCACGACCCCTTTCGGGGGAAGTGAAAAGTAGAACCCCAGCTACCAGCTCGGATTTCCGATCGACAAAAATGTCTTGAACAAAATCTAATCAGTGTCAACACCAGGTATTCTATGCATCTATATAACAACAGATATTTTATTCCGTTTATGTCAATTTTCGCATTGATTATGTATCTTATCATTTTGATTATATGAATTTATATTATTATTGAATGGAGTCTAGATCTTTACATATATTACCATTATCGTACAGCCAAGCTCCTTTTCTCCATGCCATTCTAGATAGTTCTACACCAACTCCCATATCCGCCAACATGAAAGCTACACCTTGGTGGTTCGCAATTGGTACGCCAAAAGTTTTGCGTTCATTGGCATATTTCGAGGATTCATCCAAACATCTCTGCATCAAACCAGTGCAAGCTGCACCTATCTGAAAAGGATCCTCTAGTTTCATTTTCTCACACAAATATCTAACCACTATTGAATAAAGGATTCATAATTCATTTGGTTCATCAAGCATTATGGCAAAATTTATCAAATTTCAATCTGACAACCAACCGAATATCAATAGAAAACTCAAATTTTTCCGAGCAGCCAATTATATTAAATGTCATTTCAATTTGAAACGCAGTTTCTTCGTAGAAATAGAAAGAATTATTCAGGAGTCGTAGAGAAAGTTGAATAATTTACTTGCATATTATGGCTATTTTTCACTTGGAGGTGAGATAAGAGCCATCATAAAATACAAGTTGAATAATATACCATAAAATACCCACAGCTGGCCTTGTAACATCAAACGCTTGCATGGTGATCTTGAAGCCATCACCTTCATTTGCTAACATATTTTCGGCTGGTACCCTCACATCTTCAAATGTTACAGCTCTAGTATCACTAGCTCTTTGTCCCATCATTTGCTCCTGAAGAAAAGAATATGTAATGAAAGCAAGAATTGTTAGATATGAGCATACTGACAATAATTTCGTCCGATATTCAAACTAGTGTAATATACCTAGTGCTAGTCGATCGGTTAGTACAAAGTTGCACAAAATCTAGGGATGTTGGAATTAGTTCAGCTATTTTCAAGGTGAATCTATTTACAAGGTGGATGAAAGAGCGTTCAATGACATCTCGCGGTACTTTAGGGTCTTTAGTTGACCCATTTATTGACGATGAATGAAAAAATTGTGAAAGGTTTTCATGCATATACCATGTACGTAATATATGGAATATGTTCTACTGGATATGAAAAAAGTAACGCACAAAATTCACATCTTACTATTTTATAGAAAAATGCTCGAATAGGTCAATTTATTTCAAATCAAGCAACTCGCCCTATACGGTACATATATTCGCATTGTATATGTAAGGAAAATGGTTTCTTTGAGCTATGGGATATGCAAGAATCTTATCTCAATCGTTTTAGGCGACATCCCTATATTAGATATAACATATCGAAAATTCTAAGTTGAATAACTAATAGACTAATGACTTAAAACGAGATATTACCTTTTTTCCAACAGATAGACCAGGTGAAGATCTTTCCACAATGAAAGCAGAAAATGCCTTACTCACGGGTGCTTTAGGATCAGGGTTGGTTCTTGCAAGAACGAAATACCTGTTATTAACATGAATAGTTCTATGAAAAATACAAATAAAAAAGTGTACCTATCCAAATAAGAGTCAAATAGAATTTTATCAAAAAAATATTCATGTAAAAATTTAGTGAATAACGTAGATTGTTCCAGGTTCATCTTATTAATAGATTTTCCTACACAGTATGTATATAGAGTAAAGAAGAAGGATGAAGGTGTAAATATGTAGTTCCTGGCTACGTGCCTGTGTAGTTCCTTTCTACAAATTCAGAAATTAAAATTCGATACTACTTTCTTTTTTCTCAATAAATTTTTAATTTTCTTTTTCTAAATAATATGCCCAAAAAGGAATGTGATATTTTTCAGTGAAAATTGGATCAAGAGAATCAGAATTCTATAGTATAGGTATTTCCTCGGAAAAATATTCCATATACCTACTGTAATGAAGCTCGTAATTTTCATTCATAAAAGTCCTGTTCTCATATATGATTTTCCCGATTATTATTCACAATTTCAGTGAAGGGAAAATTTAATCCACCGATTTTCTCCGCAATTACTCTTTAAAAGTAGAATCAGTGCAAAACTAATTTGAGACAGGACTCCCAGTTATTTGTGAAGGCAGTGCATACTTCTGAGAACCGGTAAGGCCCCGTTTATATTTCTTTATATGGCATTCTCCGTTAAAGATCATTCTAACAATTGAAGTATTGTGTGTTCCACGACTTTTAAACCATTTTTTCATTTCTCATCTGATTTATAATTTTATTTCCCTGGTGATACCAATCTCTGTATTTATCAGCGACCTTTTTGAGAATTGAGATTGGCGAGATCACAACGGGGTTGCGACCGCGCTTCACCCTTTCTCAATTTGCTGAAGGTTGACATGATATACGAGAACACTTCGTCAGGTCGAGTTGTCGAGTTCTCATGTTGACTTTGTAAATAAGATTCGTTTTCATGCATTTTTCATCCTCAATTTTTTTCAATCATAATTTCTGTTTGAGGTCAGTAAATTCCATAAAAAAAAATTTGGTTTTTAAATGAACCTTTAATCTTTATTTTTTTTCTTTGGCAACTTCGTAGATTAAACCGAACCCTCCTCTACTGTATAAAAGCTACCTAGGGAGAAGTGGAGAGTTCTAGTCAAGGCGCCACAATTTTGTTAAACCTATTGTGGCTGTCGCTCGAGCATTTGTTTTCCGTAAAGTTGACTGCGACCTTGAAGTACCCCCCTAAAAACGGGATCTTCAGAATACTCACCAATTGGCAATACCTCCATTAGTGATCCACATTTTCTGGCCATTTATCACCCATTCATCTCCTTTCTTCACAGCCGTCGTTTTGATTCCAGCTACATCTGAACCAGCCCCTGGTTCGGTAGCGCAATACGCCTAATAATATAAAAATTTAAGATTTGGAGATATTCTAACGCAATGATACAAATTTCACAAAAAACAATATTCATAGTAAGTACTGGGATTTGGATAAGTTACAACAAGGCAGATTGCGAACCTGGTTTCACCTTACGTTCCGCCCACAACTGCGGTTGACATCTTCAGTGTTCAGAGGTACAAGGGCGTCGCCAGGGGGTAGGGGGGAGGGGAAAGCTGCCCCCCTCTATAGCTCAAAAATCCCTTAAAAACTTATGAAATAATAGCATAATATACGAAAATCAATTCATTTTTTCTATTCTGATTGTTTTTTGCCCCCACTAGCTCAATTGCCCCCCCTAGCTCAAAGGCTGGCGAAGCCCTTGCAGAGGTATATCCACAGTATAATCTAATTTAGGTATACTGTGGTATATCGATCGAAGATTGTACTGAGCAACAGAGCAGTCAATCGTAGCGTTACAATCTCAGACCGAGATACCTCGGAAGATATTTCCGATGGTACCGAAAGTGCAGTATAGTTTATCCCAACCTTGTATGTACCTAGGTAGGTATACATATGTAGGATATGTGTTACTCAACGATGTTCGATATAAATCTTTCATTGGAATAATGCAGAATAGATAATAAAACGATAATTGAGAAACTCTGGGCATTCTTTAGATTTCTACAAAAATGTTCATTTCAGTACTCACCGCCACCAAAGGCTCTTCTATTAATCTTCCCAAGTATTTTTTTTGTTGTTCTTTTGTTCCTGCGATGATCACAGGACATTGCTGTAAAACACCAAGAGAGGAAAACATTGTAAATAATCTAAAATAAAGTATTCTACAGGGTGTTTCAAAATTTGAAAGGGTGATTCCTTGTTCAAAATAAAGGGTAGTTTGTTATATAAATGTTGGGTCAAAAGTCAAACGTTAGGGAGATATCGCGTTTCAAAGATGGCGGAAAAATGAAATTTAAAGAGAAACCTACACAACGTCAGATGTACCGTTTTGAAATGAAAAAATGAAATGTAAATCATTACGTGTTATTCTAAAACCTTTTAAGAAGATAATATAAATATAATATGAAAACTCACTCCTAAACCTGAAGAATTTAATGCGGTGGTAATTCCTGTACACCCGTATGCAAATTCTTCCTCAATAATTCCTGTTGTTAGCGATGTTTGCTCTAAGCCTCCTAAACAGATACATTATTTGGGATATATGAATCTACCTGATTGAAATTCACTCGATTCATAATTTGGCTTTGCAATTTTCGATTATTGTTATCTGTATTTCCAAAGCTATGAATTATTACTCTTCATTTCAATTAGAGGTTAGAATCTGATCGAAAACTGATGAATAGAATATCATGAAAAACATGGCCAAAACTACAACCAGAGACAACCTCTGCTACAACCTAGTTTCTTCATTCATGAAGTTACCGTGTATAGGCAGTGAGTATGGAGTTCATATACAGTGTGACCAAAAAGTGATGCAACAAGGCAATGATTTTTCCAGAAAATCCCGATGACTTCCTCTCGAAAAATGGATTTTGAAATCCATGAAATAGGTTCGGATTATTCCCCTACCCCTAACATGTTTTCGAATGGGTATGCCCTCTTATGATACCTCAACATGAAGGTATTTCAATAAGCAATTCAACGCTTTATCCAAAATATAAATTTGTTTGCGATGCCCCAAAGAAATTTGAATAAGTGAAATGTTGCAAGGACTGTTTTAGGTACAGTTTGAGTTAGTTTTCCCTCTACCTCTTTTCTTTTTCATACCAAATTAGTTCTCCACCTCACTCATTGAATTGTTGATTTTTTAGATTATTTCTATAACTGATTTCCATTATGCAGGTATAAAGTTGAATTGCTGATTAAATAACCTTATTTTTGAGTGATCACAAGGGAGTATTTCCGATATAAATCTCTAAATCATTTTTCCAATCGAAAGTTGACATGCAATCGGAATTTTTTGGCAAACCATAGGTATCGGCAAAAAATATTTTCTTGTTGTTACTAAAACACACTGTATGTTTCAAACAAAGATTGTACAGCATAGTGTTTGATAAATGTCTTTGTGGTTATTGTAAATTTTTTGCTCATAAAGATTTACCACAGCCACAAAAATTCAAAGATTGAGGACCTGTAGGTATCTGATCTCGATCAGATCGATAAGCTTAATTATCTGCTATTGTGAAAGGACAAAACGAAGACTTAGCTGCATACCTGCATGCTTGGGGATATGTCCGTTCAAAAACCCCAAAGACCACGCTTTTTTGAAGAGTTCTGTGGGATATTCACCAGTCTCGTCATGATATGCAGCTGCAGGTATTATTTCCTCTCTCGTGAATTTTCTGGCCAATTCCTGGATTTCTTTATCGGTATCACTAAGAGCTGCAATTATAAATGAATCATATTCAAATTCCTATTATCTACATATTGATAAACCATATAGAACTACTCAATAATATTCATATAGTTTAGTTGGGTCTAAATGAATAAATGTGTGGAAATATTACGAAGATATCAATTTCTATAAAATGAGGATACCTACTTATCTCAGTAGGTTTTTTCAAATTCATAGTTGCAAAATTTATTCAAATTGATGTGAAATTTAAAAATCTTGTTCGAATTTTAGTCGTTCTCATTCTCTTAAAAAATGATAAGTAGGTACTTATCATTAAACAGCTTCGAGCAATAACTAGTGAATTAGTTCGATTGTAAGTTTCTATGAATCAATAATAATTGAAATACTTATTCAAATAATGATGAACTTACTAAAATTGTATCCTGCTGAAGAATTCCGTACGCTTTGTAATGAGAATAGACTTCTGCTGGATTGTTTCAGTACATTCCTTGATATCTGAAAAGTTGATTTTGAATGTCAAATTGCTATGTTTTACTATAAAAAGAAAATAATTGTTCGTACTTGTTGAACAGAAGCCATTTCAAAAGGAAGCGTGTATGAACCTCTTCTGAACAGGGAATTTCAATGAAAGGCCGAATCATCAATGTTTAAAAAAGATAATATCAGCAACAATTTCAAGAGGTTAGAGGTGAAATTTAAATTTTGATATGGAAGTATGGTATGGTCGAAAACAATCATATTGTATCCGGGTATTCAAGATAAAAAAAGCTATATTCTTAAAGTCAGGGCTCAAAATTAATCATATAAGATCTTGATTCAGATGCTTACATTATTCGCATTAGGAAACGGTATCGAGTATGAATTGAATAGATTATTTTCTGGTGATATGGACGAAATAATGATTTGTAAGAAGTTGAAATTGTAGTTGAATACTTGATGCAATCAGTAAGATTATACAGGGTGTTCCTAAATTGAACGTGCAAACGAAAAGGGGAGATTCCTTAAGTGAGTTTAAGAAAAAAGTCCCATAAACATGGGGTCGCAAACGTTTCGTTTTCGAGATACAGTTTGAATTTTTTTCAATTTTTTTTGGTGAGCAACTGTTAGAAATCGAAAAAATGTAAAAATAAGCTTTGTTGTTAAACTAAACTTTTCCGTTTCTTGTATAGTTTTGTCGTATCCGCTACCGATTTTGAGAAAATAATTCGAACGATTCTCTCGAAATCCCCGAAAAAATTCAAATTATTTCGGGAGAATCTTTCAAAAAATGTTTTCTCGAAATCGGTGGAGGATACGACAAAACTACAATAAGAGACCGAAAAGTTTAGTATAACAACAAAGCTTCCTTTTACATTTTTCCAAATTAACAGTTGCTCACCAAAAAAAAACTGGAGTAAAACAGGTGAAAGTGTTCCAGAAAAATATCACTCATCTGTAGATCTGCTATCGAAATTGCCATGTCACGTGTTGAGAACTAATCTAATGTAATATCTATGCCAAATTTCTGTTGAATATCTTGTTGAGTGTAGATACTAGCACTAGGAGAAAAAAAACCTGACAAAAATCAAACTTCAACAGTGTGTACCTATCTCGAAAACGAAACGTTTGCGACCCCATGTTTATGGGATTTTTTTTTTAAATCAATTCAATTAAGGAACACCCTGTATATGCCCTGTGTATGCATATTTGAATAAAAAACCAGGGTTGGACACAGAGAAAAATTATATCATGATTGTTGCGTTATATAGCCTAATTGTCCAATTTGTTGATAGTAAGAGTGTCACAAATTAGTGTTTATATCTCCAAAATCCCTCATTGTAAGAATTTTTTCGCAACAGTGGAACAAAAGAAAGTATACGCTGATACTGTTTCCAGTATAAATTATGAGAAAATATTATACAGGGTCCTGATGCAGGGCTTCAAAGTGAGCCTCAATAAAACTAGGGGATCTCTTTTTTTCGAATGGTATAACCATATAATTTCGTAATTCCGATCGATTGCTCTTCAAAAACTAGTTAGGGTGTGCCAAACATTTTATGTCTTTGAAATCAGTAGTTTTGACGTTATTGAATGAAATTCGAATTTCACGACTGAAGACAGGTTTGGTTCAGTCAAATTCTGCTCGTCTTTTTTTAAGTAGGCGAAGTAAGTAGTTGTCATTCTTATTTATTTTTATTGATCAAGCAGTAGGCGAAACATGCAATAATAATAAGGTATACCTACATTTATATTCTAACTATTGACAAAGCCTGCTTGAAAATTATCTGAATAAAGAAACCTGTCTTCAGTCGTGAAATTCGAATTTTATTCGATAAAACGGCAAAACTACTGATTTTAAAGACATGAAATGGTTGGCACACTCTTACTAGTAATTGACGAGCAATCAATCGAAATTACAAAATTATATGGTTACCATTTGAAGAAATTGAGTTTTATTGATGTTCACTCTGAACCCTGTTTCAGGCATCCTGTATAATATTTCCCCATAATTTTCACAAGAAGCGGTATCAGCGTACTTTTTTTGTTCCACTGATGCAAAAAAATTCTTACAATGAGGGATTTTGGTGATATAAACACTAATTTGAGACACTCTTTCTGGCAACAAAATGGAAAATCGGGCTATAACTCAACCATCGCTTGAAATGGTTGCGCATATCAAATCAGTGCAGTATTGAACGAAGAAATCAAATATGCATAAATAAATATAGGTACAGGGTGTTTCATTTGCAATAACGAAGTTTATATTCGTTTCCGGTAGAACCGGAAGTAGATTCTGCTTGAGAATATTTTACAATTTAAGTTCATGTACTCTGAAGCAAAAATACAGAATCTTGAATTTGTATGAACATTTTTTCTCGAATGCGTCTAATGAAACACTTAAAAAAATCACCCTGTATAGTATATTGTTTAGCTTTACGAATTTAGTCATAAGCCAACACTAAAAATCAACAGAATGGTGTATTCTCACAATTCAAGAAATGTAATATGAACACTGCGGGGATCGAAACTCAAAATGATTAATAGGTACTGATTGTAGATATGTAAATTATTACTCATTCATAATAAATGGGAATCCTCTTATTGTTGCGCTTGTTCTACCTAAACGAGGGCTATATTATAAGTTTTTCTCTTTTCCTTTGTCTAAGGTTTTTCTATTGAAGCGTCTTTCGTCTGAAGTGCTGAGATTACTTGCCTCCTTTAGGTAGAACAACCAGAAACTCTAGCTAGACGAATAGTCTGGAAATAGCAGCTTTCAGTTTGATAGAAATGTGAATTATTTTTGTTCTGCGTGCTCATGATGACCAAAAATTTGAAAAAATGTTAATGTTGTAAAATCGACAGAGAAAATAAATAATATTGATGAATTCATTGAAGTACCTTCTATAGAAATTTGTGAATCATGCGAGAAAACGAAAAACTTTAAACTGGTACTTACTTATATACAGCGCTTTTGGTCCTTGTTGGTTACAATTATGTGACGTCATGAGTTAGCCCTTCAACGTCATCGTTTGGACCGCAGATAACCGTATTTGAGAGCTGGGTTAAGATTGTGGTTATAAGAAGTGAGGTTAAATAGGCTTGATTTTCGCGCTTCAGATAACCACATTCGAGCGCAAGTTGGTCATTCGTGGTTCTTCCTGAAGGGCTATAACCAAGGGCAAGACCAGAGATAACCGCGGTTATTAACTGGTTATCCGCTTGAAGTCGGTTTATATTTCTAGTTATGTGCCTCATCCTTCAAGATATCGTCTTATGACCTAAAGTTATATGTTTTCGTCTCTCACGGCCAATGTTTTTGTATAAGTGTAGGCGGCATAAAAAATTGGATGGGATTCACACACCTGCAGATCTTAATTCTTACCAAATCTTGACTTCACCTTTCTAAGCCTGATTTTAGATTGAGAATATATTAGAAATATCGCACCTCAAAAACAAAAATGGCATCATCTGAAATAAGTAATTATCCAGTATTTTCTTTTCCGTGATTGAAAGTATATGCTAAGCAGGAAAACTCATTAACAGGTGCTTCTGAATTATTTCATAGGAGAAGTAAAATAAATAACTATAATCACTTATTTATTTAAATCCAACAATTCAACCTGAGATGTATAAAAAAAATCGAAAAATAGTATTTTATATTAATTGTATCAAAAGCTATATGCAAAATATTTATATTGTAAATATGAATCTGTTGCAAATTGGATGTATTCATCAAAAATTTCATTGGAGCTCAAAATTATCTTCTATCTTCCTTTTTATTTATTTTCAATTTAATTCCTTAGCTCTATCGATTATTTGCCTAGATATAATCATTCTCTGGATCTGAGCAGTACCCTCATAGATTTGATAAATTTTAGCATCTCTCATCAGTTTTTCTACTGGGTACTCTGTGTTAAAGCCATTGCCTCCAAAAATTTGTACAGCATCTGTTGCGTTCTTGTTCGCCACGTCGGCAGCAAAGCACTTAGCAATTGATGCAGTGTAAGTATTCCTTTTACCTGGAGAATAATGCGAAATAACTTACATAACTTATATAATTTGGACGCCTTTGTTTGCTTCGTCATTCAAGGAATAAGATTCAATTTTCATTTTGATTATAACTGTCGCTCAACTTGTTCCAAAATTAAGGAACCTACTGATCGAACATGGTTTTGAAGAATAAAATTATTAATGGAATGTTCATGGGTTAAATATGAAAAACATACCATTATCAACTTCCCAAGCAGCTTTCATCCAAGCTAGCCTTGCTAGTTCAACACCGACTCCCATGTCAGCCAAAATGAAGGCCACAGCTTGATGATGTGAAATTGGTACACCAAAAGTTTTACGTTCATTAGCATACTTAGATGCTTCATCTAGGCACCTTTGTGCAAGACCAGTTGCTGCTGAAGCAACCTGAGGAAATATATTTGAACATATGATATTCCACACAATAAAAAGGTTGCAAGTGTCAGGTAGTAAAGCCTCCCTGTTAACTCTGTATGCACTGGCATATACATGCAGGAGCTTGTTTAGGTGCGGCACCCTTATAAATCTCCCAGATAGTGAATTACACGATTCAATTTGAATTAAAAAAAATATTTATGAATTTCTTCCCCAAGCAAGCTTGTAACTAAGGGTACGTACATGCCGGAGATGCAAGGATGAGCGCGGTGGAGGTCGCGGTCGCGATCTAGTTCTAAATCGATACGTCGACGTATCGATTTAGAACTAGATCGCGACCGCGACCTCCACCGCGCTCATCCTTGCATCTCCGGCATGTACGTACCCTAAGAAACTTTTGTTATAACTCTATTTTGAAAATACATGATCGACAATAAAAATAATCTTTCGATACACTGGGTTTCTTAGGCCCCTCAAAAATAATTGGATATGATGATGTCTAGGTGGACCTATACATTAGCTATTTTTTGTATTTTTAGGCTCAATATGTATTAATATTCATATTTCAATTTATCAATAAACCTGCTTCAGAGAGAATAAATAATAGAATCAAACAACTCACCGGTGGTCTTGTCTTATCAAAAGTGCCCATAGCAATTTTGAAACCAGCCCCTTCTCCAATCAGAACATTTTCTTTAGGAATTCTGACATCTTCAAATGTGATTCCCCTTGTATCGCTAGCTTTTTGTCCCATATTTTGTTCCTTGAATAATAAAGAAGTTACAACAGATCCACTAGCGAACTATCCTAATAATACCTTTCTTCCAGGAGTTACTCCTGGCCACTCTCTTTCTACTATGAAACCTGTGAAAGCTTTACTGGCAGGAGCTTTTGGATCTGGATTGGTGCGAGCCAATACAAAGTACCTAGAAAATTAATTACTCTGTTTTTGATCCAGTTCAAATTTGACAATTCTTATTGTTTTGTTGTTTTAATTGAACACATCACACTGAATCAAAATGATAACTTTTTTCAAATTTTAAGCGAATATGACAGAAATAAATTGAATATTATCTTTCGCGTACTGTGAAGCACTATGGCTTGATTGATAGAAAATTATTTCATATATTTAATTTTCACATTAAAAGCAAATTAAAAGACGAGTCTTTCTAGATCACTCTATTTTATATGAATTGAATGAGTCAATGGGTGCTTTTTTGGATTCTAGATTCCTTCGATGGAAGATATGCAGTCGGTTCGATCAGATCATCTTCAGTTATCTGTGTAGTTGAGATGTGTGAACATCTATTGTGTTGTGTTGTTTGTGGATTATTAGTTGAGTACGGGAAAAGTGTTGTGCATTATTTTACGGATTAATTGGAAACTGTGAGTTGAGCGAATTCAATTTATTCGTGAATAATCAGCTCTTTTGTACGTCTTGATTGCATCAGTCTCGAGGACAGATTTTCGAACGTTGTGCAAAATTTTAAATCAATAATTCTTCTGTCTATCTTCATGAAATGTTATGGGTTTTTCACATATACTTTTTACAATTTTTCAAATATTTGCTGTCAACATGGAAAAATAAGATCGTATTCGGAAGTATTCGTATTCAGAACTATCATGATAATTAAGGTGGATTAGGCCTACTGGGGATACCACTCGAAATAAAACGCGCCGAGCACTCTACCTACCGGGTGGTGTGGAAACGAGTGCATTAACTATCGCGTTCACATTCCCTTGGCGGTATTCGATCAACTGGACAATGCGGAAACAATATGCGCCAATAATTGAGGGAAAAGTATGCCCCAAGCCCCAATACATGCGGAAACAACTATACGGCAATAAATGCTGAAAAAACATGCGCCAAAAAGAGAGGAACCAGTATGCGCCAAAAAATAGTTAGCGGTAGCGTTTCTTTCTTACAGATTTTTTCAGGTGGAAGAGAAGGTAGGTCCCAGAGAACCCTTGACCTTTCAGGGCTGAGTTGCAAGGGATCTCCTGGATGTCATTCCCAACTTCAGCCATCGATGGACCGAGAGCGACAAATCAGGAATTTAAGGCGTCAATGTGAGTGACTTTTTCGGGTATCTCAGAGAATGCATGGCCAATGAATGCGAAAACAAGTATGCGGCACTGAATGAGGAGAAAGTATGCGCCAAAAAATGGTTCGCGGTAGCGTTTCTTTCTTTCAGATTTTTTTAGGTGGAAGAGAAGGTAGGTCCCAGAGAACCCTTGGCCTTTCAGGGCTGAGTTGTAAGGGATTTCCTGGTTGCCATTCTCAACTTCAGCCATCGATGGACCGAGAGCGATAAATCGAGAATTTGAGGCATCAATGTGAGTGACTTTCAGGATTTTTGGTGGTGGTTTATTTGAGGTTTTGAAATATACTATCATCTACTCCCAAAGAATAGTATATTTCATTACTAGTCCAGAAAGTAAGCTTTTCCCCTGCGTGCGCGATGAGGAACTCGTGCAAGCATGGAAAAAGCCTTTCTTTCTTCAACGATATTTTCTCTATTTCAGTCAAATTTCGTGAAATACTGTTGAAATTCAATGAAAAATTCAGTTCATACATCCTAGTGACTTTTGTATTGTATATTATCTTGGCAGTTGGTGACAGTTACGAAATTGACCTTTCCAAATTGACGTGTGTTGAAAATTGATAGGATCGGAAGCCAGTGCTGACAACCACAAAACCAAAAATATAACTGAATTTTTTTTAGTACTGTAATGAACTCATTCAATACTGAAACACAGAGACTTGCGGCCGCACGGAAAAAAGTCATTTTCGATGTTCTGAATCGACATGTTATGATAGGGTTTTCAGAGCGGTGTAATAAAAAATGCTCTAAGGCGATTGAAGAATATCACATGAAATTGTTAGGTTATGATCGGAATTCGAAAATATTCACATGAATGGAAGATATCCATTCAACGACATAATACAATGTGTCCGAATGCGATAGAATGAACAAGTAATGTTAATTCCCAATATTTCTGCACATGCGCAGATCTCGGTTCCTACCAAAGCCACGCTTTCATTTTCATTGGCTTATCTATACTCTATACTAAAATTATAGAGGAAAGATTTGTATTTTTATGTGTTTGATACGACTTGGCTCAAAAACTACTGGACCGATTACAGAAATTCTTTCACCCTTAGAAAGCTACATTATCCCTTAGTGACTAGTCTAGGGGCCGCTTTAGAATTATAAATATAAGCGGCCCCTAGACGGTCAATCATGAATGACAGTCTGACTGAACAATAGGATTGTCAATCCTGCCTTCAATCTTGAAGCCCCTACACATATCATTCAAACTGACAGTCTGATTGAAGTGACTTCAGCTCAGTTTAAATTTAAACACCAAATAGTACGCTTCTAATTATTATTAGTATAATGTCTCCAAATGAAAAAAGTAAAGATAAGGCTTGTTTGGCCATTATCCTTGCATTGGGCACCAAGAAGACAATAAAACGTCTTTCACTGTGGCATTTGGCTTTATTTCTTTATATATGTTGAGGAATTTTCCCAATGCAACATTTTTTTATATTTATTCATGTACCTGGGATGGGATTTATTCCACAGTTCGGGGAAAGATTCATAAACACTTTGAACCTTTGAAGGCAGTTTCGATCGTCAACCCTTTGATTGCATTAATAAGACTGAGGAAAAGAATGATAGAATCACTACAACACCATTCAGACTGTCAGTCTCCCCTCCACTAAACGTGATTGAACCTCGGATTTTAAAATATTTGGAAATTCGTCAGTCCATGCATCATTCCATCAGTATAGACCTTACACCTTCAATCGGAATGTCAATCTTCGCCCTAATAGAATTTGAGCATAGTGGCTAATAAGTATACATAAGTGTCAGTCATCGCTATACGCATGCCTAGGGAGAAGAGAAGGCCAGAAGGGTCATGTAATTATGTATCCATGGATACCATATGTGGCTCAATACAAACAGAGACAAATAAAGAAACTGCATCCGCTGATCGCCACGATGCCCCTAATTTCCCACTCTCCGTTATCGCACATGCTCATTAGTCTCACTGACCCTAGGCAGAGCCCTCTAGATGCTTCATTTTCAATTTCAAGGATCAAATTATAGGTATAGAATTATGTGCTATTACCTGTTTATGGTAATCAGATGTTTTACAAAATAATGCACTATTTGGGAGTGCGTTTTTTGAATAGGGTATTGATCCTCATCCAACGAAATACGTTACTTATCCCCAGTATTAAGTTTAGAACGAAATTGCCCTTTACATCATACAATTACAAAGAGTACATCTCAAGATATGGCAGGTTGAAGTGATGAAGATGAAACCGCACGACCGGACCTAAATGCGTCTCCGTGCTAGGTAGGCGGGTAGGAGAGGGCAACGAAGTACGAAGTGTGAGAGGGGTACATGCATATCAATAAAAAGTAGCCACGTGGATCAACTTTCAGACCCGCGACGATTTTGTAAACAGAATAAATATTGTAGATTTACTAAGTTCATCGCAAAATATTAATGAAACAAATTTCTACCCCGGCGAATCTGCGACGGGCTGCTTGTTATACAATATACATATTGGTATGATTAGATGAATATCTACAGTCTTCTAATATTAACTTTTTCTAATGAAGTTTTTGACATTGCAGTCATCAGAGTCAAAACTAATGCTTAAGTAGCGTTTTGGCGACCTATTTCACTATAGATTACTGGAAACACAACAATAATTTTTTATGTGTTACCGTGGTTCTTGTTTTTTCAATATATTATGTAAAAGAATAACCTAATTCTAAGAGATTTTATTACCAGTTAGCAACTCCACCATTGGTGATCCACATCTTTTGACCATTGAGTATATATTCATCTCCCTTTTTCTCGGCCTTAGTTCGTATACCCGCAACATCCGACCCTGCAACTGGTTCTGTGACACAATAAGCCTATAAAAGAAGACCATTGTTACAAAAACAGCAGGAATAACTCATAAATTACATAATATTTGAATGAAGTTAGCCACATATTTCATTTCCCATTCGGTTATGACACTGGCGCACCCAAGGGTCATGGGGCTGCGGCAATCTACCCCACCTCTGTACTTTATTATAGTCGAAGAAAATTCAGATTGTCAGAAAAACAAAATTTTCAACGACCATATGTACGGAATTCCTAGTAGAATTTTGCCCATGAAGCAATTTGAACGCGGAATTCGATATCCGTACCTTCCCCAAAAATTTTTAGTTTAAAGCTTTATCTGGTAGTTATCGTGTTTATGCATACACAGACGGACGGAAAGAATTGAATCCGACCGGATTCGTGATGTACGAATCGAACCTAGTCGATTGAGACCATTCCCGGCTCAAAAGTCGAAAAATGCAGACATCAAGACAAAATGATATAGCCCTTGTTTAAGTAGGCCGAGCTTCTAATCAAAAATATATCACATTACCATAGATAACCTACAATCGACTCATTTTGTTTCTTCTGCAAACGTCACGTTGTTAATTCAGTCCCCACCCAAATTGTCTTCAAAACGTGAACTTAGAGGAGTATCTTTATTCAATATCATCAAATTGTTTTCATTAATTTCTTTTTAAATACGAAAAGCAGTAACTTTTTGGTGTAAGCCAATTTTGCCCTTCTATTCTTTGATAGATAGGTTGGAGAAAGTGATTAGACCTGAAAATGGATAAAAAATATTGTTTTCTCTACAAATGACTTATGAACAAAATTGACGATTATCTACATGAAAGACTTACTGCAAGAAGTGGTTCTTCAAGAAGTCGTCCAAGGTATTTCTTCTGTTGTTCTTTGTTTCCAGCTATAATAACAGGTGTTTGCTGAAAATTACAAATTTTGTCAGTTCAAAATCATAATCTTTGTAAGAGGTTCAGATTTGGAATGTAATTGATCCATTGAAAATTACAGTGGCTATATTACCACAGTGACGACAACTCGTGTCTCATTTTCTATTGGTCGGCCGCCATGTTTTGTCGAAATGACAGTGCGCAGATTTTCTAACCCATCTATGATTGTTATTGTTTATTTTCTTTCGAGAGTTATGGCCACTAAGCTAATGACTGATCAATCAAGATGAATTTACTATTGGCAAATAATAATCTTCACTTGTGTATGTAGCTCTTCAGTTTTTTCTGAATAGTAATTTAAGTTCGAAGTTAAAGATAACCAGTATTTTCGATCTGTATCTTCGGGAAAATTGATAGCACGATTCAGTTCATTTGCAACGTCATATCTTAGATCGAATTCATGGAACATAATGTTACTTCCTAATGAAATTGAGACCTATAATATGAAATACCTATTGCCGTAAGTTACCGATGTAAAATTCAAAAATACCGCCAAAACATCTCGACAAAACATGGCGGACTTTTGACAGTTTTATAGCCAGTTGTCGTCACTGTGGTTATACAGTCACTGTATTGAAAATGTTTTTTGGGCGCCATCTTTGGGTGGCTGTGACTAAGCAGGGGGCCTCAAAAATGAGATGTTTATATGAAAGACCCATCCTCTTTGTTGACATGGATTCATCCCGCAAATTTTTTTGCAACTATTCTTATAAACCCTTGATTTCATAATGCTGTACTAACAGACTTCATACTTACACCTAATCCTGTGGCTTCTAACGCTGTAGCTATACCCGTGCAACCATAACCAAGTTCTTCAGCCACTAAGCAACCAGTAAAAACACTATTGTTCATTCCTCCTGTGAAACAAATTGTAATGAATTTATATTTATCATTTTATTTTATTATTAGAAAAAAAGATTGTCAAATACACCGCCCTACCACTGCAACCAATGATTTATATTGTGACCCACTTCCTGGCTGAATTCCTGTCCCATCATTTTCAAAAATATTATACATATCAAGGCTACTCTTCAGAGAATAGTTGTGATCTAATGACTGAATCCTCACACCACTTCAGGAATAGCCTTTTAAATTTTTTACTCAACAGTGATTGGTGGCTGAATACTATAGTTTTTGTGACTCTAGTTTTGAACACCACTGTTCAGTTTGAAGCCAAGAGTTTGAATTTTGTTTTTCAAAAGATACATAATCGTTTGGATGAATGAAATCACATATCAAATTTGGAGCGAAATACCGTTAATGTCGTTGGAAAATGGCCATAGTATTTGCTTTGCGATGGAAATATTTTGTGCTTATCGTCAATACTTGTTTCTTGTTGTGGGTAAAGCAAATAAACTTAAGGAATGCATTTTCCAAAATCATTAACATCAATAATCCTTATTGTTCTGGTTCTCTTCACAGTCAGAATATTTTAAATGGCATTAACGATTTTTTACATAATTTTCCTAATAAGTCCTATTCATAATCTGTGACTACCATAACAGGCGACAGTCCAGGAGATATACGTAAATGGAAAAGAGAGAAGAGTTTCAATAGAATGTTTCTGTTATGGTGTTCAGAGTCTAATCATGTTGTATGATAATACTTCACACAACTATCAGCCAGAGAAATGTTTCTTTGAGGATGACTGTATTTCTCAAATTTGGAGACATGAATGATCTCAATCGACTACGTATGACTCAAAAATGGTACAAGCTGAGTGTTTGTATCATATGCCGTGGATATGCCCTGAGCCCTACTTTTGATCTCAGAAAAGAAACAGCATTATTTTATTTATAATTTGAACTGGGGTCATTATGGCTCAGTTAGCCTTTTGGGAACTGCGACTACATGGATCTTCTGATCTCTACCCAACTCATTCATTGAAATCCAAGGAGGAGAAAGACAACATCTGTAGGAGCCTTGGCTGTTACCTCATTGGTATCCAGGACCGGTTTCCCCATATGAGTGGTTCTTAGACCAGCCAGCTCTGGACACTTGCATACCAAGTGTTCAGCTGGTTCAGCCTCTGATCCACAGAGCCTGCAAATCTCATCCTCTGATCCCATACTGTACAAATGATATTTGTACCCACAGTGTCCTTTCAGCAGACCTACCATCACCTGAAGCTCAGCTCTTGACAGCTTCAGAAGCTTATTGGTATAGGTCAGTGAAATCATCATGAATTTCTTGGACTGAGTGAGTCCAGGAGTGTCTCTCCAGAGGGTCATTCTGTGTTCCAACTCCCATTGTTGGGCCGCTGCCTTATATTGGTCTTTTCAAGCCCACAGAAAGGCTCAGGTCCAGCAGGTGTTAACCTTGATTCACTTTTCGCAAGCCCATCAGAACAGCATACTAGACAACCAATTTGTTCGAATGCTTGTTATAAATTACACTTTCTATTTTACAAATATTAGCTTTGAAATTAAGTTAAATTTGGTAGATCTGGGATTTTGTATTAAGATATCAAAGATTAAGTATAATTATCAAATCATGTAGTTAGCATTATCTTACCAACGTCTTCAGGAATATGACCATTGATAAGTCCTAGATTCCAAGCTTTTTTGACAATTTCATGGGGGTATTCTCCTGTTTTATCATGGTGGGCAGCAATTGGCATAATTTCTTCACGAGCAAATTTTCTTGCAACATCTTGTATTTCCTTTTGAGTATCAGTCAAAGCTGAAAGAATTTTCAGGTGAATGAACTGAATCACAAAAAATATGTTGTCAAGTATGCCCTGAAGAAAGCACTAGCTTCGACTGAAGGTAATAACTCATAGTTATAACTTATAACACTAGACATTGTGAAAATCTCCTTGGCCCAAGACATCATTTGAGCCTAACACATAAGAACTACATTCATGCAGCTATAAAATTATACAATTCTCTTCCTGTATCAATTAGAGAACTATCTTTGGTGAAATTCAGACGAGAAACAAGAAAACTAATATTGGAGATCTGTCCCTACAAAATTGAAGAATTCTTAAATAATTTAGAGTGAAAGTAGAATTAAGGTTAATTTCTTGTTTCACTTCATCAATTCATCATTCATTGTATCATTATATTTTTATGTACATTGACGATGCTTAGCATAGGAGTATGTATTATAGAAAATAAAGTATTAAAAATGATAATAATAATAAGATATATAGAATCCTATGTATCTTTCATCAAATGAATGAAAACAAATGCCAGTGGCAGTCTTTAAAGAATAGGTTTACCTTTGAAAAATTGAAAGTAGATTTAGATATCCCTCTCGATATACCCTGATATTCATTAACAACATCAGCATTCTTCATTTTGAGGAAAAACAAATGAAAAATGTAAACCATAACATGGAAGGAACAAATGACTTACCGAATGAATATCCATTTGAATTAAATAGTTTATGAGAAAGTAGCCTACTTCTAGAACTCAATAGACTGGTAGAAAGCTACAAAAATATATTTCCAAATCAAAAGTGACCAACATAAAATAGACACTATAGATAGTATTACCTTCTGAAAAGTTGCCATTTTTTTGGCAGTAATACCCCAAATATGAGTTTTATTCAAAGTAACCAAAATCAAACAATAACTAGAACCTCATTAAAACGAAAACAATCTGGAAAGCCGTGGACTTTGGAACAGCCTTCTATTTGGACCCTCAACCCAGTACTTCAATTTATTCAATCTTATTTTTATCTCATATCATATCAGAGCAACCATATATTATTATAATTCGATATTTTTTACAAAAAATCACAATATCAGTTAGATACTGCCTTTATATGTTATCTATTAACTCAAATTAAAATAATTTATTTATGAATAATATAATATATTTAGTCAGCGTTGCCACTTTGCCAGATGCATTGAACCGTACTTCTGCTTTCTGCTGAACAAAGTTGGCACATGAAACAGAAATGACTGAAGTTCTGAAAAAATTCAAAATTCAAATGAAAATTCAAAATAATCGATTTTACATTTTCTGTAAATTGTGAACTGGCTGAGTGAAATTTTGAAGATTTTTGTGAAAAAACTGATGAAATAAATAATAAAAAATATTTTCATTAAGTTTTGAATTTAATTTATTATAAATTATAAATAACAAGTCCAAATCAAGCTTTTTTTCCTGTATGTAGAGAAGAACTGAAATCGTGCTTGTATTTTGTCAAGATCCTCCCAGCGACGGTATCTTTGATTAGCAGGATTTAATGACAGACAAACAAAATAAAGATTATCGGAGTTTTCCCGGGACCGTTCTAATCATATCTAATAACATTGTTTAAATAATGCTAATAATATCAATATCATAACCTATTTGGACTGCGGATAATCCCGAAATTTATTTTCACTCCTTGTATAACCGGAAGTGCTCAGGCTGCAAAAATATTTTAGCTCTGTAGAGAATTTCGAACAATACCATTATCCCAATTCTCAGATTTCCAATATATATATAGTTCTCCAGAAACATCTAATAGGCACTTGAATTTGGGACACCTTGTATATCTGCAGCACCCTCACGCTTGGGTAAATAAATACGGCGTTGTCATATTTCATGAGTTTAGCCATTGTTTAAAGTTCTCTTTTAGCTAATATATATGTTCTGTAGTTATGCCTGAGTCACATTTTGTTTTCTTGATCTGTTATGACGGATATAAACTTCTATGTTAAAAACTTCTATGGTTGTTCCCAAAGATCACAGACCAAATATAAATTTCTATAACCTCTATTTTTATCTACAAAACATGTTGAGCATTGGTTGTTTCTGTTGATTATTATTATTATTCAAATTCATTTTATTAAGCTTTGTGACTTTGAAACTATTTGTGAGTCTTTTGACGGCATCTCTGTTATAATAAATAAGGTAAGTGATCACCTTTTTTTATAGATTTTTTCAATGAATTGTAAAAGATAACCTTAAAACCCGGTGTGTTAAACAAAGTTTTCTTATTATCTTAAGGTTTGAAACATGTCTTTCCGAGGAAGAGGTGGTGGTGGTTTCCGTGGAGGACGAGGTGGTTTCGGTGGAGGCCGAGGAGGTGGTCGTGACAGATTTCAACAGCAAGGTCCTCCAGAAAGAGTTGTTCCATTTGGATTTTTGGATTACACATGTCAGGATGATTTAGTAGTTAAGGCTGAAATAGAAGATGTACCATTTTTCAACGCTCCTATTTATTTGGAAAACATGGAACAGATAGGAAAAATTGATGAAATACTTGGAAATGTTAGGGATTATTCTGTTACTGTGCGTTTATCTGAAAATATATATAGTTCCAGTTTCCAAAAAAATCAAAAGGTAAGAACATCATAATAGTTTAGTATTTGAAGGCAATTGACCTTCAACCTATATGTATCAAATTTAAAAAAAAAATCATAACTTGTTAATTCTTGTCTTAGACAAATGATACCTAGACAGAGCATACAGGAGAATCATCTGAACTAAGATAAAGAAAGAGATAAACCGATCATTGGCAATATTATTGAGACATATATAAATCGATTTCAAGCGGAGGACCAGTAATAACCGCGGTTATCTCTGGTCCTACTCTTGGTTATAGCCCTTCAGGAAGAACCGCGAATAACCAACTTGCGCTTGAATGTAGTCATCTGAACCGCGCGAAAATTAAGACTATTTAACCTCACTTCTTATAAACACAATCTCAACCCAGCTCCCAAGTACGGTTATCTGCGGTCCAAACAATGACGTTGAAGGGCTAATTCATGACGTCACATGATTATAACCAACAAAGTCCAAAAGCGCTTGAATGAAGTTGGTTATCAACGGTATTTACCACTTAGGACCTGGTTATCCGCTTGAAATCGACTATGATTTTCACCAATGTTGTTTGAAAATTTAGAAAATGTTCTGAAATCTTGTAAGGATTCTGCAAGCGAATCTCTTTTCAACATGCTGAATTTTCAGTGCTAAATTAAGAACTCAAACTGACTAATAAGCAATAATTCTTGTTCTGTTTCAGTTATTCATTGACCCAGCCAAACTATTACCATTGCAAAGATTCCTTCCAAGACCTCCAGGTGCACCAGGTCCTAAAAGAGGTGGTGGGGGAAGAGGAGGCAGAGGCGGAAGTCGAGGTGGTGGAGGTAGAGGATTTGGTGGTGGTAGAGGAGGCCGCGGAGGTGGTGGCAGAGGAGGTTTTGGTGGAGGCGGTGGTAGAGGAGGTTTTGGAGGAGGAGGCAGAGGAGGTGGTGGTAGAGGAGGTTTTGGAGGAGGAGGCAGAGGAGGTGGTGGTAGAGGAGGATTTGGAGGTGGTAATAATTGGAACAGATCAGGACCTGCCAAGAGAAAATTTGAAGACTAATTTAAACAAACATCATTTCATGTACAGATCTTTCATCGTGGTTTTAATAGTTTTTAAATAGTTGAGCAGAAATTTTTTATCTTGAATTCTCATAAAAACATAAATATTTTATGTTAAATGAAAATATGATAAGTTCAAATGAATATATGAGAATAAAACAATGACACTCTTTCCAGAATGTATAATTTAAATATTCCCTTTCCAATATGAAACATACAGATTTATTCATATGTGAACCTCAAACAAAAATTACTATGTTTGGAACCATTAGGATTCCAAAAATTACTATGTTTGGAACCATTAGGATTCCAAAAATGATATGGCATTCAGTGTTTGGGTCTCTTCATTCTTGAATTAACTGAAAAGATGATAATCCAAAATAAAAGATTTGAAATTAAAAAACTGCTTGAATATTGAATACTTTGTGAGCAGACAGAATGAGAGTATTTTGATTGAAAATCATAGGAATGACTAAGTGGAACCACTTAGATTTCATGAAAAAAAATGTCAAAGAAGTCTTCATGATCTTCGATCTTTTGCTACAGAAATCTGGTAATTTTTTTCTGAAATTCGCTAGAATTCAATTTTCATATTGAAATTCGCTAGAATTCAATTTTCATATTGAATTTCGCCTATCAACGAATTTGATGTACCATGTCATTCGAGGTCCGAACCTACCCTGAAAATTTGAAGCATCTAGGTTTTCTGTTGAGTTCGTGCTTATGGACAGAATTTAATTTGACCACGGTTCTGTCATCAGTGAGTCGAACCTTATCGTTTGAAATCATTGCCGGCTTAAGATTCAGTTATCCTGACTAAATAATATAGCCACTTTTTAAATACAATGAGGATTCAAACTGACGTTAAAAATGAAAAAAAAATACCATATATGTGCAGAGATAATAGGGATAGTTTCAATGGAAATCATTGAAAGAAATGAGAACAAAGAACCATCCAGGAATAGGAAAATAAATGGACTAAGTTTAGACAATCATTTTATCGAGCTGTAAAGAGCATGTACGTATTGTAAACAGTAAACATTATATGGTGAATACAATTTTAATTTCATTACTGATGATTATACCGGAATAACGCGGAAACCAGTATACAGGGTCTTTCACGAGGAACCTCACCCATATTTATACGGGAAACTACTGAACGTATTTTCAAGAAATTCAGCACTTATAAGTATTTCACGATGCTGATGAAATCTAAAATATTTTCAAGGCATGAGCACCTCCGGTTTTTCCGGAAATGACGTCAACTTCCGTTTTTCAAATTAGAACACCATTTTTTTATTGCAGAAATAGATTCCTTAGAAAATTTCAAGTTATTTTGATGTAACATTTTTCAGTTTTGGTTGAAAAATTCTCTCTGAGCGGGAAAATTCGAAAAAAAAATCGAAAATAGAGCTCCGCTGAAACAAGAATAACTTCGAGGTTTTTGGATGGAAAATTTTCATTTTTGGGATTTTTCAAGATGTAAGATTGATGAATCCACTTTAAAAATCGAAATCGCGATTCACGATACAGGGGGTGAAAAAATCGCTTTCAAAGTTAGGGATGACAAAATCGTGAAAAATCAATTTTTTCAAATTAGAACCCCATTTTTTTATGGCAGATATTGAATCTACGTTAAAAAATAATGTGAGTGTATGCATCACACCCTTGCCCTAAAATGGATATTTTCTGAGTTAATAATTCTGAGTTTATATACCTTTGTCTAAGGTACCTAATTATGAATTCGACTGAGCAAAACCTGGCTTTAGTCGTGAAATTCGAATTTTATTCGGTAACGGCAGAACTATATACTCAAGTTAAAGACATGAAATGTTTGGTACATTCTAACTATGTAGTTTTTGAGGAGCATTCGTTCGGAATTACAAAATTATATGGTTACCATTTGAAAATAATGAGATTTCATGGTTTTATTGAGGCTCATTTTGAAGCCCTGTTTCAGGCACCCTGTATAATATTTCATGATAATTTATACAAGAAGCAGTATCAGCGTATTTTCTTTTATTCCGTTGATGCGAAAAAAATGAACACTAATTTGTGACAATCTTTCTGTCAAAAAATTTGAGAATCAAGCTATAACTCAACAATCGCTTGTTTTTAGTACTGTAATGAACCCATTACGATACTGAAATAGAGAAAAGGTTTTTATAAACACTAATTTGTGACAATATTTCTGTCAAAAAATTTGAGAATCAGGCAATAACTCAACAACCGCTTTATGTGGTTGTGCATATCATACATCAAATCAGTGCAGAATTGAACGAAGAATTCAAATATGTATAAATAAAGAAGGTGTTACATTTGAAATAACGAAGTTTACATTAGTTTCCGGTAGAACCGGAAGTAGATTCCGCTTGAAAATATTTTACAAATTGAGTTCATGTACTCTAAAAAGAAAATACAAAATTTTGAATTTGTATCACAACTCCTTCCTCGAATACGCCTAATGAAACACTTAAAAAAATCAGCCTGTATATATTATTAATATGAAGTAACAATGTTTGGTGAAAAATTTGCACGAATACTTCAATTACAACAAGGCAGATTCATTAGATGTAGGCGCCCTAACAAAGTGGAATGAACACCAATGTAATAAAAACGAATTTTATTCAGACTGCAGAATATAAGGAGAACTCATGATCAAGAATGGTTATGGATTTTTGAAAGTATGGCTTAGCTTGAGACTAAGGCCACTTAGTATTCTTTTCGATACCAAGCACTACTTTTGAAAATCAATAGTCTATTTCGCCATGGTTTTTGAATCATATTTATAAAACATAGTTCATGTTATGAATAAAAGAATGTTCCCTGAATATTTATTCATATGATTTGAATCAAATTTGGATCATTTCATTCATTCTCATCGAATCGTGTGTGTTTGGCCAAATATTTTTCAGTTCTTTTCAGCAATTTATCCTTTCCCCTCTGTTTTTTCTTCGATTTTTCAAATTTGTTTTTTCTATCAATTTCAATTTTCTTCCAATAGGTTTTCTCATCTTCTCCTTGTAGAATACTTTTGTTTGCTGCAAATTCTTCATTGCAGAACTTTTCCGCTGCTTCATTGGTTGGGAATCTGACATATATTTCTTCACAACCAGAGGAAAATGGTACATCAACGTAAAGAGCATCTTTTGCTACTGCTTTGACTTCCATCTGAAAAAAAAATCAATACCTATAATATTTTCAATATGTATGAAATCTGTGAATCTTATCCTAGCAAATAAATTTCTCTCAATAAATAAAAAAAATCATTCTGGTTATTTCAACTTTTTTAATTATGATGTTAGTTCAGTTGTGTTCTTAGAATGAAAAATTCAATTAATTCATTTTTCCGCAAATCGCTAGGAAATTTTTACATTCCAGTCAAAATTGGTCATAGAAAAAGTCAAGATTTCCTAACTAAATATTCATTTCACAATCGTCCAGGAATGTTACGCTTTTCCTACCCGTTAAACAATGTACTATTGTGTAAACTTCCACTAGACTGGATAATGAATATTTTTACCAGTACCTTTATTTTTTTATCACTTTGACATGGTTCTGGTAATTTAACTCTAACAATTGTACCAGGAACGTATTCTAATTTAACCAAAGTTTCATCAGCGTTCTCAGTATCTGATGTTTTGATATTGTCTTGTTCATTCCTTTCTGGGCCAGATTTTGCACATTTATAACTATTAAGGTAAGTCTTGACTTCCTTCATCTTTTTTCTTTGCAAGTTGAGATAACCATTTCTCATTTTTTTCCATTCCTGTCTGAAAAAGAACATAGATTCATGATATAACTAATGGTGTATACAGGGTGTTTCACCATAAACTGGACAAACATATATAGCCGTGTAGACGACATCGGGGAAGTCATTTTTGCCTTATGACATATACCCCGTTTTCGACGCATAATCGAGATTCAGGGTGCATAATGTCAACTTTGAGCAATATTCTGTGAACTGTGGTAAGTTATGCGTGATATTTGAAATAACGGTTCCTGATCACATCTTAGTATTTTTGAGAGCTCAATTGAATTGTAGTGTAGAACTTCGCAAAAAAAATTCAAAATGGCGGAAAACCTGCAAAGTCGGAATTTGTTTTTCTCGGTTGCCAATTTGGAAAGCATAATCTCAACGTACTCGATTTTCTGAGATTTTCCGTGAAAAAATTTTTTCAAATTTCGAACTCAACTTTTTTTTTACATGTCTTCAGTGAAAAAAAAAATTCTTCCAAAATTTTTGGAATTTTTCATGGTTGAACTATCTTCAATTCTGAATACTTGGGTGCAAACAGAATGAAAAAATGTCAATTGGTTTTCTTTTTGTAGCCCTCCGAAGATTACGCTCGGTGTACTTTCTTAATTTTTATTTGAGAAACTGGAGGCCGTACGGAGGTCAAAATTGTGCTGATGGGCTACCAGAATGATCTGGATGAAAATATGAAATTATAAACCAAAAAAATTTTTTTTTTTTAATTTTGGTAGGAATCGAACTCTACGAGTATGAATTGGATTAATTTTAATCCTTTAAATCTCAGTTACCAAAGCAACACTAGTTAATCGAGAGTGTAGAGTTCGAACCTTACCAAAGTTTTTTGGAAAAAAAAAATAATTTTTTTTTTCAATTTTTTTTTAATTTTTTCGAAAAAAATGTTTTTGTTATAATTTCATATTTCTATCTGGGTCATTCTGGCAGCCTAGCAGCACAATTCTTACCCACGTACGGCCTTCAGTTTTTCGAATAAAAATTAAGAAAGTACACCTAGCGTAATCTTCGGAAGGCTACAAAAAGAAAACCAATTGATATTTTTTCATTCTGTTTCCACCCAAGTATTCAGAATTGAAGATAGTTCAACCATGGAAAATTCCAAAAATTTTGGAAGAAATTTTTTTTTCACTGAAGACATGTAAAAAAAAAGTTGAGTTCGAAATTTGAAAAAATTTTTTCACGGAAAATCTTAGAAAATCGAGTACGTTGAGATTATGCTTTCCAAATTGGCAACCGAGAAAAAAAAATTCCGACTTTGCAGGTTTTCCGCCATTTTGAATTTTTTTTTGCAAAATTCTACACCACAATTCAATTGAGCTCTCAAAAATACTAAGATGTGATCAGGAACCGTTATTTCAAATATCACGCATAACTTACCACAGTTCACAGAATATTGCTCAAAGTTGACATTAAGCACCCTGTATCTCGATTATGCGTCGAAAACGGGGTATATGTCATAAGGCAAAAATGACTTTCTCGGTGTCAACTTCACGGCTATATATGTTTGTCCAGTTTATGGTGAAACACCCTGTATAGACAGGTAGGTGTCTTAAGGTGAGTACAGACTATTCTGACGTGGTTACATGTGGGCCCACGTCAAAATGTGCGTGAACGTGATATACAAATGCATAAAAATGCAACACATCGTTCTGTGCGTTCACGTTCATATTAGACCAATGTGAGTACTGCTACACGTTTGACGTGATCCCACGGTGCCTGACGTGGCGTGAAACCACGTCACGTCAGAATAGTCTGTATTCACCTTAAGATCCACGATTGGATTAGAATAAATGATAATATTTTTAACCAAAGCAAGCCTTGAAATGAAGAAACAGAAATATGTATGTGATAGTTTTCTACATGAAAATTATGTGATTTTTTCAATGGATTATAAAATGAACTAAATGAAGTGTAAAGTATCAATATTTGTTTAACTGACATATCTATTATTTGAGAAATGGACTAGCAGAGATCTAGCTTCCGAAGTACACCACCAGGTGGCACCACCACAGCAAGACAATGATATACCGGTTTCTGGCTTATTAGCCGTCATCAGTGCCATATAGCCTTATACTGAAACGCAGTATAAGGCTATATGGCACTGATGATGGCAATTTCGCCAAAGGACAAACAAACATATCTATAGAACATTTTTTACCCAACCCTGATTTAAATGGTGGTTTTTGAGGATATGAAGTGGAAATAATACTGAATACATCAGTTCCATTGTCAAAATGACATATCTAATGCAGGAATATAGATGCATAGAAACCCTCGTGTAACGACTCCTAACTAAAAATCGTGAATAAAAATTGTAGATCAAAACGGCTCTGTAGGTGTAGATTGTAGATCGGCTCCTAGTTCCGTAATAATGCGTAATATTTCACGGTATTGGCGCTATTGCGGAAATGGAAAATAGTTCGACCCCTTTCGGGAGAAATGAAAAGATTTTTAATCAACAAGAAAGTCTCAAACAAAATCTAATCAGTCGCCTCACCAGGTATTTTATGCATCTATGCAGAAGTCATTCATAGACCTGTCAAAGGAGGTTATACCAAAGTTATATAGGCGTACATAAGACCTAAGCTACTATGTGAAAGATATTGGGCTGCTGGAGAGAGCACAGAGGCAAATAACAAAGACCTCCACTAATCTTTAAGAGGCGTCTAACAATCTCTAACCTAACTAGTTTTCAAGAACAAAGTATAAGAGGCGACTTAATACAGACATTTAAGATCATTAGTGTATATTATGGATGTAGAATGAATATCATCCACTTTGACCAGAATACAAATCCCAGTGGCAACAGTCGGAAAGTCTCCTAGGAAAAGTGCAACAAACTGGGTGGTGTTTTGCTGGAACCAGTGAAGAAACTGCCAGCACAGTATCCATAAGTTCAAGAACATGCTGGACTGTGAACACCAAGGATGGATAGGTTTCTTCATACACTACTTCTAATCACCCTAATAATCTGTGATAACCTGTCCCTCTCTGTGATAACTTATAAACTGTATATTTTCTGTTATGTGAAGTATGAATGAACTATGACACTGTATGTAAATCACTCAATAGTTTCAACAGATAGGTATATAAAAATAAATTCCATAAAATAATAAAATCGGCAATATGATGATAATATTGGCAAGCAATAAGTACATAAATGAATATTATTATGAACAGTAACTTACTTGGATAAAATTTGTAAACCTAGTTCCTTGATTAATGCTTTCTTTTTATTTTCCTTCTTTTTCTTTCTCTTTAAATCCCCCTCTTCTACATTTTTGCTTTCATTCTGTTCAATATCTTTTTTAGCTCTTTTGCAGTCAGTTTCTTCATCATCGCTCAGTTTCCTTTTAGATCCTTTTTTATCTCCATCTTTTGATATTTCATTCTCAATTATATATGTTGATATACTACATAGATCTTGAGGATTAATATTTGAAGACATTTTGCAGCCTATACTATCAAAGTACTCAAGAGCATTGTGAACCCCATCTTCATTATCAAATTCTACGAAGGCAAAACCTTTGTTCATATTATTATGTCTGTATCTAGGTATGGACACATATGTGACATTTCCATAGTCGGAGAATATATTTGTTAAAAACTCATGAGTGCAATCTGAATTAATCCTTTCGACGTAAATTGTACACTCATCAACATTTTCTCTAATTTTCACTTCTGTTTTTCGTTTCACTTTATCCAAATCTTGAGATAGTTCCAGTATTTCAGATTTTTTGATAGCTTTCCTCAAATCATCAATGCTGAGTGTCAATTTTTTAATTTTATTGAAGTTGAAGAACTGATCGAGACTAACAACTGTAACAGATATATTTTTGTAAATTTCAGGAATTACATAACAATAGCAATTTTCTTACATGGATCTTCTTGAATCAATTGAGCCAGGTACCTATCTTTGGATAAATTTGAATCACTAAAATAAAATTCCATCTGCTGTAGAATGGATTTATATAATTGCTTTTTACGATGCCTGCCTTTTTTAGAAATGGAATTTTCACATGTCACATCCATTTTACAAGCAAACCGTGTTGGTTGCAGTTGCAAATGATATATAATAATCTAATTAATAGTCTAATTCGATGAAACTAATGAAAGAAATTTGCTTCTCTTCCGATCCTCGTCTCACCTCTCACGTCTGTCAATTGAACATAACATAACCTCTAAGTTTCTTTCACAGAAGTTTCTTTTTTTGGAGTGCGTAAGATGCATAGAATTAGAGCACGTAAACCATAGAATTATGTGACGTAAAAAAGCAAAGACTTTGATTGACTTCGAGTAAGATGCCTAGAATTGACCATATTCATCAGCTATCGGTGGCAGCTTTTTGAGCGTTCTTGGGTTGGCAACAATAATAATAATATGTCATTACTGATTTGAAATGAGCCCGCCAATTCATTAACATTTAGGTTTCATTATATTCTTTATCAAATTTAGGTGCACACAAGATGTACTTACACCTTTTTAGCGTCCATTTTTACCAAAAATTGTTTTTGCTCTATCAAAATTCAAAATAAATAGCACGTTCAAAAGTAAACAATCAAAGACAATTGACATTAATGAGGTTTGACACTGCACATTGACATTGATGACACATTGGTACCAACCCGAAGACGCTCAAAAAGCTGCAACCGATAGCTGATGAATATGGTCAATACTGGTGTAAGCACTCGTCGAATTTTGAATGGAATGACGTTCGACCAAATCGAGAATATCGGCAATGTTTCGTGGCGGCGCCGCAATGTCATACAACGTCATTACGGTCTTTTTTCCCTTGATCGATAGACCAATCCAACGATCTGTCACGATCAGCTTTTTCAAAATGGCTGCTGGAAGAAACAAATAACAAACCGAGGATATTCAGTTACGAGGTACGTTTTTCAGGGAGGTTTCTGTTGGTTTCTCAATTTTCAACTTCAATGTCTTCAATTATGCCATGTAAAATAGTAGTTATAATAGAGAAACACTATTTCAGAAATCTTTGTTATTTGTTTCTTCCAGCAGCCATCTTGAAAAAAGGTGATCAGCTGTTTTGTTGGATTGGTCAATTAATCAACAGCTGATCTGCCAAAGTCAATTATGACATGACCACAGAATGACACTGTTATATTGTGAAAGTCTTATACTATTCCTCCATACTAATATGAATTATAATGTCAAGAATATATTCCCAAATTATTGCTTGACAAAATTATCGGCACGTTCACCAGAATAAATTCAAATATTTGAAATATCTAATAACAATCTGTCATAAATTGTGAATAGCGCCACCTGAAGTGGAAAAAACGAAATTTTGCCGATATTCTCAATTTGGTCGAAACAAAATCGAATCAGTGCAAACACCATGTGTTCAGTCATCGAAACTTTTCTGTCAAAAAATTTGAGAATCAGGCAATAACTCAACAACCTCTTGAGTCTTGATGTGGTTGCGCATATCATACATCAAAATAATCATTGCAGAATTAAACGAAGAATTCAAATATGTATGAATATACAGGGTGTTACATTTGAAATAACGAAGTTCACATCCGTTTCCGGTAGAACCGGAAGTAGATTCCGCTTGAAAATATTTTACAAATTGGGTTCATGCACTCTGAGACAAAAATACAAAATTCTGAATTTCTATCGCAATTCCTTCCTCGAAAACTTCTAATGAAACACCCTGTGTAGGGTGTCCCATTTAAATTAAAGAAGTTGATGGCATTTCCGGTTGAACCGGAAGTATATTATTAATAAAAACAAAAAAAAAAAAAAGTCCATTTCTCTCATTAATAAAAACTTACACCTGCAACAAAAAAATCGGGAAAATGTTATAATTTATAAACAGGAGTACTTGACGTGACGTATTGATATCCGCTTTTTTATTGGAGAAGGAAGTAATTTCAAAACCTCTTTTTATAAAAGAGACATAACTTGTTTGCATAACCGTACAATTAGGACCCCCTGTATCCTAGACCTAGTCGACCTAGTTGCCTTGATCATGTATTCTGCAGTTCTTTATTCAATCCATAGACAAACTATTGATTCAATCAGACGATTCAATCAGACGATTACGAGAATACGTAGGCTACAAGTACAATAATCAGTTATCAAAACAACCTATCTCTATCTCTGATACTGATTTAACCCTTTCAAGACATACCACAACCAACAACTATAGGTACATATAAGCAGAGTATAAGATTCATTCTCGATTCGAAGCAGAATCGAGAATGAACCTTATAGTTGTGGTATGTCTAGTATACCACCATTGTTTAATCAATGATACCACTATGTTTGAAAGGGTTTTAATCTTAGTCTAAGGTTTTAATGCACAAGCAGACAAGCACATCATGTTTTTTTCACCATGATGCACATTGCACATCAACATTCAACACAACATCGATCAAGGACAAAACGAATCACGTGACGCATTTATCTGCTACCAAAGTGGCTAATATTCATATTCAGTTCAGTTGGTATTGACTGGTATTGATAACTTGTAATCGTCGAGAGCATTAAGGAGTGAGTTTTATTTTTTTTAAACATTTAAACGAATTCGGTAGGCATTATCATCGGTTTCACGATTAACTTTCACTATACATGGCTCTGCTTTTTATATTAAATAAATAAGAGTACTCAAGGCATAGTTTCTTGTTGAATGAGAGGTTATAAACCTCGATTCGGGAGATGCAGTGATGATTTTCTCGTACAATTTCAGAAATAACTTTTCAATTTAGCTATCTAGATATAATTCGTATGCTATAAGAGCTCTACGATGCGGATTACAAATATTCAGAGAAAATATTGGAAACAAAGGAAATTTTGCCATTTATTTAGATTACTGACATGTCGATGTCATTAGAACAAGCTTCTACAGAAAAAGAAGGAAAAATAAAGAGAATTCTGAAAACTATTGATATTTTCAACGTACCAGGTTAGTTTTATCTTCTCATTTTAATCTCATGTATCGCAAAAATATTGTCCGTCATTGGATATTATTCGTATTATGAAAAACTTACGATTTTTCATTTGGATTGATTTCGTTATTACTCTTATCCGTAGCCTACGTAATCTAGATTACGAAGGGTACGTCTTATCACATGTATAGAATAGACACTAGTGTCTCTATACTGTGGTCTTATCCAAAGTGGTTCGCGGATACTATTGACACTGGGAAATGACCTGAATTTTCCAAGAAAGCACAAGATTTATAGAGCTATCGAACTAATGAGGTATATAAAGTGGGGCAAGTGCAATCACAAAAAAGCAAAGTGATTCTTATACCTTAAAATTTATAAAAATTCGTTATAACTTTAACTTTAATTTATGCCTGTATACAAAATACGATATTACAGTATACCCAAAACCACAAATTATATTTCATTTCACTTTTGAAATACATTTAAACTCAATTTTTAATTTCGTAGTTTAGTGATTGCAATTTCCCCATGAATACGGGAAAGTGCAATCAGGCAACATTATTCACGTTAAACTCTATTTATAAGATCTTGGGTTAAGTGCAATCGATAAAGAGGTGATAAAAAAACCATATAAATTTTATATTTTCTTTATTAATGTAACATAATGTAATAAAATAACAAACCAAATATTTCTTTAATAACATTCTTTTTGCATTTGGTTCAATATTATTCTTAAAAATAATAACGGCCTCTTTTTTCAGTTAAAGGTAACCGAAATACCTTCATTATTTGATCCTGGTGACAACTGACACGTCGTCTTCATCAGGGAATACATAATAATTTTATTTTAATGAGTTTACTCCTGTTTCCCATCAAGTTATGATTGCACTTTCCCTACTGACAATTTTCGTGGGGTAAGTGTAGGTAATCATACTTTAAATACCTGAAATACAGAGTGAAACTGAATAGTCCCATTACATATTAACAATACATCATACATAACCGGCCAAAATAGCGAAGCAGATACTTACCACAGAACACAAATATACTTACCGTGAAAAATTGTCAATTTACACACAAACTAAAAAATTACGTCCCACTTGAATTCGGACCAATACGTACAGCACGAAGATCGTTTCGGTACTGAACTTTACAGATGCTGCGCAGGTAGAATATACCATTTCTTGTGCCCATAGTCAATAAAGGTTGCGTATTTTCTCATAATTTATGAATGATGGTTCCTGATTGCAGTTACCCCATAATTGCACTTACCCCACTTTACCTTAATTAAGTGGATTGGATTATAACATAACCAGATATTATATTTATCATCTACATCTACATCGCCGATCGATTCGAACTAACAAAATGTGGAATATCTTTGATGACTTTTACTTTGATGTAAACAAAGCAACTGGCAACGTCGTTTTGTCATTAACGATATTCTCTGTACGCGCACAGACTTTTCATCAGGTGCACCAACTCCTGAAAACGAAACCATGACCTCCTAATGTGATTAAGTAAAAGTGAATGGAGTATAGATACATACCTATATCATTTCGTCAAGATACCTGTATTTTCTCAATTTTGAGGCTTGAATGGTCTCAATCATCTCATGAATGATTGCTTTGATTTAAGTGCAGGAATAAACAGATAACAACGATGTGGAGGAATAATATAGGCGACCATATCATTTCTCCGATATTCATTGATATAACCGGCGCCCAAAATCTTGATTTTCGCGCAATTTATTTACAAAGACAACTAAAATCTATTTATTTATTTATTATTCATTTAACACAGATAAAGAGTTAAGGCTAAGCCTATAAAACTTGAAAAAATTCAATATATGCTACATGAAAAAATGAAAAATATCATGGGTCTCGAGTAACACTCACGCACACAAATTATCGAAGTATCGATAGACACCGAGTTAACAACGCATCAAAACCCCAGTTGGAGATGAAATTCTGCCTCTGTGAATTCTGTGATGATTTGAAATTCTCCTTCATCAGTTTGTATGCTTGACCCTCGACTTGACCTCGAAGACGACTGTCCGTGTTCAGCTAAAAGAGATCACTTTGGTCAACTCCAAAGGGATCATTCAGGACTTATACAGGGTGGGGCAGAAAAACCTATCCGATTTCAAAACGTTATAAAATTAAAACCACTCAGCTTGTCAAAAATTTTTTTTTATTAACATATCGCAAATTTTATGCCATTTTTAAATTTAAGTTTTGAAAAGCACATCACTCAAATGTCGTCCTTGGGAGCGGATACACTTATTTAGGCGCTCGCGGTAGCTTTCCATGACTTTCACCGTCATTTCCACAGGAATTTCTTCAATTGCCCGAGCAATTTCCCTTCGTAAAGCAAGAAGGGTCCTTGGTGAACTCGTCTGTCTAAAATTTGACACCCACACTTTAATCGTAGCGTGATGTGGAACAGGATCATGACGCCCGAGTCCGAAATGAATTCGAAAAGCACGTTGTGTAGCAATTATCGAACCGCCGCATTCGATAAACCGCTCAATAACAAAAGCACGATGTTCACCAGACCAAGGCATGTTGACTACTGACAAATGGCATAAAACCAGCTTTCTAACGGTTTTTACCCCACTACTCTACCTGCTCTCTCTTCTGAGAAAAAGGGATTTGAAATCGGATAGGTTCTTCTGCCCCACCCTGTAGTAGGTTGTGATTAGATCACCGCGTGTTCTCCTGTTCGCAAACGTTGGCATATTCATAAGGGATAATCTCTCTTCATTACTTGGGCGCAAGATCCACATACGTCTTGTACAGGACAGCACATATTGAGGGATCACATCTGCCGAAAGCTGAAAGATCTCTTATTCCTACACTAAATCATATTTCAACAAGATAGAGCTCCTAATTTTCTCGACTAGCTTGTTTTCTGTCAGAAATGAAAGTGGGTGCACGTGCACGGCAATTTTTGATAGATTTGGAAAATACGGCAATACTGCTTGTGTATAGCTTGTTTTCCCAATGAGATGTTTCCTGAGAGATAGATGGGTATAGAAATGCCAAGATGACCTACCTACCTAGACCACCAGATTTGAAATCTAATGTCTACGAAACACCAGTGGATGCTATAGCAGAATTTTCAAGGAGAACGAAAATACCCATAATATTTATTCTGAGGAAAGCCTAACGAAAATACTCTGAAACTGTAACCATTAATAAATCGCACTGAAAAAAATTGGAAATTGGACACAATCAAACAGATACAATTTTGAAAACACCGTACCGGCGTGGTATGTTTGGATAAATTTTCTGAGGATATGCTGAACTACACGAAACATTGATTGAAAAATCGGGCGCTCAATTGTAAGCAAAATTCCCCACTTGATTCTGCGATCAATGCTTTGTGCAATCAAAGATGTGGTTTTCACATCAAGTGAATAATTACCTTCTGTTGTGCTGTTCTTATCTAAGATCGCCACTGACCTTTAACCAAAGACAATATCTGCTTTTTACTTTCGTCATTTGCTCATATAAAGTTTAGATGAATTCAGTTTGAAGTGAAGTTTACACTTACCTTTTTTTCAGAAATGGCCCCCGCTTATAAATTAACCTACTTCAATATCACCGCTCTTGGTGAACCCATTAGATTCTTGCTTAATTATGGAAGGATCGAATTCGAGGATTGCAGGGTGGAAATGGAACAGTGGCCGCAACTTAAACCAAGTAAGGCTTTCCAAATATGTGTATTGTGTCCGGGTAACGTATTGTATTGCAGCTCGGAGTCAGCCGAAGCTCACGCGATAAACCACGTGCGTGATCGCATCTAATTTGGCGATATCAATCGTGGAATATGAATCGGGATTTATACATTTATACATTACAAGCAGCCTGTCCCAGCTTCGCCCGGGTAGAAGAAGGCTTCGTGATGAGTGGACCGCTTGTCCGAATAGTCTGAATCCTTAGACAAAGGAAGTCTAAGTTTGAAAGTCTTACACAAAAGAAGTCCAAGTCTGAATCTGAAAGTTGATCCACACATGATATGCATGTCCCCCTCTCACACTTCGGTGCCCTCTCCTACCCGCCTACTTACGGTCGTGCGGTTTTATCTTCAACACTTCAACCTGCCATATCTTTTGATGTACTCGTTGTATTTTTATGATGTGAAGAGCAATTTCGTTCCAAATTAAATACTGGGGATAAATAACGTATTAAGTTGGATGATGATCAATACCCTATTCATAAAAACCCCCTTCCAAATAGTGCATAATTTTGAAAAACATCTGATTACCATGAACAGGTAATAGCAAGTCAATCTTGAGAGATAGATACAGGGTTGGGATGAAGTTTGGCACCAAATTAATATCTTTAAAACGAAACGGGCGATATTTTTGAAATTTGGCAGCTGAGTGTAATGGACCACAATGCATCTGATGAGCATATTTTCATTAATGAGATACCTAATTTCGGTTTAACCAGATATGACAAAAAATTTCTTTATTTAAATGGGACACCCTGTATAGTGTATATTTCTGCAGATTCTGAAAGTGCACCTTGTTTCGGATCTGTCCATATCGGGTTCCATGTAAAAATTCTCTGTAAAAAGAAGAAATTCAGTCTTTTTGTACCTATACATTTGAGAAAAAATCCATTCAAATAAATAAATCGTTGTTATTTGTATCAATAGTGAGAAATGAAACGAAATACTTCGTAGTAGATAACTCTTTCTGCTTTTCATGACGTATTTTTTATGAAAATCTATAAAGAGAAGAAATACAGGGCTTTTACTAGTAGAAAAAATTTATTGAAAATAATTAAAAAAAAATCATTTTAAATGTTCGAAGTGCTTGCCATTCACCTCCTGACAATATGCCGGTCTATTAACAAATTCTTGAGTAACTTTTCTCGAGACTTCTCCATGTATTAATGCACATTCATCAAGAATCCGTTGTCTCAATTCCTGCAGTTTTGACATGGAACCTGGTATGGACAGATCCGAAACAAAGTGCTCTTTCAGAATCTGCAGATATATACAGGGTGTCCCATTTAAATAATTTTTTTTTGTCATTTCCGGTTAAACCGGAAGTATCTCATTAATGAAAATATGCTCATCAGATGTATTGTGGTCCCTTATACTCAGCTGCCAAATTTCAAAAATATCGCCCGTTTCGTTTTAAAGATATTAATTTGGTGCCAAACTTTATCCCAACCCTGTATATGCTATTCCGGACTTTTTTGTAGAACTATTCGAGAGGTACATTTCTGTCATACATATAGTTATAGCAGGTATCCTCAATTTTTTCGGGTGAAAAGTATAGCCTATGTCACTCAGGGATAATGTAGTGTTGGGAATAATTGATATTTTGATCTATACTTTAATACTTTATTGTTAATGTCAGTTTTGAAGGAAATATAATTTGAGTTAAAAAGTCATATTTCTAATTACATATTCTCGTACCAATTTATCCATTTTACTGCTTTCAAATCAACAGTAGCTTTCTCATAGTGAAAGAATTTCTGAAATCGGTCCAGTAGTTTTTGAGTCAAGTCAAATACACAAAAATACAAATCTTTCCTCTTCATAATATTAGTATAGATAATGATACCTGAAGCGAAAAAAATTGTCGAAACCTACTTAGGATGTTTGGGTTTAACAAAAAATACAAATCTCGAATGTAGAGTAATGTAGAGCTTTTTATTTCTTTTTCATGAAGCTTGCAGTATGTCTTCCTGCTTGCTGTTTCCTTCGGCCATTTAGAAGTTATCCTTGTTGCATTCATAAGTTCGGCCTCCCTCTTCTGGAACGAATCGATAAAATTAATCTTAATTTACATAGCCCTCAAGCAAATTGAATATTGTGAGTATTATATTCCCGTGGCTGTTGCAAAGATACACAAAGTAAAAAGCCGTTGGAAAGAAGAATCACTGAGCTCAATGTAAGAAATAAATAGAAGATTTATGAAATTCAAAAGCTGTCAAAAGGAGAATGGTATCGAAAAATAATATCACTTAATTGAGATAAGTTGTGCAACATAAGAAAAACAAAAATAAGGATCACCATTGCTTGGAAAAATTTGTGAAAGTGAAAGTAGGATTGAAAGACCGTTAGAATAAAAGTGGACAGAATTTCTTCGAAAATTATGTTCGATAAATAAGATCACTCCACATTTTTCTTAAAGGGTATAGTTATATCAGAACTAAATTTGGGAATAGTTTACAACATCCAATAACCCAGTCCAAAAAAAAGTATTCTGTAGAGAATATCCCTATTTTACCTAAATGAATAAAAACAAGAGAAGCTTAGCTAAATGTCGATATGAATTTTATTCCTATATACAATCCGCAATTCCTCAGTTACCCACCCACTATTATGTTGAGCTATTGGTAAAAGGAATTTATAAATATGAAATTTTTTTGGTTATGATATTTTAAGATCATTAAAATCTTTTTCCATAATACCCTTTCTATAATTATTTCCATTCATCAAATGAATGCTGATTCTTTATGTCGAGTATTTTATTCATTCAAAAACTGGAAAACTGCACTTACCAATTCATTATTCACTCTCCTATTTTATTTGAAGATAATTTTTTTTTTAATATAGTTAAAGAACGTCTTGATGTAATTCCCTCTCGTTTTTATGATTCAATAATTTTTGGAATTGCTACTATGGGAAAATGACGCAAAACCCACCCCAATTTCAATTTCTCCTTCTGTGGCTATTTTCATTCTTACTACTTAGTAATCAATTTGCAAAAAAATCTGCGATTATTTTCTTAGATAACTCCATTTTGTAACGATACGCTAAGATTCTCTTAGCGATCTCATACGATTCATTAATAATGGTTCGGTAGATATGGACTTTCGAAATGATTTTTTCCTGATAATTTCAAAACAATATAGTCGGTTTAGACCAAATATTGGATTTAGATGGAGAATGACGTATTCAATCTGCACGCAAAATTTTGTCCCTAGCGCGTAACCAGAACTAGAGAAACTAATCGACAACATTGACATTATCGTAAAGTATGTGTTCTGTTGCCTCTGGAGAATTTTTCAATATTTCGCTTGTAATTATTCTTCATCGAAATGAAATGGATGTAAGGAACATTGGAATAGGTTGGTTAAAGTGTAGCTCAAATTTTCCTGTGAGTGCTCTTTTCGATTTTTTCAATAATTTATCATCAGGAAGTAGTTATATTCATATTCTTCGATTATTGAAATGCGATATCGAATTGTACCATTTTGTACAGGTATCTTTCAGAATTAATGTCATTCTCAAAGAGAATAATTCTTAATTCTAAAAACTCATTTGATTTCATTGCTGTATACCGTTTTGCAGACATGCCCTTCGGACAACTGCCGATTCTTGAACATAATGGAAAAAAAGTACCTCAATCGTTAGCAATCTGTCGATATTTGGCCAAGCAGGTGAAATTGGCTGGTAACGACGATTGGGAAGATTTGGAAATCGATTCTATTGCTCAAACAGTCAATGATTTACGCCAGAGTGAGTATTTTCATGACTGAATGAATGAAATTTCCCTTTAGGTGAATACTCTTGAAATCAACTCAGTGTAATATTGATACAATGCAAAAGGTTATTAATCCGTCTTTCAGAAGACGAAGCCTAAGGCGCAAGTCTCCCTGAAACGCGTCCGTCGTCGGTCGCGTTTCTGCCCCGTACAATTTTCGTGGATACGGTCGTATCCTTTGGTCTGAGGTCGTATCCATGGTTTTCCAAATGTATCACTAGGAAGTTTTACGAGGCAGACCCGCGTCCGTCGTCGGCCGCGGTTCGGGGAGACCAGCGCCTAAGTGGATATTGAGTTATTCCAAAGAGTAAATACTCTTTGGTTATTCCTTTAGTTTCAGAATATGTGCGTGTGTATGTCTCTGCAATGTTTATCATTTATTTATAGATATCGGTAAATATCACTATGAATCTGATGAAAAGGTGAAGGAGAGGGAGAGAGCTATTCTCTTCAATGAAAAATTGCCATTCTTATTGGAGAGGCTTGAAAATGTTGCAAAGCAAAATAAGGGGCATCTAGCTTTGGGAAGAGTAAGTATTCTCTACAGGAAGTATTATTCTCAATTCTCATTCTTATATAGGGCACTCAACGCTTATAGGACGCTCTACACTGATGGCGCGAATCACGCCAAGAATATGTTGTCATGAAATTGGACACGACTTCGCGGCAAAATAAATATCATCCACACAAATATTCGTACTTTAGTTGCCGGCATCCGAGCTGTCTTTGAAGACTTTTGGCCTGTTTAGCCAGTCATAAAAGGGTTTCACTCTGATGATAAGCAAGAGATTTCATTTCCTCTTCATAACTAGAATCTATGGAAAAACAAGCAATAATAAAAAAATCATTTTTTAAGACAAGCTTTATAATAACAAAACTCATCCGCCATTTTGAAGCCGCCATCTTGAATTCCTAAATTTTGAAAAATCGTAATTTAGGACCCAGAAAACCCCCAGATACCAATTTTGAATAGAATCGGATCATAATTACAAAACTCGTCCGCCGTATTGCAGCCGCCATCTTGAATTTTTCAATTTTGACGGAAGAATCATCATTGTCGAACCCAAAAACCCCCAGAGACTAATTTTGAATGGAATCGGATGATAATTACAAAACTCATCCGCCATTTTGGAGCCGCCATTTTTATTCTTTATATAAAAAATATTTCATGATGCATTGTCACCAGAAGCTGAAGTTCCGAAAGCCTCCCGGTGAACTCGTTATAGAGGGAGTATCTCCATCCAGGAAGTGGTTTGTCGTCGCAATTGTTCACGTTATGAAAAGCCCGCATTACTTCAATATTAATTTCGCGGCTCCACTTGATACGTGCGTTGCGAGCTCCCCTGCGGGCAGTCCTCCTCACGGTGGTCGAGCCAGCAGGTGGAGTGGCATTTCGATCTTCTGCCATGATATCGGTTTCCACTTCTCGTTGCTGGCTTAATATTTTCCCCATTTTCATGGGTTCGCCGCCATTTACCCTTATGGTGGCCCAGGTAACTCGAGCCGTGGGGACGTCACCCCCCATGTGTTATTATTATTATTATTATGCACTTTTATAAAGTATGCCTGTTGGCCATGACATTCTGACACATTTCACCGTGCATATTTTGAAAATGTTAAGTTATAGTCATTTTCCTGTCAGATGAATACGCAACGTTGTTCTTTCTACATAGAGGTCGTAGGTATAGTAATTAGGTATTTATCAAAATGTTTATTTACTTTGGGAAAATAATGAATTTGAGAAAATATTATGTGAATTCAATAATTCGAAAGACCAGGCGAATATTGAAGAAACTTTTCCATGTTAATACTGGAAATAATTCACGTATATAAACATGGCTGGAAGATTCAGTTATGCTATTTTCTTGTACGGAAATCAAGAATCGAGTGTTGAAATTTTACTGAAAAATAATGGACAGAATAGTCCGTTACTTTGTGATAGTTCTTTCGAAAAAAGAATAAAAGTACTCGAATAACCCGACAGAAAAACTTCTAAACGAACAGACGGACCTATGGAATTCCCCACTTTTCAAAGCTCCCAAAAAATAAGCCTACAGAAAACATTTAAATACCTTTTTTGCACAACTTGAAATACTTCAGTATGAAAATGTAGTAGTACATACTACGAAACAAACCTGTCACAGTTGAACCTCAAAAGAACTAATTCCATTCACGAGGTTAAAAAAGTGTAAATAGAAATTAGCATTGGCAACGTTTCTGAGAATAATTTTGACATTGCCGATATTTCACGAGTGCCAACCTGTTTTAAGTAAATATACTTGATAAACCTAAATCTTGGCCAACCAAGATGGTATACTTCATAAGAGCTGGGAATGGGGTATACATGACCCAGTGGCGTATTCAGGGGGGCAGGCTGAAGGCTTAGGATAGTATTAAAATTCAATTTTCCTCATATGGGAAATCTGGCCCCCCCAAACTGAAATCCTGGATACGCCACTGACATGACCCATTCATTTTGAAAGTGATAAAGTCACTGCGCAGGTACCGCGAAAGCCTGTGAGCGTCGATAGAACATTTGTTCTTTCCGGAATTCCTTTGTCACGGCACAAGAGACCGACTCGGATCGGGGAAGGTCGCGAAGCGCGAACTTGACACCAAGAAGTCATCCACACTCACTTTCGCAAATAGCTCATATCACACTAAGAATTCTTGCCTTGGTATTGGCCAAGAATTCGCTTGAAACTTCATCCTCCACGTACACACACATACAGGTTTGGAAGAATAAGTTGGAAACATAGCCGATTCAGCGTTAAAGAAGTGGATAAATATTGTTTAGTGAACCTGTAAAATTATCTAAACCCTCGGCGCGATGCGACAACGGATATTTATCCGTTGAGTGAGGTCAGTCATTTATTTAATTACAATTTTTTTCAGCTCACATGGGCAGATTTGTACTTCGTTTCTCTCCTAGATTACATTAATTTCATGCTCAAAAAGGATCTCATTGAGAATCAACCTAACCTAATGGCAGTGAAAAACAACGTTTTGAATGTGCCAGCTATCAAGGAATGGGTGGAAAAACGTCCGAAAACAAATATGTAATTACTGTCTTGGAAGACTTGAGTATTTGTTCGAAAATACATATGTGATTTGAGTTACACTGATTTTTTTTGCAATTTGTACAACCCTTCCATTAAATCTTATCAAAGTTTTCATTTGCGACACATTTGAAATGAAAAATTTTTCATATTTTCTTATTACATAGTATGTACAGGTGGGCAAAATTCGTTGTCTACTGAGGGGATCTCGAGAACTACAGCAGCTAGAAGAAAATGGAGAACACATTCTCGAGCTCTTTTTTCCTGAATAATCCAAATCTGAAAACAGATCCGACCTATCATTCATAGATTTTGAGTTATGAGCGAAAATTGAGAAATTGTCATTTTCAATAATGCTGAATAACTCGCTCGTTTGAACTCCTATTGGAAATCTGTTGTTACATTCTACAGGCACTTTTTCAAGAGTAATTCAAATATAATATGATTGATTTTTTTCATCCAGCTGTTTTCGAGAAATGAGAAGGATTTTTGATTTCTCAAATGTAAACTATTGTCGAAAGTTACTTTATCTTGCTGCGAATTTTTTGCTGATTTCGAAAATGTCTCATATGTCACAATTCACATTAATATCACACCTGAGAAAAAAATTATACTTTTCCTGCTTTTCGATTCACTGTTGCTGGCGTTGCCATGGAGACCGTTGAATATGCCAAAGAGTAGATACTCTTTGAATATGCATTGTCTTTCGTGAACTCTATGATTGAAATTGTCGATTACTGAAATAATCATGGCGATCAGCAACACAGACTACATATATATTATTCTCAGCAACAATCTGTTTGTATTGAGCTACATATGGTATCCATCCATGGATACATAATGACATGTCCCTTTCTCTTCTGCCAACGCATGCGTATAGCGACAACTGACCCTGGATTTAAGGGGAACGATTGCCACACTTATTAGCCACTACGCTCAAATTCTATATTTATAATTCTATGGTTTAAACATTCTTCAAACAATGTTGTTCTGTGGTGGTGATATCCACAGAACACAGACAACCTTCTTTTACTGCGTTCGTTATTACCATTGTTTAAGGACAATGTTATTACTAAAGGGTCGTTTATACTGGCCCGTAACTTTATGCCCTTAAAATTTGTTCTCTTTAAGGGAATAAGTTAAAGTTCGAGCATAAACCATAGCATGAAATTTCTATGTTTCAACTCTTAGGGTAAGGGAAAAGTTTAAGTTACGGGCCAGTATAAACGACCCTTAAGGCTCTATAATGTTTATAGTGCTCTATTATTTATTACCATCAGCCAGAGAGAGAGAGAGATCCGAATTATTATATTTCTGTGTCCGTTTTCTCTCGCTCCTCTCCCGAATGCGCCTTTTGACAGATATGTTAATCGAAGACCTGCCGAGTTGACCAAGAAGAAAAAAATCACATATCAGTCTGTGGTTATATCAAAGACTCTTTGGTTATTTTTTTTTTCAAATTTTGAAAGTTTAATGGTCAATTCACAATGGACGTAACACGTAACTTTAGACAAAGGAATCTTTTGTCTAAAGTAACGTGTTACGTTCATTGTGAATCGACCATCAGATTCAGACGATTCAGTTCTGTGATTCAGACAGGGAACAGAGTTGTCTCTGGTCTGGTTACAGAGTACAGAAGTCTTTGGTACAGATTCGATGACTGAACACATGGTGATTGCACTGATTAGATTTTGTTTCGATCAAATTGAGAATATCGGCAAGATTTCGTTTTTTCCACTTCAGGTGGCGCTTTTCACTAATTATGACTGATTTTTATTAGTTATTCCAAATATTCGAATTTATTCTGGTGAACATGTTGTGTCAATAGCCGATAATTTTGTCAAGCAATAATTTGGGAATATATTCTTGATATTTTAATTCATATCAGTATGGAGGTAAAGTATAAGACTTTCACCACATAAAAATGTCATTCTATGGTCAAGTCATAACTGACTTTGGCAGATCAGCTGTTCATTAATCAATCAAATCGATCAAGGGAAAAAGCAGAGACGAAGGACCGTAATGACGTTGTATGACATAATTACAGTGACTTTATACAAGACAGTGGCGACACGCTCATGTCTCAATTTCTATTGGTAGTTGGATTTTACGTGGTGAATTCCGCCATTAAGAGGCTAATTGTGTTTGGAAGCACAGAACAGAACAGAAGAATTAGTGTTCTGTGCACATTTATAATGCACAATTATAACTTTTTAGGTTAGTATCATAGAGAAAATGAGAATTGTCTATGGTTAGTATCAAAGATGTACTCTATAATCTTTGAATTTTAACCTCCAATAATCTGACATTAGCCTCTTAATGGCGGATTTCAGCTCCTTGTCGTCACTGTCTTGTATAAAGTCACTGTAGACATAATTACAGTCAAAGATTATAGAGTGCAAAGATGGGAAACGCCCTCATATCTCTCGTACTAAAAACCGACTACGTTTTATGCCGGGACTTTTTACTCACGAGATGGCGTTTTCATTACAGATTACAGTGACTGTAGTTTTTTTCATTACAGATTACTGTTACTGGAAAGAGCGCGAAATTTGAATACCACCATAAGTAATAATTTTGATTTCCACCTATCGAGCCCAGACAATAATATACAGGGTGACACAACAAAAGCAGGGCTTCTGTTCTGCTCAGGATTATATTTTTGATCTACATATTAATTCAATTGATACTAATTAAACACACCAAATAGATTTGCTTACATATTTTTATTTCAAAATATACCTACATACAATTTTAAATTGGAATACATGTCAAAAATATCTTTACATTATATTAATATTCGGTAAGACTTACCGCCACTACTGAATGCAGCACTTTCAAAAATAATTTTGTTCATTGCTACACCTTTCCTCCGCACGTGGCCCCTTAAGGAAAGGAACGCTTCCAGGATGCAGCAATAAACGTGGATATAATCACGCATAATTTGTTCTGGAGAGAAATGCTCACTGCACATATTCTGCTGAGATCTAAATCCTCTCGCCCAGAAAACTCTATCCATTTCAGAGCACTGAAAATTAATGCAATGAATAACAGAGTTACCCCTTTTGAGTTTCAATACTTACATTTCCATTTTCTTCGGTAATTTAACTATTAATTATTCTTTGTAGATCTAATCTAAACGAACTCAACTGGAGAATAATCTAAATTTGATTTGAATTTGTCTGTTTGAATTGTACCATATGTGGTAACCATGGTAACCATGTCACTTCTCTTAGCCACCTATTATCTATCTCAGGACTTTCTTCTCACCAGACGGCGCTCACGTCAATGTTGTCGCTTCGTTTCCAATCTTCCTTCTCTATAATCTTTGATTACAGTGACTTTATACAAGACAGTGACGACAAGGAGCTGAAATCCGCCATTAAGAGGCTAATGTCAGATTATTGGAGGTTAAAATTCAAAGATTATAGAGTACATCTTTGATACTAACCATAGACAATTCTCATTTTCTCTATGATACTAACCTAAAAAGTTATAATTTCTATAGTTCTGTGCACAGAACACTAATTCTTCTGTTCTGTTCTGTGCTTCCAAAAGAAAACAAACACAATTAGCCTCTTAATGGCGGAATTCACCACGTAACATCCAACTACCAATAGAAATTGAGACATGAGCGTGTCACCACTGTCTTGTATAAAGTCACTGTAGACATAAATCGATTTCAAGCGGATAACCACTAATAACCGCGGTTATCTCTGGTCCTGCCCTTGGTTATAGCCCTTCAGAAAGAGAAAGAACCGCGAATAACCAACTTGCGCTTGAACAGAAGTGGTTATGTTCTCGTTGACGTTTGTAAACAAAACGAACACATAACCAAATTTTATATTTATCGTCTTTCTGAATGTGGTTTCAAGAACTCAAAATAGAATAAATTAAGTAAGTGGGTAAGTGTTTAGAACTGTGTATAATAATATACTATCTCATATTTGTTTCAGATTTAGCTACTAGTTAATCATGTCACGTGAAGAAGATTTGTTAATTACATCTGTAGCAGACTGTAGCCCTAGCTAGTGAAATTATATTTGAAACTGATATTATTAATTTATTCATGTATAATTCACAGATAATATAATAATATTCTTTATTTATTTAGCATAGCTAGTACAAAAAATATACAAATTTCTTTCATCACATAATTAAGTTGAATCATCAATGAAATGTATTATCCCCTTTCAAATACAAGAACAGCAACTTATTATATGACATAATCGATGATGCATTTTTTATTGCAGTTGGTAAAGCATTGTACAAACGAATACCTTCAAAAAATAGAGTCTTCTGCATAGCAGTAGACTTGACTTGTCTAATGCTAAAATTCCTTTTGGATCGAATATCATAATCGTAAAATTTCTCCCTTCTCTCTAAGAAATCCACTGAATATTTCGGCAAGAGACCATGTTCAATATTGTATATTAGTGTTAAATTGGCTCTCTTGATGATTTTTTCAACTGATAACCAATTCAGTGTATCAAGCATATTATTTATTGGGGTATATTTATTACACTTCAAAATTATCCTCATTGCCTCATTCTGCTGTAATTGGAGTCTGTATATATCTCCTTGAGTGCACGAGAAGCACCTCCAAACATTATTAATCTATATTCCATTTAACGTGAAGATTTAGAAAATAATTAAAATAAAAGAACAAATAACCGTCCGAATCAAATGTATTTATATTTAACCCCACTTCTTTAAAACCGCTATCATAACCCAGCTCTCAAGTACGGTTATCTGCGGTCCAAACGATGACGTTGAAGGGCTAATTCATGACGTCACATGATTTGAACCAACAAGGACCAAAACCGCTTGAATGAAGTTGGTTCATAGAACTTATATTACATGGAATGCTATTACCAGATCAAAAAGTGGGTAAACATCTCAAGTTGGAGGAATCTCTAAATTTCCATGTTTCCATGGATACGACTTGTCACACCGATCAGAAACACAGAAATGTTTGCCGAAATGCCAAGTGAATCGGATCTTGACGATTAAATTCATAGTATTTCTGTGTTTCTATTTTGTATGACAAGTCGTATCCATGGGAACATGTAAATTTCGGTATTCCTCCAACTTGAGATGTTTATCCACTTTTTTAAGCTGAGCAGCAAGGCTAATGGCATTCCATGTACTATAAGTTCTATGAGTTGGTTATCTTTGGTAATTACCACTTAGGACCAGGTTATCCGCTTGAAATCGACTATAATTAGTGAAGAGCGCCACCTGAAGTGGAAAAAACGAAATCTTGCCGTCTAACGTCATTCCATTCAAAATTTGACGAGTGCTTACACCAGGTGCTTACTAGGCATCTTAGGTACAGACATATTTTTCTGTTCGGCAGAGACAAGAGGTTGTCTCTGTGTTCGGCTCATAGATATAGAATACTAACTGGTTCGGCTTCAAAATCAAATCAAACACACTCGAAGTATTATTTGTTTTCCTGAAATATTTCAGGTTTATTTTATAATATGAATGAACTGAATCCATCTGAGCTTGGTACTTTGGAATTCTGGGATGAGAGGTATGAAGAGGAAAAGAAATCTTTTCAGTCTCGTGGAGATCCAGGAGAAATATGGTTTGGAGAAGAAAGTGCAGAGAGAGTCATGAATTGGATAATTGATAAAGAAATCAAGAAGGATTCGAGTATACTTGATTTGGGTTGTGGAAATGGGATGTTTTTGATAGAATTGGCAAGAGCAGGGTTCTCTCATTTATTTGGAATAGATTATTCTCAAGGAGCAATTGATTTGGCGAAATCTATTGCTAATAAGCAAGGTTTTTCATTAATTGATTATTCTGTTACAAATATCCTTATGGGTTTGAATGGTACCTATGATATAATCAATGATAAAGGAACTTATGATGCCATAAGTTTGAGTGTGAATGCAAAACAGAATAGGGAATTGTATTTAAATAGTGTCTTCAATAGTTTAAGTGATAATGGTTACTTCATTATAACATCTTGTAATTGGACTGAAAGTGAATTGGATGAACAATTTGCTACTAAATTCAGATGTGTAAAGCTTATACCAACACCACAGTTCAAATTTGGGGGGAATGTGGGCAGTCTTGTCACAACAGTTGTTTACAATAAAGTATTGTAAAATAATAATTGTTTCCAGTCCAAACAGTTTTTTTTTCCAGGAATTACCAAAAAACTTAAACCTAAAACATGGATTTCTGAATCCATTTTTACAAATTGTTGACATGCTTTACTGTAACTGAACTGGGGAAATTATTACCATGTTCATTTTGCGATACTGTTTAATTTTGCTCTTGATATTAGTCCTTTGTGGGTTTCTTATCAGTGCTACAGCTATCCTCAAAACAATATGAAGATGACTGAGTGATGTACCAACCACTGACGAAAGAGTGATACATAGAACCAAGTTGGTTGTAGTGTCACAGGGAGGCCAAGCGCTAACCCGGTCTCTTGTTCATCAGTAAATCAATCAATCAAAAGTGATGTACCAAAGAGTAGTTTCAATCACATTTTCATTTGGAGTTTGCATTTAAACTAAACAATAACAATACAAACATTTGAATGCTGACTAGAGTTTGATTTTCTACTTTGACAACTGTCTTTTTAGGGAAGAAAGATGTGACTTTGCTTATGAGGAATTTCGACTAACCGAAACCAAACAACCAAACATTGGTGGGAAAAAAAACAGAAAGAGTAAATAATTGTCCCTAGGGCTTCCCAGCAAGCCACCAAGCGATGGCTGTTAAAGAATGGGAACAAAAGAGGAAGACTAGGTCTTGGCGACTGATCCAAGGATAGAGACAGGCTAAGACTTTTCTTTCGTACCCAACGAGCTGGACCAAAGAAGTTCTCTCACTAAGCAAATGAGAACTAAAGAAAATGACTGACATACTCACGGCACACAGTCCTGTGAATTATCGTCTTTGGTACATGGGAAAGGTTCCTGATGATACCTGTCCCTTCTGTCAAGAAGCCATTGAAACAGCTGAGCACCTGCTTTGCAATTGTGAAGTTGTCTCCAGGAAAAGGCAGAGGCATCTTGCCTCCTGTTTCTTAAAATGGGGACAAGTAATGGGCATGGCACCGAGAGGGGTAGAGTCAGAAGCTTTGCTACCTGACTGTTAAAAAGAGGAGGGTCTCGCAATAGATCTTTAGGTCAAGGTGTTTGCGAGGCCTGGCTTAGTCTTATCGCTTCTGCTCAAATCTAATCTAAAATTGTTCCATGTCTTTGAATCAGTAGGAATAGAATCAAATCGATATTGGTCACAGAAAGTGTTTGGTGGTGACGTTATTGGACTTTGAAGTCGAATACTGTTCTGTCAAATCAAATTTAAGTCAGGTATTTTGACACTGATTCCGACTGTAAGATCATATTAAGTATTAAGGTCTATTTAATTAATGAGTGTTTGAACTTTATCTTGAACATTTTTGTGTTTGAGTTCTATATCCTATTGAATAAAGGACTTATACACTACGTTTATACGGTTTATGTGAAACCTATACTTTATTACATCATGTCAGAGATGAACTCGAATGAATTTAATATACAAGATGGGTTTATGTTAAATGTAAACAAGGGTCCAAGGAGGAAATACTTGATTCTGCCGACAGAGGTAGGCCCAGTTTATGAGAAACGCGTCAACTAGGAAATACCAAATTATACCTCTTAGGTATCAGGAGGTCCACTAGTATAAATATAAAATTTCTGGGTTGGCCCGGGCCTACCTGCTAGAACCGCCACTGAGAGGTACCTTAATACCTTATCTATAACAATTATAACATACATTTGCTAGCTCGTTTTAAAATATTTCGAATTACATTGGAATTGTCCTGCACCGTATGTAGATTCGCATACACTAAGTAGAGTAATCTTTGACACTAATTTAATCAATTCGTAAATAGCATTATAGATGCATAGGGTATTCTCTGCATCTATACAGGGTCTTTCACGAGGAACCTCACCCATATTTATACGGGAAACTACTGAACGTATTTTCATGAAATTCAGCACTTATAAGTATTTCACGATGCTGATGAAATCTAAAATATTTTCAAGGCATGAGCACCTCCGGTTTTTCCGGAAATGACGTCAACTTTCGTTTTTCAAATTAGAACACCATTTTTTTATTGCAGAAATAGATTCCTTAGAAAATTTCAAGTTATTTTGATGTAACATTTTTCAGTTTTGGTTGGAAAATTCTCTCTGAGCGGGAAAATTCGAAAAAAAAATCGAAAATAGAGCTCCGCTGAAACAAGAATAACTTCGAGGTTTTTGGATGGAAAATTTTCATTTTTGGGATTTTTCAAGATGTAAGATTGATGTATCCACTTTAAAAATCAAAATCGCGATTCATGATACAGGGGGTGAAAAAATCGCTTTCAAAGTTAGGGATGACAAAATCGTGAAAAATAAATTTTTTGAAATTAGAACCCCATTTTTTTATGGCAGATATTGAATCTACGTTAAAAAATAATGTGAGTGTATGCATCACACCCTTGCCCTAAAGTGGATATTAACTCAGAAAATATCCATTTTAGGGCAAGGGTGTGATGCATACACTCACATTATTTTTTAACGTAGATTCAATATCTGCCATAAAAAATGAGGTTCTAATTTCAAAAAATTTATTTTTCACGATTTTGTCATCGCTAACTTTGAAAGCGATTTTTTCACCCCCTGTATCATGAATCGCGATTTCGATTTTTAAAGTGGATACATCAATCTTACATCTTGAAAAATCCCAAAAATGAAAATTTTCCATCCAAAAACCTCGAAGTTATTCTTGTTTCAGCGGAGCTCTATTTTCGATTTTTTTTCGAATTTTCCCGCTCAGAGAGAATTTTCCAACCAAAACTGAAAAATGTTACATCAAAATAACTTGAAATTTTCTAAGGAATCTATTTCTGCAATAAAAAAATAGTGTTCTAATTTGAAAAACGGAAGTTGACGTCATTTCCGGAAAAACCGGAGGTGCTCATGCCTTGAAAATATTTTAGATTTCATCAGCATCGTGAAATACTTATAAGTGCTGAATTTCATGAAAATACGTTCAGTAGTTTCCCGTCAGTGGCGGCTCGTAAACTTTTATCTTGGGTCGGCAGATATACAGGGTGTCCCACTAGTGCCGCGTAACGGACTGAGTTTGTCAAAATTTTTTTATGCAGACTTGATATACTCCAAGAAGAGCACATCCTAAAAATATTTTCGAATATATCGGGTGGCCCACAAAAGAGGAATAGCGGGTGACTTTGTTTTTTCAAATGGGACACCCTATATTCAATAGTGTTTTTCAATTCTCTGAAACTTCCTGCATGCTTTCGTATACTTTTCACATATTTTTATTCGATAGTTTTCGAAATATTGGCCATTTTGACAAAAAATGATACTTGTAGAGGCTATGTTATCCAATTATATTTCACGAACCCTTGCATATACCAATAACAGTTTTATATGGATTGAAAGACAAGACTTCAAAGTATCCTACCCAGCTATAATAAAGCATCTCCAGCATATAGAGTCCACAAAAAGACTATCAACATGACGAATTTCAAATCGATTTTTAATCATTTTTTCAAATGCCTTGCATATTATTTTTTTTCTGCATTATAATCACCATTCATTTTACTCCATTTTTTGTCAAATACATGATTTATGCACATCTCTAACAGAATAGGAATTTTTTGAGTTCGCGTAAAATAATTAATTTCCTGGAAGAAACGATCCAACCACTCACCCCGTTAAGAGCCAAACAAAAGAACACTGAAGGCTCCTGTAGCCGCATCCCGCAATACAAACGAAAACAATCCCCGATCCGATCGTTCCTCGTGTCCTACGAGTCGAGGCATTTCAGGTACGGCATAATCCCATTTGCCGACCCTGAGATGTGTTGAGCCTGCTATAAGAGTTTAGCGGCTACTGTTCAGCATTTTGTTTCTCGGCTAAAAATTTCGGGAAATAGTGGAAATGGGAGGAAATTCATATAAGTACTATATATTCGATATCCTCGTCTATAAAAGTACGAAATACGACAAAAATTCGTTTTAAGCAACATTTATCTCTTAAAATTTGTGAGGTGGAACGAACAACGAAAACATCGCATTTTCGGTTTTGAAAAAGCATTAACTAGGAGGCGAATATAATATTCATCATTATCTGAATAAAATTCCAACAGAAAACAGTCGAGTTAAAATTATTTCGCCTCATTCGTGTTCGCATTTCATTGAAACGTCGAATTAGGACCGGCATGCCGTACTTGGTCGCTAGAAAGCGTTCGATGCTTGGCGCTTTCGTCTTCCCGTACATATTTCAATTCTCGAAGTTTCGGACTGATTTGAGTAGACGGAAACGGCGCGGCGTTGAGATTGGAAGAGCGTATTTCCAAGAAGTTGAAATATATCAGTGATATACAAATATGATTTATAGAATTTTATTTACACAGGTCTTGGAAATACAATAATTATAATAAATTTGGTAATTCAACAGAAGAAAGAGTAATTTAAATTTTGGCTGGACATAAAATATATAGGGTCGGCATTGCCGTCCCTGACGAGCCGCCACTGTTTCCCGTATAAATATGGGTGAGGTTCCTCGTGAAAGACCCTGTATAGCATTTCAACCAAGGGCGGATATAGCTTTATTAGCTTTTTCTCATGGGGGGGTAATAACGATTGAAAAACAGGTAAATACACAATGTATGAAATATTTTATGAGCACGACATTGAGTAACTTTTTCTAAGGACTTCAATACTCATGGGGCCTTGATTTCAACTGAATGACACTGATATAAATACCTTCTCAACTTTTTTTATTTCAATACTAATTAATCACACAGCTTAGAAGCATGTAAATGTAAAACAGTGAGTATGTAGATGTGATTTAAAATAAAAAATTGCTCAACACACGTTTTTAGGTTACTGATTGGGCCGGCAGGGAGCGCTTAGATTTCTGGATTCGCCTCTAAGTTGGTAGCATTGTCATTTGTCAACGTAATGTTTTGTGGCTTTAGGTGAAGTACCGAAGTAAGGAGAGTTGAATTTATAATACGCAATATTTTAAGAAGTGGACTTTTTCTATCAAAGTGTAGAGTACTTTTTGATTTTTTGGTGTTATTTAACTGTGTGAGTTGAAAACTTGTCATTTTTCGAAGCAAAAAAATTTCCTTTTTGAGGAATTTAACGACATCACTATTTCGAATTATTTTTATCTGAAATACAAATTCATGACCTGACATAATTATATGGTATCTAAAACTCAATATACGAGTATAACTGATTAGCTAGGTATTGATATTTATACAGTTGAAGTAAACAACGTATAAATTCACAAGTTTCAACGAAAAAAAAAGGATATTCAACGTGAGAATGTATATAAACCTCAATAGAATCGATACCTGAATTTAATTTGAAACTACTGTGACGTATTGCTTTGCTATGAAACACTGAATTTGGTAAATAATTTCGCTATTCAATATATGGTGAAATATTTTCATTTTTGAAATTCCGACAGGCTCGTCATAACATAAAGTACAATAACATGCAAAGGAACAACGACCGAAGGAGATTAACTAATCATTCTGTGATTACAGGACATGAAGGTAAGACTGAATTAATATTTTATCAGTGGCAGGTAACGTTTAGGTGGCTGTTTGAATCACAAATTTTTATTTACGGTATAGGTGCCTCTTCTTCTGGTTGGAGATCGAGAAGACCACATTCTGAACCATGTGCAGGTGATAAAAAGTATGATACACCTAAAAATGAATCGAAAAATAGAATGCCACCGAAAAAAGGATCATTATCAAAATTTTCCTTCAAATTTATTGAATCCTTATTGGATAAGCCAGTTGAAGAAGTAATCAATAGGTTCTCCCAAAATGTACATTTTTTTCAACACATTGGAACAAAACTCTCTCCAGACAATGTTGTGGTTATATTGAAGCTTTTGGGAAGATTCTGTGATTTTAGCTTCCAAACACTTAGGAGAGATATTTTGCATAAAAGTTTGACTTCTGGGTTTGTTGATCAATTGCAATCTTACATTTCCAATTTAGCTTTCCAGTCTGATAAAGAGAAAAGATTTAATGCATACTACTGGAAAGATCCTGACTCCTTCTGGGGTGATCTGATGAAAATTTGTGATGTAACTATGAATGAAAATCCACATTTCTTTGTAGATAATTTATTGAAACTGACAAAAATTTCACTTTTGAACATACCGCAGATTGAAGCGGAGCATAATATACACATCTGTGATGATATATCAGATAATTTAAAGTCATTAATTGATAAAGCTGAAAAAATCAAAGAGGAGTCTCCCAAAATTGCAGTTAATACTGGCAAGAAATTCATGGACAATAGTGAAGAGGAGCCTCCTGAAGACTTTCATGAAATCAGTATTTTTCCAACAACATTTGAATTAGTTCATACAACGAAACCTTTCCTACGTAAAAATGTTGTTATTGGTCCCTACAGAAACGTGGATCACTATTTGGATGTACAGTTCAGATTATTAAGAGAGGACTTCGTTGGTCCTTTGAGAATTGGAATTCAAGGTTTTTTGAGTGGAAAAAATTATCGTGACATAGAGTATATCAAAATACACCCCAAGGTCCAATTTCTGAATACTATAGTGCTTACAGAAGATTACTGTGTCTTGCTAAAATTTCATTTCAGCAGTAAATTGCTTAATTTCAAATATGAAAACTCAAAAAAATTCATGTATGGATCCCTGGTGTGTTTCACCAATGACAATTTCAAGTCAATTTTGTTTGGAAGGATTGCTGATCGCAAAATTGAGAATTTGAAAAATGGAGAACTAGTTGTTGGATTCAGCAAAGCTGAAGAGTTGATGTTTCATTCAGACTATATAATGGTTGAATGTAGTATCTATTTTGAACCTTATAATCATGTATTGAATGTCCTGAAGCAAATCAGAGAGGAGGACTTTCCAATGAAAAATTACATAGTGGATGTGGATAGAAATATTTTGAGGCCTGATTATGCAAATCCTTTAGTTTCTTTAGAAATTGTTTGTAATAAGAAGAAAGAATATTGCAATCTTTTTCAACCAGGATTTCATTATATTTTTGATGATTTGAATAAATCTCAAAATGAGGCATTTGTTGCTGCTCTTTCAAGGCAATTGTCAATAATTCAAGGACCTCCTGGTACTGGTAAAACTTATGTTGGTTTGAAGATAGCGAGAACTTTGCTCAAAAACTCCAGCTATTGGTATAAAAACTCGCCAATATTAGTAATTTGCTTTACTAACCATGCCCTTGATCAATTTTTGGAAGGATTAATTGGTACTACAGATAAAATAATGAGATTGGGAGGACAATCAAAGAATGAAAAACTGGATAAATTCAACATGAGAAAACAAGCATATAAAATGAGTCCTGCAGTCTGGAACGCAAGGGCTGAGGTTTCCAAACTCTTGAACTGTATAAAAAACGTGACCGACACTCTGAAATGTATTAGAAACAATGATTGTATTTTGGATTTTCATCAGTTTTTCAATGTAATTCCGAATTATTATCACAGTTGGATTGCTAAAGCTACATCTAAAGAATTCCTTGAATGGTTATTGGCAGAAAATGCTCCTACACATCAGAGTAATATAAAACATAGTTCGCTTATTGAGGTAAGTCATTACAAAAATCAATTTTTTCCTTGTGAGTTTGCAGTATTCAGATATCAATATGGCTAATTAAGTATGCATACTGATCTAGTGATTAATAGGTTATAATTAAATAAGATAATTATTAAACATAGAGAAGTGAGCCTATTTGAAATCTGAAAATTCGGACTATTAGTTGGTTCGAAATTCTGTTCAGCTAAAGTATTCTTTTAGCATCAGCATTTCAGGTACTACACCGGAAATGAAAATAAATTTCCCCAAAAAAATTTTTTTTCATCTCTAATATGTGAATTTGATTAAGTTTGCAATTTTCAATGATCTACATATAACATTATTCAAATTCTCAATATCCCCAGCGTAATCTGTGTTTACATTCTTGAAGTAGAAGAATGTGGGAATGCCGCGCATCTTTCGAATTCGGAAATTTCATCACAGGATGTTTCTAATAATGCGTCAAACATTGTTAACAGATTCGACCATAACTTTTATTTTTCAAACAAGAACTCTATTTCTTTATAGAGTTGGATTCTACAAAAAAAAGGATTCCTCAAACGCTTATGTTTTAAATTCAATTATTTTGGAGTTATTAGGGATTCTGTTAATTTATGTTATACCTAGAGACCCTAGAGTCAATTTCATTCATTGCATTCCCAAAATGTACCTACTGTACTAGTCCAGAAAGTAAGCTTTTTCCGTGCGCGCGCGGGAACTCGTGCAAGCACGGAAAAAGCCTTTCTGGACATGTAATGAACGATATTTTTCATTACACCTCTCTGAAAACAATAACACGGGAAAAATTTTCAGCAGAAAACATTTCGATATTGTAAAACTATAATTATTCGAAACACTGACATCTACTGTCACGCAATCGTTAATCTGTGTCTCAGCGCACCGTAAAAGCTATTTATGTAACAAGTAAATAAATTAGGACTTTATGGACGAGTCCAAAAGTTTATGGCAGAGCGAGCGAGGCCAATAATTTGGGCAAGTCCATGAGCCTAATTATGAACGAGTTGCATACAAAGCTTTATGTTTGACTGCAATGCAGAAATTTTATTTTCTGAAATGGCAATTATTATTATATTTGTCGCTTCATTACTGAAAAACATAAAGTATGCTTTTGCTTTTTTACCTTACCTTACCATCAGCGAACTAAGCAACCTCACTAAACAAAGTTGTTTACTTCGTTAATTCTGTGACAAACGTCACAATAATCCAAAAAATGGATAGTTCGGGAGAGGAAAGCGTAGAAAATTTAGCCGCAAGCGCCAAAGAATCTCTCTTACTCACTAAAAGTGCTTATGAAAATTTGTATGCGGCCTATAACAAGAAAATTTGCAAAATCGAGAGAAGACTGTGACAGTTGAGTCCAATAAAGTGGTGTCCAATGAAGTAGTCAATTATGGACACTAAACGAATTCATAAATCAAGTGTTTATGAGTCAGTCGAACATAAAACTTTTTACGGTGCGGCCGCACGGAAAAGGGTCTTTTTCGATTTCTGAATCGACATGTTATGATGCGGTTTTCAGAGCGGTGTTATGAAAAATAAATTACTATCATTGAGTTTAAATAAATTTAAACTCAATGTTACTATAAATATATTGCATTAGTTCCAATGATGATTCCTCCTGAATCTACTCTAAATTGAGTTCTGAAATTGAAATTACCATAGTTCAATAGCTCCAACTTTGATATGATAGCACGCTAATCAAAAATTTTCAGAGTACAGATACATCAAATATTGGGTACTTGAATCATTAGTGAGTGTTTTCATGTTCATTCGACATGAAAAACTGCTTATTTATCTTTAAATTGAATTCATTGCTATCCAAAAATAACGAAATATATTTGAATCCGAAAAAAATTCGCCGATTAGCAACACTGTTCTCCAGGCCCGCCGATAGCTGTTTGAGCGCCCGCCTGGAAAATACCAGTTATGCTGCCCTATAAATACTTACCCTAAGTTTGGTCAAAAAGGGCTTTATAATGCTTCCTCGTTATAGTGGGAAAAAATGAAGAAAAACTTATTGGGGATGAAACAGTTATTTACGTACTCTGTAATTTTTTACATTACTGAAAAATCGTATACATAATCAAATATTTATCTACTCCCATAGAATATCCATTATTCAACAGAATTTGATCTGTAATAGTCTCTATAAACCAATAGTGTGAGGTAATAATAACTCACGCCTATAACTCACTCTAATACAAATAGGAAAAATGTAGCTTACGAAATGAATAAAAAAGTCGGGTCAATGGGGAACTCTATTTCAGACATCAAGGTTACGTTATCGCCATCCATTTCTACATTTTCTTAGGTCTGAATATCCAAAAAGTGCATTTGGAAAACGTGAGTTTTTGACGTTTTCTACGGGATTCGATATCGATTCGATTTTCGACCACAGAAATCGCTTTTGACAAATGTTGTCAATTTTGAAAATACATATTAATTCGAATGTTACTGAAGAAGTCGAAGATAAAGTATAGTGTTCAATTCGCGGTAATGGTCATAACACACTTGATGACTTACATTACCGCTCATAGAACAATATACTATTATCTACAAAAATTTCACCCTTCTTGCGTTTATATGAGCGAAATCTTTTATGAACTTGTATCCAAACTCTCCAAAATTGAAACTGAAAGCGGCAGTGTTAGTAACTGCTATCGCTGTATTCGGAAATATAGAAATTAAGTCATTGCCAAAAAGATATTGCAACTGGGTTCGTGGATCATTAGACTGGTCTTCTGCAAAATGCGATTTTTAATGCAATTATTTCATTGAACAAATCAATACCGTCAATGTCTGATTCGACTTTCATCATCTTTAAGCTTCAGATGCAAATCTTCACAACACTTCATTGAATCATCATTGGAGTAGTTAAATAAGTTGTCACTGAAAAATCCAAATGCGTCATTATATGTTTCCAACTCCTCGAATCTATTCTTTAACGAAGTAATTGTTGATCTAGGATCCTAAAATAAAACTCCACGCTGTATTTCGTTTTCGGGTCTCCTATTGCAGGCAAGTCACGAGGACTTTCGAGCAGCCAGCATCGCATGAATGCTGGGAAAGAGTCCCCTTGTATGGCCCATCGAGAAGAAATGGATTGATGAGACATTCTCCTCTGAGAGGAACACGAGAACGTATCTCAGGTAGTCGAGGTTCCTTATCAAAGGGCCTTCTTTAAAGCCGGAGGTCATAAAGCTCTTGATTCTCGAGAGGAAGCAATTGTCTCTGGTGACTCGTGCTTTAACTGGCCAAACATTTGCAAAGGATGGGTCTAACTGAGTGTTCCCTGTGCCGTTGTGCCTCACGAGAAGAAGAAGATCGATCGAGACTACCCTTCGGCGTTCGGGACTCCAGGTACTTGGATGCCTGGTGAGTGGCCGACAGGCTGCCAGAAGTTCAAAGTGTTTGGAAAGTCTGAACTGAATGCCAATGAAATAGTGAATGCTAAGTCGACTTGCCCCTGCCCTCTTTTTTAAATACCTGGCTAGCTGAACCAAGAACTTTGCTTCATGTACATTTTTTTTTGAATTTTCATCATGTGAATCCTCTGGTATTTCATGATCAATGAAATACAAGCATTTGTCAACTCCGTCGATAAGAGGTCGATCAAATACCGATTCATGATCTTTCAAATTAGGATATATTGATGGTTTGATTAATGATGAAATTTCTGGCCTCATTCGATGTTGAATATTGAGTGTAAAACACTGAATTTCGTTTCGTACCATCCTTTCAAACATGCTTATTCCTAAATGATAATGTTTGTCCAGTTTATAATTGGCAGTATTAGGTCTCAACTGTTGATGATCTCCGATCAGTATTAACTGTTGGCAATTTTTGGTTAGAGCAGAAATTATATGTGCTTCTAAAACTTCAGCTGCCTCCTCCACTATGACAATGGGACATTTGAGTAGTTGTAGAGACGAATGAAGACGGGCCGCACTGGTGGTAGTCATACCGATTAATTCCATTGATTTCAGAATTTCAACATTTCCCATTTCTTTGAGTTCATTGTAAATTTCAACTGCTTTCCTATATTCCGAATTGTATTCTTCATACTTTTTCAACAAATCTTCTCTATACAAGTTAAGCCAATAGAAATATAAATTCCACCTCTCATTCAGAGGAATATATTTACTATTTCTAATATCAATCACAGGCTTTTCTGTGGTATCTTTAGGAGCCATTGACAATTTTTGCTGTAATATCATAACAATTTATTTATTCTAGATAAAGTTCACATCAAGTATAGCATACAAAAATATATAAAAGGTGATCTCACCTTTAGAAATATTTGTAGGTTTTCCAATCTCTCGATGTTATTTTTCAATGAGGCATATTCAAATATATGCTCTTCATTATCCTCCAATTGCGCCTCTAATTTTTTCAAATGAAAGATATTATTCAAAATTTCTTTATTCAATTCCTTCAAATCAATTAATGAACTCTGAATATTTGGTTCCATAAAATTCAATAATTCCTCTAATTCACTTTTTTCATGATCTTCATCCTCTTCATCTTCAGAGTGTTCTATCTCCATCTTATCAAATTGCTGTAAATAAGGAACATTAATAAATTTTCAAGGTCCAGTGGGCTATGAACATTTTCGTGTATAGAAAATAGAAATTGGGCGTAGTGAAAAGTCACAGCACACTAGACCACGAATTTATTTGAACGATCATATGGATGATTTCATTATTTCAAACTGAATTTTACAGTGGTGTAAATGTTGAGAAGCCACGAAAACCGCCTTGTAATGTCTCATCTGACAACCTTAGAACTAAGGAGGCTACGTGGTGTATTAAATTGGATCAGAGAGGAACAAGAGAGTTCACTCTCACAAGTTATTATTATTATTTATTAGATACGAGTTTAGGAAATTATATACTGAACATAGGTTCAAAATACAAAAATTAAAGCTAGTTCGAAAACAAAATCATAAATGTTTTCAAAAACATTCACAGAACAATCACCAACCACATTAGAAGGTAAGCGATTCCAAACTGAAATTTACCTTCCGCAACTTGAATGCATGGCCATGCAGTCGAGCAGAAGAGACCATAGAGTGCTCTATAGTCTATATACGACAATGAGATCGCCACGAGACGCCTCTCAGAGAATCTGGGGGGGACCCATGAGCTCGAGTCTCTGGTCTCGAGGTCTACTTATACCATTTAGTTCCTATAAACAACCTCGTACACGTGCTGTTGACCAATAGATAATAATAATAATAAACGTCAAAAGAGGGCAGGGGCAAGTCGACTTAGCATTCACTATTTCATTGGCATTCAGTTCAGACTTTCCAAACACTTTGAACTTCTGGCAGCCTGTCGGCCACTCACCAGGCATCCAAGTACCTGGAGTCCCGAACGCCGAAGGGTAGTCTCGATCGATCTTCTTCTTCTCGTGAGGCACAACGGCACAGGGAACACTCAGTTAGACCCATCCTTTGCAAATGTTTGGCCAGTTAAAGCACGAGTCACCAGAGACAATTGCTTCCTCTCGAGAATCAAGAGCTTTATGACCTCCGGCTTTAAAGAAGGCCCTTTGATAAGGAACCTCGACTACCTGAGATACGTTCTCGTGTTCCTCTCAGAGGAGAATGTCTCATCAATCCATTTCTTCTCGATGGGCCATACAAGGGGACTCTTTCCCAGCATTCATGCGATGCTGGCTGCTCGAAAGTCCTCGTGACTTGCCTGCAATAGGAGACCCGAAAACGAAATACAGCGTGGAGTTTTATTTTAGGATCCTAGATCAACAATTACTTCGTTAAAGAATAGATTCGAGGAGTTGGAAACATATAATGACGCATTTGGATTTTTCAGTGACAACTTATTTAACTACTCCAATGATGATTCAATGAAGTGTTGTGAAGATTTGCATCTGAAGCTTAAAGATGATGAAAGTCGAATCAGACATTGACGGTATTGATTTGTTCAATGAAATAATTGCATTAAAAATCGCATTTTGCAGAAGACCAGTCTAATGATCCACGAACCCAGTTGCAATATCTTTTTGGCAATGACTTAATTTCTATATTTCCGAATACAGCGATAGCAGTTACTAACACTGCCGCTTTCAGTTTCAATTTTGGAGAGTTTGGATACAAGTTCATAAAAGATTTCGCTCATATAAACGCAAGAAGGGTGAAATTTTTGTAGATAATAGTATATTGTTCAATTCGCGGTAATGGTCATAACACACTTGATGACTTACATTACCGCTCATAGAACAATATACTATTATCTACAAAAATTTCACCCTTCTTGCGTTTATATGAGCGAAATCTTTTATGAACTTGTATCCAAACTCTCCAAAATTGAAACTGAAAGCGGCAGTGTTAGTAACTGCTATCGCTGTATTCGGAAATATAGAAATTAAGTCATTGCCAAAAAGATATTGCAACTGGGTTCGTGGATCATTAGACTGGTCTTCTGCAAAATGCGATTTTTAATGCAATTATTTCATTGAACAAATCAATACCGTCAATGTCTGATTCGACTTTCATCATCTTTAAGCTTCAGATGCAAATCTTCACAACACTTCATTGAATCATCATTGGAGTAGTTAAATAAGTTGTCACTGAAAAATCCAAATGCGTCATTATATGTTTCCAACTCCTCGAATCTATTCTTTAACGAAGTAATTGTTGATCTAGGATCCTAAAATAAAACTCCACGCTGTATTTCGTTTTCGGGTCTCCTATTGCAGGCAAGTCACGAGGACTTTCGAGCAGCCAGCATCGCATGAATGCTGGGAAAGAGTCCCCTTGTATGGCCCATCGAGAAGAAATGGATTGATGAGACATTCTCCTCTGAGAGGAACACGAGAACGTATCTCAGGTAGTCGAGGTTCCTTATCAAAGGGCCTTCTTTAAAGCCGGAGGTCATAAAGCTCTTGATTCTCGAGAGGAAGCAATTGTCTCTGGTGACTCGTGCTTTAACTGGCCAAACATTTGCAAAGGATGGGTCTAACTGAGTGTTCCCTGTGCCGTTGTGCCTCACGAGAAGAAGAAGATCGATCGAGACTACCCTTCGGCGTTCGGGACTCCAGGTACTTGGATGCCTGGTGAGTGGCCGACAGGCTGCCAGAAGTTCAAAGTGTTTGGAAAGTCTGAACTGAATGCCAATGAAATAGTGAATGCTAAGTCGACTTGCCCCTGCCCTCTTTTGACGTTTATTATTATTATTATCTATTGGTCAACAGCACGTGTACGAGGTTGTTTATAGGAACTAAATGGTATAAGTAGACCTCGAGACCAGAGACTCGAGCTCATGGGTCCCCCCCAGATTCTCTGAGAGGCGTCTCGTGGCGATCTCATTGTCGTATATAGACTATAGAGCACTCTATGGTCTCTTCTGCTCGACTGCATGGCCATGCATTCAAGTTGCGGAAGGTAAATTTCAGTTTGGAATCGCTTACCTTCTAATGTGGTTGGTGATTGTTCTGTGAATGTTTTTGAAAACATTTATGATTTTGTTTTCGAACTAGCTTTAATTTTTGTATTTTGAACCTATGTTCAGTATATAATTTCCTAAACTCGTATCTAATAAATAATAATAATAACTTGTGAGAGTGAACTCTCTTGTTCCTCTCTGATCCAATTTAATACACCACGTAGCCTCCTTAGTTCTAAGGTTGTCAGATGAGACATTACAAGGCGGTTTTCGTGGCTTCTCAACATTTACACCACTGTAAAATTCAGTTTGAAATAATGAAATCATCCATATGATCGTTCAAATAAATTCGTGGTCTAGTGTGCTGTGACTTTTCACTACGCCCAATTTCTATTTTCTATACACGAAAATGTTCATAGCCCACTGGACCTTGAAAATTTATTAATGTTCCTTATTTACAGCAATTTGATAAGATGGAGATAGAACACTCTGAAGATGAAGAGGATGAAGATCATGAAAAAAGTGAATTAGAGGAATTATTGAATTTTATGGAACCAAATATTCAGAGTTCATTAATTGATTTGAAGGAATTGAATAAAGAAATTTTGAATAATATCTTTCATTTGAAAAAATTAGAGGCGCAATTGGAGGATAATGAAGAGCATATATTTGAATATGCCTCATTGAAAAATAACATCGAGAGATTGGAAAACCTACAAATATTTCTAAAGGTGAGATCACCTTTTATATATTTTTGTATGCTATACTTGATGTGAACTTTATCTAGAATAAATAAATTGTTATGATATTACAGCAAAAATTGTCAATGGCTCCTAAAGATACCACAGAAAAGCCTGTGATTGATATTAGAAATAGTAAATATATTCCTCTGAATGAGAGGTGGAATTTATATTTCTATTGGCTTAACTTGTATAGAGAAGATTTGTTGAAAAAGTATGAAGAATACAATTCGGAATATAGGAAAGCAGTTGAAATTTACAATGAACTCAAAGAAATGGGAAATGTTGAAATTCTGAAATCAATGGAATTAATCGGTATGACTACCACCAGTGCGGCCCGTCTTCATTCGTCTCTACAACTACTCAAATGTCCCATTGTCATAGTGGAGGAGGCAGCTGAAGTTTTAGAAGCACATATAATTTCTGCTCTAACCAAAAATTGCCAACAGTTAATACTGATCGGAGATCATCAACAGTTGAGACCTAATACTGCCAATTATAAACTGGACAAACATTATCATTTAGGAATAAGCATGTTTGAAAGGATGGTACGAAACGAAATTCAGTGTTTTACACTCAATATTCAACATCGAATGAGGCCAGAAATTTCATCATTAATCAAACCATCAATATATCCTAATTTGAAAGATCATGAATCGGTATTTGATCGACCTCTTATCGACGGAGTTGACAAATGCTTGTATTTCATTGATCATGAAATACCAGAGGATTCACATGATGAAAATTCAAAAAAAAATGTACATGAAGCAAAGTTCTTGGTTCAGCTAGCCAGGTATTTAATATTGAATGGATATAAATCGCACCAAATTACGATTCTAGCAGCATATTTAGGACAAATGTTCGAAATGCAGAAAGAAAAGAAGAAAATAGATCTTCTCAAAGATGTTAGGATCTCTGTTCTTGATAACTATCAAGGAGAAGAAAGTGATATCATTTTGCTTTCTCTGGTAAGAAATAATAAGTTCAACAAAATCGGATTCCTCTCCATAGAGAACAGAGTATGTGTAGCTTTGTCTCGAGCCCGAAATGGTCTTTACATTATGGGTAATATGTCCCTTTTATGTAATAATTCAAAGGTGAGTTTTTACTCTTTCATTTTTCGATAGTTAATGCTTTGTTCAATTCCTGAATTAATAAGTTAACGAGAGGAAAAACTGTTGAACTAACCAGACTCAATTTATTACTTGTGCTAGTAGATTGATCAATTGATGTATTTCAGATAAATGGTGCTTCACATAAGATTAATCCGCTATAAAAAAACGGCTTAATAATTTTCAATGATTTGATATTTAATTGAAAGGTTGTATTATGAAATCTATTTGTGGCATGCATCTTTGTTCTAATGACCATCGCGGCTGGCTTTCACTCTACACCATTTGGTCCACCCACATTTTCATTACATTATCGATGGTTTTAGGCCTTATGGCTGCAATAACAGCGTGAATCTCAAACTTAAGACCTTGAATCGGTCCTGGTTAGTTGTCTTACTATTATCATTGTCATTTTCAATAATCATTACATAGTATAAAACAAAGTCGCTTTCGCTGTCTGTCCCTATGTATGCTTAAATCTTCAAAACTACGCAACGGATTTTGAAACGGTTTTTTATAATAGATAAAGTGATTCAAGAGGAAGGTTTATATGTATGATACATGCATAATATTGTAGAGAAACACTGATGAATTTACAGGTTCCTAATGTGATGTCGTAAATAATAGTATATTATTTTATAAGGAGGAGAAGTGTCACTATTCATGGCGAGCTTTAGTTTGCCCGCCGAACGTAGTGAGGCGGGTAATTGAAAGCGAGCCATGAAAAGTCACTTCTCCTTCGAATGAAATATGTTATTTTATTTTCAAACATCTTGAAATTCCTGGAAATCTGAATAATATTGACATTTACGATCATAATAAATGAGTGAAAAATGTAACATTTGTATAGTTACGGTTGTCTTGCAAAATTAGTCCCTTGCATAACAACACTTTTCCTGCCGCCGGACGGAAAAGTAAGCCATAGCAACTATTTCTCCGCCTAGGCGGAGAAATAGAACTTCTCTGTGATCCTGTCAGTCGAGCAATGACGTTGTTATCGAACGTTTGGAAATAAACACATTTTTTTGCGCGCACATGCAAACGCTGACTGAACCCCACGAGATAAATCAAAATAATGTACTCGGTATTGTACTCCTAAAAAAGGTCAACAAAAAAGTCCGCGATGGTATATGTCTATCGATTAAAGATAACCTACAATAACCATTTTTTGTCCTTTACATTTTACTTTCCCGCACGAAAAGTGTGCGGGAATGGATTAGCTGGGGTTTCTCCCGCACTGTTTGTAACTCTTTACGAATTGTAATGCGTGCGTGAAATGGGTTGAAAGCGCACGCTTGTAGAAAATAGTAATTTACGTTACAAGTCCGGAAAATAGGGTTTTTTTGTCCAAAAAAAATATTTTCGGGCGTGGTGCGTACAATATTTTTTCGGCAACCGTGTAGAATTACGGATCAAGATGAGACGACACATTTCTTCATTATACATTTTGATTCTTATTTGAATTAAACAGAACAGAACTGTCAGCCGTTATTTCACTGCTATGGTAATGATCAAGAATGGCAACAACGAAGTGAAGGCATTTTCCGGCCTACTCTGGGAAATGCTACTTTTTCAGAGAAAAAGCGTCCGAGAAGTGGGTACATCTCGGACGGTTGCCAAAAAAATATATTTTTTCTACAACCGGGCCTAAGTAACTACTTTCCCGCATTGTTTTAGATTCCGAAAGTGTCACTTTCCCGCACTCGTGCGGAAAAGTAAAAATTTGTTGAATTTGTGAATCTGAACCTACCCTTAAAATTTCAGGTTTCTATATAGGTTTTCTGTTCGAGGGTTACTGCCAGCCTAAATCCCTCCTGTGATTCTAGATTCTAGTTGTATATTTAACTTGTGATACAGCTACAAATCTTGTGGACTTCGTCGCAACAGTAACACTTAAATTTGTTACAGCTTTGGGTCGAAATAAAAGAAACGCTTCTTAGTCAGGAAGCGATTGGAAATTCTCTTAGTTTGAAGTGTCAGAATCACAAAAAAATAACCAGTGTCTCAAACTCAATTCATTTTTCTTCTGTGTCAGAAGGAGGATGTGATCAGATTTGCAATAATTCCTTAGTTTGTGGACACAAATGTAAAATGCAGTGTCATGCTCTAGACAAAGACCATGAACATTATATTTGTAGAGAAAAATGTAATAGGTATGTAAGAATTTTAGAAAACCATTTGGTATGTTAATAAAATTATTTCTCTGACATGATTCGATGAGAATCCGTTTCAAACCAATTTTTAATAGGTTGTGAACTTTCGAAATTGAAATATTTCTTCAGATCAATATTATACTATTGTTCAGTGGATATTGCATTTTACAGATAATAATTTTATTTAAGGTTGCTTTGTGATTCGAATTTGACACATATATGTAGAAAAAGATGTGGAGAAGAATGTGGTCCTTGTGATTATCCTAAAAATGTAAGATTAGACTGCGGCCATGACGCAGTAATTCTGTGCCACATGATTCCTGAAGATTATAAATGTCCTACAAAGGTAGAAGTGACTCTTCCTTGTGGTCATGAAGCAATTAAGCCGTGTTACATTGAGACTACTAAACACAAATGTCAAGTTCCATGCGATGCTAGGCTAGATTGCGGTCATTCCTGTTGGAAATTTTGCCATGTTTTTGATGATCCAGATCATTTGTTGGTGAGTTTCATTCCAGTCTATGTATTTCGCTTCGAAATTGAACATTTATTTCCAGCTAATTTATAATGTCGAATTTTTAAACCCATCTATGGAAAATACAGCCCTATTTCACCTATTTTGTTTCCCAGGAGGTAAGGTTTGGTGTATTATTGAAGAGACGAAGGGTGTACTATAGATGCATATACATACTCCATTTACTTTTATAAAGTATCGCGGTTTGCCATGAAATTTTGACACATTTCACCGCGTATATTTTGAAAATGTTAGGTTATGGTCATTGCACTGTCAGATACGCCCACAACGTTGTCGTTTCTACTAAAAAATCGTAGTAATTACGTATTTATCAAAATGTTCATTTACTTTGGAAAAATAATGAATTTGAGAAAATCTTATGTTAATTCGGAAGACATTTAAATACATTTTTGCACAACCTGAAATACTCCAACATGAAAATGTAGTAGTTCTACGAAACCTGCGCCACAGTTAAATCTTCGAAGAACTAACTCCATTTACAAAGTTGAAAAAGAGTAAATAGAAAGTAGACCTGGCAATGTCGCTTAATTTGATAAACCTAAATCATGGCCAACCGCGATACTTTATAAAAGTGAATGGAGTATAGAAATACCTGGTGTAACGACTCCTTACTAAAATTCGTGACCAAAATTTGTAGATCAAAACAGCACTCTACATAGATTGGAGTTCTCGTTTTACTTCCGGAATAATCCGCAATATTTTATCGGTCGTGGCGCTACTGCGGCAATAGGAAATAGCGCGAACCCTTTCGGAAGAACTGAAAAGTAGTTCAAGTACTCAGATTTTCGATCGACAAGAAAGTCTCAAACAAAATCTAATCAGTGCCAACACCAGGTAAGTATTCTATGCATCTATGGTGTACTCCTTTGGATGACATCCTCGAATATTTTTACTTGTGCAGTGTGCATTTCTATGTTTCTGATTCGTGACAACTATCTTCCTATAGGAATAGATGCACAGAAACCCTGGTGTAACGACTCCTAACTAAAAATCGTGACCAAAAATTGTAGATCAAAACGGCACCCTAGATTGTAGATCGGGTCCTAGTCCCGGATTTATCCGCAATATTTCGCTGTCGTGGCGCTATTGCGGCAATGGAAAATAACGGAAGAAATGAAAAGTAGGACTCCTGCTCAGATTTTCGATCGACAAGAAAGTCTTAAACAAATTCTAATCAGTGCGAATACCAGGTATTGACCTTCGAGGTAGCCGTTAGAGTTCTCAGGTTCGTTCTAGACTATGTCTGGAACGACCTTGCCATTACACCTGAACATAAAATCATTATCAAACTACTTTTTCTTCGTCATTTCAATATCTGTGAGGGGGATATTCCAAGCACAAATTCAGGGCTAAACTCCTGCACGATGGCCAAAATCTGCTGCTAGTGATAATACTTGATCTGTTAACATTTTTATTGACTTTCCTTGACGTTCCGATCAGTTGCGTTAGAATAGAATAGAAATTTTATTAATAGTAAAAATGCTACAAATATAGCAAATTGAAATATATTACAGCAAAGTACAACAAGTCTACAGTTGTAGGTCTCACAGCCCCAGTTGATAATTTCTACACTGTGTATAAAATTCAGTTACATTATAGGGTTCGCTGTTTATAATAAATCTTCTCAACATCCTCCCGAAACGTTCAAGTTTCCCACACTTCAGCATATCTGAAGGAATTGAGTTCAATAGCTTGATACCCATTAAATGTACACCCTTTTGTCAAAATGTAAGGGAGTGAAGCGGATAATGGTAAGGCTAGATTCGTCGGGGTTTATTTTGGATTTCAAACTCCTCAAATAATTCAGGATGATCAAGAATGAAACATATGCATTTGTACACATACATTCCGGGCAATGTCATTAATCCTGCTTCCTTGAAATGTCCCCTGCAGGATTCTCGACAACCAAGCCCCAGTAAAAACCGTAGTGCTTTTTTGAGCAATGATTACTCTATCTATCTGCGATGAGCCTCCCCTGAATATTAGTCCATACATGAGAAGCGATTCGATTTGGGAGCAGTATATTATCCTAAGAATACTGGCTTCGACTTGAAATTTTAGAACCCACAAGCTGTAAATAGCTGAGTTCAACTCCTTAATCAATATGTGGCTGTGTTCTTTCCATTAGACTCATTAGAGGTTCTCATCAAGATGCATACCCATGAATCTTGTGGACCTTGTGGTATTCTCCAACATCAAAGTCTGTCCTCTGCACTCTAAGCTGTCTGGAAAAATTAAATTATTTCTATCTGTACGGAAGGCTACACACTCCGTCTCAGTAATATTCATCAGCTGTAAACTATTCTTTTCACACCATTTCTTCGCCTGATTTAAAGCATTCTGTTCTCTATAAATGAGGTTACTGATTTTATGTGATCTAACCATTATGTTTGTGTCGTCAGCATACAATACTGATTCCCACGAGTGCTCCCTGAGGGCCTCTGACAAGTCATTTATGTAAAAGAAAAAAGTAGCGGTCCAAGAATACTTCCCTGAGGTACGCCTTTCGCAGTCTTCTTCACAGTGGGGTTGTATTTCTTACCATCCCTACTTATAGCAACCTGTGGCGTTCTGTTCTGCAAATAGCTTCGAATGAGTTGAAGTTGTTTGTCTCTAAAGCCATATTTTTTGAGTTCCTGTATAAGTATGGAATGACCATCATTATCAAAGGCTTTGGATAAGTCGAGAAATAAACAAAGGAGTACTTCGCGTGCTTCTATTGAATTCATGATGATTATAATCTCCGCTTGAAAAATGATCACAAATTTACATAGATATCCTTGGGTTGGAGGTTAAGATCTATAGACTTGCTCCTATATCTATACAGTAGAACTCCAATTATCCGAATTAATGGGGACCGGGACCCATTCGGATAATCAAATATTCGGATAATCGGAGTTTTTTAAAAAAATTGCCATTGGAGAGAAAAAAAGCTACGTTTTGATATTGCACTATTTTTTTTATTGAATTAAATGAAAGAAACATGATATTTTCACATGTTTTAAACATGTTTTATTTATATGTACATATAAATAAAATGTACTTATGTACAAGTTTAGAAATAAAAATCATTGTTTTTCAAACATCTCCGTCAATGTTAGCAAACACTGGCTTCGCGGGGGGAAGAATAATAGCGCACTTAGATTTTTTTTGGACAAATTTTTTCTGAAAGTGATTCGGATAATCGGCGATTCGGATAGTCGGAGTTCGGATAATTGGAGTTCTACTGTACTATGTTTGGCCATTGGTGAACAAGCAGAAAAAAACATAGAACTGATATCCCAGCTGGATGTATGTTAAGCCAATGATCTTATCTATTTTATTAATTTTTCAGCTCAAGTGTCTAAAGCCTTGTGCTAAGTTCAGAGATGGATGTACAGATTTGAAGAATGATAGTCATAAATGCCAAAAGCTATGCCATCAAGTATGTGAACCATGCAGAATACCTGTGAGAAAAGCTAGAAGTGTCTGTACCCACTGGTTTGATGTACCATGTTCTGAAAATGTAGACGACATTGTTTGTAACAAACCATGCAAAAAAAAATTGAATTGTGAACACCCATGTAAAAATACTTGCTCAGTTCCATGCAACACCTGTACAGTGAAGGTAAACAAATTATTTTTCATTAAAACGGACAATGCATCAAGATTGGTGCGAATGAATTAAAATAGTTCACAGATTAACACTCATGTTTTTTCAGGTTAAAAAGCAAATACCTGAATGCAACCATACTGTCACGTTGCCTTGTAATGTAGAAGCAGTTAGGAAATTATGTAACAAAAACTGTTCAAGAGTAATGGATTGTGGACATAAGTGTGATGGAAAATGCAGAGATGATTGTGATGTTTATAAATGCAAGAAAATTGTGACAGTTGCCATTCAATCAAAATGTGGACACGTTGTAAAAGAAGTTCCATGCTTCCTCAAAACATTATATAAATCGCAAGGTAATAGAGTTTTAGGTTTGGAATTGTGGGAAATTACATTGATGAGGCTTTCACGCATCTATCCCCCCCCCATGTGAGCATGCCGAAAAAAGTCATCACAAGATCTCTCATTCCGAAAATATGCTCATTCGATTACATTTCATTTCTTTTGATTACAGATTTCATTTTTTTCCTTCACAGATTTCATTTCATTCGAAGAGATCTGTAATTTTCGAGTCTATGATTGGACCCAAAATGGCGGTTTCTGGTATACCCCCCTTTATAGAGCCTTACTAATAGCATTGTTTAAACTCTCTTTAAACAATGCTAATAGTATATTCTAAAACTAGTTGCAAAATGGGCTCCTATTCCAACACGTATGCGAAATGAGTGTTGGAATTGCATTCTGCAACGAGTATTAGACGATATTTTCTCTATTTCAGTCAAATTTCGTTGAAATTCAATGAAAAATTCAGATTATACATCCTAGTGACTTTTGTATTGTATCTTGGCAGTTGGTGACTGTTACGAAATTGACGTGAGTTGAAAATTGATAGGATCGGAAGCCAGTGCTGACAACCACAAAACGAAAAATATAACTGAAAACAGTGCTGTAATCAGTGTCGGCGCGTGGATTTTCATTTTGGGAGTACACATGTGAGAGTTCGGGGGAGGAAAAAAATTTGAAAACTAACCTTCAAAACTCGCATTTTAGAGCAGTTATCTTGGGATAATATTCAGAAAAGGGGTAAGCGCAAAAATCTGTACAAGGGGTACGGTCTGTTGAAGTATAACGGAAAACTATAAACCATTTGGAAAATGTTTGAAATGTCACTTGTTTCCAGTGGCGGCTCGTGCTAGTTTGAGGTGGTGAGGCACATCGGAAAAAAAAAGATTTCTTGGCATGGCGTTTTCGAGAAAAAGGCTGTTGCAAAACTGATGATTAGAATATTTCTTTATCGCTAGCATACTCAAGGTTATCTATTTCGAGGAAAATTTTGCATTGTAAAATATTTACTTCTAGCGATGAAGAATTAATTATCTTACTCGAAAACTAAACATTTTAAAGGGTCTGTAAAAAAAGAGTAATTTGGAAAAAATAAGCATCCTCGTTGAAATTCTTAAATTTTTAGATCTTGTCAAGAACATCGTCTACAAAGAAACACCCATTAACCAGAAAATTGAGAATATTGAAGTTTATATCACTCTAATAATGAAGTAAAATCTTCCACTTCTCTATAATTTTACGATGGTTATTATTCATTTATTTATACTGACGAATCAAATGACCTAAGCCCAATTACAGACAGACAGTTCATATACAGTAAGTACATTTGCACATAAAAAAGCAGAAAATGTAATACATACACACAAGTTACCTATGTCGGCAACGCCGGATAAATTAAGAAATATGTATATAATTTATCCCCATAAGAATTACTCGGAAACTCAGCTGATTAGCTAAAAAATTTAAAAAATCACAAGTATTTCGAGTGTTCACATTTTTAACTAAGGAATTTGTACCACGCGGTCCCGCTAAATCCATTTCGCCCTCGGGTTTCCGATGGTAATTGAATTCACCTAATTTAAAAGGATTTTCGAAAGATATCATACGAACACTGATGAGACTGACAAACTTAAACCTACACGAAAAACGTTTAATACTATTCTTACAAATCCAACCCAATTTAGAAACTGACCCGAGTTCCCGCGGTGCTTCTCGTACGAAATATATATCTGAATAGTGCAGAATAATTGCAGTATGCCCTTCGCTAGGGAATATCTAGATTCTGTGAGGCTAGCCTCAGACTCAACAAAATATTTGGCGTTTAGGCGTGCGGGCTTCTCGCGGTCATATCGGGTTCCTGTTGCAGAATAATTGCAGTTTGCCCTTCGCTAGGGAATATCTAGATTTGCGTGAGGCTTGCCTCAGACTCAACTTAATATTTGGCGTTTAGGCGTGCGGGCTTCTCGGGGTCATATCGCGTCCCTGTGATGTAGAATAAGGCGCTAGACAAGGAAGTGCGAGGCCAGCCCATGGTCTGCCTCTGCCGTTCACTGGTAGGTGAGGAAGTGAGATGAATACACAGAAATCGTGAGATATGGAAACGTATACCCGGAGACGCATTTGATTGCTATATAATGAAGGGAAATTACGATATAAATGCGTATGGATGCAGATAATAATAAAAATTCGAAATGATTCAATAAATAATTAATAAAAAATGGTATTTATACGTGTAATTTTTTACGTTTATTGGTGAGGCACTGCCTCACCTGCCTCATAGGACAAGCCGCCACTGCTTGTTTCATCATCTTTATATTTAAATACTGTGGATTCGTCCAAATGATCCCTGAGTACTGAATCTAATTCAGCCGAAAAATTGATATGACCTAAATATACAGGATTTATCGAATCATTTCCTTCATAATGGCCACGTAATGCTAATTCGAAAGCACCACAAAATTTAATACTGTTTATGATTTTCGATAAAATGTATCTGTTCTTTTTCACTTGCTCATAATTCGGTATTCAGTCGGTAAGCACTGTTTAATTGTTGTCGAATATCTTGTTTACCTAATAAATTAAAACCTAATTTGCATGGCAGAGAGGGGTGTTGTGTTTTTTTTCTTTTAAATGATGGATTAAATCCTTGACACCGGATCTAGTCCATTCTGTTTGATCATCACCAGCAAATAACAAACAAAGAAAACAATAAAGACTGTTAATAATTTCACAACCACCTAACGATTCGGTGTCTATCTTCGAGGTTCTTTTATAATCGCGTGTTTTACATTTTGTTACATGCGTGATCGATAAATTCAGTTTTGGACGACCGGCACTTTTTATTTTTCTTCTGATGTCAGCAAAGAAAAATGCATTGTTTTTAAATATTGTACGCTAATGCAAATCAGATTCTCCAAATTTTCGGCCATAATTGCGCGAATACAACAAACACGGTAGACAGCATCTCACCCATAGATAAAGAATTATCAATGACGTATCCTACGCGTACACATTCTGGATGTGTACCTGTGTCCGCTTAATATTGTGGACTGTTACGGGGCGTTTGGGGCGCTAGGTGTAGCTGATCCTCCAATCAAGGACCACTTCGGATGTGCAGTGTACGTGCCTTAGACTTGGTCTGAGGTACCTACGTGCCGTCTAGCACGGTCTGGCGTTCGCGCGTATGATAATAGCGGCCCACACACGAACACTTCGGAGCGCGCATCAAGCATTTGGCGTTCCGGAGCGTCACTCCTGAACGACACACGCTGGAGTGTCGCTTGCCCACTAACGTACACAAAATATCTACATTCTGATGTGACAGTATTGAATGTCACGTTCAAAAGTGATGGTTAGTGGGGTAGAAGTTTCCAAAATTGAAAGGTTTGGAGTGGCTCGTTGAGTTTTAGAAATTTTAAAACTTTGGAGCGTCACTCCAGAGCGCCACATCAGAGCGACACGCCAGAGCGCCGCGCCAAAGTGAAACGCCTAACCTTGGAGCGTTGATCGAACTAACCAAAACTTTTACACGGAAGTTTGGAACGGCGCGCATCAAACCTTCGCTCCGAAGTTTTCGTGTGTGGGCCGCTAATGCATTGGCGTGGCGTTCGAAGTTCGCCCGCCGTCTGCAGTCTGAAATACAGAACCGTGAACCGGAACATCGGAAATGAAAAATTAAATTGAATACCCAAATATAAAACGATACGTTTACGTCAAACACAAAAGTAAATTCCTTTAGATGAAGATATTAGTTGGGGGTACACGTGCACATGTGCACTTATTGAGCAGCCGCCACTCCTGTAATGAGTTCATTACAGCACTGTTTTTAGTACTGTAATGAACTCATTTCGATTGAGAAACGTATTTTATATGAGTTATTCATATCGTAGGTGAATCTTCAGTAAAAAATTTGGAATCGTATTGCACAGAACCATGTACTGCAATATTGAATTGCAGTACTGAAGAGAAGCATTCGTGCAGCGGCACATGTGGATCTTGTTACCAAGGAAGGATGCATAAAAGATGTTCCATGAAATGTAGTCGAATATTAATCTGCGACCATGAATGCACTGGATATTGTCGAGAAACTTGTAAACCTTGTTTAAAGAAATGTTCATTCAAGTGTAAGCATAGCAATTGTAAGAAACGATGTGGTGACCAATGTATTAAATGTAATGAACCATGCAGCAGAAGATGTGAACATCAGAATTGTACTAAAAAGTGTGGAGAAATTTGTAATGTACCTCCTTGTGAGGCACCTTGCAAGAAAAAACTCAGATGTAATCATCCTTGCATTGGCTTTTGCAGTGAACCTTGTCCAAAATTATGTCGAATTTGTACTAAGAATGAAGTGGAAGAATTATTCTTCGGCACAGAAGATGAAGAAGATGCAAGATTTGTTTTGTTGAATGATTGTGGGCACATAGTTGAAAATTCTGGTATGAAACAATGGCTTAAACAAGATCAAGAATCAATTAAATTCAAAGTGTGTCCCAAGTGTAAAACAAATATATTTACTACTGAGAGATACAGTGACTACATCAAGAAATCCTTTGAGGCTATTTCTGCTGCCAAAATAATAGGCATTGGGACAAAAGAAACTATTGAGAAAAAACGTTTAGAATTGATTGATAAACTTGATACTTTGTGTGGTGAGTACACATTGTATTATGATTTTAGATTTGGTCATTCTTGTGGAATTTGTCTCTTAAAAAATCCTCATTTTTTGCAATTATGTTTTTAAACCATTCCTCGTATTATTATTTCATTCATTTTAGAATATCATATATTTGGTAAATAAACAAATAAATTTATTTTCATGAAAAATTTTCATGGATTGAATACAGGTGTCCCACGAGGAACTTTACATACTCCTACCATATACAGGGTGTTCCTAAATAAGTGTATCAACGGTCAACTGTAGAATGAAAAAAAAACCTTTTTTTCTCTTCGTTTCCGAGATAGAGGGTGTCAAATATTTATATTTTTTTGAATTGCTAATATATCAGGAACCGTTTGAATTACAGAATTGAGTTTCTGTACACACATTATCACTAATAATAGCTACTTTCTTGCACTTAACTCGGTTTCATGAGACGTGCCAGTGGCGGAGATATTGAACTCGCACAAAGGTTTTATCCTCCAAGTTTTACACCACTGGACAAATTTGCATGTCAATGTGCCAATGTGATTTACACAAAAAAGGTTCTCTTGGTTCATTGCTCTTAGTGAACCGTTTTCGAGAAAACTGGCATTTTATGATCAAAAACAATTTGTTAATGCATTGGAAAAATGAGTAGTGACAACACACGCAGATGAAATTTGCAGCACGAGCCGTCAGGCGAGTGGTGTAATTCATCTTGTGAGAAAATTGCTATCTGTTGGTTCGAAATAGATCTCTCTATCTCAGCAATAGTCCGTTTTTGACACTATTCCGAATTGTGCACGTTTCAAATCCGCTTCAGCACCAATTTTTTATTGTTTCCTCCGCTCATTCGCTTCAGATTCACTGAATACATCCTAGATTTTCAAACTCAATTAGTTTTCTTGTTGAATCACTAACTTTGAAATCATTTGGTACTTTCTTCGTCAATAATATCTCTTTGAGCTTATTCTTTGAGAGAAGATTCAGCTCTCGCACTGCTCTTTGCCGGCCATGATTAGTTCATAAAATGTTTCATGAAGAAATTTCTTGGATTTGAGATTCCCAGGATGGAATGACAATGAATAATTCTTATAATGTTTCTTCAGATTATAATAACACGTTCAGAGGTGTTACAAAAATTCGAATAAATGAATTCTATTCCTGTGTTTTTGCATTTCGAATAAATGTGAAGACAATTTCAGAGGGTGGACTATAGGGTGGTCATTTTCACATCAGCAGTCCCAATTGATTTTTCTGAGTACGGCACTGAAAATATGATATTCAAAATAAATAATCCAAAAGAGGTGTTACAAATTCTGGAAAAAAAAACATTCAATTCTGATATACAGTACCAGAAATATAGTCGAATGAATAAATCATCCTGTATATTGGTAAAGAAAGATAGGAGACATTTCTAATAGTACGAGAGATGACGACCAAAACCATGTTTCATAGCGGCCCGGCTAAAACCGTGTAAAAACGATAGATTAGATGACCCTAGAGCCGACTGGTAAGTAGTAATACTCAGAAGTGTAGCATCTTCGCGGGGGGGCATTTCTGCTGTGTAAAAAAAATGGTCGACGGTCGTATAACGGCGGCCCGTCTGATATTGAAAATGTACATAGGTTTTGTTATTTTATCACTAAAATTTGTGTTTTCAGACATTTTGTGCGTAGCGTTTGACCTGAGTGTCTTTTCAAAAATGTCAAAAATCTGACCTAAGTGACTCATAGCGGCTCGGTTCATTTTTGTTTTGAATCATTCGTATGGATGCCCAAAATACAAAAATACGGTTTTCAGACATTTTGAGTGTCGCCTATAACGAAAAAATGTGCTGGAGTCGCCCGGCAAAAACTCCGGCTACACTAGTAAGAGAAAGACATATGCGATCTTATCGCAAAGAAAAGAGATGAACCAAGTGTGGAGTCAACTTGTCAAAATCATATGGAGATGTAAACCAATATTTATGTGACCACAGGCTTGCTTTGCCCACAAGCTCTGACCACATGAGTTGATGCGTTGAATATAATTAATGTAAAACTAATTTCTGAATTAAAGTCATATATTTTTTTATATATTTCATTTGGAATATATCTATTTGGTGTTAGTGACTATAATCAAAAGAATTTCGGAAATTTCTCGAATTATTTTACGGACTTGGATCAGGAATATATTAGAAATGATTTGAGTTGAACGTTGAACTAATTCATAATATCTTAATAAATATAATGCATATATTTTCGCTGAATAATTAATGTTTTATTGGCCACAAACTACAAAAGTATATACGTATTATCATTTCATTCTTCCGAATTAGTAAATTTGGTAGCTACCTCAATTTCATGTTCAGTGCTAGTATTTCTATAGGATTGCGGCAATTCAGCATTGATTTCTTGTGATTGAGGAAAGAAACTTGAATTCAGAAACATATTAGATGAATGTTTGATAAATATGTGTATGACAAAATTGAACGATACCCCTGAGGTAAATTTACTTCACGTTCATGCAACCGGGCTTAGTACTGCAAATTGAAAAGTTGTCTGATTAGTTAGATGCTACATTCATAGTGTCTGATATCATTTTTTCCACATCTGGGGAACGTATTCAATCATTGACGACGAATTTCAGACAGGTCGCTATGAGTCACTTAGGTCAGATTTCTTGACATTTTCGAAATGCTATAAAAATGTAAGGCGACATGTTTTTTGTCTGAAAATTGATCTTTCCACATCAATTGACACGGCTTAACCTATAAAAATCATTTTCAGACGGGCCGCTGTAAGTTTTTTTTTTTTTCATTTTTTACTTTTTTTTATTGGTCTCCTGGGTACGCGCTACAATCTTGATGTCTGAAAACTGTGTTATTGGTATCTCAGGGCTATTATCTAACTACATTCCGGAAATCAGACGGGCCGCTATGAGTCACCCATGTTGTTTTTTTGACATTTTTGAAAATGCGCTCAGATCATACGCTACGCGCAAAATGTCTGAAAATCGCATTTCTGGGTACAGGGTCATATAATCTATCGATTCCGTGCGGTTTTAGCTGAGCCGCTATAAGTCAAAAATCTTGGTCGCCATCTCTCGTACTATAAGGGGCCATTTCGTGATGCTGATGAAAGACCCTATACCAGAAATATGGTCTAATGAAATTTCGGTCAGAATTCTTAAATCATCCTATATTGGTAAGGAAAGATTGGAGACATTTCTGAGTGGTGCTGATATGTAGGAGTATGTGAAGTTACTCGTGGGACACCCTATTTAATAACAAAATTCGCAAATGGATGCAGATAAATTACTACTCATGAAATGCTTCACACCATCATATGACACTTGAATCAGTAATAATTCGACCTTTTTTCATAAATTTAATGCAATTTCTCCTGAAACATTAAAATAGTTATGTGTTGTTACACATGTAAACACCAGGAACCTTCTTTATAGTGTGTGCCAATGCATTTATAACGATATTATACATGATATATCCAATTAATCTTGAACATCGAAGTTTCAGTGAACGCACCTTTAGTACCTCGAAAAATTATCCTCAACCATCATCAGAAATTAAAATGCAGGTTGCAGAAGGTGGATGGAGGACGAGTTCAGCATTTCAATCTTGTTGAATTAAATGCAATTGAAATTAAATATCAACTTATGGAGCAAGTTTTGAAAATTCTGGCCATCAAAGAATCAAATAATGTGTCAGTTCACCAATCCTCATCCATAGAAATACAGGTTGACCTCATTTTAACATACTTGTTGAGAGAGGTTGATGACATAACTTCACCTGAAGTTGAAGATACTCAGAGAGAAATAAATCGGCTACATCGAATGGTTCAAGTATTGCCATTATTGGACAGATTGAGATATGAAAATAAAAATTTGAATGAAGGAATTATCAATGTGAACAATTTAATCAATTCATTATCTAAGTATGATGACGAGAAAGATGGCATTGTGAAAAAAGAATTGAGTAGGCTCAGGAAACAACATCATTTGTTGGATATAACAGATTTGGAAAAACAACAAATTGTGAAAGCGATAGGGTTGAGTAAAGGTCATTGGTACCAATGCCCCAATGGGCATCCCTATGCAATTGGTGAATGTGGTGGCGCTATGCAAATAAGTCGTTGCCCTGATTGTGGCGTGCAAATTGGAGGACAAAGTCATAGACTTTTAGACCAAAACAGAGTAGCAACATTCATGGATGGTGCGGCTTACCCAGCTTGGTCCGAGGAACAGAATATGATGAATTATGAATTTTAAAGAAAAGACTTTTTATTTTTGGGCGACAAAAAAGTAAGTTTTCTTGCTTTTCTCATTCTTGACAATAGCAAGGCACACACGAAAGGGAAATCTGTGAGATCTGATCCGCAATCCAGATCTGTTACAGGTCTGGACTGCGGATCGGATCGCTCCCGCCGATCTGGTCTGTCGCGGATCAATGAGATATATGATCCGCGTCGGACCAGATCGGCGGGAGCGATCCAATACGCAGTCCAGATCTGTTACAGATCTGGACTGCGGATCAGATCTGACAGATTTCCCTTTCGTGTGTGCCTTGCTAATCATGAAACTATTTTGATATTTCTGTATTGCACCAATTAATAAGTGTGTTAATTATTCTTCAAATTGCAATAATAGATCTTGTCAGTCCAATTTGGCTGAAAGGTTTTTTCTCAGAGTTATGTAGCATAGCTCACAGAACATCTAGTAAATATCTAAAATAGTGGTGTAAACACATATTGTTTTGCCAAATTTGAAAATGGGAGAGAAGTTTCTTTCTTTTTTCAGCGGCGCTTTTCACAAATTATGACTGATTTTTATTAGTTATTTCAGAATTTATTCTGGTGGATGTTCTATGTTGATATTCGATTCGAGGTCGTGGCGCTATTGCGGCAATGAAAAATAGCGCGACCCCTTTCAGGAGAATTGAAGAGTGGGACCCATCACAGATTTCCGATCGACAAGAAAGTCTTGAACATGATCTTATCAGTGCCAACCCGAGGTATTCTATGCATATATCTCAGAACTAATAGAAATCAAAATGTCAAGAATTATTGCTTGAAGGAATTATCGACTATCAACACCACACGTTCACCAGATTGAATTCAAATATTTGAAATAACATTTCAGATATCTTCACGTCCTTATAAAAATTAAAAACTGGAAATTAACAGGGACAAGGACAACCAATGAATACAACACCGACGTTTCGCATTTATATTAATGCTTCTTCAAGGCTGGAAAATACAAAATGAAATCATGACAACAAACAGAACATCCGGACAAAAACTACAAACTTATCTGAATTGTTGTTGGTTTAAGTTTAAGTCATTCAGCGATTTTTTACATCGAAAATAATAAACGAGCATCAACGATACATATCAGACAGCATTATATTTTTCTAACCAACGTACACCACTACTTCGAAGAGAAAAGACAAAGAACCAGTCAATTGTCAAAAAGTAAAGAAACATAAATGATGAAGGCGCACTCGCAACAAATATCGCATCGAATCAGTACAAATGAACAGAGCTAATTGTTGTGGAATTATTATAAAATATTTTATATACACCCGTACTATAATAATACAATTATATGTCCATAATCGGTTTCGTAATGATATCCATTACGATGCAGATTTTTAATCAATAGAAATCCATTATTTTCCTATCAAGCGGCCTTCGTCCGGCTACGGGAACGGAGCGTCGGAAAGGGGAAGAACGGAGCTCCACGGTGATGCTTTTGGATTTTTTCTGCGATATCGGGAAGTATTTTGAAAAAATTATCGCAAAATTTTCGGCGTCATAGACCTGGCCAGAGAATTCGAATTATCGCGTTGACGTTCGATTTGTCCGACGTTTGACGTAATTTTTTAAGATGCATATTTCTCAAATTTAATCGCTATTTGGAGGTAAGTATTCATTATCGAAGATTAACGTTTATTCTTACTTTTCATTTACAATTCCAAACCGATAAATCATTTTTGGAAGCAAGACCGAATTGTTTACATTTCAGGTTAGGTTAGGTATAGCCTTGAAACGGAATAAATATAATATTAATAGTTCTTCATCATTTATCGGGTGGAGATAAAGTAGCGTCTGCAACTCTCATGCAATGGTCATTAATACATTCGCATAAACATTACAAAATTCGCGTCCGGCTCATTTTTGTCTCCCGGTTTATGCTCGTATATTAATGACCATCATTACATGATCGTTGCATAATTACTATTATGCTTCATGTTCGGTTTCTGTATCTCTCATGTATATAGGTTAGAGTATTCTGGTCTGAGAGATACAGCAGTGTCCGTCCTGAAATTGACAGTTTCATTTTGGTTTATATGAACAACTTCGCTTATACTGTTCATTCGATAATTTCCATTGGTTGTCCTAGTCCCCGTTCATTTCTAATTTGAAATAGCTAATGAAAATCAGTCATTTCTGAATAGCGCATTAGCGTCACCTGAAGTGGAAAGATCGAAACAAACTCTAATCAGTGCTTACATCATTATTTTAGACATCTTCGATGTGGTAACTTTATAATTTGTTCAAAACTATGCTAATTTTCTAGAAATATTTCAATAGTTGTGATTAATTAGATTAGCTTATATTTATTTTGCATCAATTGAATCTCATCTCATGTTCAGAATTTATTGTTCTCAATTGAAAATGAATTATTATATATTTTCAGGAAATGGTCGCAATAGTTTGCTGTTAAGAATTAAAATTCATGAAGTGCAATTATTATTGTCAAAGAATTATTATTGTGAAATGAATAGTATGGTATTATAATAAAAAAATGTATAATATTTGAATTTAATAGAAACACAAAGTGTCCTTTGTTTGAAATAATTTCCTGGATGCTATTTATTATATTTTCATTATCAGAAACCAATTTGTCATCAGCCAATATTTTTATTATTTTTTCAAAGCATAGGTATGAGTTTCTACTGTTACTCATATTCACAATTCATTACTTCCAGCGAGTTTTTTTACATCGGAACGAATGCATATTCATAAATGGAATTGCAAATCGTCAAAATGATGTACCACTCGTCTTTTATTGCAATTTACGAATCTTGAGGTTGACACCCTGCTAAGGGTGATGATCGTCGTACACTCATTAATTTTCAATCAAAAGTGAATGCGGAATGGGTCAAGTTTGCGATATTTTGTTCAATGTCGAAATGGAAAAAATAGCATAGTTAACCATTGGACCTCTTTAATGAAGAAATTATTTAATTTAATAGGACATTTGAAGCTTGAAGGTGAAATTTGTTTCGGTAAGTTTCAGTGTAACCAGAAAAGTACCCCACAGATGTCGAAAAAAAGTCCGTTTGAGTCCAAAAAAAAAAACATTTCAACTTGCGTATCATTCCAGCATTTTGTTGTCATATTGTGCAAAACCGTATCTCTAGAATCATTTCTCTTTGAAAATAGAAAGAGGGGGAGAGAATTGTGTATTACAAAAATAGTTGCAGAATGTGCTTCCATTCCAATACGAATGCGAATGTGTTGGAATTGCATTCTGCAACGAGTATAAGACGATATTTTCTCTATTTCGTGAAATACTGTTGAAATTCAATGAGCATATTTTCGGAATGAGAGATCTTGTGGTGACTTTTTTCGGCATGCTCACATGAAAAACATTGGAAATATACTCCATTCACTTTTATAAAGTATCGCGGTTTGCCATGAAATTTTGACACATGTCACCGCGTATATTTTGAAAATGTTAGGTTAAGGTCATTGCACTGTCAGATACGCCCACAACGTTGTCGTTTCTGCTAAAAAATCGTAGTTATTACGTATTTATCAAAATGTTCATTTACTTTGGGAAATTAATGAATTTGAGAAAATATGTTAATTCAGAAGACATTTAAATACATTTTTGCACAACCTGAAATACTCCAGCATGTAAATGTAGTAGTTCTACGAAACCTGTGCCACAGTTAAATCATCGAAGAACTAACTCCATTTATTGCTAAGTCTGAATATTCTGCTCGGCGCACACTTCTTGCTCTCAGCCGGTCTTTTATTATGCTCTCTTCGCTCATTTCACTCTGCATCGTGATCTTTTATTATCAGAGCGAGCAAGAAGATCAGATATATTCGCTCCCGCTCAGGAGCGAGAGCACTTCCAAATGTCATTTATTTCTAACCAAAGACGCAAAGAGCACGGATATCCGTGCGCAAAGAGTAGATTTGGGGCTTCTGCTCAATGAGCGTTCTTTTATTATTTTCGCTCTACAACAAATCTGATGACGTCACAAATACTCTTGCTCGCTCCGCAGATCATATTTTCAGACTTAGCATATAAAGTTGAAAAAGAGTAAATATAGAAAGTAGACCTGGCAATGTCGCTTGATTTTCACGAGTGCCAACCTGCGTCTGTTTTGAGTGAAAAAACTTGATAAACCTAAGTCATGGCCAACCGCGATACTTTATAAAAGTGAATGGAGTATAGGTTAGTTTCGTGGTGTTAGAATAATGCCGCGGCATCTAATAGTCAAATTTATAATTTATTGTTTATGTTGGTGTATCACCCCGATAGATGGCAATGAAAATGTTGCGAGTCCTGTAATTTTCGAGTCTATGGTTGGACCCAATTAACCATAGGCCTATCTAGCCATAGCCGATCTGAATACTCTATAGAAGGCTGTGATCTAGCATACCTATGTATCTCTGTCTCTATTTATAGTGATTTAATTAAACAACATATCCTTGATCGAAAATTGTTCTGTGGTTAAAGCAACTCTGCGAGCGGTTCTGTGATCGACCACAGAATCTCTATTTATCGATTCACAGCTTGTTTTATGAAAAGCCGTGAATTATGTTATTGTTCTGTGGTCAAATTGCACACCGCGAGAGGAAGAGGGTAGATATGATTGAAAATATTAATAAATTATATTGACTTTCATTAATTTCCTTTTTTATATCAGAAGCAAGAGAAATAATCTAATTTTTTGTTTAGAAGAGGTAGAGAAAACACACTAATCAAGTATTTATGAAATTCTCTTGGCGATCTGATGGCATGTATGCCAAAATCGATCGTGTTTTCTTTACCTCTTCTAAATACCTTTTTGCAATAATGGAGGAATTCGTTAATAGAACTAATTTTTTATATTCACAACAATTATGAAACCAAAATTTGTCGTAAAATATAGTTTTGACCACCCTTGTAAATTCGCATAGTCTTTTATATAATTTTAATTTGTCACTTCTGAATCACTGGTTTTACGAAAGAATAGGTACAGTGAGTTACTCTCAAGGCATGATCGAATTAACAACGAAGAAAAATATAGGTGCGCCCTTTACTATCGTGTGTATCGGCCTTTGGTGTGGTGCTTGTTGTGCTTTGATGAATATAAGTGACTTTTGTGTTTGCCAAAAACGGATTATTTTATTCGGAAAACTGTTGGTCCTTTTTCTGTTTGATAAACTCCTGATCACTTTTGAATTACATTTAAAATAAAAAAATTATTTGTCTATGGGTTGCCAAATTATTTCGAACTTCGTCAATTCATAGCACGAGAATTTTTATCAAAATTCAAAATTGCATTTCCGAATTCAGAAATGCTTCATGAAGATAGAAATCGCGAACAATTTCAGGGGGGTATTGGAATTTTTCCAGTACAACAAATTTGAATAAGTTTATTGAATTCGAGCACTCCATAGAATATTGCAAAACATTTGAGAAAATGGAAACATCCATCAATAATGAGTTTCTATTTCGGCATTTACGAACAAATTTTTTTACGACATTGAGTCTTTCCATTGACTACTAAAGTTTTGCTAGTTGAAAATGAACCAACCTGAATAATTTTATATTTTGGGACATTTGTTAATTTCATTTTTGCGGTGAATATTGAAGAATTAGATTTTTCCATTGTTTCCTTATACAGATAAATATTTCGGTGCTTTTAATTTTTAATGATAGCGGAAAGCGAAATAGAAATTTGATCCACCGTACCAATGACGAATCGGTTTCAATTTTTCGCCTAGTCTGTTATATAATTTTGATTCGTTACACTGAATCACCGGTTTTCGAAAAGAACATACGATTCACCGTTGAACAAAGGAACGGTCAGTAGTCAGTAGCTCTCTAGGCGCGGTGGAATTAACATCCAAGAAACAGTGCGCGCAGTACCTAAAGGTACTGTCTTGTGTATCGGGCTTTAGTGTAGTGCGAGTCGGGCTTTAATGAATATTAGTGACCTTTGTGTTTCGTGTTTGCCATAAACGGATTAGTTTATTCGACAAACTGTAAGTTTGTCCTCAATTTTAATGTGAAAATAATTCTTAGGAAATATATTCCAATTTCTGTTCTATTAATTCCGGATCACTTTTGAATAACATTTAAAATCGAAGAATTAGTTGGCTTTTGTTTCGCGAATTATTTCGAATATCGTCAATTCATATGACGAGAACTTTTAATAGTTCAAAAATTCGATTTCCGAATTCAGAAATGCTTCGTAAAATTAGAAATCACGAATAATTTCAAGTACAACAAATTGAAATACGGTTAATGAGTTCCAGCGTTATATTGAATATTGCAAAATATTTCAGAAAATAGAAACATCATCATTTCTTGTCAGATTCAATTTGCAATAATGCGTTTCTATTTCGGCATTTACGAACAAATTTTCTTTCGGAATTGAGTTTTTCCATTGACTACTAAAATTTTGCTAGTTGAAATTGAACCAACCTGAATAATTTTATATTTTGGGACATTTGTTAATTTCATTTTTTTGCGGCGAATATTGAAGAATTAGATTTTTCCATTGTTTCCTTATACAAATAAATATTTCTGTGCTTTTAATTATTGATAATATCGGAAAGCGGATCGGTTTCAATTTTTCGCCTAGTCTGTTATATCATTTTGTTTTGTCACACTGAATCACCGGTTTTCCGAAATAATTCTAGAGTCATCATTCAACACAAAGACGGTCGCGGTCGAATTAACATCTAAGAAACAGTGCGCGCTTTACTGTCGTGTGTATCGAGCTTTAGTGTAGTGCGTGTTGTGCTTTGATGAATATTAGTGACCTTTGTGTTTCGTGTTTGGCAAAAACGGATTAATTAGTTAGAAAAACTGCAAGTTTGTTCTTAATTTTAACGTGAATAATATATTCCAATTTTTTTTTGATACAATTCTGATCACTTTTGAATTTCATTTGAAATCAAAGAATTACTAAGCTATTGCCTTCCACACTGTTTCAAATATGGCCAATTTATATCACGAGAATTTTCATTGGATCAAAAATTGGATTTTCAAGGATATTGATATTTTGCAACTAGAACAAATTAAAATACGTTCATTGAATTGGAGCATTCCATTAAATATTGAAAAATGTTTTAGAAAACAAATAAATTCATCATTTCGTGACACAGATTTCTTCACTTTTGAATTACATTTAGTTGAGAATTATTCGGCTATTGTTTTTCAAATTACATATTTCGAAAATGGTCGAGTCATATCAAGGGAATTCTCATTAGTTCAAAAATTGGATTTCCGAATTCAGTAATGCTTCGTAAAAATAAAAATCGCCAATAATTCAAGGGATATTAATGTTTTTCAACTAGAGAAAAATAAAATATCTTCATCGAATTCGAGCATTCTATTGAATATTGAAAAACGTTTTAGAAAATAGAAAAATGCATCATTCTGTGTCGGCTTTCTTCACTTTTGAATTACATTCAGTTAAAGAATTATTTGGCTATTGTTTTCCAAATTAGTTTGAAAAAGGTAGATTCATATCAAGAGAATTTTTATTCGTTCAAAAATTAGATTTCCGAATTAAGAAATTCTTCGCAAAAATAAAAATTGCGACTAATTCAAGACATATTAATGTTATGCAACTAGAAAAAAATAAAATATCTTCATTCAATTCGAGCATTCCACATTGAAAAATGTTTTAGAAAAGAGAAAAATGCATCATTCTATGTCAGCTTTCTTCACTTTTGAATTACATTCAGTTAAGGAATTATTTGGCTATTGTTTTCCGAATTAGTTCGAAAAAAGTATTTTTATATCAAGAGAATTTTTATTTGTACAAAAATTGGATTTCCGAATTCAGAAATGCTTCGTAAAAATAAAAATCATATAACAGACTATGCGTAAAATGGCAACCGACTCATCATAGGTATGGGGTGGATCAATTTTCTATTTCACTTTTCCGATATTATTAAAAATTTAAAACGTTAAAAAACTTTATCTGAATAAAATCTAATTATTCAATTTCCACAGCAAAAATGAAACTCGCAACTTTCCTAAAATGAAAATTCATACAGGTTGGTTCACTTTCAGCTAGCAAAACTTTAACAGGCAATATAAAGACTGATTTCCAAGAGAAATGTTTATCGAAGATGTCGAAAAAGAAACGCATTTTTGAAAATTAAATCTGACAAGAAATGATGGATTTTTCATTTTCCAAAATGTTTTGCAATATTCAAGGGAATGCCCGAACTCAATAAACGTTTTCACCAGTATATCTGACAAGAAATTATGGAATTTTCTAAAATATTTTCTTCCATAATTTAATTTGCAGAAATGCGTTTCTATTTTGGCATCCACGAAATGAACCTTTATATTGAATGCTGAAGTTTTGCTAGCTGAAAGTGAACAAACCTTAGACTATATAGTATAGTCTAAGGAACAAACCTGCAAAAATTAATATTTTAGGACAGTTGTTAGTTTCATTTTTGCTGCGAATATTGAAGAATTAGATTTTTCCATCGTTTCCCCATTCAGATAAAGTGTTTCAGTGTTTTTAATTTAAAAAAAAAAATAGGAAAGCAAAATAGAAATTTGATCCACCCTGTACCAATGACGAATCGGTTTAAATTTTTCGCCTAGTCAGTTATATAAATTTGATTCGTCACACTGAATCATTTTCGAAAAGAATATACGATTCATCGTTGAACAAAGGGTCAGTAGCTCTCGAGGCGCGGTCGAATTAACATCCAAGAAACAGTGCGCGCTTTACTGTCGTGTGTATCGGGCTTTAGTGTAGTGCGAGTCGGGCTTTAATGAATATTAGTGACCGTTGTGTTTCGTGTTTGCCTAAAACGGATTAATTTATTGGAGAAACTGTAAGTTTATCCTTAATATTAAAATGAAAATAATTCTGTGTAAATAAATTCAAATTTCCTTTCTATCAATTCCGGATCACTTATGAATAACATTCAAAATCGAAAAATTATTCGTCTATGGGTTTCCAAATTACTTCGAATATCATCAATTTATATCACGAGAATTTTTATTAGTTCGAAAATTGCATTTCCGAATTCAGAATTGCTTCTTTAAATTAGAAATTACGAATAATTTCGAGTACAACACATTGAGATACGTTTATTGAGTTCGAGCCTCGGTTCGAGCTTTCTATTGAATATCGCAAAATATTTTAGAAAATGAAAAATCCATCATTTCTTGTCAGATTTAATTTGCAATAATGCGTTTCTATTTCGGCATTTACGAACAAATTTTCTTTAGGAATTGAGTCTTTCTATTGATTGCTTTTCGACTAGATTCAATATTCGAAACATTGGGGCAATTACTTTCTGAACCGGATTTGAGAATGTTCAAAAAAACTGTAGTATGATATCATTACAAATATTTTAAATTGTTAGTAACAATATTTTATGATATATTTTTTTTTTCAAAAATAGCTTGAACGCACTTACATTTTCAAACAGTGAAACAGATGAGGGAAAATCAATTCAGCGCTTTAGGTTTCCTATAATAATAATAATAATAATATAATTTGGTAATTAAGAGATTATTAAAAATAAATCTGGCGTATTTCGACATAAAGTGGAGTAGGCCTTCTGGGGAAACCACTTGAAAACAAAACGCGCCGAGCACTTTACCTAACGGGTGGTGTGAAAACGAGTGCATAAACTATCGCGTTCTTATATTCCCTTGGTGGAATCGTTCAAGTAGCCGAGCACTCTACCTACAGGGTGGTGTGAAAACGAGTGCATAAACTATCGCGTTCTTATATTCCCTTGGTGGAATCGTTCAAGTAGCCGAGCACTCTACCTACAGGGTGGTGTGAAAACGAGTGCATTAACTATCGCGTTCTTATATTCCCTTGGTGGAATCGTTCAAGTAGCCGAGCACTCTACCTACAGGGTGGTGTGAAAACGAGTGCATTAACTATCGCGTTCTTATATTCCCTTGGTGGAATCGTTCAAGTAGCCGAGCACTCTACCTACAGGGTGGTGTGAAAACGAGTGCATTAACTATCGCGTTCTTATATTCCCGTGGTGGAATCGTTCAAGTAGCCGAGCACTCTACCTACAGGGTGGTGTGAAAACGAGTGCATTAACTATCGCGTTCTTATATTCCCTTGGTGGAATCGTTCAAGTAGCCGAGCACTCTACCTACAGGGTGGTGTGAAAACGAGTGCATTAACTATCGCGTTCTTATATTCCCTTGGTGGAATCGTTCAAGTAGCCGAGCACTCTACCTACAGGGTGGTGTGAAAACGAGTGCATTAACTATCGCGTTCTTATATTCCCTTGGTGGAATCGTTCAAGTAGCCGAGCACTCTACCTACAGGGTGGTGTGAAAACGAGTGCATAAACTATCGCGTTCTTATATTCCCTTGGTGGAATCGTTCAAGTAGCCGAGCACTCTACCTACAGGGTGGTGTGAAAACGAGTGCATAAACTATCGCGTTCTTATATTCCCTTGGTGGAATCGTTCAAGTAGCCGAGCACTCTACCTACAGGGTGGTGTGAAAACGAGTGCATTAACTATCGCGTTCTTATATTCCCTTGGTGGAATCGTTCAAGTAGCCGATCACTCTACCTACAGGGTGGTGTGAAAACGAGTGCATTAACTATCGCGTTCTTATATTCCCTTGGTGGAATCGTTCAAGTAGCCGAGCACTTTACCTACAGGGTGGTGTGAAAACGAGTGCATTAACTATCGCGTTCTTATATTCCCTTGGTGGAATCGTTCAAGTAGCCGAGCACTCTACCTACAGGGTGGTGTGAAAACGAGTGCATAAACTATCGCGTTCTTATATTCCCTTGGTGGAATCGTTCAAGTAGCCGAGCACTTTACCTACAAGGTGGTGTGAAAACGAGTGCATTAACTATCGCGTTCTTATATTCCCTTGGTGGAATCGTTCAAGTAGCCGAGCACTCTACGTACAGGGTGGTGTGAAAACGAGTGCAATAAATGTCGCGTTCCAATTCCCTTGGTGGAATTCCTTCAAGTAACTGAAGTAACCGAGCACTCTACCTACAGGGTGGAGTGAAAACGAGTGGATTATCTATCGCGTTCATATATTCCCTTGGTGGAATCGTTCAAGTAGCCGAGCACTCTACCTACAGGGTGGTGTGAAAACGAGTGCATTAACTACCGCGTTCATATATTCCCTTGGTGGAATCGTTCAAGTAGCCGAGCACTCTACCTACAGGTGGTGTGAAAACGAGTGCATTAACTATCGCGTTCTTATATTCCCTTGGTGGAATCGTTCAAGTAGCCGAGCACTTTACCTACAGGGTGGTGTGAAAACGAGTGCATAAACTATCGCGTTCTTATATTCCCTTGGTGGAATCGTTCAAGTAGCCGAGCACTCTACCTACAGGGTGGTGTGAAAACGAGTGCAATAAATGTCGCGTTCCAATTCCCTTGGTGGAATTCCTTCAAGTAACTGAAGTAACCGAGCACTCTACCTACAGGGTGCAGTGAAAACGAATGCATTATCTATCGCGTTCATAAATACCCTTGGTGGAATCGTTCAAGTAGCCGAGCACTCTACCTACAGGGTGGTGTGAAAACGAGTGCATTAACTACCGCGTTCATATATTCCCTTGGTGGAATCGTTCAAGTAGCCGAGCACTCTACCTACAGGGTGGTGTGAAAACGAGTGCATTAACTACTACCGCGTCCATATATTCCCTTGGTGGAATTCGTTCAAGTAGCCGAGCACTCTACCTACAGGGTGGTGTGAAAACGAGTGCATTAACTATCGCGTTCTTATATTCCCTTGGTGGAATCGTTCAAGTAGCCGAGCACTCTACGTACACGGTGGTGTGAAAACGAGTGCAATAAATGTCGTATTCATATTCCCTTGGTGGAATTCGTTCAAGTAGCCGAGCACTCTACCTACAGGGTGGTGTGAAAACGAGTGCATTAACTATCGCGTTCTTATATTCCCTTGGTGGAATCGTTCAAGTAGCCGAGCACTCTACGTACAGGGTGGTGTGAAAACGAGTGCAATAAATGTCGTATTCATATTCCCTTGGTGGAATTCGTTCATGTAACTGAAGTAACCGAGCACTCTACCTACAGGGTGGTGTGAAAACGAGTGCATTAACTACTACCGCGTCCATATATTCCCTTGGTGGAATACGTTCAAGTAGCCGAGCACTCTACCTACAGGGTGGTGTGAAAACGAGTGCATTATCTATCGCGTTCTTATATTCCCTTGGTGGAATCGTTCAAGTAGCCGAGCACTCTACGTACAGGGTGGTGTGAAAACGAGTGCAATAAATGTCGTATTCATATTCCCTTGGTGGAATTCGTTCAAGTAGCCGAGCACTCTACCTACAGGGTGGAGTGAAAACGAGTACATTATCTATCGCTTTCATATATTCCCTTGGTGGAATCGTTCAAGTAGCCCAGCACTCTACCTACAGGGTGGTGTGAAACCGAGTGCATTAACTATCGCGTTCTTATATTCCCTTGGTGGAATCGTTCAAGTAGCCGAGCACTCTACGTACAGGGTGGTGTGAAAACGAGTGCATTAAATTTCGCGTTCATATTCCCTTGGTGAAATTCCTTCAAGTAGCCGAGCACTCTACCTACAGGGTGGAGTGGAAACGAGTGCATTATCTATCGCGTTCATATATTCCCTTGGTGGAATTCGTTCAAGTAGCCGAGCACTCTACGTACAGGGTGGTGTGAAAACGAGTGCATTAAATTTCGCGTTCATATTCCCTTGGTGGAATTCGTTCAACTAGCCGAGCACTCTACCTACAGGGTGGTGTGAAAACGAGTGCATTTACTACCGCGTTCATATATTCCCTTGGTGGAATCGTTCAAGTAGCCGAGCACTCTACCTACAGGGTGGTGTGAAAACGAGTGCATTAAATTTCGCGTTCATATTCCCTTGGCGGAATTCGTTCAAAGGGATAATGCGGAAAAAATTATGCGCCAAAAATTGGGAAACAGGTAGCGCCCCAAAAAACAGTGCATTAACTTTCGCGTTCATATTCCGTTGGCGGAATTCGTTCAAAAGGATAATGCGGAAAAAAGTATGCGCCAAAAAATGCGGAAACAAGTAGCGCAAAAAAACAGTGCATTAACTATCGCGTTCATATTCCCTTGGTGGAAATCGTTCAAGTAGCCGAGCACTCTACATACAGGGTGGTGTGAAAACGAGTGCATCAACTACCGCGTTCATATATTCCCTTGGTGGAATCGTTCAAGTAGCCGAGCACTCTACCTACAGGGTGGTGTGAAAACGAGTGCATTAACTATCGCGTTCATATATTCCCTTGGTGGAATTCTTTCCACTGGATAATGCGGAGCCAGTATGCGCCAATAAATGCGGAAATAGTATGCGCCAAAAAATAGTTAGCGATAGCGTTTCTATCTTCAGCTTTGTTTAGGTAGAAGAGAAGGTAGGTCCCAGAGAACCCTTGGCCTTTCCGGGCTGAGTTGCATGGGATGTCATGGTTACCATTCCCAACTTCAGACATCGATGGATCAAGAAAGGAATATCAATGTGAGTGACTTTTAGGGTTTTTGGTGGTGGTTTATTTCACGTATATTGACAATAATGTAGCGAAGGTTCTGACGAAGGAGAAATGTCTCAGAGAACACATGCGGAAATGAATGCGGAAAAAGTATGCGCCATAAAAAAGTTTGCGGTAGTGTTTCTTTTTTTCAGATTTTTTCAGGTGGAAGAGAAGGTAGGTCCCAGAGAACCCTTGGCCTTTTCGGGCTAAGTTGGGATTTCATGGTTGCCATTCCCAACTCCAGCCATCGATGGACAATCAACACTTTGAAGCATCAGAAAGTCAAAAGTTTGAAGCATCAAAGTGAGTGATTTTTAGGGTTTTTGGTGGTGGTTTATTCATGTATATTGTTAATAATGTCAAAAAGGTTCTGACGTAGGAGAAAAATATCTCAGAGAAGACATGCGAAAAGTCAAAAACAAGTTTGCGGTAATAAATGCGGAAAAAGAATGCGCCAATTTTGACATGAAGTGTAGTAGACCTACTGGGGATACCACTCAAAAACAAAACGCGCCGAGCACTCTACCGACAGGGTGGTGTGGAAACGAGTGCATTAACTGTCGCGTTCATATTCCCTTGGTGGAATTCGTTCAGAAGGATAATGCGGAAAAAAGTAGCGCCAAAAAACAGTGCATTAAATTTCGCGTTCATATTCCCTTGGTGGAATTCTTTCAAGTAGCCGAGCACTCTACCTAAAGGGTGGTGTAAAAACGAGTGCATTAACTGTCGCGTTCATATTCCCTTGGTGGAATTCGTTCAGAAGGATAATGCGGAAAAAAGTAAGCGCCAAAAAATGCGGAAACAAAGTTGCGCCCAAAAAGCGGAAACAGAATTGCGCCAAAAAATGCGGAAACCAGAGTTCGACAAAAAATAATATTACCGTCGGAGTTCGCCAAATCGAAAAAGAAACAAGGGAAAGTTATATTTCTTTCTGGATCTCCGGTTTTCTTTCGGCCATAAGGGGCTTTAATGGCATGGTTCCCCTAACCCCACATATGCTGTACGTATCTGTTTGACTTTGAGAAGAATCGTAGGCTATAGAACTAAATTAAAACATTTCCTTTCCGCGATCCTCTAATATCTGGTTAATTTGTTAAACTAACAGATTATTAGAAATAAATTTGGCGCATTTCAACATAAAGTGGAATAGGCCTTCTGGGGATACCACTTGAAAACAAAACGCGCCGAGCACTCTACCTACAGGGTGGTTTGGAAACGAGTGCATTAACTATCGCGTTCATATTCCCTTGGTGGAATCCGATCACAGATTACAAATTCGATCAAGTAGCCGGGCACTCTACCTACAGGGTGGTGTCAAAACGAGTGCATAAACTATCGCGTTCATATTCCCTTGGTGGAATTCGTTCAACTGGATAGTGCGGAAAAAAGAATGCGCCCAAAAAGCGGAAACAAGATTGCGCCAAAAAACAGTGCAGTAACTATCGCGTTCATATCCCCTTGGTGGAATTCGTTCAAGTTTAATATCCTTGGTCTGTGCCTAATTCATATACATACATATTCTTCAAATACCTGAATAATCGTCGGATATGGCAACTTGCGAATTCGACGGACTGCCTCCTACGGCTCAAATCTATCTCCTTGAATACGGCGACCCATTTGAATTGATCCCATAGATATTCTTCTTGATTGATTCTAACTACTAATATCAACATGATTATGAGAAAAATAAGAAATTCGATTCACAATGGACATAAAATTTAACAACTCTAACGTATACTCCATTCACTTTTATAAAGTATCGCCATTGTTTAAACAATGGTATCGCGGTTTGCCATGATTTAGGTTTATCAAGTTCTTTCACTTAAAACGAACGCAGGTTGGTACTCGTGAAAATTAAGCGACATTGCCAAGTCTACTTTCTATTTACTCTTTTTCAACTTTGTGATTGGAGTTAGTTCTTAATTCTAAGGTTTAACTGTGGCGCAGGTTTCGTAGAACTACTACATTTTCATACTGGAGTATTTCAAGTTGTGCAAAAATGTATTTAAATGTCTTTTGAATTCACATAATATTTTCTCAAATTCATTAATTTCCCAAAGTGAAGGAACATTTTGATAAATACGTAATTACTACGATTTTTTAGCAGAAACGGCAACGTTGCTCTTTCAACTGACAGAAGAATGACTATAACCCTACATTTTCAAAACATACACGGTGAAATGTGTCAAAATTTCATGGCAAACCGCGATACTTTATAAAAGTGAATGGAGTATACTCTGCACGTCATTTGTTACGTTTTACGTCCATTGTGAATCGACCATTAGATGTTACAGCACACTTCAAAAGTCTTCAAAACAACACATTTTGTTATGCAAAATGTCTGTTGAACTTAAAACGCCCACTCAAAAGTTGGATGTATGAATTGGTATAATAATGAAGTCATGAAGTGTAATATGTAGAATGTTTTATTTGAAATTATAAATAAATTCGTATCACAGTTGTTAATATGAACACATTTTGTTTTTCACAGGGCAATTGGTCTACATGAAAATCTGCAATTATCTGTACTTTATACTTGAATAATAGATGTCATATCCAAATGAAATAACATTATCATACAATATTCTAAATCTACAAGGAATCAAATAAAAATTGATAAACTGGGCTGGTGGCCAGACAATCCATTCGGCAATATACAATGTGATCGATTTATTTTTGAGCTCATCAATAATCTCCTTACCCGTTTTCTTTTCCAAGAAACCAACAACAACGAACATATTCACAATAATGAAAGGGGAGCATATCATTTGATCCAGTATCAATTTTTTCATCACTATGGAAAAGGATGCACCAGGTATAATCTTGTCCAAATATACATACCAAAAATGGGTCAAGACTCCAGCTGACGCACCAGATATTGACATATTTTTGGTTCTCGTTGAATCGTACCCATTTGATTTACACTTCGATATTTCATATTGTTGTTCCAGGAAGTCGCCTGCTCCAGACAATCCAAAAGATATGAATATATTCGTATACAAAAGATATTTATTGGAAAATGCCTTAGTTGCAGTATTTTTAACTTGTTTTAATTCCAACGCTTTGAGAAAACGCTTAAAATTGGGACGCATTGCCCGTGAAGTGGAATTTTTTAGGTTAGATTATATTAACTTACATTACAATAGATTCTAGGTCAATGATAATAACTTAAAATTTTGATCGTCGAAGATCGGAGCATTGTTCGCATGTCCAATTTTTTTGCCTCGAAAGGATGACGTCAAATTAATTCGGAAATTTTTCAGAAACTAATTTCAACCTCAACGTCTTTGTTTCAACCACAGAACATCTAATAATTCTAATCTTTCAATTCAACCATGGAGGTAAAGGACCTCCATGCTTTCAACTGTTCTGTGCTTTCAACCTTAGAATAAAGAATTTTATATTCTATGCTTTCAACAGTGCACAGAACACAATATGATATTATTAAACAATAAGCGCGTTCGGCAATGACGTCTGACTGGTCGGATTGATCTGAACCGTTCGTTTATTACATCCAGATTGAGGGGAGTACACATCTGGACCGTTCGGCAAGAAAATCTGATCAATCGGATGTAGATCTTTTTGCTCGATGTATTTCGACGGATCAAACGGATTTTTTCCACAGAACGGAAACAGAAATTACTTTTCTGCCTTTGTCAATGGATTTTATCTGCAATTATGAGTTTCCTGCTTCGAATATTCTTGAACAGTCTGTTTAAATTTCGTGTCTTATGTTATTTGTTGTGTAGTAATAAATAAAAAATGTCGTTTGATAAAAAAATAATTATTCAAAATATTGAATCATCTCAACCAAGGGGTAGAAGTGTTGAGAGCTATAACAAAAGAATTAAAATAGAACCCAGACTACCTCTACGACCTTTGAGCACTAATTTAATATCTGGCAAACAGAAAAAACGCTCTGAAAGCTCCGTACCGTTCGTTTATTACAGAAAAATCTGACCAGAATCTGACAAATCTGTACAATTTGTGATCACGTGACTAAAAAATCCGTCCGCTCTCGGATGCTTATGCCGAACGCGCTTAATGTAATATAAATGTGAAGTTATAGAGAGTTGAAGTGCGCACGATACGTAAGGCTTTACGTAGACGTTAACGTACGAAATATAACGTTTACGTCTGGTTTACGGATTGAGTGAAATTTGAGTTGAAGTGAATGTGTGGTTGATGAACGTTAACGTTATGTCAACCGTTAACAAACCTAACCTATAAATTTGAGTGTATCTTGTTTTCTGTCATCAAAATAATAAAATTTTAGAATTCGATTTGTTGAAATTCTACTTAAAATAGAAGCTACATTTTATGGTAAGCACGTCGTTATACATGTTCAATTAGGCTCTATTTCAGAAAATTTAATTCCAGATGGAAGGTATTCTTGATGCAGCGCAACTTGGGGATTCAGATTTCGAGGATGATATGGATGAGGCAATCTTGTTATATATATTTAACAATGATCCTGTTGGGAATCGAGCAGTGCTTTATGGACGATTTACTCTGGACAATGTATCCAATACCGAAGCAAAAAATTGGTTTCGCTTTGAAAAATGTCACATTCCTCGCCTTGCAATTGCATTAGGCCTTCCGGGAACTATAACGACGGAAAACAACATTACATTGTAATAGTAGGTTCTTTTTATAGGTTTGATAACAATGTTTTAACATCCTTATTATTTTCTAGGTGTGGATGGTTGATGCATACTCTTAAGAAGGTTTGCATATCCTTCTCGCCTCATAGATTTGAAATGTTTATTTGTTTATGGTTACAAAAGTATCTCCAGCATTATTAACACTGTCATGATGGTCATATGCAATAATAAAAGCCATTTATTGGAAAACCTTGGAAATGTGCCATGGTTGAACAAAGCCAAGTTGAGAGCATATTCAGAGGTATGTGATATATGTACTTATAAAAATGATATTGTCATGTGTAGGTCCTTTAGATCATTTACAGGTGCTTGTGAATTCACATTCTAAAAATACATTAATTTTAAACGAAACGATGTATAAAAAACATTAAATAAAACAAACAGAAAACCTGAATGTGTTATGAACCGAAAAATAGCCATATAGCATTAATTTCAAGCTAAGACCCATTTTATTTCTATAAATTATTTTAGCAAATTATAAATTATTAATTATACAAAAAATTTCAGTTTATAAATTTATATATTATATAATTTGATACTCTGATCACTTTCAGGCAATAATGGAAAAAGGTGCTCCCATGAACAATTGTTGGGGCTTCATAGATGGCACTATCAGACCGATTTGTAGGCCAACAGATAATCAAGACGAGTATTACTCCGGTTACAAAAAAGTTCATTGTGTGGAATACCAATCAGTTTCATGCCCTGATGGAATTATCATTAGTCTAAAAGGTGCTTATCCTGGTCGCTGACATGATGCAGGAATGCTAAGGGAGTCAAGACTTTATGAAGAACTTCTCCAGTATACAATATTTGGCAATTAGAAGTATGTCATTTATGGAGACAAAGGCTATGGCTTGAGGGAATTACTATTGAGGCCATATACGGAACAAGAAATAGTAGGACACCCAGACCGTCAAATTATTAATACAACCATGAGTAGTTTGAGAATTGCTGTAGAATGGGGATTCCAAAAAATAGTACAGGAATTTGCTTTTGTGGATTTTAAGAAGAATCAGAAGCTTTTACTGCAGGAAATTGGCACCATGTACAAAACATGCATGATTTTCACTAATTGCCATACCTGCTTATATGGATATTATTATTATTAATTTTTCAACTGAATGTAATCTAATAAAAAATATATATTAAAAAAGAAGTGAAAGTCCTAGTACACATCACGACTATTAATATGAGATCAATTATAATCACAGTAGTATTACCACAAACATTATAATCACAGAAGCGTTTCAGTCATTTCTTAAATATAAAATAAACAAAAAACAAATCTGAAATAAAAACAAATATGTAGTAGTTTCTTCATGCATTTTCCAACTGAATGTAATCTAATAACAAATATATATTAAAAAAATTAAAGGTTCTAGTACACATCAGGACTATTAATATGAGATAAATTATAATCCCAGTAGTATTACCACTAACATTATAATCACAGTTAGTAGCATTTCAGTCATTTCTAAAATATAAAATGAATTAAAAAACTTTTCTGAAATGAAACAAAAACAAATATTCAGTAACTTCTTTATGAATTTTCCAACTGAATGTAATCTAATAACGAATATATTTTAAAAAAAAGTGAAAGTCCTAGTATCACTACCATTAATCTGATTATAATTATAATCAAAGAAGCGTTTCAGTCATTTCTTAAATATAAAATAAATAAAAAAACTAATCTGAAATGGAACAAATATCGAGACAAATATTTAGCAACTTCTTCATGAATTTTCCAGGTTATGGATATCTACTTCGAATTCAAAATTCGGCCATTCGGAACTTATCGGTATCATTCGTATATTCTTCGGTTTACGTACGTTCCTTTTTAACGTATCCGTGAGAGAACGTTTGGTTACGTAGACCCGTAAACTCATTTTCTACGTTAACGTAAAAACCTGACGAATGCGCGTGCGTAGATGTCAATTATTACGTTAACGTTTACGTTCATGGCAGCACTTCAACTCTCTTATATTATGCGTCTCGTCCTCTAGATCATTTAACGTAGTATACCCAATTCTGTCCGAAGTGATCACATATTCAAAGTAAGAAAAAGAAATTTCTTACATTTCTAGGTTAATTCTCCGCTCTGTGGTCCAAGTTAGCGCCGCCAACTATTTCAGCCATTATTCATTTATGTGCGAAAGTGATAACATACTAAAAATGTTTTTATTTTTTAGAAAATGGGACGAAGCAAGAGAAGGAAGGAAGGAAGGAAGTGAAAGGTCTCAAATAACTTGATACGTTTCTGATAGAAACGATATCATAGCCACAGTAAAAGGTAGAGTACCTTATACAGTGTGTCCTGAGAGGACATTTGCTTTATTTGATGACCTGGTCAGAGACAACCTGTCTCTGACTTGATACGTTTCTGAGAGAAACGATATCATAGCCACAGTATAAGGTAGAGTACCTTATACTGTGTGTCCTAAAAGGACATTTGCTTTATCTGGTGTCATTCTTCTACGAGTTCAATCTAATCCGGGACCATGATCCGAGACGGGGACCTGAAATGGAAGGAAGGAAGGAAGTGAAAGGTCTCAAAAAACTTGATACATTTCTGAGAGAAATAATATCATAGCCTCCACGGTCGAGTTTACTAACATGTAAGTTGAATTTCTAGGGGCCTTCAATGGCCACAGTAACTTGATACGTTTCTAAGAGAACCGATATCATAGCCTTTATGGTTACTTAACATGGAAGTGTCCTGAGAGGATCACATCCATAATTTGTAACTTGATACATTTCTGAAAGAAATGACATATCAGAGCCTTTATGGTTAGTTACTTAATATGGAAGTGTCCTGAGAGGATCACATCCATAATTTGTAACTTGATACATTTCTGAAAGAAATGACATATCAGAGCCTTTATGGTTAGTTACTTAACATGGAAGTGTCCTGAGAGGATCACATCCATAAGTTGTAACTTGATACATTTCTGAAAGAAATGACATATCAGAGCCCTTATGGTTAGTTACTTAACATGGAAGTGTCCTGAGAGGATCACATCCATAATTTGTAACTTGATACATTTCTGAGAGAAATAATATCATTGCCGTAACGATTGAGTTACATAACATGTAAGTATCCTGAGAGGATCACATCCATAACCTGATAAGTCCTGAGAGGACTTTTATCAAATAATAATGGTTGAATTATTAACTTATTTAAGCTTGATACATTTCTGAGACAATTAAAATCATAGCCTTCACAGTTGAGTTAAAGATAAAGAGTATATCATGGTACACAAAGAGAATGGTGAAAATAATCCAAAGCAGTTGATAATAATAATAATCATTTATTGCCATCAAAAATGATACATAAATCATTAAAAGCAATGTCGCCACAAACTAGCGAATTATTTACCTAAAGTAAATTAAAATAATAACAGCAATTGCTCAGGCTCTGAATGAAGCCATACAAAAAGAAGAATCGCATAACATTCTAATTTGACGTCTCAGTGATGCTGGCATAACTGTTGACGGCAGTTCATTTTGATGAATCGTCATTATGGAGGAATTGATATACCCAGGTATAAACGATAGATTGATAGAGGCACTCAATTCAACTGCAGTTGATGGTTTTCTGTATGGTAATAACCTTGGCGAGAAAATCAAAGAGACAAAGGCTTTCGAAGATCTTAAACTGAACAGAAGACCAACGAAGCAGGCTACAGCAACAGTTCGTAAGCCTTTAAACTCGTAGGCCTCCCCCTGGCTGTATCAACACATGCGAGGGGCAGACAGCCAGTGCTTCGGAAGAGGAGAGAGTACCAGGGCAGGAGCAATCGCCTCTACAATCCATCACCCGACAACAGCGCTCAAGTTGGAAAAAACAATAGAGGTTAGGTGTAACGCTGGTTGCTTAAAGTTTTTCATTAAGAATTGGATGGCATTTACAAAAGATCCATTAATTTTATCCTGGTTCAAAGGCTATAAGATCCTATTTACTGAAACCCCACAGCAGTTCACTGTCCCTAAAGAGCCTGACTGCTCTTCAAAGAAAAGGGAGCAGATAGAAGACCATATGTCTCAACTATTGAGGAAAGGGGGTTACAAGCAAATGTTCCCCTGTGAAGGGACAATTTGCTTCAGGAATATTTGTGATTCAAAAATTAAATGGCCCTACTAGGCTGATACTCAACTTGAAATCCCTGAACAAATTAATTTTGACAAAGCACTTCAAGTTAGAGGACCATAAAATAGTTGCAAAATTACTATTGTTTTCTGGGAACAGAGGCATATCATATAATATCTGTTCATGAACATGATCGAAAGTATCTGCGCTTCAGGTTTAATGGGGTTCATTATTAGCTGGGAAAACAGAAAATTGAATCCATCTCACAAGGTAAAATATTTAGGGCTTACTTATAATTCCGAAACTATGACAGATATGGAGACAATTGTATCCTTGATCAGTAAATTTAAAATTGGAGCTCAATTAAAAATCAGGGAATTTGCAAAAACAGTTGGGGTCTTAGTATCTGCTTGTCCAGCTATGAAGTACAGCTGGTTATACACAAAGGCTATGGAACATAAAAAGTTCTAAGCATGGAAAACTTCAACCACTGTTATGATGATACAATGAAAATTCCACATTCTATTGAAGCGGATTTAATGTGGTGTAGAGATCACGTTTCTTGTTCAAATAGTTGAGGCCCCCCAGTTACTTATTGGAAATCTTTAGTGATGCATCACAAAGAGGGGGGGGTATGTTGCAATGGCTCCAAACCCATGGTTTTTCGAATAACACTGAGATGTTAAACCACATTAACTACGGGGAGCTTTTAGCCTCTTTGTTTTGACTGAAATGTTTTGCGTAAAATCTAATAAACTGTTAGGAATTGTTGCGTATTGATAACACAACAGCGATCTCATACATCAACCGAATGGGTGAGGCAAAAATACAGGCATTTGAACAGGTTAACCAGAGTTATTTGGTAGTGGTGAGAAACTATAAATATTTTACTATATGCATCATATATTTCGTCAGTTGATAATGTAGAAGCGGAGAGCAGTTTCTTCGTTTGATACCAGATTCAGAATATGAACTAGCTAATTATACATTGAAGGTAATCCAAGAAAAATTTGTGAATACTGAAATAGATCTAGGAACAATAAGAAATGTTCGCTTTTCATATCATGGCACTTAGATCCGGATGCTATGACGATAAATGCTTTCACGATTTCTTGGACTAACCTCCAACACTATACTTTTCCACCGTTCTGCCTGATCCCTCGAGTTTTGCAGAAAATTATTAACAAAGAAAATGATGATATAAATGTGTCTTATTTCTTTCAATTTCAGAAAATTATTGTTGAAGGAGCAGAAGGAATTGTAGTGGTGCCAGAGTGGCCCATGGTACCCTCTTTTTAACTCTCTGCTAATAAGAAAAGCTTCAATCCTTCTTCTGAGTTACTTGTTTCAAATAATAAGAAGCCACATCCACTTTGCAAGAAAGTTGCAGGATGGTTCACAGGGAGGGCTTGAAGAAGAATGGCTACCCTGAAGAGGCGATAGATACGGCCATTTTATCGCTAACTTCCCTTAAACAATACAATCATGGACTTGAGTTATAGTGGAACGGGTGTTAATTACATAAAATATCTCATTTGAGAAATTTGGTTAAGGACAGGCAAAAATTTTAACTGAACAGTTTAGTAAGGGTGCTTCCTACAGCCTGCTTAACACAATACAGTCTTTTCTCTTTTGATTTCCTCAGAGGTAGGATCTGATTTCCAGGTGAGAAGATTTTTTTAAGAGGAGGTTACAGGCTCCGCCTCTCATTGCCCAAGTACAATACTACATACTTGGAATCCTACCATTGTACGGGATTACTTAGCTCTGCTCTATCCAAACGCAGAAATAGAATTGCAGTTATAAACCTTCAAATGGGTTACTCTATTAACAATTATAACTGCACATCAGTTTCAGACACTTGCCCCACTGAGGTGAAAAATATAGAGGTGGGTGATACTGAGATAGCCATCAAAATACCCGCCAGGATCAAAACATCACGCCCTAGAAAATTTCAGGCTTCACTTTTTGATCCCCATTTTTTAATGACAAGCATTTACCCTGCCAGAAACCTCATATCTTACTTGGAATGAACGAAGCCGCCAAGACATACTACTAATAGGTTATTTATCTATTTCAAGAGGTCCTATGCTCTAGTGTCGAGTCAAACTCTGAGCAGATGTATCGAATCAACATTAAAGGAAGGGGCCCGGGATACCAACATTTTTAGTGCCCACAGCACTAGACATGCTAGCACATGTGTTGATCACAAAAGTAGGTATCCTTGGAGGTAAGGAAAATGGCTAGATAGACAGCCGCATCAAACACCTTCAATAGTCTATGATAGACCCACCTGCTCAACTGATTCCCTAGCCAGGGCAGTTTAAAGTTGATGTCATTATAATCAGGTTTTGTACACTGTGTGAAAGATTTTGTTTTAATCTGAATGGAACTAAAGTGGAAATTGGTAGCACTTGTGAGAGTGTACTTGTACATTAGTTGCAGTTGGTTTTGCTGATTCATGTTGTATAAAGGTGGCTCTAAACATCTACGTTAAATGATCTAGAGGACGAGACGCATAATATAATTATAAGATTAAACGAACTTACCTTAAGTGAAGTTCGATCTTAATTATATGAAGCGTCTCGTCCGAATAGATCATTCCCACCCACCCTAACCCAAGCATCAATTGATTACAATCATGATGCAAGAATACTTGCATCATGATTACAATTACAACATGAATATTCCATAAATTAGCTTTGAAAATAATGGCTGAAATAGTTGGCTTCCTAGGAGGCGCTAACTTGGACCACAGAGCGGAGAATTAACCTAGAAATGTAAGAAATTTCTTTTTCTTACTTTGAATATGTGATCACTTCGGACAGAATTGGGTATTGGGAAAAGTAGAATTCGATAGGTGGCGCTCTGAAATGTCAATGTCATCTTAGCAACGAGTAAAACAAATCAGATGTCGTATGAGCCCTTTGATATTGAAGTGGTTTTATTTTGCTGTTTAAGTTATTTTCAGGGGGTGTTTTGTGAAACTTTTGGTTTTTCTTTGATTGTGCTTTAGTGCTTTGTGTTGTTAATCTAAATTTTGACTCCCAATATTTTTATTTTTGGAGTAATAGGTATGGTTGATGTTTGTGAAAAGTACAACAAGCGTTCAATTAACTGTTTAGTTTTAGGTCTGATTTCGTGTTTTTATTTCATTTTTGATATAGTCATATCTACAAAAGTACGTTTGTATTGAGTATCATTTGAAATTTTTAATACCGACTTATTTTCTTTTCGTTTTCTGGAACATACTTCGTGGCTTGACTGTGGTAGTTTTAAGGAAGGTACTGCATTTAAAAGAAGATACTTTTTTTTTACTAACACCTGAAGAATATGTTACTCATTTATATATTGTTCACCTTCAGAAATATAACCTACACCATCCACTATTAACTTATAACTATGTATTACACACTTGGTACTAACCTTGACTAGTCTTCCCTTTTAAAATGTAAGGAACACACGGTGACACGGACATACTATCTATAACTGGTTTCCCCATTTTTAGTTTCATTGTCTAAGCCTTTTGAGATATATTTTCCAGAACTCCAAACGCATTTTCAATATTTACCATTCTTCCCATGGGAGGAAATTTATGGAAATATAAATCGGGATTTTTCCCTTCACGGCTAGTGCAACCAAATACAGAACAGTTTCGATTATGCAGCGACATAATTCAAAGTATGAAACTTTAAAAAAGGTACAAAAAAAATCAAACTTGATCTGCAATGAAGACAAAAAACAGAATAAAAACAATGCAATACGAATTGTTTTACTCGTTGCTTCAATTACAATTTTTTTCCGCCAGAGGTCTCATTGAATTCTACTCCGCCCAATACTACGTTAAATGATCTATTCGGACGAGACGCTTCATATAATTAAGATCGAACTTCACTTAAGGTAAGTTCGTTTAATCTTATAATTTGCTCAGTTTGCTGTTTGAAAGCGTGAACACAGACCTGTGGTGTGAATCACAGAACATGTGTGAATGGCGATTCAAGTTCATCCCCCAAGCCACCTTGCGGCAGAAACAGCATTAACGGGAGCGGGTTGGTTTGTAGGTTAGTATATGGAAAACTTCGATTTCTACATTAATTACCGGTTAATTTTTCTATTTTAGTGAAGTGAGTTAGAAAAATTATGTTCCAGATTCTGTTTTATATACGTTTGAACATTGTGATAAGTTGTGTTGTGTTCTCGTCCATGTTATTTAATTGAATAGGTTGTCTTAGGACTAATTATCACTGGCGTATTTGGGGGGGGGTCCAGGGGGGGCCTGGTACTGATGTACCTCTGGCCCCCCCTGAAAGATTCTAATCAAAAACTACGTATAGGTATCACAAATATACCAGGGGCCGCGGCCCTCCCTGAAACCTGAGGCTAGATACGCCTATGAGTCCAATTCCCTAAGACACCCTATTCAATAATTGTGATAAGTGATTACTTCCCTGAAATCACATGCGTTTTGTTGCGTTTATGAATGCAATAGTAATGCAAACAGGGGTCCAGTCTCATTTCATTTCATAGTACAAAAGTTGTTAACTAGAAGTAACTGTAATTTTATAGGTAGGTACCACGGATACTCTAACTGTATCCGTGGGTATGTACCTAATTTTACAGATGCAGCAATCATATCAAAGAGTTTTAACACTGTTGACTGTTGAGGCGGATTCCCAATAAAATAGAAAAGCTTTATAATTGGAAAGAAGGTGCTTATGCATTTGAATGAATAAACTTGATTCAAATTTGATCAAGAACCATATGTAATGAAGTTTTTTTGCATAAAGCAGCAATGTGTATAATTTCAGCACAAAGCAAAAATACTTATGTATTTTGTAAACCAAATTATTGTATTTTTAGATCACATTCGAAAGTCTAATTATAAAATTTACAATAAGTCTGTGTTTCATATCACTTCATGTTTTTCGATATTACTATACCTACATTTCTGAAAAATTATTTTTGTTAACGTGCCTTTCTGTGCCAAAACTGCATAGTTAAGAATCTTTGTAATTTTATTTATCGAAAACGGTTCATTTTATCGACAATAAGAGAATCCTTTTTTTAGCTTAATGTTCAAGCTATCCGAATTTGTTTTTTTCGACTCCTTTATCATACAGGGTGTTGAAAATGTAAGCACTAAAAATACCAAAATGTACAACCTAGTCCGCCCCTGGTAATCTAAAAGAGCTAATTTGAGGGCAGTATTTTAAAAGGTCCTCACTACTGTTCATCTAATCAAATTTTCTTTAAATTATATTGAGTAGTTTGAAATTTATTGCAGGAAAATGGATTTCCAGTGACGTCATTTAGGAGGCCGTATCTCCGTAGCGAGGGCCGCTAGGAAAAAAAATTATGGGAACTTGTCATCTTATTTTTTTATGTTTTGTCTGAATCCGAGAGATTCCCCACATTTTCCGGGACACCCTGTATATATCATTTTCAGGCAGGTAAGGATAAAAAGTTTATCTTCGCCATTTTACCGTATCACCAGCTTAACGTACATTATATCAACCTTCCAACAAAATAATTCAAAAGCAGGACAATTTCCATTCTAGTAAGAAAAGGAAGCAACGAAGGAATATCAATTCATTTGGAAAACCTACTTTAAAAGAAATTAATGTTATAAAAGAGACTTTTTCAAGTTCTCTCTTGTGGCATCAACAGCTGTTGTCTCTGGCATCAACGAATTACCAAAATGATGACTCTTTTATTTGTAAACTCATACATGTAGGATGTAGGACCACAAAGTTAAACTTTTTCATTGGTTGATTATTAACTTTTGTAATATAGTCAAGTGTTATACAGTGCGGGGGAATAAGTGTTACCCCCCCCCCCTATTAACTACTCTATTTTTATATCTTAAGAAAAAAGCTCAAACAGGTCAATTTTTATATTAAACGTAGTATGTTATGACATAAAAGTTTCGAGCATGACATAATCCCCTTCGATTTTTTTAAATGAGAAAGTGCATCATGCGACACCTCATTTGAAACCTATTGAAACACTGATTTCACAAATGTATAACACTTCGGTTCAAAAATTAACGGAGTCTGAGTTATTAGAGAGTTTTAATCTTACCTTGCAAGAATTCAATGAATTCTGTTGGCTTGACGGTAGGTTTTTTCATTGGAGGGTTGGAAGTGTTTTGTCTTCAAATAAATCTTTCCTACTTTGTAAATTTTGGTAACTGAATTTAATCATTCAATGTAATAAATTACAAGTAACAACGTACTACTCTCGTATAACTCATAATCCGTTAATCTCGCATAACTCAGACTCGTTAATTTTTGAACCAAAGTGTTATACATTTTTGAAATCAGTGTTTCAATAGGTTTCAAATGAGGTGTCACATGATGCACTTTCTCATTTAAAAAAAATCGAAGGGGTAACATCCCCATGAAGAGGGATTATGTCAGGCTCGAAACTTTTATGTCATAAAAGTCATACTACGTTTAATATAAAAATTGACCTGTCCGAGCTTTTTTCTTAAGATATAAAAATAGAGTAGTTAATAGGGGGGGTAACACTTATTCCAACGCTCCAAATTACCTATTCTTGTTCTATTGTTTTCCTATTTTTTAAATCCATATTGAAGTATACCCTCTTAAAAATCTTCTTTTTATTTTTTCATAACTTTCATAATTCATTTCCAAATAATAAATTAAAAAAAAAATGGTTTTCACTCCGAGTCATAAAAGATGTCTTTCATTAGTCTGAGGTTTTAAGGAATATGAATATATATGATTATCAAATAAGAAACACGTCGTCTCCACACAAATTTTAATCGAAAATATATTTTGCAATTAATTTAGCAGATCACGACACATTAATTTAATAAAATAAAATAAATAATAAATAAAATTTGCGTGGAGACGAATTTTATTTCTTATTTGATGAACTTGGTCTTTCACTTTGAGTATGGACTACTATTTACTTACATATGATTATGATTATACTGCTTCTTGAGCATGTAGAAGCATATTAGGAGAATCAGTTCGTGTTCTCTGTAGGCTTTGTTACTGTGTTTTTACACAACCTTAGGCACTGCACTGTTAATTTTTGACCCAACAATGAATGGTGGTTGTACAGTTGAATGTTTTGAAGATCATTTGATATTGAGAAATTTATTCAATTCATTCTACAGATCTAGGTAATAGTAGGTCATTGGAATTTCACATAGTTGATATTGGACACATCCAACAGACGGTAACAATTAAAAAAGCTTGTCTCTTTTCACCACATTGGGAAGTAGATGGTTCCCTTCTTGATTTCAATGTTTTAATATGAGGCTGAGTGATGCCTTAACAAGATTGTAGACAGGGACATTTTTATATTTCATATACTGATTGTAATATTAATGACAAGATTTGGTTGCTTTTAACATAATTTGTTAGCAAAATGATTATTCACAATAATCCTAAAAATTTTTCATGATTATCCAAAGTAGCTACCAATCCATTTTCATTCAAAACATTTGAATGTTTAGAATAATCAATTTGTTGATTTTCTTTGTCAGTCATCTGCCCCCCAAGTGCATCTAAGATTGCATTTCCAGCGCAGATATCCCATTTTTTAATAGCAGTTACATGCAAGTATGCATCTACTTCCTTATAGGCTACTTGTAAAGACTTATAGCCTGAAACATATAAATTCACTATAGGTATATGAGGATAGTTTCAGTTATCGAGGACATGAACTGAAATGTTACAAGTGAACCTTGACATATGAAGGGTACACAGAAGAATATGAAATGCCACTCAGAAATAATTTTGAGAAAAACGAATTTTAATGTTTGTAACCATAACGTAGAGAAGTTCATATCTTTAAGGGCCCATTGCACCGTAGACAAAACTGTAGATTAAATCTTAAACCTCGATTAGTGTCTATGATAATCAATAGACACTAATCGAGGTTTTGGATTAAATCTACAGTTTTGTCTACGGTGCAATCGGCCCTTAGTTATCCTGAAAATTATTTTTTAATATTTTATTCAATTATGTAAGTGTCCCAAGCTCAGTAGTTTGAGTGTTGGAACTCTAGGACCTGGAGCTTCATGGTCAATCCTGAAGCTAGGAAATATAGTAGTGGCCCCATTCACTTTTGGGTCGAAAATAAACTGTACCATAAGGACACAGTTAAAAAGCCTACACAGAGAACAACTGATTCTCCTTACTCGCTCAAGCGACAAGCTTATGATGGGTCTCATCGGAGGACCTAGGAGTGTCAGTATAATCCTAAAATCATTGCTTCATTTACAATAAGTATCTTCAGAACAAGAATTTACTTTCTTTCACAGAGTTTTTCAATTGTGATATAAGCTTTACCTTTTTCTAAGTTTTGCTAAACTACATATTAATGGACATTTCGTGTTTCTAATATGTACCCTTCATATTCATAATATGTTTGATGTTGAAAGTAAATACATATTTCCAATTTAATCTCAACACATTCAATAATTTGTGAGTGTTCTCACCTGCTCCAGCTGCCTCAATAAGTTCATAGTTTTCAAGTTTTTCACTAAGTATTTCCTTGATTTTTCCTTTATGAGATCTTGATATTGAGATTTTCAAGTTTTTGCCATCTACCTTAAAATTTGTCATTCTACAATTGGAGAGAATTCATTATAACAAGAAAGCACATGTATTGTTTCACATTGCCCCTTTTTGATTTTTGAAATGTTGTTTGGTTGAAAATTAAACTCATATTTTATAACTTTATGGCTTCACACACAGGTTTCTAAACCCAGTTGTAAAATACTGTAGGAATGAATCAGATCACAAGAACTTTTTCATTTCATTGTGTTTCATTTGTTATATTACTGTCTGTGATTTAAGAAAATGATGAATAAATTTATTCTTATTCTTCTAAAGCTGCTGTTCCTACATCAAATTTAACAACTAAAAGAAGCTAGGTACACCTGAAGAAGAAATTCTTTTCTCCAGAGTGCAATAGCTAGGTTTCCTTGAAGGAAGGAAATTCCTTCCCAAATGAAAACAGAATATTGAATGAGCAATATGCCTATATAAGCAAACTGTTACAATTATGTAATCCTTATTCAAAATAATAAATTAGCTGTGACATTCTCTGAACATTGGACATTATCCCTTTGAATTTCCTCTTCTATAGCTTATAATTTTTGCTAAACAAAAATGTTTACCTTGCTACTTGCATCCAAATCTGTAGATCTAGCTTTTCCAACCCATGCCCATGAGGTGATATTTTCAAAAGGCTTATGTATCACTCCAATAACTGGTTTTCCATGTAAAGCAATACATACCATAGTAGTTACATACTGATATAACTTTTCTGGAATTCGCAAACTTGAAATTATATCTCACACCACATCTCAAAAAATTCATAAGGTAGTGAAGTAGGTTAATCAATGAAACCAGTTTTATTGAATACAATTATTCATTGAACTTTAGCTGTATTTAGCTTTAGAAGTATCATTGCATAAAACTGGTATCATCAGTATGCCTTCCAGCTAAATGTTTTCATAAATATTACTTTCAAATTGTGATTTAATAATTTTGTAATAATAACAAAACGACAACCTGTGAATTCATGAGTTGCATCTAGGGGATCAATCCAAATTGTTAAATCTTCAGCATTGACCCATTCGTCCTCTATGAAATTTAAGTTATTTAAATCATCTTCATTCATCTTTCCTGTTTTGTCACTTGCTGAACACAAAGTATCCAACTCTTCTGATATAATATACAAATTTGGAAATTTATGCTGAATGGTTTTCACCATTATGCAATGAGATAAATAATCAGCACTTGTAACTTTATCCTCCAAACCTTCTCTTGTTAATCCTTTATTTTTTATAATCAAATTATTCTTATTTTCAAGGATAATGTATCCTCCTCTTTGAGAAGCAAATAAAGCAAAATTAAGGACCTCTTTCAGATTAACTTTTCCACTAGAAGTCCTACGATGGATTAAATAAATGATAATCATACAACTGAGTATTGAAATTATAGTAGTTTTATTGAACCGCATCATTCAATATGTGTATGTGATAAAATAATTAATCTTCAGAAAAATTAATGTTGTGTTCACAATTTTCCCATTTTTAGGTTAAGTTATTAGACTAAAGCAGGGAAAAGGACTAAAGACGTTCCATTTCTACAGGTTTATTCACTGATATCATCCAATTTTTATGAGTATTATCCTTGTTCAAATTCTTCTATATTCATTAATCTTATCTGATCTTATTATTATAAAAATAAAGGTAATAAATAATATAAATAACATTTGCTTTTAGCAAAACCAAAGACCTCTTTGGGAAAACGTTGAGGTTATGTATCAAGCTTGAAAATGAATATTTGACATTTTCTCAGTTTTTTTTTCGATATTTTGAAAACTGTTCGAATGTATACAATGGTTTCAACAGAAATGTATTCAGAATTGAGTACTGAATCATATCAAAAACGAAAATATTGAAAAAAATATTTTTTTAACAAATTTATTTCCACTCCTGGTACCTATAACCGGAAGTGCTCAAGCTCCAAAATTAATTTAGGTCTGTACTCTGTAGTGAATTTCCAACAATATCATAATCCCAATTTTCGGATTTCGAATATATCCAGTTCTCCAGAAACGTCTAATAGGCACCCTGTATTGTTCGCGGTTGTTCGAGAAACTCTTCGCTCAGATACTTACCCCCCTTTAATTTCTGTCTAACAGAAAGATTAAGTAGGCTCAGTACCTTGAATTACGATGATCAATTTCATAACACTCTTGTTGGTATTAACCTTTCTCATTAGTTAAAACTGCACCAGAAAATTAAACTCAAACAAGACGTATTGTAACCTAAAACATGATATGATTGTGAATAATATTTTGAATGAATAACACTGATATAAATACCTTCTCAACAATTTTTAATTCAATACTAACTAATCTGCTCAGAACACGATAACAACTTCTGAATATCCATCAAGAATACCTGAGTATGAAACAAAATATTATGGCCCAAAAGCACGCGAAATATACAAGATTCCAAAACATTACTCATTTTCTAGTTTGGAATTTTTGCCGAAAGAGAGCGTTTTGATCTTTGGATTTGCACACTAACACAACCCTGGCTAGCTTTTTTCTGTGAGCTTCCAACAGACCTGTCTGTGCTAGTTCTGTGGTTTATGGCATTCGTTTCATCTCTTTGGTTTCATAAGGTGTTCTGTGGTATTTCCATGTATATTTCGAGATGTAATAATTATTTTTCCTGAGTTGATTTGAAAAATTTTTGAGTGAATAGGTATAAGAAATTAAGTGATATGCGGTATTGATTTTGAATGAAAATTGTTCGTTGAATGATTCTCTATTAATAGTACTTATAATGACTCAATATTTGCCACCAAATTTATTAGCTTTATTCGCTCCACGCGATCCTATTCCATATATTCCTCCGGCAGCCAAACTACCACATGAGAAGAAAAACAGGGGATATTTAGGTGTTGGACATTTCCTGGATTTGTTCGAGGTAATTTTCTTTTTTAAAGTATAGTTTTTATTTAGTCAGCAATCAGTATAGTCCACAAGCTGAAGCAACTGATCAAATATGGCGTCCTACCGAAGAGATGCCTGCGGGTTGTCTTGGATTATAATCATCTTGTTACCTTTAGGTCATTTTATAACAAGTTTTTTCAGAGTTAATCAAAATTGAATGTTAATCACCTATGCCATACTTACTCCTTTGGGTTTGGAATTAAATAATTTATTTTGTCATTCTAGGATCCTAAGGATACTCCACCACCAACAAGAGTCGAAACAAGAGAGGAAAGGTTGGAAAGACGAAGACGAGAAAGAGCAGAGCAAGTTGCTTATAAACTTGAACAAGAAATTGCTGTTTGGGATCCAACTAATGTACCAAATGCAACAGCTGATCCCTTCAAAACCCTCTTCATAGCAAGAATTGTGAGTTTTTGTCAGTTAATTGAAATAGAAGTTTTCCAAAGTTTATTGCAATATTTTAACTGTGCTACATTCTATCTGATTTTGGTTGGAAAACATAATTACTGTTATACTCTGGTTGTCTGATCAGTAATTCTTCAAATTTGTCCATGTGAAAGTTTTGTATTTAGGTAACCCATAGTGCTCTTGAGCTTTAATTGAGACCAATGCCAGACCAGATCATTGATTAAAAAAAGTTAATCTGGACCAATTAATATTTTGGAACATTTTTCTGAGCCAAGAAAACAGTTTAATAGGTGACCTAAGAAAAACTGGATTTTATTCCATTTCCAGCATATCATGAGTTAATTTAATCATATACTATACCAAAAGGGTAACTCTGTGAACCGACCCGAGGAAATCTTTCGAAAAAGTGGGTCCCAAAGGAATCTTAAAATTGCAGCTAAGCTGCAATACAGCGATAAAATTTTTATACGGTCGAGAAGAGGAATAATCGATTCATACGACTCATATAGGTGAAATTTCGATTCTCGAGGCGATGTAGTAGTGTTTTTAAAAAATCGAAAAGGGCAATTTTAAACTCAAAAAAACTTTTGTCTCAGATATACTGGCCGTGATGTAAATATACAGATCGGAAAAGGAAAGGTTAATGCAAAATATCTTGGTATTCATAATTCTTCCATTTCTTCAGAAAAATTGATCAAACCTTGACATTTTGCCTATAATATCACCCAATTTGCAGAGGTCTACCGATAAGGATAACTACTTAATAGGTAGATCTAGGGCAGGCATGGGCAACCTACGACCCGCGAATAGAATTTTCTTGGCCCGCCAATAAATTTTTGCACACACGACGCACCACGCACCCCCAAATTAGCTCTTCAAATTTCAGAAGAAAAAATACTATTCAAGTTTTCATTTCTAGCATGCTTCTTCGAACATTTCCGCGTCTATGCGATAACTAATGTTCGATGCATGGAGAGATTGAGTTCAAAGCGGACGATGTTCTGAAAAACTTCTATCGTTAGTTATCTTTGCGAGACTTTTATGTGAGATGTGTTTCTAAAGACAAGTATCCAAATTTAGTCAATTTCATATGTCGATTCATGTCTCTTTTCGGCGGTACTCATTGCTGTGTGCAATTTTTCTTAAAAATAAATAATCACAAAATCAAAGAACTCATCAAGGATTATGGATTCTAATTTGGAAAATACCTTACGTGTAGCAACAACATCAGACTCACCTAATATTGATGCTCTTGTGAAGAAAACGCAATCCCAAATGTCTTATTAGTCAAAAACTAGTGATTGATGAGTTACGGAAATGTTTTTTTGTTGAATTATATCCGTTTGAATATTTTTTCATTTTTTCTATTGTAAAGAACGTAAGGTTCATTTCAATTTTGTTTGTTGTATAAATTTTATTACTGTTAGAAATTTTATTTTGGCCCGTGGTCTACTAAAAATTTTTCTATTTGGCCCTCTCCAAAAAAAGGTTGCCCATGCCTGATCTAGGGGCTCTACTAGTACTTTAAGTTGATTTCACTTCAATTTGTACTTACCATGATATATTCAATTTATCTCAACTCTTAATTTGAGCAGCATTCTTGAGGCAACGGTTCTCCTTTGGTTGAAATTGATTCAATTTGATTATCCTGTATTTCTTCAAAATTGAAAGAAACTAACTACCTACATATAATGTAGTCCATGTACTCACTTTCAGTTTAATTTCATCAACTATAATTTAGAGGATTGGCACATGGTTTGAAATGGTGAAGGTTTCTGCAAATGAGTTCTGAATCATATTTTATACTATCAAAGAATGACTTTTTGGTTCAATATTTTCATTAAATACTAGCTGTGACCCATGATTTCACTCACATAAAATTTGTTTATAGGAAAGAGCATATACTACTGAAATCAGTCATACTTAGCTATCAATTCTATTTAAAGAACCACCCCTATAAAGTTGGCAGTGCCATATGCGAGAAAATCAATGGGGATTTCCAGTACCTCAAAATATGCACATGACGTAATGAAGGGCAGTTTATAACACATTTATAACCATTTATTCACTCTGAATTTTGAAGAACTGATTAATTAATAATTATTCGATATTGAAAATGTGATTTCAACACTTGTGAATTCAAACGTCCCTTTGCTGTGACGTCAGTGGCTCAGTTTGTAATATGATTGGTTGAAGTTTCTAATGGAGGAAACAAAGCCCAGAGGAACGGAGAGACACGCCGCTGTTGTCAAGTCTTTGTAAAATCTCTGAATTTATTCATAAATATATTCAGTAATCGTATTATTATTTGATGTGATCACTATAATGTTTTTGAAACATCGTCATTTATATTAATTTGATTTTCATTGAAGTTGATATAATACTCATTATATGAAAATACAAATGATTATGTGGCAACCACGCCTACAAATTATGAATAAAAACATAACCTTCCTACACATAATTCTATACCTATAATTTGATCCTTGTAATTAAAAGTGAAGCATCTAGAAGGCTCTGCCTAGGGTCAGTGAGATTATTGCGCATGTGCGGTAGCGGAGAGTGGGAGAATAGGGGCAACATGGCGATCAGCAATTGACAACAATCTGTTTGTATTGAGCTTCATATGGTATCCATGGATACATGATGACATGTCCCTTTCTCTTCTCCCAACGCATGCGTATAGCGACAACTGACCCTGGATTTAAGGGGAACGATTGCCACACTTTTGTATACTTATTAGCCACTACTTCGATGACTGAACACATGGTGATTGCACTGATTAGATTTTGTTTCGATCAAATTGAGAATATCGGCAAGATTTCGTTTTTTCCACTTCAGGTGGCGCTTTTCACTAATTATGACTGATTTTTATTAGTTATGTCAAATATTCGAATTTATTCTGGTGAACATGTTGTGTCAATAGCCGATAATTTTGTCTAGCAATAATTTGGGAATATATTCTCGACATTTTATTCATATCAGGAAAAGTATAAGTATTTCACCATATAAAAATGTCATTCTATGTGTTGGGTGGTTCAGTGGTTTTTTAGGGTTCTTCTTTACATTTAGCGAGTAGAGTCGTTTTGTTTGACCAAATAACAAGATGTACCAAATTTCCAAAGATTTATTCCCAAATTAATCCATCAGTTTTCACAAATTCCAAATTATAACAGTTATTCATATATACGTCGTATCAGTCGAGTCGAATTTCTCATTCTTAATTCAATATGTTTTTAAACGGGAACCTCTGCTTATCGCGCCAGCAAGAACAGAACATATGGGTCTATTTACCTACCTTTTTCAATTCCCGATCAATGAAAATAAATATAATAAAATATAAGGTGAATTTATGCAGACTCCCAACATTCTGCCCCCTTGAAGCATTTTGCTTCAATTATATTAAGTTACTGGTAGTGGACAGAGCTTAGTAATAGGACGAATGAAAGTTCCGGTTTGTGTCCTCAATTCTACTACGCGTACCTTACCATCGGAACCAGGAAGTACCTTGACAATCCGTGCAAGCGGCCACTTTAAAGGAGGCAGATTCTCATCTCTAATGAGAACTAAAGTGTTTTCCTCTACATCAGCCACTGACTTATGCCATTTGGCTCTAGTCTGCAGTTGGTGTAGGTACTCAACAGACCATCTCTTCCAAAAATGCTGAGTTAATTTTTGACATAGTTCCCAATATTTTAATCTATTAACTGGCAGCTCTGTGAAATCTTTTTCTGGCAATGCCATCAACGGCTGACCTATCAAAAAATGACCGGGCGTCAAACAGTTGAAGTCATTTGCATCACTAGAGATGGCACATAATGGTCGAGAGTTTAAGACGGCTTCAATTTGAGCTAAACAAGTAAGCTGTTCTTCAAACGATAAAATTAAACCGCCAAAGACTCTTTTCAAGTGATTTTTCATCGATTTAATATTCGACTCCCAAAGACCTCCCCAGTGTGGACTATTCGGTGGTATGAATTTCCAGGTTATCTCCCTCACAGTCAAAAAGTCAAATATTTCCGAAAAGTTATTCCCTTTAAAGAAATTACGAATATCTGTCAACTCATTAGCAGCACCCCGAAAATTGCTACCATTATCGCTCCATATTATTTCCGGATAACCGCGACGTGCCATAAATCTTTTAAGTGTGTGCATGAACGCTGACGTACTCAAGTCCGAAACCAACTCGATATGCACGGCCTTCGTCACCATGCATATGAATAGTGCAATATAAGATTTAGAAATAATCGATCTTCGTAAACGAGATTCCCTTATTAATATGGGACCAGCATAGTCTATTCCTACTCTCTGAAAGGGTTTAGCAATTGTTATTCGATCTGAAGGAAGATACCCCATTATTTGCTCACGAGTCTGAGCTTTAAATCTGAAACATTTAACGCATCCTTTAAGTGCAGATTTAATTTCTCTTATTCCGTGTATTATCCAATATTTAAGTCGTAGATTCGCTAACACTGTCTGTGGCCCGGCGTGTAGTAATTTAAGATGCTCCGAGACAATCAACAATCGAACTACGTGATTCTCAGAAGGTAAGAGAATTGGAAATCTACGATCATAATTGAGAGGTGCATTTGCAAGTCTGGTATGCAATCTTATAAGTCCATGACTATCAATACACAGATTCAAATTTGCGAGAGGGCTTCCCTTTATTTCTTTATTATTTTTAATGTTAATTATTTCATTTTGGAAATGTTCTTTTTGAATTATCTTAATAATTTCAATTTCCGCAAGAATCAATTCTGAAACTGAGAGAGGGCCAAGCTGTCTACTATTTTTATCACGGCAATTTCTAATGAACCTCAGACAGAAAGACATACATCTTATTAATCTGAAATATTTCGAAAAATTCTTGTATGGAAATTGTTCAATTCTCACAGTCTCTGCACATACAGCTGTCGCTAATGAAACCTTTTTAAGTTCGTGAATACTTTCAACAGGTTCCGAATTCAAATTGAAATTTTGATCCAGGGGCGGATTAACCATGTGGGAGGCCTCTAGGCAGTGCAATTTATGGGGCCCCTTTTCAATTCAATTTCTTTCGTGCACGGGACACGCAGGGCACGCGGGGCCCCTAGCTGATGCGGGGCCCCTAGGCAGTCGCCTACTCTGCCTAATGGCTAATCCGCCCCTGTTTTGATCAATCGAAAATTCACCATTTAACAGAGTAGGACCTGTCCACCAACTCTTACATTTATTCAATTCTTGTGGAAATATACCGCGTGATAAATGATCCGCTGGATTTTCTGCTGAGTTTATGTGCAACCAAATACAATCACCAGTTAATTCTTGGATTTCAGCTACCCTATTTGCAACAAAAGTCTGCCAACGAGTGGGCGATGATTGCAACCAACATAAAACTATTTTAGAGTCACACCATAGAAATGTTTTTTCCACCGGATATTGTATGACCGATTTCATTTTATGAATTAGTTTTGATAGCAAAACCGCTCCACACAATTCAAGTCGAGGAAGGGATATTGTTTTTAAGGGAGCTACCCGAGATTTGGAGCACAATAAATTACAGGAAATATCCTCATCATGATATACAGCTCTTAGGTATACACATGCCCCATATGCCTTGGTGGACGCGTCTGAAAACCCGTGAATCTGTACCGATGTTATTTTCTTATTTTTAAATACACAGCGTGAAATAGTCAATTTCGAAAGATCGGCCAAATTATTCGAAAACCTCCGCCATTTTTGCAATAGGTGTGGGTTTAATTCGGAATCCCAGTTCAGCTTTTCTAGCCAAATTTCTTGCATAATCATTTTTGCGATAACCACACAAGGACCTACCAAACCCAGAGGGTCGAAAATTTGAGCGATGGATGACAGAACTTGTCTTTTAGTTTTTGAATCAGAGGGATGAATCGATGGTGTCGTAATCTGAAAATTATCCAACTGTGTGTTCCAAGAAATGCCCAATACCTTATTAGAGAAATTATCATCAGAAATTGAAACCATCGAGTCGTTTGTATTTTCGTTAAATCCTGAACAATTAGAGTGCCACTTGTGTAATTTAAATCCGTATGAATTTAGAAGTTCGATCAGTTGTGACTTAACAATATGTAATTCTGATAAACTTTCCGAACCAGTTAAAATATCATCCATGTAACACTGATTCAGCAGCGAGTTGGAAGCTAAAGGGAATTTTGGTTTTTCATCCAAGGCAAGTTTTTTAAGACAACGGGTTGCCAAAAAAGGAGCACCCCTAGTGCCGTAAGTGACAGTTTGCAACTCGATACATTTGAGTGTGTCTTCCGGATTTTCGCGCCATAAAATATTCTGTAATTTCCTGTGGTTGGGAGAAATCCAAATCATTCGAAACATTCTTTGAATATCCGTGGTTAATACAAACTTGAACAATCTAAAACGAATTAGAATGTCGAACAAGTCCGGTTGTGTAGGAAACCCTTTAAGCATTATATCGTTCAATGATAATCCAGAGGTGGTTTTCATAGAAGCATCAAATACTACCCTGAGAGGTGTAGAAGTGCTGTTTGTTTTCACAATACCGTGGTGAGGCAAAAAGTTTTTACCTTGATACGTCTTAGGATTGTTTGAATCAAATTCAACATACTTTGCATGTCCTAAATTAACATATTCCTTTATGAAATCAATATAATTATTTTTATATGTTTCATCTCGTTGGAATTTTCTCTCTAAAGACGAAAATCTCCTTAGTGCTGACTGAAATGAGTCACCTAATTTATTTATATCTTCCGGAGAAGAAAATGGAATATCAACCTGATATGAACCATGATCTACTCGAATAATTGAATCGAGAAAACGCCTTTCGCATATTTTATCTTCCGCGGATAATAAACGTGTATTCGATATTTCCTCTAACTGCCAAAATCTGGGCATGAATTCATTTAAATTTATTTCATCAGAGCGCGAAGAAAATTCATTTGGATCGGAAAATGCAAAATGACAACTATAATTTAATGTTGAGGCCGTTCGACCAGCCACAAGCCAACCCAGATAGGAGTTCTGTAATATAGGTTGCCTTTCACCTAACTTGATAATTTCTGGAATTATCAATTCAAAGTATAAATCTGCTCCGATGAGCAAGTCAATGTAATCGGGATTGTAGAAATGAACATCAGCGAGTTTAATGTGATCTGGAATACTGAAAGTATTTCTGTTAATCGGTGACTGAGGTAGTTTTGTAGTTATATTTTCCAAAATTGTACAAGTTAGTTCGAATCTTTTAGAATAATGAATTGATTCAATAGAAAGGTTCAACATTCTGGAAGCATTCGTTACCGTTCCCGAAATACCACTTATGTTGTGAACCTTGTAAAAACTCTTTAGATTTAATTTTTGAGCTAACCTGGATGTAATAAATGACATTTGACTTCCACAATCTAGTAATGCTCGGGCTTCTATTCTACTTCCATCGCTGTCAAGAATATTCAATCTAGCAGTAGCCAATATAACATTTTGAGTTTCATCTTTCAATCTACCAGCATGACAAGAACCTACCATTGCCGGAGTTGCCGAAATTTCTACATGAGATGATTGCGCATTGGCATTACTAGTACTCGGGCCATTGTTACTACCAACAATATTGTTGTTTGCACTATCATTCAAACACACCTTATGAACCAGATTCGAGTTGTGACAGAGAAGAGTATTATGCCTCCTATTGCATTTTCGACAACCGCTGGACATACAATTTGTGACAGTATGTTTTGAACCCAAACAATTATAACATAATCGATTCTGTTGTACAAATTCCCTTTTTTTCTCTAGCAGTGTGTTCTTGAATTTATCACAGCTATAAATTGAATGACCTCCCACCTTACAGAAAAAACAATTTTCACGAGTTTTGTCCCTGTCTGATTTGCGTGATATTTGAGTTTGAAATTTAGATGAAAAATTAACTACCTTTGAGCTAACCCGCGTATCCAGCGCAGATATATTTTCCAATGCACGGCATCTCCTTTCAACAAAGTCCATGAAACTTTCAAAGTTTGGCAATGTTGAACTGTTTTTTTCTAATTCGTAAGCTTTTTGTGTTTGGAAATCTAATTTTTTAGACAAGAGAAAAACAAGAATAACATCCCAATTGTGAACCGGCATTTTGAGAGCCTGTAGAGAATTGAAATTTTGCCTTACCTTTATAATGAATTGTCTCAAATTTCTTGAATCTCCCCTTGTGACCGGGCTTACTTCAAGCAAACCACTTAAGTGCATATTTATAGTAATTAATTGATCTTCATACCGCTTGCTCAGAATGTCAAGTGCTACTTCGTAATTTTCATTGGTTAGTAACAAATCCTGAATCAAAGTTAGAGGTTCATTTTTTAAGCCAGATTTCAAGTATGTGAATTTCTGTACATCACTAAGACCTTCATTATTGTGAACAATAGCATCAAAGAGGTTTTTGAATGAATTCCACTCTGAATGTTTCCCTGTGAATATGGGTATGTTAATACTTGGTAGGTTAATTTTTGTACTAGAAGATTCATTGATCGAGCTTTGAAGAACGTTTTGAAAAGTTGTATTTTCCCGTTTTTTGATTTGTCCACTAAGTTGCTTAATTCTAGCTAATAGAGACAAGTATGTACCTTCGGTATCGCTTCTATCGTTATCTTCTGAATCTAATTCCTCTATATCTTCCTGTATGTCACTATATTTCTCGTAAGCTTGTATAAGCAGAGTTTCCCGTGTGAGGAATTCATTAATGTCAATATTTGTATCTAGCTTATTAATTACAAAATTCTCTATTCTAGTCATAGTGCCCTTTACAGCTGCACGTTTCCTTTTCAGTTTTTCAATATCCATTATTTTAATATAAATTTTAATCCAATAGAACGTTAAAATTCCAAATGAAATTTTGATTATTAATCAATTATAGTCTAGAATATGAATCAACTACCTATAAATTTATAAATTCGAAACAAATTCAGATCTTAATTGAGTGGTATTATATGAAATGGGAGAAAACAAGTATCTATAAGTTAATATGCGAATTCCAAATAAAAATATTTCGTAAATGTCCAATATCTTAAATCAAATATATTCGAGCTCAATTAGAACTAGTAGTAATGGAGTGATCTGACCTTAGTTGAATTTCTTCACCATAAATGACCAATTTGTAGGGAGCTTATGTCCTGAAGTTTCTTCACCATCGAGAGAGGATACCTGAATTTGATTTGTGTGATGTGATGTGCACAGTAGTTTCTGCCCTTATGTAGTTGTGAATGTTCCTTGATAAGTGATAATAATGTTCCTTGATGAGTGATAATGATGTTCCTTGATGAGTGATGATGATGTTCCTTGATGAGTGAAAAAACGTGATGTCTCTTCAATTTTCCAATCTGTAGTCCCCTTTTTGCAGCGATGAAATTAATATTCCTTGTCCAAATCCAAATGGTCAAACACACAGGTTTCCCGGCCGATGCACCAAATGTTGGGTGGTTCAGTGGTTTTTTAGGGTTCTTCTTTACATTTAGCGAGTAGAGTCGTTTTGTTTGACCAAATAACAAGATGTACCAAATTTCCAAAGATTTATTCCCAAATTAATCCATCAGTTTTCACAAATTCCAAATTATAACAGTTATTCATATATACGTCGTATCAGTCGAGTCGAATTTCTCATTCTTAATTCAATATGTTTTTAAACGGGAACCTCTGCTTATCGCGCCAGCAAGAACAGAACATATGGGTCTATTTACCTACCTTTTTCAATTCCCGATCAATGAAAATAAATATAATAAAATATAAGGTGAATTTATGCAGACTCCCAACACTATGGTCAAGTCATAATCACGTCATAATTGACTTTGGCAGATCAGCTGTTGATTAATCAATCAAATCGATCAAGGGAAAAAGGACCGTAATGACGTTGTATGACATAATTAGTGAAGAGCGCCACCTGAAGTGGAAAAAACGAAATCTTGCCGATATTCTCAATGGGAGACTTCGGTCCAAGTTGCCAACCCAAAAATTTCGCGTTTTTTCTACCAATGGGGAAGGGGAATTTCAGAACAAATTTGTAATGATCAGCTTCACATTATTCATAAATATCCGTAAACTTCGACTCGGATTTGCAAACCAGGTAATTAGAGCAAAATATCGATATTTGTAAAGATCATCTCTGATTGGCTGAAAGTTGTGTTGGATCTCCTGGTTCACGTCAACAATGTCAATGGACCAACGATCTGTCAAGACAAACAGTAAACAAACCGATTGTTTACTTTGTGTTACGAGTAATACGAGTGAACAAAAGAATAAATATATAAGTTTGAAAACCAGAAATAATGACCAGGTGTTCCTACAAAAATTGCAAAAGTGATTCACGAAAAAATAAGACAATCAAGTTTCATCCGTTTCCCAAAAAAAAAAACTTGATGAAGTGCCTCAAATGGATAAAATTGTGTGGCAATGAAAAATTGACCCCGGATAGTATAGATAAAAATACGTATATATGCAGTAAACACTTTTCTGGAAGATTCTCTTATAACTTGTATCCAAAACCATTTTTGCAACTACAGGTAGACTCTGATGAAAACAATTTCGACAAAGACTGTGCTAGTATCCCCCATGATTCTGAAACAGATGGTCAAACCGATTTGAACCGAGACTTGGCTAGTATTCCCCATGATATTTCTGAAACTGATTGTAATAATGTAGCCACTCAGACTGATAGAAATGATTCCATATTTTTATATAGTAACCTGAAAAGAAACGAGAAACGTTTCAAATATTTAACAGGACTACTTCCACTACAATTTGATGCACTCTATAATTTTTTGGATCCCTCTGTGATGGATAAACTGAATTATTATCATAAATATAAAAATAAAAGAATTCGATACAACACAAATAAATGCTACTTATCTAACCGTGATAGATTGTGTTTAACATTGGTCAGACTAAGGCGTGGTTTTACTTTAGATGATATTTCCTTTATAACTGGTGTAAGTAGAAACAGTGTTTCTGTGATATTTTATACTTGGATACAGTTTATGTACCATCAGATATCAAGCATTAGAGAGGACATGTTTCGGGCTGGTAGACATATGAAGAATAAACCATATTGTTTCAAAAACTTTGAAAGAGAATCGATAACTATAATTATTGATTGTACAGAAATAGCAATGCAAATGCCATCGAATTTCCGTCAACAAGGTAATACATTCTCAAATTACAAACACTCAAATACTGTAAAATTTCTATTGGGGATATGTCCATCTGGAGCAATCATATATGTCAGTGAAGGATTTGAGGGATCAATTTCTGACAAGGAAATTTTTGAGAAAAGTGACATTAGAAACTTTTTAGAAGAAGGAGATGTTGTTATGGCAGATCGAGGTTTTCTGATACAAGATTTATGTGATGAGATGAAAATAAAATTATGTAGACCACCACTACTAATGGAAAGGAAAAGATTATCAGGGGAAGAGGAGTTGTTAACGAAAAAAATTGCCAAAGCTAGGATACATGTCGAGAGAGCTATAGGTAGAATGAAAGCATACAGAATCCTTTCGAAGAAGTGTCCCATTCTTTTGAATCCTATTATATCAAATATATTCTGTGTTGTTTCATTCCTGGTAAACTTCGAAGAACGGTTAGTTAAATGATAACTAAATTTGAACTGCTTTTGAAAGTAAACTGATCGACTGATCCCAAAGTGGTTACAGCAGAATTTGATTCAGATATTAAAGACACTTCACTTGTATGATATTGTATACTTGTATGATTATATTTTTCAGATGTTCACGTGAAATAAAAGATATGTAAGAAAATATTATTTATAAATATACCTAGAACAATTATGGCTTCTATCTTTACTAACTGATGTAATCCATCTAATTCTTGTTTTGATATCATGATCAGCCAATCGAAACTGAATAACTTTGATAGAGCAAGGTTCGAAAGATACATTCAATGGAATGTAGTATTGTACCTATATTTTATATAATGAAAAAAAAATGCATAGTACTGAATACATTTATTTACCATATTTTGTTGACTGTACACTGTGTCCCATTTTGGTTTAGACAAATATGGATTTTTCTAATTTTTGAACCTAAAATTTATTAAAGATTAGGTTGTGATACATCAATGTATTCAAAAAATTGCAAAAATTTGACGTTAAAATATACAGGGTGTTCCATTTAAAAAATACCAAGTTTGTGCCCAATCTCAAAAACAGTGCACTAAAAAAAATTTTCATATATGCCACCATATATCTGCGTATGATACACGAACACAGATAAAAACCTCTGAGGAAACTCTGTCTCCCCGAATAAGTGTAGGGATACTGAATTTGAAAAAAAAATATCCATGTTACAGAGCTTTTTGAAAACTAGCCTTTTCATCGAACTGGATGCAAGTATCTTGAAATTATATCTGTAACAAGAACAAAGAAGAAACACCGAGAAAGCAGTGAAAAAGAACTTCACCTGCTAAACAAAAACCTTTTCACGAAGTCCTAACACTCTCTTGGATCCTGAGGATCTTTCGATCAGGTCTGATCTTCCAAGTGATGATTCTTCTGTTCTTCAGGTGTTCGAAGAACGCTACAGGCCCCTTATGTCGGGGGATCATCTCCCATAGATTTAAAGTCGTTGTTTTTATGAAAAAATTAGCAAAAAAGCAGGTGCAAATTGAAAAAGTACACCTATTACATCTTCAGTTTGCAATTTTTACAAATAATTTATCATTTTGGATAGTCCTTAGATTTAGATATCGCACAATATTTATTCACTCAAATAATGGTATCACAACACTCAACTTCAGAGAAAATGATAGTTTTAAAAGCAGCAGAAATACTGATCCCAAATGTTTGTTGTTTGTTTATGCCAGCAGCCATTTTAACAGCTGATCGTGACAGATCGTTGGACTGGTCTATTGACATTATTGACGTGAACCAGGAGATCCAACACAACTTTCAGCCAATCAGAGATGATCTTTACAAATATCGATATTTTGCTCTAATTACCTGATTTGCAAATCCGAGTCGAAGTTTACGGATATTTATGAATAATGTGAAGCTGATCATAACAAATTTGTTCTGAAATTTCCCTTCCCCATTGGTAGAAAAAACGCGAAATTTTTGGGTTGGCAACTTGGACCGAAGTCTCCCATTTGGTCTAACGTCATTCCATTCAAAATTTTACGAGTGCTTACACCAGTATTCTAGGCATCTTAGCCACTACGCTCAAATTCTATATTTATAATTCTATGCCTTCTTATTTGTCAATATTCGACATCTTCTCTGCGTACCATAGAAAGGCGTTTCTTACAGTTTAGTCTAGGAGTATTCTATCATGGAATTATAAATATAGAATTTGAGCGTAGTGGCTAATGAGTATACTCCATTCACTTTTATGAAGTATCGCGGTTTGCCATGAAATTTTGACACATTTCACCGCGTATATTTTGAAAATGTTAGGTTATGGTCATTGCACTGTTAGATACGCCCACAACGTTGTCTTTTCTGCTAAAAAATCGTAGTAATTACGTATTTATCAAAATGTTCATTTACTTGGGGAAATTAATGAATTTAAGAAAATATTATGTTAATTCAGAAGACATTTAAATACATTTTCGCACAACCTGAAATACTCCAGCATGAAAATGTTGTAGTTCTACGAAACCTGCGCCACAGTTAAATCTTCGAAGAACTAACTCCATTTACAAAGTTGAAAAAGAGTAAATAGAAAGTAGACCTGGCAATGTCGCTTAATTTTCACGAGTGCCAACCTGCGTCTGTTCTAGGGGAAAAAACTTGATAAACCTAAATCATGGCCAACCGTGATACTTTATAAAAGTGAATGGAGTATACAAAAGTGTGTCAGTATACAAAAGGGTCAGTCATCGCTATAGGCATGCCTAGGGTGAAGAGAAGGGACTAGTATATTCTGTATCCATGGATACCGTATGTGACTCAATACAAACAGAGACAAATAACAAATCTGCACCCGCTGATCGCCACGATGCCCCTATTTTCACACTCTCCGTTATCGCACCTGCTCAATAGTCTCACTGACTCTAGGCCCAGCCCTCTAGAAGCTTCACCAAGGATCAAATTATAGGTATAGAATTATGTGTATTCTATACTCTATATTTTATACTCCTAGGTTAAGTCGACGACTGACAACCAGATCGTCACTATACACAGTTGCCAAATCCATTATTATTCTTACCACTAATCTGCACTTCTCAAAATGAAAATAATTATTAATGCTTCCTTAATTAACAGACCGGCCTATACAGGTGTCCCACTAGTGCCGCAGCGGACGATATACGCGTAACGGTTTGAGTTTTGCAAAATTTTTTGATGCAGACTTGATATACTCCAAGAAGAGCACAACCTAAAAATATTTTCAAATATATCGGGTGGCCCTCAAAAGAGGAATAGCGGGTGACTTTGTTTTTTCAAATGGGACACCTATATTCAATAGTGTTTTTCAATTCTCTGAAACTTCCTGCATGCTTTCGTATACTTTTCACATATTTTTATTCGAAATATTGGTCATTTTGACAAAAAAATGATACTTGTAGAGGCTATGTTATCCAATTATATTTCACGAACCCTTGCACATACCAATAACAGTTTTATATGGATTGAAAGACAAGACTTCGAAGTATCCTACCCAGCTATAATAAAGCATCTCCAGCATACAGTGTCCACAGAAAGACTATCAACATGACGAATTTCAAATAGAGTTTTCTTCATTTTTTCAAATGCAATGCATATAATTTTTTTTCATTATTGTAATCACCATTCATTTTACCTCATTTTTTGTCGAATACATGATATGCATATCTCTAAAGGAATAGGATTTTTGAGAGTTTTCCCTTCGAATTCACATTTACTTTCGAATTCAAAAAGCAGATTTGGCTTTTCTGTGGTTATTGGAGCTGTCAAATTATTCTATTCAAAATTAACGTCATTGCAGCTTCAATTCAAATCGTCATAGTTTTTACGGATTGGATGAATACTCACACAATGATGTGAAAATTCAAAATATACCAATGAGTTTGAATGTACAAGTTATGAATGCTTCAAAAAAACGAGTTTCAAAACTTCAGGATACAAAAAAGTGCCCGCTCTTATCCTTATACACAACTTTCTTCGAAAAAATGATATTCATAAGTTTCACAGACACGCAAGCAGATCTTCAAGCTCGCAAGCTCAAAGCTTGTTTGAAATTTTTGGAAGATTTGACGGTCCAAGTAGAAACATAGAAAATTATCAAAAATGTATTTTGAAAAATGGGTACAGAAAGCAAGCTTCTCTCTTCAGTAAGTGATTTCATCACAATTTTGAGTAGATACATCAAAACTTTCTATTTCCTTATTTCGCTATAATATAAATTGAAGCTTCAATGATGCTAATTTTGAGTGGAATAATTTTACAGTTCTCAATAGCCACAGAAAAGCCAAATCTGCTATTTGAATTCGAAGGTATATGTGAATTTTAGGGAAACATTTCGAAAAAGCGCTTAAAAATCCTTTTCCGTTAGAGATATGCATATCATGTATTTGACAAAAAATTGACTAAAATGAATGGTGATTACAATGATGAAAAAAAATTATTTGCATTGCATTTGAAAAATTGAAGAAAAATCGATTTGAAATTCGTCATGTTGATAGTCTTCTTGTGGACACTCTGTATTCTGAAGATTCTTTATTATAGCTGGGTAGAATACTTTGAAGTCTTGTCTTTCAATCCATATAAAACTGTTATTGGTATGTGCAAGGGTTCGTGAAATATAATTGGATAACAGCCTCTGCAAGTATCATTTTCTTGTCAAAATGGCCAATATTTCGAAAACTGTCGAATAAAAATATGTAAAAAGTATATGAAAGCATGCAGGAAGTTTCAGAGAATTGAAAAACACTGTTGAATATAGGGTGTCCCATTTGAAAAAACGAAGTCACCCGCTATTCCTCTTTTGTGGGCCACCCGATATATTCGAAAATATTTTTAGGTTGTGCTCTTCTTGTAGTATATCAAGTCTGCATCAAAAAAATTTGCCAAACTCAGACCTTTACGCGTATATCGTCCGCTGCGGCACTAGTGGGACACCCTGTATATACCAATTCTTACCTGTGTAGAATAGGGATGATTATTTTCAATTGAATTTCTCACCTATCAGCTTACTTGAGTCTTGAACTCTCTTTATCTTCAATTAGGAGGTCGTAAATTGAATGATTATGAAGCTTCATGGAGTACAAATGAAAATGTCATGATGATAAAAGAAAAACATCCAAAATCAACATTATATTATGATATTATCAGGAAAGTGAAAGTAAGGGCTTTTCAGGCTAATTCTTTTTTTGTGATTTGGCAGCACGTCATGACGAGTACAACCAATCAAAAATCTTATGTGCATACACACCCTGAATCAAAATAAAAACATTTCCTTGTTACCTCCTGCCGCGAAAAAGTGAATTCTAAAACCATTCATCATCAACCTTAGACAACATCAAATTTAATCTTAATATTCGAGCACTCGATTTGAAAGGTTTTGTTTTACATCATTTGAATAACACAACAAATGCGGAAATTAATTTTCGGAAAAGTTGAGCCTTGATAAAGGAGTGAATTACTCCGAAACGACGGCGAAATTTTGTAGGAAAATTTCAGTGTAATAAAGATTGTTGAGTCCAAATTACTGTCATCAATTTCTTTAAATTCGAATTAAATTTCATTCGAGACATGAATTATCGCTAGGCTAGAGTTATCGTTCGAATTCAATTTCATTCGAAATCAGACGTATCATTAGAGACCTTAGTGATCGCTCGAGTTATCATTCGATTCATGCGCACAAAATGGGATTTTAGTTCTGCGTCGATTATTTTCCATTTGAATGATCCATTATTATAATCGAAAAAAAATTTATAATCGAATGATCGATTATTTTTCATTTGAATGATAACATCACTACAATAACCGCGTTCGGTATTTCCTATCCGGAGTGCCAAGTAAAAGGGGCGAGGGGGTTTGAAAGGGGAAAAATGTCCAGGGGCCTGGGATCACAGGAGGATCAATCAAAAAATTCAAATGAATTATTCTAATGCCAAAAAATACCATTTTTATATTTTTTAAAACACATTAATGAAAAGCATGGAATCCATGGTTACCTTGTGTGGAATTTTTCTAGATAGTCCGACAATAGATGCATAGAAACCCTGGTGTAACGACTCCTAACTAAAAATCGTGACCAAAAATTTTAGATCAAAACGGCACTCTAGATTTGAGATCGGGTCCTAGGCATGTATACATGATGACGTATCGCTTCTCTGCGCCATCAAATGAGTTTAGCGCCTAATGAGTTGAAGAATTTTGTGTACTTATTAGCCAGAACGCTCACATTCTTTAATTGTAATTTTATGCCAGGTCTCTAGTTTGTACATGTTTCACAATTGCAATCTTTTTCAGAACTATGACACTTCAGAATCGAAACTAAGAAGGGAATTTGAAGTTTATGGACCAATTAAAAAAGTGAGTTATTGATACAGCTTCTTATATTTGTTATTCTCATCATTTTTTTCATCGAATTGTACCCTCCTGCCTTGACCCATTGATATTGGTAATCATTTCATGCTCCAGATAAATTGAGAAGTGTTTCATTTTCTAAGCCGAATATTACGTAAACGAATATGTAATAAGATCTTGAAAAAATGTTCACTGTCATACTGAAGAGGAAAATACCTTTTCAACAACATTTAGGACAACCCACCTTCTCTATCAATTTTAAGGGGTTGGGATTACCGCGCAGAGATGAAATGGTTCAATGATGGCTTTTATGTAAAGGAAAATCACCCCCTCCATGACAAAATTGACGAGTTCGAGCGATTTTCCGAAATCTTGATTTCTCTACTAGAAGATACCTTTGTTTCCTTTTCTATGTCGACACCCTGAATCTATGTTAATGCTCAACTACAGTTCGGTACATGTAGCTTTTTATGATTAACCATCTTTTCCAGATTTTCCTGATCCATAATAGCATAAATGGAAAACCCAGAGGGTATGCCTTTATTGAATATGAGCATGAACGTGACATGCATTGTAAGTATAGAACATGATCTTAGGATAATCGTCAAGAGGGCCACTTTAATGATTTGCTAGGAATGATTACGGGCCGTTGTTAGTTTCATCGCATTACACCAACTCGTGCTTTTATCAGGGTGGGCTTTAAAGTGGTCTTTTTAATAAGATTAATTGAAACTGTAGCCGGCGAAGAGAAAGTTTTTGTTTTCAACATTGGACACAGTCTCTGAAATTAATTTTTTTTCTATTTTATACAGTATGAGCTGCTGGCAACTAGTGCCGTTTATCCCCAAACTTCTGCTTTTTGCTGGCTAGATAGGTTTGTATGTGTGGTAAGAACCCTACATACAAATAAAATGATTGTCTGTTGGGGTTGAAAATTTGTTTAAGTGAAATTTTTATGAGTCAAGAAAATATTGTTCTCAATTAAAAATTTGTTTCTATGAAATGAAATAGAATTAATTTGGGTATTTGCGCTCCGTAAGTAATTGCGCACCAGGTAATTCTCATAAAGGAGACCACAATGCAGTTCAAGATGCTTTTTATAATCAGTTACGTCTTTTTCACTTTTGATGTATTATTACGTAAGTAACTGGGTAGGTATATCTCACTTATACCTATTATAACATCTTTGCCACATCAAAATTGACTCGTGAACTTATTCGATTGCGTCCGTACTCCGTGTTTTGGAAAGTCGAAAATATTGATAGTAAACTACAGCTTATCTCAAAATCTCATATATTTACGAATGATAAAAAGTTATTTGGTTTCAAATGTTCATTTCAAAATTTCGATGAAAATATTAGTTTGAATCAAATATATAGGAATCTCCCTGGTTATATTGAATGTTTCTGTGATTGGATATATTGTATTTTGCAGCTGCTTATAAACATGCAGATGGTAAGAAAATAGACGGTCGTAGGGTTTTAGTCGATGTTGAAAGGGCCAGAACAGTTAAAGGATGGTTGCCTAGGAGATTAGGTAAGTTTCAGTTAATAATCTTATCACAATGATATGTCAACAAATTTTATATATCTGCTATATATTATTGAGTTAATTCATCATAGAATAAGTAAGACATTATCCTGTTATATGACAAAGAATGGATGAATATTATTGACTCCTTTCATATTTCATTACAAGTCAAATCTGGAAACACTGACCCTGAAAGTACATAGGAGGGTTTATATATGTGGGAAATATCGACTTCGATAGATGAGAGTATTATCGGATATGTGAAGTCAAATAAGTTTAGGAAAAAATCTATTAAATACTGCGTAGCTTTAAGACATGCTTATTTTGAGCCGAAAATGGTTTCAGACGTGGTTCGACTCACTGATGACGAATTCGTGGTCAAATTAATTTCTAACCATCCGATCGTAAACACGATATCTCACGAATGGAAAAATCTAGATATACTTTTTTAAATTGTTGGTGTTATAGTTTGTTTCCTCTTAATTTATGGTTCTGATTTGTGGCGGTAATGTTTGTAGAATCTCGGTGCATGTCTTCATTAGTGTTGCTAGTTTCATTCGAAATTCATTTTTGTATTTGTTTTATATAAGGGTTTCAGTATTTATGAAATGTTGCATCTCTGCACATATTTATTCGGCATTAGATTCTTCTGAATTTATGCAGGGCTCTTGTTTTAATTATGGAAATCTAAAAGAAGATTCAACATGATCTGAGTAGCCAAGTGATCTTAACATATCTTAAATCAGGGGTAATCTGTTATGATGTAATCTTTTAGACTTTTGGTGCATGAGACTATATTATCAGGGATGTCAGGTGGATTGTTTTGGATAATGTTGATGGAGTTTTAACTTGTACAAAGTTTGAATTTTCGATGATTTGTCTGATATGTTTATTATTTCCTGTTTTACATTCGTAATCACCAACAAGAAATTTATTTATGAGAAAGATGTGAACCTTTAGGTATCAGCTATGTATCGCTAAGTTTAGTAGTTTTGTCATTACTGGTGGGCTAAATTTCCCTAGAGTTGCTTGTGTTAGAGTAATGAGACTATCTGCCAGTGCTATTTATTTTGTTAACATTTTTTTTCACTATTCGTGAATGTTCGTAGTTGGGTTGAATTCACAGCGCTGAGGACACATTTTAAGAATATTGTCTTTCTCATTGCCTGTTCTAATGACCTCTTTTTTAGTTTTCAATGCTATGTCTCGGCTTCTTGGAAAATGACTCATTTTTATGTTTTGAGTTAGACAAAATGCTGGTATTTTCAGTTTATTTTGTGCATCTTTCGTTACAAGTAATAGTCTTTGATTCTCCATATTTGTTCACTTTCAAATATACTGATAAATGTAATTTCGATTTCCGTCGTAGGTGCTCGTTTTCATATTTGTGCTAGCCTCAAGCATCTAAAAGAGACTGACTGACTGAAAATAATTCTGCTGATAAGAGGTTATGGGACTGTGTACTATTACTCATTGGAAAATCCTGGTATACAAATTTTCGTGAAGCTAGTGGAGGATACGTTATTATTCTATACAATCATTCGTGTCTCTTGCGCCGTCATCCAAACAGATTGATAAATAATGTCAGTATCCAGATTTGAAAATGTTACTGGTACTTATTGGAAAATCCTGGTATACAAATGTTGGTGAAGCTAGAGAAGAATCCTTTATTCAGTTTATTCTATAGAATCGTTCGGGTCTCTTGCGCCGTCATCCAAAAAGATTGGACAATAATGTCAGTATCCAGATTTGAAACGATGTATTATTTTACTTAGGCCCAGTTCCATAATCTATACGAAAAAGCTCCTTTTCGTAAATGCCCTGCTTTCAAGAAAGCCGCATTTAAAGACTGTTTGAAAGTGCATCCGGTTCCATAAACATTATCAAACCCTTATTTAGAAAAGCTCCCATTTGTTCGTAACTGTCAAATTTCCTGGGGTCGACTATTGTGAGATCTAGTGATTTATTGCTCGTTTATTGAACTGAAATGACAGAACAGCACGAGGTTTTGTTTTATGGTCATAGAGCATGCGCGAAGAAAAAGGATACTTTCTCTTCCTTAAAGCCCCAATATCCGGACTTTAAGATGAAGAATACTTCAAAGCTTTTTTCAACCTTAAATTGGTTTATGAAACCATTTTCATTTGTAAAGGGGGCTTCTCACGAAAAAGGAGACTTTATTTTCGACTATGGAACTGGCCCTTACTCAGCTAAGATGATAAATTGAGGAATAAGCCTTTCTACATTTTTCATTTTCTTTAGGTGGCGGTCTGGGAGGTACTAGGCGTGGAGGACCTGATGTTAATATAAAACATTCAGGTCGTGAAGATAATGAACGGGAAAGGGAAAGGTATAGACTTGAACGCGAAAGGGAAGAAAGGGGTGTGAGAGATAGGGATCGTGAAAGAATATCTACATTTGAGAGAAGAAGGTCTCGTTCAAGAGAAAGGAGGAGGAGAAGCAGGTCTCGTTCGCCTAGAAGGTACAGTGATCTAAACTGAATTATGTACATCCGTTACCTTAATCTAAAAATATCAAAGATGAAAAATGTCTTCATTGTATTTTCGGGATTAAAGAAATTTTATATTAATGTTAATTGTGAATCGATGAAAATTTCAAATCAAATTCCAATTTTTACAGGGAGAAGAGGAGACGTAGTAAAGAAAGGGTAAGGGAAGACTTTGACGAAGGTTTTGAAAGACCTAGGGAAAAGGACAGAGAGAGGGATCGTGATCGTGAAAGGAAAAGAAGAAGGTCCAAATCGAGGGATAAGGACCGCGATAGGAAGCGTGAAAGAAGGGAGAAACGCGAAAAAGAACGGGGAGAAAGGTTAGAGTACATCAAAACTGATGATGGTGGAGAAATAAAGGTGAAGGAAGAACCTATTGATGGTAAGTGGAAGTCTTCTGATGAATTTTTAGTAGCGATATGAGATTGTTCTAAATTGAAAAATCATCTTGAATATAAAACTGGTATGTAGTCACATGATGGTATTCGATTTGCTATTTCCTTAAATGACATGTCTCTCAGTTCTGATTCAGGTCTTCGGAGTAGCAAATTAAAGAAATAAAGAAGTTCACAGGGCTGCTAATTATCAAGCTTAGATTGAGCAGCAGTATAAGCTTCTCACATTTGTTTGAAATCATAATTCAAGTTCACTTTCCAACTTGCAGAACACAGGTTTGTAGGCATTCTCATAACGAATGGTGTTATCTGTTGTGCTCTGATTTTATTTAAGAAAATTGTAACATAGAGAACATTTGACAAGTACAATGTTATATTCATACAAAAATATGAAAAATGGGATTACATTCATTATCGGTTTATAATGAATTCATCGTTTTTAATAAACATCTTGATCTCCAACAGGCCAATTCTTACTTCAAGTTATTTTCACGTATAATTTCGGAGATTGAGGTCGCCGTTCAGAGCGAGCAGGAAAACTCATCCAATAGAGGCGCCACCCTGCATTTTATGGAATATCTATAAGTTCTATGAATATCTCTCTAATTATGAATGAAATGTACAATGGCGCTCTCTATCCGAAAATCGCTGAACTATGAAATTAGTGAATATGTGGTAAAGCAGGACCTTTTTCCCGCCATATATTTGAATTTGGCCATTCTCTGCCAATTCCGTTGTTTTTCTGATCGAAATTATCTGTAGAACTATTTTCATGGATCTTTCGTTTGAAATAAAACAGAAGCATGAGTTGGTTTATTTTCTTCTATTTTTGAAAGAAAAAAAATGAACTGTTGAAATGAAATAAATCTCAATTATTTCATTAGGAACTCCAATCCTTTCTGAGTTTACCCACAAAATTTCAGTGCTCAAAGTGAAACCATTTTCAAATGCAACTTGAAATAAAAACACTACATTGAACGCCCACCTCAACCTTGAATGTCCAGGTTGTGGGTTGGTTATATTCTCGTCGCAGGCCACTTAGAAACTCCAGCATTAGTTCGTTGGAGCCAAGGGCGGATTTACGGGGGGGGGTACTGGGAGTAACTAACCTAACCTAGGCTCCTAAGGACGCCGTCAGTTTTGCTCACAACATAGACGACCAGTTGAGGACTGATTGCACGCAGTTCTAACGGGCTGAATGAAAAGATAAACTTGCTGATGAGATTGCAATGATTAATTTCACCAATTTGATTTTACTATCGAATGAGCTGAAGTACAACAATTTTGGCATTAGTCTATTCATCCTGTGTTGTTCACGGAAAAAATTTCTTAAAAATTTTTTCGTATGTAAACTCAGGAATATAATTGTCTCTGTCTATTCTTTGTGAATATTTCTAAATGTATTCATAAATGCAAGATTGAGTAACAATGCATTTAATTTGTAAGGAGAGAATTTCACTGTTTGCACTTATTTGTTTGTACTTTAGTTCAGGTTTACTATTAACTTGCCCTACAATTAAAAACATATATTTATCAACCAGAGTTTTCGATGAAAGAATTACCTCAAAATGCAGTGAAGCTATTTGACAGACATTATTAAAATTGAACTAACATGAAACTATTGACTTATTTAGCAACTTTTGAAATTATCCATGGTATTCATCATATGATTAGGAAGTCTGAAGATGCTATTTTGATTTGTTGCGTTTTCTCTGTTCAAAAATAAACTTTCTTTTGTGACATCATGCACATATAATAAGATTTCAATGATTAATTTCATCAATTTGAAATACAATTGATCGAGCAATTATTTTATGATATGAGTCTATTGTATTGTTCTATGATTTATGAAGATACACAATCTTGCTGAAACTGAGCCTTGATTCGGACTTTATTACTAGTTTTTTAATCTACCTCTTCGTCCTTTGTTGTTCACGAAAAAAATGTCTCATACATTTTTCGTATGTAAACTCAGGAATATTATAAATGTCTCTGTCTATTCTTTGTGAATATTCCGACATGTATTCATAAATGCAAGACTGAGTTACAATGATTTCAATTCGTAAAGAGAAAATTTCACTGATTGCACTCAATTTTTCGTATTTTAGTTCAAGAGCTAAACAAGTTTACTGTTTACTTGCTCTACAATTAAAGAAAAATATATATCAACCTAAATTTTCAATGAACTAATGAATTAAAAATGCAGTGAAGATATTTGGCCGAACTTATGAAAACTTAACTAACATGAAACTATTTGCTTATCTACCAATTTTTAAATTATCGTTGATTAGCAAGTTGCAATTCTGTTTTGTCGCGTTTTCCCAGTGAGCTGTTTTAAAATTAACTTTCTTTTGGGACATCATGCATATATAATATTGAATGAGCTTAAGTGCAATACTTTTATGATTGGTCTATTGTATTACTCTATGATTTATGAAGATAAACTATAACTCCATTCACTTTTATAAAGTATCGCGGTTAGCCATGATTTAGGTTTATCAAGTTCTTTCTCTCAAAACGGACGCAGGTTGGTACTCGTGAAAATCAAGCGACATTGCCAAGTCTAGTTTCTATTTACTCTTTTTCAACATTATAAATGAAGTTAGTTCGTCTAAGGTTTTAAGGCCAATTCTCACTTTCGTGCAAGCCACGCGCTCGGCACAGGCAAGGTACCGAATCGGCAAAATATCTTTTTCATTGATCATATGGGGCGGGCAAAGGCCGTCGCTTGCCGGCATAATGTGAATTTAACCACACAAAAACCATATGATCAATGAAAAAGATATTTTGCCGATTCGGTGCCTTGCCTGTGCCGAGCGCGTGGCTTGCACGAAAGTGAGAGTTGGCCTTAACTGTGGCGCAGGTTTCGTAGAACTGCTACATTTACATACTGGCGTATTTCAAGTTGTGCAAAAATGTATTTGAATGTCTTCTGAATTCACATAATATTTTCTCAAATTCATTAATTTCCCAAAGTAAAGGAATATTTTGATAAATACGTAATTACTACGATTTTTTAGCAGAAACGGCAACGTTGCTCGTTCAACTGACAGAAGAATGACTATAACCCAACATTTTCAAAACATACACGGTGAAATGTGTCAAAATTTCATGGCAAACCGCGATACTTTGTAAAAGTGAATGGAGTATATCGTCGGTCTGCTGCCAAAACAAGATAAGTACATTTTTATCATTTTTGCGTTAAGAACATTTTCGCTACCATAATCGGTATATATGTAAATGTACTGCATGAACCAGATAACTGTTGGACAACGAAGAAAATGTCCGTTGTCCAACAGTCATCTGGTTCATGGTTTATGCAGTACATTCATGGTACCAACAATCATGGTTACGGAAATGCTCTGAACGTGGTGAAAATGTACTTATCTTGTTTTGGCAGAACACCGACGATATCTTAGTGTAACTGAGCATTGATTCAGACTTTGGTACTAGTTCTTGAATCCACCTCTTAATCCTGTGTTGTTCACAAAAAATATGTCTTATAATATTTTTTGTATGTAAACTCAGGAATATTATTATTGTCTCTGTCTATTCTTTGTGAATATTCCAAAATGTATTCATAAATGCAAGATTGAGTCACAATTAATTCAAAATGTAAAGAGAGAATTTCATTTTTTCCTCTTTCAAGTTTTGTGTTCACTTACAATCTAAAAAATATCAACCTGAATTTTAAATGAATAAATGACATGAAGATGTTTGGCAGAACTTAACAAATCTATATAAAATCTAGTATAAAACTATATACTCACGACCTATTTGCCAACTTTTCAGATTATCCAGAGTATCCCTCCTATGATCAGCAAGTACAAGTTAAATATGAAGATGATGATGAAGAGAAATATCATCCAGATAATACGAATGGAAGTCGTCAATACGACGATGAATTCGAAGAAGGTGAAGCATATTAGTTGATAAATTAAGGCTTTCTATAGATTTTAGAAAATTATTTTATTTGAATTCAAATTTTCTGGATGAGTGTTTGGAAATTCAGATTGATGTGAGTTGGTGAGTTCTTTGATATAAATCTTAACATTAGAAACTTTCATAACATTGGTTACTGTTCGGAATGAATTCTTTGTGTACAAAATCAAATTAATTGAAAAATACCATCAGTGTAATCTTATTTTATGTAGAAATTATAAGTTCCCACTTCATTAAATAAACATTATGAATCTGTTCTTTGTTTTATTACACAAATTGTCAAATTCTTGATAGAGATAATTTTTTTTTTCATAATATCGCTTGAAAGGCTCTGAATTTACTATAGTTGATTTGTTGCTACTTGATTATAGTAGTTGTGTACACACACATTCTATGCTAATTCAAGCAACTGAAGAACTGGTGTCTCATATTGCGAGGAGGGCTAAATGGAATAAATTCATAGTTTACTGTGCATATTTACAAAAAATCCCAAAACACTTGAAATTATAACCTGACTTCTTCAACATGAAAATATGATCTCTCCAATGGCTTTCGAGTGATAGTTAATCCGCCAATTTTTCAAATGGGAACTATAATCTTGTGATATATAATTTGAAAGGTCACTTCATTCTCTATTCAAATATATAACTGTTTAAGTTAATTGCAAAAATTAACATGAAAACACATGCTACAATACGATCGATATACAGGTGTTTCATCTCGGACGGGAAGTATATTATTATCCCAGTGATTGGAAAAATTTACCGAAACACATTGAGTGATTTTATTTGGGGGACATTTTTTGACGTATATTTGAACCTCGAACGAGCAACCCCGTAAGAGGGGCGCTCCAACCTCTCAGAATTGAATATGGAAGAGGGGTTGAGTGATACTTCATTTGAAAGGTCTTGAAAGCCTCTTTACAACGGTGTTGGAAAAACGTAAATTTGATTTGTGGCTATTTTCTCAATTCACGTTTCTTCGATCATTTGATGTATCAATCTGTTGAGTTACTACTTTGCTGATTTGTTTGAAATTTTAAAATAATTATGTTGCATATACACTTTGCAATAACATGTTGAGCTGATTAGCCTGTATTATCAAAATTGTGTCCGAACAGCTGCAAGGATATTCAACCAAAACATTCTTGAACGTAGCACCTGAAATACGTGATGGAATTGATTTCAAAATTATTGAGAAGGGTTTAGTAATAAATTAGAAAAGGGCACCCATTGGATAGTCTATGATTGGAATTGTGAAGGAGCAGCTGTGGCGGTTTTGGGACATGTCAAGCAAGCAATCTGTATGACAACTTTCTGCAGGTTCCGGTATTAGCCAGTCTAACGTTTTCAGAATTTTACATAAACACAAGTTCTATCTGTACAAAATTAAATTAATTTATGAATCAAATGATGTTGATTTGGATCGAAGACAAGAGTTCGGCGAAATTATGGCCGAGCGTATCAACAATATGTATTCCAAATTTCTTGTACAACGTCGCTTTTCTGACGAATGCACTTTTTCTCTCAATGTAGAGGTTAATCAGCATAACTGTAGATTTCGAAGCGATACAAATCCACATGTTTTTCGAGAAGCGCCGCTCATCATCCGGGAAAGATAAACTTTCGGGTAGGAATTTCAGGATACCACCTAATTGGACCTCTGTTTATTCCTAGTAATTCAAATGGCGAAATTCATCTTGGAATGCGATTGAGTTAATAACAGACAAAATAAGAAAACGATTCTGTACTACTTGAACAACAATTGCATTTCCAACAAACGGAACTACTCCTCACTACGCCGCTCAATTTGCAATACCCTGGTCGTTGGATTGGAAGAAGAGGTCCTATTGAGTCGCCTGCCCAATCTCCTGACCTTCTTGTGGGGACATCTTGAGTCCATGTTAAAGACGGTTTTCAGTCAAGATTGTATAATTGTATGGAAGTCAATGTAGCACATTTTATTTGAAAACGCAGATTCATATTTTTTTGTGAAAAAAAACAATCAAACCTTAATTAGAAAATTGTTACAAAAGCCAATTTGAGAATACATGATAAAATTAATAAAATTCCAACAATAAAAAAAATCTATCACTAACCCAAGATGTCTAATCTTTTCATGACAACATTGATTGAATGCGCCAAATTTCTGGGAGGGGCTAGCTTCGAAAATTTCCCAACTTATTCGAAATTTTTCCAACTGCTTCGAAAATATTCCAACTCTCTGTTCAACATTGGGGGGATCCCCCTCCTGCCTTCATTTGGAATTCTGATCTATGCAACTCATCCAACCATCTATCAAAAGCTATAGTAAGAGATTGTATTCACCTCATTATGAATGGGAAGGAAGCTATGAAAGCAGTGGCCAATAATAGCTAACGAAATAAAAAAAACAATCAACATACAAAAATTAATTTAATCATGTAACATAATTCTTCATTACAATTTATATGATACAAGAGTTAAAACACTCAACAGTTACCTCTTACTTGAATGAAACAGCATGCATTACCCCCTTCTTTTTGACCCCCAAATATTACAATGCATAAACCAGGAGCTGCTGTGTGATTATAGACATCTTGGATCCACTGATCCACTGTTTTCATAGTGTGAGTTGCATTAATTGTATCTAATTGATTTTCTGGTATCCTAATATGAGCAATGTTTAACGATTGTTGCAGAAGAGATCCACAGAATTTTTTAACAACATCCTTGTTTGAACTTTCAGAGAAAAATTTAATTTTAGATTCTTGTTTAGTTTCCGAACCTTTATCCACATAGTATTTATATTTGGCACATACGTCATCTAGGGCTGTTAAAGAAGCAGATTTATCCATTCGAGTAACTTGTTTTAACATACTTGTGGCATAATTGCGGTTTCCCAGCTCAGGATAACAACGGAACTCATTTTCTATGCCTCCTAGTACAGCGTCACCAAATGTGATGGATTTTGTTAATTTCAGCTGAGCAAGCTTCAAACTTGCGCTACTGTCTTCCGTTGAGCAATGCCCTTTTCTGCTTTCTTGAATTTTTTCTGACAGAAATTCTCTAGCTAAAGTTTGCAGTCTAGTTTTCCGTGTTCTATCACCAGTTATGTTGAATATAATACTGTAAAACAAATATTGGTATCAGATGTACTATTATAATATCTCTCCATAATTAAATTATTGCACTATATTGTGAATATTACATAATAAAGTGTAAGATCAATGACTGAACAAACTTTCTAAGCCTACCACTATCTTTGTCCAACAAACAATGGGGGAGCTCATTCATGAGAATTGAGAAATATACTAGGTGGTTCAAAAGTCTGGAAACGGTGAATTTATTTCGTGCAATCGGAATTCTGATTCTGGGTTCTAGTAATTTCACCTGAGGAATCGAATGGGCCCCTCAGATTTTGGGCCCAAAAGGGCCTTTTACTAGATATGAGGCATAACTTTGACATTTGCAATACCATATTTTTTATTGCAGATTCGGATTCAGCAGAAGATTTTATATCCGAATTGGTCAAAATAGTTTGTATTAGAATTAGAACAAATAAGAAACTCACCTGGTATCGATAATATAAGGATGCATCATTTTCAGAGCATGCAAATCGTTGCTAAGTGATTGCCCCACTAAAATAGCATTGGCTGGCAATTTTTTTCTCAATGCTTCCTGGACATCCTTAAGACGGGTGGTAACATTCTTCATTATCTTTGGTGTTATACCAGAATACCTTGTTAGATAGTCAACTATTTTATTATGGGGTTTAACTAAAGTTTCATAGAATACACTCAATTTTTCATCCACTATAGATACTCTGGTGAGCTCCAAATCCCCTGTTGACGTCTTGCACATTTCACAATCCACTCCAAACATTGGACTGAAGGGAGTGACCTCCATATATTTATCTTTGGTCAAAACATATCCATCATATTTATTTTCCATCAAACCTGAAACAATGAATTCAATTGGATGCAATTTATTACATGGAAAATTGAACTATGTACAGAGTGTTTCGCGTGAGCGGGTCACTGGATTTTGTGTCTTATTCATTGAACAATTTTAAAAAGTGATCCATCGATACGATAGTATTTTTTAATGGCTATCTAAATATGTTATCGGAAAAACTATCAGACGCATGGAACGTTAGAACGGAAAAACTGTTTCTCCAACAACAAAAATCTGAATATTGGACTTGTATTCAAAATATTTTGGTGATTAATCCAAGGCTTTTGACTGTATCGAACACGGGTTATAACTCGAAGAACTAGAACATAATGGTGTCAGAGGATAGCCTTATTGCTATTTGACTCATATGCAGGGTTTTCCCGAAATTATAAAAAAATTTGGAATCGAGAAAACAGAAATCGTTGTGATTGCCTTACCTTTAATTGGGAGGGGAAAATTTTCTTCAACAAGCTCCCAACCAGATAAGAGTAACTGTGTTCTGGGAAATTTGTCTGAGGAGGGAAGTTCTCTGTCAGAATTTTCTGTATTTGACAAGTCTTCTTCAATAGGGAATAAATTTCTTACAGTGTCAAACAAGTCTTCACTTTTCATCACTGCTGATTCCAATGTTCCATATTCATTAATGAATTTTTTCATTTGGGTGCCTGAAAGACCGAAGACTAAACAAAATTTAATATCTCCATATACAGGGTGTTGCATCAGTGACGCGGATCTCGATTACGCTTGAGCAGTATAATTTTCGGATTTCTTTCAACACGAAATTGGGCTATATTTTGGAATATAAAGGCTATCTCAGGAAAGTGGTATCAACCAAACATATGGTTTTTCTCATGGAAACCTCTGTATTTCATTGCAGATTTAGAAAGCATGTGAAAATAAGATTCATTTTATTCGACATGTGCTCAAAATTTCCGTTTCTGAGATAATTCGATTTTTCGTAAATTTTAGCATCGCGGAGAAAACTCGATAAGTTAAACTTGAATAAATTTGGTGGAATACGACTTTGGCTGTGAATACTACAATAACGGAAATGAATAAATGGATATCACGTTATCATACATTTCAGAGTTGATTATTTCGGTTAATCCGCAGGGAAATGATGAATAAATCCGAAACTGTAAGATTCAGGTCTGACGAACGTCAATTATTTTTCAAAGGTGATTTTTGCTTTCGAATGAAAAAATTAAATATTTGGCGAGCCATTTGAAATAAGCCCAAAATTATAGTCAGAGTATGTCGTCAATGAGTTGTCTCTTTTCAACATCCAGTAGAGTTTTGAATAATTATGAGTGTTCACTTCCATTATTCTAGTATTCACAGACAAAATCTCATTCCAGAAAATTCATTCTGGTCGAAGGTATAGAGTTATTTCCGAGACCCTCAAATTTACGAAAAACAGAAATATCTCGGAAACGGCAAAGCTTATTCTCATTTTAATCATGCTTTCAAAATCTTCAGTAAAATACAAGTTGTTTCATAAGAAAAAAATATATGTTTGCTTTCTACCACTTTCCTGAGACACCCTGTAGATTTCCAAACAATTTCAAAATATAGCCCCAATTGTCCTTAATGATTTCCCGTTGAAAAAAATTCGAAAATTTAACTGCTCAAGATTAATCGAGATCCGCGTCACCCGTGAAACACCCTGTATAGTGTATAGGTAACAAATATGTGTTGATAAAATTCCTCAATCCTAACCCATATTGATTATATGGTATGGAACCCACTATAAAGACAGTTTTAGTTTGGAATACAAGGGTTAGGCTTGGAATTTTGGGTAAAAAAAACATCTCCAACATTTATATCAATCAAGGCTGATGGGAGAATCAACTCGATTTGACATTTCAAAATCAAGCCTGTGATTCCCGATCAGCGCTGATCGCGTTTTGTGAAACCCACCATTAATCTATGATAAACAGTGTATTATGTGGAATTTCTATAAAAAAATGACAAAGGAGACTATTTTTTAATAAAAAAAGTTTGTGTTCCAGTATAGATGCATAGAATACCTGGTGTTGGCACTGATTAGATTTTGTTCAACACTTTTTTATCAATCGAAAATATGGGATGGGGTCATACTTTTCATTTCTCCCAGAAGAGGTAAAGATATTCTTCCATACCACAATCTTATTTGACATACATACATGTTTCGATGAAATTTTTGACATGTACTTCATAAACACAATAAAAACATCTGTCATCTGTCTAAAAACATAATATGTATAACCTATATCACACTAAAATAGCGCCACGATTGTGAAATTCATATTGATTATACTGATAACTCCTGAGTCTCCCAAAGAGACCCCTCAGTACAATTTCGTTGAAGCAGTTGTGTTATGTGTAGGCTTTGTTACTGTGATCTTACGCCACCTTTGGTACAGCACTGTTAATTTACGACCCAACAGTGAAATGGTGGCCCACTACTGTATACTAGAAAATTTCTTTCCAAGCCACGGTATTGAACACGCGACTTTCCGCGTAGAGACAATCGCCTTATCCACTGGGCTATGGGCACCATTGTGGATTATTCCGGAAGGAAGTAGGACCCAAACTACAGCCTAGAGTCCGGATTTGATCTAAAATTTTTGGTTACAAATTTTAGGAGTCGTTACACCAGGGTTTCTATGCACCTATGTTCCTGTATTTATTAGATAATGCAATTACTCACTTGTTATTGGCACCATGGAGATTTCTTTTATAATGTCCCCCCTGTATGAGAATGGGGACAAAACTTCCAATTTATGCTGAAACTTAGAAGAAAGAAATTCGAAGTTACTTTCATAGGAACTGAAATGATACATGGAAAGGTTTTCAACCACTAAAATATTTGTGTTCAATAGTCTGTTATATTTCTCCAAACAGCACCATCTTGCAGGGGAATAGGGGGCATGTACTCCAATTTGAGAGTATAAAATTAGATGTTGCAAATCAGACAGGAATAATGGTATTCTATTCTCAGTGTCTGTTTTAAGGGAAGCATTATCACCAATCTCTCGCAAACGAAAATTAGGATGTTGCCTCATTTTCGTTGTATGTTCTCTCAGTCTTTTCTTGAGTTCAAGATATTCTTCACCAGATAATTTAACTTTACCTGATGCTCCAATTGATGGAGGACTATCTGAATTTTCTCTGAAATATCAATAAATAAGAATTAAATAAGGAAAATTTCTCATTAAAAAGGTATATATATAAAATATTCCAATAAAAAGGATGTAAAAAAATTACAGACCAAAGGAAACATTTAAGAGGTCAAATTGTGCAAGCCTTGGTGATTTTCCTATTGAAAATTGTAAAACCTTTCAAATGATTGATCACATGCCCTATCTTCTCTATCAAAAATTCACCATACGTTACCACCCTTTTTAAGAGATGGTAGCAAGAATATTTCTACACCCAAGCTCATGACAAATTCCAACTTAATAAATAATTTAAATTGGAAATTAGCGTCTGTGAAATGTATATAAGAGAAAATTATTATTCGGTAAGCAGACAATTTTCGAAAAAAAAAAAAAATTCCGGAATTCGAAAATTGTCTGTTTACCAATTAATAATTTTTTTCTTAACACGTTCGCTGCGGCACGATATTTTAGAGACTTTCCGTTTGTGCGTTACGGGGTCTATTTGTCCCGTATGCGATTTTCCGTTTGTGCAATACTTATATGTGCCTATATGTGCCTTACGATTTTTGACAATAAATGTGAGAAATCCATGAACAAACGCCGTGGTGTTGACAATTTTCCTGAAAAGTAAAAACATATTGAAATAAGCCTTTTGCCTGGGAGAACATCTCAACGATTTTGCCTCCGCCCCAACGGAAAGTTTAGTACGGGACAAATAGAGCCTGTAATGCAGCGAACGTGCTAAAAAATAATGTTTCCTGAACTTCTGATCAGGTGATAATGAGCACTTGGTGACTAATTAAACTAAACTATTGAATAAAATTAATTCACATTTTCTGACCTATCAATATGACACCCAGGTGTCTTTGAAACCCCTCAGAAGCTCAGAGTAGTAGGATACAACTACAAATCAGATCTATCAAACAATTCCTTCCTAAATGAACTTAAAGAGAAAAAATCAATTATGTAAATGGAGTACTACAACATGAGAACTCTTGCAGCTAAATATTCGTTAACATACTGAGTATCACTTACAAGTTTGTTCTCAAACGTTTTGGTTTTGGCTCAGCTTCTATATCGATTGTAATATTTTCAGTATCTACAGCTTCCAACTTTTGTTTCTTTTTAAGAGCACGATCATATTCATTCAATTTTGAGATTTCCCATAATGCTGCCATTTTTTTCTTCTTATTTTCAATTCTCTGAGTTCTCTTTGATGATGTTGTCTTCATAATTTAGTAAATAATTCCACAAATGATTGGACTGTAAAAAATGAACCCATGAGTTACTCACTCAACAATTTCTTTTATACCTAAATATATATATGAAATGTTATTCTTAAATTTGCCACATTAGTGATATATTTGAAATTTTAAAACCATGGTTTTGAAAATCAAGACAATTTCCTGCTCACCTTAGACATTTGGAAAAATTAAAATGACAAATCACTAAAATAATTCAAATATCTGTTCGTATTTGATAAAACTTTATTTTTACTGCATTAACGTTTGATTTTCACATGAGTTATTCTTTTGTACACATGATTAGTTGAAAAAAAATAACTTTTACAACTACAAGAAACAAGATGCTTTTAACCTAACTTTTTAATGTATACATAGAATCCGAATGACATCATTTCTATCAAAGACTATTTTGATTTCTATGCTCGTACACTTTTCAGATCCGTCGTCAACAAGGCAACGCTGCGGAAGGAACTAAGGAAGAGGGTAGTGTTTATTTCTTGATAGATTCATGTTTAAAATAACCGTCGAAAAAAAGACTGAAATTTATTCGATAGATAGATCTTTATTCGCTTAATGAACATAAAAACTTAAGTGAAAGTCCTCATGAAGTTATGAAGAAGACGTATAGGCGACTGAAATTAAGATCGTTGCGAAAATCAGGGTGAGTTCGGATCTCGAATGCCTGGGTTAACTTATATACAGGGTGTTTCACCATAAACTGGACAAACATATATATAGCCGTTTAGATGGCACCGAGAAAGTCATTTTTGCCTTATGATCGAAGCATGGGGTATTTGATGTCAACTTTGAGCCATATTCTGATAACCCTTGAGTTAAGCGTGGCTTTTGAAATAAGGGTTTCTCGTAACATGTTTGTATATTTTTTATTGCTCGATTCAATTATATAATTGAAGAATAAGTTGAAAAGAATAAATTATTCAGAAAAGAATTACTGCGCCTTAATAACTTATATATGACAAGGCATCAAGAATCAATACAAAATTTCAGAATGAATAAAAGATCTTACTTTCCGTGAACAATTGCTTTCTCGCACTGAATGAGCGCTCAAAAGCTCCTGACTTCACGTGAGTGCTCCAGGAGACCCCATTTTCATTTATTAAATGGCTCAAAGTGATGTACGCATATTTTTCTACATTTTTGAGCAGGCATGAAGGTGCTTCACAGATTTCTGTATCAAATTGGGCTTATTTCATATTTTGTGACATTGCGTCCAAAATTCTTTGGAAAAGTTCTTTCCTACTGTTTATTCCTACCTCATAAAAAGTTCTGCAAAATTAACCTACTCTCGGTCTTGGTTTCATCATTTTTGAAAAAAATCAACCTGTATATCCAAAACTAAGGCATTTTGACACTTGAAATCTCTCGGTTCGAGTTTATCTAGACGTCTGTTGTTTATAATTTCTGTTTGCCTCATTCCTCCAGGATATACACATACAGATATGGGAAATGTAGTTGGAAACATGGATGAATATTGTTTAGTCGACCAATAAAATGATCAAAACCCTCGGCATGATGCTTGTACCCATATCACAATATTACCATAACGGATAGATATTTAGTATGTGAATAGGAAAATTGGTATAGTATATTTATTGAATAATAACCCAATAGTGTGATATATTTATTAACTGTTCACTCTGGTGCTTCCTCTCCATCTACTCCTGGAGAGTGATTAATGCTCACTTCACTCGGGGTTTCTGGTTCTCGTAATCTTGTGTAGGCCCCACCTTCAGGGCCTTCATTTTCAGTGGAAGCAAGATTTTTCGTTTCCTTTTCGGCCGTTGCTGAGGTATCCTTTATCCCGTCAGTTTCTGTCTCAGCACCTTTGTTTCTGATTTCGGTTTTTTCATCTTTTTTATCTTTAATATAAGGTCCTTCCTCATCATGATCGGTAGGTTTTTCCCCTTTTTCTGTGAATGTTTTGAATGACAAATAATTTTTATTTGGACAATGTCAAGGAAACAATATTTTTTGAGAAAAGGAACTCTGAAATGTTCTCACTGTGTTGAAATTCAAGCAAAGACCAATGCTCTGATACAAACAAAAAAATTGGTATTCACCTCGAATATTTGCAACGTCATGATCTTGTACTCACCATCTTTTCTCCTTCCATCATCCTGTTCTGCTTCATCTTTACCATATTGCTTATGGTCATCTTTTCCTCCTTCATGATCTTGTCTTGCTTTATCATCACTACCATCCGTTCTTCCATAATCTTTACCTTTTTTATCCTGACTGACTTCGCCTGGATGGTGTTGCTCTGCGGTTTGTTCTTGTCCCCCATTTGTGGTTGGATATTTTTCACCTGCTGGAGATTGATCTTCAGGTGTTTGGTTGTATGACGACCCAACTTCATCCATTCCATGTTGATCTTCCTCTTCCGCGGTTTCCCCCTTGGACGGTTTCTGTTCTTCATTACCTACATCTGTCGATTCGGGCTGGTTTTCTTCTCCCCATTCATTATCAACTTCTTGGGATGCGTGTCCAACCATCCCGGCTACCACTTTAGCTACGTCGTCGCCTCTTCCTGCTTCGGTTCCTCCTGTAAAACAACCAGTTTTACATTCCATCTATTACAAGTTCAATTCTGACTCACCTTACCCGATTCGTCTGCTTGGCCCAAGTCTCCTGCGCCTTCAACTTCAGCTGGTGGACCTTCTTCTTCAATTTCCCCTTCTTCACCTTCCGCCGCTTTCGGTGCATCAGCACCTTCTGAACCTTCCGCACCTGGGTCAGGAGGAAACACCATTTCTTCTCGAGGAGGCTCGACGTAAATGGTATCGCAGTACTGTATTACGCCGTAATTACCTTGAAACATTTTTGATTGTGTAATACATAGAGGTGTGAATATATATTTCACATTTCATGAATAAAAAACAAAGCAACACAAGTTTTACAACATGTGAAACTAGAAACTCACCGGACTCTTTCCAGTTATCATCCGCTCTCATACACTTATCGGCAACTTCATCCGGAATGCCGCATATAACTCCATACTTTATGGTCCTCAAAACACATAGTTTTGCCGGCAGGAAGCCTCTGAGTCCCTGATCCACTGGAGTATTGGGATCCCAATTAATGTCACCGAAAAGCTTCCTATAGTTGAGGTCCCCTTTGAAGATGATCAGATTCGCCGATGCCAACTTGTCGTGAAGATCTGAGGCGTAATCTTGCATGTTGGTAAAGTCGAGAGGTAAGTGCCAGAAAGCGCTGTCTTCGAATTCCCAAGTCTTGTTGGCCACGTAATCGTCCCAACGTTGCCCGAGGCACCTCAGATGTGGATCTACGTGCTTCTTTAACGTCTGTATCATCCAGTTTATGTCGTTTTTGGTGACATCGGACACATAACAGGGCATAGATTTCATGTGAAAGGTGATGTGGGATGTAAGTCCTTTTGTGGTGAGCATGTCCGACAGACAGAGGTCGCAGAAAAGCTCGTAGCCTGCGTTATCAAGTACATATGCTGAAATATTAAGCCTACATTATTATCACGATTGAAAAATAATGGAATTATTTCTTGAAAGTCACTCTGAAGATGTTCCCCCGTATACATGGGCTCCTGGTCCAGTGGTTAGGACATTGAACTCGCACCCGGCAAGTCCGAGTTCAATCCCGAGCTAGGAAAGAAATTTTCTAGTTTCGGTAGGGGCCTCCATTCACTGTTGGGTTAAAATTAACAGTGCTGTGCCTAAGGTGGCGTAAGGACACAGTAACAAAGCCTACACAGAACACAACTGATTCTCCTAACTCGCACAAGCTACAAGCTTCTGAGGGGTCTCCTCGGGAGACCTAGGAGTAATCAGTATAAACATAAACATACGAATGTTGGATTTTTTCTACCCCATTTACAATAAATAGGAATTTAACTAGGTTTCTTTGTGGCCGTCACTCGTCAGTGATTGTTAGGAAAGTGCATGACCGTTGGAAGCCGCCGTTAGGTGCCAGCCGGAGCGCGGCACGAATGAAGATGGGAGATTCTTCGAATAATAAAAAAAATTCGTGTGTGGTGGGGAGAAGCTACCCATATGGAGATTTTTGTACATGAAATCGACCAGGGCCCTTATTCTTGAAAACCAGGGAGTAGAACGATCGAGAGAACGGCGACGTGGCCACACTGATTAGTAGGGCCACGTCACCGTTCTCTCGATCGTTCTACTCCCTGGTTTTCAAGAATAGAGGCCCAGAGAAACTACCCTTATGCTACGCTTTCAGTTTAACTGAAGATAATCGTCAGGCTGTCGATCGTGGTCGTCCACACATTGATCAGATAATCTGAAGATCTTGGACTGCAGTTGGCGCGAACTGAAGGTATGTACAGACGAGGAACGAACGACAAATTCGGCGACTGATACCATGCACCAAAGACCATGGTCTGTGCATGCACAGACCAGAGCTGATATACAGATCTGTCGGATGATGCCCCTGCCACACACTGTCAGTTGGCCTGTACCGGACTTACCCCTGTTTGTGGGAAATTAAAGATGAGAGTTATGCAAACAGGAGACTACACGATGAAATGCACTATGGGCTGTTCAGTTTTATAAGAAGACTTCAGATCTTCGAACTTTGGCCCGTTGCCGAAAAACTCAAAATTGCAGTTAGCCTTTTATTTGCACTGATTGATTTGCTTAAATGGGTCCACTTTTCTTTTTCCGGGTGAAACCAAATCTGGGAGTTTTTGGAAATCTTTTTCACTCATTATTAAATAATTCATTAAATTCTCGTGGTGAGATTGCTTACTGAAGCGAACTGTCGCGGAACAATGTCATATGAGAGCTATATAAGTGTCTTTATCTTGGAGCCACACACTTTTTCCTTTTTCATCCAGAACCCTCATTGGGGTGGATCACCAAAAATTGAGTAGAGTTATCTCGCGCAACGTTTTCAACGAAGCATGACGGAAAACTGTGTGGTTTGCTGCGGTTCGCCTGCATTCCTGATTTGAGATCGACTTTTGGCCTGCAGGCCCTGGCCGCATAAAGTGTGCTGACATTAGGCAGAGATATGGTAGAGAAAACCCACAACTACGCTAATACCTGCATACTTCGGGGCTGTCAAATTTTCACATGGGTATTATGAAGAATAGATAAACATCTTTTTTCAATATCTTTACAACGAAGCGTTTTTGATCCTGTATTGAATTTTTTTCTATTGACTGTTCAGGGCATTCTTGTACAAAGTGAACTATCATGGATATAAATAAGGAGAGGTATTTTCATCAATTTTTAAATTTTTTTTTAACCCTTTGAACATATTGCATGATTCGACGTTTAGAGTTTTTGGATGCTTCTACGAATTGTGAATAATTTTGTACTTTTTTAGTAAGTAATATCAAAAAGGCATCGAATTTTTCCGAAAAAAAATCTAAAAAACACGTTGCTAAGTAATATTTTAACAAAAGAAGCATGAGTCGAAGAAGAGGATTTTTACACCTGCACGAATGCTTTTTAAAGAATATTACTTCTTCATTGTGTTTTTTCGATTTCTTTCACAGGAAAAATTAGATGCCCGAATGGTATTTGACAAGATTATTTCATAGGAACAGATTATTCTGGATGCATTATGTATGTATTATTAATTTTCGTTGACAACAACTGTCCAGTTTTGCTGCGGGTAAACTCGAAAAAACTGTTTACAGCTACTGCCAATACTGCCATACAGTTTTTCCATGTAGAAACCATTTGTGATTCAAAATTTCGCGTTTCTGATTGGTGGAAATTAAGACGAGGGAAATAGTCACTGAAAATAGCAAAACTCTGTTCAAACATAAGGTCTTTTTCTAGTCTTCTTGATCTTACCAATGGAATCATTATCCCTATTACTGCGGAATGCTTCCCAGATGGACTCGGAATGATCACAGACAACGTTCGGTTCTAATTTTCTGGCCATGTTGAGATGGAGTCCATGTTCAACTCCTTTATTGACGGCGAGATCATATTTGTTTGCCCAGAGGGTTATCTTGAACGAAAAAAAGGAATAATTGGAAATGCCAATGAATTCGCAGCTCTCAAGTGGAGCTAATTGAAGCTGGCTACATTCTAAATAAAATTAGAAATTTTATTATAATCATAAAGAAGAATGCAACTCACTTTCATTAGGTCGAATATAGCATCTTTATCAGATATACATTCACAACCTTCTTCCATGTGAATTGCTAGTTCGCGCATGATAGGTATAGCGTCTTCAAAAGCATCCTCTTTGACTTTCTTAAAATGATCGAAATCTTTCAGTATTTTCCTGCAAATACAGAAATAATTATTTTTATGATACAAACGAATTGTTTAGGTTCGGAATAAGAACTGAACGAAAATAAATTCGCTATCAAAAAAACGCCTATATCTCTTGAACGATTTGAGAAAAAAATCAAAATTTGATTATAGTTAGCTTTGTTATGAACGTCATAAACATGTGGAACATTTACTTCATAGATATTCCAATTCTCTGTCGCAAAATGTCAAGCGAAGTGAAAACACGAGAATTTATAGTGAAACTTTTTCAAAATAATCAAAAATGGAGCTTCAAAAGAATCGCAAAAGAAGCTCGCGTTCGTCCGGAAACGGTATCAATCAAGAGTTGTTAAGCGCTTCAATGAAGATCTTACAACTGCAAGGAAGGAACCGGAAGGAAAAAGGGGTTTCATAGCCCAAAAAAAAGTGAAGAAAGCCATCAGCCTTTTTCGGAAGAATCCTTACCTTTCAGGACGGAAAGTCACCCAAGGCCCAAATAGTGGGTTGTTCGCAGTCAACTGTTCAGAAATTCAAGTCGAGTTGTGGGCTTAGAACATACAAAGTGCAGAAAGTGCCAGACAGGAACGCTGTGAAAAATCAAGAAGCGAAATCAAGAGCAAAGAAATTAAAAAAAGATATCTTGAAAAATTTTTCCTGTTGCGTGATGGACGACGAAACCTATGTCTTGGCTGATTTCTTGCAACATCCTGGTCAGGAATTTTATACTGCAGATTCTCGTGGAAATGTTAACGAACAATTTCGCGTAAAGAAACAAGCAAAGTTTCCTAAAAAATTCCTGGTTTGGCAAGCAATTTGCACTTGTGGGAAAAGGCGCAAATTTTTCGTTGGCCAAGGCTCTGTTGACTCGAAGATATACATCGAGGAATGCTTGAAGAAGTGACTTTTACCATTTTTACGTGAGCCTGATGTGTCAACAATCTTTTGGCCAGATTTAGCTTCATGCCACTACAGCAAGGCCACCAAGGAATGGTACAAAGCTAATGTGGTGGTTTTTGTCCCCAAAGAGGCCAATCCACCAAATTGCCCAGAACTCAGGCCAATCGAAAGATATTGGGCCCTGGTGAAAAGAGAATCGAAGAAGACTAAGAAATCAACGAAAACATTAGCGAAATTCAAGCAAAAGTGGAAGACAGCATCCCAGAAAGTGACTGTGAACACTATAAGAAGCAAGATGGGAAGAATTCCAGAAAAAATCCATAAATTTTGTGAAAAATAGTTTCGGTTTTTTATTGTAAAAATCGTTTTCATCAGAATAAGAAGATGATTCGAAAATGAGTTTGATTTTCGAAATCGTTCCAGTGGTTCAAAAGATATAAGCGTTTTTGTGATAGCGAATTTATTCTCGTGTAGTCCTTATTTTCTTTCGAGAACAAACCAAGCCGTGAATTCGCATCGTAAATTGCGAAATAATAGAGATTGCTTGTGGTTAAATAAATAATGGATTAATAACTCTCCATAATCCACACTTGAACATATAGACTCGTAGTTCTCCTCGAGAATGGACGAAGACGTTTATTGGCCTGCCATAGAGTTGGTCCTCCCCGATAATATCCAAGGAATTCCGATTCTATTTATCGTGACTCCGCGTAACATTCATTTTCGAAGAAATCCAAAACACAGGCAACAATCATTCAAATCAAAACTATACAGTTACTTTGCTAAAACTGATTGCGACAAAGGATCTACCAGTCACTTACTTTTTCTCGAAAATCATACGTAGTCTGCGAAACAAGTACGCCTCAGCATACATTATGGTCGTGTTATAAGGTGATGTATGTCCATCCTCGGCTTTCCTACGTTGTAAATAATCATTAAATACCTCAGCGTCCGGATCATTGGAGATGATTGGGGTTAGTTCTCTGTTACTTTGAAGTTCATATTTTAGTGCAGCGAGGTCATCCACTGTCTTCTTCAGTTCTTCTCGGACTGGCTGAAAAGGGAATATTTTCTTTATTTCTAACAGGGCGAACAAAAAAGACTGTAGATGAAAACTTCGAAGAAGACCTTCTAAAAGAAAATGATTAGGAGATAGTTAACAGAGTTCCCCCTACACCAATATATAGAGCCGTCGGTCGCTAGGGGAAAAGTGAGGCGTTCGCCTAAGGCTCCATGGCATTTCGGGCTTGGTCAAAACAAATTACCAAACGAGAATGCAATTCAGCCAGGAACAAAAAGAATACTGACAAATTCAACAGCGAAACCCATCAAAGGACCCGCGTTATACTCATAAAAATATTCCAGCTACCACACCGTGAGGGAATTACAGGAATAGGTACTATAAATTAAAAATACCTCGCCGTATTGTTTGGCTAGTTCGTCTCTCCTCTTCATTAAATCTTCCATAATTTTCTTGATTACCACAGGGAATCGTTCTCGGACCGAATGGAAAGCAAAACTTCTGTGAAAATTATCAAGTGAATTATTTCCTAATGCTTTTGAATTTGATTTTACCTCTTGAAGAAAGCACTTAATGGTACCATTCTAGGAGTTTTGATGTCTATACTCCTATGGTACTTGCAGTTGCACGGGCATATCGACATCTTGTTGGCGTCTTCTCTGTTTTGATCGAATTATGAAGATATTTTATGGTAATTTTGAATGATTTCCAAAAAGATAATTTACAGGAATTTTGACATGATGTAAATGACTTTTATAATAATTGAGTATGATAATCGTATTCGATAACAGAAGGCCTTGGTTCCGGACAGAGTGACACATAAGAAAATGTATCTTATTATTTCATCTTGATTAATAAGTAAATCAGGTGACCACATCATATGCAGTGTGACCCCACGTAAGTTTTTCTTGAACGAGGGCTACAGCATTTCGTCCGATATCTGCATTTTTCGAATTTTGATTCGAGAATGATCAATGAATGGTGATGAATTTATGACCAAATTAAATTCTGGCCGTAAACACGATCCCACCAAAAACATTCTGTAAAAAACTGGCCAAGTCTCGATGGAGCTGCTTCTTTATCACTAAAAAGTAATGAAATCTAGACAAAGTCGTGCCAAGTCTAAGACTCCTTACTGCGATTTCTTTATCATTATAGTTAATGTTGTGTGACTTGGCCGTTGAACATTCTTTATACGTTAGTGGGTACAAGTCAATTTTGTTTACAGGTAATGTTATATCTGTTGTAACTACCCATGTTGGTTAAGCGAGGTAATAGCCCATACTGGTAGTGGACACATATGCATTCAGCATTGACAATGCTGACTTCTGCTCTCTTCTTTTTGGAGCGTCAAATCAACCACCGATCTAACATAAAATAGACGGACTTGTATCAATGATTAGAAGTCCGTCTGTACTGGAAAAAATTTTTATACTGTTTGTTTCAGTCTCGCCTACACATAAGTATTATTGGAATACGCAGCTTTATCAAGCCTACAATTGACTGGTTATTGAATCAACGTTTTCCAAGTGGCAATTTTCCATCGTCAATGGGTAGCGGTTCTGGCGGCAGATTGGTGCAATGGTGTCATGGAGCACCCGGATTTGTACCCTTGTGTACCTAACCTTCAACGGCCAAGTCACACAACATTAACTATAATGATAAAGAAATCGCAGTAAGGAGTCTTAGACTTGGCACGACTTTGTCTAGATTTCATTACTTTTTAGTGATAAAGAAGCAGCTCCATCGAGACTTGGCCAGTTTTTTACAGAATGTTTTTGGTGGGATTTCACTTCTTTTTGTAGAAACGTGGGCATATTAATTTATTTCATTAGATTTTCCTATTTGACAAATTTTTATTCTTTATAGGAGTGGTTTTTTCATTATTAGAAATCTTTCTTTTCTTTTTTTTTTCGGTTCTGATTCTTGTACAGAAGAAGCAGTTTTTCGTATTGCCCATTTGCGTTCTCTATTTATTCTTTTAGATGGCTTAAACGTTTTAATTTCTGAAAGATCGGCGCGGTATTTGCGCCTAAGCCGGTTGTATTCGGTGATTGCTGAAGCTTGAGCTTTTATATTCTTGAAGTCTACATTTATGAGGTGCACCCCACAGAACACATATATAAGAGAAGTGCAAACACGGTTCAAAACGATGGCAACACCAATGACATTTATATGGCGGCCATCTTGGTAGGTTTGGAGAATAGTTTTAGCGGGAAATTTGAATTGATGAAGCAATATATTTCTCGCTTGTATTCATGTGACCAAACACATTATATCTGATAGAATATTAATAAATGAAAATTTACGGCCCAATAAATCTTAATTATTAATATTCGATCAGAATTGATGTGATTGGTTAACATGGTAACTGAAACTTCAGGAATTGTATGAATTTTCCTATACAAATGGGAAGAAAATTGAAAGATATAGGATATTTTCGACCAGTAAATATATTGAATTTTATATTCATATTATTACTATGTTAAAGAAGACAATATCAATGATGATGAATGAAACTTTTCCATAAAAAGTTGGATTTCAGAGATTTTTCAAAAGACATAAAAAATATTTGTATTTGGTGATAAATATAGAACAATTTTAACTTTTCTTTAAATGATAAAAATAACAGGTTACAGAATATGCAAATTGACTGCAAGTTTCGATAAAATGTAGAATCATGTAAGTTTTCAATTCAAAGAAACAAGTAATTGTTATCTGCTTCCTAGAACATAAGAAACCAGAAACCACCTAATATTAATGCAATAAAATAATGAACATCTGTACACTGTATACAAAAAATAATAACAATTTGAAAGGAAATAAACATATTCACATTGAACGACACAAGTCATCAAAATATTATAAGCGACAAACTTCAGTTATTACAAACAAATAGTATGAAAATTATTGCACTTTATCCAAAGATCATTAATTCCTCACAAGAACATAAAGCTACTGATACATGCCACATGTTTCATCACAATGTGGAAATTATAAAGTATGACTTATCAAGAATAACATTTAAAAAACAGTCAGTTGTTCACCTCTTCAATCTTGTAGAAACTTTGGTATTCCCCTTCGACTTGATCCTCATGCTAAATAAATTGAAAATATATAAATTAATTTGGGATTCAATACGATTCATATAAGAATGGTCGTATAGCGGTATATACCGTATAGCGGTATGTTCAGAAGAACGAGAACTAGAAGAAACTTTGGTTAAAGTGATGATGTATGTTTCAGATGATCTTCCAAATTTTGCACTGCTGACAAAATTGTTCATTCTTGAAATCTGGTGCCACTTTACTATACCCACAGTTCACAAGCTGTTAGGTCCTGAAACATGAGAACATCAATAAAAATTTGGTGAATTCATTCCAAGTAACAAGATGGAATAAACGTTACCTGCAAGATTTTGGGCATAACCAAAATAAAGGAACATTCACCATAATCCAATAAATATTGAAATTTAAAAATAATGGACACAACGAGATTACAGCTGTATTTACAAAACCAGGTTATGTCAGACACGGAAAGTGACGGAAATACCCGATTGACCATACCGAGCCTGTTGCAAGCGATGCAAATCTCCATGGCAACATGCTTGTTTATGTTTTCTACAGGCCGCCATCTTGGTAGGTTGGTCAGACCACAGAAATTTTGTGTTGCCGAAATTTGTATGGTGGTTTCATACCCCTGGTGCACCCCATGAAGATTGGTTACTCTTGAAAGCGCCACGTAAGCTATTATTTTGGTGCGGTAGTGCGGTTTCATCCTCAACACTTCAACCTGTCATATCTTTCGATGTACTCGTTGTAATTGTATGATGTTAAGGACTATTTCGTTCTAAATCAAATACTGGGGATAAATAACGTATTAGGTTGGATGAGGATCAATTCATAAAAACACACTCCCGAATAGTGCATAATTTTGGAAAACATCTGATTACCATAAACAGGTAATATCAAGTCAATCTTAAGAGATAGATATATGCTACCGCGGACTTTTTTGTAGAACTATTCAAGAGGTACATTTCCGTCATACATTGTATCCACGTAAGTCTTACGGTTTTTGCAGCGCACGTGAAAATAGCTGATTATGACTGATTTTGGTACTTATTTTTTCGTATTTATTGAAATTATAGTAGGTATCCTTAATTTTTTCGGGTTAAAAGTATAGCCTGTACTCATGGATAATGTAGCTTTCTAAGGGTGAAAGTATTTCTGAAATCGGTCCAGTAGTTTTTGAGTCACGTTGTATCAAACATACAAACGTTAACTTTTAATTATTACCTGATTATTATACTCAGCCTATTCAATCTATACAAACTATTATAAACAAAACGTTAACTCTTTATTACCTGAGGGTTCTTCATTAGATACTTCAGACCTTCGATTTTCGACATCAAATGAAGAGGCGAACAAAATTGAATATTATTTGTAGAGGCGGTACGTCGATCTCTGTGTTTTCAAATAAGGGTCAACAGGTAGGTAATCCAAATCTTCGATTATCCCAGTTTTTATAGTTTTCCCTTTATGTGGCCATTAAACCCTAACTATGTACCAAATTTCAGCTCACTGAGTTTATGGGAAGTACTAGTTCTATTTTGATGATCATGAGTGTATAAGTGAGTGTCGAAAATGCGAAACTTTGCCTTCGCTTAACTTCGGAACTAAATGACCTACACACTTGAAATTTTGGATTTTAAGTACGTGATTATAGCTCACTGGATGACGAAAATTTCAGCCTTCTGGTCTTATCCAGAGGTTCTCAAATAGGAGCCTGAAAATGCGGCGAAATGGTTCCAGTAAAGTATGGTACGGCAGTGTTTGCTTCGCGCTCGACTTGGCGGGGGCACTGCCGTGCCCCCAGATAACTCTCGAACCGAAAAGTCTAGAACCTAAAAATATTCAATTTATAGATTTTCATTTGTTGATGGACAAAATTGGACTTTGGGTTCTGTGAATATATGGCCATTCAAAATTTTGAATTTGATCGGAATGAAAATTTCCATATCGCGTAATCAGAACGATATAAAATCCTAATGAGCTATCTAAAAAATGTTTCTGTAACAACAGATCTGGAATCAATGAAGATATGTTTCATAGAAGTGGAAAATGCGACTCTACCTACAAGGTAGATGAACGAGTGAATTGGTCGTAGGCCGGTATATTTTTCCGCATATTCAATTCAACATATTGAACATATACACCGCGTTCATTTCATTGACTACTGAAAATTCCATCCCATCAAAGAGAGTATATGCTGGCCCAGATTTCGATCTGTATCAGATCAACGATGTAATAATAATATTACTATATGCCTGGATTTAACGTCTGTGAAAATAATTAGAGAAAGCGTTAACGGCATGCGAACAATTTTTTTTTGAAATTCCGGAAAAAGTTACACGCCGAGCAGGAATCGAACCTGCGTCTCCCTGTTGTCCGGACTGGTTACTCTACCTCTAAGCTATCAGTGTGTATGATTCTTTTACCGGAATTCAATATGATGAGGTTTACATCATATAGTGAGAGGGGGGGTTCCTATGTGGGGAGCACAAAAGAATTGTCTCCATGCCGTTAACGCTTTCTCTAATAATATTATTAGTCTGGGGATTCAACTACCATCATGTGGAAAAAGCGCGCTTGCAAAATTTGCAAATGTAATGAAAGTTTATAGTAGTGTGACTAAGATGCCTAGAATGTGTTCAGTCATCGAAAGTGTGACTGTCTCATAATGATCGTCCACCTATTCAAATTTAGCTTTCAGACCCTACTCCTAGGACCATGCAGTAGTTAATGCTACCATTTATCATCTTGTAGATTAGTGTGTGTTTGAAATATTCGAATTTTTCCCAGAAGCACAAAAGACAAATAATTTCATAATTTTTTATTTCTAATAAGATGTTTGTTTTTTTGCGAATTGAAAATTTCTATTACAAAAATTGCATGAGAAAATTCTCCAAAGATATGCACAGCAGAAATTCCTGAAATACTATAAGGAATTATATTATAGATTATTTATTTTCAGTCATCACTATCAAAATGTAGTATATCATAAGATTATTTGTGAATATAATAAATATAAATATCTCAGTAATATTTTGTGAATATGATCATGCAAAAACCTTAAAATTGGTAAAAGTTCTAATATTAAAAGTGATTTCAATAATCTTTATTAAGCTTAATATTGACTATAATTGTAATTAAAGCTTTCAAAGAATGTACAAGCACACGTGAGTATCAGGTTCAGCAAATTTTTAAGACTTATACTGATAAAATGGATATAATTTTTTTAATTTTTTCAAGGCAATTTTGAGATTTAATCATTGGAGAGTGTTCTATCAAAGTTTTCGTTGCTTCTTTCTCTTTAAAATGATTTAATATATCCTCATAATCTAGAAGTTTTTCCAATAAACTGATAAGATTTTCTAACATTTGTTCACTATGGCTAAATATTCGTATATATGGCAAAACTGTTGCGATATTGGCATCCACAATCTGTTTAACAAATTTTGTTTTATTGTTTACTGAATCAACCTCCTTCAAACCATTGGCATCACTGTTCTGCGTTAGTGATATAGCAAGCAAATTGAGAGAAAACAATGCTTCATTCTCCATAATAACATCTTCTGAAGAAAACATTGATACTAAACAAATAACTGCTCCGTCAGTTTTAAAAATACATTGCATTGATTCCCATGAGTGGCAACTTTTGATGAGCCATGCTAGGAGTCTTGACACTTCGAGTTTTACTCCTAAGTGGTGAGTGTTATTAAACCATCTTACCAATTTTTCAAGAAACGAATTTTTCGATGCGATTTGCCTTGCTGCAGTTTCTGCAATCAAAATTTTTTATTTCAATAGAGTCCTGATAGCATTTCAATGGAAGTGTTTATAAGGGAATTGAAATAAAATAAGGAATACCGAATAAGAACAGAAGATAGCCAACTTTCATCTTTTTACAATATTTTACCTTAATTTATTTGGACAATGAAAAAGCCAAGGTATAAAGATTCCTATGATAATACGCATCGCCAAAATCGATTTTGTATCCTATGCCCAACACTCTTTTCTACTGAGATGAAATATTTTTGGAACCTGAGCACTTCCGGTTATACAAGAAGTGAAATTAAATTTGTTCAAAAATAATTTTTTTATTTTTTCGTTTCTGATATGATTAAGTGATCATTGCTGAATACATTTCTGTTAAAACCATTGTATTCATTCGAATAGTTTTCAAAATATCGAAAAAAAACCAGAAAAATAGTGAAATATTCATTTTTCTCATTCTGAACATCCTGAGCCTAAACCGTCCTTATAACGTCAAAGTAGAAGAATGTGTAAAGGTCATACATCTTTTGATTTCATAAATATCATCACAGGGTGTTTCGAATTTCGTGTCGAAAACTGTGATCAAAAATTGGCCATAACTTCTGTTTTTCAATTAGAATCCTATTTTTTTATAATTGCATTGGATTCTGCGAAGTAAAATGAATGCCAAATGAAATTGCATCACATACCTTGTCCATCAATTACAAGTCTGAGGGTTCCTAGAAGTTTGAAAATAACAATATCTTCATCCATATTCAACACAGGTTCAATTGAGTTGAGTAAACCTTGCTCCAGGATAATTGCCTTATTTGCTTTAGGAACTACTAGATTTTTCAATGTACTCAATAACCCATGCAATAATTTGATGTTTGGATTATTTGAACAATATTTAGGTAGTAGACCTGTTGAAGAAGTATCAATTTAGATTTCAACAGAAAATAGCTTTTGCATTATTGATAAATTTTATATATAACATATCATCTGTGATATGGAAGATTATCAGAAATAAAAAATCAAAAATTTTTATTTTAATACGCACAAGGGCGTACCCAGGATTCCAGCTAGAGGGGGGCAGCTCATACCTGAGAAGAGTAGGTATCACGTTTTTATTTCCCACTTGCCAGGAAAATTAACATTTATTTTATCTTCAAGGGGGGGGGGGGCAGCTGCCCTACCTGGGTACGCCCATGAATACACATACCTATAAGTTTTTCAGATATTCCCCCTTTAACAATTGATATACAATTTTCATCACTTCTTGCAAAGTTTCCAACTGCCATTATAGCAGTTGCTAACAGATCCTCATCCTCTGCATCTAACCATTTTATACAGTTTTTAAATACTTTTCCTTGTCCTTTATCATAAAGTAAATTCATACTTTCATCTGGAAGATGTTAATAAATCTAATGTTCTTTCCAAAAAATTATACATACCTTCTATAAGAATGTTATTTATTAGATCACAAGCCATTTTTAATATTGATCTACTTTCTTCATCCTCAATAAGATTCTTATATTTTTCAATTAATTCAAATATTTTCTCACAAACATTTAACTTGGCAAGTAATATCTGAACATTCTCTGAAATTTATAAAATATTTTAAATTCCAGAAAAAATTCATACCCTTCAGATGTACCAACTATAGAAAGATAGATGATTATGTTACATTGATGTAGAATTCTAAGTCAATGTTATGTTATTAACAGAATTTTGGAAATAACAAAATATTACATATGGATACAAACAGTCTTACCCTTTTCAGAAGAATTATAAAGAATTTGTAAGCATATCAATTCTAACTCAGGAATGTTAGAGTTCTTCAGAATTTCTATTATCATTTTATATAATTTTTCAGAGTAAATTATTTGTTCATCATATTCAACCATCAAAGTGTACACGATTTGCAGAAGATATGAGTGATAAGTACTATCATTGATTTTACTGCTTGAACTTTTATCCAAAGTTGACGATATGTGATTTAATAACTGATTTTTATTAACAAATTGTAGATCACTATTACTTATGAATATATTCAATAATAATCCACTCATTTTTGATAGAAGTAAAGTATTATTACTTTTCTCCAACTCATAAAATGTTTTCAATATTAACTCGAAGTCATTTTTATCTAGCATATTTGTAGCATCTTCATTTTCATAAAAGATATTTCCAAGTGCTCTCACTACATTCAATGCAATGTTTTCGTCTGAATCCAGAAGATTAAGTAGCAAATGTATAATCTCTTTTTCACTCAAGATATTCCTGTTATATTCATCTTTAGCTAATTCTGCCATTAACTCCGTTGTTTTCAATGTAATTTGTTTGTTTTTGTATTTCAAAAGGGACTTGATGGACGTGGTGTCGGTCCAACGAATTTCAGATTTGTCAAAAGATTTGAACAGAATCAAAATACTCTCTGTATCATTTTGTTGCAAATAAATATTTAAGTTAGTAACAAATTCGTCCATTATGGAAAATTATATTAATTTATTAACAGATAAAAACACAAAAATTTGTTTTGATTTTGTGTCAAAGAGGAGTCTTTGCTTTGATTTTGGCTTTGATTCTGTCAAAGAGTCTGTGACTTCTTCAACAGACTTTTCTTCTTCTTTTTATGTGTTCTGTGACTTTATCTTTTCTTACCTCCTCTTCTTCTTCACAGCAGGTTTTACAACAAGCCATGATCTTGCGGCAACACTGGGTTTTAATGTTTTACTTTTTTTTCACTTTCTCAAATCCTTCCATCAAAAATGAATCCCAAATTTGCTCGAACCAATTCAAAAATTGAGCACCAAAAATGTTGAAGAAATTACTATTTATTTATTTACTAATCTATGACCGTGACGTAACACTTTTGTGATGATGGTATGTGACGTTTGCCATTTCTTTCATTCTAGTTGCATGGACAAATCACGATGACGACCCAACAAATTCAACCAAATCGCGGAATTGTGAAACAAGTATGTATTTTTTATTAATTATATGTATCAATTAGACTCTATCAAATATGTATTCATAACATGGTCAAACTATATCTATTATGTGACATGCTAGGTTGAAGCCAAGGAATGGCATCTCAGATTTACATATGGCTTAACTCATTTTCTCTTACTTTCTAACATAGTTTTCGATATATTCACCTATTGAGCCCTATATTTAATAATAATTAATCCTTATAGGTCCTTTCTGGGGACTCTGTGATCGTGAGAAATATAAATAATCCTGCAGCTGAGAAGCAGATCAACTTCTCAGGAGTTACAGCCCCCAAGCTATGCAGGAGGCTTGCAGCAGGAGCTGGAGAACAGTTAGTACACGTTGTAATATTTGTTTGCTTGATTAGATCTCATTTTTCATCTCACCCATGTTTTTCTCACATTCATATGAGGGGAATATATGGGTTTAAAATAAGCTGATTTTATTTTATCCAAATTATTGAAGACAATACTTTCAAATGCCAAAATTAGAGCTCATTACTGGATTTGTTTGGGTTATGTCTATATCGATTCTAGATCTTCATTTAACTTTTAATCATATTAGATGAGTAGAATCAATTATGAGGGACAATTATTTTCATTGAAACACTATTTCAAACCCATATTTCAACCATTAAGAGGGGATTCTACCCTGTCAGCTCCTAGTTAAATAATTTATCACATGATAAATAGGTACACTTTATCATTCATCAAATTGCAATTCAATTGTTGACCATCATTGGTTTGAAAATAAAAATGGTATGGAATTTCCTTCATGCCCGATTCATCCTTGATTTTTTCACATATAAAAATCACCCATTATGTAAACAGGTAAGCCGAATAATTAAGAAATATGTACATTATTGGCTCTGCAACATACAATTAAGCTCATCAAAAGTGCATACTGAAAATCCAGTGTTGAAAGAAAAATTGATTTTATGAAACGTTAATTTCACATTTCTTTCATACTTTTCTTGAAAATACTGTAAATCAGCTAATGTCACAATTAAGTGAAATTTATTAATGTTCATAATTAGGCATTCCCTCAACTTTGAAGTAATGGTTTCACTTTCACATTTTGATAATTTGCTATCTTCAAGCCAATTTAAATGAATTCAAACACCTTGGGACCTTGCTAAGTACTGCACAAAATTTCGGCCATATCCACGGAACCCCTGATCGAAGTTTGCTCATTGACGAACTCAACCACGGCATTCTAGATCCGAAACTGCCTTGAAATTTTCAAGCCTTTATATTAAATAATCGGTGTTTACAGTTGGACGGACAGAATTGATTTTAACCGCCGATTTGTGATCAGTGACTCGAACCTAGACGAATGATAACAATCGCGGCCCAGAATTTGAAAAAGAAAAGACATCATGACGAAAGGATATACCCCTTTTTAAAGTAGAAGATCGCTCTGAATAACGCTAGGACAATCAAAAGTTCGTGTCAACTACAAAATTTTTGCCAAGCAAGATACACACTGTAGTTAGAACATCCAGAGATTGAAAAAGCCTTGTGCATGTTGGATCTTCAGAAAAGAAGCAGGCATACGTCTTTTTCTGATCGACAAAAAACTCTGTGTTGGAAGTTGGAAAATGGTTGAAAGATAATAATCTTTAATCCTACTCAAAAGTCGTTACTGCTTCTTGAATTCATGGTTATGTTCTTAGTTATGCGTCCTAATAAGAATTAGCATTAAAGGGTAATCTATCGCTGCGATGTTTCAACCTCCAAAGATCACTTCCCCCATGTTATCAATGGATCATCATATCATTCAGTTCTTCAAGCGAAACTACAAGACAAAACTTCAGAAGTCTTACTAGCCAAGGCCTTACGATATCAAAATAAATACGAAAAAATAGTAGAAATATTTTTCATGGTATTTCCCTCATTTTGAAATGAACAGAATCGTCATTTTCTGAATAAATTCTGTGTAAATAAGTGATCAAAGCCCAATTTCATCTATGATTTCAATCTCGTTAAGGATGAAATTGAGAACCACAGAAAACTATGTTTCCTCCTTCAACAAGATTAACATTGTTGCTGAAACCAGGATCTTAAGTTTCAGCCATATCGTTTCCTAACTCAAAAATTTTCACATTTTACTTCTATAACAGACTTCCGAATGGGTTATCCTTAGTTGGGTATACATATTTAAAGGATTTATCCATTAAAGTTCATCAGATTGCAATTCATGTGTTAGGAAACAATTCAACCATCTTCTGCTTTGAATATAGAAATGGTTACAGATTGCAATGATTCATTCTGAGTTTTTCCACATATAAAATAAGCCGGCGGAAAAGCCGAAAAATTATAACTAGTTATTTGAATAATAAAGGGTATTATTATTGGTACCGCATGTCTGCAACTCACTTTTCATCTTATCATTTTGCATATTCATTAAACATTGTTGAACATTCAGGACAGTTAGGGCTTATGTAAGTTTTAACAGTTACCGAGAACTCGCTCTTAGCCACTCATCTAGACGGAAATACGGTACCTAATTGGAATTAATTTCGTCGTTTTTTGGATTTTATTTGATATTGTGGTAGGTAATAGAACGGGCTAAAAACAAAATAATATACACCAGAAAGTGGAGCTTTTGGAGTACTACATCTAGAGGAAAAGAATTTGAAAATCTATTGACTCCTTCTAAAATACTGAACTGTCGCCACTCCGAGTGGATGGAGTTTTAAAACTCTGATTATAAAGAGATATTCAAGTTACAATAAGTAACCTAAGGATAGGAACTTGTGCGCCCTTGTTCAAATTCATATCTAGTGCGATCACCCGTACTGAATTCAAGGGCGGTCCTAGGCTGATTTCCTGGGGGGGGTAATAATTGAATGAAAAATTGAAAAGAATAGAAAATTTTTTTTGTTAGTTTTTTCATAAATAAAATCGAATTGGTTGTAGTGCTCTGGGGGGGGGTAATTACCCCCTTTACCCCGCCGTAGGACCGCCCTTGACTGAATTCGCCAAGCGTTGCTTGACTTTCAGATGAAATCAATTTTGCATTATTCTAATGGCACAATGATAAAGATTTTCTATGTAACTCATTTTGTCTTTTTCATTGATTCACATGAGTTATTTCATACGAATTGGGCGATATATTCAACTTTTTTCAATAATTTCTATATTCCTTGTAATAACAAAAATGAATAACTTCAAAGCTATTGGCCTGATTTTGCCCATTTACAAATTTAACCGAGGTACTAAGACCTAAAACGTACACTGAAAATTTCAAGACTAGGTTCTGTTTTCATCGAATGTCCTCTTATTTGTGGACGGACAAAATCGAGTTTCACAACGAATTCTTCACCAGTGAGTCTTAACTAATCGCTGAAGACAGGCAAAATCATAACGTCCGTAGGAACAGGCGCGCAAAAAATTGTTCTTTTCTCGTCTTTCTGATATTTCAGGGTTGGCTACTGAAATTATTTAGATATTCTATCTTCACAGAAACGAAACAAAAGACGAGCCATGGGCATGGGAAGCACGTGAATTCCTGAGGAAAAAACTTGTTGGAAAAGAAGTTTTTTTCATCTCTCAAGTACCTCCCAATGCTAATCGGGAGTATGGAACTTTGTACTTCGGTAAAGGTTAGAACTACCAATTATTCATTACATTTTATTTAATATTCCAACTGCATATATCATAAATCTGTCGATTCCCATGATGCCTATTATGAATTTCTTCACCTGATGTGTTTTTGAACACAATTAACATGAAGACAATTGACACTGAGGGATCTTCAGTAATATTATTGATATTGATAAACGAAAATAAGATTAATACACAATATTTTAAATTGCCAATTCAATTTGATTCTGTTGTCAATGACCATCATTTACATAGGTGTTTGTCTTCAGATTTCAATTCAACTGAAAACATCACAGATTCTTTGATATCTGAAGGTCTTGTTACTGTAAAAAAGGAAGGTGTGAGGCAAACTGAAGAGTTGCAACGCCTTATTGATTTGGAAAATGCAGCCAAGCAAGCTGGAAAAGGAAAATGGGGAAAAGATAATCCAGCAGTTAGTAGAAAGATTTTTTAGTTTTCCCTTTTGATCAGTAATAAAATCAATGAAGTATAAGTTATTGAAAATTACATAATTTGTAGGACCACGTACGTGATGTCAAATGGGGAGTTGAAAATGAACAAATTGCATCATTTGTCAAAAAACATGCATACAAACCGATCAAAGCTGTTATTGAACATGTGAGAGATGGTTCAACAGTGAGAGCTTTTCTGTTACCTGATTTTTATCATGTTACCGTTATGATTACTGGAATAAGGGTGAGTTTTCATTATGAATATTTAATGAATTTAGCATCTTTCATATAGTTTCTGACCTGTTCAATCAAATGAAGCTCCAGGAACATTAAGTTTACAATATGGATTAATTGAAATTCTTATATGTATTTATTTTCTGTTAATTATAACAGGAGACATCATTTTCATTTGATTTTTGTGAAAAAGTTAAAAATAATTGGGATTTCTCTGTTTGATATTTTGAATTTCATATTATGGGAAAGTATCAACTGAAAATACTTGAGTTCACACAGTTATAAAGATACTTTATTGAGTTATTTGAACTTTCACAACCCTCACGAGCAATTTTTATATTAGACTACCTAAATAAGCAAAGAATACATTGTTATCTTGGTGGTTGATATGAACTCATATATTCAAAAAATAACTACTACACAAAAACCTCCCACCAAATGAAATTATTTCTGATCAATAAAGTTGAATTCCCTCTGTTTCTAAATAGTGCCCTGGGTTCAAACTAGACAGTAATGGCAAACCTGACCCAAATATCAAGGTGCCTTTCGCAGATGAAGCTAGATCCTATGTAGAGCTACGTCTTTTACAACATGATGTTGAAATAATCCTGGAATCTGTGAACAACAATAATTTCATCGGAACGATTATTCATCCAAAAGGAAACATTGCTGAATCTTTGTTAAGAGAAGGTTTGGCTCATTGTGTGGATTGGTCCATAAGTTTCTTGAGATCTGGTTCTGAAAAATTGAGAGCCGCTGAACAAGTTGCAAAGGTTAGTGCCCTGCTCTTGATTTCATTTTGTAATTTTTGCACACATTTTGGCAATTAGTTCAGGAATAATGAGTCATTGTTTTCAAAATTAAAGAATGGTTTTTCTCAATTAAGTAGAATGTAGTATCTATTTTCTAGTTTTCTCTTGATATTAACGATGAAATTTTTGGTATATGATTATTTGAGCTTCTTTAACTGTTTGTAGTATTGATTTCATCCTATGTTTCGATTTGATTACTAAAACCGAAAATACTGTAGCATTACTTTGAGAGTAATAAATGAACATAATCCAGGTAGGTGAGAATTTTTTTTTGTGATGCTGTAAAATAAATCGTCCATGATCCAGAATCTATCACAGAAATATGAGATATATGTTGATTATCTGTTCCACAATGCATCGTTGGATTTGTTTGGAATTTATGGAATATTTAATGCTTATCTAAGTTCCACCTGAAAACACTATACAGGGTGTCCCAGAAGTCGCGCACCCCATTGAGGGGTTCGAAAGTGAAAAATATTCTAAGCCCAAAAATCCATGTTTGAAATTTTTTGATAACGTAGTTAATTAGTAATTAATCAATGAAAGTGACCAATGAGGAGCGCCCAACAGAAGAATAAGTAGGCAGTGGGGACGCGAGAGAGTGACGCCAGAGCTGCCGCCGGCTTTTCACGCAGTAAACCGAGACTGGCGTCTCACTCTCGCGTGCCCACTGCCTACTTATTCTTCTGAAGGGCGCTCCTGATTGGTCACTTTCATTAATTAATTACTAATTAACTACGTTGTCAAAAAATTTCAAACATGGATTTTTGGGCTTAGAATATTTCCCACTTTCGATACCCTCAATGGGGTGCGCGACTTCTGGGACACCCTGTATATTGTAGGGTTCGCATAGTAATGAATGTAAGCGCGTTTTATCCATAAAATTATTTAGATTAGTGATATGGCCATATAATACGCTAAGATATGCTATAAAGGTAATTCGGAAAGAAGTCTATATTATCCTTTACAGTATTTAATTCCATCTGGCTCAGTTCACCATATGATCAAATGAACATTCATGGATCCAAGATTTTTCCGACATGATAGCTTTCTAATGACAGTTTGATAGAGAGATAGGGAATGTCTTTTATTGACAGACAAGAGCCATCAACATTGGGTCCTTCAGCTCAGTACAATTACATATCATTCATTACATTCCAAAAAAAATAAAAAAAATTCATATTGTATATACACATTTGGTATTCTGTTGTGACAATTTGATATTTTCAACTCAATGCAAAAACTTACTGAAGATTCCAATGATGTATATTATGAATTTCTTCACCTGACTAGTTTTTGAATAGAATCAAAATGAAGATAATTTGACACTGAGGAATCTGTATTCTGTTGTAGGTAGATTCGCATTTACACAATTTTTTTGACAGCTATAAAAAATTGACAGCATCGTTAAATAAATCGTCCATGATCTGTCACTGAAAATACGAGGAATGGACAAAATTTCGATGACTGAACAGGCATCTTAGACAAAATTATGAATGTATCTTGATCATGTCTTTATCCATATTCTGTAGTTGCGAATTTATCGGTAAAACAAAATCACGAACGGTCATATTTACGGAACCCCTGGTCGAATTTTGGTCATTAACGAATTTAAATGCGGCACTCAATATCCAAACCTACCCTGAAAATTCCAAGTCTACTGTTCCATCCGGTCGAAAGTTATGTTCACTACCGGACGGACGAACATAATTAAATTTGACCCAAATTTTGAACACTGAGTCGAACTTGCGTGCGTATCATAATTAAAAAATACATCGTGACGAATTTTGTAGCTCTCTTTTAAGTAGAACCCGTCCTTAAAAATGTAATCAAAAGAATTTCAGACATTTTATGTGAAAAGTTGCTTTAATCAGAGCTTTCCTGAAGAAAGTGTTCTGACATTTGATGGAAACATCCTACAGACAGTGGAATAAAACATAGTATATAGTAGTTGCACTTATATTGAAATAAGTGATATTTGATATTTTCGCAGGAAAAGCGCATAAGAATCTGGAAAGATTGGCAGGCCCACCAACCTAAAATCACTGGTAAGGAAAGAGATTACAATGCAGTAGTTACTGAAATTGTCAATGGAGATGCTATTATGGTGAAATTACCAAATGGTGAACAAAAGAAAGTTTTTCTTTCTAGTATCAGACCTCCTAAAGAAGGATCCACAAAGTAAATATGACAATGACTTCACTGTTAGAATCGCTAATCGTTTTTCAATATTTACTTCAGAACAGAGGAAGAAAAGAATGCACCAAGAACCAAAACATTCCGACCATTATATGACGTTCCATACATGTACGAAGCCAGGGAATACTTAAGAAAAGAGCTCATCAGTAAAAAAGTTCATGTTTTAGTGGACTACATACAGGAGGCAAGAGATAGTTATCCTGAAAAAACTTGCGCCACTGTTACTATTGGAGGAAAGTGAGTTTTATTCATGATATTGCAAAATAATGTGGGAGAGTATTTCCACCTAACAATTAACATTTATCAAAGGACATTAGTATTTAAATTTTTCCCCACATAACTCTGTTGCACTTTCTGACAATGCACAAACATGCTCGAAGTTAGCCAGATAAATTACTCCTTCCAACTACCAGTATCAAAAGATTTGAAACATTAATTTTTTTAAAGCAGTTCAGTACAAAAAAGTTCTTCCCGAGATGCAATAAGCTCTAATATAATATTTTATTAAATTTATCTTTGATATGAAATGTTTTTAAGGAATATTGCGGAAGGTCTTGTATCTAAGGGCCTTGCTACAGTAGTTAAATACAGAGCTGATGATGATCAGAGAAGTTCAAGGCATCATGATTTGTTGGATGCTGAGATGAAAGCTGTGAAGTCCCAAGTTGGCATACATTCTAAGAAGAAGGGTGTTCCATTAAGAGTTACAGAAATTGTAAGATATTAATATTTAAAAAAAAATTACCCTCAAAAATTAATTAGAATGAATCGAAAACTAAAAGATTTATTTCAGGATGCCACTAGGGCTAATTTAGAATTGTCCACTCTCCAAAGACTGCAAAAAATCGAAGCAGTTGTAGAATTTGTTACTAGTGGAAGCAGGCTTCGTCTTTACATCCCAAAGTCAAACAACTTGTGCACCTTCCTTTTAGGTATGTATGTTACAATATTTTCTTATTTCTTCTGATGTTGAAAACCTTATTTTTTATTCAATTAACTTTAATACATTCGATAATTTATTCTTAATATTATCCAGAGAAACTCAGAAATATTTTACGGATCCTTACTTACAAGTAAAACACTCTCATGGCATTAAATAACAAAAATGAAAAACATCAAAATTGAAATTCCTAAAAAATGTGCATATATCATGTATATCAAGTGCTCACACGAACACTGCATGTTATTGTCCCAAAATTAGTGACCTTATATCATTCTTATCTGTATCCAATGTGTATTCCCTAAATGTATAAACTCAATTTCAATCGAGAAATATGAACTTTGAATCAATTCCACAGTATCATTTCAGGAACGTAATAAGACCAATTTTTTTCAAATGGCTATATCTTTTCAACAGAGCCGAATTCGGAAAAATGGAAAATGACAAAAGGTTTCTTTTGGCCTCACGAATCTACCGTTGAAATATATGTACAAGTCAAAGACTCACCCTGTAGAGTTAATATTATGAAATTCACCAACAATATGAAACTTGAAAAACATAATATGTATTCAACATACATCGCAATACTTGGAAAAAGGAGTGACAAAATCCTCTTTGAAAATACAAAATCTATATTTGCAGGTGGAATTAATTGTCCCAGAGCAGCCCGTCCAGCAATCGGTACTCAGCCAGCCATCGATGGCGAACCCTTTGGTGAGGAGGCTTTCAAATTCACCAAGGAACATTGCCTGCAAAAAGACGTGTCCATCCAAGTTACCGGGTGTTCGACAACCGGGAAGACCGCCAGTCTCATCGGTTGGCTGTGGGTCGACAACATGAACCTTTCAGTTGCGTTAGTAAATTTGGGTTATGCATCCGTTCACAGAACTGGTGAAAAATCCCAATTTGCAACTCAACTTAAGGAGGCAGAAGAGCATGCAAGGAAACAAAGATTGGGTATTTGGAAGGATTATGTTGAGGAAAAGGAAGAAGTGAAGGTTGAAGATGAAAAAGTGGTATGTTGAATTATTCCATTCATTGAAAAAACTTGTATCAAAACGCTGGTGTTGGCACTGTTCAGATTGTATTTTGCTATTTTATGTTCAAACATTTATATCATGCAATTTTCCATTATGTGCCTCTAATCAAACTCTAAGTGAACTCGTTATTTTAGTGATCGAAAAGAGTTCCGAAAATATGGAATACATATAGAGTTTGCCAACATCTTATTTGTATTCAAAAATGGGTCCATTTAACAGAAGGAAATAGTTTCAACCTCCGAGGATTTGCAGGACGGTTGCGCTACCTGTCAAAATGATGTGTAGTTGTCTTGTAGCGGTTTGGGCTGTTGTTCACATTCAACAACATATTTTGACTGTCGTTACTTGAATTCAAAATTCAAAACTACAGCAAATCATGGAGATTTTTAGCTTCCAAGTTTTTTCCTAAGTTCAAATGTTTGGCAAACAACAGTTGTCAAAAAAAGGAGGGTATTTTCAGCAATGATCTCGACAATTACAAATAAAGAAAAATAAATTACAAAGGAAAAACGTCATAAATTTTCTCCCATATCCTTCAGAACTAAAACAGACAAAATATATTAACACCAAGAGCAAGAAGGGACACAAAAAAACTTACATTATTAATAAGTTTTTTTGTTCACTACATAAAATAATTCAGAGAACATCACGATACAAATATAAACGTCTAAAAATTGCACATGCACATTTCATAACAACAGACGCCCACCTGTCCGCTCTCCGACGTTGATGGACATTATCCAACTTCTTCTTTTCATTTTTCACCTAAAACTTTGATTTTTTTTCAAATTGAAGTTAAAGGATGTCTTGAGGGCACTCCAATTTCTTATCTTTGAAAAAATCATTTTTTCGCATGAAAAAATCAGCTACGGCACCGATTCTCCATTCAAAAAGTGCCATTCATTTTTCCAAGTTTACGCCCTCAATTTTTCACATAAAAACTTGATTTTTTTTTTAATTTAAGTTAAAGGATGTCTTGAATGCACTCCAATTTCTTCTCTTTGAAAATATTATTTTTTCGCATTAAAAAATCGGGTTGAATTTGGGAGTCTATGAAATTTGACTTCATAATCGTTTTTCGGCGGTTGTTCATCATTTTTTTTTAATTCATTGGAGTGCCCTCGACAAATCAATTTTCTATATTAAAAAAAATCCATTTGGATAGGCGCTTAAATAATGCAAAAAATGATGGAAATACTGAAAAGACTTCCAGAAAGTGTGAAATCGCAGAGAACTGCCTGAAATTCCAGGAGAATTAAAAAAAATCAAGCATTCAGGTGGAAAATTGAGGGCGTGAACTTGGAAAAATGAAAGGCACTTTTGAATGGAGAATCGGTGCCGTCGGCCAGAGTATAACGTCCTCTTAACTTCGATATATAATATTAATGAATTTCCCGTATTCCTCATTCCCCACCTTCAAACTCTTAATGCAGTGAAGTAGTGATGGAGAAAAAATTTGCTACACCAGGGTTTATATGCATTTATCATAGTTCTAAAAAAAGTTTCATCAAAATGATTTCATAAAATCTTTCTCTGAAGTCTTTATTCTCTTATATTTCTAACAGACGGAAGCGCCAGATGCATCTTACGAAGAAGTTGTTGTCACTGAAGTGACTCCTGAGGGACACTTTTTCGTTCAGACCATTTCTGAAGGTCCAAAGGCTGAAGCTTTGAATGCCAAATTCAGGCAGGAATTCCAAGCTAATCCCCCTCTTCCTGGATCATTCACACCAAAACGCGGAGAAATATGCGCTGCAAAATTCATTGACAATGAGTGGTATAGGGCTAAAGTGGAAAGGATTCAAGGAAACAATGCCCAAGTCCACTACATTGACTATGGAAACAGGTAAATACATATTACTAATATAAAGAGGTTGGATTCAATTGGCAATTAATGGTTTTCAACTTGGTGAAGTCTTTGTATCAAAAAAAAAATTTAATTATTTTTTCAGGGAAACACTCCCATTGGTCAGACTAGCAGCTCTTCCATCAAATTATGCAAGTGAGAAGCCATTTGCTACTGAATATTGCCTTCCTTTCGTCATATTGCCAAAAGATGAAGAATATGCTGCAGTGGCCCTGAAATATTTGAAGGAAGATACAAAAGCACCCAAACTGTACCTGAGTGTTGTCTACCGCAATCAAGGTGCTCCTAATGCTGCTTCCTTACACACCGAAAAAAATGCTCAGTCTGACATCATCAAAAATCTTGTAACAGATGGACTTCTTATGATTGAAAATGTTAAGAATAGGAAGAACAATAAAGTGGTAAGTATTTTGAAGACATTCCACTAAATGGGAATCATGATACAGAAGTAATGAGTCAATTGTTGAGGTCATGTTAAAGAGTTCAGGTATTTTTCATGAATGAATGAAATTGCAGGATTAAAATGGGTATGAATTGTTCCATGAGTTTCACCAAAATGTACCAAAACAAGGTACTCCACAAGTTGAGTATCGGTATTTATTCATTTGATAACTAGTTGTCCTGATTTATTTCCCTAGAAGATTTTTGGGTCCATTTACGGTTCGACCGGAATTGAATTTCATTCCACACTTTTTTCATTCAGAAAACTCATTTCTCAGACTAGCAATGTGTGTTGTACGCATGCCGAATGTGACAGCCTCTTCGCCGATTCCAATAGGTGGACACTTCGTGGAGTTTTTGAACGTAGTTAGTATTTGCAGGTTTTTAGGTCCGATTGCATAATAAGAATGAATTCTTCTTTAAATTTTAACGGAACATTCTTTTCAAAGTTATGATTCAAAACAAGTTAAATGCTCTTCAAAAATTCAAAGGAGCATTTAACTCCATTATGAAATAGACCTTTCCAGAATTACCTGTGCAGGTGAAAGTTGCGCGCGTCACTTGTGGGCTGAGAATGAATATTATTGGTCGTCAAAATTTCCCTCCTCAAATCGTTGACAATTGATATTATTATTTTACGCAGTCGTTTTGGATGTGGATGTTATTTGTTGTATTGTTTATCGAAAATCAAAATTTCATTATGCCTCAACAATGTTGTGTTACTATTTACTAAGTGAGAGTCACGGTACGATAAAAACAGTAGAATCTCATTTCATTGCTTTCCTCTTTTTCTTCTCTCTCGCACTAAGGTTTGCCCATCTTTTAAAGCTGCCCACAAGTGGCGCATGAAATATACCTGTTTCTCTCTCATTCTTGTTTAGTTCACATCTTTCATCTTTGTTCTACGTATTCTGGAAAGGTCTATTGACCCTTAGTGTACGGGCTTGAGTGAATTCTGGAATGACATGTCAGTGCGACTGATCGTGTTACGCTCGCTTTAAGGAATTCCAGGGATGGCTTTGAACAGTGGCATCAAGGAATCAGCTTTGTTAGGCTTCGTTTCATCACACTTTTAGTACGTTCCACTTGGCGCTCACAATACTCACGCTCACGACCGCTGTTTTTCCCATTCCTCCTGCTTGCGATCGTTGCAATCGAACATACAAGTGGAACGGGCTTGATTGTGGACAAGCTTTGCACAAGCGCAATCCAGACAAATTTATGACATTGTCAATGGAAATAAACTTAGGGATTCTGATATTAAAGTTTTTCATTCATTAAAAACTCAGTTATAAAATCTTTTGGTGAATTTTCTGATGAACTCAAAATCGAATGCAACCTGAAATGTCTTACGATGCCGTTGTGGGATATTTGATGAGTCGCAACGATTCAGAAAGTACTTCGTCAAGTTCGGATGAAGAGTATAATGCAATTTCAGAAAATTTAGTATTTCTCTAACTTCTCTGAAAATAATAAAATAAATAACCCAACCTCTGAGTCTGGATCTCGAATGCCAAATTATCATCCCCACTCCTCGAACGACCGCAAAGACCCACGTCTTCGGATGGGTCGTTGTGAGCTTGGCGTGAGCGAAAACAATGACGTCATCAGTGACGTATTCGCCGCGTTCACAACGACCGTAGTCGCCATGTGGAACGGCTAAGGGAGCATTTTGATCGTTGTGAGCGCCAAGTGGAACGCACTATTTGATGTTCCTCTACAGGTTTGGAAATTTAAGTTGGAAACATGGTCAATTCAGCGTTGAACGAGTGGATTCATATTGTCTAGTGTACCAATAAAATAATCAATACCCTCAGCGCGATGCGGCGACGAATAAATGACCATAGACAAACTAAATGTTTGACTTAACTTAACAGTGTAGGAACTGCTTTGTTAGTTGAGACTCGAAAGAGCTCGAAGCCCCCACTCTCCGAAGGCATCGAGTAAGGTCAGTCATTTATTCGTTGTCGATTATTTCAATGGTCCTCTAGAGTCTAGACAATAATCATCAACTCGTTTAACACTGAATTGGCTATGTTTCCAACTTACATTTCTAAATGTTGAATGCTTATTAACGTCGTTTTACATTCAGAGAACTTTTTATTGAGGGCGGCACAATAGCGAAATGAGGGGGGGTGCGAGAGGAAAGAGAACAACTAAATACATTGTTTGGGTATTTCAATCATACCTACTTTCTTTATAATATGATTACCAATCTAGCAAATGTTTTAGCTGGCTACTTACAAGGAGGCCCAAGAAACTGCTAAGAAGAATCGTTCTTACATTTGGGAATATGGAGATATAACTGTAGATGATACCAAGGAATTTGGTATGGGAAATTAAATTGAGGGACCAACAGAGCTTCAACCTACAGAAACAATTACTATAAGTTGAAAATAAAACTGGACTTATCAATTCTTAGATATATATTTTATCTATCTTTGTTTGAATAGATGCCAATATATTTTATTGTTGGGATACCCTCAATCAAATGTTTAGGTGTACATTTATTTTATATACTATATATAAATTTTGCATCTAGTTGTATTGGACAATAACATGAAGCAAAAAAAATTGGAGCCTGATCTTAGTTCTGAGCAACTTCCATCTTTTTTGGTTGAATTACTATTCCTTATATTCGAAAAATCGCATAGTTTGTCTTCCGAATTGATGACGCTAATTAAATAATTTCAAAATTCGTAATCGATGAGTACTTTTCATAAAATAATAATTTGACAAATTGAATGTACCTAATGATGATAAAGTTTGATTTCTAAATCAAATTTTGTGCATTGATTTCACTGGAAATGTTGGATGTTTTTTGTTTAAATTTCAAAGACTGCTATAAATCATTTTCATTTATATGAATCATTGCCAAACCTCACAGTATAAGACTTGTACAATAGTTATATGTAATATATTCATGTTGTATGTATTAATTATTCCTTCAAAATGTAAATTATAACTTCCTGAAATATTAATTCAATCATCATTTTTAGATATCACACCTAAGATAGAAACTGTTATTTTCATGTTCCTAATCCTTGAAAGAAATTGAACATCCGTATATTTTTTTTATTTCGAATTTTTTCTCATCAGTTTTAATTATTTAATTGAGTTATTGCATGTGTTGGTCAACGCCAGTCTTATTATATTTAATATACCGTAATTTTTATATTTATAGTTATCCTATTTTAAATTAATTTTTGTATATCACAAATGTGTTGTTCTATTTGATGAGTTATTTAATTTAAGAAAATTATTTGTATAAAGTGATCTGTAATTTTATAAATTTTACTTGATTGTTTTCAAGTATTGAGTGCATCTGGTCAATTTCATACAGACTGGGTTAAAACCTAATGGATAAAAAAGTACTCAAAAGAACTATCAATTTCGATATGGGGTGTGGATGTTCAAATGTAGGGAAAGGCTTTGTTTAAAATAAACAGTTTGTTGATATTTGTGTTTTTCTCTTCTCAATTTTTACACTATGTTTTGTGATTATTATCCAATATTTGAAATGTCCAGAAGTTTGCTTCCAAATGAATATTGAGAGAGAATCGCTGTTTTCGATATAAATACTGATTTCAAAACAAATACATATGTTGAATATGAACAATTGCAAACAGTTTATTCTCAAATAACATAAATAGTTACATCCATGGCAGGCACAATTGAAATTTCAATATTTCCTATAAATTTCATCAATCAATAAAAGAATATGATATAAAATATAAAGAACTACAATAGAGATAAATAAATCACAATATTAAGTAGTATATATATATTTTTCAAACAGAATCATCTGAAACAAATAATATATAAATTCAAACAACTTCATTGGAAGATATTACTTTCAAGACTTACCATGATACCACCACTTTGTTTTCTTTGGATTTTTATTACAGGTTTTAACGTAAAATGCATTATCTGGAGGCCTTTTCTGAAAAACACAAGTTCATATATGAACATTCAAGTAGGTGCATACATATCATGCTGTAATAAGACTACTATTTCCGTCCAATAATTTCTAGCAATTCTATCAAAGCATTCAATCCAAGTCACTTAGTATTCAATACACCATGAAAATACCTGGGTATTTGATGAGTGCTTTAGGTGATTATTATTATGACATTTTACGAAATCAAAAACATTCAGGTTAATTTACAAAAAGCATTTATTTATTTATATCACAATATTTCTTTGGCATGCACTCAGGATACAACTACTGAATATCCACTCACCTTTTCCTTACAACTACTGAGCATAGAAACTATGGAAAGGCAAACAGACTGCACAGATAGAGCAGGTGACCAGTCATCAGTTAAAATTGATAAGCATATATGTCCATTACTATATACATGAGGATGTATTGGAATGTTATTTCCTACAAAGGTCACCTAAAAGAAGATGAGAAAAATTCAGCGAATCGAAAACAATTACATTTCATCGAAATTTCCCAATTGAAATAAAAATGTGAAGTAATTAGAGCTCATTCTTATTAGAAATTTCAATACAGTATTGAGATGCAGGATGGGCAGCATAACTTCCATTTTAAAATCCGCACCATTCAGTCGGTTGACGACGTAGAGAAGCAGAACTATGGTTTTGTACTGACACAGTTCAGTCGCCATTATGCGTTAGAAGAGTGAGGGGCGTGAGTTTGTTGTTGATGCCTATTTTTCGAGAGAATGTTTTATGGTCACTTAAATTCAGCCCCTATCCCGGACCTGAAATAACATAATATATGCTGAGAACACTGAGGCTTCTTGAGGCTATGAGAGCTGCAATGCTGCCATCCCCACGTTGAGGATAATTCTTCATTATAATTATCATTTCTATCTATACAAGATGGCGATTGCCCAGGAATTATCTGACATGTCTTCTCAGACGAATGAGTGTGCGGTCCTATGGGGATTTTTGAAATACTGTGTTTATGTGAACTGTCCAAGGACTGCCTACAAGTCTTGGAGTCCACCATCCAGGAAGAAATTGCCAACATATCGCTTGATGTGCTGGCAAGAGTCATTATTAGGTTTTTAGGAAGTTATGCTGTCATACCCTGTATATTGTTGAGTTTACATCAGTAAATAAATATGATTTGAATACCTCTGGTGAATCGAAAGGATACTTATTGCTGAATTTGAATTGTAATTCAAACTGTTCTCCTTCATATAATGTTCCAGGTACACCTTCCATTCGAATTATCCAACTGAAAATAAAATCAAATTTATTGATGAAATATAATATCAGAATTTAGAAATTCAGCATGAATACAGAATAGGTTTAAGTTATACTTTCCTTCACATACATTTTTTTGGTACAGAGAGAGAGAGAGAGAGAGAGAGAGACTTGCATATGAACTATGAATAAAGATCTGAAAATAGAGCCACTTCTGAGTCTGAGCAAGCAAATCATTTAATGATTCAAATCATCTATCTCCAGAGTTTAATAATTAACTACCTGTTTCATGGAAATCACTTTCCTTTGGATATCTCAAAACTAAAATGTAATCAAGTAGAAATAATATTTATGATTATAATGACGTCTTTCATTTGAATTCTAACTTGTTTACACTATTTTGATAACTTTATTGTAGTTTTTCGTCTCAGTTCATAAGTGTTTTAATTGAATGCTGGTGTATAGTTTCTCTTCTATTCTAATGTTCTATGATTCTACCTTTGATGTGTGTACATACGTTTTCTACACTAATGAAGATGACTAATGGTTTTATTAGGCTTTCTTCAAGAAACTATAGGAGCTCCAAGAAAATTTGTCCACGTTCAGGCATATTTACTAGGACCAGTTGAAAGATGGTTGCATACAGGTACAACCAGAAAATACAGATTGTACTTTTTGACATGCTATTTCAAATTTTCATTCAGGACAAAAAAGAAGTAGGAAATAGCATATACAATGCACAGTTTTTGAGAATGGTCTCTCACCCTACGACAACCATCTGTGTCATAAAACTGTATAATTTCAAAATGGAATCAATGGAACCACAGGGTTAATTACAGAGCCAGATGGAGATATCTACAATGGCGCGTTCGTTTTTAGATTTGTGGAGTTGGAAATAGTCAGATGTACCATGAACAGTACAGCCGTCTTTTTCATTTACGTTTTAGAATTGTACAAACGGTTTTCATGCTCATGGGTGATTGAAAATGGCACTTTTATCTCATCACCAGGAATGCCATAATAATATAATGTGGTATTAAGAGAAAAAAAAAGCAGATGCACTTATGAAAGAGACATAAAAGGTAACACCTGCCGGACCAGAAGTCTACATATAATTATGTAAGAAAAACCCTTTGGAAGAATACAACAGAAAAAATTCGTGTTGTTTTCGCCGTCCTACACAAAGAAGCTTTTACAGCTGAGCTTGGGGTCATTATAGTACTACTACCGGGAGAGTAATATCAACACAGATGCCATCTGTGCTGCATAGGTTTGCATATAGATGAAATTTGCAGGCTCTCTAGATCGGAAAAAGAGACGGCTTAGCCTATTCTGTGCAAGTTTACAGAACTTCAGATCTGGACAATTCTCATGATGTGATAGCAAAAATAATATTGCATCTTCTTCAGGTATTATTGAACCAATATAATAATAGACCCTCAGAGAGAGAACATTGATGCCAACTTATAAAATGAGATGAACAAATTTCAGCCAATAAGATACTTTCATTGGGCTGTATAATAGCAAGGCAGATCTATACCAGAATAATACTTTATTTTTCAATGTTTCAATTATGTCAATTATTTAGACAGATCCAAATGGATTCAAAATAAGTTTAAACGACTTTGGAGAAATCATCATAAGAATAATGGTGTAAAAATGTTTGAAAGATAAAAATACTGTTACATATGTGACTAAATGAAAGATCTGATGCGTAATATGGGAATTGATGGACAAATTGAATTGCAAAAAATCACAGTACTTCTTTGAAAATGGAATATAAAACTGCAATTCTATAGATAATTTTCCATATTTGAGATCAATAATCAACTATCCAGGGTATATCTGAGGTCAATCATGAGTATCTTTCACTTTCACATCTTGTTTATTACAACTGAAATACAATGACCTCCTGCAATTGTTCATACCAATTTGGACTTAATATAATTAATACAAAGATAGGCAATACTACTTACTGCAATAAATTTTGCTCAGCAATTTCTGCATCAACGGTGACTCCTGGTGGAGGCTCTTTCATGAGAGACATCAATTCTTTCTGTAATCTTCTCTGGAAAAAATATGTTCAGTAAACTTAGATTGTAACTTTTATAGTATCTGGTGAACAATAATGCGTTTAATATATCGTAATGAATACTAAGATGGAATAATTAGAATTATGAGAGAATTTAAAGATTAATTGAAGAAGAAATTATTTACCTCTGATGGTGACATTCCTGCCATTTTGATTTTGATTCCCCTTTTGTCAATAGTCAACCATTCCTATGTTCAAACAAGGCGAACGTTTAAGAAAAAATCGAAACAAAATCACTGAAGCGTAAATAATTTGGTCATTTATTGAATTATTATTATTTATAACTATTAATTCATTTTTGACAAAGAAATTTCACAGAATTTAGAAATGTTTTGAACATTGAACACAGAAGAACATCTAACAAACAAATGTCAAATTCACTAACCTCTTTTGAATCAATAAACATCTACTGTTCTCAGTGGTCCCTGCTCATTACTGATCTGTGATTTATCTTTAATATACAGGCGGTTATCTATGATACAGGCTGCCTTCTAAATAATGTGCCACTGAAATATTTTGGATTCCTACTAAAGCTCAGCTTCAATTTTTATTGGCTGATTATCTAATGCCACTGAAGTATATAATACTTCAATCTTATTCAGCACATAATGTACAAGCCATTGTATATAGAATACACACAGTGGCGTATCAGAAGCTCCAGCAGACCTCGGTACTAAAGGGGCCTCCGAGCCAAACAACTCAGATTAATTCAGAGGGGGCCACCAACTGAAATTTTGGGGGGTGGGCTCCGAATTTTGCGCTAGGCCACTGAATACACATACCACTTCGAAATGTCAGAAATCGATTTCAATCAAATAATTTTAAGAACAAAAAAATATTAACTGATAATAGAATGATGGATAATGAAATCGATTATGAAACATCAGAAAATCAAGAAATAGGATGTCGAATAATAATAGGTGATATAGAAAATCGTCATCTGAATGGATATGTAGAAATTACTACACCAGGTGAAGCTATTATCAAATATGCACTTATTGAGGTAGGATGGCAGATATATGTATTCACTAATCCCGAAACTTGTAGGAATTACGTTTCTCAATTTTTATATGAGGAGATATACAAAATTAACGAGAAACACGTTTAGAAATGGCCTCTCCTAACGCGGTTCAACAATTTTCAAGTATTTCAAATACGCAGTTAATGTTCAGTGGTTTCAAAAACATTGTGGCATAATAAAAAGTGTCGCCAAAGTTGTATACACTACAGAGTGTTTGGTAATTCGACGTGAACCTTGAAGAGGGATATACTAGACGTCATTTGCAGTGAATTGCGTCGAGTGAAGCATGGTCCGAAAATCTATGTTTACAAAGATATGATAAGATAAGATTTTTCAACTTTTTTGAAATTTTCTGCTTCGTTATCGAAAATAATTAATTTTGTGAAAACTACTCGACTCTAAGGGCTCTCACAGACACAGCGGTTTCCGCCGAGTCGGCCGTCGAGAAAATCGCCGAGTCGGCGGAATTGGCCTGTGGGTTGTCTCTGGCCTGTGCTTTTGCGCTATGAAACCACACACCGCCGCCCAAGCCGACTCGTCCCACAGAAGCAAACTCAGCCGACTCGGCGATTTTCTCAGCCGCCGACTCGGCGGAAACCGCTGTGTCTGTGAGAGCCCTAAATATTCAATGAATATTTTTTTCAAAGCTGAGGAGATGTTCCTCATTTCTTGCGAAAAAGTATTCACTAAAAATTTAGATAACAGGGTCATAAATGGCTGCACCTGTTTTCCTCATAAAATCTTGATTAAAACAATTGAGAATTACTCAGAAAAAGTATTATGAACTTGGCGTACAAATGTAAGGAAAAAATTCCCTATTTCATCAGCTTTCCAAAAAGGTACATATGTCAATAATTCCTTCATGCAATCTAAAAATATGGCCGGAAAACCAAGCAGACAACAGAATTTTTCGAGTCATTCAGATATCCTATTATATCCTATTATGCTTTATTTCACTCGGCGTGATTCGTAAGCCGTAAGCGGGCCATGGTTCGATCAATAAATGACTCGAAAAAGTCTGTTGTCTGCTTGGTTTTCCGGCCATATTTTTAGATTGCGTGAAGGAATTATTGACATATGTACCTATTTGGAAAGCTGATGAAATAGGGAATTTTTTCCTTACATTTGTACACCAAGTTCATAATACTTTTTCTGAGTAATTCTCAATTGTTTTATCAAGATTTTATGAGGAAAACAGGTGCAGCCATTTATGACCCTGTTATCTGAATTTTTAGTGAATACTTTTTCGCAAGAAATGAGGAACATCTCCTTAGCTTTGAAAAAAATATTCATTGAATATTTAGAGTCGAGTAGTTTTCACAAAATTAATTATTTTCGATAACGAAGCAGAAAATTTCAAAAAAGTTGAAAAATCGCCATATCTTCGTAACCATAGATTTTCGGACCATGCTTTACTCGACGCAATTCACTGCAAATGACGTCTAGTATATTCCCTTTCCAAGGTTCACGTCGAATTATCAAACACCCTGTATATAATATTTCGTATATCACAAAACTCCTGTGTACCATATCGATGTAAAATTTTATTTGAATTTGTACCGATGTTCTGCTCATTCGTAGATCGCTATCCGATTGATCCGAACCAAAGATATCTTTGATCCGAACCTACCCAGAAAGCCTTCTGAGTTCTTTCTGAGTTTCCATCAGGTTTATCTATTCGAGAGTTACCGTGAATTCGCAGACGAACGGACCGAACCTAATTTGACCACCGATCCTCGATCAGTTACCCTAGTTCTAGTACCCCTCTTACCCACGCCGTTGTTTAGGCTGGACCGTAGCCTACGTAATCTACGTTAGATTACGTAGGCTACGGCTGGACGGGCAGAATTGAATTTGAGCATGGATTCGTCACAGTATATTGATTGATTGATTATGATTTTGACGATGTAGTTTCATGCACAATAATTTCTCGAAAACCTTCGATCGCTCCGCAATCTTTAAGTTGTATATTCAACAGTTTTCCAATCAAACTCATGCTCAATATATTTTGATAATTTTAACTATTAAATTTATAGGTCTATACTATGATACAGGCCTAGTGTAAAGATATTCATACTATGATAGACGACGTGTTCGTGTGTCAGTTTCAATCGAGCAAACGTTAACGAAACATTCTCCTTGTTTTCCTGATTCGGAAAAATGTACTTCGAGTCAGATCCATGGCGGTTGTTGATATTTGTATCAATGAAGTGTATCTGATTAATCGATGCTGATATATTCAATATTTATTATATTTCCCTTTAGATTTTAGAATAAACTTCGTTCTAGGTTCATTTCTATAAAGTATCCCGGTTTGCCATGAAATTCTGACACATTTCACCGTGTATATTTTAAAAATGTTAGGTTGTAGTCATTTTCCTGTCAGATACATACGCAACGTTGCCCTTTCCACAGAGGTCGCAGTAATTACGTATTTATCGAAATTCGAAATGTTTATTTACGTTGGGAAAATAATGAATTTGAGAAGATATTATGTGAATTCAATAATTCCAAAATCCTGGCGAATGTTGAAGAAACTTTTTTCTCTGTTAGTACTGGAAATATTTTACGTATATAAACATGGTTGAAAGATTCCGTTATGCTATTTTCTTTCACGGAAATCAAGAATCGAGTGTTGAAATTTTACTGAAAAATAATGGACGTAATATAGTCCGTTACTTTGTGATAGTTCATTCGAAAAAAGAATAAAAGTACCTATACTTGAATAACCCGACAGAAAAACTTCTAAACGAGCAGACGGACCTATTGAATTCCCCACTTTTCCAAATTCAAAATAAGCCTACAGAAGACATTTAAATACCTTTTTGCACAACTTGAAATACTTCAGTATGAAAATGTAGTAATACCATAGTACAAGGTGCGGCACGGAGGGCGGACGTTTTTCAGATGGGCATAACCACAGACCAACTGTGGTCTGTGGCATAACTTTCCCCCACTGAGGACGAGAGAAGTGGGGAAGGTGCCGTTAGACTCGTGTGTTCCTAGCATTTATTTACCAGTTGTCGTCATGGAGCCTTGGACGGTGGAGCATCGTGTTTTCGCCTATGATAGTTTCGTCCGAAATAATGAGTCAGTCACGGTCGTGCAGCGTGAGTTTCGTCGCCATTTCCACATTCATCGGAATAGAGCTATTCCCTCTCGAAACACCATCCTTCGTTGGGTTGAATCACTTCGCAGACGTGGTGAACTGATCAACAGAAGAAAAAGAGGACTTGTGCGAACAGTTCGAACGCCTGAAAATGTTGAACGCGTTCGACAAGCCATTCTTCGCAGTCCGTCGCGATCTGCTCGGAAACATGCTGCTGCACTTCGCCTCAGTGATCGTTCGGTGAGGCTAGAGTATACGAGACCAAGCCCCGAACTCTGGACGAATTGAAAAGGGCTATTCGCGTGGAAGTTGCCCAAGTTGAGAGAGCGATGTTGGAGAGAGTCTACGCGAACTTCCAAGAGCGCCTCCAGCACTGCATCACCGATTTCGGCCACCACATGCCTGATGTGATTTTCCACACTTGACTGTCTCAAATGCTATTTCCTTGAGAATCTGATTCCGTCAATAAATGTGTTTTTGAGTAAAAATTAACGCTTTTATTATTTTTTTAAAACCATCCATCCTCCGTGCCGCACCCTGTATAAATATACTATGGTAATACGAAACCTGTGTCACAGTTTAACCTTGAAAGAACTTACTCCATTTACAAATACAAAGTTAAATAATAAAAATATAAAAGTGAATGGAGTATATTATACCTCCATCTCGATTCCAAAGAATGATTCGGGGTGTTAAAGTTTACAAAACAAAAAAATCTTATTTGTATAAGAATTTCCATGGAAAGTTCGGATTCAACCAAACTTTGCATGCCTGCCCTCCTCTCTGAATACAATTAAGCCTGTACAATTTTATGAAGATATTTTCAATTTTGGGAAACACCAGTGGCGTGCTATCCAGTCGCATCTCAATTATATCGGAGAAAATTTTTGAATTGAATGAAACAATTTCGAAATTACTTTTCAATTTGAAGTGATATATTTGCTTTCACAGTACATCCAATTAAGTGATAACACTTGAGGGGCTGATCCTGCTGATGCATCGAAAATGTCTTCGATGAGTTAAGATGAAATCAGTAAAAAAGATTATATACCCACTTGTAATTCAATACCTTGCCGTTGCACTGGCGGATACAGGGGTGGACTGGATGCCATGGCCCCCTTCCCCCTTGGACCTCGAAATCCCTTTAGTATAGTTCAATCGATCCCAAATATTTTCAATAAAAAAATTTCATTTTATACTTAAAATGAAATTATAGGAGTAAACTACTGTAAATCCCAACACTCTGTATCGTTTTAGGAATCGGAATATAATAATTAATAGATATACCTACATTTTTCTGAATCAGGGAAAGAAGGAGAACTGGAGACGTTTAGAGGAGATCAAGCAGGGTGGATATAGCTCTTTTTCATGGGGGGAACACCCCTCCTCTTAATCCGCCCTTGTGTATGATGATGATATTTAGATTTCAGGAATAGCAGCATGTGAATTCCCTCTAGAAAAGAACGTGTTCATATTGCCTCGATATTATAAAAAAGGTTTACAGTTAAACGGAGAAGATGTTTTTTACTACACAAGACATACCCTGTGTGGTGGAAATTTGGCTCATAAACATAAAGGGATCGAAGGATATGAATTTTCTTGTGGCTGGCCCACACGACTTCCAGCAACTTGGTTCGGAGAATACGGCTCAATCAGGTACTTTTCCTTGTATCTTCTATACAGGGTGTCACATTGAAAAGGAAACAGAGAGATCTTTTTTAGTAGAAAATTCGAGATGATTTTGGAGAATCGCTCGGACTCGTCAATTTCGTTCCTGAAGGAGACTTTTTTTACATGAAAACCATCATTTCATCCCTCTTCGCGGCTAGGTACCCCAATCCTTCAAATTGAGTAGGCAAGATGGATCGTGCGATATATTGTTAAAAAGGTCTTTTCCTTCTAAATATGACAGTAATTTTTTTAGATTTGATATTTTTTCACATGATATTCGAAATTAGAAATGAAATATCACCAAATTTAACTAGAGCATAAGATGATTACCAATTTCAAAGAGAGAAATTATTCATTAATTACTAGTGTCCCATTTTTTTAATACGTTCATATTTCATCACTACTTACCTCAGTGAGCAAAAAATATCATTGAAGAAATGAATTTTTTAATATTGTCCAAACAGATATTGGTGCAAAGTTACGGTTATAGAAAGTTCAGGAGTTTTCATTCATAACCAAGAAATACTAGTTTCGAATAAAAGGGATCTCTCATTGGAACAGCATTTGAAATACGAATCTCTTGTAAAAGTGCATAGATCAATCAATTTTATCAAGCATTTTGGATATGTGGACATCGATGTTTGGACACCTTTCAGTGGATTGGCTACCAAGCAGAGCATACCTGTTTTGTGTACAATCGACAATCATTCAAATATATTATTTGGGAGTATAATTTTCGTACTGACACGAATAGACATATATAGGTGAGTTCAAATGGAAGATCAATTTATTTAAGGCATTAACAGGTCCATCCTATCTATATGTGGGAAGATTTTGTCATCTATCAGTATTCTTACTTGCTACACCGAAGTCTTTCTTTACAGCGAAAATAAATACTCAAAAACTCTCATGCCAATTGACAGAGGTAGGTACTTGCTACGATTTTCAACGTATTTCCCCTCTTCTCGTGGCGAGAGCGTAAAGATATAGAACAAATATACAAGGTTAAATAGGAACAAGCTATAATGAAAAAAACATTTTTTCAAGACAAGCTTTTATGGTAGCAACACTTATCCGCCATTTTGAAGGCCTCAATTTTGAAGAATCGTAATTTCCGACCCAGAAAACCCCAAGATACCAATTTTGAAAAGAATCGGATCATAATCACTGAACTCGTCCGTCATATTGTAGCCGCCATCTTGAATTTTACAATTTTGACCAAAGAATCATCATTGTCTATATAGTTTCATCACGATGTCTGCATTTTTCGAATCTTGAGTCCAGATTCACTCCACATCCACTTTTAACTCTACAAGAAAATTCTTGACCACATCAATCAACATCAGCTTTGACCTCGAGCTGGTGTCTGAAGGTTGACCGGTGTTGCTATATTAATAAGTACTTGGAGCTGAAAGAAAGTGAATGCTCAACTAGTCCCTGTCACCACCTTCCTTTACTATTGGAACTTAAACATTAGAATATAGTGGCAATATGGTTGCAGGTGGGTGTTCATGATTTTATGAAGAGACTGGAATGAAAATTTCTTAGTTTTTATCATTCTCATTCAAATCAGACTAATGTAGACAATAACTAACACCAAATATACTTTTTAGGGCTTCTAGACCATTTGCAAGATCAAAAACTGTAAGAACAGATATTTGTAGAGTACCTAAAATGGTAAATATAACAAGAGGAAAAACAGACTACTACTGTATTTTGGAGACTGATGAAAATACACTTCCAACTAACCAGTTTCATAGTTGCTCATGTTGTCAAATTGTTTACGAGCTCTGGGTGTCTGTGCAAGGTGCCTTTCCACGTTATGGGCCATGTGGATATCCCAGTATTGACACTCCAGGCATACCTATCATAATAGGAACTGAACCAATTTTTAAATACAACATATCGAAAATCACAGCAAATATTATGAGTATTTTGCTAACTCCAAAAAGCAATAAAGAAATAACAGATAATGTACCTCTGGATGAAGAAGTTGAACAGTTATTAAACATTGTAGAGGAAGAACTAGATGAACAAACCATTGAAAATTTGAATAGGCAAATTGAATCTAAAAAAGAAGTTGAAAGTTACATAAGCAGAAAAACATTTGTAAACCAACTGCCCAATGGGACTAATAATGATCGATCAAGTACAAAAGAAAATATTAAATCATTTTTTGAAACCACAGATGTTGAAGATAATAACAAATCATGAAAAATTAAATGGATTTTACTTAAAGAAGGTGATTTGAGGAGATACTAATATTTTCAAATTGTTGATTGAAAGATGTTGCCTTAAAAGTGTTTTGAGTTTTACTCAAAATATTTATTTAATAAAATTTCTCATTCAACAATTCTTTCAATAAATAATATTTTAAATGATTTTAAAATTTTGCAAATTTAGATATCGATGCTTGGAATCAAAATTGCTAGTACACCATTTTTGGCAAAATTGAGTTTTATATTGATAAAATCGTTGAATATTTTGGTGTAGATAAGTGCTCTAGATAAGTGTGTCTTAAACAAGCTTAAAGGAATCTCCTGTTAACTTTACATACTGAAGTATTTTATCCATTTTACCTTTCAAGTATCGATATCTTTTTTTTTAAATAATAAATAATTTAAAAAAGTTATTTGATGAACCCAGCTTGTACCAAAGCTTGTCTAGCCGCATTTGATATATGCTTGAATCTGTTCGGTCCTAGCTGTATACCTCCATACCTGAAATAAATTATATATCAATAAGAATATGTATATGAGGTAATTGACAACAAATCATTGAATTCAGCAGTGCCAAAGAGAAATGAATCACAACTATCTACAAAGAATAAGTAGAAAATAATTTCAAATCATTTTTGCATCGATTATATTTTATATATTTTTCCCAAACAAATGTTTTTACAAATCACTTGTTTGATCTATAAGACTCAACTTACCATCTGGATACAACAACCATGACATTTTCTAAATTCATTAATTGCAATAAATGTAGCATCCGTTTACTTGCATTATTTTCACCATCATCTTCACAATCCTGAAAAAAAATATATTCTCAATAAATAGAAATCAAGATTTTTTAGAGTATCATTATGTATTCCAAGATATTTTGGTCAAATATGAAAATTATCCACCATATACCTGCAGAATTGTTGAATTTTTAGTAATTCTATATGCATAAATATTATGAGTAGCTTGTGCTATTTTCTTGTTTTCCATTAGAAACTCCAGGAAATCTCTGTAAAAAACAAATAGAATTACATACATCAAATTATTTAATACTCAAATACAATTCCAAATTTACTGTAGACTAAATACATAGTATGAAAAACTTATGAATTGAATCAAAGAACTTAAAGTTTTAAAAATGTTTCTACCTCAAGAAAAAACAAATGAAAAACTGAGTTCAATTGTGGATGTTGGTGTTTATTGAAATTTAAACAGGCGTGCAAATCGCCTCAGAATGCCCAGCAGTGAATATAATCAGGTTTGAGATTCTTGGGAACATCACCCTAGAACAAAACGAACTGAAGAACTTATTTCTCAAGTAAGCTTATTGGTTTTTTTCAAAGGCAGGACCAATTTAGGAACTCTATAATATGTAGTAAAACAATGAGCCACAAAAGTCCAACTAGACTAGAGTCTAAGGACAGGACGGTTAGTGGCTCACTCCTTTCGTCTTATCTTATTAGAATCCCAATAATTTGCCCCGCTTTTTTGAAAAAAAGGTTATTGAAATAAGCCTATCACTGTGTCTAATTGGTGTCTATCATTTGTAAATTTGTTACTTTCACATCCAAAGGAAGTCTTATTTATTTAATCGATTTGGGCGACTATTGGACACGATATTGCCAAAGAGTAAGTATTCAGTAATGGAGAAAATCGACTATGTTTTTCTAAAAAAACATTGGTTCATATACAAAAATTTCAAAAATGCAGAATTAATTATGTTCAGCTCTCACTTTTCTTAAACAAGGACTATATCATTTAAAAATTGATTGAAGATGATTCGGGAGATCATTGCATAATTTCTTGAAAATTTTTATAACGAAGGAGTGATTTTGAAATAATTTAATATGGGACTTTGTGAATATGGTCATATGAAATTTGGTTTTTCTGACTGTTTTTCAGGATAAAATTTTGCATTTAGAATTAGATTTAGAAATTTCTTTCAGATTGCCTCTCGAAAGCCAACTTAAATTCAGATCATAGATGATTTCCTTTTTCATGCTGTAAAAATTTTATACACTGTATTAGTGAGGCTTCAGTCTACTGTTGTCCTCTAAAAAAAACATAAAATATTTCAAACTAATTGATATGAGTGTTAACTAAATGGAAGCTTCTTTTGTTCAGATTTATCCAACTTGATATCTATTTAATATTTATTCAATTAAATATTCGATATTTATATGATGATATTCCAACAATAATATGCTTATAGATGATCTTAATTATTATTATTAAGAAGATACATGTAACATACATCTTGATAAGATGTTGTATAAATACTTACTTGACCTCAGCTTCACTCGATACAGAGCAAACATGTCCTTGAAATACACTTTTACGATCTTCTATAATTGGACCATGTACAACATCTCTAGTAAACCTTTGAAAATCCTTCTTTGGCTTATTGTTTTCTTCAGTATGATTTTCCAGAGCTTTCTTCTTTTCATTAGCATGTTTAGGTTTGTAAATAGTGTATTCTTTCAATTTTTCAATCCACTGATACAAAATTGGCCCTCCCATATTCTCCCTTGAAATATTGTAATAAATGAAATGATAGGATATTACGTAAGAAGAGAATGTAGTGGAAAAAATTGGTAGATTTCCATAAAAAAGTGTTCAAACGTTGTAATTTTGGCAGCATCCAGTTTGAATCTCAAGAAATTCCCAATTTCTTTACAATGTATAACATATATCCTTAGTAAGAAACTATTCACTAACTCAGTTAGACTATCTTGGTAATTTACTTTTGAGCCAATAGCTAACAGCTAGAAGAAATATTTATTGCACTAGCATGACATGAGTCATTCTGCCAGTATAATATACACTTTCATATTATACTATTATACATTATTTTTCTTGAAACGGTTTTTTACATAATCATTGAAGTGAAAAAAGAAACAAAGATTCAAAGTGTTAAGTTGATAGCATCAGCCATGATAGCCCGGGAGCCAGTGATAGTTTTTGGTGACCAATTTTAACCCTGGCCATAATTTGTATATAGCTTAATTTGTATTTGTCTTATAGCATAGTGACCGTCAGCTGGCGCACCAGTGGTGGGTTTGCCAACGGGAGCAACGAAAACACGTAGAAAAAAAATTGAGTATCAGTCATTTTAACCCTGCTGAAATTTACAGAAATGGTAGTTTATATAATTATTCGAATAAAAAAAATCGTCCGCTGGCTGTACGTTGGTGGAAAACCCGTCCGCTGGACATGAAAACTTGTTTTCCACCAACGTACAGCCAGCGGACTATTTTTTTGTTCGAATAATTATATAAACTACCATCTTTGTGAATTTTAGCAGAGTTAAAATGACTGAAACTCAAATTTTTTTTTACAAGTTTTCATGTCCAGCGGACGGGTTTTCCACCAACGTAAAACCAGCGGACGACTTTTTTTATTCGAATAATTATATGAACTACCATCTCTGTAAATTTCAGCAGGGTTAAAATGACTGAAACTCGAAATTTTTTTTACAAGTTATCATGTCCAGCGGACAGGTTTTCCACCAACGTACAGCCAGCGGACGATTTTTTTTATTCGAATAATTATATAAACTACTATCTCTGTAACTTTCAGCAGGGTTAAAATGACTGAAACTCAAAATTTTTTCTACAAGTTTTCATGTCCAGCGGACGGGTTTTCCACCAACGTACTGCCAGCGGACGATTTTTTTTATTTGAATAATTATACAAACTACCATCTATGTAAATTTCAGCAGGGTTAAAATGACTGAAACTCAAATTTTTTTCAAAAGTTCCCATGTCCAGCGGACGTTTTCATGTCCAGCGGACGTTTTCATGTCCAGCGGACGGGGTTTCCACCAACGTACAGCCAGCGGACGATTTTTTTTATTCGAATAATTATACAAACTACCATCTCTGTAAATTTCAGCAGGGTTAAAATGACTGAAACTCAAATTTTTTTTTACAAGTTTCCATGTCCAGCGGACGGGTTTTCCACCAACGTACAGCCAGCGGACGATTTTTAATATTCGAATAATTATGCTAACTACCATCTCTGTAAATTTCAGCAGGGTTAAAATGACTGAAACTCAATATTTTTTTCACATGTTTTCGTTGCTCCCGTTGGCGAACCCACCACTGTTGAGCCAGCTGACGGTCACTTTGGCTAAGAACACAACCAGATCAAGCTATATACAAATTATGGCCAGGGTTAAAATGACTGACTAAAAAATGTCACTGGCTCCCGGGCTATGAGGAAGGTTTCATATTGCATGCATTAGTGGTTTGATTGGGGTATTCTCTTCTGTGTGGTCCTTGGTTGATATCTTGTAGTGTTACAAGATTTGGAGGTTCTGTGGACTGCTCACAAATTTCTTTCGTAAGGTTTGAAGTCTACTGGAGTGAAGCACCTAATATGCACTTTGTTTTTGGTGTTCCATGCACCAGTACAGACCAGAGACAATTAGACATAGATGAGAAAGACAGTAGACAATGTATAGAAGAACTATACAGGAATCAAACAGCTCATATTAAACTGAACAATGAAATTATAGATTCAATGAGCATCTGTAGAGAAGTGATACAAGAGTGCATACTGTTGCCACTGCTATTCAATATTTATACAGGTTGATTTTAAGGTGAGGCTTTTCTTTTGACAGGTGTATATTCTGAGAGAAGAGGATCTCTATTCAACTCCTTTTCATTATTCAAAAAAGAACCATAAGAACAATGAAGCATATGAAATTCAGAGACTCCTGCAGGGGTGTTTTCAAGAATATGGAGATTATGAAAGTATACGGTCTATATGTGTTTGAGAGTCTGATGTTCTTTTTTAGGCACCAGGCTGAGTTCAGGTCTAACTATGTCCATGGATATAAAACAAGGACAACTGCTTCGTTTAACCTTCTCATAGGCTCACAAGTACAGAGAAAGGTTCCTACTATAAGTGCATGAAGCTATACAATAAACTACCATCTACATGCAGATTATCTAGCTTAATGAAATTCAAAAATGCTATGAAGAAACCACTAATTAAACTGGAACCATATTCACTTAGCGACTTTCTGAATTGTAACAACTTATCAGAGTTTGTATAAATTGTATATACCTATGCTGTTGTTGACATCATTTCATTCCTCTCTCTGTAATATTACTTTGGAGATGATTTGAAATAAAGGAATTACTTATTTATTTCAATATTACAGGTCAATGATGTCTGAATAAACAACATCCCATATGCAGACCGTGGATTATTGGCCTGAATATTAACACCAAAAGTTAGTGATTATAAGAAGAGAAACAGACACTTTCAAAAATGACTAATCGAATTATATTCAATTCAAATTTAAGTGTAGAACAAGCATATGCTTGTTGTCTTAATCAAATACAAGACCATTACAACTCTTAGAATAGGCCTTCTAATGTGGATAACAAATGTATCAAATGAAGAGGTCATTAAAAGACTAGTCAGAGAGAAAGATAATCATAAGTAAAAAGACAGAGCACTTGGACTATGTTATTCAAAACAAAAAGTCTCTACTAATATAATTGATTGAAGGCTGTAGGGGTATAGGTCAAAAGAAAATGTTTTGGCTTCATAATATTCATCTATAGAAGACCTTAAACAAACAGATAGAAATAAAGAAATTGAAAATGTCATCAGTTCATCACAAACACCAAGTAACGGATAGCCTAGAAAGAAGAATGTTTACTGTACTGTAATATGAATTACACATGTTTAAGGTGTCTATGCGACCACAAATCATTCAGATAAGGCCCTAGGCTCTACTCTAGGGAGTAAACCCTGGAGTGAAAATAGTTACTTACTCATAAATAGTTTTAAATTCTGTGTAAAGTTTATTCTTCTCATCTCTAGTTAGGTCAGGCGCCATTAAATCGTATCTTGGTGGTTTCTTAGAAGGATAATCTGGATGCAATGTAATGAACAATTTAACAGTTGTAGATATTTCCATTGTGAAATATCCACTTCCATCTACATCAATCCATTCATCTCCGTAAATTGACTTGAGTACCTCAAGTTCGTCTGCCTGTTGAGAAATATTATCTGGCTCCATTTATTACTATTAAAGTATTATTATATTTACAATTAATTATTTATTATGATATTTTCAAAGTTTAAGGTTATCTCATTTTACTCTGATGTCACTTAGAGATGCATAGAAGAATCATTAGTTAGAAGTCAATTCTATGATGTCAATCAAAAAATCTAATCGACACGAAACGCACAGACCAATGATTCTTAGCTGTAGTTAAGATGTCATCGAAGATTCGATGCTGTAGTTCATGATTCTTAGCTATGCTCTGTGATTCTTAGGTTAGGAATCTGAGGGCAACTTGAATTTTGAATTGTTTTTCGTTCAAATTATAAATTCTGATATTGGAAGAATGGATTCATCAATATTGAAAGGCCTTGATTTCGATCTTTATGAAGTTTTAGAAGTTGAGCCTTCTTGCTCAATTAATGATGTAAGAAAGAGCTCTGAAATTAATTTGAAGTATTACATGAACCTTCTTCTAGATAAAAAAAGCCTACAGAAAGAAAGCTCTCCTATGCCATCCAGATAAAAATCCGGATAATCCAGATGCAGCAGTTGAGTTCCACAAGCTCACTAGGATCCTGGCAATATTATCAGATGAGAAGGTCAGACAGTCATATGATACCACATTGAGAGGACGTAAAGAGGCTGCTTTGAGACACAAAGAATTGGATAGCAAAAGGAAGAAATTCAAGGAGGATCTAGAGAGCCGAGAGCGCCTCGCTAAACAAAGTCAAAATGTGGCTAAAACGCAGGACCAAGCTCTTAAGGTATATCAAAGTAAAATTTTTCATCCACCTCATTAGGCAATATTTTATCATTCATATTCATCATATTTCTTTAGGAAGAGATCGAAAGATTGAGTAAAGAAGGAGCAAAACTATTAGAAGAAGAAAGAAATAAAATTATGGAAGAACATATCCAAAGTAATCATTGGGATAGCTCAAAATATAGAATAAAAATAAAATGGAAAGCAGAAAAGAACGATGAGACCAATGGTGGTTACACAAAAGATAAGCTGCTAAAATTTTTGTCCAAGGTGAATTAACCAGATTCCTATGATATGTGCAGGTCTTATTGACTTATATATTTACAGTATGGTGAAGTAGAAGCAATTGTTGTCTCATCCAAGAAAAAAGGAAGTGCAATGGTTGAATTCAAGACCAAATCAGCTGCTGTAAGTATACTCAAATCAAAGATTTTCCACATAACAAACTCCTCAATTGTACATAATTCAAAATAAAAACAGTTTGAGCATTTTTCTACAAAGAAGTGAATTTGAAGATATGAATTTATTGTCACTTGTTACTCTGTATATGACAAAGTTAGCCTTATGAACGAACCAAAAATATTTATAGGAAATGGCTGTAGATATTGAGAGGGGGCTAGCAATCAATCCTTTGTCACTCAGCTGGGTTAATGGACCACCACCCGTCTCATTTTCAGGACTACACTTTCTACTTAGAGGTACAGAATTTGAAGGTATGACAATGGAGCAATTATCTGAAACAAATGTGAGGAAAAGATTTATAGATAAGATGATACTTGAAGAATTTTAGAATGAATAAATATGAAACTAGTGTAATTCGATGTAAATATTTTAATAATAATTATATTTTATGAATCCTCACTGCTCTGCCTCTGATTTCTGAAAAAATGAATAGTTTAGACTTTGGAGGGTTTGTGCCCAATTTCATAATAAGAACACCATTATTCTAGACATCTTATTTATAAACTAGTATGGGCCAGCAGATCTACCTTTTATGTAGTTATCCTCATCGGTAGAACTCGGGTGATTTTATAGGCGAAATGTCAAAAGTTTGATCAAGTTTCCTGAAGTAATGAGCAAATTATGTAAAATATGAATACCAAGCTATTTTGCATTGACTTTTCCTCTTTCGATCCGTGTATTTACATCACGGCCAGGATATCTATTCCTCTTTTGTGGGCCACCCGATATATTCGAAAATATTTTTAGGTTGTGCTCTTCTTGTAGTATATCAAGTTTGCATCAAAAAATCTTGCCAAACTCAGACCGTTACGCGTATATCGTCCGCTGCGGCACTAGTGGGACACCCTGTATATATACTCCAGTCACTTTTATAAAGTATACCGGCTGCCATGGAATTCTGACACATTTCACCGTGCATATTTTGAAAATGTTAGGTTATAGTCATTCTTCTGTCAGTTGAACAAGCAACGTTGCCATTTCTACATTTATGTCGTAGTAATTAGGTATTTAACAAAATGTTCATTTACTTCGGGAAAATAATGAATTTGAGAAAATTATCAGGGTTACTTTTAGAATGCGCAGATTTCAATTATGAATAGCACTTCCTGATACTTTGCCTCTGTATATACTACATTCACTTTTATTAAGTATTGCGTTTATCAAGTTTTTTTACCTGAAAAAATCGCAGGTTGGCACTTGTGAATGACATTACGTCAATGAATAAATCTCGTATACGTTGCCGACTTTTATTTTTCATTATTAATTATCAAGCCTGGAAACTAAGAATGCCGAGGGTTCGACGACTAAACACATTATTCTAGGCATCTTAGCCGAAGGTAGTTTCGAAAAAGCAGAGGCAAAGTATCAGGAAGTGCTATTTAGAATTCAAACCTGCGCATTCTAAAAGTTACCCTTATAATTTTCTTAAATTATTTTCCCGGAGTGAATGAACATTTTGTTAAATACCTAATTACTACGACATATATGTAGAAATGGCAACGTTGCTTGTTCAACTGACAGAAGAATGACTATAACCCAACATTTTAAAAATATATACTGTGAAATGTGTCAGTATTCCATGGCCAACCGGTATACTTTATAAAAGTGAATGGAGTATATATCCATCAGAGATAACATTCATGTTGATTTGCAGTACTATCAATAAGCAAATAAGAAGATATTTGATTGTCAAAAATTGAATTTATTGGAAGAATGCTAAGGTACACATAAAATATTTATAAATAATAGGAGTCAAGTGTACAATGAGAGGAAATCCATCAACTTCATAACACACAGGAAAGTTTGAATTCTTCAGAACTAGGATATTTGGAAGTGAACATGTAGAACATTCACAAATGTGTTAGTGTCAACAAATTTCATGAAAGATTGGATCAATTGAATCCCAGAGAATAAGAATTCAAGAGAAAATTTTTCTCACAAGATGTTTCATTTAAGAAAACAATCATAGAAATACTACTATCACTACTAAGATGCTGCCGATATTCTCCATTTGGTCGAAACAAAATCTAATCAGTGCAATCACCATGTGTTCAGTCATCGGAATCACTACCAACATCATGTAGAAAAATTCTCTCTCAAAAAAACTGTTCCAAATTTGAGAACTTGGCATTGTTTAACATCTAAGTTTCATCTAAAAATGGAAGTTCAGTGAAAATAGTTTTAATGCAATAACGATATTTCCTATACAAGATTTTTCATTAAAACACTAAAAAATTGTTGAAAAATTATATCCACATATTTCAAACGAGCATTAAGAGATCAATATAAAAAAATTAACTGCTAATATTTCTTCAATTCATTCACAATGATCAAGAGCAGTTAAATTCACATAAATGTTGAACAACATTTCTCCAGTTAAATATTTCAATACCCTATTACAGGATGTGTTAAAACTTTACAATGAATCAGAGTAAAAAAATAAAAATCTGAGTATTTCTCATATTTCTGTGAAATCCCTGAAAACAGTACCTAGGCATTCACACATGCAAATGTTCCTGTTACATAATACCGCTAATATGGAAAATATTTACACAGAGATCCATTCTCAACTTTTGCACTTGGTTTATTTCAGTAGAGTTCACTTAACACAACGTAAAAAATATCCTACACTGATTACTTAAACTTAGTATGTTGAGCTTGATTGTGTCATTGGTTAGGACCGCCATCTTTTTTCATATCATCCACTATATTCAACTTAGAGTCATCATCACCTGAAATAACATTAAGAATAAGGATATCGTCTGCGATGTTACAACACCTCCTATCTTCAAAACTTTTATTGCCAATAAGTTTAAGATCCATAATCGTGGTGGTCGCGTCGTGTTGGTATACGAACTACCTTACTTCACCAAAGGTTTCAGCTAAAGTTTCACTATTCTTTTAATTTGAGAAACTTCGTTCAATTGTTGGAGCATATATAATTCCATTCATATTAATGAAGAAGTTGAAAGAAATTTGCTTTGATCAATGTTCAAAATGAAACTTCTAGTTGCAAGACAAGATATATGTGACTGCCTGCATATTCTTTTTCAACAAAATGAATTCAGCAGTTTTTATTTCCCCACAGAAAAATGAAAAGATTGGATTTTGAAAAAAAAAATTAGATATATGTATAGAGGCATTAATAAGATGAATCGATATTTGGGGATACTACACCAGGTGAGATTTTTCTGAAAATTTGTATATTATTGTTGAGCCTGCCAAAAATGAAAAAAAAAAATTAAAATTTCGAAAACGACGGCCAATTGGACATACGATGGAAATGCATAATACGAAATTTAGAAGAAAAAATGCCATACAACTTTGATCAACATTTATTCGCCCTCATACTTGTTTAATTAGTATTAATTAATAATAATAACTATTCATAAATGTAGAATCAGATAGAAAATGAGGTCCTAAGCACATTCAATTGTTTACTCACTTTTTTCTGATTTAACTTCATCTTTCACCTCCATATTCACATCTTTATTTTCTGTCTTATCGAATCGCGGCCTCTTCTTCCCCCTGTAGTTTCGGTTATCCCTCCTTCCACCTTCTGCTTCATCTTCACTATCAGAAAACTCATTATCATTTCCTAATCTCTTGTCGAGCTCTTTCTGTGGCAAACGCTCATCTTTGTCTTCTTTATCTTCCATATCAGAATCATCATTGATGGCATCTTCTGGAATTGCCTGAACTTGAACACCTGGAGCATGAGGTAACATCCTCAAATTTTCGAAAAGTCTTGTTTTTATCTTCTCCAAATAGTCTGGGGTATTTTGGTTTGTCATATTGCTGGGACTGATGTGTAATTTGAAATCAGGTCCAAAATATTCGAAGTAGTCATTGTATGGAAGTTCATTAGCTATTTCTACACCTAAAGCAACTGAAGTTTCATAGGTCCAGGCTCGAGAAACATTCCTTATTGTGTATCCTGTAGATAGATATCAAAAATTTATATATATATTTTTTATAATTAAATGAGATTATTGGTTCTCATATACTCCATTTATTCTGCAAACCATTCTGAATCTATTTTTAATTTATTTGTTGTACTCACCGCCACCTCCAACCATCATGAACGGCAAATTATATTTCTTGACGAATTCCACACATTTTCCATGACCTTTGACAGTCAAATTAAAACAACCTAATCTGTCTCCTGTTAAAGAATCGGCGCCACATTGAAGGACAACAGCGCTAGGTTGAAAAGTTTCCATCACTTTACTTATTATTGGTACAAATATACTTTCATAGGCCTCGTCATCCATGCCATCTCTGAGAGGTATATTGACTGCATAATATTTTCCTTTTCCTGCTCCAATGTCTCGAAGATCACCAGTACCTAAAAATTAATAATTTTTTTTCCACTTATCTTTGCCAACAAGTTACTGAGATTTTCATCAGTTGATGATTTCAAAATGAACTCCTTACATTTTAATATATTAAAATTTCTTGCACTTACCAGGGAAATATTCTCCATACTTATGGAATGAAACTGTCATTACACGATCAGTTGTATAAAATGCTTCTTCTACTCCATCTCCGTGATGCACATCAATATCAATGTAAAGAACCCGTTGGTGGTATTTGAGCAATTCCAATATTCCCAATACTATGTCGTTCACATAACAGAAGCCTGATGCCTCCGATTTCTTAGCGTGATGCAAACCCCCTCCCCAATTAATACATATTTCAGAGGCTTGTTTGTTTAATTTAACAGCTGCAGCTACTGACCCACCTGCAACAAGAAAATATGATGTTATATGAGTTCTAATAATATTACAACAGGAGAATCATAATGACTATAGATCCGATAAGAATAAACAGAGTTTGTTGAAAAGCTTACCAGCAGAAAGTTGGCAGAACTCGTATAAGCCATCAAAAACTGGACAGTCTTCACCAACATTGAATCTTTGCATCTGCTTATTATATTCAGACATATTATCAGGTCTAATAGAACGTAGGAACCTGATGTAATCATCAGAATGAAACTTGGTCATTTCTTCTGCTGTTGCCTTATGTGGTCGCTAAAATGAAGAAATAATGTTGAAAAAATTGGAACACTCAACAGAACCAAACCTAAAGGTGAATACAGACTATTCTGACGTGACGTGATTTCACGTCACGTCAGGACCGTGCAGTGCTCACATTGGCCTAATATGAACGTGAACGCACAGAACGATGTGTTGCATTTTTATGGATTTTTATATCACGCACAATTTTGACGTGGGCCCATATGTAAACACGTCACGTCAGAATAGTCTGTATTCAGCCTAAGCCGGGTTTCATAAACGTTGATCACGTGATCAAATGCTTGATCGAGCGATTCTGTGATAAAAAATCCGTAAATTTGAAATTCTATTGGTCGATTTGACAAAAACGTCAAGGTATTCTGTGAATCACTCAATCAACGATCTTTATGAAACCCACCATTAGTGTTGTGTGTATTATCCAAGAACACTTGCAATATAATAAGAACTCTCAAGCAATATGTCTCATGATGGATTATTATGAAAGTCAAAAGGTTATTTCCTAGAATCTACTGATAATCCTCACATTAGTAATGTACAAGTTGAGGTGAATGCATAGAACTTATGCTAAAGTTCTATGGGTGAGTCATGAAATATTGTTTCATACATAGATATAAAGCCGGACTCCCACTACTCGTGTATTTGGCAAATATTTGCCACTTGTCTATATTTGGCATGTAGTGGGAGTGATTCACTCGGCCAATACTTGTCAATCTTGTCATTCAAATTCGAAACTTCATCTACTTGCCAAGTACGCAAATAATTGTGTACTTGCCAAATATTCGAGTAGTGGGAGTCCGCCTTTAGGGAAGGTACATTTCGAAACTAACGTACATACTGAGGTGAATATTCAATTGCTTCAAAAAAGAAGTAAAAACCTCCTGTGTTCTTGAAATCATGAAAATATTCTTATGGCATTCAGCTCAATATTCAACCTTCCCCTTCAGCACTTATCATTTCATTGTTGCTTTATTTTCGGAAACACTAGCAATTAAATTGCGTCAGGATGACGACAATTCAACATGAATACATTTCCATGTCCATATAGATGCATAGAATACCTGGTGTCGGCACTGATTAGATCTTGTCGATCGAAAATCTGAGCAGGGGTCCTACTTTTCATTTTTCCCGAAAAGGGAAATATTGTGGATAATTCCGGAAGTAGGACCCGAGCTTCCATCTAGAGTGCTCTATTTGATCTGCAATTTACATCAGGGTTTCTTTGCACCTGTGTTTCCATGGTAACGTCACCAATTTCATTACTAATTTCAAAGCAATTCAATTATGAATAAAATAATTCGCGATTTCTTCGAAATTAATAAATATCTATCGAATTTTAAACGACTTGCAGAGAAATAGTATATTAATCTCGTAGGAAAATCCACGTTCCTGGACTCTGTGTTGCCAAGTCTCAGCTCGCACCTTGACTTAGCTTTCTTTACAGTCGTCCAGGAATTTTACGATTTTCCTACCAGTAAACAATGTACTATTCTGTAGACTTTTAATAAACCAAAAATTTGCTTCATTATGCACAATTAAGGACAGCAGTTATGAGAGCTTGTTGTATCATAAGGATATCAATGGAACTATTATTATCCTTGATACAATCATCAGAAATTACTGGCTACTCAAGAGCCGAAACATCTTTCTTCGAATACATTTGAGCATTAGTAGTTTTAGTCAGCATCATAAACATCAATGCCAGCTGAATGAAAGCTTTCCTTCAGTACATGTTTTGATTTTCCACTTGTTTGCGATTAATTTCTTTTATCATTGAGGATTTCATATTATACCTCAATTGAAATTACTAAAATTGTGAATATGAACTAGTACTGATATACACCTCTAACGTTAATATATAAGATACACCTTTATTATTTACGAGCTTTCTGTAACATAACAATGTAATTTTTTTTCACTCACATAGATCTCCATTTTGCGGTATAATCCATAATTTAAGAGTAAATTATGTGTCATACGTATACGATGAGGTTTCATAGGGTGTCCCTGGCCATAATAATAATTTCCAATATCACCTGAAAAAAAAAATTCTATCAGCTATGTACAAATAGACTTCTGTGAATTCATCGATGCACCGTAGTAGGTAGCATCATTCTGACGTCACAGCGAGTCTGGCCAATAAATTGACAGTGTACGATACGGTGCTTCAAAGTCTACTGTCAGTATCTCGATTTATGATTTTAAAAATCATACGCATCGATGATAACCTAACCGATAAAATACACATTGTTGAAAAACTCAATTCTTTTCTATAAACATTTATGAAGAAAAGATCTTAACTTCTTCAAATAAAATATCCTTTTCATACTTACTATCATAGTAATAGCACACTCTTTTTCGACTATGAGGTTGAGTCGTCATGTTACTTAGATTCTTTATTGATACTGAAGAATACACATCAAATTTTATTAAAAAAATATACTACTTGTAAAAATTCTAAATTCGCTGCAACACTTTTCACCACTACAAAATTCAACAAAGAATGAATGCCGAATTGATTCAGTGACAATTGACATGAGCTTTTGTAGGTTTGTATCTGTGACTGTGAAGTGTGAATAAGAAAAGCCACAGAACCACAGAACAATATCCCACAGAACACATATCGGTCCCAACTAGGGATGGGAAATACTTGTTAATTCCAATACCAGGGATGACAAGTATGAGTATCGAGAAATACCAGGTACTAATACCAGGTATTGAAATACTTGCAAGTATTGGGCGTGGCTTAAATACTGGTTGGTTGAGATTGAAGTAGCAGTGTTGGAGTACGTAGAAATACTGTTTAGTGTTTACTGTGTTTACGTATTTACTTTAGGCGTTGTTCGTATGACTATTGTTATATCCGAAGGAAGTTGAAATAAATGTTTATCGATTTTTTAGGATAATTAATTTCACGTTCTAGATTGAATAATACTTGCAAAAACTTTTTTTTTAATTAACAATTATTCTCACGATAGCGTGACTTTTTCAGATTCGACATTGGTTTGAACAATTAAGGAATTAAGTGATAGGTTCAAGTAAATAATGTGTGGTAGTGAAATAAAATCAGCTCACTCGAAAAGAAATATTTATTGCTTATTTTGTTGCAGAAATAAAAGTTGTTGCAGTTTTCGGCTTCCTAATCGTGACCTCCTATCTGTGAATATATTTCCTGCTAGCGCCTATTTTCTGTAGCTAGCGTACGCAAATACGTAGTACGAAAACAAGTGTGGCACCCGGTCCCGATACGCTTCCGAGCGATACAAGTATTTCAATACTTGTTTTGCAAGTATTTCCAAATACCAGGTATACGTACTTGTGCGCCGATACGTAGTATCGATACCTGGTATTCTGAATACTTCCCATCCCTAGTCCCAACCAGGGAGGTGGGTTCCTTCACCTTCCTGGTCCCAACAGAGAGACAATCTGGAGTCTTTAATTGAAGGGAAAGCGAAAGAGGGATATAATGCCAAAGACCCCTCTTTGATAATGCCCACCGATCGGTGGGCAAAGTTCTCGTTGGAAATTGGGTGAAGTCATCGTTGTACCGACTACCGTTCTAAATTAGTTCACCTCTATCCAAAGACTACAAAGGGCCCAAGGAGTAAAATATGTTGTCCCTCATGGCTACCAAAGATGGCTGCAAAGAGGTCTTTGATGGCTGCTGCCTGCTAGCAAAGACTCTTTGCTGCTAGTGCTTGTCATTCTATGACGCACGTGTCAAACGATAAACAAACAAATATTTTGTGTACAAAAACCAGAGTCCTTGCAAAAACTCTGCGCCTTAAAATGTCACAGCCACCAGCTACGAATTTATTTGAACTCTGGCCTAGTGGTTAAGGCGTTTGACTAGAAGACTAGAACCCGGAAAGTCAGAGTTCAATCCCGACTCGAGGCTAGGAAAGAAATTTTCTAGCCAGACGGTAGTGGCAAAGAGGAGCTTGTGGATGTGGACCTCCACAGAGTCTCTGACCTCCAGACCCATGTTGGGTAGAAAATTAACAGTGCTGTGCCTAAGAACACAACTGATTCTCCCAACTCACACAAGCTTCTGAGGGGTCTCCTCAGGAGATCTAGGAGATATCAGTACAATCATTGTTTAAACAATGGTATAATCATACAGAGACAGGTTGTCTCTCAATCATATCAATAAGATTTTTAATTTCTTCAATATTAACTGTTACTACTTTTACGTTGGCATTACTTTTTCTTCCTTGGTTTTACCTTATTTGCTATTTGAATTGAAAATTTTAACAAAATCAATTTTACCTTTACTTTTCGAGATTTTGGTCACCGAGCTATTTTTTCTATGAAAACTGGGTTCTTGTGGAAGTCTTAAATAAATAGATCTGCCATTGACTTTAAATATAATGGATAATATGAACTTTATTTAACAAGCATTTGAGGCAATTTGAGGTATAGTGAGCTGGAACTTCTACTGAACATCAATCTTACACAAAATCCACTAGACCTTGAATTTTTAAGAATGCTCATTATGTGAGAGCAAGGATAAGCTTTGAACAATATCCTTAAATTTCAACAGTTGGAACTTGTGTTTTGGAATATTTATAGATGTTTCTTCTGCAATTATATAGCACCTTGGCTTGGATGTCACTTTAACTAAAAATTATTATAATTAAGTATAAATAAAATTTACAAGAGGGAGAGAAAGAGATATTGCTTGAAGAAAAAAGAATGAAAAATTCTAAATTGGGCAAACATGAATGTTGGATATATTTCTTCTGCAACAGATTCAAACAGCTCATTTATGGATTTATGAATTTTGAGGGCAGATAAAGTCTCTGTGTGAAATAAAGATTCAGAAATTCTTCATAATTCAAATATATTCGAAAAAATTTACAAAAACTATACCTACAATTAAATATGATAAACTTCAAATATACATCATTTCGGCCATGGAGCTCATTTTTTTAGGAATATGTACTAATGTTTCGAAATAACTTGCCAATTCATCTATTGTTATATCGCATGGAGGAGCTGTGCTCATCCTAGCTTGTGTCGAACAGCTAGTCCCTACATTAGAAGTATTACTTTTCTGAACTATAATAGGGGAACGGGCACTCAAAAAACTTGGGGATGAAAATTTTTTCAAATCACATAGATTAATGTTCAATTTTTCACACCCATTAATAATCGATTTAAAGTCCTGATCATTTTGGGATGTAGTTCCAAACAATCTTTCTTTCCTTTTAGAGCAAGATTTGATTTTAGATGTTTTCACTTCACTGCTATGATGGGATTTAACAAATTTAAATACAGGATCGCGCAAAATTTTTCTATTTGTTCGTTTAAATGACGTCGTATGCTTTATGTTTTGTATATTTTTGGAACAGTCACATGTTCCAAAATTGATACTTGAGAGAGATTTCGATCTTCTACGCATAAATGGATTATGTGTGTGCTTTATGCTGGCTTCTTTTTTGCTAGAAATATTTTCTATTTCCAACTTTTTCATATTGTTCGATAGATTCAGGTCTTCTTCCGACATGATTCTTCCCTACGAATAAATGAATGGGTTTCATTTTTGACGTACGACATGTGGAATTTATACTTACAATTAGAAATTATCCTCATTATAGACCTAGAGGTCAAAATATTTTATAGGGTGAAAGATTTTCGAGACCAGTCGAACGTTATCAAGATGTTTTGCTACCGTAATATTACCACATTTCATAAGCAATGAAGATTCACGATCAAAACACAAATAAATGATGACTAACGTTGTTTCTGTTTTTATTCTGTCATCTGTCAAAACAGAGGAAATATCTAGAAAACATGAAGCGGGAAATTCAAAGTTCACTTTACCATTAATATTGCGAGAATGATCGTGGTAGCAGTGGCGAGTTGTAGTTTTTGTAAGAAGATGTTGGATGTTCGTTACCATTCGCTATTTATGTTTTGTAAAAACGAACAGTGATGTGGCTCAGATGACATTAGGATACAGCCTAGGTTTATTTATTACACAACCAAACCAGAACCAGCTCTTTGTCAGAACCGCAGAACACCTAACAGAACTAACAACACCGAACACTTGCTTTCACGCGATTTAATTTATTTTATAATTTTATTTTAATTTATGAAGTATTGAGATTCCTTTGAATATTTTAACAAATGAAGTGTGACAACAACAAGAAATTCAGTTTTCGAAATTATCAACGCAATCTGCCAATTGAATCATAATTAGTTAGGAAGTTAGGTAACTACTGTGAAATGCATCCATACTATCAATTAACACTAAAATGATAATTATTTGATAGGCCTAAAATATAAAATGTTCGTGTAAATACCAATAACATTCATTATCTTCCCAGTGTCTGCAGTATAACGGCTTTACACTGAAATGAGATGAACGACATTATGGTACTTAACTTTTATTTCATATTGCTCTTCAGATGACTGCTTATTGCCGCAGAAACAAATCAACATTAAAAGGACCAGACGTGAAGTCAGGATATTTCGGGCCTTAGTTCATTCATCTTGTATATCTTGTAGGTAAATTCGCTAAAAAAAATTGAAGCAACGGTCGAAGAAATCGATATTTTTCAATATTTAACTACAGGTTTTTTTACGCTTGCATGTAGCTTGATTACGTCATTCTCCATCTGAGTGCAAAATTTTAGGTATATAGATCGATTCTGTATTTCCAAAATTATCAGGAAAACGAAATTTTCACCGCTTACATTTAAGGAACCCACTGGCGGATCCAGAAAGTTTTTCAGGGAGGGGGGCGTCAATTTTTTCAGGGGGAGGGCATGAATTGATTTATCGAATATATTAGGGATCAATTGAACTTTTATCAAGGGATTATTGTCAATTTCGAGGTCTCCCCCACTGTGTCCGCCAATGAAAGGAATTAACCTATGGGCGAATTTTGCCACTCAACCGCGGCATTCGAGATCCGAACCTACACTAAAAATTTCGAGAGATAACATTTTTTTGTCATTTGTTTATTTTATGTGTTGTCTGTTTTTTATTTTTCGTACGTTTTGTTTTTTTTGTTCGTTTCTGTTTCTTATTGTTTTTGGATCCGTTCGTTATTGTTTTTGTGTTTGTATCGCTTCGTCTTGTTGCTTTCGTATTTTTCTGTTTGTGGCTTGTTCGTTCATTTATTATCTTCTTGTACTGCATAAATCTTGCAAAAACGAAAATAAAAACCATCAAGGTTTTTCTGAAATACAAGATTTAATCCCTCGTCATTTCACTCCATGTTCACCCCAATTTTTAACGTATCTGAAGATAATGCCTCAATTCTAATCAGATGATGAAAAACTGGTTTCTTTTGTGCCATTGAGAGTGTTGTGAATGAGATAAATATTATAAAAGAACACTTATTGATTGCTGTTGATTATACCTTGCCCTAAAATGGATATTTTCTGAGTTAATATCCACTTTAGGGCAAGGGTGTGATGCATACACTCACATTATTTTTTAACGTAGATTCAATATCTGCCATAAAAAAATGGGGTTCTAATTTGAAAAAATTGATTTTTCACGATTTTGTCATCCCTCACTTTGAAAGCGATTTTTTCACCCCCTGTATCATGAATCGCGATTTCGATTTTTAAAGTGGATACATCAATCTTACATCTTGAAAAATCCCAAAAATGAAAATTCTCCATCCAAAAACCTCGAAGTTATTCTTGTTTCAGCGGAGCTCTATTTTCGATTTTTTTTTCGAATTTTCCCGCTCATAGAGAATTTTCCAACCAAAACTGAAAAATGTTACATCAAAATAACTTGAAATTTTCTAAGGAATCTATTTCTGCAATAAAAAAATGGTGTTCTAATTTGAAAAACGGAAGTTGACGTCATTTCCGGAAAAACCGGAGGTGCTCATGCCTTGAAAATATTTTAGATTTCATCAGCATCGTGAAATACTTATAAGTGCTGAATTTCATGAAAATACGTTCAGTAGTTTCCCGTATAAATATGGGTGAGGTTCCTCGTGAAAGACCCTGTATTAATAACTTGGTTAGTTTTGGAGTTGGCCTATACATGGTGATCCGGATGAGATCGCCAGATTTTAGGAGAAGTTTACACTACTCAAGGCAGTTTCGAAAAAATGTTTGGTTTATGGTTGGGGACCTTTGAGAGCAGGGCCGATCCTAGGGTGTTTGCCGCCCGCGTGCAGAATCCTTATGTGCTGCCCCAAAGACAAAAAAATATATTTTTTTACATTTTTATATATACAGGGTGTCCCAAATGAGATCGCTCCCGCCGATCTGGTCTGTCGGGATCATTGAGATATATGATCCGGGACTGAAGAGAGGGACAGGGAAGTCAATATGAGCCAATACATCTCTCACTCATCCTCATGCTTGCATATAATACCCTCGCGCTCTAAGCCATGGAGGCATTAAAATTGAGTTTGGGGGATGATTGGCCCCTTGGATCGGTCTGTCTTCTTGTAAGAAATTTCAAAATAGTGGTTTGGAGAAGATATATTAAAATGGAGCATCAGAATTTACGTGAAGTTAAATAATTTTTTTGAGACCTTTAAGGCGTCTGTTAAGCAATTCGGCCGACGGGAAGTGTCTGGCATTATTGATAACTCATTTTAAACGAAATTATCTAAAATGTATGTGAAAATCAGCCATCAGAATTTAAGTGAGGTAAGCAATGTTTTTTTGCAACTTGATGACCTGATATCTGCAAATTGGCCGTCTGAGCAAGGTAGCCGATAGGCATGTGATCGTAGTACATACTAACACTATTCAATCATCCACATTTCGTTCATCAGAAAATACGTGACGTCTGGCGGCCCTGGGATCTTGCTCTATAAGGCAGAGTGAGAATATTCTGAACTATATGATATAGTAAAGCTGTATCGACCAATGATACAAAGCTCTTCCGAATTTATGGAAAATGGTTTTTATCAAATTGAAAATTTTCCATGAAACTTAAATCTCAATTTAAATGCATATTCAATCTGAACTCATCATAATTCCCACCCTGTATTTTTGAAGTGTTGGAATTATTAAAAGTAGACAATCATATTTATTGTTCTATACTGAAAATTTCATCAATATTCATCAAGTCATACCAATGTTATGAATAAAAGAAAAATCCAGTTCCTAATATCCTCACTGCCTTGGAGCGAAATAACGATATTGTTCATATTTAAAAAATTTTTCTAGAAAATCTGGACGTGTTCCAAAAAAATAAAAACGCACCAATAATGTAAACTTATGGTAGAATTTGAAACAGGTAGCGAATTTCTGAAAACGGCATGTACAAGCTGTTATTTCAACCTGCAAATTTAATCTGAACTTATCATAATTCCCATCCTGTATCTTTGAAAAAGTGTTTGAATTATTAAAAGTAGACAATCATATTTATTGTTCTACACTGAACATTTCATCAATATTGATCAAGCAATACCAAAGTTATGAATAAAAGAAAAATCGGTCAAATCACCCTGTAGACTCTCAATTGAGGCCCCCAACCATAAACCAAACATTGTTTCGAAACTGCCTTGACTAGTGTAAACATCTCCTAAAATCTGACTGACAATCTCCTCCGGAATCACCCTGTAGGTATAACTTGAAATTTTTTCTTTTCAAAAAGCTTCTGTTCGAAAGCTGTATAGATTCTCGTCAATAAATTTTATAAAATGCATCCACATCGGAGGATTCAAACACAGTGGACCATAAAAGTAATGATTTTCCTTTGAATCCTACCATTTTTTTGTCCTGGTGTGGTTTCTTGAAGTTGTTGTCCGTTGGTTGATTTTATTGATTAGGTTCAGTCAGAGATATTGAATTTTTTCTGAACCTTTTGGACGCTCTTTCAACTTACACTAGGGTTATATCATTTGGCCCCGATTATTGATATTTTCAGGAAAGATCTCTAATGCCGCGGTTGAGTTCGTTAAAATCGTTGTTCGCGCTTTCATCTGTACGCTCGAGAGCTACCAGCTTCTAAAAACACAATTTTTTTTTTGGTATCTCACTTTGTCTATTTAATCGAGGTACTCTAGAAAGCTCAGACGAATTGGGCAATTATAATTTCGAAGATATTGAATTTTTTTCCATGATTTTTTTGATGAAACAATCTTCACGAAATCTCGTATAGGTACACTCAAAGGTCGTTATTATAGACATTATTACGAAATTTGAACAGAAAATCTCATAATTAAGATAACTGGAATGCAAACGATTCCAGAAAATTTCAAGGCTCTAATCTTTTCTGTCGATGGTAATATTGGTAATCGTGTTTTCCAAAGAACGGCTGAACTGAATTTAACCACCAACAATTCATCAGTGTTAACCCCTAATCGTTATCGTCAATAATTATCGGCACAAAATTCTACAATAGCAGAAATTTGTCCAAATGATAACGCTCTTGATGCCCATAGGAATAATAGCGCAAAAGGATAAAAACAACAACGAAAAAAGCAAAATTGATAAAACACACTGTATCCCGAAAACATCGAGTACACTAGGTATATTAGTGACTGCTTTTTGCCGCTCAAGTGTTTTCGTTTCCGAAGGAAACACCTTGTATAATACACAGGTAGGTAAATCTCATAATTTTATAATATTCTTTTTGGCGAATAAAGGGAAGGGATGAGATGCATGCATGTTATCAATATTTGGTGCAAAGCCGTACTTTGCGTGTTTTGGCGTATTCAGATTTGAGAAACACGAAAATGATTCCTAACCCCTAGTTTATGCTAGTAAAAATTGATTTTTCGCAGGACTATGAAAGACTCGGAATGAAGAATTCAATGCGGTATAAGAAATTTTTCCTAAAACCTAACATTATTATAGATATTCATAACATAATATTTTCTTAATAGACATGACATATTTTAATAGTTTTTTAAATAACCTCAGAATACAGGGTCTTTCACGAGGAACCTCACCCATATTCATACGGGAAACTACTGAACGTATTTTCATGAAATTCAGCACTTTTAAGTATTTCACGATGCTGATGAAATCTAAAATATTTTCAAGGCATGAGCACCTCCGGTTTTTCCGGAAATGACGTCAACTTCCGTTTTTCAAATTAGAACACCATTTTTTTATTGCAGAAATAGATTCCTTAGAAAATTTCAAGTTATTTTGATGTAACATTTTTCAGTTTTGGTTGGAAAATTCTCTCTGAGCGGGAAAATTCGAAAAAAAAAAATCGAAAATAGAGCTCCGCTGAAACAAGAATAACTTCGAGGTTTTTGGATGGAAAATTTTCATTTTTGGGATTTTTCAAGATGTAAGATTGATGTATCCACTTTGAGAATCGAAATCGCTATTCATGATACAGGGGGTGAAAAAATCGCTTTCAAAGTTAGGGATGACAAAATCGTGAAAAATCAATTTTTTCAAATTAGAACCCCATTTTTTATGGCAGATATTGAATCTACGTTAAAAAATAATGTGAGTGTATGCATCACACCCTTGCCCTAAAATGGATATTTTCTGAGTTAATATCCACTTTCTGCAATAAAAAAATGGTGTTCTAATTTGTGGATATTAACTCAGAAAATATCCATTTTAGGGCAAGGGTGTGATGCATACACTCACATTATTTTTTAACGTAGATTCAATATCTGCCATAAAAATGGGGTTCTAATTTGAAAAAATTGATTTTTCACGATTTTGTCATCCCTAACTTTGAAAGCGATTTTTTCACCCCCTGTATCATGAGTTGACGTCATTTCCGGAAAAACCGGAGGTGCTCATGCCTTGAAAATATTTTAGATTTCATCAGCATCGTGAAATACTTATAAGTGCTGAATTTCATGAAAATAAGTTCAGTAGTTTCCCGTATAAATATGGGTGAGGTTCCTCGTGAAAGACCCTGTATTATATGTACCTAATCGTATACGTATAACTTATTTTCATTATTAGAAATTTGTAAACTTTGGTTTTATTTATAAGAATCATTTTTTTTAGTTTTGATCGATAAACTTCAATTTTGATCATTTTTAAGTTGTTTTATATGATAAATTCAAATCACTCCAGTAATCCGGGCACCTCGATGGTTCGGGCACGTCCCGGTCCGATCGATATCTGCCCGGACTGGACTACTGAAGTTGTACTGTACTTATAAGTGCTGAATTTCATGAAAATACGTTCAGTAGTTTCCCGTATAAATATGGGTGAAGTTCCTCGTGAAAGACCCTGTATAGCATGCTTGATATTTTCCTGTAGTCACCTTTGAAACAGATTAAAAGTTTTCAGTGATAGATTCTGAAATTCACACTTCGAAGAAGTGGACTTTGGACGATGCAGCAAATGAAATTATCCAAAATTCCATTAAAACAATCCCAAGTACATGAAAGATTAAATTTTCAAAATATTTTTCAACGAAAAAGGAGGATCATGTCCCTAAGTTAGAGCAAACTGAATAAATGTGAGAAATGGACTAGTAGAGACCCAGTTTCCGAAGTACACCACCAGGTGGCACCACCACAGGAAGACAATGACTTACCGGTTTCTGGCTTGTTAGCCGTCAGGGAATAATATATGTTCTGCCGTTTCAGTTGGTTCCCGCCGCAGGATAAGGCTATATGGCTCTGATGACGGCTAATAAGCCAGAAACCGGTAAGTCATTGTCTTCCTGTGGTGGTGTACTTCGGACTCTGGGTCTCTACTAGTCCATTTCTCACACATTTCAACACCAGACACAAATTTAATGAAGACGTGGAAGATTTTCTTTTCCCCACTGGATAATTCGATAAGAAATGTTCAGAAGAAGTGTAGGAGATAGATCTGCATAGACGCATTGGACTACATTTCAAAAATAATGACATTCATACAGGGTGCTTGAAGAGAGCGTGACATATCAAAGTTATGTTTCTTTAAATGGAACACCCTGTATTTTCTTGCATTTTTGAATTCTTTTAGGAAAAATTAGTGAACTTCGCCCCCCCCCCGAAAAATCAAAAAATGCCTGTATATTTGACAAAATTAGCAATGTTTTCACATTGTGCTCCCCCCCCCGAAAGAAAATCCTGGCTACTTGCCTGTCACCAGAAAAATGTACCATTTGGCCACGAGTCCGAGGCGTTCAGCTTGAGTTACCCTGTATAACGTGTTCGAATTGTTACGATTTTTATTATCAACGGTGGTTTTCATAACAGTTGGGAATAATTTTTTATGACTTTGAATTTATTCTCTCTTTCAGTGATGAAATCGTTGAAATCTCATTTGAAAAAAATATTCTTTAAATTACTACCGACACGTAAGGTTTTAGCATTGTGTATTCAACAAATATTACAGTACTGGTAGTTGAATGGTTTTTGGGAAAAACTAATCGAGTATTCAACTAGTGGTACTAGTACAGCAATTGAATACAAAACGGTTCAATGAAAAACTACTTACACCATTGAAATGTACATGAAAAAGTGTTTCAGAAATTCTTTTATAAAATATAAGAATTGGCAGGAAGAAAGTGACATGAAGTTTTCAAAAATGTACATTCGTGAATATTACTCTCTACTCCACCGATAAACGATGATATACAGAGTGTTTCATTGAAGATTATCCATAAATAATTTGGAGAAACTTCAGCATAAAATACAAAGATTCAACCAAAAACACTTCGATAAAATATTCCTCCTTACCGAAATACAGTATTTCATCACAAAATTATTCTAAAATGAATATTAAAACAGATATTTTGAGAAGTTTAAAGATTTTTTTCCTCTATTACCAGAGGGCCAGAGGCGTGCTGTGGGGGTAGATACAAAATATAAAACTCAGTAACAGAAAATATTTTGATATCTCGAGAGAATGATGGAATCGTACAGTACAGACAAAATAAGTAACATATAATTCAGATCTGGTTTGTGAAAATATAATAGTGAATAGTTTGTTTCATTTGTGAAAATTATAAAAATTGCTGCAGTGTGCTGCATCCTGTGTAACAAGCAATTTTCAGCTCTTCCTACTGATCTGATAAACCAAAGTTGCTATGGTGATCGATCAAACGAAATCGGTCAGGAGAAAAGTTATAAATGGGCTTGCGTTTGGCGCATTTGATCCTTTCCATATTCAAACTCGGATGAAGATAATGTATAGCAACTCAACGATGGGAGGCACAAAAAAATCAAGACCAAGTAGTGGTTATTTGGTTAGACCCCGCTTGGGTATTTTGAAGAACCTGTACTCTGGCCGGCCTATTTCTACACCTACGCAGGAAAAGAGGAAGAAAAGCAAGTGAGTAGAATTGAATGAAATCTGCTATGGGTCCTTCGATTGTTTCCTCTTTCGATCGGTGTACGAATTATTTAGCCCTAAATTCCGTGGAATTAGTTTCGACTGGTAACATTACCGCATTAGTGTTGGAATTGATCTCTTCCTGTACTCAATTCGCGTGCAAGAATGTTCAATTCAAAAATTATTGCAAAGAAACTCTTTCATGGAAGAAAACCGTTCAATTAATTCTTGAACCTTATAGGTCATAAACAAGATATTGTCAGAAATCCTGACAAAATGTGGTACTTTGTTCTTCACTTAACTCTGGGGACCAATTTCAATAATTTTGTGCTTAAAGGATCGTTTGGGTATTGCTAGAAACTGGAAATAATCTTATTTTTTCATAATTTGATGTTCGGACTGTTAGGAGGACCAGCTCTGTTGAGAAATGGAACACATCCATATGCGCCCATGGCTCTACTAGTATACAGTGTTTCATTAGACGTATTCGAGGAAGGAATTTTGATACAAATTCAAGATTCTGTATTTTTGTTTAAGAGTACCTATATGAACTTAAATTGTAAAATATTTTCAAGCTGAACCTACTTCCGGTTCTACTGGAAACGATTGTAGACTTCGTTATCTCAAATGTAACACCATATATATTTATGCATATTTGAATTTTTCGTTCAATTCTGCACTCATCTGATGTATGATGTATGATATATGCGCAACCACTTCAAGCTATTGTTGAGTTGTAGCCTGATTGTCAAATTTGTTGACAAAAGAGTGTCACAAATCAGTGTCCAAAATCTATCATTTTAATTTTTTTTTGCAACAGTGGAACAGAAGAAAGTACGCTGATATTGTTTCTTGTATAAATTATGAGGAAATATTATACAGGGTGCCTGAAACAGGGCTTCAAAGTGAGCCTCGATAAAACTATGAAATCCCCTTTTTTCAAATGGTAACCATATAATTTTGTAATTCCGATCGATTGCTCGTCAAAAATTAGTTAGAGTTTGCGAATCATTTCATTTATTTAAAATCAGTAGTTTTGCTTGAATTTTTTAGTCAGGATTTTGCCATAATTTTTGTTGGACAATTCTGCTGCCAACATACTGCTGGCAAGTCAACGGCAACACGAACTTTTTTGTTCTATTCATATTTTTCTTTGAATTGAATTATAATTTATCTCAATAACAAATCTACGCACAACTGTTTGTGCACAATTAATTAATTAAATTTTACTTATATTTTGATAGGCAACCTTGTGATAAAATGTTTTTCTATTCATAATTATCGATAAAAATTGTAAGATGAACCTACAAGAAATGAGTGCACTTATCATTGAGTCACTCTTTTGCAGGCGCGGATCTATATAAGTCCCCGCGGATATAAAAGGGCCCCCAGCTACAACTAAAAGCAACAGATAACCAAAATTGCAATCTAATGTCGAGTCGTTCAAAAAATATACGTATTCGTAAAGAGACAAGAAATGTATTAAAAAAACTGGCGACACTCGATATTGCAATTTCAATAATGTTTTGAGAAGAAATTCATTTTAGACATCAAAGAATTGTTAGAGCCCCGTCAACCGACGTTGAGTTTTGGTGAATCGGTTCATTTTGAGTTTTTACTTCTGTTTAAAAACACTTACCTTTGAAATCACCCTGTATATTCGAGGCACTCGAATGTGGTGACCGGAATTTGCTAGTGTATCGATTAAAAAATGAATGACCAATGCGACTACAATACAAACAAGTGCGAACTGACCATCAGAGGTAGGTGGAACAAGTGCACATATTGAATTATCAGGTGTAATTGTGGAGCTAGTGGGTATTGTGCCTCCTGTCTAGTATCAGGTGATGTTTTACCCATTCGTTGCAGGGTGAGTTCGGTGAACTTGTCCTGTAAGAAATTTCCTTGTGGAATTTATTTCAGTTCAACATATTTAGATCTAATTTTTTTCGAGAAAGAATACTCGTTTCCCGAATGCGTTTCCAATACATAGTTTATATTTTTGATCTTCCATCTATTTATCTACGTGAACTGATTTTCTGATTCTCAATAATATCAGAAAATTCAAGGTACGTTTTGTACAACTTATCAACAAGCTCTCCAAGTAATCAACATATTAAACAATATATTAAAAATTTGAGTTTAACTTCTTGACTCCTGTTGACAGAGTTGTATTTATAGGGTTATCTTAGGATGGGGTCAAATTTAATTCCGTGAATAAGCAATTTTGAGAAATGAATAGGGGGTTGTTTGGTGGGGTTATGACCCTGTTTGCCACTCTCCTCTGAGTTCGCAATTATTGATGAATTCAATATGATGTTAATCCACAGGAAGAGTACGATACCAAGGATGGAGTTCAGAAAGAAGCCCGACTATGCAGATACCGCCTACAAAGAAGCTGTTTCAAGACTTCGCATTCTACTCGCAGAAAGTTACACACCCATTAGACGATCATACAGGGATATTGATAGCGCAGGGGAGGAAACGGATAATCAATCTGTAATAAGTGTCGACAGTAGGGCTTCAAGACCACGACGCTATTACCCACCTTATTATCCTCCGATAATATCGAAAAAATATTATTATCCACATTTCAGGAGCAACCTACACACAATACCGGCGAATGTGACAGATAAAACCAATGAGTGAGTATAATATGTAAACCTTTTATGAAAAACAATCTAATCGTAAGAATCTGTCCATAACTTTCAAGTGAACCTTATATTGAATTTAATTATAGGTTTTGAAATTGAATGTCTATTTCTTTACAAATTTGTATACAGTTGTCGAATGATTGCGATAAATTAAAATATTTCATCACTTAAAATGTAATGAAAAAATTCTCGGAGCAGAATGTCCTTGTACTGAAATAATTTCAATCATACAGGGTGTTCGTTTGAAGCAGAACGAAAATTTAGGCCAACTTTTTCTGAAGATCTCTTGATATAATTTGATAGTTTGGTGCCAAATTATAATTCCTTGGCATTTTATTTTTGTTTTCCTGATATTTTTCTTCTATAATTTTGTCTTGAATAAATCTTCCATTCAAAATTCACAGCGACCCCCCTAAATATGAAAATACTTCCGCTCCTCCTGAGGTTTTGTCTTATCTGGAACAACAAGATGATTATATCGATCAACTGGAAAAAGAATCGAGATTCTGCAGGGTAAGTGAGCTTCAAGTGGCTGAAAATGAATAGTCAATGAAAAAAAACGAATAACAATTGATTATCTCCATTCACTATTTCAGACTGAACTTTCATCTCTTTTGAGTAAAGTAAAGGAAGTCATCAATGAAAATGAAGTTTTGCATGATAAGCAGAAAAATAAATTCCTTAAATCGGTGTTCGATGAAATAGAACCAGACACAGAAACAACCGAGACAGAAACCGAGTCGAAAAAGAAAGTAAGTCCTGAAAACACATTTGAAGCAGTGGCGGCTCGTGACAGTTTAAGGTGGTGAGGCACAAAAAAAAAGATTCCTTGCCGTGGCGTTGCCGAGACAAAGGATAAAATATGAGAAATTTCATTGGGGAATAATTTCAAATGGTTCGCCTCATATATACGTAATTTGCTCATTCGATAGTGTTCTTTCATCCCTCCAAAATTCGTTTTAATATATACCTACCTATCCTCAAAAATTTAAAGTGCTCGATTAATAATTCTTTGTCGCTAGCATACTTGAGGTCATTTATTTCGATGAACTTTTTGCTTCGTAAAATATTTACTTGGGTGTGAATAAAATCTGATTTTTGCGCGAATGGAATACCTATATTATGGTCAGACATTTTGGAAAAATAATCTTATTTGCTGAAATACTTCAATTTTAAGACCTTCTCAAGAACATCCTCTTCAAGGGAATCGATTTCCAGCATATCATCAAACTTGAAACACCCATTAATCAGAAAATTCTACTTTACGTTACTCTGATAATGAAGTGAAAACTTCCCCTAGTCCATAAATTTTTCGTAATATGAAGGGGTTGCCATCATAGAACAAATTGACTCAATTGTAGTACCGCAACAAACATTTTAGGTACAAGAGCAACAACTTTTGCAGTGAAATTATCTCTTATTTCGAACTGACGTAAGTTCGTAAGTACCTACATAATGAGATTTTCTATTTCATTGCACTGTACTATGAGTTTTCTCGTGAACTCTCTTCTTCGCCTGTTGCGTAATAATCTAAAATAATCAAATTCCAAATAGACACTGCTCGTCATATAATCATTATGGCTGCATTGTTAAATTTGTTTCTATCTTTCGTTTGAAAAAATAGGCCCTTGGTAGTAACACTCCATGAGATGGAAGTAGCTATATCAAAAATATTCTAGGTAGTTGAGCTTATTTCACGATCTCCTTTTTATAAATATACTGATTGCTCTAAATTTGGAAATCGGGTTGTATTTGAAGATGGTATAGAAACGAAAACGCTTATTTCAGAAGAAATCACTGATCACACGACACGGAGTATTCAAAAAGTATGTAAAAATAATTCAGTAAACGTCCTGATTAAGTGCAATTTTCCCTGTACCAATCGAAATTTCAATACCGTCTCTACGAGCCGATTCCTGAACGTATATCATCCAGACGAAAGGGCGAGAGGCTAGCCTCACATCTATCTTTAAACGCGCCAAGTTTTCTCCTACCAAAGCGGACCGACGCACCAGTCGATGCTCGAAGCGTACGTGCTAGACAAAGAAACACGTGAGGCTAGCCTCCAGCCGTTTACTTTTTAAAGAGGAAGTGAGATGGAACATAGGAATGGAGAGATATGAAACTCGGAACCTTTTAGCGCGTTCGGCAAGAATAAATCCTGGCTTATAAGCTAAATATAACATGGGACGGGGTAAATATTAAATAAGCGATCGGGTATTTTTTGACGAACGCGCAATCATTCATGTTGAATTCAATTGTGACAGGAAAGATAGTGATGATGGAATGATATAATAAAATATTCGATTAATACAATTATTTTTTCAAATTTATTGGTGAGGCACTGCCTCACCTGCCTCATAGGACAAGCCGCCACTGATTTGAAGGATCAACTTGTTATAATCTTGTGAAACTCACGTTTTTAAATGGGAGCATTAGAACACGCTCATCTTTGATCACTTACCTACCGCACTCTCCAAAATTTTCTTATTCCTTGAACGAAATAAGAAAATAGTTTTGATTTTTCATTTGCAGCATTTAAAGTCACCATCGAAGAAAAAGAAACAAATGTTTGAGGGGCCCTCGATAGTATTCGAATCACGAATATCGGAATTAGAGGCTCAATTAACTCAAGCAAAAATTGATCTCAAAAAAGCACAAGAAGAGAACGAAAATTACAAAAGGAAAATAGCGGATGGTACAATCATACTAGATGGAATCGGTACAGAATCTTATAAAAGACAAATTGAAAACTTACAAAGGTAAACAACAGAAACGTAGAACGGAGACTGGCTATCACTGCATTTCCGAAACATTTCGCGATTGATTGCCTTGTCCCGAAGCACCCAGTCCATAAAGATTCAACCCATATCTTTTCTATTCCCTTCATTTGTATTTCTCCTTACGTGAAGCGAAGAACGAAGTTAAATATTGAGGTTGATATCTATTGATTATAGAGAGAAGAATCAGTTTCAAGAATCCATTGCAAAACTGGAGAACGCACTCACAAAACTTAAATGTAAAGAGAACGATACTTCAGACGCTGTTAAAAGAAGTTTAGATGCCGCTGAACATGCTCAGTATGAGAAGAATGCTGCTGAATTGGAAATACGAAGATTAAAAGATGAATTGGAACGTCAACATAGTAAACTGAGAGATGCGATAACTGACCAAGTAAGAAAATAATATAGAAATATACTGGTAGAGTAGAGCCCCTAGATCTACCTATAAAGTAGTTATGCTTGTCGGTAGATCTCCGCAAATCTGGTGATTTTGTGAGAGAAATGTCAAAGTTTGATGAATTTTCCTGAATAAATGGAAAAAATGAATACCCCAGCTATTTTGCATTAACCTTTCCTCTTTCGATCCGTATATTCACATCACAGCCAGGATAACTGTGAAAAAAGATTTTTCGAGTTCAAAATTGCCCTTTTCGCCAGATTATTTCGCAAATTTAAAAAAAATACTATTTCATCGCACACATACCATAGAGAAATAAAGCGAACCACAAAGAATTGAATAGGAAAAGTGTGGCGACGATCAACATTAAAAAAATTTCAAAACAATTTTCTCATTCATAGAGTCGTAGAATATCAGATGAAAGGAGTGCAGTAGAGAGGAGATATACACAACAAATTGAACAGCTCACTACAGAACTCGGTGTTCAGTGGGAAACGACAAATAAGTTACAATTGGAATTAGACAAACAGAGAAGAGAAAACGGTGATCTGAGAAGAGAATGTGCTCAGAAACAAGCCCTCATCGATGAACTGAAAAAGGACATGCAAAGTAAAATAAGTAAGTGAATAATTTTGATTAGAACCCATTTCGATCTAACAATATTTAAATAAAAAAGAATAGACATTCTGTTTTCTCTAATTGAAGGATCATTGTGATATTATTTGTATTGAAGGAAAAATTTACAAATAGACAAAAGATAATTGAATTCTGACGATATCTTCAAACTCATTCATGATACATTTTTTTAGTTACTCTACAATCAGATATAGGCGTTACTGGAGCAGAAAAAAGCGCCTTAGAACAACAGATTTCTTCACTTCAGTTAGCAAACGAAAGGAATGAAAGACACTTCAAGCAGGAAATAGCAAGGTTGCAGGCAGAGTTGCAATCCTTAAGACAAAGATCAGATAGAGCTGATTCCGATCTTATTCACAGTAGAAGAGAAAATTTGAGATTGAATGAACAAGTAGCGTCTTTAGAGAAAGAGGTATGTATCAGTACGGAAATCAAAAAATTTTAAAATTTTTCTTCTTCTTCTTCATTCTTATAGACCTTAAGATCTGTTCATTATGAAGGTCTCCTCAGTGGGTTGCGGCTTCCTGGGAGATTGAACTCCAGCTATCCTTCCACCGTTTTGGCGGTCTCCCTAATGGCCTTCTGCTTGCTGGTTTCCCGTCCTTAGCGATGTATGCTAATCGGTTAGGGTCCATTCTCTCTACGTGGTCTCGCCAATATCTCCTCCTCTTCCTGCCCCATCTCGCTATATCTTCCACTTTACAGAGTGATCTTATATCGCTGTTTCTAACTCTGTCTCTTAGTGTTTTTCCTGCAATAGTTCTGAGAGTTCTCATCTCTGCTGTTCTTAGGATACTCTTTGTTTTATTAGTGTCAGCTCGGGTCTCGATACCATAGGTTAGGATAGGTCTAACACAGGATTTGTATATCCGCACCTTTCCATCGACATGCATATGCTTGTTTGCCCACACAACATCTCTTAGACAGCCAGATATTACCGAGGCCTTGTTGACCTGTGACTTGATGTCCTCTATCGGATTATGTTCACTGGATATGTCCACTCCCAGGTAGCGGAACTTCATCACTTGTTCCACTATCTTGTCATCTATAACTATTTTACATCGTGATGGTTCCTTCGAAAATGTCATGCACTTCGTTTTTTCAATAGATATGGACATGTTGAACCTTCTGCCGATCCGATAGAACTTTTGTACCTGTCTCTGTAACTGTAAGTCGTCCTCTGTTTCTGCCAGAATAACTGCGTCATCCGCAAAGCATACCATGCCGATTGGTTTGCCACTCAATTTGTATCCCATCTTCATAGATATTACTTCTTGTATGATTTCATCCATGACAAGATTGAAGAGGAATGGGCTGAGGCTATCTCCTTGCCTAATACCTGCTGGTGTTGGTACATCTTCAGTTGTTTGGTCGTCAACTCTTATTCTTGTTGTATTGTTCATATTCAGATTCCTGATGACGTTTATTATTGCGCCCGGTATTCGTTTTTGCCTCAGTATTTTTCCTACTTCTCATTTAGTATCACTAGTAAGTAAATTGTAAAAAATTTGGCGCACAATACAATTTATTTATCCACCTGTGTGATAGTGCCAAGAAAATCGCTTGAAATTTTCTGTTCAATTAAATTCATAGCGCATAGTGTTGGAGAAGAATTTCATTGTTTTCATACAGGGGACTTGACATAAACAGAGGGAATTTTCGAAATTATTCCGCTCTCTTGATTTTTAACATTTCTGAAATGGTGAAGGTATAAGTAGTCGAAAAGAGTGATATGACTGGTTCTAGATTTATTGAACTTGAAATTTCCCTTTATATGTATATTTATACATATAGTGTATTTGAGTTCACCAAGATGTCGTCAATTTATGTTTCACGTTTGTTTCATTCCCCCCTTTATACAGGGCGATTCGTTGTTGAAAATTAAAGGAGACCTATCATGTGGAAAAAAGCTATGAGGCCATTTTTTTAAACATGCGCGCTTTCAAAATTGAGAAAAAAAATGCCGAAGAATTGAAGAAATGGCAATTTGTGGGCATGTTCCACCAATTATAAGGCTGCCTATAAATATATTCTAGGCGTAATTGCCACCTACTAGATTATTGAACATTGCTTTTTCGAACCCAACAAGCGTTCAGAAAGATTAGCTATGAATTTACAATGTTACGATTATAAACGAAATATGAAGATTACAACGAAGTGAAGTACTATTTATGTTGAACAAAATACACCCCCGTTAGAAATATCCCTAAGATTACTTTAATAGTTTTGTAGAAAATGTAGAAACACACTTGAATAATTCTAATAGTCTAATAATCAAGATTCAGAACATGCTTTCTATGCAATAAGAGTTCATAATCTAAGTGGATTTGATTTGCAGCTCAAACTCAATGCCGCCTTAACGGATGAATCAAATAGGAGAGCTGCTTCTTCATCAGAAACAATAGCTCTTCCTCCGCCAACTCAAAGAAAAGATGACAGAGAAGAACTAGGATCTTTGATCCACGATCTCGAATCAAAACACGGTAAGTATTAAAAAAGGGATTTGGTAAATCTGGATTCAACGCCAGCCAAATTGCAAACTGTGTTTTTGGGAAAGATCTTGCTTCGTTGAAAAATATTTCTCAACATAAACTATAATATATTCGATTCATACTGATTGTATTACTGACAATTCGATATGTATAATTTTGGCTAAATGGGAAGCAGCATGTCCTCAACCAAACAATTCTTTCAACAATATTGTTAATATGTGGCGAATATCTGAAAAACACGTTACGTTAGTTCATTTTCAGTATCTCGATTAAAATTCTTGCAACCATTCAATCAATTATTGTTGCACAATTCAAAATTTGCTACACATACCGACTAAGGAATTACTAACCTTTCAAGAAATGATGTATGACAAAAATGTGTAAGAAGAAAAATTCGGATACATAAAGCGAACGTCATTAATGCCATCGGCTGACCACATAATAGGTGCGTTTGAGTTGACGATCGGCGGAGCGAGTAGAATAGTGAACACAGTAGAAAGAGGAGATCCCGAGCACTTTTGTCAAATCGAACACGGTGGAGTCAAAGATTGCTTACCTAACCTAACGGAAGAATTGTATTGTGACAGAAATTCGAATTTATTTTCGAGAAATAAAACTTTAAAGTAGACGTGGAGTGCGCTCGGAGCATTTCGACCGTCAACTCGAACGCCCCTAATATTCGAACATTTATTTACCTACTCAATCTCTATGGTCCTACAGCCCTTTTCTAACAAAATGCAATTCACGTTGTTGAGTTCGTTATTCTCATTCCCTTTCCTGAAGTAAATGAAGTTTCTCCATGAGTTGAAAAGGGATATCATCAAAATGATGTATCATAACATGGCCTTATTGTTGCAGAGGCTACAGTAGCTGAGCTAGAAGGCAAGATCAAAACCCAAAATCAACTCATGGAAAAACTGTCGGCAGAATGTCAGGCACTTACAACTAAATTAGAGGATGTGAATGCTAGCCATAAGTAAGACACAAATTGAGTCCTTTTAATAAGAATTTGAAAATAAGCGGCAATAAAATTTGAAGCATTTCAATTATATGAACAAAATTTCTCGATGTTTGACATTTGACACTGACCTTTATACAAGGATTTCAAATTATTCATCGGGGAATACGACATTGCCGCATATTTTGGAAAAATTATCATTATACCTAATTAAAATCAAACTGAAAATATTCTGGATTTTCGCAAGATAATGCGAAGAAATTTTTACTAAAGCGAATTATTTCAAAAATTTGAATCAGTGACAACAGCTTGATTCGGGACCTTGAATAATGTATAAAACAACAGGCAAATTGTGATCAAATTGAGTAATAACAATTAAGTGGCACTATTTCCTTGTTTCCAAATTTTCGTTTGTTCCTTTAGAACGCTTTTGTTCATTTCAAATACTCTTCATAACGATCTATGTTCGACTTATGAACTTAGTAAGTAGTGAGTTAGTGTAAATTTTTCAATTTTGTTGTCTTTTAATTTATGTTCGTTCTGTTTTGACTGCTACCTTTACCCCAAAAAAGAAAAGTTGACATTGTCAATATTACATTTGACCTCATGCTTTCAGCAACTGCAGTAAAATTTGCCTTCTTAGCTTGCAAAAATCCAGTGTTTTCTAGAAGAAAACTAATGCAACTTGTGTTTGGTAGGAATGGACCGAGCAAACATCAAAAGCGCGTCCGGTTCAACTTCAGTCCAACCGACCAAACGCAAGGAGCCCATTAAACTAGATATTAGTGTCAAAGTGGTCCCCAAATCTCGAAAGGTTAGTAAGTTGTGGAGCGCTATGCGAACAATAATTATAAGGACAAAGCAAATATTTTTCTCGAATTTTAAAAGTCAGATCATGAACTCTTTGATTATTCTACAACAAGCATTTACTGAAAAATATGTCCTAAACATGTTCAAAGTTTATAATGATAAGCAGAATGTAACTCATAATATTTATCATAATAATTATATCACTAAATCTCTTATGTTTTGTGGTAGGGGTCGAAATGCAAATTTAGCTTTAGAGAACCTCGAATTACATTCACGACTGAGAGAAGTGTGGAATTGCTTGAAAGAAGTTACGACACCGGAAAAATCCGAGGTAATGTCTATTTTTCATGCTGACTAATATTTTTATTTCCAGGGAGGAAATACGGGAGCTACAAACTAGCCTAGGTCAATTGAATAGTAGATTGTCTATGTCAGAGCGTTCATCTCACAAAAGTGAAGGTATTTAATCAAATGTGAATACATGAGAAGAAAGTTAGATTGAGCTTGTGCACTTTTAGTATTTCTGGATCTTTCATATTTCAGCTTTTTCATACCATAACTTTCATTCTAACCATTTCGCGATTTCCCTAGCGTGATATTTGTTTACAAAATGTTTATTTTCAACAAGTATGAAGTTTACCTTGCCGACCCTTTAAATGTTGCTTTATAATTTTCAAGTATTCAATGCAAATTATTTTTACTTGAAAAAGACTCCTATAATTAAATTAGAAAAAACAGGATATTCTGCGAACCACTACATTAGATTTTAGATTAGATTAGAGGAGGGGCGGAAGATCATCCGAACTCGCATGCACCTTGCCCTAAAGATCTATTGTGCATCCCCAGCCTGTTTACCAGTCAGGCAATAGTGTCCCAATAAACTTTATCACCTTTCTGGGGACTTCACCCATCACTTGTTCCGGCTTTAAAAACCAGGAGTAGCTTTTTCCGATGAACACCATGGCGGAAGAATGCATATTCTTACATCATGATGAACAGCGTCACAATCGCATAACAAGTGCTTGGCAGTCTCAGTGGCTTCTTGACAGAAGCGGCACTTGTCTTCCGGCGCATTCCCCATGTTCTTCAGATGATACCTCTTATATCTTTCAGATACATTTATATGAAAATTTGAAGAATATTCTGATTTTTTACGTTTCATATCAAATACATGCCAATCCTGGACTAGTCTACAATTCATTGACCATATTTTGCATCAATATAGATAATCAATATTTCAATTATAATTGAAAAAGGTATCTTAGGGAATTGGACCAATAATTGCAAGCTCTTATAACTTTGTCGAATTCCCTCAGACCTACCCATTTTCATTATAAAACATGCACGAGAACACAACACAATTATATTTATGGTATCTTAGAGAATTGGACCAATAATTGCAAGCTTTTATAACTTCGTCGAATTCCCTAAGATACCTATTTTAATTACGTAACATGGACGAGAACACAACATAATTATATTTATGGTTCTTTCCATGCTAATTTCAGATGAAAGAAGTCATTCAGCTGGCAATGCACAAGAATATCGTAACGAATCCGAAAAACCATTGACAAATAAACAACCAGAAGAGGAGCATGAAATAAACAAACCTATTCCTCAAGACCCTATACCTCACCAGGAGGAGATCTCTGAAGTAGAACCACATGAAGATGACACCGATCAGCAGTCACTGATAGATCACACCCGACAACCACCTCCTGAACAATCCGAAGACCACTATCCTCAATATGCCGCAAACCCAGATCAGCAATACGATCAACAATATGTTACAGAACAACAATATGATCAACAACAATACGATCCGAATTACCAATATGACCCTAACAGTGGATATCAAACAGGTCCAAATGGAGAATACATCACTGATCCAAATCAACAATACGATCAATATTCTTATGAAAATCAACATTATGACGATCCGAATCAGCAGTACGCAGAAGGAACTGTACCACAATATTCTACAGATCCGAATCAACAATTTACAGCTGAACAGGTCCCTTCTGATCCCAATCAACAGTTACCCTATAGTGATGATACAGAATACTCAGGCATAACTGATCAAACTATAGAAAGTAATTCAGGTCAACAGTAGATATGGGATCTACTTAAAACATGCAGATCAGAGAACTTTGAAAAATATATTTTTTCTAGATATTTATGCTCCAGTAGGTACCCTATTATGGAACGATCTGTTCAAAGTTTTGAGAACCAAACTTGATATTTTGCCCCACTGTAAAACGACATTCCTAATTTGAGTATGGGGTAGATTTTTTGTTTCTGATCAAGGGCGGATTTACCGGAAGGGGGGGTTGTTTGCAGAGGGTGTAATTACCTCCCCCTGAGAAAAAGTAACGCAATGTGGTGCACCTAAAATATTTCATACATTTTGTTTGTACCTGATTTAATTGTTATTATCCCCCCATGAAAGAGAGCTATATCCGCCCTTGTTTCTAAGATCTACATCTACTCCACTTCCAAGTTTCTTCAAAGAAAAAATGTGGATCTGAATATTCAGCAAAGAGAAACTGGGACAAGTTAAATATAAATTCAAATAAATATATTATAACTTTCAATTGGTGCAATTGAATCAAAAGTCTTGAAAATAGTTTAGTTGTTCTGAGTAGTTGACTATACAAATATTGTAATGTTAATCATTGATACAAATATATGCAAAATGCTTGCTGAATGACTTTTGTCAAATACATGTATAAACACACAAATAATTCCAAGTGCAATTTCTGTTGTGTTCATGTTTTGTATATGGGAAACTAGTTGTAAGTTCACAAAATGATAAGCAAATTGTAAAACTGAATAAAAGAGATCTTGAGAAGAATTGGCCCTAATTATAACCAAAGGAATTCCAAAAAATATTTTTGCAATGAGGAGGAATCCATCAGAAATGGATTCTAGAATAACCACAAAAACATGTATTAAATTAATATATTATCTGGATCCTCTTTACTCAAATATTTGCCTTCAACATCCATTGAATTGGGAATAAATAAGCATTCATACGAAAAATGTTGTGACATTTGCTACAGACACCCTGCTATTTATGGCTTCACAACTCATGTAGGAACGGGAGCAAATCCAAACTATGTAAATTTTTTCTTTATTTAACTTTGTAAAGTGGACACAACATTACTCTTTTTTCATTTTATGTTTGATACGACGCTGTCAGGTTTTTTGAAGACGTTTGTATGAAATTATGATTCAATCTGAATAAGGCGAGACTAGACTAAAAAAATAAATCATTTTATAGGCACCTCGAGTATAAAATTTGAAAAAATTCAAGATTTTAATGAGAAAAATTGGGAATTTCTAAAAAAATGGCAAAAAAATTATAACACTTTGAACTTTGGGCAAAATGTTATTTTATTAGGCGCAACAAGTAGCCAAGAGCATCACCTATCCATCATTTACCTATGGCTACTCACCCTCCAAACACCACATATACTCTCATCCGAGCTAAGTCATTTCCAGAGTGTGAAAAGAGTATACTCACCTGATTGATTCAAATGTGTTGCACAAAATCAATATTCCACATTGTTATTTCAAGTTTTGAAGGTCAGAAATTTAATTTGTAATGTATACATGGAATCAATTTTATCTAAAAAACTTTCCCAATGATTAATTTCTGCACAAGCATACTGCACCAAAATCAGGCAAAGGTGCTCCAGACCACCCAGAAAGTGCAGAATCTTCTCTCAAAGGTGTGCCAAACGATAACACATGTAAGTTGTCTTCCCCCATCAGCGGTACAATTTTATCTGTGAATTGTATAATCCCATACTCTCCTACTTCCATCCATTTTGAATTTTCTTCTTCATATTTGTCAGCCAACCCTTTGGGAAAACCGCAAACAATTTCGGACTTCAAAATTCGAATACAACATAACTTAGATGGGCCAAAATATCCCTGAGCATCTGATAATGTGATTTCAGGGTTATGATACATTTCTCTGAACACTTTTCTGTAACTAGCATCTCCTTTTACGAAAATCATCTTAGAGGCGCTCAAATCATCGTAGAGCATACGGTCGTATTTGTGCATCATAGAGAAATCTACAGGTAGGGTCCAAAAATCGCTTGTTCTGAGGATCCAATTATGAGAATCGAAATTTTTGGACCATACGTCTCCAGTTTGCTGCAGACTAGGTTCCTCATACATTTTGCTCATTTGATCAAGCGTCCATTTCACATCGTGAATAGTTACATCGGAGATATACCAAGGAATTTTCTTGCAATGGTATACCACTTTTTTACAAACTCCTTTGGACATGAGATAATCACCTAGAGCAAAGTCTGCTATTAATTCTGCCCCTCCGTTATCCAAGATTATATCTGGAATAGATAATCATACACGATGAATATTATGAAGGTAAATTTAATGATTTCCTTTCTTTGATGTTCCCTTCAAGAGGTGAAGCATTTTCGGAAGTTTTACCTGAATAAAACAATGAGTTGAAGAATTTTATTTATTATAAACTTTGAAAATATAGAATATGTGGCAAGCATAAAATGTAAATTCACAAAGAAAATTTTAACCACTCAAAAATCAAAGATTTCTCAATAATTCAGTTTTCTTAATAGGATTCCAGTAGTGAAACATATCTTTCAAATTTTCAAGATCTTCTTTATTCATAAGTGGAACTAGTTTGTCAGAAAATTGAATGACCCCATAATTTCCATTTTCCATCCATAAGGGATCTTCAACATCTAACTTCTCAGCCAAACCTTCAGGTAAACCACATATAATTTCCGCTTTACATGTTCTAATTGAACAAATTTTGGATGGCGCAAATTGACCTTGAGCAACATGTACAGGTGTTTCAGGACTCCAGAAAATTTCCCTGAATATCTTCCTGTAGTTTAGATCACCTTTGAAAATTATAAGTTTGGAATCTGACAAGCTCTTATAGAGCTCTGTATCATATTTATGCATCATTTCGAATTCAACAGGGAGAATCCAAAAATCGCTGATTTTCACTGACCAAATTCCATTTTCGAAATTTTGAGACCATGTTTCACTATAAGATCTCAATAATTCATTCTCATGTTCACCCATCTTTCTCAACATCCATTGGATGTCGTGCACCATTACATCTGACATAAACCAAGGGATAGTTTTGACATGAAAGATCACCTTTTTCGCCAAATTTTTCTCAGTTAAATAATGAGCTACACAGAGGTCTGAAAGCAATTCTGCTCCAGCATTATCCAGAACAATATCTGTAAGAAGAAAACGGTAACAATAAAAGTATGAAATTCATTAACATTTGTTTCAGTTAAGAACAATTCAAACAAAAAGCTATAATTTTTAGAGCATTTCAACAACTTACCTGTTGAAAAAGTCTGTGTATGACTGTGTCATGCAATGAAAATACGAAATAATAATAAGACAAAAGCACTAAAGCAGCATACAACACACACAATTCCATAAAATAAATTAAACTGTAGTTTATCATGATTCAAGCGAGCTAGGTTATTTTCGAGAATAACTTCTGGTTAGTTATGTTATGAGCATATAGCATGTACCTATGATTTGCAAGGTTATGATAAATATGTTATCTATAAACAATTCATAAAGCTTTAACCTGTGAGCACACCAGACTGGTCTGAAATAACGCATGAAGCAGTCCAATTTTGTATGGAACTATATGGAACTTTCTACTATCACATGAAAGGTGACTTGTTGACAAACAGAGTTGAAGTCTTTTTGAATAATAAAACCATTAACCATTGAGAGCTTACAAAAGGAGAAGAGCACTACGAAGGAGATGAAAATGCTTCATTAATTAAGATTGCAGCGCCTATGAAATATTTGCATCAGTTCTTTATGGAAGCATTTGTGTGAATCTATATTATATTTCGATTTTTGTCAAGAATTCCGATGGAATCAAAGTTATGGGATCTAATTTTTCCACAATTTCAGAAATGGACAGACCTTTTGTTGCTGAGGTCATGATAAAGCTGTTATGATGCAGGTAGATTCTGATTATGACTTTGTATGCTAAGAAAGATGAATTATTATAAAATTCAACATTTATATTTACATACAGGGTTGGGATAAAGTATGGAACCAAGTAAATATCTTTCAAACAAAAAGAATGATATTTATGAAAATTTGCAGGTAAGTGCAATGGGACATTCACAATTTTCATAAATATCGTTCTTTTTGTTTAAAAGATATTTACTTGGTTCCATACTTTATCCCAACCGCACTGCATATGGTATATAAAAATTGAATAAATAAAGATGAACAAGAACTAATGATTTTTGAACACTTTCAAATTAGGAAATTTAAAGAATTAAAACAAAAAATACGTGGAGTCAAGGATAATAAGTAACTCCTTGGTGGAAAACTATGTTTCCAATCCAAACAACAGATCTGGTTATCCAAATGCCCAGTGGGGATGCATCGCTTAGCAATAGAAGCTATTAGAAAACTATGGAACAGTTCCAGATGAAATGTTTATTATATTCTAATGATACCATAGATATAGAATAATATCTCTATGAAAAATATGAATCAAGATCGGTTCAGGTGCAGGAATATGATTGCCCTTAGCTGATTGGTTAAGTTGTTTGTCTAGGTCCCATCAAACAACTGAAGTCCAATATTTCTAGATATTAGAGACCAGTCTCCTGCCCTTGAAAGCTGGTTAATTGATAAAAAGGATAAAGTCGTCCTTGTATCTCACGTAAGTACGTAAATGACAATAATAATAAAAAAGAGATACACTACTTGAGACATCCCTACACACACAACTTTGATCTCACGAATTGTGACCTAACTGCATCTATCATGATAACACAGCAGTGGTTATGTTCGATCACAGGTATAAAAACTATGAGAAGTTTGATAGAGGTAATTTAAAATCCCAATACGTGAGATATGGGAAGAAATGTTCAATACCACATGCAACTAAGACAAAAATCTGTTACCACAATCGCTGTGAATTGTCTCAAAATCTTTTGATGCGAGCAAATCGAATATTGCATTATATTTATGGTGAACAGATTTGTATCAGAACTACACAATTATTAGACCCCAGCAGCAGATTCAAATAAACAAATTTCAATGATTTTGAGATATCGAAGCAGTTTTTACCTATGGTATCCCCTTCTGAACCCTGCAGTGCATTCCATATCTTCTCGGAATCGTTGACTAGTATATTTTTAGACAATTGGCTTAACTGATCACCCACAATTGGTTTTACTCCATCAGGATTCAATGACAAGTCAGATTTGTTACTCCATAGATTGGTCTAAAAATAAAAACAGTTGAATGGCATCACTGAATAATCATATACCAAGAACAATTCCATTCATTAGAATGATACTAATAAGTCTTAGTTCCTTGACTCATTCACCGACAACATCACTGGTTAGCTAAGCTGTACAGTGGTTAACGTATGAAGTAGTCAAAAAACTAAGACTTTCATCAGCTTCATTCTAATGAAAAGTGATACTGCTCTTCGTATATGAATACTCAATAATTGTATATGAGTTGAAGAATATTGTGAATACTGAAACACAATTTTCAGTTCAGTAATATCGTAAGGAAATTTTGGAACAAACCTGTAATAAGGAACAAAAATCTTCCTTATTAGCAAGGGGATTACCAGCAAACTTTTGGAGGTGAGCTACAGTTTCTTTTATCTGGGGAATTCCACTTTGAAAGAGTTCTTCTTTATTGAATCGAAAAGGATCAAACTCTTTCAGGTATTTCCTAGAATAACATTATCGTATTAAAACGGAAAAGGATTAGGTATTAATACCAGTTTAAAGATATGCTTAAATACTTCTAGTTGTCATTCGAAACCTACGTTTTCTCAAAAGCTTCCCAAACTTTCCTATACATGTAACATTCAACCAGTAACCAAATGGTATGAAATGGGGTGGGCACTCCTTCCATTCCATCCCTTTCTCTAATATATTCATTATAAATTGCCGCATCCGCAGCTTGTGATCTTATGTTTTTCAAGGGTTTATTGGTTTGAATTTCATATTTTAGTCTAGAGAGCTTTCCCACCACTGTCTTGATTTCGTCTCTTGCTTCCTATAATGAACAGTTACAAAATAAATCCATCAAAATAATCTCATTTCCAGTATTATTTTTCCTAGTATTCAAATATAACTCACACTTCCATATTCTTTAGCTATTTCATCTTTTCTTTGCGATAAACAATCAATAGTTTTGGTTAGGATAACAGGTAACCTATCTCGCACTGTTCGGAAAGCGAAACTTCTATAAAAGTAAAATACAATTGATTTAGAGAAATATTAATTTGTCTTTTGATTTTTACCTTCGGAAAAAAGCTGTTAATTTTACATTTCTTGGAGTTCTAAGATCCATAGTCCTATTATATGCGCAGAAGCAGGGATGAGAAGCTTTTAGTGCCATATTTGTACTTATTGGATTATATCAGAGTGCAGATAATATTCAAAATTTATGAGATAATTGTTCTTATTTGACCTTCAAAGACCTTGTTCTATTACTGAGATTTTTGAAATTTTGTCGAAGACGGAATGCTGACGTGAATTTTGAATTGAAAAATCATAGAAGATGAATAAAATTTGGAACCGTCATCCTGATTTGAATTTTAAATTTTCAATAATCATTGTTCTTTAATTGATTTGATTCGAGGACAAGCTAAGCAGTTTTTATAGGATTCCAATATTTACTTTCAATTGAAGGCTAATCTTTTTCCGGCGAAAAATGTATTGCTAAAAATTAGCTTTCGACTGCTGTTGATGGAGATGGCATACAAGCAGAGAAGACCTCTCGATATTCTCAAAAATATTATTTGTATAATATATTGATGAAAGATTTCACGGCCGGATTCAATTTTAAATTTAGAGTATTCCGGGATTTCTAAACGTGTGATCCAATAAGAATTTGTACCAAAACGTTTCGAATATAACTGCGTAAGGCGCATCTTCGGAGGTTTCTATAGGTCGTAGTTGTAGGCAAAACTTTAGGTGGAATTCTAATTGGACCACGACTGAAAAACCCGGAATACTCTGAATCCGAAATATTATTTCTGATGAAAAATATTTGAAATAGTTGTACGTGCTAACCCATCTCTATTTTAGATACGCATCTTTGGCATAAATTTACTTCAACATTGATTTTGAATGCTTGTAAATAGTGAATCCTATTATTCCTATTGAAATCTTGAACGATTCTGAAGTTATCAAATAAATGATACCAAGGTACCTTTGAAGATTGGAATCTGAGACTAATTAATAATTATTGTTAGAGTCAGTCTATACAGATTACAGAGTGTAACAGCCAAATGGAATAAATTCGATAACGAATAAATGAGGGCGTGTAATTTTAAATGCGCATATTTTTCAATAAAATAATATTATATAGGGTGTCCCATGTGACCGTGGCCAATACCAACTTTCTTATTTCAAATGCAACCCCTGTATATTATTTATTTTTTGGATTCTTCAGAGAATTCTAGACACAATTCATGCACAATGTCCTATACCTACCTATCTTTAACTATTTCGGAAGAATTAAGTGTTTTCAGATTTATTGCAAAAATTAACGTTTTAAATAAAAATTATTTTATTTCACAAATTCGGTACATTACACTTAAAACCTAATAAGTAGGTAATACTGATTATTTCTTAATTATTGAAAAAAAAAACAAAAAAAAAACATTAATGTGAATGTAGGAAATGTTCAAAATGCTCGCCGCGAACGTCTTATTGGCAACATGCTTATCTGGTGTAGAATTGTCTTCTAACGTTTTTTTTTATTTCTTCTCAGTAATGGTTATTGCTTACTTTCTTCATATCGAGAGGTTAATGGGAAATAAGTTATTGAGTGTAATGTATCGAATTTGTGAAATAAAATACTTTTCATTCAAAATGTTAATTTTTGTGAAAAATCTGAAAACACTTAATATTTCCGAAAGAGTTGAAGATAGGTATAAGACATTGTACATGAATTATGTCTGGAATTTTCTGAAGAATCCAAAAAATAAATAATATACAGGGGGTTGTATTTGAAATAAGAAAGTTGGTATTGGCCACGGTCGCATGGAACACTCTATATAGGTAATTTTATTTTCTTGAAAAATATGCGCATTTAAAATTACAAATCGACGGTCCGAGCGTTTTTCCTAACACCCCCTCATTTATTCGTTATCGAATTTTCGAATTTATTCCATTTGGCTGTTACATCTCTGTATAGAAGATTATCGTACCTATATGCGCATAAGCGCATATATTGAAAAATTAACAATGAAGGATAATGTATCCTTTCATTAACAATTATAGAGATCAACAGTTATATTCTCCAAAGCACCTGTTTTAAATAGCAAAGAATAACAAGAAAAAGTAAGTAAGTATTCATTATTTCAACTACTAGTACTTCACGGTTTTACAGCTGGGTACTTTATGTCGTCCTTGGTAATTGTACCTATGCGAAATCAAATACCTGATATTACCTCTATTATTCAGTGAACGTTTTTGTCTGATGATAGAAAAAACATTCTGTCGAGTGAATCGAGTGTTTAAATTTTACTGAAAAATAATGGACAGAATAGTCCGTTACTTTGTGATAGTTCATTCGGAACAAGAATAAAAGTATTCGAATAACCAGACAGAAAAACTTATGGAAGAACAGTGAAATTCCTCACTTTTCAAAATTCTCAATAAATAAGGCTATAGAAGACATTCAAATACCTTTTTGCACCACTTGAAATACTTCATTATATGGAAATGTAGTATAGTACCTACTACGAAACCTGTGTCACCTTAAAAGAACTAACTTCATTCACAAAGTTTAGAGACTAAATAGAAATTAGCATTGGCAACGTCTCTAAGAATTATTTAACATCTCACCAGTACCAACCTGCGTCAGTTTTGAGTGAAAAAACTTGATAAACCTAAATCATGGCCAACCGGGATGCATATTTCCGTACCTTATACAGTCAGCGCGACAGGTCGCTCTCACCGTATAGGAAACGGAATGCACAATGGAAATGGAACACTCCGTTTCCTAGCAGATATGCGCGATGTGCTCACTGTTCTGTTAGTCTTTTGGGTGCCGATGGGACAAATTGCAAATTATTAATAAAGTTTTCTTACTTTCTGTATAGCTTTATTAGGTAGAGTCTACCACATTTTTCCTCTGTGAACATTTTTGTATATAGTCGCGGATTTTTTTCAGCAAACCTCTCGTAAGTCGACCATATTTTCATTTTTCTTGAATCAAACATACTCTTTTTTGTATAATGCAATCATAAAAACAATCTTGGAGAAAATATGAGAAAACATGATTGTCTACCAACATAAACATGACTGATAATCGCATTTTTTCAAAGTATTGATACCCTCCCGAATTTGTCAGAATCAGTTGATACAACCATATGAAGTATGAAAATGCAATTGTCCGACAAAAAATGTAGCGATTTCCTTGTCCGAAAAATGGAAAAAGAAGATTTTTTGGGATAATAAAATTATGAATAATGTCTTTTTTTTATTCTCTCTCCGCCTTGAAAATACGTCGCGTTCATTCAAAAATCAAAGAATTCACTGCTCTTATTTGGTTATGAATAGACTATATGCATTTATTGCAAGGGCGTAGCCAGGGAGGGGGTTTTGGGGGATCAACCACCCCCCCTCCCCGAAATGTTTCAGAGTTATTTTTTGTTGCAGAATAAATCTTTCATTTCGCACTCAAACCAACTTATCTCTGAAACTCTAGTTAAAATTTTCAATTCATATTGATATTTTGAGGACCATTTAAGAAGAATGGGCTGAATACTATCATCCAGCTGTCCGACGAATAAAGTTCGGCAATTTCAGTTGTTGCCGATATAATATTCTCAGTAGTGATGGAGTGTTCTTTGTGCAAACATTTAAAAAATATCCGTGGCTTTAAAACGAAAAAGGAGGAAATGACATCCTCAAACTGTGCAAAATATATTCGTGGCATCAAGAGGACATCATAATCACAAATATAAAGATGTCATTCTACCTGACGATTGGTGTGATACTTTTACTGAATACCATTCATCTTGTTACAATGAATTCAATGTGAGGAAGAAGTATTTTCATTGTTTTTTTAAATTAGATTTGAATAAAAATGTCAGTAAACAATTTGAAATATACACTTTCAATCAAAATCAATAGTTTCATTTATATAATAATCGAAAAAAGTTTCTGAAACAAAACCATTATATTCAACTATAGCCAGTGTTTTTCAAACTTTTTCATGATGCGACCCCCCTGGTATGAGAAAATGTTTCGCGACCCCCCGACCCTTTCCTATTTTATCATGTATGGTTGTGCATATGTAACAGTGTTACGAATATTCATTCCATACATCGATGAGAAGTTAGCCACATCCACACATACACTTGAAGACAAAAAATGGCTAATGGAAAAAAATTCATAACTCAGTGAAATGAGATGGTATTGCAATCAGGTTTAGATGTGAGCTTGATATGGGTGTATAAGAATTGAATTTGGAGACTTTCAAGACTCAGGGAGGGGGTTATGGGGTGGTTTCTGACAAGAATCATAACTCGACGAAATAGGAGCGTTTTTCAATTGGCTTCGAATAATATGTGTTTCTTGAAAGCCGAAAGAATAAAATGCGCAATACCCCTGATAGTTTATTAGCCCCTAGGTTTGGAGATTTGTGTTCCACGTTCGAATTCGAATACATATGCGTTTCTTGAATGCCGAAAGAATGATATACAATAAACCCTTTAGCTCCCAGGTTTAGAGATTTGGAGGTTTTTTAATGAAAAATGATGAAAAAATTAATTATCTCGAAGAAATGAAAGTGTTCCACGATTAGATTCGAATATGCGTTTCTTGAATGACGAAAAAATGAGATACAATAAACGCCATAGTTTGTTAGCCCCTAGGTTTTTACATTCGGGGTGTTGTTTATGAAAAATGACGAAAAAAAATTCATATCACGGTGAACTGAGATTGTTCCACGATCAGATTCGAATATGTGTTTCTTGAAAGCCGAAAGAATGAAATACAAAAGACCTCATAGTTTGTTAGCCCCAGGTTTGGGGATTTGGAGGGTTGTTTATAAAAAATGGTAAAGAAAATTTATATCTTGAAAAATGAGAGTATTCCACGATCTGATTCGAATATGTGTTTCTTGAATGCCGAAGGAATAAAATACAATAAATTCCATAGTTTGTAAGCCCCCTGGTTTGAGATTTGGGGAGTTGTTCATGGAAAATGATGAAAAAAATTCATATCTCGACAAAATGAGAGTGTCCCATCCATCAGAGCCGAATATGTGTTTTTTGAATGCCGAAAGAATTAAATACAGAAGACCTATAGTTTGTCAGCCCCTAGGTTTGGAGATTTGGGGGGTTGTTTATGAAGAATGATGAAAAAAATTCATATCTCGGAAAGATAAGAGTGTTCCATGAAAGAAGAATTGTATCATTTGATTATTCCGAAAAAAGCACAACCTTCTATTACTAAAGCTCTCCCGACTTCTGGCGACCCCCCTACAGAAGCTTCGCGACCCCCAGGGGGTCGCGACCCACAGTTTGAAAAACACTGAACTAGACTAAGGATTTGCCGCAGTTTATATGGTGGACAGTTGTTTTTTCTATAAAACGAATCTCTCTAAAATATAAATTCATTCTTGTCCGATAAATACCTATTACTGAATTTAAAAACTCAAAAAAATAGTCGATTTTCATCTGTCGGCCAAGAAAAACGCCACATTTTTTGTCGGACAATTGCATTTTTATATTTCATAAGGTTATGTAAACCGATTCTGAAAAAATCAGGAGTGTATTGATAATCAAAAAAATGCGATTTTCAGTCATGTTTATATGGGTACTGGGTAGACAATCAAGTTTTCTCATTTTTCTTAGATTGTTTTTATGATTGCATTTTACAAAGGAGTAGGTACGTCTGATTGAAAAGAATGAAAATATGGTCGACTTATGAGAGGTTTGCTGAAAAAAATCCGCGACTATACAGGGTGGCCACTTTTTCAATGGCATTGTATTGGTAACTTTTAAACCATAAGAGTAAGAAGGTCGGTCAAATGGAGAAAAAGTTGTATCCATAGAAGCATTGTCAAGCAGTTCAAACAAATCGAGATTATCAGGGCCGGTTTTTGAGATATCATAAGAAAAGTAAATTCTGTCATTTTGATTCTTATTTTTTTCTCACTTTATTTCGAATATTATCAAAAAATGTTACGGGAATTTTTATTCGACAGTAAATTATCTTCAAAATGACATAATCAGATTTCGTATCCAACGTTTCGTTCTTCCTGGGCCACCCTCAACCTTATTTTTTTCAATACGGACCTGCATATTTTATGACACTTTTCGAAATAACTTTTAACGCTGAATTCAACGATATATCATACAATGTCATTCAAAGTTGATTTTACAAAATGGTGGAAATTTCGAACACTTACGTCATGAATGTTCATCATTTACCTTCGAATAATCATTCAATTTGTCTTTCATTGAATGATATTTTCGTTTAATTATTATGAATTAGGTTCTTCACCTCTTAAAATAAGTTAATAATTATTACTTGTTTCTTGCTTTGATTCTGTTACGTATCTATTATTTATTTACAAATTTCAAGAGGTGAAAAACCTAATTCATAATATCATAATAATTAAACGAAAATATCATTTGATGAAAGACAAATGAAATGATTATTCGAAGGTAAATGATGAACATTAATGACGTAAGTGTTCGAAATTTCCACCATTTTGTAAAATCAACTTTGAATGACATTATATGATATATCGTTGAATTCAGCGTTAAAAGTTATTTCGAAAAGTGTCATAAAATATGCAGGTCCGTATTGAAAAAAATAAGGTTGAGGGTGACCCAGGAAGAACGAAACGTTGGATACGAAATCTGATTATGTCATTTTGAAGATAATTTACTGTCAAATAAAAAATTCCTGTAACATTTTTTGATAATATTCGAAATAAAGTGAGAAAAAAATAAAAATCAAAATGACAGAATTTACTTTTCTTATGATATCTCAAAAACCGGCCCTGATAATCTCGATTTGTTTGAACTGCTTGACAATGCTTCTATGGATACAACTTTTTCTCCATTTGACCGACCTTCTAACTCTTATGGTTTAAAAGTTACCAATACAATGCCATTGAAAAAGTGGCCACCCTGTATACAAAAATGTTCACAGAGGAAAAATGTGGTAGACTCTACCTAATAAAGCTATACAGAAAGTATTACTTTATTAATAATTTGCAATTTGTCCCATCGGCACCCAGAAGACTAACAGGACAGTGAGCACATCGCGCATATCTGCTAGGAAACAGAGTGTTCCATTGTGCATTCCGTTTCCTATACGGTGAGAGCGACCTGTCGCGCTGACTGTATAGGTAACGGAAAAATGCAACCGGGATACATTATAAAAGTGAATGGATTACCTAAATAATAAGAGAATCAAAAATCCAGAGCCTCCATGAACATCTCTTCAGAAAACCTTCCCAGCGTGATAAAATAACGAGGATAAGGAAATGGGCTTCACTACGATGCTAAGTAGAAAGAAAGAATTTTGAAAGACATACCATATTTAATGGTACACATGGGTTCAAGAACAGCCGCCAGAGCATTTGGGCTTAGCTTCTGTTTGAGCGTCTTTGAGACAGAAATACTTTAAATTGCAAGCAGATTAGATATGTGAAATAACTATCCATTTTGATTGGGAAGGCCGATTCACTTGCCATAAAAAGAGCACGAACGCGACCTTTATTGGCCCAGAAACTTTCTGTGACATGGAAAAATGCACCTACAAGAAAGAGCTTCAAAAAAATGAGAAAAACGGAAAAGGAAATACTCTGGCGAAATCTTCCAGGGATGTATCATTCCAAGAAGTACCAACCGTCGGATTTTTAGTCCTACGAGTTCTAAAAAATATCTCGATCTGAGTAAAATATGCGACACCTACTCACTGGCTTTTTGACAAAAAGTATTGTATGTATTAGGATGAATATACTAATATAATATAATAACTATAAGTTGGACTGATAGATAGCACCAATCGTTTCAATTCGTGATCAATGCACTTAACAAAATAAGGAGCAATGCATTGAATAAGCGTTTATTCGCACAGTTGTGCGATGAACATGATGAAGATTTTCAACGATTGCTCTTATGAGAGCAATCGTCGCGTACTTCCGTATGTAGGTACCTATATGTTATTCGCAATAGCCGAAATCGGCCACTGTCCGAAATTTTTGCTCACAACCGGTATGGGTATCCAAATTTACCCACGATGCGAATAGATGTTTTTTTTCGAGCACTGAGTAAAGCAGAATACCCAGAACGCGTTGTGGGTAAATTAGATAATCCACAATGCGAATCCAATTTTAGCGAGCTTCAGTGGCGGATTTACGACTTCAGAGGCCCTACGCTTAAAAACTTTTGGGGCCCCTCTGAAACATTTTCGATTTTTTTCAAAAGAATTTTTTAATTAAAACTCACTTCTTTCAAAACAAAACATAAAGTTAATTGATAAAATACAAGGTATGTATATCGAAACAAAATATAAAAGATGAATAAAAATCTTAAAAAAGGGAAAAATATCACCAAAATTCAAATACAAAATATCTCTAGAATATCATATCTGCAAATTTTTTATTGCGGCATCGAGATTAAGGAATAAATAAAATCATCAAAAAAGATACAAGTAGGTATCGTAAAGCTGTAAATCAGTTACCTACAACATAAAATTCCACTTAAAAAATTGATTATTTTAATATCAGCAAATTCTTTTATTGCACTATTGCAGAATCATAATCGAGACTACTCGTTATATCACTTTCGATAGAAAGTATTCCTCAAAACTGTAGTCTATTTTCTGTCATAACAGTTCTATATTTATTTTTTATCAATGACAGTTTGGGAAACGAGCAAAAAATTCTGTCAATTTTGGATGCTTAGCTTTACTCAGCTCTTTACTTTCCTTGAGCTTTCGTTTTTGGTAGCCCGCTCATATAACGTCTGTCACACATGGTGTCATGTCAACACTACATAGGCAACTAGCAACAGTAATGATAAGAAAATGTTAAATTTTATTTTATATTCTGTAACGAATAACACAGAAATTCTTTGACTTCGCTCTATTGAAGTATGAAATCCGATCCGATGAGCTAATATATGAAAAATTATTATCTAATTGATACAACAAAAGAATGATAAAATATCATCGGAATTAAGTCAAGAAAAAAATGCAACAATTAAATGGATAAACATGTAAATGTACATCCATATTTTTGAAACGAAATTATTTGTTTTGATTGTCATTTCGTCGTACGAACACGTAGGTACAGGTTGAATCAAATAATTTCTGTAAATCGTATTTTGTATTTCCTTTTCCCGGTATTGAACCACTATTATGTCGTATGCCTTATATGGAAAATGAATTTGACTGGTCTGCCCCAGTGGCGGCTCGTGACCTCGTGAGCTGGTGAGGCGATTATATAAAAAAAAATTTATACATAGTGGTTGACTACAACATAATTTTCATATCTAACTACTGAGAGAGAACAGTATTATTCAATGTTATTCAGCATAATAACAGTAACTTTTTTATTGAGAAATCCTCAGAGGTGTACTCAGTAGTAGATTCAATTTAAAAAAATAAAAGGTGAAAAATGAGAATTTCGGAAATGCGCCATAATATCACTTTTTATGAATTAAATTCATCTATGTCTTCAAAAAATTGACCATTATCTTCGCTGATGGCGACAAACAATGCCTTCTCTATAACTTCCGAAAATACTGAAACCATACCAAGATTATTTATCAATTTGAGGGTGCCGTATATATCTTCCTCATGAAATTGTTCATCTCTATAAATTATATTTAATTCATTTCTCAATCGGTCCTCATCAAATACGTCACGATAATTCCCTGTTGATGAATTCATCAACGTGGAAGGAAACTCTGATGAAAATAATTGATATTTGGTCCTATCAAGTAATCCTAAAAATTTAATCTCACTCAGATTCTCGAACCTAATTTTTATTTGGTGAATGATACAATATAAAATTTCATAAAATAAACGTTTATCTTTTTCAAATAGTTCAACTGCGTTCAAATTATATTTTTCGAAAAGTATTCTTGTGAGTGCCTTTGATTATTCGAAAATCTGCTTTACAGAATTTTCATTCCGCTTTCCTTGTAACCTCTCGAGGGCAATATTTATTTGGGTTATGCATACTCAATATTCAAACTACTCAACTGTAGGATTATCGCTCAATTACACTCTTAATTAAACCACAACGAAAGTAATATGAGATAATTCAAAGAAATAATCGAAATATCTAACGATATGAAATGCTGTAACTCAACTGTTTCAAGTGGATTACATAAACAAATCAGCAGATGGGGAGTGGCGACATCTATGTGAACCTATCCTCGAATCCTGTAGAATCACGGAAAGGTCCGATCGGCGATAGTTGCGTCGCCTCAAAAACCGAATAATAGGGACAACTTCGCGTTCCTTCGCCGTCTCTCGGATTCGGTTGGCTGCTTCGAATTTGGACTGGATAGAGACGATGAGATCGTCGCCTCAAAGATCGAAAAATAGCGACACCTTCGTGTTCCTTCGGATTCCGTCGGCTGTTTCGAATTTGAACTGGATGAGACGATGTTCATCGTCGCCTCTGCGTCCTCATGGGATGCTATTGAGCAGTGGCGGCGAAGAAAATTATTGCTGATTTTTATTAGATATTATGCATATTTTAATATTTTTGTGTTCGCTCCCTGTTCTTTTATTTCTCTGAGGTTGTGAGGAAAATGATAGGTGAGGCGCCGCCTCACTTGCCTCACCCGACGAGCCGCCACTGGTCTGCCCCATCATCGCTCGAATTATGTTTATGCCGAATTGCCGAAAAATTGGAAGAATGTTATTTCTAGCTTATGAAACTGCACTGTAAAGCTTACCTTTTAAATCAATTATATCGTTCAATGAGAGTACAAGGATTTAAAAGTGCAAACACAAACAGAAATAGTTCAATTCACCAACTCAGTTTTTCATAATATTTGAATCTTACACGTTATACGAAACTCGCCCGCCACTGTCAACACTTTTCGAATCTTGTGAAATGAACGTGAGAAAAAAATATGCAGACCTAAGAACTTCTGCTCAAGTATTTTTCACTTTACAACCCTAAACGAATCAACATCTGGTCGGCCGTTCTGTAGCACATTCCTAGATTTTAGAGGAAATGCCGACAAATTTATTGAATTATGATGTAATATTGTGAATATTGGAATTCGGCCGCCACCCTTGACTGAATTTATTGCAGGCAGACAAGATAATTAGGGACAATACGCTGAATCTTGGATGGTGTGTTTTTTCCAACATCTGAGTTTTGCTCTGAGGCTCTTGTTATTCAATTGCGTCTCATGTGAATGTAATAACTCATAATTCACAAGTTGCCTCTGAGCTTCTTATAAAATATAGTACAGTCTGACTATTTTTTTCACACTTACATACTGAATTTCTATTCTAGAAAAAAAAATTCAATTCGATCGCCGGGGCCCCTATGGACCTCGGGGCCCTACGCTGCAGCGTACTAAGCGTACCGGTTAATCCGCTACTGGCGAGCTTTCATTCTGCGTTGTGGACAATATTTTACCAACGTCACGTTCTGGGCATTGCACTTTACCCAGAAAGCGATGAACCAGAATTTGTCGTCGAATTCAGCCTGGGCCCGTATTATCGACAAGTGATCATTCGGTGCTTATACGTTTGGTATACATAAATACAATACAAAAAACGTATATGCACCGAAACATCACTTGTCGAGAATACGGGCCCTGCTGTAGGTTGTGTACTGACAGGTACGAGTAGCCAGTGGCGGCTCCTGATAGTTTAAGGTGGTGAGGCACATCATAAAAAATTTTTGGAATTTAAGGGGGGCAAAACTTCATAGTTGCAAATGGTTCGCCTAATTCAGGGTGTTTCTAGATTCATGCGGAAAAATTCAGGTGATTGCTCGTATGAAATTTAAATGAGTATTTTCTTCAACAAAATTTCCTCATCCCGCCCCTTTCTGAGATATACCTAACAGTCCTAACACTTAAATGTGGTGACTTAATTATTTTTTTTCTGAAATTTCAGTAAAGCTAGAAACTTGAAATCCTGTATTTTCGTGGACCCGCAAAGGACTAACCGACTAACCACGGGTATTTTTTCAATACTCCTGAGGTTGAAATTAGCAAACCTTACTTTATTTCATATCAAAACCCTTTTTTCGAGGTGAAGTTACTTGAGATTAAATTATAAATTGAAATCCTTATTTTATTCAAAACAATTTCCTATTCCTTATTTTTTTCCCCAAAACCAATATCTCAAGAGAAAAAAAATGGAAACTCAATTTTAGTCTTCACCTTTTAAGGGTGATATTCCGGAAAGGGGTGGGCTGAGGAAATTTGGTTACATGAATGACCGATCTTTATTCCACACGAGCAATCGCCTCCTGAATTTTTTTCGCATGAATTTAGAAACATCCTGTATAGTCTAAGGTCTAAGGTATATTACAATATGAATGAGTTATTCTATTGAACTCTCTTCTTCGTCAGTTGCGTAAAATTCTGAAATTTTTCTATGAATTATTGCTTTGAATTATTGTAATTGAATCTGATTAGAAAATGAAAATGCTTATTTCAGAAGATATCGCAAATCACACGACACGGAGTATCCAAAAATGATTATCAAATTTGATAATAATTCTTCAAACGTCCGAATTCAGAGCAGTTTTCCCTGTGCCAGACAACAATCGAAATTTTACTACCGTTTCTCAGAGCCGACTTCTGAACGAATATCCGGCGAGATCCGGCCAAGAAATCGAATTGAGGCTAGCTTACTTGGCTTTTAAAGATCTTCGGGCGGGTTATCTTCCCTTGTACTGCTGAATCCGGTGTTTCGAAGATTCAGTGAAATTTGATATGGATAGGAGATATGAGAACTCATACAATCGTATATGTATCCATTCAGAAACGGAAACCGTTTTCAGAATATCTAGGAGTATATCTTAGGAAAGGGGTAATTATAAATGGATCTCTGAGCTTTTGGCTCGGGGTGGTAAATCGACCTAGGTACCTAGGTCAATTTTTATGGTCATGGTAAAACTTTACTCCATGTGTAACCATGTGTAATTTATTTACCAAAATCTGTAATCATAATAAACATATTATTATTATTATTATATTTGGATCATCCAGCTCGTTAATCAGGTTTAACTTCTTCTTCTTTTTCTAGGACAATGTCCTGTTTTGTAGCAACAACTCGTTCTCATTCCCGGGAAGCTGAGGTCCAGCTTTCGTACCATCTTTCGGTGGTCTGCCTGGGGGTCTTCTCCTGTTCGGTACATGGTCTTCAACAATTCTGGCTATCCGATGTTCAACCATCCTGTTCACGTAATCTCTTCAGCTTCTTCTCCTACCTCTAACCCACCTGACAACATCTTCCACCCCGCAGAGTTGCCTCATCTCTTCAGATCTTTGGTGCTGTGTCGGCTCTTGTTTCTGCAGCATATGTCATGATCGGTCTCACACAGGTTTTATATATTCTTACTTTGCTGATAATTGACATATGTTTAGGTATTTCTCCAGATGATGGCCCTCAAAAAACCCGATATCATTGTAGCGTTCGTCACCTGGCTTTTCACTTCTCCTGTCAAGTTTCTGCTGCTGGTAATGTTGACGCCGAGGAGCTGAAACTCATGACCTGATTCATGACTTGTCTGGTGCTAGACAGCCTTGGTTCTTTAGATGTTGTAAGGGATTCTGTTTTTTCAACAGATATGCTCAGGTTGAATGCCGCTGATACTTGCTGGAATTTGTATATCATTCTTTGCAGGTCGTCCTCATTCTCGGCTATGAGAACAGCGTCGTCAGCATAGCAGATAATTTTTACAGCTTGTTGTCCCATTGAATATCCTCTACCTGCGGATTTAACTGCGGTGATTATTTCGTCCATAATCAAGTTGAAGAGGATTGGGCTAAGGCTATCTTCTTGCCTTATTCCATCTGCAATTGGTATATCCTTCGACGTTTGATTACCTGTTCTTATTGTTGTCATGTTGCCGGTGTTTAGACAGGTTTAACATTTCCATATATGCCCTATCAGGTAATGTTAGCCTAACTCTTACTACTGCAAAGTTGCAGGGAAATGGCTCCGTGTCCGAGGTGTTAGTTTCCTATTGAATTTCAATCATTTCATGTGGCACAAACTACAAGTACAAGCTTATAGAGAGCAGTGTTTAATGAAGACTTTTATTTTTATTGCAGGTGCTCACACGCCTGCGGCAGGGGTAAATCTGTTGTGTTTGAGGTGAGAATTTCCCAAGTATGCTCCTTAGCTGAGGAGCCAACTTTGCTGGATGAATTGATGAGAACAATGTCGCGAAATTTCTTGTTAAAATGGCTAAAATAACGCAGATGAGTTACATTAACAAATAATGTATTTTCACACGGAATTCAGTGATGTGTCGCTAATTTCTAAGATCGGCTTTTCACGGACTTATCTCTCTAGTACAAATAAATAGAATTTTCGACATCACGAGTGGTAGGGCATCCAATTATTATCACGAATACAATCATGTCTCAGTTGCAGTTAAGGCTTGGACAGCGCGCGCTCAGCAGCAGCGTGGCCAAATTATCATCTCGTCTGTCAGCACGGACAAATAAAAATTTGCGGCGCAAAGATGCTAAACGGAATTCGCACGGTCAATTAGGGAAAATAAATAGTTGTGATGATACGTATATTGGAATACTGTGATAGTGGTTGTTTTCAATTGAAATAACTTATTATTTCCCATCTTATGAATCAAGTTGCAGACGATAAACCTATTATTTTTAAGTGGCTAATAAGAACGAATTCAATTGTAAAGTGACGTCACGTGGTCTTCCGGTCTGGAAGGGTAAGTCATTTTAATACACATCAAATTGATCTGATTATTCATAATGGATACAATTTTCTTGAGCCGTCGAAGTGGGAGGAGCTTGCTCATCGGAAATGAACATGCATCTCCTTCGAATCCAAGAAAAATGTATTCACATGAAGCGTTTTGGTAAGGGAACCTCGAATCTTGGTGTTGAAGAAGGAAAGAACTACCCTTAGCAGACATTTTTCTGGACTTTAAGCTAGAATCGACTGGAGCCCAAGTGGAATGGACATTCCGTATTGCATCAATCTTGGTTACCCAAGGAACTTAGAACCGAACTGGCGGATTTTTATTAGATCTTGGCATTGAGGTATCTTCATGTATATTTCTTTGGTGGAATAAAGGGGCTATTAATCACGCTCATATAAATCGATTTCAAGCGAATAACGTGGTCATCAGTGGTAAATACAACCATAATAACCAACTTGCTGCACGAGGTCATGACCAAGCTCAGACCTTTGTCTAAGTGACCAAGCATGTAACATAGTCGGCATCCCACTAATATACTGCTCCACAAGAGTTAGGGATATCGTATTCAATCGGTCTCAAAAGTATGTAATCTTCGAGAAAATCGCTGTAAAATTTAAAACTCAATAACAACTTGAATCGATCCAATAAAAATCAGTATGAGACATTTCGTCAATCTGGTCACCTTTTTTCTGAAGTTTGGTTCTTTGCATATGCTTCACGAATGTTCTTATTTTGAAATAAAGTCAGTTTATCAACGGCTTCGATTTGAAACGAGTTTTCTGAAAATGCCAAGACGTAAATTAACAAACGCTGAGGCTAATAGGGCTATCGGAATGCTACAGGATGGCCTAACTCAGGTTGATGTAGCGGAAAGGCTCCAAGTCATCCGAAGGGTGATATCTCGACGTTGGAATAGGTTCAGGGAGACAGGTTCCGTGTTGGAAAGACCAAGGCTTGGTGGGCGACGAAAAACAACACCTGCTCAGGATCGTTTCATCACAGTTTCGGCGAGAAGAAACCCTACATCTACGTGTAGAATGCTACGGAATACTCTTAAAAATGCAGATGGTGTCCAAGTTCCCATCGAAACCATCAGACGACGTGAATCAAGGTTCTAGACGTCCATTAAGAGGAGTTCCATTAACACGTGACCATAAGCGTCAAAGACTGGAATGGGCAAGGCAACATAGGTATCAATTGGAACGATCAATGGCGTAGTGTCCTCTGATGAATCCAGATATGGACGATTTTCAGATTCTCGAAGAATAAGGGTATGGACAATCCCACGCATACCCCGTCGCTATGTTCAAGAAGTCCATCCATTCCGAGAGGGTAATGTTGTATGAGCCGGGATATGTTTCAACGGGCGCACAGATCTACACATTTGTCCTGGGAATATGACACTATAGGGAGCATGACATTGACAATGTTGTGCCAAATTTTCACGCTACTATTGGTGAAATTTTTCAATTTCTAGACGATAACGCTAGACCGCACCGTGCAGCCATAGTTGAGAATGCGCGAGGAGTTTGGTTCCACATTAACCAATATCTCCGCAGTCACCAGATTTGAATTGCATAGAACATGCATGGGATATGCTCCAAAGAGGATTAGATAATCATCAACCTACCCCAGAATAATTAAATGATCTGAGAGAGCTTCTGCCCGTTTATGGAACCAAATTCCTCAAGAAATGTTCAACAACCTCGTGTGTAGTATGCAAAGAAGATGTCAGCTGTTATTGATGCCCGTGGAGGCCATACATTGTCTTAAAATGCTTGAATTCTCTGGGAATAAAATTTCGTTATTTTACTCGATTTTTCTTATCCACCCTGTATACACTGCAGACCTACAGGCTAAAATTAATTTGCAACTTGAAATCATATTAATATGAATTTTCATCACAAAAATCTTATTTAAACTATATTTTTTTGCAATTTAAGTCAATATCCCTAACTCATGTGGATCAGTTTATATTATAAAGTTGCACCCATTACCCGCAAAAATATAAATTCGAAACATAAAGCAAATCTTCAGGATTTTCGAATTTCTCAACCGTTTCCTCTATTTTGCCCATCATCGAGATTGAAGTCCCTCTATAGAAAAACGCACTGACGCGAAGAAAGGAGTCGGATCTTTTGAGCACTCGCTCATACACCTCGTGAGTTGATCCACCTTGTAGGGAGATTAGCAGAAACCCGAAGAAAATTTTTATGACAGTTGTAAATAAGAATTGGCAACAGCTGTCGAATAAATCGTCCATGATACCGTATCTGTAGTTAACGAGAAAATGGGACTCCTTTTCGAAAATTCTCCAGAATTCTATTTGATTCTAGTTAGGGCTCTCACAGACACAGCGGTTTCTGCCGAGTCGGCGGCCGAGAAAATCGCCGAGTCGGCGGAATTGGCCTGTGCTTTTGCGATATGAAACCACACACCGCCGCCCAAGCCGACTCGTCCCACAGAAGCAAACTCAGCCGTCGACTCGGCGAAAACCGCTGTGTCTGTGAGAGCCCTTACGCGAATTGGACAAAAGTTTCTCATTACTTTTGCGTACTTTAATTTTGCGTCGTTTGAACAAGCACTCGCGCGCTCTAGTCGCGCGCAAGGAGTAAATCATCCAAATTGAAACCACTATGCTGAAGCACAGTATGTATAGACCAATCCAACAAAACAGCTGATCACCTTTTTTCAAGATGGCTGCTGGAAGAAACAAATAACAAACATTTCTGTTATAGTGTTTCTCTATTATAACTATCATTTTACATGGCATAATTGAAGACATTGAAGTTGAAAATTGAGAAACCAACGGAAACTACCCTGAAACACGTACCTCGTAACTGGATATCCTCGGTTTGTTATTTGTTTCTTCCAGCAGCCATTTTGAAAAAGCTGATCGTGACAGATCGTTGGATTGGTCTATAGACACTAGTGTCTATACTGTGGCTGAAGAGAGTAATGGAAAACTTACGCGAAAGACTCCACATGTGCGTCGCTCACCGAGTCACCGAGGCCGTCATTTGGATGATATTGTTTTCAAGACATAAATGAAAAAAACTTGATTATGTAGGCTTTCAAAAAAAAAGAATTTTTCCAATATCTTTTTTCGTACCTTTTTAACATCTCCTTTAAATGTGGGAGAACTAGAACTCTAACATGTTAGAGTCTAACATGTTAGAGTTAGAGTATCTGTGGGTCGATCCCATTTTGTGGCTTCCCAGCCAGTCATCAAGCGATGGCAGTTAAGGAATGGGAATAAAAGAGAAAGCTTGCATTCTGGCGAACGGTCAATGGTCAAAGACAGGCAGAGTCATTCCTCTCCTTCACGACAATCTGGAGTAAAGAGGTTCTCTCATTCAGTAAAGTGGAACTGAGGAAACTGACAGACGCACTCACGGGACAATGTCCTGTGAGGTATCATCTGATGAACATGGGGAAGGCGCCGGAAGCACTTGCTAGGCGAATGTGAAGCTGTTCATCAGAAAAGGCTACAACACCTTGGCAGTTGGTTTTAAAGCCGGAACGAGTGATGGATGTAGCCCCCCAGAAAGGTGATAAAGTTCCTGGAGACACTATTGCCTGACTGGAAAACAGCGCGGGGATGCACAATAGATCTTTAGGTCAAGGTGCATGCGAGATCGGATGATCTTCCGCTCCTCCTCTAATCTAAATCCAATCTTGTCTCCAGCAAATCAATATCATCCAATTTTGGCAAAGGACAATGAAATTCTGTCAACCATTGATCGATAAAAACGTTCACGGCTTGAAATTTCAATGGAATAAGGTTTCTGGATAGACGGTACCAGTATAGCGATCATGAAAATTACCATAAACCCTATGCCTACCAAATGATTACCTTTCTTCTGGATTCAGAAGCATCTCACGCTTATTATAGCCCAAAGGTTTTGGGTATTGCTGTATAGGTTATGAACATTCTTCAGAACGTCGCGTCGACTTTTTTGTATCGCTGGCAACAACAGGGTCAACATTATTTTAATTTCTTACGTTTCGTTGTCTCATTGGTGTTCTGGTGGAGTGAACATAATCCTTACGAGGATCACGTTGAGAACTATTGTTTTCAGGACATCAGATGGTATGCAAATGGTTCTAGAACCACGATAGGGGCCGGCCCTGAAGTATACAGGGCAAGAACCAAATGTACAATATCGTAAGGCAATCGAAAGAACCGTAGACATAAATCTGGAAAGAAACTATCAAGGGTACCTACGTGTGACATAGTGATTCATTCTTATAGTCAAGCTGCTATCAAAGCACAACTCCTATGTCATCGATTTAAAGCTGATTTGGGAGTGCCGAAGAAAAAATAATAAAGTAAGCAAGAATAACAAGGTCTCTTTGATCTGGGGTCCTGGTCAGTGGTCACTCAGGAACCAAAGGAAACGAAGAGGCCAACACACTTGCCAAAAAAGGATCACAAACGCTACATACTGGCCCAGAACCTCTCTGTGATATAAGCGGAGATGGAAGAAACAGAATGAGAAGCACTCTGGAGGAATCTTCAAGGAATGAATCATTCCAAAAAGTTCCTTCGGGATTTTGGAACTGTAAAAACCAAAAATTCTTTGGATCCCAGTAAGAAACGCCTCTTCACTGGCTTGTCTGAAGAAACTGACGACTGCAGATTCTGTGAGGAAGAGTAGGAAACTCCTGTTCTCCAGGTTATAGAATGCATCGCCATTGCAAGCCCGTTCAAGGAATATATTGGACAAGAGAATTAAAGGAGGAACTGGGAATTGGCCTCATTCAAGCCTTCTAAGATACAGGAGTTCATTGGAGCTCTGGAGCTGGAGGGCGAGCTGTAGATAGTGCAGTTGCTCTTAGGGGGGCACAATATTCCTTGAGGTCGCAATGGAATGTAACCCCATTACCAATCTAAGTAACTAACATTTTTGGACGATAATCCAACATTATTGGAGTGTGTATTTCGGTATGATGAGTTTACAAACTATACAGGGTCTTTCACGAGGAACCTCACCCATATTTATACGGGAAACTACTGAACGTATTTTCATGAAATTCAGCACTTATAAGTATTTCACGATGCTGATGAAATCTTAAATATTTTCAAGGCATGAGCACCTCCGGTTTTTCCGGAAATGACGTCAACTTCGGTTTTTCAAATGAGAACACCATTTTTTTATTGCAGAAATTGATTCCTTGGAAAATTTCAAGTTATTTTGATTTAACATTTTTCAGTTTTGGTTGGAAAATTCTCTCTGAGCGGGAAAATTCGAAAAAAAAATCGAAAATAGAGCTCCGCTGAAACAAGAATAACTTCGAGGTTTTTGGATGGAAAATTTTCATTTTTGGGATTTTTCAAGATGTAAGATTGATGTATCCACTTTAAAAATCGAAATCGCGATTCATGATACAGGGGGTGAAAAAATCGCTTTCAAAGTTAGGGATGACAAAATCGTGAAAAATCAATTTTTTCAAATTAGAACCCCATTTTTTTATGGCAGATATTGAATCTACGTTAAAAAATAATGTGAGTGTATGCATCACACCCTTGCCCTGAAATGGATATTTTCTGAGGTAATATCCACTTTAGGGCAAGGGTGCGATGCATACACTCACATTATTTTTTAACGTAGATTCAATATCTGCCATAAAAAAATGGGGTTCTAATTTGAAAAAATTGATTTTTCACGATTTTGTCATCCCTAACTTTGAAAGCGATTTTTTCACCCCCTGTATCATGAATCGCGATTTCGATTTTTAAAGTGGATACATCAATCTTACATCTTGAAAAATCCCAAAAATGAAAATTTTCCATCCAAAAACCTCGAAGTTATTCTTGTTTCAGCGGAGCTCTATTTTCGATTTTTTTTTCGAATTTTCCCGCTCAGAGAGAATTTTCCAACCAAAACTGAAAAATGTTACATCAAAATAACTTGAAATTTTCTAAGGAATCTATTTCTGCAATAAAAAAATGGTGTTCTAATTTGAAAAACGGAAGCTGACGTCATTTCCGGAAAAACCGGAGGTGCTCATGCCTTGAAAATATTTTAGATTTCATCAGCATCGTGAAATACTTATAAGTGCTGAATTTCATGAAAATACGTTCAGTAGTTTCCCGTATAAATATGGGTGAGGTTCCTCGTGAAAGACCCTGTATTGTATAAGAAATCGTAGTGAATATGGAAATTCTAAGGAAATTATGTTTTTGTTTTTATGAAATTTGGACCTAGTGAACTTTATTTCTGAAGACCTACCAACCTACCACTGTTCTTCTCATAGACTTATCACTTAGGATAATATGTCTATGGTTCTTCTTCATGAATCAACAGAATCAACTTATAATGAAGTAGGTAATGAAGTGATCTCTGAAAAAAATTTCAGTTCCAGACTTTGTCTTGTTCTATATTGTTGTTTGAATTTTGATAACTATTTGAGTTGTCACAGATAGCCTTCAGCCATATTTATCGACAACTAACAAAAACAAGAATTTTCTATTTTAAGCCTGAAATTTCCTCCTACGATCTCTAGTGGGTGTTGCATATTTTCGAATCTCCATAATGAGATGAAGATACATACATGTTGGAATGAAGCTACGAAATCGTTAAATTTCTAAGATGAGGATGAAAGATTATCTAAGGAAAAGATCGCATGCTGAACAAATGATCTGATTTAGATTTCTTGATGGAAAATTTGCATCAAATTTCATAAATTCTATTCTAATTAATCATACAGATAGTCAAGCTGCTATTAAAGCACTGAGCTCCTACGTCATTGACTCAAAGCTGATTTGGGAGTGCCGAAACAAACTCAATGAGGTAGGCAAGAAGAACAAGGTCTTTTTAATCTGGGTTCCCGGTCATTCGGGGATCGCAGGAAACGAAGAGGCCAATACACTGGCCAGAAAGAGCGCACAAACGCCTCTCACTGGCCCAGAACCCTTCTGTGGTATAGGAAAATGCACCTATAAGAAGGAGTTTATGCTGAAGGAGAGAACCGAAAGAGAAAAACTCTGGCGGAATCTCCCAGGGATGGATCATTCCAAAAAGTTCCTCAGGAACTTTGAAACTGCTAGATCCAAAAAATATCTGGATCTCAGTAAAAACCAACTTCACATACTCACTGGCTTTCTCACAGGACATTGTCGCCTAAAGAAGCATCTGTTGAGAATGGGTTTATCGGACACTGATGAGTGTAGATTCTGTGGGGAGGAGGAAGAAACTCCTATTCACCTGGTTACGGAATGCTATGCCATTGCAAGCCAAAGGAAAGAGTGCTTTGGACAAGAAACTTGTAGAAGTGGGGAGTTATTCTCCTTGAAGCCATCCCAGATAATGGATTTTATCAAATCTCTGGAACTGGAGGGCGAGCTGTAGGAGGCGTGATGATGACAGCTCTGATAGGGGGCACAATAGACCTTAAGGTCGCAGTGAACTGTAACCCCTTTTCACTATAACTATATATAACTATATTCTTATTAATGAGAAGGTACAGATGCCGATGCTGTGTTCGGGTGTTCTTAATACACTTTGTCCTAGATCAATTTTCATTTGTACAAATTTATCGTCAGTTAAACAAATGGAAAAATCAGATATCTATAGCTCAAAATATTTGCTTTGCTTATCACCATTTATTTTGTTGAATAGATTTGTCGTCTTGATATAGGAAACCTGAACCTGAATACTTTCATTTAACCCACATTACACTGATCATGACGATGAGTTTGAATAAATATGGGGGACTCAAAGCACTGACGTAAAGTCAGATGTTTTTGAGCGCTCTTTCATTCACCTTGTATTAGGCAGATAAACTTTTGAGGTATATTCACCTTTTAGGTAGATTCATTTTTGCCAGTGCGACAAAGCAAAAGTTCAAGTTCAAAGATATCCTGTTATGGACATTTTTTCTGTTCGTTACACGGAAGATTGTGCGGCTAGATCAATATTCTCCCATAAATTTTGAAATTTTGTGTTGATTCTAGCTTTGTCATATAAGTTAGTTAATGCGCATCAATTAAATAATTTTCTTCTCGAAAAATGAATTTGTTCCATGGTCAGCCGTTTTCTTTATGCATTGAGCATTCAAATAATTTCTCACTTTATTCATTTCGAAGGCAATTCATGTGTCAAAATTGAACCATCGAAAAATTTGTTTTCGCATAATAATTAAGAACTTTTGATTGATACATGGTTTATGGTTTATTGCAGAGTTTCCAAGATTTGCATCAGACTAAAAGATTTTGATTCTTGTTTCGAAACAAAAAAAAAAGAAATTGAAAAGATTGCTGTCTCAAACTCTGAAAAACGTGCAAAACTATTTTGAAAAGAATTTATTTCAACAAAATTAAATAAATATTAGTAGCTGGACCGAAATATCTACATAAATAACCGAAATAAAAAGAATTGGAGCTTGTTCCCACATGAATTTCTTGAATGAGAGATGAAACTTCTTGGTGGATATTGCCAAGGTAATTGTTAGAAGGAAATAAATACTTATATACTCTGTAATAGCCTTAACACTATTATGCTATTTTTTCGTGAGTTGGCGTTTGGTTGAATTATTTTGTATGATTCAGTGCTAATTGAAGTCACAATGTTTGCATAATGAACAAACAATTTGAAGCTTCTTAATTTTTTTCAGGTACGGCTACCTGCTAATCGGAATAAGCTGACAAAAGTTTGAAAAGATGACTTTGTAGAACGTCTACATAAAAGAAAAAAGACATTTAGAACATTTCCCCTGCATTTTAGCGTATGTTTCCGAATTGTGTTGACATGAACAGTTTATATGACTGAAGGAAATCAATTTGCAAATCCAAATATACATAGTGCCTAAAAATCTTCAACAAACACCGAATTATATAACGTGAAAAATTATCTTCTTCTTCATGTGCCTTGTCCGTTTCGAACGTTGGCTATCATCAAAGCAACTTTGACTTTGTTTGAAGAATTATCGTTAGTAATTTCGAGAATTCCCCTATAACTTGCGATTTTTTGAAAGTTTCCTAAAATATCTCTATTGCTTAAAGATCATATTCTGTGGAGGAATCTATCGGAAATTCTATCATTTCTATCCAATTGTAGAAGGGCAAACGAATGGTTTACCCATATTTAGATCTATCTTTATCCACGACTATCGAAGGAAGTGTTCATATTTTGTAAATGAACTTCTCCATGAGTGTGTCGACGTAATATCAGGAACAGGAAAAATCAAAATCGAAGTGTGTTTGATTTTTCCTGTTCCTGAAGTGTTCATAGTCCATCTGTTTCATGTATCATTATAACATCCATAAATCACTTGTGATTTTTGAGCTATTAATCAGGTGTGATTTAAGAATTATCAAACTTCAATCAGACAACCACAGAAATATCGATAGGAAACTCAAATTTTCTGAGCGGAGAATGAATTGTTATTTCAATTTTAAACGAAATTTGTTCGTAAAAATGATGAATATTCTTCACATATTCTGCGCATTTTTCCATCATAATATGCTCATTGAATAATGTACACGATTATTTCGCAGACATTGACAACTATACTTTCTGTTGCAAATACGATTCTGAGGAAACAATTTGAAAATGTACTTCTCCTGAAGTCACATTCGGGCAATGAATTCATGTCTATTAAAAGTACGAAAACAATTCTGCTAATATGAATTTCCACTGAATCGTAACCATGTTATATACAACCTCTCCTAAGTATATTTGGCCATTCAATTACAGAACACAATGTCAATAGAAAGATTCAAATCTCTTTGCCATTATTATTACTTACTTGGAAGAAGACATCAACGCTGATGCTAGAAACTTAGATTTATCATGCAGTCTACAATGTACCAATCTGTTGAATCTGTGAATTCGGGTTTTGATCTTGAAGTTTTTTGCAGATAATGTGGATATACCTAACTACCCTAAGTAGTTTATTGGCTGTGACACTAGGATTTCCTCATAGAGATAATGGATATATGTGCCATGGATCTGCGGACAGAGGACCTTGTAATAAAGAGATCTCTAAGTGGACCTTTGATGAAAATACGAGGACATGTATTTTGTTCGTGTGGAGTGGATGTGGAGGGAACGAATACAATCGATTCAACACCGAAACGGAATGTTTGAAGAGATGTGTTTTCTTCAAACGTAAGTTTGTTTCTTCATTTCCAAAATTTATTTTTCCCTTTTCGCTAAAAAAAGAAATTGTTCTATCTTGTTATGTTGATTTGAACTTGAGTTCTTGACATTTTTTCCCCTACTTCCTACATTCCTCCAGTTAAAAGAAGACAATGATGATAGATTGTTATAAAATTTTTTTGTAAATCAAGCATCAATATATACTCACTGTTATAATTTATCCCGGTTGGCCATGATTAGGTTTTATCAAGTTTTTTTACTTGAAATTGACGCAGGTTGGTACTCGTTGAATGTCAAATGTTTCCCAGAGACGTTGCCAATGATAATTTCTATTTACTCTTTTTCAACGTCGTGAATGGAGTTAGTTCTTCCGAGGTTTAACTGTGACACAGGTTTCGTAGTACCTACTATCTAGCCTATTCATACAAAAATGGGTTAGAAGGGTTCTGAAAAAATTATAATTGTATCCTGTATAAATCACCTACTGATTTTTTTTGCAACAATTCATATACTTCGTTTAAACAGCTTTCCATAATTCTCCTTCAATTATAAAACTGACAGATTTATTTATTGAAAAAGAGTACATTGCTTATGTTGCAGCCGCATCATTGGTCTCTAATGCTTCTTTCGTATCGAAAGAAAACAGAGGCCCTATGTTAACCTTTCAAGAGACTGGAAACCAAAATACATTTATGTTCGCCCAGTCGAATACTTTCATTCAGATAGATGGAGATATGATTCAAACTTTTCAACTCAGGTAAGAATCTATATACTATATGTTGAATGTTACCACATTACATATTGAAGAAATTACATACTTTTTATATACGCGGTCACTAGCGGAGTTTTGCTGGTGGCGGGCATGAAAATTTTCAACAAAGAGTATAGACAAAGCCAAATTGGACACATTATTGAATGTTAAGACCTATTTATAAACGAATGAACAAAAACTGATGCCGGTGTTTCATCGTTCTTGTGTCAGAGGGTGTGTTTTGTAAATGTGCATTTTCGAAAAGTGGCTGTAACTTTTTTCCTGTGAAAAATTCTACGTTTCTGTGAAAATATTTTTGTTTCACTTTCACAAAACATGAGAAACTTGTAATCTCTAATTTTCGAAGATGATTTCAGTATAATTCCAAGTAGCGCATTTTCATTGAAATTGAAACTGCAAACTCCACCAAAATATTAAGGATGTCCTCTTCGAAATAAGAAAGAGAGTATGTGTTGCCAGTATCATAATGATGCCAATTCGCTCCAAATATATACCGCTCCACAAGAGTAAGGGTACGTACATGCCGGAGATGCAAGGATGAGCGCGGTGGAGGTCGCGGTCGCGATCTAGTTCTAAATCGATACGTCGTCCGTGGCGACGTATCGATTTAGAACTAGATCGCGACCGCGACCTCCACCGCGCTCATCCTTGCATCTCCGGCATGTACGTACCCTTAGGGATATCGTATTCAATCGTTTTTATGTAATATTCGAGAAAATCGCTGTGAAATCATTTAAAACTCAATAACAACTTGAATCGATCCAATGAGAATCAGTATGAGACATTTCGTCAATCTGGTCGCCTTTCTTTCTGAAGTTTGGTTCTTTGCATAATGCTTCATGAATGTTATTTTGAAATGAAATCAGTTTATCCACGGCTTCGATTTGAAACGATTTTTCTGAAAATGCCAAGACGTAAATTAACAAACGCTGAGGCTAATAGGGCTATCGGAATGCTACAGGGTGGCCTAACTCAGGTTGTTGTAGCGGAAAGTCTAGAGGTCAGCCAAAGTGTGATATCTCGACTTTGGAATAGGTTCAGGGACACAGGTTCCGTGTTGGAAAGACCAAGGCTTGGTGGGCGTCGAAAAACAACACTTGCTCAGAATCGTTTGATCACCGTTTCGGCGAGAAGAAACCCTACATCTACGTGTAGAATGCTACGGAATACTCTTCAAGATGCAGATGAGGTCCAGGTTTCCATCGAAACCATCAGACGACGTTTGAGACAGTGGCGGATCCAGCTCTCGAGAAAGGGGGGGGGGGGGTCACGGTCAGGTGGATTACATACCCGCCAATTGATTTTTTTTTATCATACACAAGATTTGAGGGTTCGTCCAGTCCAGGGGGGGGGTCATGACCCCCATGACCCCCCCCTGGATCCGCGCTTGGTTTGAGAGAGGTGAATCTAGGTTCTAGACGTTCATTAAGAGGAGTTACATTAACACGTGACCATAACCGTCAAAGACTAGAATGGGCAAGGCAACATATCAATTGGAACGATCAATGGCGTCGTGTCCTTTTCACTGATGAATCCAGATATGGACGATTTTCAGATTATCGAAGAATAAGGGTATGGACAATCCCACGCATACCCCGTAATCGTCGCTATGTCCAAGAAGTCCCTTCCATTCCGAGGGGGTAGTGTTATGGTATAGGCCGGGATATGTTTCAACGGGCGCACAGATCTACACATTTGTCCTGGGAATATGACCGCCTTACACTATAGGGAGCATATCATTGACAATGTTGTGCCAAATTTTCACGCTGCTATTGGTGAAACTTTTCAATTTCTAGACGATAACGCTAAACCGCACCGTGCAGACATAGATGAGAATGCGCGCGAGGAGCTTGGTATTCCACATTTACCAATACCTCCGCACTCACCAGATATGAATTGCATAGAACATGCATGGGATATGCTCCAAAGAAGATTAGATAATCATCAACCTACCCCAGAATCCTTAAATGATCTGAGAGAGCTTCTGCCCCGTTTATGGAACCAAATTCCTCAAGAAATGTTCAGCAACCTCGTGTGTAGTATGCAAAGAAGATGTCGAGCTGTTATTGATGCCCGTGGAGGCCATACATTGTATTGACGGTCTTAAAATGCTTGAATTCTCTGGGAATAAAATTTCGTTATTTTACTCGATTTTTCTTAAACACCCTGTATACGCTGCAGACCTACAGGCTAAAATTGATTTGCAACTTGAAATCATATTAATATGAATTTTCATCACAAAAATCTTATTTCAACTATATTTTTTTGCAATTTAAGTCAATATCCCTAACTCATGTGGAGCAGTTCATTTTACACCTCATTCGACACTTGCCTGCCCTTAATACAGGGTCTTTCACGAGGAACCTCACCCATATTTATACGGGAAACTACTGAACGTATTTTCATGAAATTCAGCACTTATAAGTATTTCACGATGCTGATGAAATCTAAAATATTTTCAAGGCATGAGCACCTCCGGTTTTTCCGGAAATGACGTCAACTTCCGTTTTTCAAATTAGAACACCATTTTTTCATTGCAGAAATAGATTCCTTAGAAAATTTCAAGTTATTTTGATGTAATATTTTTCAGTTTTGGTTGTAAAATTCTCTCTGAGCGGGAAAATTCGAAAATAGAGCTCCGCTGAAACAAGAATAACTTCGAAGTTTTTGGATAGAAAATTTTCATTTTTGGGATTTTTCAAGATGTAAGATTGATGTATCCACTTTAAAAATCGAAATCGCGATTCATGATACAGAGAGTGAAAAAATCGCTTTCAAAGTTAGGGATGACAAAATCGTGAAAAATCAATTTTTTCAAATTAGAACCCCATTTTTTATGGCAGATATTGAATCGACGCCCTTAAATGCCCTTAAATGGATATTCTCTGAGTTAATATCCACTTTAGGGCAAGGGTGTGATGCATACACTCACATTATTTTTTAACGTAGATTCAATATCTGCCATATAAAAATGGGGTTCTAATTTGAAAAAATTGATTTTTCACGATTTTGTCATCCCTAACTTTGAAAGCGATTTTTTCACCCCCTGTATCATAAATCGCGATTTCGATTTTCAAAGTAGATACATCAATCTTACATCTTGAAAAATCCCAAAAATGAAAATTTTCCATCCAAAAACCTCGAAGTTATTCTTGTTTCAGCGGAGCTCTATTTTCGATTTTATTTTCGAATTTTCCCGCTCGGAGAGAATTTTCCAGCCAAAACTGAAAAATGTTACATCAAAATAACTTGAAATTTTCTAAAGAATCTATTTCTGCAATAAAAAAATGGTGTTCTAATTTGAAAAACGGAAGTTGACGTCATTTCCGGAAAAACCGGAGGTGCTCATGCCTTGAAAATATTTTAGATTTCATCAGCATCGTGAAATATGTACTTATAAGTGCTGAATTTCATGAAAATACGTTCAGTAGTTTCCCGTATAAATATGGGTGAGGTTCCTCGTGAAAGACCCTGTATATTCTTGATGAATATCTGAATATATGTAAGATTTTTGTAAGAACTAGTGACAACATTATATTCTACGTAGAAAAAGTGCTTCAGAAACATTTGTTTGACAAGGAGAAAGTTAAAGCAACGTTTTCAAAATGCAGATTTGTGAAAATCACCCCGCATAACTCAAACATATAGGTAGATACCAGCCTCCAAGAAAAAACTTCTGAGAGTTTCAAAAAAGTTTCAGTAACGAAAAACATAACAAATAATCCCTCAGTGTGTTGACATTATCTCCTGTGGCACTTCTTCAGAATTTGAAGGAGTATTTATTCTGGGCAAAATGAGATGCCGAAATTGTTTATCATTTGCCTCTAGGCAGGTGTTAAATTCTTGTTCAACGTTTTTATCAACTTTCTGTAGCATTCGAGCTCGGATCAAAGAATTAATGATACCAACTTAACAACTGCAAGAAGCACTGAAGGATCTAGACATGAATTGTAGAAATTTTCTACCAACATTATAAGAGTTGAAGACTCAAAATGAAATTATTTTATTGAATATATTAGGGATCGATCGAACTACTTTAAGGGATTATTGTCAATTTCGAGGTCTGGCTGTATCCGCCAGTGGCAAGAAGTGGTTTCGACGTAATGAATTATCACCCGAAATGTGGCAGAATGTAGTCTTCTGATTCGATTCCCTTAGTTTAGTTTTTCACTTTTTCTGAACCGACAAAAAAACTATTTCCTGTAAGGAAGTTGTCTTTGAAATTCACAATCTTCCTTTCATATTAATTTGCTAGAAAGATTTCTTCTAGGCTGTGCAGACAGATATCCTTCCAATTCAGAACACGACTACCCCATGGATTACTGGCGTATCACAATGTTAAAGTTCCTGCTGGTGTATCTCTTCAACCTTACGCTTTGTACATAATAGTTCAGCAGGGACAGTTGAAGGTCGTGCACGTCTATGGAAAGCATTCTACAGCTCTAACTGTTGGCCGAGGCTTGAATAGAGACGAATGGCATTCTGTTACGGTAGGAAACATATAGTATTCAAAAGTCAAAACTGAATCGTTATTCAGTGAATGAACGATATAAGTTATTTCCCGAAGCTACAGTATTATTCAAATTTGCAGCTTTTTATTTTTAACCGTCTTAATTGATAAAATTCATAGGGTATGGCTTCAATATCTGACCAAATTATCAAATTCAAGTACTATTGGCATCTTCAATTTTCGCTCTGTTTAATCATTTCGAATAACGTTTTAGGTTCGAATAGATGTTCACGGAGCTAGACTAGCAGCATCAGTTGATAATATCAAGGAAGAAACTGATCTACAGGGTTTAGACAAGGAAAATAATTATGGTGTTGCAGCGAACGTTACTTCAGTTATTTTGATTGGAGGTTTGTAAATTATCTTCATCTATCATAACCTCATTATAACCAGTGATATATAAAGTCGACTTGGATCATTTTGAAATGTTCTTCGCCCTAAAATTCCCCTTTTCTATGTTCTTGAAATACATCAATTCTTCTTTTTCATTCATTCTAACCACAGGTCTCAGCTCTGAAGAACGTCTACATGGTGTCAAGTACATCATAGAATCCTTCGTTGGTTGTATCAAGGATGTGATACTGAGCACTGGCAAATCAGCTTCTGATCTCCTACCAATAACGCCGTTGATAGCCACCAAGCACGAAAACGTACAGGAAGGCTGCATCAACAAGTGCCATACCTCAGAAAATCTTTGCTTCCGATCTTCTAGATGCATCAACCATTACAACACATTAACATGCGACTGCTTCGGTTCTAAATACGAGGGCGAATATTGCGATATGTTCAGTGAGTCCTTCTATTCAACTCCTATAATGATGCAAGCTTATACTTTTATTTTTATTTATAGCTGCAACTATACTGACTCTCCGTGGATCTTCCTACGTGTCGTATAGAGTATATGACTGGAAAGACAGGGTTCATTCGTCAGTCAATCGATTCTCTATGATCTTCAAGACAAGATTCGACGATTCAGCTCTGTTTTACGCAGCAGGGGGTGAGACAGGAATCGATCATTACATAGCTGCATCAATTTTCAACGACTCAGTTTATGTAGAAGTAGATTTTGGTGAAGAAGCAATAACGACGATCCTAGGGAGGACATCCGACTTTAAATTGAACCAATGGAATAACCTCACCATATTTCACGAAAATGAAAGAATTCACATCATCTTGAATAAAGAAGTTGTGACCTTGGACATCAAAGGCAATCCTCTTCTTTACATCGATCCAGAAATTTATATTGGGGGAGGGCCAGAGTTGCAGAAGAAGAAAGGACTTTGGTCCAGGAACAACTTCGTTGGATCTCTCAAATACGTCTTTTACAACGATATCTCTATAATTTATGAGTTGGACAAAGGAAACCCTAAAGTGCATTACATAGGTATACTCCAGCCCGAATTTTATGAGGCTGATGTTACAGAAATACCAATAACCTTTCCATTTTCATCGTCACACATTTGGTGGCCTAATAACTTCACCGACAGCTTGACCCTTTCGTTTCACTTCAAGAGTAGCACCAACCTTAGCGTCTTAGCTTCCAGTGAGTCTCAATCAGGTTTATATTGGGAAATAAGGGTAGTGAACGATGAGGTGAGATTTGAATTGACTGACAACATCCAGAACACGACACATTTGATCAGCTTGAAGAAAACGCCAGGCATATGGCACATTCTGAGCTTGATTTACAGAAATGAAGAGATTTATTTAAAAGTAGACAATAACGAGAAAAGAGAAAAGTTAGGACCGATGAAATTCGCTATTGGGGATAAGATCAAGGCAGCAAGTGGATCACGAAGTAACTCTGGATTCGTTGGTTGTATGAGGGATGTTATAATCAATGATGACGAATTGGAACCGAGATCCATTCTTCAATCTGAGAGGACCGTTGGAGAGGTGACTTTAGATAATTGTAAATTCGTGGATCCTTGCCAAAGACCTAACACCTGTGAACATGGGGGAAAGTGTTCTGTGAAAGATGATAGGTTGATTTGTGACTGCAAAGATACGGGTTATATTGGGACGAATTGTCATTTTACAAAGTACAGGAAAACTTGTGAGGAATTGGCTTTACTAGGTAAGCAAGAAAAGTTTCAAAACAGGCCATTCCGAACACATCTTTAGTGCGTTTTATATTTTCAACAATTGTTTCTGTTGTTGGTTCTTTGAAGAAAGTTGCAGGAATTACAGTTTTACGCCTTTAATTTTTCAGGATACACCAAACCGGATGTTTACCTGATAGACATAGATGGCAATGGACGCTTTCCGCCAGCGCACGTAAGATGCGAGTTTCAAAGCCTTGAGGACTCTACAAAAACCATAGTGGAGCACAACTTACAGAGTCAGACCGATGTGAGAACCGCCACTGATGATGACTTCACTCTGAGCATAAAATACAGGGAGTTCACAGCTGATATGCTCCAGGAGCTCGTGTCTCATTCGTTGAATTGCAGCCAGTATATAAGATACGACTGTTTGAAGGCCCCATTGGAGCTGCATACCTCCACGTGGTTCATAAGCTCCGCGAATCAAACTGTGGATTACATTGGTGAAGTGAGAAGGTGAGAGTAGGTACCGGATTGGGTAATCTTATTTCTCCTTGAAAAAATCTGTGTGTAAGAATTTTACAAATATCAGAACTTCTTATATCCTCCTGAGGTAAAATATCTGGGAATTATCCTAGACAGTGAGCTTTTGTGGAATATGCATGTTAAAATTACTGCTATAGTAAAGCAGTATAAGCTTCAAAATGTCGAGCAGAAGCCTTCCCGGAAAAACTAGGGTTTGTAACTCTAAAATACTTCGATGGTCATGATCGTGAGAACAATAATAACTTATGGTGCAGTAGTCTGGTTTGCTGAGGCAGAGCAGACAAGCCGGAGGAAAATACTGGACAGGGTACATAGGCCTGCCTGTGTTTGCATCACTGAAGCTATGAGAACGTGCCCGACTAGAGCTCTTGAGGTCATCACAGACAGTGGCGCACCCAGAAATTTCATTCGGGGGGGGGGGGCTGCTCGAGAGTTATCAGGTTTTTACATAAAAAAAACTCAAAAACGACGAAAACAATCCTTTATTTTTGAGCTCAGGGTGGGCTGCAGCCCGACAGCCCCCCCCCCCCCTCGGTGCGCCACTGATCACAGATCTTACTTCTCTTCATCTAGTGGTCAAAAGCGGAGCCCATACGCTATCCTTAGAATATCCAGGGAAGGTACAGCTGTTGATGAGACAATTTAAAGACAAGTAAACGTCATTAGCGAACCTACCTAGTGATGTTATTATGATTGAAAAAACATGCATTGAGAAAAACGTTATCACGATGCTATATAAAAAGGAAGAATGAGAAAGGGAATACACACAACCAAACTTATATGGAATCACCCTGTTATTTGGAAAAAACGAATTTTAATTAAAAAAAGTCGCTGAAAAGTGAAGAGCAGTTTTCCCAAAACAAGTTTATTACAAAAATAATATAAACTATTGAAAGATTATTTTTATAATAGAACAGAAAATTAAAAGTGTAAATTTCTCTAAAAATAATTTTTATGTAACTGAGAATTGAACAACAAATAAAACGATTTTAACAAATCAATAATCAGTATTACCACCCCTGGCATTGACACAAGCTTGAATTCGACGAGGCATGCTTTCTATTAAGTTGTTAATTTCTTCTTCTGTAACATTTGCCCATTCCTCTAAAGCCGCTTGTATAAGTTGCTCTGCGTTACCAGGATTATTCTGACGAGCTCTAATTTTTCTTTTGATCCTATCCCACAAGTGCTCGATAGGATTAAGGTCCGGTGAACAAGAAGGCCACTCTAAAACAGTCACACCTTCTGTTTCGAAAATTTTTTTGCAACTCTGCTGGTATGTGGAGGTGCATTATCCTGCATAAATAGAAAATAATCTCCAAAAGCACCTCGCCATCAGAGCCTCACTACAGGTTGTAGCACTAGATCAACATACCTAGGCCCTGTCAGAGATTGTCTAATGGGAATTAAAGGAGTTTTCTCACCAAACCTAATTCCGCCCCAAAACATTACAGTACCTCCTTTGTATTTAGGGATCGGTCTTGCAGCTTGGAGCCTAGCTTGCCTCCCTCTACCTCTTAAAATGCGAACACGCCGGTCGTCTGATCGTAGGCCAATTCTGGTCTCATCCGAAAATGAGACATTTTTCCAATCTTCAATAGTCCAATTTTCATGCTCTAAACACCAATTAAAACGGTAAACTTTATTTTGCCTTGATAGTTCTGGAACTCTTAACGCTCTTCTCTTGAATAATTCCCGAGTGCGAAGTCTTTTTCTGATAGTTTCGACAGAAACACTAACACCTGTCGTTTGCAAAAATTGCCTTTGAAGCTCTGAATGAGATACTGCGGGATTTCTTCTTGCTGTTTGGGCTAAAAAGCGATCCTGCCTTTCTGTAGTTACTCTTCCACGACTTCTTCTCGGCCTATTCTTTAGGGTTCCTAACTCCAGGAACCTTGCATTGGTTTTTGAAACAACCCCTTGTGTAACCCCCACCGTTCTTGCAATCTGTCTTTGTGACATACCTTGTTCTGCCATAGTAATAATTCTTATTCTCTGGACTTCCGATAACCCCACATAAGGCATTTTTTTCAAACTTCGCAAAAAAACAAAATATAAATTCACTGCGACGTTCAAACGAAATGGTAAAATCGACACTGCAAAGCCAAATCTTATCAAGTGCTTATGAACCTAACTGTTTTTGTGAGTAAACACATGCACTTTTTATTTGCTTCTAACGAAAAAGATATCAAAATAATATTTCATCTTAATACTGGGTGATTCCATATAAGTTTGGTTGTGTGTACAGTACCCCAAATTTCAAAGTAAATATGTAGGGGAAATACGTACAAAACGTCATAAGTATATGGTTTGTATATTGAGTTTGGAGGTATCAAATGCGGAACTGCCTACCAAATCACACGACCCGAGTAGGTTCAATTAACCTCTGAAAACTCGCAAGCGCGACTCTAGTTCATTCGGTCGTTATGAGTGATAACAGAAAATAATAGGTCACGAGTTTTTTTTTATTGCGCCAAATTTTTTGAAGAAATGGCCAGTTTTCACAATTTTCTTTATTTATATTGCATTCATTTCCAACTTTATTTATTTGTCATTGTATTCACGAAGCTTTTTTTATGTTAAATATACTTTTTGTATCAATTCGATATCTTTCTAGTTTTATAAGGCTTTATGGACAAAATGGCATATACAGTGAACGGACAAAATGACATAGGTATTTCAGCTGAATCAACCGTATCTACCGGACAACACCGAGACCATTCATCCCAGGCTCCATCACCAAACAAAGAGCCAGGACTTGTCTTAACATATCCATAACAAAATATTCATTTGCGGCTAATAAAGGCAATGCATCTAGATTAAGATGCATTGATGATCCTATGAAGAGGTTCCTGTTCCTCCTTCCTCCAATCCCTAATGGACGATTCATAAGTCGACAAGGCAAACGTGAGCCGAAGACACGATAAACGTATACCTAGTTTCAACTTCTACACCTAATATGATTGCAATCGAATCGAAAAATGAGCCCATACCTCCTCCAAAGAAAAGGAGACACGTCCCTAGGGCATCATTTGAAGAAGACAATGAAGAAGAGAATGTTTTTATCAACTTTCGAGATGATGAAGACGATTGTCCAACTGTATATTAATTGTTATGACCTTTTTCCCCGATTCAGATCAGGAAAAAACCAGTCTTCTCCTGGATTAGCACTGCAAAAGACTGGTTACGATGCATGCATTGATTCCATTGGGCTCACGCATCTTGTGCTGATGTTCCTAGAAGAACCAATCGTTTCATTGGTGATTTGGTGAACTTTGTCAGTAGTTTTGTAACTATAAGTAGAAAAATACAGTTGCCTGTTGCCGGTATGTCATTTTGTCCATAGCTTGCGGACAAGATGAATTTCTTTTATCCCAATTTATCTGAGAATATTTTATTTTTTGATATTTTTATTTCATGAAGGTTGATTAGAATTTGTGAAGAAAGGACCAAAGATCATAGTTGTAGAATATGACATTACTGTGATTCACTGCTAACAAGTTATGCCTCTGAAATAACACCCTATGTCATTTTGTACGTACTTCCCCTACCATAAAATGGTATACAGAATCTTGAGACATCATAATTATTAAGAGGCTTAGGTCATCCTTTTAGGGATGTAACTGCTCTTCTCCCATCTAAACACCTCGTTATAAATGCTGGGGTAGATTGCTCCTCCATATCTCCTTGGCCTTAGTATCTAGCCCCTCTTGTAGCAAAATCTTCTTTTATTGTTAACTTCTATTTGCACAAATCAGAACAATTTAACTTTGGGGCTTTCTTTATAGAGGAACTTGTCCATGTTCAGTTGGAAAGCAATGTAACAAACCTACACAGTGGTGCAATTGCGATGATTTGGATCAGGATAAATGGGGCACCGATGATGGTTACTTTACAAACGCCAATAGCTTGGGCATAACTGATATGGTGTTCCTTCAGCAACCATATTTAACAGCCGATGCTTTGGGTAGGATCACTCTGGGCCCATTGGAATGTGTAGAAACAAGTAGGTGTTCGAATTATTTCTAGTGAAAAGCTGCACCCGATCATATGAAATGATCATTTGTATGTCTTTCACAATATTATTGGATTCTTTTTCTAGATACCCAGCGATACGTCGTCACTTTCACTACCAGCCAATCCTACATCGAAGTTCCTGGATGGAGAAAAGGCGATCTGGCCTTCTCTTTCAGAACGACCGGCAAGAAGGCCATCCTTCTTTATCAGCCTCCCATTCGTCCCAACTACCCTAGTTTCATGGTAGCAGTGACTGGCGGTAAACATCTCATTCGTAAGAGAAATTCGATATTAATATATACGGTTAAGATTTTCAGTTAACCTTCAACTTCACCCTCAACACTGGCGTATCCAAAGGTATAGTGATAATGTCCGAAAGGAAACTCAATGGCGGCGAGTGGCATAAACTGTGGATCGACTACAATAAGTACCATGTGAGATTTATGATCAATGAGGAATCGCAAATGGAGAACTTGAAACCCGAAGAAGAGTTTGGCCCATTTGAAGGATCGATGTTTATTGGGGGTGCACCTTCGTGAGTATTCAAACTAAACTCTTTCGCACAGGTTTTCCAAACCGAAACATTAGGTATGAATAGTCCTTCGGTTTTTTTTGTTATAACCCTAGGATTGGCTAGTTTATCTATGACGTTGTTAATGGATCATCCCCTCTGCTTCGGGCAGGTTCAGTTTCAAAATTGCAGATTGCTGTTAACCAAGTCCTATAAACAAGGGGAGTCACCTTTTTGCTGTTAATGTTGTTTTTGTGCTTATAGATTTCGATAGTCATCACATTCAATCTAGGATAATAACTTTTGATGTTGTAAATGACCACTGTTTTAGCGAACAGAATGTTATGTCTGTACATCAAGTGCTTTGTAGTACAGTCAATCTGTCGAAAAAAATATAAAAATGGGCTAATAATTTCCCAGTGGATGAAACTTGGTGAGTCGTTAGAGACTAATGAAAGGAAGCTTACCTGTGAATGGCCAGGGCCACCTATTGGGGGATTAAAAAAAAACTCAAAAATATTTTGAAATGCATTTTTCTCGAAAACTATGCATTTCACAGAAAAATTTATTGAACAAAAAATTTAGAGGACATCTTTATCTACAATTAATGTCATTGGTGCTATGTTGTAAAACAAAAAATGTGCGCAGTAGGTGGCGCTAAAGTTTCCAAAAAAGTGTTTTTTCAATTTTTCGTCCAGAAATTTTCATTTTTCAGTTACGATTCAAATAGAAAAATTGTTCCTTTCAATTTTTTAAACAACTTTTATTTTAAAACTTTTTTCGTACGTTTTACCGTTTCAAAGTTATAGTGGCATAGTATTAACAAAAGGGCCGAATCATAGAGCTGCCCAATTCTTCTAGGAAGGTACATTTTTCAGTTGCTATGTAAGTTTCGGAGAGTAGTGACAGCAAAACTTTGCTCTGTGAAAGCGTAATAGTCAAATTTTCACTTCAACAAGCTGCAGCTCTGAAACGGTAAGTCGTACGAAAAAAGTTTTAAAATAAAAGTTGTTCAAAAAATTGAAAGGAACAATTTTTCCATTTGAATCGTAACTGAAAAATGAAAATTTCTGGACGAAAAATTGAAAAAACACTTTTTTGGAAACTTTAGCGCCACCTACTGCGCACATTTTTTGTTTTACAACATAGCACCAATGACATTAATTGTAGATAAAGATGTCCTCTACATTTTTTGTTCAATGAATTTTTCTGTAAAATGCATAGTTTTCGAGAAAAATGCATTTCAAAATATTTTTGAGTTTTTTTTGAATCCCCCAATAGGTGGCCCTGGCCATTCACAGGTAAGCTTCCTTTCATTAGTCTCTAACGACTTACCAAGTTTCATCCACTTGGAAATTATTAGCCCATTTTTAGCCAGATTGACTGTACTATTGATCACATCCCTCTTTTGTTGGGGATGGTGATTGGACTCCTTGTGTAGGCGAAACGTTAGGTGAAATTCCTATTGGACCAAGGCTAGAACTTTGGAGTTGAATCTGTGTCTATGAAAGCCTTCATCAATATACAGGGTGCGGCAACTAGTTCTACCGCGCGCATTTGAAGGAGGTGTTAAAGAAATACGCAAAAAGATATTGGAAAAATAATTTTTAATTTTGAAAGCTTACTCGGCGAGCGTCGCACATGTGGGGTCTTTCGCGAAAGTTTTCCATTACCCTCTACCTCAAGCATGAGGTCTTCAAACATCGCCCTAGGACCCTTGATGACTTGAGATAGGCTATGCTGAAGAGAGTAATGGAAAACTTCCGCGAAAGTTGACTGTTGTAAAACAGAACCACCCTTCGATTTCTATAGATACGTGCCTGAACTAATTTTAAGAGAATTGAATGAACAAGAGTTAGGGATATCGTATTCAATCGTTTTTGAAGGTGTGTAATCTTCGAGAAAATCGCTGTGAAATCATTTGAAACTCAATAACATTTTGAACCGATCCAATAAAAATCTCAAATGTCTATTGGGTAAATGTCGCATGCGACATCGCCATATTGTCGAATGAAATCAAAAATTGGTATTCTCAAATGTCGCATTAGACAAATTTCGATAGACAAGAAGACGAGTGGGTAGGAGCCACTCGACATTGCTTTTATCATCCTAATTGTCAGAAATGGGAATGAAGTGTCAGAAGTTATTTCAATTTGCTCTTGCTTTTTTGTGCATTTTCTCATAAAAACAACGACTTTGAATCTATGGGAGATGATCCCCCGACATAAGGGACCTGTAGCGTTCTTCGAACACCTGAAGAACAGAAGAATCATTACTTGGAAGATCAGACCTGATCAAAAGATCCTCCCGATCCAAGAGAGTGTTAGGTCTTCGTGAAAAGGTTTTTTAAGCAGGTGAAGTATTTTTTTACTGCTTCTTTCTCGGTGTTTCTCCTTTGTTCTTGTTGCAGATATAATTTCAAGATAGTTGCATCCAGTTCGATGAAAAGGCTATAGTTTTCAAGTACAAGAACCTCTAACATGGATATTAGCAAATTTTTTGAACAAATTCAGTATCACCAGTTACAAATACACGGGGAGACCAAGTTTTTTCAGAGGTTTTTATCTGTTCTCGTGTATCATATGCAGAATTGTATGGTACCTAGTGTACATTTCCTCTGCTAACACTTAGGTTTGGAGCGGGAAACAGATTCCTTTCAAACAATCTGATTCTTGTCGCATTTTCTTCACACGTGCCTTATGCCATAAATTGTTTGATTTAAGAAAAAAGTATGTAATACTCTCTAAAGAATATATATGTTAGTTCTTCCTGTGTGTTTGTTTACTTTTTCACTTTCTACATTGTCATTTTCATCGAATGAAATGAACTTTGTGTCCATTGCGTTCATTGTACGTTCGCGAATCCTTTTGAAAATGATGGTCGAGGAAGTAGAAATTCTACAAGCCAATCAAAAACTGGAGGATAATGAAGAAGCTGCAGAACTTGTTAGGCATACCCATCGTTAATATGAGCGTTTCAGGACATTAAATGATAACATGTTTGTAAAGAGCTTTCGATTACCTGGAGATTCAGTAAGAAATGTAATAGCTATACCCTGTATCCCTTATGTGGAACCTAGGATTTATGAGTCTGCACTAACTCTAGAAGAAATGGTAACATCAAAACACGTATTTACCGGCAATAAGATCTATTTCATTTTGCAGTATCTGAATTAATTTTGATTTTTGTTTGGCCGAGCAATATGATTTCTATGCAGTTTCCATCTTGAACGACTCGAACCTCGATTGCAGTGAAATTTTCTTCAAATTATTTAAACTTCAACGAACGTAATCTTCTTCTTTGATTCCCAATGCAGAGTTGCCAGATATACTCACTCGACATAATATGTCGAGTGACTTCCCAATGTCGAGTAGTTCCCGAGAATAGCTAATTCGAAAGACAGAAGCCATTTGCACTCGACATATTGTCGCGTTCTACATTTCTGATAGACATTTGAGAATTGGGCCCCTTTTTTCTGAAGTTTGGTTCTTTGCATATGCTTCATGAATGTTCTTATTTTGGAATCAAGTCAGTTTATCAACGGCTTCGATTTGAAACGAGTTTTCTGAAAATGCCAAGACGTAAAATAACAAACGCTGAGGCTAATAGGGCTATCGGAATGCTACAGGGTGGCCTTACTCAGGTTGTTGTAGCGGAAAGGCTCCAAGTCAGCCAAAGTGTGATATCTCGACTTTGGGAATAGGTTCAGGGAGACAGGTTCCGTATTGGAAAGACCAAGGCTTGGTGGGTAACGAAAAACACCTGCTCAGGATCGTTTCATCGCCGTTTCGGCGAGAAGAAACCCTACATCTACGTGTAGAATGCTACGGAATACTCTTCAAAATGCAGATGGGGTCCAAGTTCATCAGACGACGTTTGAGAGAGGTGAATCTAGGTTCTAGACGTCCATTAAGAGGAGTTCCATTAACACGTGACCATACCTAAGCGTAAAAGACTGGAATGGGCAAGGCAACATATCAATTGGAACGATCAATGGCGTAGAGTCCGTTTAACTGATGAATCCAGATATGGACGATTTTCAGATTCTCGAAGAAAAAGGGTATGGACAATCCCACGCATATCCCGTAATCGTCGCTATGTCCAAGAAGTCCATCCATTCTGATGGGGTAGTGTATGGTATGGGCCGGGATATGTTTCAACGGGCGCACAGATCTACACATTTGTCCTGGGAATATGACCGCCTCACACTATAGGGAGCATGTCATTGACAATGTTGTGCCAAATTTTCACGCTGCTATTGGTGAAATTCTAGACGATAGCGCTAGACCGCACCGTGAGCCATAGTTGAGAATGCGCGCGAGGAGCTTGGTATTCCACATTTACCAATACCTCCGCACTCACCAGATATGAATTGCATAGAACATGCATGGGATATGTTCCAAAGAAGATTAGATAATCATCAACCTACCCCAGAATCCTTAAATGATCTGAGAGAGCTTCTGCCCCGTTTATGGAACCAAATTCCTCAAGAAATGTTCAACAACCTCATATGTAGCATGCAAAGAAGATGTCAAGCTGTTATTGATGCCCGTGGAGGTCATACATTGTTTTGATAGTCTTTGAATGCTTGAATTCTCTGGGAATAAAATTTCGTTATTTTACTCGATTTTTCTTAACCACCCTGTATGCGCAGCAGACCTACAGGCTAAAATTAATTTGCAACTTGAAATCATATTAATATGAATTTTCATCCCAAAAATCGTATTTCAACTATGTATATTTTTTTGCAATTTAAGTCAATATCCCTAAATCATGTGGAGCAGTTTATTTGTCACTTCTTCACAGAGACCTGCTCGATGCAAAATCTTCAGTACAGCAAGGTTTGATAGGATGCTTCAGAGGTCTGGTGGTGAACGAAGAAATTCTCGACATCTACAGTTACATGAGTGTGCATCTGAGCGAAATCATCAAGGATTGCAAGCCTTCTTGTAATCCGAATCCTTGTTTGAATCAAGCACAGTGTAAGGAACTATGGAGTACTTTCGAATGCATCTGTCCGAATCCTTGGGCTTACAAGGGACTTTTATGCGAAACAAGTGAGTTGGTGCTGGTAGTAAATGAAATCCCCCCAGAATATCATCACTGTTAAGATTCCTAATTAATTCTCTTTACAGACATAAACACGAACGCACTCACTTTCGTGAAACCGGACTCTTTCCTAAGGAGGAACTATCTCACCTCAGCTGAAAAAAGTCCAAGAAACGAAGAAGAAACCGCCCTCAGGAACATCTTCACCCATCAGATCCTACTGAACCTCCGAACTTACGACAAAACAGCTTTGATTTTATACGCGAATGACCATCTGAATAACTTCGTGCACCTCTACATCGACAACGGCACCCAGGTGGTTTATTTATTCAATTACAACAATACCATACACAATGTGACCGTGGATTATGCCGAATTGAACTCGAGCAGGTCTGTACAGATCGCGATAGAAAGAGGGGAAAATTGTACTACAGTACACGTGAACGATAAGAATTATTCGATACCTGTTGGGGTGTTATTGCTTCAGAATTATTCAAATAAACCTTGGAGTAATCCAGAATATGGTAAGTTTAAGTTATCGAAGGGCATTAAATTTATGTTTGAAAAAATAAAAAGTGTGCGATGGCCGGGAATCGAACCCGGATCAACTGCTTGGAAGGCAACTATGCTGACCATTACACCACCATCGCATGTTGTCTACGGTTATGAAAAGCGTGTTGTTAGCGGTTGAGTTGATTCAAATTGGGGCATAGATCAGCGTCCTCTAAAATTTTTTGTATACACAACTTGTTATGTTTTTGGTTTCAGTAAATCACTTGCTTAACTGATATTAAGAGGCGTTTCTAGCATGTTCAAAATATTCACAGACCTCGTTGTCGTGTTTTCGCTAGTTATTACATATAAAATATACCTACTTTATCAGTGTTTTTCAACCTTTTTCATGATGCGACCCCCCTGGTATGAGAAAATATTTCGCGACCCCTCCGACCCTTCGCTTTTTTGTCATGTATGGTTGTGTATGTTCCAGTGTTACCTGTGTTACAAATAGGTATTCATTCCATACATCGATGAGAAGTTAGCCACGTCCACACATACACTCAGAGACAAAAAATGGCTAATGGAAAAAAATTCATAACTCAGTGAAATGAGATGGTATTGCATTGCAGTCAGATTTAGATGTGAGCTTGATGGGTTGATAAGAAATTGAATCCCTTTTCATTTGAAGACTTTCAAGACTCAGGGAGGGAGTTATGGGGGTTGTTGGGGTGTTTCTCGATTGGTTTCGAATATGTCTTGCTTGAAAGCCGAAAGAATAAAATACAATACCCTTCATAGTTTGTTAGCCCTCAGGGTTGGAGATTTGGGCGGTTGTTTACGAAAAATGATGAAAAAAATTCATATCTCGGAGAAATGGTGTTCCATGTTCAAACTTCAGATTCGAATATGCGTTTCTTGAATGACAATACAATAACTAGTTTGTTAAGCCCCCAGGTTTTTACATTCGGGGGGTTGTTTATGAAAAATGACGAAAAAAATTAATATCTCGGTGATATGAGAGTGTTCCACGATCTGATTCGAATATGTGTTTCTTGAATGCCGAAGGAATGAAATACAATAAACCCTATAGTTTTTAGCCCCCAGGTTTGAGGGTTGGGGTTGTTCACATGGGCGCCTGCAGAAATTTTTCTCAGGGGGGACAAAAAAAAAATTATTGGAATATTGAGGGTGTTAGGCTGAAAAACGATAAGGCCATACAAATCTCAGGGGGGGCCATGGTTGTTCAAGCAAAATGATGAAAAAAATTCATATCTCGACGAAATGAGAGTGTTCCACGCTCATATTCGAATACCTATTATGTGTTTCTTGAATGTCGAAGGAATGGAATACAATTAATAAACCCCTGGTTTGGGGATTTGGAGGTTTGTTTATGCAAAATGATGAAAAAAATTAATATCTCGACCGAATGAAAGTGTTCCACAATCATATTCGAATATGTCTTTCTTGAATGTCGAAAGAATGAAATACAATAAACTCTATCGTTTTTTAGTCACCCGGTTTGGAGAATTGTGGGGTTGTTCATGAAAAATGATAAAAAAAGTGTTCCACGATCAGATTCGAATAGATATGTGTTTCTTGAATGCCGAAAGAATGAAATACAGAAGACCCCATAGTTTGTTAGCCCCTAGGTTTGGAGGTCTCGGAGAAATGAGAGTGTTCCATGAGAGAAGAATTGTGTCGTTTGATTAATCCGAAACAAGCACAACCTTCTCTTACTAAAGTTCTCCCGACTTCGAGACCCCCCAGGGGGTCGCGACCCAGAGGTTAAAGGACACTGCTTTATATGAATCATCCGATTGTAATTCGTATGTTAAAAAAAATTTCACAATCTTTGGTTTTTCTTAAAAAAATTGGTTTCATACTCTACTGAATGAACTCATTGATTCTGAATCCTTAGATGCATAGAAATCCTTCAATAAGTTGACAGAAATGCTGAGCATTGGAAAAAATAAAGAAATATCTACATTATAAGATTTCTCCAAAATTTTTTTGGTTTTCTCTTCCAATTAGAAACACATAAATAAATAAATAATTGTTTTTTGTCGAAATCGCTCCTGCGTTATTACATTATTTGTGAGAAACTATTAAATAACGAATATTATTGAACTTGTACTTAAAGGTAACGATCAGACTCCTTCATCAGGTAAATGTTATAACCTGCCAATTGAGATCCATTTTTCTTGACCTCCATCGACATCTAATGGCCCTCTTTTTTTGTAGATGACACTTCAATATAGAGTACCATAGATCATTTTGGGAATCACCACCATTAGTTAAAAAAATTCCTCTCGAGGAACAACAGTAGATTTGTTGGCTACTTTAAATTTTTTTTTAGAAGTCCTGGCTCCTCAGCGTCCTATAGCTCCACCAACAGAGTATTTTCAGTTGAATTTGGGTGGATTTGATCCTGAAACGCTTCTGAAGGTATCTGATTACCCTCCAGTTCTCCCAGGTTATGTAGGATGCATTCGAGGTTTACAGATAGGCGATAATCTTATCGATTTGCTCTCAAAGATTGATGAAAATGAATCAGGTAATATTTTGAATGCTCTTGAGTAATCAGTTTACGACGTCAATATTTAACTAGAGGCAATGGTCTTCTATTAGTTCTTATATTAAATATATTTTCAGGAGTAATAACAAACTGTAGTATGAAATGCGACTCTTTACCATGCCAAAACGGTGGTATTTGCGTGGAAGAATTCAGGAACCAGGAGCACACTTGCGACTGCGAACATACAAGCTATTACGGGGAATTTTGTTCAGATGAAAAGGGAGCAGATTTCAGTGGTGATTCGATACTATGGAGGGAATATGTTTTGAACGGTTCAGTTGATCATGTGAAGATACAGTTGGCATTCTCTAGCACTGATAACAATAGGAAATATGCTGCCCTCTTGTTGCTGCAAACTGAGAATAAGTAGGTCCTAATTCTTTTATGACTGTGCAGCTCATAGATATTTTTTCTGATCTAATAACGATCATCAACCAGCAAAAATTAATAAAAATCTGGCGCAGCAGACAACTACATAACTATTCATTCATTTTTTTTCAGTCGCAGCTACTATTTGTTGGTAGGATTGAGTCCCGAAGGCTACTTGATTTTTCAGGAAGATCGGGAAGGCGAAGTGTATTCTGCAACTGTTCAAAGCAAAAGTTTCATAAATGGAGCGCGACATTCTGTTTATTACAAAAGAGACCTGGATGAGTACGAACTCTTGGTGGATAAAGAAATTATAACAATGAACAAAGTGGACCCACAAAGTTTCACCAATGTACCTGAAATGGGGGCTAATGAAGTGCAGATTGGTGGTCACAATACGAGCGATCCTAGATTCGCCACCTACAAAAGATATAGTGGCTGCTTGTCAAGTGAGTATTATTTATTATTAAGGTGGGCGTTCAATGTAGTGTGTTTTTATTTCAAGTTGCATTTGAAAATGGTGTCACTTTGAGAACTGAAATTTTGTGGGTGAACTCAGAAAGAATTGGAGTTCTTAATGAGATAATTGAGATTAATTGCATTTCAACAGTTCATTTTTTTCTTTGAAAAATAGAAGAAAATGAGCCAACTCATGCTTCTGTTTTATTTTAAACGAAAGACCCATGAAAATAGTTCGACTTCCGATTGAAAGTGAATCTACAGATAATTTCATTCAGAAAAACAACTTGAAATACGGAATTGGCAGAGAATGGCCAAATTCAAATTTAAGCGGGAAAAAGTTCCTGCTTTACCCACATTTTCACTAATTTCATAGTTCAGCGAGTTTCGGATAGAGAGCGCCATAGTACATTTCATTCATAATTAGAGAGATATTCATAGAACTCATAGAGATTATGTAAGTTCTATGGAGATATTCCGTAAAATGCACGGTGGCGCCTCTATCGGTTGACTTTTGCTAGGCGCTTCAAACGGCGACCTTAAGAATTGTTTCAGAGAAATAGGAATGATACTTCAAACGTGGATCTTCTGCCAACTTTTAAAAGCCTATTCACCAAAAGTTCTACGTTGTGGTAGGTCGTTTGGCTTCAATTTTTGCACCAGCTGTATTTTGAAAGGCTTTACGTCTAAAACCTTCCGCAAAATTTTCCACGTTTTTGAGTAACAGAGCCAGAGGCCAAATTGCTGCGACCGGCGCCGAATCTATAATTGATGGTGATCACTAACACTGGCCTATACAGCTGCGATATTTTCTTCAGTTCGCACTGTACGTAAGCGTGTTGGTGGTTTAATGTCCAACAATGTGAATTTAGTGCGAAATTTAGTCACAATAGCCCGATTCCCGAATAGCCGCTTCAGTGGGTAGATTGAACTCTCTATAGAATGGAAGAAGCTCGCGATGAATTTTCTTAACAGAGTACGCATTTTGATAATGAAATTCAATGATATGCAAGCGTTGTTCGTTTTTCAATCGATTCATGGTTAAATTATAGACCAGACTAAAGAAGCTTGACAGTGACTCAAAACACGAAACGTGCGAGTGCTGCAAAAATCAGTTTTGCCAAAAAGAAAATATTTAGAAGATCACCCTTTACTTTCAATCCAATGCGGCATATATTCTCTACCACCAGCAGAGATCATTCTCTTAGCCAATCTCGTAGAAAACTTAAAGAATATTGTTTTCAGACATAGTTATCGAAGTAAATGAGCATCTCATGAAACCATTAGAAGAGTACATGCTGTTTACCAAAACAGGAGCTGAAAAAGTGAATGTGTCCAATTCGCAGGGTGTGCGAAGTGCCCAGTGCAGTCCTCATTTCGATGATTATCATGAGAAATTACCTGGAACACCAAACTTGAATATAAGTCAGGTGAGATGATGATCGGTTTATCAGCAAAATTTTCGTCAAAAGTTTACCAAATATCATTTTATTGCGGTGCTTTGCTCATAACTCGAATGATGAAGAGATCAGAATTCTGTAAAATGTGCTGCGAGAGCTATAATGAAAAAGAAAAAGAAGTATTGGAAACTGATGTAACTGTCTTATCATTTTATAGGATTTATTTTTTTATAAAATTTTTCGTAAATGTGCATTTTTGAAAGATTGTCGTAACTTTTCCACTGTGGAAAAATGTGCGTGTCCTTTTATGTGCGTATTTTCCCAAAACTTCAATCATGAATATACAGGGTGTATATGGAGAGTTGCGAAAAAATTAAGGGATATTCCTTGTCAAAAAAACCCAGAAAACTGACAAAAACCACATTGAACAGACATTTGATACGAGCCAGAAGGCAGTTTCGATGTGTTCCTATCATTCCAAGGGATAAAAGAAGCCACCCCTAATCCTTGTTACGCGAGAAACTTTTTTCCATATGAGAAGTGATACAAATATTGAAATACATAAATGTAACAAAACGAACAATTTAGATCTTTTCACAAATTGAATATCACATATTAGATAGGTATCCCATGTGGAGTTCGTTAATGGGTAAAATTCGACCAAGGGTTCGGTAAACATGGCCGTTCGAAATTTTGTTTTCGTGCTTATTTCAAATCTACGGATGCGATGATGAAATTTTGCATTTTTATTGACAATGACAAATTGAAGCTACATGCAAAATTTTGTCATGATCTCGTGACCAGTAGGTACATATGTGAAAGTCTAACGAATTATTGAACTTTTTTTATTAGTATCCTGAACTCTGAACTGACAATTGCGAATTCAAGGCGGGCTTATACAGAAAATAAATAAGAATAAGATAGGAATGAAAATAAGAGCAAAATAGATTGGTTTATACAGACGATTCAGAAATGAGAATTAACCAATCTAGTCGCAGTTTTTTTGACAGTATTGGAGATTTCGGACATGCGTATCTTCAGTTTCATGATAAAAATAACTAAATAAGACATATCCGTGGAAGATAAAAGTTGGCTATCTCCTGTTCCTATTCTTATTCCTTATTTTATCTTATTTCCTGTATAAACGCTTCCATTCATACGCGGATGGTTATCTTTCTCAACAAGGGCGTCGCCTTAAGGGGGGGTAGCTGCCCCCCTCAAAAATCCCTTAAAAACTTATGAAATAATAGCATAATATACGAAAATCAGTTCATATTTTCTATTCTGATTCTATTTTTTAGTGAACTTGTTAATTATCACCACTCTTTTTTCCAATAACAAGAAACTTACAATGCGTTAGCAAATTGTCTCTGATCATAAAATGCCAGTTTTCTCGAAAACGGTTCATTTTATAGGCAAGAAATAAAATAACCTTTTTGTTAGCTTAATGTTCAAGCTATCCAAATTTGTTTTTTTTAGCACTTTATCATACAGGGTGTTAAAAATGTAGGCATTAAAATATACAACCTAGTCCGCCCCTGGTAAACTGAACAAGCTAATTTAAATTGGAGTGAGGTAATTTAAGAGGTCCTCACTACCATTAATCATATCAAATTTTCATAAAATTAAATCAAGTAGTTTGAAATTTATTCCACTAAAATGAATTTCCTGTGGCGTCATTTAGGAGGTCGTATCTTGGTAGGGAGGGCCGATAGGAAAAAAAATTATGGGAACTTGTCATCTTATTTTTTTATGTTCTATCTAAATCCGCGAGATTTCCCACATTTTCCGGGACACCCTGTATAATTTGGACGACTCCGACCCTTCCTCTGATTCATAGTACTAGAGGAAAATAAAAATCCTACAGATTTCAGTAAATGAATAGCTAATACCAGACTGACTCGGCAGATTATAGTTCTTTTAATAGTTTAATAGCTACTATGTGCCACCACTTTACAGCCAAACATTTTAGCTTTAATTCGTTCAAGGGCGTTGTTCCTCTAGGTATATTCAAACTTAATGTCTGGATGAACCGGCCCTTAGCCATGAGGTGGATTTACTTACAAGTTGAGCTGATTTTTTCAGGGCAAGGATAAAACATGGGTAGAGGATGCACCACATAAAGTACTCTACACATCCTTATATTCGACAGAAACTGAAGAAGAAGAGGATACAGGACAGTTAGTCGTCATGATATTATCCATATTTTTTGTCGTCGTATTAATTTGTTTAGCATACGAGTTATACAGGACTGACAGACAGTATAAACTGAATAAGGAGTATGAAACAGATGCCAGCATTATTTGGTCTAAGGAGCAAGCCGCCATTCTCCAAGAAACCAATAGAAAGGTGGGAACAATGTTTTGGCATTGTAAAAAGTCAACAATGATTTTAGTAAATAACTATTGAAAGTTGTTTTGTGATTCAGATGAGTGGGGAAATAGAAGCGTCTACTCCTAAACAAATATTGCTGAATGGTAAAGTTGCAAATAATGTGAAGAATGGTGTATCGAAAACAGATGGTGACGATAATAAAAAAGACATTGTTCCAACCATTGAAGAAGTGCCTTCTGAGGATGTACCTAAGAGAAAATTGAAGAGAGCAGATAGTAAGAGGGAAAAAAGGATCAGCTTCAGAGGTGAGTGAATAAATTTGGACAAATGCAATAGTAAGGTTAAATTTGACCTCTTTATTGATTGGCTGACGTGACACCAGTAATTCCATAAGAGTATATTCTTTCTTCTCCCTTGCAACAAGTATATGATTGCAAAATTTCTGAATATGGCCACTTTCAGTAAATTTTCCCTATTCGAAATGATGGCAATATTTATTGCAGATAGTGCCAGTGAATTGGCCTGGGAGGCTCCTGAGGAGAATGACAACCTTCTCACAACTATGGTGGAAGAAGAAGAAGATGTTGAAGAGTCTGATTCTGAGAACTCGGTGAGTACCATCGAAAGAATGGCACCATACAGTTCTATCAGCGAGGTGACCCTCAATAACTTGCCTGAAATAGATTCGGACTAATCCTACTTGAAATGAATGCATGAAGAGTTCGCACAAATTTTTTTACTTTACTTTTAAATTGTGAATTCAATAAAGATATACTTATATACGTTTGCAAGTGGTTCAATCTATGAAAAACCTTTTTTTAATGGCTTCTAAGATTAAGGAATGAGATCGCAATTTCTGAAACAATAGCAGCATGGGAGCAATGTCGTATATAATAAGGTGAGATTTCATTACTTGAATAATGTTGATAAGACGATGATATAGGATTGCTAGATGTCTGTCCTCCATAGAAGCATGTTTGAACTTATATTTCGACAGTATTTCGCGAAAAAAAATGTTATATTTCAAGGAATGCACTCAAATTTACATAATGGTGCCTTATCTCTAAAAATTGCATCAAGTATTTATGTGCATGCATGACTGAACAAAGAAAAATAAATTACCATGCAATAATTATTATTCCACACTATGCACAGGTCGCAGATTCAGCGCAAAATCGTTCAAGACTGAGAAGCCCACCACCAAAAAGAAATTTATTGGGTAAACCTTTAGAATATACGATAAATGAAAGTGAGAGCATCGAGTCAATAAGTTAGGTTATGGATTTTGGCTATCGCATTACACAATTTTAATTCTCACCACTTCACCTTTTCCTTTTTCCAGTCCAGATGTAAGTGTACGATTCAATAAAAATAATCAGATCGTATTGTTTTATTTACCTGACCTCAAGATAACGAATGTTCCAGAAAGTCTCAATTTGTCGAATGATGAATGGGTTAATGGGTACAAATATGTAAGTATAACAGTATATTCGAAATAGTATTGTACAAGCTGAGCCCTAGCCATACCTTCAGAAGTATCGGGAAGGTAGAAGCCATGTTGTTTTGACATTATTCTGTTCAATAAGCATTGACAAATTATCATGGAAAGACTCATGCTGCGAAAACGTTTACAAATTGTTGAAATTTATTTTCAAATCAGTGTTCTATTCTCCAAACTTCTTATGGGGCACTTCGTGAAAATAACGGTTTACATAATCGTCCATCAGAGCAGCTTATTCGTCGAACTATCGATAGATTTCGGACATTTTCTCTACTCGATATGTAACAACAACAACAAAAAAAGAACTGTACGTACTGTTAATGAAGATCCAGATTTGTCTATTCGTCGACGTTCACAACAAGTTGGACTCTGTGCATCCACCACATGGAAAATTTTGCATAAAGATCTTGGTCTACACCCATACAAGATCCAACGGGTTCAAGAACTAAAGCCACTTTACCATAATAAACGATTTATTGAAAGAAAAATTTGGCGATAACATTATTTAGAGAAATGGTCCAATTAATTGGCCTCCAAGATCGTGACATATAACTCCGATGGATTATTTTCTTTGGGGTTATGTCAAGTCATTGGTTCATGCTGGCCGCGTGAAGTTGGCGAAAAAATGTCGGCACAAATTCTGAAATAATCCCCAATATTTAGTGCCCAATTTGTGCCCATTTGTGCCGTATGAATCAATTTCAGCACCATTATGGTTTTCGAGTTATTCGAGTTTGAAGTTTTTGGTGCTAGCTTCACACTTGGCACCAACATTTTCTGATTTCGAAAAAATTTTATGGCCAATATTTAGTGCCCAATTTGTGCCCATTTGTGCCGTTTAAATGACCTCATTATCACCTGTAGTTTTTAAGTTATTTCAGTTTGAATATCTTGGTGCCAGCTTCACACTTAGCATCAACATATTCCAACTTGGAAAAAATATTGATGCCAATATTTTGTGCCCAATTTGTGCCCATTTGTGCCCTATAAATGACATTTCTACCATTTGTAGTTTTTGAGATATTGACTGTTGTTTTTCAGCCGGCGTGAAGTTGGCACCAACATATTCCAACTTTGAAAAAATTTTTCCGCCACTATTTAGTGCTGAATTTGTGCCAATTTGTGCCGTTGAAATGGCTTCGATATCATGAATAGTTTTCGAGTTATGAACAATATTGTGTTTCATTAACGGCGCCATCTATGAGAAGAAGCAAGTATTGTTTTGCTTCATTATAGGTCAAATATGTCGGCCTCACATATGTGATTTCTGTTACATAATAACTTCCCATGAACTTATAAATAGACCTCTGATTATTTAGCAAACAATTCCTTGCGTTAATCGAACAATCTATCGTTTTCAATGGTGAAAATATGTTGAATCCGGAAAATTGTTGAGTAATATTATTTCTAAATAATATAATATATTGATATGGAATTCCAGATTGAATAATAGTATATTGATTTATGGTCTATGAGCGGTAATGTAAGTCATAACACTCATAACACACACAGATGAATTTCCTGGGGTGCTTCGGGACTTTTAACTAAAATTTTTGTCACAGTTTTAGGAAAACTGATTTTCAACCCGGTTCAATATTCGATCTTTAAACTGGCTAAATTCGATTCAATTGATTCAGAAGGTCCGTAAATTACCAAAGTGAATTAAATTCACCAGTAAATGTCAAATCAGAGAAATCGCCGAATGTGCCGTAGATGCCATATATCGGAACGTCCTTTTAATAAAAAACTGACGCTCACGAAGCAGCCGTTTCAACTAGCCAAGCACGTGTTAGATCGTCCCGTTTGATGTTTGCCGCCACAGGCTATCCGCTATATTACAGGAAAGTGAATCTGTGAAGGAATATATTTTTAATCGTATTTATTATTAAATTTGGAATTCCATATCGAAATACAGGGTGCGGCACGGAGGATGGATGGTTTTAAAAAAATAATAAAAGCGTTAATTTTTACTCAAAAACACATTTATTGACGGAATCAGATTCTCAAGGAAATAGCATTTGAGACAGTCAAGTGTGGAAAATCACATCAGGCATGTGGTGGCCGAAATCGGTGATGCAGTGCTGGAGGCGCTCTTGGAAGTTCGCGTAGACTCTCTCCAACATCGCTCTCTCAACTTGGGCAACTTCCACGCGAATAGCCCTTTTCAATTCGTCCAGAGTTCGGGGCTTGGTCTCGTATACTCTAGCCTTGAGGTGTCCCCATAAGAAAAAATCGCATATGGATAAATCTGGGGACCGGGGAGGCCAATGAACATCGCCAAACCTGGAAATAAGGCGACCAGGGAAGAGAGGGCGAATAACGTCCATTCATGCTCTGGCTGTGTGGGCGGTCGCCCCATCCTGTTGGAACCTGGTAAATAAATGCTAGGAACACACGAGTCTAACGGCACCTTCCCCACTTCTCTCGTCCTCAGTGGGGGAAAGTTATGCCCATCTGAAAAACGTCCGCCCTCCGTGCCGCACCTTGTATAATATTATTTAGAAATAATATTACTCAACAATTTTCCTGGTTCAACATATTTTCACCATCGAAAACGATTGATTGTTCGATTAACGCAAGGAATTGTTTGCTAAATAATCAGAGGTCCATTTATAAGTTCATGGGAAGTTATTATGTAACAGAAATCACATATGTGAGGCCGACATATTTGACCTATTATGAAGCGAAACAATACTTGCTTTTTCCCATAGATGGCGCCGTTAATAAAACACAATATTGTTCATAACTCGAAAACTATCCATGATATCGAAGCCATTTCAACGGCACAAATTGGCACAAATTCAGCACTAAATAGTGGCAAAATTTTTTTTTTCAAAGTTGGAATAATATGTTGGTGCCAACTTCACGCCGGCTGAAAAACAACAGTCAATATCTCAAAAACTACAAATGGTAGAAATGTCATTTTTACGGCACAAATGGTCACAAATTGGGCACAAAATATTGGTATCAAAATTTTTTCCAAGTTGGAATATGTTGGTGCTAAGTGTGAAGCTGGCACCAAGACATTCGAACTGAAATAACTAGAAAACTACAAGTGATAATGAAGTCAATAAAACGGCACAAATGGGCACAAATTGGGCACTAAATATTGGCATTAACAGTTTTTCGAAATCGAAAAATGTTGGTGCCAAGTGTGAAGCTAGCACCAAAAGCTTCAAACTCGAATAACTCAAAAACCATAATGGTGCTGAAATTGATTCATACGGCACAAATGGGCACAAATTGGGCACTAAATATTGGGGATTATTTCAGTATTTGTGCAGACTTTTTTTCGCCAACTTCACGCGGCCGTTCATGCTGATCTGATAAACCAGTAACAGTAGACGCTTTGGAAGGCAAAATAACTCGTATAATTGCTGAAATAAGGCCTGAAATACCCGAAAAAGTGGTCCAAAATTGGTCTGGTCGAATGCGGTTCCTCAGAGCTGTAGTCGTGGTGCCACTAGCGAATCCAAGGGGGGGGAGCATGGGGGCAGAACAAGCGAGGTCCATGCCAATATGCAGAATATAGTAATTTCACGAATTTCACTTCGTGGAGAGGTGTTGAGGTCTAGAGCTGGTAGAGTGTGTTCACCGGGTGGAATTTTCTCCTCCCTGTTACTATCCCACCTAATCGCATTTGACAGTACAGTCGAGGATGATAAACTCATTACAGAGGAGACACTATCCACCACAGAGGCCTAGTGTGAAAGGAAAAAACCAGGTGTGAACTCGATCAGGACCTTGATAGTGTGTTCCCCCAGAAGAGGAGAACTATTACCAATTATTTCTGCCTTAGGTATACGCTGATAATAAAGGGTTTTCGAATAAGAGATGTTATTTTAACATTCAAAGAAAAATGCAATTATTATGCATTATGAAGACGATGGTATGCCGTTAATAATAAAAAATAACAAAAGCCGAATAACCACCAAAACTACAGGACCAAACAATTTTCCATAACCAAATCGCAAAGTGGCTGCCTTCTCCTCGATAGCTTCACGAATTCCATCTTTAAGGTCTTGGATCGACGCTGAGCCGTGGCGTAAACCTTCTCTTTTACATGGCCCCAAAGAAAGAAGTAAAGTAGCTAGATGTTAAATGGTTAAATCACATTATCTCGGTGGCCAATTGTGATAACCCCTTCGAGAGGTAACACGCCCTGAAAACTTTTCACGTGAATGAGCAATGATTTCGTTGCTTTTGTAGCACGTAGCGCCGTCTTGTTGAGAATAAACGCTGTCCAGATCGGTACCATCCAATTCCGGCCATAAAAAAATCATCTATCATCTCTCGATAGAGCACCGGACCAAACAGTCACACCATGAGGATAAGGCGGCTTTTCAACAATAACTCTTGGGTTTTCCTAGCCCCAGATGCGACAATTTTGCTTGTAGACGAAGCCACCGAAGTGCAAATGGACCTCCTCACTCAAGATGATTTTTCGCTGGAATTCCGCATTTTCATGCATTTCAAGGACCCAAACAGCAAAGACACGACGTTTCTGAAGATCGGCCGGCTTGAGTTCTTGTGTTAACTGAACTTCATAAGCCCTTAGACCCAAATCTTCATGCAAAGTACGGTGTAATGAGACTAATGAGTAATGACGTTTGTGGAAATCTAATTCCAAAGAACGACGACGAATAGACCAACCTGGGTTTTCACTTTCGACTACAGCAGCAATATTCTCGGCCGTTTTTGAGCGACTTGCACGCACATCACTGACTTGTTCGAACACTCTCAACAGCTCAAATTTCTCCACCAATTTCTGTATTGCGGTTCGGCAAGGAGCTTCACGATGACTCAGAAATGTTCGAGTCTCTGCCAAATTTTCCCCATTCTTTAAGTGAATTTTAAAAATTTCAATGCGTTGTTGAAGCGTGTATCGTTCCATTTTCATTAATGGCGTAGTTCATAGATGCATAGAAATAAATACCTGGTGTAACGACTCCTTACTTAAAATCTCGACCAAAATTTGTAGAACAAAACGGCACTCTAGATTTGAGTTCTCGGTTTACTTCCGGAATAATCCGCAATATTTTATCGGTCGTGGCGCTACTGCGGCACTGGAAAATAGCGCGACCCCTTTCGGGAGAAATGATAAGTAGTTCAAGAACTCAGATTTTCGATCGACAAGAAAGTCTTAAGCAAAATCTAATCAGTGCCAACATCAGGTATTCTATGCATCTATCGTAGTTCAATTCTACACCTCAAATGTCAAAAAATTACATTTGAGGTGTAGTGACATTTACCGAAACACTATTCAAAATAACATCTCTTATTGGGAAACCCTGTTTCATCCACGGAGGAAACTACACATTTACTAAACTGCTCCACATGAGTTAAGGATATTGACTTAAATCGCAAAAAAATATAATTTCAAGTTGCAAATTTTAATTTAATTTTAGCCTGTAGGTCTGCAGCGTATACAGCTGAGAAAAATCGAGTAAAATAACGAAATTTTATTTCCAGAGAATTCAAGCATTTTGAGACTTTCAAAATGTATGGCCTCCACGGGCATCAATAACAGCTTGACATCTTCTTTGCATACTACACACGAGGTTGTTGAACATTTCTTGAGGAATTTGGTTCCATAAACGGGGCAGAAGCTCTCTCAGATCATTTAGGGATTCTGGGGTAGGTGGATTATTATATCTAATCTTCTTTGGAGCATTTCCCATGCAAGTTCTATGCAATTCAAATCTGGTGAGAGCGGAGGTATTGGTAAATGTGGAATACCAAGCTCCTCGCGCGCATTCTCAACTATGGCTCACGGTGCGGTCTAGCGTTATCGTCTAGAAATTGAAAAATTTCACCAATAGCAGCGTGAAAATTTAGCACAACATTGTCAATGACATGCTCCCTATAGTGTGAGGCGGTCATATTCCCAGGACAAATGTGTAGATCTGTGCGCCCGTTGAAACATATCCCGGCACATACCATACACTACCCCATCAGAATGGATGGACTTCTTGGACATAGCGACGATTACGGGATATGCGTGGGATTGTCCATACCCTTTTTCTTCGAGAATCTGAAAATCGTCCATATCTGGATTCATCAGTTAAACGGACTCTACGCCATTGATCGTTCCAATTGATATGTTGCCTTGCCCATTCCAGTCTTTTACGCTTATGGTCACGTGTTAATGGAACTCCTCTTAATGGACGTCTAGAACCTAGATTCACCCCTCTCAAACGTCGTCTGATGGTTTCGATGGAAACTTGGACCCCATCTGCATTTTGAAGAGTATTCCGTAGCATTCTACAGTAGATTCTCGCCGAAACGGCGATGAAACGATCCTGAGCAGGTGTTGTTTTTCGTCGCTCACCAAGCCTTGGTCTTTCCAATACGGAACCTGTCTCCCTGAACCTATTCCAAAGTCGAGATATCACACTTTGGCTGACTTGGAGCCTTTTCCCTACAACAATCTGAGTTAGACCAGCCTGTAGCATTCCGATAGCCCTATTAGCCTCAGCGTTTGTTAATTTACGTCTTGGCATTTTCAGAAAACTGATTTCAAATCGAAGCCGTTGATAAACTGACTTCATTTCAATAAGAACATTCATGAAGCATATGCAAAGAACCAAACTTCAGGAAAAAGGCGACCAGATTGACGAAATGTCTCATACTGATTTTTATTGGATCGATTCAAGTTGTTGAGTTTGAAATGATTTTACAGCGATTTTCTCGAAGATTACATACTTTTAAAAACGAGTGAATACGATATCCCTAACTCTTGAGGAGCAGTATATTCGCGTGAAGCTCGAATACGTCATTTTCTTTCTTTGTTTTGAAATTATCAGGAAAACGAAATTTCGAATGGCCATTTCCACGCATTTGCCGCGGCATTCGAACCTATCCTGAAATTTGACCAAGGAATCGTAAACTGCGAGTCTACCTATTGTCGATCGAGATCAATCTCCGCTCAAAATATATGAGGAAAATGCCCTCGTTTAAGTGGATGAAGATCTCAAAAATGATCTCCTGCAAAAGATTATACAACGAATATCTCTACACGTCATGCATTTTATTAACGTTTTTCATTGCATTATCAAAATTCGATTCAGCTTAATGGTAGGTGGGAATGAAGTTAACGACACTCAGATATTCATATCCATACGATCCTGCGTGATGCTCAATAATTTAATGAAAGAAGGCATCAAAGTACCTTGTTTCAACATTTACCGAGTCAAATCTAAATATTATTTCTATAACTATCAATTGGTTTCGCGGTAGGTATATGATTTCATTGGATATATTTGTGCTGTAAAATTTTATGGTATGAATTCAAACACTGATAACGACAAGGTAGTAAAAAGAGAATCCATACGAAAACGAATTGGTGAACTTTATGATCTTTTCAGTGTACTCAACTACCAGAGTTCTAATTTACTAGTTAAACACATAAATAGCTCAGTGAATAATGTCTTTGACTTCTGTGAAATTTCGAATCAACAAATGGATTTTGATTTGATGTTGAGCGTACCAATATATTCCCGATTCAAAACGTGAGCATTCCACTTCGTATGGTTAGCTTTTACTAGGTGGTTTAGGTTTAGATCAGGTTACGTTTAAACTTCAAACCTCAGAAGCTAATCACACTAAGCGTTCTTTATAAGGGGTTTTCCAATAACTGGTGTTATTTTGACATTTAAAAGATTGCTAAGTCGAGGCGTACCTAAGCCGAGACTTAGCAACACAGAGTCCAGGAATGTGGCTTTTCCTACGAGGTAAAAATACTTTTTTTCCGCAAATCGTTTGAAATTCGACAGATTTTGATCAATTCTTAAAAAAATCGCGAATTATTCCATTCATAAATAAATGGAGCTTTGAAATTCGGAATGGAATTGGTTGCGTTACTATGGACATGGACACGTATTAATGCTGAATTGTCAAACTTGACGAATATTAATTTAATTGCTGGTCTTTTCGAATACAAAACAGTGTAAAATGATGAGTGATGATGAATTTTCCATTTCTGGGACTCGTCCAGAGCAGTTTGAGGCAGTGAATACTGCTTCATTAGAATTATTGCCGAAGAAATCTGTACGAATATGCTTATGTAGAACACTGACAACTGTAAGGAAATGTCATTTCCTTACAGTAAGGAATATAACATTGTTTTCCGGGTAGGAAAAGCCTCACATTTCTGGACGATTGTAAAGACTACTAAGTCGAGGCGTAAGCCGAGACTTTTCAACACAGAGTCCAGGAATGTGGCTTTTCCTACGAGGTAAAAATACTATTTTTCCTCAAATCGTTTGAAATTCGACAGATTTTGATCAATTTTTAAAAAAATCGCGAATTATTCCATTCATAAATAAATGGAGCTTTGAAATTCGGAATGGAATTGGTTGCGTTACTATGGACATGGACACGTATTAATGCTGAATTGTCAAACTTGACGAATATTAATTTAATTGCTGGTCTTTTCGAATACAAAACAGTGTAAAATGATAAGTGATGATGAATTTTCCATTTCTGGAACTCCGTCAGAGCAGTTTGAGGCAGTGAATACTGCTTCATTAGAATTATTGCCGAAGAAATCTATAGAGAAAATTACAAATATGCTTATATGTAGGTAGAACACTGACAACTGTAAGGAAATATCTTTTCTTTACAGTAAGGAAATGAAAATTTCCTAACAGTTGGGAAATCTTGGCTTTTTTCATGACAAATTTTTTAAGGAATGTCAACATTTCCTAGCGATTTGCGGAAAATGAATATTTCCTAACAGTCGGGAAATCTTGACTTCTTCTATGAAAACTTTTGTTAGGAATGTCAAAATTTCTTAGCGATTTGCGGAAAACAAATTTATCTTCGAGATGTAAACGATGAAAGTCGGTAATGAAAAACATGTGTTAACTCATTGAAATAAATATGTAATCTCAGGGGCGCTACAAACAACCCTAGTTCCTGCTCTACGGTACAATTCGACTGACTTTTTCATGTGGAAATTGCATTTTCTTCACATAATACCACTTTCTTACCAACCAATATATGGAGCAATGCATAAGTATCCATAAAGATAAGCCAGACAACTATTCAACAATTAATGCCCCTAATAACAAATAATTGCTTACCATTCTGATAACCCAGGACCTTGTCGTTCCAGGTATTACCGGCGTAATCTGTTGGGACATACAGGTAAGAGGGGAAATACCTCCGTCCTTTTCTGTGTAGGAGCCCCGTGAAAATGACGTCATAATATAATAGTTCACGTAGTAAGGGAGAAAGCAAAACAAGTTGCTCCGTGAGCTTGAAAAGGGAGCTTAGTGTAGGTTAATGCAAACGTCCGCTATAGGTGGAGTACAGTGCTGATTGTCAAGCTCCAAATGTTGTTCGATATGTGACGGAGGTGTGTACCAAATATTTGCGATGGGTGCAAATTTTATGTATGGGAGAACTACATAATGTGCTCTCCACCTAGAGATGATGGAAATATCATCAGTTGACTCTCATTCTTGAACACTTTGGACGGGTGAGATTATTTGAAAAGCTCTTAAGGAAGCCGAATTGATGTTCGTGACCACTAGATCTTTATACCTTTTTGTCGAATGGGAATCAGTCCTTTGTTACATTTGCGGATAGCGCAGCTACATGACTGTCGAATGAGTCATCCTTTAATGATTGTGGATAAGGGTGGAAGATTGATTTAACTTATTTATCAATATTGTCAACTTCTTCAGGTGATGAGGTATTTTTCATATAGCTGGTAGCTAAATTTTTTCCACACCACTGAAGAAAAAAAAATGAATCCGAAAATATATTTTTTTCTGTAAAAATTTGAAGAATGAATATTTAAGCTATCGTTTTCTATTCAACTTTGCGTGGATCTTATCTTTAATCATTGAGTTCAGGTTTAGTACCCATCTTTGTTGATGACATAGAGATGATAATTACGAATATTTTCTTGAATTTTTCTGAACCATAAGTCTCAAAAATTTGAATAAAATTCATTTGTTGTCCCCAAGATCAGAGCTTCTATTCAATGAACCACAGGCTCAATTCGAAATTCTTTTTTATAATTTTCTCCCCAAATCCTCTTGAAAATGAGGATTAGTTCATTTGAAATATACGTCCTTCATTGGGTCACCAGAACTAAATATCTTTTCGTGAAAACCACAACATAAAAAACTGTTTTCTGGAAGATTATGAGGAAACTTACTGCGACAGACAGAGAACTGATTCATCATTGCATATGAGGGACCCTGAAAATTATGGTAAATGACCATTTTATCCTGTTTACACACGAACTAAGATTATTCAGTCGATTTTTATCTGAATCATAGCCGTTTTAATCTCGTTTAACCGATTATTTTCTGTGTTTCTCAAGTTAAAACCCATCGATTGATTGGTGAAATGCTCCAGAATTTGAAGCAGAAGTTTGAGAAAAATTCAAACCATTGTATCAGAGTTGGCGAGGCTCATTTTAAGCAAAGTATACAGCTCCACAAAAGTTAACAAGAAGTTAAGTCCAGAAATTTTGAGACTGTTTCAAAAGTTTCCATTTTTTCACTAATGTTTTGAATATGTGAAATCTGAATGTTCACTCACTTATTTGACTTATTTTTTTGCCAATCTCTTTCATTAATATTATCGATTAAGTTTCACAGTTTCAGGTGAAAATTTATTCTTAGTATCTATTCGTAGTAAACGCCTTCGCATACTTTCAATCAGATTATTGCTGTCGCCTTGATCAGTTTCTCTCAAGCGTTGAAAATCCGTCTGGATTCTTGAAGTGTAGATGGAGGTGGTTCATGAGAATCTAAAGATTGATATTGATGGGATGTCGCATTATCGTCAAAAAATAAGATATTTGGCCCAATAGCAGCATAAAACAAAGGAATAATATTCTCAATGACTTGCCCCATGTGAATCTGCGCATTCGGCATCAACAATTTAGTACCACGTTAATTGAAACAAATTCCTTACCGAACAGTAACTGTACAACCTCTGGACAGGTCTGCACATTGGCCCATCTCAATCGAAGCCGCATATGATTTTGAGTTAGTGGAGTACTTTTCAAAAGTTGTCGAAAATATAGACTAACGCCTCCAAGACTTCGAAGAACTGTTTCAATCGAAAACGAAGCAACAGAAGCAATTTTTTCTCTTGTGCAGGAGTTGTAGATCTTGGGGTGGACGTCCACTTCTCGGTCTTCCGGTCACGTTCCCACTTTCTCGATATTGTTGAATTTGAAAATTTGTTTGTCGCGCAGAGAGATGGTTTTTATATTTAGAAAAATGTCTCCCTCAAGAATAAAATTGAGGGGTCCGAGCAAATTCAGATTTTCCACCACATAAAAGACCTCTTTCTTCCCGATGTGACACCCTGTATAGGCTATTCGCGTGGAAAACACCTCTTGGCTCTTGGCCTACTAGCCATTGGAATAGGTGGGAGTCTGATTCGAAAATATTGCACAAATTTATTCGAAATGTTGAAATGTAAACATAGGCAGATTAACATCAGAATTATAAATTTGTTTATTTTCGTTATAAGGTGGAATGAAGATCCCGAATACCATCATCCTGTAGCACGGCTATTTCCACGGAGCTTGCCCGTTGAACGATCATCGCTAGCATCGACTCGACGCGACGCTCGCGGGCTAGGACGACGTCGGAGTTCCGCCGTTGCTAGCTGTTGTAATTTTTACATAGAACTGGGATTCTTATACTCCATTCACCTTCGTAAAGTTTCCCGGTTGTTAGGTTATGGACATTTTCCTGTCAGATAACTAAGCAACGTTGTCCTCTCTACATAGAGGTTGTAGTGATTACCTACGTATTTATTAAAAAATAAAATGCTTATTTACTTTGGGAAAATAATGAATTTGAGAAAATATTATGTGAATTCAATAATTCCAAAGACCAGGCGAATATTGAAGAAACTTTTTTTCTGTGTTAATACTGGAAATATTTTACGTACCTATATAAACATGACTGGAAGATTCATTTATGCTCTTTTCTTGTACGGAAATCAAGAATCGAGTGTTGAAATTTCACTGAAAAATAATGGACAGAATAGTCCGTTACTTTGTGATAGTTCATTCGAAAAAACAATGAAAGTACTCGAATAACCCGACAGAAAAACTCCTAAACAAACAGACGGACCTATGGATTTCCCCACTTTTCAAAATTCTCAAGAAATAAGCCCACAGAAGACATTAAAATACCTTTTTGCACAACTTGAAATACTCCAATATAAAAATATAGTCGTACTACGAAACCTGTGTCACAGTTAAACTTTAAAAGAACTTACTCCATTCACAAAGTTAAAAGAGAGTAGATAGAAATTAGCATTGGCAACTTCTTTGAGAATTATTTTGACATTGCCGATATTTCACGAGTGCTAACCTGCGTCAGTTTTAAATAAAAAACTTGATAAACCTAAATCGTGGCCAACCTGGATACTTTATAAAAGTGAATGGAGTATACAGGGTCTTTCACGAGGAACCTCACCCATATTTATACGGGAAACTACTGAACGTATTTTCATGAAATTTAATGGATATTTTCTGAGTTAATATCCACTTTAGGGCAAGGGTGTGATGCATACACTCACATTATTTTTTAACGTAGATTCAATATCTGACATAAAAAATGGGGTTCTCATTTGAAAAAATTGATTTTTCACGATTTTGTCATCCCTAACTTTGAAAGCGATTTTTTCACCCCCTGTATCATGAATCGCGATTTCGATTTTTAAAGTGGATACATCAATCTTACATCTTGAAAAATCCCAAAAATGAAAATTTTCCATCCAAAAACCTCGAAGTTATTCTTGTTTCAGCGGAGCTCTATTTTCGATTTTTTTTTTCGAATTTTCCTGCTCAGAGAGAATTTTCCAACCAAAACTGAAAAATGTTACATCAAAATAACTTGAAATTTTCTAAGGAATCTATTTCTGCAATAAAAAAATGGTGTTCTAATTTGAAAAACGGAAGTTGACGTCATTTCCGGAAAAACCGGAGGTGCTCATGCCTTGAAAATATTTTAGATTTCATCAGCATCGTGAAATACTTATAAGTGCTGAATTTCATGAAAATACGTTCAGTAGTTTCCCGTATAAATATGGGTGAGGTTCCTCGTGAAAGACCCTGTAGATGTTATCATCATATTAAGTTGACCTCTGCGAATGCATCCATCCTAATTTCTTCGCATTCAATTTGTCAGATGTAGGTGATAGGGTTAAGACTGAGGAGTATTTTTTTTTCAATTTCCTAAATTATGGACTAACTTTTTGAGCGCTCGTTCCACATAAACGAGGGGTTCATCATTCCGTCACGATGTCTGTATTTTTCGAATTCTGAGCAGATAATGGTCTAGAATCGACAAGGCTGGACTCACTGATCACGAATTTGTGGTCCATTCGATCTTTCCGTCCGTACGACCGGCAGGCCGTCAACACAACTCTTGAACGAATAAACCTAGTTCGATCGAGATGAAATTTTACATTTGAATGAAGAATAACCTATTCAACTATTTAACGAGAATGGTCTCAATCGACTAGGGTCGAGTCATTGATCTGGGATCCGTGGTTAAATCAAGTTCTGTCCGTCCCTCTGCGAACACGATAATTATCGAACGGATCAACCTGGAAACTTGTACATTTCAGGGTAGGTTCATATCTGAATTGTGGTATTTATAGCTGGGGAAGAAATATGAGTGCCCTCAAGACATCCTCTAACTTCAATTTGAAAAAAATCAAGCTTTTAGGTGAAAAATTGAGGGCGTAAACTTGGAAAAATGAAATGCACATTTTGAATGGAAAATGGGTGCCATCAGTGGCGTACCCACGGGGGGGGGATAAGGGGGATATATCCCCCCCCAGGAAGATCAATTGTTAGGCCCAAAAGAATGTAATTTCATAAAAGCGAATTCTCCGTAAAATATAATATTATGAGAGTTGTAAAGTTCCTGACAATATAACATATTCGCTTCGGTGACTGTATACCAAATTATTAATAAAAATGAAAGACATATGAAGCCTTCCGAGTGCCGCAACTATCGCAGCGATTGGCGGCACATCAAAACAAGCGATTTAAGTGTGAATAAATCTTATCGAGACAGGACGTTTTCGGCTCCAGATCCCTTTGTCGGCCGATAATACTGCGTTAAATTCGCACTTGGATCAGTAGGGTGATATTTTGTTTACTGGTATGAAGTAGATGAGTAGACATTTTTCTATTTCATTCCTTGAGACGACCTGTAGGAATTTGTCCTGAGTTGACATTGCCTTCCATTCATCATAATTCGTTTAATTGTTACAGAGGTGTGTTGAATTTTTTTAATAGAGGTTCAGGAAAAAATCGTCATAAGTAAAAAAACTTCTTTGGCGGACTTCATCAAACGAAGGAAATTTGATGATTGCGAAACAAAATCGACAAGTTTGGCAACTGGAATCCGCTAGCCATGATGTCTATACACAGGGAATTGCCAATTTCCGAGAATGAAATTATTGATGATATAGCAAGAAGACCAAGGCGACTTTGTTTTATGATATCAAACCAAAATTTCTGATAATAGTATATTATTCAATGAGCGGTAATGTAAGCCATAACTCACGCAGATGAATTTTGCAGCACGAGCCCTCAGGGCCAGGCGAGTGGTGTAATTCATCAAGTGTGTTATGACCATTACCGCTAATCGAATACTATACTTTATCTTCGACTTCTTCAAAATTGACAACAGTTGTCAAAAGCGATCTCTGTGGTCGAGAATCGTAAAAAACATCAAAAATTCACGGTTTCCAATTGCAATTTTTGGATATTCAGACCGAAGGAAATGTAAAAACGAATGGCGAGAACGTTACCTTGATATCTGAAATAGTGTTCCCTATCGATCCGACTTTTTTAATTCATTTGGTACACTGTTTTTCCTATTTGTATTAGATAACACATTGGCGTGAGTTATCATAACTATCGGGGTTGATTTATAGATACTATTACAGCTCGAAATCAGTAGAATAATGGACACATTATTCTATGGGAGAAGATGAAAATTTATTCATGTTTTGCAATTAAAAAAATATTATTATTATTTGTTTCATATCCCCCCCCAAGACCGATGTCTGGGTACGCCACTGGGTGCCATAGCCGTCGGCCAGTGTAGAATATAAACACCTCCCAAAATGTCATTGAAATATTCAAAAACAGACCAGATTCCAAGGGATTAACGAACGAAAAAAAATCCCAATATTTCTGAAACAGCAGATCCAGGATCAAACACAGCTGCATTAACAGGTGTCCAAACTGTTTCTTAATTGTATTCTTGGGGTGGAAAATGCGAATATACCTACAAGGGGTATATCCGCTTGAGGATGAACGAGCGCTACAAAGGTCCTGATATTCATTTCTATTGATATTTTTAAGATATTCGATACCTCTTTGAAGGTAGACGAAATAATTTTGAAAAATATTTATGGGATTCACATGAGTTGAGCGATTCAACTCCTGCTTGGCGAATGTCATCCTCTAAATCTAAACACTGACAAGAAAACCACTCGTGAACAGTGATTTCCCGATTCCCAGTAAAACCACGCGGAACATCAGGCAACACCGCTTTCGAACTGCGAAAGCTCCAATACTCTCAAGCTCCTCCACCAGAGCGCGAAATATCCGACGCACAATTGTGTTCCGTTCAATCAAAATGATGTGCAAGTAAAGTTTTCAGTGCCTTCTATCTCTATTCATCGGAATTGCTGCTCAATATCCGCTCTAAAGGTGAGTATGTAGCGCTTTCCCCAGGTTTTCCCTTCATCGGTTTGTTATTGTTTTGTACCTGTCAAATTGACGAACTAAGGTCTTTTACCCGAATTCGCACCCTTAAAATATGTTAATTGGATGAATTAGATCGTGACCTTTTCTATTGTAAAAGTTCTTTACAATTTTACAGCTGGAAAACTGTGCTCTCCTTTTCAATCCTTTTTTGTTCAAGTCGTCTTTCAACAGGTCTTCATTGTCTCTTAATTCTTACTCAATAATCAAGAAAAAGAAAATGGATATTCGGTGAGATTCACTTGGAAATTCACGTTTGTTTATTTGGGGACATGAGAAATCCACGGGGTTATAGCTGACGGTCCTGTTTGCGCATGTTCTGGCCCTGCGATAACACAAAACGAATGGCAACCTCACAACCCTACGGTGTCGTGACCTAATTTCATCTTGGTTCGGAAATTTGGGACAATACGTCTGAGGGTTCCCATAGAGATGGATCTTCTTCTGATCGAAAGGGAGAAGGCAATATTTGCATTTTATGTGGGTACATTTTCATCAATGCTTCAAATTTATTCAATATACCTTTGAAGGCCTCAATTTGTACGACAATAGTTGAATTGAAGAACAATTAATAATTATCAGCAAAAATAACAAAAAACAACAATTCTCAGGTTATCATCAGATAAACCGAAAAATGGGGCGAACTGTGTAGCAAAATAAATATTTCGAACTATTCTGAATGCTGCTTGAATTCCGGGGCCAATAGGATCGGATCAATTATTTTCGAATTACTGAGAAAAAAATCAGATGTCTATATCTCCGAACGAAGACTTTGTCTAGGTAACAGTCTCTCAATCAAAATCAAAATTCTCTTTTTTTATAGAGGTTCAACAAAACCACGACTATTGCCATAAAATGCTTCTGTTTTGTTGCACGACATTGTTATACAGTCTTTGATATTGATTTAGACATTGTCAAGAATCATTCCAAGTTTCCAATTGGAAAAACATCGATAATCTATAATTTTCTTCTCAATTATCAATAAACTCATGTCTCTGTTTTATTATTTATTTATTTATTCAAATTAACGTTTCTCAACAGCTATGGCAATTGACTTAGTAGACAATATAACATCAATATAGATTCAAATAATTGAGTACAGTTGTCTCTATTCTGAATATGTAGGTACTTTCGTCGAGGTATCCATAGAGTGAATTTTGAGATCATAATCCGAAAAAGTGAATCATAATAGGAAAACTCATTGCTTAGAAAAAAACTATTTTTAAAGAAGTTTTCATCGAATTTCTCATCCTGACATCAGAAATACAAATCCGGAAGTACAATAATAGGTTGTCCTTTTTCTCACACCCTACGCACTCAATATCCGGAAAGAATCAAGACGAAAGAAGCGCTGAATAGGGTGTTGTTTACCCCCAAAATGTGCTAGTGGGTCCTTGGCCAAGTGGGTCAAGGATTCAGATTGTAAATAATGGGGCCTGCACACGCGTTGAGTCCTGAAAAAGTGGGTCAAACGCGTCTAGGATATCGGAGAATACTGCAGATGCGATGAAGTTTTCCAATATTGTATCATGGATTTTTTATTTCCTTCTCATTTATTTCTTGTTTTTGTAGAACGATCGCAAACAAATTGGTATTGGAAAACGATCCAAGGAAATTAGCAAAATATGTCCTTCAGAATTTTTAGGTTGCAAACCTTATGCGGCCATATTCCTGAAAGTCGGAAGATAATTTCATGGTAGAATTCCAATGAAAAATCATCAATGATGTGCCTCATTCCTTTTACTTTATCTTTTCTCCGTTTATGGGGAGATATTTTCGCTTTAATCTATGAAAATGTTCGATGTTTGCATGCTTCTTGGCATAAACCTGTGCCTTCAGATAACCCCACAGCCAGAAGTCTTAAGTGAAATGCTCCAGGTTTACTAATTCCCATCTCTCAACTTTCGATCTGTCACGTCATATTTATGTGACATTATGTCTGTCAAACATGGCGCGCAATTCAAATCTTGCGCTCATATTGAAACACCCTTTAGCTCAGGTGTAGTAGAACGATACACAGAAGAATTTGATTATGTGCGAGTTGAACTCCCTTGAGGATTTTTGTTGTTCAATATACATACTATGGCCCTGAAATCCTACTGAATTTAGCAAAATCCCATTTTCCCGTGAAGAAAATATCTCTAATTCGAAAATTGCCTACGCGAAACGAAATGAGATATAAATAATGAATGGAACTTTCACGGTTTCGAAAACTATACAGAGTGTTTCACCATAAACTGGACAAACATATATTGCCGTGTAGACGACACCGAGGAAGTCATTTTTGCCTTATGACATATACCCCGTTTTCGACGCATAAGCGAGATACAGGGTGTTTAATGTCAACTTTGAGCAATATTCTGATAACTGTGGTGAGTTATGCGTGACATTTGAAATAACGGGTACTGGTTACATCTTAGTATTTTTTAGGACTCAATTCAATTGTAGTGTAGAATTCTGAAAAAAATCTCAAAATGGCGGAAAGCCTTCAAAGTTTGATTTTTTTTTCTCGGTTGCCAATTTGAAAAGCACTATTTCAACGTCCTTGATTTTCTAAGATTTTCCGTCAAAAATATTTTTCAACATTTGGATTCAACTTTTTTTTTGGAATTTTTGGAGTTCTGAATACTTGGATGAAAACAGAATTAAAAAATATCAATTCGTTTTCTTTTTGTAGCCTTCCAAAGATTACGCTAGGAGAACTTTCATAATTTCTATTCAGAAAACTGGAGGCCGTACGAAGGCCAAATTTAGGCTAATGAGCTGTCAGAGTGACTCGGACGGAAATATGAATTTATAAACCAAAAAATTTTTTTTCAAAAAACTCTGGTGGGAATCGAACTCTCCACTTTCGTTTTACTAGCGTCGCTTTGGTAACGGAAATTTATAAGATTGAAATAAACCCAATTCATACTCGTAGAGAGTTCGAATCCTAGCAAAGTTTTTTGAAAAAAATTTTTTTGGTTTATAAATTATTCATATTTCTGTCCGGGTCATTCTGGCAGACCATTAGCACAATTTTGGCCTTCGTACGGCCTCCAGTTTATGAAAGTTCTCCAAGCGTAATTTTTGGAAGGCTACAAAAACAAAACCAATAGATATTATTTCATTCTGTTTTCACCTCAGTATTCAGAATGAAAGATAGTTCAACCATGGAAAATATCAACAATTTCGGCCGAAATTTTTTTTTCACTTAAGACATGTAAAGTTCGAATTAAAAAAAAATTTTTCACGGAAAATCTAAGAAAATCGAATACGTTGAAATAGTAGGTACTCTCCAAATTGGCAACCGAGGAAAAAAAATTCCAACTTTGCAGGCTTTCCGTCATTTTGAATTTTTTTTTTCAAAATTCTACACCACAATTGAATTGAGCCCTAAAAAATACTAAGATGTGACCAGAACCCTTATTTCCAATGTCACGCATAACTCACCACAGTTATCAGAATATTGCTCAAAGTTGACATTAAACACCCTGTATCTCGCTTATGCGTCGAAAATATATATGGCATATGTCATAAGGCAAAAATGACTTCTTCGGTGTCGACTGACGACTACACGGCAATATATGTTTGTCCAGTTTATGGTGAAACGACAACTTTGTATAGATTTTTTTTATTAAGTGGTATGCCAATACTCCAAGATGTGGGAGGATATGTCTCCAAAAAAGGTCACTAATGTTTCTGTGTATTTTTGCCACAAATATCTTCACGAATGTGACGCATACAGAATTATGTCTGCAATTTCAACACGAACTCAGTAAAGCGTAACAAAACATAGTACCAAAAAAGTGGCAGTATTTTGGTCACGACAACCCAAGCCGGCAGCGAAATTCGATAATGTCCTGCACCATCCATTTGGACCAAACTATTGAATTGGGTCATTTGTCACGCTTGAATTCAACTATTTATGCCGGAGAATGTTCCTTTAGAATTTAATGCTTGTATGATTCTCAAGGTGTGCGTATTAGCTTTGCAGAGGAAGTTGAGTAATTTTTTTCCATTTCTGCCTTGAATCATGTTTGAATTTTTTATCGGGATCGGATATATTTCAATTTATTATAGATAGATGTTTGAAACTCAATTCAGAAGAACGGGGACGCTTTGAAATTGTTTACTGATCATCTTATCCATCCACAAATTGATATTATGAAAATTAGCAAAAGCCACACAGGAAAATTGCGGATAGTATTGGAAATTTATTAATTAACCTTTTTCAGGGTTTGGGGTTTTCCTTAGGGGGCCGATAACTAGGGCTGTTGTCATCACACGCGTCATCCGACCAAGGTTAAACCTAAATATCGTGAAACAAATACATAATTCAGAATGGACTTTTCCGTATGATTCTGAATGAATCCATTTTCAGTAGTAATTACCCAAGGACATTGAAAATTGTTAGAAAATTTTTTTTGACAGATTTCGAAAGCTTGTTGCTTGGAAACAGACCGACGCCGTAGGCGGAGGTCTGTTGCCTACAAGCAACAAGCTTGAGAAAGTTCTCATAAAATTTTTGAGCATTTATCAATGTCCGAGGGTTATTAGGATAGAACATTTTTGCTAATTATAGAAAAACTACAGAGCTAAAACAATTTATTCAAGGGTGCAATTAACAAAGGAACAATTAGGAAAATTTAATGAAGATCCAGACGTGTTAGTTTCTACAGGGTGTCCCAGAAGTGGCGCACCCATTGAGGGGTTCGATTGTGAAAAATATTCTAAGCCCAAAAATCCACGTTTGAAATTTTTTGATAACGTAGTTAATTAGTTATTAATTAATGAAAGTGACTAATGAGGAGCGCCCAACAGAAGAATAAGTAGGCAGAGGGAACGCGAGAGAGAGACGTCACAGAGCTGCTGCCGGCTTTTTGCGCAGTAAACCGAGACTGGCGTCTCACTCTCGCCTGCCCACTGCCTACTTGTTCTTCTGAAGGGCGCTCCTGATTGGTCACTTTCATTAATTAATTACTAATTAACTACGTTATCAAAAAATTTCAAACATGGATTCTTGGGCTTAGAATATTTTTCACTTTCGAACCCCTCAATGGGGTGCGCCACTTCTGGGACACCCTGATAACATGATGAAGATGTTTTTCCACTACGCATCATAATAATTTGATTATGATGTTCTGCGTCAATATTCAAGTAGGGTTTTATTGAGTGGGAATTTTTGTGACCCCTAATTTTTATAAGCTGTTGTTCTTGTACACCACTTTTGGCCAATCGACTAACGATGGAAGCGTCATGTTTTACTTCATATAAGTTTACTTCATATTGATTGATATGCAATAACGTATTCAGGGGGGTAATTACCTCTTCTCCATAGTCTTGCTCTTTTAGGAATAAAAGTTACATTTCTAGATTTGTTACTATCCTCTGAATATTCATAGTTTTGACCATGACAAGACTAGAATTTTCCAAGTTGCAGCACAACGGAAGAAGAGAACGAACGAAAAAAGTTACCTAGATTATAAAACCACAGGATTCTATTATGTTATGAATCATTACACTACAGAGGCGGGTGATTCAAGTGGTTAGAGGGTATAGAACTATTTCTAGTTTTATGTTCACATCATTTGAGATATGATTTCCTACTTTTATTTTGGTTAATGTTTGTTTGGGAAAAAATGGTGAACCTCCTTTCTGTTTTGTTTCATGTCAATAGTGTCATTAAAGAGAGAGATTGAATGAATTATCATGACTTGATAAGTTTCACAATGCATTCAAGCGCAATTTTATATTAAAACGTTTGTGATTTTTAGTTTTGAACCTGTTTCACTAGGATGAAAATCGGATTCGTATGGGTAATCAGGAGTGCTCATCTTTATTTTTTCGCATTTATTTTCAAATGTTTCTGAATCTCATCTCAGAAGATTTTGGAGACCTTGTATCTTACATCAACCTACTGTGGCCGGAAAATGTATACGCACACCACTGGACAATTATTATGGATTTGTCGCAAAGAAGATGTAATAATTATTCATCGTTAATTGATTAATAAGAGAACGCTGATTTCTTCGTGTTCGTACAAATATTTCTCGTATTAACCGTCTTACCTTGACTTTGTCGGATTTCTTGGAAATCGATAATAGTTTATGGGTATTTTGTGTGGAATATTCGGATCTCTATGTGTATCAATGTACTGATGAATCAGGAGCACTTAAACCATTGGCTCAATCCCCTCTTCTGGTTTTGGGATTCACAAAGAAGTTTTCATACCATACAGGACTTTCAGTATTCTACATATCCTCTGAGGAATAAGTTTCAATTGAGTGAATATTTTATGTTGAAAAAAAGGAATATTTCTCTTTTTATGAGAATGGTAAGTCATATAATGTAACGAATTAATCGGCTTCATAAATTCATTGCTTTCAGCATCATTTTTTTGGCATTCTTGATTATAAAGGGTAAATTTTCGACTTCAAAGCATGATTCTGGTATAATAAAAATTTGATTGTTTTGAATTTTTATAAACTCGTTCATTCATTCATGGTCGTTAACAGAACTGTAAAGCCACGTAAATTTAGCAGAGCCAATTCTATGATCTCATTTCGAGTACTTCGATATTTACGATTCTACATGAGATTTTCGATCAATAAAAACACAACACTGGTAATGAAATTCACGTTTTCATTGGTAATAAGTTGGAAAATTCATTCCAAAAAATTTTAATCAGGATTAGAATCATAATTATTTAGTTTCATGAATTTCTTTTCTATATCTAATGTTTAAATGCGAAAATCTGAAATTTTTTCTTCGATAAGATCGAAGCAAGAATGATGGTTCTGGTCCTTCTCTGATTATTATAATTTTATCAGTTTTACCGTCGTGGGAGCAGTTTACATTTGCATGTGAATTTCGAACCAATTTGCTGAATTGATTGTTCAAATCAACATTAGATGAGATAGCATAAACTGATACAGATCCTGAATGTTTTTCTCAAATTCTTCTCCTCTATGATTATAATATTTAATTACTTGGAAGGAAGAAGTTGAAGTGCGTGCTTGTTCCATTTTTTTTTCTATCCAAGCTTAATTGTCTGGCCATAGTATAAATTCTTATACTCGTCCTATGGTCCTGTGCAGTATGGCAGTGCTTGAAAGCTCACCTACAGGGATTGAAGATCATTGACACAACCGTCCTCACCCGGAGTTTGAGCCTCATATTAAACCAGAAATGAAAAAATAAATTTCCTTCCTTATTTTTTCCTTTCTAATCTAATTAGTTTTCAATTTTTGAAAATTTTTTCGTTCGTACTTTTGCGTTAGTTCTAATAGTTTCCAAAATATCAGGAAAAAACTGATAAAAAGGTGAAATATGCTTGGTTTTTATTATGTATATCATTAGAAGTCTCAATATCCTGATCGTTAACTGTCTCCACATTTTTGGAGTAGAAGAATTTGGTAATACCCTGAATACTTCGAATTTGAGGAATATTTCTATGATTGTGTCAAAAATTGTGAACAAAATCCGGCCATAACTTTTGTTTTTCAAATTAAAGCCCTATTTTTGGGAGCTTCTGGGATTTTGTTAATTAATATTACGAGTAGACTCCATTTCATTCAATATGTTTCTTCGCAGAATTCTGTTATCATATCATATATGAATTCTTATTTGCCTTGAAGCAGGTCGATACACTGATGTCTCTGTCTCAATCATCAACTCCCTTCTTTTGTTCTCCCTAGGTGCTTTTACACCATCAAAACTCTAGAAAGTTTACAACATGAAATATCTTCTCTGCTATATAAATGAGGATATTTCTCAATGAAAGCTCGGCAAATTCTACAATAATCATGTGGCATTCACCGTGAACATGAAATACATCCAAAATTTCATGATTTGAATGCAAAGTATTAATTCCATAAAATTAAATTGCGATATTTTCAAAAAAACGACTGCCGAAATACCCGAAAAAAGAACAAATGACATTAAACGATGGCCGCGAAAGTCACAACGAATTCATTTATTCATTCTGTTAGACATTCGACAATGTAAAATTAATGTGAATTCAATAAAAATTTTTTAGAAGGAAAGACAAGAAATATCCTTGAAAGCTATCACATGAATATTCTCCAGTGAAGTATTATTGTTTGCTGTTTTTTCATTAATATAGTGTTATTGATGGGATATCAGCCGTTTTTTCAGAAAAACTTTGTCCTTTTGCTCGAGCTTTCCAGAATTTAATTTATCTCTTCATCAGGAGCACTAAAATATAAAAACATAAAAAGAAAAACATTACGAAGATACAATAACCTTTTTACATTATATAGATATTCTCCTTACAATATAAGATAACATTTTTTTACCATCAGTTTTTTGACTGTTTTACGAAAACAAGTATGTACCTACTATCCAGAAATTCTTTATGGTCTATTAGTTTTATTAAATAACTTGATACAAGATACAAGTATAGATTGGAGATTTTTTGAATTTGCTGGTATTTAAGGAGGAGAAGTGTTACTTTTTATGGCGAACGTAGTGAGGCGGGTAATTGAAAGCGATATTTTCTCTATTTCAGTCAAATTTCGTGAAATACTGTTGAAATTCAATGAAAAATTCAGATTATACATCCTAGTGACTTTTGTATTGTATCTTGGCAGTTGGTGACTGTTACGAAATTGACATTTCCAAATTGACGTGAGTTGAAAATTGATAGCATCGGAAGCCAGTGCTGACAACCACGAAACGAAAAATATAACAGTCTTTAGAACTGTAATAACTCATTACGATACTGAAATAGAGAAACATATTTGTCATCCTAGAACATACAATTGAATTTCTAATATCGTAACCAAATATTATACCAGGTATATTTCATGTTGAATAAATGAATAGGGATGTTGACACATGTTACAAATTCATAAAAATTGAGGTTTTCCACATTGAAGGTGGTTTTTGAAATACTGAAACAATATTTTAGTGATCTAATTACTCTCATTAAATTAAATAAAATCGATTTAAAATGTGTAATCTATTACAGTTTATCACGTGACTGCAAACACGAATGAGAATACGTGACGTCACTTTTCGGTAAACAAGCTAACCTATTACCTTACTGTCATCACGAGTACGAACTTAGGAAGAACAGAAGAGAATAAAACGTATCACCAGCGAACTATTTCACGATTATTTGTTATTACGCAAACGATTTGTTCGCGAGAAATCACGCAAGATCAGTTCGCTTTGACAGACGGCGAAGTCTGTTTACCGTATGGTGACGTCATCATAATCACTTCATTTCAGCGGCAATTTCGAAAACTATTTCTATTTACTCATTTTTTCTTGGTATTTTCTATATTTTTTCCACGAAAATATTTTTTTCGTGTTTGTATAGGGCTTATCTACAAATTAAAATTAATTTCCAAAAATAGTTAACAACCCTATTTGAATTCGAATTTGAAATACCCTAGCTTTCAACCCTTAAAGCTGTTCAAAATATGCACAAACTCAAATGGCGTTCTTCAGTAGGTAGTAGCAATAGTCGAGTGGCTTCAGTTTCATTGCCCATGGTTCCCAGAGAATTGAACGATATTTTTTTAATTTTGATGACAGTGGATAAAGTGGAATTCAATGGTCCACTTTACTGTATGTTGTTTTCGAGATATTTGAAAATTCAAAAATTTAATCATCTGGGGCGTTAACATTTGCATCCAGACCTTGAAAATTTCGAGACGCCAGTACTTTCCTTCCGAAAGTTATCGTGCTTATAATTATATCCATATCACCAAGTTTCTACATAAAATCGTGGTCCTTGTTCTTGTCATGAGATATGTAACATGTCATTAGTCCGTCAAATATATCTTATCCTCGGGAGATCCAGCCAAAAAAATCTCCCCTGTATGCGCTCATTGTAACCAATTTCATCATTATCGCGTTTTGCCTTGTATTTATGTAAACTATCATTTTAGACATTGACAGTGGCAATGTCAAATCATTCCCTAGCTGAAAACAATTAGTCTGAATTCGATTAATTCCAAGATCGTGTCCGGTGTGTGCATGCGGGTTGGTAGATTTACTCATAGTTTGCGACTGCGAAAAAATTAAGATCAAGAGTGGAAGATGGATGTATGGGGGTTCAATAGCATGGTTGTGGTTCTTGTATGTTTTGTCCGGTGTCAGTCGTTGTGGATATGTTGAACTGTTCTTATTTGTATTTTGTATGACTTGATAGTGAATATCGAAAATGAGACATCAGAGGATTTTTCTTCAGTTTGGGAGAAATGTGAGTGTAAATTCAATCTACCATAACGAGATGCTATACGAGCAACTCCCAAAAATATGTTGCATTTAATTCGAGTAAAATTCTAGATTTCGGATCTGTACAAGAAACTGCCAATTTATATTTTCATATTATTCATGAGATCTAATGCATTTATTCATTATTCTTCAATAGATTCATCATCAATATGGCATTCAAATAGAAAATTAACTCGTTGGACAATCAACATTGTGCTCATTCGTTATTCGAAATGTCTAGAATAGCTAACTGTGAAATGTTCGATCGAAAATTATATCACCTTCGTTCGTCAAAAACTGATGTGTGTGTTAGAGGGTAGTTTTTGTAAATGTACATTTTGTAAAATGAATTTAATTGTTTTCTTTGAAAAATTCTACGTTTCTATGAAAAAAAAACACTTCTGTGCCACTTTTTCATGTTCCATCAGTCAGTATATTTTCCAAAAATAATACTTATCAATATTCATTCATAGAACAATACTTATTTCAAATGGGATTTCAGTAGGGCTTGAGGTAACCAATCCAAAAATTTACGAAACTTGATATTTTGCCTGAAATCTTCAATATCTAAATCAGAATATCACATCCACCATTAACTCATTAACTGAAGAAAATTTCGAATTCTGTTTTCCACCACTTCAATGATAATACATGAGGAAACTTGTAATTTTCGAAGATGTCTGTATCATCATGAGAAAAACTACTCATATTTCAAAAATATCTTTCAGAAACTTAAAATTTCTTCCATATCACATTTTAGCATATACACTCTAGAAATAGAATAGACTATTTTGTCGGTTAGTATGATCAGACTTTCTAAAATACATGATAGTTCATTTTGTAATAGCAATATCTTAACGGTCGATTGAAAAACTGACACCATGACATAAATTTTATATCAAGATATGCCAATGAAAGCATTTCGAAGATAAATGGCGTTGATTGATCAAAAAAATATCTATCTCTCCTCATAATATACCTGAACCTCTGAGGGGAATCGAACCAAAGTCGACCTACAGCATAACATCATACTCATTACTCAAGCATATGATAAGAATATGCCAGCCCATGATAAGTGCAGGAGTGCATTTCTTGTTGCGGCTCTATCCAAAAACAAATTTTCGCTTTGTCTGAGAGTCAAATTCGTTCTATACAAAAATACGTCCCTTTATGCCTCATATACATCGGTATTTTTTGATGGGATAACAAATTATTTTGATCAAAGATTGATAAAATGCTGTCTTTCATCATTTCAAATTCAAAAATTCTAGTGCGTAGAACAGATCATTTTGCCATATTCCGCCTTTTTATGAATTCTTCAAATTGAACATTTCATATAAGGAATTTTTTCGGTAAAATGACTTATTTTGATGAGTTCTATCATCCTTCAGAAGAAGAGCCTCACCTTAAAATACACTCTGTATAATCATTTTTCAGAAAAGTGCATTCCTATACAGGGTCTTTCACGAGGAACCTCACCCATATTTATACGGGAAACTACTGAACGTATTTTCATGAAATTCAGCACTTATAAGTATTTCACGATGCTGATGAAATCTAAAATATTTTCAAGGCATGAGCACCTCCGGTTTTTCCGGAAATGACGTCAACTTCCGTTTTTCAAATTAGAACACCATTTTTTCATTGCAGAAATAGATTCCTTAGAAAATTTCAAGTTATTTTGATGTAACATTTTTCAGTTTTGGTTGGAAAATTCTCTCTGAGCGGGAAAATTCGAAAAAGAAATCGAAAATAGAGCTCCGCTGAAACAAGAATAACTTCGAGGTTTTTGGATGGAAAATTTTCATTTTTGGGATTTTTCAAGATGTAAGATTGATGTATCCACTTTAAAAATCGAAATCGCGATTTATGATACAGGGGGTGAAAAAATCGCTTTCAAAGTTAGGGATGACAAAATCGTGAAAAATCAATTTTTTCAAATTAGAACCCCATTTTTTTATGGCAGATATTGAATCTACGTTAAAAAATAATGTGAGTGTATGCATCACACCCTTGCCCTAAAGTGGATATTAACTCAGAAAATATCCAAAAACCTCGAAGTTATTCTTGTTTCAGCGGAGCTCTATTTTCGATTTTTTTTTCGAATTTTCCCGCTCAGAGAGAATTTTCCAACCAAAACTGAAAAATGTTACATCAAAATAACTTGAAATTTTCTAAGGAATCTATTTCTGCAATAAAAAAATGGTGTTCTTATTTGAAAAACGGAAGTTGACGTCATTTCCGGAAAAACCGGAGGTGCTCATGCCTTGAAAATATTTTAGATTTCATCAGCATCGTGAAATACTTATAAGTGCTGAATTTCATGAAAATACGTTCAGTAGTTTCCCGTATAAATATGGGTGAGGTTCCTCGTGAAAGACCCTGTATAGGTATGGATGTAAATACCTCAAAAATAATCCGCCATCTAATATAGTAAACATTGATAATTGGTTCATATTTTTCTTGATAACCCAAAAATATTTAGAACAAACATAATAATGAAACCATCTTCCAGGGAGACTATGAAAGTTCCACTCCATCGAAGTGAGTAGATGTTGACCTAGGTTTCGATCTTGTTTTGATCTTTTCATGATGTAGGTAGATTCTTCTCACGACCATCTGTAGTTTTGTTTTAAGAGGACCTTCGTTCCACCCCATCGAAGTTGAGTTATGATGCTCTGAAGAGATCAAAACAAGATCGAAACCTATCTTCTCACTTTGATCGGGTGGAACTTTCATAGTCTTCTGGAAGTTGGTTTATGGCAAGTTCGACTCATATGTCATTGATTGTTATATAAATGAACATGGTGTATCTGTTTAACCGTTTTACTAATAATCAATTATTAGTATGTTAGTCTTTTTGATAATACATGAAAGTTCTATTACCATAAATTTAGTTATATTTTTTGGTATAGTAATTGTGAGTAGAACAAACTGGTCGAATGCTGCCAAAGCTGCCGTTTGTTCTACAAGGTTATTATGAAGAGTTTTGAAACTGATGTTTTGACGAATATCTGTTGGAAATGAGTGTACTAAAGAAATGATTATATGAAAAGAATAATAAAAATATATCAGTATCAGTGTTTATAACATCTGAAGAATAAAACTGACCTACAATAAAAAATACTGGACCGATAAAAAATTCCATTGATGCAAATCATCACATCATAAATCTATATAATCTTAATCATATGTAAAATCTCCACTCAAATTCTGAGACCTTATGAGAATGCAAATATCTATTTTCATTGTATGGTCCAAGCTTCAAGATATTTTCGGTTGACTGACCTGCTCTTGTAACAATTATTCCTTTCCTTAATTTCAGAAACAAATAACATTAAATAGATGGAGAGATATCAGTCTCGTTAAGGAATTACCAATAGTTTTTCCGTTTTACAGTAACTGTATTCGAAATGTCCATGTCTCGTAGTCAATGATAATGATCTAATCAATAAATATCTTGTAAATAAATAATTATATTCAAGTAGGTAGGCTTGAGCCACTGAACTAAGTTACGAGTATTACTCAAGATTATCAGTTTGTGATTTAATTGACCGAAACAAGCGAAGTGTGACCAGCTTAGTCATAATAGTACCATTCTCCTCAGTAAAATTACAGATCAATTTGCGGCATACACTATGATAAATTGATTCTGCAGGGTGATTTTCGGTTTTCACCGATAAGGCATAACTTTTGAATCTTGAATCAATTGTAATCCATGGAATATTGTCTTGAAGTCAATTTATTTAACCACTGTCAATTTTTTTCCGTCGAATTCTTGAATGCGAATCACCTTCAAGGTTGCTCTTCTGAAAAGGTGGATGAACGAGTGTTCAAAATCTCCATCACCAGAAGAAAGAATAGGGTTCGCGTATTATTTATACATCCGGGCTTACTCAGCATCAAAACAAATCGAAATAGCACGGGTATTTTTCAGCGAAATAATCTGAATTGAGTGCCTTGCGAAATGCTACATTCTGACTGATCAGTCTGAAAATAAACCGGAATGCGATTTACTACCTAGGGTATTCATGTGGGTCACATTTAATTATAGATTTTGTATCCAAACTTCATATAAACAACTGATGGATCTGAAATGGTTTTAATGCTTTTACAACTACTTCATCATTGACCCTTCAGTCTTGAAATGCTTCATTTGAGATTCAAATAACTAGCTGAGGTTGATATGAGCTTCTTCAGTAAATAAAATATAAAATGCCAATCCTTTTACAAAATCGAAACCTGTATATGATATATGGCCATGAACATACTTAGTGACATGGAAAAAAGAACTCCCAATAATAACAATAATAATGTATAATACAATTTTTTTGTATAACTTCATATCACATGAGCTTAGGTTTTTCAGAAAAATCCCAACCTTTGAAAAAATGTGAAACATTAATTATGTGTTGGGCCTAGAACTTACATTAGGATGGATTGATCCTTGCTGCTCAGTTTAAAATAATCGGTAAACATCTCAGCTGGTGGAACAGAGAGATTTTCATGTATCCATGGATATGAGCTGTCACACAGAACAGAAACACTGAAATAATATGTCAATTACTAATTATGGGCAATTTTGACTTCAGTTATTTCCGCAAATATGTTCATTACCCAAACAACAATCCAAAAACATTTGAAAAATGAAGAGAAAAGATGAAAATTGTGAACTCACGATTGAAACATCGTCAAAATTCGATTCACTTGGCATTTCGGCGAGAATTTTTGTGTTTCTGTTGTGTGTGACAGCTCGAATCCATTGAAATCTCGCTGTTCCACCAACTTTTCGATCTGGTATTAGTAAGGCTCTATGAAGGGGAGTATACCAAAAACCGCCATTTTGGGTCCAATCATAGACTCGAAAATTACAGATCCCTTCGAATGAAATTAAATCTGTAATCGAAAGAAATGAAATCTGTAATCGAAAGAAATGAAATCTGTAATCGAATGAGCATATTTTCGGAATGAGAGATCTTGTGGTGACTTTTTTCGGCATGCTGACATGAAAAACATTGGAAATAGGTTAGGTTCGTGGTGTTAGAATAATGCCGCGGCGTCTAATAGTTAAATTTATAATAATTTATTGTTTATGTTGGTGTATTACCCCGATAGATGGCGATGAAAATGTTGCGAGTCCTGTAATTTTCGAGTCTATGGTTGGACCCAATCAACCATAGAGCCAGGTCTATCTAGCATACCTATCTTTATAGGGCTCTAGTATTAGCATTCCATGTTACAGTAAGTTCTGTGGTTCGGCCTCCAAGAAAATACCTTTTTTTACTTTTCAATGTGTATAAGGTCTCATCTACCCAGATAGATCAAAAAGTCTTGACCCCAAAGTCATTCCTTAGATTGAATAATGCTCACCTGACTCTTTCATGCTATATTAAAGTCGGAAGGCGTTAAAAATCAGAAATATGGAAAATTATCTTGAAAATCTTTGAGTTTTCTATGCAAATATCTGAAATCCACCCAATAAACAAAATAGGTTCTTGAAGAAATCGTTCCTGCGTCATAAGTAGTAGGCTCGGTAGTAGGTACACTAATAACTGGATAAATACGAATGTAGATTCTGATCATTTTCCCTCGCTGTCTGACAACGTTGCATTTCTATCTGTTATTCAACATTGTTTTCAGAAAATTACTCCTAGCAAATAGTGCACCACAACTTGTAAATGAAGAAAAAAACCAATTTTTTGTTGGGTGTCTTTCAGATATATTAGGGTAGAAAAACCATACATACATCTTCAATAAAATAAGAAATCGTCTTCCAAAATGCCCTTCAATCTATTTACAAAAAAAAATATTAAAAATTGATCCGTTTTGACCTACTGGAAAAAAATTTCGAGTATAAAAATAAAAATATTCACTTTTATAATGTTTCCCGGTTGGCCTTGACATTCTGACACATTTCTTAGCGACAAAGAAGCCAGAAACCGGTATGTCATTGTCTTGCTGTGGTGGTGCCACCTGGTGGTGTCTTTCGGAATTTAGATCTCTGCTAGTCCATTTCTCACATTCATGTTGGTCCAACTAAAGGACGTGATCTTCATTTTCAGTATTGCTAACGAATTCAACACATGAATAAAGACACAAATAGCCTACATTATAATTTGTTAAAGAATAACAGAGAACAGGGAAGCAAGTAAAAATCATTTTTCACATTTGTTTAAGTGGAATGAAGGGGTAGTTATTTGTATCCTTTAATCGGATCAGAAACTCCTTGAAACCATTCTAATCCTCAAATTATGTGACGAATAATTCAATAAGGTTTCGCTGGATTTTACGATTGCCATTCGTCGACGCACTGATTGTATGTCGTTTTATCATCATTGTTTATCGGCCACATTCGTAATTTCATGCAAATCGAGTCAATTTTGTGTGAATGGAGTTATTTGAAAATCAGAAAAAAAGCAAATGACTTCATCGTCAGCATGGTCTAATTGACTGTGATCAACCTTCGCTGTCTTTACAAGCTTTGTTCTGCCAAACTCTGCTTTATTTTTTGAATGAGTGCAATTCATTGGTGTTCTTGTTTGAAGACCATTCTTATGAAATGGTTACTAATGCAGGTATGTAAATTAGGACGGGTCTTTTGAAAGGGTTCTTTGTTAGATGGAGTGAATAAGCAGTCGTAGAAAATTTTCCAATCGTAAATGGTGAATAACTTACATCTTACGTTACCGGCAGAGGTGCGAAATATTGAGATCATATGGTATGAAAAGTTGATCAGTTGATGATACCATTGAACTTTTTTGGCTGTTTACTGAAAACTTTTATCCTAAAATCAATGAGAAATCTTTCGAAAAAAAATCGAATCAAATATCTCCAAGTGATCGTCGATAATACCTTATCCAAGGGGCAATCATGGGAAAAGGAGCTAGATCTTGTTCGGTTAAAGATGACAAGGATTTGACGGAAGGTGATATCGGGATATTTGTCCATCCTAAAATAAATTCTGTATACGCCAATGATCGAACGTTATAACCTGGGTTCCATATGTTTTTTTTTCTAATGCGATTCCAAACTTCACGAATTTCACGTGATAGTTTCACGTGGCATATAATTAAAAATAAAATATTTAGCTGGGCAGTCAGGGACGGGCCGGAGCCAGATTTTTGGGGGGGATAGCTTCGAAAATTTTCCAACTGTGCATTAAAGGATCAGAAAACGAATAGTGGAAGGGGGGGTGGTATTTTTTTGGAAATTTTGTAGTGTAGTTTTTCAATGCTGGCTACTAATGAAGAAAATTTAAAGATATAATTTTTCTCAGAATCCCTCTCAACGATTTTTTCAAAATTGAGCATAGTATTTATTCGCGAATGTTTGAATAATATTATTTGGTACACAAATTTCTTCCAAGAAATGTACAGGGACCGTTCATCGTTATCTACAGTGTGTTTCACCTAAAGTGTTCAATTCATACTTCATGACAGTTCGACCAATTCTGGATTTTTTTCTAGACTCCAACAGCTCTACATCCTGGTATTTATTATTTCGGGATATTCAATTTCTATAGCCTACTAAAATATCAAAGAAAACCACGAAAACATCGAAAGAAGAGTAGGGATCTCTCAACGATAAAAGCGAAAAGATCTATCGATTAATTCACATGTGGAACCTACGCATTATAAATTTCAATCTTTTATGACTTATACAGAGTGTTTCCAACTCAAGTGCAGAGAACAAAAACCAAGTAGAATTGGAAGAGATCTGGCGGAACTTTTCAGGGCTGTACCTTTTTAAGAAGGGCCATGTTGATTTTTGATGAGGTATACAGAGTGTAACAGCCAAATGTAATAAATTTGATAACGAATAAATGAGGGCGTGTTGGGAAAAACGCTCGGACACGTCGATTTTCAATGCGCATATTTTTCAAGAAAATAATATTATATAGGGTGTTTCATGTGACCGTGGCCAATACCAACATTCTTATTTCAAATGCAACCCCCTGTATATTATTTATTTTTTAGATTCTTCAGAGAATTCTAGACACAATTCATGCACGATGTCCTATACCTATCTTTAACTATTTCGGAATTATTAAGTGTTTTCAGATTTATTGCAAAAATCAACGTTTTGAATGAAAATTATTTTATTTCACGAATCCGGCACTTATAACCTGATAAGTAATACTGATTATTTCTTAATTATAAAAAAAAACAAAAAAAAGCATTAATGTCAATGTTCAAAATGTTCGCCGCGTACGGGGAGAAGGCACGGAGAGAATCTTTCTTAGACAATGAATAGCGGATTCAGTCAAAAATATCGAATTTGATTTCAAACAGGCCCAGCTTTGGCCTACTCGTGATCTCTGATATTATCATTGTATGAGGTAGCATGATAATGAAATGCAGCTTACTAAATTTTGTCAAATAAAAATACGATTCTTTTGATTTTTAAATTGCGACCATGGCTTATCTGAAATGAAGTGTATTTACGGATCTATATCAACAAGAAATTTTCTTGCTGAAAAGCGGTTAAATTGAAATTATACTATTGGAAAAAGTAACCGATCTGTGGAATTGCTTAGAAAATCTTGCTTTTGTATACAAATCTTGAAAAATATATTTGATAGCACAGTTGATCCAATTTCCAAATTATCACTGGCATTGAAATTTTCTCTTTTCTAATCGAAACCGAGAGAATAAATAAATACAAACAGTGAATCACCTATGACGAAATGATAGATACAAGTACAATAAATACTGTGTTATCCGACATACTGTGATTAAATCATATGTTGTAATTTTATATTTGATTTTTCTCATTAAAAATCTTATCAATTTTCTCACAAAACTGAATACTTGGGTGGAGATACCACAGAAATTTTAGATTCAATATGTTTTCGCTTGTTTTAATTATTTTTTACGAGGAAGTACACAGTTATCTTAGGGGGATAACCGATAAAATACAGCGATATCAATTTATCCGTCAGCATCATCAGGATTCACCTGGAATTTGTTAACATAGTTAATGGTGATTTATTGGTAGTTCAACCTGAATAATTCCTGAGATGTAGTTGTTCTTCGTGAAATTGCGAAGAAAAAGTTGTGTAATTTGAATTGAATTTTATCTCCAGGAGAAAGAATCATTCTGCCTGTTGATAACATCCGTAGGTGAGCTTATTCAAATTCAGTTAGTTTAGTGAGAGGAAATTCGAAGAAGCAAATGATGAATAATATCAACCACTCAATGCACTCGAACAGGACACTGAGTACACTGACAGTCGGTAGAAAAATTTCAAGAAGAAAATTTCACAAACAAAGATATTGGTCATTGAAATTCCTGAAAAAAATATTGTTTATTCCCCATATTACCTCATACTCCGTAGATAGACCAACCAAATTAGGTATACAGTATAATTTACAATTGTGAACTAATGTAATTCATTTTTCACTTGCAGAAAACAATTATGGTTGTGGTAACGAACGAGCCCTATGGTGAAACCGAACCTCTCTGCTGGAGTCCGATAAAAAAGAATGTATCAGATGACGAAGAAGGCAAAACTCCAACGGTCGAACACGCTTATAGAAATATCACAAGGTGAGTAAATTTATGTCTGAAATTGTACCAAATGATATACATCAACATCATAGTGTTTTTGATGCTAGTACATCATTAAAATAAACTATTTCACCAAAAATCACATGTACCAAAATTTTAAGATGAAGACTCAAACGTGTCAATAACTTCGTACTTTTGAAATGTTATTTTTTCAAATGATCAATCAAACTTTCGGGTCAGAAATGATTTTTCAAGGAAGCTCAGTCATCGTAACATATTCGAAAACAATCACAAAAATTTAAATTCTTAGTAAATGTACAGGATGTTTCCGAATTGACGCGGAAGATTTCGAGAGATGGCCGAAAATAAATGGAGGTCTTTCATGTAATATTCTGTTCCAAGTTGATGACATATAAAGGACCCCGCACTTTTTCTATGGGAAATGGCGTTCCGTCAAATTTTCTAAAATTTTGGTATAATGTAGTACTTGACCTACTGATCAAAAGTGTCCATGGCCTCAACTCAATCCTATGACTAGTTTTTGAGATACAGGGTGTTGAAGTTGAAAATTACCCACTTTTACTACGCCCGTATCTCGAATGAACTTCGATTTTTCTCAAGAAACATTTCATTATATCCCCAAGGAGCAAGCATATAGAGGAATATGACCGAAATCCATAATTGAATGCATGCATGATATGGAAAGTATAATTATAAAATATGTCAGTTCCAGAGCGAGAACGTCCGCAAAATGAACTATTGCACTAGATATGTTGTTGTTACATCGAAAAAGTCTGAAATACCCAGAATTAATACGGGGCGATCCATTATTATAGAAACTATTCTCAAGGAAGGTTAAATGGATACCCTGTATTTATGGGTTGATTCAAGGTGTTTGGTCATAGGAAGTGGATAAAAACTCTCAGCCGTATGGATGTTTTTATATAAAGTACAATGGTGAAAGAAAACTCCCACCTCCTCGGATTTAATCTTGAAATAGAGGGTGATGAAAAAAAGAGGTGGTTTTTGGGTATTTTCGTGAGGTTCAAAGTTCATTTCATGACTGAATCACCCTGTATTCTTTGAAGTCCATGATGATATGTTCTAAAAAAATTAAACAAACACCTTGAATCAACCCATAAATACAGGGTATCCATTTAACCTTCCTTGAGAATAGTTTCTATAATAATGGATCACCCCGTATTAATTCTGGGTATTTCAGACTTTTTCGATGTAACAACAACATATCTAGTGCAATAGTTCATTTTGCGGACGTTCTCGCTCTGGAACTGACATATTTTATAATTATAATTTCCATATCGGGCATGCATTCAATTATGGCTTACCCTGTATTCGTATTTTAGAAAATTTGACGGAACGCCATTTCCCATAGAAAAAGTGCGGGGTCCTTTGGAGAAAAATAGATTTTATTGAATACCTAATATATGGAACAATATAGGTTCATATAAAAATGCTCTTCGAAAATATGAACCCCTACAATATTTTACGTAATGACTTCTTTACTTTCTTCGTCAAAGTTTGATTGTGAAAAATAAAAAAAATACTCGTGCACATTAATTTGTTCGAAAAAATTAAACATGCTGCTCTCACATGTGGTCATGATATCCAATATTTAGAAGGCTGGTATCCGAAGTCAACAATTTTGATTGTTTAAAATTTTATAATTTCTGGAGGTTTTTCCCTCTTCAAAGTCAGTAACTTGAAAAGAAGGAGCTAGAAACAAGAATTAAATGAAAGGTCCCACTCAATTTTCGTTGATTACCATCTCTTGAGATTTTTTGCAACAATTCAGAAAACCCTGTTCACAATGTGGAGATTGCACAATAGATATCATAAGACCGATATGGTTAATTTCCCACTCAGAAAATAAAGGGAGCTCATGTTATTTCATTAATTGTGATTAATGTGATGCATTATTTACTCACAAACTTGACTCACCCGCTGCATAATTGATAATCTATTATTAGCCCAATTTTTAATTTGAATAGATTACGGTGGTTATTCCCTTTATTACGATGAAATAATATTAATTTATATTTATAGGTATACCTATCATCTCATTTTGTTTCATAGGGAAGAAAAAATTACCATGAGAAAGATTTAAAAAAAAATCGGACGGCGAATTTATACACCTTCTGGTAAGCCCCTTCGACAGTTCATTTGATTGATTTCGTTTAGATAAAGTTTCAAGTTTCAAAATTTAACTTCTTTCAATATCGATCAATCAAGTTCAAATTTTGAATGACGTTCAGATTCTGAAACTTTCATATAAAACTTCATTTCTAAATACATAGGTTGACTTTGAGTTCTACACCCAGTTGAAAGAGCAGATTTTCGTCATGCAAGATGAAAGCGCAATACTCCCCTCTATAAAACCTTTTTCTCAACTATAATATTGGGGTTTTGGGAATCCTGAAATAGGATTTTTTTGAATTCAATGAAAATTACAAAACATACCACTTCTCATTTGAAAATCTTGACTTTGGAGCAACCTTAAATGTCGGCGTTTTAAGATGATTTTTGGATATCCTGTATGAATTTGCAATGTTGTATTTCCTTGCCTAGTTTGAAGGCATCTTTACAAATCATTCCAACCGGCAGATTCAATAAAGTTTATAACTATTTGTGGATTTTAAACGATATTCTGTGGCACCCTTTATCTGTCAATTTTATTAGGTACTCAAATAAAATAAGTTACTGCTGACTATGGTGAACAAACGGTTTCAACACATTAATGATTCTGTTTTGGCAACATACATCGGGTGCTTCTTCAGAGTGATAGAATTTTCGATTGTGATTTGCCAAAAGGTAGGGTAGATGCCATGTTGTTTTGACTTTTTTGTTCAGTAAGCATTGACAAATTATCATGGAAAGACTGACGCCGCAACAAAGTTTACAAATTGTTGAAATTTAGTTTCAAAATCAATGTTCTATTCGCCAAACTTATAGAGCACTTCGTGAAATTTATAATTCACATAATCGTCCATCAGAGCAGCTTATTCGTCGAACTAACGATAGATTTCGGACAGCATTTTCTCTACTCTCGATGCAACAACAACAACAAAGCAAAGAACTGAACGTACAGAAAAAAATATCGCTGCTGTAAGTGATAGTTTTAATGAAGGTCCAGATTTGTTTATTCGTCAACGTAAAGATCTTGGTCTACACATGGGCGCCCGCCAGGGGGGTGCAGGGGGGCCATGCCCCCCTTGAGATTTGATGGCCTTATAATTTTCAGCACATACCCTCAATATTTCCCATCGTTTTTCAATAATTTTTATTTTGCCCCCCCCCTGAGAAAAATTTCTGCGGGCGCCTATGGGTCTACAACCAAAAGGTGTCACCCATATAAGATCCTACTGGTTCAAGATCTGAAGCCACTCGACCATAATAATCGTAACAATTTATTTGACTTCAACTTTGAATGAGATATTTGTAACCCTCTTTATACAATAAAGTTGAATTCTCAAAAAAAAAAACAGCGGTAGGTACCTTAGTTTTGGGCACCTAATACATTAACTCTCAAACAATTAAATTTAGGTATGTGCTCATAAAATGAAATTCTTTGGGAAATCCTAACATTGGAAAATATATAGGGTGTTTCATTCAAAATGAGAAAGAAGGTATGTTTCCGGTACAACAGGAAGCGCCATTCTACTTTAAATTCTATGAACGGCTCCACTTGGTACAGTATCACGTTTTAAACTTTTTGGAGAGAAAATACGTTCGCGAAGAACTCGTCGACGATCTCGTATGAAAAAGGAAGCCCAAATATTGATTGCAATTTCTGTTACAGTTCTATGCAAGCAGACCCGCTGGAGATCTCATCACCAAAGCTTGCCCTCGACCTTCTCTCAACCGCCGTAAGACTCCAAAATATGCCCCTAGTCAAACAATGCATAGAAATAATCGACAAGCAACTAGATCCCTCAATACTAATCAGTGTAATCTCAAGATTATCCCAGTGCACATCTCAAAGTAGAGACAATTTCGAACCATCCGCGCCTCCTATTATCGAAAGTGAGAATCGAGGAAACATAGACTGGCTAGAAGATCGGATAAACAATCTGAGGCATAATTGTCTTTTGGAAATCGATAGGTATGCCGATACCATCCTCAAGGATCTCTTCTTCTCGACCTTATCATACAATGACGTTTTGCAAATAACTACCAGAGATAGTTTGCAAGTCTCGTCCGAAACTGTAGTATATAGTGCCATTATTAAGTGGGCGCACTCGGAATGTTACAGAAGAACATTGCAACCGCATATACAAAACCTAAAAGCTGTGCTAAGAGATCTAGTTCATGCTCCCCGATACGGTTTGATGACCAAGAAGGAGTTCACAGCAAGGAAGATAGACGGAGAGAAAGGACCAACCAAGAGCGGCATTCTGGATGAGAAGGAATGGAGGAGAATTCTCTTTTACATCAGGGAAAAAAGCAAAAATCGACCTGTGGAAGAACTACCATTCCGAAGCTCCGTTCCAAGGATGATAGGATGCGAAAAACCAAAACTGTTGAGTTCTATGAGCGCTAGAAGAGCATCAGACTGTCCAACCAAAGATTTAGACTGTAGAAACAGCAATAGATGTGATAAAATTTTCCTCAATATACTTACTTGTTGGTCTGCTGTCTTTGACTAAATTATTCAATCCAGACAGGTTCATTATGGATGCATATTCGAAGTGCCATACACAAAAAGACTCTTCGACGGAGTTTTTGGCAACCATATTCACCTAACATTAAGGCTGTGTTAAGAAATCTGAAAGAAATTTTGGAAAATGAAGAAAGATATCTGTTAGAAGTCAATCATAGATCCTCGATCGTGTCGATAATTTGTAATGTCCAAAACATAGATTCTTGTATTCATTGAAATCATGTACTCTACTCTGTAAAAATCTTTCGATGTTCAGACTCTATTCTTCAAACTATCCAGAATATATGCAGAAATAATATTGTGTTCACAAACAATCATAAAGAGAAAAAAGAAGTATTTATAAAATTTTTATAACTGCTTTTGTAAACCCAAAAGAATGCTCTACTATTCAACAGAATGTTTTAGGTAAAACTTTTCGCCTATTTATTTTTTTATGTGAATAAGTGCTTGTTATATTTAGGAAGACAATCAGCTCTCCTATGTTGCGAAATTCCTTAAATTCAGTTGACATTTATTTCCTCAGTATTTAGAAGGTACATTCATTTCGTTGTAGGAATTTTATCGGTGTAATCGTTGTTTATAGACAATGGTATTTCGTAAGGCTGATCTTCAGAACCGGTAATTTTTCACCATTTTGAAGAGCACTTCAATTTTGGTAAATTCTTTATTTCATCACTATTTCACTCAGAAGAAGGTAGGTTCAACCCATTAATGAATTCAAAGAGAACCGTTCAATTAATTTGAATTAACCATAATTTTCAATATAACACTGTTACGAGTACTCTCTCAATAAATAGCACTGCCTTCTATAAACCGATTCTTATGAAAAAGTGTTGTTTGTAAATGCTATCTAAATTTGGTTCGTGTTGTAGTAGAAATGGATGACAAAAAAAGATATAACATTTTCGTCAATGTTTGAAAATTAATTAAAAATTATTCGAATGATTTTTGAATATTTTCCATTCAGTAAGAAATTTTATGATATCGAATATCCTATTAATATAATCGAAATTACGTTTCTTGATTATAGATTATCAAATTTGTTACTGTTGAAAACTTTTATGGCATTTGTTGAAATAAGTAAATAATTAAAGAATCTGTTGTTGATGAACGGCTGCTAATATATCGAAACAAAACTATAATGTCTCGTATAAGTTAGGAACTTTTGATTAATTCAATTGTAATCAGTATAAAATCCAACCTGATGTTAAACGCCGTTTTTTGCTTTTCATAGTTTATTGGCTAGATTTAGATATGTTCACGCTATACCCCTATCTATTGTTGATTTTTGTTATTATGCATAAAGAAATTTTTATTGGAATGAAATACACTGTGAACTGTCAACTTTATTATTCGAATTCGTATTGTAGTTAGATAATTGTTTTGTATCGAATTTTCTGGTACCTAGGTATCTATATTGTACAATATCCACTCGTACGTAATTCTGTAACTTGTATTTAATAAATTCATACGAATGATTTTTGTAATTTTTATGCCCGTTTGAAATTTCAATCAGATTTGAAACTAATAGACCACAAAAGTGTCTCAAAGAGGAATATCCTACCTATATCAAACAATCAAACATATTCGGATCGAATGAGAGTTCCTCTCATATATGAAATAAACATGACTTCACAGACTTTTTCAATGTAGTTTCTTGATAACTTGTTCTTCTTCCTCTTTGAAACATCGAAATTATACTATTAGTAGGATATATTTTTTTTATTATATCGATATAGCATATGAGAAGAAGGATCAAGACAAAAATTTGAGAATCTGCTGAGCCGCCATGAAATTATAATTAATTATGGCCACTTGAAGTGAAATAATAAATGAGTAAATGAGAGGAAAATTAATTAACATAATAACATCTGGATGATACATATTGATTATGAACCATAAGTTTATTCAGTTGATTTAAGGTGATCGCTTTCTTTATTTCGAAAAATATCATATGGAAAATAAATTTACATCGAGAGTTAAATTTCAGCAGAAACAAAGAAATCGTTTTATTCACTATTCAAGTAGTTCGGGTCGCCAACAAAAGATGCCGCGCACATGTATTTCATAGATTTCGTTATAATTTGCCATGGAATAAAAGCAATTTCATACTTTAAAAACTAGATGGCACTAATAGTATTATAAATGAATTAGACGGATCGTCTGCAACATTCACATACAAATACTGGGTGTCCAACATGACACTTATGTCTTATAGCCCAATGAAATCAGGAAAGTTGTAGAAACAACATTCCGTCTGAGATTGGTGTGATATTTCGTGCTTAGGCTAACAGCTTTTTACCGATTTGTATATCGTCGAAACATATGATCAATAAATTGACACCTTTCAAATGTTATTATAACGGTTGGACATGGCAAGTTGTGTAGTAAAAATGCAAATGGAAAAAAGTAAGCTACTTTTTCAATGAGAATTACTCAGAGGAATGAGCAAGGCATTTCAAAATCATGTCAGAAAGTTTCGTACAACATTGTTTATATTTTCAAGGATTCAGTCAATTGCATCTTCTAATTGTTTGCCACTAAATAACAATTTGTAGGACCTTCCTTTTCCTTTGTCTTCTCTAGTTAAGATCAAGTGAAACAGAATAGTTATCTCGGAAGCTGGTCGAAGCAGTTAACACAACCCGCATTTTTCGAGTAAACGATAACCTTTGAATTATAGTATTTTCAAAATCTCGTATGCCAACAAGAATCATATGATCAGTAGTATTACACAAATGTTTATATTTTGTTCAAATTATGTAAATATTATACATAGTGAACGTCCAGACAATAACAAAATGTTGAACTCGAATTGTTAATTGGTCGATAATTTGATAGAGAAAGGTCATGGAGATAAGGCATAATATGTGAATATGTTCAACAAATCGGCATGGTAACTGTTCTACTGGCGAATTCGTTGAAGTGGTGTATATTAATTTGGAATTTTCAATGATATCGAAAAAATAAGGGCTTGGTTGAAATAATATCTTTATTGACTTATTTGACCCTCCTCAACAGAAAGTCAGGAAACAGAACTTTAAATTGCTATAATGATTTGAAAAATCGGATTGATGATTATTTTTAATATCTTGAGCTATTAATAAAATTGCTTACATTGCTGAGATAATTTTACTATAAGATAAATAGATTTGCTGTTTTGAAAATCATTCAATCTTGACTATTGGACTTTTGTGTTTTTCCAGACAGGAATACATCAAACTTTGCTTTTTCCTTTATAACAGCCTTATATTTACAAATTTGTATTCCGTACCACAGAATAAAACATACACAAACACCTTCCAGTATACAGTTCAAAAGGACGACAGGTTTCAAGAGGCGTCTCAGAGAGTTCCTGGTTTCCCGGTGCTTCTATTCAGTAGATGCATTTTTCTCGAGTGGGTTCCAGTAGAGGTCAAGGGAGTTTCCTTTTGCCAATTTGTTTTTATTTTTTTCATGGATTAATTCTGTATGACTATTAATTGTTACCTTTTTTTGTGAATAAATTTGATTTGATTTGATATTTTTGAATATATCGAAAATAAAAAATGCACAGTCCTCCTGAAGTGGCGTAGACAGCTAGGAAACTCAATGCCTGTTTTATGTCGCCATCCCTCAAGAAAAACAATATTTAACCCAAAGGAAAGACTTTCACTGGGCCGGAATCCGCACTTCCTATCTGTCATACATATATCAAAAACCTCTTCAAGAGATGGATTGATGGGAAATTTTCCTCTGAGTGGAACACGAGAACGAATCTCAGGCAGTCGAGGCTCCCTATCTAGGGGCCTTCTCAAAGCCGGAGGTAAAGCTCTTGATTCTCGAGAGGAAGCAATTGAATGTGTGTTGCCTGTGCCGTTGGTAATCTATCTGTATTGAGGTTAGCACACCTAGGGAACCCTACACCTTCCATCTCTATGGTGAGAGGAACTCCTCCCTGTCGACTCTCGGCATTTGTGTCGGCGTGCCTTCGGGTCTGAGTCTCTCTAGTATTGCATAAATGTATGAACAATGAGCCACAAGGCCTACGTTTGGCCAAAGAGTCGGCCAAGTAAGGGCGCCGCATGAGAAGAAGAAGAACCCAAAGCCAAAGGAAAGCTTTCCATCAATACAGGGTCTTTCACGAGGAACCTCACCCATATTTATACGGGAAACTACTGAACGTATTTTCATGAAATTCAGCACTTATAAGTATTTCACGATGCTGATGAAATCTTAAATATTTTCAAGGCATGAACACCTCCGGTTTTTCCGGAAATGACGTCAACTTCCGTTTTTCAAATTAGAACACCATTTTTTTATTGCAGAAATAGATTCCTTAGAAAATTTCAAGTTATTCTGATGTAACATTTTTCAGTTTTGGTTGGAAAATTCTCTCTGAGCGGGAAAATTCGAAAAAAAAATCGAAAATAGAGCTCCGCTGAGACAAGAATAACTTCGAGGTTTTTGGATGGAAAATTTTCATTTTTGGGATTTTTCAAGATGTAAGATTGATGTATCCACTTTAAAAATTGAAATCGCGATTCATGATACAGGGGGTGAAAAAATCGCTTTCAAAGTTAGGGATGACAAAATCGTGAAAAACCAATTTTTTCAAATTAGAAGCCCATTTTTTTATGGTAGATATTGAATCTACGTTAAAAAATAATGTGAGTCTATGCATCACACCCTTGCCCTAAAATGGATATTTTCTGAGTTAATATCCACTTTAGGGCAAGGGTGTGATGCATACACTCACATTACTTTTTAACGTAGATTCAATATCTGCCATAAAAAATGGGGTTCTTATTTGAAAAAATTGATTTTTCACGATTTTGTCATCCCTAACTTTGAAAGCGATTTTTTCACCCCCTGTATCATGAATCGCGATTTCGATTTTTAAAGTGGATACATCAATCTTACATCTTGAAAAATCTCAAAAATGAAAATTTTCCATCCAAAAACCTCGAAGTTATTCTTGTTTCAGCGGAGCTCTATTTTCGATTTTTTTTTTCGAATTTTCCCGCTCAGAGAGAATTTTCCAACCAAAACTGAAAAATGTTACATCAAAATAACTTGAAATTTTCTAAGGAATCTATTTCTGCAATAAAAAAATGGTGTTCTAATTTGGAAAACGGAAGTTGACGTCATTTCCGGAAAAACCGGAGGTGCTCATGCCTTGAAAATATTTTAGATTTCATCAGCATCGTGAAATACTCATAAGTGCTGAATTTCATGAAAATACGTTCAGTAGTTTCCCGTATAAATATGGGTGAGGTTCCTCGTGAAAGACCCTGTATAATGAGGCCGAGAAAGGCGAAGGGAGTAGCAAAGCTATCGGCGGCAAGCAACGAAATATCTAAACGAATGACGTTATCATTGTTATTCAGTACAGTAGATTCGGAAATGATGTGTGATTTGCACAACTGTTGTTGACAATAATTGCGTGATCTACAACTATTGTCTGGACTATTTTTATGATAACACTTACCCATCTTCTACAAAAAAAAATATGCAAAAATCGATATTTGACCTTGAATTTTACTTTATATTAGTGTTCTATGCCAAAATGTATGTGAATTAGTGTAAACTGCAATTTCCATTTCGACCGAATTACATGCTCAATTCGTCCATTATCGAATCAGTCAGAATGGAAGTTAATCATGCAGCCTTCCAGAATACCTACCATCTGTATTTGAATTAACGTCGAGAGATTCGAATCCTTTTGTTTGTTGGGTGGAATAATGCACCACGAATCAGTTGACGTGCTCAGAGACCATGAAGGGAATAAAACGATTTTGTGCTCTTAATTATGCCACCTGCATGGCAATGTTAATAAAAAGAACAATATAGGTACTGTGATAAAATTCGCAACTTCCGCTGCATAATGTCGAATACAGAAGGTGAATGCATTCATATTTATTTATTTTTTTCGAACATAATACGGTCAACAATCTTGTGAAATGGATTAAACGAAATCCTTCGAATTTTCATTCATTTCCACGAAGGCAATGAACTGAATCAAGGATCGATTCCTGAGGAATATGAAAAATCTTTTTGGGGTTTCAGTGAAGTTGCCTGCGTTTCATTAGAAGGTTTTTTATGTGATCATATTCTGATCATTGCTATTATCTGCTGGGGGATTCTAGCCTCAAAGCTTTCATCAATATACCACAAAAACTTTGAAAATGGAATAATAAGGTATAATTTACTATCAAGAAAACATTCTTTTATCGGGTTTTCGGTAGTTTAATAGTCAGAACCGTAGACCGGAAATCAGAAAATGCGATGTTCGAGTCCGCTCGAAGTGGAAACTTTTGAAATTCTTCTGCAAAAGATAAATAAAAATAAATATTCTATTTATTTAATCACAGACTTAAACTCCAATTCTTATATAATTTACCATCTCAATTCGTTTTCTCAGTTGTGCATTCATCTCTATTGAGGTCTCTATTGAGGTAATTTGATTTTGTTAGGGTGCAATTTGAGATCTTTAGGCAAAAGTCGCCACGATGAGGTTGATGGATTTCCAGTTCTAATGGTGGCGAGGATTTGTGCCAATTTATTTTATACAGAACGAAGGGAAAGAACAGAGACCGGTCTGCATGACGACTGAAGTGTCCACTAGTCCACTGTCCACTTGACTCTATGACTGACTATATCTTATATCCACGCTACATTCCATATGCCACTGTGTGTGGCATTACAATGTTGACCATCATGTTCGTTTGATGACTGATGAGAAACCACAAGGAATTGAACTCTTAATTAATGAGTCAAACACACCGAGATTTTTTTATATTATATGCTCTCGAATTGCATACGTTAATGACTACGTAGTACCTAACCAAATTAAGTCGAAACTGTATTAATTGAGGATGTGAGTCATGGAGAGATTTTGAGATTATTATAGCATTTACAAAACAGATCATAGATACTCACTGTGATTCACATTGAAAAGTGTTAAAGATGATTCTGCCCATGCCAATGGTCAGAGCTTTGACGTTTTCGATAGACATAGTATTTTTTATCATTATGACAAAGAAAAAAAGCAAATAAGAATAATTCTGAAGATTCTCGCTTGAGGGCCCGTTTCCCCTTGCACAAATCGCCGAGTTGACCGAAGTGACAATCAAAGTTTGACGGCAAGTTCTTCGAGCACTGAAAAAAGCCATCTTTTAGCAGTAACTTGAAATATTATGTACTTTGACGCAGCAGATGGTTGCAAAGTAGAAAATCATCTCATCACGAAACACCAAACTATTCAAAACTAGTTATTACCTAGATGTCGACCTTCCTTGTTTCAAATTACTGAAGCTGTTCATTCATTTCTCCCGAAACGTTTATTATTTTTTTTCAGCCCCTATGTAAGAGAGGTGAAGAATAATTACTTCTTGAGCTGAATTAATTACATTCGCACTGCAGACATTTATCTAGCAATTTTCAAGATGTATTTTATTAAATAAATGGTGATTCGAACTTTCTACAACGAATTATTCTATGGGATAATCCCATAGATTTGAGAAAAAGAAAATAAATCAATCCATATTCCAAGCGATTTTCTATATTATTCACTAATTAAAGAAACAAGAGATAGAGTTGAAAAAATAGTAAAAGTAGGTATACAGAGTGTAACAGCCAAATGGAATAAATTCGATAACGAATAAATGAGGGTGTGCTAGGAAAAACGCTCGGACACTTCGATTTGTAATTCTGAATGCGCATATTTTTCAAGAAAATAATATAGAGTGTTCCATGTGACCGTGGCCAATACCAACTTTCTTATTTCAAATGCAACCCCCTGTATATTATTCATTTTTTGGATTCTTCAGAGAATTCCAGACATAATTCATGTACAATGTCCTATACCTTACCTTCAACTTTCTCGGAAATATTAAGTGTTTCCAGATTTATTGCAAAAATCAACGTTTTAAATAAAAATTATTTTATTTCACAAATTCGGTACATTACACTTAAAACCTAATAAGTAATACTGATTATTTCTTAATTATTAAAGAAAAAAACAAAAAAATGGCAATGTAGGAAATGCCGCAAACGTCTTGGCAACATGCTAATCTGGTGTAGAATCGAATTTTTTTAATTTCTTCTCAGTAATGGTTTTTGCTTACTTTCTTCATATCAAGAGGTAAATGGGAAATAAGTATTGAGTGTAATGTATCGAATTTGTGAAATGAAATAATTTTCATTTAGAATGTTAATTTTTGTAAAAAATCTGAAAACACTTAATATTTCCGAAAAAGTTGAAGATAGGTATAGGATATTGTACATGAATTCTCTGAAGAATCCAAAAAATAAATAATATACAGGGGGTTGCATTTGAAATAAGAAAGTTGGTTTTGGCCACGGTCACATGGAACACCCTATATAATATTATTTTCTTGAAAAATATGCGTATTTAAAATTACAAATCGACTGGTCCGAGCGTTTTTCCCAACACGCCCTCCTCATTTATTCGTTATCGAATTTATTCCATTTGACTGTTACACTTTACACTGTATGTACTATGTATAGAGTAAATTCAAAATATTTTTATTCATTTTTGTAAATTGATACTTTTTTATGGATTCTCTACGATACAATATAATGTCTGACAGAGGAGTCGGATTTGGAATCCGAAACGTTGCAGTTATACAGGGTTCCTCATAATAGAATTATACCATTTTATTAATAAATTTACTACGAGATAACTGAATAAGTTGTTCTATGTGGGAATATCTTCTGTAGTCTTTGGGATTTAAGTTAATTGTTAATCTAGTAGGCGCCTGTCCCAAATGAGAGAGACTCAGCATCAAACTCGAATTTAGAACTGTCAAATAGGGATAATTTTCCAAACAAGCCCGTTATTCTCCGAACCGCGCTTATTGCCCTTTGTGCAACCCGCTATAAGGGTCGGTATATCCCCTTTTTTGTAATGTGTCAGTGTAGTTTATGATTTTGAATTTCAAGCCAAGGAGAAATTTGTGCATCTCAGCTAAACGGCTGTCATTTTCGAGCCACAAAACGTATAGCTCTAAGAATGTAACACGGAAAAGGCGTAAGTATTTAAAGCAATAAGTTTTGAAACCTAGATATATCGGGTATTGTTTTAAGAATTATGGAATTTCCGATAAGGATAACTGTGTTTTCATAGAAGGTAAGAGCAATGTTGTTTTGACATTTCTGTTCAGTAAGCATTGACAAAATATTATGGGAAGACTCACGCCGCAACAACGCTTACAAATAATTGGAATTTATTTTCAAAATCAGTGTTCTATTCGCCAAATTTGAAGAGCACTTCACATGCTTCACATAATCGTCCATCCGAGCAGCTTATTCGTAAAAACTATCGATATATTTCGAACAACATTTTCACTACTCGATGCAACAACAAGAGAATGAACTGTACATACAGAAGGAAATATCGCTGCTGTAAGTGATAGTGTTAATGTAGATCCAGATTTGTCTTTTCGTCGACTTTCAAAACAAGTTGGACTCTGTGCATCCATCACATGGAAATTTTTGCGTAAAGATCTTGGTCTACACCCAAACAAGATCTAACTGGTTCAAGAACCAATGCTTCGTTTGTTTGCTGATTGGGCCCTATAGTCCGTTCAAATATAAGAAGGAGCTTTGTAAATAAACAGAATCGTCTGGTTTGCGCACAATAAAGCTCCTATTGGTCAAACGGTGATAACGACGCTCTCTTCGACCGCCAGAGACTGCCAGGATCGTACTCGGACTGTGGATGGTACTGGATAAAAATAATTCAATAATTTGAGTCAGCAATTTCCACATTAGAACTTTTCTCCTCAGAAACTCTAGTGCGAAATTTCTGTTATGATTTGCAACTGTCATAAACATTTTATATCCGAAATAAAAGTCTAATTTCAGTTATATTTATTCACCCTTAATTTATATTTTTCTGGCTAACATGTTTCGGCTTGCGCCATCTTCAGAGCCTAGAAACTGATGGAAAAGGGGGGTAAGTACAAAAGCTTAGTAGGCTGCTTGTTTGCTGAGTCTTAGATGGACCAATTTTAACGGTTGAAATACATTTACGTACAACATTAAGCATCAACAAACTGAAGCAAAACAGCTGAAGGATGGAACAGTACTTACTAATTTAGGTGATGTTACATATATGACGATTTAAAACCGTTGGTCGAATACAGCAGGTCTTGTCATTTTTATAAAAACTTGAACTAAAAATCAACAGTTGGAAAATGTAAAAACTCATTAATTTGGACACTTACAAAATTTCAAATTTTTTAAAAAGGTGGTAATTGGTAATCTGCCAAAAGGCATTCAAAATCCCCAAAAAATACCAGTAAAATGAAACCCCGAACGTGTAGAAGTCATCTCAGCCTCCGGAAACCGAAAGTTGTTTGAGGTTAGGATCAATCACAAGAGAAACAGGCGCACAAAATTCCCTCTAGAGCTCATGCTCAGATGATTAAAAACACAGGAAACTCAAATTTGATCTTATTTAGTGCGTGGGAGGTCTTCAAGGCAAATGAAGCAACACCAACAAACGGGAAGGGGGAATCAACGATTCACTGAAGACAAAATATGCGAAAAAAACAACCACGAAAACTCTCATCTATAAAATTAATTAAAGAAACGGAAAAGTGAAGTTTTGGAATTGATTATTCTATAGGACTCTGAATGTGTCAAAGAAGGAATTTGTCATTTGAGAATTAAGTGCATTAATATTTTTATCCTTACAATGTTTATAAATTCGAAATCATATCGGTTCTGAATAATTTCAAACGAAAGAATCAGAAGTTTAACCCTATTTTCAAGAAGTTTCGAGATTCTTTAAAATCTATACTTTTTAAAGTTAAAAATAATAACATCCTTATTTCGAAGGCGGATAAAGGTAACTGTATGGTGGTCCTGAACATGTCTGATTACATAGAGAAGGTCAATGAGTTCATAACATCTAATGGTTTCACTGAGTCCTCTCATAATTATATCAACATTTACAATAAAAAATTCAAACATATTTTAAATTCCTTTGCTCCAGATCTGATTGAGAATTGGAAGAGTCTCATACCAATGAATTTTCACATTCCCAGATTGTACGGCCTCCCAAAAATTCATAAAGATAATGTCCCAATTCGACCTGTTGTTTCGTTCTGTAACAGTTTAGCATACAGACTGTCCAAGTTCATCAACGACTACCTTATGAAAAATTTAGTTTTCAAGTCAAAGTTCAGTCTGAATAATAGTAAAGATCTAATAGACAAATTAAAAGACATTACAATTGAAGATCACACTATCTTGGCCTCATTTGATGTATCAAATCTATTTACAACAGTACCAGTCCCTCAGACTCTGCAGATCTTTAAGTCTTTACTTCATAAATCAAGCTTATCGAACACCACTGTTGAGAGTCTGTTTCAGTTGTCGAAGCTGTGTCTTGAACAAAATTTCTTTTCGTTTAATGACAGGATTTTCATTCAGAATAAGGGTTTGAGCATGGGAAACTGCCTGTCGCCATGTTTTGCTGAGATTTTTATGTCTTACTTTGAGAAGGAGTTCATCTTGAATCCATCTAACCCTTTTAAGAGTGGGATTTTGTTTTGGTACCGTTATGTCGACGACATTGTCTTGGGTTGGAATGGCAGTCTGGAGGAACTACATCAATTTCACTCGTGAATCAATGGGAGACATTACAATATAAATTTTACTCTTGAAACCGAATTAAATAACTCGATAAATTTCTTGGACTTGACCCTTATGAAAGTAAATAACAGTATTCAGTTCAATATATTTAGGAAACCTTCACAGACAAACCACTCCATTAATAACTTATCATGTCATTTTGAGGGTCATAAGCTGGCTGCTTACAAGACATATATACACAGACTTTTTAATACGCCTCTGAACCCAACAGATAGATTAAATGAGATATCTATTCTCAAGAAGATGGCAAGAGAAAATGGCTTCAACCCTGGGATTATTGACTCGTTGATACTTAAAAAGGAAGAAAAATTACGCATGAATATTGCTTCTTCAGATACTCATCAGGATGAGGGCCAAACATCAACTGATCCCACTAAAAAATTCATAACCATCCCATTTTATGGTAAAATTTCCTACAGAATTGCCAGAGTATTTAGAGATATTCCTAACTTGAAAATAGCCTTCAAGTCAACCAACAGTCTTCAACAATATTTGGTAAAAAACAAAGATAGTATCCCTTTTCTTAAAAAGTCAGGAGTGTATAAACTTCAATGCGGAGAACCAGAGTGTAATGCAATTTACATAGGTCGTTCAGGCAGAAATCTCGAAACGAGAATTAAAGAACATTTGGCCAGTGCAAGACTTCTGAATAATAATAAATCAATTTTTGGATGCCACCTAAAGTCAACTAAACATCAGTTCGATATGGAATCTGATTCTGAGCTGTTACATCATTGCGAGGCGGGCTCAAGACAAGAAACCTTAGAAGAGATGGAAATTTATAAACATTGTAAGGATAAAAATATTAATGCACTTAATTCTCAAATGACAAATTCCTTCTTTGACACATTCAGAGTCCTATAGAATAATCAATTCCAAAACTTCACTTTTCCGTTTCTTTAATTAATTTTATAGATGAGAGTTTTCGTGGTTGTTTTTTTCGCATATTTTGTCTTCAGTGAATCGTTGATTCCCCCTTCCCGTTTGTTGGTGTTGCTTCATTTGCCTTGAAGACCTCCCACGCACTAAATAAGATCAAATTTGAGTTTCCTGTGTTTTTAATCATCTGAGCATGAGCTCTAGAGGGAATTTTGTGCGCCTGTTTCTCTTGTGATTGATCCTAACCTCAAACAACTTTCGGTTTCCGGAGGCTGAGATGACTTCTACACGTTCGGGGTTTCATTTTACTGGTATTTTTTGGGGATTTTGAATGCCTTTTGGCAGATTACCAATTACCACCTTTTTAAAAAATTTGAAATTTTGTAAGTGTCCAAATTAATGAGTTTTTACATTTTCCAACTGTTGATTTTTAGTTCAAGTTTTTATAAAAATGACAAGACCTGCTGTATTCGACCAACGGTTTTAAATCGTCATATATGTAACATCACCTAAATTAGTAAGTACTGTTCCATCCTTCAGCTGTTTTGCTTCAGTTTGTTGATGCTTAATGTTGTACGTAAATGTATTTCAACCGTTAAAATTGGTCCATCTAAGACTCAGCAAACAAGCAGCCTACTAAGCTTTTGTACTTACCCCCCTTTTCCATCAGTTTCTAGGCTCTGAAGATGGCGCAAGCCGAAACATGTTAGCCAGAAAAATATAAATTAAGGGTGAATAAATATAACTGAAATTAGACTTTTATTTCAATATTTACCATTCAGTTATGGGTTTCAAGGATGTAATTTTATATCCGACCTACCCTATTTTTTTATTTTGTTTTGTTTTTATACAGGGTGTTTCACCATAAACTGGACAAACATATATAGCCGTGTAGTTGACACCGAGAAAGTCATTTTTGCCTCATGACATATACCCCGTTTTCGACGCATAATCGAGATACAGGGTGCTTAATGTCAACTTTGAGCAATATTCTGATAACTGTAGTGAGTTACGCGTGATATTTGAAATAACGGTTCCTGGTCACATCTTAGTATTTTTGGGGGCTCAATTGAATTGTGGTGTAGAATTTTGCAAAAAAAAATTCAAAATGGCGGAAAGCCTGCAAAGTTGGAATTTTTTTTTCTCGGTTGCCAATTTGGAAAGCATAATCTCAACGTACTCGATTTTCTAAGATTTTCCGTGAAACATTTTTTTCAAATTTCGAACTCAACTTTTTTTTTACATGTCTTCAGTGAAAAAAAAACGAGAAAAAAAATTTCGCCCAAAATTTTTGGAATTTTCCATGGTTGAACTATCTTTGATTCTGAATACTTGGGTAGAAACATAATGAAAAAATATCAATTGGTTTTCTTTTGTAGCCTTCCGAAGATTACGCTAGATGTACTTTCCTAATTTTTATTTGAGAAACTGGAGGCCGTACGGAGGTCAAAATTGTGCTGCTGGGCTGCCAGAATGACCCAGATTGAAATATGAAATTATAACTAAAAAAAAATTTTTTCGAAAAAATAAAAAAAAAAATTAATTGTTTTTTATTGTTTCAAAAAACTCTGGTAAGTTTCGAACTCTACACTCTCGATTAACTAGTGTTGCTTTGGTAACGGAGATTTATAGGATTAGAATTAATCCAATTCATACTCGTAGAGTTCGATTCCTACCAAATTTTTTTGAAAAAAATTATTTTGGTTTATAATTTCATATTTTTATCCAGATCATTCTGGCAGCCCATCAGCACAATTTCGACCTCCGATTTCTCAAATAAAAATTAAGAAAGTACACCGAGCGTAATCTTCGGAAGGCTACAAAAAGAAAACCAATTGCGATATTTTTTCATTCTGTTTTCACCCAAGTATTCAGAATTGAAGATAGTTCGACCATGAAAAATTTCAAAAATTTTGGCCGAAATTTTTTTTTCACTGAAGAAATGTAAAAAAAAAAGTTGAGTTCGAATTTTGAAAATTTTTGTTTACGGAAAATCTTAGAAAATCGAGTACGTTGATATTATGCTTTCCAAATTAGCAACCGAGAAAAAAAAATTCCAACTTTGCAGGTTTTCCGCCATATTGAATTTTTTTCCGTAAAATTCTACACCACAATTCAATTGAGCCCTCAAAAATACTAAAATGTGACTAGAAACCGTTATTTCAAATATCACGCGTAACTCACAACAGTTATCAGAATATTGCTCAAAGTTGACATTAAACACCCTGTATCTCGCTTATGCGTCGAAAACGGGGTATATGTCATAAGGCAAAAATGACTTTCTCGGTGTCAACTACACGGCTATATATGTTTGTCCAGTTAATGGTGAAACACCCTGTATTATTATCTACTGAATAATTTCTTTTTCGGATGCTCGAGTTTGCGGCAAGCTAATTCCAGGAAACACAAGAGAAAATCTTTTGAGAAAGTGTAGCTATATAGTGTTTAGAGAACAATGTCGAATTCGGAAACGGATACTGCATTAGAGGGTGATATGTGGGGACCACCACGAAAAAAGGTCCAAAAGGTCGCATCGCATTTCTCCGCAGAAGAGAAAGAGATAATTTTGAACATTTTTCGAGAAGAATTGGAAGAACATCCTGATTTATCGAAAAGAGACTTGGTAGGAATTGTTTCAAAATCCTCAGGGGTGAGTGATTCAGTTTTATTCAGAATTCTCAGAGAATATGAAGAGAATAAAACATTGACGCCACCTAAGAGGAGAGCCCAGTCGTTAAAAATAATCGATTCGGTTGACGATTTCTAGAAATCGCGAATGATGACGACAGTTTGCCAAATTTCAAAAGAACAACGTTCTATAATTCATTGAAAAAATGGAATTCAAGTTCAGTTAAAACTGAACGATTGTGTGAAATCTCCTAGATTCGACTCTGGACGGAAAGAAACTTTACGGAGGCCCTCCTACCACAGCGCCAAACATGTTATTATTGCACCTTCTTACATTTGAACAGAGTTTGGAACATCTTGAAGTTTATCCATTTTTGTTATCGAAAAATTAGTGATGAAATTCATTTCTGGTTGAACGGCTACGTAAACAAGCAAAATTGCCGTATATGGAGTAAGAACAATCCCCAAGAAGTTCTGCAGGTTCCATAGCATCCTGAAAATGCGCTGTAAGTTAGGGTACGTACATGCCGGAGATGCAAGGATGAGCGCGGTGGAGGTCGCGGTCGCGATCTAGTTCAAAATCGTCGCCCGTGGCGACGTATCGATTTTGAACTAGATCGCGACCGCGACCTCCACCGCGCTCATCCTTGCATCTCCGGCATGTACGTACCCTGAGCTTTACACGCTGGAGGCATCCTCGGTCCATATTTCTTCAAATATGTTACATATATATACAATATGTTACAGTGAATGGTGCTCGTTTCAGATCAATGATCAATCGATCAATGATTATGTGTTTCAAAATTTGAATGGTATCGACCCAAAAGTGTTTTGGTTCCAACAAGATGATGCTACACCTCTTGCTGCCACCCTAACAATTTATTCATTGAAAGAAAGACTTGGCGGTAACAATTTTCGAGAAATGGTCCAATTGATTGGCCTCCAAGATCATGCCTCCAAGATCATGCCTCCAAGATCATGCGACGTAACACCAGTGGATTATTTTCTTTGGGGTTATGTTAAGTCATTGGTTTATCCTGATAAACCAGAAACAATTGATGCTTTGAAAGACAACAAAACTTGCTTTATTGCTGAAATATGGCCTGAATTAATCGAACAAGTAGTCCAAAATTGGTCTGGTCGAATGCGGTTCCTTAAAGTTAGTCGTGATGGACAAATTTTGATATAAATGTATTTTATTTCAATATAAAGTTCTATCAGTCTAAGAAAAACACCCGATACCAACTCCTTCTGCAACACCAAAACCACTCATTTATACTCTTCCCCTAAGACAATGTGTACGAAACCCATGCATGGTCTGGTTCATGCCGCTCATATGCGTTGGTCTCGCCTCTTCGCATTCTCGGGGGACCATCACGGACCCACGAGATTAATCAGTTCAATGAAATTCCACTTTTAGCGGCAAAAAGGCCCTGTACAAAAGTAATATGATGCGATAATGAGGTGAGTGGAATTTTGGAATTCCGATTCTTGGAACAATGGCCACATAAAAATTGGAACCTGTTTGGAACCGTCTGAATTTCGAGATAGACACAGTGCACGACGACTGAGAAAATGTCTGGAATTCGAACTATTTACTCACTACATCTCTCCAATTTAGAACCGGGACGTTTCTTTCGCTGAATCTATCCGGTATAGAGAGAGGATCGAGTTTTTGTAACAATATGAATTTCACGGTCATTTCGGGACATTAATCCCCTGATTGAAAACCGGCGTGTTCTATTCGTCAGACTCGTTAGTTTTTTCGAGGAGTACAAGAATTTACAATGCAGCAGAGGAGGATTTCGGTATGAAGCATAGCGTAACGCTAAGTACCTACCTAATGGATGATTTTTTTGAGAGTTATAGGAAATAAAAAAAACACATGAAATTCAGAAAATGCATACATTCTTTATTTGAATCGATTGTATAGGGTGGTCAGATTTCGATGGTTTAGTACTACAACTCCTAAACTATAAATAAGAGATAGAGAAAAAGTTATATACATGTCATGTCTTCTTTCTTCGAGAAACATGAATCGCTGAAAACCCCAAGTATACTCCATTCACAATTATAAAATCACAACTCTGGCCATGGTTTCGTTTTCAGGAATTGGTGCTCCTGATGAAAAATCTGTGCGCGTACAGAGAATATTGTTAATGACAAAACGTTGTTGCCAGTTGCTTTGTTTACATCAAAGTGAAAGTTTCAAAGATATTCCACATTTTGTTAGTTCGAATCGATCGGCGATTTTGGGGCGAAATATCGATAAGGAATCGCCTATTTTTCCGTTCTTCGTCGTCCAGAAGAAGTTTCACGTCGATTTCGTGCAAGTGTCATTTTTTCCTTTCACGACTTTTGGCGTGAGTACGAACGGCAAATTTGAATTGGACCAAAAATCGATTAATAAGCATAAAAAAGGCAAAAGTAAGTACTAATCGCCTTTTTTACACTTGATAACGAAGTTTTTTTAGGTATCTGACCGTTTGGAAAGATTTCAAACGAAATTTCGGTCCCCCAGAAGTTTGGTTAGTTTCGGTATAGTTTTTGGTGCTCAAAATTCATTTGGGATGTGTAAATGGAAAAAAAGGCTTCCTTATACGATCTTATAACGAAAGCGACCGGAAAATATGGTTCAGGTAGGATTTTCGAGGAATTATGAGGAAAGAACTTGCACGATTTTCGTAAGTAAACGGGTTCTGGATGGCCATCATTGGTCTCTAAATGATTATTGTTGATCGTTTTTACGTTTCAGAAAAAAACACGTCGAAGAAGCTAAAAAAAAAGAAGAAATATGACTATATTGCACTCAACGATTCAGATTCCGATGAATTGAAATATGTGTCACTGGAGCTTTCATTCCTATCAATCCTTTGCCGAAAGTAGAAATAGGCTATATTGAACCAGAATACATCGGTTTTTTCCATATTCCAGGTCTTATTTTAGAACAGGTGAATGATAAATGTGAAGCATATGTTTGACCTATTCGATTTCATTTGTACAAACCTACTGTGGTAGTAATGTATGAATCTTTTTTAAACTAACAAATTACTATACAGCCAGAATATTTTACTCCTTGTTCATAAGATCAAATAAATGAAATGTATATCTATAAAGCTTTCAGGCTTTTTAATTTATATTGCATTGAAATTATTAGTTTCTCTGTAAACAAATTCATTAATTTAGTTATTATGTTTATTTTCTTTGTGATGAATGAATAAAACTATTATTTATTTGAAATAAAGAAATATTAGAAGTAGAAATGTTATGCACCCTCACAATCATATCACATACATATTCGGATTCCAGTAGAGGGATATGATGTTCCATTATTCTTGATTCTTGTAATTACCCATCAATTCATCTTATATCTTTGGGTTGATTTTTTTTAATGAATTCTTGATCAGAATCAACAATTGATGTCGTCAAGTCTTGAACTTTCAGTTAAAGAGGATAATAAACATCAAATCTTCACAAGCATGCATATGAAAATAATGCGAAAGCAATGCAATTTTCTTCCATGGCGAAAAATTATATATTTCAACAGTGATCTCTTGTACTTTTCATGCAAATAACTAGAAAAGGAATCCTTTCTATCAATGCATATAAACGTTAATTATTTTCGTCCGTCACATATTTTCAAATTCATTCACATTCTGAGAAATACGCTAAGAATGTAGAAAGGGCAACATAGTGTTGACTTGGAATATAAAAACATTTTGAAAAACGTCATAACTTCGATACAGAGTGGAATGTGTCAAATTTCCAAGGCCAGAGTTGTGATTTTATAATTGTGAATGGAGTATAGCTATGGCGTCTAGTTTCCGAGCTACAGGGCGATTTTGGTATTTGGTCCATTTTTATAATTGACTATAACTTCCGTATTATAGGATTTTTATACGCTCTCGAAATGAACACATCTTAAGGGCACTTTTTTCACTGCTTTTCAGTGGCGCTTTTGGATTTTTTGGATCTGCTCAAATTTTGAGCTATGACAAATTTTTTTTGTGAACGCAAACCACTATGGAAAATGATGTTTCCAAATTGATTTTTTTTCAACGTTTTCAAAAATATATATCATGAAATACTCTCAAGTTCATTTATTTTTCGAAAATTTCGAAAAAACGCTTTTCGTTAAACAAAATCCAACCAGGCTTTAATTCACTTCCGTACAGAGAGGAAACTGTCCCTGTTCACTTCCACCCAACTGGAGAGGCCATATAATTCGATATTTCACAATTATTGTTAGCATCCAAATTGATTAAGGAAATATTTTAGCTTGATTCCAGTATGATTTTTTTGCTAAATTGAAAAATGAAAAGCATTTAAAAAATACTCGGATAATGATGTGATGACAATATCACAAATTTGTATGTAACACTTTGATAACAGTAATGAATGCTTGCATGAGGGACAAAAAAGGTCCTTCGAAAAAAAATATTGGTTTATTTGAAAAAAATAATATTCACATCCAATCTTCAAATCGTTGTCCATTCGAGGAAATACATAAATTGCTTCTTTTGATGATGCTTTTTATATATAAATAATTCTGCTGCTGAGTTTTTTCAGGGTATCTCTCAAAATATATCTGAGATGCAGCGTCTTAATTTGCTTGTATGAAACATTCTAGCATATTATAATTTGCATAATTCTCGTAAGGCATGATGTGATATATATGAAAACTTCAGACGTGATTGGATTTTGTTGAAAGAAAAGAGTTTTTTGGAAATTTTAGATATATATGTAATGAACCCGAAAGTACTTCATTATGTTTTAGTGAAGGCTTTTACATACTGTATACAGGGTCTTTCACGAGGAACCTCACCCATATTTATACGGGAAACTACTGAACGTATTTTCATGAAATTCAGCACTTATAAGTATTTCACGATGCTGATGAAATCTAAAATATTTTCAAGGCATGAGCACCTCCGGTTTTTCCGGAAATGACGTCAACTTCCGTTTTTCAAATTAGAACACCATTATTTTTATTGCAGAAATAGATTCCTTAGAAAATTTCAAGTTATTTTGATGTAACATTCTTCAGTTTTGGTTGGAAAATTCTCTCTGAGCGGGAAAATTCGAAAAAGAAATCGAAAATAGAGCTCCGCTGAAAAAATCGCTTTCAAAGTTAGGGATGACAAAATCGTGAAAAATCAATTTTTTCAAATTAGAACCCCATTTTTTTATGGCAGATATTGAATCTACGTTAAAAAATAATGTGAGTGTATGCATCACACCCTTGCCCTGAAATGGATATTTTCTGAGGTAATATCCACTTTAGGGCAAGGGTGCGATGCATACAATCACATTATTTTTTATCGTAGATTCAATATCTGCCATAAAAAAATGGGGTTCTAATTTGAAAAAATTGATTTTTCACGATTTTGTCATCCCTAACTTTGAAAGCGATTTTTTCACCCCCTGTATCATGAATCGCGATTTCGATTTTTAAAGTGGATACATCAATCTTACATCTTGGAAAATCCCAAAAATGAAAATTTTCCATCCAAAAACCTCGAAGTTATTCTTGTTTCAGCGGAGCTCTATTTTCGATTTTTTTTTTAGAATTTTCCCGCTCAGAGAGAATTTTCCAACCAAAACTGAAAAATTTTACATCAAAATAACTTGAAATTTTCTAAGGAATCTATTTCTGCAATAAAAAAATGGTGTTCTAATTTGAAAAACGGAAGTTGACGTCATTTCCGGAAAAACCGGAGGTGCTCATGCCTTGAAAATATTTTAGATTTCATCAGCATCGTGAAATACTTATAAGTGCTGAATTTCATGAAAATACGTTCAGTAGTTTCCCGTATAAATATGGGTGAGGTTCCTCGTGAAAGACCCTGTATAGTATAGTCCTTGTTGTTCAAATTTTCAACTGATCGACTTTATTCAACTTGCTGTATCATCGTATCACATGAAGTGACAGTTGTATTGAAAATAGGCTTCAAGACTTTTATTATCAAATATTAGAATGATCTACACTGTGTCCGTAAAATATGGAACAAATTCATTTTCAGCTAAACAGGTCATTTTGAGAAATAATCCTGAATCACGTCGATTTTTGATGTTGTTTTACCGTATTTTAAAATAAAATAATCTAATATACAGGGTGAATTACGTTCGAGTTATGACGTCACCGTCATTTTTTTTTAAATGGAACACCCCCATTTTGTCTCAATTTCCGGATTACTGTAGCTGAGAGCTGAGCTGATTATAAAAATGTATCACATGTTGATTCCAATTGGTACAGGATGGACAAAAATACAGTAGTTTTGTGTGTGCTCATAAAGTAACATGTTTGGAAACAGCTGATTTTTATTACTTTAAACATGTAGCAAACTACGGGGTGTTACATTCAAACCAATTGCCGCTAGACAATAAGTATTTTTGATAGTATTTATCATTTACCTAATAAAGAATGTTACGCGATACTTTATGAGCACACACAAAACTGTTGTATTTTTGTCCACCCTGTTCCAATTGGAATCAACATGTGATACATTTTTGGAATCAGCTCAGCTAGAGTAATCCGAAAATTGAGACAAAATGGGGGTGTTTCATTTAAAAAAAATGACGGTGACGTCATAACTCGAACGTAATTCACCCTGTATATTAGATTATAATTTTAAAATACGGTAAATTAACATCAAAAATCGATGTGTTTCAGGATTTTTTCTTAAAATGACCTGCTTAGCTGAAAATGAATTTGTTCTATACTTTACGGACACAGTGTATAATATGACCTTTCAAATGAGATTTTCCTGTAGTTTTACTATTCAAATTTCTTCTCCGAATATGATCAGATTTAGTGTTTAGTTTTAGGGCTGTGTTATGGATATGTTTCAGGAATGCCCCAAATAAATCAAATATTATTTCTGTGCCGAAGCACCTGCTTCAGCGCCAAATGTCATTTTATGGTATGTCAAAGTGAAGAAATGCCAGGGGGTGGTAACTTTCGAAGAGAATAATACTTTAATGAGCTGTTAGATCGGTCCTCTTCAAACCCTGTCGAGAAATTCTACCGCTATTGTTATTTCAAGTGGGTGCCAAAGTGCCATTTTTAAATTCCAGGCAACCTCAACATTTTTACGGCGGGTTTGAGTTTTACAACAATGAAAATCTAGAGTGATATTTCTTAGTGGAATCAGGAATCTGAAATTATTTTTGGAATTCTAAAATTGGAATGAATTTTTTTCAGATTCAATTCATTTCAGTTTCATTTATTTTCGGAGCAAGAAAGAGCTATTTCTAATCCTTTGTTTCTCTTTTTATTGTGGGAAACTTGACAAGACAGAAGTATGTTAGTTGACTCAATTAGAAGATACTAAAAATATCCACATCTTCGTAGTGCTGAGCATCTATTCATAATAATTTCTGTCCTCACCGTTCCTTCCGCTATTTGGAAAGTAGGGTTTTTTTGGAATTTTCACTTGTGCTTCTGTTCTGTTGAATCTGTTGTCGCTGAATTAACTATGTTTCCATATATTATATACGAAATTCTCACATAGAATTTAAATTCCTGATTGTTTAATTCAGATCTGATAGCATCGTGGGCGCATTGTGAGTTACCTACCCTTAAACTTGGTACAAAATAATATAAACATTCCCCACTACGTCAGATCCCAGATTTCTGTCTTGTGTTGTTTTTGAAATAAATCTACGTGGGACAGTGGTACGAAACCTTGAAAAATATGAATAATAGAGGGAAAAAACTAGGAAAATTATGTAAACGAATATTTCAAAAGAACTGGGAAATTTGAATCGAAATTATAAATTCAGAAAAAGCCAATGCTGATTACTAGGCTCATCAAACGTATTTTAAATATAGTATTTTCAAAATTCGTTATGTCGATAAACGACAATGAGATTTTGGGATTGATAGTTAAACCTTCTTTTCAAACTGTTTTGGGACCATTTGAGAATCGGCTCAAATGTTCTTTTGATGAACTGCTGTTTGGATAACAATAGAGTTTGGACCAAAGAAAAATGCCAAGTAGAAATGTTTTTGGGAATCGTTTACAGAACAATATGAATGGGGACCATTGTGAATTACAATGGAAAGCAAAAAGCCATTTCTGTGAGATTTTGACATTGAGATACTATTCATAACCGATTAACATAAGATAGAAAGAAACGGATCACAACTGCAATAATATAACAGTAACTTTAAAGGGGCTAAATACATAGCCGAATTTAACATTTTCAATATCCAACTGAAATTTAAATATATATTTTTAATCGAATTGCTGGATTTTTAGGTATTACTAATAATATCTACCTAATTCATACCAGAAGCTATAAATGCCATATAACTATCGATATTTATCCAAATTCTAGATCTAGATGAATATTGAATACTCTATGAAGTTGATGTGCACGAATTGAAGGTTTAGTTCACCTATAGGCAAATAGAAATGTTTTCGCTTTCCTATCTCATGATTGAATGAAAATGTTGAGTTGTTTTTATGCGACGAGTTGTTAGTCATAAAATCCACAAAAACCAGTGATGTATCAATTTTGAAATTTCTTGAATATGCCTTAACCCCCAGAAACTTCGATTTTCTTCTTCTTGTCTTTTCTTCATGATACGCTAGATTTTGGAGAAAATAATAAGAATGTGATTGAACGCATTATTTTAAGAGATTCATAATATGGAAGTCTACTTGCTATTCACAGGTGGCGTTCAACAAGATTTTCAGATTTTTCTCAAAAACTCTGAAAAATCACAAGAGACAATAAAGTTTTGCAATTGAATGGATCAATAATTTTCAAGGAATGAAAATACGCTGCTAATAATCAGTGGATAAAAAGACATTGTGGCCCAGTAAAAACTGGTCCATCGCCAAAATAGCACTATGAGATTTCGCATAATATCATGAAACTCTTGTGTACCAAATTCAGGGATTTTCGCGTGACCGGATTCTGGCTAAAAAGAAAAGACCCTTTTAACTGTTAAAATTCAGGGGGCTATAATTCCGAAACAGGGGGCCTCCTGGCAAAAATCAAAAATAGGTTTCTCCTTATTTCGTCTCGCAGAATCTGTGACCCAATTTTGTTGAGATAGTTTTGGGACACCTGTAGAGTTGTTCTAGTTCTATATTAATTTATTGATTTGCTCAGACTGTGGATGGTAATATCCTTCCAAAAAAGAACCTATTTTTCATACAGAGTGCCAGTACTTTGTGTCTAAGTCACGTCTCGAGAAGAATTATTTATTGGAAAAATATAAGACCCAAGTATATCGAGAACTGAAATGATATGTACAACTATTTTTTCTGGCCACTCATATATTGATGGTCTTTTTGTATGCAAATGATCGAAGATCACGTGCCACCGGTCCTACGTGCAAATATTGCAATGTAAGTCTGGTATGATTATTAATAATTACCGACAATAAAAAAGTTTTTGTTGATAAAATCTTTCGTATTAGCATACAATAAAATTTGTGCCAGACGTTCAGATATGCGTCATATGGACTGTCAACAGATTCAGAAGAGGCCTGAGTCGCATATTAATTTTTCTGGTGGCAGACAACAAGGGCATCTGCAGGAAAATGAGGCTATTATTATGCGAAAAACTATCTTTCAGGATTCTGACCTTCCCCATCATTTTCCGGATTGGATCATCTATACTTCGAGAAATATACTCCATGTTGATGAATAAATGTTTTTTTCTATGTTACGCAGTATTAAGTGGGCCAATAGTTCGAATTTATTGCACTAGTGAAAGAAGGACGTTGCTTTTTACACTTGCGCGAAAAGTTCACACCTTATCCATAAGAATTTTACTTTTTTCAATAAAACAATTATGTCTCTAGGAAATTCAGCTGTTTTGCGAATTTTTCTTTGAGAACCATATTCTCATAGAAGATTGATGGAATTCATAGAACTGTATTGTGATAAAAATCGTTCGTGAGAAAATGTGAAATCCTCAAATATAATTATATAACATCAAATGCTTCGGGTCTGTAGGTGTGTCTACCTAACAAATAAATTGTAGGGTCCACAATTCTTTGGGTAGGTTTCATCCCATTCAATAGTTCCATTTATCAACAATTTGATGAATTCTTGTTCAGTTCGACCGAAAACATTTAGATTTATCACGATTCAGAGGTTATGCCTTAGAGTTGTTGAAAACGCATTTTAATTTCTTCTGTACCGACCCTGTGATTTAACTTACACTTTCAGGGTGTCTTTTTTTCGAACCCACAAACTCTCAATATATGTAAGGTAAAATTTGAAGAAGAAACCATAGGTAAGCACGTTACTCATTTTGAATTTTGGCGACTGGGAATATGATCTTTCAGGCTTTATTCCAAAAACCACTCTTCACATTATTGATTTTGCTTGTTGATACATCGCCCCTTTGAGATTTCGGTAATGTTCAAATTTTTCAAAATTCAGGAAACGTTTATGTGTCAAGATAACGTGTGTTCCATTGCTGCGTTAGGTTTCAAAGAGTTCTTGAATTTGTAATAGGACGAGCTATTTGGTTTTTGCGAGATAGCTCACGATAGCATCGGTGATTTTTTCGATTTTGTTTCTGATTCTTTCTCTGGTGTGGGAAGTTTCATTTTGACGAAGACAGGTATGTTCAATGATAAAATACTTTGTGGTCCTTTTTCAATTCAGAAAGTTTCTGTTTTTTCGGAAGGAAAAGAAATGTTTTAGAAAAATTTCTCCAAAATGAACGAAATTGAATACTTGGGGTCATCCTCTTTGATGGCGATCATAAATATCTAGGGTGACCAAGAGATTGACGTCAAAAAGAAAAAAACAGGTCCTTCGTGTCATAGGCTATTGGAATCACCCCCGTTATGCGATTTTTCATGGTTTTCGAGTTATGAATATTTTTATGAACTTTGAGAATTTTCGACTTGACTTAAAAGAAGGGTACAAGACTTCTCTGTGGAATTTTTCTGTAACTTCATCTCCATGAATTGTACCTTTATACATAAAATAACCAGATTCGTGACTAAGATAAAAATTATGGAAATGTTGGTCTCAAGTGAAAAAGTTACGTGAATTGGATTATGATCTGAATTTTCGAATCAAAATTAAAAATGTAAAAAGGCTAATTCACGGTTTCTGAGTATGCTTAAAAACTGCGATCAACAGTCAGCTTTTAGAATCATTGATAAAAAAAGATACTTAACACTCTACTTTTGCTAGAATTAGCCTTCAAAGTCATCGAGGTGGAAAAAATCAAAGAACAAGACATTTACTACAAAATTATTTTTTGCCATTTTAAGATTTTTCTGATCAAGTTATGATAGAAAATGCTGAAAATTTATGAAAATTAGCTATAGATGTTGGTCAAGAAAAGACCTTGATCCCATCGATTTTTTCGTTCGGTTAATTTAAAAGAAGCCGAGCGTGACCTGAGAATGAACAGGGCAGTTTTTATGCGATTAAAAGAAAATTTTCTAAGGAGGTGTAGAATTTGTATTGAGGCTGGAGGTGGCCACTTTGAAAAGCTACTGTAAATTTTATAGATAAATTTCTTTTTATTTACATTATGATGTGTGATTTATTGCCATACCTTTTTGTTTTTATTATCTAGAACTTTTCTTGACCAACATCTAGAGCTAATTCTCATTAATTTTCTGCAGTTTCTATTATAACTTGATCAGAAAAATCTTAAAATGGCAAAAAATAATTTTGTAGTAAATGTCTTGTTCTTTGATTTTTTCCACCTCGATGACTTTGAAGGCTAATTCTAGCAAAAGTAGAATGTTAAGTATCTTTTTTTATCAATGATTCTAAAAGCTGACTGTTGATCACAGTTTTTAAGCATACTCAGAAACCGTGAATTAGCCTTTTTACATTTTTAATTTGGATTCGAAAATTCATATCATAATCCAATTTACGTAACTTTTTCACTTGAGACCAACATTTCCATAATTTTTATCAAAGTTACGAATCTGGTTATTTTATGTACCTATAAAAGTACAATTCATGGAGATTAAGTTACAAAAGAATTTCACAGAGAAGTCTCGTACTTTTTTTTCAATATCCTTTTTAAGATGGTCAAGTCGAAAATTCTCGAAGTTCATAAAAAAATTCATAACTCGAAAACCGTGAAAAATCGCATAACATACATGGGGGTGATCTGAATAGCTCATGACACAAGAGACCTGTTTTTTTCTTTTTGACGTCAATCTCTTGGCCACCCTGTATAGCTTCAGCTTGAGGAAATTTCGGTCTACTCAGCGTGAGTTGGGGAACATATTCTGAGAATAACGTTTTTCAAACGTGATTGAGGCAACTTTTCCAATCAGTTTCTGACTAGTGCAGAGTGTCACTAGAAATAGGGGTATTTTCTAGTAGAAAAATCAATATTTTGAAAATTCGTTCCAACCTGTCAAGTTTGTTCTTGATTTGTTCAGCTTCGAATAGGGAAGATAGGTCGATACGATGTTGAAAAGGTCTTTGCCTCCTGGATATGAAAGCGAACAATTTTTCGAGATCTGATAATTTGTTTGCGTAATATTCGGCTTTGAACTGATACTTCCCATTTCATCTGGAGCATAAAATGTTCACCAATGTCAATGGAACAAGGCAAAAGAGTAAAATTAATTCGATGTATCTTGAATAGTTTAATAATGGTCAAATTGAGTCTCGCCAACTTCCAAAAAATGGTATGAATTTTGCTTCAGTTTTTCTCTCATTCACGAGTTTTCCGAGGGTCATTCTTCTGTATGCTAACAATAATAATTTTCATAGAGATGCACGAGAAAGTTAAACCAAAACTGGTGTTTCGATAACGTATGTTATACAGGGTCTTTCACGAGGAACCTCACCCATATTTATACGGGAAACTACTGAACGTATTTTCATGAAATTCAGCACTTATAAGTATTTCACGATGCTGATGAAATCTAAAATATTTTCAAGGCATGAGCACCTCCGGTTTTTCCGGAAATGAAGTCAACTTCCGTTTTTCAAATTAGAACACCATTTTTTTTTGCAGAAATAGATTCCTTAGAAAATGTCAAGTTATTTTGATGTAACATTTTTCAGTTTGGGTTGGAAAATTCTCTCTGAGCGGGAAAATTCGAAAAAAAAATCGAAAATAGAGCTCCGCTGAAACAAGAATAACTTCGAGGTTTTTGGATGGAACATTTTCATTTTTGGGATTTTTCAAGATGTAAGATTGATGTATCCACTTTAAAAATCGAAATCGCGATTCATGATACGGGGGGTGAAAAAATCGCTTTCAAAGTTAGGGATGACAAAATCGTGAAAAATCAATTTTTTCAAATTAGAACCGCATTTTTTTATGGCAGATATTGAATCTACGTTAAAAAATAATGTGAGGTATGCATCACACCCTTGCCCTAAAGTGGATATTAACTCAGAAAATATCCATTTTAGGGCAAGGGTGTGATGCATACACTCACATTATTTTTTAACGTAGATTCAATATCTGCCATAAAAAAATGGGGTTCTAATTTGAAAAAATTGATTTTTCACGATTTTGTCATCCCTAACTTTGAAAGCGATTTTTTCACCCCCTGTATCATGAATCGCGATTTCGATTTTTAAAGTGGATACATCAATCTTACATCTTGAAAAATCCCAAAAATGAAAATTTTCCATCCAAAACCTGGAAGTTATTCTTGTTTCAGCGGAGCTCTATTTTCGATTTTTTTTTTCGAATTTTCCCGCTCAGAGAGAATTTTCTAACCAAAACTGAAAAGTGTTACATCAAAATAACTTGAAATTTTCTAAGGAATCTATTTCTGCAATAGAAAAATGGTGTTCTAACTTGAAAAACGGAAGTTGACGTCATTTCCGGAAAAACCGGAGGTGCTCATGCCTTGAAAATATTTTAGATTTCATCAGCATCGTGAAATACTTATAAGTGCTGAATTTCATGAAAATACGTTCAGTAGTTTCCCGTATAAATATGGGTGAGGTTCCTCGTGAAAGACCCTGTATTGTAAGGCATAATAATATTGCCTTCTAATCTTCAACAAAAACTTTTCGATACAACTGATAAACACAATGGCTGAAAGATATGAAATTGTTAGTCTTTTTTTTCAAAAAAAAACTGTGAATGCTAACCAGGACTGTTCGCTTATTCCATGAAGTGATGAAATACATCCAGACAACCATGTTAATAGGAAATACATTCTGGGTTTGGTACCAAGATTTCAAGAAATTGCTACACTGACAAATAAAAAAAGAAAGGCGAGTTCTCAGTTATGAATTAAGCTTCAAGTATCGAAGTACATTCATCGAATTCTAAGTTCAAGTTTTTTCCATAAAAATCACAGGATGGCCAATTTCTTTTCAACATTTGCTTTTCTGATACAGTGAAAACTTTTCAGATATAAAATATGTCATACTCAAAATTCGTCATGCATAGACAGACCTTTGATCAAAATATAAACAATCTTCTCCTTAAAAATATACGCACAAAAAGGTGATATTCCACATATCCTCGGATACCATGTGCATAGTTCGAAAAATATTATTCTTTTTTCATTTTTTATCGACTCTGAACTGAATAAACAAAGCTCAGACTCATAGTTTGCAACATTGGTTGCACGCCAAAATGTTGGTCTTAAATCTTCCGAAATGTCCAGACTATTCTTTTAATCGTTGAAAGATCAAATCACGCACTAGCGCCGTTTTACTCCATGATGGTGACTAATGAACAAACACGAAAATAGAATTAAATGTTCCGTGTAGAAACTCAAGCGAAAGCTCTGGTGATGATCCAAACGGATGACCCGATTGTCTATCCCGTCTTTTCTGTATCGAAAGGGGTAAATTTCATTATACGCGCTGAATCCATTCTTCCCTCGAATACACTTTATTCAACACCCCAATCATATGAATACAACCCATTAGAAAAACAGACCACAACTTGAAGTGTGTAAGCAGGTAGACTTATCCCACTTCTCTACCTGTTCGCCCAGTGTTTTATGATTCCCTTTGTTCGGAAAACACCCTTCTCGAGTGGCCTCCCGCAGATCCATTGGATTCGGCCGTAACTACGTTATACAAACTACAGAGTGTCTTTTGCCAGGCACTTCATCTTTCGAGATTCTTTTGGCAATCTCATTGTCAACAGAAGAGGCGCCTGTTCGGAGAGGTCACTTCTGGGAATGTATTTTGTAATGCTTCTTCGTGGAGTCCCGCACCATTGTGTGAAATGCGCCATCCCCTTCATTTTCGGTTGAATTGACGCCAAAACAAGAAAAAGCCATTCTCGCTTTGAGAAAATTGGGTGCAGAATGGATTTGAAACAAATATCGATTACAAGCTGTTCATTGTGAGGCATCGAGTTTTTTGTGTTTACATTGTTGAAGAGACCCCTTTGTTATAAGTCTGGAGTGAAGAGGAGTCTCCCGAAATAGAGATGCGATACTGTATCCTTTAGATGCGCAATGCTTATTAGGGATTGGATACTTGAATCTACTAGGCGAATATACAAATATCCCTTTGAAATATACAGAATGCTTAATCCTTATATTGAACAAAGTTGTTGGTTACACCATTTATAACTCGAGATCGGATGGACTGCTTGTTATGAAACTTCATTTATGGATTCGTCTACGGCCTGGTTATTATAAAAAACACTGAAACTCTGAGAACATCGATGAAAAATATGCCTATGAAGGAATGCTTTCCCTACTTTTGAATAAGGCCACTAGGTGTCGTTACGGTTAATGGCTCTTATCTAGACACTGTAGCGTAGTTGCGAAGGTAATATATTCGAAATTATCGCCATTAGATGGTGAATGGTGATGTTTACAATTACTGTATAATTTGCATGGAAGGCTATTATCAGATCAAAAAGCGAATAAACATCTCAAGTTGGTGGAACAGTAAATTTTTACCGAAATGTCAAGTAAATCGGATTTTGACGATCGGCATCAATCGTGAGTTGTCCATTTTCTTATTTTCTCTTCATTTCTGACATGTTTTTGTATTTGGGTAATGAATATTATGTTCAACAATTATTGGGTATCGAGAATTATTTTCATTAAATAACAAATGTCATCAAAATTTTGTATATTCTGAACTTCAATATCGCCTAATTTATTTCCTGCTTGAAAAAATAGCAACGGTGGGTTTCACAAAGCATTATCACCGGTTGACCGGTGATCGGAGCTTGATCTAGAATCAACTCGATTTGACAGTTCAAAAATCAGAGAACCAAGTCGTTCTTCACTGGTTACTACGATTTGTGGAATCCACCGTTAGTACCATTTAGGCGAAACAAATTTCGCCAGGCCATCTAGTCGGTACATAATAAATACAGACCATAATATTTGTTTTATATGCAATCAAATCTAAATTTTATGTGATATTTATTTCAGATAATTCATCAATTACTACCTACCTTACGAAAAATTCATGAGTTAAGTACTCAAGAAAAACAAAAAACATGCAAATGATGGGAAAAACAAGACATATTATTCATCAATATAATTTTGTATGAGTAATGTATCTATTATCTGAAAATGTTCTGCCCTTTTTGCTTCTTGCCATCTTTATTTCATACGAGCAATCCCCTCCTGAATTGTGTCACATAAATTAAGAAACACCCTGTATATATGACTTGAATGCTTTGATGTACTGCAGGCAGGAACAGGGCCGGACTGGGCAGGCGGGGTACCGGGGAATTCCCCGGTGGGCCCCCTTATGTGGGTTGTGGGGGCCCTTGTCTGAAACGGTGCTACTTATTACTGAAACATATATGCCCACAATTTGAACTCGGTAGTCACAGATGCTGTTCAGGTAAATTCTGTATTTAAAACCTACTTTGGGACACTCAATCGGGTAAGTGTTTTTTTGTCGGAATCTTACAGAAGAATGGCGGTGTGGGATGAGAATTCTAAATGTAATAAAAGGTTAACAAAAATATGTGACACCCGATGGTGGAGTAAGGGCCTGGCTGTGCAAAAATTGCTCGGAATTGAACGAGGTGGATATTATGAGGACGAACTATATTCAACTCTGCTGACTTTTCTGGAAAACATTCAAACTTCTGGTAAATTTGATTTCAAGACTATATCAGATGCTTCAGCTTTTCAGAATTACTTTTGCAAGTATGATGCTGTTTTATTGTCCTTCACCATGAGCCAGTGTTTTTCATACCTTAGGTACACCAGCATCCAAATACCTTCAAACCTATGGATTTGATCTAGTTCAATCATACAATATGGACAATATGGTTATGCATGCTAAGAGTGGTATTGAAAGTTTATTTGAAAACTTTGGCCAAATAAAAAGCCAAACAGACAAATTCATATCTTTTATTAACAGAAATTTGGAAGAAGAAGGACATGACATTGATATTGAGAAAAATTTTAGTTCAAAAAGGCAATAAAAAAAATAAAATGTCAGGGGAATTGATGGATGACCCTATTTTTAATAATGCTTGTAAAAGGTTTGAAGTGGAAACTTATGAAACTATTATAAATCAAATTTCTCGAAGTATCTCATCAGATAGGTTTGCTAATAATGAAACACATTATAAAAACTTTCAATTGTTCGACCCAAAATATTTTCTTCGAAAGCGGGAAGATTTGTTGACATTTACGGAGGTTTTCACCACGATTTCTGAATTTTTAAATGTTGATAAACAAGACCTGATCTCAGAATTGAGCTCATTGTCTGCAATATTTTCAGAAATGATAAGAGACTCAAATATAAATTGCCAAAATATGTATATCTGTTAATTCTTGATGTCTAGGGTAACTAAGCTGCTGTTATTTAGTATTGAAAAAATGAACATGAATTCGTCGCCATATTTTAATGTATATATGTTGTTTATACAGGGTGGCCATTTGAAAACGAAACAGACGAGAATACAGACGAAATAAATTTTTTCAAAAGAAATGCTCGGACAGGTCGATTTCTGTTTCGAGGGGGACAACTTAAGATGTAGGTTACGGACGCATAGCGCTTCAACCCTTGCTAGTACAACCCTCACCCCCAATTTTTGAATAGGGAAGATGGGTTGAGTGATACCTCATTTGAAAGGTATTTTTATACTGATTTCAGCACAGTAATTGTTTTTTCATTTTATGCATTAGTTCTCGAAATATTCTTAACTAAGTATTTGAAAATGAACTGGTGTTTTCATGGCACTTGTAGTGTTTTTTTGTGAAAAATCGACATTTTGATTAAAGATTTCTATGTCAGTGGATTGGAGGAAGGAAGCCACAGTCATGGTTGTTTTGAAGCTCAAAATGTCGATTTTTCACAAAAAAACACTACAAGTGCCATGAAAACACCACTTCATTTTCAAATACTTAGTTAAAAATATTTCGAGAAGTAATGCATAAAATGAAAAAACAATTACTGTGCTGAAATCAGTATAAAAATACCTTTCAAATGAGGTATCACTCACCCCATCTTCCTTATTCAAAAATTGGGGGTGAGGGTTGTACTAGCAAGGGTTGAAGCGCTATGCGTCCGTAACCTACATCTTAAGTTGTCCCCCTCGAAACAGAAATCGACCTGTCCGAGCATTTCTATCGAAAAAATTTATTTCGTCTTCGTCTGTAATCTCGTCTGTTTCGTTTTCAAATGGCCACCCTGTATAGTAACGTTATCATGTACGCAGGTAAAATGTGAAATGGTATTTTCTGAATTAAAATTAATAAAATCTAGGATTCGTTCTATTATTGCTCAGGAAACCCTTGGAGCAATAGTATTAATGAATGTTGAAAGTGATATTACTGATAATATCGACAACGATACAGTGATAAATAAATACTTATTTCAAGCATGAACAATGTTTTTAAAAACATGCTTTAGCCAAAGAATGTGTCCCGACTGATTTTTTGAGAGTGACTATGTTTTTGTCTTGTTTTTTTAGAGTGTGTTGTATTTTTGTACTTTTGACAAACGTTAGGGTTGCCAACCCCAACCTTCCGGGATTGTTCCAGAATTTAATGTTGAATTTGGGGTTGGGGATTATCCTGAAATTGGCGAAAACCAATTCCTAGTGTCCAATGTTCAAACTCGACTATGGTGCACAAGCACTGAGACCCCCTTAAATTTTTTTCCCGTTGGGCCCCCATCATACCAGTCCGGCCCTGGGCAGGAACAAACTGATATCTATCTTTATTAATTTTCACAATACATATCGTAATTATCATTTGCCCCTGCAAACATTATTCACCTCATATTTATGTTGAAGTACACATTATTATTATTAACTGCTCAGGTAGGTAGCGATAAAAACATTGCGTAGTGCATCCTCTACAATGTAGAGTCTACACTATATCACTCACAGTCACACAACATTATATTGATTAAGTATAGTTACTTCAATTTTTTAAGATTCATTAAAAGACTAGTTGATCAGTGGCGGTGAGTAGAAAATTAAGGTCTATAGTGTATAGTATAGTACAGAAAGGTAACAAATCGAAGGTTCAGATAATGAGGAAGGATCGAACTAAATTCAGACTCAATTTTCTAAAACATTTATGCTATCAAATTTCTTTCTGGAGTTGTAGCTCAAATGCGAAACTGCTACTGGAATAAAAGACCGAAGAAACCAAATTGAAATCAGTTTAAATTATCAATATACACCGATGGTCCGATGAGCAAGGGCAGATGTACGTGGGGGTGGGAGGGCCAAGAGGGTAATTACTACCCCCATGAGTATCGAAGACCTGAGAAAGAGTTACGCATTGTGGTGCACATAAAATATGTCATACGTTGTGTACCTGATTTAATGATTTTCGATCGTTATTACCCCCCCATTGAAGAGTGCTATATCAGCACTTGCTGATGATTTTGAACATTGTTCTCTTGGACTTGGAGTGTCAAGAGAGGCATTTGATACATGAGTCATGAGTTTCCATTTTCCTCACATTTTGAAGAAGGATACGAACTTCTGTCTGCCTCTAGGAATTGAGGAATAGTTGTTTATAACTTCATTGGCTTTCTTCAATAATAAACTAACGCGAGAACTTTATACATGAAATATGAATATGAACAGAATCTATTTGAGCTTCTTTGTTTCTCTTTGACGTCACTTGAAAAGCATTTCCTTGATGTGAGGATTTCCATTGAAAACAATGTGTTATTGTGTTGTTATTCATGAAATATGTTTCATGTTTCTTGTTTCATGTTTTCATTGCCGAAATTTCTTGTCTTGATTACACGTCGCACTGCTTAGCAGTGCATTTATTTGTAATTTGGAGGAAAAATGAACAGAATTGATTTTCTCAAAAATGGCTCTGACAATTTTGCTCGAATTTTAAAACTCAATTTCAATGTGATATATTTGGTTTGATCCTAGACTTAGATGGTCTAAGGTTTGATCTAGGAAAACCATAGACAGGAAATCTCAAAAATTCGGATATTGCCCATTCAACACCATTGACCAGTATTATGTTACGCCTGATTTTTTAACTATTTTCTTCTTGGCAACACTCATTTTGACAGCTTGGACGGTAAGTCCACAGCTTGTGGCGTATTCTATACATACGATGGCCACCTCAAAGGGATATCGGAGTACCATGGTCCTATACTAAAAATTATTTCATTCTTCTGAATTATTCTTATTTCATTGATAAATTCATTATTTCCATAAGAATTACTTCGATATTCAATCATAATGAGTTTCAAAATGGAGCAAATTCAGGTTTGAAATTTTTCGACTTTTTCGTTTTTATCTTGTTAGCCATGATATTATGGCAGAAAACAAGCAGTTAGCAAAAAAGTTGATATGTCATTCGAAAGTACTCTAAATGAGGTATTTTCTGCTGAAAAGAAAACATGTCCATAATAAATAATTTTTCAACAAAAACCCCATTGGAAAAATATGACTGATTTTGTTCACTTCAGTATCGTGATATTCATCTCCTCACCAAACCCGCAATAGAAATATTTTTGGCACACTGAAATTCTTTTCTTGTAGAAAATTTATTACCATTTTCAAATATGTGATCGAATTCGATGAAGTCACAAGCATAACTGATATATTGAAGATTTGATGGAAAAAATTGAAATATTTCGTGAAAACGAGAATTGTTAAATTGAAGAATAACCGTCAAGATTGCGACCATGTGTTATATGACATTTTTTGTTGCAAATCACTTGAATAATCTCCCTTTGAAGTTTTGCCGTTTTAAAAGTAGACACCCTGTATAGGCCTTGAAACGGGTCTTTCAATATGGTACCTTCGTTCGTTTCCAGCAGGGTAACTCCGACACATACGTTATTGGCAGGATCGGCTCATAATAGCCAATCTGATCAGTCCATATGAGCGAAGCTGTGCCCAAACGTAAACCCAATACTGATCCATAGAATTGGCGAGGCTCATTTAGAGAATAATATGTTATATTAGCCAGTGAACTCTATACTATCTGGAATGGATCCGCCTTGAGCGAAAAGTGAGGCAAAATTATGATAGGGGTACCTATCTATTTCTAACTCATATCGATTAATGGCAGTAATGGAATTACCGCTATCTCTGTTTCAGTTGCTTGTTAGGGGTACCTATCTCTTTCTAACTTATGTCGGTTAATGGAACAACCGCTATCTCTGTTTCAGCTGACCTTGACACACTTTACGTTCAAAACTATACGGTCGGATCCATTCCAGGTAGTATGGAGTTCACTGATTAAAGCAGTCAGGATACTCATTTCGTTTTTTTGAACAATCTTTCCTCTCTTTGGAATTGGTAATCATCTTATGCCCCTGTTCAATTGAGTGATATTTCATTATCAAGGTAGAATATCACGTAGACGAATGATCAAATCTCAAAAAGTTTTCTCTGACATATCCGGAAGAATAGGACCTTTTCAACAACATCTTCCCTATTCAATTTAAGTCTCTGGACTCCAATAGACAGCCATGCTGTGCATGAATCTATCTACTCCTTTTCTTAGCTTCACTTTCAGAAGACGAAACGACTCAAAAAAATGATGGAAATTTATCCTCTTATAACTGCTGGTCACATGCTAATGAAATTTAAAATATTTCATCATGGTATATGAACTCATTATGGCGTACTTGATTTTGAAATCGATGGATCCGCAGGATAGCAAAATACAATGACCATCTGAAGGAGCAATTGGAGTGTCGAATAGGGTCTAGGTACAAAACGAAATAAACTATCCCACAAATACAGTTCTTGAAAATACACGGAAAGTCGTGCAATGATCTCAGTTACTCATTAGTCAGTTTTGCAATAATGAGACAAATAAATGAATACATATATTTATCTATATTATTTTGTTACGCTGTTTGCATGGTATTATTTTCGAATGCAACGATCCATTATTCTGCTGCATGTTACGGGAAGATTTGTAAACACTGTGATTTGAAGAAATAATACAATTCTGAAATTTTCTCAGAAAAACTGGAGGCGTGTGATCAATTCAAGCCTTGTGTGGTCTTCCTGAGAATTATTGGAATATCATGAACAGATAATAAAGCCAGTTCTGACAAATTAGCGATTCTAATGCGTGCTCCACCTTTTTGCTAGCAATGCTTTAAAAAACCGATAAAAAACTAATTTTCGTCATTAAGTTTAATCTCAGTGATGAGATGACCCATGACGCTTCGAGTTGGAGATACTGAGCGTTGGAATTTGCGGAAACTTGATTTCTATGATAACCCATTCTTTTGAGAAATTAGAACCAAATGTTTTATACAGTATCATCACATTGTATGTGATTCATAAATGATCTATTTGAGATCTATATGGTCTCTATTCTTCACGTTGTTCTTATGTTCAGAATATCTTACCTACGGCCATTAGGCCGTGATATTTCTCCTGTATACAGGACGCGTCAAAATTATGGAACAAATTCATTTTCTCAGAAGAAAAATATTTGGCAACAAAATCCTGAAACAGGTCAATTTTTGTTTCAATTTAACCAAATTTTTATGCATTTTTGAAGGATTTTTGTTGCACCCTGTGCCCTCCCATCCCATCCCATCCAATTTTTTTTTCACAAATTTGTTAGTTCAAAGAGGTTTTCAGTATGTGCACTTTGTCATGGCTCATGTACTTTGAGAGGATGGTACCTGATGAAAGTTGTCACCGAATGAAAGTCAACCATTACATCAGTTTTGTTCATGAACAACTTTCAACCCCTGTCAACCCCCTCAAGTGAAAAATTAGAATGTGTGAAATACTGCGCTTCAGTTATGATCTTATAAGTAGGTATGTAATTAGTACGTTTCTACTAACTGAAGTTAAAACTTTTTCGATAAAATGTTTCAATTCGAAGAAAGAGCCATGACAAAGTGCACATACTGAAAACCTATTTGAACTAACAAATTTGGGGAAAAAAAAATTTTTCTTGAAACTTTCTGCACGCTTGAAAAGAAGATACAAAGACCTTGCCAAAAAAGTACCACATGACCCACTTTCCCTATTCAAAAAATTTAGAGGATGGGGATGGCACAGGGTGCAACAAAAATCCTTCGAAAATGCATAAAAATTTTATGAAAGTGAAACAAAAATTGACCTGTTTCAGGATTGCCGAATATTTTTCTTCTGAGAAAATGAATTTTTTCCATAATTTTGACGCGCACTGTGTGCTGGGAATCACAATGAAAAGGAAACAGAGGTCTTTTCTATTAGAAAATTCACGATTAAAAAAAATCACTCGGACACGTCAAAGCTTTTGCCTTTTTTTGATAGACTCCTTTTCACAAAAAACATCTCAATTCAACTCACATATTTTGAAGAATTCGAAACATGTGTATTAAAGTTATTTATTACTCTGAAGATATCTTCGTGACTTCCAATGAAACAAAGATCCAAGTCCAACTCTAAGCACAAAATGAAATTTCGATACTATGTCAGTACTCCTCAGTGGAGGTGACTCATAATAACTCAGGATGATGAATGGATGTCATAATGGTGACCCAATCTTTTAAAATACGAATTCTATTATGTATATCCAAACGACTTCGACAAGATTGATTTTTGTTAACGAGGAACAAATGTTCTGCAGCAATGCTTATTATGCTATTATCGAATTTCTTGAGGGCTCTTTATGGTTATTGTAGGAACTTAAATAATTCCGTTCTATTTCGAAAATTGTTACTAGACAATGATAACAGTTAATGAATATTAAATTATATTTACCCAATTTATGAGGCTGATGGACCGAACCACATATTAGTTTGAAAAATTTATTAATTTTCGATAAGCCTCAAAAACATTGGCATGTATTTCGTATTGGATTATTATTTGACATGATCCAACATGTTGTTATTGGTCGTGGAATAAAATTTTATTAATTAGGGTGTATTATAATGGGATCATAAGAAATAATTTCTGATCCAATTCTTCATCCGTGGGTTGAACTTTATTTTTTGAAACCATTTCAGACTCAAAATTTAGAAGAATCAGACATTGTGACGAGCCCTTGAGTGTGTAGAAAGAGCGCTCAAAAAGCGTCCACTGAAAAAACTTGTATTTACTTGTTTCCTTCAATTCATGCTTATAATAATTAACGATGAAGAGAACAAATTCCTGGAAAAGGTTACTTCAATTTCCCATCGTGGTTCTTTGAACTTGCAATTTTATAATTCAAAACGAACAATGATATTTGCGTTCCTTCTTAATTAATTTTATTCCAGTATAATGTGGAGTGATTCACGCATCGCAAGCTTTGTTTTTGTTTCTGATGTGCACACTAATGGCCATATAACATCTTCTTTGATGAGTGATAAAGGCGTATTTGAGCAATGGACGAACATGGCCTGCAAAGTTCTACGTAATTAGGTAATTTGATGATTCCCTGGAGTGGAAACATGAAACAAATTATGTATAGAGCAAAAAAGGTCTTCATTTGTATGGACAGAGTGGCTATGATGGAAATATCAGGTGTAGTTCGTTCGTTGTTCATCATAAATAATAAATATGTCGGGAGTAATCCTAAAACAATTTAGCAAATGAAATCAAAATCGATATGAGAATATTTATATTTGAATTGCAGTATTTTTATGTGTGCCATTGAGTACTTGGCTAAATTTGCGTCATATTAGAGTTCCATTGGGTAACAATACTAAACCAATTCCCAAAATGAAAAGGAAATTTTTTTTCATATAGTAACAGCTTTGGTGAGATCGAACAAAATTACCTGGTGTAAATGTAGGGAATAATTAAAAAAAAATATGAAATGAAATCGAAATCGATATGAGGATATTTATATTTGAATTGCACTATTTTAATGTTTGTCATTAGTGTTCCATAAGGTAGCAATACTAAACCAATTTCCAAAATGGAAAGGAATTTTTTTTTCATATAGGATGAGTACGGTTATGGTGAGATCGAACAAAATTACCTGGTGTAAATGAGTAACTAAAGATCTTCATGAGGCTTTCTTACATCGAGAAAAAAAAAGTTAATGGTCATTTTCACGGCAATATTTTCTTTTTAAAAATTATGGAATACATTGTGACGACATTTATTTTCAATAAGACTTGATTTAACATCACTGAAATATTTTTGAGAGTTTTCTGAAACTTTCATGCTCATACAGGGTGTTTCATTTCTTTAGAAAAAAACAATTCATGTTGATATACAAAAGTATTCAACCATTTTTACTAATGAAATTCATGCTCATATACATCTCGATAGCAATTTTCAAAATATACACTGTGAAATGTGTCAGAATCTCATGGCCAGCCGGGAAAAATTATAAAAGTGAATTGAGTATACCTAAATGCATTTTCTTTTTCATCAAAATTAGAGAAAGAAACAGCGCTTCTATAAATCGAGTCGAGAATCAATTCAGGATCAATATCTTCGAATAACGCTCAAACATGCTGTTCACTCCTCGTCCACTGGGTCCAAGGATAAAAAACTACTTCCACCAACAATTAGAATCTGACTTCGATCTCCGGCTCGATGTCTCAAAGCCTTGGATACAGGCCCGATTTGGAATTCCCATCTTATAGACTAAAGACGAAACCAATAAAACCAAAGCACGGAGCGATTGAATCAAATATAATAGCGCACAAGCTGGTAGAAGAGTAAGAGCAATAGGTATCCTTGAAAAGACACGGTCACGAGAGATGATAGAGTAAAAAAAAGATTGCTGCTTCGAGAATCGAGTTACTTCCAACACACTATGTGTCTACCTAATGGTTTGTTTCAGTACTTCGAATACCTACGCCTTTCTTCCTTTGAACCATTGTTCGAATTATCAAATTCTATTTTGCGAAACTGAAGACAAAATTATTGAGTCATTCGCTCACACAAGTCACATCCGTTGAAAATACGAAACCCTTATGGCTTATAAGTTCACTGGGTTCACATGCTGCTTATCTCTGGAGATACTGTGCCTAAGATGAATATACAGGGTGATCCATTTTGAACGATGCACTGAAATAACTCATCAGGAAGAGCCTGTTCCAAAATATGTTTCAAATGAAAGTTGCTAAGTATTCAGAATATCGAATGCAGATACTTTCTGACCTTGGACTTTGATTTCAAGCTTTTTAAAGGTCAAGTTGATTTTTTTCAATAGCGAATATGCATTTTTCGTTGCAGAATATTAATCTTCGAGAAAAACTAAAAATATTCATAATATGAATCGTTTTGGAAATATGGAGTGTTTTATACTCAGTATGGTGATGATGAAAATCTTGTACACACAAACTACTGAGCAACGAAAAAAGTATTTTTTCCTATTCCGAAAATCTATTCGATCTTGAAATTACCTTGAAATCAAACCCCAAGGTCAGATTAAAAGCCTTCATTCTGAGAAACTTTCATTTGAAACATTTTTTGATCCAGGCTCTTCCCAAGAAGTTATTTCAGTGGATCAAAATGGGTCACCCTGTATAATGGTCAACTCCTAGTTTACAGTAAAACTATACATGTTTCATCATAAAACGTTTCCAACTCCGGATACAGGGGGGCAAGTCAAGGATGATTGCCCCGGGCGCCAGCTTAAAGGGGCATGTGAGAAATGGTAATGAAAAAAAAATAGGAAAAAAACATATAATTTTTAATTCACTTTTCTAGTTCCAAGAAATGACCTTCTCCAAGTCATATCATTTCTCATTCGATGGTAAAGAACAGAAGATGCCAATGTGTTTTCGTGTGGTTATTTTCAAATGCAATGTGCTCATTTTTCGACATTTATGTTTCCTATCGTACGTTTTGTTCTTACAGGAAATACTCCATCCGAGTACAAAGTATACAGTTTTTGGGTTCGGGTTCATACGAAAAAGGGATTCTGTTCAGTTCTTAATTTTTCAACAGCTGCTAAAAATATTCCATGTGAAGTCACGTTCACTAAGGCTCTCAATACATTGAAAAGTGGAGTATAATATAATTCCATTTGCTACTCTTTTCATGCTTATTTAAATTATATGTATATATTCAATTCAATTTCAAACCACTATTTTTCAATGAATCTTTCAGCCATGGGCGCCCTCAGGGGGGCATGGACCCCCCATGGCTTCCCCTGAGATTTTGATGGCCTCATAGTTTTTCAGCACAACACCCTCAATATTTCAAAAAATTTTATTTTGGCCCCACCTGAGGAAAATTACTGCGGGCGCCCATGCTTTCAGCTAAAAGAGGGCTCAATGGGTTTCCTACTATCAAATCTTCTCCACTGGTGTCTATTTATTGTTGAATTCGAAATATTTTTGCTTAACATTGAATAAATCGTTTCTGATTCAATAACAGGATTTACTCGATTTTTCAAGTGATTTATTTTTGTTAGGAAAAAAATTCTCAACTCACTATGAAATTACATAGTTTGGTATCTGGTAAAATTATATGAATAATCTTTTTGGTTAATTCCAATGAATACTGAGAAAATTTGGTATATTTTTCAATGATTCCAATTAGGTGCGAGATAAATTGAAGGCAGGTGTTTCAAAATATGGTGTTACAGGTCTGATAGGGAGAAAAATACAGGGTGTAAAGTTTGAGTATATTCAGTACTGCCACAGATGTAACAGGGCTTTGAAGTCAAAAAGGCTGTGTTTTGTATAATATAGATAGAGAACTAGCTTTCTCCACGACTGCCACAGAATACAGCTCTTCCAACATCGAATTTGACCATAGAATGTCAGTATTCCATCACTTGATATGTAATATTCATTCTAAAACTTTTATCGATTTCAAGTAAATAACCAGTTATGACCGCGGTTGTTGTTCAGTTTGGTCCTTGATTTTCGCCCTTTATAGATTACCACCAATAACCAACTCGAACTTGAGTATAATCCTTGTTTTTTAAACATTTCGACTGATTTTCATTCTCGCACAGTGTGTGAGAATATTCATTCCGTAACACTTTTGAAAACATAGAGAATAAATCTATGTGTCAGTCGCTCTGATTGTCATATTTATTGCGGTTTTCGAAACATCATAATTCATCTAAGTATTAAAAGATTAATAATCTAGCTTCGTCGTGGAGAAAGTATAGTCTGTCACTCGGTTAGAATGAAAATCCGATACTCGTGATTCCTCAGGCTCGCCTCCGGCTCGCCCTCGGAATGATTCACTCGTATCGGATTTTCATTCTGCCCTTGTTACAGAATATACTATTCTGCTGCTTACAGAGATTTAGAATAATGTTTTATTTTTCGTGGATATAATATTTTGGGAAATTCGAATCAATAAACATAAATCTCTGTCTAATGCATTCGTGATGGCAGTAGATGCCAAGGTTTCGGTACCCGTCGGAATAAAGTTAAGGTCGAAACGACCGGAGCAGCAAAGAGTGGCACTATCTCAGCCACTTCATCTTCAAAACATCTCCTACACGCCCTGAACTTTCTTACCGCATACGACCAGTGCAGTAGAAAGGTTGGAGCTTTACGCTGGCACGACACAGCGTCTTGGTCGACTGGTCGTAGTATCCCCGCCACATTCCTATAGTATTATAGTAGTATAGTAAAAGCTGTTGTGATTCCTTGGATCGTACGCACAGTTCGCGACTTGACATGCCCGTATATCTGCTATGCCATCGGCTTAATTCTGCGCTCTTTCGACTTAAATGAGACAATTCACGGTTTTCTATGGATGATTGAGAGTGTTGAGTGCTCAGGCTATTTTAACAATCGGGTGTGATCGTTTTGTTCATCGAGACGGCCGCCAACAATAGTGTGGATCCGGAGTATGGTCTTTTGAGTGAATAAACGCGATAGATGTAAGTTTATAAAAATCATAATGAAGAATCATCCTAAACAAATTGCTAAGCTATATATTTTTTAATAATAGTTTAATATTGATATTCATATGCATCTTCTAATTAATATAGTGTTTATTCCGGCTAATGACTACAGCAGTCGATGCCGTCAAGTGAATATAAAAAAAATATAGTGTTTATTGATTACAAGATTGATTATGATCATGAAATATTGCATTGTTTCAATATTGTCTTATACAGAAAATAAATATAAAATAATTATATAGTATGTGAAGACACTGAATAGTTTTTGATTTAATTCTATTTATGTGCCGAAACAGCGTGGTACATGGATCCTAAAAAAAATCATACTTTTAAAACCATTCGAGGTATCTCAATCAACTTTTTTTGATCGATTTCTATTTGACGCTGATATTTTTTGACATCTGTCAAAAACAATGCCCGTTGAATTCTTAAATGCGAATTTACCTACAAGGATGAACAATCACTCACGAGCTTCAGACTATACGTCAGTGATTTTTTAAATTTTTCGATATATCCTTCAGTTGTTGGACAATCTCTGACAACCCTCAACATCCTTCAAAGTTCTCATCATAATTTTGAATAGAGAATAGGGTCGAGTGACCCCCTAAATTCAAAAAATTATTTCAATATGAGTATGGCGGTGAACATGTTTTTACACTTTGATTGAGGAAAATAATTTTTATCGAGGAAATAATGGTTCATAGATGAAATGTTCGAAATATTGTTCCTAACACAATATCGCTTCAGGTGGAAACAACGTCGAGTGTTTTTCGTCTGGTTACATTCAGGGTGTCCCATTTCTATTGGAAAAATTAATATTTCAGAAAAATCTCTCGGGCTCGTCAATTTTGTTCATATGGGGGACTTTTTTCACATAAATTTCCTTCTGAATATGACAGTAAATTTTGATGATTCGCTTACGTGATATTCGACTTTCAAAATGAAAAATTACCCTATTTACCTGAAGCATAAGATGATTACTAATTTCAAAGCGATTTCCGAGCGATTTTCTCCAAACTTGATTTTTCTTATAGAAAAGACCTCTGTTTCCTTTTCAATGTGACATCCTGTATAATTTCTCTCAACAGAATTATTTTGGGCATCTCAAAAGAATTATTTTGGGCATTCATAGCTATGCACAAATTCAGAATCATCAAACCCGTTTAATCTGTGCCACGTTATCTATACTAATATCATAAAGAGGAAATACATATTTGTATTTTTGTGTGTTTGATACGAATAGTCTCAAAAACTATACTGGATCGATTTCAGAAATTCTTTCACCCTTAGAAAGCTACATTATCCCCTCGATTATCCCTGAGTGACAAAGGCCATACTTTTCATCCGAAAAAGGATACCTCTTATAACTTCAATAATTACAAAAAAATCAGCCATAGTCAGGTATTTTCAGGTGCGCTGCAAAAACCGTATAAGACTTACGTGGATACAATGTATGACGGAAGTGTACCTCTTAAATAGTTCTACAAAAAAGTCCGCGATAGCCGAGGCGATAGCATATATCTATCCCGCAAGATCGACTTGCTATTACCTGTTTATGGTAATCAGATGTTTTGCAAAATTATGCACTATTTGGGAGTGTGTTTTTATGAATTGGGTATTGATCCTCATCCAGCCTAATACGTTTTTTATCCACAGTAGGTATTTGATTTAGAACGAAATTGCCCTTCACATCATACAATTACAACTAGTGCATCAAATGATGTGGCTGGTTGAAGTGTTGAAGATTAAACCGCCGCGTGAAACAAATTTCTACCCGAGCGAAGCTGGGACGGCCTGCTTGTAATACAAATTTACCGTTAAAACTATCTAAATTAATTTTCAGGCCACATCTTCTGAAAAACAACTTCGCAGGTAATTTATTTCTCCGTTGAAACGATTACTAGATATACGTTTACCCTCGCGTTTACCTTATCACAAGAGTTAAGACCTTCACTTCATTCTAGTGATGAACCGTATACACGTACACGAAAACCTTTTTCATATTCCGATAACATGACATAATTCCTAAGAATAGGGTGCTTCATTGAAAATATTCGTCCTATTTTATTTGACTACCAATACCTACAAGTCAAGTGGGGTTGTCTAACCATAAATAAAAGGTCGTTTCCGTAATAAAACTCCCGTTGATTTCGAGTGGAGAACTGACAAGGACATTTGGACCAATTTGTACCAACTTTTAAATGCGAATAATTTTGCTACTTCATTGACGCTTCCTTGTATTGAATAAAGTAGTAATTTTGAAGTTACCAATTTTTCTGTCGATGATGAAAGAATATGAGAATAATTGTATTCAAAATATTATTCGATTCGAATAATCTCTGATGTTGAGGAACAAATTCTAAATGAAAAATGGGTCACCTGAAAAACTGACGAGAATCATTTTGGATAACAACTGTCAAAAAATTTTTTGACAGCAGCTGTCAAATACACCGGCTATGATCCTGAATCTGACATTCCAGAAACATTGGAGTTTTTTCCATAATTGGCTAGAAATGTTCTGAATTAAGAATTTTTCGGGAAAACATAATTCCGAACGGCCACATTTACGGTCGAATCCTGCATTAACATTCCAAGTTTCTAGGCTCATCCGTTCGATAGTTATCGTGTTTACAGACGTATTGAATTTGACCGCTGATTGGTGATCAGTGAAGACGACGCATTCGGTGAGGCAACGAACATCAAGAGTAGTAATAATATTGTGTTATTACGAATTTAACCACTAATTTAATGTTGGATTTCGTGAACGAATTGGTGTGGCGGTAAGCACTTGGCTATTTATACCAAGTCAGCCAAATTGTTGTGGGTAGAGAAGTCTGAAAAACTCGCAGCTTGCATAAATACGGCAGAGGTCATTGGCGTTACCATAAATACCTGATTTTGCTTCTCCCGTGCCCTCTTTGTGATGGTCAGAGGTTACCAAACTGTAGAATGGCTACTGTTACGTTCTCGCTATTTTCATTAACTCGGCGTTTGAGTCGTTCAGGTTCTTGGAATAGGAAAACTCGGGAAGGAAAGATTTTCAGGACAGGGGCGTAACCAGGATCTCGGCATGTTAGGATGGCTATCAATTCAATAGTGTCAAAACGAGTAGAGCATCTTGATCTACCTATTGAGTAGTTATCGTTATCGGTAGATATCTGCGAATCGGGGGATTTTGTAGGCGACATATCAAAGTTAGATCAATTTTCCTGACACTGCGTTCGACGGGTAAACTCAAGCTCGCCATGAAAAGTGACAATTCTTCTTCTTATGAAATAATATACATATACTCCATTCACAATTATAAAATCTCAACTCTGGCCTTGGAAATTTGACACATTTCACTCTGTATCGAAGTTATGACGTTTTTCAAAATATTTTTATGTTCCAAGTCAACACTATGTTGCCCTTTCTACATCCTTAGCGTATTTCTCAGAATGTGAATGAATTGGAAAAGATGTGATGGACGAAAATAATTAACGTTCATATGAATTGATAGAAAGGATTCCTTTTCTAGTTATTTGCATGAAAAGTACAAGAGATCACTGTTGAAATATATTATTTTTAGCCATGGAAAAAAATTGCATTGCTTTCACATAATTTTTAAATGCATGCTTGTAAAGATTCAATGTTTATTATCCTCTTGAACTGAAAGTTCAAGACTTGACGACATTTCATTTATTTGATCTTATGAACAAGGAGTAAAATATTATGACTGTATAGTAATTTATTAGTTTGAAAAATATTCATACATTACTACCACAGTAGGTTTGTTCAAATAAAATGGAATAGGTCAAACATATGCTTCACATTTATCATTCACCTAAAATAATACACAAACTCCTGGAATATGGAAAAAACCGATGTATTCTGGTTCAATATAGCCTATTTCTACTTTCGGCAAAGGAATGAAAGCTCCAGTAACACATTTGAATTCATCGGAATCTGAATTTACCTACCGAAAAATGGAATATAGTCATTCTTTTTTTCAGCTTTTTCGACGTGTTTTTTTCTGAAACGTGAAAACGATCAACAATTATCATTCAGAGACCGATGATGGCCATCCAGAACCCGTTTACTCACGAAAATCGTGCAATTTCATTCTGCATGTTCTTTCCTCATAATTCCTCGAAAATCCTACCTGAACCATATATTCCGGTCGCTTTCGTCAGAAGATCGTATGAGGAAGCCTTTTTTGTCCATTTACACATTCCAAATAAATTTTGAGCACCAAAAACGATACCGAAACTAACCAAACTTCTGGGGGACCGGAATTTCGTTTGAAATCTTTCCAAACGGCCAGATACCTAAAAAAACTTCGTTATCAAGTGTAAAAAGGTCGATTAGTACTTACTTTCGCTTTATTTATGCTTATAAATCGATTTTTGTTCCAATTCAAATTTGCCGTTTGTACTCACGCCAAAAGTCGTGAAAGGAAAAAATGACACTTGCACGAAATTTCTCATATCGACGGTAAACTTCTTCTTGACGATGAAGAACGGAAAAATAGGCGATTTCCTATCGATATTTCGCCCCAAAATCGCCGATCGTTTCGAACTAACAAAATGTGGCATATCTTTGATACTTTGATGTAAACAAAGAAACTGGCAACGTCGTTTTGTCATTAACGATATTTTCTGTACGCGCATAGACTTTTCATCAGCTCCTGAAAACGAAACCATGACCTCCTATGTGATTAAATAAAAGTGAATGGAGTATATTATATACTATTACATATTTTCAAACGTTTTAAAATCAACGAAAATCTGACAATCCACTTTCGGATTGACATTTACGATCGTTATAATCGAGTGAACAATGGAACATTTGCCTAGTTACGGAAAAATTCATCTTTTGCACAGCAGCACTTTTCCTGCAGGCCGCTGGCCGGAAAAGTCATAATTGACATCGCAACTATTTTTCCACCTTGGTAGAGAAAAAGAACTTTCTATGATCCTGTCAGTGGAAAAATGACGTTGCTATCATACGTTTGGAAATAAACTCGTTGGTAGATCAATATCATGCATATTAAAGTCATTTTTTTCACAGTTTTCTAAGAATTCTATTCTCATTCCTCGCGTTATAGAATTCAATATTCACTTCGTATTTCGTTTCTACAGTAGGTACATGTTTGAGAGCCACTGATGGTGTTCATATCAAGTGCTTCTGCATTATTGGTAGCCAACTAACACTACTTCACTCTATTATTCTTTAGTCATTCAGAATTCAGATGGTGGTGGAGACCCGGATTTCTAGCTATTCCCGCATCGTTCGTAGAAATGTTGAGTTTATAAATCAGAAGATTCGTACCTTAAATCATCCATGCCCTCTAAGCGCTTTGAGAAAATCATTAAGTATATTCATTCGAACCACAAATGAATAATTGAGTTTCAATGGATTCGTAATTGAAATTGTGTATCGCATTGAAGAATGGATTGTAGGAGACCTATTTCAATTGAAGATTATGTTAACTAATAGATTCAATTTCTCGTGTACGTGTCACATTAGTAAGTTCCGTTGATCCTAGTATGAACACGAAAACCAGTAATTTATGAAAACACTGCTGATATATAATTCGGATTCAACACACCAAAAGACACATTAGAAAGTTACAAAAAACTTCTGAATCTTTGTTCCTAAATTTTAATTACTTGATATTTGAAGACTACTCAAAATAAATGAATACATATACTCCATTCACTTTTATAAAGTATCCCGGTTTGCCATGACATTCTGACACATTTAACCGTGTATATTTTGCAAATGTTAGGTTATAGTCATAATTCCGTCAGATAAGTACGCAACGTTCCCCTCTCTACATATATAGAGGTGGTAGTAATAACGTATTTATCAAAATGTTTATTTATCTACTCCCATACAATAATATATCTATTATTCAACTGATTTTGAGCTAACGTCTATAACTCTTTCTCATAAATGAAATTGCTTACGAAATGAATAAAAAAAGTAGGATAGATCGGGAACTCTATTTCAGACATCAAGGTAACGTTCTCGTCATTCATTTCTACATTTCCTCTGGTCTGAATATCCAAGAATTGCATTTGGAAAACGTGAATTTTTGACGTTTTCTACGCGATTCGATTCTAGAAGACCACAGAGATCGAAACCTGTGTCACATCGGTAACGTCTCTGAAATTATTTTGACTTTCACGAGTGCCAACCTGCATCAGTTTTAAGTGAGAAAACTTGATAACCCTAAATCTTGGCCAACCGGGATACTTTATAAAAGTGAATGGAGTATATATAAATTTCAGAATACTTTTACGTGTTGTGTATTTGACAGGTGGACTTGACGCTCATGATGCATTAAAATAAATAATGGAACTGTCGAAAGGGGCCTATACAAGTTGAATTGGAGTTACAAAGGAAGAGAGTAGATTCCTTGCACAATTTCACTTTGTTTACTAGGGAGTAAAAAATAGGAATGTCACATGGTATAAACTCTGGATTGTAATATCTATGACAAATTTCAATTGAAAATCTTGCGAAATCAAGTGCGATATGCAGATATGAGAAATAAACTAGAAAAAAATGCATTTTTCTACTCAATGTATCTCGAAAACGAAACGTTTGTGGTGCCATGTTCATGGGATTTTTGTGCCCGTAGAAGTAAATCTGTCTGTCATATTCGTCAACCTCATTTTCCCCAAAAAAATCAAAATTGTCTCAAAATCCCTGAATCTGTTTTCATAATTTTCGTTCAAATACTCACCTGTATCTCGAAAACGAAACGTTTGCTTCTAGGACGTTGTTATTTGAATGGTTGAAGGGATCAAAACACGCTGTATACATTTGTTTTAGGGATGGTCGAAGTAGTTTCTTTCGAAACATATCAAAAGTAACCTGATATATGCATTTGATACGAAGATCTAATGAGTAATGATATGAAGGTCCATTTATGTGCCATGTGTTCTTCCAGGAAAAGGCTAATTCTGGCCATTTGTGAAATGAATCCTTTCAAAACCCACAAACGATGACAGAACTAATTTCGCTCCTAATTGGCGTATCCCGCAAACAAAAATTACTACGCGTCGCATAACTTATTAATAAATGTTAATCATTCCCAGTTGAGCGCTTTCGATATTCACCATCCCAGCCGATGAGTGAATGAACTCTAATTACACCTGTGTGTATATCGGATAGCCAACAACAAAAAATGATAAGCAATAAATTCCGCTCAACTTAATAACAATTTTGTAGGCGAATATAATATAATTTAATCGCGCTTCCCACGATGTATTTCATGTGTTCAGCATGTGTGCGAAAACAAGTTCAATTTTCTCGCCTTCCGAATATCAGGCAAGGTCGAGCTGTGAATTTTTGGCTCATTGTGAATTGTTGCTCTCTGGTGGGTTATTTTCGAACGCTTTCCTGTGTTTGCGTGATTAATTGGAAATTGAACGAAGTGCTGGCCGATATTTTTTATCTGTGTTACGTATGACACTATTGTTGGTACATAAACATCTGATCGTTTCTGGTTTATACAGAGTGTAACAGCCAAATGGAATAAATTCGATAACGAATAAATGAGGGCCTGTTGGGAAAAACGCTCGGACACGTCGATTTGTAATTTTAAATGCGCATATTTTTCCAGAAAATAATATTATATAGGGTGTTCCATGCGACCGTGGCCAATACCAACTTTCTTATTTCAAATGCAACCCCCTGTATATTATTTATTTTTTGGATTTTCCAGAGAATTCTAGACACAATTCATGCACAATGTCCTATACCTATCTTTGACTATTTCGGAAGTATTTAGTGTTTTCAGATTTATTGCAAAAAACAACGTTTTAAATTAAAATTATACGGTACATTACACTTACACATTACATTACACTTAAAACCTTATAAGTAATACTGATTATTTCTAAATTATTAAAAAAAACAAAAAAAAAACATTAATGTCAATGTAGGAAATGTTCAAAATGCTCGCCGCGAACGTCTTGGCAACATGCTAATCTGGTGTAGAATTGTCTTCTAACGTTACTCAACATTTCAGGCGAGACTGATCTAATCGCAAGCGTGATTCGGTTTTTTAAGTCGTCTAAGTTTAAGGGTTTCGTGTCGTATACAATACTTTTGACATATCCCCACAAAAAGAAGTCTAATGTTAATTTTTGTAAAAAATCTGAAAACACTTAATATTTCCGAAAAAGTTGAAGATAGGTACAGGACATTGGACATGAATTATGTCTAGAATTTTCTGAAGAATCCAAAAAATAAATAATATACAGGGGGTTGCATTCGAGATAAGAAAGTTGGTTTTGGTCACGGTCGCATGGAACACCCTATATAATTTTATTTTCTTGAAGAATATTCGCATTTAAAATTACAAATCGACGTGTCCGAGCGTTTTTCCTAACACCCCCTCATTTATTCGTTATCGAATTCATTCCATTTGGCTGTTACACTCTGGTATAATTTCCACTACCTATTTACTGAAATCGAATGAATACTGTAACTTGTAAAATATGTATGATCAAACCAGGTCTGAAAGATTTCAACAAGAATTGAACACAGAACAATTGATTCGCAATGCGTACATTATTTCAACTCATATTCCACACATGATCGGTCATCTTTCACACATTATATTCTTACATTCAAGGTAACATTTCAAGTGTTCTCATGAGTCATGCGGGTATAGTTTGCAAATTGGCGAAGGCGCAAGGAAGCTGTATCTGCATAGACATAGATAATCAACATTATAAGGACGTTTTGTTTTGTTTTTTTGGGCGCGTAAAATTCTTGTCAAGATTTTCGGTTTTGCGTAGTAGACAAGTTTTTAATTGACCATAGTCGTGGAACCTCTGGTCGCACTTTGCCCACTATCAAAACTGCAACATTCGAAATCCAGACTAACCCTGGAAATTTCAACCTAGAGCACATTCTTTCAAGAATCAGGAACATGTAGGTACAGGGGGATTGTTTATATTTCACTCAATAGCTATCTCAGTTGATATTGGTCGTACAAAAACGTTTAAATGGGCGAATTTGTAGTAATTTTTTTTATACTAAAACAGCATAAAATCATCGAAAACATAAAATTTTATGAAAACCCTTATTTTTTGAATGGTACACCCTGTATTTCATTTCCCTAATCGGTAGAGCCTCTCTTCGGATTTCAAATATACAGGGTGTATTTTAAGGTGAGGCTTTTCTTTTGACAGGTGATAGGGCTCATCAAAATGAGTCATTTTACCGAAAATTTTTCATATGAAATGTTAAATAAGAAAAAATTTTAAAAAAGCGGCGTATGGAAAAATGATCTGTTCTACGCACTGGAATTTTTTGCAAATTTGTTATATATAAGAAGACAAAAAACAAGAGATGTTGTTATCTACGGAGGAGCAGGCGAGAGAGCAGGTTCGGACTGAGGAATTTTCAGATTCACCTAGAAACTAGAAAATATCATGGTTTTATTTTCTCGAAACAGGGGCATAATTCATATAAAAAATTTTTGGTAAAATGACTTATTTTGATGAGTTCTATCACCTGTCAAAAGAAAAGCCTCATCTTGAAATACACCCTGTATATGCTTCATGGAGGTTATTTTCTGGCAGTTTTCTAAAAATATAGGTTTTTTCGTCTAAATCTAAAGCAGCTGTAGAACGCTACACGACAACGATGCGATTTCATTTCTTTATATCGAAGTTGGAATGGATAATGAAACAATTGAATTCTCCTGTTGGACATTCGAATTCATGATTTGAGTGTTGATACTGCAAAATGATATATTCTGAGCAAGAAAAACTTGATATTGTGTCAGTTTTTATGAAAACTAATCAGAACCAATGAACCAAAGCCTGGAGCGTCGGGAGTATTGGCAACTTTACCCAAGCAGAAGATTTCCTAGTGAGAAAACATTATTTGTGAACTTATATTAACGTTTAAGAAATATTGGGTCAAAGAAATGAAAACCCAGGACTATTCGAGGGAATGAAAATCAAGAATTAAATATTCGTCTCTATTTTCAAGGTTTTTATGTAGCACTAGCGACCCGCCCCGGCTTCGCTTGGTTGCAATGCAATCCTTATAAACAACGGTAGTGTCGGCGCCGCACCGCTATGTCCCTGCATTTAAATCTGTAATATGTTCGGAAATGTTCAAATTACATGCTGTAAAGAGCCATATTGATCTACATTGAATGAACAATGTATTTAAGGTACTTAACTGGATAAGGATTAATGCTGTATTGTTTAAAATAACTTCCTAAATAAGCCATTTTTTCCCGTAAAATGTAGAGGATAAAAATGGTTATTGTGGGTTATCCTTGAGAGATAGACATATACCATCGCGGACTTTTTTGTTGACCCTTTTAAGGTGTACAATACCGAGTACATTATTTTGATTTATCTCGTGGGGATCAGTCAGCGTTTGCAATGTAAGCGCCAAAAAATGTATTTATTTACATCACATTAGAAACCTGTAAATTCATCAGTGTTTCTCTAGAATATTATGCATGTATGATACATATAAACCTTACTCATGAATCACATTATCTATGGAAAAAAAGCGTTTCAAAATCCGTTGCGTAGTTTTGAAGATTCAAGCATAAATATGGGCAGACAGCGAAAGCGACTTTGTTTTATACTATGTAATGGTATAATGGTAAGTAAAATAATCACATTTTTATAGAAAACCCAAGTGAGTATTCATAGAGCAAGGTGCGAAATATTAAAAAAAAATATATATCATGTTCACGATTTGAAACATACCAATGTTCGAAAATTGACTAATTTGGACCAAGAAAGGCGATAAGAATTTTGAGGCTTTATGTTGCTCCAATTAGAAATAAAACCCAGATTTTTTTAATCATATTCTTTGGAGCGATGAATCCAGTTTCAATACGGCCAACCAACCTGATTCAAAAAATTTCCATTACTGATGGGTAGCGGAAAATCCAAGAAAAACTTCAAAGTCAGAGATCTGGACGACAGTTTATTGGAGTGTGGTGCGGTATAGTAAAAAATGGTGTCATAGGGGGAGTTGTAGATTCATTTTATTTATTCATACATTTTTATAAATAAGAACCCCAACAGGATATACCCAATTACAGCTCTGGAGGAGGGTACAATAGACCTCGAGGTCGCAGTGGAATGTAACCCCCTTACTAAACTATAAATTAAGTATAGACTTTGTGCAATCTTTATGGACGATCGGAATTGGAGAAGACTTGCTATGGATTTTTGACCAAAGAGATGTCACGAGATAATTATTTCCGAACGTTGTGAAGACACAACTATATATTTCGATTGAAAACATCAAAGAGGCCGTCTGTCCTCCGATTTACATTCGATAGCGATGTGCGATATCAAAATTCGTTCTCGGAACACTCTCATTGTGCCTACCTTTGTTCGCGATTCATTAGTCATAGTCTGATAACTGTTTCGAGAGCAACTATAAGTTCCCTCCTGTTGGTATATTATGATTCATGGTACTAAAACCGTCGACTGGCTTTGTTGGATTACATTTCAAATGAAGCTCTCGTTTCACGAACAAGGAACTGGAAGGGTCTTAGTTTCTGTTTATGAACTTTATTTATTTGTCGCCATAAAATCGTATGACGCACCAGTACGGATGACTCAAACGTTGTTGTATGCTTCATATTTATGTTGATTTTGCCATGAATATGCATGAAGACGAATTCTTGAATATTTCAATTCATATTTGATGGGTTACGAAATGGAAAACGTACCGAATCAATTTACTGGCTTCGTGATATCGATTTCATTCATTTATAAGGCAATAAAATTTGTTTGTGGGAATCTATTAATTGGTCTGTTTGCTGAATACGCGATAAATTTTATCGGCAGACAGTTTTTCAATTTGGGATTTCATAACTCAGCTCAGACTTCAAAATAATATGTATTCAGTTGTAGTTCGATTGAGAGAATGGTAATAACATCAATTTCTCTATTTCTGTATCGTAATGAGTTCATTACAGTACTAAAAACAGTGCATTGTTTTCAGTTATATTTTTCGTTTTTTGGTTGTCAGCACTGGCTTCCGATCCAAACGATTCTCAACAAACGTCAATTCGGAAATGTCAATTTCGTAACATTCACCAACTGCCAAGATACAATACAAAAGTCACTAGGATTTAATATAATCTGAATTTTTCATTGAATTTCAACGAGATTTGACTGAAATGGAGAAAATATCATTTAATACTCGTTGCAGAGAATTCAATTCCAACACTCATGCGTTCGAAAACTCGCTCCTTCGTCGCTAGTTTTCGAATTTCGCATTCGTATTGGAATGGGAGCCCATTCTGCAACTAGTTTCAGAATATACTATTTTATTTTGAAAACAACGATTTCAAGAACACAGATTTAAGTGGCGGTTTTTAAAACGCAACAAAGTTTTGAAAATGAGTAGATTTTCATTGCTAGATCTTGTTCTTGTAAAATGTTCAGCGATGAAGTTGTGAACCAACTTACAGAATATCCTAATTTCATAATCCTGACCAAATACCAAATTGGATTGTACAATGATTCAATGCAAAAGAGTATTTTTCCATATTAATAGTGGACAATCTCTATAAGATATGCGGATCATATAAAGTTTAGATTAATAAGCTATAGGTGATTCATAATATATTGGCAATCTAATACTGATACCATTCTTAGTGGCGTTTGCACAGGACATCCTCACAAATCCCATTCTTTCCTGCTTAAGTTGTAATTGTAAATACTAGGTAGAAGGTACTTTTTGAAATTTGGGACAGCCTGACGGTAACTTAAAGTTTCATGAAATCAATTTTATGATAAAAAACATACTCGAATATGAAAAGTTTACCACCATCATTTCAATGGTATTCAGTTATATATTTTCAATGCAGAACATATCACTCAGTACCCTAGCAGTCATCAATTTCATCGGAAATCATTGATCATTTGAAATTGAAATCAATTCGATTGAAACAGTCGATTTGAAATATAACTGTCATACAATATACAATTGCATCTTTATTGATCTACTGCAGCGCCAAACAAGTAATGGGAATCGGTAAATGTAACACAAAGTAAGATACATTCGGCCAAATTTACTGTACCGCATTCAGAGGAAGCGTCTTTCAGAATATCAAACATTTGAAATTAACTGACAAAATGGAACATTGTAAACGTACTGAATGACAGATGACAGATTGGAAAAAAGATACAGTCGAACTTCGATAACTCGAATCATGATCTGCCAGGAAAAAAAATCGAGTTATCAAGACTTCGAGTTATTGAAAAAAAACACATTTTCCGCAAATCGCAAGGAAATTATGACATTTCTCATAGAAAAAGACAAGATTTCCCAATTGTAAGGAAATATCATTTCCCTACAGTAAGGAAATGAATATTTCCTAACAATTGCCATATATGCATATTCCAACTTTTCTCTTGATTTCTTTGGCAATAATACTAATGAAGCAGTTTTCACTGCCTCAACCAGCTCTGGAGGAGTCCCAGAAATGGGCAATTCATCATCACTTATCATTTCACCATGTTTTTTCTTCGAAAGCTCCAGCACTTAAATTAATATTCCTCAAGTTTGACAATTCAACATTTTTACGTTTCCATTAAACCTACTGCAACCAATTTCATTCCGAATTTCAAAGCTCCATTTATTTATGAATGAAATAATTCGCGATGTTTTCAAAATTGATTGAATTCTGTCGAATTTCAAACGATTTGCGGCAAAAAGTATGTTTACCTCGTAGGAAAAGCCACATTCCTGGACTATGTGTTGCTAAGTCTCGGCTTGCTCCTCATCCAGGAATGTTAGGCTTTTCCTACCCGGTAAACAATGATGATGCACTGATAATTATTCTTTTTTTCAAATAGTAGATACAGTGTTGGCTGGGACGCCATACTTTGAAGCTGGATCTTTCTTTCGTGCACCACTTTCCACTTCATTTAAAAGTCTATGTTTTTCATCAAGAGATAAAGTTTTCAAAATACCTACGTTTTGACGACATATTTTTAGCGATATTGTCGCGAAACCTCACAATTTACAACATAAGAAATGAATTGAGTTCACGGTATGAAACGATTCGTTAAAATCACAAGTAAACGATGGATTCCTCCAAAAAAATCGACTTATAGAATGTGCTGCCAAATATTTCGTTCGAGGTATCAAGATATTCGAGTTATAGAAGTTCGACTTATCGAATAAAAATTACACTAATTCTCAATCTTGGCGCTATTGCCAACCAATTTGATTCGAGTTATCAAAAAGTCGGTTCCGAAGTTATAACTTTTTCTGTGGGTCTTCGCTCGACACTATTTCGACACATAAATTGACATAATATGTCAGAAACTAATGCAGATTAGTCAATGAAACCTGGGTGCGTTTTATCGACAGTTGAGTGGCAAAAATGTATGAAAAATAGGGGATTGCCATGTAAAAAAACCGAACCTAAATTGTACGGATTGGCCCATCTATCGTTTGCAAAAAACAATCAAGTCCATCGATCGAATAGAAACGAAGTTAAGGAAAATTTACGCACCCTTGGGACCCTGTATGTATTTTGTTTACTTATCATCCGAGATTGTCAGGAACGAAAATATATACATTTTATACACAAATTAGTTATCTGTAATAGCCTAATTTAGACACTGCGACATCGATATCATGTTGGTCAGGCATTAATTACGTTGAAAGATCAGGTCAAAGACCCTGGTGATATTTTGCATGCACGAAATCGAACAATAATTACTGACATACTGAATAGATCGTTGACAATGCATGCCATTGTAGTACAACGGTTAGAGGCCAACCATATTATGCTATATTGTTTCCAGTTCAATTACAGATAATCTCACTTATCTTTGTACTGTTTCCGGCTTTTTCTTGGTAAAACTATGCATTACGGTACATATCTGATGGAGCTTATCAGTTAGATGACTTATCTCCCTGTATGATTGAGAGGACACTATGGACCGATTAATATTTGATAGTTAAGGCGCGTACACACAGATCCAACGATTTCATATTATGTGATCTGGTGTTGGGTCCTTCTTCATAGTGTGGAATTTGCGAAGAAGGATATTTTGAATTTGAAACTACGAACTAATCAATGTGATTTCACAGAGAATTACAAAAGTCGGCTGTAATCTTCAAGGTCGTTTGTGCCTTCAGACATCTCCACGCAACACACGCTGAAATATATTCGCACACAGTTTTCACAGCTTAAAATATTCGCAGCCATTTTAAATTCAGAAATAACAACTACAATTACTGGAAACTTGAAATTAATAGAAATCCAACTGTCATGTGATGAATAGCATTCCGCTCATTTACATGAAATAAATAAATACCGAATGTACTATTTTGAATAACAAACATAGTATGCAAATAAGGTACAAGAGAGGAGACGTCTGAATTTTTCCATCACAAACTATGTACATATCCGCCGACTAGATTTGAATCGCGCCTTATGTAAGTGCCATGGTTATCGCGTATATCTTCACGGACAGAAGAAATTATACAGACTTCGACATTTATTAGCATGACAAGATAGGTGTTTGGATGGAGAACGTCTCGTCTTTCAAAAAGACAAGACTACATACATTGAGTGTGGAAACAAGCAGCTGGAATAACGAATAACATACGGAATGAAGAAATTTTGATTGCATAACGTAGGGCACACGTGTACGTTTCCACGCTTCTCAGGATCCTTAGCATTTCAAAGAGAATATCAATCCACTAAAGTCCAGCCAACGAAGACTCGAAATTAGCAAATAAATGACTCCATGAAGTTAGCAAAGCCACTTGGGAGAAAATCAATGAATTTGAATTGCATTAATTGGCGTTCGATCATTCCTCGCCTTCCTACCTTACACGATTCATAAACTGCAACTTATCAGCCACATTTTTGAGGGCGTTCTAAATGTTACATTGAAAGTAGTTTTCATGGTACCATCTATGGAAAATACAATGTTGTGTTCTTTTTCATATTCTTTCTATCTCATCTTAAAGGTGAATAAGTTTTTATTATAATAAGAATATTAGAATAAATTTCGGAAATCACAAATTTTTTCTCATTTTGATTTTTGGAATCAAAATGAAAACGTTACCATGAATAGAAAATGATGCGACCTTCCAAACGAAGAATCAGAAGCCCATACCTGTTTGAAAATTTTTTATAAAAAGGGTGAGTCTGTGACTTGTATACATATATTTTAACTGCAGATTCCTCTCATTAAACGAAATCCTTTTTTCCCATACCCTTTTACTAAATTCGGTTTCGTTTGAAAGATACAGGGTGTATAAAATTCATGAAGAAAACACTTTTCTGTTCATACTTTCGGAACCGTTATTTTGAACTGATTGGTTGATTGTTCACTCTATTCATGGTGCATATTCCTTTATCTAAACTTCAATAATCCCTCTGGTAGAAGAGTTACAGCGTAGCCGACTCGTAATTCCACGCAAAAATACCATTGAACCACTTGAAAAAAAAGAACGGTTCATATTTTCGAAAGGATCAATATTTTTAGAAAAAAAAGTATTCCTATGTTTTTTTCAATAAAACGCGTCGTTTTCGAGTTATTCCTAATTGTATCCGACTATTTCCCTCTTCTTAATTTCCACCAATCAGAAACGCGCAATTTTGAATCACAAATGGCTTCTAGATGAGAAAACAGCAGCTGTTAGCAGTTTTTTCGGGTTAACCCGCGGCAAAACTTGACAGTTGTTGTCAACGAAAATTAATAATAATAATGCATCCAGAATAATCTGTTACTCAATACTCATGAAATAGTCTTGTCAAACACCTTTCGGGCATCTAATTTTTCCTGTGAAAAAAAACGAAAAAACACAATGCAAAGTGATATTTTTTTAACAAAAAGCATTCGTGTAGGTGCAAAAATCCTCGTCTTCGACTCGGATTTTTGTTGCCACCAGCACTCATGCTTCTTGTTACAATATTACTCAGCAACGTGTTTTTTGGATTTTTATCGGAGAAATTGGATGCCCTTATGATATTACTCACCAGGGGCGGATCCAGAATTTTTTTCCAGGGGGGGCACAAGGGGCTTCAGGGGGGGGGGCACAAGAAGCTATCTCTAATTAATACTGTGATGGAATCTATAAAGTAAAATATAGAGTATCCTACCGGTGGGAGCACGTGCCCCGTGCCCCCCTAAATTCGCCCATGTTACTCACGATAAGATTTGTGGAAAAAATCTTTTTTCCAGAATAATCTGGATGATTCCCTGGATTGAATGTCATCGAATATTACCTATAACTTCTCTGTTCTCTAAACAAGTAAACAATGTTGTCAGAATGTTTATCAACTTTGTCGATACTAAAATCTTAATAATGAAAAAACAATATATGTAATAATAGAATCCCACAAATGTGGGGATCATGAAATTATACATTCAATACGCACAATTTTAATTGAGAATTTATGGTAACCGGTCCATATTGAAAATTGATTTCAATGAAATACAGAATTCAGATAAGTATATGAATGATGAATTTCGATACAAACCACGTATTACGTTGAAATTAATGAAAAATAAAATGATACTTAGCAGTTAGCACTAAATAATCTGTGGCGATGTTTCTATCTAAACAATATCCTTTTCGAAGTTTATAAACTCGACACTACACAGTTAATATTGAGTTGATTCGCTGAATGTATTCACATAATGATCACGATATCGAAGAAAAACTCCTCACATAACAACATAGCTCTAATAAAGATTTATTCCGTTTTTGTTTGGAGATCGCGCCGGTGGTCGCTATACGCATGCGTCGTTCACAGACGTTATATCACCTACAGAGATTATTTTTTTAATCTTTTTGACAAAAAAAAATTCGGCAAAATAGAAAAGTAAAAAAAGGTTTCTTTTGGCCTCATGAATCTGCAGTTGAAATAAATGTGGGTACAAGTCAAAGACTCACCCTATATAAACTAACCGAGGTAATGCATTTATTCCATTTGGCTTTTCAGACTATAACATATTCCGATTATTAATTTTTGGACAGAATTATCCCATATCTGATCAATTACCGAAAAGTATTGTTAGGAAAAAATATTAGGTCGTTAAAAACAAGAATATGGGATAATTTAGGTTTAATGACGTTGCGTAAGGCAAAAACAAACCCCTTTTGTCGAAGTTTTATTGAATGGACCAACCATTCGAAAGTCAACCAGTTAATGTCCAACTCTTAGTTTTTTCCATTGAAATAAGTCCATTAACATCCTTTGATTTGTTAATCATCCGATATACATTTGTTCCAGTTTTCAATACGTTCAATTCGGAACATGGTTCAGGTTTGTTTCGAAGAAAAATTCTCAAACGGAAACGACAGGATAAAATGTTAGTATATACCTTATGCGCACTGTTCTTTCGACAGTACGATGGTCAGAAAGTTCTGTTATTGCTCGATTATTTCAAATAAATCAACAGTAGCACGGATCATAAAATGAAATCGTAAGCAGCACCAAAGTTACGCATCTTTGTGAAAGTTTTTATGATCAACAGTGCTGTGCCTCAGGTGGCGTCAGGACACAGTAACAAAGCCTACACAGAACACATTTCGCACAAGCTACAAGCTCAGAAGCTTGTAGCTTCTGAGAGGTCTCCTCGGGAATCCTAAGAGTATCAGTAAAATCTCAATCAATTCCTCCAAGTAGCTTAGGATTAACCATTCCTCATGAACACTAATGCTTCATCTACCATCGAGGAAGCTCGTTTTGTAAAGAATTAGCGAGAATAGATCACCTATTCGAATAGCCGAATTCTGAACAATGGAGAAGTTGTCATTCCGAGAAATTAGATTATGAATTACCACTCAAAACCACCCATGGTACTCAGTATTCCCTTTTTTGCTGATAACAATGAGAGACATCAAGGAAATAAAACCAGTATTCGACCTGCCCTTTCAAGGTGTGATCGGTCTACATTCGAAACAATGAACTCGTGATTTTATCTGACGATAATGTCTAGGTGAAACTTTTGTAGATTAGCTTTGTTGTTAGGTTGGAGCACGAAGAAAAACCACAAGAAAAGCTTACAGTATATTTAGCACCATTGGAAATAAAGGACCTATTGCGATACAGTGTGTATTTCGGTGGTATATCATTAGATACTCCTATTTTGTCATTTCGGTGTCCTGGCAGGAAAATTGCTACAAATAGTCAAAATTAACTTGGCCCCCGTGTTCTGATATTTTATCCTGTTGAAGTTTCCTGCGGTCGATTATTCAAGATTGACTATTTTTATTTATTGTTGACTGATAATCTTCCCGAATATATAACTTTGAGATATACCAGCTGGTTTAACCCGATTACATTGTTCACATTATTCACTAGGAAAAGTGAATGAATATTCTGGGATATTTTCGTACACTCGGGAAAATGAGAAAGGAAAATTGGTTCCAGGCATCGAAATACCTCCGGTATTGAACGCGGAATATGGAAAAACGGGGAAAATGAAAATTAGGTCATTTTTTATTTCTCTGAAATTTGAATGAGGTTTTCATACAAGAGTGGATAAAAAATAATGAATCGTCAGTTATCAAAACAATGTTAAATCTGAATAGGTTAAACTGTGTTATAAAAATAAAAGTTGAAATTGGAATCAAGGAATGAATAACAGAATATCTATGTGGATTTGCATAAAAATTCCACATATTCTGTTTTCACCCGACTGCGCCAGAAGGAGTGAAATATTTTTCGAGTGTATACAAGGTGAGTCTTTGACTTGCACAAATATTTCAACTGCAGATTCTTGAGGCCAAAATAAACCTTTTTTTGATTTTCCATCTTTCCGAATTCGGCTTTGTTTAAAAGATATAGCCATTTGAAAAAAAATTGGGTCAAATACGTACCTGATACGATTCTCTGCAAACAACTCAAAGTTCATATTTCTCGATTCAAATTGACATTTAGGGAATACATACTCAATTACTAACCTTATTTGAATAAAAATGTTAAAAGGATATTTCCTGACAAAAACACCTTGGTTTGTCCGATTATTTGTGCAATTGAAAAGCCATATTTCTCTCACCAAAATAAGTGATCGATTTTCCCGAATAATAACTAATAACTTTTTCATATTTTCGCGAGAATATCTCATGAAAAATTGTTTTTTTCACTTTATTTATTACGAGATTTATTATGATTATTCAACCTATACCTACTCCATTCACTTTCATAATGTATCCCGGTTCGCCATGATTTAGGTTTATCAAGTTTTTTTCTTAAAACTGACGCAGGTTTGTACTCGTTAAATGTAGAATGATTGTCAGAGACGTTACCTATGCAAAATTCCTATTTTTTTTAACTTAGTAAATGGAGTTATTTCTTTTAAAATTGTCATATATGTAGTATAATACCACTAGAGATGAAATTTTGCCGGCAAAATTTCTCGATTGTAAAATAAAAGTTTGTTGCTTTCGGCAATTTCGCGAATGACATTTGTATCAAAATCACGAGCCGTCAGGCTATCTATCAGGGTTGAAGAGTTGTAAGTTATGTATCACCAATTCTGCTCAGCCTGTACCAAATTCCTGTTTCTTCGTTTTTAACAGAACCCAAACACCACTTCATGATGTCGATTTTGTCGAAATCGTTTCTTCTGTGCGAAATTATTCAGCTTGGACACTTTTCGGTTCATCTCGAAGACACCTTCGGAATAATAATCATTCTCTTCCTTATCGGGACCAGCTTGCCTTGAACTGCGATGGAGTTCAATTTCAGGACTTCTAGGTACATACATTATCAGTTATGTGGATTTATATGATATACCTACAGTTTACTGAAACTCCTCGGCAAAAGCAATAATAGAGATAATAAAACGAAGTAGTGATGAGGAAGTTGTAGCGTAATACTGCAGTATTGAAGACTAAATACAAATTATTGAAGAAAACACAAGAAACCTGCTCGGAAAAACATTTAACTGAAAAAAAAAACAGGTCCTTTACTTAATCAATGAAATTTTATGTGAGTAATGTATAGGATGCACTAGCAATGTTTTTTCGCTATCCTGAACAGTTATAATGGTAAATACTCCAATACAAATATGTCGTCATTGCTATGAACGGGGAAAACTGATATCTACCTATTTTAATTTTCACAGTATCTTTCGTAGGTACTTTTCATTTGTCCCAGAATGCAATACATCAAAGCATTCACGACATATATTCATGACAGGTATAGGCATCTTATACACCGCAGTGGCGGCTCGTCGGGTGAGGCAAGTGAGGCGGCGCCTCACCTATCATTTTATCATTTTCCTCACAATCTCAGAAAAATAAAAGAACAGGGAGCGAACACCAAAATATTAAAATATGCACCATATCTAATCAAAATCAGCAATAATTTTCTTCGCCGCCACTGCTCAATAACATCCCATGAGGACGCAGAGGCGACGATGAACATCGTCTCATCCAGTTCAAATTCGAAACAGCCGACGGAATCCGAAGGAACTCGAAGGTGTCGCTATTTTTCGATCTTTGAGGCGACGATCTCATCGTCTCTATCCAGTCCAAATTCGAAGCAGCCAACCGAATCCGAGTGACGGCGAAGGAACGCGAAGGAGCGCGAAGTTGTCGGTATTATTCGGTTTTTGAGGCGACGCAACTATCGCCGATCGGACCTTTCCGTGATTCTACAGGATTCGAGGATAGGTTCAATAGATGTCGCCACTCCCCATCTGCTGATTTGTTTATGTAATCCACCTGCAACTTGCAACATCGTCTGCTCATGTTCAGTTGAGTTACAGCATTTCATATCGTTCGATATTTCGATTATTTCTTTGAATTATCTCATATTACTTTCGTTGTGGTTTAATTAAGAGTGTAATTGAGCGATAATCCTACAGTTGAGTAGTTTGAATATTGAGTTATGCATAACCCAAATAAATATTGCCCTTGAGAGGTTACAAGGAAAGCGTAATGAAAATTCTGTAAAGCAGATTTTCGAAAAATCAAAGGCACTCACAGGAATACCTTTTGACCGAGAAAAATATAATTTGAACGCAGTTGAACTATTTGAAAAATATAAACGTTTATTTTATGAAATTTTAGATTGTATCATTCACCAAATAAAAATTAGGTTCAAGAATGTGAGTGAGATTAAATTTTTAGGATTACTTGATAGGACCAAATATCAATTATTTTCATCAGAGTTAAAACATATTTGCGGAATACGATATTCCAAGATAGACTCTCGGCTCTCGCAATGATGTCAATAGAGAAGGCATTGTTTGTCGCCATCAGCGAAGATAATGGTCAATTTTTTGAAGACATTATATAGATAAATTTAATTTATAAAAAGTGATATTATGGCGCATTTCCGAAATTCTCATTTTTCACCTTTTATTTTTTTTAAATTGAATCTACTACTGAGTACACCTCTGAGGATTTCTCGATAAAAAAGTTACTGTTATTATACTGAATAACATTGAATAATACTGTTCTCTCTCAGTAGTTAGATATGAAAATTATGTTGTAGTCAACCACTATGTATAAAATTTTTTTATATAATCGCCTCACCAGCTCACGAGGTCACGAGCCGCCACTGATACACCGATGGGTCTTCGATGTGTAAGCTCCTGGTAGTTTTCTTGGTTTCGAGCAATAAGCAACTAATGTGCCCACAAAATGTTTCCTCGCATAATACTTCTTGTTAAAGTCGGGTGACAGTTATTGCTTATTTTCTCGCTTAATACATCCTTGCATATATTAGGTATAAATATGGCTCTTATGTGTGTATGTGGGAGATGTTTAAAAAAAAATTAGGAGTAAGAGTAGTAGAAGGCAAAACAAGTTCGTTCGAGCATCCCGCGGTTAAAATAATTTTTGTCTCGGTATTGAATGCGCCGGAGAAATAGGGTGCTAAAGGTAGTTCGAAATATCGAAGTTGGGCCTGTTGAGGTATGACCAGAAGTTGTAGAGAACTTAAAAGATTTATCGGTGAACCAATGTATACACATTTTTGGAAAACTAATCCGAGTTGATTTACATATAGGGGAAATACGTACAAAACGACATTATATGGACAAAATGACATAGGCATCATAATTCGAGTTTGGAGGTATCAAATGCGGAACTGCCCACCAAATCACACGACCCGAGTGGGTTCAATTAACCTCTGAAAACTCGCAGGCGCTACTCTTGTTCATTCCGTCGCGCCAAATTTTTGGAAGAAATGGCCAGTTTTCACCATTTTTTGTTTCATTTATGTTGCTTTCATTTCAAACTTTACCTATTTGTCATTGTATTCACGAAGTTCTTCATGTAAAATATACTTTTTGTATCAATTCGATATATTTCTAGTTTTCTAACTCTTTATGGACAAAATGGCATATACAGTGAACGGACAAAATGATATAGGTATTTCCGCTGAATTAACCGAATCTACCGGACAACACCGAGACCATTCATCCCAGGCTCCATCACCAAACAAAGAGCCAGGACTTGTCTTAACATATTCATAACATATTCATAACAAAATATTCATCTGCGGCTAATAAAGGCAATGCATCTTAAACTACTCTTGCAATCAAATCACAAAATGAGCCCATACCTCCTCCAAAGAAAAGCTGACACGTCCCTAGGGCATTATTCGAAGAAGACAATGAAGAAGAAAATGTTTCTAGCAACTTTCGAGATGATGAAGGCGATTGTCCAACTGTCTATTGTTATGGCCCTTTTTTCCCGATTCAGATCGGGAAAAAAACAGTCTTTTCCAGGATTAGCACTGGAAAAGACTGGTTACGATGCATGCATTGGTTGCATTGGGCTCACGCATCTTGTGCTGATGTTCCTAGAAGAATCAAGCGTTTCGTTGGTGAACTTTGTCAGCAGTTTTGTAACTATAAGTAGAAAAATACAGTTGTCTATTGCCGGGATGTCATTTTGTCCATAGCATTCGGACAAAATGAATTTCGTTTATTTCAATTTATCTGAGAATATTTTATTTTCTGATACTTCTATTTCATAAAGGTTGATTAGATTTTGTGAAGAAAGGGCCAGAGATCATAGTCGTAGAATATGACATTACTGTGAATCACTACTAACAAGTTATGCGTCTGAAATAAAACCCTATGTCATTTTGTACGTACTTCCCCTACATGGGTACCTACATAAATATTAGCTTACGACTTGTGAAGGTTTTGTATTCGGTAAAACTGCTGCATTTTTGATCGGGAAACCGGAAAAGTGAGAAAAAGCCTTTTGAAACAATGTATGAAAACAACCAGGATAATTTTTCCTCAATTTTATGAATACCCAGATCGGAATGAATCGATTTATTGATATCCATAGAAGAATAGCCGCATTGATTGATAAATTTCACCACCTATTTTCCAACTTCCGAGACTTTTCGAGATAATGAAACCAATATCTCATAATAATAATCTCATTTACGGTATTAATATTATCGCGAATTTATTCAAATCGGTTACTAGCAGGAATTCGAAAACTACGATTGATATCGTGACAATCCGCGATGCAAATCATGGTTCAGTTGTGAAAATGAGGAGCTGTCATATACTGGTAGAACAAAGGTGAGTCGGCTACTAAGCTTATATCATAGATGCATATAGTAAATTCTCACCTTAAATACCGTTGATAAATGCAATTTTTCGCATAACACGAATAGAAATATTAATTTCGAACTATATTTTACTCATTCCATCACATTTCGGTCACTATAGTCGAAAATTCTATGTGAATACCTATACATCAGGGTGCGTAACTGCGTAAATGGTCCATAACTTCGTTTCTATTCAAGCTTTCGACTTGATATTTTTCTCCAAACAATAGGTGGCACAATCCGCACATCCTGAAAATATTTTTGTCCACATGCAGGATGTCCGAAAGTTAAATACATAGTTACACTAAATCCGTTTTCTTCAAGCTCTGTATATCCTTGTTAATTCCTATTCATATTTTAGAATCGAACTGAAAATATTCCAGTTGTATATTTTCATTCTCGATATCTATTTTTTTTCGTCTCTCGTAATGAACACAACCTTTAAATTTGTCTCAATTCTTGAATTTCCTGTTGACGCATGCTTTCATTGCAATCTTACCAAAGATTTGGCTTCACTTTGTGATTGCGAATAGCAGGTGTATAAGCGAAATTCATATTTCTAGATAAATGGTTCCGAAGCTATAACTTTTTCTGTGGTTCTATACACGACGCTTTTTCGACACATAAATTGACATAGGTCAAAAACTAATGCAGATAAGTCGATGAAACCTGGGTGCGTTTTATTGACAATTGAGTGGCAAATCCAAAAATGTATGAGGAATAGGGGGTTGCTATTTGAAAAAACCGAACCATTGTAAGTATTTCATTTTCGGACATCCTCTTTGTGAAAAATAGTTATTTAATCAACTAGTTTATTAATGACAGCGAATAATGGTCGAAATATTCGTGAGCGGAGCGAGCGCGTTAATGTTTGAGACCATTAATCGCTGAATAAATGAGTTGATCACAAGATTTTTCCGTCGACCTCATCACGAATTGAATATGAAATCTCGATAGAAATGAATTTTTATTTTGCATAATAGACAAATTTGACATAATGTAAATTTCTATGTTCATTTCGATATATCGTCACCTTAGAGTTACACTGTTGTATGTGCATAAGTGATAGTTCTGAGTTATAGCGAAATAAAAATTTATATATCTGCTACACCTATTCCATTGCAAGAAATACTGTGTTTTTCTGGTGGCATACAATACAGGCTATGAGATAGAACCCCAAAACTCCTTATAGTGACGATCCCATGCACATAAAACAAAGTTTGACCCAAGAAAGCAAAAATCTTAAAAAATGCAACATACAACAGTGTAACTCTAAGGTGACGATATGTAGGTATTAATATTTATGCTCCCTATGGAACAATTCGAAAAATTCATAGAGGGAATATTGGGCATTTTGTGACATTCTGAATAGTTCACATTTAGTTTGCATCAATAACCTATGATATCCGATAAGGAACGTGTGGAGAAAGTGGAGGTTGAAGTATTATCTACTTTGCAACTTGTATCACCTGAAATTTCTTCTGCAGCCTATTTTATTTTGAATGCAGTTGTCAATATACCCTTCTGTGACAGAAGTTGATTTCCAAACAAGCTCTATAGTGCTCTGACTGAATATTTTATGTTCGGCCGCCATGACAATCATGCATTAATAAGAAATCATGCATTAAAATGAGCTTTTATTCTATGGTCGACGGAAAAAATATTTTCGGATGTGCGGTTTGTGGAAATAATATAGTAGTTAATAGCTGAACAAAATCAATAATGAAATGATTGCGATGATATACAAGAAATGGAATGAATTCACCTCAGAAAGTAAACCAGTACATTTAAAAGTTTACTTACATATTCAGTATCTTAATTAGATACCAACTAACATCATTTCTAATCATCTTATCAGTATCACAGATGCTCTTTGATATTACGATATATCTGAACAATATCGAGCTTCGCGGACACATCTACTCAACAGATGGACTCAAACTAGTTGAGATCGAAACGGCATGAAGGTCTTTTCCTAGATGCTAATCACACGAACCGAAAGTGGAAGATGTTTTTACGTTCGGGAGCTCCGCTCAATGTGAATTTCCTATTCTGGGTACCCTCAAGAGACCCCTGCGAGCTCGCATTGGGAAGTCCTTATTCTGGTTGCATTCGTGACATCTTTGAGAGCTCGCAAAAAGAATAAATTGTGAATTTCGCTCAGAAACATCACATTACGATCTATGGGAGATCGCAATAGGAGTTCTCATAAGAGTTTCAGTGTTAGCTCTCTGAGGTTGGGTTTGATATCGTCGGACCATATTCTCAATTGGGCTTGAATTCCTCATGAACATCTAGAAAATAGGTACAAAATAAATCGTGTCATTATAAGATGCTTGATTTCCGATCGGAAAATGTTTTTATTTGGAAGACAAGCAACGTTGAGCGAATACAGTAAGTACATGCATCAAGGGCGTAGCCAGGAATTAATTTCGGGGAGGTTTTGAAATTTTGGCAATTGACGTTTTAAGTGCTGGGAATTGTGAGGGTCGCTTTCTGTAGCAAGTATTTGTTGTTTTTAAGAATTCAATAATCCTTTTCCTACTTCTGAAACAATATTCAACATATTAACATATTCCTGATTAGGTTAGGTAAACCTATTTTTCAAAAATGCTTCAGAATTCGATTTTCATTTACTCAAACAAAAACTTAAAGAACAATATTTATTTCCCAAACAATACTTACAGGATGAATCAATATGAAATTAGTGTGGATGTATGCTTTCATTGAAACTAAATAGAGTTTTTTAATGTATTATTCCAAAATAGTGCCAACAACATATGAATAGGTATTAAAAATGAAACAGTGAGAAAACTCAAACAATATTTTATTATGATGAATTCCTTCAGTTAAAACTTATCCGTTTTTTTTTCTAGCGAATTGGTCAACCACTTCATTTTCATCAATTTTCACACTATAATGAATATTCATAAGCACCAACCCATTTAATCTAGTTTCACTAGAAGAATTGCGCAGGTAATTTTTAATTCTCCTCTAGCTGAAAAAACTTCTTTCTGGAGTAGCAGTAGATACTGGAATCGTAGCTAAAATTTGTAGTAGATGTTCGGATACATATTTTGATTGCACTCATCTAAGCATTATAATGCCGATTTTGAGGTGGAGTTCATTGACATTTTCCATATTTCAAATTCTGCTTTAATTACGTTTTTATTTTCTTCTGGGAGTAGTGAAGAATACATCGATATGGCGTCTTCTAATTCATATTCGCTGTTTAAATTCTGGGGTAGCAGACGAGATAAGGCTGATATTAATTTTCGGTGTTTAGAAAATCTATCAGTTAATTGTTGGATAGTATGGTCTAGAAATGGAATGAAGAAATTAATTTTAAAATAAGTTGTTGTATCTAAGGCGTTCGGTACGATTTCCACCAGAAGAAATATAAATATGAATAAGGAATTATTGGTTCGACGGATCCATTTGTTTGCGATGTTATGAAACTTTAATATCATCCATATTGCTGATATGAATTGATAATTTTAACTAGAGTTTCGGAGATAAGTTGTTAGTGCAAAATGAAAGATTTATTCTGCAACAGAAAATAACTCTGAAACATTTCGGGGGGGGTTGAACCCCCAAAACCCCCCCCTGGCTACGCCCTTGACATGCATAGGTTAGTACTGACCACTTTGGCTTGGAATTTGAACCAGCGATCAAATGCTCATATTCGAGAAAACACCTATGTATATTCTTTTTACGCAGATAAATTTACAATATAACATAAATGTTTCTTATATGGCCATGTTTCAGTATTTCAGACCAAGTACACAATGAAATATTTTTCCACGCAATAATAACCTGCCGTAAAGTTCGAACAAGGAGAATTGAGCCAATATAGGGGATAGCTTCTGATCTCCTGGATGGTTTCCACAGCAACACAATGAGACGCTCCTTTTTCTTATTTGTCTCATAGATAAAGGTGACCTTTAGCCCCTAGAAATTTTCCGTCGATTTCCTCTCATGCTTTATTATTTCTCATAAATAAATAACTCCGACTGAATACGACATGGCAATACAGGATTCAATAAAAACAGATTCTAGGAATTCTGCTTTGGAATGTGTATAGATTTAGGGGGACTTCAAATTATTGAGTGTTTTTCAAGAGTGATAAAATTTTCGGTAGGTATAACTGTAATTTGACAGAAGGAAGAAGCCGTGGTTGTTTTGATATTTCTGTTCAGTAAGCATTGACAAATTGTCATGGAAAGACTCACGCCGCAACAACGTTTACAAATTGTTGAAATTTATTTTCAAAATCAGTGTTCTATTCGCCAAACTTAACTTTAATTTACACAATCGTCCATCAGAGCAGCTCGTGTTATTTTTTTTATTTTTCTACACGCATCTCTCGCTGAAATAAGGTCTGAATTATCCAAAGAAGTGGTCCAAAATTGGTCTGGTCGAATGCGGTTCCCCAGAGCTAATCGTGGTGGACATATATGCCGAAAATCATAAAAAAAAATTGATGTCATAAAATTATCTTTCAAATAAAACAAAATTTGGCTTCAATCTTAAATTAAATATGTTTTATTTCAATTTGAAGTTCAACCACCCAATATTTACTTTGATACATCAGCGTGTTAATTTGTTGTGAAATATTATCATGAGTTTCCTCGAATACAGTTGACGAAAAATGAAGAACATAAAGAATTCTTAATATTTATAAAGTGTGTTTGAGCATGACTTACCGATTATGTAAGGGCGTCAAATATACCTAATTTTATCGACAAAAACACCCACATTGGGGGATTAACCCCCCTATTTTTGGAAAAGCTGCCTCTTAAATTAATTTTTTTTAGTTTACCCTTTCAAATAATATCGATCTCTTTGGACATAATGGTCCTACTGATGTGAAAAAATGTTTTTTGGAAGATAATACCACCACCTTTTATCGAAGTAGAACAAACTGAAAGCATTGAAAAATGTCATAAAAAAATACTTAAAACAAAATATGTATACTCAAAAAATTTTCAATAGTACAAAAACTAACACATTGAAGTATAATATAGCTACAAAACGACACCCACATCATTTCTGTAAGTTACATAATTTGAGAGTTATTGCTGTTTGAACATGATCCTTGTCTAGTGACCCTGGAAATAAATGCAGAGTCAGCTCTCTCCTAACGGTCATATTCGAACAACAATAACTGTCAAATTATGTAACTTACAGATATGATGTGGGTGTCGTTTTAATGCTGATGTCTTTGCGTCTTAGTTAATTGAAAAAAAAATTTACTTCCATGTGCTTGTTTTTGTACTATTCAGGATTTACTAAAAAATTCACAAAATTTTTGGACTAAAATTATTTTTAAGAATTTTTTTATGACATTTTTGTGTTAAATGTTTTCATATTGTTCTACTTTAATGAAAAGTGGTAGTATTATCTCTCAAAAAACATTTTTTTCACATCTGTAGGACCTTTAGGTCCAAAGAAATCGATATGATTTGAAAGGGACAACTACAATAAAATATTAAATCAAAATGGCGGCTTTTCAAAAAAATGGGGGGTAAATCTCCCAATGTGGTGTTTTTGTCGATACAATTAGGTATATTTGATGCCCTTGAATTATCGTCATGCCCAAACACACTGTATAATGTAGAGGGTGGCCAGATTTCGATGATTTAGTACCTACTACAACTCCTAAACTATAGGAGATAGAGAAAAAGTAATATACATGTCATGTTCTCTTTTTTCGAGAAACCGAAATTCTCGTTTCCGAGCTACAGGGCGATTTTGGTATTTGGCCAATTATTATAATTGACTATAACTTCCGTATTACAGGATCTACGCTCTCGAAATTAACACATCTTTAGGGCACTTTTTTTACTGCTTTTCAGCGGTGCTATTGGATTTTTTGTATCTGCCCAAATTTCGGAGCTATAACAAAAAATTATTTTTCTCAAATGGAAACCATAATGGAAAATGATATTTCCGAATAGATCTTTCTTCAACGATTTCAAAAATATATATCATGTTATACTTCCGAGTTCACTATATATCGAAAATTTCGAAAAAAAACTTCTCGTTCAACAAAATCTAAGCAGGCTTTGATTCACTTCCTTCAAAACTAGGGCGGTCATAGAATTTCATGTCTTATTTATTTTCACTTGTCAAATTCAATTCAATTTCATCATTGTTGTATCGTCTGGCGCTTCTGAAATTCTTATAAGGTCATAGAATTCGATATCTCACATTTATTGTAAGCTGCCAAATTGATTCAGGAAATATTAGCTTTATTATTACTCAGACCAATAGAGGGGCTCCGCGAAACTTGTTGATTCTAGTATGATTTCTCTGCTAAATTGAAAAATGAAAAGCATTTGAATACTCATGTAACCCGTTTATAGCAATAATTAATGTTTCCATGAGGGGCAAAAAAAGCTCCTTCAAGAAAAAATATAGATTTATTTGAAAAAAAGTATATTCACAACAAATGTTCAAATGGTTGTCCATTGGCGCGAGCCATTGGAGGAAATACATAAATTGCATGATGTGATATAAATAAGAACTTTAGAAGCGCCAGACCATACAATGATGAAACTGAATTGAATTCGGCAAGTGAAAAGTAAATAAGACATGAAATTCTATGACCGTCCCAGTTTTGAAGGAAGTGAATCAAAGCCTGCTTGGATTTTGTTGAACGAGAAGTGTTTTTTCGAAATTTTCTATATATAGTGAACTCGGAAGTATAACATGATGTATATTTTTGAAATCGTTGAAAAGAGATCTATTCGGAAATATCATTTCCCATTATGGTTTCCATTTGAAAAATTTTTTTGTTGTTATAGCTCCGAAATTCGAGCAGATATAAAAAATCCAAAAGCACCGCTGAAAAGCAGTCAAAAAAAGTGTGTTAATTTCGAGAGCGTAGATCCTGTAATACGGAAGTTATAGTCAATTATAATAATTGGCCAAATACCAAAATCGCCCTGTAGCTCGGAAACTAGACGCCGTAGCAACTTGGGGTTTTCAGCAATTTGAGTTTCTCGAAAAAAGAGAACATGACATGTATATTACCTTTTCTCTATCTCTTATAATTTAGGAGTTGTAGTACTAATTCATCGAAATCTGGCCATCCTGTACATACTTACAAGGTGATATTGTGATACATTTGAATGCTTCATCCGAAATTTCTACGTATATTTGGTGTGAAGAAAAATGGAGAATGAATCCAACCGAGTATTCTTTATCAGCCAGTGAAACATGTAGGTATAGTTCATCCTGTATTTGGACTCAAATAAAGACAGGAATCTGTCGGAACATCTCAGAGAAGAAAAGAAACACAAGGACACATATTTCTATGCTGTCAGAAAAACCTGCCGTGTACTCTTGTTTGTTTCACACCATCCTCACAAGAGTGATGTGTAAACTTCTTGTGCAAACCTGGCTTATGGAACAACGTGACCTTGCTAGGTCACTGTTGTCGTTATTTATGATCCTCTGGTATAACACAATGGCATTAACTGTTTTAAAGCTCTGCAGTCATTTTTATGTCATTTCTTCTCGGAAGAGATTTACGAGAATGTAATCTGGTAAAATGGCCATTGTATTGCCTTTCCTATATAGTGAAATATTATATTTTACAGAGCGATAATAATGGTAGATATATTTGGTTACCTAAAGCAGGTACGGCTGAAATGAAATTAACTGTGGATAAAAATGAATCACGTAAATTATAGCGTGCTTCGAAGAAGTCGATAAATGATAAGACGTCAAAATGGATATAAATGTACTGCATTACGCCAGAGAATTCATGATTCGATATTATTATCACCTGGTGTACCATTGAATAATGGGCGATACGTTTTTAGAGGCTAATCTCTCTATACGCTTCGTGCACTCTGGATAATTTTCCAGCATAATAATATTGGTTACATGAAAGCTGGGCAGAGGTGATTATTCCTCCATATTTCTATTTTCTATAGCGATTTTCTTCGAATAATCATTAGCCAAGAACACCTTCAACGATAACATCGAATCCTGTGACCCATATTCTGGTTAAAATGGGTATTTCAACTAACATTAGGCCAGTCATTCGAGGCAATTAACAATAATCCCAAAATTCTCGAAGCACAGAACAACAGAACCATACAGGGTGAGTCTTTGACCTGTACATATATCCTAACTGTAGATTCCTCTCATCCAACGAAACACTTTTTCCTTCACCATTTTTCAAAATTAGGTTACGTTTGAAAAATCCATGAAAAAAACACTTTTCAAATGAAGTGAATTTTGGTTGATTGTTCACTCTATTCATGGTGCATATTCCTCAATCAAAACTCATTCAATATTCCTCCTAGTATTAAAGGTACAGAGTAGCCGACTCATAAATACACGCACAAACACCATAAAACCAATCGGAAAAGATAAACGGTTCATATTTTCGAAAGAATCAATCATTTTGAAAAATAAAAGTATACCTATATTTTTCAATAAAATGCGTCGTTTTCGAGTTATTCCCAATTTTACCCGATGAAATTTGACGGAAAAATCAAAAATCATAAGGATAATCTGGATGCTTCTCTGGATTTTCAATAGAGTGGCCGAAATTTATAAACTCTCTGAACTCTATACAAGGTAACCATGTTGTCAGGATGTTTATCAACTCCGTCAAGACTTGAATCTCTATGATGGAAAAACGTTTACAATTTTTCAGCTGCCGTATTCAGAAGTTCTTCAGTTGTATTTTCCAATTCAATTTTGTTTTTTCAACATATGATTTCCATAAGTAATGCATAAAACTAATTTTATCAATCTCTGATGAAATACTGTTCATTCTAAATGGCTTCATAAGTTATATTTATCTCTCATACAAACTAGTTGCTACTTAATCGTCTCTTCAATTAATAGAATAACTTCCAAAATTAGCTGTATTGTTTTAATTGCATAGTTGGAAAAGTATCAATTCTAACCATCTGCCAACAATTAAATAACCATGAATGATATTGTGTGTAAATATTTTGTGAATCACTTATATACCTAAGGGTATGTGTAATATTTGATGTTTCATTCATATTGCACATAACATAAATAGAATAAAAATAAATAAAATTTTGATTTTATGAAGTGGTTGGACTATACAGGATGTTCCCAAATAGATATATCAAAGGTCAACTGTAGATTTCTCATATGAAAATATCATTCATTTGGAAGAGAAATAAAATGTTATTTTTGCACGAGAAATCTACAATTGACCGTTGGTACACTTATTTAGGAATATCCTGCATATTTACATATATGCATATTATATCAAACTCTGAAAGAATCTTTCCACAGACCTAGCCTCTTGCGAACTACATAAAATTTGTACCTATTATGTAGGTATAACTTTTGAATTTTATTATTATTAATTGCAAATAAAAAATGTCCACGATTATCGAATAAGGTTTTCATAATCCATCTGTTTCATCAAGCATTATGACATTCATAAATCTTTTGTGACTTCATACCACAAAATATATCAACAGGAAGCACGACTGATTCGAGAAAAATCAATTATCCCAACTTAACTTAGATCTACTCTCAACTGATGAAACCTGAAAGATCAACTTCATATAATCTGAAGAAGAAATATCTAAATCTTAGATTCATCTGTCTGATATAAAAGTTGAGGTCGCCTTAATAGAATTGGTTGTTAATTACATCACGAAATTCTTGAAAAATAACCGTAATCGTATTTCCAATAAACATACACTTTAATCGTTCCTAAGTACACACATATACATGAATACTGGGTAAACACATTTTGTTAGCATAAGATAAAACTATCAACTTAGAACAAATTATTCGTTATTAAATATACGAAATCGAATTGTTGGTAGAAAATACTTCCTAGTAGTACTTAATGACGATACCTACTATCCGTATATCAGGTACTCCATTATCTATTTAGCATATTGAAGTTCTCCTATTGAAGCAAAGTCCAATGGATGCATTCATATACTTCTAGTATTTAAACGACGTATATAGAAGATACTGGTGGGGCCCACAGGGGGGGATGGCCCCCCTGAGATTTTTCTGTTCTCAACCCCCTCAATATTACTTTCTAATCTTTATTTGTTACCCCCTGAGAAAAATTCCTGCGCCCGCATGCGGGCGCCCATAAAATAATAGCATTTGTAGTTTCTGTAGAAACACACAATAATTATTTGAATTATTATTATTATCTCACTAAATGATTTTTTTCAGATATAAAAGGAACTGATACGCATCATCGATTTGATAAGGTGAGTTCTGCTTCATATTTTTTTTCTCTTCGATCATTATGCAGGTACTTGTCATCTTGTCATAATTCATACATAATTCAATTCCACGAATAACTGATAAGATTCTCATTATGTAGGCAAGGGCGTCGCCAGCAGGGGGCAGGGAGGGGCAGCTGCTCCCCCCCTAGAGCTCAAAAATCCCCTGAAAACTTATGAAATAATAGCATAATATACGAAAATCAGTTTTTTTTTTCTATTCTGATTGTTTTTTGCCCCCCTCTAGTTCAATTGCCCCCCTAGCTCGATGGCTGGCGACGCCCTTGTATGTAGGCATATTAGAAAAGCACCAATTTTTATACAGGTGTCTCATGAGACACTAGTCCCAAAACAGATTCATCCCCTAACATTCAAATTCGAAAAGATATTGCGGATTGAGTCTCACAACATTCCGATATTCAAAAGAGTCTGAAGGGTTTTGGAAAAATCAAACGCGTGTCTAGTTATAAAATTTGTCGTTTTAGTTAGGACCCCCTGTATACAGAGATGATGTTGCAACCAGGGACTACCACAAATTCCACAGCAATTATAAGGAAATGTCACAGATCATCATGATTAAATGCAAATTTCAGAAACCCCTCAGGCGATATAATGAGTCGAAACTCAAGTAACCTATCTGGTCAAACAATAGAGAACCCTCATTAATAAGCACTTTATCTTTTTATTCACCAAATAATAAAGGACTTTCGTAGTGGTGACGCCATCAGGAGATGATTTTATCATAGCTTTATAACCTGACCAAACAGGTTTAAAACGGATGTAAAATGGCACGAATGGGATTATAGTTTGGTGGACTTTGTTTCAATTTGATGGCCACAACCACAAACTCCTAAAACAGCAAGAACTGTTGAGTGTAAAGACGAGTTTACCTAAGATTAACTTCATCGTATATGCGTGGCATATTTTTAATTTTTATACTATTTCCAAAACCGCCATTAGCAGTAGTATTGTATTGGAAATATGTATGTGGGGGTCAGAAGTGTCCAATGTCTCTCAATGATATTTTTGAGTGCTCGCTCCACTTGAACGAGGTCTGTATTATTTCGTCAAGATGTCTGTATTTCTCGGTAATGGTCTCAATTCACTATGTTTACTGATCACTGATCAAGAATCCTTGGTCAAATTCAGTTCAGTCTGTCCGTGCGTTCTCCCGTCTGCAAATACGATGACGTATTTCTAGGTCAGTTTGAAGACACTCGTCTATTAAGGAAGGTGATCTTTGGAATAATTCATGGATATTTATACTATGTATTACGAAAAATCAACAAGCTGGCAACGTTTTTATTATTATTATTGTTTAGGATACAAAATAGGTTGATATAGCTTGATCAATCATAAATTGCTTGAAAATCCTTTCTTTATGAGATACATTTGGGATATCGAGGAAAATATGAACAAGATACATATTAGTGTTCACATACTAATCTTCAGGAAAATCGAAGAAGGAACTTACATATTTCGGAATATATGGTTTTTCAATTGCAGATATAATCGGACGAAACTAAGTGTTTTTGTTGAGAAATATCGTATTTTTCATACCTAAAAGGTTGATACCTGAGTATTTCTCAAATGTATTTACTCAATTTCAATCGAGAAATATGAACTTTAAGGCATTTGCATTCATTTCAGATCAGATAATCGTATCAAGCACGTATTTGACCCAATTTTTTTTCAAATGACTATATTTTATACTTTTAAAAGTGCCAAATTCGGAAGAATGGAAATGAAAAAAATTTTTCTTTTGGTCTCAAGAATCTACAGTTGAATTATATGTAAGTTAATTCAACCTATATAAGATGCTAGCAAATTATTGAAAAAATAATCCCACTATTTCTGTAATAACATTGGAATCATTGACGCTTTCTTTGATCGCTGCTGTCAAATTTTTTTTTCACTAATAAAATCACTTGATCAAATTTAATTCTGTCCACCCGCCCGTCCGTCTGCAAACACGAAAATCCTCTAACGGATAAACCTATAAATTTTCAGGGTAGGTTCGGATTTTGAATGCCGCTGTTGAGTTCATTAATTGGAAAAATTCGACAAGGGCTTCCGTGAATATTTCGTTCGAAATTTTGTTTTTCCGGATAAATCCATAACTACGGATTCTATCGAGATGCATTTGTACGCTTACATGGAAGAAAATAGTTATTTGAGCTACATGCAAAATTTGGTCCAGACAGCGTCATCAAGATCCATATAAAATTCTAGCGAATTATTGAATAAAAAATTTATGTTTTTCGTGCGAATCTACCCACAAGGTTTTTAACCGTATTTCGGCCGACAGAATCTCCACACTAGGTATTCTACGCATCAATGTGTGGATATATACCGGGTGAGTCTGAGAGATGGGGCACCCCTATTTTTGAGAGAAATAATCCGATTCAAAGCACGAAAATTTGGAGGGCTATTGAACAACTAAAATGTGATTCTTTGAGATGAAAAAAGTTCTGTAGCACTTCCAGTTTCGCCAGAAATGATCTGAGTATTAGTTTTTCAAATGGAACACCTTGTACATTTCCGCATTTTTGAAATCTGAATCTTTCAAGAAATTTTTAGTATATTTAGTATATTTCATATGCATATGTTTAATTTTATGTATTCTCTGAGTCCGTCTGTATTCTCTACAAATTATAGGATGTCTGTTAATTCAGTTTTGAAATAGTTATTTTTCTTCGAATTTTGCAAAAGAAATACAGTGGCACTTGCCCACTCGGATCGAGAAACTTACTATGCCCAATCATCAACGCAAAAAAGCAGTATTAACACCAATCGAGGAGAGACTCCTTCGTACAGAAAACTTGCTTTCAGCGGGCAGTCCTATGCGCGTGGAGAGCGTGATCTGCAGCTGGTTCAGTCACAGTCAGTCACTGTATCGCCCTGGCGAAGGCAATACTCCGTCCGCTTTTCTACCGACCTAGTGCGCTCCGTGTGAAATCAGCTGTTTGCAACTCAGTGATTCAGTCAAGGGAATACCGCGAATTGTGCCATATTTGGATTTTTACATTCACATGGATCAGGATTACGTTTCGCTAATCTTAATCGAGGTAAGAAATCATCATTTAAAACTATCGATTTGAATGAACTCATTGAGATAATCAGTTTGAAGGTTGAAAAATCCGCACCTAGAAGCGGAGGCTCATTAATCAATGGCATGTAGGCGTACTCGAGGAAAAATAGTTGCAGAAGTGAATTGGTGGAATGTAGGCCCGGCAAAGCCGGTTTGCGCTCCCGAAAAGTATCGAAATTCCTGTTTTAGAATAACACGGAATCTGCTGTTGCCAGGCTGGTGTTGCCTTGATTGGGTGCTGGCCGCTGGGTTCTGCTTGCCCGCTGTGCACGTTGGTTAGCCTTTGGAGAAGCTACTTGGCACAGCCATCCACTAACTTGTTTATAAACAGTTCACACCTACGTAACAGCGTCGGTCTCGATGCGTTCAATACTATTAGTTTTATGAATGATTTGCCTGTAGACGTATTCTTACAATGCACCTGCGGAATATCCTTTAGAACCTAACGATATGAACCGAGAGAGTACCTGAATAAGAAAAATTAATATAAAAATTTTGAAGGGATTCCTTTTTTTAATTCACATAGTCGAAGTGATCTATCTTCTTAAAATATTTTCAGATTCACGACAATCCCGATTTGACCGGGAGATAATTCGAAATATCGTCGGCCTAATTCGTTAACCTGCTAAATCCATTTCTACTAAGTTTTCAGGAGAAGCAAAAAACTGAATTAAAACTTTGCTATTTCGCATATCGGAAAATTGAAAATCCCGTTTGTTCCATCATTGATTCTAGATATTTTGTGCGTGGTTAGGGTGGAATATCTTAGGCATAGTTGAGAAAAAAAGGAAAATGAGGTACTTAGCAGCTTTTCGTTGGGGATTTCAAATTCGATTGAGGACATGACAGTTTTCACACATAAATTTGCAGGAAATGACGGCATATTCAGTAAAGGTTTATAATAATAATAATAGTCAATTTAGGCTGTTTATATCAGAAAATGTATTATCAACCCGTATGTACTACTACCTGGGTCGTGGGGACCCGTGCATTTATTTGTTTTCAAATATTTTGAAAAATTTGTGGAGGACAGTGCTGCGCGGCTAGCTATGCTACCGGCGACATGCCGTCTGAAGACAGCGACGATCGTGTACATCTTGATTTTTTATTCGCTCCTTTTTACTAGTTCGGGTCCTGAGGACCCGGTAGTAGTTGAAGTGTTACTTTTATGAACACTGTATTGCAGTCAGTAGGTGTTCTATTCGGATGTATATCCCGAATGAACCGGCTGAATATGGGTTGAAGGTTAAAATTTTAGCTGATTCAGAGACTCACTACATGATATGCAGAGGTACACTGGAAAATAAATTAGTATGCATGGAGAATACTTCTAAAGCTTATGAAAACAAAATGTCTTATCCATCCCAAGTCATGCTCCGCTTGATAGAACCTATATGCGCTTCAAGAATGTGGATTAACCTACTTGGATACTCTGAAAAAATAATAAACCGCAATTTTTGCCACAATTTTTGCCAAACCGAAAGCGTCCTGTAGAGTCTTCGCTATTCGCTTTTGCAGCACAAACCACCATGGTGTCATATGTCCCTAAACAAGGAAAAGCAGTTATTCTAGTGTCAGGTATGCATCATGACATCAAAGTGGAAGAGCATATAAAAAAGAAACCCCACATCATCCTTTTTTCATAGAAGCACCACTGGACGTAAAATGTGCAACATCCAGAAGAACCTGTCGATGGCCTATGGTACTTTCCCATGCTTGTCTCAACATTGGTAGTGTTAATAGCAGTGTTTTGTACATGTAAGCCAATAATAACAAAAAAATATCTCGATACTCATTTATGAAAACACTGGCTCAACAATTATGTGAACTATATTTGAGAATGCGCCTAAACATAATTCATGCACCTCGAAAACTTCGCTAAAGATGTGCAAATTTACTTGGAGAAGTAGGTTCCCCAAGTAGGTACCTCCTCAACAGCTTGTGACGTCGAAACATGTGGAATTTGTCCTAATGCAAAAGACAGAAAAACGAACAACTGCTGTTCACAGTGCAAAATTCCAATTTGTTTGGAATGTGCTTCATTGTTATGTCCAAACTGCATTTAGCTGTAGATTTTTCATAAGAAATCATTGCAAACAAATTCAGTTTTATGTTCGTGTATCGAATAAAATGACTTTCCTACTATTTGCATTCAGTTTTTTGGAGTTTATTTTTCGTGGGTCCCAAGGACCCGGTAGTAGTACTTGTGTTAAAACAATTGGGTAGTAGTACTTACGGGTTAAAATCAAACTTTACAATCTTTGAAAAAGGAACAGCAGTTTAGAGTATTTCTTTAACAATATTTCATTAAACCAATAATTCAATTGTTAAAAGATTGGAATAATTCAGCGGTAACGTGATACGCTATCTAATATTCTGAAAAAAAATATAATTCTTAACCAAAAACAATTTCTGAAGAGACTTAATTCAAAACCATGATGAATAAGTAACAAAAACTACTTCTGAGGTAGATCACTGAATGGCAAAATCTGCGGCGAAGCAAAATGCACGTCCGTAGTCAGTACCAAACTGAGGCTTCGGAAGGATTTAGCAGGTTTTCGTTGTCTAGATTTGCTACTGGGTACAAAGCAGTTTTTCGTGCACGGCTTTTCAACCTAATTGGATATTGATATTGACCTTATTTCTCATACCATAAGGTAGGTAATCGTCTGAACTTCATGAAAAACTCAAAAAGTTAAATTGACCGGAAAATGGACTTAGCAGGTTAACGAATTAGGCCGACGATATGCTATTCTATACTTTTTTCCTGCTTTTTTCATCCAGAGAACCCAGAGAACAGTATTAATTAATTATTTTTGAATTTTAATAAACTGCAACTTTCGAATTTATGATTTTATATGGGAGAATTGACAGGACATTACCTGCTTCCGAGGTAATAAAATAAATTTTGAGACACATACTTTTAATGTTTCTATTGTGTTGTTGAACCATGTGTGTTTTTATTATAAGCTTGAAAAAGAAACGAATTAGTTTCGAAACGTCGCTAAAAGGAATGAACTGGTGCCTTTTTTCCAACCTATTCCGATCCCACAACTTATAGATCAGTATAATAGAAAGCAATACGATAAGGAACTCAATTGAGTATTAATAAGTTCTCGGGATATATTTTTAAATTTTCGTAAAATGTTATCTCATAAAATACGGTATATTCAATCGAAAATACATGGAATAGTAATGAAAATGTGATCAAAGTATTTCCAAAAATCATATTCGTGATATTCATAAAAAAAACTGTCACTTCAAGGGACGTAAATTAGTTGAACTTGAAATCTCAAAATTTCGTCGAATGAAAACCCAATGTTTTACTCAATTGAGCATAAAAATAATTATAAAAGCAATAACCTGAGGTGAGGAGCTTTTTCGCATCATCATCTTGTCCGAATTTATGTAATTGTCAAATATTGGCCTTGGATTGGATTCCTTTTTAGAGTCAAATTCAATTATGTATGTCCGTCAGGCAGGTCGAAAACAAGATATCTTTGGAAAGAGAAGACCCTGTGATTTGAAATTTTCTGGGTCGAAATGCTCGATTGAGTCCGTAAATAGGCAAAAGCGGCCTAATGGTTTCAGAGTTATGAATTTTCGAAATTTCATTCTCTTCAATATCTCACAAACTACACATCTGATCTATCAATGACACGAGGGTAAGGATTCACATTAAAAAATTTTTAGCCAAATTAACCCATGAGTTTCGAAGATATTAAATTCGTTTCAATATTTTTGTACACACGATATTTACGAAATTACCTATAAACTTGGAAGTCGTTGTTATACAACATTAAATTCAATTTCAACCCATCGGATGAGCAGTTTTTGAAAGAATGAGAAAAAACTTTTTTTGGAAAAATTGAATTTTCGAGACTTTGAATTTCATGAATTTACGTAACTTTGGCTAGACTCAAGTTATGAAATTCTTGAATTTCTCAATTTTCACATGGAGATAAAGGTCTTTGTTAATATTTTGTAATATTTTCATAGTTTTTTTCTGTCGATGAAATATTTCTGTGTAAGATATTTGCGGAATTTCAACAGAAAAAGTTGCTTAAATTTTTGTGATGTATAGATGAAAATTATTGAGTTCCCGTTTTGTACAGAATACGATATAGTATATACGAGCTTGAAGTTTCCTTTGAAGCTCTCTTTCAATGAATAAAAGATGAATCTCATCTAATAATCAACTCAATATATAAAAATGGTTTACTGAATGCAACAACGAAAATAATTTTTGAGAGCTCTCAAATCGTCCATGAAATGTAAACCAGATATATTGGGATTTTTTTTCCGATAATGGGCGTTTCCAGTACATTAAAAAATCCATTTTTTTTTACATAAATATATTAAGAGTAGTCCAAAACATAATCCTAACCAATTTTCCACTTTCAACTTTGCGCATTTTTTCTATTATTATCATTAATGAAATATTGAAATTCGAATTAGCGCCATTATGACGTAGCTCGTATCCTCGGAACCTCATTGGACACTGCCGTGATGACGTACACATCCTTGACCAATCTAATTTGTGATGGCAGCTATCAAGAAGGCGTAGTTGCCGCTTACTCTATTTTGTCGTCTGAAATAGGAGAAATAAAACCACAGAAACGTATGAAGCATACATGGCTTCTTGATAAATTCGATGGGTATCACCATCAGCCGCTTAAATGAACTGTGATCACAGAATTAGAACCATGATAAGGTTGAATCTTCCGTGATAGAGAAGAACGGATAGTTAGGAGGATGGCAACCTGGCAACGCTGTACTGTTCCAACCAATCAAATTATGATTGCCGCCATTTATACTCGTTTGAATTTGACGTTCGTTTTGGTATTTTCAATAATTTTTTTCTCGAAAAATAGACAACAGAAAAAAAAAAGAAAAATTGATACGAGATTCTGAGAGTCAAATATTACCGAAATGATTTTTTCTGAAAATCACTGGAAACGCCCATTCTCTAGAAATATATACAAATCTGTTCACGTGACCTGGACAGAATCTTGATGAATACGTCATTATTCATCTGAGTGTAAAATTTCATCTCGATCGAATCCGCAATAATGAAACAATCATTTGAACAAAATTGTTAATTCCTAGCGAAACTCAAAACCGCCTGAATGGAATCCATTGGACAGAACAGCTGATACAATTCGAATTTATATTTATTCACGTTATCTAGAAATGATCATTTAAAGCGAAACGAAAAACTATTTGAGTATGAGAACAAATAATTTGCTTTCACACTTGAGATTGAATGAGTCTAGTTATTCAGCTATCCATTAAGATTATTTCAGATTCCATTACGACAATCACTCCATTGAACCTGAGAATATATTCGATGTGAATGTAGAGACAAAACAAAGTGAAGGTACATTGATTTGAATAATTGCTTCGAACTTCGAGGTAAAGACACGATTGATTCGAAGAAATGGCAAATGGCGTCGAAAAGTCTGGAGATTAGCGATTCATCAACAAAGAATCATGTTCAACAGATAAATTGCTTCCTATCAGGAAGATACTGTTATGTTCTATTTTCATAGCAAGCGCCAGAAGAGAAATTTCAGAACGGATAACAGTAATCGCACAATAAATCAACCTGGAAACGAGCCTTTAAGTTGAGTTTGTCGGTATTAAACTGCAATATAAAATGGTGAAACGCCATATTTTGCTCAAGGTAGACAAACTTGATGGTCCTCGATGGTTGGAATCGAGGCTTGTGGTTGAATATTTGAAAATATTTGAACTTAATTCATCTTGTGTCTTCATCTGTGGGGAAAATAATACCATTGAACATTGACCGTTTTTGAATCAACTTGCCGCTATACAGGGTGTATATGAAAAATTTATGGGGTGATTCATTATCATAAAATACGGTGGGTCTTTTACATAAACTTTTTTTTGAGCGTCCCCTGTTTTGTTACAGCGCCCTAAAGATGGCGCCCGAAAAACAGTGTTCAATTTTTTCTTCTAAATCAAAAACTGATGAAAAAAAATTGGGGATACATTTCATGCGAGCGAGAAGGCACTCAAAACATTTTTTCGTGGTGTTTACCATAGAAAAATTGATTTTGAATAGCTTTATCCATTATTAACCAATTAGTTTTTGTGTAATTTCTTGCTAAAGTTCAAGGTTTTTGAGAAAAAAATATTGAACTGACTATTCCCCTCGTCTTAATTTCCACCAATCAGAAACGCGCAATTTTGAATCACAAATGGTTTTTTCGGGTTTACCCGCTGCAAAACTTGACAGTTGTTGTCAACGAAAATTATTAATACATACATAGATGCATCCAGAATAATCTGTTACTCATGAAATAGTCTTGTCAAATACCATTCGTGCATCTAATTTTTCCTGTGAAAAAAAGCGAAAAAACACAGTGCAAAGTGATATTTTTTTAACAAAAAGAATTCGTGCAGGTGCAAAAATCCTCGTCTTCGACTCGGATTTTTGTTGCCACCTGCACTCATGCTTCTTATAAAATATTACTTAGCAACGTGTTTTTTCGATTTTTTGTCGGAAAAATTGGATGCACTTATGATATTACGCATGACAATACACTTGAGGCGTAGGTAGAGGTTATTATTTTCCGAGTTATTTTCTATCTTGAATTTATCCATTCGGCCTTTCGGCGTATAACTTCTACCTATTCAATGATATTTAATTCGTGAGAAGTTTGAAATGGTTGGTTTTGTTACATTTTTTGAATATTTGTACCAGTTCCCAAAAAATGGATAAATTCAAGGTTGAAAATAATTGCAGCCACTACTATGTACTCAGTACCTAGGTATTATCTGTTCATAATTTTTCTCAAAAACAGTGAATTTTAGCAAGAAATTACAAGGGACTTTATTTGCTGAGATTGGATCGAACTATCCAAAATTAATTTTTTCATTGAAACATATGTATTTTTTGCGAAAAAAGAGTTGAGGTGGCTTTTTCTACCCCTCACAATCAAAGAAGAACACCACCAAAAAATTTTCTGAGTGCCTTCTCGTTCGCATAAAATGTGAGAGCTTGATTTCATTCTTTTCAGTTTTTCGGATTCCATCTTTAGGAGGCTGTAACTAAGCAGGGGGGCTCAAAAAAGAGAAGTTCATATGAAAGACCCACCATATTTTTGACAAGGAATCATCCCCTAAATTATTCCTAAACTATTCATATACCTACACCCTTTATGTGCTTTTGAAGGACCTCAATCCCACCTTGAAAATTTCAAAACTCTACTCGTCTTTCGAAAGTTAGCGAATGAATAACATCATTTCGCGATTTTTATTTCTTGGGTGTGGACCGAGGTGTTGACTACGGGCGTTTTTACAATTTAAATTACTAATTAAGTGGATTTGATTATAACATAACCAGATATTATATTTTCTACACCCAGGTTGGAACTAATTGTGTCGTTAATAATGCCCAAATATTTACGATTAGCGATAAAAATACGTTAAATATGTATAGATATAGAATAAGTAATTTTCATAAATCAGCAGCAAAACGGTTTGGGGTACCTTCCTTGAAATTAATTCGAATCCGGCCCTTCCTATCATTTGTACACAGATCAAAAGATGCCTCCTAGATGTAGTGGAAATAATTCAATTCCGACGAACTTCCAGGCTGTGAAACCCAGGCGCATAGAGATCGTGGTAGTAAAGTTAGTAATTTACTACAAGCCGGCATTCCTGCAGTTCAATCGTTACGGTGCCGCTACTGTGCATGCACCCGGACAAGTCGAATATCAAAGCACAGTGAGAGAGACAACGTAGGATGCGATGGTCTACTGTAATCTCCCTACAGAAATAGAACAAAGACTACTCGAATTTATTTTAATTTTCTTTACGCTCATTTGGAATGATAACGCAGCTAATTGCATGAGAATTGTCGTAATAGATAGGTCTAGATGTGACATAAATGCTGATTCGAGCACTTGACGATGCTATTGAATTTTTTTACTCATTTTGAATTGAAAAGGGATGCATTTGATGATCAAAGTATTGTCGAATATTATCCAAACTCAACATGAAAAGTTGTTCGAGCTTAATATTTATAGGAACACTGACTGACACCGGAATCATTATTTGAGAACCGAGTTTAGAACTAGAAAAATCATCCCATCAGAGATCGACGCATTTTGCAAGATACATTATGCGAAAAGTACACCGCACAAAAAATCATTTTCTCGATTCTTAGGTCGCTTCTTATACAAGTAAATATTCACCCAGTATCCTAGTCGGCCAAGATTAAGGTTTATCAGGTTTTTTCACTTAAAACTAACGCAGATTGGTAGGGGAAGTACGTACAAAATGACATGGGGTTTTATTTCAGAGGCATAACTTGTTAGTAGTGAATCACAGTAATGTCATATTCGACACCTCTGATCTTTGGTCCTTTCTTCACAAAATCTAATCAACTTTTATGAAATAAAAGTACCAAGAAATAAAATATTCTTGGATAAATTCGGATAAACGAAATTCATTTTGCTCGCATGCTATGGACAAAATGACATACCGGCAACAGGCAACTGTATTTTTCTACTTATAGTTACAAAACTACTGACAAAGTTCACAAATGAAACTCTTGGTTCTTCTAGGAACATCAGCACAAGATGCGTGAGCCCAATACATGCACCGTAACCAGTCTTCTTTAGGGCTTATCCTGGAGAAGATCTAAATCGGGAAAAAAGGTCTCATAACAATAGATGGACACTGGACAGTCGTCTTCATGATCTCGAAAGTTGCTAGGAACATTTTCTTCTTCATTGTCTTCTTTAAATAATGACCTAGGGACTTGTCTCCTTGTTTTTGGAGAAGGTATTGGTTCTTTTTTGATTTGATTGCAATCTTATTAGGTGTAGAAGTTGAAACTAAGTACGTTTGTCGAGTCCTCGGCTCACGTTTGCCTTGTTCACTTATAAATCGTCCTTGGGATTGGAGAAACCTCCTCATAGGATCAACAAGAGTAGGTTAAGATGCATTGCCTTTATTAGCCGCAGATGAAGATTTTGTTATGAATATGTTTAGACAAGTCCTGATTCTTTGTTTGCTGATGGAGCCTGAGATGGATTGTCTTGGTTTTGTCCGGTAGATACGGTTAATTCAGCTGAAATACCTATGTCATTTTGTCCGTTCACTGTATATGTCATTTAGTCCATATAGCGTTGTAAAACTAGAAATGTATCGAATTGATACAAAAAGTATATTCAACGTACAAAAAGCTCCGTGAATACAATGACAAATAAGTAAAGTTTGAATTGAATGCAATTTGAATGAAAAAAATGGTGAAAACTGGCCATTTCTTCTTAAAATTTGGCGCAATGAAAAAAACTCGTGACCTATTGATTTCTGTTATCACTCATAACGACCGAATGAACCAGAGTAGCTCTTGCTAATTTTCAGAGGTTAATTGAAGCCACTCGGGTCGTGTAATGTGGTAGGCAGTTCCGCATTTCATACCTCCGAACTCAAGTTATGATGCCTATGTCATTTTGTCCATATATGTCATTTTGTACGTATTTCCCCTACTCGTGAAATGTCACACTCGATTCTTGATTTCCGTACGAGAAAATAGCATAACAAAATCTTCCAACCATGTTATATACGTAAAATATTTCCAGTATTAACAGAGAAAAAAGTTTCTTCAACATTCGCCAGGTCCTTGGAATTATTAAATTCACATAATATTTTCTCAAATTCATTATTTTCCCAAAGTAAATAAAGATTTTGATAACTACGTAATTACTACATCTATGTAGAAATTACAACGTTGCTTAGATATCTGACAGGAGAATGACTATAACCTAACATTTTCAAAATATTCTCGGTGAAATGTGTCAGAATGTCATGGCCAACCGGGATATATTATAAAACTGAATGGAGCATATTGGCGTCCTTATTTGGAAAAATCTCTATAGATGAAGATATTGGACAGGACGATCGATAAATATGGTTCAAACAGCAGTCCTCGGAGTAATTGAGAAAACCATATGGTACCGCATTCTCTTCGGTTACCTCATTCTATCATCATCGAAATTAATAGCATTTTGTGTAATATCATCGGTAATTCCTATACGAACAGCGTGAAACTCAATACCGAATTTGATTCGGTGTACTGTTATTGCTGCCGCAATCATTTGTATACAATATTTTACGTGACTTTTGTAGTGGTAAGCTGCATCTTCGATTTTGATGTGATAATGTAATCAACGTGACTCAAGTCTCATGTAGCATGGTAGCTGAAAACCTATGTTCAACGACGAATAGCAAGTATAGTTTGAACATCTGATTTTGTGGAGAGAATGATTGTAGAGTTTGTCATGCTACGACGGGTGGAGAGCAGTTGAGTTTTTGAAAATGGCAACTCTTTAACTTCATGTGCCAGAAATGGATAGAACTTTTGCTGAGGACGATTCAGTCGTTGCTGGTTTTTTTTCATGGAAATTAGCTTAATTCAAAATGAAAATTTACCTTTTCGAGCATTTTTCTACAAAATACCCAAGACATGAATTTTGTACGATACTTTTTACACTGTTCGTGATAAAATGAGAAATGTTAATGTTAAAATATTGTTATTGTCATTCGCCTTTGACTCTCTCAATCGTCATCAGGATCTGAGCCTGAACTGAAGTGTTTCAAGAGAAAATTTCATCCGATTATTAATTTTCTGTTGGCGCCAAGTGATATAGAGAAAGATGTTAAATTATTTAAATAATTCCATCTTGCAGCAAATCATTTCATCTTTATTCTAATGTATTCAGCAAGAAGCATTCATAGCGTACATATTTGCGAATAAATCTTCGTTATAGCTCCCGAACGAATGTGAAAACAAAGTGCCATAGAAGATCAAGAGCGTAAATCATGATTTAATGGAAAAATTTCCAAATCACGATAATAATGCATTTTTTAATTCCTTGGGTGCGAAATATATTGATGGGGAAATCCATAAAGATGTCACACTGGATATAATCAGAAAGATGAAGGCAGATTGGAACCATAACTATGGTTATAGATGATTCCCTCTTCAGGCCACAATTTGAACACCCGAAATTTCGAATGAATGTTCAGGATATCATTTGATCAAATTTCGGAAATTTTGTGATATTGTACCCCAAATTGACTATACAGGGTGCCCCAAGATGTTCCAAACAGCAAATATCTCGGCTCTCAGACAAGGTAGAAAGTTCAAACAAAAAAAAAGTATTTTAAATGGCATCGAAAACTCTACCAGAATCCGTCGTTAAAATTCTGTTTCTAATTACCAACCCTGAAAAAACTACCCCCAGATATTTTTTTCAAATGGCACCCTTATATTTTTCTCTCTCTAAACGATTTTTGACAGCTGTCGAAGAAAGTGACAGCTGCAGTTAAAGCAATCATCCATGATCCTGGATATGATATTACAGATATAATGATTTATTGTCATTTCACAGATTGGTTGCCAGATCCGTGGCGAAGTTTCCCCGTATGGGCCGTATGGTACCTCCTCTCCTTCCTAATTGTCTTTTACGGACATAGCAAAGCGTCTCGAATCGAAAAATCACGTGGTCGTCATTCATTGCAATGCGGTAATTTACGGTCAGCAGCCGACAAGATCCCAGTCAGAAGCCAATAATGAAAGAGTAATAGTTGCAATCTTGGCAACAAATTCGTCCAACTCCAACAGACTCGTCTGTTTTCGACGAGACGCTGTCGTTGCTAAAACCCAATGCTAATGGATCGTCTCGATCCGGAATTTGCTGCAATTTTGGCATCCGTGACATTCTCAGAATGCACGCGCGTCTCGCTTGGCTATTGTTCTTGAACCAAGGCCATCTTCCGCACGCTGTGCGAATTAATTCGGATCGCAGAGCGCTTTGGCGCGATGCTGACTTGGTTGACATTCACTTTCTTCTCTATTCAGCTGTTTTATTCCACGCTTTTCGGGTTATCCACTTCGTAATCATTTTCAATGGCAGATCGAGAAAATCGTTTAGGGAGATGGTACTTGAGCTGATTATGATCGAAATCGGAATTGACGTCATCGGAGTTTGTGGCGTGCGTATGTCTATCTATGCGCACTTGATCTTTTAGGAAAGATCGTTATCATTTTCGGCAGATATCTCTTATTCTCAAATTTCAGGCCGAAAATCAAATTTCAAATGATTCATTTGAACTTACTAATGAAGAATCCGTGGTCAAATTCTATTCTGTTCGTCCGACCGTGAACACGATAACTTTCGTAAGAAAAGAACTAGTGTCTTGAAATTTTCGGGGAACGTTTGAAGAACAAATGCCTTGGCTAAGTATGTCTTTAAAGTTAGCAGTGCCACCTGCGAGAAAATCAATAAAACCTATTGCATTAATTGTCGAATAATTGTCGCGTCCTTAGTTTTTTTTCTACAGGATGGCTATGCTAACTTAACGTTAAGTTAGCAGAACCACTTTCTCCATATTGACCAAATATCATGAAAATGGTCATAAATAATTGTCGAAGTCTATATGAAGTAAAAAACACAAAAAATCCATTCCTTCTCGTTTATTTTACGTCTTTTTCCCGCGAGTTTGTCGTGAAAGAAAAAAATTTGTCGCGACCTTCGTTTTTTTTTCTACCAGGTGGCTTTGCTTACTTTATATTAATTTAGCAAATAGTGGTCGAATATCATCACCATGATCATGAAAGATTCTCGAATAATTTTCGATGTTCAAATAAAGTGAAAAACACACAAAAAATTTAATCTTGCCGGCATATTCCACTCCATTTCCTAGAGATTTCCTTATATGTCGTGACAGAAAAAAAATTGTCGCGTCCCTAATTTTTTTTCTACAGAGTGGCTTTGCTAACTTAACGTTAAGATATTTTCAGAAATATAAGGAAATCGCGAGAAAATGGAGTGGAAAATGCTAGAAAGATTAAATTTGTTGTGTGTTTTTCACTTTATTTGGACATCGACAATTACTCGACAATCTTTCATGATCATCGTGATGATATTCGACCACTATTCGCTAAATTAATATAAAGTAAGCAAAGTAGAAAAAAAACGAAGGTCGCGACAAATTTTTTTCTTTCACGACAAATTCGTGGCAGGTATTCGACAATTAATGCAATAGAAAAGGAGTCAATTACCAATGCGCTGTTGCCAAAAATGCGATAATTCCAGAAATATCTCAAACTCGCGGGAAAAAGACGTAAAATAAACGAGAAGGAATGGATTTCTTGTGTTTTCTTTACTTCACATGGACTTCGACAATTACTCGACAATTATTTATGACCATTTTCATGATATTTGGTCAATATGGAGAAAGTGGTTCTGCTAACTTAACGTTAAGTTGGCATAGCCACCCCGTAGAAAAAAAAACTAAGGACGCGACAATTTGTTTTTTCTCCGATCGTAGGAAAAGTGACACTATTTTGACCTGATTTCTATGCGCAAAGCTCAACATTCCAGAACAGTGGGCAGTTGCTAAGCAATTAGAAAATAACAGTGCGGTAATAATTACCGCACTGCTGTAGCGTGCGGTAATGTTACAAATGGATTATTACAATGAAATGAAACAAAGTATGGTTTTCATTTTAATATTGATAAATTTGGTATGAAATAAATAAAAGAAACATCTAATTTATAACGATATTCTTGAACACAAATTAATTGTTGTTAATATTTACATTTATTGTACAGTTTGTACAATTTGTAAATTGTACTGGAGGGCAACGAGAATTTATAGACGTTGAAGCTGCATGGCTAGTTGTTTGGTTTATCTCGTTTCGATCATTTTCATTTGAAGTCGAGGCAGGGGTGTTGAATATTTTATTAGCCACTTCTACTTTATTATTAAGTGATTCGTCAATATATTCTTCCGCCACATGGGAAGACTTCCATCCTCCGTGGCGCTTTAAAGAAAGAATGTCAGCTCCAGCATCTACCAAATGTGTTGCCGATGATCTTCGGAAACAATGTCCTGTATATTCTGTCGGATTTGGCAACTGTAAATAACTTGCAACAATTTGCGGCATTTTTCCAAATTGATTAATTCCAATGACTGTCTTCCATCCTTTTCCCTTGTTGAATTTAAAAAAAAATCTAGGATTTTCAAAATCATTAGGCCTGAATGATACGTACTTTCTATAAACATTTAAATAGGTTTCGTTGATGATGAATGATCTAGGTCTATTTGTTTTTGTTTCTGGTATTTTCACCAGTATTTTTGAACCGAAATCTTCTATATCCTGAACTTTTATTCGGACAAGCTCATCTCGTCGACAGGCTCCTGCTATTCCAAATATCAGAGCCACCTAAAAATTAATCGAACATTGTATATTTCGTATTTTATTTAATTTAAGTAATACTATTTAATCTTTATCTACTTACTTTCGTCGATAAAAATATGTCATCTGAGGCCTCTAAAATGAATTTCTGAACTTGTTCCTGGGTTAAAATTTTAGATTTTTTCGGTTTGTATCCTATAGCTTGACGTTTCAAAAATGCTCTCAGTTTATGGTACTGGGCAATATTAATATTATTTTTAATAGACAAAGTTGATCGAAGCATGGAATAATGTGCCCACAACGTCGAAGATTTCATTGTTTTAGCCAATTCAGCAACATACGCCATCAGTACATTCTCAGAAAAGGATACACTGTTGTTTTTTCTGCAAAAATCCATGAAGCGTTGGTACGCAAGTTCATACTTCTCTCTGGATTTCGCCGGAAGTAAATCAAGTGAAGCCGCGTTCGCTGCTTCTACAAGTTCAGGAGGCGTGCAAGGTAACGAATAATCACCATCAGTGTCCATGTTTACTACTGTTTTTTTAATTTCTTATAAAATACAACGAATCGAACAAAATCGGCTTGAAAATTATTTTACTTCTGTCATAACGAAGTAATTTCCATAGTTACCACTTCTATATTTAAATATGAACATAGAGAAACCTATGTAAACGTACTTGATTACATCTTGAATGAAATATTTTTTAATAATTTTTTCAAATATAAATCGACGATCGGAGAAAAAATAGTATGTATAATTCGTGGGAAAAGCATATTCCCAAACTCCTGTGTTACCAGACTCGTCGCTACGCTCCTCGTCTGGTAATTATCACAGTCGTTTGGGAATATTATGCTTTTCCCACTAATTATACAATATACTATTGTATTTCATTCGCGTGATGGTGCCCAACCAACACTTTCAATTTATTTTCAACTTTTTCGCATTTGATTCTGCACCCCGTACTTCGCTAACTCGCTTCCCCGTTTTATTACCTCGAAATTGTTACTCCTTGAATTATTATGTGCTCACACGAACTGTGAGAAAATTGAGCTCGAAAATGTCTTCGTTTCCAATCTGACGAGAAGAATAATATGTCGATAAGTCTGGGTCCTCGGAGAGCTATTGCGCATGTGAATAGAGAATATTGTGATTGGGTTATGTCTAAGATGCCTAGAATACTGGTGTAAGCACTCGTCAAATTTTGAATGGAATGACGTTCGACTAAATTGAGAATATCGTCAAGATTGCGTTTTTTCCACTTCAGGTGGCGCTCTTCACTAATTATGTCATACAACGTCATTATTAAGATGCCTAGAATACTGGTGTAAGCACTCGTCAAATTTTGAATGGAATGACGTTAGACCAAATTGAGAATATCGGCAAGATTTCGTTTTTTCCACTTCAGGTGACGCTCTTCACTAATTATGTCATACAACGTCATTACGGTCCTTTTTCCCTTGATCGATTTGATTGATTAATCAACAGCTGATCTGCCAAAGTCAGTTATGACTTGACCATAGAATGACATTTTTATGTGGTGAAAGTCTTCTACTTTACCTCCATACTGATATGAATTAAAATATCAAGAATATATTCCCAAATTATTGCTTGACAAAATTATCGGCTATTGACACAACATGTTCACCAGAATAAATTCGAATATTTGGAATAACTAATAAAAATCAGTCATAATTAGTGAAAAGCGCCACCTGAAGTGGAAAAAACGAAATCTTGCCGATATTCTCAATTTGATCGAAACAAAATCTAATCAGTGCAATCACCATGTGTTCAGTCATCGAAGTCATTATGGTCCTTTTTCCCTTGATCGATTTGATTGATTAATCAACAGCTGATCTGCCAAAGTCAATTATGACTTGACCATAGAATGACATTTTTATATTGTGAAAGTCTTATACTTTTCCTGATATGAATTAAAATGTCAAGAATATATTCCCAAATTATTGCTTGACAAAATTATCGGCTATTGACACAACATGTTCACCAGAATAAATTCGAATATTTGAAATAACTAATAAAAATCAGTGATAATTAGTGAAAAGCGCCACCTGAAGTGGAAAAAACGAAATCTTGCCGATATTCTCAATTTGATCGAAACAAAATCTAATCAGTGGAATCACCATGTGTTCAGTCATCGAAGTTATGTCTATGAAATGTCCACAAAACCCCAAAAACACAGAAGCACATAGGTAGGTGACATCTTCGATGACTGAACACATCTTAGTGACATCACATGGTGACATTTGGTTCTACAGTGAAACCTAGGAGCATAGAATGAATGGAGGGAAGGCTTCATACGCTCGACAGATAATTTTGAACTTCCAATTTCGGCGGAGGTTAGAGTTTCGTGTGACGCCCGATAGATAACGCTGTGATCGCAAATAGGGCTATATGTCACATATGTCTTGTTCTGTGGCGCTACAGTTGCAAAGAATATTATGTGGTTGTCATTTTTATTGATACATTTTTACGACCAACACCAAAGTGATTGAATAATAAAACTTTTTGTTGTTGACTGAAAGGACTAAAGGAGGTCGAAACAAATTGTATTGAATTCGAATATTGTTTGAAGTAAGTTACTATAATATACGAATTGAATCGGCTTCGATAAAAATAAAATTTCTGCGGCTTTAACTATCTAATTTACCTGATGGTTTTGTTCATTTCAACGTGTGTTGCTAAGTATAATATTTTTAATTGATATAGTGTGATTTATTATGCTATGTACTATATAATTATTGAATGAAAAAACAAGGTAAACAGTTTGAATTTTTATTGACAAGTATCAAAACATATTGAACAATTTTATTATTACCTATTTCAGCCAAAAGGCCTCGGTGGGATCATGACGCATTCAAAATTTCTGAAGAAAGAATAATCACGCCTTCTGATTGACTCGAAATGACGTCCGTGTCCGGTTGTTCCATATGAAGAAATCGAAACAAATTCTTACTACATTAAAATTCGACAATTCCATCTCCGTTTTTTTCAGCTTCTAGAAGTAGACCTGTACGTTACTTAAATAAAAGAATTTTTTTAAGTCTCACCCTTCAAAATAACACCAAATATTAATCATTACAATATTGTTGACTTATCACCGCATTCTAATCAATTATTTATGCGCAATTATATATGGAAAGTCTATGATCGGAAATAAATTTGTCAAAACGAATTTCATTTTAAATATGTATCGTTATAGCCATGCTGGAGCCACTAACGACGTTGGCGCCATCTCGTGACCTTGCGGCGAACTGACAAGTGCGGACTTTTTTGGCAGTTCATTTTTGTAGCGGAGCCTTCCCTCCATTCATTCTATGCTCCTAGGTGAAACTGTATGAGAAATTAAAAATGTTTTCATTGTACTAGCCATTTATTGAATCAAAATTATTAGAGGAATATCAGGCAGTTGCTGTGTTTCAGGTGAAGTTCTGAAAGCATATTGAGCATCAGCTGAATATTTCAAGTTATCAGGCTTGAAATCCCTCTCAAGGACAAAATACCATTCACTTTTATAGAGTATCCCGGTTGACCAAGATTTAGGTTTATCAAGTTTTTTCACTTGAAACTGACGCAGGTTGGCACTCATGAAATGTCAAATAATTCTCAGGGACGTTGCCAATGCTAATTTCTATCTACTCTCTTTCAACTTTGTAAATGGACTCAGTTCTTTCAAGGTTTAAATGTGACATAGGTTTCGTAGTATTACTACACATTTCCATACTGAATTATTTCAAGTTGTGCAAAAAGTGATTTGAATGTCTTCTGTAGGCTTATTTCTTGAGAATTTTGAAAAGTGGGAATTCCATAGGTCCGTCTGTTTTTCTGTCGGGTTATTCGAGTAGGTACTTTCATTCTTTCTTCGAATGAACTTTCACAAAGTATCGGACTATTCTGTCCATTATTTTTCAGCAAAATTTCAAGATTCGATTCCTGATTTCCGTACGGAAAAATAGGATAACTGAATCTTTCAACCATGTTTATATACGTGAATTATTTGCAGTATTAACAGAGAATAGTATATTCTGTAACAAGGACAGAATGAAAATCCGATACGAGTGAATCAGGGCGAGCCGGAGGCGAGCCTGAGGAATCACGAGTATCGGATTTTCATTCTAACCGAGTAACAGACTATACTTTCTCCACGAATGTTGAAATAAAAGAACAGAGTGGCTGACACATAGATTTATTCTCTATGTTTTCAAAAGTGTTACGGAATGAATATTCTCACACACTGTGCGAGAATGAAATTCAGTCGAAATGCTTAAAAAACAAGGATTATACTCAAGCTCGAGTTGGTTATTGGTGGTAATCTATAAAGGGCGAAAACCAAGGACCAAACTAAACAAAAACCGCGGTCCTAACTGGTCATTTACTTGAAATCGATAAAAGTGTTGTAGAATGAATATTACATATCAAGTGATGGAATACTAACATTCTATGGTCAAATTCGATGTTGGAAGAGCTGTATTCTGTGGCAGTCGTGGAGAAAAAAGTTTCTTCAACGTTCGCCAGGTCTTCGAAACATTGAATTCACATAATATTTTCGCAAATTCATTATTTTCTCAAAGTAAATATATATTTTGATGAATACGTATTCACTACGACCTCTATGTAGATAGGAAAACGTTGCGTATTTATTTGACAGGAAAATGACTATAACCTAACATTTTCAAAATATACACGGTGAAATGTGTCAGAATGTCATAGCCATCTGGGATACTTTATAAAAGGGAATGGAGTAATATGGTTGTTCATCATGACACGTTCAAAAATCCGAACATTTCACGATTCGTTTTATCTATCAACCGTTGCCATTGGTTTAAACAACGAACAGGAAATTTGTAACCGTACTATATCGGGTAACGTAACCTTTATCGTTCAATTGGTGGGTGTATCATTATGCAAGCTGCAGTGTCACAAAGACTTATCGCGTTTTTCTGCAATTGCGTTTTGGTTATAATAGGAAGGCTTGTGCTTGAGAGTAATTCCCCTGGCAGGAGTTTTTTTATTTAAATCATCGTGCCTCAACAACTAGCCCATTGACACATGGTACAATGCGTTACAGATGAAGACAATAATGTTACAAATTATGAAAATTTACAAAAAAAGGAAATATACTATAGCTGTATTGATCATATATGATTGTAGAGACGCCTTTCTTCCAGGAATCTTAGTGCTGCTTCAATTTGTGTTGCTGAACTGAGGATGTCTTTCATTTATTTTTTTTCAGGCCCATTTGATTTCCTTCTGATTCCATCCTGATGTTGACAGCAGATTCCAATATTCAATAAGATTTGGTAGGTACTATCGAATCTATAAAATTCAAGAAAGACATAAGTAAATAAACACTATCAATTACTCAAAAAGATACGTCAAGACAAAAAAAAGCTAAAATTGTCTTCATAGTCCATCATTAAAATCCTATTAAATCGAATAGAAAGATGTAGGGCGATTAAGATCCAAGTTCATCCAGTATTTTCATAAACACTTCCATATAATCCCCAAAGGAAGCATGAAGATCGTTATCGAAATATCGAGGAATAGATAAAGATTCCAAAGAGGAGGGGGCCAGGGTGAGAACCCTGATGACCTCCCGAACTAACACCATACAGCCCAGAATACACACTATACCAATTATACAATACAGTCTATACAAGAACTGATGTATGATTTAATTCCTCCCACTGAATGAATCATTCGTTTTTTAAACTAAATTCAGTCAACAGAACGATTGATGAAGCATGGATATACCTTATCGAACGGCTTAGCCAACTCTGTGTAAATAACTTGCACCTAAACACAGATAGCTATTTTCTGAAGTACGTAATTTGAAAATGTGGAGAATTTTTTGATGGTCGGTCTTCCTCCGAAAAAGCCACTCTAATTATTAATTTAAGTATTGGCCTATTTTCTTTCTCGATGAACAACCCTCTGATCAAGAGATATATGAAGTTTAATTATAAAATATTTCGAGAAATGGTGAAAAATCACTGGATTACGGAATATCGATTGTGTTAAAATGTACCCAAACCAGTACGGATTTGTGAACTGACCCTGGCAGCTGTTGAAGTGATTGAGTATTCACAGTCACGCCAAGAAATTATACAGAAACCTTGATCTTATCCCAACGCCAAAACGATTTATGCCTAATAACCTTACGAAACGCCATGAAGGGGCGAAGAATTTCACTAAATTATTGTGAAGCTTTCTGAGGGACAACGGTAATTCTCATTATCGGGAAAATCTAGATATCCGGCACGATATTCGTTTTTGTCCACGCGTTCCTTTGATGTGGGACAATGATCATTAACCAGGTGATTTCTCAGCATTTTTCGTATTATTTCAGTTATTAGTCACTTCGTATGAAAATATGATTTTGAATTAGTTTTACTCACATCGATTCCTGCTATTGTGGAAGCTATTAGGAAATCACTCTGATGTAGGCTTTTACAAGTTCATCACACAGTTTGTAATTTTCATTTCTTCTGAATTGAGGAACAGCCAGAAAGAAAACTTATTCTAGTGAATATATCCGTTGCTGTGTCACTGGTACAGAAGGCTCAGTTTGTTCATCTACTCTTGGACACCCTGTATATTTATATATGTATTCCATATTCAGTCCCTCAGTCTCATAAGTAATCATACCACAAAGATCAATGATTCTGATTCGTGGAAAGTTGACCTTCTGGTTCTGATATGTATCATTATTTGTGTATTACTAAATTTGTTTTATTAACCAAATTATTAAGACAAATAGGTACTTCCCAAACTTCGAAATCGTTTTTTATTTATTTTATCAAATTTACTATGACAAATTTGCTTTGCTCATTGTGAATAAAATTTGAGCAGATAACGACATATAGGTAACAATTTTTCTGATCAAAAAATTCAACATATTCGAATGGTATTCGAAATTAAATAGTGAAGAAAAAACTTCTCACTAATTCTTTCATTTGAAATTTTCTTTGTCTATTAACTTCATAAAATTTTTCCATATATTCTGAATGCTCAAGCTCAATCAAAACTCGATAGGAATTTGTAATATCATGAAAGTTTTATATATTTATCTCAAGCAGATACAGTCAAATCGCTCTAGGAAATCTTAAACAACATGAATAAACTTTCCTAATGTGAATTTTAAATTTCCTCTGGGCGATTTGATTGAATTCACTTGAAATAAATATTAAACTACCATGATATTTTCGTATTCGTATTGAGTATTGATTGAGAAGTCAGAAAATATGAGACAATCTAGGTATGTATGTTGTGCAAGGAAATTTTTTCTAATTCCGGAAGAACCATAAGTTCAAATTGATAAAAAATGTTTCTTTAACTTTTTATTTTGAAAACCAGTCCAATATGCAGAATTTTTTTCTTGAAAAAATGTTTTTCGGATATAACATTTCATGCCCATGTTCAACAATTTTTTCCATAGCATGCATATTAAGATATATACCATGAAAAATACTATTCTTTGCTCCGAGAACAAGTCACAAAATCCAGTGACATGCTTACGTGAAACACACTGTACTTTTTTTGAACAGGAGCAATTTAATCTCAACTTATTATATGGGATAATTCTTCATCTTCATCGTAGCTTTTTTTGAAATATTGAGCTCAACTTGAAGGTACATGTTAAGGTTTTTATTATCCAATGACATATTATAGTGAATAGAAATAGAACAAACATATTAAATATTTAGGTACAATGATAATTATATTCGCACTTGTAAAATTACTAACTGGCCACTGTTTTACTCATTACAGTATAATTCCAATGCGTTACATGATAGTCTGCGATTTGGAAGTAAAGAAGGCTGTGCTAGAATGAAGCAGAATTTCGTCATTAGTAAAATTAATGTGATCCTATAATATGCTAGCTCTCAAATCAAAATTGGCGTGTTTTATTGGATTCCAGGGACGCATTATGAGGAAGGTCAAAGATTCAAATCGTTTAAATTGGGTATGTGGTTGAATAAACCAAGGTTATAGACATTGACTTCTTGTTATCCTTGTACAAGAGTTTGTTGAGGACATAAGCACTGAGCTTCTCAAGAAGTGTCTTTCAAAATGAATAGGAGGAGAAAATATAATATTTTCGAGAAAAGTGTTGACATTACGAATTATTCAATTATTGAAATACAATATCTAGCAAATGTTTGCATTGCCTCTTCTCGTGAACGGTTTTGTTATGGATATTAATCATTTTCTGCAAGTACGAGTGCTCTAATATAAATATGATAATGTTGAAGGCCTGCTGAAAGAAAGTCGGAAAAAGGTTTCAGTGATTATTGATTCTTTCCTGAAAGGTGATCAAATTTTGTTATTTCAGTCTTTCTTATTCGATTCTTCTTTTGTTACAGGTAAATGTCCGAAAGAACCATAGTTGTCGTGAGAAAAATCCTGTATCAGTCAAGGTAGGTTCTAATTGAATCAAGTTTATGAAAGATTGTGCGTCACATACTTAGATTTTTAGAATTCCACTTTTTTTTAGATTCCCTATACTGATATTGAGAGGTGGAACATGGACCTTTCAAAGTTAGATTCTGCAATGTTGCCGCGGCAGTATCTAAGGATATTGCTATCCTTCTTGCAATCTTTGTCCCACTCATTGGAAACTGACTAAATTTTGGCTTCACCAATTCTCGAATTTATGAATGAGATGCTGTGTCTCCTCTTTCTATGGTCTAAGTTCCGAACAGCAAGCGAGTGGATAAAAGGGTACTATAGCTTGCATAATTATTATTATGCTCATTTGCATGAAAGATAAACCTTTTGAAATAAACTCACAATCTCGACCATTCTAATGAATTCATATTCGATTTTGCCCGCTAATGACCACTATTATCCTTCTTTCAACGAATCCAGACCCGATTTCATTCTACACATTCAGAGTTTCACCTCTTCACAGAGTTAGTTAATTCATTGAACATGCAATACATTCATAGTTAATTGATTGAATGAATAATACTTCCATTGGAAAATAAATTATGGTTTCAATTATTATAGTTATTAGATTTACGTAAAAAGGATTACTGCCTGGACGGTGAGTTTTTCACAGCGTGGAATATATTTATTATTCCGCAAATATTGGGAAACAGGTTGCCACACTCTGCAGGAAAACTGGTTTAATTACATCAATCAGAATTGATGAATAATGATAATTTGTATGATGAATGATTGCAGTCGTTGGACAATCTGAGAATCTGAGATTTTCCCAACAGATATTCTAGTTTATTGCTCTGCTCTTAATTTGGTCGAAGAAAAGAATATTGTTCAGAAATATCACTCATAAATTCAACGTAAGATTCAATTCCTAAATAATATCGGAATACGTTATCAGTATTCTTATTCAATGCGTTTATCGACATTTTGTAGGTGTGTTCAAAGATCAACAACCATAACAAACTCAACAAGTAATGAAATAACACCTGATATGTAGCAGAATGTTGATGGAAACATCAAATAAAATTTCAATTACTGCCCAGAAGCAAATTATAAACAATTTCAACATCTCAATACTAACCGTGAACATTGTTCACATAACTCAATGAGGAATATCAACCTTCATACTAATTCAATCGTAAAAATCGTAAAAAATCGTAAAAACTACCCTATATATGAATCGCTGTGGAGTTCATCCACACATTCACTAGTAGAGAAAAATGACTGATGGAAAAAAATCACTGAACTGAGGTCGTATTGCAATCAGATTTCGATGTGAGCTTGATGAGTTGAAAAGGAATTTTATTATTAATTTAATTTGTGTCTCGACTGCGTTGGCCATTGACACGGTTACATTCTATTTTCTATAATAGGTGCAGGGCCGATCCTAGCAGGTGTGCAGCGCGTGCCCCGCACGCGGGCGGCCAAATCCAAGGGGCGGCCGCAGGCCGCCACTCCACATTTATATGTCAGTTTGTAAAAAATATGATTTTCGACCAATCTTATCAAAAATTCCTTGTTTTCCTTCACAGAAAGAAAGGAATGCTTGCTCCATGAGAACGTGATGCAAAGATCGAAAAAAACTACCATCTGAGAGCAATTATCGTTATCGATGGAGTCTCGGAATAGGAATGTTTAGGATTGGTAAAAATTACCAGATGTTGGAATAGAATCGCGTCGGTTTAAAAACAAAAATGGCTGGGGTGCAATTATGATGGTGTGTAATAATGCTTTCTGCAGTTACTGCGATAGCTTCATGTTTATTTCTCGTTGCCATCGTTCTGGGTTCCGGTCTCTTCCGTGTGAAAATTAATTATAATCTTAGCCCCCCGGGTTTGGCGATTTGGGGGGATGTTTATGAAAAATGATGAAAAAAATTCATATCTCGGTGAAATGACATTGTTCCACAATCATATTCGAATATGTGTTCCCTGAATGTCGAAACGAAACAATAAAATACAATAAACCCCATCGTTGGTTAGCCCTCAGGTTTGGAGATTTGGAGGGCTGTTCATGAAAAATGACGAAAAAAATTTATATCTCGACGAAATAAGAGTGTTCCACGATCAGATTCGAATATGTGTTTCTTGAATGCCGAAAGAATGGAATACAGAAGACCCTCTAGTTTGTTAGCCCCCCGGTTTGAAGATTTGGGGGTTTGTTTATGGAAAATGATGAAAAAAATTCATATCTCGGTGTTGTGTCTCACTTCCCAACATCTGGAAGGAAGAATTGAATGCCATATCCTGTGTCCACCAGAAAACAGCTGTCACCTTCAGAAATGTTGTATAGATAAATTGATTTTCATCATATGGGATCGATTCCTTGAACTGCAATATTGTTCCATATGCCTTCAGTTACAATTCTCGTTCTTTGTTTGAAAATCCCCTCTTTCGACTGATTTATGGTCAGCTATTGAACAGATTTCTCAACCCAAGAATTTAGGACAAGTTTGGGAAATTCATCTGGTTTTTTGAGACAATAACCAGGTCCGGTGAACCTTCATTCAGTTTCTCCGTATAAGCTCATAAATGTATGTGACATTTTTACTGTAGTTCAAGTTACATTTGGAAACACATGGCAGGTTTCTCTCATTGGTCTGTAGATTCAAGAAATGGGTTGTTTTTCCCACTATAGTCAAAAATGGAAAATGAGAGCACTTTGTTGGCTTAGCGAGGCCTTTTTCGATTCTGACACTCAATCAATTGTTGATCTTTCCCACTTTTATTCAGAAGAAATAAACCTTCTTATTTTCCAGCTTCTCTTAGAAACCCTTTGTTGCGGAGACAAGCAGTTAGTAAAGTAGAGAAAAGTAATCGAACAGTAATTATTCAGTTGTAATTCAAAATCGTCGCTGATTAGTCAGTTGTAAATCGCAACAACACCTTGCTACCTTGCTATATATTTTCATATAGAAGGTACATTTAGTAATACCTTGCTATATATTTTCATATAAAAGGTACATTTAATAATTCCTCCTTGCTGTACATTTTCATATAGAGGATAGAGTGTTCGAATATGTATTTCTTGAATGTCGAAAAAATGAAATACAAAAGACCCCATAGATTGTTAACCTCCAGTTTCGGAGATTTGGGGGGTTGTTCATGAAAAATGATGACAAAAATTCATATTTCGCAGAAATGAGTTCCATGAAAGAAGAATTGTGTCATTGGATTAATCCAAAACAAGCACAACCTATGCATGAGTCTTGTGGACATCTTACTAAAGTTCTCTCGACCTCTTGCGACCCCCCTACAGAAGCTTTGCGACCCCCCAGGGGGTCGCGACCCACAGGTTGAAAAATACTGACCTAAGTAACCATGAAATTGTGTTTAAACATGTATTACATATTCTTTATTTTGTTGAAATGGATGTATCATGCATCTAGTACATGAGTCATAATCTAGTACACGAATATAATATATGTATAAAAGCGTGTATGTAAATTGCATTTTTATTGTATAAGACAACAAAAATCTTCAGAGAACATGTCGAAGGGCAGAGGGATCACGAAAATATTTACGGAAAAAGTAACGGGGTTATCGCCTCCTTAAATCTAATATGTACAGTTTTTTCCTAACAATAAAAGGAGGCCCATTGCAGATTTTATAAATATATGTCAAAAAAAAGGTATATTTTTTTGTCTTTGGGGCGGCACATAAGGATTCTGCACGCGGGCGGCCAACACCCTAGGATCGGCCCTGAATAGGTGTAATGAACAATTAATAATTTTTCAAATCTGGCTATACAGATGAATAGCCCTAAGAAAATTCATTAGATTGTCGGAGTTTGAGGAGTTGTGAAGAATTGTCTTCAGAGGAATTAAATTCTGTATTACTTTAAATCTCAGGGAGTAAGTTTTGGGTGTTGTTTCTTAAAAAAATCATAACTCAACGAAATGGGAGATGCGAGGGTAAAAAATTTCGATTCTCTAAAACACAGCTGCGCCACTTATGAATGGGAGAAGGGACCACTAAAATAAGCTTCAATTCGTCCAACGGTGTTGTTCCTCTATGTATATTTAAGCTCAATGGTATTAGATATGACTACATCAGATTCCCTATGTTTTAACCAGTTCTGCAATTTTCGGCTGAGTTTCGTCATGGAGAACAAACAAAATCAACACCATTTGAGAGATGCCCTAAAAGAGTTCCCAAATAACCAATCAAAAACAATTCAGTTTGAGATCTAACTAATAAATTCATTGAGTATGTAACTGAGCGCAGTCTGCTTGTCTGTAAAAATTAACCTTGAGCAATTGTTATAATGTCATAATCACTCGCTGAGGACGTGGTCATGAATAATACATCTGCATGGTGATTATCGTGAGCTGTCCGCAACAAGTAGAAATTGAGGAAGATGTAAATATAACATAAATTACGATTGATTATTTTGAGCGCATGTAATGAAAACAGATGTACGTGAGCTAATACATGAATCAGTTCTTGAATCGATACTGACATATGTCAATAGGTTTGCTGCTTGAACACACTGTGTATTCTCGTCGATACTTGGTGAGTTATTCCTGTGGAAAATGAGAAGAAGGTTTCCCATGACTTCCAGAATATACATTAAAAAAATCACGAATCCCTGTATTTTATCGAAGGAAAATACTATCTATTTTCTTGATAATCAAAATATGTTTTGTCAGTTTCATACATGAAATGGACCTTTCAGAAGACCACTTTAGGAATGATCTAAATTAATCCCTAGACTAAATATATTGAAAAGTTCATACTGAAGAACGGAATGTATTCCAAACCCATAATTCATGTTGTTGCATTTCCTTTTACCAAACTGTTCAAGTGGCTCAGTCTGTTGATTCAGCACTGCTTCGCTTTATCATACACCATTCAACAAATAACATATAATGATTCTTACTGATGGCCTGCAGTTCACGTCAATTTTGTTGCATCTCAAATGACGGTAATGATTATTTCAACGGATCGGTGGAACGGCCAGACAGCATGTCCTCTTTTCCATTAAATTTCGGAGTGCGGACCTTGATAGATGCAAATACGTCAACGTTCACTACTACCGACGCGGTTTCATTGAAAATGCAACAGCTCGTTATCGATTCATGAAAGTCGTTTATAGCAGATGGAAGTGTAATTAGGGTTGGTGTATTTTGAAGATGGATGGGTGTTTGGTGATGGTATTTTGGAGATGGAAAAATGGATTTGAGATAACTCATTTTAACAGTGGATTCCGATTTGTTCTGTATGGTGAATATTTGAAAATGATGAAAAAGTCGCCTCAGGTAGACAGTATTGATCTATTAAGCATTGGCAGACCCCAGACGGGAGGATATTTTTCTGGAACACTGTCTTCAGAGTTTATTTTTGTGAAGCACTGTTAGTTCGAAAAATTGTTAAAAGAAGCATTGTTTTTAACTAAACTTTATGGCCTCATGTAGTTTTGTCGTATTCGCTACCGATTTCGAGAAAATAATTGTGAACGATTCTATCGAAAAAATCAGAATTGTCATAAAAATACAGTGAGTATAAGAATAAATCTGCACTATTTAAGTCCAATCCACCTGCTTCTATAATTTTCGTTCAACTGCTCCCTAGTATACCTAGTACACCCTGTATCTCGAAAACAAACAAACATCTTGTATCTCTATTATTGGGCGAAATAGGGCAAATTGCAGGATTTTGTTTTACCACTTAAAGCTGGCACCCTGAACATAGCCATGAGGGGACAAAAATTGAGGCGTTGGAGAAACTCTGAGGACAAAAATTGCGCGCTTGGAAAAACTCCGGGACAAAAATTGCACGGTTGGAGAAACTCCGGGGACAAAAATTGCGTGGTTGTAGAAACTCCAGGGGAACATTTTCGGGGTAGGAAAAACTCCGGGAAAAAAAAAGTTGCTGTAGTAAAATCTACAGGGAAAAAATTTCGGAATAGAGAAATCTATGGGGAAAAAAAATCGTAGAGATAAACTGTGAAGACAAAAATTTAGGGGAGAAAAAGCTCCAGAGAATTTTAATCAGAACTTTAAGAATGAATTGACAATTTCGCTAACGAATATCACATGGGACATCGCATAGGGCCGCAGTTAAAGGCGAATATCTCGAGAACAACTGAATTTTTGGGTATGGTGAGATGGAAAAGAAATATCTAGAATTTTACGCAGAATTCGAAGGCATAATGAAAATTTAGGGTACTAATCAAAAATTTGGATCTTGTTCTCGAATGGACTTCCTGTTACACCCTATACACGCAGATTTATTGAACAGACATAGAGTAACAGAAATCTTCATGTTTTCGTATAAAAAATTCTTTTCTTATCAGAACAGATTGAGAAATACTGCCGGATCCAGACAGTTTTTCAGGGGGGGCATAATAGTATATTATGCAACGATCATGTAATGATACTCATTAATATACGAGCAAAAACCGGGATACGAAATGAGCCGGAGGCGAATTTCGTATGGTTTATGCGAGTGTATTAATGACCATTACATGAGAGTTGCATTCGCTATTTTATATACACTCGATGAATGATGAAGAACTATAAATATTATATTTATTCCTAATCAAGGCTATACCTAACCTGAAATGTAAACAATTCGGTCTTGCTTTCAAAAATTATTCATCGGGCTGGAATTTTAAATGAAAAGTAAGAATATACGTTAATCTTCGATAATCGACCGAATACTCACCTCCAAATAACGATTAAATTTGAAAAATATGCATCTTAAATTACGTCAGACCTCGGTCATATCGAACGTCAACGCGATAATTCGAATTCTCTGGCCAGCTCTATGACGCCGAAAATTTTGCGGCGAAATTCGCGACTTTCGGGAATTTTTTCAAAATTCTTCCCGATATCGCGAAGAAAATCCAAAAGCATCACCGTGGTGCTCCGTTCATTCTCTTTCCGACGTCCCCTTCCCGTAGCGAACGGGGCCGCTTGATTGAAAAATAATGGATTTCTATTGATGAAAAATCTGTATCTGTAAATTTTTTTATTGGAAATATTAGACATCGATTGAACTACTATAAAGGAATTTTTGAATTTAGAACCAGCCAAATCCGACTTTAATTTGCCCTAAACCACCATTCTGTGGTAACGATTTCGGAACTTCGGTTGCAATATTCATTAATTTTTTACAATAAACGACACTAAAGGCGAGTTTATACAGCAACTAAAATAAAATAAGAACTAAAATAAAATAAGAATGTTCACTTGATGCAATCCAATGACAGCGTTTATACAGGAAATAAGCTAAAATAAGGAATAAGAATAAGAGATGGTCAACTTTTATCTTTTTCGCTTATTTTATTTGGAAAATGATAGTGCGCATGACCCAAATCTGAGATAAATCAATCTGAAATAGCTGAGGAAAGGCTGATACCTGCTCGATCAAAACGCCATCATCCATTTTACTAATGATATTTTCTATAGTGATTCTAATGGAAAATTAAATTTTGAAACATATAAATGGAATGACAACTAAAATAGCGAGGTTGAGGTTATGTACTGTATTTACATAGAACTAAATTTTCTAAACTTGCACAAAACACACGATTCATTGTCAAAAAATCTGCGATTTGATTGGTTCATTCTCATTTCTCATTTTATTCTAGTGATCTCTGTAAACCTATGTTGTCTGCTCTTATTTCTTATTTTATTTTATTTTAGTTGCTGTATAAACTCGCCTTTAGTATTTGGTGAACTTAGGAATTTCGGCAGACAGTCTTGCAACCTACCAAATTTTGAAGGGCATCATATTTTAATTGTGTGTATAGGATACGTGATGTATGTACTGGAAAAGAAAATTTGAATGTGGTGCCTGGAAACGTTAATCTAATAAAATCATAGCATGAGGGCAGATTGATTGATGGTTATTTGTCGAAATGATTTTCGACCAGTACAATTTGACATCGTAAAACATTCAAGCGTCGTGTTTCGTAGAATATGTATCGAATTGACGGTAAGCGAACGTGTTTGATTAATTATTATTATTATTGCATTGGTAGAGTGATTATTGCGGTTATCGGCAATTTCAGCGATTTTGCGATGCTCGACATGGCAAGAATGTTATTTTCAAAATATTAGAAAAATTATTTGAATGCGAAGAAATAATTAGCAAAGCCATAACCCGAATAAGGGAGCTTTCGTTATCTTGTACTTGTTCAGATTCGTAGCAAGCATCGTCAACCAATCAAGGTACCTACTGAATCCACACAACGCTGCTTTGCTTTCGGGTAAAGACAAAATTTTGTGTAGAACTCACATAATTCCCCATCTGAAAAATTTCATTTCAATCGTATACTCAGTTTTGAAATTATCAGGAAAATATTATTTTTAACGCCCAAGTTATATTGCTCTGACGATATCTAAAAAGATCGAAAACTGGGTCAAGATCTATGGCAAGTTCGAGTCGATTATGGGGCACTTGTTGATACTCATATCAAAGAATGGCTGTGTGACTGATTTGTCGACATTAAGTATAAACTACTTTTTTGATCTTTCGACATTTTCCTTCTGGGAATTATCCTTATTAACAGTTGGACTGAAATTCCTTTCTTTGTGTCGTTATGATTTTTCTTTACATCTGAGAGTACATGCTACAAGCTCTTTGATAACCTTTTCCTTGAGAGGGTACATCACAGAGTTCAGGAAAGGTGCAGCATTTTCTCGAAAGTTGCATGAAGTCCCATTTCAACCCAGCCTTTCATCGATAGCGAGTTGTGCACAGATTTAATAGGGTACATATCGAGAACATTTTAATGGCTTCCTTGTAAATCGGGACCATAAAGCATTCGCTTCGGGGAGGAACGCTTTTAAATTGGTATCATTGTTTGAACGATTGGCTCAAACGAACGTTGTCTCTTGCATCGTAACTCTCTTAATTGAGCCTTTATGTCGATATTCACTGGTAACCGAATGAAATTACGGGCTCCTGGGCTTTACGGAAAGGAAAAGAGACCTTAGAGTAGTACTAGAAGGTTCGGTGAAGGGGCGGCGCTTACGAATGAATGGGAACCGTCTCCGTGGCAACCACAACGCACTAGGCTGCATTGATTTTCGGCAAATTTCAGACCCAGTCCTACACCGCTCCCATTCATCCTTCAGAAACGCTACACCTTGGCGTCAGTAGCGTAGTAGGAATTCAGATCTTACTCCCATTGCAAAATCGAGAATGAAATAGAGGTCCCATAATTAAGCAGTCCATTAGAATATCGAGAGTTAAAAAAAATCGAGATCATTTACTGAAACACCTTTTCTACACAAAACATCAACACTGTAAAATTTCACAACCCACCTGATCTTCGATTTTGTGAATGATTGTTATATATCTACTAGGAAATGCATAGACTAGCAATCAGCGAATGAAGATGGAAAAAAGTTTTTTGTTTGTACCATCGTCTCAAACTAAATGAGCCATGACAAAGTGCACATACAGAAAACCTCTCCGAACTAACTAATTTTCAGAAAAAAAAATTTCTTGAAAATTTCTGGACGCCTGTGAAGAAGATACAAATACCTTGCCAAAAAAAGTACCACATGACCCACTTTCCCTATCCAAAAAATTTAGAGGGTTGACGGGGATGCATACAAAGGACCCCGCACTTTTTCTATAGGAAATGGCGTTCCGTCAAATTTTCTGAAATTTTGGTATAATGTAGTACTAGACCTACTGATCAAAAGTGTCCATGGCCCCAACTCAATCCTTTGACTAGTTTTTGAGATACAGGGCGTTGAAGTTGAGAATTACCTACTTTTACTACGCGCGTATCTCGAATGCATGCCCGATATGGAAAGTATGGAATATGTCAGTTCCAGAGCGAGAACGTTCGCAAAATGAATTATTGCACTAGATATGTTGTTGTTACATCGAAAAAGTCTGAAATACCTAGAATTTATACTGGGTGATCCATTATTTTAGAAACTATTCTCAAGGAAGGTTATGTGGACACCCTGTATTTATGGGTTGATTTGAGGTGTTTGTTTAATTTTTTTTAGAACATATCATCATGGACTTCAAAGAATACAGGGTGATTCAGTCATGAAATGAACTTTGAACCTCATGAAAATACCCAAAAACCACCTCATTTTTTCATCACCCTCTATTTCAAGATTAAATCCGATGAGGTGGGAGTTTTCTTTCACCATTGTACTTGATATAAAAACATCAATACGGCTGAGAGTTTTAATCCACTTCCTATGACCAGATTTTTAGCTGGAATAAAAATAGAATAACATAAATAAATAATTTTCATATCACATAAAAAAAATCTGGTCATAGGAAGTGGATTCAATTCAGGATTCAATTGGCCCGTCCGCTCGCCGGACTTAACAGCTCCTGATTATTTCCTTTGGGGATATTTGAAAGGAAAGGTTTATGTTAATAAACCCAGAACCCTGCAGCAACTAAAGGAAAATATTCGAGCAGAAGTAAGGGCTTTGGGGCCAGATATTCTGACTCGGGTCATGGAAAATGCTCTTTCAAGAGGTGCACTTTGCGAAGCCGAAAATGGCGGTCATTTGAGTGATGTAATCTTTCACTCTTGAATTGTAAAAAAACTCCAACTATTGTATTTCAGTTTTGTGTAAAGAAAAAAAAATTAAACTCGAATTTAAAAAAGTTATCAATTTTTCAAATCCCTTCGTGACTTTTGCCCCACCCTGTATTACATAAAAAAAAATCTGGTCATAGGAAGTGGATAAAAACTCTCAACCGTATTGATGTTTTTATATCAAGTACAATGGTGAAAGAAAACTCAGGGACGGGCCTAAGGGGGGGGGATGGGGGGGGACGATCCCTCCCAATGTTGAACAGAGTTGGCAAATTTTAAAAGCAGTTGGAATATTTTCGAAGCTGTTGAAAATTTTTCGAAGCGGTTGGAAAAATTTCGAAGCAGTTGGAAAAGTTTCGAAGAAGTTGGGAAAATTTCGAAGCAGTTGGGAAAATTTTGAAGCAGTTGGAAAGATTTCAATTGAGTTGGAATACATATTTCTACAAAAGTCCCCAATGTTGAACAGAGTTGGCAAATTTTAAAAGCAGTTGGAATATTTTCGTAGCTGTTGAAAAATTTTCGAAGAAGTTGGGAAAATTTGGAAGCAGTTGGGAAAATTTTGGAGCAGTTGGAAAGATTTCAATTGAGTTGGAATACATATTTCTACAAAAGTCCCCAATGTTGAACAGAGTTGGCAAATTTTAAAAGCAGTTGGAATATTTTCGTAGCTGTTGAAAAATTTTCGAAGAAGTTGGGAAAATTTGGAAGCAGTTGGGAAAATTTTGGAGCAGTTGGAAAGATTTCAATTGAGTTGGAATACATATTTCTACAAAAGTCCCCAATGTTGAACAGAGTTGTCAAATTTTAAAAGCAGTTAGAATATTTTCGAAGCTGTTGGAAAAGTTTCGAAGAAGTTGGGAAAATTCCGAAGCAGTTGGGAAAATTTTGAAGCAGTTGGAGAGATTTCAATGGAGTTGGAATACATATTTCTACAAAAGTTTTCTTAAAATGTGAATGCATTTGACTTTTTTTTAATGAAGTTTTAAATTAATGTTTATTGAACCGGTGGAACTAAGTCCACGTTTAGCCGGACAAAAGCTTGCAGAGAATAGCGACAATTGTACAAATTCTTGTTAGAGTATATTTAGAGTACCTATTTGGCAGATTTGGCCCAATGTGCAATGTGTATAACCAGCAATAAATGGTGTTTATTCCGATATTGCTACCAATGCTATACCAAGTGTTTGAAAAGATGAACAATTTTTCATCTTTTACGTTATCCCTCAGCAGGTTGTTGTGAATTTCTCAGTTTGGCCGCATCGACTGTGTCCATCTGGTACCAATTTGCGCTATTTCTCTCGGTAGGGCAGTAGGCAGTATTTTTTTCTCATTCTTAATTATTCTATCAAATCTCCGTTCAACACGTAAATCTGTTAAGGGGCCGTTATACTTTGGCCGACGGCACCGATTCTCCATTCAAAAAGTACCTTTCATTTTTCCATTTTCATTTTTCACGTCCTAAAATAACCACCTGAAAGCTTGATTTTTTTTTAATTCTCCTGGAACTTCAGACAGTTCTCTGCGATTTCACAGTTTCTGGAAGTCTTTTCAGTATTTCCATAATTTTTTGCATTAATTAAGCGTATATCCAAATGGATTTTTTTTAAATATAGAAAATTGATTTGTCGAGGGCACTCCAATGAATTTTCTAAAAAAAATGGATGAACAACCGCCGAAAAACGATTATGAAGTCAATTTTCATAGACTCTCAAATTCAACCCGATTTTTTCATGCGAAAAAATGATTTTCTCAAGGAGAAGAAATCGGAGTGCCCTCAAGACATCCTTTAACTTCAATTCAAAGAAAAAAATCAAGCTTTTAGCTTAAAAATTTAGGACGTAAACTTGGAAAAATGAAAGGCACTTTTTGAATGGAGAATCGGTGCCGTAGCCGATTTTTTCATGCGAAAAAATAATTTTATCAAAGAGAAGAAATTGGAGTGCCCTCAAGACATCCTTCAACTTCAATTTTAAAAAAAATCAAGCTTTTAGGTGAAAAATTGAGGGCGTGAACTTGGAAGAATGAAAGGCACTTTTTAAATTGAGAATCGGTGCCGTAGCCGATTTCTTCATGCGAAAAAATAATTTTATCAAAGAGAAGAAATTGGAGTGCCCTCAAGACATCCTTCAACTTCAATTTGAAAAAAATCAAGCTTTTAGGTGAAAAATTGAGGGCGTGAACTTGGAAAAATGAAAGGCACTTTTTGAATGGAGAATCGGTGCCGTAGCCGTATAACGTCCCCTATGCAAAAATGGACCGAAAAAGATTCAAAGTGAAGTGTGTAGTATGTGGATTTTTTTCAGTTCACTTGAATAAATCATTTATTTTTCTTCGGAATTGAACTTAAAAATCGAAACATGCAAAATAATGATAACAGATGCTGTATAATCCCCTATAGAGTGTGGAGTGTGTTAATCTAGTAATGCAGAATTAAAAAACTACACTACAAAATTTTCTAAATATTTTTAATGCTCTCGGGAAAAAAAACATTGACACGCAATCCAAAATACCACTCCCCCCTTCAACCGTTGGTTTTCTAATCCTTTAATGCACAGTTGGAAAATTTTCGAAGCTATCCCCCCCCAAAAATTTGGCTTCGGCCCGTCCCTGAGAAAACTCCCACCTCATCGGATTTAATCCTGAAATAGAGGGTGATGAAAAAAAGAGGTGGTTTTTGGGTATTTTAATTAGGTTCAAAGTTCATGTGTTCATTAATCACCATGTATTCTTTGAAGTCCATGATGATATGTTCTGAAAAAATTAAACAAACACCTCAAATCAACACATAAATACAGGATGTCCATATAACCTTCCTTGGGAATAGTTTCTATAGTAATGGATCACCCAGTATAAATTCTGGGTATTTCAGACTTTTTCTATGTAACAACAACATATCTAGTGTAATAGTTCATTTTGCGAACGTTCTCGCTCTGAAATTGACATATTTTATACTTTCCATATCGGGCATGCATTCAATTATGGATAACCCTGTATTCGTAACGATTTTCGGTCATATTCCTCTATATGCTTGCTCCTTGGGGATGTAATGAAATGTTTCTTGAGAAAAATTGAAGTTCATTCGATTCTGTTTCGAGATACGGGCGTAGTAAAAGTGGGTAATTCTCAACTTCAACGCCCTGTATCTCAAAAACTAGTCATAGGATTGGTTTGAAGCTAGTGCCACCAGAATTGAGGAAAATGAGTAATGTTTTCTAGATCTACGTTGTTTTGATATTATGTAAAACAGATTATTTTTTTAAGTGTTTTTCTTTGATCTCGTGATGATTTTGTGAAGAATTTGAGTGAATTAATTAGTTAATATATTATTGGCAGTGCACTGTCGAGTTTATGAAATTTGGTGTACAAATTGGCTATTTCCCTTCGATTGAATCGACATTTCACATGCTTTTCTTCAGTCCAATTTTTCCTACCTGCCAAAGGCATTAGTGGTATATATAGTGTTGAGGCATCTTTCTTAGGAAATTTATGAAAACGTATAAAACTGTTTTTACTTTTCCTTGAAGGACAATTGGAATCATCACAGTTACAATTGTGAACAGTTTTTTTCAGTACTAATATTAAGCTTACTCATTGCTATACATAATCAATGTAGCCCTAAATATGATAACTTTGTGAATAATATTTTGAATGAATAACACTGATATAAATACCTTCTCAACAATTTCTATTTCAATACTAATTAATCTGCTCAGAACACGATGAAAACTTCTGAATATCCCTCAACTGAATACCCGAATATAAAAAAATATATTATAGCTCAAAAGCACGCGGAATATACAAAATCTCAGAACATTACTCATTTTCTAGTTTGGAATTTTTGCCGAAGGAGGGCGTTTTGATCTTTGGATTCGCCAATACAACTCTGTATATACCTGGACTGTCTATGATGCTGGGGTGTGGCTCAGAAGATGACGGCCCAAAAAAAAGGAAGTTGGCGGAAAGCCCTAGAATCTAGATTATCATGACCTATATTTTTGACTTTATGTATACAGGAGAGTGTTTCTTCAATATGGATTAGGATGTAGACTATTGAGTTAAGATCTAGAATAACGGTGAATTTGAAGAAGGTTCAATTTTTCTTCGTCGAAATAATTCTTTCCCTGCCATATTTCACCACGACATTTATCAGAACCGTTGTGAAGGACTATGAATGAGGGTCATAATCCTCCAAAAATTTTCCTCTCTGCCACTGGAATGACCGATTTAAACATTCCCCAAACCTGCATTTCCCCGGGATAGGAATATATTGCGTAGATGGATATGAATGAAACAACTCTCCTTCGACAGAAAAATCTCTCTGTGGTTGAAGCCTTTGTGAGTCTCATTCATCAATTCCCATTATTTCAGCGCTCGTATCTATATTTTTCGACTAACTTGGTCACCAACACAAGGGTCGACTCACTGATGACTATTCCGTCGTCAAATTCATTAATGTTCCAGGGAAGGATCGAATCTCGTATGTCGCAGTTCGTTAATGGGCAAAATTGGACGAATATGGCTGTTGGGTATTTGGCTTTCCTGATCATTTTAAAACTGCGGATTCAATCGAGATGAAAATTGGCGCATTCAAGCTACATAAAATTCGAGCACCGTGTGAATTAGAAATTATAGTAAATATACCATTTTGAAATGGATTTTGCTGTATCTGAGTTTGATTTTGTTTGATCTCGATATAAAACATTGGTTCTCATGTTCCCAATTTGAATCTGGCGATCCTTAAAGTGAAAATATATTGGTATGGTACATACAAGCTAAGCAACTGTTTTCAAACACAGAATATGCACTCTAAATAATCCAAAGCCTACATAACCTTTCTGTTTTTTTTTATCCTCTAGAGCTAGGAAAACATTGTTGAGATCGTCATCGGAGGATTTTGTGACAGGTTTTCCAATAAGAACGGTAGATACAATTTAAACCTCGATTTAAACTGGTTAAACTGTATATTATTTTTTTGACATTTCTTATCTCATTTGTATTCAGTAGGATATTCCATTGAATCACGGAAAGATACAGGCTTCAACAACGTTTGGAAATTTTTTTTATCAAAATCAGTGCTCATTTGTGAAGAGCAAGGGCGTAGCCAGGAATTAATTTCGGGGAGGGGGGGTGCCGGTTGTAAGTGCGGGGAATTGTGAGGGTCGCTTTCTGTAGCAAGAATTTGTTATTTTTAAGAATTCAATAATCCCTTTTCTACTTCTGTATGCTTTCATTGAAACTAAATAGAGTTTTTTAATGTTTTATTCCAAAATAGTGCCAACAACATATGAATAGGTATTAAAAATAAAATGAAACAGTGAGAAAACTCAAACAATATATTATTATGATGAATTCCTTCAGTTAAAAACTTATCCGTCTTTTTTTCTAGCGAATTGGTCAACCACTTCATTTTCATCAATTTTCACACTATAATGAATATTCATAAGCACCAACTTATTCAATCTAGTTTCACTAGAAGAATTGCGCAGGTAATTTTTAATTCTCCTCAAGCTGAAAAAACTTCTTTCTGGAGTAGCAGTAGATACTGGAATCGTAGCTAAAATTTGTAGTAGGATGTAGATGTTCGGATACATATTTTGATTGCACTCATCTAAGCATTCTAATGCCGATTTTGAAGTGGAGTTCATTGACATTTTCCATATTTCAAATTCTGCTTTAATTACGTTTTTATTTATTTCTGGGAGGAGTGAAGAATACATCGATATGGCGTCTTCTAATTCATATTCGCTGTTAAAAGTCTGGGGTAGCAGGGTAGTCCAGATAAGGTTGATATTAATTTTCGGTGTTTAGAAAATCTATCAGTTATATGTAGTTGGATAGTATGGTCTAGAAATGGGATGAAGAAATTGATTTTAAAATAAGTTGTTGTATCTAAGGCGTTCGGTACGATTTCTACCAGAAGAAATATAAATACAGAGTGAGTCTTTGACTTGTACATATATTTTAACTGTAGATTCCTCTCATCAAACGAAACACTTTTTTCCTATACTATTTTTCAAAATTCGGTTTGGTTTCGAAGATACAGGGTGTCGAAAATCCATGAAAAAAACACTTTTCTGTTTATATCTTCGGAACCGTTATTTCGAATGAACTGAATTTTGGTTGAATTTTTACTGCATTCATGGTGCATATTCCTCAATCAAAACCTATTTAATATCTCTCCTAGTATAAAAGTTACAGGGTAGTCGACTCATCAATACACGCTAAAACACCATAAAATCACTTTGAAAAGATAAACGGTTCATATTTTCGAAAGAATCAATCATTTAAGAAACTAAAAGTATTCTTATTTTTTTTCAATAAAACGCGTCGTTTCCGAGTTATTTCCAATTTTACCCGGAGAAATTTGACGAAAAAATCATTAATTTCAAGAATAATCTGAATGCGTCTCTGAATTAAATATCATCGAATATTATTATTCCTTCTCTGGTCTTTAAACGAGTTTACAATGTTGTCACAATATTTATCAACTTTGTCGAGATATTTCAATAATAAAATCCCACAAATGTGGGAGATAAAATTGAAATTAATGAAAACTGAAGTGATACCTTATAATCTGAGTCGATGATTTCATCTAAACAATAGGTATCCTCCTGGAATTTTATAAACTCGACACGGTTAAGATTCTATTAATTCACTCCACCATCAGAGACAACCACTCCACATAATAATCACATTAGAACAATAATTCACTGAATGTATTCAGAACTTCACATAATGTTTACAGTTTGTTCAGAGACTCTGGTTTGTTATTGTTTATTGATCATTTTGAGGTGACGTCACGACAGATCCGCCATTTTGCGTGTGGGGCAAACAAACCGTTCCTCTCATTGTAAACAATAGAAAAGAACGATTTTTAAAGTGTGAATTATTTAAAATGCCGGCGTTTTGTTGTATTGTGGGGTGGTCTAAAAGGGCAGAAAGGGATCAAATTCGTTTTTTTAGAATCCCAAAGCCTTACAAAACCGAGGAGAAATGCTGGACGCCTTATCAAAAGAACGTCGAGAATGTTGGGTTAGGGCTTTAAGACGGGGCAATTTGAGCGATACATTCCTTAAAAATGCACGAATTTGTGCAGGTCATTTTGTATCAGGTAGGTAAATATTATCAATACATAAGAAATACAAAAATTATGATCCAAAATGTTTGAATTTATAGTTAAATATGGTGTTGAAGTAAACGTTTTTTGTTCAACTTTTTAGGAGAACCAGCCAAACTGGAAGATAGAGATAGCCCCGATTGGGTCCCTTCTGTAAATATGGGATACATTAGCATCAAAACGCAGGATGGGCAAAGTTTAAAAAGGCATGTTAGATTGGTTAAACGTCAAACGAAACATCTAAAAATGGTCAGTACTACTGTTATAAAGTTGTAATCCCCAATCAATTCTTCATTTCCTTCAGGATGAAGCTAGGAATACTGCATTGAATATAGAACCCACAGCAGGTCCATCTACAAAAACCGAAGGAACTCCTGAACTGTGCAATGAACACGAAAGTCACAGGACTGCTAACATTCAAACAGATTTGACTATGGACCACTTAAACAAGCTCTTTGGAGATCTCAATTTTGCTAATCAGAAAATATATGCTTTCGAAGAAAAATTGAATGCATCAGATTTAAGAGACGAGTCATTTAAAAACGATTCTAAAACATTGTACTTCACTGGTTTCCCAAAAGCTGAGCTGATGTTTCAAGTATTTAACATTGTAGCTCCCTACTTATCAAATAAAAGTGTTCTGTCTCTGTTTAATCAATTTATTTTGACATTAATGTAACATATTATAGAAAAAGTTAATAAAATACGCAATACACACACTTAAAACTCGATAATACTTGTAAGCCTGTAGGGAGTTGTAGGCCTTCATCTGTTGTTCAGTATAGAAACTGTGAGTTAGAATTAGGTAATCCACCATGTCCATAATGCTCACAGATGACAAAAAACTCAAATTGCTGGTCAGTTCACTTGCACCAAGAGAATAGGGATCAACATTGTCTATAATTTCAATTTTAGAGTCGTAACGCGATTTTATATCTCCTTTAAAACATAGGTAGTATTCACTCCAAGCCATATTGTAGAAAAAGTTAATGAATTATGCAATAAACACACTGAAAACTCGAACTAAACAACTCAAAACTGCAGATCACAATGAAATTCTTATGGCAGACACGATCTTGTGTGCCCCACACGCAAAATGGCCGCTCTGTCAAAGTCACGTGACTCAAAATGATCAATAGTTGACCTGCAGATACCTAACCAATCTTTCGGTTTTCGCTCGACGCATGCGTGGTTAAATTGGCGGCAAACTCGATTTATGATGGAAACGGCAAATTCATAGATATTTATACCACGGTACACAAGTGTATCGTCATTTATTCTATGATTCGTAATAAATCCTTAACCTCAAAAAAAATATCAGAAATCTGACAACATTTCCTTGAAATTTCTGTGCGAACATTCACAGAATGGATACAAAATAGATTAGGTTAGGTTGTTTAATAATGAATTCTGATGATCTGAATTAAAAGTCTTTTTTCATGATATTGTTTGGGAATTTCGTGGAAAATATGAACAAGTTAATAGTGTTCACAAACTAATCTGCAGAAAAATCGAAGAAGGAACTTATTTTGGTGTGAGAAATGTGGGTTTTCAGTTGCAGATATAATTCGATTAAACTAACTGTTTTTGTTGAAATTATCGTGTTTGCAACATTTTTATTCCAGTAAGGTTAGTACTTGAGTATTCCCTAAATGTATAAACTCAATTTCTATCGAGAAATATGAACTTTGCAACAATTCCAGAAGATCATTTCAGGAACGTATTGAGCCCAATTTTTTTCCAAATGGTTATATCTTTTTAACAGAGCCGAATTCGGAAAAATGGAAAATGAAAAAAAGGTTTCTTTTGACCTCAAGAATCTTCAGTTAAAATATATGTACAAGTCAAAGACTCACCCTGTTAAAATAAGGAATTATTTGTTTTCGATGTTATGAAACTTTAATATCATCCATATTGCTGATATGAATTGATTATTTTAACTAGAGTTTCGAAGATAAGTGCAAAATGAAAGATTTCTACAACAAAAAATAACTCTGAAATATTTCGGGGGGGGGGGGGGGTTGAACCTCCAAACCCCCCCCTGGCTACGCCCTTGACTGATAGATATTTAAGAAAAATTCATAATACGACACTATTCAGTAAATCGACTCGCTCACTATTCGTCGTATTTAGACAAATTTGAAAGTGAATTTTCTGAACACAGTACGACAAAAGAATCCACGCACACAAGAGAATATTGATTTGGTAGCAGCAAGTGTAAGAGGAGAACTAAAATTTATCGATTACACACCATACCCAACAATTCAATCATTCTCCAACAACAACATGGATAATTTGGATTTGCACCCTTATATAAAATTTAAATTTAACTGGGTCAAGAACTGAAGCCATTAGACCACCATAACCTTCGTAAATCTTCTGATTTTGCTCTTGAACAGCTGGAAAATCAAATTATAAACAATTCTGAAGGAAAATTTCAATTAATGATGGAGCTCAACACGATACCTTTCAGGTACCATCACATCCAGATAAAGTCACTGTTTGGTGTGCAATTGATGCTGGAGGTGTGATAGGTCCATATTTCTTTGAAGAGATTGATCCAAGTGTAATAGTTATCTTAGAACGATACTGTACAATGGTCAATTTTTATTATGTGAAAAAGTCATGTAAAATTTGGTTGGCAGACTGTAGTATGAGCGGAGAAGTCGTGGTGGTCATTTAGTAGTTATTTTTCATACCAAACGGCATAATGTAACCTTCTTAATGAAAAAAAATTGTGTTTCACTGAAAAATTTCTTTTTTCATTTTATCATCGCATTAGGAAACTCGTTTTGATGATTTTTTCCGAATGCTATAATTACATTGGAAAATGAGTTCCTCTCATGAAATGTATGATTTTGTTCTGATCGTCATCAATAACTCGAGCAACGTAGGTTGTGGTTATCAACAGATAATATTGTATAATCGATCGATGCAGGCGTTGAGTAACGCGTTTATTTTTATCGAGAAATCCATCGTGAGGTTTCATTGTGCAACGTGTATGCCGGTGATTTTCTCCTTTGAAGTTTATTTCAGGACGGTCACTGTCAAGGGCAGCTAGTTAGTGATTCATTCACCGTCGCAAAATGATATCGTGGATAGCTACACACAGTCGACCGACTGACGTGATCGGCCAAATTAAAATTCTTTCTAGTTTGGTGAGCGTAAATGGGGGGAAGAATATTGGAACGAAGGAGCAGTTATGGAAATTCATTAAATTTTATGGGGCATTCATTATCTATAAATAGTTTGGCGCAGCTAATAAAGAATATTCCTCAAATTCCGTCAATATACTCGCGTGTATTACAGGTACTAGTGGCAACCCGAGGTTGTTATTCAAAAAATGGATAATTTTTTTAATGGATCACCCTATATTACATCTTTCATGACGCAAAATCTTAGGGACATTTTTCCACCAGTTCAGATCTTATTCGAAGAAAACTGCAGAAAGGTGAGGGAAAAGCAGAGTTCAGTAAAAGTCTTCTGACGATTTCCAGAAGCGATAGTAACATGAATTTGAACTCAAAGTTTTTTAATTGAAGGATTTGCCTTGACATGGTTCCTAAACGATCAACCTGTCATATACAGGGTGACCGTTATTAAGGTCCAAATTTGAAGAACTTAAAATTATTATTTCTCGATTTTTTCAAATGGATACCTTACATTTTCTCAGAAGTAACCTCAGGATTATTTTAACCCCCGCATCCAGCAGATACGAAAAATGATATCGCAAATGAAAATTTTATTCAAATAATAACATAATAAAACTAACGGACATTCAAAAGAGGTCAAACAATGAAATAAAACTAAATGAATAATTATCGACAAACTTCAAAACCTTCCCAGAATCATATTTCCTGAACATCATTATAAAAATGATATTTCTTTTTCGTACAAGCAATTCATATTGATCACGTATTCAACCAATTATATCAGTTTTTATCGGCTTTCCAAAAAAAATATTGATCAAGTTATTGCTATTAGAGCTGATTTTTATCGGCTTTCCAAAAAAAATATTGATCAAGTTATTGCTATTATAGCTTAAAGATACTTTCGAATACAGTAAATCGGTATGAATTTTTGTTTCCTATCGGGATATTGGGCAGCATAAGTTCGACTTCCTTAAAAAACAGGTTCTGTGGCACTGCCCTAAATCATATCAACCATCCTATTTTTTCCAAAAATTCATACTGATTCACTGTATTCGAAAGTATCTTTGAGCTCTAAGTAGCAATAACTCGATCAATATTTTTTTTGGAAAGCCGATAAAAACTGATAATTATATCAGTTTTTATCGTTGAATTTATTTAGGTTGAATACGTGATCAATATGTATTGCTTGTACGGAAAAGAAATATCATTTTTGTGATGATGCTCAGGAAATATGATTTTGGGAAGGTTTTGAAGTTTGTCAATAATTATTCATTTAGTTTTATTTCATTGTTTAACCTCTTTTGAATGTCCGTTAGTTTTTATTATGTTATTATTTGAATAAAATTTTCAGTTGCGATATCATTTTTCGTGTCTGCTGGATGCGGATGCGGGATGTCTGTTGGATGCGGGAGTTAAAATAGTCCTGAGGTTACTTCTGAGAAAATGTAAGGTATTCAATTTTCTACATCATTGTGGAAAAAAATACAGGTTGTTCTATTTGAAAAAATCGAGCAATAATAATTTTAAGTTCTCCATATTTGGACCTTAATAACGGACACCCTGTATATGATAGGTTGATCGTTCAGAAACCATGTCAAGGCAAATCCTTCAATTGAAAAACTTTCAGTTCAAATTGTGGAAATCGTCAGAAGACTTTTACTGAACTGCTTTTCCCTCAACTTTCTGCAGTTTTCTACGAATAAGATCTGAACTGTTGGAAAAATGTCCCTAAGATTTTGCGTCATGAAAGATGTAATGAAGGTCATTGAATATATGTGAAAATATATGGGGGTGATCCATTAAAAAAATCGCCCATTTGATGAATAACATTTATCGGGGACACCCTGTATATCAGAAAATAATTTCCTGAGATGCAGAAATGAAGGTACAAGAGGTCTACTTTCCAACGAAATCTCTGAGATGTCTGGTTCGGCAGCTATGGAAGAAGAACGCACTATTGCAGGACCCTGTATCGGTGTATAGTCATGTTTTAATGTTATCAGTGAAGTTGTTGTCTCAATCAATCAATCTTAAAACGACACCGAAAAACACATCAAAATCAATGAAGAAATACCGATTCCATCAAAAACCTTACTGGAAAAATGTAGTTCCGATTAATATTAAACCCGAAAAAATTGCAGATTTACTACACCTCAAATGATTTTGCGAACCGCCTGGACAAGAGTTTTTTCCAAAACTATCATTTTGTACTATTGGGGATTTACTAAATAATTCAGTAAATTTTAATTTTTTTTATGACATTTTTGAACTTATATGTTTTCATATTCAACTTCAATAAAGGGTGGTAGTATTATCTTCCAAAAAACATTTCTTTCACATCTGTAGGACCTTTATGTCCAAAGAAATGGATATCATTTGAAAGGGTCAACTTAAATAGAAAAATTATTTAAAATGGCGGCTATTCAATAAATAGGGGGGTAAACCTCCCATTGTGGGTATTTTTGTCAGTAAAAATAGGTATATTTGATGCCTAATCTGATTAAATTATCGCTAAGTTATGCCCAGACACACTGAATATGATTCCGTCACGATGTCTGTATTTTTCGGGTTTTGAGCCCAGATTGGTCTCAATCGACAAGGTTGAACTCACAGATCAAGAATCCGTTCTGGCACCAAGTGTAACATCATATTTCATAAACAAAAATAATGTTTACTTCGCGAATAGTGTACAAATTGTAGTATGTGTTAGTTTTCAAATTCAATCCCCACCCACTTCATCATATTAAATTCAAAGCAGGCAATCCTCGGAGAAATCCATCCTATCGCATGCATTGCGTTGGTGCAAGGTCAAGCTAATACTCAAGAGTAAATGTTATCTGGTGTGTACACAGCCATACGATAATACGTAATTGAATATCTCGCGCCCAGTTTGGTCAGCTGTTTCGCAAGTTCTTCCTGTCGCCAATAAAATTATTCAATTCACTTCAGACAGATGAAATGTATAACCTACCTACATAGTGATATAGGGACAACGCTATTGCGTTCTTGATGTTTCAAGAAGAAATAAGCTTTAATGAAAAAAACATTTTCATAGACAAGCTTTTATAATAACAACACTCATTCGCCATTTTGAAGCAGCCATCTTGAATTCCTCACTTTTGAAGAATCGTAATTTCGCGACCCAGAAAACCCCCAGATACCAATTTTGAATAGAATCGGATCATAATTACAAAACCCGTCCGCCATATTGTAGCCGCCATATTGTAGCCGCCATCTTGATTTTTCCAATTTTGACAGAAGTATTATCATTGTAGAACCCAAAACCCCCAGATACTAATTTTGAATGGAAACGGATTATAATTACAAAACTCGTCCGCCATTTTGGAGCCGCCATTTCGTTTTATTCTAAAACAAATACAGGGTCTTTCACGAGGAACCTCACCCATATTTATACGGGAAACTACTGAACGTATTTTCATGAAATTCAGCACTTATGAGTATTTCACGATGCTGATGAAATCTAAAATATTTTCAAGGCATGAGCACCTCCGGTTTTTCCGGAAATGACGTCAACTTCCGTTTTTCAAATTAGAACACCATTTTTTTATTGCAGAAATAGATTCCTTAGAAAATTTCAAGTTATTTTGATGTAACATTTTTCAGTTTTGGTTGGAAAATTCTCTCTGAGCGGGAAAATTCGAAAAAAAAATCGAAAATAGAGCTCCGCTGAAACAAGAATAACTTCGAGGTTTTTGGATGGAAAATTTTCATTTTTGGTATTTTTCAAGATGTAAAAGATTGATGTATCCACTTTAAAAATCGAAATCGCGATTCATGATACAGGGGGTGAAAAAATCGCTTTCAAAGTTAGGGATGACAAAATCGTGAAAAATCAATTTTTTCAAATTAGAACCCCATTTTTTTATGGCAGATATTGAATCTACGTTAAAAAATAATGTGAGTGTATGCATCACACCCTTGCCCTAAAATGGATATTAACTCAGAAAATATCCATTTTAGGGCAACATCAATCTTACATCTTGAAAAATCCCAAAAATGAAAATTTTCCATCCAAAAACCTCGAAGTTATTCTTGTTTCAGCGGAGCTCTATTTTAGATTTTTTTTTCGAATTTTCCCGCTGATGAATCTAGATATGGACGATTTTCGGATTCTCGAATAATAAGGGTATGGACAATCCCACGCATACCCCGTAATCGTCGCTATATCCAAGAAGTCCATCCATTCCGAGGGGGTAGTGTTATGGTATGGGCCGGGATATGTTTCAACGGGCGCACAGATCTACACATTTGTCCTGGGAATATGACCGCCTTACACTATAGGGAGCATGTCATTGACAATGTTGTGCCAAATTTTCACGCTGCTATTGGTGCAACGTTTCATCTTCTAGACCAGCACCTACAGCTGGAGCCATCTATTGTCAACCAACGGAAACTTAGTTGCTCACCTAATATACTGTTCCTTATACATAAATTTCTCACAACTACTAACTACTACGTGCACCTTTCATCAAGCGTAACACCATATCCATTGAGATCCAGTATTTCACAACATCACCCATTGGAAACAAGTTAATAAATTCTCGAATACCCATAGTAATCGTGCGTAAACATTATCAGTCCACTTCCAACGTGTCCATTCTTGTTCTTTTAAGGCCGAACCTGTCGCCGGCTATCGCACAAGCATGGCAACACGAGTGTCTATATTTAGAAAATCTTCGCGATAGCAACAGAGAAACGGGAGTACTGGAAAGCAAACTCAGGCAATATTTCAATTTATGCAAATCCCAGTTATAGACTTCATACCTCGCGGAATACTAGTTGTGTAATCGAACTAATTATACGTCAATTGATTCAATCGAATATTGAATAACGCCAGAACAGATCTGTCAATTATATATTTGGAATGGGGGATTGGCAGCCAGCAGGTGTTTACTACATGAATGCAATCGCTACGTTGTACCTACTGATTTCATGTTTTGTTTGAGTTTGATAATGTAGCTTTTGGTTTGGACACATACAGGGTGTCTCAAGTTCGAGTGCCTATTAGACGTTTCTGGAGAACTAGACATATTTGAAATCTGAAAATTGGGATTATGATATTGTTCGAAATTATCTACAGAGCTAAAATATTTTCGAAGCCCAAAAACTTCCGGTTATACAGGGAGTGAAAATAAATTCGACGAAAAAATTTTTTTTCAAGTTTTCCATTCCTGGTATGATCGAATATTCAATAGTGAATACATTTCTGTTAAAACCATTGTATTACATCGAATAGTTTTCAAAATATCCAAAAAAAACTGGAAAAAATGTCAAATATTCACAGTCAGTATTATGTTCATTATTCTCATTTTAAATATCCTGAGCGTAAACCGTTTTTACAACATCGAAGAGGAAGGATGTGAAAAGGTCATGCATCTTTTGGATTTCAAAAATATCATCACAGGGTGTTTCAAATTTTGTGTTGAAAATTGTGATCTTAAATTGGCCATAACTTCTGTTTTTCAAATTAGAACCCTATTTTTTTATAATTGTGTTGGATTCTGCGGTCGAAAATAATGATAGTTTTCTCACATGATTATGCTCCTAAATTCAATAATTTCTGAGTTATTTGAGATTTTCTGGATTTATGTAGTACGTAGAGTCAAATTGTTCGAATCTGATTCATAAGGATATTCTGTGAGCATAGAAGATAAATCATCCCATTCATAATTCACAAGTGTCAGACAGGTCTTATTGTTAGTCGTTATGAAATTTTTTTATTTCATAAAATGAATCGTTTCTATTCGAATAATGAGATTTTGGATTTATTTCTTATATTGTATTTTTTCAATTGTATACGAAATACACATTCAAATGCACTTAATGATATTGTTTATTTCAAATCCATGGTGGATGACACAACATGTTGAGTATCCAATGAGAAGTATCCCCATTTTTTTTACAATTTCTGGAAAGATGTTTCAAACTTTCCAAATTTTGGAATGCAAGAGCCCCTAAAGAATACAAAAAAAGGGCAGTTGATGAAATTAGTATTTCGACTCATTTCGAAGCGAATGAGAATTCATCTTTTCAATAGGAAACACATTAAATAGATTCGCTCTCTCAGTACACCGAATTATGATTATAAATAAATTATGATAATAAAAATAAAAATACATTTCAAAACTCAAATTAACAAAATAAATGATCAGGTAAGAGTTTCAATATGGTAACCATTTTGTTCCACACACTTTCGAATACGTCTTGAAACACCTCGGTTAGTCGCTCGCTCGATTTCCTCCTCCTTTAGTGAGTGGAAAGCATCCTCCACACGCCGTTTCAAATCTTCTTTGCTTTCAATAGGAATAGGAGATTCATAGACTATGTTTTTTATTCTACCCCATAAATAAAAATCTAAGGGAGTAAGATCGGGAGATCGTGGGGGCCAAAACAGTGAAGAACGGCGTCCGATCCACCGATTACCAAACATTGCATTCAGTTCTTCAGACACCTCGTGCGAACTATGTGCCGGAGCCCCATCCAATTGATAATATGCGGTAGTCGACATTCTCAACGGCAGTTCATCCAAAAACTCAGAAACAAAATTTCTCATGATTTCCAAAAATTTTTCTGTATTTAAATTTTCTTCATAAATGTAGTACCGCACTTTATTGTTCATCAAAAGAGCAAACACATTAAAACTGAATTTGTTCTGGGGGTTTCTCTGTCTTTTTCTATGAGGATTTTCACTTCTCCAAATGTGGCAATTCTTTCTATTAAATAGTCCTTCATTATTGAATTTTGCTTCGTCTGTCCAAATGATCTTTTTCAAAAAATTTTCATCATTTTCAAGTTTTTCTAATATTCCTCTACAAAAATTTAACCTTTTTGTGTAGTCACCTGGTTCTAATGTATGAACTTTCTCATATTTGTAGTCATGCATGCTGTGTTTTTTCAAAATTCGGTGCACTGAATTTCTGTCTAAATCGATTTCATGAGCTGCACTTCGAATAGATGCATTTTCATTCACTTCGAAATAAGTCAAAACACTAATTTCATTTTCCTCATCATCAACTACCCTTCTTTTGTATTCTTTAGGGGCTCTTACACATCCAAAACTTTGAAAGTTTGAAACATATTTTCTAAAGATCTTCTCCGTTATGGAAGGTAAATGGGGATACTTCTCGTTGAAGGCCCGGCAGGTTCTACTAATAATTCTGTCACATTCACCATGTATAAAAAATAGATCCAGAAGTTCGTAATTAGAATAACGGTTCATTTTGTTAAATCGAGAAATGAAGATAACGAATAACAATAACACCTGACACTTATGAATTATTAACAGATAATTTATCTTCTATGGGTACAGAGTGTTCCCATGGTTTCGAAAGAATATTCATTGAATTTTTTTAGATGCAATCAATTTGACTCTACGTACACCATAAATCCAGAAAATCTCAGATAACTCAGAAATTATTGAATTTAGGAGCATAATTATGTGAGAAAACTATCATTATTTTCGACCGCAGAATCCAACACAATTATAAAAAAATAGGGTTCTAATTTGAAAAACAGAAGTTATGGCCAATTTAAGATCACAATTTTCAACACAAAATTTGAAACACCCTGTGATGATATTTTTGAAATCCAAAAGATGCATGACCTTTTCACATCCTTCCTCTTCGATGTTGTAAAAACGGTTTACGCTCAGGATATTTAAAATAAGAATAATGAACATAATACTGACTGTGAATATTTGACATTTTTTCCAGTTTTTTTTGGATATTTTGAAAACTATTCGATGTAATACAATGGTTTTAACAGAAATGTATTCACTATTGAATACTCGATCATACCAGGAATGGAAAACTTGAAAAAAAATTTTTTCGTCGAATTTATTTTCACTCCCTGTATAACCGGAAGTTTTTGGGCTTCGAAAATATTTTAGCTCTGTAGATCATTTCGAACAATATCATAATCCCAATTTTCAGATTTCAAATATGTCCAGTTCTCCAGAAACGTCTAATAGGCACTCGAACTTGAGACACCCTGTAGATAACGTTTATAATAGTTTAGATTCACTCAATTCATTACTGACATTAGGGATGTTTAATTTCGTTGATAATAATTGATAATGACACGTGGGAACAAAGAGCACCCTGACGACAAGTCTGCCAAAAAAGTTGTTTTGAACATTCATATACGGATCAAAGAACACGAACGATGTTGTCGACTATATGACACGGAGAAGTCTGTTCTGGCGGTATATGTTCTTTCCTGTTCATGTTCTCTGTTAACAGAGCTAATTTCTACATCAAATATAATTATGGGGGCCATCGAAATCTGTAAGCACAAAAACAACATGCGCAGGAAAGAGGGGACTCTCATTCATAGTGCGTGGTGGCCTGCGATCTGCATAGCTTGAATTGAATTTTTACGAAGCGAAGAGGAGGGACCGATGGCTACGGCTATAAATACAGCGATAGATCTAGTAATACCAATAAACAGTAACTCAATTATTGTAAAAATTGTGTAAATTCATAAAATATCTCATATTTTCCTCCTTGTGAATTTCCATGATCATTCGGGAAAGTTAACAATAAAAATGCTGAAATAGCAAAAAAAGTTGTAACATCACCTATTCGAAGCAGTCAATCGCATCGAGATGCCTACCGCAGTTGTAGGCGAAAAGTCAAGTGAAATTTCTTTCGGACCACGGCTGGGTTGTCCGGAACTTAGACCATAGAAAGAGGAGACACATCGTCGCATTCATAAATTCGAGAATTAGTGAAGCCAAAATTTAGTCAGTATTCAATGAGTGGAACGAAGATAGCATAAAGGATAGCAATATCATTAGGCACTGCCGTGGCAACATTGCAGAATCTAACTTTGCAAGGTCCAGTGGCGACGTGTTATCGGTATTGAATATTGGAAATTAAATTACAAGTGAATCAACTCTTTTTGACGAATTCATACACATTGAAACAGATTCTGAGTTAGGTAAACAGAGTCAGCTAAATTGATAACCAAATGTGCCTCCTCTCAATTCCAGAAGGGAATCTGGGAATTCTGAAAACCGAAGAATCTACCTACGCCAATGTTACTCAGAATGTAAGCGTAGAACATACCTGTTTAATTTACCACACACAAGACATATACGAACCATTTTTTCAACGTATTTTGCTAATAATATTCAGAAATAAATCCAAATTTCACTTCTCATACGCGATATCATGGTTAACTACCCAGTTTAGTTCTGATGATTTAGAAAAATGCATTCACTATTCATTATTGGAAGGCATCTCCTCTCTATAATCGAAGACCCGGAATATTCTAATTGTTGAATCCGACCAGGAAAGCCTTCATCAATATTTGCATTACTGTTTATTCTATATTCATTTTCATACGGCTATTGGGGTAGAATATGCAACTGGATATGATCAGTCACTATCTAATAATTTTAATAATAATCAAAAACAATTGAAGGAAACTTGATTACATTCACCGATGCACCACATCGGGGACTCAATTCATCCTCTCGTATCTGCAATCATGTATCATGATTTTCCAGTAAATGGTCCTTTCATTCAAGGGCGGTCCTACGGGGGGGGTAAAGGGGGTAATTACCCCCCCCCAGAGCACTACAACCAATTCGATTTTTTAAATTTTATTCATGAAAAAACTAACAAAAAAAAAGTTTTATAGTCTTTTCAATTGTTCATTCAATTATTACCCCCCCCAGGAAATCAGCCTAGGACCGCCCTTGCTTTCATTATGATGCAGGCAGCGTACATGGCGCGAACTTTCGGTTGTCATACAAAGAACGCCCCAGCACGTGGCAAGATTACACCTCGAAAGAATGCATCTTCAAAACCGCATCTGGGTATCTTGATAACATGTTTCACAATCATTTCCATTCATCTCACGACTCCAATCAGAATGTTCATTGAGTCTCGTTTCATCAACATGCGATATTTCAAAAAAGAATGTAGGTAATTTGTACCTATTTGCGATAACGATAACTTCAAGAATCGTTGGTGTTAACTTTCTCCTAATGCACTATTCCAGTAAGAAACGAACCTTAGGAAAGTCCGCATGCAGGCTTCCTAGTTTTGACTTCAATCTATTGAGATGAATACCAATAAGATGATAGAAGTTATAACCTAAAAAAATGGTGTGCAGGGTCACCCAAATTGCTTGGTTTTGGCTGTTTCTGATAGATAGGGAGTCCTGGGCTCGATTTTCGTGAAAACTCCATAACTGAAAGCCGTTTCACGATATCTCCATTTGTTTTGAAGATATAACGGAATTTTGATATTTTGCCGATTTCGAAAATGTGCCATAACTTCTTCATTTTTTGAAATATCTTAAAACAGCAAAAACTTTCTACAGGCACTTTTTCATTAGCAATACGACACCGTGGTCAGTTTTTTTCTATTTCTTGTAAATCTAAAGGGTGGAAAAAAAAGAAATTTCTTATTTCAAATACGAATGGTATATTTTTTTGATCCTATGTTATGATCCTATTATGGACATGCTCGAATCCTATTAAGTAGGAATAATATACATTATGTATCAATTATTGAATAAATAAAGTAATATCTATCTATCTATCTATCTATCTATGTTTAAAAAAATCAGCTCTTCGAAAATAGATCCTCACTCTCATACTCATAGAATAATGTATAACAGACTCAACTTTAATGGGCCTACCTCACGCTCAAGCTTCACGACAGTTTGGCTTGCGCAAACTGGCTTAAACACTGAACACTGAGCTGAGCGTGTGGTTGGGAGAATTATATACAGTTTCCCTCATGGGCCTACCACACGCTCAAGCTTCACCACGGTTTGGCTTGCGCAGGCATCTCGTACGTAAAGATCGAACACAACAGTTGCTACCACACGGCACAGTTAAGTACGTGCAGGCCTCTTTATTTACGAAGTCGTCGACACGATAACAAAGCGTCCGAACGAAGAACTTTTGCGCAATCCGGGCTGGCACAGGCAAAATTTCAAGCAGGTCGAAAATTACTCAAGCCAAGCCGTGGGGTTTGCGCGTTATACAGTTTTCCCAACCACGCGTTCAGTGTTCAAGCCGGTTTGCGCAAGCAAAACTGTGGTGAAGCTTGAGCGTGTGGTTGGCCTATCAGTGTTCAGTGTTCAAGCCGGTTTGCGCAAGCCGAACTGTCGTGAAGCTTGAGCGTGTGGTAGGCCTCTAAGTGAAAATTCCACTTTTTTGCTATTTCTGTTCTAATATGGGAATAATATATCGACATATACCTATATATTTTCGAAGAGCTGATTTTTTCAGCATAACATAGGATCGAAAAAAGATACCATTTGTATTTAAAATAAGAAACTTGTTTTTTTCCACCCTTTATACAGGGTGAGTCTTTGACTTGTACATATATTTTAACTGTAGATTCTTGAGGCCTAAAGAAGCCTTTTTTTCATTTTCCATTTTCCATTTTTCCGAATTCGGCTCTGTTAAAGAGATATAGCCATTTGAAAAAAAAAGTTGGGCTGAATACGCTCCTGAAACAATTCTCTGCAAACACCTCAAAGTTCATATTTTTCAATTGAAATTGATGTGATTATCAGATAGTCTGGGTGATACATTTAGAAAATACTCAAGCACTAACCTTATTTGAATAAGAATGTTACAAACACGATATTTCCTAGCAAAAACGCTAAGTTTTGTTCCATAATTTCTGCAATTGAAATGCCATATTTCTCACACCAAAATAAGTTCCTTCTTCGATTTTCCTGAAGATTAGTTTGTAAACACTAATAATTTGTTCATATTTGCCTCGATACCCTGAAACTATCTTATAAAAATTAGTTTCTCACTAACCTATCCTAACTCCATTAATCAAAGTCATATGATTCGAGGTCAATGACCTAACCTAAACCATTCCTCTGTGATATATCATAGAATTCTAGAGAAGACGATGCCAGATTGACGATTTACTCTTCAACAATGGTATAGGCGAACTCAAGAAAGCAGAACGTCCCCTATCGTTAACGGAAGAACTATCACAGAGGCTTCTACGCATTGCTCTTTGGAAATGCCAAACGAGTAGTTCTGATTCTCGCCGATACAGCGCTACGATCTAAATTTAAGTGCGCTGCCGGCTGCGAGTGCGATGTAGCCGCCACGCAAGACAAGACAAGACGTTCTTCTGTGTCTCCAGAGTACAGTCTACAGTCTGTGATTACAATGAACGACGCCGCGATAACCTTTCTACACACTCAGAAAATTATTCTAGTAAATAAAACGAAAAATGTATGTTAAGATAACAAAATGAAGATCCCTATTTGGTCAATCTAAAATTCTATTATATTAACAGAAGCACTTTTGTTAGCTGCTTCATTGAATGCAAACTTGTTGTAGATGAAGAATCTTCTGTTAGCATTATAATAATACAGTTCTTCCGCTAATATTGCAGTTGTCAGGTTTAACGAACATATAGATACTCATAACAGTATCTTCTATTACCATGAATAATATATTCCTTCACGTTAATAAAAATATTATGTTAGGGAGATCGAAATCGTATAATATAATGATTTCAATAACACTGCTTTCTATACAATGGAAAGTAAGGTTGTTAAATACAACAGATTCATACTTTTTCGCCAATAGTATTATTTTTCGTGTTGATAGAGGGTTTTATTATTTTGTTAGAATGTAATATTCATACGATATTGTTCAACTATTATCTAAATATTCTTGATAGAATATATTTTGCTCCATTCAGAATATTCGATTTAATTCATATAAAACAATTAACTATCATTAAATTCATCAGTGAAATTGTTAAAAATACAAAGAGGCAGACAACCGACTTGTGGAGTAACTGCCTCCACTAAATGTTGCTGAATTTACGATATTGCTGTGATATCAGCTTCCTGAAAATATTATTATTCAGTATCTAGTTATATGTTATATGTATGTATATTCAATGTCTAGGTATAGGTCAGTTAAAATAAACTTATTTATAATGATGAATTTATTCGAACAGAAAAATAAAATATAATTCATAAATATAAAAAAATTACAAGTATGAAAAATTTGGGAACAACTGGAGCCAAATTTTTGAGGTTTTCTAGATGTTGGAGCTGTGGCTACATGCAGAAGCAGCAATATACCTACATTTCGTCCATCTGAAAGAAATATCACAATTTACTATTGAGAAGTTAAAAATGCTTAATCTAACAGTTTTAAATAAACATGCGATGAAACTTCGAGAATACGTTTGAGATGCCTTATCAAAATATAAAGGTCGTGAAAATTCTTTTTGCAACGGAAACAAATCATTGCATTGGTATAATGTACCTACCTCAATTTTGCCAAGTTCTGCGTAATTCGGACAAGCTCTTCGAAAATTATCCTATCCCTCCAAGAAATATGTGGCTCCTCAGAACAAAATTCCTTGTTATGACGTGTAGTTATTAATATGAAAGTTTCAGAAGTAAATCTATCATCTGAAAAAAATTTAAAGATTCACAATATTTTAAAAGAAATAGAAAGAATTATTTCGAAAAAATGACCGACGGGTGAATATCTTTCAATGATCGTTTTCCTCATCAATTTTGGCATGCAGTTCACCAAATCTCAATTCAGCATTTGCCATTTCGACATCTTTGTATTTGTATATTAGATTGAATACCTATTTCAACGAAGAGAAAGAAATTTCAGTACTTACCAATACACTTCTTGGCAAGCTTTTCGGCTTCAAAAATTCCAGCTTTGGTGAATATCACTTCTAGTTCTCTCTTAAAACTATTTCTTTCACTCTTTTTCTTTTTTAATAACACCATATCTCAGGACCAAACTCGTACGAAATCAGTAGCGCTGTAAATATACGCTGTTCGCGTATATATCCGTAGAAGTTCGTGGTTTTAGCTTATAGAAGGACTGTTAAATCAACAGCGGATTGTGTAATATTATCAGTTTTGTTGTTTTCTGGTAACGTTTAACTATTAACATAACGAATATTTTATCCCTGTAATAGTATATGATTTCCATCTCAACGAAAAATACTGTTGGGGTAGTATAACTATGAATAACAATAGGATTGTGAAAATAATAATAAAGGTTGTGAATATGATAGTGTATTAGATATTCTATACAAATAATTTGTGTTATTTGTACAAAATTAGTGACATTGGGGTAATAGAAATTCACGCTTATTTTTATAGAATTTTCAATTCTATTGAACAGCAATACATTCAATATTGGTGTATGATGTAGCCTTAATGAAAATAATATTGTTATCACAGTAGTTCTTGTTTTGTAGTGTTAACAAACCTCATTCAGGATAACATGAATGCTCTATTGTAGGTACAGCAATTTTTTGTAATCGGAAAAGTTTTTTGTTGGATTCACAATTTCAATACTTTAGACTTCCAACAGTAGTGCTTCTGTTAATTTTACTTAGAAAATTTTCTGAGTGCATGGATTCGTTTTATTATTTATTTATTTACTTGAAGTTTGCAGAGAATAAAGCAAACAGGTGATGAATGTGATGTGAAAACAGTGTAGGGTCGATTAAAAATTCCAAGAGGATATTGTTAAGAAGATAGATTTTCCTGAAGGACGGGTATCAATAAATTTTCAATAGAAACTTCTTATAAACTTTGTAATTTCATGCTTCTCGGAATTCAGTTGATAAACATTGACAACATTGTTAATTTGTTAAGAGACCAGAGAAGAAACAATATTCGATGATATTTAATTCAGGGAAGCATTCAGATTTTTTATGAAATTCATGATTTTTTCCTCAAATTTCTTCGTATACATTCAGGAATAACTCGAAAACGACGCGTTTTATTGAAAAAATATAGGAATACTTTTATTCTCTAAAATGGTTGATTCTTTCGAAAATATGAACCGTTTATCCTTTTCAAGTGATTTGATAGTGTTTTTGCATGAATTTATGAGTCGACCACCCTGTAACTTTTAAACTAGGAGAGATATTGAATAAGTTCCGATTGAGGAATATGCACCATGAATAGAGTAACCAATGGACCAAAATTCAGTTCATTTGAAATAACGGTTCCGGAGATATGAACAGGAAAGTGTTTTTTTCGTGGATTTTCGACACCCTGTATCTTCCAAACGAAACCGAATTTTGAAAAATGGCATGGGTAAAAAGTTTTTCGTTTGATGAGGGGAATCTACAGTTAAAATATATGTACAAGTCAAAGACTCACCCTGTATAAGAGATAAAATATAACTGAATAAGGTGTCGTATTGCTAATGAGAAAGTTCCTGTAGAAAGTTTTTGACGTTTTTAGATTTTTTAGAAAATGAAGAATATTTATCAAAATATTCATTCACTTTGGGAGGATAATGAATTTGAGAAAATATTATGTGAATTCAATAACTCCAAAGACCTGGCTAATGTTGAAGAAACTCCCTGTTAACACTGGAAATATTTCATGAATATAAATATTTTTGGTTTCACGAATATAAATATGGTTGGAAGATTCAGTTATGTTTTTTTCTTGTACGGAAATCAAGAATCCGGTACTCTGTGATAGTTCATTCGAAAAAAGAATAAAAGTACCTACTCGAATTTCCCCACTTTTTAAATTTTCAAGAAATAAGCCCACAGAAGACATTTCAATACCTTTTTGCATAAAATGCAGTAGTCACAGTTAAACGTCAAAAGACCTAACTCCATTTACAAAGTTTAAAAGAGAGTAAATAGAAAATGGTAACGTCTCTGAGAATCATTTGATATTTAACGAGTAGGTATCAACCTGCATCAGTTTCAAGTAGAAAAACTTGATGAACCTAAATCATGGCCAACCGGGATACATTATAAAAGTGAATGGAGTAATGTATATACTCCATTCACTTTTATAAAGTATCGCGGTTTGCCATGAAATTTTTACACATTTCACCGCCAATATTTTGAAAATGTTAGGTTATGGTCATTGCACTGTCAGATACGCTCACAACGTTGTCGTTTCTGCTAAAAAATCGTAGTAATTACGTATTTATCAAAAATTTCATTTAGTTTGGGAATTTAATGAATTTCAGAAAATATTATGTTAATTCAGAAGACATTTAAATACATTTTTGCACAACCTGAAATACTCCAGCATGAAAATGTAGTACTTCTACGAAACCTGCGCCACAGTTAAATGAACTAACTCCATTTACAAAGTTGAAAAAGAGTAAATAGAATGTAGACTTGGCAATGTCGCTTGATTTTCACGAGTGCCAACCTACGTCTGTTTTGAGTGAGAAAACTTGATAAACCTAAATCATGGCCAACCGCGATACTTTATAAAAGTGAATGGAGTATATTTATATTATAACGTTATAAACTCGAAATTTTCCGACGTTTGCAAAAAACATTCGCAAATCTCCTTATTCAGTTTCAATTAATTTCATTCTCTGATTCAGATAAGAAATTGATTATATTCATCTAAGTTTGTTCTTACGACCTTACGAGCCAGCTTGTACTATTTTTACGGTCTGAAACTTCGAGTTTATCATTTACTCGTTACATTGTAAATATCAATAACAATTAATAACTTATAGAACCATTAGTTCCAATTATTCATTCACAAACCTTGAAAATGACTCGCTTAGTAACCAATTTGAACAATATTTATTTTTCGTGAAAATGAGGAATAACCAGAATAACCTTATCAATGTATCAATATCAAATACATTCATGAAGATTCCAGTACTCGTGGCCTTCATAAATGTTTATTTTCTGATCCAGTTCCTCATTTATTTCGGATACACAGTGTGAGTCTTCTACTTGTAAATTTTTAAAAGATGATTCTTGATTACCTTTTTTCATTTTTCCAAATTCGGCTTCGTTGAACAACTTAAATTTGTTTGATTAAGACAGCACGTGTGAAGAAAAGGTGACAAGGAATACCTATCATTTCATAATTATCAGTAAGGTATACGGGTGGCTCAATGAAGCTGAAGGGCTTGTAGGAAATATTCGGATAAATAAGGATTTTGGAAATGGAAATATTTCACGTATATAAACCTGGTTGGAAGATTCAGTTATGCTATTTTTTTGTACGGAAATCAAGAATCTAGTGTTGAAATTTTACTGAAAAATAATGGACGGAATAGTCCGTTACTTTGAGTTAGTTCATTCGGAAAAAGATTGAAAGTACTCGAATAACCCGACAGAAAAACTTCTAAATGATCAGACGGACCTATGGAATTCCCCACTTCTCAAAATTCTCAAGAAATAAGTCTACAGAAGACATTTAAATACCTTATTGCACAACTTGAAATACTCCAATATGAATATGAAGTAGTACTACGAAACCTGTGTCACAGTTAAATCTCAGAAGAACTATCTCCATTCACAAAGTTAAAAAAGAGTAAATAGAACTAAGCATTGGCAACGTCTTAGAGAATTATTTTGACATTGTCGATATTTCACGAGTGCCAACCTGCGTCAGTTTTAAGTGAGAAAACTAGAAAACCTTAAAGATTGGCCAATCGGGATACTTTATAAAAGTGAATGGAGTATACAGGGTTGAGATAAAGTATGGAACTAAGTAAATATCGTTCTTTTCGTTTGAAAGATATGAAAATTTGCAGGTAAGTGCAATGAAAGAAAATGCATCTGATGTACATTTTTTTGTTAATAATATACTTCCGGTTTGATCGAAAATACCATCAACTTATTCAATATAATATGGGACACCCTATATATTTTTACAGATTTTGAAAGAGCTTGTTATTTTGAATTCATACATAATGAGTTTATATATTTTTCGAATCAATAAATATTTCAATACTTTGCTACAGAAAACCATGTTTTATTGAACTCTGAAATCTTGACCTCTTAAACAAGGGCGGATCCAGAATTTTTTCTGGGGGGGGGGCACAAAGGGCCATCTGATAATTTGATTTGCTTCTAAGTATGTACTGTGATCTCCACAGTAAAATACTCCACAAAAATGCCGCCCTTGTATCGAGACACCCTTTATTTACAAACAACCAAAAACTTGAAGAATCTTAAAAAATAGCCAAGGTAAAACTGTACAAATTATCGTTCATATTGTCGGTTGGAACTTTCATATCGAATTTGACAAAGGTACTGAGGATGGCGCTCAGCCGAAAGCGCTCTACCTGATATTAAACCTATTTCAATAATACTTGGAATACTTCTTTATTTGATACCAACCAAAAACTTCTCTTTCGATTTCTACCGCCTTCTTTACTTCAAATCTCAATTCTCCCTCGCCACCATTGACCGAAAATCGAAATTTCAAAATGCCAAGGCGAAACCCGTTCCAAAAAGGATTACGAAATCCACACGAATCGTCGAGCAGTGTATAGTTGGAGCCAACTTGTTTGCTTCGCTACCGTGTTACGGCGGAGTGTTGTAGCTGTTGAGGAAGGTTATGTGAAGGCAGCCGGCCGCCTGGAAACGATAACCTTCGCCTTGTACTCCGAGACCCGGGTCTCGCGTAAACGTAGGGACGCGTATAGTAAGAGCCGGCCGCTTTGTAGGATAGACGGATAGAACGCGGATAAGTTATGAGCCTGTGTGAACGCGACCTTCGCTTTACTACAACATACTATTCGTCCCCTCGTAGTAGTCGACCTTTTGTTACTAAATTATTGTTATTATATTATCGGTTTTCTATTATACGCGAGGGAGGTGTGTAGATAATCCGATGCTGGTCAGTTTCATGTGTTGGCGTGGCACAATAGGGATCGATTAATAATTATAGTATGAATCGTTATTGAAAACAAAACATGTTTTCTCTTCATCTGAAAATATTAAGCTGAATTTAAGTGAATCAAATACTCTTATAGATATATCAACGAATCTTCCATGAAATTACTCTTAACTAATCACAGAAGTATATTGTCTTTTACTTGATCGATTCAAGAAAGTTCTCTTATGTAGAATGAAGAAAAATTTCAATAATCATATTGAATCTCAAAAAGGACGCCGCACACTTACTTAGGAAAAGCGGGTCCAGTGAATTTTCCCCATTTTTACATATTATATTTATATCAACCTCGAGAACAATATATCAGATTCTCACGAAGGTCTTACATCCGGTTTGTTCTATAGGGCGTTCCAAAATTGCAGCTACGGAAAAACGAATCTTCAAATTTTGATGATAATTCTTCTAATTTTCAGAATTTCATCATGATGCCTTGGGTTCTGAATAACAAGATATCACAGATATCCAAACACCGCCCATCACGTTAGGTTTCGTTATACAGGCTATTCCATGAAGCTGTTTAAGGAACTGAATGTAACTTTGTTAGTGACTTTGGGACCACCCTGAGTTTTTCAAAATATGATACCATGATGTATGTCCACCTCTGTAGGAAGTTTCATTAATGTAGAAAGAACAGTTGCAAAATTATTCAGGTTTAAATTCGGATTTCATACAATTTTTCTTCAAAACTTTCTGTAGTTGAGATTGCGGTCAAGGAATATAGGTTTTCATTCAGTATAATTATTATGATAGGTATTGACGGTCGGTCCAAAGGTGTTTTTATTCCGGAATGTACAGGATGGACATAATTCGTTGTCACTAATATCCTCATTTCGCTATCTCAAAATCTGTTTACATAGAAAAACAGTATTATCGTTCCAGGTTGTTGCATCTTTGAGCACTCTAAGGATGCATATTTTTTTAAAAATTATACCATAAAAGGATGTCGACCTTTGTGAAAAATTTCACTCGTGTATAAATAATTAAAAGATTGTTGTCAAATCATTCAGGTTTTAGTTCAATATACACCATTACTGGAGCCAGAACTCTGGTTTCTTGGATACAGCATATGCAAAATATTTAGTACCCCTCTACTTAACTCTTGAATTCTATCTTAAATGCAGGAGTGAATATTTCATGACTTTTTTTAGTAACTGTCCTAGATTATATAGTGGTGTAACAAATATAAAGCTAAAATCTTCAGTCTTCCAACTGTTAAATCTTTCAATTGTTTAATCAGTCGTGTTAATAACCCTATTTTGAGATTGAAATTATTAGATTTCATATTTTGAGCTGATATATTTTTAAGTAAATTGTTGATAATTATTATTTCAAGTAATGGTGTATATTGAACTAAAACCTGAATGATTTGGCAACAATCTTTTAATTATTTATACACGAGTGAAATTTTTCAGAAAGGTCGACATACTTTTATGGTATAATATTCACAAAAATATGCATCCTTAGAGTGCTCAAAGATACAACAACCTGGAATGATAATACTGTTTTTCTATATAAACATTAAATAGATTTTGAGATAGCGAAATGAGGAGATTAGTGACACCGAATTTTGTCCATCCTGTACATTCCTAAATAAAAACACCTTTGGAGTGACCGTCAATACCTATCATAATAATTATACTGAATGAAAACCTATATTCCTTGACCGCAATCTCAACTACAGAAAGTTTTGAAGAAAAATTGTATGAAATCCGAATTTAAACCTGAATAATTTTGCAACTATTCTTTGTACATTAATGAAACTTCCTACAGAGGTGGACATACATCATGGTATCATATTTTGAAAAACTCAGGGTGGTCCCAAAGTCACTAACAAAGTTACATTCAGTTACTTATACAGCTTCATGGAACAGCCTGTATAACGAAACCTAACGTGATGGGCGGTGTTTGGATATCTGTGATATCTTGTTATTCAGAACCCAAGGCATCATGATGAAATTCTGAAAATTAGATGAATTATCATCAAAATTTATAGATTCATTTTTCCGTAGCTGCAATTTTGGAACGCCCTATAGAACAAACCGGATGTAAGACCTTCGTGAAAATCTGATATATTGTTCTCAAGGTTGATATAAATATAATATGTGAAAATGGGGAAAATTCACTGGACCCGCTTTTCCTAAGTAAGTGTGCGGGGTCCTTTATTTTACATAGTCTGAAATTAATAATTCTATGAGGATTATTACTGGAACCATCAGATCTACTCCATCAGCTTGGTTAACAGTTATTTCTAACATTATACTTCCTCATATTCGTAGACAGGTTGATGCCATGAAGTCTTGGGATAAATTTCATTCCTTTCCGAATTTATTTCCTATTATTTATTATATGCCGGATACAAGACTGGCTAGATTGAAATCTAGAAAGCCTTTATGGCTTAAGGGGACCTCGTACATGTCCGAGCTCGCGAGCTCCCTTCAAAAATTGGGCTTTTTATTTCCATGATATCTCCGTCAATTTTCGGGATAAATGGATGAAATTTTCAGTATGTATGCGGAATAATATTTTGCAGAATGTGTATTATTCGCTTTTTCGTTTTTCTGCGTTTGTTAGGAAAAAAACCTGGTTGAAAATATGACAAATAAAGTTCCTACTTTATAATTCATTTGAAAATTGAGTGGGTAATAAACAAAAAAACTGATCAATACATATTCTGGAAAATATTATTTCGCATGTAAACTGAAAATTTCATACATTTATCCCGAGAATTGACAGAGATATCATGGAAATAAAATCGTTTGCCAAGATTTTCATGAAATTACAGCTCACCAGGTTTTTTCCTGATATACGAAGAAAAACAGAAAAGCGATTAATACGGTTTCTAGAGAAATGATTAAGCTTTAATTTAAAAAAAAATGTTGGTCTGCGACGCATTACGATCTGAGATATCATAGAAATAAAAAGCTCAATTTTTGACGGGAGCTCGCGAGCTCGGACGTGTACCAGGTCCCCTTAAGAGTCTTTCGCCTTCAATGTAAGAAACGTATACCGCCAGATGGCAGTGCATTGAATTAATTTTTATTTATTGGATTATTCAGCTTAATAGAACAAATGTTGGGGCACAGGGAATATAACTAGAAATACTACCCTGAACTAGATATCATACTGCCTGTATAATTTGGTATAATACTCTCTTTTTCTTTATCAGTCATCTGGGAGGAGATACCTGCGGGGCGTGTCATTTAAAAGAAATTCAATTCCATGTTAAAATCCATAATTGTTATTAACAATTGATTTTCACTAATCGACGGCTAAAACAAACCTTAATGACTTGTCTTTGAGAAAAATGAATATTTATCATTTCGAATAGAAAAATTCAAGGAAATAAATTTCGCGAAAACAACACATTCTTGTAATATCATTTACAAAAAAACGGTAAATTCTAAAAGAAAAAGGAGATAGACATTGCATTAACTAAATGAAAGACTTCAATACTGAAATGAAAAAATACAAAAATATTTGTTAGTTTTGATGGTAGAAATGTTGAAAAATAACCAAAAATGATGAGTAATATCCTTTTCATGCATTTGATACTTATAAAAAAAATTTTATTATTTTTATCTTTATACACTCATACATCTCTTCATCAATCGGAAAAAATAAATCGTTTCTGACTCCCTTTTTTTTTCAGGAATGTAGACCCTTAATGAGTTTCTCTATTCTAAAAAGAATTATAAAGAAATTTGGAGTTCGGAATGAACTTCATAAGGTTTTTTCAATATAAGTTCAATTCTTGAGCCTTCTGAAAAAGTTCCTGGTTTTCATCTGTCTAGGAAAAATTGGTGTCTTTTAAATCGTCATGCTCGTTGCAATACTTGGTAGGTATGCTTTTTAAATGGAATGCAATTGATAGACCGAGATGTGAGTGTGGTCATGAAGGACAAACTATTGACCATTTGGTCAATACCTGTTCAGAATATACATTTCCAGATGGTTTTAAGGCTATTCATTCAGTATCTGATTCGTTTTTGAAATGGGACGGTACCTTCAAAACAATTTGATAATGTATATTATATTGATTGATTTTTCCTTCTCGATATCTCCCCCTTTGTTTTTTCATTTCAGATTATTGCAAGCTTTGTCAAACCCTTTGGAGAAAGGAAAAATCAAATTGTATTCTAAGAAGATGCCCTTCAATATAAAAATCAGCTTATCTGTGAACAAATCCAAAATCCCTACACTTATACGGGGAGATAGAATTTTTGCTGAGGTTTTTATTTGTGATCTTGCATCATACGAAGAGCTGTGATACTCTGGGGAATACGAAGGGTGGGGTTCCATTCGAGCGTTTCCAGATAGATTTCAACGGGTTTATCAACGCACAGACAGATATTTCATTAAAATTTTTCGGGGAAGTAGCTACCCCCAATTCTCCCTGATATCGACGCCCTTGTTCTGGAAAGTGCTTAGGAAGACGCCGGAAGACCACCAGGGAAAATTGCGGAAGCATAATTTCTCTAACCACCGCCGTCGTAAGTTATCGAGAAGACTATGTTTCAAATGTGATCATGAAGTAGGTACGCATAAAGAAATTGTCGCGAAATTTTTGTCGTTAAGTTCAAAGTTGGCGCAACTGTCAACTGTATTTGGCGATTTCTAGATTGAATAGATCGATCAACGAATTGAATTTTCCATTGCGAAATGGAATTTAGTTTTCTGAAGCCCTGGAAATGTTACATGAGGCTTACGGTAAATCGACTTCATCAAAACCACGGTCGAGATCTGTTGAAAAATCTGCTTCGCTATATCCTGCCCACATTGGCTCCAACCGAAATCAACAACTTGGTATACTACTATAGGACTAAAAATCTCGTTAAGTCTGAGAGATATATCCGCCAAAATTTCTACATCTCATGTAGCATTTCGAACAATTGTTTGGATTCCACCATAAAATCACCATTCTCACTTTCAAGAATCGAACGGCCATGAAAAGTAGTCAGTGACGTACCTCGTTCAGAAAATATCTTTTTTCTCCAACCATCAAAAAATGTTGACATTTTTGTACTATTTTCTGATGCCAAAGCCATCAATTCCCTTACCGTACAAAAATTTGCTCGTTGCTTCGCAACACTTTTAATCCTAGGATTAAAAACGCTACTTTTTATCCTAGGACTGAAAGTAATTGCATTTGAGCTCTCTAATTGAAATTTGAAGTCTACTGACGTCTACTTGATAATCAATATTTACCAACAATACCAGATATTTGACTTGGTTGGAGAAAAAATGGTATATATCATACGGACTAAAAGTGCCTATTTTTACTCGCAATTTGGAATTCGCTTGGCTGCGCTGCGCTCCGCCTCGCAACTGCAAATATTGCTCGTAAAAAAATATGCACTTTTAATCCTTATAATATAATATACTATTTTTCTGTTCCACCACATAACAGAAGGAAAAAGCCGGATTATTGTGTTTCGTTCTGGCAGGGAACATAATTTCTGAGCGTTCGTCTCAGTTTTCACCAGCTCGGATTGGATTTTAATTTCCGATACTTTTTAATCTCATTCAACTCGTAGACGAGAGAATAAATCAGTAGGAATGCAGCTGAAAAACACGCTTAATTAACGACGTATTATGATTGCCTGTCCAAGGACAACTTCTGATTGAACGTCGATGACATTAATTACTGTTCAGTTTCTGTATCCTAACGAATACTCTGACGAGGAATCGATACTGTGATAAGGCTAAGTGTGTACCTTTATTGCTTAGTGATTCTCCCAACAAAGATTAAAAATCTTTGCCTATACCAATTTTCGAAAACGGCTTCGTTTGAAAGATACAGAGTGCTGAAAATATTTAAAAATACCCCTGTTCCCTAAGAAACCATAGAAAGAGGAGACACAGCATCTCATTCATAATTTCGAAAATTGGTGAAGCCAAAATTTAGTCAGCTTTCAATGAGTGAGACGAAGATAGCATAAAGGATTCATTGGATACTGCCGTGGCATTATTGCAGAAGCTAGCTTTTGGAAGGTCCAGTGGCGTGGTGTTATCGGTATTGAAAAATGGAAATAAAATTACCAGTGAATTAACTAGTTTTGACGAATTCATACACATTGAAACTGATTCTGAGTTAGGTAAACGTCACAACGTTGCAAAAATTTATACTACATTTTGATTCCGTAATAGTACAGTCACCCAGTTTAGTTCGGATGATTTTGAATTGGCTTCACTATTTATTATTGAAAGGCGTGTCAGATATTTTTATATTCAACAGAGAGAAATGTGCGACAACAGGAAGTTCAGAAAGCCTTATCTGAAATTACCTCTACTATACACGGGCATCCGACCAATTGTCCGCCTCTCCTGCACAAATCCTATCGTATCAGCACACCGCGGTTTGATTCATAAAGGATCAGCTCCAGCTACTATCGATCTCTGTTCGTAGGTCACTGGGTCGTCCCTACGTCCTCTGGCAATCATTTTTCATTGAGCTTTTCCGAGGACCAGCGTGTGGTTAGTGCCAGATAAATTTCCCCACTGGCGGTTAGGAAGCTGTTACAACATCAAGCAATCCGGGGAAATACATCGTATATTGAGAGAATGAAATATAGGCATGACTCATGAGGTTACGCAGTGATTTACCGGCGTAGGCCTCGTTTTGGTATTTCAACTGTATAGTGTGATCCACAATAATGATCGATTATGTCATTTTCTTCTTTCGAAAAATCTCTATTTTGAAGTGTGTCGAAATTTAGTACATCTAAGAAGAACTGATTTTGGACACTGATGAATATAGCAGCTCAAAATTGATGCCAAAACAAATAAGCCAAATACCAGTTTCCATCACGATACATGCAGGATAAGGTTTCGACTTTGCAATATGTAGTGAATAAGCACATGAATTTTTCCACAACATTCGGTTCATTCCAAATAACGTGGCACTTATGAAGTGAAGTGAGTAGCTTTTGAGCGCTTGCATAATTGCATATGTTGATTCACCTTGGAGTTAGATTTACATTCAGTTTTGACATCTGACAACAAATTTTGACATCAGCTGTCATTTTTTATGTTTCTGGTCACGCGATCTGAACAAAGTTTAGCATGCAGATCGAATATGGCATTCTTCATCGAAATGCAAAATTTCATCTCGATTGAAGTTCGTAGTTTTGAAATTAACAGGAAAACTTCTTGAGATAATTTCACCAAATTTTGTTTTCAATAAATCGATTGTTAAGGTATCTGTGTGGCATGTGACACCGGCTTGTTGAATCAACATTTCATTCATTTAACATAGGTCTCTATCGTTCTCCCTTGACTGTTATTCTTCAAACTATTTCTTGAATATGGACAACTCTGCCAGTATTAATTGCACATTACAAAGTGACCTTATCTGTCTGATTTTCATCACTACGCATCCTTCAGTTCTGTTGTTTACCTATCCTATAATCATTCAATCTAAAATGAGCTTCATCATATTTTTCGATAAAATTATTCATCATTTTCTAGTTTTTCAAGAGCATAATCAAAAAATAAACGACATTTATTGGGGTCCTATGGATTCAGTTCTTGAATCAGTTGATTTTAGTAAGGATGTAAACCTTAATCTTCTCTTCAAGTTTCCCATGTTGTTGTTCGAGAACGATTCGATTGTTATAAGAATGATGTGGAACCGATTAATTTGGATTTTCTCTTGCACTTGCTGCTAACATTTGTGTGGGTGCATTATTCTTTGTCGTCCTGGTACTCTTGTATCGTTTAAAGAAAATTCACTCTTATGTTTGTCGAAATCAAAATTGAGCTGAGATATGACATAATCAATTTCATATTGGTATTTTTTTCTGATCCGCACAGTGCTACAATCTTATGTAGCCATCCTTAATCTAAATGTCAATTTATTTTCATCCCTATCCAACATGCAGTTAAGAAATTATCGCGAAAGCAGAATTTCGATCAGCCATATTTTCGAAACCACGAGTAGCATTCGAGATTCAAGTTTCTATACTCCATTCACTTTTATAAAGTATCGCGGTTTGCCATGAAATTTTGACACATTTCACCGCGTATAATTTGAAAATGTGAGGTTATGGTCATTGCACTGTCAGATACGCCCACAACGTTGTCGTTTCTGCTAAAAAATCGTAGTAATTACGTATTTATCAAAATGTTCATTTACATGGGGAAATTAATGAATTTGAGAAATTATGTTAATTCAGAAGACATTTAAATACATTTTTGCACAACCTGAAATACTCCAGCATGAAAATGTAGTAGTTCTACGAAACCTGCGCCACAGTTAAATCTTCGAAGAACTAACTCCATTTACAAAGTTGAAAAAGAGTAAATAGAAAGTAGACCTGGCAATGTCGCTAAATTTTCATAAGTGCTAACCTGCGTCTGTTCTAGGGGAAAAAACTTGATAAACCTAAATCATGGCCAACCGCGATACTTTATAAAAGTGAATGGAGTATAGCTTGTCGTGTTTACGGACGGACAGAATTGAATTTTAATACGGATTCGTGATCTTTTATTACCGACTGAGCTGAAGAGAGAAAAGGGTTCATGGTCAGTGTGGTAGGGTCAGAGCATATTGTAAATGTAAATAGGTACTTACCACAAATTTTTTAAAGTTTCAAAAGAAACATCGATTCCGAATGAATGTGTCCTGAATTGCCCAGTGCAACAACAAATTGGAAGTCAAATAAACAAGTTTTCGTTATCTTAAAACACCCGTTAGTTCTCCATCGAGGATTGAATTGTTGGATTATGTTTCGACAATACGACTTCCAAGTGGGCGAGGAATGGCGCCATGAAAGTAAGAAAGTAATATTCTGCCCCATGGCGGGTATTAATTTGCATTCGACATTTTACAGCGTCTGTAATGAACGATAATTATTCAATGAAATCCAACCGTACATTTGTAGTACGACGTTAACGGTCTGACTATGTTGGATTTTACAACTTTCTTGGTAGTTAACTATGGGATATAAAAAGTTGAGAATAAGTGGCTTTTGAAGGATTACGGAACGAACTATTGGAGATCTCTCTCGGATGCATATTTCGATAGATGGAAGAAAATGGTTGCCATTAGCGATTCGGCAAGGAATTTTCAAATGTTTCATGGTAATAATACACGTTGATTATGATTAATGACGATTCGAATCATTGGGTGATTCCAAGAAGACCGAGAACAACGCACGAAATTACATATTCAAAAGAGATCATTTCAATTCCTTTGGACGATTTGTGGAGTATGTGAACAAATCAAATGGGGAGATATGGCAATAAAAAAAGTAACACTCCTGGCAAAACAGTAGCAGAATATTTTCATAGGGAGGACAAAAAAGGCAAACAATATCCTGCAATGAAAGGGTCTTTCACACTCATCTTTTTGGCCTGGTTTTCGATCGTTAATCATAGTTTATGGTTATACATAGTTTGGTAAGGGACATTTCACTGCTGCCCCAAGGTCTACAGCATCAGGGCTCTTTTCGCAACTGCTCTATCTACAGCTCACCCTCCATCTCCAGAGCTCCAATTAATTTCAGTAGTTCTCTCGAGAAGGTTGAATCCTCGTTCTTCCTGTTATTCCCTTGTCCAAGACATTTCTTGGGTCGGCTTGCAATGGCAAGGAAATCCATAACCAGGTAACAGGAGTGTCCTACTCTTCCCCACAGAATCTGCGCTCGTCAGTTTCTCACATGAGGTGAGATTTGGTAGTATTTCAAGTATATCAGTTCGAACTGAAATTCCTTATGAGAATTGGTTTGTAGCTTTTGCAGAATGTGAATATGAAATACTAGCGAATTATTGACAAAAAAATACCCACAATTTCTGTAGTAACATAATCAGGATTATGAACGATTGGTTTGGCAGCGGCATAGATCCATGGTGTTGGCACTGATCAGATTTTGTTCAAGACTTTGTTGTCGATCGAAAATCTGAGATGGGGTCCTACTTTTCATTTCTCCCGAAAGGGGACGCGCTATTTTTGCTTTGCCTCAATAGCGCCACGAACGTGAAATATTGCGGATAATTTCGGAATTAGGACCTGATCTATAATCTGGATCTTCAAATTTTGGTCACGATTTTTAGTTAGGAGTCTACCATAGAACTTATAGTACATGGAATGCTATCACCAGATCAAAAAGTGGGTAAACATCTCAAGTTGGAGGAATCTCTAAATTTCCATGTTCCCATGGATACGACCTGTCACACCGAACAGAAACAAAGAAATGTTTGCCGAAATGCCAAGTGAATCGGATCTTGACGATAAAATTCATAGTATTTCTGTGTTTCTATTCTGTATGACAAGTCGTAATCATGGCAATATGGAAATTTCAATATTCCTCCAGCTGGAGATGTTTATCCACTTTTTTAAGCTGAGCAGCAAGGCTAATAAAATATATAAAATATGCATCTATATTGTCATTCAAATGTGACAGTTCAACTTCTGGAAGTACCAATATTTTGATAAGTATTCAATTGACTTCTAATTCTGGATTTATAATTTAAGTTCTATCTATCGTTTTTGCTGTGTTATTCGATGTGTGAATAGAAGGTGAATCTCGAAAAAAGGATACCACGATATAGACCTACTCCCAGAACAATACTTGGAAAATGAGCGAATCTATTATGAAATGATGAATTGTCGACACAAGTAAAATACAGTGTTTATTAATGAAACAATAGAGAACACTGTTGGGACAATATCTCTCAGAATTACAGAAAGCGGTTTTAGCATGAAAGCAGCCATTCATCAGCTTTTTCCCGAATCAGTCGGATCCCTTTTTTAACACTGGAAAACAACAGCCGTCTTATCAACTGAAGGTTATCGAACTCGTTCCAGGAAAGGTTTATTTTCGACACATAAGGCTGCTCGACATCGTTTTTGGTATTTGGTCTGTTGTACATTCATCAGATCAGTATCTCGCTGCGGATTTTATTGCTCTCTCGTAATTTTATCTCTACTATAAAACGGATTATGTTACGCATGAATCGAAACCATTGTGTTGGTGAAGGTACGTAAATGGAATGGTGTTTTGTTATGGTTCCGACTAATGTCTTTGGAATGTTAACATTTTTGGACCGGATGACAACTCTATCCGGATTTATATTGGATTGTCCAAATTGGTTCTTAAATATTAGATTTTTGATTGAATACATTGACATTGTGAAGAACTGGTACAAAGCATTCACTATTTGAAATCCGCAAACTATCACGTGACAAAGCATAACTGTGAAAACACTCTTTACTCCATTCAGTTTTATAAAGTATACCGGTTGGCCATGGAATTCTGACACGTTTCACCGTGTATATTTTGGAAATGTTAGGTTATAGTCATTCTTCTGTCAGTTGAACAAGCAACGTTGCCGTTTCTACATATATATCGTAGTAATTAGGTATTTAACAAAATGCTCATTTACTTCGGGAAAATAATGAATTTAAGAAAACTATCATAGTTACTTTTAGAATGCGCAGATTTCAATTCTAAATAGCACATCCTGATACTTTGTCTCTGCTTTTTCGAAACTACCTTCGGCATTCTTACTTTCCAGGCTTGATAATTATTAATGGAAAATAATCGTCGACAACGTCCCCAAGAATTATTCATAGACGTAATGTCATTCACAAGTGCCAACCTGCGATTTTTTCAGGTAAAAAAACTTGATAAACCTAAAACTTGGCCAACCGCGATACTTTAAAAAAGTAAATGGAGTATGTATAGGTTATACAGGGTCTTTCACGAGGAACCTCACCCATATTTATACGGGAAACTACTGAACGTATTTTCATGAAATTCAGCACTTATAAGTATTTCACGATGCTGATGAAATCTAAAATATTTTCAAGGCATGAGCACCTCCGGTTTTTCCGGAAATGACGTCAACTTCCGTTTTTCAAATTAGAACACCATTTTTTATTGCAGAAATAGATTCCTTAGAAAATTTCAAGTTATTTTGATGTAACATTTTTCAGTTTTGGTTGGAAAATTCTCTCTGAGCGGGAAAATTCGAAAAAAAAATCGAAAATAGAGCTCCGCCGAAACAAGAATAACTTCGAGGTTTTTGGATGGAAAATTCTCATTTTTGGGATTTTTCAAGATGTAAGATTGATGTATCCACTTCAAAAATCGAAATCGCGATTCATGATACAGGGGGTGAAAAAATCGCTTTCAAAGTTAGGGATGACAAAATCGTGAAAAATCAATTTTTTCAAATTAGAACCCCATTTTTTTATGGCAGATATTGAATCTACGTTAAAAAATAATGTGAGTGTATGCATCACACCCTTGTCCTAAAGTGGATATTAACTCAGAAAATATCCATGCCTTGAAAATATTTTAGATTTCATCAACATCGTGAAATACTTATAAGTGCTGAATTTCATGAAAATACGTTCAGTAGTTTCCCGTATAAATATGGGTGAGGTTCCTCGTGAAAGACCCTGTATTACTACTGTAGGCAGTATTTTCGACTACTGGAGCGTCATTTTAACCAACGATAATATTATTTGGTTGCGTTTTTTACTATGACGTTTCGTAAAGAGCCTTCATGAAATTTCGTGTCTGGAATTTCAAGCCACGCTTTTCTGTGATTCAAACATAGAAGTAAGCCACAACCAACAAAACTTCTAAATGATTTTATTCACTGAACTAGTGCAAAATACGCTATTCCAAAGAAATTACCTCATTGAATAAATACTCACCAGATTACCAACTTGGTATAAATCATCACACATATAATTATGGATCTAGCGATAATTTATGAATGAAAAACTAGAATGAAAATAGAACTGAAGGTGAACCACATATTTATGAATACCATATGGCTAACTCTTTGTTTGCCTCCGGGTATTCTCAATAGCTCATTCTATTTTTTATTTCATCCAAAGCGGGGTATCAAATACCTTCTTTCATCATTAGAGGTTGTGATGTATTGCATTTATGTTATATAGAATTTTCAATGGAATTAAACGATATCATGATATTATGTATTTGAGTTTCGGTCTTCGCATTGGAATTCGGGGCAAAATTATGGTCACTTTCTGCTTCCCCCCAAACCTATTTGAAGCGTCTTCAGATAAACCAATAGTTGAAGTTTCTTGAATTTATTTCAAATCTCAGATTGCTGAGTTAAGTTATTCATTCAAAACGATACAGAATAATATTCTGTTTATTATATCCTTTTTCACCATTTTGAAATATTAAGATAATTCTATAGTGGTATGTTTATTCAAACATATAAGAAATGAAATCTGTTGTACCAGTATTCCCATTCATTTCTTCAGTTGAAGAATAGATATCTACTTCGGAAAATATATTTTCAAATTGATCATTTCAAATCAGGCTTCAATTGATCTCGAGTTTAATCTTCATATTTTTTTTCTTTCTTTCTTGTTTTTATATTTGCTTATCATTTTCAATTTTAATTTAAACTTTTCTGCCTAACTATGGGCATTCGTTTTTATTTTGTATTTCTTTGAGTTTATAGAATTCTTCTAAACTCTAGCCAAATAAATAATGATAATATCTATAGTAGTGTAGGTGTTATGAGAGCATAAGTGAATTTTCTATTCTTTGTTACAGAAAAAGTGTGAGCTGATAAGTCGATGATTTCGGCAGGAGTTGATGGACGATTGCCTTACATGACCTACCCCGAGCCTTGGCGGGGCCCGCCCAAACAGCCCCCCGCTGAATTCTTGAGGCCAGCCCCCAAACCGCTACCCAACAATAGGTAGGTCTCTCCAAAATTAGCGATGCTTTAGTTTTATGATATTTTTCGTATTTTATTTCATGGCTAATGATTTCCATTGCCCACTTAGATGTCCAAAAACATCTTTGGGCATCTGAGGAAACACCATGCCAACTTCAGATGTGAACATTCCATAAAGCAATCCATCCGATAGATAATTGTGAAATTTCCGAAAAAGGGAGTAGAAAACTTATTATCAAAGAAGTAAGAAGTTACGAAACTCCTATAAAATGTAGTAACCAAATTTTGTAAATTTGGTGAAAAATTTTCTCCGAGTTCTTTGTGGTAAAGCATAGTAAACACTAATACAGGGTGGCCATTTGAAAACGAAACAGACGAGATTACAGACGAAATAAATCTTTTCGATAGAAATGCTCGAACAGGTCGATTTCTGTTTCGAGAGGGACAACTTAAGATGTAGGTTACGGACGCATAGCGCTTCAACCCTTGCTACTACAACCCTCACACCCAATTTTCTAATAGGGAAGATGGGGTGAGTGATACCTCATTTGAAAGGTATTTTTATACTGATTTCAGCACAGTAATTGTTTTTTTCATTTTATGCATTAGTTCTCGAAATATTTAACTAAGTATTTGAAAATGAAATGGTGTTTTCATGGTACTTGTAGTGTTTTTTTGTGAAAAATCGACATTTTGATTAAAGATTTCTATGTCAGTGGATTGGAGGAAGGAAGCCACAGTCATGGTTGTTTTGAAGCTCAAAATGTCGATTTTTCACAAAAAAACACTACAAGTGCCATGAAAACACCACTTCATTTCCAAATACTTAGTTGAGAATATTTCGAGAACTAATGCATGAAATGAAAAAACAAATACTGTGCTGAAATCAGTATAAAAATACCTTTCAAATGAGGTATCACTCACCCCATCTTCCCTATTCAAAAATTGGGGGTGAGGGTTGTAGTAGCAACGGTTGAAGCGCTATGCTTCCGTAACCTACATCTTAAGTTGTCCCCCTTGAAACAAAAATCGACCTGTCCGAGCATTTCTATCGAAAAAATTTATTTCGTCTGTAATCTCGTCTGTTTCGTTTTCAAATGGCCACCCTGTATAAACATCGCTAATTACTATAGCTTGGTTGAAGCATGAATCGAAAGGATGTATACCGCTCTATAGGGCCATAAAGTGTTTATATTTTGCCCTTGGTTAGGCCATAAAGTACACAATTATGGAATTAGTACCAAACTCGTTAATGAAATGGAAATAATGAACTGGTATGACATGAAAAAATCTCAAATAAGTATTTTGAAAGTTTTTCCATATAATTGTTCATCTCTCATGGCCTCATCTTGGATTCACTTCTTTCGGCTCCCCTCTTGTGTTCCGATTAACAACTACGTGATCATTAAATATCAGATGTCTTCTAGACCACCTCATTTGATTATCTCTTCAATTTTTTCTAGGTACAATGGCATGATAACATCTTCCCCCAACGGTACGAGGCTGGCCCCACCTCCTCGTCCAATCACCACCAAATATTCGCCTCAGACTTCTATCATTACTCCAGTGAACCTCACCCAGCATAAAGAAGAGGCATCCTTGGATGATTTGCAGCAGTTTAACGCGTATGCGAGACTCTTTCCGCACAATACCCATTTTACACCCTTCGCCCACTATCCAGCACTCTACCCGCACTATCCGCATACGATGATGCGTCATGCGAACTTTCCCCCAACGCCCCTATCACCTCTCGAAACTTTTTCTCCAACGACACCAACAGGAACGACGAGCTCTACGTTTTTATCGCCGTCTTACAGCCCTCCGTCTGTCTTGAAACCCGCCCAATCCATAGCGAGAGAAAAAAGGACTCCTCCCCATACACAAACCTCCCAAATACCTTCTCCTAACCAAGGAAACTTCAAAGTTCCATCCGGAAAAGAGGGGTCCTTGAAGCATAGGATACTTGTGAGGCCGGAGGATGTCCCGAGAAGTGCCAATTCTGGTGCTTTGGACCTCCAGAAGCCAATGGAGGTTAGCAGGAAGAGGTTATTGGCATCAATGTCTCCGCCAAGGTCGCCGAAGAGGTATCACAATAGCAATACGATGAACAATATCGGGTTTTCGGCTGGGTCTCTGATACAGTTGGCCAGTGGGGGTTTGAAGAAGGTGGAAGAGATGAAAACGGAGGATTTCATATGTTCGGCTGATAACAATCCGGAACTGAGGTTGGAGGAGAGCACGGTTGTGAAGATCGACGAGAACAAGACAACAGGGAATATAAACGTTACTCTCAGTTACAGTCAGAGGCGCATGCAGGTAAGCAATTTTCATGACGAGTATTTTCACTGATTTTTTTATTGTCATCTTCAAATGAATTCTTTCCTTCGTAAGAAAGAACAGAAAATCTGCCTCATCTTGTGGTCAGATTCACATGGCCGTCTGTCCGTCCGGCCTCAAAGTACTTTCGAGAAAAAAGTCCCATGGCTTAGAAATTGTCAGATGTTCAAATGCTTCGGCTAAGGTCTTAATTGGGTCAATACAGAAATTGCTGTAAAAATTTGAGCTGTTGGGACCAGTTAGTGATGTGAAGAATAAAACCCTTGCACGTCGGTCCAGAACAGCCGAGAATATTGATGCTGTAGCCGAAAGTGCTTGTTCATTCCTCGTCGTTCTTTAGAATCAGGCATTCCACAAACGTCATTACACCGTATTTTGCATGAAGATGATCTGGGTAACGTTAACTTTTAACAAGGCGGCGCTACGTACCTTCACGACTACGCTACAGTGTCTAGATGAGAGCTATAACCGTAGCGACACCTAGTGGCCTTATTCAAAAGAAGGAAAAGCATTTCTTGCATAAGCAAATTTTTCATTGAATTTTTCAGAGTTTTAATGTATTTTATAATAACCAGGCCGTAGACGAATCCATAAATGAAATTTCATAACAAACAGTCCATCCGATCTCGAATTATAAATGGTGTAACCAACAACTCTGTTTTATATATACAGGGTGTAACTGAATAAGTGTAAAACATTTAAGGAGGTGATTCCTCATCGAAAAAAAGATAGGATCTTTCATATAAAGAAACTTCATTGGAGCATCCCTTGTTAAGATACAGCCCCTTAAAGGGGGTACATAAAATTTGTATAACAATTTTTTTCACAAGCACTGAAAAAGTTACAATATTGAAATTAACCTGACGTTTTGTACTACCAAAAAGACACTTAGCCAGTAATTTATTTGTTTATTACCCTTTAATCGTTTAATGCAGGTACTAACTACAAAATAACAATAAATCCAGTTCGCATTTATGACGATGTATCTCTGTAGTTGTTCGTAAAATAATGTTTTGCTGCTTACTGGTTTATTTTGGGCAAAAACCCAAGAGACATTTTTTGTTTAGAATGAAACAGGCTATCGGAAATAAATTTTTAAATGGTAAACAAATAATAAGACAAAAAGTTACATTGGAAATAAATTTTAGGGGTTGCGTTTTTCACCCCTTACAACCATGGGGTAAACCAAATAAATTACTGGCTAAGTGTCTTTTTGGTAGTACAAAACGTCAGGTTAATTTCAATATTGTAACTTTTTCAGTGCTTGTGAAAAAAATTGTTATACAAATTTTATGTACCCCCTTTAAGGGATGCTCCAATGAAGTTTCTTTATATGAAAGATCCTATCTTTTTTTCGATGGGGAATCACCTCCTTAAATGTTTTACACTTATTCAGTTACACCCTGTATAGATAAGCATCTGATATAAAAATGGCATTTTTCTCTGAATGTTAATATAACACCTCTTTGGGAGTAAACCAAATTTTTCGAAGATCGTGTGAATATAAGAATTAAAAGTGGGTCACCTAGACTCTAGAGCACTGATGTGGAGTCATGAGCTTTTGAGCTTCCGTTCTTGAACCTTGTGGGTAGATTCATCTTGTAAGATGATCTACCTTATAGGTAGATTCGCATTCCAGAATCCAACGAAAAGAATCCTCATATTAGAAATGATGAATTTCTATAAGTTATGCTAATGTTTATTAAGAACTTCAATCGATACGAAAATATAAAATATCAGCGAGGAACACCTACTGGCTTACATCCAGACTAGTTCTGTTCTTCTTTTGGCTTCTTCATACGTTCCAAAATAGTCGGACGGTTCCTGGTAGGTGGGCGCATCAATCGAAAGAATCAGAATGGATATCATGTACGTTTGCCAGTAGTAGAATCGTATTTTTTTCTGGCAACATTTCATGGCGTAAATTGCTACATCGTAACAGCCCGGGTAAAAATAAATCTTGGAACATGTTTCACTATAATGAGCTCACTAAATATAAATGGTGAGTTATGATCGTTTTCAAACGTGAATGAATACATTCGCTTATTGGTTCCACTGATTTAGTTGCCAGGTTTCCGGTAAAAACTTGGCTTTTCTGTCTGAATTTCAAGACGTTGGAAAACCCACGTCTGACCACTTTGTTTCGTCCATAAATATCAATTTAATCATCGCATGTCTCAATTGTTGGTGGTGCTATCGCAGTGAATGATTCCCCCTCGAAATCAGCCTTACGCTAACCTATCTGAGATATTCGAAAATGATATTAATACAGCATATCAAATGCTGCAGCAATACAGCAATTCAAAATACTTGTATTGTCTCTATACTATCTATATCTATAGTAATATTATAAAGAGGAATGATTTGTATTTTTGTGGGTTTGATACGAATAGGCTCAAAAACTACTGGACCGATTTCAGAAATTCTTTCACCCTTATAAAGCTACATTATCCCTTAGTGACATAGGCTATACTTTCCACCCGAAAAAATTAAGGATACCTACTATAACTTCAATAATTACAAAAAAAATCAGCCATAATCAGCTATTTTCACGTGCGCTGCAAAAATCGTAAGACTTACTTGGATACAATGTATGACGGAAATATACCTCTTAAATATTTCTACAAAAAAGTCCGCGACAGCATACAGGGTCTTTCACGAGGAACCTCACCCATATTTATACGGGAAACTACTGAACGTATTTTCATGAAATTCAGCACTTATAAGTATTTCACGATGCTGATGAAATCTAAAATATTTTCAAGGCATGAGTACCTCCGGTTTTTCCGGAAATGACGTCAACTTCTGTTTTTCAAATTAGAACACCATTTTTTTGTTGCAGAAATAGATTCCCTAGAAAATTTCAAGTTATTTTGATGCAACATTTTTCAGTTTTGGTTGGAAAATTCTCTCTGAGCGGGAAAATTCGAAAAAAAAAATCGAAAATAGAGCTCCGCTGAAACAAGAATAACTTCGAGGTTTTTGGATGGAAAATTTTCATTTTTGGGATTTTTCAAGATGTAAGATGAAAATTTTCCATCCAAAAACCTCGAAGTTATTCTTGTTTCAGCGGAGCTCTATTTTCGATTTTTTTTTCGAATTTTCCCGCTCATAGAGAATTTTCCAACCAAAACTGAAAAATGTTACATCAAAATAACTTTAAATTTTCTAAGGAATCTATTTCTGCAATAAAAAAATGGTGTTCTAATTTGAAAAACGGAAGTTGACGTCATTTCCGGAAAAACCGGAGGTGCTCATGCCTTGAAAATATTTTAGATTTCATCAGCATCGTGAAATACTTATAAGTGCTGAATTTCATGAAAATACGTTCAGTAGTTTCCCGTATAAATATGGGTGAGGTTCCTCGTGAAAGACCCTGTATATCTATCTCTCAAGATTGACTTGCTATTACCTGTTTATCAGATGTTTTCCAAAATTATGCACTAATTGGGAGTGTGTTTTTATGAATTGGGTATTGATCCTCATTCAACCTAATACGTTATTTATCCCCAGTATTTAATTTAGAACGAAATTGCCCCTCACATCATACAGTTACAACGAGTACATAAAAAGATATGGCAGGTTGAAGTGTTGAAGATGAAACCGCCGCTTGAAACAAATTTCTACCCGGGCGAAGCTGGGACGGCCTGTTTGTTCAGTATAATTTCCTCAGAATCCAAATCAACTTTTCTAGTGATTTTGTCATCTTTGGTGGTCTTCGGAACTCTTTGAAATTCTCGTTAACATTATACGAGGTGCTCCACTTTGTACTAGCAGAATTTCAACAGTCGATAAATTTTCAAGAAAAAACGTCATTTCAACTTTGGTTCATAAATGATTAATTTCAAATGGATCAGGCGTTGAACATTTTTTTATAATATCTCAACCTCTGAAGATATTCCACATTGTACGTTAGCAAACACAAGTTGAAGGGTTCCGCATAAAATTTGAAAATTTACTGATACGGTCTTCGCCAAAATCGAATTTAGTAGTCTCTCCTGAACGAACAATTCACCCTCTTCGAGAATGTTTGACATTTCTCTTTACCTGCCTCAGTTAGTTGTGAATTAAATTTGTATTTTTTTATTGGATTGAACACATAGAAGCCCTGGTGTAAAGACTCCTAAACTAAAAATCGTGAAGAAAATTGTGGATCAAATCGGCACTATAGATTGTAGTTCCTAGTTCCGCAATTATCCGCAATATTTCACGGTCGTGGCGCTATTGCGTTAATGGAAAAATAACGTGAACCCTTTCGAGATAATTGAAAAAAAAAGGTCCCAATCACAGATTTTCTTGAAACAAATCTAAACATATTTCTGTAATCTTCAGATGTTTCTTAACTTTTTCCATGAATATAGGACCGCAAACTCTTCATTTTAGAGGTATAGGGTGTATAGGGTTAGAATTTTTTGCAAGTTTTTTCGATACCATCACAAGATATTCAACCGAAATTTGGCATAGATATCACAATTTAAAGTTTACACCCTGTGGCATGCCAATTTCGATTACAAATCTACAGGGTTATATTTTTTCTGGAACACTGTCAACTGTTTTCCTCCAAAACTTATTTTTGGTGTGCCACTGCTAAAACAGGTCAAAAAGAAGCTTGTTTCATCCGCAGATCGAATGAAAACGTGATCAAAAGGCACTTAGAATCATTCACGATTAGAATATCTTGAACTTCACGCAGACAAAGAAGATGACACAGATTTGAATAGACTTTCCTTCTCTTTTCGACGACTGGCATTCCAAAATCTCCTCACGATTAGGCGTAACAACTCGTCCAATGAAAATCAACAGCGTTCTCGACATCAAAAACGCTATTACGAAACTTTACGTCACGTCATTCGGTCGCGGCTGTGTGGTGCTACCGCCTGCGGCAAGGTACAGCAAGGTCGCTGACATCGTCTTGCATCTTGTCCGGACAACTTTCCGTTTACGTATGACACGAATTGTTTGTATGTACTTTTTTCTTTCGTGTTACATGAAAGACCGTTTTTAGGTCTAGTCATTAACGTCCCGGCTCCATCTGCTTATGGACGCTCTCGCAAAAAGGATCCATAAATAAAGCGATAGCCACTTTCCATAGAGACTCGACGCGTTCATAAATAAAGATGTATTGTGCAAATTTTCGACTTGATTCTCCTATTCGATTTTTACCTTCCCATTTACGGCAGGGATGATGAATGCATATGAGCCAAGCGGTCATCGCCAAATGCCTGTTATGGACGCTCGTACAGCTCTATTATCGGACATGTCGAAGGACCATATGCGCGTGAAGTGGGAGGAAGACCTCGATCACGCGATTATTCGGAATTATCTTTGGGATGATTGGAAACAGGTTCAACCCTGTTCAGAATCGTGATTCTTCTGTTCAATATTATATTGTCCACCTCTAGTACCTACCAGGAGAATCAAAAAAATGTCAATCAACATCTCTCTCATTTTCTATTCATTCTCATTAATTATTTCTGCGTCTGTGGTAATTGGAAGTACACCACAATGTGCTTCTTGTTTTTCCACTGAAATCCATTGATTGGAATATCATAGGACGTCTGATCAGAATTCTCTCAAGACCTGCGGCCGTTAGGTCAAAAAGGTTAGAATGATTTTCTTTTCTCCAGTAATCTTGCAACTTCGCAGCATTCAAACAACTACAGTGCGCAAAAAAATTAACGCACATTCTGAAAATCTCAATTTTAATTCAAGTTAACTCTACATTGACTTTATAACTTATTTTTTATGTTCTATCGGGAAGGTTTTGAACGAAACAAGACACATAAAATGAAAGAAAAATTCAGGATTCCACCGAATCTTATGTGGAAGAAGAAAAATGAACAATTTTCAAAATACTGAAATGCTGATAAGCTATTGAATACTTGGTATTTCCACCCCTTGCGTTAATTACAGCTCGGCAACGACGGTTCATACTCAAAATGAGTGATCTTAAAATGTCCTGATCTAATCCTTCCCAGATTTCTCCGAGTTGGATTCCTAAGTCATTAAGAGTAGCTGGATGATTTTCTGAACTTCTCAGCCTTCTATTGAGGTTGTCCCAAACCTGCTCAATCGGATTGAGATCTAGACTTCTTGCTGGCCATTCCATTCGAGAGACTTCAACCTCTTCAAGGTACTCCTGAAAGATGCGCCCACGATGGGGTCTGGCATTATCGTCCATAAAAATGAAATTTTCACCAATGTGTGGGGCAAATGGCACTACATGCTCTTCAAGGATGTTCCTTATATACTTATCAGCATTCATAGCTCCATTATCAACGACCACTAGGTCTGTGCGAGCAGTTCATCTGTGAAGAGAACTCTTTCATAATCGGCCTCTTCCCAATGGATATGCTCCCTCGCAAAATCCAAACGCGCCCTTCGATGGGCTGGGGTAAGAGCAGGGCCTCTTGCCGCGACACGGGGTTTTAAATCATATTCTCTGAGGCGATTTCTTATTGTCTGAGTGCTAATTTGCACCTCATGAGTTTGCTCAAGCTGATTTTGAAGGAGGCGAGCGGTTGCTAACCGTTGTCTCAACGAAGAAACTCTCAAGTACCGTTCTTGAATGCCAGTTGTTACCCGTGGTCTACCCTGTCCTGGTCTTCGGACATTCATGCCTGTCTCCCTGAATCGCTGCAACATTCTGGATACACTTGTATGGGAAACTCCAAACCTTTCTGCAATTCTTGTGTATGTCCACCCTTCTTCTCGCAAATCTACCGCTTGGGCACATTCCTCTTGGTTCAAATTGCGTGTTTCGCGTTGCATAGCGATCGAGTGTAGAAAATCAAACGAAAGAAAAACTATTGATCACTATACAGGGTCTTTCACGAGGAACCTCACCCATATTTATACGGGAAACTACTGAACGTATTTTCATGAAATTCAGCACTTATAAGTATTTCACGATGCTGATGAAATCTAAAATATTTTCAAGGCATGAGCACCTCCGGTTTTTCCGGAAATGACGTCAACTTCCGTTTTTCAAATTAGAACACAATTTTTTTATTGCAGAAATAGATTCCTTAGAAAATTTCAAGTTATTTTGATGTAACATTTTTCAGTTTTGGTTGGAAAATTCTCTCTGAGCGGGAAAATTCGAAAAAAAAATCGAAAATAGAGCTCCGCTGAAACAAGAATAACTTCGAGGTTTTTGAATGGAAAATTTTCATTTTTGGGATTTTTCAAGATGTAAGATTGATGTATCCACTTTAAGATTCGAAATCGCGATTCATGATAAAGGGGGTGAAAAAATCGCTTTCAAAGTTAGGGATGACAAAATCGTGAAAAATCAATTTTTTCAAATTAGAACCCCATTTTTTTATGGCAGATATTGAATCTACGTTAAAAAATAATGTGAGTGTATGCATCACACCCTTGCCCTAAAGTGGATATCAACTCAGAAAATGTCCAATTTTGCCACCCTATCTGCGACATCGAGTTAATATACCTATACATATACCTGTAGGAACAGAATTGAGTTCGACCACGGTTGCATGATCAGTAAATCGAGCCTCTAGTCGATTCAGATCACCATCTCAAAATTCGAATCTTTCAGTTATCTAGACGAAATTGAGTAGAATGAGCGCTCAAAAATACGAAAATGACTTTGGAGATAAGTCCTGTCACTTAAGATATCCAACATGTAGGAGTTGTAGCTAAATAAACACGACTAATGGATATTTTACGATAGAATGAGAATGCTAGGCGCAGAAAGAGTAAGCCAAACAATGATGTGGTTGTGTAAGACTGAAGGCGCCAGGTCATGATGTACAAGGTGTTGCCAATAGTTTTCTGATTTCTCGAAGACATGCACCATGCGGTTGCTTACTAGAAACAAGGAGAATTAAACTGGTTGAATATTCAAATTAGTTTGAAAAGCTTTCATATTTATGATTGATACTCACCTAAATGGCAAACTGGGTACTCCTAAAGTGTGATACGCCAGATAAAATTTCGTTTAAGACTGTCTTATTGAAAGAAAATCTGAGTATTTGATCTACTTCTCATGCTATTTTTCTTTTACCGCAAAAGCGCCACGACCTTGAAAGATTGCGGATCATCTTGGAACTAGTCCAGAAACTACAACTACTGTCAGTCCGACTCATCGTATAAGGTTCTCGTAATGACTTTTCCTCACTTGGATAGCTATTGCGGGTATTATGGGACAATACCCTATACGGCTGTATGCTGAAGAAATGAACGACAGAGTTCCTCAACCATATACTGAAGTCAAGTTCCTGTGGCAGATTGTTAATTGGAATTATGTCCCATTTCCCGTTGACTTTAGTTAAATGGATAATTTCTGTTATGACAAAGAAGAAGATACCGGTATCTTATTTTCGATCGATTGTCGAAAATTATCGAGAGTATATAAGGCGGAGTTTGATCCGGTAATCCGCAGCTTCCGTCGTGAACTTTCATTTCTGAGCCTGACAACAGTGCTTTATTCAATCGGAGAAGAATCGGTGAAAGGGAGGAAGGAGCGCCGATGAATACGTCTGTGACCGCAGTAGTAGGCCTGGGATGTTCAAGGACATCTGGTCCCGGAACAGCAATGCTCAACGTGATTGTTTCACAGACTTACCACTAAAGCTCCCATACACAGTCTGAAAATTTTGTTTCTATTTTGAACTCTTTTACAAATGATCTCGTTCTATTAGAATTTCCAATGAAGCTCTATTGGGTTATTACGTATCATGTGAATTGATTTTTTTAAATTTAGATCTCGTTGAAGCTTGTATTTTGTCAAATTATTTAATCATGAATGACAATACATGCCGTATCTGTCGTTTGAATAGGGCTCCAATTACGTTTTTAAAACATATTTTCAGTATGGGAATTTGCAAATTTTCATTTTTGAATGGGAAACAAACTTCTGCAGTTTTCGTTTTTTCAACTTTTACGGTCAGAAATGCGGTTCGTAAACGTCTTTCCGTAGGAGAGAGTGATTAGTAAATTTTTCTTAGCAAGAGGATAAATCTAGAGACCAACTGGAGCAGTGATGAGTGAGTCCTAATTTGACAGAAGTTATTAAGATCCTAACCCAACATTTTAATGATTTGGAATTTTGTGCGAGCTGAAAGAATTTTGTTATGATTTGTTGAGCAGTTATTTATAACGGACTTTGTTAGAAATACATACATAGTAAATTCAATTTGTTTATCATATAAAAAAATCAAGTGAGAATTTGTCAAGGTTGCCAGTTACGATTAAATAAAAGAAGTATCGTCAGAAAAAATATTTCTCAATAAAAGATCTACCTAAAATAATTTCAATATTTGAAGTCCGTGACAGGATGGCACATTTGACCCAACTGAAGAAGGATAGATCTCAATCAAGAAAGTTATTTCCAATAACTTGCAGGGAGGTAGATAACCTTATGAAGAAAATAATGCAGAAATCACAAGAGAAGTCTTATGATTTGATCGTTCAGGGCATTTTTCAGATAAAACGGAAATACTATTCATCCTGGACTCCTTTTGTGATTTCTGCATTCTTCATAAGGTTATCTATGTCCCTGCAAGTTGTTAGGAATTACTTTCTCAATTGAGATCTTTCCTTATCCAGTTGGGAAGTAATATCATAAGGGCATTCAATTTTTCCGAGAAAAATCGAAAAAACACGTTGCTTAGTAATCCTATATTAACAAGGAGCATGAGTGCTGGTGGCAACAAAAATCCGAGTCGAAGAAGAGGATTTTTGCACCAGCTTGAATGCTTTTTGTTGAAAAAAATATTAATTTGCATTGTGTTTTTTCGATTTTTTTCACAGGAAAAATTAGATGCCCGAATGGTATTTGACAAGACTTTTCATGAGTAACAGATTATTCTGGATGCATTATGTATGAATCAATAATTATTGTTGACAACAACTATCAAGTTTTGCCGCGGGTAAACCCGAAAAAACTGCTGACAGCTGCTGCCATACAGTTTTTCCATCTAGAAACCATTTGTGATTCAAAATTGCGCGTTTCTGATTGGTGGAAATCAAGACGAGAGAAATAGTCACTAATAAAGCATCTGAAAGAATTCTCGACTGTGAAGCTACAAAACCGTAAAGTGTGTGACCCCCTTTAGGCCCGGACTGGGCCCACTGTAGTACTATACTACGCTTCTAGGCAACGTACGAGGACCGTAGCCAACATTCGCATTCTTGAGCCAGATTATTTATGTGCCTGCACCCGCAATCTATAGCTCCGTTCCTGTATCGATCGGAGCCAGTCGGTATGAAGGGGCACACGTGTTTGAACGGAGTGCCTGGCAAGGCTCTCCACCCCCGGCTAAGTTGGCGCTGCTTCAGGTCTTCTCAATTTCCAACCCTACCTGTTGCTGGATGCTTCTTCGATTTTTAGATCCAGTTAGTACTCGATCATAGTTACAACGTCAGTTAGAAGGGTAATTGAGGGTGGTTTCTGAAAGGGGTTGAAGATGATTTCTGATCTTCATGTTCTGTAATATGGTTACCTGGAAACGCCCTCAGGAATATACAAAATCAAATTCATCGTTTCTGTATTTGCATATGCAGAGAGCTAAAAATAAAAGCACATAATCTCTAAACTAAATCATCGAGAAGTTAACTACCGAAAGTGCATCGACAGTATTCTCAGGAAATAATCGTACTCAGGCGAATATGTACTGGGATAAAGATAACTTCATCATCTCTGAAATTAGAACCTCATGTCGTTGACCTTAAATTTCCTACACGCCTTACCATTTTTATTGTTCAACATCCCACTGTACCTCTGCCAAATCCCATTTTGATGTTTATTTACTACGTTTATGACACTTATAATAAACATGTTTATGAATTACTCAGAGCTTATCAAGCGTTGTTTCGGCCAAATGTGATTTCTTCGTAGTAATTTGCATAATGTGGAGTCGAATGAGTCATCTGCGGTTTTAGTACTTGGAAATAATTCCTTTCTTGCAATTTGGACATTTCGGTGGTATATAAGAATTCATATTATGTTGTAAGCTATGCCAAATGAAGGGCCATGAACTATGAAACAGCAAAGCCCAGTGATAATGATTTTCTGGAAAACTACCAATTTTCATTGCTTCTGTAGGAATATTAAAACTCCCCAAAGAGTCAATGATGCTGCCTAAAATGAAGCATTTGACATCAATATATGGACTATCATACCATATGATCAATATCGATATTGTGTTTATAATTATGATGCAGTAAATGCAGTAATAGTCTTAGAACTATGGCTTTAGATCGATTTATGTCTGTAAAAACAAAGTCTTTCCTTCATTAGTGGCGTAATTCAAACATTGTCTTTTCATCCCTGAACTGTTCTGCAAATCCATATTCTCTTCATGTGAACAATAATAATATTTATGTGTTTAATTTCAGGTAGCCGTGGAGTCTACAATGGAGCACCCCTATTTCATCTATGGCCAAGGGTGGGCCTCGTACAGCCCAGAGAAAACATTTCAAATTTACGGTCTCAAAGTGAATAGGTTACAAGTAGGCGACATCTTGGTATCATTAACCCCAAGGGAAACACAAGAACAAAAATATCAACAAGAAAGGAGTTCAACAGTTCTGACAACAGTTTCATCTGCGTCTCAGCCACAAGTTTCGTCAGTACTCTTAACAAGCTCAAACCAACACGAAAGTCAACCACAAACTCATCCATTGAACCTTCACAATTCGAATCAACCTCATAGGACTTTATCTCCAGATAGTCTAGCTGCAAGAAAACGAAGATGGTCAGCACCAGATCAAATTAGTGAAGATGAGATCAATAATAGGAGGCATCGTGGGGACTAGGTTTTCTTAAATTGACTGAATTGTTTTAATATGATCGTGATAGATCGTACTCGATGTTAAATTGTGCTACATTTACAAACGTTTTGTATATTGTATATATGTATTTTTGTTTCATGTTTGAATGATGATTTTGGGAAGTCGCTGTGATTCAACCAAGTACTTTCTGCTATTCTTGCCATTGAGTATTGCTTTACAGAGGTTGTGAATATCTAGGATTCTAGGAAATATGATACCTAGATTGCTTTTCAATAAAATTTTATTTCATAACTTTCAAGGATTTTTATTCATAAAACATAAATGATTATGATAGCTTTTCAGAATTGAATTCAATATGTGCTAGTTCTTTAAGGAGCTACACTTTGTTCAAAACAAACTAAGGTAAAAACTTTAGTAAATTTATTAAAAAAAACGTTTTACTTTTTTTCTACAAACCTTCAGTGTGTATATAAATTCCAAGAACAGAAATAATTGTGATAATTCAAGTTGAGGGGAACCACAAATCAATGCGGGCAAGACATTTTAATTTTCCAGTTTTCCCAGTTTAATTACTATTATTTTTCTTCTGCTATTCTTAACTTCTTCTAATTGCTAAAATAAAAATATCGAATGACAACTTTCAACTTGTTGTTACATGATTTGTTACTTCCTTACAAAATCATGGTGATTTCCCATATTTCATAATGTTTTGTTGTGCAATGATGGCTTGATGCAAGTGACACATTTTGATTTTTGAATAATGAATTTGAGCCATGACAATATATCTCAAATTGCCATATTAGAGCTGAATGTTTAATACGTAATAGTGTGCCGGTACTGAGAAAATAGAGTATTAGGTAAAGTGATTCGGAATAATAACAATCATCTGTTGAAAATTAGTGGGAAGTTTTTGTAATGTTATAATTAGAAAAAAAGTTTAAAACCGTCGATCTCAATTGAGACGTGTGATAGAACTGCTTTTAATGTTGTTAAATAAGATCTGTTTCTGTTGCCTCTGAGGAAGTTTCATCTAGTAATAGTTGGTCATATCTGCATCTCAATCTGTAAGACCGTCAAATATTTCAATTCATTCATAAACTGTACCTAGGTATACATATATTATTTCTCTGAATCTACTTAATGTCTCCACAAACTTTTTGATGTTTCTTTCGTAAACATTACCAAGCTATTGAATGAATACGGAAAAAATTCCGTTGAAATCTTGAAATTGCTGTCGATCACCAAAAGGAATTTAGATGTTTATTGATGCAGATATCATGAATGCATTATTGTTTGTTGGTAATTAAAGATTTCCTAATTATAAGGTTCAAAGTAATGAATATATTTTGTGCTTTCAAATGAATGATCATTTTCCATGTGAATTCTTGGCTGTGATACGATAAAATAAAAATTGTGGGTCATCTTTTCCCCCGAATTTATCGTATGGATCCTTAAACTACATACCTCACACCAGGCTTATTGTAGGAATATATTCTTAGCTATATTAACTCTCTGAATTGCTGTTGATTGGTTTAGATAGGTGTATTATCCATGGAAGGAACAGGATGTCTTCTGTGTAATGTATAAAAAACTGAAACAAAAATCACTTGAATATTTTGAGAAGAAAAGGTAAATGTGTCAAAATTTTGAAACTACAAGTACATTGAACCTTGAATCAGATTATTACAAATTTAATATAATCAATTAATACCAACTGCATATGTTCTTCGTATTTAATTAGTATGAGAAATTTAATGCTATGTTCATTGTGCTTGTTTGACACAGGAAATGTTGAAAAAAGAACTATGTATTATGTAGATCTCAATTTTGTTTTAAGTAGGTAAAACTCAAAATTAATCAACTACTTTAGTTTCCATTGATACTAATTCGCTTATATTTGATTCCACCTTACAGTACATACCAGAGTTTGAAAATTATTATTCATGAATTCCTCACAATGCAAAAATTGTTTGGTTCGTAAGAGCCAAAACAATGATTACTTAGAAAGAAAGTTATGATCAAATATAAATGTTTGTGATGTTATTTTGAGTTTTAAAGGCATTCTGTGATATATGATTTCTCTTTAGTGAAACGTAATTTTGTTTTTCTTTGAGGTAATTGGAATTCCATTTCAACTGGTTTCAATATGGATAGCGTAAAACACATTGTGAAATGAATGTTTCATTTGAACTCTTTGATACCAGCATATTTTGTTGTGATCGTACGTCGAAATATTGTAACTTTTAGCTAACAGTTATAGGCTCAAATAGAACAAATGAGAGTTCAAATGGAGTTATTATTATTTGGAGGAGACAATGATTTAACTGAAGTGCCTTGAAATGAGGTCTGACCTCTTAAGAATGTTATTTATGTAAAGGATCTATTGAAAAAGCTAACAGATTATGTATAGATGATATATATTATTTTACAGATACTTGTAAGGTGTGCCATGTTGTTCATGTGTAAAGCCGACTTGGCGATACATTCAACTAATAAAATAAGTTGAATATATATATTATATGTACTGAATTGGTTTTATTTCCATTTTGACTATTGAAAAAACCTATTACTCCTATACCTGTTGAATAATGTGAAATCTTATTCTACATTGAAAATTAACATTTGGAAGAACAAGCATTGAAAGTAAGTATTGCTATTACTTCATTAACTCATTGAATTAGCATTATCCTGAATTGATGAACATCAATTAATCCATATTTGGGCTGACATAAGATGCTTTATAGCTAATTCCTCTTTCAGTTATTTGCATAATCACTTCAATTATGAAATTGGTCAGCAAATGAAAAACTAAGAGAATTATGAACTATGAAGAATTAATAAGAAAAATGATGATATGAGGTCATCAGCTGAGAAGGCAGCTACCTATATAAAGTAATTCCTAATTTAAAAATATTCAGAAATATATCTGCTTAGCACCAAGAGGAATGGAAGATTAAATGGTTGAGCAGTTCTTTATGCCGAATATTGCTATGATACTGATATTATTGTGGAAGAAATATTTAACACACTGTTGAAGAATCCGTGGACCATCGGCTGACAGGTCTGGCCGTCCTAAAATACTTTCTCTCGAATGAAAAAATACTAGAAATTTTGAATTTTCAGAGTTTTGAATGAATCTGTGCTCATAAACTCCAGACTTCATTTCAGTAGGTACTTTTTCGAACCCCTGCCGAACAATATTTCTGTCTGCGCCACTGACAACAGAAATTGAACATATTGTTTTTGATTACATTAGGTATACATGCATATGTGATATGCATATACTCCCATAGATGTGGACAGAAATTGTTTTATATGCTGAAATTCACCGTCAATTAGCTTAAAATCTTCCCACAACGTAAGTTTTCATCCGTTTGGTTTCAATTCTGTTGCACTAAAACATAAATTTTAACGGGGAGAAAATAGTTTGGTCCTAAACACTACTAAAAGTAAAAATTTTTCAATATTTTTACATTTTACTTGTTCAGTTATTATCAACAATTCACAGTGTGTTTGGATAATGAAAACTGTTTATTTCGAACTGTTTCAAAAATAGCTGTAAATTTAAGTATCGTTCTATTCTACTTGTTTTTGGGAGAAAAATATCTTATTTTTTCATATTTTTCAGAGCCTCAACACATTGCTGTCTCACTGGAACCTGATTTGTAAGAAATGGCTTTTAGTACAATAAATGCTGTAGTTTCTCGTTACAGAACAGGTAAGCACGAGTATTTAAATCACTAATCACATGCATATATGGTTATAGTTTCTGTGCCAAATACAAAAATTGGATTTTTCGGCGGCTACTTTAAATCTTCCAAGGCGCACTCAACTGAGAATAAATGGAATTCCGAAAACTATTGAGGATGTTGAGAGAATTAACGTTGGTCGCGTTTTGCCTACCAATACTCTTTTGGGGTGCATATGTAGCAAAACAAGGTAAATCATCCCTAAACTTATTTTTCAGCTGAAAAATATAACATTTCGACAGAATCAAGGCTGCAACCACATTACATCAGGAATCGACGTGAATATGAGGATATAAACAGACGTCGTTTATATGAAAATAGAATTTGTACACTAAATAAAGAAGAGAAACCCATGATACCTCAAGAGGAGAAACACGAGATGACGTCCGAAGTAATAAAAAGAAGTTTCGCTCGTAGTTTATTCGCTAGATTTATTCCTTGCTGTAAATGAGAATTTGATTTTTTGACGAAATTCTAATAAATTCAATGAATGGATATGAGGGTCATACGACACATCGATTTTATACCATTTGTATAAGATAAATCGAGTAACTACATATAAGACTTTTAGAAAGGTTAATAACTCCTGTCTAAAAATATAATCATTTCAATCTTGATCTGTGATCGGCAATATTTTATTATGAATGTTGGGAATGTAGTATAAACGAGTTTTTATATATTGTGTAAATGTAAACTTTTTACGCCAGTTCATTAATGTACGGGTAATTGTTTGACAATTGTATATCTCAATTTTTTATACAAAAAATAGTTTGTCATTTATAAGGTTAAAATAAAATAATTTACGAGATTCGTTTTTCCCTATATTTTTTGTTTATGCATAGGTAGCCAAAACTGTGCAAAAACGAGCATTCAACTGTAGAATTGACCGAATTGACGTCTCATACTCATAGGGTACGTAGGTACATGCCGGAGATGCAAGGATGAGCGCGGTGGAGGTCGCGGTCGCGATCTAGTTATAAATCGATGCCTGGCCGTACATAATGCATCGATTTATAACTAGATCGCGACCGCGACCTCCACCGCATGTACGTACCCATAGATATGCATAGAAAAGAAACTTTGGTGTAACGACTCCTCCTAACTAAAAAGTAAAAATCGTTACCGAAAATTTTAGATCAAAAACGGCACTCTGGAATGTAGTACCTACCTACGGGTCCTAGCTACTTCGGGAATAATCCGCAATATTTCACGGTCGTGGCGCTACTAGGACTAGGGCTGCCAGGTCTCCGGAAACGAAAAGTTATTATTATTATATATTAGACAAGAGTTAAGAAAAGATTCTATAAACTCAAAGAAAATTAAAAATATATACAAAATGCACATAGCTAGCCAAAAAAAAGTATAATTTGTTCTCAATTTCAATTCTCGATTTTTTCAAATGGAACACCCTGTATTTTTCTCTTTCATGAAATTTGTTTTTCGAATGTCTACCTTTTTCACAAAATGTAATCGTTTTTTTAATGTGTGAAATATCTCTAAAAAGGCGGTTCAAGTATGGGACATACTTTGTGAAAAAGGTAGACATTATAGAAAAACGGATTTCATGAAAGAGAAAAATACATCAGTGTGTTCCTTTTGAAAAAATCGAGTTGTCGCAATTTAAGTGAATTGGTGAATTAGACACTCTGTATGAAAAAAATTTTCACTTGTTTACCGAATAATGAAGCTGACATACCTCAAGCTATAACTTCTGTGAACACAGCGATTGCTATAAGAATTTTGATGAACCCCTTAAAACACTAAGAATATCCTGAAAATACGAATTATGTGGCAAAGCCGTGATGAAATTTAAAAAATGAGGTAAAAGCTCTTGTTGTCTTCGAAAGAATTATGCAATGAAATTCAAGGTAGTCCATTTGAAAAAACTACATATTTTTCCGTAAATTTTTTTGACGCACCCTGTATATGTAAAATTATTTTCAGTTTGTAGATTTTTGTCAACCTTACAACCATATTATATAAGTTTTTTCGACACGGTATAGTTTAGGCGCTATTTTGAGCCGTACTCCTTGCTGACGCACCCTGTATATAAAAAGGGTGTCACACTGAAAAGCTAACAGATAGCTCTCTAAGTAGAAAAATCAATTTAAAATAACTCGGAAACGGGTTTGACTAAACATTTTCCCATAACACGACTTTTCCAAGAAATCCGACGGTTTTCAATGTGTAATAAGTATGTACATGGACGAAGCTAGATTTATAAATGGTTTTTCAACTAGAAAAAAATACAAATTCATTTTGAAATTGAAGCAGATATGAAAATATTTCAGGGGATATTTTTGTAGAGGATGAAGCTGATTTGCAGCGAATTACATCCGCAAAAACTGTGGTGCACAGAATTTCGACCTAGTGAAATAGTTCGAATTGTCCAGTAGAGAATGATTCTTGCGCTCAATGGATTCATGTTCTACCAATGGAATTAGCTGTTAAACAAAACACCAGTCATCTGCTTTGCTAGCGTATTTGATGCTGTATACCTAATTTCGCATCTTCCCAAAGTAGAAGTCCTTCATCTACTGCAGGTTGAATAAAAACAATTACACTTTCCAGGGTTTATTAATGAAAAATTTGTTAAAAAACTCATAACACTAATAACTTAAAAAATATACAAGTTAAAGAATGCTAGAAGACTCTATCTTGATAACCACCATCTTGTATAGTTGAAACAGTGGGTCTTGGCAAAGTATGATGGCGTGTTTGTTGGGTTGCTCGTCGTTGCGGGGCCAAAAACTCAAACATACTCTGAGTGTGGTTAGCAAGCATATTTCCAAGTTCACATGGCATCGGATCAGTCCAGAAGAAATCGTGATTTAATGCAGTGTCTGAATCAGCTCTTTTAATTGGATCCAGAACAAGTAGTCTGTCTAAGAGGTCAATAGCATAGGGATCTTTCAAATAGGGCTTTAGACGTTCCCTCACCTGTAACAAAATGTTTTTTGAGAAATATTCAACCAACCTTCTACAATAAAGAGGAGAAGAAGTCTGTTGGATCTAACCTTCCTCTTCTGAGTTTGTGGGAGTTCCATCTTTTTGAACAAGTCAAGATTCTCAACTCCAGGCCAAGCTTCAGGTGTTATGGATCCACACAATTGGGAGATGAGAGTTAATTGCTGGTGCTCACTATTTCCTTGCATTATCGGAGATCTAGTCCACATTTCGGCCATAATACAACCAGCACCCCACAGGTCTACAGGGGGGCCATAATTTCGTTCACCTAATAAAAGCTCTGGGGGTCTGTACCACAATGTTACCACCCTGTTTGTGAATCTAAAAATGATTTCTGAGAATGAAATGTTATGCATTGAAAGTGTTCATTTTGATGAATAAACTCTTGCTCAAAATTCGTTTATAGCTTCATTTTGAACACACGAAAGTACCATTTCTAAAAAACTTATACAGAATAATTTGTGGGGATGTCTGCAGGATCTTGCGATTAAGATACCAATGCTTATCCTTTACTTGCATTGCTTTGATGAGTCATTCTAAGTTCTGTACATTTTATACCATTATGTTCAATTCTTTTGATAAATATTCAAGTCAAATTATTACCTGTTGGGTCCGTTCTTGTTGATGCTGAAAGCTCTGGCCAAACCAAAATCAGCCAGCTTCAGAACACCATTTTTGGTGATAAGAACATTTGCAGCCTTCATATCTCTATGTAATATCTTATTGCTGTGAATGTAATATAATCCATTCAACAGCTGTTGCATTACTTTCTTAATTTCTCCTAAGCTAAATTTTACATTAACATTAGACAACAGTCCAGCAAGATCATGTTCACAAAAGTCAAAAACGAGGTAGAATGTTGAACGGTATCTATTAGCAGCTGATGCTTTAGTTCGGCAGATCTCAATCAAGTTCACCACATTTTCATGTTTCAATAGTTGTAGTATCCTAATCTCTCTCAAAGCTGTAATTGGAAACTGCAAAATCAAGACATTACTTCAATTCAGTGTACTATTCGAATTACACTTACACCTTCCTTCTCATTGTCCATGAGAACTTTCTTCATAGCAACAAACTTTTTTGGATTTTGTTTATCTCGAGCTTTGAACACCTCCCTACAATTCATAAATTGCTGAATAAAGGCTGGTAGACAATTAGCCATTGATCAATGAAGAAGAATTATTTTTCGTCATACATGCTTCTGACTGAAACCAAAATACATACCCAAAGGTGCCTTGACCAATTTTGGCCACTTTTTCATATTTTGTAGACTCGTCGCAAAAGGGAAAGTTGAAATTAGATATGTATTCCTCTTTCTCCCGCAAGCTCATCACCTGGGGAGGATTGAACTTCATTTCTCTGGAATTTCCAGGCTGCATCTTGAAGGATGGATATTCTTGTGAGCTTTAAGTTAGTATGTAAAACAGAGTCGCCATTATCATGGCCAACAACTTTAACACTATATATTTCGGTTTGAACCAAAGCTCAACACACACTTTATTGCATTTAAATAACAAAATATAACAAATAATCAGATAACCGTTGTCTTGTCATTGCAAAAGAAGTGAGAAGTCGGGAAAAGAGGAGAGAATGAAAATATGATGCGCACTGATATGCGCATACGTTGACATAAACAAATTATCTTCTTCTTCCACAATTAGCCTTCATGATCATCATGACTATTGGCGAATCCAAAGATCAAAGCGCCCTCTTTCGGCACAAATTCCAAACTACGGAACAAGTAATGCATTGAGATCTTCTATGTTTCGTGTGCTTTCGAGTTGTAATATTTTGTTTCATATCCAGGTATTCTTGAGTGATATTTCGAAGTTTTTATAATGTTCTGAACAGATAAATTAGTATTTAAATGAAAATTGTTGAGAAGGTATTTATATCAGTGTTATTCATTTAAAATATTATTTACAAAGTTATCATGTTTTAGGTTACAAGGCGTGTTGTTTGAGTCCAATTTTCTGGTGCAGTTTCAACTGCTGAGGAAGGTTAATACCATAATTATCAACAAGATGATATGATTATGAAATTGATCATCGTAATTCAAGGTACTGAGTTGTGCCTTTAACTTTCTGTAACACAGAAATTAAATAAGGTGAGTACCTGAACGAAGAGGGATTCATGTTTTAATGCTAATGTTATACATACAATAATTTTAGGCCTGTGGATTGATTATAGAACACTGAGTTGACTGAGTAAGCTAAGTAGTAAGTACTAGTACTGAAAGAAATTGTATTCAATTGTAACAGCAATGATTTCAATTGCTCGTCGAGGACAAATATAAACTGGTCCGTACGTTTTCATGAATTTCGTAAGAAAGAGGCCTTAAAACTATGTATCACTAATACCTTTGCTATAATGGATATATATATTGGACTGAAGAAAAGCATGGATAAACTATAGACGGAGAAAACTTGCTGAAAAGTTTTTCGTTTAGTGTTTCTCGAACTGCGAACAATATTTTTAGTGAATATATTAAGTATATAGCAAATATTTTGGAAGGTTCTATTCAGTGGCCAAGTTCTGAGGTTGAATTGATGAAATTAGTGCTTAACATTTTGGGAATATTCAAGTAATACTTGATTATAAGGCTATACCATACGTAGATCTTCATGTTTGTCATGTCGCATCAGAACTTATTCACATTCTGATCATAGTTTAGGCAGATGTAAATCTTTTTGTGTTGCTATTTTGTAGTTTATTCCTATGAAAATAAAGAACATTCAAAACAATAATTTATTTACATAATTTCCATCGAATACCTCGTGAATTGTCGATCCAATTAGAAGGGAGAAAGCAAATTTGTATAACAAAATTTTATAAACTCGACTCTGCACTGTTAATAATACATTAATTCACTGAAATTATCCACAAAATCATCACGAGAACTAAGAAAATCACTTAAAATAATCTGTTTTACATATCAAAACAACGTACCACGTACCTAGTGCACAAAAAAAATTGAAAGGGGCCCCCACATGGTTATTCCGGCCCTGCCTAGGGCCCCCCTATATGTGTTCTGTGGGCTCCCCACTTAACAAGTTTGTAGCTAACATGAACATGACAAGAGAGGTTGCCCTGTCTAGAATAAAAAGTTTTAGACATCTTACCTGTAGATTGAAATACGTAAAACGTAGCACAGTAAACTAGAGCATAAATATGCTCCTAGCAGTAAATATCGTCTTTAATCTTTCAGCATTATTTTTTATTTTGCCAAAGGTCCGTAATGATATGATAATAATGATAATAAAAAATAATATATTTCGATATTTCTAGATTGTGCATTCCCCTTCCTCCTTAAGCTACAATCCTGCCTACATTATCAAAGTAGGTAAATACTAAGATGTCTTTGAAAACATTATTATAGACCTGTCTTACAGACCACGGATACTTAATAACTCAAACAGTGTTTGAGCATTGTTTAAAGAGAAACAATGGTTTGAGTTTCCGTGATTATAGACATCTTAGTAAATACCAACTGAAATTACATTTTATAATTCATACTGAAAATAGGAGATTATCGGTTTCACGAATTCAGGTACCTACCTATAAATAGTATGCGTTTATTTGTGTGAAAGGTATGGATAATTATCATTGCTATTGATTGTATGCAATTATATGCCTTATGATTCCAGATCAGTTTTTCTGAAAGAGTGTAATTTACTGATTAAAAACTCGAAATCATGTGAAATTGTGGGCAAAGGGGCACACTCGGAATTGAATTCTATAGGTTGAAGGGAGTCTGAATCGACGTGTACCTACTGTTTACTTGACGAACAAAGATATTCAATATTGTCAAAAAGCTATGATAATGTATACTTTTAGAATATCCGTCTATTTTTTAGAAGACCTGCTAATTTTACGAATAGTAGTTATAGAGAAATCTAAATTTTCTATTAACTGTGAAAAATTATATTTTTTCTGTTCACCAACTGCCCTCTCTTCAGAAACGTTTTCCAGACACTACAATGAAATAAAATCCATTACTATATATTTTATTTATCTTGTTTCCCAAATGCAATACATTATACAGATTATCACTATCATACAGTAATAGAAATCACCGGTAAAAAAAATAATTGCAAACTTATAAAAACTTATTGTATCAGTTGAATTCATTATTACACAATATGATTTTTCGATGATTATTTTATACAATCTACAACAAACATCTATACAAAGGAAGTAGATGAAAACTTCGAACCAATTAGGTCTTCATTCAATCAGAATTGAATTTACAATTCAAAAATGAGGCGAAAAATCAGCTAACAATTGATTATTTCTTAAAGTATAAAGTACATTCATATTGAGTTGAAGTTATGATTATTTCGCCTGATTTCAATGAGTACATGAATGATGCTTGATATTTGTCTTTGAGGAGACGGAAAAACTCACATATATCAGGGAAATATTTTAATCAGGTATTTTTGATATATAGTTTGGTCAAAAGTGCTGATACATTCAAGTTATGAACCATTTGTAATAAAATCCACTGGGTAAATTATGTTTTTGAAATCAATTTTCAAAATGTTTGATTCTTCATTCATTTCGAAAGGATGTGTGGTAATGTCAAACAAGAATGTATAACAAAAAAAAATGTATAAATTTTTAATGAACAATGATGATGATGATTCACTAATGAGAATAGGTATATTAAAAACGATATTATCCTATGATTTCATTCTGTCCCACTTTCATTTACTGCCTGTTACGACGAGCAGCTGAAATAAATAACATCCATTATTTATTTTATATTACTATATGTATAGAGTATTCATTATTATAATAATAAAGGGTGTTACAATAAGATGGACCGATGTAAAACTTTATTACAACATGATAATAAATGATAGACTTTACCCTTCGAATATAGCCCCTTCAATAGTTGAATAGAATACATTGTGTTGGCGCTGATTAGATTTTGTTTAAGACCTTCTTGTCGATCGAAAATGTGAGCTGGGGTCCTACTTTTCATTTCTCCCGAAAGGGGTCGCGGTATTTTCCGTTGCTGCAATAGCACCAAGACCGGGAAATATTGCGGATAATTCCAGAACTAGGACCCGAGCTACGATCTAAAGTGCCCTATTTGATCTACAATTTTTCCATGCATCTACTCTCCAAACTAAATGTAACACCTTTTACTACAGGATTTTCCAAAATGAAATGTACCTAATCCAAACCCTTCAGAGGCTGATGCGACCTATTATTACTAATCCTAGTATTGAAATGTCAATAATTGACTTTTCTCAGTTCAAATCAAATAAACGATTATTGATGTTCTAACTTTGATAACTTCAATAACTTCAACTTTCATCGTCAAAGTTCATCCTCACTACTTCTTTAAAATGACTTATTATGCAATATATTGCATAAGTACTGTTTTAACATTAATGTGGGTAGTTTTGAAATGATTAGCCTTTTGATTGCATACTTTATTTATAACAAAAATTTCCTTGCACATCTGACATTCATTAATCAAAATCCAATGTACAAAGTGTAACAGCCAAATGGAATAAATTCGATAACGAATAAATGAGGGCGTGTTGGGAAAAACGCTCGGACATGTCGATGTGTAATTTTAAATGCGCATATTTTGAAGAAAATAATATTATATAGGGTGTTCCATGTGACCGTGGCCAATACCAACTTTCTTATTTCAAATGCAACCCCCTGTATATTAATTATTTTTTGGATTCTTCAGAGAATTCTAGACACAATTCATGCACAATGTCCTATACCTATCTTTAACTTTTTCGGAAGTATTGAGTGTTTTCAGATTTATTGCAAAAATCAACGTTTTAAATAAAAATTATTTTTTTCACAAATTCGGTACATTACACTTAAAACCTAATAAGTAATACTGATTATTTCTTAATAATTGAAAAAAACCATCAATGTAGGAAATGTTCGCCGCGAACGTCTTGGCAACATGCTAAGCTGGTGTAGAATTAGCCCGGGAGCCAGTGATAGTTTTTGGTGACCAATTTTAACCCTGGCCATAATTTGTATATAGCTTAATTTGTACTTGTCTTATAGCATAGTGACCGTCAGCTGGCGCACCAGTGGTGGGTTTGCCAACGGGAGCAACGAAAACACGTAAAAAAAATATTGAGTTTCAGTCATTTTAACCCTGCTGAAATTCACAGAAATGGTAGTTTATATAATTATTCGAATAAAAAAAATCGTCCGCTGGCTGTACGTTGGTGGAAAACCCGTCCGCTGGACATGAAAACTTGTTTTCCACCAACGTACAGCCAGCGGACCATTTTTTTGTTCGAATAATTATATAAACTACCAACTTTGTGAATTTAAGCAGGGTTAAAATGACTGAAACTCAATTTTTTTTTTACAAGTTTTCATGTCCAGCGGACGGGTTTTCCACCAACGTACAACCAGCGGACGACTTTTTTTATTCGAATAATTATATAAACTACCATCTCTGTAAATTTCAGCAGGGTTAAAATGACTGAAACTCAAAATTTTTTTTACAAGTTTCCATGTCCAGCGGACGGGTTTTCCACCAACGTAAAGCCAGCGGACGATTTTTTTTATTCGAATAATTATACAAACTACCATCTCTGTAAATTTCAGCAGGGTTAAAATGACTAAAACGCAAAATTTTTTTTACAAGTTTTCATGTCCAGCGGACGGGTTTTCCACCAACGTACTGCCAGCGGACGATTTTTTTTATTGGAATAATTATACAAACTACCATCTCTGTAAATTTCAGTAGGGTTAAAATGACTGAAACACAAATTGTTTTCGAAAGTTCCCATGTCCAGCAGACGTTTTCATGTCCAGCGGACGGGGTTTCCACCAACGTACAGTCAGCGGACGATTTTTTTTATTCGAATAATTATACAAACTACCATCACTGTAAATTTCAGCAGGGTTAAAATGACTGAAACTCAAATTTTTTTTTACAAGTTTTCATGTCCAGCGGACGGGTTTTCCACCAACGTACAACCAGCGGACGATTTTTTTTATTCGAATAATTATACAAACTACCATCTCTGTAAATTTCAGCAGGGTTAAAATGACTAAAACTCAAAATTTTTTTTACATGTTTTCGTTGCTCCCGTTGGCGAACCCACCACTGTTTAGCCAGCTGACCGTCACTTTGGCTAAGAAAACGACCAAATCAAGCTATATACAAATTATGGCCAGGGTTAAAATGACTGACTAAAAAATGTCACTGGCTCCCGGGCTAAATTGTCTTCTAACGTTACTCAACATTTCAGGCGTGGCTAATCGCAAGCGTTATTCATATCAGTTTTTTAGGTCGTCTAAGTTTGAGGGTTTCGTTTCGTATACGATACTTTTGACATATCCCCACAAAAAGAAGTCTAATGGTGTCAGATCAGGAGATCGTGCTGGCCATTCTATTGATCCGCGCCTCCCTAGGCTCCCTATCCACCGATTCGGAAAAATTTGGTTCAAGTACTACCGGACATTGATTTGGTAATGGGGCGGTGCTCCATCTTGCTGAAATCATATTATATTGGCAGGAACTTGTTGATTTGCTGGATCAGGATATAAGTTTTTGCTTACTTTCTTCATATCGAGAGGTAAATGGGAAATAAGTATTGAGTGTAATGTATCGAATTTGTGAAATGAGATAATTTTCATTTAAATTAATGTTAATTTTTGTAAAAAATCTGAAAACACTTGATATTTCCGAAAAAGTTGGAGATAGGATAGGACATTGTACATGAATAATGTCTAGAATTTTCTGAAGAATCGAAAAAATAAATAATATACAGGGGGTTGCATTTGAAATAAGAAAGTTGGTATAGGTCACGGTCGCATGGAACACCCTATATAATTTTATTTTCTTGAGAAATATGCGCATTTAAAATTACAAATCGACGTGTCCGAGCGTTTTTCCTAACACCCCCTCATTTATTCGTTATCGAGTTTATTCCATTTGGTTGCTACACTCTGTATCCTCTGGTTGTTTGAAAATATTCGCATTAGCGTCAATAATCTAATGTGATACATCAGCCATCTTGAATAATTCTTTCGATTTTGGAAAACTCTGTATAATTCAGATCTCATAATCATTAATTCAAAAACAATTACAGATTCTGGAGAAAACAAAGAATAAAAATACATATTGGAAATAAACTTCAAAATCAAGCATAACTGAACGAAAATAGAATGAAAAGTTTTTGAATCAAGTGAACGATCAAAGAAAATAAGAAAACATAAAATAAAATAAAACGAACCTTTTCCTTTACCTTTGTTCCCTTTATTACCTTTAGTTGGCTTGGCACCTTTTGGTTTGCATTTTTTTGTGATTTGCCTGTTTTGTTCGCATGAAGCATCACTATTAGGCTTGATTTTGTCCGTTCTGGTCATCATGCTTTGTGCGTTACATTCAGCCCATGTACCTTTCTCGTATCGGCAGGCTGAAAAAATAAGGAGAGAAAATAAAGAATGTGTAATAGAATAAAATTTAAGAAAGAGTCGAACTCCAATCTCCAGTTATAAAATGATTCTTTGTAAGGGAACTATTGCTTTTACGGACACAAAACAAGAGTTGAAAAATATTTGATCCCGGAGATATGGATCTTTTTCATCATTATGCATAAACAACCTCCCAACCTATATTGTGTATCATTCTTTCGGCATTCAATTCGAAGCTCATCGTGGAAAACTCCCATTTCGTCAAGTTATGATTTTTGTCAGAAACCACCCCAACAACCCCCAAAACTCCCGCCTTGAGTCTCCAAATGACAGAGGATTAAATTTCCTATCAACCCTGCAAGCTCACTGCTCTCATCAAAATCTGATTGCTATACCACCTGATTTCAGTTAGTTATGAGTTTTTTCCATTAGCCATTTTTTTGTCATTGAGTGTATGTGTGGATGTGGCATTAAAATTGAGGAACGGAAGCGATATTTGGCAGAATGATCCCCTCTAAGCTCATAAATGTGATTTTGAAATTTCTCCAGAAGATTGGCAACAGAGTCCTGAGGGAGTAATATCGAGGAAAAACTTCAGGCAGAAAAAAAGGTGACGGGAGGATTAGATGGAATTTATATTGAATTTCCTATTTGAGGGGTCCTCCTCAATTTTAAATCTAGCATGGGCGTCCCCAGCCTTTGAGCTAGGGGCAAAAAAATCAGAATAGAAATAATGAACTGATTTTCGTATATTATGCTATTATTTCATGAGTTTTTCAGGAATTTTTGAGCTCTATAATGAGGTCCTATAACATCGCCCTAGGACCCTCGATGACTCGAAATCCGAGGACTTCACGAAAGATGTATAAATTGCTTTACTCCATTCACTTACATAAATTATCCCGGTTGGCCAAGATTCAGGTTTATCAAGTTTTTTTTACTAAAAACTAACGCAGGTTGGCACTCGTGAAATATATGCAATGTCAAAATGATTCTCAGAGACGTTGCAAATGCTAAAGGTATTTAAATATCTTCTGTAGGCTTATTTCTCGAGAAATTCGAAAAGTGGGAAATTCCATAGCTCCGTCTGTTCGTTTAAAAGTTGTTCTGTCGGGTTATTCGAGTACTTTTATTCTTTTTTCGAATGAACTATCACAAAATAGCGGACTAGTCTGTCCATTATTTTTCACTAAAATTCCAACACTCGATTCTTGATTGACCGATCAGGAGCGCCCTACAGAAGAAAAAGTAGGCAGAGGGGACGCGAGAGTGAGACGCCAGTCTCGGTTTACGGCGTGAAAAGCCGCCAGCAGCTCTGGCGTCTCAATCTCGCGACCCCACTGCCTACTTATTCTTCTGTAGGGCGCTCCTGATTGGTCACTTTCATTAATTACTAATTAACTACGTTATCAAAAAATTTCAAACAAGGATTTTTGGGCTTAGAATATTGTCCCAATTTCGATCCTCTCAAGGGGGTGCGCGACTTCTGGGGCGGCACCCTGTTGAAATATTTTCTGAGAATAGGGACGGGTGAAATGGAAGAAATTTTCATTGGGACCAACTATTTATTGCACTCAAACACCTATATTATCCTTTCCGTCGACCATAGAATAAAAGCTCATTTTAACGCACTCGAAATCATCCATTAATGACGTATTTTAATGCATGATTTCTTATTAATGCATGATTGTCATGGCAACCGAACATGAAATATTCAGTCAGAGCACTATCGAGCTTGGTTGGAAATCAACTTCTGTCACAGAAGGGTATATTGACAACTCCATTCAAAATAAAATAGACTGCAGAAGAAATTTCAAAGTAGATAATACTTCAACCTAACAACCTCCACTTTATTCACACGTTCCTTATCGGATATCATAGGTAATTATATAAATGTGAACTTTATGTAAATATTCAGAATGTCACAACAAGTCCAATATTCCCTCTATGAATTTTTAGAATTGTTCCATAGGGAGCATAAATATTAATATATCGAAATGAACATAGGGATTTACATTATGTCAAATTTGTCTATTATGCAAAATAAAAATTCATTTCAATCGAGAATTCATATTCAATTCGTGATGAGGTCGACGGAAAAATCTTGTAATCAACTCGTTTATTAATTCAGCGATTAATGGTCTCAAACATTAACGCGCTCGCTCCGCTCACGCGTTAAAATATTTCGACCATTAATCGCTGTCATTAATGAACTAGTTGATTAAGTAACTATTTCACACTACTCCTCAATCTCAAGTTTTCTCTATATCGCTAACGCATCAAAGCAAAAACAAAGAAAATGATGTCACAAAAAAAATGGATAAAATTTAGAGAGACGTTGGTTCTCAGATACAAAAAAAATTATTGCATCAAAAATACTTACAGTTAAAAAAACAGCACCATATTGAGGGGATCGAAAGTGAACAATATTATAAGCCCAAAAATCCATGTTTGAAATATTTTGATAACGTAGTTAATTAGTAATTAATTAATGAAAGTGACCAATCAGGATCGCCCTGCAGAAGAATAAGTGGACAGTGGGGACGCGAGAGTGAGACGCCAGTACTTCTGCCGGCTTTTCACGCAGTAAACCGAGACTGGCCGATTGGCGTCTCACTCTCGTGTCTCCACTGCCTACTTATTCTTCTGTAGGGCGCTCCTGATTGGTCACTTTCATCTTCCAACCATGTTTATATACGTAAAATATTTCCAGTATTAACAGAGATAAAAGTTTCTTCAACATTCGCCAGGTCTTTGGAATTATTGAATTCACATAATATTTTCCCAAATTCACAATAACTACGACCTGTATGTAGAGAGGACAACGTTGCGTAGATATCTGACAAGAGAATGAATATAACCTAAAATTGTCAAAATATACACGGTGAAATGAGTCAGAATGTCATGGCCAACCGGGATGCTTCATAAAAGTGAATGGAGTATAGAGATTTTCGATCGAATCTTGGGGTTTCTGAATACATCTCACGTTATAATTCAGTTCAACTTCGATAGATCGCTGTACCTCTGACATATTTCATTGAAACCGATCTGCGGAAGTTCATGTATAATTTGGCTTCCTACCTCACCTCAATTAATTTGACTGATGCAAGAATTAGATCTAATACCCCAACGCACAAACTCGAGATTATCTGCTCAGATAATAAATCGGGCCACTGTATCAGCGAACAAGACAGCTGGAGTTGCATTCGGTCGATCTTCTTATACGGGAAATTGTCTGCTAACAATGGTCTGAGCAAGATTAAGGAAAGGAAACCGTCTTATGTAACACCACTAATGCCATTAGACCCGGCCGTTTTCCGTGCATAGAACAAAGGACTACACTCCATCTTCTTGTTATCTTCCGATGTTGCAGGATCTTTGATGTAGAAGCCAAAGATAATTTGCATTTGGTTCGTTTCATCCCGCACTATAATTCAGCGCATTCGTATCCAAAACTAAAGGATCGGAATAGCAAATTGTTTTACAAAAAAAGGCTGCGAAAAGTAACGAATAATTTTTTCATTCTCGTGAAATTTGTTTTTTTAGCAAATTTCTATGTGACTACAGACTTTTGGATGTAGATAATGCAAAATTTCAAAAGCAAAAAACAATACATTCGCTTTATTTTACTGAATTATTTGTTGCTAAGTTGACAGAACTGCTCCGTAATCCAGGAATCCAGGCGTTATTGGTTATTTAGTTTGTACAGTTGACTGTATATTTTGTCAGTTAATTTCAAGTGGATTTTGGAATTTTTATATTGGATAAATATATTGTACAAAGTATCTGTCCTAAATTTGCATTGCAAATTGAATTTCGGACGGATAATATTAAGTCAGGCTTTCGGTGAATGGGTTTAAACAAAAACAGATGCGTGGTACAGTTCATTCAAAGCGATTGAGATGTGGTGGAAGATTTATTTCGTTTTAGCCGACCATCAACGGCGTCTTCAACTGAACTCAACATCGAAATAGTAAATGAAAATCGTCGTATTCTGAGGCTCACTGACATCTCTCTTGACAAGAATTTTTGATTTCCAGAGAATCTCCAATTTTTAACTTTTTTTCGAATTTCGTTAATTATATCAATTTCGAAGATTTCCTCTGAAAGACCTGATCCGTATTCTCCGATAAAATATCAGATGAGCCGCGCTGCTCTCCGTTCCACTTCGATTTCATGAACGCCCAATTAATTAACTGAGAATAGAAGGCAATCAGCTTTCAACTATAACCCGAAGTTCCGAGTGATGAATGATTACAAACAGAAAATATTTGGAAACTTTTTAATTAGACCGGCTGAAATGAAAAGCAGTTGTTTGTTGCGAATCGAGGATTCACAGATTCGCTAATGAAAATGGATGGAGGATCCCTCTCTTTCTCATCTAGTGCTCCGCGCAAACTACAGTTATATTAAAAGGCTTCCTTGAAGAGGAATCAGTTCCAGATTCAAATTGCACAAATTTACGGATAACGGTTCATGTTTTTGAAAGAACCGGTTTTTTGGGAGATTAAAAGTTCTCAAGGGTTCTGCATTGATAGAGTCGTTTTCGAGTTATTTTTTATTTCATCCATTAAGATTTGTCAAAAAAGTTCGAGAATTAATCAAAATCGATGCATCAATACTTGATGATACAGTGAGAATACGAAAATTTAAAAACTGACACCGAAGCAAACATGAACTGAAATTACGAGTATTTTAACGTTGTGAGACTATTTGGTTCGAACTACGCCTTAAATCTATATATAAAAAACAAAGTTGTTGGTTACACCATTTATAACTCGAGATCGGATGGACTGTTTGTTATGAAATTTCATTTATGGATTCGTCTGCGGCCTGGTTATTATAAAAAACATTAAAAGTTAATTCTAATTGTATTTAGTCACCTTCAACACCCTTTATAAAAAAAATCGATATTTGGAACGGAATATCTCTGGGATGTGAAAGTGTTGCGATCTTCACAAAAACCGCAGAGTCATCTCATAAATATATAATGATCCAAGTTGAGTTCTGAAACTCACCGGGTCCTGAATTATATTCCCGCAAGGAAGCAAAAGACCTCAACAGAGTCCCCTTTAATATTCTGACAGTAATGAGTATTCATTGCAGAACTTTTTGACAGCACAGTAAGGGAATCAAAAAATATGTAGGAGAGGCTGGAACACAGATTTTATAGGGGGAAAATCAGCATTTATAAGCAGAACCTTTTTTGTTATCTTCATTTGTTGTGAGCCAACATGACACGTGTAACGTTTCTGAGATTTTTCAGAATTTCCATTGTTAATATCTTTATGTTGTGAATTGAAACAAACGAAATTTGTACTTCAGTGTGTTTATTCAATGTGCGAAAACCAAGCGCTTTCGACCTACTAAGTCATCATCAGAATTACCCGTCCAGGAATAACAACGTAGACATCAGATAAGAAGCAGACACATCAAGACAAATAGTCAGGAAAAGTCACAAAATTCATGAATCAAAAACGATCTCGCGAATAATCATTAACAATATATTCTTTATGTTATCTTCGATGATCTGTTGATCATCTTGAATTTTATAATATTGAACTAGCTGAGGCTAGCAGTTGAAGTAGCAGAAGTAGCTAGAAGTAGAATTTTCTGATTCCTCTAGGAGTAATCACCTGGGAGGGATCTATGTGGCATAGCATTATGATCGAGAAAAACGAAATCCCGCTGTTTTTCGATGAGTTTGCAATTTTTTTGTAGAAAAATGGTTACAAATGAATCATTCCAAGTATTGCCCATTGTTAGCTACAACCTTAGACCATAGAAAGAGGAGACACCGAATCTCTTCCATAAATTCGAGATTTGGTGAAGCCAAAACTAAATCAGTTTTCAATGAGTGGAACGAATATAGCCTGAAGGATAGCAATATCATTAGATACTGACGTGGTAACATTGCAGAATTTAACTTTGAAGGTTCCAGTTTCCAGTGGCGTAGTGTTATCGGTATTGAAGAATGGAAATGAAATTACAAATGAATTATCTCTTTTTGACGAATTCACACAATGTTCCGACCATTGAAACAGATTCTTAGTCAGGTAAACAGAGTCAGTGAAATTCTGAAAATCGAATAATAACGCCACCGTAACTTAGAAGGATAAGAATAGAATATACCTGTGTTAACTGAAATCAGGATTCAAATAGTCCAATTTACCACAAACAAGACACAAACGAACCATTTTTTTAACGTATTTCGCTGGTAAAATTGAGAAATGAATCCAAATTTCAAATTTTTTTTCGCGATATCATGATAACACTGTTCAAACCGTCATTAGTAACACAAATTTAAATTAGTCGCGCGACTCATGATTGAAAAAAAAAATTTAATTGATTCAGAAAATGCATCTTCTGAAACATGAATATTCTTAACATTTTACGAGCAGTTTATTACGTTTGCTTCATTGACGTTATACACAGTGTAACAGCCAAATGGAATAAATTCGATAACGAATAAATGAGGAGGTGTTAGGAAAAACGCTCGGACACGTCGATTTGTAATTTTGAATGCGGATATTTTTCAAGAAAATAAAATAATATAGAGTGTTCCATGTGACCGTGGCCAATACCAACTTTCTTATTTCATATGAAACACCCTGTATATTATTTATTTTTTGGATTCTTCAGAAAATTCTAAACATAATTCATGTACAATGTCCTATACCTATCTTCAACTCTCTTGGAAAATATTAAGTGTTTTCAGATTTTTTACATAAATTAACATTTTGAATAAAAATTATTTTATTTCACAAATTCGATACATTACACTCAATACTTATTTCCTATTTACCTCTTGATATGAAGAAAGTAAGCAAAAACCATTACTGAGAAGAAATGTTGCCAAGACGTTCACGGCGAGCATTTTGAACATTTCCTACATTGACATTGATGTTTTTTTTTTAATAATTAAGAAATAATCAGTATTACTTATTAGGTTTTAAGTGTAATGTACCGAATTTGTGAAATAAAATAATTCTTATTCAAAACGTTGATTTTTGCAATAAATCTGAAAACACTTAATACTTCCGAAATAGTTAAAGATAGGTAAAGGACATTGTGCATGAATTGTGTCTAGAATTCTCTGAATAATCCAAAAAATAAATAATATACAGGGGGTTGCATTTGAAATAAGAAAGTTGGTATTGGCCACGGTCACATGGAACACCCTATATAATATTATTTTCTTGAAAAATATGCGCATTTAAAATGACAAATCGACGTGTCCGAGCGTTTTTCCCAACACGCCCTCATTTATTCGTTATCGAATTTATTCCATTTGGCTGTTACACTCTGTATGGGGACAACGTTGCTATTCGCCACAAGGTCGAAGAATATTAATCCGGTATTCAAATATTACAAAAAAAGTCCACCGAGTTGCCATTATTCCAATCGCGGGATGGGACCCCATTGGGAGGGTTTCATCTTCATTCCCAAGCAATTTTATCGACCTACGATTGGGGAATATAAATCAGGGTAGTTTTTGCGCTTAACTTCCGGTGTGCTCACCCTGGCCGCTAATAAATTTCCTAGTTTTGACGTTATGTCCCGTTTTTAATGAATCTTCTCATATAAATAATGAATTTCGCGATTCCCCGTGCTCGGGCTAATTGCATCATCGGTGAAATATTGCAGCTCTTGTTGCTGCGTGATATCGGCCGAATACTGATTCGATTAGAAACGAAAACCTGGCGGCCAGGAAATTGAATAAAGGAACAAGTAGAGGAATCATGTATTTTCTCGGAGCTGTGTATCTCAGTTGCATGGAAGCACAACAGAAGCCACAGCCCTCTTTATACAAGCCGCGAACTTAGTTTTCAGTTGTGAACAACGTTGCACTGGGCAGAATTTGAGCTCTATGCAATGTGAACAAGCCAAATGAAATAAATTCATTATCTCAGTTACTGAGTTACTGTAAACCAGTGAACTCTATACTACCTGGAAAGGACCCGCCTCGGGCGAAAAGTGAGGCCAAACCACTGCATAGGCAACCCGCAACTGTTAGGGATACCTATCTCTTTCTAACTCATGTCGGTTAATTGAACCACCGCGCATTTTATTTTTTTAAATTAATTTTTGAACAAATGTGATTATTTTTTCTCAATAGATTTTCAGGAAAAAAGTAATAATGCAAACAGTACAACGTTCATGTAAAATTTTTACTGTTCTTCCACGATGTTGATAAATAAAATGAATTGAAAATTAGAAACGAAATTTATCTTTTTCTAACTCATGTCGGTTAATGGATCCTGGAACCACCGCGCATTTTATTTTTATAAATTTATTTTTGAACAAATGTGATTATTTTTTCTCAATTGTTTTTCAGGAAAAAAGTAATAATGCAAACAGTACAACGTTCATGTAAAATTTTTACTGTTCTTCCGCGATGTTGATGAATGAAATGAATTGAAAATTAGAAACGAAATTTATCTCTTTCTAACTCATGTTGGTTAATGGAACCACCGTGCATTTTATTTTTTAAAATTCATTCTTGAACAAATTTGATTATTTTTTTCTCAATTGTTATTCAGGAAAAGAGTAAGAATGCAAACAGTACAACGTTCATGTAAAATTTTTACTGTTCTTCCACGATGTTGATAAATAAAATGAATAGAAAATTAGAAACGAAATTTTTATTTTATTTCACAATTCATTGCTAATACTATGAACCTAACAATTATTAAATAAAACAAGTAAAACAAGAAAAAAATGATCCCCACAAAGTTTGCTACTTCTGGATGGAGTCCAATTCTTCCAGCGAACTGCCTTGATCCATAGCTTCAGGATATCTGGTCGTTTGAATGGAAAACTGTACCAAATTAATTCACTCTTGCTAGCAAGTCGCTAATTATTCATTAAATAGCAAAATCTAATATTATCAATTCACCCGTGAAAAGATATTTTCCGATAATCGTACTCGTTTTTGCATCCAAATCAATATAGTTCAAATCAAAACTATTGCCGAAGCAATCAACAAATTACACCAACGCAATATGCTGCTTTTTAAACCACACACGAGGAAGGAAACGAAACTAATAGCACAGTAGAACACAAAAAATGTATATCTTCACTGATATTGTACGTATTTAACAAAAAGAATCCCCAAACTAATTAATTTTCACTTTAACCTCTTCCAGCCCATAGGCACATATGTGTACGTTTGAAACTTATCGGCCTCACATTAGTGCATTAGTACCAATCGCCTATTTCAGTGGCACATATGAGTCCACATTAACTGCTCTCATATCCCAATTGAAATGAGGAGCAAAATCGCTTGTACGTGTGCCTACAAGAGGTTTCGCGCCCTCTGTAATGAATTCCTGGGTTTGTGTCATTTCTGCAGTTCTCTCTTACGCATTTTTTGGGTGATTTACGTGAAATAAAAATGGGTTAGTAGATAATCTATAACACTTCTTAACCTCGTCTATGGTTTTAGTTTTATTCGGAGTGATTCTATTCGCTCAGAAACTGTTTCAACACTGTCTATCTAGGATTCTTTCCATTTCATGAATCATTATAAGACCTGTTTCTGTTGTAGATTTCTTGTCAGAAATATCGACAACGAGTTTTTACGGTAGGAAAAAAGGAAATATCAAAATTTTGAATTCAGATTTGGACCATAAGACACATATGTGGACAGTTTTTTTTTTCATTTTTCTCATAGATATAAAAAACATTTTTTAATTAATTTTGACTGACATGTAATTAAAGTTGGAAAGTTTACCATCAAAATAAATTTTTTGTTCCCGATTTTTTTTTCAAAAATAATTCGTCCCTGAAGAGGTTAAAGATAATTTATGCATACAACCGTAATTCATTTGACTGAGTAAGACAAAGATAGGTTACCCTAAATAAGGCTATCTCTGTTTCAGCTGGCCCTGCCTCACTTTACGTTCAAAAGTATACGGTCGGATCCGTTCCAGGTACATAGTATACAGGGTCTTTCACGAGGAACCTCACCCATATTTATACGGGAAACTACTGAACGTATTTTCATGAAATTCAGCACTTATAAGTATTCCACGATGCTGATGAAATCTAAAATATTTTCAAGGCATGAGCACCTCCGGTTTTTCCGGAAATGACATCAACTTCCGTTTTTCAAATTAGAACACCATTTTTTTATTGCAGAAATAGATTCCTTAGAAAATTTCAAGTTATTTTGATGTAACATTTTTCAGTTTTGGTTGGAAAATTCTCTCTGAGCGGGAAAATTCGAAAAAAAAATCGAAAATAGAGCTCCGCTGAAACAAGAATAATGGATATTTTCTGAGTTAATATCCACTTTAGGGTAAGGGTGTGATGCATACACTCACATTATTTTTTAACGTAGATTCAATATCTGCCATAAAAAAATGGGGTTCTAATTTGAAAAAATTGATTTTTCACGATTTTGTCATCCCTAACTTTGAAAGCGATTTTTTCAACCCCTGTATCATGAATCGCGATTTCGATTTTTAAAGTGGATACATCAATCTTACATCTTGAAAAATCCCAAAAATGAAAATTTTCCATCCAAAAACCTCGAAGTTATTCTTGTTTCAGCGGAGCTCTATTTTCGATTTTTTTTCGAATTTTCCCGCTCAGAGAGAATTTTCCAACCAAAACTGAAAAATGTAACATCAAAATAACTTGAAATTTTCTAAGGAATCTATTTCTGCAATAAAAAAATGGTGTTCTAATTGGAAAAACGGAAGTTGACGTCATTTCCGGAAAAACCGGAGGTGCTCATGCCTTGAAAATATTTTAGATTTCATCAGCATCGTGAAATACTTATAAGTGCTGAATTTCATGAAAATACGTTCAGTAGTTTCCCGTATAAATATGGGTGAGGTTCCTCGTGAAAGACCCTGTAGAGTTTAGTGCTGTAAACATTCATGAGATATCCTGAAACGCGTCGAAGTTAAATTTCAAAGTGTCATTCTTTCACGTACAAATGAGAATTGGGAACCCTTTGAAAGACGAGTACCATCCCCAATTTTTCCAATCGGCTGTAAGAACTTGTGATACACCGATTGAAAGGTCGAGCCATTTTCCTACAGCAACCAAGATAATGAACTCAAGGGCGTAGCCAGGGGGGGGGGTTTGGGGGTTCAAACTCCCCCCGAAATGTTTTCAGTGTTCAATACTTGCTACAGAAAGCGACCCTCACAATTCCCGGCACTTACAAAGTCAATTGCCAAAATTTCAAAACCCCCCCCGAAATTAATTCCTGGCTACGCCCTTGAAAGAACTCATTCCACTTTATGGCCTCCACATGAAGTTCATGACCTGCTTAATCACGTTACTGTTAGATCTTAGATCAGAGACTGCGACAATGAAAAATTGTTTCTTCTTTCAGCTAGATCCTTGAGGTCTCAAAAGTTCCCCCTTGGTTCGAATATTGCCATTACACATGTTGAAGAAATACAAGACCTCGAATAACCCACATCAAAACTACCTGATAGATAACGAAAGGGCTCGAACTTGAAAACAAATATTTACATTCTCGTAATTTGTGAGCATAACCATTATCCACAACGGCACATCAGGTCTAAACGTATTAACTTAGGGCTCAATGGATTTCATTGATTAGTTAATAATTTGCACTTTCCACATCATTTCATTAGGTAAACCCACACCAAACATGTTGCACTAAAGTTTATTGTATACAAACATGGTAAACTGGCTTACAGGTAGATCATGAGAGAGAGAATAAACAAAGGTAAAATCTGCATTAGCAGTCTCATTGGAAAACCTATATTGAATTGTTTAATGGCAACAATGAAAAGTTCCGAGATTATTAATGGACAAATTATACTATGAGAGTAGATGGTTGGTATTGAAGTTTTCTCGATTTACGGAATATTAATATCAGGGAAAAGCGCGCACTAGACACAATATTATCTGCAGAAAACTCACCAAGTGAAGGAAAACCAGATTGATTGTGAGTAAGTGAGTTGGTATGCCTGCTAGCATTTTTGAAAAATTTTTTGAACTCTTTCAACCACCATGCAAATAATAGAAAACAGCTGTTTCGTAACAACACGAGACATCATTCATAAAAATGAGGAATAGCAATGGGGAACAATGACCTCGCTGAGGAACACCTGGGGGTACAGTAATAGGACCTGACTCAGCACCACTCACACGCACCAGTTTAAAACCCTATCACCCAAGAAACTTTTCAACGAAGACAAATTAGAGGTAGATATATCTTCTGATGGTTGATGGTTATTCAGTTCTCTATAAACCTCTAGTGAATGAGTAGGGATACTATCGAAGTAACGATTTAGAAAATACTTCAACCTAACGCATTTGCCCTAAGCTCATAAGCTCAGGAAGTACAGACTTAAACTCCAGCATAACCATCCTTAAAACATAATATCTGCGGAAAACGCCACAAAGCCACAGGCCTTATACCTCTCGAGCAAACGAGCAGGAGTAACACAACTTTTATTTGGCTATGGGTCAGTTTATATCGGTAATTCAGATTTACAATGACTCTCCCAACATATGTGCCTCGGAGAGTTCCATAAAATGCTCTCAAAGTTCGCCCAATCTGTTTTAAAATTTATGTTGCTTTTAGCGAACCTTTTGTTTCGTGCTTAAGCTTCCAGAAGTTCGGGAACTGGATCATTAGCTCCGAGAATTTTGCAGGATTGTATATAATGGATTTTTTCATAATTCGAATACGTATTGAATGAGTTTGTGTTCAGTGTGCTATTTTGGAAAGGATCATGCATCAGGTTCCAATGCTGGTGGATAAAATAATACCAACCTCAGAATGAGCAATCTAATTTGTAAATCTCAAGTAATCGTTCTTCATAGACCTGCATCCTTATTTAGTTATCAACTTTTTCAACAACAGTATGTGTTCAGAACTCGTATTTTAATGTATTTCATAATAACACAAAGCTAATACTGCGAATGGATTTCTTCGGTGAACAAGAAGAAAAACCAGAGATACACTCTGTGGTCTACAGTTCTCGAGAATCCACCTAGCCAATAACAATTATTCTATTCGCTAGTCCAAACCAGTTAAGGGATCCACTCACGAGGCTACCGATCCGGGCGTTTTATGACATTTTTTGAGACCACGTGCGAAAAGAGATTTCGAATCCGAACAAAGCACTCGCCTGCACAATCTTAGTTGAAAATCCACCTGTTTCCAAAAACCGAATTCGATCCATGAGACTCAAATACGTACAACACATACACGCGTCTAGCAAACAAGCGAATATATCTCTCAAGCCAGCATAAACTGTGAGAACCATTCTTACGTTCTTTACTTTGTGGTAAATTGTGCAGTCTCAAACACAGGGTGAGAACATATATTTCAACTGTAGATCACTCTCATCAAACGAAACACTTTTTTCCATAACATTTTTCAAAATTCGGTTCCGTTTGAAAGATAGAGTGTGTCAAAAATCCATTGAAAAAACACTTTTTTTTCACATCTTCGGAACCGTCATTTCGAATGAATTGAATTTTCGTTTAATCTATTCATGTACTGCGTTCGTTATTACCAATCCGGGAGTGGAGCGAGAGAAAACGGACACAGAACATCTAATAAATACGGATCTATCTCTCTTTCCCTCTTTCAGCCAGAGAGAGAGATCCGAATTATTAGATGTTCTGTGGAATTATAGATTTTATACCCACAGTTTCTATCAAAAATTTACCGGTCAATCTTGCAGTAAAATATTGAAAATGAATGTCAATGAAATACAAAATTTAGAAATATGAAAGTCGATATAAATCACGTATTGAATTGAAATTGATGAAAAATAAAATTATGCTTAGCACAAAATAATCTGTGGCGATATTTCTACCTAAACAACTTCCTCTGTGATAATTTGCTGCCAACTACCAACTACATAGTAAAAAACTTCTGCACACAAAATTTTTTATACACTCGACACTACACGGTTAATATTATGTTCATTAATTCTATGAATATCCTCACATAATCATCACGAGATCGAAGAAAAACTCCTATAATAATCACGTTCTCCTTTCATAACAACATAGCTCTAGAAAATATTTCCTCCATGTTTTTTTACACATATTTCGCAGCGCCTCCAACGGTAGTTGAAATCACCAATATCCAACGACGGTTGACGCTATACGCATGCGTCGATTTCTTGTATTTAGGGCCGATTGCACCGTAGACAAATCTGTAGATTAAATTCAAAACCTCGATTAGTGTCTATTGATTATCATAGACACTAATCAAGGTTTATGATTTAATCTACAGATTTGTCTACGGTGCAATCGGCCCTAAGAAATGGCAGAATTCATAGATATTTATACTATGTTTTCCGAAAAATCAATAAGTCTACTTAATAGCTCTGTGAAATATTCATAGAAGATTATTGTTTTGATTATTGTGAATAATAGGTTGATATACTCGATTGATCAAAAATTAAATGAAAAACCTTTCTTTACGAGATATTTTTGGGTTATCGAGGAAAATATGAACAAGTTATTAGTGTTCACGAAGTAATCTTTAGGAAAATCGAATAAGGAACTTTTTTGCTTGGAGAAATATGGTTTTTAAATTGTAGTTATAATCATACAAAACCAAGTGTTTTTGTTAAGAAATATATCGTATTTGTGACATTTTTATTCCAATAGGGTAAGTACTTGAGTATTCCCTAAATGTATCAACTCATTTTCAATCGAGAAATATAAACTTTGCATTAATTCCAGAGAATGGTATCAGGCACGTATTCGGCCCAATTTTATCCAAACGACTATATCTTAACAGAGCTGAATTTGGAAAAATGGAAAATGAAAAAAAGGGTTTTTTTGGCCTCAAGAATCTACAGTTAAGATATATGTAGGTACAAGTCAAAGATTCATTGAAGCGCGTAGGAAAAGTCAACCGATAGACAGGGCCGGATTAAGACCACTTGGCGCCCGGGGCACAATATATTTTTTCGCCCCCACATTACAAAAATGATCATTTAATAAAAAACGAACAGGGATATCTTCATGATGAAGTTTTTTTTTCATCGAAAAGTAACAGCCAACAAAAATTATGAGTAAATACGGATATATCGTACAGGCAGTTGCAAAAAAGGGGAATGAAAAACTTATATAAAAAAAAATATTTATATATATATATACAGGGTGTTTCACCATAAACTGGACTTCGACGCATAAGCGAGATACAGGGTGTTTAATGTCTACTTTGAGCAATATTCTGATAACTGTGGTGAGTTATGCGTGGCATTTGAAATAACGGATACTGGTCACCGAGCTGGTCACATCTTAGTATTTTTCAGAGCTCAATTCAATTGTGGTGTAGAATTCTGAAATGAAAATTTCAGAATGGCGGAAAGCCTGCCAAGTTGGAATATTTTTTTTCTCGGTTGCCAATTTGGAAAGAACTATTTCAACGTACTAGATTTTCTAAAATTTTACGTGAAAGAATTTTTTCGAAAGTCGAACTCAACTTTTTTTTACATGTCTTCAGTGAAAAAAAATTTCGGCCGAAATTGTTGAAATTTCATGGTTGAACTATCTTTCATTCTGAATACTGAGGTGAAAACAGAATCAAACAATATCCATTGGTTTTCTTTTTGTAGCCTTCCAAAAATTACGCTCGGAGAACTTTCATGATTTTTATTCAAAGAACTGGAAGCCGTACGGAGGCCAAAATTGTGCGAATGGGCTACCAGAATGACCTGGACGGAAATATGAATTTATTAACCAAAAAAATTTTTTTCAAAAAACTTTGGTAGGATTCGAACTCTCTACGAGTATGAATTGGGTTTATTTCAATCTTCTAAATTTCCGTTACCAAAGCGACGCTAGTTAATCGAAAGTGGAGTGTTCGATTCTTACCAAAGTTTTTTGAAAACAATTTTTTTGGTTTATAAATTCATCTTTCCGTCCGGGTCACTCTGGCAGCTCATTAGTCTAAATTTGGCCTTCGTACGGCCTCCAGTTTTTTGAATAAAAATTATGGAAGTTCTCCGAGCGTAATCTTTGGAAGGCTACAAAAAGAAAACCAATTGATATTTTTTCATTCTGTTTTCACCTCAGTATTCAGAATGAAAGATAGTTCAACCATAAAAAATTTCAACAATTTCCGCCGAAATTTTTTTCACTGAAGACAAAAGAAGTTGAGTTCGAATTTGGAAAAAAAATTTTCACGGAAAATTTTAGAAAATCTAGTACGTTGAAAAAGTGCTTTCCAAATTGGCAAGCGAGAAAAAAATTATTCCAACTTTGCAGGCTCTCCGCCATTTTGAATTTTTTTTCAGAATTCCACACCATAATTGAATTGAGCCCTAAAAAATACTAAGATGTGACCAGTATCCATTGTTTCAAATGTCATGCATAAGCATAACTCACCACAGTTATCAGAATATTGCTCAAAGTTGACATTAAACACCCTGTTTCTCGCAACTCGCTTATGCGATACCAAACAGAAACAATAAAATAAATTTACATGATCGGCATTCACAAAACTACAAAAGCGTTTATTTCCACACAACAATTCGTTTTCGATGCGTGCGCTTTCTATTCACCATGTAATGACTAGTCACCCGAGTGTATAGAATATGCGCGGAAGCTCGGACATCGAAGAGGCGGTGGGGGGCGACCGACGCGACGGTACAAGAGACATCACTCCCCCTATTTATGAAAGAAATCGCGAACATCGTTTGTTTGACCTTGAAAGTCATAGGTGAATGACGAGGTCTAATCGAGGGGTGCCATAACAGCCCAGCTTGTTGTAGTTAAATTCAAGGTCGACGAACCAATGTTTCGCGCCAAGCCGAAGTGATCTCTCTTGTATCTACTCTTTGCCTATGTTTCTATATAGTGTTTGGAATCGCTTTTCACGATTTCAGTGATTTCCGTATGTAGTTAGCAACTTGATGAATTCGCCCCCAATTCTGAATTCGCCCTGGGCCATTGCCCTTTTTGCCCTGGGGTTAATCCGGCCCTGCCGATAGAGGCGCCACCGTGCATTTTATTGAATATCTCCATAGAACTTACATTATCTCTATGAGTTCTATGAATATCTCCCAAATTATGAATGAAATGTACAATGGCGCTCTCTATCTGAAAATCGCAGAACTATGAAATTAGTGAATATGTGGGTAAAGCAGGAACTTTTTCCCGCTAAAATTTGAATTTGGCCATTCTCTGCCAATTCCGTATTTCAAGTTGTTTTTCTGAATGAAATTATCTGTAGATTCACTTTTAATCGAGAGTTGAACTATTTTCATGGGTCTTTCGTTTGAAATAAAACAGAAGCAAGGGCGGTCCTACGGGGGTAAAGGGGGTAATTACCCCCCCCCCCCCAGAGCACTACAACCAATTCGATTTTTTAAATTTTATTTAAGAAAAAACTAACAAAAAAAAAGTTTCATAATCTTTTCAATTTTTCATTCAGTTATTACCCCCCCCCAGGAAATCAGCCTAGGACCGCCCTTGAACAGAAGCATGAGTTGGCTCATTTTCTTATATTTTTCAAAGAAGGAAATGAACTGTTGAAATGCAATTAATCTCAATTATTTCATTAAGAACTCCAATCCTTTCTGAGTTTCCCCACAAAATTTCAGTTCTCAAAGTGAAACCATTTTCAAATGCTACTTGAAATAAAAACACATTGAATTCCCACCTTAATAGGCAGACTAATAGTATATTCTGTAACAAGGGCAGAATGAAAATCCCATACGAGTGAATCATTCCGAGGGCGAGCCGGAGGCGAGCCTGAGGAATCACGAGTATCGGATTTCCATTCTAACCGAGTAACAGACTATACTTTCTCCACGACGAAGTTAGATAATTAATCTTTTAATACTAAGATGAATTATGACGTTTCGAAAACCACAATAAATATGACAATCACAGCGGCTGACACATAGATTATTTCTCTATGTTTTCTAAAGTGTTACAGAATGAATATTCTCACACACTGTGCGAGAATGAAATTCAGTCGAAATGCTTAAAAAACAAGGATTTTACTTAAGCTCGAATTGGTTATTGGTGGTAATCTATAAAGGGCGAAAACCAAGGACTAAACTGAACAACAACCGCGGTCATAACTGGTTATTTACTTGAAATCGATAAAAGTGTGGTAGAATGAATATTACATATCAAGTGATGGAATACTGACATTCTGTGGTCAAATTCGATGTTGGAAGAGCTGTATTATGTGGCAGTCGTGGAGAAATAGATTTTCTCAGCTTATTTGATTCGAGTCGAAAATTGGTCGTTCCGTCATATCGTTGAAGTGTACCCAGCAGAAAGATTTATGTTCATAAACGAGCGCAGTATCCCTGTTTTTTCATCCTTTCCTCAGATTGCTTTATATAAGGACGGATTTTGAAGTAATTGGATTAGCAGCCTAGGGGGAATGGGAAATTGGAAATATCCCAAGCTAACGTCTGAAATTTCTTACTTGCTCATCCGCCGCGACATTGATTCATCTCGAAGATAATTCAATTTTCCAGAGTGTTTTCATTGGAAAATTGCAGTCGGTGACATTAATCGAATTCGACGCAACGCATTTGGGTTTTAGCTGCAATTTTGGGGAGTGTATGATATGAATCAATACTTTCTGTCATCACTGCGCTTGTTAATTATGTCTGCTATTTCCATCAACAGAGTATTTCGAAATATTATGTAAAACATGAATTTCATCAGTCTCGAAAACTATTTTATATAGGAATTGAGTGGAAGTTATTGTTTTTGATGGATAAGCCAGGTATAATGGCTAATAGAAGCTGAAATATCTGCTCACATAGTAAAACACATACCTAGTTATCCGAAAATACTTTCAGCGATGAAGAAAGTTGCTCCTCTCGCAGATAGCTATACGTTGATTTTTTTGGATGTTCTGCTGACTGATGGAATATAAGCTACACTGTGTTAAATATACCTACCGATCCATACAATGGGACCTAATAATTATTGTTTCTTATTTTCAAAATAACTGATAATCTTGCCAAAATCGTTTAATCTAGTTCCAGAGTTGAAACTTTCTTTAGAATTGTTGGAAGCTGATAAAAAATTTTATATACTCCATTCACTTTTATAAAGTATCCCGGTTGACTAAGATTTAGGTTTATTAAGTTTTTTCACTTAAAACTGACGCAGGTTGGCCCTCGTGAAACTCAAAATAATTCTCAGAGACGTTGCCAATGTGACACAGGTTTTGTAGTAGGTACTACTACATTTTCATACTGGAGTATTTCAAGTTGTGCAAAAAGATATTTGAATGTCTTTTGTAGGCATATTTCTTGAGAATTTCGAAAAATGGGGAATTCTTTAGGTCCGTCTGTTCTGTCCGTTTAGAAGTTTTTCTGTAGGGTTACTCAAGAACTTTTATTCTTTTTTCGGATGAACTATCACAAAGTAACGTATTTTTCATATAATTTCAATATTTGATTCTTGATTTCCGTACAAAAAATAGCATAACTGAATCTTCCCACCATGTTTATATATACTCCATTCACATTTATTTAATCACATAGGAGGTCATGGTTTCGTTTTCAGGAGTTGGTGCACCTGATGAAAAGTCTGCGCGTACAGCAAATATCGTTAATGACAAAACGACGTTGCCAGTTTCTTTGTTTACATCAAAGTAAAAGTATCAAAGATATTCCACATTTTCAGTGGCGCACCGAGGGGGGGGCTGTCGGGCTGCAGCCCCCCCCCCCCCCGAGCTCAAAAATAAAGGATTGTTTTCGAGTTTTTTTTTTAATAAAAACCTGATTACTCTCGAGCAGCCCCCCCCGAATGAAATTTCTGGGTGCGCCACTGCACATTTTGTTAGTTCGAATCGATCGGCGATTTTGGGGCGAAATATCGATAGGAAATCGCCTATTTTCCGTTCTTCGTCGTCCAGAAGAAGTTTCCCGTCGATATGAGAAATTAAGTGCAAGTGTCATTTTTTCCTTTCACGACTTTTGGCGTGAGTACGAACGGCAAATTTGAATTGGACCAAAAATCGATTTATAAGCATAAATAAAGCGATAGTAACCTACTAATCGACCATTTTACACTTGATAACGAAGTTTTTTTTGGGTATCTGGCCGTTTGGAAAGATTTCAAACGAAATTCCGGTACCCCCAGAAGTTTGGTTAGTTTCGGTATCGTTTTTGGTGCTCAAAATTTATTTGGGATGTGTAAATGGAAAAAAAGGCTTCCTTATACGATCTTCTAACGAGAGCGACCGGAAAATATGGTTCAGGTAGCATTTTCGAGGAATTATGAGGAAAGAACTTGCAGAATGAAATTGCACGATTTTCGTAAGTAAACGGGTTCTGGATGGCCATCATTGGTCTCTAAATGATTATTGTTGATCGTTTTCACGTTTCAGAAAAAAACACGTCGAAGAAGCTAAAAAAAAGAAGAAATATGACTATATTGCACTCAACGATTCAGATTCCGATGAATTGAAATATGTGTCACTGGAGCTTTCATTCCTATCAATCCTTTGCCGAAAATAGAAATAGGCTATATTGAACCAGAATACATCGTTTTTTTCCATATTCCAGGAGTTTGTGTCTTATTTTAGAACAGGTGAATGATAAATGTGAAGCATATGTTCGACCTATTCCATTTCATTTGTACAAACCTACTGTGGTAGTAATGTATGAATCTTTTTTAAACTAACAAATTACTATACAGCCAGAATATTTTACTCCTTGTTCATAAGATCAAATAAATGAAATGTATATCTATGAAGCTTTCAGGATTATTAATTTATATTGCATTGAAATTATTAGTTTCTCTGTAAACAAATTCGTTAATTTAGTAATTATGTTTATTTTCTTTGTGATGAATGAATAAAACTGTTTTTTATTTGAAATAAAGAAATATTAGAAATAGAAATGTTATGCACCCTCACAATCATATCACATATTCGGATTCCGGTAGAGGGATATGATGTTCCATTATTCTTGATTCTTGTAATTACTCATCAATTCATCTTATATCTTTGGGTTGATATTTTTTAATGAATTCTTGATTAAAATCAACAATTGATGTCATCAAGTCTTGAACTTTCAGTTCAAGAGGATAATAAACATCAAATATTCACAAGCATGCATATGAAAATTATGTGAAAGCAATGCAATTTTCTTTCATGGCGAAAAATTATATATTTCAACAGTGATCTCTTGTACTTTTCATGCAAATAACTAGAGAAGGAATCCTTTCTATCAATTCATATAAACGTTAATTATTTTCGTCCATCACATATTTTCCAATTCATTCACATTCTGAAAAATACGCTAAGAATGTAGAAAGGGCAACATAGTGTTGACTTGGAACATAAAAATATTTTGAAAAACGTCATAACTTCGATACAGAGTGGAATGCGTCAAATTTCCAAGGCCAGAGTTGTGATTTTATAATTTTGAATGGAGTATACGTGAAATATTTCCAGTATTTAGGTACAGAAAAAAAAGTTTCTTCAATATTCCCCAGGTCTTTGGAATTATTGAATTCACATAATATTTTCTCGAATTCATTATTTTTCCAAAGTTAATAAACATTTTGATAAATACGTACCTGATTACTACGATCTCTATGTGGAAACGACAACGTTGCGTATGTACCTGACAGGAAAATGACTATAACCTAAAATTTTCGAAATATGCACGGTGAAATGTGTCAGAATTTCATGGCCAATCCGGAGAGTTTATAAAAGTAAATGGAGTGTACATATCTTTTTTCTTCGAATTTCGAATACTTTGAAATTGTCCGTTGCTTTGAAATCTTTATCAATCGACTGATATGATGCTGACAGCTAATATTTTTATTTAAATTAAATGATATGTTCCTCAACACGTGTTTGACTGCAGAGCAAAATGTAATTCCCTGAGAAATTTTTGGAACCATGAGGTAAGAATAAATATAGATCGAATTATTTTTTCCTAAATACTTCGTTCTTATATTCCCTATCATAACAATATGAACTAACAATACAAATATCTTGTGATTCATTCCACTTTGGATTTCCACATAATAGCACGAGTAGACACTTCGATCTTCCTCAAGTAAACGATTCATCGAAAACAACGAGGACCGTCGCATTCGCCATTTCGATGCGAAGGATACGCTGTGAATATTTGTATGGGAGGGATTATAGGCAAACATTTATTGACTCGTTCGATTTTTCGGTGAAATGATCAAAGATCATTTATAAATATTTACGAATTCCTCTATTTCGGTATTACGATGGTGCCGATGGTGGTCCCATTGACCCATTAGAATTCAATTTGTATTTCCTTCGCAGATTTATCGCACTCATCGATTTTTGATCACGTTCTTGCTATGGCGAAATTTATAACCTCGTTAGATTCTCGATCTGGATTCGTGTTTCACTCCCATGGAATGGGTGCTCCATGCTGCCCTCATGAAACTGACTTTATGGAATTGCTTCATAAATTCCTCAAGCGAGAGACGTTCTAATGAAACAACATCTGGTCAAATCCGATCTCATGAAATTTTCACGAGTCTTTCATTGACAGCTCCAGGTAGCAACTCAAAGTAATGTCACTTATATGAGGGCCGTAAATTCGAAATAATGGAAGCGTGTGACACTCGGCCCGTAGAACAACAGGAATTCGGAATTCGGAACGCGGGAAAATGGGTTAAGGATTTTATTATAGAGCGATTGCCCTATTCGCAACACGAGGATTTTCGGTCGTTCCCATAAAAATGAATGTGTATTCGTCGTTTTTCATGCGGAATGTCTGGCGCACATGTTTTCGAATTCGTCTGGTAAGCGATTCACTAGAAACATTTTATGCCGAAAGGAAAAAGTTGGGACTTCCACATCAGGAAGTTTTAACCATCCTAAGGCATATCCACGGCTGAACAGGATCTGTTTCGAAAAGAAAGTGCGGTAAAATTTGGATTCCGAAACGAGATCAGGATTCATCGATACCAGAGCAGAGAGTTTTGGTACCTGTATCGGCTTCAAAATATTCTTCACACCAATATTGAGGCTGTATCGAAAACTTCGCTTCATCTGATCTTGGATTTATTCCGGACAAGCTCGCATAAAAAACAATGATAACATAAATTGAACTCCGCTCACAGCAGGTTGTTGATCTTGCAAAGTCACATTGTCGCATTGTTTCACATTTTGTCAAAATTAATATCGATAGATGATATTATAGTTTGTCCCCGCCTGAAAACGTCATATTTATATTGAAGTAAATAAACTGCCACACATGAGTTAGGGATATTGACTCAAATTGCAAAAAAATATAGTTAGAATAAGATTTTTGTGATGAAAATTCAGATTAATATGATTGCAAGTTGCAAATTCATTTCAGCCTGTAGGTCTGCAGCGTGTACAGGGTGGTTAAGAAAAATCGAGAGGAATAACGATTTTTTTCCAAGTGAATTCGAGCATTTCAAGACTATCAACACAATGTATGGCCTCCAAGGGCATCAATAACAGCTTGACATCTTCTTTGCATACTACACATGAGGTTGTTGAACATTTCTCGAGGAATTTGGTTCCATAAACGAGGCAGAAGCTCTCTCAGATCATTTAAAGATTCTGGGGTAGGTTGATTATTATCTAATCTTCTTTGGAGCATATCCCATGCATGTTCTATGCAATTCAAATCTGGTGAGTGCGGAGGTATTGGTAAATATGGAATACCAAGCTCCTCGCTCGCGTTCTCAACTATGGCTGCACGGTGCGGTCTAGCGTTATCGTCTAGAAATTGAAAAGTTTCACCAATAGCAGCGTAAAAATTTGGCACAACTTTGTCAATGGCATGCTCCCTATGGTGTAAGGCGGTCATATTCCCAGGACAAATGTGTAGATCTGCCCGCCCGTTGAAACATATCCCGGCCCATACCATAACACTACCTCCTCGGAATGGATGGACTTCTTGGACATAGCGACGATTACGGGGTATGCGTGGGATTGTCCATACCCTTATTCTTCGAGAATCTGAAAATCGTTCATATCTGCATTCATCAGTGAAAAGGACACTACGCGATTGATCGTTCCAATTGATATGTTGCCTTGCCCATTCCAGTGTTTGACGCTTATGGTCACGTGTTAATGGAACTCCTCTTAATGGACGTCTAGAACCTAGATTCACCTCTCTCAAACGTCGTCTGATGGCTTCGATGGAAACTTGGACCACATCTGCATTTTGAAGAGTATTCCGTAGCATTCTACACGTATATGTAGGGTTTCCTCTCGATGAAACGATCCTGAGCAGGTGTTGTTTTTCGTCGCCCACCAAGCCTTGGTCTTTCCAACACGGAACCTGTCTCCCTGAACCTATTCCAAAGTCGAGATATCACACTTTGGCAGACTTGAAGCCTTTCCGCTACAAAAACCTGAGTTAGGCAACCCTGTAGCATTCCGATAGCCCTATTAGCCTCAGCGTTTATTATTTTACGTCTTGGCATTTTCAGAAAACTCGTTTCAAATCGAAGCCGTTGATAAACTGACTTCATTTCAAAATAAGAACATTCATGAAGCATATGCAAAGAACCAAACTCCAGAAAAAAGGCGACCAGATTGACGAAATGTCTCATACTGATTTTTATTGGATCGATTCAAGTTTTAATTGAGTTTTAAATGATTTCACAGCGATTTTGTCGAAGATGACATGCTTTCAAAAACGATTGAATGCGATATCCCTAACTCTTGTGGAGCAGTATATTATAAACTGCTCAGAAAGGTAGCGATCAAAACTTTGCGTAGTGCACCCAAAAACTACGTCATGTGTTTTTTCAGTTAAATGTTTTTGCAGTCGGATTTTTTGTTTCTTATTTGATAATTTTTATACGTTTTATTGAATCATTGAAAGGACCTATCATTATGGAGAATTAAAACGTTCAAATGTTTGAAATATCAATTTTGTTCGTTCGATTATCGAATTTTGATCAATATTAACTGATTTTCATCCCATATCTTGAAATTAGTACAATTTGTTCATTGGTACATTCACATTGGGAATGTCACCTAGTTCTTTGAATTATGAGTTGCTATTTTTTCCAAAGGCACACCGGCAACTTTCTGTGTGCTCGTTCTACCTAAACGGGGACTATACCAATGGTATCAATCGACTAGTAACGACTCACCAAAAGAACTCAAACTTACAGAATGATTAATTTATGTGAGCCAAATTGTGTGAGAGGAATAAGAAAGAATCCTTTATCAACGTCATACAGAGGTGCTCCTAAACTGCAGGTGCAAACGAGGAGGAAAGATTTCTTGCATAATTTTAAGAAAATTATGAAAACAGGTGGATTGGCCGGGGTGAACATCAGTCATGGCCCGCAAGATCCCCAGACTGAAATGGTTTAGATTTCTTTTCATACTGACTTTCGATTTCGTTCAAATTTGGTTTTTCGAAATCGGTAGCTGATACTGGAACTACAAGAGACCATGAAATTTAGTGTAATAGCAAAGCTTCTCTTTACAATTTTTCCAACTAGCAGTGTCTGCTGAAAATAAAGTTCTGGGGGAAAACAGGGAACAGTGTGCCGGAAAAAATATTATATGCAACTCGAAATCAGCATGTCACATACTGTAACCTATAGATTGAAATATCTATGCCAAATTGCAGTTGAAAAACTTGTGAAATGCAGTTACTGAAGGGTTTAGCAATAAGAGGTGTTATTTTGAATAGCGCGCTATTGCGGTAGATGTAACATTTGAAGCTGTCATTTTTGGACATATAAACATCCGATCATTTGCCAAAAAAACTTGCATTTTTCTTTGAATGTCGAAATAACATTTCTTATTCGAAATCTCTTTATGAGAAAACACTTGTTTATGGGACTTTTTCGTCATAAAATTATGCAAGGAACCTTTTCTCTTTGATTGCACCTCCAATTGAGGAACACCCTGTATATGTATACATAGAAAATTTCTAAAAGCATATACCGACGGGCCCATAAAGAAATTATTGAAGAAACAAAATCTCCGAGTGAATACTCCCATCAAAAAACAACTTCAGTTCATGAATTATGGAACATCCATAAAATCCATCAACGATGACAATAACCTGAACCCTCCCTACGTTTCACGATGATCCTGAAACATTGAAGGGGGATACACACTTTCTTCACGCATCTTATAAACTTCCTATTCCTCGGAGATCCAGTCTGTAAATATTACATAAAGAAATGGCAGTCAGTCGTCTTTACCCCTCCCTAACGTTCACTTTCGATATTATATTAGAGATTGATCGATCAGTCGAGTCACATTCGATACTTTCATCAAATTAAGATTTCCCCCCATGATATTGTTACGAGGCGAGGGAGAGTAAATAAAATTTTAAAGTGTCAACCAAACTGTACAGGGAACATCCTCCGAACCAAAAGATTTATGTATTGATTCAGATCTTGTATTTACAGATCAAACAAGTGGATATTTCATACGGGAATTCACACTCTTTCTCAGATAACTTCTTATTGCGATTTAGATAATAATATCATGAAAAGCACCAATTTTGGAAGACAATGAGAAAAATATACAGGGTGTTCCTAAATTCATGCGAAAAAATTGAGGAGGCGATTGCTCGAATGAAATTAAGATGGGTCTTCCCTATACCAAAACTTCCTCAGCCCACCCCTTTCCGAGATACCTATCACCCTTGAACAGTGTTGACTAAAATTGAGTTTTTATTTTTTTTTATTTTCACCTATTGGTTTTGGGAAAAAATTTAAGAATAAAAATTGTTTTGTATTAAACAAGAAATTCAAGACATAATATTACAAGTAGCCCGTCCCAGCTTCGCCCGGGTAGAAATTTGTTGCATCTTCAACACGCCTTATCTTTTGATGTACTCGTTGAAATTGTATGATGTGAAGGACAATTTCGTTCTTAATTAAATACTGGGGATAAATAACGTATTAGGTTGGATGAGAATCAATACCCAATTCATAAAAACACACTCCCATATAGTGCATAAATTCGGAAAACATCTGATTACGCCTATATCGTTTCCAATACCAATCAAGCTTTCCAGGAATCATATAGAAAACTCAAATCGAGATATGATTTTGTTCTGAAGAATTCCAGGCAAAATTACTATTTTGCAAAATATACCAATTCCGATAACAAATCTAAAGAAATATGGAATATAATAAATGAGAGAACTGGAAAAAAATCCAAAAAATCTGGAATTGGTATGCCTGGTGCCTCTCAGACGGTGGTAGATGATTTCCATGTTCACTTCAAAGGCTCACTAAGAACTCAGTCTATTGCTCCACCACAAAATAAGAACAAAATAGTACGCAACGAGAAGTCCTTTTTCATGTTTGAAGTAACAGAAGACGAGGTCATCGGGGTTGTTGCAAAATTACCTAACAAAAAGTGCTACGGTCAAGACGGTATTCCAATTCAGATTATAAAAGAAACAATTCATATTATAATTCAACCATTAGTATACATATTAAATAACAGCTTTAAATATGGGATATTTCCAAAATCGTTGAAGATCGCTGTAATAAAACCAGTCCACAAGAAAAATGATCCGTCCGATATAAATAACTACCGCCCAATTAGTCTTTTGAACAACTTTGCAAAGATATTTGAGAAGATTATTTGTAATCGACTTCTGAGTTTCTTCAACAAGTTCAATATATTCAATAAACAGCAGCATGGTTTTACAGAAGGGAAAAGTACGGAAACGGCTCTCTATAGGCTAACAGAGATAATTACTGAGGGTCTGGAGGAGGATGACCTGCTTCTTGGTTTTTTCTTGGACCTCTCTAAAGCGTTCGACACTGTTGATCATAATATTCTCACTGAAAAATTAGAAATGTATGGTATAAGAGGCACCCAGTTACAACTTATGAGGAGCTATTTACAAGAACGTACGCAGTATGTATGTATGACTGTACAGGACAAAGAATACATATCAGCAATATCCGAGATTGTTGAAGGAGTTCCTCAAGGTAGCCATCTCGGACCGATATTGTTCTTGATATATATTAATGAGATGCCAAATATTCTGCCGGAGCTCTCTGAATTTTTTATAAATTACGCCGATGATACTAACATCCTTCTTCGAGCAAAAACTCACGAAAATCTTCAGGACATTCTTAATACTGCGGCTACATCTATTAATTCTTGGTGTGTATCAAATAATTTAAAACTGAACTCTGAAAAGACAGAATTTGTTCATTTTGCACACAAGTTACGTAAAACAGAAGTATCGGATAGCTTCCTATTTCTGGGCAAAGAAATACAACTGAAGTATAGTACCAGCTTTCTGGGAGTTACTGTGGACCAACACCTCAACTGGTATGAACATATTCATCAATTGTGTAAACGTCTGAACACAGTTGTATATACCTTGCGAGTTCTCAAATCAGAATTTAATTTGAAATTCTTACAAACTATTTATTACTCGAACTTTCAAGCACTCATGAGTTATGAATTGTTGATCTGGGGCAGTGGTCAGGAATCAATTTGTGTGTTCAGAGTACAAAAACTTGCTATAAGATGTATGTTCAACTTAAAATTTCGTGAAACTTGTCGTGGAGTTTTTAGGAGAAATAATATTCTTACATTACCAGCGTTATACATCTATAAAAGTTTACAGTTTATTTTCAAGAATTCTCATTATTTCTATGATTTCAAGAAGACTGGTTCACATAATACAAGGCACAACTTTTACATCTATCCACGACACCATTTGGCTTCGACTGAGAGATCTCCTACATATATGTGCATAAAACTATTCAACTCGCTTCCGAGATACATCAGGGAAATACAAAATTTCAAGCAATTTCGCAAGGAGATATACAAGTTATTGATACACCAAGAGCCTTACAATATATCAGAGTTTATTTCTGCCGTAAATTCTTAGATTTTTTTTCTTTGTTTCTGTTTTTGACTTTTCCCTATTTCATTATATAAATATGTAATGATTTCTGGAGAATAAAGTTTATTATTATTATTATTACCATAAACAGGTAATAGCAAATCAATCTTGAAAAATTGATATATGCTATCGCAGACCTTTTTGTAGAACTATTCAAGAGGTACATTTCTGTCACGCATTGTTTCCACGTAAGTCTGACGGTTTTTGCAGCGCACGTGAAAATATCTGATTATGGCTGATTTTCTTGTAATTATTGAAGTTATAGTAGGTATCCTTAATTTTTCGGGCGAAAAGTATAGCCTATGTCACTCAGGGATAATGTAGCTTTCTAAGGGTGAAAGAATTTCTGAAATCGGTCCAGTAGCTTTTGAGCCTATTCGTAACAAACACACAAAAATACAAATCTTTCCTCTTTATAATATTAGTATAGATTTCATAAAACTTCATTTCGAAAAACAGGTTTTGACATGAAATAAAGTAAGGGTTGCTTATATAATGTAGCAGGAATATTGAAAAAGAAACCGTAATTAGTGCACGAAAATTACAGAATTTCAAGATTATGGCTTCACTGAAATTTTAGAAAAAAAAATAGTCACCACTTTTTAAGGGTCATATATCGGAAAGGGGTGGGCTGAGGAAATTTTGTTATAGAAAAGACCCATCTTAATTTTATACGAGCAATCACCTCCTGAATTTTTTCGCATGAATTTAGAAAAAACTGTATATATTATCCCTTTGTACTACAAAATTCTCCAGACGTTCCTTTCGAAATTCCCGATACATCTCTGCACAAATCGTCCACTTATTATTTCCGATACGCAGCACATGCTAGGCACGTTCCACACGTCCATTGAGAGCTAAGCCATTTAAGGCATAATTACCTTTCTTGCACTTCTTCTGGATGGTCTTCGTTGCTTCGCAGGTAGTTTGATTGCCCTTCTTCAATGTCAGTGATCTCGATCGCATATTCGTCTTCTGGTCACACTCCGACCAAGCTCCTTTGCCATATCTGCATTCTTCTGGAATAGAAATAGTTCGTTCAGAAAAGGACTCGGTAGTATTTACTCATTGAAAGGGGTTTCCCAATATGTCTTCAATACTTTGAGGCAGCCAAATTTGAAATTATAGAAATGCCACTAGCTGTCAGTTATGCTTGGTAAATTCGACAATTTATCATGACAAAATACACGATTAAACAACGCTTAGATCTAGTCCAAAAAAAAGTACTTCGTACCTACAAGTTCTGTTCAAGATAATCACAATTTTTTGGTTTGTAATACTTAGTAGAGTATAGTAGTACTTTACCAGATCATCAATAAGACAATGGGATACAAACGATGTAAATGCAAAGAATTACGAAAATGCTAAAATCTAGACTATGCCAATTCAGTCATTTCGTTACGACGGTTTGGCTGAAACAAATAAATGTGGATATAACAAACAGTTAATAACTTGCCACTCAAACGGATTAGGTCGACGAATTGGAAAAAAACGTCCACAATTGGGCGGAGTAGAATTCGATAGGTGGCGCTCTGAAATGTCAATGTCATCTTAGCAACGAGTAAAACAAATCAGATGTCGTATAAGCCCTTTGATATTTAAGTGGTTTTATTTTGCTGTTTTAGTCATTTTCAGTGTGTGTTTTGTGAAACTTTTGTTTTTTCTTTGATTGTGCTTTAGTGCTTTGTGTTGTTAATCTAAATTTTGACTCCAAATATTTTTATTTTCGGAGTAATAGGTATGGTTGATGTTTGTGAAAAGTACAACAAGCGTTCAATTAACTGTTTAGTTTTAGGTCTGATTTCGTGTTTTTATTTCATTTTTGATATAGTCATATCTACAAAAGTTGCAGGGAAGGTACGTTTGTATTGAGTATTATTTGAAATTCTTAATACCGACTTATTTTCTCTTCGTTTTCTGGAACATACTTCGTGGCTTGACTGTGGTAGTTTTAAGGAAGGTACTGCATTTACTGAGACCTGAAGAATATGTTACTCATTTATACAGGGTGTCCCAGAAGTACCGCACTTCCTTGAGGGGATCGAAAGTGACAAATATTCTAAGCCCAAATATCCATGTTTGAAATTTTTTGATAACGTAGTTAATTAATTATTAATTAATGAAAGTGACCAATGAGGAGCGCCCAACAGAAGAATAAGTAGGCAGTGGGGACGCAAGAGAGAGACGGTAGAGCTGCGGCCGGCTTTCCACGCAGTAAACCGAGACTGGCGTCTCATTCTCGCGTGCCCACTGCTTACTTATTCTTCTGTTGGGCGCTCCTCATTGGTCACTTTCATTAATAACTAATTAACTACGTCATCAAAAAATTTCAAACATGGATATTTGGGCTTAGAATATTTGTTACTTTCGATCCCCTCAAGGCAGTGCGGTACTTCTGGGACACCCTGTATATTGTTCACCTTCAGAAATATAAACTATACCATCCACTTTTAACTTATACTATTACACACTCGGTACTAACCTTGACTAGTCTTCCCTTTCAAAATGTAAGGAACACACGGAAATACTATCTATAACTGGTTTTTCCCATTTTTAGTTTCATTGTCCAAGCCTTTCTTTGAGATATATTTTCCATAACTCCAAACGCATTTCCAATATTTATCTACCATTCTTTCCATGGGAGGAAATTTATGGAAAGATAAATCGGGATTTTTCCCTTTACGGCTAGTGCAACCAAATACAGAACAGTTTCGATTATGCAGCGACATAATTCAAAGTATAAAACTTCAAAAAAGGTACACAAAAAATCAAACTTGATCTGCAATGAAGACAAAAAACAGAATAGAAACAATGTAATACGAATTATTTTACTCGTTGCTTCAATTACATTTTTTTCCGACAGAGGTCTCATTGAATTCTACTCCGCCCAATATACAAATCAGTTTACTGGTGAATCTAGGGAGTTTTTCAGGGCGGCATGAAAATTTACAACCTAGAGTGCAGCCAAGAGCCAACTGCCAAATTGGACACATTTGAATGAGTCCAAATTAATGAATTAGATCAGGGTTTCTCAAACTTTTGGCTCCACGAACCCCTGTTGAAGTTTCCCGATGCCGGCGAACCCCTTTACAGTACTTTAATGCCCAAAAAAAATAAAATGGCGCCTCCTACTTATCAAGACGCCATTAAGTAAATCTGGTCGCGAACCCCCTTCCGTCAGATGGCGAACCCCAAGGGGTTCGCGAACCCCACTTTGAGAAACCCTGAATTAGATAAACAAAAACTGATGTCGGTGTCTCACCGTGTCAGCTGGTCTAAATGTGTATTTTTGGAAAGTGGCTATAACTTTTTTCCTGTGGAAACATTTCTGTGGCGATTTTTAATGAACAATTCAATGGTGTCGGTATATTTCCTAAAATAATGCTTATCAATATGTAATTAATTATAGAACAATATTTGATATCAAATGGGATTCTGACACAAAAGGTTTTACGTTTAACATTAGTGTTAAAAATATTTTTAGCACTCCATTTTCTTATGGAATCAGATGAAAAAAAATTAGCAATTGCAAATTTTTATTATCAATATTTAACAATCATTACTTATGAACATTAATATTAATCGTTAAACTAGAACAATTACTAACATCAATGCTTTGTGACGTTAGGGAGCTTCGCAACACATTATTAGAATCCTCAGCACCATCAGTACTTGTAGAAACCAGAAGTACAATATTGGATGATGATGATCCAAAATCTGTTGAGGTTGGGAGAATTTTTTCAGCAATGACATTTCTATATGCAATGGAATGATCAACATAGCCCTCGGTTACCGTCGTAGCCTTCCATCCACCATGTTTTTTTATATCCGTAATATTTGCTCCTGATTCTGCTAGCAATGAAGCGGAGGATCTTCGAAAACAGTGTCCTGTATATTGCTTTGGTTCTGGCAGTTTGAGGAATTCGGCAACAATAGATGGAATTCTCCCAAATGTATTGATACCAACTGGATTGGCAGTGCATTGATTATTCATGTATTTCAGGAAAAAACGACGATGTTTGATGACAGAAGGGCGCAGTGCAAAGTACTTATGAAAATAGTCAACATACTTCCCAATTATACTGAAAGAACGACTGACTTTCGTTTTCGTTATTTCGATGTCTTCCACTGATAAATTACACAATTCTTCACGCCGACAGGCTATTACCTTAAAATATTTACTGACATCCACACCATTTTTAAGAAAAGCGCTTGACTTTATCATTGAAAATTTGCTCCACAAAGTTGATGAACTCCATATTTTTGATTTTTCTTCTAAGTATGCCAGGAAAACAGGTTCACTGAAGTGAATATTTTTCAACAAAAAGCATTCGTGCAGGTGCAAAAATCCTTCGACTCGGATTTTTGATGCCACCAGCACTCATGCTTCTTGTTGAAATATTACTTAACAGAGTGTTTTTTCGATTTTTTTCGGAAAAATTTGATGCCCTTATGATAATAATAATAATAATAACGAGAACTTGGCAATAGAACTGAAGAATATGTGGCAATTGTCGAAAGTCACTATAATACCATTGGTGATTTCGGCTGAGGGAGTCATGTCAAAATCATTCAAAAGAAATCTTCAAAAGATCGAATTATCCCAGAGGATCGCGGGATATGCACAACAGGCTGTAGCATTGCAAACCTGTCACATCGTGCGGAAATTCCTGAACTAGTGGGAGGAACTGAATTGTTTTTTCACTGGTTCATAGAGATGATACCAGCTTGAGCTGAGACCGGGAAACCGATGATGAAGAATAATAATAACGTTTATTGGTCCAGTAAGACAATATTGGAATGTATTGGACAAGTCAATTTCATAAATACTGCAAAAATATGAAATATGTAAGAACTTACAAATCACAATTGTTATCATCACAACACTGGTAAAACAATGTTCTTTAAAATATTATACACGAATACAAATATCAAAGCATCATCACAAGAATAGAACAGTTTATCAAAAAGTTAAAAATATTGTACAAAACAAACAAAAAACATCGCTAGAGCAATACTGAAGTAATTGATGCTAAAGATCCCCATCCTCCAGAAACTCTGACACATCATAGTAGCTTTTGTCGGCCAGGATTTTTTTAATTTTTTTTTTGAAATGAATGATATCCAAATTACTAATTTGAGGAGGAAGGTGATTAAAAAATTTGGTACCCTGGTAAATGGGAGATTTCTCATATTTGGACGTTCTGTGCCTCGGCATTAACAATAATTTTCCGTAACGAGTTCGGTAGTTGTGCTCGTCCTGTAATTTCGGCAGCCGACTATATTTTTCTTTAATATAGACTAAGCAACTATAAATATATATGCATGGTACTGTTAAGATTCTGTGCCTCGAGAACACAGACCGACATGAATCCCTTAGTCCCAATCCGAACATCATGCGAACAATCCTTTTCTGCAAAATAAAGATTCTACTAGACTCAGAAGATGAACCCCACAGAACTATATTATAGCTTATGTGACTATGCACCAGGCCATAATATGCATTCAATAATCCCGATAAAGGTAAAGAATTTTTGAGTCTATGTATTGCATAACATGCAGAACTGAGTTTCTTACTCAGCGTCTCCACATGTGTGACCCACTTTAAATTCGCATCTATGTGAACCCCCAGAAATTTTACACTCTCCCTGAATATAAGATTTTCATCTATCATAGGCAAAGAAAGGGATGGCCTCTCTGAGTTAGTATTGGTAAAATAAATCATCTCTGTCTTAGATATTACTCACGAATATTGCACTGGAGCTTGAGGTTACTATTCGAAACATATACAAAGCTTGATATGTTGCATGACATCTTCACTATTTAAATCAGAATTTCACATCCACCAATAATTGAAAAAAACATTCAAATTCTGTTCTTCGCCACTTCAATGATGATACATGAGAAAACTTGTGATCTCTAAATTTCGAAGATGATTGCAGTATAATACCAAGTATGGCATATTTTTGTGATTGAAATTTTGAGTTCTACTGAAACATTAAGAATCCCTCCTCCAGAATAAAAAAAATTATTTGTTTTCAATATAAATTATGCCATTTCACCCGAAATGTTTTACACTCCATTGGCCGCCAGCAATTTTTTTATGAAGCTGACATAATTGAATTCTATGTAAAAAAGGTGCTTCAGGAAAATTGGTTGGGCAAGGAGAAAGTTATAGCAATTTTTCCCAAATGCACATTTTCGAAAAACACCCCATAACTCGAACACAGATATAATGTTTAACCAAACATCTTCGAAAATGGAACATATTATCGATAAAATTTCCAGAGAGAAAATTAGATATATTTTCAGAATGAATAAAGTTTCTTTAGAAATATAACAAAGCATATGTGATTCCCGCAATTCATACGAATCCTCGTACGAATCTTATGACACCTCATATGTTCAAATCCATGAAGCCATTCGCGATGTGGAGCGTGAATAAGAAAAAGATGAAATACACTCGAAAAACATTACCCTCCTTTTGGCGGAGTTGGTAAAATAGGCCCTGAAACGTTGAATACTGATCATGAATATGCCCTTCAACTTTCTTAACTCAATCCAACCCAAAAAATCAAGCTAATCCCAAAAATATGGCGAAGAATTAATTTCAGAACTCCGAAATATCCCTTACTTACGTTTCGGGTCAAAAAAATGCTAATACATTAATTACCATTTTTACTGGGCGAATACTTCGACAAACTCAAGATGTAATTATTCGCCGTCTCCATTCAACTTTTTCGTGTCTCCATCAAGTAGGGGTGAGAGGGAAATGCTCCTTTCTCTCAATTTTCAACGGGCAGGACAAGCAATTTACAATTCTGATATCTGACACTGACTGACGTCGGCTTAAGTCGTTAGCGTTCATACCCCAACTTCCGATTTGCATATTCCCTGCAGGTTTCGGCTAATTTGGGTTGCATATTCTTAGTAAAGGACACTGTTCCAGACCGGATACGGGTAACCCTATTCAAATGTAGATGGGATATGTGGGATTTTCGGCCAACGACTCTTCATTTACATCCGACGTGTTCCTTTGGAAAAGAATGATGTGGGAATTTGGTTGTTTCTGTTTGAAATTCTAACACTTGGAATTAAAAAGTTATAATGCATACGCATCTGATTATGTCACTAATGATAGTATATTATTCAACGAGCGGTAATGTAAGCCATTACACACGGCACGAGCCGTCAGGCGAGTGGTGTAATTCATCAATTGTGTTGTGACCATTACCGCGAATTGAATACTATACTTTATCTTCGACTTCTTTAGTAATATTCGAATTAAACTGCATTCTCAAAATTGAGAACAGTTGTCAAAAGCAATCTCTGCGGTCGAGAATAATCTTATCGCGTAGAAAAAGTCAAAAATCCACCTTTTCCAAATGCAATTTTCGGATATTCAGACCGAAGAAAATGTAGAAATGAATGGCGAAAACGTTACTTTGATGTCGGAAATAGAATTCCTGATCAATCCGACTTCTTTCGTAAGCAATTTCATTTTTCCTATTTTTATTAGAGTGAGTTATAGGCAGTTATCATATCTCACGCTATTGGTTTATACAGAGTCTTTCACGAGGAACCTCACCCATATTTATACGGGAAACTACTGAACGTATTTTCATGAAATTCAGCACTTAAGTATTTCACGATGCTGATGAAATCTAAAATATTTTCAAGGCATGAGCACCTCCGGTTTTTCCGGAAATGGCGTCAACTTCCGTTTTTCAAATTAGAACACCATTTTTTTATTGCAGAAATAGATTCCTTAGAAAATTTCAAGTTATTTTGATGTAACATTTTTCAGTTTTGGTTGGAAAATTCTCTCTGAGCGGGAAAATTCGAAAAAAAAAATCGAAAATAGAGCTCCGCTGAAACAAGAATAACTTCGAGGTTCTTGGATGGAAAATTTTCATTTTTGGGATTTTTCAAGATGTAAGATTGATGTATCCACTTTAAAAATCGCTAAAGTGGATATTTTCTGAGTTAATATCCACTTTAGCGATTTCTAAAGTGGATACATCAATCTTACATCTTGAAAAATCCCAAAAATGAAAATTTTCCATCCAAGAACCTCGAAGTTATTCTTGTTTATCCATTTCAGGGCAAGGGTGTGATGCATACACTCACATTATTTTTTAACGTAGATTCAATATCTGCCATAAAAAAATGGGGTTCTAATTTGAAAAAATTGATTTTTCACGATTTTGTCATCCCTAACTTTGAAAGCGATTTTTTCACACCCTGTATCATGAATCGCGGTTTCGATTTTTAAAGTGGATACATCAATCTTACATCTTGAAAAATCCCAAAAATGAAAATTTTCAATCCAAAAACCTCGAAGTGATTCTTGTTTCAGCGGAGCTCTATTTTCGATTTTTTTTTCGAATTTTCCCGCTCAGAGAGAATTTTCCAACCAAAACTGAAAAATGTTACATCGAAATAACTTAAAATTTTCTAAGGAATCTATTTCTGCAATAAAAAAATGGTGTTCTAATTTGAAAAACGGAAGTTGACGTCATTTCCGGAAAAACCGGAGGTGCTCATGCCTTGAAAATATTTTAGATTTCATCAGCATCGTGAAATACTTATAAGTGCTGAATTTCATGAAAATACGTTCAGTAGTTTCCCGTATAAATATGGGTGAGGTTCCTCGTGAAAGACCCTGTATGTATTAAAGATCAAAATCAGTTGAATAATGGATATTTTATTCTATGGGAGTAGATAAAAATTTATGTTGTAATTATCTTAATTTTAGGATAAACCAGAATACCAAGAAGTTAAAATTCACTTGTATAAATTGGCATATTTTTTTGTCCAGAAGTTTGTCCCTAGTTGGTAGTAAATTATCACAGACCAGATTGTTATGATGGAAACATCGAAACAGATTATTAAGTGCTAAGTATCATTTCATTTATCACAAATTCAATTCAATATGTGATTTGTATCAACATTCATCATTAATATATCAGAATTTTATATTTCATTGACATTTATTTTCAATATTTTCTTGAAGAATGAACCAGCAACAATGAATTTCTGATAGAAACTGTGCGTATAAAATGTATAGTTTCATGCTCGTTAGAATTCAATTCTAACAAATTTCACATTTGTGGGATTTCATTATTATACTCCATTCACTTTTATGAAGTATCCCGGTTGGCCAAGATTTAGGTTTATCAAGTTGTTTCACTTGAAACTGACGCAGGTTGGTACTCGTGAAAGTCAAAATAATTTCAGAGACGTTGCCAATGTGACACAGTTTTTGACCTCTGTGGTCGTCGAGAATCGAATCGCGTAGAAAACAGCAAAAATTCAAGTTTTCCAAATGCGATTTTTGGATATTCAGACGCAGACCAGAGGAAATGTAGAAATGAATGGTGAGAACGTTACCTTGATGTCTGAAATAGAGTTCCCGATCTATCCTGCTTTTTTTATTAATTTCGTAAGCAATTTCATTTTTCCTATTTTTGTTAGAGTGAGTTATTATATCTCACGCTATTGGTTTATAGATACTTACAGCTCAAAATCAGTTGAATAATGGATATATTATTGTATAGGAGTACTGGGAATAGATAAATAAACATTTTGATAAATACGTAATTACTACGACCTCTATGCAGAAACGACAACGTTGTGTATGTATCTGACAGGGAAATGACTATAACCTAACATTTTCAAAATACCTATACACGGTTAAATATGTCAGTGTATGTCATGGCAAACCGGTATACCTCATAAAAGTGAATGGAGTATACAAATCTCTATACATTAAACGTTTTTCCATCATAGAGATTTTAGTTTCGACAAAGTTGATAAACATTCTGACAACATTGTGGACTTGTAGTGCGATCAGAGAGTTAATAATTTTTCCGCGATTCAATGATATTTAAAATCCAGGGAAGTATCAAGATTATTCTTGAGATTTGTGCTTTGCTATTTGAATTAATGAACTTATTCTTACATTGCAAACGCTGACTGAACCCCACGAGATAAATCAAAATAATGTACTCGGTATTGTACTCCTAAAAAAGGTAAACAAAAAAGTCCGCGATGGTTTTTGTCTATCTCTAGAGGATAACCCACAATAACCATTTTTTATCCTTTACATTTTACGGAAAAAAATGGCTTATTTAGGAAATTATTTCAAGCAATACAGCATTAATCTTTATCTAATTAAGAGGGGTCTCGGTCTATATCGTTCGACGTTCAGTTCAAAACGCGATTCGGGATTCCTCACGATAGAGACTACTGATTTGTATGAGGTTTTCACTATTATTCAATTTGAAGAGTTCTTCAAGTGGGAAAGTTCAGAACTTTTTTTTTCTTCGAGTGAAAAAAAAATTAATGTTTTTTTTTCGACAAAAAAAAAGTTATGAACTTTCCCACTTGAAGAACTCTTCAAATTGAATAAAAGTGAAAACCTCATATAAATCGGTGGTCTCTATCGTGAGAAATCCCGAATCGCGTTTTGAACTGAACGTCAACGGTATAGACCCCTCTTAAGTACCTTGATACATTGTCCATTCGATATAAATAAATATGGCCCTTTACAGCATGTAATTTAAATGAGTATTTCCGAAGATTTAAAATGCAGGGACATAGCGGTGCGGCGCCGGCACTACCGTTGTTCATAAGGATTGCTTTGCATCCATGCGAAGCCGGGGAGGGTCGCTAGTTGGAAATAAAATACGAATGCGACGAACGAAGCAACGTTATTTTTATCAGTTTGCAAATTTCACCAATTACAGAACCGCACTTTGTCGAATCCGATAGATTCTAAAAAATTCTAGGGGTCCCCTCAACAATAATCGGTATAAACTTATAATGAACCCATTCCATTCGATTCCAGGAGTTGCCGGAGTTCAGTAAACGGGATTCTGGAATCGTTATTGCAGAAATTGCAGTCTGCGGTCGACCCTGTCTCGGCAAGGTATAAAGATGATTTATTAAATGAAACGACTTGGTTTAATAGGCAGTCACATTAAAAATTCCATTCCAGCTGTGTAATTTCGTTTATAATGTCACTAATCTTCGCTAAACGACACCTTTGTGTCATATAATCCTGATGTGTACGAACGTATATGACGATAATATTAGGCTATTATTGTTTGCCGTACCGGCTGAAACTGCCTTTGATCTAAATAATTTCTATTGGGTTTATATAAACATGTGTTTTCGGTTATCATAATTCCTGGAATATTGATTTTAATGCTACATAGAATGGGCATTACATTCATCATTTCATTTTTCACTGATCTCTAAACTAATCAACGAAAAGTATTATTGCAGATAGAACTTTTCACGAAAACTAATGGTTGTTTGAAGTGTGTTCTGTTTTTTCTTTATGGCCTAAAACGTGATTATAAATGGTAATGTGCTTCTATGAAATACCAGTTGATTATCTTTGATACTCAATTTCGATTTGATCAAAAAAAATATTTCTTGAAAATACATATTAGTCTATCGATTTCACATGTTAGTAGTAGAAAACACCTTTTTTTTCCATAACGGATTGAGTCACATGTTCTTGGTGTTCATGTCCCGAATCGTGTCCACTTGGTTGTACCAAAGCTTATGAACTTCTCCTTCACTATGGTGTTAACTTGATCTGGTTCGTGTGAGTCTCAAGTTCAGTAGATACCTACACAGCCAGTTTCACAGCGAGCTCACTTTATAAGTAGATACAAACGAAATTGTGCAAAACAACTTAATCAACCTGATTCAGCGTAGCATTTTCAATGAATGACGAAAATTGAGAAACACTGCCTCAATTATTAATTGTTACACTCCAAGGGTCGAAACTCACCCCTTTAATAAATTCCTCTTATCATCTCACTTTATTTCAATTTTCCGCATCACAAAACCTCCACCCTTAATTTCACCATAAATAAGCCTCTATTGAATTCTGGCGGGGTTCTTAATGTTATAAAAGCGGGAAAATTGTTCCTCTCCACGCATAAATTTGCAGCTACCTGTGCAAGAACTTGAAAGCTATAGTGGGAGCTGAATAAGACTTGGTCGTAGTATCATGGATATGAGTTTCAAATTTAATTTACGACAGCTTGATTTTCTGTTCCGCCGAAGTGATTATTATTTCAGAAAGTTTGGGAGCATAAAAGGCCGTGAAAAATTAGAGAATGAGGTTTTCTGTGCGTTCCGCCAGATGCGACCAAGAGAAAAGGTACTTACATTATAATTGATAAATGTTCGAGAACTCGGTGCGAAGTCATTTTGAATTTGGGATGTAACCAACGCATCCACCTAAGCACCAGAACAAGTAGTAAGTTGAGGATTTTGTATTTTGCCAAAAAGTCAAAATATTACCGAGTTTATGTTTGATATCAATTTCGACTTCCTGATTCACTGACATGAATTCATCATTTTGTAACGTTGTTTTTTACGAAACCTTCATCATCAGTTACAGATAAAGAAAAAAAATTGAATCTGGATGAAAAGCACATATTTTCTTTTCAAACTTGAACATTATGAAATATTCATCACATTTTATGATGAAATTTAAATTTTTTCCAGAAATGTCTATTGGTATTTTAATGGAGAATATTTTGGCATGGAAACTGATGGATTTTATTTTTTGTGAGCGTATTAGACAAAAACGCAACGTGATGTGGTAGAAGTCATTATTATGAAAAATAAAAAAGCTATTTTTACTGGGGATAGATTTCGTTCAGTATTTTTTTCAGAGCGTCAGAGCTCTACTATATAGCCTCAAGGATTATATCTCGATTAAATCTCTCGTCTCCTCAAGCATGCGTCAACCAAAAATGGTTAAAAATCAGTATTCAGAAGCTATTTCGTCAAAATGTCTACACTTGTTGAGTTTTTAGCCGAAAAAAACTCATACAATTCAGTTGGATGAAGAAGGTTTATATGAACATTTGTATGGTCTGAGAGGATGATTCCTATGTAATCTGAAAGAACCTGCTCGGCAGTTCGGGAGTTATAACTACCCAAATATTGAACTCGAATAAATAAATTATGCCCAGTCTCAGAATCGAAGAATCTTACATGAGTTTGATTGTTGTTTTCTGGCCTTTATTCGTCTTGAAAATATGCAAATTCGTGAACAATCCTGTTAAATCTAGAAAATCTGATCGAAAACCGCTTATACAGTTTGAAAAAATAACATATTTGAGAACATTTTTTGCTTTGGTTTAATATAATATACTGCTCCACAAAAATTGAAAAAGCACATAAATGTTGAAATTTTTTCAAAAGTTTCCTTTTTTTCACCAATGTTTTGAATATGAGAAATCAAAATGTTTACTCACATATCTAACTCATTCTTTCGCCCATTTCTTAATAAGTTTCACAGCTCCAGGTGGAAGTTTATTCATAGTATCGATAAAACAAACTCACTTCACTAAAAAAATTCGAAGAAAAAAGTTTGGCATGGACTCCTCGAACATCAACCACAACTTGACAACGCATTTGCATACTTTCTATCATATTGTTGAAGTAGCCCTGAAAGATTGCCAGGATTGTACTCGGATCGGACTGTAGATGGTATTGGATAGAAATGATTCAATAATTTGAGTAAGCAATTCCCACATTCGAACTTTTTTCCTCAGAAACTCTAGTGCAAAATTTCTGTTATGATTTGCAACTGTCATAAACATTTTTTATCCGACGTACCCTTTTTATTTTGTTTTGTTTTTATATTATTATCTACTAAATAATTTTTTTTCCGGGTGCTCGAGATTGCGGCAAGGTAATTCCAGGAAACACTGGAGTTTTACAGATTTGGTTCGGAACCTTGCAAGATTCCGACAAAGTAATTCCCGGAAACACCAGAATTGGGTCCTTTTCCCTAATGGGTGAAAGCCATCTTGTTTTGCATAAATATCGAAGTTCTAATTGACAAGACTCGAAAAAGATCTCTGTTCAAATTTATAATGGTCATATACTTGTGATATCCGAAATATATTTAGTTTCGGTCCATAATTTTATATTATTTTGAACGAAACTCTTATTTGTCGGCTGCTCAAGATTCCGACAAGGTATAATTCCTGGAAACACCAGGTTTGGGTCCTTTCCCTTAATGGATTAAAGCCATCTTGATATGCATAAAAATCGAAGTTTTCAATTGACAAGACCAGATAAAATACCTAGAGCTACTGTGAAGGTCTAGCTGTTCAAAGTGTTTATAGATTTTGTTGGGAGAAGTGTATTCTGTTGGAAAATCTATTGATAAAGTGTATATAATGTTTATAGAACAATGTCGAATTCGGAAACGGATAGTGCATCTGAGGGTGATATGTGGGGACCACCACTTAAAAGGTCCAAAAGGTCGCATTTCTCTGCTGAAGAGAAAGAGATAATTTTGAACATTTTTCGAAAAGAATTGGAAGAACATCCTGATTTATCGAAAAGAGACTAAGTAGGAATTGTTTCAAAATCCTCAAGGCTGAGTGATTCAGCTGTATTCAGAATTCTCAGAGAATATGAAGAAAATAAAACATTGACGCCACCTAAGAGGAGAGCCCAGTCGTTAAAAATAATCGATTCGGTTGACGATTTCGATATGAACCTTATAAGAAGAATTGTCCACGGTTTTTTTCCGGAATGAAATCCCAACGATTTCTAAAGTTCTAGAAATCGTGAATGATGGACGACAGTTTGCCAAATTTCAAAAGAACAACGTTCTATAAATTATTCAAAAAAATGGAATTCAAGTTCAGTAAAAACTGAACGATTGTGTGAAATCTCCCCGATTCGATTCTGGACGGAAAGCCCTCCTACGCGCTGCGCCGAACATGTTATTATTGCTCCTTCTCACATTTGAACAGAGTATAGACTGAAATTGCAAAGGTTATAAAACAAGCAGCAAGAAAACCATCAAGATAGAAGAGAGAAGCATTTCATTTCTTATAAATAAATAATTGGTGGACAAAAAACGGCCTCTTTTGAAACGGTCACAAAATTTCTGAACATCCTTTACTTTTGTGGAGCAGAAAAAAATGAGAAATAAAATTGAACCATTTTGAATTTGCAACACGTTTGTTTGAACATGAACATTTGTCGCGTAGCCGAAAATAAAATTCCAAGATTCTCACTGTCGTAAAACTTCATCTTATAATGATTATGAAGACCCAAAGGATAAATCAGCTCACCAAGGAAAATCCGCTCCATCCTCCACTCCGAACGAATCAGTTATTAATCCCCATCCAGAAAAATGGAATCTTCCCGGATCCCCATATTTATACCCTACTAATTGATGCATCCCCCACCATGCATAATTCATGAATCCGTGTCTTCCGAACGTGGAAACCTCCAAATAATAGAGCCATCAATCCGAATCTGCACTATTGATTGATTCGGGAACGCCGCGAGTGAAATAAGGAATAAACCCCCGGCAAAAGGAGTAATTTATTCCCGAGTGGCGAGGCAGAAGAGGGTGTGCCTTCCGGTGCAACGAACCTTCGCATTTAAGCGCGGCTTACATTTCCAAGCTTTTCCTTCCTGTTTCCTGGAGAAATAAATTGCGGGGCCGTGATCCTGGATCTGTTTCTGACCAGCCAATGACGCCGCGTTCTACGCAATCATAAATACTCGGGGGTGATGGTTCCGGTTAACATGTGGAGGTGGTCATGAATATTTCCGCGAGATTTGAGTTTGCTGGGTGGGCGCCTCTCCGGAAGGGATACGGGATGGATGGTCGACGTAGGGTGCGACAACACACTTTCATGCTCTCTAATTGACACGAAAAGGTGATGTGGCCTTTTATCTCAAGGTCGGAAAGGGTGGAAATGTGCTTTTGATTGCATGGTTCTATTGGGGACAGGAATGGGGATTTCTAGTACCCCAAAATATACACTTTTTTTCATATGACGTAAAGAAGGGCAGTTTATAGCACATTTGTTACCATTTATTCACTCTGAATTTTGAGGAACTGATTAATTATTCGATATTGAAAATGTGATTTCAACACGTGTGAATTCAAACGTGCCTCTGCTGTGAGGCCAGTGGCTCATTTTGTAATATGATTGGTTGAAGTTTGTGATGGAGGAGACAAAGCCCAGAGTAACTGAGAGACACGCCGCTGTTGTCAAGTCTTTGTAAAATCTCTGAATTTATTCATTAATATATTCAGTAATCGTATTATTATTTGATGTGATCACTATAATGTTTTTGAAACATCGTCATATAACAACTAAATTTTCATTAAAGTTGATATAATACTCATTCTCTGAAAATACAAATAATACAAATTATAAATAAAAACATAACCTTCTTTTTTGTCATTATTCGGAATTTCGACGTCTTCTCTGCGTACTATAGAATGGCGTTTCTTACAGTTAAGTCTATACTCTACAGGGTCTTTCACGAGGAACCTCACCCATATTTATACGGGAAACTACTGAACGTATTTTCATGAAATTCAGCACTTATAAGTATTTCACGATGCTGATGAAATCTAAAATATTTTCAAGGCATGAGCACCTCCGGCTTTTCCGGAAATGACGTCAACTTCCGTTATTCAAATTAGAACACCATTTTTTTATTGCAGAAATAGATTCCTTAGAAAATTTCAAGTTATTTTGATGTAACATTTTTCAGTTTTGGTTGGAAAATTCTCTCTGAGCGGGAAAATTCGAAAAAAAAATCGAAAATAGAGCTCCGCTGAAACAAGAATAACTTCGAGGTTTTTGGATGGAAAATTTTCATTTTTGGTATTTTTCAAGATGTAAAAGATCGAAAATCGCGAAATCGAAATCGCGATTCATGATACAGGGGGTGAAAAAAATCGCTTTCAAAGTTAGGGATGACAAAATCGTGAAAAACCAATTTTTTCAAATTAGAACCCCATTTTTTTATGGCAGATATTGAATCTACGTTAAAAAATAATGTGAGTGTATGCATCACACCCTTGCCCTAAAATGGATATTTTCTGAGTTAATATCCAGTCAACGACTGACAACCAGATCGTCCCTTTACACAGTTGCCAAATCGAAAATTATTCTTACCACTCATTTGCACTTCTCAAAATGAAAATAATTATTAATGTTTCATAAATTAGAAGACCGGCCTATAAATACCAATTCTTACCTGTGTAGACTAGGGATAATCATTTTTAATCGAATTTCTCACCTATCTGCTTACTTGAACTCCTTTATCTTCAATTTGGAGGTCGTAAATTGAATGATATTATGAAGCTCTATAGAGTACAAATGAAAATGTCATGAAAAACATCCAAAATCAACATTATATTATGATATTATCAGGAAAGTGAAAGCGAAGGCTTTTTCAGGCTAATTCTTTCTTGTGATTTGGCAATGCTGTCATTTTCATATCAGCAGCACGTCATGACGAGTACAACCAATCAAAAATCTCTCTAGCCACTGACGTCACACGATTTCCCGCTTCTTGAGATCGTTTGAATTCGGTAGATTATTTTTGAGTTTTCAATATTTTTTAAGGGTAAACATTGATGAAGAAAAAATTAAAAAAAAAATCACGAATAACGTGAGAATCCAAAATGTCGAAATATATTTTTTCTGAAAATAACTGGAAATGCCCATTCTCACAGCCCAGTCTTCAGATATATTTCAGACTTTGTTTGGGAAATCTTCATGAATCGAAAATTGGATTCAATCTTTTCGAATGTGTCTGTATCTCATCTAATATCCTGAAATCTCAAGCTTCTCTTGTTCACAAGGATAAAAATATCATTCATCGTCTGAGACGTTTTGAGTTCGACTTTACTTATTCTCATTATAATGGGTTCGATAGTGCAAACGAAGCACAAGAAAACTTTATTGTACCACGGATTCGAAATTCTACCTATAACTATTCAAGGGATGATAATATGTTACATCACATGTCGAAACGAGATTCATCAAATGTAGAATTTTCCAATAAGTCAGAAGTGTTTTGAATTTGTCCTAGCTGTTTTGCTAATTTTTCGATAAAAATAACGACTTTAAACCTATGGTAGATCATCCCCCAATATAAGGGGCCTGCAGCTTTCCTCGAAAACCTGAAGAACACAAGGATCATCACTTGGAAGATCGGCCTGATCAAAAGATCCTCCCGATCCAAGGGAGAGCTAGGAATTCGTGTGAAGTTTTTCTTAGCCGGTGCCCGGTGGGGTTTTTTTTTCTGCTTCTTTCTCTATTTTTCTTATTTGTTCTTGTTACAGATTTATAATTTCAAGATACTTGCATCCAGATTGATGGAGAAGCTTGTTTTCGAGTACAAGAAGGTCGGTATCATGGGTATCAGCAAATTTTTTGAACAAATTCAGTATCACTACACAAGTTTTTTATCTGTTCACGAGTATCAAACGCAGAATTGTATGGTACCCGTTTACATTTCCTCTGCTAACGATAATTAGATTTGGAGCGGGGATTTTTTTCTTTGATACAATCTGTTCCTTGTCGCCATTTCTTCGTACTTGCCATATGCCATATACAGGGTGTATTTTAAGTTGAGGCTTTTCTTTTGACAGATGATAGAACTCATCAAAATGCGTCATGTTACCAAAAATTTTTTATATGAATTATGCCCCCGTTTCGAGAAAATGAACTAGAATATTTTCAAGGTTCTAGAGTCTAGACGAATCTGAAAATTCCTCAGTCCGAACCTGCCTTCTAGCCTGCATTTGGCTGAAGTTATTCGCCATTATTAACGGCATGCCTTCCTCTTTATAATGAACTAAACATCCGATCATTTATCTAAAAAAATAGCATTTTTCTGTGAATGACAAAATAGCTCCTCTTATTGGAAAACCCTTCATACTGAGATTTCAACTCACCTCATGTGAGAATGAGGATAAAATTGCACGACAATTGTGCAAACAATCTCAGACTGCTCTCATAGAATTCCTTAAAGGAGTAAAATGATTTCCCCTTCCGCTATCTCATCTGGGATATCGGTTTTTCATTACCATTTTTTTCTCTGTTACACCAACTGGATCTCGAGATTGTCTTGAGTCTAAACCACAAGGTCTTCATGTACATCGGTATTAAGAATTTATTTAATACCAGAATCTGGTATTCTAGAATTCTGACGCACCAGGGCCTCTTGTTATTCACTTGTATTGTAATTTAAGGAACCAGATTTGCTGTACGTAAATTGTAGTGATTTGGACAATGAATGTTCATATTATTATTTTCATTATTTTAATCGTTGTGTGGCCCTTTTTGTCATGTTATAAATTATTTCTCCTCCCTCAACAATTGTCATTTTCTATGACAAATAAATAAATAATTATTATTCTTATTATTATATAATTCCTCGCGTCGAATTCTAATTTTGATAAGCCTTATTTCGTAAAGTATAGTTCAAGATGCCAAGTGAGGAAATTTGGAGGAGGATAACAATGTTCCATGCTCAATTCCAATGATTCATTGTAGGAATAATTCCACCTAAACTGCGATTAAATGAAGTGCGCGAGATTCTAAACAGAGACTCAGCATCTGCCTAAGCATCAAATAAACCTACCCTACTCATTAAATGCTAATATATTTCCATTACACGCTGAGCTGTATAAAGAGGGGTGAACGTCAAGTACCTACATACTGTCTTGTTTGATAGTTTTCGGGGAGGGTGCCTCAACAGTCACCCTCGTCGAAAACTATGGAACAATATGTGGGCACGACCACCGCATAATGTTGAACTTCCAAGCAGAATTATGAATTCCATTATTGTTCATGGATCCTTGCATAATTTCATCTGTTCAGGTGACGGGATCCGATACGAAAGGACCCCGCACACTTACTTAGGAAAAGCGGGTCCAGTGAATTTTCCCCATTTTTACATATTATATTTATATCAACCTCAAGAACAATATATCAGATTTTCACGAAGGTCTTACATCCGGTTTGTTCTATAGGGCGTTCCAAAATTGCAGCTACGGAAAAACGAATCTTCAAATTTTGATGATAATTCTTCTAATTTTCAGAATTTCATCATGATGCCTTGGGTTCTGAATAACAAGATATCACAGATATCCAAACACCGCCCACCACGTTAAGTTTCGTTATACAGGCTGTTCCATGAAGCTATATAAGTAACTGAATGTAACTTTGTTAGTGACTTTGGGACCACCCTGAGTTTTTCAAAATATGATACCATGATGTATGTCCACCTCTGTAGGAAGTTTCATTAATGTAGAAAGAACAGTTGCAAAATTATTCAGGTTTAAATTCGGATTTCATAAAATTTTTCTTTGAAAATTATCAGTAGTTCAGATTGCTGTCAAGGAATATAGGTTTTCATTCAGTATAATTATTAAAATAGGTATTGACGGTCGGTCCAAAGGTGTTTTTATTCCGGAATGTACAGGATGGACATAATTCGTTGTCACTAATATCCTCATTTCGCTATCTCAAAATCTGTTTACATAGAAAAACAGTATTATCGTTCCAGGTTGTTGCATCTTTGAGCACTCTAAGGATGCATATTTTTTTAAATATTATACCATAAAAGGATATCGACCTTTGTGAAAAATTTCACTCGTGTATAAATAATTAAAAGATTGTTGTCAAATCATTCAGGTTTTAGTTCAATATACACCATTACTGGAGCCAGAACCCTGGGGACATGTTCTCACATAACAAGCGTACTCTGGTTTCTTGGATACGGCATATGCGAAATATTAAGTACCCCTCTACTCAACTCTTGAATTCTATCTTGAATGCAGGAGTGAATATTTCATGACTTTTTTTAGTAACTGTCCTAGATTATATAGTGGTGTAACAAATATAAAGCTAAAATCTTCAGTCTTCCAACTGTTAAATCTTTCAATTGTTTAATCAGTCGTGTTAATAACCCTATTTTGAGATTGGAATTATTAGATTTCATATTTTGAGCTGATACATTTTTATGTAAATTGTTGATAATTATTATTTCAAGTAATGGTGTATATTGAACTGAAACCTGAATGATTTGGCAACAATCTTTTAATTATTTACACACGAGTGAAATTTTTCAGAAAGGTCGACATCCTTTTATGGTATAATATTTAAAAAAATATGCATCCTTAGAGTGCTCAAAGATGCAACAACCTGGAACGATAATACTGTTTTTCTATGTAAACAGATTTTGAGATAGCGAAATGAGGATATTAGTGACAACGAATTATGTCCATCCTGTACATTCCGGAATAAAAACACCTTTGGACCGACCAATACCTATCATAATAATTATACTGAATGAAAACCTATATTCCTTGACAGCAATCTGAACTACTGATAATTTTCAAAGAAAAATTTTATGAAATCCGAATTTAAACCTGAATAATTTTGCAACTGTTCTTTCTACATTAATGAAACTTCCTACAGAGGTGGACATACATCATGGTATCATATTTTGAAAAACTCAGGGTGGTCCCAAAGTCACTAACAAAGTTACATTCAGTTACTTATACAGCTTCATGGAACAGCCTGTATAACGAAACCTAACGTGATGGGCGGTGTTTGGATATCTGTGATATCTTGTTATTCAGAACCCAAGGCATCATGATGAAATTCTGAAAATTAGATGAATTATCATTAAAATTTAAAGATTCATTTTTCCGAAGCTGCAATTTTGGAACGCCCTATAGAACAAACCGGATGTAAGACCTTCGTGAAAATCTGATATATTGTTCTCAAGGTTGATACAGGGTGGGGCAGAAGAACCTATCCGATTTCAAATCCCTTTTTCTCAGAAGAGAGAGCAGGTAGAGTAGTGGGGTAAAAACCGTTAGAAAGCTGGTTTTATGCCATTTGTCAGTAGTCAACATGCCTTGGTCTGGTGAACATCGTGCTTTTGTTATTGAGCGGTTTATCGAATGCGGCGGTTCGATAATTGCTACACAACGTGCTTTTCGAATTCATTTCGGACTCGGGCGTCATGATCCTGTTCCACATCACGCTACGATTAAAGTGTGGGTGTCAAATTTTAGACAGACGAGTTCAGCATTGAAAAAGAAGTCGCCTGGACGTCCCAGGACAGCAACAGGACCTGCAAACGTGGCCAATGTGAGAGCCGCGATTGAACGTTCCCCGCGTCGTTCGGCGCGAAAACATTCGCTCGCTTTGGGGATTTCCAACCGCAGTATTCGGCGAATTTTGCACCGGGACCTCAAAATGCATCCCTACAAAATGGTTGTTGCACAGAAATTAAGTAAAAGGGATTTTGAAACCCGTACGAACCTGTGTCGCGATCTCCGAGAACTGCCAAACGACGATGTTGTGCTCTTCACGGACGAAGCCCATTTTCACCTTTGTGGCGCCGTAAACAGGCAGAATTTGGGGTTACCTCAAATCGAAGGTTTACCAGCATCGACCAAGGACCCTTCTTGCTTTACGAAGGGAAATTGCTCGGGCAATTGAAGAAATTCCTGTGGAAATGACGGTGAAAGTCATGGAAAGCTACCGCGAGCGCCTAAATAAGTGTAAGGACGACATTTGAGTGATGTGCTTTTCAAAACTTAAATTTAACAAGCTATAATAAAAAAATCATTTTTTAAGACAAGCTTTTATAATAACAACACTCATCCGCCATTTTGAAGCCGCCATCTTGAATTCCTCAATTTTGAAAAATCGTAATTTCCGACCCAGAAAACCCCCAGATACCAATTTTGAATAGAATCGGATCATAATCACAAAACTCGTCCGCCATATTGTAGCCGCCATATTGTAGCCGCCATCTTGAATTTTTCAATTTTGACGTAGGAATCATCATTGTCGAACCCAACAACCCCCAGATACTAATTTTGAATGGAATCGGATGATAATTACAAAACTCATCCGCCATTTTGGAACCGCCATTTTGTTTTTTTCTATAAAAAATATTTCATGATGCATTGTCACCAGAATTATGGACACCTGCCAAATTTCAAATCAATCGGACGATTAGAAGTGGGTCATATTCAACTTGCAAGATTTGATTACAGACAGACACCGGGACAGGTGAAACTAAATAAAAGCTTTTAAAAAAAATGGCATAAAATTTGCGATATGTTAATAAAAAAATTTTTTGACAAGCTGAGTGGTTTTAATTTTATAACGTTTTGAAATCGGATAGGTTTTTCTGCCCCACCCTGTATAAATATAATATGTGAAAATGGGGAAAATTCACTGGACCCGCTTTTCCTAAGTAAGTGTGCGGGGTCCTTTGCATTTCGATTGAAATAGAAAGGGATTTTCCTTGAAATTTATTTCAGTCGTTTTGTCTGACGAATATACATATTATTTCATAGTCAACTGTTTTTTCTCGAAAATCTTCGTTTGTAACCTCGAATTGAAGAACACCTCCAGTGATACTGAAACTTTATTCATAACTCATAACATATAAGAAATATTCAAAATGTGCAAATTCGGTAAGAGTGAACAATATTCTGATTTGAAAGAGTGGAGAGACTGAAGCCCAATTAAGAAAATGCCGGTGCCTTTCATAGATAGAAATTACTGTCCATATAGGTCGCTGGAATAAGTATGAAATAAGATAAATAAACAATCTGTAGGATTACACAGGATCATGTACGAAAGAACCTCAATGAAAGGTGACAATATCTGGCTCGACTTGTGATATCGTTTTGATATCCTGTGGCTTGAGGAATTCTTCCTTGGAGATGGTGTTAGGTCGAAAAGTCCCTATTGAACCTATAAATAGGAGGTCAACCGACTAAGAAACTAAGAACCGTCACTTTAACGTTCCGCGGATAACTTAAGCAATGCACACGGGTAATTATTACTCAATTGATAATGTTATCATACTACATCCTGATATTGACACTCTATTGGGTTCAGGTTCAAGGGGAAACCAACGAGGAATACACAAATGGCAGAGGCTTTCTCGTTCTTATTCATTTGGGGACGGTGATATTCATTCGACCCAATTCATATGTAAACCAACCTTTCCGATAAATGAATCAGGCTCTGTTGCGTCTAACTTCGCAACATCTGGACAAAATGAATTTCATCTCCTTTGTCCACAAGAATTTAGCTGTCGCCTTTAAAAATGTTGTATAGATAAATTGATTTTAACCATATGGGATCGAACCCTTGAACTGCAATATTGTTCCATATGCCTTTAGTTACCATTCTCGTTCTTTGTTTAAAAATACCCTTTTTCGACTGATTTATGGTTAGCTATTGAAAAGGTTCTCGACCCAAGAATTTAGGTCAAGTTTTTTCATCTGGTTTTTTGATACAATAACTATGTCCTTTGAACCTTCATTCAGTATAAGCTCATAAAATTAAATATATGGAAACGTTGAATTTCGGAACACATGGCAGGATCGAATACCAAATCATCCAAAGTATCTCTCATTGGTCTGTAGATTCAAGAAATGGGTTGTTTTTTCCACTATAGTCAAAAATGGTAAATGAGAGCATTTTGTTGGCTTAGCGAGGCGTTTTTCGATTCTGACACCCAATCAATTGTTGATCTTTTCTACTTTTATTCAGAGGAAATAAACCTCTCTTATTTTACAGCTTGTCTTTGAAACCATATGTTACAGAGACAAGCAATCAGTAATGTGAAATATAAGTAATTATACAGTCCATTGCAAATCACAAGAACACCTTGCTTATACATTTATATACAGTGTGTTCGGTAAAGAAACCGACAAAAATGTTCTGTGTATTGGTAGGATTAATTGTAACATTTCATTCAAATAAACTTTTGCCCTAAGTGTTATATTATTATATTATTATATTATATTTTCATAATTTCTACAAAAACCTCTACGACTATTCTGTTTGCAGCTGTATGTGCTTCAAACTTTTCGAATTCTATTCTGTAATGTATTGGCTCACAGGATAAATCATTCCTCCAGTCATAAAGTACCGAAAAATTTTGTTATAAGAATTCAAATTCCCAAAAATAATTTCAAACAATAACACTCAAAACTTTTTTATTTATTAGGAAAAACCAAAAGCCGCAGAGGGCTTAGTTTTCATTTGAAAAGTTCTATGGTTCATCCTCTTTCTAATAATATGCCCATTAGGGCACAAAACTATTTCTTTAATAGTCAGAATGCGTCAACTTTTGGTTTTTTTCGAAAAAATAAAAAAGTTTTGAGTTTTACTGTTTGAAATTATTTTGGGGAATTTGAAGTCTTATAACTAAATTTTTCGGTACTCTATGACCGAAGGAAGGATTTATCCTGTAAGGCAATACATTACAGAATAGAATACAAAAAGTTTGACGCACATACAGCTGCAAACAAAATAGTCGTAAAGGTTTTTGTAGAAATTTTGAAAAATATCAAAAACTATAACACTCAGGACGATAGTTTATTTGAATAAAATGTTACAATTAATCCTACCAATACACAGAAAATTTTTGTCGGTTTTTTCACCTAACACCCTATATAGAAGGTTGAGTTTATAATCGTCTGTAAATAATCAGTAATTAGTAAGTAATTATATCACTTTGCTCCCTTTCTATACATTTGCATACACTACAGGTACATCGCATAATTCTTCCTTGTTATAAATTTTCATATAGAAGGTAGAGTTTATAATTTTATACATATTACTCGTATAATCGTTTCGTGCTTGTTATCCATAACAGTTAATCATCGAGATTAACGAGGATCACCAGCATCCTACCAACTAGAAGCAGTGCAAGAAGATCATTATCTTGGTAAAACAATCAGAATTCAAAAATAAAAACAGAACAACCTTGGTAAACTAATCAAGGTACGAAACAGGCTCCAACAATGAGAGAGGCCCGTTTCCAGAATACACCCAGTAGAAGCACAATCATCCAACGTACACACAGTGACACGTTTGCACAGCGCAACGTCAAATAGGAATAATTATGCATCTCATTAACGTGAGGCCGATTTTCCCATAAATCTCATTATTCGAAACTCAGCGCTCGGTGTCTGTGTTTGAGGAGCGTAAATCGATTCGGGAAACTGAGGCTAGGCAGAATCCAGAATAAATCCCTTCTATTCCTCTAGCACAAAGGACTCGCGGACACAGGTTCCGCTATCAGAATCGGATAATGCAAGGTTCGCGTTCGGATTCGTAATCAAACATAAAGGGGGCAAATTTTTGGAGAACGCCGTGATACATGCATGATGGATACAATTAATGGGATTTGGTATCTACGGATTTCGTCGTGCCTTGGTGAACTGTCTGAAAAGTTATCTCTCCATTTTGATTTCCTCTTTGAGCGGATTCTTTTTCCTTTAGATTCGTGAATAATTGGTCAGCGATTGTATTCGAGATAGATATTTTATTTCTTGTGGAAAGCAAAATATACTGCTCCACGAATGTTTAGAAATTTTGAGAGTGTGTAAATTTTTTTAAAATTTGGGTATCCTAATGTTCACTCACATAGGGTGTTTAAAAAAAGTCCACAACATTTAAGGAGGTGATTCCTTGTTCAAAATAAAGGGTAGTTTGTTATATAGATGTTGGGTCAAAAGTCAAACATTAGGGAGATATCGCGGTTCAAAGATGGCGGAAAAATGATGTTTTTATTTTGTATCCTAAAGGGCCGTTATACTCTGGCCGACGGCTACGGCACCGATTCTCCATTCAAAGAGTGCCTTTCATTTTTCCAAGTTCACGCCCTCAATTTTCCACCTAAAAACTGGATTTTTATTTTGAATGAAGTTGAAGGATGTCTTGAGGGCACTCCAATTTCTTCTCTTTGATGAAATTATTTTTTCGCATGAAAAAATCTGCTACGGAACCCATTCTCCATTCAAAAAGTGTCTTTCATTTTTCCAAGTTCACGTCCTCAATTTTCCACCTAAAAGCTTAATGTCTTGAGGGCACTCTAATTTCTTCTCTTCGAAAAAAATATTTTTTCGCATGAAAAAATCGGGACGAATTAGAGAGTCTATGAAAATTTACTCCATAATCGTTTTTCGGCGGTTATTCATCAATTTTTTTTCATTGAAGTGCTCTCGACAAATCAATTTTCTATATATGTATTAAAAAAATTCCATTTGGATGGGCGCTTAGTTAATGCAAAAAAAGATTAAAATACTGAAAAGACTTAATTCCAGAAAGTGTGAAATCGCAAAGAACTGTCTGAAATTCCAGGAGAATTTGAAAAATAAATCAAGCTTGAAGCTGGAAAATTGAGGGCGTGAACTTGGAAAAATGAAAAGCAGTTTTTGAATGGAGATTTGGTGCCGCCGGCCAGAGTATAACGGCCCCTTAAAAACGAAAAGCGATAGGATGATGATATTTTATGAAAGTATTACTATTATAAAAACACACTTTCTTGATATTTTTTCATGTTTTTAAAATGGGTGGAGGGGGTTGAAGTAGACTTTTTCCAACTGCAAGTGTTTTTGGTGCAATCATTATACTATTTTCTTTGTTATCTGCGGACCAACGTCTCTCTCAATTTTATCCATTAATTCTGTAACATCATTTTGTTTGTTTTGCATTGATGCGTTAGCGATATAGAGAAAACTTGAGATTGAGTAGTAGTGTGAAAAGATAATATAGGTATTTGAATGCAATAAATAGATATTTTCAATGACAATTTTTTCCATTTCACCCGTCCCTATTCTCAGAAAATGTTTCTACAGGGTCTTTCACGAGGAACCTCACCCATATTTATACGGGAAACTACTGAACGTATTTTCATGAAATTCAGCACTTATAAGTATTTCACGATGCTGATGAAATCTAAAATATTTTCAAGGCATGAGCACCTCCGGTTTTTCCGGAAATGACGTCAACTTCCGTTTTTCAAATTAGAACACCATTTTTTTATTGCAGAAATAGATTCCTTAGAAAATTTCAAGTTATTTTGATGTAACATTTTTCAGTTTTGGTTGGAAAATTCTCTCTGAGCGGGAAAATTCGAAAAAAAAATCGAAAATAGAGCTCCGCTGAAACAAGAATAACTTCGAGGTTTTTGGATGGAAAATTTTCATTTTTGGGATTTTTCAAGATGTAAGATTGATGTATCCACTTTAAAAATCGAAATCGCGATTCATGATACAGGGGGTGAAAAAATCGCTTTCAAAGTTAGGGATGACAAAATCGTGAAAAATCAATTTTTTCAAATTAGAATCCCATTTTTTTATGGCAGATATTGAATTCACGTTAAAAAATAATGTGAGTGTATGCATCACACCCTTGCCCTAAAATGGATATTTTCTGAGTTAATATCCACTTTAGGGCAAGGGTTTGTTTGCTTTAGGCTCAACTCCAGCCACCTATCGGCTGGTGAAGTGTTCAGACTTTTGAATCTAGTGAAATCAAATGTAATAATCTTCAAATTGTAGTGACAGGCAAGCAATTCACCCACCTACAATGATTTATGATCGCTTTTTGACTTAGTTCTTTCTATCCATGTCGAGGTATCTTTCAACGTAGTTTTCACCCACTTCAATAGATCCGATTGAATTGAAAATTTTGGACAGGTACCTATCGAAGATCGAAGTCAATAAAATAATTTCTTTAAATTGGCCAAATGTTCTGAGCAGGCTCAATAGCTTAGTAAAAATGTACAGGATCCTCCGCCACTTTGTAACGATGTTGAAAATGAATACATATTTCCAAAAATTATAGGAAACTGAAGTTTGATATGAAAGTAAGCTGCCATTCGTTCTATTAATTTATTGTTGAAGGAAAAAATGAAGAAAAAATTCGATACCAAGCAAACAAATTATTAGGATAGAATACCAATGGGTTAATGTTGAATTGTCTCACAGGATTGGGTAGTGTTGAAGTTCATTGAAGATATTCCATTTATATTCAAGATGGTCTTGATGAACGTAGAAATATAACCTATACTTCATTCACTTTTATAAAGTATCGCGGTTGACCATGACATTCTAACACTTTTCACCGAGTATGTATATTTTGAAAATATTAGGTTAAGGTCATTTTCCTGTCTGATAACTACGCAAAGTTTTCCTCTTTACATAGAGGTGGTCGTAGTGATTACGCATTTATCACTTTTTTATTTACTTTGGGAAAATAATGAATTTGAGAAAATTTAATGTGAATTCAATAATTTCAAAGACCTGGCGAATGTTGAAGAAACTTCTTTCTCAGTTGATTCTGGAAATATTTTACGTATAGAAACATGATTGGAAGATTCAGTTATGCTATTTTCTTGTACGGAAATGAAGAATAGAGTGTTGAGATTTTACTGAAAAATAATGGACAGAATAGTCCATGATAGTTCATTCGAAAAAAGAATGAAAGTACTCGAATAACCCGACGGATTCCCTACTTTTAAAAATTCTCAAGAAATAAGACATTTGAATACCTTTTTGCACAACTTGAAATACTCCAGTATAATATTTAGTAGTACTACGAAGCCTGTGCCACAGTACAACCTTAGAAACTCCATTTGCAAAGTTGAAAAAGGGTAAATAGAAAGAAGCATTGGCAACGTCTCTAAGAATTATTTTTACATTGCCCATTTTTCACGAGTGGCAACTGTTCACGCCAAGTGAACGGTTCAAATTAATTATTCTGAATTCTCAAAATTCGATTTATTAAATTAATTTCTCCATACTGGGGAATTCCCATATGGATTATCCTTTGTGTACAAGAAAAACTTTTCAGCTGAGGAGCGCAGCATATGTCGCATATTTGTTTCATTTTCATATAATTCATGAGTTCACTGATTTACTTGATCGTGAATAATTCTGCTTCCATTAATTGCTTATTTTCTTGTTCCTTTTCGTGAATTCGGAAAATTTCAGTTTTTACTGTGATTCGCAGTTTGTAGTGATTTCGATTCAATCGAATTACATTCATTTAAAACTTTCATTTGTGCGAATTATTTCGTTACCAGTGGCGTGGTTATTTCACAATACCACAAGGATAAGTGTGCACAATTTGACATTTTTAGCAACGGATTTTCACGTCAGCTTCATTCCATGTTCGTTTGTCGAGCTCGATCAATCTGTACTTTGGAATAGGAGTCGTCGACGGGATCCGGTTGACTGTTTTGCTGGTATAGGTAAGACTATATTTCTTCTGTTATTTTGGGTACATTCATCCTTTCATTTGTGTTGGGTTTCAATTAATTTCATATACATATACAGTCCACTAGCCTTATTTTCATTTTCATTCAGAAGATTATATTTCGAAAAATTAAACATAATATTGAACTAAACTTCAGTTGGTTAACTGAAACTCTACCCAACACGTCTTGGTCCTTCGGGCCGGATTTCAAGCTCATTTTCTCAGAATTTGAGTTTTAGTCAAAAATTCAAAAATCCTCGTTTTTTAGCGGCCATTTTATATTCAAATATACAACAATCATCACAATCTGGCAACATATTTCCACAGCTGACAGGTCTCATACACCAACCTGCGTCTGTTTTAAGTAAAAAAAAACTTTACTCTTGGCCAACCGGGATACTTCATAAAAGTGAATGGAGTCCAGTCAGCTGTCTCTAAAGAGATCTTTGAACCGATTCGCGTTTCTAGTAATTGAAGCAGTCCTTGATATTATATAATTCCAGGAATGAGGCTTAAAGGGTATACGATAAGATACCAGAGACAATTGAACAAAACCATCTCGAATACATTCATCTTCCGCACTTGTGGAATACTCAATTGACTATCCCTGTACGAAATTCGAGCAGCAACCAAGCCATTATCTGTTCCTAAGTGCATCCAGCCCACTAAATAATCCCCATTACTGTTCTGTCTCTCTTCCGATATTCAGAGTCTCGCCACGTTTGAAATTCGTTGCAACTGCCAAACTCCAGGGCGAAAAGTAGTTATTAACTTGAGGTTGGAAGTTCTTCAGCGAAACGCCAGGAAGCAGATAGGCCAAGCAAACTTACCGAATGCGCTCCAACTCTCAGGAACTCGTTCCAACTGGAACCGGAAGCCGTGTTTGCTCTGCTATTTAAAAGGGGCGTGCAAAATAATTCATCAACTCCGGTTATTCACAGTTATTCCGGAGCTCCTGATGAAGGTAGACAGTGAATAGTGCGTTGTTAATTTAGGACTGTGGGGTTCATCAATGAACTATGAAAATTCATTACGGATATAGAGATGAATAGCGTTTTAATCTATTTAATTCATCTACGGTTAGGTCCGAGAGGATTAGTAGCGAACCCCTGTAATTGGAATTATAATGGAATAGAATTTGGGTGATTGGATTATACTATTCCGAAGGTACTATCCTTGCTGCGAGTGTTTTACCCGGGTCTCATAAAGATGCATATAAATGAGAAATCATTCTTCATAACGAGTGGATAAAATTTATTCCAATACAAGCATATTTTGGAATTTGAAACTAAATAGATTAGTCAACACGTGATTGAAAAGATAGACAATTTTATCTCTTCAGGATGATTTATAGGAAATCGAGTCTGGTCAGTGCGACCAATATTCATTCTTGAGGCCCTTGATCAGAAAATCTTAAGATCTTCTGGTAATTGCATAAAGTGACACTTTTCAAGGTCCCTAAAAAAAAGTATGCTATTCTTTTCTATCCACTGCAGGGAACGGGCTCAATTCTAGGCAGAATTTGCTTGGTGGGTGTGTAGGTGTCCTCTGAGTATGCTAAGCCCGTGTCAGCATTTTTCGATAAGTTCTAGAATGCATTATCCAAGAGTTGGTTCTTTCGGTAGGCGGTACCTTTCTGGTCCTATAAAAATTACTAAATCTGGGCACTTTGCAAAACGACTCAGCTATTTCGATGCTGGAGTGGTTTGGAATTAATACTTTCAACTGCAGTTTGTTCCTTTTACCCGAATAAGGGAAGGAAAACTCTTTACCCAAGCAGTATAAGGCTGTATAGCATCTATTGGCTGCCAGCGCTTTCAAAGCAGCTTGGTTGCCTGTAATGATTTTTCTTGTTCTTCCACCCTTAAACACGAAGCTATGTGAACGTGAAGGAAGGGAGAAGAAATACAGTACCCAAAATTTTAATGTCATCATCGATAAAAAATAAAAGCTTGTAAAATGGTTCGAATACCATGATAGGGGCATAAATCAAGTTTACACTATAGCATTGAATTCAAATATACCTAGAGGAACAACGCCCTTGAACGAATTGAAGCTAAAATTTTTGGCTGTAAAATGGCACATAGTAGCTTCTCTGCCGGGACAGTCTGGTAAATTTTGTCAGCTATTCATTGACAGAAATCTGTAGGATATTTATTTTCCTCTAGTACTATGAATCATAATAGGCAGGGTCAGATTCGTCCCAATTATACAGTGCGCGTCAAAATTATTGTCAAAATTCATTTTCTCAGAAGAAAAATATTTGGCAACAAAATCCTGAAACAGGTCAATTTTTTGTTTCACTTTTACCAAATTTTCATGCAGTTTTGAAGGATTTTTGTTGCACCCTGTGCCATCCCCATCAACCATCTAAATTCTTTGAATAGGGAAAGTGAGTCCTGTGGTACTTTTTTGGCAAGGTCTTTGTCTCTTCTTTACAGGCGTGCAGATATTTTCAAGAAATAATTTTTTTTGAAAAATTAGTTAGTTCAAAGAGGTTTTCAGTATGTGCCCTTTGTCATGGCTTATTTACTTTGCGACGATGGTACCTGATTAAATTTGTCACCGAGTGAAAGTCGACCATTACAGTTTTTTCGGTGATGAGTTTCATCAGGGCCTTTATTCTTGAAAACCAGGGAGTAGAACGATCGAGAGAACGGCGACGTGGCCCTACTGATTAGTAGGGCCACGTCGCCGTTCTCTCGATCGTTCTACTCCTTGGTTTTCAAGAATAGAGGCCCTGGTATCATCGTCTGAGGGCCGTAAGATCAATCACAGATTAAACCGGGGGTAACGTAAACTTCGATGAAAGTTTAACTTTACTTTAATCCGTGGTGGTAAGCTCAATTGTGGACAAATCGAAGATAAGGTTATCTTTGGTGTTTATTAGATGTTCTGTGGTATTTCGTTTGCTGTTGGCATCACTTCCTCATAAATATAGGTTATTTCTTTCGAATGGCAAAAAAGAAAAAGAGGAACTACTGATAGTTGAGAGTTTCAACAAAGACTCTTTGGTTTCAATATCTGATCCATAATATAACCTATTTAAATAGGAAAATTAAATTAGATTAATTAAAAAACAATCATTGTGATTTGATAAAAAAAATATATTGAAATTTTAGTAATTCTTTTTATTAAATTGCACTTCCATAATTAGGTACACTCTGTAATGAACAGATATTCGTAGTAACAAGTCTTCCTATTGATAGTAAAATATAATATTAGTGGGTTTCACCTAATAAGTTCATTATGCATCAAATACTATGCTGGACATAGGAATTATTAAATATGATCATTAAAAAACATATTGAAATAAGATTCCATTTATTTTTTTATATTACATACATTTATACACAGAAGCAATTGGTTGAAATATGTGTTGATGAAAATTTGTCTTTTCAATTCGCTATTCCTTGCATTTACAATCATGCTACTTTCATTGGAAGATGAAATATCTAATAAATTTTTCAATGTCATTATTCAAACTTAGTAGTTCATCCATGCATACATTCTGTAGTATTGCACATTTTATAATAATTTCCTAAACCAGGTCTAAATTTACTTTCATGCTAACGGACAATATTGGGAAACTTCTCTTCCATACCCCAAAGCATCTCTCAATACAATTTCTTGTCCGGATGTGTGACTCATTGTACAGTCTCTCTGCTCGTGTAATGGGGTTCTGCAATGCGTTAATAAATAGTCCTTCAAAGGATATCCTGAATCTCCTAAAATAAAATTTTGTGCCATTGGTCCCGATTCAAATAAAGCACACAATCTACTATTTCTGAAGATTGTACTTTCGTGAGAGGCACCACGCCATATCGCATATAGCCACAACATTCAAGATCTGTAGATCGGGGCCACACATTGCCTGAACATTCAGGGAAAAATATCGTTTTCTATTCCTGAAATGTTCAGAGTTTATTCCTCCTGGCGATTGTATACGAATATGTGTACAATCAAGTGCACCATATACTGGAAATCTGGAAATGTTGTAGAAGCCAGATCAGTTAGCCTGTTGTTGACCAGTGGAGTGATCAATTTTGAGGGAAAACTCCTCTTTTGGCACATATAGCTTCAGTAACTCGTTTTATTGCTCTGCCTGCTGTTGTTTAATGGACTCCACTAAAATCCCCCGCTGATTGTTGCATGCATCCAGTAGCATAAAATCTTAGTCAGCAAAAATTGATCCATTTCAGAGAGTGCATGATTTCTGAAAATAGTATGAAAATTGCTTCACGAAGAGTTTATTATTTTATAAATCACCTAGACGTTGTGTGAGCTATTCCATCTACGATTTCCCTCAGAACCATTCTTGCTGAATGTTTTGAAACACGAAATCGTCGAATGAATTCAATATCATCCCATTTATTCCAATGATTTTCTCGTTCTCGCATACAAGTACACAATAAGGTCTATTGTACAATCTATGAAATTCATTCAATTCTAGCAATGTTTCATCATCGGAATCAGAACCCAAATCACTATCAATTATTATGAGAAAAAATTTTGCATATATTTTTTTAAATAACTACCTGATCCAACAACATCTAGGTTTGTAGGTTATGCTTTATGTCAAAATAAACTTTACTTGGCGATTTAACGGTCGACTTGGGCCAGTAAAGATAATCTCCAGTTTTAACTGAGACCATAGATTAACGTACATTGATCTTACGAAATAATCGTCGAATGCAAGTTAATCGCCATCTGACGGTTTAAACTGCAATTGATCTTACGGGCCTTAAAGTAAATGAGCCATGACAAAAAAGTTCCTTCGAGATCATTGAATGGGCATTTCCAGTCATTTTCAGAAAAATATATTATGACATATTAGATTCTCACGTTATTCGTGATTTTTCTTTTACTTTTTTCTTCATCAATTTATACCCTCAAAAAAATATTGAACACTCAAAAATAATCTACCGAATTCAAACGATCAGTAGAAGCAGGAAATCGTGTGACGTCAGTGGCTAGAGAGATTCTTGATTGGTTGTACTCGTCATGACGTGCTGCTGATATAAAAATTACAGCATTGCCAAATCACAAAAAAAGAATTAGCCTGAAAAAGCCCTTGCTTTCACTTTCCTAATCTTTATAAAAGAGAGCTGTTGGTTACACCATTTATAACTCGAGATCGGATGGACTGTTTGTTATGGAACTTCATTTATGGATTCGTCTACGGCCTGGTTATTTCTATATATATAAAAGAGAGCTGTTGGTTACACCATTTATAACTCGAGATCGGATAGACTGTTTGTTATGGAACTTCATTTATGGATTCGTCTACGGCCTGGTTATTATAAAATACATTGAAACTCTGAAAAATTCGATGAAAAATTTGCTTATGAAGGAAATGCTTTTCCTCCTTTTGAATAAGGCCGCTAGGTGTCGCTACGGTTTGCTTATGTAGGAAATGGTTTTTCTCCTTTCGAATAAGGCCACTAGGTGTCGCTACGGTTAATGGCTCTTATCTAGACACTGTAGCGTACAGTGACTAGATACTGTATTTGATATTACCGCCACTAAATCCCTGTGTAAAATTATTGTGCAATTTGCATAGAACTTATAATAACATGGAAGGGGTAAAGATCTCAAGTTGGTGGAACAGTGAATTTTTACCGGAATGTCAAGTAAATCGAATTGTGACGATCAGCATCAATCGTGAGTTGTGCATTTTCATCTTTTCTCTATATTTCTGAAATGTTTTCGATTTATGTTTGGGAAATAAATATATTTGCGGAAATAACTGAATTCAAAATTGCCCATAATTAGTAATTGACATATTATTTTCGTCTTTCTCTTTTGTGTGACAGCTCATATGGAAAAGATGACAGATGACGTTTGAAAGATGACATTTGACAGATGACATTCGACAGATGACATTTGACAGTTGACAGATGACATTTGACCGAACTTTTATTATGCCTAATTTATCTCCTGCTTGAAAAAATAGCAATGTTAAGTTTGTACAACTTTAACGGGGGTTTCACAAAGCATACCTATCACCGGTGATCGGAGCTTGATCTAGAATCAACTCGATTTGACAGTTCAGAAATCTAACCAAGCCGTTGATCTCCGATCACTGGTGATTACGATTTGTGAAATCCACAGTAAGTAGGCACGGCCTTCTTAAGATAAAGATGGCTATGGTATAGGAATCATTTAGGCGAAACAAAGTTCGCCGGGCCAGCTAGTAATATCATAATATAATGTTGAGTTTCGATGTTTTTTTATCATCATTATATTTTCATTTGTACTCCATAAGGCTTTATAATATCATTCAATTTACGACCTCCTAATTGAAGATAAAGAGGGTTCAAGGTTCAAGTGACCAGATAGGTGAGAAATTCAATTAAAAATAATTATCCCCAGTCTACACTGGTAAGAATTGGTATATATAGACCGGTCTTCTAATTAAGGAAGCATTAATAATTATTTTCATTTTGAGAAGTGCAGATTAGTGGTAAGAATAATTATGGATTTGGCAACTGTGTATAGTCGTCAGTCGTTGACGTAACCTAGGAGTATTGAATACTCCTAGACTTAACTGTAAGAAACGCCATTCTATAGTACGCAGAGAATGAGTATTATATCAACTTCAATGAAAATTAAGTTGTTATATGACGATGTTTCAAAAACATTATAGTGATCACATCAAATATAATACGATTACTGAATATATTTATGAATAAATTCAGACATTTTACAAAGACTTGACAACAGTGACGTGTCTCTCAGTAACTCTGGGCTTTGTCCCCTCTTCAACCAATCATATTACAAATTGAGCCACTGAAGTCACAGCAGAGGGACGTTTGAATTCACACGTGTTGAAATCACATTTTCAATATCGAATAATCAATCAGTTCTTCAAAATTCAGAGTGAATAAATGGTTACAAATGTGTGCCCTTCATTACGTCATGCGAAGAAAAGTGCATATTTTGAGGTACTGTATTGTAAGAACCAAGGATTATTTGGATCTCTACAATAGACCTCGAGGTTGGTGTGTAAGCTATTGTTTGTTCTCCTGGTTTTATTATGTGCAACAAATGTGTCCAACAAATATTTTACGCGGGTCACCTCGGTGTATGAGCCGCATTAGAATTCGATTTTCTATAAAAACACCGGAAAGTGTTGCTCATTTTGGATCTTTCCAGCAGACTGTCCTTGAAACCCAATTGAATTTTAAGAAGAGAGCCGTTCGTTATGAGTCAATATTTGAACGTGAATCACTCTTCAGAATAAGTAATTAAAATAGAACACTTTGTTTCGGAGTTTCATTTCGCCGAGTTGGAAGAACAATAATTTTCGAACAATTCTAAATTCATCAAGATAAATTCGAATCCATTCATCTCACGGAGTGTAATTTAGAAGGGCAAACCGAAAACGAAGAACAATTAATGCGTTGAATAAGTGAAATTTATGCCGGAGTCTTGGCATTGGTGAGAAATGTTCACGGAATTACGCTTCCCACTCGAACGATTTCCCTGATTCCATTAATGTCTTTGATAGTTTCCCTACTTTTCGCTTCAATTATAATAAATAAAGCGAATTAAATGAATCTACGAATTCATTAATCAACTCAAACAAATCTTACTCTGAAACTTCCTCATCGTCGCCGTGTTCTCCGAGGCATAATAATACTGCTCCACAAGAGTTATAGGGATATCGTATTCAATCGTTTTTAAAAGTATGTAATCTTCGAGAAAATCGCTGTAAGATCATTTGAAACTCAATAACAACTTGAATCGATACAATAAAAATCAGTATGAGACATTTCGTCAATCTGGGGCCCGATTCTCAAATGTCTATTGGGTCAATGTCGCATGCGACATCGCCATATTGTCGAATGAAATCAAAAATTGGTATTCTCAAATGTCGCATTAGACAAATTTCGATAGACAAGAAGACGAGTGGGTAGGAGCCACTCGACATTGCTTTTATCATCCTAATTGTCAGAAATGAGAATGAAGTGTCAGAAGTTATTTCAATTTGCTCTTGCTTATTTGTTAATTTTCCCATAAAAACAACGACTTTGAATCTATGGGAGATGATCCCCCGACATAAGGGACCGGTAGCGTTCTTCGAACACCTGAAGAACAGAAGAATCATTACTTGGAAGATCAACAGATCAAAAGATCCTCCCGATCCAAGAGAGTGTTAGGGCTTCGTGAAAAGTTTTTTTAAGCAGGTGAAGTATTTTTTTATTGCTTCTTTCTCGGTGTTTCTCCTGTGTTCTTGTTACAGATATAATTTCAAGATACTTGCATCCAGCTCGATGAAAAGGCTAGTTTTCAAGAACAACAAGCTCTAACATGGATATTAGCAAATTTTTTGAACAAATTCAGTATCACCAGTTACACATACACGGGGAGACAGAGTTTTTTCAGAGGTTTTTATCTGTTCTCGTGTATCATATGCAGAATTGTATGGTACCTAGTGTACATTCCCTCTGCTAACACTTAGGTTTGGAGCGGGAAACAGATTTCTTTTAAACAATCTGTTCCTTGTCGCATTTACTTCACACGTGCCTTATGCCATATATTGTTTGATCTAAGGAAAAAGTATGTATTACTCTTTTTGAAAAGAATATATATGTTAGTTCTTCCTGTGTGTTCGTTTACTAATTCACTTTCGACATTGTCATTTTCATCGAATAAAATAAACTTTGTGTTCATTGTACGTTCGCGAATCCTTTTGAAAATGATGGACGAAGAAGTAGAAATTCTACAAGCCATTCAAAAACTGGAGGATAATGAAGAAGCTGCAGAATTTGTTAGGCATACCCATCGTTAATATGAGTGCTTCAGGACATTAAATGATAACATGTTTGTAAAGAGATTTCGATTATCTGGAGATTCAGTAAGAAATTTAATAGTTATACCCTATATCTCTTATGTCTGCACTAACTCTAGAAGAAATGGTAACATCAAAACACGTATTTACCGGCAATAAGATCTATTTCATTTTGCAGCATCTGTCTATGTTTTGCAGTATCTGAATTAATTTAGATTTTTGTTTTGCCGAGCAATATAATTTCTTTGCAGTTTCCATCTCGAACGACTCGAACCTCGATTGCAGTGAAATATTCTTTAGATTTTTTAAACTTCAATGAACGTAATCTTCTTCTTTGATTCCCAATGCAGAGTTGCCAGATATACTTACTCGACATAATATGTCGAGTGACTTCCCAATGTCGAGTAGTTCCCGAGAATAGCTAATTCGAAAGTCAGTAGCCATTTGCACTCGACATATTCTCGCGTTCTACATTTTTGATAGACATTTGAGAATTGGGCCCCAGGTCGCCTTTTTTCTGAAGTTTGGTTCTTTGCATATGCTTCATGAATGTTCTTATTTTGAAAGGAAGTCAGTTTATCAACGGCTTCGATTTTTGAAACGAGTTTTCTGAAAATGCCAAGACGTAAATTAACAAACACTGAGGCTAATAGGGCTATCGGAATGATACAGGGTGGCCTAACTCAGCTTGTTGTAGCTCCAAGTCAGCCAAAGTGTGATATCTCGACTTTGGAATAGGTTCAGGAAGACAGATTCCGTGTTGGAAAGACCAAGGCTTGGTGGGCGACGAAAAACAACACCTGCTCAGGATCGTTTCATCACCGTTTCGGCGAGAAGAAACCCTACATCTACCTGTAGAATGCTACGGAACCCTCTTCAAAATGCAGATGGGGTCCAAGTTTCCATCAAAACCATCAGACGACGTTTGGGAGAGGCAAATCTAGGTTCTAGACGTCCATTAAGAGGAACAAGGCAACATATCATTTGGAACGATCAATGGCGTACTGATGAATCCAGATATGGACGATTTTCAGATTCTCCAAGAATAAGTGTATGGACAATCCCACACATACCCCGTAATCGTCGCTATGTCCAAGAAGTCCATCCATTCCGAGGGGGTAGTGTTATGGTATGGATCGGGAAATGTTTCAACGGGCGTACAGATCTACACATTTGTCCTGGGTATATGACCGCCCTAAAACTAGTGGGAGCATGTCATCGACAAGGTTGTGACAAATTTCCACGCTGCTATTGGTGAAAATTTTAATTTCTAGACGATTACGCTAGACCGCACCGTGCAGCCATAGTTGAGAATGCGCGCGAGGAGCTTGGTATTCCACATTTACCAATACCTCCGCACTCATTTGAATTGCATAGAACATGCATGGGATATGCTCCAAAGACGATTAGATAATCATCAACCTACTCCAGAATCCTTAAATTATCTGAGAGGGCTTCTGCCCCGTTTATGGAACCAAATTCCTCAAGTAATGTTCAACAACCTCGTGTGTAGTATGCAAGGAAGATGTCAAGCTGTTATTGATGCCCGTGGAGGCCATACATTGTATTGATAGTCTTAGAATGCTTGAATTCTCTGGAAATAGAATTTCGTTATTTCACTCGATTTTTCTCAACCACCCTGTACACGCTGCAGACCTACAGGCTTAAATTCAATTTGCAACTTGAAATCATATTATTATGAATTTTCATCACAAAAATCTTATTTTAACTATATTTTTCTGCAATTTAATATTCCTAACTCATGTGGAGCAGTTTATTACAGCTTTCTTCAGATCCAAGCCGCAAAGTGGTAAATCTCATATCTCTGTAGCAGGCTGTTCGTGAACAAAAAACAATACTCGTCCCCAATTTACTGAGCTGACAACGTTTCAGAATATCGCGATATACCAATTAACACAGGCATGTTCAAATTTAAATATCGCAGTTCGGAATTTGAAAATTGGCCCCTCTCCTTTCGGATCAGAACAGAATTCAATCGGGAATGTGAAAACCTCGCATGCCGCCAGTAACGACGCGCCCTAACCAAATTTGGGGAGTTGATGAAAATTCGTGCTTTTCCTCTAACGAATTATTCGACGTATCGTCAACTTGACGAGACATGTTAGAGCCTATATCTCAATCAATTTAATAGATGGGGTTGGTGTGTATTAGGGGAAGCATCTTCCGATAGACTATGTGTGCTCATTAATTTACGTTGTTAGTTCATTACCTTTACACTTCACATAATTAGTAAACTACATCATTCGAATGAAAGTCATATAGATTTTGTGAGGAAAGTATCAGTGTAAATACTGAATATGGGATTGCAGATATGGGAATGGCACATTATATTCGGATCGTAAGCGAATCAAAATTGAACAGAACATTTTTAATTCCTCAATTTTGAACAATCGTAATTTCCGACCCAGAAAACCCCCAGATATCAATGTTGAATAGAATCGGATCATAAATACAAAAATCGTCCGCCATATTGAAGCCGCCATCTTGAATTTTACAATTTTGACTGAAGAATCGTCATTGTCGAACCCAAAAACCCCCAGATACTAATTTTGAATGAAATCGGATCATAATAACAAAACTCATCCGCCATTTTGTTTTTAGCTATAACAAATATTTCATGATGCAAAGTCACCAGAATTATAAACACCTGCCAAATTTCAAAGCAATCGGACGATCAGAAGTGTGTCATATTTAACTTGCAAGATTTTATTACAGACAGACATACACCGGGACAGGTGAAACTAAATAAAAGCTTGTGAGTAATAAAGGACCAGCGTGCGTTTCTATAAGAACTTTTTTATTTGCGAAACCCCAAAAGAGGATAATTCTGAGTCCTTATTCATGATATCAGTCGAACCATTTCCTGTTTTAGTGAGAAAATCAATACAGTGTGTTCCTAAATTGGAGGTACAAACGGAAAGATCAGATTCCTTGAATAATTTCAAGATAAAGAAGTCCCATTTGTTCTCGAGTTCTTGTCTCATAGTATCTTCATTGCACAAGGTATTCAACTGACTATTTCCACCAATCAGAAACGCGCAATTTTGAATCACAAATGGTTTCTAGATGAAAAGGCTTGTTTTCAAGCACAAGAAGCTCTGTAACATGGATAGCAGCATATTTTTTGAACAAATTCAGTATCACCACACATACACGGGGATACAGTGTTTTTCAGAGGTTTTAATCTGTTGTTGTGTTGACACTCAATACCTTCTAGGCGAAATTAATTTGAAAATAATTGAAAATAGAATTGATATTCAGAAAAACAGTAGATAATCATTTAAAAAGAAATAATAAATCTTGCGTGACTGCAACACCATTATTGAGATCTTCATATGAGTTTTTCAGATTTCAAATAATATTGTAAGCATTTCCCCACAAATATTTTCAAGTGTTTCTATGAATATCGCTTATCATAATAGTAGGTTAACTAGTTGAATTAAAAATCGAAAATAACTTGAAAACTATTAGGTTTAGGTATAGGGAAACCCAATGAAGATAGTTTCGATATTGATTTTTACGTTCAACAAGGTACAGAAATACCGGGTGTGCCATTCGAAATAAGAAAGTTTTCGACCATTATTTGTAGTTAATGTTTGAATATTAATTATGATCACTCAGTATATTCCAGAGTTAAATTTTTTTTTCTGCATAAGGGGAGACAATATGTCTACACGAAAAAACACTGACTGTCTCGTTGGCTTGAAGGGTTTATTTATTGATTGCAAATTAAAAATACAACTTTTTCTCGATTTTTCGCCATTTCCTCTTAAATGGTTCTCCTAAGGCATAAAATGGTCTGTATAAACTAATCATTATTTTAGCTTGCCATTCAATTTTTGAATTCATACATATATAGGATATCACATTGAAAAAAGTGTAACTTCGTTATCGAACACCCTGTATATGTGAAAACAATTTTAAATTGTGCATCTGATTGCCCTTCACATTTCACGAAAAAAAAATTTCAAAATGTCTCATTTACTGCCTCAAAATGAGAACCGCGTCTAGGGTGGGCCACCCTGTATATTACTTACGAAAATTGGTATAGAGGTTACAATTTAGAGTTTACACCATGCGACATGACAAATTCGAAGACAAATCTACAGGATGATATTTTTCTGGAATATTGTCTCCTGTTTTCATCCAGATCTTTTTTCGGTGGAGCACTGTTAGTTTTGAAGAATTGTAAATAGAAGCTTAGTTGTTATTCAAAAATTTATGGTCTCGTAGTTTTGTCGTATCGAGCTACCAATCTCGAAAAAAAAATTAAAACTTCAATGACACTGAGTTTTGTGAGGATTCGAGAGAATTGTTGAAAATTTTTTCTCAAAATCGGTATCACTACGACAAAACTACAAGAGACCGTGAAATAAAGCTCAGTATAACAATAAAGTTTTTTGCAATTTTTCAAACCAACTAAGGCTCACGAAACAAAAGTTCTGGGATAAATCTGCGGACAGTGTTTAAGAAATATCTGCCTGCAAATTTCAGTTGGATATCTTGTGGAGTTGTAGATACTAATGAGAAAAAAACTTCACTTCAACACCCTGTATTTCGAAAGGAAAAGGGCCTTTTTTTCTTAAAATTATGCAAGGAATCTCCCATTTTCGTTCATACCTCCCATTTAGGAATATCCTGTATATTCTTACTCAACTGTTTCCGTATATAATGCGGCAGTGACAGAGGAAAACAAGATTGAGTTCGATCTGAAATTTCCGACATCATAAATTGGAAAAGAACTTCACATTTTCCGAATTCCTGAAATATAAAAAACGGTCGAGACGCTCACATAATATTCGGGTGGGAAACGTGGAATAATCTAACAATGGAAGTGAAAAAAAGACATATTGATCGTATTTCGTATATTCTACTTTTGAATTCAACCAAGCTTTTAGCGACGACTGCAACGCTTTTGACTGTGAATATTGAATTATGGATGTTTACTCATATTTCTTGCCTAGTCACGTATAACACTTCTTATTGCTCCGTAGAATTCGTGATGAAGACGTGTCTTCCGTCAAAAGTGGAAAACATTCTGATTTAAGTACGGACTTGAGATTTACTTCAACCTTTTCTATTCAACATACCTACGACTCCTAACTGAGAATCATGATAAAAAATTGTAGGACAAATCGGCACCTTTGATTGTAGTTTTTGGTTTAGTTCCGGAATGATCCGCAATATTGCACGGTCGTGGCGCTATTGCGATAATGTAAAATTACAGCGACCTCTTTCCAGAGGAAAGACAAGAAAGTCTTAAACAAGGACTATATACAACACCAGGATCTCTATGCATCAACATACAAACATTGACAAAAGGTTTTGGATTAATGAGTCGAACCTAGTAGACTATTCTCAAAAACGGTAGAATATAAGCTGACCTTTTTTGATAACATAATTTGGGATATGATGATCTACTTATAATATGTGATATCAATTCAGTCAGGCCAATATTGTTTTTAATCGGAAGCTGCAAAATTACCTGAAGAAAAAATCGGTAAAATATACATACAAAATCTGGTTCTTGTCATTTTGATAAAAGATTCCATCTTCCCTTCGTGAAAAGGAATAAAACCACTCGACCATCAAGTGTCTGCTGATTGTGCAACTTCAAACTGATCCTTATTGAAAAAAAATGTTTTCAGGTGAAGCTCTTTTCCAGGATTTCGTGAACAGTCAAAATTGTAATTTTTCATAAGTAATATCATAAGTGCATCCAATTTTTCCGAAAAAAATCGAAAAAACACGTTGCTAAGTAATATTTTAACAAGAAGCATGAGTGCAGGTGGCAACAAAAATCCGAGTCGAAGACGAGGATTTTTGCACCTGCTCGAATGCTTTTTGTTAAAAAAATATTACTTCGCACTGTGTTTTTTCGATTTTTTTCACAGGAAAAATTAGATGCACGAATGGTATTTGACAAGACTATTTCTTGAGTAACAGATTATTCTGGATGCATCTATGTATACTCCATTCACTTTTATAAAGTATCGCGGTTGGCCATGATTTAGGTTTATCAAGTTTTTTCCCCTAGAACAGACGCAGTTTGGCACTCGTGAAAATTTAGCGACATTGCCAGGTCTACTTCCTATTTACTCTTTTTCAACTTTGTAAATGGAGTTAGTTCTTCGAAGATTTAACTGTGGCGCAGGTTTCGTAGAACTACTACATTTTCATACTGGAGTATTTCAGGTTGTGCAAAAATGTAGTTAAATGTCTTCTGAATTAACATAATATTTTCTCAAATTCATTAATTTCCCAAAGGAACATTTTGATAAATACGTAATTACTACGATTTTTTAGCAGAAACGGCAACGTTGTGGGCGTATCTGACAGTGCAATGACCATAACCTAACATTTTCAAAATATATACGGTGAAATGTGTCAAAATTTCATGGCAAACCGCGATACTTTATAAAAGTGAATGGAGTATATACTCCATTCACAATTATAAAATCACAACTCTGGCCATGGTTTCGTTTTCAGGAATTGGTGCACCTGATGAAAAATCTGTGCACGTACATAGAATATCGTTTATGACGAAACGACGATGCCAGTTTTTCTGTTTACATCAAAGTAAAAGTATCAAAGATTTACCACATTCTGTTAGTTCGAATCGATTGGCGATTTTGGGGCGAAATATCGATAGGAAATCGCCTATTTTTTCGTTCTTCGTCGTCCAGAAGAAGTTTCGTGCAAGTGTCATTTTTTCCTTTCACGAGTTTTGGCGTGAGTACGAACGGCAAATTTGAATTGGACCAAAAATCGATTTATATGCATAAATAAAGCGAAAGTAAGTACTAATCGACCTTTTTACACTTGATAACGAAGTTTTTTTAGGTATCAGGCCGTTTTGAAAGATTTCAAACGAAATTCCGGTCCCCCAGAAGTTTGGTTAGTTTCGGTATCGTTTTTGGTGCTCAAAATTTATTTGGAATGTGTAAATGGACAAAAAAGGCTTCCTTATACGATCTTCTAACGAAAGCGATTGGAAAATATGGTTCAGGTAGGATTTTCGAGGAATTATGAGGAAAGAACTTGCAGAATGAAATTGCACGATTTTCGTAAGTACCTAAACGGGTTCCGGATGGCCATCATCGGTCTGTAAATGATTATTGTTGATCGTTTTCACGTTTCAGAAAAAAACACGTCGAAAAAGCTAAAAAAAAGAGAAGAAATATGACTATATTGCATTCCACAGTTGGTGAATTCAGATTCCGATGAATTGAAATGTGTCACTGGAACTTTCATTCCTTTGCCGAAAGTAGAAATAGGAAATAGGCTATATTGAACCAGAATACATCGGTTCTTTCCATATATTCCAGGAGTTTGTGTCTTATTTTAGAACAGGTGAATGATAAATGTGTAGCATATCTTCGACCTATTCCAATTTATTTGTTCAAGTAATGTGGTAGTAATGTATGAATATTTTTTAATCTAATAAATTACTATACAATCAGAATATTTTACTCCTTGTTCATTAGATCAAATAAATAAAATGTCATCAAGTCTTGAACTTTCAGTTCAAGAGGATAATAAACATCAAATCTTCACAAGCATGCATATGAAAATTATGTGAAAGCAATGCAATTTTTTTCCATGGCGAAAAATAATATATTTCAACAGTGATCTCTTGTACTTTTCATGCAAATAACTAGAAAAGGAATCCTTTCTATCAATTCATATAAACGTTAATTATTTTCGTCCATCACATCTTTTTCAATTCATTCACATTCTGAGAAATACGCTTAGAATGTAGAAAGGGCAACATAGTGTTGACTTGGAACATAAAAATATTTTGAAAAACGTCATAACTTCGATACAGAGTGGAATGTGTCAAATTTCCAAGGCCAGAGTTGTGATTTTATAATTGTGAATGGAGTATATGTATTATTAATTTTCGTTGACAACAACTGTCAAGTTTTGCCGCGGGTAAACCCGAAAAAACTGCTGACAGCTGCTGCCAAACAATTTTTCCATCTAGAAACCATTTGTGATTCAAAATTGCGCGTTTCTGATTGGTGGAAATTAAGACGAGGGAAATAGTCATATATAATACCACTAGAGATGAAATTTTGCCGGCAAAATTTCTCGATTGTAAAATGAAAGTTTGTTGCTTTCGGCAATTTCGCGAATGACATCTGTATCAAAATCACGAGCCGTCAGGCGAGTGATTTTGGAAAAATGTCATGAGCGAAATTGCCGAGAAGCAACAAACTTGAATATTACAAGAGAGAAATTTTACCTGCTTAAATTTCATCTCGAGTGGTATTCGAAATGACTATTTCTCGAGAAAATGTGTCTGAAGATGGTCACATTGGGCTTGTATTGCGCTATTTGACAAATAAGTATTCATCATAGATCAACTAAACGTTGTTTGTTTTCTCTATGGTAATCATTCCCGAAGCTATCTATGAATTTGAGAAACGTCAAAAATTTTGTCGTAAGTAATATCATAAGTGCATCCAATTTTTTTCACAGGAAAAATTAGATGCACGAATGGTATTTGACAAGACTATTTTATGAGTAACAGATTATTTTGGATGCATTATGTATGTATTATTAATTTTCGTTGACAACAACTGTCAAGTTTTGCCGCGGGTAAACCCGATAAAACTGCTGACAGCTGCTGCCATACAGTTTTTCCATCTAGAAACCATTTGTGATTCAAAATTGCGCGTTTCTGATTGGTGGAAATTGAGACGAAGGAAATAGTCGCTGAAAAACCAAGTTGTTGATTTTGCCCGTTACCATGTTTTATCGATGAGAAACAAGTGTTGCTAAGGAAAATTCCTCACTAAAAATGGAATGAGTGGAATAGTCGAGGAAAAATAAACCACAAAGATTCAAAACGAGACTTTGTTTACAGAAAAAGTGAGTCTTGTTTGGTTTTTGTTCATGGTATGGTGGCCGCAATGAAGAACCGTATTTTTGAGGAAAAGTAACTCCTTTGTTCGGTTTATGTTCATGCTATAGTGGCTCCGAAAAAAAACCGTCTTTTCGAGCTGCCTAAACTATGGCTTTATCATTTCGTCACGATGTCTGTTTCAATTCTGTCCGTCCGTCTGCAAATAGGATGACTCTCGAAAGGATAAATCTAGAAATTTCAGGATATGTTCAGATCTCGCATGCCGCAGTAAATTTACTCAATGGACAGCATTCATTCGACCAAGGGTTCCGTCAATACGAGTTTTTTTCACGATAAATTCACAACTGCCGATTCGATCGAGACGAAATTTTGAGTTCAGATGGAAAATGCTTTGTTCGAGCTAAATATACCTACTCCATTCACCTTTATAAAGTATCCTGGTTGGCGATGGAATTCTGACACATTTCACCGTGTATATTTTGAAAATGTTAGGTTTTAGTTATTTTCCTGTCAGATACATACGCAACGTTGTCGTTTTTACATAGAGGTCGTAGTAATTACGTATTTGACAAATTGGTTATTTACTTTGGGAAAATAATGAATTGGAGAAAATATTATGTGAATTCAATAATTATATATTAATAATACTTATTGTGCGAGAAAAGTATGGTGAGAATATCCAGAAATGAATTTTTTTTGTGGAAATATTTCGATTCGTTTGTGTATTAAAACAAAGTACAAACTGGTAGCAGTTAAAATGGAACATAGCATGCTGATTAAAAGAAATAACATCCCATTAATTGCCAAATTATCAACAATTCTGTTCACCAAATTCGATAATGCTGAGGTTAAGTTTTAATGATGTGTCCTTCGAAAATAACATTCCTTAGTGGTACCTAGGTACTATAAAATTAAATTTCGACTGATTATTTATTCCAGCAAATGCCAAACCTTTGTCGTCCATGTTATTTCAACCTCTATCTATTTCCCAAATACTTGCATAAAGGAAAGCTTCCATACAAAGCTCCTCAAGCTAAGAAATCCAATTTATTTGTGCCACCCTCTGATCCGAAAAACCTTTATCCCTGTGACAAAACTATGTCAGCAAAGAATCCGTTAAGATCATGTCTTCATGGAATACCCGAACGTCTTACCCAGAATCTCGACAACCTCGTTGACCCTGTCCTGAAAGGAATCCCGTATTCATAAAGCGATGTATCTTGAATAAGCGCCGGGATAGCTCTGAAATAATCGAAATATCTCATCTAAGCGGGAATGTTGGCTTTGATAGAAGGAGCCAGACTCTCACGACATCCATCGTTGAAATCAAGCACGTCTCCGGCAAATAAAATGGGCATTTTGAATCGACCTCGCTTGTCTACTACGGTAATAAAAATTCCTTGTTCGGAGAGCACTCTACCGTCGTGAATTTCTGGAATGAGTGGTCGATGTTTCATTCCAAAAATTTTCTAGTGAATGCTATTATAATCCAATAAACACAGGCCCGTGTAATACAGCATTTTTCAAAATTCAGTTTCGTTTGAAAGATACAGGATGTCGAAAATTCATGAAAAAAACACTTGTCTGTTCATATCTTCGTAAACGCTATTTGAAATGAACTAAATTTTGGTTGATTGTTTACTCTATTCATGGTGCATATTCCTCAATCAAGACTAATTCTATGTTTCTCCTGGAATAAAATTACAGCGTAGCCGACTCATAAATCCACGCAAAAATACTATAAACCGACTTGAAAAAGATGAACAGTTCATATGTTCGAAAGAATGAATCATTTTAAAAATTGAAAGTATGTATTCCTATGCTTTTTCAAAAAAACGCGTCGTTTTCGAGTTATTCTCACATTTTACCTGATGAAATTTGACGAAAAAATTATAAAAATAATCTGGATGCTTTCCTGGGTTTTCAATATCACAGAATGGCTCTCTTCTGCCTATACAAGGTAACAATGTTGTCAGAATGTTCATCAACTTTGTCAAGACTTAAATCTCTTTGATGGAAAAACGTTTGATGTAGAGATATGTAATAATGAAATCTCATAAATGTGGGAGATAAAATTGAATTTTAAGAAGCATGAAATTATACATTTTATACGCATTGTTTCTATTAAAAATTTATTGTAACCGGCCAATGAAAAAGTGAAAATAAATGTCAATGAAATACAAAATTCGGATATTAATGATAAACGTCAATACAAACCACGTTTTGAATTGAAATTAATGAAAAATAAAATGAAACTTAGCACTAGATAATCTTTGGCGATGTTTCTATCTAAACAATATCATCTTGGAATTTTATGAACTCGACACTACACGGTTATTTTTACATTAATTCACTGAAAGTCTTCACATACGAATCACCTGTTTGCATTTTTCTCTGTGAATAAATGATTCGAAAAATCACGCCGGTTATCGCTATACGCATGCGTCGTTCATGAGACTAAAGTTGGAGACATAGAACAACCACATATGAACCTTGCATCAATTTCAGAAAATCGTATCAGGCAAGTATAAGGCCCAATTTTTTTTCAACTGGCTGTATCTTCTAAACAGAGCCGAATTCGGAAAAATGGAAAATTAAAAGAAAGGTTTTTTTTTCACCTCAAGAATCCCAAGACTCACCCTGTCTAGCATTGCTACGTTGACTAGATATTACTCGTTGAATTCAGCAACGTTACTTTTGAAAATGAAATCCAACCGAACGAGGATTCTACGTTCAAAAGACGTATAGAGTCCGGAAAAGCCAAATGTAATATACATATACATAATTATTTCGGTTACTGTGAAAGTTCATGGAAAATCTGGAAACACGTCAAATTTTAATTTGAAATTGTAATTTTTTTTCGTAAAAATGCTTACCCAATATTCAAATCAAACACCTTCGAAAGACAGGTAAAACCTCAAATTTTTCAAATAGAATGTATGGGCTTGTCGCGTCATTCTTTAGTAAGAAATGTTAGCATTTTCATGTTTATTGCAAAAATTAAAATAGAAAACAATAATCAAGTTATAAGTGATATCAGAAATCAAAATGTAATACAAAATTGGTATCAGTAATAGGAATTTGGACAAGTTTTTAAAATTCACACCTCATTAGTTTGTCAACGTTTCGGATCAGAATTGATTCTTCTTCAAGGCTTGTGAAGTTTTGAATTTCTATCTATCTATCTATTATCTATCTATCATATGAGTCTACCGTGATAAAATCATCCAACAAAAAAAAATTTCGAGTCTGCAAATACATATGGCCTCCGCCATCAACGTCAAAACGAAAGATAAATAACATAAACATAATATTTTGATGTTGATGGGATGCATTTTCTTTGTACGTTCGGGTGTTATCTCCGTAACCAATCATTTGTGAATTTGTTATTTTGTGCATTTCCGTTTATTATTTGAAATGTAAGTCAATGAAATTCTAACACAGATAAGTCATTTCAAAAACCACAAATTATCAGTACAAACAAATTTGCGGACGGGTTCCAAAGAAATTAAGATTGTCACAGATTTGTTTTATATGGTACCATGGTACCATCTGGAAAACACAAATTTTTTGATTCTTTTTCATAACATCTTGATGGCAAATAAGTTTAGTATTATTGTAATAAGATTTGGAAATATTCAAAGGAACATTATGATCAATTTCGGTAATCACATGATTTAATGTTTTTCCTATATAGATTTCTGAAGAGAGTTTCATGCGAACTTTCAACGGATGTATCACAAGTCCATACTTTTCATTTGAAAAATTACTGTTTGTTGATATAATGCATCACAGATGAGCTCAACAGAGCTCGGTTTTCACAGCGTCAAAAAGTTGGAGAAATTGAACGAAACTTCGGCATAATTAAATAAGTTTTGTCATTATTTTGAATCTTATTCCTGTGAAACAAATGAAAATGTTTACAAGGTTGAATCTACGTGGAGAACATAATGCATTTCGTGTTTTCAAAACGATTTATGAAGGTGTCGATAGATGTTTTCTCATATTCAATGTTATTGAGGAGATCAATCTCTACATGATTTCCATCCAGAAAGAACTGATATTTTTCATGTTATTCGAAGTTAACGCTTTGCTATCAGTATAAATTTGTAAGACCAGATTGCCGCAATCAAAGATTTCCGCCTTTCTAACCAATCTCCCCCCAGTAGAAGATTTCTCTTCGGACTGATGGATTATAGGGCTGTTAATATTTATCGTACTTTTCCCAGAGGAAATTCGTCGAGAAATTGATGAAACGTAGTGATCTGAAAATATCATTTCCCAAATGTGATGGTTTCATAATTTGATTTCCTTCACTTCGATTTCATCCAACGCCGTGTTTACCTCGGATACTGTATGTTCAATACATCACTCACGCAGAATTGGAAAATTCGCTGGTGAAAATTTCGCTTCCATTTGTGGTTCGATGCAGCAGCATTCTTCGGAATTACGAAAGAGAGAGAGCGTTATTGTAATCGTTTTTGACGTTGAAATTTGATAAATGAACAGTTACGAGGTAGAAATGGCTTGCCATCTGGTTGATATGAGAGTTAGGGGTTATGAGGGGCACAATGGCTTTTCAATTCGAGGAAAGTAATGAGAAAACGCTGGATATTTTTTCACAGCGATTACATTTAGTCTCGTTCTGCGATGGCGGATTCCATTCATAAACAATTCGATTATTTTGAATAACGTTTCAGTATAATGCTTTCGAGATGAGTTCATATAGTTTCATCATAGGCGTGCAATAATTATTTTCGTTCATCGCAAAATAATATTTTTTCAGTTTCACTAGTCAGATATTTGAAGGGAATAAGTACTTGAGGATTGTTGTAAATTATTCTTTGTTGATGGAGGACAAAGGACCCCGCACTTTCCTTATGGCAAATGGCGTTCCGTCAAATGTTCTAATTTTTTGGTATAATGAAGTACTCGTGCTAGTAATCAAAAGAGTCCATTGGCCCAAATCAATCATATGACTAGTTTTTGAGATACAGGGCGTTGAAGTTGAGAACTACCCATTTTTACTACGCGCGTATCTCGAAACAGAATCGAATGATCTTCAATTTTTCTCAAGAAACATCTCGTTCCATCTCCTGGGAGCAACCATATAGAGGAATATTCCAATGCGACAACGTTCCCAGAATGAACTATTTCACTAGATATGTTGGTGTTACATCGAAAAAACCTGAAATAACCAGAACTCATACCGGGTGATCCATTATTTTAGAAATTATTCACAATGAAGGTTGAGTGGACACCCTGTATTTTTAGGTTGATTTGAGATGTTTGTTTTATTTTTTCAGAACATATCATCATGTACTTCAAAGAATACAGGGTGATTCAGTCATGAAATAAACTGTGAACCTCACGAGAATACCCAAAAACCACTTTTTTTTCATCACCCTCTATTTCAAGATTAACTACGTTGAGGTGGGAGTTTTCTTTCACCACTGTACTTGATATACAAACATCAATACGGTTGAGACTTTTCAGACCAGAATTTGTTTCATGTAATATAAGAATAATTTATTTATGTTATTCTATTCTTATTCCAGATACTAATGTTTTTCTAATTTTTGTAACACTTTAACTTGCATTTTGCATTTTCAACTAATTCGTAAGAGGAAAACAAACTCATGATATGTTACAGAGATTATAAATCAAACTAGTTACTAGAATAAGAATAGAATGACATAAATAAATAATTTTCATATCACATAAAGAAAAGGAAGTGGATAAAAACTCTCAGCCATATTGATGTTTTCATATCAAGTACAGCGGTAAAAAAGAACCATCTCAACGGATTTAATCTTGAAATAGAGGCTAGTGGAAAAAAAGGTGGTTTTTGAGTATTTTCGTGAGGTTCACAGTTTATTTCATGACTGAATCATCCTGTAGTCCATGATGATATGTTGTAGAAAAATCAAACAATCACCTTTAATCAACCCAAAAATACAAGGTCTCCACTTAACCTTCATTGTGAATAATTTCTATAATAAAGGATCACCCGGTATGAATTCTGGGTATTTCAGGTTTTTTCGATGTAACAACAGCATATCTAGTGAAATAGTACATTTTGCAAACGTTCTCGCTCTGGAATTAACATATTTTATATTTTCAAAATCGGGCATGCATTCAATTATGGATAGATTAGATTTAAGGAGGGGCGTTTAGACTTAGCTTAGCCTCGCAAGCACCTTGACCTGAAGATCTATTGTGCAACCAATTATGGATAACCTGTATTGGTAACAATTTTCGGTCATAATCCTCTGAATGGTTGCTCCCTGGGGATGGAATGAAATGTTTTTTGTGAAAAATTGAACTTCATTCGGTTCTGATTCGAGATACGCGCGTGGTAAAAGTGGGTAATTCTCAATTTCAACGCCCTGTATTAAAAAAAAAATTTACAGATTTCGCAATCCTTGCAACCATCAGAGACATTGGAAATGATAACACCACATGTGAATATTACCAACATTTATTTGCATTTGAACTTAAAATAAAATAGTATTTTCAATAAAAATAATGAGCAATAATATAATTGCAAGAAACAATCAACATTCCTAATTCCTAACATAAACATGTGAGAGGAAACTTGTCACCGTATTTTAAAACAAAAATGTTCTTTCTAAAGTAAGTATTCTTAAGATATAATAATAAAAAATAAAGATATAAATAATTGGATGAAGCTGGGTCCATCCTGTCATTCCTTTCCAATATTTTCGAAGTGAATTTTGATTTTAGCAAATCTGGGTTTTCATGAAATTGGCTTTAGATAAAAGGATTCAGTTTTTACTAAAATTCATGAATCCTATATGTACTCGGATCAACTATCATCGGATGAAGCTCATAACATCCAGTCCAATATTTTCGAAGCGAATTTTTATTTTACCAAATCTGAGTTTTCTCGAAATTGGCTCGAGATAGAAGCGTTAGCGTTATTCCCCCGGTGTGAGTCACCTAACCTAACTAATCACTGACAGTAGATGACGAAATACAATTATGTAATTGTTCTTTTGCATTAAATAATCTACACATATGAAGGAAAATAGTCATGCAATAGATTCATTAGAAATTAATAATAGAAGTACTTTCCACGACTCCAATTTCTCTCGAAAATTAGATCAGAGCGTCGTGAAACGAACAATCGGCTCCCTGGTCTAAAATAAAAACACGAATACCTTTAAATTACGGGAGGATGTTGGCAAGGCAAATACGGGATGGTGCGCTGTATCCACAGAAATATAATAAAATATTTATTTATTTATATGTTTATTATATTTCTGTGGCTGTATCTATATTTTGAAATACCTGAACTGAGTTGCAGAATATCAATGCGCAGAATTCCCCCGTGCGAGGGAATTCCCCCTTCCCCCCCTACTCGGAGGAAATATCATCAGATGAAGCTGAGTCCACTCCGTCCAATATTTTCGAAGTGAATTTTGATTTTAGCAAATCTGGGTATTCATGAAATTGGCTTTAGATAGAAGGATTCTGTTTCTACTGAAATTCATGAATCTTATATGTACTCGGATCAACTATTGACCTATTCTTCAAATACGGAAATAATTGCCCAATCTGGCAACGTTGCAGCGAATTTGACGGACCACTCACCGCGGCCCAGATCTCACTTGATTAAACAACAATATAAACACTCGAAGTGCTAATGAAGGAAATAAAACAATGATCTATCCTTCAAATACAGGAATAATTACCCAATCTGGCAACGTTGCGGCGAATTTGACGAACCTCCCACCGCGGCTCACTGGTCGCCGTCGCCGATTCTCGAGCATACATTAATTCTCACGAATGCCTAACCAATCAGATTCACTCGATTCCGAGTGCTTCCGAATGCACCCGAGTGGAAGATCGTGAGAAGAAGCCGTTGCCCGTTATTCAGATCGCGCGTTTTGTCTTTTGTCGTTCTTCATAAATGAATCTGATAGTGAAATAGTTGAAAACGGTTGTTGGAACTTCGAACAGTTTGATTCATATTATGGTAATTACCCCCCCCCCATGAGTATCAAAGTCCTTAGAAGAAGTTACGCAATGTGGTGCACATAAAAAAATTTCATGAATTGTGAACCTGATTTTCAATCGTTGTAACCCCCCCCCCCCCCCCATTAAAAAAAGCTATATCCGCCCTTGCATTTAGAAAAAGCACATATGCGCTTACAAAAACCTCAAAAGTGAGAATTTAAGTAGGTAATTTAGCATATGTATTTTGAAATATGGCAATATAACTGTGTGTTGTATCATATTTTTCTTGGATGGGGGAAATGTAAGAAATATCAATCATACAGAACACCATGAATTATTCTCAAATGATCATATGTAGAAAACGTTTCCTGGTTTTCATCAGTAGAACAAAGAGAACACAAAATACATTGCTTTTCACCACTTTAGCGGAATCATCATTATGGATTGTCCGGAGATGCCTGTTTCTAACAGATAGGTACGCTGGTAAACTCTTTTCCACATATGCCGCAAATGCAAATAAGTGGATTTACTCTGCAATAAAGTCGAGCATTTATTTGAAACGTCCATAATGAGAAATTGTAATAGATTTTGCTACATATTCTATTCAATAAAAATCAAACTGTTCGAAGTTCCAAGTTCCAACCGTTTTCAACTATTTCACTATAAGATTCGTTTATGAAGAACGACAAAAGACAAAACGCGCGATCTGTTGTGTGCTCTCTATCAGAATATTAATAATTGACTTCGAACTCGAACTATTGAATTGATTGGAATTCATGCAAGATCTTTTTAAATGGAAGAAGACATTTGAAACTTCACGACTGCTATTTGATGAGAAAGAATTATTCTAAATAACACCAAAGAATCAGATAATTACATTTGTATACTTTCTAAAATCGCTGCCACATTTCGAAATTCTCGACTTTGAGAAAGAAAATACATTTGAAAGATTTCCATAAATGTTCATTGTTGCCTTACAGATTTTTCAAATATTAAAATCTACCAGTAATAAAAGTATTTAAAATCAGAAATCTATTTAAATTCTCTCGAGAATTGGATCCAGAATTCGGTGAGGGTTTTTATGTAATTCAGGCACATTAATGAATATTTGAACTGTATATAAAATTTTAACTTTAACACTGTTCAATTAAATATGACTGAAAGTACTGCATATTATTGAAAAATATAACAAATTGCCTGTGTTGAATCTCTTATCTACATAAGAGCCTCCAAATTCATTCATTGGATTGTCATTATATTCTACATATTGACATAACAAAATATATGATTATATCTTAATCTGAATAATAACAAAGGAGCGGTGGTATATATTTATTCAATCAATTCAGCACATTATCTCATACATATCACTTCTATTGCTACATCATTCTTCCTGAAGCTATGAAATTATTGTAGGGTGACAAAATTCAATCATTCACTACACTGAAATCTGCAAAGGAGTTCTTCGAAAGCATAATTACTTATGGATTTGAATGCCATTATGACCTACATGAATGCTTTGTGAAACTCTATACCACAAGCAAACTGAATATTTACATACTAATTACATGTTACCTACAATTCTCAAATATTAACTTTTGCTATTTAAAATAAGGTTCAATCACTGAATTTGTCACCATTGTGCATTTTTGTCTACTTGTGTACAAATTTAAGTCCACTGTATAAATTCTAGCCATTCCATTAATCAAGCCAATATCAATCTAACAGGTAGTAGGATATATTCATTGTGGAATATAATATTAGCCCACCTTTTTCATGAACGGTTTCTAAAACTCTACACAAAATATACCATGCGAAAGTAAATATCAATTATCTTGCTGATCTTGCATCAAACGTTTGGAACTAAGTTCATCATAGTGACCCACATTAGTTTCAATATTCAACTGAATATATCGAGAGAGTTCGTTACAGCTGACCCCATCTCCCTTCCTTCAACCTCTGGTCCTCCCATTATTTGAATGTCAATCCTAAAATTGAAGTAAATTTACTAATAAAACACTAACATGCTATATTAACAGTGAACAGTTACCACCAGAAGTACTAAATTTCACCGAAATTCTTGAGTTGATGGACATAATCCATATATTTTTATACCTCGATCTTTCATGCTACGTTGATTACATTGACTCGTAGATAAATTATGTTCAAGTAAAATCAGCTGACATAACTCATAACATTAATAAACCAACCTGTAGTATTACTTCTTGTTCCTTAAAAAAATTATGAGTGCATTTTTCCCAAATGGATGAATAATTCTTCATGAGAGCCAAAAGATATTTAGTCCTGTACAGGGCAAAGTGGGCACTTCAAATGAATAGAATGTCTTTTTGATCAAATGGTACAGGTTCTTCATGATGAATTTTTCTCATATGCCGATTTCTTGTTGATGATCTTGAAAAATGCTCTTGGCATACGAGATACAGCAAACTTTCACTGAAAATTAATAATCAAAATGAAACCAAGTATAAATTTTTACTGATTAATGATATACTCACTCAACTTCGTCCATGCCTATTGCTTATTATAAAACAGAACTCCTTGTCAATATGATGCAGCAATTAAAATTATTGCTATTTGTTGTCTCTGCTATTTGTAATAAAATTGAATTGAAATTCTGATGAGCAGAAAACAATGAGAATTTCTCAAACGTCAAAACAAATCATGGAAATAGAGAGAAGCACATTTGACATTAGACAAGGAAAGAGAACCGTGATGTCATGTGCAGATATTCCGTAACTGTGATTGGTCAGAAATTCGGCACCGTTGGTGTCTTTTAATGTATCCCCTGAATAACGGGCAACGGCTTCTTCTCACGATCTTCCACGCGGGTGCATTCGGAAGCACTCGGAATCGAGTGAATCTGATTGGTTAGGCATTCGTGAGAATTAATGCATGCTCGCTTCTCGTATGCTGGCCCAATACACCTATGTCACCTATATCACGCGATAACTTTCGAATGCTTTTTTGGTCTACTAGCGACACCTTTGTCTTTTGACCTTGAACAAAAAGTCGTAACTTGCCTGTAATATACGAACATAAACATTTCCAATGTTAAAATATTATATCGAAAATAGACAGACCAAAATATCTTTCGAAATAAAACAGGCATTCATACCAGAGAAAATTGAAGGAATCAGTTTTCATAATGTCATATGGCACTAACACTTCCTGTGAAATGAGTCATACATGGCTCCGACTGCTGAGGGAGGAGAGAACAAGTAATAGGATGATTCTGCAATAACTTCATCGAAATCAAACCATGATTGATTCTATAAGACAGATTCTTATGGCATCTGTTGAAAAATTTTCATTCAGATATCCTATTATCCTTTATTTCACTCGGCGTGATTCATAAGCCGCAAGCGGGCCATGGTTCGATATCTAAATGACTCGAAAAAGTCTGTTGTCTGCTTGGTTTTCTGGCCATATTTTTTGATTGCATGAAGGAATTATTGACATATGTACCTTTTTGGAGGGCTGATGAAACAAGGAAGTTTTTCTCGATATTTGTACACCAAGTTCATAATACTTTTTTCGAGTAATTCTCAATTGTTCTTTCAAGATTTTATGAGGAAAACAGGTGCAGCCATTTATGACCCTGTATATCTCGGGTTATCTGAATTCTTAGTGAATACTTTTTCGCAAGAAATAAGGACCATCTCCTCAGCTTTGAAAAAAATATTCATTGACTATTTAGAGTCGAGTAGTTTTTACAAAATCAATTATTTTCGATAACGAAGAAGAAAATTTCACAAAAGTTGAAAAATCGCCATATCTTCGTAACCATAGATTTTCGGACCATGCTTTACTCGACGCAATTCACTGTAAATGACGTCTAGTATATCCCTTTTCAAGATTCACGTCTAATAACGAAACAACCTGTATACTATCAAGTTTTACCCTAGAGGACAAGAATCAAGTCACTGATATAACTCGCAAATTGCACCTGCAGTCTTTAGCAAATCCGGCTGTGAAATTGCACGAAATCGCCAATTTCCCAAGGTGCATTCACGAGAGGTTGCACAAAGAATAGAAAAGTTGACGAAATGAACGGATTGATATGCAGCGCACAATCTCTATTAACTTTTTATAACGAACCGGTTCTATCAACCTTTTAGCTTTATTAAATTCCACAAATTTATTGCAGTTTTCAAGCTCTTCGCCTCTTCCGACGAACGACGTTTTATAGGGGATTATAGTTTTCCTTTTGGTTTTCCGCGATGTCACCGAAAGTCTGAGCTTACAAACGATTTATTCGAGGTAACATATACATCTCAATTCATAAATGAATTATGCATGGTTCTCGGTTGCAGGATATGAGTTTCCGAAACCAGATATTGAGGAAGAATTCATGAGGTATATCGGTCTTTTCCGACGTTTTCTGGATTTCGTCATTAATATCTTCGTGTATTGGATTTGTGAGTTTCATCGTCTAAACCCATCTCATTCGTTTGGCACTGAGAAGGGATGATGGTATGGACGGAAGAAAGTCAATGAACTTTTTTTGACAATCGGTGTGAATTCTCGTAACGCAGTTATCCATTTTTTCGGCCATCCAGTTCACTTCTTATAGACACATTCAATTATCAATCGATTTCAAAAAAGCAAATGCTGGAATCATGTTTGGTTTATGTTAGGAGTCATTCCATTGATAGCTCCAAAAGTGACATCTACCGAAAAAGCGGCATATTCAAAATAACCTTTTAGGTTTAGAAAAATAAGTTTCATGTTCCGTAAAAGTCCCTCGGATTTCGAAATATCTACATATTCGAAAATTCAAAAACATTACACCCTCTGCAATTTTTTTTTGATGGCAAGACTCCAAATGAAGAAATTTTTGAATTTTTTTAATAGTATCCTTGGATAGATGCGTTATCGAAGGTAAATTATAATTTTTGGAGTGCCTGCATGGTTTGCTCAGAAAAAGATCAAGCTGAGTGCCAAATTAGGAAAAAAGTCTGATTCTTTGAGATTCCCAAATGGTATAACTCACTGTATTTCCAGCATTCGATACAAAATAAATTCATATTACAATGAGCCGAGATCTAGTTTGATGGAAACCTTGTTTTTTGAAATTTTTTAGCAACAATGTCCTTATATCCCATTGAAGAAAGCGACCATTCATTAGACGGTGTAGAAAATATATTAGAGCTCATGGTGGCTACTTTGAACAACTTGTGAAATCCCAAAGTTTGTTTTATGAGCTTATATAATTATGTAAATTAGTTTTTAAGTTTACTGTCTCCAAATTGCCATACGATACCTAAATAAATGAACAACTTCTCTAAAATCTAATTTGATAAAACGATTTTTGAAATTTTCATGTTTTTCTCGTTTTCTTTCATCATTGAATTCCACAGGAGATAATCAATTTTTTGCAGTTATTTTCAAGTAATGTTCAACCCAAGGTGGTGTTACAGCATTTTATAAAAAATAAAATCCTATTTCAATGGATAAATAGCTTTTTTCTTAATCACTAAAGTGCTTCACTTCATTTCTTGAAATTAACCTAAGAATATTGGTTTTATAACTGTGAGATTCAATAATGATAGAAAACGAGAGAAAATGTCACTTTCAAAATACCGTTTTATCAAATTAAATTTTACAAAAGGTGTTCAAAGAGGTGACCATGAGTTCTAATACAAAAAACAGATTGAGATAATTCCTTCATTTGGAGTCTTGCTACCAAAAAGATTGGCGAAGGATGTAATTATTTCGAATACCTCTAAAACAGAAGGACTTTCACGAAACAATATTTTTTGATCGGCCACGACGATTTCTACCCGCAGGAAACTTATTATCCATTCATTTTGCTACCCTGTATATATTTCCATGCATTCCCTTTATTTCCGTCCAAAAAAAATTCTATGTTACGATGGTGCCACAAATGATCTGTGACTTCTGAGGCGACCAAAAAAATTCTCCCAGAGGAAAGAATAAATTTACACTTCACCGTCGTGTAAATAAGAATCGCGATAGCGACACCCCAGTCGTCTTTGATGTTTGAATGCGCTTTGGAATTTCATGATGGTTCCTTTCAAGTGCCGCGATGATGACCGGTCTCCTCCTTAACTCAAATATATTTGGCGGATACTTTATGACACTAGAAGTTGAAAGAACCGACCGACGCACTTTATGCCAAAAAGAAAATGCTTTATCTCGCTCCCGAGAACGGAAATAGAAGAAAATGTTGTATGAAGAATACAGCGCCGTCTTTTGCCTTCTTGAGTACAATGTTTGTTTCATTGTTAGCGAAATAAAAAAGCTCGAGATGTCATAAATGAAAATGTGCCAAGACACATCGGATTTTTTTTAATGTCTACAATTGCGACAAAAAGTTTTGGGCCAACTTATTTGAGGTACAGAATATTGCCTTTTAAATGTTAATTACACTTCCTTAATATTCTCTGTTGTAGGAGTTGAGTTCCAATAATTTTATGGTATTAAAAATCTTTCTATTAATTTCGCAGTGAATGGTAAATTCTCGAAAAAATAACATTTTTATTATGTGACATTTTACGGAGGACCCCGTCGTGTTATCATCGATCAATCAATGTTTAATATCATTCATTACACTGAGGGAAACGTTTATTTGGGAATAATATATTGATATGTTAAACCCGTATTAGTTCAATAAGAATATGCCATATTTCCGGTTAAAATGATTACTTACATATAAATATCTAAATTAAATTATTCAGCTTTGAGATGAATATTTGGAAAGCTAATTTTTTTTTCATGGGCTTTATTTCAACCCAACAAATCATGTTCACCTGTAACCTTATGAGTTGCAGTGTAACTTCGTATATTTACGACAAACCTTTCTGTGTTTCATAGTAATATTGCTTTGTTCCCCATAAGCATTCCATTATGGGTGAGACATATGTTTATGAGAACTAAATGGTATATTCCACATCAATTGATATAGAATATAGAGGTCCCCAAATATTATACCTGTTTATATTTAACATACCTTTGTTTTTCCCAACCTTAATAAATTTTAAATTATTTCAGTTAGGTTGCTCCTGCATCGACTTGACCAATTACCGTTGAGAAACATTAATATAGTAGGCAGTACGCAAGCGCCTTGATCCAATCTGTTGCCGTTTGCCGACCACGCGTTAGTGTATGCGATTGCGTGGTGTGCTTAGTGTGCATTTGTAATATTGGTCGATTGTACAGTACGTAAGTCGTCGAATAGGCGAGATAAGTCTGTAGTTTTATCTACATCACAGATCAGCTACAATTACTACGTTATTATTGAGTGATTAATCTGATCTCTATTCTTCGTTTCCAGTGCAGTGCCCTAACTAGTTTATGAAATGAAAAAGATTTGTTTTACACTATTCTCAGTTTTAGGGGATAATCTCGGAGTTAATTCGATATTGGGTATGTCAGAAAGTTTATTTCGTTATGTTTTTATATGTATGTTCAATATATACAGTGTGTATGTGTGTTTGCAACTGTACATATTATATACATCTTTAACTGTTCAAAAGAAACTGTTCTTTATTTGTTACATAACCACTGTTTTACAATAAACATGCATAATGACTATGACAGTTTTTATTTACAGCTTCCTAGTGAAATATGTTTTGAAATCGTAGCGATTGATAATATTGATATTTCGCCTTTTTGCATTTGAAAAAGAAATACCCACAATTATCTAACAATATATCTGGTAGAATATAAACTGATAACTCATTTGATATCGAGAAATATATATTACCAGGAAAGATATATTTACTGAACAGCGTGTATGTGGCTTAATGCAAACTTATAACTTATTTGATGCAACAAAATGTATTTTACAAGGGAAGATATATTTCTTGAATGGCAAGTAATATGGTTTAATACAAATAAATATCTTATCTGACGCAAAGGAATTATTTATTATGGTAAAAGGTGTATTTGGTATACAAACAAATCATTTGTTCAACAAAAATAAATATAAGCTCTTACGAAATATTATATTGTTATTCAGAAACATATATGATTGGGAAATATATAACAAATCATTTATTGAAAATCATTTTAACTTTCGAAATATTGCAGTAGAACTTACGTAAGTTGGGCCCTATTCAAAGCTGATATTTATTTGCAGCTAACATAATTTATTAACTACAAACAAAAATTTTTCTCAGTGTAGATTGTTGTCGTCTTTTCTATTTGAAATTTCTAACTGTTCTAGAAGTTTGTAGTGGAAGATGTTGAGGTTATGAACTAAGGTTGTTATCCTTATGTCATTAGATAATTATAAAAAAAAATAGTGTCCAGTTACTCCAGTTCTGAAAGTGGTTTATGATCGACGTGTCCAGAAAATCTTGTAGTCATACCTGAATAGTAATTTGATTTTTTTTCAATCGATTTTGAAGGCTACACCTTGTTCTGTTCTCCTTACAATCAACAATCATACCACTTCAATAAATAACCTCAACATTTTCCATCACGAAAGGAATTTTTATCGTGATAGGTACGACAAGGGCGTCGCCAGCCTTTGGTCTAGGGGGGGTAGGCAAAAAAAATCAGAATAGAAATAATGACCTGATTTTCATATATTATGCTATTATTTCATGAGTTCTTAAGGAATTTTTGACCTCTAGGGGGGGGCAGCTGCCGAAATGATGGGCACAAATCAGAAAACAGTGTCTCAATATACAGGGTGTTTCACCATAAACTCAACAAACATATTTAGCTGTGTGTAGATGACCCCGAGGAAGTCATTTTTGCCTTATGACATATACCCCGTTTTCGAAGCAAAAGCGAGATACAGGGTGTATAATGTCAACTCTGGGCAATATTCTGTGAACTGTGGTGAGTTATGTGTGACATCTGGAATAACGGTAACTGGTCACATCCTAGTATTTTTTAGGGCTCAATTCAATTGTGGTGTAGAATTCTGAAAAAAAAATTTCAAAATGGCGGAAAGCCTGCAAAGTTTAAATTTTTTTTTCTCGGTTGCCAATTCAGAAAGCACTATTTCAACGTACTTGATTTTCTTAGATTTTCCGTGAAAAAATTTTTTCAGAATTCGAACTCAACTTTTTTTTTACAAGTCTTCAGTGACAAAAAAATTTCGACCGAAATTGTTGAAATTTTTCATGGTTGAACTATCTTTCGTTCTGAATACTGAGGTGGAAACAGAATGAAATAACATCCATTGGTTTTCTTTTTGTAGCCTTCCAGAGATTACGCTCGGAAAATTTTCATAATTCATTCGAAGAATTGGAGGCCGTATGAAGGCCAAATTTAGGCTATTAAGCTGCCAGAGTGACCCAGACGGAAATATGAATTTATTAACCAAAAACCCTCTACGAGTATTGGGTTTATTTCAATCTTATTAATTTCCGTTACTAAAGCGACGCTATAGTAATCGAAAGTGGAGAGTTCGATTCCCACCAAAATATTTTAGAAAAAAATTTTTTGGTTTATAAATTCATATTTCCGTCCGGTTCACTCTGGCAGCTCATTAGCCTAAATTTGGCCTTCGTACGGCCTCCAGTTCTTTGAATAAAAATCATAAATGTTTTCCGAGCGTAATTTTTGGAAGGCTACAAAAAGAAAACCAATGAATATTTTTTCATTCTGTTTTCACCTCAGTATTCAAAATGAAAGATTGTTCAACCATGAAAAATTTCAACAATTTCGGCCGAATTTTTTTTCACCGAAGACATGTAAAACAAAGTTGAGTTCGAATTTTTTCACGAAATATCTTAGAAAATCTAGTACGTTGAAATAGTGCTCTCCAAATTGTCAACCGAAAAAAAAAATTCCATGGCATTCCGCCAGTTGAATTGAGTCCTAAAAAATACTAAGATTGTGAATAATTTTCTTCACAGATTATCCAGATCATGTTTGAATTAGTTATTTACTTCTGTAGGACAATGTCTTTGAGTGAGAATATCTTTGGTTGAGTGCCTGTTCCCATGTTTGTACTAAAAATTATCTTGAGAAGGGTTGAGTTTCCTGATTAAGATCGGTTCAATTGAGAAATTGAATGAGGAATTTCAAAATGAATATCAAAGTACACGAATAGCTTTAAAAATAAAGGAGAAAAGACATCCTTCTTTCTGAATAAAAAATTTCGTTCACCGAAACGATCTATTATCCAAAAATGAATTTCCTCATCGCCCACATTATTCATTAGAAGTTTTCACCTTTCTCGTCTCGAAAACGAATAAATTAGATATTTCAGCTACTTTTCTATCTCCGCTGATCCGCATTGTTTCAAACGAGCATTAATACCTTTTTTACGTTCAATTAAAACCAGTTGAATATTCACTTCCTCCCTGGCCAGCTATTTACGAGCTCCATTGGACCGCTCCCGTTTCAACTCCAGTTTTACTGGAAGAGCCCGTTTGATTTATCTCCTCAAGCTTCCACTGAATGTAGCTCTCACATTTTCGCGTTTTTAACCTTTGCACATCAAGATTGATGCAGAAATAAGACCCCATTTGCCGCCGAATTTCTCAGAGAAAATATTTTCCAGTTCAGTTAGCTTCCATAGACAGCTTAAGTGGCATTTTGCGCTTGAGGCATTCCAGAGAAGCCATTGTTGCGTACAAATTAGCAACAAGGCAACAGCGCGTTATTTCAACCACTGCAGGACTCAACAGGAACTGCAGTGTAGTTCAGAGTTCAGTTCCTCTCAAGTTAGGACAGAGATAGTGCCGTACGTTGCCTAGCTCCAATTAACAGAAGTATTACAAGCCATTGTGAAAAGTAAATCTTGTAGTGTTATTATAATAAATACAGTCCACAAGCAAAAAGCTGAAAGTTTCAATTAAACAACCAGTGCAAAACATTGGTCCATCGAACCGGATAATTAATCCAAAAAGTGAAAAAGAAGCTGCAACGACCTGAACAGTGGAACAGTAAACCACAGTGAAAAGTTAAGTGTGAACGCAAGTAAAAGTGAAATAAATAAATCACGAAAGTAATAAAAATAGTGTTCATGTGAAACAGCCACGTGGTACCGCTTTGGGTGCAGTAGAATCATCTATTCAACAGCCAGCAGAAGATTATGCAAACGCTGGACAAGCAATCATAATTCAGCAAGTAAGAAAAATACAGCAGATAAGGCGAAAACTTGGATCCCATAAGAAGAGCAGTTCAAAATTCTCGAAATTCATCATCAAGTTCCAGAAGAAGGACCATGAAGCAGGAGAACAACGGTGGCCTCTAGTGGTGAAAAGTGTAAAGTGCTTAAAGAGTTCTTTCGGCAAGCAAGGTAGGAAATCTACAAGCAAAAGTAGAGATCTGTTATACCAAACGTCAACAAGACTGTCAATGTCAATTATTGTAAACTGTCAAAGTTTAGGTTAGGATTGCAATTTACATACTATCACTTCATTCAGTCTTGATATCTGATAAAAAAAATCATCCTTCTTGTCACTATCAAGTAATAATTTGATTATAAGTTCATCATTTCATTGCATAATGGCCTCCAAGAAAGAGGAATTAAAGGTACTCAAACAAAAAAGAAATCAATGTAAACAGACCATACTTCGTATCGAAACCTACATCAATGACAGAAAAGATATTGAGTTAACTGAATTAGTATATGCCCAAATTGCCACACGAAAAGAGTTGCTCATGTCAGTTTTTGATAAATACTCTCAGTATGATGATGACATCAAAGGTTTGGACAATAGGGATGATGAAGAAATGTTGGAAGATAGATATCTAGATTTGCTAGCTTATATTAATTTCACTCTGTCTAACTATAACAACGCCCTGTCACAGGCAAAAAACATTGGAAATAATAGTGAACCATTAGTACCAAAGGTAACACCAACCGGAATAGCGTACACCAGGCTTCCTAACGTTAACGTGCCAATATTCAATGGTACAAATTTAGATGAATTCAAACCATTCATAGAACTTTTTAATGCTGTAATCGATAACAACAAAAATTTGTCAGAGGTGGAAAAATTGTTTTACTTACGTAGTTACTTGAAAGATCAAGCATTAAGCTTAATTAGTAATTTACCACTTACAAATAATTCGTACCAAGAGGCTTTAAGGCTATTGAATGATAGATATTGCAATGAGTCGTTGATTATAAGCAATTATATTTATAAAATCTTAGATATACCCGCTATTGTTAAAGGCACCAGTTCGGCATTAAGAGAGTTTATCTCTCAAATAAAGCAATACCTGTCAGCCTTAAAAAATCTTGGCCAACCGACAGATGAATGGGACATGATACTAGTCTGTATTCTATCCAGAAAATTGGACAACTACACCAATAAATGTTACCAGATTGATCGCGATAATAAGAAATTACCATCTCTAAATGAATTTATACTTTATTTAGAAAATAGAGCTATTGGTCTAGAATCAGTGCCAGAACAAGCTCGCCCAAAAGAAAAGGTAAAAGTAAACAATGTAACAGTAAAATCTAAAAACGGTAATAAATTTGAAAAAAGCATTATAAAATGCAAGTTTTGTCAAGCAGTTGGCCACAGAATCTACAACTGTGAACAATTCAAATTAGTGTCAGTATCAGATAGAGTTTCATTCATTGATAAAAATAATTGTTGCCATACATGTTTGAATAATCACAATAACAAATGCAGATTCAATACGAAATGTCAAATTTGCAACAGTTCTGATCACAATTCGTTACTGCATGTTGACGGAAATCGGATGGTTGAACCGAGTGGCGCGGTTGAACGTAAAGTAATGGCAGTGAATTCAACACTCAAAATGAATTCGGTAGTTCTGCCTACTGTGCTTGTGAAGCTAAGGTCAAAGACGGGATGTTTCATAACAGCAAGAGCACTCCTGGACACAGGATCAGAAAGCTCACTAATTACAAAAAATTTAGCATCAAAAATTGAAGGAATTATTCAGAAAACCGATTTAACGATTCTCGGAGTATCAGAAAATGCGGTGAATATAGACGAACTAGCTTCGATAAAAATACAATCCTTGATATATGATTATAACATTTCAGTTGATTGTGCCATAGTGAACAAAATAACAGGCCTTTTGCCTCAAAAAAAAATATATTGCGATTCCATGACAAGCAGGGTACAATTGGCTGATCCAAATTGGCAAGAACCTCAGGAGATCGAACTTTTGTTGGATGCGAACATATTTTTTAAAATATTGCTTAACGGTACAATACATTCAAACAAAAACGACTTAGTTCTACAAAACACCCTATTCGGATACGTAGTTAGTGGCGGAGTGTCCGGAAAGGAAAAAATTACTAATTATAATTTAGCCATGTCCTTAGCGGCATTGAACAATACAGAAAATAGCATGGAAGCGCTGATCAATAAATTTTGGCAAACTGAAAAAGTACCGGAAATATTTCCCGAATTTTCAAATGATCAAGAAGCTTGTGAATCTTGCTTTCAGAAGTCGGTGAAACGAATAAATAATCGTTTTCAGGTAACATTGCCGTTAAAGAAAAACATATCAGATTTGAATTTAGGTGACTCTTTTTCCATAGCCTATAGTCGATTTTTAAATTTGGAGAAAAAATTTTCCTCAAATAAGGTTTTATTTGATCGCTACAAGGAATTCATTAATGAATATGTTTCACTCAACCATGCTAAGATCGTTGACCTAAAAGATTGCGATTTGCAAGGGCAGTCAACCTTCTTTATGGCACATCACCCGATAATAAAAGATGAAAAAAGAACAACTAAATTCCGTTGTGTATTTGATGGCTCCATGAAATCAAAAAATAAAATTTCTCTAAACGATTGTATGTATAATGGGGGTGTAGTACAACGCGAATTATTTGACATATTAATCTGCTTCAGACAACATAAATTTGTTTTGTTAACTGATATTAAGCAAATGTACAGGCAAATATTGCTAAGCCCTGACCATACAAGACTATTAAACATTCTATGGCGGGAAAGTCCAAACCAGCCAATTCAAGTATTAAGATTATTAACGGTAACGTATGGGTTACGCAGCAGTCCATTCTTAGCAACCAGATGTTTAGTCGAGTTAGCTCGTAGTGAAAACGAACAATTTCCATTGGCAGCTAAGGTTTTGCTCAATGATACTTACGTGGATGATATACTAACAGGTTGTGATGATGAAAAAGAATTAGAATCAATCAAAAAGCAATTAATAGAATTGCTTAAATTAGGTAGCTTTGAATTGCATAAATGGAGTTCAAACCATGAGGGTATTTTGGAAGATATTCCCTCAGAATTACAACATTGTCTCCCACTCAACATCAATGCAAATGATAATGTTGTAAAAACGCTTGGATTAACCTTTAATGTTAAGTCTGATAATTTTGAAATCGCTGTCCCAGTTTGTAATTTTCAATCTTGTGTGACAAAGAGACAAATTTTGTCATGCATCTGCAAATTTTATGATCCATTAGGGTTGGTGGGTCCTATTTTAGTTCAAGCCAAGCTAATCATGCAAAGTTTGTGGAAAAACAATTTGAAATGGGATGATGTTGTACCGAATGACTTGCTAAAAACTTGGAGAGAATTCTCCACCAATATCACTGAAATGCAGAGTTTCGAAATTCCTAGGAATTTAGAAATGTCTAATACAGGCAAAGTTGAATTGATAGGCTATACAGATGCTTCCAATGTTGCATTTGGAGCATGCATATATGTTCGTGTTGTTCAGAAAAGTGGTGCAAAAGTCACACTGTTGTGTTCGAAATCTAGAGTTTGTCCTATGAAATCAGATTTAACCATTCCGCGAAAAGAACTGAATAGCGCTCTTTTATTAAGTAATTTGGCAAAAAAAACACACGAATTATTAAAAAATAAAATAAGTGGAGTTTATTTGTATTGCGATTCTACTATAGTTTTGGCGTGGTTAAAAACGGATCCATTGAAGTTAAATGCATACGTAGCTAACAGAGTCGCAAAAATTCAAAGTATAACGCAAAATTTTGAATGGGGATACATAAATACAAAAGAAAATCCCGCGGATTGTTTAAGTCGAGGCTTAACACCTCAGGAATTAAACTCTCATTCACTATGGTGGCATGGGCCACAAGAGTTACAGGACACCGATTTTACACACTCGGCGTTCAATTTTAAGGGTGAATTATCACTTCCGGAATTACGGCGTGATACGGTAGTAGCAAAGGTAACCGTAATGGACAACACACTTTTGAGAAAGTATTCCAATTGGATCAAACTACAAAGGGTAGTCGCATGGATAATGAGATTTCAACATAATGTGAAAAATGAAAATAAAAGAGTTACGGGTAATCTTACGCCAGAGGAATTGGACAAGTCATTGAAGGTTATTATTAAAATGGACCAGAAACAACATTTCAATGCGGAAATCACAAACATTAAAAAAAATTCAAACTTAAAATCAAATTCATCTTTACGATCATTGTTTCCATTTCTCGACAAGGATGGTATCCTGCGAGTAGGCGGGAGGCTCGCGAATGCAGAAATTGCATACGAACAAAAACATCCTATAATACTGCCAAAGAATAGTATAGTTACGGATCTTATTATACAAAGAGAGCATATTAGATTGGGACATGCCGGACAAAAGCAAATATTAAGTAGCTTGAATTTGAAATTTTGGCTCTTAAACGGAAACCGCGAAATAAAAAAAAGCATACACAAATGTGTAATATGCTTCAGAGCGAAAGCAAAGGTGTCGCAACAGTTAATGGGGTCTCTTCCTCAAGATAGAGTGGTGCCCAACAGAGTGTTCGACAACGCAGGTATAGATTTTTGCGGACCATTCACCATTAAGCAATCGAGAATAAGAAAATCTATACAATCGAAGGCGTATATTTTAATTTTCGTGTGCTTTACAGTCAAGGCAGTTCATTTAGAACTTTTGTCCGATATGACAACGGAAAATTTCCTTGCTGCACTACGCAGATTCATGTCTCGAAGAGGTAAACCCTCAAAAATATATTGCGATAACGGCGGAACATTCAAAGGGGCAAATGCGGAACTCAAGGAATTATATAAAATGTGTAAGTCAAAAGACCACATCAACAAGGTTATAGATTTTGCGGCCAACGACGGAATAGAATTCAAATTCATTCCAAGCTATTCACCCACATTTGGAGGACTCTGGGAGGCAGGGGTTAAAAGCACTAAATATCACCTCAAAAGAATAGCTGGAAACGGGATTTTAACCTATGAACAACTAAATAGCTTAATTATTGAGATAGAAGGCGTGCTGAATTCTAGACCAATAACTCAAATCACAAATGATCCCTCAGATCTGTCATATTTGACTCCTGGACACTTTCTAATAGGTGCTCCAATAACAAGTTATCCTTCACCAGACCTGACAAACATTCCAGAGAATAGAGTGAAGTTCTGGGATATCATAATAAAAATGAAACAGCATTTTTGGAAGAAATGGTACAACAGCTACTTAACAATATTGCAGAATCGTCCTAAATGGCAACATGTAATGCCTAATGTTAAAGAAAACATGTTAGTTCTCCTCAAGGAAGATAATGTTCCACCTTTAAAATGGCCCTTGGGAAGAATAGTTAAGATTATTTCAGGGAAAGATGACAAAGTAAGAGTAGTAGAAGTTAAGACCTCATCAGGCACATATTTACGTTCTCTTAGTAAAATCGCTATATTACCTATTGAATAATGTATAATAGTTACTTTTATATAATTAGTCAAAATAGAATAAGTTAGTTAAGTAAAAAAAAATGTTTGTATTATTTTTTTCTTTATTGTCAATAAGGCTTCTCGTGGGCCCCCAGTATGTTGCGTACAAATTAGCAACAAGGCAACAGCGCGTTATTTCAACCACTGCAGGACTCAACAGGAACTGCAGTGTAGTTCAGAGTTCAGTTCCTCTCAAGTTAGGACAGAGATAGTGCCGTACGTTGCCTAGCTCCAATTAACAGAAGTATTACAAGCCATTGTGAAAAGTAAATCTTGTAGTGTTATTATAATAAATACAGTCCACAAGCAAAAAGCTGAAAGTTTCAATTAAACAACCAGTGCAAAACAGCCATGCTGTGCGTGCGTCGGTTATGGAGCAAAAGAATATTGGCCGAAATAGGAGTAGGTACGTTCTTTTTTCTGCGGTCTAATGAAATGCTGACCAAAAGCTCATTTTTTACACGACTGCGCCAGTATGTCAATTTATTTTTCACGCTCTACAGCCCGAACGGCAAAAGGGATTTTAGCTTAGGAGATGTCATTGTATGAGTTGAGGGAGTGACATAGTTTAATTGAAAATGATCAGTACAATTTTGTTGTCTCCAAAATACCTGAAAGTCCGCGAAAGTATATCTTTATCTATTAAAAATAGCTAGAAATATCCTATTTTCTTTCAGGAAATTTGATCGATAATATGTTTCTTACCTAATCAACATAATTTTGTGCCAGTAATACAGAGTGTAACAGCCAAATGGAATAAATTCGATAACGAATAAATGAGGGGGTGTTAGGAAAAACGCTCGGACATGTCGATTTGTAATTTTAAATGCGCATATTTTTCAAGAAAATAAAATTATATAGGGTGTTCCATGCGACCGTGGCCAAAACCAACTTTCTCATTTCAAATGCAACCCCCTGTATATTATTTATTTTTTGGATTCTTCAGAAAATTCTAGACATAATTCATGTACAATGTCCTATACCTATCTTCAACTTTTTCGGAAATATTAAGTGTTTTCAGATTTTTTACAGAAATTAACATTTTAAATGAAAAAAAATTATTTCACAAATGTAGAATGATGGCAACTCAGGAGCTCATAGAAGACGATTTCGATAGGAGAACGCATTTTTGTGAGCAAATGATGGCAATGTTAGATAACAATGTGATCCAATCAGAAAATGTTTTGTTTTCTGATGAGAGTACATTTACACTACACGGTCATGTTAATCTTCAAAATTGCCGCTATTGGTCTGATAAGAATCCTCACTGGATGAGAGAAGAACATACGCAATATACTGAAAATGTTAATGTTTCGGCAGGAATTGTTGAAAATCATATCGTAGATCCCTTTTTCATTGACGGCAACTTGAATGAAGAGAAATATTTTGAACTACTCCAAAATAATGTCGTACCAACTTTGATAAACTTATATCCTGATCCAGCCAATCCACAAGTTCCTGCCAATATAATATGGTTTCAGCAAGATGGAGCACCGCCCCATTACCAAATCAATGTCCGGCAGTACTTGAACCAAATTTTTCCAAATCGGTGGATAGGGAGGCGCGGATCGATAGAATGGCCAGCACGATCTCCTGATCTGATTTCTTTTTGTGGGGATATGTCAAAAGTATTGTATACGAAACGAAACCCTTGAACTTAGACGACCTAAAAAACCGAACCACGCTTGCGATTAGATCAGTCACGCCTGAAATGTTGAGTAACGTTAGAAGACAATTTCTACACCAGATTAGCATGTTGCCAAGACGTTCGCGGCGAGCATTTTGAACATTTCCTACATTGACATTAATGTTTTTTTTTTGTTTGTTTTTTTAATAATTAAGAAATAATCAGTATTACTTATTAGGTTTTAAGTGTAATGTACCGAATTTGTGAAATAAAATAATTTTTATTTAAAACGTTGATTTTTGCAATAAATCTGAAAACACTTAATACTTCCGAAATAGTTTAAGATAGGTATAGGACATTGTGCATGAATTGTGTCTAGAATTCTCTGAAGAATCCAAAAAATAAATAATATACAGGGGGTTGCATTTGAAATAAGAAAGTTGATATTGGCCACAGTCACCTGGAACACCCTATATAATTTTATTTTCTTGAAAAATATACGCATTTAAAATTACAAATCGACGTGTCAGAGCGTTTTTCCCAACATACCCTCATGTATTCGTTATCGAATTTATTCCATTGGGCTGTTACACTCTGTATACTATACTTACACGGTGTATCACGGTCTATGGTACGTTAGACTTTTACGGAGAACGGGAAGCAAGAATTCTTTGAAAATTTGGTTTCTCAGACAAGCACAACTGCTCTATCGATCTAGAATATTTTGAGTGCTGCGGTGTTACCGCTTATGTCGACCGTGATACACCCTGTATACAGTGCGTATGGGCATGACAAATATACCTAATTTTATCGACAAAAATACCCACATTGGGGGGTTTACCCCTATTCTTAGAATAGCTGCTATTTTAAATTAATTTTTTCTATTTTAGTTCAGTCTTTCAAATGATATCGATTTCTTCGGACATAAAGGTCCTACAGATGTGAGAAAAATGTTTTTTGAAGGATAATACATACTACCACCTTCAATTGAAGTAGAACAATATGAAAACATTTAACTCAAGAGTGTCACAAAAAAATTCTTAAAAAAAGTTTCGGTCAAAAAATTCACTGAATTTTTTAGTGAATCCTCAATACTACAAAAACTAGCACATTGAAGTATTATTTTTTTCGATGAACTAACAAGCTACAAAACGACACCCACATAATTTCTGTAAGTTACATAATTTAAGAGTTATTGCTGTTTGAACATGACCCTTATGAAAATTGATAAAATGAAATAAAAACTCCGAACAGATCATTATTAATGATTAAACTAACAAATTTATCATAAAAATTGCTCAAAACGGCCGCCTCTGCTTAGAGACAGGCAGTGGCCCTTATGACGACTTGTCTTGTGGCCCTGGAAATCAATGCAGTGTATGCTCTCTCGTAACGGTCATATTCGAACAACAATAACTCTCAAATTATGAAACTTACGAAAATGATGTGGGTGTCGTTTTGTAGCTGATATCCTCGCGTGTTAGTTCATTGAAAAAAAATTATACTTCAATGCGCTAGTTTTTGTACTATTTAGGATTTACTAAAAAATTCAGTACATTTTTTGACTACAATTTATTTCAAGAATTTTTTTATGACACTTTTGATTTAAATATTTTTATATTTTTCTACATTTTTTTTTCACATATGTAGGACCTTTATGTCCAAAGGAATCGATATCATTCGGAAGGGTTTTTGTCGATAAAATTAGGTATGTTTTATGCCCTTAAATTATCGCTAAGTCATGCCCAGACGCCCTGTATATTTTTCAACATCTACACCTGAGCAGTTGATCTAAATTTCTAAAAAAATATTCCTGTGATGATGAAAGGAGATTATACTTGACATTCCTCATCTGCCTCCAATGTCATTAATGTCCTGTAATAGTTCATAAACTCTGCGAAAATAATTCGAAATGGAAAAATTTCATCATTATCGCAATAATAATTTTGTCTCCGGGCATAAACTTTACTTCTTATATATATATATATATGGGCATTTCTCCACTAACTGGAAAATTGCTGTCCCAAGCTAATTTTTTGTTATAAATCCGGATATATTCCAGTTTTTTGTATAAATAAGGCTCTAGTATTAGGCATTTGTGGGATACCACACCTTATTCATTAATTCAATAATGTAGTTTTTGAAAAGTTGAACCCCAAACACCTCAAGACACAGTCCCCTGTATGTCCCTTTCCCAGAATCACACATTTTGTTACCGATATCTATTTATTTGCTATTTATAACCAAACAAAAAATATCCAATTAAATAAAAGAAAAGAGTAGGCATTTTGCTACATCACAATTATTTTTTTACATTGGAATTTTAAACAAAATATCTATGTGCGAAGGCTGTCCTCAAATTCTTGAAACAGTCCCCTGTTCAATTTGGAAATTCGCGCCAAAGTGAAATCACGTTTTCGCGCGAAACAGTTGGATCATGAAACGGAACATAATCGGTTTGAAGTTAGTGCAGTTGTGGAGCGAAATGGGCAACCGCCTTTTTTTTAGTGCTACTTCTGCCTTTGCTGGTGAACCACGCGTCTTGGGCATTAGCGAAAACAGTCCACTGGTAAGCGTTCTTTTTACTATTATAACTGTTTTGATAACGAAAGTTTGTTTATAATAATTGATTATATAGTATTTAGTCACAGACATGATTCATTAATGAGTTATATTGAAATAATGTTGTTTTAGTAAATATTAACGTAAAAATGTCAGTCCCCTGGCCAACATTCCCCTGTCATTCCATAAGACAGGGGACTGTTTGTACCTCAGGGGACTGTTTGCTTCGTTTCTGTCATGCCGAACTGCGCTTCTATTTACTAACAGTATCGTCTTTTCCGTAGGTATTATCTTAAAATGCCCCCCAAAAAGAATCCACCCAAAACTAAAGCGGAAATATAAGAGCAGAAACGTATAGCTGAACGTTTAAGGTATCAAAGGCTGAAAAATGACCCTCAAAAAAAAAGAAGAAATTAAAGAAAAAGAAAGGCGGAAATATCAAAGGAAAAAAGAAAAAGGCACAAGAAAATTAGTTAAAGATATGAACCGTCGTGAGCATAATGCCGTAAAAAAGAAATGGAAAGAGCATTGTGCCAAGTATCGTGCAAAAAAAAAAGCCATGAAAGGCATAACGAATAATTTTATAAGGGAAAATACACCTGATGCAGACGATGCTGCAGATGAACGTCCGGCATCTTCAAGACTAACAGAAAGTGCAATAGTTGCAGCGAGAAAGAATAAGGCTAAGGCAAGAAAGAAACGCGAAAAGATACTGAAAGAAAAGGATTTGAAGATCCAGGAATACAAACGGGGAAAATGGAAAAATATAAAAAAAGGCTACAGCGGTTGGAAAAAAAAGCTAACGACAGTAAAAATGATGAAACACCTAACACAAAACTAACAAGAATGTGTGATTCTCCAGTAACTCGCAAAGATGTCGTTAAAAAGGCGCTTTTCGGGGAAGTGTTAAATAAACTCTAGTTCCTTCAAAAGTACAAATATTTCAAAGTATTATATAAATATAAGATATTTGTTGTAGTTATAATGTTTCTATGTTTATTTTTTTATTTTCCGTTTTTATAAATTCTGTTAAAATAAGAAGTTTATTTTGTTGATGTAACCTAAACTTTATTAAAGTCGATATAACAGGTAAAATTTGTTTTAATACTGTTGATTCATTCAAAAGAGAACCTTTTATTTTGGAAACGACTAGAAAAAATGACGTATTTGATCACTGTTATAATTAAAGTAATCTTTTATCTATCAAAACAATCCCCTGTGAGCTAACAACAGTCCCCTGTCATGGTTTTGCACAAAATCGTCAATAATTCATAAACCAAGAGAAAATTAAATGGGCTTCTTCGAAATGTATATTTAATTTACTATTGCCCATCATTTTATTCACAAATAATTTCAATATTTAATAAAATTTGTTGAGGACAGTCTTGTATGGACGAATTTCCAAATATCGGAGAATCACCCATATAATCGAAAATTCGTTGCTGTTAAGTTATAAGATAGAAAATTGGATATTGGGAATTGCAGCAATTAATGAGGTACTCTTTTTTCTTTGCTCGAGCTTTCGAGATATTTATTTATCTCTTCATCAGGAGAACTAAAATAAAAGATAACGGTAGAAACAAATAATATATATATATATATATCTCCGAATGACCCAACATAACCTTAATTCATTTAGAAATAATATCACATCATGAAAAGCTCATATTCCGATAACGAGCTGTCAACAGTGTGGAGGGTCAAGTGACCGAACATCAATCTTCCCTTATCTGCCTTTCTCTAGGTCTGTCACTAAAAATAGCAGTGGCCCGTTATCTGGTAGGCTTTTAATAGGAGCATAAAACCGATATCAATAAAACAATGGATTTACTTACCGCGGTTTTTGGTTCCTCTCTCGTTCCTTATCAACACTTCGTGGTCATCTTCCTCCCAGATTTCTCCTTCCGCCGATGCGAGGCATACGAATAAAGCTGCTACCAAACAATATACAAGCCACTTCATCTGAAATGAGATCACCGAATTAAATGATGAAATTAATATTGGGATTAAACATTCGTTTCCATTTGGGACAACGTGAATCAAAATTGTCTGCACTTGATGATGGTTTATAAAGGATATTTCAATAAGAGCGCAAGATTGAAGTTTTCAATGGAAAACATACAGAAAATATACATTTGGGAATTATGTATGAATGTCCGCCACGTTTAACGCTGACATATGCGTGCCCTTTTGACGAAATTTCAATAATGATATTGAATACATATGATTCGATGGTTGCAGGCTCATTGGCATAAACTTGTGACTGGCTGAAGGTGTTTCAACTCTGAAATATGCTCAGAAATGGTTGAAATAGTAGCCCTCTAAGATATTTTTCCTCACACCTTGTTATTTCATTGAAAATTTTCCATTTAAACAATCATGGCTGAAAAGCCCGAATGATACACTCGCTTTTTTATTTCTACCAATTTTTTCGAAAACTCAAGGAGTTAAGAGAAAAAAATTCAAAGCGGTTTCAAAATATGAGCTAACGCGAGGGTATTTTGCCTTCATATCTAGTAGTTTCTCCTTTGCAATAACAATTATGATTTCATTGACGAAAAATAATTACCAAGTTTCGTGTCTTTAGCTTAATATACAGGAAAATAAAAAAGAAGAACAATTTTTTTGTTGATCTTCGGAGGGGTGTAGCTTTTCCGGGGGGAGGTTTTTCAAACATTTTTATACCAAATACCCACTTTAATTTTCCTCAAAGAATCACCCCTTTCATTTTCTCGTTGTTATTCAGATACACCCTGTATGTTAGATTAATTTATAAATTGACCATTCCCTGAGAGAATAGGACGAGCTCATGGTTCTAAGTGTTTTGCGTTTCATCCAAAATCTTTTGATTCACCTATAATTTGATATACAGAGTGTAACAGCCGAATGGAATAAATTCGATAACGAATAAATGAGGGAGTGTTAGGAAAAACGCTCGGACACGTCGATTTGTAATTTTAAATGCGCATATTTTTCAAGAAAATAAAATTATATGGGGTGTTCCATGTGACCGTGGCCAATACCAACTTTCTTATTTCAAATGCAACCCCCTGTATATTGTTTATTTTTTGGATTCTTCAATAAATTCTAAACATAATTCATGTATAGTATACAGGGTCTTTCACGAGGATCCTCACCCATATTTATACGGGAAACTACTGAACGTATTTTCATGAAATTCAGCACTTATAAGTATTTCACGATGCTGATGAAATCTAAAATATTTTCAAGGCATGAGCACCTCCGGTTTTTCCGGAAATGACGTCAACTTTCGTTCTTCAAATTAGAACACAATTTTTTTATTGCAGAAATAGATTCCTTAGAAAATTTCAAGTTATTTTGATGTAACATTTTTCAGTTTTGGTTGGAAAATTCTCTCTGAGCGGGAAAATTCGAAAAAAAAATCGAAAATAGAGCTCCGCTGAAACAAGAATAACTTCGAGGTTTTTGGATGGAAAATTTTCATTTTTGGAATTTTTCAAGACGTAAGATTGATGTATTCACTTTAAAAATCGAAATCGCGATTCATGATACAGGGGGTGAAAAAATCGCTTTCAAAGTTAGGGATGACAAAATCGTGAAAAATCAATTTTTTAAAATTAGAACCCCATTTTTTTATGGCAGATATTGAATCTACGTTAAAAAATAATGTGAGTGTATGCATCACATCCTTGCCCTAAAATGGATATTTTCTGAGTTAATATCCACTTTAGGGCAAGGGTGTGATGCATACACTCACATTAATTTTTAACGTAGATTCAATATCTGCCATAAAAAAATGGGGTTCTAATTTGAAAAAATTGATTTTTCACGATTTTGTCATCCCTAACTTTGAAAGCGATTTTTTCACCCCCTGTATCATGAATCGCGATTTCGATTTTTAAAGTGGATACATAAATCTTACATCTTGAAAAATCCCAAAAATGAAAATTCTCCATCCAAAAACCTCGAAGTTATTCTTGTTTCAGCGGAGCTCTATTTTCGATTTTTTTTTCGAATTTTCCCGCTCAGAGAGAATTTTCCAACCAAAACTGAAAAATGTTACATCAAAATAACTTGAAATTTTCTAAGGAATCTATTTCTGCAATAAAAAAATGGTGTTCTAATTTGAAGAACGGAAGTTGACGTCATTTTCGGAAAAACAGGAGGTGCTCATGCCTTGAAAATATTTTAGATTTCATCAGCATCGTGAAATACTTATAAGTGCTGAATTTCATGAAAATACGTTCAGTAGTTTCCCGTATAAATATGGGTGAGGTTCCTCGTGAAAGACCCTGTATACAATGTCCAATACCTATCTTCAACTTTTTCGGAAAACACTTAATACTATTATTTTCTTGAAAAATATGCGCATTTAAAATTACAAATCGACGTGTTCGAGCGTTTTTCCCAACACATCATTTATTCGTTATCGAATTTATTCCATTTGGCTGTTACACTCTGTAAAGGATTCTCAATATAGTACTCGTATGGTAGGTAGATATTTCACCATCTTCAACTCAATTCAATTTGAATATTTCTTCTTATCGTAGTCTTCGTCTTGCTCAGCGATTCACTTTCTTTGAAATCACAACCAACATTCATTGCTGGCCAACTCAGTTGGAATGTTGCCTTCAATTCATGACGGAAGCATTTCAGTTTCAACATCGGATGACTTTTTGGCAGATCTCTTCTGATGAGCGATTCATACAATAAAAGTTCAATTTCTTCTCTTTGAATCCACTGGAGGTTAGTTTCACAATAAAAAAATTTAATACCGAAGTGATTAAAATAGGAAAGGATGTTATGGAGATTATTAACTGTACCTCCAGAACATACCCTTCGTTGTTTATAACGTCTGATTCCAGAAGAACATTGGAAATTATTTTCAGTATTTGATTTCTAAAAGGAGACAGTAAAGTAATAATCTTGAGCGGCAGCAAAAACCCGTTTTGGACCCTATCCTTCAATGGAATTCTCTTCCTCAGCAATTACCGCTGTTGCGAGGTTTCTCAAATAGTTATTATTATTATTATTATTATTATTATAACAAATCAGTAAGCGGCAAAGGCCGATGAAACTGACATCAATGTCTTATAATTTTCCTATAACCTAATTGTCAACATCCAAAATTCACAGCACCAATTACGTATAACTATATCACACTTTATCACAGATAGTGAACAAACACACTCCTTACTGCATCCATCTCCCCATCGAGTCTGTTCTTAAAAGCATTAATTGATGGAGCTGCAACTGTGGACTCACTAAGTGAGTTCCACTGATAAGCTACTCTATTGTAAAAGAAGTTCTTACGGAGCAAGGTTGCAGTTTTACTCTTGGAGAGCTTGTACCGATGTCCTCTAAGCGTCTGATGTTGAGCTTTTTGATAGAAGTCCAGGTGGACTGTGTAGTGACCATGAAGGATCTTGTATGTTTCGACAAGGTCACCCCTCTGCCGTCGTTCCCTGAGTGTTGTTAGCCTGAAAATTTTTAACCTCTGCTCGTAGGGCAGATTGCAAGTTTCATACGGGATTTTAGTGTACCTTCTTTGAACACCTTCAATCAGGTCTATATCCTTGATATAATATGGACTCCATACACTTTGGCCGTATTCGAGGATCGGGCGGACATATGCTTTGTAAATCTTCAAGGCCATCTCTACTGTCAGCGGATGGAAGGCTCTCCGAATCAGATAGATCAGGCTATTGGTACGCTTTACCAAACGAGAAACATGGGATTCCCACTTTAAATCTCCCCTGACTATGATACCCAGGTCCCGCTGCTCCTCCACCGGTGCAATCCTCACGCCATTGAGTTCGTAAGTTCTTCTTGGATTGTTCCTCCCAACATGCAGGACAGCGCACTTAGTTTCGTTTAACGGAAGTTGCCAGGTGTTAACCCAAGATTCAATAATTTTTATATCTTCACATATGGTAGAATGGTGTGTTACTGGATTGTTGTAGAACTTGGTGTCATCCGCATAGGCGGCTGTGTTGGAGGTTAGCGATGCAAGGAGTGAGTTGATGTAAAGGGTAAATATTAGAGGGCCCAAGACCGATCCCTGCGGTACCCCACTGGCAACCCGTGCAACGTCGGAGGAACTCTGGCCCATCACAACCCTGAAGGCTCTATTCCTAAGGAATGACTCGGTCCAGCACAGCAGCGCCCCTCTCACTCCAGAGTGTTCAAGGGAAATCACTGCTCTTTCAAAAGGTAGTCTATCGAAAGCTCCCTTAAAGTCCAGGTAAAATATATCGACTGGGTTATTTTCATCTACATCCCTCGTCCATGACTCCACACATGTAAGCATATTGCTCAAGGTCGAGTTAACCTTAAATCTCGTGCATTAGAGAAAATCCCTTGAACCGTTAATTCATAACCATTTTCACCTGGATCTCGAGCGAATGAACGTCGCATAAAAAGAGACTGCAACGGAACATTATTCATAAAGCGGATGCGTGGAGGAAAAGACGACATTCGGTGCCGTCTGAGAGCATCATTAATAATTCCGTACCCTCGGCACGTATATACCACATCCTGGCTGTTATTGCTGCTTTTGAAATGACCCGAACCACTGCAGTTGGATAATTTAGTTTTCCACGGCCCGATTGCTAGATTTTTTGTGGTAATCTTTGTTTTGGGTGGAAACTACAGTAAATTATTCTATGAGGTCCTTTCGTTAAACGTGTGAACGAACTACGTCGGCATCGGACGGACGAACGAATTCATTAAGGTGGTCCCATTGATGCCCGGAGGGTCTGCTCCAACGCCACTTTCACACCGCCTTTTTCTATTCCATTGTCCTAAGAAACAAGAGATTTTTTGTGATATCATTCACAATTGGGTAATCGCCCCTGTGCATTGCTTAAGTTATCCGCGAAACATTAAGGCAAGGTCCTCTCTTTCGTGGTCAGTTAATCCCCTAGGTTCAACAGAGACTTTTCCTCGTCATACCATCACCAAGAAAGCCTCCTTCAAGTCACGGGATTTCAAGACGACACAAGTTCCATGCCAGAAAACAAGCACCTGCTGAATTTACAACGCAGAAGCTAGTCTGATATTTTTCATCGAGGTGAAGAAGGTTTTTTTGTACCTAATCCTGTGCAAACCCACCGAACGTTCTTTATCTGTGGTCCGCGAAATGTTAAATAGGTATCCATATAATTCTTATGTTTATGTAAATAATGTGTGGTTTCAATTTTAGCGTTGAAGAATTTAAATGGATTTTTCTGGTTGAATCGGAACGAAGAGGTTTCATTGAGTCGTTGTCCTAATATACAGATGTTCGGAAAGAAAATATTGAGGCTGATGACATTTTTGAATTAGAAATATGCCGAAGAATGAAGCCCACAATATGCAATTCACGATAACGGCCTTCCTTCAATCCCTTTAAATCCCCAAATCCTTGTCACGTTTTCCGATAATTCCCTTTCAAAATAAAATCGGAATGGAAAGTAAACGGCATTCGGAAAACTCCCAGGCAATTTGACTTTCATTTTCCTGCGGAAAAGCGAAATTAAGGGGTACCGCAGACCAATGCCGCCTTCTAATATTCCCATTAGTTCCCGAAGTCTGGCATTAATGAAATTAAGTAAAACACAAGGGAAACGAAGATAAGTGTATTTCTTTGGCGAAGGCAGAACATACGGTAGGCGCTTTGTGGTCTATATCACTTGAGCCTTGAGTCTTAATAACGACCGGCGGACTTGTAGTTCAATTTCGGTCCTCGGAACAACATTAATTGTTTTCCTGGATTAAAGAAGCTTTAGTATATGGAACTAATGAACTAAATCTGTAGAAATATCTTGTCTCGAAGGGTTAACAAGAGAGAGGGGAGTGAATATTTTTTTTCGGCAACCGTCCGGGATGTACCCACTTCCCGGACGCTTTTTCTTTGAGAAAGTAGCATCACGTCGTTGTTGTCATTGTCATGATCATCACAATAGCAACGAAATAACGGATGATAGTTCTGTTTTGTTTAATTCAAATAAGAATCAAAATGTATAATGAAGAAATGTGTCGTCTCATTGATGTCTATTTCTACACGGTTGGCGAAAAAATTTTGTACGCAACCCGCCCGAAAATAGTTTTTTTGGACTCATAGACTTTCAGGACTCGCCTCCGGCTCGTCCTAGAATCTTGTCTATTCGTCCAAAAAAACAAATTCCAACATCTACGACTCAGGCGTATTATCTGTAGATAAATTATTTTTTCTCGAGAACCGTGGAGTTTAGCAATAAAGCACAGAAGACCTTATTTATTGAGAAGAGATCAAACTATCCGAAATAAATTTTTTTATTCTGAAACTAGCTGGCCCGACGAACTTTGTTTGGCCTAAATGATACCTATACCAATACCATAGCCATCTTTATCTTAAGAAGGCCGTGCCTATACTTACTGTGGATTTCACAAATCGTAATCACCAGTGATCGGAGATCAACGGCTTGGTTAGATTTCTGAACTGTCAAATCGAGTTGATCCTAGATCAAGCTCCGATCACCGGTGATATGCTTTGTGAAACCCCCGTTTAAGTTGTATAAACTTACCATTGCTATTTTTTCAAGCAGGAGATAAATTAGGCATAATAAAAGTTCTGTCAAATGTCATATGTCTACTGACAAATGTCATCTGTCAAACGTCATCTATCAAACGTCATCTGTCATCTGTCAAATGTCATCTGTCAACCGTCAACTGTCATCTTTTCCACGGATATGAGCTGTCACACAAAAGAGAAATACAAAAATAATATGTCAATTACTAATTATGGGCAATTTTGAATTCGGTTATTCACGCAAATATATTTATTACCCAAACATAAATCAAAAATATTTCAGAAATATAGAGAAAAGATGAAAATGGACAACTCACGATTGATGCTGATCGTCACATTTACTTTACATTCCGGTGAAAATTCACTGATCCACCAACTTGAGATCTTTACCCGCTTTTGATCTGTTAATAGCCTTCCATGTTATTATAAGTTCTATGCAAATTACACAATAATTGTATACATCGCCATCTATACCATTTCTGAATTTCCTACCCTTCAAGAAAATGAAATGCACCGTTGCCAGACTACTTCATGGCTTATATCTTCACAACGTTCTATTTTATTATCGCATTTCTATTGAATACCGTGGAACTTCGTTCTACTACTATTAATCCCCATGGAATATTCTTATACCGTTGGTAAGACCTACTGCACTTTTAACTATTCACTTGACATGCGATTCTGTGGAAGAAAAACTAACCTCCTTTGTCCAAATGTCAAAACCTATATAAGTACTCTATGATTGCTCGATTGGTGGTAACACATAATTCTATGGGTGGTAAGAAAAAGGAAGGCTTTTTTTTCTTTTCTGTAGGATTTTTTGGGATTATTTTGTTATATAAACCTTGCCCTAACAATAATAAACACAACAAAAAAGAATTGTCCAATTTGGTGCGATCGTTTGAACAATATGGCATTTCGAAGTTTCGAACCAACCATAGATCCTCTTTTATTAATATAGATATGAGTATGGAGAAAAGTTTCTCGCGAAACAGTGTTAAGGGGCGGCTTTTTCTACCGCTTGCAAATTATAGAGGAGCACAACCAACTAATTCTTGAGTGCCTCCTTGCTCGCATGAAATTCCTGCTCAGTTTTATTCTGGTCAGTTTTCGATTTTTGGGAGGAAAATTAAAAACTGTTTTTTCGAGCGTCATTTTTAAGAGGCTGTAACTAAGTAAGGGGGGCTCTGAAAGAAAAGTTTATATGAAAGATCCTCTCTAGTTTTTGACAAGGAATCACCCCCTAAATACATATACACCGGGGTACACACCCTGTATAATGTTAAAGGTTGTTTTGCCGGTCGGCGGATTGTCCGTCCGTATATGCGAGAGTAGCGTAACTGGGCGTTAAAATTATACACAATTATGAATACACAAACATCCCTCAGCGCACAAACATCAATTATGAATATGAAAATCTGGAGGCGTCCGCATGAAGATACGTTATCGCCCCCTGCTATTCAGAACGCGAAATATAGACGCGAAACAAAAACGGGATTTAATCGTGGTAAGTGCCACTTCTTAATGAAAATATACCAACCTTATCACGTACATTGCCAACGTTGGGCGCCGGTATCATATCTCGTAATTAATATTCAGAAGACAATTAATGCGGAATGCTCAGGCCGCATCTCTCTCCGTAACGCTGCAGTCTATTCTGAAATTCTGTACATGATGTAATTTAGACAAACAAAAACTACGGCGAATTCATGCAACAGAATGGCATAAATTATTCGGGACAATAACACGTGAAAATTTGTTATGAAATATTTACGTCAGCTTTGCATTCAAAATGCATTCGGTGTATGAATGCAAATTTCGTTTTGAATTCGTTATCTGGCGCTGGAGAGTTAGTTCACCTTCTGGGGGTAATAGGGCATCAAGTTTTGTTGGGCGATTGGTCGGTGAATACAATTTGAAGGAGTAATTTTCAAATTTGCATGAAAAGATAACGGATTTTCTGTTAGTAGTTTGTAGTCGATGTATGTAAATTTTGTTGAAGCTTTGATTATGTTCCTCGTAATTGTAAAATTGTATTCTTGTTGTAACGAGCACATGAATGGAAATCTGACTATCACGTGTCAGACAACGCCTACTATTCTTTGGATTGACAAACTGAATCAGAACTACATTTTCTGAAATTTCATGCATGAATACACTTGGAACGATTCCATTCTCTTGCATTTTCATTAAAAACGAACAGATGACCCTAGGACAAGACCTCAACAAATCAATTTAAAAATGCCTCAAATTTATGAATGACATTTTTTCAATATAATATAACATTGATAAATCTCCTATAATCAAGTGTTTGAACATTTCGTTGTAATTTGTTAAAGAAAAACAGCCCCTAGTAATTCATACTATATTTTCTTTTGAAAGAGAGCAATACATAATTTTTTCCTAAATCAAACAATACATATATATGGCATATGGCAGTTGTGAAGAATGGCGACAAGGAACAGATTGTATAAAAGAAGAAGAATCTGTTTCCCGCTCCAAATCTAAGTATCAGAAGTTTTTTTAATTTTCTCTTGCTTTTTTGCTGATTTTTCGAAAGTAATATCATAAGGGCATCTAATTTTTTCATTTGTAATTCAAAATTGCGCGTTTCTGATTGATGAAAATTAAGACGAGGGAAATAGTCGATAGAAATAACGACTTCAAATCTATGAGAGATGATTCCCTAACATAAAGGGCCTGTAGCGTTCTTAAAACACCTGAAGAACAGAAGAATCACGCTTGGAAGATCGGACCTGATCGAAAGATCCTCCCTATCCAAGAAAGAGTTAGGACATCGTGAAAAGTTTTTTTTAGCAGTTGAAGTATTTTTTTACAGTTTCTTTCTCGTTTTTTCTTCTTTGTTCTTGTTACAGATATAATTTCAAGATAATCGCATCCAGTTAGATCAAAAGGCTTGTTTTCAAGTACAAGAAGCTCTGTAATTCATACTATGCCTATCTACTGTAAGGAAGTATTAGGTATATTATTACAAAAGTATTTTGAATTGGGAAAATGGGTTCTATAAACACATGATGAACAGATCGTATGACAAGGCATCCAAGCAACTGGTGCACCAGAGAAAAACAATACTGTATTTTAACGTAATTAACAGAAAAAAACCGAAATAATTAGGAATAAAACATTGACCGAAAAGAAGATATTCCAATGTACAGAAAAGAAAATTAGATACTGGCATATCGATTCTCGAAAGTGTATTTAGATCGGTCTTTCATATAAACTTTTCATTTTAAATTTTTTTCTTAGGATTGAAATATATATATATATTCTTATGAAATGGAGCTGTTACAGATTTGTTTTTAATTATGGCATGTGTCTCGAAAAGGCAACAAGGAACAGATCATTCAAACAAATATATTGATCCATTCCCCGCTCCTAATCTCAGTGTTAGCAGAGGAATGTCAAACGGGGCACCATACATTTCTGCGTATGATGCAAGAGCACAGATAAAAACCTCAGCAAAAACTCTGTCTCCCCGTATAAGTGTAGGATTGAAATAACTGACAAGAATAGAATAAATGCGGCAGACATTTTATGCAAGCAATTTTTTTGGTGGAGATCCTTTATCAATGCAAGGGGTACAAAAAGCCACCCAATAACCTTGTTTCGCAAGAAATTCTTTTGCTCATTGAAATTTTACAATGAAAGAATTAATTTTGGATAGCTAGATCCATTCTTAACAACTGAGTTCTCTTGTGATGTCTTGCTGAGGTTAATACGGATAATGCGTAGTAGATTCGTAGAGGCCGGAAGTATTGAGACGATGAAGGGGTGAATGTTGATCCGAAAATAGTTTAACGGGATTCAAATGAAGCAAGTACGTACAAGTATGAGGCAAGTATGTACATTGTACACGTCCCTGGGTCACCCTGTATGTGTTTAGGGAAAATTCACCCCTGTCAAACGTATCATCAGTCCGCTGTACATATTTGGAAATCCAGAATATTGCATAATTCCGCTAAATCAATCACTCCCCGTCCAATATCTAATCTTCCTGGCTATTAATTTTCGGACCAGAGATTGACGGATTGGTAATCATGACAAGGACCATTCGCTACAACCCTCCAGCGGCGCGGAAAAGGCAACCCTGAACAGAAAATTAATATGTTCCATTCGCGGGAACAAAACGTTACTCTGATGAGGATGCATTGTTTGTTATTTTTTTGATTTATGACAACCACAAAAACCGAGAAATGGGTTTGTTCGAAACGCTGATTGAAGATTTGTCTCGAAATATTGCTGAGCGATTTTTAATTAAAATGTGATTTTGATTCTATGAATGCGTTTGGTCATCAGAGAGTAGTTGCGCAAATTTCCTCTTCTGTTTTGTTGGAACTGGTAGAAGTTTGCGGAAATTCGTTTTTGAAAAATAACCACATATATAGTCCATCCAAGAATGATTGACATCCGAGCAGGCCTTGAAAGTCCAGTCGCAGCTTTATTTCTAGTTACAAAAAAGTAACTAAAAATTTTCTGTGCTTTCATCATAGATATAGAAATAACCTAAAAATTAAACGATTTTTTTAAAGTAAGGAACTTTGAACATGAAAATGTTTCCAATTTTCACATACGATTACCAGCGTGTGAATCTGTATACCAGCAGTATATTATTTTCATCTTGTATTGATACATTTTCGATCTTACGATCAATTATAGGAGCATACAGCCTGGAAATTCTGGTTTGATAACGAAAAATATCGTGGGTGATTAAATAGCGTGATCCTTTTCAATAAGAATATTCGCTAAACCGAAAAAATCTAGTTGATAATTTGAATAGATATCAAGACAGAAACAAAACTTAACCAATGGATCTATTTAATATATGAAGAATTTCGTCATGACATTGTAACTTTCAATATTTGTGACAATGAAGGTGTAAAATATGAAATATTAAAAATATAAATATTCCTTTTATTCTGTTTCAACAACCACAACATGTTATTTTTTCCTCATCTGGGCAGAACTCGTCATGTTCATAATGAAAGGTTTTGTCAGCAATATATCATAAAATTCCTTATAGTTTAACTAATCTTCTCTAATTTCTTTTTCTACATGCTCTGTGCAGACTTTCCATTTTCTAGCTGTTCACTCTTCAAGAGCCTCATTTCAAAGATATTTATTTCAATTGCTCAAAAATTTGCCAAAATTGTTCGAAACACTAATGACAGAACAAAATGTCAGTGTTATTTCCAACACCAACCTAAATTCTGCAACTCAAAATATTACTGAATGGGCATTACCAACATAATTTCGATTTTCCAAAGCCCCCCGAGATGTCAATCATTCTTGGATGGACTATAGATATGAATTTTTCCAATGAGAGGTGTTGTTTTGACTAGCCCACTATTTCGGTAGATGACACTTTTACACCAGAAATTTTTCGACATTTGACAAGTAGAAACTGCCATCAATAAGAATGGAACGAAACACGCTTCAACAACGCATTGATATTATCAAAATTCGCTATAAAAATGGTGAAAATATGACAGAGAACATTTCTGGGCCGTCGTGAAGCACTTTGTTAACCCAATACAGAAATTGCCGAAATTGGTGAAGAAATTTGAGCTGTTGGGACAAGTTAGTGACCCGTGCACGTCGCTCAAGAACAGCCGAGAATTTTGCTGCTGTAACCGAAAGTGTTGAAGAAAACCCAGGTCAGTCCATACCTCGTACTTTTTTGGAATTAGGCATTCAACAAACGTCATTACACCGTATTTTGCATGGAGATTTGGGTCTTAACAACGTCGTGTCTTTGCTGATTGGGTCCTTGAAATGCATGAAAATGATCCGAAATTCTACCGAAAAATCATCTTGAGTCATGGTCTATATAAAGTTAGCAGTGCCACTTGCGAGAAATTTAATGAAACCTATTGCATTAATTGTCGAATAATTGTCGAGAATTTGTCGTGAAAGAAAAAAATTTGTCGCGTCCTTAGTTTTTTTTCTACGGGGTGGCTTTGCTAACTTAACGTTAAGTTAGCAGAACCACTTTCTCAATATCGACCAAATATCATGAAAATGGTTATAAATAATTGTCGAGTAATTGTCGAAGCCCATATAAAGAAAAAAAACACAAAAAATCCATTCCTTCTTGTTTATTTTACGTCTTTTTCCCGCGAGTTCGTGATATTTCTGGAATTATCGCATTTTTGGCAACAGCGCATTCGTAATTGACTCTTTTTCCATTGCATTAATTGTCGAATACCTGTCGCGAATTTGTCGTGAAAGAAAAAAAATTGTCGCGTCCTTAATTTTCTTTCTACGGGGTGGCTTTGCTAACTTAATGTTGAGTTAGCAGAACCATTTTCTCAATATCGACCAAATATCATGAAAATGGTTATAAATAATTGTCGAGTAATTGTCGAAGCCCATATAAAGAAAAAAAAAACACAAAAAATCCATTCCTTCTTGTTTATTTTACGCCTTTTTCCCGCGAGTTCGTGATATTTCTGGAATTATCGCATTTTTGGCAACAGCGCATTCGTAAATGACTCTTTTTCCATTGCATCAATTGTCGAATACCTGTCCCGAATTTGTCGTGAATGTAAAAAATTTGTAGCGTCCCTAATTTTTTTTCTACGGGGTGGGGTGGCTTTGCTGGAAAAAAAATTAAGGACGCGACAATTTTTTTTTCTTTCACGACCAATTCGGGACATATTCGACAATTGATGCAATCGAATAAAAGTCAATTACGAATGCGCTGGGCCAAAAATGCGATAGTTCCAGAAATATCACGAAATCGCGTGAAAAAGGCGTGAAATAAACTGAAAGGAATGGATTTTTTGTGTTTTTTTTACTTCATATGGACTTCGACAATAATTACTCGACAATTATTTATAACCATTCTCATGATTTTTGGTCGATATTGAGAAAGTGGTCCTGCTAACTTAACGTTAAGTTAGCAAAGCCACCCCGTAGAAAAAAAATTAAGGACGCGACAATTTTTTTTCTTTCACGACAAATTCGGGACAGGTATTCGACAATTAATGCAATAAAAAAAAAGTCAATAACGAGAGCGCTGTTGCCAAAAGGCGATATTTTCAGAAATATAGGGAAATCGCGAGAAAATGGAGTGGAAACTGCTAGAAAGATAAAATTTCTTATGTGTAATTGGTGAAAATATCGACTTCGCTGGATGATAAGTGAGAGAATTTTCGGGAAAGAAGTCAAAAACCAGGACTTATCTGTATATTCTTTATTGGTTTCCAAGCTTTCGTTCTATTTTTAGAACTTCTTCAGGGACTAAAAATTAAAAATCGACATTAAGAGACTTTACAAAGAATCACAATGGACAACTCACATTCAATTTGAAATTTAAAAAGGGTAGTACCATGATCTCTACGTCACGAAACCACATGCATCCAGGGGACGTTCAAGTGTACCCCTACGAGTGTATTGGCTGTCATACAACTCTGGATATAAACCAAGGAATTCAAACTTCGGTGTACAATTCAAGTATACAATATTAAAAACTTTTCTTCTATTTCTGCTATTTCAAGAATTCTTCTATAAATTAATACCTCAAAACCATCTACGATTACAATACAATATGTAACCCTACGAGTGTATTGGCTGTCATACAACTCTGGATATAAGCACAAGAAATTCAAATTCAAAAATTCAATTCACGTATACAATATTAATATCTTTACTTTCAGGAAATTCCTCTATAAATTAATGTTTAAAACATTGTATTTTAATCGTTGATTGTTTTAAACATTAATTTATAGAGGAATTTCCTGAAAGTAAAGATATTAATATTGTATACGTGAATTGAATTTTTGAATTTGAATTTCTTGTGCTTATATCCAGAGTTGTATGACAGCCAATACACTCGTGATCATCGTGTTGATATTCGACCACTTTTTGCTAAATTAATATAAAGTAAGCAAAGCCACCTAGTATAAAAAAACGAAGGTCGCGACAATTTTTTTTCTTTCACGACGAATTCGAGGCAGGTATTCGACAATTAATGCAATAGAAAAAGAGTCAATTACGAATGCGCTGTTGCCAAAAATGCGATAATTCCAGAAATATCACGAACTCGCGGGAAAAAGGCGTAAAATAAACACGAAGGAATGAATTTTTTGTGTTTTTTTTTTCTTTATATGGGCTTCGACAATTACTCGACAATTATTTATAACCATTTTCATGATATTTGGTCGATATTGAGAAAGTGGTTCTGCTAACTTAACGTTAAGTTAGCGAAGCCACACCGTAGAAAAAAAATTGAGGACGCGACAATTTTTTTTCTTTCACGTCAAATTCGGGACAGGTATTCGACAATTAATGCAATGGAAAAAGAGTCAATTACGAATGCGCTGTTGCCAAAAATGCGATAATTCCAGAAATATCACGAACTCGCGCGAAAAGGACGTAAAATAAACAAGAAGGAATGGATTTTTTGTGTTTTTTTTACCTCATATGGGCTTCGACAATTACTCGACAATTATTTATAACCATTTTTATGATATTTGGTTGATATTGAGAAAGTGGTTCTGCTAACTTAACGTTAAGTTAGCGAAGCCACCTCGTAGAAAAAAAAAGGACGCGATCAATTTTTTTTCTTTCACGACAAATTCTCGACAATTATTCGACAATTAATGCAATAGGTTTCATTAAATTTCTCGCAAGTGGCACTGCTAACTTTATAGACATTGAGTCATGAGACTTATTTCCACTTCGGTGGCTTCGTGAACAAGCAAAATTGTCGCATTTGGGGCTCGGAAAACCCAAGAGTTATTGTTGAAAAGCCTCTCTATTCTCAACGTGTGACTTTTTGCTGCGGTTTATGGTCCGGCGAAGTCATTGGGCCTTATTTTTTCGATAATCAGGCTGGAGCCACAGGCATGGTGAATGGATTGCGCTATCGAGAAATGATTAATAATTTCTTATGACCGGAATTGGATGGTATTGATCTGGACCACGTTCACTTTCAACAAGACGGCGCTACGTCCCACTTAATGGCATTTTTCCTTGAATTTCAAGATGACACCTCTCATTGGAAAACCCTTTATCTTTAGATTCCTCATGAAAGTACCAAAATGAATTTCATTCTATACAGGGTGAGTCTTTGACTTGTACATATATTCCTCTCATCAAACGAAACACTTTCTTCTCATTCCATTTTTCAACATTCGGTTCCGTTTGGAAGAGACAGGGTGTCGAAAATCCATAAAAAAAAACTTTTCTGTTTATATCTTCGGAACCGTTATTTCAAATGAACTGAAATTTGGTGAAGTATTCACTCCCTTTATAATGCATATTTCCAAATCAAAACTTATTCAATATTCCTCCCGGTACAAAAGTTACAGCGTAGCCAATTCATGACTCCACGAAAAAATACTATAAAACCACTTGAAAAAGATAAACGGTTCATATTCTCGAGAGAACCAATCGGTTTAGAAAATGAAAGTATTCCTGAGTTTTTTCAATGAAACGCGTCGTTTTCCAGTTATTCCCAATTTTACCCGATAAAATTTGACGGAAAAATCAAAAATCATAAGAAAAATCTAGATGCAACCCTGTCTTTTCAATATCACAAAATGGCTCAAATTAATAAACTCTATACAAGGTTTCAATGTTGTCAGAATGTTTGTCAACTTTGTCAAGACTAAAATGTCAATGGAATACAAAATTCGGATATTAATGAATATTCCATACAAATCACGTATTAAATTGAAATTAATGAAAAATACTATGATACCTGATAATCTGTGGCGATGTTTCTATCTAAACAATATCCTCTTGGAATTTAATAACTCACTTCACGGTTATTATCACATTAATTCACTCTCACATCAACTTTTCGCATTCTCCACTGTGAATAAACAAATAACAAATCTCCATCAAGCCGCTATACGCATGCTTCCTTCAACAACCACAGACCAACTGTTCGGTCTACGGAACAACGGTTGGTCTTGCGCATTAAGATCGTAGCGCTCTATCGGTGAGAATCAGAACATTTCCAAAGAGTCACAACAATACGCCATCAGCCAAAAGTAAACAAAACTAGTGCCTTTGCGTTAGTTCATCCGTTAATGATAGAAAACCTATTGCTTCCTTGTTTGAGGAGAAAATCAACACAATCTGGCATCGTCTTCTCAAACGTTCTATGATAGAGTTCATAGAATATGGTTTGATGGGTTAGGTTAGGTCATTGACCTCAAATCATTTGATCTAATTTAATGGAGTTATGTTCAATTAGTATAAAAACAATTCTCTTTGAGAGTTTTGGGAGAAAGAGGAGAATATAAACAAGTTATTAGTGCTCACAAACTAATCTTCATGAAAATCGAAGAAGAAACTTATTTTGGTGGGATAAATATGGCTTTTCAGTTGCAGATATAATCGAATGAAACTTACTGTTTTTGTTAAGAAATATCGTGTTTGTAACATTCTTATTCGAATAAGGTTAGTACTTGAGTATTTCCCAAATGTATCAATCAACTCAATTTCAATCGAGAAATATGAACTTTGCATCAATTCCAGAGAATTATATCAGAGACATAATTAGCCCAATTTTTTTTAAATGGCTTTATCTTTTTAACAGTCGAATTCGGAAAAATGGAAAATGAAAAAAAGGTTTCTTTTGACCTCAAGAATCTTCAGTTAAAATATATGTACAAGTCAAGACTAAAGCTGAATACAGACTATTCTGACGTGACGTGTTTACATGTGGGCCCACGTCAAAATTGTGCGTGATATAAAAATCCATAAAAATGCAACACATCGTTCTGTGCGTTCACGTTCATATTAGGCCAATGTGAGCACTGCACGGTCCTGACGTGACGTGAAATCACGTCACGTCAGAATAGTCTGTATTCACCTTTACCCTGTCATTTTCATTCGATTCCAAACTGTCATTTGACGGTAAAATAATCAGTTTGGAAAATCCAAGTGGAATTCATACATTCATTCTACCGGTTACTGTAGTTTTTTGCTGCATTTTATATCACATTTTAGTTTTTGATATCATATTGATGAAGTCTTTTGTGGCCGGATTCAATATCCATCTCTGGTTTTCTAGCCGTGGTCCAAAAAGAATCTCACCTAACGTCTCGCCTACAACTATGGTGAGCATCTTCAGAGGTTTCTCGGGTAAAGGCTGTACCCCGATGAATGACCGCTCCGAACTGAGTTCGGGGGAACAAGAATTGCGTAGCGAACAGTGAAGAAGATAGCGGCAATGTCAAACAAATACATTACAATAGGTTAGCTATTTCCTGGCCTCAAGAGCCTGTATTACCTGAGCAACCTGTGCCATGCGCTTTATTATAATGTAATCGGATATTACCCGTTCTAGAACTGGAATCCCCAATTTGCTTTGATTTATTGGATGTAATTAATGATATTGACACCAGGGACCACATGTTCATCCCTGATTGTTGATCATTACTTCCATTGGGCGAGCATCAATATGGAGCAAAATCCGATTACTTCAGCCGGGCTGTTTTGCCATTGTGCCAGCGTAAAACTGAAATGGAAGATCCGGATGAATCGTTCTCGAATATCGATCGAGAACAAGCAGATTACCGGATACTAATGAGCATGTTACTGGTTGCGCCACACTAATCAATCGAGTTCGTGTGCTGAATCTATTTTCGATTGGAGCCCGACTTGAAGCTTGTGGGAAATATTGCATTGTATCATCAGAATAATCAAATTTTTTGATGTTCTCTCTGTTTGGGTGTTCTCATCAATTTGTTTGAATGGTATGCTCAATATATTGATGAACGCTTTCGTGGACGGATTCAACCTCAAATTCAGAATATTCAGGGTTTTCTAGCACTGGTCCAATTGGAATTTCACCTGTTCGGAGCAGTCAATCGTCGGTTAACAACGTCGACCGAGAAAACTGTGAAGATTACTACCGCATTTGAAGATGAAGCTCTGAATGAAATTCTATTGGACCACAGCTAAAAAACCTGGAATGCTCTAAATTTGATATATTATGTATAACCTTATTTCCACACGCATCTGAAACTAAGAGCTGGTCGATTGTACCTTATTCTGGTCCACTGAAATCGTTTGCTATATTTTCATGTTGCCAAACTGAGCAGGTTGTAGGTTTCTCTGATGGACTGTTTCGAATAAAACGCAATAGCTATTTATGTAACAAGTACATAAATAAGGTCTTTATGGACGAGTCGAAAAGTTGGGGGGCAAGTCCATAAGCCTAATTATTTACGAGTTGCATACAAAGCTTTATGTTTGACTGCAATGCAGACATTTCATTTTCTGAAATGGCAATTAATATATTCGTAGCTTTATTTCAAGAAAACATCAAGTATTCTTTTGCTTTTCTTACCTTAGCAACCTCACTGAACAATGTGAGGAATTTTGACATTCCTAACAAAATTCGCCATAGAAAAAGTCAAGATTTCCCTACTATTAGGAAATATTAATTTCCTTACTGTAAGGAAATGATATTTCCTCACAGTTGTCAGTGTTCTACGTAAGCATATTTGTTCTTTTTCTAGATTTTTTTGGCAATAATTCTAATGAAGCAGTATTCACTGCCTGAACCAGCTCTGGGGGAGTTCCAGAACTGGAAAATTCATCATTCGTTTTACACTGTTTTGTCTTCGAAAAGACCAGCAATTAAATTAATATTCGTCAAGTTTGACAAGTCAGCATTAATACGTGTCCATAGTGAGCCAACCAATTCCATTCGAAATTTCAAAGCTCCATTTATTTATGAATGCAATAATTCGCGATTTTTTTCCAAAATTGATTGAAATCTGTCGAATTTCAAACGATTTGCGGAAAAATAGTATGTTTACCTCGTAGGAAAAGCAACATTCCTAGACTCTATGTTGCTATCTTCACAATCGTCCAGGAATGTAAGGCTTTTCCTACCCGGTAAACAAAGCACTGATACTTCGTTAATTCTGTGACAAACGTCATAATAATCGCAAAAATGGATAGTTCGGAAGAGGAATGCGTAAAAAATTTAGCCGCAAGTGCCAAAGAATCTCTCCTACCCACGAAAAGTGCTTATGAAAATTTGTAAGCGGCCTATAACAAGTGGTGTGAAACGAAGAAAATTGCAAAATCGAGAGAAGACTGTGACAGTTGAGTCCAATAAAGTGGTGTTCAATAAAGTAGTCAATTATGGACGCTAAACGAATTCATGAATCAAGTGTTTACGTGGTTCTCGAAGAAACACGTTGCCATGAAGGTGTCCGTTAAAAGAAGTTGGATTACAGGAAAAAATAAGTGAATTATTGTTTGTGATTCAGTGTTAGGTTTTGCTTTCAGCTCCTTTCTGTTCAGGTACGAATTTGTATCACGGTCAGGATTGTTTGTTGTTTTAATTTAAAGCAATGTAGACAGTCTTTGCTAAATTCATTGTCAGTTTGTTGTTACCTAACCACTTTTTGTAAAAACTGAGGTCTTGATTGGACAAAAATTCTGGTATATAATTTTTTTTGAACATTTATATATTTTCTGTAAATAAACTCAGAATTGAAGTAATTTTTTTTATATAATGAGATCCACAATATTCTCAAAATAGCAAAATTACAACTGAATTCAAAATATTGCATTGATTCGATCTTAACTTATTAATTATTTAAATAAAGATTGTTTCGTCACATATACTCCATTTACTTTCATAAAGTATCGCGGTTTGCCATGAAATTTTGACACATTTCACCGCGTATATTTTGAAAATTTAAGGTTATGGTCATTGCACTGTCAGATACGCCCACAACGTTGTCGTTTCTGCTAAAAAATCGTAGTAATTACGTATTTATCAAAATGTTCATTTACTTTGGGAAATTAATGAATTTGAGAAAATATTATGTGAATTCAGCAGACATTTAAATACATTTTTGCACAACCGGAGATACTCCAGCATGAAAATGTAGTAGTTCTACGAAACCTGGGCCACAGTTAAATCTTCGAAGAACTAACTCCATTTACAAAGTTGAAAAAGAGTACATAGAAAGTAGACCTAGCAATGTCGCTCTATTTTCACGAGTGCCAACCTGCGTCTGTTTTAGGGGAAAAAACTTGATAAACCTAAATCATGGCCAACCGCGATACTTTATAAAAGTGAATGTAGTCTAGTAGTAAGTTATTTTAGAATTGAAATAATTCGAAAATGTAAAATCTGAAGAAGCTACTGAGTAGCGAAACAATGATTATTTCAATAATTTGAAGTAGAAATAGAATAACTGTCATTTAATTTCTATCAAAATTAATTTTTTTTGGTTCTTTCAAGGTGAGAAATTAACAATGTGAATATGCAGTAGAGTGCCCATATTTTCATTAAGTTAATGCAGAGCAAATGATTCTTACTTAGTAGCGCAAAAAACTTTTTTTGATTATTTATTCTTTGTAAATAAATCTTTTTCCTACCACAAATTGTAGTTACTGAAAAGCGGAACCTTTTTTTGTCTAGAGCGCGACTGCCTGCAGAATTTGGGACGTGTGGTCACTTCAAGTCTCCCATTCAAAATTTAATTTTTTATTCTATTTCAACTTTCGAAAATTAATTTCCATTAAGTGAAGACTGAGTCAATCCAGTATCAAATATTTTTGTTGAGTGGAAATTAGTTATTTTCAAAGCTTTAGAGTAATGAGGACTGAGAAATTCATAATTCTTCACATTGGTGAAATTTTATTATAGCACGACCATGTTCATCCAAAGCAAAGATTTCATGCGGTGTGATACCTTATAGGCCTACCACACGCTCAAGCTTCACCACAGTTTGGCTTGCGCAAACCGGCTTGAACACTGAACACTGAGGGAAACTGTATACAATTCTCCCAACCACACGCTCAGTGTTCAGTGTTCAAGCCGGTTTGCGCAAGCCAAACTGTGGTGAAGCTTGAGCGTGTGGTAGGCCCATTATGGGCCTACCACACGCTCAAGCTTCACCACAGTTTGGCTTGCGCAGGCATCTCGTACGTAAAGCTTGAACACAACAGTTGCTACCACACGGCACAGTTAAGTACGTGCATAGACTTATTATCCTTATTTTGATAAGTCTATGAGTACGTGCAAGCCTCTTTATTTACGAAGTCGTCGACACGATAACAATGCGTCCGAACAAAGAACTTTTGCGCAAGCCGGGCTTGCACAGGCAAAATTTTGAGCAGGTCGAAAGTTACACAAGCCTAGCCGTGGGGTTTGCGCGGTATACAGTTTTCCCAACCACACGCTCAGTGTTCAGTGTTCAAGCCGGTTTGCGCAAGCCAAACTGTGGTGAAGCTTGAGCGTGTGGTAGGCCTATTAAAGTGTTGAGCAAAGAGATCTGATCTCTTATCTTTGTTCCACTCATTGTGAATACATTCAATAAGGAAGCCAAAACACATCATCATTTTACGAGGGAAGGCTCTGTCTCTCTGATATAGTCTAAAGAGTACATATTAATGAGTACAGATGGCTTCTATGCAATACTAACACAGAACATACTCAGTGCTTTAGTAAGGAGATTATTTTGAATTCATTTCGAAGTGATAACGCCATTCTCTCAAGGTAATAATTTTCATATCAAAGAGAAATTTCGATTCAAAAATACTGATGATATCTTCACCTCACAGCGTTTGAGATGTGAAAGACGAAAGTCCAATATTCGCATAGAATGATATTCGAAGAGATAACTCATTAGCCTCTGAGCAATAAAATTGAAATTTCGGTTCCACAAATCAACCTTCGAATATCTGCTCCAAGTTTCATTTAAAGGTCAACACTTCCCGAATAGAACGAGGAATTGGGAAGTTAGAGCAATTAGCGCCCTTGTATTACACAAGCCTTCAAACTAGATTGGTGATTTGTCTAGCGTAACCCGGAGGCACAAGTAAAAACTGTCGATTTCGTTGAGAAATCCCCGGGTTTAATCTGCTGCTGATTCCTCGGGATATGTCGGGCAAAAACTCCATTTGGGGCTCATCAAAGATGAATTGTTTCAGATGTACGTTTTCATTAAAACGCCTTCTAGGGATAATTGGGAGAGGATTGGAGACGGTTTCCAATGGATCCTGATGGGACGTATGGATTAATTTGGACTGTCAGCCACCGACTGAGCTGAATAAATTAAATCGGAATAGGACCGAATGTTTTTGTATGGATTGTCTGCTAATCCGAGAAAAGGAGTGCTGGGGGCACTCAAAGCAATGTTGATAACCATGATCGACTTCAATATAAATCGGCGAAAACAAATTCATTAGAGAATTCGAATAAACAGTCTTTGACTTGTACTTCTTCTGACTGAAGATTCATCTCATGAAATTAAACACTTTTTTTATATCATTTTAAAATTCGGCTTCGTTTGAGAAATACAGTGTGTTGAAAATCCATGAGAAAACACGTTTGTTTCCAAATCTAAGAATCTCTCTCAATTAACACTGATTGAATATTTTCTTTGATATCCAAGTTATAGTCTCACCTACTCTTAAATTCACGAAAAAATAAGATAAGACTCCTTCAAAACGAAAAACATTTACTATTTGTGAAAGAACATATTTCGAAAATTAACGTATTCTCAAGATTCCCGCAGAAAACTCACTGTTTTCGAGTTATTCTTCAATTTATCTGTGTTGAAAAAAAAAACTTATTATTATTATTGAACAAATTTGGCATAGGTATTACAATTATTTAGAGTTCAAATCATGTGACATACCGATTCAGATTGCGAATCAACAGGGTGATGTTTTTCTGGAACACTGTCACCAGTTTTCCTTCAGACCTTTTTTTGATGAGCCACTGTCAGATTGAAAAATTGTAAAAAGAGGCTGTGCTGTAATACTTAAACTTTATGATTGAATGTAGTTTTGTCATATCGGCTACGAATACGATACACGGAACGATTTTCTGGAAATCCCCAGAAAAATCAAACTTGACATAAAAATCTAGGTAGTAAGCTGCGGTGACTGAATTCATTATTAGTTTTTATGATAATTTTCCCGATCTGTAGCAATGATTCATAAAGAAACGATGAACTTACACATCCTGTATGTCGAAAACGAAACAAATGCGGTCCCATGTGGATGGGATTTTTTTCTTATACTATGCAAGAATCTCCCCTTCGTTTGTGCCTCCAATCAAGTAGTACCCTGTATTTAAAATGTCCAAAAATAAAATTTACAATGTTGTCACGTTTTTTTAAGGTTGATGCTGATATTCAATTATAAGTAAATTTAGATTATTATAATTTCCTCATTTACTTCGGTATTGATTCGAATTCTCTACAATATAATGATTCCTTCATAAACGCGTTCTTTTGAAAATGCGTTGAATATAATTTCCGAAGTAGATACACTGATCCGATCATTACATACATATTATTTCGAAATATTTCAGAACTGACATCATGAATGGATCTTACCTGAGAGAATTGAAGAAGTTTCAATACTCTGAGGATCTAACCGACTGTTTCTTATCAAGAGAAGTTCTTCCGAACACGGTGAGGGCATGACATTTGACAATCGGATAAACTCGAATTATTGGCAACTGTGATTCACAAAATATTTCTATTCACGTATTCGGTTTAGCCATCCATAAATTGAAAATTGAATGCAATATATTTGTTGAAAAGATATCCTGGAACAAATTAAACTGCTCCACATGAGTTAGGGATATTGACTTGAATTGCAAAATGAATATAATAATATTTTTGTGATGAAAATTCATATTAGGTAATATGATTTCAAGTTGCAAATTGATTTGAGCCTGTAGGTCTGCAGCGTATACAGGGAGGGTGGTTAAGAAAAATCGAGTCAGATAATGAAATTTTATTCCCAGAGAATTCAAGCATTTTAAGACTATCAAAACAATGTATGGCCTCCACGGGCATCAATAACAGCTTGACATCTTTGCCTACTACACACTAGGTTGTTGAACATTTCTTGAGGAATTTGGTTTCATAAACGGAGCAGAAGCTCTCTCAGATCATTCAAGGATTCTGGGGTAGGTTGATGATTATCTAATCTTCTTTGGAGCATATTCCATGCATGTTCTATGCAATAAAAATCTGGTGAGTGCGGAGGTATTGGTAAATGTGGAATACCAAGCTCCTCGCGCGCATTCTCAACTATGGCTGCACGGTGCGGTATAGCGTTATTGTCCAGAAATTGAAAAGTTTCACCAATAGCAGCGTGAAAATTTGGCACAACATTATCGATGACATGCTCCCTTTAGTGTAAGGCGGTCATTTTTCCAGGACAACTGTGTAGATCTGTGCGCCCGTTGAAACATATCCCGACCCATACCATAACACTAGCCCCTCGGACTGGATGGACATAGCGACGATTACGGGGTATGCGTGGGATTGTCCATACCCTTATTTCCCGAAAATCTGAAAATCGTCCATATCTGGATTCATCGGTGAAAAAAAACTACGCCATTGATCGTTCCAATTGATATGTTGCCTTGCCCATTCCAGTCTTTGACGCTTATGGTCACGTGCTAATGGGAGTTCTCTTAATGGACGTCTAGAACTTAGATTCACCTCTCTCAAACGTCGTCTGATGGTTTCGATGGAAACTTGGACCCCATCTGCATTTTGAAGAGTATTCCGTAGCATTCTACACGTAGATGTAGGGTTTCTTCTCACCGAAACGGTGATGAAACGATCCTGGGCCCCTATTCTCGGCGAGTGATCTTTCGTTGCGTATACGTTTGCCATACATAATAACACAGAAAACGTATACGCACCGAAAAGATCACTTGCCGAGCATACGGGCCCAGAGCAGGTGTTGTTTTTCGTCGCCCTCTAAGCCTTGGTCTTTCCAACACGGAACCTGTCTCCCTGAACTTATTCCAAAGTCGAGATATCACACTTTGGCTGAGTTAGAGCCTTTCCGCTACAACAACCTGAGTTAGGCCACCCTGTAGCATTCCGATAGCCCTATTAGCCTCAGCGTTTGTTAATTTACGTCTTGGCATTTTCAGAAAACTCGTTTCAAATCGAAGCCGTCGATAAACTGACTTCATTTCAAAATGAGAACATTCATGAAGTATATGCAAAGAACCAAACTTCAGAAAAAAGGCGACCAGATTGACGAAATGTCTTATACTGATTTTTATTGGATCGATTCAAGTTGTTATTGAGTTTTAAATGTTTTTAAACGATTTTCTCGAAGATTAGGTACATACTTTTAAAAACGATTGAATACGATATCCCTTACATTTGTGGAGCAGTATATTTATGTACACAAACTATGTAAACTCAAAGACGAAATGTATTTCGAAGAAAGAATTATTATATTTCAATTGCAAATATAATCCAACAAAACTAATCATATACCTACTATTACTACGAAATATAGTTTTCTCAACTTTTTTATCACAATAAGGTTAATACCGGACTAATTCCTACAAACATCAACTTATTTGAAATCGAGAAATGAGACCTTTCAGTTATTTCAATTCATACTAGAACATCTTATCTAGGTATGTGTTTGCCCAGATATTTTTTGAAAAATGGCTTCATCTCCTCATCAAAGCCGAATTCGGAAAATGGAAATGCAAAAGGATTTATTTTGACCTCTAGAAAGTTCAGTTGAAATAAATGTACAAGACATAGACTCTGCAGAACACAGGCCCGTGATATAAGGATCATTGTTGTGGTTTTCGAAGACTTAATGACTGCAGGTGGTATAGCTATAAGGCTGTTGTTTCGCTATAAGCACTGTTTTATCCATGTAAGCACATGGCTTTTCAAACCGAGCATGGACCGAAAGCGTTGCTTCGACTCTTGCACGCTTCTGGTCAATATTGCTCATATAAATGATTATGCGGTTGAATAAGAAATTCGCGAGCGACTCCAACCCATTCAGCATACTCACGGAAATATGAAGAAACCAGATCTGCATGTATCATAACATATTTTATTCAAATCCCAGCCAATTCCAGTTTATGTTGTCCCACAAAAAACTGAGTATGATAATTCTCTCAAACCTCCCTTTTGGATGGAATCACGTTGCCGGTTTTTGTGGGATGAACATGGAAATCTGGAGTAATGAATTCCCCTGGGGAAACAGTAACCCTGTCATATTTACGCTGTCTTGTCTAGTCCCAGAGATTTATGAATCCTCCTCGTCCGCCGAATGAGTTACGTCTTTGTAGTCTGGCTTAGACCACCTTCAACGAATGAAAATTCAGTCCGGACGTAGGCTGGTTATTATACCATGTCCACATGTCAACAGAGATTGATTTGATGGCGAAAAATATGATTCTGAAGGGGGGGAATGTCCTCCAGTTGACGTAGGTTCGTATTAATTAAATAGCGAGATTATAACATACGTGATACTGTTAGGATGATGAATTTTCATCAGTGACGAAGAAGGACTTCCTGCGTGAATTGGAGGCTTGAGCGGAAAACCCCAAAAAAGAGTAAAGAGAAAAACGTAACCATTCGGAGAAACGTCATAAATTTCTTCGATATTTTCATCAGGTAACGATGAGAAACTTGTTTAGAACCACATGACATTCCTGAATTATTTGATTTCAAAGTTCTTCCTCATCTTTCCGTATACAATATACCTTCTATGCAGGTCGGCCAGCCGACGAACGCTAAAGAATATGGAACTATGTAACACCTAAGGCCAATTTTTGCGTGTTACCGTGTTATACTATCGGTAACAGTGCGGTTACCCCCACTTATCATCAATTTCAAGTGCTTAACACGGTTATGCATCCTCGCTAAAATACATTTCTCTCTTGTTGGCTGGGCTCCGTACTGTACAGTCTCAAAAGTTTTTATAGGTTATAGGCTCCAATATTAATTTTCTAGTTTTGAATTATTTTAACATTTTCAGAAACTGGATCAGACAGATCTCTTTTTTCTTCTGAATGAAATGTTCAATTTAGTATTCCCAAGCGACTCGGAAATTTTACATTGGATAAGCGGTGAAGATGAATTAAACAAATTTCTCTTCTCTAAATGGCAAAAACCCCTTCACCGATTGACCATAGACCATAACATGTGGTTGGAGCGTTATGAAGAACTGCAATTCTAGAAATTATGCATAAAGATCGGTCGAAAAGTGAAGCAAGAATAAAATTTGGAAAATAAGGAAATATAGGGGATATAAAAACAATACATTTATTATTTTGTTTAATTAAAGGCATTCTTTCACATCATGCTAATTTGGTGTTGGAGATAAAATTGCATACCCTTTGATATACAAAATGAAAAACCAAGCAACTGAAGCAACATAATCAAAATCAGATTGGGAATAATCAATTTCATATTGGAATGACATCTATGTGAATCAGATCTTTGAATTATTCGATATGTAATTAACTCTCAAATTTGTACAAAGTAAGTAACGAACGATAAGTACACAATTTCTTTTTCATAATCATGCCTTATACAAAGAAGAAAGCTGCAGATTCAATGAAAAAGCAGGTAATTGCGGTATGCAGTGGAAACATAACAGACAGAATTTCGTCTTCAAAGAACGGAAAAATTCTATAAGAAGAGATATATAAACCATTACTGTTGTACCTGTACAAGTACAAGATATGTGGCTCATATCCAGAGATTCATACCTGATGTTTTGAATTTTTTGGAAATGATAGTTTGAGCACAAATATGAAATTTTTCAAGTACTTCTTACTCTTTTTGAATGTTTGATAAGTTCAAATATATATTAATAGTTTTTTCTTCATGTTTCATCAATATAAAGATCTTCTGGTCATGCCTGATCTTGATATACATAGCCACGAATGCCGTTTCAATTTGAAATTGATTATTCCCAATTTGAATGTGTTTATTCCCAATCTGGTTTTGATTGTTCCCAATTTGAATATGTTAATTCCCAATTTGATTTTGATAGATCCCAATTGACCCAATTTGAAGTTGAAAAGGTATAGTTATGATAATAATGAAATAACCGCAAGGCATTCAAAAGATAGTAACGATAGTGAACAAGAAAGATACCAATCGAAAGATTTCACATTTCCTTTCGACCACTTCGGAGATGGCACGAAGAAAAGATTTTGGTCAAATAAAAAAACTCGCATTTTCATTCCGAATACCTTGTTTATGTAAAGGAGAATAAAAATGGTATTGTGAAAATGTCGAAATTTCACTCCCATAATACAAGAAGTAAAGAAATATTGTGTATGTATTTTGAAAACGTTTATAACACCTCCTGCTTCGAAATGTCACCTTCGCATCAGTGTGTAAAACCATGTATTTCTTTTAGTTCATTTCTAATAATTTCCAATTTTATGAAATGAGAAAATCTTCAAATTTCAACTCGTGAATTATGGCATAACAAAATATTGAACAAAATTCATGTTTTATATGGAATTACTGTGCAATAATGAAACTAAATCTGAACAATAAAACGATGTTGACTGTATAAATAAAATCCTACACCATTCAGTGAACAATGTTTATGTTGTGAATGACGATAAGATAATTTTGCAATTCGAATTCCTAATGAGGTCAAAATAACTAAAAGAATTTTTCTTTTATCAGAAGGAATGCTGAAATTCAACAAATATGCTCAATTTTGCGAATGTACATATAATGGATCAAAGTCTGAATGGTATTCGTGCGTGTATACGGTGATAAAATATTGCACTGAAATATCACAGCGTGGAAAATAGGAAACCCTCGATGGTACAGTACATTCGTCTGTTGCTTGTTTGCATTAATTGTATATTCATCCAGTTTGCAACCAATAAAACCCTGAAAATTTGTTTTGGTGTCATATTCATTGACATGCACCAGAGGTTTTCAGACTATCCCTAATTTCGAACGAGTTGACCGAAAATTCAAAAATATATTCTAAACATTATAAATGTCTGACTTTTTCTCGAAGAGAACTATTTGATTGCTTATAAAACTATGTGCCATCGACCAGAACAAGTAATAATCTGCAACGCGATATCTGCTGAATACGGTGGGTGAGGTAGGACGTCCCATTGTGCCTTTTCAGATAGGCTAGACCGAGCGTTGCCATGCTGTAAGATCACTTTATCGTGCCTCTGTTCTCATTATGGCCTTCTCTCGCTCAGTTCTCGGCACAATCGCATCAATTGAAGTCGATATCGTGAATATTCAATCGAGACGACGACGTAGAAGCACCACCAGGCGGTCCCCATGACGATGCAATAAAGAAAACACTTTTTTGCAGCTGAAGCAGTTTTTCATATGCAAAAATACCGCCTTCAACGTCCCTTGGCTTCAATTCATAAAGAACCCTAGTTCTTTGTGATATTGAATCATTCTTCAAGGATTAAGTCGCTTGGAAATGGCTTGACAGGTATCTCTTGATGATGAAGAGAGATCTTCTTGCGTTAAGCACGGATTTTCATCGAGCAATACCTCTAATTGAGCGTCTTCGAATGTTTTGTCTGAAACACACTTGCCCCTCTATGAACGAGTGAGGGAACTACAATAAATTCAGCTTCAAATCATTCAAGGAAGATATTCCTCCATTTATATTTAAACTTAATGATATTAGGCAACACTGACGAAGAAAATTTCAGTCAATCATATGATTACAACTTTTAGTATTGGGATAATCTTCGAACCAAGCCTGTTATTATCGATAATATACGGGGTCTTTTTAAATAATTGTAACTTCACAGTGGTTGTTGAAAACGTATTAATTCACACATCGTCATAGTCTTGGCCCCCCCTAGGTTTCTCAACAAATAAACAATGAAAGATGATGAATATTTTCCTCTATTCAAAATGCACTATATTTGATAGAGAATCTTTGTTACTCCTTGCTTTTTGCAGGATGACAGCTGAATCCAAATTCAATGGTTCCTATTGGATATTGCTCTCCTTTAGTAATCCCATACGTACTCAATTGGATTCATGTCCGGTGAGTTTGCTGGCCAGTTCATTCTCTGGATATTGTTCACTCTTCGTGTGCGCGGTCTGGTGAGGTGTTATCAGCCTGATATTAAAATATTCCCAATGATTGGTTCAATGATGTTTTCTACGAAGAAAGCACCAGTCATTGTTCGTTCAACGATAATAAGAGGGGTGTGGCGATCGAACATTATACCCCCCATACATTATCGATCCTCCTTGAAAGGGCACAACTTGCCGGGCAAGATTGAGTCGCTCTAGTCTGCCTGGACCCATCAAAACCCTTTCTCGTCGACTATTACTTTGGTAACCGAATCTTGACTAGTCCGAAAAAGGTACATTGCCCATTCTGGTGAAAGCCAGTCTTGGTGATGTTCCGCCCATTGCCGACGGGTACCTCTGTGTCCAGATGATAGCCGAGGCAATCTTGAAGGTCTTCTTGTCCTTAAATTTGAAGAATATGGAACTGGTTGCGACTACCCGTCTATAGGTCCTCAAAAAATGACTTCGAAGGGCTGTTATAGATACCGTTTGATTCCTTCGATTAAAATTGCAATATCCTGGTCTTTCCTTGAAGATGTTATTCTGGGTCGACCAGGCACCGGTCTCCGGGCAACGCTGCCGGTTTCCAAAAATAAGGGCAACTATGGGCTTTACGGATGTCTGTGGAATATTCAAACGTTACGAAATCTAGTGGTTCGCATCAAAGCTTCTTGGAGAAGGGCTACTTTTCTTGCCCGGTCAAAGTAAAAAATTAAATGTCCCGGCATTTTCCACGGAATATTCTCAATATTACAAGTCTCGTTATTCGCTGAAAACTGATTAACTTTGAATATACCTGTGTTCTACCAAACAAGAAACATTTTGGCTGGTGTAGGTATTGTTTTCATTTAAGTGATGAGATAGTGAAGATTGCACGCACTAAAAATTTCCATGCTACATTCAACAAGTTGATAGTTGATGGAGGGGAAAAGACTTTTGCCGATGTGCTTAAATTTCATCGGCCACTAGGATTTTTTTGTCTCTCTCCTAGAATTACAATTTATATTTGTGTTGGTTTGAGAATAAATGAATAAATAAACATCCTGTACCGATTGCTAGTTTAAATTTCTCAGTGTCTATTATTGAAGAGGATATTAACATCTTATAGAAATTAAGAAAAGTCTGCTGTTGCTCATAAATACATAAATTTTCTTCGGAAAAATAAAACCGATGGGACTGTAATAAACTCCAATCTTCATTAATGTTAATTTAACCTCATTCCGTCGCATCTTCCCCAACCTAACCTAATTCAATTATGTAAAGGGAATTTCCTACGACCCATCCTGACTAATGAGAAAGTTCAAGTGAGAAAAAATCAACTGTCGCTAAAAACTGCAAAATTGAAACGGAGTCGTCAAGACGACGAAGCCGACGTCGGAACTGTTCATTACAGCACAATTTCTTAGGGGCTGTTTAATGAGATCGGTAATTTGAATCTCGTCTCTTCTGTTTTGGGGACCGAATGAATGTCGTCTATGGATTTGTATCGCAGGATTTCAGTTTTCGTCAACGTTTCATTAACGCCCGAGTCTGAGTAAAATGGTTTTTAAAGCCGGAGTTTCTCTGAAAGCGGTCTTTTGATCTCATCAAATTATGAAAATTCAGTTCGAGCTTTTTGAGCACTCATTTTACTTGAACGAGGACTATATCATTTCGTCACGATGTCTGTAACTTAAGAATTTGATCCGACAATGGTCTCAATCGGCAATGTTGGACTCACTGATCAATACGTGGTCAAATTCAATTTTGATAAGTTTGACAACCTCGTTCCAATTTAATTTCAAAATATCACATTTTGGCAATGCAAATTTTCAGAATATGAATGCTCAAATCAAAGACAAAATTCCCAGAAATATAACTTAGACGTGAGAAATGGACTAACTTGAGGACGTTATCCTCTAGTATGATGGTTGACCCTTTCAAATAACATCGACTTCTTTGAACATAAAGGTCCTACAGATGTGAAAAAAATGTTTTTCGGAATATAATACTACCACCTTGAATTGAAGAAGAACAATATGAAAACATTCAACTCAAAAATTAAGCTACATAACAAATTTATCATAAAATTGCTCAAAATGATAAATTTCAATGAATAAATGATGAAAAGTAGGTTACTGAGTTTTTATTTTATTTTATCCATTTTCAGAAGGGTCATGTTCAAATAGCAATAACTCTCGAATTATGTAACTCACAGAAATGATGTGGTTGTCGTTTTGTAGCTGATATCCTTGTCATTGTGCTAGTTTTTGTACTATTGAGGATTTACTAAAAAATTCAGTAAATTTTTCGAATAAATTTTTTTTAATGATAATTTCATGATATTCATGTTTTAAGAATAATTTCCGGCATGCCGAAAACATAGATTTCTTAAAATTAGCTCTCAAATAAAAAAAAATTTGTATCAATTTGTATTATTTCAATTCAAAGCTCTATCGCTCTAAAAAAACATCCGTATTATGCCTGGTGATAGTAGAGAACAGCAACAAATATCATGCCAGGTTTAATTTTTATAATTGTACTTTCAATAAATAAAAAAATGGTTCGTTTCGTTAAGTTATCATTTTATTTGTCGAAGAATTTTCCACCTAATATCCCTGGGCCAATCACAATCCTCATAATTTTATGACCAATTTCTCGAGCTTCCGATTGTCATAAAATTATTTCGTCTATTAATATACTGTAAATTGAATTTCAACTCATTGTACCTCGAAACGTAGCGTTTCCATAGGAATTCTAACCTTGATATCAACCAAGTAATCATATCTCTTCGTTTCTAGCTCCCCTCATATTCGAAAAAACTAAACCAGGAGTTTAGAAAAGGTCTAGCTATAGTTTATATGAAAACGAGCATGAAAATTGTAACAAAAACCTGAGCAGAACTCCAATTCTTAAAAATACTATCAAAATAAAATATAAAATGAAAATTATTATTTTTTAGAACACTATTTGCTCCGGAATATAATCAACTATTCTAACTCACCACTGTCGTCATAGAGGGCTTTCGAGAATAATTTACCTGAAAAAGAAGATGATGATGAACACAAATTTTGGAAACTCAATGACAGATTATCCACGTATTTAAATTTTAGTCGAAAAAAAAACGAACAATGGATTTATTTCGGCTCTAGAGCAACCAGTGTCGTAGTTGTGGTGTTTCATTACCATAAAATTTGAAACATTACTTCCAACTTTCACCTGAACGGGCAATTTATTCATCCAAAATAAGGGCTCTTAACATTTTAGGTAAATTCTGAGTGTTTTTTTTTTTCAGAAATGAGCTAGGGCTGGAAATGTTTGAACCAAGTTTGCAACAAAATGTTTCAAAACACTTCCGATAAGTATAAACAAGAGAATAAAGAACATCAATATGAAGAATTCTAAACCAGATGTCATGCCATGATGTGAATTCTGCTCATGACGATCTTCAGTTTTGTTTTAAGAGGACCTGCGTTCTATTTCATTTCTCATCGAAGTTGAGTTATGTTGTTCTGAAAAGATCAAAACAAGATCGGAACCTTAGTCAACTCAATTTGATGGGATGGAACTCTTATAGTTTTCCTGATGGAAGATGATTTATGACAAGTTCGTCATATAAATGAACACGGTGTATTTGTTCAACCGTTTTACCATTAATGTACGGAGTATTGAAACGATATGATAGCCATTTGGAATATTTCTACTATTTCAATATGCAAGTCAACTATTCAATCGATCAGCGACCATGTCCATCACTTAATAATTTTAATCAAGTGAGGTTACAACGCTGAAGAAATGGAAAATTATTCCAAAGACATTTTTGGTAATTCGATCTTTTTTATGATTTTCTCGATTTATTTATTGATTCTCCATCTGGGAAAAGTACGACCTGATTCCAGATAACATTAAATCTTTCGGAAATTGTCCCAACACCTACTTCTGCTGAGAGAAGTGCCAGTCACGAGAGAACAAAATTTATCGTTAACGCATCACACACGCCAAAATGAAAATTCCGTGATTACCTACGATCATATATCTACTAATACCTATATGGCTTATACGCCTGCTAATCTGAGTCTGAAAGTGAAGCCAGATCTTTGGTAACGATTGATTTGTACGCATGCGTCAACTCGAAATTCGAAAATGACAATAGACTTGGAGGTTATGTTATTTATTTTAGACTTCAAGATTTTCTTGCATAGATATGTCTTGCATGAAAACGTTCTACTAAAACATTTCCATTTTAGTTTTCACAAAGAAATAAATGTTATAAGATTTCAGAAAACTATTAGATTCATCGTATCGAAGGGAATGCATTCTTTTAGCCGGAATAAATATTGATAATTCAATTCATGTATCAAGGATTTATCGAGAAATTTTCGTCAGAGGTTTAATGGAATTCCGATAAAATAATACGTAGGTATGCCTGAACATCATTGCTGTGAGAATTAAGGTTGATAAAATGGTAACTCACATAGTTAAATAAACTCTCGTTATCAAAGTAATGTAGAAGTCAAAAAGATTCTGTGTTTTAGGTTAATTGAATAGTGAATATTTCATTGCTGAAACAAAATTGAAATGTGTTTTTTCAGTTAGGTATTCAAGGATATGTTTATTTGCAATGTTGCATCCCAATAGTTGTTCTCTTCACAGTTTTTTTTTGATAAGAAGTCTACAATTTTTGTCTCGTTTTGTTGATCTACTTGCTCAGGGTTCGATGAGGTCTCAATTCTGAATGAAAAATTCTTTCTTTGCTTCAAACATTCCTTTTTAAGATCCCACTTATAGCAACTATTGAAGATAATATCAAGTAGAGGCCATAAACATTAATTATTTAAATTTGCAATTTCTTTAACTCTTTGAAGCACATAAAATATCCATTGAAATACACCCCAGAAGCACAGCCATATTTTTTTGGCTAATTTTCTCTTTTTTTCCTTAATTTAGTTCAGGGGGGTATATAATAAAACAAAGTTACTGCTTGTCCGTTTCAGAATGAACTGACGCGAAATTTGCCTCTGTTGATAGAAACTATATGCCATAACGTCTGTGAATAAAGCGTGGTTCATGAAATAAACCACCATGCAAATCTCGAAAAGACCATTCAATAGGTGGTTTATTTTATCGACCACCATGCATGATGGGTCTAGAAATATGTGGTATTTACCGATTACCACCATGCTCGAAAGAGTTAAATGATGTATTCAATCATTCTATGTAATAAAACAAATAATAACTATTTTACAGTTTATTTATACATTTTTTCATAACAACTTCATACCAAAAATTATTGTTAAGGAAGAGAAAAAACAAGTTTACATGCTGAGGTAGGTAGAGTTGGATGAACTTATTCTTAATTGAGACATATGACGTTTTGTTTACTTTGGTGGATTGGAAAATATGGGGCCTCTTCGATAAGGTTTTTTGGGAAACAAGCTTTCATGACATATTCAATATGAGTAAAGTATTAGAAAAGTTTGAATTCTCCTCCAATTTTGAAATGGTACATGAAATTAGAAATATTTTCTTACTATGAGTTTTCAGGTAAACTATGAATTTTTAGTCCATGATCCATATTATAATTGCTTACATAGTAAGGGAAATAGCCGTCAGATAAGGGTAAATCCAAAATTATTCTCAGAAGGGCACTTTTGAGAACAAGTTGAACTTTTCTTATTGGATTATTATGCGTTTTGGATTATGGCATGAAAAAGGAGTTTGTTGGTAGTACCCTCATAGAAATGTGCAATTTTTTAATAACCCAGGGACTGCATGTTCCATTAAAATTGAATGAGAGGCTATTATTATGACAAAGAGAGAACATGAGAGTGGAGGTAGCAGTACATACACTAAGTAATACAGTATTGCAAAAACACTGTTGCTTTATTTTGTTAAATTTTCAATAATACCATCTGAATAGTGAGTAGGAGGATAATATGTGATCTAAAAAGACATACCGTTGATTGGAAGGAAGATAGTGGATTGTCTGTAAACAGTGGAAGATTAAAATCATGCAAATTTTTTGCTAAAACAAGATGAGTACGTAATGTTGTGGTGTATAAACCTAGAGTGGAACCTCGATATAACAAATTTTAGACCAATCTCATCTCAGTTTAACGAATTACTTGTTATAACGAATCTCTACTGGTTCCCTTCCGATTTGTTATATATCGAGGTTCCACTGTATTTATATGACGTAATCAAAAGCCAAGGCAAATTTACCTCTCAATGAACATAAATACAGAACCCGGATAATATGTGACAAATGATTTATTAAGTTTCAGAATGCATTTATTCTAGAGTCAGTTTAACTGACTGATTTCATTCATTTGATGAAAAGAAAAACGCACCCAATATGTGTGTTACAGTTTTTTCACCTAGAGGTACATTGCCATTAAAAACTTAGAGCCAACCCTTTCAGTGGGTTACTATTCAAAAAGAGATTTATACTTTATAAGATGTCCTCCATCCAAACCAAAATTGACTTCTCTAAGTGTTTTCTATTAGTACCTTTCCCTGTAAAATAACTTTCAACAAAATGTCTTCCTCAAATCCTCATTTATGCGACATCATTATCAGCATTTATGTGACATAGGTAGAGCCATCCATTGAGATCTTTGCAGGTGATTCTTAGGGAACCTGAAAATAATATAGTGGTAAAGGAGAAAGCATGAACGTATAACAGTAGTATTTGAATGTTTTACCTGTGATATGAATTCGAGCATGTAGGGTCACAAATGTAACATTTGTAAGTAGAACTCCTTCAAGACATGTTTAATTCCTTATTGAATAAAGGAACAACAACAAAATTTTCGAATAGATATAAGTATTATTCGGACCAACTATAACTATAAAGACTAACCAACTCAACTAGGTAAAAATACTTTGATTATATTGAACGCGAAAATTAACAATAACAACAACGAACAGAATGAAAAAACGAACGAGAATTTAAATTATTAACAAACCATGAATGTTCAATAAGAGCGGAGGGTAGAAACGGAACGCAAACGGATCAAACTGGGGAAACAAACTTCGATTATATCATTATATCAAACACGAAAATGAACAACAACGAATAATTTGTTTGGTTATGAGCGTAAATATCCACATGAAATAATACATCACATTATTAATTTTACGTCTATGACATAATAAAATGTGCCAGAGAGAGATAGAATAACCACGTTATTTTTATTCTTAATATTTCTGCACATGCGCAGATCTGGATCGTTACCAAAGCCCAGCTTCAATTTTGATTGGCCTATTACCTATATAGGAATTATTAGATATATGCCTACGATAACTCTTTTTTAATTACTTTTTCACAGATATAATTGGCTTGTTTTCAGCGTGCCGGAAGGAATTGTAGACAGAAATGGATTATGAAGAATGATGTGCAAATTAATTAGCTGAAACGTCGTATGTTGGCCCGAACAGTAGTCCTATTAGGGTGCGCAGAAACCGACAGCAAAAAATGTCGGAACCAACGAGCCAGAATCACTGGCCCTCGGGATATCCATTACCTCCGGGTTTCCTGCAATCCCAATCTTTCTTCTCGAGTCTTTATTTTTCAAACGCCTCGATATAATTCATCAAGTGCTGCCACATAGCAGCTAACCACTGTAACAGTTGGTGTTTCGCTAAACTGCTACATCCTGCGAACATAAAGATGCCAAAAGAACCTCCTTTCTTTGTAGACCTAGATTCCAAATCCGACAGATCCATGTCATTTTTGTAATGCTTGTACAGGGTGGGCAAAATTGGTGCTACATGAACTAAAACTTTTTAACCCGAGGAGATAGAGAAAAATGAATGGCACCTTATAGTCCTCTTTTTGCGAGAAACTGATAATGCTATCAACTGCATTCCTCTATCTTCTTTTGTTTCCGAGTTATAGGCCAAAATTGAAATTTGGGCGATTTCAACTTTGGTCATTATCTCCGTTTCTGTTTATGCTGGGATGTTGAAATAAAAACATTATACAGGCACTTTTCTGATAGCAATCCAGTGGCGAACTCTGATTTTTTCTAAGAGGTTCATTTGCTGAGTTATAACATAAAGTTGTCTTTTTTCTTATGGAAACAGTAGTTTCAAATTACTTAGAAAGAATCGTAATTTTTTCCCGTTTCAGAAATGTATCATATGTTATACATCGCCCTCAGATTCGTTAAGATATTATAAAAAATATGGTTTGTATATGGAATTCAAATTATTGAGTAGGCTGAATCATAGAATTATGTGTCTCTACCATATATCTACTAATACCAATATGGATTATACCCCTGCTTTTCACAGTCACAAAGTGAAGCCAAATCTTTGGTAAGGCTTGAGTTGTACGCTTGCGTCAACTGGAAATTCAAAAATTGCGACAAATTTGGAGGTTATGTTTATTCTGGAAGACGACATGAAAATAGATAGATATCCAGAATGAAAATATGTCACCTAAATACTTTCTGTTCAATTTCAGAATATGAATAGGAGTTAACAATGATATTAAGGACTTGAAGAAAACGGAAAAAAGCGATTGAAACATTTCACATTAAATTGTGAGGTTATGATCGAAACTAGCCACATGAAGTTAAGAATGACATACGTTTCCCGACATAATACGATGTGTCAGAGAGAGATAGAATTAAAAAAATATATTTATTCTCAATATTTCCGCACAAGCGCAGATCTGGATTGTTACCAAAGCCCAGCTTCAGTTTTGATTGGCCCATACCCCATATAGGAATTATTAGATATATGGTCTCTACGCATGGTGTAATTATTATTTCACAGTTGAATCACTTGCTGCCCCACTATTTTCATTCGCTAAAATGAAACATTTCAACATATCATATTTTTCGTAATTTTGGAATATCTCCATAATGCCGCCAACGATTACTTCAAATTTCAATAACTGACAGTTGTTTCAAACAGAGATCGCACCATCAAGTATTCAATCGTGAAATAATAATTATACCATGCGTAGAGACACATGATTCTATGATTCAGCCTACTTAATATCATTGAGTTTAAATATACATAGAGACACATCCCGGTTCAACGATTTGAAGCTGAATTTAGTGTAGTTCCTTCACCGGTTCATAGATGGATAAGTGTGTTTCAGAGAAGCAAAAAATTTTCTCCCGCATCTGGCGGTAAGTAGCTGAACTATGAAGCACTATTTCCGAAGCCGAATGCGATGACGATCAGGACCGGCGTAAGAAATATTGGATGTTCAGTATTTCATCACCTGATTTTTTGGATGCAATAAAACGAAAATTATTTTTGATCTTTCATGAATATAAAATACTGATGTATGAAAAAATAAGGAACTGAATAAAACTCTTTGGACTCTAAAGCGACGTTTTGGAGTCATAATTCGTCTCAGGCTACAATGAAAACGGAATGAACGAATTAACTGTATATGTGTATGTAAAAGTGATGCGGACAAATCCAAAAAAATGTTTTTGAAAATGACTATATACAACAATTAAAGATTCAATAAGAATACACTTCGCGCCGAAATTCCCTGTTTGAGGACTGACTAGACCAGGATTCGGCAACCTTTTGAGTCGGAAGAGTCAAAAATTTATAAAATTTCCAAATTTTTTTTCAAGAGCCACAAATTTTTTTCTCGCCAATAAACAGTATTGGCAAACACAGAGTGCTTCTTAATTGGAGGTTAAAATGAAGAGGAGAGAATAATTTTAAGTGAAAAGGTCTCATAAAAATATGTCCGAAAACATTAAATTTCGTTTTCGAAATACAGGGTGTTCTTTCCTCACAGTATCTGCCTGTGGTATGCCAATTTCGATTGCAAACCTACCGGGTGATATTTTTCTGGGATACTATCCCCTGGTTTCCTCTGAAACCTTTCTTTCTGGAGACACTGTTAGTTTGATAAATAGTGGAAAGAAGCTCGGCTGTTATACTAAACTTTATGGTCTCTTGTAGTTTCACCGATTTCGAAAACAAATTCTGGTCTATTCCTCAGAAAAATCAATATTATCATAAAAATCCAGTTAGTATAATCAGAACTATTCAAGTCTGGGGATCTGGCAGGCTCTGACTAATGTCAGGTTTTCAAGAGAATCGTTTTTCTCTAAATCGATAGCAGATACGATAAAACTATAAGAGACCATAAAGTTTAGTCTAACAACAAAGCTTATTTTTATAATTTCAAACTTGCAGTGTCTCACAAAAAAAAGTTCTGGAGGAAAACAGGATAGTAGCTGTAGATTTGCAATCGAAATTGGCATGTCACATGATGTAAACTCTAAATGGTAATATCCATGCCAAATTTCAGTTGAATATCTTGTGAAATGCAGATACCTTCAATGAGAAAAAAACTCGAAGAAAATTCAAATTTCAACTCCATGTATCTCGATACGAAACGTTTGTGATCCCATATTTATGGGACTTCTTCTCTCGAAATATGTTTGTACCTCCAATTGTACACCCTGAACATGGCATTATAGATTATAAGATGATGATCAAATAAATAATACTGGCGAATGGACTTGAAGATCCGCAGCTTCACCTCCAAAGACTAAAGAGCCGCATGGCGCAAGTGGTTCGCGAGCCGCAGGTTGCCGACCACTGGACTAGACTATTTATGGTACATTTTCACCCCTCATTTCCTACCTGAGAACATTCCTTTGGAGAAATTCATTGCTACTAATTCATCATCATTATTGATTCATACCGTTTGTAACGAAGATATAGAATTTGGATGAATTCGACCCTGCCTACGATTCATAGAACTAGAGGAAAATAAATATCCCACAGATTTCTGTAATTCAATAGTGACAAAATGGATCGGCAGATTATAGTTCCTTTAGTAGCTACTATGTGCCGCCACTAAAGTGGGCAAATTGGCAAGGAAACTGCCAAAAATTCATGCATCAAATCGTTGAACTGCGTTGTGTCTCTATGTATATTTAAACTCAATGTTAATATTCAAAAATTTGAATTCTTTATAGAAACCAAATTTTTCATAATATCTTAACGAATCTGAGGGCGATGTATAACATATGATACATTTCTGAAACGGGAAAAAAATGGCGATTCTTTCTGAGTAATTTCAAACTATTGTTTCCATAAGAAAAAACACAACTTTATGTTATAACTCAGCAAATGAACCTCTTAGAAAAAATCGGAGTACGCCACTGGATTGCTATTAGAAAAGTGCCTGTATAATGTTTTCATTTCAACATCCTAGCATGAACAGAAACGGAGATAATGACCAAAGTTGAAATCGCCCAAATTTCAATTTTGGCCTTTAACTCGGAAACAAAAGAAGATAGAGGAATTCAGTTGATGGCATTATCAGTTTCTCGAAAAAAGAGGACTATAAGGTGTCATTCATTTTTCTCTATCTCCTCGGGTTAAAAAGTTTTAGTTCATGTAGCACCAATTTTGCCCACCCTGTACAGGGTGTTCATATTTTGGAGGTACGAACGAAGAGGGGGATACCATGCATAATTTTAAGAAAAAAAATCCTATAAACATGGGACGGCAAACATTTTATGCCGGGTTTCCACCAAGCGGTCAGGTCAAAACAAAACACGAACTGTCCGATTGAATAGAAATTTCGAACAGTTTTGTTCCGAAAATGTTCGAAGACTGTTGGGTTTTCAACGGACTTTATGTTTACACCAGTCACGGACAGAAATCAATGAAAACTGTTCGTGTTTTGTTTAAGTTTCATTCAGTTTACATAGAGACACAGGACATGTAGTTGTGGAAATGTGGCTCGCTGCAAAGTACCACCAGATCGCAACAACCAAAATAAAAACAAACTGGGAGTTTACACCAAGCTGACAAATAGTCCTAGAACTCGTAAATCCTTTGAAGTTACCGACATTCGATGGAACTCTGTTTGTGTCCGTAAAAACGCAATTCGCGGACTCACGAGTCCGGAAAACAATCCACAAGTAGAACAGTTCGCAGACTGTCACAAACGGACCGAGTTCGTGTTTTGTTTTTGTCCAGTCCTCTTGGTGGAAACCAATTCCGGCCATAAAAAATCATTAGTCATCTCTCGAAAGCGCAACCCATTCACCGTAACTGTTGCTCCTGCTTCATTCTCTAGAAAGAAAAGGCCAATGAGCCTGCCGGACCATAAACCGCACCAAACCCATGTTGAGGATAGAGAGGCTTTTCCAGATGCGACAATTTTGCTTGTTGACAAAGCCACCTAGGGGAATTCTGGGTCATTTTCATGCATTTCAAGGACCCAATCAGCAAAGACACGACGTTGTTGAGGATCAATCGGCTTGAGTTCTTGTGCTAACTGAACTTTATGAGCCTTAAGATCCAAATCTTTATGCAAAATACAGTGTAATGACGTTTGTGGAATGCTCAATTCCGAAGAACTACGAGGAATGGACAAACCTGGGTTTTCTCAAACACTTTCAGCTACAGCAGCCGTATTATCGGCTGTTCTTGAGCAACGTGCACGGGTTTTATTCTCCACATCACTAACTCGTCCCAATAGCTCAAATTTTTCACCAATTTATGTATTGCGGTTCAACAAGGTGCTTCCCGACGTCCCAAAAATGTTCGAGTTTTACGTCTCTGCCAAATTTTCGCCATTTTTATAGCGAATTTTAATAATTTCAAGGCGTTGTTGAAGTGTGTATCGTTCCATTCTTGTTGAGGGGCCGTTATACTCTAGCCGACGGCTATGGCACCGATTCTCCATTCAAAAAGTGCCTTTCATTTTTCCAAGTTCACGCTCTCAATTTCCCACCTGAAAGCTTGATTTTTTTCAATTATCCTGGAATTTCTCAGCGATTTCAGACTTTCTGGAAGTCTTTTCAGTATTCCCATAATTTTTTGCATTATTTGAGCGCCTATCCAAATGGAATTTTTTTCAAATATAGAAAAGTGATTTGTCGAGGGCACTCCAATGAATTTTCTAGAAAAAAATTAATGAACAACCGCCGAAAAACGATTATGAAGTCAATTTTCATACACTCTCAAATTCAACCCGGTTTTTTTCATGCGAAAAAATAATTTTTTCAAAGAGAAAAAATAGGAGTGCCCCTAAGTCATCCTCTCACTTCAATTTGAAGAAATAAACAAGCTTTTAGGTGAAAAATTGAGGGCGTAAACTTGGAAAAATGTAAGGCACTTTTTGAAATGAGAATCCAAGTTCACGCCCTCAATTTTTCAAGTAAAAGCTTGATTTTTTTTAAATTGAAGTTAAAAGATGTCTTGAGGGCACTCCAATTCCTTCTTTCCGATAAAATTATTTTTTCGCATGAAAAAATGGGCTACAGCACCGATTCTCCTTTCAAAAAGTGCCTTCCATTTTTTCAAGTTTACGCCCTCAATTTTTCACGTAAAAGCTTGCGTTTTTCTTCAAATTGAAGTTAGAGGATGTCTTCAGGGCACTTCAATTTCTTCTCTTCTATAAAATAATTTTTTCGTTTGAAAAAATCGGCTATGACACCGATCTTCCTTTCAAAAAGTGCCTTTCATTTTTCCAAGTTTACGCCCTCTATTTGTCACCTAAAAGCTTGATTTTTTTCTTTAAATTGAAGTTAGAGGATATCATGGGGGCTCTCCAATTTCTTCTCTTTGAAGAAACCATTTTTTCGCATGGAAAAATTGGGTTGAATTTGAGAGTCTATGAAAATTGACTTCATAATCGTTTTCCGGCGATTGTTCATCCATTTTTCTCTAGGAAATTCATTGGAGTGGCCTTGACATACCAATTTTCTATATTTAAAAATTTCCATTTGGATAGGCGCTCAAATAATGCAAAAAAATTATGGAAATACTGAAACGACTTCCAGAAAGTGCGGAATCGCAGGAAAATTAAAAAAAAAATCAAGCTTTCAGGTGGAAAATTGAGGGCGTGAACTTGGAAAAATGAAAGGCACTTTTTGAATGAAGAATCGGCGGCCAGAGTATAACGGCCCCTTAGTGGCGTAGTTTCCACTTGTCAAATGTCAAATAATGACAGCTTCAAAAATGATATCTACCGAAATAGCGAGCTATTCAACCACCGCTCATTGTAAAACCCTTTATCTCTGCCAAACTTCAATTGAATATCTTATGAAATGCAGATACTATGAGAAAAAATCACGAAAAACATTCAAACTCAAAAACCCTGTATCTCGAAAACCATTTGCGGCCCCATGTTCATGGGACTCTTTTTTCTCAAAATTATGCAGAAATCGCGCCTCTTCGTTTGTACCTCCAATTTAGGAACATCCTGTATGTTGACTATAAAATTTGTAATATGTGGTTAATATCGCAAGCTTCGCTCTTGAAGTTCTCCTGAGCTGAAGATTACAAATTTCATTTTATAATTAATGGTACATTTTCATCCTCATTCAATTAAATTGTGATTATCTCTTTGATTCATACATAGAAAGCTTTCTTGAGGTATCCTTTCTGGAAATACTGGTTTCCTTTTGGTTACAAATGGTTTTATGTAACGAAAGAACGAATGCATCGAATTATAACAAGGAGTGAAACAGCTTCAATTGCACGACACGTCCTCTTTTATTGGTTGCATTTGGGTTAATTAATATTCCTACACAAAGACAACAATTAAAGTCTCCCAGTGCGAGCTTCTAAATGGTAATTAATTTGGAGAAGCCAGACTGCTACTCTGGAAAGTTAATTGAACTTCGCTTCGTCCCGTTTTTTTAAATTTTAAGGACCCTGTTGGTTCACTGACATGACTTCTGCTACCCGGCCACTCCAAATGAAAAGACGTAATTGGCTGGAAATAAACCTTTTAAGATCAGTGCTGACCCCGAATGGAGAATCAGCAGTTTTCGTTTTTCGCGAAATTTCGATTCCCAGTGTTTGAACTTCTTGATGAATGATGACTTCATCTCTGTTTCAACATTTGAAAGTAACGGAGCGTTACTCAGATGACAGTCGATAAATCATCTTCTGTTCTTCGATACAGAATATAGATTCCCAACAATATTTCTTCAATTGATTTGGTACACGGGTTATTGCACCGAATATCCCTTTATCAATTATCATCGGTCTCCTGGTCTCAGCTTTATCATCTGAAGATTTTTCTTGTAAGATTTGGACTGCCTCTGAACTGCTGCATCCGTTTCCAACACTGATGCGGGTTGATACTTTCAATAAGGCGGATAAGTATCTATACTCTGTTCAAATGTAAGAAAGAGCAAGAATAACATATGTTTGGCGCAGCGGTAGGAGGGACTTCGTATAGTTACTTTCCGTCCAGAGTCGAATCGAGGAGATTTCACACAATCGTTCAGTTTTAACTGAATATCATTACACGAGTGCAATAAGTACAACACATCTAAGTGAAATACAAATATATTTAAACATAACAAGTTTATGGAAAAGTCTTCAATTATACATGTGTTCAAATCAAAATCAATTAACAGGATCATATATTATATCAGGTAACAAAACATATATTAAAAAAATTTAAATATTTTCAGTCGTGAAGAAAACAAATCTGTAATTCCGAATTCGTTTAAACCTCCTCTTCGGTGTCAGTTCCTTCAAGGTTCACAACAACTCGCTGTACGGTTGATTCCATGATATCGTCAAGTCACCACATCTTTTCTTCAACCTTCTCTACGACATGCTTGCTACATTTCTTCCATTCCTCAGCACCATTGGATCGTAGAGCTTCCAAAAATAAATTGCGAACTTCTGATATTTTGAACGAGGTAAATGACCATTATAAATTTGAACAGAGATCTTTTACGAGTCTTGTCAATTGTAAAACTTCGATATTCCGATTTTCCGTATTTTTTAACAGCTCCTTCAAATGTAGGAGAACAAGTCCCTGCACTCTATACTTCTATCCTCGCTTTTGGTAGTGATGTGGAAGGCAAGTTCTCTGTGTTGTAGGTTCAAAGGCATGCATCCCTCATCCTCTATTATCACCAATTCCATCAGGCTAACCTCAGATCCCAGCAGTCACGGGCTTAGGTTTTTCTCCTAGATTCTGCAGAGTCTATAAATGATCAACAGACCTCTTTCGCCATCACTTCTAGGTTGATAAAGCCATTTCACTGAAGCATTGGTGTGCAGACATCCGAACTCCGTCATTCGGATCAGCATCTGGCCACTGCAAGACTCCGAAATTGTTGGTCAGAACTGGCGAAGCCCAAGAGCTTAAGGCATCGATATGGTTTTTATTTCCATTATTATTATATTGTTTGCTTCGTTTCTACAGATCTTGAGATTCTTGAGTCTCTGCTGAGGTTTAGTATTTAACAGGTTCCTTGTCGATAATTGATTTTAACTATGCCAGACTGTAGAAATCATCTGCTCATTAGTCATTACCATGTAACTAACGTTTCCGTCAAAAAATAACTAGCTTGAAATGTTGCAAAAATGAAGCGAAATCATCTTAGACCATAGTCTAAGAAAATCATAATGCAGCATGAAAGCAGAGAGAGATAGTGACACATTTTGGTTACTAGGAATCCTAATGGCCAACTAGAAGATAATATTTGTTTCTATGCGTTGCACAAAGGCAGATAACACATGGATTCCATAGCGAATAGAAGGAGGGTGAAATCAAAACACTTTCAGAAAGAGTCCGATATAATAGCCGGAATATCTATCTGACGAGTAATTGTAGCATTGGCGACTAGCATTTATTTTCAATGGGTACAGGTGGAAACAGATCAAAGCAAACAACAAAGGAAATCACTTCACTGGAAATCATTTCTGAGACTGTATACAGACATATTTCATTCCATCGGTGACGGACCAATTGGCAAACTTCTGAAGAGACATAACAAAAATAAGTCCCAAGGAATGCCAAAGATCAAATTGATCCACTTTCCCCAGCTGGTATTAACCTTGCGACTGTGAAAAAGTTCACATTGGTACAACTAAAAGGATCATTCATACACGGGCAAAGAAGACGGAAGGTGTTGTCGAATCGAGCAGGGAATTTTATGCGTTTTCAACACCAAAAGTTATTTTTCCAGTATGCATATCGAGTCCATCGGAATTTATTACAACAACAATATTAAAAGGGAAAAATTGACTCCCATTATTCTGAGTGCATGGTTGCCTGCCATCTGGAATACTATAATCATTCCTGACCGAACCTTTTGTTCAAGTTCGTATTCAGCAAGCTCTCCATTCTGGAACTTAATCCACCCGAACCTACTTGTCTTCTACATGAAAATCGAGTTACCGACAATGATGTATTCGGTAATTCATTTTATTGAGCGCTCGTTCTACTTGAGCGAGGTCTTCATCATTCCGTCACAATATCTGTATTTTCCCAATATTGAGTCTGAAACGATTTTGCCATTTGCGACGCATTTGGAACTTCTTATGTGACCAGGTAATTTGATATACACTTACTAGTGCACGTGATATTCTTTTAAAAACAGAAGCGGCAAAATGTTCACGGATAAATCAAGGATGTGAAGCCACTTCTTTTTTCTAAATTTCATCAATATTGCATGCATTGTTTTCGAGAAATATTCCTGATATACAGGGTACGTGAGTCTTTGACTTGTACATATATTTTAACTTTCTTCTTGAGGTCAAAAGAAACCTTTATTTCATTTTCCACTTTTACGAATTCGGCTCTGTTGAAAAGATATTGCCATTTGAAAAAAAATTGGGCTGACTACGCCTCTGAATTGATCTTCTGGAATTGATGCGAAGTTCATATTTCTCGATAGAAATTGAGTTTATACATTTAGGGAATACTCAAGTACTAACCTTATTTGAATAAAAATGTTGCAGACTCGATAATTTAAACAAAAACAGTTAGTTTCATCGGATTATATCTGCAACTAAAAAGCCACATTTCTCACACTAAAATAAGTTCCTTCTTCGATTTTTCTGCAGATTAGTTTTTAAACATTAATAACTTGTTCATATTTTCCTCGAAATTCCCAAACAATCTCATTCAGATCATTAGAATTTATTATTGAACAACCTAACCTAATCTATTTTGTATCGATTCTGTGAATGTTTGCACAGAAATTTCAAGAAGATGTTGTCAGCTTGCTGATATTATCATTGTGGTTAAGTATTTGTTACGAAACATAGTATAAATCACGATACATTTGTGGACCGTGGTATAAATATCTATGAATTCTGCCGTTTCCATCATAAATCGACTTTGCCGCCAAATTTTACCACGCACGCGTAGAGCCAAAACCGAAAGATTGGTTATCTGGAGGCCAACTATAAACAATAACAAACCAGAGTCTCTGAACAAACTGTAAACATCATGTGAAGTTCTGAATACATTCAGTGACTTATTGTTCTAATGTGATTATTATGTGAAATGAATTAATATAATCTTATCCGTGTCGAGTTTATAAAATTCCAAAAAGATATTGTTTATTTGTTTTTATTTTCCATCAATTTCAATTGTAGTAGTTTGTATCGAGATTCATCATTCGTATTCGAATTTTGTATTTCATCGACATTTAACTTCAATATGGACCGGTAATTATGAATTTTCAATAGAAACTGTGCGTGTTATATCCTCCTTGGTGTTCGATTTTATCTCCCACATTTGTGGGATTTTATTATTAAAATATCTCGACAAAGTTGATCAATATTGTGACAACATTGTAAACTCGTTTAAAGACCAGAGAAGGAATAATATTCGATGATATTTAATTCAGAGACGCATACAGATTATTCTTGAAATCAATGATTTTTTCGTCAAATTTCTCCGGGTAAAATTGGAAATAACTCGAAAACGACGCGTTTCATTGAAAAAAAATAGGAATACTTTTAGATTCTTAAATGATTGATACTTTCGAAAATATGAACCGTTCATCTTTTTAAAGTGGTTTTATGGTGTTTTAGCGTGTATTGATGAGTCGACTACCCTGTAACTTTCATACTAGTAGAGATATTGAATAGGTTTTGATTGGGTAATATACACCATGAATAGAGTAAAAACTCAACCAAAATTCAGTTCATTCGAAATAACGGTTCCGAAGCTTTTAACAGAAAAGTGTTTTTTTCATGGATTTTCGACACCCTGTATCTTCGAAACCAAACCGAATTTTGAAAAATGGTACAGGAAAAATAGTGTTTCCTTTGATAAGAGTAATCTACATGTACAAGTCAAAGACTCACCCTGTATATCCGAACCTTGGAAGATAATTCATTTACGGATTAACCACTGAGAAAAATGAGCTACTTTGTTTTCTGCTAACTATTTCACTCATTCCATTTTTAGTGAGGAAGTCTTCATAGCAACTCTCGTTCCCCATCGATAAAACATACAACCGGAAAAACTAACAAGTTGGTTTTCCAGCGATAAAATTTTTGACGTTTCTCAAATTCATAGTTACCTTCGGAAAAGAATACCATAGAGAAAACAAACAATGTTTAGTTAATCTATGATGAATACTTATTTGTCAAATAGCGCAATACGTGCCCAATGTGACCATATTACAGTTAGACACATATTCTCATGAAATAGTCATTTCGAATACCACTCGAGATGAAATTTGAGAAGGTAAAATTTCTCGATTGTAATATTCAAGTTTGTTGCTTTCCGGCAATTTCGCTCAGGACATTTTTCTCAAAATCAAATGTCGTTCGTAAAATTGCCGAAAGGTAACAAACTTTCATGATACAATCGAGAAATTTTACATGCTTAAATTCATTTCTAGTTGTTTTATAATATTATTATTATACGATAATATTTTTTTGGATTTGGCTCACTCTGTACTCTCGGTTGAAAATTTCGATGTCCCCTCCTGAAAAACTCTCTAGATCCGTAGTGAGCGTATCAATTCACCATGACCGTATACTTTTGTTTCGGAAAATGCCAATCAATTCGATGGGTATCGAATAGTTCATTGAAATTTGGACAGTCTGCCAAGACCTTTACAATAAATACTTGCTGAAGTGTCTGATCTCGTTATCCTTTCCACCAATTTCCGTGAAGTGGCCGAAGCGGCACCTTTCATCTGAAGGCCTTAACACACATGCCACAATTAACACCCGATCTAGCTGATTATACTTTCGTGATTTCAAGTATCCTGTTGTAGGCTCGGTTGTAGGCTCGTTCGGAGAACCGAGTGGTGCATTAGGGAAATTGAAAACTCCCCTTTCTCGAATTAGATCCCGCGGAAGCTTACAAAAGTGTGTGTTTCAATTTAGAACAGAAGAATTGCGTTCTGTGGGGGTTACTCCAGGCCTCATTAGCTTTTGTTTTAAAAGCGTATTCATGTAGTCCGTTAAAAATATCTCGATGTAGAGGTCGACCGTTCAGAAGTATTTCCCCAGCGACAAAATTATCCATTTGTTTCTAACTTTCACTTCGGGAAGTTTCTCCCACTCAGCTTGAAGAAAGATATTGGATAAAGACTGGATGAAGTTCGACAATATTTTCATGAATAATCTGATATGGATCAATCAACCATTCCGTTCAACATAAAGTTGGAATTATTCATCATAGAAGTTTGAGGAAATTGGTATGCATCGTTTTTATATTGTCTTGAAAAGAACCACAAACTTCTCGTCGTTGAAATATTCGAGTGTAATTCATTACTGCGTCAATGAGATATGTGACTATTTTGGCCATTCAACTAACTTTTTTCAATATACAATTTTTTGATTTACGTGTTGATAATTTGATTTTGCTGTTATATTTCTGGTTTCGTATCAGCTCGTTCTATTCTTTGTAATCCTACATAACTTCCCCAGCGTTAATGTGAACTATTTCCGCTTTTTATTGAAAGAGTACCCATGGGCTTGAAATCACCAAAACATACTGGGCAAGTATTAAAATGTAGATTCTATAACCGGCAACCGCACAAGAAAATCAGTCATAATCACCAACACACCAGAAAAACAAGCATCAGAAGAGGAAGAGAACAAAATGAAATCGAAAACAAAGAACCGTTGAGAAAACAGTAGAGGCAAGGATATGGGAAAGATACAGGGTGTCCCACAGTCGAGTGCCTATAAGACGTTTCTGGAGAACTGGACATATTTGAAATCGTAAAATTGGGATTATGATTTTGTCATACATCTTTTGAATTTCATAAATATCATCACAGGGTGTTTCGAAAACTGTGATCGAAAATTGGCCATAACTTCTGTTTCTAGAATTAGAACCCTATTTTTTTATGATTGCGTTGGATTCTGCGAAAAAAAATAATTATAGCACTCTCAGATGCTCTTGCTCCTAAATTCAGTAATTCCCGAGTTCTTGAGCTTTTCTGGATTCATGTTGTACGTAGAGTCAAATTCATCGAATCTGAAGGGATTCGATGAATATTCTTATGAAACCATAGTAACAACTAATAATTAGACCATTAGTCTTTGTCAGGGGTGTACTCTATTATATCGGGAAATTTTTATCGACTAATTCGAACACCTAAGTATCATCTACAACAACTTAATAAATGGTTAAATCGATGAAAAAATTCAGTTAGAGCGGGACCACTGCTGAAGTTCTTTCGAAGGGTCTGTGATTGACACCGTGCAATTTAAATGTGTTTTTACATGTCTTTACATGTGACAAAGACTAATGGCGATGACAGATGAACAGAAACTCGACGAAACGTCAAAAAATCTCTATGCCACATGTCAACAAAGACATCATCTGTCATAGCCAATATTCCGCGTCTCCCTGATTTTTGGAAAACTTTAAAAACTTTAAACTTGTTGAAAATACGCTGTATTCAAGAAATTAGATTTCTTTGAAATATGAACCTGACCTTAGAATTGTACCGACGATATTGTTCGGAGGACTAGGTAATATACCCATTGTGTGTACGAAAGATCTCAAAATCTTTAAAAAATTTTAATTTTAATTTTAGCCTTGAAAAAGAAACGAGCCGTTTCGAAACGTCGGCATTGTCTTGAAGAACAATAAATAAAATCAAGTCCAAGAATCCCAATATATATTTTTCATTCATTTGAGAGTGTTATCACTATTTTTCTTTGCAGAATCCAACGCAATCATAAAAAAATAGGGTTCTTATTGAAAAACAGAAGTTATGGCCAATTTTCGATCACAGTTTTCGACACAAAATTTGAAACACCCTATGATGATATTTATGAAATCCAAAAGATGTATGACCTTACTACATTCTTCCACTTTGACGTTGTGAGAACGGTTTACACTCTGGATGTTCAGAAAAAGAATAATGAACATAACACTGACTATGAATATTTGAGACTTTTTCAGGTTTTTAATCGATATTTGAAAACTATTCGAATGAATACAATGGTTTCAACAGAAATATATTCAGAATTGAATACTCAATCATATCAGAAACGAAAAAATGTAAAAAATTTTTTTTGAAAAAATTCATTTCCACTCCTGGTATAACTGGAAGGTGCTCAAGCTCCAAAAATATTTTAGGTCAGTAGAGAATTTCCGACAATAATTTAATCCCAATTTTCGGATTTCAAATATGTCCAGTTTTCCAGAAACGTCTTATAGGCACTCGACCGTGGGACACCCTGTATATGAAAACCATCTCAAGTGGAAAAGGCAAACGAACAGCGACATTGAGGAAGATGAATGTTTCTGTATCATTTGTGATGATCAGAAAAAGACTTGTTGCAAAACACCATGTGTCAGCAATGGGCCATGTCTGATGTATCCGAGACAACAGTATTTCGTACATTCACCAAAATTGAGATTCACACACACTACACATTTTTTCGGTTACAGACCTTCGATAATACCCTGAATTTATGGTTTTGGTAACATTTCCATACAAATACAAAATTTCATCTCGATTGAATCTGTAGTTTCAGAATTATGTATAAGGAAAATAAAATGTCCAGCTCCCATATTTACGGAACTCCTAGTTGTATTTTGCCCATTAAGAGGGGCCTATACCGTTCTGACGTTCAGTTCAAAACGCGATTCGGGATTACTCACGATAGAGACTACCGATTTATATGGGGTTTTCACTGTTATTCAATTTGAAGAGTTCTTCAAGTTGGAAAGTTCATAATTTTTTTTTTCGTCGAGTGAAAAAAAAAATAAAATTTTTTTTCCCTTCTTAGTGACTTTATATGCATAATTTAAACTTTCCAACCTAGACCATTTTTTTTATGAATTCCCACGAAAAATTTAACACAAAAAGTTTTCTCCAATCGCTCAAAAACCGATTTCAGTAAAATTAAAATCAAACGATCGCAAAGTGCTGCCACCTAATCGACGAACTTGGCTATTTCCATCTTCTACTGATCGTTCCATCTATCTGGCAATACTGCACATTTTAGGTTGCACTTTGGGGTTTTCGGTAAATCCCAGTGGCAAATATTTATTGTTTTATTGTAAGGCGTCTGTTATCAGTGAAAAGTAAAAGTGTAAAAACATGTTCTTTATTACTTCTGTTGGACAGGCAAGCCGAAAGCAAATTCGTTCGGTCCCTACGTTTTTAGATCTTGTGACGAGAGACGAGGGTCGTGAATTTTCACTTGATTTTTTTTTTCTTGTGATTGGAAGTGTTCTGTTATTTGTTTCAATTACTTTGAAGATGAGTAGGAAATTTAGTAATAAACGCAAAAATCTTTGCGCACATTTATTATGTGATGTTTATCCTACATAAAATTTTTTTACATGACAAGCTATGATGGGATCAGAAAATTCTCGAGATCTTCTAGAATTTCATACAATCCTTCCTCCTTCTTGAATTACCTTATCGTTTCAATTTTATAAAATGATATTTTCTGATCCATGATCTGAGTTCATGAAAAAACTCATTCAATTTCAAAAACTTTCCGAAATTCTTGATATCTATTATAGTCACTAACATCAAAAAAAGCTATTTCAAATGAATTACATATATCAAAAAAATATATGACTATAATCCAGTTCGAGTGCCTATTAGACCTTCCTGGAGAACTGGACATATTAGAAATCTGAGAATTGTGATCATATTGTTCGAAATTTTCTACTGAGCTAAAATATTTTTGGAGCATGAGCGCTCTTGGTTATACAACAAGTGAAAAAAATAGATTTGTTGAAAAGATTTTTTTTAAATTTTTTCCTTTGTTAAGTATTCAATTCTGAATAAGTACATTTCTGTTAAAACCATAGTTTTCAAAATATCGAGAAAAAACCTGAATAAAAGTAAAATACTCAAATACTCGTAGTCAGTATAATGTTCATTTTTCTTATTCTCAATATCCTCAACGTAAACAGTCCTCATAACATCAGAGTAGAAGAATGTGGAAAGGCCATGCATCTTGTGAAGTTCAGAATAATCATCACAGGGTGTTTCAAATTTTGTGTCGAAAACTATGATCGAAAATTGGCCATAACTTATATTTTTCAAATTAGAACCATATTCTTTATGATTGCGTTGGATTCTGCAAAGAAAAATTATGATTTTACTCCAATAAAAAAAAAAGAAAAGAACTTAGAGAACTATCATTTTTTTCGCACGATTAAACGCAATCATAAAAAATAGAGTATGTATATACAATTCCTCTGATACAGCATCTCATACAAAAAACAAATTTAAATTCATAAAAAAAATTAGTTTAGGTTTTGAGTCTCAATCAAATTTTTTTTTACTGTAGATGTGGATGATTTTTTCCGAATCTAACTTACAACCAAAACAGAAATTCGCAATAAATTCGTACAACCAAGAAGGGTGTACGAATTTATTGGGGGCCCATCCCAACTATTTATTTCCATCTGACAAAACGTCTACGTCCTATGAATTTACAGTGTTGTCAGCAGTTTCGTGAATAATTCCACTTCATTCGTGAATATACGAGGGCATTCGACAACTTCCGCCCTCCCCTAGGTAAAGGCTGTACGTAACAGAAATCTCGCATGTGGAAGACAAGGGCGGTAAATACGAGGAATGTCTGAGATATCTTCGGACGTACTGAAAATCGACGATTTCTTAGGGGAGGTGAGGGGTGAGAAGAAGGCTGACTTCGACGGACGCTAAGAAAGCTGGGCACTATAAACCCCTCTTAACGAATTTAACCGCTGTTTTCGATATCTGATCTCACCCTGAAAATTTCAATTATTTACGTTCATCCGTTCGATAGTTATCGTGTTTGCTACAGAACGGACACACGGACAGAATTGAATTCGATCTCGGATACGTCATCAGTGGGGAAACCTTATCTATTAAGACCATTTCTGGCTCAGAATTCCAAACATTTGGTGATAGCTATTAATCACGCAATTGAAGTGTACCAGACGAGACGAAGTCGAGTTTGGTAAAACATCCGAGTGAATAATAGCCATCATAAAATCCGAGAAGGATATTTATTTTTGTCCACGACTGTTGAATAATTCTGTTTGAAATATTAATCCTCACCGTTTGAATTCGAACTGTCAGAACCTGTCCCAGCCCAATTTGAAGCAGAACATTTTGAACTATATTTTGAGCGACAAGATCAAGAGAAGGAAAGAGTGAGGATTCTAGCAAGCGACATTACGGAGCTCAGAGAAGATACCTTCAAACATCGCTTGGGTACCTCGAACGGCTTGTCTGCGTCAACATGTCAACTTCCAGTGGAGCGAATATGCAAAAGCATATGCGATACAATCCTCTGAAAGTAAATATTTACCTACCATCAAACTTCAAAATGAACTTTCTTTCCAGGGTTCCCAGCCCCGAAACGTCAAGTTGACGCAGTTAACACAAGATGGTATGAAACTATGGAAGCAGACCCATTACTTAATAAGATCCGAGTTTAACTGCGACGGTGACTGGAATACCAAAGGCGGATTGGGGGTAGTCTACGAGAGGTTTAATAACCCTGTTAAAACAAGAAATGTAAATTACTCCATCAGATTGAAAATCGAATTCCTTTTTGGCGATGAGATTGCTTAATTGAATTAAACTTGCCGGGAGTTGAACCGATTAATAATTTATTTTCTTCGCCTGATATCCGAAATTCCTACTGAGAGTATTCAGTTTTAGGTCTTGAGGAAATGAGAGAATGTTCACTACTTATTGGGGAAATAGAAACTTCAAATTGATTAAATTGAACTCATAAATTATAATGGACTGCTTCATTTTCAGTATACACCGTAGCCAATTGTAACTGAAGATGGTAAGAATTTGTAGAACTGGCAATGCTAGCGAAAAAACTTTTCATGAACAGATCCAGGAAGATGCGAATCTACCTATGAGGTATAGAACCGCTCAAAGCTCCTTAATTTGTGACCCATATGTCATCATTACGTATAAAACAAAATCGCTTTCGCTGTCCGTCCCTATGTATGCTTAAATCTTCAAAACTACGCAACGGATTTTGAAACGCTTTTTTTCAATACAGGGTCTTTCACGAGGAACCTCACCCATATTTATACGGAAAACTACCGAACGTATTTTCATGAAATTCAGCACTTATAAGTATTTCACGATGCTGATGAAATCTAAAATATTTTCAAGGCATGAGCACCTCCGGTTTTTCCGGAAATGACGTCAACTTCCGTTTTTCAAATTAGAACACCTTTTTTTTATTGCAGAAATAGATTCCTTAGAAAATTTCAAGTTATTTTGATGTAACATTTTTCAGTTTTGGTTGGAAAATTCTCTCTGAGCGGGAAAATTCGAAAAAAAAATCGAAAATAGAGCTCCGCTGAAACAAGAATAACTTCGAGGTTTTTGGATGGAAAATTTTCATTTTTGGGATTTTTCAAGATGCAAGATTGATGTATCCACTTTAAAAATCGAAATCGCGATTCATGATACAGGGGGTGTAAAAATCGCTTTCAAAGTTAGGGATGACAAAATCGTGAAAAATAAATTTTTTCAAATTAGAACCCCATTTTTTATGGCAGATATTGAATCTACGTTAAAAAATAATGTGAGTGTATGCATCACACCCTTGCCCTAAAATGGATATTTTCTGAGTTAATATCCACTTTAGGGCAAGGGTGTGATGCATACACTCACATTTTTTTTAACGTAGATTCAATATCTGCCATAAAAAATGGTGTTCTAATTTGAAAAACGGAAGTTGACGTCATTTCCGGAAAAACCGGAGGTGCTCATGCCTTGAAAATATTTTAGATTTCATCAGCATCGTGAAATACTTAGGTATAAGTGCTGAATTTCATGAAAATACGTTCAGTAGTTTCCCGTATAAATATGGGTGAGGTTCCTCGTGAAAGACCCTGTAGATAAAGTGATTCAAGAGGAAGGTTCATACAGAGTGTAACAGCCAAATGGAATAAATTCGATAACGAATAAATGAAGGGGTGTTAGGAAAAACGCTCGGACACTTCGATTTGTAATTTTAAATGCGCATATTCTTCAAGAAAATGAAATTATATAGGGTGTTCCATGCGACCGTGGCCAATACCAACTTTCTTATTTCAAATGCAACCCATTGTATATTATTTATTTTTTGGATTCCTCAGAAAATTCTAGACATAATTTATGTACAATGTCCTATACCTATCCTCAACTTTTTCGGAAATATTAAGTGTTCTGCGCATATGCAGGAATTTTCAAAATAAAAATAACTTACCCATTTTGTTTCTCCCTGACACATTGCATTTTACAGGGTGGTTCCGGAGGAGACCGTCCGATTTTAGGAGAAGTATACACTAGTCAAGGCAGTTTCGAAACAATGTTTGGTTTATGGTTGTGGGCCTCTATTGAGAGTCTACAGGGTGATTCAACCGATTTTTCTTTTATTCATAACTTTGGTATGGCTTGATCAATATTGATGAAATTTTCAGTGCAGAACAATATGATTGTCTACTTTCAATAATTCCAACACTTTTCCAAAAATACAGAGTGGGAATTAGGATAATTCCAGATTAAATTTGCAGGTAAAAAAAACAGCCTGTACATTCCGTTTTGAGAAATTCGCTACCTGCTTTATAGATTCTACCATAAGTTAACATTACTGAAGCGTTTTTATTTTTTTTGGACACGTCCAGTTTTCCTAGAAAAAATTTTTGAAGATGAACAATATCGTTTTTTCGCTTCAAGGCAGTGAGAATATTCTGAACTGGATTTTTCTTTTATTTATAACTTTGGTAAGGCTTGATCAATATTGATGACATTTTCAGTGCAGAACAATATTATTGTCTACTTCTAATAATTCCAACACAAAATACAGAGTGGGAATTAGGATAATTTCAGATTAAATTTGTAGGCTGAAAGAACAACCTGTATATTCCGTTTTCAAAAATTCGCTCCCTGCTTCAGCAAGTTCACATTACTGTAGCGTTCACATATTTTTTGGCACACGTCCAGTTTTCCTAGGAATTTTTTTTTTAATATGAACAATATCGATATTTCGCTCCAAGGCAGTGCTTTACCATCCAGTTCAGAATATCCTTACGCCTTGGAGCGGAATAACGATATTGTTCATTTTTTAAATAATTTTCTAGGAAAACTGGACGTATGCCAAAAAGATAAAAACGCTCCAGTAATGTAAACTTATGGTAGAATCTGAAGCAGGTAGCGAATTTTTGAAAACGGAATGTACAGGGTGTTTTTTCAGCCTAGCAATTTAATCTGAACTCATCATAATTTACACCCTGTATTTTTGAAAAGTGTTGGAATTATTGGAAGTAGACAATCATATTGATCTACACTGAAAATTTCATCAATATTGATGAAGTCATACCAAAGTTATGAATAAAAACACAAAAATACAAATCTTTCCTCTTTATAATATTAGTATAGATTATTTAATCCCTTTAATCCGTTCCCTTCAAGCTCTTTATGTCGAGGTTGTTAACTCCTAGTCATATTTTAGAATCGAACTAAAAATATTTCAGTGGCACATTTTCATCCTCGATATCTATTTCCTTGTTGACACTCGAAATATACATAACCTCTACGTTTCCCGCGATTTTTTATTTCCATTTGACGCATGCGTACAATTCGAATCTGTCTGCGTTTTTTGTCTTTCTGAGAATTTTTTTTTGTAATTGACTACAGTACAACAACAATGTTGTTCATATTGGATTGAAAATACAGCATGAAAAAATTTGGTGTAAACAAAATGTTTCTTCGACCTCATAATCTATGCATCAATGCATCCATACGAAATCAATATTTTTAATCCTGTCAATTAATGAAATGGGTTTTTAAATCATATAGGTATTACGTTTTACTCAGCATAAGTTTCATATTTGATTCTTCGAACTATAGATATACGAAGTAATTTTTGTATTCGTTGGTTGTTTTCTTGATTTTTTGGTGTTCTGACTATTTTCAGCCCTGAAGATGCCCTTAAACATTAAAGGCGAAACGTCGACATAGTATTTAATCGGCCCTTGTTTTACTGTCCTCATCCGACTATTTCCTTCCATATTATGTTATGAAATTCTGACTAAAAATTCCGAGTTCCGACATGACGAAAAACCTGTAAAGTGTTCGATCTTCATTCTCTTTTGCCAAATTTCAAAGTTCATTATGTTGACGGACGAACATAATGCAATTGAATATACAGGGTGAGTCTTTAACTTGTGCAAACATTTTGACAGTAGATTCTTGAGGCCGAAAGAAACCCTTGCATTTTCCATTTTTCCGAATTCGGTTCAGTTAAAAAGATATAGCAATTTTAATAACAATTTGGGTCAAACACGTGCTGATACAATTCTCTGATTCATATTTTTCGATTGAAATTGAGTTATTACATTAAGGGAATACTCAATATGTTAACAGTTCGGTTCGTGGCAAAAATTTATTTCTTCAATCTACTACCAGGTGTTACAGTTTCAGGGACAATTCTACCCTTCTTCATGCTACAAAACAAAATGCATAAAATCACATTAAGGACAAAGGCACGAGAACGCTAGAGTATTCTTCTTTTTTTGTACAGAAGACTCACTACTGAAAGTGATGATTATCAATTCCTCAATCAAAATAATTATCAGCTAGATGAAAAGCATCTAACGCCAGCTAAAATCATAGAATGTCATAGTCATCACATTTCGACAACAACAGAAACAAAATGACACATTGAGTAGCCCCAAAGAACAGGCAGTCAATCATAAAACCTAGGAGCATAGAATGAATGGAGGGAAGGCTTCATACCATATATCTAATAATTCCTATATGGGTAATAAGCCAATCAAAATTGAAGCTGGGCTTTGGTAACAATCCAGATCTGCGCTTGTGCGGCAATATTGAGAATAAAAATATTTTTTTAATTCTATCTCTCTCTGACACATCGTATAATAGCTAGGCACACACGAAAGGGAAATCTGTCAGATCTGATCCGCAGTCCAGATTTGTTACAGTTCTGGACTGCGGATGGGATCGTTACCGCCGATCTGGTCTGTCGCGGATCATATATCTCAATGATCTCGACAGACCAGATCGGCGGGAGCGATCCCATCTGCAGTCCAGAACTGTAACAAATCTGGACTGCGGATCAGATCTCACAGATTTCCCTTTCGTGTGTGCCTAGCTTATGTCGTGAAACGTATGTCATTCTTAACTTCATGTGAATAGTTTCGATCGTAACCTCACAATTTAATGTGAAATGTTTCAATCGCTTTATTCCGTTTTCTTCAAGTCCTTAATATCATTGTTAACTCCTATTAATTTTCTAAAATTGAACTGAAAGTATTTGAGTGACAATTTTTCATTCTGGATATCTATTTTCTGGCTGTCTTTCAGAATAAACATAACCTCTAAATTTCTTGTAGTTTCTGAATTTCCAGTTGACGCAAGCGTACAACTCAAGCCTTACCAAAGATTTGGCTTCACTTTGAGAGTGTGAAAAGCAGGGGTATAATCCATATTGGTATTAGTCTCGGTATTAGTAGATATATGCTTCATACGCTCGACAGATCATTTTGAACTTCGTGTGGCGCCCGATAGATAACGCTGTGATCGCAAATAGGGCTATATGTTCGATGACTGAACACATGGTGATTGCACTGATTAGATTTTGTTTCGATCAAATTGAGAATATCGGTCAGATTTCGTTTTTTCCACTTCAGGTGGCGCTTTTCACTAATTATGACTGATTTTTATTAGTTATTCCAAATATTCGAATTTATTCTGGTGAACATGTTGTGTCAATAGCCGATAATTTTGTCAAGCAATAATTTGGGAATATATTCTTGATATTTTAATTCATATCAGTATGGAGGTAAAGTATAAGACTTTCACCACATAAAAATGTCATTCTATGGTCAAGTCATAACTGACTTTGGCAGATCAGCTGTTCATTAATCAATCAAATCGATCAAGGGAAAAAGGACCGTAATGACGTTGTATGACATAATTAGTGAAGAGCGCCACCTGAAGTGGAAAAAACGAAATCTTGCCGATATTCTCAATTTGGTCTAACGTCATTCCATTCAAAATTTGACGAGTGCTTACATCAGTATTCTAGGCTATATGTCACATATGTCTTGTTCTGTGGCGCTACAGTTGCAATGTTGCAAAGAATATTATGTGGTTGTCATTTTTATTGATGCATTTTTACGACCAACACCAAAGTGATTGAATAATAAAACTTTTTGTTGTTGACTGAAAGGACTAAAGGAGGTCGAAACAAATTGTATTGAATTCGAATATTGTTTGAAGTTACTATAATATACGAATTGAATCGGCTTCGATAAAAAAAAACATTTCTGCGGCTTCAAGTATCTAATTTACCTGTTGGTTTTGTTCATTTCAACGTTTGTTGCTAAGTATAATATTTTTAATTGATATAGTGTGATTTATTATGCTATGTACCTACTATATAATTATTGAATGAAAAAACAAGGTAAACAGTTTGAATTTTTATTGACAAGTATCAAAACATATTGAACAATTTTATTATTACCTATTTTAGCCAAAAAGGCCTCGGTGGGATCATGACGCATTCAAAATTTCTGAAGAAAGAATAATCACGCCTTCTGATTGACTTGAAATGACGTCCGGTTGTTCCATATGAAGAAATCGAAACAAATTCTTACTACATTAAAATTCGACAATTCCATCTCCGTTTTTTTCAGCTTCTAGAAGAAGACCTGTACGTTACTTAAATAAAAGAATTTTTTTAAGTCTCACCCTTCAAAATAACACCAAATATTAATCATAACAATATTGTTGACATATCACCGCATTCTAATCAATTATTTATGCGCAATTATATGGAAATTCTATGATCGGAAATAAATTTGTCAAAACGAATTTCATTTTGAATATGTATCGTTATAGCCATGCTGGAGCCACGAACGACGTTGGCGCCATCTCATGACCTTGCGGCGAACTGACAAGTGCGGACGTTTTTGGCAGTTCATTTTTGTAGCGGAGCCTTCCCTCCATTCATTCTATGCTCCTAGATAAAACTAAGGATTGTTCACCATCAATATCTACGTAGTGTAAATAAGTTACAATATCGATCAGCTTGTAGGTATCAATATTGAAATTAAAATAATGGAATCACCAAAATGTTCCAATCCCCAAATTATAGATGATTCAAATTGAATAGTCGGTTCGATAATTGAATCCAGTAGTTCCGCGCATATTTATAGAGGGCTCATGATCAACTAGCTTCCAATTAAATCAACGCTATTCAAGTGGAAATCAGCACAAATAATTAATCGAAATTCGACAAAGCTGCAATATTACAAATGATGGAAACTATGAGATAGCTAGAAACGGACAATTTCAAGTATTGACAATGATTCCTTCTTGAAGTCCGATTCTAATCAAATATCATTTGGAACTTTGGTGGTTCTCGCTGCGTGGTAGATTGAATCGAGCGATAGAATGTTCAACGGGAAAACTCGAGAGGTTGGGGATGATTGGTACGCTTGGTTAAATACATTTCCTTTGATGTTGAGGCAGCAGCTGCAGGAAATTTCACCGAAGTTAATTTCGATGAAACAGTTTGTGGAAAAAATTAATGTCAGTTTTTGATTGGGGTTGGGATACTATTTGAAGTATTGGTTAGAGAGTATCAGTTGACATGTGGGTCCTACTAATGAGGATTGGTTCATTTCTGCATTGGCACAATTCGACTTTCAATAGGAAAAATTCGTCTTCTGGAAGCTCCCTCTTCGGTATAATGTTTAGAATTTTATTGAATCTTGAGGAATGTTTGCCTACATCAGTGATAAAAAGAATGTATTTGGAAATGTTGAGGGTCGTCTATACCTTATGTAAACAGATGATAAACTGCTCATTTTTTTTCATCTTGCGAGAAAACATTTCGACTATCAATAATATCTATACAGGGTGTTTCACCATAAACTGGACAAACATATATAGCCGTGTAGACGACACCGAGGAAGTCATTTTTGACTTATGACGTATACCTTGTTTTCGACGCATAAGCGAGATACAGGGTGTTTAATGTCAACTTTGAGCAATATTCTGATAACTGTGGGGAGTTATGCGTGACATTTGAAATAACGGTTACTGGTCACATCTTAGTATTTTTTAGGGCTCAATTCAATTGTAGAGTTTGGGAAAAAAAATCAAAATGGCGGAAAACCTGCAAAATTGAAATTTTTCTTTCTCGGTTGCCAATTTGGAAAGCCCAGTTTCAACGTACTAGATTTTCTAAGATTTTCCGTGAAAATTTTTTTCCAAAATTCAAACTCAACTTTTTTTTACATTTCTTCAGTGGAAAAAAATTTCGGCCGAAATTGTTGAAATTTTTTATGGTTGAACTAATTTCCATTCTGAATACTGAGGTGAAAACGGAATCCAAAAATATCCATTGGTTTACTTTTCGTAGCCTTCAAAAGATTACGCTCGGAGAACTTTCATAATCTTTATTAAAAAAACTAGAGGCTGTATGGAGGTAAAATTTAGGCTAATTAGCTGCCAGAGTGCCTCGGACGGAAATATGAATTTATAAACAAAAAAAATTTTTTTCAAAAAACTTTGGTGGGAATCGAACTCTCCACTTTCGATTTACTAGCGTCGCTTTGGTAACGGGAATTTATAAGATTAAAATGAACCCAATTCATACTCGTAGAGAGTTCGAATCCTACCAAAGTTTTTGAAAAAAAATTTTTTGGTTTATTAATTCATATTTCCGTCCGGGTCATTCTGGCAGCCCATTAGCACAATTTTGGCCTTCGTACGGCTTCCAGTTTTTTGAATAAAAATTATGAACGTTCTCCGAGCGTAATCTTTGGAAGACTACAAAAAAAAACCAATGGATATTTTTCATTCTTTTTTCACCACAGTATTCACAATGAAAGATAGTTCAACCGTGAAAAATTTCAACAATTTCGGCCGAATTTTTTTTCACTGAAGACGTGTAAAAAAAAAGTTGAGTTCGAATTTTGAAAAAATTTTTCCACGGAAAATCTTGGAAAATCTAGAACGTTGAAATAGTGCTTTTCAAATTGGCAACCGAGAAAAAAAATTCCATCTTTGCAGGTTTTCCGCCATTTTGAATTTCATTTTTTCCAAATTCTACAACACAATTGAATTGAGCCCTAAAAAATACTAGGATGTGACCAGTAACCGTTATTTCAAATGTCACGCATAATACAACACTGTAATCAGAATGTGAGAATTTAGATCTCTGCCAGTCCATTTCTCACATTTATGTTGTTGGTCCAACTAAAGGACGTGATCTTCATTTTCTGTAATCAGAATATTGCTCAAAAATATAATATTTTAACTGTAGATTCCTCTCATCAAACGAAACACTTTTTTTATCCCATTTCTCAAAATTCGGTTTCGTTTCAAAGATACAGGAAGTCGGAAATCCATGAAAAAAACACTATTCTGTTTATATTTTCGGAACCGTTTTTTCGAATGAACACAATGTGATTGGTTACTTTATTCATGGTGCATATGCGTCAATCGAAACTTATTCAATATCTCTCCTGGTATAAAAGTCAGAGCGTAGCCAAATCACAAATACACGCAAAAATACCATAAATACACTTGAAAAAGATAAACGATTCATATTTTCGGAAGAATCAATCATTTAAGAAACTAAAAGTATCCATATGTTTTTTCAATAAAACGCATCGCTTTCGAGTTATTTTCAATTTTCCCCTCGATTTTACCCGAAAAAATTTGACGAAAAAATCATTAATTTCAAGAATAATCTGGATGCTTCCCTGGATTAATTATCATAGAATATTATTCCTTCTCTGGTCTTTGAAGCAGTTAACTATGTTGTCAGAATATTCATCAACTTTGTCGAGACTTATATTCACATGATGGAAAACGTTTGATGTAGAGATATTTGATAATAAAATTTGATAAAATTGAACACCAAGGAGCATTTATTACGCACAGTTTCTATTAAAAATTTATTGTTACTGGTCCATATTGAAGTTAAATGTCGATGAGATACAAAATTCAGATATATGAATGATGAATGTCGAGACAAACCACGTATTTAATTGAAATTAATGAAAAATAAAATGATGCCTTATAATCTTTGGCGAATATCCTCTTGGAATTTTATAAACTCGACACTACACGGTCAATATTATATTTCACTGTAATTCACATAATTCATATTATCACATTATTACATTAATTCCCCGAATGTATTCAGAACTTTTCATAATAGTTACAGTTTGTTTATAGTTAGCGCCGGTTTTCGCTATACGCATGCATCGTGAAATTCATAGATATTAATACTATATTGCGTAAAAAATCCCTGACCTAAATGATAATATCATTAAGCTGGCAACATATTCTTAAAATTTCTGTGGAAATATTCACAGAATGGATTCAAAATGGTATAGGTTAGCTTGTTTCATAATAAATTCTAATGAATTGAATGAAAAGCCTTTCTTCATAAGTTTGTTTTGGGATTTCGAGGAAAATATGAACACGTTATCAGTGTCTAATCTGCAGGAAAATCGAAGAAGGAACATATTTTGGTGGGAGAAATATGGCTTCTAAGTTGCAGATATAATCGGATAAAACTAACTATTTTTGTTTAAAAATATCCCAAATAGTAAATGTATCAACTCAATAATTACAATCGAGAAATATGAACTTTGTATCAATTCCAGAAAATTGCATCAGACACTTAATAAGCCCAATTTTTTTTTCAAATGGTTATATCTTTCAAAAAGAGCCGAATTCGGAATAATGGAAACTAAAAAAAGGTTTCTTTTGGCCTCAAGAATCAACAGTTGAAATATACAGCGTGTTTCACCATAAACTGGACAAACATATATAGCCGTGTAGACGACATCGGGGAAGTCGTTTTTGCCTTATGACATATACCCCGTTTTCGACGCATAATCGAGATACAGGGTGCTTAATGTCAACTTTGGGCAATATTCTGTGAACTGTGGTAAGTTATGCGTGATATTTGAAATAACGGTTCCTGATCACATCTTAGTATTTTTGAGAGCTCAATTGAATTGTGGTGTAAAATTTTGCAAAAAAAAATTCAAAATGGCGGAAAACCTGCAAAGTTGGAATTTTTTTTTCTCGGTTGCTAATTTGGGAAGCATAATCTCAACGTTCTCGATTTTCTAAGATTTTCCGTAAAAAAAATTTTTCAGATTTCGAACTCAACTTTTTTTTTACATGTCTTCAGTGAAAAAAAAATTTCGGCCAAAATTTTTGGAATTTTTCATGGTTGAACTATCTCCAATTCTGAATACTTGGGTGAAAACAGAATGAAAAAATATCAATTGGTTTTCTTTTTGTAGCCTTCCGAAGATTACGCTAGGTGTACTTTCTTAATTTTTATTGGAGAAACTGGAGTCCGTACGGAGGTCAAAATTGTGCTGATGGGCTGCCAGAATGATCTGGATAAAAATATGAAATTATAAACCAAAAATATTTTTTTTCAAAAAATTTTGGTAGGAAACGAACTCACGAGTATGAATTGGATTGATTCTAATCTTATAAATCTCCGTTACCAAAGCAACACTAGTTAATCGAGAGTGTAGAGTTCAAACCTTACCAAAGTTTCTTGGAAAAAATAAAAAAAAAAATTATTTTTTTTTTCAATTTTTTTTTTATTTTTTCGAAAAAAAATTTTTTTTTGTTATAATTTCATATTTCTATCTGGGTCATTCTGGCAGCCCAGCAGCACAATTTTGACCTTCGTAAGGCCTCCAGTTTCTCAAATAAAAATTAAGAAAGTACACCTAGCGTAATCTTCGGAAGCCTACAAAAAGAAAACCAATTGATATTTTTTCATTCTGTTTCTACCCAAGTATTCAGAATTAAAGATTGTTCAACCATGGAAAATTCCAAAAATTTTGGGTGAAATTTTTTTTTCACTGTAGACATGTAAAAAAAAAGTTGAGTTCGAAATTTGAAAAAAAATTTTCACGGAAAATCTTAGAAAATCGAGTACGTTGAGATTATGCTTTCCAAATCGGCAACCGAGAAAAAAAAATTCCGACTTTGCAGGTTTTCCGCCATTTTGAATTTTTTTTTGCAAAATTTTACACCACAATTCAATTGAGCTCTCAAAAATACTAAGATATGATCAGGAACCGTTATTTCAAATATCACGCATAACTTACCACAGTTCACAGAATATTGCTCAAAGTTGACATTAAGCACCCTGTATCTCGATTATGCGTCGAAAACGGGGTATATGACATAAGGCAAAAATGACTTTCTCGGTGTCAACTACACGGCTATATATGTTTGTCCAGTTTATGGTGAAACACCCTGTATGTATGTACAAGTCAAAGACTCCCCTGTATTCGTCAACTGTAAATTTTTTCGCCGAACAGAATTAATCTTCTTCTACACCATTCATAAAATTTGTAGGATTGGAAAGAACGCATCCTAAAGCAATGACGTCAGATCAAGAGCTTTAGACAACTTGTAGGTTAATTCAACATGTAGGTCCTTGTATAGGGGTAAATTAATCTTTCAGGTAGATTCGCATTTGCCAGTGCAAGAAAGCAATTGTTCGAGTTCAAAGTTGTGAAAATTTCTGAAAACTTCAAGTTTCTAGGTTCATCTGTTCGAGGGGATATCGTGTTCGCAGACAGACGAACGGACAGAACATAATTTGACCACGGATACTCAATCAGTGATTCGAACCTAGTTCATTGAAACCATCCTCGGCTAAAAGAACATGAATCAAACAAAATTTCAACCAGCTTTATTGACAAATCTGCCAGAATGCTTGTCATTCCAATTTATTTTTATTTGTGCTTTGATTTCTCAGATTATGAGAAATAACTAGGTGAGGCTTACAAATATTAAGATAGAATTTTGAATTTCAAAGAGGAGATTCCATTTCTTTTATATCTTCCACCCATTCTCCATACTGAAACTCGAAACCTTTTGATGAAACTTTCCATCCATCCAAATAATAGGTTCATGTAAGAAATGGAGCTAAACGAATTCTTTTTCCGCTACTAAAAGGTCGAACTTTAGCAAAAGATTAAGTCGATACTGCTTTCTTCTTGGAATAAGAAAGCTTATGTTGAAAGCTTCACTTAAAAGTTTGGAAACTCTTCCTGAAAGGAATATTCTTCATCATCATTTCTCGAGCGGAAGTTGAAATAAGTATCATAGAAATATCCAATTACGTGAAGTTTCCTCATCATAGGGACCTTCCTATAAGAAATTCGAGATGAGTTACCGCTTCTCCATAAGGAACTGAACTGTGAATGTAACACTTGCGACATAATTGACAACTCTTAGGGATTCATATTACGATGATCACCTTCCAGTGATGATGTCGAGGTACTGTACGAGTAGACCAACAATATGATTACATGAAGCAAAATATTGTCATTACGGTTTTGGACGAATAATTTAATTAAACTCTGTTGAGTGCAAAAAATACTGTCACGATCGATTGAAGATGAAAAATACAGATATCCTGACGAAATGATATGGCACTCGTTAATCAATGACCAAATCATCTCCAGCAACAAAATGTCCATCCATTTCATGTCTATAAAATTATCAGTCCAACTTGCGAGAAAATCAAAGAAACCTATTGCATTAAATGTCGAATTTTTGTCGAGAATTTGTCGTGAAAGAAAAAAATTTGTCGAGCGCCTTGGTTTTTTTTCTAGAGGGTGGCTTTGCTAACTTAACGTAAAGTTAGCAGTGCCAAACGATGAATTTTCTGCCTTCACGATCAATTCGAGACAGGTACATATTTGACAATTAATGCCATAGATAAAAAGTCATTAACGAATGCGGTGTTGCGAAAAATGTGATCTTTCTCGAAATATCAGGAAATCACGGAAAAATGACATAAAATGTGCCATGAGGAATGGACTTTTTGTGAGTTTTTTAATTCATATGGGCTTTGACAATCATTCATGAACACTGTGATGATATTCGATCCCTAATGAGGAAGTAGCTATGGCTAAGCCATCCCGTAGAAAAAAGTAAGGGCGCGACAAACTCTCGTCTTTCACGACAAATTCTCGACATTTATTCGACAAAAGGTTTCATTGATTTTCTCGCAAATGGCAATTTCGAACTTTTCACATATTGAAAACCAATTAAAATAAATCACAAAGAGCAGGAATTCAATATTTATCGAAAGTAATCAACAAATTTGTTGAAATGAATCAAGCTATCCAAAATATTATTTTTTCATTGTGAAATATGAATATGGAAGGAAGTTTCGTGCGAAATAAGGTTTAGAAGTGGCATTTGTTACCTTTCAATTATAAAGGAACACCACGAAAACATTTTTTGACTGCCTTTCCGCTTGTCAGTTTTTTGGTTTCTGCGAAAAAATTAAAAACTCATTTTCGAGCGGCATCTCAAGGAGGCTGTAACTAAGAAGGGGGGGGCTCAAAAAATAAAAGTTTATACGAAAGACCCGATCTATTTTTCGATGAGGAATCACTTCTGAAGATCCCTCCATTTTTCAATACAAGCAGCGACTACACAATGCAGAATTTTTATTGATAGGGACGGGCCCCGTTACGTCTAATCTGCAATCGACCATACACCACCCTGTACTATTATGTAATTTTGATGCAAAATGGCGAATGCGCAAATGAGAGTAAATATGCAGTTCTAATCTTTTAATTTAAGCATTTCAGTCCCCATTTTTCGGAGCTATACAGGGTCTTTCACGAGGAACCCCACCCATATTTATTCCTTAGAAAATTTCAAGTTATTTTGATGTAACATTTTTCAGTTTTGGCTGGAAAATTCTCTCTGAGCGGAAAAATTCGAAAAAAAAATCGAAAATAGAGCTCCGCTGAAACAAGAATAACTTCGAGGTTTTTGGATGGAAAATTTTCATTTTTGGGATTTTTCAAGATGTAAGATTGATGTATCCACTAAATCGAAATCGCGATTCATGATACAGGGGGTGAAAAAATCGCTTTCAAAGTTAGGGATGACAAAATCGTGAAAAATCAATTTTTTCAAATTAGAACCCCATTTTTTATGACAGATATTGAATCTACGTTAAAAAATAATGTGAGTGTATGCATCACACCCTTGCCCTAGATTAGGGCAAGGGTGTGATGCATACACTCACATTATTTTTTAACGTAGATTCAATATCTGCCATAAAAAAATGGGGTTCTGATTTGAAAAAATTGATTTTTCACGATTTTGTCATCCCTAACTTTGAAAGCGATTTTTTCACCCCCTGTATCATGAATCGCGATTTCGATTTTTAAAGTGGATACATCAATCTTACATCTTGAAAAATCCCAAAAATGAAAATTTTCCATCCGAAAATCTCGAAGTTATTCTTGTTTCAGCGGAGCTCTATTTTCGAATTTTTTTTTCGAATTTTCCCGCTCAGAGAGAATTTTCCAACCAAAACTGAAAAATGTTACATCAAAATAACTTGAAATTTTCTAAGGAATCTATTTCTGGAATAAAAAAATGGTGTTCTAATTTGAAAAACGGAAGTTGACGTAATTTCCGGAAAAACCGGAGGTGCTCATGCCTTGAAAATATTTTAGATTTCATCAGCATCGTGAAATACTTATAAGTGCTGAATTTCATGAAAATACGTTCAGTAGTTTCCCGTATAAATATGGGTGAGGTTCCTCGTGAAAGACCCTGTATTGCAGGAGATATTCTTTCAGAGCAAATTCTTTATCAACTAGAGTAGGCAGATTCTTTTTTATACAGGGTGTCCGGGGCGGTATGCGACAAACGGAGTCCATAAACTGAGTTAATTCAGGTGGACTCTTATCGGGAGAGATTAATCTCCTGAGCGTCTTCGGCTTCGGTTTTCGATGTACAGGATGATTTTTCTATAAGGCTTAGAATTTCAAAGTTCTATAAATTCTGAACAATCAACTGGCAGACTTTATAGTTTGCAGTTAGGGTGCTCATGAAGGTTTTTCCAATAAAAGGTGTTATTTTGAATATCCCGCAATTTCAGTAGATGCCACTTTTCGTTCTTTGGAATTCCACAAACGTCATTACACCGTATTTTGCATATAGAGATTTGGGTCTTGAGGCTCATAACGTTCAGTTAATACGAGAACTCAAGATGGCCGATCATCAACAACGTCGTCTCTTTGTTGATTAGATCCTTGAAATGCATGAAAATGATCTGGAATTCCATCGAAAAATCATCTTGAGTGATGAGGAACATTTCCACCTCGGTGGCTTCGTCAACAAGCTGAATTGTCGCATATGAGGATCAGAAAACCCAGTAGTTATTGTTGAAAAGCCTCCCTATCCTCTACCTAGGATGTCCATAAAGTTAGCAGTGCCACTTTCGAAAAATTCAATGAAACCTATTGCATTAATTGTCGAATAATTGTCGAGAATTTGTCGTGAAAGAAAAAAATTTGTCGCGTCCTTAGTTTTTTTTCTATGGGGTGGCTTTGCTAACTTAACGTTAAGTTAGCAGAACCACTTTCACAATATCGACCGAATCTCATGAAAATGGTTACAAATAATTGTCGAGTAATTGTCGAAGTCGATATGAAGCAAAAAAAACCCAAAAAATCCATTTATTTTGTTTATTTTACGTCTTTTTCCCGCGAGTTCGAGATGTTTCTAGAATTATCGCATTTTTGGCAACAGCGCATTCGTAATTGACTCTTTTTCTATTGCATTAATTGTCGAATACCTGCCTCGAATTTGTCGTGAAAGAAAAAAATTTGTCGCGTTCTTAGTTTTTTTTCTACGGGGTGGCTTTGCTCACTTTATATTAATTTAGCAAAAAGTGGTCGAATATCGTCACGATGATCATGAAAGATTGTCGAGTAATTGTCGATGTTGAAATAAAGTAAAAGACACACAAAAACTTTTATCTTTCTAGCAATTTCCACTCCATTTTCTCGCGATTTCCCCATATTTCTTGAAATATCGCATTTTTGGCAACAGCGCATTCGTAATTGACACTTTTTTATTGCATTAATTGTCGAATACCTGTCCTGAATTTGTCGTGAAAGAAAAAAATTTGTCGCGTCCTTAGTTTTTTTTCTATGGGGTGGCTTTGCTAATTTAAGTTAAGTTAGCCACCCCATAGAAAAAAAAACTGAGGACGCGACCAATTTTTTTCTTTCACGACAAATTCGAGGCAGGTATTCGACAATTAATGCAATAGAAAAAGAGTCAATTACGAATGCGCTGTTGCCAAAAATGCGATAATTCTAGGAATATCTCGAACTCGCGGGAAAAAGACGTAAAATAAACAAAAACGAATGGATTTTTTGGGTTTTTTTTTACTTCATATCGACTACGACAATTACTCGACAATTATTTGTAACCATTTTCATGAGATTCGGTCGATATTGAGAAAGTGGTTCTGCTAACTTAACGTTAAGTTAGCAAAGCCACCCCATAGAAAAAAAAAAACTAAGGACGCGACAAATCTTTTTCTTTCACGACAAATTCGAGGCAGGTATTCGACAATTAATGCAATAGAAAAAGAGTCAATTACGAATGCGCTGTTGCCAAAAATGCGATAATTCTAGGAATATCTCGAACTCGCGGGAAAAAGACGTAAAATAAACAAAAAGGAATGGATTTTTTGGGTTTTTTTTACTTCATATCGACTACGACAATTACTCGACAATTATTTGTAACCATTTTCATGAGATTCGGTCGATATTGAGAAAGTGGTTCCGCTAACTTAACGTTAAGTTAGCAAAGCAACCCCATAGAAAAAAAAAACTAAGGACGCGACAAATTTTTTTTCTTTCACGACAAATTCGGGACAGGTATTCGACAATTAATGCAATAGAAAAAGAGTCAATTACGAATGCGCAGTTGCCAAAAATGCGATAATTCAAGAAATATGGGGAAATCGCGAGAAAATGGAGTGGAAATTGCTAGAAAGATAAAATTTCAACATCGACAATTACTCGACAATCTTTCAAGATCATCGTGACGATATTCGACCACTTTTTGCTAAATTAATATAAAGTGAGCAAAGCCACCCCGTAGAAAAAAAAACTAAGGACGCGACAAATTTTTTTCTTTCACGACAAATTCGAGGCAGGTAATCGACAGGTATTTAAATGCCAAAAATGCGATAATTCTAGGAATATCTCGAACTCGCGGGAAAAAGACGTAAAATAAACAAAAAGGAATGGATTTTTTGGGTTTTTTTTACTTGATATCGACTACGACAATTACTCGACAATTATTTGTAACCATTTTTATGAGATTCGGGCGATATTGAAAAAGTGGTTCTGCTAACTTAACGTTAAGTTAGCAAAGCCACCCCGTAGAAAAAAAACTAAGGACGCGACAAATTTTTTTCTTTCACGACAAATTCTCGACAATTATTCGACAATTAATGCAATAGGTTTCATTGAATTTCTCGAAAGTGGCACTGCTAACTCTATGGACATCTACCTAGGTGTGACTGTTTGGTGCGGTTTATTGTCTGGCGGGGTCATTGGACCTTTCTTTTTCGAGAATGAGGCTGTAGCAACTGTTATGAAAAAAGGATTGCGCTATCGAGCGATGATGAATGACTTTTAGGGCCAGAATTGGATGGTATTGATCCAGACAACGTTTATTTTCAACAAGACAGCGCTACGTGCCACACAAGCAACGAAACCATTGATATTTTACAGGAAAAGTTTGCGGACCGTGTGGTGATCACAATTGGCCACCGAGATATTGTGAATATTGTGATTCAACATTTTGCGACTTATTCCTTTGGGGCCATGTGAAAGAGAAGGTCTACGCCAAGAACCCAGCGTCGATTGAAGACCTCCAAATTGAACTCGTGAGGCTATCGAGGACATAGGGCAGCCACTTTGCGATTTGGTTATGGAAACTTTCATGAAAAGGATACGCTCGTGTAGTCGTGGTTGTGGTGGCCATTTGGCAGATTTTATTTTCCATTATTAACGGCACACCTTCCTCTTTATAATGAAATAAACATCTGATTATTCATCTAAAAAATGGCATTTTTTTAATGTCAAAATAACACCTTTTATTGGAAAACCCTTTACTAACTATCTCGAACATTATTAAATACCCAGAAATTTTTCTCTGGCCTTATGAACGCTGAAATGTAATTCAACAAAGAATTCAAAAAAATCTACTACCTAGATCGATATTTCCCCGTAGGGTAAAGACATACCAATTCTCATATGCTTTAAGGTACTATTCCGACAGAAAATAGTTATACCTTCATTAATTCTGAATATCAATATGCATAAGAATTATGCATTCTCTACTCAGCTGAAAAATTTTGGTGAGAACCTCATTTCAGAATTTTTCCATTTTATCAACTGAACGAAACTTCTTTCGTGAAATAATGATTACTGGTGGTTTTGAATGATACATTCCAGAATAATACTGCATAACGGGAATTTAAAACATAATTTGTTGTCAATACTGTAGTTTTGACGTGAAACTTTTGGTTCAGGCCGATATAGAAAGCGGTGATCGCAATGTTCGAGATCAAGATCAGAAATGATTAACCGGGAATATACAATGCGATCAACCGATTGCTTAAATCAATTGAAATAGTTTTTTTCGCGAACGGTAGCGAAAAAATGTAATAATTATCCATCTTGTCCGAACGAATGTTTCGAATAAATGAATGCTGTAGGGGGTTTTTTACACTAAGTTGCATCTTTCATCATTGCTTATCGAATTTTTTGTCTTCTAGTCTACTGCGAAACCTAGAATCCTTGAACTCAAATAGTCTACAATGCTTCTTCCCCTCTCATAGACTTATACCTATACTGTACATCCGTTTTATCAAATAATGATTTTCCTTGAGTATCCTCCGATTAAAAGAGATGTAGATACATAAAATGTGATATCCAGAGACTACTTCTTTTCAAGATGAATTGAGACGATACTCCGTAAATTTATAGCACTTCTAATTGAATCTCTACGAAGAACTGAATAAAAATAAAGAAAAAACATATTTCTATCATTTAACTGATTGAAGTGATGGTTCGTTTTCTCTCATCCTTCGTTTAAATGTACACATTTCAATTTTAACAGTCACACTAATGAGCTGAAGGACTACGCCAGTCTCAAATTTCAACTCATCAACGTCAATTACTCTCGCACATCTGGGCACTTAAAAATGGATGTTGTAAAATCCCTCTTTAGTCAATTTGAGCGTTAGTTTGTACCTGAATACACAGAGGATAGAGAGATGCAAAAATCATTTGATTCTTCTGACATCAGGCCCAAACATATGTTTGTAAATTAGAAGAAAGAAGTAGGTACAGAATAAATATGGTCTAACGAAACAGCTGGTCTGTGAAAAGCACTTGAGCAATATGGATAATGTCGTTTACGACATTGAACGATGGCCGCGGAAGCCTCAACAAATTCAGTATGGATAATACTGATCATAGTGCCAAAACTTTTCAAAAAAACATGAACAGTTTCTATATAAAGAAAGAATTTGCCATAATCTTAACAAATATCGTTTTTTTAGTGGTAACTTGAGATGAATATTTGTTAATGCAGAACTTTGGATATCAGTGACCAATAAAAAATTATTGTTCTGAAAGAATTGCGTATATTGATTTGAATTCGTTTTTTCGACTGTTTTATTTGATTTTCAAAATATGTCTCTTTCGTACAAAAAGAAATACATGGTTTTTTCCAGAGTCCTATCCTGACTTCCTATTCAAAGATACTGTGGATTTGGAAGGAACATCCTGTTGATGAGTATACTTTCAGATAATAATCCTATCAAAATCCAGGATCAGAATAATTAGATTGAAGATTGTTTAGAATAATCTACTTTGAAATTCGAATCCACTGTTACTTGGGTCAGAATTGAATACACCAAGAAAGCGCCCTCTCTGCAAAAAAACCCTGGGTGTTTGAATTTGAAATTAGTCCCGAGAGGAGTCCCATGAGCTTATCTCGCCAAATTGCAACAGATATTGGAAGTTCTGATCCTGTTTGGTTTAACAATTGTTCTACGCTTCGTTATTTTCGATCCAACAATACGATTTCGAGAGGCTGAATAATTCCTCTGTCAATTTCAAGATCCGAGCATAATTTTCCATGGTTTATAAACTAATGACACGTTTTCCAATAGTAACGTTATGTTTTTAAATCTTCACTGCAGCCATATTTGTAATCCTACAAATATCACAAGCTTCCATTTGTATTGAAGATAGTTCAAATTTTTTTCGTAACTCAGTTGATTCCGAGTTTGATTCCTTATAACTTTTGTATGAAATATTTTTTGGTATGCTTATTGGTAATGAAGTTAAAGAAGGGATCGAATTAAAGTGAAAAATTCGGTACGTATACCACTAAACTGATTTATGATATCATTTGATTGCCGAGGTGATTATACAGGGTGTTCCTTAGTTTGAGGTACAAACGAAAAGTGGAGTGTCCTTTCATAAATTTGAGAAAGAGTCCCATGAATATGAGACCTTTAGGTTTAGTTTCCGAAATACAGGCTTCTGGTAGTTTGAATTTTGTTTTTTTCTCGAAGTATCTACATTGCACCAGGTTTTCAACTAAAATTTGGCATCGATAATACAATTTAGAGTTTACACCATCTGATGCGAATTGCGACAGCAAATCTACAGTTATTTTTTCTGTTTTCCTTCAGAACTTTTTTTTCTAATGAGCCAGTGTTAGTTTAAAGAATTGTAAAAAAAAGTTCTGTCGTATCTGCCACCGATTTCGAGAAAAAAAATTTTGAACGATTCCCTCGAAATCCTCAGAACCATCAAAATTGTTATAAGAATCCAGTAAAGTTATATGGCTGGCTATGATTTATGTCCACCCCGTCCAAATCACCTCTTTTCATAATTTTCGGTCAAATACTCTCTAGTAACTACACCCTGTATCTCGAAAACGAAAAGGTTGCGGACCCATGTTCATTATGAGACTTATTTTCCTTAAAATTTTACAAGGATCTACCTCTTGTCCTCTTCGTTTGTACCTATTAAGGAACAGCCTGTATAAAAATGAAGACTTTTCATTTCTACAATACTAATACATAACTTGTGAATCAATTTGCTTCTTGGAAAAAACAGTAATTTTTTCGTGAGTAATATCATAAGGGCATCCAATTTTTCCGAAAAAAATCGAAAAAACACGTTGCTGAGTAATACTTTAACAAGAAGCATGAGTACTGGTGGCAACAAAAATCCGAGTCGAAGAAGAGGATTTTTGCACCTGCACGAATGCTTCACCTTTTCATTGTGTTTTTTCGATTTTTTTTCACAGGAAAAATTAGATGCCCGAAGCCCGAATGGTATTTGACAAGACTATTTCTTGAGTAACAGATTATTCTGGTTGTATTGTGTATAGGTATCAATTTGAAAACTGAAAAACAAGTTATTTATTTAATCACAAAATACTACAAACTTAATTATTGTAATTTTCGGGTGACAACAACTGTCAAGTTTTGCCGCAGGTAAACTCGAAAAAACTACTGGAAGCTGCTGTCATACAGTTTTCCCACTCGTTTTCCCATCTAGAAACCCTTTGTATTTCAAAATTGCGCGTTTCTGATTGATGGAAATTGAGACGAGGGAAATATACAAATAATTTTTTTTTATCAATCACCTTTTGTAATTTTTTTGCATCAATTCCGAATCACCCTGTACATTTGGATTACTGGATCGCATCTTCGGGAAGTGAATTAATTAAAATGAGAACAAAAAATATCCTCTCAATTTAAATCCAAGTCCCGAGAACAGTATCTAATTTCTTGTATTTTTGTTCAAAACGATCCACAATCATTCAAAAAGAAAAGTCGACCTAATTGCATATTTTGAATTCTCGTTTACAAAAACGCAGGAAAACAAATCCACAGTCCGTCAAAAACGCTCAGCTCAAAACTCAAAGTTCACCCTTACCAAGTGTGGCATTCTAATTATATTCCATCTCACACGACGAATCAGCAGGTGAAAAATGGATGAGTATTTAATTGCCTTTCAAAAAGAGTGCTGAATTTTTTGCCAAAATACTCAACTTTATGCACTTGAAAAATTTAAATCTGGCGAAAATGATTTATTTCTACTAGTTCCAATTAAATCCATGCACCTGAAAAGGAACGGATTGTAAAACGCCTCCTCTTACCTTTTCTGTTGATATTTCGTGAGGAGATCCCTAAAGAAAATTCGGCTGCTGCTGTGATTTGTGGCACTGTCACGACACGACTAGGGTAAAGCAACGAGCGTAAAGCGGCCGACCGACGAGACCTGAAAGGAGTAGAGCAGAAACTGAGATCAGCTAGAGCTAGCACAGAGACCGAACAGAAGAGCGGTCCTATTGATTACTGCACGGCGGAGTGGTGGCGGACTACGATGGCAGCAGCAGCTTGACGGGCGGGGGTTTCAGAGCGGCGCTTTGCAACATCCTTTTCAGATACATAGGGATGTTCCGATACCCTCAAGGTATCGATACCTACTCATATAAGTAGTACTCAAATCATGTTTCGATACCTACTCATATATCGGAACCAAAGTATCGATACCTACTCTTACTCATATCGATACATTTTAAGATAGATTTCAATGATTTCATATACCTAAATTCATAAAGGAAAATGGTTTGAGCTTATCTATATATGTACTGCTATTTTAACAATAACACTGATTTATTGATTGAAAGTTAGCAGAGGTATTGGCGGTATTGCTAACATGTTAGATGAAAAATTTTCAAACAGTATTCAAATCTCTCTAAACCAGCTGTGCTGTATTTAGTTCAGGAATGATCGAATTGAATAATTTTTTTGAAATCCAAATTATGAATATTGAACATTATATATATTTTATTTATAGAACTAATAGGAAAAGATCGTTAGGATAGATTTATGCGTATGCAAAATTGACGTCTCTGGGCCTGCCTGCGCTGCATACCCTGCGGTCAAAATTTGAGCGCAATTCGATTCGATACCAAGTACTTTCGTTTCGATACCAAGTAAGTATCGCAAAATTGATTCGATGCTAAAAGTACTTGGTATCGAAACAAAAGTATCGAGTACTTACTTGTATTTACTTGTATCGGAACATCCCTACAGATACAGACTTCAGGGACCGTAATACAGACCTGGAAAGTGGAGTTTGTTGTACTGTTTCCAGCCAAGTGAGCCGTACTCGCGATAAAACACAAAAAGAGTCCTGACATTGTTTACCGGCTACTTGATACGATGTAAACAAATGAGGAGCAGCTGCGTTGGGTCCGATCTTGTTAACAGTCGCTGAGCTATGGATTTTCACTTTCTTTGTGTACTTTTCAACTTGTCACCGAGGGTTTCGAACCCTCCAACGGATTGTCACATATGATAAAAAAATTACGTGGGTGTATACGTTTTTTATCATGCGAAGCATCTGGGAGGCGTATTTGAGTATTTTCAACATGCTAAGGACTTCATCATCCTGCTAGAAATTTTGAATTCCCAATCTAGAGTCTTCTGTAAATATCTGAGCATTCGTCGTTCTGATAAGTGTAAAGGACGCAAATAGCCGGAACGAAATAGACTGCTATCTCTCTCTCTTTTCATTAGCTTCTGCTGTGTCTCAACACAGTAGGTTATCTGAGAAAGCGTTTCCACTAGCTGCAGAGCCTGAACACAGTGTAGCCTTCATTACTGGTAGTCCATTCTAGGCACATGGAGTTGATGATTGTAAGGTCATATCGATGACACTGTGGTGTTCAGGAGTAAACATCTAGATCCACTAAGATCTAACTACTTTTGGAGACAGCTCGGTTTTTGTTATCTTCTACTCCTAAAGCGACTCAGAACTCATTTGGTTATTGGTCAACTTATCTGCCTTCAATATAGCTTGATAACAAGAACCATGTCCCATTAGCGTGGGTTACAACTCTTTTCTCATCGTTGAGCACTGGTGGATTTGATCCCCCCCTTCTAGGTTGACAATAAACCCTTGATGGTAGTTCAACCAGTTTCTAATACTCGAATTTAAAATAAATCATTCAAGTAGGTAATTATGTTTTCATTCACTCGAATGAAACGGAATAATCTGATATAGATTTTTTCAAACTGCAAGATTCAATAAAATCATGATTCCTACAAATTCATCTTATTATTCATCATTGAATAGGAAATAAATGTAGGGGAAATACGTACGAAACGACATATATGGACAAAATGACATAGACATCATAATTTGAGTTTGAAGGTATCAAATAATGCGGAGCTGCCTACCAAATCACACGACCCGGGTGGGTTCAATTAACCTCTGAAAACTCGCAGGCGCTACTCTTGTTCATTCTGTGGTTATGAGTGGTAACAGAAAATAATAGGTCACGAGTTTTTTTCATTGCGCCAAATTTTTGGAAGAAATGGCCAGTTTTCACAATTTCTTTTCATTTATGTTGCATTCATTTCGAACTTTACTTATTTGTCATTGTATTCACGAAGCTTTTTTTATGGTAAATATACTTTTTGTATCAATTCGATATATTTCTAGTTTTCTAACGCTTCATGAACAAAATGACATATACAGTGAACGGACAAAATGACAGGTATTTCCGCTGAATTAACCGTATCTACCGGACAACAAAGAGAGCATTCATCCCAGGCTGCAAAACAAAGAGCCACGACTTGTCTCAACAAATTCATAACAAAATATTCATCTGCGGCTAACAAAGGCAATGCATCTTAATAAATTAAGATGCATCTTAATAAATTAAGATGCATTGATGTTCCTATGAGGAGGTTTCTCCAATCCCTAATGGACGATTCATAAGTGGACAAGGCAAACGTGAGCCGAAGACACGATAAGCATATACTTAGTTTCCACTTCTACACCTAATATGATTGCAATCAAATCAAAAAATGAGCCCATACCTCCTCCAAAGAAAAGAAGACACGTCCCTAGGGCATTCTTTGGAGAAGACAATGAAGAAGAAAATGTTTCTAGCAACTTTAGAGATGATGAAGGCGATTGTCCAACTGTCTATTGTTATGATCCTTTTTTCCCAATTCATATCGAGAAAAAACCAGTCTTCTCCAGGATTAGCACTGGAAAAGACTGGTTACGATGCATGCATTGGTTGCATTGGGCTCAAGCATCTTGTGCTGATGTTCCTAGAAGAACCAAGCGTTTCATTGGTGAACTTTGTCAGTAGTTTTGCAACTATAAGTAGAAAAATATAGTTGCCTTTTGCCGGTATGTCATTTTGTCCATAGCATTCGGACAAAATGAATTTCGTTTATCTCAATTTATCTTAGAATATTTTATTTTTCGATACTTTTATTTCATAAAGGTTGATAAGATTTTGTAAAGAAAGGACCAAAGATCATAGTTGTAGAATATGACATTGCTGTTATTCACTTCTAACAAGTTATGCCTCTGAAATAAAACCCTATGTCATTTTGTACGTACCTACTTCCCCTATTGATTGAAATAAGCTGCAGATACGCGCTGCTAGTCTGCTAGATATTGATGTCGGTATATCGAGGCTGGAAGTAAATTTTCTTGCTCAAAATAGCATATTTATGTAATAGTTATAGAATGGTTTTCGCAAAAAATGTGCATTATGGAGAAGTTGCTGTAACTTTTTTCTTGTCAAACCAACTTTCCTGCGCACTTTTTCAAGTAGAATTCAATGGTGACAGTAGTTTTTCTGAAACAGATTTCAAAAATAATTTTGCAGGCACGCAAGTGTCGAAGGGGAAAGGGGATGTTACATATTCGTTACATATTCGGAATGAAATGGCATCATTTACACTGGAAACAGTAGAAAAACATACATTCCTTCCAGTTTTGAAGGGGACATTCCAATATTTGATATGAGCTTTAAATTCCAATTTCGAAAAGGTGCCATACTTAGGTGTTATACTCAGATCATCTTCGAAAATTAAAGATTACAAGTTTCCTCGCACTGGCGGATACAGGGGTGGGAGGGGCATGGGTGCCATGGCCCCCCCCTTGGACGTCGAAATTGACAAAAATCCCTTTAAAGTAGTTCAATCGATCCCTAATATTTTCAATAAAAAACTTCATTTTGAGTATTTACCTCCTATAATGTAGGTGAAAATTTTCTACCCATTCTTGTCCCCAGAGTTTTTCCAAACGCGCAATTTTTGTGCCCGGAGTTTCTCCAACGGCGCAATGCAACGAAAATTATAGAAACAGGTGGATTGAACTTAAATAGTTCAGATTTCTTTTTATACTCACTGGATTTGTATGACAATTTTTCGATCAAATTTTTTTTCTCGAAATCGGTAGCAGATACGACAAAACTACAGGAGACCATAAAGTTTAGTATGACAACAATGCTTCTTTAAACAATTTTTAGAACTAACAGTGGTTCTCCAAAAAAAAGTTCTGGAGGAAAACAAGGGACAGTGTTCCAGAAAATATCATCCTGTAGCTTTGCAATCGAAATTGGAATGTCACATGGTGAGGCCTCTAAAATTTTAATTTGTATGCCTAGATCCGGTTGAACTGTGAAATGCAGATACTATGACAAAAAAAATCAAAAATTTCAAACTTTAAGTCATTGCCCCTTTCCTTGGACTTCGAAGTAGACAATAATAATCCCTTTATCAGTAGTCCTTAAACGTTGGTGAAAAATTTCTATCTATTGATGGCCCCCCCTGAAAAAATTCATGCCCCCCCGTTCCTGAAAAACTGTCTGGATCCGCCAATGTCTCAAACGCAGCTATAATGGTCCTGTTCTTGCTATTCAAAATACTTCGGGTGATAGAAAAACAACACGATGAAACGCAAAAAACTAAATATAATATTCACGTAGGGGAAGTACGTACAAAATGACATAGGGTTTTATTTCAGAGGCATAACTTGTTCGAAGTGAATCGCAGTAATGTCATATTCGACATCTCTGATCTTTGGTCCTTTCTTTATAAAATCTAATCAACCTTTATGAAATAAAAGTACCGAGAAATAAAATATTCTTAGATAAATTGGGATAAACGAAATTCATTTTGTTCGCATGCTATGGACAAAATGACATACCGGCAATAGGCTTGTATTTTTCTACTTATAGTTACAAAACTACTGACAAAGTTCAAAAATGAAACGCTTGGTTCTCCTAGGAACATCAGCACAAGATATGCGTGAGCCCAATGCAAGCAATGCATGCACCGTAACCAGTCTTCTTCAGGGCTAATCCTGGAGAAGATCTAAATCGGGAAAAAAGGTCTCATAACAATAGATAGATGGACACTGGACAGTCGTGTTCATGATCTCGAAAGTTGCACATTTTCTTCTTCATTGTCTTCTTGAAATAATGCCCTAGGGACTTGTCTCCTTGTTTTTGGAGGATGTATGGCTCTTTTTTGATTTGATTGCAATCTTATTAGGTGTAGAAGTTGAAACTAAGTACTTTTGTCTAGTCCTCGGCTCACGTTTGCCTTGTTCACTTATAAATCGTCCTTTAGGGATTGGAGAAACCTCCTCATAGGATCAGCAAGAGTAGGTTAAGATGCATTGCCTTTTTTAGCCGCAGATGAAGATTTTGTTATGAATATGTTAAGACAAGTCCTGATTCTTTGTTTGCTGATGGAGCCTGAGATGGATTGTCTTGGTTTTGTCCGGTAGATACGGTTAATTCAGCTGAAATACCTATGTCATTTTGTCCGTTCACTGTATATGTCATTTTGTCCATATAGCGTTATAAAACTAGAAATGTATCGAATTAGTACAAAAAGTATATTCAACATACAAAAAGCTCCGTGAATACAATGACAAATAAGTGAAGTTTGAATTGAATGCAATTTGAATAAAAAAAATGGTGAAAACTGGCCATTTCTTCTTAAAATTTGGCGCAATGAATAAAAACTCGTGACCTATAGATTTCTGTTATCACTCATAACGACCGAATGAACCAGAGTAGCCCTTGCTAATTTTCAGAGGTTAATTGAAGCCACTCGGGTCGTGTAATGTGGTGGGCAGTTCCGCATTTTATATCTCCGAACTCAAGTTATGATGCCTATGTCATTTTGTCCATATATGTCATTTTGTACGTATTTCCCCTATTCGTGAATGAGGTAAATCGAAATTGGATTTCTCATTCCGTGATTTGATGAAACACATTTATAAGATAAATAGACGATTCCATTCAGCCGAAAAGAACCAAGACAGGGCAAAGATGTCCATATCATCTCGTCAGACATTTACGATATTTGCGAAGCAAGGCTCCTATAACTTGAGGCAAGGTGGAACATTTGGTAATGTTTTCTTTGCCGGAGGCGAATACGTTTTTCTTCCATTACGTTTCTATCATTCGAATAGGGATAGGGAAAAGAAGAATCAGGGCTTTTGGTCTGATGGAATCTGACACTAGATTTACTATCTACCCTCACAATCTGGGAAGCTCGGAATACTTATTGTTTCAAGAAATAGGCCGTTAAAGAAAAGGAATAGCTTTATTAGTTCCACTTTGTTCTTTTCGACACTACGCGCTGAGTTGTAGGAATGATATTCGTAAATGAACATTTCTCTCATTTTTTTTAATAGAACGTTATTTAGGCCGGGTTTCACCAACGATTCTAATCTCGATTAAGTCATTAAACGATAATTTTCTGTGGTTTTCAAGTTAAAATCGATCGGTAAGCTCAGGCCGGGTTTCACCAACGATTTTAATCTCGTTTATGGCAGTAAACGATAATTTTCTGTGGTTTTTCAGTCAAAAATCAATCGGTATTCTCAGTTATCTCATTAAACCAGATTAAGGGCCGGTTTTATGAAGGGCACGTTCAATCCGAGGTTACTCAAACGAGGATTGAAAGTCTACCCTCGGTTGAAAAAAGTTCGGTATTATAAACGTCTTTGCAGCCTCGGTTGAACAACCTCGGATTGAGATCGCTTTTTTTGGATTGGCTAACCTGAATCTTATTTTTCGAAGTATTTTGGCACGTTTTTTTATACCATGTTTGGATAAATTCAATAATCGTAGTCTAATGAAGACAAAACAAGAAGCTATTTCGAATATTCCCGTGTTTTATGACGGTCACGGAAGATAATTCAGAGAAGTCGGATTTCCTTCATCAAAACAAATTTTGTAATAAAAAAAAAATTTAATTTATGAAATGAGGACAGACTTCGTACGAATTTTTTCCACTCGTAGCTATTGCCAAATACGCTCAAGTCTTTATCACTTTTGTCAACTTATTTGACTCGAATGATCTAAGTTTGTAATATTTTGATATTCTGAAAAGTCTTATCTCAAACTCTTATGCCAAGTAACCAAATAAAAGCTAGGACAATACAAAACATCCAATAACATTGCATTAACATTTAGTCGTACAAGGATGTAGTTATATAAAGGATAGGAACAAATCATTCTTGATCTTGTTTGATTGAGTGCATGAAATATACCTACATTAAATTTATGGATAGCATTCATTATTAACTTTCGCTTTATTCAGGTTGAGAGTCATGAATAGAATCATTCTAACAATAGGTCACAAAAATAATAGTTGTTTTCAAATGTAATCAGATCCTGAATAAAAGAATGGAAAATGTTCTTTTACATGCCACCATGCCAGAGAGTCTTTAAATTGAATTCATAATTCATATGTGAGCTTCATTGAATAATTGATCATCCATTGATCTGCGAGATGGGATCGGTGTCATCTATCATTTCTTTAGAGTATATCAAAAATTTTCTATGATGAGAATTACCAAATTCATAAGCTTAGCAACTTAGTACTAGAATACTTTTTGAAAATGTCCAAAGTTCTGGACATTTCACAACTTTCTGACTTGATGTTGATTAATGTATAGGTACCACAAAAATCTTCAAAAACGTTCACAAATCTGAAAAGATTCAGCTTATTCAGAGTAATTTCATCCACCTGATAAAAGAGTTTTTTATTTGACCAAAATCTCTTCTTCATGTCATCTTCGAAGAGGTCGAAAGGAAATATGAAATCATTTAGTTGGTATCTTTCTTATTCACTATCCTCACTATCTTTTGAATGCCTCGCAGTTATTTCATTATTATCATAACTACAGAGTCATTTTCGATATTATATTCACACAGGAACCTGACAGTTCTATCCCTCGAAGATAAGACACAAAAATTCAGTTTCAATTTAGGAATATTTTTCCAAACACCAAAGATGAATTATCTATACATAGAAAACCTACAGAACACTGTGATTAATATCAGGCATTCTATCAATATAATATCATATAATATTTTCATTCCAAGGAACTTCAATGTGCCAAAACAAAATGTTTTGTTTTTAACATAAAGTGAGGTTATTTGTCGGCCATCTAGAAACGTCAAACGTTTCAATCCTCGCCTCGGTTAAAATCTCAAACGGAGCTATATTCACCGGTTGAGTCAATCCAGGGTTGAATCCGAGGTTGGATGTTTATAATACGGAAATCGACATTCGACGGCGGATTTGGGCTGAACCGAGGATTGAAATTCTTTTATAAAACCGGCCCTTAAATGTTTGGTGCCTCAGTTATCTCCTCAAACCAGATTAAAAAGTTTGGTGAAACCGGGCCTTAGTATTTTACTTTTTTTCGTTCCCTGGTGGACGGACCGAAGAAGAGGAGCATGCTCTATCAACTGAATTAACACCACTAATTTCTTTATTGGTTTACATAGAGAATAAAGAATATGAGTCCAGACTCCAGACCACTACGTTGGAAGAACTGAAGGTTTCAAATATGGCGAGAAGTCAGCAGTAAGGTCCGCTCAGAGTGTATATTTTAGATTAAGGGTAGATTATACTGCTCAATTTGAACATTTAATCAATTGAGTGAAGATCGGATTCTTCACATGTGATTGACCTCAAAATAATTGAAAATGAAATAATGTGATTTGAATGAATATCATTTAACTGCTTTACTGAAAAATATGAGGTCAGGAGCTTTTTAGTAGGTACTATTTTCTGAATCCTTCCTTTCGAAAGTAATCGTGTTTACGGACAGCCGAACCTTCGGATGAAGATGTATTATTTTGACCACGGATTCTTCATCAGTAAGACCATCATAATGGTTTCAATTTTCATCTGTAAATTAGACACCTACAGACAATTGGGAGAAATGATAACGCACTTGTCCAGAAGAACATGTGCGCAAAAACAATGATTATTCATTTTGCTTCCCCCCACTCCTGGCAGTTATGACCTTCTGTGATTGCACAAAATTTAATTTCCTCAACATGTTGGGAAAATCATTTTATTTCCAGGAACATGAATACAAACGCTCGGAATTTTCTACGATTTGTATTCTTGTACCTGTTTTCAGAATCTGATAACCTTTGTCTGCAGCGTTCCTGGAAAATGATGGAATTTTGCAGGTGAAGGTCTATCTGCTCCAAATGAAAATCGTTTTCAATTAGAAACATCTCTATTCCTGATAACAGAGAAATACAGGAAAAAGGGGTAGTCGATAACAAAGCAAAATTCACTCATCCGCTTGGGCTCTTTGTCAGTGAAAGGTATATTCGTGTTTTTTTCTGTACCTATTATTGCTTGGGTGCCTGGGTGGTATGGTTTATGATAGGAGGAATGATATGACGAGCGCAAAAAAAAGACAGCAAGCAGCAGGCTACTTGAACCCCTTTGTTTCAGCGTTCATTATTTCACAGTGGAGGAAGGTAGTAGGTAAATACCGAATATCTGAATGTTGTGTGTCACTTTTGCACATTCTGTTTAAACAGGGTGCTCAGGGGTGCGTAAACGGTCCATAACTCCGTTTCAATTCAATCTATCGACTTGATTGATACTTCCAAATGATAGGTGGCACAATCCGCACATACTGAAAATATTTTCATCCACATAGAGAATGTCCGAAAATGAAATAGGTAGGTACATAAAAAAGTTCGGATTTTTTTAAATGGTAACCCCCTATCTTTCATATACATCTTTGAATTTGCCACTTCATTGTCGATAAAACCCAACCAAGTTACCTGCATTTGTTTTTGTCCTATGTCAATTTATGTGTCGAAATAGCGTCGTGTGTTAGGCCCACAGAAAAAGTCATAACTTCGGAACCGTTCAACATAATTCAATCATCTTTTTTCCAGTCGATTTCTCAAACTTCTGCGCAGCTTTTGGAATAAACAAAAATTCGATGTCTGTGTTCTTTCGCCTACTACATTCGTATATATATATGACAAAATACAAATTTAGTTAACCCTGTATTTCATTGCACCATTGTATCACATTTCATTAGATGTATTCGAGGAAGGAATTTTGATACGAATTCAAGATTGTGTATTTTTGTTTTAGAGTACATGAACTTGAATTGTAAAACATTTTCAAGCGTTTCTACCGGAAACAGATATGAACAACGTTATTTCAAATGCAACACACTGTATATATATATACATATTTGAATTATTCGTTTAATTCTGCACCGATTTGATGTATGATGATATGCGCAACCACTTCAAGCGATTCTTGAGTATATATAGCCTGATTGTCAAATTTATTGGCAGAAAGAGTGTCACAATTATTTGTGACACTTAACACTTATGTGTTAATATCTCCAAAATCCCTCATTGTAAGAAATTTTTTTCGTCACGGTGAAACAAGAGGAAGTAGGGGAGAGTGGGGTAGGATGGGGTACTTAACATTTAGAGGTGAATAAAATAATAAAAAACTCAGATTCATGAATTGAACTTCAAAAGATGTAATTTTACATAACAAGTGAATAAATTTCAGCATAAACAAATTTCTTTGAAGGTATGTATTATTAATAATGATTTTCCATTTACCGAACAAAACTTCATCCTACCCCACCTGGTGGGGTAAGATGCGGGGTAAGTACGGAGCATGATGGGGTTAGTCACTGGCAATGTCCACAAACATGATTTGTTTCGTCATCTTCATCTTCCTTTCCTTCACAAGAGCAGTGAGCCCACCGTTGACAGTTTTGACACATGGAACACTGAATCCAGCCTTCAGAAGATTCTGAGTATAAATTACCGAAGTACAGACATTCTGCGTCTGATGCTTCCGATGAGAAAGAACTGCTCCGTTTCCGCTTTTTTCAGTTTTCTTTTTTTCCTGCTTGCTCTTATCATGTTTTGATGTGTCTTGCAAGGTTTTACTCTGTTTGTTATGAGATTTATTCGTTTGAACAAATCTTTCAGCCAAATTTAGCTTTTTCTTAATTTCTTTTTATGACTTTAAATTAAGTTTTACTTGAAGCTCATTCTGAGGAAAGAAAATACCTTATTAGGAAAACATTGATGAAATAAGATGGCATACACCCCATCATGCCCCATTGATATATCTCCATCTTGCCCCACTCATATTTCTTTTGCATAAGTGGTTCGTTTCAGATTAGGATTAAACTTAGATATTTGAGAAGGTATGAAAATGAATGGTTTATGAATACACTCTCCAATGATATATTATTTAGTTTGACCAGTTGTTGTGGCGTACCTCTAATCAACAGTAATCTGGCACTGAATAAAACTACTTCATGATTAAATCGGAAACATTTGGCGCAAAAACATGCGTAAATGACAAACTGTTCAGTCAAACTGGCTCCCACTTTTTGGAAGATTTCTTAACTATTCTGCACTATTATTACAGGCACTCTACGCTAGGTTGCATCTTCTGAAACGTCAGGAGCTTACTTACCCCATCTTACCCCGGTACCCCGTCTTGCCCCACTCTCCCCTACACTGGCGATACTGTTTCTTGTACAAATTATGAGGAAATATTATACAGGGTGTCTGAAACTGGGCTTCAAAATGAGCCTCAATAAAACTATGAAATCTCATTTTATTCAAACGGGAACCATAAAATTTTGTAATTCCGATTGATTGCACGTCAAAAACTAGTAAGAGTGTGTCAAACATTTCAAGTCTTTAAAATCAGTAGTTTTCACAGAATAAAATTCGAATTTCACGACTAAAGCCAAGTTTATTTGTCTAAACATCAGGTTTATTGAGATAATTTTCAAGTAGGCCATGTCAATCGTAAGAAAATGTCAGTTTCAAACAAAGATTTTTTTATTTATACATCATTCATTATCTGCTTTCTTTATTTGTCGCATTCGCCGCAAATAAAGAACAGATATCATTCTAGTGTACCTTTTTATTATTTCTTGTTTTACATAGTAATAAAACTAAGTGAGAATGACAATTCCTAACATAGCCTCCTTTGAAATAGACGAGCTTACAACTGAATTTGACTGAGCCAAATTTGGCTTCAGTCGTGACATTCAGTCAAATTCAGTGGTATGCTCGTCTATTTCAAAGTAGGCTCTGTTGGAATATAGCAAATATAATTTGATCCGAATTGGAGCAATCCCGAAATTTTGTCGTTGAGTGTATTCAGAGTTAGTTATTTCAAATGTTTTCAAGGTTATGAATACATGCCGTATTTTCTCATTACATTTATGACGAACAGATCTGTCATCTCGACGAACATGCACGAAATCAGTTGTTAACAGTCAGTAAGAAACATGTGTTTCCACTTGCCATTCAGTTGGAACCTTTCTATGGGAATTGGGAATGAGGGGTTATACCTCCTTCGGTGAACCGAATCATGAAAAAATAAATTAGTCCCAGTTGAATACCAGCAAAACTTCTGATGAGTAGAAAAAATTTCTGAAAAACTCTGCAGGCGCATAAATAGGAATTATGACCTTGGTCGGGATGTACATCTGGGGTACAAATTTCATAAAAGACGAGATGACATCTTGTACCACACTACTCAAGACGGTGCAGGTAGCGAAAGGCTAACTGGGGGTGCTTGCGGGTACAGAATTCACACTCAATTTTTTTCAAGGGTATGAAACGAAAGAGTCTATCCGGATAAGACCGCAAGCAAACTCCGTGGGTATTAACACTATTAACACCTCATAAATTTCCAAGAATCGCTGATAATCATACTTCTGAGGTATATCAGCGCAAGGTCGATACACATTTGAGGGTCCCATCCTCTTTTCCGATAATGCAGACGTTCATCTTCGTGGAAAGTTCAGTTTTATAGCTGTGTAAGGGTTTATTCTTGGAAACATCAAAACCTCCCAATGGAATTAACGTAGCAGATAATAGTTGTATGTTCGTGCTAAAAATAGATTCATGAATTTCAAACAAATAAAGGGTTTCACAATAAGAGGTGTTAAACGATTAATGATGATGAGACCTATGAATATTAATTCGGTGATTTTAAGCAGGTTTCTAGGTCCAAAAATAATTCACAATCACAAAACCATAAATTTGGAAAGAAGGCCAACTAGTTTTGATTTTATTTAAGAATCTTCATCAGGGATTTGAAATGGAACCACATACACTACAATTATTTAAGATATTTGAAATATTAATCAAAAGATTGAAATCACATTTTTTACACTTATTTTCAACATATACAAACAAACAAATATACAGTATGGTGTGAATGAAACGAATAAATTCGTTATTTCGTAAGCCGGTGACTCCAAGGAAAAGTCCCGAAACCCGTCGATTTTTATTTTCAAGCAGGCTATTCGTAAGGATACCTTTTTATTTTTGACGTCATCTACATATATGAGCATGATGACTACATCGCTGAAATTTTCAAGAGGTAATGTGGGTGTTGTAATACATTATTTGAAAGGTCTTTTGAATATCTACCTATTCAGCCATATCAATATGTACAGTAATTGATTTGCGTATTGTCACAAATATTATTAATGAAATTTCAAGAGATTTCTTTAATAAAATGTATTAAGTATTGGTATGATGTATACAGGGTGTTTCACCATAAACTGGACCAACATATATAGCCGTATAGGGTGTTTAATGTCAACTTTGAGCAATATTCTGTGAACGGTGGTAAGTTATGCGTGATATTTGAAATAACGGTTGCTGGTCACATCTCAGTATTTTTTAGGGCTCAATTCAATTGTTTTGTAGAATTTGGAAAAAAAATGGCGGAAAACCTGCAAAGTTGGAATTTTTTTTTCTTGGTTGCCAATTCGGAAAGCATAATCTCAACGTACTAAATTTTCTAAGATATTCCGTAAAAACAATTTTTCAAAATTCGAACTCAACTTTTTTTTCACAAATTCTTGGAATTTTTTATGGTTGAACTATCTTCAATTCTGAATACTTGAGTGAAAACAGAATGAAAAAATATCAATTGGTTTTCTTTTCGTAGCCATCCATAGATTACGCTCGGAGAATTTTCATAGTTTTCATTCGAGAAACTGGAGGCCTTACGAAGGTCAAAATTGTGCTGATGGGCAGCCAGAATGACTCAGATTGAAGTATGAAATTATAAACAAAAAAATTTGTTTTTCAAAAAACTTTGGTAGGAATCGAACTCTACGGAGTATCAATTGGATTAATTCTAATCCTATAAATCTCCCTTACCGAAGCAACACAAGTAAATCAAGAGTGTAGAGTTCGAATCTTACCAAAGATTTTTAGAAAAATAAAAAAACAAAAATTCTTTTTCAATTTTTTTAAATTTTTTCGAAAAAAAATTTTTTTGGTTCATAAATTCATATTTCTATCTGGGTCCTTCTAGCAGCCCAGCGGCACAATTTTGGCCTTCGTACGGCCTCCAGTTTTTCAAATAAAAATTATGAAAGTACTCCGAGCGTAATATTTGGAAGGCTACAAAAAGAAAACCAATTGATATTTTTTTATTCTGTTTGCACCTAAGTATTCAGAATTAAAGATAGTTCAACCATAATTCAATCAAGTCCTCAAAAATACTAAGATATGACCAGAAATCGTTATTTCAAATGTCACGTATAACTCACCACAGTTATCAGAATATTGCTCAAAGTTGACATTCAACACCCTGTATCTTGGTTATGCGTCGAAAACGGGGTATATGTCAATGGGCAAAAATGACTTTCTCGATGTCATCTACACGGCTATATATGTTTGTCCAGTTTATGGTGAAACACCCTGTATATTGACACACAAAAATAAATTTCTCATTGTATTTTAGCTGAAGGTAAACAATTTAAGCACTTACTTAAGGTTTCAGTGTATTAAATGAATAATGCATATTAAATATATTTATTGTAATAATAAAATTTCATACATTTTCTCAACAAATACAAAAATCAATTACTGTACAATGTACATATTGATGTGGCTGAATAGGTATTTCGAAGACCTTTCAAATAATGCATTACAACACCCACACTTCCATCTGAAAATTTTAGTGATGACGTCATCACGCTCGCATAGATGCCGTCAAAAATAAAAACATATCCTTACGAATAGCCCGTTTCAAAATAAAAATCGACGGGTTTCAGGATTTTTCGCCCGTTCGCCGGTTCACGAAATAACGAATTCATTCCTTCCATTTGCACCATACTGTATAAATGAGGAAATGGGTTCGGAATATTGTGTGAATTTCCGACTTACATTTTCACTTTGTGTGGTTCCGTTGTCAACAGTTCTGATGACAAAAATTAAAAATTTGGAGAGGACAACAACTGCTCGCATGGAGATACTCGTAGATGATTCTGGAGTATAATGACATCAATCTTCTAAAGTCCTCCATGCGAGCAGTTGTCCTCTCCAAATTTTCAATTTTTGACATCAGAACTGTTGACAACTGAAGCACACATATTGAAAATGTAAGTCGGAAATTCACACTATATCCCAAACCTATTTCCTCATTTATTATGTTTGTTTGTTTGTTTGTTGATGTTGAAAATGAGTGTAAAAAATGTGATTTTAACCTTTTAATTTTAATTTCAAAAATCTTAAATAATTGTAGTGTATGTTGTTCCATTTCAGAGCCCTGATGAAGATTCTAAAATAAAATCGAAACTAGTTCCCCAAAAAGATGGTTTTGTGAATTATTTTTGGACCTAGAAACCTGTTGAAAATCATCGAAATAAGAGGTGTCATTGGAATAGACCGCTATTCTGGTAGATGTCTCTTTTGAAGCTTTCATTTTTGACGTTTGACAAGCAGAAACTGCGATTTTAATAATTTCAATGCGTTGTAGAAGCCTGTATCGTCCCATTGTGACACCTACCGAAATTAGAGGGCTTTTCGAAATAACACCTCTTATTAGAAATCCCTTTACATCCCGCACAGAAGTCTTTGTGATATAATTTGTATGAATCAATGATAGTATCTGACAATTTTTAGACAATTCGATTGATTTCACACAGGAAAACATTTCTGAAGTGAATACTTTTGTCAAAAAAAATTGAGAATCAGGCAATAACTCAACAATCGCTTGATGTGGTTGCGCATATCATACATCAAATCATTGCAGAATTAACCGAAGAATAAATCACATCCGTTTTCAGTAGAACCGGAAGTAGATTCCGCTTGAAAATATTTTATAAATTGAGTTCATCTACTCTAAAACAAAAATACAAAATTTTTAATTTGTATCGCAATTCCTTCCCCGAAAACTTCTAATGAAACACTTAAAAAAATCACCCTGTATACCATATTTCAATAAGAACACTAGTTCATTTCATGAGTGGTAAGAACAAAACTCTCCAACTCAAATTGAATCTCGAATATTCTATTCTTCATTACGCTATACAGGGTCTTTCACGAGGAACCTCACCCATATTTATACGGGAAACTACTGAACGTATTTTCATGAAATTCAGCACTTATAAGTATTTCACGATGCTGATGAAATCTAAAATATTTTCAAGGCATGAGCACCTCCGGTTTTTCCGGAAATGACGTCAACTTCCGTTTTTCAAATAAGAACACCATTTTTTTATTGCAGAAATAGATTCCTTAGAAAATTTCAAGTTATTTTGATGTAACATTCTTCAGTTTTGGTTGGAAAATTCTCTCTGAGCGGGAAAATTCGAAAAAAAAATCGAAAATAGAGCTCCGCTGAAACAAGAATAACTTCGAGGTTTTTGGATGGAAAATTTTTATTTTTGGGATTTTTCAAGATGTAAGATTGATGTATCCACCTTGAAAATCGAAATCGCGATTCATGATACAGGGGGTGAAAAAATCGCTTTCAAAGTTAGGGATGACAAAATCGTGAAAAATCAATTTTTTCAAATTAGAACCCCATTTTTTTATGGCAGATGTTGAATCTACGTTAAAAAATAATGTGAGTGTATGCATCACACCCTTGCCCTAAAGTGGATATTAACTCAGAAAATATCCATTTTAGGGCAAGTGTGTGATACATATACTCCATTCACAATTATAAAATCACAACTCTGGCCATGGTTTCGTTTTCAGGAATTGGTGCTCCTGATGAAAAATCTGTGCGCGTACATAGAATATCGTTTATGACGAAACGACGATGCCAGTTTTTCTGTTTACATCAAAGTAAAAGTATCGAAGATTTACCACATTCTGTTAGTTCGAATCGATTGGCGATTTTGGGGCGAAATATCGATAGGAAATCGCCTATTTTTCCGTTCTTCGTCGTCCAGAAGAAGTTTTCCGTCGATATGAGAAATTTCGTGCCAGTGTCATTTTTTCCTCTCACGAGTTTTGGCGTGAGTACGAACGGCAAATTTGAATTGGACCAAAAATCGATTTATATGCATAAATAAAGCGAAAGTAAGTACTAATAGACCTTTTTACACTTGATAACGAAGTTTTTTTTAGGTATCTGGCCGTTTTGAAAGATTTCAAACGAAATTCCGGCCCCCCAGAAGTTTGGTTAGTTTCGGTATCGTTTTTGATGCTAAAAATTTATTTGGAATGTGTAAATGGACAAAAAAGGCTTCCTTATACGATCTTCTAACGAAAGCGATTGGAAAATATGGTTCAGCTAGGATTTTCGAGGAATTATGAGGAAAGAACTTGCAGAATGAAATTGCACGATTTTCGTAAGTACCTAAACGGGTTCTGGATGGCCATCATCGGTCTGTAAATGATTATTGTTGATCGTTTTCTCGTTTCAGAAAAAAACACGTCGAAAAAGCTAAAAAAAAGAAGAAATATGACTATATTGCATTCCACAGTTGGTGAATTCAGATTCCGATGAATTGAAATGTGTCACTGGAGCTTTCATTCATTTGCCGAAAGTAGAAATAGGCTATATTGAACCAGAATACATCGGTTTTTTCCATATTCCAGGAGTTTGTGTCTTATTTTAGAACAGGTGAATGATAAATGTGTAGCATATGTTCGACCTATTCCAATTTATTTGTACAAGTAATGTGGTAGTAATGTATGAAAATTTTTCAATCTAATAAATTACTATACAATCAGAATATTTTACTCCTTGTTCATAAGATCAAATAAATAAAATGTCGTCAAGTCTTGAACTTTCAGTTCAAGAGGATAATAAGCATTAAATCTTCACAAGCATGCATATGAAAATTATATGAAAGCAATGCAATTTGTCCATGGCGAAAAATAATATATTTCAACAGTGATCTCTTGTACTTTTCATGCAAATAACTAGAAAAGGAATCCTTTCTATCAATTCATATAAACGTTAATTATTTTCGTCCATCACATCTTTTCCAATTCATTCACATTCTGAGAAATACGCTAAGAATGTAGAAAGGGCAACATAGTGTGGACTTGGAACATAAAAATATTTTGAAAAACGTCATAACTTCGATACAGAGTGGAATGTGTCAAATTTCCAAGGCCAGAGTTGTGATTTTATAATTGTGAATGGAGTATACACTCACATTATTTTTTAACGTAGATTCAATATCTGCCATAAAAAATGGGGTTCTAATTTGAAAAAATTGATTTTTCACGATTTTGTCATCCCTAACTTTGAAAGCGATTTTTTCACCCCCTGTATCATGAATCGCGATTTCGATTTTTAAAGTGGATACATCAATCTTACATCTTGAAAAATCCCAAAAATGAAAATTTTCCATCCAAAAACCTCGAAGTTATTCTTGTTTCAGCGGAGCTCTATTTTCGATTTTTTTTTCGAATTTTCCCGCTCAGAGAGAATTTTCCAACCAAAACTGAAAAATGTTACATCAAAATAACTTGAAATTTTCCAAGGAATCTATTTCTGCAATAAAAAAATGTTGTTCTAATTTGAAAAACGGAAGTTGACGTCATTTCCGGAAAAACCGGAGGTGCTCGCTCATGCCTTGAAAATATTTTAGATTTCATCAGCATCGTGAAATACTTAAGTGCTGAATTTCATGAAAATACGTTCAGTAGTTTCCCGTATAAATATGGGTGAGGTTCCTCGTGAAAGACCCTGTATAGAATGTTCAATATAATGATATTTAGATTCCTAGGTAACAAATCAAATTTCTCAAAAGATTAGCTACCCGGTGAACAAAGATTTCTGGGAAAATACTGCTTGTTTAAAGTGTGAATCCAAAATAACTATTTTATAGTTATTATGTTTTCAGAAAATGGACATCATGAAAAGTGATTCAGAAGTTGAAATCCTCAAGAAAAGCATTAAACCCAGTATTTCATAAAATATCGAGATCTTTTTCAGTTTCTCCAACAAAAAGGTAGATACAGTTAGCTGCATGATCATTTGGCCGAAGTCAAATTTAATATTTTTATATTCTGAATCCTGGTTCATCATGACGATTTTCCCTGTCTATCTTTACCTCTCGAAATGAATCCTGCGTAATCTATGAAAATACGACTCCCAAATTCAATTTTCATAACGTCAAGTCAATATCCCACTTTTGTTCGTATGAATAACATCCGTTCCATTCCATTTAAAACCGGAAATTGTTCGTTGTTGGAAGATTTCAAGCAACTCAAAGAACTGACAGTGGAAAATGGGAGCCGCGGATTTCCCTCTTTTTTCCTGACATAAATCGTTCGAATATCTAATGTCTCGTGCCGCGTGTTTCTGTAATGCATAAACATGAATCACCCCGATTTTCCGAGTTCGACGTATTTTTACGGATCTAATTTTCCTCGCCGCACAAACGATTTTCACTTCACAATTCTTCGGTTCGGCAGCTGAACGGAAGATTCGAACTTTGTGTTTTTAGATGTTGGGGCTTTTCGTGTCGAATCAGCTGAATGTATTTCGTTTGAATTGAATGCCAATTCGGTTTATGCAATTTTCTGTATCTTCGTAGCTTGAAAGCAGGCCTATTCATAGATATTGAGATCTGGATTGTGCTATTCCTTGGCTTGAGATAGTAGGATTATGATTTGACTTAAATCAATGATTCTTATGTATAGGTACATGGAATATTCATCATTCAAGAAGTCCTCTATCAGATCAAAAAGTATCGAGTAAAAATTAGAACAGTGCAAAATCTGAGTTTCAGGAAATTGACTTGAGATAGTAGGGTTATGATTTCCGAAAAATTAATGATTCTCATGTTTACATGGATCATTCATCAATGGAGCTTAGTCTTCCCTGTTAAATATTTTCGAGTTGAATTTTAATTTTACAATATCTGAATTTCTGGGAAAACTGCTTGAGCTAATCGGATTTTTTTTGCCGATGTCTATATTATTATTATTGAATAAAACAAAATATTCGTGGGATAGCAGTCAAAGGTGATATCAAATAAGAAGACTCTTTTATCCTAACTGGTCAGACGCGACGACCTTTTGGCCTTTCATTATTATTATTATTATAATTCTCTCCTTGATGGTTAAATGTAATGCAGAGCAAAGAAACAGGCAAGCATTTCACTCACGTGGAATGATGACGATCATCGAGTTCATGAATAACGAGATGCGAAAAGACATCGGAATAATCTTCATCAAATATCTATGGACATAGACAAAATAAAATATCATACCGAATTCTTCGGTTCCACCATAAAATTACCTTCCCTACTTTTTGAATCGATCCTCTGAATTCAAGATGGGTAATGTAAATCCATTATAATACTGTTGTACTATGGTTCACTCGATCATTCAATTGTACAGGGTGAGTCTTTGACTTTTAGGTACATATATTTTAACTGTAGATTCCTCTCATCAAATGAAACACTTCCATTTTTCTGAATTCGGTTTCGTTTGAAATATACAGGGTGTCGAAAATCTATGAAAAAAACACTTTCCTGTTAATATCTTCGGAACCGTTATTTCAAATGAACTGAATTTTGGTTGATTGTTCACTCTATTCATGATGCATATCCCTCAATCAAAACCTATTCAATATTTCTTCTGGTATGAAAGTTACATAGAATTCGACTCATAAATCCACGCAAAAATACGATAAAACCACTTGAAAAAAAACGTATTAATATTTTCGAGAGACGCAATCATTTTAAAAAATAAAAGTATTCTTATGTTTTTTTGATAAAACTCGTCGTTTTCGAGTTATTTCCAATTTCACACGACAAAATTAAAAATCGAAAATCATAAGAATAATCTGGATGCTTCCCTGGATTTATAATATCACAGAATGGCTGAACTTTATAAACTAAATGATGGAAATGATGAAAAACGTTAGAAGTAGAGGTAGGTATGTAATAATAAAATACCACAAATGTGGGAGATAAAATTGAATTCTAAGAAGCATGAAATTATACATTTTATACGCACAGTTCCTATAAAAAATTTATTGTTACCGGTACATATTGAAAAAAAAGTCAATGGAAAACGAAATTCAGATATTGATGATGAATGTCCCATACAAACCACGTATTGAATTGAAATTAATGCAAAATGGAATGATACTTAGCATAACATGATGTGTGGCGATGTTTCTACCTGAACAATATGCTCTTGGAATTTTGAAAACTCTAGACTACACGGTTATTATCACATTAATTCACTTTCACTGAAAGTCTTCACATCACCTGTTTGCATTCTTCTCTGTAAATAAACAAATCGACAAATCTTAGTCCATCACGCCGCTATGCGCATGCTTCATTCAACAACCACATACCAACTGTTTGGTCTGTGGAACAACGGTTTGTCTTGTCGCGCACCGTTATAGGCGACTGAAATTAAGATCATAGCGCCATATCGGCGAGAATCAGAACCACACGTTCGGCATTTCCAAAGAGGAACGACTAGACGCCATTAGCGAAAAGTAAACAAAACTAGTGCCCTTGCGTTAGTTTAACGATAGGGGGCCTACTGCTTCCTTGTCTAAAGAAAAAATCAACACGATCTGGCATCGTCTTCTCAAAAGCTCTGTGATAGCTCTGTCATAGAAGATGGGTTAGGTTAGGTCATTGACCTTGAATCCTATCACCAAGGTTAATGGAGTGTTAGTTTAGTGAAAAACAATTTATTACAAACTAATTTTCAGGAAAATCGAAGAAGGAACTTATTTTGGTGGGAGGAATATGGCTTTTCGATTGCAGAAATAATCGGACAAAACTGAGTGTTAGGAAATATCGTGTTTGCAATATTTTTATTCCAACAAGGTTAGTGCTTGAGTATTTCCTAAATGTATCAACTCAATTTCAATAAAGAAATTAATATGAACTTTGTATCAATTCCAGAGAATCGTATCAGGTGCGTATTAAGCCCATTTTTTTTAAATGTCTATGTCTTTTTAACAGAGCCAAATTCGAAAAAATGGAAAATGAAAGAAGGTTTCTTTCGACCTCAAGAATCTTTAGTTAAAATAGATGTAGGTACAAGTCGAACCTTGTAAATGCATCTTTATTCAATTCATCTGATGGCATGTCATAATGACAACATTATGTCACTCAATTTTGATGACATTAGGACGCTCATTATGGTACCCTTATGTAATTCAATATGAAAATCATGTGATGGTGGGATCAAAAATGTTATTCAAAATCTGCAAAAATGAACCATACGATTGCCAAAAACAATGTCCGTTATATTCTTCAGGGTGGGTGAACTTTTGGAAAGGTTTCAATTCCAACGGGTTTTTTTGTGCATTCCTCATTTTCACAAGTGACGAAAAAAGTCGATGGTTTGTGTTGTGAGGTCGTTTATTCATTCTCATTAGTTACATATTTCATATTGAATTCTGGGATATTCCCCGATGTAACAACCTCGGTGGCTTCGTCAACCAGCAAAATTGTCGCATCTGGGGCTCAGAAAACCCAAGAGTTATTGTTGAAAAGCCTGCACTGAGAGAAATCTTCATTTATATTTAATGAATTTTATTTATACTTAACAAATAACTGTTTCAAATATGGACTAACTTACCTGTATTAATATTTAACATATGATTTCTTACAGTGCATTTCTTTAATGCGAACAAACGATTATTTTTCATTAAAAAAATATTATTTACTGGGTATACTTTATATTTTCTTAGTGAATAAATATTTTATAATATTCAAAAAACATTTTGTAATTATGATCATATATTTGTTATAATTAAAGCAGCAGTATCATTATTTCAAATAAGTCATTTTGTTATTTAACTTATTAATTTTTAATACCTTAAGTCCATTCTTTATATATAAAATTGACATTTTAAATGATGCCATATAATTGTTAACTGGTTGCTATTTGATTATTGATTATTAAGATGTATATAATAAATAACAAATGAATAAAAAACAATTGCTCTCATCTATTTATTTCAGAACTCAACAATAAACACAATACATGTTTGGCATATAACAAAAAAATATTATTTATTCTGTTTTGTGAACATTTATAGCACACAGGCCATTAGATAAAGTTTCCAACCCGCGGAATTAATTCATTTAGTGCAGTCTTGCTCTCCAACAATACTTCGAGAGTGACGCCTTCATCTGAAAACACGTTTTTTAACATTATCTTATTGATGAAGAATTATCTTCCAATCAAAAAACTTAGTTTTGAGACAAGAAATTTTAGTGGATATCAAATAGTTTCTTTGTTATTAATAAATATTTTAACAGTCAATATGCTAGGGAAGACGCTTTTCAGAACTTTCCAATTTCGATAATAATGTATTATTATTATCTAGTCCTCTAGTAAACATGAATGTGAATCAAATCAAAATAGCTATATCCCAGAGGGACCGAGAATTACAAACCTCTGAATCTCTCCACATATTCACCCATTTCCATTTGTAAATTCTAATCACTGTAAAAATACACTGTTCGTTTCACCGAAACACGACGCTATAGATATTACATTAAAAGCGTTAATCTTTAATATCTATGTATAATGTAGCACTTACTCAACATTGAATCTCTGAATCTGAAACAGTGAAACTGCAGTCAGTCGCAGTCGCAGATCGCCACGCCGAGGAATAAACCGCGAAATGAAACGCATGCGCCAAACCAAGCCACAGCACCACCACAGATTTCAGAATAATCTGAGCACCACAACCACTTCCACTAGACACTCTTTTCTTGTATTAGCCAGGCGCCAGACTGACACAGTTGGCCGACGTCATGCGTCATGTTGAACGAACTCCTTCAAACCCACCCCACCACTGCCGAATTCGTTGATTATAAACTAATTTTGAATAACAATAAAGGAATATGGGGAAAAAAAATCAAATATGTTATGGTTTAAATAATAAATTTTCGAATATTTCCAAGGAAAATGTATTTTTCATTGTTAGAAAGAATTTATTGACAATCAAATGAATATATTGACTACTAAGAAATTTGTTCTACTACATTAAATGTTGCTATAGAGAACCATTTTTTCACATTTAGCCTGTGTTTTTCGAAAGCTTTATTTACTGTGAAGAAACTTTCTTTTCAATAAACAAATCTGCCGCTAATAAATCAATATTAGTCATTTTGGCTATTATTTCTCTCAGTGTGTCTATCCTCAACTTGAGACTGTTTGGTGCGTTTATGGTCCGGTTTATGTTATGCAGGAGCAACAGTTAATCTTTTTCGGGAAAAATTTCCGGACTCTGTTATTTCTCGAAAAGGTAATCACAATTGACCACTGACATCTTGTGATTTAACACCTTGCGACTTCTTCCTTTGGGTCCATGTGAAAGGAAGGTCTATGCCAAGAGCCCAGCCTCGATTCAAGAACTCAAAGATGGAATTCGTTATGGAAAATTTCATGAAAATGATATGATCCAGTAGTCGTGGTTGTGGTGGTGATTTGTCTGATGATGTTATTTTCCATCATAAACGGCATACCTTCCTCTTCATGACGAAATCTTCCGATTATTTATCTAAAGAAATGGCATTTTTTTAATGTCAAAATAATACCCCTCCCCGTGAAATCCTCCATATGTTGGCTAGAAACTTGTAAAATACATACACAAAATATAGCCACCCATTGAGTGACTCAAAAAGAAAAAATAATCGGTTTCCCGAAGTGTATTTACAGGAGGCCTCTCATGCTAATAAAATGAAGATCCTGTAGGGCATTTTGCTTTCAGCTCGTGCTTCTCATGTGATTCATTCTTATATTATACCTACTTTCCACTTTGTCCAAGCTCTCCAAATGTGGCGTCATGTCGTTTCGAAGTGTGGGAAAACTGGGAAAAGTTTTAATGCATGCAATTCTTGTTGCCATACGAGTTCTCTTACAATCATACAGGAAAAGTTTAGATAGAAAAAAACCCCACTCAACTTAGGCAATTCAGGTCGTGAACATGTATGAGGAAAATTTCATAAAAACCGTCTGCTGAATCACTGAGATAAAGTCGTTCATCAACAAATGAACTTTATTATGTAGAGTGTATATGAATAGTTGCGAAAACTTTTTTCAAGTCCCCATTGCTCAGTTACAGGCCTTTAAAGGTGGCATTCGAAAAAAGTTTTTGATTTTTTCTTAAAAATCAGAGGATATTTTCAACATCAAGAGTAAATGAATATCATCCAACGATGAATATGGTTGATGAATATGAAGGTGGTGTTGATGTGGAAAAACTCTATTGGTTCATGCAGGGTGGGCTTTTTGAAACGAAACAGAGGAGATAACGGGCGGAATACATTTATTTCGAAAAAATGCTCGGACACGTCGATTTTTTTTTCGAGGGAGACAACTTTTGAGGTCAAATTCACAACTATATCGCTTCAACCCTCAGTGTTAGGACACCAACCCCTAAATTTTGAATAGGAAAGATATGGTGAGTAATACCCCATTTGAAAGGTCCTTTTATCCTGAATTCAGGATATTGATTTTTTTATTTGATTCATTGATTCTTGAGATATTGACATTTGAAGTTGAAACAAAGATGTTATTGTCGTCAAGCAAGCTGCCTGAATCAATCGAATTTATTATTCATTCATTCTGTAGATTTGATGAAACTCCATAACTGCCATACACCAGACATCAAAATACAAAGTTAAAATTTTAACAATGAATAATTAGTCAAATAATTGATGAATTCAATTCACATAGCATGATTAGCGGAATGAATGGTACTCTACGAAATTCAAAATTGAATATCTCGAAAACGAATGCGTTGAATGAGAAAAAAATTATTACGCTGAATTCATGATAAAAAGGCCTTTCAAATGAGGTATCACTCACCCTATCTTTCCCATTCAAAATTCAGTGGTTGGTGTTCTAACACTAAGGGTTGAAGTGATATAGTTGTGAATTTGACCTTAAAAGTTGTCCCCCTCGAAACAAAAATCGACGTGTCCGAGCATTTTTTCGAAATAAATTTATTCCGCCCGTTATCTCGTCTGTTTCGTTTTGAAAAGGCCACCCTGTATTATACTACCAGGATTAACTGGTTTCTACCGAAATTAAGCTTAGGATATGCTCTTAAAGTTTGTCGACAATTACATTTAGTATATAAAATGTTTCCTAGATTCTCAGATCAATACTTTATCATTGATCCTAGCCTCGATTTGAAAACACCATTAGCATCTTTATGATATTCTAATTTTCATCTTCGTTCAAAAGTTAAAACTCTCAATATGTTGATCTTTCTAGATTTTTCCTGAGCAGCACGTCTAGAAGAAGAACGGTATAGCCGCAGAATAAAACGAGTTGGCATAAACGTAACTGGAAGAAAACGCAAACAGTTTTCCAGTCGAATTCCGGGGGATTATTCAATTTACTCACATCTACAATAAACATGGAATCAACAACATGAAGGATTCATCCGATAAAATTGTACGAAATGTATGTAAGTTCCTCTCCACAAGTTTTCGAAACATTCTGGAGGAAAAACGAAATGAATTCTCATTCGTCAAAGTTATTTGATCGAGTTAAACAACTTCACTCGGTTGTATCTCATCTGGAGTTCATCTCTGGGGTTTTCGAAGTAGGAGAGTTGAAGGAAGAGATGGCTACCCTCCCCTTACTGCTGACTTGATTCATGGGAAAGTTGAGGATTCGGACACAAACTTTCGCGGTGTTGATACGGATTTGACGATGATACTATCTGGCAGCTGGAAGAGACGTTTTTAATGTTTGTTTTGGTGAACTTTTTCCTACTCTATACGAAGATAGGATTAGATATAATGCCTTCTTCATTTTAAGTCGCAGAAAGGAGGTAGTTTTGAATGTTCGTTGTGGTATTCTGTTATCTGTTGTCAGTTGTGAGTATACAAAACCGTTCAGAATCAATTCGTAGCTTAAGAAGCCTCCGACTATTCGTCAATTTACCCTTCAGAGCATCACTGCTTACTTTTGGATATATGTAATCGAAACTGATCCTGATTCTTTAATAGTCTTGGCAAACAGATAAAACTTCAATTTTTCGTCTTATTAAAAAAGAGAAGAACAAATAGTATATTATATTATAAGGATTAAAAGTGCATATTTTTTTTACGAGCAATGTTTGCAGTTGCGAGGCGGAGCGCAGCGCAGCCGAGCGAATGCAAAAAGTAAAAATAGGCACTTTTAGTCCGTATGATATATACCTACTATTTTTTCTCCAACCCAGTCAAATATCTGGTATTGTTGGTAAATATTGATTGTCAAGTAGACGTCAGTAGACTTCAAATTTCAATTAGAGAGCTCAAATGCATTTACTTTTAGTCCTAGGATTAAAAGTAGCGTTTTCAATCCTAGGATTAAAAGTGTTGCTATGCAACGAGCAAATTTTTGTACGGTAAGGGAATTGATGGCTTTTGCACCAGAAAATAGTACAAAAATGTCAACATTTTTCGATGGTTGGAGAAAAATATCTTTATAGGGCTCTGTGATTTTGATGAGCGCCGATAGTTTCAATAAGGACTTTTCCACCTAATACCAAGGATACGTCCTTCAAGCCACGAGATATCAAGACGATATCACAAGTTCTAGCCAGAAGCCGCAGCTACTGAATTTCCAACGCAGTAGCAAATCGTCATCTTGAATTGACTTGTGTCCTTTTGTACTTAATCCAGGGTTAACGGGTAAACCCCACCACTATTAATTTACTTTATTGAATTATGAAAGCGACCTTGGTTACAATGGGTTGAAATAATAGAGGAAAAGCCCTAGCGTTCCCTTATTTGGTTCTGGGCGTCTCATTTAACCGATCTCTCTGAAAAATTTTCTTCGCCTTCCTCATGGTCCAGATATTCAATGTACCCCCATCGGTCTGATTTTACTCTACACAAAATTGATGAGTTTTCTGCAGGCAGTCACTATCACGAAATACTGCCAATTTTATATGAATTCGAGTGAAAAACGAGTTCATAATTTGTCGCGATTTGGTGAATAATCGTGGTGAATCGCGTAAAAAATGTCAAAAATTCACGTTTTCCAAATGCAATTTTTGGATATTCAGACCAGAGGAAATGTATAAATGAATGGCGAGAACGTTACCTTGATGTCTGAAATAGAGTTCCCGATCTATCCTACTTTTTTTATTCATTTCCTAAGCAATTTCATTTTTCCTATTTGTATTAGAGTGAGTGCTTCTCATATATGAGAAGCACTCACTCTAATACAAATAGGAAAATATTTCGTATACGAAATATTTATTAGAGTGCGTTATAGGCTTGAGTTATTATAACTCATGCTACTTATTGGTTTATAGATAGTGTTACAGCTCAAAATCAGTTGAATAATGGAAATATTATTCTATGAGAGTAGATGAATAAACATTTTGATGAATACGTAATTACTACGATCTCTATGAAGGAACTACAACGTTGCGAGTGAATTTGACGGGAAAATGACTATAACCTAACATTTTCAAAATATACATGGTGAAATCTGTCAGAAAGTCATGGCAAATAAAAGTGAATGGAGATATATTATTTCATGGCGAGCTTCAGTTTGGTAATTGAAAGCGAGCCATGAAAAGTCCCTTCTCCTTCGAATGAAATATGTTATTTTATATTCAAACATTTTGAAATTCCTGGAAATCTGAATATCCTCTTCTGGATTGACATTTACGATCGTTTATAATTGAGTGAAAAATGAAACATTTGTCTCGTTACGGTTGTCTTGCAAAATTAATCCCTTGCATAACAACACTTTTCCTGCCGCGCCGGAGTGAAAAGTGAGCCATAGCAACTATTTCTCCCCCTAGGCGAAATGTGACATCATTATCGTACGTTTGAAAATAAAATCATTTAATATTATAGATCCTATACCTTCCAATGCACGTGGTGTCAATTTACATATCCTCATAATTCATTTTTTAATTAGTATATTATTCAACGAGCATTTTTTTTGCTATCATTCACGAGGATGAGGTTCACCAGACTAGTCGAGTTTGGTAAATCATCCAAGTATATGCGAGTAGGATATTCATCATTGTTCACGACTGTTGAATAAATAATTTCTATTTATAGGAACAAATAGTCGTTTCAAATTGGAATGAAATCTAAAAGAATTCTCTTGTCAGAAGATATCGGAATTTCTATTGATATATTTTGTGTTCGTCAGATTGAAGTTTGATGAAACTCGTATCACAAGTGGTTCATGGATGTCATAGTATTTGATGAAAGAGATGGATTAAAAACACTTTATTAGATAGTCGTGGACGAATGAATTCATTACGAGATTTTCTATGGAACGCATCATCGTTTCTATGGAAAACTGTCAATAGATAAAGAAAATCATTTCTGCATTTACTTTACCACACACCACCACTACGAGATTTTCTATGGAACGCATCATCGTTTGTATGGAAAACTGTCGATAGATAAAGAAAATCATTTCTGCATTTACTTTAGCACACATGCATGGGCAATGGGCATAAAGGGTTTACATTTCGCCCTAGGGCGTAAGTAATCAATTATGACATGGTACCCAAGCAATATAATGAAAATGATGATATGGTATGCATAAAATAATATTGGCGATCAAGAATATGAGTACTATGTGGATAATTCGACAAACTGCAATCGTTTTTCGTTCTTACAGATAATGGAAGCATTTGATGATTGCCTCTGTGAATGCATTACTATATTTATAGCCCACTGAAATGAAGGTCAAAAATCATTGATAAATAATAATCCAAACAACTGAATATTTAATCGCTCTGCACATACATTATGGATATCAAATATATTGTTTGCGTCCTTATTCCCATGTTAATTGTAGTGGAGTGCGAAAATGAAGTGAAACAAAACTTGAGTGTGTGTTTATATAAGTCATTCAATAAGAAAGTGTGCTCTGAGGGAGTTTCAATAGACGACGTTAAGAAAAATATAACAGATGATAAATACCTACTTCTCGAGATCACAAATAACGATATTCCAATACTACACAAAGGATTCCTTTCGGATATTAGCGAAATCCAGGAGATATGGCTGGTGAAAAGCAACATCTCAATTGTACAACCAGGTGCTTTCAGGAATTTATCCTACGTCTCCATGTCCCTGAATGAGAATCAAATCAGAAGGATTGAATACGGCGTATTCACGAATATGAGCGAGATTTCCTCGATATCCTTTGTGCATAATTTGATTGAATACATACACAAAAATGCCTTCGAAAATATGACGAATCTCAGGGAGATTAATCTATCCCATAACCGTTTGAAGCTTTGGGACTCTGACTGGTTCAATGGTTCTTCTTTGATGCATCTGGATGCCTCTTACAACCTCATTGAAAAATTACCTAATTCCTCCTTCAAATTTGGAAAGATACATGGGAAGACTGTGCATAAAATAAATATGAGAAATAACAAACTGAAGGTTCTTCTGAATGATACTTTTCTGGATTTACCGAACGTTAATTACTTATACTTTTCTTCGAACGAGATAAAGGAAGTGGGGGAGAATATAATGAAGTACACAAATGCCACCTATTTCGATCTCAGTAAGAACAAGATCGAATGTTTACCTGATAAACTGGAGAATGTATTTAGGGCGCAGTGTACGTCTATTAAATTCAACCCAATCAATTGTGTCTGTTTCAATAAGATGTCCAAATATCAAAACGACAAAGGTGTATGTATTTACCAAAATTTCAATAAATATTGTGAAGCTGGCACTAACTGAAATAAATGTGAATCCGATAACAAGTTTTTTTCTAAGATCCTTCAAATTGAATTCAGTCGAGGAATTAATGGCTGAATAGGGATTTCAGATTAGAAACCCGAGTTGGAATCTAGGATGAAGATTAATGGGTGGTTCGATACATATTACAGCAGTGAAATAGATATTTATTGAGGTGTTCTTTAAAAATATTATCTTCTGAAGAATCGTCCGAATTTTGTACACATTTCAAGAGGGATCTATTGCTTCTATCCCTTCCTTATGATTATTATCAGTAGTAATCAGGGCCGATCCTAGGGTGTTGGCCGCCCGCGTGCAGAATCCTTATGTGCCGCCCCAAAGACAAAAAAATATAATTTTTCTTGACATTCTTATATGTATAAATACAGGGCGATTTTTAAGTGTTTCATTAGAAATATTCGAGGAAGGAATTTTGATACAAATTCAAGATTCTGTATTTTTGTTTTAGAGTACATGAACTTGAATAGTGAAATATTTTCGAGCGGAATCTACTTTCGGTTCTACCGGAAACGAATGTGAACTTCGTTATTGCAAAAGCAACACCCTGTATATTCATACATATTTGAATTCTTCGTTTGATTCTGCACTTCAAGCAATTGCTGAGTTATAGCATAGCCTGATTGTCAAATTTGTTGACAGAAAGAGTGTCACAAATTAGAGTTAATATCTCCAAAATCGTTCATTGTCAGAATTTTTTTTTGCCACAGTGGAACAAGAGGAAGTACGCTGATACTTCTTCTTGTATAAATTATGAGGAAATATTATATAGGGTGTCTAAACAGGGCTTCAAAATGAGCCTCAATAAAACTAGGAAATCTAATTTTTTCAAATGAGAACCATATAATTATGTAATTCCGATCGATGGCTCGTCAAAAACTAGTTATAGTACGGTGTAATTAGACCTAAACCTCAACATCCAAAGTAAAAGTTTTCCTCCAACACCAAATTGCTCTACATAGTCCCCTTATTCTATGGTAAAAAGTTACACCATTTTGAGCGTCGGGTTTGGGGGTGAGGGGATGGGGAATTTGAAAGATCACTAGTTTTTTTAGTTTTTCGTAAATATTTCAAAAACTAAGCGGTTTATCCTAAACATTGTTATATACAAAAATGTTCTACGTTAAATTTTAAATAAGAATGGTCCCTTTCATAATCACTCTAAATTGTACGGTTCAAGAGTTACAGACGGTGTAAATGTTAACTTTTTCGTAATTTTGATAATTTTTAAAAAAAATAAGCTTCGTAAAAGAATGTTGCTATTTCAGTGGCCGGTGTTATGTTAGTGATAAGCCCTTGAAGGAACGACAACCTCACCACCTTATCAAGGGGCACTCTTTTTTAAGGGAAAAGAGGCTTCCACAGGCCTAGGCCATATAAACCTGTGGTACGGAGAAACCCACACTGAACTTTCTACGAACATTGCAACATAAATTCACTTCTGAAGCATAAATATCTTTCAAATTTGGAATGTTCAATGTCTTTATTAACTTCACTCATCCTGCAGCACATTATCCTCCTCCTCTAGCTCGTCGTCTAAGATGTTATTATTGTCCATGTTATCACATGCTTGGCCTGAGCAATTGCTGCATATGCTAGTGCAGTTTAGACCACTCCTTCTGCATTCACAATTACGAACGCATTCATCTTTGCAAGTACACATTATAAGGGACAGTAATTCCTGGGGGGCTGCAGGACGTGCTGTTGTAATTGATGTCAGGTGGTCGCCAATCTCCTTCCAACCCCACTCGAGTGGATCCTTATCTTCATTCAGCCACTGTTGTACCTGGTGGTAGGTCCTGAATGAATGCTGTCTGGACGCTCCTGAAGTGGGGGGTAGTGCATCCAACTTCAGTAATGCATGTATAGGCTGCTTTGCAATCGTTTTCAAGAAGGACTGGTAGCGGAGACAATCTAGATCTTCAGTGTTCTTGGCTCCACACATTGCAAGTAGGAAGTAATTTCCTGCATCAGCCACTGCACTGGGGTCGGCTTTGGGGTTGTTGAAGACCAGAAGTTTTTCACGAAGAACGGTATTGGCTTGAACTTTCCTATAAGGTGCAATTGTTCCCTTCTTATAGACAGCAGACACAGTGTCACATCCTGTGAAGGCGTATGTAACCAGAAGTACATCTTTCATATCCCCAATGCCTTGCTGAATGTCAGAAATAATGTACACTTTTTCCAGGTGATTTCCTTTTTTAGGTACGACCATTTTCAGTTTATTCCCTGAAGGTGCGTGGACAGTCAACAGTACTAATAAGTCTGTGTCATCACCAATAACACACGTTTGAACATCTTTCTTTGCTTTATCAATAGCTGTTAAGACTACTGATAGGTCAGCATCACCCGATGCTTGAAGAACCGTCTGCAACTCATGAACCGTAAATTTTACAGGGAATATGCATAGGACATTTTTAGTTTAAAATTTCATGTAGAATATTTTTGTATATAACACTCTTTGTGCTAAACAGCTTAGTTTTCAACCAATTTCCAAACAACTAAAAAAACTACTAAATTTCCTACTTTTTCTCCCCCTCCCCCCCAAACCCGACGCTCAAAATGGTGTAACTTTTTACCAAACAATAAGAGGGTTATATAGAACAATTTGGAGTTGGAATAAAACTTTTACTTTGGATGTCAAGGTTAGGCCTTTTTTTAGGTTAATAACACCGTACTATTAGAGTGTTCATTACATTTCATGTATTTAAAATCAGTAGTTTTGCCGTTATTGAATAAAATTCGAATTTCATGCACGACTAAAGCCAGGTTTCTTTGTCTAAACATCAGGTTTTTTAAGATTAAGATTTTCAAGTAGGCAATAGTAATAAGCATATGTCAGTTTTAAACTAGGATTTTTTCATTGAGTCATCATTCATTATCTGCTTTGTTTATTTGTCACATTCGCCGCAAATAAAGAACAGACTTTTGACATATCATTCTATTGTACCTAATTGTTATTGCTTGTTTTGCATAGTCCTTGATCGATAAAAATAAGTAAGAATGACAATTCTTAACATAGCCTACTGTGCAGGCACGTAGCGAGGGGGGGGGCCCGGGGGCCCGTGCCCCCCCCGAAATATCAAAAAATGCCTGTATATATCAAAAAATGCCTGTATATTTGACAAAATTTGCAATGTTTACTTATTGTGGCCCCCCCCCCCCCCCCCCCCGAAATTGTGGGCCCCCCCAGAAAGAAAATCCTGGCTACGTGTCTGCTACTGTGAAATAGACGATAGCATACCACTGAATTTGACCGAATTTCACGACTAAAGCCAAGTTTGGCTCAGTCAAATTCAGTAAATAGTATGTTCGTCTATTTCAATGTGGGCTATGTAAGGAATTTTCATTCTTACTTATTTTTATTGATCAAGCAAAACAAACAATAATAAAAAAAGGACACTAGAATGTGACAAATATAAAAAGCATATAATGAATGATGATGATGATGAATAAAAAATCTCAGTTTTGAAGTGACATATTTTTATTATTGTTATAGCCTACTTGAAAATTATCTTGAGAAACCTGATGTTTAGATAAAGACACCTGGCTTTAGTCGTGAAATTCGAATTATATTCAATAACACTCTGAGTAGTGTTTGACGAGAAATCGATCGGAATTACAAAATTCTATGGTTATCGTTTGAAAAAATGAGATTTCATAGTTTTATTGAGGCTCACTTTTGAGCCCTGTTTCAGACACCCTGTATAATATTTCCTCATAATTTATACGAGAAGAAGTATCAGCGTACTTTCTCTTGTTGTTGTAAAAGATTTGTTGAAAATCATATTTTTCAAAAACTGACATATAAAGGTGGCGGCCTGTGGCCGCCCCTTGGATCTGGCCGCCCGCGTGCGGGGCACGCGCTGCACACCTGCTAGGATCGGCCCTGGTAGTAATTTCCCTACGATATTCATAATGAATCTCGTTCCTCAGCATTCGGCTGCGTGCTGTAACCAAGCAACGAGCTCAAGAAATTTGTCCTATAATTATGAGGCATTTCATTTGTCTATACAGGGTTAAAAACAATTGTCTATACAAGGTTAGAATAATCCTGAGGTTACTTCTGAGAAAATGTGAGGTATTCAATTATCTACATTATTGTGAAAAAAATACAGGGTGTACCATTCGAAAAAATCGATAAATAATAATTTCAAGTTCTTCATATTCGGACTTTAATAACGGACACCTGTAAATGACAGGTTGATCGCTTAGGAACCATGTCAAGGCAAATCCTTCAACTAAAAACCTTTTAGTTCAAATTCATGCTACTATCTCTTCTGGAAATCGTCAGAAGACTTTTACTGAACTGCTTTTCCCTCACCTTTTTGCTGTTTTCTTCGAATGAGATCTGAACTGTTGGAAAAATGTCCCTAAGATTTTGCATCATGAAAGAGGTAATGAAGGTCTTTGAAAATATGTGAAAATATATGGGGTGATTCATTAAAAAAAATCATCCATTTCTTGAATAACATTTATCGGGGAAACCTTGTATATAAGAAAATAATTTCCTGAGATGCAGAAATAAAGGTACAAGAGGTCTACTTTCCGATGAAATCTCTGAGATGTTTGGTTCGGCAGCTATGGAAGAAGAACGCACTATTGCAGGACCCTGTATAGGGATTCTCATGAGTAAAATCATAAAGGCATCCAATTTTTCCGAAAAAAATCGAAAAAATACGTTTTTTAGTAATAATTTAACGAGAAGCATGAGTGCTGGTGGCAACAAAAATCCGAGTCGAAGATTTTTGCACCTGCACGAATGATTTCTGTAAAAAAATATCACTTTGTATTCTGTATTTGTTTCTTCCATTTTTAACACGGGAGAAATAAGATGCCCGATGGTATTTGACAAGACTATTCCATGATTAACAGATTAATCTGGATGCATAATGTAGAGGTATTAATTTGAAAACTAAAAAACTGGTAATTTATTCAATCAAAAAATACTACAAACTTAATTATTGCAATTTTCGGTGACAACAATTGTCCAGTTTTGCTGCGGGTAAACTCGAAAAAACTGCTGACAGCTGCTGCCTTACAGTGTTCCACCTAGAAAACATTTGTATTTCGAAATTGCGCGTTTCTTAGATTGGTGGAAATTAAGACGAGGGAAATAGTCGGCGGAAAATTTTTTTGACCGAAATATTGACAACTCAGCATAACGAATCATTCACCTATTTATTTATTAAAAGTATGTACAGGGTTGGCAAAATTGGTGCTACATGAACTGAAACTTTTTAACCCGAGGAGATAGAGAAAAATGAATGGCACCTTATAGTCCTCTTTTTTCGAGAAACTGATAATGCCATCAACTGCATTCCTCTATCTTCTTTTGTTTCCGAGTTATATGCCAAAATTGAAATTTGAGCGATTTCAACATTGGTCATTATCTCCGTTTCTGTTTATGCTAGGATGTTGAAATAAAAACATTATACAGGCACTTTTCTGATAGCAATCCAGTGACGTACTCTGATTTTTTCTTAGAGGTTTATTTGCTGAGTTATAACATAAAGTTGTGTTTTTTCTTATGGAAACGGTAGTTTGAAATGACTTAGAAAGAATCGCCATTTTTTTCCCGTTTCAGAATTGTATCATATGTTAAACATTGCCCTCAGATTCGTTAACATATTATTGAAAATATGGGCTGTATATGGAATTCGAATTATTGAGTAGGCTGAATCATAGAATTATTTGTCTATACGCATGGTGTAATTATTATTTCACAATTGAATCACTTGCTGCCTCACTTTTCTCGTTCGCTAAAATGAAACATTTCAACATATCATATTTTTCGTAATTTTGGAATATCGCCATAATGCCGCCAACGATGACTTCAAATTTTAATAACTGACAGTTGTTTCAAACAGAGATCGCACCATCAAGTATTCGAATGTGAATTAATAATTACACCATGCGTAGAGACACATAATTCTATGATTCAGCCTACTCCAATAATTCGAATTCCATATACAAACCATATTTTTCATAATATCTTAACGGATTTGACGGCGATGTATAACATATGATACATTTCTGAAACGGAAAAAAAATGGCGATTCTTTCTAAGTCATTTCAAACTATTGTTTCCATAAGAAAAACCACAACTTTATGTTATAACTCAGCGAATGAACCTTTTATAAAAAATCAGAGTGCGCCACTGGATTGCTATCAGAAAAGTGCCTGTATAATGTTTTTATTTCAGCATCCTAGCATGAACAGAAACGGAGATAATGACCAAAGTTAAAATCGCCCAAATTTCAATTTTGGCCTATAACTCGGAAACAAAAGAAGATAGAAGAATGCAGTTGATGGCATTATCAGTTTCTCGAAAAAAGAGGACTATAAGGTGCCAATCATTTTTCTCTATCTCCTCGGGTTAAAAAGTTTTAGTTCATGCAGCACCAATTTTGCCCAGCCTGTACAGTTGGTGAAAATACAATTATTAAAATTTTACTTAACATAAGATTCGTTAAAATTCTCTACTATAAAATATCTATTACAATACGTTATATTTATGATCTTGTTGTGGTGTGCTTGATCAGGATTTAAGTAGGATTTCATAGAATCAGTAATTTTCAGCAATTGCTGTTCTTCTACACAACTTTTCGCCAATTCGCTAATAGCGGTTATCGTACCATTTGTTGCTTTCATTTTTGCAGTCTGGATTTGATTTTAGGAACAGTCCTGGAGAGGAAATATTTTCCCCTTGTTTTGATATCATATTATTTAAAAGATGTACAGGGCAGCTTCGACTTTTACTATTGTAAACAAATCATTTACAGCTTGTACAGCTTTTAGAACCACCTCAGCACGTATAACTAAACACCGGATTGTTTTCTATGCGATTTCTTGGAAAGTCATCATTATTTTTTCTTATTTGAAAAAAAAACACCAGACAAGCAACTGCTTCTCCTCCTCGCCACGCTAATTCTATTCAGTAGCAATATGGTTTAACGCAGGAGTATTTTCATACCATAGCGAATATTATTCCGTAAATTTCAGACAAATTTAACGAATCTGAATGGGACGCTTACACGGATCTGCTTGTATTGTATAGTTTCTTCTGGGCTGGTTTGAATACTTTATTGTTAAATGGGCCAATCAATCATATATATTATGGTCATCAGCATCACAGTACTTTTCTTGCAAGTGTTTGCACGAAACTTTCTACATTGTCTTCACCTTTGCTTCTTAAAATTTGGTCCCGTGTTTTTTTCTCATATTGACCGCGAAATCTTTCAGTATCAACAGCAATTCTTCTGAGCTCCAATGTTTAATCAATTCATATTCTCGTTCGCAGCAAAATTTCATGAATATTTCAATAACCGTTATGAAATAACAGGTCCTAAGTGACTGACATATCAACGACCAGCTCAAACTTTGAAAGCTGAGATTTTTCAATGAGGTATTCAAGAAATAAGGGTATTTTGATATATTTCAACCCTAAAGGGGTGTTATAGAACATGAAAGTTAGTATGAAAACTTGAAAGATATTCGCAGCATCTCTCTGAATACGTCACACCCAGATCATAACAACATCCCTATTGGCTTCATCCGAACTGAGCTATAACGTCTTGCAAAACAAATTTTCAGATTTTGAATCACATCATTATGTGTACATCGAATCTAACTTCTTCATAATTATTAGTATTTTCGTTTTTTGAATGATAGTGTGATAATTCCTTGAAAGCTTTTTTACTAACAACGATAAAGTCCAAATTATAGAGTTGGTTCTCCAATCCACATTTCGTTCGTATCTACAAAAGCATAGATCAGCCGTTCTTCATTTAGACATTCCTACTTCAAATTTAGCTTCTCCCAAGTGTACCTATTAAATATTTCGAGTTCCTCAAACGCTCGTATTACCCAAACACGTCTCCACCGACTAGAGAAGTTTCCTTTTGCCTTATTATTTCTAAAGTTAGAATTGTAAATTAATTTGGGCATGCTTATTACGGCATTAGTATTTCAGCGCGCTGGAAATATATGGGTGAATGTTTGTGAAACGGGAAATTAGGGATTTATATGGCTTGTCTGTTCCAGGAGAAGCCTTGGATAGTCTAATTAAACATCCGAGGAAATGGGTACAATCGAACACGTATAGGTTGTGATTGAGGTCTTGAGAAGTAGAATGCGAACTGACTAACTGAGTGAATGCGTAAGATTATCGATTGGAAGTTGATGATTCTAGCACTCGGATTCTAGATGCAGCATGCTTAGGGGGAAATTGGGAATTGGATAGTAACATTTGAGGGCTATTGTGAAGAAAATTGTGAGAGCTTTCAACAGAAATCTTATTCGACCAATTATGCGTTATTCAAATATTGATTTATTAAATGCAGATAGGTACCTTAAAGTTTATATTACTCGATTGAAACTGAATCAATGCATTCGGTTAATTCTCAAGCACTAACACCTTATTGGAATGAAGGTGTTATATTTCTTAACAGAAAAAACGCAGTTTTTTACGATTATGTCTGCCATTAGGAAGCCATATTTATCTCTTAAAAATACCTTCCTCCTTAATGGTCCTAAGATTATTGTGTCAAACGATAATAATTTGCTCCTATTTTCCTCGAAAATCAAAAAAATATCTTATAAACGAAACATTTTAATTCAATTTATGATTCATCAAGCTATACCATCTATTTTGTATTCAAAACATTTAGATTCTATCAATATTTCACAAGAAGCTTATAGACATTTTGTTAACAAGGTGCCAGTAACGACCATATTTCTGAAATTAATGAAGCTAATTTTTCGGTAGATTACATAGTATGAATAGGTATCTTTTTTCCACAATGAATTTACGTGAAATGATAAAAAATTGTTTCAACATATTTCTTCTTTTACTGGAGAATCGTTTAAAATGAGAAAAATATAAGGGTACCATTTGAAAACAATATCTGGGGGTAGTTTTTCTAAGGGTGGGAATTATAACGACGGATTCTGGTAGAGTTTTTGATACCATTTAAAAAACTTGTTGTTCGAATTTTCTACCTCGTCTGAGAGCCGAGATATTGGCTGTTTGGAACATCTTGGGACACCCTGTATAGATAGATGCTCATATGTATCAGACTTCAATATTTTTTCGAAAGATTAAGATTAGTCTGGAAGAAAGTCCGCTGAAAGGAGCGAAACTGGGAAAAAAGTGATTTTCAATCTGATATCAGGGAATTTCAGATTCTAGGCAAGGATATCTCCCATCTGGTCGTTGGATACCTCCTATCTCAGGGCAATCTGATGTTATTCCCCAGGGTACAACTTACAATAATAAATCGAGGGATCGTCTGAAAGAGGCGTTCCAGCTTTTTTCAGTGTTCATCCACTTGGATATACCTAACATGTCTTAACAATGAATGGATCCAATCAGTAGCAAATACTGAATCAGTCTTGAATAAAGAGTACCTAATTATTGGAGGAGTAAATTACATTCGAAATGGATTTTATTCGTCATTTGTTGGTATTTTACCAAGAAAATTTTTTGAATACTAGAATGAGTATATTTCGCAATAGTACTCAATCAGGTTGATATCGACAAAAGCAATACAGTTTTATACATGGTGTTCCATCTCGGACGAGCCACCGCCCCGTATATTTCTTATCCCAAAGAGGTTTATTTTAGGTATTTTGAAGTATATTTGTGGCTTGAACAAGCAACCCTCTAAGAGGGGGCGCTTCCACCTCTCGGAATTAAATTGGGAAATAGGGAGTCATACCCCATTTGAAAGGGCTTGGAAGCCTTAGAAGAATTTTGATGAACCGTCAAAAATAAATTTTTCAACTCAAATGGGCCAACTTGAATATTTTGGTTATTTGCACATTTTTGTTGCACTTCTTACAAACTCAAAAAATCTTGAGGAAATCACATTCTTCAAAAAATTTTATTGTTCTATCATGGTTACAATCAAAAAATTAAATTTCCTTTGGTAAATCAAATGTTCAAATTGTCCCTCATTGACCATACAATAATATAATTCTTACTGAAAACCGTAGTTCAGCATAATAGACTAGGGCCTTCATGCTGGCCAACTGTTTTGTATAATAACTTTCCTCAAAAATTGGATGTTTCTATGAACAGTTTGAAAATGATTGAGATACTGCAGAACAGTAGAAATAAAAAATATGAATTTCATCCATTTCCTAAGAAGTAGCACTTGTGTACAAACCTGTTGCAAAATGTGAAACTGTCTATTATATAGGTGTTTTCTTTGAATTCGTGGAGATTATATGAAGAGTTTCAGTAAATTAATGTATTTATAACAGTGTATTGTAGTTCATTAAATATAGGTGTATAAAATGGCTTTTCCCTTCTAATTAGATAGAAATTCTACGAGGATTTCGAAGGAAATTAGGCAAATAAATGATTGTTTTGAATGTTTTTATTTGCATGGAGACTTACTGCAGAATAACAACACAAAAGGATTTGCACCTGACATAAACTATGATCTGGATGTAAATAAGTTCTGATGCCGCATGAGAAATTCAGATCATTGTACTGGAAAATCATCATAATCAAGTACCACACTTTTAAATTATAGAATATTGTTGAAATGTAAAGTGATAAATTCATCAATTCAACATGAAAACTTTACCAGTGAATACCACATGTCAAAATATCAGCTAAATACACGATATATTCACAACAAATATTGTTCGCAGTTGTTTGCCAACTCAAGGAAAATTGTCTCTATAAACTTCACAAACATTTTCAGTTTATAATAATAATACTGAAATTATTGTCTCTTGAATACTCTTTTTTCGATCTGGATATGAATCTGGAATTAACTTGACACAATCGTCATCGTGAAGGGAACAAACGCATATATTCTTTGCCGCAAGGTTTCCCATCAATAGTTTATCTATCCATGCTTTTCTCCAGTCCAATTTATTAAATATGCCAAAGGCATTAGTGATATCACTTATGCATATCTTGAGGATTGAAACATAAATCCTTTCGCTCAGATACTTCTATTCCCTCTTGTTGATAATTATGGAATCGAACCTTCTCAACAGTTAAAACATCACCAGAAAATAAAATCTTGGACTCAAGATATCCCCACAAGAAAATGTCCAGAGGGTTTTTGGCGAAAACGGTTCATCAAAATTGGGTTTCTCCAATCACTATGAGATAAGGAATAGACGGGGGGGTCGTCTGAGATTAAACACCCTGAATATAAATATAATAATACATATCCTTGGAAAAATCGTTTATTTCTTAAAGCACTTAGGGCACAAGTGAAGTGGAGATATAAAAGCGAACTACTTCGAAAGCTATAAGGAAGGGGTTCATAAATATGAAACTCTAATCTGATGGAAGGAGCACATTATTTACGGACAATGAACGCTGAAAGTTGGTATTGAGCACCCCTAATATCTGAATTACCTTCGTGCTCCTAGTTCAGTCCTGACAAAATGTTCACGAGCAGCTTATTAGAATCCTTTCTCAATCCTCACAGAGCGATGGAAATTTAGTGAACATAATAAATTTTTCAAGTAATGTGAAGCAACAGAAAAATGTTTCCAATTTGTGTGCACTCTTTCCATTTAACGAAGGCTATATCGTTAGAGTGTTAGACTATAGATATCATCACGATATCGCGGAAGAAAAGGGAGATTTGAAATTATTTCTGAATATTATTAGCAAAATACGTTGCAAAAATGGTTCGTATGTGTCTTGGTTGTGGTAAATTGGACTATTTGAATCCTGATTTGAGTTTCCACAGGTATGTCAACCCTTATCATTCTAAGTAACCAAAATGAGAAATTCACGTCCGTTAGGACCATCCACTAGGGACATACAATAAAAAGAGAAATGGACTAGCAAAGATCTACGGTGGACTTGCATGAGACTTCAAAGTAAGTACTTGCGAAACACCGTAGGGTAAAATGAATGTACGTCCAGATCTAATTTTCGAAGGAACGTCTGGGATGAAACGTAGACATTTGCCCGCTAGGTGGGACACTGTAGTATTACATTGTACTCAGTAGTTCCAACTAGAGAGTAATATAAGCTCTGCCGTTTCATTTGGTTGCTACCGTATGAGGGGATATGTGACACTGATGACGGCAAAGAAGCCAGAAACCGGCCTGTCATTTTCCTTCTGCGGTAGCAGCACGTTCCGGCGATTTAATTCTTGAATTAGATCTTTGCTAGTCCATTTCTTTCATTCTAAGTAACAGTGGCGCAAATTCTTCGATTTTTTGAATTTCACTTTTCAGATTCCCGTCTTATATTGAGAGGAAGAACATCAATTCTGAATTTAGCTGACTCAGAATATGTTTCAATGTTCAATTAATTGTAGGAATTTATCAAAAAGAGTTAATTCACTTTTAATTTTATTCTCATTCCTCAATCGACAATTCACTGGCGTCTTTCTTCCATAGAGGAACATTCTGTGGCAAAAATTCTCAAAGATATAAGATGAATTGATGGGTAATTACAAGAATCAAGAATAATGGAACATTATATCCCTCTGTTGGAATCCGAATATGTGATACGATTGTGAGGGTGCATAACATTTCCATTTCTAATATTTCTTTATTTCAAAAAAATAACAGTTTTATTTATTCATCACAAAGAAAGTAAACATAATAACTAAATTAACGAATTTGTTTACAGAGAAACTAATGATTTCAATGCAATAGTAACTGAGTTTCGGTTATAAATTAATAAGCCTGAAAGCTGAAAGCATTTCATTTATTTGATATTATGAACAACGAGTAAAATATTCTGACTGTATAGTAATTTATCAGTTTAAAAAATATTCAAACATTACTACCACAGTAGGTTTGTACAAATAAAATGGAATAGGTCAAACATATGCTTCATATTTATCATTCACCTGTTCTGAAATAAGACACAAACTCCTGGAATATGGAAAAAACCGATGTATTCTGGTTCAATATAGCCTATTTCTACTTTCGGCAAAGGATTGATAGGAATGAAAGTTCGCTCCAGTGACACATTTCAATTCATCGGAATCTGAATTCACCTACCGTTGAATGTAATATAGTCATATTTCTCCTTTTTTTAGATTTTTCGACGTGTTTTTTTTTCTGGAACGTGAAAACGATCAACAATAATCATTTAGAGACCGATGATGGCCATTCAGAACCCGTTTACTTACGAAAATCGTGCCATTTCATTCGGCAAGTTCTTTCCTCATAATTCCTCGAAAATCCTACCTGAACCATATTTTCCGGTCGCTTTCATTAGGAGATCGTATAAGGAAGCCTTCTTTGTCCATTTACACATTCCAAATAAATTTTGAGCACCAAAAACGATACCGAAACTAACCAAACTTCTGGGGGACCGGAATTTCGTTTGAAATCTTTCTAAACGGCCAGATACCGAAAAAAACTTCGTTATCAAGTGTAAAAAGGTCGATTAGTACTTACTTTCGCTTTATTTATGCTTATAAATCGATTTTTGGTCCAATTCAAATTTGCCGTTCGTACTCACGCCAAAAGTCGTGAAAGGAAAAAATGATACTTGCACGAAATTTCTCATATCGTCATATCTTCTGGACGACGAAGAACGGAAAAATAGGCGATTTCCTATCGATATTTCGCCCCAAATTCGCCGATCGATTCGAACTAACAAAATGTGGTATATCTTTGATACTTTTACTTGGATGTAAACAAAGAAACTGGCAACGTCGTTTTGTCATTAACGATATTTTCTGTACGCGCACAGAGTTTTCATCAGGTGCACCAACTCCTGAAAACGAAACCATGACCTATGAGATAAATAAAAGTGAATGGAGTATATACAGGATACAGGAGTTTTATAATGAGCCAAATCTCATAATGCTATCTATTTTGGTGATAGCCTTCTAAAGATACTTTTTACTGGACCACAATGTCTTTGGAACCACCTTGATTCAAAGGTCATATAAAATGGATTTGACACTATCCTAATTTCGAATCATGTGGTTCTCGCTCGTTGTTAGATAGAGTTCCACCCTTCTTTTTTCAGCTCTGAGGTGCAGGTGCACCAACTCCTGAAAACAAAACCATGACCTCGACCTCCTATGCGATCAAATAGAAGTGAATGAAGTATAGATAAATAGATAATGGCATCGATAGGCCAAAATCCAGTTGTGTTAGGAGCAATATGGTCATGGAACGAAGAATGGAAAGAATCCATGGGTGTCTGAATCTGAATATCAGTAGCTGTAAAACGTAGTTTTCCATCTGCATAATGAATATTGGACAACCCAGAGATTATTGGACTTATGAGGCTAATTCCAAAAAAATTAAAATCAAGAAAAATTAGAGGGTATATTCCGACCCAGACTGACGTTCTCAAACTGCAATAGCGCCAACTAATATACCCTCCTAACGAAGATTTACTGCCGAATTTTCACGGAATAACTATAAAACAACCATCATCCATCATACTTACTTCTTGCATGTTGTTATATCGCGTAAATGCATATTGCAGAAGAGCATTCGCCGACATTATTATTTATCAGCACTTTCTGCCTGAAAGGTTGGCAGATCGATTGGCTTCCCGCAGGACTACCAACAACTTCCCGAATTGCGCACCGCCACATTTGAGCCGGGGAACCCGAACTTGAAAACCGACGAAATTTATGAAATATCTGGTTTTACGACGTCGACGCTTTCGGGTTTCTGGCTGCATGAGCATTCCGCCCCGAAGTTGAGGCGATGGAGCTCATCAGAGGAAATAAAAATGATGATCTTGGTATAGACATCGTTTGAGGTGTTCGGATAGTCTATATTTCACTATAAACTTCTAGGTGTTCGATCAATTTGATGTTGGCGGAAATAGGAATTCCTGGGAGGCCCAGAGCAATTCTCTTCGAATGACGCTTGAACTGGAACGGGGAATTCTGTGTTACTGATTCAAAACACTACTGATGAAGAGGATTCCTCCATAGGGATGGGGTGTTCTTCAAAACTCTGAATGATAGAAATATCATTCACTGTCATTTGAGATCATTGTAAAATACACACATCATCGAAGTTTGATTGTCAGTCAAAGATTTCATAAAGATAGATAATTATAGCTATTTATGTAACAAGTACATAAATTAGGTCTTTATGGACGAGTCCAAAAGTTTATGGCAGAGCGAGCCAAGCGAGCGAGGCCAATAATTTGGGCAAGGCCATAAGCCTAATTATGTACGAGTTGCATACAAAGCTTTATGTTTGACTGCAATGCAGAAATTGTATTTTCTGAAATGGCGATAATTATCTATTATATTTGTCGCTTCATTACTAAGAAACATTGAATATAATGCTTTGCTTCTCTAACCGTAGTAACCATCAGCGACCTTAGCAACCTCACTGAACAAAGTTGTTTACTTCGTTAATTCTGTGACAAACGTCATAATAATCCAAAAAATGGATAGTTCGGGAAAGGAAAGCGTAAAGAATTTATCCGCAAGTGCCAAAGAATCTCTCCTACCACTCATAGTGCTAATGAAAATTTGTATGCGGCCAAATATAACAAGTGGTGTGAAACGAAATAAATTGCAAAATCCGAGAGAAGACTGTGACAGATGAGTCCAATAAAGTGGTGTCCAATAAAGTAGTCAATTATGGACGCTAAATCATGTATCATGTGTTTATGAAGCAGTCGAACATAAAATTCTATATGTTCGACTGCTTCATAAACACTTGAGTCATGAATTCGTTTAGCGTCCATAATTGACTACTTTATTGTACACCACTTTATTGGACACCACTTTATTGGACTCAACTGTCATGCCGGCCATACACGAAGCGTTTTTATGAGACTTTCGACTTTCGAGCTACCAGCTCTGCCTGAAAGCTTGTAAACAGTCCCCGTGTGTGTCCGACGGGGCTACCGAAGCTACCAAAGCGTTTCGAGCCTCTACGTTCCTGGTCGCACGCGTCCGGAGAAGCCTAGTCGGTGGTCGCCGGTACTTTCGGGGTGCTATCAGTTATCAGTCGATACCTGTTTTTTCTATCACACCTCCGTCCGAAATTCTTCCATTGGTTCCAGTATGTATATATATAAATTATATAGCACTAGCAACAGTTTTCTTATCCATCTGAAACATCGAGAAAGACTGAACTGAATGCCAGTGAATGCTAGACTCGAAGCCGGCTACCGAAGCTAGCTTGGTAGCTTGCATGGTCGCTACGTCGGTGGTGGATTTTACGATGCTCAAAGGCCCGGTTGGAAGCTGGTAAAGGCAAGCGACTAGATCAGGTAGAAAAACGCTTGAAACGGTCGCTTCGTGAATGGCCTACATCACAGTCTTCTCTCGATTTTGCAATTTTCTTCGTTTAACACCACCTTTTATAGGCCACATACAAATTTTCATAAGCACTTTTAGTGGGTAAGAGAGATTCTTTGGCGCTTGCGGCTAAATTTTCTACGCTTTGCTCTCCCGAACTATCCAGTTTTTGGTTTATTATGACGTTTGTCACAGAATTTACGAAGTAAACAACTTTGTTCAGTGAGGTTGCTAAGGTCGCTGATGGTTAGGTACTAAGGTAAGTCAGTATTAAGTAAAAGAACTCGATAAACCTAAATCATGGCCAACTGGGATATATTATAGGTAAAAGTGAATCAGTATAAAAAAATTGTCATTTTCGAAACTCATATTCCCTATGTTCTATGGAAAAGATCATTATGGAGCCAACTCTCGGACTATCAATTTCAGTTCATTATTGTTACAGTATTGCTTTTTCAATAAAATGAAAATTTCCATATAACATATATGTATAATGTAAGTGTTATAATAATACAAACATATCAGATTGGTGTTAGAGCACCCAAGCAACTAATTGTCAATTTGTGTCTAGAATTAACCGTCCAGTTAACGTCAGCAAATCCAGTTATCTCATGTCATCAACTGATTATATCAACCTCAATGTAATTCTAACAGCACCTCCGCGTGACAAGGCGTAAACATCGGGAGATTTGAGATGTAGATAGAGCTATTTCAATTTAGTTACCAGGAGGACTAAAGAGGACATATACTCCATTCACTCTTTCAATCTGTACCCGTTGAACATAATTCAGGTTTATCAAGTTTTTTTACGCAAAACTGACGCAGGTTGATACTGGTGAAATGTCAAATGATTCTCACAGACGTTGCCAATGCTAAATTTCTATTACTCTTCTTTAACTTTGTAAATGGAGTTCTTTTGAGGTTTAACTGTGACACAGGTTTTGTAGAAATACTGCATTTTCATACTGGAGTATTTCAAATTGTGCAAAAAAGGATTTGAATGTCTTCTGTGGGCTTATTTCTTGAGAATTTTGAAAGTGGGGAATTCCATTGTTCGTTTATGAGTTTTTCTGTCGGGTTATTCGACTTCTTTTATTCTTTTCTCCAATGAACTATCACAAAGTAACGGAATATTCTGTAAATTATTTTTCAGTGAAATTTCAACACTCGATTCTTGATTTCCGTACAAGGAAATAGCATAATATTTTTCCGAATTCATTATATGTATTCCCAAAGTAACTAAACATTTCGATAAATACGTGAGAACTTCGACTTCTATGTAGAAAGGAAACGTAGCTTATTGAACTGTCAGGAAGAAAGTATAGGTTTTTTTCTTCTTTTCAGTTGAATGTTTTTGCAATCGGTTTTTCTGTTTCTTCAAAAAATTATTTATTTCCCAGAACTTTTCGAACTAAATCATTCATTGCAAATCTTTTTTAACTTGCGTGTTGTCTCAGTAAGAGCAATATTTTCCAAATAAAATAAAATACAATATTGTACATTAGTCCATTAGTGGATCATCTACAAATGGAATCGAAATAATCTATTAGGTGACTGTCATTTTTTCCTTGCGGAAGTCCTGAGTTTGAATTGTCATTTCGTCAACCCTTCAACGCCTTTCAAGAAAAAAAATTTACTATCATGAAAGTGTGTCACTTCTCAAAGAAATGCCTAAGAGTTTTTATTCACAATCAAGATCTCCTTTATAAATTTCGACTATAAATCACCCCTTGAAAACTTTCGTGCTTATTTGGTAACACGTTGTATAAAAATTTTTCACGGACAATACAGGGTGAGTCTTTGACTTGTACATATATTTTAACTGAAGTTTTTTGAGGTCAAAAGAAACCTTTTTTTCATTTTCCATTTTTCCGAATTCCGCTCTGTTAAAAAGATATAGCCATTTAAAAAAAATTGGCTGACTACGTCTCTGAAATGATCTTCTGGAATTGATGCAAAGTTCATATTTCTGGATAGAAATTGAGTTGATAATTTAGGGAATACTCAAGTACTAACCTTATTGGAATAAAAATGTTGCAAACATGATAATATCAACAAAAACAGTTAGTTTCACCGGATTATATCTGCAACTGAAAAGCCACATTTATCCCACCAAAACAAGTTCCTTCTTCCATTTTTCTGCAGATTAGTTTTTAAACACTAATAACTTGTTCATTTTTTCCTCGAAATTCTCAAACAATCTCATGAAGAAAGACTTTTCATTCAGATTTTTTTTTTAAACAACCTAACCTAATCTAATTTGTATCGATTCTGTGAATGTTCGCACAGAAAATTCAAGAAGATGCTGTCAGCTTGCTGTTATTCTCATTGGGGCTAAGTATTTTTTACGAAACATAGTTTCAATATCCATGACTTCTGCCGTCTCCATCATAAATCGACTTTGCCGTGAATTTCACTACGCATGCGTAGAACGAAAACCGACGGATTGGCTATCTGGAGGCCAACTATAAACAATAACAAACCAGAGTCTCTGAACAAACTGTAAACATTATGTGAAGTTCTGAAAACATTCAGTGAATTATTGTTCTAATGTGATTATATGTGAAGTGAATTAATATAATTTTAACCGTGTCGAGTTTATTAAATTCCAAGAGGATATTGTTTAGATAGAAACATCGCCAGAGATTATCAGGTATCGTATTATTTTTCATTAATTTCAATTTAATAAGTAGTTTGTATCGAGATTCATCATTCATATCCGAATTTTGTATTTCATCGATGTTTAACTACAATATGAACCGGTAACTATGAATCGTATTAAATATTCCTTGGTGTTCAAAAAATATCTACCACTTTCGTGGGATTTTATTATTAAAATATCTCTACATCTACGTTTTCCATCGTTTGAATTTAAGTCTCGACAAACTTGATAAATATTGTGACAACATTGTGAACTCGTTTAAAGACCAGAGAAGGAAAAATATTCGATGATATTTAATTCAGAGACGCATTCAGGTTATTCTTGAAATTAATGATTTTTTCGTCAAATTTCTCCAGGTAAAACTCGAAAACGACGCGTTTTATTAAAAAAATAGGAATACTTTCAGTTTCTCAATTGATTGATTCTTTCGAAAATATAAACCGATCATCTTTTTGAAGTGGTTTTATAGATGAGTCGACTGCCCTGTAACTTTTATACTAGTAGAGATATTGAATATGTGTCGATTGAGGAATATGTACCATGAATAGAGTAAAAACTCAAACAAAATTCAGTTCATTCGAAATAACGGTTCCGAAGATATAAACAGAAAAATTTTTTTTCATGGATTTTCGACACCCTGTATCTCCCAAAACAAACCTAATTTTGAAAAATGGTATAGGAAAAGAGTGTTTCGTTTGATGAGAGGAATCTACAGTTGAAATATATGCACAAGTCAAAGACTCACCCTGTATACTCCTAAAAACGTTGATTCCATCACTGCGACATAATCTTGTGAATTCAACTGGTGCATAGCAAGTTAATCACATTTCAAATCAATTTACACCAAATGATTAGGCGGAAAAAAGCGAACTAAGTATCGGATTACTTATCTGTGTCCTCACCCTTGATAAAATCTTCTGTCCGCTCCTGCTGTCCAAAAGTTTTCCTGAGGGATCCCTCAATTCATTTTCATCTCTCTTGGAAGTTTAGACCATTTATTACATTTCTTGTGCGTTCAGAAATATCATCATATCCGATAGGTTATCGAATTTTACGGATTTGAATAAATCCTGCAAGAAATCGGGTTTGAGACCGAAACCAGGAAAAATATACGGGCAACATATGGTGAATTCCCCGTGGTGTCGAATATTTCACGCTGTCCCGTTGCGGAGGACCAAGAAAGGCAAAAAGGACCGAGGGAAAATATTGCTCGGTCTGAAAATATTTTCTTCCACAAATTGATTGTTCCTCCCAAATTCGTGAAAATGCGCCTTCCACGTATCAACAAAAATATTTCCATTCGCGTTTGTCTTACAGAGTGCCATCATTCAATATCCAAGAGGGTCTTTCTCGGTTTACAACGGTGTACGAAAGTTACCGAAGTAGGTGGAAACCGTTATAGTTGTCTCCATGAGTATACTGACATTATTGAATTTTCTTCAAGTGAATGCATAGAATAAACGTACCTACTCGGAAAATAATGCTTGATGTTCACTAAATTCGATTCGCGAGGGGAGGTATCGTTCAGGGAATTTCGAATTTTGATTAAGCCATACACAATCGAAACATGTTCAAGATCTATCAGATTGTAGAAATTACAAGTTTCTTCGTGTATTATCATTAGAGCGGTGTGGAATAGAATTGGAATATTTCTTGAAGTTAATGCTGAATTAGAAATTCAGATTTAGGTAATGAAGATTTCAAGCAAAATATCAAGTTGTGTACCTATATTTTCGGAATGAATTTTGATACAAATTCAAGATTTTTTATTTTCGTTTTTGAGTAAGGGAGCGAGGGGCTTGTTGTAACAGGGGCAAGTAGTAACAGGCTCTTTTCACTAGGATCTTAAACTTTATTAGCGTATTTCTTTGACCCGATTTAACCTATAAACCGTGCCGCATAATTATGCCATGGCTACTATACCGCCAGCCTGCGCAGTGAGTGGAAGTGTATTCGTGCTTCATTTTTGCCAGGTAATATAAAATTGTACTGTCGTAAAATTTTGTTTTGCGTAAATATTATCGACTAATTTCAAACTTTCTGTTTCTTATTTACATTCAAATTTGTCTATCTCTGATAATGTGTAACAGTTTTCAAGATTGCTAAATTGTTTGAATAATTATCTTGATAAATGTTAAAAATCATACCATGGGGTTAGTTGTAACAAAATCCCGGGGCTTGTTGTAACATGTTACACATGACCCGAGTTATGATGTAGATACCTAAATATTTTTTTTCCAGAATGAGGGTGTATAAAAAAGTCAGAGTGGGCAATACAAAGCCAAGTGATTTAAAAGTGCCATGATGATTAAAAGTAGTGTTTAACTGAATAAAACTGGTAATTATGTACTTAATTTTTAGGTGTTGATTACTTAATAAGTGTATTTAAGTTGATTTTCGATAATGAATAAATAATACCTACTTCAGAAAGATGTTAATTTTGTTAAAAATAAACAAAGAATAAATGATCAGAGGTGTTATTGTTGTCTTTTTTTTGTCGTTACAACTTGCCCCAAGCACGAGGTAAGTTGTAACATCGCACTTCTTCTGGAAAATAATTGATTGTGAAATTATGGCCAATAGTTATGGTATTATTTTCACTTGATTTGGTAGAGGAAGAGTTACAGCATCCATCCATATTCATTCGGTAGCAATTTAATCAATGGATTTCAAGATTTATTACTTTTCATGAAAACTGTTACAACAAGCCCCTCGCTCCCCTACATGAACTTAAATTGTAAAATAATTTCAAGCGGAATCTAATTCCGGTTCTAACGGAAACGGATGTAAACTTCGTTATTACAAATGTATTTCCCTGTATATTTATACATATTTGAATTATTTCTTCAATTCTGCATTGATTTGATTGTTGAGTTATTGCCTGATTGTCCAATTTTTTGACAGGAAGAGTGTCACAAATTAGTGTATAATATCTCCAAAATCCCTCATCGTAAGAATTTCTTTTGCAACAGTGGATCAAAAGAAAGTACGCTGATACTGCTTCTCGCATAAATTATGAGGAAATGGAAATATTATACAGGGTGTCTGAAACAAGGCTTCAAAGTGAGTCTAAATTAAACTATGGGATCTCATTTGTTTCAAATCTAGTTGGAGTGTTCCAAACATTTCATGTCTTTAAAATCAGTAGATTGGCCGTTATTGAATGAAATCCGAATTTCACGACTAAATCCAGGTTTCTTTGTCTAGTCATAGGTTTATTAATATAATTTTCAAGTATACTATGTCAATAGTTAAGTTAGAATATGTCAGTTCATTTATAATGCATTGTTGACAACTTCTACAGTAGATGGAGTTCGTAGAAGAATTAATAAATGCATGGAGATATATGAAAATTTATAGTAATAGCTATTATTAAATTTCTGTCGAAGTTTTTTGTTGTAAAGAAAATTGTTGTGATAGTTTTAAACCAAGATTTTTTTATTTAGTCATCATTCTTTATCTGCTTCGCTTATTTGTCACATGCGCCGCAAAAAAAAACTGACTTGATTCATCATTCTAGTGTTCCTACCTTATTATTATTGCATGTTTTGTATAGGTCTTGATCAATAAGAATAAGTAAGAATGATAATTCCTAACATAGCCTACTTAAGAAAAGGCGAGCATATCATTGAATTTTACTGAGCCAAACCTGGCTTCGGTCGTGAAATTCGAATTTTATTCGAAAACGGTAAAACTATTGATTTTAAAGATATGAAACGTTTGCACACTCTAACTAATTTTTGACGAGCAATCGATCGGAATTACAAAACTATATGGATACCATTTGAAAAAAAAATGAGATCTCATAGTTTTATTGAGGCTCACTTTGCAGCCCTGTTTTAGGCACCCTGTCATTTCGTCATAATTTATAGAGGAAAGTCACCAAATATGAAATAGTATCCTAATATGGAATACCTTCATTTCTCCAAGACTATAAGTAATAAACGCAACACTCGACCATCTTCTGTTTCATTCGGTCTACTTACTATCGCACTCTCACCATCGAGTCAGTTGCGCGAACGTGTGGCAGGCGTGTTTTGTTTTTTGTGTTAGATTTTAATTTGTTAACTAATACAGGGTGAGTCTTCGACTTGTACATATATTTTAACTGTAGATTCTTGAGGCCTAAAGAAACCTTGTTTTCATTTTCCATTTTTCCGAATTCGGCTCGGTTAAAGAGATATAGCCATTTGAAAAAAAATTGTACTAAATGCGTGCCTGATATTATTCTCTACAAACACCTCAAAGTTCATATTTTTCAATTGAAATGAAATTGATGTGATTATTAGATATTCTGGGTGATACATTTAGAAAATACTCAAGCACTAACCTTATTTGAATAAGAATGTTACAAACACGATATTTCCTAACAAAAACGCAATCTGCAATTGAAATGCCATATTTCTCTCACCAAAATAAGTTCCTTCTTCGATTTTCCTGAAGATTAGTTCGTAAACACTAATAATTTGTTTTTATATTTGCCTCGATACCCTGAAACTTATCTTATAAAAATTAGTTTCTCACTAACCTATCCTAACTCCATTAATCGAAGTCATCTGATTCGAGGTCAATGACCTAACCTAATCCATACCTCTGTGATATATCACAGAATTCTAGAGAGGACGATGCCAGATTGTCGATTTTCTCTTCAACAATGGTATAGGCGAACTCAAGAAAGCAGAACGTCCCCTGTCGTTAACGGAAGAACTATCACAGAGGCACTAGTTTTGTTTACTTTTCGCTAAAGGCTTCTACGCATTGCTCTTGGAAATGCCAAACGAGTAGTTCTGATTCTCGCCGATACAGCGCTACGATCTCAATTTCAGTCGCGGTGCGCTGCCGGCTGCGAGTGCGATGTAGCCGCCACGCAAGACAAGACAAGCCGTTATTCTGTGTCTCCAGAGTCCAGTCTGTGTTACAATGAACGACGCTTAAACGCGATAACCTTTCTACATGGATTCGATTTATTTATTTACTTGCAGAGAATAAAGCAAACAAGTGATAAATGTGATGTGAAGACAGTGTAGGGTCGATTAAAAATTCCAAGAGGATATTGTTAAGAAGATAGATTATCCTGAAGGACGGGTATCAATAAATTTTCAATAGAAACTTCTTATAAACTGTAATTTCATGCTACTATGTTGATAAACATTGTCAACATTGTTAATTTGTTAAGAGACCAGAGAAGAAACAATATTCGATGATATTTAACCCAGGGAAGCATTCAAATTTTTTATGAAATTCATGATTTTTTCCTCAAATTTCTTCGTATACATTTAGGAATAACTCGAAAACGACGCGTTTTATTGAAAAAATATAGGAATACTTTTATTCTCTAAAATGGTTGATTCTTTCGAAGATATGAACCGTTTATCCTTTTCAAGTGATTTGATAGTGTTTTTGCATGAATTTATTAGTCGACCACCCTGTAACTTTCAAACTAGGAGAGATATTGAATAAGTTTTGATTGAGGAATATGCACCATGAATAGAGTAAAGAATCAACCAAAATTCAGTTCATTTGAAATGACGGTTCCGAAGATATGAACAGGAAAAAGTTTTTTTCGTGGATTTTCGACACCTTGTATCTTCCAAACGAAACCGAATTTTGAAAAATGGTATGAGAAAAAAGTGTTTCGTTTGATGAGAGGAATCTACGGTTGAAATATATGTACAAGTCAAAAACTCACCCTGTATATTTGATTGAAGGCTGTTAATTATTACAACATATAAATGTATGAATGAATAGTAAAAACATTAAACTGATTTAATTAATATGAAGTTTCTTTTATATCCCAAAAACAAAATGTTATTCCATATTTGGTATCAGCGTACTCTCTTCTGTTCCACTGTTGCAAAAAGAAAATCTTACAATGAGGGATTTTGGAGCTATAAACATTAATTTGTGTCACTCTTTCTGTCAACAAATTGGACAATCAGGCTTTAACTCAACAATCGCTTGAAGTGATTGCGCATATCGTCATCAGTGCAGAATTGAACGATTGAATACCATTTGAAATGAAATATTGTTCTACAAATTGATGAGCATTTTTTCAGGAAAATATACCGACACCATTCAATGGTACATAAAAAATTACCACATGTTTTCACATAAATCTAAAATTTTCACATGAAGAATGTTACACCCACTTATCAAAAATGCATTTATAAAAAACCCTCTTACACCAGAACGATGAGACAATGACATGAGTTTGTTGTTTAAATATTTTATAAATAGGACTTTTAATTCAAATGAATTCAATTCAATTTGGCTCTGTCTGTTCTCTTGGTTACAAATTATCATGTCTTTTCGACTAGAAAAGATGATTGCATACTGTTCAGTACGGACAGTATAATCTTATATTCAAACTCTCCTCTATCCACTCGTTTCATTCTGGCTGGTCCTATAGTTAAAGAGCAAAGGGGATGTGAGATAAAAAAAACAATGTGGATGTTTCTCGCTGAATATGAATGAGCGGTTGATACAGTCGAGGCCCAGCTCTGCACACACAATACAATCTGATATAAAAATTGTTTGAATATTCAAACAGAATGGAATGCATGCTGAATTTCATAACACGGTCAGCATAATAAGGGAGCAACTAATTTTTAAGACAAATGGGTTAAACGTTTCGTATAATGACCAAAACGTTTTTCCACAGCTCCAGTAACAGTTTTTTTTACATTCAATTTTAATAATGCTGACATTCATGGGAAGGTTGAAGTTGATCCTTGGACCCTAAGTTTCCAATTCTTCAGACTCTTTTCTCCTTATAGTTCGCTTTTGAATCTTCAAATTACCTATATAGGCAAGAACTTGTTTCCATAATACATGCTTATAAGTTTATTGATATTCCCTCTGGTAGGTGTTAATATACAAACCTTGGATGTATAGAATACAGAGATACTTAGTTGGGGTGTATCAGAAACGAATTACACGTTCCAGTAGGAAGTGACATCTCGAATTAGATTTCATCCTAATTGAGAGCGACTTGCTAATAGCTATGCATATCATCAAGGAGAAGGAGATGCTGTCGAAAGCATATGGTACCTGAAACATTGAATTGAATATGAGTGGGGAAGCCCATTTCAATTTTCTATCCACACAACCGGTAATTTGATATGATCCAGAATACATACATCCTTATCTATGAGTTGTATCGGGTGTTTTTTCAGAGTGATAGAACTTTAAATTGAAATAAAACACATTCAAATTAAGATTGGATTTGGAAGATAATTTAATGACATTTATGTTTAAGAAATAATTTCCGGCATATGTCCACCACGACTTGCTCAGAGGAACTGCATTCGACCAAACCAATTTTGGACCACTTTTTCGAGTAATTCAGGCCTTATTTCAGAAATATCACGAATTATGTTAGCTTCCAAAGCGTCTATTGTTTCTGTTTCATCAGCATGAACCAATGACTCGACATTACAGTATAACACCGAAGAAAATAATCCATTGGTGTCATGTCGCATGATCTTGGACTCCAAGACTTGGAGGCTAATTAATTGGACCATTTCTCGAAATAATGTTATCGCCAAATCTTTCTTTCGATAAATCAATTGTTACGGTAGCAGCATGAGGTGAAGGTCCATCTTGTTGGAACCAAAACACTTCTAGGTCGATACCGTTCGAATATTGAAGCAAATAATCATTGATCATCGATCTGTAACGAGCACCATTCACTGTAACACTAACTCCAGCATCGTTTGTAAAGAAATATGGACCCATGATGCCTCCAGCGTGTAAAGCACACCATACACTATATTTTTCAGGGTGCAATAGAACCTGCAGAGCTTCTTGAGGATTGTTTTCACTCCATTTACGGCAATTTTGCTTGTTTGCGTAGCTGTTCAACCAGTAATGGGCTTGATCACTAAAGACACTTATTCCGGTCAAATCCAAAACTTCGAATCACTATTCAGAGAGCATGTTCTAGAACTTATCATTTGCTTCCTCAACAAGGTGCTTTGAAGAGTGATTCAGTTGCATTCCAAAGTGCATAGTGCAAATATTTTGAGGACCAATGAGATAGTTTGTTTGAAATATTTTGTGGAATGAGTTGGTTGACATTGCTATGAAGTAATAGCTTTCAGAATAATTTTTCATTTTCGTCTATCTAAAACTTCCTATGAAGAAAGCACGGCTAGAAAAACTGAACCTACTCCCAAACATCCATATGGCGATACTCGAAAAGAGGTGAAAGAGCTGATAAAAGTCAACCGAAGACTAAGAAAGAAATACAGGATGTATAAAACAGATAATGATAAAATCAGACTAAACAGACAATTCAAATACTTAAAAACGCACTATGGGAGCTCAGAACGAATAGATGGAATAAGAAAATTAGTGAACTCAACACAGAAGACCACTTTGCATGGAAAATGCAAAAAAAAATTACGTAATGAAAAAACTCAAATTCCACCACTGCATCGAATGGCATATTCAAAAAGCGATAAATCTAACGCTCTTGCCGATACTACACAAAGGGAGTCAAGAATAAATTATTGTGAAGAAGACGATGAGGACATAGAAGAATTAATTGAAGATAATGAAAAAGAAATGAGAGAATCACCACCGGATGACAAAATCCCTTACCCAACATCTCCCGCAGAAATCAAAGAGATAATCAATAACTTGAAAATAAGAAAGGCTCCTGGAAAAGATAAAATTACAAATCTCATATGCTGAAGAAAATGTCAAAGAAAGGAACGGCAGCTCTCACTAGCATAGCAAATGGCATGATGAGAACAGAGCACTTTCCAAAAAGATGAAAATCTGCCGAAGTGATTGTTTTCAATAAACCAGGTAAAGACAACAAATTCCCACAGAACTATAGACCGATAAGCCTGCTCCCAGCACTAGGAAAAATTGTGGAGAGAGTCTTAGCCAGACGACTTAATGAAGAAACAGAAGCCCTGGCGTCGATACCGAGTGAACAATTTGGATTCCGAAAACAACATTCAACTGAACAACAGCTCCTAAGAATGACTGAGTATATCACAGAAGGATTTCAGAATAAACAAGCCACAGGACTACTACAACTTGATGTAACCAGAGCTTTTGATAGAGTATGGCATGATTGCATGCATGAAGGACTAGCATATAAAATGATAACCGCAGATTATTCACCCAAGTTATGCAGAATAATAAGAAATTATTCGAGGGATAGGAACTTTTGTGTGAAAATAGGTGATGTTTATTCCACACTCAGATATTTAGAAGCAGGAGTTCCCCAAGGATACATACTAGAACCGCTACTCTATAACATATACATACATGATATACCAAGAAATCCAAAATGCCTGCTCGCTCTATACGCGGACGATACGGGCATAGCAATTAGGCACAGAAATACAAAAATAATTCACAAAAGACTTCAAGAAGCTGCAGATGATATCAGTCAATGGTGTAACAGATGGAAAATCAAAATCAATGGAGAAAAGAGTCAAGCAATACTCCTACAAAAGAGAAGACTGAGGATGCAATCGAAGATATTCATAGACAATAATGAAATTGAATGGAAGAATGAAGCTAAATACCTAGAAGTAATATTAGACAAAGGACTAACGTGGAAACAGCACAATAAGTATACAAAGGATAGAACGAATGTAGGAATGAAAAGATTATACCCGATTATAGGCTGAAGAAGTCAAATGAACAAGAACACGAAATTGAGGATCATTAAAGCAGTCGCCAGACCGCAGCTAACATATGGATCAACAGCATGGGGATATGCGGCGAGAACCCATATAAAGAGGACACAAAGTACAGAAAAGACATTTCTGAGATGGGCATTAGACGGCCTCTGGTTTGTTAGGAATGAACAAATCCGAAAAGACATAAAATGGGAGTCCATTACTACATTCATCAAACGAATAGCTGCAAAAGCCTATGAAAGAGCTAGTGAACATCCAAATGACGACCTTAGAAGGTTAGTTGACTATGACTCCGCTGAAGATGAAAAACAGAGAGAATTTACCGCAAAAGACCTAGGGAACAATTGCGAAAATGAAGATATAAAACTCCACACTTAGTGAAAGATATCCAATTGAAGGATGAACACAAACACTCAGCATAAAAGAATGCGAAAGAGAAAATAACAGATAAGAGATGGAAGGTTTTTAGGCTTATGCCCGGAACCAACCGCTGGAGAGGTGTTTAGTCGGTGAGAATCCGACAATACCCAGAAAGACTGGGTGTCTGATGTAAGATTCACCTCTTAGGGGAAAAAAATCTAAAACTTCGATATTCGTCTCGTGATGTAAGTGCGTTGCCAATGACATTGATCTCGAAATATGTACTTGCCCGGGTCCAAAGTTTTTGGATTTCCAAATGCAACTTGTGTGTTGGGATCCAGAACCAAAGTTTTCTAATAGAGGAAGAGCCAGTGACCAATTTCCATATGTCATTTCATAACTCACCAAAATTTACCGGTTTAATATTCAATGTCTGCTCGAAATTAAAAACCATTTATGCCAGCCCATAATGGCCGGAGAAGACTACCATGAGCGCTCAAAGAGGCCAGAAAATAAGGTTCACCTATGTCATAGTATCATTCACAAAACTTTCAGGAATTGTTATTGATAATATATTGAATCTATAAAAAATAATGACAGAACTTTTTCTTCCCTCCTAAGTGTTGGCAGAACTCTTTGAAAATTCATTAAGAACAGCTGTAAGTACTTATGTCATTTCAGTACGCTTGAAATTTACAGGAAATGAAGAAAATGTGTCTAGAAAGCGAATTATAATCATGACAGAAATTTTTTACATCACGAACCATTTGCCAGAACCAGAACGAGAAATGTTGCCGCGCAAGTGCGAGCGAAATGAGCTTATTCATATTTGCAAGTCAGACCGAGAGCGCATATTGGGCATGTATTATTGTCAATTAAAGGAATAAATTAAAGGAATTGAAGGTGTTTTTTTAACATCACAACAATATATTTAGTGATAAACTATTCAAAAAAATATTCTCTTCCTACGCATCCTCAAAATTTGTTTCCTTATCGTAGTCATCTTGGTTGACATTTTCAATGAATGCATTGTTTCTCACTCGAAGAATATTTTTCAACAGTATTATAATGGTTAGTTCTCAAAAAATGAGTAAAAATATTTTTACCAACAGATAATTAATAAACATTGACTTTGTTAGATGAATTCTGAAATCTGAACTGAGCTCCAAGAATTTTTCGAATGGATTGAGGAGGTCTTGAGTATACCTATACCGGTGTGACTTACGAAACATTCGAAGAAGTGTAAGATCTCAATAATATAAAGAGGTAAAAAATAAACCATCAGGGCATTTAAAACCCCAAAAGTTGGGTAGGCAAAGAGTAGTAAAAGAAAGTATAAGACTTTCACAGTGAGCTTTTGTATTACGAGTACCTACATGCGAATACCCTTATCATCGGATCAGGTGAATGAAACTGAAAACAAATTCTATAATTTCATAAAAGAATTTTAGCTTCCTCCACATAATTTCATATCAACTTTTGATGAGTCTCGTGAATACCCAATATGCGCTCTCGGACTGACTTGCAAATATGAATAAGCTCATTTCGATCGACCTTGCGCGGCAACATTTCCCGTTCTGGCAAATGGTTCGTGATGTAAAAAATTTCTGTCATGATTATAATTCGCTTTCTGGACACATTTTCTTTATTTCCTGAAAATTTCAAGCGTACTGAAATGACGAAAGTACCTACAGCTGTTCATAATGAATTTTCAAAGTGTTCTGCCAACACTTAGGAGGGACGAAAAAGTTCTGTCATTATTTTTATAGATTCAATATATTATCAATAACAATTCCTGAAAGTTTTGTGAATGATACTATGACATAGGTGAACCTAATTTTCTGGCCTCTTTGAGCGCTTATGGTAGTCTACTCCGGCCATTATGGGCTGGCAGAAATGGTTTTTATTTTCGAGCAGATATTGAATATTAAACAAGTAAATTTTGGTGAGTTATGAAATGACATATGAAAATTGGTCACTAGCTCTTGGTCTATAACCGCATCATCGAACACCGCGTCCTGCGAGAATCTCCAGGGGTGGGGAATCGAACATGGCCGTCTGATGAAATTGCAGGTGCAAGTACACATTAATTAGCAAGTCGTGTTTCGCCACTGGGCTACCAATCAAGCCCCTAATGTCGCTTGGGGTCGCCACCGGGCACCGGCCATTGCTATGACAAATATGTGCTGGAATTAGAAACTTTTGCGACCTGTCGCTGAACTAAATTCAGATTAATGGAGTCCAAAGTTGGATTTATACCTGTTTCAATTATTTCGTGTTTTATCATGAACGGATAAATAAAATGTGTATGAAGCGCAGGATACTATTGACCTAGGCTCAGTGCCAATAAAACACTGAGCCAAAGACAAACATTTGAATATGAAATGATTTTCTATGATGCTGACGATAGTCCTGACTACAGGTCCATAGATCTACAAGGGTAAACAATGACTCGAAATGTCTCTCATTGTTCTGCAGACAGTGTACCTTTTGAAGCTATACAGGGTCTTTCACGAGGAACCTCACCCATATTTAAACGGGAAACTACTGAACGTATTTTCATGAAATTCAGCACTTATAAGTATTTCACGATGCTGATGAAATCTAAAATATTTTCAAGGCATGAGCACCTCCGGTTTTTCGGGAAATGACGTCAACTTCCGTTTTTCAAATTAGAACACCATTTTTTTATTGCAGAAATAGATTTCTTAGAAAATTTCAAGTTATTTTGATGTAACATTTTTCAGTTTTGGTTGGAAAATTCTCTCTGAGCGGGAAAATTCGAAAAAAAAATCGAAAATAGAGCTCCGCTGAAACAAGAATAACTTCGAGGTTTTTGGATGGAAAATTTTCATTTTTGGGATTTTTCAAGATGTAAGATTGATGTATCCACTTTAAGAATCGAAATCGCGATTCATGATACAGGGGGTGAAAAAATCGCTTTCAAACTTAGGGATGACAAAATCGTGAAAAATCAATTTTTTCAAATTAGAACCCCATTTTTTTATGGCAGATATTGAATCTACGTTGAAAAATAATGTGAGTGTATGCATCACACCCTTGCTCTAAAGTGGATATTAACTCATTTACTACCTATGTTTATGTTTATGTTTATGTTTATACTGATTACTCCTAGGTCTCCCGAGGAGACCCCTCAGAAGCTTGTAGCTTGTGCGAGTTAGGAGAATCAGTTGTGTTCTGTGTAGGCTTTGTTACTGTGTCCTTACGCCACCTTAGGCACAGCACTGTTAATTTTAACCCAACAGTGAATGGAGGCCCCTACCGAAACTAGAAAATTTCTTTCCTAGCTCGGGATTGAACTCGGACTTGCCGGGTGCGAGTTCAATGTCCTAACCACTGGACCAGGAGCCCTAAACTCCATTCACTTTTATTTAATCACATAGGAGGTCATGGTTTCGTTTTCAGGAGTTGGTGCACCTGATGAAAAGTCTGTGCGCGTACAGAGAATATTGTTAATGACCAAACGACGTTGCCAGTTGCTTTGTTTACATCAAAGTAAAAGTATCAAAGATATTCCACATTTTGTTAGTTCGAATCGATCGGCGATTTTGGGGCGAAATATCGATAGGAAATCGCCTATTTTTCCGTTCTTCGTCGTCCAGAAGAAGTTTCCCGACGATTTCGTGCGAGTGTAATTTTTTTCCTCTCACGACTTTTGGCGTGAGTACGAACGGCAAATTTAAATTGGACCAAAAATCGATTGATAAGCATAAATAAAGCGAAAGTAAGTACTAATCGACCATTTTACACTTGATAACGAAGTTTTTTTAGGTATCTGGCCGTTTGGAAAGATTTCAAACGAAATTCCGGTCCTCCAGAAGCATGCATATAAAAATTATACTCCATTCACTTTTATAAAGTATCGCGGTTGGCCATGATTTAGGTTTATCAAGTTTTTTTACTTATAAAACAGACGCAGGTTGGCACTCGTGAAAATCAAGTGACATTGCCAAGTCTACTTTCTATTTACTCTTTTTCAACTTTGTAAATGGAGTTAGTTCTTCGAAGATTTAACTGTGGCGCAGGTTCAAGCGCGGATCCAGGGGGGGGGTCATGGGGGTCATGACCCCCCCCCCTGGACTGGACGAACCCTCAAATCTTGTGTTGGATAAAAAAAATCAATTGGCGGGTATGTAATCCACCTGACCGTGACCCCCCCCTTTCTCGAGAGCTGGATCCGCCACTGCGCAGGTTTCGTAGAACTACTATATTTTCATGCTGGAGTATTACAAGTTGTGCAAAAAAGGTATTTGAATGTCTTCTGAATTAACATAATATTTTCTCAAATTCATTAATTTCCCAAAGTTAATGAACTTTTTGATAAATACGTAATTACTACGATTTTTTAGCAGAAACGACAACGTTGTGGGCGTATTTGAGAGTGCAATGACCACAACCTAACATTTTCAAAATATACGCGGTGAAATGTGTCAAAATTTCATGGCAAACCGCGATAAAAGTGAATGGAGTATGTAGGTATATGTGAAAGCAATGCATTTTTCGTCCATGGCGAAAAATAATATATTTCAACAGTGATATCTTGTGCTTTTCATGTTAATAACTAGAAAAGTAATACTTTCTATCAATTCATATGAACGTTAATTATTTTCGTCCATCACATCTTTTCCAATTCATTCACATTCTGAGAAATACGCTAAGAATGTAGAAAGGGCAACATAGTGTTGACTTGTAACATAAAAATATTTTGAAAAACGTCATAACTTCGATACAGAGTGGAATGTGTCAAATTTCCAAGGCCAGAGTTTATAATTGTGAATGGAGTATACCTTTTGAAATTTTCTTCACGACAACAAAACAAAACACGCCTGCCACACGTTAAGCGTTTTCGCAACTGACTCGATGGTGTGAGTGCGATAGTTAGTAGACCGAATGAAACAGAAGATGGTCGAATGTTCAGTTTATTACTTAAAGTCTTGAAGAAATGAAGGTATTCCATATTAGGATACTATTTCATATTTGGTGACTTTCTTCTAATGATTCATAACAATAAATGATAGACTTCTACATTAACTACTTATCATAACAATAATGTTTATTATATTTCTGTGACTGCGACCAATCTCTGGTGCCTAGTTCGAAAAATTCAGACATTTCTGTTTTGTTGTTATTGGTTGATAAATTTTATCATTCTTATTATTGTGGTGATGAAATAATACATCCCTCGTTTAAGTTTAACATGAAAATTGCCTTGACCATTTTTCCACAAAATAATAAAAACGAAGTTTTGCACATTCGTTCTACTCACTATGATTAGTAACATTTATCTATGGCACCATACCTACAAGTGCTCTGTTGAGCAAATTTATCTGATTGTATAATTTTCCGTTTGTACCAGTGGAAGTTAAAATATTATTTTAAATGATAATTGATGGCTAAATTTCATTTCTCATTACGAATTATTTTTAACTCACCTGAGATATCTCAAATAGGTACCAATGTGCGGTAGGTAAGTATATGCTGTATTTGCATAGATAGTAACGTTCAGATCTCAGGTTTTTTCACAATTTTTGAAAATGGCACTTATGAGTACTTGAGTCCTTCGAGTCAATTTTCAGTGACAAAATATACCTTGAGATCGCAGTGGAAAGAAACCCCCTCATCAAACTATAAACTAGTGTTTGGTGGTTCCAAAGACTTTGTGGTTCAGTAAAAAATTATCTTTGTAAGGCTATCACCTGAATAGATAGCATAAGCATATTATAAAACTCCTGTATACATATACCCAATTCAGTGACGAAAAACAGGGGGCTGTTACTACGAGAGAGGGGGCCTCCTCACAAAACTCAAAAATCCTATTTTTTCTCGATAATCTGAGACCTAGTTTTGTTATATTAATTTCGGGACACCCGTAGACTAATATCTATTCCTTGCTGCAGAATCTACCGATAATTTCCGAGCAGATATTTCTCAGCTTGAAATCCTGAATTCTATACGTGCGTAGTTGAGAAGAACAATGGGTGCACTCAAGCTCTCCGATTCAGCGATATCAATATTGAAGGCGAATGGCTTTTTGCGATATGGAGAGTCAAATGAAGAGCAATAATTCGACGTTTTGAATGGAAACGTCGTCCTATCGCGAAGTAGAAAGGATTTGATCATTTCCTGCTGGTCTGCATATTGAAAAGATTCGTCATCAGTCCTCTCTTCATTACACAGGTAGATCCCGTATATTTCATCGCGACAGCTCTGGATCTCCTCTGATTGCAATTCCTCATCCGTTTCATCTTCGATGGCGCAAACGAATTTTATAGCCGCACTGAAGTTTAGTGGAGAAAGCCTTGTTTCTTTTGTTGTGGAGATGCATCCATCCGGTCGAATCATACGCAAAATCAAGGAAACCATTTATTACCATTTCTTTAGTCAAGACTGTTGAGCGCTCATTCATCTACCTTTAAGGAAGACTCGCATTTTCACATCAAGAAATCTATTCAAAGAAATAGAAAAATTGAAGGGTGTCAGAAATAAAAATAATTGTCAATGATCCCGGATCATTTGTTTCAGAAATATAGGGTTTTGACATAGCCCGCTATGTCGATAGATGTCACTTTTGAAGCTGTAATTTTTTGACACTTGACAAGTAACTACCACGCCATTAATGAAAATGAAACGATAAAAGCTTCAACAACGCATTGAAATTATTAAAATTCACTATGGAAGTCATTGGCGCACCCAGTGTAAGAAAAAAAATTTCGGCATAACTGAGAATCGTGAAAACACTATCAGAGATATCCTTTTCGGGGGGTTTCCCAAAACACGAATGTATTCAGATAACGCATTACAACTCACTGCATAAAGAAGATTTCTTTTTTAAACCTATTCAATATTATGTGCGGTAGTGCCGGTAGTTGGCGCTGTTGGTCGTATGTCAGTCTTTCGGGGACGAGAGAATTCTGTAATGTATATCAGTCAACGAGTCTAAGAAAAATACCCTCGTTTACGAAACGAAGCACGTGGAATATTTGATCATTTTCTTGATTTGTGTTGAGTGATATTAATGCCCAGAGTGAGTAAAATTACTAACCATCGAAATTAAATATAGCTGGATATAATTGCGTGAATGTAATTTAAATTTTCACGAACTCTACTCGAAAAATGATTCGTTAAGGTCGCCGTTCAGTACGAGTAGGAAAACTCATCCGAGAGAGGCGCCACCGTGCATTTTATGCACTTGATGAATTACACCCCTCGCCTGACGGCTCGGGCTGCAAAATTCATCTGCGTGGGTTATGACTTACATTACCGCTCATAGAACAATATACTATTATATCTTATATCAAAGTTGCATTTCGGTTCAGTCCCCCCCGAAATTTAATCCTGAGTGAGCCCTTGATGGAAGTGGTGAAAATTTGGCACAGACGCTTCGTAAATCTCGAACATTTTTAGGTCATTGTGAAGCACCTTGTCGAACCGCAATACGGAAATTGGTGGAAAAAATTGAGCTATTGGAACAAGTCAGTGCTGTGAAGAATAATATCCTTGCACGTCGCTGAAGAACAGCCGAGAATAGTGGTGTTGTAGGCGAAGGTGTTGAAGAAAACGCAGGTCTGTCCATTCCTCTTCGTTCTTTGGAATTGGGCATTCCACAAACATCATTTGGCCGTATTTGCATAAAAATTTGGGTCTTGAGGCTTATAAAGTTCACTTAACACAAGAACCCAAGCTAGCCGATCATCAACAAAGTCGTGTCTTACTGTCTTTGCTGATTGGGTCCTTGAAATGAATCAAAATGATCCGGAATTCCATCAAAAAATCATCTTGAGTGATGGGGCCCATTTCCACCTCGGTGGCTCCGTCATCAAGCAAAATTTTCGCATCTGGGTTTCGGAAAACCCAAGAGTTATTGTTGAAAAGCTTCTCTATCCTCAACGTGTAACTGTTTGATGAGGTTTATGGTCCAACGGGTTCATCGGACATTACTTTTTCGAGAATGAGGCTGGAGCAACAGTTACGGTTGGATGGTATTGATCTGGACAAAGTTCACTTTCAAGAAGAAGGCGCTACGTACCACACAAGCAACGAAACCATTGATCTTTCACAGAAAAAGTTTCCGGAACGTATTTTCTCTCGAAGAGGTGAGCCCCAGATGCGACGATTCTGCGTGTTGACGAAGCCACCGAGCTGGAAACCTCATCACTAATGATGATTTTTCGATGGAATTCCTATCATTTCCATGCATTTCAAGGACCCAATCAGCAAAGACACGACGTTGTTGATGATCGGTCGATGAACTTTATAAGCCTTAAGACCCAAATGTTTATGCAGAATACGGTGTAATGACATTATTGTGGATTGCCTAATTCCAAAGAACGTAGAGGAATGGACGAAGCTGGGTTTTCTTCAACTCTTTCGGCTTCAGCAGCAATAATTTTTCCACCAATGTCTGTATTGAGGTTCAACAAGGTGCTTCACGAACCATCTCTGCCAAATTTTCACCTTTTTTTATATTGAATTTTAATAATTTCAATGCATTGTTGACGCGAGTATCGTTCCATTTTTATTAATGGCGTAGTTTCAACTTGTCAAATGTCAAACAATGACAGCTTCAAAAGTGACATCTGTCGAAATAGCGCGCCATTCAAAATAACACCTCTTATAGGAAAGCCCTTTATACAAGGTGTTTGGTAATTCGACGTGAACCTTGAAAAGGGATATACTAGACGTCATTTGCAGTGAATTGCGTCGAGTGAAGCATGGTCCGAAAATCTATGGTTACGAAGATATCGTGATTTTTCAACTTTCTTGAAATTTTCTGCTTCATTATCGAAAAAAATTAATTTTGTGAAAACTACTCGACTCTAAATATTCAATGAATATTTTTTTCAAAGCTGAGGAGATGGTCCTCATTTCTTGCGAAAAAGTTTTCTCTAAAAAATCAGATAACCCAAGAAATACAGGATCAGAAATGGCTGCACCTGTTTTCCTCATAAAATCTTGATAAAACAATTGAGAATTACTCGAAAAAAGTATTATGAACTTGGTGTACAAATGTAGGAAAAAACTTCCATTTTCATCAGCTTTCCAAAAAGGTACATATGTCAAAAATTCCTTCACGCAATCTAAAAATATGGCCGGAAAACCAAGCAGACAACAGACTTTTTCGAGTCATTCAGAATATTCAGATATCCTATTATCCTTTATTTCACTCGGCGTGATTCGTGAGCCGTAAGCGGGCCATGGTTCTATCAATAAATGACTGGAAAAAGTCTGTTGTCTGCTTGGTTTTCCGGCCATATTTTTAGATTGCATGAAATAATTATTGACATATCGTCGTTCTAAGATGCAAATTGCCCAAGTCCATTTTTGTGAAAACAAAGGTATTAGTGCCTTCTAGTGACAAACGCACAAACCAATGATCTGACAGCGGCCAAGGACCCAAATTTAACTTTTACACGCCATAATTCCATATTTAAATTTGGTTTGCTTCTAATTAAAATTCAAATTTACAACGTTTTTTAGCTCTCCTGCAAAACTGTCATTTTGTGAGTTAGGCAATTTGCATCTTAGAACGACGATATGTAGGTACCTTTTTGGAAAGCTGATGAAACAAGTTTTTCCCTACATTTGTACACCAAGTTCATAATATTTTTTCGAGTAAATCTCAATTGTTTAATCAAGATTTTATGAGGAAAACAGGTGCAGTCATTTATGACCCTGTATATCTCGGGTTATCTGAATTTTTAGTGAATACTTTTTCGCAAGAAATGAGGACCATCTCTTCAGCTATGAAAAAAATATTCATTGAATATTTAGAGTCGAGTAGTTTCCACGAAATTAATTATTTTCGATAACGAAGCAGAAAGTTTAAAAAAAGTTGAAAAATCGCCATATCTTCGTAACCATAGATTTTCGGACCATGCTTTACTCGACGCAATTCACTGCAAATGACGTCTAGTATATCCCTTTCCAAGGTTCACGTCGAATTACCAAACACCCTGTATATTATAAACAGTAACCATCAAGATACTGCATTCATTTCATTTGGATTTTCCACACAGTATTTCATTCCATATCATGGATACATCATCATTTTGGTAATAATTATCATAATTAAGATCATTGAGTATTGATCTAGAAAATGAAAGTTGTGCTTTGATATTTCATGTTGTATTTGGTACAAAAAAATTTCGCTTTTATTGAGAATGTCCTTGGATTTTCGAATGATAATTGACATGACTGATTTAGGAATTAATGCTCGGAAACTAAATTGAAAGTAAAATTAATGTTGAACATGAAACGTAGATGGTACGGAATCGAACTCTTACAATCATCCTATTCCTTAGAATTCCCTTCCTTTTATATACACTGAATGCAGTTTTTTTTCAATAGATATCCGCCTATCCTGGACGGTATCTGCTGCAAGTTCCACGATATAAAATGAAACCTCTAATACCCCAATTCATCAAACTCAGCGAAGGAAGGGGTAACGTCATTATGTGAATGAAAACAACCGTTGAGGATCGAAATCTCAGATTGCATTTCCAAATTGGATCTAGAATAAGAATTCCGCTTCCTGAACCTCTTCTTATATTTCATTTAATTGTGTAGATCCTTATATAACATGGAGACATGCCTCTTCTCCTTGAGAGCCGACAATATACTCAATAATACAATATGTTTTAGATAATGGTTATGGTATATGGTAATTTTATCCGGAATAATCATTTTTAAGAGGTTTTACGATATTCTAGCTACGACTTGATGATTATAAAAAAACCATACCATACGAAACTGCGGAAATTGTGATGAAAAGCCAATCCCCTTCGAAAGACAGGTACAACCACCATTTTCTCAAATAGGAAGTATGGGCTCGTGATACATCGTTCGTTTTTATTGCAGAAATCAGAAAAGAAGAAAATAAAATCAAGCGATCAACGGAATTAGGTACAATATAAAAAACTAAAATTTAATGCGAAATGTAAAGAAACTAACATTTCCACAGAAAGATATTTACGTAGTTTTCATGGTGCAATGTTTTTTCATTTTCTGTCTATCACATCTTGAAGGTCAGTAAGTTGAGTGGTATTGTCATATATAATACCACTACCACTAGGGATGAAATTTTGCCGGCAAAATTTCTCGATTGTAAAATGAAAGTTTGTTGCTTTCGGCAATTTTGCGAACGACATTTGTATCAAAATCACGAGCCGTTAGGCGAGTGATTTCGGAAAAATGTCATTAGCGAAATTGCCGAGAAGCAACAAACTTGAATATTACAAGAGAGAAATTTTACCTGCTTAAATTTCATCTCGAGTGGTATCCGACATGACTATTTCACGAGAAAATGTGTCTGAAGATGGTCACATTGGGCTTGTATTGCGCCTTTTGACAAATAAGTATTCATCATAGATCAACTAAAAGTTGTTTGTTTTCTCTATGGTATTCATTCTCGAAGCTATCTATGAATTTGAGAAACGTCAAAATTGTCGCTGAAAAATCAACTTGTTGGTTTTGCCGATGTGAATGTTTTATCGATGAGAAACGGGTGTTGCTAAGGAAACTTCCTCACTTAAATTGGAATGAGTGGAATGGTCATAAGAATATTCGAGGAAATATCATAACGAATATTAATTTGTTTCCATTTTGTTTTTCCCATATATCTACTAATACCAATATGGATTATACCTCCGCTTTTCACAGTCACAAAGTGAAGCCAAATCTTTGGTAAGGCTTGAGTTGTACGCTTGCGTCAACTGGAAATTAAAAAATTGCGATAAATTTAGAGGTTATGTTTATTCTGAAAGACAACAAGAAAATAGATATCCAGAATGAGAATATGTCACTTAAATACTTTCAGTTCAATTTTAGAATATAAATAGGAGTTAACAATGATATTAAAGACTTGAAGAAAACGGAATAAAGCGATTGAATCATTTCACATTGAATTGTGAGGTTACGATGGAAACTTCTCACACGAAATTGAGATTGACATACGTTTCACGACATAATACGATGTGTCAGAGAGAGATAGAATTAAAAAAATATTTTTATTCCCAATATTGCCACACAAGCGCAGATCTGCTTCAGTTTTGATTCGTTCATTCCCCATATAGGAATTATTAGATTTATATGGTTTTTCCCCATTTCATGTTTCCATTTCCATGGTCGGTCCTATCGTTTTGACAATAAGAGAAGGATGCTGCATATTATCGCTTGTTTGGATCCAAGAAATCAAACAAAACCACTGCGAGCATTCAAATATTTTTATTCATCACTGTGTACCTGTTCCTTTTTGTTTCGCCCTAAACTATTTGGAATTTTATTAAGAATGAGAACCCACAAATATTTGTTACAAAAATAAATAGCCCCCGAACGATCATTTCATCATCATCAATTATATATTTATATACCGTTGAATTTAGATACAGGTTGAAGTAACTTGAACTTAGATAGCCCAAATTCTTATATAATCCACTTTCAAAGCTCTCTGATTTGTTTGCTCGTTCCAAGTAGGTCTCCACTGTCCATTTCCATTCCAGAAGTCTCTTGCAGCTTGTGGTGAAGTATTTTTCCAAGGTTTACCACCAGGATTTTGACATTCATCAGGGAAATATCCATTTGTTGCACCAGTAGCCACATTGACAATCAAATAGAACTCTTCATCGAAAGGTGCCATCTTGCTCCCCGTCCCCCAAGGATTGTCCCCAGATAAATGACCAAACTCATAGAAACCTCCTTGCGGAGGAGAGACTCTGCCAATCTCCTGTCCATCTACGCTGAAAGCAATGTGGTCTGGTGTCCATTCCACCAGATAGTTGTGGTAGTCTGTGTCGTAACCGGCACCGTTTCTTCTTTCATAGTGGGTCTTTTGGAACTGATTTTCGCCAGAGCTTTTTCCCCAATGGAGGGTGCTGAACATGAGTTGAGTGCCTATGTTACCTCCCCAAGCTACTAAATTTTTGTTTCCCCTGCTTTCAAGTATATCTATTTCGCCAGATCTAGGCCAATTTCCATATTTTGAGTTTTGAGGCATCATCCATATGGCTGAAATGAATGCTGCCTTAATCATTGTTTTTTGGCATGGAAGCCTCTAGACATGTGAATAGATGAGTAAGGATGAAGAAGCACTTTTTCTAATTTTTTAGAAGCTCAATTAAGTTCGCGCTGTTTGTCAATAGATGGCAATGAGTGCTGGTCATGATCCAAGCTTAGACATATGGTAAACAAAATGTTTCAACTTGGGTATTAGTGATTTTGTTTTGGAATTATATACAATTGGTTATGTCTGATTTTGTGCCAAAAATTGTCATTTGCGAAAAGTATTGTTTCATTGCGTTGATCGATACCAAACTAGTAATTTCATTTTGATTATTGGTTTCATATTTACCTGGCCATATCCAATCACCAGCTGGAATTTGTGCTCTAGCTTCGAGTTTTCCATATTTAAACGAAAATTTTCCTGCAGTTGTCATCCTAGCGCTTTGCACTGGATTGAAGAATCCACTAAAACATGAGATGAAATTTTAGGGGTTTTCAATAAAATGGAACAATACACGCTTCAACAACGCAACGTGTTTCAGATCAAACATCCTGTAAATTACAGGTAGGTATTATGGGTATCCCATAAGACTATTTTGGAACTTGAATCCATCGAACGAATTCCTATATCTTCAATGCCTCCACTAATGGTCAACAGAGTCACAGCATAAACTGTTCATTTCAATAGCAATCAATTATCACTTCTGGTAAACCCTTTGCGTGATAGGCATCAAACTCACTTATGTAAAGGTCCATCACCAACAACCTTCGGTTGAATGAAAAGCTTGCCATCTTTAGCATAGCTTATAGATCTATCGTTGACGTACTGTTGAAATTCTCCATTCTGAAACAGGAAACCAATAATAAATGAAGCTGCCGAAAGTACAGTTGAAACCTGCTACAAACCCCAGCTCCATCCACTTGGTTCTCGTGGTTCCAGAGACCTTCGTCCAATTTATCGAACCACTCGGCAAAAATTAAGTCACCTGAACATAACTGACCCTGCTTCAATTTCCGAAATGATCCCCCGACTGTGGTAGGGCTCGACTTGCACTGAGAATCTGCACGATCAATTGAGCAGATGTAGAAGATTAACAGAAAAGTTATTGCTTTCATTCTGCAAAGAAAGGGTGAATATGATAAAGGTCATTTATGAAGTCAATTCCGTACTCTAACTCTCCATTAATTTTTTTAAGAATAGAGGAATACATTAATCCATGAAGGTTTTCGAGACTTCAATCTAGCAAGTCTTGTATCTGGCATATAACTCGTAATTGAAAACAAATGTGGAAACGATTGGAATGTATCTCAAGACTTAATAGCAGCAACCTGTCTAGTAAAATGAGGGGGTACTACGTTTGAAAGAACTAGCTAATGTTTCCAGAAATAATCGTCACAGAAACATTAAGATGTGCATCAGTTTTATGAACACAGCATTATTGAACCAAACAGTATTCAGCGACCGGAAAACCAAGGCCAAAGCATCCCATGAAGTACCAACTAATTTTTGAAAAATGTTATTTCCCGTTTTCATTTTCAGACGCAAACCCAACAAATGTACCTTAAAATTCAAAGAAGAATCTAGTTCAACTCCAATATAGTGAAATAATGACCTGATATTGTATTATTGAAACTTACTGTCAATGTCACTACAGAAAATAATTTTTTAAATTTCTAAATCCTCAATCCCAATAATTCTGAAATCAGAATGACGAAAGGCTGAGCAGTTCGTGATGTAGACAATAGGTTGTATTATAGCAGGCAGAGACAAATGAAAATATGAATTTTTCGAGAAAAAAATAAAATGAGGCTTTGATGGTTTAATTTCCGGTGATTATATTAAAATAATCACATTTCTATCCTTCACCTATTTTTTATAACTTCATACACGAATCTCACCTGATCACATTCAATTCAAGATAAGGAACTGACTCGAAATTAAATTCAGGTGAAGTTGTTTATAAACTTCAACCACGATAAGACACTCGAAATGATATAAGAAAAAAATACAATACGACCATTACCATTATATTTATGCAAAATGCTAGAAATTTGAGGAACTGATAGCTGGGAAATGAATTGTGTGCATTGTCTGTCCAAGAATAGGAAATTTTTGTTTTCCATTATGGTTGCTTCTAGGAATTCCGAGTTGTTTACAGTTCTTATTCATTCGCCTATTTCAGATATGTCAGTCCAATTATTAATTGAGAGAACTTTTATCACCATGGTATAGTTAGGTAGTTCGAATGGAATCTTTGAAAGAGAAATATTAAAATTATCGGGAACATTTGTCAGGGTACTTACAGATGATAATTCTATCCAAGGCAGATGGAATGTGCAAATGATAGAAATAATCAAATTTCAACCCGGATATTCGCGCCCTAATCAATCAAATAATTATTTCCGTCGACCATAGAATAAAAGCTCATTTTAACGCACTCGAACACTCAGAAAATTTTCTAAGTAAAATTAACAGAAGCACTACTGTTGGAAGTCTAATGTATTGAAATTGTGAATCCAACAAAAAACTTTTCCGATTACAAAAAATTGCTGTACCTGCAATAGAGCATTCATGTTATCCTGAATGAGGTTTGTTAACACTACAAAACAAGAACTACTGTGATAACAATATTATTTTCATTAAGGCTACATCATACACTAATATTGAATGTATTGCTGTTCAATAGAATTGAAAATTCTATAAAAATAAGCGTGAATTTCTATTACCCCAATGTCACTAATTCTTAGAATATCTAATACACTATCATATTCACAACATTTATTATTATTTTGACAATCCTATTGTTATTCATAGATATACTATCCCAACAGTAATTTTCGTTGAGATGGAAATCATATACTATTACAGGGATAAAATATTCGTTATGTTAATAGTTAAACGTTACCAGAAAACAACAAAACTGATAATATTACACAATCCGCTGTTGATTTAACAGTCCTTCTATAAGCTAAAACCTCGAACTTCTACGGATACATACGCGAACAGCGTATATTTACAGCGCTACTGATTTCGTACGAGTTTGGTCCAGAGATATGGTGATATTAAAAAAGAAAAAGAGTGGAAGAAATAGTTTTAAGAGAGAACTAAAAGTGATATTCACCAAAGCTGTAATTTTTGAAGCCGAAAAGCTTGCCAAGAAGTGTATTGGTAAGTACTGAAATTTCTTTCTCTTCGTTGAAATAGGTATTCAATCTAATATACAAATACAAAGATGTCGAAATGGCAAATGCTGAATTGAGATTTTGTGAACAACATGCCAAAATTGATGAGAAAAACTATCATTGAAAGATATTCACCCGTCGGTCATTTTTTCGAAATAATTCTTTCTATTTCTTTTAAGATATTGTGAATCTTCAAATTTTTTTCAGATGATAGATTTACTTCTGAAACTTTCATTTTATAACTACTCGTCATATCAAGGAATTTTGTTCTGAGGAGCCACATATTTCTTGGAGGGATAAGATAATTTTCGAAGAGCTTGTCCCAATTACGCAGAACTTGGCAAAATTGAGGTAGGTACATTATACCAATGCAATGATTTGTTTCCGTTGCAAAATGAATTTTCACGACCTTTATATTTTGATAAGGCATCTCAAACGGATTCTCTAAGTTTCATCGCATGTTTATTCAAAACTGTTAGATTAAGCATTTTTAACCTCTCGATAGTAAATTGTGATATTTCTTTCAGATGGACGAAATGTAGGTATATTGCTGCTTCTGCATGCAGCCACAGCTCCAACATCTAGAAAACCTCAAAAATTTGGCTCCAGTTGTTCCCAAATTTTTCATACTTGTAATTTTTTTATATTTATGAATTATATTTTATTTTTCTGTTCCAATAAATTCATCATTATAAATGTGTTTATTTTAACTGACCTATACCTAGACATTGAATATACATATAACATATAACTAGATACTGAATAATAATATTTTCAGGAAGCTGACATCACAGCAATATCGTAAATTCAGCAACATTTAGTGGAGGCTGTTACTCCACAAGTCGGTTGTCTGCCTCTTTGTATTTTTAACAATTTCACTGATGAATTTAATGATAGTTAATTGTTTTATATAAATTGAATCGAATATTCTGAATGGAGCGAAATATATTCTATCAAGAATATTTAGATAATAGTTGAACAATATCGTATGAATATTACATTCTAACAAAATAATAAAACCCTCTATCAACACAAAAAATAATACTATTGGCGAAAAAGTATGAATCTGTTGTATTTTACAATCCTACTTTCCATTGTATAGAAAGCAGTGTTATTGAAATCATTATATTATACGATTTCGATCTCCCTAACATAATATTTTTATTAACGTGAAGGAATATATTATTCATGGTAATAGAAGATACTTTTATGAGTATCTATATGTTCGTTAAACCTGACAACTGCAATATTAGCGGAAGAACTATATTATTATAATGCTAACAGAAGATTCTTCATCTACAACAAGTTTGCATTCAATGAAGCAGCTAACAAAAGTGCTTCTGTTAATATAATAGAATTTTAGATTGACCAAATAGGGATCTTCATTTTGTTATCTTAACATACATTTTTCGTTGTATTTACTAGAATAATTTTCTGAGTGAAATCATGCATTAATGACCTATTTTAATGCATGATTTCTTATTAATGTATGATTGTCATGACAACCGAACACTAAATATTCAGTCAGAGCACTATCGAGCTTGGTTGAGAATCAACTCCTGTCACAGAAGGGTATATTGACGACTCCATTGTCTCCATTCAACATAAAATAGACTACAGAAGAAATTTCAGGTGATACAAGTTGCAAAGTAAATAATACTTCAACCTCCATTTTCTCCACACGCTCCTTATAGGATATCATAGGTAATGATATAAATGTAAACTAATCAGAATGTCACAACATGTCCAATATTCCCTCTATGAATTTTTCGAATTGTTCCATATGGAGCATAAATATTAATATATCGAAATGAACATAGAAATTTACATTATGCCAAATTTGTCTATTATTCAAAATAAAAATTTATTTCAATCAGTTTCAATCAAGAATTCATATTCAATTCGTGATGAGGTCGACGGAAAAATCTTGTAATCAACTCGTTTATTAATTCAGCGATTAATGGTCTCAAACATTAACGCGCTCGCTCCGCTCACGCGTTAAAATATTTCGACCATTAATCGCTGTCATTTAAACTAGTTGGTTAAATAACTATTTTCACATGCTTTGACAAATTGAAAAAAAAATGGTTTGTACATGTTAAATTACCTACAATCATCAAAACTGAAGTCTAATGGGAACATTTTTCACAATAATCCATTAAAATTTGATCAAAATTCGACAGGACAATACCTATCTAGACAGGTATAAGCTTATGCTATTAAATGCAAGTAGGTAACATTAATAGCTGTAAAAAAGTTTTTGTTGTCTAGCAGCTCAACTCTGCTCGGCTTTCAAACAAAAAAATATATAGTGGTGAAGTATCGAAACCGAGGTGACTTGGTCCCAATTTCCTGATTTGTGTCGTAGAAGATTTGACGACATCATTCTAAGATTAGTTCAGATCAAACTGTTACTTAGATTACTCGTGAAGAGATATCGTATGAAGTAAACAATTCACTGTATTGAAAAGAATGAATCAATTATTTTTTATATTGAAATATTGTGACGAGTGCGGCCCTGTGCATTCAGCGCTCCCGTGATCGAGAATGTTCTCGACGCTGTGGAAGGTTTTTCTCCTTACCCTCCGATCGCGATCGCACCATAGTCCGTACGTTCTGGAGTTTTCCATTTCTAGACACATCCAGGCTTTACGCGGAAGGAATCGGCGCGATATATACATATATATGGAGCGCATTGGCGGAGATGATTATTCAATCATTTATGCATTCATAGAGCCAAGCAACGAGTGGAAATGAATATTAGTGCAAATAAATCGGTGAAAATAAATAATTGTACAGACTTTTGCTAGAATTAGATATATAGTTGTAGATAAGTACTTTTAAAATAAGTGTGAATAAATAGTTCAATTATCCCGGGCGTTTTAATAACCAAGAAAACTTTACAATATCTTCATTACAGATAAATATTGAGTTCAAAGATAAAATATGATCCTTAGTGTTAGTTTTCAAGATATCAGTTCAAACGACTGTAGTTATAATATCAAAGTATGGGTTGTTCATTGGAACTCAACATGATTTTAGTAAGTAATCTATTTTAACTTAAATGGCCCAAATACGTATATAATCCACTTTGAGTGCCCTTTGAGTAGGACTTGACCACTCATTCCAAGTTGGCCTCCACTGCCAGTTACCATTCCAAAAGTCCCTAGAGGCTTGAGGCGACCAATTCTTCCAAGGTTTACCACCAGGATTACTGCCACCATCTGGAAAATATCCCTTTGTTGCTCCTACAGCTACATTCACGATAAGGAAGAAATGCTGATCGAAGGGCGCCATTTTGCTTCCGGAAGCCCATGGATTATGTCCGGATAGTCCACCCAGCTGGTAAAATCCACCTGCTGGGGGTTTTATCCTTCCTAGTTCTTGATCGTCCACTCTGAAAGCGATGTAGTCTGGTGTCCATTCCACGACGTAGTTGTGGTAGTCTGAATCGAAGCCATCACCTCTTCTTTTCTCAAAGTGTGTTTTTTGGAATAAGTTCTCATTGGGACTTTTTCCCCAATGTAAAGTACTGAAGACTAATTGGGTGCCTATGTGGCCTCCCCAAGCATACAGATTTTTATTTCCCCTACTTTCCATGATGTCTATTTCACCTGATGTCGGCCATCCACCGTAGCGAGAGTCTTGAGGCATCATCCAAATGGCTGAAAAAAGGTATTTCAACTTGTTCGCTCTTAAGAAATGGATCATGACTGTTTTATAAGTTATGCAAAAAGTTATTTATAAGTAGAGGGTTCGATGCGATTGGATGAAAGCTCAGAATATTGTGGCTACAGCTTTTAAACAGAAACAACAAGAAAATAATTATTAAATGGAATACAATGACCTACCAGCAACTTCGTTCCTTACTAGGATGCTTAAAACTGTGTATATGACTGTATGGTATTCTTGTTCTGAAACTGAACAACGAAATTCTTTTCTCTTGTTGGGAATACTTTTTGTTTTTATTTTTTGCCTACCACTGAAATCCGAAGAGTAAATTAGTCACTGAAGGCATGACGTAAAGTCAGAAAGAAGATTTTGAGCCAGAAGAGAAAATTAAACATCAAATAGAAAAATAAACAGAGTGAATTCGACATCAGAAAGAAAAACAAGTGATAGCATACTCAATATCAAGTCTGGAAATACACAGGAAAAAAAATATGAAGGATTTAAAACCATACACAAACAAGAACTCGAAGAACCAATTGTAGAAATAGAAAAAAAGGAAAACAAGTTGAAGCAGTCAAAGAAAAAACAATAAATAATGACAATGATGATCAAATCATTCATAGAAGACAACAACCTGTTATTGAAAAGAAACAAACAAAGAAAGAGAATGAAATTGAAGTCTATCTAAGGAAAAACAACATGTACTGTTTGTAAGAGAAAGAAACACCAAAAGAAAAAGCTGAGGAAGAAAAATGGCCTGATGAGTATAGTCATGATGAAAATCATTAGCACCAGGAAAGCAAACAGAACAAATTAGTCTCTGATGGGATAATCCAGATGTATCTGATAAAGAGAGTTAACTGAAGAAGACAGATGACATTGAATAAAAAGCGATATTGAAGTTTTGGCGAGAGCTTTAGAATTGAAACTGCCTTGCGATTTGAAGTTTGGTTTACCGGAAGGAGGAATCATGTCATTTGTCTAAAGCATTCTATGGTGTGAGTCATGCATTAAGTATAGAAAAACTCCTATTATATGGCATAGGAAGACCACCCCTACTTATGATACCCATGACCAAGTCAATTTGACGAAATTCAGGGAAGGAGACCTAATTTGGTTATACAATTCAAAATGGAAGAAAATATTATCACCGGTATCGATAAGATCTTGGGAAAGAGCTAAATGAGCTGCCATCTGCGCAATCTTATTTTGGGCATCCAGTGCAATGAGTAAGGAGTTAAACATTGACGTTGCATTCAAATATAATAAATGCAAGAAGAAACACGATATTGGGGACGTTCTTTCCTCAACAACTAAAACAAAAAGAAAAATTTACCTGGCCACAACCAATCTCCTGCAGGAATTTTAGCTCTTGCTTCCAATTTTCCATACTTGAAAGTGAATTTGCCTTGTGTTGTCATTCTTGCGCTCTTCACAGGATTGAAATATCCACTGTAAAAATGAGTGCAGTATTTATACACTTATAAGCACCCACCATTTGAAAATAATAAATGCTTCATTATTTGAAGTGATAAATTAAAATGTTCGTAGCGTATTACAGGAACTTACTTATTGGGGGGAACATCACCCACAATTTTTGGTTTAATAAAGAGTTTTCCACCTTCAGTATAACTAATTGACCGATCATTCACGTATTGTTGGAATTCACCATTCTTAAACAAACAATTAATCATTAATCCTAAAGAAATTCAAGATAATATAATGAGAAACCTACACCACATCCATCCACTTGATGCTCATGATTCCAGAGGTTCTGATTGAGATTATCAAACCATTCTGCGAAAATGAGATCCCCGGAACAGATTCTTTTATTTCTGCTTACTTGTGACCCTCCTACCTCTGTAACACTGGGTCGACAACCAGCAACTAAAGGGGAATAAAATCCTAGGTAGGCTGCAGCTACCATAAGGATAATCTGCTTGGTTGAACTGAAAAAACTTGGATAAGTTGATGCTGAATAGAATATCTAATATTTTATTCACTCACTGCATTTCGATATTGGTGTCTATGCATAAACCTCCATATACTATTCTGAAGTGGAAGAAGCATTTGGAGGGCACATTTTAGTTTTTCCTTATATTGTGGTATGAAGCAATAGATCTTTCAAATCTACAGACCACAAAGAATTTTATGAATATGGTGAAACATAAGTTTATCTACAAAGATATGTCCACCATGTGTGGTTGCATATTTTGCGCAAGACAAACTTAGCATGTATGGTTTTAAGTGATGGGGACCCCAGGTTCCGGGTTTTTCACCATAATATGATCCCGCCTTCAGCTTTGTTACTGAAAGAGGTACACAAAAATGTTTTCTACAAAAGTTTCACGAAATCGACTAATGTTTTTCAAAATGATTTCACAGAATGAAATATATACAGAGTTGGCAACATATTGATTGCAACTTCATTTTTTTAAATGGAACACCATGTATACTTTTCCATATTTGGCAAGCTCTTTTTCCCCTAATTTCGAATATACAGGGTGGCCAAGAGATTGACGTCAAAAAGAAAAAAACAGGTCCCTCGTGTCATGGGCTATTCGAATCACCCCCATGTATCTTATGCGATTTTTCACGGTTTTCGAGTTATGAATTTTTTTATGAACTTTGAGAATTTTCGACTTGACCATCTTCAAAAAGATATTAAAAAAGAAGTACAAGACTTCTCTGTGAAATTCTTTTGTAACTTGATCTCCATGAATTGTACTTTTATACGTAAAATAACCAGATTCGAAACTTTGATACAAATTATGGAAATGATGGTCTCAAGTGAAAAAGTTACGTGAATTGGATTATGATCTGAATTTTCGAATCAAAATTGAAAATGTGAAAAGGCCAATAACAATCTCTTAGTATGCTTAACAACTGCGCTCAACAGTCAGATTTTAGAATCATTGATAGTAAATGGTACTTAACACTCTATAACTCCATTCACTTTTATAAAGTATCGCGGTTTGCCATGAGATTTTGACACATTTCACCGGGTATGTTTTGAAAAAGTTGGGTTACAGTCATTCTTCTGTCAGTTGAATGAGCAACGTTGCCGTTTCTTCTAAAAAATCGTAGTAATAACGTATTTATCAAAATGTTCCTTTACTTTGGGAAATTAATGAATTTGAGAAAATATTTTGTGAATTCAGAAGACATTTAAATACATTTCTGCACAACTCGAAATACTCCAGTATGTTCTACGAAACCTGCGCCACAGTTAAACCTTAGACGAACTAACTCCATTCATAAAGTTAAAAAAGAATATGAACTCGAAGAGTCACTTCCTCTGAACATAATGTAAACTAATTTGATTGGGAACTAGGAAGGTGGTTAAATAATCAGCAAATTTCAGCTAATGCCAACGTTTCGCAACATATATTGTTGCTTCTTCAGGGCTAAAAGATACAGATAAAAGTCATATATAAAAGTCAAATGATAAAAAATATACTAAATAACATAACCGGGGAAAAACAAACACCAACACATACATAAGAAAATGAACTATTACAGAGTACGATCTGCCCCAAACACACTTACCGAAGCCAAACTATGCGTATTGAATGTTGAAATAGGGATAACAATTTGGAAATTACAGTTAGTTCGCGGTAAGTTAGATGATATTATAGCGTGTTGCTACCAATTGTGAATCGGGATGGGGCTACGTTTCGTCCCAGCCTCGCTTACGATGGACTCATCAGATTGGCTAATGTAAGCGAGGCCTGCCAATGACGTAGATGTTACAGCTGCCCTGCTCGAGGCGAGCGAGGGTACTGGGTAGTAGACGTGGTCGGTCTATAAAGAATATGGTACCGCAGTAACCTGCCCGCCTAGGGAGAGGTGCCCCCTGCCGAGCACGTGCTCAAGCGCGGGCGGCGTGTGAAGCGCGGTTAGCAGACTTCTGCACGCCGGTGGATTTATGTCGCCACAATATTAAACTGACCTTACGTGATATATTGCCGTACGATGTATATTTGAACTTTTCTGATAGATGTAGGAAAAACTTTCAGAGGTTTTTCACTCAAATCAAGTGTAATAATATGAGAAAATTGAAACAACTTTGTAAGGACTCTTCCAGTGTTGCGGTCTGCTCTGGCTCACATCCGGGTTTCTTGTTCAATTACACGGATGTTGTGTTGCCCGATGATGTTAGCTCGATTTTATCCCTCGGTCCAAATTTCGGTGTTCCTTTGCCCACACATGCCATCCAAATTCCGAAAATAATAAAAGATTTTGAGTGGGGTGTACAGAGTATTGGGTTGGTTGATGAAGCTAAGAATATACTCCGTGCTCGTGGGGTGAATGTCATTACAAACTTTTGGCAACGTCCGTATTCCTCTAGGAACAATATTTCTCTCATTAAATTGCTCAGTAAGGCTAAAGCATTCATTAAAAGTCATCCAGAGATCATTGTTATGAGGGCGGACAAAGGAAACTCAACTGTTATCATGTTGAGAAAGGATTATGATGTTTGCATGATTGATATGTTGTCTGATTCTAGTACTTATAAAAAGACCAAAAAGAACAATACTGATAAATTTCAGAGAATTGCTAATCAACTGATAGGTGAGATGGTGAGTGAGTCAATTGTCAATAGGGTTGAGGCTTCGAGAATGAAGAGATACAATTCTGTGCCTCCGAGATTATACGGCCTAAGAAAGACACACAAACCGGGATTGAGTATTCGACCGGTTGTGAGTTGTATTGATTCACCTTCATATAATATTTCTGTTTTTGTGCATCACATTTTGAATCTTGTTAACTCCACATCCCCCTATAATGTCAAAAATTCCTATGAGTTTGTTTCTTTGATTCGCAGTGTTTCCGTGCCTGAGGGCTACTACTTGGTGTCCTTGGATGTTGTTTCCTTGTTTACCAACATCCCTAAGATTCTTGTCCTGGATATTATTAGAAGGCGGTGGAGGTATATTTCTGCATTCACCGATATGTCGAGGGAACTATTTCTGAGGTGTGTAGACTTCATTTTTTCATCCAGTTTTTTCACGTTCCGAGGTGATATTTATGAGCAACTGGATGGAACAGCTATGGGTAACCCAGCCAGTCCATCTTTGGCCAATATGGTGATGTCGGAGTTGGTGGAAGTGTGTGAGTCTAGATTATCTTTTCGTATACCCATTCTAAAGGTGTATGTTGACGACACTTTCTTGGCTGTCCCGAATGACAGGGTGGAGGAACTTTTAACCGTGTTTAATGGTTATCACCCGCGACTCCAATTCACAAGCGAGGTCGAGGTGGATGGTTCATTACCATTTCTTGATGTCTTGGTGATGAGACGTGACGATGGATCGCTTGTTTCGAGTTGGTATAGTAAACCAACAAGTTCCGGTCGAATTTTAAATTTTAGATCATATTGTAGTTTTTCTTACAAATTGTCGACCATAAAGAATTTAATTTATAGATCTAGGAATTTGAGTGATTCAATATTTCACAGGGAAAACTTGAAGAAAGTTGAGCACATCTTGAGGTTGAACAATTACCCTGTGTCTCTTCTAAAAAAGATTTTGTACACCTATGGTTCCCACCCAATCTCCGGAGAGGTGAATAGTACACAGGAGATTTGTCACAGGTACATCAAATTTCCCTACATCTCAGGACTGACGGGTAAGATTTCCGCACTGTTTAGTCAGTTTTCATGTGGGGTGAAACTGGTTCCATATAATATTAATTCGTCGAATTCCCTCTTTAGCAAGCTGAAGGATAGAATTCCCGTATCAGATTGTAGCAATCTCGTGTACAGGATACCTTGCATGAATTGTAATAGGTGCTATGTTGGTCAAACCAAACAGCTGTTGAAAAATAGAGTCAGACAGCATAAGTATGATTGCAGTGAGGTGAACAAACATAAAGAGTCACAAACAGCGTTGGCTAATCATCACTTTCATGAGCATCATCGGTTTAATTTTGATGATGTTGAGATCTTGGATTTTGAGGGTAATTGGTTGAAGCGTAACATTGGTGAAATGGTGTTTATAAAGCTAAACAATACGGTTAATAACAGAATTGATACTCAGGGTCTCAGCGCAATATATGAAAATATTTTGGAAATCTTCAAGTACCGAGATCGCGAAGTAGAACCGTCTGGTTGTGGATAGTGACGCATATGCGGGCGGACGTGTGTATGTTTATTTGAGTCCCGGTTTCTTTCATTTCATTGTATTCCATTCGAATGTTTTGAATAGATGTCGCACGTTGGACTAATTTTTCAATGTTTCGCTGGCTGCGGTTCTTATATTACTTTTGAACAACTTTGGTACGCATAGTTTGGCTTCGGTAAGTGTGTTTGGGGCAGATCGTACTCTGTAATAGTTCATTTTCTTATGTATGTGTTGGTGTTTGTTTTTCCCCGGTTATGTTATTTAGTATATTTTTTATCATTTGACTTTTATATATGACTTTTATCTGTATCTTTTAGCCCTGAAGAAGCAACAATATATGTTGCGAAACGTTGGCATTAGCTGAAATTTGCTGATTATTTAACCACCTTCCTAGTTCCCAATCAAATTAGTTTACATTAAAAAAGAATAAATGGAAAGTAGACTTGGCAATGTCGCTCGATTTTCACGAGTACCAACCTGCGTCCGTTTTAAATGAAAGAACTTGATGAACCTAAATCATGGCTAACCGCGATACTTCATAAAAGTGAATGGAGCTTATACTTTTCTAGAATTAGCCTTCAAAGTCATCGAGGTGGAAAAAATCAAAGAAGTAGACATTTACTTCAAAATTATTTTTTGCCATTTTAAGATTTTTCTGATCAAGTTATGATAGAAAATGCTGAAAATTAATGAAAATTAGCTTTAGATGTTGGTCAAGAAAAGTTCCAGGAAAAAAAAAGTACTAGTACTACTAGTAGTAAACTAAGAAACTCTGGAAATAAAAGAGACAGACCCACATACGCATATATACGTATTCGAAATCAGGAGAAAATAAACAATTGAAATATGGAAGAATATACAAGGTGTCCTATTTGAAAAAATGTAGTTACATTCAATATGATGTTCACCCTGCATATATCCAAATTGACGTAATCATTTTCAAAAAATTCATTCGATTTCATACAATGTTTGTATGAAGTATTTTTATGTATCTGTTTTTGTAACAGAGTTAGAGGGGGGGTCTATTTATAGAATTTAGAATTTCGGTTATTATTTTCGCTCAGCATTAAATAACATTCCTTTGATTAAATTCAGTATAAGGAGCTTGATCACGTGTCATCCTTACACATCATACAGCATTTTCATAATTCCGTGCTGCTTCCAATACCGGCTCAGGGATTTTTCCCAACTCGAGTTGTTCTTAGAATGCGAACACCTCGTTTAGCGGTTTATTGGGAAATAGTCAGTTCTGAGATGGAAAATTCACAAAATCTCCTAAAATTTCAATGAAATGTTTTATGCAATATCAGTTCACAAGATGAATATCTCCAAAAAATTTGATATCTATCGGATATGCCTTTTTTGAAGCAATACGAAAATAAAATTTCAAAAATCAATTCCTCCGAACTCATCGGCTTTTACGAACTTAACCGAGGCATTTGGACCTTAAACTTACCCTGAATCTTTCAAGTCTTTTTTCTGGAGTTATCCTGAACCAGTTGGCTGACGGATTGGAATTTGACAGAGAATTCTCAATCAGTCAGTTAACCCTATAAAACAGACATTCGGGCAAAATGATACCTCTCTTATCTATAGGAAGAACCAGGAACAAATAAAAACAAATATTTAATTTTTTTATTCTCATTCAGAAATTTACAAAGTCGATAATTACAGAGCCCAAACCCTCACATAATCAACTTGCAGGGCACTCTGCCTTGTTCCCTCATTCCAGGTTGGCCTCCATTGCCAATTTCCATTCCAGAAATCTCTGGCAGCTTGCCTAGATGTACTCTGCCATGGTTTACCTCCCGGATTAGAACACTGGTCAGGGAAATAGTTGCTAGTACCACCAACAGCCACGTTTAACAATATGTAAAAATCTCTATCGAAAGGAGCCATTTTGGTACCACTCTGGAAAGGATTTGGTCCTGTCAGATGTCCTAGTTCGTAGAATCCTGCTTGAGTCGGAGTTACTCTGCCTATTTCTCTGCCATCAACACTGAAAGCTATGTAGTCAGGAGTCCATGTCAGCTTGTATAGATGAAAATCATTGTCGAATCCTGGCTTATTATGGGCTAGAGACGCCAGATCTGTAAGATCGTAGTTTTGGCCGAAATGGACAGTGCTGGCAACTTCTTCGGGTCCTATGTTTTTGTTCCAGGCGTACAGGTTTTTGTTGCCTCTGCTTTCCATTAGGTCTATTTCGCCAGAATGTGGATATCCTCCGTAGTTTCTATTCTGGGCGAGGAGCCATATAGCTTAAAATATTGAAAAGAGGAATCAACCATAATATAATCGAGAACTCGTTGTATTTACAGGATAGGGCATCGAAATAATTCGCTTTTCGATTAAATGCATTTTTAGTACGGTATCGGTAACGCCACTTCAAATAATTCCATGTTGGTATCGAGAAAAATATGGAATTCGAAGGATCTGTATAGGGAAATAATATGTCCAGATAAACGAATATACTGCTCCACATAAGTTAAGGATGTTCAGGAATTTCGGAACTGAAATATAAATGTTTACTTATTTATTTAACTCATTATTTTGCCTATTGCATCATAAGTGTAAAGTGTATGTAAGTTTCACAGTGAAAATTTATTTTGAGTATTTGTAGTAGGGGAAATACGTACAAAATGACATGTATCGACAAAATGATATAGGCATCATAACTTGAGTTCGGAGGTATGAAATGCGGAACTGCCTGCCACATTACACGACCCGAGTGGCTTCAATTAACCTCTGAAAATTAGCAAGATCTACTCTGGTTCATTCGGTCGTTATGAGTGATAACAGAAATCAATAGGTCACGAGTTTTTTTTCATTGCGCCAAATTTTTTGAAGAAATGGCCAGTTTTCACCATTTTTTTCATTCAAATTGCATTCAATTCAAACTTTACTTATTTGTCATTGTATTCACGGAGCTTTTTGTATGTTGAATATACTTTTTGTATTAATTCGATACATTTCTAGTTTTATAACGCTATATGGACAAAATGACATATACAGTGAACGGACAAAATGCCATAGGTATTTCAGCTGAATTAACCGTATCTACCGGACAAAGCCAAGACAATCCATCTCAGGCTCCATCAGCAAACAAAGAATCAGGACTTGTCTTAACATATTCATAACAAAATCTTCATCTGCGGCTAATAAAGGCAATGCATCTTAACCTACTCTTGCTGATCCTATGAGGAGGTTTCTCCAATCCCTAAAGGACAATTCATAAGTGAACAAGGCAAACGTGAGCCGAGGATTCGACAAACGTACTTAGTTTCAACTTCAACTTCTACACCTAATAAGATTGCAATCAAATCAAAAAAGAGCCTATACCTCCTCCAAAAACAAGGAGACAAGTCCCTAAGGCATTATTCAAAGAAGACAATGAAGAAGAAAATGTTCCTAGCAACTTTCGAGATCATAAAGACGACTGTCCAGTGTCCATGTCCATCTATCCATTGTTATGAGACCTTTTTTCCCGATTTAGATCTTCTCCAGGATTAGCCCTGAAGAAGACTGGTTACGGTGCATGCATTGCTTGCATTGGGCTCACGCATCTTGTGCTGGTCCTAGAAGAACCAAGCGTTTCATTGGTGAACTTTGTCAGTAGTTTTGTAACTATAAGTAGAAAATACAGTTGCTTATTGCCGGTATATCATTTTGTCCATAGCCTGCGAACAAAATGAATTTCGTTTATCCCAATTTATCTAAGAATATTTTGTTTCTTGGTACTTTCATTTCATTAAGGTTGATTGGATTTTATGAAGAAAGGACCAAAGGTCATAGGTGTAGAATATGACTTTGCTGTGATTCACTACTAACAAGTTATGCCTCTGAAATAAAACCCTATGTCATTTTGTACGTACTTCCCCTACAGACTCTGTTAACTCGAAAAATTTATAAACTACAAGAACTTGCCTGAAACTGAAAAAGTTATCGAACGTGAAGCAAAAAGCCCATTCTGATCTGAGAGAGTAAAGGCCAATTCTCACTTTCGTGCAAGCCACGCGCTCGTCACAGGCGAGGCACCGAATCGGCAGAATATCTTTTTCATTGATCATATGGTTTTTGTGTGGTTAAATTCACATTATGCCGGCAACGTCTCGGCAAGCGACGGCCTTTGCCCGCCCCATATGATCAATGAAAAAGATATTTTGCCGATTCGGTGCCTTGCCTGTGCCGAGCGCGTGGCTTGCACGAAAGTGAGAATTGGCCTTAAACATTAGATTTTCCATAAATGAACAGTTGGTCGGCAACTTTAAAAACGGTCCCAAAATTCCTGCCTCAACATTTGTGGAGCAGTATATTTTATGAACCACTGTCGAGTGTCGATTCTCCAGTTCCTAGTCGGAAGGTTCCGCAATCAACAGTCGTAAAATTTTATTTACGTTTGCATCAGGGATCTAGCCAATTAAAAAGGGGGACATATATTCACCTGGCCACAGCCAATCTCCAGCCGGCAATTTGGCTCTCGTTTCCAGGACTCCGTATGTGAATGCGAAACGTCCAGCTGTGGTCATGCGGGCACTCTGAACAGAATTAAAATACCCACTGCAAGAGAAATATGATGTCAACGAATCATTCCGAGATTATGTTGCTAATTCACAGCTGAGTAAGGTGAAAAAGAAAACTTCGGAATGAAAATGGGTTACTTAAAAATACATAATTATATAAGAATAGTTGCCAAAAAATTCAAGAAGTAATTTCTTGTCTAAAATTACGGTATGAACTTTTCTTTTTTGAGCCCCCCTGCTAGTTACAGCACCCTTAAGATGGCGCGTGAAAAACAGTTCTCAATTTTTTCTCAAATCCAAAAAACTGACGACATAAAAATTAAGTAGGTATACATGTTATATCTCGTAAGAACGAGCTCCCAAAAATGATAACATGTCACCATGAACGGTGTCAAAGCGTTCTCATTTCTTGATCATTCAAAATGCCTCATTATCTTCTAGCTATGCAGATGTCTGAGATGTCCCCCCTGTTCTGCTAAAATTTCTGGCCCATACCACCGCGAAAGCTGACCAATGAAGTCATTTAATTTTTGAGATTACTGAGTTTCCAGTTGATCAATTCCTCTGATCTAAACACCATTACCTAAATAAAAAATGCAATAAAATGAAGCATCGAAAGAACAAGCCACCAAGCAGATGACCAGATAATTGCCCACATTGAATAATATTGACTCACTTTTTCAGGGGGACATCACCAACAACCTTTGGTTGGATGACCAATTTTCCATTTTCTGTGAAACTGATTGATCTATCATTCACGTATTCCTGGAATTCCCCATTCTGAAAAAATAAACCCCCATAGCGATAAAAATCTTGGCTCTATTCATTAGAATCTGAGTGCCTTATACATCACATAATAATAAAATGTGCATTGAAATATCTTTCATTGAAAAATATGTACGTCCACACCGAAATGAATTCTTCATCAATCTGAGGTATCTACTTACCCCGTTTCCATTGACTGTCAATTCATGATTCCATAGATTCAGATTGAGTGTGTTGAAGTCTTCAGACAGTATCAGATCTCCTGAACAAATTTTTCGTCCATTTGTGTAAGAACCGCTTATTCTTGTTCTTGAGGGGGTGCACTGACCAAAAATTGGAACTGCTATCTCGAGCAGGAGGACTATGGTGCACAGTATATATTTCATTATCTGAAAATCATTAATTAATTCAGTACTAAACAATAACTACGAATCGTCAAAAAAATATTCTAGTAAGTACTACTGGTACGTGTATACTGTATCCCACCTACTTACTTTATTCCAGATAAAACTCTGGAAATGTATAAAGGAATTTATTTCAAGGTATTTCATGAATTTTCATTTTTATCTTGGTTTGTGGGGGAATATTCAGGTCGAACCGCGAATGAATCTCATTTTTTAATGTGATGAAACTTCACAGTCAAATGCTGATATTTCGTCATGAAGATAGATTGAAGATTGCATCATGTGGATACAATATCTATTATATTCACAATATTAATTCTCGACATATAGTTTATAGTAAAAAGGGGTTACAGTCCACTGTGACCTTAAGGTCTATTGCGCCCCCTAACAGAGCTGTTCTCTACATAAAAACATACACCTTTTCCTTTCTTTGCAATACTTCTACTATACAGGGTATTCCAGAATGAGTGGTTAACAGTATATGCGCTTTTCATGCAGATTTCGAAAAGGTTCAATGCATCTTCATACTGTATGTAAATGCGAAATTATTACTAATAGTGTGTAGAATGAGCAAATATGTCTGAATAACAAAATATTGAAGATCCGATAATTTCTGATCTGATGATAAGCGCTTCATAAAAAATTTACATAGTGATGGAAAATTCATCAATTCTAGAATATGAAATCCAATATTTTTGCTTACACTGTTTTTTGTAGGTGGTAAGTAAGAATTCGTGAGTACTTTAATTCTTTCTTCGAATGAACTATCACAAAGTAACGGACTATTCTGTCCATTATTTTTCAGTAAAATTTCGACACTCGATTCTTGATTTCCGTAAAGAAAAAGGATAACTGAATCTTCCAACCATGTTTATACAAGGTCTTTCACGAGGAACCTCACCCATATTTATACGGGAAACTACTGAACGTATTTTCATGAAATTCAGCACTTATGAGTATTTCACGATGCTGATGAAATCTGAAATATTTTCAAGGCATGAGCACCTCCGGTTTTTCCGGAAATGACGTCAACTTCCGTTTTTCAAATTAGAACCCCATTTTTTTATGGCAGATATTGAATCTACGTTAAAAAATAATGTGAGTGTATGCATCACACCCTTGCCCTAAAATGGATATTTTCTGAGTTAATATCCACTTTAGGGCAAGGGTGTGATGCAAACACTCACATTATTTTTTAACGTAGATTCAATATCTGCCATAAAAAAATGGGGTTCTAATTTGAAAAAATTGATTTTTCACGATTTTGTCATCCCTAACTTTGAAAGCGATTTTTTCACCCCCTGTATCATGAATCGCGATTTCAATTTTTAAAGTGGATAAACCGGAGGTGCTCATGCCTTGAAAATATTTTAGATTTCATCAGCATCGTGAAATACTTTAAGTGCTGAATTTCATGAAAATACGCTCAGTAGTTTCCCGTATAAATATGGGTGAGGTTCCTCGTGAAAGACCCTGTATATATATACATAAAATATGAAAATATTTATTTTCATATTTTATGTATTTCTATTTTTAGGGTTTTAAAAACCTTGTAACTGCGAACGTCTCCGCGCATCCCAGTTGAATTGTTTATTTCGCTTTATCGAAATGGAATTCACATCAGGTGGTGCATTTGGAAGAAAGTTTTCTTCACTGTTCATTCAATCACCGAGGGGGAGTCTTTTCTGAAGGTGGATAGATGTCGCTCATTAATAGTCATCCGACATAATGCACGACCGATATCCATATCTTGACGAAAAGATTTTCCATCCAGCGTCGACTTTGGGATATTCCACCCTGATGAGTCCTAATAGGACGAAACTGCAGTCGGTGCGATTCTCAGTTGACGTTGGACTATTCGGTCTGGTGGGGTGAACGGTGTGGAGGACCTAGTTCGTATTCACATTTCATTTGTCATTATTTATTTATATTGGCAAATGATTTGTGTCTTATTTGTTTCATTCCTGTATATATATGTGGTCACAACTGTACTGCCGGCTTCATCTTTTATAGTTCAGATTGTTCCATTGTTCAACACAATTTATTTCTGCCCATTATCAATACATATTTGGACATTTGGAGGGATTTTTTTCGAATTAATATTCAAATCATGAATTAACCTATTCTTCAATTGTAATGTGATTTATATGTCGTTTTTCAAGTTATCTAGTAGTATCTATAACTCCATAATTTTCAAATGATATGTGCTTTCAAATTATTGAATTTGAATATTTAAAACTGCATTGATTCTAATTATTTTCCAATATCAAGTTCAAGGAAAAGTGGAATTAGGAAAAGTGGAATTCAGAATATTTCTCCTATTATTCGGATGATACATTCGACAGTAGGTATAATTAATGGAAGCTCCTCATTACACAAGATATAATAATGTAAATTGCTCATTTAAGAAGTTTGTACATTTTTATGCATCAAAATACGCAGGCTAACTGAAATTCCATCTGAAGCAGTTATCGGATTTTCTACATACATACATAACCATGATACTCTGAAGGAACATGGAAATATTTTGTTACCAATTATGAGAAATTAAATTCTGAACGGAAATGTTGAGACACAACTATAGGAACTGATCGAGATTTCAAAAGCACAAAAGCAGAATAGGTTGTCATAATCTTCTTATCAATGTTCCAGAATACCATTGTTGTGGCGATTCAGAAAACTCCATTTATTTATAGAAAAGATAAAATCTAATACCAATAGGAACATTCTGACCCTGTCACGTATTTTAGTCAATATCTATTTCAGATTATATTGATTTCAATATTAGGTAATTATAATTTTCACAGCGAGTACTGCGAGTAGGTTTGTAATTTTCACTAAGTAAAATTCGTTATTCTATATTTCTATATTATACTAAGACGGTAACTCTGTGGTCCGGTTCGGGAAATCTGTCGAAAAAGTGGGTCCAGAAGAATCTTAAAATCGCAGCGAAGCTGCGATACAGGAGGGAAATTTTCACACGGTCGAAAGAGGAATGATCGATTCGTATGTGGGCGAAATTTCGATTCCCTAGGCGATGTAGAGGTATTTTAAGAAAATTCGCGAAAATCACGAAAATATTCGGCAAAAAAGGCAATTTTAAACTCGATAAAACTTTTTTCGCAGATATCCTGGCCGTGATGTGAATACACGGATCGAAAGAGGAAGAGTCAACGCAAAATAGCTTGGTATTAATATTTTCCATAATTTCCCCATCTCTTCAGGAAAATTTATCAAAGTTTTACATTTCTCCTATAAAATCGCCCGATCTGCAGAGATCACAGAGAACTATTTGACATTGTAGCTGTAAGCTGTCAGAGTTTGGCCACAGCCTTCTATAGAGAAAGCCCGGAACACAATCTGACAACTGCGCTCAGATTCCGCGATCGGAGGCCTACCGATAAGGATAACTGCTTAAAAGGTAGATCTGCAGGCCCATGATACTAGTTTCATCTAATATAAGAAAATACAAACTTTTAAGGATGAAATAATTGTTTTTTTGAGACCAGTTCAAACAATAATTACAAAACCAAAAATGAAATTAGCGAATAAAAAAATCATTCTAAGAACTTAACTGCCCAAATAAAATGGAGGAAAATCGAAAAATGTATATATAAAGAAATGTACGCGAATCATCGCAATCAAATTATCGTATCGTGGTTTCCTTTATCAAACGAGTTTCATGAGATTTAATCTATTCATCATCGTATTTCCGTAAATGCAATCATAGTGTAGTTGAACTCCGATCATTCTGCAATCTTTTCAAGGTAGGAACTTTTTCGTGATTGATGATGGAACGCTAACATTTTTCGATTGGGTACCTACTGGTTGAAGTTAAGATCTTAAAAGGTTTCCTACTGTATCGGTATTTTCACTCCTAAATTTGGAAAAAATTTTACATATATCTAAATTCACTCATAATACTTCGCGAATTCCTTCCGTTCAAATACTGTGCAGCTTCGTTTTTTTTTGTTAAAATTGGATTGTAGGCACTCATAAATTCATGAAATTTTTTCGATAATTCAAAAATGTCGTGTTAAAAAATTATTTTTTCGGCAACCGTCCGGGATTTACGCACTTCCCGGACGCTTTTTCTTTGAAAAAGTAGCATTTCCCGGCCTAGTCCGGAAAGTACGCACTTTCCGGACTAGGCCGGAAAAGATCACGTCGTTGTTGTCATTGTTATGATCATCACAATAGCAACGAAATAACGGATGACATTTTTGTTCAGTTCAATTCAAATAAAAAATGTAGATATAATAAAGAAATGTGTCGTCTCATTGATTTGTAATTCTTTACGGTAGCCGAAAAAATATTGTACGCAACACGCCCAAAAATAGTTTTTTTTTGGACTCACAGACTTCTAGCATTTTGTCTATTCGTCCAAAAAACCCTATTTTCCGGACTTGTTACGTAAATTACTATTCCACAATGTTTTGGTCGTGGTCAATCTATCACAGAATCAATGATCGACACAAAGCAGAACAAACAACTTACAATTAATCCTAAAACAATATTGTGTTCATTGTTTTCAATCTTAGTATTATGTCAGTTTGAGTACCTTTCTTGAATACAAAACATAAACGATTCTTCAAATAGTTCAAATGAATTGAATCAGTGCTGATTAAAAGACGTACCAGACAAGCAAACTTCACTCTGATCTAGGATCTAGGACCCAATCTGGAAAAAATTATAATGTTGCTGGTGGATCCTTTGAAATCTCGACCAGATTATGAGTCCGTTCCGATGCATCTGGTACGGCCTTCATAATAAAAATTCACCAGAACTAAACTGAGAAACATTCCGTCCTATTATCTGTCCCCTAATGTCAATGACGTGAAGTTAGGAGCTTAAGAGCGCTCGTTCAACAATTTTGTAAACAGATCCGCCTTGCAGGTAGATTCGCATTTAGGAATCCAACAAAAAAAATATTTGACAGATGTCGAAAGAAATTGACAACAGCTGTCAAATAATTCGTCTATGATCCCGAAACTAATATGACTGAAAAATTGCTATTTTTTTTTCAAAATTCGTTAGAATTTTATATGGTTTTGGAGAGATCCGGACAAAATTTACATGCAGCTCAGATACGTCATTCACAACCTAAGTGAAAATTTTCATGTCAATCAAATTAGTAGTAACCCTTGGAAGAATTTTGCCCATTAACAAATTTACCCAGAGAACTTGAAGTTTATATGTTGGGTAGAGTTTCAGTTAACCAACTGAAGTATTGTTCAATATTATTTAAGTAGTAGATATTTTTCGAAATATAATCTTCTGAATGAAAATAAAAATAAGGTAAGTGGACTGTATACGTATATGAAATTAATTGAAACCCAACACAAATGAAAGGATAAATGTACCCAAAATAACAGAAGAAATATAGTTACCTATATCAGCAAAACAGTATCCTGTCGATGACTCCTATTCCAATATAAAGATTGATCGAGCTCGACAAACGAATATGGAATGAAGCTGACGGAAAATCCGTTGCTAAAAATGTCAAATTGTGCACACTTATCCTTGTGGTATCATAAAATAACCACGCCACGTGTAACAGTTTTTTTGTTAGAAATAATTCGCACAAATGAAAGTTTTAAATGAATGTAATTCGATTGAATCGAAATCACTACAAACTGCGAATCACAGAAAAAACTGAAATTTTCCGAATTCACGAAAGGAAGCAGAAAATGAGCAATTATCGGAAGCAGAATTATTCACGAAGTCAATCAGTGAACTAAATGAATTATGAAAATGAAACGAATATGTAGGTACACTCCACACCTGACGCGAGTTCTTTTCGCACCTAAACAATGACAACTCCATATGGAAATTCCCCAGTATGGAGAAATTAATTTAAAAGGGATCAGAATTTTGAAAATTCGGTATAATTAATTTGAACCGTTCACTTGGCGTGAACAGGTTTATCCGTTCGGGAGTTATCGTATTTGGAGACCTCCAGATGGACAGACAAATTTGAATTCGAATTTTCGATAAGTGTTTAGGACCTATAGTGAATTCGAATTGAGATCATTTTCGGCTGAATAAAACAGGAATTCAACGAAAAACAATTTGTCAGCTGACAAAAAAATGGTCCATGATGTTACTACAGAAATGTTGGGAATTTTTTGTCCATTATGTCATTTATTATACATATACAGGGTGGGGCAGAAGAACCTATCCGATTTCAAATCCCTTTTTCTCAGAAGAGAGAGCAGGTAGAGTAGTGGGGTAAAAACCGTTAGAAAGCTGGTTTTATGCCATTTGTCAGTAGTCAACATGCCTTGGTCTGGTGAACATCGTGCTTTTGTTATTGAGCGGTTTATCGAATGCGGCGGTTCGATAATTGCTACACAACGTGCTTTTCGAATTCATTTCGGACTCGGGCGTCATGATCCTGTTCCACATCACGCTACGATTAAAGTGTGGGTGTCAAATTTTAGACAGACGAGTTCAGCATTGAAAAAGAAGTCGCCTGGACGTCCCAGGACAGCAACAGGACCTGAAAACGTGGCCAATGTGAGAGCCGCGATTGAACGTTCCCCGCGTCGTTCGGCGCGAAAACATTCGCTCGCTTTGGGGATTTCCAACCGCAGTATTCGGCGAATTTTGCACCGGGACCTCAAAATGCATCCCTACAAAATGGTTGTTGCACAGAAATTAAGTGAAAGGGATTTTGAAACCCGTACGAACCTGTGTCGCGATCTCCGAGAACTGCCAAACGACGATGTTGTGCTCTTCACGGACGAAGCCCATTTTCACCTTTGTGGCGCCGTAAACAGGCAGAATTTGGGGTTACCTCAAATCGAAGGTTTACCAGCATCGACCAAGGACCCTTCTTGCTTTACGAAGGGAAATTGCTCGGGCAATTGAAGAAATTCCTGTGGAAATGACGGTGAAAGTCATGGAAAGCTACCGCGAGCGCCTAAATAAGTGTATCCGCTCCCAAGGACGACATTAATTTGAGTGATGTGCTTTTCAAAACTTAAATTTAAAAATGGCATAAAATTTGCGATATGTTAATAAAAAAAATTTTTTGACAAGCTGAGTGGTTTTAATTTTATAACGTTTTGAAATCGGATAGGTTTTTCTGCCCCACCCTGTACTTTTGTTTCTGCTTGCGCGATCCTCACAAAATTCGGCAGGTTGCTTGACTTAGTCATTCTCTACCTAGGTGCAAAATTTCATCTCGATGGAATATCAAGTTTAGACATTAGCAGGAAAACTACATTTTTCGAATTTACGAAACCACTGGACGAATTTTGCCATTTTCCTAACTAATTTAACCGCGCCATTAGATATTAGTATTAAATTAACTCAAAATCATTAAATTCAGACAAAATCTCTTGTTCTAGAATAAATGATCGTCATTATTTCTACTTAACAGTGAATTCATAAAATATGAATCATCTGTTGACAATTTTGAGTCTTGTGTTCGACATAGTCAACAAAAGTAATCTTCAAACGCCACCATGTGTTGCAAGCCTCACCACGGCTAGCGGGACATCGGCACCAACAGGAAGGATATGCTCTGGTGACTTGATATTTCAAGACAATTTCGAAAGTTTCGACCTTGACGTGTGGCAACATGAACAAACCTTAGGAGGAGGTGGGGTATGTAAATATTATAACTTTGGGTAGACACTAGAAACCATACATGTATGTACCTAAGACATTTATCATTTTCTCCCAGTTGGGGAGAATCCCTGGTATCCCAAATAATCTCTCGAAAATGTTATTTGATATAATATGTACTTATCTTTAATCGTCATTATCTTCTGCAACCACCCAAAGGATCCCGGTTAGCTATTGCAAGGAATTTTAAAGATTTTCGGTAGTTTCCTCAGTGCATAGAAGCGCAACACATGAAAAATTGAAGTTTATTGTTCCCCAATGTAAATCATAGGCAAGAAATATTATATGGAAATGAATGTAGAGTTTTTGAGTTGATTAATCTGGGTATGAAAGACAAAATGCATGAAAAACGTGCAGTGGCTTCCCAGCTTTTCCTGCATGAATTTTTCCAGAGAGGGGCAATGAATAATTGATAGAAATTTTCTACCAACATTATAGGAGTTAAAGGCTCAAAATGAAATTTGTTTGATGAAACTATTAGAATTCGATTGAACTACTATAAAGGGATCATTGTAAATTTCGAGGTCCAAGGGAAGGCCATGGCCCCCATGCCCCCCCCCTGCATACGTCAGTGATTTGAAGGCTTGTTTTTGAAGGATGAGGAGAAAAAAAAACGTGATTCTTTAATTGGTAATGCATTTTTGATTTTCGCACTAATACTAACCTACTCAGAATTAGAAGACCAAAAATAATTCAATTCACATCTTTCTGCCATTTTTTTCAGGCAATATTGAATATGTAAGCAGTAAGCAATAAAATAATTACAGTGAAACCTGATTAATTGGGACCTGGATAAATGGGAAACCTCTATTATTGATAATTCCAATGAGGTCCCGGCACTTTCTCATCGAATTACCTCTGTTAATGGGACTTTTCGAACCTGGTTAAATGAGATTTGATTTGTAGTATTTTTCCGACATTTACCTCTATAATTGGGACTTCGCAGCGCTATTCCCTGTATAAGTGAGACATTTTATCAGGTTTCCGCAAAATTCGACACGTTTGCTCGCAAACATTTCAATTTCTTTCGCACGTGATTTGTTCGTCAGTATCATCTCCGGTTTGGACTCCAAACAAGGGAGTTAAAGCGTACAAAATGTCCAAAAGGAAATATAGCACGCCATCGGCATCTGAAGAGACTCCAGTAAAAATTTCAAAGCGTGAGGCGATGGAAGCTTTAGAAATTTTACACAAGTATTTTGAGATGTCAGATATTCATAATTCTATTTTTTATCAAATCTATTCCATCGAGAAACAAGTTTCAGCAACTAGCAAACAAATACAAACAAACATTACAGATTACTTTAAGTAATAAACTCTTCTATGTATGTAGGTATGTACTTATATTGTATGTATTGAATAAATATCTACATACCCAAAAGAGTGATTTTTAAACACATTTCCACCCCAACCCCTCTATAAATGGAATAACAGTACATTTCGACCTCTATAAGTGGAGCCTCTGTAAATGAGACCACTATGATTTTGAACCTTTCTAATTGGAAAACTGGATAAATGAGAACCTCTTTAAATGGTACGAAAACTTTGGTCCCTTGAGATCCCAATTAACCAGGTTTCACTGTATTATCAAGATCATTTATCAAACATGGATGTAACAAACCTACATACAAGATAATTAATCTTACACAATTCACAACTTATTATGATAAAGATGATAACGGAAAAATGACAATGACGAATAAAATGAAATGAAAATGATTCAAAATTACCTGTTTCAGAATTGGGAATTCCAGTGGTACACAAACAACAGAACAATCAGCTATGTGGAGAATGACATATTAATGATAAAACCAAGACTGGTCGCTGATGATGCTGGGGAGAATTTCTTATATTCTGGTACTCTGGATATAAACGGGGGTTCCCCAGCCGACGAGTAAATAATTAACCTTATTCATTTATTTTCCCTATATTTGAGCGCTCATTCTACTTGAACGGGGGCTATAGGTCACGATGTTTGGGGAGGCATTTGTTTCAGTTGGTCAGATTTCTTATTTTTGGAGGATAAATCGCCACCCCATCATGAGGAAATGTCCGATTGAGATATGATAATTCATAGTATTCCGCATTGGACCCTGCCCCCTCGATCGCCAGACCTGTATCCCATTGAACACGCTTAGAATTAGCTAAAAAGAGCTTTGGATTCTCATCAATCAGTTCCACATACACTTCATGGACTCAGACGCCTGCTAACGAAATTCTGAAGAGAAATTGATCAAGACGGCTACAAAAATCTGATCGGAAGTATGCCAGGGCGTTGTCAGTCTGTAACAAGAACAAAGAAGAAGCACCGAGAAAAAAGCAGTAAAGAAATACTTCACCTGCTAAAAAAAAACCTTTTCTCGAAGTCCTAACACTCTCTTGGATCGGGAGGATCTTTCGATCAAGTCCGATCTTCCAAGTGATGATTCTTCTGTTCTCAGGTGTTCGAAGAACGCTACAGGCACCTTATTTCGGGGGATCATCTCCCATAGATTTAAAGTCGTTGTTTTTATGTAAAAATGAGCAAAAAACCTCAATGAGTTAAATTTCCCAAAGGACCCCGCACTTTCCTTATGGCAAATGGCGTTGCGTCAAATGTTCTAATTTTTTGGCACAATGTAGTACTCGACCTACTGATCAAAAGTGTCCATGGCCCCAACTCTATCCTATGACTAGTTTTTGGGATACAGGGCGTTGAACTTGAGAATTACCCACTTTTACTACGCGCGTATCTCGGAACAGAATCGAACGAACTTCAATTTTTCTCAAGGAACATTTCATTCCATCCCCAGGGAGCAACCATATAGAGAAATATGACCGAAAATCGTTACGAATACAGGGTTATCCATAATTGAATGCATGCCCCATTTTGAAAGTATAAAATATGTCAGTTCCAGAGCGAGAACGTTCGCAAAATGAACTATTACACTAGATATGTCGTTGTTACATCGAAAAAACCTGAAATACCCAGAATTTATACTGGGTGATCCAGTATTATAGAAACTATTCACAATGAAGGTTAAGTGGACACCCTGTATTTTTGGGTTGATTTAAGGTGTTTGTTTGATTTTTTCAGAACATATCATCATGGACTTCAAAGAATACAGGGTGATTCAGTCATGAAATAAACTGTGAACCTCACGAAAATACCCAAAAATCACCTTTTTTTATCACCCTCTATTTCAAGATTAACTCCGTTGAGGTGGGAGTTTTCTTTCACCACTGTACTTGATATAAAAACATCAATACGACTGAGAGTTTTTATCCTTTTCCTATGACCAGATTTTTTGCTGGAATAAGAATAGAATAACATAAATAAATATTTTTCATATTGCACAAAAAAATATCTGGTCATAGGAAGTGGATAAAAACTCTCAGTCGTATTGATGTTTTTATATCAAGTACAGTGGTGAAAGAAAACCCCCACCTCAACGCAGTTAATCTTGAAATAGGGGGTGATGAAGAAAAAAGGTGGTTTTTGGGTATTTTCGTTAGGTTCACAGTTTATTTCATGACTGAATCACCCTGTATCCTTTGAAGTCCATGATGATATGTTCTGGAAAAATCAAACAAACACCGCAAATCAACCCAAAAATACAGGCTGTCCACTTAACCTTCATTGTGAATAGTTTGTATAATAATGGATCACCCATTATGAATTTTGGGTATTTCATGTTTTTTCGATGTAACAATAACATATCTCGTGAAATAGTTCATTTTGCGAACGTTCTCGCTCTGGAACTGACATATTTTATACTTTCGAAATCTGGCATGCATTCAATTATGGATAACCCTGTATTCGTAACGATTTTCGGTCATATTTCTCTATATAGTTGCTCCCTGGGAATGGAATGAAATGTTTTTTGAGAAAAATTGAAGTTCATTCGATTTTGTTTCGAGATACGCGCGTAGTGAAAGTGGGTAATTCTCAACTTCAACGCCCTGTATCTCTAAAACTAGTCATAGGATTGAGTTGGGGCCATGGACACTTTTGATCATTAGGTCGAGTACTACATTATACCAAAAAATTAGAACATTTGACGGAACGCCATTTGCCATAAGAAAAGTGCGGGGTTCTTTTAGAAATTCTTCTTTTGTGGAGCAGTATATTCTTTCATAGGTAGATGAGTATAAAAAAAATTAGCAATTTTTCTATTTGCAGATGCACCAATCCAGCCTGGTACGGCTGCATAAGAACTGGAAGTCAAGCAACTGTACTAAATTCAATAAAAAGTGCCAGGATAAGAACATTGAATTCTTTCCGCTTCAAATATGGTAAACTTGAAGCTAAAATCAAACTTCCAGCAGGAGATTGGCTCTGGCCAGGTGAGCTATTTAATCGAAAAAATTACCATCAAACACAGAAAATTCATATTCAGCTCAATTTCTTTCAAAATGTGACTCAATAAATGGATTATCTTGAAAGTGTTCACTACTTCGTCATAGTTACTGAAAACGATTATTTTTAGCTTTTTGGCTATTGCCACGTAACAATCAGTATGGCGGATGGCCTTCTTCTGGTGAAATAGACATAATGGAAAGCAGAGGCAACCGAGACTTAATCGACTCCACCGGCAAGAACATAGGAACCAAACTTGCATCTAGTACCCTCCACTGGGGTCCATCAAGTTCCTTAAATAAATATCCCAAAACACATTATGAACAATCAAGTTTAGAAGGCTTCGACCAAGACTGGCATCTGTATCAAATGGAGTGGACCCCCAATAACATCACTTTCAGGATTGACAACGACATGATAGGTACCATAACTCCTCCAGAGGGTGGTTTCTGGGAACTTGGCGATTTCAGCGAAACCAACATGGTTAATCCTTGGAGAGGCGGATCAAGAATGGCACCCTTCGACCAGGAATTCTACATTGTAATGAATTTGGCAGTGGGAGGAACGAGTTTCTTTCCTGATAATGCTAAAAATGGAGGTAGCAAAAAACCATGGAGTAATAAGTCGCCTAGAGCAAGCGGGGAATTCTGGGAGGGAAGAAACCTTTGGCTGCCATCTTGGAAAATGGATAGTGACGACCAAAGCTTCAAAATTGATTATGTGAAGGTGTGGGCACTCTAAAATTGAAGTTGATCACAAGAACAACAGTATGCTGAAATTTGTGTATGCAATTCATTGTTTTCAATAAAGAATGAAATTATTGTTCGAATTGTATTCCATTTTTATTGACTTCGATATGCCAAAGTTTTTTGGACTTTTGAAAAAATATCTGGTGATTTTTGGAGTGATTTAAATAAAACACATTTAAATTAAGATTGAAGTTTTTATTCGAAAGACAATTTTATGACATTTATGTTTTAACACGAGTTATGTTGACTTCCAAAGCGTCTATTTTTCCTGGTCTATCAGCATGAACCAATGACTTGACATACATAACCCCAAAGAAAATAATCCGTTAGCGTTATGTCGCATGATCTTGGAGTCCATTGGATTTATGTTTTCGCCAAATTTTTCTCTCAAAAATTAATTGTTTCGGTAGCAGCATGATGTGTAGCACCATCTTGTTGGAACCAAAACACTTCTGGTTCGATACCATATAAATTTTGTCCAACTTGTTGTGAACGTCGTCGACGAATAGACAGATCTGGATCTTTATTAACACTATCTCTTACAGCAGCGATATTTTCTTCTGTACAGGGTGGCCAGATTTCAACGGTTTAGTACTACAACTCCTAAACTATAAGAGATAGAGAAAAAGTAAGACACATGTCATGTTCTCTTTTTTCGAGAAACACGAATTTCTGAAAACCCCAAGTTGCTACGGAGTCTAGTTTCCGAGCTACAAGGCGATTTTGGTATTCAGTCCATTATTACAATTGACTATAGGTAACTTCCGTATTATAGGATCTGCGCTCTCGAAATGAACACCTCTTCAGGGCACTCTTTTCACTGCTTCTCAGCGGTGCTATTAGATTTTTTATATCCGCTCAAATTTCGTAGCTATAACAAAAAAAAATTTCAAATGGAAACTATAATGGGAAATGATATTTCCAAATTGATCTTTCTTCAACGATTTCAAAAATAGGTCCATTCCTCCATAGACAATAGACAAAATAAAAGTTGCCAGCAAGAATTTGAAAAAATTATTTTTGGTGTATATAAAATGGGCAATGGCAGCTTCCATTAAATTTAAATGAGTTTACATGGTAGATGCACAGGTATCGGTACACATATTATTCTTTTTTCACAATTTTCAACCAGAAACCATTGAACTATCAAACAGCATGTAATGATATGGCAAATTGTGAAAAATATTGTTTTTAATGCATTTAATCGAATTGTTTTGCGGAAAAGCTCAGAAACTCCTGACCTCAACTCAAGTCATCACTAGAGCTTTTCTTGATGTTTTTTCAATCAATACAACACATTTAAAATTAGAAATCATCAAAAGAAACAGCATTGTACAAGGAGTTCCTGAATTGAACGTACAAACGAGAAAGGGGAGATTCCTTAAGTAAGTAAGTTTAAGAAAAAAGTCCCATAAACATGGGGTTGCAAACGTTTCGTTTTCGAGATACAGGGTGTACTAGGTTTATTAGGGAGTATTTGAAAGAGAGTTATGAAAACAGGTGGATTGGACATCAGTCATGGCCCGTCAGATCCCTAGACTTGAATTGTTCAGATTTCTTTCCATACTAACTAGATCTTTATGACAATTTCGATTCTTCTAAGGATTTCGATTTTTCTCGAAATCTGTATCCAGATACGACAAAACTACAGGTGACCGAAAAGTTTAGTATAACTACAAAGTTTCTTTTTACATTTTTTCAAATTAACAGTTGCTCACCAAAAAAAAGTTCTGAAGAAAAACAGGTGACCATGTTCCAGAAAAAATATCACCCTGTAGATCTGCTATCGAAATTACCAGGTCACGTGGTGAGAACTCTCAAATGTAATATCTATGCCGAATTTCAGTTCAATATCTTGTAAAGTGTAGATAATATGAGAAAAAAATTTGAAAAAAAAATTGAAAGTTCAACACTATAATAAATAAGTAGGTATCTCGAAAACGAAAAGTTTGCGTCCCCATGTTTATGGGACTTTTTTTCTAAAACTTACCTAAGGAATCTCCCTTTTACGTTTGTACGTTCAATTTAGAAACACCCTGTATACTAAATTGGAGTTACAAACGAAGAGAGGAGATTCCTTTCAGAATTTTAAGAAAAAAAGGCCCATAAACATGAGATAGCAAACGTTTCGTTTTCGAGATACAGGGTGTACTATACTCTGTTCAAATCTGAGAAGGAGCAATATAAACAAGTTTGGCGCAGCGGTAGGAGGGTCTTCGTATATTTACTTTCCGTCCAGAGTGGAATCGAGGAGATTTCACACAATCGTCCAGTTTATTTATCCATGTCTCATCCAGATGATAAATTTTTCTGCCTTATTCCCTTAATGAGCGGATTTTCTTCAAATAATCTCTTCTCCATACAATTATTTTTCCCCTATCTATCAGTAGACTATCACGACCACGTTTTTTGAACTTGAATTCCTTTTTTTTTTTCAATAATTTATAGAACGTTGTTCTTTTGAAGTTTGGCAAACTGTCGTCATCATTCTCGATTTCTAGTACATACTTTAGAAATCGTTGAGATTTCATTCCGGAAAAACAAACCGTGGACAATTCTTCTGATAAGGTTCATATCGAAATCGTCAACCGAATCGATTATTTTTAACGACTGGGCTCTCCTCTTAGGTGGCGTCAATATTTTATTCTCTTTATATTCTCTGAGAATTCTGAATACACCTGAATCACTCACCCCTCAGGATTTTGAAACAATTCCTACTAAGTCTCTTTTCGATGAATCAATATGTTCTTCCAATTCTTTTCGAGAAATGTTCAAAATTATCTCATTCTCTTCATCGACCTTTTGGACCTTTTTCGTGGTGGTTCCCACATATCACCTTCAGATGCAGTATCCGTTTCCGAATTCGACATATATCGCTATAAACACTATAAACCTACACTTTATCAAAAGATTTTCCAACACAATACACTTTTCACAACAAAATCTATAAACACTTTGAACAGCTAGACCTTCACAGTAGCTCTAGGTATTTTAACTAGTCTTGTCAATTGAAAACTTTGATATTTATGCAAATCAAGATGGCTCTAACCCGTTAAGGGAAAGGACCCAAATCTGGTGTTTTCCGGAATTACCATGTCGGAATCTTGAGCAGCCGAAAAAGAGTTTCGTACAAAATAATATAAATGTTTGGACCGAAACTAAATATTATATTTCGCATATTACAAGTAAATGACCATTATAAATTTGAACAGAGATCTTTTACGAGTCTTGTCAATTGAAAACTTCGATATTTAAATCAAGATGGCTTTCACCTATTAGGGAAAAGGACCCAAATCGGGTGTTTCCCGGAATAACTTTGTCGGAATCTTGCAAGATTCCGACCCAAATCTCTAAAATTCTGGTGTTTCCTGGAATAACCTTGCCGCAATCTCGAGCATCCGAAAAATAAATTATTTAGTGGATGATAATATAAAAACAAAAAAAAATAAAAAAAAATAGGGTACGTCGGATATAAAATGTTTATGACAGATGCAAATCATAACAGACATTTTGCATTAGAGTTTCTGAGGAAAAAAGTTCTAATGTGGGAATTGCTGACTCAAATTATTGAATCATTTCTATCCAGTGCCATTCACAGTCCGTTCCGAGTACGATCCTGGCAGTCTCTAAGGGCGTTAAAAGTGAGCGTCGTAATGACTGTTTCACCAATAGGAGCTTTATTGTGCGCAAACCAGACGATTTTGTTTGTTTACAAAGCTCCTTCTTATATTTGAACGGACTATGGTGTGTACCTATACTCCATTCACTTTTACAAAGTATCGCGGTTAGCCATCATTTAGGTTTATCAAGTCCTTTCACTTGAAACGGACGCAGGTTGGTACTCGTGAAAATCAAGCGACATTGCCAAGATTACTTTCTATTTACACTTTTTTAACTTTATAGATGGAGTTAGTTCGTCTAAGGACTCTAAAGCGGCCCATAGACGATCAATATTATTGTGCAATTTGGATTGCACAATACTTTGACGGCCGCCCACAGACGCTCAATATTATTGTACAATAAGTTGGTTTGTGCAATAAATTGAATCGTGTGGGGGTGATATTGACGGTTGTACAATGAGACAGACTGACGGGATATTGCGCAATGTTGCCTACAGACGGCACAATTCTTTTCCGTTTGCACAATATCCCTTTCAGCACCAGAAAAAAAAAGTTTACCAATTTCATGGAAACTCGTTCTATTTGGCCATCAGGGCATAAGTAGATGATAAAAATTGGTCTGAAAAATTATACTACAGGGGGTTCAGAAAAAAAGTACCAACACGATTGTGTATGCTGGGGTTTAATTCATACAAAACACTTTTTACAAGATAGTGATTAAAAAAAAATATTTAGTATGAAACATTAAAAAACAGTTCTGATCTTTTGTAAGGTATGAATAAACATCACATTCGATGCACCTTCTATACGGGTCCTACTTTTGCAATCATCATGCCGGCAAAATCTCGCAGTTGTTAATGCATCGACGATGGGAAAATGCTCGTATCCATCATGTTTTTTATCTTAACCAGGTAGAGGAGCCCTATAGTTTTGCAGTTTAGGATTCGAATCAGCTTCGTCATCTTCGATTTCATTTTGGTATTCACTGTTTTCTGTACTTGTTCTACTTCGCAATCAAGATGAATCTGAGTCGCTCTCACCAAGACCCCTTGCTGGAATGGCACTGCCATCCATCCAGAATAGTTATTTAATAATTCAAATATCTCCTCAACATCTTGTTGTTTGTCTAAGTCGTAATCTTGAAAAAAGAACTTATATGCAAACATCTAGCCCGCACAAATGTGAAGGAGCAGATTGAGTACTAAAAACTAAACTACACAATTGTGTAGGTACATGTTTAACGTTCAATTTCGACATGAAATTAAAATTTTTATTTGAATGTCAATACATAGTTAATAACTACCATAATTGTGAATTCAAAACATGCAGTATCACTTTCTAATTATTGTTTGTTGCTAGAAAATAATACTTACATTTTCGGCGAAAATTTCGACCTTCCATCTTACCAAACACCAACACCAGAATGAAGAACCCATACAAACGCACGTGACTTGACGCCGGTTCCAACTTGCAAAGGATACCTACACAAACGATGTCGAGCGTCCAGAACGTTATATTTCGCGAATTTTTAGTTATTATAGAATGTTAAACTTAACCCACACAATTGTGTTGGCAGGTGCTGAAAGGGATATATTTTCACGGATTTGAATTTCACGCAATATATTGCACAACCTTTCAATGTCGTCTATACTCCATTCACAATTATAAAATCACAACTCTGGCCATGGTTTCGTTTTCAGGAATTGGTGCACCTGATGAAAAATCTGTGCGCGTACATAGAATATCGTTTATGACAAAACGACGATGCCAGTTTTTCTGTTTACATCAAAGTAAAAGTATCAAAGATTTTCCACATTTTGTTAGTTCGTATCGATCGGCGATTTTGGGGAGAAATATCGATAGGAAATCGCCTATTTCTCCGTTCTTCGGCGTCCAGAAGAAGTTTCGTGCAAGTGTCATTTTTTCCTTTCACGAGTTTTGGCGTGAGTACGAACGGCAAAATTGAATTGGACCAAAAATCGATTTATAAGCATAAATAAAGCGAAAGTAAGTACTAATCGACCTTTTTACACTTGATAACGAAGTTTTTTTAGGTATCTGGCCGTTTTGAAAGATTTCAAACGAAATTCCGGTCCCCCAGAAGTTTGGTTAGTTTCGGTATCGATGTTGGTGCTCAAAATTTATTTGGAATGTGTAAATGGACAAGAAAGGCTTCCTTATACGATCTTCTAACGGAAGCGACCGGAAAATATGGTTCAGGTAGAATTGAAATGTGTCACTGGAGCTTTCATTCCTTTGCCGAAAGTAGAAAAAGGCTATATTGAACCAGAATACATCGGTTTTTTTCCATATTCCAGGAGTTTGTGTCTTATTTTAGAACAGGTGAATGATAATGTTTAAGCTATTCCATTTTATTTGTACAAACCTACTGTGGTAGTAATGTATGAATATTTTTTAATCCAATAAATTACTATACAATCAGAATATTTTACTCCTTGTTCATAAGATCAAATAAATAAAATGTCGTCAAGTCTTGAACTTTCAGTTCAAGAGGATAATAAACATTGAATCTTCACAAGCATGCATATGAAAATTATGTGAAAGCAATGCAATTTTTTTCCATGGCGAAAAATAATATATTTCAACAGTGATCTCTTGTACTTTTCATGCAAATAACTAGAAAAGGACTCCTTCCTATCAATTCATATAAACGTTAATTATTTTCGTCCATCACATCTTTTCCAATTCATTCACATTCTGAGAAATACGCTAAGAATGTAGAAAGGGCAACATAGTGTTGACTTGGAACATAAAAATATTTTGAAAAACGTCATAACTTCGATACAGAGTGGAATGTGTCAAATTTCCAAGGCCAGAGCTGTGATTTTATAATTGTGAATGGAGTATACACACGATCAGTTTTATTGTACAACCCGGGATATTGCACAATAATATTGATCGTCTATGGGCCGCTTAAGGTTTAACTCTGTGGCGCAGGTTCCGTAAAACTACTACATTGTCATAGTGGAGTATTTCAAGTTGTGCAAACACGTATTTAAATGTCTTCTGAATTCACATAATATTTTCTCAAATTCATCAATTTCCCAAAGTAAAGGAACATTTTGATAAATACGTAATACTACGATTTTTTAACAGAAACGGCAACGTTGCTCGTTCAACTGACAGAAGAAGGACTATAACCCAACATTTTCAAAACATACACGGTGAATTGTGTTAGAATTTCATGGCAAACCGCGATACTTTATGAAAGTGAATGGAGTATACTAGGGAGTATTTGAATGAAAATTATGAAAACAGGTGGATTGGACGTCATGACTTGCCAGATCCCCAACCTCTAATAGTTCAGATTTCTTTTATTCTTTTCATACTAACTGCAGACTCTATGAGAAAAAAACTTGAAAAAAAAAAAAACAACTTCAACACCTTACATTTCGGTCCCATGTTTATGGGGCTTCCTTTTCTTAAAATATGCAAGGAATCTCCCCTCCTCGTTTGTACCGCTAATTTAGGCACACTGTATATCCACTGAAATTACTGCTCAGTTCTCAGTATGCATTACCATTTCCATAGTAACCGCCATATAAACACGGATATCGGCCGCGCCGATATATTCAGTCATCACAGAGATGTGAATTTGTCAGTTTCCCATTTTATGGTAGGAATTAAACAGAATCAGGAAAAAACATGAGATTCAAAATTTCTCTTGCTGAAAGTCCGTCCCATACTGCCCCAGTTACTTGCGTAGGCTGGAGCAGCACGGAAGAGGTATACTCGGCGGGAGACGATAATATCCTTTCATCATGGTCCGTTTCCAATAATACAGCATCTAAAATAGCCCAATTCAACAAGGATTTATACCCGACAGTTATGCAATTCTTGCCTAGAACCACTGGTACTCTAGGAAAACATGGTGACATCATTTTGATAACTGCAGCTGATGGAAAATTTCACATTTTGAACAGAAACGGGAGAATAGAACGTTCCATTGAAGCTCACAAAGGAGCAATCCTTATCGGGCAGTGGAGCAATGACGGTTCAAGCTTATTGACAGGAGGAGAAGACGGGGTCATTAAAATTTGGTCCAGAAGTGGTATGTTAAGATCAACAATGGTATCGAGCGATAATTCAATTTATGCTGCTTGTTGGTCACCAGACAGCCAAAGTATAGCTTATACACAAGGAAAATGCATAGTTGTAAAGCAACTTGCTCCCAATACTAAACCTCTGAAATGGAAAGCCCATGAAGGTATCATATTATGTCTTGTATGGAGCAGTGCTTCTGAATTGATAGTTTCTGGTGGTGAAGATTGTAGGTACCGCGTATGGGACAGCAGTGGACGACCAATGTTCTCAAGTGTTTTACATGACAACCATATAGTGTCTCTAGCATGGTCACCAGCTGGGGACTTATTTGCAGTAGGTTCTTATAATACCTTGAGGCTCTGTGATTATTCCGGTTGGTCTAGATGCTTAGAAAAACCTAACGTAGGTTGCATATACAATATGTCTTGGTCTGCTGATGGCACCCAATTAGCGGCTGCATGTGCCAATGGACATGTTCTTTTTGCACATGTGATAGAAAGGCATGTTCATTACGCCAATTTCACAGCATCCCTTACTGAAAAAAAAACTGTAACAGTCCATGATGTTCAAGAGGAAGCCATAGAGGTATTGGATATACCAGACAGAGTTATACAAATGGCTATGAAATACTCATACTTGGTACTCACAACACCAACCCAATGTTATATTTATCACACTTCAAACTGGAATACCCCAGTCATTTTTGATTTAAAAGAAGGTTCAGTCATCCTTCTCCTTTTAGCTGAAAAACATATGTTACTGGTAGAAAAGCACAATATCAACCTCTATAACTATCAGGGTAGACTAATTGCTACACCAAGATGGCCAAATATGAGACTCGAAACTCTGAAAACCTCCCATATATCACTGTCTTCAGACACACTAATTGTTAGGGATTCCGGTGATGCGAAATTGATTTATATAATTGATCTCCTCAGTAATCGAAGTGCTGGTGGAGACAACACACAAAAAGTCGAGCATGTCATGAATATTTCCCAAATATCTCTAGATCAGTGGGGACCAGCAAATAACAGATATATGGCAGCCCTGGACAGAGCCAAAGATCTTTACATTGTTCCTACAAAATCCTCGAATAAAACTTTTTCTAAGTTAGGCAGGAAAATAGAGTCATTTCAATGGAATTCTGAAGAAAATTTGATAGCAGCTATTCAAGATACCCAACTGATAGTATGGTATTGCCCACAGGCATCCTATGACACTACTCTGTTGAAATTATGTTCGTTTTATTACGATTCCCCAGAGCTTGGCAGAAGTCCAAGAATAAGTGATTTTGTAGGTAATTCTGTTTCCATAAGAAAGGCAGACGGTTCTCTGATTAATGTTTTCATATCGCCACTTCCATCAATCCTACTAAAATATATTCAGGATAATAAGTGGACTGAAGCATTGAATTTGTGTCGATCAATGAATAACACGACACTTTGGGCTTGTTTGGCAGTGCTTTCCACACAAACGAACCAAACAAATGACACCATCAACATTGCTGAAGAAGCATTCGCCTATATAAATCATTATGAAAAAGTATATTACATCAAATTTATTAAAAATTTACCGAATGCAGTTCAACAAAAGGCGGCCTTAGCTCTTCTTGGTGGAAAACATCAAGAAGCAGAGTCTATTCTTTTGCACAATGGAATGGTTTTTCAAGCCATTTGGATGAATATTGAGTTATACAATTGGACTAGAGCATTGGAACTAGCGATTAAGCATAAAACACACATCGATACTGTTTTATATCTGAGAAAGCAGTATTTGAATACCCTCGGTAAGCCTGAAAACAATAATCAGTTTATGACCATTCAAGAAACTATCAAATATGATGAAGAGAAAGTGAAGGAGAAAATTGATCTTGAAAAAAAGAAAATGTTTAGTTCTTGAAAAATGATTATTACCTTCATGAGGTGTAAAAATTTTGTTGCAAGGCAATTGTGTAGATATCGTACCATTTAAAATATACAATTAAATTGAAATATTTGTTTATTTTTTTGGTTTTCCACACTCTTCTGAAAGAAGCCTCAATCCAAAGATCTCCCCATATCAGATTCATCAAATCAATGGTAGATACTTCAAACAAGAAAAGATAAGAAACTTGAAAGAAATATCATTTTAATTGAAGCAATCATAATTATCAATGCAGAAAAAGCTACCTCACAAATTACAGATTTGAAATACATATTTATCTCATTGTCATCAATAATTAAAGTGATTCAATTAATTATTTAATGGGAATCAATGATCTCAAAGTGCGTAAACTTTGACATATTCAACTTCTAAAGCACTCTCACTACTCCAAGTGCTGTACCACTGGGATTTCTTCCTATAAAATGTCTTCTGTGCTATTGGTTCATCATTCAACCATGGTTTCATCTTTTGATCAGGAAAATTATATCCCCCAACACCCACACCAATGGCAATATACATCTATAAAAAAATAGCACAGAAAATGTCTAAAATTAATATCGAATCAAAAGGAATGAAAATATTTCAGATAAATTTCAAGTGAAATTGAGGGAAAACGAAAAGTGAATATTATTTGATTCATGCAATACAATATGTGAAATTGTAAAAGATAACTTATTCAAATAATCGAACTAACCTCTTTGTCAAAAGGTGCCATTTGTGAGTTTGAGTTTCTCCATCTATCACAACTTTCTAAATCAAGTTGGGATTCCAAAGATGCAAAACCTCCTTGTGGAGGGTAAATATGTCCATAAATGTTATCATTCACACTCAAGGTGATTTTTTCTGAAAAAGATTGTTGTACAGCAAAATAATTGTGCATGAAATTATTTGCCAAAAACCGAAAACATGCTAGAAATATTTGGTTACTTCGATCTATTTAAATTTACAGTTTGAGGGGTATTACACAGATCATTTTTTGAATTACTTTTGATTAAAGCCAACAGCAAAGAATGTTTTAGGTACACTGAAGGAACCTTCATATCAGAGTACCTATGTGAACCTTTCAAATTCTGATTAATTTTCAACATAATATATATCAAACAAAATATTTGTATGAAAATTTTGAAACTTTATTATTGAATATCAATGAGGCCATTCACATGATTCAGAAATGAAAGCATTGTTAGAATAAGTAATTATAAACAACACAACAAAATCCAGACAAAATTTAACTACAGTTGAGCAAATCTTAGGATTCAAACACTTGTCTAAAAGGAATTTATTAAAAAGAAAATGATATGTATCTGATTGGTCTATTTTATGAGGAAAATGATCTTTTCAATTTCATGCAAGTCTTGTAACGAAAGAGGTATTTTGAGCTTAAAAATCATGGATACACATTCTATTTCAAATCAATATAATAATTACCATCTGACCATTCCACTGTGAACCGATGGAACTCATTGGACCAACCATTAGTTCTCCTCATTGTCTTCAAAGAGTGACTCCTACCACCATTAGATATTCCTAGTATACATCCCCCAGACACCACATTTGAGAATTCCGAATTTCCTGGCATGAAAGCAATCCGAATTTGACCTGATTGATAATTTTCACCATATTCCTCATGTTTCGGATTCAAATATAACTCTGGAATGATTATAAACATGTGACACTCTTACATGCTCTCAATAGACCAGTGCAGTCCCCCCGACCAAATAGCCCAAGCCCCTCTTAGACATTAGTATAATATTCCATTTAATTAAGAAGTTTCAAACCCTATTGCATTCTAGATTATATCAAGTTTTCTTTGAGGTTATCATTTCTGGTTGGCAACTTTTCTTTCTATACAAGACCAGTTAGCTAAATTCGTCATTTGAATACAGTGGGAGAAAGATTTTGTGTGATCGATTCAAAATATTCATTCACCTGGATATATCCAGTCACCCTTGGGCAATTTTGCCTTCACTTCTATCTTTCCATACAAAAAACTGAAGGAATCTTTTGTAGTTATCAGGGCTGAAGCAACTGGAGGTTTGATATTGAAAGCAGCAGCCACTTGAGAACAATCAGTTGTTCCATGTTTACCAGTACAACTGAAAGATAGCGGAATGAATTTATTTTTTTGAGATGAGTTACTCTGTAATCTTCCAAATAATATGGAAAATTATGAAATTCTTCCCAGCCATTTGCTTTGACCCCAAATGATGATTATTTTAATCTAATATTACCTCGGCCCCAAGTTGTATGGATCAGGAGAAGTTTCAAAATCGTGTCCAAATAATGAACTGGATAAAGTAGGTTTGATAGATAAACGTCCATTGCCAACTTTAAGTACTTCAGATCTAGATGTATAAACCACGAACTCAAAATCCTACAAAAAGCAATCATTGAATCATTAATATTCTACAAACTGGCAAGGCCTGAGGTGTGATTACTAGTCATACCAAAGTAACATAGCTTTATAGAATACTCAGTCCCTTAATTGAGGGTTTTTCAATTTTTTCACAATAACATATGGATACCTATGTGCATAAAGTATCAAAAACATATTATGCCTTAAGCCTTGTTCGGACTAGGCCAGTAGATTAGTCGAGTGGAGAGTAGAGAGTAGCTAATCTACTTACTACTGTCACACAACTGTCAGGAAATCGTTCGCACTTTGGTCGAGTCGAGTTCACAAGTGAAGTGAAAAGTGAGTGATATTTCGAAGAACGAAGAGCATGCAACGCAATAAAGTAAACAAACTGGTTAACCTCATCGTAATGACTATTTTAGAAGAGGTGGATGAGAAAATATGTGAGATCCGTAAAAAGAAGCTTTGGGTACGGAAATGGTAATAGAAGATACGAACTAGGAACTACAAATTGTCTTCTGAAGGAATTGGCATTAGAAGATCCCAAAGAATACCTCGATACTTTGAGAATGTCAGAAAGTTGTGTAAATTTTCTGTTAATAAAACTTTACAGACGTGAAATATTCAAGTATATAATTATATAAGTAACCGGGTAAATGCATTTCGGATTCTATATCCTCTGATGAGGATTGCCTCATCATTTTATTTTTGTAGTCTTTCGACTTAATGTTCCATAAACATTCGTGATCCAAATATTTCTGAACTATATATATTTCGTATGAGGAGCACACATAAAAAAGGACATTGTATACAAATAATAAATGTATAAATGAACAACTTTGCAATATATCTAAACGCGAATATCCAGGCCTTCAACCCAGTCCACAGCCTCTGGGGAAGCGGAGAAAACCTCATGGATGCAACCAGGATGGGATCTTATCGGGCATTCGTTCGAAATGTGGTCCATTGTCTGTCTCGTCGCGCCACAATCGCACCCCGCTGAGTCCATTATGCCCCATTTGAACATTTCATCACGACATTTCTGAACTAATCTTACAAATCTATATGTTATATCTTCGCTCCAACGAAACATTTTTGAAAAACGACTGACTTTTCCTTTCGCCTGTGACAGTACTGGCGTTCCAGTGGCAAGTGGCGCGTGGTGGGGGAAGCTACTCGCCCGAGAAAATAGAATGAAATGGATCGACTCGACTCGCCCACTGACTAATCCACTCGACTCGATTTTTGGCGTTCGCACACGGCAAGTTACTAAATCACTCGCTACTCGACTAATCTACTGGCCTAGTCCGAACAAGGCTTAATACCTAATTTTCAAAATTCAATTCATCCCCACAAAAGTAAATTATCAAATCCTTACTGGTGCTCCAGCAAATTTGATCTCTGGGGTCCACTTTGAATAGTCAAGATTATTGAAATCATCAGAAAATATAAGTTGTCCTTTGCAGGTTCTAATTCCACTATTGAACTTTGTAATAGATTTGTCACAGTTTATTCCACTATCAATTATTGGAGGGGGTGCTCTAGTAGTTGGTACACTAGAAGATGCTGTGATCTTTTGAGTTGTACCTTTTGTAGTCTCTACAATATCTACGGATAATCAATCATTTATATATGCTGGATATATTCAAAATCCAAATTCACCTTGCTCTCTTACTGTATAAGTTCTATCATCATTCGTATATCCTAATTTATTTCTTCCATCAAAGTAGTCAACATATGTCCAATAATAGAGAATATCTCCTTTATTCAATACAGTATATGGATCATAAAATGTCCATCTCCCATTTTTCGCTTTTATTATATCCCTCGAGAATGTTCCACCCTCACGTCCATTCATTTCTTCGTTGAGTTTGGCGTGAAAAGCGAATAATTTGATTCCATCCACATCTGAGCAAGAAAAGTTTTCACAATCAAATTGTAATATAAATAACAAATCCAATTAATACACACCGAAGTTTCCATTTCATGGTGGATGATTTTGAGAGGTAAATTTCGAATTCGAAATTAATAATTAATTATTAAGATTATCCTTATCCCAAAATAATACCAAATGCAAAATAATAACAATCAGAATTTTCTAGGTTACTTCCAAGATCATAGAATATCATCTAACTAAGTATCCACAGACACATCGCAAAACCTTCGATGACTGAACACATCTTAGCATCTTAGCAAAACCCCAAGTACAAATTCCAATCGAAAGGAAGTTCAATGTTCAAAAATGAAAAAAATAAAATAATGAGCTTTAAAAAAGAGATCCAGTATCTTGTGGCTGTGAAATATTTTTTTTCAGAGCTCGTATTTTGAGCTTCAACTCAGTGAAAGTAGAGCCTTAGCATGGTTTCTCCTTAAACAATGGCCTTAGTGAAAGTTCACTTAACAGCCCCGAATTTTTATGAACTTCGCTATTTTCTATGACTTTATACGAGGGAATTTCATAAACTCCAAATGAAAACAAAACAAAGGATAAATGAATTTTCAAGATTAGTAATGCGAAGTGGATGCGAATAACTTCAATTTAGGCAACATATTCATATAATCATAATCGGTCGGAAAGCCATTGGAAATATGTATATATAAAGAACAAAAAAAGTTTATTTTAATTGACCTACCACTATAACCAAACATGTATATATTTAGGTATCGTGCTTACGTGCTTTACCTTTATCTACTATTTTCTTTTCTGAGCTATTTTTTTTACCTGGAATAGACACTTTGAAACCTCTGGGCCTCAAAACTTCAAATGTGGCTTCAGGAACATCGAAAGAATAACAACAAACAACTAACGCATTCACTATAAATAATGGACGAGTCAATTTAAAAAACATTGTGAAATCACAAACGTTCACAACATTCGAGTACTTCGTATGAGAGTGTGAGCTGTGAGCATTCTTGATCTTGAGTTTAAGTTTACACTCTAGTTGTGTTATCCAATGCAGATAAAATATCGAGAAGTGGTTTAACTGGAATTCCCGCTTGTGAATCTGCCCAATATGAATAAAATAAGACAATATAAATAATAAACAATACTACGCGGACCGGTTATTGATTTAAAAATGCAAATACACTCTATATTTGACTGGGGTTATCGACTTTCACAGAGTTCAAGTTTTCAATTATTTTCTTTGATACGCAATGTCTTTCATTATAGTCAGATAATACAGATATGATTTGCAATACGCTTATAATATCGTTTTTTGAGACGCTTCAAATATACTAAGTGAAATTATAATCGAGTAACCATTAAATATACCTACATAAGTTCGTTGTCGGTATACGTAAATATGACTTGAAATTGCATTTATCCCAAATATTGTACTTTAATGTTAATAATAGACATTCTTAACTGCGAAAACATTTACATTCAACTATCATTCCATCAGCATCAGCACAATATTTATTTTCCAAATTTACTCTTTTCACCTCGATAATTGATATATACCTACCTATTACCTACTGGGTGGCTCATTATAGTGTGAGGAAGTAGGTACAGTATCTCGCCTATGATGAAATGTTTCAGATTCAGATGAAACTAAAATATACGGTAGGTACCTATATCCTATACTGCCGTGTTAATTGAAAGGCAGCCAATTTGAGTTATTTGCCTCTAAAAAATCTTCGCAATGAGTTCTATCATCTTTTGAATTCCAGAGGCGTATCTCATCATTTGAAGGGCTGTATAATCAAAAATAAAAACGGCGCGTCTAACAAAATTGCACAAATGACAGTCTTTAAAGTCGAATATCTCGAAAGTGCTTTTTTGCAGATACGCCCCTTTCAATTAACACGGCAGTATAGGTATATGATCGGATGTTTATTGTTTATTGCTTATGTTTTGATAGCATTTCAATATATAGGATTAATATCCGAACCACTATTCCTATTTTATGCTATTTCATGGTCAAGAGATACCAACAATAACTGTGATTACTATTCTTGGTAAATAGTAATTATCGAAATATTCAGGTGCGTGATGAATGAAGATATATATAGACATCAGTAGCGGAACGCGAATGTAAATTTATTAACCGATGAGTCATCCAATATTTTTAACATTGACGGATTAACGATGAGGTTTTCTAGAATGGTAAGTACGGAACTATAGGCGAAGCATCAGATAAGAATAAGAGACTCTTATACCACTCAATAAAGACTCACTGGACTAACTTCTATAGGTCTATAGGACATAGGTAGTTCGTAGATGCAATGCAAACGCCCACGGTAGTACCTATCCGCACCTGCAAAATCGCTTTGTGGAATTGTTTGAGCAACAATAAAAGTGTGAAAAATGGGTGACCTAAAGCGTTGACGTGAAGTCAGAAGCTTTTGAGCGCTCCTTCATACATCTTGATCCCAGGATGATATTACAGAAATATTAGGAATTTTTTTGGCAATAATTTGCTAGCATTTTCCATAATTCTGGTTGAACGATCAGGTTAAAATTTTGCATCTAGCATGAATACATAATTCTCCATTTAGAAAATGCAGAGATCGTGACGTGACGTTTAAGTAGTACGGGTGCTCGAAAAATACCATATTTTTGTGCGGTGATTTTACCTTGTCCATTTCCAAACGTTTGGATCCATAATAAGTGAAATTTTCAAAGCATTTTTCGGTAATCGGTGCCCAGGTGGAAATCCAAAATACAGGGTCTCCCACGGTCGAGTGCCTATTAGACGTTTCTGGAGAATGGGACATATTTGAAATCCGAAAATTGGGATTATGATATTGTAGGAAATTCTCTACAGGCCTAAAATATTTTTGGAGCATGAGCACTTCCGGTTATACCAGGAGTGCAAATAAATTTGTTCAAAAAATAGTCTTTTCAATATTTTCTTTTCTGATATGATTGAGTATTCAATGCTGAATACATTTCTGTTGAAACCATGGGCGTAGTCAGGAATTAATTTCGGGGGGGGTTTTGAAATTTTGGCAATTGATTTTGTAAGTGCCAAGAATGGTGAGGGTCGCTTTCTGTAGCAAGTATTGAACACTGAAAACATTTCGGGGGGGATTTGAACCCCCAAAACCCCCCCCCCCCCCTGGCTACGCCCTTGGTTGAAACCATTGTATTCATTCGAATAGTTTTCAAAATATAGAAATAAAACCTGAAAAAATGCCGAATATTCATAGTCAGTGTTATGTTGATTACTCTTTTTCTGAACATCCCAAGTGTAAACCGTTCTCACAACGTCAAAGTAGAAGAATGTGGAAACATCATGCATCTTTTGAATTTCAATATCATCACAGGGTGTTTCAAATTTTGTGTCGAAAACTGTGATCGAAAATTGGCCATAACTTCTGTTTTTCAAATTAGAACCCTATTTTATTATGATTGCGTTGGATTCTGCGAAGAAAAATAGTGATAGCACTCTCAGATGTTTTTGCTCCTAAATTCATTAATTCCCGAGATATTTGAGCTTTTCTGGATTCATGTTGTACGTAGAGTCAAATTCATCTTATCTTCCGTATGAGAATATTCTGTGACCATAGAAGATAAATTATCCCATTCACAAGTGACAGCTCTTATTTTAGGCCTTAACCTTACTTCTCGATTTTACTTCAATCACAGAATACCTAACTACACAGAAGCGTCATTCCGCCTTCCCGCCAAAACTTAATTTGATGACGCTTGTGCCATGCTAGGTAGTACATATGTCAACGTGAAATTATTTGTGTTCTGTGGTGAAATTCAAACTTTCCGATGGACCCAAAGAATTAGAAATATAGCATAGAATTATGTGGCTGGACCGCCCAAAAGTGACATATGTACTACCTAACAGAGAATCAAGGTCACGAAAATTTGCCCCCTGAAGATCAAAGTGCCGACGCTAAGTGACGCTTCTGTGTAGTTAAGTATTCTGTGCTTCAATGGTTAGGTTTCATAAGAATAGTCATCGAATCTGTTGGCATGAGAATATTCTGTGACCATAGACGATAAATGATCCCATTAATAATTCACAGGTGACAGGTCTAATTATTAGTTGTTACTATGGTTTCATGAGAATATTCATCTAATCTCCTCAGATTCGATGAATTTGACTCTACGTACAACATGAATCCAGAAAAGCTCAAATATCTCGGGAATTACTGAATTTAGGAGCAAAAACATCTGAGAGTGCTATCACTATTTTTCTTCGCAGAATCCAACGCAATCATAAAAAAATAGGGTTCTAATTTGAAAAACAGAAGTTATGGCCAATTTTCGATCACAGTTTTCGACACAAAATTTGAAACACCCTGTGATGATATTTATGAAATTCAAAAGATGCATGATGTTTCCATATTCTTCTACTTTGACGTTGTGAGAACGGTTTACACTTGGGATGTTCAGAATAAGAATAATGAACATAACACTGACTATGGATATTTGACATTTTTTCAGGTTTTTTTTCGATATTTTGAAAACTATTCGAATGAATACAATGGTTTTAACAGGAATGTATTCAGCATTGAATACTCAATCATATCAGAAACGAAAATATTGAAAAAAACTATTTTTTGAACAAATTTATTTGCACTCCTGGTATAACCGGAAGTGCTCATGCTCCAAAAATATTTTAGGCCTGTAGAGAATTTCCAACAATATCATAATCCCAATTTTCGGATTTCAAATATGTCCCGTGCTCCAGAAACGTCTAATAGGCACTCGACCGTGGGACACGACACCCTGTATAATTGTTGGAAATATTGAACTCTTATTCCAAAATTTCATTTATTGCACTTGTTGAATGTTGTGCCTTTATTAGCTAGTGGTAAGCTTTGTTCGAAGTACACTATCAGGTGTTTTTTTTTGAGTGACAGAATTTTCGATAGGGATAACTGTGATATGACAGAAGGTATAGAAGCCATGTTGTTTTAACATTTCTGTTCCTCAGAAAGCATTATCATGGAAAGACTCACGCCGCAACAACGTTCACAAATTGTTGAAATTTATTTTCAAAATCACAAAAGCATCACTTCGTGAAATTCATGGTTTACATAATCGACCACCAGAGCAGCTTATTCGTCGAACTATCGATAAATTTTTCTCTACTCGGTGCAACAACAACAAGACAAAGAACTGAACGTACCGACGAAAATATCGCTGCTGTAAGTGATAGTTTTAATGAAAATCCAGATTTGTGTATTCGTCGACGTTCACAGTTGGTTCTGATCAATGATTATTCGTTTCAAAATTTGAATGGTATCGATCCAGAAGTGTTTTGGTTCCAACAAGATGGTTCTACACCTCATGCTGCTACCGTATAACAATCGATTTTTTTTAAAGAAAGATTGGGCGATAACATTATTTCGAGAAATGGTCCAATAAATTGGCCTCCAAGGTCCAAGATCATGTGAAATGACTCCAATGGATTATTTTCTTTGGGGTTATGTCAAGTCATTGGTTTATGCTGATAATCTAGAAACAATAGACACTTTGGAAGCCAATATAACTCGTGTTATTGTTGGAATAAGGCCTGAACTACTCGGAAACGTGGTCCAAAATTGGTCTGGTCGAATGTGTTCATTTTTAAAACATGAATTTCATAAGATTATCTTTTGAATAAAAAAAAATTGGCTTCAATCTCAATTTGAATGTGTTTTATTTTAATTTAAAGTTCTTTCTTACACTCTAAAAAAATACCCGATATATCTAGAAAAAATTAACCTGTCAACTCGTTACGAAATCATGAATTGTCGCCACTTGAAATGAAATACACTGTAGATATGGCCCACTGGATCTTCAATGTATGTACAAATGTACACATTTATTTATAATCAATTTATACCCTCCCCTCTCTTCTCTCTTTTCCTGTTGATATTCCCCATTTTTAAGACCAATTAGGAATGTTAAGTGTTCTTGTGATGGTGAATTTTTTTGTAATAATTATGAAACATTCTGATACCCAATAATTTTCACTTACATTCAGTTCATTCATTATTTACCTGAATAATTGTGAGTATAGTTCGAATGCATTATATTTCACCAAATTTCGTATTATCTACCTATAGAAAACATAACCAAAACAAATGTGGTTTTCAATAAATACAAAAAACAAATGTCACCTAACTAGTTTTACACGGTTTTACTATAAATGAAGAAATCACGAAATATATGCTTCTAAAAGTCTGCCGAATTGATAGCTATGATCATTTTCGGAAAAAAAACTATGAATTGCAGTGTAAATAGAGATGATTTCTCATAATATTATTGTGATCTCACTGACTTCATTGATGAAATTAAGTGTAATAAGGTTAAGAACAGCCAATACCTAATCATTTTGAGCGATTCAGTTCAAAAGTATTTTCTGATCATTTTTACATTTTTTTCGTATGAATAATATACGTTCAGACAGTGGCGAACTGAGCCCATCAGGATTCCATGGTGGCAACTGCAGTAAAATATAATTTGAATTCTCAATGATTTATTTATTATTTATATAAAGCATGAAAGATTTTTTGATTGTAAATGAAAGATGGTGAAAGCTAGGTATAAGCATAGCCTTAATAGATATGTAAGTTGGCTAGGTACGGTATAAGTAGGTATAAATCTGGGAAATGAATGAAGTTGATTTAATCAATCGTTGATATCTTCTAGATTTAGTTGAACAATAATATTTGTGTGACAAAAAGTTGAAGATACAGGTAAAGGACCAGTCCTGTTCATTCCCAATATTGTGAATAAAAATAAAATTGCAATTAAAAATAATTGTCATCTCAGTTTTATTAATCAATTCGCATAATGAATCATATTCTTCATACCCACCACAGGTATCTTCAATGAAATGGCAGAGAAAAGAACTTATAGCAGGCTTGCATTGAGAAATTTGCCTGCAAACATACCAACGAAGAAACCTAAAGAAGAATCTAACAAAAATGATACTACATCAAAAAGATCTGAACCACTTCAAAAAACCAGTCTAATGGTTAAATTGAGTGAAAGATCAATTATTTCAGGTGAGTCAATATCAAGGACTGATCCTATAGAATCTTCATGGAGATACATATTTTCGAATATTTCAAGAAATATACTTTCTTTCAGTTATTTTTTTATCATTTGTTCTTCAACAACTATTTTGAACATTGAATCGAATTGCAGTCGTGATCGTGCGACCTACCTAATATTATGAAAAATAAGCGAACAATACTCAAAACCGTGATAACGATTTGAACTGCAGTTAATTTTTCTTTATGAATGATTTGAAATTAAAATTATGCAGGTATCTTGATTCATATTTTCAGATGATGAAGTATTTCCTCCATTGGAAGAAAAACTTTACAAAGAAGGCTACCAAAAAGTAAGTTTTCATTAGTTATAATGATTCTCATGAATCCACACCACCTTATACAGTGTGTAAACCACATCTATGGAATGAAATCATTTCTGGATGAAATGCTAAAACAGGTCGATTTTTATTTGACAGAGAATTTGGTAGAATATACTGCCAACTTATTAGTGGCGAACATGTGGGAATTCATCTCATAATGGATCAAAACTTTATATTACTTGCTTTGTGCCAATGGAGACTTATTAGAAAAGAATTGAATATTTATCACCAGAAAATGAGTATAGATACACGACAGTTATATGAACCACCCCTGTATGCTGCATATTTTCCTCAGAGTGTTATAGCTTTTGTGGAGCGTTCAACAATAATGATGTAATTCAGATTATACTTTTTGAATGAAAATCGATTTATTTCCGCATTATTTTGAATTTTGAAATATGTTAGGTGACTGAAGACCGAAACAATTTGATCCCTAAGTGTTTTCCATACTGTATACTAACATTATAGAAATTTTTTCAGGATTATATAAAATTCCTCCTCAACGACGAAAAAAGATTTACCCTGAAGAGGGATTTCCATCAGACAACTAATTACTCAACGTCCTCACGTTATACATTCGTTAATCTTCTCCTAAAAATGCAGGTGAACACTGTCTTCATATTATATTTTTGAAAAATGGTTTGTGAGCGCTCGTTCTATAAACAAAACAATCGGGGCTATTCACTAAGCAAAGTTGCTATCCATAACAACTTTGCTTAGTGAATAGCCCCGAATGTCTGTGTTTTACTCGAATTTTGTACCGACAATGGTCTCACTCTCAAACGATTAGGTTGGACCTTGGACCGGAGCCTCCTATCCTATAGATAGAGTTTGTGGTTGGACTCACTGATTTCAATCCTGTAACAACCTATTAATAGAAATCTGAAATTTTTGTATACAGGGTGTTTCACCATAAACTGGACAAACATATATAGCCGTGTAGACAACACCGGGGAAGTCATTTTTGCCTTATGACATATTATACCCCGTTTTCTGACGCATAAGCGAGATACAGGGTGCTTAATGTCAACTTTGAGCAATATTCTGTTAACTGTGGTAAGTTATACGTGATATTTGAAATAACGGTGAATTGTGGTGTAGAATTTCGCGAAAAAAAATTCAATATGACGGAAAACCTGCAAAGTTGTAATTTTTTTTTCTCGGTTGCTAATTTGGAAAGCATAATCTCAACGTACTCGATTTTCTAAGATTTTCCGTGAAAAAAAATTTTCAAAATTCGAAGTCAACTTTTTTTTACATGTCTTCAGCGAAAAAAAAATTTCGTCCAAAATTTTTGGAATTTTTCATGGTTGAATAATCTTTAATTCTGAATACTTGGGTGTAAACAGAATGAAAAAATATCAATTGGTTGTCTTTTTGTAGCCTTCCAAAGATTACGCTCGGTGTACTTTCTTAATTTTTATTTGAGAAACTGGAGGCCGTACGGAGGTCAAAATTGTGTTGATGGGCTGCCAGAATTATCTAGATAAAAATATGAAATTATAAACCAAAAAAAAATTTTTCAAAAAATTTTGGTAGGAATCGAACTCTACGAGTATGAATTGGATTAATTCTAATCCTATAAATCTCCGGTACCAGAGCAACACTAGTTAATCGAGAGTGTAGAGTTCGAACCTTACCAAAGTTTTTTGGAAAAAATAAAAAAAAGGAAATTTTTTTTTCAAATTTTTTTTTAATTTTTTCGAAAATTTTTTTTTCTGGTTATAATTTCATATTTGTATCTGGGTCATTCTGGCAGCCCAGCAGCACGATGTTGACCTTCGTACGGCCTCCAGTTTCTCAAATAAAAATTAAGAAAGTACACCTAGCGTAATCTTCGGAAGGCTACAAAAAGAAATCCAATTGATATTTTTTCATTCTGTTTCCACCCAAGTATTCAGAATTAAAGATAGTTCAACCATGGAAAATTCCAAAAATTTTGGGCGAATTTTTTTTTTCACTGAAGACATGTAAAAAAAAAGTTGGCAACCGAGAAAAACAAATTCCGACTTTGCAGGTTTTCCGCCATTTTGAATTTTTTTTTGCAAAATTCTACACCACAATTCAATTGAGCCCTCAAAAATACTGAGATGTGACCAGGAACCGTTATTTCAAATATCACGTATAACTTACCACAGTTAACAGAATATCGCTCAAAGTTGACATTAAGCACCCTGTATCTCGATTATGCGTCGAAAACGGGGTATATGTCATGAGGCAAAAATGACTTCCACGGTGTCGTCTACACGGCTTTATATGTTTGTCCAGTTTATGGTGAAACACCCTGTATAATACCACTAGAGATGAAATTTTGTTTTTCTGCTGAATTCGATACTACCGATTCGATCGAGTTGAAAATTTAGATATTTTTGCATGCTCAATGTTGATAGTTCATTCGTGAAATTAATCATATGTATACATATAAAAAAAAAAACTCCATTCACAATTATAAAATCACAACTCTTGCCTTGGAAATTTGACACATTCCACTCTGTATCGAAGTTATGACGTTTTTCAAAATATTTTTATGTTCCAAGTCAACACTATGTTGCCCTTTCTACATTCTTAGCGTATTTCTCAGAATGTGAATGAATTGAAAAATATGTGATGGACGAAAATAATTAACGTTTATTATTGATAGAAAGGATTCCTTTTCTAGTTAGGTATTTGCATGAAAAGTACAAGAGATCACTGTTGAAATATATTATTTTTCGCCATGGAAGAAAATTGCATTGCTTTCACATAATTTTCATATGCATGCTTGTGAAGATTTGATGTTTATTATCCTCTTGAACTGAAAGTTCAAGACTTGACGACATCAATTGTTGATTCTAATCAAGAATTCATTAAAAAAAACCAACCCAAAGATATAAGATGAATTGATGGGTAATTACAAGAATCAAGAATAATGGAACATCATATCCCTCTACTGGAATCCGAATATGTGATATGATTGTGAGGGTGCATAACATTTCTATTTCTAATATTTCTTTATTTCAAATAAATAACAGTTTTATTCATTCATCACAAAGAAAATAAACATAATAACTAAATTAACGAATTTGTTTTCAGAGAAACTAATGATTTCAATGCAATATAAATTAATAAGCCTGAAAGCTTTATAGATATACATTTCATTTATTTGATCTTATGAACAAGGAGCAAAATATTCTGGCTGTATAGTAATTTGTTAGTTTGAAAAAGATTCATACATTACCTACTACCAAAGTAGGTTTGTACAAATGAAATGGAATAGGTCAAACATATTATGCTTCACATTTATCATTCACCTGTTCTAAAATAAGACGCAAACTCCTGGAATATGGAAAAAACCGATGTATTCTGGTTCAATATAGCCTATTTCTACTTTCGGCAAAGGATTGATAGGAATGAAAGCTCCTGTTACACATATTTCAATTCATCGGAATCTGAATCGTTGAGTGCAATATAGTCATATTTCTTCTTTTTTTTTGCTTCTTCGACGTGTTTTTTTCTGAAACGTGAAAACGATCAACAATAATCATTTAGAGACCAATGATGGCCATCCAGAACCCGTTCACTTACGAAAATCGTGCAATTTCATTCTGCAAGTTCTTTCCTCATAATTTCTCGAAAATCCTACCTGAACCATATTTTCCGGTCGCTTCCGTTAGAAGATCGTATAAGGAAGCCTTTTTTTCATTTACACATCCCAAATGAATTTTGAGCACCAAAAACGATACCGAAACTAACCAAACTTTTGGGGGACCGGAATTTCGTTTGAAATCTTTCAAAACGGCCAGATACCTAAAAAAACTTCGTTATCAAGTGTAAAAGGGTCGATTAGTACTTACTCTCGCTTTATTTATGCTTATAAATCGATTTTTGGTCCAATTCAAATTTGCCGTTCGTATACTCACGCCAAAAGTCGTGAAAGGAAAAAATGACACTTGCACGGATTCGACGGGAAACTTCTTCTGGACGACGAAGAACGGAAAAATAGGCGATTCCTTATCGATATTTCGCCCCAAAATCGCCGATCAATTCGAACTAACTAAATGTGGAATATCTTTGATACTTTTACTTTGATGTAAACAAAGCAACTGGCAACTACGTTTCGTCATTAACAATTTTCTCTGTACGCGCACAGATTTTTCATCAGGTGCACCAATTCCTGAAAACGAAACCATGGCCAGAGTTGTGATTTTATAATTGTGAATGGAGTATAATTATGTTCTCAGAATGGTAAAAGGAATCCGCCCGAGCAGGGACTTGAACCCTGGACCCTTGGATTAAAAGTCCAATGCTCTACCGACTGAGCTACCCGGGCAACTGAAAATATTGCAATCAAAATTCTTCTGTTGATAAATAGAATTAAAACGCCAACTTTTCATTATAAAATACACAAAACTTATAAATTTGGTCGACTACCGAAATATTTTGAGTATGATTTTGCTTAGAAATAGTCGAATTTGCGTTCTCGGTTTACTATCAAATTATTCTGCAGAAACGTATTTGCCGAAAAGAAAATCACGCAGAATGTTTTATCGATTTGAATTTATGAATCGATTGGTATACCTACGGTTTACAAAATGTAGGTACGAGTCGAAGACTATGTATTTTGGAAATTATCAGGGCAATCAGGGGAATTACTGGAATTAGATTTCGGACAACCAATTTTACGGATACCCTTGATCGAAGAGAGTCTATATAATGAGAGTAATAATCAGAATTGTTTTTTATACGCGTAATGAATGATGAATCGATATTATTTTGTTAATTGAATTCTTACGTGTTCCAGCAATATTTCAAAGTACCGGACAACGAGTATTATATGGCTGTAAAATTAATGGATTACTCTTCAAACATCTGTGTAGAACCCTCAGAAGGAGTTCTGCTGGCTATTACTTCCTTCTGGTTGGTTCATAAATTCTCAGATAATGATTTACTTATAAGTCTGAAGTCGATATTGAAGGTAATGTGAAAAAGTAAAAACTTGTAAGTATTCAATAAAAACGTATAATAACTACCCTTAGTCCTATTGTCACCTATACATATACAAGTTCGGAAATATAAAATGGAAACATAGCCAATTCAGCGTTGAACGAGTGGATGTTGAACAAATATTGTATAGTGGACCAATAAAATAATAATATGTAATAGGAACTGCATCGAAACTCGAGAGAGAGAGAGAGCTCGAACCCCCTCTCTCCAGGCTTCTACGCCTATGCCATTAAGTGAGGTCAGTCATTGTTTCGTTGTCGTATTGCGCCGAGGGTTTTGAAAATAATCAAAACTCTCGGCGTCCACTTGACAATATTCATCCACTCGTTAAACGCTGTATGGGGTATATTTCCAACTTATATTTCCGAACCGGTATTTGTATTTTCATTGAATAGAATTTATAATATACAATCACTGATATGTTTCTCAAATTTGTTCCATTTCAACCGAATCAGACTATTCGAACAATATCTTTCTAGCTAGGATATTCTTTCATTTCTACTGCTCCAATGATTCTTTTTAGTTTTCGAGGCAAATACCTTCGATTAAGCGAATCTATAGAAAGGAAGATATAATCATCATGGAACGAAGAATTCTTTCTGTAACAGGATTCACCATACAACTTCCTGATCCATCAGTATTCATCGAACATTTTCTTAGAAAATTAAAACTTTTGCAGAATAAGGTAAGCTTATTCTTTCGTAAAATTGTCAAATCCCGCCAACGAACGAATCTATCTAACTCAAATTAAGGAGGAATTCACTGAATGAATGCCGACAACAATTGTTTTTCTATATATAAAAACAATGACATAGGTTCTCTAAATAGTTTAAAATTTATTATACATAGTTGCTATACTTCAAATTATGTATCTGCATTCTCACAAAACACTCTTCTGATACTCATTTTTTATTTGCAGCACATATACCATGGCACTTACTTCGTGTGCGACTGTATTTCAATGTTTCCAAAATTTTCATATCTACAGACTTCCCTCGTTGCAGCGATTGCTTTATATACCACCCTCGTGGTTATGAAGCAAGATACGTCTCGCTTCATACAGATGACCAAAAATGTTTTCCATGAGGAACACCTCAGAGAAAACAGTCATGATGTTATTTCAAGAATATTATTTATCAATAAAACGGTGGAATACAAGGAACCATTTGTTAAACACTCAGTTTTGGAGAGAATTGGAATTTCAGTATATTTTGAGAATTATATCAAGAAAATAAATATGCATAATGATCCTGAATAGTAAGAGTACATATGTAGAATTTTCAGAACTAATTTATATTGTCAGTATTGAAAATCTGTATTTTATAAGGTTTTCACTAATATATATATATTCAAGAAATTGAATTTTCATTATTTAAAACTTTTTCTCAAGTGACAATTTACTGTAGTCACAGCAGTTCATCTTTTGAATGCCCTCTGTACATACGGCAATACATATGTCATTTAAACCATAGAACTTTGTAATACCAACCTGTACTGCCAACCCTCGATTAGTTGGCATGATACGTGCATCTGTTGGCAATCTTGAGATTCATCATAGAAAATAATAAATTTTAACGATATTTCTATGAGACTGAATCTGTGTTTCCGGTGTTTACTCTTGAAGTAGAATAGAAATTTGCATCCCATTCTTCTAAACGATTGATAATATTTGTAAATTTAAATTATGTTCGCGCCATATATTATAGATTTGTGAGTATAACAACATTTCCTATGATATAATACAATTTTCTTCACCTAAGCACAGAGTATCAAATTTTATTCATCCGCGAAGCCATTGCTTGCTTAGAAATTACTGAATGGAAATTGAAAAATCTTCAAATTTTTCTTACAAACAAAATGCGGTTGTTGAAATTTGTTTGTATGAATGTGAAGGACGCAATGAAAGGTGTCATGAATAACATTTCCTCAATTTTTATGTCGGAATTTATAAATATATCGTATTTTTAACACGACGATGGAAAGTACTTATTTTGGTAAGGGAATTAATTTCATAATTATCAATATACCATTTTTCATGTGATGGTATCCATTACTGTTTTGAAAAGTCATTCGTGAAACTAGAAAATATCTTCTTGTGGGAATTTATTCAGAGTTATGAACTTGGATCAAGGTTTTGTGATATCTGATTTAGATTTTCCTCAATCTATAAATGAAGACAGTTTAACAGTGGGGTAATGGAAATCTTGATATTTTGATTTGAACTGATCAATTACGGCACGACGAATTATACATATTTGTAATGAATAAGATATTTCTAATTTTTCAGAGGCATTAAAACTGAAGAGGTGAAAGATGACGAGGTACTTCTATTTTCGCAACTTGATCAGTATCGAACGAACGTTGATGCACATTCATTTTCATCTCTTCAGGAAAATTCGGATGATAGCGCTTCATTAGTGTTCCCTGAAACCTTCAATAGTTCCGACTTTGGTGGACTGTTGAATGAAAATGGTTTCACCAACAATTTTTCTAAGCCGGAAGCAGCGAAAATGTATTGTAAGCCGGAGGGAATAAAAATGGAAGGTAGTCCTCATTTTGTGAAATATAAAGTTCTGGATGGAAAACACGTGAAAATATGGTCCTGCGGCATATGTGAGTTTATTTCTCTCAATATTTCTTTAACATATGAATACAGAATACAGTTCTTGCGAATAATTGGGAAGATAAACATTTAGAATAGTAGAAAATTTGGAAATAAACCTATTAGGTGCACAACTTAGTTCCTGCTGTTTGTCAATAGATGGCTCTATACTCCACATTGACGTAGAATTCTAAGTCAATGATACTCCCAGTGAACTCTATACTAACATAGTATAGAGTTCAGTGGATACTCCATTCACTTTTATAATGTATCCCGGTTGGCCATGAAATTGTTAGGTTATAGTCATTTTCCTGTCAGATAAATAGGTAAGCAACGTTGTCTTTTCTACATAGAGGTCGTAGTAACTACGTATATCTATCAAAATGTTTATTTACTTTGGGGAAAATAATGAATTTGAGGAATTATCAATAATTCCAAAGACCTGGCGAATGTTGAAGAAACTTTTTTCTCTGGTAATACTGGAAATATTTCACGTATGGAAACATGGTTGGAAGTGATTTTACAGCATGAAAACGCTAGACCTCACCTTGCTAAACCTGTTGAAACCTATCTGGAAACACTCAAATGGGACGTCCTACCCCACCCGCCGTATTCCCCAGATATGGCGCCGTCAGATAAATACTTGTTCTGGTCAATGGCACATGTCTGGCTCATCAGCATTTCCACTCATATAAAGCCATCAAGAAGTGGCTTGATTTGTGGATATCTTCAAAAGATGAACACCGTGACGCTCTTTGAGCTATTCCAGAAAGATGGGAAAAAGTTGTTGCTAACATTGGGCAATACTTTTTCGATATTTTCCCACGATAGAGATGCATTTTCATGAAAAAAACAGCGAGAACATATACTGCATTCACTCTTATAAAGTATATCGGTTGGCCATGAAATTCTGACACATTTCACCGTGTATGTTTTGAAAATGTTGGGTTATAGTCATTCTTCTGTCAGTTTAACGAGCAACATTGCCGTTTCGGCGTTTCTACATATATTTCGTAGTAATTAGGTATTTAAGAAAATGTTCCAGGCTTGATAATTGATAATTAATAATGAAAAAACTTCGGCAACGTATCCGAGATTTATTCATTGACGTAATGTCATTCACAAGTGCCAACCTGCGACTTTTTCAGGTAAAAAAACTTGATAAACCTGAAACTTTTCCAACCGCGATACTTTATAAAAGTGAATGGAGTATTATTGTCTTTCATCTCGAAAACTATTGACAAATTTGAAATTATTTCGACCAGTAGATTTCAAGATACGACTTGCTTTCTTATGACTTTCATATTGAATTTTTACAATATTTGTATTCGACATTTGATTCAGTTCGAGCAAATTAGAATCGTGATGGGGATTTTTGATTTGAAATCTAGGAGGCCGATTTAAAAAAAAATATTCTTTTTCTTCAAATGATGAATCGTCAAGGGAATTTTTTTATTTTGAAGGCCGATTTGAAAAAAAATATTTCATTTCATTAAATGACAATAACATTGCAGCATTTAAATGTTTCATGGGAGTGGTAAGTAGATAAAAGAAGATATAAACCATTTTAGGATTTCATGTTTTTCCAAACTTTATAATAAATTTAGAGGAAAAAAGATGGGTCACAGGGACACAGGCGGTGTCTATTGAACCACCCAAAGGGGTCACATGTCAATGGTTTCTGAAAATCTTTGTCACATTGAAACATATGAAATATAGAAACCAAAAATGTGACAACATTTCTGAGGTTCCACATAGAATCTGAAACGAACTTAAATGAACCGCTAAATAAATAAAAGTTACCTACTTGAATAATTTAAGTGAAAGAAACTGAACTACACTCCATTCACTTTTATAAAGTATCCCGGTTGGCCAAGATAAAGGTTTATCAAGTTTTTTTACTCACAATAGGGATGTTGACACATGTTACAAATTCATATAAATTGAGGTTTTCCACATTGAAGGTAGTTTTTGAAATACTAAAACAATATTTTAGTGATCTAATTACTCTCATTAAGTTAAATAAAATCGATTTAAAATGTGTAATCTATAACCGTTTATCACGTGACTGCAAACACGAATGAGAATACGTGACGTCACTGTTCGGTGAACAAGCTAACCTATAACCTTAATGTCATCACGAGTACGAACTCACGAAGAACAGAAGAGAGTAAAACGTATCACCAGCAAACTATTTCACGATTATTTGTTATTACGCAAACGATTTGTTCGCAAGAAATTACACAGGATCAGTTCGCTTTGACAGACGGCGAAGTCTGTTTACCGTATGGTGACGTCATCATAATCACTTCATTTCAGCGGGAATTTTGAAAACTATTTATTTACGCATTTTTTATTGGTATTTGCTATATTTTTTCCATGAAAATAATTTTTTCGTGTTTGTATAGGGCTTATCTACAAATTAAAATCATTTTCAAAAAATAGTCAACATTCCTATTGAAGCAGGTTGGCACTCGTGAAATATCGGCATTGTCAGAATAATTCTCAGAGACGTTGCCAATGTTGCCATTACACCCAAAGATAACAGGATAACAGACTGAAGCATGGGCGCCCGCAGAAACCCGCATCAAAATCTAAGGGGGGGGGCATGGCATGGCCGGAATACTTAATAAATGGGAATGGAGTATAATTAAAAAACCTTTGTTTAATTAGAAGTGTACAGGGTGGTCCAGATCGTAACCAAGAAATTTTAACCACGTATTCTACATCAAAAATAAGCCCTAGTTTGTCATATAAACATATGTCGAGAGATGTTTCCTCTTCGAGATACGGTTTCGAGCGCCAAGGAGTTTTTTTGCATAATATCATTTCTTTTCTATTCTACCAGTGGCGTCCGTACTGCAGCGAGACTGAATATTTCCAGATGAAAAAATGATACGCCACTGGTTTTTCCGACAATAATAATTACTATTCAAATCCTTATTCAATTTGAAGCAAATTCGATCTCTTGACTTTTTCCTGTACGAGGCACCGTTTCCGGTTAAAAAAATAAAACACATTCTCATGCATGAAGGAATCGCCAAAATTTGATATGTGAACTCAAGGGAAGCACTTATTGGCCGTATTCAAAATGCTTGCGACGAACTAAGAAATCGAAATTTAGCTGCTGCTGCTGAATTATGTGTTCAGCAAAATGGTTCATACTTCGAACATCTCCTTTAAGTTCGTTTTGAGTGTGGTTGTTAATGCTTACTTTCAAGGCCGTAGCTAGAAAAAAATTTCGGGGGGGGGTCCGTCCGAGGCCGTAGCTAGAAAAAAATTTCCGGGGGAGGGGGGTGTCCGTTGAACTGAGCTCTAGAAAAAATTTCGGGGGGGGGTCCGGACCCCATCGGACCCCCCCCTGGCTACGGCCTTGCTTACTTTTTTTAGTTACACGTTTCGTTCACAAAAATAGGCTTATTATTGTTACGTACCTACCATATCAAATTTTGGTTTGGTTTGATTTCTTCATGCATGAGAATGTGTTTTATTTTTTTAACCGGAAACGGTGCCTCGTACAGCAAAAAGTCAATAGACCGAATTTGCTACTAATTAAATAAGTATTTAAATAGTAATTTTTTATCGTCGGATAAACCAGTGGCGTATCATTTTTTATCTGAAAATATTCAGTCTCGCTGCAGTACGGACGCCACTGATAGAATAGAAAAGAAATGATATTATGCAAAAAGTGCTCCTTGACGCTCAAAACCTATGTCTCAAATTTCATAAAAATATTTCACGCAGTGTGAAAGTTATATTAATAAAAAACATTTTTTTTCTGTAATTTTAACACCCCGTATCTCAGAGAGGAAAAATTTCTCAACAAATGTTTATATGACAAACTAGGGCTTATTTTTGATGTAGAATACGTGGTTAAAATTTCTTGGTTACGATCTGGATCACCCTGTATATTCCTGTATTTTATCAATCCACAAGAAGCATCAACAAAGGCTTCTTATCTGTTACCGAAATATAATGTGGGTCCTTGATGGGTTTTTGGTATCACTAGAACCGTTTCCTCATTCGAATTGCAGGTGGGAAGGAATTTGGACATCAGTATACGCTTATGCGACATTTGCCAACCCATACAGACGAGAGAAAATTTCAATGCAATACATGTGGGAAAGGTAAGATTTAGGGACACCAATTTGAACATGACGAATGAAACTAGTTAAAGATCATGAACACTAAATTATAGAGAGTCAATGGATATCCATGACGCCTAATAGTCGTCCATGTGCTCTCTGAGTGCATTAAGATGATAAATTCCACTTGAATTGCTGCCCCTTTCCCAGACCATGAAAAAACTTCCTCCTCAGTTCACCACATCCTCAATTCCAGCTTTCCGTCAAATGTCCACCTTATCCCAACACCGCGCCATCCATTCCGCCGAGCGACCCTTCATCTGCGGCGTCTGTCAAAAAACCTTCAATCGGGTATCTACTCTAATTTCCCACAGAAAAACTCATACCGGATTGAAACCACACAGATGCCACTTATGCAACAAGGCGTTCCATCAAAAAGGTAAGACGTGCGATATGGAAGAGCTTCTGTAAACTATCGATGTTGCAGGCAACTTGAGGAATCACATCTTCACTCACACCAACGAGAGGCCCTATAAATGTGACATTTGCGAGAAGGGATTCAATCAGATGTCCAATCTCATGTGCCATAAGCTGAAGGTAATTTTTCCTTCCAAAAGATCATTCATCGCTCAACGTTTGAGACAATCACGGTTTGAGCAATCATTCGAACGGAGGTTTGACGTTTATGATACGGAAATCGACAGTTGACGGCCGGTTTGGCGAAAGTGATGGTTGACTCTGTTTTATAATAATGGACCTGAAGGTGTCAGGTCGCGTCCGAAGGCTCAGACCGGAGACTGAGACCGAAGACACTACTCTTTCCTCTGTGTCTCTCTCTTTCTGCCATTATTGGTCCACTCCTGGACATAGATCTCCAACAAACTTTTCCACTTGGAATTATTGTCCTGGGCAACTTGATGCCACCTATTTCCCACCTGGGCTTTGATGTCATCCAGACATCGTCTCTGAGGTCTCCCCACACTCCGTTTTGTCTGCCTGGGCCGCCAGTGTATGAGTTTATTGGTCCATTGCCACCTCAAATCCGCAATCCTTCGAATTACATCTACGACTTTTGTTATGTCCTAGATGTTAAATATACAAGAGCTCTCTTGGAGTGAAGACTGGACGGCTGTACCAATTCTTATCACCACAAGAACTGAACAAAATATGTATGTATGAAAACGAAACGAATACCATAAAGTTAACACTGAAGGAATGGTACTTACGGTTGGTCTGACATGAAGAGATGTATCTGCTGGCTTACTCGTCTTGTGTGTATTGTTGTGCCGAGTAGAGTCCTCATCTCACGGAACGAATTCACTTTTTAGAAACGAAAATAACGGGTTTCGGCGTGAGGAAGAATATAGGTTATATAACTGTGTTAGGGTGGCGAACTGAAGGCTGTTGCTAAGCTAAAGTGGAAGAAGTTTAATTGAAAAGAACAGGTAGGATCTTTTTGGGATTCTAGGTGAGTCCCCTTGGAACCAGAGACAAAGTGGGTAAAGTCATGGATCTGGTTGTTCTTTGTTACCTACGCAGTGGCATTAAAAATAATAAAAAATATGAATTTAGAACACTAGGTTTTCCTAAGTATTCAGTTAGACCAATATTTACGATTTCTGTCTCTGGTCTCGGACTCCGCTTGAACTGACACCATAAGAACATAGTTGACCTACTGAGAGTTATGAAGAAGATTATCTGTTCACCCTTAGTTCATTACCATTTCTGCCGTCAAGAATAAACCAGGGTTCGTAAAGGGAGCAGTTTATGAAGATGATGTGGCAGATAGTGTGGCACACCTTAAAATTCAATGTTTTGGTTGATGGGGCTCGGTATATTCCCCTATAAAGAATCTGCAGATATGTAAAAATAACAAATTTATTTTTGTTCACGAAAGTTGTTTATCTGCAAAATATGATATGATCGAATTCCATCATCTTTATCCACATATTTCCAGGCCCATCAACGTGCCGACAAACCAAAATATGTCTGCAGAATTTGCGGTTTAGACTTTCCCAAACGCATCGGACTGCGCAACCACGAGCAGCACCAACACGGCCTCAATCAGGGCTCAGCGAACGCCTCGTTTCAACCAGAGAAGGCGAAGTAATGAGAAACCACACTGTGGAGAACATGAATCGAACAGTTTCATTTCGTTACAGATATTCTAACGCGATCATCGTGGATCCGATCAGAACTGACGCCATGCGATTAGCCATGCAATCGAATCAAACACCTTTCGCGCTGCTGAGGCCGCTTACCGGTATACCGGTGCTTGTCAGGGTCCTGCCTGCTGGGGATAAGCAAATGCTGATTCCTGCCACTGCTGACGACTTGAAGAAGCACGGTCAAATTTCTATTATACCAAAGGAGAAACCAGATGCCGAGACTCTGAACGGCGATACTGATGATAAGGAGAATGGTGAGATATTTTTGAAACGTACGAGCGGGTTGACAGATCCACCTTGTAGGTAGATTCATATTTGTACATTAGGTACATCAGCTGCCGAAAGAAATAATTTCATGATACTGACCATTAGATCCACCTCCAAGGTAGATTCGCATTTCAGATAATTAGAGAGTAGTCGATATGTTCTGGAATATACAGGGTGTCCCAGGAGTCGCGCACCCCACTGAGTTGTTCAAAAGTGAAAAATATTCTAAGCCCAAAAATCCATGTTTGGAATTTTTTGATAACGTGGTTAGTTAGTAATCAATAAATGAAAGTGACCAATCAGGAGTGACCTACATAAGAATAAGTAGGCAGTGGGGACGCGAGAGTAAGACGCCAGTCTCGGTTTACTGCGTGAAAAGCCGGCAGCAGCTCTGGCGTCTCACTCTAGCGTCCCCATTGCCTACTTGTTCTCATGTAGAGCGCTCCTGATTGGTCACTTTCATTAATTAATTACTACTTAACTACGTTATCAAAAAATTTCAAAACATGGATTTTTGGATTTAGAATATTTGTCACTTTCGATCCCCTCAATGGGGTGCGCGACTTCTGGGACACCCTGTATATTGAATATATTTGACAGAGAATTCAACGAAACTGAAATGATGACTATCACATAATTCACTTTCCAGTTTTCATGCATTAAATTTTGTCACATTTGTTGACCGGTTTTTAACAATTTTGCGCGTGCGTTATAACTATTGGTGCGAAGGAATTTCCTGCAGTGGCCGACGCCCGACAGCTTCAAATAGTCCGAGGCCTATAAATAGATGAGCGTGTTGTTTTAGCGCTCGCAAATCGCCACTCATCAGTTGCTCTATTCGTCCTCAGACGCTGGTATTTGGTATTGGTACGGAATGAATTTTATTCAATTCATAGAACATACAGATATACTAACTGAAAAAAAATGCAACATCCAGAAGAAGCTGTTGAAATTTTGAATTTTTTTTGGTAATACATAGATAGTATAGCATATATTCATCAAAAGAGACGACCTGATGCCATTCCACATTCCATTGTCGTTCTCTGCACCACTATAATCGTTGCCGGCAATGCTCAACCGTCAAAGGTAACAAGATAGGCTCGATAATGCTGCCGATCAAAAGACCTTATCCGGCGGTAAACCGTTCGGACAATTACAGGATGGTCTTGTTTTCCTAACCACTCATCACCAAAGATCGAATTGTCGAAAATCGATCTCTAATGGCCATAAGTCTTAGACGTCGATCTTGAACTTCATTTGTGCCCTACACGCCGTCGGGTACCTACTCTTCTTCGATTTAGGGCATTATCAAACCACGCTTGACAACATCTCATAACAGTAGTTGGATTTCTGATCTCTACGGTAAGCGATCTCTCGAAATGACAACCTCGCCTTCCGTAGACCAATAATTCGATCTCTTTCAAATTCACTTATAGCTGCGATAAATTCCGCGTACACGGCCTCTGCGGAGCACTTGATCTAGAGCGGCGGCGTGTATAGGATGCTTCAAGTTGCCAACAGTGAGTCGCCATAGAGCATCAGTCCAATACAAGAATATTTTTTTTGACAAATACTGCAAAGTTTCAACGAATGAGATATTCTGCTGCAAATTTGCATCTTGTGAGAAGTAGGGGTAGTTTAGAGGATTGGTTACCCCTAAAAACAACTAAAACAAGCTGTAGCCCGATGACCTTATTTTTTTGTTCGGAATAATGAAAAACCTTCAACATATCTAGGAGCATAGAATGAATAGAGGGAAGGCTCGCTACAAAAATGAACTGCCAAAAACGTCCGCACTTGTCAGTTCGCCGCAAGGTCACGAGATGGCGCCAACGTCTGTCGTGGCTCCAACATGGCTAAACCGATATTTAAAATAAAATTCGTTTTGACAAATCTATTTCCGATCATAGACTTTCCATATAATTGCGCATAAATAGTTGATTAGAAAGCGGTGATATGTCAACAATATTGTTATGATTAATATTTGGTGTTATTTTGAATTAATGAATATGTTTCTAAATAAATTTCTGTATATAGATATATGTATTTTATTGCTTAATGATCTTTGCATTCGTACAAACAAGTTGGAGCTAAAATAATATTAAAATTGTTCAATATGTTTTGATACTTGTCAATAAAAATTCAAACTGTTTACCTTGTTTTTTCATTCAATAATTATATAGAACATATATAGAACAATAATCGAATTCAATACAATTTGTTTCGACCTCCTTGAGTCCTTTCAGTCAACAACAAAAACTACAAAAAGTTTTATTATTTAATCACTTTGGTGTTGGTCATGAAAATGTATCAATAAAAATGACAACCACATAATATTCTTTGCAACTGTAGCGCCACAGAACAAGACATATGTGACATATAGCCCTATGAGCGATCACAGCGTTATCTATCGAGCGTCACACGAAACTCTAACCTCCGCCGAAATTGGAAGTTCAAAATGATCTGTCGAGCGTATGAAGCCTTCCCTCCATTCATTCTATGCTCCTAGAACATATTATCGAATTTTTCATTTTCGACGTCCCAAAACTCAGAAGGGGTGCGTATTTAATCCATGTTTCTTCACAATATATTCATGTTCTCGGACATGTATTCAACAACAGTATTATTTCCTGTTCATCTTGATAGGAAAATCTGGATCAAGCAGTTTCGGGAGCACCGTACAAATAAAGATTCCTGTTGTTGCTACGGTCATCCAGCAAAGTGGCAGAGATGGTCTCTCTATGTCGATTGTGAGTCCAGGGCCTAATGGGGAGGTTGTGAATAAACAGGAATGCACCAGTACGGAGAACAATAGTTTTGTTTTCACGTCTACGTTGACTGGTTCACAAAGTAAGCAGCAATTCATATTTCCCGTCGATATGATTTGTCGCGATTTTCTTATTGGTGTTCAAACAAATCTTTCAGTTCCACAAGTATCAACCAATATGGCCGGCAACAAAAACTGTCAGAACATGTACGATCCTGCCCAGTTAGTTGAGAACGCAGAAATTGAATTTTTAGATCAAACTGGCAACATGATGACCGAGGAACAGTTCAGGAACGATTATCACTGTGAGAATTTTAGCAAAAGTTATTTTATGGATTTTGATCAATTGTTTGTTTTCAGTGTTGCCAAATTCTTTGTATCAGAACACTGTGATCGAACAATGCATACAGAATGGGAACGATAATGATTTCAATTCTGAGGTAAGGATTTTTTTTGTTATTCTTGATTCGAAGTATTTTTTTCGATATTTCACAGCCTTGCATTTCCATGAGGGCACTGGAAGGTCTTCACGCGAATGTCGATGACGATTCCCCTCACTTCCTGATGCCATGGAATTTTTGAAACTAAAGGATTCAATTTCTAGATATTCTTAGGTTACTGTAATTCGATTGAAGTCGTATGTTTGAAATATTCTATTATTGTATGTGATACCTGTAGTTGTTTTATCAAACACTCCCATTTTATTGTGACAATTATCGAATGATAAAGTTGAAATATTAAATGTTTCATCATCAATAAATTATTGTAAGGATTGGATTTCTTTATATTTCCATATAGGAGTATGCTCATGCCGAAATTAAGAAAATGCTTCATGGTGTGTATACAGGATGTTTCATTGGTAAATGAACATACGGTAACCTGAGCTAGAACTACCCTAGGCGTGTCCAAAAAACCGATATATGATAGGTATAATCAATTCCATAACCGAGATACAGGGTGGTTTATGTATTCACCAAAATTTCAATTCCTTATAACGTTTGAACCAACCGGTATATGTAGTCGGTAGATATTAAATATTTTGGAACGTATGATTCACTTCTACAGGTCGATCGATTTAGTTTTGAATTTCCAAAAAATTCCAGGTCCGTATTTGAAAATGTGGAACTTCCTCAAAGTTGAGATTCAACACCCTGTATATTGAAATTTTGGGATTTGATTGAGATATTTGAAAAGAGCAGGAAATTTCCGATAGGATTCAGTATACTCCATTCACTTTTATTTAATCACATGGGAGGTCATGGTTTCGTTTTCAGGAATTGGTGCATTGATGAAAAATCTGTGCGCGTACAGAGAATATTGTTAATGACAAAACGACGATGCCAGTTTTTCTGTTTACATCAAAGTAAAAGTATCGAAGATTTTCCACATTTTGTTAGTTCAATTCGATCGGCGATTTTGGGGCGAAATATCGATAGGAAATCGCCTATTTTTCCGTTCTTCGTCGTCCAGAAGAAGTTCCGTGCAAGTGTCATTTTTTCCTTTCACGACTTTTGGCGTGAGTATGAACGGCAAATTTGAATTAGACCAAAAATCGATTTATAAGCATGAATAAAGCGAAAGTAAGTACTAATCGACCTTTTTACACTTGATAACGAAGTTTTTTTAGGTACCTGGCAGATTAGAAAGATTTCAAACGAAATTCCGGTCTCCCAGAAGTTTGGTTAGTTTCAGTATCGTTTTTGGTGCTCAAAATTTATTTGGAATGTGTAAATGGACAGAAAAGGCTTCCTTACACGATCTTCTAACGAAAGCGACCGGAAAATATGGTTCAGGTAGGATTTTCGAGGAATTATGAGGAAAGAACTTGCAGAATGAAATTGCACGATTTTCGTGAGTAAACGGGTTCTGGATGGCCATCATCGATCTCTAAATGATTATTGTTGATCGTTTTCACGTTTCAGAAAAAAACACGTCGAAAAGCTGAAACAAAGAAGAAATATGACTATATTGCATTCCACGGTAGGTGAATTCAGATTCCGATGAATAGAAATGTGTCACTGGAGCTTTCATTTCTTTTCCGAAAGTAAAAATAGGCCATATTGAACCAGAATACATCGGTTCTTTCCATATTCCAGGAGTGTCTTATTTTAGAACAGGTGAATGATAAATTTGAAGCATATGTTTGACCTATTCCATTTTATTTGTACAAACCTACTGTGGTAGTAATGTATGAATATTTTTTAATTTAATAAATTACTATACAATCAGAATATTTTACTCCTTGTTAATAAGATCAAATAAATAAAATGTCGTCAAGTCTTGAACTTTCAGTTCAAGAGGATAATAAACATTCAATCTTCACAAGCATGCATATGAAAATTATGTGAAAGCAATGCATTTTTCTTCCATGGCGAGAAATAATATATTTCAACAGTGATCTCTTGTTCTTTTCATGCAAATAACTAGAAAAGGAATCCTTTCTATCAATTCATATAAACGTAAACGTTAATTATTTTCGTCCATCACATCTTTTCCAATTCATTCACATTCTGAGAAATACGCTAAGAATGTAGAAAGGGCAACATAGTGTTGACTTGGAACATAAAAATATTTTGAAAAACGTCATAACTTCGATACAGAGTGAAATGTGTCAAATTTCCAAGGCCATTGTTGTGATTTTATAATTTTGAATGGAGTATAGATTTCATTGTCTCGCACGTCTTTCTGCTCAAAGAGGGCGTCAGGGAAAGATCAAATTGAATATTGGAATTCCACAAAATTCTCAGAAAAATTGTACATTATGATCAAATCGAATTTTTTTAGCCTCTTTACGTGGAAGAAACGTTCGTCGCTACTCACCCTGTATAAATGGGGCAACGCCTGCCCTGCTTGAAGGAAGGGGGATTTATACAGGTGTATTTCAAGGTGAGGCTTTTCTCATCAAACTCATCAAAATAATTCATTTCACCGAAAATTTCTTATTTGAAATGTTTAATTTGAAAAATTTATAAAAATTTTTGGGCATCAATACCTTATTAATACTCTGGCCTGAATATCTCTACATCTCTGCACCAGGTTCAAGAACATCCGCGAAGTTGGGTGATTTCTTGTTCTGTACAACTTATACACTGAACTGGCATTTTGTTTTGATTCACCATAAATAAATAGCATATCAACAAGTTCATTATTCGAAAAGACGTGCGGCATTTTAGAAACATAAAATACAATTCACACACAGTCATGTAAGATAAGAAGACAAAAAACAAGAGATAACTACGGGAAGCAGGCAAGGTAGCAGGTTTGGACTGAGGAATTTTCAAATTCACCTAGAGTCCTAGAAACTAGAAAATATTCTAGTTTCATTTTCTCGAAACGGGCATATTTCATAAAGAAAATTTTTGGTAAAATGACTCATTTTTATGAGTTCTACCATCTGTCAAAAGAAGAGCCTCACCTTCAAATACACACTGTATTTAGCCTAGCCTCTGATCGTCTAATGATTAGACAATCATTCCCTCGCATCTGGCGGTGATTAGCTGAACTATAATGCACTAGTTCCTAAGCGGGCTTGGCACGAATGCTTGATTTATTCATTACTAGCTGGCCCGGCGAACTTTGTTTCGCCTAAATGATTCCTATACCATAGTCATCTTTATCTTAAGAAGGCCGTGCCTACACTTACTGTGGATTTCACAAATCGTAATCACCAGTGATCGGAGATCAACGGCTTGGTTAGATTTCTGAACTGTCAAATCGAGTTGATTCTACATCAAGCTCCGATCACCGGTGATAGGTATACTTTGTGAAACCCCCGTTAAAGTTGTACAAACTTACCATTGCTATTTTTTCAAGCAGGTGATAAATTAGGCATAATAAAAGTTCTGTCAAATGTCATCTGTCAAATGTCATCTGTCAATAGTCATCTGTCTATTGATAAATGTCATATGTCATCTGTCAAATGTGATATGTCAAATGTCATCTGTCAAACGTCATCTGTCAACTGTCATCTTTTCCATGGATATGAGCTGTCACACAAAACAGAAATACAAAAATAATATGTCAATTACTAATTATGGGCAATTTTGAATTCAGTTATTTCCGCAAATATATTCATTACCCAAACATAAATCAAAAACATTTCAGAAATATAGAGAAAAGATGAAAATGGACAACTCACGATTGATGCTGATCGTCACAATCCGATTTACTTGACATTCCGGTAAAAATTCACTGTTCCACCAACTTGAGATCTTTACCCCTTCCATGTTATTATAAGTTCTATGCAAATTACACAATAATTGTATACATCGCCATCTAGTGGCGATAATATCAAATACTGTGTCTAGTCACTGTACGCTACAGTGTCTAGATAAGAGCCATTAACCGTAGCGACACCTAGTGGCCTTATTCAAAAGGAGGAAAAGCATTTCCTACATAAGCAAATTTTTCATCGAATTTTTCAGAGTTTCAATGTATTTTATAATAACCAGGCCGTAGACGAATCCATAAATGAAGTTTCATAATAAACAGTCCATCCGTTCTCGAGTTATAAATGGTGTAACCAACAGCTCTCTTTTATATATATAGATAGATTGTAACTCAAATGATATTCGTGATCTCCCTTTCACACCGTTTGTAACGAAGATATATAATTTGGACGAATCCGACCCTACCTATGATTCATAATTCTAGAGGAAAATAAATATCCTACAGATTTCTGTAAATGAATAGCTAACAGAATGGACCAGACTGTCCCGGCAGATTATAGTTCCTCTAGTTGCTACTATGTGCCGCCACTTTACGGCCAGAAATTTTAGCTTCAATTCGTTTAAGGGCGTTGTTCGTCTAAGTATATTTAAACTCAATTATATAGACGTCGTCGTTCTTTCAATTCTCTTTATTATCAAATTGTTTCGGTTCATCATTTGTTATCCTGAAACTCGAGGTGATTGAACAACAAATTGTATATCTAATAAGGATTAAAATCAAACAGTATAATATCGAAAATGAATGTTTCACTTGAATATGGAAAAGAGGTACAAAAATATCTACATCTGCCGTCTCGTGTTTCTAATATAGTTTAGTTCTCATCACAGGGCCCATATCTTCAGATATTCAACTTTGAGGCTACTCCCCTCGCTTGTCCACGTTGGTATCCAGTCATCGCGCGATTTGAAGAAATTTTTGTATATCAGTCTATCGGAATCTTTCCATGGTTTTCGTTTGTTGTTTGTACTCACGTAGTAATCGGGAAAATCAGTCAAGCCACCTACTCCAACACCCATAACAACGTGCATCTGATGAAAAATGAAACAAAGAATATATAAAAATGGGCCACCGAAGTGAAGTCAGAAGCTTTTGAGCTCTCGTTAATCTACCTTGTAGGTAGATTCACGTGTTCACGTTAAATAAATCAGTTGAGATATTCAGACGACTTAAAAAAAACTGACAGCAGCTATCCAATAAATGATACCTGATCTGATATTACAAACATATTGGGATTTTTTTCAGTGATTCGCTAGTATTTATACAGGGTGAGTCTTTGACTTGTACATATATTTTAACTGTAGAGATTCCTACCATCAATCGAAACACTTTTTTCCTATACCATTTTTCAAAATTCGGTTTGGTTTTGAAGATACAGGGTGTCGAAAATCCATGGAAAAAACACCTTTCTGTTTATATCTTCGGAACCGTTAATTCGTCGAATGAACTGAATTTTGGTTGAGTGTTTACTCTATTCATGGTGCATATTCCTCAATCGAAACCTATTCAATATCTCTCCTAGTATAGAAGTAACAGGGTAGTCGACTCATAAACACACGCTAAAACACCATAAAACCACTTCGAAAAAATAAACGGTTCATATTTTCGAAAGAATCAATCATTTTAGAAACTAAAAGTATTCCTATTTTCTTTCAATAAAACGCGTCGTTTTCGTGTAATATCCAATTTTATCCGGGGAAATTTGACGGAAAATCATTAATGTATATACAGGGTGTTTCACCATAAACTGGACAAACATATATAGCCGTGTAGTTGACACCGAGAAAGTCATTTTTGCCTTATGACATATACCCCGTTTTCGACGCATAATCGAGATACAGGGTGCTTAATGTCAACTTTGAGCAATATTCTGATAACTGTTGTGAGTTACGCGTGATATTTGAAATAACGGTTCCTGGTCACATCTTAGTATTTTTTGGGGCTCAATTGAATTGTGGTGTAGAATTTTGCAAAAAAAATTCAAAATGGCGGAAAACCTGCAAAGTCGGAATTTTTTTCTCTCGGTTGCCAATTTGGAAAGCATAATCTCAACGTACTCGATTTTCTAAGATTTTCCGTGAAAAAATTTTTTCAAATTTCGAACTCAACTTTTTTTTTACATGTCCTCAGTGAAAAAAAATTTTCGCCCAAAATTTTTGGAATTTTCCATGGTTGAACTATCTTTGATTCTGAATATTTGGGTGGAAACAGAATGAAAAAATATCAATTGGTTTTCTTTTTGTAGCCTTCCGAAGATTACGCTAGATGTACTTTCCTAATTTTTATTTGAGAAACTGGAGGCCGTACGGAGGTCAAAATTGTGCTGCTGGGCTGCCACAATGACCCAGATTGAAATATGAAATTATAACCAAAAAAAATTTTTTTTAAAAAATTAAAAAAAAAATTGAAAAAAAAATTAATTTTTTTTTATTTTTCCAAAAAACTCTGGTAAGGTTCGAGCTCTACACTCTCGATTAACTAGTGTTGCTTTGGTAACGGAGATTTATAGGATTAGAATTAATCCAATTCATACTCGTAGAGTTCGATTCCTACCAAAATTTTTTGAAAAAAATTTTTTTGGTTTATAATTTCATATTTTTATCCAGATCATTCTGGCAGCCCATCAGCACAATTTTGACCTCCGTACGGCCTCCGGTTTCTCAAATAAAAATTAAGAAAGTACACCGAGCGTAATCTTCGGAAGGCTACAAAAAGAAAACCAATTGATATTTTTTCATTCTGTTTTCACCCAAGTATTCAGAATTGAAGATAGTTCAACCATGAAAAATTCCAAAAATTTTGGCCGAAATTTTTTTTTCACTGAAGACATGTAAAAAAAAAGTTGAGTCCGAATTTTGAAAATTTTTTTTTACGGAAAATCTTAGAAAATCAAGTACGTTGAGATTATGCTTTCCAAATTAGCAACCGAGAAAAAAAAATTCCAACTTTGCAGGTTTTCCGCCATATTGAATTTTTTTTCGTAAAATTCTACACCACAATTCAATTGAGCCCTCAAAAATACTAAAATGTGACTAGAAACCGTTATTTCAAATATCACGCGTAACTCACAACAGTTATCAGAATATTGCTCAAAGTTGACATTAAACAGCCTGTATCTCGCTTATGCGTCGAAAACGGGGTATATGTCATAAGGCAAAAATGACTTTCTCGGTGTCAACTACACGGCTATATATGTTTGTCCAGTTTATGGTGAAACACCCTGTAGATGATGTAGAGATATTTTAATAATAAAACCCTACAAATGTGGCAGATAAAATTGAACACCAAGGAGCATTTGAAACGCACAGTTTCTATTGAAAATTCATAGTTACCGGTCCATATTGAAGTTGAATGTCGATGAAATACAAAATTCGGATATGAATGGTGAATCTCGATACAAACTACTTATTAAATTGAAATTAATGAAAAATAATATGACACCTGATAATCTGTGGCGATGTTCCTATCTAAACAATATCCTCTTGGAATTTTATAAACTCGACACGGTTATTATTACATATATCAATTCACTTCACATAATAATCACATTAAAACAATAATTCACGGAATGTATTCAGAATTTCACATAATGTTTACAGTTTGTTCAGAGACTCTGGTTTGTTATTGTTTACAGTTGGCCTCCAAGGGTAATTGAGATAACCAATCCGTCGGTTTTCGCTATACGCATGCGTGGTGAAATTTCGCGGCAAAGTCGATTTATGATGGAAACAGCAGAATTCATAGATATTTATACTATGTTTCGTGAAAAATCCTTTACCTCAATGAAAATATCAGCAAGCTGACAACATATTCTTGAAATGTATGTGCAAACATTCACAGAATCGATACAAAATAGATTAGGTTAGGTTGTTTAATAATAAATCTGAATGGAAAGTCTTTCTTTATGAGATTGTTTGGGAATTTCGGGGAAAATATCAACAAGTTATTAGTGTTTACAAACTAATCTGCAGAAAAATCGAAGAAGGAACTTATTTTGGTTGGAGAAATGTGGCTTTTTAGTTGCAGATATAATCCGATGAAACTAACTGTTTTTGTTGAAATTATCGTGTTTCGACATTTTTATTCTAATAAGGTTAGTACTTGACTATTCCCTAAATGTATATACTGAATTCCAATCGAGAAATATGAACTTTGAATCAATTCCACAGTATCATTTCTGATTTCAGGAACGTAATAAGCCCAATTTTTTTTCACATGGCTATATCTTTTTAACAGAGCCGAATTCGAAGAAATGGAAAATGAAAAAAAGGTTTCTTTTGGCCTCACGAATCTACAGTTAAAATATATGTACAAATCGAAGACTCATCCTGGATATGGTTAATCGATTAGAACAAAGAAAAAGAATTAAGCTTGAGTAGTTGAGTACGTCAATATCCATCGAAATGCAATACATATGTCATCTCGATAATTTTGAATGTAAAATGGTATTTTATATCGAATCGACTTATTCAATCAATAACTCTCGAATGTATAATGTTCCGGAAAGCAATTTTGAAAGATTCGGTTGATATAGCGATGGATTAAAGTATTAAATGGTTGATGATCAAATAATAAATACATATAAACTGTGGTATAATACCTACCGGTTCATTGAATAGGGAAGCAATGTCTGCTTTGCTTTCTCCATATAGAAATCCATCCACATAGAGCAATATCCTCTCTGAAATATCCATATGAAATAGGACAAATTTTAGAATATGAAAAGATGAGTTCAAAATCGAATGGATTATGCTGTTCAAATGCCATGATGGTCGTTTTCGAAATTTGCTAGAGTTTATCGACTTTTATAAGTAGAAATTTGATGAGGCAATTTGAACAACATGATTTAAAAAGTGGAAGGAATGCTGCAGAATTCAGCCACATAATCCTCTCCGTTAAAATTCTGTCTCCAAATTTTTTTGACACAGAGTTCAACATAAGGAATAGATACACCGTCTTCGCAATATAACAAGAAATCAGACACATCGTATTCAATGTTATAAATATAAAAAATGTTCCGTTCTCGTCGAAGTGGAGTTAATGCCGACCAAAAAACCTCCGACAAGAGCAAGACGAAACATCGGTCTTTTTTAATCATTTTCAGAAGCAACTTTTGGGAAATAATTAAAAAGGACCAATGTTTCGCTTTGCTCTTGTCGGAGGTGAGTTATGTTGCTCCGACGAAGGCCATAACAAGACCGAAACTATAGTCAGCATCCCTCTGTGTCATGAACGGAACATTTTTCAGTTTCTCTGAACAAACGGCATACATTAATATTATTAATAATGATTGTGATGCATCTCATTACTTTCTGTATTCTTCTTTTCCTTTTGGCAGATAACTTTCTCTCTGTTTTGATTCTTACCGGGCTGCCAAACAACTGAGTAAACATGAAAATCTTCGTTAAATGGATTCTTGCCCCTATTCGAGCTGAAATATTTGCTACGATCAGGTTCGTTCAAGCTCAAGGTTGGACCTCCAAACAGCAGAGTACCTCCAATATCATCTCCACCACTGCCATATAGATGCTTGTTTCCCCTTGCATATGCAATCCATATTCTTTTACTTTTGTTCGTAGGGGATTCCAAAAAAATTTCTGTAATAAAAAAGAATTAAAGACAGAATTTGTCGAAACAAATCACCCTTATTTTTTAACATTCAATGAGTTTATTGCCCCTGGCTATAGAAGGTAGATAATACTGAACTGAACAACTCATATCAGTCATATTCGGGGCTATTCACTAAGCAAAGTTGTTATGGATAGCAACTGTAAATCGTCGTTATCCCATGTAATAAGCATGGGATAACGACGATTTACAGTTGCTATCCATAACAACTTTGCTTAGTGAATAGCCCCGATAATCATTAAATCTATATAGTTTTCCCTATTATATTATTTTGTCATTCCGAAGTGCTTTTCTATACTATACTATACTATACTATACAAATTTCGTACCAGGGTACAACCAATCTCCAGCTGGCAATTTCACCTTGATATCGACGGTGCCATATTTGAAATTTTGATTGGTTTTCATCTTTCCAGACCTCGTTGGAGGTAGAATGAATCCACTGTCTTCATATGCTATACAATCACTTTCTTTATGACTAGTACACCTGGAACATCAACGTACATAAAATTGAATTCTCTCTGTTTGAATGAAAACCTTTTTACCCCACTCTTAAATCCAAAGTACCACTTACTTCCTCCATTGTCTTAGCCGGTATGGGTTTTATAACAACATTACGATCCTTAATGAAAATGTTGTCGTTTCGTTTTTGGTACGAACAGAATTCGTAGTCCTGCAAAAAAGTGGATTGATGAGCAGGCTCTGGTTTCTAATTCTTTTGAGTTCCTAGGCACGAACAACCCCTTAAAAGCTTTATGACGAAGAAAACAGACAAATTAGGAACATTTACTTTGCTTCGCATATATCACCACGTCAAGATTTCCACCCTTAAATATTCAATCCTTTGTATAACAGTAGGACATTTTTTATGGAGGAATATACTCACCGGAAAAGAAGGTATGTAATGTGCTATTTTCCAATGATTTTCATTAATTTTATCATCCAAAAATGAATCCTCAAAGATCAGTTCTTTTTCACAAATTTTGTTAGGCCCCAAAACTGTGGTCACACTCTTCTTGCAATCAGTCTTGTTGAGGTTTTTGAGAGGCACAAGTTCTGAAAATGAACGATCTTGATGAAGGAGTTAATATTTTCAATGAAGCGAATTACAGAAGATTCAATTTGTCATCTTGATAATAATCTAGCACCCCAGATTATGGTAGGAGGAATTTTCTGTTTTCTTCCTTTCTCAAATAGATTCACAAAGAATTGAGGATGACACAGGCGCGGATCCAGGCCCGAATTTTGGGGGGGGGAACTTTTAGATATTCAAATGCCAAAAGGTACTGGTATTTTAGGCAATGGTAAATCATTAGGTGGTCAGGGGCCATTTGGGGGGGGAACGTTCCCCCAGTCCCCCCCCCTGGATCCGCGCCTGGGATGACAGGAATGCTTGAATTCAACAACTCAAGCACTTGAATATTCCAAAATAATCCAGAATATGAGGCGGAGGTTTTGAGCCAAATTCAAATCATTGTATGGAAGTTGTAGGGGTTAAATTTTAGCATTTTGTAAGATTAAAATATTCAGGACACTTATATACTTTTTTTGAACGAATCCTCCCGTCTTGTATTCTCTTTGAAATTGGGAATCATCTTATGCTTAAGGCAATTTGGGTTATACAGGGTCTTTCACGAGGAACCTCACCCATATTTATATGGGAAACTACTGAACGTATTTTCATGAAATTCAGCACTTATAAGTATTTCACGATGCTGATGAAATCTAAAATATTTTCAAGGCATGAGCACCTCCGGTTTTTCCGGAAATGACGTCAACTTCCGTTTTTTAAATTAGAACACCATTTTTTTATTGCAGAAATAGATTCCTTAGAAAATTTCAAGTTATTTTGATGTAACATTTTTCAGTTTTGGTTGGAAAATTCTCTCTGAGCGGGAAAATTCGAAAAAAAAATCGAAAATAGAGCTCCGCTGAAACGAGAATAACTTCGAGGTTTTTGAATGGAAAATTTTCATTTTTGGGATTTTTCAAGATGTAAGATTGATGTAGGTATCCACTTTAAAAATCGAAATCGCGATTCATGATACAGGGGGTGAAAAAATCGCTTTCAAAGTTAGGGATGACAAAATCGTGAAAAATCAATTTTTTCAAATTAGAACCCCATTTTTTTATGGCAGATATTGAATCTACGTTAAAAAATAATGTGAGTGTATGCATCACACCCTTGCCCTAAAGTGGATATTAACTCAGAAAATATCCATTTTAGGGCAAGGGTGTGATGCATACACTCACATTATTTTTTAACGTAGATTCAATATCTGCCATAAAAAATGGGGTTCTAATTTGAAAAAATTGATTTTTCACGATTTTATCATCCCTAACTTTGAAAGCGATTTTGTAGATACATCATCAATCTTACATCTTGAAAAATCCCAAAAATGAAAATTTTCCATCCAAAAACCTCGAAGTTATTCTTGTTTCAGCGGAGCTCTATTTTCGATTTTTTTTTCGAATTTTCCCGCTCAGAGAGAATTTTCCAACCAAAACTGAAAAATGTTACATCAAAATAACTTGAAATTTTCTAAGGAATCTATTTCTGCAATAAAAAAATGGTGTTCTAATTTGAAAAACGGAAGTTGACGTCATTTCCGGATAAACCGGAGGTGCTCATGCCTTGAAAATATTTTAGATTTCATCAGCATCGTGAAATACTTATGTCTTATAAGTGCTGAATTTCATGAAAATACGTTCAGTAGTTTCCCGTATATATATGGGTGAGGTTCCTCGTGAAAGGCCCTGTATAATATAACACTTATTCTTTCAAAAGACAGCGATGAACTCCATTTCAAATCTCAAGACGGTTCTACTTCCAACAATTCTTCATTAAAACTGGAAAGACAATTTCTGTTGCGCCCTTTTTTCTCTTTGGTGTTCATTAAGACATAATTCAACAAATTTGTATGTGTGATAACTGTTCAATTCAATTCGACATCACCTATTTCAAGACCAGCACCTGTAAGATATGTAAACATTATTATTTCTTACCATTCACTGTCCAAGTTTGGCCTGGTTTCTTGTACCCCAAATTCTTGTATTGTACGAAAATCCAATAATGAATTTTGTCCCCCACTTTGAGCTCCAAACTAGGATTGAAATATGACCATCCGTTTTGTGCAGGTCTGACTATATCTGCGCTTATTTCACCTGGTTCGATTTCCTCAATTTTCTTGTTCTTGTTCGCATGAAAAGCGACGACGTTGATATCCTTCGTTTCTGGAAAGATTACTGAAAACTCACACAAAAAACTGTAATCTCACCATAACTTATGGAATAATGATTTATATGGAAGATTTGATTGATTCGATCTATACTGGATGAACATGAATTTTTATACAGGGTGTCTCATTTAAAAGTGTCCACCCTCAATAACTCAACAACGAATCAGAATTTGTGAAAACACTCAGGACAGGTCGATTTTTGATGACAGGGGAATATGATCTGGGATCAAAACTTGCAAATCCTGTGTTTTTGAATAACGTGTTTTCGGAAAACGCGAAAAACGGCCTCAATGCGAGCAGATGCACGATGAAGTGATTTTTCAGCATGACAACGCTCGGCCTCACGTTGCTTAACTCATTGAAACCTATATGGTAGCGCTAAAATGTGAGGTCTTACGCCATCCGCCGTATTCCCGAAATATTGCGTCGTCAGATTATTACTTGTTCCAGTCGATGGCAGTGATGGCACATGGACTGGATTCATCAGCTGTTCCACTCATGTGAAGACATCAAACATGGCTTGATTCATGAAAAGCCTCAAAAGATGATTTGTTATTTTTTTCATAATAAAGTTGCATTTTCATCAAAACACAGCGGGAACTAAGTTGCACATCTAATAATAATGAAAAACTACAATTTCCATAAAATTCAATTTTGGAATTCTACAAGATAACTTATTTCAACATAAGATAGCGCCCAATCTCATAGTCATTGACAGGTGAGAGATTTTCTCAATGACATGATTCCTGGAGTTAAATAAGTATACTAAGTAGGAAAGACTAACAGAAGGTCCTCCTAGATCACCTAATTTAACTACACTTGATTTTTTTCTCTGGCAACTTTTGATAATTAAGTTTTACAAAATACCAGTGGATGACATAGCAGAACAACTTCACTCTGAAACTGATGCCATTTTGTCACTACAATGGTAGAAATATTTAGAGAATCAAAATTGATATCCAATTTGAGACATTCTGGTATATAATTATCATATTGAAAAATTCTGTTCACTATCGGTTTGTTGTGAGAAGAAGTAAAATAATATCAGGCTTTTTGATACAAATTCTTCTGAAAATCCTCATTTGGCGAACTTTTGAACATATTCCTCCAGGCAAGAATGTTCTCAAAGATATGGAAGGAACCCATAGAACTTATAGTACATGGAATGCTATGAGTCTTGCTGCTCAGTTAAAAAAAATGGATAAACATCTCCAGTTGGAGGAATACTGAAATTTCCATGTTCCCATGGATACGTCTTGTCATACAGAACAGAAACACAGAAATACAATGAATTTATTCGTCAAGATCCAGTTCACTTGGCATTTCGGCAAACATTTCTGTGTTTCTGTTCGGTGTGACAGGTCGTATCCATGGGAACATGGAAATTTAGAGATTCCTCCAACTTGAGATGTTTACCCACTTTTTGATCTGGAAATAGCATTCCATGTACTATAAGTTCTATGAAGGAACCACATCATTTTACAGATCTGGTAGAACTTTCTCTTCATAAAAACTTAGTGGTTTGCCTCAAAGTGTTTTTATATTTATCTAAGGATAAACAAACCCAGATGATAATAAGTTTTATTTCCAAACGTTCGATAACAACGTCATTTCTAGACTGACAGGATCACAGAGAAGTTCTATTTCTCCGCATAGGCGGAGAAATAGTTGCTATGGCTTACTTTTCCCTCCGGCGCACAGTGGGGCAGAATGGCAGAAACCATCTAAATGCATGTGATATCAAATATATCATTCAAATCAAAGTGCCAGAATGCATTGAATTGATGATGAAACGATGGATTGACTATTATGGAACCAAATTTATGCAACTTTTATGGAAATAGAAGAAAAAATTTGGTTTTCATAGGGTTTTATTAATATTCATAAAAAAAACAGTCAGTTGAAAATACTACACACAGTTTTTCGATCAATAAATCTTATATTTCCCAATTTCCGTCATCTTCTTAATTTGGGGATAATTCACTATCAACAGAGCTTGCCATGGGCGCCCGCAGGGGCGGGCCTGGGGGGTCCATGGCCATAAGAAAATGTTGGCCCCCTGAGAAAAATTTCTGCGGGCGCTCATGGAGCTTGCTATTTTTTCTGGAGAAGGCAGCAGCTCGGGCAGTAGCAAAACTTCCGCTGGAATTGTTTCCCTTATTCTTTTTGGAAGTGATCTATGACTTTTTATAATCGGGTCAGATGAAATCAGAAGACGATAAAATATGTCTTGTTTGGTCTTGACTTCTTGAAAATGAGAACAACCAAGTCCATCCTAGACATTTTCAGAGTTTTCTTTTGAGAACCTGACAAATTACTATCATCCCTTTCGACTACAGGTATCAATTTCATAGCTAATAATTCAAGAAGGGGCAAAAAGGGGCAGCTGTTAGGGAGCTGATCTTCTACTAGAAACACAAGAGAATCGTTATTGAAAAAAAAAGGTATTTGGAAGCTCTTGGAAAGTTACTTTCGCATCATTATTTCATCTTTCAATGGCAACAAAAAAAATCCGAACAGGACAACTTTCAACGCAAATAATCAGACTTTAAACAAAATATTATATTGAAAAAATATAAACAAAAACGGAGTACATAGGTTCAGATTAATCCTCCATAGCGTGCATTTGAATTTTAGGATCACAGCAGAAATTATGGTCAACAACAATAATATGTTATTTCGATAGGCTGAAGGACCTCAGGTCGATGGCTATGAATAAACTTTTCTTCTTTTCTTCTGTTATTTCGCGTCAATTGAAAAAACTTTCAACACATAAATTGAAATCGAATTTCAATTCAAAATTAGAAAAGAATGAAATACGTTAGAACTCTTTCGGTGCGTGAATTCAGTGGACTGATGTTTAAAGCCAATTGTAGAATAACAACTGACATTTCATGGGTAGTATGATTTTTGGAATTAATATCACATTTAGATGGTTTCTGCTCCACTGTGCGGCGGCAGGAAAAGTGTTGCTATGCAAGCGACTCATTTTGCAAGACAACCGTAACTATACAAATGTTACATTTTTCACTCAATTATAACGATCGTAAATGTCAATATTATTCAGATTTCCAGGAATTTCAGTTTGAAAATATGTTAAAATAACATATTTCATTCGAAGGAGAAGTGACTTTTCATGGCTCGCTTTCAATTACCCGCCTCACTACGTTCAGCGGGCAAACTCAAGCTCGCCATGAAAAGTGACACTTCTCCTCCTTATAAAATAATATACTATTATTAATATTTTGGCTCCAGATTTTCAGAAAAAAATTTGAGTTACAATTTTCCGAAATATACATGTTTTTAAAGTCATGCGAGAAAAATCGGGAGGTGATTGCTCGTATGGAATTAAGATGGGTCTTTCCTATAACAAAACTTTCTCAGTCCTTCTCTTTCCGAGATTTCACCCTTGAAAGGTGGTGACTAAAATTCGGTTTTTATTTTTTTTTCACTTCAGCTATTGGTTTTGAAAAAAATATTTGAGAATAAAAAATTGTTTTGAATGACACAAGGATTTCAAGATATAATTTTATTTCATGAAACTTCATCTCGAAAAAAAAAGCTTCTGATATGAATTAAAGTAAGTAGCAGGAATATTGAAAAATACCCATGATTAGTCCTTCGTGAGTACACGAAAATTACAGCTTTTCAAGATTATTGAATTACTGAAATTTCAGAAAAAACACTTTTTAAGGGTGATATCTCGAAAAGGGGTGGTCTGAGAAATATTTGTTATAGGAAATACCCATTCTACTTTCATATGAGCAATCACATCTTGAATTTTTTCGCATGAATTTAGAAATACCCTGTATGAAAAAAGTTTCCACATGTATAAACTTATCAATTCAACACAACGTACTATAACGCACATTTTGAAAATTCTAACTGAACTTTTTTCTCATATATTTCCAGTGAATAGGCTAATACCGGTATAACCGTTTAGACTGTTTAGAGCATCAGAAAGATTCAAAATTATTAATTGTCTCCAAGATCCATATTACTCCGATGTTGCGGATTCCTATCTGTGAAGTAAACATGTTCGGGACAACTGTTATAATAGCATACATCAAAAATATTAGTTCTCACCTGCAATAGTGACCCTGAAACCTTCAGGGTCAAAGGCTTCTAATTTAACATTGGGAAACGCGAAATCACAAAGCACAAATGAACACTGTGTCAAAATCCAAACCAATTCAAGTATTTTCATGGTCTCGTCATTGAAATAACCGGAACCTCATACACGATATCACTCTGATCTTCGCAAATCTCGATTCGCGGTTTGTATTCACTCGTCAATAATATGAGAATGTTTAAATTTTGCCAGTATTCATATCCAGGAACAGAATGAGTGTTCCTATCGAGTTGGAATGATCGAACATGTCAAGATCGAACGTGGGGTCAAGATAATCGTTTTATTGCAACAAGTACGTGTTTTCGAAGAGAATTCGTTAGTCTTGTGACCTCAAGTGTCTGTCTATTGAATTTGTTCATTCAAAGTGCAATATCCTGTATCGAAGAAGAAATTCATGGTCTGATTTTTCATTTGTTTATCAGTACTAGTGATAAAGACTTCACATTTTTCGTAATTCTAGTTTTCAGTATCTGTTGTGGAATAATTGTCGTCAGATGGTTGAAAAAGAAAGAACGAATGAAGACCCTCTTAGAAATAATGGCTACACAAACAGACACAAACTTGGCTTCCGTTTAGTGACGTCAATGCTCAAGAATATGATTCCGAGTGAAAAAACAGACCACAGTCTGAATCAAACTAGTCAATTGATTTCTCCCAACAATCAACTAAAAAACTCTCCTGTCGAAAGGAATAAGATTCGTCAGAATCAAAAATCCTACATATTGATTCCGCCGAGGCCCGAGCCCTGAAAGAAAAAGTATACCCACTCTGAACCAATCTGACCGATCTATGCTCAAAAATTGAAAAATCCGTCGGAAACATCAAATCTGGATGGAAATGATGTTGCGTCTATATACAGGTGTCTCATGATTTTCAGCATCAGGCCGAAAATGTCAAACAGGTCGGAAGTTGGTAATACAAACCGAGAAGAATATTTTTTTCCGCAAATCGCTAGGAAATTTTGACATTCCTAACAAAATTTGTCATAGAAAAAATGTGTGTGAAGTTGGCCCAGCACTTTTTGATTTTCGAAAAAAAAAATTGTGCTGAATTGTGCTAGGTTTGTGCTGCTTTGTGCCGTTGAAATTTTTTTTGAATTCCATTTGGTTCTCAAGATATTTCGAAAATCAATAAAATAGGCTAGCACAGCACTTTTCGAAAAATTGGGTTTAAATGACTGAAATAGTTTGTGCTATACATGTACTGAGTTGTGCCGTTCAAATTTTTCTGAAAGTACCTCTAATTTTCCAGAAAATCGAGATTCAAGAAAAAAGTTAGCCCAGCACTTTTGTTTTTTCTTTTCCCGAATATGTGGAAAAATTTGTGTTACATTTGTGCTGTCTTGTGCCGTGAATATTTTCACGAAAATTCCCCAAATTTTCCGGGAAATGGCGAAAATGATAAATGAAGTCAGCCCAGCACTTTTGAATTTTTCCAATTTGAACCTGTTCAAAAAATTATGCTATACGTAGGCAAAGTTGTGCCGTTGTGGACCGACTGCGCCCTTGCCTTAATTTGTGTGAGCCCGTGAACAGAACTCGAAAATGAAAAACCGAAAAATGAAAACACGAATAATTCATTACTTATGAGGGCTACAATGCTACATGGGTGGTTTAGGTATCAAAATGTAGGTTTTCGAGGTCGTTCTATCCAATTAGAAATAATTCAAAGCCCTAACTATCACCTTTTAGATTTTCAACAGTCAAATGGCATTTTCAGAAATCGGAAATTTCAAACTGTCATAACCTCCGTCCCTCTCATCGCCGCCAAGAACTACTTATATTATGTTGATCAGCATAGCTCCAAGTATCTCTGTGCGAAATATGAGCGATTTGAAAAATCTTATATTTTGGGTGAAAAATGCCAAAGGGGTATGACCCCCTAAAAACACCATATTTGTCAATAAAAAATATATTTGGGGAAGATCTAACATTGTTATTAAATTTGTAAATTGTACTTCCAATTCGAATCTTCAATAATAGCAATTTTGCGGACCGACTGCGCCCTTGCCTTGATTTGTGTGAGCCCGTGAACAGAACTCGAAAATGAAAACACGAATAATTCATTACTTATGAGGGCTATACATGGGTGGTTTTGGTATCAAAATGTAGGTTTTCGAGGTCGTTCTATCCAATAAAAAATAATTCGAAGCCCTAACTATCACCTTTTAGATTTCCAAGTGTCAAATGGCATTTTTACGAAAAATCGGAAATTTCAAACTGTCATAACCTCCGTCCCTCTCATCGCCGCCAAGAACTATTTATATTATGTTGATCAGCATAGCTCCAAGTATCTCTGTGCGAAATATGAGCGATTTGAAAGATCTTAAATTTTGGGTGAAAAATGCCAAAGGGGTATGACTCACTAAAAACACCATATTTGTCAATAAAAATATATTTGGGGAAAATCTAACGTTGTTATTGAATTTGGAAGTTGTAGTTCCAATTCGAATCTACAATAATAGCAATTTTGCGGACCGACTGCGCCCTTGCCTTGATTTGTGTGAGCCCGTGAACAGAACTCGAAAATGAAAACACGAATAATTCATTACTTATGAGGGCTACATGGGTGGTTTTGGTATCAAAATGTAGGTTTTCGAGGTCGTTCTATCCAATAAGAAATAATTCGAAGCCCTAACTATCACCTTTTAGATTTTCAACTGTCAAATGGCATTTTTACGAAAAATCGGAAATTTCAAACTGTCATAACCTCCGTCCCTCTCATCGCCGCCAAGAACTATTTATATTATGTTGATCAGCATAGCTCCAAGTATCTCTGTGCGAAATATGAGCGATTTGAAAAATCTTAAATTTTGGGTGAAAAATGCCAAAGGGGTATGACCCCCTAAAAACACCATATTTGTCAATAAAAAATATATTTGGGGAGGATCTAACATTGTTATTGAATTTGTAAATTGTACTTCCAATTCGAAACTTCAATAATAGCAATTTTGCTGGCCGACTGCGCCCTTGCCTTGATTTGTGTGAGCCCGTGAACAGAACTCGAAAATGAAAAACCGAAAAATGAAAACACGAATAATTCATTACTTATGATGGCTACATGGGTGGTTTTGGTATCAAAATGTAGGTTTTCGAAGTCGTTCTATCCAATAAAAAATAATTCATAGCCCTAACTATCGTCGTTTAGATTTTCAACTGTCAAATGGCATTTTTACGAAAAATCGGAAATTTCAAACTGTCATAACCTCCGTCCCTCTCATCGCCGTCAAGAACTATTCATATTATGTTGATCAGCATAGCTCCAAGTATCTCTGTGTGGAATATGAGCGATTTGAAAAATCTTAAATTTTGGGTGAAAAATGCCAAAGGGGTATAAACCTCCTAAAAACACCATATTTGTCAATAAAAAATATATTTGGGGAGGATCTAACATTGTTATTGAATTTGTAAATTGTACTTCCAATTCGAATCTTCAATAATAGCAATTTTGCGGACCGACTGCGCCCTTGCCTTGATTTGTGTGAGCCCGTGAACAGAACTCGAAAATGAAAAACCGAAAAATGAAAACACGAATTATTCATTACTTATGAGGGCTACATGGGTGATTTTGGTAACAAAATGTAGGTTTTCGAGGTCATTCTATCCAATAAAAAATAATTCAAAGCCCTAACTATCGCCGTTTAGATTTTCAACTGTCAAATGGCATTTTTACGAAAAATCGAAAATTTCAAACTGTTACAACCTCCGTCCCTCTCATCGACGCCAAGAACTATTTATATTATGTTGATCAGCATAGCTCCAAGTATCTCTGTGCGGAATATGAGCGATTTGAAAAATCTTAAATTTTGGGTGAAAAATGCCAAAGGGGTATGACCTCCTAAAAACACCATATTTGTCAATAAAAAATATATTTGGGGAGGATCTAACATTGTTATTAAATTCGTGAATTGTATTTCCAATTCGAATCTTCAATAATAGCAATTTTGCGGACCGACTGCGCCCTTGCCTTGATTTGTGTGAGCCAGTGAACAGAACTCGAAAATGAAAAACCGAAAAATGAAAACACGAATGATTCATTACTTATGAGGGCTTCATGGGTGGTTTTGGTATCAAAATGTAGGTTTTCGAGGTCGTTCGATCCAATAAAAAATAATTCAAAGCCCTAACTATCGTCGTTTAGATTTTCAACTGTCAAATGGCATTTTTACGAAAAATCGGAAATTTCAAACTGTCATAACCTCCGTCCCTCTCATCGCCGCCAAGAACTATTTATATTATGTTGATCAGCATAGCTCCAAGTATCTCTGTGCGAAATATGAGCGATTTGAAAAATCTTAAATTTTGGGTGAAAAATGCCAAAGGGGTATGACCCACTACAAACACCATATTTGTCAATAAAAAATATATTTGGGGAAGATCTAACGTTGTTATTGAATTGGGAAGTTGTAGTTCCAATTCGAATCTTCAATAATAGCAATTTTGCGGACCGACTGCGCCCTTGCCTTGATTTGTGTGAGCCCGTGAACAGAACTCGAAAATGAAAAACCGAAAAATGAAAACACGAATAATTCATTACTTATGAGGGCTACATGGGTGGTTTTGTTATCGAAATGTAGGTTTTCGAGGTCTTTCTATCCAATGAAAAATAATCAAAAGTCCTAACCATCACCGTTTAGATTCTCAACTGTCAAATGGAATTTTTACGAAAAATCGGATATTTAGAACTGTCATAACCTCCGTCCCTCTCATCGCCGCGAAGAACTATTTATATTATGTTGATCAGCATAGCTCCAAGTATCTCTGTGCGAAATATGAGCGATTTGAAAAATCTTAAATTTTGGGTGAAAAATGCCAAAGGGGTATGACCTCCTAAAAACAACATATTTGTCACAAAAAAAAAATATTTGGGGAGGATCTAACCTTGTTATTAAATTTGTAAGTTTTACTTCCAATTAGAAACTTCAATAATAGCAATTTTGCGGACCGACTGCGCCCTTGCCTTGATTTGTGTGAGCCCGTGAACAGAACTCGAAAATGAAAAACCGAAAAATGAAAACACGAATAATTCATTACTTATGAGGGCTACATGGGTGGTTTTGTTATCAAAATGTAGGTCTTCGAGGTCGTTCTATCCATTAAAAAATTATTCAAAGCCCTAACTATCACCGTTTAGATTTTCAACTGTCAAATGGCATTTTTACGAAAAATCGGAAATTTCAAACTGTCATAATCTCCGTCCCTCTCATCGCCGCCAAGAACTATATTTTATATAATGTTGATCAGCATAGCTCCAAGTATCTCTGTGCGAAATATGAGCGATTTGAAAAATCTTAAATTTTGGGTGAAAAATGCCAAAGGGGTATGACCTCCTGAAAACACCGTATTTGTCAATAAAAAAAATTTTGGGGAGGATCTAACATTGTTATTAAATTTGTAAATTGTACTTCCAATTCGAATCTTCAATAATAGCAATTTGGCGGAGCGACTGCGCCCTTGCCTTGATTTGTGTGAGCCCGTGAACAGAACTCGAAAATGAAAACACGAATAATTCATTACTTATGAGGGCTACATGGGTGGTTTTGTTATCGAAATGTAGGTTTTCGAGGTCGTTCTATCCAATAAAAACTAATCCAAAGCCCTAACTATCACCGTTAAGATTTTCAAATGTCAAATGTCCAAATCGAATCTTCAATTATAGCAATTTGCGGACCGACTGCGCCCTTGCCTTGATTTGTGTGAGCCCGTGAAGGGAACTCGAAAATGAAAAACCGAGAAATGAAAATACGAATTATTCATTACTTATGAGGGCTACATGGGTGGTTTTGGTATCAAAATGTGGGTTTTCGAGGTCGTTCTATCCAATAAAAAATAATTCAAACACCTAACTATCACCGTTTAGATTTTCATTTGTCAAATGGCATTTTTACGAAAAATCGGAAATTTCGAACTGTCATAACCTCCGTCCCTCTCATCGCCGCGAAGAACTATTTATATTATGTTGATCAGCATAGCTCCAAGTATCTCTGTGCGAAATATGAGCGATTTGAAAAATCTTTTTTTGGTTGAAAAATGCCAAAGGGGTATGACCTCCTAAAAACACCATATTTGTCAATAAAAAAAATATTTGGGGAGGATCTAACCTTGTTATTGAATTTGTAAGTTTTACTTCCAATTCGAATCTTCAATAATTGCAATTTTGCGGACCGACTGCGCCCTTGCCTTGATTTGTGTGAGCCCGTGAACAGAACTCGAAAATGAAAAACCGAAAAATGAAAACACGAATAATTCATTACTTATGAGGGCTACATGGGTGGTTTTGGTATCAAAATGTAGGTTTTCGAGGTCGTTCTATCCAATAAAAATAATTCAAAGCCCTAACTATGGCCGTTTAGATTTTCAACTGTCAAATGGCATTTTTACGAAAAATCGGAAATTTCAAACTGTCATAATCTCCGTCCCTCTCATCGCCGCCAAGAACTATTTATATTATGTTGATCAGCATAGCTCCAAGTATCTCTGTGCGGAATATGAGCGATTTGAAAAATCTTAAATTTTGGGTGAAAAATGCCAAAGGGGTATGACCTCCTAAAAACACCTTATTTGTCAATAAAAAATATATTTGGGGAGGATCTAACATTGTTATTAAATTCGTGAATTGTATTTCCAATTCGAATCTTCAATCATAGCAATTTTGCGGACCGACTGCGCCCTTGCTTTGATTTGTGTGAGCCCGTGAACAGAACTCGAAAACGCAAAACCGAAAAATGAAAACACGAATAATTCATTACTTATGAGGGCTACATGGGTGGTTTTGGTATCAAAATGTAGGTTTTCGAGGTCGTTCTATCCAATAAAATATAATTCAAAGCCCTAACTATCAACGTTTAGATTTTCAACTGTCAAATTGAATTTTTACGAAAAATCGGAAATTTCAAACTGTCATAATCTCCGTCCCTCTCATCGCCGCCAAGAACTATTTATAATATGTTGATCAGCATAGCTCCAAGTATCTCTGTGCGAAATATGAGCGATTTGAAAAATCTTAAATTTAGGGTGAAAAATGCCAAAGGGGTATGACCCCCTAAAAACACCATATTTGTCAATAAAAAATATATTTGGGGAGGATCTAACATTGTTATTAAATTTGTAAATTGTACTTCCAATTCGAATCTTCAATAATAGCCATTTTGCGGACCGACTGCGCCCTTGCCTTGATTTGTGTGAGCCCGTGAACAGAACTCGAAAATGAAAAAATGAAAACACGAATAATTCATTACTTATGAGGGCTACATGGGTGGTTTTGGTATCAAAATGTAGGTTTTCGAGGTCGTTCTATCCAATAAAAAATAATTCAAAGCCCTAACTATCACCTTTTAGATTTTCAACTGTCAGATGGCATTTTTACGAAAAATCGGAAATCTCAAACTGTCATAACCTTCGTCCCTCTCATCGCCGCCAAGAACTATTTATATTATGTTGATCAGCATAGCTCAAAGTATCTCTGTGCGAAATATGAGCGATTTGAAAAATCTTAAATTTTGGGTGAAAAATGCCAAAGGGGTATGACCCCCTAAAAACACCATATTTGTCAATAAAAAATATATTTGGGGAGGATCTAACATTGTTATTGAATTTGTAAATTGTACTTCCAATTCGAATCTTCAATAATAGCCATTTTGCGAACCGACTGCGCCCTTGCCTTGATTTGTGTGAGCCCGTGAACAGAACTCGAAATTGAAAAACCGAAAAATGAAAACACGAATAATTCATTACTTATGAGGGCTACATGGGTGGTTTTGGTATCAAAATGTAGGTTTTCGAGGTCGTTCTATCCAATTAAAAAATAATTCAAAGCCCTAACTATCACGTTTTAGATTTTCAACTGTCAAATGGCATTTTTACGAAAAATCGGAAATTTCAAAGTGTCATAACCTCCGTCCCTCTCATCGCCGCCAAGAACTATTTATATTATGTTGATCAGCATAGCTCCAAGTATCTCTGTGCGAAATATGAGCGATTTCAAAAATCTTAAATTCTGGTTGAAAAATGCCAAAGGGGTATGACCCCCTAAAAACACCATATTTGTCAATAAAAAATATATTTGGGGAGGATCTAACATTGTTATTAAATTTGTAAATTGTACTTACAATTCGAATCTTCAATAATAGCAATTTTGCGGACCGACTGCGCCCTTGCCTTGATTTGTGTGAGCCCGTGAACAGAACTCGAAAATGAAAACACGAATAATTCATTACTTATGAGGGCTACTTGAGTGGTTTTGGTATCAAAATGTAGGTTTTCGAGGTCGATCTATCCAATAAAAAATAATTCAAAGCCCTAACTATCGTCGTTTAGATTTTCAACTGTCAAATGGCATTTTTACGAAAAATCGGAAATTTCTAACTGTCATAACCTCCGTCCCTCTCATCGCCGCCAAGAACTATTTATATTATGTTGATCAGCATAGCTCCATGTATCTCTGTGCGAAATATGAGCGATTTGAAAAATCTTAAATTTTGGGTGAAAAATGCCAAAGGGGTATGACCCCCTAAAAACACCATATTTGTCAATAAAAAATATATTTGGGGAGGATCTAACATTGTTATTGAATTTGTAAATTGTACTTCCAATTCGAAACTTCAATAATAGCAATTTTGCGGACCGACTGCGCCCTTGCCTTGATTTGTGTGAGCCCGTGAACAGAACTCGAAAATGAAAAACCGAAAAATGAAAACACGAATAATTCATTACTTATGATGGCTACATGGGTGGTTTTGGTATCAAAATGTAGGTTTTCGAAGTCGTTCTATCCAATAAAAAATAATTCATAGCCCTAACTATCGTCGTTTAGATTTTCAACTGTCAAATGGCATTTTTACGAAAAATCGGAAATTTCAAACTGTCATAACCTCCGTCCCTCTCATCGCCGTCAAGAACTATTCATATTATGTTGATCAGCATAGCTCCAAGTATCCCTGTGCGGAATATGAGCGATTTGAAAAATCTTAAATTTTGGGTGAAAAATGCCAAAGGGGTATGACCTCCTAAAAACACCATATTTGTCAATAAAAAATATATTTGGGGAGGATCTAACATTGTTATTGAATTTTTAAATTGTACTTCCAATTCGAATCTTCAATAATAGCAATTTTGCGGACCGACTGCGCCCTTGCCTTGATTTGTGTGAGCCCGTGAACAGAACTCGAAAATGAAAAACCGAAAAATGAAAACACGAATGATTCATTACTTATGAGGGCTTCATGGGTGGTTTTGGTATCAAAATGTAGGTTTTCGAGGTCGTTCTATCCAATAAAAAATAATTCAAAGCCCTAACTATCGTCGTTTAGATTTTCAACTGTCAAATGGCATTTTTACGAAAAATCGGAAATTTCTAACTGTCATAACCTCCGTCCCTCTCATCGCCGCCAAGAACTATTTATATTATGTTGATCAGCATAGCTCCAAGTATCTCTGTGCGAAATATGAGCGATTTGAAAAATCTTAAATTTTGGGTGAAAAATGCCAAAGGGGTATGACCCCCTAAAAACACAATATTTGTCAATAAAAAATATATTTGGATAGGATCTAACATTGTTATTGAATTTGTAAATTGTACTTCCAATTCGAAACTTCAATAATAGCAATTTTGCGGACCGACTGCGCCCTTGCCTTGATTTGTGTGAGCCCGTGAACAGAACTCGAAAATGAAAAACCGAAAAATGAAAACACGAATAATTCATTACTTATGATGGCTACATGGGTGGTTTTGGTATCAAAATGTAGGTTTTCGAAGTCGTTCTATCCAATAAAAAATAATTCATAGCCCTAACTATCGTCGTTTAGATTTTCAACTGTCAAATGGCATTTTTACGAAAAATCGGAAATTTCAAACTGTCATAACCTCCGTCCCTCTCATCGCCGTCAAGAACTAGTCATATTATGTTGATCAGCATAGCTCCAAGTATCTCTGTGCGAAATATGAGCGATTTGAAAAATCTTAAATTTTGGGTGAAAAATGCCAAAGGGGTATGACCTCCTAAAAACACCATATTTGTCAATAAAAAATATATTTGGGGAGGATCTAACATTGTTATTGAATTTGTAAATTGTACTTCCAATTCGAATCTTCAATAATAGCAATTTTGCGGACCGACTGCGCCCTTGCCTTGATTTGTGTGAGCCCGTGAACAGAACTCGAAAATGAAAAACCGAAAAATGAAAACACGAATTATTCATTACATATGAGGGCTACATGGGTGATTTTGGTAACAAAATGTAGGTTTTCGAGGTCGTTCTATCCAATAAAAAATAATTCAAAGCCCTAACTATCGCCGTTCAGATTTTCATTTGTCAAATGGCATTTTTACGAAAAATCGAAAATTTCAAACGGTTATAACCTCCGTCCCTCTCATCGACGCCAAGAACTATTTATATTATGTTGATCAGCATAGCTCCAAGTATCTCTGTGCGGAATATGAGCGATTTGAAAAATCTTAAATTTTGGGTGAAAAATGCCAAAGGGGTATGACCTCCTAAAAACACCATATTTGTCAATAAAAAATATATTTGGGGAGGATCTAACATTGTTATTAAATTCGTGAATTGTATTTCCAATTCGAATCTTCAATAATAGCAATTTTGCGGACCGACTGCGCCCTTGCCTTGATTTGTGTGAGCCCGTGAACAGAACTCGAAAATGAAAAACCGAAAAATGAAAACACGAATGATTCATTACTTATGAGGGCTTCATGGGTGGTTTTGGTATCAAAATTAAGGTTTTCGAGGTCGTTCGATCCAATAAAAAATAATTCAAAGCCCTAACTATCGTCGTTTAGATTTTCAACTGTCAAATGGCATTTTTACGAAAAATCGGAAATTTCAAACTGTCATAACCTCCGTCCCTCTCATCGCCGCCAAGAACTATTTATATTATGTTGATCAGCATAGCTCCAAGTATCTCTGTGCGAAATATGAGCGATTTTAAAAATCTTAAATTTTGGTTGAAAAATGCCAAAGGGGTATGACCCCCTAAAAACACCATATTTGTCAATAAAAAATATATTTGGGGAGGATCTAACATTGTTATTAAATTTGAAAATTGTACTTACAATTCGAACCTTCAATAATAGCAATTTTGCGGACCGACTGCGCCCTTGCCTTGATTTGTGTGAGCCCGTGAACAGAACTCGAAAATGAAAAACCGAAAAATGAAAACACGAATAATTCATTACTTATGAGGGCTACTTGAGTGGTTTTGGTATCAAAATGTAGGTTTTCGAGGTCGTTCTATCCAATAAAAAATAATTTAAAGCCCTAACTATCGTCGTTTAGATTTTCAACTGTCAAATGGCATTTTTACGAAAAATCGGAAATTTCAAACTGTCATAACCTCCGTCCCTCTCATCGCCGTCAAGAACTAGTCATATTATGTTGATCAGCATAGCTCCAAGTATCTCTGTGCGAAATATGAGCGATTTGAAAAATCTTAAATTTTGGGTGAAAAATGCCAAAGGGGTATGACCTCCTAAAAACACCATATTTGTCAATAAAAAATATATTTGGGGAGGATCTAACATTGTTATTGAATTTGTAAATTGTACTTCCAATTCGAATCTTCAATAATAGCAATTTTGCGGACCGACTGCGCCCTTGCCTTGATTTGTGTGAGCCCGTGAACAGAACTCGAAAATGAAAAACCGAAAAATGAAAACACGAATTATTCATTACTTATGAGGGCTACATGGGTGATTTTGGTAACAAAATGTAGGTTTTCGAGGTCGTTCTATCCAATAAAAAATAATTCAAAGCCCTAACTATCGCCGTTCAGATTTTCATTTGTCAAATGGCATTTTTACGAAAAATCGAAAATTTCAAACGGTTATAACCTCCGTCCCTCTCATCGACGCCAAGAACTATTTATATTATGTTGATCAGCATAGCTCCAAGTATCTCTGTGCGGAATATGAGCGATTTGAAAAATCTTAAATTTTGGGTGAAAAATGCCAAAGGGGTATGACCTCCTAAAAACACCATATTTGTCAATAAAAAATATATTTGGGGAGGATCTAACATTGTTATTAAATTCGTGAATTGTATTTCCAATTCGAATCTTCAATAATAGCAATTTTGCGGACCGACTGCGCCCTTGCCTTGATTTGTGTGAGCCCGTGAACAGAACTCGAAAATGAAAAACCGAAAAATGAAAACACGAATGATTCATTACTTATGAGGGCTTCATGGGTGGTTTTGGTATCAAAATTAAGGTTTTCGAGGTCGTTCGATCCAATAAAAAATAATTCAAAGCCCTAACTATCGTCGTTTAGATTTTCAACTGTCAAATGGCATTTTTACGAAAAATCGGAAATTTCAAACTGTCATAACCTCCGTCCCTCTCATCGCCGCCAAGAACTATTTATATTATGTTGATCAGCATAGCTCCAAGTATCTCTGTGCGAAATATGAGCGATTTTAAAAATCTTAAATTTTGGTTGAAAAATGCCAAAGGGGTATGACCCCCTAAAAACACCATATTTGTCAATAAAAAATATATTTGGGGAGGATCTAACATTGTTATTAAATTTGAAAATTGTACTTACAATTCGAACCTTCAATAATAGCAATTTTGCGGACCGACTGCGCCCTTGCCTTGATTTGTGTGAGCCCGTGAACAGAACTCGAAAATGAAAAACCGAAAAATGAAAACACGAATAATTCATTACTTATGAGGGCTACTTGAGTGGTTTTGGTATCAAAATGTAGGTTTTCGAGGTCGTTCTATCCAATAAAAAATAATTTAAAGCCCTAACTATCGTCGTTTAGATTTTCAACTGTCAAATGGCATTTTTACGAAAAATCGGAAATTTCAAACTGTCATAATCTCCGTCCCTCTCATCGCCGCCAAGAACTATTTATATTATGTTGATCAGCATAGCTCCAAGTATCTCTGTGCGGAATATGAGCGATTTGAAAAATTTTAAATTTCGGGTGAAAAATGCCAAAGGGGTATGACCCCCTAGAAACACCATATTTGTCAATAAAAAATATATTTGGGGAAGATCTAACATTGTTATTAAATTTGAAAGTTGTACTTCCAATTCGAATCTTCAATAATAGCAATTTTGCGGACCGACTGCGCCCTTGCTTTGATTTGTGTGAGCCCGTGAACAGAACTCGAAAACGCAAAACCGAAAAATGAAAACACGAATAATTCATTACTTATGAGGGCTACATGGGTGGTTTTGGTATCAAAATGTAGGTTTTCGAGGTCGTTCTATCCAATAAAATATAATTCAAAGCCCTAACTATCAACGTTTAGATTTTCAACTGTCAAATTGAATTTTTACGAAAAATCGGAAATTTCAAACTGTCATAATCTCCGTCCCTCTCATCGCCGCCAAGAACTATTTATAATATGTTGATCAGCATAGCTCCAAGTATCTCTGTGCGAAATATGAGCGATTTGAAAAATCTTAAATTTAGGGTGAAAAATGCCAAAGGGGTATGACCCCCTAAAAACACCATATTTGTCAATAAAAAATATATTTGGGGAGGATCTAACATTGTTATTAAATTTGTAAATTGTACTTCCAATTCGAATCTTCAATGATAGCAATTTTGCGGACCGACTGCGCCCTTGCCTTGATTTGTGTGAGCCCGTGAACAGAACTCGAAAATGAAAAACCGAAAAATGAAAACACGAATAATTCATTACTTATGAGGGCTACTTGAGTGGTTTTGGTATCAAAATGTAGGTTTTCGAGGTCGTTCTATCCAATTAAAAAATAATTCAAAGCCCTAACTATCACGTTTTAGATTTTCAACTGTCAAATGGCATTTTTACGAAAAATCGGAAATTTCAAACTGTCATAACCTCCGTCCCTCTCATCGCCGCCAAGAACTATTTATATTATGTTGATCAGCATAGCTCCAAGTATCTCTGTCCGAAATATGAGCGATTTTAAAAATCTTAAATTTTGGTTGAAAAATGCCAAAGGGGTATGGCCCCCTAAAAACACCATATTTGTCAATAAAAAATATATTTGGGGAGGATCTAACATTGTTATTAAATTTGTAAATTGTACTTACAACTCGAATCTTCAATAATAGCAATTTTGCGGACCGACTGCGCCCTTGCCTTGATTTGTGTGAGCCCGTGAACAGAACTCGAAAATGAAAAACCGAAAAATGAAAACACGAATAATTCATTACTTATGAGGGCTACTTGAGTGGTTTTGGTATCAAAATGTAGGTTTTCGAGGTCGTTCTATCCAATAAAAAATAATTCAAAGCCCTAACTATCGTCGTTTAGATTTTCAACTGTCAAATGGCATTTTTACGAAAAATCGGAAATTTCAAACTGTCATAACCTCCGTCCCTCTCATCGCCGCCAAGAACTATTTATATTATGTTGATCAGCATAGCTCCAAGTATCTCTGTGCGAAATATGAGCGATTTGAAAAATCTTAAATTTTGGGTGAAAAATGCCAAAGGGGTATGACCCCCTAAAAACACCATATTTGTCAATAAAAAATATATTTGGGGAGGATCTAACATTGTTATTAAATTTGTAAATTGTACTTACAATTCGAATCTTCAATGATAGCAATTTTGCGGACCGACTGCGCCCTTACCTTGATTTGTGTGAGCCCGTGAACAGAACTCGAAAATGAAAAACCGAAAAATGAAAACACGAATAATTCATTACTTATGAGGGCTACATGGGTGGTTTTGGTATCAAAATATAGGTTTTCGAGGTCGTTCTATCCAATAAAATATAATTCAAAGCCCTTACTATCACCGTTCAGATTTTCAACTGTCAAATGGCATTTTTACGAAAAATCGGAAATTTCAAACTGTCATAATCTCCGTCCCTCTCATCGCCGCCAAGAACTATTTATATTAGGTTGATCAGCATAGCTCCAAGTATCTCTGTGCGGAATATGAGCGATTTGAAAAATTTTAAATTTCGGGTGAAAAATGCCAAAGGGGTATGACCCCCTAGAAACACCATATTTGTCAATAAAAAATTATTTGGGGAAGATCTAACATTGTTATTAAATTTGAAAGTTGTACTTCCAATTCGAATCTTCAATAATAGCAATTTTGCGGACCGACTGCGCCCTTGCTTTGATTTGTGTGAGCCCGTGAACAGAACTCGAAAACGCAAAACCGAAAAATGAAAACACGAATAATTCATTACTTATGAGGGCTACATGGGTGGTTTTGGTATCAAAATGTAGGTTTTCGAGGTCGTTCTATCCAATAAAATATAATTCAAAGCCCTAACTATCAACGTTTAGATTTTCAACTGTCAAATTGAATTTTTACGAAAAATCGGAAATTTCAAACTGTCATAATCTCCGTCCCTCTCATCGCCGCCAAGAACTATTTATAATATGTTGATCAGCATAGCTCCAAGTATCTCTGTGCGAAATATGAGCGATTTGAAAAATCTTAAATTTAGGGTGAAAAATGCCAAAGGGGTATGACCCCCTAAAAACACCATATTTGTCAATAAAAAATATATTTGGGGAGGATCTAACATTGTTATTAAATTTGTAAATTGTACTTCCAATTCGAATCTTCAATAATAGCCATTTTGCGGACCGACTGCGCCCTTGCCTTGATTTGTGTGAGCCCGTGAACAGAACTCGAAATTGAAAAACCGAAAAATGAAAACACGAATAATTCATTACTTATGAGGGCTACATGGGTGGTTTTGATATCAAAATGTAGGTTTTCGAGGTCGTTCTATCCAATAAAAAATATTTCAAAGCCCTAACTATCGCCGTTTAGATTTTCAACTGTCAAATGGCATTTTTACGAAAAATCGGAAATTTCAAACTGTCATAACCTCCGTCCCTCTCATCGACTCCAAGAACCATTTATATTATGTTGATCAGCATAGCTCCAAGTATCTCTGTGCGAAATATGAGCGATTTGAAAAATCTTCTATTTTGGGTGAAAAATGCCAAAGGGGTATGACTTCCTAAAAACACCATATTTGTCAATAAAAAATATATTTGGGGAGGATCTAACATTGTTATTAAATTTGTAAATCGTACTTCCAATTCGAATCTTCAATAATAGCAATTTTGCGGACTGAGTGCGCCTTTGCCTTGATTAACATTAACATGGCGCCGCGAGTGAATACCGTCTCTGATGCGTCATGCAGAAAATGTTCAAAAGAAGTAAAAATGTTTATTGTATGCGGAAAATGCCAATCTAAGTATCACCCTAGTTGTGTGCTGAAAATAAATGGTACATTCGTAAATTCCCAAGGTGTCGTAATATGCTGTGGAAGTAAACAAGATTGTAATTGCAATGACAAGGACGAAGAAATCAAGGAACTTAAACTGAGAATTTTCAACATAAATGAGTCCCTGTTAGAAAAATCAGTAGCTGATCAAAACTACTCTGAAGAACAGCAAAATCTTGGATCTGAGAGTGCCAATAAAGGTAATTTTACTGAGGCGATTGACGGAAAAGAAAACAGAAATTCTGGATATCTTGAACTCATTGTCAAACAGAAAGACATACTTATTACCGAATTGATGGACAAAATACATATTCTCAAAAATCATGTAAATCTTTTGGAAAAATTTCAATATTTCGAATGTCAAATTAAAGGGAATTCTTCACGTACCGAACAAAAAAGGACACAAATTTCTTCTTTGATAAACAAAACAGAAGGTGTCATAGAGAATTCCAGCATATTGATTCCCACGAACGACGTTCTGATAAAAGATAAAAGTGATAATGATGATACAAATGTGTTAGATATGATATCATTGTCAAAGTATGAACCGACAAAAGAGAGAGAGGTACAGGATGGTTGGAAACTTTTCGAACAGAAGAAGGACAAGACTAAGAACAGAACCAACTTAGCTCACCAAGCAGGCAGATCAAACACAGGGAGGAAGAAAGGAACATCTGAAAATACCATGAGAGGTACAAAAGGAAATTATTGGAATATTACGGGAGCTGCACAGGATAACCCTGTGAAGGCGATCCAAAAGAAGTGTTCACTGTTCATTTCTAGAATATCAGTAGATACAACGCTTGAACAATTTACATCGATGGTAAGAAACAAATTTTCTGAAGCTGAATGCCTACCTCTTCAATCTAAGCATCCCGATAAATATAGCTCTTTTAGAGTTATCATTCATGAGTCCAATAGTACTTCTGCTAGAAATACGGATAGTTGGCCAAATGGGGCATATATATCTAGGTTTTTTCAAAGGAAACCGAAGGAGCAAATTGCAACATAATTTGAAATTCCTTATCCAGCTGCTCTGAGAGATCTATATTGAAAACAAAAAATGAACAAACCATTATGAGCCTTCTACATTTAAATGCCCAGGGCATTAAAAATAAAATTAATGACTTGGAGTGTTTGATTTTCTCCCAACAATCACAACAGATTAAATTTGACGTGATATGTCTGTCAGAGCATTGGCTATCAAGTGAAGAAGCGAGGGTATTTTGTGTGGATGGTTGGTATGTTGGAGATGCATACACAAGATCTAGACAGAGGCGAGGAGGCTCCATGATACTGGTCAGGAACTCCATGAGTTGTCGGGAGGATGACACTACTGTTGGAGGATTGCGTGGTCTGTCAATGGAAATTCATTGCGAAATATCAGCAGTAAGACTTAATGAATTCAAAACTTTTTTTATTTGTATATATGTATACATCTCCATCTAGAAATTTTAGTCTGTTTATGTCTGCGATGGAATCAATGCTTAATTTGTTGCATGTGTGTAATGATAGGGTAATAATTTGTGGCGATTTTAACGTGAGATTTCATATTGATAACTGTACGGGGGATGATAAGGCTGCCGCTCTGCAGAATCTGCTGTTATCTTACGGTTTTAAACGAAGAATTTTTCAGCCCACCAGGAAAAATAACTGCCTAGATAATATCTTCATTAATTTTGACGCCCAGAGGGAATGTGCGAAGGTGATAAGGACAGTGTTCTCCGATCATGATGCACAAGTACTGCATGCCACCATTTCAGATGCCAAAAATGAATATATTTATAAGAAGCTAAGACCTCTTACCCAATCGGGTTTTAATATTATGCACGAAATACTCGATAACTACCGTTGGGATTTTATTGATTCCAACGAACAACGGGCAGCTCTTGATGACTGCTTTGGGAGATTTCACCAGGTTATCGTAGACTCTTTTAACTATGCCTTTCCTATTAAGACGCTGAGGGTTCGGTGCGCGCAAGCTAGCCGTAGCTGGTTTTCACCTGAACTGAAGGACATGAGAGAGCATCTACTTTTAATACAATCAATGTATGAGCACTACCAGACTCATGAATTGCTCGTACTGAGAAATCGATTGCGTTCGAGATACAAAAAAACTATAAAAAAAGCGAAGCTGAATTATTTTGACGGTATTATAAAAAATTCGGAAAATAAGTCTAAAGCCGCGTGGAATCTGATAAATCACCTGATACCAGGTAAAACATCAAAAGTCGAGACAAATATTGGGGCAGATAAATTTAATGAGCACTTCTCTACATATGCTGAGACAGCCAAAGCACTGTTGCCTCAGTCTGGTATAAGGTATGAGGAATCATTTTTGAGGGACATCCCAATGGTTAGGTTTGGCTTCAGTGAAGTCGGTCAGAATACGGTAAGGGATGTAGTTTTCAGTATGAAGAATAGCAAATCTACTGATTTCTACGGGCTGTCAGTCAAAATTGTAAAAAAAAATCTCAACCCATTAATATCGCCACTCACAAAGCTTATAAACAGATGCTTGTCTACTGGTATATTTCCAAATTGTTTGAAAGTTGCCAAGGTAATTCCTGTACATAAAAAAGGAAACAAAAAAGATTTAAATAATTTCAGACCCATTTCACTAGTACCAGTAATTTCTAAAATTTTGGAGAAAATTATGGCCGATCAGATAATAACATACTTTGAATATAATAACTTTTTCTCTAATAGGCAGTTTGGCTTTAGAAAATCGAAGAACACTGCGGATGCTGTGGTTGACTTAGTTAACTTTGCTATCGATTGTTTTGAGCGCAAAAGATATTGCTTAACGTCGTTTATTGATTTGACGAAGGCCTTCGATTGTGTCGCTCGTGACAAATTGCTCGATAAGCTCGGAAAATATGGATTTGATGACATCTCCGTTGAACTAATACGATCTTTTTTGGACGGAAGGTGTCAGATAGTTTATGTGGATGGCACTTACTCCAGTACGAGGCCCATTGAGAACGGGGTGCCTCAAGGGTCCACACTAGGACCCACCTTATTTATAGTCTCAATTAATGACTTTCCCGAGTATGTGCCGGAAGCAAAAACTATCATGTTTGCTGATGACACCACCCTCGCTCTTGATTCATCGGATCCTGAATCTTTGCTGGAGCAGTCGCGGGGGATACGGTCGAGGGCTTTCGACTGGTTTCGCGTTAATGACCTGTGCGTGAATGCAGATAAAACTCAGGAGCTCATGTTCAGCTTACGAGATTTTGACGGAGTACACAACAGGACCGACTCAGTCAGGTTCCTGGGCGTGCATCTGGACTCAGCACTTACCTGGAATACCCATGTAAGTAATCTAGCTGCAAAACTGAGTAGTAATATATTCGCATTGAGAGTACTGTCCTTCTCTTTAACCAGAGAGGTATTGAGAACTGCATATTTTGCTCTGGTAGAATCGCATCTGAAATACTGTGTGTTGCCGATACCATTTTCAGGCTGCAGAGACGTGCGGTCAGGATTCTGGGTGGGCTGGGATATAGAGATCCGTGTCAAAGTACCTTCAAAAGTTTGGGATTGCTCACCTTTCCATCGATTTTTATATTGGAGAATCTTATTTATGTTCATAAAAATATGAGCAATTTTCAACAACAGTCGGACATTCATGAGCATGATACACGTACTAAGACACTCATAAGGAAAAATTTCCTTAGGTTGAGAAGGTCGCAGCATGGCCCGGAGTTCTGTGCTGTAAATTTATATAATAAACTTCCTGTTGGGCTGAAGAATATGTCGATGAGACACTTTAGAACTAAAATAATGACAATGCTGACAAATCGAGTAATTTACTCGATAAAGGAGTTTTATGACATAACTCTGGATGACGGCGATTTTTTGTAGGTGTGTATTTTGAATGCTCTAGATGTTTCAGTATGTCTCTTGTATATTTACTATGTGTAACTTGTATATATATTTTTCAACTTTTAATGTGTTCCTTATACACCTTTTATATTAACTTTATACATTTATACAATTTAACATTCTTTCAGAGTGTAATATGTAATCTATTCTTTCGTTTCGTTTTTTTTGTGTGACCTGTGAAAGCAATTGTAATATTTTTGCAAATCACCAATAAACCTCTCTCTCTCTCTCTCTCTTTGTGTGAGCCCGTGAACAGAACTCGAAAATGAAAAACCGAAAAATGAAAACACGAATAATTCATTACTTATGAGGGCTACTTGAGTGGTTTTGGTATCAAAATGTAGGTTTTCGAGGTTGTTCTATCCGATAAAAAATAATTCAAAGCCCTAACTATCGTCGTTTAGATTTTCAACTGTCAAATGGCATTTTTACGAAAAATCGGAAATTTCAAACTGTCATAACCTCCGTCCCTCTCATCGCCGCCAAGAACTATTTATATTATGTTGATCAGCATAGCTCCAAGTATCTCTGTGCGAAATATGAGCGATTTGAAAAATCTTAAATTTTGGGTGAAAAATGCCAAAGGGGTATGACCCCCTAAAAACACCATATTTGTCAATAAAAAATATATTTGGGGAGGATCTAACATTGTTATTAAATTTGTAAATTGTACTTACAATTCGAATCTTCAATGATAGCAATTTTGCGGACCGACTGCGCCCTTGCCTTGATTTGTGTGAGCCCGTGAACAGAACTCGAAAATGAAAAACCGAAAAATGAAAACACGAATAATTCATTACTTATGAGGGCTACTCGAGTGGTTTTGGTATCAAAATGTAGGTTTTCGAGGTCGTTCTATCTAATAAAAAATAATTCAAAGCCCTAACTATCGCCGTTTAGATTTTCAACTGTCAAATGGCATTTTTACGAAAAATCGGAAATTTCAAACTGTCATAACCTCCGTCCCTCTCATCGACTCCAAGAACTATTTATATTATGTTGATCAGCATAGCTCCAAGTATCTCTGTGCGAAATATGAGCGATTTGAAAAATCTTAAATTTCGGGTGAAAAATGCCAAAGGGGTATGACCCCCTAAAAACACCATATTTGTCAATAAAAAATATATTTGGAGAGGATCTAACATTGTTATAAAATTTGTAAATTGTACTTCCAATTCGAATCTTCAATAATAGCAATTTTGCGGACCGAATGCGCCCTTGCCTTGATTTGTGTGAGCCCGTGAACAGAACTCGAAAATGAAAAACCGAAAAATGAAAACACGAATAATTCATTACTTATGAGGGCTACATGGGTGGTTTTGGTATCAAAATATAGGTTTTCGAGGTCGTTCTATCCAATAAAATATAATTCAAAGCCCTAACTATGACCGTTCAGATTTTCAACTGTCAAATGGCATTTTTACGAAAAATCGGAAATTTCAAACTGTCATAATCTCCGTCCCTCTCATCGCCGCCAAGAACTATTTATATTATGTTGATCAGCATAGCTCCAAGTATCTCTGTGCGAAATATGAGCGATTTTAAAAATCTTAAATTTTGGTTGAAAAATGCCAAAGGGGTATGACCCCCTAAAAACACCATATTTGTCAATAAAAAATATATTTGGGGAGGATCTAACATTGTTATTAAATTTGTAAATTGTACTTCCAATTCGAATCTTCAATAATAGCCATTTTGCGGACCGACTGCGCCCTTGCCTTGATTTGTGTGAGCCCGTGAACAGAACTCGAAATTGAAAAACCGAAAAATGAAAACACGAATAATTCATTACTTATGAGGGCTACATGGGTGGTTTTGATATCAAAATGTAGGTTTTCGAGGTCATTCTATCCAATAAAAAATAATTCAAAGCCCTAACTATCGCCGTTTAGATTTTCAACTGTCAAATGGCATTTTTACGAAAAATCGGAAATTTCAAACTGTCATAACCTCCGTCCCTCTCATCGACTCCAAGAACCATTTATATTATGTTGATCAGCATAGCTCCAAGTATCTCTGTGCGAAATATGAGCGATTTGAAAAATCTTATATTTTGGGTGAAAAATGCCAAAGGGGTATGACTTCCTAAAAACACATATTTGTCAATAAAAAATATATTTGGGGAGGATCTAACATTGTTATTAAATTTGTAAATCGTACTTCCAATTCGAATCTTCAATAATAGCAATTTTGCGGACTGAGTGCGCCTTTGCCTTGATTTGTGTGAGCCCGTGAACAGAACTCGAAAATGAAAAACCGAAAAATGAAAACACGAATAATTCATTACTTATGAGGGCTACTTGAGTGGTTTTGGTATCAAAATGTAGGTTTTCGAGGTTGTTCTATCCAGTAAAAAATAATTCAAAGCCCTAACTATCGTCGTTTAGATTTTCAACTGTCAAATGGCATTTTTACGAAAAATCGGAAATTTCAAACTGTCATAACCTCCGTCCCTCTCATCGCCGCCAAGAACTATTTATATTATGTTGATCAGCATAGCTCCAAGTATCTCTATGCGAAATATGAGCGATTTGAAAAATCTTAAATTTTGGGTGAAAAATGCCAAAGGGGTATGACCCCCTAAAAACACCATATTTGTCAATAAAAAATATATTTGGGGAGGATCTAACATTGTTATTAAATTTGTAAATTGTACTTACAATTCGAATCTTCAATGATAGCAATTTTGCGGACCGACTGCGCCCTTGCCTTGATTTGTGTGAGCCCGTGAACAGAACTCGAAAATGAAAAACCGAAAAATGAAAACACGAATAATTCATTACTTATGAGGGCTACTTGAGTGGTTTTGGTATCAAAATGTAGGTTTTCGAGGTCGTTCTATCTAATAAAAAATAATTCAAAGCCCTAACTATCGCCGTTTAGATTTTCAACTGTCAAATGGCATTTTTACGAAAAATCGGAAATTTCAAACTGTCATAACCTCCGTCCCTCTCATCGCCGCCAAGAACTATTTATATTATGTTGATCAGCATAGCTCCAAGTATCTCTGTGCGAAATATGAGCGATTTGAAAAATCTTAAATTTCGGTTGAAAAATGCCAAAGGGGTATGACCCCCTAAAAACACCATATTTGTCAATAAAAAATATATTTGGGGAGGATCTAACATTGTTATTAAATTTGTAAATTGTACTTCTAATTCAATACTTCAATAATAGCCATTTTGCGGACCGACTGCGCCCTTGCCTTGATTTGTGTGAGCCCGTGAACAGAACTCGAAAATGAAAAACCGAAAAATGAAAACACGAATAATTCATTACTTATGAGGGCTACTCGAGTGGTTTTGATATCAAAATGTAGGTTTTCGAGGTCGTTCTATCTAATAAAAAATAATTCAAAGCCCTAACTATCGCCGTTTAGATTTTCAACTGTCAAATGGCATTTTTACGAAAAATCGGAAATTTCAAACTGTCATAACCTCCATCCCTCTCATCGCCGCCAAGAACTATTTATATTATGTTGATCAGCATAGCTCCAAGTTTCTCTGTGCGAAATATGAGCGATTTGAAAAATCTTAAATTTCGGGTGAAAAATGCCAAAGGGGTATGACCCCCTAAAAACACCATATTTGTCAATAAAAAATATATTTGGGGAGGATCTAACATTGTTATTAAATTTGTAAATTGTACTTACAATTCGAATCTTCAATGATAGCAATTTTGCGGACTGAGTGCGCCTTTGCCTTGATTTGTGTGAGCCCGTGAACAGAACTCGAAAATGAAAAACCGAAAAATGAAAACACGAATAATTCATTACTTATGAGGGCTACTTGAGTGGTTTTGGTATCAAAATGTAGGTTTTCGAGGTTGTTCTATCCAGTAAAAAATAATTCAAAGCCCTAACTATCGTCGTTTAGATTTTCAACTGTCAAATGGCATTTTTACGAAAAATCGGAAATTTCAAACTGTCATAACCTCCGTCCCTCTCATCGCCGCCAAGAACTATTTATATTATGTTGATCAGCATAGCTCCAAGTATCTCTATGCGAAATATGAGCGATTTGAAAAATCTTAAATTTTGGGTGAAAAATGCCAAAGGGGTATGACCCCCTAAAAACACCATATTTGTCAATAAAAAATATATTTGGGGAGGATCTAACATTGTTATTAAATTTGTAAATTGTACTTACAATTCGAATCTTCAATGATAGCAATTTTGCGGACCGACTGCGCCCTTGCCTTGATTTGTGTGAGCCCGTGAACAGAACTCGAAAATGAAAAACCGAAAAATGAAAACACGAATAATTCATTACTTATGAGGGCTACTTGAGTGGTTTTGGTATCAAAATGTAGGTTTTCGAGGTCGTTCTATCTAATAAAAAATAATTCAAAGCCCTAACTATCGCCGTTTAGATTTTCAACTGTCAAATGGCATTTTTACGAAAAATCGGAAATTTCAAACTGTCATAACCTCCGTCCCTCTCATCGCCGCCAAGAACTATTTATATTATGTTGATCAGCATAGCTCCAAGTATCTCTGTGCGAAATATGAGCGATTTGAAAAATCTTAAATTTCGGTTGAAAAATGCCAAAGGGGTATGACCCCCTAAAAACACCATATTTGTCAATAAAAAATATATTTGGGGAGGATCTAACATTGTTATTAAATTTGTAAATTGTACTTCCAATTCGAATCTTCAATAATAGCCATTTTGCGGACCGACTGCGCCCTTGCCTTGATTTGTGTGAGCCCGTGAACAGAACTCGAAATTGAAAAACCGAAAAATGAAAACACGAATAATTCATTACTTATGAGGGCTACATGGGTGGTTTTGATATCAAAATGTAGGTTTTCGAGGTCATTCTATCCAATAAAAAATAATTCAAAGCCCTAACTATCGCCGTTTAGATTTTCAACTGTCAAATGGCATTTTTACGAAAAATCGGAAATTTCAAACTGTCATAACCTCCGTCCCTCTCATCGACTCCAAGAACCATTTATATTATGTTGATCAGCATAGCTCCAAGTATCTCTGTGCGAAATATGAGCGATTTGAAAAATCTTATATTTTGGGTGAAAAATGCCAAAGGGGTATGACTTCCTAAAAACACATATTTGTCAATAAAAAATATATTTGGGGAGGATCTAACATTGTTATTAAATTTGTAAATCGTACTTCCAATTCGAATCTTCAATAATAGCAATTTTGCGGACTGAGTGCGCCTTTGCCTTGATTTGTGTGAGCCCGTGAACAGAACTCGAAAATGAAAAACCGAAAAATGAAAACACGAATAATTCATTACTTATGAGGGCTACTTGAGTGGTTTTGGTATCAAAATGTAGGTTTTCGAGGTTGTTCTATCCAGTAAAAAATAATTCAAAGCCCTAACTATCGTCGTTTAGATTTTCAACTGTCAAATGGCATTTTTACGAAAAATCGGAAATTTCAAACTGTCATAACCTCCGTCCCTCTCATCGCCGCCAAGAACTATTTATATTATGTTGATCAGCATAGCTCCAAGTATCTCTATGCGAAATATGAGCGATTTGAAAAATCTTAAATTTTGGGTGAAAAATGCCAAAGGGGTATGACCCCCTAAAAACACCATATTTGTCAATAAAAAATATATTTGGGGAGGATCTAACATTGTTATTAAATTTGTAAATTGTACTTACAATTCGAATCTTCAATGATAGCAATTTTGCGGACCGACTGCGCCCTTGCCTTGATTTGTGTGAGCCCGTGAACAGAACTCGAAAATGAAAAACCGAAAAATGAAAACACGAATAATTCATTACTTATGAGGGCTACTTGAGTGGTTTTGGTATCAAAATGTAGGTTTTCGAGGTCGTTCTATCTAATAAAAAATAATTCAAAGCCCTAACTATCGCCGTTTAGATTTTCAACTGTCAAATGGCATTTTTACGAAAAATCGGAAATTTCAAACTGTCATAACCTCCGTCCCTCTCATCGCCGCCAAGAACTATTTATATTATGTTGATCAGCATAGCTCCAAGTATCTCTGTGCGAAATATGAGCGATTTGAAAAATCTTAAATTTCGGTTGAAAAATGCCAAAGGGGTATGACCCCCTAAAAACACCATATTTGTCAATAAAAAATATATTTGGGGAGGATCTAACATTGTTATTAAATTTGTAAATTGTACTTCTAATTCAATACTTCAATAATAGCCATTTTGCGGACCGACTGCGCCCTTGCCTTGATTTGTGTGAGCCCGTGAACAGAACTCGAAAATGAAAAACCGAAAAATGAAAACACGAATAATTCATTACTTATGAGGGCTACTCGAGTGGTTTTGATATCAAAATGTAGGTTTTCGAGGTCGTTCTATCTAATAAAAAATAATTCAAAGCCCTAACTATCGCCGTTTAGATTTTCAACTGTCAAATGGCATTTTTACGAAAAATCGGAAATTTCAAACTGTCATAACCTCCATCCCTCTCATCGCCGCCAAGAACTATTTATATTATGTTGATCAGCATAGCTCCAAGTTTCTCTGTGCGAAATATGAGCGATTTGAAAAATCTTAAATTTCGGGTGAAAAATGCCAAAGGGGTATGACCCCCTAAAAACACCATATTTGTCAATAAAAAATATATTTGGGGAGGATCTAACATTGTTATTAAATTTGTAAATTGTACTTACAATTCGAATCTTCAATGATAGCAATTTTGCGGACTGAGTGCGCCTTTGCCTTGATTTGTGTGAGCCCGTGAACAGAACTCGAAAATGAAAAACCGAAAAATGAAAACACGAATAATTCATTACTTATGAGGGCTACTTGAGTGGTTTTGGTATCAAAATGTAGGTTTTCGAGGTTGTTCTATCCAGTAAAAAATAATTCAAAGCCCTAACTATCGTCGTTTAGATTTTCAACTGTCAAATGGCATTTTTACGAAAAATCGGAAATTTCAAACTGTCATAACCTCCGTCCCTCTCATCGCCGCCAAGAACTATTTATATTATGTTGATCAGCATAGCTCCAAGTATCTCTATGCGAAATATGAGCGATTTGAAAAATCTTAAATTTTGGGTGAAAAATGCCAAAGGGGTATGACCCCCTAAAAACACCATATTTGTCAATAAAAAATATATTTGGGGAGGATCTAACATTGTTATTAAATTTGTAAATTGTACTTACAATTCGAATCTTCAATGATAGCAATTTTGCGGACCGACTGCGCCCTTGCCTTGATTTGTGTGAGCCCGTGAACAGAACTCGAAAATGAAAAACCGAAAAATGAAAACACGAATAATTCATTACTTATGAGGGCTACTTGAGTGGTTTTGGTATCAAAATGTAGGTTTTCGAGGTCGTTCTATCTAATAAAAAATAATTCAAAGCCCTAACTATCGCCGTTTAGATTTTCAACTGTCAAATGGCATTTTTACGAAAAATCGGAAATTTCAAACTGTCATAACCTCCGTCCCTCTCATCGCCGCCAAGAACTATTTATATTATGTTGATCAGCATAGCTCCAAGTATCTCTGTGCGAAATATGAGCGATTTGAAAAATCTTAAATTTCGGTTGAAAAATGCCAAAGGGGTATGACCCCCTAAAAACACCATATTTGTCAATAAAAAATATATTTGGGGAGGATCTAACATTGTTATTAAATTTGTAAATTGTACTTCTAATTCGATACTTCAATAATAGCCATTTTGCGGACCGACTGCGCCCTTGCCTTGATTTGTGTGAGCCCGTGAACAGAACTCGAAAATGAAAAACCGAAAAATGAAAACACGAATAATTCATTACTTATGAGGGCTACTCGAGTGGTTTTGATATCAAAATGTAGGTTTTCGAGGTCGTTCTATCTAATAAAAAATAATTCAAAGCCCTAACTATCGCCGTTTAGATTTTCAACTGTCAAATGGCATTTTTACGAAAAATCGGAAATTTCAAACTGTCATAACCTCCATCCCTCTCATCGCCGCCAAGAACTATTTATATTATGTTGATCAGCATAGCTCCAAGTTTCTCTGTGCGAAATATGAGCGATTTGAAAAATCTTAAATTTCGGGTGAAAAATGCCAAAGGGGTATGACCCCCTAAAAACACCATATTTGTCAATAAAAAATATATTTGGGGAGGATCTAACATTGTTATTAAATTTGTAAATTGTACTTACAATTCGAATCTTCAATGATAGCAATTTTGCGGACCGACTGCGCCCTTGCCTTGATTTGTGTGAGCCCGTGAACAGAACTCGAAAATGAAAAACCGAAAAATGAAAACACGAATAATTCATTACTTATGAGGGCTACTTGAGTGGTTTTGGTATCAAAATTTAGGTTTTCGAGGTCGTTCTATCTAATAAAAAATAATTCAAAGCCCTAACTATCGCCGTTTAGATTTTCAACCGTCAAATGGCATTTTTACGAAAAATCGGAAATTTCAAACTGTCATAACCTCCGTCCCTCTCATCGCCGCCAAGAACTATTTATATTATGTTGATCAGCATAGCTCCAAGTATCTCTGTGCGAAATATGAGCGATTTGAAAAATCTTAAATTTCGGTTGAAAAATGCCAAAGGGGTATGACCCCCTAAAAACACCATATTTGTCAATAAAAAATATATTTGGGGAGGATCTAACATTGTTATTAAATTTGTAAATTGTACTTCCAATTCGAATCTTCAATAATAGCCATTTTGCGGACCGACTGCGCCCTTGCCTTGATTTGTGTGAGCCCGTGAACAGAACTCGAAATTGAAAAACCGAAAAATGAAAACACGAATAATTCATTACTTATGAGGGCTACATGGGTGGTTTTGATATCAAAATGTAGGTTTTCGAGGTCGTTCTATCCAATAAAAAATAATTCAAAGCCCTAACTATCGCCGTTTAGATTTTCAACTGTCAAATGGCATTTTTACGAAAAATCGGAAATTTCAAACTGTCATAACCTCCGTCCCTCTCATCGCCGCCAAGAACTATTTATATTATGTTGATCAGCATAGCTCCAAGTATCTCTGTGCGAAATATGAGCGATTTGAAAAATCTTAAATTTCGGTTGAAAAATGCCAAAGGGGTATGACCCCCTAAAAACACCATATTTGTCAATAAAAAATATATTTGGGGAGGATCTAACATTGTTATTAAATTTGTAAATTGTACTTCTAATTCGATACTTCAATAATAGCCATTTTGCGGACCGACTGCGCCCTTGCCTTGATTTGTGTGAGCCCGTGAACAGAACTCGAAAATGAAAAACCGAAAAATGAAAACACGAATAATTCATTACTTATGAGGGCTACTCGAGTGGTTTTGATATCAAAATGTAGGTTTTCGAGGTCGTTCTATCTAATAAAAAATAATTCAAAGCCCTAACTATCGCCGTTTAGATTTTCAACTGTCAAATGGCATTTTTACGAAAAATCGGAAATTTCAAACTGTCATAACCTCCATCCCTCTCATCGCCGCCAAGAACTATTTATATTATGTTGATCAGCATAGCTCCAAGTTTCTCTGTGCGAAATATGAGCGATTTGAAAAATCTTAAATTTCGGGTGAAAAATGCCAAAGGGGTATGACCCCCTAAAAACACCATATTTGTCAATAAAAAATATATTTGGGGAGGATCTAACATTGTTATTAAATTTGTAAATTGTACTTACAATTCGAATCTTCAATGATAGCAATTTTGCGGACCGACTGCGCCCTTGCCTTGATTTGTGTGAGCCCGTGAACAGAACTCGAAAATGAAAAACCGAAAAATGAAAACACGAATAATTCATTACTTATGAGGGCTACTTGAGTGGTTTTGGTATCAAAATTTAGGTTTTCGAGGTCGTTCTATCTAATAAAAAATAATTCAAAGCCCTAACTATCGCCGTTTAGATTTTCAACCGTCAAATGGCATTTTTACGAAAAATCGGAAATTTCAAACTGTCATAACCTCCGTCCCTCTCATCGCCGCCAAGAACTATTTATATTATGTTGATCAGCATAGCTCCAAGTATCTCTGTGCGAAATATGAGCGATTTGAAAAATCTTAAATTTCGGTTGAAAAATGCCAAAGGGGTATGACCCCCTAAAAACAGCATATTTGTCAATAAAAAATATATTTGGGGAGGATCTAACATTGTTATTAAATTTGTAAATTGTACTTCCAATTCGAATCTTCAATAATAGCCATTTTGCGGACCGACTGCGCCCTTGCCTTGATTTGTGTGAGCCCGTGAACAGAACTCGAAATTGAAAAACCGAAAAATGAAAACACGAATAATTCATTACTTATGAGGGCTACATGGGTGGTTTTGATATCAAAATGTAGGTTTTCGAGGTCGTTCTATCCAATAAAAAATAATTCAAAGCCCTAACTATCGCCGTTTAGATTTTCAACTGTCAAATGGCATTTTTACGAAAAATCGGAAATTTCAAACTGTCATAACCTCCGTCCCTCTCATCGACTCCAAGAACTATTTATATTATGTTGATCAGCATAGCTCCAAGTATCTCTGTGCGAAATATGAGCGATTTGAAAAATCTTATATTTTGGGTGAAAAATGCCAAAGGGGTATGACTTCCTAAAAACACCATATTTGTCAATAAAAAATATATTTGGGGAGGATCTAACATTGTTATTAAATTTGTAAATTGTACTTCCAACTCGAATCTTCAATAATAGCAATTTTGCGGACTGAGTGCGCCTTTGCCTTGATTTGTGTGAGCCCGTGAACAGAACTCGAAAATGAAAAACCGAAAAATGAAAACACGAATAATTCATTACTTATGATGGCTACATGGGTGGTTTTGGTATCAAAATGTAGGTTTTCGAAGTCGTTCTATCCAATAAAAAATAATTCATAGCCCTAACTATCGTCGTTTAGATTTTCAACTGTCAAATGGCATTTTTACGAAAAATCGGAAATTTCAAACTGTCATAACCTCCGTCCCTCTCATCGCCGCCAAGAACTATTTATATTATGTTGATCAGCATAGCTCCAAGTATCTCTGTGCGAAATATGAGCGATTTGAAAAATCTTAAATTTCGGTTGAAAAATGCCAAAGGGGTATGACCCCCTAAAAACACCATATTTGTCAATAAAAAATATATTTGGGGAGGATCTAACATTGTTATTAAATTTGTAAATTGTACTTCTAATTCGATACTTCAATAATAGCCATTTTGCGGACCGACTGCGCCCTTGCCTTGATTTGTGTGAGCCCGTGAACAGAACTCGAAAATGAAAAACCGAAAAATGAAAACACGAATAATTCATTACTTATGAGGGCTACTCGAGTGGTTTTGATATCAAAATGTAGGTTTTCGAGGTCGTTCTATCTAATAAAAAATAATTCAAAGCCCTAACTATCGCCGTTTAGATTTTCAACTGTCAAATGGCATTTTTACGAAAAATCGGAAATTTCAAACTGTCATAACCTCCATCCCTCTCATCGCCGCCAAGAACTATTTATATTATGTTGATCAGCATAGCTCCAAGTTTCTCTGTGCGAAATATGAGCGATTTGAAAAATCTTAAATTTCGGGTGAAAAATGCCAAAGGGGTATGACCCCCTAAAAACACCATATTTGTCAATAAAAAATATATTTGGGGAGGATCTAACATTGTTATTAAATTTGTAAATTGTACTTACAATTCGAATCTTCAATGATAGCAATTTTGCGGACCGACTGCGCCCTTGCCTTGATTTGTGTGAGCCCGTGAACAGAACTCGAAAATGAAAAACCGAAAAATGAAAACACGAATAATTCATTACTTATGAGGGCTACTTGAGTGGTTTTGGTATCAAAATTTAGGTTTTCGAGGTCGTTCTATCTAATAAAAAATAATTCAAAGCCCTAACTATCGCCGTTTAGATTTTCAACCGTCAAATGGCATTTTTACGAAAAATCGGAAATTTCAAACTGTCATAACCTCCGTCCCTCTCATCGCCGCCAAGAACTATTTATATTATGTTGATCAGCATAGCTCCAAGTATCTCTGTGCGAAATATGAGCGATTTGAAAAATCTTAAATTTCGGTTGAAAAATGCCAAAGGGGTATGACCCCCTAAAAACAGCATATTTGTCAATAAAAAATATATTTGGGGAGGATCTAACATTGTTATTAAATTTGTAAATTGTACTTCCAATTCGAATCTTCAATAATAGCCATTTTGCGGACCGACTGCGCCCTTGCCTTGATTTGTGTGAGCCCGTGAACAGAACTCGAAATTGAAAAACCGAAAAATGAAAACACGAATAATTCATTACTTATGAGGGCTACATGGGTGGTTTTGATATCAAAATGTAGGTTTTCGAGGTCGTTCTATCCAATAAAAAATAATTCAAAGCCCTAACTATCGCCGTTTAGATTTTCAACTGTCAAATGGCATTTTTACGAAAAATCGGAAATTTCAAACTGTCATAACCTCCGTCCCTCTCATCGACTCCAAGAACTATTTATATTATGTTGATCAGCATAGCTCCAAGTATCTCTGTGCGAAATATGAGCGATTTGAAAAATCTTATATTTTGGGTGAAAAATGCCAAAGGGGTATGACTTCCTAAAAACACCATATTTGTCAATAAAAAATATATTTGGGGAGGATCTAACATTGTTATTAAATTTGTAAATTGTACTTCCAACTCGAATCTTCAATAATAGCAATTTTGCGGACTGAGTGCGCCTTTGCCTTGATTTGTGTGAGCCCGTGAACAGAACTCGAAAATGAAAAACCGAAAAATGAAAACACGAATAATTCATTACTTATGAGGGCTACTTGAGTGGTTTTGGTATCAAAATGTAGGTTTTCGAGGTTGTTCTATCCAATAAAAAATAATTCAAAGCCCTAACTATCGTCGTTTAGATTTTCAACTGCCAATGGCATTTTTACGAAAAATCGGAAATTTCAAACTGTCATAACCTCCGTCCCTCTCATCGCCGCCAAGAACTATTTATATTATGTTGATCAGCATAGCTCCAAGTATCTCTGTGCGAAATATGAGCGATTTGAAAAATCTTAAATTTTGGGTGAAAAATGCCAAAGGGGTATGACCCCCTAAAAACACCATATTTGTCAATAAAAAATATATTTGGGGAGGATCTAACATTGTTATTAAATTTGTAAATTGTACTTACAATTCGAATCTTCAATGATAGCAATTTTGTGGACCGACTGCGCCCTTGCCTGGATTTGTGTGAGCCCGTGAACAGAACTCGAAAATGAAAAACCGAAAAACGAAAACACGAATAATTCATTACTTATGAGGGCTACTTGAGTGGTTTTGGTATCAAAATGTAGGTTTTCGAGGTCGTTCTATCTAATAAAAAATAATTCAAAGCCCTAACTATCGCCGTTTAGATTTTCAACTGTCAAATGGCATTTTTACGAAAAATCGGAAATTTCAAACTGTCATAACCTCCGTCCCTCTCATCGCCGCCAAGAACTATTTATATTATGTTGATCAGCATAGCTCCAAGTATCTCTGTGCGAAATATGAGCGATTTGAAAAATCTTAAATTTCGGTTGAAAAATGCCAAAGGGGTATGACCCCCTAAAAACACCATATTTGTCAATAAAAAATATATTTGGGGAGGATCTAACATTGTTATTAAATTTGTAAATTGTACTTCCAATTCGAATCTTCAATAATAGCCATTTTGCGGACCGACTGCGCCCTTGCCTTGATTTGTGTGAGCCCGTGAACAGAACTCGAAATTGAAAAACCGAAAAATGAAAACACGAATAATTCATTACTTATGAGGGCTACATGGGTGGTTTTGATATCAAAATGTAGGTTTTCGAGGTCGTTCTATCCAATAAAAAATAATTCAAAGCCCTAACTATCGCCGTTTAGATTTTCAACTGTCAAATGGCATTTTTACGAAAAATCGGAAATTTCAAACTGTCATAACCTCCGTCCCTCTCATCGACTCCAAGAACTTTTTATATTATGTTGATCAGCATAGCTCCAAGTATCTCTGTGCGAAATATGAGCGATTTGAAAAATCTTATATTTTGGGTGAAAAATGCCAAAGGGGTATGACTTCCTAAAAACACCATATTTGTCAATAAAAAATATATTTGGGGAGGATCTAACATTGTTATTAAATTTGTAAATTGTACTTCCAATTAGAATCTTCAATAATAGCAATTTTGCGGACTGAGTGCGCCTTTGCCTTGATTTGTGTGAGCCCGTGAACAGAACTCGAAAATGAAAAACCGAAAAATGAAAACACGAATAATTCATTACTTATGAGGGCTACATGGGTGGTTTTGGTATCAAAATATAGGTTTTCGAGGTCGTTCTATCCAATAAAATATAATTCAAAGCCCTAACTATGACCGTTCAGATTTTCAACTGTCAAATGGCATTTTTACGAAAAATCGGAAATTTCAAACTGTCATAACCTCCGTCCCTCTCATCGCCGCCAAGAACTATTTATATTATGTTGATCAGCATAGCTCCAAGTATCTCTGTGCGAAATATGAGCGATTTGAAAAATCTTAAATTTTGGGTGAAAAATGCCAAAGGGGTATGACCCCCTAAAAACACCATATTTGTCAATAAAAAATATATTTGGAGAGGATCTAACATTGTTATAAAATTTGTAAATTGTACTTCCAGTTCGAATCTTCAATAATAGCAATTTTGCGGACCGAATGCGCCCTTGCCTTGATTTGTGTGAGCCCGTGAACAGAACTCGAAAATGAAAAACCGAAAAATGAAAACACGAATAATTCATTACTTATGAGGGCTACATGGGTGGTTTTGGTATCAAAATATAGGTTTTCGAGGTCGTTCTATCCAATAAAATATAATTCAAAGCCCTAACTATCACCGTTCAGATTTTCAACTGTCAAATGGCATTTTTACGAAAAATCGGAAATTTCAAACTGTCATAATCTCCGTCCCTCTCATCGCCGCCAAGAACTATTTATATTATGTTGATCAGCATAGCTCCAAGTATCTCTGTGCGGAATATGAGCGATTTGAAAAATTTTAAATTTCGGGTGAAAAATGCCAAAGGGGTATGACCCCCTAAAAACACCATATTTGTCAATAAAAAATATATTTGGGGAGGATCTAACATTGTTATTAAATTTGTAAATTGTACTTACAATTCGAATCTTCAATGATAGCAATTTTGCGGACCGACTGCGCCCTTGCCTTGATTTGTGTGAGCCCGTGAACAGAACTCGAAAATGAAAAACCGAAAAATGAAAACACGAATAATTCATTACTTATGAGGGCTACTTGAGTGGTTTTGGTATCAAAATGTAGGTTTTCGAGGTCGTTCTATCTAATAAAAAATAATTCAAAGCCCTAACTATCGCCGTTCAGATTTTCAACTGTCAAATGGCATTTTTACGAAAAATCGGAAATTTCAAACTGTCATAACCTCCGTCCCTCTCATCGCCGCCAAGAACTATTTATATTATGTTGATCAGCATAGCTCCAAGTATCTCTGTGCGAAATATGAGCGATTTGAAAAATCTTAAATTTCGGGTGAAAAGTGCCAAAGGGGTATGGCCCCCTAAAAACACCATATTTGTCAATAAAAAATATATTTGGAGAGGATCTAACATTGTTATAAAATTTGTAAATTGTACTTCCAATTCGAATCTTCAATAATAGCAATTTTGCGGACCGACTGCGCCCTTGCCTTGATTTGTGTGAGCCCGTGAACAGAACTCGAAAATGAAAAACCGAAAAATGAAAACACGAATAATTCATTACTTATGAGGGCTACATGGGTGGTTTTGGTATCAAAATATAGGTTTTCGAGGTCGTTCGATCCAATAAAATATAATTCAAAGCCCTAACTATCGTCGTTTAGATTTTCAACTGTCAAATGGCATTTTTACGAAAAATCGGAAATTTCAAACTGTCATAACCTCCGTCCCTCTCATCGCCGCCAAGAACTATTTATATTATGTTGATCAGCATAGCTCCAAGTATCTCTGTGCGAAATATGAGCGATTTGAAAAATCTTAAATTTTGGGTGAAAAATGCCAAAGGGGTATGACCCCCTAAAAACACCATATTTGTCAATAAAAAATATATTTGGAGAGGATCTAACATTGTTATAAAATTTGTAAATTGTACTTCCAATTCGAATCTTCAATAATAGCAATTTTGCGGACCGAATGCGCCCTTGCCTTGATTTGTGTGAGCCCGTGAACAGAACTCGAAAATGAAAAACCGAAAAATGAAAACACGAATAATTCATTACTTATGAGGGCTACATGGGTGGTTTTGGTATCAAAATATAGGTTTTCGAGGTCGTTCTATCCAATAAAATATAATTCAAAGCCCTAACTATCACCGTTCAGATTTTCAACTGTCAAATGCCATTTTTACGAAAAATCGGAAATTTCAAACTGTCATAATCTCCGTCCCTCTCATCGCCGCCAAGAACTATTTATATTATGTTGATCAGCATAGCTCCAAGTATCTCTGTGCGGAATATGAGCGATTTGAAAAATTTTAAATTTCGGGTGAAAAATGCCAAAGGGGTATGACCCCCTAAAAACACCATATTTGTCAATAAAAAATATATTTGGGGAGGATCTAACATTGTTATTAAATTTGTAAATTGTACTTACAATTCGAATCTTCAATGATAGCAATTTTGCGGACCGACTGCGCCCTTGCCTTGATTTGTGTGAGCCCGTGAACAGAACTCGAAAATGAAAAACCGAAAAATGAAAACACGAATAATTCATTACTTATGAGGGCTACTTGAGTGGTTTTGGTATCAAAATGTAGGTTTTCGAGGTCGTTCTATCTAATAAAAAATAATTCAAAGCCCTAACTATCACCGTTTAGATTTTCAACTGTCAAATGGCTTTTTTACGAAATATCGGAAATTTCAAACTGTCATAATCTCCGTCCCTCTCATCGCCGCCAAGAACTATTTAAATCATTTTGGTCAGCATAGCTCCAAGTATCTCTGTGCGAAATATGAGCGATTTGAAAAATCTTAAATTTCGGGTGAAAAGTGCCAAAGGGGTATGGCCCCCTAAAAACACCATATTTGTCAATAAAAAATATATTTGGAGAGGATCTAACATTGTTATAAAATTTGTAAATTGTACTTCCAATTCGAATCTTCAATAATAGCAATTTTGCGGACCGACTGCGCCCTTGCCTTGATTTGTGTGAGCCCGTGAACAGAACTCGAAAATGAAAAACCGAAAAATGAAAACACGAATAATTCATTACTTATGAGGGCTACATGGGTGGTTTTGGTATCAAAATGTAGGTTTTCGAGGTCGTTCTATCCAAGAAAATATAATTCAAAGCCCTAACTATCACCGTTTAGATTTTCAACTGTCAAATGGCTTTTTTACGAAATATCGGAAATTTCAAACTGTCATAATCTCCGTCCCTCTCATCGCCGCCAAGAACTATTTAAATCATTTTGGTCAGCATAGCTCCAAGTATCTCTGTGCGAAATATGAGCGATTTGAAAAATCTTAAATTTTGGGTGAAAAATGCCAAAGGGGTATGACCCCCTAAAAACACCATATTTGTCAATAAAAAATATATTTGGGGAGGATCTAACATTGTTATTAAATTTGTAAATTGTACTTCCAATTCGAATCTTCAATAATAGCAATTTGGCGGAGCGACTGCGCCCTTGCCTTGATTTTTGTGAGCCCGTGAACAGAACTCGAAAATGAAAAACCGAAAAATGAAAACACGAATAGTTCATTACTTATGAGGGCTACATGGGTGGTTTTGGTATCAAAATGTAGGTTTTCGAGGTCGTTCTATCCAATAAAAATAATTCAAAGCCCTAACTATCGCCGTTTAGATTTTCAACTTTCAAATATCAAATATATCGATTAATTTAATTTTTTCGATTTGAAGAGACAATTTGAAGTTCAAATTCGAACTTCACAAGTCAGCACATATGTAGCACAATTTTTTCCTCCTTAATTTGGGAAAAGAAAAATCATAATTGTTGTTACAACTTTTTTTTTATTCAAATTTACGGGAAAGTTCGAACGGCACAACTCAATACACAACTCCATAAATGTAAACCACAATCTATTTCGGCTGCTGAAAACCAATTTTCTGAACAGAGCTAAGCTGGCCGGTTCACACATTTAGTGAAATATCTTGAGAACCGAACGGGATAATGGAAAAATTTTAACGGCACAAAGCAGCACAAACCTAGCACAATTCAGCACAAATTTTTTTTTCGAAAATCAAAAAGTGCTGGGCCAACTTCACGCACATTGTTGCCACATATCCTATTTTTCAGGAAGTCCACTGAATTTTCATATTTTCTCCATTTGAACGGAAAATTGACAGTTTTTCCTAGAAATATGACCAGCACAAGTCAGCACAAATGTAGTTCAATCAGATAAAACAATTTTCGTCGAAGAAAAACGAAAGTGCTGGGCGAACTTTTTTTTAATTTCTTCATTTTCTGGAAAATTAGCAGGATATTTAACGTTACAACTTTGCCTAGGTATAGCACAATTCTTTAAACAGGTTCGAATTGGAAAAATTCAAAAGTGCTGGGCTGATTTCATTTATCATTTTCGCCATTTCCCGGAAAATCCGGGGAATTTTCGTGAAAATATTTACGGCACAAGACAGCACAAATGTAGCACAAATTTTTCCACATATTTGGGAAAAGAAAAAACAAAAGTGCTGGGCTAACTTTTTTCTTGAATCTCGATTTTCTGGAAAATTAGAAGTACTTTCAAAAAAATTTGGACGGCACAACTCAGCACATGTATAGCACAAACTATTTCAGTCATTAAAACCCAATTTTTCGAAAAGTGCTGGGCTAGCCCACTTTATTGATTTTCGAAATATTTTGAGAACCGAATGGAATCAAAAAAAATTTCAACGGCACAAAGCAGCACAAACCTAGCACAATTCAGCACAAAAATTTTTTTTTCGAAAATCAAAAAGTGCTGGGCCAACTTCACACGCATTAGGACAAGCCTTACATCTTACATTCCTGGACGATCGTGAAGATTGCAACAGAGAGTCCAGGAATGTGGCTTTTCTTGCGAGGTAAACATACTATTTTCCCCAAATCGTTTGAAATTCGACAGATTTTAATGAATTCTGAAGAAAATTGCGAATTATTTAATTCATGAATGAAAGGAGCTTTGAAATCAGGAATGGAATTGGTTGCGTTACTATGGACACGTATTAATGCTGAATTGTCAAACTTGATCAATTATTGATTTTCCGCAAATCGCTAGGAAATTTTGACATTCCTGACAGAATTTGTCATAGAAAGCGTCAAGATTTCCGAACTGTTAGGAAATATTCATTTCCTTACATTAAGGAAATGATATTTCCTTACAGGTGTCAGTGTTCTACATAATTATGCATATTCGTACTTTTCTCTAGATTTCTTCGGCAATAATTCAAATGAAGCAGTATTCACTGCCTCAACCAGCTCTGGAGGAGTTCCAGAAATGGAAAGTTCATCATCACTCATCATTTTACACTGTTTTGTCTTCGAAAAGACCAGCAATCAAATTGATATTCTTCAAGTTTGACAATAATTCAGCATTAATACGTGTCCATAGTAACGCAACCAATTCCATTCCGAATTTCAAAGCTCCATTTATTTATGAATGGAATTATTCGCGATTTTTTTCAAGATTGATTGAAATCTATCGAATTTCAAACGATTTGAGGAAAAATAGTATGTTTACCTCGTAGGAAAAGCCACGTATATATTAGTCGAGGCGTATATAAGCAATCGTCCAGGAATGTAAGGCTTTTCCTACCCGGTAAACAATGTTCTATTTTTTTAAATTTTGGTTGATGACTGTAAACACCTGATTTTAATTGCACGTTCTTGGCCTGATGTTGATTTATCGGTTCATAAGTTGGTCGCATTTGACGTTTTCAGCGATTTATATCGCAGTTCGGCCTAGTTCTCAGCTTGTTTCGAAGAGTACTTTTTTTAATGCAAGTAATCTAGACCAGAGGATTCATGTCAGTTCAACAGACTGACCAGCAAATTGTACCAGACCGCCCTATAAACCTATGCCGATATTCTCGATCAAATAGCGGTTTTTCGTGCGGCAGTCAAAGGACCGGCAGCGCAAGTGACAGGGAGTGATCACATTCTGCCAGTTACTGTCGTGCGAACGTTGCGTACCTTGTTAATTGATGCGAAAAATGTCGACGGAGTGGAGCAACGAAAAAATATCATTTCTAGAACTCCTTGAGATCGAAAGAGTGATATGGGATTCTTCTGATATCCATCGTGTATTGATATCATCCACCATCTTCTACGACGACGAACTTTCTTTGGGAGTTTATGTTTTCAAGACACTCACATATTTAATGAAAGTGTAATAAGAGACAGAGCGCTGAGGCTGCAATTTCGTCGTCCGCCATTGCCAAAACTTGATCGCGAGAGAAATGTTTGAGCTGAGTGTAAATACTCACTGCCTTTCTATACTGCCGCAGAAGTATTCCGGGAAATATTTCTGGCAGCGCGAGTAGCAGTGGAAGTGGCTGAGTGTAATTGAGGCAAAATAATTATTTTACTGGGCGAGCATAACGCGATGGCCAGCCATACAGGGTGTCTCATTGAAGTGTCCAGCCCCAATAACTCAACAATGAATCAGAATTTGTGAAATCACTCAGACAGGTCGATACTGGAATACAAAGCTTGTTACTACTAGCAACCTCCTGGAAAGGGTTGCAACCCCATCAAGAATTCGGATAGGGAATGTGGGTAATTTTGGAGCACAAATGTATGCATGGATTTAAATTCGTATGAACCTGCAGTTTGTGTTCTTATAAGTGAATACATATTCACAAAGTTACATGGTGTTTTTCATAGAATTATGGTACCGATAAAACTAAATATACTCCATTCACTTTTATAAAGTATCGCGGTTTGCCATGAAATTTTGACACATTTCACCGCGTATATTTTGAAAATGTTAGGTTATTGTCATTGCACTGTCAGATACGCCCACAACGTTGTCGTTTCTGCTAAAAAATCGTAGTAATTACGTATTTATCAAAAAGTTCATTTACTTTGGGAAATTAATGAATTTGAAAAAATATTATGTTAATTCAGAAGACATTTAAATATATTTTTGCACAACCTGAAATACTCCAGCATGAAAATGTAGTAGTTCTACAAAACCTGCGCCACAGTTAAATCTTCGAAGAACTAACTCCATTTACAAAGTTGAAAAAGAGTAAATAGAAAGTAGACCTGGCAATGTCGCTTAATTTTCACGAGTGCCAACCTGCGTCTGTTCTAGGGGAAAAAACTTGATAAACCTAAATCATGGCCAACCTCGATACTTTATAAAAGTGAATGGAGTATATGTATCTGCAATTCACAGGATATTCAACTGAAACTGAAAGTTGACATAGACATTACAATTTGGTGTTTACACCATGTGGCATGCCAAGTTCGATTGCAAATCTACAGGCAGTGGCGGATCCAGCTCTCGAGAAAGGGGGGGTCACGGTCAGGTGGATTACATACCCGCCAATTGATTTTTTTTATCAAACACAAGATTTGAGGGTTCGTCCAGTCCAGGGGGGGGGGGTCATGACCCCCATGACCCCCCCCCCCCCTGGATCCGCGCTTGTAGACTACAGGGTGATATTTCTTCTGGAAAACCATATCGCGTTTACCTTCAGAACTTTTTTGGTGAACCACTGTCACTTTGGAACATTTTTGAAAGAAGCTCTGTTGTTATGATAAACTTGAGGGACTCTTGTTCTTTCGTGGTATCTGGTACCGATTTCGAGAAAAAAATTTGAATGATTTTCTCGAAATCCTTAGAAAAATCAAAGTTAGTATGAAAATGAATCTAAACCATCTGGCTGGCCATGACTGATGTTCACACCGTCCAATCCATCTGTTCTCATGATTTTCATTATTTCATTCAAATACTCTCTAGTTACTGCACCCTGTATCTCGAAAACGAATCGTTTGCGGTCCCATGTTTATGAGACTTTTTGTTTCAATTATAGGAATCTCCCCTCTTCGTTTGTATCTCCAATTTAGGAAGACAGTGTATAAAGAGAAGAAACGTATTTTGAATGAAACCCACAAAAAAGTTGTGAAGCTTCTGGAATGGAACGTATTCTTCTTTCCTCAGCATCTTAAGCGACCCCCTCCGTTTTCAGCAACATGAAAACGGAGCAGAAATTAAGTGTTGCCATTTTTCTTTGATATTTTCATGTTCTGCCGAAAGAGGAAACCATTTAATAGTTATTTAATCAACTAGTTTATTAATGACATCGATTAATGGTCGAAATATTTCAACACTGAGCGGAGCGAGCGCGTTAATGTTTGAGACCATTAATCGCTGAATTAATAAACAAGTTGATTACAAGATTTTTCCGTCGACCTCATCACGAATTGAATATGAATTCTCGATTGAAATGAATTTTTATTTTGCATAATAGACAAATTTGACATAATGTAAATTTCTATGTTCATTTCGATATATTAATAATTATGCTCCCTATGGAACAATTCGAAAAATTCATAGAGGGAATATTGGACATGTTGTGACATTCTGAATAGTTTACAAGTTTGCATTCATATCATTACCTATGATATCCCATAAGGAACTTGTGGAGAAAGTGGAGGTTGAAGTATTATTCACTTTGCAACTTGTATCACCTGAAATTTTTTCTGCAGTCTATTTTATTCTGAATGGATTTGTCAATATACCCTTCTGTGACAGAAGTTGATTTCCAACCAAGCTCGATAGTGCTCTGACTGAATATTTTTTGTTCGGTTGCCATGACAATTATGCATTAATAAGAAATCATGCCTTAAAATAGGTTGATGATTTCGAGTGTGTTAAAATAAGCTTTTATTCTATGGTCCACGGAAAAGAAAATGAATGAATTAATTATCGAAAATTAATGCAAGTGGAATACTCGAAACTGTAAAAAATGGTTAACCAATTTCTTCGCTTGGCAAAAAAGCTCAAGAATGTCTTCGGTTTCCAAGATGGCTTACAAATTCTGAACAGTCTGTACATTTTCCCCAATAATTCACTGGAATGCCGCAAACCACTAATTCAACTACTCAAAGAAAATTATTTAATAACAGAAGGCAGTTTATTCATTTCACTTCTCATAGTTCTCATGTTTTAACATTAACATCACTGAGAGCGGATATGAAGTGTATCAAATCTTTCTGGCCTATCTCGTTCACTTTCTGATAATAAGGAAGTAGTTCCATCTTTTTAATCCATTTGATCAATTTTGGATAGACCGTTTCATCAATGGGTAGAAGAATACTCAATCCTTTAACGCTTGTGACAGCGCTGAAATCAGCGATCGTCATACTGTCTCCAGCTATATAAGGAGTTTCGTTGAGGAAAGATTCCATAAAATTGTATCCCTGTGAAAAAAACTCCTTTTCCAGATCCTCCACTATTTTACATTTTCCCCAGTAACATTTTTTCTGTAAAAAAACAGTAGATTGGTATATTGTATAATGATTATTCAAGTTGTACTCACGATGAAAGTACGTAGATGGTTGAAGAGGAATCCAGTGTCGAAGTGAAGTTTTTGATCTACCATGGCTCGTTTCTTGAGGTCTTTCGGGTAAAGAGAATCCTCCCTACTGTATTTCGATACCAAATATGCCATGATTGCATGGCTGTCACATATAACTGTACTCTCATCCACCAGCGTAGGAACTGTATGCAAGGGGTTTCTCTGAAAAAAACAAGGGATTTCTATATGGTATTGGCCTAAGCAAATGTTTGACTACCGTTTGCTTCCCTAAAATGAGCGAACAGTCGATTTCGAAAATGATAGTATATGAAAAAAAATCTCTGACTATACTCTCCTGAAAAATCATCGTCTCACGTATTTATTGATCGAAACCAAACTCACACTGTGTAATGAGTAAAGCAATCAAAATAATGAATTTTCACAGCAGAAAAGTAAAACTTTCCTGTGATAATAATAATAATACAATAAATTTCACAGGGAAATGGACATTCTTTATTATCAATCTATATAGTTATAATATCGCCGACGTTTCGGATTTGGTCCTTTCTCAAGGCTGAAAATGATACATTGAAAAAAACAAAAGAATACTGGTGACCTTTTTGGTTTGAAAAAGTAATTACCTCATTAAATAAAAATTGAATGACTTTGAGAATACTGTCTCATTTCAGTCAAATATAGAACAGTATGCGGCCCATACACAAGCTACTTTTTCGGCGTTCTGGCAGCTAGCGTCACCGCAAGCGACCAAAACGCCTGAAAGTAGCCCGAAAAACGCCTGTGTATGTCCATCCGCTGCCACGGTGGCGAGTCGCCGTGCAGGACGCAACGCCGGACGCCAAGATCAAACGTGTTTGATTTTAGCGTCAAGATAGCCGGCGAAACGCATGAAAAACGCTTGTGTGTGTGAGAGAGCGTCTAGAATGGCAGAAAATCATGCAAGATTTGCACATTCGGAAGAATTCATTACAAATTTTATTGAACTATTCAAAAAGAATAAGTGTTTGTGGATGATTGAGAGCAAAAAATATTCGAACAGAACACTAAAGAATGAAGCCTACAAAGAATTGTTAGCTTTATGTAAACAATATAACGATGAATGCGATATTGATTTCGTAAAGAAAAAAAGCCTCCGAGACTCATTCCGTAAATAATACAAAAAGGTACGAGCTACGGAAAAGTCGGGTGCAAGTACGGAAGACTTATATGTACCAAATTTATGGTACTTCGATTCACTTTCATTTTCAAAAGATCAAGAAGTGCCGAGAGCTGGTCTGGAAAATATTATTAAGATTATAGCACTGGCTATTTTTTTTGCCTGAGCGACATTTTAAACCTCTCTTGTCAGCGATCGGTGAGCTACTGAGACGCTTGTGTGTGGTCAAAATTGCACGAGCGTCTAGGACGCTCGCAAAACGCTAGCTGCCAGAACGCCGAAAAAGAAGCTTGTGTATGGGCCGCATTATATGTACCAAATTGGCTATTTTATTTTGGCTGAGCGACATTTTAAACCGCTCTCGTCAGCGATCGGTGAGCTACTGAGACGCTTGTGTGTGGTCAAAATTGCACGAGCGTCTAGGAAGCTCGCAAAACGCTAGCTGCCAGAACGCCGAAAAAGTAGCTTGTGTATGGGCCGCATAAGAGTATCTGACGAACAATTGCGCGATATGCTTCTCACGTAAAACATAAACAATTCACCAGCTGTGAACAAGATTAAAAGATTATAATTATGACTGAGAAAATGTGCTGTCATTATTGGTCTTATACTTTCAGCATTTTCAACCAGCCAAAGTCAAACACAGATGAACATGGACGCAAATACATCATCGCCTGAGCAAATATTTTTTTAAATGAATCGTTTGTTACATGATTCTTTGAACGTATGGCTTAACTTCAAATCAAAACGATCGGAAAAAAAATAATTTAAGGGCATGTACCGGAAAAGATTGAATGATAATGACACTTAATACCTTCTAGGCGAAATTAATTTGAAAATAATTGAAAAAAGAATTGATATTCAGAAAAACAGTAGATAATCATTTATAAAGGAATAATAAATCTTGCGTGACTGCAACACCATTATTGAGATCTTCATATGAGTTTTTCAGATTTCAAATAATATTGTAAGCATTTCCCCACAAATATTTCTATGCATTTCTATGAATATCGCTAATCATAATCGTAGGTTAACAAGTTGAATTAAATATCGATAATTACTTGAAAACTATTAGGTTTAGGTATATGGAAACCCAATAAAGATTGTTTCGATATTAATTTTTACGTTCAACAAGGTTCAGAAATACTGGGTGTGCCATTTGAAATAAGAAAGTTTTTGACCATTATTTGTAGTTAATGTTTGAACATTAATTATGATCATTCAGTATATTCCAGAGTTAATTTTTTTTCTTCTGCATAAGGGAAGCCAATATGTCTACACGAAAAAACATTGTCTGTCTCGTTCGCTTGAAGGGTTTATTCATTAATTGCAAATTGTAAATACTCCTTTTTTCGATTTTTCGCCATTTTCTCTACAATGGTTCTTCTAAGGCATAAAATGGTCTCTATAAACTTATAATTATTTGAGCTTGTCATTCAATTTTTGAATTCATATATAAGGTATTTCATTTAAAAAAGTGTAACTATGGTCTATATCTTTGTTATCGAACAACCTGGATATGTGAAAACAATTTTAAATTGTGCATCTGATTGTCCTTTACATTTCGCGAAAAAGTTCAGTCAACCTCCATCATCATTCAAATTCAATTCGAGATTTATTTTACATATTCGCTTAATATTGTGATCTGAAATAGAGCTAATATTTGCGTAAAGTGATTTTTCCACATGCAAAAAATGATTGGTACTGAGCTTCGCGTTGTTGGTTCAACTCACTGTACACCTATGACTTATTCTAATATCGTGGTAAAAGTATTTGAGTGCGAAAAAGTAACACTTCGTGCACAAGTTATGAAAATGATTATTTTTTACTCCGGTTCATTTTTCGGTAAGCATTCACGTTCTGAGAGTTCATGCTTTTCGCGAGCGTGCGTGAAACATTCTTGGCATTTACATAAAAAACATCAATATATCAGACCAGACCTCCATATCGGCAAGTTCTGATTCCTCAAGCTTCATAACTATGATGGATGGAGTTTACGTTTCGTCCCAGCTCAGAGGACTCATCATATTGTCTATTGTGTATGACATAGTTTATTACATATATAAATTGTTTCTGAAGCTCGAATGGCAACAAGAAATTGTATATATGATCAAACATTTTGAACAATTTTATTCAAATGTTTCTAGAAACCATAATCCCCAAGATGGAAAAAATAATTCTTTTTTGTTATGGTGGTGAAAGCTCTTAGATTCAAAAACTTAATTCCAACACGAGTTCTCTTTTCGTTCTTGTTACTTTTTTTCTATTTTGAGAACATAGAGAGAAAACATACGTTAAAGGCTGATGGATATACAATGAACTTTGGAGATCCCAAAATTCTCAGAATCGAACGAAACCTAACAATTTCAACACGTTCTGTACCAACACCGTGCAATTTGTCCACTGTCAAGTATATCGCGTAGCACGTATGAGCTCTCTGAAATTTGATTAATTCGGAAAAAAATACAACCAGAATATAAAAACAACTTTGTCTTCATGAATTTTTTTATAACGAGACGTGGGCGTAAACGGGACAACTGTGGCAGAAATAAATGAAATCTTCTTCAGATTATTCCAATCGTATTGAGACACTTTTGAAATTTTATAGTTCATAATTAATTTCCCTATACAACTGTCGCTTTGTTATTTTAATGCGACTATTTTCCTCGTCTTAATTTCCACCAATCAGAAAACGCGCAATTTTGAATCACAAATGGTTTCTAGATATAAAAATTGTATGGCAGCAGCTGTCAGCAGTTTTTTCGGGTTTACCCGCGGCAAAACTTGACAGATATTGTCAACGAAAATTACACTTAATACATAAATAATGCATCCAGAATAATCTGTTACTCATAAAATAGTCTTGTCAAATACTATTCGGGCATTTAATTTTTCCTGTGAAAAAAATCGAAAGAACACAATGCAAATAGATATTTTTTCAACAAAAAGCATTCAAGCAGGTGCAAAAATCCTCTTCTTTGACTCGGATTTTTGTTGCCACCAACAGTCATGCTTCTTGTTGAAATATTACTTAGCAACGTGTTTTTTCGATTTTTTTCACAGGAAAAATTAGATGCCCTTATGATATTACTTACGAAAAATTCGAATAAGAATTTTCTACGATGGAATATTAAATTTATTCTTTCATTCATCGTTCTATCTTCGATGTATAAACATTGCTTTAGATACCGTTAGTTATTTGATGTTGGTGGTTTATATGTTTTATGTCTAGTTACAGTCTGCGGAAAACAATAATTGTAGTTCTGTGCATTATCATTTGGATATTAATTTGAAACATTTGAGAAAATATCGTAGGCTAGGAACAAACTGCGAAATTTCTTCTTCAGTGAATATTTCAAATGAAATTAATTTCTCCAATAATATTTTCGGCATTATGGAAAGAAAAATACAAAATGGCTGAAAACATAAAAAATTGAATTTTTTATTTTGATTGCCATAGGATAGCATTTTTCACTGTACCTATTCTATTTTCTCCGATTTTCCGTGAAAATTTTTTTCCGAAATTCGAATTCAACTTTTTTTTACATGTCTATACTGAAAATAAAATGACACCCAAAATTGTTGAAATCTTTCGGAGTTGAACTATATTTTATTCTGAATATTGATGTAAAAACAGAATGAAACATATTCATTGGTTTTCTCTTTGTAGCCTTCCAAAGATTTCGTTTGGACTACTTACATACTTTTTATTTAAAAAACTGGCCAAAATTGTGCCAATGGGCTGCCAGAATAACCCGGATAGGAATATGAATTCATAAACAAAAAAAATTTTTTTTCAAAAAAATTTCTTGAGCTTTTATTGAAACACCCCTTACTTGGGGGTTTGAGAAGAATTGAAGGCTAGACTAGAACGGAATTGCAAATTTCTCTTTTTGGGATCACTTTGAATACAGTTACTTAATTAACATTAACAGTTTGACATAAATAAATTTGGCGAATTGTGACATAATATTATAATGGCCTAATGGAGAAAAGGGTTTTTCGGTTTTCTTTCATGGTATAGCTAGCTCTCTGCAGCTATATACAGGGCCCCCGCAAGGGCTACTGGCGCCTGTGTGCAAAAAAGAATTTTGGCGCCCCTTAAGGCATATTGGATTTTTTTATTTATTAGGTGGGTAGGTAGCTAGGTGCTTGAAATAAATCGAAAAACTGAACTTTAGAAGTCAAAAATTAGATATTTCTTTGTAGACTGAAATATAAAACAAACAAAACACAACAGAACAAAAAAAACAGAATAAAATCATAACGAAATAAATAACTGGAAATAAATTCTTGTTCACAACCACTTTGAAGCATTTCCTTGACTAGAGGGTACAGACACTCTGTTGATAAATACTATGAAAATAACCAAAAACTAAAAATCACATTTTTTTAAGAACAAAAAACAGAAATATTGGCTAATGTATACATACAGAGTGTAACAGCCACATGGAATAAATTCGTTAACGAATAAATGAGGGGGTGTTAGGAAAAACGCTCGTACACGTCGATTGTGATTTTAAATGCGCATATTTTTCAAGAAAATGAAATTATGTAGGGTGTTCCATGCGACCGTGGCCAATACAAACTTTCTTGTTTCAAATGCAACCCCCTGTATATTATTTATTTTTTGGATTCTCCAGAAAATCGTAGACATAATTCATGTACAATGTCCTTTACCTATCTTCAACTTTTTCGGAAATATTAAGTGTTTTCAGATTTTTTACAAAAATTAACATTTCAAATGAAAATTACTTTATTTCACAAATTCGATACATTACACTCAATACTTATTTCCCATTTACCTCTTTATATGAAGAAAGTTAGCAAAAAACATTACTGAGAAGAAATGTTGAGTAACGTTAGATGACAATTCTACATCAGATTATTGTGTTGCCAAGACGTTTGCGGCGAGCATTTTGAACATTTCCTACATTGACATTAATGTTTCTTTTGTTTTTTTAATAAATAAGAAATAATCAGTATTAATTATTAGGTTTCAAGTTTAATGTATCGAATTTGTGAAACAAAATAATTTTTATTTAAAACGTTGATTTTTGCAATAAATCTGAAAACACTTAATACTTCCGAAATAGTTAAAGATAGGTATAGGACATTGTGCATGAATTGTGTCTAGAATTCTCTGAAGAATCCAAAAAATAAATAATATACAGGGGGTTGCCTTTGAAATAAGAAGGTTGGTATTGGCCACGGTCACATGGAACACCCTATATAATATTATTTTCTTGAATAATATGCGCATTTAAAATTACAAATCGACGTGTCCGAGCGTTTTTCCCAACATGCCCTAGTTTATTAGTTATCGAATTTATTCCATATATTCCATATATATTCATATAAAAGTATCACTTTCTACTTATACTTAGGTAATTTGAAAAATATGCAGGTACTTCTTTAAAAAATACCCTTCCTCATATCTTCCTCATAAAATCAAGAAAGAAAGCTAGGTACAGTAGAAAAATAAAAAATAGCTATTATAGTAGCGATATTTTCCTAGACTTGGCTGTTGCAAATTCATCAATTATATCGCTAATATTGATACCATCAAGAATTTCTTATTCAATTGCTAATATTGCTAGTCCAGACAATCTTTCTTGAAGCATTGTCAATCTTAAATAATTTTTATGATTTTTATGATTTTTAATTTTGAGAAAGATGGCTCGCCAGAAGCTACAGATACAGGCAATGTCAGAAGGATTCTTATTGAAATGCTTAGGTTTGAGAGGGTCGAGAATAAATTGTTTTCAAATATTTATTGTAAAATACTTAATGGGTCAGTATCATCAGGTAATGAGAACAACTACATTGGTTGGATAAATTCGTAAAAACGAGATTGACAGTCCGAGGAAAGCGTACCTACCTGTGCGTTGAAGAACGTTTACAGAGACGCATCAAATACAAGCATTTTTATTTTAGCATTAATTTTTGTTTATTTTCTTTTGCAAATATTTTTGCAATTTTTGACCCAGGATTTTGGCGCCCCTAAAAGGATGGCGCCCGTGTGCATTGCACACTTTGCACACATGGTAGCGGGGGCCCTGGCTATATATGCTGTATGTATCTACATGGCTTTCAGAAAAATCGTAGACTAGAACTCAATTGAAACTTTTTCGGTGGTCGTTCTACACACACATATCTGGCACAAAAAATTAGGGTTGCCAAAAAAAAATCGACTATCCTCCACCCCTCGAAGAAAGTGCATGACAAAATTGAAACCAGGCCCGGCTCACAGTAGGGACAAAATGGGCATTTGCCCAGGGCGCTAAATTTTTGGGGGCGCTGGAATCTAGAAATACTATGCTTACAAACAAAAATTAGATGAGCAAAGGGCGCCAGTACACCATTTGCCCAGGGCGCCTACTACCCTTAGCCGGGGCCTGATTGAAACTTCTCCATCATCAAAGAAGTTCCAGAAATTTTCTACAAAATAGTAAATACAAAAGATATGGATTTTGTGCTTTACTTTTTACTCACTCTATTCAATAATTTCACATAATTTCCACCATGTCTTGAATTTTCGAAATCTTGTTGCATATGATTAAAAGTTTTGTTCTTCAAGGAAATGCTCATTTTTTACCTGTTTTTGTTGTCATTGTTCACCGCGGGAAAGAAATATTTTTCTAAATGAAGTAATGTGGGCAATAAAGATTATTTCACAGATTTGTTTGTGGAAAACATTCTTTCTCACACCGTACAGATGCACACCTACCGTATTAAAAAGGTCATTAACCTCAAGTAAACTAAATTCGCACTTCAATGAGCATTTTAGAGATCAGTGAGTGATTTTGATCTATCTGTGATGATAGATCAAAAATCTTCGAATTAACTTGACAAAAATGAATCGGAATCAGAAAATACTATCATAAGTATAAATATTTTATTTATGTTTTCAGTGCCTAACCTGGTTAGAATCATTAAACCGCTGTCAAATATAAAAAGGAACTGGCAACATACTGTAATTTCAGATCGTTTCCAATACACTCTGTATAACCAAATATGAATGCACAGTTTCAGGCAAGGTCAACAAGTTCAAACGGCGATACAACAATAATACTCTATTCTTTTGGCATTGGCATAGTGTCTAGTTCAATAAAAACCACTTCTAACCTTGATAAACTCCGGCTTGAGATGCTCCTTCTGTTCCAAATTTATCTTAACATAATCAACACTGAGTCCTAAGGCCTCAATGGTCATCATGACGGCTCTTGTGGGCGGACTCAAATTTTCCATGTACAAAGTTAGCGGCATTTTGTTCACTGTATTCTCAGATTTTGAAACACTTCGAATAAATGAAACAGTAGGTTGGAATCTCTAAACTGAAATGAATGAAACGAGGTGAGTTTATCGAGGGCTTCATTTCAAGAAAGCAAGTCAAGGTCTGAGGATTTTATCGATAATATACGACATCATTCAGTTTCTTGAGCGTTAAATAAATTACGAAATCTGTTATTTTATATGGTTGAGTTATTCCATTCTTTCTGTTGTAGCATCGCTCATTTGAGAGCGCATGCCATGAGAAGAGACAGAGGATGTTATACGAATTTTAATTTAACTCACACAGAGGCTAGTCGGTTGATACCTTTGTTGATACTCGTGATTCTACAAAATCTAGGGCGCATTCACATACTGAATATAACCATTGTTTCTCTTCAAACAATGATACAGGGTCTTTCACGAGGAACCTCACCCATATTTATACGGGAAACTACTGAACGTATTTTCATAAAATTCAGCACTTATAAGTATTTCACGATGCTGATGAAATCTAAAATATTTTCAAGGCATGAGCACCTCCGGTTTTTCCGGAAATGACGTCAACTTCCGTTTTTCAAATTAGAACACCATTTTTTTTATTGCAGAAATAGATTCCTTAGAAAATTTCAAGTTATTTTTCAGTTTTGGTTGGAAAATTCTCTCTGAGCGGGAAAATTCGAAAAAAAAATCGAAAATAGAGCTCCGCTGAAACAAGAATAACTTCGAGGTTTTTGGATGGAAAATTTTAATTTTTGGGATTTTTCAAGATGTAAGATTGATGTATCCACTTTAAAAATCGAAATCGCGATTCATGATACAGGGGGTGAAAAAATCGCTTTCAAAGTTAGGGATGACAAAATCGTGAAAAATAATGTTTTTCAAATTAGAACCCCATTTTTTTATGGCAGATATTGAATCTACGTTAAAAAATAATGTGAGTGTATGCATCACACCCTTGCCCTAAAGTGGATAATAACTCAGAAAATATCCATTTTAGGACGAGGGTTTGATGCATACACTCACATTATTTTTTAACGTAGATTCAATATCTGCCATAAAAAAATGCGGTTCTAATTTGAAAAAATTGATTTTTCACGATTTTATCATCCCTAACTTTGAAAGCGATTTTTTCACCCCCTGTATCATGAATCGCGATTTCGATTTTTTAAAGTGGATACATCAATCTTACATCTTGAAAAATCCCAAAAATGAAAATTTTCCATCCAAAAACTTCGAAGTTATTCTTGTTGCAGCGGAGCTCTATTTTCTATTTTTTTTTCGAATTTTCCCGCTCAGAGAGAATTTTCCAACCAAAACTGAAAAATGTTACATCAAAATAACTTGAAATTTTCTAAGGAATCTATTTCTGCAATAAAAAAATGGTGTTCTAATTTGAAAAACGGAAGTTGACGTCATTTCCGGAAAAACCGGAGGTGCTCATGCCTTGAAAATATTTTAGATTTCATCAGCATCGTGAAATACTTATAAGTGCTGAATTTCATGAAAATACGTTCAGTAGTTTCCCGTTTAAATATGGGTGAGGTTCATCGTGAAAGACCCTGTATAACCAACGCCTCTTTGTTTCCGATAATAGTAATTTACGTAACAAGTCCGGAAAATAGGGGTTTTTTTGGACGAATAGCAAAATTCTAGGACGAGTCGGAGGCGAGTCCAGGAAGTCTGTGAGTCCAAAAAAACTATTTTCAGGCGTGTTGCGTACAATATTTTTTGGCAACCGTGTAGAATTACAAATCAATGAGACGACACATTTCTTTATTATACACTCTGCGCAAAAAAATTAACGCACATTATGGAAATCTCAAATTTATTTTACAACTGAAGGTGTTCTCAATGATAATTATTTTTATCAGAATTATGCATGCAAATGTTATCCACTTTCAACGTTTTCCTTCAATACAGATGTTTTCTCCCAGCAGGAATAAAAAAATATGATATTATCAGGTTTTGAATGTATTGGCTCCATTCTAAAATCAGTTGTTCTCGATCAATTCTAGTGATCAATAGTTTTTCTTGCGTTTGATTTTCTACACTCGATCGCTATGCAACGCGAAACACGCAATTTGACCCAAGAGGAATGTGCCCAAGAGGTAGTTTTGCGAGAAGAAGGGTGGACGGTGGACATACACAAGAATTGCAGAAAGGTTTTGGAGTTTCCCATAATGTTGCAGCGATTCAGGGAGACAGGGTAGACCACGGGTAACAACTGCCATTCAAGAACGTTACTTCAGAGTTTCTTCGTTGAGACAACGGTTTGCAACCGCCTTCTTCAAAATCAGCTTGAGCAAACTCATGAGGTGCAAATTAGCACTCAGACAATAAGAAATCGCCTCAGAGAATATGATTTAAGGCCTCGTGTCGCGGCAAGAGGCCCAGCTCTTACCCCAGCCCATCGAAGGGCGCGTTTGGATTTTGCGAGAGAGCAAATCCATTGGGAAGAGGCCGATTGGGAAAGAGTTCTCTTCACAGATGAGTCTATATTCTGCCTTTACCATTGTGATCGACGTTCCCTTGTATACAGACGTCCACATGAAAGATATGCTCAGTGCAATTTCCTGAATACTACTGGTTTCGGGGGAGGATCGATTATGGTATGGGGTGGAATATCTTTGACTGCTCGCACAGACCTAGTGGTCGTTGATAATGGAGCTATGAATGCTGATAAGTATATAAAGAACATTCTTGAAGAGCATGTAGTGCCATTTGCCCCATACATTGGTGAAAATTTCATTTTTATGGACGATAATGCCAGACCCCATCGTGCGCGCATCGAAGAGGTTGAAGTCTCTCGAATGGAATGGCCAGCAAGAAGTCCAGATCTCAATCCGATTGAGCAGGTTTGGGACCTCAATAGAAGGCTGAGAAGTTCAGAAAATCATGCAGCTACTCTTAATGACTTAGGAATCCAACTCGGCGAAATCTGGGAAGGATTAGATCAGAACATTTTAGGATCACTAATTTTGAGTATGCACCGTCGTTGCCGAGCTGTAATTAACGCAAGGGGTGGAAATACTAAGTATTAAATCACTTATCAGCATTTCAGCATTTTGATAATTGTTCATGTCTCTCTTTTCACATAAGATTCGGTGAAATCCTGAATTTTTCTTCCATTTAATGTTGCTTGTTTCGTTCAAAACCTTCCCGAGAGAACATAAAAAATAAGTCATAAAGTCAATGTGCGTTAATTTTTTTGCGCAGTGTACATTTTGATTCTTATTTGACTTAAACAGAACAGAATTGTCATCCGTTATTTCGTTGCTATTGTGATGATCATTGCAAAGACAACGACGACGTGATTTTTTCCGGTCTATTCCTTAAAGTACGTACTTTCCGGACTAGGCCGGAAGATGATACTTTCTCAAAGAAAAAGCGTCCGGGAAGTGGCGAAAAAACAATTTCCGGATCTTCTAATGACACGTAGGTTTTTTTTTCACTCATTACGTGTTTGTTTCTATGGAGAAAAGCGATATCACAGAATACCTAACTACACAGAAGCGTCAGTAAGCGTCGGCACTCTGATCTTTAAGGGGCAAATTTTCGTGACCTTCATTCTCTGTTAGGTAGTACATATGTCACTTTTGAGCGGCAAATTTGATTTGGATGATCAATGGTTCACATAGCAAAGGATTTTGAGTTTTTGATTTATCAACAATCAGAAACAAACCGGAAAAAAACAAACTCCAACGGGAAGTTTAAATTTAATGTTGACATAATGTACTACCTAGCATCACAGAATACCTAACTACACAGAAGCGTCACTTTAATTGATGACGCTTGTGCCATGCTAGGTAGTACGAATGTCAACGTTAAATTTAAACTTCCCGTTGGACCGCTGGAGTTTGTTTTTTTTGGTTTGATCCTGATTGTTGATAAATCAAAAACTAAAAATCCTTTTTTATGTGAACCATTTACCATTCAAATCAAATTTGCCGCTCAAAAGTGACATATGTACTACCTAACAGAGAATGAAGGTCACGAAAATTTGCCCCTTGAAGATCAAAGTGCCGACGCTTAGTGACGCTTCTGTGTGGTTAGGTATTCTGTGCTAGCATGGTACAAGCGTTATCAAATAAAGTGACGCTTCTGTGTAGTTATAGGTATTCTGTGGCGATATCGTTTGGTCATAGATGCATAAAATACCAGGTGTTGGCACTGATTAGATTTTCTTAAAAACTTTCTTGTCGACTGAAAATCTGAGATGGTGGCCTACTTTTCATGTCTCCCGATAGGGGTCACGCTATTTTCCATCGCCGCAGTAGCGCCACGACCGTGAAATATTGCGGATTATTCTGGAAGTAGGACCTGATCAACAATCTAGAGTGCCGTTTTGATCTACAATTTTTGGTCACAATTTTTAGTTAGGAGTCGTTACACCAGGGTTTCTATGCAAAATGACGAAAATTCTGACGTACGAATTAGATATACACCACATATAAATTATCGTTTCTATTACTCTGAGATTCTTTAATGATTGCAAACGACCTTCCATCAGAGTAATAACAACCAGAAACGACTCGAAATTAAGATATCTCTACTATCTACCTACATTGCACGTTTATTATAGATGAATCCGCATAGAAAATTTATCAGAACGCTCAAACTAAGAATCAGTTAATGTCGAGGAACCGTTCGAACAAGTTTTCAACTCTCGTAGTCCAACTCCTTCCGTAAAAATCAAATCACGGCAGTGGGAAGTGCTGTGTTGGTTCTGTTTCTATACGCCAAGCTTGCATCGAAGGAATAAAGTTCATAATAGGTAAAAGGAGATACAAAGTTGCTTTTTATTTATTATGAGTAATAGAATGATTTCTGGAAAATGCTCATATTGAATGGTTTATTTATTTAAATTTATTTTGACCTATGAAATCTACATTCTATGATAAGATATGATCGCCAAATTCATTCATCAATGTTTTGTTTGCATATTTGTGAAGAGTACTTAAGGTAAGAATGTGGTAATATATCGGTAAAGAATGCTTATTTATACAGGGCAAAACGCAAATTTTCATGTTTGCTTATGATGACTCTGTGACAGTAGAAGATACAGAACAAACATCTCTGAATCTCAATTTTTTTTGTGACAAACTCCCTAAAAACACAGAAATTTTCTATTGTCTTTTGTTATTGAGATATAACCCCAAGTTTGAATTTTCGACACACTTGAATACAGTAGGTAGTATTTTGAGAAGATTAGCTGAAATAATTTCGCATTCATCACGCACTTTATTCTATGCAATGCTTTCGATTCATACTTATACCTAATTTTGATTTTTCCATAGATGCATGTTGGCACTGATTAGATTTTGTTTGAGACTACTTTTCATTCCTTCCTAAAGAGGTCACCCTTTTTTCATTGCCGCAATAGCGCCACCATCTTGAAATATTGCGGTATATGCCGGAAGTATCTATCGGCAATCTAAAGTGTCATATCGATCTACATTTTTTGGTCCCAATTTTTAGTTAGGAGTCGTAACACCGAGCTTCTATGCATCTTGTAGGACTTGAGAAATGTGTTCTGAACCATTGAGCCACAATGTCCACAATAATGCGCTAGGACTAGATAGATGGACGGTTAGCTGCCTATTGCATCATCAAAGCCGAGAAATTGTTAAATTACCTATTTTTATGTAATAAGTAATGTGAATGTCTATGTATACAAAGTACTCAGTTGTAATAGGGCACATTGAGAGTTTTAGCTAGGCCTACTTGAATAGCATCCATTCATTTTCACTCACCGCAACTGCTCAAGACGTTTATAAATTTAATTGAAAACATTGAAATGAACAAATTATAAAAGAAAAAAACTCGACTAAAAAAACATTCAACGGAGAATAAAAAATAAGAACTATCATTAATCAATTTTTTGCTATTTATGGACAGAATGCACCACGCAATATTTTTCTCGTTTGCCACCTGATGAGTTAATTTGAATTAAGGATTTGAATTAAAATCCATCTAAGTATCTTCATTATTTACTGCGTTCGAATATCTTATAGGTACCTCATTCTACAGAAGAAGATCCACAGAATCAGCCAAATTGAAATAGAGACTGAAATGTAAAAAGGTTGCGAAACGACTTGAACAAACTACAAAATGAGCTGGTTATGGAGCTCTCTTGCTTCTGGACAAGGCGATGCCGAAGTCAAGTCGAATCAAATCAAATTCACGATTCATGGAAAAGAACATACCAGTGAGTTGAATACTTATCTGAGAGAAGAAATATAATATTTTTTTCCACTGTGAGCAGTGGCCACCAACAAATTTTATTCTTCGATTCAGAAATTTGCCGAAATTGTGAGGCCAGAAAAGCCCGCCATAAATAATGGTGTACCACTGCTGCACAGAATAGTATATAGTTCTTAGATATGATATATACAGGGTGTCCCACGGAAAAAATCACATACTCCAACCGTCTGCCTCCCGAGATTGTTGGTGCTTCTTCAGTGAACTCGTTCAAGAATATGTATGACTGCTTATTCGTGAGGTGAACTTATTATTTTGCTCTGTGTTTGCTGTCAATCTCTTACTAGGGAGTGTACTGTCAACTTTATTTTATGTCATTTTTTAAATTAAGAGCTACCATAGGCCTAGCCTCAGCTCCAATTTCTTGTTAATAATAATAATAATAATATATTGGGTCATCGGCAGCACGAAATGGCCACTCGGAACTGCCTCCTATCTTTCCTTGCCAATATACATAATGAATAAATGAATGAAAAAAGTAAGGAAAGAAAAGAGACATCTCTAAGTGGTCATTTCGTGATGCTGATTATAGAGTATAGACCCTATAATCACATGGTAGGAGTATGAAAAGTTCTGTGCCCCCATTGTTACTATTTTTGTATCTTTTGGATTATTCCTTAATCAATATTTTTCAGTCAAAAGTGAGGATATAGCCCCAGAAACAACTCTCAATGAATATCTACGGAATAACCTTCATCTCAAGGGCACGAAACGAATGTGCTACGAAGGAGGATGTGGAGCTTGTGTGGTAGCAGTTACCAAGCCTGGGGATACCAAAGTTATGGCTGTGAATTCGGTGAGTTGAAAATTGTCCCAGCCAAACGCAATAAATCATAAATTCATAGTTGGATGCATATTTATAGGAAATAGATAGGTACCGGTAAATCGGGGTGAAGTCGATCAGGTGGGATGAAGTTGGTCACTCTTGCATAATATGTTATTATTATAAAGCATAGAGTAAAGATACTTTCTCTATGTTTCAATCATATATCTAATAATTAACAAAAAACGGCACAATACGAAATCTATAAGTCATATTGACAATAATGATCACTCTTGCTTTCGACGCAAGTAGATACATTTCGCAAATGGAACATCTTCTTCAATTAGCTTTCTGTTTTGACTACTTCCCCGTCTATATCAGACCTAGAATATTGAAATTTTCAGCGTTCAAAATTTTAAGTCCCTAGGTTCATCATGAGAAAAATTCGGATTCGATATTTAGAGCTCATATTATTTCGCGAATCTCCTTTGAATTCTGGAATTGAAGTAATGAATTTGCATAAATGTATTTTGTAACAAAAAGTACTAACAAGTACCCATAAAATGCGCATTTTAAATAGAAGGAAGTCATCAGACAGAATAGTTGATCTTTGCAAATTATTACCTGCACATTATTTCAATCTGAAATTCAAGGCTATTTCATTTAGTTGCGTTACATAATTGACGATACCATACAGTTTGTTTTTTATCTGTTCTGGTTGTTCACCATGAAGATTTATGCGATAGCCAAATGAAAATCAGGATTTTACCATATCTAATGATGTAATACGGAATACCGGAATGCACTCGATGTTTACAATTCATATACTTAGAAATCTAGTAGGAGCTTGCACATTTTTGAAATATGATGTATTTTCAATACAACTCACAATTACTTAATAGCTGATAAGAAATCAAAACATATTTGCCGTCATTGCACTTTGTTTATATTCCCTATCGGCTTCAAATACATAAGATACGGAATTTCTTTTTCGATAGTTGTTATCGCAATCATAATAGAGGGTTTTCCAATAAGAGGTGTAATTTTGACGTTCAAAGAATAATACCTTTTTTCCAAATAAATGATCAGATGTTTATTTCATTATAAAGTGGAAGGTATGCCGTTGATGATGGAAAATAACATCAGCCAAATGACCACCACGACCACGACTACAGGACCATATCCTTTTCATGAAAATTTCCATATCCAAATCGCAAAGTGGCTGCCCTATGTGCTCTATAGCCTCCATTGAGGCCTTGAATCGACGCAGGGATCTTAGCGTAGACCTTCTCTTCCACATGACCCCAAAGGAAGAAGTCACAAAGTGTTAAATCACAAGATTTCGGTGGCTAATAGTGATCACCTCTTCAAGTGATAACGCGGTCCGGAAACTTTTCCCGTAAAGATCAATGATGTCGTTGCTTGTGTGGAACGTAGCGCCGTCTTGTTGTCCAGATCAATACCATCCAATTCTGACCATAAATAATCATTAATCATCTCTCGATGGCGCAATACATTCACCGCAACTGTTTCTCAAGCCCCATTCTCGAAAAAATAAAGTTCCAATGACCCCTCGGACCATAAACCGCACGAAACAGTCACACGATGAGGATAAAAAGGCTTTTTAACAATAACTCTTGGGTTTTCCGAGCCCCAGATGCAAGAATTTTGCTTGTTGACGAAGCCTACGAGGTGGAAATTGGCCTTATCACTCAAGATGATTTTTTTATGGAATTCCAGATCATTTTCATGCTTTTCAAGGACCCAATCAGCAAAGACACGACGTCGTTGCTGATCGGCCGGCTTGAGTTCTCATGCTGAACTTTATAAGCCTTAAGATACAAATCTTTATGCAAAATACTGTGCAATGACATTTGAGGAATGCCTAATTCCAAAGAACGACGAGGAATGGACAAAACTGGGTTTTTTCAACACTTTCGGCTACAGCAGCAATAGTCTCGGCTGTTCTTGGGCGACATGCACGGGTTTTATTCTTCACATCACTAACTTGTTCCAAAAGCTCAAATTTTTCCGCCAATGTCTGTATTGCAGTTCGACAAGGTACTTTACGACGTTGCCCTGGAAATACAATGGGAATGGATTATCACTATCTTCAATTTGGACAACATAAATGAACATATTTCTGAGAAAAAGAATTTCTGGTAACTTCTTCGAAAATAATATGCCGCTAGACATTCATTTCCGAGCAGAGGGATGAAATTATATGATGATAGTTTTTATGTAAAAAAATGTCTCTCTCAAAAACAAAATGGACGGGTCCGAGAGATTCTCCAAAATCTTAATTTTTCTACTCGAAAAAACCTCTTGTTTCCCTTCCGTTGTGACATCCTGTATACATCATAATAATTAACAATAACATAGTAGTCACCGTCGCGTTAGGATATCGAATTATTCTTATTCTATCATATTTATAGTGTTTGGTATCCATCCTGACTTGCCACGGTTGGAAAATAGACACAGTCGAAGGCATCGGAAGTCCTCTCACCAAATTCCATCCAGTCCAACAAGCTCTTGCCAATTTCAACGGAACTCAATGCGGCTTCTGCTCTCCTGGCATGGTGATGAACATGTTTGCGCTCTTGGAAAATGGAAAACCCACAATGAAAGAAGTCGAAAATTCTTTCGGAGGAAACATCTGCAGATGCACAGGCTACCGCCCAATCATGTCAGCTTTCAAATCCCTTTGTTCAGATGCATCACCAGATCTTTTGGGGAAATATCCAGATATCGAAGATTTGGTTTGTCGTAAGCCAACTTTGAAGACGAATGCCGTGGTAGACCAGACACCGGTCAGAGTATGCTACAAAGATACAAAATGGATAAAGGTTTATAACCTAAAGGATCTGCTAGATAACCTGATAGCTATCAAAGATGCTCCATATATGTTAGTGGCTGGAAACAGTGCAAAAGGTGCTCAATTTGGCCAAATTTAACCATTTGTGTACAAACTGAAAGCTTTATTCATAGGTGTCTACAAGCTACCAGATCCAAAAATTTACATAGACGTTATTGAAGTGAAGGAATTGACCACGTATGAGCTCACAGAGGATGTGCTCATTCTAGGAGGTGACATGTCTTTAACCAGAGCAATGGAATTATTCTACAATCTTGCTGGGTCCAACCCAAAGTATGCTCATTTGAAGACTATGGCTGACCATATCGATCTTATAGCTAATGTACCAGTTAGAAATGTAAGTTAAGATTTCTTCCTATGTAATGTAGGTAATCCCTCATAGGAAGTTGATCTTTGTTTCAGGTTGGCAGTTTGGCTGGAAATCTGATGATGAAACATTACCACCATGAATTTCCCTCTGACGTTTTCCTCATATTGGAAACATTTGGTGCCAAACTAGTGATAGGTGAGTCGATTTTTTTCAGATAATCGACAATCCAATTGGATAATAACAGCCATTATACAGAGTCATAATTTAGTATGGTGTTCTTCCATAGCAGCCAAACAAGACATCTTAGAATTTTCATTCCAAAAGACTCCTAGGCCTAGGAGACTTATTTCTACATCTCAGGAAATTATTTTTCAGTATACAGAGCGTCCCCAAAAAAGATACTCAGATAGATGAGTGATTTTTTATTTCATAAATTTAATGGTGTGAAATTTTAGAGAAATTTTTCCAGCCGCGAACCTTTTTTTGGGACGCCATGACTCAGTCACGTAGCTAGAGGGTGGGCTAAGGGGCTGAAGCCCCCCCCCCGAAATTATTAAAATATCAATAAGCATGTGTTCACTTATACATTGTGGCAATCATGAATTATTTCATTTCCATAGGTTCAAATTTTTTAGCCCCCCCCCCCCCGAAAAAAAATCCTGGCTACGGGCCTGCGCCATGTATACTGAAAAATAATTTTCTGAGATGTAGAAATAAGTTTCCTAGGAATCACAGTTGTAACCATTTATTCACCCTGAATTTTCAAGAACTGATTAATTATTCGATATTGAAAATGTGATATTGTGATTTCAACACGTGTGAATTCAAACGACCCTCTTCTGTGACGTTAGTGGCTCAATTTGTAATATGATTGGTTGAAGTTTGTGAAGAGGATGTGGAGTCCTTATGGAAACACCTGAAAGATAACCTTATCGAGACGCAAGAGGTTGACATTGGACCTATAGGTAACAACAAGAAACAGGAGTGGATGACTGACGCAATCATAGACCTGATGAATGAGCGAAGAAAACAGAAGTCTAAAAACAACACTGAATATAAAGAACTCGATAGACTTATCCGCGCGAAATGCAGGGAAGCAAAAGAAGCATGGCTGACGGACAAATGTAAGAACATAGAAGCTCTTCAGATGAAGCACGACTTCTTCAACCTACACAAAAAAATCAAAGAACTTACAGGTGGACATCATAAAAATAAATGTGGTATTTTGAAGAACTCCAACAATCAAATCCTCGTGGGAGTTGAAGAAAAAATGAAAAGGTGGAAGGAGTATGTGGAAGAGCTGTTTGACGACGTCAGACCGGAATTACCTCCCGATCCAAATGAAAACAACGAAATGGGACCAGAGATCACTAAAGATGAAGTCAGACACGCGATTAAACTTCAAAAAAAAGGTAAAGCTGTTGGTCCCGATAATGTTCATGCGGAAACTTTCAAGCTCATAGCTGCCGAGGATGGTGCTGGTCTGGACCTTGTCACGGATATATTCAACCTAATATACCGAGCTGGTAAAATACCCTATGATTGGCTCAAGTCCACCTTTGTCACCATGCCAAAAAAGGGTAGTGCATCTAAATGCGACGACTACCGCATGATTAGTTTGATGTCCCACGCTCTGAAGATATTTTTACGGATCGTTCACACGCGGATTTATAAAAAGTGCGATCGTCTGGTGGACCGCTCTCAGTTCGGATTCAGAAATGGGATGGGAACGCGGGAAGCACTTTTTTCGTTAAATGTGCTGACTCAGAGGTGCAGAGACATGAACGTCAATGTCTATGCATGCTTCGTTGACTATTAGAAGGCGTTCGACTGCGTCTCCCATCAAAAATTAATCGAAATCCTGAGATCAGCCGGTATTGACGCACAAGACATCATAATAATAAGTAAACTCTACTGGCATCAAACAGCAACAGTCAAAATTGACGGGGCTACATCGGAGGAGCTCGCAATGAGAAGAGGTGTGAGACAGGGATGTGTCTTGTCCCCCCTCCTGTTCAACCTGTACTCTGAGTCGGTGTTCGCCGAGGCTCTCGCAAACTCCAGTGCCGGCATAAAGATCAATGGATTCAAGATAAATAATCTCCGCTATGCTGATGACACCGTTGTTGTAGCTGCCAGCCTGTCGGAGCTTCGGTCTCTCATGGGCCTCATTATAGAATATAGCGAGCGCTATGGTCTTAAGATAAACACTTCCAAGACCAAGTTGGTGATATTTTCGAAGGCAGAAATACAGGCCGTTCTGAGGCTGCGCGGGGAGGTAATCGAACAGGTGTCTTCTTTAAGATATCTGGGTGCTCTTGTGAATGAGAACAGTGATCCAAAAATTGAGATCAGGGCGAGGATCGAGCAGGCGCGTAGGACACTTAACAACATGAAGACACTTCTAGCGAATCGTGATCTCAGTATACAACTCAGGACTAGATTGCTCCGATGTTATGTCTTTCCTGTTCTTCTATATGGCTGCGAAAGCTGGACTCTGGATGCAACCATGGAAAAACGCATTGACGCGTTCGAAATGTACGCGTACAGACGTATGCCTCGTATCTCTTGGACAGAGCACAGAACCAACATAGACGTTCTACAACGAATGGGAAAAAATAAGGAACTTCTCTTGACTGTGGTCTGTGAAGGAGAGAAAATTACAATATTTGAGACATATAATGAGAGGCGAGCGACACGAGATTCTTCGAGGGAAAAATTGAGGGGAAACGTTCTGTTGAGACAGAACTCGTGGTTGAAGGATCTACGTAGATGGCTCGGACAGACTTCGACAGAAATTTTCAGAGCTGTGGTTTCCCGTACAGCGATAGCCATTTGGATCGCCAACCTCCGTAGGGAGACGGTGTCCTAAGAAGAAGAAGTTTGTGATGGAGGGGACAAAGCCTAGAGTAACTGAGAGACACGCCACTATTGTCAATTCTTTGTAAAATCTCTGAATTTATTCATAAATATATTCAGTAATCGTATTATATTTGATGTGATCACTACAATGTTTTTCAAACATGGTCATATAACAACTTAATCTTCATTAAAGTTGATATAATATCTACTCATTCTCTGACAACCACGCCTACAAATTATAAATAGAAACATAACCTTCTTATTTCTCATTATTCGACATTTCGACCTTGGACGTCTTCTCTGTGTACTATAGAATGGCGTTTCTTAAGCTGCGTACAGATGTGCGAGCCGAACCTATCGCGAACCGCTCGCGAAGTGTTCGTGTCATGTTCGTTAATTTCACGTACACACTTGCGATCCGCTCGCGAACCAATACCAACGACGGCTTACGAATTTACACTGGGCTCGCGTTGTGTTCGTGAAAAGCTGCGTATACATGTGCGAGCCGAACCTATCGCGAACCGTTCGCGAAGTGTTCGTGTCATGTTCGTTAATTTCACGTACAAACTTGCGATCCGCTCGCGAACCAATACCGACGGATTAACGAAGTAACACTGGGCTCGAGTTGTGTTCGTGAAAGGATCCGACTATCGATAGATCGGCGCAAAACGGTTTGCGAGCGGCTCTATAGAGGTTCGACATGCCGTCCAAATAATTGTCGCTATTGGTTCGCGAGCGGTTCGCGATAGGTTCGGCTTGCACATGTATACGCAGCTAAAGAATCCGACTATCGATGGTTCGGCGTGAACGGTTTGCGAGCGGCTCTATAGAGGTTCGACATGCCGTCCAAATAATTGTTGCTATTGGTTCGCGAGCGGTTCGCAATAGGTTCGGCTCGCACATCTGTACGCAGCTATACAGTTAAGTGCATGAGTATTCTATACTCTATATTATATTAAACAACTCCTAGGTTACGTCAACGACTGACGACTATACACACTTGCCATATCCATAATTATTCTTACCACTAATCTGCACTTCTCAAAATGAAAATAATTATTAATGCTTCCTAAATTAGAAGACCGGCCTATATATACCAATTCTTACCTGTGTATACTAGGGATAATTATTTTTAATTGAATTTCTCACCTATCTGCTCACTTGAACCCTCTTTATCTTCAATTAGGAGATCGTAAATTGAATGATATTATAAAGCCTTATGGAGTACAAATGAAAATGTCATGATGATAAAAGAAAAACATCCAAAATCAACATTATATTATGATATTATTGGGAAAGCAGGGACTTTTTCAGACTTCTTTTTTTTGTGATTTGGCAATGCTGTCATTTTTATATCAGCATTACGTCATAACGAGTACAACCAATCAAAAATCTCTCTAGCCACCGACGTCACACTATTTCCCGCTTCTTCTGATCGTTTGAATTCGGTAGATTATTTTTAGTTTTCAATATTTTTGAGGGTTTAAATTGATGAAGAAAAAATTTAAAAAAATCACTAATAACGTGAGAATCCAAAATGTCAAAATATATTTTTTCTGAAAATGACTGGAAATGCCCATTAGAGGTACAAACGAAAAGGAGAGATTCCTTGAATAATTTTGAGAAAACAAAGTTCTTTCAACTTGGGACCGCAAATTTTTCGTTACAGGGTGTTGAAGTTTGACTTTTTTCAATTATTTTTTCATAGTAGACACTATGCAGATGCACTTCACAAGGTATTCAACTGGAATGTAACATGGCTGTCGATTTGATGTATCAAAACATAGATGCATAGAATACCTGGTGTTGGCACTGATTAGATTTTATTTAAGACTTTCTTGTTGATCGAAAATCTGAGTTCTTGAACTACTTTTCATTTCTCCCGAAAGGGGTCACGCTATTTACTATTGCCGCAGTAGCGCCACGGCCGATTAAATATTGCGGATTAGTAGAACGAGAACTCGGATCTGGAGTGCCGTTTTGATCTACAAATTTTGGTCACTATTTTTTTTAGTAAGGAGTCGTTACACCAGGTATTTCTATGCATCTATGTCAAAACTAATAAGGAGAGAATCGTTCATATTTTTTCTCGAAATGGGTACCAGATATTATAACTAAAGGAGACCATAAAGTTTAGTTTAACAACAAACCCTATTTTAAGAATGGAAGTCTGAAGTCAAATATCCCAGAAACACCCTAGACAGTCAGCTTCTGTGGAATAAGAATGTTAAAATTATTCCTTTTGTGAAACTTTGATGGCGTGCAGAAACCTATCCGGTAAAACTTGGGGTTGTAGCCCTAAAATACTGCGATGTACGTTATGATTGGGAGACCAATCTCACACAGATCTCACTCCTCGATCTACATCTAGTGATCAATAGGGTAGGCCATGAGGATATCCTCAGAATATGCAGGGTCAGAAAGCCTGGTCCTCTCGTAACAAGTGCATCTCTTCAGCGAACCTTTCTATTGATGCTATGATTAAAAAAGCAATAATTGAGAAGAACTTTAACTCGATACTATACAGCACTCAAAATTTCAAAGAAAATAGCATTTAATGGTATGAAGATGTTTCTAAAACCACGATAAGGGCCGACGCTGGGGTATACGGGTCAAATGTACTTGTACACTATCGTTAGCTCCCACATGAAGAAGGCTATAACAGCAAGGTCTCTTCAGTCTGGGTATCTGGCATGGCAAGCATATTATGAGCATAGGTTTGTCAGAAAATGACGAGTTTAGATTGTGTGAGGACTTCTGTTCACTCGGTTACAGAATGCCTCGCCATTGCAAATCTGCGCAATGAATGACTTGGACAAGAGAATTATAAGAGGAACGAGGGCTAGACTTTCTTGAAGCCCTCTCGGAACACAGATACTGGAGTTCTTAGGAACTCTGGTGCTGGAGGGCGAGCTGCAGATACACAAGACTTGAAAGTTAGTGTGTTTTTTGGTACAGGAGTTATTTCATCGTATGTCTGCATTCAGTGTTGTAGGTTTAGTTCCCTCGTGTATTCACAGAATTCAAATTGAAAATTGAGAATCTTTCAAATTTCAGTGGACACTTCCGAGAAAGAGGAAGTTAAAAGCCTTCCCGACTTCCTCAAATTGGACATGAATAAAAAAGTGATAAAATCCATCAAAATTCCCAGTTTAACTAAGGAATACAAATACGAAACCTATAAGGTAAGAACATTTTAAAAATTCCAAACCATGTAGTCCAAAAACATTTTCCTCTTCAAGATTATGCCCAGAGCACAAAACGCACATGCCCTCATAAATGCTGGGTTCCTCTTCAAACTCGATTCTGCCAACAAAATTGAGACCGCGACCATTGTTATCGGCAACATTAACCCAGATTTCATTCACGCTTCCAAAACGGAGGAATTTCTTGTGGGCAAAGAACTCTTCAGCGACGATACGCTTCAAGGAGCTTTCAAAACCCTCGAAGAAGAATTGAAACCAGATTTTGTTCTACCTGAACCTGAACCAGAGTTCAGAAAGCAGCTTTCAATTGCGCTATTCTTCAAGGTGAGTTTTTGTGAATAGTTTTTCCATTTAAATTACACGAAAATATTCAAGGCTGTGTTGAAAATGGCTCCTGAAGGCAAACTCAGCCCGAAGAACAAAACTGCAGGAGAAAAAATGGTAAGACCTGTATCCAGTGGAGTGCAGGACTACGAAACCAATGAATCGTTATACCCTTTGACGAAGGCTATACCCAAAATCGAGGCATTGGCACAAACTTCTGGTGAGATCGAATCGAAATCAATAAGATCAAATATGAAATTCAGTAACTTCTAGGTCAAGCTCAGTATATCGAAGATATCCCAGACCAACCCCACCAACTTTATGGTAAACTCATCCTTGCCAAAGCTGCACCCAATTCAAAGATAACCAATATTGATGCTTCGAAAGCTATAGTGGGTAAATACTGAGTAACGATAGCTTGTTATCTGAATATTATGAAACGTTTCAGGCAAAAGAAGGCGTAGAAAAATTCTTCACCAAAGAGGACATACCCGGAGATAACAATTTCGTTCCGCCTGGGTTTGGAGTGGGAATAAACGAGAAAATTTTTGCTGATGGTGTGGTTGAATACTACCACCAACCTGTGGGAGTTTTAGTAGGATCTGATAAAAATATGGTGGATGAAGCAGCAGACCTCATTGAGATAAGTTACCAAGCTCCGACAAAACCTCCCTTACTGTATATCAGGGATATTTTGAAAGCAGGTGCTACTGACAAGATTAAAAAGGAAAGGGAATTGAAGGCCAAAAAGACAGGTGTGTTTTTTTTTTCGATAAATACATGGAAAGGACCCCGCACTTTCCTTATGGCAAATGGCGTTCCGTCAAATGTTCTATTTTTTTGGTATAATGTAGTACTCGACCTACTGATCAAAAGTGTCCATGGCCCCAACTCAATCCTATGTTTTTGAGATACAGATGTTCATGAAGTTGAAAATTACCCATTTTTACTACGCGCGTATCACGAAACAGAATCGAATGACCTTCAATTTTTCTCAAGAAACATTTCATTCCATCCCCAGGGAGCAAAACCATATAGAGGAATATGACCGAAAATCGTTACGAATACAGGGTTATCCATAATTGAATGCCCGATTTTAAAAGTATAAAATATGTCAGTTCCAGAGCGAGAACGTTCACAAAATGAACTATTTCACTAGATATCGAAAAAACCAGAAATACCCAGAATTCATACCGGATGATCCATTATTATACAAATTATACACAATGAAGGTTAAGTGGACACCCTGTATTTTTGGGATGATTTGAGGTGTTTGTTTTGTTTTTTCAGAACATATCATCTTGGACTTCAAAAAATACAGAGTGATTCAATCAGGAAATGAACTGTGAACCTCACGAAAATACCCAACAACCACCTTTTTTTTTCATCACCCTCTATTTCAAGATTAACTCCGTTGAGGTGGGAGTTTTCTTTCTTGTATTGATATACAAACATCAATACGGCTGAAAGTTTTCATCCACTTCCTATGACCAGATTTTTTTTTAAATTAATAATTTCATATTAATATGAAATTATTAATTTGCAATTCTGATTGAAATCAAATGCAAAACCACTCTTGAAATCATAAAACACATAAAAAGAAATCTGGTCATAGGAAGTGGATAAAAACTCTCAGCCAACAAAGTACAGTAGTAAAAGAAAACTCCCACCTCAACGGAGTTAATCTTGAAATAGAGGTTGTTGAAAAAAAGAGGTGATTTTTGGGTATTTTCGTGAGGTTCACAGTTTATTTCATGACTGAATGACCCTGTATTATTTGAAGTCCATGATGATATGTTCTGAAAAAATAAAACATGCAAACACCTTTAGTCAACCCAAAAATACAGGGTGTCCACTTAACCTCCATTGTGAATAATTTCTATAATAATGGATCACCCGGTATTAATTCTGGGTATTTCAGGTTTTTTCGATGTAACAACAACATATCTAGTGAAATATGTAGTTCATTTTGCGAACGTTCTCGCATGCATTCATTTATGGATAACCCTGTATTCGTAACGATTTTCGTACATAATCCTCTATATGGTTGCTCCCAGGGGATGGAATGAAATGTTTCTTGAGAAAAATTGAATTTCATTCGATTCTGTTTCGAGAAACGCGCGTAGTAAAAGTGGGTAATTTTCAACTTCAACGTCCTTTATCTCAAAAACTAGTCATAGGATTGAGTTGGGGCCATGGACACTTTTGATCAGTAGGTCGCATACTATAGGGGCGTTCGAGTTGACGGTCGAAATGCTCCGAGCGCACTCCACGTCTACTTTAAAGTTTTATTTCTCAAAAATGAATTCGAATTTCTGTCACAATACAATTCTTCCGTTAGGTAAGGTAAGCAATCTTTGATTCCACCGTGTTCGATTTGACAAAAGTGCTTGGGATCTCCTCTTTCTACTGTGTTCACTATTCTACTCGCTCCGCCGATCGTCAACTCAAACGCACCTTTAATTATACCAAAAAATTAGAACATTTGACGGAACGCCATTTGGCATACCCAAGGAAAGTGCAATGCACAAGCACAATGAATGTTTAAATTTTGTAACTCTGAAACCGGGTTTCATAAACGTTGATCGGGTGATCAAATGCTTGATCGAGCGATTCTGTGATAAAAAATCCGTAAATTTGAAATTCTATTGGTCGATTTGACAAAAACGTCAAGGTATTCTGTGAATCACTCAATCAACGATCTTTATGAAACCCACCATAAGTCAATCAAAACGAACCATTCGAAAACAGAAATCTTTTTCGTCCATACCTATAATATAACTTTGCATTTCGATTCTCAAACAGGCACTGATGTCAAGCACACTTTTACTGACACATTTGACATCGGTGGTCAATACCACTTCCACATGGAAACACAATGTTGTCTAGTTATTCCTACAGAAGACGGTTTGGATATGTTTCCTTCTTCACAATGGATGGATCTGAGTCAAGTTTCAGCAGCAAGGATGTTAAAAATTCCTCATAATAAGTGAGTACGAATTGAAGGACATTAAATTCTCTATTTAGAATAGCCTTGGAGAGAGAAAACCTTACGTTTCGATTCAAAATCGAATGGGTAAATGATAATCTATGATTGTCTGCATCAACTTTTTCCAGAGTCAATGTGAAAATAAGAAGATGTGGTGGGGGTTTTGGCGCCAAAATAAGCAGAAACGCCCAGATCTCTTGCGCGGCCGCTCTGGCAGCCTGGTTAACTCGCAAACCCGTGAGGATATCTTTGAGCCTGAAGGAAAATATGGAAGTTGTTGGAAAACGTTTTCCACTTTCAGTTGACTACGAGGTGAAATTCAACGATGGTGGTGTTATTCAGCACTTAGACGCCAAACTCTACAGCGACCATGGTGTTGGGGGTAACGAATCGTTTAACCAATCCAATATCTTCGATCTTTTGACAGCAAATTATGGCTCAGATCCTTTCGACATCGTTTATTATCGGACTAGTACTGATACTCCAGCGAATACTTGGACTAGAGCACCAGGTATGGTTATGATATGTATGAAAATGAAACCTTTGTTTATAGAGACTTAAAGATGATGATACTATTTTTTCTTCGGTTTACTTTTCATGTGGAGAATGCTTTCTCCATGTTTTAGCATTTTATCGTTCTGCATTATAATACAGAATACAAAATATATCTTATACGATATACCGGCTCTTCCACAATGAGATGTTTATACAGAGTGTAACAGCCAAATGGAATAAATTCGATAACGAATAAATGAGGGGGTGTTAGGAAAAACGCTCGGACACGCCGATTTGTAATTTTAAATGCGCGTATTTTTCAAGAAAATAAAATTACATGGGGTGTTCCATAGGACCGTGGCCAATACCAACTTTCTTATTTCAAATGCAACCCCCTATATATTATTTATTTTTTCGATTCTTCAGAAAATTCTAGACATAATTCATGTATAATGTCCTATACCTATCTTCAACTTTTTCGGAAATATTAAGTGTTTTTAGATTTTTTACAATTTTACATTAGACTTCTTTTTGTGGGGATATGTCAAAAGTATTGTATACTAAACGAAACCCTTAAACTTAGACGACCTAAAAAACCGAATCACGCTTGCGATTAGATCCGTCACGCCTGAAATGTTGAGTAACGTTAGAAGACAATTTTCTACACCAGATTAGCATGTTGCCAAGACGTTCGCGGCGAGCATTTTGAACATTTCCTACATTGAAATTAATGTTTTTTTTTGTTTTTTTTTATAATTAAGAAATAATCAGTATTACTTATTAGGTTTTAAGTGTAATGTACCGAATTTGTGAAATAAAATAATTTTTATTTAAAACGTTGATTTTTGCAATAAATCTTAAAACACTCAATACTTCCGAAATAGTTAAAGATAGGTATAGGACAATGTGCATGAATTGTGTCTAGAATTCTCTGAAGAATCCAAAAAATAAATAATATACAGGGGGTTGCATTTGAAATAAGAAAGTTGGTATTGGCCACGGTCACATGGAACATCCTATATAAAATTATTTTCTTGAAAAATATGCGTATTTAAAATTACAAATCGACGTGTCCGAGCGTTTTTCCCAACACGCCCTCATTTATTCGTTATCGAATTTATTCCATTTGGCTGTTACACTCTGTTTGAAGAAGAATTACTGGGTCGCTTTTAAACAGTGGAAAATGGTTTGATTTTAACCTCAGATGTTAGATTGAAAGAATGGGTTTCAAGGTCAACAATTCCTTATTGTTTGACTGAAAGCACTTGGATGAATTGAATATAAATTCACAATATAATCGTGTAGGGGAAATACGTACAAAATGACATAGGCATCATAACTTGAGTTTGGAGGTATCAAATGCGGAACTGCCTACCAAATCACACAACCCGAGTGGGTTCAATTAACCTCTGAAAACTCGCAAGCGCTACTCTAGTTCATTTGGTCGTTATGGGTGATAACAGAAATCAATAGGTCACGAGTTTTTTTCATTGTGCCATATTTTTAAAAGAAATGGCCAATTTTCACCATTTTTTTCATTTACACTGCATTCATTTCAAACTTTACTTATGTGTCATTGTATTCACGAAGCTTTTTTATATTCAATAAACTTTTTGTATTAATTCGATATACAGGGTTGGGATAAAGTATGGGACCAAGTAAATATCTTTTAAACGAAAAGAACTATATCTATTTATGAAAATTTGCAGATGAGTGCAGTATAACAAAATGCATCTGATGTACATTTTTTTGTTGATAATTTACTTCCGGTTTAACCGGAAATGGCCTCAACTTCTTTAATTCAAATGGGACACCCTATATATTTTCACAGATTTTGAAAGAGTTTGTTATTTTGAATTCATACATACTGAGTTTAGTGTAAAACAAATTGTAAAAACGAGGTATTGGTCAAATGAGAATCCTCATTGGATTCATGAACCACATACCCAGCATCCACAGAAAATAAATGTTTGAATGGGAATTGTTGAAAATAGGCTTATAGGCCCATTTTTCATCGACGGAAACTTGAATGGTGACAAGTATTTGGATCTACTGAATAACGAAATTATTCCTGCACTTCAACAGAGTGGACAATTACCACAAAATGTTTGGTTTCAACAAGATGGAGCACCTCCCTACTATGATTTTTTTTTTACACTAAACTCAGTATGTATGAATTCAAAATAACAAACTCTTTCAAAATCTGTGAAAATATATAGGGTGTCCCATTTGAATTGAAGAAGTTGAGGCCATTTCCGGTTAAACCGGAAGTAAATTATCAACAAAAAAATGTACATCAGATGCATTTTGTTCTACTGCACTCACCTGCAAATTTTCATAAATATAGTTCTTTTCGTTTAAAAGATTTTTACTTGGTGCCATACCTTATCCCAACCCTGTACATATTTCTAGTATTCTAGTTTTATAACGCTTTATGGACAAAATGACAAATACGTACAGGGAACGGACAAAATGACATAGGGTTTTCAGCTGAATCCGTATCTACTGGACAACACCGGGACCATTCATCCCAGGCTCCATCAGCAAACAGAGAGCCATGACGTATCTTAACATATCTATTCATAACAAAATATTCATCTGCGACTCTGCGGCTAATAAAGGCAATGCATCTTAATAGGTCAAGATGCATTGATGATCCTATGAGGAGGTTCCGCCAATCCCTAATGGATGATTCATAAGTGGACAAGGCAAACGGAAGACACGATAAACGTACTTAGTTTCAACTTCTACTCTTCTACAGATAATATGATTGCAATCAAATCAAAAAATGAGCCCATACCTCCTCCAAAGAAAAGAAGTCCCTAGGGCATTATTTAAAGAAGACAATGAAGAAGAAAATGTTCCTAGCAACTTTCGAGATGATGAAGACGACTGTCCATGTGTCTATAGTTATGACCTTTTTCCCGATTTTGATCGGGAAAAAACCAGTCTTCTCCAGGATAAGCCCTGAAAAAAACTGGTTACGATTAATGCATTGGTTGCATTGGGCTCACGCATCTTGTGCTGATGTTTCTAGAACAACAAAGCGTTGTCAGTAGTTTTGTAACTATAAGTAGAAAACTACAGTTGCCTGTTGCCGGTATGTCATTTTGTCCATAGCATGCGGAAAATAAATTTGGTTCATCCCAATTTATCTAAGAATATTTTATCTTTTGGTTCTTTTATTCCATAAAGGTTGATTACCAAAGATCATGGGTGTAGAAAATGACATAATTGTAATTCACTACTAAGAAGTTATGCCTCTGAAATAAAACCCTATGTCATTTTGTACGTACTTACCCTATGATAAGTCTTTATTGTAAACTTACAGTTATACCAACTGTCGAGAAAAAAAGTAAAAATAGTGAGCGATAAGTTTAGACGGTCGGAAAGGTGAGCAGGCACAAAAATCATATTGAAAGCAAGGAAAACATAGGTAGAGAATTGGAAATTAAAGAAATGGTAGGTCACATCGAATTGCCACATCGAAGTGCTGCTTTGTGATCTCGCCAATTTGAGAAAACATCACTGAGAAAAACGTACTGTCTAGTTCAAAAATCATTCTCGAAATATTTTTTTATTATGTTGATTTATTCTTGGTGATCTATCAGTATATTTATAGCTGCGCTAATGTTCGTAGGTACTCGTAAATAGGTACATTTGGGGTTTAACTTACTGGTGGACTGAGGACTGAGGGGGCGACAGCCTTGGATCCCCAGTCATCAAATTCTGACCCTAGAACGGATTTTCTGAATCATGCATGCTTGGGAAACAGAAAGAGCTAGTAAACCCAGTCCATATGAGCTAATTCCTATAGTCGGTTACTTGTAATATCACAAATAGAAGAAATAATCTTCGATTTCCTGAAAAAAGCCAACAAAGTTTGATTTTTTCATGATCAGGTTCGACAGAAGGTCTTGCATTAATTGAATCGATAATGGATCAAATGGCATATGAGTTGAATTTGGACCCATTGGATGTGAGGCTAAATAATATACCGCAAGGCAGCAAATTGATAGATTATCTTGGTGAACTCAAGGAGTGGGCCAATATCGACGTAAGGAAGCAAGAAATATTCGCGTTTAATAAGGTGAGGAATTGATATAAGTACGGAGAGAAAATATCCCTAACAAATATTCAATGGCTATTCTACATTCCATCGTTTGCTGACTAAAATCGACGAACTTCATTTGTTAGTTTTTATCATGTTTTCATTGTGATTATAATTGAGTGAATCCTTGTGAACATTCTCTTTAACTATTTAGAATAACCGCTGGAAGAAAAAAGGGATTTCTATTGTTCCAATGGCCTATGACTTCGCTCCTTTTGGCCCTATAAACGTGACAGTTTCCATTTTCCATGCCGATGGAAGTGTGTCAATAACTCATGGTGGTGTTGAAATTGGTCAAGGCATCAACACTAAGGTGAGGAAAATTTATAACAAATTCCATTTAACTTCAAGATTCTCAAAATCATAAATTCACATCCATACTTATACATGGTGTTACCAAATCAGTACGAAAGTTTTCAGGGGGGTGATTCCTAATCGAAGGGTGTCTTTCATGTGAACAAAAACTCTTAGGTGTCTCCTTGAAAAGTTAGAAGCTTTCAAAAATGAGAAATAATGTATTTTTCGGAAGAAGCTGTGAAGATCCGTCAATAAAGGGAGCAACTATGAATATTTTTCTAATTTTATTGGAATATTTCAAAGGGGTAAGAAATGCAACCCCTATTCGATTCATACTAGAACTTTTTGAACAAACAAAATTTCTTAACTCACAAATATGTGTTGAAATGAACTATTAATCGAACGCATCTTCTGTACATGGAATCGAAAAAATCCAGTGGCCTTTTTATTGGTAGCACATACCCACAAAATGCCATTTCTTCAACTCTCCTTTTTCATTTTTGAAAGCGTGCGACTTTTCTCGAAAAAGCCCATGATTTTTTTGCATGAATGATCTCCTTTAATTTTCGACAAGGAATCACTCCCTGAATACCTTCGCACTTATTCGGTAAGAATCTGTATAACCCTAACTTTACTTTTTGCGGTATGAAAAATGGGTATCATGGCCTACGTTCGGCTGCACGAAAACTGCTACGAAAGATTTGTAGGCCAACAACAACAATTTTTTTTGTAAACACTCATATATAACTTAATTCTTACAGGCTGCTCAAGTTTGCGCTTACAAGTTCAATATTCCACTAGAAAAAATCAACGTCCTTCCGAGCAACACAATGGCATCACCGAATTGTGCAGCAACTGGTGGTAGCATGACCTCAGAAGCGGTTTGCTATGTGAGTACGATCCTGTTGACTTCAGAACATATTATGCACGTCCGAAACTCATAAAAGTAATGATAGTCGCATAAAAATAAAATGTTTTTTTATTGTTCACAGAAACGAACATTATCATTAAAATATTTTGGTGGTGATCACTCATGGTTCAATGATTGACTAAAAGAGATTGAGATCCTTTCCAAGATCCTATTATATTCCACAAAATTTGTGCAGTTTGAATAAATCTTTTTGAGCGCTCGTTCTACTCGAACGGGGGTTTTATCATTTCCTCACGACATCTGTAGTTTTCGAATATTGAGACGAGCAAATTTTCAAAAGACTAGGTCGACTCAATGATCACGAATCCGTGGTAAAATTTAATTCTGTCCGTCCGGTCCTAAAAACAATAACTCCCAAACGGATCTCGAATACCGAGGTTTTTTCTTCATGATAATTTCAAACATACCGATTGATCGACATGAAATATTGCAATCATATGTAGAATGACGTGTCTAAGCTACATGCTTAATCGGAACCATATGATTTATATGAAATGTAACAATAGATGCTTTGGAAGCCAACATTACTCGTGTTATTGCTGGAATAAGGCCTGAATTACTCGGAAAAGTGGTCCAAAATTGATCTGGTCGAATGCGGTTCCTCAGAACTAGTCGTGGTGGATATATGCCGGAAATTATGTTTAAAACATAAGTGTCATAAAATTATCTTTCGAATAAAAAAAAATTGGCTTCAATCTTGATATTTAAATGTGTTCTATTTCAATTTAAAGTTCTATCACTCTAAAAAACACCCGATAGTTAGTTTCGCATTCAAGAATTCAAAGGAAATAGTACATTGTTTACCGGGAAGGAACAGCCTTACATTCCTGGACGATCGTGAAGATTGCTAAGTCGAGGCGTAAGCCGAGACTAAGCAACACAGAGTCCAGGAATGTGGCTTTTCCTACGAGGTAAACATACTATTTTTCCGCAAATTGTTTGAAATTCGATAGATTTTAATCAATTTTGAAAAAAATCGCGAATTATTGCATTCATAAATAAATGGAGCTTTGAAATTCGGAATGGAATTGGTTACGTTAATATGAACACGTATTGATGCTGAATTGTCAAACTTGACGAATATTAATTTAAATGCTGGTCTTTTCGAAGACAAAACAGTGTAAAACGATAAGTGATGATGAATTTTCCATTTCTGGAACTCCCCCAGAGCTGTTTTAGGCAGTGAATACTGCTTCATTAGAATAATTACCAAAGAAATCTAGAAAAAAGTATGAATATGCTTATGTAGAACACTGACAACCGTAAGGAAATATCATTTTTCTACAACCGAGCCTAACTAACTACTTTCCCGCATTGTTTTCGATTCGGAAAGTGTCACTTTCCCGCACTAGTGTGGGAAAGTTACTTTCCCGCACTAGTGCGGAAAAGTAACTTTTTTCTATGTGTTGAATTTGGGTATAATAATACCTTCAACATGAAATCTCTCAATCTACTTACTTATATATTTAGTTAAATATTTCAAATTATGCAGTTTCATCCATGTCAAACTAATTATTAATGCAGATTTCCGTTTGAGAATTATTCATAGAACTTATAGTACATGGAATGCTTTTACCAGATCAAAAAGTGGGTAAACATCTCAAGTTGGAGGAATCTCTAAATTTCCATGTTCCCATGGATACGACCTGTCACACCGAACAGAAACACAGAAATGTTTGCCGAAATGCCCAGTGAATCGGATCTTGACGATTAAATTCATAGTATTTCTGTGTTTCTATTCTGTCTGACAAGTCGTAACCAAGGCAACATGGAAATTTCAGTATTCCTCCAACTGGAGATGTTTATCCACTTTTTTAAGCTGAGCAGCAAGGCTAATGGCATTCCATGTACTATAAGTTCTATGGAATTATTGCATTTTCAAAGAGAACTTGACATCCTTCAAAAATTATGACTGGCATACATGGATCTGTGTATTTATTTCTATGTCACGGTCTATGATTTTCCGCATAGAATCCCAAATTACTTAATTAATGTGTCAAAACGAATATTTGAGTTGTGTAGAAGTTTTTTTTCATTTTATAATCCGGTTGTAGAAAAAATATTGTTCCTATCTTGAGCGGAAAGTACTTTCCCGCACTCGATTGCTTGCCCGAACTCCGCTCCGCGTCGTTCGGGCAACGGCAATCTAGTGCGGGAAAGTACAACTTTCCGCCCTTGATAGGAAAATAACTATTCCTCACAGTAAGGAAACGAATATTTCCTAACAGTTGGGAAATCTTGACTTTTTCTATGACAAATTTTGTTAGGAATGTCAAAATTTCCTAGCGATTTGTGGAAAAAAACATTGACAGCCGTCAAAAACAATTTTCTTGTATGATTTTAAGGTCGGGTTGTAACTCAGTAGGTTAACCTCTGGTTTCCCTTGAACATTGGCGTTTGATTGGGTTGTTGTATGACAGGAATCTTGAAGTGACTCAACCTTACTTGGCAGGTTAACCATTGGTTTCAAGACCAACTGGTTAACCAACTGAGTTACAACCCACCCTTAGAAAGAAAGTCCCATGAACGTTTCGTTTTCGAAATGAAGGATGTTGAAGTTTCAATTGTTTTCATGTTTTTTTCTCAAGGAATCTGCATTTCACAAGATATTCTACTGAAATTCGGCATAGATATCACATTTCGATTGCAAATCTCAAGAGTGAAATTTGTTCATGAACACTGTCCCCTGTTTTCCTCCAGAATTTGATTTTGGTGAGCCACTGTTAGTTGTAATTTATTGTAACAAGAAGCTTCGTTGTTACACCAAACTTTATGTTCTCGTGTAGTCTTATCTGCTTCTGCTACCGATTTCGAGAAAAAAATTGAACAATTTTCCCAAAATCCTCCGAAATTCAAAATTGTCAGTTAATACAAGTGAAACCTATAAACTGGGGATCGGGTGGGACATGACTGATGTCCACCCTGTCCAATGTCCAATCCAACTGTTTTCATCATTTTCGTTCAAATACCTACTCCCAAAAACACCCAGTTTACGCTGTATTTCGATAACGAAACGTTTGTGGTCCTATGTTTATGGAACTTTTTTCCTTATAGTTATGCAAAGAATCTCACCTCTTTGTTTGTACCTCCAATTTAGGAACACCCTTCTTCCAGAAGTCTTACAGATCTTCTTGACAATATAAATATCTGATTAGACCTACAATTCAATGATGCAAATTTCAGGGTATAGACAAAGCTTGTGATGATCTGTTAGAACGCTTGAAACCCTTCAAGAAAGATGATTCTCAGACATGGGAACAATTAATCCAAGCCGCATATGCAAAATTCACCTATCTGTCTGCAACATGCCAGTAAGAACAGCAAGTACTCAATTTATTATCAACTACAGAAAATGTACAATTTCAGATATTCCCCAACCGCGCCTTTTGTGAATTCCTACTTAATTTACGGATCTTGTGCTGCAGAAGTCCTAGTGGATGTATTGACTGGTCAGCACATCATTACAAGAGTCGATCTGATTGAGGATACTGGCACAACACTGAGTCCAGAAATCGATATTGGTCAGGTCGAAGGGGCTTTCGTAATGGGGGCTGGATATTTCACATCAGAAAAAATTGTTTTCGATGCAGATGGCAGGCAGTTGACGAATAATACCTGGTTCTACAAACCTCCGGGGCCTAAGGATATACCTGTTGATTTTAGAGTAAAGTTTCCGAAAAATAATCCCAATCCTGCGGGTGTTCTTCAGTCTAAAGGTGAGATAACTTTAATGTCTGTATACATTGTGATGATGGTGTAATAAGAAGGGGCTTTTTTGCACCTTTTTTTTATTGAATATAAACTGGAAGATGAGGATGTTGACTGCAAAACAAACTTCATTCACTGGCGAACTCTAGAGGGAGTGGGGGAGTGGCCCAATGTTTGATAGAAAATTGAGAACTAGGCTAAATTGAACTTTCTATCTCATTATTAATATTAGGGTTCTCATTCTGAAGAGCTTCGAAAAGTTCAACATATAGCAAATCTACTTGTTTCTTACAGCTGTTGGTGAACCACCATTGTGCCTTACAGTCAGCATTCCTCTGGCCATCAGGCATGCGGTGGCAAGCGCTAGACAAGATGCCGATAAGTCGAAGCCAAAATTCTTTTTATTTGGTGAGTTTGTTATATCTCCAGAAGTTATACCTCTTCATATAATTTTTTTTTCGCAGATGGCCCAACCACAGTAGAACAGACTTTCATGAGCAGCTTGAATAATTACAAGCAATATACCTTGTAAAGATGAAGTGGTGTGAACTTAATTTTATGCTTTTTGAGGTTTACGGCTGTGGGTTCTGTGACTAACATTTTTTCAACGTATTATATTTGAACTTATTGTATCAATAAAATTTTATTTCTTCGACCTTGAATTATTGTCAACAGTTGTAGAACATCCTACCACGGTTTTCTATGTTTCTATATTCGCATGTCGAATTCCCGAAATTGAAAATAAGATACGGATAATACCACAGACATGCTTATTTCATCCCATGTTTCTCAATAGAAATATTCACTTTCATTTCATTGAAAGCGTATACGTTGCTTATCTGAAAGAACGATGTGTCTTTTAGCTATTCAATTGTCATATTATCTGAACCACTTTTCATCAAGTTATTAAACTCGGACCGTTAATGAAAATTTGAAGTTTTTCGAATAATTAATTTTTGCATAATTACTGACAGAGTGACAGCAAATACCTACAGATACTTTAGGGTATGAGCTTGCTTTTTGGTTCAATCAGCTATTATCCACATCAATATTACTATATTGATTTACGCAAAAAGCAAGCTCATACCCTAAAGTATCGGATCTGTATTTGCTGTCAGTATTTATACTGAGGACAATATTTAGGATGGGCAAAAATTACAAAAAACTGCACCATTTCGAGGTGGAATTCATAAACCTTCAAATGTTTTTCAGATTAGTGCATTCGATTTCAGAAACCGTCATTCAGAAATGGTCATTTGAAATTCAGTTTAGTCACTTTTAGTTCAGACATCGTCAATTTGAATTCATATTAGTTATAACTTCTGTTCAGTAGGAATAACTGCTCAAAAAATATGAGGTTGAACAGCATCTGTCTTTCATCATATTTATGGTTGAGTAAAGAAGATATTTCCGATTTTTTAGTAAAGACGGTCCTGTTATGTGATAATATTGAAACTCTTTTGCTCGTTTGTAGAGAAACGTTGAAATTTGTCAAACCTCAATTCGAGCATGCAATCTAGTTATGTTAATCTCTATTTTCCAATTTTTATGTAGAACAAACCGGTTCCTTCGAAAAATATTTCTACTTCAGTTCATCACAATAATCAGATTTATTGCAAGTTTACTTCCAGTTGCTTACGCAGACGTCGAAAGGTAAGTGTACTTTGAATTTGAAGAATAAGTCTTAACGACAAAAATCTAAGTTTGCTTTGGGTTATAATTTATAATTTGAGTTTCTGATGAAAATGTGGACGGATATCTTCATATACAAAATTTGTTGCAACTAATAATGGAACTATTTTGTTAAATTATGAAAATAAACTCGTAAGGTATTTCAGTAATCCTGCAAACATTCTTGACAGGCGTTTGTTGACTAAATAGTTTATAAAATAGTTATTAACTCACATCAATGTGTGTAGTGGATAAGGGTAGGTACTAATTTTCCATAGCCCGAAATGGAAATTTACCCAACATGCGTTTGAGTGTATTAAGTCACTAAAATAAATGGTTGGCACGTCTATGAATGAAGAAAAATGAAAAAAATGTATACCATTGTAGGGAAGTTGGCGGGGCTCTATACCTTGTGAAAAACTCATTTATAAAGAAGGTTTCGTTAATATAAGTGTATTCTGCGTTTAATAAATTCAAGGCAGATAGACTGGGCTTACGGAAAAATTTCTTACCACCTTTAAAGTTGAAACTCGTTAAAATACACATTGCGTCAGCAAGAGGTAGGTAGGTACGGATAAAATAGCGCCTAAACTATACCGTGTCGAAAAAAACTTATATGATATGGTTGTAGGGTTGACAAAAATCTACAAACTAAAGATAGTTTTACATATACAGGGTGCGCCAAGAAAAGTTACGGAAAAATATATAGTTTTTCAACTGGAACACCCTGTATTTCATGGCATAATTCTTTCGAGGACAACAAGAGCTTTACACTTGTACCTGATTTTTCAAATTTCGTTACGGCGTTGCCACATAAACCGTATTTTTAGGATATTTTTAGTGTTTTAAGGGGTTCATAAATAGTATATTTCATTACTAGTCCAGAAAGTAAGCTTTTTCCGTGCGTGCGCGATGTGTCCCCGTGTGAGGCGGAGCCGAACACGGGAACTCGTGCAAGCACGGAAAAAGCCTTTCTGGACGTGTAATGAACGATATTTTTCATTACATCTCTCTGAAAACAATAACACGGGAAAATTTTTCAGCAGAAAGCATTTCGATATTGTGAAACAATAATTATTCAAAACACTGACATCTACTGTCACGCAATCGTTGCTCTGTGTCTCAGCATAGGAATCATAGGATGCATCTATGCCTCAGAGCACCGTAAAACTTTTTGCGGTGCGGCCGCACGGAAAAGAGTCATTTTCGATGTTCTAAATCTACATGTATTGTTATGATAGGGTTTTCAGTGCGGTGTAATGAAAAATTCTTATAGCAACCGTTGTTTTCAATCTAGATAAACGAAATTTCTACAGTTTTTAGCATAAGGCGTCAGCTTCATCATTCGGTAAACGTCTGAAGTTTTTTTTTATACAGAGTTTCTGATATAGATTTACCAATTTACCCAAATTAAATATGCGATAACTCGATTTTTTCAAATGAAATACTCTGTATTTTTCTCTCCCATGAAATTTGTTTTTCAAATGTCTAGGTACATTTCTTACAAAGAATGCCATATTGGCGAATCCAAAGATCGAAGCGCCCTCTTTCGGCACAAATATCCAAACTACGGAACAAGTAATTCTTTGAAATCTTCTATGTTTCGCGTGCTTTTGAGCTATAATAATTTGTTTCATATCCAGGTATTCTTGAGTGATATACCGAAGTTTTTATAGTGTTCTGAACAGATAAATTAGTATTAAAATAAAAATTGTTGAGAAGGTATTTATAACAGTGTTATTCATTTAAAATATTATTCACAATGTTATCATGGTTTAGGTTACAAGGCGTGTCGTTTGAGTCCAATTTTCTGGTGCAGTTTTAACTGCTGAGGAAGGTTAATACCATAATTATCAACAAGATGATTATGAAATTGATCATCGTAATTCAAGTTACTGAGTTGAGCCTTCAACTTTCTGTAAGACAGAAATTAAATAAGGTGAAGTACAGGGTGGGGCAGAAGAACCTATCCGATTTCAAATCCCTTTTTCTCAGAAGAGAGAGCAGGTAGAGTAGTGGGGTAAAAACCGTTAGAAAGCTGGTTTTATGCCATTTGTCAGTAGTCAACATGCCTTGGTCTGGTGAACATCGTGCTTTTGTTATTGAGCGGTTTATCGAATGCGGCGGTTCGATAATTGCTACACAACGTGCTTTTCGAATTCATTTCGGACTCGGGCGTCATGATCCTGTTCCACATCACGCTACGATTAAAGTGTGGGTGTCAAATTTTAGACAGACGAGTTCAGCATTGAAAAAGAAGTCGCCTGGACGTCCCAGGACAGCAACAGGACCTGAAAACGTGGCCAATGTGAGAGCCGCGATTGAACGTTCCCCGCGTCGTTCGGCGCGAAAACATTTGCTCGCTTTGGGGATTTCCAACCGCAGTATTCGGCGAATTTTGCACCGGGACCTCAAAATGCATCCCTACAAAATGGTTGTTGCACAGAAATTAAGTGAAAGGGATTTTGAAACCCGTACGAACCTGTGTCGCGATCTCCGAGAACTGCCAAACGACGATGTTGTGCTCTTCACGGACGAAGCCCATTTTCACCTTTGTGGCGCCGTAAACAGGCAGAATTTTCGATATTGGAGTGACGAAAATCGAAGGTTTACCAGCATCGACCAAGGACCCTTCTTGCTTTACGAAGGGAAATTGCTCGGGCAATTGAAGAAATTCCTGTGGAAATGACGGTGAAAGTCATGGAAAGCTACCGCGAGCGCCTAAATAAGTGTATCCGCTCCCAAGGACGACATTTGAGTGATGTGCTTTTCAAAACTTAAATTTAAAAATGGCATAAAATTTGCGATATGTTAATAAAAAAAATTTTTTGACAAGCTGAGTGGTTTTAATTTTATAACGTTTTGAAATCGGATAGGTTTTTCTGCCCCACCCTGTACCCGAACAAAGGGATTCATGTTTTAATGCTAATGTTATATATAATTTTAGGCCAGTGGATTGATTATTTGATTGATTGATTGATTTGCTGACGGACAAGAGACCGGGTTAGCACTTGGCCTCCCTGTGACACTGCGACCAGCTTGGGTCTATTGTATCACTCTTTCGTCAGTGGTTCCTCACGAGAATAGGTTCGTGTCCTTTATCAGGTTCAGTAGCCTGTTTATGAGGTTTTTCGGATTCATTCCCATTTCTGGGTTGATTTCTCCGGATTGATTATAGAACACTGAGTAAGCTGAGTACTAGTACTGAAAGAAATTGTATTCAATTGTATCTGCAATGATTTCAATTGCTCTTCAAGGACAAATAAAAACTGGTCTGTACGTTTTCATGAATTTCGTAAAATAAGAGGCCTTACTGGCCTTAACACTATGTATCACTAATGCCTTTGCTATACTGGAAAAATTGGAATGAAGAATAAAAGCATGGTTAAACTATAGATGGAGAAAACTTGCTGAAAAGATTTTCGTTAAATGTTTCTCGAACTGCGAAAAATATTTTTAGTGAATATATTAAGTATTTAGCAAATATTTTGGTGGTTCACATTCTGATCATAGTTTAGGCAATGTAAATCTTTTTTTGTGTTGCTATTTTGTAGTATATTTCCATGAAAATAAAGAACATTCAAAACAATAATTTATTTACTTAATTTCCATCGAATACCTCGTGAATTGTCGATCCAATTAGAAGCGAAAAAAAGTCAATTTGTATAACAAAATTTTATAAACTCAACTCTGCACTGTCAATAATACATTAATTCACCGAAATTATCCACAAAATCATCAGGAGAACTAAGAAAATCACTTAAAATAATCTGTTTTACATATCAAAACAACGTAGCTTCAAAAGCTAAGTTTTTGAGATATTCCATATATTTGAGTATGGGACATACTTCGTAAAAAATATAGACATTTGAAAAAAAAATTCAGGAAAGCGAAAAATATGAGATGTTCCATTTGAAAAATCGAGTTATCGCATTTTTTATTTGAGTAAATTGGTAAATTTTAAATTTATACCTATTAGACACTGTGTATAAAAAAAAACTTCAGATGTTTACCGAATGATGAAGCTGATACCTCTAGTTTGCCACTGTAAAAATTTCGTTCATTTAGAATTTAGATTGAACACAGCGGTTGCTATAAGAATTTTGATGAACCTCTTAAAACACTCTAAAAATACGAATTATGTGGCAATGCCGTAATGAAATTTAAAAAATAAGGTTTAAGTGCAAAGCTCTTGTTGTCCTCGAAAGAATTATGTCATGAAATACAGGGTGTTCCATTAGACAAAATTACCTATTTTTCCATAACTTTTTGTTGACGCACCCTGTGTATGTAAAATTATTTTTAGTTTATAGATTTTTGTCAACCTTATAACCATGCCTTATAAGTTTTTTACCACACGGTACAGTTTAGGCGCTATTTTAGCCGTATGCCTTGCTGACGCACCCTATTATACCTATAGGTACCTAAGTAGTTTTCAGCGACAGAAATGTTTAGTTGGTTTTCAAGAGGAGAAGAAGAAGTTCAGAACTTCGATCTCGAGAACAGAACCTCAATTGAATTCACAATACAAAGAGAACTACATATCGGTAAGATCCAAAAAGAAATTCAGGAGTACCAAATCATTATAAGCAAATGCCTTTCAGTTAATGCTCTGGACATTCTTCCAAGCACTACTCTCAATGACTACCTACGCCAAAAAATGTTCTTTATGGGCACAAAAAGGATGTGCAACGAAGGTGGATGTGGAGCTTGCGTAGTAGCAGTGAAAAAGCCTGGCGAAGACAAATTTCTAGCTGTTAATTCGGTAAGTTTCGATAAAACGCATATCGAAGATTTTGTGAATATCGAAAAAGATTTTGGTTGCAAGCCAATGGATATAATTAGGTACAAAAGTGTCCATTCAACATTTCGATACTAGTATTTCGAATTGAACCCTCTTTATTTTCAGTGTCTTGTATCAGTTTTGACATGCCACGGTTGGAAAATAGAAACAATAGAAGGCATTGGTGGTCCTTTGACAAAATACAATCCCATCCAGGTCGCCTTGGCCAATTTCAACGGCACCCAGTGTGGATTCTGCTCATCTGGCATGGTAATGAATATGTTCGCATTATCGCGAAACGGAAAACCAACCATGAAAGAAGTTGAGAATTCGTTTGGTGGTAACATATGCAGATGCACTGGTTACCGACCCATTCTAACAGCCTTCAAATCGTTGTGCAAGGATGCTTCCTCCGATTTGTTGGGCACGTATCCTGATATCGAAGACTTCTGTCTCTTGGACCCAGAAACCATTGAGGAAACATGCATGAAAAAGAAACCGTTCAAAGTGAACTATGGGAAATCTACATGGACAAAAGTGGTAACATTGCAAAGTCTTCTGGATGTTATAAGGAAATTTGAAGATGAAACATATTTGCTTGTAGCGGGTAATACTGGAAAAGGTAAAACATAACTTAAATTTGTGGAAAAAAAACATAACATTGTGTTTTCCTGATGTTACCATGAAAACTGCGAGAACACTGTCTGTGGCAATGTTTTTTAGAACGCCTTCGCATGTTGTTCTGTGCTGATAAGTTGTCGTTTATGAATTGTCTGATTTGTGTTTGAATTTCAATTTTGAATAATAATGGTTCGATTAACGCAAATGCACCAAATAATTTTACAAATAATTGGTTACGGAGGTAACACCCGAACACAAAGAGAATTAAGTCCCTTGTTTCATGCCTTCAGTTTTAGGAATATTTTCATTAATTATTTTATCTCAAAGTTCGGGGACAGTACGAATCCATAATTACTTCGTTACATTGAAATAAAAAATGAAATTGGGAATTCCGACACCCCTCCCACGCCCCCTGATTTCTACAGCTCTATTTCGAATCCTTACAATCTTCAAAAGCTGAGCTTAACGGAAATGAGTCGTTTCACTACCACGAAAAATCCTGTACATGATAGGATTCTAGCATTTTTATCATCAATACTATTTTAAGTTTGATAGTCGGGTATTGCAGTCATAAATAAATGGTGGTAAACTACTCTCTCTTTATTGTTTCCAAGCTTTCGGAGCTTTACAGTTCCTTCATCAGGGATGCTAAAAAGACAACCGTGGTGATAAGTACAATATTACAAACATAATATGTCATGTGTCACCTACCACAATGCGAGATGAATAAAATCAAATAACTTCGCCTATGATACATTCAGAAATATCACAAAATACCATCCAATGTGCCAACAATACTATTAATTGGTCAAGGGTGGATATAGCTCTTTTTCTTGGGGGGTGGTAATATGATTGAAAACCTTTAAATCAGGTACACAACATCCTCAAATAAACTTTGAAACGTAATTTTTTCTGAGGTCTTCGATGCTCATGGGGGGGTTATTACCCCCATTACCGACCCCCCATAAATCCGCTCTTGCTATTGGTCATAAGAAATATAAGCATTGTTTTCTATGACAGGCGTATACAGACTACCAAGACCTTCCTACTATGTAGATGTGATTGATGTGAAGGAACTAACGACATACAATCTAGGAGAGCAAGTCCTCAAAATAGGTGCGAATCTGTCCTTATCCAAAACTATGGACCTGTTCAATCAGACAGCGAAGTTGAATTCGAAATTCGACTATTTGAAAACCATGGCTGATCATATAGACTTGGTTGCTCATGATGCAGTAAGAAATGTGAGTCTGGCCGTATTCAAATCTACTGGGTGTTCCTAAATTGAACGTACAAACCAAAAGGGGAGATTCCTTAAGTTAGTTTAAGAAAAAAAGTCCTTTAAACATGGGCTCGCAAAGGTTTCGTTTTCGAGATAGAGAGTGACTACTCTTTTCAGAAATCATAATTGGTCACCCAGATTTATACTGTTTTCAGATTGGTACACTAGCAGGAAACTTGATGTTGAAACACATGCATAATGAATTTCCATCAGACATATTTTTACTGCTGGCAACTTTCGACGCAACACTATTGATAGGTAAGTAAAAAAAAAGTTATATATACAGGGACAATATTAAAATAACTTTATAGTTGACATAAATGAAACCGAGATCACCAAAACTTTGCCAGAATTTCTCAAAATTGATATGAAGCAAAAAGTTATCAAAACAATTCAACTAAGAAGTTTGAATGATCGTCATAAATATGAAACATTCAAGGTAACCATGAACACTATAAGAAAATGAAATATGAGCAAATTTTGTGGCTTATTGTTTTCACAGATAATGCCCAGGGCCCAGAATGCCCATGCATTGGTCAACGCAGGATTCCTTTTCAAGCTAGATTCCACGGACAAAGTGAAAAGTGCAAGCATGATTTTCGGAAACATAAATCCTAATTTCATTCATGCAGCAAAGACTGAAGAGTACCTAATAGGAAAACATCTTTTTGATAACAACACTCTTCAAGGAGCATTCAAGACACTCTCAGAGGAGCTCCAACCAGAATCTAACCCACCAGAGCCAGAACCAGAGTTCAGAAAAAAGCTTGGTTTAGCTTTATTTTACAAGGTTTGCTTTTTTAGGTTTATCCTCATTTACTTTTAGAATCTTCACAATTCTCGAGCAATCAAAAAAACTTCATAATAAACAATCTCTAACTTTTCCTCTGAGGGATAAGTTTATTCAAATTTCAGGCTATTCTCAAAATGGCCCCTCAAGATAAACTGAGTGCCAGAAATACAAGTGGTGGTGCTCTTCTCAAGAGACCAGTATCTAGTGGACTACAAGATTATGATACCAATAAATCGTTATATCCCCTGACTAAACCCATTCCCAAACTAGAGGCTCTCGCTCAAACATCAGGTAGTACCCAAGTATCCCTGAAATCGGCCGATTCCAAACAAATTCTATTTCAAGGTCAAGCCCAATACATTGATGACATACCAAACCTTCCTCATCAGCTTCACGGAAAATTCGTCCTAGCTGATGCACCACCTCATTCCAAAATAGTGAAAATTAGTGCCAAAAAAGCTTTGGTGAGTTCCTTTCGAATTATAATAATCCACACTCATACCAAAATTTTCTTCAACTTGGAAGGCTGTGAAGGGAGTTGTTAGGTTTTTCACCAAAGACGATATTCCTGGAGAAAACAATTTCTTTCCCAAAGAACTGGGGTACGGGATAGTTGAAAGATTATTCTGCGACAAAGTTGTAGAATACAATCAACAGCCACTAGGACTTCTTGTTGGGACTGACAACGATGTTTTGTCGGAAGCGGCTGATTTGATAGAGGTCGAATACACACCTCCGAAAGAATCACCTTTGATCACCATTAGAGATATATTAGCAGCCAAAGCCACTGACAGGTTGGTTAAGGAGAAGGTGCAAAAACCGGTTAAAACTGGTAGGTATTTTGTCAAATTATTTGTGAAATAAAATATCATAGCAACACTTAAACTCGCCAACTTGCAAGTTATAACCCCTTGAAGTCGAATTTTATTCAGTGAAATCTAAATTATGGGTCTGATTCTGACCAATTTTTGTTTCGGCAATCTTGGAAGGTCAGTATGATTGAAATCTCGGCATAGTGTAACTATTCTAGTGGTTTAGCTATGCTACGATGCCACTATGGGCTTTGAAGTGCATCAGGCACGGCTCTCATATTATGGGTGACGTCTTCAACTTGTTCATCTTGGGACTTTTATGTGGGTGATTTTTCGTGAAATGGTTTATTTTGATTGGTTCTGCATACTGTTAAAAAATGTATTATACAGGGTCTTTCACGAGGAACCTCACCCATATTTATACGGGAAACTACTGAACGTATTTTCATGAAATTCAGCACTTATAAGTATTTCACGATGCTGATGAAATCTAAAATATTTTCAAGGCATGAGCACCTCCGGTTTTTCCGGAAATGACGTCAACTTCCGTTTTTCAAATTAGAACACCATTTTTTTATTGCAGAAATAGATTCCTTAAAAAATTTCAAGTTATTTTGATGTAACATTTTTCAGTTTTGGTTAGAAAATTCTCTCTGAGCGCCGAGCGGGAAAATTCGAAAAAAAAAATCGAAAATAGAGCTCCGCTGAAACAAGAATAACTTCGAGGTTTATGAATGGAAAATTTTCATTTTTAGGATTTTTCAAGATGTAAGATTGATGTATCCACTTTGAAAATCGAAATCGCGATTCATGATACAGGGGGTGAAAAAATTGCTTTCAAAGTTAGGGATGACAAAATCGTGAAAAATCAATTTTTTCAAATTAGAACCCCATTTTTTTATGGCAGATATTGAATCTAAGTTAAAAAATAATGTGAGTGTATGCATCACACCCTTGCCCTAAAATCGTCTTGAAAAATCCCAAAAATGAAAATTTTCCATCCAAAAACCTCGAAGTTATTCTTGTTTCAGCGGAGCTCTATTTTCGATTTTTTTTCGAATTTTCCCGCTCAGAGAGAATTTTCCAACCAAAACTGAAAAATGTTACATCAAAATAACTTGAAATTTTCTAAGGAATCTATTTCTGCAATAAAAAAATGGTGTTCTAATTTGAAAAACGGAAGTTGACGTCATTTCCGGAAAAACCGGAGGTGCTCATGCCTTGAAAATATATTAGATTTCATCAGCATCGTGAAATACTTGTAAGTGCTGAATTTCATGAAAATACGTTCAGTAGTTTCCCGTATAAATATGGGTGAGGTTCCTCGTGGAAGACCCTGTATAGTGAACTATTTAATTTATCGCAGGTACTGATGTCAAATATAAATTGAAAGGCCAATATGACATGACAGGTCAATATCATTTCCATATGGAATTACAGTGTTGCCTAGCTGTTCCTTCCGAAGATGGATTAGAAGTGTATCCATCCTCTCAATGGATGGATGCTATTCAAGTAGGCCTAGCTAAAATTCTCAATGTGCCCAATAATAAGTGAGTAATTTTGTATAATGAGTAACAACCATAAACCTTGCTATTCAATAGACATTCACACAACTTATTTTATAAGTAACCAGCAGCAGCCCGTCCCAGCTTCGCCTGGGTAGAAATTCCTGACGAAGAAAAACGTGTTGATAAAATAATTCAAATTCAGTTCTGAAAAGAACTTTTCAACTAATGCTATGAAAAAGGAAAAAGGCTTCTGCTTCCGCTTCCGCTTCTTAATTAGTCGACCGCGTGTCTGAAAATTGATCCACGCGGCTACTCTTTTATAGATATGCATGGCCCCCTCTCACACTTCGGTGCCCTCCCCTACCCGCCTACCTAGCACGGAGACGTATTTAGATCCGGTCGTGCGGTTTCATCTTCATCACTTCAACCTGCCATATCTTTTGATGTATTCGTTGTAATTGCATGATGTAAAGGACAATTTCGTTCTGAATTAAATACTGGGGATAAATAACGTATTAAGTTGGATGGGGATCAGTACCCTATTCAAAAAACGCACTCCCAAATAGTGCATAATTTTGGAAAACATCTGATTACCATAAACAGGTAATAGCAAGTCAATCTTGAGAAATAGATTCAATATGTTATCGCGTAATTTTTTGTATAACTATTTAAGAGGTACATTTCCGTCATTCATTGTATCCACGAAAGTCTCAGGGTTCTTGCAGCGCACGTGAAAATAGCTGATTATGGCTGATTTTTTTGTAATTATTATAGTAGTTATAGTAGGTTTGTATGTAGCTTTCCAAAATTCCAAGGGTGAAAGAATTTCTGGAATCGGTCCAGTAGTTTTTGAGCCAAGTCGTATCAAACACACAAAAATACAAATCTTTCCTCTCTATAATATTAGTAGGGGAGCGAGGGGCTTGTTGTAACAGTTTTCATGAAAAGTGATAAATCTTGAGATCCATTGATTAAACTGCTACCGAATGAATATGGATGGATGCTGTAACTCTTCCTCTACCAAATCAAGTAAAAATAATACCATAACTATCGGTCATTATTTCACAATCAATTATTTTCTGGAAGAAGTGCGGTGTTACAACTTACCCCGTGCTTGGGGCAAGTTGTAACGTCTACTGGGGCAAGTAGTGACGACGAAAAAAGACAACAATAATACCTCTGATCATTTATTCTTTGTTTATTTTTAACGAAATTAACATCTTTCCAAAGTAGGTATCATCTAATTCTTATCGAAAATCAACTTAAATACACTTTTTAAGAAATCAACACCTAGAAGTTGAGTAATTACCAGTTTTACTCAGTTAAACACTACTTTCAATCATCATGGCACTTTTAAATCACTTCTTCGCTTTGTGTTGCCCGCTCTAACTTTTTTTATACACCCTCATCCAAAAAAAAAAAAAATTTAGGTATCTAATCATAACTTGGGGCATGTGTACCACGTTACAACAAGCCCCGGGATTTTGTTACAACTAACCCCATGGTATGATTTTCAACATTTATCAAGATAACTATTCGAACAATTTAGCAATCTTAAAAACTGTTACACATTATCCAAGATAGATAAATTTGAATAGAAATAATGAACAGAAAGTTTGAAATCAGTCGAAAATATTTACGCAAACCAAAATTTTACGACAGTACAATTTTATATTACCTGGCAAAAATGAAGCACGAGCACACTTCAGCTCACTGCGCAGGCTGGCGGGATACAAGCTATGGCAACATTATGCGGCACGGTTTATAGGTAAAATCGTGTCAAAGAAATACGCTAAAAAAGTTTAAGATCCTAGTGAAAAGAGCCTGTTACTACTTGCCCCTGTTACAACAAGCCCCTCGCTCCCCTACCTATACAGGGTCTTTCACGAGGAACCTCACCCATATTTATACGGGAAACTACTGAACGTATTTTCATGAAATTCAGCACTTATAAGTATTTCACGATGCTGATGAAATCTAAAATATTTTCAAGGCATGAGCACCTCCGGTTTTTCCGGAAATGACGTCAACTTCCATTTTTCGAATTAGAACACCATTTTTTTATTGCAGAAATAGATTCCATAGAAAATTTCAAGTTATTTTGATGTAACATTTTTCAGTTTTGGTTGGAGAATTCTCTCTGAGCGGGAAAATCCGAAAAAAAATCGAAAATAGAGCTCCGCTGAAACAAGAATAACTTCGAGGTTTTTCGATGGAAAATTTTCATTTTTGGGATTTTTCAAGATGTAAGATTGATGTATCCAATTCAAAAATCGAAATCGCGATTCATGATACAGGGGGTGAAAAAATCGCTTTCAAAGTTAGGGATGACAAAATCGTAAAAAATCAATTTTTTCAAATCAGAACCCAATTTTTTTATGGCAGATATTGAATCTACGTTAAAAAATAATGTGAGTGTATGCATCACACCCTTGCCCTAAAGTGGATATTAACTCAGAAAATATCCATTTCAGGGCAAGGGTGTGATGCATACACTCACATTATTTTTTAACGTAGATTCAATATCTGCCATAAAAAAATTGGCTGGCTCACTTTTGTGTAGATAATAATAATAATAAAAAAAAGATTCATCTGTAGAAAAAGCATTCAAAGTTGTTTCAGAGTTTATTCTTGGAAAATAAATAACCATAATTAATATAACAATTCATTATTCAAGTTAAGTAGATACTTCCAAGAAATCATCTATCAGAAATGTTGGTAAGTATACCTTTTGTCATAATATGAGGAGATTACACCCAATATGGAAGTGTTCCATTTACCAACATGGCTGGTTTTCCAACATCAGGAATTGTAACGAACAAAAAATAAGATCTAGTAAATTATTTCAAATTGCTAGCAATACCCAAAAGATCCTTCGATCACAAATACCTACATTGAAATAATACTTTCCTAACCAGCATATTTAATAAACCAGAATGAAGTCTAGAACAAAGTAAGCATTTCTGAAGTTTGAAACAAACTTGGCATTCAAGAACAAAATATTTATCCAGATTTCTTGTCTTATTTTTCGATCATTCACAAACCTCTTGTTTGATCCTATAGCTGATATAATTACAAAATTACAAAAACATTATAAATCTCTTAATAAAAACCCACATGGTTCCGTAAATTTTTCAGTACGAAGACATTAAAATTCATCGAAAAACAGCAACTTTATCGAATGGAGGTTATTTTATTCTCAAAATTATTCTCAATTGATTTATCGATCTATGGTTTTAAGAGTTTGTTTGTTCACTCCGCTTTGAGAAAAAATAGAAATGATATCGATCTATTCACGGCGTTTGCAATAACCGAAAGCGAATCAGAGAGGGCTGAGAGGATAGATCGAATACTAACAGAGAGAATGTAGTGTACGTATATGTAATCACCGAACGCAATTATACTAAATACATCTCGAAGATCTTGAATTTTACAGGATTCGTATAAAAGTTAGAAGACTAGGAGGAGGTTTTGGTGGAAAAATATCCAGGAATAACATAATATCCTGTGCAGCTGGACTAGCGGCTTGGCTACTCAAGAAACCAGTGAGAATATCATTGTCTTTGAAAGAAAACATGGGATTCATCGGAAAGCGATTTCCATTTTCCGTAGACTACGAGGTTGGCGTGAATAATGGTGGTGTTATACAGTACCTCAACTGTCAGATGTATGGAGACCATGGTGTGGGTGGTAATGAACAAAACTGTTTGGAATACATTTTCAGCACCATGAATGGAAACTACAACAACGAGCCTTTTGATTTAGTTTACTACAGAACTAAGACTGACACCCCCGCTTCCACATGGGCAAGAGCACCAGGTTTGTTGAGCTGCTACTTGCTTATAAGTGTATTATTCATTTCTTCAGTTCACTATAACCAGCTACAATTTCCTCATCTCATTTATCTTCTGATATCTCTTCAGATATTGTTGTAGTCTGTTTCGTTTGATTTCGCCTTTCCTCTTTCATCCTTTTTGTCCCTTATATTTCGTTTTTTTTGGGGGTTTTGATCTTTGCATACCATCATCGTTCTTAAAATTTTCTTAAATTTTTCTTCGTCTTCTTCACTTTGGTCTAAGTCATGCTTGATGTGTTCTTTTGTTTCCTCTTCTTTTAATCTTTTTAATCTTATATTTTATCGATATTTTTCAATTTAAGATTGAATCTACATATCAGTGGATTGTTCTGAATTTATATCAAGGAAAAGCTCTATCTTGATATATCTCGGTGTTTCCGTAAGTTTGCATTTTTTCGTAGGTTCTTCAGATGGATTGGGATTCATGGAATCTCTAATGGAGCATATTGCACACGAAGTGAAAATTGATCCTCTCGATGTGAGAATCAATAACATCACAACGAGAAAAGAACTTTTTGACTATATAGGCGATTTGAAGGAATGGGCGGATATAGATGAGAGGAAAGTAGCTATAGCAAAATTCAATGAGGTAAATTGCACAGAACAGAAAGTCTTTATTTTCATGTCGAGTTGGTATTACAGAATCATTTTCATTGAATCTGATTCAGTTCAACAACAATTTTTCTTCTCCATTTTCTACAGAAAAATCGCTGGAAAAAGAGAGGACTGTCCGTAGTGCCCATGGCTTGGTTATTTGAAATGGCTGGTCCAATAATGGCCACAATTTCTATATACCATGTAGATGGAAGTGTGACTATCAGTCATGGTGGAATTGAAGTCGGTCAAGGCATCAATACTAAGGTAATGATAATCTTATTCTAAAGTCCTGAGCGCTAATAGAGAGATATGTTGGATATTATTTCAGGCAGCTCAAGTTTGTGCCTTCAAATTCAACATACCATTGGAAATGGTGAACGTTATTCCAAGTAACAATATGGTTTCCGCCAACAGTTTTATTACAGGAGGTAGTTGGACTTCCGAAGCAGTGTGCTATGTGAGTTTGATTTTATAATCAGTAGGATGTAGTTGTACGAAGCATTACAAGAATATATCTTTATTTTACAAAAGAAACAATCTTAGTTGCACGAAGCTGGTTTATTTTTATATTAAGTTTTAAACTGATTTATTTTATGCATATTTGTATTCAATATTTAGGGTGTAAGTACAGCATGCGAGGATTTATTAAGACGATTGAAGCCATACAGAAAGGAAGATACTTCACAAAGCTGGAAGGACTTGATAAATGTAGCCTTTGCCGATTACGTTCTTTTAACTGCGAATGCCCAGTAAGTACCTAAGTCTACTCATTAGTCTAGTCATATAATTTTCTACTTCGCAGGTATTCACCAAAAACACCATTTCTAGAAAATTATTATGTATACGGTGCTTGCGCAGCTGAAGTTGAAGTGGATGTACTCACTGGTCAACATCAAATAACAAGAGTTGATTTGATAGAGGACACTGGTACTTGTCTGAGCCCATATATCGATGTCGGCCAGGTGGAAGGTGCTTTCATAATGGGTTTAGGTTATTACACTAGTGAGAAGCTGGTGTTTGATAAAAACGGAAAAATGCTGACCAATAATACTTGGACTTACAAACCACCAGGAGTTAAAGATATTCCAATCGATTTCAGAATCAAGTTTCCTAAGAACAGACCTAATCCTGTTGGAGTGCTACAATCAAAAGGTGAATAGTGGATGTCCACAGAATTAAATTTAAGGGAATCCCAACACAAATTGAACTATGGCATCAGTGTGATTTGTTCAGTTCCTAATACTCTTGTGTTTTAAGAAATTTGAAGATGAATTTATTTTTAAGCGGTTGGTGAGCCTCCATTGTGTATGTCGGTCTCAGTTCCTTTAGCGATCAGGAACGCTGTAGCTTCAGCAAGAAAAGATGCAGATCCATCAAAACCAGCATATTTCTATTTTGGTAATATTTTACTCTTTAAGTTTATGCGCTACGTCATTTGAAAACTTTCATTATAGATGGGCCAACTACAGTAGAGAACACTTTCATGAACACCCTGAATAATTATACGCAGTATACATTATGAAAATATTAATAATGGAAAAGAGAAGAGGAAAGACGAGAGGGAAATATAAAGGAAAATAACATGTTACGATTTAAGTTGAATAAAAAAATGTGGATGGAGAATAATCATTTTATTTTCAATAATCCTATCGATATCCTTTTGTGGGACACTGGTCACTAACTCACCCACTCTATTGGAGTAATATAAAGCTCTATCGTCTGAATCTTGCACCTTATCAGTTTTGGTATGTCGGACATTGAACAATAGTGGTCCTAAAAGCGATCCTTGTGGTACGCCAGCCATAATTTGTCAAGTCGTCGATTTTGTGTTGGCTATTTTCACTCGGAACTCTCTGAGTATGCCTGTAGAAGGCTTATTAGTTCTGGTGGGAGAATCTTCATTTTATATTATGCAGGATTCCATTTCGATCAATTGTACAAAATTGTTGCATATTTCCCCAAGTTCGTGTGTGGGACGCTTTTAATGTGCCCAAGATAAGCGTGAAACTTTTGCTATGCATTTGATTACTTCCATGTGTAAGCTTTCGAGTCATGGATGTGAAACCTTTATCTTATTATTGAAAAGAATCCATGAGTGCATTTTTAGATTTGGCAGTTTTACCATTTCTCAGAATAATATAAATGGATCAATTCAGACTCAAGTGTTTTCTTTATACCTTTTCATCTCTAGGTGTCCTCGGGCCACCAGGGGAGGATAATTTATAATGCTTAAAGGAGCACTCGTCCTTCGCTTATTTCATTGACGAATGAGAAGTCTGAAGTATAACCGTTTTTCTCAAATACACATTGAGGGCAGAACCGAGAATTAACGTTAAGGTCGTTAGCATAAAGGATAGCAATATCATTTCAGATTCACGTGGCACCATTGCAGAATCATACTTTGTTAGTTCCAGTGGCGTGGTGTTATCGGTATTGAAGAATGGAAATGAAATTACAACTCTTTTTGACGAATTCACACGATGTTCCGAACATTGAAACAGATTTTGAGTAAGGTAAGCAGAGCGTGAGTAGTGAAATTCCAAAAATCGAAGAATCCACGCCACTGTTACTTATAGAATGATAAGATTATGACATTCCTGTGTAAACACAAATCAGGATTCAAAAAGTCCAATTTGTCACAAACTAGACACATAGGAACCATTTTTTCAACGTAATTATATTGCTATAATATTCAGAAATAAATCCAAATTTCACTATTCATACGCGATATCGGGATGACAACACTGTTCGAAACGTCATTAGTAACATAAAATTGAAATAGCGGTACGAATCAATCAACTGGCCACATATTCATAAAACCGTGCTGCCATAGCGTGCCCATTCATGAAGCCGGACTCCCACTACTCGTGTATTTGGCAAGTACGCAATTATTTGCGTATTTGGCAAGTAGACCAAGTTTCGAACTTGAATGACAAGTACGGCGCTCTCACTACAAATAATTGTACAAGTATTGCCTATTGGCCGAGTGAACCACTCCCACTACATGCCAAATATAGGCAAGTGGCAAATATTTGTCAAATACACGTTCATGTGAAGAATGCACAATATTTGAAGAAACAAATACTAATTTCGGACATTCACGAACAAATGAGTAAATGAATTTCAATCTGAAGTAGGTACTTTTCATTTCGATTGAGAGTTAATTCATAAGAAAATCCAAAGAACGTCACAAGGTTGCAAAAATTTCTACTATACATTTTGATTCCGTAATAGTAAAGTTATACCCAGTTTAATGCTGATGATGATTTTGAAAATTGGCTTCACTATTCATTATTGAATGGCGCTTCTCTCTCCTCTTTTTATGGTCTAAGGAAGACACCGTATCGTTATTTTGATCTTGAAGAAGATTGAACCTGATCCAAGTCAGTAATTTGGGTATGGTGACTCTGTTAATACGACAAACTGTCAGAAATGACTGATGAAAAAAATGTATGTTACCCTAATATGGTAGGCGCTCAGGATCAGAAAAAGTGATTCAAGAAACGGTCTCGCTCAAGAGTCAAGTCTTCCCTGATGACGACAGGCGAAATGTTTCCGAAACGTCGGAAATTAATGTAACATACGGTCAAGAATTTCAAGACCACAATTTGATTATCAACGCCGTTTCGAAGCTTATCTACTATGTGGCCGCATTTTATCGATTATATCTTAGCTTTCAGCACTCGAATACAGAGGTCGTTTAAATGCAAGAACCGACGACGTGGGCGTCGCGACGCAATGTTGATAACTTGTCAAATTGTGAAGTTCCATTGACAACTTTTGAGAGTACAGTGTGTGAGCGTATGAATTTTCGAAATGTTCGACCTTGATTATGATTATTTTCTGGAGGAGGACAAAATGTGAGTTGGTATTGAAGTGCAAGTTTCCTGTGAATTCAATCGATAACATGAAACATATTATGGTTTTAATATGGAACAGAATACCGACATTCTTCACTTCATCGGAATGGATATACTTATGATAAACTCATTTTCTGAGATATTCTGAGGAAATCACATTATGCAGGGGTTGAAAATTCAGCGAAAAAGCGAATAAAGTTATAAGGGACAAGGGAGTCATTGTATATGTTTCGAATAATCGTCAATTCTATGAATTTGTGGGAGAAATACTGGACAGTGTTTTCTCCACTCAATAGTAATTTTCAAGTATTAAGCCAAAGAGGGCCAAGTTCTTGGAAGAGGGTTCTAACTATCAATATTTGTGTATAATATTGGCCATAGTTTTTCTGTAATTCTGGATTGGGTAGACATCTGAGTATGGTTTTTTTCAGCCTTATGAAGGCACAGTATTTTCGCATATTTCCTCAAATATCTTCCAATTTTAAAGTATTCCTTCGTCACTGAATTCCATATGATACCGTTCAATATTTTCGTCTGGTACATTATTTCAACGGATGTCAAAGAAGTAGATGTGTGTGTATTTTAATATATTTTGGACAAAGGTCATGTACCTATATTCCTGTAATTTTCAATGAGAAATTCAATGGTTACCACTTTTTTGATCTTGAGGATGACCTTCAAGGTCAAATTCTTTTTCAAATGCCAACCCTCTGTTTAGATAGAGGCAATCGAAAGTATTTTACCTTCAAGTATGGTTCTCTGGTCGTATGACCTCAATGACCTTGTAACTTACTGATGGTCATTGAGTTTCCTCAATGACTGTTCGACCTCCTTGAGGTTTTATCCAGGACATTATGTATCCTTAGTTTCCAACTGCTCATCTGATGGTGACCTTTATTTTGACCCTGAAAATGAGGTTCAATCTATCTGCTCTAGTCGTCTCTTTTCGAAAAGAGGTAACTGTGGATATTGCCTGCAATAGAATGTTTCCTATACCCATACCGTAATGTTGCCTGCATAATGAGTGCTTAATTTTGAAAAAAACGTCCACTTAAAGCAATGATGTGATATAAGGAGCTCCTGAGTGTTCGTACATTTTCTTTTCAGGTGAATCCGCATTTTCCAGTGGAAGAAATCTATTGAAAGAAAATTCTGAAAAATATAAACATAAGTAATTCATAGAGTACCAACAAATGCAAAATATTTCTTAGTTTTTCTCACCACTAACATTGTTGTTTTCTGACTTCATACTACAGTTCTGCCATGACGTCCAGATATATTTAAATCATTTCTATCTTGTGGATAAGTATGAAATTGACTGTGACAGACAAACGAACAGAAATGCGAATGAGAAACTAGCAGTTAAGTTCATCACATCATTCATATATTCGAAAACCATCAAACGCACCACGAAGAAAGCTTACAACTCGAAAATACACCTTATCAATAAGCTACCTCGATAAGATTCACCCAGGAAAATATCAAATGTATGTTCATTACTTCGCCAGTAATTCGAATTGTTTTACGACACCCGCATTGTTGTGCTTTATGTTCGGTGAATTTTCGAACAATGGCATATTATTACTATCCAGTGGTTGATCGGAATGAGTTTGTGATGGAATTTTACGAAGATCGAAGGTGAATATTTTTTTATATGCATTCCACCATCAATAAAGGTGAAATTAAATCTACTCGTACCACTTAGGTATATCAATTCATTTGGGATTCTTTAAAATTATCTGTTTAATTTCAAAGGTTCTGCGTACCTATATGCTTTTTTGCTTAGTAAAATTCTGAAATCATTTTATACCCAATCATTGCCATTTATGCATACAATAGAGATTCGATAGAGACTCTACAACAGTAATGGACGATACTATACTAGTTCTGAAACATATATGGTGTTGAATAATATCAACAAACTTCAATTCCACAAAATCTCAATATTGGTAAATAACAATATTGTTTCGCCACAATGTTGCTCCATCAGGTTTACATTTTGAATTGATGACAAAATCAAGGATATCGTCTTAAATACACAATCACTGAACATGGTGAAAAATACAAAACAGTTACAGTAAAAAGGCAGTCAGTTATATTGGAGGGGAATCTATCCACATCTGTTTACTCATTCGGAAAGGGATGTTGACACATGGTACATGTTACAAATTCATATAAATTGAGGTTTTCCACATTGAAGGTAGTTTTTGAAATACTTAAATAATATTTTAGTGATCTAATTACTCTCATTAAATTAAATCTATTACCGTTTATCACGTGACTGCAAACACGAATGAGAATACGTGACGTCACTGTTCTGTAAACAAGCTAACCTATAACCTTACTGTCATCACGAGTACGAAGAGTAAAACGTATCACCAGCGAACTATTTCACGATTTAAAATCATTTCCAAAAATAGTCAACATCCCTATTGTACCTGTTGATTTCGAAAGATTCTAGAGCTATTTTCAGTATGCAGAATTCCATACTGTTGCAATTGTGTCCGAATTCTTGCAAATGGTTCGCATATATTGAATGAGAAGTGTATTTCTATGTATAAGTTCTTTGGCGTTCGTGTATATTACCCTCTTGAAGAATCTTTCGGTTTGACCGATTTAAACAATAGGGCAATGTCGACTAGTAAGCTTGTAGAATCCTTCGTTCATTATATCTGCTGTTCCATCAAAATCTAAAAAGAGGCACTGGCATTGGGTCAAGGGCGGTCCTAGGCTGATTTCCTGGGGGGGTAATAATTGAATGAACAATTGAAAAGACAATAAAACTTTTTTTTTTATTAGTTTTTCATTAATAAAATTTAAAAAAATCGAATGTTGTAGTGCTCGGGGGGGGGGGGGGGGGGGTAATTACCCCCTTTACCCCCCCCCCCCCCCCCGTAGGACCGCCCTTGCATTGGGTTATACGGGACCTAAACTGAGGATTTCTAAAGCCCGGGGAGGTGAATCCTCCATTACACAGACCGAAATACTGGCTTTGTACGTATGCGCTCAGGAGTGACTTGAAATGATCCCCAAATCTTCATCACCACGCACACTGCACAGCCAGCCTGCACTGAGGTCACTGGAATCACATTGCCATTAGTTTCTATTGCCATGACACCGTAAAGCAGTGTTTTTCAAACTGTGGGTCGCGACCCCCTGGGGGGTCGCGAAGCTTCTGTAGGGGGGTCGCCAGAAGTCGGGAGAGCTTTAGTAATAGAAGGTTGTGCTTTTTTCGGAATAATCAAATGATACAATTCTTCTTTCATGGAACACTCTTATCTTTCCGAGATATGAATTTTTTTCATCATTCTTCATAAACAACCCCCCAAATCTCCAAACCTAGGGGCTGACAAACTATAGGTCTTCTGTATTTAATTCTTTCGGCATTCAAAAAACACATATTCGGCTCTGATGGATGGGACACTCTCATTTTGTCGAGATATGAATTTTTTTCATCATTTTCCATGAACAACTCCCCAAATCTCAAACCAGGGGGCTTACAAACTATGGAATTTATTATATTTTATTCCTTCGGCATTCAAGAAACACATATTCGAATCAGATCGTGGAATACTCTCATTTTTCAAGATATGAATTTTCTTTACCATTTTTTATAAACAACCCTCCAAATCCCCAAACCTGGGGCTAACAAACTATGAGGTCTTTTGTATTTCATTCTTTCGGCTTTCAAGAAACACATATTCGAATCTGATCGTGGAACAATCTCAGTTCACCGTGATATGAATTTTTTTTCGTCATTTTTCATAAACAACAACCCGAATGTAAAAACCCAGGGGCTAACAAACTATGGCGTTTATTGTATCTCATTTTTTCGTCATTCAAGAAACGCATATTCGAATCTAATCGTGGAACACTCTCATTTCTTCGAGATAATTAATTTTTTCATCATTTTTCATTAAAAAACCTCCAAATCTCTGAACCTGGGAGCTAAAGGGTTTATTGTGTTTCATTCTTTCGGCATTCAAGAAACGCATATGTATTCGAATTCGAACGTGGAACACAAATCTCCAAACCTAGGGGCTAATAAACTATCAGGGATATTGCGCATTTTATTCTTTCGGCTTTCAAGAAACACATATTATTCGAAGCCAATTGAAAAACGCTCCTATTTCCAGTAGGTAACAACAGCAGTGAAGTTTCACTTTCTTCTTTCTTCAGAATCCATCAGCTGGAGCTGTTTGCTGAAAATTGCATGTTTATTCAGTGTAAAATCAAAATCACGTTTTGAGGCTCGCCACACACTTTTGTTGCTCATAAAAAAATATAATATATTTTTTTTATTCTACAAGCAGTTATTTGTTCTAAAACAACTTCACCACATTGAGAGGATTAAAAATAATATGTAAAATGCAATATAGATTCATATTCGGGACTATGGAATTTGCTATTTTTCATGTCAAAAACTACCGATTTGAGAGAAGAGAGAAATACACTGAATGAAATTTGTGGAAAAATGTTGTATGTAGATAGAAGTTCGAAAGAAATCCGTCCGTTGATTTTGACTCCAAAATATTTGGGCCAATCCATCTTGCATCAAAACTAAAGTTCTTCGCGATAATTACCTTTAATTTCTCCTATAATCTCTGGTCGCGCATATCAATTATATTCCTACGCCTATTTTTTATTGATCGAACCATAATATCCTACGCGAAGCCATATAAAGCTCTACCCGACCTTATCAGTAGGTGATAAACATTTCCTGGCATTATAACAGAACTTCTCATTTTGCCATTCAGAAGGCAATATTTGAAAATTTCAGTGGTTGGTAATAAACGTGTATTTGGTATGTTCTCCGTCGACGCTCATTTGACTTGGTATCTTAATTATGACAGGGATAACTACTATAGGAACCGACAGTTTTTCGATGATGGGGAGAGATCTGTACTTGAGAAGCTAAGCAAGTAATTACATTTTTATTTATAACTATCAAGCGATTCAGAATATGACACAAAATTTTTAGTACCTGTATGAATCTTTGAGTGGATATCATTCATACAGTATATCAAATTAAAAAACACATTTGTTTTTGGGTAAAAACAATGTGATTTATGAAAATAATAATGTAATTATGGAATATAAAAATTTTCCAATCCAAGTTGTTTTCACTTTTGGAACACCCTGTTTTGCGGTTTATCGAGAACACATCCGTAGTTCAATGAAGTAGGCATGAATCAGAAATAACAATTATCATTCAAGAATATTGTCAAAATGTTTAGGAATATTTTCAAAATGAAATCCTTCAGCTACCATACATTTCTGTATAGTTTAACATTTAATTATACCTGGATCGTTCCTAATAATTTCGGAAAAGTTTATAGTTTTTTCTATCAATTCTTGGCGAGATACAGCAAACACAAGTTCTTTCTTTGGTCCAAACGAAATAATCAATAGGATTCAAATCAGAGGACCTTCGTGGCCATGGAATAGGATCTCCTCTCTCCACCCTTCTGAAGCCGTTTTAGCCATTAAGATGTTGGCGGGCAACCAAAAATTGAATTGAAATGTTATTTTTATGGCTATTAAATTAACAAAAAATTTTAACGAACTGAACGGTTAGCAAAATTGTGTACCTACACATTCATCTTGTGAATTTAGACCGTATAAAACGATTGAAAAATTTAGGAAATTTTGTATTTGCCAGCCCAGAACTGATTCTTTATCAATAAACCGCTAAACGGGATGTTCCAACCCTAAGAACAAATTCAGTTGGGAAAGTTTCATAAGCTGATTCTAAAAACAGCACGACTTTATGAAAATGCTGTAATGCTGTATGATGTGTAAAGATGCAACTTAATCAAGCTCCTTATTTGATTGGAAGTCCTCTAATTGTGTAAGGAAAAATCTTTTTCGTAGTTTTCCTCCTCAGTAACCAAGGACTGAATATTCCTAATAAACATTGTATATGTACATTCAATACTTCCACCACTAAACAGATTTCTGAACATATTTGATTGAATCGTTCAGGTTATATGCTTCGGAGTGAATTAAGTTTCAATATGAAGATAACGAGCAGATATTAGAAGACCGGAGACATCACTGAAAAATGCTAGTGATATAAAAGAACTGCAGCTAGAACTCGCTGGTAGAATGGAAAATCTGTTGCAACTGTGAGTACTGTTTGATTCATTCATCTCAATAATAGTGAAAATGATTCTGATATCAAAGGGATGCTGAAGACATCATCCCACCAACTGTAAAAAAGAAGGAAGAAGAAATTGAAGTTATCGAAGATGGCAAAGAAGAAGAAAAAAATAAAGAGAAACAGCATGATTTTTTCGGAGCATATCCTATCATAATGAGAGAAAACCAAATGTAAGTTTTGGAAAAATATCGGTAGATTATACTTAGGTAGATAGAATAGTATAACATAGGTACAAAAAAGGTCGATTTCTTTCCATATCATGATAATATGTTATATCGAAAAGAGAATGGTTGGATCGATAATGATTTTCACAAATTTCATCTTCAATAAGTAGAGAAAACTGGCGATTTGAAAAATTTCGACCCAACATTGAATGTATATTCATTTAAAATATTTTTTTTTGGACTATTTACGTCATCTTAATTTCCACCAATAAGAAACCAATTTTGAATTAAAAATATGGTTTCTAAATGGTAAAACTGTATAGCAGCAGCTGTCAGCAGTTTTTTCGGGTTTAACCGCGGCAAAACTTGACGGTTGTTGTCAACGAAAATCAATAATACATAATGCATCCAGAATAATCATGAAATAGTCTTGTCAAAAACCATTCGGGTATCTTATTTTTCCTGTGACTATTCCACTCATTCCATTTTTAGTGAGTAATTTTCCTTAGCAACACTTGTTTCTCATCGATAAAACATGGTAACGGGCAAAATCAACAACTTGGTTTTTCAGCGACTATTTCCCTCGTCTTAATTTCCACCAATCAGAAACGCGCAATTTTGAATCACAAATGGTTTCTAGATGGAAAAATTGTTTGGCAGCAGCTGTCAGCAGTTTTTTCGGGTTTACCCGCGGCAAAACTTGACAGTTGTTGTCAACGAAAATTAATAATACATACATAGATGCATCCAGAATAATTTGTTACTCAAGAAATAGTCTTGTCAAATACCATTCGTGCATCTAATTTTTCCTGTGAAAAAAATCGAAAAAACACAGTGCGAAGTAATATTTTTTTAACAAAAAGCATTCGTGCAGGTGCAAAAATCCTCGTCTTCGACTCGGATTTTTGTTGCCACCTGCACTCATGCTTCTTGTTAAAATATTACTTAGCAACGTGTTTTTTCGATTTTTTTCGGAAAAATTGGATGCACTTATGATATTACTTATGACAAAATTTTTGACGTTTCTCAAATTCATAGATAGCTTCGGGAATGAATACCATAGAGAAAACAAACAACGTTTAGTTGATCTATGATGAATACTTATTTGTCAAATAGCGCAATACAAGCCCAATGTGACCATCTTCAGACACATTTTCTCGAGAAATAGTCATTTCGAAAACCACTCGAGATGAAATTTAAGCAGGTAAAATTTCTCTCTTGTAATATTCAAGTTTGTTGCTTCTTGGCAATTTCGCTCATGACATTTTTCCAAAATCACTCGCCTGACGGCTCGTGATTTTGATGTTAGGGGTGTTCGAGTTGACGATCGAAATGCTCCGAGCGCACTCCACGTCTACTTAAAAGTTTTATTTCTCAAAAATAAATTCGAATTTCTGTCACAATACAATTCTTCCGTTAGGTTAGGTAAGCAATCTTTGACTCCACCGTGTTCGATTTGACAAAAGTGATCGGGATCTCCTCTTTCTACTGTGTTCACTATTCTACTCGCTCCGCCGATCGTCAACTCAAACGCACCTACAAATGTCATTCGCGCAATTGCCGAGAAGCAACAAACTTTCATTTTACAATCGAGAAATTTTGCCGGCAAAATTTCATCTCTAGTGGTATTATATATGACCATTCCACTCATTCCATTTTTAGTGAGGAATTTTCCTTAGTAACACTTGTTTCTCATCGATAAAACATGGTAACGGGCAAAATCAACAACTTGGTTTTTCAGCGACAAAATTTTTGACGTTTCTCAAATTCATAGATAGCTTCGGGAATGAATACCATAGAGAAAACAAACAACGTTTAGTTGATCTATGATGAATACTTATTTGTCAAATAGCGCAATACAAGCCCAATGTGACCATCTTCAGACACATTTTCTCGTGAAATAGTCATGTCGAATACCACTCGAGATGAAATTTAAGCAGGTAAAATTTCTCTCTTGTAATATTCAAGTTTGTTGCTTCTCGGCAATTTCGCTCATGACATTTTTCCAAAATCACTCGCCTGACGGCTCGTGTTTTTGATACAAATGTCATTCGCGAAATTGCCGAAAGCAACAAACTTTCATTTTACAATCGAGAAATTTTGCCGGCAAAATTTCATCTCTAGTGGTATTATATATGAAAAAATTCGAAAAAACACAATGCTAAGTAAAATTTTTTTAACAAAAAGCATTCTTGTTAAAATTTAACTTCAAAACGTGTTCTTTCGATTTTTTTCGGAAAAATTGGATGCCCCTATGATATTACTTACGACAATAATTTTAATAATACTTACTAGGCAATTTCATTATTTTATTTTCTCAAGTGATAGATCTGTCGAATATTCTGATAATAATGATTTAATGAATTAGGACCCAAAGGTCCGAAGCTCGGTCCGAAGTTCAATCCCGAGCTAGAAAAGAAATTTTCTAGTCTCGGTAGGGGCCACCATTCTCATTGTTGGGTCAAAAATTAACATAGCTGTGCCTAAGATGGCGTAAGGACATAGTAACAAAGCCTTCACAGAACACAACTGCTTACTCCGAACTCGGCGCAAGTTACAAGCTTCGAAGCTTGTAGTTTCAGAGGGGTCTCCTCAGGAGACCTAGGAGTAATCAGGATAAACAATATATCATATCATATCATGAACTGAATAATATTCTCATCATATTCTCATTGGGTGTTCTAAGTTCTAATTGAAGTGAAAATATAATATTAAATATTTTACAGGAGCACATAATGCACGCTAGTGAAAACTTCCAATCCCCAAACACCATAGATATGAGTAAATAAGTCTTGTCTTAGGATAATTGAAAAATGTAGGGTTTTCAGATTGCATGGATTCAAATTTTTGCTTAGTGTAGCATAGATGCTTGATTTTCGATCATTTTTCCGATGATGACCAATTTGAAGAACATCTCCACAAAAATTTGATTTTAATTGGCCAGAATCTTTGAAATTATTGGAAAAATGATATATCTAGAGTAAAATTGAATTATAGCAATATTTTAGATGGATATGAATTTCGATTTGTCATTTTTTTCGAATAAAGAATTTTGATAAATACTTCCTGTTTTTTTATAGAGAATATAAGGCTAGAAAGTAAGGCTAGTTTGTACTTATACCTAAATGTACACATAGTCATTATTTTCTTCAGGAAGAAATAGTTCAAAAGTCATTCCAATCGTTGTTCTTTCTGACGTTGGAATTTACCATGTAGCTAACAAGTAGTGAGTACAGAACAGAGTGTCCCAGTGGAAAGGATATATGTCCAAATAACAGGTAAACGAAAAGATATAAGAAAACGCAAAAAAACGTCTAATTTGGTTTGACAGGTGACATATTTTGATGCAATTGACACTCCCCGAAAGAACTGCCCTAACGGTAGGTGGCTACCCTCGGTGAAAATCGCAAAATACTTCTAGCGATAAAGAGTCATTTTATTAGAAAACTATAAATTTTAAGGAGTATCTGATGTAGAAACAAACTTCTGATAATTCAAAGACCTCTATAGAATGAGAGAAATAAATGGAAAGTTGATCATAGAATTGTGGATATTGAAGTTAATATTATTAGTCTGATAATGAAGTCAAGTTTCTTCCATTTCATACATTTTTCGTAATCCAAGAGAATTGAAATTCCACTCAAAATAGCAGTAATTTTTGTAAGGCTTCAAGCGAACACCCTGTTAGAATTAAATTTTAGGCAGACGCATTTTTTGCATGGAACATTTTCAATAATAAATAAACAGATTTCAAATAATGAAATATTCTTCTTCATCACTGGGACACCCCGTTTTTCATTTCATTTTTATGTTCAACGAAAATGTGGTGAGAAATGTCTAATCCATTTGAACAAAAAAAAATGGAATCTGCATAGCAATATTTATTTTCTGAATCTTTCCCAAAAACCAGAATTATGATTTTATTCAATCAAATCTCGAATGCATACACAAGCCTTAACTTTTGCAGGGGGATGACCATTACCTCAGGCGGTGTCACCATCAAGAAAGACACCAACAATCTCATAGGCATCAGTATCGGTGGTGGATATCCCTTATGTCCATGTCTTTACATTGTTCAAATCTTCGACAATACAGCTGCAAGTCGCGATGGAACTCTCCAATCCGGAGATGAACTCGTCTCTGTTAACGGACAAAGCGTCAAGGGAAAGAGTAAAACAGAAGTAGCGAAGATGATTCAAGCTGCTAAGGTAACATTCATTGACATCACTAGTGAAATTAGCGATGTAAAATATTAATATTAAACTCAGGAAGAAGTGACCATCAACTATAACAAACTGCATGCTGATCCCAAACAAGGAAAAAGTCTGGATATCATATTGAAGAAAATGAAGCATAGGCTTGTCGAAAATATGAGTTCATCAACTGCTGACGCCTTAGGTTTATCTAGGGCAATCCTGTGTAATGATACGCTAGTCAAGAAAATGCAAGAATTACAAGATACAGAGTTAATGTACAAGGGCTTGGTCGAACATTGCAAGGGATTGATAGTGGTAGGTCTAGAATGTTCCAATGTTCGTACAATTTGATCGACCTTTTCGTCATCGACTACTTTAGGCTCATTTGGAGTTGAGTCAAACAGTTAAGGCTATTGGAGACGTTTTTGGAGAAATAGCAGCACGTGAACCACAGCAGAGGGCCAGTGAAGCTTTCCGCGTATTTGGGGAGCAGCATAGACAAATGGAGACAGCCAGCGTGAAAATCCTCAAGGAAATCAAGCCAGTGAGTATAATTCTCGAAATATTGGTCTCTTTCATTGTCCTAAATCCGAATAATCATGTTGGATAATCGTAGATAAACGATGGAGTCTTTCTGTAATAAATCCTAATTCGCAGGTCATCAAGGACATGGGAACTTACCTCTACAAAGCTATTCCAGACACCAGATTGACAGTTAAGAAGTACGCAGACGCAAAATTTGAGTATCTCGCCTATTGTTTGAAGGTGAAAGAAATGGACGATGAAGAATGTAGCTACGCTGCCCTGCAAGAGCCTCTTTATCGCGTTGAGACAGGAAATTATGAGTACAGGTAATGAAGATTGCTCAATACTCATTGTTGGAATTCTTGATATGAGAATAAAATCTTCTTTCAGACTCATATTGCGATGTCGACAGATGGCGCGTGCCAAATTCGCAAAGCTTCGTTCTGATGTACTGGTTAAAATGGAACTGTTAGATAGCAAGCACGTCCAATCTCTCGGAGGTCATCTTTCCAAGTTAATCAAAGGGCTTGCACAAATCCATTCGAATCAAGCCGAAGTGATGTCAGGTCCTTGCCTGTTTCCTGTGGAAGTTGATCTCACCAACAATGCCTTCCAATACAAATCGACAACGCCACTCACACAGGTAAATTTTTTGAGCGCGAAGTTTTGTTGGCCCCCCTTGGACATCGAAATTGACAAAAATCCCGTTTTAGAAGTTCAATCAATCCCTAATATTTTCAATAAAAAAATTTCATTTTAACCGCGCAATTTTTGTCCCCGGAGTTTTTCAAAAACGCGAAATTTTTGTCCCTGGAGTTTTCCAACCGCGCATGGCTATGTTCAGGGTGCTAGCTTTTAGTGGAATAACTTAATTCGGCAATTTGCCCTATTTCGCCCAATAATGAAGATACATGTTTCTTTGTTTTCGAGATACAGGGTGTACTAGGGAGCAGTTGGACGAAAATTATAGAAACAGGTGGATTGGACACTGGATTTTTATGACAATTTCGATTTTTTCGATAGAATCGTTCACAATTTTCATCTCGAAATCGGTAGCAGTTACGAAAAAACTCTAGGAGATCATAAAGTTTAGTATAACAACAATGCTTCTTTTAACAATTTTTCGAACTAACAGTGGTTCAACAAAAAAAAAGTTCTGGAGGAAAACAAGGAAAAAAAATTACCCAATTTCAATGTATTTTTTGAAAACAATTATTCATTGCAAATCCTTAACTCCTGAGTCATGTGATCCTAAAGTTTCCTAATGGGAAAATAAAATACAACATGATGCATGGACACAAGCTTCTGTGGAAATTGATGTTTGTTATTATTCAAGACCTTTTGTTTACATTTGTTTATCCCTTTAATTTTCACAATGAATCACTCCCCAGAAACTTTCTATGTAAACCTCATCCATTGTTCCAGTACTTTCTTCAATCTCAGATCGTTTTTTTTTAGCTCAATTGGTATATAGATTTGTTCCAATTATTTATTCCGAACTTCAATTCAGACTTCAGCATGATTATCTCGAATTGTTCTAGGAGAATGAGGATGATGACGACGAACTCTGCATAGAAAATGGTGAAGAAGTGAACGAGAATGAGGAACAAAATTTGATCAGCGACCTGTTAAACTTTTCTTGCGATGATGAAACCAGTTTTCCTATATCTAACAATCCAGCAAATGAAGAAGAAAGTCCGATGCCGAAAGAACCCAACTACGATGTTATGGATAATTTAACTTTATTGTCAACGTTGAACATTCAAGAGCAGAGCTCCGTCAGTTCTCGATCAGAAAATGCGTTGATACCCAATTTAGACTAATGAACAAAAATTGGATTGGATTTATTGTTTTCTTCAATCGAAATATAGTTACTCATTTTGTATTCGTTTCTTTTTCACCTCTGTAGATATAAGGGAAGAATAAGGGATGATCATGACAGAAAAAGCAGTGCTGAATAGCATCGGTAGCTTTTTTCTATGAAGTGGTAGTAAGCTATACTCCATTCACTTTTATAAAGTATCGCGGTTGGCCATGATTTAGGTTTATCAAGTTTTTTCCCCTAGAACAGACGCAGGTTGGCTCTCGTGAAAATTAAGCGACATTGCCAGGTCTCTTTTTCAACTTTGTAAATGGAGTTAGTTCTTCGAAGATTTAACTGTGGCGCAGGTTTGGTAGAACTACTACATTTTCATGCTGGAGTATTTCAGGTTGTGCAAAAATGTATTTAAATGTCTTCTGAATTAACATAATATTTTCTCAAATTTATTAATTTCCCCAAGTAAATGAACATTTTGATGAAAACGTAATTACTACGATTTTTTAGCAGAAACGACAACGTTGTGGGCGTATCTGACAGTGCAATGACCATAACCTAACATTTTCAAAATATACGCGGTAAAATGTGTCAAAATTTCATGGCAAACCACGATACTTTATAAAAGTGAATGGAGTATAGGCTGTGAGCACGATGATAAAAGCTCTGTAAGGGTGCACAATAGCCCTTAAGGTCGCAGTGGACTCTAACCCCTTTTCATCGCCCTTTTCACTTTGAACAGTTCAAACTGTGGGCGCATTCACGCTATTGAGCAGTAGGCATTTGTCATCAATTTTAAAGGATGCAGAATAAATTCTGAAGAATTGCTTCTATCCTCATTTTTCATTAGGACCGTAAAAAAGTCCGTTCAGAGATACTATAGTACCCCAGGTAATGAAAATAAAGCATTCCATCTTGAAATTCAATGTTAAAATTATTCTAGAGTTAGGTCAGTTGAGGATATACACACAACCAAACTTATATGGAATCACCCTGTTATTTGGAAAAAACGAATTTTAATTAAAAAAAGTCGCTGAAAAGTGAAGAGCAGTTTTCCCAAAACAAGTTTATTACAAAAATAATATAAATTATTAAAAGATTATTTTCATAATAGAACAGAAAATTAAAAGTGTAAATTTCTCTAAAAATAATTTTTATGTAACTGAGAATTGAACAACAAATGAAACGTTTTTAACAAATCAATAATCAGTATTACCACCCCTGGCATTGATACAAGCTTGAATTCGACGAGGCATGCTTTCTATTAAGTTGTTAATTTCTTCTTCTGTAACATTTGCCCATTCCTCTAAAGCCGATTGTATAAGTTGCTCTGCGTTACCAGGATTATTTTGACGAGCTCTAATTTTTCTTTTGATCCTATCCCACAAGTGCTCGATAGGATTAAGGTCCGGTGAACAAGAAGGCCACTCTAAAACAGTCACACCTTCTGTTTCGAAAAATTTTTTTGCAACTCTGCTGGTATGTGGAGGTGCATTATCCTGCATAAATAGGAAATAATCTCCAAAAGCACCTCGTCAGAGCCTCACTACAGGTTGTACCACTAGGACTAGATCAACATACCTAGGCCCTGTCAGAGATTGTCTAATGGGAATTAAAGGAGTTTTCTCACCAAACATAATTCCGCCCCAAAACATTACAGTACCTCCTTTGTATTTAGGGATCGGTCTTGCAGCTTGGAGCCTAGCTTGCCTCCCTCTACCTCTTAAAATGCGAACACGCCGGTCGTCTGATCGTAGGCCAATTCTGGTCTCATCCGAAAATAAGACATTTTTCCAATCTTCAATAGTCCAATTTTCATGCTCTAAACACCAATTAAAACGGTCAACTTTATTTTGCCTTGATAGTTCTGGAACTCGTAACGCTCTTCTCTTGAATAATTCCCGGGCGCGAAGTCTTTTTCTGATAGTTTCGACAGAAACACTAACACCTGTAGCTTGCAAAAATTGCCTTTGAAGCTCTGAATGAGATACTGCGGGATTTCTTCTTGCTGTTTGGGCTAAAAAGCGATCCTGCCTTTCTGTAGTTACTCTTCCACGACTTCTTCTCGGCCTATTCTTTAGGGTTCCTAACTCCAGAAACCTTGCATAGGTTTTTGAAACAACCCCTTGTGTAACCCCCACCGTTCTTGCAATCTTTCTTTGTGACATACCTTGTTCTGCCATAGTAATAATTCTTCCTCTCTGGACTTCCGATAACCCCACATAAGGCATTTTTATTTTGCCCCCCCCCCTGAGAAAAATTTCTGCGGGCGCCCATGCTCAATACAGATAGATTGCCGCACGTGAACAGTATATGTTCCGCTGTTTCATCCGCGTTCCTGCAGCACCAGTTACCAGAGATAATTGCTTCCTCTCGAGAATCAAGAGTTTTTTGACCTCCAGCTTTGAAGAAGGCCCTTTGATAAGGAGTCTCGACTGCCTGAGATCCGTCCTCGTGTTCCACTCAGAGGAGAATTTCTCATCAATCCATCTTTTGAAGAGGTTTTTGATATATGTATGACAGATAGGAAGCACAGGTTGCGGCCCAGTAAAAGTCGAGCGGGCCCCTTTTTTGGCTAAGTCATGCGTCTTTTCAAGGCACGAGTCCAGATTCCTATTCCGCTGGCAATGTGTGCAGGTTTCAGGAGGTGAGATTTCTGATTTCCATTGCGATGACAGGTGTGAAAAACACCCAAACACACCTCCAGTTATTACGATACTGGGCGTTGAAATGTTCGAGAAATCGAAATCTATAAGCACAAATCAAAGTGAACAGGAAATAGTAGACTTCCATTGTTCGTGGATGCTTGGTTATCAGCGATCTTCAATGCTAAAACTGAACCTGTACGAAGCGAAGGGGATGAACCGACCGGCCTCGCCGAAGGTGTTGCTGCGGCTTCAAACACAGCGATAGACCACGGCATCACCAGTTCAGTGCAGTCAATCGTCGAGTTACCACCTCCGACCGAGGTACCTATTAAGATGCGTACCAGAGTTGTAGGCGAAAAGTTAGATCGGAATACTCTTAATTCGAAGTTTGAAATATCTACGATTTTCATCTACACAAAAACTGAATCTACCAACATTTTCGGTCACCAGTGAGCACCACGTGCTTGCTACCGAATTCCTTCATCTGGAAATCAGCTGAAGGTGAAACTAAACTCAGCTCGAAATGCTGCTAATCGAATTATGCTCTTCTTAAGCGAATTACTTACAACGTGCCAGCTAGCGCGCGTTCCTTTTTAAAATGTAACAACATTCGTAATACGTTAGACAATAAACCAACATTGGTGCACTTGTCGCGAAGCCTTCAAGTGCAGATTACTCAAACAAGCATATCGGTGTGGGACTTGTTGATATTTCCATTTGTTGCGATTTCGTCGGGAACAAAATGCAACGATTCATATTCACGTTGAACCTGTGGTTCCTCTATTGCTTGTGGTACTTGGACAATCTTTTCCAGAAATGCAGTCAGTAAGTATGGACGTTTCAGGTATTTTTTCAATAACGCATTCGATTAACTAATTTAAATTCAGCTATGTTGCAAAACACGTTTGAAAACATTGAGGTAGGTAAATAGAAAGGTGATCGATCTTCTCAAAATTCAGAAGAGCACTTATCAACCCTAAAAATCTTTTTCCAATCTCGAATTTCATGGAAAAATAGAAAATTTATCCAGCACATCATCTAATATTCTTGAACTAGAACTTTCAAGCCTTGCGGTCTGAATTTTCAATAAATAATTTGACGTCCTCTACTCAAAAAGTTTTCAGTTGATAGACTTTGCATTCGATTTTGAATATCATTGTTGAAAGCAATTTTAAGGATGAGTAAAAAAATACCGTAACAAATGATTTATTTCTGCGAATCCAAAAAAATACTTGTGTAGCGAATCTAATAATGAACATAAATCCAAAATATCTTCGAAATCAAATATACTAACTGACAGAAAAACTGCAACACCCAGAAGGAGCGATTTAAATTTTTCGGTGAAATATAGATAGTATAGCAAGGAGTAAATGATTAAATTTGGAGAAAAATATCGTGAAGGTTTTTTCATGTAAACTTTTCTTCTTACTTAAATATTGTAGTCGATTTTCGCAAATTTTTAAAGTTTTACAACAAACCAGCTGATCGAGGAGATCCAAAGTCGATATTTAGTTGTTTTGAAATGCCTAGAGCACGTGTAAGCGCTAAGTTAATTCGAAAGAGGTCGAATTATTTGTCTACGGGAGGCGGTTTTTCTTTGGTTAAAAAATCTTCATGTTACAAATTTGCAGTAAATCGTATGAAAAGCGGCTGTCATTTCATGTGAAAAATTGTCAAGTTCATTCATACCTTGAATTATGGATACAAAATAAACACATTCGATGCCGAGCAAATCCTTCACTATGATGTGTAGGGGAAAAGGGGGCAAAACCGAGTATAGGGGCATAATCTGGTACTCCTAATCTACCCTCTTTGCGTTGGTTAAATTTTGTTTTCGTAGCATAGGTACATCTTATCTACGCAAGTATTTCCACAAGTTCTGACAGGTGCGTGTGTTTATTAATCGGTGTTCTGTAGAACCACGTGAATCTTGGGTATGTAATCTTATTTTACCTAAATTTATCCCTACCTACAGATTTATCTGACTACACTGCGCAAAAAAATTAACGCACATTATGTAAATCTCAAATTCATTCTACAACTGAAGGTGTTCTCAATGATAATTATTTTCATCAGAATTATGCATGCATATGTTATCCACTTTCAACGTTTTTCTTTAATACAGATGCTTTCTCCCAGCAGGAATAAAAAAAGGTGATATTATCAGATTTTGAATGTATTGGCTCCATTCTGAAATCAGTTGTTCTCGATCAATTCTAGTGATCAATAGTTTTTCTTTCGTTTGATTTTCTACACTCGATCGCTATGCAACGCGAAACACGCAATTTGACCCAAGAGGAATGTGCCCAAGCGGTAGTTTTGCGAGAAGAAGGGTGGACATACACAAGAAAGGTTTGGAGTGTCCCATACAAGTGTGTCCAGAATGCTGCAGCGATTCAGGGAGACAGGTATGAATGTCCGAAGACCAGGACAGGGTAGACCACGGGTAACATAACAACTGTCATTCAAGAACGCTCGCCTCCTTCAAAATCAGCTTGAGCAAACTCATGAGGTGCAAATTAGCACTCAGACAATAAGAAATCGCCTCAGAGAATATGATTTAAGGCCTCATGGCGCGGCAAGAGGCCCAGCTCTTACCCCAGCCCATCGAAGGGCGCGTTTGGATTTTGCGAGAGAGCATATCCATTGGGAAGAGACCGATTGGGGGGAAAGAGTTCTCTTCACAGATGAGTATAGATCCTGCCTCTACCATTGTGATCGACGTTCCCTTGTATACAGACGTCCACATGAAAGATATGCTCAGTGCAATTTCCTGAATACTACTGGTTTCGGGGGAGGATCGATTATGGTATGGGGTGGAATATCTTTGAGTGCTCACACAGACCTAGTGGTCGTTGATAATGGAGCTATGAATGCCTGATAAGTATATGAGGAACATTCTTGAATAGCATGTAGTGCCATTTGCCCCATACATTGGTGAAAATTTCATTTTTATGGACGATAATGCCAGACCCCATCGTGCGCGCATCGTTCAAGAGTACCTTGAAGAGGTTGAAGTCTCTCGAATGGAATGGCCAGCAAGAAGTCCAGATCTCAATCCGATTGAGCAGGTTTGGGACAACCTTAACAGAAGGCTGAGAAGTTCAGAAAATCATCCAGCTACTCTTAATGACTTAGGAATCCAACTCGGAGAAATCTGGGAAGGATTAGATCAGAACATTTTAAGATCACTCATTTTGAGTGTGAACCGTCGTTGCCGAGCTGTAATAAACGCAAGGGGTGGAAATACCAAGTAGGGGAAATACGTACGAAATGACATATATGGACAAAATGACATAGTCATCATAACTTGAGTTCGGAGGTATGGAATGCGGAACTGCCTACCACATTACACGACCCGAGAGGCTTCAATTAACCTCTGAAAATTAGCAAGAGCTACTCTGGTTCATTCGGTCGTTATGAGTGATAACAGAAATCAATAGGTCACGAGTTTTTTTTCATTGCGCCAAATTTCAAGAAGAAATGGCCAGTTTTAACCATTTTTTTCATTCAAATTGCATTCAATTCAAACTTTACTTATTTGCCATTGTATTTATTCATGGAGCTTTTTGTATGTTGAATATACTTTTTGTATTAATTCGATACATTTCTAGTTTTATAACGCTACATGGACAAAATGACATATACAGTGAACGGACAAAATGACATATACAGTGAACGGACAAAATGACATAGGTATTTCAGCTGAATTAACCGTATCTACCGGACGAAACCAAGACAATCCATCTCAGGCTCCATCAGCAAACAAAGAATCAGGACTTCTCTTAACATATTCATAACAAAATCTTCATCTGCGGCTAATAAAGGCAATGCATCTTAACCTACTCTTGCTGATCCTATGAGGAGGTTTCTCCAATCCCTAAAGGACGATTTATAAGTGAACCGAGGACTCGACAAACGTACCTACTTAGTTTCAACTTCTACACCTAAAAAGATTGCAATCAAATTAAAAAAGAAACAATACCTCCTCCAAAAACAAGGAGACAAGTCCCTAGGGCATTATTTAATGAAGACAATGAAGAAGAAAATGTTCCTAGCAACTTTCGAGATCATGAAGACGACTGTCCAGTGGGCAGTGTCCATCTATCTATTGTTATGAGACCTTTTTTCCCGATTTAGATCTTCTCCAGGATTAGCCCTAAAGAAGACTGGTTACGGTGCATGTATTGCTTGCATTGGGCTCACGCATCTTGTGCTGATGTTCCTAGAAGAACCAAACGTTTCATTTGTGAACTTTGTCAGTAGTTTTGTAACTATAAGTAGAAAAATACAGTTGCCTGTTGCCGGTATGTCATTTTGTCCATAGCATGCGAGCAAAATGAATTTCGTTTATCCCAATTTATCTAAGAATATTTTATTTCTTGGTACTTCTATTTCATAAAGGTTGATTGGATTTTGTGAAGAAAGGACCAAAGATCAGAGGTGTCGAATATGACATTACTGTGATTCACTACTAACAAGTTATGCCTCTGAAATAAAACCCTATGTCATTTTGTACGTACTTCCCCTAATAAATCACTTATCAGCATTTCAGTATTTTGAAAATTGTTCATTTCTCTTCTTTCACATATAAGATTCGGTGAAATCCTGAATTTTTCTTCCATTTAATGTGTCTTGTTTCGTTCAAAACCTTCCCGAGAGAACATAAAAAATAAGTTATAAAGTCAATGTAGAGTTAACTTTCATTAAAATTGAGATTTTCAGAATGTGCGTTAATTTTTTTGCGCAGTGTATTTCCACATCGAACGCTCAAATTTTTACGAACAGAAAAAATTTAAGGTCAAATTATATCCCAAAAATGGCAGCAGTTTTCCATATAATTTAGTGCTTCTAGTTAAATATTTCTTCATGAGATGTATAATTATACATCTCATGAAGAATATCATACCACTAAAAACTAGGGGATTTAATAGAATTGTAACCGTGGTATACAGAAAAACCGAGTGGTGAGGCATTAAAAATCGACTCATTTTGAAGCGGATGTTTTAGAAGAAACTAACGAGTCAATTATATTTTGATTACCTACATATTATTTGAAGTTAGCTGACCCAAAATTATCAATCTAATAATGACAGGTGACTCTCAAAAATTCGATCGGGAAAATAACCATAAAATCTAATAATCAATTTATTTATAAAAGGTTTCTTCCACAGGGTTCCAAACATAAATGAATGCATTCATTGTTACTCAGTAATTTTCAGGGAAAAACTTGGACCAACATCGTTTGAGACTGATACAAATCGAAACAGAGAAAAACAATCTGGTGGAACCAAAAGTGGACGACATAATATGCGATTCAGCCACGTCAGTTACACTGGTCATCCAAAAAAAATCCTTTGTTCAACCTATATTTACGAAGTCATTGATCCCAACTCACAGATTGTCTCTCTGGAATCAATAGAATCTAGATCACCTACAATCTTCCCACCTAAATCAGTTGAATCTGGCATATATTCAACAGAAATGAACAGGAATGACTATACGAAACTCTGGTTGGAATCCCTACAGCCTACAGCCATACAGAATGAATGAATTCTCTTAGTTAGGGGACCTATATTGGATGTTCCCTTACGCCCTACAAGTTATATTCAACCTATTGTTTATATGAAATTTCGTTGTAGATATTGAAAATTAGTCGAATATCATAATCACATTGTTAAGGACAAGTTAAAAAACAAAAGAATATTATGATTGGAAGAAAAATAGTCAAATATACTAAATTATTCTTGAAGTGATTAATGATTTACTACAAAGGATAACATTTAACATGAAAAAAAAAAACATTTTCCACCCCAAATTAATCATGAAATTTTTATCATTGTGTTCGAAATATGGTATAGGTCCAAAGCTGAGAATATTCTCATACTAGGGTATTTACCATAATCTCGATATAATTGGCGGTTTACGCAGGCTATCAATGAATTAATTGAATACAAATCAACAATGAATTCTCTCATGAAATAAATAGTACTCGAAAGAGAAGGTAAACAACATTATACAAACAAGTCAGAGGCGTAACTCGTAATTCACAAAAAAGAATTAGTGGAGAAATCGAAAATTCAATATATTACCTATATACTTCCAAACTATTTTTTCATTTCATAATTTTAGTTGAGGGATATTATTATTTGTAGCTATTTCTGAGAGGTATTTCTACTTACATGAGGGCTATTTTATTCTTCAAATTTTGAGCAAATAATGATCTCAAGGCTCTCAAGCGATTCTGTTCTGTGAGTCTCACCGATCACGATTTCGTGGTTGAATTCAACTCCGTCAAACCGAAAAACCTAGTCACCTGAAATTTTCAGGGTAGGTTCGGATTTCGAATACCGCGGATCACTTCATCAATAGACAAAATTAGACTACGAATTCCGTGAATATGACCGATCGCTTTCATATGGAGAAATGTAATTGTTGATGCTCCCCAGTCCCCATCATGAAATTAAAGTTGAAGCCTCAGGTGTGAATCTGGGGACAAGGGTAAAATGAAAATCACCTTTTTTACGCATGTGAAAATTATATCCTTATGGGTCTTTTGCTATCGCTCAATATTCACGATTTTTTTGTTTCTCGTAGTCAGGGCCCCCGCAAAGCTGAGCGGTGCCCGTGTGCAGGACATTTTGCAAATGACCTCTCCCCAGAAGCCACTGATACTGGTAAAGTAAATAATATTCTTAAGGAAATCGTAACGTTTGGCAGAGATGAGGTTAAATTGTGTTCGAATATGAAGGGTGTTTCCAATTGCGCGGTTTTTTTTAGAATAAATAATACACTTAATTTGCATTCATTTTCAACAACTTTTTATTGGTAATTGAAGTATCAGTTATGACATTTATGTACGAAAAATAATATCTGCCAAATGGCATTCCTCTTACAGCTCTACAGACGTCCACTCTTTTGTTAAAATTTCAATGAGATTTTGACATAATCGAAGCTCTATCTCACTAATGACAAGAATAATTTCATTCTTCATTTCAGTAGGAGTCGATTGTAGATTATTCTTATAGACCTGGCTTTTCATATAACCCCAAAGAAAATAGTACAACGGTGTCAAATCACATGATCACCGTTTCTGGAGATTATTCGATTATCATCCGACGGTATCGATCACCATTCGCAGAACGCTGATTTTCATAAAATAATTCAACAATTTGAACGCGTTTTTATATCGTGTACGAAGCCATTTTTATAAATGTTACTAGCTGGCCCGGCGAACTTTGTTTCGCCTAAATGATACTTATACTTACGGTCGATTTCACAAATCGTATCACCAGTGATCGGAGATCAAAGGCTTGGTTAGATTTCTGTACTGTCAAATCGAGTTGATTCTAGATCAAGCTCCGATCACCGGTGATATGCTTTGTGAAACCCCCCGTTAAAGTTGTATAAACTTACCATAGACCAATCCAACGATCTGTCACGATCAGCTTTTTCAAAATGGTTGCTGAAATAAACAAATATCAAACCGAGGATATTCAGTTACGAGGTGCGTGTTTCTGGGTAGTTTCTGTTGGTTTCTCAATTTTCAACTTCAATGTCTTCAATTATGCCATGTAAAATGATAGTTATAATAGAGAAACACTATTTCAGAAATGTTTGTTATTTGTTTGTTCCAGCAGCCATCTTGAAAAAAGGTGATCAGCTGTTTTGTTGGATTGGTCTATTGCTATTTTTTCAAGCAGGCAGGAGATAAATTAGGCATAATAAAAGTTCTGTCAAATGTCATCTGTCAATAGTCATCTGTCAATAGTCATCTGTCAAATGTCATCTGTCAAATGTCGTCTGTCAAATAGCATCTGTCAAATGTCGTCTGTCAAATAGCATCTGTCAAATGTCATCTGTCAAATGTCATCTGTCAAATGTCATCTGTCAAATGTCATCTGTAAAATACCATCTGTCAAACGTCATCTGTCACCTTTTCCATGGATATGAGCTGTCACACAAAACAGAAATACAAAAATAATATGTCAATTACTAATTATGGGCAATTTTGAATTCAGTTATTTCCGCAAATATATTTATTACCCAAACATAAATCAGAAACATTTCAGAAATATAGAGAAAAGATGAAAATGGACAATTTACGATTGATGCTGTTCGTCACAATCCGATTTACTTGACATATTGAGAAAACTTGAGATATTTACCCGCTTTTTGATCTGATAATAGCCTTCCATGTTATTATAAGTTCTATGCAAATTACACAATATGTAATTGTATACATCGCCATCTAGTGGCGATAATATCAAATATAGTACCTTCACGACTACACTACAGTGTCTAGACCTCTAGACACAGAATACCTAGATAAGAGCCATTAACCGTAGCGACACCTAGTGGCCTTATTCAAAAGGAGGAAAAGCATTTCGTACATAAGCAAACCGTAGCGACACCTAGTGGCCTTATTCAAAAGGAGGAAATGCATTTCCTACATAAGCAACTTTTTCATCGAATTTTTCAGAGTTTTAATGTATTTTATAATAACCAGGCCGTAGACGAATCCATAAATTAAATTTCATACCAAACAGTCCATCCGATCTCGAGTTATAAATGGTGTAACCAACAACTCTCTTTTATATATATAGATATCAATCACACTTCTTAAATGTCGAAATACCCAGCCGAATTCAGTGCGCCATCTTTATTTTATTTATTCTTAAAAATGAGGAATGAGGAATTGAAAATAACTATTAAAGCTTTAATCCCATTAAACAAAACATCTGCTTTGATATCATCTTTACCGCATCAGTAAGCTTCTGTTGTAGGTTGTAGAGCATGACACTTCTTTAGGAGATCATCGTCACATAATGCCAAAGACGAATGATAATGAAAATTGTTTTTGAATTTTTTTTAGAATTCAGTATTTGGTTACTGTGTAGAAGGTTGCATATAAACAAGCACCATAATAAAGGAATAAAAAAATCAGTTTTACCTACTATAAGTAGGTACTTTTAATCGATTGATTTGAGAACGTTTGAACATATCTGCATGATAATCATCGTTTCAAATAAGAACAATATAAATCAATATCTCTTATCTCAAGATCAAGATCCACAAGATACAGCACTGGAGCCTGGAGCATACCAAAACTGGAGCAATATTCAAAGTAACGCTAAGTCTCAATTAATCATTCACACTCTTGTAAGTGCAGTATCAATCCGAAGCTGCTGGAAGTTGAACCAAATCGGTATGGATAAGAACGTTAGGTTTTTGTTTTTCTTGAGTGTCTTATGTGCCATTCAGAATTTCTCCACTGGGGAAGAACAAAAAGATGAATCTTTTTCTCCCGTAGTCTTGTGGCATGGAATGGGTGAGTTTTTCTGATGATTTTCTTAGTAAATGTAATATTGTAATGTATTATAACCTTACTCGAGGTTAAGGTCGAAACAATTTGTAGTGTACAGTAGCGTAACAAATAGTGGGTCTTTCAAGGTCTATTAGATATTCAATGATATTTAAGAAATACGTACTTTCGAATGAACTAGTTGAGAAATCTGAATTATTTCATAAGAACAATCACAAGGAATAATATCTTTATTTCGACAATAATAACCAGTCTGGTGGTTTAAATATCAGTTACAATTTTTTTGAATGCAAAACTTTCTTTTTGTTTCGAATCGAAAATATTATTTTGAATAGATCTTTTTTTAATTGTTTCAATTTGTATTTCATCAGGAGACAGTTGTTGCTTTCCGTTCAGTATAGGCGGTATAAGGAAAAAAATTGAAGAAACCCTTCCAGGTGCACATGTTGTTTCACTGAAAATAGGTAAAAACATAGTTGATGACATGGAAAATGGTTATTTAATGCATCCCGATAAGCAGATTGATTACGCTTGCAACATCATCAAAGAAGACCCACTGATGTCCAATGGTTTCAACGCAATTGGTTTCTCTCAAGGGTCTCAGTTCTTGTAAGTTCAAAGATAAATATTTTCTCAGTTATTAATTACATAATATTCACTAAATTATTATCTGCAACCGAAAGTGTTTCATCTTATCTGTAATTGACATTACCTACATAAACATTATATCTGCAGATCTTGAAATGGTTTTTTTCTATTCCTTTGAATTTTTTTTCAGGAGAGCACTGGTACAAAGATGCCCAGAAGCAAAAATGAAAAATTTGATAACACTTGGTGGTCAACATCAAGGAGTTTATGGTTTGCCTAATTGTGGCGGTTTATCATCAAAAACATGCGACTATGTCAGAAGACTTTTGAACCATGCAGCATATTACGGGTGAATTTTTTATAATTTTTTTGCGCTAGGCTACTATCAGGTAGCATTTTTGTATCGATCAGTTTATCGAATTCGCGATGCCTGCAACTTCAGTTTAAAAATAGACTACCATAAAAAGCAAGGGCGTAGCCAGGGGGGGGGGGTTTTGGGGGTTCAAACCCCCCCCCGAAATGTTTTCAGTGTTCAATACTTGCTACTCAAAGCGACCCTCGAAATTCCCGGCACTTACAAAGTCAATTGCCAAAATTTCAAAACCCCCCCCGAAATTAATTCCTGGCTACGCCCTTGATAAAAAGTAAGGTATGTATTTGAAAATTGATCTGTTCGAGAAATTTTGTACAAAATAGATAATACCGAAGGTAGAGTTTTTGTGCGTTCATTTTTATTTTTTACTCACTTTGTAGAAAAGCTCATTACGCGAGCTCTATAATTATACAGTGTGGAAAAGCCAAATGGAATAAATTCGTTATCTTGGTTACTGTACATGTTTATGAGAAATCATAGATGCATAGATTACCTGGTGTTGGCACTGATTAGATTTTGTTTGAGACTTTGTTGTCGATTGATAATCTGAGATGGGGACCTACTTTTCATTTCTCCCGAAAGGGGTCGCGTTATTTTCCATTGCCGCAATAGGGCCACGACCGTGCAATGAAAGAGGAAAGTACAACCCGATCTACAATCTACCTAGGTAGAGTGCCGTTTTGATCTACAATGTTTTGTCGCGATTTTCAGTTATGAGTCGTTACACCAGAGTTTCTATGCATCTAGGAAAAATCCCAAAACATGTCGAATTTTAATTTTAAATTGTCATTCTTCTTCTTAAAAATGCGAACCCTACCTCCAACCCCATTCGAAACACAGGTACAACCCTCCTCAAATAGAAAGTATGGACTTGTGATACAACGTTTGAAAGGTCGCGTCATTCTCTATTCAAAAATGTTATATTTATTACAAAGATCGAAATAGAAAAAATAAGATCAAGTGTATAGTGAAATTTGGTACAATATCAAATTATACACGAAATGTAGCAAAACTATTATTATTTTTCTCTTTCATGAAATTTGTTTTTCAAATGTCTACCTTTTTCACAAGCTTTTATTTATTTTGACCTGTCCTGGTGTCTGTCTGTCTGTAATCAAATCTTGCAAGTTGAATATGACACACTTCTAATGGTCCGATTCATTTGAAATTTGGCAGCTGTACATAATTCTGGTGGCAATGCATCATGAAATATTTTTTATAGAAAAAAACAAAATGGCTGCTCCAAAATGGCTGATGAGTTTTGTAATTATGATCCGATTCCATTCAAAATTGGTATCTGGGGGTTTTTGGGTTCGACAATGATGATTCTTCTGTCAAAATTGGAAAATTCAATATGGCGGCCGAGTTCTGTGATTATGATCCGATTCTATTCAAAATTGGTATCTTGGAGTTTTCTTGGTCGGAAATTACGATTCTTCAAAATGGCGGATGAGTGTTGTTATTATAAAAGCTTGTCTTGAAAAATGTTTTTTCATTATAGCTTGTTTATAAAGTATGTGTCATTCTTAAACCGTTCTTTTTTGAGATATTTCACATTCTTTAAAAAACGATTACTTTGTAAAAAAGGTAGACATTCGAAAAACAAATTTCATGAAAGAGAAAAATACAGAGTGTTCCATTTGAAAAAATCCAGTTATCGCATCTTTAATTGGAGTAAATTGGTGAATTTATATCAGACACTCTATAAAAAAACTTCAGATGTTTATCGAATGATGAAGCTGATACCTTATAACCACTGTGAAAATTTCGTTCATCTAGATTGAACACAGCGGTTGCTATAAGAATTCTAATGAACCCCTTAAAACACTAAAAATACCTTTGAATGCGAATTAGGAACGTCGCGTCGTGATGAAATTTAAAAAATGAGGTATAAGTGTAAAGCTCTTGTTGTCCTCGAAGGAATGCCATGAAATACAGGGTGTTCCATTTGAAAAAACTGCATTTTTTTTCCGTAACTTTTTTATGACGGTGTATCAGAAGCTCATACTTCTTATTTGAAGAATTGGGGGTTGACCTGTCTCTCGAAGGGGGTTGACCTGTCTCTCGAAGGGGGTTGAAGGTAGGGTACGCATTTTTGCGTAGAAGAATGGCACTTCAAAATTTAAGTTTCAGGATATTTCATGAATATTTTCAGCACCCGAGATAATGAATTATTTCTATTTGGATTTTCCATACTGTACATATAGGTACAATATAGTAATGCTAGTAATAAGTTGCATGCTATCACTTATTGATGGCATCTTTCATTTATAGGTGGGTTCAGAACAAACTGGTGCAAGCTACTTATTGGCACGATCCTCTGAATGAAGCCATGTATAAAAAATACAGCTCCTTCCTCTCAGATATAAACAATGAATTGAATGTAAATCAGACATATAAAAGCAGATTGCTCACGTTGGACAATTTCGTTATGGTGAAATTCCTAAACGATTCCATAGTTCAACCGGTTGATACTGAATGGTTCGGTTTCTACAAACCTGGTCAGGCAGAAGAAGTTATGGATTTAAGGTCCTCTGATCTGTACAAGGAAGTGAGTATAGATATTGATTCATTATTTTCAAGAAGGAACATTGGGAATCTCTTGTTATATAAATTTGATTATGTCGCATAATGAGCATTTTCCACAATTTTCTTCATTTTTTTTTATTCAGTTAACTATGTATTTGTCTTCTGTGGTTTCGAAATATTTCAAGTTAACATTTTTCCTTCCAAATTCAACACGCTGAATCTTGAAAACAATGCATATGAACTTTTCGTTTCGACGTCTGAACTGCAGGTTGAATTTGGTGAACTGAAATTTAGGCAAGATATCAAATATTCTTTTTTTTTGTTAATTCAAGGATCGACTTGGTCTGAAACAAATGGACGAGGAAGGAAAACTAGCGTTCCTTGGAATAGAAGGAAACCATTTGGAATTCGATTGGAATTGGTTCAACAAAACCATCATAGAAAAATATTTGAGGAATTGAAAGATTTGATCATTTTACCCGAAGTACATAGGTACCTAGTTTTTATACGATACATATTTTATATGTAGAACCATATATGTATTTACCTCTGTCGAACTTGACTGAAAGAGATTACCTACCCTCCAAAGATTTTATAATATGTAGAAAAATAAATCTTGCAATTTTGTATCAATTCATTAACTACCTACTTTATTCGTACATTGAACCCAAATTTGATGATGAACTATTCTGTTATCATCGTATAATATTGTCATGAAGAATGCCAACATTGACTTAGAATCTAGATTGTCGCGGATCAATGAGATATATGATCCGCGACGGACCAGATCGGCGAGAGCGATCCGATCCGCAGTCCAGATCTGTAACAGATATGGACTGCGGATCAGATCTTACAGATTTCCCTTTCGTGTGTGCCTTGCTATTGATGTGTCGCATATGAAGGGTCTTCCAATAAGAGGTATTATTTTGAATAGCCCGCTATTTAGGTAGATCTCACTCTACAAACTTTCATTTCTTGTCATTTGAACTACACCATTGATAAAAATGGAACGATACAAGCTTCAACAACGCATTGAAATTATTAAAATTCATTATAAAAATGGTGAAAATTCGGCCGAGATGGTTCGTAAAACTCGGAACACTTTTGGGTGGAACCGCAGTACAGAAATCGTTGGAATAATTCGAGCTTGCTGTTGGGACAAGATAATGATGTGAAGAATAAAACGCGTGGAGGTCGATCAAGAACAGCCGAGAACATTGCTGCTGCAGCCGAAAGTGTTGAAAAAAACCCAGGTTTGTCCATTCTTCGTCGTTCTTTGGAATTAGGCAATCCACAAACGTCATTACACCGTATTTTGCATGAAGATTTGGGTTTAAAGACTTACTAAGTTCAGTTAACACAAGAACTCAAGCCAGCCGATCATCAACAACGTCGAGTCATTGATTGGGCTCTTGAAATGCATGAAAATGATCTTGAGTGATGAGGCCGATTTCCACCTCAGTGGCTTCGTCCACAAGCAAAATTGACGCATCTGGGGCTTGGAAAACCCAAGAGTTATTGTTGAAAAGCAACGTGTGACTGTTTGGTGCGTTTTATGGTGCGGCGGGGTGATTGGCCCTTACTTTTTCGAGATCATTCTCCAGCCTCATGGCTGAGACACAGTTACGCTATCGAGAGATGATTAATGATTTTTTTATGGCCGGAATATAATGGTATTGATCTGGATATCGTTTACTTTCAACAAGACGGCGCTTCCTGCCACACAAGCAACGAAACTACTGATCTTTTACGGGAAAAGTTTCCGGACCGTGTTATCTATCGAAGAGGAGATCACAATTGGCCAACGAGATCTTGTGATTTTACACCTTGCGACTTCTTCCTTTGGGGCCATGTGAATAGAAGGTCTACGGTAAAAGCCCAGCGTCTATTCAAGACCTCAAAGATGGAATTCGTGAGGCTATCGACGACATAGGGCTAGAGCCGGATTAACCATTAGGCAGAGTAGGCGACTGCCTAGGGGCCCCGCATCAGCTAGGGGCCTCCTGTGCACGAAAAGAATTGAACGTTTTATACGGGGAAGATTGCACTGCCTAGGGGCCCCCCACATTGTTAATCCGGTCCTGCATAGGGCAGCTTCTCTGTTATTTGGTTATGGATAATTTCATGAGAAGGATATGGTCTGTGGTCGTGGTCGTAGTGGTCATTTGGCTGATGTTATTTTCCATTATTAACGGCATACCTTCCGAAAATTGTATAATTGACCAAGTTTTCGGTTTTGATCACTTAATAATTTTGATTGAAGTGATTTTAATTGAATATTTTGATGTGAGTTTGGGCTATGCAGTGAAGTGTACGAGTGATTCGATGCACTGGCAATCACTGACATATTTATTATTCTACATTATTCCAGGGATTGTGGATCTTGCTTCAGAAAAATCAAATAAATTATTTCATGTTTGAAAATAAATTCCTGTATATTTTTCTGAATGAATTCCTGTATATGCTTCAATGCTTGAGAGGAATGTGTCACAGAAACAAAGAAGTCTTATACGAATGCATTCGAATTTTCATAGAGAAACAAATTGAAAAACAGTTATTTATGATTTGAGTGTTAAAAGTGACGTTTTATTTTTTTGTGAGTGAAAAAGATTGTGAAATGAGCGGAGCGAATTGAACAATTTCACGAATAAAATGAAATCACTTTCAACACAAATACCATACAATGTTTTTCGTACAACTGCCCTATTTTGATAATGAAATGGGCGAATTTGCAATGACAATAAACTTCAAAATGCATTTTAATCTTAGACCATGGTCTAAGATTTTAATATTCAAATAATCGAAAGGTTGTTGAGAATGGCAAACGTTGCCAATGTTATGATTACTAATAAATGAGAAAAGACCTTAGTCTAAGGAAAAGACGCTATCATTTGAGTTTCGTTCCTGTCCAATTTTTTTCTTGGGTTTTCAACTGCTTAATATGTTTGTCGAGAGTTCAATTATTAAAAAAAGTGACGATTTGGTTGTTTCTGTGGATATTGAAGAGTCTGCAAGAAGAGCAAATCTGGAACTCCTACCTAAAAAATCTGTTCAGCAGTACGATATTGCATATAACAATTTCCTGGCCTGGTGTAAATTGAAAAATGTAGAAGGGAACTTCAGTGAACCTGTTTTCCTAGCATACTTAGAAGAAAAATCAAAAATATGGAGTTCATCAACTTTGTGGAGCAAATTTTCAATGATAAAGTCAAGTAACCTTGTTAAAAATGGTGTGGATGTTAGTAAATATTTTAAGGTAATAGCATATTTAAAACGGAAAAGTGAAGGATATCGTCCCAAAAAATCGAAAATTCTCACTCGTGAACAAGTTGAAAAGTTTATAAATGAGGCACCAGATGAGAAATACTTGATGGTTGAGGTTGCAACTATTTTCGGATTATTTGGGGCCTGTCGGCGTGAAGAATTGTGTAAGACATCGAAATAACAAATAATGCATTGGTTATACAACTTCCAAACACAAAAACGAAAGTCAGTCGTTCTTTCAGTATTATTGGGAAGTATGTTGACTATTTTCATAAGTACTTTGCACTGCGCCCTTCTGTCATCAAACATCGTCGTTTTTTCCTGAAATACATGAATAATAAATGCACTGCCAATCCAGTTGGTATCAATATATTTGGGAAAATTCCATCTATTGTTGCCGAATTCTTCAAACTGCCAGAACCAAAGCAATATACAGGACACTGTTTTCGAAGATACTCCGCTTCATTGCTAGCAGAATCAGGAGCAAATATTACGGATATAAAAAAACACGGTGGATGGAAGTCTACGACGGTAGCCGAGGGCTATGTTGATCATTCCATTGCATAAAGAAATATCATTGCTGAAAAAATTCTCCCAACCTCAACAGATTTTGGATCATCATCATCCAATATTGTACTTCCGGTTTCTACAACTGATGATGCTGAGGATTCTAATAATGTGTTGCGAAGCTCCCTAACGTCACAGGGCATTAATGTTAGTAATTGTTCTAGTTTTACGATTAATATTGATGTTCATAAGTAATGATTGTTAAATATTGATAATAAAAATTTGCAATTGCTGAATTTTTTTCATCTGATTTCATCATAAGAAAATGGAGTGCTAAAAATATTTTTTCGGCAACCGTCCGGGATGTACCCACTTCCCGGACGCTTTTTCTTTGAGAAAGTAGCATTTTCCGGACTAGGCCGGAAAAAATCACATCGTTGTTGTCATTGTCATGATCATCACAACAGCAACGAAATAACGGATGACAGTTCTGTTTTGTTTAATTCAAATAAGAATCAAAATGTATAATAAAGAAATGTGTCATCTCATTGATTTGTAATTCTTCACGGTTGGCTAAAAAAATTGTACGCAACACGCCCAAAAATAGTTTTTTTCGACTCACAGACTTCCAGGACTCGCCTCCGGCTCGTCCTAGAATCTTGTCTATTCGTCCAAAAAAAACCTATTTTCCGGACTTGTTACGTTAATTAGGTACTATTTAACACTAATGTTTAAAATATTTTTAATACGCTTCCACTTAAACAATCAATTTTAGCATTGTTTGCTGTCATTAAAAGTGTCACTTTTAATGGCAATTGTACAAAAATCTATTTTTGTTACATGTCACGTCGAAACTGGAAAAAACCGTGATAACTTTCCTGGTATGAACCGAATATGTCGACAATTTCTGACACCCACTTCTGAGAAATAAGCAGCATTAATGAATTGGAGCATTTTCCATTCCTGTCCTGCCTTCAGCGACTCAATTCAACGGTAGTACAACAAATACCCATAACGTCATTTCGGTCCGTTCTGAATAAGGTCCATTTTCGCCTGCCTTAATCAGACCTGTTTATCAAGCTTCGCAAAAAAGCCTTTGTTAGGTTTTGACGACTCTAGACAATAGAAATATAGGGTAATTTGAAAAATTCGCTTCACTTTTTATTCAGCCTGCACCTTCATGATGCAATCCAATTTCAACGGCAGATTCGTCCTCAGTATAATGGTGCTTTTTCACTAATAAAGGAGGGAGACCAGGATGACTGGTTGTCTCATCAATTAATGGATTATTTTGATCGATTCGCGTTCCTTCAATGCTCTGGAACCACATGCATATCGAGTTTGAAGGGAAGGTGGAAACAGTGGCGAAGATTTTACATGCTATAAATTGGAATAGATCCTACGCATTATGTGAAGGCTTTACCAATCAGAAATGTTATTTTGAATAGCCCGCTATTTCGGTAGATGTCACTTTTGAAGCTGTCATTTCTTGACATTTGACAAGTAGAAACTACGCCATTTATAAAATTGGAACGATACACGCTTCAACAACGCATTGTAAATAATAAAAATCACTATGAAAATGGTGAAAATTTGACAGAGAAGGTTCGAACATTTTTGGAACATCGTGAAGCACCTCGTCGAACCACATTACAGAAAATGGTGGAAAAGTTTGAGCTGTTGGGACAAGTTAGTGATGTGAAGAATAAAACCCGTGCTCGTCGCTCAAGAACAGCCGAGAATATTGCTGCTGTAGCCGAAAGTGTTGAAGGAAAACCCAGGTTTGTCCATTCCTCGTCGTTCTTTGGAATTATGCATTCCATAAACGTCATAACACCGTATTTTGCATACAGATTCCTTGAAATGCATGAAATGATCCGGAATTCCATCGAAAAATCAACTTGAGTGATGAGGCCAATTCCCACCTTGGTGGCTTCGTCAATAAGCAAAATTGTCGCATCTGGGGCTCAGAAAACCCAAGAGATATTGTTGAAAAGCCTATGCTTCTTCAACGTGTGACTGTTTGGTGCGGTTTATGGTTCGGCGGGGTCATTGGAACTTACTTTTTCGAGAATGAGGCTGAAGCAACAGCTACGCTGAATGGATTGCGCTATCGAGAGATGATTAATGATTTTTATGGCCGGAATTGGATGTTATAGATCTGGACAAAGTTCAGTTTCAACAAGACGGCTCTAATTACATTATAAAGAGGAAGGTTAATAATGGAAAATAACATCGGCCTACCACCACCATGACTACAGGACAATATCCTTCCTTCTCATGAAATTTTCCATAACCAAATCACAGAGAAGCTGCCCTATGCAGGACCGGATTAACCATATGAGGGGCCCCTAGGCAGTGCAATTTTCCCCGTATAAAACGTTCAATTCTTTTCGTGCACAGGAGGCCTCTAGGCACTGCGTGACCAGATTTAGTAGAAAACTACTTTTTTCGGCAACCGTCCGGTATGTACCCACTTCCCGAAAGTACGAACTTTTCGGACTAGGCCGGAAAATGCTACTTTCTCAAAGAAAGAGCGTCCGGGATGTACCCACTTCCCGGACGCTCTTTCTTTGAGAAAGTAGCATTTTCCGGCCTAGTCCGGAAAGTTCGTACTTTCCGGACTAGGCCGGAAAAAAACACGTTGTTGTTGTCATTGTCATGATCATCACAATAGCAACGAAATAACGGATGACAGTTCTGTTTCGTTTAATTCAAATTTCGAGAATCAAAATGTATAATAGAGAAAAGTGTCGTCTCATTGATTTGTTATTCTACACGGTTGGCGAAAAAATATTGTACGCAACACGCCCGAAAATAGTTTTTTTGGACTCACAGACTTCCAGGACTCGCCTCCGTCTCGTCCTAGAATCTTGTCTATTCGTCCAAAAAAAACCTATTTTCCGGACTTGTTACGTAAATTACTATTTTAGTAGATTTTTCGCAATTTTATGAAATTTTTAGTAGGCACAAATGTTAGTAGATTCTGGTAGTTTCAGAAGTCTACTAATACATAATTGGTAATAATCTGCTAATTGATAGCACTGATGTCAGTTAAATATTAATGTTTACTGATAATTGGTATGAATCTGTTAATAGATGGCGCTGATGTCAGTCCAAATACAGTTTACAGTATCAGAAATATGCACGTATTGTCGTATTAGGTACTTCCCAAAATGACTGAATTCACGTTATTTTACTGTCCAATAGTCGTCGGAAGATTTTCTATTATACTGTCATCATTAAAATTAATATTAAAGATATTTCGATTTCGCCGTACAAGATCAAAAGATACGAACGAACAGAATTACAGATCTGAGTGGGAAAAGAATCCAGAATTTTCATCCTGGCTCTGTGAAAGAAGAGGGAGTAGAAATGAAGACACTGCTTTTTGCAAATCTTGCAATAATTGCAATTTGCTTCCTAGATTGGCTTCCATTAAGGTCGCCGTTTGAAGCGCGTGGGACAAATCAACGATAGAGGCGCCAGCGTGCATTTTATGGAATATCTCCATAGAACTTACATTATCTCTTTGAGTTCTATGAATATCTCTCTAATCATGAATGAAATGTACAATGGCGCTGTCTATCCGAAACTCGCTGAACTATGAAATTAGTGAAAATGTGGGTAAAGCAGGAACTTTTTCCCGCTAAAATTTGAATTTGGCAATTTTCTGCCAATTCCGTATTTCAAGTTGTTTTTCTGAATGAAATTATCTGTAGATTTACTTTTAATCGGAAGTTGAACTATTTTCATGGGTCTTTCGTTTGAAATAAAACAGAAGCATGAGTTGGCTTCTTTTCTTCTATTTTTGAAAGAAAAAAAATTAACTGTTGAAATGCAATTAATCTCAATTATCTCATTAAGAACTCCAATCCTTTCTGAGTTTACCCACAAAATTTCAGTTCTCAAAGTGAAACCATTTTCAAATGCAACTTGAAATAAAAACACACTACATTGAACGCCCACCTTAAAGAACGTTCTTTAACTTAATAGTTTAAGACAGTGTCATCTGCAAAATCCGCTCAAAACTGTCAGTAGATAATTCGGTAGTTTTCAGAAAAAAGTAGGATTTTGGTAGATTTCTGTGTCAAGTCTGGTAGATTCACCTTACGTCAACCTGGTCACGCTGCCTAGGCAGTCGCCTTCTCTGCCTAATGGTTAATCCGCCTCTAGCCCTATGTCGTCGATAGCCTCACGAATTCCATCTTTGAGGTCTTGAATCGACGCTGGGCTTTTACCGTAGACCTTCTATTCACATGGCCTCAAAGGAAGAAGTCGCAAGGTGTAAAATCACAAGATCTCGTTGGCCAATTGTGATCTCCTCTTCGATAGATAACACGGTCCGGAAACTTTTCCCGTAAAAGATCAGTAGTTTCGTTGCTTGTGTGGCAGGAAACGCCGTCTTGTTGAAAGTAAACGTTATCCAGATCAATACCATTCAATTCCGGCCATAAAAAATCATTAATCATCTCTCGATAGCGTAACTGTTGATGATCTCGAAAAAGTAAGGGCCAATGACCCCGCCGCACCATAAACCGTACCAAACAAACAGTCACACGTTGCTTTTCAACAATAACTCTTGGGTTTTCCAAGCCCCAGATGCGTCAATTTTGCTTGTGGACGAAGCCACCGAGGTGGAAATCGGCCTCATCACTCAAGATTTTTCGGATCATTTTCATGCACTTCAAGAACCCAATAAGCAAATACACGACGTTGTTGATGATCGGCTGGCTTGAGTTCTTGTGTTAACTGAACTTAATAAGTCTTTAAACCCAAATCTCCATGCAAAATACGGTGTAATGACGTTTGTAGAATGCCTCATTCCGAAGAATGACGAGGAATGAACAAACCTGGGTTTTCTTCAACACTTTCGGCTACATCAGCAATATTCTTGAGCTGTTCTTTAGCGACGTGCACGGGTTTTATTCTTCAAATTACCAACTTGTCCCAACACCTCAAATTTTCCACCATATTTGTATTGCGGATCGACAAGGTGCTTCACGACGACCGAAAACATTCGAGTTTGCCAAATTTTCACCATTTTTATCTATACTAATATTATAAAGAGCAAAGAGGAAAGATTTGTATTTTTGTGTATTTGATACGACTTGGCTCAAAAACTGTTGAACCGATTTCAGAAATTCTTTCACCCTTAGAAAGCTACATTATCCCTGAGTGACATAGGCTATACTTTTCATCCGAAAGAGGATACTGTTATGGTCATAAATCATCTTTTCAAAATTCAAAATTAATTTCGATTTATTGAGGCCAAATTAGAAATGAAACATTTAGATAAATTATTTGAAGTTTGTACATGGAAAATAGATTCTGTGAATAGATTAAGAAAATCAAGGATGTAGAATAGATGCATAGAACACCTGGTGTAACGACTCCCTACTAAAAATCGTGACCAACATTTGTAGATCAAAACGGCATCCTAGATTTCAGATTTTGGTCAAGTTCCTCAATAATCCGCAATATTTTGCGGTCGTGGCGCTAGTTTTTGTATGACATAGGTTATGTTATGTTTTTAGAGAGATGACATATATATGTTTTCATTGTGTCATGAATTCCATCAAAACATGGATTAATTTCGAATGTCATATAAGATTGTGGTTATGGTACAGTGACTTTATACAAGACAGTGGTGACACGCTCATGTCTCAATTTCTATTGGTAGTTGGATGTTACGTGGTGAATTCCGCCATTAAGAGGCTAATTGTGTTTGTTTTCTTTTGGAAGCACAGAACAGAAGAATTAGTGTTCTGTGCACAGAACTATAGAAATTATAACTTTTTAGGTTAGTATCATAGAGAAAATGAGAATTGTCTATGGTTAGTATCAAAGATGTACTCTATAATCTTTGAATTTTAACCTCCAATAATCTGACATTAGCCTCTTAATGGCGGATTTCAGCTCCTTGTCGTCACTGTCTTGTATAAAGTCACTGTAGTTATGGAAGAAAAGCGCGACATCTCTTGGGAGAAATGAAAAGCCGCACAAAATATCAGATGATCAATCGACAAGAAAGTCTCAAACAAAATCTAATCAGTGCCAACACCAGGAAACCAAGGAGATTTTTTATGAATTGAAAATCAGTGTAAAGTCAGAAAGATATTAGGGGAAAATAAAGAAAAAATGGAATGAAATAATCACAAGAAGTCGATAAATATGAAGGATAATCCAAGCAAATTCATTCAGCAAATATAAACTAGGCTGTGTTTCAAAGTGCAACAGTGACACCGAAGTCTGGATACTTTCTATACAACTGTATGATTTATATGAACAATCACTACCACATACAAATATACGGAAGACCGAAGACACAGCAAGAAGAATCAACTAGAGAAATTCAATTATTATATTATGTAGATATAAGTGAGTGTGAATTTTAATTTAGAGATAGAATAAGTTGTTTTATCTACTCCCATAGAATAATATATCCATTATTCAACTGAATTTGATCTGTAATAGTCTCTATAAACCAATAGTGTGAGGTAATAATAACTCACGCCTATAACTCACTCAAATACAAATAGGAAAAATGTAGCTTACGAAATGAATAAAAAAGTCGGGTCAATGGGGAACTCTATTTCAGACATCAAGGTAACGTTCTCGCCATCCATTTCTACATTTACTTAGGTCTGAATATCCAAAAATTGCATTTGGAAAACGTAAAATTTTTGACGTTTTCTACGGGATCCGAAATCGATTCGATTTTCGAGCACAGAAATCGCTTTTGACAAGTGTTGTAAATTTTGAAAATGCAGATTAATTCGAATTTTACTGAAGAAGTCGAAGATAAAGTATAGTGTTCAATTCGCGGTAATGGTCATAACACACTTGATGAATTACACCCCTCGCCTGACGGCTCGGGCTGCAAAATTCATCTGCGTGTGTTATGACTTACATTACCGCTCATAGAACAATATACTATTTTTTGTGCATTTGAATAAGGAAGTGATAATATTATTATTAAACTTGATAAAAATTTAAATTTTTCATTTTATGATTTGGACCCTCAATTGAGAGAGAGAGTATACCGGGCATAGCAAAATTGAAATTTTTTTATTGATTTGTTAGATTCCAAATTCATATTATTCGGAATAAAAAGGCTCATAAAAGGAATCATAACAATACCTACTATAACTTCGATAATTACAAAAAATCAGCTATTTTCACGTGCGCTGCAAAAACCGTAGGACTTACGTGGATACAGGCCCGCCGTAAGCGGGCGTGCAAGGCGTGCCCGGCACAAGGGCGGCACGTCCAGGGGGGCGGCAAATCCAGTGAAATTGAATTTTTTTTTGGAGGGGACAAACAACGTGGAAAGCAGGGGGGGGGGGGGGAAGAGAAAAAAAGGGGAGGCGGTTGTCCATCTCCAACTGCTTTAAAATTTTGCCAACTGTCATAGAAACATAGAAATTTTGCCATATGCGATCGAAACTTTGCCAACTGCTTTGAAATTTCTCCAACTCCGTTCAACATTGGGGGCGGCAAGGTCTCCCCATCCCCCTTAGAGAGACTTTTTCTCTGAAGGATCCTGAGGACAGGCGGCTAACATCGATAATTTCCGTATATCCACGGAATTCAGTGAATTCACTGCAGTGTTTCTTTCAGGTATATTTCCGGGAGGGGCACTGCCGCCCCCCGAAGTTCTGCAGGTGCCCCCCCCCCTGGAGAAGTACTGAGAGCGCCTAGATCCAGTTATGGCGTAAAACTGCAAGATCGCAAAATTCACATAATCCGATAAATTGCCCTCCCGGAACTTCGAATTGCGCCCTCGGGAAAAATTTTCTGAACGAAACATCGATTCAGAAAGTTCCTACGGCATCTCTGATTTTGTTGAATATTCTACGAGAAAAATTTGCAGATGTTCTTTTTCCCAATATTACAACCAGGTAGTAGTAGTAGTAGTTGAATATTTTCAGTGTCGCCGTATCGTTTATGCCAATTATTGCATGTTAAAACCATCTGCCACCAAATTGCGCCCTTTCTACTAGCCGAGTTTAGGTAGGTACGTGATTTCAAAGAGAGAATTACGAAAATAAAGATAAAAACAGAATGAGGGTCTCTGTCGGAATATACACCCCCTAGGATCAGTTGCATTTTGCCGAAATTGAAACTCCCCGCTTTTCACTTAAGATCAGTTCAGGTCCCTCGCTAAAACTTGCCACTTCCCCCCCCCCTCCGAATTACTCTCAGGATACGCCCCTGATGTAGCGCCCTATTGGGGGCGGCATAACAGTATTTGCACGCGGGCGCTCAGACAGCTAGCGGCGGGCCTGCGTGGATACAATGTATGACGGAAATGTATCTCTTAAATAGTTCTACAAAAAAGTCGGCGATGGCATATATCTATCTCTCAAGATTGACGTGCTATTACCTGTTTATGGTAATCAGATGTTTTCCAAAATTATGCACTATTTGGGAGTGCGTTTTTTGAATAGGGCATTGATCCTCATCCAACTTAATACGTTATTTATCCCCAGTATTTAATTTAGAACTAAATTGCCCTTCACATCATACAATTACAACGAGAACATCAAAAGATATGGCAGGTTGAAGTGGTGAAGATGAAACCGCACGACCGGACCTAAATGCGTCTCCGTGCTAGGTAGGCGGGTAGGAGAGGGCACCGAAGTATGAGAGGGGGACATGCATATCTATATAAGAGTAGCCGCGTGGATCAACAAATTTCTACCCGGGCGAAGCTGGGACGGGCGGGGTTGAAGCGTGTACTGTTCCATTTTTATTAATGACGTAGTTTCTACTTGTCAAATGGAAAAAATGACTTCAAAAGTGACATCTACCGAAATAGCGGGCTATTCAAAATAACACCTCTTATTGTCAATCCCTTTATCTGAAAACAATGCACAGTTATGATGAAATCGATTTTCGATATTGAATCAGAATGAAAAATTTCGTCCAAAATCAAAAGCTTACAATAATTCTACGTTTTCGATCTGAAATTATCCGAACGGATGAATATATTCCAGGTTTCCTCCAAGAACGGTCCGGTTTGAGAAAACTCGGCAATCGCTTACATTCACCACAAAGTAATGAACCGTTCGAGAGCAGGAAGTTGCATTGAAAGCAGGCAGATTCTGCATTTCAGTCCCCACCGAATGAATTAATTAGTTCCGGAAAAGATGGCACGAATGGAAACCTCAGAAACCAGGATCTGTATCCAAACGAAATTTTCATTAGTAGCCGGGCCACTGTTTTACTGAAACCCCTATACAGGATACAGTCGGAACTAATCTAACTGTAATTAAAGCATTTCGCTACGCTGGTCGTTGAAAAATTACCTCCGGAGCTCTTTCAGACACCCTCAAAAAGTTTTCCAGGTTTCTTTATCCCATTGATAGCATCTGGATGCACGTCTTGTACGAACAGTTTGCGGTTTTTGGTCTCGACTTTGATTGGGCTGCTTATTGCGAACGTTGTCCAGTCTACGCCAGGCACGAAATAGAATGAAGTGCTGGGGCAAATTCGAGGAAGGCCGACTGGTTTCAGGACAAAATTAGATTGGTCCATTATTAAAAAAAATAATATTTGTGCTTTATTTTTCAAAAGGCCATCGACCAAAATCCACTATCAATTCGTTATGAAAGCAAGATTCCATATCTACCATATTAATAACTAATTAGAGGCTGAACAAATGTTAAAATTCAACTGGAAAAGTACTGAAAAAAATGGGTCACTAAAAAAATGCTTTTTTATTTATTTATTTTTATACACAGGAACCCCAACAGCATATACCCGATTGCGATTACAAGAATTCACTACAAACATTGTACAAATTAACATAGCAATGGCGCTTTTTTTCTACCAAAGGGGAAAGGAAAGTTCAGAACAAATTTGTAATGATCAGATTCACATTATTCATCATAAATATCCGTAAACTTCGACTCGGTTTTGAAAACCAGGTAATTAGAGCAAAATATCGATATTTGTAAAGATCATCTCTGATTGGCTGAAAGTTGTGTTGGATATCCTGGTTCACGTCAACAATACAGGGTGAGTCTTTGACTTGTACATATATTTTAACTGTAGATTACTCTCATCAAACGAAACACTTTTTTCCTATACCATTTTTCAAAATTCGAAGATACAGGGTGTCGAAAATCCATGAAAAAAACACTTTTCTGTTTATATCTTCGGAACCGTTATTTCGAATGAACTGAATTTTGGTTGAGTTTTTACTCTATTCATGGTGCATATTCCTCAATCAAAACCTATTCAGTATCTCTACTAGTATAAAAGTTGACTCATCAATACACGCTAAAACACCATAAAACCACTTTAAAAAGATAAACGGTTCATATTTCCGAAAGAATCAATCATTTAAGGAACTAAAAGTATTCTTATTTTTTTTCAATAAAACGCGTCGTTTCCGAGTTATGTACAATTTTAACCGGAGAAATTTGACATTAATTTCAAGAATAATCTGAATGCGTCTCTGAATTAAATATCATCGAATATTATTCCTTCTCTGGTCTAAACGAGTTCACAATGTTGTCACAATATTTATCAACTTTGTCGAGATATTTTAATAAGAAAATCCCACAAATGTGGGAGATAAAATTGAACACCAAGGAGGATTTAACACGCACAGTTTCTATTGAAAATTCATAGTTACCGGTCCATATTGAAGTTAAATTCGAATGATGAATCTCGATACAGACTACTTATTAAATTGAAATTAATGAAAACTGAAATGATACCTACCTTATAATCTGTGTCGATGTTTTCATCTAAACAATATCCTCCTGGAATTTTATAAACTCGACACGGTTAAGATTATAATAATTCACTTCACATAATGAATCACATTAGAACAATAATTCACTGAATGTATTCAGAACTTCACATAATGTTTACAGTTTGTTCAGAGACTCTGGTTTGTTATTGTTTATAGTTGGCCAGGTTGGCCTCCAGATACCTAACCAATCTTTCGGTTTTTGCTCGACGCATGCGTGGTAAAATTGGCGGCAAACTCGATTTATGATGGAAATTGGAAACGGCAGAATTCATAGATATTTATACCACGGTACACAAGTGTATCGTGATTTATTCTATGTTCGTAACAAATCCTTAACCTCAATGAAAATATCAGAAAGCTGACAACATTTCCTTGGAATTTCTGTGCAAACATTCACAGAATGGATATAAAATAGATTAGGTTAGGTTGTTTAATAATAAATTCTGATGATCTGAATTAAAAGTCTTTTTTCATGATATTGTTTGGGAATTTCGTGGAAAATATGAACAAGTTAATAGTGTTTACAAACTAATCTTCAGGAAAATCGAAGAAGGAACTTATTTTGGTGTGAGAAATATGGCATTTTAATTGCAGAAATGATGGGACAAAACTTAGCGTTTTTGTTAGGAAATATCGTGTTTGTAACATTCTTATTCAAATAAGGTTAGTGCTTGAGTGCTTGAGTTAGTGAGTATTTTCTAAATGTATCACTCAGAATATCTAATAATCACATCAATTTCAATTGAAAAATATGAACTTTGAGGTGTTTGTAGAGAATAATATCAGGCACGCATTTAGCACAATTTTTTTTTATTCAAATGGCTATATCTCTTTAACCGAGCCGAATTCGGAAAAATGAAAAAAAGGTTTCTTTAGGCCTCAAGAATATACAGTTAAAATATATGTACAAGTCAAAGACTCACCCTGTATATCTAGAATATCTTTGGGTGGGTGCAGTAGGAATTTCCATTTGAGCGTTTACTGACAGTGAAGCAACGTGAGGCTGAGCGTTGTCATGCTGTAGAATCACTCTATCGTGCCTCTGTTCGAATTGTGGTAGTTATTCGCGCAGTGCTCGGTTCAATTGCATCAATTGAGGTTGAAACCGTTCCCTAGTAATAGATTATGAATAACACCGACCTAAGCCATATTTTCGCGTGACTATTTCACTCATTCCATTTTTAGTTAGGAAGTTTCCTTAGCAACACTCGTTTCTCATCGATAAAACATTCAGATCGGCAAAACCAACAACTTGGTTTTCAAGTGATAAAATTGTTGACGTTTCTCAAATTCATAGATAGCTTCGGGAAGGAATACCATAGAGAAAACAAACAACGTTTAGTTGATCTATGATGAATACTTATTCGTCAAATAGCGCAGTACGTAGATATCAATTGTGAACATATTACCATATTTTCTCGTGAAATAGTCATGTCGAATACCACTCGAAATGAAATTTAAGCAGGTAAAATTTCTCTCTTGTAATATTCAAGTTTGTTGCTTTTCGGCAATTTCGCTCATGACATTTTTTCCAAAATCACTCGCCTAACGGCTCGTGATTTTGATGCAAATATCATTCGAGAAATTGCCTCAGCAACAAACTTTCATGTTACAATCGAGAAATTTTGCCGGCAAAATTTCATCTCTTGTGGTATTATAGGTATATGACTATTCCACTCATTCCATTTTTAGTGAGGAAGTTTCCTTAGCAACACTCGTTTCTCATCGATAAAACATTCACATCGGCAAAACCCACAAGTTGGTTTTTCAGCGACAATTTTTTGACGTTTCTCAAATTCATAGATAGCTTCGGGTATGCATACCATAGAGAAAACAAACAACGTTTAGTTGATCTATGATGAATACTTATTTGTCAAATAGCGCAATACAAGCCCAATGTGACCATCTTCAGACACATTTTCTCGTGAAATAGTCATGTCGAATACCACTCGAGATGAAATTTAAGCAGGTAAAATTTCTCTCTTGTAATATTCAAGTTTGTTGCTTCTCGGCAATTTCGTGAATTACATTTGTATCAAAATCACGAGCCGTCAGGCGAGTGATTTTGGAAAAATGTCATGAGCGAAATTGCCGAGAAGCAACAAAATTTCATTTTACAATCGAGAAATTTTGCCGGCAAAATTTCATCTCTAGTGGTACATATTATATATGACAATATTTTGAAACTATTTCGTCCGTTTTGAAATATTCGTGTTTTCGCGTCGAACTGGTGACGTCACGCACCAAATGATTCGAAATAATTTGAAGCGGTTTGAAAGCACGAAAGCCGGTAGTGGAATAGTTCGAACTGAAGTTTGAAGTTTGGAATCAGCTGATTGAAGAATATTTTGTTGGATTTTTGTTTTGTTTGTTGGATTTATTTTGTTTTCATCGTTTTTATTCTATTATTTGAATATGACAGCTTTGTTTTTAGAATGCATTGTAACCTGTGAAGTAATAAATCATTTCGAGTGGAGCAGACCTTTATTTGAGAATTGTGAAGTATTATTCAGTTTTAAAAATGTATGATCAAATTCTTGAAATTGATATTACGACTTCTTCCCCTTGATTCAACCAATATGAATATTGCATATATTTTGCCAATAGCAACTCGTTAATCAGGAAGAGAACATTTGAATCATACATAAACTGATTGGAATCCATTTCAAAAGTACAGTCTTTATCCTGAGGAGGAAAATTATACCATTTAACACATAAAATTATAAATATTATTATAATTATGTGCGTGCATTGCTTGAACAATGGTGCGTGTATCATGTTTGTAACATAAAAATTTATAAATTGAATTGACATTTCTATGATGACGTCACCGTTTTAAAATTGTGGCATTTCAGCGAAGCACGAACTGGTGACGTTCACTTCGAAATGTTTTCGAAATAGTTTTGAACCGTGATTCACGCGAAAAAATGGCTCTGGTCTCACCAAATACACAGCTCAATCTTCGTAGCGTGAATTTTCGGTCGAATCGACGACGTAGAAGCATGAACGGCAGTCACCATGACTCTCTCTCCTTAGGATTGCTGTAATAGATCACCTGAAAATCAACTCTAAATGACATTGTATGATATATCGTTGAATTCAGCGTTAAAAATTATTTCAAAAAGTGTCATAAAATATGCAGGTCCGTATTGAAAAAAAGAAAGATCAAAATGACAGAATTTACTTTTCTTATGATTCTCAATAACCGGCCCTGATAATCTCGATTTGTTTGAACTGCTTGACAATGCTTCTATGAATGCAACTTTTTCTCCATTTGACCGATCTTCTAACTCTTATGGTTTAAAAGTTACCAATACAATCCCATTAAAAAAGTGGCCGCTCTGTATACGAAATTTACTGTAATACCATATAAAAGACCCAATAATCAAAAGAATATCACGTTCTTCATTGAAAGAACTGCAGGACGATGACTTCTGATATTGAAATAATATCACTGATGAATTGAGGTAGGCTAGCTTGGGGATGTTGTAACATCGAAACATTCGAAACACTGATTAAATCAAGTCGTGATAAAAATTTCGGTAAACCAGGCTTTGGTCTGCGAAATTGGAGTAAAAACTGAATATTGCATCCCCACTTTAGTTCTGGGTACATTTAAGGGTCTACATTCCTGAAAAAAAGGGAGTCAGAAACGATTTATTTTTTCCGATTGATGAAGGGATGTATGAGTGTATAAAGATAAAAATAATAAAAAAATTTTTTATTAGTATTAAATGCATGAAAAGGATATTCCTCATCATTTTTGGTTATTTTTCAACATTTCCACCATCAAAACTAACAAATATTTTTGTGTTAATGCAATGTCTATCTCCTTTTCCTTTTAGAATTTACCGTTTTTTTGTAAATGATATTACAAGAATGTGTTGTTTTCGCGAAATTTATTTCCTTGAATTTTTCTATTCAAAATGATAAATATTCATTTTTCTCAAAGACAAGTCATTAAGGTTTGTTTTAGCCGTCGATAAGTGAAAATTAATTGTTAATAACAATTATGGATTTTAACATGGAACTGAATTTCTTTTAAATGACACGCCCCGCAGGTATCTCCTCCCAGATGACTGATAAAGGAAAAAGAGAGTATTATGCCAAATTATACAGGCAGTATGATATCTAGTTCAGGGTAGTATTTCTAGTTATATTCCCTGTGCCCCAACATTTGTTCTATTAAGCTGAATAATCCAATAAATAAAAATTAATGCAATGCACTGCCATCTGGCGGTATACGTTTCTTACATTGAAGGCGAAAGACTCTTAGGTTCCGAAAGAACTATCGCTTAGGTCGAAGTCGGAGAGTATTTTCGTTTTCTCATACCAAGATGGTGATAATTTATTTGACCTAATTTATATGTAAACCAAACATTCAGATATATGAATAAGGCCCTTACAATTGCAACTCGTGTTCACTATTTCCGATGTGACAACGACGAGGTGGTCATTCCAAATTATCTAATTCCAACAATTTTAATTCAAACATACCAGGCTTCGATTAAAAGGCCCTACACACTACAGACTTATCAGTTATTAAAAAAACAAGTATACCTATACACTGATGAAATTAAAATGGATACGAAGATGTACGGAGAAAAGGATACCTTCGTTTTGATCTCCTCTGTGGTTGGAGGAATGAATGTGCCAATGATCAATGCTGTTAATAAACTAGGCACAAACAGCCCCCAGAGTTGATTAATTAAACAGCGATGTACGATGGGAGCTTTCTCTGTTTAGCTTACTCGATCCTTTTCATTATGCATACATTTGACTTACGGCAAAATATTCCTTTTGTTCGTGCGGTGAATTGGCACTACCACTATGATTAACAACATAAACTGTAACTATCTAACGGGTTATCCAATAAGAGGTGATATTTTGACATTCCAAGAAAAATGCCATTTTTTCAGGTAAATGATCAGGAGTTTATTTCATTATAAAGAGGAAGGCATGCCATTAATAATGGAAAATAACATCAGCCAAATGACCACCATAACCACGACTACAGGACCATATCCTTGCAAGAAATTTTCCATAACCAAATCACCAAGGGGCTGTCTCCGATAGCTTCACGAATTCTATCTTTTAGGTCTTGAATTGACGCTGGGCTCTTGGCGTAGACCTTCTCTTTCACAAGGCCCGAAAGTAAGAAGTTGCAAGGCGTTAAATCACAAGATCTTGGTGGCCAATTGTGATCACCTCTTCGAGAGATAACACGTTCCGGAAACTTTTCCCGTAAAATATCAATGGTTTCGTTGCTTGTGTGGAACGTAGCGACGTCTTGTTGGAAGTAAACGTTGTCCAGATCAATGCCATCCAATTGCGACCATAAAAAATCATTAATCATCCATTCACCGTAACTGTTGTTCCAGCCGCATTCTCGAAAAAGTAAGGCCCAATGACCCGCCGGACCATAAACCGCACCAAACAGTCACACGTTGAAGATCGAGAAGCTTTTCAATAATAACTCTTGGGTTTTCCGAGCCCAAGATGCGAAATTTTGCTTGTTCACGAAGCCGCCGAGGTGTAAATGGGCCTCATCACTGAAAAAGATTTTTCGATCGAATTCCGGATCATTTTCAAGCATTTTAAGGATCCAATAAGCAAAGACACGACGTTGTTGATGATCGTCCAGCTTGAGTTCTTGTGTTAAGTGAATTTTATAAGCCTAAAGACCCAAATCTTTATTCAAAATACGGTGTAATGACGTTTGTGGAATGCCTAATTCCAGAGAGGAATACAAACATGGTTTTTCCACAACACTTTCGGCTACAGCATCAATATTCTCGGCTGTTCTTGAGCGACGTGCACAGGTTTTATTCTTCACATCACTAACTTGTCCCAACAAAACAACTTTTTCCACCAATTTCCAAAAATTTTCGAGTTTTACGAACCGTCTGCCAAATTTTCACCATTTATAAAAATGGTGAAAATTGAAAATTGAAATTATTGAAATTCACTATAAAGTGAATTTCAATAATTTCAATTTTCACCATTTTTATAAATGGTGAATTTCAATGCGTTGTTGAAGCGTGTATCGTACCATATCTACAGGGTGTTTGGTAATTCGACGTGAACCTTGGAAAGGGATATACTAGACGTCATTTGCAGTGAATTGCGTCGAGTAAAGTATGGTCCGAAAATCTATGGTTACGAAGATATGGCGATTTTTCAACTTGTTTGAAATTTTCTGCTTCGTTGTCAAAAATAATTAATTTTGTGAAAACTACTCGACTCTGAATATTCAATGAATATTTTTTTCAAAGCTGAAGAGATGGTCCTCATTTCTTGCGAAAAAGTATTCACTAAAACTTCAGATAACCCGAAATATACAGGGTCATAAATGGCTGCACCTGTTTTCCTCATAAAATCTTGATAAAACAATTGAGAATTACTCGAAAAAAGTATTATGAACTTGGTGTACAAATGTCGGGAAAAACTTCCCTGTTTCATCAGCTTTCCAAAAAGGTACATATGTCAATAATTTCTTCACGCAATCTAAAAATATGGCCGGAAAACCAAGCAGACAACAGACTTTTTCGAGTCATTTAGTGATCGAACCATGGCCCGCTTACGGCTTACGAATCACGCCGAGTGAAATAAAGGATAAAAGGATATCTGAATGACTCGAAAAAGTCTGTTGTCTGCTCGGTTTTCCGGCCATATTTTTGGATTGCGTGAAGGAATTATTGACATATGTACCTTTTTGGAAAGCTGATGAAACAGGGAAGTTTTTCCTGACATTTGTACACCAAGTTCATAATACTTTTTTCGAGTAATTCTCAATTGTTTTATCAAGATTTTATGAGGAAAACAGGTGCAGTCATTTATGACCCTGTATATCTCGGGTTATCTGAATTTTTAGTGAATACTTTTTCGCAAGAAATGAGGACCATCTCCTCAGCTTTGAAAAAAATATTCATTGAATATTTAGAGTCGAGTAGTTTTCACAAAATTAATTATTTTCGATAACGAAGCAGTAAATTTCAAAAAAGTTGAAAAATCACGATATCTTCGTAACCATAGATTTTCGGACCATGCTTCACTCGACGCAATTCACTGCAAATGACGTCTAGTATATCCCTTTTCAAGGTTCACGTCGAATTACCAAACACCCTGTATAAATGGCGTAGTTTCTACTTGTCGAATGTCTAAAAATGGCAGCTTCAAAAGAGATACCTATCTACCTGAATAGCGGGCTATTCAAAAGAAAACCTCTTTACTATTGGACCGATTCACATAGATAATTTTTTTTATTGATTTAATGTAAAATTTTGGGAGCTATCAAACTGGGATAATGGGGAATAATGTCTATTCTGAAAGACAAAGACATATGTACTGAAATTTGGCAGAAAGCTTCACATTGTACAACCAATGCAATCGAACATAATATGCTTCATATTCATATAATTCATCAATAATCTTATAACCATGCTTCCACCTGCGATTAAATAAACAAGCATAAGTATTAAGTATACAGTGTGACAGTATATCATTATGAAAAAGAGGTGAGGAAATAGGGGATTAAATGAATTCAACCGAAAAGTGTGCATGAACTAAGTCGCTCCGGTTCCAACCCTCTGACATGACCAATTCAAATTGGATCAATGTCGTTAATACCATTTAGGTCAATTAAAAGGGGATTCATCCCTTTTCTGCTTCATTGTGAAGTAGGTACCCACTTACAAGGTCTTTACAACAGATTTGACTGTGAGATAAACGATCTGATATAGATAGGCTTGAATTGGATTAGTTGATACAGCGTCATACTTTCTAGTACCTACGTGGAGTTGTGGATAGGATGGCTGATCCATTGAGAAATGGGGTCTATCGAGATAAGATTTTCATCATGAAAAGGAACGTGAATAGAATTATGAAATTTAATTGTGGATAAAACTGAATGAATAACTGTCAATATTATTATTGCAAATAAATGAAATTTCGTTTTCCTAATGTGGGACTCATCATTTTACAATGCCTGGCAGCAAGTTTTCAGTGTTCACCTCATTCTGGTGACTGGTCTTCAAGAGAGACGAGAATGCATTTTGCTGAGCTTGAGATAAAAATAAGGCAAAAGCCCGATAGACTGCATTCAAATGAACGATCTTCTTAATAAAACTCTCAATGGTGACTAATGATCCAGTGCCTTGAATGTCCTGAATATTCCATTAAAGGAACTGGCCATTACCATGATTCACAATAATTGTATAACAGTAATTGACTTTTACATTTTTTAACTGTAGATTTCTCTCATGAAACGAAACAATTTTTTCCCATATCATTTTTATTCATTGAACTTCATGAAGAGGTTCGAGACTAACGGCAGCAAGAAGAAATAATGAAATACGAAAAAAAAAACTTAGGTAAGCTAAAAAAAAACTTTCCACTTAGTTTTAATTCTGCTCTTCCGACCAGGTCCGATCTTTCAAGCGATGATTCTCCTGTTCAGCTCATCTGGTCAGCAGAGTTTCTCAAAAATCTAAGCAAAAAAGATATACAGGGTGTAACTGAATAAGTGTAAAACATTTAAGGAGGTGATTCCTCATCGAAAAAAAGATAGGATCTTTCATATAAAGAATCTTCATTGGAGCATCCCTTGTTAAGATACAGCCCCTTAAAGGGGGTACATAAAATTTGTATAACAATTTTTTTCACAAGCACTGAAAAAGTTACAATATTGAAATTAACCTGACGTTTTGTACTACCAAAAAGACACTTAGCCAGTAATTTATTTGTTTATTACCCTTTAATCGTTTAATGCAGGATGCAGGTACTAACTACAAAATAACAATAAATCCAGTTCGCATTTATGACGATGTATCTCTGTAGTTGTTCGTAAAATAATGTTTTGCTGCTTACTGGTTTATTTTGGGCAAAAAACCCAAGAGACATTTTTTGTTTAGAATGAAACAGGCTATCGGAAATAAATTTTTAAATGGTAAACAAATAATAAGACAAAAAGTTACATTGGAAATAAATTTTAGGGGTTGCGTTTTTCACCCCTTACAACCATGGGGTAAACCAAATAAATTACTGGCTGAGCGTCTTTTTGGTAGTACAAAACGTCAGGTTAATTCCAATATTGTAACTTTTTCAGTGCTTGTGAAAAAAATTGTTATACAAATTTTATGTACCCCCTTTAAGGGGCAGTATCTTAACAAGGGATGCTCCAATGAAGTTTCTTTATATGAAAGATCCTATCTTTTTTTCGATGAGGAATCACCTCCTTAAATGTTTTACACTTATTCAGTTACAACCTGTATAGTGTGTCTGGGCATGACTTAGCGATAATTTAAGGCCCGGTTAAGGGGAACAAATATACCTAATTTTATCGACAAAAATACCCACATTGCGGGGTTCATCCCCCTATTTTTAGAATAGCCCCCATTTTAAATTAATCTTTCTATTTTAGTTGACCCTTACAAATAATATCGATTTCTTTGGTCATTGAGGTCCTTCAGATGTGAAAAAAAAAATGTTGAAAGATAATACTATCACCTTTTATTGAAGTAGAACAATATGAAATTATTTAACTCAAAAAGTCAAAAAAAATTCTTTATGTTCGACTGCTTCATAAACACTTGATTCATGAATTCGTTTAGCGTCCATAATTGACTACTTTATTGGACACCACTTTATTGGACTCAACTGTCACAGTTTTCTTTCGATTTTGCAATGTTCTTCGTTTCACACCACTTGTTATAGGCCGCATACAAATTTTCATAAGCACTTTTAGTGGGTATAGAAGATATTCTTTGGCACTTGCGGCTAAATTTTTCACAATTTCCTCTCCCGAACTATCTATTTTTGGGATTATTATGACGTTTGTCACAGAATTAACGAAGTGAACAACTTTGTTCAGTGAGGTTGCTGAGGTCACTGATGGTTACTAAGGTAAGAAAAGCAAAAGCACACTTAATGTTTTTTTGAAATGAAGCGACGAATTTGATTGCCTTTTCAGAATACAAAATGTCTGCATTGCAGTTAAACATAAAGCTTTAGGCCAATTTTTGCGTGTTACCGTGTTACAAGTCCGGTTATACTATTGGTAACAGTGCGGTTACCCCCACTTATCATCAATTTCAAGTTCTTAACACGGTCATGCATCCTCGCTAAAATACATTTCTCTCTTGTTGGTTTTCGCTCCAATATTAATTTTCTAGTTTTGGATTATTTTTACATTTTCAGAATACTTATTATTCACTTCATCTGCAAAAAAAATGGATCAGACAGATCTTTTTTTCCTCTGAATGGAATGTTCAATTATTTTGTATTCCCAAGCGACTCGGAAATTTCACATTGGATAAGCGGTGAAGATGAATTAAATAAATTTCTCTTCTCTAAATGGCAAAAACCCCTTCATCGGTCGAAATAAAGTGAAGCAAGAATGAAATTTGCAAAATTAGGAAATATGGGGGATATAAAAACAATACATTTATTATTTTGTTTTATTAAAGACTTTCTTTCACATCATGCTAATTTGGTGTTGGAGATAAATAAAAAATAGAATAAGTCAAAGAAATTGAATACCCTTTGATATACAAAATGAAAAACCAAGCAACTGAAGCAACATGCGAAATATATTCGTTTCTCTATTTCAGTATCGTAATGAGTTCATTACAGTACTAAAAACAGTGCTGTAATGAACTCATTACAGCACTGTTTTCAGTTATATTTTTCGTTTCGTGGTTCTCAGCACTGGCTTCCGATCCTATCAATTTTCAACACACGTCAAGTTGAAAATGTCAATTTTCGTAAGTGAACCAACTGCCAAAATACAATACAAAAGTCACTAGGATGTATAATCTGAATTTTTCATTGAATTTCAACAGAAATTTGACTGAAATAGAGAAAATATCGTCTAATACTCGTTGCAGAATGCAATTCCAACACTCATGCGTATTGGAATAGGAGCCCATTCTGCAACTAGTTTTAGAATAAACTATTATTCAACTTGCAATTCATTACAGCATTTTTTTCAGTCATATTTTTCGTTTCGTGGTTGTCAGCACTGGCTTCCGATACTATCAATTTTCAACTCACGTCAATTTGGAAATGTCAATTTCGTAACAGTCACCAACTGCCAAGATACAACACAAAAGTCACTAGGATGTATAATCTGAATTTTTCATTGAATTTTAACAGAAATTTGACTGAAATAGAGAAAATATCGTCTAATACTCGTTGCAGAATGCAATTCCAACACTCATGCGTTCGCATACGTGTTGGAATAGGTGCCCATTCTGCAACTAGTTTTAGAATATACTATTTTGGCGCGAATTCAGATTATAACCGCTCCAGTTACCCTGCTTCGGAACAAGGTTACAGATTTCTCAACAACGGGAACAATGATGACGTAATACGGCTACGTCATAACACCTTTCCCTCTATTATCGCTCTCGCAAAAATACAAACGGTATCAGAAAATCGTAACCGGTTGTGACCGTTTGTAAAACGGTAACACGCAAAAATTGGACTTTTGTATGCAACTCGTACATAATTAGGCTTATGGACTTGCCCAAATTATTGGCCTCGCTCGCTTTGCCATAAACTTTTGGACTCGTCCATAAAGACCCAATTTATGTACTCGTTACATAAATAGCTATTAAAAAAATTTAAGTAAAAAATTTACTGTATTTTTAAGTGAATCCTTAATAGTACAAAAACTAGCACATTGAATACTTTTTTTCAATGAACTAACACGCAAGGATATTAGCTACAAAACGACACCCACATCATTCCTTCAAATTACATAATTTGAGAGTTATTGCTGTTTGAACATGACCCTTATGAAAATTGATAAAATAAAATAAAAACTCAGTACTGTACTTTTGATCATTTTTAATGACAAAACTAAGAAATTTATCATAAAAATTGCTCAAAATGGCCGCCTCTGCTCTGTAGACAGGCAGTGGCCTTCATTGTAGCAACAAAAAAAAACAGTTTAGGGCGCTCGCGTAACGGTCATATTCGAACAACAATAACTCATAAATTATGTAACTTACAAAAATGATGTGGGTGTCGTTTTGTAGCTGATATCCTTGCGTGTTAGTTCATTGAAAGAAATACTCCAATGTGCTAGTTTTTGTACAATTAAGGATTCACTAAAACATTCAGTGAATTTTTCGACTGAAATTTTCATGACATTTTTGATTGTTATCAAATCCCTCTCTTCGTAACAAGTTTTCACAAGGGTGGAATTACGAACTTCGTGGATACCTGGCGCATTTATAAGAAAACAAATCGGCATTTTAAAACTCGGGTTTTGATTTCTGATCCCGATAAGAAGTGACCCAATTTAATTCCATTATGATGGATCCCACATTCGATCTAATAACACCCTTCAAATCAATTCATATCCTTATCGAAAATACCTATAATTATCCATCCAAATCACAACTCAATCAATCAAACCTACTTCATTCAAATTCGCAACGAAATCTCCGATTGTTCTTGCCCAACACATCTGCAATTCGATGAATAAATCCCCCAAACCGATTTAATTATTGCTTCTCCCATGTCCCGCCCCTATTCCGTCCAGGGGGGACGGATCAAATAAAGCTCCATGTGCTGTAGGCACAGTCTTTCTCCGACATTGACTTTATATTAATTACGGAACTAGATGTTGTGACACCAACCATTGTTGGGATCGGATTGTCCCATCGTATCATTCATTTGATGATGTTACGCATCTGGTGGCTGTTCCTAAGATAATTGTCCCGAAAATTGCTGCGATGGGGGGATCTATTATTTTGGTTGCCTTCCTTTCAATAACTCATCGCAGATTGAAATTGTGGAAGGTGACAATACAGGTACCTTCAAAGTTTACAGAACGGTTTATTATTAATCAACCAGGAAAAATAACGAAATGTTTGTGTTGTATCTGATAACATTTCTATATAGAGGCCGTAGTTATCACGTATTTGTTAATATTTTCATTTCCTTTAGAAAATAATGAATTTGAATTTTGGGTACTCCTGTGCTTCGCTGCATTGCATGTACCAAAGTACTTAGATTTTCTTCAGCTGATCGAAGCACAATGTGATCGTAAGGTAAGGAAATTCTTGACTACTGAACCGTATATGCCTCTTTTTTCATTTTAACTGAAAACATTTGAAGAAAAAACATAGTTTTCGAAAAAATCATTGAATTATCGTTTCTGTAGAAACTGGAAAATTCAATATTCAATATAGAATACCTGGTGTTGGCATTTATTCTAATAAATGCCAGAAATCTATTTCTTGTCGAGAGAGAATCTGTGATTGGGGGCCCTACTTCTAATTTCTCCCGAAAGGGGTCACGCTATTTTCCATTGCCGCAATAGCGCCATGACCATGAAATATTGCGGATTATTCCGGAAGTAGGACCCGATCTATCAGGTGTTTTTTTTAGAGTGATAAAGATACAGAGTGATACTTTGAATTGAAATAAAACACATTTAAATTAAGATTGAAGCCAATTTTTTTTAATTTGAAAGATAATTTATGTTTTAAAAATGATTTCTGGCATATGTCCACCACTACTAGACCTGAGGAACCGCATTCGCAGACTAGTTTTGGACCACTTTTTGTATGTTATTCGCAATAGCCGAAATCGGCCACTGTCCGAAATTTTTGCTCACAACGCGTTATGGTTATCCATATTTACCCACGATGCGTACAGGTGGTTTTTTTTAGAGCATTGAGTAAAACGCATTACCCTGAACGCGTTGTGGGTAAATTAGATAATCCACAATGCGAATCCAATTTTAACGCGCTTTCATTCTGCGTTGTGGACAATTCATTTTACCCACGACGGGTTGTGGGTATTGCACTTTACTCAGAAAGCGATGAACCAGAATTTGTCGTCGAAGTCAGTCTGCTGTAGGTTTGTAAACTGGCACTTACGAGAAGCCAGTATTACGAGTAGCGTGAATAGATTACGCACCTTGTGAATTCTCAAGTTTGATTGAAGTGCGTGTTTTCGAAATTATTTCAATATGAAAACCTAATTTGAACAAAAACTAAGTGAACTTATGCTAGAAAAAAAAAGACAGGTCGTTGTTATTGTTATTATCGGACGAACGTTATTTGGAGTTAGTAAATGAAACCAAAGTGGCACTACAGAGAAAACGAGATAGGCTTGAATTATCATCCAAAAAATATCGACGATTGAAAAGATATGATTTATTAACAGTTGGCCAAAAAGATTAACTTGTTAACAAGGAACGATCAGGAAACCAATTTGGTTTTATAAAATGCAATTGTTTGAAAGGATGTCAAACTAAGGCGTGGGCATGTGTGAAATTGAATATAAAATGTAATTCAAAATGTCATAAAAGTAGATACTTGTAAAAATAAATAATACCTATTTGTTTTTAGCTCTAATAAGTTGTTAATATATCGTTTTGTTTTACCTATATGAACTTTCAATATAAGGTTTTTTATAATCATTGTTTTACTTGAAACGTATTTTGGGTCAAGCGAAATGGACAGATAGCTTTGAGTTATCAGTATTTCATCATACATTTCATTTACTGCACATTAAAAATCTAGGCCAGATTGGTTTGCTTAACGTTCTATGTTAACAAGTTTATCCTTTTCTCCACCAAACCAAGTAATGGATCAAACCGTTTCAATCTACGATATTTTTTGAATGATAATTCAACTCCATCCCGGTTTCTTTATAGTGTCACTTTGGTTTCATACATAATCTCTAAATGACCTTCGCCTGGTAATAATAACCACCTGTTCACTTAATTTTTGTTCGAATTCAGCTTTCATATTGAAATATTTTCGAAAACACGCACTAAAACCAAAACACAGTCAAAGCAATTTCAAGAAATCACAAGGTATCCAGGCACTGTGGTAAGTAATCTATTCATGCTACTCGTAATACTCGCTACTCGTACCTGTCAGTATACAACCTACAGCAGGTTGACTTCGACGACAAATTCTGGTTCATCGCTTTCTGGGAAAAGTGCAATGCCCAGAACGCGACGTGGGTAAAATGAATTGTCCACAACGCAGAATGAAAGCGCGCTAAAATTGGATTCGCATTGTGGAAATTTATCCACAACGCGTTCTGGGTATTCCGCTTTACTCAGTGCTCGAAAAAAAAAAAACATCTATTCGCATCGTGGGTAAATTTGGATACCCATAACGCGTTGTGAGCAAAAATTTCGGACAGTGGCCGATTTCGGCTATTGCGAATAACAGAGTAATTCAGTCCTTATTTCAGCAATAACACGAGTTATGTTGGCTTCCAAAGCGTCTATTGTTTCTGGTTTATCAGCATAAACCAATGACTTGACCCCAAAGAAAATAATCCTTTGCAATAATGTCGAATGATTTTGAAGGCCAATTAATTGGACCATTTCCCAAAATAATGTTATCGCCAATTTTTCTTTCTATGAATCAATTGTTATGGTAGCAGAATGAGGTGTAGCACCATCTCGTTGAAACCAAAACATACATAATCATTGATCATCGATCTGTATAACGAGCACCATTCACTGTAACATTAGCTCCAGCATCATTTTTGAGGAAATATGAACCGATAATGCCTCCATCGTGTAAAGCACACCATACAATGCATTTTTCAGGATGCAATGGAACCTGCAGAACGTCTTGAGAATTGTTTTCACCCCATATACGGCAATTTGGCTGGTTTACGTAGCCGTTCAACCAGGAATGATCTTCATCACTAAACATAATTTTTCGATAAAAAAGTGGATCAACTTCAAGCTGTTCCAGGGCCCAATCAGCAAACAAACGACGCTTATTATGGTCAAGTGGCTTTGGTTCTTGAACCAGTTGGATCTTGTATGGGTGTAGACCCAAGATCTTTACGCAAAATTTTCCATGTGGTGGATAGATGTAGTCCAACTTGTTGTGAACGTCGATGAATAGACAAATCTGGATCTTCATTAACACTATCACTTACAGTAGCGATATTTTCTTCTGTACGTACAGTTCTTTGTCTTGTTGTTGTATCGAGTGGACTAATGTATTCCGAAATCTATCGATAGTTTGACGAATAAGCTGCTCTGATTGTATTATGTAAACCATAAATTTCACGAAGTGCTCTATAAGTTTGGTGAATAGAACACTGATTTTGAAAATAAATTTCAGGAATTTGTAAACGTTGTTGCGGCGTGAGTCTTTCCATGATAATTTGCCAATACTTACTGAACAGAAATGTCAAAACAACATGGCTTCTTCCAAATCACAGTTATCCCTATCGAAAATTCTACAGGGTGTCCCTGAATAACACCGACAACGCTGAGCCGTATATTCTCGGGTTGAAAGTAATACGATTAGTCGAAAAAGAGTTATATATAATGAGCCATCGAAGATGGCGTTGTAATGATTTGATAGGCTGTTTTTCTCGAAAACGGTTGTAAAATTTTGCAGGCGGCCATTTTTCTTCTGAAATTAACATTTTATACGGTAGGTAGATCAAAATGATAACAAAATGTGGGTAAAAAAAATCCGAATGTTTTAAGGTGGCCAGGACGCTAAAAATCATAGATCCATAATTTCAATTTGAATGACATTTCGTAAAAAGAAGTAACTCTTGTCACTGAATCAATCCACCAAATTTTATCACAAATTGAAAAAAAAATCGCCATTTTTGATGGCTTATAACTTAAAAACTGAAAACATTTCACCTAACTTTTTTTCGACTAATCGTATTAATTTCATCTTGAGAATATATGGCCGAGCGTTGTCGGTGTTATTCTGGGACACCCTGTATATCACTCTAAAAAACACCCGATAGATGAATAGAATATCAGGTGTTTGCACTGATTAGATTTCGTATGAAACTTTCTTGTTCATTGGGAATCTGAAATGGGGTCCTCCTCATTTCTCCCAAAACTGGTCGCGTTATTTTTCATTGCCGCAATAGCACCAGGACCCTGAAATATTGCGGATTATTCCGGAAGTAGGACCCCGATCTACAATTAAGAGAGCCGTTTTGATCTAAAATTTTTGGTCATGACTTTTACTTAGGAGTCGTTACAACAGGGTTTCTATTCATCTATATTTCAATATATATTTTCTACAAACGTCAAAAAATGACAAGGTTCGCGCATTGACAGCAATATGCGAAGTGGCCCTTTTTTTCATTTTTCTTCGTTACCATGACACCGTGCGCGAAGTAGTGTGCGAAATAATTACTTCGCACACTGCATGTAAACTATATGGGATTTTTATATTTCAACCTTTATGTTTCCCAATCAAGCAAAAATCCAAGAAATCATTCATTTATTAATGTGACAGTAATCACTTGATTTAGAAAAACAGTTTAAGCCAGTTCAATTCCATTTTTCATATTAAGCTAAGCATGTTATTTATTTTTCCGTCGACCATAGAATAAAAGCTCATTTTAACGCACTCGAAATCATCGATTAATGACCTATTTTAATCCATGATTTCTTATTAATGCATGATTATCATAGCAACCGAACATAAAATATTCAGTCAGAGCCATAGAACTTATAGTACATGGAATGCCATTAGCTTTGCTGCTCAGCTCGAAAAAATGGATAAACATCTCCAGTTGGAGGAATACTGAAATTTCTATGTTGACATAGTTACGACTTGCCATAAAGAACAGAAACACAGAAATACTATGAATTTAATCGTCAAGATCCGATTCACTCGGCACTTCGGCAAAAATTTCTGTGTTTCTGTTCGGTGTGACAGGTCGTATCCATGGGAACATGAAAATTTAGAGATTCCTCCAACTTGAGATGTTTACCCACTTTTTGATCTGGTAATAGCATTCCATGTACTATAAGTTCTATGGTCAGAGCACTATCGAGCTTGGTTGGAAATCAACTTCTGTCACAGATGGGTAAATTGACAACTCCATTCAAAATAAAATAGACTGCAGAAGAAATTTCAGGTGATACGAGTCGCAAAGTAAATAATACTTCAACCTCCACTTTCTCCACACGTTCCTTATGGGATATCAAAGGTAAAGATATAAATGCACACTAAATGTAAACTATTCAGAATGTCACAACATGTTCAATATTCCCTCTAAGAATTTTCCGTATTGTTCCATAGGGAGCATAAATCTTAATATATCGAAATGAACAGAGAAATTTACATTATGTCAAATTTGTCTATTATGCAAAATAAAAATTTATTCCAATCCATAATTCTTATTCACTTCGTGATGAGGTCGACGGAAAAATCTTGTGATCAACTCGTTTATTAATTCAGCGATTAATGGTCTCAAACATTAACGCGTGAGCGGAGCGAGCGCGTTAAAATATTTCGACCATTAATCGCTGTCATTAATAAACTAGTTGATTAAGGGCCGATTGCACCGTAGACAAAACTGTAAATTAAATCTTAAACCTCGATTAGTCTCTATGAAAATCAATAGACACTAATCGAGGTTTTGGATTTAATCTACAGTTTTGTCTACGGTGCAATCGGCCCTAAATAACTATTTCAACAATATTTTTGACGTTTGTAGAAAAAATTTTGATTGCATCTCATGCGCGAAATACTTTGGTGATCTTGACCAGTTCTCGATCACCAAAGTAGCATTTCGCGCACTGATACAAAAATAACTATTAAAAGGTACTGGTAGCCATATACGAAGTGACCAGAAGGATGAATGAGCACTCAAAAGCTGCTGCTTCCATATCAGCGTTTTAGGTGACCCATTTTCTTGAAAATGCGAATGGTGACCGTCATTGTACAATGTCAACAGAGTTTTCCAAGAACTTTAAAAGCAGAACATGTTTTTTTTGAAGAATTACGCAACTCTACAATTTTCCAAAGCCACTTTTAAGTGTTTCGCAGAAAAATTTCATGAATATGGAATTTCTGGCTTCCTCTCTTATGTGCCCCCTTATTTGAAGGAAAAGGTGGAAATTATACCCATAATTCCGTTTTACAGCATTTTCATAGGCCGAACAAGCCGTTATCCGACGTTTTTAATCGCATGAAAAACGTCAATGACTTCAATCTGCGGATTTTTGCGCCGGAAACATCCCCACTCACAAAACCCTTCCATACCAGAGCGTAGCGCTGATTGACAGATATTGCAGCCCACGAAAAACACAGCATAATCAAAAAGAGAGGATGATTGAATAGACGCTTTGAATTAGCGAATATCCCAGTTAGCAAATTGAAGCGGGGGTGTTTTTAAAATCATCTGGATGCGGCCAACAATGGCACAGATGCAATGATTGATTTTGAGTATGAAATGAATGATTTTTAATTCCCGTTTCCCGGCCTTTGTTGCAACGGAAGCGAGCGCCGGATGAATATATGATTTCTTCAACGCGCGTTGTTTCCCCTCTCCCTCGCTTTTATTCGAAATCGCTGCGCAAATTAAAAAAATACAATGCTACGGACGCTGCTCTACCATATTAATATATAAATGGACTCCTTAAAAAGGAAAATACGAGGCGAATCCTGTGCCGAAATGAAATATACTTTCCAGCGGGTGCCTTGTATTTTCTGTATTGCATTGTTACTGCTGAAGGATTTTTCCTTTATAGTCCTCCGACGTTCCTTCAGATGGATTGTTTTAATTGTATTTAGATACTTCGTGTTTCAGTAATTCACTTCACTCATTCCAGAACATTCAGGTACTAAAAATATTCTAAATATTTCGTCAAAAGTCTTGCCTCCCTCCTAATCAACTCTCAACTTGTTGAATGTAACATGACGATTTTTTGTGTGTGGAATCTTCACTATCTCCTCACTTAAATGAGACTATTTTTTGTTCAGGAATCAGGAGAACACAGGTGTATTCGAAGTTGGTCAATTTACAGCGAATTTTGAGAGTTGTAATATTGAGAATATTCAGTGGAAAATGCCGGGAAATCCAATTTCTCGAGATTGGGGATTATTTCATTCATCACCACTACACCGCACACGAAGGGTTCAAAATATTCTTCAAGAGAACAATATCTAGAAAATGAATTGGCCAGCAATCTCACCGGACATGAATCCGATTGAGCACGTATGGGATTACTTAGGGAGAGCAATATCCAATCGCCAAAACTCACCTTCAACTTTTCAGGAATTGAGTTTAGCCTTTCAGGAATTTCATTTGATTTGATTCGTGAGGTGCCTAGGCGTATTTGGCAGTTGATTGAAAGCAAAGGTTGTTAAACGGACTATTGAATTTGGATTTAGTTGTGGAATCACTATAATTCGTCCAGAATAAATAATCGATAAAGAACCCCGCACTTTTCTTATTGCAAATGGCGTTCCGTCAAATGTTCTAATTTTTTGGTATAATGTAGTACTCGATCTACTGATCAAAAGTGTCAATGGCCCCAACTCAATCCTATGACTAGTTTTTGAGATACTCGGCGTTGAAGTTGAGAATTACCCACTTTTACTACGCACGTATCTCGAAACAGAAACGAATGAACTTCAATTTTTCTCAAGAAACATTTCATTCCATCCCCAGGGAGCAACTATACAGGGTCTTTCACGAGGAACCTCACCCATATTTATACGGGAAACTACTGAACGTACTTTCATGAAATTCAGCACTTATAAGTATTTCACGATGCTGATGAAATCTAAAATATTTTCAAGGCATGAGCACCTCCGGTTTTTCCGGAAATGACGTCAACTTCCGTTTTTCAAATTAGAACACCATTTTTTTATTGCAGAAATAGATTCCTTAGAAAATTTCAAGTTATTTTGATGTAACATTTTTCAGTTTTGGTTGGAAAATTCTCTCTGAGCGGGAAAATTCGAAAAAAAAATCGAAAATAGAGCTCCGCTGAAACAAGAATAACTTCGAGGTTTTTGGATGGAAAATTTTCATTTTTGGGATTTTTCAAGATGTAAGATTGATGTATCCACTTTGAAAATCGAAATCGCGATTCATGATACAGGGGGTGAAAAAATCGCTTTCAAAGTTAGGGATGACAAAATCGTGAAAAATCAATTTTTTCAAATTAGAACCCCATTTTTTTATGGCAGATATTGAATCTACGTTAAAAAATAATGTGAGTGTATGCATCACACCCTTGCCCTAAAGTGGATATTAACTCAGAAAATATCCATTTTAGGGCAAGGGTGTGATGCATACACTCACATTATTTTTTAACGTAGATTCAATATCTGCCATAAAAAATGGAGTTCTTATTTGTAAAAATTGATTTTTCACGTTTTTGTCATCCCTAACTTTGAAAGCGATTTTTTCACCCCCTGTATCATGAATCGCGATTTCGATTTTTAAAGTGGATACATCAATCTTACATCTTGAAAAATCCCAAAAATGAAAATTTTCCATCCAAAAACCTCGAAGTTATTCTTGTTTCAGCGGAGCTCTATTTTCGATTTTTTTTTTCGAATTTTCCCGCTCAGAGAGAATTTTCCAACCAAAACTGAAAAATGTTACATCAAAATAACTTGAAATTTTCTAAGGAATATATTTCTGCAATAAAAAAATGGTGTTCTGATTTGAAAAACGGAAGTTGACGTCATTTCCGGAAAAACCGGAGGTGCTCATGCCTTGAAAATATTTTAGATTTCATCAGCATCGTGAAATACTTATAAGTGCTGAATTTCATGAAAATACGTTCTGTAGTTTCCCGTATAAATATGGGTGAGGTTCCTCGTGAAAGACCCTGTATTGTATGTTATATTGTTTGAGGTGGAATTTCGTTTGCAGTACGTTTCATGTTGAATTCAGAGAAAAATTTTCGATCAATTTGTCAATTCTGGTGATCAAAGTTTCTTGTGGCGTTTTTTTTTCCCATATTAATTTTGATTTCTCTGTTTTGGTTTTTGAGCCTGAAGAAGAAATAAAGTAAAATCTCGAAACTTGTAGCGGTAAATTGTAGTTGTTATTAAATCTTTTTGCCTATAAATTTTGTTCTTCGTATAAATTAGTCATTACACGGTGAAGAGTGGAACAGAACAATAGCAACCCAGCATTACAAAATTGACTTCAAATAAAAGGGAGTAAACTAAAAGGCCAGAATATTGCATTTATATTGAAAAAGTGGCTATGGTAACTTAATATAAAGTTAGCAAATCCAACTCGTAGAAAAAAAAAACTGAGGAAGCGACAAATTTCTTTTTATTACGACATATTCGAGAGTCGAGACAGGTATTCAACAATTAATGTAATAGATAAAAAGTCTTTTACGAATGCGCTGTTGCCAAAAATGCTATATTTCCAGAAATATCAGGAAATCGCGGTAAAAGGGCGTGAAATGTGCTAAAACGAATGGATATTTTGTGTTTTTACTTCATATGGACTTCGACAATTATTTATGACCATTGTGATGATAATCGATCTATATTGAGAAAGAGGCTATGCTAACTTAATAAAAGTTAGCAAAGCCTCCCCGTAAGGAAAAAAACCAAGGGCGCGACAAACTTCCTCCTTTCACGACAAATGCTTGATAATTAATGCAAAAGGTGTCATTGATTTTCTTGCAGTTGCTCTGCCAACTTCATAGGGGTTCAGACTCCAAAACGAGTAGAGTACGCCAATTCCAAGAAACACCCCGTATAGGATTTCATTCCTTAGCGCTCCGTATCAACTCCGGCACACAAAGAAAATCGAAGACAAAATGAATTTTTATCCTACAGAGGAACGAGAAGACGACGCGGCAGCGAAGATGAACAATAGCTGTAAAATATGTGAAACAGCATACTTTTACCATTCTGACAGGAATTTGAAACTTCGCAACCGGAAATGATTCCGAACTCATTATGGCACCAAGATGAATTCTATAGAAACACTAGCGACGAAATGAATGCATTTTCATTATTTCGTTTTTGTTCGCGCCTCACACTTACATTAAACACGTCACGCTGTTACGTTTCCACCTTCCTTTCCGGATTGCTTTAAATTTTTGTTTTCCCGAGAGAGACAAGATTCGCAATGGGAGAAAACACTTTAATCGGAACGCTCAAATTGAGATGGAATTCACTTTGTGATGGGATGAAACTTGGTTATGAATTTCGTTTTGTTCCAGAAGCGTATCAGATCTAGCTGCAAATTTTTGCAGAAGACTTCTCAGGTTATTTTGGGACGACGAAGACTTGAGGAGGATATCGATTGTTAGAAATCGCCACATGACGAGAAAGCGTTATACCATCTCGTAGCCACTTTTTTTGCCTGCACTATTAAAGCCATAAAAATGTTTCACGTCGGCTTCCCACATCATTTTGAAAATTATGTAATTGATGACGAATTTCATAAATATGAATTTTACGAATTCAACGCACTCGGATTTTTGTAAACACAGTCTTAATCACCTAGAATTCTATCAGCTTCAAAATAATACATTTGATGATTTTGCAGTTTGCCACAGGTCACAGGATATGGTGAAATGTTCTAAAATAAGCCGTGAACACATTGCAGACCAGAAAGCGAATTATCTTATCTAATTATTAGATTTGTAGAGGATGTGGCCTTTCATCATTCGTTTTCAACCGCCAACGTTTGAATAAAGAACCTGATTCAAAATCAGCAGCATTGATAACTCTATTTGAGCATCAACGCTGATGATTCTGATGTGACCAATATTTTTTATTTTACCTGTATGCCCAAGTTTATGCCTCTTTCTTTATACTATCTGCAGGTTTAAGTTGTAGTCCAAAGAGTTAACGTCCTTAGGGTCAAAATTTTCATTGAAAGAATTGTACTAGTGGAGATCTAATTCCGAAGTAAACCGCTGAATCGTATACTGCCATCGTAGGAGGATAGTGGCAGACCGGTTTCTGGCTTGCTTTGTCGTCATCAGTGCCACATAACCCAACTTACAATAGCAACCAAATGAAACGGCAGAACTTTGGTGGAGTCTTTCGCCGAAGTTTTCCTTTATTCTCTTCAGCACAGCAGTTTCAATTTGGATGATTTCCTCCTTGATTGCCTCTTTCAAGCCATCATTCTTGAGGTCTTCATTCTTAACTTGAAAGAGGCAATCAAGGAGGAAATCATCCAAATTGAAACTTTAATCATCCAAATTGAAACTGCTATGCTGAAGAGAGTAATGGAAAACTTCCGCGAAAGAATCCACATGTGCGTCGCTCGCCGAGGCCGTCATTTGGATGATTTTATTTTAGACAAATAAATGAAATAAAACTTTATTATGTAGACTTTCAAAATGAAAAGAAATTTTCCATTTTTTTTTTCGTATTTTTACAAGCTTTTATTTAGTTTCACCTGACCCGGTGTCTGTCTATCTGTCTGCCTTTAATCAAATCTTGCAAGTTAAAAATGACACACTTCTAATCGATTGATTTGAAATTAGGCAGTTGTACAAAATTCTGGTTAGAATTTAGATGTCTATCGATATGGATTTCTATACTCTATTCAAATCTAAGAAGGAGCCATATCTAATAACATATTTCGCACATCGGTAGGAAGGCCTTCGTAAAGTTTCTTTCCGTCCAGAGTCGAATCGAGGAGATTTCACACAATCGTTCAGTTTTAACCTAACTTGAATTCCATTTTTTTCAATAATTTATAGAACGTTGTTCTATTGAAATTTGGAAAACTGTCGTCATCATTCACGATTTCCAGAACTTTAGAAATTGTTGGGATTTCATTCCGGAAAAAAAAACCGTGGAGAATTCTTCTGATAAGGTTCATAGCGAAATCGTCAACCGAATCGATTATTTTTATCGACTGGGCTCTCCTCTTAGGTGGCGTCAATGTTTTACTCTCTGAGAATTCTGAATACAGCTGAATCACTCACCCCTGGGGGTTTTTAGACAATTCCTACTAAGTATCTTTTCGATAAATCAGAATGTTCTTCCAATTCTTTTCGAAAATTGTTCAAAATTATATCTGTCTCTTCAGCAGAGAAATGCGACCTTTTGGACCTTTTTCGTGGTGGTCCCCACATATCACCCTCAGATGCAGTATCCGTTTCCGAATTCGACATTGTTTTATAAACACTATAATATCAGAAGATTTTCCAACACAATACACTTTTCACAACAAAATCTATAAACATCTTGAACAGCTAGACCTTCACTGTAGCTCTAGGTATTTTAACTGGTCTTGTCAATTGAAAACTTCGATATCTATGCAAATCAAGATGGCTTTAATCCATTAAGGAAAAAACCCAAACCTGGTGTTTGCCGGAATTACCTTGTCGGAATCTTGAGCAGCCGGCAAAGAGTTTCGTACAAAATAATATAAAATTATGGACCGAAACTATGAAACTAAATATATTTCGGATATTACAAGTGAATGACCATCATAAATTTAAACAGAGATCTTTTTCGAGTCTTGTCAATTGAAAACTTCGATATTTATACAAATCAAGATGGCTTCCACCCATTAGGAAAAAGGACCCAAATCTGGAATTACTTTGTCGGAATCTTGCAAGATTCCGACCCAAATCTCCAAAACTCTGGTGTTTCCTGGAATAACCTTGCCGCAATCTCGAGCATCCGAAAAAGAAATTATTTGGTAGATAATAATATAAAAACAAAATGAAAAATAGGGTACGTCGGATATAAAATGTTTATGACAGTTGCAAATCATAACAGAAATTTTGCACTAGAGTTTCTGAGGAAAAAAGTTCTAATGTGGGAATTGCTGACTCAAATTATTGAATCATTTCTATCCAGTACCATCCACAGTCCGCGTACGATCCTGGCAGTCTCTTAGGGCGGTCGAAGGGAGCGTCGTTATCATCGTTTGACCAATAGCAGCTTTATTGTGCGCAAACCAGACGATTTTATTTGTTTACAAAGCTCCTTATATTTGAACGGACTATAGGAATTACGTTGACGTAGTCAAGAACTCCTGAATATTTTGACAAGTAAAATTGTTTGATTATGTGTAGTTTGAAGGTTTGTCGATAAAATCTGAAGGCATGTACAGACATAGTCGATTCAGCCATTTCATCTCTGCTTCCACATTATCCGCATCAGTTCAATACACTTTGGTCAACTGGTTTTTGGGGTGTTTGCCTCATCGACGTTGAGATCTATATTCGTGAGTTAGCCAACTAGTTCTACTGCGATATACACCCATTTCCCAGTTGCAACATCCATATTTGATTTGATTCTCACTTTATAATCATAATGAAAAATCCTGTTCCTCTTTTTGTAACTGAAGTTCAGGCACGTAGCGAGGGGGGGGGCCCGGGGGCTCGGGCCCCCCCCCCCGAAATATCAAAAAAATAAAAAAATGCCTGTATATTTGACAAAATTTTAATGTTTACTTATTGTGGGCCCCCCCCGAAAGTTGTGGGCCCCCCCCGAAAGAAAATCCTGGCTACGTGCCTGCTGAAGTTACATCTGTATCATAGGCGTATCAACCATTTTGTAATTTGAACCTACACAGTTTTTACGGAATAACCTCTCCCCATTTTTGTTTCAGATATCACCCTGTTGCTTTTCTTTCACTAATCCATCCAGTAATAATTTCCCACATTCACTTCCAGTCGATCTGAATCGAAAAAAAAAATTCAAGCAGTTTCGGCAAATAGAAATTCGTATTTTTCATTCACAAAACGTCCAAGCTTCTGGGGTCGACTGTAACAGTTCCGCAATTCCTGATCTTGAAAGGATTAAGGTCCAATCAACCACAACCGTGCGTGGCAGACACGCAGCAGAGACAAAGAAATACGTTTGCATTGTCAGTGTACTTTATTTTTTCAAAGAGAATAAAAGTGGATAATAACTGTACAAAAACTGTAGGTGTGTTTTTTATTTGAAATCAATTATGTAGTATATTTTTGATTAGAAATAATACTTTCGGAGATGGTGGGTTATGCAATCTTCAGATTCTTCGTGACTTATAAGGAAATACGCCATCTCATCTTTACATAAGGTGAGTTGGCGCATTGGGATAAAAAATTCGAAATGAATGTTCATCAAACATCAATTTAATTTGTGTAAAAAAATATATTCAATTTTATGTACCAATTTGATACTTTTTGAGATCCTGAAGGGTGAACATTTTCAACTAGTTATAGCTATTCTACTCTTATCATGTATGGATTTCAATAGATACTTCTATCGCATAATAAATATTTTGGAAAAGAATTATTTTCACATACATATTTGAATAGATATCTATACGATTTTTCATCAGAATTTGACCCTAGAGTAAAAAAATGAGTAGAAGGACTTCTGTGTCCACTGAAAATCTGATAATTCTTTCAATTTTGTAGAAAAACATCTAGCAAACTTCATTGATATTCAGGGCTGGTAAAATTTCAAACAAAAACTTATAATTTCTCATTTTCAATACCCTGTGTCTCTACAAATGACATTTGAGCAAAACATAATCCAGAAACTGTACTTATTTTTCAACGGAAATCTGATGTTTCAATGGAGCACTGTAGTTTTTATACAATGTGTATGATAATCACATGGATAGCATAGTACCTCTGATTACTCCCACTATTTTTCAACCCTCATTCTCCGTTTCATCCCCCCTCAGTTGCGCGCATCCACAAAACACAATATTTCCCTATTTGGCCAAACAAAAATAGTCAGAGTCCCATAATTCGTCAAAAACCAGGAGTAGGTGATCAACCAATAAAATTATTATTTCATTAGAACACCCCTTGTGCGCGTCTCCCTCGTCTGTATCAGGCGTCGGCGTCGGCCAATGGAGAAGCGCAGGGGTGGAGCAACCCTTCGTTATCATATCAACATAAAACAGACAAACTCAGTTTAATTTTGTCAGTGTTATCTGACTATCAGCATTTTCATGAATAAGATGGAATGATGTGATTTGTGATTTTGAGTGGATAGATTGTGATCAAACAAGGTGGGTGAATTATTATAATCGAATTATTTCATGTCCTTTTTCGAACTATTTCTAGAATTACATCCAATATTATCAGATTTATGTGTTTTTGTAATTTTACTTGACTCATCCTATACATTGTTGAATGTTTCTAAGGATCGATAAATTATTATTATTTTTATGTCTCATATTATTTCAATAAGTTTAATTGTGAAAATAAATAACTTGAAACATTAAAACTATATATTATAAGTTATAATATTTCATCAATGATGTTTTTATTCCAAAATTCATTAAAATTATTTCTATTAATACATACAGACATTTTTGTATATTTGAAGTCACGTTTAGGTTTATGAATATAATCAATGAATTCATACAGAAATAAAAAAAAATTAACGAAGTTTGATAATAATACGCCTACTGAAAAATAAAGTGCAGGGAGCTCTTCTTAAGAGAATATTTTTCTTGGAAATTGCTCTATGAAGCTATACGGGGTTCCACAATGAAAAGGAAACAGAGGCTCTTTCCAGTTGAAAAATCAAGATTTTTGAAAATCAATCCCATCAATTTTGTTCCTGATTTCATCCCTCTGCGTGGCCACACCAACCCCTAGAATTTGCACAGGGAATATGAGTCGTGCGATATGTTGTTGAAAAAGGTCTTTTGCTTCTGAATATGACAAGATCTGATCATAACTTCACGTAATATTCGGCTTTGAAAATGAAACACCTCTCAATTTATCTGACGCATTAAATATTTACCGATGTCAGTAGGACAATGCAAGGGAATTTTGCCAAATTCGATGAAAAATAGGTACGTGATATTTTTCCTGAATAGTTTTTCAATCAAACAATGGCTCAAATTGAACCTCGCCTACTTCCATCATGAAATGATATGAATTTTTCCCCGAATTCCGAGTTTTCCGGCTTGCATCAATAATAAAATTATAAATTTTATGAATTATGGTTGCCGCTTATTTCAGAAAATAACAAGAACTTTCATATTTCAAATGCAACAGCCTGTATATTGTTCCTTAAAATAAAAACTGCGTTTTTTTAAGGGAATGACTGATTCATCCACTAGCGGATACAGGGGAGGGGTGGCTTGGGAACCATGGAGGCCATGGACCTCGAAATTGACAATTATCCCTTCATAGTAGTTCAATCGATCCCTAATATTCTCAGAAAAAAATTTCATTTCTATCCATTCTCAATTCATGCCCCCCCTTAAAAAATTCTTCCCCCTCCCCCTGAAAAACTGTCTAGATCCGCTAGTGACTTCATTTATATCATTATCGCCTACCATTTTAATTGTTTTTCCATGAAACCTCCGTTATATATCAGATCATTAAATTTAAGAAAATGCCACAATCGATGCCCATTGTCAAATTATGATAATATGTTCATTGATATTTCATCTTCACGGATAGATACCTAATACAAAATGCAGCTCACTATTCCCATTTGCAGGAAATAGTATATTATTTTATAAGGAGGAGAACGGAGAAGTGTCACTTTTCATGGCGAGCTTGAGTTTGCCCGCCGAACGTAGTGAGGCGGGTAATTGAAAGCGAGCCATGAAAAGTCACTTCTCCTTCGAATGAAATATGTTATTTTATTTTCAAACATCTTGAAATTCCTGGAAATCTGAATAATATTGACATTTACGACCGTTATAATTGAGTGAAAAATGTAACATTTGTATAGTTACGGTTGTCTTGCAAAATTAGACCCTTGCATAACAACACTTTTCCTGCCGCCGGAGGGAAAAGTAAGCCATAGCAACTATTTCTCCGCCTAGGCGGAGAAATAGAACTTCTCTGTGATCCTGTCAGTCTAGGAATGACGTTGTTATCGAACGTTTGGAAATAAACTTGTATTTATTTCTAAAACCTTTCAATTCAGTTATACATATGTTATACCATTAAAAAAATGTGATTATCTTTCAATCAATTTCACGATAACAAGATCATTCCATTTGAAAAAACGCACTTTTTCATAGTATGTCTCTGGAAATCATCGGATTTTGAACAACCCGGTATGATTAGAGGAACGTATTTCATTCAGAGTCAAAAATGTCCTGAATTCTTGTGTATGAGTTTTATCATTATCAGACAAGAATAATAGAATCATAAAATTCATTTTCGGCCAACATTGCAGAGGACATTTCACTTTCAGAGGAATATTCATATTTGGAAAGTGTTGAATGAGTCATTTTCTCTATTTGTGTACCTTAATGAGTTCATTACAGTACTAGAACCAGTGCTGCAATGAACTCATTACAGCATTGTTTTCAGTTATATTTTTTGTTTCGTGGTTGTCAACAATGACTTCCGATCCTATCAATTTTCAACACACGTCAATTTGGGAATGTTAATTTTCGTAACAGTCACCAACTGCCAAAATAAAATACAAAAGTCACAAGGATGTATAATCTGAATTTTTCATTGAATTTCAACAGAATTTCACGAAATTTGACTGAAATAGACAAAATATCGTCTAATACTCGTTGCAGAATGCAATTCCAACACTCATGCGTTCGAAAACTCGCTCCTTCATCGCTCGTTTCCGAATTTCGCATTCGTATTGGAATAGGAGCCCATTCTGCAACTAGTTTTAGAATATACTATTATACTGAAGTAGCAATATCAGAGAATTTACAACGGATTGGTTTACTTATTCCTGACATCTTGTATTGAATACTCAGTTTTTATGATTCCTCATCTTTGTGAAATCACTCACGCTACGAAGGTAACATAATTCGATAAAAACCTCATTAAACCTCAAATCTAATGAAATTATGGCATTATACTTATACTAATTTCGATAGTCTCTTCCACTTCATTACTTTTCATTCCATCGTACGATTCGAATTAATCAATGTATCGAACAATGGCCAACTTAACTAACTTTACTGTAGTTCTGAATTTTTGCTCCCAGGTGAAAAAAATGGCGGGCTCCTACCTATCTCCACTGCCTGGTGATCTTCTGACGGAATATATGTTCGGACGAAGAAGACAAAGGAGGAATAGGACCACATTCAGCCCTCAGCAGCTTCAAGAGCTCGAGACCTTATTTCAAAAGACGCATTACCCAGATGTATTCCTGAGGGAAGAAGTCGCACTGAGAATAAGTTTGTCAGAAGCCCGAGTGCAGGTATATTTCCTTCTTAGATATTTATGTTTTTTCGGTAGATTTCTTTTCATTTTGAATTGTTTATGAATAATTTTCAACATTATGAATGATATTTTGCCGCAATTTTCAATGGGTAGGGAAGAGTTGGATAAAATGGGATGGCTAACGTTATCTAACCTATAACTCCCTAACCAAGCCATTGATAACTTTCTGCATATTAACTTCTCCATTCATTAAATATAAATATTTCCTGAAAAGATTGATGATTATAAAGAAACAGTCATATTTGTGATAAAAGTTATAGTATCCTGTTTTGCCATCCTAGTCGGGTAAAATGGGATGGTTTATGAGTGAGAATGAATATGATAATGAGACTCTATCAAATTAACACTTCAGCAACGACAAAAATCGCACGAGTACGGCTCACCATCATTCTCCATTCCGGCACAAGCTTCGTGAGACCAAAGATGGCACATTTGACATTACCCAACCGTAATCAGTCATTGATTTAGAGTGAAATTCTGTACGATAAATGCAAGTTACATCGTGTTCTTCTTCAATTTTTTTTTCTTCCTCTGTTCTGTTTCTTTGAATTATTGTTATAAATTAGATTTTTTACTTTTTCTTTATTATTTTATTATAGTCCAAGCTGAGTGTTCACTTCTTAATAGGCTTCTCCCCTATAGATTTTTCAAGTATACTGGTAGTTTCACCATAAACTGGACAAATATATATTGCCATGTAGATGACAACGAGAAAGTCATTTTTGCCTTATGACATGTACCCCGTTTTCGACGCATAGGCAAGATACAGGGTGTTTAATGTCTACTTTGAGCAATATTTTGTGAACTGTGATGAGTTCTGCGTGATATTTGAAATAATGGTTTCTGGTCACATCTTAGTATTGTTGAGAGCTTAATTGAATTGTGGTGTAGAATTTCGCAAAAAAAAATTCAAAATGGCGGAAAACCTGCAATGTTGGATTTTTCTTTCTCGGTTGCCAATTTGGAAAGCATTATCTCAACGTACTCGAATTTCTGAGATTTTCCGTGAAAATTTTTTTTCGAAATTCGAACTCAACTTTTTTTTATGTCTCAGTGAAAAGCAAAATTCTCCTAAAATCCGTGGAATTTTTCATGGTTGAACTATCTTCAATTCTGAATACTTGGGTGAAAAAATAATAAAAAAATATCAATTGGTTTTCTTTTGGTAACCTTCCAATGATTACGCTCGGAGTACTTTCATAATTTTTTTTGCCAAAATTGTGCTGCAGGGCTGCCAGAATGACCCAGGTAGAAATATGAATTTATGAACTGGTTTATTCCAGAACGAAGTCAAGCATGAACTGACTTATAAATTCACAACCACAAAAAACTTGTCGGTTATTTGTCTCAAAAACTCAAGTTCTTGAGATAACTGTGCGCTGATACACTGTAATGATGTTTGTGGAATGCCTAATTCCAAAGAACGACGATGTCGAAATGTGTATCGTTTCATTTTCATCATCGGTGTTGTTTCTACTTGTCAAAAAATGACAGCCTCAAAAGTGGGATCTACCGAAATAGCAAGTTATTCAAAATAACACCTCTTTACAAGTTAACAAAGTTAATCACCTAATAATTTTATATTTAGCCTAAGGTGTGATTACCACCCACATCTAATATTTTAAATAACTTTCTCTATTTCAGTATCGTAATGAGTTCATTACAGCACTGTTTTTAGTAATATTTTTCGTTTCGTGGTTGGCAGCACTGGCTTCCGATCCTATCAATTTTCAACACACGTCAATTTGGAAATGTGAATTTCGTAACAGTCACCAACTGCCAAGATACAATACAAAAGTCACTAGGATGTATAATCTCAATTTTTCATTGAATTTCAACGAAATTTGACTGAAATAGAGAAAATATCGTCTTATACTCGTTGTAGAATGCAATTCCAACACTCATGCGTTCGAAAACTTTCGCATTCGTATTGGAATAGGAGCCCATTCTGCAACTAGTTTTAGAATATACTATTCTAAATTCATTGTATCACTAGATATTGAGCAATCAATGTAAACCCATGACTTAATGTATTACCATTCTGGATATCTACTATTATCAATACCAGATATTCGTGATATTTTTATGAGTTTTTAGTGCATAGATATTCGCAGCTACTAAAATTAAATACTTCTAGTTTTTAGAGTGAACAGAAGATTTGAAGAACATTTCAAATTTTCTAAGGAATTCGGAACTGATTGTTATTCATAAATCGTTTTCGGTTATTTTGATAAAAACTTTTTCTTCTTCGAAGGTGTGGTTTCAAAACCGTAGAGCCAAGTGGAGGAAACAAGCAAGATTACAATTGCTGCAGGATGCTTGGAGAATGCGTTGTCTTGGGATTACCACCTCTCCATTGCTACTGAGCGGTCAGTAAAAGTATTCTTCCTTTTTACGAAAACAGCATTCCTTTTAAAGAACATATCTATGCTGACATTGTTATCACCATAGTTTCTATTCAAACTTGACTGGCTTATCTTGTGCAGGGAGAGCCAACGGACCCCCACCCCCACCAGGTTCACTGGCACACCCAGAAAAGCCAATGGAAAATGCCTATCCCCCATTACTACCACCTGGATTATCACATCACTACCCCTGTTCGCCTAGAGAGGGAAACCATAGCCCCCAAAGTATGAGGAGTTCTCCAAGTCCAAGAGACCTCTCTCCAGGTATTCCAGATGATCTTTCGATGGCAAAAAATACACCAGAGCCTCCGATCCCTGAGAATTTACAAACTCCAAGACCAGGACCTATGGAAAGGTTCGAAACAAACAAATCCAACGAAGTCGGTAATTGAGGAAATACTCGTGTTCATTTGTTTCTTGATGATTTCCCAACTTGTGGTAGTAGAATCTTGTCCACTCCGAATATATTTCTCTTGATCAAAAAAACGTTCAGTTCAGTGATCAAAACAGTTGAAAAACTTTACAGTTTTCTGTGGTGAGAAATCAGCATTTTCGAGAGAATTCCCAAAATACTTAACCAATGTTCGACGGTGAGTCTCATTACTGAACTGAATATTTTGAATAGATTGTTGGTCACCGTTTCATGAAAATTACCCAAGAACTCTTCCCAGTGGCGTAGTGACCAGTGTTCGGCGTGTTCGAAGAACACCCCTATAAGGGGCCCGGACGCTTGGGACGACTAGCGTTAATAGGGAGGGTAGGGGCCCGGAAAATATCTTGAACACAGGCCCGTGGTGGCGTCACTACGCCACTGACTCTTCCTTCATATAATAGATGGTTCTCTCCATTTTAATGAGTCAAAACATAAGCATTGTCTTTCATTATCAGTTGTTCCACATAATAATAATATGCAATATCTAAGAACAACGGATTATGTACTCCATTGTTTGAATCAGTATGATAGACTTTCTTGAACATGGTATAATTGATTAATTTCCATCTTTGTGTATATATTACTGTAATTATTCTATTTATTAATAAAATTCTGTTACACTGTTGTATCGTTCACATCCTATTAACTGTTATGTACACTCTACAACCTACAACATTACAAATATGAGAGGGTAATCTGGAATTTTTTGATAACGTAGTTAACTAGGAATCAACTAATGAAAGTGACCAATCAGGAGCGCCCTACATAAGAATAAGTAGGCAGTGGGGACGCGAGAGTGAGACGCCAGAGCTGCGGCCGGCTTTTGACGCAGTAAACAGAGACTAGCGTCTCACTCTCGCGTCCCCACTGTCACTGCCTACTTATTCTTCTTAAGGGCGCTCTTGATTGGTCACTTTCATTAATTAATTACTAATTAACTACGTTATCAAAAAATTTCAAACATGAAATTTTGGGCTCAGATAATTTTTCACTTTCGAACTCCTCAATGGGGTGCGCGACTTCTGGGACACCCTGTATAAATGTTGGGTCAAAAGTCAAACGTTAGGAAAATACCGCGTTTCAAAGATTTTTATTTTGTATCTTAAAAACGAAGAACGATAGAATGATGATATTTTATGAAAGTATTGCTATTATGAAAACACACTTTCTTGATATTTTTTCATATTTTTAGAATGAGTGGTAGGGGTTGAAGTAGACTACACCTCTCATTTTTGTTTAGTAAATTTAAAAAAAACCTTACAACACAACGACTTGGATGGAATAAAATTCGGTTAGAAAAAATTGCCCTTTCCCGATAAGTAATGATTCGTTTTTTATTTCAAAACGGTACACTTCACGAGAAAAATACAAGAGATGAAAAATTTTCTTAACAAATCAGGCTATCCGAATTTAATTCTATCCAAGTCGTTGCGTAAGTTTTTCTTAAAATTCAATTTTTCCGCCATCTTTGAACACCGATATCTCCTTAACGTTTGACTTTTGACCCAATATTTATATAACAAACTAAGAGGAATCACCTCTGAAATCATTCGCATAAATTCAGGAACACCTTGTATATTTCTGAACGAAGTTTTTAGATTGAATCAAATGAATGAATATTTAATACAAGCTTCGAAGGGTAGAAATTTGTTCACGCGGCGGTTTCATCTTCAACACCTGCCATATCTTTTGATGTACTCGTTGTGATTGTATGATGTGAAGGGCAATTTCGTTCTAAATTAAATACTGGGGATAAATAACGTATTAGGTTGGATGAGGATCAATACCCAATTCATAAAAACACACTCCCAAATTGTGCATAATTTTGGAAAACATCTGATTACCATAAACAGGTAATAGCAAGTCAATCTTGAGAGATAGATATATGCTATCGCGGACTTTTTTGTAGAACTTTCTAAGTCCACGTATACTCCATTCACAATTATAAAATCACAACTCTGGCCATGGTTTCGTTTTCAGGAATTGGTGCACCTGATGAAAAATCTGTGCGCGTACATAGAATATGGTTAATGACAAAACGACGATGCCAGTTTTTCTGTTTACATCAAAGTATCAAAGATTTTCCCCATTTTGTTAGTTCGTATCGATCGGCGATTTTGGGGAGAAATATCGATAGGAAATCGCCTATTTTTCCGTTCTTCGGCGTCCAGAAGAAGTTTCCCGTCGATATGAGAAATTTCGTGCAAGTGTCATTTTTTTCTTTCACGAGTTTTGGCGTGAGTACGAACGGCAAATTTGAATTGGACCAAAAATCGATTCATAAGCATAAATAAAGCGAAAGTAAGTACTAATCGACCTTTTTACACTTGATAACGAAGTTTTTTCAGGTATCTGGCCGTTTTGAAAGATTTCAAACGAAATTCCGGTCCCCCAAAAGTTTGGTTAGTTTCGGTATCGATTTTGGTGCTCAAAATTTATTTGGAATGTGTAAATGGACAAGAAAGGCTTCCTTATACGATCTTCTAACGGAAGCGACCGGAAAATATGGTTCAGGTAGAATTGAATGTGTCACTGGAGCTTTCATTCCTTTGCCGAAAGTAGAAAAAGGCTATATTGAACAAGAATTCATCGGTTTTTTCCATATTCCAGGAGTTTGTGTCTTATTTTAGAACAGGTGAATGATAAATGTGAAGCATATGTTTGACCTATTCCATTTTATTTGTACAAACCTACTCTGGTAGTAATGTATGAATATTTTTCAATCCAATAAATTACTATACAGTCAGAATATTTTACTCCTTGTTCATAAGATCAAATAAATAAAATGTCGTCAAGTCTTGAACTTTCAGTTCAAGTGGATAATAAACATTAAATCTTCACAAGCATGCATATGAAAATTATGTGAAAGCAATGCAATTTTTTTCCATGGCGAAAAATAATATATTTCAACAGTGATCTCTTGTACTTTTCATGCAAATAACTAGAAAAGGAATCCTTTCTATCAATTCATATAAACGTTAATTATTTTCGTCCATCACATCTTTTCCAATTCATTCACATTCTGAGAAATACGCTAAGAAAGTAGAAAGGGCAACATAGTGTTGACTTGAAACATAAAAATATTTTGAAAAACGTCATAACTTCGATATAGAGTGGAATGTGTCAAATTTCCAATGCCAGAGCTGTGATTTTATAATTGTTAATGGAGTATAAGTATTACGGTTTTTGCAGCGCACGTGAAAATAGCTGATTATGACTGATGTTTTTGTAATTATTGAATTTATAGTAGGTATCCTTAATTTTTTCGGGTGAAAAGTATTCTAGGTCACTCAAGGATAATGTAGCTTTGTAAGGGTGAAAAAATTTCTGAAATCGGTCCAGTAGTTTTTGGGCCTATTCGTATCAAACACACAAAAATACCTCTTTATAATATTAGTATTTATTGAAATAGATAAGTGTCAACGGCAAAAGTCGTATCTGACGAATTTTTCTTAACACTCGTTATAACATACGAGTACATCGATAAATCGTTCCATTAACTCGTCTCTGAATCGCATTCACCGATATAATTGCTACCCACTAGAAAGACCAGACTGAAACGGCTTCAAGGCTATATCACAGCTAGAATATAACATCCGACTAGTTTAATGACGAAATCGATATTTTTGTGTCTGTTTATATGACCACGGGGAATTGAATCCGTCCTACATACCCTAAGAACCGAGTATCATTACCACCATTATCTATTAGTCGTTTATCACTTCCTTTGCATTTTGGAATGATAGAGGCTCAATGAAAGGCTACCCAAAGCAGCTGATAATGGTGCAGACAGCGGAGACAATGTTTGGAAGGATTCTTGATGCCGATACGAAACGTGCGACTGGTATAGGTTATGGAAAGAAAAACCGTTTGGTGACCTATATGTTTCCGATATCAACAATGTGCTGCATCGAGCACTTCTTCGCGGTTTGGCAGTGAGTTTGAACGTTTAGCGCGGTCAAAGTACAATTTTTTGTCGCATTTGTCATCCAGTTGAGTGGTTTTTTTCAGCGTAAGTGCAACTGTGAAAGTATAATACGATATAATAATTTTTCAGTAAATTCGCCGGTTGAAGTGCAAAAAAGAGTTTCAAGTTTCAAGAAATACGATTCAATGAAATTATAAATTTTTTCAGTGACTTTATCAGGAATAAAGTTAATTTCCGTCTGAACTTCACATCAGTGTCGGTGTTTCACTTGTCACTATCCGGTATGTTCACAACACACTGACATTCATGCGATTCGGAATTCAGATTTTAATGAAATTTAAATATGCGCGACAGGTGAACTCAGTCGTTTTTGAAGCACAAAATGGTGGAATATCATTTCTATTATTTTATTCAAATTTGATGTGATTTTGATTCGATTCGAAAAATTTTTTTACTGAGCTGGAGTGTTAGTTTTTTACCAACTATGACAAATTTTGATTTCAATGTAATGATAATAATTACTCCATTCTTTCTTCATTGTAGCTACTCCAGATAACAATTGAACAAAATCTTTTCGTAACAGTTTTTCCCAACCAATCAAATGCAAATGTCTTTTCAGAAGTTTGCCAATTTTGTCCGTCACCAATCAAAATATGCCTTCTCCCTGAAAATTATTTCCGATATTCTGTTTCTGTTATAATAATAATAATCATAAGCTTTATTTTGAATGATCTCCACATATAATCATACAGAGTGTAACAGCCAAATGGAATAAATTCGATAACGAATAAATGAGAGCGTGTTGGGAAAAACGCTCGGACACGTCGATCTGTAATTTTAAATGCGCATATTTTTCAAGAAAATAATATAATACATATAGGGTGTTCCATGTGACCGTGGCCAATACCAACTTTCTTCTTTCAAATGCAACCCCCTGTATATTATTTATTTTCTGGATTCTTCAGAGAATTCTAGACACAATTCATGCACAATGTCCTATACCCATCTTTAACTATTTTGGAAGTATTAAGTGTTTTCAGATTTATTGCAGAAATCAACGTTTTGAATAAAAATTATTTCATTTCACGAATTCGGTACATTACACTTGAAACCTTATAAGTAATACCTACTGATTATTTCTTAATTATTAAAAAAAACAAAAAAAAACATTGATGTCGATGTAGGAAATGTTCAAAATGCTCGCCGCGAATGTCTTGGCTAATCTGGTGTAGAATTGTCTTCTAACGTCACTCAACATTTCTTCTCAGTAATGGTTTTTGCTTACTTTCTTCATATTAAGAGGTAAATGGGAAATAAGTGTTGAGTGTAATGTATCGAATTTGTGGAATGAAATAATTTTCATTTAAAAGGTTAATTTTTGTAAAAAATCTGAAAACACTTAATATTTCCGAAAAAGTTGAAGACAGGTATAGGACATTGTACATGAATTATGTCTAGAATTTTCTGAAGAATCCAGAAAATGAATAATATTCAGGGTGTTGCATTTGAAATAAGAAAGTTGGTATTGGCCACGGTCGCATGGAACACCCTATATAATTTTATTTTCTTGAAAAATATGCGCATTTAAAATAACAAATCAACGCGTCCGAGCGTTTTTCCTAACACCCCCTCATTTATTCGTTATCGAATTTATTCCATTTGGCTGTTACACTCTGTATAACATCAACAATGAAGAGTTACACCTAAACATCAAACAAAATAGCATCAAATATCACATATTCGTTAACCATTTATATATCTTACAACAACAACGAAATTTTCAACCAAAACCAAAATTCACAGATTGAAAAACTTATTATGTTGTGAGGTTCCCTTTTTAGTAGTAATAGTAACAGGTCATTTTTGCCCCATACAATTTGCCATCGACCAAGGGTCCTTCAGCCTTCTCTTTTCATTAAGAGTATTTTTATCTTTTTGACAAATTGCTGACTATTCCTAATCTCTTTGATTTCGTTTGGAAGTTAATTTAAACGTTTCATGTCAAAATCAAGGATTCCTCTACGCAAGAGTTGGAAGGTGTAAATTACACCTTGTAATGGTAGAATGAAATCGAAAGTTCTTGTATTATAATTTATAATACGATTTTATGCTGTTTCATGTGAACCACTCCTTGTTTTCACTTGATAAAGTAACACAATCTAGTAAAACAAACCAAAATCCTTTAGAATATTATTTTCTCTCAAAAGCTAACTTATAAATTTTCTCATGACTCGTTTTTTGCCAACATCCTCCAGGTTGCATTCCATCCCTCAAAACATTATTCGATATTGGAGAACTGACTCAAAATTGGCGTGAAATAAAATTTACAGATTTCATTTAGTTTCTACATAATCATTGTGAACTCTCTATTTCAAAAAGCAGGGCCCCCGCTACCATGTGTGCAAAGTGTGCAATGCACACGGGCGCCATCCTTTTAGGGGCACCAAAATCCTGGGTCAAAAATCGCAAAAATATTTGCAAAAAAAAAAATAAACAAAAATTAATGCTAAAATAAAAATGCTTGTATTTGATCCGTCTCCGTAAACGTTCTTCAACGCACAGCTACGCTTTCCTCGAGACGTCGAACGCCGCATCCACGCGCTCAATCTCGTTTCTACGAATTTATCCAACCAATGTAGTCGTTCTCATTACCTGATGATACTGACCCATTAAGTATTTTACAATATATATTTGAAAACAATTTAATCTCGACCCTTCCAAACCTAAGCATTTCACTAAGAATTCTTCTGACATTGCCTGTATCTGTAGCTTCTGGCGAGCGATCTTTCTCGAAGTTAAGAATCATTAAAAATTATTTAAGATCAACAGTGCTTCAAGAAAGATTGTCTGGACTACCAATATTAGCAATTGAACAAGAAATTCTTGATGGTATAAATTTTAGCGATGTAATTGATGAATTTGCAACAGCCAAGTCTAGGAAAATATCGCTACTATAATAGCAACCTATTTTTTATTTTTCACTGTACCTAGCTTTCATTTTCGATTTTATGAGGGGGTAAACTAGGCATTTTTTTAAAGAAGTACCTGCATAATTTTTAAAATACCTAATACAGAGTGTAACAGCCAAATGGAATAAATTCGATAACGAATAAATGAGGGGGTATTAGGAAGAACGCTCGGACACGTCGATTTGTAATTTTAAATGCGCATATTTTTCAAGATGATAAAGTTATACAGGGTGTTCCATGCGACCGTGGCCAATACCAACTTTCTTATTTCAAATGCAACCCCCTGTATATTATTTATTTTTTGGATTCTTCAGAAAATTCTAGTCATATTTCATGTACAATGTCCTATACCTTTCTCCAACTTTTTCGGAAATATCAAGTGTTTTCAGATTTTTTACAAAAATTAACATTTTAAACGAAAATTATTTCATTCCACAAATTCGATACATTACACTCAAAACTTATTTCCCATTCACCTCTTGATATGAAGAAAGTAAGCAAAAACCATTACTGAGAAGAAATGTTGAGTAACGTTAGAAGACAATTCTACACCAGATTAGCATGTTGCCAAGACGTTCGCGGCGAGCATTTTGAAGATTTCCTACATTGACATAAATGTTTTTTTTTGTTTTTTTTTAATAATTAAGAAATAATCAGTGATACTTATTAGGTTTTGAGTGTAATGTATCGAATTTGTGACATAAAACAATTTTCATCTAAAACGTTGATTTTTGCAATAAATCTGAAAACACTTAATACTTCCGAAATAGTTAAAGATAGGTATAGGAAATTGTGCATGAATTGTGTCTAGAATTCTCTGAAGAATCTAAAAAATAAATAATATACAGGGAGTTGCATTTGAAATAAGAAAGTTGGTATTGGTCACGATCACATGGAACACCCTATATAATACTATTTTCTTGAAAAATATGCGTATTCAAAATGACAAATCGACGTGTCCGAGCGTTTTTCCCAACACGCCCTCATTAATTCGTTATCGAATTTATTCCATTTGGCTGTTACACTCTGTATATATGTTCACAATATACAGGGTGTCCTGAAAACAATGGATAAGCCTGCAACTATAGATAGACACTGTCGTGGTCTAACTTATTCCAAATTTTGACCTTAATGAAAATTCCACGGTTTCCGAGATATTCATGATTTTCGTATTTTCAGAAAATTTCCAAGTGCGATTAGTTTTTCTAGTGCCATTTCTACAAATGGAGAGGAATTTCGATATGGTTTTTTTAAATTTCACATGAGATAGTTCAGCTATCGGAAACAAAGACTTAAATTCATCAAACTAGTGTAAAAAGTTAGAAACTCGTGAATTACGAAGAAAAATTGAAAACTAAATGAAATTTCCTTCAAGTTTGATGAGCTACAGTGTAAAAAAAATGTAGGACGCCCCTGGTAGACATCATCTTAAAAACTTGCTCAGTTATTGCAGATTCCAAAAAAGTATCATAAGCCTAGGCATTCTGTAGTTTTTCATTCTCGTAACTACTTGATTACCAAATAGTCGAAAAATTTCGAAAAACTGTTCTTGTTGTAATCGTTATTCTGAGCTCATGTGTTAAAGTCAGGAGGCCATTTTTGTTGGAATTTAGTGGAAAATTACGAAAAATTATTATTATTTTGAAAAAAGCAGTAGCGTATCGTTTCTCAGGTTGAATAGAAATATGGCATTATTTGCATTCAACACCCTGTATCTCGAAAACCTTACCGGACCTAATTTTATTTGACAACATTTCTTATTTTCTTACATTCTGTACAGTGTTAAAAGGAAAGTATCAACTTAAAAAATACCCTGTGTTGCTACAATAGAGGTATGTGGAATATTCATTACAAATAAAATAAAACGAATTATTTTTTAAGTTGATACTTTCCTTTTAACACTGTACAGAATGTAAGAAAATAAGAAATTTTGTCAAATACAATTAGGTCCGGTAAGGTTTTCGAGATACAGGGTGTTGAATGCAAATAATGCCATATTTCTATTCAACCAGAGAAACGATACGCTACTGCTTTTTTCAAAATAAAAATAATTTTCGTAATTTTCCACTAGATTCCAACAAAAATGGCGTCCTGACTTTTACACATGAGCTCAGAATAACGATTACAACAAAAACAGTTTTTCGAAATTTTTCGACTATTTGGTAATCAAGTAGTTACGAGAATGAAAAACTACAGAATGCCTAGGCTTGTGATACCTTTTTGGAATCTGCAATAACTGAGCAAGTTTTTAAGATGATGTCTACCAGGGGCGTCCTACATTTTTTTTACACTGTAGCTCATCAAACTTGAAGGATATTTCATTTAGTTTTCAATTTTTATTCGTAATTCACGAGTTTCTAACTTTTTACACTAGTTTCATGAATTTAAGTCTTTGTTTCCGATAGCTGAACTATCTCATGTGAAATAAAAGAAAACCATATCGAAATACCTCTCCATTTGTAGAAATGGCACTAGAAAAACTAATCGCACTTGGAAATTTTCTAAAAATACGAAAACCATGAATATCTCGGAAACCGTGGAATTTTCATTAAGGTCAAAATTTGGAATAAGTTAGACCACGACAGTGTCTATCTATAGTTGCAGGCTTATCCATTGTTTTCAGGACACCCTGTATGTATACATTAGCCAATATTTCTGTTTCTTGTTCCTAAAAAAGATGTGATTTTTAGTTTTGGGTTATTTTATAGTATTTATCAACAGAGTGTCCGTACCCTACCAGTCAAGGAAATACTTCAAAGTGGTTGTGAAGAAGAATTTATTTTGAGTTATTTATTTCGTTATGATTTTATTCTGTTTATTTGTTCTGTTGTGTTTTGTTTGTTTCATATTTTAGTCTGCAAAGAAATATCTAGTTTTTGACTTCTAAAGTTCAGTTTTTCAATTCATTTCAAGCACCTGTAGCTACCTACCCAACTTATAAATAAAAAAATCCAAAATGCCTCAAGAGGCGCCAAAATTCTTTTTTGCACACAGGCGCCAGTAGCCCTTACGGGGGCCCTGTCAAAAAGTTGTCAATAAATATTCCTAAAAATTGGGTGCTCTGAAAATTGACATTCTTCGCCGTGTAATGTTATGTTGTTGGGTTTTTCTTTCCTATTTCTGTCTGCACTGATGATCATAAAGTTATATCTCTTTGAATTGCAAAGCATTATTCTGCTCTTGCATAAATGTCTTTTCCCTCTCTAATTAATCTTTCATTTTCACATGCTCCTACCACTAAGTATGGTCCGCATAATTAACTTTAGTCATTTCGTAGTTTCGTACTATTGTACATAAGTCCCAGTCTCGATGGGAATATCCTGAAATTCCTTGATTGATTTGATTTCAAGTCTAAGGCCTTTGTTGTGAGTGTTTTGATTATATTTCAAGTTTTCGTGAATTCAGAGGGCACACCCAGTATGGAGCAAAACATCATTCGATTTGGTCCATCCGTTGAAGAAAATAAATCTTTTGGAAACAATCATTGAATACCCTGTATATTGAAGATGACGAAATTTTCAACTTTGGTGTTGGATGAACTTGAATTGTTTTCATGTCTTCTATCTCTCAATGAAATTTGGACCACTCTACGTGGAATGCCCTATAATACTTTCAAAATGAAGAACTTATTATCCCTTGATTTTGAATTCGGGTTACTAAAAGATGAAGCCCGAAAGATGTTTCCCTTGCGGGCAGGCACGTAGCTAGGGAAAATCATAAAATGCCTGTATATTTGACAAAATTTGCAATGTTTTCTTATTGTGGGCCCCACCCGAAAGAAAATCCTGGCTACGTGCCTGCTTGCGGGAACAAGCACCGCCACGCTATCAAGTTAAGGCTAAGGCATACTCGGGTCCGTTTTATTCTTTTTCCTCGGTGCAGTAGGTACCTCATTCATGTAAGGATCAATTTGAGTAGATATTATAAAGTTTAGATTCTAAAAGGAGAACAGCTAAGCTTTCGCAAGCTCTAAAGCAATCCTAAGAAATATTACGACTTCATTTTTTCACTGCTTCGGTCTAGCAACGCCTCTGGATTCTAGATTCCCTTTTGAGTGAAGGTACCTCAAAAACAATTAAACGTATCGATTATCTATAAGATTATAAAGGGTAACATAAGTACCTTGGATAGTAGATTCGTGAAATGTTTCAAGAATTCGTACGAATCATTAAAATTTAGTCTATATTGCATGTGCATCGTATTCTAATTTAGGTATATGAATGTGTTACATGTCCATGTGCTACTGCCTTAAGATCAACTCCCATTTACTGAACAATAATCAATCAATTGTCACGAAATGATTCTATTAAATAATTCAATTTGAATTGCCCATTATGTGATGAAATAATAAAGTGATTTCCGATATCAAGGGCCCATTGTGTACCTTCCTATAGACAGAAAAACATAGTATGTTAACCACGTCGTTATTTACAGAAAAATATATACCTACATAGTATGAAAGCTAAAAGATGAGCATGTATTCTACCAACAACAGTCGAATAGGAAAAAAAGGTGAGTTAAATTTCATTCAGTCATAAAAAATTTGAATAATTTTTTTTTCTCTGATGAAATTAATGGTCTTCAAAATGTGAAGGCGTATGAAAACCTTATGCTTCAGGAAATTTGGTTGATAACAGAACATTTGGGAACGGAAGAATTTAACAGATAAAAATTACCTACTCGATTAGGAGTTCATTTCACTCATTGGTGTAACGTAATATTTCACGATTGAGGATCACCTTGAATTTTAAAGTGGACTTTTTAATTTCAATTGCAGGATTCTGCGTCGAGGTCACGAAGAATCTCTTCCTCTTATCTATTTTAGTTTCATGTACATTAGCTAGGGGTTATCGAGGAAATCATGAAAGGTATGTGATGAATACTTCTTTTCTTAGCAATGCCTAAAAACCATTTAATAATATGGGAAAAGACTGACTCGTTGTTTATTATACGTAGATCTGGTTTCAAATGGATTTGCACAAATGGAAACAGTGAATGCAGAAGAGTTGCTGATGATTATGAGAGCCCAGAAGCTTATCCTTCGGTTGAACTCTGTCGTTTGGTCTGTGGAGAAAGTGGTCCTCTGTGGCCTCAACCATATCACATGAACATCACGAATAGAGGACTTATTGTTATAAATCCGGAGTAAGAAAACACAAGTTTGGGAAGAATATTATGATAAGGCTACAAACTGTTGATTTTCTATAAAATATCAAACATCTAAGATGCTATTAACCATGGGTGACTCTATATACATACTTCTAAATTGGCACTTTCATTAATTAGGATAGGTCATGTATCTACATCTTCAAATAGGTGTAATAGCAAAAGCCAATTACAAAAGGGCAAACCAAATGCCAAATGTTGCTTTCGTGTACACTGTACAATGATACCCTTTGCCAAACCAAAACCAAATCCAATGGATTTAATGGCTGTGAGCTAACTTTAGTCCACCCCAGTTTACACACCGACCAAATTCAGGCTTGATTACGTACACGTATTAGAAAAACTGACGTGTTGATTCATATGGCCTTTTCCAGTTTGTTGATCATACATCTCAATCCCCAGCTGGATAATAAGATGAGCAAAGATGTTATCAAGGTTTTCCAGGGGAATCTACGAACAGAATACAACAATTGCCGTAATCACATCGATACTAAAGTGGTAGTGGACATCAATATTGCTTCGAACACGAGCCACTTAGATTGGAGTACCGATGAAAGCTACGATCTTGATGTAAACACGATTAGTGGTGAGTATTCCCACTAAAGATTTACCCAAGATTTGATTTTGAACCTCAGACCACAATACAAGTAATCATTTAATCACTTACTCTTACAGCATAGGGTCTTGAGTGCTATACTACATACTCTCTGTATAAAAAGTACCCGGAAAATGTTATTTAAATGAACCGCCAAAAAGGAATCGGTAATTTTTTTTTCTTAAAGTTGGTAGGACCTTCCTTTATTACCAAGCCAAATTTGAGCGCGATCTGTCAACTAGTGTGTTTACAACAGCTGTCAGTATCAGTCGACCTCTAAAGTGCTCTGCGAATTTTACAATGGAAAAAATAGTTGATCAAAGAGTTTGCCTCAAATTTTGTCTTGCAAACGAATTTTCTTGTGCCGATTCATTGAAAATGTTAAAAAAAGCCTTTGGTGATAATTGTATGTCAAAAACACAAGCATACGATTGGTACAAATCATTCAAAGACGGTCGTGAGGTGGTCGAAGATTTGCCCCGTTCTGGACGGCCTTCAACGTCAACAACCGACGATAACATCATCCAAATCAAGAATTTAGTGCTCGAAAATCGTCATTCAAGTGTTAGAGAGTTGGCTCGAGAGTTGAGCATTGATAAAATGACCGTTCATAACATTTTGACCAATGTTTTGTGTATGAAACGCGTCGCAGCAAAACTCGTTCCAAAAGAGCTGAATTTTTTGCAAAAAGAGCATCGAAAGCAGGTCTCTGAAGACATGGTTTCTCGATAAATACCATCGAACAACCGCCGTATTCACCTGACTTAGCTCCGTGCGACTTTTTTCTATTCCCAAGACTCAAATTGCCCCTACGTGGAACGCGTTTTGAGCCATCAAAACAAATTCGCAACGAGAACTGAAGGCCATACCTTTGGCGGCGTATGAGCGGTGCATGGAAAAGTGGGTTCGCCGATATCATAGTTGTATTGTAAGCAATGGGGACTATTTTGAAGGAGACAAAATAAATATTGATGATTAAATTTAAATTTATGTGTTTTTTTTTACAATTCCGGGTACTTTTTATACAGAAGGTATATCTCTTTTCTGAAGTAGATAGTTTATAGTTTGGTAAGGGGGTTACATTCTATAATGTGACCTTAAGGTCAATTGTGCCTCCATCAGAGCTGTTTTCGCAACTGCGCTATCTACAGCTCGCCCTCCAGCACCAGAGCTCAAATGAACTACAGTATCTGAGAAGACTTCAAAGGAGGCTTCGTGAAGCAAATTATTTCCCTGGCAAAATTGCCAGTAGGTCACAGCAGAGCAAGTCTTGATTCCAGAGTGCACTGCATGACCTCAGTAGGATCCCGATGGTCTCAGTTGCCGATTCATTCATCATATAAATATTAGTCTTCCCTTCCTACTTTTTGTTGCTGGTATTCCACCCTACAGCGTACTTTACAGAGCTTCTGTTTCTCCATTTGGTTCCCACCGACTTTTCGACCTCTTGTCTTCACATTGAAGGCGATAAACCAGCAAATGCTTTTGGACCAATAAGTAATCTTTTGCTGTTCCAAGTTTGCCCTGCCTGACAGGTAAAAAAACTCACAACGCAATCGGGCTTTCTGTTGGTATATGCCTGTGGAGAGCATTCACCCCTATAATGTCTGTTTGATGAGTTGTTGAAAGACATGGACCATTGATGCCTCTACCTCCTCCTTTCCTAAGATTGAGTGATTCTTCCACAGAAGAGACAGCCTTTTGGTGCTTCCCTGGTGGGTGTTTATACCTCTTCTAGTTAGCTACTAGGAATTTAGAATCCTTACTATACCATGTCGATCAGTATCCTCAAATTAGTTATTCCGATTCACTCCACGAATTATACTCCGGTGAAGTGAGGGTCCATATAGGTCAATTAAAGGAAGAAATATAATATAGAATAAATCTTCATTCCAGATACATCTGTGAACGTCAAAATCAGTGCAAACAACATCTTTGGAATGAGGCATGCTCTAGAAACCCTATCCCAACTGATGACTACATACTTCGAAACGACTAATTCGACTTGTTTAGCTTTGCTCAAGGGAGTTAAAATCAACGACAGGCCAATATATTCCCATAGAGGGCTCTTATTGGATACTTCCAGAAATTACCTAACAACCAAAACTATTAAGAAGCATATTCAAGCGATGTCTGCATCCAAAATGAATTTCCTACATTGGCACATCTCTGACTCCCATAGTTTTCCCATGGAAACCCCGAGAGTACCCAATATGACAGCGTATGTTGAGAAAAATTCATTCATTCATAGTTAATAATTCAGCAATCCAGCTGACTGACCCCTGGTGACTTGCTCCTGAAGCCAGTGATCCTTTGGTTCTTCATATCGTTAGCATTGATACTGATAAAACTCAGTTAACTCTTGTCTTTCTGCTTCTCATTTCACTGAATACTAAATATTTGAACCGTCTCACATAAAAGTAATCTTTCCAACAGATATGGTGCCTATTCTCCATCAAAGATATATAAGTACCACGAAATGAAGGAACTGATTCATTACGCCTTGGTGAGAGGTGTGAGAATAATTCTGGAACTGGATGCTCCCTCCCATGCTGGATACGGATGGCAATGGGGACCAGAAGCCGGTCTAGGCAACCTTACAGTATGTCTCAATGAACAACCTTGGAGACAGGCATGTATACAGCCACCTTGTGGCCAACTCAACCCTTCGAATCATAAAGTGTACGACGTTTTGGAAAAAATATATAGGGATATGGTTGGATTGATGCCTTCAAGTGGAATATTTCACATGGGAGGTGACGAAGTTAGTTAAATTATTAATTTGCATTCTGCTCGATGTTGTGCGATGAATATCACATTTGAAGCTAATGACTTCTAATTCAGAGTTTTTTCATGGAGTAAATTCTCTTCAGGTATTTATACCTTGCTGGAATATGACGGAAGAAATTTTGAGGTATATCAGAGGAAAAGAAAGATCAACCCAAACTTTCCTCGATCTCTGGGGAGAATTCCAGGCTGAAGCTTTGAAAAGATATGATAATGTAGTTGGTAATCAGAATTCTAAGATAATCATGTGGACAAGTGATTTAACAGATCCATCTTACATACAGAAATATCTCAATAAAGATCGGTAAGTAGGTATTTGAATTGCCCTCATTCTAGCGATGGTTCAGAATCAGTTGTGAATCACAGTAATGTCATATTCTACAACTATGATCTTTGGTCCTTTCTTCACAAAATCTCATCAACCTTTATGAAATAAAAATATCAAAAAACAAAATATTCTCATACATAATACCACTAGAGACGAAATTTTGCCGGCAAAATTTCTCGATTGTAAAATGAAAGTTTGTTGCTTTCGGCAATATCGCGAATGACATTTGAAAAATGTCATGAGCGAAATTGCCGAGAAGCAACAAACTTGAATATTACAAGAGAGAAATTTTACCTGCTTAAATTTCATCTCGAGTGGTATTCGACATAACTATTTCACGAGAAAATGTGTCTGAAGATGGTCACATTGGCCTTGTATTGCGCTATTTGACAAATAAGTATTCATCATAGATCAACTAAACGTTGTTTGTTTTCTCCATGGTATTCATTCCCGAAGCTATCTATGAATTTGAGAAACGTCCAAATTTTTTTCATAATTAATATCATAAGTGCATTTAATTTTTCCGAGAAAAATCGAAAAAACACGTTGCTAAGTAATATTTTAACAAGAAGCATGAGTGCAGGTGGCAACAAAAATCCGAGTCGAAGACGAGGATTTTTGCACCTGCACGAATGCTTTTTGTTAAAAAAATATTACTTTGCACTGTGTTTCTTCGATTTTTTTCACAGGAAAAATTAGATGCACGAATGGTATTTGACAAGACTATTTCAAGAGTAACAGATTATTCTGGATGCATATTGTATGTATTATTAATTTTCGTTGACAACAACTGTCAAGTTTTGCCGCGGGCAAACCCGAAAAAAACTGCTGACAGCTGCTGCCATACAGTTTTTCCATCTAGAAACCATTTGTGATTCAAAATTGCGCGTTTCTGATTGGTGGAAATTAAGACGAGGGAAATAGTCGCTGAAAAACCAACTTGTTGGTTTTGCCGATGTGAATGTTTTATCGATGAGAAACGAGTGTTGCTAAGGAAACTTCCTCACTAAAAATGGAATGAGTGGAATAGTCAGATAAATTGGGATAAACGAAATTCATTTTTTTCGAATGCTATGGACAAAATGACATACCGGCAATAGGCAACTATATTTTTCTACTTATAGTTACAATACTACTGACAAAGTTCACCAATGAAACGTTTGGTTCTTCTAGGAACATCAGCACAAGATGCGTGAGCCCAATGCAACTAATGCATGTAGCGTAACCAGTCTTTTCCAGTGCTAATCCTGGAGAAGACTGGTTTTGTCCCGATCTGAATGGGGAAAAAAGGTCATAACAATAGAAAGTTGGGCAATCGTCTTCATCATCTCGAAAGTTGCTAGAAACATTTTATTCTTCATTGTCTTCTTCAAATAATGCCCTAGGGACGTGTCTCCTTTTCTTTGGAGGAGGTATGGGCTCATTTTTTGATTTGATTGCAATCATATTAGGTGTAGAAGTTGAAACTAAGTATACGTTTATCGTGCTTCGGCTCACGTTTGCCTTGTCCACTTATGAATCGTCCATTAGGGATTGGAGGAACCTCTTCATGGGATCATCAATGCATCTTAATCTATTAAGATGCATTGCCTTTATCAGCCGCAGATGAATATTTTGTTATGAATATGTTAAGACAAGTCCTGGCTCTTTGTTAGGTGATGGAGCCTGGGATGAATGGTCTCGGTGTAGTCCGGTGGATACGGTTAATTCAGCTCAAATACCTATGTCATTTTGTCCGTTCACTGCATATGTCATTTTGTCCATAAAGCGTTATAAAACTGGAAATATATCGAATTGATACAAAAAGTATATTTAACATAAAAAAAGCTTCGTTAATACAATGACAAATAAGTGAAGTTCGAAATGAATGCAATATAAATAAAAAAAAATTGTAAAAACTGGCCATTTCTTCCAATAATTTGGCGCAATAAAAAAAACTCGTGACCTATTATTTTCTGTTATCACTCATAACGACCGAATGAACTAGAGTAGCGCTTGCGAGTTTTCAGAGGTTAATTGAACCCACTCGGGTCGTGTTATTTGGTAGGCAGTTCCACATGATACCTCCAAACTCAAGTTATGATGCCTTTGTCATTTTGTCCATATATGTCGTTTTGTACGCCCCTAATGATAAAAATTTCAAAGAAGATTCGGAAGCGAAAATATGAATCTTTTCAGAACATTGGTGACTTATAGTCAAATATTCTTGCAGATATGTTATACAAACTTGGGTTCCCAATACGGACGATCTACCGGAAAAGCTTCTAGATATGGGATACAAACTGATCATATCTACCAAAAATGCTTGGTATTTAGACCACGGATTCTGGGGCACAACAAAATACTACGACTGGCGAGCGGTCTATAATAATCAGATTTTGCTTAGCCCTGACGTGCTTGGTGGAGAGGTGATCAAAGTTGCCTTCTTCAATTACCTTAATAACTTCAACTTGTCTTATAGGTCTGCATGTGGGGCGAATATGTTGATGACAATGGGGTGATAGAAAGGACATGGCCTAGAGCTGCAGCTGCTGCAGAACGACTGTGGTCTAATCCAACATCTCCATCTGGTAAAGTCGAGGGACGATTTTATAGGCACAGAGAACGACTGGTGACCAGAGGAATAAAGGCTGATGCTATGGTTCCAAGGTGGTGTTATTATAATGAGGGGCAGTGCTAGCCGACTCACTTTTTTGTTCTACTTCCTGTGATTTTCAGAGAGCTCAATCAATGATTTTATTAGTGAGAAAAATTAGAGATAAGAAAAACTAGTCCTTAGATCAATAGTATGTCCTATTCGGAATTATTTTGTATATCATATCAATAACTGAAGACATCACATCATTTTGAATTATCAATATTAGATATTTCCTTTAGGAATTTCGTTGCACAATAAAAATACAACTTTTATTGTGAAACACCAAATTTTCGACAAAGAAAATATATGTTTTATAGATTCAGATAAAAATACAGTACATGAAAATTCTTCTTGCGTATCACTTTTGATCCCACTACGATATGCGACCTAATTTCTGTCATAGGTAAGTTTGCCACTGCCAAAAAGGAAGATCGAGTGTTTCATATTTCTTGTTTGAAATTCAAATGAGACCGGAGACAAAAAATGGTAGAAAGTTGCAATCATCCTCTCAACTTCTCAAACAGCTACTTTTGGGTATAGATCAAAAGGACTGCGCTAGTATAAACTATAAGATTGATAACTACAGTGCTTGAATTGAGAATTAATCCGAATTCATTTTCAGTAGCTTATTACTCAGCACTCTGTAGAAACAGTGAATAAACCAGTCAATTTTGTTGTCTCAACAATTCCTAAATCTATACCATAGTCAATGACTAGTTCCAAATATCATATCAAAAGTGTATTCTTCAAAAGCAAATATTTAAGAACACAAGTGTTACTTGTGTGATTTTCCTACATAGCTGAATGGTCTCTAGAAATCCAGGAGGAATCAGTCTATTTGGATATAGAGTAGAACATTATGTGCGTGATAATGCATATGCTCCTTGTTATAATGCTGCCGATTTAAAATCTCGAATGAAAGTCATTCCTAAAAAAAACTTTTATTGTGAATTTTCTTTACCTTACAAAATTAATCATAAGAAATTGTTAAATTAGAAAAGATTAGGTCGAATTTTTTCAGTTATTGATGGCCTTCAACGCTTCTTCCATTACCGAAAGTGTGAAGTCGGCATCTTCTTGAGTGATACACATCGGAGGCTTTATTCGTACCACCTAAAACCGATGAAAGTTAACCAATTTTTAATTTCAATTCGCTTTCACCTACATTTTTATCATATCCTCCTACTCCAATCAAGAGACCCATTTCTCTACATTTATCAAAGAATATACCGAATTTTTCTGGACTCAGTGGCGTTAATTTTTCTTTATTCTCCATCATTTCTACACCAATCATCAAGCCTTTGCCTCTTACGTCTCCAATGTATGGAATTCTTTTTTTCATTTCAGCAAACCCTTTCAGCAAATAAGTTCCAATCACGTTGCTGTTTTGTTGGAGTTTCTCTTCCTCTATAATCTAGAAAAAAAAGTTCTAATCTTGTCGACTTTTTGCGGAACAACAACTCAAAAAGACTGACTGAAAACTAAGAGACCGGTCTGATTCAATTGGAAGTGTTTGTAGTGGATTTTTCAATTTTGCCTTTTTCAAGAAAAATAAGTATTTGGTTGAGGCACGAATTACTATCATTATTTATATTCATTATAATTGGAAAATTTTGCATCTCCTACGCACGGTAACATTCCTTGTGAAAAGCTAAAATAATTCGAACTGGCTAACTGACTACTAGCCTTACATCCAAAACTGCCAAACCAACTGTAGATGCTATAGCTCCTCCACCGAAGGTATTGAAATGGGCTGCTTTTGTTAGCGCCTGAGAGATTTCCTTTGTTGTGACAAGAGCTGCTAATGGAAAACCGTTTCCGATTCCTTTAGCCATTGTCACTATGTCAGGAATTATACCATGGCCCTCAAAACCCCAAAAATGCTCCCCGGTTCTGCCAAATCCTGTTTGAACCTAAAACAGATACAGTAAACAATTGAACACATTCTCCAGAATTTCCCAGAATATTTCACAAGTTGATTGAAAATTCACCTCGTCAGATATGAACAGTCCATTATTCTCCTTCACTGTCCGATAAGCCTCCTTGATAAAGTTCTTGGGAAACTGTACAGTTCCTCCAACTCCTTGTATGGATTCCGCAAAGAACGCAGCCAATTTTCCTAACGGTACCACACTTCGAAACTCGTTTTTCAAAACTGAGATATACTGTTTGCAAGCATCGCATTCATCTGTACCACAAAGGCATTCTCTTGATGGTTGGACGGGACTATCTCTACAGTTAGATCCTCCCCAAGGACCTCTGAAGACATCAGGATTCATTACCTGGAAAAATTTAGAAATCTAATCTACTTCGAAGACAAGGATTCGACATATTTCAAGAAGTTGCGAAATAGATCCAAATGAAGAAATACTTACAGAATAAATACCTGTTGGTGGTACCACTGAATATTTATATTGCGCCAAAGAAGTTAAGCCCATGGTTTGATACGACATTCCATGGTAGCAATTTTTAAGGGATAATATTTCATGATGTCCTGTATACAATCTTGCTAGAAGAATGGCTAAATCGTTAGCTTCTGATCCACTGTTGAGAAGGTACACCACCTATTATAATAATAATTCATGAGATTCACGAGCGAGTTACATTAATTATAAGGTCTCCCAACGAAAAGCGGTCTATATTTACAGAGACAAACGAAAAGATTTTGGAGAAAACGCAAAAACATGTAAACTTTTGTTTTGATACACTGAACTCTCACTGGAAAAGCATCCCTCACAAAGGTTGGTCCAACTCTACCAAAAATATCAATTTTGCGTACAAATTTGATCTAATTATTCTAAAAAACGATAATCAAAATTTAGAAGCCTTTTTAGAGATATTTCTTCAGAGGAGATGTCGAAGACATAAAAAATTGTCTTCCTTACAACGAAATTTTTACCGTATTTTAGTTAGGTATTTAGGTGATTTGTATCCAAGCTCTCCTAAATTTCATGTTCAATTGGAACTATAGCCGAATTACTTAGTCAGTGCTGAATGCTCCAGAAGAGACTCATACATATAGAAGAAATTGAGAAGAGTCTTGTTATTTTTATTGTAATTTGAGGGAAGAAACAATCAAAATGTGTTAATAAAAATATCAAGGAAGTTCTCTTTGATTCAATCCTGCTTCTTGTTAATTAAACATAACCAAACACCATGACTAATCAAAATTACAGAACAAACTGAAGAATGGTAAAAATGTAAAAATACTAAGAAAAATATTTTTTCACATTCAAGGCCAATATGACAGAAAAATTATCATAAAAGTTCTTCAATTAATCCAATGGTTCTGTGGAATTTCATAATTTTCATTGTTGATGGAAAAATATGTATTATTGAAACAAACAAAAATAATTTTTTTCAAATTCAAATCAAATATGACAGAAATGAACTGAATACTATCTTTTGTGTACTGTGGAGGTTGAAACTCGAGAAAATGTCGATACCACCATGGCTTGATTGATAGAAAATTATTAGAAATTTCATTTCCACATTAAAAGCAAATGAAAAGACGAAAGAAATTTCAACATTTGATAGTCATCACAGTATGACTAGATCACTCTATCTTATATGAATTGAATGAGTCAATGGGTGCTTTTTTGGATTCTAGATTCCTTCGATGGGAGGTATGCAGTCGGTTAAATTTGTGTGGTTCAATCAGATATTCTTCAGTTATCCGTGTACGTGTAGTTGAGATGTGTGAAGATCTCGAATCTTTTACGCATTGTGTTGTGTTGTTTGTGGATTAGTTGAGTACGGGAAAAGTGTTGTGCATTATTGTACGGATTAATTGGAAACTGTGAGTTGAACGAACTCCTTATTTGAGCGAAATCAATTTATTCATGAATAATCAGCCCTTTTATACGTCTTGATCACATAAGTCATAAGAAAAATTTTCGTACGTTGTGCTATAAGTTTGCAAAATTTTGAATCAATAATTCTTTCTATATTCATTAAATTTTATGGGTTTTTCACATTTACATTTCATAATTTTTCAAATATTTGCTGTCAACATGGAAAAATAAGATTTTTTATTGTTTCCTTGTTATTTGAATTTTTTCAATAATATTTCAGTATTTAACATTTTCAATGATGGTTATATGAAAATTATTTGTGAACTGAGAAAATAACTCTACCTATAGGGTGGTGTGGAAACGAGTGCATTAAATATCGCGTTCATATTCCCTTGGCGGAATTCGTTCGAGTAGCCGAGTACCTACTCTACCTACAGGGTGGTGTGAAATTGAGTGCATTATAATTCGATCAACTGGACAATGCGGAAACAATATGCGCCAATAATTGCGGGAAAATGATGCCCCAATACATGCGAAAACAACTGTGCGGTAATAAATGCTGAAAAAATATGCGCCAAAAAGTGAGAAACCAGTATGCGCCAAAAAAATAATAAGCGGTAGGCGGTAGCGTTTCTTTCTTTCAGATTTTTTCAGGTGGCAGAGAAGGTAGGTCCCAGAGAACGCTTGGCCTTTAAGAGCAGTTGCAAGTGATCTCCTGGATGCCATATTCCCAACTTCAGCCATCGATGGACCAAGAGCGACAAATCGAGAATTTAAAGCTTCAATGTGAGTGACTTTTTGGGTGTTTGGTGGTGGTTCTGACGAAGGAGAAATATCTCAGAGAATACATGCTCCAATAAATGCGAAAACAACTATGCGGCAATAAATGCGGAAAAAGTATGCGCCAAAAAATAGTTAGCGGTAGCGTTTCTTTTTTTTTCAGATTTTTTCAGGTGGAAGAGAAGGTAGGTCCCAGAGAACCCTTGGCCTTTCAGGGCTGAGTTGCAAGGGATTTCCTGGTTGCCATTCCCAACTTCAGCCATCGATGGACCAAGAGCGGCAAATCGAGAATTTAAGGCGTCAATGTGAGTGTCTTTTAGGGTTTTTGATGGTGGTTTATTTGAGGTATATTGACGATAATGTCGGAAAGTTTGTGACGAAGGAAAAATGTCTCAGAGAACACATGCGGCAATAAATGCGGAAAAAGAATGCGGCAATGAATGCGGAAAAAGTATGCGCCAAAAAATATTTCGCGGTAGCGTTTCTTTCTTTCGGCTTCGCATGTAGAGCAATTCAAAAAACAGAATGTCTGAAATTGGCGCCTATATTCAAAAAAAGGGAAAAAAGTTATTTCTTGTAGGTACCTATTCGGTATCTCTCGTTGCTTATTTCTGAGCGCCATCTCTGAAAATAAATCCACTCCTGATCACTTCAGATCAATCCTGGCTCAAAATTCGAAAATTGCAGACATCGTGCAGGAATAGTAGCTCTGGTTTGCGTAGATCGAGCACTCAAAAAAGAATTCCGCTATGTTCCACTGTGTTGATCAGATGTATCTCGATGAACCATAATACACAGTCGGAATACTCACTTTGAGATCACCTGGCATCTTTTCAGCTAATCTTTGAGAGTATTCAAAGAGTTTTGGATGATGATACAAATTTGATACATGGCCCAATGTACTAAACTGATCTACAATAGCTGCAGTTATTTTCCTGCAAAAAATTTATGATATCTTGAAAATATATGAAAAACTGATAAAATTTATTATTCATAGATATATGTATCCATATAAATAAAAATGGATCACCCAAATCGTTAAGTCCGGAGTTTTTGAGCGCTCGTGCATCCATATATTTTAGGTAGATCCATCTCGCAGCTAGATTCACATTCAAGAATTTAAAGAAAAAATTGATTATGTCACTCCCCATCTAAATGCAAAATTCCATTTCGATCGAATTTGTAGTTTTGAAATGATCAGGAAAACAAAATTTGGCCCATTAAAAAACTTAACCGCGGCATTTGAGAACCGAACCTTCCCTGAAAATTTCAGGTCTCTGAGTTTGATTAGTTCCAGAGTTATCGTGTTTTCGGCCTAATAGACGGACAGAATTGAATTTGAGCACGGATTCGTGTTCGGTCAGTCGAACCTAGTCGATTTAAGACCGATCCCGACACAAAATTCGAAAAATGCAGACATTTTCACGAAATTATGTAGCACTGTCAGCGCACAGATCCGTGACAATTTTCTGAAGGTCCAACACACAATCCACTAATGCAATTCGAAAATTTAAAAAGCTGCACATCTCTAAGAATTGATTCTTATTTATCTGGAGTTCATAGTCAAAAATACTCACGGATGGCAATGGCCTACTGAAACAGTACAAATTCCTCCAAACATATCCAAGTACCTTTTACCATCTTTATCATACAACCACTGCATATGACCTTGATGAAGTAGCAAAGGTTTTTGATAAAATGTTTTCAAAACCGGTGCTACATTATTCTGTCTTATTTTTGAAATATCCTCGGGGGATGGACCCTAAAAATCAATTGTTTTGAAGGTTTTTATGATAAATTCAATATGAATTGTGTACCCTTTTCATGAATTGAGAATTATAATTCACTAATTTTCAATTAAATAGAACCGATTCGATATAATTCACAGGCTGATGATTTTTCACTAGATTATCGTAAGTAATATCATAAGTGCATCCAATTTTTCCGAAAAAAATGGAAAAAACACGTTGCTAAGTAATATTTTAACAAGAAGCATGAGTGCTCTGGTGGCAACAAAAATCCGAGTCGAAGACGAGGATTTTTGCACCTGCACGAATGCTTTTTGTTAAAAAATATTACTTTGCATTGTGTTTTTTCGATTTTTTTCACAGGAAAAATTGGATGCACGAATGGTATTTGACAAGACTATTTCAAGTGTAACAGATTATTCTGGATGCTTCTATGTATGTATTATTAATTTTCGTTGACAACAACTGTCAAGTTTTGCCGCGGGTAAACCCGACTATTTCCCTCGTCTCAATTTCCACCAATCAGAAACGCGCAATTTTGAATCACAAATGGTTTCTAGATGGAAAAACTGTATGGCAGCAGCTGTCAGCAGTTTTTTCGGGTTTACCCGCGGCAAAACTTGACAGTTGTTGTCAACGAAAATTAATAATACTTACATCAAAGATTATAGAGTACAAAGATGGGAAACGCCCTCATATCTCTCGTACTAAAAACCGACTACGATTTATGCATATATATATCGGGACTTTTTACTCACGAGATGGCGTTTTCATTACAGATTACAGTGACTGTAGTTTTTTTCATTACAGATTACTGTTACTGGAAAGAGCGCGAAATTTGAATACCACCATAAGTAATAATTTTGATTTCCACCTATCGAGCCCAGACAATAATATACAGGGTGACACAACAAAAGCAGGGCTTCTGTTCTGCTCAGGATTATATTTTTGATCTACATATTAATTCAATTGATACTAATTAAACACACCAAATAGATTTGCTTACATATTTTTATTTCAAAATATACATACAATTTTAAATTGGAATACATGTCAAAAATATCTTTACATCTGAGTTACAGAATTATTAGAACATATTTTTTACAGAATATTCAATGTCAGAAACATGTTTCTCATTCATTACATTATATTAATATTCGGTAAGACTTACCGCCACTACTGAATGCAGCACTTTCAAAAATAATTTTGTTCATTGCTACACCTTCCTCCGCACGTGGCCCCTTAAGGAAAGGAACGCTTCCAGGATGCAGCAATAAACGTGGATAATCACGCATAATTTGTTCTGGAGAGAAATGCTCACTGCACATAGTATTAGTTCTGCTGAGTTCTAAATCCTCTCGCCCAGAAAACTCTATCCATTTCAGAGCACTGAAAATTAATGCAATGAATAACAGAGTAACCCCTTTCGAGTTTCAATACTTACATTTCCATTTTCTTAACTTAACGAATACAACTATTAATTATTCTTTGTAGATCTAATCTAAACGAACTCAACTGGAGAATAATCTAAATTTGATTTGAATTTGTCTGTTTGAATTGTACCATATGTGGTAACCATGGTAACATAATGTCACTTCACTTAGCCACCTATTATCTATCTCAGGACTTTCTTCTCACCAGACGGCGCTCACGTCAATGTTGTCGCTTCGTTTCCAATCTTCCTTCTCTATAATCTTTGACTTACATAATGCATCCAGAATAATCTGTTACTCAAGAAATAGTCATAAGTAATATCATAAGTGCATCCAATTTTTCCGAAAAAAATCGAAAAAACACGTTGCTAAGTAATATTTTAACAAGAACCATGAGTGCAGGTGGCAACAAAAATCCGAGTCGAAGACGAGGATTTTTGCACCTGCACGAATGCTTTTTGTTAAAAAAATATTACTTCGCACTGTGTTTTTTCGATTTTTTTCACAGGAAAAATTAGATGCACGAATGGTATTTGACAAGACTATTTCATGTGTAACAGATTATTCTGGATGCATCTATCATGTATACTCCATTCACAATTATAAAATCACAACTCTGGCCATGGTTTCGTTTTCAGGAATTGGTGCACCTGATGAAAAATCTGTGCGCGTACATAGAATATCGTTTATGACGAAACGACGATGCCAGTTTTTCTGTTTACATCAAAGTAAAAGTATCAAAGATTTACCACATTCTGTTAGTTCGAATCGATTGGCGATTTTGGGGCGAAATATCAATGGGAAATCGCCTATTTTTCCGTTCTTCCGTTTTCCGTTCGTCCAGAAGAAGTTTTCCGTCGATATGAGAAATTTCGTGCAAGTGTCATTTTTTCCTTTCACGAGTTTTGGCGTGAGTACGAACGGCAAATTTGAATTGGACCAAAAATCGATTTATATGCATAAATAAAGCGAAAGTAAGTACTAATCGACCTTTTTACACTTGATAACGAAGTTTTTTTTAGGTATCTGGCCGTTTTGAAAGATTTCAAACGAAATTCCGGTCCCCAGAAGTTTGGTTAGTTTCGGTATCGTTTTTGGTTCTCAAAATTTATTTGGAATGTGTAAATGGACAAAAAAGGCTTCCTTATACGATCTTCTAACGAAAGCGATTGGAAAATATGGTTCAGGTAGGATTTTCGAGGAATTATGAGGAAAGAACTTGCAGAATGAAATTGCACGATTTTCGTAAGTACCTAAACGGGTTCTGGATGGCCATCATCGGTCTGTAAATGATTATTGTTGATCGTTTTCTCGTTTCAGAAAAAAACACGTGGAAAAAGCTGAAAAAAAGAAGAAATATGACTATGTTGCATTCCACAGTTGGTGAATTCAGATTCCGATGAATTGAAATGTGTCACTGGAGCTTTCATTCCTTTGCCTAAAGTAGAAATAGGCTATATTGAACCAGAATACATCGGTTTTTTCCATATTCCAGGAGTTTGTGTCTTATTTTAGAACAGGTGAATGATAAATGTGTAGCATATGTTCGACCTATTCCAATTTATTTGTACAAGTAATGTGGTAGTAATGTATGAATATTTTTTAATCTAATAAATTACTATACAATCAGAATATTTTACTCCTTGTTCATAAGATCAAATAAATAAAATGTCGTCAAGTCTTGAACTTTCAGTTCAAGAGGATAATGAACATTAAATCTTCACAAGCATGCATATGAAAATTATGTGAAAGCAATGCAATTTGTCCATGGCGAAAAATAATATATTTCAACAGTGATCTCTTGTACTTTTCATGCAAATAACTAGAAAAGGAATCCTTTCTATCAATTCATATAAACGTTAATTATTTTCGTCCATCACATCTTTTCCAATTCATTCACATTCTGAGAAATACGCTAAGAATGTAGAAAGGGCAACATAGTGTTGACTTGGAACATAAAAATATTTTGAAAAACGTCATAACTTCGATACAGAGTGGAATGTGTCAAATTTCCAAGGCCAGAGTTGTGATTTTATAATTGTGAATGGAGTATATGTATTATTAATTTTCGTTGACAACAACTGTCAAGTTTTGCCGCGGGTAAACCCGAAAAAACTGCTGACAGCTGCTGCCAAACAATTTTTCCATCTAGAAACCATTTGTGAATTTGTGATTCAAAATTGCGCGTTTCTGATTGGTGGAAATTAAGACGAGGGAAATAGTCTTGTCAAATACCATTTGTGCATCTAACTTTTCCTGTGAAAAAAATCGAAAAAACACAATGCAAAGTAATATTTTTTTAACAAAAAGCATTCGTGCAGGTGCAAAAATCCTCGTCTTCGACTCGGATTTTTGTTGCCACCAGAGCACTCATGCTTCTTGTTAAAATATTACTTAGCAACGTGTTTTTTCCATTTTTTTCGGAAAAATTGGATGCACTTATGATATTATCTACTTTCGAAAAAACTGCTGACAGCTGCTGCCATAAGTTTTTCCATCTAGAAACCATTTGTGATTCAAAATTGCGCGTTTCTGATTGGTGGAAATTAAGACGAGGGAAATAGTCATTTATTATTATTTCAGACAATGCATGAGATTAATTAATATACCAGTGGCGGCTCGTCAGGGACGGCAGGGTCGGCAATGCCGACCCTATATATTTTATGTCCAGCCAAAATTTAAATTACTCTTTCTTCTGTTGAATTAGCAAATTTATTATAATTATTGTATTTCCAAGATCTGTGTAAATAAAATTCTATAAATCATATTTGTATATCACTGATATATTTCAACTTGTTGGAAATACGCTCTTCCAATCTCAACGCCGCGCCGTTTCCGTCAACTCAAATCAGTCCGAGACTCCGAGAATTGAAATATGTACGGGAAGACGAAAGCGCCAAACATCGAACGCTTTCTAGCGACCAAGTACGGCATGCCGGTCCTGATTCGACGTTTCAATGAAATGCGAATACGAATGAGGCGAAATAATTTTGACTCGACTGTTTTCTGTTGGAATTTTATTCAGATAATGATAAATATTATATTCGCCTCCTAGTTAATGCTTTTTCAAAATCGAAAATGCGATGTTTTCGTTGTTCGTTCCACCTCACAAATTTTAAGAGATAAATGTTGCTTAAAACGAATTTTTGTCGTATTTCGTACTTTTATAGACGAGGATATCGAATATGATAGTACTTATATGAATTTCCGCCCATTTCCACTATTTCCCGAAATTTTTAGCCGAGAAACAAAATGCTGAACAGTAGCCGCTAAACTCTTATAGCAGGCTCAACACATCTCAGGGTCGGCAAATGGGATTATGCCGTACCTGAAATGCCTCGACACGAGGAACGATCGGATCGGGGATTGTTTTCGTTTGTATTGCGGGATGCGGCTACAGGACAGGAGCCTTCAGTGTTCGTTTGTTTGGTTCTTAACGGGGTGAGTGGTTGGATCGTTTCTTCCAGGAAATTAATTATTTTACGCGAACTCAAAAAATTCCTATTCTGTTAGAGATGTGCATAAATCATGTATTTGACAAAAAATGGAGTAAAATGTGTTGAAGGACAATGCTCCTCTTTCAACATTATTCTGTGTTCCTTAAAATTAGAGGTTAGATAAGTTTCTGTGTGCGCGACAAGCGTAGTAGAATTCTAGTTTTAGCCGTAAGCCATTTTGTAAAAATTGTGTAGCAGTAATTTTGGTTGGGAATAAAAAGCAAGAAAGAGTATTATTGAGTTTTAATCGACATACAAAAGATCCACAAATATCAACAGTGATAGCAGTCCGTGGTTGTCATAAAATATTTACGATGGCCAATTCAAGAGATAGATTTCCAATTGTGCCTTTCGCCGGCGTGGACTTCAGCACATGGTCTTTCAGAATAAAAAGCATACTCAAGGAAAATGGGGTTCAGAAGGCAATCGAAGACGAAACTTATGGTGAAGTTGAAGCAAATTCCAAGACGGAAGCGAAGGCTCAAGCAATATTGATAGCAGGTGTAGCAGATAGTCACATTGAATACTTAAAGAAAGACACTGCATACATGATGTTCAAAAACCTAGAAGAAAATTTCAAGAAAAAAGGAGTACGATCGAAGTTATTTCTTCGTAGAAAATTATCAGAAATCAAATATTTGGAGAATTCATCATTGATCGAACACTTCGTCGAAATGGAAAAAATCTTCACAGATTTAAGAGAAGCTGATACAGAATTAACCGAAGAAGAAAAAGTTAATTATTTATTACTATCAATGCCCCATTCATATGATGGTATAATAACAGCTCTGGAAACCATGGAAGACCTGAAACTAGATTTTGTGAAGAATAGGTTGCTTGGAGAAGAAGAAAAGAAGAAAAAAGATTCCAGTGGACATCAATCACATAATACAGCATTTTCATGTTTTATATGTGGAAAACCTGGCCACAAGAAGTTCCAATGTAACATGAGAGATGGGAGTCAAGGTCATCAACGAGGAAGATTACAAGGTTATCAAAGAGGAAGAAATCAAGAGTATCAAAGGGGAAGAAGTCAAGAGTATCATAGAGGAAGAAGTCAAGAGTATCAGAGAGGAAGAGGTCACAGATATGGAAGAGGCAGAGGCCAAGAATATTATGGAAGAGGACATGAATCATATACAGCAGAGAACTGTAAGTCAGATGTTGCCTTTTTATGTGAAAACAATTCTGCTAGGGCTTATAATTGTAACAATGTTTCAAATGAGAGTATTTTAACATGGTGTATAGATTCTGGATGTTCAGATCACTTGGTAAATGATCAGGATGTGTTTGTCAATTATAAAGAACTTAAGTTTCCCAGAAATATTGCTGCGGCTAAAGAGGGTATTATGTTAAAGGCATTAGGAATTGGAAATATTAGAACAAAATGTAGAGTAGGCAAAATGGTCACTTCCTGTACAATTGAAAATGTTTATTATGTCCCAGAACTTAGAAAAAATTTACTGTCAGTACCTAAAATAGAATCCAATGGATTCAAAGTCACTTTCTATAAAGGTCGAGTTGAAATTTACAAAAATGATCAATTGGTAATGTTAGGTAAGGCAAACAGAAATCTATATAGTATTGAAATGGAGGTCGAACAACGAAGCTGTTACAATTCAACAGGAGATAATGAGTCAAAATCACAGTTGTGGCATAGACGCTTCGGTCACTTGGGGATGAAAAATATTAATCTTTTAATAAGAAATAATCTTGTTAATGGTATGCATGATTTTAGAATTGAATTAGACAGTGCCTTGTGTGAACCATGTTTATTAGGAAAGATGACGAGACAACCCTTTAACAAGTCAGGATATAGAGCGAAAAAACCCTTAGAATTGGTTCATACAGATGTATGTGGGCCAATTACACCTATCAGTAGAGAAGGCCATAAATATTTTTTAACGTTCATTGATGATTATACCCATTTTGTAATTGTTTATTTGATATCAGAGAAATCAGAAGTGTTTGAAAAATTTAAAGAATATTATTTTTATGCTACGAAACATTTCAATACAAATTTACTGAAACTTCGTTCAGATAATGGCAGGGAATACGTGACAAGGGAATTTCAAAAGTTTTGTGCTAATCAAGGTATATCATTACAATATACAGTTCCATATAATCCGGAAATGAACGGGGTAGCTGAACGTATGAATCGAACTTTAATTGAAAAGGCTAGAACAATAATATTAGAGTCAGAACTGAGTAAAGAATTTTGGGGGGACGCTGTTTTATATTCAGCCTATGTTACCAACAGAAGCCCATCTGCGGGACGAGAAGCTACGGCTAGTGAGTTATGGACTGGAAGAAAACCAGATGTATCGAATTTAAGAGTTTTTGGTTGTATCGCATATAATCATGTACCTAAGGAACGAAGACAAAAATTAGATAACACAGGGAAGAAAATGATAATGATAGGGTATAGTAGTTCAGGATACAGACTTTTTGATTCAGAAACCAACAGAGTAGTAAATGCAAGGAATGTAATATTCGATGAAAGACTAAAAAATAAATTTGAATATTTTCCAAGTAATGAAGAAACGATCCAAGAAGTGTCAACTGAACAAGAGGAAATAAAACAGAACTCTGAAGAAGAAGAATTTGAGGAAGGAGAAAATCAAGTTGTGGAAGAGCAGTCTGAAGGGAGAGGTAAGAGAAAAACCTGTAAGCCAAAATGGCAAGAAGATTACCAAATAGATTTCAATGAAGAAAGTGATGAAGCCTTGTTTGCATTGTTCACAAACCAAGGGGATATACCATTGAACTATCAAGAGATGGAAGAAAGAGAAGACAAGAATGAATGGAAAAAGGCGGTCAATGAAGAGCTTCAAGTTCTAGATGAAAGTAACACTTGGAAAGTAGTATCAAAACCAGATAATCAGAAACTTTTAGATAGCAAATGGGTATTCACAAAGAAAAAGATAGGAAAGGAAGAAATATGTAAGGCAAGACTGGTTGTACGGGGATATCAACAGAAAGAACATTTGGGAAACGTTTATTCGCCTGTCTTAAAATTAGAAACACTACTAGTACTTTTGTCTGTTGCTGTTCACAGAGGATACCAAATACACCAGATGGATGTGAAGGGAGCTTTCTTATATGGTGAGATAAAGGAGAATGTATATCTCAAACCACCAGAAGGAGTAACGTTACCAGAAGGTAAGGTTTTAAAATTGAAGAAGTCATTATATGGGTTAAAAAAATCTCCGAAGTATTGGTATGAAAAGTTCAACAGTACTATAATTGAATATGGGTTCAAACGATCAGAAAATGATTATTGCCTTTATAGCTTCGGAAACATGTATCTGTCATTGTATGTTGACGATCTGTTAATAATAGGAAGTGACTTTGAAGAAATTGAAAGGGTTAAATTATTTTTGTCAACAAAATTCAGAATGAAAGATATGGGTTGTGAAAACTTAACTTATTTAGGAATCTCAATCATTCAACGTTCAGATCAAATTCTCATAAATCAGACCGATTATTTGCTTGGTGTTTTGAAAAAATATAATATGGAAGATTGTAATGGTAGTAACACTCCAATGGATGTAAATTTTAAATTAGACGAAAACTCAACTATTGATATGAAATATGAATTTCAATGTAGGTCACTGATAGGGTCTCTAATGTATGCCACTGTTGGCTCAAGACCAGACTTAACCACTTCAGTGTACTATCTTAGTAGATACCAGTCTACACCAAGTGAAAATTTGTGGAAAGCATTAAAGCGAATACTTAGATATGTAAAACAAACTGTTAATTTTAATTTGATTTATACTAAGGATTGTAAAAATTCATGTTTTTCTCCATTAATTGGATATGCTGATGCCGATTGGGCTAGAGATAATGACAGAAAATCTACTAGTGGATATTTATTCAAACTCTTTGGTAACACAATAGCTTGGAAATCTAAAAAACAAACAACTATTGCACTAAGCACAACTGAAGCTGAATTGATTTCTTTATGCGAATCAGTTGTTGAAGCATGCTGGTTAGTTAAATTAATGTTAGATTTTAATATAAATGTTCAAAATGTCACTATTTTTGAAGATAATCAAAGTACTATGAAGGCTGTTCAAAATCCAGATCAAAAGAGAATGAAACATATGGATATAAAATTTAATTTTGTTAAAGAAAAAGTAGAGAAAGGCTTAATTAATGTACAATATATAAATACTAAATGTCAATTAGCTGACATGTTTACAAAGCCTTTAGCTAAAATTCATTTTTTACCATTTTTGTTAGAGATAGGCTTGAAAGATGTGCATTGAGGGAGAGTGTTGAAGGACAATGCTCCTCTTTCAACATTATTCTGTGTTCCTTAAAATTAGAGGTTAGATAAGTTTCTGTGTGCGCGACAAGCGTAGTAGAATTCTAGTTTTAGCCGTAAGCCATTTTGTAAAAATTGTGTAGCAGTAATTTTGGTTGGGAATAAAAAGCAAGAAAGAGTATTATTGAGTTTTAATCGACATACAAAAGATCCACAAATATCAACAAAATGAATGGTGATTATAATGCAGAAAAAAAAATAATATGCAAAAATCCATTTGAAATTCGTCATGTTGATAGTCTTTTTGTGGACTCTATATGCTGGAGATGCTTTATTATAGCTGGGTAGGATACTTTGAAGTCTTGTCTTTCAATCCATATAAAACTGTTATTGGTATATGCAAGGGTTCGTGAAATATAATTGGATAACATAGGCTCTACAAGTATCATTTTTTGTCAAAATGGCCAATATTTCGAAAACTATCGAATAAAAATATGTGAAAAGTATACGAAAGCATGCAGGAAGTTTCAGAGAATTGAAAAACACTATTGAATATAGGGTGTCCCATTTGAAAAAACAAAGTCACCCGCTATTCCTCTTTTGTGGGCCACCCGATATATTCGAAAATATTTTTAGGATGTGCTCTTCTTGGAGTATATCAAGTCTGCATCAAAAAATTTTGACAAACTCAGTCCGTTACGCGTATATCGTCCATTGCGGCACTAGTGGGACACCCTGTATATCTGCCGACCCAAGATAAAAGTTTACGAGCCGCCACTGTAATATACCTACATCGGAATTTGTCGATTTTCTCATAGGTCAGGCAAACTTTTAGAATATTTTAAGTTAAAAAAAAATTTGGACTTTTTCGTATACATACAAACGTTTGGGATGTGATTAAATAATTTCATTCATCGATGCAGAGAATGGCCAACAGTAAATTAAAGATAACATCGTAAAATCAATTTATGATGAATAATTGAATGAATAATTCAAAAATTCGTCCACCTCTACTTCGATGTTTTTCAAAAATGTATTCATCATTTACCTTATAAGGTTTTGGTTTGAAATTAGTCCTCGGTAACTGAGGAAAGACGGCAAAAACTTTGTTAGAATATCTGACCATATCGAACAATATCAAAAACACTAATAAAGATAGAGGTACCTTATGAAAAATAAAGTCATTGTCTTTTGTACATTGGCATTAATTCAAACCATTCGATTCAATTCAAAAGAATCATGAAAACGAATGCATTTGTCATTACCTATTGATATTTAGTGAATAATTTCCGAACATTCTCACCACATCGAGTAATGAGCATGCACAATAACCCATAGGAATGAATTTCATGAATACCTAACATGAATATCTCAAGCATTTTGAAGAGAAATCATTTTATTTCGCGAATTTCAAACTATGTATAAATTCATTATGATCAAAATAATACAGCTCCTCTTTCATTAAATACTAAATGAGGCGATATATTATCCAAGAGACTATAGGTACAGTGTGACCTTGGGATACATATAATATATGCCACAATCTTGTTTTTTATACAAGCCATCGTCCATCGACTCAATTTTTGAGCGCTTTTTCTACTTAAACGAGGCCTCTATATCATTTCGTCAAGGGAAATCCCTATTAACTTCAATTAACTGCCAAATTTCAATGGAATCTTATCATCAGGACCTCACTCAATGGAATTTTTGATAATGCGCTTAAATTATTTATTGATTGAAATAAATCTGATGTAAGATTTTTCTAATTTTTGGAAAAGGTTGAACTACTATGGATGAATGAACTTTCAAAATACTCTTGCTCCAAGTAGGAATGTGTTTTTCTCGAATTTTTAATGTACCAAAAAGAAGAACATTTTAAAATTACTTCTATATACATACAGTTATATGTAAATGCCAAATGGAGGATGTCCCCAAACAAAAATTTATATCAAGGTTCTGATTTTTAAAATGCCGAACCATTTCGTTACAAGATTGAATTCACTTTTAAATGGCCATTGAAAGAAATAAGACACAATTCATTTGCCACTATTAATAATAACAAATGAAATGTGAATACGAACTAGGTCTTCCATACTGTTCACCCCATCAGACCGAATGGTCCAACGTCAACTGAGAATCGCACCGACTGCAGTTTCGTCCTTCGTGTTTTTTTTTCCAAATGTATATGGTTAGCAGGGACCTATTGTCTCTGTATCTTTATAACAATCAATTCAAGCACATGTTCCAAGAAGATTTGCCAGTTTATTTAGAAATTGAATTATCAAACAGGTGGAGGTACATTACACTGAAATTTCATAAACATTGCTTCAGATAATTTGATACATAAATACAAACATAAATGGCGTTAAAAGCACAAAAATATACAATATAGCCTCAAAATGCATTATGTTCACTATAGAATGAGCTTCACTGAAATTCCATTGGCTTAGTGCATTTAGTATATTTCAATTTTCTTATCATTTAACTTGAATCCAATTATTCTTATTCAAATAGAATTTATCGAATGTTCTGAATATGTTACTTTTCGTACATGTAATCCGATTTCAGCTGGGACTCTGGAATATAATAAGACATTGCTTAAAAGGGAGATAATAACATACCTTATTGATACCACTTTCTATAAACGTCAACAAATCAGAAAGGATACAAAATGGATATCTGAAAACCAACCAGGATCCCGAAATATTACTGAGAATGATAACCATACATATTGATGGCACAAAGAAATTTGTTGAGTAGTATATCAACAATTTGAGATTATTCCGACCTTTCTAAAAAAATCGATTTGCTTTCACTAGCTATTATGAAAGGATATAAATCATCTGCAGCACTGAGACTGTGTCTTACGTGGTACAGGCACGTTCGGGCGACCTAGCGAGTAATAACGCGTTCACGAAGCCAACATTACCATGACCAACATCAAATGACCAAATTAATCCAACCTACAGATGTTTTTCGCAATTGTTGGCGATATGATCGGTTAGGAAATTACTGGTAGATCAGAACTAGAATGCCCCTTCCTATTACCTAATGTTGTCATGATATCTGGCCGAAAAATCCTGAATCGGTAAAAAGAATGTATTTTTATGAATCGTCGATTTTAAAATATATTTATAATTCTTATAGAACAATAATTCTCAATATCCCCAGTTCAATACACTAAATACACCCCAATAAACCTTCAGTTCTGGCGAAATCAACACAAGTCTATAATATCACAGAGCTATTTCAATGGACTAAATACAAATCCTAAAAAAATGTAATTGAACATCTAATGTTTGCTTTACACCTTAATCCGAAAAGTGCATGTCTACTTTATGTAGGTATGAGTGAAAGGATACAATACTGTCATTTGAATCTAAAATTCATATTTTATGAGATTTACAATATGTATACACTAATTTCACAATTTGCATTCAAAGCATCTACAAATACTATAATCATGTAGATATCTAACTATATCCAAATTGTGCTGAATTCCTACATGTAATATCAGGTGATTTTATCGTACAACTTTATGCTGAAATTATTTATATTTATTTGTTCTCTTCACACTTGGTTATGATTCAATAAAATGCTTAGGAGAAAAACTTGAATAGGAATCATCAAGGAAGGTCATATTAAATGCTACAATTTTTCAACTGACATATATTTGCCTCAATTTCCATTTTATTCCTCATAATATCAGATGAAGATTTAAAATTGTGAATTTTGCTCCCAAATTTTTTCTCTATTCAAACTGTTAATGTCTCTTCAACTATAACATAATTTATATATAACAAAAACAAGAGATTCACAACAGAATGAAATATAGCTTCAAATTTGAAGAATTTTTGTCTAGGGGATTGCATGATTGAAAATTGGATATTGGATTAAATTTATCAATGATTTTTAGTTTAATGTCAACAAATACAATACAATCTAATGATTCCGATCAAAAGTCAATTAAATACATACTTTCAGTCCAACAAGGCTCTTCTAAATAATTTTGACACAAAAAAATTTAAGTTACGTTCACATTTGAATAAATATAAATACCTCAACTTCAAATAGGAAAATTAACATCTAAGATAAATCTTCAGTAAAAATTGTAGTTTCTGTAATAGATATCACAAGTATCGAAAGCGTAAATAATGCAATTAGAAGCATTCAGAGTATAATGAGAACTGATTCACTTGAAAGTTCAACCTTCAATATAAATTCAAATTTTTAAAATTAGATATATCGATTTCTGAAAGTCTTAATTTTTACTCTAATGAGCAAATAATTTCGTCCTACTCACATTTTCACTATAACCAGGGAAAATGATTGACATCCAAAGATTTTGATATTTCCAATAATTTGATATCCAGTATTGAGAATATCATGAAAGTGAGAGAGGTGTGCACTTAAATACCTTCACTTATCATTAGATAAACTTTTAGAAGCAAACATCCATTGGTGAAGTACAATTCATCCGTAATAAATAACATTGATTCAATATTTTTTATGCTTGAAAAAATTCATTATAACAATTGTGGGAAAAACATATAATCTCAATCAGTTATATCTATGAATGAAACACGCTATCTTATGTAACAATAAATAGATAATAATTTACTATTCACATTAGCTGCATTGGGGTGATAAAATAAAGACCTTTAAAATGTGCAAAAAATAAAAATTTTGTAATCTACCAAGCAATAAAATTCCAGAAAAATAACAGAAATAAAGTGATATTGAATTCCATCAATACATTCGACGGCAATAGAGGCCATCAAAAACTAAAATCCGACGAAAATTCTACCCAAAATTATAAATTTTACTTTTGCTTCAATAGAATGATCGAGGTGTTTCATTTTTTTCGTTCCAATTTTCACGTGCTTGGCATTCAAATAATTTGGAACAAATTATTGAATATGTCAATATGTTTGCACATTTTAAGGGGGCCAATATAAAGGGACAATGGGTAGAAAGCAGCTATTTGCAGCGATTTTTCGCCCCAGGCCCCCCCTTATGTCATACATACTCTAATGGAGATCTCTTGCAAAGTCTCCTCTGTTCTATAAACCTCTCGGCTAATTTTTTGATCTCTGAGAAAATCCACACAGATGAAGTCAAACATGTTAAGAATACCATATCTGAAAAAAATGATCTTTTGTAAATCAAGATTTCTTAAACTCGTTTAATCTATAATAGGTCAAGAAGAACCATTATTTCCAAAAATGGTCTATGTTAGATACAGCAAACAGATACACCCTCAACTGTGTTTTATGATTTGCTACACACAATCACTTTCATTGATAATTTCTTACCTAGAAGTGTCAACGCCTCTGTCTGGAAAATTTTCTGCAAAGGTGGAAAATATACCACCATAAGCTGTCCAATTACTGATAATGTGACAGCAACCAGAAACATTTTATTCGAAAAAAGTCCTATCTGAAAAACGCTTTTTGTTTGTGACCTGCAAGACAGAGCATTCCACATATCGAAGAAGACGAAGCAGGTGAACGTCATTGTAGTATCTCTTGCCGTTATTCCCTGAGAACTCATCTGTAATAGAACAGGAATGATTAATTGAGGAATTCTTCACGAAATGATTCATTACCTCTCTTTTGAATACCCACAAAGTTCCAGCAATGATAAATAGCGCCGACAATAGAACGTTTATAATCAATTTTTTTGTTATCATCGGCTCTTTTGTATCTCTTGCTTTTTGCTTCACAACATCTTTTTCTACCGGTTCTACCCCTAAACTCTGAGCTGGCGGACCATCCATTATAATATTTATCCAGAGAATCTTGAAGAAAATATTGGTTTCACAATGGAATTATTTTTCATTAACACAAAAGTTCAATTTATGAATGAATTCATTGTTTCAGTTTTGATTCACATCAGCAGGATATAGATGATAAATAGAAAATCATATGGAAAATAATAATTTGTATGAATGTATTTAATCAAAAATTCTATTAAAAAAAATCCTAGTATCACAAAATCCATTATGTTGATTCAAACTTTTCTGCTCTCTGGGAAATCATAGTAATATAAAAAGATCCCTAGGATTAATTTTAAACAATTTCGTAACATCGAATGTGAAGAATTTTCTTACTTGCATAGCATTGAGTGGGTTAGGAATACCCATCATGGTAGCCAGAGCAATCAATGATAGAGCTGCTATCGATGTAGATAGTTGAAATCTTACGAAATTCCTTATATTATAGAATATACTTTTGCCCTCTTCTATCGCTGCACTGAAAAGAAATAAATTATTGAGTAATTCGTCAACAATATATAAACAACACCTACATAATGGTGTAAAAATCATCATCTACGAGAATCATATCTGCAGCTTCCTTGCAAACATCGGTACCATTCTTTCCCATTGCAATACCAATGTCAGCCTTTTTAAGAGCAACACCATCGTTTACCCCATCTCCGGTCATTCCAACAATATGACCAGTTCTTTGTAAACTCTTCACTATAGATAACTTATTCTTAGGTGATACTCTGTAGAATACTGTTGCTCTAGGAACGATTGCGTCCATTTCAGTCTCTGATAGTAAATCTAATTGTTCCCCTGATAACACCTGAGAGGGTAGCGTTTCCAATCCGATAGATTGAGCTAAAAAAAATTATAAATGTATTCAAAAAAACATCGACATCAACTTCAACGCTTTAGCCGCCTAAATTTCAAATGTGAAGAATCTTGTTTGCTTCAGACTATTATAATAATTTTCGCTTTAGTTTTATTTGTTAAAAGTTTGAGGGTTTTTCACAATTTGTCCAGAATCGTGCCTAATCAAACCATAATCGATTCCTATATTTTTTTGTCCACTCGATTACACCGCGATCAAGAGACGAGCTCAATGACTGGATCCTTACGTTAGTTTATAAGTAAAAATTAGAGTTCTAGCAACCTTTTGCTTAAAAGACGTATTTCACTGACCATATCCGTCGATCACGTTCCCACGTTGCTGCTGACCAAATAGAGCAATCAAATAAATTTTTGTAATAAGTTTTTGCAAATTACATCTCCATGTTAATTGAGCGGTTTGTTCAAAGCGATGTATTGAAAATTTCCAGAAATCTGAGTTGAATCATTAATCAAGTTCTGATGTCGACTCACCTACAGCTACAGCCGTATCCACTGCATCTCCAGTTACCATCTTCACTTGTACCTCCGACTGACTAAGAATAGTTATCGCTTCTCTCACCAAAGGTCTAGGTGGATCACAGATACCCACCAGACCCAAGTAAACCATATCCTGATAAGCATCTCCCTTAGCCAGCGCCAAAACTCTCAACCCTTTCTTTCCTATTTCCACAGCTTCCCCCATAAACTCTTGTTCTTTTTTTGGCGTCAAAGTTTCGTATCTTCCATTAATACTATAACGATTACATTTAGCTAAAATTTTCTCGATAGCACCCTTAGCAAAACAAACTTCTTTCTTATCACTATCGTATTTTGAAATGCAACGTACTGCCATTATTTTTTGTTCTGAGCTGAAAGGAAACTCTTGAAGCCTAACATAAGTTTCACCCGCGTTGTACATCCCGTGTTTCATCGCTGCCGACAGTAAGGCCCCTTCTGTTGGAGATCCCAACAATGATTCGTTTTGTATTATGGCATTATTACAAACTGCTCCCACCTAAAATATATATTCAAAATTCTAGCACATTTTTAAGTTAAATTTATCTCAAACAATATCTCAAACCAAGTTGACTAATGAAGGTCAGAATATTTATTCCAATGAATTTTAAAATGCCAAATAATGGAGGAATATCAATTTACCGCAATATTGGTTAAACTAAGACTTCAAATGAAATCTCATTCAGGAATAAAATACAATACTTTCCCCTTTTATGTATTTCAAATACAATATTTTTGTTCTCCACTCACCTCTAACAGCTGATGAACACTCTCCCTTGCCCTGTCAGGATAATCGCATTTATGCAATAAAACTTGTCCATGATCGTTATAGCCTGCTCCAGTTAGTTCTGCAATGTATCCGTCAGATGTCACCAGGACTGTCACCGTCATTTCATTCCTTGTTATCGTTCCGGTTTTGTCAGAACAAATAACATTAACACATCCCAAAGTTTCAACTGTCGGTAATTTCTTAACGATAGCATTTCTTTTGGCCATCCTCATTACACCCAAAGCGAGAGTTACTGTCACCACAATCGGTAAACCTGAACAGATCCAAACATATTATAAGTACATGCGAACGGAATTGCAATTTGACAAGGATTTTCAACAAGAGGATGATGTCCCTTAGGGCAATATATCAACTAAATGTTCATAATTATGTATATTCATAGTTTCACCTTCTGGAATGGCTGCCACTGCCAAACTGACTCCAATCGTGAACATTTCCATGAGTTGCTTTCCTTGCATCCATCCAATAAACATAATAAGTCCAATTATAGCAAATGAGTACATTGAGAGTTGAGTACCTAAGTTATCCATGGACTTCTGAAGAGGGGTTTTAGGAGCTTCCTCCTCCAACATCATTTTGAATACAGATCCAAATTCACTATTTGAACCAGTACTGACAACAATTCCCTATAAAAAATAAAATTTTTCTCTATCTCAAAAATAATTTCAAAAGAATACAAAGAAATATACATGTGCAATTATAATGAAAATAGAAGAGCTTCAAAGCCAAAAATCTCAACTATGTACTCTAAAATTGTAAAATTCGAAGAAGTTTTTCGAAATTGATATTAAATTGAGCTTAATAACTTTCATGGTACTGTTTCTATAATATCATTTGTGCATATATCCTGAAGCACTCCATAATTTTTGAACTGAAAACTTGCTTGATTACTTGATTCTTTACCTTGCCATGACCGCACCGTACAAGTGTTCCCATGAAAGCAATATTGGTATTTGAGGAATGTGCGCCATTAGGCCTCAAAACTGGACCAGTGTTCTTGCGACCAGGTTCGGTTTCACCTGTGAAACTGCTTTCATCTATGCTCAGATCTGTGGTTTCACACAGTCTAACGTCGGCTGGTACTCTGTCACCTACATTTAAAATTACTACATCTCCTGGTACCAATTCTCTGGCTAGGAATGTATCAGGTGTCCCTTCCCTTAAGCTGAAAGTATTTTTTAATTTACATAACAAGTATAAAAGTACATGCAATTGGAAAAATAGTGAGGAATTGAATCCTTTGGTTTGTTCAGAAAAGAAAAGTAGAAAAAATGTTCAATTTTCTCTGCACAATTTCCCTTGAACATCAAAGTTCACATTCATTTGAAATACGTTTTCGTCTTATATTATCTAATGATATCGATATGGATCATACGACTTCTATGCAGCATCAAAAAGTGATACCGAATCTTTGGCAAGAATTGAGTTGTACTCATGTGCCAAATGGAAAATTAAAAATTACGGGAAACCTAGGGGTTCTGTGTATTTTCAGAGAAGACAAGAAAATAGCTCTCCATCGCTTCAGCCGTACCTACTCATGGCAGTAGGATTCGTCAGCTGACGGTAAGTGCTCTACAAGTGACGGACTAGTGTGCGGTAAGCTTTATGACCCATTTATAGGAGGCCAGTAGCCGAGTGTTATAAATTTTTCTATTCCACTGGAATGGCTTGAGGACAGCAGATGGAAGAGTCTGATGCAGTGAATTTTCCCTATTTTCACAAGGCCAGTATTGGATTCGCTTAGTAGTCTTGGTTACTGGCCTTGTGTAAATGGTCCATTAGTGTTCCTTTTATCGATCGAATGTACGGAACCCTAAAGATGGATACGAATTCTGCTAACAGAACTGGCCAGGATCGCTTATTCCAAATCGATTGAACATTTCAGTATAATATGTATAAAACTATCTTGTTCTTCCTATGAAGACAAACAAAGTCTTTCAGATTGGATGTTATTTTAACACTCCATTACATGAGAACAGTAAATTTGTTGATCGCAGCAAAACCCAATTCATATTCGAAATCAGATATTTTATAGGCGCATATAACACACACCATTAGCTATAAACCCATTGTTTCAATTTTTAGGTGATACATAAGCTCTAAAATTTTCATGTCGTAAACAAACAACTAATCACATATTTATAATTTCAAACACAGTGTCACATTTAAAGGAAACAAAGGTTTGAAGTCGCATGACTGATAGACTAAGCGGGACATATTTACACGGAAACCCAAGCACTTAAAATTTTAACAAGAGTATGACATAAAAAGAATTTTTGGAACATTTCGATCTCGAAAGAAAACAACGGAAGAAGCTTGACGAAATTTCTTCATTCATTACAAGAACAATTCGTGCTATATCATTTTCATTTGAAAAAAAAACGAGTTTTCGAGTTGAAATATTTCATCAGTATTACAGTATTTTAAGATCACTTCTGATACAATAGATGTATTATAATCAATCCAAAAAAGCATGATGAGAATTTATAAGTTAGGCATTTCAAATTCAAAATTAAACGGCTAATAGGTCGCTTCCCTTGATGAAACACCCTTTATTATATCGATTTCATATTATATTTGTTAACTAGGATGAATGGATCCAATTAAAACCCAATCTCAAATAAATACACACAGTCATATCAAAAACTAATATACTCCATTCACTTTTATAAAGTATCCCGGTTTGCCATGACGTTCTGACACATTTCACCGTGTGTATTTCGAAAATGTTAGGTTATAGTCATTTTCCTGTTAGATACATACGCGACGGTGTCGTTTCTAAAGAGCGATCGTAGTAATTAAGTATTTACCAAAGACTTTATTTACTTCGGTAAAATATTATGTGAATTCAATAATTCCAAAGACCTGGCGAATGTTGAAGAAACTTTTTTCTCTATTAATACTGGAAATATTTCACGTATATAAACAAGGTTTGAGGATTCAATTATGCTATTTTCTTGAACGGAAATCAAGAATCGAGTGCTGAAATTTTACTGAAAAATAATGCACAAAGTAGTCCGTTACTTTGTGATAGTTCATTCGAAAAACGAATAAAAGTACTCGAATAACCCGACAGAAAAACTTCTAAATGAACAGACGGACCTATGGAATTCCCCATGTTTCAGAATTCTTAAGAAATAAGCCTACAGAACACATTTGAATATCTTTTTGCACAATTTGAAATACTCCAGCATGAAAATTTAGTATTACTACGAAACCTGTGTCACATTGGCAATGTCTCTGAGAACTATTTTGACTTTCATGAGTGCCAACCTGAGTCAGTTTCAAGTGAAAAAACTTGATAAACCTAAATCTTGGCCAAACTTCATAAAAGTGAATGAAGTATAGTTACAATACGAAGGATATCTATACTTAAATTGCACTCACCAATGGCATGAAGGTGGAACTAGTTTGGTCAGCTCTTGTAGTGATTTTTCTGATCTATACTCCTGCACAAACGCTACTGTGACAACAATAACTATAGCTACTGTAATGCTTATCGCATCGTCGAATTGTTTCATAAAAACTGACACTAATGCTGATCCTAATAATAATAATATCAGTGGATTTTGGAATTGTTCTAAATATTTTTTCCATGGCGGATCCTCGTCTTTCACTGTGAATTCGTTATATCTGAAAAAAAACAAGCATGTTAAATTTTTCCGATGAACTAATTTCGTTTATAAAAATAGCGAAACTCAATTGTTTTCAGAAAATTATCTCATCAATGAAGTGAGCATTTGAATGTACGATGGACAAATGTCGATATTGGTGAGCATTTTCTTATGGAATGTACACGACTTAAACTAAACATAAAACATATTTTTCTGCCACAAAGATCTCTACCCACAAGTACCATATTATTTATTCATTACGCCACACCCTGTATGATCTGGATTCTATTAAAGATTGTCTGGCGCACTGTCCACAGGGGCTAGATCGAACTTACCCTGAAAATTGCCTTCGTCTGTTAGCTTCTTGCCAGTTTAAACCCTTGTGGACGTCAACGTTTAGCCTTTCCTCTACTTCTTCTAAAGTTAAACTACTGGCCTCGCTGGCAGTCATCCACATGATGGATCCGGCGGCATTATTATCCTGTGGAAAAGATCACATAAGAAATTGATAGTGTGTACTTGTTTTTGGATAGAATTGAGAAATTTGATATTCTCAATTATGTTCTTTTGTTATTAGAATTTAATGAATTCAACACTACGACTAGGAATACTTCTTCAATCAGAAAAAATATATCAATTCAGTGCATTAATAAAGATCCTGAAATTTATTAGTTCAAATTCGAAAATTGTTCCATTCTTTAATGATAAGAATTTAACACATGGTAAAGTCAAATTTCGGGTGGGCCATTTTGTTTATATACATATATGTTGATTTCAAGTAGAATCTGATAAATCTCTCGGTTCAAGCGAAAGTATACAAAAAAAAATGAAATATCAGGAAAATGAGATTTGAATTAATATAAAGGATTGTAAGAATGATATCATAGACTGTTCTTCATCGAAAGGAAAACTCTGACAAATTTATGAACCAGTTTTCCCCCAATTCTGACGAAATGTAGAAGTGGACTTGTGTGGAATTCTTATCGAAATCAGTTCTACAGTTTTGAATTAATTAGCTCGGCTGAACAAAAAACTAGCAAAGATATGTCTAATCCTGGTTAATGCTAAATACTATAACAGACGCATCGAACTAAGCTTCGGATATCGTAAAGGAACAAAAGAGCAACCATCTGCAATAAAATAAATCATCTCATGTTCTTTTAGGAGATCTAGTGCTTAGTTCGATGAGTCTGTCAGGGCTAAACAAATAAATTTATCAGGAACCTACATATTTCAATAACATTAAACTGAATCTTCTAAATATACAGAGGGATGTCATTGATTTCTACTAATTTTCTACACACAGATATCGAATGCATAAACTGATAAAAACGTACAGTTATTTCACCCCTGCACGGTATATGTAGACACGTTAATATTTTAAAAAAGTTAGTACTTCACTCTGAAGAGCCAAAAAACAAAGGACAGTAAATTTAAAAGAACGTTAATTTTTAACAATTTTATTTTGATCAGTTAATTTTTTATACTTGATCCCACAAGAGGAAAAAGAAAATGATAAAATGCAATGAGAGTTTCACTAGTAAAATAGTAAAAAACTTGAAAGGGAAAAAAAAACTGAATACCTTTCTCATACTACCGCGGATTTGATTATGAATTGATTGCACAAAAGTTAATTTGACAGAACTAACCGTATCTAATTTGCATAGATAAATGAGGAAAAATATCGAAAATATTTAGAATTTTAATAATATGCCTTCGGCACATATCATTGATTAATTTCAATCACATACGTGTTGATCATTCTATTTTATTCATCCAGAACCTTCAATATTTCACAATCGAATAAGTAATAACCAAAACATTTGAAAGGTAAACATTATGAAAAGAACAGTTGGTTGAAGTTCATAATCAGACTTCTGGTTTACGTAATAAAATTATCAAGATCTATTCAATTCCGAGTAAATAGCTTAATTGATTGAACAAATATGAATAACTTTTAGGTACGATTCCTTCGATTTCAGAATGTTTCCTCTAATTCCAAAATAGATATTTTCATACTATAAGGTTATAGGATTATTTAAGCTCAATCATCATCATCACAAAATCTGAAAGTGAACTTGAATATCTCATTCATTTCAGAGATGAGTGTTCATCTGCATTTTTATTCTAATACTATTCTATACTATACTAAAACGGTGGACCGGCTCGAGGGAATCTGTCGAAAAGTGGGTCCGGAAGGATTTTGAAATCGCAGCGATGCTGCGATATGGTGAAGAAATTTTTATACGGTCGGAAAGAGGAATAATCGATTCATACGTGGGTGAAATTTCGATTCTCTAGGCGAAGTAGAAGTATTTTAAAAAAATTCGCGAAAATGGCGAAAAAAAACCGACAAAAAAGGTAATTTTAAACTCGATGAAACTTTTTTCATAGATATCCTGACCGTGATGTAAATATACGGATCGAAAGAGGAAAAGTCGATGCAAAATAGATTGGTATTCATTTTTCCCACAATTTCCCCATTTTTTCAGGAAAATTGATCAAACTTTGACATTTCGACAATAAAATCACCCGAGTTCTACGATAAGGATAACTACTTAAAATGTAGATCTGCTGGTCCATCCTAGTCATAATAATAACATAATTGAAATTTACTATTTTAACCAAATGCCGAATTCACAGAAGTGTTTTCACAATTTGATCACGAATTAATGGCATTTTTAAAATGAACTCGAATGAAAAATGTTTGTAATCATCAGATATTTGTTGCTGTTTTTGATGTTTCCAAGTCAGGCCCGGGCTGGCCAGGTGGATATATTATGTAAATTGAAGGTTTAATAACAAATCTAAATTCATGGCAAAAAATTCGATCAGATTAGTTTAGTTTGGTAAGGGGGTCACATTCCACTGCAACTTTTCAATTTCTAGATGATATTTTTTTTTACAACATAGGTATGTATTAGAATTTATTGAAATTTACCATTTCAATTCACTTGTGTACCTTCAATAGCAATGAATTTCTAGCAGAGTTCATTCATCAAATAAAATAAATTTAAATCAGAAACAAAACCATTCACTCTTCCATTTCATTTTCATTTCTTGCATAAACGCTTTCATGGAAAAGCAAGTGTTGAACTGTCTTATTTTATGTTGTTTCTTATTTTATTTGCAGTATAAACGCTACTTCAAATCTATACTCCATTCACTTTTATAAAGTATCGCGGTTGGCCATGATTTAGGTTTATCAAGTTTTTTCCCCTAAAACAGATGCAGGTTGGCACTCGTGAAAATAGAGCGACATTGCCAGGTCTACTTTCTATTTACTCTTTTTAAACTTTGTAAATGGAGTTAGTTCTTCGAACTGTGGCCCAGGTTTCGTAGAACTATGTACTACATTTTCATGCTGGAGTATTTCCGGTTGTGCAAAAATGTATTTAAATGTCTTCTGAATTCACATAATATTTTCTCAAATTCATTAATTTCCCAAAGTAAATGAACATTTTGATAAATACGTAATTACTACGATTTTTTAGCAGAAACGACAACGTTGTGGGCGTATCTGACAGTGCAATGACCATAACCTAACATTTTCAAAATATACGCGGTGAAATGTGTCAAAATTTTATGGCAAACCGCGATACTTTATAAAAGTGAATGGAGTATACTCTCAACACTGTGATTTGGTTGCACCATAATTCATACTAGAAGTATATCTCAAGTCATTTTGCCTGCATGTAATTTGGTCAGGCACAGTATATAAAAATAATAATTCAGTATACAACTAAAGGAATCAGAAGAATCCGTATCCACATGAAATTGAATGGTAAGGGTATCCTTTTCAATATTCAGCAGAGGGCCTGCCCACAATGCAAATTTCCTTATTCAGAAGTCAATTAATGCGGGATGCGGCCAAAGCTTTCACATGAGTTTGTGACAACTCACACAGAAATTTTTGATAAAGAAACCAATAAAATCATATGATCAAACATCCGCTCATGAATCACTTAATAACTTATTAACCATACATCTCTTCGATCGACATTATACATATTACAATTTTTAAAATGTCCCAATATGAATGAAGCTGGTAATTTCATGATTTTTTTGAATGATAATTTACTTTGACCAATTTTTATTCAAACGGTCTTTCCACCAGTAAATTCTAAATAATAAATCGAAACTGTAAAAATAACGCAAGTTTGTGGAACTCAACACCCACATTTCCGAAGGAAAAGAAGAAGAAAAACTACTTCCGGAAATAGACATAATTTCTACCAACGTCAAATTAGCGACATAAAACCTTCTGAATAGTGGATAAAAAAAATCTCAATATTTCTGGCATTATTCTTTACCTGTGACGTGTCCGTCGCTTTTTCCATAACTGAAATCAAATCCCAGGCAACCTCCACATCGACTTGGGATGATATCGGCCCAATTCGGTTTTCAATTCAATACTTTTCAACACCACATCAAACCATACGGACCGATGCCAATGATGCCATACTGAACCCGACCTTGCTGGGACACAATTATGGACAGGTAACGTCCGTAATACGCGCAGAATTTCATTTATTATGACAATATCACCGATGATTACCGGCTTACTTAAATAGCAGAAATACCCGACGCTAAATGATAATGACCGACATCCTAAGTTGAACCAATCATTCTTCGTTCCATTGCCAATTCGGAACAATAACCGATAATGTGCCGAAAGGAGTATAATGTGTCATAAAATTTACGCATAAAGCTTTGAAAGGAATTCAAAACACCAGTCGATACAGGGTGGATCAGTCAAAAGGTGTAATTCATATTTCGAGGTATAGGAGCTGAGGTATAAACCAGTAAATGCTCAAAAAGTACACGAAAAAACCACAACCACAGCAAAAGATCGGACAAGTTGAGATTCACAATGAAGGTAAAAAAATAATGGATTGGCACCTAAAAGACCTCTGATGACTACACCAAAAATCGTATCAGTCCACAACACTCTCCTGATGGGCATCCTGTTCCACACCTCGGATATACAGGGTGTATTTTAAAGTGAGGCTATTCTTTTGACAGATGATAGAACTCATCAAAATAAGTGATTTTACCGAAAATTTCTTATATGAAATGTTTTATTTGAAAAATTTATAAAAAAGCGGCATATGGCAAAAGGATCTGTTCTACGCACTAGATTTTTTTCAAAATGGTTAGATAACAAGACAAAAAACAAGAGATTTTGATATCTACGGAGGAGCAGGTTCGGACTGAGGAATTTTCATATTCACCTAGAAACTAGAAAATATTCTTGTTTCATTTCCTCGAAACAAATTCATATAAAAAATATTTGGTAAAATGACTTATTTCGATGAGTTCTACCATCTGTCTACCCAAGTTGATCGCAGTGTCATAGGGAGGCCAAGTTCTAACCCGGTCTCTGGTCTCTTGTTCGTCAGCCAATCAATCAATCAACCATCTGTCAAAAGAAAAACCTCACCTTAAAATACACCCTGAATATCAGTGCCGGCTCGTCAAAGAAGGCAAGCAGAGCTGAGCCTCTCCTAAAATTCCTATTAAGTATCCTATAAGTAAATGGAAGTAAAATTTCCGATATGACTGAACTTGCCACACACTTTGTATTCAAATGTCATCTGTCTACTGTCAAATTTCATTTGTCAAATGTCATCTGTCAAATCTCATCTGTCAAATACCATCTGTCAAACGTCATCTTTTCCATGGATATGAGCTGTCACGCAAAACAGAAATAAAAAAATAATAAGTTAATTAATAATTATGCGCAATTTTGAATTAAGTTATTTCCGCAAATATATTTATAACCCTTGCATAATAATTTCAGGAATATAGAGAAAAGATGAAAATGGACAACTAACGATTGATGCTGATTGTCACAATCCGATTTACTTGACATTCCGGTAAAAATTCACTGTTCCACCAACTTGATATCTTTACCCGCTTTTTGATCTGATAATAAGCCTTCCATGTTATTATAAGTTCTATGCAAATTACACAATAATTGTATACATCGCCATCTAGTGGCGATAATATCAAATATAGTACCTTCACGACTACGCTACAGAGCCATTAACCGTAGCGAAACCTAGTGGCCTTATTCAAAAGGGGGAAAAGCATTTCCACCATAAGCAAACAGTAGCTACAACTAGAGGCCTTATTTAAAAAGAGGAAAAGCATTTCCTACATAACCAAATTTTTCAGAGTTGCAAAGTATTTTATAATAACCAGGCCGTAGACGAATCCATAAATGAAGTTTAATAACAAACAGTTTATCCGATCTCGAGTTATAAATGGTGTAACCAACAACTCTGTTTTATATATATAGATATCTATTATGAGCAGTTTTCATTTTTTTTTCTATCTGATACAGGGCCTGAGAAAAAATAACATTTCTCTAAAAGTGAACATTTTCGTTTTCGCGCTGTATTTCAGGAACAGAAGTAGTTGGGATAATTCTGTTTGTAGCTGTCTCTATCTTTCATAAAAGCTGAGATACAGTGCAGTCACTGCAGTCTCTACGGAAATGGGACACAGTGTACATATACGGTAGGAGCAAAAACTTTCCCTCAAAATACAATTCAACAAATATAATTTTTTATGTTCTCTTCTATTGTTAAAGTTAGAAAGAATCAACTCACAATGTCTTCAGTTTCTCCATTTTCTTTCTCTCTGCATATCCGAAGGAAAAAATTTGCCATTGTAGCTGCAAATTCTACCCGTCTACGTACCTAATGTTTAACAATATAACTGAAATTGGAGTAACTCGCTGTTAGTCCTCAACATTTTATCTGTTAAGCGAAGGTAGCCTCATTACATAGTCTTTTTTTATATTGAGTTTTTATCAGTTTAGTGCAACAATGCATTTCAATTAAAGAATATTGATGAGTGATGAAAACCATAAAGGTCGGGCTCTAACCATGACAAATTCCCGCTGAAAGAAGCCTAACAAATTGAAATGATGCTTAAGATGCATCTACCCATTGCGATATAATAGGAACGTTAACTATGAAGGCAAGAGCTAGATTTAAAATATAGTAAGATTAATCAACCCCGGATCTAGGGGGCAGAAGGGGTATGTGCGTATGTAACAAAATAAAAAAATAGGGTACGTCGGATATAAAATGTTTATAACAGTTGCAAATCATAACAGAAATTTTGCACTAGAGTTTCTGAGGAAAAAAGTTCTAATGTGGGAATTGCTGACTCAAATTAATGAATCATTTCTATCCAGTACCATCCACAGTCCGCGTACGATCCTGGCAGTCTCTTAGGGCGGTCGAAGAGAGCGTTGTTATCACCGTTTGACTTATTCTTTATGTTCTCTTGGGAAGGTTTTGAACGAAACAAGACACATTAAATGGAAGGATTTCACCGAATCTTATGTGAAAGAAGAGAAATGAACAATTTTCAAAATACTGAAATGCTGATAAGTGATTTAATACTTAGTATTTCCACCCCTTGCGTTAATTACAGCTCGGCAAGGACGGTTCATACTCAGAATGAGTGATCTTAAAATGTTCTGATCTAATCCTTCCCAGATTTCTCCGAGTTGGATTCCTAAGTCATTAAGAGTAGCTGGATGATTTTCTGAACTTCTCAGCCTTCTGTTGAGGTTGTCCCAAACCTGCTCAATCGGATTGAGATCTGGACTTCTTGCTGGCCATTCCATTCGAGACTTCAACCTCTTCAAGGTACTCTTGAACGATGCGCGCACGATGGGGTCTGGCATTATCGTCCATAAAAATGAAATTTTCACCAATGTATGAGGCAAATGGCACTACATGGTCTTCAAGGATGTTCCTTATATACTTATCAGCATTCATAGCTCCATTATCAACGACCACTAGGTCTGTGCGAGCAGTCAAAGATATTCCACCCCATACCATAATCGATCCTCCCCCGAAACCAGTAGTATTCAGGAAATTGCACTGAACATATCTTTCATGTGGACGTCTGTATACAAGGGAACGTCGATCGCAATGGTAGAGGCAGAATCTAGACTCATCTGTGAAGAGAACTCTTTCCCAATCGGCCTCTTCTCAATGGATATGCTCTCTCGCAAAATCCAAACGCGCCCTTCGATGGGCTGGGGTAAGAGCTGGGCCTCTTGCCGCGACACGAGGCCTTTAATCATATTCTCTGAGGCGATTTCCTATTGTCTGAGTGCTAATTTGCACCTCATGAGTTTGCTCAAGCTGAATTTGAAGGAGGCGAGCGGTTGCAAACCGTTGTCTCAACGAAGAAACTCTCAAGTAACGTTCTTGAATGGCAGTTGTTACCCGTGGTCTACTGGTCTACCCTGTCCTGGTCTTCGGACATTCATATCTGTCTCCCTGAATCGCTGCAACATTCTGGACACACTTGTATGGGAAACTTCAAACCTTTCTGCAATTCTTGTGTATGTCCACCCTTCTTCTCGCAAAACTACCGCTTGAGCACATTCCTCTTGAGTAAAATTGCGTGTTTCGCGTTGCATAGCGATCGAGTGTAGAAAATCAAACGAAAGAAAAACTATTGATCACTAGAATTGATCGAGAACAACTGATTTTAGAATGGAGCCAATACATTCAAAATCTGATAATATCATCTTTTTTTATTCCTGCTGGGAAAAAACATCTGTATTGAAGAAAAACGTTGAAAGTGGGTAACATATGCATGCATAATTCTGATAAAAATAATTATCATTGAGAACACCTTCAGTTGTAGAATAAATTTGAGATATCCATAATGTGCGTTAATTTTTTGCGCAGTGTATTTCAGACATCAAGACAAGCTGCCCCCCCTAGAGCTAAAAAATCCCTAAAAACTCATGTAATAATAGCATAATATACGAAAATAAGTTCATTCTTTCTATTCTGATTATTTTTGTCCCCCCCCCTAGTGCCCTAGCTCAAAGGCTGGCGACGACCTTGATTCTCGCCATTCATTTATATATTCCTTTTGGTCTGAATATCCAAAAATTGCATTTGGAAAACTGGAATTCTTGATGTTCTATGCGATTCGATTCTCGACCACAGAGATTGCGTTCGACAACTGTGCTCTGTTTTGAAAATGCCTGACGGCTCGTGGTGCAAAATTCATCTACGTGTGTTAACTTACCGCTCGATGCTCGATGAATAATATACTATTAATGACAAATTTCGGTCGAAAAGGGCCATCAGATGTGGGGTTACTGATTTTAATTTTTGATTATCCTTCTAACCATCTAACCAAACACGCTTCGTGAAATTCGATATACACATGTTCAAAGGTTGTTATTTCACTTGATAGAAGAGGTATGTGATTTTTGAAATATTGGAAAAATAAAACTTGTTGGGCCGATTCAGCCCATTTACGAATCTATCAGTACCCTGAAGTTTCAACAGTCCTTGTCCCTCCTGTCGAAAATCATTGTGTTTATGGACGACAGAATTGAATTTGGCCATGAATATCCGTGAAAAAATAAATTTTGCCGCTCTTGCATTTAAAAAGATATGAGATGTGTCGCTAAGTTGATATCAACCTAGCGAAACAACTTTTCAAAAAATGCTTTCAGCCGGAAAAAAATAGCTCATCTTTTTCAGTGATTTATCCGTAAATTATCCGTGAAGAAAAAAACATCGCCACTCTTGTATTTTAAAAAATATTGGATGTTTCGCTAACTTGATATCAAGTTGGCGAAACAACTTTTCGAAAAATGGTTTCAGCACGAAACAAAATAGCTCATCTTTTTAAGTGATTTATCCGTAAATTATCCGTGAAAAAAGAAATTTTGTATCATTCAAGGTTTCGAAGAAAAATGACAAAATCGGATTGATCGATCAGGATTCAGGAGCCGACGGAAAATAATTTATGCATTTTTCTCGAAAACTGAGAAAGCAATATTGTTGAAATTTGGAGAGATGATGTTGCTTTTCATCTTTGATTTATCCGTGAAGAGAAAAATTTTGCCGCTAATGTTTTCAACAAAATATCACGTGCACCGGTAAGTGTACATCAAATTACCACGTGACATATCGAGAAAATTATTTCAGCAATCCAACAGATAATTTACTTTTTTCCAGTGATTTATCCGTAAATTATCCGTGAAGAAAAAAAACATCGCTACTCTTGTATTTAAAAAAATATTGGATGTTTCGCTAACTTGATATAAAGTTGGAGAAACAACTTTTCGAAAAATGGTTTCAGCACGAAACAAAATAGCTCATCTTTTTGAGTGATTTATCCGTAAATTATCCGTGAAAAAGAAATTTTGTATCATTCAAGGTTTCGAAGAAAAATGACAAAATCGGATTGATCGATCAGGAGCCCACGGAAAATAATTTATGCATTTTTCTCGAAAACTGAGAAAGCAATCGTCGGTATGCTGCCAAAACAAGATAAGTACATTTTTATCATTTTTGCGTTAAGAACATTTTCGTAACCATAATCGGTATATACATATGTAAATGTACTGCATGAACCAGATAACTGTTGAGTCTGTTAGACAACGAAAAAAATGTCCGTTGTCCAACAGTTATCTGGTTCATGGTTTATGCAGTACATTTATATACCAATTATGGTTACGCAAATGGTGAAAATGTACTTATCTTGTTTTGGCAGAACACCGACGCAATATTGTTGAAATTTGGAGGGATGATTTAGATTTTCATCTTTGATTCATCCGTGGAGAGAAAAATTTTACCGCTCATGTTTTCAACAAAATATCACGAGCACCGGTAAGTGTACATCAAATTACCACGTGACATATCGAGAAAATTATTTCAGCAATCAACAGATAATTAACTTTTTTCAGTGATTTATCCGTGAAGAAAAAAACATCGCTACTCTTGTATTTTAAAAAATATTGGATGTTTCGCTAACTTGATATCAAGTTGGCGAAACAACTTTTCGAAAAATGGTTTCAGCACGAAACAAAATAGCTCATCTTTTTGAGTGATTTATCCGTAAATTATCCGTGAAAAAAGAAATTTTGTATCATTCAAGGTTTCGAAGAAAAATGACAAAATCGGATTGATCGATCAGGAGCCGACGGAAAATAATTTATGCATTTTTCTCGAAAACTAAGAAAGCAATATTGTTGAAATTTGGAGAGATGATGTAGCTTTTCATCTTTGATTTATCCGTGAAGAGAAAAATTTTGCCGCCCCTGTTTTTAACAAAATATCAGTAATATCACGTGCACCGTGTACCGGGTTTTTCACTATAATTTGACCCCCCCTTTAACTTTGTTACTAAAGGAGATACAAAAAAATTTTTCATACAAAAATTTCACGAAATCAACTGAGGTTTTTTAATATGACTTCACGAACTGAAATATATACAAGGTGGTCAACATATTGATGGCAACTTCATTTTTTCAAATGGAACACCCTGTATATTTTCCTATATTTGGCTTGCTCTTTTTCCCCTAATTTCGAATATGTAACATATGTTGGTCTATCTCTCTTATTCTGAGCACCACAGAGTTTCAAATTTAAAGAACAACCTGGCAAGCTCAGCAATAACTTTTCAAGTGGCAGGCTGCGATTACTCAAAATGCCCGTTTTTGGAGTTATCTCCAACGATATGACATACGTATTTACATGTATTTACAAAATACATTTTGAGTAATCGCAGCCTGCCACTTGAAAAGTTATTGCTGAGCTTGCCAGGTTGTTCTTTAAATTTGAAACTCTGTGGTGCTCAGAATAAGAGAGATAGACCAACATATGTTACATATTCGAAATTAGGGGAAAAAGAGCTAGCCAAATATAGGAAAATATACAGGGTGTTCCATTTGAAAAAATGAAGTTGCCATCAATATGTTGGCCACCTTGTATATATTTCAGTTCGTGAAGTCATATTAAAAAACCTCAGTTGATTTCGTGAAATTTTTGTATAAAACATTTTTTTGTATCTCCTTTAGTAACAAAGTTAAAGGGGGGGTCAAATTACAGGGTGTCCCACGGTCGAGTGCCTATTAGACGTTTCTGGAGAACTGGACATATTTGAAATCTGAAAATTAGGATTATGATATTGTTGGAAATTCTCTACAGACCTAAAATATTTTTGGAGCCTGAGCACTTCCGGTTATACCAGGAGTGAAAATAAATTTGTTCAAAAAATTTTTTTTCTAATTTTTTCGTCTTTGATATGATTGAGTATTCAATGCTGAATACATTTCTGTGGAAACCATTGTATTCATTCGAATAGTTTTCAGAATATCGAAAAAAAAACTGAAAAAATGTCAAATATTCATAGTCAGTGTTATGTTCATTATTCTTATTCTGAACATCCCGAGTGCAAACCGATCTCACAACGTCAAAGTAGAAGAATGTTGAAAGGTCATACATCTTTTGAATTTCATAAATATCATCACAGGGTGTTTCAAATTTCGTGTCGAAAACTGTGATCGAAAATTGGCCATAACTTCTGTTTTTCAAATTAGAACCCTATTTTTTTATGATTGCGTTGGATTCTGCGAAGAAAAATAATTATAGCACTCTCAGATGCTATTGCTCCTAAATTCAGTAATTTCCGAGGTATTTGAGCTTTTCTGGATTTATGTTGTATGTAGAGTCAAATTCATCGAATCTGAAGTGATTCGATGAATATTCCTATGAAACCATAGTAACAACTAATAATTAGACCTGTCATCTGTGAATTATTAATGGGATCATTTATCTTCTATGTTCACAGAATATTCTCATGCCAACAGATACGATGACTATTCTTATGAAACCATAGTAAGCATTGAAGTAAAATCGAGAAGTAAGGTTAAGGCCTAAAATTAGAGCTGTCACTTGTGAATTATTTATGGGATAATTTATCTTCTATGGTCACAGAATATTCTCATACGAAAGATAAGATGAATTTGACTCTACGTACAACATGAATCCAGAAAAGCTCAAATATCTCGGGGATTACTCAATTTAGGAGCAAGAACATCTGAGAGTGCTATCACTATTTTTCTTCGCAGAATCCAACGCAATCATAAAAAAATAGGGTTCTAATTTGAAAAACAGAAGTTATGGCTAATTTTCGATCACAGTTTTCGACACAAAATCTGAAACACCCTGTGATGATATTTATGAAATTCAAAAGATGCATGACCTTTTCACATTCTTCTACTTCGACGTTGTGAGATCGGTTTGCACTCGGGATGTTCAGAATAAGAATAATGACCATAACACTGACTATAAATATTTGACATTTTTTCAGGTTTTTTTTCGATATTTTGAAAACTATTCGAATGAATACAATGGTTTCAACAGAAATGTATTCAGCATTGAATACTCAATCATATCAGAAACGAAAATATTGAAAAATAAATTTTTTGAACAAATTTATTTCCACTCCTGGTATAACCGGAAGTGCTCAACCTCCAAAAATATTTTCGGTCTCTAGAGAATTTCCAACAATATCATAATACCAATTTTCGGATTTCAAATATGACCAGTTCTCCAGAAACGTCTAATAGGCACTCGACCGTGGGACACCCTGTATAGTGAAAAACCCGGTACATCAAATTACCAGGTGACATATCGAAAAAATTATTTCAGCAATCAACAGATAATCTAATTTTTTTTTAAATACAAGAATGGCGATGTTTTTTTCTTCACGGATAATTTACGGATAAATCACTGAAAAAAAGTAAATTATCCGTTGATTGCTGAAATAATTTTTTCGATATGTCACGTGGTAATTTGATGTACACTTACCGGTGCACGTGATATTTTGTTAAAAACATGAGCGGCAAAATTTTTCTCTTCACGGATAAGTCGAAGATGAAAAGCTACATCATCTCTCCAAATTTCAACAATATTGCTTTATGAGTTTTCGAGAAAAATGCATAAATTATTTTCCGTCGGCTCCTGAATCCTGATCGATCAATCCGATTTTGTCATTTTTCTTCGAAACCTTGAATGATACAAAATTTCTTTTTTCATGGATAATTTACGGATAAATCACTTAAAAAGATGAGCTATTTTATTTCGTGCTGAAACCATTTTTCGAAAAATTGTTTCGCCAACTTGATATCAAGTTAGCGAAACATCCAATATTTTTTTAAATACAAGAGTGGCGATGTTTTTTTCTTCACGGATAATTTACGGATGAATCACTGAAAAAGATGAGCTACTTTTTTTTCGGCTGAAAGCATTTTTTGAAAAGTTGTTTCGCTAGGTTGATATCAACTTAGCGACACATCCGAACACATCTCATTTCTTTTTAAATGTAAGAGCGGCAAAATTTATTTTTTCACGGATAAATAACGGCAAAATTTTGAGCTATTCCGAGTTTGATTCGCGAGAGTTGTTTTGCTAACTTTATGTACATCCGATTTTGAAAAAATCAGAATGTAGTGCCCATAGTCTTAAAATTTCGAAAGTAAAATATTACTACGGTACCCCACATTGCTACCAATTTACTTGCTCCTAATTTAATTTCAATTCTTCTGTATTTTAGGAATGAAACCTATTTTTAATAAATTTGAAAGAAAATATAAACCTAAACTAATATTCACATCCCATATCTTTTTAAATGTAAGAGCGGCAAAATTTATTTTTTCACGGATAAATAACGGCAAAATTTTGAGCTATTCCGAGTTTGATTGGTGAGAGTTGTTTTGCTAACTTTATGTACATCAAAATCGGTATTAGGATCGATGTCTTCGGAGATAACTATGTTTCTTACAAATCTAAAAAAATCTATCCATAACATGTCACTTGAAACATTCAGAATTGGCTGTAGAAGAAAGACAGATATATTTATAGTGATCCTAAATTCCGTTTTTCCTTTCCGACGTACGGAACCCCAAAATTCAATAACATCGATAGTATTCCGTTTAAATTTACATTTACCTACATTATCTTGGATTTCTTATTTCTCAGTAGAGTACGTAGTTCTGTAAATACATGTTTTTTTTCGGAAATCAAGTACTTTTTAATTGACTGATATTTTAAAATCCGTACAGTAATTTCACGTTGTAATTATTACAAAGCTTTTCTTTTCGTCCCCATAGCAAAATACCTGTTGATTGAACGATCAACAAAATATATGGAATAAATATTTAAGACATTTATTTCGCCCAAATGCATTCAACTATGTAGGGTACACGAATTTATTGATCGACAGAGCTTCGTAAGCTAAAGAAAGAGGTCATTTTAACCTCATAATGAATATGTATATTTTATTGAGAAGTTACAAATGTAATAGAAATCAATACATGTCAGAGCAACAAATCAATAATCCCCTCACCGAAATGGAATTGCGATGAGATTTGCGGCCTAAGTCCCCAAAGTGATGTTGGGGCACTTTTTCATACTTGATATTAGGGGAAATATTCTTCATCGTGCCGAAACTCGTCTTAACCCATCAAAAGAAATCCACAAATGACACTATTTCACTCATTTCCACTCCGAAATTCAAAATGTCCAAGAAAAATTCATGGCTCCAAGTTAAACTCAATTATCACAACACAGAACTGTCATCAGCTGTCAGGCTGTCACTTTGACACATCTAAACCACAGACCACGGTCTATGTCTAAACCAAAGAAAACATAGAGTGTTTCCTCCCTTATCACATTTCGTAATTTCGTTTCGAATGATAAACTTTCTCCTAGTGGTCAATTAATGATACTGATAAGAAACTGTGTAATAATATTGATGAAAGGCAAACTCACCGTGAATACCTCAAATAAATAATTTTCATTCATGTATGAAATATGAGATGTGTATTTTGTCTTCCTACCCATTTTAGTTACTTCATGGAAGTTTTGGGGCTATGAATAATGAAAAATTTGGACACTGAAAATTTTGAAAATGGTTCACGAATATTTAAATGTGGCACAAATCGAAATGATGACATGTGTCAACTTTTATCTTCTTCTTCGGACACTTCGGTAGGATCTGTGAAAATTGTGTCAATACAATGGGCGCATTCAGCAGAGGGAACAGTTGCGGAACAGTTCCCAAATTTCGATGATCTTTCTGCTGAACGCTTGCGCTACCTGTCAAAGTGATCGGGAGCGGTCGCCATTTTAACTTATTTGTGCTCACTTTCGGTAGCATGTTTTGTTTTGACAGGTGCTGTCAGTTGTGATTTGAATTCAAAACGATCAAAATTTGAAAAGAAAGCAGGTTGTAACTACGACTTTTGAATTTGATAGACAACAATAAACTATAGCTGATTTTTATACGGAATACATTTAAAAGTACAAAATGAAGTTATTTCCTGAAATACCTGGAGTGAATTAATACTTTTGTTGATTGTTTTGAACATATCTTTTGAGATCGTAAGAACGTTTTCACGCTGTAACGCTACCTCAAGAATCTTTCATTGTTATATACATTCAGAAACAGAAAACTCATCAAGATTATACGTGTGTAATATATTCTATTAATTTTATTTCGCCAAGTCTTGTTCTATTACCATTAGTGATTAGTCAAACCTCCTATGATAGATTATAGTGTACAAAATTCTGTAGGATCTTAGACTATAAGGGTAGGATTATTATCCATATTGAATTAACATGATTCTTACAAAAGAACGTACCAAATTTTAAGATTCAGCTTCAAGATTTTTTCCCAAGTTCAAATGTTTATTTGACAAATATCTGACAGTTGTCAAAGAAGGGGCGCCGGCGCACTGCATCCAGCAGATTTGCGCTACTGATACCTATCGGTAGCTCAAACCGATAGTAGCGGGTTTTTCTGCTGAATGCGCCCATTTTATCACCTAATAAAATAAATAAACAAAAGAATGTCATTGCTAGGGAAATTTTCACACAGTAATATTCTTCAGTTGTTATTTATAAGTTAATTTCAAATTTCAGTTATATACGAACTGAATGAACATAAAAATTTGTAAAAATCAATTTCTAAACAATGAGTAAAGGAGGGAAGTCTTTAATTAACAATACGTCGGATTTGGAAAAAAGTCTCTCAAGAAAATGTTTGTCTGATAGTGATGAAAGTTTTACAGTAAAACAGCATGCATTCAATACTCTCTTGACTACCGAGTGTATCAAGAAGATCTATCCATCTAAAACAGAATTATCTGTAATAAACAATTCAATAAAATGTACAGAAGATAAATGTGAAGAAATATTCACATCTTACTCGAACTTCAATTTGCATCTGTATAAAACCCACAACAAAAAGGATGCTATCAGGTTCGATTCAGTAATCAAGCAATTTCATTGTCCAGAAATGAAATGCATCTATCATCAGACAGAGTGGTTCAAAACCAAAAAGCTGTTGAAGCAACACTATTTGAAGGTACATTCACCAAAAACATTTATTTGTGAAAATTGTAATGAAGGATTTTCTACAAAAGCATTTAAAAACATGCACATAGATTATTGTGGTGTTAAATTCAAATGTAGTGAGTGTCCAATGAGCTATCCCAAATATGAATCATTACTTACTCATGCTAGAAGAAAGGGACACAGAATCAATGAAAAAATCTATTTTAAGTTGAAAAAGGTTAACATAATATCAATGAGTATTTCTAAAAGTGAGAGTAATTTACTGAATAAATTGAAACCAATTATGGCTAAACCAACAGCAAGTGTTGATTTTTCTACATTTTCAAATCTTTTCAATAAAAAAAGTGATCAAAGTATTCAAACTGATGGTGTACTACCTAAATTGAAAAGTAAAATCACCCAAATCAACAGAAATTTCACTCCTCTCAATACTCGACAAACTCAAACTGGTTTCTGTAAAGAACAGTCCAGCATTGAAACCCAAACAATTGGTGATTATTTCAAAAAGATTAAGGTAAAACATAATGAAGAGGAGAAAAACTTTATTACTGTTCAATCATCCACTCAGACAAGTGGAAAAGTCTCAAAATCTGTTTCATCAAATACAGTGCTTCCTGTAAATGACCTTGGCCTTTCTGCAAATGTAAAAAGAAGTTCATCAAGTACTCAAACTTCAGAACAATCCATCAATAATAATTTCTCTGCTACTACCAGCACACATGATCCTATAGATACAGATACATCAGATTTAATCGAAAGTAATTTGGAAAGTTTCGATACAAATTATTTTAATTGCAATATGGAAACCCAGACAGAATCAATTTTCAATGAAGACTTATTTGCTTATGGAGATTATTACAGTAATATGTACACACAGACCTGCGAGGATCTGTTCCTTAACAGCTTGGAGCTGAATCATATTGAAACACAAACTGTGGATGATATGTTGAAGTCTGTTGAAATACAAACGATGATTTCCCATAAGAAGCCACAAATTAACTGTCGGGATATAAGCCATATGGAAACACAGACAGACATGGAATTCAAGCAAATGTTAGAAGCTATAAATGCTTGACTAGGTTTCAAACATTATTGTATTTTGTCTTTTTTGAATTCTCATTGAGTTGATAGCCTAGTCATTTTGATTAAATTTTATTATTTGTAATTCTAGGAGTTTAATTCATAGACAGTCATATGTGGTCTTTACTCACAGAACTGACATTTGGAAAAATAAACATCTTATTTTTGAAAAAGTGAAAAAAAATCATCTTCAACTTTATGGAAACTCAATTTTCAACTTAATAACCTGCCATCATCTAGGGCAGTAGAATATTCCATAGGTGCATCACCACATTTCTATGAAAAAAGGTAAAATATTCAAGAGTCCAGGCACATGGGATTCTGTTTTTGCAGCCAATTTCCAATAATTTATCTGAGTAAATGAAGGATTTCCATTTGCATATTTCATTCACTCCTAAACACCGAAAGGTATCATTGGGGATTAGATTATATATATTTCATTCACTGAGGTGCAATTTAAAAAAATTCTACCATTGTAGGTTCTTGTCTTAACATGAGAGAAATTTCTGCTATCTAGTTCCAAAAGTGTGAGTTGCTGATCATGCATCAGTACTTTTCTTTATTTTTAACTGAAAGATGATTTTCATACTAAATTTAATCCACCCTCTCTCCACTTTGAGGGTAATTTTTCCAAACACTTACGGTGGATTTCACAAAGCGTAATGTCCAAGATCAATGGCTTTATTCTCTGATTTTTCAACTGTCAAATCGAGTTGATTCTAGATCAAGCTCGGATCACTGGTGATTAAGCTTTGTGAAACCCACTGTTATTATCTTAGTTTCAACCACAATCTCAAAAATCAATTTCTATGAATATATCTTAAGTTGAGATCCTGTTGAAACAGGTCTGATTTGTTGTTACAGAAATATTGGGAACTTTCATTTCAATAAACTGCAAGAATTTAATATTGTTCTTATTATGAAAAATATAGACTAAAGACAAAATTATATAGCCTTAGTTCAAGTAGAATGAGCGCTAAAACATGGCGAATTTTTATACAACTTACCAGCTCCCATTTCACTCTTGTGATAGTGGAATTTTGAAAAGTTCACCTTGGTAGGAGGCAATGTCATAAGTGGAACATTGTGCTGAATTTCAGCTTTTAAGGTCCTCAGGTAAGGGGTATATTTATTCAATTAGTTATTTTCAATGAGAAGAATTAAGGAAGGTGACAAAATATTCATAATCTATTTTTGTGACTGTTTGAACTTATCACAAAAATATAATCTCAAAAAAGTTCAAGACAGTTCTAGTGAGAAATAGCTCTTCTTGGAACTTGCAGTTATACAGACAGATAGAATGAATCAAACAATAGAAATATTAATACCAAGAAAAAGAATCATATTGTTTGTAGTTGCAATAATTTGCCCAACTGCAACTTCAAGTAAAGACTTTTGGAGCCCGAATGATTTTTGAAAAGAAAAGTACATATTCCATTTCAGTTTCAACATCTGAGGCTAATATATGTATGTACTTCCTAACCTCTATGCATGTTGATAGCATATAGGTGATAGTTATCATACCTCCAGGTCCAGTGCGAATGATAATCTAATTGATAAACCAATTTGTGAAGGAAGTATATAATTTGAAAAAATTTCATTTTAAATTTTCTGAATAAAACTTAAGCTAAAATCACATAGAAAGAAGTAATCTCTAGAGGTTTTCTTTACAAATACTTTGTAAAACGATAAAATAAATCAAAGTGCAGGGCCACTATTCTCATCTGAATTCAAAAAAGTATCATTGCTTTCCTCGATTCGATGCATATTTTCTAATGTAGAAGCCATTAGTCTGAGGTTGTCTACTCCAGAAAGTAATTGTCTGGAAAGAAAGCCAAATACAACAATTAATATTTGAAAATTTCCATATGGTGATACATAAATATTTCACTGACCTCAATGAAGCTTCAGCTGTACTTGCAGCATTTCTTAATTCTTGGGCTAGTTTTTGAGAGTGATTAGGAAGTGTTTGTGGTAGAGGTCCTCCAGAAGCGCCTTCCATGCAACCCCAAGCTAAATTCTCCGCTTTCAAAACTTTATTTTCTTTCTGATAAAAGTGGAAAAAATTGTAAGTCATCAACTCAACTATTCAATTAGAAGATTCATACTTTCAGTGATGCTATTTCCTGTCGAAGTGTTGAAACTGTGGCCTCTGCAGAAGATGCCCTTCTCTGAAAAGATATTGATCAAGAATAATTTGATGATAATTGAGACTGGATGCATGACTTAAATCTCAAAAATTCTCAAATTACTGTTTAATGAAGTATTTTTGATTAATTCAGTTGGTAATTTATGGAAATTCATTTCAAATAATAACAAACTTCAATTCACACAAAATTTACAATTATTAAACAAAAATTGTTTTGCCACAATATGGCTTTATCAGGTATACATTTTCAACTAATTCTACATAAAGGTAAATATTGTCTCGAATATGCAAACACTATGATAAAAAGGAAAGAGACATGGTAAAAATGGTGATTCGTTATATTTTAATCTGCTGCTGGAATTCCCAAACTATCTGAAAATATTCAACACATGTTTGCGCATACAAAATATTTATAGCGTATTGGGCGTTTCAATGTTGAGTGATTCTAGAAGTGTTGATCATATTTTCAATATGCGCAGTTTCATAAATGTTGTTGAAAGTGTGTCTGAATTTATGTACAGGGTGGGCAAAGTTGGTGCTACATGAAATAAGACTTTTTACCTCATACTCCTCTTTTTTTGAGAAACTGATAATGCCATCAACTGCATTCCTCTATCTTCTTTCGTTTTCGAGTTATAGGTCAAAATTGAAATTTGGGCCATTTCAACTTTGGTCATTATTTCCGTTTGTGTTTATGCTAGGATGTTGGAATAAATACATTATACAGGCACTTTTCTGATAGCAATCCAGTGGCGTACTTTGATTTTTTTAAGAGGTCTATTTGCTGAGTTATAACATAAAGTTGTGTTTTTTCTTATGGAAACAGTAGTTTGAAATGACTTAGAAAGAATCGCCATTTCTTTTCCGTTTCAGAAATGTATCGTATGTTATACATCGCCCTCAGATTCGTTAATATATTATGAAAAATATGGTTTGTATAATATGGAATTCAAATTATTGAGTATTAAGTAGGCTGAATCATAGAATTATGTGTCTACACATGGTGTAATTATTATTTCACGGTTGAATACTTGATGGCGTGATCTCTGTTTGAAACAACTGTCAGTTATTAAAATTTGAAGTCATCGTTGGCTGCATTATGGAGATATTCCAAAATTACGAAAAATATGATATGTTAAAATGTTTCATTTTAGCAAATGGGAAAAGTGGGGCAGCAAGTGATTCAACAGTGAAATAATAATTACACCATGCATAGAGACACATAATTCTATGATTTAGCCTAGTCAATAATTCGAATTCCATATACAAACCATATTTTTCATAATATCTTAACGAATCTGAGGGCGATGTATGACATATGATACATTTCTGAAACGGGAAAAAAATTGCGATTCTTTCTAAGTCATTTCAAACTACTGTTTCCCTAAGAAAAAACACAACTTCATGTTATAACTCAGCTAATAAACCTCTTAGCAAAAATCAAAGTATGCCACTTGATTGCTATCAGAAAAGTGCCTGCATAATGTTTTTATTTAAACATCCTAGCATAAACAGAAACAGGGATAATGACCAAAGTTGAAATCGCCCAAATTTCAATTTTGGCCTATAACTCGGGAATGAAAAGAGATAAAGGAATGCAGTTGATGGCATTATCAGTTTCTCGAAAAAAGAGGACTATAAGGTGCCATTCATTTTTCTCTATCTCCTCGGGTTAAAAAGTTTTAGTTCATGTAGCACCAATTTTGCCCACCCTGTACAATCAGTTCAAAATGTAAACATTGTGTTGAAACAATTGCTATTCAACAAAAATAGAAATTGTGGAAACTGAATTTTGCTATTATTTTAAAGAAAACACGCCTCCACTGATCACATTACTGGTGAGAATTAACAGCATAAAATAAAAATTGGAATTAATTCAACTCACATTACTCCTCATCAAATTCTCTTCCAACTGCTCCAAAGTTTCAACTAAATGTTGTTTATATCTACTTTTCTGGTTTCTGATCTCCTCCAATTCCCTCTTCAACAGATCAGCTCTGTTAGTTTGTTCAGTCAATTGTCTTCTGAGGAGATCTACTTCTCTTTGCAATCTCTCTGGAGTCTCTGGGCTTTGATTATCAGATAGACTGTCAGCATTTTGAGAACGAACTGCACCATCATTCAAAAAATCAGGAAGACTCTTAGACACAGCAACCTACATGAAGATAATTAAAAATAAGGAACATTAAAAACAATGGGGTCCCATACATTAATTAATAGTTCTCAGAACCATATCAAACATTATTTTAGTAAAGCTCTACCTCATTCACAGTTCCTTGTCTTCCAGAATTCAAAGGTAGATCCAATGGAAATTCTGCCTGAGGTCTAATAGGTCCAGTATTATCGATTCCATTGATTGCATTAACATTTGAAACATTCAATTCAACACTCTGTCTGCATCCAATACTATTCTGTGCAAAATCTGGTAATTGAACACCTATATTATAGTTTGGAGTTGGTCCATTAGATAAATAGCTCTGTTCTATGACTAGATGATCCTGAACAAAATCTGGTAAAACAGAGGGGTTTTCTGTAATAAGCTGCCCCTGTTGGTTCTCTAAAATAGATGTTACAGGGCGGCCATCACAGTATACTTTTGGACGAGCACCCTTATTTTGGTAACTTGAGTCACTTTTCAAAAAATGTTTTAATGAAAAGGGATTGTCTTCTCTTCTAGAGCAATCTCCTGAACTTGGTCCTGAATTGTAATAATACAAAATTAAACGAATGTATGGGTACGAGGAATAATAACAAAAGATGTTTAAGATTACCTGCTCCATTATTTTGATTCCCTAACCTGAAATTGTCATGTTTCCTCAAATTATCATCTCCCAAATCTAATTTCACAACTTGACTTTTTCCTTCCGATTCACTAATCGAGCTAGATTTAGAAGACTTTTTATTTTTTCTATTGGAGGATGAACCATCTCCATCTGCCATTTCAATATTTTCTTTGAAGTTAGAATTTTGATGTATAAATGTTGTTTTCTAATTTCTATTTAAATCGGGTAGTTCATTGGAATGTCAATGAATAACTTAAGAACTACCTATCAAATGATCTATAGTACGTTCCACTTGGCGCTCACAATGCTCACGCTCACGACCGCTGTTTTTCCCATTCCTCCTGCTTGCGATCGTTGCAATCGAACATACAAGTGGAACGGGCTAGATTGTGAACAAGCTTTGCACAAGCGCAATCCAGACAAACTTATGACATTGCCAATGGAAATAAATTTAGGGATTCTGATATTGAAGTTTTTCATTCATTAAAAACTCAGTTATAAAATCTTTTGGTGAATTTTCTGATAAACTCAAAATCGAATGCAACCTGAAATGTCTTACGATGCCGTTGTGGGATATTTGATGAGTCGCAACGATTCAGAAAGTACTTCGTCAAGTTCGAATGAAGAGTATAATGCAATTTTAGAAAATGTAGTATTTCTCTAACTTCTCTGAAAATAATAAAATAAATAACCCAACCTCTGAATCTGGATCTCGAATGCCAAATTATCATCCCCACTCCTCGAACGACCGCAAAGACCCACGTCTTCGGATGGGTCGTTGTGAGCTTGGCGTGAGCGAAAACAATGACGTCATCAGTGACGTATTCGCCGCGTTCACAACGACCGCAGTCGCCATGTGGAACGGCTAAGGGAGCATTTTGATCGTTGTGAGCGCCAAGTGGAACGCACTACTAGTAATATTTTGTTCTGTTAAAGACTCTATGGTTCTGTGTCGTGGATTTCGTCACGTCTGTGATACTTTAGAACCACAGACCAACTTGTCATAACCAAACTTTTTGACAGGACATAGAAAAAACATATTTTTATTTGGTAATAATATTAACATTAGACAACTCTAATTATTTAAATTACCAATCATTTTACAATAAAATTGTAGGAAAATGAATGTCCAAAATATTGGGAAATGTTCAATTAGTGGTATCGGACTAATTTCTGCATTTTACGCTCTTATGAATTTGATGATATTCTTATCAGACCCCCATGAAAGTCGGTCAACAAATATCAGAAAAGGTAAATAGTAGCTATTATTGCGAATTTAATTTATCCATTCCATGTTTTAAGATAACTGGATCTCAAATTGTCTTTGGATGCTTCTAGTGGATATGTTGCTTCTTGCACTCTTCATTGGACAACATTCAGTTTTAGCGAGTGATACAGTGAAAGTATTTTTCGATAAGTATCGCGTTCTAGACATATACCGAAGTTTCTATATAATAACTTCTTCATTAGTTCTACAGGTATCCTGAGTAAAATTCACATTTAGAATTATGGTTTCATGGCATAAAATTTCAGATCCTTTTTAGTTTCTGGATTCCCATAGAAGAAATAACATTGTGGAAACTAAATCTGAATTATAAACCAATGTGGTATACTTACTATGGAATACATGTACTTGCTTGGATTTTCATTTATGTTGGAAACATTTGTATGGATATAAACGAGTTGTTAGGTATTAAACAGGTACGTCTTATAATTATTTAAAATTTAAGTTTTGACTCAATACTGCTATCTTCTGAATTATGCTACATAACTTTTTTATTCATATATTTTCAACAACTGCTTGACATTTTTTAATTGTTTTAGGTCGTTGAAGTATTTAAAACATTTTTATGGCAGATATGATTTGAATTATATCATTGTTCTAATATAAAAATTTTTTTCTTAACCAGAGCAAAAATTCATACTTTGCCATAATTATGTGGAAAAGGAGAACTTTCTGATACAGATATAGAATAATAGTATTAAATTGAAAAAGTTTGATGTGGTTTTCTTTGGAAATGTTCCAGGTTCTTTATTCTGTGAGAAATCTTCCTGGTTCCAGTGTTAGAAAATCACAGGAGTTAAGAAAACTGTGCTCCCATATCAATCACCCAAGTTTTACAGCTTTTATGTTGTTGTTTTGGATGACATCAGTGATGAGGTAAATACATTCCTTGGTGTTGCTTGATAAATCATTAAATTTTTATTCTTTTAGTTTGGACAGACTGATTCTAGCTGTTGTATTCACAATTTATTTGGTTATTGGATGTAAAACCGATCAAGGAGACTACTCATATCATAAAGCCCAATACTTCCTCAAATGTCAAGAGCTGCGCTACCTAAAATCTTGAAAACTGTTATATTAGGTGTTGAGATTGTCAAACTAGTCTCAAAATAATGTACTTACATTGATGAAGCAGGTTTTTGTTATGTGAATACCAAATTCATTAACAAACAATTATGTGAAGATCTGAGTGGAATATTGTAATTTATTTTTATAACTAGAGCTCTTCACTTTGACTTGGTAATTTTTTTTATGAAAAGAATTTCCCATATTGATTGTTCTGTTTTATTTATTCATGTTCAAATGAATATTCATCGCAATCCACATTAAATTTTGCTCGATTGTTTTGTATTACATCAATATTTAATTCAATTATTTTCTCTATTCAAAGTATTTAATATGGATGTTGAAGAGTTGGTTTTGTAGTTGAATTGTTTGAGTGGTGTGGACCTGCTTATTATTCCTTGAGAAATTGACAGTATATTTCTTAGTTAACACTGAAATATCAGAGCCTTAAAAATAAACTAACCATATTTTTCATACTTTCAGTATTTTATTACTTTAACCCAAATTTGAAAATCAAAGGGATAATCTCTTGTAGCATATGATATGATATATTGATTATTTAAACAAGTTTTGATAATTATCACACTACCATCCAATTCTGGATACGATAAGTAGCTTTGGTAATTCAGATCAGACCAGAAATCTGCAGGTGCATGCTTTGATTTCCACTCAAAGAATTTTTTTTCTGAATTTCGAAATTCGTCTGCATAATGATAAGAAAAAGATCATCCCAAATGATCCCAATAGCAACCGCCCATATCATACTCTTTATGTTGCAACAACAGTGTTCAATACCATTCCTAGATGAATCAGATATTTTAGAAATATAAACCAGTCATTTCTGAATTTAAAATTTGCCTTTAATATCGTGCCAAGGTAGTTCAATCAAAACAAGGGTGAGCTAAACATCAAGCGCCTTTCAAGATTGGTTGTGAATACAGTAATAAAAACATAATAATTATTATTATAATTTTCCTGGTACTGTACAATTTTGATCTCAAAACGCATGCAATGCCAAATATTTACGTCTTTTGAAATTTGTCTTGCATTTCACCCAAAATTGCTCAAGTAATCGAAGCAATATCTGCTCAAAATGTGCATTATTTTGAAGAACACAATGATCTGTTATAATATAATGAAATATGGCTATGCACATAAATAACATTACTTTCTGATTCCCTGATACAACCCCAGATTGAATCTGGTTATGATGAAAAATTATGGTAGGCATGAGGAAAAACAAGTTCTGAAATTTTTCCTGAAAAAATTATATTTCAAATCAAACTGGGCTATGCAGCTTGAAAAACAATCTATAACAATTGAATATCTTATGGTACCTTACATTAACTACCTCATTACCTTACACTTATTTCACTCTACTCCGTTTGTTCCTTGAAAATCTCCACTGAAACTTAGAATTTGTTTAGTAATTTTGTACACTAGATTTGTGGGCAATATATTTTCAACTGTGCCATTTGGTTTGGATGATTATAATGAAATTTTGTGAAATAAGGGGCAATAGAATGTTCAAATTAAAAGCACAGCATAAACCTAAAAAAGGAACGATACTCTTTTATACAATACTCAACCTGGTATCTTCAAGTTCAGTGACTGAAAACAAAATTTACACAAAATTAACATAGATTTATACCAGTAACCTTGCACCTAACTTCTGAAGGTATCAATCAAGTGATTGTTCAATATAGACAGCTTTAATTCATAAATTCAAATAATAAGCTCTTAGCCCAAAAAATAAGATTATTTGGAATTAAAAGTATATAAAATATGTTCAGAAGTTAGGTTTAATAAATAGAAATCTAACACACCTTGAATTGAACATTGGAAAGAAAATCTGCAATCCTTCCAAATAATTCAGTAGTACCTGAAATGATAATTTTTAAATCTTGAATAATGCTTACAATATAACACCAATATACAGAGCTAACAAACAATAATAACAATAATCAATACATCAAGTTTCCAGATTTTGCATTTTCTTCACAAACTGAACAAAATTCCAAAGAAACTTTGTTCTTACAAACATGAAGGCAGATACCATAGTCTTCACTCTCCAACAAGTCATTTGTATAATTATGTTCTTGTAATGTAGGCGGTAATGGATGAGATTCTTCAAGATCAACTGACCTTATATCATCAAATAGGTAATCATAGCTTAAGCAATCACTCAGTTTTTTATTATCGTCTTTTACCAACAAATGCCAATTTTCTTCACTTGCATCATTAGTACATACCTTCGAAGTACTGTTTAACGAGGATGAGACAGGCATCCCTGTGCTCTCATGAATATTCTTAACTAATTTGCGGATATCAGAACTGTTTGCTACAATGCCTTTCAAGTACCTCACTTCTTTCCTCAAATCAGATAACAAAGCTGATTGTGAATCGATAATGCCTACTAAATCGTTTTTTTCCTTCTTCAAAATCTCCACTTTCTTTTCCAGCTTTGCAAGTTGAATTTTTTTCTTCAACCGGTTTTGTCTAGCCATTTCAGCACTTTTAGAAAAACATTTTGGTTTACGACGTGATTGAAATTTCTGGACATCTATATCTGGATCACTGCTCTCTGCAACCTGTAATTTGCAAGTGGTGTCATAACTTCCATGTAATTCGTTGAGAATTTCATGTTTTACCTGGTTTTCGCAAGTATCGTCGCTATCTTCCGACGATACAAATTCATTCGCAAAATCGAATCTCTTCCTTTTCGCCATTTAGCACCTGTGATAGTTAGAACTGATAAAACTATATTCCAAAGATTAGAGACACTTTACTTTTTGCTATATTCAACGTCAAGTCAACTGAATATCTCCTCTTTACCCAACTGCGCCACAAGGATGATTACTACCGATAAACTTCACAATAGTCACTAGATAGTTTTGATAGTACTCAACAGAACACTGAATCAAAGCAGCAAAAACTATTACCTCACTGGTTTGGTTTGTCCAATTTTAAGTTAATATTTATAATTCCTTGATAATGATAACAGATCCACTTGGTAAAAATTTCAAAGATGGCCGCTCAAGATGTCCGTCACCAGTCACCACAGAAAATGGTTACTTTATCTATGGAATCCTTCTTTTTCTTTCCTTCAATATGTACCTGGCTGTAAGCACAGACAGTTTCAAGAGGCGAATCCTTAGACCATAGAAAGAGGAGACACAGCTTTCAATAATAAATAGTGAAGCCAAATTTCAAAATCATCAGAACTAAACTGGGTAACTATACTACTACGGAATCAAAATGTAGAAAAAATTTTTGCAACGTTGTGACGTTCTTTGAATTTTCAAATAAACAAACTCTCAATCAAAATGAAAAGTACTTTAGATTGAAATACATTTACTCATTTGTGCGTGAATGTCAGAAATGAGAATTTGTTTTTTAAAATATTGTGCCTTCTTCACATTCCATAGACTTAACATTCGTTAACGCTAGGGGGCGTACCGCTTCCTTGGTTACGCCTATTTGTAAATGTTCGCGAAACGGATCGATCCTTTTGCCTCAGATTAATGTATGGGAACGTTTGGCAATACGGTTTTTTGAATCTATGTTCGGTTCATTCCGAGGTGGAGCGGACACAGAACATCTAATAATTCGGATCTCTCTCTCTGGCTGAAAGAGGGAAAGAGAGAGAGATCCGTATATATAAGATGTTCTGGGTCCGTTTTATCACAGAACACAAATATATATGGATATTTTCTGAGTTAATATCCACTTTAGGGCAAGGGTGTGATGCATACACTCACATTATTTTTTAACGTAGATTCAATATCTGCCATAAAAAAATGGGGTTCTAATTTGAAAAAATAGATTTTTCACGATTTTGTCATCCCTAACTTTGAAAGCGATTTTTTCACCTCCTGTATCATGAATCGCGATTTCGATTTTTAAAGTGGATACATCAATCTTACATCTTGAAAAATCCCAAAAATGAAAATTTTCCATCCAAAAACCTCGAAGTTATTCTTGTTTCAGCGGAGCTCTATTTTCGATTTTTTTTCGAATTTTCCCGCTCAGAGAGAATTTTCCAACCAAAACTGAAAAACGTTACATCAAAATAACTTGAAATTTTCTAAGGAATCTATTTCTGCAATAAAAAAATGGTGTTCTAATTTGAAAAACGGAAGTTGACGTCATTTCCGGAAAAACCGGAGGTGCTCATGCCTTGAAAATATTTTAGATTTCATCAGCATCGTGAAATACTAATAAGTGCTGAATTTCATGAAAATACGTTCAGTAGTTTCCCGTATAAATATGGGTGAGGTTCCTCGTGAAAGACCCTGTATTGGAATCGGAATTCGGAAGCACATGCTGTAAAACTTAAAAGATATTTCTCGGCAACCGTCCGGGATATACCCACTTCCCGGACGCTTTTTCTTTGAGAAAGTAGCATTTCCCGGCCTAGTCCAGAAAGTACGTACTTTCCGCACTAGGCCGGAAAAAATCACTTCGTTGCAAGGGCGGTCCTCCGGGGGGGTAAAGGGGGTAATTACCCCCCCCCAGAGCACTACAACCAATTCGATTTTTTAAATTTTTATTTATGAAAAAACTAACAAAAAAAAAGTTTTATAATCTTTTCAATTGTTCATTCAATTATTACCCCCCCCAGGAAATCAGCCTTGGACCGCCCTTGCTTCGTTGTTATGATCATCACGATTCACGAAATAACGGATGACAGTTCTGTTCTGTTTAATAAATAAACTTATTTTACACTTTTCGGTCCAGGGGCGTGGCCTTAATTGTCAAAAAGTAGGTCCGAAGGAAGGGCCACGTGAGAGGAAAAACGACATAGAAAAAGAAAGTAGAAGGACAGATGCTTCTTTTGAGGTATGTTCATAGAACTTAGAGTACATGGAATGCCATTAGCCTTGATGCTCAGCTTGAAAAAATGGATAAACATCTCAAGTTGGAGGAATACCGAAATTTCCATGTTCCCATGGATACGACTTGTCATACAGAACAGAAACACAGAAATACAATTGATTTAATCGTCAAGATCCGATTCACTTGGCATTTCGGCAAACATTTCTGTGTTTCTGTTCTATATGACAAGTCGTATCCATGGGAATATGAATATTTCGGTATTCCTCCAACTTGAGATGTTTACCCACATTTTGATCTGGTAATAGCATTCCATGTACTATAAGTTCTATGGGTATGTTTCGTCTTTTTACGTGGTGGGGAAGTACGTTAATTCAAATAAAAACCAAAATGTATAATATATATAGTATATAGTGAAAAGGGGTTACAGTCCACTGCGACCTTAAGGTCTATTGTGCCCCCTAACAGAGCTGTTAACATCGCGCAAAAAAAATGTATAATAAAGAGATGTGTTGTCTCATTGATCTGTAATTCTTCACGGTTGCCGAAAAAATTTTGTACGCAACACGCCCGAAAATAGTTTTTTTGGACTCACAGACTTCCAGAATTTTGTCTATTCGTCCAAAAAAACCCTATTTTCCGGACGTGTTACGCAAATTACTATTTGATTAGAGGTGCATTTTACGACATTGATGACTTTTTAGACTGTGATCTGAAACAATACCTGTAGGACCTTTTTATTTGTGCTTGGTTTATTTTCTTTGTTTTATATAGAATGATTTATTGTATATAGTATATATATCACTATATTTTATATTGACGAATGCAAACAATGTATTTAGTTGTAAAGCATGAATAAAGATTATTATTATTATTGTTATCAAAAAATTTCAAACATGGATTTTTGGGCTTAGAATATTTTTCACTTTCGATCCCCTCAATGGGGTGCTCGACTTCTAGGACATCCTGTATATTGCATAAGAAGCATGACCTGTTCTGTACATTATTACAGGATGTTTGATACAATTATTATTCAGGCTCCTCACAAATAGCATTCAACTTATAACTCAGGAATATTTTATATAAACAACAAGTTTTTTCAACTCATTTCAAACATTGGTAGAGAAATCCCTGAAAAGTTTCAATATAGATTATTTCAATATATCTACAACCCAATTTATTCAATTGGGGTGCATATATAAGCAATTCCAAACAAATAATTTAAACTGAAACGTTTTATTCACCAAGAAACAATGAATGAATTAGAAACTTATTGTCCTGAATATATTGAAACCACTTTCTGCTGTACTTATGATAACACCAGTCAATTGTGAATGCCAGTGTAATTCTTTGATGTTTGTTTGTCCTTGATGAATGAACATCAGTTGAGGTGGTAAATCCTGTAAAAAAATAAATTTATTGTTATTTTTTATTCAAAGTTATCATCATTACAAAACTGAACCAGTATTGAAGAAACATGAAGTCAGAGCAAAAATTTTGAAATAAAAATGTTGAAAAATAATAATGACAAGTGATTTTTTCAAATCTTTCTTTTCGAAAATCAAGCGTAATGACCTCACCTTTATGTCTTCAGTTAAAGATTCTTCTGCCTTTTCCACAGATAAATCCCACAAGGCAATTTGATTATCCTCTCCCCCTGAAGCAAATACAGCTGGATCTGTGGGACACCATTCCACAGTTGTTATAGGACCCCTATGATGTTTGAAGCTGGCTAATGGCTTTTCACTAGTGATACTTCTCAAATCCCAAATGTGCAGATAACCATCATCACCACCTATTTAAAATTTATTAATACAAGGAACTAATGAGAGAAAAGAGCTGATAGCAATCATCCATGATCCCGGATATGGATTTTTCATTCAAGGTCATATTCAGCACAAAACTACAATCAGTACAATGCTCTACGGCACTTGAACCATAGTCTGACTAATTGCACAATCCAAATTGCATTACTGATTTTCTTAACAACAATTCCTTTCTGTCTAATTCTTATTGGAAATTAGAATTAATCATTATTGTTAAGCTACACTTTTTTTTATCTTGATCACTTACCACTGATAATGAGTGGTTCTCCCTTGTTCCAATGTATAACGTTCACATCATTTTTGTGAGCTTCTCTGATAGTTATTTTGCATGCTTCAGTTGGTGAACTTCTTTCATCCCAAATTCTGATAGTTCTATCTACAGAACAGGACGCTAAAACATGTCTCTCTTCAGGAGACCATTGTATGTCTTCTACAGATTCTGTATGGCCAACTAATGGTCTCTGATCAACTGACCACCTGTTGCTTTCAGAAGGTTTCCATATATGTATATCTCTTCTACAATCTCCTGTTGCCAAAACCTAATAAAAATATATTGAAATGATCCTAATCATTATGAAGATAGAAGAGTAATTTCATTGAATTTTTCAAATAAACAAAAGATTTAAGAATCCTAAATGTAAATAATTACATATTCACAAAGTGAAGAACATTCAATTCCATATCAATTGAAGCAAGGAGGTTTTTCAATAGGGAAAAAAGATAAGATTGAGGTTTCAATGCAGATGTGCAAAAATTATTAGATATTATCTCACTCCCCATATAAATAAAATACATAATGAATTCTTACTCCTGGCATGGTTTTAGACCAATCCAAAGAAAATCCTTCTTTCTGATGTCCACTAAACGTGAATAGTGGTTTCAAAGAATGAGATTTATTTTGGTTGTTATATACTTTAAGTAGTTCATGATCATCAACAGCTTGCAACTGCTCAGTAAGATCCCAAATATTCACTCTTCCAAGTTCACTCCAACTTGCAGCCAAAGTAACTCCATTATAATTATAACTCTGAAAAATTGATGTTAATTACATTGCAACAAACTGAATATTGACTAGAACTATTTTTTTTGCAATTACCCGAATTCTATTAACACCCCCTTGATGTTTGATTGTGGCGGCAGCAAAACTTGGCTCTTGAATATCATCTTCGTCATCTGATAATTCATCATCCTCTTCGTCATCCTCTTGGGTTTTTTGCAAATTATGCAATTTCATAACAACAACATTATTAACATGATTTTGTTGTCCTTGGGTACCAGCAACAATATAAGACGTCAATGGAAATTGTTCTCTATTAGGTCCAAGTTTGTCTTCGATCACATCAAAACTTAAGCATGGAGCCCCTGTTCGTGCTTGATGTAACATAACATAGGCTGACTGATCGCACACTAATTCTTCACCTTCTTGCAGAGGTTGTCCAGGAAGGTATACTTCGTTCTCCTGTGATTCGTTTCCATCTTCAGCAACACTTTCTTCCTCGCTCTCGCTTTCACCATCGCAAACATCCATTTTCTCCTCAATATCAGACATTATTCACGATGCACTTAAATCAACACGGAGCTTCAAAATTTATTAGAATCTATTCTTTTATTTCTTTAACCATGACAGTGTTTACAGTTTCGTGAACAAAATGTGATGGGTACATGTCATATCCAGGTTAAGTCCATAGATATAGAACTATGGTTAGGTCTTCTTTAACCATAGATCTTTGAAAAGACAGGGTCTTGCCAAAGAGGTCTTGCGTGGCGGCGGGCGCGCTCATTCCTCCTAAATAAATACACAAAAGTGGTGTACGTCCATGGTCCAACTCGACTACTTTTGCAGGCGCATTCTCTGGCTGAGAGAGGGAACGAGAGAGATTCGTATTTACTATTCATTAGGCGCATTGCGCATTCGGTATTACCGATTCGGGAGTGGAGCGAGAGAAAACGGACACATAAATACTTAGACAAAGGAAAGAGGAGACGTGGTATAGGATGATAAATCTTGAAGCCAAGATGCCACATAATGAAGAACGAACTGGACGACTCTATTACTACAAAACGAGAATTACGCTAAGATCTGAACGACGTTGTCACGTTGTCTGAGATTTTCGATTCATTAACGTCGAATCCTTCCAGAATGGCCATTCACGTGATTACCTGGTTCCCAACTTGACAACACCGGTTGTTTCAGTTTCATTCATAATATTGTTCTCGACCAATCAGCGATATTGGCCTACGATTTGACATTTCATGTTTGATACACGTTGCCATGCCGCTATCTAGTTCAGTTGTGTCAAATAATTGAATTTCTGAGACATTTCTGAATATCTTGAGCAAAATACCAAAGAGTTTTTCGAAAATACGTTAAAATAATGGTTCGTAAGTGTCAAATGTTTGGCAAATTGGACTCTCGCAACCCTAGTTTGAGTTTTCACAGGTTAGTTTCATGTTTGCAGATCAGTGGCGTAGATTGTCCAATGTTTATAATTTTACTTTCAGATTTCCTTCTAATATTGAGAGAAGAAATATATGGCTTTCAATTTCGCACTTGGTTGATGCTGAAAACATGCCTCAAAATCTGTTCTTATGTTCGGAGCACTTCGAATCCAAAGATTTTGGTTTACAAGTGAATGGTACAAAATATCTTAAAAATGATGTCAATCCTGTTCCAACTCTGGGAACTTACGTCTTCAAGGTAAGTTTCTGTGGGAAGTTCTAGAGATTCATATTTTAATTCAACCTGTTTGAATATAACTTCATTAAATAGAGTCAGAATATGTGTCAGTAAATATTGTTATATAATAATATTATATTATTTTTTACAAAGTATAATTCAATACATTAATTAAGAACTTTTTTGCAGCTCAAGCTCAACTGTCACTCCCCAAGAGGATAAAAGTTATAATTTGCCGTTTGACAATGAATATTCAAAGAAATATATTTGCAGAGATCAAGTTTCATTCCTCGATGCAGAAATTCACCAGATTATATGCATACGATGAAAAGATCTATTCTTGGACTGACATTGAAAGGGATACCTATTACAAGAAGTGGAAGAAAAACAGGATTTTTAGGTTTCTTGATCTGCATTGAAAGTTTGGAACAAATGTATAAGAAATATGTCATTGAAGCAAAAATTCCTTAAATATCTTCTCACTTATAAACTGTCGCAGGACAGTGTTAGAAGTAAAACTGGACATAACTATAACCCCACTGCAAGACAGTTCGATGCAGCATACAAAAGGTTGATTGTTCACTCACAAATATCCGCTTCTGATACCGGAAATGCCATCAATCAGGTATCCATCAGTATCCTGACATTCGAATCTGCAGTTAGCATGCAACCAATATTGAAAAAAAAGAACAGTTTGCTTCAGTCGTGGAAAGTGTTTTTACAGATATGGATAAATTTGAGTATGCAACTTCAACAGCATGGAATCTCACTACATATTCAGAAGATATTGTAGGATATGTTGCTCGGATACTTGACAAATTTATTTCATGTCGAAAGTACCTTGATCTTTTGAGAAATGAAGTAGATGTTTCACTTCTCCAAAGAAGAAAAACATGGAAGATTAATTAGGGCTAGCCAATTTGTAATTGATGTTTGTAAAGAGGGCGAAAAATTGTTCAAATTCTCCCATAAAACTTCAAATATTTTCAATAGAACATTTGTTACCAGTTCTGATCAGCAAAACTATGTTTAATGTTAATTCATCCATTTTACAACATTTTGAAAATCATCTTTTTGATGGAAATTTCATTGATGGACATGCTGATCATAATTCATAATGTTTATTAATTCAAGAGGTCATTGCTATAAAAAATTGTACAATAAAGGTTGAATTCGTCAAATTTATTTTTTCTTGACACAATCAAAGTATGGTATTGAAGATTATTTGGCTATGAATATTTTATGACTCATATTTAGATCTTACATTCTGTATGTCTAATAAATGCTATGTTCTTATTTTTATAGTATATCATTTTATCAGTATATTGACTCCCCATGTATGATTGATGGGTCGAATATTGTATGCAGTAGAAATATACGAGAACATTGAACTATTGATTATTTCTTTCATTCAAAAAATTTCTTTAAAGAATATTGCTCACATTGAACAAGCATTTTTAAAAAATTAGTCTTTAAAATTTTTTTATTTGAGGTCTTCAATTTGTGAGGCAGAGCATTGAACAACTTAACACCCATGTATAAGGAAGACTTTTCTGTAAGAGACAAAGTGTGACACGGATACAAGTAAGGCTCAATGTGCCTTGTAGTTCTTAAAGTAATCAGAATGATGAGCCATGAAAACAAGTACTCTGTAGAAATATAAGCCATATCATCATATGTAGTTAAAATGTTATTTTCCTTGAAGTGATCTCTACAAGATTCTCTGAAGCCCAACTTTAACATGACCCTCAAAATGAATTGTCTCAGAAAGACAGATTATCAGTTGATAAAATTTATTTTAGAATAAGGATCCATCATGAAACAACTAAACTCTTAGATGAGTCCAAAGAAAATAGATCAAGATCTATGAACACAAAACTTATATCGTTTAGGAATGAATAATTTTACTATTTCAATGTAACTATTAATTGTTACCATTCGCTTTGTAACTATTTGTGAAATAAATTTGAATTTGAATTAATGTGCTATTGTGGATTGTGATTTAACTATAATTATTGTTTCAATAAAACACCTTTGGATTATTATTTTGATATTTTATTGGGTAATTCATTTTCTGTAACATGATTAAATCTTCTGAATCAACATATTTTCGTGAATTTTATTGAGTAAATTCAGGTGAGCTCATTTTTTTCTTCAACCGGTTCATCTTTGAGGCTAATTCTTCGGCAAGTTCATTCAGTTAATATACATGTCAAATTGGAACGAAATTTCAGCTAATTGTGATTGATAGTTCCGAAGATATTGAGCTCCGAAGCAATAATTTTCAAATGTGAATAACTCCGGAACCACGCGAAAAAATTGGCCCATAATCGGACAATGTGAGTATATACATTTTTTTCCGTCGAAATTAATTGAATTCTGATTTCATCAATAAAAAGTTATTTACCTAACGTGCGCATATCAAATTGGAACCAAATTTCAGCTAATTGTTATCAAGACTTCGAGTTATTGAAAAACAATAATCTTCAAATGCTGTTGCCAACCAATTTGATTCGAGTTATCAAGAATTCGATTTATCGAAGTTCGACTGTAGTTCCAAAGATATTGAGCTCCAAAGCAATCATTTTCAAATGTGAATAACTACGGAACCCCCTAAACAACACGGCAGATCCACGCCACTGGCGGCAAACGAATTCACGCGAATCTAGTTTCTGCATTGTTGCCAGCGCGATATCCGTGGAACAAGGACAGCTACGTCTGTCCTTGTTCCACTCATGGGAAATTGGTCGGGATGTTGGCTTCAAAAGTTCCTGAATTTATGAATGACATCCCAGGTCTCCTCTTTCCTTGGTCTGAGCATAAATATAATAATTCGGATCTCTCTCTCTCGCTGGCTGAAAGAGGGAAAGAGAGAGAGATCCGTATTTATTATATTTCTGTGTACGTTTTCTCTCGCTTGACTCCCGGATTGATGATAACGAACGCAGTATCTGTGTCCGTTTTCTCGCTCCACTCCCGGATCGGTAATACCGAATGCGCAATGCGCCTAATGAATAGTAAATACGAATCTCTCTCTTTCCCTCTCTCAGCCAGAGAATGCGCCTGCAAAAGTAGTCGAGTTGGACCATGGACGTACACCACTTTTGTGTATTTATTTAGGAGGAATGAGCGCGCCCGCCGCCACGCAAGATATAATTCGGATCTCTCTCTCTTGCTAGAAGAGAGGAGAGAGAGAGAGATCCGTATTTATTAGATGTTCTGTGTCCGTTTTCACTCGCTCCACTCCGGATTGGTAATAACGAACGCAGTATGCGCCGGCGCGTGATGTCGCGCCCGCTACCCCGCGGAACACACCGTTTCTTCGCAGACCAACAAGGTCTGTGGATTCTTCCACAGAACATATATTTTTTCTAAGCCTCTTGAAAAGAGGATTTTGGTTTCGTTCTGTGACTAACCATATTGTGTTCACAGACAACATGATTTTGTTCTAAATTTATGCTTGAATCTTGTACTTGATTACTTGTGATTGTGAAATATTGATATCTTTATCTTCAATATTTTTCTTGTAAGGCATAAATCTTGATGAAGAATTTTAATTGAAATATCATTTATTGATCCAGTAATCTAGCATGTCGACAACTAATGAAAACCCAAAATTCGATAAAACTAAAGTTGGAAAATTGGAGCTGGAACTTATGAAATTGATTGAACAACAAAACCGCGAAAGGGCAACAAAAATCTTAACACTTCGAAGAAAAAATAGAATTACTGGTGCGATACTAGGCGCAGCAGTTTTTGGAATTTATGGTTATTCTATGTATGCAGTGAAACAAGAAACGTTTTTGGATGACTTTGATGAACCTGCAAAAATAATAGAGGATAAAAATTAAAAATGAATAATTTACGCTTACCTCCTCTCCCTACTATTAAAGATTTAATTAAGTTATATAAGTTAAGAGCATTGAAACAACTCTCTCAGAATTTTCTGTTGGATGAGAGAATCACTGATAAAATTGTCAGAGCTGCTGGTAAAATCCAGGACCATGTTGTGTTAGAAGTTGGTCCAGGTCCAGGGAGTATATCTAGATCAATTTTAAAGCAGAATCCCAGTAAATTAATTCTTGTTGAGAAAGATCCAAGATTCTTACCAACTTTACAGCTTCTTCAAGAAGCGTGTGAGGATAAGGTGGAGGTTGATATTCAAATTGGTGACATTAGATCGTATGACTTTGATACAGGGTTGAAAAATGCAAGATCTAGTGATTGGTATGGTGTTCCTCCTCCTATACATTTGATTGGAAATTTGCCCTTCAGTGTTTCAACTATTTTGCTTGTGGAGTGGTTACATTCAATTTCCAAAAAACAAGCAGCATGGAAATATGGTCGTACATCTATGACTCTTACCTTTCAAAAAGAAGTTGCAGAGAGGATAGTGGCTCCACCTAGTCATAAACAACGTTGTAGGTAATGAATAACAATAATAATTAAGAAGTGCAAAGAAATTCTTGATTAATATGTTATGGTTTCAATAATAAAAAAACGATCATTTTCACAGATTGTCAGTGATTTGCCAGTTGTGGTGTGATGCTCAGAATAGATTCCTTATTCCAGGAAGAGCTTTCCTTCCAAAACCAGATGTGGATGTAGGTGTAGTTAAATTGAAGCCTTTAAAATATCCTCTAACTGATGTTCCTTTTGAAATGGCTGAAAAAATCTTGAGAAACATTTTCAATATGAGACAGAAATACTCAATCAAAGGAGCTTCAAGACTTTTTCCAGAAGAAAAGAGGGATGAATTGGGTAAAAAATATTTTTCAGTGAAAGTAACATGAAATTGTTTTTTTTTTCGATTGTTTCAAGAACTGAAAGTTCACATAATTTAAAGATGCCATATTTCACAAAATGAATTATTTTTTCAGCTTCAAGAATGTATTACATAGCTGATTTAGATCCACACATTCGACCGTTCCAAATTACAAATGAAGAATTTTGCAGACTCTTTTATGCTTATAAGGTTATCAGTGATGATCATCCAGAAATAATAGAATATGATTCGAGAGCTCAAAAAAAAATTGTAGCAGAAATTAGTGTTTGAAATAAATTGTTCACTCAAACATATTTTATTTTATCCCATTCTTTCTTGCATCCATTGGTTTTTTCGATCATTACATATCATGATTTTGGTTCTTCAATGTTGTTTATCTTCAGTTCATTTTTTTTTTTGGTTCACCTTGCCACACCATTAACGAACTCTTGAGTAGAGTTAACTTACAGATCAAATCATCTGAATCCATAGTTCAAGAAAATATGATCATAGGATGAAGGAGTGTAAAATGTGTTGTAAAAGTAGTCATCTAATTTTTTTTTCTTCACCTTGCAGTGCACTTATAAGAGCTTCAATTGTTTTTGTCAAAACTAACACAGGCAAAAAATTAACAAATGAGAACAATGTTGATGTCCAACCCATTTTGAATGAAATACTGATTTTATGTAAAAGAATATACTATATGTATACAGAATAATGAATGTATTCAAAATGACCGGGCTTTCCATATTAATATTTCATCATAATTCATCTTGTTTTTCTATAAGATCCAAGTTGATGAGGTGTCTTATTGTTGGACGTCCATGTGGACAGTTCTGTAACAAAAAATGCATCAAGGCATTTGATTGAAGACTTCTGAAAAAGTGAATATTTGTGCTTATTATCAAGACCAGTTGTCCTGTTCTCTGGGTTAGAGTCATGTGGCGACTCACTGTCCACAACGTGTGTTTCATTTTATTCGTGCCGCCCGCCCTTGAGCAAGTGCTTCGCAGATGGCGTCATCACAAGCAAACAGGGGTATGGCGGTGCGATAAGCTTTCAACCCTGCATTTCCGTTATCTTCCAGCAGGGCAACTTCAACAAGTAAGACATTGGCAGGCTTCGCTCGCAATAGCCAATCTGATGAGTCCAGTGAGCGAAGCAGGGACGAAACGTATACCCCATCCCGATACACAATTGGAAGCAACGCGCTACAGTACGATCACGAAAATATTTTCTAGGCGGTTTGAAAATTCCACGCCAGTGTGACGCACCAGGTGAAAGTTCATTGATATAATATCAACAATCGCCATGGATCTGACTCGAACTTGCCACAAATCATCATCCAGGGAAACTAGCGAAAGTTCCAACCTTACCAAAGTTTCCCTGGATGATGATTTGTGGCAAGTATAGTAGAGCACTATAAAGTTAGGTATGCATCTTAGTATGCTAGATAGACCTGGCTCTAGGGTTGATTGGGCCCACCCATAGACTCGAAAATTACAGGACTCGCAACATTTTCATCGCCATCTATCGGGGTGATACACCAACATAAACATAAATTATTATAAACTAGCTGGCCCGGCGAACTTTGTTTCGCCTAAATGCCCTAAATGATACCTATACTTACGGTGGATTTCACAAATCGTAATCACCAGTGATCGGAGATCAACGGCTTGGTTAAATTTCTGAACTGTCAAATCGAGTTGATTCTAGATCAAGCTCCGATGTGAAACCCACCGCTAAAGTTGTATAAAATTTCCATTGCTATTTTTCCAAGCAGGAGATTAATGAGGCATAGTTAAAGTTCTGTCAAATGTCATCTATCTACTGTCAAATACCATATGTCAAACGTAATCTGTCAACTGTCATCTTTTCCATGGATATGAGCTGTCACACAAATCAGAATAACAAAAATAATATGTCAATTACTAATTATGGGCAATTGTGAATTAAGTTATTTCCGCAAATATATTTATTACCCAAACATAAATCAAAAACATTTCAGAAATATAGAGAAAAGATGAAAATGGACAACTCACGATTGATGCTGATCGTCACAATCCGATTTACTTGACATTCCGGTAAAAAATCACTATTCCACCAACTTGAGATGTTTACCCGCTTTTTGATCTGATAATAGCCTTCCATGTCATTATAAGTTCTATGCAAATTACACAATAATTGTATACATCGCCATCTAGTGGCGATAATATCAAATATAGTACCTTCACGACTACGCTACAGTGTCTAGATAAGAGCCATCAACCGTAGCGACACCTAGTGGCCTTATTCAAAAGGAGGAAAAGCATTTCCTACATAAGCAAATTTTTCATCGAATTTTAATGTATTTTATAATAACCAGGCCGTAGACGAATCCAAATGAAGTTTCATGACAAACGGTCCATTCGATCTCGAGTTATAAATGGTGTAACCAACAACTCTGTTTTATATGTATATATATACAAGGTCTTTCACGAGGAACCTCACCCATATTTATACGGGAAACTACTGAACGTATTTTCATGAAATTCAGCACTTATGAGTATTTCACGATGCTGATGAAATCTAAAATATTTTCAAGGCATGAGCACCTCCGGTTTTTCCGGAAATGACGTCAACTTCCGTTTTTCAAATTAGAACACCATTTTTTTATTGCAGAAATAGATTCCTTAGAAAATTTCGAGTTATTTTGATGTAACATTTTTCAGTTTTGGTTAGAAAATTCTCTCTGAGCGGGAAAATTCGAAAAAAAAATCGAAAAAAGAGCTCCGCTGAAACAAGAATAACTTCGAGGTTTTTGGATGGAAAATTTTCATTTTTGGGATTTCTCAAGATGTAAGATTGATGTATCCACTTTAAAAATCGATCGCGATTCATGATACAGGGGGTGAAAAAATCGCTTTCAAAGTTAGGGATGACAAAATCGTGAAAAATCAATTTTCAATTGTCCAATTTCTTTAGTAGTTTTTCATGAGAGACAGTGTCGAAGGCTTCAGAAAGATGCATAAGGTTGGTTTACATCTGCCTAGTGAACTGTAAATTTGACATGTCAAGTGATAGAGCGCATCTTCCGTTGACTTTTTTTTATGGACCTTTATACAGTATCTTTCAACTGTCTCGGTCTCTGTCGGGGCGAAAACTGGCGCCTTTAAATTACCGAAATGAATTTGAAAACTCTTAACTTGAGAAAGCTAAATTATCTCTGAGTAAAACAATGAACGAAGAAAATTAGTTATCAGTTGGAAATTCCGTTATTTTTGAATCAAATCGGCTACTTCATCAAAGTACATATGTATATTGAAAATATGTACGTATATACTCCATTCACATTTATAAAGTATCCCGGTTGGCCAGGTTTTAGGTTTATCAAGTTTTTTCCCCTAGAACAGACGCAGGTTGGCACTCGTGAAAATTAAACAACGTTGCCAATGTTAATTCGCTAATTTATCCCCTCAATATTCTTGAAGTGATCTTGAAGTCTTCAAATTATTTAATTAGTGTGCTGATAAGAGAAATGTCAAGTTTGATTAATAAACAATAAAAGTCTGATTCACTTGAAAGATATTTCGCTTTCTGAAATAAAAAACTATAAAAACTGTTCGGTAAGGGTTGATCACATTTACTTTAACAAATATAAATATATTCATCACGCCAGGAAACTAAAAATGCCGAAGGTAGTGACGAAAAAGCAGAGACAAACTATGAGGAAGAATTGAAATCGGCTCATTCAAAAAGTATCAATTTGGAATCAACACTTTATCATACCAGCTATCCAACATTTTTAACGTATGTGTGTAAAAACCAAGGTATTATATTTTATGAGAATAGATATTTATTTTTTAGCTGCACATAAACACAAACAGGAGGATTTTAAGTGAAAGAGACGACAAAGAATTTCCTTCTATTCGATCAAATGGATCAATTTGCAAGGAGATCAAACTTAAGAATTCAGAATTTCGAGGAACATCCGGGGGAACAAATCAGGGAAGAAATAATAAAGCTTATGAATACGAAATTGGCTATCAATCTAACCCATACAGACATCGATGAATGTTACAGAGTGGGAAAGAAAAAGGAAGGAAAGCCAAGAGGAGTGTTCATCAAACTGCATAATTATATGGTTAAGCAGAAAATTTACAACAAGAAGAGAATGCTGAAGGGGACTGGAATCGTTATAAGGGAGGATTTAACAGGTCCTAGAATAGAATTGCTGGGCATGACAGTTGAAAAATATGGTATGCGAAATGTTTGGACTGATTCTGGGAGAATATTCATAAAAAGGGATAATAAGTTACACATGATAACATCTAAAGATGAGCTTATGAAGTTTCTGTAATTTTTTGTAAATTATTCTGGCAAATTTACCTGTATTTGTAGTAAAGAAGAGATTATATTTCTTTTCTCTGAGATTGGGTGTATTTCTTGTTTGTTTGTTTATTTTTTCACATGTTTTTGATGGAGCTCAGTACAATCACTCCAGAACCAATTATATATAAATATTGTTCTAATTTTGTTTTTTGTTTCTCTGAGGGATGTTAGACATTTTGGATACATTAGATAGCTATGAGGAGGTAATAACGAAGACGAGTAGTAGTTTACACGATTATTTTGCGGGAAGGGACGGCAGGCTGGTGGGTGAATTGGGTATAATACATTTTAATATTCGAAGTCTGAGGAAACACTTTGATGAATTGCTCGTATACTTGGATAGAAACTTGGATAACTTGGATGTCATTGTCCTGTCGGAAACTTGGAATCTGGATTCGGTAAGCGAGTTTACAATACCAAATTATATTATTTATTACAACGAATCAAAAACAAATCAAAATGATGGTCTTGTGATTTATATGAAAAACTCCTTAACATCGAATGCACAAGTTGTTTCATTTACGGAAACGAAACTCCTGAGAATAACTTTCGATATTGGTGATGGTAAAAAACATACAAAATGTGGAATTACAGCATCTTATCGCCCCCCCTCAATTGATGTACAAACCTACTTAGACGATTTAGATGAATATTTCTCTACTTTAAAGTGTGAACCGTTGGAATTGTTTTTGGGAGACATTAATATAAATTTGCTAGACAAAGTTTCTATAAGCACAAATAGTTATCAAAACATAATGAGCAAAAGTGGATTCATTTCAACCATCAATAAACCAACGAGGGAAACGAACGATACTATGTCAATAATTGATCACATTTTTATTAGACAATCTAACTGTCTGCTGGACAAGATTGAGCTCGAATCACTCGTTGTATATAGTAGTATAACAGATCACTATTCAACACTCATTGTGATATCACGATTAACAACTGCTAACCTTGCACCCAATATAACACACAAATACAATAAAATCAATTATAATAAACTGAAATCAATTCTGGCCGAGGAAAGATGGAGCGAGATTTTGTCGTGTAAGGAGACACAGAAGGGTTATGATGTCTTTGTTGACAGGTTGGGGAAATATATCGCGGAGTCCACTGAATCAATGCTACGCAGGAAAGGTAGATCTAAGCTGAAGCCGTGGATAACGGAGGGTTTGGTGAAGTCGATTCATACCAGGGATCAACTGAAGAGGAAACTTCTGAGGACTCCTACACCTGAACTTCAACTGGAGTATAGAAAATATAGGAATAAGCTCAATAGTCTAATAAAGTTGACAAAAAATAATTATTATAAAAATAAACTCGATGCATGTGATAATTGTGGGCAATCCTGGAAAGTAATTAATGAGATTTCAAATGCTAAACCAGGAAGAAGTAATAACGTTGTGAATGTTTCGTTATTGGATCAAGATGATAAGGTCATTACAGATAACGAAGAAAAAGCTGATCATTTCAATGATTACTTCATTAATATTGGAAAAAAAATGGCCAAGAGAATTGAAAAGTGTGAGTTACCTGAAAATTTTTTAAAAAAATCTACAGTCGCCTCATCGTTGTTCTTTCGACCTGTTGATGAGAACGAAATAATTGTGTCAATGTCGAAACTTAAAAATAATTGTGCACCGGGCCCTGACGGAATCACTTCAGCCATCATAAAAAACATTCATGAATACATAGCAATACCACTTACAATTATTATCAACCTATGCTACACCAATGGCAACATGCCAACGCAGTGGAAAGACTCTAATGTAACGCCTATTCATAAGGCTGGAAAGCGGAATAAAATTGAAAACTATCGACCTATATCAGTGATCAACAGCTTTGCCAAAATTTTTGAACAGACCATAAAAGTGAGATTGGTCGAATTTTTTGATAAACACCATGTTATCACTCCGCAGCAATTTGGATTTGTCAACGGTTCCAGTACGGAAGATGCTGTTTTGGATCTCATAGAACACACCGTTGATGCTTTGGATGAGTCATCGAAGAGCTTGGCTGTATTCGTGGACTTGGCGAAAGCCTTCGACACTGTCTCACACTCTCTCCTGTTGAATAAACTTTCTGAGTGTGGTGTAAGGGGCCATGCATTGGAACTCTTTAAGGATTATTTGTTCCAAAGAAAGCAGAGAGTAAAGATTGGAGATGTATATAGCACACCCTCTTTTGTCACAGTTGGAGTGCCACAAGGGACGGTCTTGGGTCCCATCCTGTTTCTTGTTTACATCAATAGCCTAACTCAGATAATGAATTTCCGAGGACATATTGTATGCTATGCGGATGACACAGCCATTGTATTCAGGGGAAAATCATGGAATGAAGTGCATAACACTGCAGAGACAGATATGAAGAAATTTCAATGCTGGATGAATAATAACCTATTGAGCATGAATGTGGATAAAACAAGGTACATGAAATTTTCTCTAATAACTAGCGAGCAGCCTACTGAGATCAAATTCCGTATACATAGGAATAGTTGTAATAACAAGGATAAAGATTGTTCCTGTCCTTCTATAGAAAAAGCCGAAACTATAAAGTATCTTGGAGTTTGGATTGATCATCACCTGCGATGGGATAAACAGACATCCAGTGTTGCTGAGAGATTGCGACTTCTCCTCTACAAATTCTATATGCTGAGAGGTATCCTTTCCCGAAAAAACTTGTTAATGGTATACGGAGCCTTGGCTGAGTCAATTATACGATATTGCATTGTGGTGTGGGGTGGTACTTTTAACAACTCATTAAGAAATTTACAAACTACCCAAAATTCAATAATTAAAATCATGTTTAGAAAGGAAAGGCTTTATCCAACTGACCAACTTTACCTGGAGACGGGGATACTCAATGTAAGATCTCTATATAGTTTCCAATGCTTGAAATGGATGTTCTCGAATATGAATAGGTACAGCATTAATACAGGTAGAGCAACTAGATCTACTGAAAACCGCAATGTTGGAATCCCACTCTTCAGAAAGGCACATACGCAGCGTTTCCTCTTTTATTTTGGTCCGAAGCTGTATAACCTGCTTCCAGCACATCTGAGAGATGTGAGCAACTTCAGGCGAATCAGGAATGACCTCAAGAACTATATTATAAGATATCCATCGATATTTGATATTTTCTAGATGATCCTGATGAATATTTTTAATTTTTCCCTCTTCTCTCTATCGCCCGCCCCTTCTGTCTGCTGTCTCCCCTATTCTTCCAAATGGTTGAAAAGTTATGTTTTTTTTCTGGTGTCAATGATGAATAAATTGTTTGTTCTCCGTACATCCCATAATATCTTATACTGTTATAGAAATATGCTACTCTCTAACTGATATTGATTGCAGCTCATCCAAGGGCGAGTGAGGGGCACAATACAGGCAATAGGCCTAGGTGCATTTCGCCGTCCGGGATGATATGAACTTTCATTTTGTATTAATAGAAGATAAATTTTGTGAACACACAGAGGATAAATAAATATTTTGAATTTTGAATTGGTGCACCAAAAAAGACATTGACTGAAGACTTCATTTTGAAAAAAGATCTGCAACGACAAATTTGGAATTATAATTCGAAACATGAACATTTTTCGATTGATAATCTACTCACTTTTGCAAAATAACATTTGGAATATAACGGAGGACGGACATCACTTAAATCATGAAATCAATGGGTTACAAATACAAAAGGGTAAATGAACGCAAAATTTTATGTGAACAAAAACATGTTGCAGACAAAATTACTTTCCTGCGCAAATTTTGATTTGTGTTTCTACATGAAACTTGGATTTACCAAAACGATACTTCAGTTCGTCGCTGGACACATGAATCGGATATGATGAGTAATCCATCCAAAATTGAATCAGAAGGAAAACGTTTCACAGTTCTACACGCAGGAAGTAATTTCGGGTTTTTAGAAGGTTCTGATTTCATTTTAGATTAAAAAACAATGACCGTGACTATCACAAGACAATGACCAGTGAAATTTTTCAGAATTTGGTTATTAATCAACTGATTCCATCTTTAGCTAAGATTCCTGTGAAATGTGTGGTGGTAATGGACAATGCACCATATCATTCGGTTCAATTGGATAAACCACCCACCTTTTCCAGCAAAAAAAGCGAGATGCAGGATTGGTTGATTGAAAACAAGATTGATTTTAATCAAAATTTTACCAAGAAACAACTTTGGAATTTGATATTACCTCATCGAACTGACAGACAGAGACGATATGTGTTGATGACCTTTTGAAGGAGCATGAGGTTCTTAGATAACCCCCATACCATTGTCAGTACAATCCTATTGAAATGGCATGGACGTTTTGTAAGAACTTCTATAACAGAAACATAAATTCGCATCCCTATACAACGGATATAGTGTTGAATTTATGGAGTCTGGCTCTTTCAAAATGTACATCAGATATGTGGCAAAATTTTTATTTACATTGTGAAAGAGTCAAAAACTTATCACAGAGGACTGGACGAAACACATGGGTAATCTTCCAATGGCAGATATTCCTCCATTCGTTATTTCATTGGGAGAATCTGATTCAGATTCAGAATTTTCTGAGGGTTACTCTGACTCAAACAATGATCTAATGGATATGGAATAATATGTAGAGGAAATTCTGAGAACTCGTCTCTTCCACTTAAAATGGGGAGTTCAAAATGGATGGAGGTTCAAAAACTCCAAAAGGAACATTACTAGTGTAAGTTCAACAGAACCCTTTATCCGGCAGTGTGAAAGACCTAATGTTTGGATATTCTAGTAGTGCAATAATGTCGAATACCCTCCTTATTCAACTAGTACTGTATCGAAGATTTTCTACGATCAAGGAGGTTCAACTGAATCAAACAAAATGACAAAAAGCCTATACTATGGAAAAGGAAGTTGCTGCAAACCACCTAGATAGAAAAATAACCAATCAGGAATCTGGGAAAGAATTGCTTGGAGGGCCAGATCTGGTCAGAAGACCTTCGTTGTCAAGGACCAAATGTAGGTTATATTATTTATTATTTCCTGATGATTTTCTATCTTCTTCTCTGTTGCAGATATGATTTCAAGATATTTTGTCAGTCTCAATCCAAAAGAAAGATAAAATGTTGTTCCTGAAGAAGATTCCATCCATTATAAATATGTCAGCCTATTCTTTGAAAAAATTCCAAAACCTCTATACTTACTCAGAGAGGTTTTTATCTTTGTGCTCTTGTATCATAGTTAAAAATGTATGGTGTCCTGTTCGAATCTGTTTTGCTATTACTGTAATTGCTTTGAACATGCTATAATGTTTGATACATCAAATAACCTAACCTTTCTTTTCTCAAAGAAACATATACATGTAACAATGTTAGAAAATAATGTTTTGTGATTGAAAATTATGGACTTTTTATATATTCAAATCCAATTTCTTTATTGAGTTACCGTTTTCTCAAGTTTTTGTATCCAATCATTATATGCCAGTTTGAAAAAGAATCTTTATTAATGATTGTATTCATAGCCTCCATGAGTAGACTTTTTTGAATTCAATATTAGGTACTGCTTACATCAGAAGTTTTCACCTGAACTCTTCCATGTGTGCAATTCTCTTGAAAAATTACTAATTGAATATTGTTAAAAAATTATGTCTTAAGCTGTAATGCCATTGAAATTATGTATGGAAATTACATTATGAATTATACTGTATATATCTTATTTCATCCCATTGTACTTTGATTTTTTTTTCGAATAAACTATCACAAAGTAACGGACTATCTGGCCATTATTTTTCAGTGAAATTTCAACACTCGATTCTTGTCTTCCATACAAGTAAATAGCATAACTGAATCTTCCAACCATGTTAATATATGTGAAATATTTCCAGTATTAACAGAGAAAAAAGTTTCTTCAACATTCGCCAGGTCTCTGGAATTATTGAATTCACATAATATTTTCTCAAATTCATTATTTTCCCAAAGTAAATAAACATTTCGATAAATACGTAATTACTACGACTCTTATGAAGAAAGGGCAACATTGCTCAATCATCTGACAGAAAAATGACTATAACCTAACATTTTCAAAAAATACACGGTGAAATCTGTCAGAATGTCATGGCCAACCGGTATACTTTATAAATGTGAATGGAGTATACTTCATTCACTTTTATAAAGTATCGCGGTTAGCCATGATTTAGGTTTATCAAGTTCTTTCACTTAAAACTGACGCAGGTTGGTACTCGTGAAAATCAAGCGACATTGCCAAGTCTACTTTCTATTTACTCTTTTTTAACTTTGTAAATGGAGTTAGTTCTTCTAAGGTTTAACTGTGGCGCAGGTTTCCTAAAACTACTACATTTTCATACTGGAGTATTTCAAGTTGTGCAAAAATGTATTTAAATGTCTTCTGAATTCACATAATATTTTCTCAAATTCATTAGTTGTGGGCGTATCTGACAGTGGAATGACCATAACCTAACATTTTCAAAATATACGCGGTGAAATGAGTCAGAATTTCATGGCAAACCGCGATACTTTATAAACGTGAATGGAGTATAATATATTATACTGGTTCTAAAAAGTGTCCGAGATGTTTCGACTAGCTTTTATATTTGTCAAGTGAATGTTTGTAAAAACACAATCTATGAATCTCCATGTGAGTGAAACCATGGGCCACAGCTGGTAAACATTTAGAGAAGGAACAAACAAAACATTCACTGCCTAACTCACCCAAGGTTGATCTATATCTCCCATATGTTCAACTAATGTTTTCATATCCTTCGTTGATAATGATTTGCCAATCATGATTGATTTTCTGCAAGCTCTAGATGCGAACATAGCCCTCACTCTTGATGGTCTGCACATAACTTGACTGGAATCCTACGAAATAAAAAAAATCACCTCAAGAACACATTATTTCACGGCTTAATATCGACAAAGTAAAAACTATTCCAGAAACTTGATATACTTAATGATAATCAATAGGCGACTGAAACCACATAATTCTATACCTATAGTTCGATCCTTGAAATTAAGAGTGATGCATCTAGAGGGCTCTGCCTAGGGTCAGTGAGACTATTGCGCATGTGCGATAGCGGAGAGTGGGGAAATGGGGGTATCATGGCGATCAGCAATTGACAACAATCTGTTGTTTTGTTACTTGTCTCTGTTTGTATTGAGCTACATATGGTATCCATGGATACATAATGACATGTCCCTTTCTCTTCTCCCAACGCATGCGTATATAGCGACAACTGATCCTGGATTTAAGGGAAACGATGGCTTAACTTTTGTATACTTATTAGCCACTACGCTCAAATTCTATATCTATAATTCTATGACTAAAACTAAGATCGTAACGCTATATCGGCGAGAATCAGAACTTTTCTATGGGCAATTTCAAAGCTTTAGCGCCTTTTCCGAAAAATAAACAAAACTGAAGCCCATGCGTTAGTTCATTCATTAACGATAGGGGACGTACTGTTTCCTAGGTTTCACCTGTAACGTCAAATCATTATTTCATATACAGATATGGATAATGTAGTTGGAAACACTGGATCTTCTAGTCCAGTTGAACAGTGGAAGAATCGAAACCTCAGTGCAATTCGATATCGAATAAGCGGCTGGTCTAGTTTTATGGCAGTTTGTAGTGGGAATGCCAGAGCAAAGAGTAAATACAAGAGACCTCACTCCCCCTATTTATGAAAGAAATCGCGAACATCGTTTGTTTGACCTTGAAAGTCATATGTGAATGACGGCTCTAATCGAGGGGTGCCAGTAACAGCCCAGCTTGTTGTAGTTAAATTCAAGGTCGACGAACCAATGTTTTGCGCCAAGCCTAAGTGATCTCTCTTGTATCTACTCTTTGGCCAGAGCGCAACGATGTAGGAACTGCAGAGATCCAGATACCCCCACTACGATCGAAACTGCCATTAAACTAGACCAGCCGCTTATTCGATATCGAATCGCACTGAGGTTTCGATTCTTCCACTGTTCAACTGGACTAGAAGACTGCTCGAATTTTGTACTGAATTTTGTTGGAAACCCCGGGTGTCCAACTACATTATCCATATCTGTATAAGCACATATAAGGGCGAATAATTTCCAAAAATTCATGGTGATAGCTCTCCATCGTGATATGTATTATTTCGAGATTCGTTGTCCAGCCTACTTAAACATCGAGGAATAATATCGCGAAAACCATAAAAAAGTAGGATTTTTTTAAAGAAAGAGTGAACAGCTTTATCGCCTCAGGCACATCCGATTCCTATTAATCTTAAATTTCGATTTCGTTACTCATAACTAGTGTTCACAGTGTGAGGGCAAAATACTAAAAAACCGGATTTTTGATGGTGTCCTTTGTTATTGTTACAGAGTCTGTTGTCAATTTTATATTGTCAATGGATGAAAAATCATCGTTTCTGCAAGAGGGTATAATTCTATATATAACGAACACTCTGAATAAGATATGCCGGTGATATTGCATATACACACATCGTCATAAATCTTGGCGCCCCCTAGCAACTGTCAACTTGTTGAATGTTACATGACCATTTTTTGGAATCTTATCACTTGAATGAATACAATGAACCAGCAAAAATTGTTTCTTGACGTGGGATGTCTACGCGTATTGGGCAGTTGATTGAAGTAACAGGTGTCGGACTATTGAATTTGGATTCCGTTGTGGAATATTTTTATTTTTCCTATTTTGCCACATCCTGCATAAAGCAAAGAGTAACAAAGATTTTCTTTCAAATATATCGCAGTTGAAATAAAGAAAAACATTAATCTTATTTCCAGAATAAAGATTGCTTATTTATTGAGAAACAGGGGGCCAGACTTATGACGATGTGTGTATTCATAGACAACAGACTCTGTAGCCCTTACACATGACACTCTTAAAAATTCGATATTTCCTTTTTCTGCACTCACTTTGTGAACACTCGGTATGGGTACCGGAATTGATATTTTGGGTTTCAGATTGTGCTATCCACTTTTACCATTGAAAAATCTCTACTGTTCTTTCGTCGTTTTTGTGGAGGAATTTTGAATAAATGAGGATATAGTGCACTCATTAAATTGGAACTTAAATTGGAACACACGGTATAGAATTGGATAATCAAATCACGTCAAGTTTTCGGACCACTTTCAGCTTTCATCGTTAATGAGATTTTGTTGAATAATACCAATATGATTACCTTTAGCATAAATAACATTTCGTCTATGTCGTCTTTTCCAAATACACAATTGTGACTCACAGGTACAGCAGTTAGTAAAATTCTCTTATTTGTAGGAGCTGAAACGAAATTTCAAATATGCTGTTATAACATTTTTGATCGATCCAATTGAACTACTACATGTATGTATTTTGAATTTCAACTAAATAAATACGTTTCAAGAAATGTGTACAACAAATCTGAAAAAAAAATTTAAAATTGGTTACTGTCAGGTACTCATGATAGAATTTTTGTCGGATCAACAACATTAATTTGAGAATATTGCGTAACTAGCTTATACATCAAAGAGTTATTGAAGGTGGTCTGAAATATATCAAAATTCACCACGTATATTCATGAAATGCAAGAAATATCCAATAAATTCGTCAATGCCAATCATGATCTCTCATTCTATGTCAAATACAGAATATCGTATTTTCAGTGAAGAAAAAAACGAATTCAATATATCACCATCTCTCTTTCTGTTTTTTCTCTCTATTAACTGTAATGCATGTAATTTACCCATTTTGTGTATGTAAGGAGAATAAATATATAATTAAAAAAATATAGAAATTTGCTAAGATGAAATTGATTGATATATAATATGTATTACTTTTTGCTTTCTTGAAGACAATACAAGCCAGGTATGACGGATTTGAGTATGCCGTACCTGGACTAGCGACATCGATAGGGAGCGACGGTCTTGTGCTTGTACTGCTTGTATAGGGTATGCCCTATGGGATCGGGATGGGAAACTAGCAAGGATGTGACAGCGATCCATTCTGATAATCAAGCTGCTATCAAAGCACTGAACTCCTATGTCATTTACTCAAAGATGATAGTGCCAAAGGGGTCTCTTTAGTCTGTGTTCCGCGATGATAACAGCTCTGTCAGGGGGGCACAATCTATTGTCCTTAAGGTCTACCTTAAGGTCGCAGTGGACTGTAACCCCTTTTCACTATAACTATAGTCTGTGTTCCTGGTCACTCAGGAATAAAAGGAAACGAATAGGCCAACACAGTAGCCAGAAATGGAGCAGAACCACCACTTGCTGGCCAAGAACCTTCCTGTAGTATGGGCAAATGCACCTATAAGAGAAAGTTCTTGCAGGAGGAATAAAATGAAAGAGAAGCACTCTGGAGGAATCTTCCAGGAATGGATCATTCCGGAAAGTTCCTTCGGGATTTCGGAACTGAAAGAATCAAGAATTATTTGGATCTCAGTAAGAATAAGATGGGCTTGTCAGAAACTGACGAGTGCAGATTCTGTGAGGAAGAGGAAACTACTTTTTCCTTGGTTGCCTAGCCAAGAAATGTCTTGGACAAGAGAGTTAAAGGAGGAACATGGGTTTAACCTCCTTGAGGCCCACTACGATACTGGAGTTCATTGGAGCTCTAAACCTAGAGGGCGAGCTGTATATAGCGCAGTTGCGAAAGCAGCTCTGATGGAGGGCACAATAGACCTTGGGATCGCAGTGAAATGTTACCCCTTACCAAACTATAACTATCATATTATACCTGATTTTTACGTTTTCTTGTTGTTCAGGAACTATGTGTTTTAGAAATTCATAAAAACAAAAAGAGAATAATTTCAGTCTGACAAAGCCAGGAAATGTGGAGGTTTACATCACTGTTTGATTTCGAGTTGCCGCTTCGTACTGTTCATCACGATATAACTTTCACGAATCACAAAGTTGACCGAAGCGACAATCAAAGTTTTGACGCCGAGTTCTTCAAACACTGAAATAGGCCATTCTTCAGCAATAACTCGAAATACCTAATCGGGGCTATTCACTAAGCAAAGTTGTTATGTATAGCAACTGTAAATCGTCGTTATCCCATGCTCATTACATGGGATAACAGTTGCTATCCATAACAACTTTGCTTAGTGAATAGCCCCGAATATGGACTTTGATGGAGCAGATGGTTATAAAGTAGAAAATCATCTCATCACGAAACTATTTGTTACCTGGATCTGGATGTCGGCCTTCCTTGTTTCCAAACACATGCGAATTACTGTTTATTTCTCCCGAACCGTTTATTATTTTTTCCGCACCTCGATTATGCCGGCCATCCACGAAGCGACCGATCCGAGCATTTTATGGCCTTTTATGACATTTAATGAGCCCCCGACCAATCACAGAGACTCTTTTCGCTCGTGGTCTCATAAAATGTCATAAAACGCCCGGATCGGTCGCTTCGTGTATGGCCGGCATTAGAGTATTCTTCCTTGCGTTTCTGTCAACATCCTTTAGGTAAGAGAGGGTGAAGAATAAATACTGGATTGAATAGAATTAATAACATTTGCACTACAGACGTTTTACTATCAATTTTTATGAGGTATTCTTATTGAATTAGTGGTGATTTGAACTTGTGACGTACGTTTTTTGAAAAATATTCATAATTTTGCACAAGACAAAATATTCCGAAAATGAGAGAGGAGTCCTAAACTTAAAATTGACCACATTTTCAGACCTCCGCAACTTGCGGTTATACCGGAACCTATTTCAAAAGGCACATTCGGTATATTATTGCATCATCAGATAGCTTTTTCGGTGGCAATTTCTCCAATATGCCATATCTTCGTTAAAAACTCAACGGTATTGAGAATGAGAGATTTGATTTGATTGGTTATTGAGAATCTTATGGAAAAAATGGCGAAAACAGGGACTCGCAGGCTTTCGAATATTTCCGCAAAAGACGTTTTTTTCAAAAACAACTTTTCATTTACAATTGTACGAATAGTTAGTACTATAACACCACAAGGTGTTTATAAAAACAAATCATTAACTTTTCAACAAATCGAATTCATCAAATATATATTTTTCATTCTTTTCTTCGATTCTACATATAGAAAAAGGAGTTGATCCATAAACAAACCCTATACCTGAAATGAAGTTGAAGACTTTAAGCCCGCAACGGACGGCGAGCGATAATATAATATATATTATAGCTTTGCATTGACATATGTCATTTTAGTATGCAAAAATATCGTAATATATCGCTTGGATGAAAATATATTTATATTTTTCCATACTAAAATGACATATGTCAATGCAAAGCTATAATATATATTATATTATCGCTCGCCGTCCGTTGTGGGCTAAGAGTTATCACGAAAAACTCGACATAAGCGAAAACAGCTTTCTCAAACTGAGTTAATTACTCTGTGACCTCCGGAAATCACAGAAAGAAATAAAATACGATATTTCGATTTCGATTACAAAATTCTATCATCTATATTTGAATTACTCGTAAAAAAGTGCCTGTAGAATGTAAAAACAGATTTCAAATACTAGTTCAAACAAGGGAGTTATTGAAAATGACAATTTCTCTTCCGATCAGACCATACCAATAAAATCGCACCATTTGCACCCAACAAAACCAGACCAGATGTTTATGATTACGGGGGACCTGAGTGTAAAGGCTGTAAAAGCAAAGAGCGTTCATCTTCCGTAACAAAATGAATACTGATAAATGGGACATCTATATCACAAGGGGCAACTATTCTCTTGGAATTTCAGATAGTTCTCTGCAAATTCACACTTTCTGGGAGACCTTTCAGTTTTTTCTTCATCCAGATAGATTTTTTTTAAATATAGAAAATTGATTTGCCGAGGGCACTTCAATGACTTTTCTACCAAATCATGATAAACACGGATTATGAAGTCAATTTTCATAGACTTTCAAATTTAACCCGATTTTTTCATGTGGAGAAACGATTTTTTTCAAAGAGAATAAATTGGAGTGCCTTCAAGACATCCTTTAACTTCAATTAAAAAAAATTAAGTCTTTAGGTGGAAAATGTAAAGCGTGAACTTGGAAAAATGAAACGCACTTTTTGAATGGAAAATGTGTGCAGACGGCTGCGGCTCCGATTCTCCATTCAAAAAGTGCCTTCCATTTTCCCAAGTTCACGCCCTACAATTTTTCACCTAAAAGCTTGATTTTTTTTTAAATTGAAGTTTAAGGATGTCTTGAGGGCACTCCAATTTCTTCGCTTTGATAAAATTATTTTTCCGCATGAAAAAATCGGTTACGGCACCGATTCTCCATTCAAAAAGTGCCTTTCATTTTTCCAAGTTCACACTCTCAATTTCTCACCTAAAAGCTTGATTTTTTTTTCAAATCTTCCTGGAATGAAAGGCACTTTTTGAATGGAGAATCGGTGCCGTCGGCCAGAGTATAACGGCCCCTTAAGCAATATCAAAGAATGAAACTCACCATTTTCGTCTATCTTAAAATGAAATCCATTCTTCTTAAAAATATCTTCGTTTTCAATAAGTATGCTCTCATTTCCAGCTGTAAGTTCTAATGACTTCGGACTAGAATTTATCAAAATAAGATGGTGAATTATAACATCAAGCATGCTTAAAACCTACTTTACCAAAACTTGTTTTTGTAACACAGTGGAAGCTTGTAATTGCTCGAAATTATATTTTTCATCAGTAGCATGTTGGTCTATGATGAATAAATCATTTCCTAGTCTTGTTATTATGAAACCTAAATTGAACTGACCTATAATTTCCATCTTGAAAAAATCTTTTTTCGATAATTGCATCTGAAGTTCTTCCTCAGCTTTCTTGTTATTTTCTGGTGCAATACCTGACCTATATTTTATTTTAATATCATTCGAGTTGGTTTTTGATGTTAGCCCTTTTGTTATAGATTTTCGAATATCATGCAACGATATGTTGCAGTCAATTATTTTCCTATTTTTATTTTTCTTAGCTGGGGTGTCTAAAATGATATCAACAATTCCATTTTCTGCACCTCTCGCTTTTTTGGAGAAAATGAGATTTTCATCAGCAGGTCCTGCACTTTCACTTTTCACATTTTCTTTGGTACAATGGAATTTTTTTTCAACTCCATCTTCTGTGATGTCCTCATAACTATAACCTACTATTTTATCAATTTTTCTCTTTTCTCTTTTAAGTTCACATGCTTTAACTTCAGACGTAGATTGTACTTCAGAGAAAGGATCTGAATCTTCAGTTTTTTCATTAATTAGATTTTTCAGAAGTTCTTTTGTATCTGCATTACCTTCTTTTCCTTCCAACTTTTCAACCCTCATCATTGATTCAGAAAATGATCGTTCTTGGTCCGAAATTATTTCACTATCACTCTTGTGTTTTTTCCTGAAGCAGTTTAAGAAATCCTTTTTGGTTTCTGGGGAGTCTGTCAAACTCCGTTTTATGCCTTTTTTATCTTGACTACAGTGGGAAAAAGTCAATAATCTTGAGAGATCTTGATTTTCCATAGGTACTTGTGATGGAAATAATTTGAATGATTCTAATAATGAGGCTTTTATGGTAGCTAAGCATAATTTCTCTTTCTCTAAAAAAATTTGTCTTTTATCTGGTGTTACATTTACATCCACTATGGAACCTTTTACAAGAATATTGAGAAACACAAAAGGATACTGATTAACATTGAACTGTTTATAGATTTGATTGACTAATTTAATTATTTTTGTTGGTTCGACTGGACGAGAATTAATATAAAAAAATTGTCTATCAGTTGAACTACGTCCATTTCCATGAGTAACACTTGAAACTAGAAACTCTGCTTCAAAGGGTAATTCCTCATCATCACCTAACTTCACACAATATTCATTCAAAAGATCTGGGTTTGGTCTAGTCAATTCAATCTCTATTAAAGAAGAAACTTGTTTGGCTCCAAAAACACTTATAATATTTTCCCTTACTTTACTATGACCATGTGTGGCTACTATTACATTTTTCTTATTTTGAGCAGTGATATTACTACAAGTGAACCTGTAATTTGAATAATTTTAGAGTTTTTGTGTGCACTAAATTTGCATCCAAGCTCAATCATTACTAATTCTAAATTAATTTTAAAGGATTTTCAAATGGAGAATTCATAAACTTTAGTGAGCATTACTCACTTGATACCTTTAGAAACCAAACAGTATGCATATAAAAGTTGACACATCTTATTAAATTCCCTTTTAATATTTTTCATGAATTCCTTTCTGCGGACTGGTAGAGTGGAAAATAAATTTTCCAATTTGACTGTGGTGCCAGTCTGTCTGGCGGCTAATAATACTTCCGTTATTTGACCATCTTTATTGTATTTTATTTTTTTTGCCTGGTCAGTTGATACATGTTTTGTTAATATAGATAAATCTGCAAGGGCACACAATGAACTGAGTGCTTCTCCTCTAAAACCTAAGGTCTCTAAAAACTGAAGATCTGAGAAGCTGGCAATTTTTGAAGTATAATGTTTCAATGCTAAAAAACATCGAAATTTGTTAATAAGAAACAATTAAAATTCTGACATACTCAATGCTTGAAAATTATCTTCCAGAACACCTTCTCCATTATCACTCACTTCGATGCTTTCAGAACCATATTCCTTCAGAGTTATATCTATTATTGAAGCACTAGCATCTATAGAATTCTCTACTAATTCTTTTACTGCAACTGCTAAAGTTAAAATCACCTGAAATACATACGGAAACTCTAAGCATTAATATTATAATTATTATAAGTATCATACAATGTTGTAGTGTCAATACAACGTATAGCAATAATAGAAGATTGAATCATTCTTGTAAACAGTAATTTTGAAAGGATTTATTATATACCTGTCCAGAACATATTTGATGAACAACATCTTTATTTATTGGTTTAATTAAGCCACAGGTCTTATTTGCTGACATCGTATAACAAGTTAGTACCGGCAATGGATATAATATCCAAGATAACACAAAATACATATAAAAAAATATATCCTTTTGACAAAGGAAAGTCTGAAAGATATCCTATTTTGTGATATTATCCATAATATATGCAGAGACAGTCTCTGATATGTTTTTTTTTAATTTCCGTAAATCAACCGTACCGTCCGTACCCAAGTCCCAAAGTACAATCACTTCCATAGTTTCAACTTTGCGTTTTACGTACTCTGCACGTCAATGTTACGTTTTATGTTCATTGTGAATCGGCCTTGAATTAGATGCTATGGTGGTTCTGTGTCCGCTCCGGACGCAGTAATGTCACAGTCTGTGGTAATGTTAATGTCATAGAAATCGAATCAAAGACCTCTTGGTTATGTGTGTTTCAAACATTAGATTTAGAATTTTGGTTTCAAATAAAGTGTTAAAGACTATTTCATTTCGTTGATTTTCAACATTATATTTACACATTAATTAAATAAACGAAAACATGGATAATTCCAGTAATAATGTTATAGAATGCATTGCTTGTAAGACTACATTTATAAGGCAATCTGATATGATAAGGCATATAAAAAGATTCCATTCTAAAAATGCTGAAAATCTTATATCCATGTTGGAAAATAAAGCTTCTCAATTCAAGTGTGATCAGTGTGATAAACAATTCTTCAACAAGAAGAACCTCAATTTCCACCGTAAATCCCATTGTGCAAATAACACAGGTGTTAAAATAAGAAAGAAGTGTCCACTATGTGATTATGTTGCTGCCTTCAAAAAAGATTTTTATGATCATTGTGGGGAAGCACACAACATAATTTTAGATATAGAAAAAATGAATTTTGCTAGCATTGACGACTTTTCGAATTGGAAATTAGAAATAGAGGGAGCTATGAATTCTAAATTTGTTAGAGAGTATGGTTCTACTGCAAAAATGACAAATTACATATGCAGTCAGTCGGAATATTCAGTTTCGGGTACTGATGTCGAAATCGGAAGTTCTCAGGATAAAAAGGTTAATGGATTTTGCCCAGCTGGCTTCAGAGTTATGCACGAAGAAAATGGTAAATGCAGTATTTATTTTGTTAAGACCCATATCTGTTATCAAAACAAGTCTGTATTCCCAATTACTTCAGATGATGTTAAAGGATGCTCTAGTAATTCTATAGAACATGACAATCGCTTGGAAAATTCAAGTTTGTCTCTAGAAAAGAGTAAAATTGAAGTAAATTCTCATAATGATGAAACACTGAATCAACCTGATGCAGTAGTTGATAGAAAATCTAGAAATGTGCGGAGAAAAGACTTTTTATTAAAGAAGAGAGAAATGATGAAAAATGTTATAAGTATTTTGGATTCTATCTCAAACAGTGCAGAATTGGAGGCTGTTCAAGAATTAATTAATCCTATAAAACCAATATTAGGAATTTTACAAGCAAAATCTAGAGAAGCATGATTTATATAGATGATGAACTTATATGGGGTTTGCTGCTCGTTTAGATGGTTTTTTAACTATATGAATTATTATATTGAATTTATTATACTTAAATGATTAAAATCTACTTTGTTGGAATAAAGAGTATTATTATTTCTCAAAAAATTTCTTTATAAGTAATAATATAATTTTATTAAAACATGTTTCATTCAATATTGTTATGATACTCTTCAGTATAACTTGGAAATCTGACTACAATTTCAACAGGATTTTCAATTTTCATTGAACAGGATGTATATATGACTACAATTGAATTATAATTTAAAATGACTTCACTTTTATTCTCATTCCAGAAATACAAACTTCAATTTAGATTAAGAGTATAATTTTGGAGTGATTTTGCTATATCAAATTACAATTAGTAGTCGGTTTGAGTAATGCCAACAAAACTAACTTATTTAGACATGGGCAAGCTAAAAACTTTGGAACAAGCATGTGCACAGTGTCAAGAATATTCAGTTAGAACTAAACAGAAATTGAAAACATGTTTGTACAGGACTAGCAAATCACAAAATATCCCAATGCGTAACTGCATTGCTACAGTATAAGGATCAGAACATATAATAGGTAACATATATAAGGTAGGTTAGCTCTACCTTTCCTTATACTGTGGTATTGCCGCATATAACAGGAGAAGAGTAGGAGTTCCTACTCTTTGTAACAGCATACCACATGAAATCACGAATATAAAGAACATGAGGACTATGTGCCATAACCTGCAAGCCTATTTGCAAAGTTGGGAGTGGGAGACTGATTTATTGATATTTTTCATTCGATATAGTTTGTTTCTGGTTTCTTATTAATTATTCAACTTTTCTACTCAGACCACTGACCTAGAATCCAGGTCAATGATTTAGACACTGTTACCAGTATTTGTGGTCAGAAATGAAGATTTGATTATTATTATTTCAAGAATTTATGTCATATCAATGTTTCTCACATATATATAGATGCATCTATTTTCTCACAAAGAACATAGTAAAAATGGGAATATGTTTGGTAACATGATTTTTTGTTCCTCATCCGAATTAAGCTGCGTCCAGATGTGCGAGCCGAACCTATCGCGAACCGCTCGCGAAGTGTTCGTGTCATGTTCGTTAATTTCACGTACACACTTGCGATCCGCTCGCGAACCAATACCAACGACGGCTTACGAATTTACACTGGGCTCGCGTTGTGTTCGTGAAAAGCTGCGTATACATGTGCGAGCCGAACCTATCGCGAACCGTTCGCGAAGTGTTCGTGTCATGTTCGTTAATTTCACGTACACACTTGCGATCCGCTCGCGAACCAATACCGACGGATTAACGAACTTACACTGGGCTCGCGTTGGGTTCGTGAAAGGATCCGACTATCGATGGATCGGCGCGAACGGTTTGCGAGCGGCTCTATAGAGGTTCGACATGCCGTCCAAATAATTGTCGCATTGGTTCGCGAGCGGTTCGCGATAGGTTCGGCTCGCACATCTAGACGCAGCTAAAGAATCCGACTATCGATGGTTCGGCGTGAACGGTTTGCGAGCGGCTCTATAGAGGTTCGAAATGCCGTCCAAATAATTGTCGCTATTGGTTCGCGAGCGGTTCGCAATAGGTTCGGCTCGCACATCTGTACGCAGCTTTACATAATAAAGATTGAATGTGGAGGGAGTTACATTTTTTTTAACATATCGTTATAGATTCAATTTTCTCTCTAGATGCAGGTTTATATGAATAGTTCAGGCAGATATTTGAGATATTAATTCGAGATAATTATAATTTCATACATTTCGAAATGAATCCATGCAAGCTATTTTTTGCCTTCTGCTTTTGTAATCAATTCAATTAGTGATGAGAATACCATTGATGCTGATGCATTCAAGATTAATCGATTAGATTATTATTATTAAAATGAAAACTACCCCTCTCAAATAATATCGATGAAGTATAGGTCTTATTGTTTTTCATTTTACAATTGTTTCTGAAAAAGTATTTTTCATTTATCTTCAACATGAGTTGATATATTTATTGCCAATTCATTTATGAAGTTGATTTAACAGTTGTCAGACCATACTATCTCCAGAGACTCTACTATCTCAATGAAAGGAATATAAGTACTATCAGATCTGATATTATTGAGCTATCCTTATAATGAAAAATATCATAATTTCGCAATCTATATGAAAATCTCATGAATTTAAAAGATGGAAAAAGGCGTCTTGAAGATCTTTTCTATTTGAAGGTTGATAATGAGGTGCATCTTGGTTGATACGAATAAAGCATATCTCATCAGTTTTCCTGGATACCTGACGGTGCGGGAGTCACTTTTCAGCTTTTCAGGGGGGGGCATGAATTGATTTATTGAAAATATTAGGGATCGATTGATTATTGTCAATTTCGAGGTCCAAGGGGGGGTCCATGGCACATAATTCTATACCTATAATTTGATCCTTGAAATTAAAAGTGAAACATCTAGAAGGCTCTGCCTAGGGTCAGTGAGACTATTGCGCATGTGCGATAGCGGAGAGTAGGAGAATAGGGGCATCATGGCGATCAGCAATTGACAACAATCTGTTTGTATTGAGCTACATATGGTATCCATGGATACATAATGACATGTCCCTTTCTCTTCTCCCAACGCATGCGTGTAGCGACAACTGACCCTGGATTTAAGGGGAAGGATTGCCACACTTTTGTATACTTATTCGCCACTACGCTCAAATTCTATATAATTTGATCCTTGAAATTAAAAGTGAAACATCTAGAAGGCTCTGCCTAGGGTCAGTGAGACTATTGCGCATGTGCGATAGCGGAGAGTAGGAGAATAGGGGCATCATGGCGATCAGCAATTGACAACAATCTGTTTGTATTGAGCTACATATGGTATCCATGGATACATAATGACATGTCCCTTTCTCTTCTCCCAACGCATGCGTGTAGCGACAACTGACCCTGGATTTAAGGGGAAGGATTGCCACACTTTTGTATACTTATTCGCCACTACGCTCAAATTCTATATTTATAATTCTATGGTCCATGGTAACCACCCTGTGTCTACCAGTGGCGGGAGTCCGAATTCATTTGAAGGGACCTGAATTCCATCTTTATTTCAGTGAACATTTTTTACGGAACACGCGCTCTTCTAGGAGGTATCCATTTTTTTATAATATACTATGAATGGATGAAAGAACCCGGAATTCAACCTCATACCAAATTTAACAATAACCAGAAATTGCCTAAATGATCGAATTCCATTATTCCTTCAAAAATAATGCTTAAGGGTCGCTTATACTGGCCCTAAACTTATGTCCTTAAAATTTGTTCTCTTTAAGGGAATAAGTTAAAGTTCGAGTATAAACCATAGCATGAAATTTCTATCTTTCAACTTCTTAGGGTAAGGGAAAAGTTTAAGTTACGGGCCAGTATAAACGACCCGTTACAGATACAAGCGATACGGCTGTGCGATGATTTTATGTCAGTCTGGCAATGCTGCGCCCTTCGTCTCACTGCACGTCAGCAGAAGCCGTTGCTGGAAACACTTTTATATTTGTGTTCTGTGGAGAACACAGACCTGTGCACACTTATGTTATTGTTCTGTGGGCCACACTGAAAACCAAAGAAAAATTAGCGCTCTAAAAAGAAACCGCCCTTTTGGGTCCAACCATAGACTCGAAAATTACAGATCCCTTCGAATGAAATGAAATCTGTAATCGAAAGAAATTAAATCTATAATCGAATGAGCATATTTTCGGAATGAGAGATCTTTGGTGACTTTTTTCGGCATGCTCACATGAAAAACATTGGAAACAGGTTAGGTTCGTGGTGTTAGAATAATGCCGCGGCATCTAATAGTCAAATTTATAATAATTTATTGTTCATGTTGGTGTATCACTCCGATAGATGGCGATGAAAATGTTGCGAGTCCTGTAATTTTCGGGTCTATGGTCGGACCCAATCAACCATAGAGCCAGGTCTATCTTTATAATGCTCTAGATAGATACATGTAGACAGAGATGTAGATATCTCATATTTTTGCTGAAAACAAAAAAAAATTCAGCTGAAAACCCATAGATAGATAACATAAACCCGTAGACATAGAGAAAACTTTAACCTTCCTTTATCTATGACTTAAACTCTGTGCTCATCCGTCAGTTGTGACTTGTGTCACAGAGCTTGTGTTAGCACAGACCAACAGTTGGTCTGTGGTGTTAGTTCGTTAGTTGTGTTCTGTGGTTCTGCGACATAACCCCTTTGCCTTTGCATCAAAGATCAGGAGGGCATAAATGCAGGACGTACCTCGCTTCGGGCATGTTCGTTACCATAGTTCGTACGTGTTCGGAACGCCTACCGAACCGAGCCGACTTAGCGGGAAATTTCAAATTCCTGAACACCAGACCAGAGTGAACCAGATATTATGCATTGAGATATTTTACGGTAGCATACAAGACAGTATATACGCTATACAGGGTGACTTTTTAAGCGTTTCATTAGACGTATTCGAGGAAGGAAATTTGATACGAATTTAAGATTCTGAATTTTTGTTTAAGAGTACATGAAAAATAATTTTATATTGAAAATTGGGCTCGACAAATCATAACTGAGAACATTGCCACAAAGAGAGAATGAAAAATACAAACTGTTTCGGTCTTCATTGACCTCGTCAGCGTGATACGGCCGTTCGATAAACGAATGACAATCACGGACAGTTTATATTGTATACCGATGTTACATCAAAAAACTATTATGATTAATAATGGCTGTTTGTTGATGCCACAAAAGATCCTGAAATGGTCTCTTTTATGATATCAATTTCTTCTTGAGTAGGTTTCCCAACTGAATTGATATTCCTTTTCCTCCTTTTCTTAGTAGAAAAGAAATTGTCCTGTTTTTGAACTTTTTTATTGGAAGGTTCATATACTTCTGATGTTTGTTCAAAATTTCTGATTGAAGTCAAAGCACTTGCAGATTTTATGGCATTCAAATGTTGCTGCATAAACTTAAACTGAGATTCGTTGTAATCATTGTTTTCAACTTTGTTCAATATTTCTAATAAAGAAGATATGACTTGGCTTCTCATTGAGTTTAAATCACCTTTATTATTAGAATTAGCAGCAGAAATATTTTCAGCTAAGTGCTCGACTTCTTCAGTTTGAATGGGAATGACTAATTTTTCAGTATTATTACTGAAATGTTGGCAGAAATAATGTATGTGCTTGCACAACACAGCTTGTATGCAATAATTGTTGCAACTACATTCGTAATTATGAAAGCATATATTACAAAAGTGGCACTGAATGCTACAGCACATATTATCAGATTTTTTTTCACCACATATTCATGATAAGGGTTTTTAGTGGATGTGAATTTCCAGCAATTAGTCTCAATATTTTCAACTGGTATTTAATGCTGATTTATGATTCGCATGTATTATTGTGGTATGATTTGTATTCTTACCTTTAACAAGTTTGATTAATCTGTCTACAGATTGATCGCGCAGAAATTTCAATAATACATGGAGTGTTTTATCAAGTCGTTTGATTTTTTCCGCATTCAGATATGTATATTTTATGACCTTGTGCATCGCTTCAAGGTGCATATTGGTATTTACGCCAGAAAGCTGCCGGTAACAATAAGCCCATTGATGGGAATTGTAACAATAATTGTTTATGAAATACAAACCAAATTCTTTCGACAATTCATTGTTAAGAATTGTTTCTTTGAAATTGAACAGGGCAATATTGAATTCATCCAAATTCGAAATGCTTTGTACATATTTCAGAGATTTGTACACCCATTTTCTTGTCTCCAAATCGGCGATTTTATTCAAATTGTTGCGCCAGGCACGATCCAAGTGCCAGGAACAAAATAACTGGCTTCTTACAGCACCCATCACCACACGCCATGCATTATAGAAGACAGGGGTTACATCTGTCATGAATATTTGAGCTGTAATAACTCCAACAGTGTCTTTTATTTTTTGAAAAAATAATTTGAAAATATCTGTATCCTTCCGATTAGTGAACATGAAGGCGATCGGGAAGCCTTGTTTGAATTCATCGATCACTAAAAGTGTTGTCAGCTCAAAATCATAGGCATTCAGCCCATGGGTGCTATCTATGCAAATAATATTATTTCCAAATTTTCTTGCAAGGTCCCTCTGAGTGCTATTCATGAAAATAAGACAAAAATCTTCGGTATTCAATACAGAATCCGGACAAAGTAAATTTTGTTTTTTATAAAAAATAACTGGATTTTCTTCATTTCTTCGACAGTTCTCAACCCAAATATTGACACTCTCACAGTCTACTTCATGGTAGCATCCTTCCATTATATTTATTTTAAACGAGTTCTTGACATTGTGCACATCTTGAAGAGACAGTAGATCACTTCTTTTCAATTGACTATTTATATTGTCTCTTACATTGTCCAGTATTCTGAAAAAACATATCATATAAATTTTAATATTGTATACAAAATTATCTGAGTAGGTGTGAATATGTATAACATACTGGTTGTGTTTGAACCCAGCATTATAAGGGATTTTTCAAAATTGATCTGGGCACAACTCTCAACCTCAAACTTGTCTTGAGCCCTCACTGAACAACTGGGCCTTACTTGTAAATTATATATTCTTGTTATTGATTCGATAATTAAGCTTACACACACTTCATCAGTTGTAAATATTGCTATATATACATATATACTCACTTTGCTGGAGGTACTCCTAAAATTAGTTTTGATGCAATATTTTGGCGATCTGACTCAAGCATCTTCAGATGCTGTATCTCATTCTTATGACCATAATGATGCTTGAAATATTTTACAGTACCTACATTCATCAGTTCCTGCATTTCTATAGACACTATAATCTGGCTCGTACATCCACAGTTTATTTTTGAAATACCTTGGCTCTTCTGTGATCTCTTTCGATCGGTTGTGATAACCCGAGCCATACCTGATTAGCATCCATAAAAATATAAAATATAAAATTTCAAGTATGGAACATCATTACCTGAGCGTATACAATCAAAATAAATTCTTTCTTTGCCTCCATGATCTTTTTTTATTCCTGTGTTCCTAATATATTGTACTTGCAACATCTTGCTTTCGTTTTCCAACCATGTTTTAAAATCTAAGAAGTGAAGAGAAATTTTCAAATTGATGAAAAAAAGATTATCCTTCCATAATCTACCCACCTTCATAGCTTTGGAAGGTCGTTAGGGTAAACTCCACAAACTTCCCTTGATTGTGATCATTACTCAAATGGTAGCCGAGATCACTATTTAACTTGTAAGAATTGTTGCATGATCCTTCCGAACACAAATATTTTTTATCTTCTGAATCATTCTGTTTTTTCTCCGATGACAATCCATGAATGTTTTTTTGATGTCTATTAAAACTAGATTGGGTGGAGAAAGGTTTCCCACAATGAGGCACCAAACAGGTAATAAGAGGCATTGCTAGAGTCGCTAGAGATAAATTCACAAGCGAATACTATCGAAACACGCAATTCGCAATATGAAATGTAAATTTACCACAATATATTACTCCAAGCTCAACCCTTAACCACAAATTGATTATACATGTAATAATAATAATAAGAAAATAAGAGAATACTAGTTGTCTCTGTCCTCAATAATATATCTGGTTCACTCTGGTGTTCAGGAATTTGAAATTTCCCGCTAAAACGGCTCGGTTCGGTAGGCGCAAAGATTCTTTGGGTAGGCGTTCCGAACACGTACGAACCATAGTAACGAGCACGCCCGAAGCGAGGTACGTCCTGCATTTATGCCCTCCTCAAAGATCATCTCTGCGAGTGTGATTATCCAGTTTCTAAGGAAGATAAAAAATATCAATGAAGTAAGTAAAACAAATACCTTTTTGCCATAATAATGTATTCATAGGCTTTCCTAAGTATCCGGTCGCGGCCTCCTGTCTCTGTCTTGGCGTGAACTGGATAGTCTTTGCCAATTTGACCCCTACCCCTTTGACCATTGACTTAGGTTCTAGGTCTTTTCACTACAACAATGAGAAGTTAGCTGTCATAAATGAACACATTCAAGAGATTTATGTTTCTAGGTTGAAAAACTGTGAAGTATGCACATCAGCAGATGCAAAGTATGTATGTCCCCGTTGTGAATGCAGAACTTGTTGTCTGCAGTGTAACATCATTCACAAAAAAGAACTAGAATGCAATGGGGAAAGGGATAAAACAGGATACGTTAATCTTAAAAATACTAACACAAACACAAACCTTGTCTTGTTGAGTGACTATCGACTATTGGAGGACGTTACCAGAAAAACAGAAATCTTTCATAAGGCTGCTAAGCCCTGCAATCGACCACGCCATGTAAGTTGAATATGTGTTTAAAAAGGGTGGGGTAAAGCACCATAGTCTATTAGCTATTTTTGAATAATCAGATCGATTTTCAATTTTAAACTTATATTATGTTGGGGAAAAAGTAATTTCGTATTTTTCCATTCATTTGAATGCTCTATAAAAAGTGTTACACTCATCTAATTTAAGTCAAATATGCGCCATTGTCTTTGACTACTTGTTTCCAACGAGAATCTAACTTCATGATGCCTCTCTCATAAAAGCCCTTGTCCCTATTGGCAAAGAACTCGGACCACCAATTTTCACAGGCCTCTATTGAGGCCAAATTTGTACCCCCAAGCACATTTGCCATCGACAGGAAAAGGTGATAGTCACTTGGTGTCAGGTCCGGACTATAAGGAAGATGCATAAGAACTTCCCATCCGAGCTCCCGGAGCTTCTGGCGTGTCATCAAAGAGGTATGCGGTCTGGCGTTATCCATATGAAATACGTCAGCTCGTGTGGTACCCAAACATCGAGCTTTTTTTCAATCCAGCCTTCTTTAAATGATTTAAAACGGTTTTGTAATCGATATTCAGCTCCTATGCGATGCTACGACTGCTAACATGACAGTCTATCTCGATATGTTCTATGATTTTTTCAAAATTTTCGACGACAGGCCTGCCAGAGCGTAGTGCATCTTCAACATCCACTACAGCAGAACGGAATAGCTCAAACCAGTGTTGTGGAACACGAGCCAAAAGAGTGTTGGCCCCGTATACATCGCAAATTTTTTTGGTTGCTTTTGAAGCTTTTTTTCCTTTCAAGAAGAAAAAATGTAAGAGATGGCGCATTTCTTCTTTTGTGACCTCCATACTCAACGCACGATAATCCACGACTGAACGGACCAGCTCAAAACTGTCAAATAAATGTTTGTTCTATACACTAACACCTTGACAACGCGGTATCATTTGATCCGATATGACCAATAGTGAACGAGATATACTCAGTTGAAAAAAAAAGGAGAGAAATACGAAATTACTTTTTCCCCAACCTAATATATAGAAAAATGTAGATGTATCTCTAATGATACCAATATGTATCATATGCCTGCTATTCAGTCACAAAGTGAAGCTGAATGAATATGTTGGACACAGTATTTAACAGAAAACATTAACACCCAAGATAGGCAGGAAATTTTATGCATCTTGTCCAAATATATAGAGAGATATATGAAATACAAATTACATATATGGCATCTAAAGTTGCCAGTGAGCCTTAATAGCTTTAGTGGCGGTTAGTCCCTTGCAAGATGCATAGTATATTTTATGCATTGCTCTTATTTGAGTTTTCAAAAATGTGTAAATAAAAAATTTGCATTTGACCAGGTACTCTTTTTGACAATAATGAGCATCCAAAGAATATTCTGAAGTGGCATGCTACAAATCTCGCATCATATAAAATAATAAAAAAATCTCAATTATTTCTTGGGAGCATTCATCCTATAATCCTCGTATAAAGACATTGTCTATTGTATTGTATACAATCTACTACACTTACATCTACCTGTGTCAGTGGTTTCCATGATAATCTCGTAATTTTCTGAGTGCGCCTTATGAACAATACAACCTTAATAGTAATTATTGGTTCATCATTGTTTAATCCATATAGTCTGAGTATAATAAAACTAGTATACATATTTTGTTTCCCTGACTATTTGTAGAAAAATACATTGATTTTGCCATCTTCTCTTACCATGAATCATTAATTCTATGACTTTCTTGAAATGAAAACAATGTTTTTCAGAATATGAGAAAGGTTCAAATAGCCGCTGCAGCAAGAAACATTAAATTGAAGTTTTTCCCACCTATATTCAAACGGAGTGGAAATAATTCGACTGTTTTTGACAATAAAGAAAATATAATCTATTGGCATGTTGATTGGTATTTTATCAATGCCAATAATATTAAACTTTCGGATTCCAAAGTGTCTGAGTTAGATAAACTGTCATCAGTAATTGGAAAATATTTATCCACATCTGAAGAAAAATTAAGAAAAAAACTTGAGTACTACCAAGCAGCTGGCCATTCTGGAATCAAACTGCTACTTAGAGCTGAAAATGAACCAGGAAACAAATTTTATGAGGTCAACCCTAGAGACACACTAAGGGAATGTCTCAAAAACAGAACCATCATAGAACATCCGATATTTCATGTTGTTCTTGCAGAACACAAATATGGGTTTGATATAATTGATTCAGGTAAGATTGCAGAATCATTTTCATTAGCTTTATGAGAATCATTCAACCAAAAAGGAGTTGATGAAAGCACTGACTTGAAGTTAGTAGCCTTTGAGTTCATTACTTTGCAATACTATAAAGAACCGAATTTTAATCTGGTCTGATTCGCATTATTTCACGGTTTTGGCGCTATTGCGGTAATGGTAAAATAATGGACCAAATCCTGAGATTTTCTATTGACAAGAAAGTCTCAACAAATTCAGGGTTCCTATGCATTTATAATAGTTGAATGAATGTTCAAAAGCTTTTGACCCCAAGTTGGCGCTTTTCTAGAATTTTTAGGGTGTGTTGTCTTATAAAACTCATTAATGGTATTTTGAATTACTGGTCAAAACTCCTCACTTTTTCATAACAAATATTTTTTTTCAGATCTTGACGAGGATAATGATGATTTGAATAAAAATGAGAATCTCTTAGGATTGCAAAGTGAAGGGGAAAGATGAAAAATTCTTCCGCTGTTTAGGGATTGCCCATAATAAAAATTTGTCCACCATGAAATAACTTCTTGAAATGTTTACAATTTTTTTCACAAATTAACATATGAAAAGTAACCCAGGAATTACCATCTCATTTAGACGCTGAAAAAACAAGATCAAGGAAATAAGAGTTTTAAGCTGGTAAGGTTCATGTGTCATAAAGGTCTTTGTGAAAGGTTTCTAATAGCCTAATTCGGACTTCACAACCTTAGCGTTCATTTTGTTTCCAAAATTGAAGAGGAAGAGGGGACATCTGCTCAAGAAGTAGAATTTGAAGTCTTTGTATGTCTTCAAAATAAGTACAATCTAAATTGTGAAACAATTTTAGTGAAACTTTATCAATAAATTATTAAAAGTTAATATAAGACTTTTTCTTTTCATGGCACTTATTGTATCTCCACAAGAAAGACCATTGACTTTGATTGAAACTGAAAGTAATCCATAAAATGAAGAAAATTTCATAAATACATAGTATAAAACAAAGTCGCTTTTGCTGTCTATCCCTATGTATGCTGAAAACTTCAAAACTACGCAACGGATTTTGAAACTTTTTTTTAATAGACAAAGTGATTCAAGAGGAAGGTTTATATGTATGATACATGCATAATATTGTAGAGAAACACTGATGAATTTACAGGTTTCTAATGTGATGTCGTAAATAAACACAATTTTTTACGCTTACATTGCAAATGCTGACTGAACCCCACGAGATAAATCAAAATAATGTACTCGGTATTGTACTCCTGAAAGAGGTCAACAAAAAAGTCCACGATGGTATATGTCTATCTCTTAAGGATAACCCACAATAACCATTTTTCATCCTATAAATTTGGCTTATTTAGGAAGTTAATTTTAGCAATACAGGGTCTTTCACGAGGAACCTCACCCATATTTATACGGGAAACTACTGAACGTATTTTCATGAAATTCAGCACTTATAAGTATTTCACGATGCTGATGAAATGTAAAATATTTTCAAGGCTACGTTAAAAAATAATGTGGTTGTATGCATCACACCCTTGCCCTAAAATGGATATTTTCTGAGTTAATATCCACTTTAGGGCAAGGGTGTGATGTAAACACTCACATTATTTTTTAACGTAGATTCAATATCTGCCATAAAAAAATGGGGTTCTAATTTGAAAAAATTGATTTTTCACGATTTTGTCATCCCTAACTTTGAAAACGATTTTTTCACCCCCTGTATCATGAATCGCGATTTCGAAGTGGATACATCAATCTTACATTTTGAAAAATCCCAAAAATGAAAATTTTCCATCCAAAAACCTCGAAATTATTCTTGTTTCAGCGGAGCTCTATTTTCGATTTTTTTTTTCGAATTTTTCCGCTCAGAGAGAATTTTCCAACCAAAACTGAAAAATGTTACATCAAAATAACTTGAAATTTTCTAAGGAATCTATTTCTGCAATAAAAAAATGGTGTTCTAATTTGAAAAACGGAAGTTGACGTCATTTCCGGAAAAACCGGAGGTGCTCATGCCTTGAAAATATTTTAGATTTCATCAGCATCGTGAAATACTTATAAGTGCTGAATTTCATGAAAATACGTTCAGTAGTTTCCCGTATAAATATGGGTGAGGTTCCTCGTGAAAGACCCTGTATAGCATTAATCCTTATCCAATTAAGTACCTTAAATACATTGTCCATTCAATATGGCTCATTACACCCTGTAATTCAAATGAATATTTCCGAAGATATTACAGAATTAAAATGCAGGGTCATAGCGGTGCGGCGCCGGCACTACCGTTGTTTATAAGGATTGCATTGCATCCATGCGAAGGCGGGTCGCTAGTAATACATATATCACTTAAGGGGACGTTATACTCTGGCCGACGACACTGTTCTCCATTCAAAAAGTGCCTTTCATTTTTCCAAGTTCACGCCCTCAATGTTCCACCTGAAAGCTGGAAATACTGAAAAGACTTCCAGAAAGTGTGGAATCGCAGAGAACTGACTGAAATTCCAGGAGAATGAAAGAAAAAATCAAGATTTTAGGCATGTCGGAAGAATACATGGTGTGCCGTAGCCTACGTAAACTAACGTAGATTACGTAGGCTACGGGTGTGCCCTTGCGCATTTTATGGCGTCAGTCGGATCAAATATTGAATCTTTCACAACGTTCGCAACAGAGAAAACATTTTAAAATTATTTTCGCTCGCAGTCACATTTCGCTTGCATTTATGCTCCGAGTGACGTCGTGCGCCAACTCGGACGAAAATAACCATCTTAAAGAGCACACCATGTATTCTTCCGCTATGCTTTTAGGTGGAAAATTGAGGGCGTGAACTTGGAAAAATAAAAGGCACTTTTTGGATGGAGAATGGGCAGGGGCGGATCTAGAAATTTTTTGAGGGGGGGGGGCGATTCCAAAGTAACACAGTAATAATTCTCGGATAAACCAGCAAAAATTATATTATCCCGGAACGAATTATTATCCCGAGGGGGGGGCGAAACCACCTTCGCCCCCCCCCTAAATCCGCCACTGAGAATGGGTGCCATCGGCCAGAGTATAACGTCCCCTTGAAGCACTGATGTGCAATCAGCAGCTTTCGAACGCTCGTTAATCCACTTTGTATAAAATTGTGAGAGAAGCAGTTGAAGAAATCTTTCAAAATATGATATTCAAGAAATATCAGTACTTCTTCTTCAATAAATCCGTATAATTTTATAAGGTAATGGATATATGATCTGCGATTGCATGTAAAAGCTTAAATACGTCATTCTCCATTCGGTTGAAATTATCAGGAACACAAAATTACTGAACAGCAAAATCTTTGTTTCTGCAAAAATTATTGAAGATAAAACATTGGTATTGTTTTGAAATGCTTTGAAATTAAAGCATGTAACTTGGGCCAAAGGAAAAAAAAACTTCCTACTTATATCCTGAAAAACATGAAATCCATTTAATACATACATGAATTATTTATATAATTACAAATATTTGAAAATTCTTAAAAATACCTAATATATTACAACTCTAGTATCTACATCCTAATATTAGTTTATAGTCGAAATCATAGAACCCAAAAATTCTTTAACAAGCTTCAAGAATCAAAATAATCAATTTTTTTAATAACACTATATACAGTTCATAGATCACATGTTTCAAATATTTATATTATATGTAATGCATCATTCTTGTAGTTCGGCATCTTGTTGACCAGAAGATTTCTGTACCATACAGGATCTCGCCACGGATTCAAATAATCTGGAGAAAAAATATAAATTTAGAATAAAATTAATATACGACACGACACTGAAGATAGGTGTCCACCTATTCACATCAGATTTTGAATGCAAAATGCGATCAGGGTGGGCGTCTACTTTTATCACGAATTGACATGTTACACTTACTTTTCAATTTCAGGAGCGCAGCGCACAAATTCATGGCTCCAAAATTTGTACGTTGGATTTTTGATCAGTTCAATAAAGGTGATGAGTAATCCCCATGGATGAGGTCTGTTGACTATCAGCCTTTCCAGAAGAACTCTAGTTATTTGTTCTTGAATAGCTTCTGTGTTTGCTTCAGCAAATAAATACAACAGAGTACATGAGAAATAATGAGTATGGCTGTTTGGATATCTCAATTGGTTCGCAATTGCATTCAGAAATAGATACCTGAAAAAAATTAAATTACAGATATTACTAAAGAAAAAACGAGAATTAAAATACAATTTAGTCATTCAGAACTATTGGAAGCAACAACATAAGGACTGAACGAGAATAAATTCGCTATCACAAAAACGCTTATATCTTTTGAACCACTTGACCGATTTCGAAAATCAAACTAATTCTAATGAAAACTGTTTTCACAATAAAAGAACCAAAACTATTTTTCACAAAATTCATGGATTTTTTTTCTGGAATTCTTCCCATCATGCTTTTTATAGTGTTCTCAGTCACTTTCTGGGATGCTGTCTTCCACTTTTGCTTGAATTCCGCTAATGTTTTCGTTGATATCTTAGTCTTCTTCAATTCTCTTTTCACCAGGGCCCATATCTTTCGATTGGCCCGAGTTCTGGACAATTTGGTGGATTGGCCTCTTTAGGGACAAAAACCACCTCATTAGCTTCGTATCATTCCTTGGTGGCCTTGCTGTAGTGGCATGAAGCTAAAGCTGACTAAACGATTGTTGACACATCGTGCTCACGTAAAAATGGTAAAAGTCGCTTCATCAAGCATTCCTTGATGTATATCTTCGAGTCAACAGAGCCTTGGCCAACGAAAAATTTGCTCCTTTTCCCATAACTGCAAATTGCTTGCCAAACCAGGAATTTTTTTAGGAAACTTTGCTTGTTTCTTCACGCGAAATTGTTCGTCAACATTTCCACGAGAATCTGCAGTATAAAATTCCTGACCAGGAAGTTGCGAGAAATCAGCCAAGACATAGGTTTCGTCTTCCATCACGCAACGGGAAAAATTTCTCAAGAAATCTTTTTTTATTTCCTCTGCTCTTGATTTCGCTTCTCGATTCTTCACAGCGTTCCTCTCTGGCACTTTCTGCACTTTGTATGTTCTAAGCTCACAACTCTACTTGATTTTCTGAACGGTTGACTGCGAACAACCCACTATTTGGGCCACTTTCCGTCCTGAAAGGTTAGGATTCTTCTGAAAAAGGCTGATGGTTTTCTTCACTTTTTTAGGGCTATGATGCCCCTTTTTCCTCCCGGTTCCTTCCTTGCGGTTAATTGTAAGATCTTCGTTGAAGCGCATAAAAACTCTTGATACTGTTTCCGGATGAACGCGAGCCTCTTTTGCGATTCTTTTGAAGCTCAATTTTTGATTATTTTGAAAAAGTTTCACTATAAATTCTCGTGTTTTCACTTAGCTCGACATTTTGCGACAATTACATCTGACTGGTCGGATTGATCTGAACCGTTCGTTTATTACATCCACATTAGGGGGTGTCCACATCTGGACCGTTCGGCAAGAAAATCTGATCAATCGGATGTAGATCTTTTTGCTCGGTGTATTTCGACGGAGCAAACGGATTTTTTAATTAACAATGAAATAGTACCCAGACTACCTCTACGGCCGAGTAGACCTATAAGCTCTAATTTAATATCTGGCAAACAGAAAAATCGCTCTGAACGCTTCTTACCGTTCGTTTATTACAGAAAAATCTGTAATCACGTGACTAAAAAATCCGTCCGCTCTCGGATGCTACTGCCGAACGCGCTATATAAAGTAAATGTTCCACATTCTTCTGACGTTCATAACAAAGCTAACTATGATCCAGTTTTGATTTTTTTCTCAATTGGTTCAAGAGATATTGGCGTCTTTGTGATGGCGAATTTATTCTCGATCAGTCCTCAGAACAATGCCAGAGCGATTAGAAATGTTACAGACTTCAAATTCAGCTAGAATATCACACAATGAAACAGGGTAAAATCGAAATTCTCTCGAAAAAGGTTATAGATTTTGTGCCATATTCAATTGACGGCGCGAAATTCATAAAATAGGTATGCACCAACTTGGATCCTGTTTGGAGAAATTATCATTTCATTACCAAACTGGTTGACTAAATTTCAAACTCAGTATGGGTAATTTATTGTAACAGTGGTGGCATCATGGAATTAATTAGTTTTTAATATCGCATCTTATTTCTTCAATTTCAAAGAGAAAAATACCGACATCATGACGAAATTATATAGCCCTCGCTCAACTAGAACGAGCGCTCAAAAAATAGTATCTTCATTCAAAGAAATGAAATCAAGAAATAAATGTTAAGTATCATGAAATTCGTATCATTCGTACACTTGAAAAAATAGTTATTAGGAAATCCTTATGGAGTAATTACCTTCCTTCAGTATCCAAATCCACAGCCAGGTTCTGAAAGATATCCATATGGGCGCTGTGTGCAATCGTAGACATATTAGGTGTGTGACCCTTGCTACGAATGTACGAAATAGCCTGGCTTCCAACATATAATATCAAAGCATTCATCAATAAAATGTTGTAGCGAACTCCAGGCCCACTTGAAACTTGTAAATTACTCCTCAGCTCCGATAGGAATGTGACTGGAGCGCGAGCCTTTAGATAGGAATCGAGTTCTTTTTTGAACTGTGCAGGCGTAATCATAATCGAAACATTCGCCAAAATACGAGGACCGTACGATATTTCCGGCAGCATATCCACCTTCAAATTAGGGGTGAACGGATCCGGCAACCTCATATTTCTAGGAAATGCAGACAGAATCAAATTTCTCATTTGAATGCAGTTGGGTGGAATGACATCACAAAAATTATAATGATAATCACACAAGAACTCTGGAAAGTCGTGTAGGAGAACCAGCAAAACTCTCAGTGTCCCTTTATATAACATGGTGACAGGCTTTGCTAATTCAGCGTTCCTGAGAAAAGGTGCCAGATATTTGAACAGGTCGATTAGTAGCTGCGCATACATCGCCCATCCCTTCTGATGGGGTGTGGTAGCCAGAATCCTCCCCATGAACACCCTATGGCTGACCAGTTCCAACCAGGCGTAACAAAACCCGGCAGCTTTACTAGGTCTCAATATGTGTAAAGTATGACAGAAGGCTGTCAGAACGTGGAAGTTGATGGTCTCCAAAACTGGTTCTGGGGAATTCAGCTCTAAGAAGAGCATAGTGAAAATTCTTTGATAAGGCAACTGATGGAAGTCGATGACTCTAGTGTCGTGATCTTGAAGTAAGCAGCCTGCTACAATTCCTAACACTTTGTTCAAAAGGTGAACCTTTGTATTCGTGTTGTTGGCTTCGCCGGAATGCTTGACCAGCAAGGCGACCAACTTCACAAAAGCATCTAAGGTGTGATAGATTTTCGCTCGAGTCAGATTCATGGTCATAGATTTATCTGTCAAACTTCTGTACACCGTTTCCACGCAGATTTGCGTTGACAAACGGAAGAATCTGGTGATTAAGTCATCAGTTTTGAGTATGCCGTGGACGTTCATTTGATGAACAAACATTGTGAACTGTTTTGTTGTATCTCTTCCTTGAGGTTGGGAATTGTAGATGCCAATCCATTCTCTTAGAAGGTAATCGGTTTTCTCCACCAGACCAGGGGGATCTTCATAGTTAGGAGCTCTTACCTGGAAGGAAAAAATCAATATATGGAACAGAATTATTTTACTTTCAAAGTATGTTTTGCATTTTGTCTGACCCAATAGTTCATAGCTTCTTCACCTTGAAATTTCTATAAAGGTAATTATAACACCACCTTATGCATACAATATGATAGCAATAAATCAAACATAAATGAAATACAATCTGATGATGAATAATTGGATATTTTACCTGCAGAACTCCATTATGAATATGGACAGTGGGTCCGAAAGGAGTTCTATCTCCGAAGAAAGTAGCCTCATGGTTTTGCCTCAAGACATCTATTATTGTTCCAAGGCCTTCCGGTGCCGACCGATTATGAGACTGTATTTTTGCCAACATTTCAATAGTATTAATCAAGTCATTTTCTGTTATTAACTGATTAGATCGATCGTCAATCAAATACAGTTGTGCTATTTGCATTGCGAAATTTACAGCCATATAATTATTTCCATTATCCATCAGCTGTGCGAGGCTCATATCGAGCTGTGGAAGATTTACTAGACCAGATTTGATTAACGTATCCGCTGCATCAATGTTATAACGGAATTCATCTCGCCCTTCCATTAGGACCCTAGTAACAAATTTACACATCCACTGTTGGCCAAAACACCTGGGATCTTGCAGCGTTTTCAATATGCGGACGATTATTTCCTTGAATCTCAATACAACTGGGTCACTGTCACTTTGACCTCCAATCAAACATTCTTGAAGACATTCAACACACTGAAAACAATACATAGAAGTAATGAACATATTTATTTAAAAAAAATTGTTTTGTTCATTCATAAGACAGTATGACTAATTTCATGAGCTCATAAAAATAATTCAAGAATGAAATATGAGAGAACTTTTTATGTATCATGAAACAACAAAACATAATCTTGTTTTATATGGTGAAAATTACCTTCTGTACTAAAGTTTGAGGTGTGGCCATGTCCCTGGCTCTTAAAGTATGTACCATACAATCCCTCAACAGTATCATATTTGCATTGAAATGGGTGTACTGACTTTGAGTCGCAATGGCCTGAATGAATTGTTCCAATTCCAATAGTAGTTTTTCGAAAATAATGCTTGTATCTTCACCCTGAATCCCTTGCGAAGTTGGAAAAGAATTCGCAACATTGAGCTGAGACGTCTCCATATGCTGGTGCTTTGGTAGTATAATAGCGCTGTCGCGTTCACTGGGTAAAAATCCGGGTATATTTCTGGCATACTCCTCATAAACAATCATTTGTGCTGGTGTTACTGTACTTCTTAGACGGATTTGATCAGGCATTCGATCCACCTGATAGCTCAATGCAGTTTGATCACAGTATTGCCTGAAATATAAAATCATGCATCGCCTCATTTGTTCAAACTGTTTTTTTAGGTTCCTTTGGAATAAATCACGAGAATAATAAGAACAATGTTTTACTATTCTCCTGTAATGAGGAAGTAATTTTTAAACATTTGTTATGTAGATAGAACTCTATGGTGTCAGAAGATTTTTCTAAAACCTTATGTATTGTGAAATTTATCTACAGAAAAATATTTGTTAAAATGGGACAACCTGTATTTTTTCGAATATTTCAATAGACCTTGTTGATGTCAAAACATTGGAACCTTTCGGAGGTGGATCGGACACATAACATCCAATAATTCGGATTTCTCTCTCTCTGGCTGAAAGAGAGATCCGTATTTATTGATATTCTGTGTCCGTTTTCTCTCGTTCCACTCCCGGATTGGTAAAAACGAACGCAGTATAAGTATACTCCATTCACTTTTATAAAGTATCGCGGTTTGCCATGAGATTTTGACACATTTCACCGTAGGTGCGTTCGAGTTGACGGTCGAAATGCTCCGAGCGCACTCCACGTCTACTTTAAAGTTTTATTTCTCAAAAATAAATTCGAATTTCTGTCACAATCCAATTCTTCCGTTAGGTTAGGTAAGCAATCTTTGACTCCACCGTGTTCGATTTGACAAAAGTGCTCGGGATCTCCTCTTTCTACTGTGTTCACTATTCTACTCGCTCCGCCGATCGTCAAATCAAACGCACCTCGTGTATGTTTTGAAAAAGTTGGGTTATAGTCATTCTTATGTCAGTTGAACGAGCAACGTTGACGTTTCTGCTAAAAAATCGTAGTAATTACATATTTATCGAAATGTTCCTTCACTTTGGGAAATTTATGAATTTGAGAAAATATTATGTGAATTCAGAAGACATTTGAATACATTTTTTGCACAACATGAAATACTCCAGTATGAAAATGTACTAGTTCACGAAACCGGCGCCAGAGTTAAACCTTAGACGAACTAACTCCATTTACAAAGTTAAAAAAAGAGTAAATAGAAAGTAGACTTGGCAATGTCGCTTGATTTTCACGAGTACCAACCTGCGTCCGTTTTAAATGAGAGAACTTGATAAACCTAAATCATGGCTAACCGCGATACTTTATAAAAGTGAATGGAGTATAGTAGCATGTATTGTAAAATTTATTTATAGAAAAATATTTTTTCAAATGGGAAAACCTATATTTTTTCTAATACATATTTCAATAGACCTTGCTGATGTCAAAACATTGGAACTATGATCATCGTTACTTGATGGGGAGCACAATAGAGGTAGCAATAGAATGTATCCCAATTACCAAACTATAAAGGTTCAGGAGGAATTACCGACACTAAGATATGCTACCTAAAAATGTTGAAACAATTTTTCGAAAATGCACATTTGCGAAAATGATTTGCATGTTTACGCACAAACATACTCAATCCAGATATGCCAACCGATCAGGTCTTACACCTATGCTGTCTCTAAATTAGTTGTCACAAATATGGTTGCTCACTCCACTACAACATAAAATTTAAAGCATGATCAAACGCTGAGCTCAAAAATCTGTCATGAAGTTCATCTATATTGGGAAAAGTAGAATTCCATAGGTGGCGCTCTGAAATGTCGATGTCATCTTAGCAAAGAGTAAAACAAATCAGATGCTGTATAAGCCCTTTGATATTCAAGTGGTTTTATTTTGCTGTTTTTGTTATTTTCAGTGTGTTTTGTAAAACTTTTGGTTTTTCTATGATTGTGCTTTAGTGCTGTTAAACTAAATTTTGACTCCTAATATTTTTATTTTTGAAGAAATAGGTACCTGTGGAGTGTGGTTGATGTTTGTGAAAAGTACAACAAGCGTTCAATTAACTATATATCGGCGGAAAACTTCTTCTGGACGACGAAAAATGGAAAAATAGGCGATTTGCCTTCGATATTTCGCCCCAAAATTGTCGATCGATTCGAAAATTCCGAAATTAATTCGGAACTATTTGGCGGTGCATCGACTTATTGGGATATTCGTTTCGGGATTTTTCCCTTTACGGCTATTGCAACCAAATACAGAACAGTTTTGATCATGCAGCGATATCATTCATAAATAATAAGTATAAAACTTTAAGAAAGGTACACAAAAAATCAAATTCGATCTGCAATGAAGACAAAAAATAGAATAAAAACAATGCAATACAAATTATTTTACTCGTTGCTTCAATTAAATTTTTTTCCGCCAAAGGTCTCATTGAATTCTACTCCGCCCAATATATAAAACAGAGTTGTTGGTTACACCTTTTATAACTCGAGATCGGATGGACTGTTTGTTATGAAACTTCATTTATGGATTCGTCTACTGTCTGGTTATTATAAAATACATTGAAAAATCCGATGAAAAATTTGCTTATGTAGGAAATGCTTTTCCTCCTTTTTAATAAGGCCATTAGGTGTCGCTACAGTTAATGGCTCTTATCTAGACACTGTAGCGTAGTCGTGAAGGTACTATATTTGATATTATCGCCACTAGATGGCGATGTATATGTATACTATTATTGTGTAATTTGCATAGAACTCATAATAACATGGAAGGCTATTATCAGATCAAAAAGCGGGTAAAGATCTCAAGTTGGTGGAACAGTGAATTTATACCGGAATGTCAAGTAAATCGGATTGTGACAATCAACATCAATCGTGAGTCGTCCACTTTCATCTTTTCTCTATATTTCTGAAATGTTTTTGATTTATGTTTGGGAAATAAAAATATTTGCGGAAATAATTGAATTCAAAATTGCCCATGATTTGTAATTGACATATTATTTTTGTATTTCTGTTTTGTGTGACAGCTCATATCCATGGAAAAGATGACAGTTGGCAGATGGTATTTGACAGAACTTTTATTATGCCTAATTTATCTCCTGCTTAAAAAAAATAGCAATGGTAAGTTATGCAACTTTAACGGGAGCTTGATGTAGAATCAACTCGATTTGACAGTTCAGAAATCTAACCAAGCCGTTGATCTCCGATCACTGGTGATTACGATTTGTGAAATCCACCGAAAGTATAGGTACCATTTAGACGAAACAAAGTTCGCTGGGCCAGCTAGTAGTGAATATATTGAATAAATCAACTCACCTTCCTTCCTGTCTGGCGATTTTCCTCACTTCATACTCGTTCATGAGCCTTTTGTCAATCTCCGGAATGGCCTTTTCCACCGCCGTCTTCTGTATGAACGCACAAGCTATTTCCATATTGTCGGTCGCGATGATCAAAGAGGCCTGTTCTACAAGCTCCTTCTGCTGCATCGTCGGTGAATTCAGTGTGTTCAACAAAGCTTGTTTACAATTCGTGTTTATTGCACTAAGCAACTGGTCTCGACATGTTATCATGGCCATACCAGCTGTTAGGTTACGAACCATATAATGAGCAGCCATCCTCATTCGATTCTCATCGGGATCTAAAGCAAAATCTTTCCTGATGATGTTCTCACAGGTTTGAATGGATATTTTAATTGACCTGTCCACAACAGGACCGATCCATTCCTGTACTGCACGTTCGATAGCGGGTTTGACCACCGATTTCAATTGAGGTGTTGTTTGGAATAGTAGTATATTCTGATTGATAACAGCATATGTATTCAATGCACTCATGCCAGCCAGCTGAATATCACTGTAACTGTATTTTGGTTCGGGTGGTGCTGGTGTAGCAGATGTTGGAGTCGTATTCGTCGGCTGGCCAGGTCCAATATTCGAAAGATCAGATTCAGAAAGGTTCACAACTTGTGTGGGAGCAATTTGTGACATTGAAGTTTCCTTCTTGTTTTGCTGAGATAACTGATATTCAATCTTTTTGACCCTTTCTGGATCTTTGAGATAGACAGCGGGTTTTAAGGAACTCACTTCAATCTCCAAGTTTTTACACAGAACTTCGATTTCGAATTTAAGGTTAAGCTTTAGATCCTGTTCTTGATGTAATTCTGCCAATACGTTCATTATAGCCATTGTCCAGGGATTCGGCGGTCTGAAAACTTTACTTTTCGCACATGCCTCTAAAACTTTGGCTACAAATGGCACAACATAGAGCAATTCCTGAGATCCTTTATTGTAAGCCTCAACAAGCAATGATTTGAGGTCGAGATCATTCTGGAGGATAGGTCTATTCCTCCCTAGCGTCAAAATACCCAGCCAGTGTCCCAAGTTCTTTAGCAGTGAACGATCAGAAAAATTAGCGATTACCTTATCAGACCTCAATAAAACTCTAATATTCCTGTGAGTTTCTTTTGTCACAAGCTTGGTGACTTCAGGCACTCCCAAGGTATCGAGAAAATTTGAATAAAGGCCATGGAAGTTCAGTTCGATAGTTGCTCTCTTCATAACCAAATACTGAAAATAAGTTTGCTGTCAGATTTGATGCTTCGATTGATTTATAATTTTTGGATGAACCATCAGCTATATCAGAAATTCAAATTGTGAAGTAGCGATAATTTTTAGAATTCACACGAATTTCACAGTTTTTGCACAATGATTTGTGTATGGGTTTTATTTATGGACGTTAGAATTTGTGGGAATCCAAGAATGAAATGGAAACAACAAAATTGTATCGTCAAATGAAACTGCACTCACAGACCTTATAACATGGATTTCGATATGTTGAAACTTGACATTTGAAGGACTTTGTTGATTTTTCTGAAGATATAAATAGTATCGAACTCACCTGGGATAACCATGGTCTGTACTCCTCCCCTAAAACCTCTCTGAGTTCGTCACATTTTGTTTTCAAATTGAGCTGACTCAGATTGTTGAAGACAAATGCTGTTTTTTCTTGTATGCTATCAGGAGGTACAATTATTTTTTCTTCTTTTTCCGTGGCTACTAGAAGGGTATCTATATTTGTGGCATTAGCAATAGATGGACGGGATCCCAATGTACTTGTTGTAGTGGTACTTGATTTACTAGGTGCAGTAGAGCTGACAGCTGGAGTGTTTTTATAACCTTGGGTAACTTGCATGCTGTTAGGTGCCAACATGGTAGCCAGACTAGCTGGTAAGATAGGACCTTGAGGTTTATTTGGCGGTTCTAAGCTCTGCAAACCATACTCTACATATTCTTGGAGATGAGGTGGAAAGTCTGAGAAATGAGATATAGCTCTGACATGCTCGCAATATTTATGGTATTCCTTTAGCCGAGATTTGAACCTATCAAGCGCTGCTATGCCAAAATAATACATTTTTGATCCTTCAGGCTTTTTCAGTGCATCCAACACAAAGCGAAGAGCTAGTCCAAGGGCCACATATGATGTAACAATACCCCTTTCTATTATTCCACCGAACAGCTGTGCTGTTATGTGGAGTTCCTTGTCAGGATATTGAGGAAAGAATTTATACTCTTCAAATAAGTTCCTTAGCATACAATTGAATACCTGCAAAAAAGATAAAAAAAAAGATGAACTTCCGTTAAGCTTACAAACTAAATATTTATTTTATTGAAAAACATTTTATCTTTCAGAATAACAAAATTTTGGGAATATTTGAAGAAACAAAATCTCAACCACAAATATGGCAGCATTGAATTACCATCACAAAAAGAAATTCAAGGGACCAAATCTGTAGAATCCATCAATAAGCTGGAGAGGGTGATGAGGAAACCTCAGAATTCTTATCCACTGCACTGACAATGGCGGGCGTCGCTTATTCGATATATTTTTTTAAGGGCCGCTTGCACCGTATGACAAAACTTCAGATTAAATGCAAAACCTCGATTAGTGTCTATGATTCTCTTGCACCGTGTCGTAATCCTAGTTTAACAACCCTAACTAACGCTTAAAGATAATCCTCCGAATTGGGAGGATTAAATGGAAGTTTAACGATAAACTTTGAATTCTAACCCTACATTCATGGATGACACAAGTCAGGCTTGTTTCAAAAATGATGTTTGATTATAAATCAAATTGAAAAGAATAATGACTGAAGTAGAAATTATAGATTTTGGTTCTCCTAGGCGTAGATATGAAAGATCAAATTGGTGTGAAATGAAAAGCACACACAAGAATGAATAACTGAACTAAACATTAACGGTCGAGGTATATTTTGAACTGAACAAATCCATACATGCCTAATAAAGTTGGAGGTACAGTTCTTCTGATATGTAGAATTATTCTTTAATTCACTGTGACACATGGTATCATTCAATCGGAACCAATATTATTATCAATGTGTTGAAATGAAAGTGAATAAATATTAACAATTTTTCCAAGATGCATGTTTATTGAAAAAATCACATATTTTCTTATAGATGTTTGCCTATTATCGAAAATCAGGTTTGTTCATGCTTTTCGATCATTTCTTTTCCTCTGTTATACGACAGAGAATCCATGAGTTTATCATATTTTACATCCAAATCTGAAGTGGTAAGTGCTTCGACAATTAGAGTTTCGAACCAGGTATATTTTCATTTGTGAAGGACGTAGAATATTCCAAAGAAAGATGTCAACTTGTGCAATTGCATCGGTTTTTACCAAAGAAATTCGTTATTACAAACTCTTTCAATTTGCGAAACGCTCGATATCAAAAAATGTCCATCGAAACTGTCAAAGCATAGAAAGGGATAGAATAAACAACGTGAAAATAGGCACAAGTACCAATTTACGTAAAAATAACCAGATTTGTGGATTAACATTAATCTAGTTACATTCAGCCTCGGTGCAAGCCAAATATTTAATCCTGGATTAAATAAATTAATCGACGCTTAACTAACTAACGCTTAGAACCAATACGGTGCAAGTGGCCCTAAAACTATGTAAACCATATCTTTAAACGCGTTACTTTTTTCATAAAGAAATAAGGACGTTCGCTTGTCGAACCATGTATGAAAAATTACAATGTTGATCAGAATGAAATAGAAAAAAAAGCATCAATGAATGATTCAAGCTTCTTTCGTATGGAAGGGATGTTCTTATATTAATATTCAAGGTTTCGTCCAATAACTCTCAACATCTAATCACTATGCCTTACCAAGATAACTACTGAAATTGCGATTACTAGCTAAGGTATAGTGATTTTAAATTTGTTTTATTTGAAAATTAATTAAATGAGAACAGAGTTCTTAGTATTATAATGACTTACCTCCCTTTCCCTCTTATTGCTTGATTCTTGGAATCTCTTCAGCATATCTAATACTTCATCAATTGTCAAAGTAGGATGTGGTGGATGATTATAAATTCTCTGAAAATAGCTATTCGCTTCGTCCTCGATATCTTTTGAAACATTTGGCGAAATTTCTGGGAATAAATTATAATCTTGAAGTCTGCCTTTGTCCAAAGTAGACGACGGACCCATTCTGCCAATATTGTTGAGTTGATTCACACCTAAAACTAAAGATGCACTCGTACCAACAGGTCCTTGATGTTGCATTTGAATCATTGAAAACGGACTATTGGACGTTCCTGCATTGAGTATTCTGGAGGGGGACCCTGGTGAAGGAACAAGTGGTCCTAGCCCACTCTGAAGATTGAACGGTGTACTAGGAGGTCCCCCTAAATTCATATTAGCTAAATTTGTACTGAGGCATGGCATTGGTTCGACTGTTGTGTGATTATAAATTTGTCCTGCTAAAGCTGTTGCATTGAAGGCACCATCAACCCGCGGTCTAAGGATAGCTGGTTGTTGTCTACTCTTCATTAACATTGAACAATGATTAGATGCAGCAAGAATGGCTTCATGACATTCTGGACCAACACTGTTCAAAGTATTTTGTAAACATAGCACCATTGTTGTTATTGTTTCGGTAGGCAAAGGTGCTGTTTTTGTGAGTGGGTCATCCAATTTACCGATAATTTGTGGATACCGTCTGTGCAAGAATTTTAGACAGGCTGTGACGAAGGGTTCTCCATGCTCTCTTATTTTATCAGCAAGCCACTTTTCTAATTTCAAATATTCCCTTCTGGACGCCAAACATGCCAAGTCAATGATGAACGGATACGATTGTGCATTTTGGGCATTAAGCAACAATGACAAAGCCTTCAAATCTTGGGCAACATCCAATATTCTAGAAAGTCTTGTCTGATCACAATCCCCTCTCACATACCATTCTGCCATTGCGTGCATAATAATAGGTCGACTGTTAATATTTGTCGCATGCCATGCATGATGTAAAATGATAGCCGAATTTGGATGATTTACAAGGAAAATTGGAATCAAGCTGGTCAATAGTTCTTGTCTGAGAAGAGTCACAGGTCCTGAAATCTGTAGTAAGGCCAACACTAATATATCTGGACAATTGTGCATTGGAAACTTGAACAATTCGAATACCTGGTTGAATAAATTTGATTCAGATAAGTTCAGTAGTAATTCAACGAGATTCAAGGACTTCCAATTGGCCAAATCTTTATTATCTTGTTCTGGAGGTGTTTTGAGTATATCCACTGTCACTGATATGCATGGAAAATCAGCAAAACAGAATATATCCGAATTTTTTAGTATTGCCTGTATTAAAGTGTATTGACCTTCTACGTTATTCCACCTCCTATATAATTGGTCAATGGGGAATGCATTTTCAAGGGGGTATCCAGGACTTTGTAAACCCTGACGAAGTGCACTTATTAACAATATTAAACCTTGACGATCTTTGATCACAAATTCGGGATGATCCAGTTCTGAAAAAACATTTGTCCACTGAAAGTTGGGCACGCTTTCTTTCACTGTTTGAACGAATAAATCTATGTTCCATGACGTTCTAACTTCACTTATGGTAAATGAACTATTCAAAGAGTCTTCAAGGCCACTATGGGTTCGACACATAACACTTAAAACCCGAGCTACAATGGAAGGAGATATGTCCCTCCCCCCCAACTTCATCAAGTTGGTTCGACATTCTTCAACACTAGATGTGAAGCCATATCCCACCTCAGATATGACATCAGCTAACGATGTATCTAGCAAACCCCCGGATGAACCGGGGCCCTCGGAAGACATATCTGGAGCTAATTCACACTGTTCAGGGTATACCAAAGGCGCGAGTACTAACGGTAAAGTGTCTAAAGGGAAATCACGCTGTAATGTATTGAGGAACGCTTGGTGTATATCGTTTGAAAGTCCAACGTCTTTTGGCTCTTTTAAGATTGAGGTTAAAATCAAGTTAAAAACTTCCGGGGATGTCTCATGTAAACCACCCTCGTGCTGTTTTCTGCTTCCTTCTGTGTCAATGAAAAATTGCACTAAAGCTGGAACAGTATCTCGTAAATGATTGTGGCCTAAATTGGCTACTTCACTATTGGGGGAATGACGAAGGGCGAGAGCAAAAACAACTTCTTGAACAGCTGTGAGGCGAAGGCTCTTGCACAATTGCTGAAAAAACTGTGTCCCAAATCTATTGTTCTAGAAAATAAAGAAAAAATGGGGAAATTTCATGTGAGAAAAGAAATCAACATACTGCCAGGGTTTCCTTAACTCATGAATATACTCAATATCAGTATTGAAACAAATTTCTGAAATTATAAAAGCATAATGTCATTGAAATAACAAGACCAACGCTCGTTATGAAGGTTGGGCCTTAAGATTTTAAATGGCTATAAAATCGAAAGGCCTTAATATTTTTCAATGGTTGGACATCTATTTGAAAGGTTGTTTTATGAATTTTTAATTGTGAAATACAACTTCGGTGAAATGTCCTCCACGGCTGGATTCACAATAATACATTCGATCCACCTAATTGTTGAGTACATTTTCGATGGCTCCAGGGCGAGAGCTACTAATCAATGTTTTTTAACGAAATTGAAGCGGAACACGTGGACGATATTTGGTTTTCACAGGACGGTGCTTTGTGCCATACAGCCCACGGTTCAATGAATCTTGTCCGCGTTATCTTCAAAAATCTAATAATCATTCATTGAACTATGTATTCTCTTTGAGGAGCGGTGAAAGATAAATGTTCCACAAAAAAATTTTTTATTTAACAAACAAAGTGCATAAAACAACCTTTCAAATAAATGTCCGAAAAATATTGAGCCGTTTTTTTACAGCCATTTCAAAATTAAAATCTCATATAAACCACCGATATTTCCAAATCATCGCTATTTAATAATAATAATAACAGCATTTTATTGACCAAAGGCCAATTGGCCATCGACAAAGTCTGTCCAGCAGCCATCGATATTTATTTTACATTACTATATTTTTAAACATATTCAATATTCCAAAAAACACATAAGTGCATAGTGAAAAATTTCAATAGATAGCTTAATAGCATCTCGTTTATTTGCAAGTTGACATCAAAGTGTGAAGAGTTTTTATCCAATTATGCACTGAGAATCAATTTAGTCTGAATTGCAGCCATAAAAATCTTGGATTATTCAAATTTCTCTAAAAGCTCTGAAAAAACTTTCAACAGCATTTCTAGATTCATATTCAATAATATCTAGGGTTCAATTGAAGAGAAGTAGAAGACTACATAGGAGTAAATATCCTATTTCTGTTAAGTGAAAAGCATTGTGAAAAATATCTCATCAAACTATAGCTAAATCTAAAATGTTTGCAATTACAGAATATCGAAACAATATGCCAATAATATTTTCTACTTACTTCCATTTATATAAAGGCCTAATTCCAAAAATCTCATTCCATCAGTGAAGTGAAAAGTCAAAAGGGGAATTTATATGATTGGGTGGAATGATAATCCCCAAAATTTGGTCATCTAGGTTGAAATTTATAAATATTTTCTTTTTGTTGCATTCTACATTTATTTCATTACAGAATTTATTATAAACTCAAAAAAAGACACAAAAGTTAGTGAAACAGGAACTGTCAAAATATAAGGTCTAAAGCGGCCCCTAGACGGTCAATCATGAATGACAGTCTGACTGAACAATAGGATTGTCAATCCTGCCTTCAATCTTGAAGCCCCTACACATATCATTCAAACTGACAGTCTGATTGAAATGACTTCAGCTCAGTTGAAATTTAAACACCAAATAGTACGCTTCTAATTATCATTAGGATAATGTCTCCAAATGAAAAAAGTAAAGATAAGGCTTGTTTGGCCATTATCCTTGCATTGGGCACCAAGAAGACAATAAAACGTCTTTCACTGTGGCATTTGGCTTTATTTCTTTATATATGTTGAGGAATTTTCCCAATGCAACATTTTTTTATATTTATTCATGTACCTGGGATGGGATTTATTCCACAATTCGGGGAAAGATTCATAAACACTTTGAACCTTTGAAGGCAGTTTCGATTGTCAACCCTTTGATTGCATTAATAAGACTGAGGAAAAGAATGATAGAATCACTACACCACCATTCAGACTGTCAGTCTCCCCTCCACTAAACGTGATTGAACCTCGGATTTTAAAATATTTGGAAATTCGTCAGTCCATTCATCATTCCATCAGTATAGACCTTACACCTTCAATCGGAATGTCAATCTTCGCTCTGATTGTCATTCCGAATGATCGTGTAGGGGCCCTATATGATTTCCACATTATATGATTTCAAAAGCAAAGATTATTTGTTCAAAAGATTACATTTTGATCACAGAACATTAAAAAACTGGTGCAACGACTCCTAAGGCGCTGGTCTCCCTGAAACGCGTCCGTCGTCGGTCGCGTTTCTGCCCCGTACAACTTCCTAGTGATACATTTGAAAAACCATAGATACGACCGTATCCACGAAAATTGTACGGGGCAGACCCGCGACCGACGACCGACGCGTTTCAGGGAGACCAGCGCCTTACTAAAAATCGTGACCAAAATTTGTAAATCAAAACGGCACTCCAGATTCGAGTTTTTGTGCTACTTCCGGAACAATATTTTATAGGTCGTAGCGCTACTGCGGCAATGGAAAATAGCGCGACCCCTTTCGGGAGAAATGAAAAGCAGCACAAAATCTCAGATTTTCGATCGACAAGAAAGTCTTAAGCAAAATCTGATCAGTGCCAACACCAGGTATTCTATGCATCTATACTGAGCTATATGAATTCCTACAAGAGTCCGTTTTCAAGCGAACACCTTCAAATTCATACGCTTGTAGAAATATAAAGGCGTAAAATTTCAAAAACTGCTACATATTAGAGCAATTTTACTGCTCAATACCAAACTTCACTCGATCAGATAGGATGATATTCATCAGTGAATGAAAACTTATTGTCTAAGAGCATTTTTGGTAAGTATAAAATACAGACATCTGGCAAAAGCATAACACTCTGAATATTGTATACAAATAAATAGCTGTGGCGGAATTATTTTTTTTTATTTGTCTTTTTCTTATCTGCTTTCCAAATCGCTCTCATGGTCGCCCCACTATGTTTTAGACAATAGACGATTCTTACTGAGATCAAACAAAGATCATTATGAATTAAAAATATATCCTGATTCGTCCTAATTGAGAAAAAACCTCAGTAGAACCTATTAGCAAAAAAAAAAGACAGAAGGCTAATTCCGGTTTTCATCTTTCACATTCTCTTCTCCAAATACACTGTTATGTATATGTGGTTAATACAACAGGTTCTATACATTTTCAAAGACATTCAGGTAATTACCTGACAACCTCCAAGAGGTACAAAAGAATCTCATGTAGAACTGCCAGTGGTCATCTTCTGACATTACATATTATGTCCAAATATAGATGCACAGAAATACCTGGTGTAATGACTCCTTACTAGAAATCGTGACCAAAATTTGTAGATCGAAACGGCACTCTAGATTTGAGTTCTCTAATCAGTGCCAACACCAGGTATTCTATGCATCTATGTCCAAATAGTCAGAAAATATACATTTTAACAATAGTGACTCAGTTTAGAACTACATTTTCAGAGGACGATTTACCCCTGAGTACGAAAATGTATTGTTGGACAATAACGAATATAACATAATAAATTTAATTATTGGACAAATATTGAAATCTGAAATTTTAATGAATGAAGAATTTAACAATAACCATTTTTATACTTATTACAATGGTATTCAAAATAACCATTGTTATACTTATTACAATGGTATTTAATTAATTATGATCAAATGAACATATAATTTCCAGGCAACTCATTCTAGGTTTAAGAACCCAATACCATAAGTATAAATATAAAAATAACTTCATAACAGGCCAGATAAAACAAATATTCATGTCGATATTTCTAATAAAACTTTATTTTGGAATCTTTCAATATACCTACTTTGTGAGTACCTGAATCATTCAAAACTTAATTGTGTAAACAATTATAAATTCAAAGTTATTCAGTTAGAAAGTTGAGATACTTCAGCACCATGTATGTATGTTGAATTTAGAAATCCCTGGCAATATTCTAAAATGATGGAAATGAAATCACTCACCTTTGTATTTGAAACTTGGTTATTTACAGTGTAACAGACAGATGATATCAGTGAAGGTTTAGCCAATAAGCTTGAACACTGCTCCAGTAATACTTGATTCAGAGTAGAAGAAGTTGATACTTTACTTGTAGATTCCAAAAAATCCACTGATGAAAATAGGCATTGGAGCAAGTGACGGTCCGCCTCTAGACCAAACGAAGAAATTAACTGAAAAAATAATGATTTAGGTTAAAACTCAGATCTCACGTTCTATTAAAAATCTGAATATGAATGATAAGATATGACTATTGACAAAAAATCATAAAAAAATTGACAAAAACACAACACCTTTGTCTGCTCACTGGCTCAGTCGGTAAGAGTTTATAAAAACAGAACATGGCGGACGCAGTGTATTGTCAATTACACCACAATATGTTTAAGAATCTTACCTTCGTTAGTTCTGCAACTACTTTTTTCTGGTTCTTTTTATTCAAGGATGTAACTAAATAACTTATTTGTGACAAAGTAAAAGACAACGAGTCTAGGTTCATAGTTCCATGAACTCAGCCTCGAAAGCTTCAAACAGGTTTGAAGCTCTCTTAGGAATTCTTGGGGCTTCTATCCACAAAGTCTTATATTTTTTAAAGAAATAACAAGATCTACAATGGTCCAAGACCATCATCGATATTTTCATTAACTTTTCTGCTTAATTTCCACTAATCATCATTTATATATAACGAACCACCTAACGCACAACACAACAGTCAACACATGCACTTGGTTCCTCAAATTTCGTAGTGAGTCGGCGTGCGTCAATGTCAAATTCATAGAAAAGCGAAAACTCATAGAATAAATAAAGTCAATGTCAAATTGCCTATTTTATTGGTCTCTGTATACTAGTTCTGTGGAGCAATCTGTGGGAGTATCACAGAACACAAAGCATCGAATAGATGCATAGAAACTGAAACTCTGGTGTAACGACTTTTCCTAACTGAAAATCGTGACCAAAAATCGCGGTCGTGGCGGTACTGCGGCAATGGAAAATAGCGCGACCCCTTTCAGGAGAAAGGAAAAGTGGGACCCCTGCTCAGATTTTCGATCGACAAGATAGTCTTAAACAAAATCTAATCAGTATTACTCCAGGTATTCTATGCATCTATCATTGAATCTGAGATGTCTAAACACACCCAATTCCAAAAGCCAAGACTCATCAAGAGTTGTAGAGCCAATGATGATGATGATGACCCAATTCCAAAAAGCACTGTCGTGAAGTCAAACAAATAGCCTGTGATCCTGGATCTGTTTTCCTTATACCGGTTCGGAAATAAAAGTTGTGAACATAGCCACTACACACTACAGCGTCAAACGAGTGAATGAATAGGTATTGTCTAGTTGATCAATAAAATAATCAAAACCCTCGGCACGATACTACAACGAATAAATGACCGACCCCATGTCCCCACTCAAGGGCATAGGAACTGCAATCTGCATCGAGACTCTAGAGAGTGCGAAAGCGAATCTCCCCCTCTTCACCAAGGGCGGATATAGCTGTTTTTCATGGAAGGGGTAATAACGATCATGGGGGGGTAATAACCATTGATAACCATTAAATCAGGTACATAATGTATGAAATATTTTATGTGCGCCACTTTTTTCTCAGGTCTTCGATACTCATGGAGGGGGGTAGTTACCCCCAGTACCCCCCTCCCCCGTAAATCCGCCCTTGCTCTCCACGGTCCTATGAGAGAGATCAGTCATTCATTCGTTGTCATATCGCGCCGAGGGTTTTGATAATTTTATTGGTCCACCAGACAATATTTTTTCAGTCGTTTAACGCTGTGGTGGTGGGTATGTTCACAACTTTTATTTCCGAACCGGTATATGTGTTCTGTGTCTGTTATCTCAGAAATATTGGAATTGTTATTTCGATAACTTGCTTCAATTTCATATGTTTCTGATTGAGAGATCCGTACAAAATTTTGCTCGTAGCTGGAATAGGCCATTCTCCTTACTCCTATTCTCCATCTGAATCCAGAATTTCATCTCGATCGAATCTATAGTTTCGAAATTATCAGGAAAACAGACTTTCGACAAGGACCGTCGAATTGAGCCCAATTCAAAGAGAACAAATCCTGAAGCTGGCATCTTCAGACAATCGAGCTGGGGAAACATCTAGAATAAATAAAAGACGGCCGAAATGCTCGAAGAAACAAGTTCAAATGACAAGGACCCGCTCCTTTCAAGCTGACAAGCGGGGCTATTCACTAAGCAAAGTTGTTATGGATAGCAACTGTAAATCGTCGTTATCCCATGTAATAAGCATGGGATAACGACGATTTACAGTTGCTATCCATAACAACTTTGCTTAGTGAATAGCCCCGAAGATCGGAACCAACCCTGAACATTTCAAGTTTCTAGATATCGACATTGTTTAAACAATGATATCGAGGATGAAAATATGCCACTGAAATATGTTCAGTTCCGTCAGAGACAACCTGTTGTCTCTGATAACATTATTCATGTACAGTGACTATATTACCATGGTAATTAACTCACATTAACTAACTGATAATTTTCTCAAATTCATTATTTTCCCGAAGTAAATGAACATTTTTTAGAAATGGCAACGTTGCTTGTTCAACTGACAGAAGAATAACAATAACCTAACATTTTCAAAATATACACGGTGAAATGTGTCAGAATTCCATGGCCAACCGGTATACTTTATAAAAGTGAATGGAGTATAGTCATAGTTGACGGTTGTCTCTGGACCGGTGTCTTTCAACAACTCGGTACCCTCGTTCGTTTCGAGAGGGTCATATTCAACAACTACGTCATTGGCATGCTTCGCAGCTTCGCTCATAAAGGCCATTTCGAATTTCGATGAGTCCATATGGGCGGAGCTGGGACGACATGTAAAACTCATCCCGATCCACAATTTGTAACAACGCACTACAGCCTCCGTTTACGGTGCTCAAAAAGATTGGAAAAAGCTTGTTGGTACTAAATAATTCCCATGGCAATCCTGGTAGGGGGTGATTGATTTGGAACTGACAAATCTATGATTTCCAATTTTATTCTTCATAAAGACTGATTACATCAATTTACAAACAACGAATAAAAATATTTCAGCAATTACTCATTGATAACAGAGTTAAATAGGACAAAAGTTTTAGAAAATTCGGATTCATTGAAATATTGCACGATTCATAATAAGTCAATAAAACATGTTCTTGAAGTGTATTTGTAGGGTATAACGATCACAGGGGGTAGAATGGTAGAAAACAAACGGTCGCGGCTTGTCATAATGACTTGAAGAGAAACACACTATGTACTATGTAGGTACTAGGTACAGTCGAAAATTGTGTTAGTTTACCTTATGCCTTAGGCTGTTCGAATTAGAAGTGCTAAAAAAATAACTTGAAAACATTGATACCGAATTTCAGTCCACCTGTGCAGCTGAAAGAAAGTAAATATTCGGAGGTAGAATATATACATATACATATAAGTATAAAAACATAACAAATTTCGAGTACCTTATTTCTTCATTTCATTGCAATATGGTCTCTGCTCTGACCTTAACCAATTATTGTATTCGACGAAATGGGGAGATTTATGTACCTGCCCACGTCGTTCTAATAGTTATGGCATTTTTGGGAAATAAGAGGTTGTATAGATCGAAGGTATGTAGGTACACAGACTTCTTTCTGTCAAACAATTTATTGGGAATACAAGGAAGAAATAGTAGTTTGAATATCTCCAGAAGATTATCTTCACTAAATCTTTCGTTCCAACGAGTTCAGTTCAGGAATCTATTCTCTAGTATGGCTCTTATTCATTCCATCTTTTACATTATATTGTCACGTGCACGCAAATATCTTTTTGTCCACTATTCAAAGGATTCTTGAACTCATAGCCTAGCATTCTTCATTCTACCTTTGACCTTACTTATATTACATACATAATTATTATAGAAATACTAAATAGTAAATTAGTAAATACTCATTCAGTCGACTTCAAGTTTACGAAAATTGCCTGTGATTCCACACAGAGAATCTCCTTCTGAACCACAAGAAATTCCTCCTCTCTTCAGAGCACGAACTGCGCCCTCTTTCTCCCTTTGGGAGAAAAGATTCTCATCTACTTCCATCGTATCATGAGACATCAGAATTGGATGTGATGCCTTGAGTTCTCCTTTCCATAATTCTAAAACAACAATCAAAATAAATAATCAAAATAACGAAAATACAATAAAAACATAGAGCTTCGTACAAAATAACAATATATTCCGAAATTTGAGAGAATCCGTTTTTTATAGGGTGTTTAATCAAAAACTGGACAAACATATACATGGTGTTTCACAATAAACTGAACATTTACCGTGTAAATGACCCCGAGAAAGTCATGTTGCCTCATGATAGGTAAATACCTCGCTTTCGAAGTATAAGTGGGATACAGGATGTTTCAGATTTGCTGACGCCAGCTCTACTCTTGCTAATACCATTGTTTGAAGAGAAAACAATGCTAATATAAATAGTAACAATCGCACAAATGGGACGAGAATATATTTATTATGGTGGATGCGCTATCGAAGTCTGTTATGTTTTAATTCTTTTCAAACTGATCGAAGTATCGAATCTCGTTACTTTTATTCGATTTCGCTTCATATATTTTTTGAAGAATTATTTCTATTTCCTATAATAATTTTATATGGTGTTCTGAAAATGATGTCCAACAGGTATAACTTACCTATCATTTCAGCCATAGGAATGGTGCCTCCGTATTCTTTTGGTAGTACATCTCTTTCTAAATATCCGCTTTCTAAACAGTCTTCTATGCTGGTGTATAACCTCACCCTTTTCCTAATCTTTTCTGAAATAAGCGACATGCCGAAGTCTATTGCGAATTTCATTGATGGATGGGCATTTATACAATGAACCTCTTTGTGTCTCATGGGCAGTGTCCTCTGGAAATAATAATACAGATTAGTTGGATCATTGTTTATCGTTCGACTCTCTGCCAGTATTTGCATGAACGGACGCAGAATGAATTAACCATTATTAATATTTGTTGTTCTTAGAATTTAACTAATCATTCTTTCTTAAAAATTTTCCTCCGCATTTTGCCATGGTAGCAACTTTTACTAACTCATTCATAAAGCAGTCGTGGCCGAGCGGTTAAGGCGTCTGACTAGAAATCAGATTCCCTCTGGGAGCGTAGGTTCGAATCCTACCGACTGCGATAGATTATTTTTAATCAAAATTAGGAGGCAAAAAAAGATTCTATCGGATTATCGAAAGGGATTGTTGCTATTCCTTTTTTCATATGTTGAAATAGTTGCAAGATGTTTGTTTCTATCTTACCTCTCCGTTTTTCACAATACGAACAGCTTCTTTGATCGTGAAAAGTGTTAAATATGGAAAACCGACACCTTTGCCATCGGCAAAATGAACGAAACCTCGTACTTGGTTCTCTTCATCTTCCATCAAAGTTTCGTACACAATTCCATGGATGCGGCACATATCTCCTTGTGTGAATTTGTCCAAATCGAAAACTCCTTTAGACCGGAAATATGAAATGAAAACATATGAAAGATTGATACCATATCGAGTTTGCTGCTTATGTGCTTCATTAAAACCATTGAAAATTATTTTTACAACCAAAAATAGAATCCTAAACAACATTCAAGATGTCTAGAATGTGTTAAAACATATTAAGAACAATAAAAGACAAGCAGATTCGTCAATCATCCACTTATAAATCCAAAATCAACTTTGATTAAAATGTTTTTTTGTTTATTCCATCTGCAGTCAGCACATGGCCGTCGTTGTCAAAAGTAAAAAGGGGAATGTTGCCCTTTCTAGGTCGCAGGTAATTGACAGAAACATAAAATGGTTAAAATCTTGGCAATATTGAAAAAGGGCAAAAGGTCAGGAGCTTTTGAGCTCTCCTAGGTAGATTCGCAATTCGCATTTTCCAGTTGAAGAAATCAATCGAAAAAATTTCGATAGTTGTTGAGAAAAGTGAAAGCAGCCGTCGGAGAATCGTTCATGATACCGGATATTTTTATGTTTGTACAGAATTTTACATGTAGCTAGAAAAATTGGCACGGTTCCTAAAACTCGAACATTTTTGAGTCGTCGTGAAGCACTTTGTCGAACCGCACTACAGAGATTGGTGGAAAACTTTCAGCTGTTGGGACAAAAGTTAGTGACGTGAAGAATAAAACCCTTACACGTCGCTCAAGAACAGCCGAGAATATTGCTGCTGTCTGCTGTAGCCGAAAGAAAACCCAGGTTTGTCCATCCTCGTCGTTCTTCGGAATTACGTAATTCACGAAGATCATTACACCGTATTTTGCATAAAGATTTGGGTCTTAAGGCTTATAGAGTTCAGTGAACACAAGAACTCAGGCCCGGATCAACGATTTTTTCTGACCGGGGCAAAAATTCATGATGGTGCACCCCTAGGTTGGATATGAGAATTGAAAGCTGTAAAAATGTATATATACAGGGTGATTTTTTGAAGTGTTTCATTAGACGTATTCGAGGAAGGAATTTTGATACCAATTCAAAATTCTGTATTTTTGTTTAAGAGTACATGAACTTAAATTGTAAAATATTTTCAAGCGGAACCTAATTCCGGTTCTACCGGAAACGAATGTAAACTCCGTTATTTTATATATAATACCCTGTATATTTATACATATTTGAATTCTTCGTTCAATTCTGCACTGATTGATGTATGATATGCGCAACCACTTCAAGTGATCGTTGAGTTATAGCCAGATTGTCAAATTTGTTGACAGAAAGAGTGACAAATTAGTGATTATACCTACCTATCTCCATAATCCCTCATTCAGGTCGATTCTGTTCGCATCTTGTTATAACATTGCTAAATCTACAACATTGTTATAATTATAAAATATAACCAAACTTTGCTGTGATGGCAATATCTTTTCTATAACCATATTACTATTTCCAAACAGAATCGACCTGATTGTGAGAATTTCTTTTTGAAACATTGGAACAAAAGACAGTATGCTGATACTGCTTCTTGTATAAATTATCCCACCAAAAACATTCTGTAAAAAACTAGCCAAGTCTCGATGGAGCTGCTTGTTTATCTCTAAAAAGTAATGAAATCTAGACAAAGTCGTGCCAAGTCTAAGGCTCCTTACACTTTACAGAGATTTCTTTATTATTATAGTTAATGTTGTGTGACTTGGCCGTTGAACATTCTTTATACGTTGGTGAGTACAAGTCAATTTTGTTTACACGTAATGTTATATCTGTTGTAACCTATGTTTGTTAAGCGAGATAATAGCCCATACTGGTATTGGTAATTGGACGCAAGTGTCTCATTTTAGGCTGTTGTGGATTGTGCGACACATGCATTCAGCATTGACAATGACAATGCTGACTTCTGTCTCATCTTTTTGGATCGTCAAATCGACAACCGATCTAAAATGAAATAGACGTACAGACGGTCTATCTTCTATCAATGATTAGAAGTCCGGCTGTACTGGAAAAAAATTTTATACTGTTTGTTTCAGGCTCGCCTACACATAAGTATTAACACATAAGTATTATTGAAATACGTAGATTTATCAAGCCTTCCATTGACTGGTTATTGAATCAACGTTTTCCAAGTGGCAATTTTCCATCGTCAATGGGTAGCGTTTCTGGCGACAGATTGGTGCAATGGTGTCATGGAGCACCTGGTTTTGTACCCTTGTGTACCCTTCAACGGCCAAGTCACACAACATTAACTATAATAATAAAGAAATCTCTGTAAGGAGCCTTAGACTTGGCACGACTTTGTCTAGATTTCATTACTTTTTAGAGATAAACAAGCAGCTCCATCGAGACTTGGCTAGTTTTTTACAGAATGTTTTTGGTGGGATTTCACTTCTTTTTGTAGAAACGTGGGCATATTGATTTATTTCATTTGATTTTCTTATTTTTTCTTTTTAGGAGTAGATTTTTTATTAAAAATATTAATTTTCTTTTTTTCTTCTTTTCCGGTTCTGAACTATGGTAGAAAGAGCCTCCAAATATTCTTTATTGAATTCAGGGTCCTCGAAAACCTATAGTTTGATACCAAACTTGTCCATATAGCCCATCTTTTACCCGATTTTTTCCGGATATAATTCTTTCCCTTCCCATCTCACCACAGACTCATCTGATGATAACAATTGAAAAAAGGATAATAATCGGGTGATCAGTCTTATACACAGTGATAATTTTTACTGTCTCATTCATTGTTCCGGCCTAGCTTTCGGAAACCTATCGTTTCCTTGAATGAGACAGTAAAAAACATAAGACTGATCACCCGATTATTATCCTTTTTTCAATTTATATTCTACAGTAGGTATATTTTCACATATTGAGTATGATAACAATGCGTTTCTGAGCGCATAAACTTCCATGCATTATTGTGGTTGCACATTTTGCGAAGAATGATGTGATTTTGCGTGATAGCACGTGAGCTCAAGTGACGTGACAACAATGGTACTCCAGATTATCCTAGTTTTTATAGTTTTCCCTTTATGTGGCCATTAAACCCTAACTCTGTACCAAATTTCAGCTCTCTGAGTTCATGGGAAGTAGGTACTAGTTCTATTTTGATGATCATGAGTGAGTGAGTGTCGAAAATGCGAAACTTTGCCTTCGCTTAACTTCGGAACTGACTGACCTACACACTTGAAATTTTGGATTTTAAGTAGGTACGTGATTATAGCTCACTGGATGACGAAAGTTTCAGCGTTCTGGTCTAATCCAGAGGTTCTCAAATAGGAGCCTGAAAATGGTTCCAGTAAAGTATGGTACGGCAGTGTTTGCTTCGCGCTCGACTTGGCGGGGGCACTGCCGTGCCCCCAAATGAGGAAATATTTTACAGGGTGCCTGAAACAGGGCTTCAAGTGAGCATCAATGAAACTATGAGATGTAATTTTTTTCAAATTGCTCTTCGAAAAATTGTGCAGAACATTTCATGTCTTCAAAATCAGTAGTTTTGCCGTTATCGAATAAAATTCGAATTTCACGACTGCACTGAGGGCAGGTTTGGCTCTGTAAAAATCATTGATACGCTCTTTTTTTAAGTAGGCTATGTTAGAAATTGTCATTCTTACTTATTTTTATTGATCAAGCACTATGCAAAACATGCAATAATAATTAGGTACACTGGAGTGATATATCAAGTCAGTTCTTTATTTGCGGCGAATGATGACTAAATAAAAAAATCTTAGTTTTAAACTATAACAACAATTTTCTTAACAACAGAAAACTTTGACAGAAATTAAATAATAGCTATTATAATAAATTTTCGAAATGTTGGTCCCCTTCCCCCATAAGTATATTTATTAATTTTTCTACAAAGCCCATCTACTGTAGTAGTTCTCAACAATGCATTATAAATGAACGGACATCTTCTAACTATTGACATAGCCTATTTGAAAATTCTCTCAATAAACCTATGACTAGACAAAGAAACCTGGCTTTAGTCGTGAAATTCGAATTTATTCGATAACGGCAAAACTAGATACTGATTTTGAAGACATGAAATGATTAAATGTTTGGATCACTCTTACTTTTCTTACTAGTTTTTGACGAGCAATCGATCGGAATTTCAAAATTATTTGGTTACCATTTGAAAAAAATTAGATCTCATAGTTTTAATGAGGCTCCCTTTGAAGCCTTTTTCAGGCACCCTGCATAAAATTTCCTCATAACTTATACAAGAAGCAGTTTCAGCGTACTATCTTTTGTTCCACTGTTGCAAAAAGAAATTCTTATAATGAGAGATTTCGGAGATATAAACACTGATTTGTGACACTATTTCTATCAACAAATTGGACAATCAGGCTATAATTCAACAATCGCTTGAAGTGGTTACGCACATATCATACATCGAATCAGTGCAGAATTGAACGAAGAATTCGAATATGTATAAATATACAGGGTGTTACGATTTAGCACTAGGAAGTGAATTTTTTCCGAGAAAATCAAAAATAAAAAAATGTCGAACTCTGGTTGATTTTGGCGCCCCATTAAGCTGGCGCCCAGGGCACGCGCCCCGCTTGCCCCCGCCCTAGATCCGGGCCTGCAAGAACTCAAGCCGGCCGATCATCAACAACGTCGTGTCTTTGCAGATTGGGTCCTTGAAATCATCTTGAGTGATGAGACCAACTCGGTGGCTTCGTCAACAAGCAAAATTGTCGCATCTGGGGCTCGGAAAACTCAAAAGTTATTGTTGAAAAGCCTCTCTATCCGCAAAGTGTGACTGTTTGGTGTGGTTTGTGGTACTGCTAGGTCAATAGACCTTACTTTTTCGATAATGAGGCTGGAGCAAAAGTTACGGTGAATGGATTGCGCTATCGAGAGATGATTAATGATTTTTCATGGCCGGAATTGGATGGTATTGATCTGGACAACGTTAACTTTCAACAAGACGGCGCTACGTGCCACACAAGCAACGAAACCATTGATCTTTCACGGGAAAAGTTTCCGGAACGTGTTATCTCTCGAAGAGGTGGTCACACCGAGATCTTGTCATTTTACATTTTGCAATCTTTTTCCTTTGGGGCCATGTGAAAAAGTAGGTGTACACCAAGAACCAGCGTCGATTCAAGATCTCAAAGATGGAATTCGTGAGGCAATCGAGGACATGACATAGGGCCTCTTTGCGATTCGGTTATGGAAAATTTCATGAATAGGATATGGTCCTGTGGTCGTGGTGGTCATTTGGCTGATGTTATTTCCATTATTAACGGCATACCTTCCTCACAAACCTGAATACTGACAGATACTTGAAGCAGACTGTGAATCTCCACATGTCGGATCACTTCGCACAGACTCTGCAGGTTGAGATGTCTCCTGGAGTGGGGGGGGGAGAGGATACAGAAAAACGAGACCCATAAATGATACAAACAAGGGAATATTTTTACAAAAACTAAACGAATGTAAATGGGACTTTGATAATATGGACAATCCCTAACTGCTCTGGAGAATTTCACCGGACACTCATGGAGATCTATGAAGAATGCTTCCCAGAAAAGACCATCAAAGAAAACACACAAAGAAAGAAAAGGTTAGATAGCACTGAGCTCACAACATTAAAGAACCAACTAGACGCAGCTCACACAATTTTCTTGACAGTGAAAACTGAAGAGGCCCGAATGTTATACCAGAAACTGAAACAGAAATTCAGAGAACAGATAAACCAGTTGTCACGTCTGAGAGACATGTGGTGGAACAGGCTGAAAACAAGAGTGCTGCCTTGTGGGAAGTCATAAATTCAAAAATCAAACCGAACAGAAAGCAAGTTGATAGCAAACTAACAGCACGAATTATGAACGAATACTTCACAAGCCTAGGAAATTATAAAACCAGCTCAGTAAAAGAACGGACACTACACACAATGTTCCTGAAAAAGAAGAAAATAGAGAGATGTGAATCAATGTTTTTGAGTCCGACATCTCCTCAAGAAATAATTACGATAGTTAAGAAGATGAAGAGCTCAAATACTAGAGATATCTATGGCTTCAATGTGCCCCTGCTAAAAACTGCCATTGAATATCTGGCAGAGCCACTCAACTACGTTATAAATGAGTGCTTTCAAGCGGGCATCTTTCCAAGTGAGCTCAAGCTGGCGAGGGTACTACCCATCTACAAAAAGGGTAACGCAAACGAGTGTTCAAATTACCGACCGATTTCCATCCTGCCAACCTTATCGAGGGTGTTTGAAGCGCTGATCAAGAACAGACTGGTGACATATATCGAGGGACGAAAACTATTAAACAGTGGCCAGCATGGCTTCAGGCACGGCAGTCGGCAAATCAACAACCACAGCCTTGATCGAAATAGTGGAAGCGGTCTACGAGGCCTTCGATGACTTCGAGGAGGCATCCCTTACGTGCCTCGACCTCAGCAAGGCGTTTGATAGTGTGGACCACGAGATACTGCTGCGAAAGTTGGAATACCATGGATTGAGAGGGCCAATACTGGAACTCATGTCATCCTACTTGCAGGACAGATATCAGATGGTGGAGTGGGAACACAGCTGCTCCCCCAAGCTCAGAGTGGATGAAGGTGTACCTCAGGGTTCCATTCTGGGGCATGTTTTGTTTGTGATATATATGGATGACCTTTTCGCGAACATTGAGGCCGACTGCATCAAGATTTTTGCCGACGACACAAGCTTCGTTAATAAAATTGGGAAAAATGACGGAAACAAAAATGAGAAAAGTCTGAAGGACGCCAAGGAGTGGTTCGATGCGAATAACCTATCCTTAAACATCGATAAGACACAACAGATAAGGCTGACAACCAAAACAACCGAAAAAAACAACCTAACACTGCTGGGTTTCACCTTGGATACGGCGGTTTCGTGGTCTACGCATGTCGAGGAGTTATGCCGGAGACTGTCAACCCGGATATTCGCAATAAGGAGGATAGCACACCTGCTGGGCCCGTATTCTCGACAAGTGATCTTTCGCTGCGTATACGTTTTCTGTATTGTATTTATGTATACCAAACGTATACGCACCGCAAGATCACTTGTCGAGAATACGGGCCCTGGGTGAACGATACGCCCTTCTCACTTATCATGCGCACTTTGGCAGCTTGATGAACTATGGGACCATACTATGGGGCTCATCTGTGGATGCACATAGAGTATTCATAAAACAAAAACAAGCACTTCGTGTCGTGGCGGGGGTCCCACAGACCACCTCTTGCAGGGGTTTATTCAGGAAATACAAAATCCTCACACTGTATGGACATTACATTTATATCTGTCTGGTTTATTTCCATGAGAGACGACACCAGGTCTCCGCACGAGCCACCATTCATGAGCACTGCACCAGAAGAAGAGACCACTATGAACTGCCGATGCATCGCCTGAAGAAAACACAGCTCTCCCCACAGTTTATGGGAACCAAACTATATAACGCTCTACCTAACCATCTAAAACACCTAGAAAACTATATGTTCAAGAGAAGGATGAAGACATTCCTGATGGACACTCCACTCTATAGCATCGATGAATATTTTTCAATGTGTAAAACGGTTTGTCCTACAAGATGATTTTTAATGTCTTATACTTATTATTGTTATATATTGTATTATATTAGTGAAGTGTATTATTAACAAGTCATGTATGTTTTTGATGACAAATATATTCTATTCTATTCTATTCTTTAGAATGAAATAAACATCAAAATTAATCTAAAAAAATGGATTTTTTTTATAATACCTCTTATTGAAAAACCCTTCACAGTGATGTTACTGATGTTTTATTTTTCACGGTTATGATACTTTCTCTAAGTAAGAATCTACTGACCTGGTCTAGCTATTATGACCCGTCTTCCATTCTTGTCCCGTTTTGGGCTAGCGAACATGTATCCCAGATTGGTCAAGTCTATCATTTGGGGAATCCTGATGTCAAGACAGGAGAAGGCGACTCCAAAGGTCTGTCTTAGGAGAAGGTATCGTTCCAGAGCTATACAAGCTGATGTGACAATATATTTTTTGAAACGAAGGAAACGCAGGAGGAAACAAGCATCTAAAAAAAAATAAAAATCGTTAAACTGAATAATTAAAAGATAATTGGGCTTTATATTTATTGATTCTGATCACATTACCCATTCTGCAATTTTTAATTCTTGGATTCTGTTTGATCCATTCACGCATGGATTCGATTGCTGTTCTTCTACTGTGGTCATCTTCCCGTAACTCAACTTTGGCTATTTGTTTAGTTTCTTCAGATAGGGGACATACGTAATCGTCCTCCTCTGTCACCCATTTTCGATCACCCATTATTTCTGTTCTAGAACTAGATGTATTTATTTATCAGTTAACAGTTGTGGATAAATTTTTCTTCTTAAGTGTCAACGAATATTAAATCGTAATGCAACATAAGCATAATATTGAAAGTGCTGGATATTAGCTAGTTCCAAAGTAACATCCATGTCAATTTACTTCTTATACAAAGGACCCTGCACAAATCAAATGGGAAATGGATCCCAGTCGAATTGGCTGAAATTTGGATATGTTGTAGTTTATACATTTCTGGTCAATAGTCTCCATGGATCCGAGACCTAAAAATGGACAGTTTTTTCGGTATCGAAGGTCGAAAGTTGCGGTTAGTGCGCAATCAAAAATGAATTCCCATCTATATTACGCACGTTATCAGGCTATTCGCTACCCTTCAACTATACTTATTCAAACAGTGCTATATTCCGGAAACAGAACACAACAAGAAAATTAAAACCCTGCAGAAATTCACATTTAAATACATGTTTTAATTAATACCTAATAGATGGGAACTCATTTTTGATTGCGTGCACTAGTCGCAACTTTCAACCTTCGATACCGGTCTCGGGCCCATGAAGACTATTGATCAGAAAAGTATAAACTACAACATATCCAAATTTCAGCCAATTCGACTGGGATCCATTTTCCATTTGATTTGTGCAGGGTCCTTGGTTGTAAAATGACCAACTGAACCAACTGCATGGGTGTATCAATTAAATTTCAGTCTTTCAATCGATAACTAACCATGCACAACTTCAGCGTGTGCCATCTTGATTCTTGTGCAGTGAGCCAATGCTGTTTAATTAGAGATGATTCGAAATTGAACTATTGTACTGGTCTCGGAGTCTACAGTCTACAGATTTTCTTACAATTGATAAGTGATAACAGCCAAATAGAATATCATAGAATTAACTTATATAAAATAAAATAAAAACACAATAAAATGAAAATAAAATAAAAAATTTTATTTTATTCTTCATCACAATCTCAATCTTGCAAGTAGTTCTTGAGGTTATGGGACATCATCCTGATATTCTTCCAGTTTGTTATCTAGGTATCTTACGTGAGCTACTACGCTTTACCATAACTTCTTTAGGGTAAGTTTACAAAACAGTTTTGTATAGTTTATTAAGTGAGGTAAGTATGCTTTCGGAATGGTAATTTCAAGATTTCCTAAACTATTCGAAAATATACGAACTGATTTATTCAAAAAAAAGATATAGTTTTTTAAATATCTACCAATACGTAATATTTTAGGAAAAACTAGTCACCATTAAATTCTACGTTGGCAAGTGCTCCAGAAATGTTTCCACAGAAAACAGAAATGTTTGACAGGCAAAATGTAAGTGCACATATTTGTCGCCAAAAGCGCAATAGGAAATTCGATGAATAGAAATAATTGTAATAATTAGTACATTGTTTACCGGGTAGGAAAAGCCTCACATTCCTGGACGATTGTGAAGATTGCTGAGTCGAGGCGTAAGCCGAGACTTAGCAACACAGAATCCAGGAATGTGGCTTTTCCTACTAGGTAAACATACTATTTTTCCGCAAATCGTTTGAAATTCGAAAGATTTTAACCAATTTTGAAAAAAATTGCGAATTATTTCATTCATAAATAAATGGAGCTTTGAAATTCGGAATGGAATTGGTTGCGTTACTATGGACACGTATTGATGCTGAATTGTCAAACTTGATATCATATTAATTTAATTGCTGGTCTTTTCGGAGACAAAACAGTGTAAAATGATAAGTGATGAGATGATGACTTTTTCATTTCTGGGACTCCTCCAGAGCTGGTTGAGGCAGTGAATACTACTTCATTAGAATTATTGCCAAAGAAATCTAGAGAAAAGTACGAATATGCTTATGTAGAACACTGACAACTGTAAGGAAATATCATTTCCTTACAGTAAGGAAATGAATATTTCCCAACAGTTGGGAAATCTTGACTTTTTCTATGACAAATTTTGTTAGGAATGTCAAAATTTCCTAGCGGTTTGCGGAAAAATAATGTATTCCTAATTTTATATTTATTGAATATGGAAATGTGCGGAATTCCATAACAATATAAATAATATAAATACTCAATTCAGAAATAACTAAAATGTATTCCGACATTTTCTTGAGTAAAACAGAATGTCGTAAAATTTGACACAAGTTCCGTCCTATTAGGACCAGGAAGTGATGAAGAGGTGAATAAAACACAGTAATGCTTGTATCTCAAAAACAAATCACTAAATAATGGCGTAAGCTCCTTTTTTGTATGGCAAAACATGTTGGTGCCAACTTCTCGCCGGTTCATAATCATAAAGAAGTCATTTGTATGGCAAAATGGACACAACTTGTGCACATATTATTGGCATTTCCGCCAATCAGTGGGTGACATGCAACATTTTCAATTTGTCTGAAATAAATACTTTTTTCACTTTCTAGCCCTGCCACAGATAATAAAGCTCTCATAAGGACAATTTATTTTTTAAGTTTCTTATTAGTGTTCATATACTCCATACACTTTTATAAAATATCCCGGTTGGTCATGACTCATGACACATTTCACCGTGTATATTTTGAAAATGTTAGGTTATAGTCATCTTCCTGTCAGATAACTACGCAACATTGTCCTTTCTTTATAGAGGTCGTTGTAATTACTTATTTATCAAAATGTTTATTTACTTTGGGAAAATAATGAATTTAAGAAAATATACCTAATGTGATTTCAATAATTCTAAAGACCTGGCGAATGTTGAAGAAACTTTTTCCTCTGTTAATACCGGAAACATTTCACGTATATGAACATGGTTGGAAGATTCAATTATGCTATTTTCTTGTACGGAAATCATGAATCGAGTGTTGAAATTTCACTGAAAAATAATATGTACTCACTTTGTGATAGTTCATTCGAAAAAAGAATAAAAGTATCCGACAGAAAAACTTCTAAACGAACAGACGGACCTATGGGATTCCCCAGTTTTCAAAATTCTCAAGAAATAAGCCTACAGAAGACATTTAAATAACTTTAGCTTTGGCAACGTCTCTGAGAATTATTTTGACATTGGCGATATTGCACGAGTGCCAACCTGCATTAGTTTCAAGTAAAAAAACTTGATAAAGCTTAATCTTGGCCAACCGGGATACTTTATAGAAGTGAATGGAATATAGATGATTTTATTACCACTCGGAAGATATATTGGCGCAAATTCGAGTTTTTTTTTTTAATATTTGAACTTGAACAACAATTTTGAAGTTTTGACCTATTTTCAATGGTTTTCTCATTCACAGAAAAAAGTTTGTCTGCAAACGAATGACCATCGACCAAGGGTCCTTCAGCCTAACGAAAAAATGGAACTCCACCAAAAATCATCGTGAGAATGAAAGAAAAAATATGTCTCATTAACTACCGAAAATCGTATAGGTAACATTTATATGGGGTGATTTGAATACTAGGTATACATATAATCTACTAAAATTTCACTTTTTTGAACGACCGGAAAAGCTATGTAGATGAAGTTAAAAGAAATTTAAATAATTTGGAAGGAGAAGAACAATAGAAAAAAGATCCAAGGAAAGGATTTGGATTTTTCAGGAAACTTGAGAATAACTCGAAAAGGGATGAAAAAATAAAAAGTACTGCATCAATGTATGAACTCTAATATTTTCGGAAAATTTTCGAATTTTTCTATTTATGAATAATTATTATAGTAAGTTGATGATCATATGTACGAGTATATCACAAAAGGGCTTACCGAGGAATAATTTGTTAAATCAGGATCACAAAGCAACAAGGTTTTACTCCGAACTGCAAAGTTGGGATCATTGAGATGTAATTTAAGGAAATGAGACATGTGCCTAGTAGCCCCCCGTTTCGACGATGATAATCACGCACCTTCGAGGGGGGCAAGCCATCACCTAGACAATAATTATTCGGTTACAGAAAGGTGTAACGTTTTCGACGCCCAGAAAAAAGAGAACGCGGTTTGAAGTTGGAGTATGTAACAGTTTGATTAATACGGACAACTGTCTTGACATTTGTTCACCTGAGGTGCAAGTGAAATCAGCGATCGGTTGCAACGTTTGGATCGTTAATGCAGACAATTCCTCCTTCTCGTTTCTTCAACATCTCCAGCTTTTGGAGAAAAAAAGCTTCGAAAAATTTAAATATTCTTGGGATAACTCCCCCTCAGTTACTGACAAGTTCAAAGTCTCAATTGAGTTTGAAAATGCTCCAGATCGGCTCAATGATTTCAAATAGTCATGAATTTTTTGAATTCTGTTTTCAGAATTTTTCAAAAACTACACATGGGTTCTTCTCATGGCTTTATGATTACGATTTTTTCAATAACTCATTCTTATTGACTCATATTATATTTATGGGAAAATTCAACGACATATCGCTCATTAGTTTTCTCCCATTTCAACCACTTTTTACTTACAGACTAATCATCGAAACGATTTTTCAATCATCTGCATTCGAGAATTAAATTACTAAATTTACTTTCACTGATCTGTGGCATACTCAATATCTTATGGCAGTGGCGTACTGACATAGTTGGGGCCTGGGGCGGCCGTAGATGGGGGGCTTTATGTATATATATGCATACAGGGTGTCCCAAGTTCGAGTGCCTATCAGACGTTTAAGGAGAACTGGACATATTTGAAATCTGAAAATTGGCTTCATGATATTGTTCGGAATTCTCTACAGACCTATAAATTGTTTACCGGGTAGAAAAAGCCTTACATTCCTGGACGTCTGTGAAGATTGCGAGTCGAGGCGTAAGCCTAGACAGAGTCCAGGAATGTGGCTTTTCCTACGAGGTAAACATACTATTGTTCCGCAAAACGTTTGAAATTCGACAGATTTTAATCAATTGGACACGTATCAATGCTGGATTGTGAAAATTGACGAATATTAATTTAATTGTTGGTCTTTTCGGAGACAAAACAACAAAACAGTGTAAAATGAATAATGATGAGTAATGATGAACTTTCCATTTCTGGAACTTGTCCAGAGCTGGTTGAGGCAGTGAAAACTGCTTCATTAGAATTATTGCCGAAGAAATCTAGAGAAAAGTACGAATATGCTTTTGTAGAACACTGACAACTGTAAGGAAATCTTGACTTTTTCTATGACAAATTTTGTTAGGAATGTCAAAATTTCCTAGCTATTTGCGGAAATTTTTTTTTTCTACAACCGGGCCTAACTAACTACTTCCCGCATTGTTTTCGATTCGGAAAGTGTCACTTTCCCGCACTAGTGCGGGAAAGTTACTTTTCCGCACTAGTGTGGGAAAGTAAATACCTATGTGTTGAATTTGGGTATAATAATACCTTCAACATGAAATCTCTTAATCTACTTACTTATATATTTAGTTAAATATTTCAAATTATGCAGTTTCGTCCATGTCAAACTAATTATTAATGCAGATTTCCGTTTGAAAATTATTGCATTTTCAAAGAGAACTTGACATCCTTCAAAAATTAATCCTGGCATACATGGATCTGTGTACCTACATATTCATTTCTATGTCACGGTCTATGATTTTCCGCATAGAATCCCAAACCCCTTAATTAATGTGTCAAAACGAATATTTGAGTTGTGTATTCGATGACTGAACACATGGTGATTGCACTGATTAGATTTTGTTTCGACCAAATTGAGAATATCGGCAAGATTTCGTTTTTTCCACTTCAGGTGGCGCTTTTCACTAATTATGACTGATTTTTATCAGTTATTTCAAATATTCGAATGGTGAACATGTTGTGTCGATAGCCGATAATTTTGTCAAGCAATAATTTTGGAATATATTCTTGACATTTTAATTCATATCAGGAAAAGTATAAGACTTTCACCAATATAAAAATGTCATTCTGTGGTCATGTCATAATTGACATTGGCAGATCAGCTGTTGATTAATCAATCAAATCGATCAAGGGAAAAAGGACCGTAATGACGTTGTATGACATAATTACAGTGACTTTATACTTGTATAAAGTCACTGTAGACATAATTACAGTGACTTTATACAAGACAGTGGCGACACGCTCATGTCTCAATTTCTATTGGTAGTTGGATTTTACGTGGTGAATTCCGCCATTAAGAGGCTAATTGTGTTTGGAAGCACAGAACAGAACAGAAGAATTAGTGTTCTGTGCACAGAACTATAGAAATTATAACTTTTTAAGTTAGTATCATAGAGAAAATGAGAATTGTCTATGGTTAGTATCAAAGATGTACTCTATAATCTTTGAATTTTAACCTCCAATAATCTGACATTAGCCTCTTAATGGCGGATTTCAGCTCCTTGTCGTCACTGTCTTGTATAAAGTCACTGTAGACATAATTAGTAAAGAGCGCCACCTGAAGTGGAAAAAACGAAATCTTGCCGATATTCTCAATTTGGTCGAACGTCATTCCATTCAAAATTTGACGAGTGCTTACACCAGTATTCTAGGCATCTTAGTTGTGTAGAAGTTTTTTTTCATTTTATAATACGGTTGTAGAAAAAATATTGTTCCTATCTTGAGCGGGAAAGTACAACTTTCCGCCCTTGATAGGAAAATAACTATTTCCGCACTTCGGCACTTATTCTAAAGAAGCAGTATTTTTACTGCATCCACCAGCTCTGGAGGAGTCCCAGAAATGGAAAATTCATCATCACTCATCATTTTACACTGGTTTCTCTTCGAAAAGACCAGCAATTAAATTAATCATATGCGTCAACTTTGACAATTCAAAATGAGTACGTTTGCATAGTAACGTAACCAATTCCAATACGAATGTCGAAGAACATTTATTTATGAATTAAATAATTCGCGATTTCATCAAAATTAATTGGAATCTGTCGAATTTTAAACGATTTGCGGAAAAAAAGTATGTTCACCTCGTAGGAAAAGACACATTCCTGGACTCTGTGTTGCCAATCAATTTTCACAATCGTCCAGGAATGTTACGCTTTCCCCAGTAAACAATGTACTATTTTGAGCCTGAGCACTTCCGGTTATACCAGGGAGTGAAAATAAGTTTGTTAATTTTTTCTTTCAATTTATTCAATTTATAATATGATTGAATATTCAATGGTGAATACATTTCAGTTAAAACCATTGTATTAATTCAAACAGTTTTCAAAATATCGAAAAAAAAACTGAAAAAAGTAAAATATTCATAGTCAGTATTATGTTAATTTTTTTTATTCTCAACATCCCGAGTGAGAACCGTTCTCACAACGTCAAAGTAGAAGAATGTGGTAAGGTCATCTTTTGAATTTCAAATTTCATAAATATCATCACAGGTTGTGTTGAAAACTGTGATCGAAAATTGGCCATAACTTCTGTTCCTCAAATTAGAACCCTATTTTTTCAAGGTTGCGTTGGATTCTGCAAAGAAAAATAGTGATAGCACTCTAAGATGCTCTTGCTCCTAAATTCAGTAATTCCCGAGTTATGTCATCACAAATCAAAAAAAATATTTGTCTGACATATGAACTAATGAGGAGGCCTTCGGTCTCCGCCGTCATGGGGCCTGATAAATTATTTTTCTTTTCAACAAAAATATTATGGCCGTTTTCAATTATATTTTCTAAACGTGTATTAATTTTTGTTATGTCTTGTAATTTGCACCTACCAGATGGACATAGAATAGAATAGTTGAGACTGTTCAAAAAGTGTTGGGACGAGCCTGCCGTTCGATGAAGAACAGAACAATGAATATCTTATTATGTAATTGTTGCATAATGATGCGAGCAAATTGTGTAGGTCAGTAGTTCATTTAGACTTGTTCAGGAAGTTCTGTGAAACGGGGACAGCGAAGTGGTATACGACATTTTCATTTGTTTACTCTTAAATAGATATGTAGGTAATTGTTGTATGGAGTTTGTGGGTGATTATACTGCCGCAAGAGTACCAGTAGATATCTTGATAATGAATGGACTTTAATTTTACTTGAGTATGTTATTCAACTTCCTTCTCACTGCAGTCCCAACCCAAAAAAACCTTTTTTGGTGTTGCATAATCTGTTATTAGATACAAGCATGATTATCATTGAGAATTTTTGTGGATGGTAGTTTATTTTACTTTTGATGTTCGGCACAAGAAAAAAGGGTGAAAATGGCAGCAATTTTTTTTGTCTATTGAAAGAGGTGACTACATAAAACAAAAATTCTTTCTACCCTATTTGGAATCGTTAGGTATTATTTTACTTTGGCAACCCAACGACTGGTGTTTCGTCAGAAACTTGAAATAATGAAAGATTTGGAGTATTTTAATTTTATAGTAGTTCTCATGTTATGTAATGGATAAGCTTCATTATTCCCTTTACCCTTTACGATGTACATTGTTGATTCAGAACTAGTATCAAATCATGCTTTCTTGATATTCCCCCAATAGGTATACGAGATGAAGAATGTGGGTTCCACTTTCGAGTTGCATAAGCAGAAACTGGAGTATGCGAGTAGATATGAATTAGCCTGTTTACTTTTTTTTCTAAATTATGGATTTGTGAAATATGGTATTTATTGTCGATTTGATTCATTCAATGAAAGTAAGTGGGTAACTTAAATTATTTGAATATGATTTAGTATTCAATTTGAGGTCATATGTCGAAAGCTGCATAAGTTGTGCATTATTGTACCTAGTGGCTCGGTCATTTTGGGGTACGGAACGAAGTTATGATTAATTTCATCTGTAGATGGGTTTTCATTTCAGTTGTATATTTACATCTTGAATAAGTAGTACACACCACAATTCTTCTAGGGTATCCTACAGACAAAAAATTCAAGTTTTGCCATTTGGATAAATGGACCATTATATGCAAAAATAACACAGTAAATGATGGCAGGTGAAGTATTTCGAAATCAGAATTTGTAATACGGTGTCTTCATAAAGGATGGTAACATCCAGTGTTGCCACCCTCCCCTCCGTACCAACAGTTTCGGTAGAAATCGGTAGATTTTTGAAATACATAGGTACCTATTTTATTACGAATGAAGCAAAATTGAAAAAAAAATGTTTATCTATAACATTAATATTTGAAAAACGAAACTTGCTATTTTTTTAAGGTTCGTTTGGGTATTCCTAAAAATCTGATCGAATTTGAGATTAATGAATTTCTCTTCTTGTTGACCTCAGTTTTCAGTCAGTCAGGGACGAAACGTCGACATGACTATAATAAAAAACTGAGGTCAAAAAGAAGAGAAATTCATCTCAAAACAAATAACTGCAACCTGCAACGATAACCTGGCACAATAGAGAGTGTTCCTAAAGAGAACGTACAAACGAAAAGGGGAGATTCCTCAAGTATCTAAGTATAAGAAAAAAGTCCCATAAACATGGGGTCGCAAACGTTTAGTTTTCGAGATACAGAGTGTTGAAGTTTGAATTTTTTTCGAGTTTTTTTCTCATAGTATCTACACTTCACAAGATATTCCACTGAAATTTGGCATTGATATTACATTTGAGAGTTCTCACCACGTGTCATGGCAATTTCGATAACAGATCTACAGGGCGATATTCTTTCTGGAACACTGTCACCTATTCTCCACCAGAATATTTTTTGGTGAGCAACTGGATATTTGAAAAAATGTAAAAAGAAGCTTTGTAGTTATACTAAACTTTTCGATCTCCTGTAGTTTTGTCGTATCTGCTACCGATTTCGAGAAAAAAAAATTTGAACGATTCTCTCGAAATCCTCGGAAAAATCCAAATTATCATAAAATTCAGTTAGTAAGCGATGGTGAATGAATTCAGTGTCAGTTTTGACACATCAAATTATCGAACTTGGTTTTTAAAAAGTTATATCTTGTAAAGTGTAGATTCATTGAAAAAAAAATGAAAGAAATTAAAAGTTCAACACTCCGTATCTCGAAAACGAAACATTTAAGTACGATCTCATGTTCATGCGATTTTTTTTCTTACTCACTTGAGGGGACCTGGTACACGTCCGAGCTCGCGAGCTCCCTTTGAAAATTGGGATTTTTATTTCCATGATATCCCAGGTCGAATGCGGCGTAGACCAACAATTTTTTTTTAATTAAAGCTTAATCATTTCTCTAGAATGTGTATTACTCGCTTTTCAGTTTTTCTTCGTATATTAGGAAAAAAACCTGGTGAGCTGTAATTTCATGAGAATCTGGACAAACGATTTTATTTCCATGATATCTCAATATCTCATGTTTTCTGTGAAAATTCAATATCCCTACAATTACATATACGGGGAGACAGTGTTTTTGCTAAGGTTTCTATACAGAGAGGGCCATTGAAAACGAAACAGCGGCTCTGTAGGTCGACAGAACCGAGTTATATAAAAACGCTCGAACACGTCAACAACAGTTTAGAGGGGGACATCGTTCGCGATGAAATTCACCCGAAATACATTTCATCCCTCGGAGCTGTGACCACCACCCCTAAATTTTTAAATGGCACGATATGGCAAGTGATACCTCATTTGAAAGGTAGATTCCTTCCTAATATCAAACAACAAAAATAAATTAATTCTATCGATTCGTTTTCGAGACATAGGAACTTGAAGTTGGGAAATAACTTTTTATTCACTTAATCAATAAAAATAAGATCTAACATTGCAACTGTTTAAAGATCTCCAGATTTAACCCCACTCGACTTTTTCCTGTGGGGTCACTTGAAAAACAAAATCTATACAACCGAAGCAGAATCTCTAGAAGATTTACGACGTAGAATTATTGAAGAATGCCGTCGAATTACGCTGGAAATGCTACGAAATGTGAGGTCTCATTTTGAACAGAACTTGTACTATTTTATGGAAATGGGTGGTAGACAGTTTGAACATTTGATTCATTGACAATGATAATCTTTGAACAGTTGCATTGTTAGATCTTTTTTTATTGATTGAGTGAATAAAATGTTATTTCCCAACTTCAAGTACCTATATCTCGAAAACGAATCGATAGTATTAATTTATTTTTGTTGTTTGATATTAAGAAGGAAACTACCTTTCAAATGAGGTATCACTTGCCATATGGTGCCATTTAAAAATTTAGGGGTGGCGGTCACAGCTCCGAGGGATGGAATGTATTTCGGGTGAAGTTTATCGCGAACGATGTCCCCCTCGAAAATGTTGTTGACGTGTCCGAGCGTTTTTATATAACTCGGTTCTGCCGACCTACAGAGCCGCTGTTTCGTTTTCAATGGCCCACTCTGTATACTATATGTGATCTTGCATCATATGTATCTTACCCCGTTTAACATTTCCTTTGCTGATACCATTGTTCAAATAATGCTAATATTAATCTCAGTAACGGGGGATATATCGATCTGTTTGTTGAATGATCTGTTCCTTTTTGTCTTTTCATTACACAAGCTATGATGTTTTTTTTAAACAAGTCTGTATAGCTCTCTTCCTCTCTTCCATATGGAAATAAATACGTATATTGTCATAAAATTGATTTCAGAAAGTATAACATCAGTGAAATAAACTTAAATGTAGAAATACTTACTCATGAATGTATGGTTCTGGTTTCGAGTCTCTCCTGTCTTCAAGATCCATTTTGAGTACAAATATATACATTATTCGTGAATTTAAAGATTTCTAATTCATAATAATATCATTGTTTCAACAATGATAATATTATATGATTATATCGACAAAATATTTATGAACATAATATGAGTTATGGTGGATGCGAAGGGAATAAAATATTAACATATTGGATAATTTTTGGATACAGTAACGCACGTAATAACTGCGAAGAATTGACGACTGCTGAAGTAGTTCAGACCCCCGAACACAGATGCCCCTTCCCCCATTTTCCTGCAAAGGTACATGATTTCCTTTGACTATGACATCGGTCACTTTTCGTCAATCACTCTAGTTGGTCTAGCGGGCCCTAGATGGCTCTACTGATCAATTGGGCCCCTTTTGAAACAACTCAACGGAAAACCAGTTTTGTAGCAGGAATTCCAATCGGTTAAAACTTCGGAAGTCGGGTCCCCATATGATCCTGTGGATGCAGCAGCAGCAGCAGTCTGTCGGCGCTAGGTGCTGCGTTCGCGCGATTTAAAAACGCGGGCAAAGACATTTTGGCCTTCCAATTTGGATAGCCGGCGCTGCCAATACAACGTGGTTTTATTTCTGTTTCAACTTCAACACACATGTTCGACACGCCGCCTCCCTATTTGTAAACACACTCGACCGCAGTTGCTATTGTCTTCATTTTATCTATCAATTCAATATTTTGTCCGTTAACGCATTTGAATTTAACCTTTGCAGTTTGTGCTCTTCGGCGGTTACAGTGAGAAGAAAAGTTTGTTGAACGTACACAAGACATTTATGAGGAGTTCTTGATTGGCTAGAAGGAGTTGATATTTACGAGTCGTAAATAGGTAATTTAGTTTGTTCGCATGCACTGAAAGAATTTGATATCTCCATGTTGCATATCTTCGTGCTGCACCAACAAAAGACTTAACTATGAGTTCATACCTGAATGCCTTCGGGCATACAAACGTGAATGCATTTTGATGTCGGTGTATAATTTTCCAACGTTATTTAGATCTTTCAGTAGTTTCTGATTGTTTCCTCGTTTAACAACCAGAATAGGTAGTTGTATCTCTCCTTTATTACACGTGTTTTTTTGTTACTAATGATATGTTTCTATTAAGCACATCGAAATACCACAATCAGTACAGTCACCAATATGAAACAAGAATATGAATGGATACAATTTTTACGAATTTAATCTCTTCAAGAGTCGGTGAAATCTACAAATAATTTAAGTGATCTTCAATATTAACATTAACATCGATATCTTTTTTTCTTGAGGGTTTGATGGATGGGAAAAGGGAGCATTCAAAGTCGGAAGCTTTTGAGCGATCGTTAGTCCACTTTATAAGAAGAACCATCTTATAGGTAGATTCGCATTCATGGATCCAACAAACAGAATTTTTGACAGCTGTCAGAAAAATTGACATCATCTGTCGAATAAATTGTCCATGATCCCGAATCTGGTTATACCTACAGTTTAATTGGGAATTCTGTTCTCAATAATTCCCTAGAAAGTCATTTGGTTTTGTTAACGCGATCTGGACGAAATTTTCCACACAACTATCTTTCACAACTAGATTTCCACATAGTGAGAAAAAAAAAGTGAAAATAGTATAACTATCGCCATTTTTTAGAGTTATAGAACTTTGAATTCAAATAAAACGCATTTATCTACTCCAATAGAATAATATAGGTACTTATCCATTATTCAACTGAATTTGATCTGTAATAGTCTCTATAAACCAATAGTGTGAGGTAATAATAACTCACGCCTATAACTCACTCTAATACAAATAGGAAAAATGAAATTGCTTACGAAATGAATAAAAAAGTCGGGTCAATGGGGAACTCTATTTCAGACATCAAGGTAACGTTCTCGCCATCCATTTCTACATTTTCTTAGGTCTGAATATCCAAAAATTGCATTTGGAAAACGTGAACTTTTCACGTTTTCTACGGTATTCGATATCGATTCGATTTTCGACCACAGAAATCGCTTTTGACAACTGTTGTCAATTTTGAAAATGCAGGTTAATTCGAATTTTACTAAAGAAGTCGAAGATAGAGTATAGTGTCCAATTCGCGGTAATGGTCAAAACACACTTGATGAAATACACCCCTCGCCTGACCGGTCGGGCTGCAAAATTCATCTGCACTTACACTTACATTACCGCTTATAGAACAATATACTATTTTCTCCAACCATCTCCTATAATAGAATAATATGTCTATTATTCTACTGATTTTGAGCTGTAATAGTATCTAAAGGGTGTTTCACAATAAACTGGACAAACATTGTATATTAGCCGTATAGATGACACCGAGACAGTCATTTTTGCCTTATGACATTTACCCCGTTTTCGACGCATAAGCGAGATACAGGTTGTTTAATGTCAACTTTGAGCAATATTCTGACCACTATGGTGAGTTAGGCGTTACATTTGGAATAACGTTTTCCAGTCACATCTTATTATTTTTTATATAATTGTGGCCTAGAATTCTGAAAAAAATTCAAAATGGCGGAAAACCTGCAAAGTTGAATTTTTTTTTCTCGGTTGCCAATTTAGAAAGCATTATTTCAACGTACTAGATTTTCCAAGATTCTCCTCGAAAAAATTTTTTTTAAATTCAAACTCAACTACTTTTTTAGGTACATGTCTTCAGTGAAAATAAAATTTCGGCCAAAATTGTTAGAATTTGGAAAAATTGTGCTGATGGGCTGCCTGAATGGCCTGGATAGAAATATGAATTTATTAACCAAAAAAATTTTTTTCGAAAAACTTTGGTGGCCGGTGGGAATCGAACTCTCTACGAGTATGAATTTGATGTATTTATTCTAATCCTATAAATCTGCGTTACCAAAGCAATGCTAGTTAACCGAAAGTCGAGAGTTCGATTCCTAGATTCCTACAAAAGTTTATTGAAAAATATTGTTCTGGTTTATAATTTCATATTATTATACGGGTCATTCTGGCAGCCCATCAGCACAATTTTGGCCTTCGTACGGCCTCCAGTTTTTCAAATAAAAATTATGAAAGTACTCCGGTCGTAATCTTTGGAAGGCTACAAAAAGAAAACCAATTAATATTTTTTATTCTGTTTCAACCCCAGTATTAGGAATGTAAAATAGTTTAACCCTCGGTTTAACCATGAAAAATTCCAACAATTCCGCCGAAATTTTTTTTACCGAAGACATGTTAAAAAAAAGTTGAGTTCGAATTTTGAAAAAAATCTAGTACGTTGAAACAATGCTTTCCAAATTGGCAACCGAGAAAAAAAAATTCCAACTTTGCAGGTTTTCCGCCATTTTGAATTTTTTCTTCAGAATTCTAGACCACAATTGAATTGTGCCCTAAAAAATAATGAGATATGACTAGAAACCGTTATTACAAATGTCACGCATAACTCACCACAGTTATCATCAGAATATTGCTCAAAGTTGACATTAAACACCCTGTATCTCGCTTATGCGTCGAAAACGTCATATGTCATGAGGCAGAAATGACTTTCTAGGTGTCATCTACACGGCTATATATTTTTGTCCAGTTTATGGCGAAACACCCTGTATAAACCAACTCCGATAGTTATAATAACTCACGCCTATAACTCACTCTAATACAAATAGGAAAAACAGCTTACCAAATAAATAAAAAAAGTCGGATCGATCGAGAACACTATTTCAGATATCAAGGTAACGTTCTCGCTATTCATTGCTACATTTCCTTTGGTCTGAATATCCAAAAATTGCTTTTGGAAAACGCGATTTTTTGACGTTTTCTACGCGATTCCATTCTTCACGACCACAGAGATCGCTTTCGACAACTGTTGTCAATTTTGAAAATGCAGATTAATTCGAATTTCACTGAAGAAGTCGAAGATAAAGTATAGTAAGAGAAAATCATTAATCGGTGTTCAGACGGATTTTTCGAATTTCGGAAAAAGTTTTCACTTCGAACGGGAGTCGAACCACACATCTTTGAATTTCCGGCCCAACGTGTTAGCCAATTACATTAATGATTTTCTCTTGTATATTTCACAGACGTTTATCTCCGATATACAGGGTCTTTCACGAGGAACCTCACCCATATTTATACGGGAAACTACTGAACGTATTTTCATGAAATTCAGCAATTATAAGTATTTCACGATGCTGATGAAATCTAAAATATTTTCAAGACATGAGCACCTCCGGTTTTTCCGGAAATGACGTCAACTTCCGTTTTTCAAATTAGAACACCATTTTTTTATTGCAGAAATAGATTCCTTAGAAAATTTCAAGTTATTTTGATGTAACATTTTTCAGTTTTGGTTGGAAAATTCTCTCTGAGCGGGAAAATTTGAAAAAAAAATCGAAAATAGAGCTCCGCTGAAACAAGAATAACTTCGAGGTTTTTGGATGGAAAATTTTCATTTTTGGGATTTTTCAAGATGTAAGATTGATGTATCCACTTTAGAAATCGAAATTGCAATTCATGATACAGGGGGTGGAAAAATCGCTTTCAAAGTTAGGGATGACAAAATCGTGAAAAATCAATTTTTTCAAATAAGAACCCCATTTTTTTATGGCAGATATTGAATCTACGTTAAAAAATAATGTAAGTGTATGCATCACACCCTTGCTCTAAAATGGATATTTTCTGAGTTATTCACAAAAAACTGTTTTTCGTCTTGAATTTTCAGCTATTTCTTTTCCCTTCACGCCAAAAAGATGAAATTTTCAGGAACTGTTATTTGAACCATGCTGTAGATTTTTCACCCCTTCTTGAAACCGACTTCAAGTTACTATTAGGAGAACCATGGCAAACTCTCGCAGTTATAACTAGAGAAGATGCTCAAAGTTTTGACCGTTAATTTCTAGACATTTATTTATACGTCTCAGGAATGCTTCGTGCGTTGCTCTTCTTATTTCATCGGGAGGAAGAGATCTGCAAAAGTGTTTAAAAACCAAATTGAGTTTCAAAACTATGAATCTAAAAATCTAAACAAACCTGAACGCATTTCTGACTCGTTCTATGCAGTCCTCTTTATCAGTCAGGGGTGTTGAGTAGACAATATTTTTTATCCTACCCCAAACATAATAGTCTAAACTCTAAAGGAGTTAAATCGGGAGAACGTGGTGACCAAAGATGTGGACCATTGTTCGCCAACCATCGATCTTCAAATAGCCTGCAGAGGATATTTGACACATTGAGTGAATTGTGTGGAGGCGCGCCATCTTGTTGATACCATAAGTCATTATGGTTCTGTACTAGCGGCTCAATTATTTGAGTCATTATGTCAGAATATCTATCTCCTAATGGAGAACATTCTTTAAATAATGCAAACATGTGTAGTGTTCTATCTTACCAGTTGAAGTCCCATCATAAATGTGAACATCGAGAATTGCATTATTTTTGATGGCGCAAAAAACATTGAAACTCCAGGTCTCTTGAAAGTTCCATTGTCTGAAGTGGTGGTTGTTCTCTTCATCCCAATGATGACTGTTATGCCTATTGAAAGAACCATTCTTTGTGAATTTAGATTCATCTGTCCAAATTATACAGTCCAAAAAGTTTTCATTCTCTTGAAATCGAATCATCATAGCTTCGCAAAACTTTGTTCTCCTGACGAAATCAGTTTTCTTCAAATGCTGTACCCTATTGAATTTATATGGGTGCATTTTATGTTTTTTTAATATTCTCCAAACACTCGATTGAGATAATCCCAGATCAATCTCGGCATCTTTGAGAGAATTTTGAGGATTCACACGAAAATATGCAAGAACTGTAATTTCGTTGTTCTCATCTTCTACTACACTTTTTTCTCTGTATAGTTTTCTTAACGAAAGATCCGACATTTCTCAAGTTTGTCATGGTTCTGTTAATGGTATCTCTCGTTGGTCTGGGTCGGTCAGGAAACTTCTCAATGAACAGTCGAATCGTTCTATCTACAACTTTATTACATTCTCCATGAAGTAGAATGAGATTTAAATAATCTTCATTGGTAAAATTAGGCATAGTGATCGATTTTATAACTTAATACGAATTATCACCAAATTAATAGTAAACACAAAATGCTACTGAATAAAGAGGAATTTGGCAGATGTAATTAATTATATCTATCATTAAAAAAAAAGAATGTAAAACATGGTAAGTTTTGCATAAGGAATTATTTATTTATCACTGGAGAGAAAACCGATGGCCGATTAGTTGAAATAAAGAGGTTTCCGATACAAATTCGAATCCAAATTCGCCATCTATTTAGGAACAACCTGTAAAGGTGGATTTATACAGCAACTAAAATAAAATAAGAACCAGAATAAAATAAAATAAGAATGTTCATTTGATGCATTTCAATGACAGCGTTTATACAGGAAATAAGCTAAAATAAGGAATAAGAATAAGAGATGGGCAACTTTTATCTTTTTCGCTTATTTTATTTGGAAAATGATAGTGCGCATGACCCAAATCCACTCCCCAATCTTTTCCGTATTGAAACTTTTGACAAGTTCTAGTTTTCTAACCTAAAACTTAATGAATATTTTTTTAAATCATTGTTGATAATTATATTTAATATGGATGACCAGGAAATCATGATGGGAGCGATGTTGTTATTGATGACAAGTACTGCGATTATCGCCTTGAATAAAAGGCGGAAGTCATTGTCAAAAAATCTGCGATCTGATTGGTTCATTCTTATTTCTTATTTTATTCCAATGATCTCTATAAACCTATGTTGTCTGCTCTTATTTCTTATTTTATTTTATTTTAGTTCTTATTTTATTTTAGTTGCTGTATAAATCCACCTTAACTTTTTTCTCTTGCATATTAGGGTAGTAAAATCTAAAACATGGTTTAAGTAACAGTTCCTGAAAATTTCATCTTTTTGGCGTGAAGGGAAAAGAAATAGCTGAAAATTCAAGACGAAAAACAGTTTTTTGTGAATAACTCAGAAAATATCCACTTTAGGGCAAGGGTGTGATGCATACACTCACATTATTTTTTAACGTAGATTCAATATCTGCCATAAAAAATGGGGTTCTAATTTGAAAAAATTGATTTTTCAAAACGTAGTCTGCAACCCTAGTACCTCCCCTTGCTGAACAGCCTTGTAACGAGAAATAATTCTTAGAATGATTCATAAAAATACATTGTGGCCCTGCATGCGGAATCCTGCCTACATAAAAGCAAATTGTTTCTCTCAACGACTTTTACGCATTACGCGTTGAACTCTTCAACGAATTATTATGCTCTTTAAACGAGGTTCAATTTGATGAGTGGAGTTATTCAACATGATATCCTGTGAATGATTGCTCCGATATCAAGTGGAGATTAGTGGAATCTAAATTCGCTTTCATGCGGAAATTTTCCTTCGATTTATTTGCAAGATGAAATATGTAATGTACAACAAAATCTTGACCGAACCCTTCCGCCAGGTCACTTCCTTCGTACCAAAGACTTCTCTTTCTCTACTGAAAGAAACTGCAACGACCTATATAATATATTGAATCCCCCTCGCAGCAATCGAAGCGTATCCGTTTGAAAGCGCCGGTGTCGGTTTCTTCTGCTCCTGTTCCATTCGGTGCTTTTTCGGCATATTTTTGTCGTCGTTACTCCCACGTCAAACAGGGAATGATTAACGAGTATCTCAGCATCCATTTGCATTCCATTTTCTTTTATTCTTTGTCTGTGTTGTGTGTTCAAATAAAGCCGATGTCGGATGGAATTGAATCGAAATCAAGATTTTATTGAATTTTTTGGTAGTAAAACATGGTGGGTCCTCGATAACATTCGGGGGTATATTTTTGTCGGATCTCTGGATCTCGCTATGACGGGTGAATGTAAAGAATATTCATTGAGGGATAACAGGATTTTGACGTGAACCCAGGGCCGGCGACAGGGGGAACACACGCCTAGGGGCCCAGGTCCATGAAAATTAATTAATCAAAAAACTGAAGTTAATGATAGATGCATAGAAATCCTGGTGTTAAGACTCCTAACTAAAAATTGTGATCAAACATTGTAGGTCAAATCGGCACACTAGATTGTAGATCGGGTCCTAGTTCCGGAATTATCCGCAATATTTCACGGTTCTGGCACTTTTGAGGTAATGGAAAATGAGTGCGAACCCTTTTAAGAGAAATGAAAAGAAGGTCCCAATCTCGGAGTTTCTTTCGACAAGAAGGTCTGAAAAAAATCTAATCAGTGCCAACACAAGATTTTGTATGCGTCCATTTTGAACACATTCTGATGTCAAATCCACTTTTTAAGTGAAAAAAAAAGTGAGGGATGAATTGAGAAGAGAGCAAAGGTTTCTGCTTGTACCTATAATATGTTTTATAAAATAGGTGCAAAACAAACAGTGAAGATGATAGGAAGATAAAACTTTTTATTTCGAATATATTTTGCATCCACTCCTATCGACTTTTTTTTTCTTCATTGGCATGGTTTGTATCTTTTCAATTGACATATCATAATTTCTGTTAGAAACATTATTCGAAAAATAATATTTTTAGAGTTATTATTGCTATGAAACTTTCTGCAAAATGAAAACGAAATGCAGACATAAATATGAGATTTAATTCAAAGTGAAATATGAAACATTTTGTTGCACATACGTTTATCAGGTCAGGCCTAGCTAATTTCTGAAAAAAATTTTGGATTTGACCAAAAATTACAAGTTTGTCACCCAACTGGGATAGATACGAAAAAATATCAGGAGATGTTTTTTGTAGAGCATGGCTCATTCTGGGAAAAGTATAAAGTTTGATTGTGGATAGGACCGTACCAGTGGTTTGCCAAATTTTATGGTCATGAAAGCCCAAAACTCCGGCAGGCATTGGTTGCGCTACGGACATGATATTATCGGTGAAAATGCCGCCATATGATGTGATGCTACATACCAAATTTGGTTGAAATATCTCCAGAGCTTGTTACAAAGTGGAACAAGTGTATACAGGATGGGCCACGGTCGATGGTATTCTGGACGTTGACGGAGAACGAGACGTAGATTTGATCGAAAATTTGGTTTCTTGAGTAGGAAACATTGCTCATCCTGTATTTACAGGGTGTCCCTATAATGTCGAGGCCACACCGAGCGCTATGCTATGGACGCTATGGACGCTACGTATGTTTTGTTCGGACATAGCGGACATAGCGTACCAGTGTCGGTGTGGCCGGGTACATTTAAAATACCGATGGCTATATTTGAGATGCATCGCGAACATAGCGTACGTAGCGCTCGGTGTGGCCGCGACATAAGACGTTTCTGTAGAACTGGATAAACATATTTGAAATCTGAAAATTGGTATCATGATATTTTTCGAAATTCTCTACAGAGATAAAATATTTTTGGAGCCTGAGCACGGTTATACAAGTAGTGAAAAAAAAATGTGTTAAAAAAAATTTTTTTTTCGTTTCTGATATTGTTAAGTATTCAATGCTGAATACATTTCTGTTTAAACCAGTGTATTTGTATTCATTCAAATAATTTTCAAAATATCGAAAAAAAACGGAAGCGTTAACCGTTATCATAACGTCAAAGTAGAAGAATGCGGAAAGGTCATGCATCTGTTGAATTTCATAAATATCATCACATGGTGTTTTAAATTTTGTGTCGAAAACGGAGATCGAAAATTGGCCATAACTTCTGTTTTTCGAATTAAAACCCTATTTTTCATGAATGCGTTGGATTCTGCAAAAAAAAATAACGATGACACTCTCAGATGCTCTTGCTCCTAAATTCAGTAATTCCTGAGTTATTTGAGATTTTTTGGATTCTTTCCATTATTTTTCAGTAAAATTTCAACACTCGATTCTTGAAAAATAGCAAGAGCTGAATCTTCCAACCACGTTGAATATTTCCAGTATTAACAGAGAAAAAAGCTTCTTGAATATTCGCCAGGTCTTTGAAATTATTGAATTCACATAATATTTTCTCAAATTTATTATGTTCTCAAAGTGAATAAATATTTTGATAAATACGTAATTACTACGACCTCTACGGAGAAAGGACAACATTGCGTATTTATCTGACAGGAAAATGACTATAACATAACCTTACTCTAACATTTTCGAAATACATATACACGGTGAAATGTGCCAGAATATCAGGGTCAACCGTCAACCGGGATACATTATGAAAGTGAATGAAGTATAGATTGCTCCTATGGAATTTCTGTAGTTGATCACTCAACCAAGGAGCCGACCTGTGTATCAAATACACAGAAGACCCGAGCCTTCTCGTTCGTAGTTCAGCTCGGAAAAACTCATATCTGCTAGCTGTATGTGGCAAGGATAACAATAGTGTGAAGGAAGGATTAACTTCAACATAGAACCATCTGGCGAAGAAGATACGGCACGATCCTACCACGTTTCCTATTCAAATATGCAAAACAAACGATTTAGCGGAAACAGCAACGCGCGTCCTGCCTAGAAACAAATACTCACACAGTGTACAAATGGGTGGCGGTTATGCATACCCGATGATTAAATGTGACTGAACTGACTGGTTAATCAGCCTCTGTTTGACAACGAGTCCGAAAAATGGATGTCCATGGAAATTACATTTTCCTGTTCAAACGGTATCGGAATATATCATGAGTCGAGAATTGGGCGATGATGAAATATTGAAACTGACAGGGAATCATTCATTTTTGGAGACCGAAATAGAAGGGGTGATGGATGGAAAAGGCGAGAGATTAATTGGGCGCCTCCAGGTAGGGTTTATGAATCGCTGTATGGATGGTTATTATGGATACAGCGGAAACGTTGTGGTCGATGAAATAGGTTCTAAGTTTAGATTTGATCTTGAAAAAAATGCATGCAAATTAGTGAATAGTCATCTAATGAATATTCCATATTAAGAGAAAAGGTCGGAGACCTACGACAAAAAAGAACATGACTACAGTGAACATCTTATTGTCTACTATACGTCTTAGTATTGTGAAGTAGTCCCTAGCTTAGGGGTTGTTAACAGACAAAAGAAAGAAACTCAAAAGAAAAGCAGAAATCTGTCTGATTGCTGTTTACGGTTAAAATATCGTGATTTTATGTAGGTGTTCCTAAATTGAAGATACAGACAAAGAGTTTGCATATCAATCAATATGCTTTATTGTCATAAGTTTTCTTTTCTATCGAAAAGAAAGCTTTGTCAAGCAGATACATTGTAGTTCCAATTTGAGGTGCAAAACAAAGATAAATATATAAATGCTACAACAATACATCGAAAAACAGTCATAGAGAGGGAGAGAGAGAGACAGAACAAAAAGTGTTGATATAAAATAATAAATTAAACGTATAGATAAAATAATATTTACTAGCTAAAACATATGAACAATGAATAAAATAAGACATATAATTAATATACACAGGAAACCAGTTAGCAATATATAATAAATAAGATATGAAAATATAATAAATAAGTCATATACGTGACTTATCATAAAAAACCAGCAGGACAGAATTATCACAGAAACATTATCAACCACCCCGGGTAGTCACAGCTAAAATCTGTCACCGAGGTATTCGTCAACACGCCAGCCTGCTTATAATTCAACAGTGAATGGAAAAGGAGGAAAAGTATTATAATTTTTTCTCAGGTGATATTAATGTGAATTGTGACATATGATACATTTTCGAAATCAGCAAAAAATTCGCAGCAAGATAAAAAAACTTTCGACAATAGTTTACATTTGAGAAATCAAAAATCCTTCTCATTTCTCGAAAACAGCTATATGAAAGAAATCAATCATATTATATTTGAACTACTTTTAAAAAAGTGTCTGTAGAATGTGACAACAGATTTTCAATAGGAGTTCAAACGATCGAGTTATTCAGCATTAAAAATGACAATTTCTAAATTTTCGCTCATAACTCAAAATCTATGAATGATAGGTAGGATCTGTTTTCAGATTTGGATTTTTCAGGAAAAAAGAGCTCAAGAATGTGTTCTCCATTTTCTTCTAGCTGCTGTAGTTCTCGAGATCCCCTCAGTAGACAACGAATTTTGCCCACCCTGTACTAGGGAGTATTGGAACGAAAATTATAGAAACGGGTGGATTGGACGGGGTGGACATCACTCATGATTTCCAGACTCAAATAGTTCAAATTCCTTTTTATACAAACTGGATTTTTATGATAATTTTGATTTTCTGAGGATTTCTAGAGAATCGTTGAATTTTTTTCTCGCAGATACGACAAAATCATAAAGTTTGGTAGAACAACAAAGCTTTTTTGTACAATTTTTCAAACAAGCAGTAGCTTACCAAAAACAGTTCTAGGACAGTGTTCCAGAAGAAATAGCACCCAATAGATTAGCAACAGAAATTGGCAAGTCACATGGTGTAAGCTCTAAATTGCAATATTTATCACAAATATGATGTGAATTACAGATAGGTACTAACTTAAGCACCCTGTTTTTTCGAAAACGAGACATTTGCGATCCCATGTTTATGGAACTTTTTTCTTGATATAATCTAAGGAATTCCCATTCTTCGTTTGTAACGCCAATTTAGGAACATTCTGTATAATTATCATTTATTATATCCCTAGTGGACGGTCCTAACGGACGTGAATTACCTATTTTGATTCTGTATAATGGAAGATAAGGTTCGATTCACTGAACACGAATCCATGGTCAAATTAAATTTCTTCCGTCAGGCCATTCGTCAGAGAACACGATAACTTTCAAATAAACGATTTCGTTGAAAACTACCTACAAGATGGATCAATCGGGTGTTTTTTCGAAGTGATAAAACTTTAAATCGAAATAAAACACATTTAAATTAAGTTTGAAGCCAAATTTTATATTTGAAAGATAATTTATAGAATGTGTTCTCCATTTTCTTCTAGCTGCTGTAGTTCTCGAGATCCCCTCAGTAGACAACGAATTTTGCCTGCCCTGTACTAGGGAGTATTGGAACGAAAATTATAGAAACGGGTGGATTGGACGGGGTGGACATCACTCATGATTTCCAGACTCAAATAGTTCAAATTCCTTTTTATACAAACTGGATTTTTATGATAATTTTGATTTTCTGAGGATTTCTAGAGAATCGTTGCATTTTTTTTTCTCGCAGATACGACAAAATCATAAAGTTTGGTAGAACAACAAAGCTTTTTTGTACAATTTTTCAAACAAGCAGTAGCTTACCAAAAACAGTTCTAGGACAGTGTTCCAGAAGAAATAGCACCCAATAGATTAGCAACAGAAATTGGCAAGTCACATGGTGTAAGCTCTAAATTGCAATATTTATCACAAATATGATGTGAATTACAGATAGGTACTAACTTAAGCACCCTGTTTTTCGAAAACGAGACATTTGCGATCCCATGTTTATGGAACTTTTTTCTTGATATAATCTAAGGAATTCCCATTCTTCGTTTGTAACGCCAATTTAGGAACATTCTGTATAATTATCATTTATTATATCCCTAGTGGACGGTCCTAACGGACGTGAATTACCTATTTTGATTCTGTATAATGGAAGATAAGGTTCGATTCACTGAACACGAATCCATGGTCAAATTAAATTTCTTCCGTCAGGCCATTCGTCAGAGAACACGATAACTTTCAAATAAACGATTTCGTTGAAAACTACCTACAAGATGGATCAATCGGGTGTTTTTTCGAAGTGATAAAACTTTAAATCGAAATAAAACACATTTAAATTAAGTTTGAAGCCAAATTTTATATTTGAAAGATAATTTATAGAATGTGTTCTCCATTTTCTTCTAGCTGCTGTAGTTCTCGAGATCCCCTCAGTAGACAACGAATTTTGCCTGCCCTGTACTAGGGAGTATTGGAACGAAAATTATAGAAACGGGTGGATTGGACGGGGTGGACATCACTCATGATTTCCAGACTCAAATAGTTCAAATTCCTTTTTATACAAACTGGATTTTTATGATAATTTTGATTTTCTGAGGATTTCTAGAGAATCGTTGCATTTTTTTTTCTCGCAGATACGACAAAATCATAAAGTTTGGTAGAACAACAAAGCTTTTTTGTACAATTTTTCAAACAAGCAGTAGCTTACCAAAAACAGTTCTAGGACAGTGTTCCAGAAGAAATAGCACCCAATAGATTAGCAACAGAAATTGGCAAGTCACATGGTGTAAGCTCTAAATTGCAATATTTATCACAAATATGATGTGAATTACAGATAGGTACTAACTTAAGCACCCTGTTTTTCGAAAACGAGACATTTGCGATCCCATGTTTATGGAACTTTTTTCTTGATATAATCTAAGGAATTCCCATTCTTCGTTTGTAACGCCAATTTAGGAACATTCTGTATAATTATCATTTATTATATCCCTAGTGGACGGTCCTAACGGACGTGAATTACCTATTTTGATTCTGTATAATGGAAGATAAGGTTCGATTCACTGAACACGAATCCATGGTCAAATTAAATTTCTTCCGTCAGGCCATTCGTCAGTGAACACGATAACTTTCAAATAAACGATTTAGTTGAAAACTACCTACAAGATGGATCAATCGGGTGTTTTTTTCGAAGTGATAAAACTTTAAATTGAAATAAAACACATTTAAATTAAGTTTGAAGCCAAATTTTATATTTGAAAGATAATTTTATGATATTTATGTTTCAAAAATAATTTACGGCATATGTCCACCACGAATAGCTCTGAGGAACCGCATTCAAGCCTTATTCCAGCAAAAACACGAGTTATGTTGACTTCCAACGTGTCTTGTTTCTGGTTCATCACCATGAACCAAATGACTTGACATAATTCCAAAGAAAATAATCCATTGGAGTTATGTCGCATGATCTTGGAGGCCAATTAATTGGACCATTTCTCGAAATAATGTTATCACCCAATCTTTCTTTCAATAAATAAAATATTATGGTCAAGTTGGATCTTGTGAGGGTGTAGACAAAGATCTTTAAACAAAGTTCTCCATGTGGTGGATGCACAGAGTCGAACTTGTTGTGAACATCGACGAATAGACAAATCTGGATCTTCATTAACACTATCATTCACAGCAGCGATATTTTCTTCTGTACGTACAGTTCTTTGTCTTGTTGTTGTTGTTGCATCGAGTAGAGAAAATGTTGTCTGAAACCTATCGATAATCGACGAATGAGCAGCTCTGATGGACGATTATGTAAACCATAAATTTCACGAGGTGCTCTATATTCTATAAGTTTGGCGAATAGAACACTGATTTTGAAAATGAATTTCAACACTTTGTGAACGTTGTTGCGGCGTGAGTGTTTCGTGTTTCCATGATAGCTAATTTTTCAATGAGCTTACTGAACAGAAATGTCAAAACAACATGCTTCTACCTGTTGTCAAATCACAGTTATTCCTATCGAAAATTCTAACACTCTAAAAAAACACGCTATACTTATAGGATTGATCTTTCACAAAATGGACGAACGAGCGCTCAAGCTCCTAACTTCATTTCAGTCTTTTAAATTGACCTATTTTGTATGAGATGGTTGAACTAAATGAATTTGAATTTTTCCTTTATTCATGTATTTTGAGGTCAATGAGATACATTTAGAAGTGAGTGATAATGCATTAGTCCAGAACTCTGATTTTCAGTATGCCGAATTTCTCTTCCGGTTGGATCAATATAAACCATAGGGCAATCACGATAAGTTTGCTTATACACTTCAGATTTATTGTCTTTATTCATTCTCTCTCTATTGTTTTTGAAGAAGCCCCTAATTTTTCTTCTTTTTTAAAGAAACTTAGAATTTCTAACCTTGTTGAGCATAGTACACTACTACGAAAGATTCTGAGAGGTTCTTGGCAACTGGAGCCTATTCAAGATGTACAATCGGTTAGACAGGAAAGAACAATACCTACTCGAGTCAAAATGATGTAATATGGAATTCCTGCATAAAAGTATGAATTTATCAAGGCTAAATTCACTTCATTGTTTTGTATGCCCCTGACATCCCGAAAACATTATAAAATTTCAATTTCCGTACACGCTTTAGACTCAACTCATCATGCGAATTTCAAATACCAGAGAACATCGCGAATTCAAATCAACATTTCCGAGTGACCTCCAGCCAACTTCCACAAGGCAGATGCGATTACGTCTCCGCTCTATGTAGGTGATGCTGCGATTAGTGCGATTCCACTTATCCTCGTCCGACCACCAGCTTGCGTTTTAAAGCAATAATAAAGTAACTTATAATCTTGGTGCGGAGTTCATGCGAATTTGAGTCAACCAACCTTCGTCCAATCGGGAAGATTACAAGAGAACCTGCTCGGATGCAACCTGTATCATTACAACGAACAGAAGACCGACCGAAGAAGATCCTTCAACAGTTTTTTTGGCGTCGCTCCTCACGATCTGTTTTTGTTGCCAGCAGCGGTTGCATGGAACAATTGCTCTTCGATATAATTGCGGTGCATGAGGGCATCCACATCTGGATGTGGAGGATTTACTTGCTGGAGGTTGAACTCTGGGATGCTGAAAGCTACATTGTTTTCGGTTGGTACCTTGATATACGGGATGTCACATAGGAAAGGAACCAGAGGTCTTTTATGAGAGAAATGTCAAAATTTTGATCGCTCGGACTTGTCAATTTTGTGTTCGAGTGTTTTATTTTTTTACATGAAAATCATGATCATATCATTTCATCCCTCTACGCGGTAACCTCAATCCCTTAAGGGAACGTTATACTCTGGCCGACGGCACCGATTCTCCATTCAAAAAGAGCCTCCCATTTTCCAAGTTCACGCCATTAATTTTCTACCTGATAGCTTGATTTTTTTCAAATTCTCCTGGAATTTCGGACAGTTCTCTGCGATTTCACACTTTCTGGAAGGCTTTTCAGTATTTCCATCATTTTTTGCATTATTTAAGCGCCTATCCGAATGGAATTTTTTTTTAAATATAGAAAATTGATTTGTCGAGGGCATTCCAATGAATCTTCTGAAAAAAATTGATGAACAACCGCCGAAAAAGTATTATGAAGTCAATTTTCATAGACTCTCAAATTCAACCCGATTTTTTCATGCGAAAAAATAGTTTCTCCAGAGAGAAGAAATTGTAGCGCCCTCAAGACATCCTTCAAATTCAATTCAAAAAAAAAAATCGAGCTTTTAGGTGGAAAATTGAGGTCGTAAACCTGAAAAAAAGAAAGGCAATTTTTGAATGGAGAATCGGTGCCGTAGCCGATTTTTTCATGCGAAAAAATAATTTCTACAAAGAGAAGAAATTCGATGAAAATTATGAAAATAAATGATTGTTTTGAATGTTCTTTATTTTCATGGAAATATACTACAAAATAGCAACACAAAAAGATTTACATCTGCCATAACTATGATCTGAATGTGAATAAGTTCTGATGAGACATGACACACACACATGAAGATCTAAGTATGGTATTTCTTATAATCAAGTATCACTTGATGCAAAACCAAGAAGGGGAAGACCACAACAAACTTGGGAAGATATGGTAGAGAAGGAGATTGAAAAGAGGGGCAAAAATGTCAGAGAGGCAATCACGATGACATCGAACAGGATTGAATGGAAGAAATTTATTAAGTTGAAATTGTAAATTATGAATTGTAAATTATTTTGAAAACCCATACACCGAAAGGTAATAATGGGATAAAGATTATATATACATATAATTATCACTTGAATATTCCCAAAATATTAAACGGTTAATTTATCAATTGAACCTCAGAACTTGGCCACTGAATACAACCTTCCAAAATATTTGCTAAATACTCAATACATTCACTAAAAATATTGTTCACAGTTGAAACACAGTTGAAACTCTTAACTCAATTCTTTGTAGCAAGGTTTCTCCATCTATAGTCTATTTGTCCATGCTTTTCTTCTGTCCAATTTTTCCAATATACCAAAAGCATTAGTTTAGTGGTATACAGTGTTGAGGCATCTTTCTTAGGAAATTTATGAAAACGTATAGAACTGTTTTCATTATTTTTGAAGAGCAATTGAAATCACAACAATTACAATTGTAAACAGTACTAGTACTTAGTTTACTCATTGTTATATAACCAATGCATTGGACTAAAATTCATATACAGGGTGTTTCACCATAAACTGGACAAACATATATAGCCGTATAGATGACACCGAGGAAGTCATTTTTGTCTTATGACATATACCCCTTTTTTGACGCATAAGCGAGATACAGGGTGTTTAATGTCAACTTTGAGCAATATTCTGAAAACTGTGGTGAGTAATGCGTGACATTTGAAATAACGGTTACTAGTCACATCTTAGTATTTTTAGGGCTCAATTCAATTGTGGTGTAGAATCCTGAAAAAAAAATTTTAAAATGGCGGAAAGCCTGCAAAGTTGGAATTTTTTTTTCGGTTGCCAATTTGAAAAGCACTATTTCAACGAACTCGATTTTCTTAGATTTTGCGTGAAAAAATTTTTTCAAGATTCGAACTCAACTTTTTTTTTACATGTTCTCAGTGAAAAGAAAATTTCGGCCGAAATTGTTGGAATTTTTCATGGTTCAACTATCTTTCATTTTGAATACTGAGGTGAAAACAGATTGAAATAATATCTATTGGTTATCTTTTTGTAGCCTTCCAAAAATTACGCTCGGGGAACTTCCATAATTTTTATTCAAAAAACTGGAAGCCGTACGAAGGCCAAAATTGTGCTAATGGGCTGCCGGAATGACCCGGACAGAAATATGAATTTATAAACTAAAAAAACTATTTTCAAGAAACTTTGGTAGGATTCGAACTCTCTACGTCTACGAGTATGAATTGGGTTTATTTTAATCTTATAAATTTCCGTTACCAAAGTGACGCTAGTAAATCGAAAGTGGAGAGTTCGATTCCCACCAAAGTTTTTTGAAAAAAATTTTTTTGGTTTATAAATTCATATTTACGTCCGGGTCGCTCTGGCAGCTCATTAGCCTAAATTTGGCCTTCGTACGGCCTTCAGTTTTCTGAATAAAAATTATGAAAGTTCTCCGAGCGTAATCTTTGGAAGGCTACAAAAAGAAAACCAATTGATATTTTTTCATTCTGTTTACACCCAAGTATTCAGAATTGAAGATAGTTCAACCATGAAAAATTTTGGGCGAAATTTTTTTTCACTGAAGACATAAAAAAAGTTGAGTTCGAATTTTTGCCGAAAGAGGGCGTTTTGATCTTTGGATTCGCTCATCCCATCATAAACGAAAAAAAGAAATCAATCACAACTCATTCAAGGCCTTCTATCAAACCCAAAAGCACGGTAGATTAGCGTCCACTGATTAGCTGCCTTTTCCAATCTTCGGAAATAATTGAAAGACTGCCGAGTTGGGCTCGATTCTCATCTACAGCCGCAAAACATCTATTGTATCTTCCCAGCAACTTCATGCTAGAATTATCGAAAGAATAGACCACAAAGAATGGTCCGCAGGCAGCAGTTCGCGTTTGTTTACGGCTGAACGGAATTAACTTCGGTTACATAGCTTGTTATATTAGTTTATCAACTCGACTGGGGAACTCACCATTTAGTCCGGTGTTTGGCCAAAGGTTCAGCTAGGTTCATCTTTTTTATCAAATCTCCGGTTGGAGGGATTGTGAAGCGTGACGAGAATGAACTGATATTAGGATCGTTGGTTTTACCAACTCTGCAGTGTTCGCTAAAGCCAAATAATCCGGAGAAATATTGAATATCCTATCACAGCTTTCTTGATTCAGAATTTTTTTTCTTTATGTTCCCGGTAGATTTTGTTTAGCGATTTTGGCTTTTCCACTTGTATTGTTGAAATATAGGTACACGGCAAAACCAAATCTTTATTTTCTCACAGAACGAAAGATCAGAAATAGGGTTCAATATTTATTCGTTATTTGGTAGAAGTGGCTGAAGTCTACTCCACAATGAAGTGCATGTGGTGACATTTAATTCTTATCCCACATGTAACCTGATACTTTCGTGTAGCCATATTTCGTATTATGAATAGAAACGAATCCTTTTAGGATGTTGAATAAATCGATTATTCAGAAATCTGTGTTTGATTGAAATTAACTCTAAAGGAACTTATAACCCAACACGACTTATTTATAGTCCATTCACTTTTATAATGTATCCCGGTTGGCTTTTATCCCGGTTGGCTTTGACATTCGGACACATTTCACCGTGTATATTTTGAAAATGTCAGGTTATAGTCATTTTCCTGTCAGATAAATACGCAACGTTGTCCTTTCTACATAGAAGTCGTAGTAGTTATGTATTTATCAAAATGTTCATTTACTTAGAGAAAATAATGAATTTGAGAAAAAATTATGTGAATTCAATCATTCCAAAGACCTGGCGAATGTTGAAGAAACTTTTTTCTCTGTTAATACTGGAATCTTCGTTTTCACATGCCTCAAAAAAAAAGGCGCAAGGGGTTAAATCACAAGATCTCGGTGGCCAATTGTTATCACCCCTTCGAGAGACAACACGGTTAGGAAACGTTTCTCGTGAAATATCAATGGTTTCCTTGCTTGTGTGGCGCGTAACGCCGTCTTGTTGAAAGTAACCGTTGTCCAGATCAATACTATCCATTAGCCGCCATGAAAAATCAGTAATCATTTCTCGATAGCGCAATCAATTCACCGCTCCAGACTCATTCTCGAAAAAGTAAGGTCCAATGACCCCGCCGGACCATAAACCGCACCAAACAGTCACACGTCGAGGATAGAGAGGCTTTTCAACAAAAACTCTCGGGTTTTCCGAGCCCCCGATGTGACAATTTTGCTTGTTGACGAAATAAGGTGTAATGACGTTTGTGGAATGCTTAATTCCGAAGAACGACGAGGAATGGACAAAGCTGGGTTTTGTTCAACACTTTCGGCTGCAGCAGCAATATTCCCGGATGTTCTTGAGTGACGTGCTCTTCACATCACTAACCTGTCCCAAGATTTCTCAAACTTTTACACAAATTTCTGTTTTGCGGTTCGACAAGGTGCTTCAAATCAAATTTTGATCTTTCAACTAGAAAAGACCTTTGTTTTCTTTTCAATTTGGCACCCTGTAATCCATCTCATATATATTAATTCAAACTAAGGAAAACGTAGAAGAAGAATTACTCAACGCCAAATATGAATTGCTGTAATGAAACATACGAACATACTCTTTAGCAAAATACCTATCTGCAATCATTCTCGAGTTTTGGAATATTTTTTATTTCCTTTTTCGTGGAGGACATACGGTTCTCCCATTCTCTAGTTATGAACGTTCGCCTCTCCAGGATACCCCTAATGATCATTGACTCAAATTTTTTCCAAGTCTAACATATTATATGATTTTGGTAGGATTCGTATCAATTAGTATAAATCACTAGTTTCTTCTGCCAAATGATATACATTATTCCGAATTGAATCTACATTTGTGTGTCTCCATCGGAATGAATTTCGCAGAACCGCTTATCTGAGGGGTATAGAAAGAAGGAACGTGTGTATCTACCTGTTTCAAGGTGATCCCAACCGTTCTTCTTAAGGTTAAACCAGCTACACATTCTGATGAATGTGCTGCTATGAATATTCCCACCGGCCATTCATGTTTTTCACGTGAGAATATTCAGAAAATCAATACGTTGAAAACTCAATTCCATCAATGGACATGTTAACTCAACTGAAGTAATGTGCACATGCAAACGCGACATTTAATTTGCAAAGCGTTTCTTTAATTTTAAAACAAGGAATCAAGCATTCGCAATATTATACCAATGTGTTCAATTTAAAATTTTTATTCTAAAATTTTTCAATGATAAAGAATCACTAGCGAAAAGTACTTTGAACACTATGATGTTCAAGGTAAGACATGAAAATAACACATTTCATGAGAATAGAGTCCCTTTCAAGTCTGGCCAGCAGTGATCATTCATTGAAAATGACGAAAACAAACTAGTCAAATGCCTCTCAAAAATTAAGTTTTTTCCATTTTGCATTCAACAAATTTTTGATTTATTGGGCTTCAGATTTGTCTTAGTCCAAAGAGAAATATAAATTGTATTGTAGGTCATATTTTTGATATAAATGATTTCTCAACGTATTTGTTCTTTATACCGAAAGTAAGCCGACTGTAATACAGTAAACATTAAGAAAAAAAGCCCTGACGTGAAGTCTGGAGCTTTTATGCTCTCATTCTTTCATCTTTTAAGTGGATCCACATTCAAGAAACCAACGAAATTTTTCAAATTCACAAATGGAACATACAGAGTGTAACAGCTAAATGGAATAAATTCGATAACGAATAAATGAGGGCGTGTTGGGAAAAACGCTCGGACACGTCGATTTGTAATTTTAAATGCGCATATTTTTCAAGAAAATAATATTATATAGGGTGTTCCATGTGACTGTGGCCAATACCAACTTTCTTATTTCAAATGCAACCCCCTGTATATTATTTATTTTTTGGATTCTTCAGAGAATTCTAGACACAATTCATGCACAATGTCTATACCTATCTTTAACTATTTCGGAAGTATTAAGTGTTTTCAGATTTATTGCAAAAATTAACGTTTTAAATAAAAATTACCCATTTTATTTCACAAATTCGGTACATTAAACTTAAAACCTAATAAGTAATACTGATTATTTCTTAATTATTAAAAAAAAAAACTTTGATGTCAATGTAGGAAATATTCAAAATGCTCGCCGTGAACGTTTTGGCAACATAGGGATGCATCTTTCTTTTCTTTTATATTCGAAATATTGACGTGTGGCTGACGGTGAACAGCGGGGCTACTTTTCGAACAGAATTATGTGGGCTCTCTTGAAATATCCAATTTCGTATCATCACTTAATGCTTTGGCAGCAATTTTTTTTATTTGTCTTACATGACCAAGCTCTCGAAACTGCTTTTCTATTTTGCTAATTGTTCCTTGGGATAAAACCGGCAAATTTGGAAATTTTTCGTGAAATAAGCGAGAAACTTCCATTTATGTCCGTGTGTAATCTCCATAACCAATCATTTGAAGAATGGTTATTCTGTGCATCTCTGTTAAATGAACCATTTTTCTAATATCATTACGTACAGTTATCGAAATTCAAAAGTCAAAAGCACTTACACTGATCACTTATTGTCATGAAAACAGACAACGGGTTACTAAGGCTATGAGAATAATCAAATCTGTTTTTGTTTTTTTCAATTTCTTCTTAGTAATGGTTTTTGCTTACTTTCTTCATAGCAAGAGGTGAATGGGAAATAAGTATTGAGTGTAAGGTAACGAATTTGTGAAATAAAATAATTTTCATTTTAAATGTTAATTTTTCTAAAAAATCTGAAAACACTTAATACTTCTGAAATAGTTAAAGATAGGTATAGGACATTGTGCATGAATTGTGTCCAAAATTCTCTGAAGAATCCAAAAAGTAAATAATATACAGGGGGTTGCATTTGAAATAAGAAAGTTGGTATTGGCCACGGTCGCATGGAATACCATATATAATATTATTTTCTTGAAAAATATGCGCATTCAAAATTACAAATCGACGTGTCCGAGCGTTTTTCCTAACAACCCCTCATTTATTCATTATCAAATTTATTCCATTTGGCTGTTACACTCTGTATACAAGCTGTAGTTTGTAGATATGCAACTGTCGCTTTCAAAAGCACATTGCCTCACAGAAATTATTTCTATTAATCTCCCTACCCAGTCTCTCTCCAATAGTTTCCAGACGTACCGATAATTTGCTTAAATCTTTGTTTGGAAATTTTTATCGCAAATCTCCTCAGGTTGCTAAGGGTCCTTCTAATTTTTTTGAAAAATTCATGTGAATGAATCAAGAAATTGATGTGACCTGTCAAATTGGAAAAGAATTTCAGAAAAAAAAATAGCTATTATTCCACATGAAAAACCGAATTTATATTGGCCGTCTTGTTTTTATCGGACATGTCATCAATTCCACACAAACTCCGCAAGATCAAGAATGATGATAAACTATCTATGTGGAGGATGTTGTACATAAGATGATGCATGCTTCAGGAACAATAAATTTGCCATTTGTAATTGAATACTTGTTGTTCGGGTACCTGTCAAAATCGCACAATTAATGAGACAAGTATAAAGTATGGAGTATGCTTGTTACGGTGAATGGCACAGATATTATTATTAGCTAGTATTAATTTGTCGCATCTATTTCTGTATTTGTTGTCGGTTCTCGCCCATATATTGCAACATAACTTCTCTCTGTCGTATCATATTTTCTAAATTTCATCGACAATAAAATTGCTGATCATAAAAGTGTTTATTTGAAAAAAATTTTATATATCGTAAAAATTGTATTAAAATAAAATATCAACAGCCATAGTAGCGTTGAAGAGCCATACAGACTACAGAGTGTAACATCAACAGCCAAATGGAAAAAATTCGATAACGAATAAATGAGGGCGTGTTGGGAAAAACGCTCGGACACGTCGATTTGTAATTTTGAATGCGCATATTTTTCAAGCAAATAATATTATATAGGGTGTTCCATGTGACCGTGGCCAATACCAACTTTCTTATTTCAAATGCAACCCCCTATATATTATTTATTTTTTGGAATCTTCAGAAAATTCTAGACATAATTCATGCACAATGTCCTATAACTATCTTCAACTATTTCGGAAGTATTAAGTGTTTTCAGATTCATTGCAAAAATCAACGTTTTAAATAAAAATTATTTTATTTCACAAATTCGGTACATTTCACTTAAAACCTAATAAGTAATGCTTATTATTTCATAATTATTAAAGAAGAACAAAAAAACATTAATGTCAATGTAGGAAATGTTAAAATGCTCGCCGCGAACGTCTTGGCAACATGCTAGCTAGTCTGGTGTAGAATTGTCTTCTAACGTTACTCAACATTTCTTCTCAGTAATGGTTTTTGCTTACTTTCGTCATATCAAGAGGTAAATGGGAAATAAGTATTGAGTGTAATGTATCGAATTTGTGAAATATACTTATTTTCCTATCAAGGGCGGAAAGTTGTACTTTCCCGCACTAGATTGCCGTTGCCCGAACGACGCGGAGCGGAGTTCGGGCAAGCAATCGAGTGCGGGAAAGTACTTTCCGCTCAAGATAGGAACAATATTTTTTCTACAACCGTATTATAAAATGAAAAAAAACTTCTACACAACTCGAATATTCGTTTTGACACATTAATTAAGGAGTTTGGGATTCTATGCGGAAAATTATAGACCGTGACATAGAAATAAATACACAGATCCATGTATAACAGTCATAATTTTTGAAGGATGTCAAGTTCTCTTTGAAAATGCAATAATTTTCAAACGGAAATCTGCATTAATAATTAGTTTGATATGGATGAAACTGCATAATTTGAAATATTTAACCAAATATATAAGTAAGTAGATTAAGAGATTTCATGTTAAAGGTATTTTTATACCCAAATTCAACACATATTTACTTTCCCGCACTAGTGCGGAAAAGTAACTTTCCCGCACTAGTGCGGGAAAGTGACACTTTCCGAATCGGAAACAATGCGGGAAAGTAGTTAGTTAGGCCCAGTTGTAGAAAAAAATAATAGTGCGGGAAAGTAAATATGTGTTGAATTTGGGTATAATAATACCTTCAACATGAAATCTCTTAATCTACTTACTCATATTTTTAGTTAAATATTTCAAATTATGCAGTTTCATCCATGTCAAACTAATTATTAATGCAGATTTTCGTTTGAAAATTATTGCATTTTCAATGAGAACTTGACATCCTTCAAAAATTATGACTGGCCTTAGACCATAGAAAGAGGTCTAAGTGACTGGCATACATGGATCTGTGTATTTGTTTCTATGTCACGGTCTATGATTTTCCGCATAGAATCTCAAACTCTTTAATTAATGAGTCAAAACGAATATTCGAGTTGTGTAGAAGTTTGTTCTTCATTTCATATTACGGTTGTAGAAAAAATATTGTTCCTATCTTGAGCGGAAAGTACTTTCCCGCACTCGATTGCTTGCCCGAACTCCGCTCCGCTTCGTTCGGGCAACGGCAATCTAGTGCGGGAAAGTACGACTTTCCGCCCTTGATAGGAAAATAACTATTTCATTTAAAATGTTAATTTTTGTAAAAAATCTGAAAACACTTATTGTTTCCGAAAAAGTTAAAGATAGGTATAGGACATTGTGCATGAATTGTATCTAGAATTCTCTGAAGAATCCAAAAAATAAATAAAATACAGGGGGATGCTTTTGAAATAAGAAAGTTGGTATTGGCCACGGTCGCATGGAACACCCTATATAATTTCATATTCTTGAAAAATATGCGCATTTAAAATAACAAATCGACGTGTCCGAGCGTTTTTCCTAACACCCCCTCATTTATTCGTTATCGAATTGATTCCATTTGGCTGTATGTTCTGTATGGGCAAAAGATGCAGAATATTTGACTGGATCATGAAAATATATCGACGTATCGAAAGCTGCTGACTGAGTCAAAGACTTGTTGGACAAAGGGCCTGGAACTAGCACATACCCAAAAAATTAAATAGCTGAAATAGTTGCTGAGGCCAAATACCAACTGTGGTATAGTAGCTATGACTAACATTTCATAATATCCGAGTTTTAAACGATTACTGACGATGCACATGTCGTCTAAATTAAAAAGAGTAAGAGGTTAACTCTAGAAATTAACGATGCCATTTGATATTTCACGATCCAGATGTGCAACCTAAATAGATCGATACGAATAAATACACATATTTCATAAAGTCAGTTGAAAGATGTCTATAAATACTACTTTTGAGCCTGTCTCCCAAAAGATTATCTAGATACTAGATAAAAATGGATTTTTGTCCTTTTGTGAAATCCGATATTTGTTCAGGAGAGTTTGAAGTTGCATTTAAAATGATGAATACACATTTATTGCTTGAATTCAGATTATGTATATTCATCTTCGATATTTTATTATGCATGGAAAACTCATCAATCAACATGAAATCATTGTTTACAGAGAATGTTGAAACGGGGCAAGGGCGGATTTACGGGTGGGGGTACTGGGGGTAACTACCCCCCCCCCATGAGTATCCAAAACCTGAGAAAAAGGTGGTTTATGTACCTGATTTAATGGTTTTCAATCGTTATCACCCTCCTATGATCGTTATTACCCCTCCCATGAAAAAGAACTATACAGGGTGATTTTTTCGTTAGAAGTTTTCGAGGGAGGAATGGTATTTTTGTTTTAGAGTACACGAACTCAATTTGTAAAATATTTTCAAGCGGAATCTACTTCCGGTTCTACCGGAAACGGATGTGAACTGCCTCATTGAAGGAATTTTTTTTCGACAGTGGAATAGAAAAAGATGCGCTGATACTGCTTCTTGTATACATTATGAGAAAATTTAATACAGGGTGTCTGAAACAGGGCTTCAAAGCGAGCCTCAATGAAACTATGAAATCTCATTTTTTTCAAATGGGAATCATATAATTTTATAATTCCGATTGATTGCTCGTCGAAAACTGGTTAGAGTGTGCCAAACATTTCATGTCTTTAAAATGAGTAGTTTCGCCGTTATCGAATTAAATTCGAATTTCACGACTAAAGCCAGGTTTCTTTGTCTGAACATCAGGTTCATCAAGATAATTTTCGAGTAGGCTATGTCAATAGTGAGTTTCAAACTAAAATTTCTGTATTTAATCATCATCAATTATCAGCTCTGTTTATTTGTCACATTCGCCGCAAATAAAGAACAGACTTTTGATATATCATTCTAGTGTACCTTATTATTATTAGTGCTTGTTTTGCATAGTGCTTGATCAAAAAAATAAGTGAGAATGACAATTCCTAACATAGCCTACTTTGAAATAGACGAGCATACCACTGAATTTGACAGAATTTCACGAATAAAGCCAGGTTTGTCCCATCAGTCAAATTCAGTGGTATGCTCGTCTATTTCAAAGTAGGCTATGTTAGGAATTGTCATTCCTACTTATTTTTATTGATCAAGCACTATATGCAAAACAAGCAATAATAAAAATGAGGTACACTAGAATGATATATCAAAAGTATAAGTAAGTAATATGTTAAGTTATATCCTGGTTCTTTGTTTGCTGATGGAGCCTGGGATGTCATTTTGTCCCGTTACTATATATGTCATTCTGTCCATATAGCGTTATAAAACTAGAAACATATCGAATCAATACAAGAAGTATATTCAACATAAAAAAGCTTCGTGAATACAATGACGAATAAGTAAAGTTTGAAATGAATGAATTATAAATGAGAAAAATGGTGAAAACTGGACATTTCTTCTAAAAATTTGGCGCAATTTCTGTTATCACTCATAACGACCGAATGAACTAGAGTAGCGCTTGCTAATTTTCAGAGGTTAATAGAAGTGATTCGGGTCGTGTGATGTGGTAGGCAGTTCCGCATTTGGTATCTACCTCCAAACTCTAATTATGATGCCTATGTCATTTTGTCCATATATGTCATTTTGCACGTATTCCCCCTAATGTCCCTCGGGAATATTTCCAATATGTAATTCAGAGATTCTTCAATAGGAACTGAAGAGAGACACAACATGGAAGCGAGTTTCAATAAGCTGCAGCTTTTCGACAAACTAAGCAGAATCTTTGATGAAAGCCTCTGATTCCCCACGTGAGACCTCAACATTGTAAGAGTGCTCTCCAGAAAATATGTTGGAGAATCGATAGTGCCCACAAAAGGTCTTAATGGCACACCATCTTCGTCTAGTTAATAACTCCTGAATATTTTGGATTGAAATAATGTTTCACCAAAAAATATACGGAATATACACTCAATTTTCCATAGTTTTGGTGCTTATGTGAATAAAACCGAAAAATAATATTCGCAGAGTGCTTGAAAATAAACTCTCCAATTTATTCAAATTCTCATCAACCCCCCACAGATGTTCATCGAAAGAGAGTCGATAGACCATGAACAGGAAAGCAGCTGCTTATAGAATTATTTCATTGATAATACTACACCTGGCTCATTGGTATTGTCTAATGTTTCTTGTTGCAATGTGCAAAATTTATTGTTTGTACGGAAATTACTCTGTTCAAGGATGTGAACTATGCCAAAGCGAGTGTGCCTGCAGGATTATTACTCACAGTCGTTGCATCATGATATTATAGAGAAGGGGTGTTGCCTCTTGCATTGAGACTTCTATACGTATACAGAGTGGTAAGAACACATCGGCAAAAATGCGAAAAAAGTAAATTCCGCTTCATCTCAACTCACATTGGTCAGTTTACTGTAGTTAGTTATAGTGAAAAGGGGTTACAGTTCACTGCGACCTAAAGGTTCATTGTGGCCCCTAACAGAGCTGTTATCATCGCGCCTCCTACAGCTCGCCCTCCAGTTCCAGAGATTTGATGAAATCCAGTATCTGGGACGGCTTTAAGGAGGATAACTCCCCTCTTCTACAAGTTTCTTGTCCAATGCACTCTTTTCTTTGGCTTGCAATGACATAGCATTCTGTAACGAGGTGAATAGGAGTTTCTTCCTCCTCCCCACAGTATCTACACTCATAGTGTCCGATAAACCCATTCTCAACAGATGCTTCTTCAGGCGACAATGTCCTGTGAGGAAGCCAGTGAGTAGGTGAAGTTGGTTTTTACTGAGATCCAGATATTTTTTGGATCTAGCAGTTTCAAAGTTCCGGAGGAACTTTTTGGAGTGATCCATCCCTGAGAGATTCCGCCAGAGTTTTTCTCTTTCGGTTTTCTCCTTCAGCATAAACTCCTTCTTATAGGTGCATTTTCCTATACCACAGAAGGGTTCTGGGCCAGTGAGTGGCGTTTCTGCGCTCTTTCTGGCCAGTGTATTGGCCTCTTCGTTTCCTACGATTCCCGAATGACCGGGAATCCAGATTAAAAAGACCTTATTCTTCTTGCCTACCTCATTGAGTTTGTTTCGGCACTCCCAAATTAGCTTTGAGTCAATGAGGTAGGAGCTCAGTGCTTCAATAGCAGCTTGACTATCTGTATGAATAGCTATATCGCACTTCTGATAGTTTCTTTCTAGATTTATATCTAGACTTCATACGATCGCAAGTATTTCCGTTTGAAGGACGCTTGTACAGGAGCCTAACGATAAAGCACACTTGGTACTTGTCCCATAAATCCCAGCGCCAGCTCCTGTAGTGGTTTTGGAACCATCTGTATGCCATTTTATTGTATTTTCTTTGAGATTATACTTGGTGTATTCCCATTCCCAATCCTCTCTTTTGCTTAGCATTGTGCTGAAGTTTTTCTCAGTACTTACTTTCTTGATCATTACATCACTAGGGAGGTTTGCAGATGAGGTGTGGTCATTTAGAGAGGACCAAGCTCTCTGAAACATGACTCTCTTATTGCCTGCTCCTTCTTTAGATACTCTGAGGTCGGCCTCATGTCATATCAATCACTAGATGTAGAGGTGTGAGGTATGTGATGATCTCAAGCGCCCCAGTTTACTGTAACCGAACTTATCAATTTTCAAGATCACTATGATTGATTAATTGCCCTATCGGTAAATCCCCTTCGTACCGTCGATGAGTAAGCATGGAATTTCACTCCTATCCCATTCCGAAAATCTTCAACATTTCCTGTGAAAAATCCTCATGCTAGAACCAGGTCAAATTTGCGCAAAACAATGAAACAGTTATCAAACATCGCCCCATGGGGATTTCCTATTTCCTGCATACCTCACTTTTTTCTATGACGAAGAAAGTAAACATAGAAGATTTCAAGGCGCCTTCATACGTCCACGCTTGTCCATTCAACCCGAAATATAAAACCCGTTTTCGTAGGTATATACAGGCAGACTCAACAGTCAAGGTCGTCTGCAAGAATCAGACGTTGGGGATAAAGATGACGTTCTCTTTCGTACAGCGTTAGATAATAACAATGTTCTATGAAAGTAAAATGAGCCGGTTGCTCTGATAGATCTTGAGCGCATTATCTCATTGTTAAAGCTTTTAATCATAGAATAATAGGAGTCACAAACGCAGCTGTGCGTGAGAAAATTGAACTCAGATTCCCTATTTAGATTATTACTAATATTGAATATCTTTCTTTCAGGCCGACCGGATGAATCATGCCTCCCGCTGTGGGCTAGATGACAAATGCACAAAGACTACCATGGATTTCCATCAAAAACACCCATCGTACGGATATAGGAATTAGTAGATGTCTATTCGCGGTTTGTGTAGGTGCTTTCTGTGGTCTGTGTTGTAAGCTCAATTTCCGGAAATCCAAGTGTCTATCTCTATCAGTATTAGAAACTGTGATCTCTTTAGTAATTCGTGAATATTCTGTATTTGTGACCATGTGAAGTGTTCCTCTGGTTGTTACTAAGATGCCATCCAAGAAGCAGTACGACTTGGTGCAAAATGATGATTATGACACGAGAATTCCCCTGCATTCCGAGGAAGCTTTCCACCATGGGATCAGCTTCAATGCAAAGGTAAAAAGGTTTTTCTTCTGTTATATGGTAGTGGGGTTTAATATGTTATATATGCGTGGACAATGGATTCGAATCAGTATGATAAAAAAACACATAGATATAAATCGGGTGGGCAAGCAGGCCAAGGAAGAACGTGTGCTAACTGAATTAATCTTTCGAAGGTATCATCGCAATGAAGTCAAATATTTGATGAAGCAAACCAAATGCTTGCATTAATATCATATGCCATATACAGGTTTTCAATTAAGTATGGAGCCAAATTTTTAAAACGTATACTAGTGTTTTCTGGTTTATCAAATGTCATTTCGATTTGATTGCAAAAAAATATTGAATAGTCGTGGAAAAAGATTAATATTATACTCGTATAAAATGGCTTGTACTCACTTGGAAGATTTACCAAACCCGACTTCTTCTCGTCTGATCACCTCATCTCGTGAATAATAGCCATCAATATCCTATTGTCAACGACTATCGCATGAAGTGTTCTTAATCCATCTGTTTCATCAAACATTTTGACATTCACAAATCTCTTGCGATTTATGGTTTATCAAACTTCAATCTGTCAATCACACTATCACAGAATATATCAGGAGATGATATGAAACACAGATAACAGAACTTTCTGTTATCTGTGGATATGAAATGCCAAATCAATTCGGAGTGACAATATGTTCACAGCAATGATTTTTTCGAAAAGAATTATTCGAGAATCGCGGACAAAGTTGAATATCCCACTCGCATATTATGACTATGGTGTATTAGGGTGGAAGATTCAATTGAGAAACAGTGAAAAACTATTTACACTTTATTATACAATATCCGAATACAAAGCTTTAGCTTCTATCACGATTACAGCAAGAATGATGCATACACTTGATTTTCATTATCATAAACACATGCGCAATGCTAATACATCACAATTTTCCCCTTTTCAAAAGCTTCTTAATCTACTAGTACCTCATTAATTTAAAAATCCTAGAAATAATTAAACTTATTATTTATTAATTTATAATTGACCTTACTCACTAAATGTACAACAATCTATTTCTTATCATTACTAACTTAAATCTACCTATATACAAAATTTAATTTTCATTAATCATCCCTTTCCTTTATTTCTCTTTTAATCTTTCAGATCTCCGTAACACCTGCTCTTCTTCCCCTTCTGTGAGAATTTCACTTACATTATTACCAATAAGTTTCAACATTTGATTTGCATGTCTTTTAACAACCCTATTAGAATTGAGTATTCTTACCAAAAACGTAACAGGTGTAAGTGATTTCTGTATTTCAGCTTTAATTTTCGATATTTTGTTTTGATTATTCACTTCAATAAAAACTAAGTCTCCAACTTCGAATTTACCATTTTTGTTCAGTTTGTCTACATCATATTTATTAAATTGCTTAAAATTAACATTTGAAGTTAAATCTGACCTTAATAAATGGAATCTAGTTTTAATATCCCTATTGAAAATTAGTTGAGATGGTTTTTTACCTGTTTTAGCATGAATCATATTTCTATAATCAGAAAGAAATAAATTAACAGCTGCTTTCAACGATTTTCCTGATTCAACTATTTTTGTCACTTTATTTTTGAAAGTCCCTACAAAATTTTCAGCCGCCCCATTTGTAGCTGGGTGGTAAGGAGGTGAAAACGTATGCTTTATACCTACACTTCTCAAATATTGATTGAATTCTTCACTACTGTATTGCGGACCATTGTCTGAAACGATATGATTGCATAATCCGAACCTTGTGAACAAAGTATCAAATACTTCTATAGTTTTATTAGCTGTAGTATTACTCTTCATATCTATGACTTCAGGCCATTTACTGTAAGCATCCAATATAACTATAAACATGTGACCATAAATAGGTCCTAAAAAATCTGTATGAAGTCTTGACCAAACCGATGATGGATGAGGCCATTGAACAGTTTTAATCTTATTATTAATTTTCCTATATTTAACACAAATTTCACAACTATTAGCCAAATTTTCTATGTCCGAATCAACATTTGGCCACCAGAAAAATGAACGTGCTAACTGTTTCATACGTACTATGCCAAAATGAGATTCGTGAAGTTGATTGAGTATGGGTTTTCTCAACTTCTCCGGTATAACTATTCTTGAACCCCATAGAATACATTCAAAATCAATATTTAGCTCATTACGTTTAGAAAAATATTTACTTTCTTCGCTTGTGAAATCTTGTGAAAGATTTTCCCATCCAAATAATAAAAACTTTTTTATTTTCGACAAAATTTTATCCTTTTTTGTTTCTTCTTGAACTAATTTCAAATCGATTATTTTACATTCTTTTTCTATAAAATTAATACAACTTATTTCTCTGTCGAAAACTTTTGTGTCATCCTCTATAGGAAGTCTTGATAACGCATCACAATTTCCATTCCTTTTTGACGAAACTAATTCAATATTATATTTGAAACTAGATAAAAAGTAAGACCATCTAATCAATCTGTGCTGCACTATTGTTGTTACTTTTTTCGATTCACCGAATATGTATTTTAAAGGTTGATTATCTGTTCTTAGAGTCACTTGATTGCCCAGTAAATAATGGTAGAATTTTTTGAAGCCGAATACAATTGCTGCGGCCTCTTTATCTAAAATTGCCCTATGTAATTCATTTTTAGGAATTATTTTTGACGCGAATGCTATGGGACGTTCCTCTCCATTAGTGAATTTATGAGACAAAACACTTGATAATCCATAATAACTTGCATCGCAAGCCAATATCAAAGGAACCCCTTCCTGATACGGTGTCAAGATCTTATTTGAAACGATCTCCTTTTTAACCCACTCTAAGGCTAAATCACATTGTTCATTCCAACAAAATGTATTATTTTTTAACTGGTCATATAAAACTTTAAGGTTATCAGCCCTATTTGGCAGAAATGGCTGATAAAAATTAATCAAACCCAATAAAGACTGAAGTTCTTTTTTTGATTTAGGTTTAGGAATATTTAAAATTGCTTTAATTTTACTAGAACTAGGTTTTAAACCTTCTTTATCCAATTGATACCCTAAAATTTCTATTCTAGATTTGAAAAAATCACACTTTTTTTCATTCACCCTCAATCCAACATTGTTTAAACGTGATAATATCTTATCTAAAATTTCTAAATGTTCATTGTCCGTTTTACCAGTACAGTAAATATTATCAATATATACTTCAGTATTAGGAATACCTTTCATTAAATCACTCAGCAGTTCTTGGCAAGCTGCGGGACTGGAAGCTATACCTTCTGGTAGTTTTTTATATCTGAAAAGTCCCTTTTCGCAAATTATTGTTAAAGGATCCCTGCTACTTTCTTCAACAGCTATCTGCATAAATGCATGTTTTAAATCAATTTGCGACCATCTAGTACCTAACTGTAAAGTTTGAAATATTGTTTCTTTAAGTGGTACCGGATGACGTTTTATCACAAGTTGTGGATTGACAGTTAACTTAAAATTACCGCATAATCTAACTCCTTTTCCTTTAACTACTGGAATAATAGGAGTTGCCCATTCACTCTCGTTTACTTGTTCTAAGCTACCAATTTTAATTAAACGATCTATTTCATCACATACTTTTCCTCTCAAGGCAAGTGGTACATGATAAGCTTTACATTGAATTGGCTTAAAACCATCTTTAAATTTGAGGCTAATAGCTTTACCTGCATAAACGCCTGGCTCATCGTCAAACAAGTTAGGATATTTTTGTTTAAAATATGTAGTAATTTCATCATGTTTATCTATATTATTTATAGTACTCAATGTTTCAAAATCAATTGGCCATAATCTGAACAATTTTAACCATTGTCTACCTATTAAATTTTTACCTTTTCCTTCCATTACATAAGCATCTACGTCATAATAAACATTTCTAAAGTTTACCTTCAAATTCAACACTCCGATTACCTTCAATTTCGATTTGTCATAACTAGTTAGAGTAATATTCGATTTCTGAATTTCCTTGAACCCAAATTTATTTCGTGCAGTTTGCTCTGATATAACTGAAACATAAGAACCCGTGTCAACTTCCATCTCTAATTTTTCATTTTCAACGTCTACTACAATTTTTTAGTGGGTCAGCTATAATATTATTAACCTGAAACAATTCATCATTATTATGTACATTATTATCAACTTCTATATTTTTCTCATTTTTTATCTCTATATCCATACTAAAAAATTCTGAATCCGTACTACTTTCAATATTCTCTCCTTCTACCAATGTTTCCAAATTATTTACCTTATTATTCTTTTTCAAACATGCTTTTTCTATATGCCCCTTAATATTACAATAGTTACAGGTTCTTCCTTTGAAATAACAATCCCTAGCAAAATGATTTTTTTTCCCACAACAATAACATTTATTTGTTACCTGACCTGTTTTCATTCTATTATTGCTACATTTTACCGCTTGATTGTCACTGTTTCTTTGTCTTCTTCTTGTTTCTTCCATTTTACGATTGCTTTCCTTTTCCGTATGCTGATTCCCTCGTCTATTGAAATTATAACTCTGTCCTTCTCTTCTTTCATTTCTCGCTCCCATCCATTGTGATCCCCGTTGTTTATTATTTGTTGGCTGTCCCAAATAATGAACGAATTCTTCTTTCTTCATCGATAACGAATTTTTAATCGCCGATTCTCGTAATTCTGCAATTGAAGTTGCCTTCACGAATGTTAGATCCGTTTTTCGAAATAGTTCAATTTTTGTTTCGTGATTTAGGATTCCACATACAAATTGATCCCTCAGAGCTGTTTCGATGTCTTTGAAGTTGCAGTTTATAGACATAGATTTCAACCTCGAAATGAAGTCTGCGATGGTTTCACCAGACAACTGTTTCGTATTATAGAAATTGTTTCGTTCAGCAATTTCCGACGGTTTTGGATTCAAATGAGAGTTCATTATCTCAATTAATTCCTTGTAGCTGTAATCTTTCGGCTTTTTTGGAGTTGTCAAATTTCGGATTAAGATATAAGTTTCCTGACATACTTTTGTAAGTAGCTCGGCACAATGTTTTTCAGGTGTTATATCTTGTGTTTCAAACCACAGTTCTAATCGCTCTACAAATATGTCCCATTTATCCTTGTTTAAGGCGAACGTTATTTTATCTGCCATCCTCGTTTTGTTGACTGTTTTTTTAATACTCTCCACTTCTGCAGTTTTTACAACTTTTTTTGTGTTATCGCTCGATTGTTCAATCTTCTTTCGCCAAATTTTAACTAGCGTTTTTCTTAATTTTTCAACAGTTTCATTTTCTTCAACTGGAATATTCAAATTAGATAATTCTTGAATCAGCTGATTTTTACTCAATTCGTATATCCATGAAACTTTATCAGTCCTTTTATCCTCGTCGGTGTTATCCGATGACACTGACATTCCCAATCCGACGCAATAACAATAATGTTATCAACGAAAAAAGGAGTTTATTAACTTCACCTTTTTAATCCTCGTCGCCAGTTATGGTGTATTAGGGTGGAAGATTCAATTGAGAAACAGTGAAAAACTATTTACACTTTATTATACAATATCCGAATACAAAGCTTTAGCTTCTATCACGATTACAGCAAGAATGATGCATACACTTGATTTTCATTATCATAAACACATGCGCAATGCTAATACATCACACATATTATGACCATTATCCTCTTGAAAGATTTACCAGTTTCGTCTTTGTCTCGTCTGGTAAAACTCATCCGCGTGAATAATAGACATTATAATATGCTCGTTAAATGAAATTATGGTAATATAATAATCTGAATAAACGAGTTTCACTTGTGTGCAACAGATCTTTTTCTGTACAAATAATTCAGATCTATACAGGGTCTTTCACGAGGAACCTCACCCATATTTATACGGGAAACTACTGAACGTATTTTTATGAAATTCAGCACTTATAAGTATTTCACGATGCTGATGGAATTTAAAATATTTTCAAGGCATGAGCACCTCCGGTTTTTCCGGAAATGACGTCAACTTCCGTTTTTCAAATTAGAACACCATTTTTTTATTGCAGAAATAGATTCCTTAGAAAATTTCAAGTTATTTTGATGTAACATTTTTCAGTTTTGGTTGGAAAATTCTCTCTGAGCGGGAAAATTCGAAAAAAAAATCGAAAATAGAGCTCCGCTGAAACAAGAATAACTTCGAGGTTTTTGGATGGAAAATTTTCATTTTTGGGATTTTTCAAGATGTAAGATTGATGTATCCACTTTAAAAATCGAAATCGCGATTCATGATACAGGGGGTGAAAAAATCGCTTTCAAAGTTAGGGATGACAAAATCGTGAAAAATCAATTTTTTCAAATTAGAACCCCATTTTTTTATGGCAGATATTGAATCTACGTTAAAAATTAATGTGAGTGTATGCATCACACCCTTGCCCTAAAGTGGATATTAACTCAGAAAATATCCATTTTAGGGCAAGGGTGTGATGCATACACTCACATTATTTTTTAACGTAGATTCAATACCTGCCATAAAAAAATGGGGTTCTAATTTGAAAAACGGAAGTTGACGTCATTTCCGGAAAAACCGGAGGTGCTCATGCCTTGAAAATATTTTAGATTTCATCAGCATCGTGAAATACTTATAAGTGCTGAATTTCATGAAAATACGTTCAGTAGTTTCCCGTATAAATATGGGTGAGGTTCCTCGTGAAAGACCCTGTATAGAAACATGGAAATCTTGTTGTTCCTCCAACTAAGATGTCTATCCATCATTTTAAGCTGAGCAACAAGGCTAATAGCATTCCATGTTACTATATGCCGGCCATACACGTTACGGTCTACCGGAGAGGTATACCTGCGCAGGTATACCTGTGCAGGTATACCGGACGTCGGTCGTGTCTCTGCAGCTTCTTTTTTGTCTCGATCATGGTACGCTTTGTTTTTGACTTGCGATAGGCATGAATGCGTTTTGTATATTTCAATAAAATCTTCAAGGAAATTTTTAGTAGAATCTGTTGGTGCCATTTTTGCGTATTGATTTTTGATACAGGTGACAATACGATATCATTCACTATTCGACGTGGAGACAACTGACGGCGACAACGTTTATGACAGCAAATGACGTGACCTGCGCAGGCGACCGGTGTACAGGGTGGGCAAAATTGTTGCTATATGAACTCAAACTTTTTAACCCGAGGAGATAGAGAAATGAATGGCACCTAATAGTCCTCTTTTTTTAAGAAACTGATAATACCATCAACTGTATTCCTCTATCTTCTTTCGTTTCCGAGTTATAGGCCAAAATTGAAATTTTGGCGATTTCAACTTTGGTCATTATCTCCGTTTCTGTTTATGCTAGGATGTTGGAATAAAAACATTATACAGGCACTTTTGTGATAGCAATCCAGTGGCGTAAGTTGTGTTTTTTCTTATGGAAACAGTAGTTTGAACTGACTTAGAAAGAATCGCCTTTTTTTTCCCGTTTCAGAAATGTATCATATGTTTTAGTTCATGTAGCACCAATTTTGCCCACCCTGTACATGCACACATGCACAGGCACATCGTACGGTGTCACTCAAAAATATTGATTTTCGATCTTGCACCGGTCGCCTGTACAGGTTGAGAAAACTGCACAGGTCTAATCCCACACACGCTCCGGTTGACCTGCACAGGCATGCCTGCGCAGGTATACCTCTCCGGTAGACCGTAACCGGTCACCTGTGCAGGTTGAAAAAACTGCACAGGTGTAATCCCACACACGCTCCGGTTGACCTGCACAGGCATGCCTGCGCAGGTATACCTCTCCGGTAGACCGTAACCGGTCACATGTGCAGGTTGAAAAAACTGCACAGGTGTAATCCCACACACGCTCCGGTTGACCTGCACAGGCATGCCTGCGCAGGTATACCTCTCCGGTAGACCGTAACGTGTATGGCCGGCATTAGTCGTTTGGCCAAGATGCATCATTTCAAGCATTATTATATTAGAGAGTGCATGTAACAACATTGTGGAACATGTGCTCCAATCTCCGATACATTAATGAAAATCGTTCCCGAGTAGGTCTTGCTCGCAGCATTCAGTTGAATAATCGCAAAATCCCCGTCAAATCGAATGATTGGCTATGCTGAATTTCAACTCCAGATATGCAGATCCGCGGCTTTACAATGTAACTGCGATTGGATTCCAGAGGAAGTTCATCTCGTTCGTTTCCGAACAAAGAGCTTAAATTAAATCCTTTGTTATTCGGCTGGTTCATCGAACGTCGAATATTTTCGCATAATGAATTTTCCTGTAGACAAAATGTGACCACTGGAAGACTGATTATTCCGTTTGAGAACATCACTCCTCTAATGCTGATTATCCGATTCGCCGAGAGGATTACTGATGACGTCAATAGCTTTCACGGATATTCCTGAGAATAATTGGCATGGAAACGGCCTGATTTCGAAACGGGAAACTTCTGGAAGGGTTTAATCTAAAGTTCTTCCTTATTTCCGTATTAACTTGGAAATGTTTCTAAACGCCAGTACGAATAAAATGAGAAATAAAGATCTTCACTATTTCGATATTCTTAATATTGAAAGAAGAAGAAAATACCCGCTTAGGGATTGTCGAAATTTTCTTTGTCGTCAAGTTGGTGTAACTGTCCTCTAACTCACACTCATTTACTCATTTTGTTCACAGTGTTTCAATTTGTCAGTTCATCTACAGTGGCGGCTCGTGCTAGTTTGAGGTGGTGAGGCACATAAGAAAAAAAAAGATTTCTTGGCATGGCGTTTTCGAGAAAAAGGCTGTTGGAAAACCGATGATTAGAATATTTCTTCATCGCTAGCATACTCAAGGTTATCTATTTCGAGGAACATTTTGCATTGTAATATATTTATTTCTAGCGATGAAGAATTAATTATCTTTCTCGAAAACTAAACATTTTGAAGGGTGTGTAAAAAAAAGTAATTTGGAAAAAATAAGCATCCTTGTTGAAATTCTCAAATTTTTAGATCTTGACAAGAACATCGTCTACAAAGAAACACCCATTAACCAGAAAATTGAGAATATTGATGTTTATATCACTCTGATAATGAAGTATAAAATCTTCCACTTCTCTATAATTTTACGATGGTTATTATTCATTTATTCATACTGACGAATCAAATGACCTAAGCCCAATTACAGACAGACAGTTCATATACAGTAAGTACATTGCACATAAAAAAACAGAAAATGTAATACACACAAGTTATTTCGGCAACGCCGGATAAATTAGGAAATATATGATTTATCCCCATAAGAATTACTCGAAAACTCAGCTGATTAGCTGAAAAATTTGTTCACATTTTTGACTAAGGAATTTGTGATGTACCACGCTGTCCCGCTAAATCCATTTCGCCCTCGGGTTTCCGATGGTAATTGAATTCAGTAATTTAAAAGGATTTTCGAAAGATATCATACGAACACTGAGACTGACAAACTTAAACCTACACGAAAAACGTTTAATACTATTCTTACAAATCCAACCCAATTTAGAAACTGACCCGAGTTCCCGCGGTGCTTCTCATACGAAATATATATCTGAATAGTGCAGAATAATTGCAGTATGCCCTTCGCTAGGGAATATCTAGATTCTGTGAGGCTAGCCTCAGACTCAACTTAATATTTGGCGTTTAGGCGTGCGGGCTTCTCGCGTTCATATCGGGTTCCTGTTGCAGAATAATTGCAGTTTGCCCTTCGCTAGGGAATATCTAGATTTGCGTGAGGCTTGCCTCAGACTCAACTCAATATTTGGCGTTTAGGCGTGCGGGCTTCTCGGGGTCATATCGCGTCCCTGTGATGTAGAATAAGGCGCTAGACAAGGAAGTGCGAGGCCAGCCCATGGTCTGCCTCTGCCGTTCACTGGTAGGTGAGGAAGTGAGATGAATACACAGAAATCGTGAGATATGGAAACGTATACCCGGAGACGCATTTTATTGCTATATAATGAAAGGAAATTACGATATAAATGCGTATGGATGCAGACAATAATAAAAATTCGAAATGATTCAACAAATAATTAATAAAAAATGGTATTTATACGTGTAATTTCTGACGTTTATTGGTGAGGCACTGCCTCACCTGCCTCATAGGACAAGCCGCCACTGTTCATCTAAGGTATCTTTGCGATTGATAACAATATTGAGCAAAGAATCTGTCTCGAATTTTGCCTCTGGAGGAGAAAATTCGATTGAAAACAATGAAAACACCAAATTTCGAAAATAAAACTCATGGATTTAACGAACAACCAATCCAAAACTCAAATTATCGTTTTATATCACCTGTTTTCTGTCGATATATGACATAAAAAGTGTCGTTTTCGAGTTATTCCTCATTTTACCGACAAAATAAGTTGAAGAAGAATTTTTATGAATATTTCGAGTTCGTACCTGTATTTTGAATACCATCGAGTTTCAGAATGTTTGAAAATAAAATAACATATTTCATTCGGAGAAGTGTCTTCTCATGGCTCGATTTTAATTACCCGCCTCACTACGTTCATCGGGTAAACTCAAGCTTACCATGAAAAGTGACACTTCTCCTCCTTATGAAATAATATTCTATTATTGTATTGTGTGTGATACACATTAATTAACGTTTTAGAAGCATCAAAACTATCAATTCAAATTAAATGGAGATGACCATTATCTTCCACCGAGCGCAACTTCAATTCAGATTATACATCCTAGTGACTTCTGTATTGTATCTTGGCATTTGGTGACTGTTACGAAATTGACATTTCCAAATTGACGTTTGTTGAAAATCGTTTGGATCGGAAGCCAGTGCTGACAACCAGAAAACGAAAAATATAACTGAAAACAATGCTGTAATGAGTTCATTACAGCTATGTTTTTAGTACTGTAATAATGAACTCATTACGATACTGAAATAGAGAAATACTCCAGGAAATACTTTTCCGAATTTCTAGCCATATCGACTTAACCACTCCAACAGCTCAAAGTAAAGTCAAGGGTAGAAACAAACTTTTACTTCCACTACAACCTGTTGTCTTCTTCTTTTCATTACTATATTGGTCTATGAAATTTGTGCCAAAACTTATAGGACATATGTTACTCTTCCTTGAATTGAATATTCAATGAATTGATCATTTTTTCAACTTGTGAAAGAATAAGTTAAAATCTCTGTTTATATGTGTTGATATGAGATAAACCCGATTATTACATACATCACATTATTCCAGAATATTTCGGAAAGGACATCATAAACGGACTCTTTGTTGTTATGTTATAACCAATTATTATAATAACAAAGCCGAATTCGGAAAAATGGAAAATGAAAAAAGTTCCCTTTTGGCCCCAGGAATATACAGTTGAAAAAAAAATAAATACAGGTCGGAGATTCATCGTGTATTTGAAAATCTAGCTCAAAATCACATTTTTATGTTGCTGTTGTTATCCGATTCGGAGAAATATAGAAGGGAGTTGGAAATATCGTCTTTGAAATCAGGAAAACAAAAATAATAAATATTTCATTTAAACTTAGACCTGAACAAAATCAATATAATTTATCATCATTTCAGCTCCTGAGATCGTTTTTGAGATGGGCATCCACCGAGTCTCGAGTGAAGTGATTCGCAAAAATACATTATTTATGATACCGAATGGCCAGTTAAACTATCTTTCATGGAACGGATAAGAGGATATGTTATTTATAGTTAGAAAATGCGGGTTCATCAAAAACAAACCAATGGCAAGAAATTTTAAAAATGAAATGTTTCGATTTATTTATTGAAGAACGAATTTCAAGATCCGTTGATTTTCGTACCTGATAACTCGAAATTTATAAAATATTTAAGCTACCTACGAAATTTGGTCCAGATTTCTGAATCAGATACAATAAAATTGTTAACGAATTATTGGACAGAATTCCCAATTTTTTTACAACAGATCCGGGTTCATGCACGATTTATTGGAGATGCAGTCAATTTTTTTGGGCAGCTGCCAAACTACAGACCTACAAGATGAATCTATTGTGTGTTTCAAATTGCGCGGTTCAAATTGTTGAATTATTTTATGAAAATAATAATAATAAGGTCTTTATTTCCAACGAAAACCTCAAGGGGAAGTTCACCAGGAGATGCTCTACCACCTTGTTACAAAAAAAACATGTGCTGTAAAGTAAAGAAAACGTACAATTATACAACAGTGCAACCAGAAAGAAAGTAAATACCATACGGAGACAATCAGAGATACAAGTAAGCAGCGGCTGAGAAGGAAATCCTTGATATTTTCTTTAATTTTCTACTTCTGAGCCATTCGTGTTATTGGTGAGATAGAGCCTCAATTATGTCAAAATGTCATTGAAAATTTTAACAAAAGAGTGGACGTCTGTACAACTGTAAGAGGAGGCCATTTAGCAGATATTATTTTTCGTACATAAATGTCATGATTGATACTTCAAATACCAATAAAAAGTTTTTGTGAATGAATTAAAATTTTGTGTTTTATTTATTCTGAAAAAAAAATGAGCAATTTGAAACAATACATCCTCTATTTACAAGGTGGATGAATGTGCTCAAAAACTCCGGATAAATGTTCATTAATATCACCAAGCAACAATACCTGTCGATTTCAACAAACGCTCGATTTTTTTGAAAAATCTGCAGGTATTTTGATAAGTTTGAATTGATTTGGTGGTTAGTATAATATTGAAGACAAGTATCATCATTCATTATGATTATTTGGCTTGGTTTTTCATTTAATTGCTTGACAGGCAAATTTTTTGAAAAATAAGAAGAGTTACTGACAAGTTTGGGACTATTTTGTTAACGCAGTACCCTTTCGGGTTGAACTATTAGTAGTATTAGTTTGATATTTCATTTTGTATATCAAAACTTACGTCCTATAAGAAATCGATGCATAGAATACCTGGTGTAACAACTCCTTACTAAAAATCGTGACCAAAAGTTGTAAAACAAAACGTAGGAACCTAGTGTTCCTACTATTAGTCCTACTTCCGGAATAATCCGCAATATTTCGCGGTCGTGGCGCTATTGTGGCAATGGAAAATAGCGCGACCCCTTTATTATTATTATTTTTTTTTTCTTTTTTTTTACGTCCGTGTGAGGGGAAAACCGTTTATGGGCACCGAGAGGGTCCGCACTCTCGGTAGTGTGAGAATCCATGATCTTGTTTGGTTACTCACTAAAAACCCCTCACACTTAAATGGAGGAGTTCTTCATCCTGCCCTCGTAGCGTCCCTTAACAAAAGAGATGAGCTGCAAGTGGCTTCTAGAGTTCATGGGACCTGATGATTTGAAGTGACCCGAGCAACATTGCTTTCTGCATTCTGTGCGCCAATACCTCGGCCAGTGATCTACAGGCCGGAATAATCTTCAATTCATCCACGTAGTTGGCTCTCATTCCACCGAGACATCCTATGATTAGTACGACTATCCTAACTTTATGACCTGGGTATAAAGTTCCAAGCTCGAACATAAGATCTTTGTACTTTTGCCTCTTCCGTTCTTCTTTCATCACAACATTATTTTCAGCAGAGGAGTAGAATTCCACGACAAATAACTCCTTCAGCTCCTTGTCCAGAAGAAGTATGTCTGGTTTAACAGCATTGATCTGTCGTGTTGTTAAGACAGGATAGTTCCAGCATATGCGAGCTCTTTCGTTCTGGACCACCGCTTCAATCTCCAGAGGCACATATGGTAGCACCGGTTCCTTGTCTATCTCATACGCGGCTCTCAGATGGAAGTATAGAATTCGGAGAGCCGCGTTGTGTCTCTCTACATATCCTGATGGAGCATGGACTCTGCAGGCGGAAAGGATGTGCATAATCGTTTCCTGTTGCCTATGGCAAGCTCTGCAAGTTGTTGGGGTATCCATTTTCATGATATTCTAATTATACCATCTCGTATTTAGTACTCCATCCTGACACGCCATCACAAATCCCTCCGTCTCTGACTTGAGGCTAGCGGACTTCAGAAAGGCGAAAGACAATTCCTCAGACAGGTCCTGGTCTTTTAAACTCCTGAAATATATGAAGTGCAAGTTCTTACTCATATAATGTTCGAGTAATTTATCCGCCTGAGACTTTCGGATCAGTCTCGCTAGGCTTCTTTGTTCCGCCTGAGTGATCGGTGTTCCAGCGAGCTCAGGATTGATCGATACGCCGGTTATGCTGAGCTTCTCCACGGCCCTTTGTGCAGCTCGGAAGAGGAAGGCTCCATGGTTCGCAATTTCATGCTGAGCAAGAAATTTCAGGAGCGGATCTTCACTTCTTAGAATCCTTACTGCCATTTCCAATGTTTGTTGTTATTATTATTATTATTATTTGAACTGGGGTCGTTTTGGCTCGTTAAGCCTTCCGAGAACTGCGACCGTGTAGATCTTTTGTTCCCTACCCTACTCATTCATGGAAACCCAAGGAGGTCGTCAATAGTGTTGATAAAATTGGCAACCTCCCTAGGAGCCTTGGCCGTGACCTCATGGGTATCCAGGACCGGTTTCCCCATATGAATGGTTCTTAGTTCAGCCAGCTCTGGACACTTGCATACCATGTGTTCAGCTGTCTCCGCTTCTGATCCACATAGCCTGCAAATCTCATCTGCTGACTTTCCCATGCGGTACAAATGGTGTTTGTACCGACAGTGTCCTGTCAGCAGTCCTACCATCACCCGAAGCTCAGCTCGTGACAGCTTTAAGAGTTTCCTGGTATAGGTAGGTGATATCGTCACGAATTTCTTGGCCTGAATAAGTCCAGGAGCGTTTGTCCAGTAGGTTATCCTGTTTTTCAGCTCCCATTGCTGGACCGCTGCCTTGTATTGGTCTTTTCCAAGCCCACAGAACGGCTCAGGTCCAACAGGTATTTGCCTTGATGCAATTTTTGCCAGTTTGTCGGCTTTTTCATTTCCTTCAACGCCATAGTGCCCTAGTGCCGCGCGACCCCTTTAGGGAGAAATGAAAAGCAGCACAAAATCTCAGATTTTCGATCGACAAGAAAGTCTTAGACAAAATATAATAAGTGCCAACACCAGGTATGACGGATCTGAACGATTTTCCAAAACCTTGACTGTGACACACTGTATAGGTATAAAGGTATAAAATATAGGGACCAAAAAAAAACTTTTTCCTTCACAAAAAAATTACCTTCAGGCAATATTTTCAGAAAATTTGAAGGAAATGTTTCTGTGGAATTTTCAGATGTGTTGTCGATAAGAACAATTGCTCCAGTAGAGAGGGAAATGACGAATGTGAGAAATTTGTTTTGAAAATTGTATACACTTTTTCATAATGTATCCGGGTTAGCCATGATTTAGGTTTATCAAGTGCCAATGCTAATTTCTATTTACTCTTTTTCAACTTTGTAGTTGTGGAGTTAGTTCTTTCAAGGTTCAACTGTGACATCAGGTTTCGTGGTACTACTACATTTCAAGTATTTCAAGTTGTACTAAAAGGTATACCTTATTTAGGCTTATTTCGTGAGAATTTTGAAGTGTTGAATCCGAGGTTGAATCCCATAGTCCCGTCTGTTCTTTAGAAGTTTTTCTGTCGGGTTATTCGAGTACTTTTATACTTTTTTCGAATAAACTATCACAAAGTAAATGATCATTCTGTCCATTATTTTCCAGTAAAATTTCAACACTCGATTCTTGATTTCCGTAAAGGAAAATAGCATAATTGAATCCTCAAAACTTGTTTATGTAAGTACGTGAAATATTTCCAGTATTAACAGAGAAAAAAGTTTCTTCAACATTCGCCAGGTCTTTGGAATTATTGAATTCACATAATATTTTCTCAAATTCATTATTTTCCCAAAGTAAATAGACATTTTGATAAATACGTAATTACTACGACTTCTATGTAGAAAATACAACGTTGTTTAGTTGGAAAATGACTATAACCCAACATTTTCGAAATATACACGGTGAAATGTGTCAGAATTTCATTTCAAACCGGGATACATTATAAAAGTGAATGGAGTATAGACACAGGATTACTATGAGACTCAATTGAAAATCAAGAAATATGAATCTTACTCCGCTTCGTTCTAGAAATTCATTGTGACATGGAAGGTCCATGTAATAAAAACAATAAACTCAAGAGAGGTGCTTCATTCATCAGTGCCCATGTTTACTTCACACCGTGTTGCTTCCAACATTTATCAGATGCACTCTTACTTCATCTCGTATTTCAGAAGGGTTATCTCGAACCGTTCTATTCTGTGCTTTGTGATCCTCCGCTCTCCAAGCTGTGTCCGGACTTCGGTGAATGACCCACTCCCAACTCATCGAGCGGCCACTCATGAATCCGACGTGATATTCTGTGAATTTCCGGTCTTGCCAGATATATTCAATCGCTCAAGTCTGAAGTCTGTTCTTGTCGACTGAAACTTGGACGATATTTCGATTAGATCCGAAGGATTCAATGGATATCTGTGTGATATCGGAATTTCTAATCGGGTCCCGATAATTGTGTCACAACAACATTGCATGCAGCGATGCAGCTGGCTTATACAATTTCAATGCGTTGTTGAAGCGTGTATCGTTCCATTTTTATAAATGGCGTAGTTTCTACTCGTCGAATGTCGAAAAATGACAGCTTTAAAAGTGACACATACCGAAATAGCGGACTATTCAAAATAACAACTACTATTGGAAAACCCTTCACTTACAGGGAACTTCTTTTCCAATAGGGTAGTATACAAATTGTCGAATTGAATCGACTCAACGTTGTTTCGAAGTTAGTTTACTCTTGGAAGTGGAATACCCATAATCGTTAAATTCATATTTATATTCAGTAGATAAAAGTAATTATCTATCACAAATGTAGCTATTGTCATGCTTATGAAGATATTACACTCAATATGGTTGTGGTTCAATTTTCAACGGTGCTGGTTCTCCTACATCAGGAAATAAACAACCACAAAAAATAAGATCTAGGAAATTATTTCGGGTCTCTATCAATTCTTCAATCATGATCACAATATCACTAACCAGAGTGAAGTCTGAACAATTCGTCATTTAATAGCTATTTATTTAACAAGTACATAAATTAGGTCTTTATGGACGTGTCCAAAACTTTATGGCAGAGCGAGCAAAGCGAGCGAGACCAATAATTTGGCTAGTCCATAAGCCTACTTATGTACGAGTTGCATACAAAGCTTTATGTTTGACTGCAATGCAGAAATTTTATTTTCTGAAATGGCAATTAATATATTCGTCGCTTTATTACATAGAAACATTAAGTGTGCTTTTGGTTTTCTCACCTTAAGTAACCATTAGCGACCTAAGAAACCTCACTGAACGAAGTTGTTCACCTCATTAACTCTGTGACAAACGTCATAATAATCAAAAATATGGATAGTACGGGAGAGGAAAGCGTTAAAAAATTAGCCGCAAGTGCCAACAAATCTCTCCTACCTACTGAAAGTGCTTATAAAAATTTGTATGCGGCCTATAACAGGTGGTGTGAAACGAAGAAAATCGCAAAATCGAGATGAGACTGTGACAGTTGAGTCCAATAAAGTAGTCAATTATGGAACGTAAACGAATTCATGAATCAAGTGTTTATGAAGCAGTCGAACATAATAGCTATTTATGTAACAAGTACATGAATTAGGTCTTCATGGACGTGTCCAAAACTGTATGGCAGAGCGAGCAAAGCGAGCGAGGCCAATAATTTGGGCAAGTCCATAAGCCTAATTATGTAAGAGTTGCATACAAAGCTTTATGTTTGACTGCAATGCAGAAATTTTATTTTCTGAAATGGCAATTAATATATTCGTCGCTTTATTATGAAGAAAAATTGAGTGTGCTTTTGGTTTTCTCATCTTGGTAACCATCAGCGACCTTAGAAACCTCACTGAACAAAGTTGTTAACTTCATTAACTCTGTGACAAACGTCATAATAATCAAAAAAATGGATAGTGCGGGAGAGGAAAGCGTAAAAAAATTTGTCGCAAGTGCCAAAAAATCTCTCCTACCTACTGAAAGTGCTTATGAAAATTTGTATGTGGCCTATAACAAGTGATGTGAAACTAAGAAAATTGTAAAATCGAGATGAGACTGTGACAGTTGAGTCCAATAAAGTAGTCAATTATGGAACGTAAACGAATTCATGAATCGAGTGTTTATGAAGCAGTCGAACATAAAAATATTTATGTTCGACCCGCTTTCATGTGTGTACCCTTTCGACGAAATTTTCGACAAAGTTATTGAATACATGTAGTATTTATTGGTATAAACCTGTAACATCATATAACCCCACTGCCACAACTCTAAAGACGTAAAATCGCATGAGCTAGGAGGCTAATTCTTGTCACCAAACCAAAACGGAAAATGACACGAACAGGAGCAAACTGGTGCAAGATCGTCAATGTTTCACGGGCGGTATGTCAAGTGGCACCGTCCCGCTGAAACCACGTGTCATCAAGATCAACCAAATGAGGCACAAGATACTGTGTTATCATAGTACGATAACGTTCGTCATTCACCGTTACTGCATCCCATCTGTCAACTTTCGATCTGTCGTGTCATAATCATGTGACATTAATCATTATGACTGTCAAATGTGGCACGCAATTCAAATCTTGCGCCTTTATTGAACCACCCTTCAAATGAGTAAAAACAATTTTTGATAGTATGTATATGAAATCTTATCTATTTTCAAAGTGAGAACTCAGTTGATTTCAATTCTAATATTATGAGAAGTCGAAATGAGTAAGAAAAAGTAAGCCAGAAAAAAATTAATAACTACTGAGGAAGTATAATTCCCGATGCCACGACCAAAAGGAAAATTAAATTCATCTGAAAGGAAAACGAAAGACTCATTTCCACGTCGAATATAGAATTCCTCTCAGCTCTTAGACACGATTTCGTCGTCTGGAACTGGCGAAATGGAGTCTGTAATGAAATAACACCGAGAAAAAACCCGACCGCATGTTTCATCGTCCGAAATGAAATCCTTAAACCCAGAAAAATCGAGGTTCTACTGCTCAACGAGATGAAAATCAGCACTCGGTTCCGTTTCCATGCGAAACGGGAATACTACGACCTCCGAACCCCTCGAAAATGAGACCGCGAGAGCGACATGTTCAGTCTCCACTTCGAGCCATAATCTGTGCCTCTCGTATCTCGGATGTTGAACTTGAATGGCACGAATGACGGATTTATGGATGGAGGTTCATAGTAATAATTGTCAACGCGTTGATACACACGTATCCCACGTTATGACGAGCTATTATGTTCTGAAATACATTATATTGAAACGGTGATGACATTATTCTTCCCTATTGCCTTAAGGCTATACAGGGTCCTGCAAAAGTGCGTTCTTCTTCCATAGCTGCCGAACCAGACATCTCAGAGATTTCGTTGGAAAGTAGACCTCTTGTACCTTCATTTCTGCATATCAGGAAATTATTTCCTGATATAGAGGGTGTCCCCGATAAATGTTATTCAACAAATGGATGATTCTTTCAATGGATCACTCCATATATGTATTTTCACATATTCTCAATGGCCTTCATTACGTCTTTCATGACGCAAAATCTTAGGGACATTTCTCCAAGAGTTCAGATCTTATTCGAAGAAAACTGCAAAAAGGTGAGGGAAAAGCAGTTCAGTAAAAGTCTCCTGACGATTTCTAGAAGCGATATTAACATGAATTCGAACTAAAACTTTTTCAATCGAAGGATTTGCCTTGACATGGTCCCTAAACGATCAACCTGTCATATACAGGGTGTCCGTTATTAAGGTCCAAATATGGAGAACTTAAAATTATTATTTCTCGATTTTTTTTCAAATAGAACACCCTGTATTTTTTCCCACGATAATGTGGACAATGGAATACCTCACATTTTCTCAGAAGTAACCTTAGGATTATTTTAACTTCCGCATCCAGCAAACACGAACAATGATATCGCAAATGAAAATTTTATTCAAATTTCAAATAATAACATAATGAAACTAACGAACATTCAAAAGAGGTTAAACAATGAAATAAAACCAAATGAATACTTATTGACTAACTTCAAAACCTTCCCAGAATCATACTTCCTGAGCATCATCATAAAAATGATATTTCTTTTCCGTACAAGCAATACATATTCATCACGTATCCACCTATCATATCATCAGTTTTCATCGGCTTTCCAAAAAAAATATTGCTACTTAGAGCTCAAAAATACTTTCGAATACATTGAATCAGTATGAATTTTTGGAAAAAATGGGATGGTTGATATGATTTTCATGTTAGGGCAGTGCCACAGAACCTGTTTTTTAAGGAAGTCGAACTTATGCTGCCCAATATCCCGATAGGAAACAAAAATTCATACTGATTTACTGTATTCGAAAGTATCTTTGAGCTCTGGTAGCAATAACTTGATCAATATTTTTTTTGATGGAAAGCCGATAAAAACTGATATAATTGGTTGAATACGTGATCAATATGAATTGCTTGTACGAAAAAGCAATATCATTTTTATGATGATGCTCTGGAAATATGATTCTGGGAAGGTTTTGAAGTTTGTCAATAATTATTCATTTAGGTTTATTTCATTGTTTGACCTCTTTTGAATGTCCGTTAGTTTTATTATGTTATTATTTGAATAAAATTTTCATTTTTCGTGTCTGCTGGATGCGGGGGTTGAAATAATCCTAAGGTTACTTCTGAGAAAATGTAAGGTATTCAATTGTCTACATTATTGTGGAAAAAATACAGGGTGTTCTATTTGAAAAAATCAAGAAATAATAATTTTAAGTTCTTCATATTTGGACCTTAATAACGGACACCCTGTATATGACAGGTTGATCGTTTAGGAACCATGTCAAGGCAAATCATTCAATTAAAAAACTTTTAGTTCAAATTCATGTTACTATCGCTTCTGGAAATCGTCAGAAGACTTTTACTGAACTGCTTTTTCCTCACCTTTTTGCAGTTTTCTTCGAATAAGATCTGAACTGTTGGAAAAATGTCCCAAAGATTTTGCGTCATGAAAGAGGTAATGAAGGTCATTGAAAATATGTGAAAATACATATATGGGGTGATCCATTAAAAAAATCATCCATTTGTTGAATAACATTTTTCGGGGACACCCTGTATATCAGAAAATAATTTACTGAGATGCAGAAATGAAGGTACAACGAAATCTCTGAGATGTCTGGTTCGGCAGCTATGGAAGAAGAACGCACTTTTGCAGGACCCAGATTGATTATTTTGCACACGTGAAATAGGTTTCATTATAGGCGTCTTTATGGATTTCCATATGGGGAAAGGTATTAATTTTTAATTGAATATTCTGCTCGAAATCAGGTTTCTGTTTGTAATGATTTTCCATAGAATTATAAATGTGTGAATTATAGAATTATGTGTGATTTTCAGTAGGGGAACTACCCTCACTCTTTTTGCATAGTGCTTGATCAATAAAAATGAGTAAGAATGACAATTCCTAACATAGCCTACTTTGAAATAGACGAGCATACCACTGAATTTGACTGAGCCAAACCTGGCTTTAGTGGTGAAATTCTGTCAAATTCAGTGGTATCCTCGTCTATTTCAAAGTAGGCTTTATTAGGAATTGTCATTCCTACTTATTTTTATTGATCAAGCACTATGCAAAACAAGCAATAATAAAAAGGTACTCTAGAATGCTACATCAAAAGTCTGTCACTTATTTGCGTCGAATGTGACAAATAAACAAAGCAGGTAATGAATTCAGTTTAAAACTGACATAATCTTAGTATTAACATAGCCTACTTCAAGATTATCTTGATAAACCTGATGTTTAGGTAGTTAAAGAAATCTGGCTTTAGCGTTTAATTCGAATTTTATTCAATAACGGCAAAACTACTGATTTTAAATACAGGAAATGTTTGAAACACTCTAACTAGTTTTTGACGAGCAATCGATCGGAATTACAAAATTATATGGTTCCCATTTGAAAAAAAATGAGATTTCATAGTTTTATTGAGGCTCACTTAGATGACTTAGAAGCCCTGTTTCAGACACCCTGTATGATATTTCCTCATAATTTATACAAGAGGTAGTATCAGCGTACTTCCTCTTGTTTCACAATGGCGAAAAAATTTCTTACAATGAGGGATTCTGAACTTTTGAAGATATTTACCCTAATTTGTGACACTCTTCCTGTCAACAAATTTGACAATCAGGCTATAACTCAACAATCGCTTGAAGTGGGTGCGCATATCAGTGCAGAATTAAACGAAGAATTCAAATATGTATAAATAGACAGGGTGTTGCATTCGAAATAACGAAGTTCACATTCGTTTCAAGTGGAAAATATTTTACAATTCAAGATCATGTACCTACTCTAAAACAAAAATATAGAATCTTGAATTCGTATCAAAATTCCTTTCTCGAATACTTCTAATGAAACACTTAAACAAATCACCCTGATGTGTAGAGGAAAGTATGCTTTCAAAAAATGAAGTTTCAAGAAAGCCTGCAGAAATGAATGGAAAATATTGCCAATATTTCATGCCTGTGATCATGGGCGATTCAATTGAAAGCTGATGTCAATTTTTTTTTTGACAGTTGTCAAAAAATTTCCCGTTGAATTCTTTTCATCTTTTCATATGTAAAAATATTCAAAGCTGACCATTATTCCACGTTACATGTATATTTGTTGTGCAACAGATTCTCTACAAACATTCAATGGAATATTTGTGCAGTTACTCGACACTGTAATTGAATTCATAGAAAAACTATTGAAAGTGAATTCCAGCTGGTGCAAAAGCACTTCTCGCTAATAATAATTGTCTTTGATGAATAATATTAATGCAAATCATTCAGAGTAAATATAATGATTCAACCTTCCACTCTATGCAATTGGTCCCTTCATCATCAACTATTTAGATACATACCTACCAGGTAATTAAATGAATCAATGATTACAAATTGCACCGGATTTCGAGGACAGGAAGTGATGCTATCGTAATTCACGATTTATATATTTTTACATCATTTTACTGGAAACTGATGATATTTGATATTTTACGAGCAATGTTGGGTGGAATACTGATTTCTGACCATGAGAAGATCGGTGATGAATTAAGATTACGGTTGTAGATGTAGACCATCCCACGACCTCAGCGAATGCCATGTCTTCGACAGGTTTCTGTCAGGACATATGTACCTTCCTTGTATTTGCAAATAATTTAACCTTGGCTTTCGATTTGGACCAGTTTTTGACGAAGAGGTTCATGTTCAAATTTTTCCAACATGGGTATACTTTTTCTTGGGAGAGATCAAGTTGGAGTTGAAAATACGAATCCTACATGTTTTTACCGAGTATAACGTATACCTATATCCTACCTCTTACGTTTCAATTGAAACTCATTACATTCTGTAAAATAATAAGGACTTTATTAAGGTGCAGCATCGTGGAACGTTATTTATTATACGCTGGAATTAGATAAATGAAACTGTAGAAAGACGAATCATAGTCATGCTAAATCACCTTTGTTAATGGAAACTGCATCCTAGGAAATTATGCAATAATGATAAATGCAGCAACACCTCCAGTTTCCTTAACGAAAGGTGTGTCGATTAGGAATTCAGATATGGCGTTAAAGAGGAGATTTTATTAGTGGACATTATCCTGGTAAAATCATTCATTAGACTGTGAATGAAAGGATGAAGAGTGGTACGAATTACGAAAAAGCACTTTCATTAAGTATCCCGGTTGGCCAAGATTAAGGTTCATCAAGATTTTTACTAAGAACTGACGTAGGTTGGCGTTCGTGAAATATCGGCAATGTCAAAATGATTCTCAAAGACGTTGCCAATGCCAATTTCTACTTACTCTTTTTTAACTTTGTAAATAAAGTTCTTTTAAAGTCTTATCGTGACACAGGTTTCGTAGTACTACTACATTTCCATAGTGGAGTATTTCAAATTGTGCAAAAAGGTTTTTAAATGTCCTCTGTAGGCTTATTTCTTGAGAATTTTCAAGAGTGGGGAATGCCATAGGTCCGTCTCTTCGTTTAGAAGATTTCCTGTGGGGTTATTCGAGTACTTTAATTCTTTTTTCGAATGAACTATCACAAAGTAACGGACTCTTCTGTCCATTATTTTTCAGTGAAATTTCAACACTCGATTCTTGATTTCCGTACAAGAAAATAGCATAACTGAATCTATATGAATAAGGAATTGGTCTAAAAACACTATATGTGTGGGAACTCTTTAATGATCCATAGATAAGGCTGACATGTTTCGGCATTCCGCCATTTTCAAAGCCATTATTATGATTGAAGTTCCAAATAAAAATATGAACTTGTCTTAGTCAGGATTCAAGTTTGAGGTCAACATTTGCGAAACGATAATATCACAAATACATAATTAGGGAATAAAATTTTAAAAATATCAACTACATGTCGAACACACACAACACAAATGTAGTTGATATTTTTAAAATTTTATTTCCTAATTATGTATTTGTGATATTTTCGTTTCGCAAATGTTGACCTCAAACTTGAATCCTGACTAAGACAAGTTCATATTTTTATTTGGAACTTCAATCATAATAATGGCTTTGAAAATGGCGGAATGCCGAAACATGTCAGCCTTATCTATGGATCATTAAAGAGTTCCCACACATATAGTGTTTTTAGACCAATTCCTTATTCATTCGATAACACTATGGGTTTCCAAGATGTTATAACTGAATCTTCCAACCATGTTTATATACGTATCAACAGTATTAGCAGAGAAAAAAGTTTTTTCAACATTCGTCAAGTCTTTGAAATTAGTGAATTCCCATAATACTGGGTGTATTTTAAGGTGAGGCTTTTTTTTGACAGGTGATAGAACTCATCGAAATAGGTCATTTTACCGAGAATTTCTTATATATTATAGGCATTTGAATATTTTACAAATTTGTTAGAGATGTTGATATCTACATAGGAGCAGGTGAGGGAGCAGGTTCGGACTGAGGAATTTTCAGATTCACCTAGAAACTAGGAAATATTCTAGCTTCATTATCTCGAAACAGGGGCCTAATTCATATAGAAATTTTTTGGTGAAATGACTTATTTTGATGAGTTCTACCATCTGTCGAAAGAAAAGCCTCACCTCAAAATACACCCTGTATTTACTCAAATTCATTATTTTCCCAAAGTAAACGAACATTTTGATGAATAAGTAATTACTACGACCTCTATGTAGAGAGGACAGGAAAATGACTATAACCTAACATTTTCAGAATATACACGGTGAAATGTGTCAGAATGTCATGGCCAACCGGAATACCTCATGACAGTGTTTGGAGTATATGTAACGGTTATTACATATTATAATTGGCTTAGGGCCGATTTTATAAAAGGCGAACCGACAGTTGAACCGTGCGCCAACTACCAGATAGTGAGGTATTCGGTTGGCCTTTATAAAACCGGCCCTTAATCGTCTGGAAAATGATAAATAAATCACTTTATCCGAATATTATTCATAATGTTAGTCAAATCAATGAAGACATTAATTGCTTAAATTTCGGCTTTTCATTGCGTTGGCAGTATGTACCTCTTGTGTAACTCAGAATGATACACAAGAATCTTACTTACAAGTAAGAAAGTAAGCTCCTGAAAAAGTTTCAATGTGATATTTGTCTTCTCAGTGGTTTTTAAATATTTTTTTAACTGTGATAATAAATACTTGTATCAAAGCATGTATTCAGAAATACACGACAAGTCCGGAAAATAGAGTTTTTTTGGACGAATAGACAAAATTGTCTGCGAGTCCGAAAAACCATTTTCGGACGTGTTGCGTACAATATTTTTTCGGCAACCGTGTAGAATAGCAAATCAATAGGACGACACATTTCTTTATTATACATTTTAATTCTTATTTGAATTGAACAGAACTGTAAGCTGTTATTTCGTTGCTATGGTAATGATCAAGAAGCACAAACGCCACTCACTGGCCCAGAACCCTTCAGTTCAGTGGTATAGGAAAATGCACCTCTAAGAAGGAGTTTATGCAGAAGGAGAAAACCGAAAGAGAAAAACTCTGGCGGAATCTCCCAGGGATGGATCACTCCAAAAATTTCCTCCGGAACTTTGAAACTGCTGGATCCAAAAAATATCTGGATCTCAGTAAAATCCAACTTCACCTATATACTCACTGGCTTTCTCACAGGACATTGTCGCCTAAAGAAGCATCTGTTGAGAATGGGTTTGTCGAGCATTGACGAGTGGAGATTCTGTGAAGGAGAAAGAAACTCCTATTCACCTGGTTACGGAATGCTACGCCATTGCAAGCCAAAGAAAAGAGTGCTTTGGACAAGAATCTTGTAGGATTGGGGAGTTGAAGCCGTCCAAGATATTGGATTTCATCAAATCTCTGGAACTGGAGGGCGAGCTGTAGGAGGCGATAACAGCTCTGTTAGGGGGCACAATAGACCTTAAGGTCGCAGTGGACTGTAACCCCTTTTGACTATAACTATAATGATCAAGAATGACAACAACGAAGTGAAGGCATTAAAATTAATTATGGCGGATCAAAATTTCAGTGTTTATACATATAAACACTGAAATTTTAATCCGCCATAACTCATTTCATGCAAATTGATTCGTTATTACGAAGGATTCCCAACATCAATTAGTGTAATGAGTCACTGATCATTATAACATCACGACCGAAAACTGGAGATTTCATGTAAATCACACAGCAATTTGGGCACGATTTAGTCGCAAAAGAATTCATGCTGCAGCAGGTCATAGCTGATTTCGAATTCAGAACATTCTCCTGCTAGAGAATGGGTAATTTTCAGCAATTTCTCATGAATACCCTTGCTGGAGATCCGATAGGAATTGCCTCATTGGATTTTTTATTGAATGATTCGAAAATAGTTTCTATAGTTGGTATGGACGTTCAGTCAATTTCATGATATTGATAACAGCCAACACGATTTAGATCAAAGTAACAGAGCCTTTTGAAAAATTATAGATTCATGGCGATGGCTTTGAAGCTGAATATTTTCCAACCAGAATTGATGAATTGAATACCTGAATTGAAACAGACTAATTGAAAGTTTTGTGTTTACTGTTCTGAAATATTCACGGACAAATAGTTATGTAATAGAACCAGGGCTAAAAACTCCTTTTGTAATTTAAAATATGAGCAAACATTTCCTGAAAGCTGCACTGCTTTTAATTCTCCTGATCCCACTTTTATCTCTATTATCTTTAATGGTTGTATTTAAATTTATGTATGCAGCTCGACACAATGGAAGCTATTCAGATCCTCTTTTAGAGGAGCACAGTGGAATGTAAACAAACCTCCATTTCTGCTGCAAATTGTGACGTTTTTAAATTTCACGCATTTCAAAGGAGATCAGATCGATTATCCTGAGCTTTGCGAATTAGTTTTTTATGTTCGAATTGGAAATACTGAACTCTTAATTTCTTTCGCTATTCTGGGAATTGATGTATTGAAAAATTCAGTTGCTGGCAATCTAATATTTGATATTTAATTTGAAGAAACTTTCCTTGTAATCTATTCTCTTCATTTCTCGAGCCTTTGTTCAGAACCCAATTGGGATTAACTGGATATTTTCATTTTGAAACAACCATTCAATAGTTCAGAATTTTCAATAGGAACAATATCAAAAATGAATTCTCTTACACGAGATATTCGTAGATCTCCGCCATCTCTTCGCCGTCTCCCAATACTAGTATCTCTACACCTTTTCGGTGTGGTAGCAAAAAAATTCATTAACGGTCTATCTCCAGATCCAGACGCTCCCTAATTTTGTTGGAGGTTAGGAAGGAGTAAAAACGCCTTTTCGATTTACAGTTCGTTTCAGTCTAGACCCAGTGCTGCCTTAAGAGAAAATTGGAAATTGATTAATGTACCAAACTATTAATTAAAGCTCGTGTTAGAGAGACTCCATAAATCTTGGTGTAAATGAAAGGGTTGCATTACTCCTAAATCGAGATCAATACATCCTAAATGACTACAACGAAAAGTAGAAAATTCCGGGCTTTCTAGCAGTGGTCTGAAAGGAAATTCACCCAAAGTTTCGGGTACAACTCCAGTAGGCATCTTCAGAAGTATCAGAAGGTTCCAAACGATCAGGTTGGACAGATGAAGAATTCGTGTCAAAAACTCAAAAATTAAACGTTAATTATTTGCAATGAAGAAATTGTCTTCAGGTGCCCCCGCACTTTTTGTTTTTGCGAAAATGGGATCGTTCCTTTTCAATAATGCGCTGATTTTTGTATTTGTGTGTCAATTTGGAAGAAAAAAGTACGTTTGGTCGTCAGTTGATGCAGCAGTTACACTAAAATGAATTTTCTCAATTCATAAACTCTTGGAATTCATTTGAAAAACTCTGCTTTGAAGTTGAAGGCCCTATTCCACATATGAGTCTATATTGAACTCTCAACTATAGAATCAATTATACAGTGCGCGTCAAAATTATTATTTGTGCCATCTCCATCAACCCTCTAAATTTTTTGAATAGGGAAAATGGATCATGTGGTACTTTTTTGGCGAGGTCTCTGTATCTTCTTCACAGGCGTGCAGAAATTTGCAGAAAAAAGTTTCAACTTCAGTAGAAACGTATTAATAACATACCTACTTAAGATCATAACTGAAGAGCAGTGTTCCACACATTCTAATTTTTCACGTCAGGGGGTTGAAAGTTGTACATGAACAAAACTATAATGGTCGACTTTCATTCGGTGACAAATTTCATCAGGTACCATATTCTCAAAGTAAATGAGCCAACTAATTTTTCAAAAAAAAAATTCTGCACGCCTGTAAAGAAGATATAGGGACCTTGCCAAAAAAGTACCACATGACCCACCTTCCCTATTAAAAAAATTCAGAGGGTTGATGGGGATGGCACAAGGTGCAACAACAATCCTTCAAAAATGTATAAAAATTTGGTGAAAGTGAAACAAAAATTGACCTGTTTCAGGATTTTGTTGCCGAATATTTTTCTTCTGAGAAAATGAATTTGTTCCATAATTTTGACGCGCATTGTATACTTGTTTAGAGAAAGTACCTACATACATAAAAGAGACGTTTAATGTTTAATACCCAAGATAGAGAGATTCAATTACCTGTAGCTTCAATTTCCTGAGGAAGAAGCCTGAATTCATGATATAAATCATTTTGCACCCAACCGTGAGACTCTCAAAGAGGGCATATTCCTTGCTCAGGAAATTGAATCGAGGCTTAAATATTGCTCTTCAGTTTATAATTACGGAGACTTATTCATATTCTCCTGTAAGGAATCATTATGTATTCACCAGGTATTCATTCCATTAATTAATTTTGGTAATTTTAGGAATTCTCGTGGAGACGCTCATTTCGGGAAGATCAGAACAATGTTCACCCTTCAATTAAATTTTAAATCTTCGATTTCAATCCAACATATATTTTTCCATTATCATGGCTCCTCATGCCAATTCATAATTTTCAATAATTCGACCAGATCGAAGGAAAGAAAAAACTACATCTTCTAGTAGGTACAAAATATACAGGGTGAGTCTTTGACTTGTACACATATTTTAACTGTGGATTCTTAAGCTCAAAAAAACTTTTTTTTCATTTTCCATTTTTCCGGCTCTGTTTGAAAGATATATCCACTTGAAAAAAAAAATTGCGCTAATTACGTCCCTGAAACGATAGATACTCTGGAATTGATTCAAAGTTCATATTTCTCGATTGAAATTGAGTTTATACATTTGGGGAATACTCAAGTACTAACCTTATTGGAATAAAAATGTTGCAAACACGATAATTTCAACAAAAACGGTTAGTTTAATCCGATTATATCTGCAACTAAAAAGCCATATCTCTCCCACCAAAATAAGTTCCTTCTTCGATTTTCCTACAGATTAGTTTAACAATAATAACTTGTTCATATTTTCCTTGAAATCCCCAAACAATATTATGAAGAAAGGCTTTTCATTTAGATTACAGAATTTATTAAACAACCTAATCTAATCCATTTTGTATCCATTCTTTGAAAATTTGCACAGAAATATTAAGAAGATGTTGTCAGCTTGCTGATGTTTATATATTATTTGTAAAAACTGTTAGTTGTACAATAGGTGTACATTTCATTTTGGAATAATGAGAAACAAACTACTTCGAATGTTCAAAATTCTCGTCGTTTACTTGCTGACAATATGCCATCATATTAACAAATTCTTGGGTCACTCTTTCCAAGAAGTATTAGTTCACATTTATCAATAATTCTTTGTCTCAATTCCTCAATTTTTTTTACACTAATCACAGTATGTATGAATTCGAAATATGTTATAAGCTATTTCAAAATCAGTAAAAATATATAGGCCGTCACAGTTAAATTGAAGAAGTTGATAGCATTTCCGGTTGAACCGGAAGTATAATATTAACAAAAAATTTACAGATTTCGCAATCCTTGCAACCATCAGAGACATTGGAAATGATAACACCACATGTGAATATTACCAACATTTATTTGCATTCGAACTTAAAATGAAATAGTATTTTCAATAATAATAATGAGCAATAATAATTGCAAGAAACAATCCAACATTCCCAATTCCTAACATAAACATGTGAGAGGAAACTTGTCACCGTATTTTCGAAGTGAGTTTTGATTTTAGCAAATCTGGGTTTTCATGAAATTGGCTTTAGATAGAAGGATTCAGTTTTTACTAAAATTCATGAATCTTACATGTACTCGGAGTTAACATCATCAGAATAAGTCCACCTCGTCCAATATTTTCGAAGAGAATTTTTATTTTACCAAATCTGAGTTTTCTCGAAATTGGCTCGAGATAGAAGGATTCTGTCTTTACTAAAATTGTTCTTAGATCAACTCTCATCGGATGAAGCTGAGTCCATTCTGTCCAATATTTTCTAAGCGAATTTTTATTTTACCAAATCTTGGTTTTCATGAAATTGGTTTGAGATAGAAAGATTCTGTTTTCACTTAAATTCAGGAATCTTATATGTACCTTCTCGGAGTAAACATCATCAGAAGAAGCTGAGTCCACCCCGTCCAATATTTTCGAAGAGAATTTTTATTTTACCAAATCTGAGTATTCTCGAAATTGGCTTGAGATAGAAGGATTATGTTTTTACTAAAATTCATTAATCTTATATGTAGGGGAGGACAGGGGAATTCCACGCACCTTAGGGAAAATGCTCACAAAAACCTTCCTATGTACACACAAACTTTCATAATTTAACTGCTGAATCAAAAACCCATTTGAACTTTTTCATCACAAGGAAAAGGTTCAACTACCTATACCAATTGAGAAAAAAAAATAATTCTGAAAACTGTCTTTTCGCGGTCTTTCCCCACGTACTGGGTAATACCGCGCATGCGATGGTATAATTATGCGCATATATTGAACAGCTGAAAAACTCGAAAAAATATTTCATTATTTAGGTAATAACCAAGTACAATTTAAATTAAACAAATTTCCATGAATAGGTACAAAAAATATTATTGAAGAATTACCCCGCTACAGCTGCGCGTTATTCTCCCAGTGTGAGTCACCTAACCTAACTAATCACTGACAGTAGATGACGAAATACAATTATGTAATTGTTCTTTTGCATTAAATAATCTACACATATGAAGGAAAATAGTCATGCAATAGATTCATTAGAAATTAATAATAGAAGTACTTTCCACGATTCCAATTTCTCTCGAAAATTAGATCAGAGCGTCGTGAAACGAACAATCGGCTCCCTGGTCTAAAATAAAAACACGAATATCCTTAAATTACGGGAGGATGTTGGCAAGGCAAAACGAGATGGTGCGCTGTATCCACAGAAATATAATAAAATATTTATTTATTTATATGTTTATTATATTTCTGTGGCTGTATCTAAATTTTGAAATAACTGAACAGAGTTGCAGAATATCAATGCTCAGAATTCCCCCGTGCGCGGAATTCCCCCGTCCTCCCCTACTCGGAGGAAATCAAATGAAGCTGAGTCCACTCCGTCCAATATTTTCGAAGTGAATTTTGATTTTAGCAAATCTGGGTATTCATGAAATTGGCTTCAGATAGAAGGATTATGTTTCTACTAAAATTCATGAATCTTATATGTACTCGGATCAACTATATTGACCTATTCTTCAAATACCGAAATATTTGCCCAATCTGGCAACGTTGCGGCGAATTTGACGGACCACTCACCGCGGCCCAGATCTCACTTGATGAAACAACAATATAAACACTCGAAGTGCTAATGAATGAAATAAAACAATGACCTATCCTTCAAATACAGGAATAATTGCCCAATCTGGCAACGTTGCGGCGAATTTGACATACCTCCCACCGTGGCCCACTGGTCGCCGTCGCCGATTCTCGAGCATACATTAATTCTCACGAATTCCTAACCAATCAGATTCACTCGATTCCGAGTGCTTCCGAATGCACCCGAGAGGACGATCGTGAGAAGAAGCCGTTGCCCGTTATTCAGATCGCGCGTTTTGTCTTTTGTCGTTCTTCATAAACGAATCTGATAGTGAAATAGTTGAAAACGGTTGGAACTTGGAACTTCGAACAGTTTGATTTATATTATGGTAATTACCCCCCCATGAGTATCAAAGTCCTTAGAAGAAGTTACGCAATGTGGTGCACATAAAAAAATTTCATAAATTGTGAACCTGATTTTCAATCGTTATTACCCCCCCATGAAGAAAAGCTATATCCGCCCTTGGATTTAGAACAAGCTATAATAAAAAAAATCATTTTTTAAAACAATCTTTTATAAAAACAACCCTCATCCGCCATTTTGAAGCCGCCATCTTGAATTCCTCAATTTTGAAGAATCGTAATTTCCGACCCAGAACACCCCTAGATACCAATTTTGGATAGAATCGGATCATAATTACGAAACTCGTCCGCCCTATTCTAGCCGCCATCTTGAATTTTTCAATTTTGACAAAAGAATCATCATTGTCGAACCCAAAAACCCCTAGATACTAATTTTGAATGAAATCGGATGAAAATTTCGAAACTCATCCGCCATTTTGGAGCAGCCATTTTGTTTTTTTCTATAAAAAATATTTCATGATTCATTGTCACCAGAATTATGTACACCTGCCAAATTTCAAATCAATTCAGTCACGATGGCGAACAAGTTAGACGGTATGAGTCTCGGTGCGCGTGTTAGTTCCTTCAAATGCGCGAATTGTAAAAATCCCGTAGTGAAAAGTGGTCTCAAATGTAACATTTGTCCAAACATTTTTCACCGTAGTTGTGCCCTTAAAATGAAAAGGTGCTGTGAGGAAGAAATAACTTATGTCCTCGCTATGAAGTCTGAAGAGGATGAATGTCCTTCAGGAGGAACTTCCAAGGCCTCCATTCAGATTTCAGAAAATTCATCTAATCATGAATTACTTCTAAAAATTATCCAAGAATTGGAGGATAAAAATCGTTTATTAGAAGAGAATTCTCTACTATTAAAATATAAGATTTCCAAATTGGAAAATGAAATAAACAATAAAGATAAAAAAGTATGCAACAAATGTGAAAAAATTGTCATGCCTGATAAGACTGTAAACAGTGAGGCGGTGAAAGTGCCGATTCCTAATCGTCGCTATGCGAACGCTGTAATTGGGAATCCCGCTCCGGTTGTTCCTCATTCGGATCCTGCCTTAAGATCGCCCATTACGGAGATCCCCCAAACCAAACCTCGAAATATCACATTAAGTGAGGTTAATGAGGCTGTCAACAGTGCTGTAAATAAGAAACACAATACTGGAGGTAGGAAAAATACAGGCGACGTTAATAATGGTGAATGGAAGAAGCCAAAGAGGAAAAGTCGACCTGTTCTTGTTACTGGACAGTGTAGTGAACCAGCAGTTGTTCAGGGTGTTGAGAAATTACGAGCTCTGCACGTTTCAAGACTGGGCCCTTCGACAGCTGTAGAAGATCTTCAGGCTTTTCTTTCCCAAAAATTCAAGAATGTTAAATGTGAATTACTCAAATCACGTTTTCCGGAGACATACGCATCTTTCAAGGTTCTTGTACCGGTTAGCGAATTTGAAAAAGTCAAGGATGCTAATAACTGGCCTAAAAATGCAAGTATAAATTTTTTTTACCAGGGTCGAAAAATGACTCCAAAACAGTAACAGACGTCTCACAACCCTTCAAGATTCTGCATATAAACATCCAATCGTTAATGAACAAAACTAACAATTTGGAAGTATTATTTGATGAAGAGCGCCCCTTCATTGCTAGTGTTGTGGAGCATTGGTGTTCGACTGAGAAGCTTCAATCCATCGCTATTCCTGACTATGTATGTGTGGCTTCCTATTGCAGACAGACGCACAAACATGGTGGTGCTGTTATTTACACAAGAGCTGGTATTCCTGCGAAGGATATGGGCATATCTAAATTCTCTGTGGAGATGCAGTTCGAGTTTTGTGGAGTGATAACTGTTCTAAATAACAAAAAGATATGTGTAATAAGTGCTTATAGAGTTCCGGATGGTGATTTTCTTCAGTTCCTTGATAAGTTAACTTTTATCCTGCAAAGATGTATCAAACTTGCTGATGTTTTGTTTTTATGTTGTGATCTCAACATTAATTATTTGAATGTTACTAGCACACGTAGGCAATTACTTGACGATTTATTATGCTGTTTTGACTTAAAGATTTCTTCCATTGAGCCGACCAGAGTATTCACTAATGTGAATAATATAACATCTACTTCTAAAATTGACTACATCCTGACTAATGCCGGTTCCGATTGTAAATCTCGAGTTTTCGAAGGTCACATAAGTGATCATAAAATTTTAGTTCTAAATTATTTTATGAACAAAACAATTTCATGCAGCATAACCCATTGTGAGCGAGTATTTGTCAGAGGTGTATCTCCCCATTCTTTATTTAAATTGGCTGAGTATTTGAGTAATATTAGTTTTGAACACATATACTCAAACTTTGATATTGATATATGTTTCTCTGAGTTTGTAAATCTACTATTATTTGCTATTGAAAGGATTTGCCCCTTGAAACTTTCGAAGCTAGTTAACAATAATCGGAAAACTTGGATAAATACTGAAATAAGGGAGGCTAGTGTCAATTTAAAGAACCTGTTCTGGTTGCACAAAAATATTAATAACTCAAATTCTCACGAAATCTATAAAAGGGCTAAAATTGATTTCAGGTTATTACTAAAGCAATCAAAGTCAAACCATTATAAAAATATAATAAATTCCTCTAATAATAAAAATAAGTCAGTCTGGAATATTGTAAATGCAGAAACCGGTCGAAAGGTGTTGGCTAAACCTAGCATTACGCTTAGCTGCGCTGGTGAACAGCATAGTGAACCATATGAGGTCGCCTGTATGTTCGCGGATTATTTCAGCTCTATTGCTGACATGAGTCTGCGAGATCACTTTGGCGGTTCATTGTCACAAGCTTGTACAACTTCTGCCTTATCTGTAAACACCTTCTTTTTCTTTCCTGTCACTAAAGAGGAGGTAATTGAAACTGTTAAATCTCTCAAAAATAAAAAAAGTACAGGTACAGATAAAATCTCGGCGAATGTATTGAAAAGTATCATTCACGTTGTTGCGGATCATTTTGCTCATCTTATCAATGTTTCGGTTAACACGGGTAAATTTCCTACTATATTGAAAATGGCTTCGGTAATTCCTGTTTACAAGAAAGACGATCCCTATAACATAGCAAATTACCGTCCTATTTCTATCTTAAGCGTTTTTTCCAAGGTATTTGAAAGGATTGTGTATGGGCGAATGGTCTCTTTTCTGACTCGCTTCAATATAATAACTGATAGCCAGCATGGATTCAGAGAAGGCAGGTCTACCCAGACTGCTGCTTTTGCGTTCGTCGACTATGTATATAAAAATCTAGACAAGGGACATTTTGTTGCTGGTCTCTTTTTTGACTTGTCGCGAGCCTTCGATGTTCTATCATTTAAGTTCATCGAAAGTAAGTTATATAATCTTGGATTTCGTGGTATTTTTCTCAAATGGATAATTAGTTTCATTACGGATCGTTGCATGTCGGTTAAAATCAACGAGTTCACGTCACCTTCTTGCAGGACGGAGTTGGGGGTTCCGCAGGGCTCTGTCCTGGGACCGCTCATATTTCTTTTATTCATTAATGATCTACCTGATCATATTGATCCAGGTATATTGACTATATTTGCTGATGATACATCCATGGCGGTCTCAGCCCAGAGTCCTGAGGAGCTAACTGCGGTTTGTGGTGAGCTGATTTCTAAATTTGTCGAATGGTGTAAGTTGAATGCCTTGATATTAAATGTCAGGAAGACGGATTGTATATACTTCCGAATCCGCAACCCTAGTTCAGAACGTTTGGTGTTGCAATGCTTGGGGGAACAGGTAACTTCCAGGGATGCGGTAAAGTTCCTGGGAGTGCACTTGGACTGCTCTTTGAGATGGGGTCACCAGGTGGAATCTGTATGTAAAAAGTTGGGTAGTTCATATTATGCTATCAGCAGGGTTAAGGACTCTTTTTCGGTAGAGTACCTCTTAAGTATTTACTACAGTTTAGTCTACAGCTTTCTTAATTACAACATTATGTTATGGGGAAATTCAACTGAATCGGGCAGAGTGTTTGTTGCTCAAAAGAGGATTATACGATTAATTTTTAGTATGAATTCGCGAGATTCATGTAAGCCTTTCTTTAGTGGATATAAAATTTTTACTCTTCCTTCATTGTTTATATATAGATGTTTAGTTTATGTGAAGGAACATGAAAAATTAATGGTTAAGTTATCTGATTTTCATAAATATTTCACAAGGAATGTTGCTACTCTGTGCGTTCCTACACATGTAACAACAAAATTTGAGTGTTCGCCTATTTATCAGGCCATAATCTTATATAATCATGTACCACTTTCTGTTAAAATGTTAAGTGAAATAAAATTCAAAAAAGTAGTAAAATGTCAATTGCTCAAGAAGAGCTATTATAGTATTAAAGAATTTCTAGATGATAGTAATATTTTTGATCTTTGATTTATGATTGTTTAATTCTTTTTTTTTCTTCGTCCTTGACTTGTCTTATACATATTAATTATGTCTTTTGGGATTAATAAAGATTATTATTATTATTATTATTATTATTAATTGGACGATTAGAAGTGTGTCATATTTAACTTGCAAGATTTGATTACAGACAGACAGACAGACACCGGGACAGGTGAAACTAAATAAAAGCTTGTAATAACAAGCTATAATAAAAAAATCATTTTTTGAAACAAGCTTTTATAATAACAATACTCATCCGCCATTTTGAAGCCGCCATCTTGAATTCCTCAATTTTGAAAAATCGTAATTTCCGACCCAGAAAACCCCCAGATACCAATTTTGAATAGAATCGGATCATAATTACAAAACTCGTCCGCCATATTGTAGCCGCCATCTTGAATTTTTCAATTTTGACGAAAGAATCATCTTTGTCGAACCCAAAAACCCCCAGATACTAATTTTGAATGGAATCGGATGATAATTACAAAACTCATCCGCCATTTTGGAGCCGCCATTTTGTTTTTTTCTATAAAAAATATTTCATGATGCATTGTCACCAGAATTATGTACACCTGCCAAATTTCAAATCAATCGGACGATTAGAAGTGTGTCATATTCAACTTGCAAGATTTGATTACAGACAGACAGACAGACACCGGGACAGGTGAAACTAAATAAAAGCTTTTAAAAAGCACATATGCGCTTACAAAAACCTCAAAAGTGAGAATTTAAGTAGGTAATTCAGCATATGTATTTTGAAATATGGCAATATAACTGTGTGTTGTATCATAGTTTTCTTGGATGGGGGAAATGTAAGAAATATCAATCATACAGAACACCATGAATTATTCTCAAATGATCATATGTAGAAAACGTTTCCTGGTTTTCATCAGTAGAACAAAGAGAACACAAAATATATTGCTTCTTCACCACTTTAGCGGAATCATCATTATGGATTGTCCGGAGATGCCTGTTTCTAACAGATACGCTGGTAAACTCTTTTCCACATATGCCGCAAATGCAAATAAGTGGATTCACTCTGCAATAAAGTCGAGCATTTATTTGAAACGTCCATAATGAGAAATTGTAATAGATTTTGCTAGATATTCTATTCAATAAAAAAAAATCAAACTGTTCGAAGTTCCAACCGTTTTCAACTATTTCACTATCAGAATTCAGATTCGTTTATGAAGAACGATCTATCCTTCAAATACCGGACTAAGTGCCCAATCCGGCAACGTTGCGGCGAATTTGGCGGACCTCCCACCTGAGTCCCACCTCGGCGCAGTTCGCCGATTCTCGTATGCTGGCATATGCTGGCCCAACACACCTACGTTAATGAATCACGCGATAACTTTCGAATGCTTTTTTGGTCTACTGGCGACACTTTTGTCTTTTGACCTTGAACAAAAACTCGTAATTTACCCGCAATATACGAACATAAACATTTCCAATGTTAAAAATGTAGGGAGATGCATTTCGTTCCATTGCACTCACCTGCAAATTTTCATAAATGTCATTCTTTTCGTTTAAAAGATATTTACTTGTTTCCATACTTTATCCCAACCCTGTATGTAGAGACCACCAGATGTAACTTGGAATATTCACCTATTTATTATTCTTGAATTCAATTTGGGAACCTTGAAATGAATCGATCCCACAATAATTACAATGGAAGAAGCTATATTGATATTTAAAACATCGAATATGAAAATCCCAGCTTTCGTTCTTCGCCTGATGAACATATACCGAATTCTTTCTACATGGACTGATATGATATCATGAAGGGATATTTACTCTGAAGCCTACTCCAGGTGAGGTCTAACAAGTCCTTAATATTTCTCAAGACTAATCCCAAGACACTGTATAATTTATCAGTTGAGAACTCAAAGTGGCTATTGAACGTTAAATTAGGTTGGAACATGATACCCAAGTCTTGAGTTTCTGATCTTCTCACAATTACCTTCGAATCTAGTGTATGATGAAATTGTATTGGATTGGTTCGCCTAGTAAAACCGACTACATGACACTTTTCAATATTTAAGGACATTTCATTATTTCTGAACCATTGTTCAAATCTTTTTGTAAAAGTTTGTTTCAGACTCAGACTATAGAAAGTGGAGACTTGCCTTTCAATTATGAAAAGTGAAGCCAATTTTCAAAATCATCAGAACTGGGTAACTTTACTACTATAGTAATAGTAATAGTAAAAAAAGGGGTTACAGTTCACTGCGACCTTAAGGTCTATTGTGCCCCCTGACAGAGCTGTTATCATCGCGCCTCCTACAGCTCGCCCTCCAGTTCCAGAGATTTGATGAAATCCAGAATCTGGGACGGCTTCAAGGAGGATAACTCCCCACTTCTACAAGTTTCTTGTCCAAAGCACTCTTTCCTTTGGCTTGCAATGGCATAGCATTCCGTAACCAGGTGAATAGGAGTTTCTTCCTCCTCCCCACAGAATCTACACTCGTCAGTGTCTGATAAACCCATTCTCAACAGATGCTTTTTTAGGCGACAATGTCCTGTGAGAAAGCCAGTGAGTAGGTGAAGTTGGTTTTTACTGAGATCCAGATATTTTTTGGATCTAACAGTTTCAAAGTTCCGGAGGAACTTTTTGGAGTGATCCATCCCTGGGAGATTCCGCCAGAGTTTTTCTCTTTCGGTTTTCTCCTTCAGCATAAACTCCTTCTTATAGGTGCATTTTCCTATACCACAGAAGGGTTCTGGGCCAGTGAGTGGTGTCTGTGCGCCCTTTCTGGCCAGTGTATTGGCCTCTTCGTTTCCTACGATTCCCGAATGACCGGGAACCCAGATTAAAGAGACCTTATTCTTCTTGCCTACCTCATTGAGTTTGTTTCGGCACTCCCAAATCAGCTTTGAGTCAATGACGTAGGAGCTCAGTGCTTTGATAGCAGCTTGACTATCTGTATGAATAGCTATATCGCACTTCTGATAGTTTCTTTCTAGATTTATATCTAGACATCTTGCGATTGCAAGTATTTCCGTTTGAAGGACGCTTGTACAGGAGCCTAACGATAGTGCACACTTGGTACTTGTCCCGTATATCCCAGCGCCAGCTCCTGTAGCGGTTTTAGAACCATCTGTATACCATTTCATTGTATTTTCTTTGAGATTGTAGTTGGTGTATTCCCTTTCCCAATCCTCTCTTTTACTTAGCAGTGTACTGAAGTTCTTCTCAGTGCTTACTTTCTTGATCATAACATCACTAGGAAGGTTTGCAGATGAGGTGTAGTCATTCAGAGAGGACCAAGCTCTCTGAAACCTGACTTTCTCATTGCCTGCTCCTTCTTTAGATACTCTGAGGATGGCCTCATGGGCTACCCTATCAATCACTAGATGTAGAGGTGTGAGGTCTGTGATGATCTCAAGCGCCCTGGTTGGGCACGTTCTCATAGCTCCCGTGATGCACACACAGGCAAGCCTTTGTACTTTATCGAGCATTTTCCTCGTACTTGCCTGACTTGCCTTAGCAAACCAGGCTACTGCCCCATATGTGATTATAGGTCTCACAATCATGACGTACATCCATCGCAGTATTTTTGGGTTACAGCCCCAGTTCCGGCCGCATAGACGCCTGCATGCCATCAGAGCTCTTGTAGCTCTGCCAGTAGCATTATCAACATGCTTATTCCACAGAAGTTTGCTATCTAGTGTTATTCCTAGGTATTTGACTTCAGACCCCCACTCCAAGATATTTCCGTTTAAAACTTTACTACTATGGAAACTACTAGAAATTTTTCCAACTTTGTGACGTTCTTTGAATTTTCTAATAAATAAACTCTCAATTGAAATAAAAGGTTCTTTGGATTGCAATTCATTTACTCATTTGTGCGTGAATGTCAAAAATGTGTATTGGTTTCTTCAAATATTGTGCATTCTTCACATCACGTACACTCAATTATCGAAATGTTCGAGAAACGGCTGGGCTGTTCGTGCCTCAGATAATGAGTGGGCACGATATGGCAGCACCGTTTTCTGGATCTGTGAATCATTGATTTCGTACCACTATTTTAATTTTGTGTTTCTAATGACGTTTTGAATAGTATTACCATCACTTAATCGCATATGAAAAGTGAAATTTGGATTTATTTCTGAATATTATTAGCAAAATACGCTGAAAAAATGGCTCGTACGTGTCTTGTTTGTGATAAATTGGACTATTTCAATCCTGGCGTAGATTCCTCGATTTTTAGATTCCCTTCTGATATTGGGAGGAACAACATCAAATCTTAATTTAGTTGATTCTGTCTTCCCAACTCTGAATCTGTATCAATGTCTGGAACATTGTATGAATTCGTCGAAAAGAATAATTCACTTGTGTACTTCCATTCTTCCATACCGATAACACCACACTACTGGATCTTTCAAAGTTAGATTATACAATGTTGCCCCGGCAGTATCTAATGATTTTGTTATCCTTTATGCTACCTTCATTCCACTAATTGAAAACAGTTTTCTAATTCATGAATGAGATGCTGCGTCTCCTCTGTTTGAGGTCTAAGATATCACAGGATACTTTTCTGGGGTATCCCTGTTTGTATCCCAAAATTGAACGAATAATTAAATATACTCTGTTTCGGTACTGAAAGATATTTCTGTCAAGTTGGTTGAAAACGCAAAACCAATAAAATTGTCGATGCAGAATGGCGAATGCGCCAGATACCATCAACTGAGCGGATGAGCACGAAGACTGCTTTCCTGGTGGTTTTTTTCGAAATATCACAGGAGAAGATGGGAACTACATATTGGTTACAAATAAAAGTTGGTTAAATTTCTGTTGATTTCAAGCGATTGAAAATCGTGAAATACTGACTATCTTCGATATTCAAAGTTGTTGATTCGAAATCGGTCAGGTTCCTCTAAAATCATTAAGGTGGGCGTTCGATGTAGTGTGTTTTTATTTCAAGTTGCATTTGAAAATCGTTTCACTTTGAGAACTGAAATTTTGTGGATAAACTCAGAAAGGATTGGAGTTCTTAATGAAATAATTCAGATTTATTTCATTTCAACAGTTCTTTTTTTTTCTTTCAAAAATAGAAGAAAATAAGCCAACTCATGCTCCTGTTTTATTTCAAACGAAAGACCCATGAAAATAATTCAACTTCCGATTGAGAGTGAATCTACAGAAAATTTCATTCAGAAAAACCACTTGAAATACGGAATTGGCAGGGAATGGCCAAATTCAAATATATGGCGGGAAAAAGTTCCCGATGCTTTACTCACATATTCACTAATTTCATAGTTCAGGGATTATCGGATAGGAAGCGCCATTCTACATTCCATTCATAATTAGAGAGATATTCATAGAACCTATAGAGATAATGTAAGTTCTATGGAGATATTCCATAAAATGCACGGTGGCGCCTCTATCGGATGAGCTTTCCTACTCGCTCTGAACGGCGACCTTAAATAACTAATACTTGAAAGATTTTTCCTAACTGAACATTATTCTTTTGGTACAAACCCTTTTTTCTATTACCATCTTTCTCAATTCGGCTTCATTTGGGAGATAAAAGAGCTTTAAAATTCCATCAAAGAACATTTTCCTCCTCATATCATCAGAATCGTTATTTTTCACGAAATGAATTCTGGTAAAGAGTTTTTGAGCTTTTTCTGCTTCATTCAACCTGTAGGTAGATTCGCATTTGCTAGAATAAATCAGAATTTTCGCAAATAGCCTGAATACTTCATTTTCCTTCGAAAAACAAAATTTCATTTCGATCGAATCTGCATAGCATTATCGGGCTTATTTACGAAACCCCTTTTCGAATTCAACGAATCTTACCTAAACGTGCAAGATTCCAACTTGCCCTGAAAATTTCAAGTTTTCCTTTTTGATAGAATTTGGTCAAGGGTTCATCAATGACTCGAACCTTATCGTTTGAGAGCATTCAGGCTCGAAATTCGGAAAATACAGATAGACATAGTGAAAAAGGGCCCTCGAGGTAGATCGAGCGCTTGAATTTTGAAACGTGGCGTATTCCAACTGGATCATTTTTCACAACAATTGAGGCATTCGAAAGCCCTTGTAGAGTTCATCACTGAGCACTTCCATTCCCAGAAAATAATTCACCTGTCTGTCCTAAAACCCTAAAAGACTTTATCTTCATGATGAATCCGGGCCTGAACAATCTCCTTTCAGCTGCACTGAGAGGGCTTTTCGCGGTTCAATGAGGCCTTATCTTTCAAGTGAAATAATTCCGTCTTCTGCGGATAAATATTAGACATGTGTTCTAGAAGTTCTAGAATGAACATAGCGATGTGAAGGATAAGATAAGGAAACCTTCAACTCCTACGAGTGTTGACTTTCTTTTTGTTTGGAAAGTTGGGAAACTTTATACATCCTATATATTTCGAATGTTCTTATGAAAGAGCCGCACAAAAGTTTATCTGTTTGCTGATGGAAGTTTCGATAAGATGGGGATAGAAGTTTTCTTTTCGTTTAGAAGAGGGTAATTGAAAATAATTATTTGATGGAACATCATGAGTTGCTATCAGGCATGGATTAGGGAGGTTCAGCCGGGAGGCTATAGAAGAGAATCCAGGCCACGCCATCTTGGGCTTACCGCAACAAGACACCAATTCTAGAGTACCATATCAATGCCGATCAATGTTTAGTTGTTGGGTAGTAGGATAGGAAACCCTTGATTGCCAAACATTAATTGAGGGGTGCTGAGCTTTATATTCTTGCCCTTATTCAGTGTGTTCAGATGTGTGAAGAAGATCAAGATTGAATCAAGCCACTTTTTCATCAAGCCTTCGAAGTAGTGAGGAGAGATAATTGTATTCTGTGAAGGTTCAAGCCCATTCTCAAAATAAACTGCTCCACATGAGTTAGGGATATTGACTTAAATTCAAAAAATATAGTTAAAATAAGATTTTTGTGATGAAAATTCATATTAATATGATTTTAAGTTGAAAATTAATTTAAGCCTATGGGGCTGCGGCGTATACAGGGTGGTTAAGAAAAATCGAGTAAAATAACGAAATTTTATTCCCAGAGAATTCAAGCATTTTAAGACTATCGATACAATCACAATGTATGGTCTCCACGAGCATCAATAACAGCTTGACATCTTCCTTGCATACTACACACGAGGTTGTTGAAGATTTCTTGAGGAATTTGGTTCCATAATCGGGGCAGAAGCTCTCTCAGATCATTTAAGGATTCTGGGGTAGGTTGATGATTATCTAATCTTCTTTGGAGCATATCCCATGCATGTTCTATGCAATTCAAATCTGGTGAGTGCGGAGGTATTGGTAAATGTGCTCCTCGCGCGCATTCTCAACTATGGCTGCACGGTGCGGTCTAGCGTTATCGTCTAGAAATTGAAAAGTTTCCCCAATAGCAGCGTGAAAATTTGGCACAATATTGTCAATGGCATGCTTCCTGTAGTGTGAGGCGGTCATATTCCCAGGACAAATGTGTAGATCTGTGCGCCCATTGAAACATATCCCGGATTCCCGGCCCATACCATAACACTACCCCCTCGGAATGGATGGACTTCTTGGACATAGCGACGATAACGCGGCTTGCCTTGTATTGTCCATACCCTTATTCTTCGAGAATCTGGAAATCGTCCATATCTGGATTCATCAGTGAAAAGGACACTATGCCATCGATCGTTCCAATTGATATGTTGGCTTGCCCATTCAAGTCTTTACCGCTTATGGTCACGTGTTAATGGAACTCCTCTCAATGGACGTCTTGAACCTAGATTCACCTCTCTCAAACGTCGTTTGATGGTTTCGATGGAAACTTGGACCCCATCTGCATTCTGAAGAGTATTCCGTAGCATTCTACATGTAGATGTAGGGTTTCTTCTCGCCGAAACGGTGATGAAACGATCCTGTCGAGATACCACACTTTGGCTGACTTGGAGCCTTTCCGCTACAACAACCTGAGTTAGGCCACCCTGTAGCATTCCGATAGCCCTATTAGCCTCAGCGTTCGTTAATTTACGTCTCGGCATTTTCAGAAAACTCGTTTCAAATCGAAGCCGTTGATAAACTGACTTCATTTCAAAATAAGAACATTCATGAAGCATTATGCAAAGAACCAAACTTCAGAAAAAGGCGAGCAGATTGACGAAATGTCTCTTACTGATTTTTATTGGATCGATTCAAGTTGTGTTTTATCAGCGGCATAGAAGAAGAGAAGGCTGGGACAATATTTCGAAGGAGGTCAACCATCTGCTGGAATCCTTGCTCCTCTTGATATAAAAACAGATAAAAACTGACCTTTTTCCTCGTACCATTCTATATATAACCTCCAATAATGGTAGAAGGACAAAAAGCAGACTTTCCTGTGCAAAATTAGATTTGTGACCTCAATGCCGGATCTTCTTCATTCCAATGATTTCCAGATGAATTGACACATAATCATCCCAAATGATTTTTCTCTGAAGTCCCCGATTAAATCATTTCCGAGCGAGCCTCGCGTGGTCTCGCCACATCAAATTAACGAGCAGCCAAATATTCGACGAGTGACCACGGTTGACCGGCTACGCTATTCGGAGATGCCATAACCGCCGCCGTTTTCTCACGTGAAAATTCGGTTATTGCGTGGACGATAAGCAGTGATGATCTGGACTACACACAATGCCGTCGGCACTACTTTGTGCACCAAAATAAAACAATCACCTGTGTATGTTTCAGTGACGTCATGAGACATGTGTGTGGTGAGCTCAAAATAAATGTTACGGTATAATACGATTCCGATGCGCGTATTTCGAAAATCAGGAAACTCCGTTGGCCATGCTCCATGAAATTGTCTAAAACCAAATCGCAAAGTAGCTGCCCTATGTCCTCGATAACCTCACGAATTTCATCTTTGAGGTCTTGAATCGACGCTGGGCTCTTGGCGTAGCCCTCTAGGAATAATTCGAAGGTGCTAAATCACAAGATCTCGGTGGCCAATTGTGTTCACCTCATCGAGAGATAGCACGGTCCGGAAACTTTTCCCGAAAAAGATCAATTCTTTCGTTGCTTGTTTGGTACGTAGCGCTGTCTAGTTGAGAGTTAACGTTATCCAGATCAATACCATCGACTTCCGACCATAAAAAAATCATTAATCATTTCTCGATAGCGCAGTCCATTCACCGTTACTCTTTCTTCAGCCTCATTCTCGGAAAAGTAAGGTCCAATCACCTCACCAGACCATAAACCGCACCAAACAGTCACACGTTGAGAATAGAGAGGTTTTTCAACAATAACTCTACGGTTTTCCGATCCACAGATGCGACAATGCTGCTTGTTGACGAAGCCACCGATGTAGAAATGGGCCTCATCACTCAAAATGATTTTCCGATGGAATTCCGAATCATTTTATGCATTTCAAGGACCCAATCAGCGTTAATGATCGGCCGGCTTGAGTTAATGTGTTAACCGAACTTAAGCCTTAAGACCCAAGTCTTTATGCAAAATACGGTGTAATGACGTTTGTGGAATGCCTAATTTCAAAGAACGACGAGTAATGGACAAACCTGGGTTGTCTTCAACACCTTAGGGCTTAGGGTACAGCAGCAATGGGAATTTCCAGTCATTTTCAGAAAAAATATATTTTGACATATTGGATTTTCACGTAATTCGTGATTTTTTTTTTAATTTTTTTCTTCATCAATTTATAACCTTAAAAAAATATTGAAAACACAAAAATAATCTACCGAAATCAAACGATCCTAAGAAGCGGGAAATCGTGTGGCTAGAGAGATTTTTGATTGGTTGTACCCGTCATGACGTGCTGCTGACATATAAATATGACAGCATTGCCAAATCACAAAAAAAATTAGCCTGAAAAAGCCCTTGCTTTCACTTTCCTGATAATATCATAATGAAATGTTGATTTTGGATGTTTTTTTATCATCATGACATTTTCATTAGTAATCCATAAAGCTTCATAATATAATTCAATTTACGACCTCCTAATTGAAGATAAAGAGGGTTCAAGTAAGCAGATAGGTGAGAAATTCAATTAAAAATAATTATCCCTAGTCTACACAGAAAAGAATTGGTATATACAGGGTCTTTCACGAGGAACCTCACCCATATTTATACGGGAAACTACTGAACGTATTTTCATGAAATTCAGCACTTATAAGTATTTTTCACGATGCTGATGAAATCTAAAATATTTTCAAGGCATGAGCACCTCCGGTTTTTCCGGAAATGACGTCAACTTCCGTTTTTCAAATTAGAACACCATTTTTTTATTGCAGAAATAGATTCCTTAGAAAATTTCAAGTTATTTTGATGTAACATTTTTCAGTTTTGGTTGGAAAATTCTCTCTGAGCGGAAAAATTCGAAAAAAAAATCGAAAATAGAGCTCCGCTGAAACAAGAATAACTTCGAGGTTTTTGGATGGAAAATTTTCATTTTTGGGATTTTTCAAGATCGCGATTCATGATACAGGGGGTGAAAAAATCGCTTTCAAAGTTAGGGATGACAAAATCGTGGAAAATCCATTTTTTCAAATTAGAACCCCATTTTTTTATGGCAGATATTGAATCTACGTTAAAAAATAATGTGAGTGTATGCATCACACCCTTGCCCTAAAGTGGATATTAACTCAGAAAATATCCATTTTAGGGCAAGGGTGTGATGCATACACTCACATTATTTTTTAACGTAGATTCAATATCTGCCATAAAAAATGGTGTTGTAATTTGAAAAACGGAAGTTGACGTCATTTCCGGAAAAACCGGAGGTGCTCATGCCTTGAAAATATTTTAGATTTCATCAGCATCGTGAAATACTTATAAGTGCTGAATTTCATGAAAATACGTTCAGTAGTTTCCCGTATAAATATGGGTAAGGTTCCTCGTGAAAGACCCTGTATAAGCAGGTCCTCTAAATTAGGAAGCATTGATAATTATTTTCATTTTGAGAAGTGCAAATTAGTGGTAAGAATAAAATATTGATTCGGCAACTGCATACCTAGAACCTAGGAGTATAGAATATAGAGTATAGAATACTCCTGGACTTAACTGTAAGAAACGCCATTCTATAGTACGCAGAGAAGACGTCGATATGTCGAATAATGACAAATACAAATAAGAAGGTTATGTTTTTATTTATAATTTGTAGGCGTGGTTGTCTCATCAGTATTTGTATTTTCAGAGAATGAGTATTATATAAACTTTAATGATCATTTTTCAAAAACAATATAGTGATCAAATCAAATATGATACGATTACTGAATATATTTATGAATAAATTCAGTGATTTTACAAAGACTTGACAACAGCGGCGTGTCTCTCAGTTACTCTGGGCTTTGTCCCCTCCATCACAAACTTCAACCAATCACATTACAAATTGAGCCACTGACGTCACAGCAGAGGGACGTTTGAATTCACACGTGTTGAAATCACATTTTCAATATCGAATAATTAATCAATTTTTCAAAATTCAGAGTGAATAAATGTGTTATAAACTGCCCTTCATCATGTCATGGGAAGAAAAGTGCATATTTTGAGGTACTGGAAATCCCCATATTCACGGAGGTTTTACCCTCCGTCTCTTCCCAATTTTCTTTATTTTTCTAGTGAATTTAAATGATTTCAATGCGTTGTTGAAGCATGTAACGTTTCTACTTGTCAAATGTCAGAAAATGACATCTACCGAAGTAACAGGGTAGTCAAATTATCTCCTCTTATTGGAAAACCCTTCAGATAGGTTGTTGGCCTTTCGGATAGTGGCTTCAGGTTACAGGTTACAAATCAGTTTGATATTGGGCCCATATTGGTTGTTCGTGGCCTCGAGGGCTACCCATTCAGTAATTTCGGATAATCGATCCTTTCAGTTACAGATAACTGCTGAGATTTCATTTCGAAAATACGCAACTGTTCCGTTTCATAGATCGCCAGTTGCCAGCGGTGTTGTTGTCCTAGAAGCTTTCAGCGTTCATTAGTTTTGTCAGTTTGGAGATAACTTGAAAAGTTTGATTGAGAGTTTCGCAATGAGACTTGGCAAAATTCGTTTCTCTGATTTATACCCGATCATCCAATGTACATGCTAATTAAAGCGGGAAATGACTCAATGCTAACTATTTTGAAGGCTAAGGTTGCTGCGACCTAAATGGAAGGTTGTCGGTATTTAAATGCTGTTTTTTGTAGAAAGGGGAACTTTCATAACGAAAGTAGTTTATCCTGATCTTTCGCATTTAGCTAGTCATTGCGAAGTTCAATTAAAACCAAGTTTTTAAGTTAATTTCGGGCTATTTCCATTATTAGATGAGATGAGAGAGAGATAGTTGAAATTGTTCATCCCCTGCTTCTAGAAAGTAATTAAATTCTTATCAAATGTTTTCATCAACATATTGTAGCACTAGCTGAAATATTGGTTTCTTGCGTCGGAACCACTTCTCTATCGATATGAAATATGATATTAGATGGTATAAAAAATTCCACATCCAGTTTTAAGGTCAGGGTACCTTCGAATATGGTCTAACCTGTATATTGAACATCAAAATGTTAGATTCGAGTGATTCTCCGTGTTTTCATTGAACTTTATCAGTTCCTCTAACAATCTGACGTTTTCGTCAGGTTTTGTGTGGAAATAAAAGTTGATCACTGCATTAATCAGAGTCTGTAGAATATCCCTGTTTTTATGACGTACCGGCGGTGTAACGTTGCAATTTCAGCAGAGCGTTTCTAGCTCGTAAAACACGATTGTGTATATTGTGTTGCGTTTCGTTTTGCGGCAAGCCATTTAATTTTAATCCGTTTAATCTTGAAGATTTAGGTGGATACTTCGAAAATTTTCCAACTGTGCATTAAGGGATTAAAAAACCAATGGTTGAAGGGGAGGTGGTATTTTGGATTGCTGGTCTATGTTTTCCCCGAGAGCATTAAAATATTTAGAAAATTTTGTAGTGTAGTTTTTTAATTCTGCATTACCAGATTAACACACTCCGCAATCTACAGGATTAAACAGCATCTGTTATCATTATTTTGTATGTTTCGATTTTTAAGTTAAATTCCGAAGAAAAATAAATGATTTACTGAAGTGTACTTAAAAAAGTCCACATACCACACACTTCACTTCTAATCTTTTTTGGTTCATTTTTGCGTACTTAAAGGGCCGTTATACTTCGGCCGACGGCTACGGCACCGATTCTTCATTGAAAAAGTGCCTTTCATTTTTCACGCCCTCAATTTTCCACCTGAAAACTTGATTTTTTTTTAATTGAAGTCGAAGGATGTCTTGAGGTCACTCCAATTTCTTCTCTTTGATAAAATTATTTTTTCGCATGAAAAAATCGGCTACGGCCTCGGCTACGGCACCGATTCTCCATTCAAAAAGTGCCTTCCGTTTTTCCAAGTTTACGTCCTCAATTTTCAATCTAAAAGCTCGATTTTTTTCTTTAAATTGAAGTTAAAGGATGTGTTGAGGGCACTCCAATTTCTTCTCTTTGAAAAATTTATTTTTTTGCATGAAAAAATCGGGTTGAATTTGAGAGTCTATGAAAATTGACTTCATAATCGTTTTTCGAAGGCTGTTCATAATTTTTTTTCGGAAATTCATTAGAGTGCCCTCGAAAAATCAATCAAAGACTTCCAGAAAGTGTGAAATCGCAAAGAACTGTTTGAAATTTCAAGTGAATTAAAAAAAATTAAGCTTTCAGGTGGAAAATTGGGGGCGTGAACTTTGAAAAATGAAAGGCACTTTTTGAATGGAGAATCGGTGCCGTCGGCCAAAGTATAATGGCCCCTTAATAATAATATAACAATATAACGTGTTGAACGGAGATTCGATAGAATAATTAAGAATGAGAAAAAATACTGCCACTGCCCGACCGAGAGAAATAGCGCAAATTGGTACCAGATGGTAAGATGGTTTTTTATGACACAGTCGATGCGGCCAAACTGAGAAATTCACAACTACCTGCTGAGGGATGACGTAAGAAGAAAAATTGTTCATCTTTTCAAACACTTGGTAGCAATATCGGAATGAATACCATTTATTGCTGATTATACACATTCCACATTGGGCCAAATCTGCCAAATACCTCAAATATACTCTAACAAGAATTTGTACAATTTTCGCTATTCTCTGCATGCTTTTGTCCGGCTAAACGTGGGCTTAGTTCTATCGGTTTACTAAGCATTAATTTGAAAAAAATTATTTAAAAAAAGTCGAATTCGTTCACATTTTAAGAAAACTTTTCTAGAAATATGTATTCCAACTCAATTGGAATCGTTCCAACTTCTTCGAAAATTTCTCAACAACTTCGAAAATATTTCAACTGCTTTCAAAATATGTCGGCCCGTCCGTGAAGAACAGCCGCGAATTTTGCTGCTGTAGCCGAAACCTGGCTAAACCCAGACATGGTACTCTGATCCTACATACATTACAATAGTCCTTCATTATCCCCTATGCGTCTTTAGAATGGTGGACAAAATCAAAAGAGGCCGCAGTCGTCTGCCAAATGACCGCCAGGACCATATCCTTATCATGAAATTTTCCATAACCAAATCGCAAAGTGCCTTATTTCCTCGATCTTTTTCGTGCATTTCAAGGACTCATCAGCAAAGGAACGTCTTTGTTGATGATCGGCCACCTTGAGTTCATGTGTGAACTGAACTTTTCAAGCGTCCCCAATCCTTACGCAAAATACGTTTGTGGAATACCTAATTCCAAAGAACGACGAGGAATGGAAAAACCTCGGTTATCTTCAACACTTTCAGTTACAGCAGCATTATTCTCGGCTGTTCTTGAGCGACGTGCACAGGTTTTATTCTTCACATCACTAACTTGTTCCAAGAGCTCAAATTTTTCCACCAATTTCTGTATTTCGGTTCGACAGGGTTCTTCTCGACGACCCTAAAAAAGGCTGAAATGTTCGAGTTTTACGAACTGCCTCTGCCAAATTTTCACCATTTTTATAGTGAATTTTAATACTTTCAATGCGTTGTTGAAGCGTGTATCGTTCTATTTTGATTAATGGCGTAGTTTCTATTTGCCAAATGTCAAAACGTGACGGCTAACAGCTCCAAAAGTGACATCTACCGAAATAGCGGGCTATTCAAAATAAAACCTCTTATTGGAGAACCCCATATATCTACGTATAACAATATGGATTATACCCTTGCTTTTCACAGTCACAAAGTGAAGCCAAATCTTTGGTAAGGCTCGAGTTGTACGCCTGCGTCAACTGTAAATTCAAAAATTGCGAGAAATTTAGAGGTTATGTTTATTCTGAAAGACAACAAGAAAATAGATATCCAGAAAGAAAATATGTCACTAAAATACTTTCAGTTCGATTTTAGAATATGAATAGGAGTTAACAATGATATTAAGGACTTGAAGAAAACGGAATAAAAAGCCATTGAAACATTTCCCATTAAATTGTGAGGTTACGATCGAAACTATTCACATGAAGTTAAGAATGACATACGTTTCACGACCTAATACGATGTGTCAGAGGGAGATAGAATAAAAAAAAAATTTCATTCTCAATATTGCCGCACAAGCGCAGATCTGGATTGTTACCAAAGCCCAGCTTCAGTTTTGATTGGCTCATTTCCCATTTAGGAATTATTAGATATATGGAGAACCCTTTATGGCGGCGGATGCTCTGTGTACCAATTCTTGTTAGATGATGAGCAGACTTCTAAAGCGGCCCCTAGACGGTCAATCATGAATGACAGTCTGACTGAACAATAAGATTGTCAATCCTGCCTTCAATCTTGAAGCCCCTACACATATCATTCAAACTGACAGTCTGATTGAAATGACTTCAGCTCAGTTGAAATTTAAACACCAAATAGTACGCTTCAAATTATTATTAGTATAATGTCTCCAAATAAAAAAAGTAAAGATAAGGCTTATTTGGCCATTATCCTTGCATTGGGCACCAAGAAGACAATAAAACGTCTTTCACTGTGGCATTTGGCTTTATTTCTTTATATATGTTGAGGAATTTTTCCAATGCATCATTTATTTCATAATTATTCATGTAACTGGGATGAGATTTATTTCACAGTTCGGGGAAAGATTTATAAACACTTATGAACCTTTGAGAATGCAGTTTCGATCGTCAACCCTTTGGGGCAACTCAGCGAAGTCCTCGTTAAAGTTTTGCGAGCATCCGTTCTCCATGATTGCATTAATATAAGACTGAGGAAAAGAATGATACAATCACTACAGCACCATTCAGACTGTCAGTCTCCCCTCCACTCAACGTGATTGAACCTCGGATTTCAAAATATTTGGAAATCCGTCAGTCCATTCGTCATTCCATCAGTATAGACCTTACACCTTCATTCGGAATGACAATCAGAGCGAAGATTGACATTCCGATTGAAGGTGTAAGGTCTATACTGATGGAATGACGAATGGACTGACTGATTTTCATATATTTGGAAATCCGAGGTTCAATCACGTTGAGTGGAGGGGAGACTGTAGTGATTCTTTCATTCTTTTCCTGTCTTATTAATGCAATCGTGGAGAACGGATGCTTGCAAAACTTTAACGAGGATTTCGCTGAGTTGCCTCAAAGGGTTGACGATCGAAACTGCCTTCGAAGGTTCATAAGTGTTTATGAATCTTTCCCCGAACTGTGGAATAAATCCCATCCCAGTTACATGAATAAATATAAAAAAATGTTGCATTGGAAAAATTCCTCAACATATATAAAGAAATAAATCCAAATGCCAGTGAAAGACGTTTTATTGTCTTCTTGGTGCCCAATGCAAGGATAATGGCCAAACAAGCCTTATCTTTACTTTTTTCATTTGGAGACATTATACTAATAATAATTTGAAGCGTTCTATTTGGTGTTTGAATTTCAACTGAGCTGAAGTCATTTCAATCAGACTGTCAGTTTGAATGATATGTGTAGGGGCTTCAAGATTGAAGGCAGGATTGACAATCTTATTGTTCAGTCAGACTGTCATTCATGATTGACCGTCTAGGGGCCACTTTACACCTTCAATCAGAATGTCAATCTTCGCTCTGATTGTCATTCCGAATGATCGTGTAGGGGCCCTATATGAAACTCTGCATTGTACATCTCGGAACGGCGAATTCGAACTTTCCAAACCCACTTGCAAACTTCCACATTTCAAATTCATGTTGACAAACCAATCCGAGAAATGGGGGCACATCCAATCTAACAAACTTGCACCTGCAGCTTTACCATCGACGATTCCACTAAGCATGTGATGCCTACATAAATCCTTTGTTTCTGTTTCAGTTCATCGGAAGCTTGGACGTGCCCAGACCAACAAGTAGGGTGGAAATTGTCGCAGCCATGCGGCGAATTAGGGTAAGAATTTTTGTCGTTTCCGGGTCGATGGGTCGGGAACTGGAAATTTCGCCAGACGTGACATCGAATGCAAATTATGTGATTCCGTGATATCAATTTATTAGGAAAAGGAGCTGAGGGGATAGAGGAAGTGGAGCTTATTGGGGGAATGAGGATAGTTGGTGCCGGGGGGTGTAGAGAATATTGCGAATTTCAGACTGAAATTGAATTTGGGAAAATAATTCCGCATGAATGCCTTCTGGGCTGACCTATCCCAGGAAGTCGTAATCACTGATCATCACATGGAATGAATTAGGTGTGGGTCAGCTGACTCAATCAAAATGGTTTCCTGCCTAGCCATCCTCACCCTTCAGTTTCTAGCAGCGTGAAACTTCCCACCTCTTTGACAGTTTTTTTGGTTTCCAAATGGGGAGTCCCATGTCAATGTTTCCAATGAAACGAATCATGGATATTACTCGGAGTTCTGTCATAAATATGCGAATTGGAGAAAACAGAATACCCCATAAAGGCGTTTTTTGTTCAATATAGACAAGGAGCATGTAGAAGGTTATCCAATAAGGGATGTTATTTTGAATAGCCCGCTATTTCGGTAGATGTCATGTTTGATGCTGTCATCTTTTGACCTTTGACAAGTAGAAACTACGCCATTAATAGAAATGGCTCTACAACAACGAACTAAAATCATTGAAATTCACTACAAAAATGCAATACCGCATTACAGAAATTTGTGCAAAAATTTGAGCTGTTGGGAAAAGTAAATGAGGTGAAGAATAAAACCCGTGCGCGTCGCTCGAGAACAGCCTATACCTACACATACAGGGTCCTGCAATAGTGCGTTCTTCTTCCATAACTGCCGAACCAGACATCTCAGAGATTTCGTTGGATAGTAGACCTCTTGTACTTCCATTTCTGCATCTCAGGAAATTATTTTCTGATATACAGGGTGTCCCCGATACAGTGGCGCAGCCAAAATTTTTGTTCGGGGGGGCCCGACGCAAAATTTTTTGTTCGGGGGGGGCCCGACGCAAATATTCAACTGTATCTACTGATATACAGGTAGAGAAGTTTGCATGCAGAAAAATCTCGGGGGGGGCCGGGCCCCTCGGCCCCCCCCCCCTGGCTGCGCCCCTGCCCCGATAAATGTTATTCAACAAATGGATTATTTTTTCAATGGATCACCCCATATATTTTCACATATTTTCAATGACCTTCATTACCTCTTTCATGACGCAAAACCTTAGGGACTTTTTTCCAACAGTTCAGATCTTATTCGAAGAGTACCTACTGCAAAAAGGTGAGGGAAAAGCAGTTCAGTAAAAGTCTTCTGACGATTTCCAGAAGCGATAGTAACATGAATTTGAACTGAAAGTTTTTTAATTGAAGGATTTGCCTTGACATGGTTCCTAAACGATCAACCTGTCATATACAGGGTGTCCGTTGACCGTTATTAAGGTCCAAATATGAAGAACTTAAAATTATTATTTCTCGATTTTTTCAAATGGAACACCCTGTATTTTTTCCACGATAATGTGGACAATGGAATACCTCACATTTTCTCAGAAGTAACCTTAGGATTATTTCAACCGCGCATCCAGCAGACACGAAAAATGATATCGCAAATGTAAATTTTATTTAAATGATAACATAATAAAACTAACGGACATTCAGGAGGCGCGATGATAACAGCTCTGATAGGGGGCACAATAGACCTCAAGGTCGCAGTGAACTGTAACCCCTTTTCACTATAACTATAACGGACATTCAAAAGAGGTGAAACACTGAAATAAAACTAAATTAATAATTATTGACATTCTTCAAAACCTTCCCAGAATCATATTTCCTGAGCATCATCATAAAAATGATATTTCTTTTCCGTTCAAGCAATACATATTGATCACGTATTCAACCTATTTTATCAGTTTTTATCGGCTTTCCAAAAAAAATATGGATCAAGTTATTGCTACTTGAGCTCAAAGATACTTTCGAATACAGTAAATCAGTTATCAGTATGAATTTTTGTTTCATATTAGGCAGCATAAGACTTCCTTAAAAAACAGGTTCTGTGGCACTGCCTTAACATGAAAATCATATCAACCATCCTATTTTTTCCAAAAATTCATACTGATTCACTGTATTCGAAAGTATCTTTGAGCTCTAAGTAGCAATAACGTGATCAATACATATTTATTTTGGATAGCCGATAAAAACTGATATAATAGGTTGAATACGTGATCAATTTGTATTGCTTGTACGGAAAAGAAATATCATTTTTATGATAATGCTCAGGAAGTATGATTCTGGGAAGGTTTTGAAGTTTGTCAATAATTATTCATTTAGTTTTATTTCATTGTTTAACCTTTTTTGAATGTCAGTTAGTTTTTATTATGTTATTATTTGAATGAAATTTTCAGCTGCGAGATCATTTTTCGTGTCTGCTGGATGCGGGAGTAATAATCCTGAGATCACATCTGAGAAAATGTAAGGTATTCAATTTTCTACAATCTACATCATTGTGGAAAAAAATACAGGGTGTTCTGTTTGAAAAAATCGAGAAATAATGATTTATGTTCTCCATATTTGGACCTCAACAACGGACACCCTGTATATGATAGGTTGATCGTTTAGGAACCATATCAAGGCAAATCCTTCAATTAAAAAACTTTGAGTTCAAATTCATGTTACTATCGCTTCTGGAAATAGTCAGAAGACTTTTACTTAACTGCTGTCCCCTTACCTTTTTGCAGTAGGTACTCTTCGAATAAGATCTGAACTGTTGGAAAAATGTCCCTAAGATTTTGCGTCAAAAAAGAGGTAATGAAGATCATTGAACATATGTGAAAATTTATGGGGTGATCCATTAATAAAATCAACCATTTGTTGAATTACATTTATCGGTGACACCCTGTATATCAGAAAATAATTTCCTGAGATGCAGAAATGAAGGTACAAGAGGTCTACTTTCCATCGAAATCTCTGAGATGTCTGGTTTGGCAGCTATGGAAGAAGAACAAACTATTGCAGGACCCTGTAGAATATTGGTGTTGTAGCCGATGGTGTTGAAGAAAACGCAGGTTTGTCCATTCCTCTTCGTTCTTTGGAATTAGGCATTCCACAAACTTCATTACACCGTATTTTGCATAAAGATTTGGGTCTTAAGGCTTAAGTTCAGTTAACAGAAGAACTCAAGGCAGCCGATCATCAACAACGTCGTGTCTTTAATTATTGGGTCCTTGAAATGCACGAAAGAGATCCGGAATTCCATCGAAAAATCATCTTGAGTGATGAGAGTTATTTCCACCTCGGTGTATTCGTCAACAAGCAAAATTGTCGCATTTGAGGCTTCTGAAAAACCAACCGATATTGCTGAGAAACCTCTCTGAGAAACCTCTATCCTCAACGTATGACTGTTGCGGTTTATGGCCCGGCGAGGTCATTGTACCTTACTTTTCCGAGAATCAGGCTAGAGCAACAGTTACGGTGAATGGATTGCGCTATCGAGATGATTAATGATTTCTTATGGCCGGAATTGGATGGTATCGATCTGAACAACGTTTATACTTCCAACAAGACGGCGCTTCGTGCCAGACAAGCAACGAAACCATTGGCCTTTTACGGAAAAAGTTTCCTCGAAGAGGTGATCTCAAATGGCCATCGAGATCTTGTGATTTTACACCTTGCGACTTATTCTTCCTTTGGGGCCATGTGGAAGAGAAGATCTACGCCCAGAGCCCAGCGTCGACTCAAGACCTCAAAGATGGAATTCGTGAGGCTATCGAGGACACAGAGCAGCCACTTTGCTGTGGTCCTGTAGTCGTAGTCGTGGTGGTCATTTGGCTGATGTTATTTTCCATTAATAACGGCATACCTGCCTCTTTACAATTAATTATAAACATAAGATCATTTATCTGAATAAAGGCATTTTTCGTTCAATGTCAAAATAACACCCCTCATTGGAAAACTGTTGTGTACTCGAAGGGTGAGAATGAATTCGTTCGGAAAAATGCCTTCAGAAATAGTACACTGGTCATATGTTGGCAAATTCTGGGGAAGAAATAACCAATGTTAAGCTCCTGGGAGGCTGGAAATCTACCACTTCCACCGAGATATACATCGACATTCGACAAGTCAACTAATCAACAAAAGGAAATGTCTAATGCGATATTGTCTACAGATAACTCAATTTCAAAAAATCAACCTTCACGAATCATACAGCTGCCCTACGGAAAATCATCAACCTTCGAACGACTGACCTTCAACTTCAACGAACGGGAATATTACTTGCCCTTTTGCACTTTGTGTTGTTCGTATAACTGTAAATGCGTGCGGAAAAGTATCATTTTGCACACATGTTAGGAAATAGTATATTCTTAAACTAGTTGCAGAATGGGCTCCTATTCCGATACGAATGCGCTCCTTCGTCGCTCGTTTTCGAACGCATGAGGTTGGAATTGAATTCTGCAACGAGTATCAGACGATATTTTCTCCATTTCAGTCAAATTTCGTTGAAATTCAATGAAAAATTCAGATTATACATCCTAGTGACTTTTGTGTTGTATCTTGGCAGTTGGCGACTGTTACGAAATTGACATTTCCAAATTGACGTGTGTTGAAAATTGATAGGATCGGAAGCCAGTGCTGACAACCACGAAACGAAAAATATAACTGCAAACAGTGCTGTAATGAGTTCATTACAGCACTATTTTTAGTACTCTAATGAACTCATTACGATAATGAAATAGAGAAATAACAATTAGACGTTTATACAATATTCGTTAGAATATTACTGTGTTTTAGTAAAGAGACGTTATCAAGGATGTTGCTTTCAGATTGTAATCAAATCTTCTTTCCCATATTCAGAATTCCTCTTGATCTGGTTGTGAAATTCGATGTCCCGGATTTTTTTTTTGAATGAGTCTAATGTCTAATTTATATCATTTTCTTTCTTTGCAGTATGAATTCAAAGCAAAAGGAATCAAGAAGAAAAAGGTGACAATAGAAGTATCTGTAGACGGCGTGAAAGTTACACTCAGGAAAAAGAAAAAGGTAGGAACAATTTACAGCTTATTCAATAATATTAAGAATTTTTTTTCAATATATCAATACTTCTCAGATGTTTGGACGCTTTTTTGATTAACTATTATGAAAGGGTGATTTTTCAAGAGCTATTATAGGAGAATAAAAAAAAACATACAATTCAGAAAAGTGCATGAAATCTTTATTTAAAACATTAAATCGATAGACGGTCCATATAATTTAATGTTTGAATATAATTTCATGCAAATGTTGACTGCGGCTGCGCCTCGAATGGACCATCCGCTTAGTCCAATTTTGGAATACTCTCTCCAACATTTCGGCCGATATCTCACGAATGATTGCTTCAATGTTGTCTTTAAATGCGCCAATCGATGCGGGCTCATCAGTAAGTATAGACATGAGCCTTAATATAGTCTCACAAAATATTCTGAAGGTATCAAATCGCACGATCTAGGGGGCCAGTTAACCGGTCCCAAACGTGATATAAAGTGCTGTGTGGCATGTGGTACCGTCTTAATGAAACCACATTTTCAATTCAATTCAAAATTCAAATTCATTTATTCAAAATGTTTAAATTACAAATGAAATACAAAAATATCAAATACCTATAATATGATGAATAGGATACATGCCTCGATTATAAAAACCGTTAACAAAGGCACAAGATTTCGTACCTTTGCGGCATGGACCTTCACACCTAAATAAGGGAAAAAAATACATTTCCCTCAAAAAAAAAGAAAATAATTTTTAACCACATTAAATCTAGCTGAATTATCTTGGGACAACAGAAAGTACCGAGCTGGGGCGGGGGCAAGACGAGCGCGAACACGAACAAGGAGGAAGAGCTCCACCAATGAAAGTCTTGATGAGAACAGAAGCGCGACCGAAGATCCAGTGAACTGAGTTAAAATTAAAATGCAGTCCCCAACCTAACGCATACCCCCCTGATTCACAAGGAGGAGATCTTTTATATATTTTTTGAAAGCTCCAATAGATAACTCCTTAACATGCTGTGGCAACTCATTCCAAAGGTGGGTGGCAACGAAAACAAACGATTTCTGAAAATTTGTCGTTCTATGCTGCGGTACCCTGAATAATGTATTGAATCTTGTATTGTGCGCATGATAAAAAACTCTGAAATTTTGAACCAGATAAGTCGGATTTCCAGTTTTCAAGATTTTATAAACAAACATATACATGTGAAATTTTCTTCGATTCTTCATATTTAAAATATTTTCACTATTTAAATAAGGAGTAATGTGATTCCTGAAGGGAATACGGTACGAAAAACGCATACAGCAATTCTGAAGCTTCTGTATAGAGTACGCACATTCTTCGGTTAACGAGCTTGAATAGAGAACATCACAATAATCAAATAAGGATAGAACAAGTGTGTTGCAAAGATGATATTTAATTTCTGATGGTAAATGATTCTTTAAACCATAGAGCTTCCGCAAACGCATATAGGCAAGTCTGAGTTTACTCTTTATGTGAGATCCAAAAGTGATACCGCTATCCATAATCACCCCCAGGTTTCTGATCTCCTGAACCACTGGCAATGATGTACCCTGAACGTGCACATGAAACTCCGAACAAACATCGAGGGCACCCCTTCCACCTCCCAGAAAAATTACTGCCGATTTATCTGTATTCAACTTTAGGTTATGCTCGTTTGAAAAGTTTGCAATACGCTCCAGGTCATGATTGAATTGATCCTTGACTATTTGAAGATTAAAACGAGAAAAAGGAATATACAACTGGGAATCGTCTGCGTATTGTTGCAAATTTGAGTGGGATATATAAGATTTCATATCGGCTACATAAATGGAGAAAAGCAGTGGTCCCAAAATGGACCCTTGAGGTACACCGGTTGTCAAATGATGAAATGCCGACCTATCAAAAATTGTGTCTTTGGTAATGATAACACAATGGGCCCTATCAGATAAATATGATCTGAAAAAATCAACCGCACTCGCAGAAAAGCCGAAATAATGAAGCTTAGCCAAAAGCATGCCATGGTCGAGAGTATCAAACGCTCTACTAAAATCCAATAGTCCAAGGCAGGTTATTTCCTTTTTTTCTTTGTTTATTCTTATGTCATTAAGAAGATTTACCAGGCTAGAGGTAGAGCTGAAATTTTTTCTGAAACCTGACTGGCAATCCGGAATTATTTTGTTGGAGTCGGTGAAAGTACAAATCTGCTGATGGATGAATTTTTCTAATATCTTGGAAATCAGCGGCAATATACTAATAGGCCTTAGGTCTTTGAAATCTTTGGGATTAGTGACTTTTGCTAAAGGTTTTATGATAGCTTTCTTCCACATTGTGGGAAAATTTCATGCTCTACCTTTTTGGCCAAAAAAGTTGGTAGCCCAATTGCTGCGGACGGTGCCGAATCGATAATTGATGGTCATCACTAACACTGGCCGATACAGCTGCGATATTTTCTCCAGTTCGCACTGTACTTAATCGTGTTGATGGTTTGATGCCCAACAATGTAAAAGTTTCGTGTGGATTTCATCACTCCCAATTTTTCAATTGTATATGTTCACATCAACAGTCAATCAAAAATGAGCTTCATCTCTGAATGAAAATTTTCAGTTCATAATCATACGAAGTTTATGGTGGTCTTATGGCTTCAGTTCTTGCAGCAGTTGAATATTGAAAGGATGTTAACGAAAATTTTTTCTTAAAATTTTCCATGTTGTTTGACAACGATTCAATTTTCGAGAATGACGTGGAATCGATAAGTTTGGATTTTTCCTTACACTTGCTGCTACCAAATCAATATTCTCTTGTGTGTGTGTGTGTGTGTGTGTGTGTGTGTGTGTGTGTGTGTGTGTGTGTGTGTGTGTGTGTGTGTGTGCATTTTATCGACGTATAAAGGGGACCCCGCACTTTCCTTATGGCAAATGGCGTTCCGTCAAATATTCTAATTTTTTGGTATAAAGTAGTACTCGTCCTACTGATCTAAAGTGTCCATGGCCCCAACTCAATCCTATGACTAGTTTTCGAGATACAGGGCCAAAAACCACCTTTTTTTTCATCACCCTCTATTTCAAGATTAACTCCGTTGAGGTGGGAGTTTTCTTTCACCACTGTACTTGATATGAAAACATCAGTACGGCTGAGAGTTTTTATCTACTTCCTATGACCAGATTTTTTTTATGTGATATGAAAATTATTTATTTATGTTATTCTATTCTTATTCCAACAACTATAACATATCATGAATTTTGTTTTCCAAACCGAATTAGTTGGAAATGTGAAATGAAAGTAAAAATGTTACATAAATCAGAAATACAAACTAGTTGCTGGAATAAGAATAGAATAACATAAATAAATAATTTTTCATATTATATAAAAAAAATCTGGTCATAGGAAGTGGAAAAACTCTCTCAGCCGTATTGATGTTTTCATTTCAAGTACAGTGGTGAAAGAAAAGAAAACTCCCACCTCAACGGAGTAAATCTCGAAATAGAGGGTGATGAAAAAAAGGTGGTTTTTGGGCATTCTCGTGAGGTCCACAGTTTATTTTATGAATCATCCTGTAATCTTTGAAGTCCATGGTGATATGTTCTGAAAAAATCAAACAAACCCTTAAATAGAGGGTGTCCACTTAACCTTCATTGTGAATAGTTTATATAATAATGGATCACCCAGTATGAATTCTGGGTATTCCAGGTTTATTCGATGTAACAACAACATATCTAGCGAAATAGTTCATTTTGCGAATGTTCTCGCTCTGGAACTGACATTTATTTTATTTTTTTATTTATTTATTCATTTTATACTTTCAAAATCGGGCATGCATTCATTTATGGATAACCCTGTATTCGTGACGATTTTCGGTCATATAGGACATATTGGTACGCTTCACGAACAGACGTAGTTCTTTGTGCTCTTCTAAAACCTTCGAAATTGTGTGTTATATCGCCTTCTAACGATATCGCATCATTCTGACTGTAAGTTGAATCAGATACTTTTCAAACCTTGGTATATTTTTTATCAATTCTGAACTATATTACTTCATTTCTTTTTTGCAAACACCCCAAAATAATAAAGTAAACAATCCAATTCGACCAGGGGCGGATCTAGAAATTTTTTGAGGGGGGGGCGATTCCAAAGTAACAAAGTAATAATTCTCGGATAAACCAGCAAAAATTATATTATCACAGAACGAATTATAATCCCGAGGGGGGGGCGAAACCACCTTCGCCCCCCCCCTAAATCCGCCACTGAATTCGACTCGGTCGCTTGTACGACCTGTGACCTTGCGCGCGAGACCGAGGACCGGTTTTCACCTCTTGGACTGGGCCGGTGCTCGTTACTGCTTACGCTCGCTGTCCGCGCGGCGGAGGACGTCTTTGCATCGCTGTATTCGTGAGATGGGTCTGCTGTCCGCTTTTCTTTCGCGTGTTCAGGCTTCTTGTATTGCCATAGAACGTTTCCCGGTTTCCATCATCTAATTTCCTTACCCGTGGCCTACCCTATCTGTCCAAGCCTTTCCTACGGGCCCAGGAAAGTGAAGAGTTATAATTGTTATTCCATTCCCTACCTATTCGATCCTTCTTCACTATGCCTCGTAATTGTTTGAATTGCAGCAAGCAGCAAGCCTATTGCAGATGCTGCTTCACATGCTTCTTGCGGTAGGTGCAAAAAATATTTTCACCCCCACTGTGTCAACCTCACTGAAAAAGAACTCCAGTTCCTCAAAGAATGTAAGGAAAAATGGTGCTGTCCGGCGTGCACTTCGGGCGAGCGTCTCTTGCGAAGCAACTCGGGTGGTTCCCGCGCCATCTCTCCATCCCAAACCACTAGTTCACCCTCTGTGTCCAACTCTTCTGAGACAGTTCTCACTGTGAATCACTTCAATCTCATAATGGAGCAGGTGCGGAATACTCTCGAACGCGTCGAGAGGAGACAGGATGACATCCTGACCCGACTCGACAGTTGCACTGCCGCGATAAATAGCCATTCCGAAATACTAAAAGTTCACCAGACTCAAATCGTTGCCTGCGAGTCCGAGCTAGCTACATTGAAGGTTTCTCAGACTGAACTTTCGCAGAATATCTCTACTCTAAGCGAACAGATTTCAAAAATTGGACCTCATGAGACTCCTCTTAATAGCTCTCCTGAATCTGTCGTTCCTGAAATTCTTGATCGAGTTAAACGTTCTTATAACCTGGTTGTAACTAATGTTCCTGTATCTGACGGGCCTTCAGAGGCGGCTACGATTTCTGCTATCATGAATCAGATAAGAACTTCCTCAAGTCAATTCATCACCAATGTTACTAGAATGCCAGCCAGGGACTCTACCCGCCCACCTTGGGTAAAGGTTACATTTTCTAACTCCGAAATAGTCCAGACCATCCTCAGAAACAAAACTCTATTAGCCGGCAATCCCCAATTCCGAACGATAAGAATCCAGGACGACAAAACCAAAGACCAGATATCTAATCTTAATATGCTCAGGGCCGAACTGAGGAGGAGGCAGGACGCCGGAGAGGGGAATCTAACGATAAAATACATCAAGCGAGTCCCTACCATCGTCACCAGTTCCCCAAAGACGACCAATCAACCCTCAAAAAACTGAGCAAACTACATTCATGGCATGTCGTCTACACAAATATACAGTCTTTGCCTTCCAAATTAACTGAACTTACTTCCTTCGCACATCTTCATAAGCCTTATATAATTTATATCAGCGAAACTTGGCTCTCTCCTCGGGTTCCGAACTCAGTAATCCACATCCCCGATTACACAATTTACAGGGAAGATAGCCAAGAAACACCTGGATATCGAGGTGTATGCATATATTTGCATAAACACATCACTGATTCATACAAAATCGACTCTGCACACCACGACTGGGTCGGTGTCGACAACATCTTCCTTAAAATTTCCAGCCCACAATTTTCACTTCTAACCGGATGTATATACAGGCCTCGTCCATGCGATGCTGACCTAAGTTGCGCGAACTATCTGTCCTCACTAGCCTCTAACAACAGGAATACATTAATTTTGTGGGAGACTTTAATTGTGCCGATCTGAGATGGCCACTCTTTCAATTGCCGTCCCAATCGTCGCCATCCTACCCATATGCCGACCTAGCATTAAATTCCGGCTTGCATCAAATCGTTGAAAATCCGACCAGATATAGAAATAACCAAAATCCCTCTTTACTCGACTTGTTCTTCGTTTCCGACCTTCAACTCACTTCAGATCTCGAATATCTACCACCTTTTGGCAGATCTGATCATGTCACCATATCCACTGAAATACAGTTTCATTCCTCAATATCTGTGGGCCATCAGCCCAGGACTATTCGCAAGCTGGATTATGAGGGTATCTCCAATGAACTGGAGATGATCGATTGGAAATCATTTCTGGTTCCTCTGAGTGGTATTGAGCGGGTGTGGGGGAGGTTTGTCGATACCGTCAACAATATTGTTGCTGGCAACACCCGAGTGGGGACCATCAGGCACAACCCCTTAAAACCCTGGATCAACGATCACTGTCTTGGTCTTATAAGGAGAAAGAAATCACTCTGGCAAAGGTACCTGAGATCGCGATCGATGGATGACTACAGCATTCACCGGACCTTCTCCAACCATGTCTCTACATCCCTGCACAAATTCAAAACTGACTTCGAAAATGGTTTGGCATCTTCCAAGAATAAGAAGAAACTCTTTAAGTATATAAGATCCTCTTCTAACACCAAAGTGGGTGTCCCACTAGTCAGGGACCTTTCTGGTGAACTCTGTGGCAGTTCTAAAGATTCGGCGGATGTCCTGGCTGAGGTTTTTTCACAAGTTTTTTCGCCCGAATTGCCTGGTCCCTTGCCATCGCCAAAATCACATCGTTCTAATTTCGATATTTCCAACGTCGAAATAACCGAAGAAATTGTCAGGAGACATCTTTCCGATTTGAATACTTCTTCGGCGCCGGGCAGTGATGGAATATCTCCGCTTCTCTTGAATCGGTGTGCCGGTGCGTTTGCTGTCCCTCTCTGTATTATATTTCGCGAATCTTTGTCCTCCTCTTCTCTTCCTTCCGATTGGCTGTTTGCCTGTGTAACCCCTGTCTTCAAAAGGGGAGACAAGCTGTCACCCCATAACTACCGTCCCATTAGTTTCCTTTCGGTGGTCTCGAAGGTTTTGGAGAGAATAATAAGTGAGCATATCCGGAAGTTTTCTCTCGAACACAAGTTGATACCAGTCCAGCAACATGGATTTGTTCCGGGGCGCTCAACTGTCACAAACCTTCTCTCTTGTTTATCCGACTGGACCAAAGCATTGGATTCTGGTCAGCCAGTGGACGTGATATATCTCGATTTTTCGAAGGCGTTCGACAGGGTTCCACACGGCCGACTTCTGACAAAACTCGAACACCTGGGTATCAGAGGAGGACTACTGGACTGGATAAAGGCTTTTCTAGCCAACCGCTCGTATCGCGTTCGGGTTGGATGTGAGCTCTCCTCAAGATCCTGGCAGGTGCTTTCTGGTGTACCCCAGGGATCCGTCCTGGGTCCACTCCTGTTTCTCTTGTATACTTCCGATTTGCCTCTTCACCTTGAGTCCGCTGTCTCTCTATTCGCCGATGACCTTAAAGTGTACAATTTTCCTTCTGCTGATCATTCAACGCTTCAAGACGACCTGGACCGCATAAACACGTCTGGTGCGGCATCTGGATGCTTCCCCTCAACATAGACAAGTGCTCCATTCTACACATCGGGAAAAACAACCCACGTCTACCATACAACATCGGTGGTCAGGCTCTGGTCCCCATTTCCCAATTGACCGACCTTGGTATAATAGTCTCCGAAGACCTGAGCTGGCGTAGCCATATAGAGCATATTTCATCAAAGGCCAAACAGCTGACATACATGTTTTATAAATCATTCAAGGGTTGCAGTGACAAAACATTCGGTATTATATTCAAGACATACATTCGCCCCACCCTGGAGTATGGTGGTCCGGCTTGGTGGTGTGCAACAAGGGGCGAGGCTGATTTACTCGAGACCACACAAAGGTGGGCCACTCGTATTGGCTATGGAGTTATACGTCCCTCATACCAACAGCGACTCGAATCCATGGGACTTACAACTTTCGAGGAGAGAAGAGCTCGCGGGGACTTGATATTTTCCTTCCGAGCTGTACGCGGACTCTTGGGTGATGAGGTCAAAGATATGTTCGCACTCAACCGAAACAATCTCAGAGGTCATATTTACAAGCTGAGGCGAGAAAATTTTAGGACCACTCTGCGTCAGAACTTCCTTCCTAACAGAGTTTTCGGTGACTGGAACAGTCTTCCCAACTCCGTTGTTCAGGCTCCTTCTGTCAACGCATTCAAAAACAGATACGACGGATGGAGGTCAGCCCAACAAGGAGGACATTGACCTCAGGCGTATGGTTTGGACTGTTTGGAGCGTCTGGTGCTGTTTGATGTGTATTGACTTTTTCTCATACTTTTCGAAATTTTGTTTAAGTTTGTTTTTTTTTAAGTGCAAGTGTGCCATCCAGAATATTGTCAATTTTGAGTTTATAGGTTATCAACCTCAACTCTTATTCTTTTGTAATAATAATAATAATAATAATATTCCTCTATATGGTTGCTCCCTGGGGATGGAATGAAATGTTTCTTGAGAAAAATTGAAGTTCATGTAGTGAAAGTGAGTAATTCCCAACTCCAACGCCCTGTATCTCATAAACTAGTTATAGGATTGAGTTGGGGCCATGGACACTTTTGATCAGTAGGTCGAGTACTACATTACACCAAAAAAATTTGACGGAACGCCATTTGCCATAAGGAAAGTGCGGGGTCCTTTCTCTCAGTATTCACTGATGAGCACCGATTTTGATAAAGCAATTCAACAATTTCTAAACGTTGTGGTAGTGTAAATCTTCCCATGATCAAATAGTTTAACCTGCCGAACAGAAATCACATAAGAATATTCAAAAGATAATACACATGGTTTCTATTATAATCATTTCAAATTGTATAATTTCTATTGGATAACTCGTTATTTTCTGTATTTCTCCTACTTAGTAATTTAGTTACTCTTCATAATTTCCTCAACATCTACATTGTCATCACGAAAAGTATTGGTACACAATATACTATCTTCCTAAACTTTTGGAATACCAAAAAAAAAGATTCCCAGTTCCCACATTTCTATATTTCAGAATATTTGAAATTCATAACATGAAAATCTCAATCTTTTTTGCCCCACTCGCATGCATGGTTGCTACAAGATGACGGATATTGGAAAAGGGCAATCATAAATTCATGTTAGAATATTTTCCTCTCCGTAGAACTCCGGAATAAAGTGAGAAAATCTTATTTCCGAGAATATCCCACAAGGAAGAACGGCTGAAATAAATTTCGCTGGATAATCTTACGACGGCGAAAAGATGTGGTGTTCAGATGCTTCCTAATAAAAATGTATGTCTTGTCCTCATGAAATATATATTCGTTTGGAGAACTTGAGAGTATTTTCTTGTTTTATTTACTAATGAATTATTCCTTGAAATCGAACACTAAATCGCGAAGTTGAGTGTTGAAACTCTGGGAATGGGTTGAAAGTTTTTTTATTCGTAGAATTTATGAATTCTGATGAATATTTCCATTGTCGGCTCTGATATGAATTATTCATATCACGTTTCCTCTTTTTGTATTCCAGAGGGGTCAAAGGAGAATATAGAGTAAATTTTAGGAATTTTGCCTTAAGAAGCCCATGCAATCTAATGAAAATAGGTCAGATAGTCGGTGATCACTACTGCTTTCAGGATGAGTACATTGATAGAAACTTCATGGAATGAGGATGCTGCAACCTAATTATGTGAAATTGAATGCATGCAGTTGACACGTGTATATTCGCTCACCTTCTCTTTTCACTATACTCAAGAACCTCTAATAACTGAAATTCAAGAGTAGACTAATGAACTGCATAGCGCATTCCCTATCTCGTCAATATAATTCACACTTCTTCAGAATTCTTGCGATACAGAATTGTAACACGGTATGTTTTCACTGTGGAAAATTATTAAACGATGGGAATATTGAAACACAAGTGTTTTTCACCTTCACCATCAGATATTCACTTTCACTGACTTTTTCATATAATGACTGGATGAAACCCTTCAAAGATAATGCAAATCAGTCTCTGAAAACAGTAATATTGTTTTTTATTCATGTAAGGGCTGAAGGACTCCGGTCGATGGCCTTTGACTATGGTCAATAAAGTACTGTTATTATTATTTATGTAAATATCATCAAACATCACAACTGACTCGAACTCAGGACATCACCATACTGGGAGACCAACAAGAATCCCGTCTTGTCGAAGCAGTGTAGATGATGACCATGGCTTCGGCCTTATTGTGGTAATTATTACCCCCCAGAGTTTCTGTATTGAATTTTCCGTCTTCGCTTGCTGTCCGATTTTTTTAAATTCTTTCAACTTCTAAATTGTTCTGTTTTGAGTGTATTTCGGTCAGAATGTTTCTGGGTCAATATATTCCTGATGGGCCAGTAATTCGGATCACCCAATTCACAATAATTCCAAACATGTTGAAACTTTTATGTGATACCATGAAAAGTATGAAATCCAACTATAAAATTTTTCAGCACTTTTCGAACTACGGAACATTGTTACAATAGCAATAATATTTCGGGGAAGTGATGTAGATCGAAGTGGGGTTTCATTGCACTGCGTCCTTAAGGTCTATGTGCCCCCATCTTAGCCATTCTCGCCATTACGTAGTCCATAGCTCGCCCTCCAGTTCTAATTACATTAAAGGGTGATTTCGTCATTAAAAAAAATGCCAGTTTTTCAGATAAATGGTCGAATGTTTATTTCTTTATAAAGAGGAAGGTATGCCGTTAATGATGGAGAATAACATCAGCCAAATGACCACCACGACCACAACTACAGGACCATATGAAATTCTCCATAACCAAATCCTGAAGTGACTGCCCTATGTCCTCGATAGCCTCAAGAATTCCATCTTTGAGGTCTCGAATCGACGCTGGGCTCTTGCTCCTCTTTCACATGGCCCCAAAGGAGGAAGCAGCAAGGTGTTCAATCACAAGATCTCGGTGTGATCACCTCTTCGAGAGATAACAAGGTCCGGAAACTTTTCCCGTAAAAGATCAATGGTTTCATTGCTTGTGTGGCACGTAGCGCCGTCTTGTTGAATGTTAACGTTGTCCAGATCAATACCATCCAATTCCGGCCATAAAAAAAAAAATCATCAATCATCTCTATAGCGCAATCCATTCACCGTGACTGTTGCTCCAGCCTCATTCTCGGAAAAGTAATGTTCAGTGACCCCGCCGGTCCATAAACCGCACCAAACAGTCACACGTTGGGGATAGGCAATAACTCTTGGGTTTTCCGAGCCCCAGTTGCGACAATTTTGCTTGTGAACGAAGCCACCGAGGAGGAAATGGGCCTAATCACCCAAGATGATTTTTCGATGGAATTCCGGATCATTTTCATGCATTTCAAGGACCAAATTAGCGAAGACACGACGTTGTTGATGATCGTCCGGCTTGAGTTCTTGTGTGAACTGAACTTTATAAGCCTTAAGACCCAAATCTTTATGCGAAATACCATGTATCTAATGACGTTTGTGGAATGCCTAATTCCAAAAAACGAAGAGGAATGTACAAACATGCGTTTTCTTCAACACTTTTGGCTACAACAGCAATATTCTCGGCTGTTCTTGAGCGACGTATACTGGTTTTGTTCGTCACATTACTAACTTGGTCCAACAGCTCAAATTTTTTCACCAATTTCTGTATTGCGGTTCGACAAGGTGCTTCACGACGATCCAAAAATGTTTGAGTTTTACGAACCGTCCCTGCCAACTTTTTACCATTTTTATAGTTTCCTCCTCTTCCGTTCAGAAACTGCACTCGTCGTTTTCTGCTTGACCGCAATGCCCTGTAAGGAATGGAATGAGGGGGTGTAGCATTTTCTTGCCAAGATCCAAATACTTCTCAGATCTCACAGTCCTTAAGGTTCTCTTTCGTTTTTTTCCTTCTCTTGAATATTTTTTCCAGTAGGTACATTTGTTTAAATCACAGCAAAAGTTCTGAGCCAGTGGAAGAAGTTCGTGCTCGTTTTCTGGAACTGTAATGGTCTCTTCATTTCCATTGATTCTCGAGTGGTCGGAGACCAGACTAAGAAGACCTTAATATACGTGCTTATTTCGTTGAATTCGAAGGACGCGACATTTGTTTTTGTTCAATGTTGTGAATTGTGAGGAAAAATTCCAAAAATTTCGCAAACTTGATGATTCGATATATTGAATTAATTTGTAATTAGTTTCAAATATTCAGTTAGTTAGGGAATTTATAAGTTTGCAACATAGGGGCTTCTTTATGCAATTTAAAAAATTGTATATTCATCCTTTTTCATCCTCAAGAATGTATACAAATATTCGATTTTGAAATTTCAAAAGGTTTCGTTACGTAAAGGTTACAGGAGATCATCATATTTGCTAATACATTGAAAAACTTCTGTTATTATTCTGATTATTCAGAATTATCTCGAAAGAATCTAATGGGCATTTCCAGTCAATTTCAGAAAAAATATATTTTGACATATTGGATTCTCACGTAATTCGTGATTTTTTCTTCATCAATATATACAGTTAAAAAAATATTGGAAACTCAAAAATAATCTACCGAATTCAAACGATCAGAGGAGGCGGGAAATCGTGTGAAGTCAGGGGCTAGAGAGATTTCTGATTGATTGTACTCGTCATGACGTGCTGCTGATATAAAAAATGACAGCATTGCCAAATCACAAAATAAGAATTAGCCTGAAAAAGTCCTTGCTTTAACTCTCCTACTAATATCATAATATTGATTTTGGATGTTTTTCTTTTATCATCAGGACATTTTCATTTGTATCTACTTCATAATATCATTCAATTAACGACCTTCTAATTGAAGAGAAGTTCAAGTAAGTAGATAGGTGAGAAATTCAATTAAAAATAATTATCCCTAGTCCACACAGGTAAGAATTGGTATATATAGGCCGGTCTTCCAATTTGGGAAGCATTGATAATTATTTTCATTTTCAGAAGTGCAGATTGGTGGTAAGAATATTTATGGTTTTGACAACTGTGTATAGGGACGATCTGTTTGTCAGTCGTTGACTAAACCTAGGAGTATAGAATTGTAGAGTATAGAAAACTCCTAGACTCAACTTTAAGAAACGCCATTCTATAGTACGCAGAGGAGACGTCGAAATGTCGAATAATGACAAATAAGAAGGTTATATTTTTATTCATAATTTGTAGGCGGGGTTGCCACATCATTATTTGTATTTCCAGAGAATGAGTATTATATCAACTTTAATGCAAATTAAGTTGTTTTATGACGATGTTTCAAAAACATTATAGTGATCAAATCAAATAATAATACGATTACTGAATATATAAATGAATAAATTCAGAGATTTTACAAAGACTTGACAACAGTGGCGTGTCTATCAGGTACTCTGGGCTTTGTCTCCTCCATTACAAACTTCAACCAATCATATTACAACTTGAGCCACTGACGTCACAGCAGAGGGACGTTTGAATTCACACGAGTTGAAATCATATTTTCAATATCGAATAATTAATCAATTCTTCAAAATTCAGAGTGAATAAATGGTTACAAATGTGTTATAAACTGCTCTTGATTATGTCATGTGAAGAAAAGTGCATATTCTGAGGTACTGGAAATCCCCATTACATTTACGGAAACTCTGATCGAATTTTCGAACATTCGAGATCCGAAAATACCCAGCAAATCTCAATTTTATGGCCAACATCACTGCGTCGAACCTTCTGGATTGAAACCATTTTCGGCTCGATATTGAAACATATAGTCACGAAATGATTAAAATCGATATCCCCGAAAGCTTTAGGAATTATTGTTAAACTTTTAATTCTAATGTCCTGAATGTCTACGCAGGTTTGGTTTTTCTTTCTTTTCTATTCTGGGTCTTAGTTATAATTTCTTTTTTATTCTGTTGTTCTCGTGTTGTATATACAATTTTCTCGTTCACTTTCCTGCTTGATCAGTGAATTCTTGTAATATCAATGCTCGAGATGTTTATCTGATGTCTTCGTTTCTTATTTGCGTATCATTTACTTTTAAATTTATTATTTGAACTTCATGAAATTCGACAATAAAATTCTCTTCGAGAAACATCGAAATATTTCCTGTACATGGAAAGGATAGATTCGAATAAGTGGAGCTGATTGCTGAAGATCTGAATCTATATTTTCATTTCAACATAAGAATGCAAGTTTTGCTCTTTCGCCCGTTCAAAATTAAACGTTTCTTGGCCAAATAATCCATTTCTCGGAATAATTGCTGAAAACGCTCTTAATTAATTTTCTGAATCAGTCCCCAATCCACAGATAGACGGACGACCCCAATTCCCCCCAATTACTCCCTACAAAATACCTGTTTCATTCGAACCGACTAAATCATCAGTCCAATTCATCCAATCGACAACGGGCAAACCGTCCTCTCACAACTTTTTCAGGGTAAATTGAACTTCTCCCCATTCCATCACTTTTTCTGCCGATAGAATTACGCCCTTGAGACCCGAATCACGGCGATATCGTTCGTCACCATGTAATTTCCCCGGTGACTGCCTCATCCACATCAAAGAAGTGATCCGGGTTATTGATCCCCCATTGTGTATTTCAGCGGAAACAGTGGCCGGACGATGGGAAGAACACCCTGCTCTCCCACCCCGTCTACAGGATCTTCTACGTGTCCCACGACTCCCAGGACATGAAGATTTTTAGTTACATCGCAAGGGAAGGATCATCGAACGTATTCAAATGTGCAGTATTCAAGTCTAGTAAAAAGGTGAGTCAAACAATGTTAGCTGATTATTTTAAACTAACGCAGTTTTCTCGAGGAACTGCTTTCTTTATTCTATATTATACTAAAACGGTGACTCTATCGGAAAAGTGGGTCCGGAAGAATCTTAAAACACTGAGGAAAATTTCTATACGATCGAAAAGAGGAATGATCGATTCATACGTGGCTGAAATTTTGATTCTATAGAATAGAGTCTACCTGCAACTTTTTTCACACTTATCCTGGCGGTCATGTGAATATACGGATCGAAAGAGGAAAAGTCAATGCAAAATAGCTTGGTATTCATATTTTCCATAATTTTCCCATTTCTTCAGGAAAATTTATCAAACTTTGACATTTCGCCTATGAAATCACCCGATTGGCAGATTTCTACCGGTAGGGATAACTACTCAATAGGTAGATCTAGGAGCTGTAATATTAACCGTGTAGTGTAGAGTTTATAAAATTCCAAGAGGACATTGTTAAGATAGAAACATCGCCTCATATTATTTGGAGCTAATAATCATTGCACTTTTCATTAATTTCAATTTGATACTTCGTTTGTATCTTTTTCATATATCTGAATTTCGTACTTCATTGTCCGTTATTTTTAATATGGACCGGTAACAATAAATTTTTAATAGAAACTCATACCCACATTTGTGGAATTTTAATATTACATACCTCTACATCAAACGTTTTTCCATATTTTAGATTTTAGTCTCGACAAAATTGATAAACATTCTGACAACATTGTTATTTAGAGACCAGAGAAGTAATAATATTCGATGATATGGGGGTGCCTCCAGATTATTTTTGGAACTCATGATTTTTTCCACAAATTCTACAGTATAAAATTAGGAATAACTCGAAAACGACGCGTTTTATTGAAAAAATATGAGAATACTTTCATTTTAAAAAATGATTGATTGATACTTTGGAAAATATGAACCGTTTCTATTTTTAAAGTTGTTTTATGGTATTTTTGCGTGCATTCACGAGTAGTCTACGCTGTCACTTTTATACCAGGAAAAATATTGAAAAGTTTTGATTGAGAAATATGCACTATAAATTGAGTAAACAACCATCCAAAATTCAGTTTATTTGAAATAACGGTGCTGAAGATATGAACAGATTTTAGACACCCTGTCTCTTTCTAACGAAATCGAATTTTGAATGATGGTATAAAAAAAGTGTTTCGTTTGATGAGAGGAATCAACAGTTAAAATATATTTAGAAGTCAAAGACTCACCCTGTACCTATATGAATGAAATCGTTGAATATCGTTGAAATTGTGGATAATAAAAATGGAAAATGAGCACAAAAATAAAACATGAATTAAAATTATCAAGAAAAAAGAAAATTTCAAAATTTAATTACAAAAATTTCAAACATATTTTTTGTAATGAGTGAAATAAAACTCGATTTCATCATCACGAATCCGTTAATATCAATTTAATGATTTCAATGCGTTGTTGAAGCGTGTATCGTTTGATTTTTATTGATGGCGTAGTTTCTTGTCAAATGTCAGAAAATTTAAGCTTCAAAAGTGACATTTACCGATTTATCGGGCTATTCGAAATACTTAACGCCTCTTATTGGAAAACCCTTTATATTATGGTATACCCAACTTCTAACTTCAGCGGCTGGCACTTGATCATATCCTTTTCCTGACTAAACGAATTTTGAGATATTGATGAATTTGGCAGTTTACAACGCCGTTAGACGAATGTGATGCAAAATTCATTCATATTCAATGGGATGTTTTAATGAAAAATTCCACTTTTTCGGGAAAAAAATAGGTCCTCATTCTGACTCTGTCAGTGGGTGGAACCCAGTGGATTGAGACCATATGCATCATGGAATTACACCAGAAATTTTAAGAAGATTTTTAATTGTTGTTACCAAGTTTCGGAAACGGAGAATGATTTAGTTTCCGGTAATCTCAAGACTCTGGAAGGCAATATGTACTTCCAACATGGGTCAAATTAGGACTCAAGAGATCATAATGGTTCACCCAACAACATAAATTATCTTTGAGCACACTGGATTTATGAATGAAAATAAAGGTGCGAATTGGCGAATGCGACGGTACCCACACTGGTAGAATGGGTATTGTCGTCAATGCACTTATGTTAGTCACCAAGATTGGAAACCTTAACGTTATACGAAATAGATTTATGTCTCCTAATTATCATAGGTCTTTCTAATGAATCATTCGCAGTTGAAAAACTAGATTTCTCACCTGTGAATCCGATATCTATCCTACTGCGTTACACCATATTAGACGACTAAAACATATTTTTGCTTATAAATCAATAACCATTGAATATAAGAAAGCCCAAAAACAAATTGTCGCAAAATAAGAACTGATTAGTTGGGTGAAAGTTCTTCGTGTTGTCTGAAATGTTGCTGACGAGAATAATTAAAATTAAGTTAGATTATACAGGGTGTCCCACTAGTGCCGCAGCGAACGATATCCGCGTAACGGTCTGAAATTGGCAAAATTTTTTGATGCAGACTCGATATACCTCAAGAAGAGCACAACCTAAAAATATTTTCGAATATATCGGGTGGCTCACAAAAGAAGAATAGCAGGTGACTCTGTTTTTTCCAATGGGACACCCTATACTCAATAGTGTTTTTCAATTCTCTGAAACTTCCTGCATGCTTTCGTATACTTTTCACATATTTCTATTTGACAGTTTTCGAAATATTGGCCATTTTGACAAAAAAAGTATACTTGTAGAGGCTATGTTATCCAATTATATTTCACGAACTCTTGTACATACCAATAACAGTTTTATATGGATTGAAAGACAAGACTTCAAAGTATGCTACCCAGCTATAGTAAAGCATCTTCAGCATACAGAGTCTCCACAAAAAGACTATCAACATGACGAATTTCAAATCGATTTTTCTTCATTTTTTCAAATGCAATGAATATAATTTTTTTTCATCATTGTAATCACCATTCATTTTACTTCATTTTTTGTCGAATAGATGATATGCATATCTCTAACGAAATAGGATTTTCAAGCGCTTCTTCGAAATGTTTCTCTAAAATTCACATATACCTTCGAATTCATATAGCAGATTTGGATTTTTTGTGGTTATTGAGAACTGTCAAATTATTCCTCTCAGAATAAGCATCATTGAAGCTTCAATTCATATTATAACGAAATGAGGAACTAGAAGGTTTTGATGTATCTACTCAAAAATGTGTTGAAATCAGTTACTGAAGACAGAAACTTGCTTTCTGTACCCATTTTTCAAAATGCATTTTTGATAATTTTCTATGTTTCTACTTGGAACGTCGAATCTTCCAAAAATTTCAAACAAGCTTTGAGCTTGTGAGCTTGAAGATCTGCGTGCGTGCGTGCGTGCGTGCGTGCCTGTGAAACTTATGAATATCATTTTTTCGAAGAAAGTTGTATAAGGATAAGAGCGGTCACTTTTTTGTATCCTGAAGTTTTGAAACTCGTTTTTTTGAAACATTCATAAATTGTACATTCAAACTCATTGGTATTTTTCGAATTTTTACATCATTGTGTGAGTATTCATCCAATCCGTAAAAACTATGATGATTTGAATTGAAGGTGGAATGAATTTAATTTTGAATAGAATAATTTGACAGTTCCCAATAACCACAGAAAAGCCAAATCTGCTTTCTGAATTCGAAAGTAAATGTGAATTTGGAGGAAAAACTAAAGAATCCTATTCCGTTAGAAATATGCATATCAAGTATTTGACAAAAAATTAAATAAAATTGATTGCAAAGATGAAAAAAAATTATATGCATTGCATTCGAAAAAATGAAGAAAAATCGATTTGAAATTCGTCATGTTGATAGTCTTTTTGTGGACATATGCTGGAGATGCTTTATTATAGCTGGCTAGGATACTTTGAAGTCTTGTCTTTCAATCCATATAAAACTGTTATTGGTATGTGCGAGGGTTCGTGAAATATAATTGGATAACATAGCCTCTACAAGTATCATTTTTTTCGTCAAAATAGCCAATATTTCGAAAACTGTCGAATAAAAATATGTGAAAAGTATATGAAAGCATGCAGGAAGTTTCAGAGAATTGAAAAAGACTATTGAATACAGGCTGTTCCATTTGAAAAAACAAAGTCACCCGCTATTCCTCTTTTGTGGGCCACCCTATATATTCGAAAATATTTTAAGGTTGTGCTCTTCTTGTAGTATATCAAGTCTGCATCAAAAAATTTTGCAAACGCAGTCCGTTACGCGTATATCGTCCGCTGCGGCACTAGTGGGACACCCTGTAGAAAAACAAATTGCCATTTTCTGTTATCCGGCATTATGAACGTGTGTCAAAAATATTTTTCTATTGGTTTCTCGCATAAGAATCTACCGAGGAGTCTACCTACAAGGTCGATGTCTGCATTTTCAGAATATCGAATCCTTGGTCAATTTCAATTATGTTCGTTTGTCCGTCCGTCCGACCCCCAACTAGAACTCTCGGCTGGCTAAACCTAGAGCCTTCAGGGTTATTCTCGTTGATGGGCAAAATTCGACCAGTGGTACTGTAAAAATCACGAAATTTTGTTTTCCTGATAATTTGAATACCACAGATTCAATCGTCACGAAATTTCGCAATCAGAACCATGTAAAATGATAGCCTTGTCTTCGACCTCTGCTGTCAATTTTTTTGTTTTCATTGCAAAAAATAAGGCACTCTAGAGCACTGCACGACTATAGTAACAAGATCGACCCAACTCTAAAGGCGGCTTCCCTAGTCCAAGTGTTGGTTCTTTCATATTGTGTTGAAGTGCCGTATTGACAATTATTCATACAGTACAATTCATACTAAACTCAGGTTGAGAATGAAAATCGGTTGGATCGACGATCCTAAAATAATTGGATACCTGGTATACTCGTTACTGGAAATTCTGTTTCCTCGAAATAATTGGTTGTGGAATCAGCAAAATCCTTGGTAGACCAAATAAAACAATAGAAAATTTTCAAATAAACCCGAACAACTAAATCGAATCAACACTCATTAATCATTTCGACGTGTTTTTCTCGATCATCCCAGATTTGTTATTATTCCCGTAATCGATGTGCACATCAGAAAGATATTTCAATATTGAGTGAATTATGAGTAATAGGGGCCCAGGAATTCATCTCCTAGTCGTAACTCAATCATAACTTTATGATTTACTACCGGAGTTTAATTGAAACAATTCCATAAACTATTCGGAATCGTTGTATTACGATGGTTCTGCATATCTCCATGATATTCATCCCGGAATTTCGCGGTCATAAATAAGTCAATGCCTTTTCTATCCCAGCAGATCCAGAAATTGTGTTCACTTGGTGAAATCCCTGGTAGTGAATGGGCGTTACTGCAAGAATTTCATTGAACTACAAGTCAAATTTTTTTGACAGCTGCCAAAAACTTTTTTCCTTTGACTATCGCAAAAACTGCCAGAAGGTTTTCTTTCAAATTATCTCTTTCATCAGGATCAATCTTATCATTTTAATTCATGAGGAACCTTTCTTTAACCATAACTTTATCTGAAAATTGAATATGACGAGTAACCGAATCATTAGGTACGTATATTAAACATATTTTCGCCTTGATCTGACGTAACCACAAACGAATTATTTACGTATTTAAGAGCTAGTGAATCATAGGTCCTCAAAATTTGGCTTCTAAATTAAGACGCAATTGCCAATCGACCATATCACGGTCTCGATTGAAAATAAGTACCTACAGGGTGTTTCTGTATTGAAGACAGGCGAAGAGGAGAGATTCCTTGCGTAATTTTAAGACATGTCATGAACATGGGACCGCGAACGATTCGTTTTCGAGATACAGGGTGCCCTTGGCTCAGTGGTAGAGCATTGGATTAGGACCCGGTAAGTCCTAAGTACAATCCCGAGCTAGGAAAGAAATTTTCTAGTCTCGGTAGGGGCCACCATTCCACTGTTGGGTCGAAAATAAACAGTGCTGTGCCTAAGGTGGCGTAAGGACACAGTAACAAAGCCTACACAGAACACAACTGCTTACTGCTTACTCAGAGGGGTCTCCTCAGGAGACCTAGTAGTAATCAGTATAAACAATATACTACAATCAACTAGGTGTACTAGCGAATATTTGAACGAAAATTATGAAAAAAGTTGGATTGGATGAGGTGGTGGGACATCTGCATTAGCCCGGTAGATTCCCAGACTCAAATAGCTTAGATTTTTTTTTCTAACTAGATTTTAATGTCAATTTTGCATATACGACAAAACTACAAGAGAACATAATGTTTAGTATAACAAAGCTTCTTTCCACAATTTTTGAAACTAAAAGTGGTTCACCGAAAGAAAGTTCTGGAGGAAAACAGGGGACAGTTTTCCAGGAAAAATATCACTATGTAGATTTGATATCGCTATTGGCATGTCACATGGTGTCTGTATGAATTGTAATATCTATGCTGAATTTCAGTTGACTATCTTGTGAAATCCAGATACCACGAGGAAAAAACTTCTAAAAAACTAAATCTTCAACATCCTGTATCTCGCAATCGAAACATTTGCAGTCCTACTTTTTTATTCAAATTATGCAAGGAATCTCCCCTTTCCACTTTTCTAAGGTTTGTACGTTTATGGTTCACTTTGTACCAGCAGGATTCTACCAGTCGATAGAGAAACTTATTGTAAGACGAAAATTTCTATCAAATTATTCACATAAACGCTTCAATTCAAAAATACATAGTTGCAGCTAATAAAAATAATAATAAACTATTTAATACTTTCTCGTATGAATTCACAGCTTCAAGTGTCATTGTTTCATAAAAAATTATCAGATAAAGCGTTAAGTTGCACAAATGAGAAGGCCAATTAATAGAACCACCACCGAAAAAAAAAGGCTTCAAAAGAAACAAAACATTGCATATTCTAGTATGTATAGGTATAAGTTTTATGTGAAATGTTAGCATACATAATATGTGTTCATTTATATGAACATATTTCCGCTGGCTATGAAATGAATTTTGCTTCGATTTCATCTTCCTGTGGTTTAGTTCTAGTCAAAATTATACGAAGCAGAAGAAAAGCCTTGAAAGCACTTTTGTTTGTGGAACCATTTATTTCGAAATCATCCGGTGACATGTTTCGGCACATTCGCCACCATCAAACCAAGGAATTCTGAAAAGATATTGTTATTGTTGATTCAAGATGGCGTCGAATGAAAACGTTCCGGTAGATCGTGAGAAGAAAACGCTCGGAAATGTTGAATTTAAGTGCACATATTGCAATAAAAAGGTTGTTATTCCAGTACAGTGCTTTAAGTGTCAAGAATATTTCCACAAATCTTGTCTCGTACAGGCAGCAAACACGAAATCGGCCTCATGCAAACACGAGGAAGCCGCAAAAGAAACATCAAGTGATCAATCGTCCCAAAATACGGATATGGATACACTGGTGAAAATATTAAGCATTGAAAACAAATACCTGAAAGAATTCATTAAGGAAATTCAGGAAAAGGATTTATTGCTTCAAGAATATAATTCCGTACTCAAGGAAAAGATTAAACAAGGCGAACATAAAAAACAGGAATATACACAAAAAAGTTACGTAGAAGTACTCAAAACAAACAAAGTGAAAGAGGCAAATATCAACAGCGCGCAAGACAAAGACAAAGATGAAACGAAACCAACACAACCCAATAGGTCAAGTAATAGAACGGCGCTTCAAAGAACCACAAGTCAACTGTCAAATAAAGTAGAAGAAACATCAGAACTACAAGACAAGAGAGGAGAAGAACACAGAAATAGCAAAGAAAAAAGACAGATGGATAACCTAATTTCCGATCAAGCCAAATCTATGAGCCAATTAATTAACCTAACTCATGATCAACTAAGGGCGGGTTGTAACTCAGTAGGTTAACCTCTGGTTTCCGTTGACCATTGGTTAACGTTGATTGGGTTGTTGTATGACAGAAATCTTGAAGTTAACCAGTCAGTGAACTGTCGAATTTCCAACCATCTAGTTTTGAGAGTTTAACCTATGATCTAGACAAAAAAAAGCACAGAAAATGCTTTTAGATTGACATACTACATGAATTTTCAAACGATCAACTTTCAAACTAATCTAAACTGAAAATAATCTATCCTATGTGTGTACTGTGTTGATTAGAAATTGCTCTGCTTGTTTAGTTATTCGAAATGTATATGCAAAGAGAGAATCTGCGTGAGTTAAATCTCAGTGATGATGAGGACTTTATGGAACTTGTCGAATTAGAATCATTTCCCAGGAAAAAACGAAAATTTAGACCGAGGGATGAACATTTTTTTAAATGGAATGACCAAGAATTTCGATCTAGGTTCCGGTTATCTAAAGAGATAGTGAAACTAATAATTGAAGAAAGTGCTTTAGACTGTACCCATGTGAAAATACAATCTCCAGGAGGAAGGGATGCAGAAATTTTCAGAAACAGCACTCATTGAATAGGCACATAAATATAAATACATATACAAGTACCAGATATATCTAGGTTCGATATGAACAATCTTATTAGATACAATATTATTACGCAATATTTCCAGGCACTCCTGTAACTCATTTAAACATTTTTAGGGCAAATATTATTGATGTACAGAATGAAAATAAAACTGTTACCGAATTAATTGTTCATTTTATAGCTGAATTATCATTATATGCACTCGAGGAGAAAAGTTACATCTTGAATTTTATAGGTACTTGAACTTATTATCAACCTGCACCCAAAGATTGAAGAGTAGACTCTTTAATCTTTGCCTGCACCTACACAAAGATGAGAAGATATTCAATTGAAACTTGTGTTATGTTTATGTACTGAATAAACAGTCTCGGAATCTGAATAAAAACTTCACATTCAGATCAAAGCAAAGACGTCAGAGTGTCACAGATTACAGTTAGATTATGACAGAATTATAAAAATATTCAATGGATTCTGTGATCTGGGTTCAGTGTGGCCAATGAAAAGACAAAAAAGAGACGTTTACTTAACCATCATCTGATTTTTCATGTTACAACAGAAATTGACTTAACCTTACTTGGCAGGTTAACCATTGATTTCAAGACCAACTGGTTAACCGACTGAGTTACAACCCGCCCTTAATAGTGAAAGCAATAACTCAACAGAATTTCAGAAGGTAATTAATAGGAGGAACAAATTCAGAAAAGTAAACACTAGAAGGGGAATCGCAACGCCTGGGAATAATAATTTCGAATCGATCAAACCAAACAACGACAAGAAACTCTGGTTATTTATATCGAGGGTCAAAAATACAGTAACAGCAACAGATATCAGGGAATATCTCTCAGATAAAAGTAATGTCGGCGTCGAACACATAGTCGTCAATGATCTGGAGATACAAAATACGAAAACCCAATACAAAATTTTTATGGTAGGAATGCCAATGGAAATTAAAGAAGAAATATATAAAAGTGAATTTTGGCCCAGTGGAATCCTATTTTCAAGGTTCAACTTCATAAGAGGCAAACATTTTTTAGAGAAAGAGCCCCTCAATATTTAGGCCAAAAAAAACACCCGGAAGAACAAAAACATACACAATCAACAAGAGAGACAGAAAGTTCCAGCAACCATTTTGCAGCACTACATCAAAATGTCCAATCAATAGGAAATTCAGTTAATCAATTGGAAGCTCTGTTCAACAGCATGCAAAATATAAATGTATGCTGTGTTACCGAACATTGGAAATCAAGAGAAGAAATTATGCATTATGGAATCCAAAACTTTGTCCTGGCCAGTGCTTACTGCAGGTTAAGCAATCAACATGGTGGAAGTGCTGTGTTTATTCGAAGAGGAATAAAATATGTGGAGAGAAAAGACCTTGTTGGGAAGTCTATTCGTGGGATCATAGAGATTGCAGCAGCTGATATCCACATCAGTAAAAGGAAAATAATGATATTATCGATATACAGACCCCCAGGAAATTGTGAACAATTCCTGCAGAGATTGGAAGAGATCTTGGATCAGATGGATATAAGAGCCAGAAAAAGTGAGGTAGTTTTATGTGGAGACTTCAATATAGATTTACTCAACAATAGTTGCAAAAACAAACAGGCTTTCTGTGAACTCCTGTTATCGTATGATCTGAATCCCACAATATGGTCATATACTAGAATTACAGCAACGAGCAAAACATGTATAGATAATATCATAACGAACATCAAGGACTCCAATACACATGTTGTTGGAACAACAATTTCAGACCACAACACAGCTCAAGTAATAAACTTGAAGATAAGAACATCTCAAAACAAACCTATTTACACATATAGAAGGATAATAAATAAAGATACCATCAAGGACCTATGCAACAGATTAGAGGAGCAAGACTGGAGAACAATATCAGACATGGAGGAATCGCAAATCGACAAACAATGGAACAACTTCATGCAATGCTTCACAACAGCGTTCAATATGGCGTGCCCCAAGAAAAAAGTGCCCTTACAAAGACCAAATAAGCCATATCAACATAACACAGAGGTGACTGAATGTAAAAAACGGCTAGACATTTTGCTTACTTGTAAAACAATAAATAAAGCTTTCACAGAGGCATACAAAGAAACAAAAAAAGAATATGATTTGCTACTAATGAAAGAAAAAAGTGATAAATACAAGCAGAAAATTTTGAATTCCGATAATAAAACAAAAAGTCTATGGCAAGCCGTAAAAGAAATAAAAGGTAAAATCAACCAACAACATATTCCAATAAAAGGCCAAATTGAGGAGATTGCTAATGATTTCAATAACTACTTCTCAGAGGCAGCCACAAACCTGATAAAGTGATAAAAGAACTGAAGGACAGTCCCTTCACTAGTGAAATCAAAAGAAATAATGAAAGTTTAATATTCGACCCCATAACAGAAGAACAGGTCCAAAACACATGCTCATTATTAAAAAACAAATATAGCAGTGGTGTAGATGAAATTCCAACAACCGTCGTCAAAGCTACCATAACCTTCACAAAGTTTCCATTAGCATTTATTATCAACAACTGTTTAAAATATGGAATCTACCCTAAAAAACTAAAGGAGGCAATAGTAAAACCCATTTTTAAAAAAGGTGATCCAAATGAGTATCAAAACTATAGGCCAATAAGCCTTTTACCAGCATTTTCCAAACTATTTGAAATGGCAATTTGCAAGCAACTATGTTCCTTCTTAACCAACTGCAATATTTACTCTGGCAACCAACATGGATACATCAAGGGAAGATCAACTGATACAGCTATTTATGAGTTCATGACTGAAATATTACTAGCTTTGGAAAACTCGAAAATGATCATGGGCCTCTTCCTAGATCTATCAAAAGCCTTTGACAGCTTAAGCTATGAATACTTCTTGGAAAAAATGGAACAAATGGGTATACGAGGCACAGCCTTGGAGCTCATACATTCATATCTGAAAGGAAGGTCACAAAGAACATACACAAACAATGGTATGAATGAGTGCCTATCGGAACCTAACCTCATAAAATTAGGTACCTATACCACAAGGTAGTATTCTTGGACCAATCATCTTTACACTTTTCATAAATGACCTGCACACCATTGTGGATGAAAAAGATGAAACCAAAGTCATCAATGCTGACGATACAAATATATTATTGAAAGCAAATACCTTTCCTGAAATGACGATCATGGCAGAAGCAATTCTGAATAAGACAGAAAATTGGTTTACCAAAAACAAATTGTGTATGAATGTAGACAAAACAAGCATAATTCTTTTTAAAACTAACCATGCCGGCTATGACACCCCAGAATATCTGAAATTGGCAAACTCCAAGATACAATTGGATAAAACAACAAAATTTCTTGGATTATGGATAAATGAAAATTTGTGCTGGACAGAACACATTCAAGATTTATCAAAAAAACTCTCAATAACCTGTCACCTTCTGAGGGTAATAAAACAGTATTTGGACATAAAATCTTTGAAAATAATCTATCAGAACTCTTTCGAATCAAAACTGAGATATGGAATTCTGTTTTATGGTGCAAGCTCAAATGTGAATAATGTCTTCAAGATCCAAAAAAGGGCACTAAGAATCATCCTTGGCATGAAGTCGAAAGACTCTTGTAGTTGTAAATTTAAACAGAACGGCCTTTTAACAACAACTGCTATTCACATACAGGTGAACCTACTTTTTCTTTTTAAGAACAGACATTATTATACCGAAAACAAAAGTCAGCATTACAATACAAGAACATCACAGATTTTGTACCCAGCACACAAGCTTACAACAACAGAAAAGGGGCCACAATACCAATCAATAAGATATTTCAACCATTGTCCTATAGAAATCCGAACAGAAACTAATAATATACAAAAGGAAGATCTTCAAAATGCTTCTTGAAATGGAACCATACAGCATCGAGGAATTTTTTATGCGTAACCATTCTAGATAGATGTAAAGTTGGACACAATTTTACTTCTGATTGTTTGCAATGTCATGTATTATGTCATGTAACATGATGATTTAAAATAAAGAGAATTATTTATTTTATTTATTTATTTATTTACTCGATATAACTCAAAAATCAGGCAGTAAACCGATTGAGGTCTTAGTTGGAAAAGATTTTCAAATTTGCTAACACAAAGAAAATAAATGAACTATTGGGAATCGTTAGATGAAAACTTACGATTTTAGGTTTAAATTTTTATGAGTTCAAAATTATACGAGATGAGTGAATTGTAGCAATAGGTAGGTAACATTGATTCAGCTATTTTATAGGTATTTATACCTGTTCCCAATTTCTGAAAGTTTCGGAATCATAATAACAACTGAAAAGATATAAATAGAATCAAATCGAGATTATGAATCGTTTTCACAGCAAATACGTGTCGCCATGGCCGTATTTTTTTGTGTAATATCGAATTAGAATTGTTGAACTATGAGTGCCTCAGAAATTGTTAGCAGTTCTGTCCGATTCCTTGATCGGACCCTTGTTAGTCCTTTCTGATTGACATATAATAATAATAATTCCTTCATTTCTTCGGCTCGATATTCAGTACAAAGGATTTTAACAGAAGAAAACGTCAATTCGAACTACAACTCAATTGTAAAACTCAGTTAAATCATAACAATTTTTATTTGAAAGCAATGCTTTCCCTTTTTTACAAGCTTTTATTTAGTTTCACCTGTCCCGGTGTCTGTCTATCTGTCTGTCTGTAATCAAATCTTGCAAGTTAAATATGACACACCTCTAATCGTCCGATTGATTTGAAATTTGGCAGGCGTAACTAATTTTGGTGACAATGCATCATGAAATATTTTTTATAGAAAAAAACGAAATGGCGGATGAGTTTTGTAATTATCATCCGATTCCATTCAAAATTAGTATCTGGGGGTTTTTGGGTTCGACAATGATGATTCTTTTGTCAAAATTTAAAAATTCAAGATGGCGGCTACAATATGGCGGACGAGTTTTGTAATTATGATCCGATTCTATTCAAAATTGGTCTTCTTCTTCTTCCAACGTCCATGTAGGCACAATGCCTGTTCTTCATCGCAACTCGCTTTATTTAGGTATACCATCCAGCCATCGTTTTCGAGGTCTTCCTGGGCTTCGTTCAAAATTGGTATCGGGGGGTATTCTGGGTCAGAAATAACGATTCTTCATTGAGGAATTCAAGATGGCGGCTTCAAAATGGCGGATGAGTGTTGTTTTAAAAAATGATTTTTTTATTAAAGCTTGTTTCCTTTATCCAAGGGCGGTCCTAGGCTGATTTCCTGGGGGGGGTAATAATTGAATAAACAATTGAAAAGACTATAAAACTTTTTTTTTGTTAGTTTTTTCATAAATAAAATTTAAAAAATCGAATTGGCTGCAGTGCTCTGGGGGGGTAATTATCCCCTTTCCCCCCCCCCCCCCCCCGTAGGACCGCCCTTGCCTTTATCAATATTTTTAGAATCCTAGAAAGACACAGAACAAATGTGCTGCCCATATCACGAAGTGATTTTGTTTTCTGGCTTGCTCGGGTTCCATTTATTCACCATGAAAATATGTACAGTTGCTCGTGGACCACCCTGCATATCATTATCGTTATTATTATAGCCATATCAGGATTGCGAGCGCGCCTTGACTAGGTTATATTTATCAGTTCAGTTTAATTTGTCTGAAGGGATAAAAATTCGCTGGTAGGTTTTTTGTGTGAATTGCACCATATTGCTGCTGTAGAATTGGCGTGGCGAGGAGGAAAATCAATTGCTTGTCCGCTGGATTTTTTCAAATTGAGGAAAATGAAGATGAACAAAAACCATTGAATACAATCCGGTGGTCCTGAAGACTGTACAAGCTGCTCTGTACGCCTTTTCCATAAACTGATATCAAAACGAGGCGACAATATTACCTCACCACGACTGTTCTTAAATAAAGATTCACACTGGAAATGGAAAATGAAAGTGACAAATGGTACGATAATGTACTTTAATGGGTCGACTAAATCTGCTGCTGAGGCAATTGGCTTGAAAGTAAAGAAGAAAAAGATAACGAATCATTCGCATGGATCAACTGCTGTTAGCGAATTGGCAAAAATGGGGTAGAAGATCAACATCACTGAAAATTACTGATCATAGAAATCAAAATTTTATAAAACCATACTTGGATCTCGATCGAGAGCATCACAACAAGATCATAAGTATTCTGCTGGTAATAGATCTTCCATATTAGAGAACAGCAACGAATTTATTATTGCAATTTCAATAATTGCACGTTCACTAACTGACCTTTTACTTCTTTCAATGAATATGTAAATGTTTTATTGTGTTGAGTTATTTTATACAAGCAGGCCGTCCTAGCTTCGCCTGGGTAGAAATTTGTTTGACGCGGCGGTTTCATCTTCAACACTTCAACCTGCCATATCTTTTGATGTACTCGTTGTAATTGTATGATGTGAAGGGCAATTTCGTTCTCAATTGAATACTGGGGATAAATAACGTATTAGGTTGGATGAGGATCAATACCCAATTCATAAAAACACACTCCCAAATAGTGCATAATTTTGGAAAACATCTGATTACCATAAACAGGTAATGCAAGTCAATCTTGAGAGATAGATATAAGATATCGAGGACTTTTTTATAGAATCATTTAAGAGGTACATTTCTGTCATACATTGTATCCACGTCTTACGGTTTCTGCAGCGCACGTGAAAATAGCTGATTATGGCTGATTTTTGTGTAATTATTGAGGTTATAGTAGGTATCCTTGATTTTTTCGGGCTTATGTCACTCAGGGATAATGTAGCTTTCTAAGGGTAAAAGAATTTCTGAAATCGGTCCATTAATTTTTGAGCCTAGTCGCATCTAACAAACAAAAAATACAAATCTTTCCTCTTTATAATATTAGTATACAGTGTGTTTCGGTATGACTTAGCGATAATTTAAGGGCATCAAATTGTATACCTAATTTTATCGACAAAAACACCCACATTGGGGAGTTTACCCCCCTATTTTAAATTGATTTTTTTTATTGTAGTTGACACAAATGATATCGATTTATTTGGACATATAGATGTGAAAAAAATGTTTTTGGAAAGATAATACTACCACCTTTTATTAAAGTAGAACAATTTGGAAACATTCAACTCGAAAATGTCATAAAAAATTCTTACAAAAAATTTGTCAAAAAATTCACTGAATTTTTTAGTAAATCCTCAATAGTACAAAAACTAGCACATTGAAGTGAAATTTTTTTTCCATGAACTAACACGAAAGGATATCAGCTACAAAACGATACCCACTTGATTTCTTTATGTTACATAATTTGAGAGTTATTGGCTATTGCTTATTGCTGTTTGAACATGACCCTTATGAAAATTGATGAACTGAAATAAAAACTCAGTACCTACTCAGGCTAAGCTTTCGGCTTCGGGCTCATACCAAGAAATGATTGTTATAAAATTATGCCGTCCATAATCGATGCCCTAGGCCCTAGGGATACAACTACTGATAATTTCAAAACTATGGCTTCGATCGGGATGATATTTCGCATTTATATCGAGAACGAAATAATCAACCTTCATTTGCACACATCGCGTAGCAAGAACCATAAGAATTCTAGAGAATTATCGAAAAATATGTTTTTGTAAAAAAGAGATCCGAGCGAATTGTTAAAATTCAGTTCATTCTTAACGAGACACAATATTTTGAAAGGTAATATCATGCCATTATGAGATAAAGGGATCAGAAATTCACCAGAGATTTAATAAGGTATACTGAAATGCCAGTATTGTAGCCCATGGGCATCGAGAGTAACCCATATCTAGTGTGGTTCAATAAACTAATAAATTTAAATTGGTCTCTTTGTTTGTTGGTGGAAATCTAATGCCGGTATATTACAGTCAGCTTTAAGACTAAACCTTATAATTACTTCGAAGTTATCGTAAATAGTCCGTATTTCCTGCCTCCGCGAAAAACAAAGATTTAAAACCGGCGTTCATCAGCGACCGAGCAACCACGTATTCCACATCTATATTTTGTTGATCTCTCAGATTCACGGACTGACGGATTTACTACATCAGAAGCGCGGTCACCTGGCTTTCTGCCTATTACTACACGACCGAAGTTCGACCAAAGACCACTTCGTTTATTTCTAGCTTTCCAAACTCGCGCGTTTCAATTCCTCCCGAAAATTCGCTGTTTTAATTGTTCGAAATGCGGTTGTGTAATTGTATCGTTGGGTCGCCGAAAAAATTCGGTTCTGCTAGGAAATCCTGACGGTTTCTTATTCACCTGTGAAAATCGTGGAAAAATCGAGTGATGTGATATTTTTCGTGACCTAAATGTGAAAGTTGGATCGGAACACATGCTCGGTCCTAGGTGATTGTGGTCAAGGATTTGTTGAATCCAGTAGCGATTCGCTATTTTAGTTTGATTTTCACTTTCAGTTCACCCTTCTTTTCATTGCAGTCATTTCTGAAGGTTGTAGGGGAAATGCATACATTGAAGATGGCCTCCACATGCAAGGTTGTTTGAAACTTTATTCGGAAGACTTCTCTTTCGGATACGATCTTGCAGATTGCAAGGGAAACATTCAAGGAAATATATCAAGAGACGCAGAATACATTTTTTATATGGAGTACTGTAGTTACGGTGTTTGTTGTGCCAATGTTCAAGGTCAATGTCAATATCATTCGGAAAAAAATGGAATATTTTGCAAAATTGAATGAAGAAACCTCGAAGAATTCAGCAGGTCAAAAGAATCTCTTCTTCACATTTTAAGATTATTTCATGATGACTCTAATTTGGCTAATCGTATGCTTTTCTTCGTTCGACAGATCGTCAGGACAGAATGATTGAGGTTTATAATCAGTTCAATCTCAAGAACAATAAACAAGAAAACAACCCTCATCTTGACGTTCTAGACATAGGAACAGTTGTTTAAACAGATCAGTTCTTTTGAGAGACCAAACTTTTGTCTCTACAATTTTCTCTCTGCGATGCGAAGTTTTCGAGCAAAAACAAAATTCCATTTTCAAAAACTTCGAAAAATTTTTCCCTTGTTACCGCCGAGAAAGTATAAACACAGAAGGAATTTTTTACGAAACCAATCTATCTGATTTGGTTATTGACGGAAACGCATGTCTGGTATTCACAGAATATCGTGTATCGACCTTTTTGTACCAAAATAATCATTCATTTCATAGGGCTTTGAACTCAGCATGTAAATATTTTCATCAGTTTCTTTTGGTTTATGCAGATCTTGCCAGAGAATCAAGCTGACGCACTGTTTTCATTCACTTTTTCGACCTGTTGACAATTCTGAATTTTCCCAGAGATTTAGTGTAATAACATTCTTCGGAAACAGAAAGTCAATTCAAACACAATATGATTGCCATGAATTTCACCTCATTTCCATATCGGACAGTTTCCCAATTTGTGAAAGTGAAAATCAAACTATAATTCCATTAAATGAACAGATGTGAGTGACTTCTATCGAATTAATAAAAGCCAAAGCATGAGTAAAAACAAAGATATGAAAGTGAGACATTCCAGTCTAGATATGCAAGACGTAGAAGTGGTGAAGAAAAAGCAGGACATGCTTTCCAAAGCTCGTCAGAAGCTTTTTCACTTCGGCGATAACAAAGGTAGAGCCCCAGAAGTACCTGAATCACCAACGAAAAAATCAGGAAAATATTCAGCAATAGAATGCTTGTTTAAAGCTACCCACAAACCCATAGAAAAAATAGTTGAGAACGTAGGCACTCCTCAATCCAAACTGAAGAAACAAAATTCCGTCAGCAGCTATCCGATACAAATACAGGTTGAAGAATATGATTGTACAATATCTAGAGACAGACCAGCAACGATATGTTGTGGTAATATCGACAGGAATTTGAACACCGCAGCTTTGGCTTTAGAAAGGCCGAGGAAGAAGCTGTCGTTTAAGGAACCTGAAACTTACCAAATTGAACCAATGGCATCAGATGTGAGAACCAGGAAACAAAACACAAGTAACCTAATGTTACCTAGTGGTGGAATGAAGAGGAGTATCTCATTCACCAATGGAATCATTCGTACGCCCAGTGTTGATCAATATGACCTTGAGGTATGCACTGATGATGGGTTGGGAATACAGGGTCTTTCACGAGGAACCTCACCCATATCTATTTATACGGGAAACTACAGAACGTATTTTCATGAAATTCAGCACTTATAAGTATTTCACGATGCTGATGAAATCTAAAATATTTTCAAGGCATGAGCACCTCCGGTTTTTCCGGAAATGACGTCAACTTCCGTTTTTCAAATTAGAACACCATTTTTTTATTGCAGAAATAGATTCCTTAGAAAATTTCAAGTTATTTTGGTGTAACATTTTTCAGTTTTGGTTGGAAAATTCTCTCTGAGCGGGAAAATTCGAAAAAAAAAATCGAAAATAGAGCTCCGCTGAAACAAGAATAACTTCGAGGTTTTTGGATGGAAAATTTTCATTTTTGGGATTTTCCAAGATGTAAGATTGATGTATCCACTTTAAAAATCGAAATCGCGATTCATGATACAGGGGGTGAAAAAATCGCTTCCAAAGTTAGGGATGACAAAATCGTGAAAAATCAATTTTTTCAAATTAGAACCCCATTTTTTTATGGCAGATATTGAATCTACGTTAAAAAATAATGTGAGTGTATGCATCACACCCTTGCCCTAAAATGGATATTTTCTGAGTTAATATCCACTTTAGGGCAAGGGTGTGATGCATACACTCACATTATTTTTTAACGTAGATTCAATATCTGCCATAAAAAATGGGGTTCTAATTTGAAAAAATAGATTTTTCACGATTTTGTCATCCCTAACTTTGAAAGCGATACCCCCTGTATCATGAATCGCGATTTCGATTTCGATTCTTAAAGTGGATACATCAATCTTACATCTTGAAAAATCCCAAAAATGAAAATTTTCCATCCAAAAACCTCGAAGTTATTCTTGTTTCAGCGGAGCTCTATTTTCGATTTTTTTTTCGAATTTTCCCGCTCAGAGAGAATTTTCCAACCAAAACTGAAAAATGTTACATCAAAATAACTTGAAATTTTCTAAGGAATCTATTTCTGCAATAAAAAAATGGTGTTCTAATTTGAAAAACGGAAGTTGACGTCATTTCCGGAAAAACCGGAGGTGCTCATGCCTTGAAAATATTTTAGATTTCATCAGCATCGTGAAATACTTATAAGTGCTGAATTTCATGAAAATACGTTCAGTAGTTTCCCGTATAAATATGGGTGAGGTTCCTCGTGAAAGACCCTGTATAGGTATATGTGTGCTACAGCGTTTTTTCTCACATTTTGGAAACACATCTAAAATTTATATTCGGTGAAATCATCCTGCCTCCAGTTTGAATTCTTACTGTGTTTTCTGAATACCATTCCAGCAAGTCAGATTTGATTCTCAATAGTAAGAGTAACTTTGAAACTAATCGAAGAACGACTCAAAATATAGAAACATGATGGATGGTTATTTGGAAAGATAATATTATATTCGTTCACTGTTGCTAACTTTCTGTTGATGATCTGATTGATGATATATCAAATGATTTTATGTTCAATTGAATATGCATATCAGAGATTCTGCATATAACCTTGAAATGAATTTTCTGTTAGATACAATTTTTGAAAACTTCTAATGAATAAAATTCGAAATCGTAGAGAAAAAATACATACACAAAGCCTCGAGAAAATGGAGAAAGTAGTTTGATTTCCTAACACAAAATTCATTATTTTCAGAGCCAAGCCATGAGAGTTGTGAGGACTGTCGGTCAAGCTTTTGAAGTGTGCCATAAATTATCAATTACTGCCCCAGAAAATGATAATCTGGACCAAGAAGAACAAGAGACGCTAACACAAGATTTATTAAGTGATCGCCTTAGTGACATAGCTTCCGAGAAAGGTAAAAAAGGTAGGAGCAAGTGTCCTAATTTTCATATTTATTCTAATAGTGGTCATATCTTCATTTATCAAAATGCTCATAACTCACAATTTATGTACCAGGAAAAACATGTATAAAAAGTGTAACAGCCAAATGGAATTAATTCGATAACGAATAAATGAGGGCGTGTTAGGAAAAAAGCTCGGACACGTCGATTTGTAATTTTAAATGCTCATATTTTTCAAGAAAATGAAATTATATAGGGTATTCCATGCGACCGTGGCCAATACCAACTTTCGTATTTCGAATGCAACCCCCTGTATATTAATTATTTTTTAGATTCTTCAGAAAATTCTAGACATAATTCATGTACAATGTCCTATACCTATCTTCAACTTTTTCGGAAATATTAAGTATTTTCAGATTTCTTACAATTTTTTACAATTTTACATTAGACTTCTTTTTTTGGGGATATGTCAAAAGTATTGTATACAAAACGAAACCCTTAAACTTAGACGACCTAAAAAACCGAATCACGCTTGCGATTAGATCAGTCACGCCTGAAATGTTGAGTAACGTTAGAAGACAATTCTACACCAGATTAGCATGTTGCCAAGACGTTCGCGGCGAGCATTTTGAACATTTCCTACATTGACATTAATGTTTTTTTAATAATTATGAAATAATCAGTATTACTTATAAGGTTTTGAGTGTAATGTACCGAATTTGTGAAATTAAATAATTTTTTTTTTAAACGTTGATTTTTGCAATAAATCTGAAAACACTTAATACTTCCGAAATAGTTAAAGATAGGTATAGGACATTGTGCATGAATTGTGTCTAGAATTCTCTGAAGAATCCAAAAAATAAATAATATACAGGGGGTTGCATTTGAAATAAGAAAGTTGGTATAGGCCACGGTCGCATGGAACATCCTATATAATTTTATTTTCTTGAAAAATATGCGCATTTAAAATTACAAATCGACGTGTCCGAGCGTTTTTCCCAACACGCCCTCATTTATTCGTTATCGAATTTATTCCATTTGGCTGGTACACTCTGTATATTTTGTAATGAAATAGTACCACCACAACCACGACTACAGGACCATATCCATAACTAAATCGCAAAGTGGCCGCCCTATGTCCTCGATAGCCTTACGAATTCCATCTTTGAGGTCTTCAATCGACGGTGGGCTCTTGGCGTAGACCTTCTCTTTCACATGGCCCCAAGGAAAAAGTCGCAAGGTGTTAAATCACAAGATTTCGGTGACCAATTGTGTTCACCTCTTCGGGAGAAACCAGGGTCCGGAAAATTTTCGCGTGAAAGATTTCGTTGCTTGTGTGGCACATAGCGCCGTCTTCTTGAAAGTAAACGTTGTCTTGATCAATACCATCCAATTCCGGCCATACAAAATCATTAATCATGTCTCGATAGCGCAATCCATTTACAGTAACTGTTGCTCCAGCCTCATTCTTGATTGCAGAATTGTCTTAGGATACGCAAAGGCACAAGTAACGATTTCATGAATTTATTCTAGGATTGAAGTGGGCCTATTTTTGAATGGGATCTTCTGTCTTGTCTGCTGATATCGATATTCAAATTATCATTATACGTTATAGAAAGCCACAAATTGTTATTTTTAGGACCATAAATTCCACCAGTTGGAATCAAAATAATCTCTGATTCACTTTATCTCATAGAGCAGAAGCAATAAACTATACGTCGATTTTCAATAACTTCATATAATGTGTTTATTTTCGGACTTGCGATGGATTAGGCTCTTTCAGCTCAATTAAACGGAGATAAACTCTCATTGACGAGCGATGCAGGATGATCTAACAATAAACGGGAAGAATTGTATTGTCAGTCGACGAAAACTTGTTGCAGTTCGGTTGGAAACCAGAAAGGCGTGTGTACTGAAATTTATATTCAACTGCTCATATCAATCCCTAGTTTGATGATTTCCCAAACAGTAGTGGTCGTTTGAGAAGATGAGTAGGAATTTCGAATGAGAATATCTGATAATGGAAAATCCTGCTGTCGTTCTTTCTCAATCTCACCCAGAATTATACCTGGTACTACTCAAAATATTTTCAAGAAATGAAATTGATGTAATCAAATGTCGAACATCCTTAATTTTTCTCTCGGTACATTTGGTCTCAGTAGGGCTATCGATATATCGATTTAAAAAAAAATTATATCCTCACCGATATATCAAGAAAAAATATCGCCCGAACTAATACATACACAATTATTCATCATTATATTAACGAAAGAAAACTTAATTGTTCCAGAAATTACTTACATACCCAGTTTAAATAATGATTTAGAAATATATTCTACATCTCGAGCTTCAAGTAGGGTGTTTAGGTGATTAATGCGTTCAGTGTTTAGGATGTAGATCTTGAATCTTATCTAAATTATTCAGGTTCAAGGTGAAATTGAAGTAGATGAATGTTCAAACTACCAAGAAACTTGTGAACCAGTGAAATTTTTCTTAAACCTTTTTTGGCTGGAAGATGAGAACCACACATTCATCAATGCGGAAAATCGAACCTACAATCACAGTGTCATTATCAAAATAATCAATGATAATCATTATTATCAATAGAATGTTTGAGCTTATACTCCATTTACTTCGATAAAGTATCCCGGTTAGCCAAAATTCAGGTTTATCAAGTTTTTCTTACGCAAAACTGCCGCAGTTTGGTACTCGTGCGAAATGTCAAATAATTCTCAGAGACGTTGCCAATGCTAATTTCTATTTGCTTTCGAACTTTTCATTTCATTTATTCACAAGAAATACAATATGAGTGCCCTTGGCTCAGTTGTAGAGCATTGGATTAGGACCCGGCAAGTCCTAAGTTAAATCGCGAGCTGGGAAAGGAATTTTCTAGTCTTGGCAGGGGCCACCATTTCACAGTTGGGTCAAAAATTAACAGTGCTGTGCCTAAGGTGGCGTAAGGACACAGTAACAAAGCCTACACAGAACACAACGGCTCACTTCGAACTCCGCACAAGTTACAAGCTTCGAAGCTTGTAGTTTCAGAGGGCTCTCCTCAGGAGACCTAGGAGTGATCAGAATAAACAATATATTATATCATATCATACAAGTGAATAATTTTAGCCCATCAAAATTTTTCATGGGGCGTCAATACATCAAAATGTAAACGGAGTTAATTCTTTTGAGGTTTAACTGTGACACAAAAAGTATTTTATGTCTTCTGTAGGCATATTTCTTGAGAATTTTGAAATCTGGAGAATTCCTATCATAGGTCCGTCTGTCCGTAGAAGTTTTGTCTGTCGAATTATTCGAGTACTTTCATTCTTTTTCCGAATGAACTATCACAAAGTAACGGACTATTCTGTCCATTATTTTTCAGTAAAATTTCAACACTCGATTCTTGATTTCCATGTTTATATGTTCAAGTACGTGAAATATTTTCAGTATCAACAGGGAAAGAAGTTACTTCAATATTCGCCAGGTCTTTGGAATTTTTGAATTCACATAATAGGTACATATCTTCGCAAATTCATTATTTTCCCAAAGTAAATAAACATTTTGAAAAATACGTAATTACTACGACCTCTATGTAGAAAGGGCAACGTGGCTTCTGACAGGAAAATGACTATAACCTAACATTTTCAAAATATACACGGTGGAATGTGTCAGAATGTCATGGCCAACCGGGATATATAAAAAAGTGAAGGGAGTGTAGTAGTGTGCTATATGCCTCTTAAGGCAGAAAGAGATCAATAACAGAAAAAGCAGCTCTATTCACCTATAATGAACAATTTCATGAATCGATGGTTGACGCTATAATCCTGTGGGATTCATCATAGAGTGCTCATAAATAAAAAATGCATTGAGGTTGAAAGAGGGCATAGGCATTTTTTTATCGAACACCGAATACTGGCAGTCTCATGCTGGCATATACTTGAATTCCTCTCATTTAGCCACAGAACAGGTGGACATTCTGAGATTCCCGAATATCAAATAGGATCAAGAGATACATTCTTGACCCCTATAGTCGTCGAGTATCGAGAACCCTGATAACTCTACTTTCAAATGGCTTGAAATTCTCTCAACACAAACTCCCCGAGCATATAACATCACTTCGTCGTTTCGCTTTTGAGAAACTGCTAAGGACTTCACTAACCGAGAATGCTGTCTATTCGATTGAAGAGTTCATAATTTATTGTCGTATAGAGTGTGTCATATTGTGTGCTTTGTTTTTCTTTTCATTTGAAACAATATGATGTTTTTTATTTATACGTTGATAGATTGAATTCTACCATATACAGGGTGGCCAAGAGATTGACGTCAAAAAAAAAACAGGTCCCTCGTGTCATGAGCTATTCGAATCACCCCCATGTATGTTATGCGATTTTTCACGGTGAATTTTTTTATGAACTTTGAGAATTTTCGACTTGACCATCTTAAAAAAAGATATTAAAAAAAAGTACAAGACTTCTCTGTGAAATTCTTCTGCAACTTGAATCTCCATGAATTGTACTTTGATACATAAAATAACCAGATTCGTAACTTTGACAAAAATGATGGAAATGTTGGTCTCAAGTGAAAAAGTTACGTGAATTGGATTATGATCTGAACTTTCGAATCAAAATTAAAAATGTAAAAAGGCTAATTCACGGTTTCTTAGTATGCTTCAAAACTGCGCTCAACACTCAGCTTTTAGAATCATTGATAAAAAAATGGTACTTAACACTCTACTTTTGCTAGAGTTAGCCTTCAAAGTCATCGAGGTAGAAAAAATCAAAGAACTTAAGCTTTACTACAAAGTTATTTTTTGCCATTTTAAGATTTTTCTGATCAAGTTATGATCGAAAATGCTGAAAATTAATGAAAATTAGCTTTAGATGTTGGTCAAGAAAAGTTCTAGATGAAAAAAAGGAATAGGCGGGGCAATAAATCACACATCATAATGTAAATAAAGAGAAATTTATTTATAAAATTTACAGGAGGTTTTCAAAGTGGCCACCTCCAGCCTCAATACACATTCTACACCTTCCTAAAAATTTTTTATTTAATCGCATAAAACCTGCCTCTTAAATTAACTTGAATGAACGATACCCGAACAGATGGATCGGACGCCACGGACCGATCAAGTGGCCCCCACGTTCACCTGACCTTAATCCCATCGATTATTTCGTTTGGGGTTATTTCAAAGAAATTGTTTACGCCCGAGAATGTTCGAGTGAAGACGAGCTGCGACTGAAGTTAAGAGATGCCCAACGTGTCCTAAGAGAGAACAAGGCAGGTATTATGCGATTAAAAGAAAATTTTCTCAGAAGGTGTAGATTGTAGAATGTGTATTGAGGCTAGTGGTGGCCACTTTGAAAACCTAATGTAAATTTTATAAATAAATTTCTTTTTATTTACATTATGATTACCTTTTTCTTCTTCTACCTAGAACTTTTCTTGACCAACATCTAAAGCTAATTTTCATCAATTTTCAGCATTTTCTATCATAACTTGATCAGAAAAATCTTAAAATAGCAAAAAATAATTCTGTGGTAGGTAAATGTCTATAGTTCTTTGATTTTTTTTACCTCGATGACTTTGAAGGCTAATTCTAGCAAAAGTGGAGTGTTAAGTACCATTTTTATCAATAATCCTGAAGCTGACTGTTGAGCACAGTTTTTAAGCATACTAAGAAACCGTGAATTTGCCTTTTTACATTTTTAATTTTGATTCGAAAATACAGATCATAATCCAATTCACGTAACTTTTTCAATTGAGACCAACATTTCCATAATTTTTATCAAAGTTACGAATCTGGTTATTTCATGTATAAAAGTACAATTCATGGAGATTGAGTTACAAAAAGAATTTCACAGAGAAGTCTTGTACTTTTTTTTAATATCTTTTTTAAGATGGTCAAGTCGAAAATTCTCAAAGGTCATAAAAATATCGGCGATAAGAATCGATATTAAAAAAATCTGCTTCAATATTCTCTGACAATCTTCATCTATGCAGGGTGCTTCGAAACAAGTCCATTTTTCTCGTAAAATGTACCGATCTGAAATAAAAAAATAAAATGTAAATCATTACGGGAAAGCGCGATTTATTTTATTTCGCAAATGTACCGAAAACGGCACATTTTACGAGAAAAATACAAGACATGAAAAAGTTTCCAACCAAAGCTGGCTATCCGAATTCAATTCTATCCAAGTCGTTGCGCGAGGCTTTCTTCAATTTTTTTCAACAAAAGGGGTAGTCTACTTCAACCCCCTCCACTCATTCTAAAAACTTAAAAAAATATCAAGGAAGTGTGTTTTCATAATAGTGATACATCCATAAAATATCATCCTCCTATCGCTTTTCGTTTTTAAGATACAAAATGAAAACATAATTTTTCCGCCATCTTTGAACCTAGATATCCCCCTAATATTTGATTTTGGCCCAACATTTATATAACTAACTACCTTTCAGTTTGAACAAGGAATCACCGCTTCAAATATTTTCTGTAAAAAAACGATAGCTTCCAAATTTATGTTTTAATTAATAATGTTATTTCACCCTCAGATCTTCCCTCCGAGACTGATATAGAAGGGCTATCTCTTCCTGGTTGCGAAGACTTCAATTTCAAAGATGTACAAGAACCCAAATCACCGAAATCAGCAGCACCAAAGCAGTTTGATCCATTTCCTTCCTTTACAAATTCCAATATCAATAGGAATTCTTTTGTGAGTAACATTTATTGGATTATACTATTATTTATACCCAATGGCAAAAGTTGTCTTATGTGAGGAGCGTTCGATGAGATCGTTATCTAGATTCTAGAGTGCTGTATAGAACTCAGGGTTGATTATCTGTGATTGAAAGTAGCGCTTATCTTGTACCATATGGTTCCGCTAGTTTAAGCATAGCCTGCTTAACCGTAGTACAATGACAACTAAGCTGAGCTTAAACCCCAAGCTTGACTCGGTACATACGTGCCTAAGTTTGAGTAATTCATGATGGAAGAATGTATTCTTTCACCATGACGTTATTTGGGAACCATGTGGTATAACCTACGCGCTACTTTAAATCATATGAAACCATATGGTCCATCTCTCACCGAACGATTTTTTTTAACTCTGGCTAGTATTTATACTTTCTGAGTTAAACTATTGGAAACCTTCTGAATCATTATCTTTAGAACATAAATTATTTATTTCAGATGAATACAGAAACATACTCAGCACCACACAGCGACGTACTCACCACAGAAAGTGCTGTTTTCACCAGCTCTTTACCAACTTCGGGAAGCACGTTATCTTCACATCATGAAATTCAGTTATTGAGGGAGCAATTAGATCAGCAAAATCAGCAAACACAAGCCGCGCTAGCGCAGTTACAACTGGCTAAAGAACAACTGGCTGCAGAACAGGTCAGTTACTGGACACATTGTAGTATCACGCATATCAGGCCGTTTAACAGCGCTATAAGAAAAATCTTGTTCTATCTGATATAGAACTGTATTCTTAGATATTTAACAGTGATGGGTGGTGGTTAGATTTTTAGATTTAGGTGGCTTACACACCGAGGTAACACGCGACGTAGCATTTGTTGCTAACGAAACGAAGACAAAATGTCTTCGATGATGGAAAGAGGCTAGGTCGTGCACTTTTCGCAAGTGCATTAGCCCTTTCCTTTCTCTCAATACCACATTGTCCTGAAACCTATAGGAAAGTCACGATAACTAGTGATAATTCACCATTTTAATTGAGGAAGGAGAAATTTGAAATATTTATACTCTATTCATCTTCATGAAATATCCCGGTTGGCTATGACATTCTGACACATTTCACCGTGTATATTTTGAAAATGTTAGGTTATAGTCATTTTCCTGTCAAATAACTGAGCAACGTTGTCCTCTCTACATAGAGGTCGTAGTAATTATGTATTTATCAAAATGTTTTTTGACTTTGGGAAAATAATGAATTTGAGAAAATAGTATCTGAATTCAATAATTTCAAAGACCTGGCGAATATTGTAGAAACTTCTTCTATGTTAATACTGGAAATATTTCACGTATATAAACATGGCTGTGATATTCAGTTATGCTATTTTCTTGTACGGAAATCAAGAATGGAATGTTGAAATTTTACTGAAAAATAATGCACAGAATAGTCCGTTATTTTGTTCATTCGAATAATGGAATGAAAGAGTAATTGCAATGACAGCGAAGTCAGATTCATTGCCGACATATGACATAATCAAGAGTTTTATGAGTTCGCATTTAATTAAATGCAAAATTTCATCGTTTCCTATTCGGTGCTCTCTGTAGAATAATAGGAACAATTTGCTGAACCTTCTATTAATCCCTACACTAGAGAAGTTTGGTCTCTTTTATGTCATCCTCATCCCTATTCCGCTGTTACGGTATGAGAGTTTTTTTATTGTAATGAGTGAGATTTCTTCTTCTATGACATGATATAATGAATTTTTTGATGTCTTTCTTCAGGCTGCAAGAATGGAGGCGCAGAGTAGAACTCACCAACTTCTTGTACATAACAGGGAACTCCTGGATCATATTGCTGCATTGGTGTCCCATTTGCAAGGTGGTAGTGATAAATCCACTGGAATTGGCAGTCAACAGCAGAATTCCCCACATGTGACTCTACCACAGGTAAATATTTTGCTATGATTAATTGGACTTATATTTTTTTGTGTTTGCTTTGCATTGTGTTGAGTGATTTCTTTAGCAGAAGGGATCGGGTGTTTTTTTTAGTGTAATGAAACTTCGAATTGAAATTAAACACATTCAAATTAAGGTGGGCGTTCAATGTAGTGTGTTTTTATTTCAAGTTGAATTTGAAAATGGTTTCACTTTGAGAACTGAAATTTTGTGGGTAAACTCAGAAAGGATTGGATTTCTTAATGAAGTAATTGAGATTTATTTCATTTCAACAGTTCTTTTTTTTCTTTCAAAAATAGAAGAAAATAAGCCAACTCATGCTCCTGTTTTATTTCAAACGAAAGACCCATGAAAATAGTTCAACTTCCGATTGAGAGTGAATCTACGGAAAATTTCATTCAGAAAAACAACTTGAAATACGGAATTGGCAGAGAATGGCCAAATTCAAATATATGGCGGGAAAAAGTTCCTGCTCTACCCACATATTCACTTATTTCATAGTTCAGCGATTTTCGGATAGAGAGTGCCATTCTACATTTCATTCATAATTTATTAGAGAGATATTCATAGAACCTATAGAGAATATAGAGATACTGTAAGTTCTATGGAGATATTCCATAAAATGCACGGTGGCGCCTCTATCGGATGAGCTTTCCTTCTCGCTCTGAACGGCAGCCTTAAGATTGAAGCCAATTTTTTTAATTTGAAAGATAATTTCATTACATTTATGTTTTAAAAATTATTTCCGGCATATGTCCACCACTACTAGCTCTGAGTAATCGCATTCGACCAGACCAATTTTGGACCACTTTTTCGAGTAATTCAGGCCTTATTTCAGCACAAACACGACCCAGCTGGTCCATTTCTCTCGACACGAGTTATGTTGGCTTCCAAAGCGTCTATTGTTTCTGGTTTATCGGCATAAACAAATGACTTGACACAGACCCAAAGAAAATAATACATTGAAGTTATGTCGCATGATCTTGGAGGGCAATTAATTGGACCGTTTCTCGAAATAATGTTATCGCCCAATCTTTCTTTCAATAAATCAATTGTAACGGTAGCACCATGATGTGTAGCACCATCTTGTTGGAGCAAAAACACTTCTGGGTCGATACCATTCAAATTTTGAAACAAATAATCACTGATCATCGAGCACCATTCACTGTAATATCAGCTCCATCATCGTTTTTGAAGAAATATGGACCGATGATGCCTCCAGCGTATAAAGCACATCATACAGTGCACTTTTCAGGATGCAATGGAACATGTGGAACCTTTAGATGTAGACTGTTTTCACTCCATATACGGCAATTTTGCTTGTTTACGTAGCCGTTCAACTAGAAATGAGCTTCATCACTAAACACAATTTTCTGATTAAAAAAGTGGAACTTCAAGCTGTTCTAGGGCCCAATCAGTAAATAAACGACGCTTATTATGGTCAAGTGGCTTTAGTTCTTGAACCAGTTGGATCTTGTGAGGGTGTAGACCAAGATCATTACGCAAAATTTTCCATGTGGTGGATGCACAGAGTCCAACTTGTTGTGAACGTCGACGAATAGACAATCACTCTAAAAAAACACCCGATATTTATTCAACCTTTTTTTCCCATTAACGCATAAAATTAAAATAGTAAACATTTTTTGCAGACATCGACCAGAATTCAAGAGAAGAATTTAATATGGAACATTTTCGTTCATTTTCACTGGGAAAAAATTTAAAAATACTACCTGCGAAAACTTAACTTTTCATACTTTTTCTCCAGAAATAGTCGATAGACTGCTTTTTGTGCACTCGTTCAACTTAAATCGATCAGGTTCTACTCAGTGATCGAGAATCCGACTTGCCAGATATCTCTCTTACATGGCCGTTTAAAATTTTGTTTTTCTGATCATTTCAAAATTGAGGATTCATTCGGGATGATTCCATGCATTTAGATGGAGAGTGTCTTGTCAAAGCTACATGCAAAATTTTGTTCAGACCGCTTGACCAGAACACTGAAATTCTGGCAAATTGATCAAAAAAATATTCTTTCTGTGATAACAGATCGAGGATCATGGGCCATTTGTTCGACAGATGCTGTAAAATTGTCTTTGAAAGCTGTCAAACAAAATTTTACGTTTGATTCTGGAATGCGAATCTACGTACAAGGTGGAGGGAGCGAGCGCTCAAAAACTCCTTCACGTCCAAGCTTTAGGGGACCCATTTTTTGATAGCATTATTATTTTTTCAGCTTGTTATTGCATGACATTCGATGTTATACGTTTTGCTTCCGCGTAGTGTTTTCAGTTTGAAGTGTATTGTGTATTGAGTTGGAGCTGATTAACCAAAGCAACTAAAAAAATCTTTGCTCGTTCTTTGTGCAACAGGTCTTTCCGAATGGGAAGGACAAGAATAACCGTGTGATGCTGGACATTTATTCTGCTTGATATTAGGTAGGTGAAATCGATTTGAATAAATGGTGAAAACTTATGTAATAATGGAAAAAGAGAAAATTCATACTGATAATCAAAAACTTGAATTGGATGTTCTGAAACGCTTTTTTCGTGATGCACATTTATTTCAATATCGTTATCCATTTGCGACATTTCATTTCAGCCCATCCAAATTTTAATACGAGCTATAACCATAAACTTACCTCATTTTTGTCTGCATATGTACAACTGATGCAATTTCTCGTTTCTTATTTTCGAAAAAACGATTTATTATCCCCAGCAATAACTTTCCGAATCAAGAATTGTCACATCTCTGACTCTCCTACTTTGGTTTTCGAACCAACTGTGGTAATTCTTTTGAAAATCTGGGTGGTGTATTCCCTTTCCCAGACTCCCTTCCTACTGATCATCGTGGTGAAGACTTTTTCCATTCTTTGTTTCTTGGTCATTTCGTCACTTGGATGGTTTCCTGATTCTTGATTCTGTACCTTCCTTAGAAATTCTAGAATGGTTTATCCCTAGATGAAGAAGTGTTAGATCTACGATGATCTCGAGTGAACACAACTCCAGTGATACACATACAGGCTAGTATCTTGTAGAGGTTCTTCCTCGTGCTGTCCTGACTTGCTTTGACGTGCAAGACTACTGCCTCGTAAGTGATTATGTGTCTCACAAATATGACTTTCACCAAGTTTAGAGCTACATTCCCAAGTCCTACCATCAAGTTTGCTATCTAGGTTTATTTCCAGATATTTTGAATTGTTTTCACCATAATCTGTCGAAATAGATGGATGAATTACTGATTATTTTTCTAATGATTTCAGCATCAGCAAGCATCCGGCATGTCAATGAACTATATGTCGGATTTGAGCGAGGCTTCTCTGGACAACAGTTTACATCAGGCTCTAGGAGTCAATCCTCAAGAATTCTACGAAAATAGATCAGTCGCATCTTGCCTACCTCCCTCTCCGCTCAGCGCCCTAAACCCGACCGGCAGCGTTTTCAATTTTCCATACAACCAGCAAGCTAACTTAGAAGCTCAACTACTTCAACGGTTGCAAGCTTTGAGTGGATACACACCCCCATCTCCGTACCCATTTAATTTCAATCCTCCAATGCCATTTTTCCAAAACCCGTATCTTTCCTCAACGAATTTGTTGAATAACAATTATAACTTACCTCCTCAAAATTTTCCAAGCCCTTCCATGAGTAACAGGAACTCTTTCACGGAGAGCAGGTTGAATATGAGACATAGTAGTGAACCTAGACAATTTCCTTATCAATACCACACGACCAATACTCTTCCGTTTAGCAAATCCAATGCCCAGATGCAGAACTACCCACAAACACTCACTAATAACCTTGAGAGACAATCTAACCAACATACTCAACAGACTCCTCCAATTACAACACAAAATACTAGAAATTCGCCTTTACGAACTGAGACACTAAGGAATGATCACTTGAAACCAAGGAACTTGATAAAACCTCTATCCCAAGTGGGGACACTAACAACCACCGATGCCGAAGGAAAGGTCAGAGTTATTGTTCCAGTACCATCAAGCGATAACAATAGTATTAAGAAGGACAAAGGGACGGAAGGCCTTTTAGCCAATTTGAGGTTGACTGATGACTTTAGGATGAATGGACCTCCCATTCAACGGAGTACCAGCGAGAAAGTACCTAACAGAAGTGAATTAATGCAGCAAGTGCATAGATCGATGTGGGCTAGACATACTACAAAATGAATCTGAATATATTAGCGTTATATTTTTTGTTACTCTTATTATTATGTAATAAATCTAAATGTTACATATACATTGTGATTATTTTTTTCACTTTATTGTTTTGGCCTTTACGGTAAGTATAGCGGATATAGAAGGAATTGCTGCTTATATGTATAGGTATGAATTTTGAAATATTAAAATGGTTTTGCCAGCTTTTCGAAAAACTATATTCAGTAGTTAGTAGGGGAAGTACGTACAAAATGACATGGGGTTTTATTTCAGAGGCATAACTTGTTTGTAGTGAATCACAGTAATGTCATATTCTACACCTCTGATCTTTTGTCCTTTCTTTATAAAATCTAATCAACCTTTATGAAATAAAAGTACCAAGAAATAAAATATTCTTAGATAAATTAGGATAAACGAAATTCATTTCGTTCGCATGCTATGGACAAAATGACATACCGGCAACAGGCAACTGTAGTTTTATACTTATACATAGTTACAAAACTACTGACAAAGTTCACAAATGAAACGCTTGGTTCTTCTAGGAACATCAGAACAAGATGCGTTTGCGGAATGCAAGCAATGCATGCATCGTAACCAGTTTTCTCCAGGGCTAATCTTGGAGAAGATCTAAATCTGAATAGATAGAAGGACAGTCGTCTACATTATCTCGAAAGTTGCTAGGAACATTTTCTTCTTCATTATTTTCTTTAAATAATGCCCTAGGGGCTGGTCTCCTTGTATTTTGAGGAGGTATGGGCTCTTTTTTTTATTTGATTGCAATCAAATCAGGTGTAGAAGTTGAAAATAAGTACGTTTATCTAGTCCTCGGCTCACGTTTGCCTTGTCCACTTACAAATCGTCCTTTAGGGATTGGGGAAACCTCCTCATAGGATCAGCAAGAGAAGGTTAAGATGCATTGCCTTTATTAGCCGCAGATGAATATTTTGTTAAGAATATGTTAAGACAAGTCCTGGTTCTTTGTTTGCTGATGGAGCCTGGGATGGATTGTCTTGGTGTTATCCGGTAGATACGGTTGATTCAGCTGAAATACCTTTGTCATTTTGTCCGTTCACTGTATATGTCATTTTGTCCATATAGCGTTATAAGACTAGAAATATATCGCATTAATACAAAAAGTTTATTTAACATAAAAAAATGTTTCGTAAATACTGAGTGCCCCTGGCTCAGTGGTAGAGCGTTGGAATTTAGACCCAAAGGTCCGAAGTTCAATCCCGAGTAAGGAAAGAAATTTTCTAGCCTCGGTGGGGGCAACCATTCTCACTGTTGGGTCAAAAATTAACAGTGCTGTGCCTAAGGTGGCGTAAGGACACAGTATAACAAAGCCTACACAGAACACAACATATCATATCATATCATATCATCATACAATGACAAATAAGTAAAGTTCGAAATGAATGCAATATAAATGAAAAAAATGGTGAAAACTGGCCATTTCTTCTAAAAATTTGGCGCAATGAGAAGAAACTTTAGAACTACTGATTTCTTTTATCACTCATAACGACCGAATGAACTAGAGTAGCGCTTGCTAATTTTCAGAGGTTAATAGAAGCCCCTCGGGTCCTGTGATGTGGTAGGCAGTTCCCCATTTAATACCTCCGAACTCTAATTATGATGCCTGTGTCATTTGGTCAATATATGTCATTTTGTACGTAACTCCCCTAACTCTGATATCTTCACAGTGCAAAAGAATTATTTTGAAATCTCAAGAGTAATTTTTCTTTGGTATCGCTGGAATTTTTTATCTTCATATTTTTGAAAATCGAATTTTTGAAGCGATATCTATAGTTTCAAGAGAAAATAACTTTCAAGGAAAGACGAAAAAGACTCAATCGTTTGAATACATACAGGGTGAATTTCAGATATTTTGTGATTTTAACATTTTATACTAGTATAGTATAGAAAAAGGGGTTACAGTCCACTGCGACCTTAAGGTCTATTGTGCTGACAGAGCTGTTATCATCGCGCCTCCTACAGCTCGCCCCCTAGTTCCAGAGATTTGATGAAATCCAGTATCTGGGACGGCTTCAAGGAGGATAACTCCCCACTTCTACAAGTTTCTTGTCCAAAGCACTCTTTCCTTGGGCTTGCAATGGCATAGCATTCCGTAACCAGGTGAATAGGAGTTTCTTGCTCCTCCCCACAGAATCTACACTCATCAGTTTCCGATAAACCCATTCTCAACAGATGCTTCTTTAGGCCACAATGTGCTGTGAGAAAGCCAGTGAGTAGGTGAGGTTGGTTTTTACTGAGATCCAGATATTTTTTGGATCTAGCAGTTTCAAAGTTCCGGAGGAATTTTTTGGAGTGATCCATCCCTGGGAGATTTCGCCAGAGTTTTTCTGCTTCAGCATAAACTCCTTCTAATAGGTGCATTTTCCTATACCACAGAAGGGTTCTGGGCCAGTGAGTGGCGTTTGTGCGCCCTTTCTGGCCAGTGTATTGGCCTCTCCGTTTCCTACGATTCCCGAATGACCGGGAACCCAGATTAATGATTGAGTTTGTTGCGGCACTCCCAAATCAGCTTTGAGTCAATGACGTAGGAGCTTAGTGCTTTAATGGCAGCTTGACTATCTGTATGAATAGCCATATCGCACTTCTGATTTATTTCTAGATTTATATCTAGACATCTTCCGATTGCGAGTACTATTTCCGTTTGAAGGACGCTTGTACAGGAGCCTAACGATACTGCACACGTGGAACTTGTCACGTAAATCCTAGCGCTAGCTCCTGTAGCGGTTTTAGAACCATCTGTATACCATTTCATTGTTTTCTCTTTGAGATTGTTGTTTGTGTATTCCCATTCCCAATCCTCTCTTTTACTTAGCATTGTACTGAAGTTCTTCTCAGTGCTTACTTTCTTGATCATTACATCACTAGGAAGGTTCGATTTTATACTACATTTCCAATCACAACTTTGGGGTATTTTCATCCATACCAAAAAATTCAACTTTCCACTTTTTAAGAGAACCAAATTCAGAAAAATGGAAAATGAAAAAATAATTCTTCGGCATCAAGAATCTAAAGTGAAAACATGTACGAGTCAATAAATTACCCTGTATTGGTGCATATACCATTTGAGAAAGCTTCCCATTGAAATAAGTATACAGGGTAGCCATTTGAAAACGAAACAGACGAGATTACAGACGAAATAAATTTTTTCGATAGAAATGCTCGGACAGGTCGATTTCTGTTTCGAGGGGGACAACTTAAGATGTAGGTTACGGACGCATAGCGCTTCAACCCTTGCTACTACAACCCCTCACCCCCAATTTTTGAATAGGGAAGATGGGGTGAGTGATCCCTCATTTGAAAGGTATTTTTATACTGATTTCAGCACAGTAATGGTTTTTTCATTTTATGCATTAGTTCTCGAAATATTCTTAACTGAGTATTTGAAAATGAAGTGGTGTTTTCATGGCACTCGTAGTGTTTTTTGTGAAAAATCGACATTTTGAGCTTCAAAACAACCATGATTGTGGCTTCCTTCCTCCAATCCACTGACTGATCTACTTTACTTTGAAAAGTCTTATTTCTTAGATCAATACTTCAAATCGTTCTGATACCGTACAGTTGGAGAATGATTTCAGTGAATATAACAGCTAGTCGAACATCTGTCGACCCTAGTAGCATTAACACGTACGGTATGACTTCATTTGCCCAGTGGTAGATGTTTTGCAATTTCAAATACAAGTACGGAAATTTTGGTGTTTCGGAAGCACGAAATGTCAATTATTCGCTAAAAATTAATTTAAGTGATAAAATTAACTAACGCATGAATATTTCGAGAACTGATGCATAAAATGAAAAAACAATTACTGTGCTGAAATCAGTATAAAAATACCTTTGAATTGAGGTATCACTCACCCCATCTTCCCTATTCAAAAATTGGGGGTGGGGGTTGTAGTAGCTAGGGTTGAAGCGCTATGCGTCCGTAACCTACATCTTTAGTTGTCCCCCTCGAAACAGAAATCGACCAGTCCGAGCATTTCTATCGAAAAAATTTATTTCGTCTGTAATCTCTCTCGTCTGTTTCGTTTTCAAATGGCCACCCTGTATTTGTAATACAAGGGGCTATTTGTTCTCGTGAGGGAGATAAAGTTGGTGAAATATTGGCATTAGTTTAAAGAGATTGAATATATTTATTCTGAATAAGGAAGCGGAACAGAATAATGTTGAATTATTTGAAATACTTCTTTCCTAAAGTTGTTTTTGAAGAACACTCTTTTATGCCGTCCCCGTTTCAATTACATATGACCCGTTTTTCGATATTCGTAACCATAATTCAATTTAATCATTTACAGTTGAGTTCAACGGCAAAAGTGGAACGCTGGTTCGAACTTCTAGAGCCTATGTCCATATCAAGACCTGAAAGTGGTTTCATATCCTACCAGGATAACGAACAAGAAGCAGATGAAGACGAACGTGCCATTTTAGAAGGAACCAGGAGCCTTCTCATGAAACTTAGTGCTAGGAAACAGAGAAAGTTGCTGAGTTTGAAATTGGGGAAGGTTACTACCTTCTGAAAAGTGATGCTCAAAACAAGTAGAACAGAGTTTTTAGTTGATAGCATTTTATGGAAATGTATTTGATATCGTGTTTATTTCAAATTTCTTTATGTGTACGAAGACTTGAAAATATGTTTGCGATATATAAACAATTTGAATAGTAGCAATGGATTTGAATACGAATTAAGTTTAGGAATGTATTGATATATAGATGAACCTAGACAGATGGTCATTGCGAATAATAATATCACAAAATTATTTTAAGCTTCCTTCGATTTGTTTAACTTCCAATGTGTTCAATACGAATGCAAGATATCTAAGTGTGGATGTGAACCCACATGAAATATTCACATATTTCCTCAATTAGTAAGTTAACAGACAATATAAAATGATTCACAGTATAATTATTCCAATAGTTCGGTTTTCTATTAACAAATTGGAATTTAAAATTTATGAATCTCAACCAATATCAACCTTTAAAAATTGTAATACTTTTCGTACTGAATGGAGCAGTTTGAAATATTCTTCTGATCAGTTAAATACATACATATAAACAATTACAGAAGCAACTAGTGGTTGATACTGTTTTTTCTCAACAATTTTTGTTAATTGGTAACCCTCGAAGAAGAGAACAGATATCAATATCCATTTTATAATTAGAATTATCTAATTATAATTATGTTATTCAATTCATCCTCCTCTATAATTTCTTTTTATTGTCTCACTCTTGTCTTTCATTTTTTATTAAGTTGAATGCATATTTCTTGGTGAAATGTTGCAGAACTATCTTTTGAATAATTTGATTTAATGAATACTAGTCTTGAGATCGAATGATATCCACTGGCAAGAACTATATAATATGTTCAACTGTTCGTATCATATATAAATGTGTTTCACCATTTTAACAATAATTCTATTTATTCTTAATTTCGATAAGGAATTTTGTTTAGCCCAATTTTTCATTGTACAGGGTGGCCAGATTTCGATGATTTAGTACTACAACTCCTAAACTATACGAGATAGAGAAAAAGTAATATACATGTCATGTTCTCTTTTTTCGAGAAACCGAAATTGCTGAAAACCCGAAGTTACTACGGCGTCTAGTTTTCGAGCTACAGGGCGATTCTGGTTTTTGGCCAATTATTATAATTGACTGTAACTTCCGTATTACAGAATCTACGCTCTCGAAATTAACACATCTTTAGGGCACTTTTTTTACTGCTTTCCAGCGGTGCTATTGGATTTTTTGTATCTGCTCAAATTTCGGAGCTATAACAAAAAAAATTTTTTTTCAAATGGAAACCATAATGGGAAGTGATATTTCCGAATAGATCTTCCTTCAACGATTTCAAAAATATATATCATGTTATACTTCCGAGTTCACTATATATCGAAAATTTCGAAAAAACACTTTTCGTTCAACAAAATCCAAGCAGGCTTTGATTCACTGCCTTCAAAACTGGGACGGTCATAGAATTTCATGTCTTATTTATTTTCACCTGTCAAATTGAATTCAGTTTCATCATTGTTGTATCGTCTGGCGCTTCTAAAATTCTTATAAGGTCATAGAATTCGATATCTCACATTTATTGTAAGCTGCCAAATTGATTCAGGAAATATTAGCTTTATTATTACTCAGAGGGGCTTCGCGAAACTTGTTGATTCTAGTATGATTTTTCTGCTAAATTGAAAAATGAAAAGCATTTGGATACTTATGTAACCCGTTGATAGCAATAATTAATGTTTCCATGAGGGGCAAAAAAAAGCTCCTTCAAGAAAAAATATAGAATAGATTTATTTGAAAAAAAGTATATTCACAACAAATGTTCAAATCGTTGTCCATTGGAGCGAGTCATTGGAGGAAATATATAAATTGCATGATGTGATATAAATAAGAACTTTAGAAGCGCCAGACGATACAATGATGAAACTGAATTGAATTTGACAGGTGAAAATAAATAAGACATGAAATTCTATGACCGTCCCAGTTTTGAAGGCAGTGAATCAAAGCCTGCTTGGATTTTGTTGAACGAGAAGTGTTTTTTCGAAATTTTCGATATATAGTGAACTCGGAAGTATAACATGATATATATTTTTGAAATCGTTGAAGAAAGATCTATTCGGAAATATCACTTCCCATCATGGTTTCCATTTGAAAAAAAATTTTTTTTGTTATAGCTCCGAAATTTGAGCAGATACAAAAAATCCAATAGCACCGCTGGAAAGCAGTAAAAAAAGTGCCCTAAAGATGTGTTAATTTCGAGAGCGTAGATTCTGTAATACGGAAGTTATAGTCAATTATAATAATTGGCCAAATACCAGAATCGCCCTGTAGCTCGGAAACTAGACGCCGTAGCATCTTCGGGTTTTCAGCAATTTCGGTTTCTCGAAAAAAGAGAACATGACATGTATATTACTTTTTCTCTATCTCTTATAGTTTAGGAGTTGTAGTACTAAATCATCGAAATCTGGCCACCCTGTACTTTTATTGACTGACTAAATATAAAATTGAATATTTTCCATTTTTTTCTTTCACCCAGATCCACAAAACTATGTTTTGGGACTATATGAAGTATCGATACTGTTGCAGAGTCGTTTCAGGTATGTTTTCAAATCATTATTTGATCCCCTTTCTCCGTATTCCAATCGCAACTTTATAAATTAATATTATAGCATAATTCTTGTGAGTCTGAACAAATGAAGAAGAAAACATAAAAAAATATATATTTTATTAATCAGTTGTGAGTATTAAACAAGGGGATATCTATTCTGTAAGGTGATTCCGCAAGAATTCTTGCCACGGATCAATTTATAGTAGCCAGATTCTCCCCATTTCGGTCCCCAAGAGTTTTTGATGAGCCAGTAGTCTCTGCCGTTCTCTGTACCGTAACCAACCGTCAAAACACCATGATTGATGTTTTGACCAGCGCATGCAGCATCATCCCAAACACCGCCTTTATAGTCGCTCAATGCATCAGTAGCCACAATAGCGACTGATACTGGTCCAACTGTACCAACAGCATTGAGGAGGTCCTTTTCGGTTGAGGGTACTCTCACGAAACCAGTGGCGTAAACGGCTGGGTTGAAGGCTTTGCAGTTTCCTTGAACTCCAGTATACGGGTAGGCTGCTTCTGTGGTTATTCCGTTTTCTTTGACGAATGTGAAGGCACCAATGGTTGTACCTCCGTTGCATCCGAATCCGTTGTATTGGTCAGTAGCACAATCGACCAGGTTCTGTTCACTCAAAGACCAGAGTTTTCCAGTTTTGATTTGAATTGCTCCTTCCAAAGCTCCAGTCTGAAAAGACAGAATCGTTGGCTATCACTACAGTATGTCTGATTCAAACCTAATCATAATGATATCTCATGATTAACGCAATCTTTCTGGGAAAAATTATAGTAGTACTACAACAGTGACATTTTATAACAAAGCATGTTCATTTATGCTGTTATACTAGTTATGTTCAATGAGCAAAAGATATTCCCGGACCAATAGTAAGTAAGTGATATTGAAAACTTACAGAACTGAAGGTCCAGCAAGATCCACAGGTTCCTTGGTTTTTCACAACTCCAACAGCTCCTCTTGCTCTCCAGTCGATGCTAGCAGGAACACTGAGATTAACACTTTTGTGGATGAGCTCATCACCTTCAATTTCTTCGAATTTATTTTTGTTAATGTAGCTTTTGAATTCTTCACGAGTCCAGTCAGAGAATGGAGTAAGACCTTTGTACCAACTGACTTTTCCTTCGGCGTAAAGTTTGTTGTGTGCTTCGATTTCTTCAAGTTTCTGCTTGAATAAGGAGAAACGGTGACGGTGTTCTACAAGAGATCTGTAGGATTTTCCGAATTCCTCCTACAAATGAAAATATTTCAATATGAAGAAAAACTTCCAAATTCTCTTTTATAATAAGTTAAAATTGCAGAATCCATACAACTCACCTGATAATTTTGATATTGCTTGAGAGCTTCATCTTCAGTAACGGCTTGGCAACCGATAATGACTGCTAAAATGCAAATTGCGAACTTCATTCTGATCTGAAAAATATTGTCGTATATCATCTAAGAGATTGATTCAAACCAAATTGATTTTTAGAAATATAATTTCAAATTTAAAAGTTGCAAGATCTTCAAAATAAGAACTATTTTATAGAGGAAAATTGAGAACTCATGAGAAATGGACATCAACTTCAATGAGAAATTTAACACTTATGTTTTGAAAATTTGAGAAAAATTAATTATTAAACAATTTGATACACTCAAAATGATTATCTCCAATTCCAGGGGGAGCTGAAATAAAACTAAAGACCATCTTGGCTACAATATTTCGGAGAAAAACAATAGGTTTTCCTGTATGAGACTTATGAACGGAATAAAAAAAAAGTATCTGAAATTTTTGATTTTCCGACTTGTACTTGAAAAACACTTACCTGTAGTTTGAGAATGCGTCGAATGCGTCTACCAAAATTTTTCTCCTATATATACTAACATATCAGTCCATATCTTTCATAATTAGATGAAGGAAAAATTTTTTGATCTATATTTACTAACGGAGATAAAAATGCAAAAATCGTAATGATTTGATTCGACTGATTCGAGGATCAAATCAAGATCTTTTTCAAGTGGATTCAAGTGGTTCCTGTGTTCAGTTCATTCTGAATTCTATTTTTTCTCGAGTACGAGAAATTGATATGCTAAAATTACATTTAGTTTATATCTTGTTTGTTCAATAAGTATTTTTCCACATTTTCTCCTGTTTTATGAATCGAGTTTGCAGTTAATCCACTCCGCATTGAAGTAAAACAAACAAGTCTTATTCAAAATTATGAATTGTTATGATTCAACAACAAAACATTAAGAACTCATCTAATTTTCGTTGCCTTAGATGTACTTCATTATGATTTATTTCTGATATTCATAATCATTGACGAATTCTTGATGAGCTACATAAGTAAGTATAATCTGGTACAGGTAGGTACAGATGAATAACATTGGGTAGGTTATTGTTTCAAACAATACTTCTGATATAAGAACACTACCCTATGAAATCTGATTATAAATCTAATGCTCACACATAGTTAATTTCCATGAACTCAAGTATTGTTCTTTTGATTTCTACAGACATTTTGATATATTCGATATTTTCGAAAATTCAAATGAATTATACCCTTTCCCACTCTTCTTGGTGACAAGACTCCAAATGAAGGAATTTTTTCAATCTGATTTTTGAAAAGCTTATCTGGATAGATGCGCTATCGATTATGAATTATGATTTTAGGGCCGCATGCATAGTTATGAACAAAGATCAAGCTCAAATTTGTTTTGCTTATTGCATTACTAAGTGTTACCTAACGTGGTGTAAAAAGAACTCAAGTTGAGTGCTGAATTAAGAAAAATAAGCCTGTTTTATTCCACAAAATTTCCAGCATTCAATAATCAAAAAAATCTTCTTAATTTGATACTATGAGTGCGCACCAAAAAGTAAAAACCACAGTTTTCATTCGATATAGAATACCTACTTACCAAAAAACAGTTTTAGAAAATTCCTTCATGTAGATTGTAGAGTAGTGCCACCAAACTGAGTGGCAAAGGGTATAATTTCTGAATTTAAAAAAAGGCCGAATATCTGGAAAACCGAGAGAATTTCACCGTGGCCAATACCAACTTTCTTATTTCAAATGCAACCCCCTGGATATTATTTATTTTTTGGATTCTTCTGAGAATTCTAGACACAAGACACAATTCACGCACAATGTCCTATACCTATTTTCAACTATTTCGGAAGTATTAAGTGTTTTCAGATTTATTGCAAAAATCAACGTTTTGAATAAAAATTATTTTATTTCACAGATTCGGTACATTACACCTAAAACCTAATAAGTAATACTGATTATTTTTTTAATTATAAAAAAAAACATGAATGTCAATGTAGGAAATGTTCAAAATGCTCGTCGCGAACGTCTTGGCAACATGCTAATCTGGTGTAGAATTGTCTTCTAACGTTACTCAACATTTCTTCTCAGTAATGGTTTTTGCTTACTTTAATAATAATGATAATAATTTTATTACAGACATTATTGTACCTACACACAAGATAACATACACAAACACAATATCATATATCAAGAGGTAAATGGGAAATAAGTATTGAGTGTAATGTATCGAATCTGTGAAATAAAATAATTTTCATTTAAAATGTTAATTTTTGTGAAAAATCTGAAAACACTTGATATTTCCGAAAAAGTTGAAGATAGGTATAGGACATTGTACATGAATTATGTCTAGAATTTTCTGAAGAATCCAAAAAATAAATAATATAAGTTGCTTTTGAAATAAGAAAGTTGGTAATGGCCACGGTCGCATGGACCACCCTATATAATTTTATTTTCTTGAAAAATATGCGCATTCAAAATTACAAATCGACGTGTCCGAGCGTTTTTCCTAACACCCCCTCATTTATTCGTTATCGAATTTATTCCATTTGGCTGTAACACTCTGTACATGTTTTCATAACTTTGTTTTCCAATTCTGGCACTCGAGTCGGTCTAAGTCACAAAAATATAATAAATACTATTTATTATATTTCTGTGGTCTAAGTCAAGAAATTGAATTTCACGGGTTATGTTTATGCCTGGTGCTATAGAGCTATTAGCATTTTTCTCGAAAACACCTCTTGTTTGTTGTCGTCGTTTTTGCGTTTCAGTTGACAATGAAAAATTCGAATTCCATTTACTTGAAAAAAATCCAATTCTCTTCTCCACAACTTCAATGATAATACACGAGTGATCTCTATTTTCGGAGATGATTTCATGCTCTACTCAAAATATAAATGATGCTATTTCACTCCAAATATTTTACACCCCATTCAGCACAAATACCTTTTTTTCAATATGTAATTATATGAAGGGTTTCAATTAAACATACTGACACCATTGAAAAATTGTTTCAACGAGCAAAAAGTTATAGTAACTTTCCCAAACATCAGTTGTCTAGCAGCGCGTATCTGCACTATCTGCAGCTTATTTTTTCGTTTATATTTATTAATAATAAAAATTTTCTCTGATTTTTGTGATTATAAAAGAAAGCATTCAATAGCAGCACTTGGCAATTGCCTCTCAGGGTGTATTTCAAGGTGAGGCTTTTTTTTGACAGATGGTTGATTGGTAGAACTCATCAAAATAAGTAATTATACCGAAAAATGTTTGTATGAATCGTGCCCCTGTTTCGAGAAAATGAAACTAGAAAATTTTCTATATAGTTTATAGGTGAATGGTGAATCTGAAAATTCCTCAGTCCGAACCTGCTCCCTCGCCTGCTCCTCCGTAGATATCAAAATCTCTTGTTTTTGTCTTCTTATCTAACAAATTTGCAAAAAATTCTAGTGCGTAGAACAGATCGTTTTGCCATATGCCGCTTCTTCATAATTTTTTTGAATTGAACATTTCGACGCGTTCAAGCCAAAACGCCATTTCAATAATTTCGAGTAATTTGCGAAAAACGTGTTTCGAGAGTATTTCTTCAAAAAATTATTGAAAATTCGACTTGTGATAAGTAACAATACTAAAAACCACTGGGTATAAACGTTTCGTCGAAATTGAGCAGCAAAAACTAGTAAAAAAGGCAAAAATGGTGGTTAAGTCATTTGACGTGATGTCAGGTCGTTTATGACGTCGCTTATGCTTACAAGGTTTTGTAAAAAATGTCGTTTATAACAACTTATGCCATTTCATTCTAGGATTATTATTATTTCAATGGCGCTTAGGTCTATTCGCGATTCAAGGGTAAGCTGCCCTGTCTACATCATGCGTTTTCATTAGTAGCTAAGATCATTGTGTATTTTAGAGTGATTTGTGATATTTATTCAGGAAAAAATATGATGAAGAATTAAAATAGTTTTTCTTAGTCCCAAACCCTATTCTTATGGATCGTCCCCTGAATATCGAAAAACACTTATACACATGGAACTCACCTAACAATTTAACGACTCACTTTATGTATGAAAATCAGACTATTCGAAGTGCTTTGAATAAACTGGCGAAAAAATTGGGAATATGAAAATTCAACGGTGATTACTTAATGCACGTTATCAGAGCTTCCTTTGAATATAGAACAACAGTTTTCTTGTGAAATCGTTAATGGGCTGGAAACGGAAAAATCTTGACGAACCTCCATCAATTTTAGCGCATTTTTGGAACAAGAATACAGCCCATACAGGGTGTCCCAAGTTTGAGTGTCGAGTGCCTAATAGACGTTTCTTGAGAACTGGACTTATTTGAAATTGAGATTAGGAGCGGGGAATGGATCAATATGTTTGTTTGAATGATCTGTTCCTTGTTGCCTTTTCGAGACACATGCCATAATTAAAAACAAATCTGTAACAGCTCCATTTCATAAGAATATATATATATATTTGAAATTTGAGAATTGGGATCATGATATTGTTCGAAATTCTCTACTGAGTTAAGATATTTTCAGAGCCTGGGCACTGGGTTATACAGAGTGTCCCAAGTTCGAGTGCCTATTAGACGTTTAAGGAGAACTGGTCATATTTGAAATCTGAAAATTTGGATTATGATGTTGTTCGAAATTGTCTATTAAGCTAAAATATTTTCAGAGCCTGAGCACTTCCGGTTATACAGGGAGCGAAAATAAATTGGTTCAAATTTTTTTATCAATTTTTTCCTCTCTGAAATGAATGAGTATTCAGTTCTGCGAATACATTTACATTAAAATCATTGTATTCTTTTATATACTCTTCAAAATATCTAGGAAAAAGTCAAATATTACGAAAACATAATACGAGTATTATGTTTTTTTTCTCGTTGTCAGCATCCTGAGCGTGAACTGTTCTCATAACATCAAATTAGAAGAATGTGGAGAGTTCATGCATCTTTGTTTTTCATTTTTTTTTATTAAAGTACTATCATTATTTTTTATTGCAGAATCCAACGCAATCATTGGGTTCTTATTCGAAAAACAGAAGTAATGGCCAATTTTCGACCACAGTTTTCGACACAAAATTTGAAACACCCTGTGATGATATTTCTGAAATTCGAAAGATGCATGACCTTTCCACATTCTTCTGCTTTGATGTTATGAGAACTGTTTACGCTCAGGAGGCTGAAAATTAGAAAAATGAAAATAATACTGACTCCTAATATTTGACTTTTTCCAGTTTTCTCCCGACATTTTGAAATGTATTTGAATGAATGCAATGGTTTCAATAGGAATGTATTCAGAATTGAATACTTAATCATATACTAAATTAAAAAAATAAAAAAAAAAATTTTGAACCAATTTATTTTCGCTCCTTGTATAAACGGGAGTGCTCAGGCTTCCGAAATATTTTACCTCAGTAGGGAATTTCATATAATATCATAATTCATAATGTTCAGTTCTCCAGAAACGTCTAATAGGCACTCGAACTTGTGACTTGTGACACCCTGTATTGTTATGTATTCACTTTGTACGTCCGTCGGTTACAGTGACCTGTCTCCCGGTGAGATTGAGATCTCGAAACAAGTATCATCTTCTATAAAAATCCTTGATCTTTGGTCGAAAATTCAAAATTTGAATTTATAATGGTAGAAATTAAATAATATAGAACAAAAAATTATATTCTTCATGTAATGAGCACACCTTTTTATACCGAAATGAGCTTCCCCCCGAAAAAAATTCCTGGCTACGGGCCTGGTTCATTTGAAGACTCTTTGATAATCATTAAAAACCGTTTAGCTTTCGAAGACTTTTTTCGGCCTAAGCGCCAGCTATAAAAAGCTGAAATAAAAGACAAAACATGTTTTTATTTAAAATCTTCACACTGAAATCTCAAGTACACCTATCACCACTGAATAAATTTGAAAATATGACTTAGATAGAGCCTTATATCAATAATTATCATACAAAGAATTATTACGAATATTCCTATACTAAAAGGCGCTTATGCTATACTGTGAACAAACAATTTGTTTTGGCATAAGCGACACTATAAAAATGAGCGATTTAAATACGAAGACTAACAGAATTTGAAGAATTAATAAAAAAAGATTGAAGAAAACCTTTTTAATTATCACTGAAATTACTCACCTTTATAATTAACTCACCCTTTCCGTTGTAATTTTGTCGAAACGCGAACTATATTTTCAGTGCAATACTGTCGCTTGTGACGGTAGTGAACAGACTTGACAAATTCTGTTCAGTCGAAATTGTCGCTTACGCAACTTTGAATTGAAATACAGGAAAATTCGTAAATTTTTTGGACTAAATCGAACGTTCTACTTAGAGAAGGTACTTAAGACAATTCATTGCAACTAAAAACTCAATTTTTGAAAAAATGGCGCTTACGTCGTTTTGGCTTGAACGCGTCGATTTTATATAAGAAATTTTCGGTTAAATGACTTATTTTGATGAGTTCTTCATATGTCAAAAGAAAAGCCTCACCCTAAAATACACTGTATATATAAAGAGAAGAGCTTTAGCTTGAAGGCCAATAAAAGGGTTTGTTGGTTCGTGCATGAAATAAGTCAACAAAATATAAAATTAGTAGTTACCTATACCTACAGCCTGCATATTCTATCGTTCCTTGGTACATGCTGATCCGATGTGACAGAAGATATAATATTTTGGTGAGAGACCTGGCTATAGGAACCTACTCAGATATATGAGCATAATTTCGATAAAAATTCGATTCAGCATAAACTAATGGTTTCTTGATTCACATCGATATCATGAAGAATCCTTCTTCAATAAAATTACTCATAAAAACCATGATCAGTATTGGGAAAGTGGGAGCTTGAAAATGAATAGAAAATTTAAAAAAATAAATCTTTTATTAATCAGTTCTGAGTTAAACAAGGGGGTATACATTTTGAGTAGTGATTCCACAAGAATTCTTTCCACGGACCATCTTATAATATCCAGAGTCTCCCCATTTGTCCCCCCAGGAGTTCTTGATGAGCCAGTAGTCGAGGCCATTCTCTGAACCGTATCCAACAGCTAGAACAGCGTGGTTCACTACCTTATCACCACAAGAAGCATCATCCAAGACTCCACCTTTATAATCGCCCAATCCTTCAGCAGCAACAATAGCGATTGATACTGGTCCAACTGTGCCCACAGCGTTAAGGAGATCGTTTTCAGTTTGGGGTACTCTTACGTAATCAGCGGCGTAGACGATTTTCCTGAATGGTTGACAAGGGCCTTGAACACCAGTGTAAGGATATTCATCTTCGAGGGTAATTCCATTGTCCTTGACGAATTGTAAGGCACCACTCACGACACCTCCACGACATCCAAAACCGTAATTTTCCTGTGGGACACAGTCCACCAAGTTCTGTTCGCTCAGGGACAGAAGTCTGTTATGTTTGATTTGGACTGCTCCTTCCAAAGTACCAGTCTAGAAGCATAAAATTTATATGATGACTATGAATGGGTAATGGATTGTTCAAAGAATATATTTGAATTGTTGCTACTGTTTGGTATAATTGATCTAGTTGACGTGCTGATTACACATCAATCATGTAGCATTTCCCCGAAATATAAAAAATTTTAATGGGTAAAATTTGATAGAGTCCTTCTAGCTTACTTACAGTACTGAAGGTCCAGCAAGATCCACAGGCACCCTGGTTCTTCACTTCTGTAACGGCTCCTTTTTCTCTCCAATCGATGCTTTCAGGGGCAGTGAGTTTTGAACTGTTGTGAATAAGCGTATCGCCTTGGAATTCCATAAATTTGTATTTGTTAACGTAGCTGCTGAATTCTTCACGAGTCCAGTCGGAGAATGGAGTGAGACCTTTGTACCAACTGACTTTTCCTTCGGCGTAAAGTTTGTTGTGTGCTTCGATTTCTTCGAGTTTTTGCTTGAACAGGGAGAAACGGTGACGGTGTTCTACCAGAGACCTGTAGGATTTGCTGAATTCTTTCTATAAATAAAAAAATCTTCTGTAAACAGAATTTCTTCATTCCTACTCGATTCATGAGATCTGCGTGGATCATATATTTATTGGAAAATTTTACCTGATAGTCCTGGTATTGCTCGAGGGCTTCTTCGTCAGTAATGGCTTGGCAGCCAATAATAATGGCTAGTAAGCAAATTGCGTATTTCATTCTGCAAGGGAAAATATGATTCGAATCAAAATATCAAAAAAAAAATATTATAATTTGAGTGCAGCAGAAAATTCCAGTAGAATGAAAATTATGTAATAATTACCTGAGGAGTTGCTTGATTGAATATAATGCTACGACCAGAAAGTTCTCTCCTTATATACTGTTCAACCTATCGGTCTCCTTCATATCAAGCCATTGAAAAAAATATTTCATTGATTTTTATCGAGATGAAGTAGATAAAATTCAAAATCTGAAACTAGTATCAAGATCAATCTTGAGTGGATTCGAGTGTAATTTGTCTGAATTTTTTTTAATCAAAAGTGGAGTACCCAAATTGATAACCCAAAATAAATTTTTATCTTATTTGATGAATTGAGTTTTTCCTGGTGTTGAATAAATCAGGATATGAGTAAATCATTGATTTTCATGTACTGTCGCTTATTGGGTAATACGTATTCCGTTTTCTGTTAGAACTATGTGAAAGAGGAAAATACTCAAATAATAAAAAAGTCTCTGGAGAAAAATAATGTTCAACGTATAGTTCAAACATATAATTCTATACCTTCAATTTGATTTCTACGCCATGAAGGTTCACGACGCACGCGCATAGCGATAACCAGCGCTGGATTTAGGTGGAACGAGGACTACACTTCTGTATATTCATTTGCTCAATTCTATATTTATAATTTCATAAGTTTAAATCATTCAGTGTTCTCCGTCCATTTCGATAAAAAACATAGATCCTAGAAAGATTTTTAGGATCCCAAATTTGTTTTTCCTTATATCTCTATGTCCCTCACAGTTAATTTCCTCCCAATCTGTAGGATAGAAATATACTGCTCCACAAGAGTTAGGGATATCTTATTCAATCGTTTTTAAAAGTATGTAATCTTCGAGAAAATCGCTGTTAAATCATTTAAAACTCAATAACAACTTGAATCGATCCAATAAAAATCAGTATGAGACATTTCGTCAATCTGGTCGCCTTTTTTCTGAAGTTTGCTTCTTTGCATATGCTTCATATGAATGTTCTTATTTTGAAATGAAGTCAGTTTATCAACGCTCCTGACTTCACGTGAGTGCTTTAGGTTTGAACTCATTTTTCTCTTTTTTTATGTATTTTGAGGTCAATTTGGCCAATCACATATTACACTTCGGGAGTGATTGATGTTTTTGAAGTGTTTTTGAGAAAACGCTTTTTTGTAAGCTACATATTTATTGACGTATTGATAAATAATAATTACATTCATAAACATAAATGATGATCTTATTGCTATACGTCCTATATTCAGTAAATCAAGTGGTCAAATGTGAAACTTATTTTCCCATTTGAATTTCAAAGAATGACACTGCTCAAAGCAATTGAGAACCCCGATTATGTTTGTGATCAACCTCACAATATACGCGAAAAAAGTGAAATTTCTTATTCAATGAGTTGAACAATTTCAATCCTACAATAGCAATAACAGATCTATTAATTTTTGCCATTTTAAAAACAGCTCAATCACCCTCGTAGAGATTGCTATAAGCTAGAAATTGTGTGCGTTACTTTCTACCCACTCTGTTAAATGAAACTGTCCCATGTCTGTATACGAGAGATATTTGAAAAAAAAAATATTATAGTTCTCATTTGAGTAGAACAAGGCAAAGCAACCAGTTTCAGAGCTTGTATCTGTCGGTCTGTAAGTAAATTCGTTTGCGTATCACGCATAAACTACTACGAAGAATTTTATGCGGTTTTCACTGCTCAAATCTGGTGTTATTTTTACGCCCTTAAGTCATTATTATCGAGCCCTGCGCTACCTGGTCTATACAGGGTGTTTGACCATGAACCGGACAATCATATAGCCGTGTAGATGGTATCGGGGAAGTCATTTTTGCCTTATGACATATACCCTGTTTTCGACGCATAAGCGAGATACAGGATACAGGGTGTTTAATATCAACTTTGAGCAATATTCTGATAACTGTGGTGAGGTACGCGTGACATTCGAAATAACGGTTTCTAGTCATATCTTAGTATTTTGCAGGGCTCGATTCAAATGTGACGTAGAATTCTGAAAAAAAATTCAGATTGGCGGAAAACCTGCAAAGTTGGAATTTTTCTTTCTCGTTTGCCACTTTGGAAAGCACATTTTCAACGTATTAGATTTTCTAAGACTTTCCGTAAAAAAATTTTTCAAAATTCGAACTCAACTTTTTTTTTACATGTCTTCAGTGAAAAAAATTCGGCCGAAATTGTTGGAATTTTTCATGGTTGAACTATTTTCCATTCTGAATACTGGGGTGAAAACAGAATCAAAAAATATCGATTGGTTTTTTTTTGTAGCCTTGCAAAGATTACGCTCGGACTCGGAGTACTTTCATAATTTTTATTTAAAAAACTGGAAGCCGTAGGAAGGCCAAAATTGGGCTAATGGAGTGATTGGATTGAATTTATCGTGATCCTTTACATTTCTGTTACCAAAGCAACGCTAATAGATCGAAAGTGGGGAGTTCGATTCTCACCGAATTTTTTTGAAAAAAAAATTTTTTGGTTTATAAATTCATATTTCTATCCGGGTTATTCTGGAAGTCCATTAGCCTAATTTTGACCTTCCTTCGGCTTCCAGTTTTTTTAACAAAAATTATGAAAGTATTCCGAGCGTAATCTTTGGAAGGCTACAAAAAGAAAATCAATCTATATTTTTTGATTCTGTTTTCACCTCAGTATTCAGAATGAGAAATTGTTCAATCATGAAAAATTCCAACAATTTTGGCCGAATTTTTTTTCACTGAACACATGTAAAAAAAAAGTTGAGTTCGAATTGTGAAAAAAATTTTGTACGGAAAATATTAGAGAATCTAGTACGTTGAAAATGTGCTGCTCAAATTGGCGAACGAGAAAAAAAATTCCAACTCTGCAGGTTTTCCGCCATTTTTAATTTTTTTTTCAGGATTCTACACTTCATTTGAATTGGGCCCTGCAAAATACTAAGATGTGACTAGAAACCGTTTTTTCAAATGTCACGCGTAACTCACCACAGTTATCAGAATATTGCTCAAAGTTGACATTAAACACCCTGTATCTCGCCTAAGCGTCGAAAACGGGGTACCTACATGTCATGAGGCAAAAATGACTTTCTCGATGCCATCTACACGGCTATGTATGTTTGTCCGGTTTATGGTGGAACATCCTGTGCATCTATGTACCTTTTTTTTTTAAACAGGTCCTTTATATTACTTTATCCTAAAAGCAAATCGAACCAAACAAGAAGATACCATTTTAGCGAATGCAAATTATTCTTTTTCTTTGGAGTTTTATTTGTGAAATGTCACTAAGAAAAAAAACTCCAGTGTAAGCGAGAACTGTAAACATTGTAACCTTCTGAAATTGTAAAGCTTTTGTTTGCAATCGAACTCTGTGTTTTTAATATTCTGAATGAACAATTTATTACTTCTTTTAGATTTTTGATCTGGGTAGTTTTCTGATGATCCAGGATTCGAATCCGTGTCAGGTGGAAACATTCTTGTGACACGGAAAAATCTAGTAATCTTTAGATTTTTCGAAGAGTCGAACGCCCAGTATTTTTGAAACTAAGCGTTTTTGGGTCTATGTTTTCCGTCGAGTGTTGAAGTACTGCTAGTAAAAATTATACCATCCTATATTGTTCTCTGAGATTTCATTTCTTCGCATAGTTGGGTGAACAAAAAAAAATTCATTTGCCCAAATAATTTTATTTATCATTGATAAACTCCATTCATTCGATATTTTGACATATTAAACGGTGGGATATCTTGCTTGTATAGCAATACTGCAGGAGTTTTTTCCACGAATCATTTTCCAGTAACCAGCATCACCCCATTGCGCGCCCCATGAGTTCTTCATTATCCAGTAGTCCTTTCCATTCTCTGATCCATAACCAACAACCAAGACACCATGATTGATTTGACGACCAGCGCATGAAGGATCATCCAAAATACCACCCTTGTAGTCGCTCAAGTTTTCGGTAGAGACAATAGCAGCTGATACAGGTCCCACAGTACCTACAGCTTTTAGTAGATCGCCTTCATTCGCGGGCACTCTGACGAAACCAGTGGCGAAGACAGCAGGATCGAAAGATTTGCAGTCACCTTGGATTTCGGTGTAAGGATAGCTCTCTTCCGAGGCAATTCCATGGTAGCGTACGTATTGAAAAGCTCCGATGGTGGTTCCGCCATTGCATCCAAAGCCGCTATAGTCTTCGGTTGCACAGTCCATAAGGTTCTGTTCGCTCAAGGATACTAGTGTTCCTTTTTTCAGCTTGGCTGCACCTTCCAAAGCACCAGTCTGGAATTAAAGCTCGAAGAATAATCACCATTGCATTTTTTTTGTCAGGCAGATGAACATGAGTAAGTTGTCCGTTTTATTAACATATCTCCACAATCAAGATTATAAAGTACTTTGGCAATAGGTGTGAAGAAATGAAATATTTGGCACGCATTGATTCACAAGTAATTCGATCGAAAATGATGTGGGAGAAAAAATTGATAATGTGGCAAGAGAACGATCAAAAAAAGATGAGGTTGCATCAACTGCCATCGGCAGAATAGTTTTTCTTTAATCTCCTCCCAAATAATTACCCTCTTGTTGAAAACTGATTCAACTCTCTTCGGAAATTTTTAGAACATCCTTGATGTCATACAAGATACTGAAGTTCCTTAGAACTCTAGGACGAGGGCTAACATTAAAAGTTTGATGACTAGGACAGCTCTGATGGAAGGCACCATAGTTCTTAAGGCCGTAGAACATTCAACACCCTTATGTCATTGAACTATGGGATTTTATGAAAATGGCATTTTTGTTGAAATTGTGTATTTTGAAGCAAATACTTACAGAACTGAAGGTCCAACAAGATCCGCACATTCCCTGATTTTTCACCTCGCTAACAGCACCAGCCTGTCTCCAGTCTACGCTGGCAGGGGCAGTTAAATTTTCACCATCGAAGAATGTCTCCTGACCAACGTAAATTTGGTATTCGTATTTGTTGATGTAGCTGTTGAATTCTTCGCTCGTCCAGTCGGAGAATGGAGTGAGTCCTTTGTACCAACTGACTTTACCTTCATCGTAAAGTTTGTTGTGCTCTTCGATTTCCTGAAGTTTCTGCTTGAATAGGGAGAAACGGACACGGTGTTCGACTAGGGATCTGTAGGATTTACTGAACTGCTCCTGTGGATCGAAGAATACCAATTTTGTACTGAATTTCAATTGGAAAATTGGAAACCATGATGTACCTAAATATCATGGAGTTTCCATTCAAATTGGACTGCTTATACATATTATGTTATTTTACTTTGGTAGGTATTTTATGATGCTAGAAGTGAATCAGTAGTTTTCTTTGTTCTCTTGGGAGCTACTTCTACCAAAACAAAATGTTTGAAAGATACACAGCTGAGTTTTTCCGTTGTATTCTTGAATGCGAATGTACCCACAAGAAAATCTGCTAACAAGGTGGATGAATGTGTGCCAAAAAAACTGGACTTCGAGTCACAGCTTTTTTTATATTTTCGAAGTATGTATTTCGTTAGTAGCCAAGGACATAATAAGTCTTTAAAATATGTAGGTAATTTGAACGTTTTCTGAATTCCGTTTAATATTATATTGGTAGGTGCCCTTCGGGCAGTTGCTTCCCAAGATATCACTCATTTTAATTTTCGATTTTTTTTTACCTGATATTGTTGCCATTGTTCAAGTGCTTCATCATCAGAAATCGCTTGGCAACCAAGGACTAAAGCTAGTAGACAAACTGTGAACCTCATCTTTTTCTGAAAGAGTGGGAATGAATGTTAAAATATATGACAAACATTTCGAAATAATTTGGAAGAAATAGAAACGATGAATCGTCCTAATACACAATGTTCATGTTTACATTTAATTCGCGGATGATATTAAATTAGACTTCTAACTGATACTTACCGGCAGATAAAATGATTTGATCTCATCCAGAAAATTGTCTTCTTTTATATCAGAATCAATTTGCACAAATATCTTCGATTCAATCTCCAGTTTGATAATTCGCCAAAAAACAATTTTTTATCCGTTCCTATTTATTATTACTATCTGTCCAAACTTATCAATCGAAGTGACAAATTGAATAGGTAAGAGCAGTGGTGGCTCATCAGAGGAGGCAAGAAAGGCTAAACCTCCCCTAAAATCCTTATTGCTCCAGTTCTCTGCTCACTCGAAATATTATTGAATGCATATATCTACGATTTTATACATATCTTCACAAGCAAATGGACGTAAAATTTCCGTTCTACGACTACCATCACAAGCGAAAGACCAGGAGACATACGTAGACGGAAAAGAGAGAAGAGTTTCAATTGAAATAGCCATGCAGGCAACCTGCGATGGGAGGCCGTCATCCCTTGATGCTTGGGTTGCATAAATTCAGTATTGGTGGTGACATCGTGAAATTCTTTCAGTGTTTTGATTTTCCAGATGGACGAAATGAAATAACTATATGACGATATCATATTTATGTAAATTGAGTTCTGATTAATTTTTTAAATATAGGAAATGAGTTGTGCGTGGTAAAAACTTTAGCCAGGCCTACTCCGAATTATATTTCTCTGAAAACCGAGAATCGGCAATGTGAATGGTTATGTAATAATAATAATAATTTGGGTTTAGCTGGACAATGAGATATGGTTTTGAAAATGATTCACAATGAAGATGTTTCTTGAAGCATGGCATCTTTATTAACTTGAAAAAAATTGACATAATCCGAGCATGTCGCAGAATTTTTTCTTCATTTCATCTTCAAATAATATCCTTGATTTCAATTCCTCCATAACTGTTACAAATAGAAATACATTAAAAAAACAGTTGTTATAGGAACTGCTTTGCATCATAAGTGGCCAGGACATGTGAAAAATGAATGAATTTTCACAAGGTAGAGTTCCACATTATCGATATGGGATAATCATTTTTCTAGATAATGATCTCAATGAAGCATTTGCTATCAAAAATTCCCAAGAATGTTTGTTTATCATTATCGACCTTAATTTGACAGATTTTTTTTTATCTCAATTCCTTCCGAGTGTAGACTATTAAGAATAAGTTCGAATTATTTGGATATATGAAATGATTTCAGCGGGTCAAGGTGTTCGAATTTTAGGACAAATTTCAAGGAGTTCCTGAAGTGATATTGTAGTTGTAGTTGTGAACTACCTGTTAATCATCGTGTACCTACTTTAACTACTTCGAACAAAAATCGACATGAGAATTAATCAAAAATCTGAAATGGTTTCACTGTCGAAATCATGAGATTTCAAATGAGATGAATGTAAGATTGATATTATGATTCAACTTTGATTTAGGAGATTGAAATATATTTTTCTCAAAAGAAAAACAATTCACATATTTCATAGAAACTTTCTCAGAAATAATATTTTGTTCCACGACTATTAAAAAAAGTATGTACACGTAATGCACCTATTTTTCCAAGCAGTGTGACACTGGAGCGCATCCAGTATTAATGGTGGAAATTCTCCCCCCTTACCAGTAAAAAATTGTGACTACTGAATCTTTGTACTGAAAATACATGGAAGGATATACAGGTTGTGACATCTAAAGATTCGGAAAATTGCTGGAACCCGTCCATTTTATTCTTGACTGGGAAATTTTTTCACATAAAAACCATCATCACGTACCTAAGTTCATCCTCTGCGCACCAACCCTGACCTCTTAAATTTTAACAGGGAAGATGGGTCGTGTTGATATATATTCAGCAGGAGCTGAATACCTATGACGTTTTCTCAAGATCTGATTTTTCGTTTACGTAATATTCATACTACCTAATTCTCAAATGTTTGTACTCCAAGTTCTGCAATATTCACTTGAATATTATTTTGATTGAAAAACGATATAGAATCAATATTTTTCGAATGAAACCTTATCTATGAAATGTGATTTCCTTTCCTAATTTTTTCTCCATTTTAAAATTTTCCTACCAAACTGCTCTAGACATAACAGAGATATCCAACAGATGGCGCAGTATGGACTCAAAGTGTGATATACAACCCACCCATTTCATTGTTGTATTATATGTGTATAAGGCTTTCGATTTCTTGAAAAAATTTCGTCTGCTCGTATACAGGATGAGCAGTAATTGATGTATAAACCGTAACCTGTGTGGGGGCATCACGTTTGAACAGAAGATTTTAAATGATACTGGGTAAAAGTATCACGGTTTTTGAGTTTCCGGCTATTTCAGAAATTTAAAACAAAATCATACTTCCACTCATTCTTTTCCATGACATAATAACAGATCAATGATTATTGACAGTCCATTTTTGAACTCCCTACTCTTTGGCCATGTTGTTTCTGTCCATTTTGTCTGATATTAAAAAAATCAAAAATCGAGTTATTTGATAGGACTCTACAAAATGCAAATATTCGATAATGAATTACCAGTATTTTCTACAGGAAAAATATTCAATAACAGGGAATCAATTTTTTCAAACCAAAGCAAAAAAATTTTGTGAATTAGTGAACAGGAAATATGTAATTTTTCGGATTCTTGAACCAAAATCTCAATAAATATATAGTATTTGAACGAAAATCATGAAAACAGGTGGATGGGACGAGGCGGACATCAGTCATGGGCGGCCCGCCAGAACCCCAGACTCAAATCAATTAGATTTTTTTTATACTAACTGAATTTTTTTGTCGATTTTGATTATTTTGTGGATTTTGAGAGAATTTTTCCGAATAACAGTGCCTCGCCAAAAAAAAAAGGTTCTGGGGTAAAACAGGGGACTTCTTTGTCACATGGTGGTAACTCTAAATTGTAATAATGGCTATGCCAAATTTCAGTTGAATATTTCGTGAAATGCAAATATGTACTATCATTGAGTTTAAATATATGTATATTTGAACTCAATGGTACTACGAAGAAAGAAATTGAAAAAAATTCGAACTTCATCCCCTCGTATCTTGAAAACGAAAAGTTCGCGGTTCACGATGATAGGACTTTTTTTCTTAAATTTATGCTGGAAATCTTTCGTCTCCATTTGTACTTCAAATTCGGGAACAGGAACAGGAATATGTAATTGATTCTCCATTGCTGATCAGAAATCAAAATTTGTAAATCATATAATTTATTATAAGCGTTTTCCGGAATCGAATAAATCAAAGTTATTTTTAATTCAGTTTGGACGTAATTGTTTTCTCTCGGGTGAAACCAATACTTTATTTTTTGGAGCTTTCCTGCAACACCATGCAGGTCCGTATTGAAAAAAAGAAAAATCAAAATGACAGAATTTACTTTTCTTATGATATCTCAATAACCGGCCCTGATAATCTCGATTTGTTTGAACTGCTTGAGAATGCTTTTTAATGCAACTTTTTCCCTATTTGACCGACCTTCTAACTCTTATGGTTTAAAAGTTACCAATACAATCCCATTATAAAAGTGGCCACTTTCTGAATAATTTATTGAGAAATACTATTTCATGGAACCGTTCCAGTTGCACGCAGTTTCATAAAACCGATTTCTCGCTTCGTATTGTTTCTAAAATTCATGGTAATAATTTCAAATGAGTCACTTTTGTTGAAAAATATATTCACAGATCATGTTATAGAATCTCAATAAAAATATAACGTTTATAAAACAGGGTATATGGCATATAATGCAATACTGCACAATTTGAGTCCCCTAGCCATTCTATAGTATCCTGATTCCCCCCATTTTGGCCCCCATGAGTTTTTTATTATCCAATAATCTTCGCCATTCTCAGAACCATATCCAACAACCAGCACGCTGTGGTTGGTCTGTCTGTTTTCACATAAACCGTCGTACAATATGCCACCCTTGTAAAGGCTAAGGTTTGCAGTGGACACGATGGAAACGGCAATAGGACCAACGGTTCCTACAGCCTTCTTGAGGGCTTTTTCACTTTTAGCCACCGTCTTGTAATCTTTGGCCTGGACGACTGGAGTGTATGGCCTACAGCTACCTTGTGCTGCTTCGTAGGGATATTCGCTCTCACTGGCAATTCCGTATTTCATGGAGAACAAGAAAGCTCCGGCTGTTGGACCTCCGTTGCATCCATGTCCGTTGTATTGGCTGGTGACGCAGTCTATTATATTCTGTTCACTTAGGGAGATGAGTTTACCAGTAGCTAATTTGGCTGCTCCCTCCAAAGCCCCTGTCTGAGTATGTCAAAATTAGGATATCATCATACTACATCATACTAACTCTCAGTTGCAAGAACGATTCATTAAATCAGCATTAGTTGTGCTTTAAATTTAATGGTTTCATTATTTTAATTTCTATTGCAAGACGCTGATTTTTTTATGATTTACATTTCATTAGTTAATGCCTTGATAATGGAATCATTAAAAGAATTATGACATTTATACCGTGAAATCACTACGAACTACAGAGTAAATAAAAATATTATAGAATATCTTTAGTTACATCTATGTCACAACCTAAATAAATTCTTCTTCTTCAAAGGCGATAGCAAAATTGTGAAGAACTGCTGTAGTTACAATCACATTCAATATTGTATTAATTTTTTTAAGTTATTCCTTTTTGAATGCAAGGAAATCTACGCTTCCACACCCCTATTCCTCTCTCCACAGTATTTCTTGTATTTCATTATAGTTTTCTTCAGCCGTGGTGCGGGGATTTAGCAATGGAGTTAATAGAAATCTCTTACAAAAATAACCACTATCACCCAATAAATAAAAGTTTTTTTCATATAAACATTCTTATTTTCAGTCTAGCATCTGACAAAATTTGTACATTAATGGAAAAGTAGCCTTTCCTACACCTGAAGGACTCTGCTAAGTTTCCCCCGGGTGAATTAATTTTTACGTGGGTTCAATCAATGGTTCCCATCACCCTTGGGAAACCTGCAATTTCGAAAAATTTTTGCGCAACCTGGTGGCATTCACGTAGATTTGGCATCACTATTTGATTGTGACCTAGGCTTGAAATAGTTTCAGTCACTTTTTGAATAATCCGGCATTTAGTAGATTTGTTACAGCCTACCAAATCTCCTAGAACAGCTTGCAATGAACCTGTTGCATAAAATCTTAGGGTTATGAGTAATTGCGTTCTAGCATCAATGGATTTGGATCGCCTGGTTTCGGGTGCAATTAGGTGCCTTATTTTGCTCAAAATATGCGCAATACAGGCTTTATTGAACCTGAATCTGGCTCGGAACTCTTCGTTTTCGTAATCATTCCATAAGTCTTTTCTATCCGGTATATTTCTGCCTGTTGTTTCTTCATCGGATATAGTGAGAAAGGCTGGACATGCTAGAGTCATTTGACATCACGAATTAATACCTTTTTTTTTAATTTTCTTCAATTTGTTCGCCAAAAAACAATAAAACGTATTACTTGTGAAGGAAATTACAATTAAATGTGAGTTTAATGACACAAACTTATGCCATTAAATTTAAAGCGATGAAGTGTCAAAATAATCCTCCATTTGAATCAAAAATTGTTTCTTGCAACACGAAATTTTGATAATGGCGAAATAATGGAGGTTAGAAATTAAATTAAATGAACAACTAATGTTTCCATTAAATTTGGTTTCCTGCAACAGAATACAATGTTTAATGTGGCATTAAGATTTTAATGACACTTTTAAATAATAATGGACGTTCCTGCAACTGGGTGTAAGTCATTCAAACCATATTACTTAAATATACAGGATCCTGCAATAATGCGTTCTTCTTCCATAGCTGCCGAACCAGACATTTCAGAGATTTCGTTGGAAAGTAGACCTCTTGTACCGTTATTTCTGCATCTCAGGAAATTATTTTCTGATATACAGGGTGTCCCTGATAAATGTTATTCAACAAATGGATGATTTTTTTAATGGATCACCCCATATATTTTCACATATTTTCAATGACCTTCATTACCTCTCTAATGACGCAAAATCTTAGGGACATTTTTCCAACAGTTCAGATCCTATTCGATGAAAACTGCAAAAAGGTGAGGGAAAAGCATTTCAGTAAAAGTCTTCTGACGATTTCCAGGAGCGATGCTGACATGAATTTGAACTAAAAGTTATTTAACTGAAGGATTTGCTTTTACATGGTTCCCAAACGATCAACCTGTCATATACAGGGTGTCCGTTATTAAGGTCCAAATGTGAAGAACTGAAAATTATTATTTCTCGATTTTTTCGAATAGAACACCCTGTATTTTTTCCACAATTATGTAGAAAATTCAATACCTTACATTTTCTCTGAAGTAATCTCAGGATTATTTTAACTCCCGCATCCAGCAGACACGAAAAATGATATCGCAACTGGAAATTTTATTCAAATAATAACATAATAAAAACTAACATTCAAAAGAAGTTAAACAATGAAATAAACTGAATGAATAATTATTGACAAACTTCAAAACCATCCCAGAATCATACTTCCTGAGCATCATCATAAAAATGATATTTCTTTTCCGTACAAGCAATACATATTGATCACGTATTCAACCTATTATATCAGTTTTTATCGGCTTTCCAAAAAAAATATTGATCAAGTTATTGCTACTTAGAGCTCGAACATACTTTCGAATACAGTGAATCAGTATGAAGTAACCTTAGGATTATTTTAACCTCCACATCCAGCAGACACATTCAGATAATAACATAATAAAACTAACGGACATTCAAAAGTGGTTAAACAATGAAATAAAACTAAATGAATAATTATTGACAGACTTCTTAACCTTCCCAGAATCATATTTCCTGAGCATCATCATAAAAATGACATTTCTTCTTCGTACAGCAATTCATATTGATCACGTATTGAACCAATTAAGTAAGTACATCAGTTTTTATCGGCTTTAAAATATTGATCAAGTTATTGCTACTAGAGCTCAAAGATACTTTCGACTACATTAAATCAGAAGGAATTTTTGTTTCATATCGGGATATTGGGCAGCATAAGTTCGACCTCCTTAAAAAACAGGTTCTGTGGCACTGCCCTAACATGAAAATCATATCAACCATCCTATTTTTTCCAAAAATTCATATTGATTCACTGTATTCGAAAGTATGTTCAAGCTCTGAGTAGCAATAACTTGAACAATATTTTTTTTGGAAAGCCGATAAAAACTGATAATATAATATGTTGAATACGTGATCAATATGTATTGCTTGTACGGAAAAGAAATATCATTTTTATGATGATGCTCAGGAAGTATGATTCTGGGATGGTTTTGAAGTTTGTCAATTATTATTCATTCAGTTTTATTTCATTGTTTAACCTCCTTTGAATGTCCGTTAGTTTTTATTATGTTATTATTTGAATAAAATTTCCAGTTGCGATATCATTTTTCGTGTCTGCTGGATGCGGGAGTTAAAATAATCCTGAGATTACTTCAGAGAAAATGTAAGGTATTGAATTTTCTACATAATTGTGAAGAAAATACAGGGTGTTCGATTTGAAAAAATCGAGAAATAATAATTTTAAGTTCTTCATATTTGGACCTTAATGACGGACACCCTGTATATGACAGGTTGATCGTTTAGGAACCATGTCAAGGCAAATCCTTCAATTAAAAAACTTTTAGTTCAAATTCATGTTACTATCGCTTTTGGAAATCGTCAGAAGTCTTTTACTGAACTGCTTTTCCCTCACCTTTTTGCAGTTTCCATCGAATAAGATCTGAACTGTTGGAAAACTGTCCCAAAGATTTTGCGTCATGAAAGAGGTAATGAAGGTCATTGAAAATATGTGAAAATACATATATGGAGTGATCCATTAAAAAAATCATCCATTTGTTGAATAACATTTATCGGGGACACCTGTATATCAGAAAATAATTTCCTGAGATGCAGAAATGAAGGTACAAGAGGTCTACTTTCCAACGAAATCTCTGAGATGTCTGGTTCGGCAGCTATCGAAGAAGAACGCACTATTGCAACAATAACACTCATATAATCTAGCATACTCACTGAAGAGAAAGACCAACAGGACCCGCATTGACCTTGGTTCTTCACTTCACTAACTGCCCCATGATCTCTCCAATCAATACTATCAGGAGCAGTAACTCCAACGTCTTCGAAAAGTTCTAGAGTCTCATTGAATCCTTGGAATTTATATTTGTTCAGATATTTCTCGAATTCTTCCTCAGTCCAATCAGCAAACTGTGTGATACCTTGGTACCAACTCACTTTTCCCTCATTGTATAGCTTGTTGTGTTCCTCTATCTTCTCGAGATTCTTCCTGAATATCATGTATCTTCGTCGACTTTCTACTGGGGATCTGTAAGATTTTCCGTACTCCACCTAGACACAGTGGCATTTTGGAAGAATCTGCAAACATTGCATCTCAAAAAGTTTCGAAAAATAGTTACCTGATAATCCTGCCACTGCTTCAAAGATACTTCGTTGGAAATTGCTTGACAGCTGATGAAAAAAGCCAGTAGGAAAAGAAATGCTTTCATCTTTACTTCCTACAATTATTTTTCGAGGATCGAAGTTATAGGGAAATCAAAAAAATAAGTGAATTTGTCCCCGATAGAAAATGTTTTGATCCATTTTTTCCACTTGAAATCAGATTATTTTTCGAGTGGATTTCTCGATCGAAAGTGGATTATCAAATGTACCTACTGAAAGTGGCTCATCCAACTCTCACCTTGAAATTATTCTTATTTTGGAGATAGTTTTAAAAGATATTAGGTTTTGTTATGACGGAAAAATTGAATTATTCGTCGATTAATGTTTCAGATAGCTTATCGACTAAAGTGAAAAACAAGATTTTCATCATTTTTACATTATATAGTATATAGTAAAAAGGGGTTACAGTTCACTGCGACCTTAAGGTCTATTGTGCCCCCTGACAGAGCTGTTATCATCGTGCCTCCTACAGCTCGCCCTCCAGTTCCAGAGATTTGATGAAATCCAGAATCTGGGACGGTTTCAAGGAGGATAACTCCCCACTTCTACAAGTTTCTTGTCCAAAGCACTCTTTCCTTTGGCTTGCAATGGCATAGCATTCCGTAATCAGGTGAATAGGAGTTTCTTCCTCCTCCCCACAGAATCTACACTCATCAGTGTCTGATAAACCCATTCTCAACAGATGCTTTTTTAGGCGACAATGTCCTGTGAGAAAGCCAGTGAGTAGGTGAAGTTGGTTTTTACTGAGATCCAGATATTTTTTGGATCTAGCAGTTTCAAAGTTCCGGAGGAACTTTTTGGAGTGATCCATCCCTGGGAGATTCCGCCAGAGTTTTTCTCTTTCGGTTTTCTCCTTCAGCATAAACTCCTTCTTATAGGTGCATTTTCCTATACCACAGAAGGGTTCTGGGCCAGTGAGGGGTATTTGTGCGCCCTTTCTGGCCAGTGTATTGGCCTCTTCGTTTCCTACGATTCCCGAATGACCGGGAACCCAGATTAAAGAGACCTTATTCTTCTTGCCTACCTCATTGAGTTTGTTTCGGCACTCCCAAATCAGCTTTGAGTCAATGACGTAGGAGCTCAGTGCTTTAATAGCAGCTTGACTATCTGTATGAATAGCTATATCGCACTTCTGATAGTTTCTTTCTAGATTTATATCTAGACATCTTGCGATTGCAAGTATTTCCGTTTGAAGGACGCTTGTACAGGAGCCTAACGATAGTGCACACTTGGTACTTGTCCCGTATATCCCAGCGCCAGCTCCTGTAGCGGTTTTAGAACCATCTGTATACCATTTCATTGTATTTTCTTTGAGATTGTAGTTGGTGTATTCCCTTTCCCAATCCTCTCTTTTACTTAGCAGTGTACTGAAGTTCTTCTCAGTGCTTACTTTCTTGATCATTACATCACTAGGAAGGTTTGCAGATGAGGTGTAGTCATTCAGTGAGGACCAAGCTCTCTGAAACCTGACTCTCTCATTGCCTGCTCCTTCTTTAGATACTCTGAGGATGGCCTCATGGGCTACCCTATCAATCACTAGATGTAGAGGTGTGAGGTCTGTGATGATCTCAAGCGCCCTGGTTGGGCACGTTCTCATAGCTCCCGTGATGCACACACAGGCAAGCCTTTGTACTTTGTCGAGCATTTTCCTCGTACTTGCCTGACTTGCCTTAGCAAACCAGGCTACTGCCCCATATGTGACTATAGGTCTTACAATCATGGCGTACATCCATCGCAGTATTTTTGGGTTACAGCCCCAGTTCCTGCCGCATAGACGCCTGCATGCCATCAGAGCTCTCTTAGCTCTGCCAGTAGCATTATCAACATGCTTATTCCACAGAAGTTTGCTATCTAGTGTTATTCCTAGGTATTTGACTTCAGACCCCCACTCCAAGATATTTCCGTTTAATACTAACGTTTTCATGGCTGGAAGTTTCCTCTTCCGAGTGAACGGAATCAATGTGGTCTTGGTTGGGTTGATGTTAAGCCCCACTGACAAGCACCACTGCTCAATGATTCTAAGGCCCTTCTGCAATAGGTCGCAGAGAGTGCCTTCGAATTTGCCTCTAATTATTAGTACTATGTCGTCAGCATAGCCTACACATTCGAAGCCAAGCTCCGTTAGCCTGTGTAGAAGTTCATCCACTACCAGGCTCCATAGGAGGGGGGATAACACCCCACCCTGAGGTGTTCCACGAGTAGCTTTGACGAAGACGGATTCCTCACCCATCGATGTCTCAGCTATTCTCGTCGTTAACACCTCATACATCCATTTTAAGATGGTATTATTCACTCATTTTCACATTATTGAACGAAAGCGTAATCTTTTTGCCCAAATGTCTAAAATTTTCTACTTTTGAAACGAAAATAATATTAAAGACAGTTTCAACAAAGTTCCTGAACAGAAATGTCAAAACAACATGGCAACAATGGCAAAACTTCTTTTTATAAGTTTTCAAACTAACAGCGCCTCACTGAAAAGGATTTCTTGGAGTGAAACAGGGGACAGTGTCACCATGTTGATTAGCAATCGAAATTGGTATACCACATGGTGCGAACTCTGAATAGACCTTTCCAGAATTACCTGTGTAATGCTAAGTAGTGCTAAGAATGAATATTATTGGTCGTCAAAATTTCCCCCCTTAAATCGTTGACATTTGACAATTAATATTATTATTTCACGCAGTCGACTTTTTGGATATGGATGTTATTTGTTGAATTGTTTATCGAAAATCTAAATTATATTATGCCTCAACAATGTTGTGTTACTAAGTGAGGGTCACGGTACGATAAAAACAGTAGAATCTAATTTTATTGCTTCCCTCTCTCTCTTTCTCTTCTCTCTCGCACTAAGGTTTGCGCATCTTTTAAAGCTGCCCACAAGTTGCGCATGAAATATACCTGTTTCTCTCTCATTCTGGTTTAGTTCACATCTTTCATCTTTGTTCTACGTATTCTGGAAAGGTCTATTGCAATGGTTTATGGGTCGCAATACTTTCGAGAGCCAATGTACCTAGTACCTACTTATATTTTCCACCAGAATATAGCCTTCAACCCTGATTTTTTTCTAGCATCCCGTCTCACTAATGACGGTGATGGAAAACTTAACACCTATGCTTCAATATCCCCGGTTTCAAATTTCCACTTGCCTAATTGGAACATAAAATAAACGCAGGCGGATGGCACAATTTGTGTATGATATTACGGGGTAACATATCATTTTCCCTGTTATCGCGTGAACTCATACAACAGAAATTGAAATACTCTAGAATCCAACTGTCTGTAATTAAAAGATTGAAGTTTTCATATTTATTAGCTTCAATAATAGTGTTACGAATTCAATTCGTTTTTCGGAGTGCATTGAGTTTCGCAGTAGATAATTGGGACGATGGAACCAACTCCAATGTGAGTGACTGCATTTAGATCATTTTTAATCCTTTTCATTATTTCCTCGCTCCTTGTTTTGCGGATTGAAGTACGTCAATCTAACAGCAGTGGACCAGTTCATCTTCCACTTTTATTTACATTGAGATTAATGATAATATTTCCAGATTCCTTTGTAACCCTTCAAAAGCTCACAGTGGTTAAGTGGTTAAGGAGATCGACTAAGCAAAGTTGCTATCCATAACAACTTTGCTTAGTGAATAGCCCCGCGAATTTGTTTCGGTTAAGTGGTTAGGCTTTGTTAATTTGCCCTTGCTCCACTGGGCACTGTAAATCTTCAAAACTCCTTTAAAAATGTTCATGTAAAAGACCTATAGCCAAAAGTTATTTCATATGATACAAAGGATTCCAACTTGCTGTGATAACTATCATTAAAAAAGTATCATTTCAGCATCGCATCCTTCACCATTTCAAGGTGTGAACTAACGTGTGGCAACGCAGCATTGGGTATGGCTCACTAGTAGATGCAGGGGATGGCCATGGCACTAAAAATTTAAAAAAATCCCTTTATAGTAGTTCAATAGATTCCTAATATTTCCTATGCAAGAAAATCTGATATAAAATCAATTAGCTAAGAACTAAGAAGAAAGCTACACCTATTCAATTGAAAGAAAATAAGACACAAATCATTTGCCATTATATACAGGGTGTATTTTAAGGTGGGGCTTTTCTTTTGACAGCCGATAGAACTCATAAAAATAAGTCATTCTACCGAAAATTCCTTATATGAAATGTTCAATTTAATAAATTTATAAAAAAGCGGCATATAGAAAAATGATCTGTTCTGCGCACTAGAATTTTTTTGCAAATTTGTTAGATAAGAAGACAAAAACAAGAAATGTTGAGGAGCAGGTGAGGAAGGAGGTTCGGACTAGTAATTTTCAGATTCACCTAGAAACTAGTAAATATTCTAGTTTCATTTTCTCGAAACAGGGGCATACTTCATGTGAAAAATTGTTGGTAAAATGACTTATTTTGATGAATTCTACCACCTGTCAAAAGAAAAGCCTCACCTTAAGATACACTCTGTATAATATCAATAATGACAAACGAAATGTGAATACGAATACGTCTCCCATAGCTAATATTTTCAAAGAAAATATTTCAAGTCTTCAACTCCTATAATGTCGGTAGAAAATTTCTATCAATTCATGCCACCCCTCCTGAAAAAAATCATTGCCCGGAAGATGTCATGACTAATGAGTATATCTACTTATTTTCCGTTGTTAAGAAATATTATCACAGGTGTTTGTCAAACTGTAAGGGCGGGTTGTAACTCAGTAGGTTAACCTCTGGTTTCCGTTGACCATTGGTTAACGTTGATTGGGTTGTTGTATGACAGAAATCTTGAAGTTAACCAGTCAGTGAACTCTCGAATTTCCAACCATCTAGTTTTGAGAGTTTAACCTATGGTCTAGACAAAAAAAGCACAGAAAATGCTTTTAGATTGACATACTACATGAATTTTCAAACGATCAACTTTCAAACTGATCTAAACTGAAAATAATCTATCCTATGTGTGTACTGTGTTGAGTAGAAATTGCTCTGCTTGTTTAGTTATTCGAAATGAATATGCAAAGAGAGAATCTGCGTGAGTTAAATCTCAGTGATGATGAGGACTTTATGGAACTTGTCGAATTAGAATAATTTCCCAGGAAAAAACGAAAATTTAGACCGAGGGATGAACATTTTTTTAAATGGAATGACCAAGAATTTCGATCTAGGTTCCGGTTATCTAAAGAGATAGTGAAACTAATAATTGAAGAAAGTGCTTTAGACTGTACCCATGTGACTATTTCCCTCGTCTTAATTTCCACCAATCAGAAACGCGCAATTTTGAATCACAAATGGTTTCTAGATGGAAAAACTGTATGGCAGCAGCTGTCAGCAGTTTTTTCGGGTTTACCCGCGGCAAAACTTGACAGTTGTTGTCAACGAAAATTAATAATACATACATAGATGCATCCAGAATAATTTGTTACTCATGAAATATTCTTGTCAAATACCATTCGTGCATCTAATTTTTCCTGTGAAAAAAATCGAAAAAACACAGTGCAAAGTAATATTTTTTTAACAAAAAGCATTCGTGCAGGTGCAAAAATCCTCGTCTTCGACTCGGATTTTTGTTGCCACCTGCACTCATGCTTCTTGTTAAAATATTACTTAGCAACGTGTTTTTTCGATTTTTTTCGGAAAAATTGGATGCACTTATGATATTACTTATGAAAATACAATCTCCAGGAGGAAGGGATGCAGAAATTTTCAGAAACAGCACTCATTGAAGAGGCACATAAATATAAATACATATACAAGTACCAGATATATCTAGGTTCAATATGAACAATCTTATTAGATACAATATTATTACGCAATGTTTCCAGGCACTCCTGTAACTCATTTAAACATTTTTAGGGCAAATATTATTAACTCTTTGAGCGGCAAAGATATCATCAGAAGTAAAACCCAAGTGGAGCAAAAAAAAATTTATTCCCAATTTTCAAAAAATTTGACAAAAGCTCAACAAAAATACATAAACGGCCCATTAACAATAAATAACAATAAATTTCACGAAATTCTTCCCGTATTTTTGCCTTAACAGGGTGGTACAAATAACGTACCACCGTATTTTCGCTTTTTCTGTAAGTGACGTAACGTAAGTACTTCAATTATTATTTCAACAATATTATCTGCCAGAAGGTTTAGACACAAAGTTATTTTCAAAATAACCGCTTCAGAACCAAATTTAAATTATTCATACACCACATCAGGAAACAGAAACACTTGTCAAAACTAGAAAACTAGCATTTCATGTGGCATCGGTAAAGAAAATGGCGATAAATCAGTCGCCCGAGTGTTAGTACTATTAGCTATTACCTCACAGATTTCTCTGCAAGTCAGGCCAATCTTCTGTATCGATGTAGATTTCTGTTCGGCGTATTTGAAATAGGTGGTACACTTATTGTACCACCGCCGCGGAAGAGGGTCGAAATTGGTGGTACATATAGTGTACCACCTAAACCCAAAGAGTTAATGTACAGAATGAAAATAAAACTGTTACCGAATTAATTGTTCATTTTATAGCTGAATTATCATTATATGCACTCGAGGAGAAAAGTTACATCTTGAATTTTATAGGTACTTGAACTTATTATCAACCTGCACCCAAAGATTGAAGAGTAGACTCTTTAATCTTTGCCTGCACCTACACAAAGATGAGAAGATATTCAATTGAAACTTGTGTTATGTTTATGTACTGAATAAACAGTCTCGGAATCTGAATAAAAACTTCACATTCAGATCAAAGCAAAGACGTCAGAGTGTCACAGATTACAGTTAGATTATGACAGAATTATAAAAATATTCAATGGATTCTGTGATCTGGGTTCAGTGTGGCCAATGAAAAGACAAAAAAGAGACGTTTACTTAACCATCATCTGATTTTTCATGTTACAACAGAAATTGACTTAACCTTACTTGGCAGGTTAACCATTGATTTCAAGACCAACTGGTTAACCGACTGAGTTACAACCCGCCCTAAGTGTGAAAACAAAATTCAAAATCATTATATTTCATTATAACAATATTGAAACGAAACATTAATTATTCGAAAATAATTAATTATTTGTTGATCAGAGACAAAATGAATTAATAACATTGGCGATGTTTCAAATTCCATTCCTTCTGATAGATTAGCAGGTTATTTAAAAAAAGCTAAAGCACTGAAGTGAAGTCAGGAGCCTTTGAGTGCTCGTTCATTTGCCTTGTAGGTAGATTCACTTTTCAGGTAGATTCACTTTTCAGATAGATCCACCTTTTAGGTAGATTCACCTTGCATGAGGTGAATTCACCTTTTAGGTAGGGGAGAGTTCCCTTGAAACGGACAATTCAATTATTATTTGCGTGAAATATTATTTCAAATGAAAAAGTTTCAAATTGTACCGTCATAATATGAGCATAAGGTTTGTGGATTCACTTTTTCAGAAAAAGCTAGAAAAAGAAAAGCTCGTCACTCGAAAAAATAGGTCTAAGTTTATTTCATAAAATGTCCATTTCATGGGATGTTGCCCTTGTTTTGGACAGTCATTCCCATGAAGTGGACAATGGTACAAAAACATGAGAATACTGTCATAAAGTTCTAGGAGAATAGTTGAAATAATTTAGTAACACCAAACAGAGAAAACATACAGTATTTTCCATGTTAAATATTGAATCACATAACATACTTTCACATCTCCCTTGAATCGGAAACATTGCAGCCCATGAAATGGACGTCAATTTCCAGTCATTTTTCTATGTCCGATTCATGGGATATGTGGTTTTTATAAAAAACCTGAAAATATAGGTAATTTCTACAAATGGTGATATCAACGATTCAACATATCTGTCTGATGATGGATAATCACTTGATGTTTATATGAAAAAATCGGCAACTTATCGTCACTAGAAACGTAGCTATTCACTTCGCAAATGTACGTACATATTTACTTTACCGGCAACGGATTTTTCAATGCATGCCTCGTCAACAAGACACGACCCACAGATTCAGCCATTTTCCAAGAGACGTGGCTCAATGTTGCGAAAATGGGATTTACATAAAATATGCTCAATTACTATCGGGTGACGGTGTAGTAGAAGTGCAGGAGAACTGATTTACGGAACCCCTTGTCGACTTTTGCCTGTTAACGAACTAAACGGAGGCATTCGAGTTCCGAAACTATTCTGAAAATTTCAAGTCTCTAAGCTAAGTTCATCCGTTCGAGAGTTATCTTGTTTACGGCTGGACGACAGAATTGAATTCGACTACGGATTGGCGATTAGTGAGGCCACCTCCTAGTCGATGGAGACCCCTGCAGAGTAACACTCTGTATATTCTCAGAAATCATTTTGCATGTCCAATTATTATTTTCAAACTTTACCTATAGTAACGAATAAGCGTTTGGCCGATGTTCATATTTATTTTTATTCAAGCCGCAAGTTACGTAATATTTCTATTCATGAAATAAGCGGAAAATTTACCGCATTCCGTATGTACATGATATTTAGGAGAATTGTTATGTATAATACAATACAGAATGAACCTCCTTAAAGAGGAGAAAAATGCAGTATAAAATTGAAGTATGTTTTCCATTACAACTTTATCATTTCATTTTCAAACCAAATTCCACGAATCAAAATGTGGAAAACTCGAGTTTTTTTCAGCACCAAATAAAAGTAATTTATGTCCACCTGTATTTATAGTAATCAGAATAATTTAATCATTCTCCAGGGAGTGGCGATTACTGGAATATTTGTTTCGTCAACAAAAAGCAAAACTTTATTTGCCCTGCTCGTTATACAGAGAACATCATCCCAGGCCACCATTTGTTGATTAAAGGTTTCAATTCATGTTGTTTCGAATAAATTCCCATATACTTTCGGCAATCTTGTAATTTATCAGGTCTGAAACACGCTATACGACACATTAATAATCATTAATCTATTAATATTGCGTCTAGGAGTGGTTTTCAGTAATTATCGTCCATTAGGTATTAAATGCCATTTTCTGGAAATATCAACAGTGCTAATGATTGGAAAATAGCGTATGTCTCGTCAAAAAATGGAGCTCATCATAAACTAAATCTTAGAACTAAAAATTTAAAAATGCAATTTATGACGATTTTCCATTTCGGTGGGATTTGAAAATATTCTCTCTACATTTTCCGCGAGAGAAAATGCTGTGAACAGGAATATTTACAAAAGGTGATTTCTACCTCGACTAGGCCAGAAGGAGGGAGATGTTTTTCGAGTGTATACAGTGTCCTGCAATAGTGCGTTCTTCTTCCATAGCGCCGAACCAGACATCTCAGAGATTTCGTTGGAGAGTAGACCTCTTGTACCTTCATTTCTGCATCTCAGGAAATTATTTTCTGATACACAGGGTGTCCCCGATAAACGTTATTCAACAAATGGATGATTTTTTCAATGGATCACCCCATATATTTTCACATATTTTCAATGACCTTCATTACCTCTTTCATGACGCAAAATCTTAGGGATATTTTTCCAACAGTTCAGATCTTATTCGAAGAAAACTGCAAGAAGGTGAGGGAAAAGCCGGATTTGCCTTGACATGGTTCCTAAACGATCAACCTGTCATATACAGGGTGTCCGTTATTAAGGTCCAGATATGAACTGCAACCTTCGGTCGGTGTGAAAATATAGTTGATGTGATTCGAGTCGAAGAGCCACTCGCTTTATAGCCGGGTTTCATAAACGTTGATCGGCTGATCAAATGCTTGATCGAGCGATTCTCTGTGATAAAAATCCGTTTATTTGAAATTCTATTGTTCGATTTGACAAAAACATCAAGGTATCCTGTGAATCGCTCAATCAACGATCTTCATGAAATCCACCATCAATAAATTTATCGGCTTGGGTTGGTCATAGAATTCGGTATGATTGAAAATGATGCATTACAATTTTGTATATCTCCGAAAGATCTAAAATGAACTCCGCAATATTATCACTTTATTCCCAAGGATAGTTCACAGTATCCAATGTTCTTTCTAGAAACTTTCTCGATAATATTATATTGTCTTTAATACGATATTTTTTGGAGTTGTGGTTTCGAAGTTCTAACGATCCGAACGAGCGTTCCCTTATATTATGATGAACCCAACATTTAGGCGTAGGGCTAAAAAGTCTACGGGATTCAAACTCCAAAAGCTGGTGTACCAAAAAATTTTGTATAGTTACAATATTTTTTCGGCAACCGTGTAGAATAACAAATCAATGAGACGACATTTTTCTTTATCATACATTTTAATTCTTATTCGAATCAAACAGATCAGAGCTCTGTTAGCCGTTATTTCGTTGCTATGGTAATGATCAATAATGACAACAACGAAGTGAAGGCATTTCCCGGCCTAGTCTGGGAAGTACGTACTTCCCGGACTAGGCCGGGAAATGCTACTTTCTCGAAGAAAAAGCGTCCAGGAAGTGGGTACATCCCGGACGATTGCCGAAATGAAAATTTCAGAAAAAAACTCTTACGGTGGGTTTCACAAAGCGTAATCATCATTTATCGGAGGATGATCTAGAATCAACTCGATTCAACAGTTCAAAATTCAGAGATTCAAGCCGTTGATCTCCAATCACCGGTGATTTTAGACTTTGTGAAACCCACCGTTAGTAAAAATTGAATCCGAATCTAGTTCGATCATTCATCATTAACTGGAGCTCCTATACTGTTCCCTTCACTTACTATTTAGATCTAAATCATTACTTACCACTAATTATCTGATTGAATGTTTCAAATAAAAAAATATATAAACAAAAAACCGGCCACATAAACATTTAAGTTAAAAGAAACAGACCTCAACTTGATCAATATAGTATACAGGGTGTTTCACCATAAACTGGACAAACATAGGTAAATGTGTCTAAGAGTACGCATGTGTATAAGAGTACGCACCACTGTTATTTCAATAGACCGCCACCTTTTGTTGATTTTGAAAAGCCTATTTCAATCCGAATGCTATCTAATGCTACTAACAAGATCGAAATCTGCAATTCTGAGCGTTGGTCGAAAGAAAAATAGGTTAGAAGTTTTCGTTGCCGCGCACTGTAATTCTTATCGTTCAAAGTTTTGTGTTTGTACAGGTAAGAACTGGCGCTTTGGCCTTGTAGATATTGAATTATGTCACAATATGTTTCACTTCATTTCAATTTATATGAAAACGGTAGCAAAATTTGTTTTTGCCATAATTAAAACCGAAAGTATCGAAATTCATGGATGTGTATAAGAGTACGCAAAATTCCCTGCATAAGAGTCCGCAGTGCGTACTAGCACAAGAAAAGGAGGAGAGGGAAGAAAAGAAAAGAGCAAGGGCAGCAAAAAGAAAATTACATTCCTTATCTGAAACTGCAGAGAAAAAACGAAGAAAAATGAACAAGAAATCAGAAGATGAGGATGTCAGTTGTCCAAGGTGCAATGATTTATATTCGAAATCAGTAGAAGACTGGATTATGTGTGTTCCCATTGCGAACAGTGGTGGCATGAGTCCTGCACAAATTATGTTATAGGAGAATTCATATGCTCCGACTGCGAAGAGTAGTAGGTATTTTCTTTTATCGGATTTATTAATACTTTGTTGAGTAAAATTAAGTGGAAAAAAGGTTTATTTTATTTTATTATTATGTTGTGATGATACCTATAAGACGTTATGTATGTAAAACAAAGTTTAATAAATGAAAATGTTTTGGTTCGTTTTTAACCGTTTTTCATTCAAAAATGAGTGTTGTAAAGAATTATGGTAATATGCGTACTCTTATGTATAACCGTGTTATTCCAGGAAAAGCTGAATAATTTATTTATCTGTGCCTTTCAGACGTAAAATGCCATTAAAACATAATCTTCAATGTTTATAAAAGAAAAAAAAACATGAAACACCCTTGTATTGAAAATCGAAAAGATATTGAACTTAAATCACTAAGTGCGTACTCTTAGACACATTTACCCTATAATAGCCGTGTAGACGACACCCGGGAAGTCATTTTTCGATTCACTAGCGTCGCTTTAGTAACGGAAATTTATATAAGATTAAAATAAACCCAATTCATACTCGTAGAGAGTTCGAATCCTACCAAAGTTTTTTGAAAAAAATTTTTTTGGTTTATAAATTCATATATCTCATAGGACAAAAATGACTTCCTCGGTGTCGTCTACACTACTATATATGTTTGTCCAGTTTATGGTGAAACACGCTGTATAGTTTTCTGTTTTCTGCATATTGGGTCAGGAACCTTTGAATGCCATGAAGTGAATTCGTTCCATGAGAAAATGGACTCTACTTCGTACAACATCACGACGCTAGTAGACAAGTAGATATATCTCTCAAGCCAGCATTAATCTTAGGTACCATTATTTCAGTTTTTAGGATATTGGGTCATTTTGCTTAGAAATAATAACAAGATAATAATTTTCATGATCAATTAATTCCTCGCTTCCATATAGATATCAGAGATTAGCAATAAGAGTGGAAAGATTTGTGCAATTCTTATGAACAGGAAGTAAAATACATCCCTTTCTTCAATGAATCAAATGTCATTTCCAAAATAAACGAAAGAAATTGTATCCGTGAAGAAACATTAATGTGAAGTTTAAGAAAGAAATCAATCCATAAATTATTTTCCTCAAAGAGCATTTGGATGTGACATCTAATATATTTTTGTTCGTTGTTGACTAAGTAAAGCAAGAAATTACCACCAACGACATGTTAAAATATTGTCTCCTCAACAATCATTATTGCTTTTATCTTCAACGTTGCATCTTGCTCAGATTCCTTGTTCCCTTCGTATTGGCTTGACACATTGCAACTTGAAAGATTAAAATATATATAAATATATTTGTTTTGGTAATTCTTCGATAAAGAAGAGTGATTGAATTCTTAGCTCTCCTAAGACTTCTGTTTCTCGAACCCCAATAAATTACTAGGAGGAAAGCGTTTCCAATCTATGAATTGAGCATTTTGAGATCGGCTATGGTGGTGGCTTTGGAAATAGAAATGAGTTATTATTCATATACTATTCATGTACTATAGGTACAAGTCACACTGAAAAAGGTTGTTATGGAGAAAAGGTTTATTGATGATTTCACGAAAGCATGAGATCAAACGCCTTCTGTATGTTTTGTTAGATGCAATTTTGAAAGAGCTTGCTGAGACCTAAGAACGAAATACATTATCCCTTTCCCATGTGTTTCCATTCTGAGTATGGAGGAAAAGTTGCATTGTAATCATGATGTTCCAGCACTGATCGAATTGCTCTTTGTGGGGTGAATCAGTGGTGGGATTTAATCGAAAAACAGAAAGAATTAGCTGTGTGTTCAGGAGGTGCGGTCAAGATTGAACAAATGCGTGTTCGGCAGCTTTTTCACATTTTGGATTGAATTATTATTCCTTCATTCGTACGAATCTGTTTAAGTGGATACTATACTCGCCCAGTTCCTTCCGAAAACTTGTCCATTTTAATTGCACTCAAAGAGTGATTGACGGTTAAAAGCGATTTCCGTTATTTTAGAAATATTTTAAAGTGGTTTATTTTGATCTAATCGTTCGTATCTTTCATAATTGAAGGAAAGCTTCGACTTCGAAGTTGAATGTGGATAGGGTATCGGTGACTTTCGCCGATGACGTTGAAGAGGTAGTGCCTAGAAGGAGTTCTTCAAGGGTGTCCATAATGGAGAATATGCCACTTCCTAATGAGACAGGTGAGATTGGTTATTCTGTCCAAAACAAATTGGGGAATAGGTCATATTACCTCTTCAGTAGTATCATAAGAATACACAATGATAGTTCAGAACTTTTAAGCATTTTTATTCAAAAGAATAGATTTTTATTTCAAATACATCATATTGATGACCAAAAGGCAACCAGCAGTCACACTCTCTAAGAATGATATACAACCAGGACAATATAGTCATTCACCATCACTCTCTTCATCTATACAGGCTGTTCCACGAGAAACTTTGCATTCCCCTACCATATAATATAGGGTATATCATCAGCATAAGGAAAAGGCCACTCAGTAATATCTCCTCTCTTTTCTCGCCAATATACAGGATGATTTATTCATACTGACCGAAATTTCCTTCGAATATATTTCTAGGTCTGTGTATCAGAATTGAATGATTTTTGCAGAATTCCTAACACCTCATAGCATCTGTTGGATCAGTGTTTTTCAAACTTTTTCATGATGCGACCCCCCTGGTATGAGAAAATGTTTCGCGACCCCCCGAGTTATGGGGGTTGTTGGGGGTGGTTTCTGACAAAAATCATAACATAACTCGACGAAATGGGAGTGTTTCTCGATTGGTTTCGAATATGTGTTCCTTGAAAGCCGAAAGAAGAAAATGCAATAACCCTCATAGTTTGTAAGCCCCCAGGTTTGGAGATTTGGGTGGTTGTTTATGAAAAATGATGAAAAAATTCTTATCTCGGAGAAATGGAAGTGTTCCACTTTCAAATTCGAAAATGCGTTTCTTGAATGCCGAAGGAATGAAATACAATAAATCCCATAGTTTGTAAGCCCCCTGGTTTGGAAATTTGAGGGGTTGTTTAGGCAAAATGATGAAAAAAATTAATATCTCGACGAAATGAAAGTGTTCCACAATCATATTGGAATATGTGTTTCTTGAATGTCGAAAGAATGAAATACAATAAACCCCATCGTTTTTAGCCACTCGGTTTGAATAATTGGGGGGTTGATCATGAAAAATGACGAAAAAACTTCATATCTCGGAGAAATGAGAGTGTTCCATGAAAGGAGAATTGTATCATTTGATTAATCCGAAATAAGCAGAACCTTCTATTACTAGCTCTCTCGACTCTTAGCGACCCCCCTACAGAAGCTTCGCGACCCCCCAGGGGGTCGCGACCCACAGTTTGAAAAACACTGCAACTGTTGGATTATGTATACCGAATAGGATATTTCCAGTGCCGTAAAATCTATTTTGACTGCTGATGTGAAACTGACCACCCTATAGGCCACTCTCTGGAATTCTTTCTACGTTCAGGTATTTGAAATGCATAACCACACAAATTTTTGTCACATCTCTGAACGTATATGATCTTAGAAATCAAAAAAAGAATTTATCGAAAATGATCACTTTCATCTCAATTCGGAAGATCATGCTCATCTTGGATTCAAGCTTCCTACGTTGGAATAACAATAAAAAATTCTCATAATGTTACTGTATCTTCAGATTTGTTTGATCGTTATAACACGTTCAGAGGTGTGACAAAAATCTGAAAAAAGGAATTCGATTCCTGCATTTCAAATAAAGTGAAAAGCAGTTCATTTTCACATCAGCAGTCAAAATTGATTTTTGTGAGAACGGCAGTGGAAATGATAGTCGGTATGAATAATCCAAAATAAAGTGTTACGAATTCTGGAAAAATCATTCAATTCTTCCATCACAAGATGAAGAGTTGTGAGATCTGCAATGATCTTCAATGCCCTAGTTTGGCACGTTCTCCTATTTCTCCTCCTTGAGGAGTTCCGAGAGTGGCTTTGACAAAAGTGGTTTGAGTACTCGTTGTCTCAGCTATACTTGTTTTCAACCTCACATCACATGCATCCGTTTGTTCACCCCTGTCTTTTGCAAATATTTAGGATCGATAAAGCAAGCATACTGAATCATTAGAAATACCAAATTTTCGAAATAATTCCACGTCCTGTTGCCATGGATTCCTTTCGCAGAGACCCACTATTAGTGTTGTAAATCCTCAAACATATTTCATGGCGACTTTTCATGATATGTGAAAATGCCATTAAATTGTCACCCATATCGGATAATTCTCATGAACAGCTGTTGCACAAGATTCAGATGAGGAGGACTACTCAGCTAGTGTGAATGCTATTATTCAAAGAAGGGCTTCGACCAGACGTTCTAAAAGAAGAAGGGACAGCAGAAGGGCCAGTTCGCCATACACACCAGACGTATTGCCTTCAACCGAAAATGACAGGAGGAGGTCATCAGCTTTCACAACTAGTTCTGGAGAGTAAGTTTCTTCCTAAATACTCTGGAGACTTCATTCACCAACAATATATTGTTTTATTCTATAAAAAATACAATTATGGTATTGATGAATTGAATTTCACTAAATTTCAATTTAAAGTGATATTATATAATTCAAAGCATAAACACAAGGCCATAAAATCATCCAAATGGGGATTGTACCTACTTCGTTTCATTACAAATCTTTTTCTTTCTTGAGTACTGCAATTACTGTTGAGGATTCAGTTCAAGCAGCGACACAGGAACAAATTTTCGAGAACATTAAAATTCATAAAGAAGTTCTGCAATACGTCAAAATGCAGCCTTGGGATATGAGGAAAAAGCTGAAATTGGTCATTCAGGCTAAAGCTTACATCAAAAAGCATGAGGGTGCCCTTCAAGAAAGACTAGCACACAGTGGTTCGACTAAGGACAGGTTAGCAAGGTTCTACATCTATTTCTTGAAGGTGGGTGATGGTAATTAGATTATAGAATTTATAATGCTGTGTAATAATTAAGTATCAGATACAATACAGAAACGGTTGTCTGTATATCTATCGTCTTCTTTATTTCATTCGTTCCTTTCCTAGTAGCATATTTCAATAAAATGCGCTAGAGATGGAACATTGTGTCATTTCAATGGAGAACAGAAATGAAGCAGGAAAATGTAGAGAATGATCCCAATCAACTAAATTGAGAAAATTAATATTGAAAGGTATTCTGGAAAACATTCAAACTACGTCATTTTATTGTCATCAGAATAAAATATTCAATTTGTAAATTCTTTGTTCTTGTTTTAGAACTGGCAAAAATTTCGGAGAGAATTGAGCAATACTTCGAATTGGTTCATACCATGGGAACAGAAAATCAAGGAGATTGAATCTCATTTCGGATCCGTAGTTGCATCTTATTTCTTATTTTTACGATGGTTGTTCTGGGTTAACATAGTAATAGCAGGAATTCTGTTGTGTTTTGTAACAGTACCAGAGGTAAGATGAAAAATGCTCAATACAATTAATATTTATGTTATTGGAAAATATCATAACTTTCTTGAATAGTTTGAATCTTAATGGTTGAAATCAAATCTTAAATTAAATAATTATGTTTTTTTTTCATTGAGAGATATAATTATCTTATTATTGTTTTTGTTCCGTCACGAATCGAATGATATTTCGAAAAAGACTAGGCACATATTAGAAAGAAATAATTTTGCAATCGTCTAAGCAGTTTCATAGAAATCCATACATTTGCCAAAAGGATCAATAACTATTTTTGATATTTTTTTCATTGCCAGGTTTCAAATGTGAAATTCTTTCGAAACGTTTTCTCATTCGTTGAAGAAACAATACGTTTTCCTTTCTTTCCAAGGTTAATTTTCCTATGAGAAATTTCCAGATAATTTATAAACATTATTTCAAAATATCTCAGGAAAATCCATTACATATCCAATATGTTTTCAGTTATTTTGTTTATTTATCCAGAATAACATCATTTATAATAATAAACACAGAAAATTGTTGACCAACTCAGATCTGCTTCGTCAGTATGAACTACATTGTACTCACGGTGAAAATGACGAAATTTATGATACTACTATGCGTTTGTAGTACAACGTATGAAGTGTTAGCTTTAAAAGATTTAGAACCAGAATTCGAGGACAAAAAGTTTAACCAGTCCATGGTTGAGAATTCTGTACATTTTTATCTCTATCACAGGTAAGTTTTTGAAATATCCCACTTTATTTCATAATATACACAGTGTCCCAACGAAAAGGGTGCATATCTGAATACAAGCAAGCGAGGAGATTTCAAAGATAATCCAAAAACACTTAAATTATTGCATTGTCTCCATAGAGACTCTTCTTGAATTATGAATATTTAATGTGATATACAGGGTGTCTCGTTTACATATTCGAAATGGGGTAGAAGTGAGATATCAATGGATAATATCGTATTTGTGGTGGTCCAGAAAAATATGTTTTATGTTTAATAAATAACCCTCGGTCTACAAGATATTCGGACAATCTCCAAAATTCAAAAGAATGCCGAATGTATTGGTAAACTGAAGAGCCTGTATATCCTCTGTTGAAAGGTTTTGGAATTCTATACAAATAAATATTGATTTTGAAATAACTTTTACCGAAGAAAATAAAACAGACTGTTGCGAAATTGATATTTTCGTGAAGAGAATTTGAATACCATACAACGTATCCCTAGGCATAATTTAGCATCGCAAGTCTTTATAAGGGATGCTTTTTGGGGATGTGGCAGGTGTCAACTGCATTAAAATATATTCCTGGTCCAAAAAAATTATAAATTTTTCGTTTTCCCCAAAGTCTTTTCATTTGACTGTAACTTGATGTACATCAATTTCTCTGGGTCACTCAGTATTTTTATTTCTTTATGGTAACTGAATCTCAACATTTTTTTTAGTTCGAATTTTGGAATCGCTGATGAATTAGTGGCAGGGGATGAAGATCTTCTCAATAAATCGAGGTATAATACAGATTGGCCCACAACGGTTCTCATTCATGGTTGGACTCATGGTAGGAATACACCATGGATGGTGGAGATGCGAGAAGGTAAATTGAAGACGTACTGTGAATCAATCACCTATGAAAGTGTTGACATTAATATCGAAGCAGCACTAACGAAATGAGACTGCATACCTACAGGATGCCCCAGAAGTCGATGTCAAGCCGGAATCGGGTAACAGGGTTGGTCAAAATGGTCATCAAAAAAATATTCGAAAAATTTAAAGAAATTGATCGAAACTGAGTGTCTTCAAGAAAATTTCAAAGAAATAATGTAGTAAGTGTCATACCGTTTTAGAATACTAATTGTTAAATGCGTTAACTTTCAAACTTGCCAAACATATGTAGTGAAATTATTTTTCAATACAGTAAGGTAAAATTGGCAAAATGTTGATTTTGAAAACTTGGTCGCCAAACAGTGACATTATCTTCTATGCTGGATCAGTTGGCTTATAATTGAAGGTCACAGGTTACAGAAACGCTATTCAGGACCATATTGGAAAAATTGGGAAAAAGTGAAGATTTGTAGCAACAGGAGTTCAAGAGTAATCACAATGTGTACATTTTCTCGAATAAAAAAAATTGCAATATAATTTGAAGAAAACGACTCAGATTTTTTTTATATTTTTCTGATGACTATTATAACTCAGCCTGACGATTCCAGCTTGGCATTTACTTCTGGGACACCTGAATGTGTGTATTCCAATTTGACCTCAATGGATTTTCATATCATGATAAAGGACCCCGCACACTTACATAGGAAAAGCGGGTTCAGTGAATTTTTCCCATTTTTACATATTATATTTATATCAACCTTAAGAACAATATATCAGATTTTCACGAAGGTCTTACATCCGGTTTGTTCTATAGGGCGTTCCAAAATTGTAGCTATACGGAAAAATTAGTCTTCAAATTTTGATGATAATTCTTCTAATTTTCAGAATTTCATCATAATGCCTTGGGTTCTGAATAACAAGATATCACAGATATCCAAACACCGCCCACCACGTTAAGTTTCGTTATACAGGCTGTTCCATGAAGCTTTATAAGTAGGTAACTGAATGTAACTTTGTTAGTGACTTTGGGACCACCCTGAGTTTTTCAAAATATGATACCATGATGTATGTCCACCTCTGTAGAAAGTTTCATTAATGTACAAAGAACAGTTGCAAAATTATTCAGGTTTAAATTCGGATTTCATACAATTTCTCTTTAAAACTTATCTGTAGTTGAGATTGCTGTCAAGGAATATAGGTTTTCATTCAGTATAATTATTATGATAGGTATTGACGGTCGGTCCAAAGGTGTTTTCATTCAGGAATGTACAGGATGGACATAATTCGGTGTCACTAATCTCCTCATTTCGCTATATCAAAATCTGTTTATATAGAAAAACAGTATTATCAGTCCAGGTTGTTGTATCTTCGAGCACTCTAAGGATGCATATTTTTTTAAATATTATACCATAAAAGTATGTCGACCTTTGTGAAAAATTTCACTCGTGTATAAATAATTGAAAGATTGTTGCCAAATCATTCAGGTTTTAGTTCAATACAGGGTGTCCCACGGTCGAGTGCCTATTAGACGTTTCTGGAGAACTGAACATATTTGAAATCCGAAAATTGGTATTATGATATTGTTCGGAATTCTCTACGGACCGAAAATATTTTTGGAGCTTGAGCACTTCCGGTTATACCAGGAGTGGAAATAAATTTGTTCAAAAAATTTATTTTTCAATATTTTCGTTTCTGATATGATTGAGTATTCAATGCTGAATACATTTCTGTTGAAACCATTGTATTCATTCGAATAGTTTTCGAAATATCGAAAAAAAACCTAAAAAAAATGTCAAATATTCATAGTCAGTGTTATGTCCATTATTCCTATTCTGAACATCCTGAGTGTAAACCGTTCTCACAACGTCAAAGTAGAAGAATGTAGAAAGGTCATGCATCTTTTGAATTTCATAAATATCATCACAGGGTGTTTCAAATTTTGTGTCGAAAACTGTGATCGAAAATTGGCCATAACTTCTGTTTTTCAAATTAGAACCCTATTTTTTTATGACTGCGTTGGATTCTGCGAAGAAAAATAGTGATAGCACTCTCAGATGTTCTTGCTCCTAAATTGAGTAATACCCGAGATATTTGAGCTTTTCTGGATTCATGTTGTACGTAGAGTCAAATTCATCTTATCCTTCGTATGAGAATATTCTGTGACCATAGAAGATAAATTATCCCATTGATAATTCACAAGTGACAGCTCTAATTTTAGGCATTAACCTTACTTCTCGATTTTACTTCAATGGTTACTATGGTTTCATAAGAATAGTCATCGAATATGTTGGCATGAGAATATTCTGTGACCATAGAAGATAAATGATCCCATTAATAATTCAGAGGTGACAGGTCTAGTTATTAGTTGTAACTATGGTTTTATAGGAATATTCATCGAATCACTTCAGATTCGATGAATTTGACTCTACGTACAACATAAATCCAGAAAAGCTCAAATAACTCGGAAATTACTGATTTTAGGAAAAAAAGCATCTGAGAGTGCTATCATTATTTTTCTTCGCAGAATCCAACGCAATCATAAAAAAATAGGGTTCTAATTTGAAAAACAGAAGTTATGGACAATTTTTGATCAGAGTTTTCGACACGAAATTTGAAACACCCTGTGATGATATTTATGAAATTCAAAAGATGTTTGACCTTTCAACATTCTTCTACTTTGACGTTGTGAGAACGGTTTACACTCGGGATGTTCAGAATAGGAATAATGGACATAACACTGACTATGAATATTTGACATTTTTTTAGGTTTTTTTTCGATATTTCGAAAACTATTCGAATGAATACGATGGTTTCAATAGAAATGTATTCAGCATTGAATACTCAATCATAACAGAAATGAAAATATTGAAAAAAATATTTTTTGAACAAATTTATTTCCACTCCTGGTATAACCGGAAGTGCTCAGGCTCCAAAAGTATTTTAGGTCTGTAGAGAATTTCCAACAATATCATAATCCTAATTTTCAGATTTCAAATAAGGCCAGTTCTCCAGAAACGTCTAATAGGCACTTGACCGTGGGACACCCTGTATATACACCATTACTTGAAATAATAATCATCAACAATTTACATAAAAATATATTAGCACAGAATATGAAATCTATTAATTCCAATCTCGAAATAGGGTTATTAACACGACTGATTAAACAATTGAAAGATTTGACAGTTGAGAGACTGAAGATTTAAGCTTTATATTTGTTACACCACTATTTAATCCAGGACAGTTACTAAAAAAAGTCATGGAATAATCACTCCCGCATTCAAGATATAATTCAAGAGTTGAGTAGAGAGGTACATACTTAATATTTCGCATATGTCGTATCTAAGAAAACAGAGTACGCTTGTTATGTGAGAACATGTCCCCAGGGTTCTGGCTCCAGTAATGGTGTATATTGAACTAAAACCTGAATGATTTTGCAACAATCTTCTGATTGTTTATACACAAGTGAAATTTTTCACAAAAGTCGACATACTTTCATGGTATAATATTCAGACAAATATGCATCCTCAGAGTGTTCGAAGATACAACAACCTGGAATGATAATACTGTTTTTCTATATAAACAGATTTCGAGATAGCGAAATGAGGAGATGAGTGACACCGAATTATGTCCATCCTGTACATTCCTGAATAAAAACACCTTTGGATCGACCGTCAATACCTATCATAATAATTATACTGAATGAAAACCTATATTCCTTGACAGCAATCTCAACTACAGATGAGTTTTAAAGAAAAATTGTATGAAATCCGAATTTAAACTTGAATAATTTTGCAACTGTTCTTTGTTCATCAATGAAACTTCCTACAGAGGTGAAAATACACCATGGTATCATATTTTGAAACACTCAGGGTGGTCTCAAAGTCACTTACAAAGTTACATTCAGTTACTTATATAGCTTCATGGAACAGCCTGTATAACGAAACTTAACGTGGTGGGCGGTGTTTGGATATCTGTGATATCTTGTTATTTAGAACCCAAGGCATTATGATGAAATTCTGAAAATTAGAAGAATGATCATAAAAATTCAAAGATTAATTTTTCCGTAGCTCAATTTTGAAACGCACTATAGAACAAACCGGATGTAAGACCTTCGTGAAAATCTGATATATTGTTCTTAAGGTTGATATAAATATAATAATATGTAAAAATGAGAAAAATTCACTGGACCCGCTTTTCCTAAGTAAGTGTGCGGGGTCCTTTGAATATTGCTAGTTGAGGGTTTTCCAATAAAAGGTGTTATTTTGAATAGCCCGCTATTTCGGTATAGGTGTCACTTTTGATGCTTTCATTTTTTGACATTTGACACGCTTCAACAACGCATTGAAATTATTAAAATTCACTATGAAAATGGTGAAAATTTGGCAGAGACGATTCGTAAAGCTCTAACATTTTTGGGTCGTCGTCAAGCAACTTGTCGAACTGCAATACATAAATTCGTGGAAAAATATGAGCTGTTGGAACAAGTTAGTGATGTGAAGAATAAAACCTGTTCATGTCGCTCAAGAACAGCCGAGAATATTGCTGCTGTAGCCGAAAGTGTTGAAGAAAATACAGGTTTGTCCATTCCTCGTCGTTCTTTGGAATTAGGCATTCCACAAACGTCATTACACCGTATTTTGCGTAAAGATTTGGTTCTTAAGGCTTATTAGTTCAGTTAACACAAGAAATCAAGACAGACGATCATCAACAACGTCGTGTCTTTCCTGATTGGCCCCTTGAAATGCATGAAAATGCTCCGGATTTCCATCGAAAAATCATCTTGAGTGATGAGGTCCATTTCCACCCAGGTGGCTCCGTCAACAAGCAAAATTGTCGTATCTGGAGCTGGAAAAACCCAAGAGTTATTGTTGAAAAGCCCCTCTATCCTCAATGTGTGACTGTTTGGTGCGATTTATGGTCCAGCGGGGTCATTGGACCTCACTTTTTCGAGGATGAGGCTGGAGCAACCGTTACGGTGAATGGATTGCGCTATCTAGAGATGATTTGTTATGGCAGGAATAGGATGGAATTGATCTGGACAACGTTTACTTTCAACAAGACGGCGCTACGTTCTACACAAGCAATGAAACGATTGATCTTTTACGGGAAAAGTTTCCGGACCGTGTTATCTCTCGAAGAGGTGAACACAAATGGCCACCGAGATCTTGTGATTTAACACCTTGCGACTTCTTCCTTGGGGCCATGTGAAAGAGAAGGTCTAAGCCAAGAGGCGAGCGTCGATTCTAGACCTCACAGATGGAATTCGTGAGGCTATCAAGGACATAAGGCAGCCACTTTGCGATTTGGTTATGGAAATTTTCATGAAAAGGATATGGTCCTGTAGTCGTTGTAATGGTCGTTTGGCTGATGTTATTTTCCATTATTAACGGCATATCTTCCTCTTTATAATAAAATAAATCATTTATCTAAAAAATGGGGTTTTCTTTGAATGTCAAAACAACACCTCCTATTGGAAAACCCTTCACTACCAGGGGTGATTCGATACACAAAACTAATGAAAGTCTTTTTCAGCAATGGCAAATAAGTCCATATGGAACATCATTATTGTTGATTGGGCACCTCTTGCGCGAACTCTCTACACAGAAGCTAGAGTGCATAGTCCCACTGTTGCCAGAATAGTAGGTAACCTATGTCTGTACCTGAACAAAATGAAGGGACTGAGAATGTCCGACATGCACTTCATAGGACACAGCATGGGAGCCCAAATCTCAGCTATGACATCCGCTTACATCAGGCAGCATTTGAGCGAGAAAATCGGTAGGATAACTGGTCTAGATCCAGCGGCTCCTCTTTATGAGTGGCCTCACATGGAATCGTCGGATGAAGTGATTGATCCGAGTGATGCTGTTTTTGTGGATGTCATTCATACCAATGGAAATTACTTGGGTATGATATCGCCATGTGGACACGTGGATTATTATCCAAACGGAGGGATGCATCAGCCTGGATGTACATTTTGTGAGTGGAAGACATTTCATCAGAACGTTCCTTTCTGCTTTTGCATCACAAAGATTTCCCAAAAAGAATGTACAGAGGTCATGAATGTTACCCTATATTCAAAAGCCTTTGTCCGTCAACTACATTATCTCCACTTGCTCCTTTACGTTCGATAATTCGATATATCCTCTCTGATCCGCGATCAGTTATTGCAAACAACGTGAATAGATCGATATCCTTCCTATGTTTCCACAAGACGCAGTGATCGTATAAACTCTTCAAACCATTGATCGAGAAGGCACTTGGGAATAATTTTTGGGATAAAATAACCTCCACTCCGTACAAAGTATCCCGGCTGGCCAAGATTTAGTTATATCCAGTTTTTTTACTTAAAACTTAAAACTGACGCAGGTTGGCAATGGCACTCGTGACATATAGGCAATGTCAAAATAATTCTCAGAGACTTTGCCGATGCTAAGGGCCGATTGCACCGTAGACAAAACTGTAGATTAAATCTCAAACCTCGATTAGTGTCTATGAAATCTGCAAATGACAACTAAACGTCATATTTTTCAATAAATTTTTTAAGGAAAACAAACCTGTGAACAGGGGCATTTTCTCTCATTTCCAAGCAGCTTTGCAGCATAGACCATTTTGCCCAAAGTATTAGGGCTGAATCTAGCTGATAGTTGATTCAAGTAGACCAACAAAACATCTTCAGTTACCCCAATCACACTATTTTTGTTTTGCCACTTTTTGAAGTCGTCGTATTCTCGCTCGTACCTTGAAGCTGATTTTGCAGGTAATAAACTTGAAGCTACACTGCTGGCTGCCCCAATAATTTTTTTTGGTACATTCATTTTCGCTTTCGCCAAAACAAATGTAAAGAAAAATAAACAGACATGTTCATGGCGACGCTTCCACAGCTTACGACATTTGCGACAAATTATTGAGATTTTTTTGGAATTTATCTAACCTTTTTACAAATGAGAAACAAATAAAATATGAAGCAATACAAGCAAGGTAACGGGTTTTACTGACTCAAGGAGGTAGGTAACTATTCTCCATTCGCCAGTAAAAACCCTCTTACCTTGCTAGTAATGTTATATACTATTTCTGTCGGGTTATTTCAGTACTTTTATTCTTTTATCGAATGAACTATCACAAAGTAATGGACTATTCTGTCCATTATTTTCCAGTAAAATTTCAACACTCGATTCTTAATTTTCGTACAAGACATAGCATAACTGAATCTTCCAACCATGTTAATATAATATACGTGAAATATTTCCAGTATTAACAGAGAAAAAATATACTTCAACATTCGCCAGCTCTTTGGAATTATTGAATTCACATCATATTTTCTCAAATTCATTTTTCTCCCAATGTAAATAAACATTTTGATAAATACGTAATTACTACGATCTTTATGTAGAAAAGATATCGTTGCGTATCTGCCAGGAAAATGACTATAACCTAACATTTTCAAAATATACACGTTCAAATGTGTCAGAGTCTCATGGCCAACCCGGATACATATAAAAGTGAATGGAGTATACTCAAGAAGACAGTCCCATAAACATGGGGTCGCCAACGTTTCGTTTTCGAGATACAGAGTGTTGAACGTTAAATTTTTTTCTCATAGTATCTAATATCTACATTTTACAAGATATTCAACTAAAATTAGGCATAGATATTACATTTGAGAGTTCTCACCACGTGACATGGCAATTTCGATAGCAGATCTACAGGGTTATATTTTTTCTGGAACACTGCCACCTGTTTTCCTCCAGAACTTTTTCTTGCTGAGCAACTGTTTCTTTTAGTACGAGAGATGACGACCAAAACCATGTTTCATGGCGGCCCGGCTAAAACCGTGTAAAATCGATAGATTAGATGACCCTAGAGCCGACTGGTAAGTAGTAATACTCAGAAGTGTAGCATCTTCGCGGGGGGCCATTTCTGCTGTGTAAAAGAAAAGGTCGACTGTCGTATAACAGCCCGTCTGATATTGAAAATGTACATAGATTTTGTTATTTTATCACTAAAATTTGTGTTTTCAGACATTTTGTGCGTAGCGTTTGACCTGAGTGTATTTTCAAAAATTTCAGGCAGATTGCTATGAGTCACACTTAGATAGGTCAGATTTCTTGACATTTTCAAAATGCTATAAAAATGTAAGGCGACATGTTTTTTGTCTGAAAATTGATCTTTCCACATCAATTGACACGACTCAACCTATAAAAATCATTTTCAGACGGGCCGCTGTAAGTTTTTTTTTTCATTTTTATTTTTTTTATTGGTCTCCTGGGTACTCGCTACAATCTTGGTGTCTGAAAACTGTGTTATTGGTATCTCAGGGCTATTATCTAACTACATTCCGGAAATCAGACGAGCCGCTATGAGTCACTTAATATGTCGTTTTTTTGACATTTTTGAATATGCGCTCAGATCAAACGCCACGCGCAAAATGTCTGAAAATCGCATTTCTGGGTACATGGTCATTATCGATTCCCTGCGGTTTTAGCCGAGCCGCTATGAGGCAAAAATCTTGGTCACCATCTCTCGTACTATTTGAAAAAATGTAAAAAGAAGCTTTGTTGTTATACTAAACTTTTCGGTCTCTTGTAGTTTTGTTGTATCTGCTTCCGTTTTCGAAGAAAAAATTTGAACGATACTCTCGAAATCCTCAGAAAAATCAAAATTGTCATTAAAATCCAGTTAGTACAAAAAGAAATCCAAACTATTTGAGTCTGGGGATCTGGCGTGCCATGACGGATCTCCACCCTGGCCAATCCATCTGTCTTCAGAATTTTCGTTCGAATACTCTCTAGTACTCCTAGTACACCCTGTATGTATTTCGAAAACGAAACGTTTGCGAACCCATGTTTATGGGACTCTTTTCTTAAAATTACTTAAGTAATCTCCTCTTTCCGTTTGTAATTTAGGAACACCCTGTCCCTGTATATTATAAAAAATGTGTTCGTTTTCCTTATTTTCAAAACCTAGTATTTTTGAAATGATACTCCCAAATTGCAACGCTCCTAACGGATACGGAGCATTAGTTCACTGAAAAACTGTGAATTCTTCATCTCCAGTATCCTCCTCCATATGAGTTTTCTCGCACATATTTTTTATTTTTGGCACATGGGTGAAAGTTAACAAACGAGAAATGCTGCTTTATTTCGTAGCTAAATGGAATTGAACCATATTAGTTTTGTTCAAGCAATATTATGTTCGTAGGGCTCTGCAGTCACATGAGGGCAGTCGAATTTTGGACTGCTTCAATAAAGAACCCCAATGTTTTCAAAGCCTATCCATTCAGTATTTGGAATAAATATGTTAGAGGAGAAGTGGACGGTTATCGCAGTTATCCAATGGGTATATCTGCAGATCCTCGAATACCAAGGGGTGTCTACTTCTTAGAGACTGTGGATGAAGTTCAGTATATTCATACGAAGACTACAATGATGGATAGCTTATGACTATTATTAAGTTGATTTCATACAATTATTTTTATGATAATATTAAGTTGTTTTTCAATTTTTTATTTGTAATTATATATTTTTCATGAAAAAATTTGTTTCATTCCCTTTTTTCTTATAATTCAATAGGCAGGTTCTTTTACCTGCATAATTACAAAATTAATGAAATTTCAAGGTGTTGTTTGCGGATTGCCCAAAATTTTGATGGTCGGAAATATAATCTACACCAATTTTTTTCGTGACAGGCAGTATTATTGTAGTTAGATCCAAAATATTGCCTGTTCAGAGATACAGCCTCATATTCTTCTTAAGTTCATCCTTGGAAATGTTTCAGCACTTCACAGCAAACCCAAAGGAAGCTGGAGACAGAAAGGTTATTTTGCCAGAAGAAAAATATTCTTCGACCAATTTCCTCACCCTCTGGGATTTCAAAGGATATTTTGAAATATCTCCATTGTTTTATGGTTGGTACACGAATAACGATGATAGTAAGAAAGGATACAGACTTCCTCTAGCCTATTTAATAACTGGATTGGTGGTTTACGCTTATAGCTTCCTAGCAACTCTGAGAAAGTGAGATATTATTGAGTATTGGGTCATTCAAAATTGCGATTAGAATGCTGTAATTTTCGGAAATTATTGCAATACAATATCGCGGGATAAATCGTTTGAGAGATTTGCATGTTAACGGCCAGAATTGAAATTGACCACGGAATTATGATCAGTGAGTTGAACCTAGGCGTTCGAGACCAAAATTCGAAAATTACAGACATCTTGACGAAATGATATAATACACTGCGCAAAAAAATTAACGCACATTCTGAAAATCTCAATTTTAATGAAAGTTAACTCTACATTGACTTTATAACTTATTTTTTATGTTCTCTCGGGAAGGTTTTGAACGAAACAAGACACATTAAATTAAATGGAAGAAAAATTCAGGATTTCACCGAATCTTATGTGAAAGAAGAGAAACGAACAATTTTCAAAATACTGAAATGCTGATAAGTGATTAAATACTTGGTATTTCCACCCCTTGCGTTAATTACAGCTCGGCAACGACGGTTCATTCATACTCAAAATGAGTGATCTTAAAATGTTCTGATCTAATCCTTCCCAGATTTCTCCGAGTTGGATTCCTAAGTCATTAAGAGTAGCTGGATGATTTTCTGAACTTCTCAGCCTTCTATTGAGGTTGTCCCAAACCTGCTCAATCGTATTGAGATCTGTACTTCTTGCTGGCCATTCCATTCGAGAGACTTCAACCTCTTCAAGGTACTCCTGAACGATGCGCGCACGATGGGGTCTGGCATTATCGTCCATAAAAATGAAATTCTCACCAATGTATGGGGCAAATCGGCAAATGGCACTACATGCTCTTCAAGAATGTTCCTTATATACTTATCAGCATTCATAACTCCATTATCAACGACCACTAGGTCTGTGCGAGCAGTCAAAGATATTCCACCCCATACCATAATCGATCCTCCTCCGAAACCAGTAGTATTCAGGAAATTGCACTGAGCATATCTTTCATGTGGACGTCTTTATACAAGGGAACGTCGATCACAATGGTAGAGGCAGAATCTAGACTCATCTGTGAAGAGAACTCTTTCCCAATCGGCCTCTTCCCAATGGATATGCTCTCTCGCAAAATCCAAACGCGCCCTTCGGTGGGCTGGGGCATAGCCATCTTCATGTCTAGAGAAGGCCGTGGCTGGGGTAAGAGCTGGGCCTCTTGCCGCGACAAGAGGCCTTAAATCATATTCTCTGAGGCGATTTCTTATTGTCTGAGTGCTAATTTGCACCTCATGAGTTTGCTCAAGCTGATTTTGAAGGAGGCGAGCGGTTGCAAACCGTTGTCTCAACGAAGAAACTCTCAAGTAACGTTCTTGAATGGCAGTTGTTACCCTTGGTCTACCCTGTCCTGGTCTTCGGACATTCATACCTATCTCCCTGAATCGCTGCAACATTCTATTCTGGACACACTTGTATGGGAAACTCCAAACCTTTCTGCAATTCTTGTGTATGTCCACCCTTCTTCTCGCAAAACTACCGCTTGGGCACATTCCTCTTGGGTCAAATTGCGTGTTTCGCGTTGCATAGCGATCGAGTGTAGAAAATCAAACGAAAGAAAAACTATTGATCACTCACTAGAATTGATATAGAACAACTGATTTTAGAATGGAGCCAATACATTCAAAATCTGATAATATCATCTTTTTTTATTCCTACTAGGAGAACACATCTGTATTGAAGAAAAACGTTGAAAGTGGATAACATATGCATGCATAATTCTGATAAAAATAATTATCATTGAGAACACCTTCAGTTGTAGAATAATTTTGAGATTTCCATAATGTGCGTTAATTTTTTTGCGCAGTGTAATAAGGTCTATTGATCCTTCTAGACATTCAAGAATGTATTGGACAAGTCATGTAAAATAATTTACAAAAAAAAATTCAACATCTAGCCATTTCATTTTTACAGAATGGCCAAAAATTCTAGAATGTCCAAATTGTCGGAAAAAGACGACGAATGCATTTTTTCTTGGAAATTGTTCACTGCTTGGGATTACATGATCGGCAATTCTGAAGCAGCTCATAACAGAGTAGCATCGATAGTTATGGGCTTCAAAGAAGCTCTTCTAGAAGAAGCTGAAAAGAAAAGAGAAGTGACCAAGTGAGTAGTAAAATTCGCAATTTAATCTTAAATTGATATCTCATTTACAGTTGGAAAATAACAACAGCAAGAGTCTTTGTGAATCTGGTCATACTTGGATTGTTCACATGTTCCGCAGGTAGTGTCGTTTATCTTGTGAAAAGATCAACTGAGGATGAAAGTCAGATGACTTTTTGGAGAAGGAATGAGTTGACTATCGTCATGAGTTTAATATCACTAGTTTTCCCCATGTTGTTTGATGCTATGGGATTTTTGGAAAGGTATCATCCTAGGAAACAGTTGAGAATCCAGCTGGCAAGGTGAACGATGTAGAATTTGAATTCAGTTATTTGTTTGTCACTACAGTCTGTATAAAGTTTCAATTCGTTTTCTTTTTCAGAATTATGGTTCTGAATCTGCTCAATTTATACTCCTTGATAATATCACAGTTCGACAAAATTCATGGGATGGTAAGCTTCTTCCAAATAGTTTCCAACTTGAATAAAACCTCAAAAGTCTGTACTATAACATGTTTTCAATATAATCGTACTTTACACTGTGTAGCAGAAGGAACAGTGCCAAACATCAAAATCAAATTTATATGAAGAAATTATGAGAATTCTCACTCGGGCTCAACATAACTATGTATTCAACTTTTTTTCAGAGTGGGGATATGACCGGATATTTCAACAATCTCACATCACATAAAAGCTTGGACTCCATTGATGGAGATTTCGAAAGACCCCTCAATATTCCAATAGACAAGGATGTTGTCTATTGTTTCCGAAAATGTTACCGAAATACAACGAAAATCAACAAACCTCTAATCATAGCCTCACTGATTTTGAACTCTTCAATTCTTGGTCAAGATAATGTTTCCAACACCAACTACATAACTGCATCTACCCTTTCTTTCCAATACTCAACTTCGAGAATAAACTCATCTATACCTTTGGAAGAAAGTGAGGACTACCCGAATTACAACGAATATTTTGCTCAGGATGGAGAATCATATTCTTCTGTAGATGTAGAATATACCACAACGAATTCGACAATGATATGGAACTCCAGCTATCGACCAAATTCTTCTAGTATCGATGAAACAATGTGGTCATCGATCACAGATGAAAGTACTGTCTTTAATTCCTCTCCTACAGAATCTTCTACGCAGATTTCAAGTTTCCAAAATAAATGGGAAGAAGAAGATACAAAAGACAAATTCACTGACTATCTCACTTATATAATATCAAGTGTCGATAATGAATTGAACATGGAGAACATATCAACCACTGAATCTCCCTCTGTTTCCAGTGTCATTTCTTCAGAAGATGTAAGTTCTCCTTTATCAAACGATGTTGAAACCATACCAGGTGAAGACAATTCCCTTATGAATACTTCACCAGAAGACACGATGGATATTTCTACACGATTTGAAACAACTGAAAATGAAGATGAAATCAACTCAACAAATGACTACATCTCTTTCCCATCTACGCAGGCTGCACCAACAGATCAAGCATGCGTTCTTCCATCTGAGTCTGATGAAGATAACGCACTCTGCGAATGGGTATGTGAAGAAGAAAAACCCATCAACATGACTGAGGTCGGTTATCTGATACGCAAAATGAACAACACAGACAGGAAAAAACTACGGTCCCTGTGTTGGGAGACCATGTTTGGCCAAGATTTGATCAAACTAACAGTTATGGACCTCATTATGACATTCTTATCGACAATGGCTGTCGATTTCTTCCGTGCAGTCTTCGTTAGGGTGATGAACAACTGTTGGTGCTGGGATCTCGAAAAAGTATTTCCGAAATACAGCGACTTCAAGGTGGCTGAGAATATTCTGCATCTCGTTAACAACCAAGGGATGATTTGGATGGGGCTATTCTTTTCTCCTGGACTTGCTGTCGTGAACGTTGTGAAATTATTCGTGTTGATGTATCTTAGAGCTTGGACTGTTCTGACTTGCAACGTACCACCGGAAGTTATTTTTAGAGCTTCCAAATCCAACAACTTCTATTACGCTCTTTTGTTGATGATGCTTTTTCTGTGTACCCTTCCAGTAGGGTACGCTATGGTTGTAATTGAACCGTCATGGTATTGTGGTCCTTTCTCGGGATATAAGAGAATGTACACTATTCTCACTGAAACCATTTTCAAGGTAACACCAAGATCTTTCGATCACGCACTACAATACGCTGTTTCCCCTGGAAGTATAATCCCTCTTCTTGTTCTCTTAATTTTAATCATCTACTATTTGACATCTTTGACTAGTTCTCTAAGGGAAGCCAATGCAGAATTGAAGGTGAGCTTTGGATCTCGATATGAATGTATACTGAGAAAACTGGTTTCAGCTCCAATTGAGAAGGGAGAGGACGGAGGAAAGGAGAAAAGTTTTCCAGTTGGTAGATAGAAGAAGGAGAGTTGGTTCGGCTGGGTCAGACCCAAATAATCCCTTGCATAAATGGAAAAAACTTTTGAGTACTTTTCCTACCAATAAGAGCGTAGATGATCCTGGAAAATTGGAATCATTCGATCAGTCTCAGCAGAGCGATAGTGTCAAAAATGGAAAAGGTAAAATTGTGTACTGTTTGACTATGGTGGCTTCAGTAAGTTATGTCCAAAATATAAATGGTTCGTGTTATTCAAGAGACGAAATCAGATCAGTTAGTTTTGTTTTACTTCTTACATTTTTCAGATCTAGGTTCCTCCCATCAAATGAAACACTTTTTCTATACTATTTTCAAAAAATCTGCTTGGTTGAAATTAAAAGGATGTCAAAAAACCTGAAGAAAAATATTTCACGTTCTTTCATCTAGTTATTTAAGACAGTAATACATCACATTATAGAATGCTATAAATTTGTAATATTGCAAACGTTTATACCAAAAAAATAATTCATTTCATGTTCCTTAAGTTTGTGAAATACCCATAAAATGTTTATATTTTGTATTAAACATATTGGTGCTTCATTATCCATGGTTATTTTGAATGAAAAACGATCGCTCATAAAATTTTTATAAGGTTATTGACAAATAACCAATGCTTATACGGTTTAGTATTGTTAACAATGTTTTTTGGATGAAGAAATTGTCATTGCAATATGAAACAAAGTTGTTGGTTACACCATTTATAACTCGAGATCGGATGGACTGTTTGTTATGAAACTTCATTTGTGGATTCGTCTAGGCCTGATTATTATAAAATACCTACATTAAAACTCTGAAGAATTCGATGAAAAATTTGCTTTTGTAGAAAATGCTTTTCCTCCTTTTGAATAAGGCCACTATAGGTGTCCCTACGGTAAATGGCTTTTATCTAGACACTGTAGCGTAGTCGTGAAGGTCCTATATTTAATATTATCGCAACTAGATGGCGATGTATACAATTACTTTGTAATTTGCATAGAACTTATAATAACATAGAAGGCTATTATCAGATCAAAAAGCGGGTGAACATCTCAAGTTGGTGGAACAGTGAATTCTTACCGAAATGTCAAGTAAATCGGATTTTGACGATCAGCATCAATCGTGAGTTGTCCATTTTCATCTTTTCTCTATATTTCTGAAATGTTTTTGATTTCTGTTTGGGTAATGAATATATTTGCGGAAATAACTTGATCCAAAATTGCCTATAATCAGTGATTGACATAATATTTTTGTGTTTTTGTTCTGTGTGACAGCTCATATCCATGGAAAAGATGACATTCGACAGTAGACATTTGACAGATGACATTTGATAGTAGACAGATGACATTTGAAAGTGGACAAATGACAGATGACAATTGACATGAAATTGTGAGGTCATGATCATAAGTATTCACATGAAGTTATGAGTGACATACGATTCACGAAATATTACGTTGTGTCAGAGAGAGGCAGAAGCAGTAAATTATTTTTTTTTCTCAATATTGCTGCAAGCTTCAATTTACATTGGCTCATTGCCCATATTGGAATTATTAGATATGTATCGAAATGACAAGTATGACATTCCGGCCGTTGATCCTGGTGATTACAATTTGTGAAATCCACCGTAAGTTGGTATCATTTAGGCGAAACAAAAATCGCCGGACCAGCTAGTAATAGATATAATCAGGAATTAGTCATTTTGTAACGGAATATTGTATTCTTAACATTTTAGTCTAAAATTGTTAGTAGGTACTGGAACATTTCCTTAATGAATTACCTCATTTCAAACGAGTCATAACAACTTCGAAATATTTTCATTCATACCAGAAAATCGTATCAATGCGGTATTGTCCCAAATATTTTTTTTAATCTCTTCAATATTTTCAAATTCGGAAAATGGTGAAATAAAATAAGGTTTTTTTGACCTTAAGAATCTGCAGTTGAACAAGATCAAGTCAAAGACTCACCCTCTAAATCGCATGATCAATCTGAATCATCAAGTTCATACCATTTTCAACAATATTCAACAGCTAGTCGCAGGACTCATATTTGTGGATTCACATGTTCACAGATTTCTTCACTAAACTCATTAAAAAAGCTCTCGGAAAATCATCGCCTCCAGAGAACAACAACCACAATCGAGATGATGCATCTGACCTGGACCAACAAGACTCCTTGCCTCACGATGTGGATAAATACAACGAAGCCACGATTCCTAAAAGAAGAACAAGCTCTTCAACGCCCAGCAATCTACGACAAATTGTAGCATTATTGGCAAACAATAGAGACAAAGATGAAACAACAAGAGAAGAATTACAGACCAACAAGAAAGAAGAAAATATAGTAGAAGATGACGCAAACGAACCGAACGGAGCTTCAAACAGGCAGGAATCGGTTTCTTCCAATAGGTCGGATAATATTCCTGTAATAACTATCAGTAACATTGAGCATGTAGATGAAGGAAAACAGCAAAAATTCACACATTTCGTTGAGACCGATAAGAGTAGAACCTCTTCTGGAACTTCTGGACCACATAATTTTAAGCCTAAAGTGAAGTATGCTTTGAAGAAACAAAGCTCCGAAATAGATGAGGAATCAATCCGTCATTTCCACAAAGATATCATGAAACAAAGATCCCAGACTTTGGTTCACGACACATATCGTGAAGACACAAATATCCAATTTTCGCACAGACAAAATAATACCGGAGCAACTCAACACCACGAGAATGACAGAGTTCTCACTTCGAATGAGGAAGCAAGAGTTACCTTCAGAAATGTAGATCCAGAACATAGTTTGGAAAGAAAAGATTCTGTTTTTTATTGAATTGTATTGAATTTAATAAATTTATGCTTATTCACATTGAGTTTGATATATTCCCAGGCCTAGGTACCTACTGCTAGGAAAATTATCGAAAGGACCCCGCACTTTTACTACGGGAAATGGCGTTCCGTCAAATTTTCTGAAATTTTGGTATAATGTAGTACTTGACATACTGATCAAAAGTGTCCATGGCCCCAACTCAATCCTATGACTAGTTTTTGAGATACAGGGCGTTGAAGTTGAGAATTACCCACTTTTACTACGCCCATATCTCGGAACAGAATCGAATGAACTTCAATTTTTCTCAAGAAACATTCCATTACATCCCCAAGGAGCAAGCATATAGAGGAATATGACCGAAAATCGTTACGAATACAGGGTTATCCATAATTGAATGCATGCCCGATTTCGGCGATTTCGAAAGTATAAAATATGTCAATTCCAGAGCGAAAACGTTCGCAAAATGAACTATTACACTAGATATGTTGTTGTTACATCGAAAAAGTCTGAAATACCCAGAATTCATACTGGATGATCCATTATTATAGAAACTATTCTCAAGGAAGGTTAAATGGACACCCTGTATTTATGGGTTGATTCAAGGTGTTTGTTCAATTTTTTTAGAATATATCATCATGGACTTCAAAGAATACAGGGTGATTCAATCATGAAATGAACTTTGAACCTCACGAAAATACCCAAAAACCACCTTTTTTTTTCATCACCCTCTATTTCAAGATTGAATCCGACGAGGAGGGAGTTTTCTTTCACCACTGTACTTGATATGAAAACATCAATACGGCTGAGAGTTTTTATCCAATTCCTATGACCAGATTTTTTTTTATGTAGTATGAAAATTATTTATTCATGTTATTCTATTCGTATTTCAACTGAAAATCTGGTCATAGGAATTGGATAAAAACTCTCAGCCGTATTGATATTTTCATATCAAGTACTACAGTGGTGAAAGAAAACTCCCACCTCGTCGGATTCAATCTTGAAATAGAGGGTGATGAAAAAAAAAGGTGGTTTTTGGGTATTTTCGTGAGGTTCAAAGTTCATTTCATGATTGAATCACCCTGTATTCTTTGAAGTCCATGATGATATATTCTAAAAAAATTGAACAAACACCTTGAATCAACCCATAAATACAGGGTGTCCATTTAACCTTCCTTGAGAATAGTTTCTATAATAATGGATCATCCAGTATAAATTCTGGGTATTTCAGACTTTTTCGATGTAACAACAACATGTCTAGTGTAATAGTTCATTTTGCGAACGTTTTCGCTCTGGAATTGACATATTTTATACTTTCGAAATAGCCGAAATCGGGCATGCATTCAATTATGGATAACCCTGTATTCGTAACGATTTTCGGTCATATTCCTCTATATGCTTGCTCCTTGGGGATGTAATGGAATGTTTCTTGAGAAAAATTGAAGTTCATTCGATTCTGTTCCGAGATATGGGCGTAGTAAAAGTGGGTAATTCTCAACTTCAACGCCCTGTATCTCAAAAACTAGTCATAGGATTGAGTTGGTGCCATGGACACTTTTGATCAGTATGTCGAGTACTACATTATACCAAAATTTTAGAAAATTTGACGGAACGCCATTTCCCGTAGTAAAAGTGCGGGGTCCTTTACGAAATATTTTTTGTATTCACATAAACTTAATTTTCACAATTAATTCGCGAAATTCATATTTTTTTACGATGATCTCAATTCCAGTAGCTTGAAAAAGATAAGGAGTAATCGTTGAATAATTTTGAAATTCAGTTCGTCATCATTATCGAAGCAATGAAGTCACTAATTGTTGAAGAGAAAGAAAAATCCGATCAGTTATCTCATCGTTATCTTATGTCAGTGAACTTCTTATTTTAACAAATACATATTAATTTTCAATATTATCATTCATTATATTTGAAGAGTATCATGAGATATCAACAATAAATCCCTTCATTGAAAATTGAAACAATGTTTCGATTTCTGTAGAAACTAAACTACCTTAAAATTCCACAACAGTTTTTGAGATTTCTGCATATAACTTTTAAATGTTTCACGTGAACAGCTTCTGATTTTCCTCTACATAGATACATATTTCATTACAGCTTCACCTGAATCTTTGAGTTGTTAGAAAATTCAGTCAGAATAGTTCAGATCTAGCTACAGCAACAATCAAAGTTGCAAGTTGATTTCACTTTTAGTTGATAACATATTTCTCAGATGACAATTCTAGGTCTAGAAGGCATCTATAGGTTCTAGGTATATACATACAGGGTCTTTCACGAGGAACCTCACCTATATTTATACGGGGAACTACAGAACGTATTTTCATGAAATTCAGCACTTATAAGTATTTCACGATGCTGATGAAATCTAAAATATTTTCAAGGCATGAGCACCTCCGGTTTTTCCGGAAATGACGTCAACCGGTCAACTTCCATTTTTCAAATTAGAACACCATTTTTTTATTGCAGAAATAGATTCCTAAGAAAATTTCAAGTTATTTTGATGTAACATTTTTCAGTTTTGGTTGGAAAATTCTCTCTGAGCGGGAAAATTCGAAAAAAAAATCGAAAATAGAGCTCCGCTGAAACAAGAATAACTTCGAGGTTTTTGGATGGAAAATTTTCATTTTTGGGATTTTTCAAGATATAAGATTGATGTATCCACTTTGAAAATCGAAATCGCGATTCATGATACAGGGGGTGAAAAAATCGCTTTCAAAGTTAGGGATAACAAAATCGTGAAAAATCAATTTTTTCAAATTAGAACCCCATTTTTTTATGGCAGATATTGAATCTACGTTAAAAAATAATGTGAGTGTATGCATCACACCCTTGCCCTAAAATGGATATTTTCTGAGTTAATATCCACTTTAGGGAGGTTGATCTAGAATCCACTCGATTTGACAGTACAAAAATCAGAAAATCAAGCCGTTGATCTCCAATCTCCGTTGAATACGCTTTGTGAAACCCACCGTAAATATAACACTTATTCTTCAAAATCTCAATTGGAACATTATTTTTATCGGAATTCGTTATATCTGAGCGCAGGGTTACTTCAAGTCGATAATCATATCCATTCTAAATAGAAATAACATTTTACGATGTCATTATCTAGATAATTTCAAATTCAACTGAACTGAATGAAGTCGACCAGAATTCATGAGGGCGTTGGTATCTTATCTTATTTCCTTCCCTCCTGAATTTGGTCGATGTTTAATACTGGTTTTGATTCAAATGAAATATTTGAATGGATGATATTCACGCATATGAATAAAATGGAGTTTAATATTTTGAAGAGCAATTTTTGTATTGATTCCAATGATTCCATCTGAATTATCCTTCCACTTTTCTTTTCGGTGGTTTCAGAAATTTATTATTCATTTCCCGAGTTTCAATGAAAGTTATAAAGGATGTACCATACGAGTTTATACAGGGTGTGGCCTAAATGAATGGATAATATGGTACCTGCTAGTAGATATGATAGAAAGTATGTTTTATGTTTAGTAAAAACCCCTCCGTTTTTTAGGAGAAATTCGACATTAAACCCTTTGACACTCTCCTTGATGGCAAGACTCCAAAAGGAGTAATTTTTTCAATCTATTTTTTGGATAATATGTACCTACTCCAAACTTCAAATTTAACGTTTTTGCCTTTTTTTTAATTTTGACCTCAACTGGTGAAGAAATCTAACCTAAAATAATCTATCGTGGTGTAAAAAAGTATGGTTACCTGAGTGCCAAATGAAAACAAAAAATTCAATACAAAATTTATTCTTTTTTTCTAATTACAAAAGTGCTAAAATACACAAATACCTGTGATTTTCTAAGGAAAATATGTATTTTCGAAGGTTAGTTTCCAGTTAAGTGCTTTCTTAGTGATATATAAGTATTTCGAAAAGAATTGGTGATTCAACAGGTTCAGGAAACTAATCTGAAATAAAACACTCAAAATTTGATGTAGGTAATGGCTAAAGCTGTAATATTCACTGCAAAAAAAGGTACCATTCATAATTTCGCCCTCTGCCAAGCTTAGACCATCGAATGGCATCAAGGGATATCTTCTTTTGAAGGAGAGAAATACATACAGAGTGTAACAGCCAAATGGAATAAATTCGATAACGAATAAATGAGGGCGTGTTGGGAAAAACGCACTTACACGTCGATTTGTAATTTTAAATGTGCATATTTTTCAAGAAAATAAAATTATATAGGGTGTTCCATGCGACCGTGGCCAATACCAATTTTCTTATTTCAAATGCAACCCCCTGTATACCTATTATTTATTTTTTGGATTCTTCAGAAAATTCTAGACATAATTCATGTACAATGTCCTAAACCTATCTTCAACTTTTTCGGAAATATTAAGTGTTTTCAGATATACATATTGCAAAAATCAACGTTTTGAATAAAAATTATTATATTTCACGAATTCGGTACATTACATTTAAGACCTAATAAGTAATACTGATTATTTCTTAATTATTAAAAAAAACAAAAAAAACATTAATGTCAACGTAGGAAATGTTCAAAATGCTTGCCGCGAACGTCTTGACAATATGCTAATCTGGTGTAAAATTGTCTTCTTACGAGGCGAGCATTTTGAACATTTCCTACATTGACATCAATGTTTTTTTTTTTTGTTTTTTGTTAATAATTGAGAAAATAATCAGTATTACTCATTAGGTTTTAAGTGTTATGTACCGAATTTGTGAAATAAAATAATTTTTATTCAAAACGTTGATTTTTGCAATAATCCTGAAAACCAGTAGCGGATTAACCGGTACGCTTAGTACGCTGCAGCGTAGGGCCCCGAGGTCCATAGGGGCCCCCGGCGATCGAATAAATTTTTTTTTTCTATATCTAATGAAAATTCAGTCTGTAAGTCAGACTGAACTCTATTCATAAAAAGCTCAGAGGCAACTTGTGAATTATGAATTAATACATTCACATGAAACGCAATAACGAAAGCCTCAGAGCAAAACTCAGATGTTGGAAAAAACACACCATCCGAGATTCAGCGTACTGTCCCTAATTATCTTGTCTGCCTGCAATAAACTCCGTCAAGGGTGGTGGCCGAATTCCAATGTTTACAATCACATCATAATTCAATAAATTTGTCGACATTTCTTCTAAAATCTATGAATGTGCTACAGAACGGCAGAACGGCCGACCATATGTTGAATCGTTTAGGGGTGTGATGAAAATAGACTGCAGTTTTTAGGAATACTTTCTATCGAAAATGATATAATCAGCAGTCTCGATTATGATTCTGCAATAAAAGAATTCGCTGATATTAAAATGAGAAAAAAACAATTTTTCTAGTGAAACTTTATTTTGTAGGTAACTGATTTACAGCTTTACGATACTTGTATATTCTGTGATGATTTTATTTATTCCTTAATCTCGATGCCGCAATAAAAAATTTGCAGATGTGATATTCTAGAGATATTTTGTAGTTGAATTTTTGTGATATTTTCCCCTTTCTTCAAGATTTTTATTCATCTTTTATATTTTGTTTTGATATAAATTCCTTGTATTTTATTAATAAACTTTATGTTTTGTTTTTAAAGAAGTGAGTTTTAATTGCAAATTTCTTTCGAAAAAAATCGAAAATGTTTCAGAGGGGGCCCCAAAAGTTTTGAAGCGTAGGGCCCCTGAAATGGTAAGTCCGCCACTGCTGAAAACACTTGATCTTCCGAAATAGTTGAAGATAGGTATAGAACATTGTGCATGAATTGTGTCTAGAATTCTCTGAAGAATCCAAAAAATAAATAATATACAGGGGGTTGCATTTGAAATAAGAAAGTTGGTATTGGCCTCGGTCTCATGGAACACCCTATATAATATTATTTTCTTGAAAAATATGTGCATTTGAAATTACAAATCGACGTGTCGGAGCATTCTTCCCAACATGCCCTCATTTATTCGTAATCGAATTCATTCCATTTGGCTGTTACACTCTGTATGTACTTTTAAATCAACCAATATAGCGACTGTAAAAAAAGACGACGTTTATAAAAAAAATGCAATTTGTTTTCTGATTGTACTTGAAAATTTCAAAACTTTTGGGAATGTGAACTGATTGGGAAGAATGGCTGGCCTTAAAATGGGTTTTTGGTCCGAATATTGGCTGTCGGCAGTGGCCAAGTCCAGCCCTGTACGGAAACCATATCTCCTGAAGAGTCACTATTGTGCTTTGCGTAGACGTCAGTTTCCAGCGTGCTTATCTGGAGCTCGCAGCTTCTTTTAGGGCACAGACCGGAGGCTAGAGAGCAGACCCTATTCTCGACATCGGGTTTCAGCTTTTTACACCAAGTCGCTTTCGTTCAGTAGCGCGAGTGAAGAGAGAACAGCTGAGTCGATGATGTGTGCCAGACTTAACTCCGAGCCATGCCTCTAGTTCCTACTCAATTTTAAACTCACGCCTCCATTACTTAAGCCGGCATGTTGAGTAATGAAAACAAACATTAAACGGAATTTTTAAAATATGCGAACGTGTTTAGAACGACATTTTTGTAGTTTTCGAATGTGATATTTATGAAAACAGTGTACAATGTGTTCGATAGTGCCACTTGCGATTATAAGTTTAGGACTGCTTAAATTAGGTTATTCACAGGACGTTGAACAGACGCCTGCCACTGGATGGGGTGGGACTAGGTGTTATGATAAATTCAGAAATGCGCAGGTAAACAAACCCATACAATTCATTCATGTCAGTATATAGATATACGGACCTGTAAATCCTTTTGGATACGACCCTGTTATTTTTCGGAATTCCTTGATTTTATAACAACTTCGTACACTAATAAATTGGTATAACTTTGATGCATGCGAACTCATTATTTGTTCGGCAATCGAATATTCTGATAAGATCACTAAAGAAACTTTGAAAGATAGGAGATTTTGTTGAAATTTCCGACATTCTGTCCGTCTTGCAAAAGTTAATCTATTCCAATAATCCCAAAAAAAATAATATTTTTGAATTGAATAAATAACCATTTTGGTATACAGTACTGAATGATTTATAGAAATCAGTGGAGCTAGTTACGTAAAGATATTAACTTCTTGTTGATTCATCCTATATTGTTGTGTAAATAATGAATCAATTAGAAATTCCTATTGAAAATGTCAATACTGTACAAGCGCATAATATGCTGAGGAATTATATTCGTGCAATGATGGGAATGAAAATTTTCGTCTCAAAATACATCACTGATCAGTTGTCTTGGCAATATTTCGTATATAGAATAATTTTATTTTCAGATATTCGCATTTCCAAAAAGAGCTTCCATCAGAACAAATATACATATATTAAAAAAAATCATGAAATCAATAACCTGATGTTACGAGCTCTGGCTCGTTTTTCAAAATTCTTAGAAAGCGCGATCACCCATGCAGGCACTGTATCCGTCCAACGCTGCACGACTTCCAGATCAAAACAATTTCTCGGTCTTCTGATGGCACAACGAGAACGATTTTTTGAGCAACTTTCGATCCTATAGACAGGATTGTTATCATTTTGTCCAAATATCCGTAGTGCCAAATTTGGAGCCGATAATGTTCTGAAACGATTAGGTTGGACGCAATGCTGAGGAAACGAAAAGAATTTACAAAAGGGCGTAATCGGCCCAATGATTTCAGAGTTAAACATTTTTGAAATTTTATCATTCCATTACATATTTCGAAAACAATACCTTAGATTGGGTCGAAATTTGGTAACAAGCTGTATAACAACGATTTTTGAGAATACAAATATCTGAAAGATCATATGAATGATTATAATAAAAAAAATTTGAAAAAAAAACCAATATCTTTGATAGGTATACAATTCGCCCAACTCCGATTCAATTAAATACAAAATTTTCTGTTTTCTGGTAATTATAACGATTTTTATCTTTATTATCATCTGAGCCATAGGAATTTTTCAAGGTAGACAAATGTAATACAAAACAGATCCCAACAATAAATAATTCTACACCTGCAAACCCTATTCGAATAATTTCCAAATGTGTTGTAAGATGAATTCATGGATATTATTTCGAAACTCTGAAATAGATGAAGGCCTTCCTGATTTTCCGTAAGTATTTCTCGAGCCTCAGATGTGAACCAGATGTGTCATTCCTAGAAGTTGTCGTCAGTGGCGTACTTAGAGAGGGCTAGTAGACACAAGTGCTTTGGGATCCATTATGGGAGAGGGTGCACTGCACAATTCGCTTATTATCAAAATATTAAAAATCAAAATAATGCAATTAATCTAGAATTAAAGGGTTTTAGTACAGGAGCGGTAACAATGTGGTCTGTTCCGATTTTAGCGATAGATAACTAACACCAATCTCATTACATACTTCATTTTGATTTAACAATTTTATTAGGAAAATTTCAACAAGATTAAATTGAAACTCGAATTGAAATAAACAAATATGCACAGAAAAAAGTTTATGCCAGTGCATTGTAGATTACAAAAGCAAAAAATATGTTTCGAAAATATAAGACTTTATATCAAAGTGGACGAAGAAGGTACAAATGTTATCTTAGGTAAAGATTTTATGTCTGAATTTTCGTAATAAGAAAAAAAATTAAAATTTCGTCTGAGATAATGTACATGAATCTATGTAGTTTGCTGTTTCTTATTAGTAAATTACAAATAGGCGTTATTTCTTATTGGTGTACCCCTTGTTCTGGGTCAGGGGTTTAGTCGGGGCGAGTCCTTAAGATGCCATTATTGTTCCCCCTCTATGCTTCATTCCTCTTACAATTTCGGAGATATGTGAGATATGTCAATGGCAATTTCTGGCGAACCCATCCTGTATATCATCACGTTGACGTTACTGTATATCTTTCAAGTACTCTGTACTACTACCCACATTCGTTTTGAAACAGAAAATAAGTGGAATTTCATCGTTTCAAATCATCCAATAATTGGATTTTTTGACGAGTTAAACCAGCAGGTAATTAAATACCAAACTACCTGGGTATCGTATTCAAGCGAATTTCCTTTGCTCAGCAGCTTACATATCAACTGATTCAAATAGCTTGTATGTTTGTATGTGAAGTACTCAATTTCATTTTATCCGTTTCCCGGATAGTGTTAGGTGCGGTGGTGATATATTTTTAGCCGCTTGCAATTGCAGGAGTTCAACGTCTTCAAGTAGTCGATGTTGGAATAAGCTGTATCATTGAAGTATTCGATAGTGTTCAACAATACATATAATTGAATGAAACAGATCTACACCTGAATTTGCGGTGTTTCGATATAATATTATTTCACATCCCGTTTTTTTTATTTTTGTATATATGCATTAACATATTGAATTTTTTTGAGTTTTAAATGCTGCACTGAAACATCTTGAGGTCATTCTGTATTAACCTTTACTTAAGTATTGAATTTACTAATGAAAATATACTATAATTGTATAATTCTCATAGCTAATTGTCAACATGGTGGCTGTATTTATGATAGTGTAAATAGGTTTAATCGGAAATAAGATCATTTCAGGTCATCCCAAACGAGAAAAAATTTAAAGAGATTTAAAACACATAAATTCACTCAAAAAGTTTCGAAGTTCCATCATTAGAATGATCGTTTTTTACCGTTATTATTGAAAAATGCAAATCGTATTGTTACCAAAACTCAGTTGTTTGAGTCACTAAAGACGAATTCGTGATCAAATTACTGTCCGTCCGTCAGTTGGGGTCTCGAATACTACAGATCGCATAACCAAAAATATACAGTTATGTGGTCTGCAAGATATTTCTAAATAATTATTCACCTTGAATTTTTTTACTGGTGGAAATACAGAATCCTGCAATAGTGCGAAAATTTTCCATAGCTGCCGAACCAGACATCTCAGGGATTTCTTTGGAAGTAGACCTCTTGTACCTTCATTTCTGCATCTCAGGAAATTATTTTCTGATATACAGGGTGTCACCGATAAATTTTATTCAACAAATGGATGATTTTTTAATGGATCACCCCATATATTTTCACATATTTTCAATGACCTTCATTACCTCTCTCATGACGCAAAATATTAGAGACATTTTTCCAACGGTACAGATCTTATTCGAAGAAAACTGCAAAGAGGTGAGGGAAAAGCAGTTCAGTAAAAGTTTTCTGACGATTTTCAGAGGCGATAGTAACATGAAATTGATCTGAAAGTTTTTTAATTGAAGGATTTGCCTTGACACGGTTCCTAAACGATCAAGAGGTAATGAAGGTCATTGAAATTGAAAATACGTGAAAATATATGGGGTGATCCATTTAAAAAACCATCCATCTGTTGAATAACAGTTATCGGGGACACCCTGTATACCAGAAAATAATTTCCTGAGATGCAGACATTAAGGTTCAAGAGGTCTACTTTCCAATGAAATCTCTGGGATTTCTGGTTCGGCCGCTATGGAAGATTTTCGTACTTTTGCAGGACCCTGTACAACTGAATTTCTAATCATTGAAATAGTTCGAGAAATCGATCTTCGAGAGCTAAGATGCTCCTGACCCCAAATCGGATCTCATCTCGTTTTTCGAAATCTTATTAAAAGTAGGTACTTACTTCATAGTTCATTTACGACAAAACAACTTTCGGGTCCTTAAAATCGTGAATACAACTGCGACTTTGCCAAATGTATCACTTCGTGGCTCGTAAGTCAAGATGGCTGCGGCATTTAATTCGATGTCACAAACACTTCATGAGTAGATATCGCCTCAGAAAATAAGCCTCAAAATGTAAGGCGAAAAATCAACTGTAATTCAAGTAAGTGGAAATGAGTTCAAAAAATATTCATTTTTCAAAATCTAGATCTCTCCACAATATCTCTTAGTGAAATTAGAGTTATATAAAGTATGTTAGCACTACATATTTCTCTAGGAAAATGAGGAAGTTATTGATAACTCTGGAATAGTTATTTGTTATTTCGAAACAAAAATACCAGTGAATCCGTCCCTGTTTTCTGAAAGTCGAGCGGTCTGCACATAAAACCAACGATTGGTTTGTGCGAATGACTCATCAAGTATTTGCACTAAACCATTCAATGGGATTTAAATTTAACCGACCAATAATGAGCAGAAGATAACATGTACACAAACAAGCCCCAAGATATCAGTATTGGACTTCATGAAAATAATATTTTGTACAGATGGTTCTCATGAATATTCTACCAATACCGTTCTTGAATTACGGGCATTCCATGAATTGTTTATCCTTTATGAATCAATGAAAATTGAAAAATAAAGAATATATGAAATACAATCACAAGATTTTGTATGTTTCTGCAGGAGATTTTTCTGTTTTTTCTTTAATAATTTGTTCATTTCAGTAATGAACGAGTTTTCAAAACTAATAACAATAACAATAATTATTTTATACTATACCAAAATGGTAACTCTGCGGACCGGCCCGAGGGAATCTGCCGAAAAGTGGGTCCAGAAGAATTTTAAAATAGCAGCGAATCTGCGATGAAGCGGCGAAATTTCAATACGGTCAAAAAGAGGAATAATCGATGCATACGTGAATAAAATTTCGACTCTCTAGGATATGTAGAAGTGTTTAAAAAAAATCGCGAAAATCACGAAAAACTCCGGCAAAAAGGGCCATTTTGAACTCGATAAAACTTTTTTCACAGGTATCCTGGCCGTGATGTGAATATACGGATAGAAAGAGGAAAGGTCAATGCAAAATAGCTTCGTATTCATATTTCTCATAATTTTCCCATTTATTCAGGAAAATTGATCAAACTTTGACATTTCGCCTATAAAATCACCCGAAAAAATCTAGTTGATAATTTGAAGCGTGTTACTGCAATGTGAATGGATTGTGAAATTTTTAATAGATATCAAGACAGGGTAAATTTCTAGTTCAAGTCCCCCTCGATTTTTCGATGTTTTAATTTTTTTTTCGTGAAAAACAAGTGATTTGGTATGATTTACTACTAGTTTCAATGCTGGCAAACAAGTAATTTTGCTGTTTTTTCAACGGGACTTGGAGTGAATAGGAGTGCTGGGTGGGTGAGATTTTTAGAAATTTTCTTAAAAAAATGACAATTTACGAAAAGAAATAGTCTTGAATAGTCTTAAAAGATCAAAATTTGTCAAAAATGTCGGTAATTGTTATTTTTTCCACATCTGGGCAGAACTCGTCATGTTCATAATGAAAGGTTTTGTCAGCAATATATCATAACATTCCTTATATTATGACTAATCTCATTTCTTTTTCTACGTGCTCTGTGCAGGCTTTCCATTATTTAGCTGTTCACTGTTCAAGAGCCTCATTTCAAAGATATTTATTTATTTAAATTTTTTGCCAAATTTTTTCGAAACATTACTGACAGAACAAAATGTCAGTGTTATTTCCAACACCAACCTGAATTCTGCAACTCAAAATATTACTGAATGGGCATTATCAACATAATTTCGATTTTCCAAAGCCTCCCGAGATGTCAATCATTCTTGGATGGACTATACTAGTTTTAGTTTATGCTTGAGTTGAATGTCTATATTGATTACCCCTGAACAATACAAATATGTCCTTTTCTACAAGAAAATATTGACCTAATCTTGTCATCAGTAACTCGAAATTAGATACCTGACATCGAATCATTTCATAAATTAGCAGTATTTTATTGATAAACAAAATGAATCGAACCGATTCATTCCAATCTACAAATCCAAAAATAAGAATTGTTCCGAAACTTCCAATACGCTTCTGCAAAAGCTATTGAGTAATAAGTCGAAAGAGTGCACCCAAGGGTTTTTGACCTGATGGTACACTTGACTTTTTGCCTTAGGTTTACCGACACCTTCATAATGGGAAGCAGGTAGGAAAACACTGTGAATACCCCAGAGATAAGTCGGTATGATTTGACTTCAGTATCATGTCACAAGAAAGGCTACAACCTATTCTTGATCGTGTATTATTATTCAAATAAAGACTGTAACAGACGTATCGAAGTTGGAATCTTACGAATTTGATTTCTCTGTATTGAACACGCTCTCAATTAGAACGCCTAACTTTAAATGACGGTGTTGTCTTGCATCCAAAACAGCTTATCTGAAATTGAAATCACTATTAGGAAACCACGAGCGAGTGCATCTAACGGATCTTCAGCTCGTAAATTCAATGCAACTATGTTGAATGTCATTTCATGTCAGTCATAACTGTCTACGGTCATAAATATCGATATCGGTTATGCCCAATACTCACTCGCCTTCGACAGCGGCAATCATTTGAACCTTCTTTGACCTACCGCTGAACATGGCAAGCTGAATACAGTTTCCATATTTGGATTATCTAGAATTTCATTCCAAATAAAGGTTTTTCCAATAAAAGGTGTATTTTTGAACGACCCGCTATTTCAGTAGATGTCACTTTTGAAGCTATCATTTTTTGACATTTGACAAGTAGAAACTACGCCATTAATAAAAATGGAACGATACACGCTTCAACAACGCATTTATTTCTTTATTTGTTTATTTATTTATTCTCAAACCAACACAAATATAAATTGTAATTAAAGGAGAGCGACAAAGAAAAAAAAAATATAAGTATGTATATATATATATATATATAAAGTTAACAAACTGAACACAAACTTAATAAAAAATAGTTCACTGCTGTAAGAGGAAGGAAGTTTTTTTTAAATTCTTCAATATCTATATTTTAAATAATTTAAATTATTAACTATAAAAATGGTGAAAATTTGGCGGTTCGTAAAACTCGAACATTTTGGGGTCGTCGTGAAGCACCTTGTGAAACCGCCATGGGCGCCCGCAGAAATTTTTCTCAGGGGGGGCCAAAATTTTTCTCAGGGTGGGCAAAATAAAAATTATTGAAATATTGAGGGTGTTAAGTTGAAAAACGATAAGGCCATACAAACCTCAGGGGGGGGCCATGGGTCATGAAAATGATTCGGAATTCCATCGAAAAATCTTCTCGAGTGATGAGGTCCATTTCCATCTCGGTGGCTCCGTCAACAAGCGAAATTATCGCATCTGGGGCTAGGATAACCCGAGAGTTATTTTTGAGAAGCCTTTCTATTCTCAACGTGTGACTGTTTGGTGTGGTTTATGGTCCGGCGGAGTCATTGGACCTTACTTTTTCGAGAATGAAGCTGAAGCAACAGTTACGGTGGATGGATTGCGCTATCGAGGGATGATTAATGATTTTTCATGGGCGGAATTGGATGGTATTTATCTGGACAACGTTTACTTTCAACAAGACGGTGCTACGCGCCACACAAGCAACGAAACTATTGATCTTTCACGGGAAAAGTTTCCGGACCGTATAATCTCTCGAAGGGGTGATCACAATTGGCCAGCGAGATCTTGTGATTTAACACCTTGCGACTTCTTCCTTTGGGGCCATGTGAAAAAGAAGGACTACGCCAAGTGCCCAGCGTCGATTCGAGACCTCAAAGATGGAATTCGTGAGGCTATCGAGGACATATGGCAGCCACTTTGCCATTTGGATATGGAAAATTTTATGAAAAGGATAGAGTCCTATTGTCGTTGTCGTGGTGGTCATTTTGCTGATGTTATGTTCTCAATGAAATAAACATGGCATTTTCTTTGAATGTCAAAATAACACCTCTTAGTGGAAAAGCCTTTATGATATATCCAAATTCCATATCGGTAGATAGATTCCGCCATTTTGTTTGTATACATCTCAAAGTATGCTTTGTGCTTTTTTCAATAAATACAGATATTGAAGGAAGAAACATCGTTCATGCAAATGGAATATCGTTTTTTCCAATTCCTTTACGTTTCTGGTTGAAAGGATCTTGACACTTCTGTTTCGAGAAGTTTTGAAGTTTGCACTTTCGAAATTTTCTCTTCCAAACCGGTTGCACTTGTTAATTACAGAAAGAATCCTCCCTCTACTGCTGTCCCCCAACCGGTGGATTGGTCAGAGGGATCCTATAGAATGGCCAGCCAGATATCCAGATATGCCCCTTCTAGACTTCTTTTTGCGGGGTCACTGAAAATGGAAAATTCTCTTCTCTGGAAAAATACGAGTGTAGTTGAATTATCTCAGAACATTTCTCGTTTTTCTGAACGAATTTTCTCACATTCATTGTCTGTTATTATCTTCTATGCCGAATAACGTAAACGAATGGTTTTTCTACCAGAATACACCTCTATTTCCTTTTCTATGTGACACCCTGTATATATTCATTCCAGTATTCAAATATCTAGGAGGCGTTATTTCTGAGGTACTTACGTACACCAAAAGTTATAGAGATAATTACCGGCTAAACGTTTCATCTGAAACAAAACGAAAGTTTTCTATCCGTCATGTCCAAATAAACTGCTCCACATGAGTTAGGGATATTGACTTTAATTGCAAAAAAATATAGTTAAAATGAGATTTTTGTGATGGAAATTTATATCAATATGATTTCAAGTCTGCAGCGTATACAGGGTGGTTAAGAAAAATCGAGTAAAATAACGAAATTTTATTCCCAGAGAATTCAAGCAATTCAAGACTATCAATACAATGTATGGCCTCCACGAGCATCAATAACAGCTTGACATCTTCTTTGCATACTACACACGAGGTTGTTGAAGATTTTTTGAGGAATTTGGTTCCATAAACGGGGCAGAAGCTCTCTCAGATCATTTAAGGATTCTGGGGTAGGTTGATGATTATCTAATCTTCTTTGGAGCATATCCCATGCATGTTCTATGCATTATGCAATTCAAATCTGGTGAGTGCGGAGGTATTGGTAAATGTGGAATACCAAGCTCCTCGCGCGCATTCTCAAGTATGACTGCACGGTGCGGTCTAGCGTTATCGTCTGGAAATTGAAGTTTCACCAATAGCAGCGTGAAAATTTGGCACAACATTGTCAATGACATGCTCCCTATAGTGTAAGGCGGTCATATTCCCTAATGTGTAGATCGGTGCGCCCGTTGAAACATATCCTGGCCCAAGCCATAACACTACCCCCTCGAAATGGATTGACTTAGCGACGATTACGGGGTATGCATGGGATTATCCATACCCTTATTCTTCGAGAATCTGAGAATCGTCCATGTCTGGATTCATAAGTGAAAAGGACACCTGGACACTACGCCATTGATCATTCCAATTATCCAAATATGTTGCCTTGCCCATTCCAGTCTTTGACGCTTATGGTCACGTGTTAATGGAACTCCTCTTTATGGATCCTTTCCGCTACAACAACCTGAGTTAGGACACCCTATAGCATTCCGTCCTATCAACCTCAGCCTTTGTTAATTTACGTCTTGGCATCTTCAGAAAACTCGTTTCAAATCGAAGCCGTTGATAAACTGACATCATTTCAAAATGAGAACATTCATGAAGCATATGCAAAGAACCAAATTTCAGAAATGTCTCATCTGATTTTTATTGGATCGATTCAAGTTGTTATTGAGTTTTAAATGATTTTACTGCGATTTTCTCGAAGATTACATACTTTTAAAAACGATTGAATACGATATCTCTAACTCTTGTGGAGCAGTATATTATCAAAGAGCAAAAAAAATTATCTCATCGATTGTCTCCGGTTCTCGGAGAGCGTGTAACTCTGGAATACAAATAGGACAAGAATATTCTGTTCCATTCTTGAGATTCACAACTTGTGTACCCACTGTTGTTATTTCATATTTATTTTTATCCTATACCATTCGACTACGTAATGTTCATTTCGTTACTTGAAGGACAAAAGTTGGATTCATTTCAATCATAACAACTATAATGACTTCATGAAGTTTCATGTTTAATTCAGATCCGTTTTTTCCATCCCAACTGACGTTGTGATCTACCCTCTTATAGGATCTTCCTAATAGCTCAGGTCCTCTTGTTTGTCCAATTTTCAGCCATTTTCGGTCATCAGAGTCATTAGACCTCCCACTAGGAAGAATTTCATGATTTCCTCGAGTGACCTCGGCACCACTAAACAATAACGCGCTCCGATGTGAGCGGCTTGCCGCTCGGGGCCGGCGGTTCATGAAGATGAAAGGGACATCCGATCAAACAAAATGGAACGTTGTGCAACCAGTTTCCGGCATTCTTCAAGCTCTGCATCGTCAGAGATGTACCCAGAAAATTTGCCAGAATCAGAAGTTTGCATTTACACTTTGAATTCCTCTTTCAAAAGTTACTTCTCCTCTTCACAAAGATACATGTCAACTTATTTGATTATTTAATGGATCCCAGAATAACTGAAGAAACTAATACATACTTTCATTTTTCTTAGTATTTAAAATTCTTCGCATGGGTTTTTGCGAGTTAATACACTTGAATATTGAGAAAAAGGCATCACGAAAGAGTCCCTATTTTTTATTTCTCAAGAGACAACTATACTCCATTCACAATTATAAAATCACAACTCTGGCCTTGGAAATTTGACACATTCCACTCTGTATCGAAGTTATGACGTTTTTCAAAATATTTTTAGGTTCCAAGTCAACACTATGTTGCCCTTTCTACATTCTTAGCGTATTTCTCAGAATGTGAATGAATTAAAAAAGATGTGATGGACTAAAATAATTAACGTTTATATGAATTGATAGAAAGGATTCCTTTTCTAGTTATTTGCATGAAAAGTACAAGAGATCACTGTTGAAATATATTATTTTTCGCCATGGAAGAAAATTGCATTGCTTTCACATAATTTTCATATGCATGATTGTAAAGATTTGTTTATTATCCTCTTGAACTGAAAGTTCAAGGCTTGACGAAATCAATTGTTGATTCTAATCAAGAATTCATAAAAAAAAAATCAACCCAAAGATATAAGATGAATTGATGGGTAATTACAAGAATCAAGAATAATGGAACATTATATCCCTCTACTGGAATCCGAATATGTGATATGATTGTGAGGGTGCATAACATTTCTATTTCTAATATTTCTTTATTTCAAATAAATAACAGTTTCATTCATTCATCACAAAGAAAATAAACATAATAACTAAATTAACGAATTCGTTCGCAGATGCAGATTACCTAACTAATAATTTCAATGCAATAGTAACTGAGTTTTGGTTATAAATTAATAAGCAAGAATGTCAATTCCTGAAAGCTTTATAGATATACATTTCATTTATTTGATCTTATGAACAAGGAGAAAAAATTCTGACTGTATGGTAATTTGTTAGTTTAAAAAATATTCATACATTACTACCACAGTAGGTTTGTACAAAAATAAAGGAATAGGTCAAACATATGCTTCACATTTATCATTCACCTGTTCTAAAATAAGACACAAACTCCTGGAATATGGAAAAAACCGATGTATTCTGGTTCAATATAGCCTATTTCTACAATTCTACATTCGGCAAAGGATTGATAGGAATGAAAGCTCCAGTGACACATTTCAATTCATCGGAATCTGAATTCACCTACCGTTGAATGCAATATAGTCATATTTCTTCTTTTTTTTAGCTTTTTCGACGTGTTTTTTTCTGAAACGTGAAAACGATCAACAATAATCATTTAGAGACCGATTATGGCCATTCAGAACCCGTTTACTTACGAAAATCGTGCAATTTCATTCTGAAAGTTCTTTCCTCATAATTCCTCGAAAATCCTACCTGAACCATATTTTCCGGTCGCTTTCGTTAGAAGATCGTATAAGGAAGCCTTTTTTGTCCATTTACACATCCCAAATAAATTTTGAGCACCAAAAACGATACCGAAACTAACCAAACTTCTGGGGGACCGGAATTTCGTTTGGAATCTTTCTGAACGGCCAGATACCTAAAAAAAACTTCATTATCAAGTGTAAAAAGGTTGATTTGCCTTTCGTACTCACGCCGAAAGTCGTGAAAGGAAAAAATGAAAATTGCACGAAATCGACGGGAAACTTCTTCTGGACGACGAAGAACGGAAAAATAGGCGATTTCCTATCGATATTTCGCCCCAAAATCGCCGATCGATTCGAACTAACAAAATGTGTGTTGATTTATTAGTTCCTTTAGGGTTGATTTCAATCAAACACAGAATTATGAATATTCGATTTATTCAATTTAAGAATACGGAGGTCGATCTATACTCGAAGAAACGAACTGAATAACTAACTACTTAAAAAGGAATCATTTCTGTTCCCTTATCCATAATACGGAATATGCCTATACGAAAAGTATCAAGTTACGAAAAGGAAAAGAATTAAAGCTGTCACCAGGTTTACCACATACACTTCACTGTGGAGTGGATATAAACCAAGTAACGAATAAATATTGAACCTAATTTATGACCTTTCGTTCTGTGGGAAATAGTGGAGATTTGGTTTTGCTTTGTATATTTCAACACGCCGCCTCAAAAATAAATCTCTTATCATTATATTACATATTACAATATGTTTCTATTTTCATAGACACCATCTACCATTTTTACACATTATTCATAAATTGCATTTCATAATTAATATACCTACATTAATGAGTATAGAAAGATCCTCCTTCTGGGGAAAATACAATATGGTCCAATATTCATTGCAAGGATGCGGGAAACCCAGAAAAACCACACCAGACCATTGATACAAAACATAAATATTAAGATTATTATTATGTACATAATCCAGAATTAATACTTAAAACTTGAAATTCTCAATTTTCTAAACCTAGCTTTGAAGAAAATTCCAAAAAACTTGTTGCTGGTAGTGGTTTTGTCAACATATCTGCCAGCTGATGACCTGTGGGAATATATTCAAGTTTAATAACGTTCTTTTCAACTTGTTCTCGGGAAAAATGATATTTTATATCAATATGTTTTGATCTTTTATGGTTGGTAGGATTATTTCCTAAACTGATACAACCATTATTATCTTCATAGATGATTATAGGTGCAGTTATATCTAGATTAATACTTTTTGCTAAAGACTTTAACCATAAAGCTTCTTTGACAGCTTCATAAAGAGCCATATACTCTGCTTCAGTAGATGAAGCAGCAACTGAAGTTTGCCGTTTAGTATTCCAAGTAATAGTATTATTCTCGAATAATTTAAATAGATAGCCGGTAGTACTTTTTCTATCCGTATGAAAACTGCCTCCCCAATCAGAGTCAACATAACCTACCAAAATATTTTCAAAGTTGCTCTTTATATATTTCAATTTCAGATCTATTGAACCCCTTAAATACCTCAGTATTCTTTTTAAGCATTTCCAAAGTTCTATATTGTTCTTATTTGAATATCTACTCAAAATATTTACCGATATACTCAAATCAGGCCTTGTACATATCATTATATACATTAAACATCCTATAAGGTTTTTACAGGGTGCTTCATAATATTCGTCTGAATTTAAAGCTTCGTAATCCAATTTACTTTCTAATGGAGTACTTATCGATTTGCAGTCATACATATTGAATTTATTTAAAACTGTTCTTATGTATGCACTCTGGTCGAGTGTGATTTCATTATGAATTCTTGTAATTTTGATACCCAAGAAAAGTTTAATCGCTTTCAAATCTGTCATAGAAAATTTATTCATCAAAAAGTTCTTGAAACTCGACAATGTTTCATTATTTGCTGTGGCAATCACAACATCGTCCACATAAAGCACTACGTATATATTTTTTGAGATGTGTTTTCTGTCTAGAAGATATATACATCGATCAGCTAATGAATTTTGAAAACCAAGATTTTTGAGTTCTTTCTCGAACTTTTGAAACCAGCATCTTGCGGCTTGTTTTAACCCATAAATAGCTTTATTCAATTTGCAAACTTGCCCATCTACACATTCAATTCCTTCAGGAACTTCCATAAATATTTCTTCCTCTAAATCACCGTTCAAAAATGCTGTTTTAACATCCATATGATGTATTAATAAATTGTATTGATTGGCAAATGCGATTATGAATCTAAAACTTGCTATTCTCGCAACTGGTGCAAAAGTTTCATTATAATCTATCAAATATTCTTGACTGAAACCTCTAGCAACAAGTCGCGCTTTATATTTCAATGGATTTCCGAATTCATCATTTTTGATGCTAAAGACCCATTTACAGTCAATAATATTTTTATTTTCAGGTCTCTTAATTAAGGACCATGTTTTATTGATCAATAATGAATTTATTTCTTCTTCAATCGCTTTTTCCCAGCGATCTCTATCAAACCTCCCTTTTATTTCCTGAAAATGTTTGGGTATTTCGCATACGATAGATTGAGCCGACATTATATAATCATTCTCACCATAATTGATATTTTGACGATATTTTATTCTTTCACTTCGTCTTAATTTAGGTGAGATTTCCATGTCTTGTTTACTTTTGTGAGACTCATTATAGTCCTCACCTCTAATTTGATACTCATTACTTTTATTTCTCTTAGGGACTATGATTTCTGATTTCCCTTCATCAGATTTTATATTCGTTCCCTTTCTACAGAATTTATCTGATTTTGCTACATCAGATTCAACTACTGGTTTTGATACTAAATCAGAAACACCAGTTTCTTTTACACCTAACCTTGAGCCTCCTGATTTATCGCCATCAGGTTTCTTTACTGATTTTGAACAACGTTCAGAAACATCAGTTTCATTACGATTTTCCAAATCATTTGATTTTAGCATAGGTCGGGAATTCAAGTAATTTATTTCGTCCACAATTACATCCCTAACTACTATAAATTTTTCTGTTTCAATATCCCACACTTTGAAACCATTGGGTTCAAAACCAACTAGAATGCCCTTAAATGATTTATCATCAAATTTCATTTTTCTGACTTTATTGTGGATGTATACTGTGGAACCGAACACCTTCAAGTATTTAATTTGTGGCTTTCTATTATGCCACATTTCATATGGTGTTTTCGCTAGTTTTAAGGCATTTGTTGGAGTCAGATTTATTAAGTATGGGGTGAAGCAGTATTAACTGCTTCACCCCAAAAACTTTTGTCCAGTTTAGCATTATGAATCATGGCACGAGCTCTTTCAGTTATTGTTCTGATCATTCTTTCAGAGACACCATTCAACTGTGGTGTGCGAGGAATTGATAAATGATAACTTATACCCCTTTCTACGCAATATGCCTTCATATCATTCGACAAATATTCCCTTCCATTATCACTGTATAAGTTCACTAATTTTTGATTGAAATGTACTTCACTTTTTGCTAAAAAATCTTTGAAGGCTGAGAATCATCCGATTTAAATGTAATTAGATAAGTGACACAGTAGTGAGTAAATTCGTCAAGGAATATAACAAAATAGTTTTTATTATTTATTGTAGCTGGAGTGATTGGACCGCAAACGTCAGAGTGTACATTGTACAACGGTCGTTTTATATGACTTTTATCTTTGACTTTATTAAATGATAATCTAGCTTGTTTTCCGTTTATACAAGCTTCACACAAGTCATTGCTCGGTATTACTTTGTCTAATAACTCAATATCTTTAATCATGCTTTTATTTTTTATTTCTAAGAATTTCGACTTTCCTATATGACCTAAGCGTTTATGCCATAATTCATAACTTCCACGGACTTCTTTGTTCATTTGGGTGAAAGAATTTATGGTTCTATCGTGAACTGAGAGTTCTAAACCATATAAATTATTCAAAGACTTACATGTCATCACTGTCTTTTTATTTATACTTATTACCACTCCTTGTTCGTTGAAGACAATCTCCATTCCGGCATCTTGCATCTTTCTGACAGAAAGAAGGTTGTATGGAACATCTGGACAATACAGGACATCTTTCAGGACCCCTGAGATGCCCATGTTGGTGGTAACCATCATATCGCCCTTTTTCGTTGCATTTATAAACGCATTGTTCTTCGCTACTGAGATTTTAATCGGTTCAGATAATTCGACAAAGTCTTTAGTCAAATCTCCTCTATTGATTACATGATCAGATGCACCTGAATCCAAGATGAATGTAATCTTATTCCCATTAATTTCTTTTTCGCTATGCTTAGAATGATTCACCATAAAAGCGAAACTAGATACGTTTTTGTCGTCCTCGGTAGTTATTTCAGATTTTGAAGATGATGATTGACTGGTCATCTGCACTGTTTTAACTACTCCGTGTTCTCTTTTGTAGTAGAAACAATCTTGTTTCTTGTGACCTTTTCTACCACAATGATAACATTTACTTTTTGAATAATTTTTATTTCTCTTGAACGGTTTTCTTTTGAACTCCCTTGGTTGGATGGGAAATCTTTTTGCAGCCTTATTTTCAAATTGCAATATCTTCATAGAAGTATCACGGCTTTGTTTGGTTAATTTAATCTCATAGTCTAATAGTTTTGACTTTATCAGAGCTAGAGTTAAACCTGTCGTTAACGTTTCAATGGCCGTTATTATCCCATCATATTCTTTCGGTAGTGATAATAATAGATATGAAACTTTTTCTGTTTCTGGCATTGATACACCTGCTGCTGATAGTTCATGAACTAAACTTTCAAATGCAGCAAAATGTGTTAGTAAAGGTGTGTCACCTTTTAGCTTCAGTTCAATCAGTCTTTTTCGTAGAATTAATTGACTTGCCAGACTAACACGTTCATATATTTCATCCAAGTTCTGGAGAATTTGTTTCGGTGAGTTGCCTTCTGTTGTAAAATGGAGAAAATTATCTGATAAATAACCAACAATGACACCTTTAGCAACTCGTTCTGCTTTCTCCCAATCTCCGCTAATTTTTAGTGGTGGGTCATTGTCTATGACTTTAATCACATCTAGTTCAGTAAGTAAACCACGCACTCTTAGTTTCCACACACTATATCTTTCACCGTCAAAGGGTTTAATGTTTCTATCGATTTTAGAGCTCTGCATTATTCTTTCAAGTTCGTGGCGTCAATATTATAATACACGAAATTCGCTTACACACACCAACTTCACTCTCGAGAAATAATCCGGAAAAAAGTCTTTAATCTACCAAGCAAAGCAAGCTGGTTCCCATAACCTGTTGATTTATTAGTTCCTTTAGGGTTGATTTCAATCAAACACAGAATTATGAATATTCGATTTATTCAATTTAAGAATACGGAGGTCGATCTATACTCGAAGAAACGAACTGAATAACTAACTACTTAAAAAGGAATCATTTCTGTTCCCTTATCCATAATACGGAATATGCCTATACGAAAAGTATCAAGTTACGAAAAGGAAAAGAATTAAAGCTGTCACCAGGTATACCACATACACTTCACTGTGGAGTGGATATAAACCAAGTAACGAATAAATATTGAACCTAATTTATGACCTTTCGTTCTGTGGGAAATAGTGGAGATTTGGTTTTGCTTTGTATATTTCAACAATGTGGAATATCTTTGATACTTTTACTTTGATGTGAACAAAGCAACTGGCAACGTCGTTTTGTCATTAACAATATTCCCTGTACGCGCACAGACTTTTCATCAGGTGCGCCAACTCCTGAAAACGAAACCATGACCTCCTATGTGATTAAATAAAAGTGAATGGAGTATAGGTACATGGTGTGTCTATTCAATTATATTATTTGTTCAAGACCCAAATAAGGTGTTCATTATTCATCTGTTTCATGTTTCATCAAGCATTATGACATCCATAAATCACTTGTGATTTACGGTTTATCAAACTTCAATCTGACAGCCACAGATTATATCAATAGAAAACTCAAATTCTTATGAGTTGAGAATTCTATTAAATATCATTTCAATTCACAAAGCTGCATGCACTTAAATTTTTTAGTCGAAACATGTCACCTTATTTAATTATTTAATGGTTACAAAATAACATAAAAAACTAAGTCTTTCATTTTTCTCTGTATTTGAGAATCTTCTCATGCGCGGGTTGTTGCGAGTTCATACACTTGAATATTGATAGAAAGATATTACTCTTATTTCATAAGAGACAACTAGGTACATGGGTACATTGAATTATATTATTTGCCCACGACTATCGAATACAGTGTTTATTATCCATCTGTTTCATCAAGCATTATGACATTCATAAATCACTTGTGAATCACTTGTAATTCATGGTTCATTAAACTTCAATCTGACAACCACAGAATATATCGATAGAAATCTCAAATTGTCATGAGCTGAGAAGTTTATTAAATATCATTTCAGTTTGAAACGGTTATTGGTTCGTAGAAATAAAAATTATTTCGTACAGATATATTCAACAGTCGTGGACAAAGATGAATATCCACCTAGCACATTATGACTATTGATCACTTGGATCCCTATCCCTATCCGCGTGAATAAGAGCCACCACAATAAGATCGTTGAATAATATACTATTATAGCTTTCATTTTAATCATTCAATTTAGCAATGTAGATATGCCTATTTTACTATTTGATAATTGATTCACACAGATCGTTCATTTCAGAGATGTATTCCCGAGTTCGAGAACGCTGCTTTCAACGTTTTGATGGAAGCAACCAACACCTGCGGTGACAATGGACCCATAGAATTCTGTCGGCAGACAGAAATAAGCGAACTCAAAAAGTCCTGCCAGTTGTGTCGACCAGATCAACATGACTCGCGTTTCCTCACAGATTTTCACAATCAGGATGAAACGACGTGGTGGCAGTCTGAAACCATGATGGAAAATATACAGTATCCAAATCAAGTCAATTTGACTTTACATTTAGGTGAGTTTTGGTTCGAGCACTAATAAAAAGTGGTCAGAAATTTTGTTTAAAGTGTTCATAATGCATATGTATTTCCTCAAGAATATATTGTTTCCCCAACAATTTCAAAATAACAGATTCGAACGAGATGAAATTATACTCCATTCACTTTTTAAAGTATCCCGGTATATGCCATGACATTCTGACACATTTCACCGTGTATATTTTGAAAATGTTAGGTTATAGTCATTATTCTGTCAGATAACTACGCAACGTTGTCCTCTCTACATATGTATATAGATGTCGTAGTAATTATACGTATTTATCAAAATCTTTTTTCACACAAATAATGAATTTGAGAAAATTGGTAAATGAACATACGGTAAACTGAGCTAGAGCTACCCAAGGCGAGTCCAAGAAACTGATATATGATAGGTCTAATCAATTCCATAACCGAGATACAGGGTGGTTTATGTATTCACCGAAAATTGCATTTCCTCATTACTTTTGAACCAACCGGTATAGTCGGTTGATATTTGGAACATATGATTCACTTCTACAGGTCGATCGATTTACTTTTTAACTTCCAATAAAAAATTCCAGTTCCGTATTTGAAAAATATGGGACTTCTTCCAAGTTGAGATTCAACACCCTGTATATTGAAATTTTGGGATTTGATTGAGATATTTGAAAAGAGCAGGAAATTTTCAATGAGGTTCAGTAGATTTCATTGCTCCGCACGTCATTCTTCGGGGAAAGATCAAATTGAATATTGGAATTCCACAAAATTCTCAGAAAAGCAAGGCACACACGAAAGGGAAATCTGTGAGATCTGATCCGCAGTCCAGATTATGATCAAATCGAATTTTTTTGTCCCACTAATTGGACATTCGAATTTCATAATATTCTGAGGAATCATTTGGAGTTATTTCCGGAAAAACTGGATTTTACGAAATGAAAGAATGGTCAACAGAATTTTATTTACCGATGAAGCCATATTCACGAGGGATGGGATCGCATGAATAGGCTGAAGAGAATCCGCATGCTATCAGGCATACGAAATCCCAATAGAGGAAAGTCACCAAATATGAAATAGTATCCTAATATGGAATACCTTCATTTCTCCAGGGCTACGTTCATAAACTTACTCCGGTGAGAAGAGAAGAGTATGATCACGTGATTTCTGAACGTTTATAAAAGCATACTCTATACTGGTAGAGTAAATTTATGAACGCTTCGGGGTAAACTATCCTTACTCTGAGTAATTTTATGAACGTAGCCCAAGACTATAAGTATAAAACGGAACATTCGACCATCTTCTGTTTCATTCGGTCTACTAACTATCGCACTCTCACCATCGAGTCAGTTGCGCAAACGCTTAACGTGAGGCAGACGTGTTTTGTTTTGTTGTCGTGAAGAAAATTTTAAAAGGTAAGTAGTAAATGAGTATTACCAGCTGTGATGTTTGTATACATAAGTGTTATACTATTTAGTATATCGGTATTATGTTTATTTCACCATTTTGTGATCTTTTGTCATCAAAATATTGTGACTTAAAAAAATATTCAGAAGAGTTTGGACTAGTATAAAAATCCAAATATGGACAGCCGTCGGTGTCTAATTATGGAATATGCTTGATGTGTGTAGGGCTCTGGGCACATTATGATTGTGCTGGTCCAGAGTTTGATACTTGGATCTATGACTTTTGCGAGTAATTATGAAACTTCTTTCATTTATCACAATATGTTATATTCATTTAATTGATCTCAAAGATATTAATGTCCATTTTTGTTATTGTTATGTCGATTCAAGCTTATATTCCATATGGGTTCCTATTCCATATTTGGTTACTCATTTGTGATTTTGTTTTTTGTGTTAGATTTTAATTAGATAACTAATATATTTTATTAGAGGCTGTTAATTACTACATATAAATGTATGACTAAGGTGGGCGTTCAATGTAGTGTGTTTTTATTTCAAGTTGCATTTGAAAATGTTTTCACTTTGAGAACTGAAATTTTGTGTGTGAACTCAGAACGGATTGGAGTTCTTAATGGGATAATTGAGATTAATTTCATTTCAACAGTTCATTTTTTTTTCTTTGAAAAATAGAAGAAAATGAGCCAACTCATGCTTCTGTTTTATTTCAAACGAAAGACCCATAAAAATAGTTCGACTTTCGATTAAAAGTGAATCTACAGATAATTTCATTCAGAAAAACAACTTGAAATACGGAATTGGCAGAGAATAGCCAAATTCAAATTTTAGCGGGAAAAAGTTCCTGCTTTACCCACATTTTCACTAATTTCATAGTTCAGCGAGTTTCGGATAGAGAGCGCCGTTGTACATTTCATTCATAATTAGAGAGATATTCATAGAACTCATAGAGATAATGTAAGTTCTATGGAGATATTCCGTAAAATGCACGGTGGCGCCCCTATCGGTTGACTTTTCCTACGAGCTTCAAACGGCGACCTTAAACTGATTTAATTAATATGAAGTTTTTTCTTTATATCCCAAATACAAAATGGTATTCCATATTTGGTGACTTTCCTCTACAAATTTTCAAAAAACGTACTACCAAGACGGCTTAGGCCGGGTGATCTTTACTTAGGTTTCCTCCAAAATCATCTTCCTGTATTACTCGAAGGTACGGACATTGCAGGAATGCATTTTCAGCATGATGGAGCTCCACCCCATTTTAGAATAATAGTCAGACAATTTTTTGATCAGAACTTTCCAAATATGTGGATACGCAGAGGTGGACCGCATGCCTGGCCTGCTAGAAGCTAGATCACCAGATTTCAATCGTGTTGATTATTTCATTTGGGGTTATTTGAATGTTCAGTATATTCATCGGAAATAGGAAGTGAGGATATCCTCATGCAACGTATCGAAGTCGCCTGCAATGAAATTCGTTATAATCCAGACATGATCAAAAAAATTATCAGACATGTTTTGAAGAGGGCAAGAATGTATATTGAACAAAATATTGTTACTTTCGAGCAACTTCTGTGATTCACGTTAAGTTTTTATGTTACTTTATTCATTTATTCATCTTTGTTGACTTCAAATGAATTTTTCTCGAAGAATAATGCTTTTCCGGAAATAACTCCAAATAAGTCCTCAAAATATTATTAAATTCGAATGTGCAATTAGTGGGACAAAAAAAATTCGATTTGATCATAATATACGATTTTTCTGAGAATTTTGTGGAATTCCAATATTCAATTGGATCTTTCCCTGAAGCTCTCTCTGAGCAAAATGACTTGCGGGACAATGAAATCTACTGAACCCCATTGAGAATTTCCTGCTCTTTTCAAATATCTCAATCAAATCCCAAAATTTCAATATACAGGGTGTTGAATCTCAACTTGGAAGAAGTCCCATATTTTTCAAATACGGACCTGGAATTTTCTGGAAGTTTAAAAGCAAATCGATCGACGTGTAGAAGTGAATCATACGTTCCAATTATCAACCGACTATAGCGGTTGGTTCAAAAGTAATGAGGAATTGAAATTTTTGGTGAATACATAAACCAGCCTGTATCTCGGTTATGGAATTGATTGGACCTATCATATATCGGGTTTTTGGACTCGCCTTGGGTAGCTCTAGCTCAGGTTACCGTATGTTCATTTACCAGTGAAACACCCTGTAAAATGTGAATTCAAAAATTCCGTTACTTTGTGATAGTTCATTCGAAAAAAGAATATTATTCCGACAGAAAAACTTTTAATCGACCAGAACAGACGATCCTATGGAATTCCCCACTTTTCAAAATTCTCAAGAAATAATAAGCCTACAGAAGACATTTGAATACCTTTTTGCATAACTTGAAATACTCCAGTATGAAAATGTTGTATAGTAGGTACTACGAAACCTGTGTCACACTGGCAACGTGTGTGAGAATTAATTTGACTTTCACGTGTGCCAACCTGCGTCAGTTTTAAGTGAAAAAACTTGAAAAACCTAAATCTCAGCCAACTGGGATACTTCATAAGAGTGAATGGAGTATATGCATTTATAGATGCAGAATGACATTTTCAAGCCACATGCAAAATTTTGTCCGGAAGTAGGTATGCTAGCGAATTATTGACAGAAAAAAATCCCAATATTTCTATGATATCATATACAGAACCATGAACCATTCCTTTGACAGATACTTTCGAAAAAAATCCGTTGTGTTCTAGCTTTCTCGAATTTCGAGCCGAAAATGGTCTCAATCGACTAGTTTCGAATAACTGAATCCGTGGTTGAATTCAGTTCTGTCCATCCGTCTGCAAACAAGTTAACTCCCGAACGGATAAATATAGAAACTTGAAGTTTTTAGTGTAGGTTTGGAACTCGAATGCCGCAGATAATCTCGTTATTGGGCGTTCGAAATACACTGCGCAAAATAATTAACGCACATTCTGAAAATCTCAATTTTAATGAAAGTTAACTCTACATTGACTTTATAACTTATTTTTTATGTTCTCTCAGGAAGGTTTTGAACGAAACAAGACACATTAAATGGAAGAAAAATTCAGGATTTCACCGAATCTTATGTGAAAGAAGAGAAATGAACAATTTTCAAAATACTGAAATGCTGATAAGTGATTTAATACTTGGTATTTCCACCCCTTGCGTTAATTACAGCTCGGCAACGACGGTTCATACTGAAAATGAGTGATCTTAAAATGTTCTGATCTAATCCTTCCCAGATTTCTCCGAGTTGGATTCCTAAGTCATTAAGAGTAGCTGGATGGTTTTCTGAACTTCTCAGCCTTCTATTGAGGTTTTCCCAAACCTGCTCAATCGGATTGAGATCTTCTTGCTGGCCATTCCATTCGAGAGACTTCAACCTCTTCAAGGTACTCCTGAACGATGCGGGCACGATGGGGTCTGGCATTATCGTCCATAAAAATGAAAATTTCACCAATGTATGGGGCAAATGGCACTGCATGCTCTTCAAGAATGTTCCTTATATACTTATCAGCATTCATAGCTCCATTATCAACGACCACTAGGTCTGTGCGAGCAGTCGAAGATATTCCACCCCCATACCATAATCGATTTTCCCCTGAAACCAGTAGTATTCAGGAAAGTGAACTGAGCATATCTTTCATATGGACGTCTGTATACAAGGGAACGTCGATCACAATGGTAAAGGCAGAATCTAAACTCGTCTGTGAAGAGAACTCTTTCCCAATCGGCCTCTTCCCAATGGATATGCTCTCTCGCAAAATCCAAACGCGCCCTTCGATGAGCTGGGGTAAGAGCTGGGCCTCTTGCCGCGACACGAGGCCTCAAATCATATTCTCTGAGGCGATTTCTTATTGTCTGAGTGCTAATTTGCACCTCATGAGTTTGCTCAAGCTGATTTTGAAGGAGGCGAGCGGTTGCAAACCATTGTCTCAACGAAGAAACTCTCAAGTAACGTTCTTGAATGGCAGTTGTTATCCGTGGTCTACCCTGTCCTGGTCTTCGGACATTCATACCTGTCTCCCTGAATCGCTGCAACATTCTGGACACACTTGTATGGGAAACTCCAAACCTTTCTGCAATTCTTGTGTATGTCCATTGTCCACCCTTCTTCTCGCAAAACCACCGCTTGGGCACATTCCTCTTGGGTCAAATTGCATGTTTCGCGTTGCATAGCGATCGAGTGTAGAAAATCAAACGAAAGAAAAACTATTGATCACTAAAATTGATCGAGAACAACTGATTTTAGGATGGAGCCAATACATTCAAAATCTGATAATATCATCTTTTTTTATTCCTACTGGGAGAAAACATCTGTATTGAAGAAGAACGTTGAAAGTGGATAACATATGCATGCATAATTCTGATAAAAATAATTATCATTGAGAACACCTTCAGTTGTAGAATAAATTTGAGATTTCCATAATGTGGGTTAATTTTTTTGCGCAGTGTATTATTTTCGTGATGAATCCACGCTTACATACAATTTTGTCCAGATCGCGTTTTCAGAAACATTTGAAATTCAAAAATTTTCTGTCGAAATTTTTTTCTTAATATGCGAAATATGAAAATGATACGCAAATCTGTATAAAGGAAAACCATATGAAGCAAAAAGCAATAGGTACATTGAGTACCAGCCTGCTTTGCCAGCCAGTGAAGTAACCACGATTACCACCATTAACGAAGAAATCCAAATTCGAAAGATCGATTTATCATCGCTATTGAACAACATGAAAATGAAAGCTTCCTTGTCCCAACGTATTTATCTAACAAGTAAGCGCCCACACTAGCAACTTTACGACACCAGATTTACACATCCTCATTTCCTCCTACCGCTTTTCACTTATCTTCCGTAAAAGGTTGCGTGGGCGTTCATTCCAACCATTGTCCTCTCGCAATTCCCTTATCTATCCGCATGTATTGCCACATAATAATACGGCCCAAATCTGATTTAATGTCTCTTATTGTTCCCAAGAAAGCGCAATCCGAGCTTGTATTTCAGGCAATGAATCGCAGATTGTAGAAAGTAAATGCCGATCATTTTTGAAAATTTTGAATCGATTCAAACAACTCTGAAACACAAACCACAAATTTCAATATCGTAACTCAAACCGGGTATATTCATAGTGCAAAAATGAAACAGTGAATGTTGGATTGCTATTGGACTGAGAGTGAATAAAATCGGTGTGAAGACATACACTCAAAGACAAACAATGGCTCATGGAAAGAAAATTCATAACTCACTGAAATGAGATCGTATCGCATTCAGATTTCGATGTGGGCTTGATGGGTTGATTAGAAATTATATCCCCTTTCATTTGGAGACTTTTAAGCCTCAGGGAGGGAGTTGTGGGGGTTGTTGGGGGTGATTTCTGACTAAAATCATAACTCGACGAAATGGGAGTGTTCCACAATGAGCTTCGAATATATGTCTCTTCAATGCCGAAAGAATGAAATGCAATACCCCTCATAGTTTGTTAGCCCCCACGTTTGGAGATTTGGGGGGTTTATTATGCAAAATGATGAAAAAATTCATACCTCGGAAAACTGATTTTTTTCATCATTTGGCATGAAAAACCCCCCGAATCTACAAATCTGGGGGCTAAAAAACTATGGGGTTTTCACTATTTCATTCTTTCGGCATTCAAGAAACACATTTCGAAATTGATCTCAGTTTTTCGAGATATGAATTTTTTCATCATTTCGCATACAAAAGTTGTTCTCGTGATCTCTAAAGTTAAATTACCCTCATTTTATTCCAGAGAAAGCATTCGACATAACATACATCCGACTATGGTTTTATTCTCCAAGACCAGAAAGTTTTGCCATTTACAAACGTACCAGGGAAGATGGACCTTGGATACCATACCAGTATTACAGGTAAGCATACCAGATCCATATCATCACGTTGATCTGATTCATCAAGCATTATTATATCTAAGTACCTACTCCTCAAATAATGCCTACACTAATGTTACGCCAATGTTTCTTTTCATAGTGCGAGTTGTCGCGACACCTATGGGTTACCGGATACAACAAGAACTATACGAGGTGAAGAGACCAGAGCTCTGTGCAAATCAGAATACTCCGATATCTCGCCACTGACTGGTGGTAATGCGGCCTTCTCGACGCTAGAGGGCAGGCCATCTGCATACAATTTCGATGCTAGTCCTGAATTGCAGGTATGTCGCTTATTTGCCTACATTTGAACATTTTATACTATAAGAAAATTGTAATATAGTCAAGAGGTTATTTTGTCTTATTTTGTCTATTTTACAATTGCAACTAAAACGTTGCAGGACATTCAAGATTTAATCGAAGAACGAGTTGGTGGTGTTGTCTTTGATGACGAATCAATGTTTTTTAGAGTATTTTTACGTTATTTGCATGGGAAATACAGAAGCACAATACTGTAGTTGAAGCAAATATGCCGAAAATGATAATATTTATTCAAAGGAATGCATTTGGAATTCCCCATCATGAAGAAACTTGCTCAAAATCAAATTCTCATGCATATCCCAAAAATTTCTTTAACAAGAAAGGTCCACATGCTTGCAGCTAACCCAGTTATCTTAAACTAAACTACTAAAGTAATACAACTAACCATTCTTTTTTGACATACACTGCGCAAAAAAATTAACGCACATTCTGAAAATCTCAATTTTAATGAAAAGTTAACTCTACATTGACTTTATAACTTATTTTTAATGTTCTCTCGGGAAGGTTTTGAACGAAACAAGACACATTGAATGGAAGAAAAATTCAGGATTTCACCGAATCTTATGTGAAAGAAGAGAAATGAACAATTTCCAAAATACTGAAATGCTGATAAGTGATTTAATACTTGGTTTTTCCACCCCTTGCGTTAATTACAACTCGGCAACGACGGTTCATACTCAAAATGAGTGATCTTAAAATGTTCTGATCTAATCCTTCCCAGATTTCTCCGAGTTGGATTCCTAAGTCATTAAGAGTAGCTGGATGATTTTCTGAACTTCTCAGCCTTCTATTGAGGTTGTCCCAAACCTGCTCAATCGGATTGAGATCTGGGCTTCTTGCTGGCTATTCCATTCGAGAGACTTCAACCTCTTCAAGGTACTCCTGAGCGATGCGCGCACGATGGGGTCTGGCATTATCGTCCATAAAAATGAAATTTTCACCAATGTGCAAATGGCACTACATGCTCTTCAAGAATGTTCCTCATATACTTATCAGCATTCATAGCTACATTATCAACGACCACTAGGTCTGTGCGAGCAGTCAAAGATATTCCACCCCATACCATAATCGATCCTCCCCCGAAACCAGTAGTATTCAGGAAATTGCACTGAGCATATCTTTCATGTGGACGTCTGTATACAAGGGCAGTCGATCACAATGGTAGAGGCAGAATCTAGACTCATATGTGAAGAGAACTCTTTCCCAATCGGCCTCTTCCCAATGGATATGCTCTCTCGCAAAATCCAAACGCCCCCTTCGATGGGCTGGGGTAAGAGCTGGGCCTCTTGCCGCGACACGAGGCCTTAAATCATATTCTCTGAGGCGATTTCTTATTGTCTGAGTGCTAATTTGCACCTCATGAGTTTGCTTAAGCTGTTTTTGAAGGAGGCGAGCGGTTGCAAACCGTTGTCTCAACGAAGAAACTCTCAAGTAACGTCCTTGAATGGCAGTTGTTACCCGTGGTCTTCTCAGTCCTGGTCTTCGGACATTCATACCTGTCTCCCTGAATCGCTGCAACATTCTGGACTAACTTGTATGGGATACTCCAAACCTTTCTGTAATTCTTGTGTATGTCCACCCTTCTTCTCGCAAAAGTACCGCTTGGGCACATTCCTCTTGGGTCAAATGTTGGGTGTTTCGCGTTGCATAGCGATCGAGTGTAGAAAATCAAACGAAAGAAGAACTATTGATCACTAGAATTGATCGAGAACAACTGATTTTAGAATGGAGCCAATACATTCAAAATCTTATAATATCATCTTTTTTTATTCCTACTGGGAGAAAACATCTGTATTGAAGAAAAACGTTGAAAGTGGATAACATATGCATGCATAATTCTGATAAAAATAATTATCATTGAGAACACCTTCAGTTGCAGAATAAATTTGAGATTTCCATAATGTGCGTTAATTTTTTTGCGCAGTGTATTATCCATCAAAACATTGGGATGATAAGGGAGAAGAAATCAACTCCATTCGAATTGATCATCAAAATTTATGAAAATACACGTATAGATTAGAATATAGACACTTTACAAACAAAGCTAAAACGATTAAAAGGATCGATATACAGTAAAAAAAAACAATTTAGATGGCCAGACCAAAAACAGAGACAATACAATACATGGATTTATTCTCCCACCGAACAGTACATGTTCCATCAGTAGCACAATCCCAGTAGCAAGAACTAGCTGTATGTAGACCGGCGCCAGTTTTCTGCATGATGGAACAGGTTACGACATACTTGAACGATTTCTTTAGCTTACTCAGCGCGCCTAAACTTTGTTCCGAGATTGTTGCACTCCATTGGTTCACCTTGTCTTGTTGGTAGCACGCTCCACTCAAGGTCGCCTCGATTATGTCCTTCACGATTTTGCTCACCTCCTCGACCACGAACTGTGAATCATCATCCATTTTTTCGATTTACCAACATGTACCATTCACTATTATGATTTGGCGTTTAACGTTCGCAATTTGAAATCTGTCACTGGAACGAAAAATTCTATAGAAATGGTTATACATAGAGGCTAAAATCAATCAAAATAAGAAGCATCAACTTGTACATGGGAAAAGATGGCCCAGCACTTCATAATGTTCGAAAACTATTTTGTGCTGAATTGTATTGTGGCGACTCACTGTCCACAGCATATGTAGTTTTCTACACACACGCCGTCCGCGCCTGAGCAAGTGCTCTGCAGAAGGCGCCACCCACAAGCGAACGGGAGTTCTGCGGTGCGATGGGCTTCGAAACGGTACCATCGTTTGCTTCGAGCAGGGCAACTCGTCATTGGCAGGCTTCGCTCTCAATTGCCAGAGCTTTGGAGGCAACTTTTGGAAGCTACTACAGGTGTGAGGTTCTTCTGTGGAGACTACCGGAAGAAGACTTCGCGCCTGGGAGTTAGATAGCAGACGACAGTTAGGGGTTACAGAACTTTCAAAACAAAATAAAGCTGACCGTTTAAATGGACGTTTGCTGCATGGAAATTGGACTATTGAAGTTTGGAAAAATGTCTCGGTTGATACCAGAATCGACATTTACAGAGGAGAAAGGCTAGACATTACAGGGAGAATGGCTAGACTACTTGCAGCCAAACCTATTGCGAAATTGTAAGGAGGTAGGGAAAATACGTACAAAATGACGTTTATGGACAAAATGACATAGGCATCATTAGAGTTTGGAGGTATCGAATGCGGAACTGCCTACCATATCACACGACCCGAGTGGCTTCTATTGACCTCTGTGAATTTGAAAGCGCTACTCTAGTTCATTCGGTCGTTATGAGTGATAACAGAAATCAATGGGCCACGATTTTTTTTTCATTGCACCAAATTTCTAGAAGAAATGGCCAGTTTTCATCATTTTTTTCATTTATATTGCATTCATTTCAAACTTTACTTTTTTGTCATTGTATTCACGCAGCTTTTTTTATGTTGAATATACTTCTTGAATTAATTCGATATATTTCTAGTTTTATAACGCTATATGGACAAAACGACATATACACTGAACGGACAAAATGACATAGGTATTTCAGCTGAATTACCCGTATCTACCGGACAACACCGAGACCATTCATCCCAGGCTCCATCAGCAAACATATTCTTAACAAAATTTTCATTTGCGGCTAATAAAGGCAATTCATCTTAACCTACTCTTGCTGATCCTATGAGAAGGTTCCTCCAATCCCTATAGGGCGATTCATGAGAACAAGGCAAACGTGAGCCGAAGACTCCATAAACGTACTTAGTTTCAACTTCTTCACCTAATATGATTGCAATCAAATCAAAAAAAGGGCCCATACCTCCTCCAAAGACAAGGAGACAAGTCCCTAGGGCATAATTTAAAGAAGACAATGTTCTTAGTAACTTTCGAGATGATGAAGACGGTCATATCGTTATGACCTTTTTTCCGATTTAGATCTTCTCCAGGATTAGCCCTGGAGAAGACTGGTGACGATGCATGCACCGCTTGCATTGGGCTGACGCATCTTGTGCTGATGTTCCTAGAAGAACCAAGCGTTTCATTTGTGAATTTTGTCATTAGTTTTGTAACTGTAGTAGAAAACTACAGTTGCCTGTTGTCGGTATGTCATTTTGTCCATAGCATGCGAATAAAATGAAATTTCGTTTATCCCAAGAATATTTTATTTCTTGGTACTTTTATTTCATGAAGGTTGATTAGATTTTATAAAGAAAGGACCAAAGATCTTAGGTGTAGAAAATGACTTTACTGCGATTCACTACTAACAACTTATGCCTCTGAAATAAAACCCTATGTCATTTTGTACGTACTTCCCCTACTGTAATGTTTTGGGGTGAATAATGATTGAAGAAAGAACTCCCTTTAATTCCCATTCGACAAGAAGGTAATTCGATTTATCATTGCAACCTGTTCAGGCTCTGGCTAGGTAGTTTTGGAGATTTTTTGATTTATACAAGATAATACACTTTCAGATTCCAGCAGAGTTTCAAAAATTGTCTTAGAAACGGAAGGTGTTGCAGTTTTAGAGTGGGCTTCTTGCTTACCGGATCTGAATCCTATAGATCACTCATAGGACAAAATCGAAACGAAGATTGAAGCTCGTCAAAACAACACTGGGAAAACAGAACAACTTATACAGGGTGCGGCAACTAGTTCTCCCACATTTGAAGGAGCTGTTAAAAAAATACGAAAAAAGATTTTGGAAAAATTCTTTTTTATTTTGAAAGCCTGCATAATCAAGTTTTTTATTTATGTCTTGAAGATAATTTCATCCAAATGACGCACATTTGTGGAGTCTTTCGCGGAAGTTTTCCATTACTCTCTTCAGCGTAGCGGTTTCAATTTGGATGATTTCCTCCTTGATTGCCTCTTTCAAGTCAAGAATGAAAACATCAAGAATGAGGTCTTCAAACATGGCCCAAGGATCCTTGATGACTTAATTTAAGGTCGCCGTTTGAAGCGCGTAGGAAAACTCAACCGATAGAGGCGCCACCGTGCATTTTATGGAATATCTCCATAGAACTTACCTACATTATCTCTAGGAGTTCTATGAATATCTCTCCAATTATGAATGAAATGTACAATGGCGCTCTTTATCCGAAAATGGCTGAACTATGAAATTAGTGAATATGTGGGTGAGGCAGGAACTTTTTCCCGCTAAAATTTGAATTTGGCCATTCTCTGCCAATTCCGTAGTTCAAGTTGTTTTTCTGAATGAAATTATCTGTAGATTCACATTTAATCGGAAGTTGAACTATTTTCATGGGTCTTTCGTTTGAAATAAAAAAGAAGCATGAGTTCGCTCATTTTCTGTTGAAATGCAATTAATCTCAATTATCTCATGAAGAACTCCAATCCTTTCTGAGTTTACCCACAAAATTTCAGTTCTCAAAGTGAAACCATTTTCAAATTCAACTTGAAATAAAAACACACTACACACCTTAAACATAAAGCTTTGTATGCAACTCGTACATAATTAGGCTTATGGACTCGCCCGCTTTGCTCGCTCTGCCATAAACTTTTGGACTCGTCCATAAAGACCTTATTTATGTACTTGTTACATAAATAGCTATTCTGACATTCACGCACAAATGATTGAATGAATTTCAATCTGAAGTACTTTTCATTTTGATTGAGAGGTTATTTATTACAAAATTCAAAGTCGCAAAAATTTATACTATATTTTGATTCCGTAGTAGTACAGTTACCCAGTTTAATTCTGTTGATTTTGAAAATTGGCTTCTCTATTTATTATTGAAAGGTGCGTTTCCCCTTTCTATGGTTCAAGGTTTGCAACAGCTCATGAAAAAATCACAATATTGATATAATGAAGACTATTTTTCGGCACAATTCTATATCTAAATATATTTGCTTTCATAATTCAAATACCTCACAAGAAATTTTCTGCATATCAGCACCAATTGCAGCATTCCCCTTCTCTGCCGACGAATCGTTTTATTCGAAAACTTTGTGAAAACTAAAAAACTCTTCTCAACCTCACTCCCCGAACAATTCCTTTGTTGAACGTTCCGTGTCAGCGACCATGTATGAAATACAGCTCTAGTCTGTTTTGAAAGCTTTTCTAGCACGCGAATGTTCCGAGAATGTGCAAAGTTTCAGACCAGAACCAGCTAGCTGTTAGTATTTATTCCTATCATAAATCATGTGAGATATAATATGTCAGAAGCAGCATTTTCGACTTATCATCAATCACAAAAGAGTTTGATCGAATTTTCGGGGGTTGTTCAGGAGGATGAATTCATATATCGAGTATTTTTTTTCCGGAATAACTTAGAAATCCTTGGCAAAAAAACATGTCGAGTTGACACGAAAGCTTTCGTTGTCTGCTGGCGCAGCTGAGATTCATACGAGGCTTCATAAGGGAGCTCTACGCTCATGGGGCGAATCACGCCAAGAATTCTGGCCGTGAAAAATTACGCATTTTGATTATTTCTCGCTTACATCTGATTTCCTCCCTTTTCAGGAATGGGTAACTGCCACAGACATCCGCATCACCCTGGATCGTTTGAACACTTTCGGCGAAGAGGTATTTGGCGATGAACAAGTATTGCGTTCCTATTTCTACGCAATAGCCGATGTGGCTGTCGGAGCTAGGTGTAAGTGCAACGGCCACGCATCGGAGTGCATCTCGTCCACTGGCCTGGACGGTAAACGAAGAAGAGTGTGCAAATGTGAGCACAACACTGCTGGTCCAGATTGTAACGAGTGTTTACCTTTCTTCCACGATGCCCCCTGGAGGAGGGCCACTGCCAAGAACGCCTATGAGTGTAAACGTGAGTAAAATTTCAAAATCCAAAAATCTAATTTCAGCGTTTCACGTGTACCTAATGAAGAAAACTCCCGACATAAAAAAAGAAAAATACCCCTTAAGAGGGTTTCCTGCTATATCGGCACCTTGTTAAAAAAATATTTAACAATTTTTCAAGAGCTGGAACTAGAATTATAGCGCCTGTGGGCACTTTCAAAATGCGCGCCCCTAAGGATATCTGTTTCTCATCATCGAGTCATCGCATTCATAGTTAATTAATGTCTTAGAAAGAATTCTGTTCATTCACAATATTCGGTATCGTTTCAGTTGCCTAGCTCAGTGTTTTTCAACCTGCGATGGGGTTGCGAAGCTTCTGTAGGGGGGTCGCCAGAAGTCGGGAGAACTTCAGTAAGAGAAGGTTGTGCTTGTTTCGGATTAATCAAATGAACCAATTCTTCTCTCATGGAACATCCTCATTTCTCCGATATATGAATTTGTTTCATCATTCTTCATAAACAACCCCCCAAATCTCTAAACCTAGGGGCCAACAAACCATGGGGTCTTTTGTATTTCATTCTTTCGGCATTCAAGAAACACATATTCGAATCTGATTGTGAAACACTCTCATTTCGTCGAGATATGAATTTTTTCCCAATTTTTCATGAACAACCCCCCCAATTCTCCAAACCGGGTGGCTAAAAAACGATGGAGTTTATTTTAATTCATTCTTTCGACATTCAAGAAACCACATATTCGAATATGATTGTGAAACACTTTCATTCGGTCAAGATATTCAATTTTTTCATCATTTTGCATAAACAATCCCCAAAATCTCCAAACCAGGGGGTTTATTGTATTTCATTCCTTCGGCTCGGCATTCAAGAAACACATATCCGAATATGAGCGTGGAACACTCTCATTTCGTCGAGATATGAATTTTTTTCATCATTTCGCATGAACAACCCCCCAAACCTGGGGGCTAACAAACTATAGGGTTTATTGTATTCCATTCCTTCGGCAGTCAAGAAACACTTATTCGAATCTGATCGTGGAACAATCTCGTCATTTTTCATAAACAACCCTCTGATCTGAATGTAAAAACCTGGGGGCTAACAAACTAAGGGGTTTATTGTATTTCATTTTTTCGTCATTCAAGAAACGCATATTCGAATCTGATCGTGGAACTCTCTGATTTCGTCGAGGGTATGAATTTTTTCATAATTTTTTATTAAAAAACCTCCAAATCTCCAAACCTGGGAGCTAACAGACTATAGCGTTTACTGTATTTCATTCTTTCGGCATTCAAGAAACAATATTCGAATCTGAACGTGGAACACTTCCATTTCTCCGAGATATGAATATTTTTCATCATTCTTCATAAACAACCACCCAAATCTCCAAACCTGGGGGCTAACAAATTATGAGGGGTATTGCATTTTATTCTTTCCGCATTCAAGAAACACATATATTCGAAACCAATCGAGAAACACTCCCATTTCGTCGAGTTATAATTTTTGTCAGAAACCACCCCCAACAACCCCCATAACTCCTTCCCTTAGTCTTGACAGTCTCCAAATGAAAGAGGATTCAATTTATTATCAACCCATCAAGCTCACATCTAAATCTGATTGAAATACCGTCTCATTTCACTGAGTTATGAATTTTTTTCCATTAGCCATTTTTGCTCTTTGAGTGTATGTGGCTAACTTCTCATCGATGTATGGAATGAATATTTGTAACACTGTAACATACACAACCATACATGATACAAAAGTGAAGGGTAGGGGGGTCGTGAAATATTTTCTCATAACAGGGGGGTCGCATCATGAAAAAGGTTTAAAAACACTGGCCCTAGCTAATGGCGGTGCAATTTAATTCGAATGAAAAGTGGAAAAAACAAATTTCCAAATAGAAACGAAATTACAATTGAAGTAATTTCACCTAAATCAGCAAAACGGTTTGTGGAATGAACCTTCTCCACTATCCATCGAGTGAACTCCACTAACCAACAATGGAAGATGTATCCTTGTAATTTCGATGCTAATAATGTTGAATGGTCCTCACTTTTTGGTTTGATGAAATTAAAAAATTTGAAATTTCCAGAATTGGAAAAAAAATACTTGGCGTGAACACATAATAATAATCTTCATTCACAGGAAAATAATACATACATTGTGAATAATTTTAACCCACCAAAAGTTTATGTGGGGAGTCAATAATACATGTCAATAGGTAGATGAAATTTCAAAAACAACACTACATTAATAATAATTTAATAATAAGGTATATAATTCTTCAACACTTTTGGGGACAAACTATCCAAGATGATCTGACCAGTACTCATCAATTGTGTAATAGGCTTTCTTGTATAGAATCTTCTCTAGCTCTTGTTTCCGTCTTTTTTTGTTCATATCTTTCGAATTTGCAGGAATAATATTGTATATGTTAATTGCCTCATGGTTTATGCTTTTCGACATAAGCGCGAGGAATTGAAATACAATAAAATTAATTGAGAACGTTGAAAAGGTCAGTTATTTTACTGACTATTTCCCTCGTCTCAATTTCCACCAATCAGAAACGCGCAATTTTGAATCACAAATGGTTTCTAGATGGAAAAACTGTATGGCGGCAGCTGTCAGCAGTTTTTTCGGGTTTACCCGCGGCAAAACTTAACAGTTGTTGTCAACGAAAAGCATAATGCATCCAGAATAATCTGTTACTCATGAAATAGTCTTGTCAAATACCATTCGGCCATTTAATTCTTCCTGTGAAAAAAAAATCGAAAAAACACAATGCAAAGTAATATTTTTTAACAAAAAGCCTTCGTGCAGGTGCAGAAATCCTCGTCTTAGACTCGGATTTTTGTTGCCACCAGCTCTCATGCTTCTTGCTGAAATATTAATAATAATAATAATAAATAGCAACGTGTTTTTTTGAATTTTTTCGGAAGAATTGGATGCCCTTATGATAATAATAACATAATTAAAATTTAACATAAAAATATGAATAAACAGGAGTAAATAATTTTAGAAAATAGGTACAAAATACAGTCTATGGTAATTGGTAATAAGTGGACTAAAACTTTACTTTTCTCATCATTAATCCATCAATATTCAAAATGCGTTAAAAAACTTCCCCATTTATTGTAGTTTTCCCTATGACTTTGTTGCCAGTGTCGATAAAGCCTTCTTTTCAAACATCTTCTTTCTAGAAAAGAGAAAGGAGGTAAAATTCAATAAAGCGCCCATACTCTTACTATAAATAAGCCGGTTGCTGTATTACTTATCTCCATTTGGGAATTACTGGGGCTAGAGCATTGTCGTTTTTCCAAAATGTCTGTAATTGTGTGATGAAAAGTATCTTTATAAGCCTTAGGACACAAATCTTCATGCAGAATACGGTTTAATGACGCCTAATTCCAAAAACCACGAGGAATGGACAAACCTAGGTTTTCTCCAACACTTCCGGCTACAGCAGCAATATCTCGGTTGTTCTTGGGCCACGTGCACAGGTTTCATTCTTCACATCGCTAACTGACACTCAAGCCCAAAAATGGACCACGATGGTCGAATTTTTTCAAAGGGGTGGCAAGGGGGCTGGTGGTACACATATGTACCATCAGTCCCTATATAGTATATGAATGTACCAGTAGTTCTCTCTTCTCTGAGAGAATGAAGAAGAAATAAAAGTAGTGGAATTCTTAATTCGGTTCATTCAAAAATCGTTTTTGGTCTGAGCATCTTCTACATCTCCTCCTGGTATCTTAGACTATATCGGGTAGAGTCAAAGCCTGATGGTATCTCCCTCAGTAGGAAGATGAAGAGATACATTCTTCAGTAGTTTCCTCCTTTTGGAAGGTCTTCCAGCTATTTGTTGCACATTCGCTGTTACTTTCTGCTTTTATTTCTTCAGCCAATATTATATACCTAAACGATTATAAATAAACGTTAGGAACTTGACGGTACACGATTAAACCAACAAATAGCAGTCATAGTCCTGAAGATGAGGCTCCTGGTACCTATGTGTACCGAGAGGCTCGAAAGGGTCAAAAGTTGAAACCGAAGTATTTTCACCATCTCTTGCTCTTTCGTGAAGAAAATAGTTTCACAATCTGTCGAATGAAATTCCTTCTGAATTCATTGCCATACACAAATTAACTAAAAACGTAACTTACTTACCTATAAGAAATCAAATTTACATCAGGATATACAGCTCATATCAGTAAATCCCCAAAGAATCCTACAAGGAGTTATTCGTGCATCCCGCCTTTTGAATAAGGCTCTTACAACCTAGCTTGGAAATCTGCTTGAAGAGGCATTACTGAATACGGAGAAGGTGAGCAATCAACAAACGGTCCGATACTCAATAATCTCCCTTGATGAACGCACAATGCGCAACCGACATCTGAACTCCTGGCACACCACATCCACAAATCGTGGTAATTGGCTCCTTCATTCCGTTGTATCGCTAATTAGCAAGAAGATATCGATGGGCTTTCACAGACATTACCGTACTTAATGAACAAGAAGAAGACTGTAAACTCATCTCCATACTTAGCGACATCTGTTTTTTGTTCATTTTGAAGTATAAGTTGAACTACTACTATTTCCATTCTAATTCTGCTCAACGTTTTTATTCCTATCCAGGGTATGTGTCCACAGTCAATAACTCAACAACGAATCAGAATTCGGGGAAACAATCAGACAGGTCGATTTTTGATGACAGGGGGACATGATCTGGGAAACAAAACTTCTTTCTACTAGCAACCCCATCAGGAATTTGAATAGGGAAAGTGGGTAGTTTTGTAGCTCAAAGGTATGCATGGATTCAAATTTGTATGAACCTGCAGTTCGTGTTCTTGTAAGTGAATAATCACAAAGTTACAGGGTGTTTTTTATGGAATTATGGGATATTCTAATTGTTCGTATAATTTCTATCGAAGGAAAAATATCTTTTCCGCAAATCGCTAGGAAATTTTGACATTCCAGTCAAAATTGGTCATAAAAAAAGTCAAGATTTACTAACTGTTAGGAAATATTCATTTCCTTACTGTAAGGAAATGATATTGGATATTGCCTTACAGTTGGTTCGACATATGCATATACGAACTTTTCTCATGATTCCTTCGGCACTTATTCTAAAGAAGCAGTATTTTCACTGCATCAACCAGCTCTGGAGGAGTCCCAGAAATAGCAAATTCATCATCACTTTTCATTTTACACTGTTTAAAATTCGAAAACACTAGCAATTAAATTAATTATATGCGTCAACTTTGACAATTCAACATAGTAACGTAACCAAGTTCAATACGAATTTCGAAGCATCATTTATTTATGAATTAAAAAATTCGCGATTTCATCAAAATTAATTGGAATCTGTCGAATTTTGAACGATTTGCGGAAAAATAGTATGTTCACCTCGTAGGAAAAGACACATTCCTGGACTCTGTGTTGCCAAGTCTCGACTTAGCAATTTTCACAATCGTCCAGGAATGTTACGCTTTTCCTACCCGGTAAACAATGTACTATTAACAAACAGTATTAGTAAAAATTTACCACAAATGCTCAAAGTGCTCGCCATTAGATTGCATGCAGCGATACAATCGTTCTTCCAAATTATTTCCTACATGCTGTAGCTTTCCGGACTAATGTTACGACATTCTGTCACAATTCGTGCTCTAAGGTTCCGAAGTTACTTTTTGGGATGATCCAGCCGTTGGAGATTGCGCCAGACGGATTCTCTCTAGGTTTCCTTCTTCTAAAACTCTTTCTTTAGGTGCATTGGTTCTTACCACAGAAAGGTTATGGGTCAATAAATGGCATTCTGTTTCTGTCAAGAGTATTGGACTCTTCGTTTCATTCGAGAGTGACGAGGAACCAAGACTAAAACGACCCTGTTATCCTTGTCTACTGCTAGCTCATTAAGTTTGCTCCCTCCTTTATCATATAGATGGCACAGAGCCACGTTTAATTTATTTCAATATTTCAGATTTTGATTGTTTTACGAAATCAATGAAACCACAACATTTTTCGTAGGGCTGTTGGTTCACATCATTAAACTAAAGATTCATCGAGGGGACTGGGGAATTTTTGAATACAAAAATTGCAGAGCCCTTAATTGCAATCAACGTATCTGAGATAACGAAATTGTTGCAAATAGCGGCCTTTACACATACACGCTTTCCGTACGGAAAGGCCTGAAATAGGAAAGAGCGAAGTAAAGCGCGTATGTGTAAAGGGCAGGATTGCGCTTTCCCTATGGATTTGCGAGATGGTATTACTCGCACGCTTTCCTCGAAGTCCCAGGAGTGTGGGAAAGCGTGTATGTGTAAAGGCCGCTATTGAAATAAAATACAACTGTTATTTTCACGGAATTTCAACTGAATGGTATCTAGGTTATAACCATTCCAGAGACAAGATATCCGACCATTCCCTTCATCTGCAAGAGATGCGGAGACCAAGAAACGCGTCCTCGAAATGAAATCGAATTCCACGGATGATCTGTGGCCGCATCATGACTTCAATTAAATTTTTTCATAACTGTTAATGGGACATTTCGCCCGGTTTTCGTAATTATCGTTAGATGAAGAGGTCGATGCATATAACTGCACATGTTTCCACCTGAGAGTGAGGTGACATTTACTGCCGTTCTTGTGGTCTTAAGTAGGGGGCCCATGCCACTTTGCGTCCGATGGGACGATCTTTCCCATGGTGAGTCAGTGTAAATCTGCTGTCGCGTTCGTATGGGTGCGTGCGGGGCCTTATTATCCATCTCGTGAGATGTCCAGTGAGGTGAATCCCGCTGTGAAGTGAGAGCTGGGTTGTTCTTATTCTGGCACGACTTTGATATGTCAGCCCTGTGTTGGACGTTCTTGGTACATAGATCGTTTCTTTTGAAATGTGAATTCTAGGGATTGTTCTTGGCACTTTTGTGCTGTCCAGTGAGAATTTCAGCCCCCTCAGAAAGGGCTTCCCCGATTTCGTAGGGACCATCCAGTTCTGGATGGTCTAAAATATTTTTGGTTCAAGAAATTTAATTTTATTTTGAATTTTGATATTTTCTTCTATTGGAAGGGAGCTCAACTTGAAAGAATACTTCTTTGAATACGATTCATGAACACTTTCTGGGTTTTTCTTGTGTAAAGATTTGAATTTTCCCAACTGATCCTGTTCCCAATAATAATCTTAATCTGTTTTTTAGAAATACGGGACCCAAAATACCCATCTACGATTGCTCGCAGTTTTGGAATAAAATTTTTCAATATAGATACCTGGGGCATAAAAAGATCCAATATTTTTCTACTGGTAACGATGATAAATATGTCAGAATGTTCAAAGTTTCGATAGAAAATTTCTAGTCAATTTTTCAGGAATTAATACATTCGTAGAAAATTAGTTTGTCAAACTGTCGCCAATTTCCAAAAAAGTGTTAATTCCCGAAAAAATTACAACAGATTTCTAGGGATCTTTCTGATTCTCGTACTGTATTTTTCTGAAAATAAATGAATAGGAGAATTTCGTATTTTTATATCTAAAAGAGAAGATGTTCACTTTCATTGCAATTTTCTTCGAAAACGGTAATTTGCGAAAAATATATCTCTGACTTGAATATAAAAATAATCTAGCCATTGGCACACCGATTCTTTTCAATTATTTTTTTAAGTCAAAACTTTGTATACTCCATTATCTTTTATAAAGTATCCCGGTTGGCCATGATTTAGGTTTATCAACTTAAAACTAACGCAGGTTGGCACTCGTGAAAGTCAAATAATTCTGATAGATTTTGCCAATGCTATTTTCTATTTTCTCTTTTTTAACTTTGTAAATGGAGTTAGTTCTTTTAAGGTTCAACTATGACACAGGATTCGTAGTACATTTTCATACTTGAGTGCAGAAAGGTATTTAAATGTCTTCTATAGGCTTATTTCTTGAGAGGTCTTGGGGAATTTGACACGTCCGTCTGTTCTGTTCGTTTAGAAGTTTTTCTGTCGGGTTATCCGAGTACTTTTATTCTTTTGTTGAATTAACACAAAGTAACTATTCTGGCCATTATTTTTCAGTCAAAGGACCCCGCACTTTTACTACGGGAAATGGCGTTCCGTCAAATTTTCTAAAATTTTGGTATAATGTATTACTCGACATACTGATCAAAAGTGTCCATGGCCCCAACTCAATCCTATGACTAGTTTTTGAGATACAGGGCGTTAAAGTTGAGAATTACCCACTTTTACTACGCCCGTATCTCGGAACAGAATCGAATGAACTTCAATTTTTCTCAAGAAACATTTCATTACATCCCCAAGGAGCAAGCATATAGAGGAATATGACCGAAAATCGTTACGAATACAGGGTTATCCATAATTGAATGCATGCCCGATTTTGAAAGTATAAAATATGTCAGTTCCAGAGCGAGAACTTTCGCAAAATGAACTATTACACTAGATATGTTGTTGTTACATCGAAAAAGTCTGAAATACCCAGAATTTATACTGGGTGATCCATTATCATAGAAACTATTCTCGAGGAAGGTTCAATGGACACCCTGTAATAATTGGTTGATTCAAGGTGTTTGTTCAATTTTTTCAGAACATATCATCATGGACTTCATAGAATACAGGGTGATTCAGTCATGAAATGAACTTTGAACCTCACGAAAATACCCAAAAACCACCTCTTTTTTTCATCACGCTCTATTTCAAGATTAAATCCGAGGAGGTGCGAGTTTTCTTTCACCACTGTACTTGATATAAAAACATCAGTACGTCTGAGAGTTTTTATCCACTTCCTATGACCAGATTTTTAGCTGGTATAAGAAAATAATAACATAAATAAATAATTTTCATATTACATAAAAAAAAAATCTGGTCATAGGAAGTGGATAAAAACTCTCAGTCGTATTGATGTTTTTATATCAAGTACAATGGTGAAAGAAAACTCCCATCTCCTCGGGTTCAATCTTGAGATAGAGGGTGATGAAAAAATAGGTGTTTTTGGGGTATTTTCGTGAGGTTCAAAGTTCATTTCATGACTGAATCACCCTGTATTCTTTGAAGTCCATGATGATATGTTCTAAAAACATTAAACAAACACCTTGAATCAACCCATAAATACAGGGTGTCCATTCAACCTTCCTTGAGAATAGTTTCTATAATAATGGATCACCCAGTATAAATTCTGGGTATTTCAGACTTTTTCGATGTAACAACAACATATCTAGTGTAATAGTTCATTTTGCGAACGTTCTCGCTTTGGAACTGACATATTTTATACTTTCAAAATCGGGCATGCATTCAATTATGGATAACCCTGTATTCGTAACGATTTTCGGTCATATTCCTCTATATGCTTGCTCCTTGGGGATGTAATGAAATGTTTCTTGAGAAAAATTGAAGTTCATTCGATTCTGTTCCGAGATACGGGCGTAGTAAAAGTGGGTAATTCTCAACTTCAACGCCCTGTATCTCAAAAACTAGTCATAGGATTGAGTTGGGGTCATGGACACTTTTGATCAGTATGTCGAGTACTACATTACACCAAAATTTTAGAAAATTTGACGGAACGCCATTTCCCGTAGTAAAAGTGCGGGGTCCTTTCAACAATCGATTCTTGATTTCCGTAAAAGAAAATAGCATAACTAAATCTTCCGTGTTTATATACGTGAAATAGTTCCAACATTAATAGAGAAAAACAACATTCGCCAGGTCTTCGGAATTATTGAATCCACATAATATTTTCTCAAATTCATTATTTTCCCAAAGTAAATAAACATTTCGATAAATACGTAATTACTACTATCTCTATTCAGAAACGACAACGTTACGTATGTATCTGACAGGAAAATGACTATAACCCCTAATAGGCCTAATATTTCAAAATATACACGGTGAAATGTGTCAGAATTTCATGGCCAACCGGAATACTTTATAAAAGTGAATCGAGTATACGAAATTTCATCCTTCATCAAAATGTATCTTCCCAAGAATTCAATATTAAAGGAACTCATTAAAAAACTCTGTGTGAAGATTATGGAAAACAGGGATTTTTTAGTAGAAAAATGATTTCGAAACATCGCTCGGACCCGTCAATTTCTTTTTCATGAGATGAACATCATCATATCATTTCATCCCTCAGCGTGGCAACCCCAGCCCCTTCAAATTAAATAGCAAGGATGGATCGTATGATATGTTGTTGAAAAGTTCTTTGTCTTCTGAAAATGATAGTAAAATTTGTTTGAGAATTGATCATTCGTTTACGTTATATTCGACTTTGAAAATTAATTATGACCGTTGAGTTTGAATATTTCGATTCTGTAGTCGATATAGAAGGATTTTTAAAAAATTCGCGAGAATATCCGGTAAAAAAGAAAATTTTGAACTCGTTAAAACTTTTTTCACAGATATCCTGGCCGTAATGTGAATATAAGAATCGAAAGATGAAAGGTCAATGCAAAATAGCTTGGTATTCATATTTTCCATAATTTTCCCCATTTCTTCAGGAAAACTAATAAAACTTGACATTTCGACTATAAAATCACCCGATTTGCAGAGATCTTGCGATGAGGATTACTACCTAATAGGTAGATCAAGGGGCTCTACTAGTAAATTTGTACTAACACTGATAACACAAATGCGTTGTGTCTTCGGTATGTAAGCTTCTGTTTGTTTCCTTGGTTTCGTTGAGCAACAAATTACCCAACAAATTAATTCCTCGCGTATTGCCCACCTGAAGGCGGCTTCCAACAATCGGGAAATTTATTGACAAACGCTGACGGGTACAAAGTAAATCTGTGCGTGTCAATGGTCGTCAGGAAATTTCCTGATCATTGGAAGTCGGAGTTAGAGACATGTATACAAAGAATTGTTTTAGGGTAATTATCCTATTAACATCCGTTTTCAGGATACCATATTTTAGACATTTCACGTTGCTATTCACATAAATCTTGTAGTCTCCTTCCTCCACTACTCTTGGCGATATTGGTGGTCGCTGGTCAACTTCTCGAAAAGGTTCCGTTCGTTCAGATCCCATTGCATCTAATCCGATCTTTTCTATATCTCTCATCAGATTTTGAGGTGACTAGGATTGATACACTCGTATCTCCTATTCTGAATCACCAAGCGATAGGTTTCAAAGGAGACTATGTTTAGTATAACCTGGAATTAATGATTTCTTGTTATGTTACATCGGATAAGTAGCTGGGATGTTTCTATAGAATTACTATGTCGTCATGCTACTAGACTGATATTTTCGTGACTGTTCCGAGAATGTAGAGGAGAAGAAAAATGTCGTCGGCTTTTTCTATTTTACTCACAATATTCATTTTATTCAACTGGAGTTTTTGTACCGAGTGGGATGGAATCACACCTTGGTTTTCTGGAAGTGGTAAGTACTTAGAATTTCCCAAATTTCCCTTTTTCAATTATTTTTCGATAATGGAATCTAAAGAAATCTATGCTGCTCTATGAACAGGAAAAAAATCGCAGATTGAATCAAATGGCAAAGAAAATTCCGATTACAAAAAATCAATTGCCCAGGATACTCGTCATGATGGATTTTCCTCCCTATAAGGATGAAATGTTGCAAATATTAAACAAAATAAAAAAAATGTAGAAAGGTATACGTTTACAACATGACAATTATGATTTAAATCAAACATCAAAGGTCCACCACTGTTGAGAAATTGGAAAATAGACATAGTGTCATATGAAATGAAAGCATTGGTAAGGACAACAATTTTTCCTTATTAGGGAGTTAGGTCACTATTTTAAAATTTGTAATAACTTTGTAGGTAAATGTTGAGATCGTTCAAGAAAGTGGTTTCGGGTGGTTTTTTTTGGAGTGGTAGAATTTTTGAAAGGGATAACTGTGATTTGACAGAAGGTAGAAGCAATGTGGTTTTGACATTTCTGTTCAGTAAGCATTGACAAATCATCATAGAAAAACTCACGCCGGAACAACGATTACAAATTGTTGAAATTTATTTTCGAAACCAGTGTTCTATTCGCCAAACTTATAGAGCACTTCGTGAAATTTATGGTTTACATAATCGTCCATATCAGATCAGCTCATTCGTCGAACTATTGATAGATTTTGGACAACATTTTCTAGTCGATGCAACAACAAGACAAAGAACTGTACTTACAGAATAAAATATCTCTGTTGCAAGTGATAGTGTTAATGAAGATCCAGATTTGTCTATTCTTCGACGTTCACAACAAGTTGGACTCTGTGAATTCACCACATGGAAAATTTTGCGTGAAGATCTTGGTCTAAACCCATACAAGATCCAACTGGTTCGAGAACTAAAGCCACTTGATCATAATAATTGATTCATAGAAAGAAAGATTTGGCTATAACATCATTTCGAGAAATGGTCCAATTGATTGGCCTCCAAGATCATGCGACATGACTCCAATGGATTGTTTTCTTTGGGGTTGTGTCAAGTCATTGGTTTATGCTGATAAACCAGAAATAATAGACGCTCTGGAAGCCATCATAACTCGTGTTATTGCCGAAACGAGGCCTGAATTACTCGAAAAAGTGGTCCAAACATTTTGAAACATAAATGTCATAAAATTATCTTTCAAATAAAAAAAATTGGCTTCAATATCAATTTAAATGTGTTTTATTTCAATTTAAAGTTCTATCACTATAAGAAACCACCCGATAGTTTTTATTCTATTCACGGCAAAATTTTCAAAAATGTTTTTCTTGTTCCAATCCGAAAGTTCATTATTGAAAAATCTGAATGAGGAACCGATTCCTACCGATAAGAAATAGTTCCATAAAATTTAACTGGGTATTTAGCTCAACAACGATAATGTCAATGATGATGATGAATAGCATTATCAACAGGAATAATTTAGTTTAGAAGAAAGCCGCAGGTATATGAATAAAAACGTCTAGTAATACATCCTAGTAATTTAGTGAGCAGCCCCCGTAGTGATGCGGGTGCGGTCAGTACCATGGGAACCAAGCTTATTAGCGATGATGGTGGCGTTTTCCATCATTATCTATTGTTCCCTTGGAGAATTTCGCCATTTCTTCTTCATAATGAGCGGACATTTCGAAGTCATTACCATATACGGCTCTGTTCAATCTGTAGATTCCTTATATAGTAACAAGTTGTGGCGTCTTTAATCGAAAGGGCCTTTTGGTTTCGAATTAAACGAAAGAAATACCGTAATTGGTGCTTGATGCCATCAACGTCTGATTTTTTTTAAAGATACATAGCTCTCTATCTGTCTGAAATTAAAATTGAAATATGAATCACAATGTTACATTTATTCAAGAAACAGCATTTGTAATTTGTAGGTTTTCTATGGTAATGTGTATTTTTAGCACAAGTTCCACATAAAAGAGTGTTGTATCATTTCGTTACGTCTGTAATTTACGAACTTTGGACAGGGAAAGATCCTCGGAAAGATCTCAACCGACTATGTCCAACTGATGGTCAATTTCAATTATGTCCGTCCGACCGTAAACACTCTCGAACGTAAAAATCTACAGGCTTCAAATTTTCAGGGTAGGTTAGGAGCAATGGGCAAAATTCAGGAGTTCCGTTATTGTTGCCGTTTGAATTTTGGTTTCCAGATAATTTCGAAACTACGGATACAATCGAGTCACAATTTTTAATTTGAATTCCAGCGAATCATTGAAAAATATTCCTAATAATGCGAATCTAGAAGGTGTTTCAAATTGCACGTTTTTTAAGATAAATAATTTGCATTCATTTTCAAAATCTCTTTATGGGTTATTGAAGTATCAGTTGTGACATTCATGTACGAAAAATAATATTTGCCAAATGGCCTCCTCTTGCAGCTCTACAGACGTCCACTCTTTTGTTGAAATTTTCAATGACATTTCGACATAATTGAGGCTCTATCTCACTAAAGACACAAATAATTTCATCCTTTAGTTCAGGAATCGATTGTGGATTATTCTTATAGACCTGGCCTTTCACATAACCCCAAAGAAAATAGTCCAACGGTGTCAAATCACATGATCTTGGTGGCCAATTGACATCACCGTTTCTGGAGATTATTTGTCCAGGAAATTTTTGTCTCAATAAATCAATTGTGTCATTTGTAAAGTGATGTGTAGCGCCATCCTGCTGAAACCAAATGTCCTCTAGATCAATATTCATTAATTCAGGCCACACAAATTCGATTATCATCCGACGCTATCGATCACCATTCACAGAACGCTGATTTTCATAAAATAATTCAACAATTTGAACGCGTTGTTTTATCGTGTACGAAGCCATTTTTATAAATGTCATACATCACAGTTCTCAAATGTCAAAATACCCAGACGAATTCAGTGCGCCATCTATATTTTATTTATTCTTAAAAAAAACCTCGCAATTTGAAACACCCCATACCTACAACCTCTACATTCTGATATGCATTATTTGGAAATTCTTCTTTTCCATAATGTCCTACTAAAATATCAAGGAGAACCGCGAAACCAATGAAAAAAGAATAGGGATTTTTGAGGAAAAAGCGAATAGCATGTTTTAATTACACAAAAAAAAACTTGAGAAAATTGAGGCTAATGAGTCCTTGGTCGTTATATTATAAATATTAGGTACTAGGAAAGATTTATTATTGTTGAAGACACTTCCAAAAAAAAAAATTCGTAATGAAAATTTTAGTAGATACAAAAATTATATCAATTAAAAATATGAACCATTTTGCAACAGAATTAATCCACACATTCATCAAAAAGCCAATTTTCAAACACTCCACATCTTCACAAAAATTTTCCATCGAACTACAAATTATTGATTCAAATTTACAAAGATGCATCGGTAAAAAAGTACTTCGTCAAGGCCTTACAATGGTATTTCAAATATCTCTCACACATTCCTCGATAGCCAAGAATTTCTCTCAGATATGATATCTCCAATTGTCACTTAATAAAAGCGTACCATATGTCAAAGAACCGCTCTTGGTTTCTTTGAAAGCTCCCATAAGCGATAGTCGTAAACCTAACTACACTTGAGCTTGAGATGAGATCAAAGATCTCCCACAAGTTCAAATCATCCCACGCATGAGTGTCGGATGGTAATCGGTTCTTCAATATTCATGGACGGAAGAAATGGGTGTACTCCCACAGTGTTGGATTACAGGTAAACAATGACTATCATGTACTGGACAAACTCTTGATGGCACTGCCCTTGTAGATGTCCCAGTCTGTAACGATAACTGAACACGTTTGGGTCAGATTATATCTACAGAGACAATACAAGTGTTTTTTGGGTATGATTCTCATATAAAAAGTGACCATTTTGGAGGACCATCAATCGAAAAAAATCACAATACATCCTTTTACAAAAACAACGAAGGTATTTCTTTTACGCAAAGATAAATAACTCTATCGACTAAGGAAGATCTAAAACCCACAATTCTCAATTTTTATTATCGTAACTTGCACCGAGTATCCTCATTATTATTCCAAATGAACAAATTATTGCAGAAAAAACAAAAACTCGACTGCAAAAGCCTTTAACCGAAAAGAAAAAACAAGACCTATACCTAAGTAACGGGTGTTTTTTTTCGAGGTATAAAACTTTAAGTTGGAATGACTGTTCAAGATGGCGACCGATTTAACAGCTGTCAAGTGCTTTATTCTTAGTTTGGTTTGGCAATTCATCATGAATAGACTCACGCCTGAACAACGCTTGCAAGTAGTGCAATTTTATTTCGAAAATAATGGTTCTGTGCGGAATACGTATCGCGCACTACGTCCATTTTATCGTCGACAAAATCGTCCATCAGAGCAGTTAATTCGATTAATCATGGAACGTTTCCGCATCACGTTTACTCTTATTGATAACTCGCATCCCCAGAGACGCTTTATGGGCTGGTGGAATCATTGGTCCGTACTTCTTCAAACACGATTATGGCCAGAACGTTACAGTCAAAGGTGATCGGTATAGAGCCATGATTACTAACTTTTCCATTACTGAATTGAACAACCATGATGTCCAGGAGTTGTGGTTTCAACAAGACGGCGCAACATGTCACACAGCTCGTGCCACAATCGATTTATTGAAACACACGTTTGGTGACCGCCTAATTTCACGTTTTGGACCTGTGAATTGGCCTCCAAATCTTGTGATTTAACACCGCTAGACTACTTTCTGTGGGGCTATGTAAAGTCATTGGTCTATGCGGATAAGCCACAAACGCTTGACCATTTGGAAGACAACATTCGCCGTGTTATTGCCGATATACGGCCACAAATGTTGGAAAAAGTAATCGGAAATTGGATGTCCAGATTGGACTACATCCGAGCCAGATGTGGCGGTCATATGCCAGAAATCACATTTAAAATGTATTGCCACAAGATTATCTTTCGGATAAATAAAATTCATGTCAATCGAATAATCCATCGTTGTTTTATTGCAATTTAAAGTTCTATATCTCTAAAAAAAACACCCTTTACTTATCATTATAATAATTTTGTGTGAGTAATGTATAGGAAGCACTATGCAATGTTTTTATCGCTACCTATCAGTAAATCATATACAGGGCGTTTCAAAATTTCCGGAAAATTTGAGGGGGTGATTCCTTGTTCAAAATAAAGGGTAGTTTGTTATATAAATTTTGGGTCATAAGTCATACGTTAGGGAGATATCGCGGTTCAAAGATGGCGGAAAAATGATGTTTTCATTTTGTATCTTGAAAACGAAAAGCAATATAATGATGATATTTCATGGAGGTATTACTTTTATGAAAACACACTCTATGGATATTTTTTCATATTTTTAGAATGAGTAGAGGAGGTTGAAGTAGACTACCCCTATCATTTTTGATAACTTAATTGAAAGAAAAACTCACGCAACGACTTGGGTAGAATTAAATTTGGATGGCCTGATTTGGTAGGAATCTCTTTTAACTCTTGTATTTTTCTCGTAAAATGAACCGTTTTGATATAAAAAATAGAATGTAAATCATTACATGTCGTTCTAAAATAAATTGCCCTTTCCTGACACGTACCTAATGATTTACATTTTATTTTTGTTATTTCAAAACGGTACATTTTGCGAGAAAAATACAAGAGATGGACAAATTTCTAACCAAATCGTAAGTTTTTCGTTGAATTTCATTTTTCCGCCATCTTCGACGTTTGCTTTCGACCCAACATTTATATAACAAACTACTTATCCTTCATCTTGAACAATGAATAAACCCCTCAAATTTTTCGTACTTACTTTGAAACACCCTGTATACTTCAATATAAATGTGACGTGAATGTTTAAATGTTTGAAGGCGGATATAAATGAAAGGACCCCGCACTTTTTCTATGGGAAATGGCGATCCGTCAAATTTTCTGAAATTTTGTTATAATGTAGTACTCGACCTAATGATCAAAAGTGTCCATGGCCCCAAATCAATCCTATGACTAGTTTTTGAGATACAGGGCGTTGAAGTTGAGATTTACCCACTTTTACTACGCCCGTATCTCGAAACAGAATCGAATGAAGTTAAATTTTTCTCAAAAAACGATGAGGTGGGAGTTTTCTTTCAAAATTGTACTTGATATAAAAACATCAATACGGCTGAGAGTTTTTATCCACTTCCTATGACCAGATTTTTTTTTATGTAATATGAAAATTATTTATTTATGTTCTATTCTTATTCCAGCTAAAAATCTGGTCATAGGAAGTGGATTAAAACTCTCAGCCGTGTTGATGTTTTTATATCAAGTACAATGGTGAAAGAAAACTCCCACCTCAACGGAGTTAATCTTGAAATAGAGGGTGATGAAAAAAAGAGGTAGTTTTTGGGTATTTTCATGAGGTTCAAAGTTCATTTCATGACTGAATCACCCTGTATTCTTTGAAGTCCATGATGATATTTTAAAAAAAATTAAACAAACACCTTGAATCAACCCATAAATATAGGGTGTCCATTTAACCTTCCTTGAGAATAGTTTCTATAATAATGGATCACCCAGTATAAATTCTGGGTATTTCAGACTTCTTCGATGTAACAACAACATATCTAGTGTAATAGTTCATTTTGCGAACGTTCTCGCTCTCGAACTGACATATTTTATACTTTCCATATCGGGCATTCATTCAATTATGGATAACCCTGTATTCGTAAAGATTTTCAGTCATATTCCTCTATATGCTTGCTCCTTGGGGATGTAATGAAATGTTTCTCGAGAAAAATTGTTCATTCGATTCTGTTGCAAGATACGGGCGTAGTAAAAGTGGGTAATTCTCAACTTCAACGCCCTGTATCTCAAAAACTAGTCATAGGATTGATTTGGGGCCATGGACACTTTTGATCAGTAGGTCGAGTACTACATTATACCAAAAAATTAGAACATTTGACGAAACGCCATTTCCCATAGAAAAAGTGCCGGGTCCTTTACGAAACATATTGAGAGAGGTGAAATAGGTAGATATAGATACAATTCCGTTAAATTTCTGCATCAGAACAAACCTGCATCTGCATCAGAACAAATCCTCCGTCTAGCGCAGTCGGTTGAAAATAAAGAGAACGAATTTTTGATAATTCCCTGTGCAAACGCTTCTGAGTCAGTTGGAGAGTTATACCTTCTTGCCAATCTTGAATAAACGTTGTTCTCCATCTTGAAGAAATTAGACAACATGGATGCGACAAGTAATAATGGCTCAACTCTTTATTTGCAGAATGTAACTGCAACGGATACTCCAACCGATGCTACTTCGACCAAGAACTCTATGACCAAACCGGACATGGAGGTCACTGCCTGGACTGCATGGCCAACAGAGACGGTCCTAACTGCGAAAAATGCAAGGTCAACTATTTCATGAGGGAGGACGGCTACTGTGTAGCCTGCGACTGCAATCCTGTAGGCGCCAAATTGCTTCAGTGCAACTCTGAAGGCAAATGCCAGTGCAAACCTGGAGTCACAGGTGAAAAATGTGACAGATGCGAGGCCAATCACTACGATTTCGGTCCACATGGATGCAAAAACTGCGGGTGCTCTGAGATAGGATCCATCAACAACACTCCTAGCTGCGATCCTTATAGTGGAACCTGCTACTGTAAAGAGAATGTAGAGGGAAAACGCTGTAGGGAGTGTAAACCTGGTTTCTTCAATTTGGACAAAGAGAACACCTTTGGATGCACGCCTTGCTTTTGCTACGGACACTCTTCCCAATGTATTTCTGCAAGCGGATACTTCAAGCATAGAATCACCAGTAGGTTTGACAAGAGTTCAGACCGCTGGAGAGTTATGGATAGCAATGGCAGACCTGTGGACCTCCATTATGATCCTTTGTCGCAGAGTATCAGTTTTAGGTCGCTGGACAATGAGGTCGTGTACTTTGTGGCCCCTGATAGGTATCTTGGCGATCAAAGAGCTTCGTACAACCAAGTTTTGCAGTTTACCTTGAGAATTGGAAAGAATATGGCTCTTCCTTCTGCTGCGGATGTCATCATTGAAGGAGCTGGAGAGAGGATAGCTTTGACGATATTTGCTCAGCAGCACAATACTCCTTCTATAGAGGTAAGATTTCTCATTATTTTATTTCACATATATCTTTGCGAATTTTGTCTTCATTCATAGTTTTCTTTCAATTTGGGCGAAAAATCTAGGACTCATTTATTTCAACTGAGAACTAAATCATCAACTCCAACAGCGGCATACCTTTGAGTTCCATAGAGTCTCTTTGAACGAAGACCTAAAGAAGATGGAACACAATCATTGCGAATATGATGCAATTCAACGCTATGGAATCAGAAACAACAGAGTTTCTTCGTAAGATCCAGACAGATCAAAGTAGCATACCTGGTTATGGGGGAAGTGATTCAGTAGGATTTAAGAACAAGAGATCAATCTGGTCACAATTCTTAGATTCTTCCATATCCAAGCGTTTTCGAGAACTAACATCTATAAAAATATTTTCTTCCATCCAATGTATCCTCACTTGAATGCTATATTGATACTATTTATGCCCGTTCTTACATAGAAAATTTTTTTTTACTTATCTGTAATTTTTCTTTTCATTATACAGCCTCAGCTTTACCGATTCCGTCTACATGAGCACCCAGATTATGGATGGGAACCCAGATTATCCGCTAGAGCCTTCATGTCCATTCTGACGAATGTCACAGCCATCAAAATAAAGGCATCATACTCAGCTCAAGACGTTACCTTCCTGGATGACATCACCCTGGAAACAGCATCACGCGGTATCGCCAGTTCTCAGCCGGCGTACTGGGTGGAGCAATGCAAATGTCCCGATGGTAAGTTTCATGCAGCAAATCTATCTCTAGTTCTGGGATGTTGAAAATAGATAATTAAGGATCCCGTTCATTTTGGTCCTTCGCCAAAGCTGTAGGAAGAAATTTCACTTCCAGCTCGTTTCCCCCTCTAACCAAGGAAGATGGAACACTAGCAACGACTGCCCTGGAAAAAGACAACATCTTCGCGCATTTTTTCGCTGAAAATTCCACTCCAGACTCATCGGGAAAACAACCCCCGAATATTACATCTATTGACAGCCATATGCCCGAGATAACCTTTCGCCCACGTAGGGGAGCGAGGGGCTTGTTGTAACAGGGGCAAGTAGTAACAGGCTCTTTTCACTAGGATCTTAAACTTTTTTAGCGTATTTCTTTGACTCGATTTTACCTATGAACCGTGCCGCATAATGTTGCCATAGCCTGTATCCCGCCAGCTTGCGCAGTGAGCGGAAGTGTGCTCGTGCTTCATTTTTGCCAGGTAATATAAAATTGTACTGTCGTAAAATTTTGGTTTGCGTTAATATTTTCGACAGATTTCAAACTTTCTCTTTATTATTTACATTCAAATTTATCTATCTTTGATAATGTGTAACAGTTTTTAAGATTGCTAAATTGTTGAAATAGTTATCTTGATAAATGTTAAAAATCATACCATGGGGTTAGTTGTAACAAAATCCCGGGGCTTGTTGTAACGTGGTATCTACACATGCCCCAAGTAATGATGTAGATACCTAAATTTTTTTTTCAGAATGAGGGTGTATAAAAAAGCCAGAGTGGGCAACACAAAGCGAAGAGGAGATTTAAAAGTGCCATGATATTTAAAAGTAGTGTTTAACTCAATAAAACTGGTAATTACTCAATTTTTAGGTGTTGATTACTCAAAAAGTGTATTTAAGTTGATTTTCGATAGGAATTTAATAATACCTACTTTGGAAAGATGTTAATTTTGTTAAAAATAAACAAGGAATAAATGATCAGAGGTATTATTGTTGTCTTTTTTTGTCGTTACTACTTGCCCCAAGCACGAGGTAAGTTGTAACACTGCACTTCTTCTAGAAAATAAATGATTGTGAAATAATGACCGATAGTTATGGTATTATTTTTACTTGATTTGGTAGAGGAATAGTTACAGCATCCATCCATATTCATTTGGTAGCAATTTAATCAATGGATCTCAAGATTTATCACTTTTCATGAAAACTGTTACAACAAGCCCCTCGCTCCCCTACTATCAGAAAGATTCTGTTCGGTCTCAACACCAACAAAGCCAGTGGATCCGACGGAATCCCACCGATTGTTCTCAAAAAATGTGCCCCCGAACTAACACCTGTCCTCTGCAAATTGTTCAACCACTCTTACAAATTGGGTGTTTTTCCATCCAACTGGAAAACCGCAAGAGTACAACCAGTACCTAAAAAAGGCAAAAAGACCCTACCTAGCAACTACAGACCTATCGCTCTGTTATCTATTATTTCAAAGGTCATGAAAAAAGCCATCAACTTCGAGCTCATGAAACATCTGGAACACTTAGGAATTATCAACGATAAACAATATGGTTTCCGTCATCAGAGATCCACTGGTGACTTGCTCGCTTACGTCTCACATATATGGCAGCTATCTACCGAGAAATATGGTGAAACCCTAGCCGTAGCACTGGATATCTCCAAGGCATTCGATCGAGTCTGGCATCAGGGACTCCTCGCCAAGCTTCCATCTTATGGCGTGCCCCCAAAGCTATGTTCTCTGACTCTCTACCCATAAATACTGGTGTTCCGCAGGGATCAATTCTGGCTCCAACACTATTTCTACTTCACATCAACGATTTGCTGGAAGCAACTTCGTGTCCAGTGCACAGCTTCGCGGATGATAGTACCCTCCATACCGCCTTTTCTTCTAGGGCTCCAATACCAGCCCGCCAAATCAAAAACGAACGAGGAAGAAATGTTAACAACATAAATATGGACTTGGCAGCAATTCTTGAATGGGGATCTAATAACTTGGTAGAATTCAACGCAAACAAAACACAAGCATGTCTTTTCTCTGGAAAAGCCGATCTTACTGTGCCCAGCATAAAATTGTCGGGAGTGACCATACCATTGAAGTCATCCATTTCGATGCTTGGCATTACTGTCGGCAGTAACCTTTCCTGGGAGAATCACGTGAGATCCATTGCTAAAAGTGCATCCCAAAAACTTGGTTTTCTGTTTCGTGCCATGAGCTATTTCACCTCAGGTCAGCTGCTTATGATCTATAAGGCACAGATTCGACCTGTCCTAAACACACCCTAAAACTCTTAAATTCCGTACAAAAAAGGGCAACCCGTCTCGTCGGTGATGCATCGCTTACAAACTCGCTCACTTCTCTGGAACACCGTAGAAAAGTGGGCGATCTGTCTCTATTTTATAGATATTTCCATGGGCGATGCTCTTCTGAATTATCAGCAATCGTTCCCCCTCTGGCAGTCTCTTCCAGACTAACCCGTCAAGTTAAGTCTTCACACCCCTTCGTGGTAACTTTGGAGACCTGCAGAACATATCTCTTCAAAGACTCGTTCATCCAACGAACAGCGAGGCTTTGGAACACATTGCCTAGGGAGGTGTTCCCCGAGGCATATAACCTCCAGAAATTCAAGAAAAACACCAATTCCTACCTGCTTGCCCTTGGTTCTCACGATGTTCTCTGAACATTACAGGATATTCCTTTTCGTGAAAACCACAACATAAAAAAAAATTGCTTTCAATGATTCATTATCTTCCAGGATATGTTGGACAGTTTTGCGAGTCTTGTGCAACTGGATTCAAGCACTCGAAGTCACTATCAGGTCCTTTCATACCTTGCGTGCCGTGCGACTGTAACAAGCATACCGATGAATGCGACTCTGATACAGGAAAATGTCGATGTCAGCATAACACAGCTGGGGACAACTGCGAAGTTTGTGCAAGAGGCTTCTATGGAAATGCCTTGGGAGGTGAGTGATAAAATCTTCGATATAGAATATTATTTGCCCCTATAAGGATTCAATTTCTTTCAAAGATTATATCTCAGAGTATCAACTCCATCAATAATAATGATCAATGTATTTATTTAGGAACCAAGGACGACTGCCAACCTTGTGGATGCCCAGACAACGGGCCCTGTATCCAGATCGATGACGAAATAATCCTTTGTACCGAGTGTCCCGAGGGATACAGCGGGCATAGATGCGATTCTTGTTCAGATGGGTACTTCGGCGATCCTCAGGGCAAATTTGGACCCAAGAAAAACTGTACCCTTTGCGACTGTAACCAGAACATCGATGCGAACGGTATTGGAAATTGTGATACCACAACTGGAGAATGTCTGAAATGTATCTACAACACTGGAGGATCCAAATGTGATCAGTGTTTAGAAGGTAGGTTTTAAGCAAATGAGCACAGATGGCCTTGCACCATGTCCTGGGACACCAAATAGATGACGGGACTGTCCTTTCCCCGCCAATTTTTGGGATCAAACAGCCGCATCGTTATAGAATATTCCATCGAAAAAACTTTTCGGTACTGCTCTTCCCAATTAATCTATTAATTTTTCTTGCAGGTTTCTGGGGTAATCCGCTAGCTTCTCCTCGCGGAAACTGCCAACAGTGCGAATGTTATCCCCCTGGAACAGAACTGAATCCATCAGGATTGCCAATTTGCAACCAGGTATCAGGTGCTTGCCACTGTAAACCCCATGTTGTTGGTAGGAATTGTGATGTCTGCGAAGATGGCTACTTCAACTTGCAGAGTGGTGAAGGCTGTTCTTCTTGTAACTGTGATCCAGTGGGTTCGTTCAATCAAACTTGTGATATCTTCACCGGCCAATGTTTCTGCAGGCCAGGAGTTACAGGGTAAGGAATAAAAACACATATTTCGTCTATTATATTACCGGTTACACAGTTTTATCCACGAGAAGTAAAATGAGCAGAATCTTCTATATAAAAAATAATCACTATCGTGCTTTCAGGTTGCGATGTGACCACTGCGAACCAAGAAAATATGGCTTCTCACTTGATGGCTGCAAAGACTGCGAATGTGACAGCATAGGATCGAAAGATTTACAATGTGATGCATCCGGACAATGTCCGTGTTTGGATAATGTGGAAGGCAGAAGATGCGATCGTTGTAAAGAGAACAAATTCGACAGACAGAGAGGTTGTGTTGACTGTCCCGACTGCTATAACCTTGTCCAAAACGCAGCTAGGGCACACAACGAAAAACTCGATAAAATGAGGAATGACCTGGAAGAAATCGAAAACAGACCAACAGTCATAAACGACGAACAATTTCCGGAGGAACTCAAGAATCTTCAAGAAACCATCAACGACTTCCACTCCAAAGTTGTGGAAGCAAATGGTGAAAATAGTATAATTAAACAAGTTCAAGACATAAGAAATAGGGAGAAGGATATAACGAAAACTTTATCAGAAATAGAGGATGATGTAGAACTGGCTATAGATAAATCAAATCTAGCATCACAAAACATCTCGAACACTGAAGATGATCTGGAAACTTCTGAAATCAAACTCAATGACCTCAGTTACGCTTTCGAAACGGAAGCAAAAGAAGCACTCGAAAATGCAGTCAACAGAGCAAAAATAGTTGGACAGCAATCTGAAAAAATGACCACAATAGCTCAGGAAGCCAGAGAACTTGCTGATAGACTTGAAAACCAATCGAAAGAACTCATTAAAAAAGCAAACGAAGCTAAAAACAAATCAGAAGAAGCATACAAACTAGCCGAAAAAGCCTATAACATGCAAGAAAATGTTGTACCATCAAAGATAAAAGACTTGAAAATTGAGTTAGCTAAAATTGAAACTAATCTCAACAAAACGAAGCAGCTGAGTAAAACTGCGAGCGATAAGGCAAGAGAAGCTAAAAATGAGGCTCTAGCCTTATTAAGCCAGGTAAACAATCTGGTCGTTCCAGATATAGATGTTGAAAAAGAAAAGGTGAAAACTGATGAGATCAAATTTGAAGCCCAACGCATTCTGAAGGATATTGAACAAATTATGAAATATAACGAAGAAGTTTTGATAGATATAGATGAACAGCTATACAATGGTGAAGAAATGTTACTTAAGGCTGAGGATCAGCAGTTTGTTTTAGGGCAACAACTTAGTGACATAAACTTGTACGATATACAAACAACCAAAACTGTTGAAGAGGCGGAGAAACTTCTAAATTCAACCATGGAGACATACAAGATTCTGAGTGGTAAGTTTAGTAGCATGTGTAGGAAAAAAATTTCTGTTGATTGATTGATTCTTATTTGTCATTGACAAACCTAATTTCATGATTTTTCAAACAGATTTTGACAAACAGGCCCAAGAGAAGAAGCAAGAGGCTCTTGAAGCTCTTAGAAGGGTTCCAGAAATTCAAAAATTGATTGATGACGCGTTCAGTCAGTATGACGAGGGTCATAAAACTTTAGAAGATGCCAAAGTGTATTCGAACAATGCACTCAAGAAAGCCGTGGAAGCTCTGGATCTCGCACAAAACGCATCTGCTGATGCCGAGAAGATCAAAAATGAGGCTGATCTGTTGTATCAGAATACAACAGAACTGAACAATGAGGCTATTTATATGGGGGAAAGGCTTCAGAGGACTGAATCCGAATATAAACATATATTCGAACAGAACCAAGTTAATGATACACTAATAAATATAGCTAAAGAAAAAGTAAGTATTCACTTTTGGTTGTTTTCTGTACACAAGTCCGGAAACGCTTCAGGCCGACATGTTTATGTGAAAATATTTCGCATTTGCTTGCTAAGGAAACAAATGGGAAGTATGCCATATAGCTTCGTTCAGGTGACTTTGAAAGGAAATTGTGGCTCGGATTCTCCTCTAGGGGTCGCTACGATGTATTTTTTGCTCATGACTACCGTTAGTTTTGTTTTGAAGAACCGACGTTTCATTCCTATTATCATTAAAGTAAGTTATATTGATCTGAAGAGTTCTAATCAGATCGAAAACATTGGTCAGCATCTGCTCTCCTTAATGGGATGGAACTTTAGTTAGTTACCCTAAATGGTGATTTGTGGCAAGTTTGGGTCAGACTTGTGGCGTTGATATTCATATCAGTGGACGCTGTGTGTCTGATTTATTATTGTTGTTATTTCTATTTCCTTTTGGAGCGATCATTCATTGTATCATGAATAATATTATTCCAGGTTGGTATAGCTGGTAAAGAAACTCAAGAAGCATCTGCCAAAGTTAGTGATTTACTCGCCAATGTACAAGCAATTATCGATGAACTAGAGAACCTACCCGACATCGATGAGGAAGCCCTAGAACAACTTCAGCTGAAATACAAACAAGCAGAAAATCGCGTTAAAGAAGCCAAACTAGACGAGAAGCTGGCTGGTCTGCAGAAGCAACAAGATGCCCACAATTCAATGATGGCCGAATACGAACGGGAAATTCAAAGGCTTCAAAAGGATGTGGATAACATCGAACAAATTGCCAAAGCACTACCTGAGGGATGTTTCAACAGAGTAGAGCTTGAACCTTGATTCGATAAGGTTTTTTTTATTTTTATAACTTCTGATGAAGAATAAGATTATTTGCAGTGTATATCGGCTTTCAAATCGAATATTCAGATCTTTGTCCGTAAATATGTATTTCGCTATATTGTTGTATATTTAATACCAAAGAATGGGATGGATCCTGCAGTTTGTTTTTGAATTATTTCGAGGCCATATTTTCTTATATTCCATTTAATGAAATGAGCTGAATTTATACTTAGATATACTTCGATTAAATTTTTTTAGTAAGCTTTTGTGTTCCTTTGTATTCCTTCCACCAAGTAGAGTAGTGGAGAGAGATGTACCTACCGATAACTGTACCTAGCAATTTTATTTTCAAAATCATAATCATTCGGAATAAACAATTAGCATTGAAGATGCTGTTGTGTGTTTTAGGATTTTCAGAGCGGTGTAATGAAAAGTACTTTCCATTTTGATTGAGAGTTTATATTTGAAACGTTGCAAAAATTTCTACTACATTTTGATTTCGTAGTAGTACAGTTACCCAGTTTAATCCTGATCTTTCAACCAGGACCTCATGAATTTCTAGCCAATTAAAAAATCCCTTGAAGAATCCGAATATTTCTGTAACAAACAGTCAATGAGCTAAAGTTAACAAAATGTTATTATAAGGCAGTGATCGCTTTTAAGGATAATTTGTATTTCTTTATTTTCCTTCTTCTATAATAATGTGTTCATTTTGCACCTTGCCTTACCAGCTCTATACAGACGAGGCAAAGTACAGAATACACAGCTGTCAAAAATTTCTACCTACTAAGTAGATGAACGAGCGCTCAAAAGCTCCAAACTTCACGTCAGAAAATTATTTTACTTGAAAAGATTTTCAGTTATCTAATCCAATCAGTCTGTAGGAGACGGATTATCCATTAATCACGCCTCACTCCGTGTATGTTCCAAATTTCAATCATTCCTGTAAAGAAAGTTGACAAGAAAGTGATTCCGGTTTTATTTCGTCGAAGGAACGGAACTCTTCAAATATCTACGTAAAATGCTGTAAATCATGTTTGAAAATGACTCAGTGACTCTTATAGTATAGTCATTTACATATTTGGTTATCAAGAATAATTATAAATAGAATCAAATATTGTAATGTTAGAAACAGTAGTTACCTTATATAGACACTTCCCTATTTGTATTTCACTTAAAAAGTACATACATCTTATTGATACGGAATTATATTCAGCTGTTCCTTTCAGTCCTTTCCATTCATCTTTAATTTCTTGCTGGTCATTATCATTTGATCAGTTTGAGACATAATCTTATCGTTTATCCATATAAGGAATTTCCACAAAAGATTGAAAAGTGCATACCTATATCCAATTTGATCTCATGAGATTATAACAAATTCGTAATGAGATTTGATTGTTGGTTTTGCGTCTGATATTCAATTGAACAATGGCCTTTTGTCCCAGTTATTCCGCGGATATTTTAAGACTTTGTACATTGCATATCGATAAGTGTTTCAGACAGAGTCCTGAAATGAATTAGCCAGGACCACCCAAAATAAACCAGGATGTAAAGCCTTCAGAGTACTCCTCCTTGGAAAAATATTTCTCTACGAAATAATGAATTATTGCTCACCTGAACGTAGCTGATTGGAATTTTAAAATTCATCATTCAATCAATTGCGAAAATGAAACTTCTGATTTCATTGCTATATCTTTCTGCTCCACAAGAGTTAGGGGATATCGTATTCAATCGTTTTTAAAAGTATGGAATCTTCGATAAAATCGCTGTAAAATCAGTTAAAACTCAATAACAACTTGAATCGATCCAATAAAAATCAGTATGAGACATTTCGTCAATCTGGTCGCCTTTTTTCTGAAGTTTGGTTCTTTGCATATGCTTCATGAATGTTCTCATTTTGAAGTGAAGTCAGTTTATCAACGGCTTCGATTTGAAACGAGTTTTCTGAAAAAGCCAAGACGTAAATTAACAAACGCTGAGGCTAATAGGGCTATCGGAATGCTACAGGGTGGCCTAACTCAGGTTGTTGTAGTGGAAAGGCTCCAAGGTCTCCAAGTCAGCCAAAGTGTGATATTTCGACTTCAGAATAGGTTCAGGGAGACAGGTTCCCTGTTGGAAAGACCAAGGCTTGGTGGGCGACGGAAAACAAAACCTGCTCAGGATCGTTTCATCACCGTTTCGGCGAGAAGAAACCCTACATCTGCGTGTAGATGGGGTCCAAGTTTCCATCGGAACCATCAGACGACGTTTGAGAGAGGTGAATCTAGGTTCTAGACGTCCATTAAGAGGAGTTCCATTAACACGTGACCATAAGCGTCAAAGACTGGAATGGGTAAGGCAACATATCAATTGGAACGATCAATGGCGTAGTGTCCTTTTCACTGATGAATCCAGATATGGTCGATTTTCAGATTCTCGAAGAAAAAGGGTATGGACAATCCCACGCATACCCCGTAATCGTCGCTATGTCCAAGAAGTCCATCCATTCCGAGGGGATAGTGTTATGATATGGGCCGGGATATGTTTCAACGGGCGCACAGATCTACACATTCGTCCTGGGAATATGACCGTCCACACTATAGGCAGCATGTCATTGACAATGTTGTGCCAAATTTTCACGCTGCTATTGGTGAAACTTTTCAATTTCTAGACGATAACGCTAGACCGCACCGTGCAGCCATAGTTGAGAATGCGCGCGAGGAGCTTGGTATTCCACATTTACCAATACCTCCGCAGTCCGCACCCACCAGATTTGAATTGCATAGTGCCATAGAACATGCTCCAAAGAAGATAAGATAATCATCAACCCACCCCAGAATCCTTAAATGATCTGAGAGAGCTTCTGCCCCGTTTATGGAACCAAATTCCTCAAGAAATGTTCAACAACCTCGTGTGTAGTATGCGAAGAAGATGTCAAGGTGTTATTGATGCCCGTGGAGGCGATACATTGTATTGATAGTCTTAAAATGCTTGAATTCTCTGGGAATAAAATTTCGTTATTTTACTTGATTTTTTTTAACCACCCTGTATACGTTGCAAATTAATTTGCAACTTGAAATCATATTACTTACTGTGAATTTTCATCACAAAAATCTTATTAAACTATATTTTTTTGCAATTTAAGTCGCAATATCCCTAACGCATGTGGAGCAGTTTATTTCAGGTTTGTACACCAGAGCTTATTTCGTTCTCCGGGAGAGAATCCTTGCGTGAGGCATCGTTTCCCAAGCATTTCATATAAACTTCGCGCATATACGATACAGATAGCTGATTCTGGTAGAAGCCCTTACATTCTACGATTGACTATTCGCATGACAAAACATCAACAAATTATCAGAGAAGGAAAATTCCAGGCAAGGTAAAAAAGTTCCAGGCAAGGTAAGAAAGTTCGAGGCAGGGTAAGAAAGTTCCAGGTAAGTAAAGAAAGTTCCAGACATGGTGAGAAAGTTCAAGGCAAGGTACGAAAGTTCCAGGCAAGAAAAGAACATTTTAGGCAAGGTAAGAAAGTTCCAGGCAAGGTAAAAAAGTTCCAGGTGAGCAAAGAAAGTTCTAGGAAAGGTAAGAAAGTTCGAGGCAAGGTAAGAAAGTTCCAGGTAAGTAAAGAGAGTTCCAGGCATGGTGAGAAAGTTTGAGGCAAGGTACGAAAGTTCCAGGCAAGAAAAGAACATTTTAGGCAAGGTAAGAAAGTTCCAGGCAAGGTAAAAAAAGTTCCAGGTGAGCAAAGAAAGTTCTAGGAAAGGTAAGAAAGTTCGAGGCAAGGTAAGAAAGTTCCAGGTAAGTAAAGAGAGTTCCAGGCATGGTGAGAAAGTTTGAGGCAAGGTACGAAAGTTCCAGGCAAGAAAAGAACATTTTAGGCAAGGTAAGAAAGTTCCAGGCAAGGTGAGAAAGTTTCAGGTAAGGTAAAGAGTTCCAGGCTAGATAAGCAAGTTCCATGCAAAGTAAGAAATTTTTAGGAAAGATAAGAAAGTTCGAGGCAAGGTAAGAAGGTTCCAGACAAAATAAGAAAGTTTCAGGTGAGTAAAAAAATTTCAGGCATGGTAAGAATGGAAAAGGAAAGGCATATGCCCTCCCCAGTCCTGATGCGCTTATTGATTCGGGTCTGCCTACAATGCGTGTAGGTACATTCAAAAGTCGACGGTCTAATTGACCACGAATTTTTCTGATTACAAAAATCCAAAGTCAACTAGATGAATAATACTTAATTTTAATATTTCATGTCAAGTTTTCCTAAACTGGAAAATGATACATCATCCATCGAAAAGAAAATGATTATTTATTTGAAATTATTTCATCACAATACAAATGTGAAACTGTATTTCTCCAATAGAATATTCTACCAATTAGGTACCAAATTGATGGAGCTAACTGCCCACAATGATATTCGCAAGATTGAAATGATGATACTAAAATACTCTGACGTGAATCAATCATTATCAGCTTACGCTAAAATTGGTGTGGGAGAATAGAATTAGAGCCGATGAAGTCGGTGGACGGTGGACGGTAAGTAGAAAATACGAAGCAATTCCGATTTTTTTGTGTCCAAACTCGATGTGGTATAGACCGCATTCGCTTATCATCCAACTCAGTCAAGGTAGTGAGTTTGTTGGAGAGAGAACGCCGACCGCTCCGTGAAAAGTTTCCATCATTCCGATCCGCTACATATAAATAAACACCGGTAAGTAAGTGATTTGTGATTTATAAGAAATTATTTGGTTATTTTCACTTCTCGGGCAATAACTGTAATTCAAAAATGTCAGTTCATAGTAATAATAGTACTTTATTGCCCCTACACACTGGGTCATCGAACAAGGGTCCTTCAGCTTGCAGAAATAAATTTGAAAATTTTATAAAACTAACAATTTTGGCGAACTCATCATGACTGCAATCAGAATCATTTCCCTTTTTAGTCTTCACGAAGGAAAATTAGAATTACTTTCCACTTCCAAATGAATTAAATAAGTGGAACAAACTGGGAAAGAAGTAGATGCCTTCATTCATATACTTCTTATTTTCTAATGAACCGACATGAGTTGGTGATGAAATATCTGAGGAAATTTATGAAAATATAATAACTCATCGTGACATTCTGAGTATTGAAATACTTTAAACGTCGACACATTGATTGATTTCCAATAAAGGATTTCGACAAATTTTGGTCAGTGATAACCCACAGCAATAATTCCTGTGGAATACTTTAAAGTTATACTGCAATATGAAAGGTTTGTTACGACCACATACCATCAAATTCAAATTGCCAAACTCTGACGATGTTATAAATAATGAATGAAATCCATTTTGAGTATTCACGAGACAAGTTCAATAATTGGTTTCAAAGGAAAACATATACAGGGTGGCCATTTGAAAACGAAACAGACGAGATTACAGACGAAATAAATTTTTTCGATAGAAATGCTCGGACAGGTCGATTTCTGTTTCGAGGGGGACAACTTAAGATGTAGGTTACGGACGCATAGCGCTTCAACCCTTGCTGCTACAACCCCCACCCCCAGGCACGTAGCGAGGGGGGGGGGCTCGGGGGCCCGTGCCCCCCCCCCGAAATATCAAAAAATGCCTGTATATATCAAAAAATGCCTGTATATTTGACAAAATTTGCAGTGTTATTGTGGGCCCCCCCCGAAAGAAAATCCTGGCTACGTGCCTGCCCACCCCCAATTTTTGAATAGGGAAGATGGGGTGAGTGATACCTCATTCGAAAGGTATTTTTATACTGATTTCAGCACAGTAATTTTTTTTTCATTTTATGCATTAGTTCTCGAAATATTCTTAACTAAGTATTTGAAAATGAAGTGGTGTTTTCATGGCACTTGTAGTGTTTTTTTGTGAAAAATCGACATTTTGAGCTTCAAAACAACCATGACTGTGGCTTCCTTCCTCCAATCCGCTGACATAAAAATCTTTAATCAAAATGTCGATTTTTCACAAAAAAACACTACAAGTGCCATGAAAACACCACTTCATTTTCAAATACTTAGTTGAGAATATTTCGAGAACTAATGCATAAAATGAAAAAACAATTACTGTGCTGAAATCAGTTTAAAAATACCTTTCAAATGAGGTATCACTCACCCCATCTTCCCTATTCAAAAATTGGGGGTGAGGGTTGTAGTAGCAAGGGTTGAAGCGCTATGCGTCCGTAACCTACATCTTAAGTTGTCCCCCTCGAAACATAAATCGACCTGTCCGAGCATTTCTATCGAAAAAATTTATTTCGTCTGTAATCTCGTCTGTTTCGTTTTCAAATGGCCACCTGTACGATCCACATTATTGGTATCTGTCAGCTTCAAAATTATTGAATATTCAAAAATATTATGTCCCAGATTTTGGGAATAGTTAACCACAGACGAATTCTTGTTCAGCCCAAAAAAAGGCGTCAAATATAATTCAAATAACTGACGTTGATGTAAAATCAACACAACTTATTTTGAAGTTTGATGTTTACTTAAATTTTTGATTTTCAATAATCAACCCTCTAAACTCCAAAATGAATATAACTATTATTTTGGAATTTCATCAATTTATCATAGATTAAAAAGGATCCTTTGTGTTTGGGAGCCTTTGGAAAGAATGGCTTTAACTCTGAAGTTATGATATGAGACATGCATGCAGAGATGCAGAGCATGTTTATACTATAGTTTATCTACTAGAAGAGTGTATCTTCTATGCAGAGTATATCTTGTCTATGAGTGTTCTATTCATGAATCAACATCCTATAATTGGTGGAAATCCTCTGTACCCCAAATAATCTATACAGCATGTTGTTATATGATATACCTTGCATTGTTATTATCTTGTACAACCAGCCAGAGGATCATTTGCCATTTTCCTCACTGCATAGAAGCAATACAGCAAAATGAGTTTGATTTAAATTCGGAACATTATGATATTGTTTTCCTTCAATACAAGTCATAGGCAAAATAATAATGTAATAATATTAACTTCACATACTTTATGAAAATGGATGTTTAGTTTTAAATAATCTGGGCCTTTGACATCCTTTCCTAAGTCAGAGAATTAACATGAAGTCATGTGTAAAGGATTCTGTTGTCAATATTAAATTTTTCAATGAATAAATTCACTGTAGACATGTAAAAAAAAAGTTGAGGTCGAATTTCGGAAAAAAATTTTCACGGAAAATCCCAAAACATCGAGTGCATTGGAATAATGCTATCCAATTTGGCAATCGAAAACTTTGCAGGCTTTCCACCATTTTGAATTCTTTTTCCCAGAATTCTACACCACATTTGAATTGATGAGCATCAAAAAATACTAAGAAACCAGTTATTTTCAAATGTCACGCAGAACTTACCACACCCATCAGAATTTTATTGCTCAAAGTTGACATTAAACACTCTGTATCTCGCTTATGCTTCGAAAACAGGGTATATATCATAAGGCAAAAATGACTTTCTCGATGTCTTCTACACGACTATACAGAGTGTATAGCAAGGTGAGGCTTTTCTTCTGACAAGTGATAGGACTCATCAAAATAAGTCATTTTACCGAAAATTTCTCATATGAAATGTTCAATTTACAAAATTCATGAGAAAGTGGCATATGACAAAATGATTTGTTCTACGCAAATTCGTTAGATAAGAAGACAAAGAACAAGAGATGTTGATATCTACGGAGGAGCAGGTGTGGGAGCAGGTTCGGACTGAGGATATTTCAGATTCACCTAGAAACTAGAAAATATTCTAGTTTCATTTTCTCGAAACAGGGGCATGATTCATTGAAAAATTGTTGGTAAAATGACTTATTTTGATGAGTTCTACCATCTATCAAAAGAAAAGTCTCACTTTAAAATACACCCTGTTTATGGTGAAACACCCTGATTATTTATTTATTGCACTGAAACCAATCCAGATATGCGAATTAAATTTGGTGGGTTTCAAGAGGTTTTATGTTCATCATTGGCGCGCATAGGGGTGATGATCTCAATTTTTTTCAAAAAAAATGGAGCATCACTGCCTAATTTATTTATAAGTGTGATTTTCTGTTATTGTTCTGCTTCAATGTTGTATTGGATAGTTTTTGATAATGTATTGAAAAAGCGAGAAATATGCGTCAAGGTGTTTTATTTTTAGCATTGAGACGGCGCCCCATAAGAAAAAACTGGAGGGGGAATTTTTTATCAAGAATTCAACGAAGAATCCAATAATGATTGTTAATTTGAAATATCCCAGTGGCGTTCCATTTTTTTGTCGGAAAAATAATTGAGATCATTACCCGTATGCGCGTCAATGATGCATGACAAATAATTCTCTATTGCATGTCAGAAAATGCGTCTTGAAACCCACCAAATTTCATTCGCATGTCTCGACCGGTTTCAGAGCAATGAATAATTGGCCACCCTGTATATGCAACCAAAATTCAGGAGCACTGACTGATTTTATTTAATTATTATTGTTTCGGCAACCATAATGATAATTTGGTTTCGAAACCTGTATCTCAATTTAGGTTTTAAAAATGTATTGAAAATTTCAACACCCTTTACTTGGGAGCAAAATTTTTTCTTGACACCTTAACTACGCGCATTTAAAATTCTCGGTTTACTGTGAAAATTGTAGTTTACAATAATGCAGGAACTCGAATTATAAATCACTCAGTCAATATTTCAAACTACCGATTTCACAATGGTGCCCTCATCAACTAACCAAATATACAACTAATTACCTGTTTTTTGTTGATGCTTGATAGATTCGTTTCGTAGAATACTTGATAAGTGGGTATCTAATAATTCAAATAAATCCACTTGCCATTTTATCCATTAGACTGAAAATATTTCATTTTTTTAACTATCATCGATGAATTAGTTGCTTACGCAGTTAACAATTTTTCAAGCCTGGAGGTGAAACAGACCCTTTTTTTTTGTTTACCGATGAGAATGTTGTATTTCTTGGAATTATAACTACATTCAAGATTTTCGTGTGTAATTTTGGAACAATGGACAACAGATTATTCAATTTTAAAATACATATAATCATCGCCACTGAAAATAAGAGAAGATTTTGGTATTGGAAGTCGATCCATAGCAATCATCAAATATTTCCCTTTTTCATATCCTGGTAGTTTATTATTTAAGTCTGCTGGTCTCACCTAAATTGCCCATGCAAACAAGAAAATGACAAAAGAACTCCTATGATAACACTATTCTTTTGCCTTCAATCTCTTTAGAATATTTGAATATGAAAAAATGATTGTGTAAAAATTCCAGGCTGAAGGACTTCGGTAGTTATTATCATTAAAAATTTTTCTGAACTTTCCATACATAAAAGATGATTCAATAATCATAAAATAAAATTTATCCAAATGAGAATTTTTATATGAGGATCCATTGCCTGAAACTTTCTGAAAAGGACTTGTCATTTCTTTATACAACTGTCAAAAAAAACCTGACTTTTCTTCATCACTATGGATGCGTAAAAAATCTTTTTTTAACGGTGAAAAAAAAGGAGAAGATTTATTTCTTACAGAGTCATTGATGATTAATAATTCTCGAATAAACTTCAAGTAATATTTAACGTTTCTAATCAGAACCAACATGGAACATCTTCAGGAATATATGTTTTAGAAGTAATTGTTCAATCTTCCCTATCAATTGTTTCTACAATGAAACTTTTCATTTATTGGAACAATAATTGATAGCGAAGTGTGAAGAATTACTTCCAATATAAGTTCCCGATGATGTTCCAGGTTGCTGCTGATCAGCAGTATTGTATTGGAAGCATTATCTTTTATATTTATGACGATGTAAATTCACATTCACCGTTGTAAAAAAATGTGGTTTGTATTTCGTGCGTATAAAATTCGTGTTTCCATGGCACTTTCGAGTGAATTTTTGGCCTCGACCTGTGGTCTCGGCCTAAAATTGACACTCTCATGTGCCATGAAAAAACACTCATTTTCGCACTTAATACAAAAATAACTATTTTCTACGTCAGGCCCTAAAATTTCGTGACTGAATTACAGGAATAGTGGGGCTATTCTGAGTTCATCAGAGCGGATTATTCATAATCATGACCGACATCTTGATGCAATATTCTAATATTCATCATAAGATACTTTTGAAATTTCAATATAATCGTTATTTATCGCCATCAGTTAACCAGTCCATTACTCTATTGAATAGAGTCAATATTCCATGCCAATTACAGAAGAGAACTCTTTTATAATGCAATTTTTATTCATGTGTCCAATAAATGGTTCATTCTCTCATTCCAGTCTTGACAACTACATTTTATTCGGTGTTATTGGTTGAATTTATATTCATTAACACTAATGTCAATTCAGATTCATAATTTAACACTTAACCTTTTTCATGAATTGCATTCAAATCGATGATTTCAAGTTCGAGAACATCTACAGTAAAATATCATCATAAAATAACACGATGAATATAGTTCATTCGAACAATTTAGTGGAGGTATCTGCCTTAACGTTCGACCAGTTAACTGATAAAAAAAAAAGTATTTTATCATCGTTCGAAGACTGGTCCTTCAACATTCCCCTTCGGATCTCAAACCATTCATTTTGTTGAACTCTTCTCATCTTCAACTCAGTGCATTCTCATTCGAATCCCATAAACATATCGCTTATAATAAGGGCTTTTAGGTTTTGAAAACAAAGAATGTACAGAGTGCGTCAGCAAGGCGTACGGCTAAAATAGCGCCTAAACTATACCGTGTCGAAAAAAACTTATATAATATGGTTGTAAGTTTGACAAAAATCTGCAAACCAAAAATAATTTTACATATACAGGATGCGTCAAAAAAAAGTTACGGAGTAGTAGTTTTTTTCAAATGGAACACCCTGTATTTCATGGCATAATTCTTTCGAGGACAACAAGAGCTTAACATGTATACCTCATTTTTTAAATTTCATCACGGCGTTGCCACATAATTCGTATTTTTAGGATATTTTTAGTGTTTTGAGGGGTTCATGAAAATTCTTATAGCAACCTCTGTGTTCAATCTAGGTAAACGAAATTTTTACAGAAGTTAGCTTAAGGTATCAGCTTCATCATTCGTTCATCGAAATTTTTTTCATATAGAGTGTCCAATATAAATTTACCAATTCACTCAAATTAAATATGCCATAACTCGGTTTTTTCAAATGGAACACCATTTATTTTTCTCTTTCATGAAATTACGTATGTGCCATACTTGAACCACTCTTGTTTGAGATATTTCACATTCTTTAAAAAAACAATCACTTTGTAAAAAGGATAGACATTCGAAAAATGAATTTCATGAAAGGAAAAAATCGAGTTATCGCATATTTAATTTAAGTAAATTGGTGAATTTATATTCGACACTCTGTATGAAAAAAAACTTCAGGTCTTTACCGAATTATGAAGCATATACCTTATGCTAACGACTGTAGAATTTCGTTAATCTAGGTTGAACACAGCGGTTGCTATAAGAATTCTAATGAACCCCTTAAAACACTAAAAATACCTTGAAAATGCGAATTATGTGGCAACGCTGTGATGAAATTAAAATGATGAGGTATAAGTGTAAAGCTCTTGTTATTATGCCATGAAATACAGGGTGTTCCATTTGAAAAAACTGCATATTTTTCCGTATCTTTTTTCTGACGCTCCTTGTGAATATATTTCTTGTTTATGGATTTTTGTCAACCTTATACCTAACCATACCATATAAGTTTTTTTCCACACGGTACAGTTTAGGCGCTATTCAAGCCGTACACCCCACTGACGCACCCTGTATATCCGGAAAAATTGTCCAAAAAACGAGCAGGGGCAAAGCAGCAATATAGTCGATATAGTACAACTTTTATATATTTTTTTATCGGAGGATCTTTTGAATTATCGGTTACATTTTCGAGAAGTGAATGATTGCTGAAAGGATATTTATAATCCTAATGAATAATAAGGTATATCAGAGTAGGTATATCAAGGCATTCCCGTGAAGAAGCAAAATATCTGATAATATGATATACCTACATTTGGGTATGCAGTTCAAATTCGAATCAGACAATGTAGGAACACTTATTGTGGAGTACCTAATTAGTCTAGACTGCTAATTATACCCACTTCGAACAAATTTTTTTATCATCAATTGAATGATATGTGCTGAAGACTGAAGATAGTGATTTTTTATCAGCTTCAAATTATAATACGTAGATAAATATCGCGAAAAACCTATTCATATAGTTATTTTATTCATAAATTCATCGAATAACTTTCATGAAGTAATCATGAATTTATAGATAATAATATTATGTATCATGAAATTGATGAACGGAAAGCTCTCCGACAATATTTCTGAAATGTATTCATAATATTTTGTCTCGAGGTTAACTTTAATGAATAGGATCACTCCCAAATTCGAAGACCCGTTTTACTACAAATTTTTGCGCATCAAGTTCAAGATCAATGTCAATAAATAAATGTGTATAAGAATTAGTTTCATTGCGAAGCAAAAATTCATCATCATTTATTGAATAATGATTATTTTTGAGAATGTGAAAGTTTTTTATTATTAATAAACGGTAAAAAATATGTTATTCCGTCAGAGGTAGTATCAACAGAAATGTCATTTCGAGTTATCTTATGTGTTTGTGAATTCTACGATAAAAATACTGACGGAAAGAAGACAAATTATCTTTGCTCAGTTCAAAGGAGAAGCTATCGCACTGACTGCCCCAAGCTCGCATATTTTTTTAGGTTCGGTTATTGTTCGTATTGTTTGATGAAGTCGCCATCAATATCATTAGATATTATTAAATAAAGGGTAGTTTGTTATATAAATGCTGGGTCAAAAGTCAAACGTTAGGGAGATATCGCGGCTCAAAGATGACGGAAAAATAAGATTCAAAGAAGCAGTTAGGCAACGACTTGGATAGAATTAAATTCGGATAGCCTGATTTGGTAAGAAACTTTTTCATTTCTTGTATTTTTCTCGTTAAATGTACCGTTTTGAAATAAAAAAATGTTTAATCATTACATGTCGGGAAAGGGCAATTAATTTTAGAACTGATTTAAATTTATTTTTTTATTTCAAAACGGTACAATTTACGAGAAAAATACTACAGGAGATGAAAAAGTTCTGAACCAAATTAGGCTATCCGAATTTAATTCAGTCCAAGTCGTTCGTAAGTTTTTCTTTGAATTTAGTTAACAAAAATGATAGGGGTAGTATGCTTCAACCCCCTCCACTCATTCTAAAATATGAAAAAAATCAAGAAAGTGTGTTTTCATAATACTTCCAGAACCCAACATGTATTCAACGAACTACCCTTTATTTTGAACAAGTAATCACCCTTTGAAATCTTTCGTATCAATTCAGAAACACCCTGTATATTCAGTAGTTTTTGAGCACCTGCATGCTCAACTTATGTTTTAGCAGGGCTCAATTTTCAGATTTGTTTTCGTAATTTCACGTTGGGAGATAATTTTCTGGCGGAAATTCCACATTCAAACAACTTGGAATTTCATGGGTATAACCAATTTTCATAATAGGATATACGGCTACCTATCTGAAAAACTTATACCAAGCGAATTTTGGAGAGTGCCCTGATCAAACGCTTTACAATAGATTTAGGGCCACCTAGAGCTCATAATAAATATTCGATATATACCCGTTTACGAAGTATTTAGACTTTTGTTGAGCCAACACCATAAAATTTTGGAATATATTATGTGTCAGTTCTGTCGGTTTATAACTTAATCGCCGCTAACATCCAATTTCGTTTCTTTTGTAAGTACAACAAAAATATGATCAAAAACTTTCACTTTCGATAATTCGATTTTTTCATTTCTCATCTTGATACGAACTTCGCATTATTTAAAATTCTCTTTTTTAGCTTTTTCGTTTTCCACTATCTTTTAGACGAATTCACAATTTGATTTATGTCGTAGTGGGCTTTGGATAAGGCGAATCCCCAAATAATGCACATGAGAATTCACAGCATAACTTCATTTGGAAAAAAATTGACCCGTTCTGAGATACTTAAGGGGCCGTTATACTCTGGCCGACGGCTACGGCACCGATTCTCCATTCAAAAAGTGCCTTTCATTTTTCCAAGTTCAAGCCCTCAATTTTTCACCTGAAAACTTGATTTTTTTCTTTGAATTGAAGTTAAAGGATGTTTTGAGGGCACTCCAATTTCTTCTCTTTGAAAAATATATTTTTTCGCATAAAAAAATCGGGTTAAATTTGAGAGTCATGAAAATTGACTTCATAATCGTTTTTCGGCGGTTGTTCATCCATTTTTTTTAGAAAATTCATTGGAGTGCCCTCGAAAAATCAATTTTCTTTCTATATTTGAAAAAATTCCATTTGGATAGGCGCTTAAATAATGCAAAAAATGATGGAAATTCTGAAAAGACTTCCAAAAAGTGTGAAATCGCAGAGAACTGTCTGAAATTCCAGGAGAATTTAAAAAAAAATCAAGCTTTCAGGTGGAAAATTGAGGGCGTGAACTTGGAAAAATGAATAAAGGCACTTTTTGAATGGAGAATCGGTGCCGTCGGCCTGAGTATAACGTCCCCTTAAGTAATTTGCTCTATTTTATCTTTAAACTCCCTCTGATCATATGTATCATTTTTAGAACACGCGTTCCTAAATTTGCATATCTACATTCAACTCGCCTGACGTCGCAAAAATGCTCCGTGAATAATAGAAGATTTACGTGTAGACATGTGCGAGACGAAATACGTTACCTACATACCGAATAACTATCAATTTCATCGGGGCCAAGGTAATACTGTACTTGCACTACTGACCGCTTAATATGAATCTTAATCATTCTAGTCTACCAGGTTTGATCTTTTGAGTGAATTATCAATGATAATAATTTGCTGAAAGCAATATTAATTGAATGAAACAGCGAAATAATGCCAATAATTCATAGTATTGAATTTCAATATCTATTCAATAAAGTGTTAAATTGTTTGCAGTGTTGTGATATTTTACGATATGAAGGTACTGGTTAATCTTAAGAAAAGAGCTCCCATTATTTCACTGTTCGATCCTTTGGACCTGTGCCTTATTTTTTAGCGATACATTGACGAAGGCTTCAAATTGACCACCGGATTCAACTAATTTCGGTCGTTTTAGCCTTGGTCTAATTAAATTTCACCCTCCTGAGATTTCGATGGCCTTATCGTTTTTCAGCACAACACCCTCAATATTACAATATTTTTTTTATTTTGCCCCCCCTGAGAAGAATTTCTGCGGGCGCCCATGGTCTTTTGTACTCCTACTTTTCGTGGAAGGTGTAAGGAACCATTATAAATATCATCATTAACGTAATATTGCAGAGCGATCATTTTCGGTTTGGAAGAATAGAATTATCTATTTTTATAGAATCAGAAACTACCAAACATATGGATTTTGCTAATATCGTATCTAGTAATATTTGCGAACAATATGGTTCACGACGAAACATTTTGGATAGAATGATAATTAATATGATAATTAAATTATTATTCATTTTTTTCGTAATTCATATTATAAGTCTGCCCAACATATATTATACAGAGTGTAACAGCCGAATGGAATAAATTCGATAACGAATAAATGAGGGGGTGTTAGGAAAAACGCTCGGACACGTCGATTTGTAATTTTAAATGCGCATATTTTTCAAAAAAATAAAATTATATAGGGTGTTCCATGCGACCGTGGCCAATACCAACTTTCTTATTTCAAATGCAACCCCCTGTATATTATTTATTTTTTGGATTCTTCAGAAAATTCTAGACATAATTCATCTACAATGTCCTATACCTACCTATCTCCAATTTTTTCGGAAATATTAATAAGTGTTTTCAGATTTTTTACAAAAATTAACATTTTAAATGAAAATTATTTTATTTCACAAATTCGATACATTACACTCAATAGGTACTTATTCCCATCCATTTACCTCTTGATATGAAGAAAGTAAGCAAAAACCATTACTGGGAAGAAATGTTGAGTATCCTTAAAAGACAACTCTACACCAGATTAGCATGTTGCCAGGACATTCGCGGCGAGCATTTTGAACATTTTCTACATTGACCTTAATGTTTTTTTTTGTTTTTTTTTTAATAATTACGAAATAATCAGTATTACTTATTAGGTTTTAAGTGTAATGTACCGAATTTGTGAAATAAAATAATTTTATTCGGAACGTTGATTTTTGCAATAAATCTGAAAACACTCAATACTTCCGAAATAGTTGAAGATAGGTAGAGGACATTGTGCATGAATTGCGTCTGGAATTCTCTGAAGAGTCCAAAAATACAGGGGGTTGCATTTGAAATAAGAAAGTTGGTATTGGCCACGGTCACATGGAACACCCTATATAATATTATTTACTTGAAAAATATGCGCATTTAAAATTACAAATCGACGTGTCCGAGCGTTTTTCACAACACGTCCTCATTTATTCGTTATCGAATTTATTCCATTTGACTGTTACACTCTGTATGTATACTTTCGAAAAAAGAAAATTTAAAAAAGTACCTACAAGCACAGGGAACCCCATTTAATAACTATTACTTCTTTTCTTCGTATCCCCTGAAATGTTAACTTTTTTACTGGTATTTTAACAAAATTCAAGCATAACATTACACAACTTGCATTCAATTTTTTTGAAAAGTTATAATGATGATAAGAGATGTAGGTATAATTCAAAAAAATGATAATAAACCCTATACAACACTCCATTTTCATTGCAGAAAATGCCTGGAATACAACATGACATCGACGTTCCTTTCAAGAAAGCTACTTTCGGAATGGGCTGCTTCTGGGCTTGTGATTCACTTTTTGGTGCCCAACCAGGAGTACTGAGAACAAGAGTTGGTTACGCTGGAGGAACTCATATTGATCCAGAATATAGAAAATTGTGCGTAAAAAAATTAAAACCAATATTTCTGTTTTATCATCGAATTTCACGTTGAAAGATTTCTTCTAATGGTTTCACAGAAAAAACGTTAAATATAAAAACAAAATTTTTATGTATACTCGTAAGCACTCTTTCTTATTGCTAAGCTTGGCTTCTGAAACCAATCATAAATTGTTCATGCACGATTTAATCAAAACCTTGTTTCGCTGGTGATGAATCACTCAGATAATTGTAAAAAATTTTAAATTTTCAGAGGAGACCATACAGAGGTTATTGAAATTGACTATGATCCCAAACAAATTTCATATGATGACCTACTTCAACTCTTCTGGGATAATCATGAATATGGTTTAACAACATGTGTCAAAAAACAGGTAGGTTCTGTAGCAATTGTAGCGCTATGCTGCAAGTGTATGGGAATGGGGATTACGTCTCATCCCAGCTCCGCTCATCAGTTTGGCTATTGTGAGCGGAGCCTGCTAATGACGTAGGTGTTATAGTCTCCATGGTCGGAGCGAAAGAGGGTTGAAAAACGGGGCTCGTCTTGAAGCCTTTCCTGCTCATCTATCGAGAAAGCGGAGATCGGAAAATTGCTTTCATCTGAAACCGAGTAAAATTCGATTCCAATATTCATAAATTATGAAGACATTCATTTGAGATGCGCGTCACAGTAATTTCATTTATTTTTTCATTTACCATTTCAGTATATGTCTCTCATCTTATATCATGACGATGATCAGAAAAGAATTGCCGAAATATCTCTTAAGAAGGAATCACACAATAGAAATGAAAAATTGGTCACCACAATACTTCCAGCCGGAGCTTTTTATCCTGCCGAAGAGTAAGTATTCCTCCCTTTATATTCCTATGTATTTTGTCTTAAGCAGGAGCCGGATTAACCACATGGCAAGAGGGGCAACTGCCCTGGGACAATTTAGAATTAATCTTAATCTGGTTCTGGTCTTCAGGAAATATTCGCATTTTTATTTTTTCTTTTTTTCTTCATTTTGTGCTTGGGATTAATAACCATCTACAAATTTAACAAAGATATTATACGAGCTGTCCCAGAAGTCGAAGTCAAGCTGGAATTGGGTAACAGGCTAAGTCATCATAGCCATCAGAAAAATATATAAAAAATGATTTTTTGCCGAACCTCCTATTCAAAATTAATATTTCGCCCAACATCAACTGACAGTACTGAAAAATAATGGTACTTCATCATTCTGGCGAGTTACTTTGAATTTATCGCATTTAATGAGCAGATGGTAGATATAACACTTACTACCTACATTATTTTTTTAGATTGAGAAAAAAAAAAATTCCTAAAAAATTACGAATTGATTCTTGAAGCCTATACATGCTTCCGCTGTATGTCTGGAACTTAGAGGATCTGAATTTAAAAATTTTTGTGGTACTTTATAATTCTTGTGAATTGTTGATTTCTTTACTCTGATAACTCATTGTTGTTATTACATATTATGTTCATTATTATTTCGATGCCACTAAAAACAGCTCCAGTGCTTGCAGAAAGTTAACTTTAAATCTTTCTTGAACGTTTAAATGAACAGTTTATCGATTTCGAATAAGCTTTTGATTAATGCCGTTTTCACTCTTCCAGTTATCATCAAAAATACAGACTGCAACAACATGATTGGCTCGTTGGAGAGTTGGGTTTGACCCCTGAACTTCTACAAAGATCTCACATTGCAGCTCGATTGAACGGATACTTGGTCGGCGTTGGTAAAATCGAGGCTCTCGAAAACGATTCTGCAATATTAGGGCTTCCAGAGAAAATAGCCAGTTATGTGCGCACACAATGGAAACAGAACGAGGGCGGTAGTTTGTATTGCTAAAGCATGTTTTCGAATATTATATCAATTAAAATAATTCCAATGGAAAACTAATTCCGCCTGTACATTTTTATATCTTACAAATTTTGTCCAAAATAAATTATGTGACTCAACAATCCTTGTATTATTGTATTGACATTTTATGATGACTGGACAACTAGAATTTGATGGCGGAAATTATATTTCCGGTTTTTAGGTAAAAATGGTAAAATGATGGAACACTCTTTCTTACTTGTCCTTTTTGGAATTACTTTCTTCCATAACTTGAATAAATCATTAAGTATATCGTTGCAGAAAATCTATAGGTACTATATTATGGATGCAAAGAGATCAATTAAATAATCTACGCCGAAAACCTTCTGCGTACACTAAATCCACTTCTCTTCATATACAATGTAATGCATGAATATTTATTATGATATTCACATCATCTGTTTAAACAATGGTCACTGTACGGCAATGGAAAATAATAACACCTATAACACCCCTTTCGGAAGAAATGAAAAGTAGGACCCCAGCTCAGATTTTCGATCGACAAGAAATCTATTCAGTTCCAACACCAAGTATTCTATGCATCAACCTTGAAATTGCCCATAGAGAAAAGAATATCAGTATCATTCCTTTATGAATTAGCCATTCCACTTCAAGTTTGTGAAGCTTGAAAAACAGAAACCCCTATTCTATCAATCTATCATAGTTTGATTTGTGATCTCCAAACAATGAAACTTTCCGCATTTTTTATGTCATGGTTTATCATTTTCCATCAATGTTCACTTCTCTATTTAGATATGGAGAATACTGTGGAAGTGCCTATTTTGAGGTGGAATAAAATACTGAAAAAAACAAATATAATTTTATTCATCACTTCAATAATATAAATAAATATGCTAGAATATTCCAAATTAATTTTATTCTTCTAAATTTATCCTTAAAATAGAGCACTCAATATTGAACTCTGTGGGTGAAGAAATGGCCACTAATTCTAAAAATATTGAATTACAAAGGGATGTCCAAGTTGTGTTTTTCAATGTATCTCCGACGAGCGTTAGCAATAAGTTGTTCTTTCCTTTCTTGGAACGATTTGCTTCGTTCGTGGGCCGATTTAGAAAAACTGCTTGCTGCTGTGTTCAAAGAACCAGAGGAGGCAGAAACAGAAGGAATCACTGCATTGCTGTTCACTGGAGAAAATGAGGATGTTGACTGTATCTGGCTTCTTTGTTCTTCCGAACTCGGCATTTCAGGCCGAAATTGTACTCTTCCTTCCAAGATGTTTGTTATTGTATTGTCAACGTTTCTTGTTCGATCTAAATGATGAAATGTGCTTGTTGAGAGAATAGTGACTTCAATTCAAGAAAACAGTTATACATCTTGAAACAGTCAATATTTTTCACATTATTGAGTATTCATCTATATCATATATCTAATAAAACCAATATATAGGTAATGAGCCAATAAAAATTGAAGCTGGGCTTTGGGAAGACTCAAGATATGCGAATGTGCAGAAATATTAAAAATAAGCATGTATCAATTCTATCTCTCTCACACATTGTATTATATGTCTTAAAACGAATGTCTTCATGTGAATACTTTCGATCCTAATCTTAGAATGTCTATATGCATTTAGACACCTTCACCATAGGCTATAGTTTATCTTGAAGTTTATCTATAGTCTTAGTCATAACCTTACAAATTCATGTAATATTTGTAAATCTAAAAATCGTGACCAAGAATTGTATTTGGTCTAGTTCCGGAATCATTCGCAATATTTCACGATCGTGCCGCTATTGTGGTAAAAGAAAACTAGCGCGACCCCTTTCAAGATAAATGAAAAGTAGATCAAATACTCAGATTTTCTTTCAAAAATAGAAAGTCCTAGATAAAACATAATGAGTGCCAGCACCTAGGTTTCTCTGTATCTATCTACTGACGTAAGAGCATCTTGCCATTTCTGATTGTTTTAATACGAATTTATTATGGGGTTTTCAATTATTTTCTACTTGTTAATTGGCCACGAAAACGAAAACTGTTAAAAAATAAAAACATTTTTCCTGTAAATCAATGGAAATACCCACTGTCGCCACTTAAAGTGAAACACGCTGTATATGAATAAGTTTGGTAGCCCAATGAAGGACTCATAAGTCAAATGAGCGGGAGTTTATCTTCAATGGAAATTTTAGGGAGAAAATTGGAAAATTCGAACCAGTTTTTTCAATTGAAGGGAACAAACAATTTTTGAGATGATTAGTTCAGAAGATATTTGAAAGAATGATCGAAAATTAAACATTTCTCACTTGAAACAAATGTTTTGAAGAAAATTATTTATAAATCTGGAAGGATTGCAACCGAAAATAACCCACATGGATACATTCCAACACAGCTTCCTTTTATTCAACAGTGTTGATCGAAATATTTATGCCAGGTGATCACAAAAAATAATTATTCAAATTGGAACTTACATAAATCAGAATAAATTGCATCATATGGGACATGTGGCAAAACTTCCTTAACTTGTCTTGCCATTCTTCTTATCAAAGGAATATTTGAAGGATTGGAAATGAATTGTTCAGACCGAATCCTCTTTTGTTCTGCTAGTAAACGCTTTTCTAATTCCACAAGATCTTTAGCTGTATAACTAACAGCTTCTACCTTGAATCAAATCAATGTTAATACATACAGAACCAAATATTAATTTCAGCCTGTATATTGTGTAAGTAGAATTTAAACTTACTTTTAGTCCTGTGGCAACATTCTGTCTAACTATTTCTGCAAATTCATCATTAGCAAGATTTTTTTTTTCTAAAACATCTAAAAATTTCAACTTGTAATTTGTTGAAGGTGAGAACATATAGAAAAAAGTATCTACTACAGATGATGATCCTAAACAACTGATTGAAATGTCTAAAAATGGTCTTTCAATTGTGATGCATATTGGTTGTACTTTATTTGTGAGAGAAAAAGGGTATGATTCAAATGTTATCAAAGCTTTTCCATTCGTAATTCTCCCCTCTGGTGAGAAAAATAAAGGGGACTTTTCTTGAGACTGAAGCAGCTGTACATTCTGTTTTAACTTCTCAGCGTTAGAAAAATTTCCAAATTCAAATATACCAAGACTTTTGGAAATCAGAGGTGTCAATTTGGGGCCATTCTGAAAATAAATAATTTAACTATACATTCACCTAAAAAACATTCATGAAGTTATCCAAAATATATCTGATTCTTAGAACCCTGATCTTTCCATTCAATCCATTTCTGGATCCAATTGAAATCTGTATCACTAGTATGGAGCCCCAGCTCTGTTAGGGGGCACAATAGACCTTAAGGTCGCAGTGGACTGTAACCCGTTTTCACTATAACTATAAGGAGCCCCAACAAAATTTATCAATTATTTTCTATTTCAAGTTCTTGGATTTAACATATCTCGATAATTAATAACTTCAAATCTCCCAAATACAGTCAAATTTTATTCACTTACTGATATTGCCTTTGTTGCCTGGTGCACAGCCAAACCATCAAACATAGACAGGCTGTTGCTAATGTAAACTTCTACATTTTCTCGCTTTTCGATATTTTCAACTGTTACAGTTATACCTAAGCTTAGACAAGATATTTTGTTAATTATATTCCTCGAAAACGGGGCATCAGGTAATATATATCCTAATAGGAAACCTATTATGGCTAATACACCTCTCAACAAGGTAAGTATTAGTCCTAGTGGTAGGTAGAATAACAAACATATGAATTTCCATTCATTTTCGTTTAACCTGCAGAATATTCCCTTTTAAAAAAATCTTCAGAGAAAGTTGTATTTTGGTACCTTTTACATCTCAGCAGATGTTTAAGTTCTATATTTGACATTTTTCTACCCTAAAATGATGGCATTACAAAAAAGTCTCAAGAGCTAACTATAACAAACTGAGACTATTTTGAGATAGAAGTTGCAAATAAGAGTGAGTCAACTTGAAGTTCAAAAAAAATAAAACTTTTATATGAAATTTGTCTTTCACATGAGCATTGAGCAATATTTCATATTTCGCATAAGTTTCTGATTGTTCTGTCACAAAAATCTGTGCACCAATCACTGTGGATCTGTGGTTCTGTTTTCTCTATGATTTTCAGTTTCTGTTAAGTTGTGAACATAGAAAAAACGATTTCTCCCAACTCTAAATTACACCTAGAACGAAACCACAACTCGTAAGTTTAGTAGAAAATGTGTATTCTTTTCTTATAAGTACCACGAACATAATGTGTATTTTTATTGTATTGTAGTGTAGCTGCTCCTGATGAAGGAATAAACATATTCCGAAAGCTCGAGCCAAAGGAAAAAGAGTCCTCCTTGTTTTTTTGACTGCCTTCTCAAAACAAATCATAGAAAAAACATCGAATTTTTCTTATCGTCACCATAGATCGTATGAATCGAACCCCTGAAATGAACCCTTGCTGCCTTGCTGTAGACTTTTGTTCTATGGAGACCACCTCCATATCTGCCTCTGCTTACGAAAAAAGCAATTTTATATCATAGAACACACGCATTCTTATTTTTTTGGAACAACAATAATGGAATATAAAAACAAAGGCCGTAAAAAGTTGTTGTGTGAAAAAGATGAATTTGTCTTTGGTGTGAATAAAATGACATTTAAAATGTGACATTTATAATTATTTGACCAACCCCTTCCAACTCCCTACTTCGAAATGCTACCGTGTTAGTTCGCTCTTCTGCAGGTGAAATAGTGGTGAGGCGCTAGTATCGCAGTTTCACGTTTGACGTTTGCGCGTTTGTCAACCGGTATAACCTTAACTAACTAGTGAAAGTGAATGAGCTGTATTATTTTTTGGTAATACCAGAGACAACCTCTGGTAATACAAATTATTTTTTTGTATTCTTCCTCCTCGTAGGTGATTGACAACTATGCTCTATGTTAAATCAAGGCGTAAGTGTGCCAAATGTGGACACAGTAGCAAAAATTCCAATGGTTCCTTTCATCGGTTCCCAAAACCTGATGGACGAAATATAGACAGGTACTTATTTAAGTTTTACATTGAAAACATTCTTTCTAAGCTTCGAATCCTTCTTATTCCCATCGAATAGCACAAGTCACGCAGAATCTATAAAATTTTATAACAGGATGCGATTTGCACATACATAATAAATTGTTTGTTTTTTTTCCAGGGCCCGAAAATGGGCTGTTTGGGCTTACCCTAATGAAAACTGGGATGATAAGGCAGCCTAAGAAGCCTTGCACAAAAACAGTTGAGTGATCTGTAGTGCTCATTTTAAAACTGATTGTTTTACTGAACATGCTGGTCGCCACCTACACTTGCATGCATTTCCTGAGGATATAGATGATTGTCTAGGTAACGAAGACTCAACCTCATAGACATTAGAGATCACACCTGACTATGCTTCAGAATCAATAGAACCTGTTCCACAGACATCGACAAGTGGAAATACTGCACAGTTTTCTACACATTTCTCTGAACCACTTTGTACTCCTTGTATTAAACGGAAATTGGCGCCTAGATCTATTCTACGTGAAATGAAGGCAACAAGAGTTTCCCACCTTACTCCACGTGAACAGTTTCTTCATAGGTGTTGGAAGAAACAAGCAAGAGAAATCCAGGGGTTGCGTTAAAAGCATAAAAACTCCACAGGTGCTGTATGATTTAAGCAGCAGTTCAGAAATAAATAAGTTCCTGAAGCAAATGACACCAGCAGCTGCAACTTTTTTCAAGGCACAGCTAAGAGTTTCCGACAAGAAACCTAAAGGGAGAAAGAAGGTGAATGTTGGATGAAAAATTATTAGCCCTCACAATATTCAAGAAATTTGATTTTATTGATTATCGAGAAATGATGTAACCTTGAGCATACACCATCTTATGTAACATCTAAATTTGAAATTTCTCCAGTGTTCCATCTGGACGACAAGTGTATCATTGTGAATGAAAATGTTATTTCCTTTTTTAATTGAGTTATCCTATGCAATTATTATTTACACTTTTTTGAAGTCAATAAAATAGTAATTACTATTGATTGTTTTATTCTCATTTTTATTGTTTGATTAATCAGTAGTGATATAGTATTTATGCTTTTATTGTGAATGAGAACATTAATTTAGTTTTGTTTTTTCATTACTTTCAATCTAAAAACAAAATTAATTAAATGTTTCCATTCACAATAAACGCGTAAAGTCGTAGATAATTTTACGACAAAGTTCAAAGGAGGAATAAAATTTAAATTTCCCGCCACCTACCGCAGCGCATTAGTTCCTATTTCTGCCGGTGAAATAGTATAGGAGCGCTGCGGTAGAACTGTGTCAACGACATTTAGCAGGGGAGTTGGAGTTCTTCTCGTTGGTATTTCTATGTATTTGACGGTCTTGTGCGTAAACAGTGTTTATTTTGAATTTCTACACAAGAATAGGACTCTTTATTCTTTCAGTCCAGTGCCAAATAAAATACTGATACTATCAATAACACTCAAATATAATAATGTAATGCGGTAATCGCTTGTTAAAAGATGGATTCCAACAAAACTCCAAAACCAAATCTGGGTAAAATTTCTCTCCTTAGGTTTCACTTGGCTGGTTACCCACTTGCATACTTTCCTGTTACAGCCTCAAATTTAGATGATGAACCTTACCCCAGTTTGTCGGATTATCACGATTATGAGCCAAATCTAGAGTTTGATGATTCAGAATTGCACCAAAGTCCTGATGATGTTGCTCAAAGCAGTGAGTCGAACTTCCTGTCAAAATTACATTTGAGTTTGAAGTGTGATAAAAGTCCTTATCATACTAAATTATTGCGTATATGTCTTTTTTGTAATATTTCCTCATGAATGGGATAGCTAGGTACTTCTTTACATCTATGATTTTCCCATAAAGATTAAACTTGATTCAAGGAAGTCATGTTTTCTTCAGATTCATGCATTCAATGGAATTTTTCAACAATAAACTCACTGCAATTAATTCTGTATGATTAAAGGAAAATAAAAAATTCAATTTTGTTTATTCAAATGCTTTTTTTCAGTTGATTTCATTGAGATAGAATCTTGTGAAACATCTCCGGTTGATGATTTTCCAGAAGAAAATTTTGATGAACTTGTAGAAGCATGTGAAGAAAATTCATATAGTCTGATGTATTGTCCCTCATATCCTGCTGTGGATGATACTGTTGTTGATAAATATGCTGATATTGCCAAGTATGGTATAGTAGATGTAAAAGGGGATGATGCTGTTGGAAGAAAAATAATTGTTGTATACGCTTGTAAATTACCCCCAGTCAAAGAAATCAATCACAGTCTGCTCTTGAGGTATGCATTTCAATGTTTTAGATGAGAATAATCAATTTCAGGAGAAAAACAAGTTTTGATATATTTTCCAGAATTATTATTCTCTTTTATGCCTTTATATTCATACACTGAGATCCATGCTCTTAGATATAAAATATTTTATAATTTTTTAGTTACTTAATATATACATTGGACCAATATGTGGAGCAGGATTACAGTTTGATTTACTTCCATTATGGGCTCAGTAGTAAGAATAAGCCATCACTCAGTTGGATAGTGCAGGTTTATAAAGCATTTGACAGGAAGTATAAGAAGAATCTCAAGGCTTTATATTTGGTACACCCAACAAATTTTCTCAAAATTGTTTCCCAGATATTCCGGCCATTAATATCTGCCAAATTTGGAAGAAAATTGAATTATATTAGTACATTAGCAGAACTGAATGAAGAGATACCTTTAGATAAACTGGATATTCCTCAAGAAATCAAAGAGTAAGTGTACTTATTGAACAATAGATAGAAAGAAAAGTTTATTTACAGCCATCAAATATATTCTAGAATTTATTACTAATTTGGTTTATTTTTAATTTTAATATTGAAGGCATGATAAAAAACTGGGAGGTACAGGGGATCTTAATTCAGCATTGGATAATTTGCACATTGTTCCTAGTCTACCCACTCAACAATTTGGAATATCTCTGCCAGATATCAAGAAGAATTATGGGTTAGTTATAGCACCTGTTGTTAGGCAATGTGTGGAATTTTTGGACCAGCCTGATGGTATGAATTCAATGGATATTGTGGCTTGTTGAATATTATTCAAACCCAATTTCAGCTCTTGAAACCGAAGGCCTATTTAGGAGGTCAGCAAATGGTGTAAAAGTAAAGCATTTGAAAGATCTAGCAAACTTGGGGAAACCTTTGAACTTTGAGGATCCGCATGAAGCAGCAGTGTTATTAAAAACATTTCTAAGAGAACTGAAGGAGCCATTGTTAACATATGAATTGTATGACGAAGTTATGCAATTTCAATGTAAGTTGGAATATTGAACAATTTTTATCTGTGAATACTGAAAAGGTTATCTTTGTTATGAAGTGAATGTTATTTGTAATTATTATTGAATGGTTTCTAGTGGGATAGAACAAGAATATAATCAGAAGTCTCACTTCTATCTCTGATAAAAATGATGAACATTTTGTAGAAGTAATTTTATTATATTGGATCAGAGAATGATAATTATGTGAAAGCAATTATAATTGAATTCCACTCATTGCAATTCTACAATTTTTCTTTTAGAAATTTGAATTAACATAACCTGAAATATTCAGCATGAAAAATTAGTTCCTATTAATAATTTGAATAATTCATGGATTTATTAACATGTCATCCTTTCACTCCCATCAACTGGAATCACAATAGAAGACGAGCAATATAACACCTCTATTGATAAAATCACAGACGTCTGTAGCTAAGATATGGAAATATCTAAAAACATTTTGACATCTTGAGCTGAGATTATGATTGACATACTATTATCAAGGAAACCACAATGAACTAGAAATGAATGGCACTTGAGTGCAGAGAGACTTAAGCGGGGATGGCAATATAGCTTCACATATTGCTTGAATGGAACTATAAATAAATGATAAAAATAATAATAAAATAAGGTATCATAGCATTGTCCATGATGCTTGGTACAGTTTCATTAGGAGCCATATTTCTGTAATATAAAATTTCTCCTCGTCTGTTGCAGCCTTAATGGTTCACTTATATTCTAAAGAGAAAAATTTATAACCGCAATGTCGTGAATTTTGTGAGAATCCACACCTTTTTTAACAATCAGAATAATATTCTATAAGTTAATATGTTAACAATATGATGAAATGGCTTGAATAGAGCAGGCAAAGATTTTCTCCAGTGAAACAAACCCATTATTCCAATAAATCAGCTGGTCAATGTCTCTGTAGTCTTCTTGGTAAGGTGTCAGTATCCACACCTGGTATCGGTTCATTAGTATTTTGTCTTAATGAAAGATTGCATATAATTTTAGTGGTATAATTTGATGTGGTATGAATTCTCAGCGAGATAGTCGACATTGGGAAACACACTATATATTAGGATTTCACTGAACATGTGATATTTTTTCAGGTTGGAATAAAGATGAAGTTTTGAAGCAGGTACAAGTTCTGATAATGGAGAAATTACCCGAAGATAATTACATTGTTCTGAAATATATCATTAGTTTTTTATCAAGAGTAAGTATTAAACCCTATTTCAAATATTTCTCGGAAGGCCTCTTACACTATTTAACCTGTAAGTACTACTACCCAATTGTAATAATACAAGTACCACTACTGGGTCCTTGGGATCCACAAAAAAAAAAACTCCAAAAAACTGAATGCAAATAGTAAGTCGTTTTATCCAATACACAAACATAAAACTTAATATGTTTCCAATAATTTCTTATAAAAAATCTACAGCTAAATGCAGTTTGGACATAGCAACGAAGCACATTCCAAACAAATTGGAATTTTGCACTGTGAACAGCAATTGTTCGTTTTTCTGTCTTTTGCACTAGGACAACTTCCACACCAGCGATGTTTCGACTTGGCAAGCTGTTGAGGAGGTATTTGGGTATTTTTTCAGAGTATCCACGCAGGTTAATCCACATTCTTGAAGCTCATTTTTGATAGGTTCTATCAAGCAGAGCATGACTTGGGATGGATAAGATATTTTGTTTTTATAAGCTTCACAAGTATTCTCCATACTAATTCCTTTTCCTGTGTATACCTCTGCATTTATCACGTAGCGAGTCTCTGAATCGGCTAAAATTTGAACCTTCAACCCATATTTAGTCGGTTTGTTCGGGATAGACATCTGAAAAGAACCTACTGACTGCAATACAGTGTTCATAAATGTAACACTTCAACTACCGGGTCCTCAGAACCCCCACTCGTAAAAATGAGCAAATATAAAATCTAGATGTACACGCTCGTCGCTGTCTACACATAAAATTGATTCTGCAGCACTTTCCTACACAAATTTTTCAAAATATTTGAAAATAAATAAATGCTCCGGTCCCCACGACCCAGGTAGTATTACTTACAGGGTATTGAGCGAGATGAGTGAAATTTCAAGCAAAGTAATTTTCGAACATAAAAAGGGTTAGTGAAACTGAGGTATTGGTGACACTTCTTCAAAACTTGTTTCAATAAAATGAAGATTATTCAGCTCATTGACAAACTAATTTTCTCAGGTGATGGAACGCCAGGATTTGAATAAAATGAATGCACAAAATTTGGCAGTTGTGTTCGGCCCAAATTTGGTATGGTCTGATAATGTTTCAATGTCCCTGATGGCCATAGGACCAATTAATATGTTCACACAGTTTTTACTTCAACACTATAATAAAATCTTCATGATCTAAGCTGAGGAATACGAAATAATATACTGTGATGTTAATTTGCATTTGGAATATTCATAATATGAAGAAAAAATTGGAGGTTCAGAAGAACCAACAGAATATTCAAATACTTGTTTATTTTATAATTTTTGTTTGTATAATTGTGAGTAGGACTGTGTTTCATGCAAGCTATGTTAAATATATAATTTTCTTATACACCTATTAATAAATCACTAATGATGCATCATTCCAAAGAGTCATATTTTAATAATAAATCTGAATGATTTTATAACTAGAAATTGTACTTGTTTATTTGTATTTATCCCTCCTTTCGAATTTTTATTATTCATTAGGCCCTATTGAAACGAATTAACTGACTGAAATACATAACATTATCATTATTAATATGCAGTGTTAACAGTAATAGCTAGCTACACGCATAAAGAACAGTTAGTGAAAATATTTATATCAGAGCCAATCTCGATGGTAATTGTCGGAAAAACAAATTCCATCATATACTTACCTCGTTCAGTTATTCCTGTTATCCATGTTTCTTTTTCGTAAGTGAACATATGATGAATAATATTGAAGAAGTTCATACTTTGTCTCTGAATGATGACATTCTTCAGGAAAAAACTCTTTCATAACTGTTCACTTATAATAAGTTATCATAAATATTAATTTAATAAAAACATATATCAATACCCTGTAGTTCTTTGTTATACTGGAAAAATAGAATAAATATATGAATGTTAATGAGTTTTTTTTTAATTTTTGAACTATCTGTTCGTTCAGTAACATAAGAACTATATTTTCTTTAACAGGGTGTCCCAGAAGTCGCGCACCCCATTTAGGGGAGAGTGAAAAATATTCTAAACCCAAATATCCATGTTTTAAATTTTTTGATAACGTAGTTTATTAGTAATTGATAAATGAAAGTGACCAATCAGGAGCGCGTTACAGAAGAATAAGTAGGCAGTTGGGGACGCGAGAGTGAGACGCCAGAGCTGCTGCCGGCTTTTCACGTTCACTGTTCTGTAGCGCGCTCCTGATTGGTCACTATCATTAATTAACTACGTTATCAAAAAATTTGAAACATGGATTTTTGGGCTTAGGATATTTTTCTCTTTCGATCCCCTCAATTGGGTGCGCGACTTCTGGGACACCTGTATAGCTTACATATTTATGTGAGAGAATTTGTCTTAATTCCTGACAACAAAGAGCAAATAGGGTGAAGGTCACAAACAATAGGCATACAATTAAACGTTAGGTTCATTTCTAACTTCATCAATCAAGTTATTGCTATATGTCATGTTGAATCAATAATTTAGACCAGGGAACAACAAGTATGTTGGTTCCAAATTATAAATTGGAGTTGGCAAAATTGAGTGAACTTCTACCTAAAATTCGCTACCCTTAGCATTTTCAATTGATTTTAACGATATTTACTCTAGTTTCCCTATCAACACAACTACCAGATACATTTGATGGATAATAAACTATTCTAGTCACTGTAGAATGATTCTCTTATCTGTATTCATTAGCCAGAAGTAGGAATAAAAGAGAAAATCTTAGGGTTATGACTTTAATTCAATAAGATTACATAAAATATCACAATATTCAACATTCTTAAAACATTTACGTAATAGTTTTTTTAAAATCATTCTGTATACACCATTCAAGGTGACATTCTACATAAGAATCAAATATGGAATGCATCTCTTCATTGAAATATATCCAATTTGAATGAAGGTTTTAGATAAAAAAAAAATAATTTGGAATAAATGATCCCAAATTTTATCATGAGGTGATTTCAAATATTTTTTGGTGCATTTCGTACATTATACAAAAAAAATACTGATTGACTGAGTGTTCACATAAAATCGAAATACTATTAAAGCTTGTAGTAAAAAATAAAATTTATGTTCCACATAGGACAATTTTTCAATATTAAAATATTCATTCATTTTGAAAAATGCTTCTCAATTTATGATCAGTTCTGATTTAGTGTATCTCAAAGCACCAAATGCACACAGGAATTTACAATTCAATGATATAATTTCAATAAATAAAACTTCAGACTAGAATCTCAAAAGTGGCCTTCCAAGTCTGGCCTTGCTCTCGTATTTATAGCTGTTCTATGCCTATTTCTGCTTTCATATTTAGGTAAAATATTGAATTTAGTTTTACATAGAGGGCACATAAATATTTCTGTTTCTTCTGATCTTACCACACAATTTTGGTGAAAAGAATGTCCACACCCGAAAACTGAAACTGCACCGGAGTCATGATTTCCAAGAACACTTAAGGAATTCTTACATAAGCTACATGTATTCATGAAGAATACTCCTTGTCCACTCTTTCCTATTTTTTGGGCCAAGTCTAAAAAAAACATATTTCTTAATGTAATTTTCCTATTATACAGGGTCCTGCAATAGTGTGTTAGGCTTTCATAGCTGCCAAACCAGACGTTTTAGAAATTTAGTTGAAAAGCATTTCCTTTGTAATTTAAATTCTCCATCTCAGTAAATTATTTTTTAATATACAGGGTGTTCCCAAATAAAATTATTGAACGAATGAGTGATTTTTTAAATGGAACACCCCATATATTTTTGCATATTTTGAATACTCGCAAAATATTAGGGATATTTTTCCAACGGTACGGATCTTATTCAGAAAAAAACTGCAAAATTTCTACGAAATGTGAAAAGGTGAAAGCCCTCTACCGATTTCCAGAAGCGATAGAAACATGAATTTGATCAGAATTTCTTTTAACTTAAGAATTTGCCTAGTCATCGTTCCTAAACGATCAACCATTCACATTTTCGAGAATGTGAATAAAAATTCTTTCATTCGTTAGAAACTCATAAGTATACTCCATTCACTTTTATAAAGTATTGGGCGGAGTAGAATTCAATGAGACCTCTGGCGGAAAAAAATTGTAATTGAAGCAACGAGTAAAATAATTCGTATTGCATTGTTTTTATTCTATTTTTTGTCTTCATTGCAGATCAAGTTTGATTTTTTGTGTACCTTTTTTGAAGTTTTATGCTTTGAATTATGTCGCTGCAGAATCGAAACTGTTCTGTATTTGGTTGCACTAGCCGTAAAGGGAAAAATCCCGAAACGAATATCCCAAGTAATATCCCGCAAATAGTTCCGAATTAATTTCAGAATTTTCGAATTGATTGGCAATTTTTGGGCGAAATATCGAAAGCAAATCGCCTATTTTTCCATTCTTCGTCGTTCAGAAGAAGTTTTCTGCCGATATATAGTTAATTGAACGCTTGTTGTACTTTTCACAAACATCAACCATAATCCAAAAATAAAAATATTAGGCGTCAAAATTTACTTTAACAACACAAAGCACTAAAGCACAATCAAAGAAAAACCAAAAGTTTTACAAAAAACACATTGAAAATAACTAAAACAGCAAAATAAAACCACTTAAATATCAAGTGACTTGTACGGCATCTGATTTGTTTTACTCGTTGCTAAGATGACATTGACATTTCAGAGCGCCACCTATCGAATTCTACTTTTCCCAATCGCGGTTAGCCATGATTTAGGTTTATCAAGTTCTTTCATTTGAAACGGACGCAGGTTGGTACTCGTGAAAATCAAGCGACATTGTCAAGTCTACTTTCTATTTACTCTTTTTCAACTTTATAAATGGAGTTAGTTCGTCTAAGGTTTAACTGTGGCGCCGGTTTCGTAGAACTAGTACATTTTCATACTGGAGTATTTCAAGTTGTGCAAAAATGTATTCAACTGTCTTCTGAATTCACATAATATTTTCTCAAATTCATTAATTTCCCAAAGCAAAGGAACATTTCGATAAATACGTAATTACTACGATTTTTTAGCAGAAACGGCAACGTTGCTCATTCAACTGACAGAAGAATGACTATAACCCAATTTTTTCAAAACATACACGGTGAAATGTGTCAAAATCTCATGGCAAACCGCGATACTTTAGTATATAGTATAATATATTACCATTCTCTTTCATTCCAACAAAAACATTAAAAAAGTTTAGGTATCACAAAAAATTACAGTATCATCAAGAGCAATAGTATAGTATTTGTGAATTCTGAAGAAATTTCCGAATTGTTTTTCCATTGTCGATTGGGTTAAAAATTCAAATCGAGTGTCAAAATTAGTTCATAAATAAAAGCTATCGAGAGCAAAAAACTATAGTATATTTGAGAATGTTCAGATATCAGAGGTGTCTTTTTCTCACTGAAGATTAGGTTACAAACGAAAATTTACATGTTACAAACAGTAACTAATGAGTTGCTAACGAATGCAATAAACATTTCTTCATTTTCGAAAATGGGAGTGCTTACTTCGCATGTTAGAAGTGTCGCTTTTTCATAAAAAAAAAGAACAAACGAAACTTTTTATGTTGCATTGTAACTAACGAGTTACTGACGAATGAAAGGAAAATTTCTTCATTTTCGAAACTGTGGATGCCCGTGAAGGTAGCACCCATCGGAATGCGTTTTTTTTCCAAGTACCCTCGAGGTACAAACAAAAATTTTTTGGTTACAAATAGTTACTAACGAGATACCAACGAATTAAATATAAAATTTTCGAGAATGTGGGTTCTAACTTCGAATTCTAGGGGTGTCATTTTTTCAAAATTTTTATGTTACAAATAGTTACTATTAAAGGACTTTTCGATCAAATTTTTTTTTCGCGCAAAATTGAGAAGTGGATGGATGCCCGTGAAGTTAGCACTCAGCAGAATGCGGCTTTTTTCTATGAGTTCCCTTGAGGTACAAACAAAAATTTTGAGGTTACAAATAGTTACTAACGAATACAAAAAAAAAATTCTTCAATTCCGAAAATGCGGGTGCTAATTTCGCATGTAAGGTGTTTCATTTTTTCAGTGAGGGTTAGGTAACAAACGGAAATTTTTATGTTACAAATAGTTACTAACGAGTTCCTAACGAATGGAATAGAAAATTTGTAAATTTTCGAAAATGTGGGTGCTAGCTTCGCATTCTAGGGGTGTCATTTTTTCAGTAAGGTTTAGGTTACAAACGAAAATTTTTATGTTACAAATAGTTACTAACGAAGGACTTTCCGATCGTATTTTTTTTTCGCAAAAAATTGAGAAGTGGATGCCCGTGAAGTTAGCACCCAGCGGAATGCGGCGTTTTTCTATGAGTTTCCTTGAGGTACAAACGAAAATTTTGAGATTACAAATAGTTACTAACGAGTTACTAACGAATGCAAAAAATAATTTCTTCATTTTCGAAAATGTGGGTGCTAACTTCACGGACACCAAATTCATGTTTCTATCGCTTTTGAAAATCGGTAAAGGGCTTTTACCGAACTACTGTTTCGTCGAAATTTTGCAGTTTTTTCTTAATAAGATCCGTACTGTTGGAAAAATATACCTAATATTTTGCATCATGGTAGAGGTACGGAAGAGCATTGAAAATATGCAAAAATATAAGGGGTGTTCCATTTAAAAAATCACTAATTTGTTGAATAAATTCATTTGGGAACACCCTGTATATCATAAAATAAATTCCTGAGATGCTGAATTGCAAGTACAAAGGGAATTCTTTTCAACTAAATTCCTAAAACGTCTGGTTCAGCAGCTATAGAAGCTTAACACACTATTGCAGGACCCAGTAGATACCAGAGGAGAAGCCTGGGCAAATCTTTCAGATGTCTCAAGACAACCAAATTTCATGATACTTTCACTTTTGGAAAAGGTATATGAGTGTCCCCACTCATTTGCTTCAAGCCACCATTTTGAAAGGTTTGATGGCTTTTAATAGTGCTTAGCTTGTATGAAATGAATAAATAGAAATGATCATGCCTTATATTTATCAAGGCGATCATAATATTTTTTGATGGCATAAAAGAAGAATATTAGAATTCAAAGAAGAATATTAGAAATCAAAGGAGAGGGTTCCAATGAATCTAATATACTGTGTACTCACTTTTGTGTAAATCCTTACTCAGTAATTTCAAAGTGGTTGAATGCATCTGTATATCATGCATATAATCTGAAAGTATGCCTTGGAGAGATGCCTTTATATCTCCAAATTTCACATTGGAAACTAACTCCAACAGCTGAGCTGGGGGAATATGAGGAGCTGTAGCATGGAGTAACTGTCGAAGGGACATGCTTTCACTGCTCTTCTCATGTTGCAAAAGAACCATCCACAGTTTTTGCGCTCCTTCCGAGTCTAAATGTTCCGCTCCGCGAATACACAAACTGAGAGCAAAATCCACTAGATTATGCTCGAGAAGCAATTCTAGGGCCTCAAGCCATTCGCCACCTTGTTCTAGGAGTAAGGCAGTAGCTGCATGGACATTATGTTTTCTGGTTATCTCTAATGCTTCTTCCATTCGACAAAGACCCAATTCCAAGAAAGCTCTAACCTTAAAAAAAAGGGACATAATAATTAATCAAACATTGTGGGATGTGAAAAAATCGTTGATAATTCGAAAAAGCTTTCGTAAAACAATTTATATTCCTATCAAAATGAAGCACAATAAACTAATGGGGCCTATCTTACACCAAACTACTTTGATTATCATTCCATACGAGGATTCCACACAGTATGTCAATTTCATGTTTACTTTTTCTGTGAATAATAATTTGTATACCCCCCAATATATGGACATATTTTGTTAATCAATTGATGGGAGACTCCCTATATATCTCAAATATCAAAGAGTTACTTACTTTGTCTTTATCCTTGACAGAGAGCAGATCCAGATAAATTTCAGCAATTTTCGGGGGTAATTTGATATCACAATCGCTCAGTTCTTTCAGAAAATTATATCTCAAATCATTTTCACCTTCCAACATATCGCAAAATCGTTCTATCAAGTCGGGAAAATTATCTATGACTAATTCAGTAGCTTGTTTGCTATCTATTTCCAGTAATTCTCTGAAATGTATCAGAAACTGTTCCCGAATGCATCTTTCTTTATCATCTATATATTTAAGAACATAATTGAACACTTCATTTTTTCTAACTCTATCATTCAAATAACACCTGATAATATCAGAATAATCATTTTTCATTACATATAAATACTCGGCAACACGAAAGCACTTTGAATTCAGAGCACATTCCAATAGATTTTCGTTTGATGGATGCTTCAATCTATTACTGGACATTAAATCCAACCAGGCTTGCTCTCTCTCCATGTGATCTCTGAGGTTGATGGTTTCTGAGATTTCTTTGACAAGAACCCTGAATATTTGTTCTAATACACTATCTTCTAAATTTAACTTACTGGTAGTGACTAGACGACACACAAAACATGCTAAATTTATTTCTTCAGTATCCTGAAAAAAGAAACTAAAAATTAAATATGATACATATTACAAATAGAACTGTCTGTGAAAAATTAAAATTATTAACTGAATAAACCCACACAAAATAGTCCAACTTATATGAGTGTAGAAGGGTATTGGAGTATTGAAAAACTTACTGTAAACTCTGGCGGTGTCACAATTTGCATCAAAATATTGACTAATCTCTGCCTATGCAGCAAACCCATCTCTCCAGAAAATTCAACTTCTGTGAATGCCAACTCAATAACATTTAAACACTCCCTCATGTTGAATTTCAACAGGCTCCTCAAGTAAGGGTATGTTTTCTCATGTTCAGTACCATTAATAGAATGTAATGTTTCCAGACATCGCAAAACATCAAACTTGACCTATTTGGATGAAAATTTACAAAACTTGCAGATAAAAATGGTTATTTTCTTACCCTTGTGATATCTTCTTTGGGAATATTGCCACTAGGATAACCTAATCCTGCTAAACAGGATGAAACATAAACTAACATAGTGTTTCCTAATCTTAGATTAGAAGGGGTGAGTTCAAATAGGAATTCAGTTAAAGGACTTGTATAATCGCCAAGAGTTTTCGTAGTTATGTGAATCCAGGCATTATATAATTTATACTTCTTACATATGGTAAGAACCTGAAAATTGTAGATTTTAGTAAACAATATTACAGTGGAATCGTTTAAATGTCTAGAATTAGTTGGCCAAACCGACTACAAATTATTTTATCAGAAATAACAAAATTTTCCATTAAAATGTAAATTGTGGAGAAAACAGAATATCAAACTTGAATATGAATAATTTTTCATTGATGATTTTGAATATTTTTTGAATATGAGGAAATGCATCTTTGAATATTTTTCAATTGATAGAAATAAGTACGCTGATGAGAATAAATGGGTAATGTTATAACTTATCTCTCCAAAAAATGTTTGAGGCTGTGTATGGTTTCAAAACTAAACTTTTTGAATGCACTAGTAACTAGTTCATTTTCTCCCAGCTTCAAACTTTTGATTAAAAGTTTTGTTTTCAAGATATCACCACTTGTATCCTTCAAAATAGAGACTTCTCCCAAACAAATTGAGAACTAAAATTTTCAAATTGAGACCAAACAAGATCAAATTGAGACAACACATTAAAATTGACAATAAATAATTCCAATTTGGAACAACATATGTTTCTGTGTGAAACTGGGAGATTTTTAGGATTTTAGGATTAAGTGGTAGAGCTGTAGAGCAGAAGTTTTGGTAAACTTCCCCTTTATGTTTCAATTTATGTCAAGAACTGACGACATTATTATTATAAAATTGAACTTTTAGTTTCCACAATTTATATCTTATTGAAAAATTTTATTGTCCAGCAGATTAATGTGTTGATAAAGTTTACCTGATGAAGATCCAAACAGGTGATTTCCAACATCAAGAGAACATTTTCCAATGTTTGAACATCTTTCTTCTCTAAATGCGATACCAGACACTGAGCAATAAAAGGCGAGAGTGAAGTCAGTTTCCCATTGACAATATAATCTGTTAATAAAAAATAGTACCAATCTTGATTATAATGATCATGTGAAATCGCTTCCCATAATTCATTGCATAAAAAGTCACTGCAATAAAATTATTAATGCAATTAAAATAATTCACTTAAAACAATTTCTATTATTTTCATGAATTTGCATGCTGCACATATTGTTATAGTGATATTGATGTTGTTGGCATTATTTTGGTGCACTGTCTACTTTTTCTGTAATGATGAAAATAAAAACACTCTGATGTTTTCATGATGAGATATTTCAATTAACAGAATAATAAACTCTGTTGAAAAAAAAACTATTAGTATGCTCTATTTTCTTCACACCCAATAGCAAATAAAATTTACAGAGAACACCTAGCTTATCGACCCCAAGTATGTATACTTACATTTTATTCATTTTAACACAACATTTTACAGCAGCCACTAAACTTTCCTTATCTACAATGTTTTGATTCAAACTTTCGAAATATTTCAGCAAAACAAATGTTGCAAATCTTTCTTTGTTTGTTCCTTCTTCAGCTGCTAAGTTGAGAGCTTCTGCCCATCTTCCTTTATCACTTAAATACATTATCCTTTCTGGCCAACTTCTCAATTTCACCATATGAACAGCCTTTGTTCCCAGAACGAGTAATTGATTACCTCTTGTGGAGATGCTATTATAGCATGCCCTTTCACCTGAAAGATATTAATAATAATATAATATATTTATTGATCCCTTAAGACATTACAATGCATAGGACAGGTCAAATGAGAAAAAATCCACCTCAAAGAACTATCAAGATGAACGCCCAGGAACTTAATAGCATCCTTCGAAACAATATTCCGACCAAGGCATCGAACAACCAATCGATTATCATTGACATTTCTGATACTGAAATAGATACATTCGGTTTTGTCTGCATCGAGAATGAGTGAATTTGATCGACACCAACTCTCGAAATTGCGAATCAGTGTATTTCAAAATCAGAGAGTTCCCCAAGGCTCCGAGCCGAGGCCACCACCGATTTTCATCGGCAATATAATCATCAATTCCGAAGTTAGGTGTTCAGGTAAATCATTAATGAAAAGGTGTAACAATAGCGGACCAAGGACCGAACCCTGTGGCACCCCCCAGATCAACACTTATCCACCCTTACCGTCATCCAGTGGTGATGTAGCTTGAAATCCACTGGAGAAAAATACCGCGAAACCCAATATTATATATACTCCATTCACTTTTATGAAGTATCGCGGTTTGCCATAAAATTCTGACACATTTCACCGCGTATATTTTGAAAATGTTAGGTTATGGTCATCCCACGGTCAGATACGCCCACAACGTTATCATTTCTGCTAAAAAATCGTAGTAATTACGTATTCATCAAAATGTTAATTTACTTTGGGAAATTAATGAATTTGAGAAAATATTATGTGAATTCAGAAGACATTTAAATACCTTTTTGCACAACTTGAAATACTCCAGTATGAAAATGTAGTAGTTCTACGAAACCTGCGCCACAATTAAACCTTAGAAGAACTAACTCCATTTACGAAGTTGATATAGAGTAAATAGAAAGTAGACTTGGCAATGTCGCTTGATTTTCACGAGTACCAACCTGCGTCAGTTTTAAGTGAAAGAACTTAATAAACCAAAATCATCGCTAACCGCAATACTTTATAAAAGTGAATGGAGTGTAGCTTGCTCTCGAATTTCCGTGGAAGAACATCGAAAGCACGAGAGAGGTCGAAGAAAAGGCCCGCAACATGAAGACCTTTATCAAAGCTTCTATACACATAATCAGTGAAGGAAAATGATGCAGTCTCCGTGGATCTCCCTCTCTAAAGCCATGGTGGCAGTCGCTTATAACATTAAAACGCTTCAAAAATGAGATCATACGACCATACACCATTTTTTCGAACACCTTTGAGAACACACTCAAAAGTGAGATAGGACGATAATTGGCTATACTGCTGTGATAATTTTTCTTCAGAACAGGAACCATCGAAACAACCTTCAACATAGAACGAAACCTGCCTGTGTTGACCGAAAGGTTTATGAGATTAGCCAGAGGTTCTGCAATGATATCAGTCACTGCCTTCAATATACCAACAGACACCTGGTCAATTCTTGAACTTTTCTTATTTTTCAATGCACTCACAATTTGAATCACCTCTTCTCTCAGGACTGGATGAAAGAAAAATGTGTTGACAGAAAGTGCAGACGTGGCGCAAGTCATCGATACAGTACTACCAAACTCACCAAAGTGATCCGATATACTGACCTGTGCAATGGAACTGAAATAATCCGCAAACGCATTGGCAACAATAGTAGGCTCACTATAAAGTACCCCAACCACATTTAAACCTACCGAACCACTTTAGGCTCCCCTACATAATTCCCTGTTGACTAAGTTCCAAACAGTTTTAATTTTATTTGTGGATGAATTGATAACATTTTGATAGAATTCACATTTTGTTTTCCTCGACAATTCCCTGAAATCAGTCTTCGCTTGCTTGTAAATTTCAAATGATTCCCTTGATCTCTGATTCTTGTTTAGCCAATTTAAACTAAGTTTTTTAATCTCATCATTTATCCAGTTTTTATTTAATTCATTTGGCGATCTAGACTGAATCATGGGGCAACTCAAGTCTAAACAATATTTAACAATTTCAAAAAAAGCTCTGAAGCACACATCAATGTCAGGACTCAAAAGTACATCATCGAAGGATACAGTTTCCATGAAAAGAGAAAAATTATTTAATGAACCAGGTGATACATTTCTGACAAATATTCGTTCATGACTCATGAGCTAAGTTTTCAATGGCAGTTAATTTTGTCACATAATCCAAAGCAATAACCCTGTTATCCCCTAAATAACCCTCAAAAATTCTAGAGTTACAGAAGCATGAGGATGCATTAGTGAGAATATAGTTGATTTTAGATGCAGATTTTACATTATTAACATTAATATAGACTCTAGTAGGATCTGAGAAAGTAACCCTCAAATCAAAGCATTGTAGTAAATTGTCAAGAAGTTGCTTACATGGACAAGTTGACATCAAATAATTGATGTTGAGATATTGAATAAATAATTTCAATATGATGAAAGAGAATATAAATTGAGTAGCCTTGATCAAAGTATTAGGCACAATATACACATTTCATAATTACTAAAGTTAAATCCATTAGGGAAAAATATAAAAATGCCTCCAACATCCAAAAAACAGTTAAATACATATATCAAGAAGACTCACCAGCAAGTGAAAATGCTTCGCTAACTCCTCCTCCCAGAGCCAGTGCTTTAAAATGTGCTGAATTATAAACCAATTCGGCACTTCCCAATTCCAATACTTCCAGCTCTTTTTGAGATCGAACATCTAATAAATGTAGATTCTCACTTGTATCAATCAGTGCAAGATGTTGAGATCCCAGCCAATGAATAGTAATGGATGAGTAAGGGAGTTGGATATTTCTCAAAGACATCAATTTAAAACCCTTAGATCCTTGAACAATTAATCGGGTAAAGTTCAATTCATTCCCCCTTCCCCATGCCAGAACTGGCTGATATATTTTTCCGATCGAAACAAGTTGCCATGATATCTGCGGCAGTGAGGTGGAAATTTTTGGTAGTGGCTGACTGAATACACATTTCAGTTGTGGACGAACAGAAATAACGATGACCTAAAAATAAAACATGAGAAAAACTCACAAACTTTGAGATGCAAATTGAGGACCTACCTTTGACATTGTTGCCATAGCAACCAACACATTTTTGCTGAGAAACTGTACATCATAACCATGCACCAAAGGTTCAAAAACACAAACTTCACCAGTAGCTCCTGAGAACAAGCACCTAGAATCCCAGGACCTTACACCAAGTCTGCGATTGAAAGTTAAAGAAAAAACGCATCCTGAAGAATCACCACAAAGTGCCAAGTTATTCATAAAAGTAAATCTTAAATGCAACACAGCGGTTTGGGGTGCATGTGCATCTGCTAATTTTCTCAATACATCTCCATCACTAGCATCTATCATTAGAATATGACCTCTCTCATACCTGTAAATAATTAATGTTTTTAAGATGTGCATTATTTGGTTCAGACTGAGAAATGTTAGATGGGGACAAAAAACTATTATTCTGAAATGTGATAAAAATTACTTTCTGGTTGTCAATGTTCTCATTTATGTAACATATCTTCCTCACCCTGCTAGGAGTCTTGTTGAATCTAAATTGAATGCAACTGCTGAAATTGCACCCTGATCACTAGTACTGGAATCATTGCAACACCAAGATAAGCTCTGTTCAGGATTGAAATTCAAAATGAATCCATGAGATGTCCCAACTGCAATATACTTTGAGCTATTTGTAATTACAGTGGGCATACCTGCTGATACTCTTTCCTAAAAATATGTTTTCAATTTCTATATTTCCAATTCCAAATATGTATATTTCATAAACATACCGCAGCAGATGTGATCTGGACAGAAATACCTTGCAAAACACAATAGGACAGTATGGAATGAGATTTTGATTCCATGGTTTGAAATGAATGAAGAGAAGCATTATCAATACTCCCTTCTTCAGATTCCATGTCCCATAATATACTCTCCAAAGAAGGTGTAGCCATAGGGGGGATATCAAATTCTGAATCATTTATCTGGAATTATAGTGATTATTATGTGTAATAAAATTATGACAGACCAAATACTACCTTCAAATTTAAATCTAACAGGGAATCTGTATCCTCTACTTCACAATCAGTACTCATTCTGTCTATTTTCTTAGAACCACTTTGGAAATGAATTTAAAGTTTAAATACAGTTATATCTCTGGTTATCATCGATACCTAAAATATGTTCGAGAAGTTTTGTTACATCAGCATTCAAAAGGGGTACTCATTTCATACCTTCCGAAGATTTTATTATATACAATAAACATCTTCGAATTATTCTCTGTCCGTTCATTTACTACTGAGTTCTTTATAATATCAATAAGCATTTCTTGAAGTCTAAACTAAACCTTCGAAACAATCACATATTTGTAGTACAAAAAATTATTCAATCAACTTTTCCTCCCCAAATTAACAATATTTTGACAAGTTGACTGCACAAATTCAAAAATAGGTTAATCTATGTTATGATAGAACATAGAATAACAGCATATTTCTCTGTATGCCTGTGGCCCACGATTTAGGAGAAAATAATAATAAAAAAATTGAATAAGCTTCAAATATATTTTCTTCCTAGGTTCAGATTTAGATTATTGATCTCTATAAAAAATAATAAGTCTGACCCAAGTTCCGCTATAAACATGATTTTTTAGCAGAAACGACAACGTTGTGGGCGTATCTGACAGTGGAATGACCATAACCTAACATTTTCAAAATATACGCGGTGAAATGTGTCAGAATTTCATGGCAAACCGCGATACTTTATAAAAGTTAATGGAGTATATGCATAAAATATCTGGTGTTGGTACTGATTACATTTTGTTTGAGCCTTTCTTGAATATCGTTAATATTGATGCAATTCCATTCATTTGGATCGCACATAGCTACTTATTCAAGCTCTTCTAAGACCTTCTTTAAAGTGTCGATAGCGTGCTTGAACTTGTGAAAGTTCATTATTGGCTAAAAGAAAAAACAATAAGTTGTCAAAATTTTATTTTCATTAAATTAGTAAAACACATACTTATCTATATACAAATATAGCATATTGAGATACCTATCACATTAAATAAATTGAACTTTTACAGACTGCTGAATCAAAAATGATAAAACCATAAAATAAAAAATATATCTATTATTTCCTTCCGAAAATTCAAAGTAATGGTGTGTAATGGGCCTTACAGTAAACTGAAACAAAATAAATTAAACAATTTAACGAGTTTCGAATTTCTAAGTTTGTTGTTTTTGATGTACTGGTCCAGTATGCATTAGTAACAATTTGTATTCATGTAACTAAAATGGCTACATACCTATAAATTCAGAAACATTATCATTCTCCCCATCTGCTCTCATACTTCCAGTAATCTCGTCATTCTCAACCATTGGCATAAACAAGTTAACAAATTCATAGCTATATGGTGGTCCAATTGTCTCCAAAACCTGCAATAAATAGATGACTCAATGTATTTTTTAAGGTTATTTAAATGAACCTCAACATGAATCATCATTATTCATTACAAATAAATGTATCCCTTACAAATACACACCTCTGTGACAAAATATCTGATCAATGACACGTCTGTATCTCCTTTCTGCCAACACTGCTTGATATATTTTACCACAGGCACAACGCAACCAGAACACAAAAGGTTTACCATTCTATCCAGCACCATTTTCCTCATTTCAAGCTGTAAAAAAATTGCAGAACTGAAGGAGCATTACTTATGTGAAATCCCTGTTTTTCAGGTCCCTTCTGCTAATACATACCTGCACCAATATTTCAAGTTCATCCTGTTTTGATTCAAATAACCTAATGAGCAGATCCAGAACTTGATCATGTAATAGAGGATGACAGGAAACAACTTCATCAAGAAGTGCTAAATGAATAGGAGTTTGTTCTGTCGATAACTTGAAATAACTTGGTTCTGTTACAGTGCATTCAACCCATCTGATAATTCCAATTGAAACCACTGGAAATCTGAAACAAGCATTATTTTCAAAAAGATTGAAGACCACAATTGCCAGTAAACCTCTCAACCCAAGGTTGTGGGCATAAAGAGCCCTCTAGCAGCTCTTGTGATCAATTCAATAGTATATAAAGAACAATAAAGAAGATTTTTCTTCACACCAATTTCTACTTACTTCAAACACTGATATATTGTGCCTAAATCAGCAAGAAGCTCAGAACTTCCTTTATTTGTGTTACAAATTTTGTGAACAGTTTCGATAGCCTTTATGGTGGGTTGCAGTTCATCCTTGACTTGTGTTCTTTTTTGTCCTTTTTTAGCTTGAATCTCTACTACACTGGCAGCATATGCCAATAAATGAATGTATTTAGGTTTGTGATCAGGATTCAATTTTACTCCTGCTCTAAACAGAGAGCCAACCAGTAGTTCTGAAAAATATTTTCGAAAATAACCCTTATGTTGCTTACACATGGAGCTGGTAGCCAGACCATCTGACTGACTCTTCAAGCCAGCATACTGGACCAACTTTTTTCATTCTTGAACAGGCCCCGGCTAAGGGTAGTAGGCGCCCTAAGCAAATGGGTACTTTTGCCTTCAACCTCCCCCGAATTCCAGCGCCCCCGAAAATTTTGCGCCCATTTTGCCCCTACTGTGAGCTGGGGCCTGTTCTTGAATGTCACTGGACACCAGTGGTGTTTACACAATGTCAGTTATTCGCTCCAGTCCCCTGGCTTCGAGCAACTGGCATTGTGTAAAAATGACATTAAACTGAAAATTTCTGTAGTATAATGTCTATTTTACTCACCCAAAAATTGTGGTGTTCTTATGAGATCTATGGGTGGTGGATCTGGACTATTATAATTTCTGTATAATACAGAAATATCGGCAGGATTTAATGTATTTTTCGAAAGCATGGAGGTTAAAGCTTGACTGGCCTGGGGAAAAGAGGCTGCTCCATTCAGAGCCATTGTAATAGGAGTTACATCATTCCCACTAAAAATGTAATATGATATTTATTGAACTTTTGCAACTATATACTTCAAATTTGATTTAAAATGAGTCAATTCAAGTAGCAGTTCATCTGAACTCACTTTTTTTGTGCACATTTAGTTATTTCCTGTGATAACCTCTTCATAAGGCTGCCCCCTTTTGGTTCCTTAGCTAATACATGAATTACCACTTGACTATATACATATGTGTGTTGACCATGGCACACCATTTTCTAGGAAGAAAAAGCAAGGTATTTCAATATTTGCATTCACTGTTGCAGAGCATAAGATGACTTACAGCACATTCCCTACTTGTATTTTGCCAATTTTCTGGATTACCAAGAAAACTGGAAATAGAGGTTTTGAGAACCCTTGAAAATACTTCAAGTTGTTGAGCTGCTGTGGAAATACTTGTAATTTCCCCTTGGAAACCAGCATCTGATATCAGCTATTGATAAAATAAAGAAATGAAATTCTAAGTAAATTTCAGAAAATACTTTAGTTCACCTTTATAGTAAAATTCAACATCAGACAATCAGGATACTCCTCTGCTAATCGATAAATTAAAGATCTCCAAGTTGGATGATCAATCAGCTGTGTTAGCCAGGCAGGTGTTTCTCCTACTTCAGTAAATATAGTATCTGCTTTCTTAGGATCAAAAGTTTTAAGAATCATATCTTTTAAGTGATTTTCAACCATGGCTTGCACATCTTGAACTTTTACCCCTGAAAATATTTCATAATAATTCGTTATTGTAACTTAGTCCTTATTTTGATGACAGAATAGATGAATAATCCGTTTTTTTATATTTTATTACCTCCTATTATGAGCCACTCAGCAATCAAATTAGCCATTTGAGCTACGGCTGTGTAATTTGAAGACAGTTCTTCAATAACTTGGAGTGGATTTCCCCTATATTGAAAATATCTCTTAAGTTGGGTAAAAATGCCGGGTTCCATAATGTAATCAGGGGTAGCAAATTTCTCAGCGCATTCTTGAAGTACCATTTCTGGATTCTCAAGTTCATCCCCTGGATCTGACTGAAAATTTCCATCAGATTTAGTTGGATCAATTATTATCTAAAGAAGACCTTACCTCTGTATCCATTCTGTCTCCATCCCAATTGGGATCATCGTAATCGTCTTCCATGGTGAATTTTCAAATCTATTGAAAATAAATGCTTAGTTTCAAAATAAACTAAAATGAAAAACAATGAAAACACACATGAAAAACAAACAATGTTTGAAAAATGTTTGGCATGTTCATTGACCTAGAATCTAAGTCAATGGGCATGTTAAAGGTGTTAAAGGTTATGTATGTTTATTTACAAATTCCATAGAATTATGTGGCCAATATTTGTGTTCTGACTACCTCGGTGGTCCAGTCGGCTGAGAAGCCGGCTGGGGTGCTGAAGGTACTGGGTTCGAATCCCGGTTAGGTCATGGATGTTGTATATGTCTGGTGGTGGTCACGTTTAAGAGTTTGAGAAAAAAGATTGTTGATTGTGTAGATGGTCCAAGTGGCCAGGCACATTGTTAAAGGAAAAAAAAAAAAAAAAAAAAATATTTGTGTTCTGTGGTGACCATAGTTAATCCACAGAACGTGGTTAATCCATTGGTGATTCAACTTCATCTCCAAGCCACCTTGCGGCAGAAACAGCATTAACGGGAGTGGGATGGTTCGCAGGTTAGTATATGGAAAACTTCGATATCTACATTAATTACCGGTTAATTTTTCTATTTTAGTGGAGTGAGTTAAAAAAATTGTGTTCCACATTCTGTTTTATATACGTTTGAACATTGTGATAAGTGATTACTGCCCTGAAATGTCGAAATCACATGCGTTTTGTTTGGATGCAATAGTAAAGCCAACTGGGGTCCAGTCCATAGACTTATCAGAAGGATTTTTTTATGTAATATGCAAATTATTTATTTGTGTTATTCTTTTCTTATTCCAGCTTAAAATCTGGTCATAGGAAGTGGATAAAAACTCTCAGCCGTATTGATGTTTTTATATCAAGTACAATGGTGAAAGAAAACTCCCACCTCATCGGATTTAATCTTGAAATAGAGGGTGATGAAAAAAAGAGGTGGTTTTTGGGTATTTTCGTGAGGTTCAAAGTTCATTTCATGACTGAATCACCCTGTATTCTTTGAAGTCCATGGATGATATGTTCTAAAAAAAATAAACAAACACCTTGAATCAACCCATAAATACACGGTGTCCATTCAACCTTTCTTGAGAATAGTTTCTATAATAATGGATCACCCAGTATAAATTCTGAGTATTTCAGACTTTTTCGATGTAACAACAACATATCTAGTATAATAGTTCATTTTGCGAACGTTCTTGCTCTGGAACTGACATATTTTATACTTTCAATATCGGGCATGCATTAAATTATGGATAACCCTGTATTCGTAACGATTTTCGGTCATATTCCTCTATATGCTTGCTCCTTGGGGATGTAATGAAATGTTTCTTGAGAAAAATTGAACTTCATTCGATTCTGTTCCGAGATACGGGCGTAGTTAAAGTGGGTAATTCTCAACTTCAACGCCCTGTATCTCAAAAACTGGTCATAGGATTGAGTTGGGGCCATGGACACTTTTGATCAGTAGGTCGAGTACTACATTATAACAAAATTTTAGAAAATTTGACGGAACGCCATTTCCCATAGAAAAAGTGCGGGGTCCTCTCGTGTTGAAATTCCATTAAAAATTTAGATTATACATCCTAGTGACTTCTGTATTGTAACTTGGTAGTTGGCGACTGTTACGAAAATTGACATTTCCAAATTGACGTGTGTTGAAAATTGATAGGATCGGAAGTCATTGCTGACAACCACGAAACGAAAAATATAACTGAAAACAGTGCTGTAATGAGTTCATTACAGTCATCACGCACATACATTTTTAAACTGTATGTGCGTTAAATTAGGGTGGAGGTTTTTATTCTTGATGTCCGATTTCTACTTGTTTCATGCTGATTTTAAAGATCTTTGTACTTATATAGAGGCCTGAGGAAGCAGACGAAATAATCTGCGAAACGTCGCCGAATATATGATTTAGAAGTCATTCTTGTTATTTGGTCCTAGTCCCACAAAAAATTTTCTATTTTGTATGATTCTTGGAGGACACTAAAAGAAAGTATATAGTCTATTAATAATAATGTTATTAGATAGTCCATCCAAGAATTATTGACATCTCGGGGGGCTTCGGAAAATCGAAATTATGTTGGTAATGCTCATTCAGTGAGTTGCGGAATTCAGGTTGGTGTCACGGATACTCAAAGGCATAGATATATGCTCCTAATATAACGTTCATAATTGATACATCTCTCATTCATGAAAGACATTCGATTCAACTTATTAAAATTTTGAAATTTATTATGGAAAAGTAAGTATCTCACATATGTACATAATCTATTCACAAATTGAAATGAGAAATTTTTTTTTATCAAGTCATAGTGAACTGAAGAAAATCCTTCAAGAAACAGAAAAATCTGAAGAACTTCGCATGCAGGCAGAAGATATACATTCAGCACTCTTGAGTATACATGAGCATATTAAAATATCGCCTCCTGCAGCCAAACCGCCCCAGTTTCAGTCCTCACCATCGAAGACTAAATTATCCTCCTCTGTTGCGTCGAGCAAATTGAGAACATCTAATATCATATTATCTGGAACAGAATTTGTCGGAATCAATAATGCATCTGTGAAAAACAGGATCAATTTGTATAAGGATCACATAAATGCCATGAAACTAAGGAAAGTTAGCGCTGCTAGGAAGATTTTCTTAAATATTTCATCACAAAAACCAGTTGCCTGATTTCGCTTAATCGTTCATTCACACATAGATAATATATTTCTAAAATACAATAGGTATACAGTACATTTTTTAATAAATAATAAAATGAAAAATTACTTTGCAACTTAGTTAATATTGATTGGGTGATTGACTAACGCACGGAGTTCCAAATATTCTGAAATCACAGGAAGTGGAAGGGAGACTGGCATTCTTCTGAATGTTGGCAATTGTCAATCTTGTAGATAAATTCGAGGAAAAGAAGGTATTGACGGAAATATTAAATGGTAATCGAAACTTCAAACGACGTAATGAAATTTATTTTTGACAGATGCTCCTTATGTTTGTGAATAATAAATCATTACAACTAATTGTTTCGAAAAATAGTAATTTTCCATATCTCCGAATCCATAATTCTTCAAATATTCATTGATGTTGGAAAACTAGCGGTGGGTTTCACAAAGCGTACTCATCGATAATCGTAGGTTGATCGAGAAACAACTCGATTTGATAGTTCAAAAATCTGAGAATCAAGCCGTTGATCTTGGATCACCGGTGATTACGCTATGAGAAACCCACTGTAAATGTCGTAGAACTCGTAGGGGTACAGGTACTCTAGACGTGCGTCCCAGGTTCGAAGAATAATGTCCTGTACTAAACTCCATTCACGGTTGGCCAGTTTATCAAGTTTTTCTATTTAAAACCGACCCAGGTTGGCACTCATGAAATATCGGCAATGTCTAAATAATTCTAAATTCTAAAAGACGTTGCCAATGCTTGAAAGATTTTCATATTAACATTCTACGCTAAATTCCTATATCCGCTTGAGCATATTTGGTTGACGATTCATTCTGTCTAAGGACACAATGAACTCTCAAATTAAATTATTTACCAGATTAATCGTAATGATTTTGATGGTACATACCTATACAGGACAAACTAAGCAATATTTGCATAATAGAGTCACCCAACACATACGGGATTGTAATAATAGTAAAGATACCACTGCCTTGTCCATGCATGCACATAGGACGAATCACAAATTCAATTTCTCTGACGTCAAAATTTTGGACAAAGACAATAATAGGTTTAGACGCTGTTTTAAAGAGATGGTATGAATTAAAAAAGACCCTAATTCTCTGAATTTGAGAACAGATACGGCATCATTGAGTTCGACCTACCAGAATTGTTTCATGTGTATGTGTATGTGATGTGTGTCAGGTCGCCTGTACCGATTCGTTGTGTTATGTATTTCCTTCTTTTTCTCACATGTCGTTTCGAACTGAGACTTTTTCATTTCGATTGAGATGCTGACTACGTCTGATTGAGTCCTCCCTTATACAATTGCTAGTTATCTCACTTGTGGGTGATCAATGATGACAATATTGTCCCTTCAATATTTCCATCAATATTATAATTCTGAGGTGAGTTCATGCATCGTGTTTTCATTGTTTGTTTTTTGTGAATGTTCATTGAGTTGTAGTACCTGCCTACTCTATTGTTCGATGAGTGGCCCATGAAAAGTTTTTGATATAAGCGTATTTTGTGATTTTTATTGTTCAGATTATGATTCGTAGATTTTTAGTGATGCACTGCTTCCATATATCAAGTGTAGTCGAATTCTTGAAAGTAACGTTTGGAGACTAATTTTTGTTTTTCAGCTTGAAAAAGGCCACAAATTGGCCGAAACGTCGCTTAAAGAATCAATAGTTGAATCTCACATTGTTCCTTGAGACCGAAAACCCTATCCTCATTGATATACAGAGTGTAACAGCCAAATGGAATAAATTCGATAACGAATAAATAATGAGGGGGTGTTAGGAAAAACGCTTGGACACGTCGATTTGTAATTTTAAATGCGCATATTTTTCAAGAAAATAATATTATATAGGGTGTTCCATGTGACCGTGGCCAATACCAACTTTCTTATTTCGAATGCAACCCCCTGTATATTATTTATTTTTTGGATTCTTCAGAAAATTCTAGACATAATTCATGTAGGCATGGTGCATTTCTCACCATTTTTCTAATATTATTACGTACAGAGTACAGTTATCGAAATTCAAAAGACAATAGCACTTACACTGATCACTTATTGTCATGCAAACAGACAACGTGTCACTAAGGCTATGAGAATAAACAAATCTGTTTTTGTTTTTTTTAATTTCTTCTCAGTAATGGTTTTTGCTTACTTTCTTCATATCAAGAGGTGAATGGGAAATAAGTATTGAGTGTAATGTATCGAATTTGTGAAATAAAATAATTTTCATTCAAAATGTTAATTTTTGTAAAAAATCTGAAAACACTTAATATTTCCGAAAAAGTTGAAGATAGGTATAGGACATTGTACATGAGTTATGTCTAGAATTTTCTGAAGAATCCAAAAAATAAATAATATACAGGGGGTTGCATTTGAAATAAGAAAGTTGGTATTGGCCACGGTCGCATGGAACACCCTATATAATTTTATTTTATTGAAAAATATGCGGATTTAAAATTACAAATCGACGTGTCCGAGCGTTTTTCCTAACACCCCCTCATTTATTCGTTATCGAATTTATTCCATTTGGCTGTTACACTCTGTATATAATGCATAATATCTTCAAATACATCCTGTATAACTTAAAAGTATGTGTCGAATTATGTTGAATTTCTGAAATACTGTTGCCAAAGTTATTTTATCGATCAATCTTTCAATTTACTCCTGTCGCAACTGTCAACTCTACATTTTCATTGATTTCAAAACCGTGTCAGTGTATGGAATGAAATATGGAGGTACAATACGTTTACCAGAAGAAAAGAGCGGAATTTGGAAGGCAATGTTTATTTTCGGACAAGGGGCCGGAGTTAATCGACAATTTTCCACCAGACAAAAATGTGCTACGAGAATATCTTTTGAGGTAACATAAAGAAGTTGTTCACTTCCTATATCTTATATTGCCTTATCGCCCTTATCATCAACTTATACTGGAACTGGGGCAATCTTTTCATTAATATTTCTGTGATAGCATCTAGAGCACTACCTATATACCTAATATTCAGATCATATTTTTGTCCGATAATTTACTGACATAATGATAAGGTTGCCAGAATGGATTGGATTGAACGTGAATCTCAACAACAGAATTTTTCGAACAGGATAAATAGAAAAACTTGAGAATTATGATATTTTTTGGAACAAGTTTCTCGTCTTGTCCATATTTCTTCAAGAGGATTGAGGTGAATACTAAAATTCAAATCTCTTTTGTAAGTACACAAGTCCATACAAGACATTCCCAAACAAGAAGAAAGAGTTTCAAATAATTATTGGTTGAAAAATTAATAATCATATTCATGAAACAAAAGCAAGTTTCTTGCTTTTTCCGATCCATAGTGATAGTGTCCACGGGCGGTTGGGCGGACATAAATGAATTTGACTACGGATTCGTCATCAGTGAGTCGAACCTTAGCGTGGAGAAATCGTGACAGAATGACATTGCCCTACTTTAATCAACACGAACGCTCAAAAAGGGGGATTGCCACAATTGATAAGATGAAATAACTATTCGGCGACAATTTCTAAGCTGCATGAATTTTTTCCAATATTCCCGATGATGACCTGAAGTCTGAAGTTATCATTCAGACGAATGGTAATTTTTTCTGATTGATGAAGGGATGTATGAGTGTATAAAGATAAGAATAATAAAAATTTTTTTTATAAGTATTAAATGCATGAAAAGGATATTCCTCATCATTTTTGGTTATTTTGTTACATTTCCACCATCAAAACTAACAAATATTTTTGAGTTTTTGAGTTTTTTCATGTTAGTATTGAAGTCTTTCATTTAGTTAATGCAATGTCTATCTCCTTTTTCTTTTAGAATTTACCGTTTTTTGTAAATGATATTACAAGAATGTGTTGTTTTCGCGAAATCTATTTCCTTGAATTTTTCTATTCGAAATGATAAATATTCATTTTTCTCAAAAACAAGTCATTAAGGTTTGTTTTAGCCGTCGATTAGTGAAAATCAATTGTTAATAACAATTATGGATTTTAACATGGAATTGAATCCCAGATGACTGATAAAGGAAAAAGAGAGTATTATACCAAATTATACAGGCAGTATGATATCTAGTTCAGGGTAGTATTTCTAGTTATATTCCCTGTGCCCCAACATTTGTTCTATTAAGCTGAATAATCCAATAAATAAAAATTAATGCAATGCACTGCCATCTGGCGGTATACGTTTCTTACATTGAAGGCGAAAGACTCTTAAAGATCTTGTAAATGACAGGGGATTGTGGTATACTCGTATAGAAATAGACTCTAGAGGTACCCTATATGCTATTGAAATTGTTTCAAATAGGAGTTTTATCCTTTTCAAGACATTTTCATTTTTACGAAAACAATGACTTTCAGCATCTCCATGAGTTCTCATTCACTTAATAAAATGAGTTGCTCATTTTTTAATAACATCTTATCATCATTTACTATCATGATTGATAAATATTCAAAATATCCACCTCATTCGCGAATACAGGCCCTGTATCTTTTGGGAGAAGACATTTTCAGTGTCCTCGAACTTATAGCCCAAATTTCCACTGCAGCAATACGGATGTGTCCTCTCAATTCGGCTTCATCGCTTACAGCTATTGAATATAGGTACTCGTTTTTCAAGCATACCCAATAAAAAAATTCACAGGTTTTAGATCTGCTGAACGATGTGGCCACAAAATTCCTCATCTTCCGATCCACCGAATGCTTACTTATTTGAAGACATTAATGTAAAGGCCGAAGGGCATCATCATGTTGAAGTCAAAGGTTTCTCTCAAATCTTTCACTAAAAACAAATCCTACATTACGCGCTTTAAAGTTGGGAATATTTTTCTTTGTGTCGAATATTTTACTGGAAAAATTTATTGGAAAGGTATAAAAATATACTAACAGCACAAAAAATACAGACACGAAGTGAATATTTTCGTGAAAAATAAATTTATTTTGAAAACGGTAAATCATTTGGAAATAGAAAAAGATTTCATCCCAAGGACAAATAATGTTTCATTCATAATTCGTTTGTCGGTGATTATCGAAAAAATGGAGTATGTCATAGTTTTGATAAAGAACCTTTCGATATGACTTCTCCTTTCGTTTGGCGTGATCTTCACGGGACACCCTGTATGATGCTGGAATGAAATTATTTTCAAATTCATGGTGTATTCCAAAAGTGCGATGATAAATCTTCTAAACATCAATTGTAACAAACAATGACTGATTCAGAATTAAAAAAAACATTGCAGAGCACAACTAAGATGATTTCATACTATTAAACCACAAACACGAAAGTCATGACGATTCAGAGGCAAGATTCTGTTTGTTGTATACTCCATTCACTTTTATAAAGTATCGCGGTTGGCCATGATTTAGGTTTATCAAGTTTTTTCCCCTAGAACAGACGCAGGTTGGCACTTGTGAAAATTAAGCGACATTGCCAGGTCTACTTTCTATTTACTCTTTTTCAACTTTGTAAATGGAGTTAGTTCTTCGAAGATTTAACTGTGGCGCAGGTTTCGTAGAACTACTACATTTTCATGCTGGAGTATTTCAGGTTGTGCAAAAATGTATTTAAATGTCTTCTGAATTCACATAATATTTTCTCAAATTCATTAATTTCCCAAAGTAAATGAACATTTTGATAAATACGTAATTACTACGATTTTTTAGCAGAAACGACAACGTTGTGGGCGTATCTGACAGTGCAATGACCATAACCTAACATTTTCAAAATATACGCGGTGAAATGTGTCAAAATTTCATGGCAAACCGCGATACTTTATAAAAGTGAATGGAGTATATAAAAATATATTTCTGCTATCGCAGCACTCAGGACCTAAAGGATTATAGGAGAAAAATATGCGAATAACATTACCCTTAGAAAAATGTTATCGGTTACTCTACCAAACATTGGCAACTACGCATGTAGGTACCTATTACTTCAATAGATAAAACAACGAAGGGAGTGTGTGCTAATCTATATTTATGATAAGGAGTACTGTATTTGCCATTCTGATTTGTCACCCTTCAAATGCTTTGTTTAATGACGGTGATGCGAAAATAATTCAAATCAAATTACAGAGACCCAGTTAACAGATTTCAACAGGGCGCTCCTCAATTCGCAGCTCATGAGCTCAACACAACAAGGGCTGAATTCACTAACAGTTTGATGAACCATGTCGAAGGAGGGTGGCCGAAAGATGTAAATCTTGCCGACGAAGAACAAACAAAGAGATATAAGAGAAAAGTGGAGAAAGAAGAAAACTACGCTCACACTCTCATGGGTCTTTGCAAGGTTAATAATTAAACTTGTTCTACTTAGTTTTTATCTCATTAAGTACCGAATGCATTAACGTTTTAGAGTATGGAGAATTGTGTTCTTCAGAACAACGCTATCAACATTTATCAGCAATACTTTTCTGATGTTGAGCCCACACCACTAGTGGAAAAGAGTACAGCAAGAACAGTGAACGTATTTCAAGACCAAGTAACAGTAACAAGGCCGATAACTCATATCTCGTGGTCACCAGACGGGCAAACAAAGATAGCTAATTCTCACTGCAATCTCATTTTTCAAGCTCCTATTGATAGCGAATCCGCATACTCTTTCATCTGGGAAATAGGTAAATCACTAGCAGTACGTTGCTGATATCTACATTTCTACATATCGTTTTTTGAATTCGTCTTAGACTCTTAGAAATAAATATTCAATAAAGCCTTCAATCCTTAATTCATAGTTTGAAATATAAAACTATCCTTACCACTTTTCTGGACAATACCAAGACTATAAAAATACAAGTTCACTGCTCTTTTGAGTTCATTCTGAATCTGATCGAAGTATTATTATACATAACACCTCAATCAATTTCTTCGAAAATGTTTCACAATGTTCTCGGTTAGACATCTCCGATTGATTTCGTGTTTTCGCGAGCATGAAAAATATTCTTTATATTCTCAATCTTTTGCTTTTTCATTGGGAAAAAATTTGTTTCACACTTTTCACACTTTGCTGAAAGAAATGATAGATCACCACAGTGATGAGACCATTCAACCATATTATGCACGCTTCCCAATAAGGACTGACTGAACTTCCCCTCCTATTTTGGGAACTCGCGACTTGATAAAATACGAGAGCATGTTCTTGCGAATCTAAAAATTCTAGTTGTTTCGCCTCGTGAGAAAAGGCTCTCACGGATCTCCATAAAATAACGGGCATTAACGCAGTACAATTCACATCCAGAAAACCCCAACAAACCGTATCACATCTTCAAACCCACACATCCGATAGTGTGTCTGGAGTACCATCCCAAAGATCCTCATTCCCTAATCAGCGGTCATCTGAACGGACAGGTGGGAGTCTGGGACACAAGAAAAGGCTACGAGCCGATAGGGACAAGTGTAATGGAGACAAGTTTCAGGGATCCCGTATCCAGGGTGTGCTGGATCAATACGAAATCGGGTACGGATTTCTTCAGCGGTTCCAGCGACGGACAAGTGAAATGGTGAGCGGATTGTTACATGCAAGGTTTAAATGTTTAGCTTATATTGAACGTGTTTGAAGAAAATTGATCGCTATCGGGCGCAAAATTAATCAGAAACGATGAAGTACATTGAGGTTCAAATGTAAAATTGTCTTTTTAAAGTTGTCGAAATATAGCTAATCAAAAAGACAGTAGACAAGTAAGGGTACGGGTTTAAGGACGAAGCTAACTCTAATGGCATCAACCCAAATTAGGTTGATAAAAAAAATAGAAGTCGAACTGCATCAGAAACTAAATGAGGTGTCTGTAAAATGTCTTACCTGGAGAATTTTCATCAGGTCGCACGGCTAATTCGAACTCCACACCCTTCTCGATGTCGTCTGCGAATAAGAAGAATCTAATTAAAATCTCACAATTACGGATAGGTTTGTTCAATTGAAAAAATTAAAAAAAAAAAACAGAACCTTCAGTGAACCACAAACTATACATTTGGTCGACAACTTCATTGGTAATATTTGGTGATAACCATTTTTAATTACATAACTTTATCGATGTTTTGGTCAACGTGCAATTCATTGCAATTACCTAATGGTAATTTCGTAGTAATCAGGCGAATTAATATTATGAATTTCAACCCTCTTATAATATTCCAGACTAATACCATTGAGTTTAAATATTTAAACTCAATGCTAATACTCAAATGACTAAACAGGCACAGGGTGTCCCAGTGAAAACGAGCCAACCCCTATATTCCTCATTTTGACGATTTGCGGGATTTACTAAGAATCGTTCATATATTCCGAGAATGTTCGAAAATTGTTTGCTTCTGATTGTTTCATTTAATTGTTTTTTCAAATTTTTTGATTGACTGGGGCGTTACTAGCTAAAAATAATTTATAAATAGAATAATTATTTTTGATGGTACTGACGTAAGTAAATAAGTAAACGAGTGTTTCTTTTATGTCAATCATTTTATTGTGCACAAGGATCGTTAAAATTAAATATTCTAATTGAGCTACATTCGCTACCATATAATAACAAGAAACGGAAATTTCTGTTCAACATTTAATATGGAAAAAAATTGTTTTCTTCATGCAGTCAGGTAGGTTTCATTTTGAAACTTTGCTCATTTGGACTTCTCGTTATCCGGACCTTAACCCTTTAGATTTTTTCTTTGGGATTCTCAGAAATCACGTATTCTTGTCAGACGACCAGCATTCTTGAGACAAAGAATTATTGATGAAAGTAAACAATACGTGGAAAAGTCATATAAAGGGCCCCCGCAGACTGCAGACTTTTTATCGGCCGATAGTTTGGTAGGCTTCTTAATCAGTATGGAGAGGAATCGCTGTAGTGTGCGCATATGCATTCCTCTCCATACTGATTAAGAAGTCGACCAAACTATCGGCCGATAAAAAGTCTGCAGTCTGCGGGGGCCCAAAGAGTGACTCAAGAATTCATTAGTATACTTGCATATTTTCAGGATGTGAACGGCGAGTATTTCGAACATTTGTTTCAGTTATTATTCTCATTTGTTTGAAATGAAAGAATTAGCCTAATTTTCAACAGAAAATGGTTTTATTTCTCGTTTTTAAGAATTATTTCTACTGAACCCAGGATGTACGAATTGTAAATAACAATATATTCTAAAATAGGCAAAAATATACAGATAGTCCCATTTAAATTGAAAAAAGTTGAGGGAGTTTCCGGTGAAACCGGAAGCACAGTAGTAACAAAACTAGTATGGACCAGCAGATCTACCTTTTAAGCAGTTATCCTTATCGGTAGGCCTCCGGTCGCGGATTCTGAGCGCAGTTGTCAGATTGTGTTCCGGGCTTTCCCTATAGAAGGCTGTGGCCAAACTCTGACAGCTTACAGCTACAATGTCAAATAGTTCTCTGTGATCTATGCAGATCGGGCGATTTTATAGGAGAAATTTCAAACTTTGATCAATTTTCCTGAAGAAATGGGGAAATTATGGGAAATATGAATACCAAGCTATTTTGCGTTGACTCTTCCTCTTTCGATCCATATATTTACATCACGGCCAGGATATCTGCGAAAAAAGTTTTATCGAGTTTAAAATTGCCCTTTTTGCCGAATTTTTTTAAAATACTTCTCTTTCGCCTAGAGGATCGAAATTTCGCCCACGTACGAATCGATCATTTCTCTTTCCGACCGTGTAAAAATTTTTTTTCTGTATCGCAGCTTCGCTGCGATTTTAAGATTCTTCTGGACCCACTTTTTCGACAGATTCCCCGGGCCGGACCACAGAGTTACCGTTTTAGCATAATATAGAACAAATATGCGTTATAAGCTATTGTACCTGCAAATTTTCATAAATAATGGCGTCCTTTCAGTTTTGAGGACATTTACCTACTTGCTTCCATATTTCATCCCAACCCTGTTGAATGAAATGATTAATTTTTAGGTGGGACGCGCGCAATCTATCGGAACCCACGGAAACGCTAATACTACATCATGTAAAAGACGAAGATCAATCCTTATCTTTGGCAGCCGGTGTTTCCTGCCTCGAATACGAACCCACTATACCTACAAGGTTTATGGTGGGTACGGAATTGGGCTACGTCATATCTGGAAATCGTAAGGGAAAGACGGCCATCGAAAAAATGACAGCGAGATATTACGCTCACCTGGGACCAGTCTTAGCGTGTCAGAGGAACCCGAATTTTATAAAGAACTTCCTGACGATCGGAGACTGGACTGCTAGGATCTGGTCGGAAGACTGCAAGGAGAGCTCTATTATGTGGACATGTTACCACAAAGCTCTGTTGACGGATGGAGCGTGGAGCCCCACAAGGTAATGTTAATGTAAATAAATTTTCTATTGAGATCAATATATCTTTTTCTGAATATATACTCAGTGACATTAGGAGTTTCACACCTAGAAGAAACAATTTCCTGAACTTCATTTTTAGCATTATTAAAAACATTATTATGATTACCATATCCTATTTGTGAAGGCTGACTAGTACAGAGACCGGCAGACTTAAGTACTCGAAAGGAGGGGGCTTTTGTTCAGGTTATTATGATGGAAATAGAAAAGTTGAATTTAGTGCGTTTTGTAGCTTCGATGTTGTCATTGTCAGTATGCAACACTCGTTGTGAAGTGTTTGGTCAAAATGGTGACTCGTCTATCAGAATGAAGCGCGCTCTATATGCACATTGCTTGGTCTCGATCGACACGATCCTGTCACCAGCCGCAAAACAATTGAACGTTCAGGGGATAATCTCAATGAAACTGAATTCACTGTCAAAAAGAGAAGTAGCTGATCCCTCGCAGCTGTTATGAGTAATGGTTTGAGAGGTTGTTGCCTATGATTGCCCATTTCCCATGTCACTGAATTATGAGTAAACACAATATTTTTTAGGTTATCCTCTTTCTTCACTACTAGAAGTGATGGGGTACTAGACGTTTGGGACATTCTTCAACAACAAAGAGAAGCTTCAATGTCCGTTAAAGTTTGCGACGAACCACTGACACGTATCAGAACACACGATAGCGGAAAAATGGTCGCAATTGGTAATCAGAAAGGAACCGTCTACTTGGTGGAATTTTCAGAAAATTTGGCAACATGCAACAAAAATGATAAAATGCTTCTTACCGCAGTAAGTATGGGTAATACTGTACAAAATTGATAAATGGGGAAATAATGCAATAAAATTCAAACGGAGTACGAACTTTTTGATGTTACAAAGAACATTTAAACCTGATTGAAATTGAAAAATCTCAACTCATCATACATTTTATCATGTCCAACATCACAGCAGGATACCATGATTTTCCACAGATTATTTTGATTTGTCAGAAACTGTAAAACATATACAAGGTGCGGCACGGAGGGCGGACGTTTTTCAGATGGGCATAACTTTCCCCCACTGAGGACGAGAGAAGTGGGGAAGGTGCCGTTAGACTCGTGTGTTCCTAGCATTTATTTACCAGCGAATTTTGCATATGGATCTTCGCTTTCACCCCTACAAATTGGCCATTGTGCAACAGTTACACCCCGGAGATTATGCACAACGAATGAACTTCGCACGTGAGATGGAAGCACTGATCGATCAAAATTTTTTCTTATGGGGACACCTCAAGGCTAGAGTATACGAGACCAAGCCCCGAACTCTGGACGAATTGAAAAGGGCTATTCGCGTGGAAGTTGCCCAAGTTGAGAGAGCGATGTTGGAGAGAGTCTACGCGAACTTCCAAGAGCGCCTCCAGCACTGCATCACCGATTTCGGCCACCACATGCCTGATGTGATTTTCCACACTTGACTGTCTCAAATGCTATTTCCTTGAGAATCTGATTCCGTCAATAAATGTGTTTTTGAGTAAAAATTAACGCTTTTATTATTTTTTTAAAACCATCCATCCTCCGTGCCGCACCCTGTATATATAAACAATATTATAGTACTCTGAAAAACGCAATGAATAATATCGAGTCAACGGCTTTATTTGATTCGTCGTATCCACAAATCCGACGTTCACAATTTAACGGCAATACTCTTTTACAAACTTATAATGAAATAACTCAGCCGAATAAAAATGTTTTCGAAAGATGTTCGAACGAGAAGCGAAGAGGGAGAAAATTCTGGAGGCCAGAAACCGCGAAATACGTCTGAAAGCGAAGACTAAAAGCTCAGCTCACGTCATTGAAGAGGAGGCTGAGAAAGGTGATGCTGTGGAAGGCGAAGAGGAAGTTGAGAAAGATCCTTACAAGGACGAATATGTGAATGCAGCCGAGGAAGATTTCTACAAAATTATCAATAAGGAACTCCAAAAGGATATGCCGATACCTGAAGAGGAGCCGAAGGTGGTGGAACCACCTCCACCAGAGCCTGAACCAGAGCCACTTCCCCCTCCACCACCACCGCCGCCAGAAAAGAAGAAGAAAGGGAAAGGTAAGAAGGGGAAAAAAGGAAAGTAGGCCAGGGTAGAGCCAGCATGATACTGCCTATATTTTTTTACGTGTAAATATATATTTTTAGTTCTTGCATTGTTCATTACTTCAAACAGGAATAAATAAAATTAACAAGGGATGATATATTTTACTTTCAGTTAAGATATGAGTTTCTCAGAAGATGGAAAATTATTCTAAAAAGCTTCAGAGATGAATGGAATTCATCATTTTTGTTGAATATCAGTGGCGGCTGCTCAATAGGTGCACATGTGCACGTGTACCCCCAATCAATATCTTCATCTAAAGGAATTTACTTTTGTGTTTGACGTAAACGTAACGTTTCATATTTGGGTATTGAATTTAATTTCTCATTTCCGATATTCCGGTTCTGTATTTCTGACTCCAGACGGCAAGCGAACTTCGAACGCCAATGCAAATAATACGCGTAGAGTCGTAGACGCTAGACGGCAGTCGGTCGGTACACTGCACATCCGAAGTGAGCCTTGATTGGAGCACCAGCGACCCCGCGCGTCCCAAACGTCCCGCTACAGTCCACAAGATTTAGCAGACACAGGTACACATGCAGAATGTGTACGCGTAGGCATGGATAAAGAACTACGGTGCTACGATGTACCGATGTACGTCGTGTGTAGGTGAGATAATTCTTTGGGTGAGATGCTGTCTACCGTGTTTGTTGTATTCGCGCAATTGGGACCGAAAATTTGGAGAATCTGATTTGCATTAGCGTACAATATTTAAAAACAATTCGTTTTTCTTTGCTGACATCAGAAGAAAAATAAAAAAATCAAAGTGCTGGTCGTCCAAATATGAATTTATCGATCACGCATGTAACAAAATGTAAAACACGCGATTATAAAAGAACCTTTAAGATAGACACTTATGAAAAAGCCGAATCGTTATGTGGTTGTGAAATAAGTAACAGTCTTTATTGTTTTCCTTGTTTTTTATTTGCTGGTGATGATCAAACAGAATGGACCAGATCCGGTGTCAAGGATTTAATCCATTAAAAGAAAAAAATGAAAAATATCAAAGTTCCAAGACACCTCTCTGCCATGAAAATTAGGTTTCAATTTTTAGGTAAACAAGATATTCGACAACAATTAAACAGTGCTTACCGACTGAATATCGAGAAACATTATGAGCAAGTTAAAAAGAACAGATACATTTTATCGAAAATCATAAATTGTATTAAATTTTGTGGTGCTTTCGAATTAGCATTACGTGGCCATTATGAAGGAAATGATTCGATAAATCCTGTATATTTAGGTCATATCAATTTTTCGGCCGAATTAGATTTAGCACTCAGGGATCATTTGAATGAATCCACGGTATTTAAATATAAAGATGATGAAACAAGTGACATTTCAAACATTTTCCAAATGGTTATAGTTTTCCGTTATACTTTAACAGACCGTACCTACTCCTTGTACTTACAATTTCAGATTTTTGCGCTAAATCCTTTTCTGAATATTATCCCGAGATAAGACGAAAGAACGTCACAAAGTGCTCTGAAATGCAGGTTTTGAAGGTTAGTTTTCAAATTTTGTTCCTCCCCCGAACTACCACATGTGCACTCCCAAAATAAAAATCCACGCGCCGCCACTGTTGAATATGCACCAGAGTATCATTTATCTTAGTTATTGAATGCACCGGAATGTTTTTGTGCATGACTGGATCTATGTTGAAAAAAAAAATTATTATGATGTGTTTCAGATGCATCTTCTATGACACTTCCATGAAGAATTGCTCAAGTATACATTAATAATAATACCCGGCCATAGTTTGACTCATACTACGTTTATCGAGGATTATTATAGACAAATGGAGTAGGTCGTAATTTATATTATTCTGTTGTCAAGATTATGTTACATCTTCGCTGTTATCTTTAAGGTGGGCGTTCAATGTAGTGTGTTTTTATTTCAAGTTGCATTTGAAAATAGTTTCACTTTGAGAACTGAAATTTTGTGGGTGAACTCAGAAAGGATTGGAGTTCTGAATAAAATAATTGAGATTTATTTCATTTCAACAGTTCTTTTTTTCTTTCAAAAATAGAAGAAAATGAGCCAACTCTTATCCTGTTTTATTTCAAACGAAAGACACATGAAAATAGTTCAACTTCCGATTGAGAGCGCCATTCTACATTTCATTCATAATTAGAGAGATATTCAAATATTCATTTCAAACTACTGTTTTCATAAGAAAAAACACAACTTTATGTTATAACTCAGGAAATAAACCTCTTAGAAAAAATCAGAGTATCCCTCGGATTGCTATCAGAAAAGTGCCTGTATAATGTTTTCATTTCAACATCCTAGCATAAACAGAAACGGAGATATTGACCAAAGTTGAAATCGCCCAAATTTCAATTTTGGCTTAAAATTCGGAAACGATAGAAGATAGAGGAATGCAGTTGATGGAATTATCAGTTTCTCAAAAAAAGAGGACTATGAGGTGCCATTCATTATACTCTATCTCCTCAGGTTAAAAAGTTTTATTTCATGTAGCACCAATTTTGCCCACCCTGTACAACAGACTCAACTTTAAGTGAAAATTCCACTTTTTTGCTATTTCTGTCTCTGATATGGAAATAATAAACTGCTTCACAAGTGTGTCCAGAATGTTGCAGCGATTCAGGGAGATAGGTATGAAAGTCCGAAGACCAGGACAGGGTAGACCACAGGTAACAACTGCCATTCAAGAACGTTACTTGAGAGTTTCTTCGTTGAGACAACGGTTTGCAACCGCTCGCCTCCTTCAAAATCAGCTTGAGCAAACTCATGAGGTGCAAATTAGCACTCAGACAATAAGAAATCGCCTCAGAGGATATGATTTAAGGCCTCGTGTCGCGGCAAGAGGCCCAGCTCTTACCCCAGCCCATCGAAGGGCGCGTTTGGATTTTGCGAGAGAGCATATCCATTGGGAAGAGGCCGATTGGGAAAAAGTTCTCTTCACAGATGAGTCTAGATTCTGCCTCTACCATTGTAATCGACGTTCCCTTGTATACAGACGTCCACATGAAAGATATGCTCAATGCAATTTCCTGAATACTACTGGTTTCGGGGGAGGATCGATTATGGTATGGGGTGGAATATCTTTGACTGCTCGCACAGACCTAGTGGTCGTTGATAATGGAGCTTTGAATGCTGATAAGTATATAAGGAACATTCTTGAAGAGCATGTAGTGCCATTTGCCCCATACATTGGTGAAAATTTCATTTTTATGGACGATAATGCCAGACCCCATCGTGCGCGCATGGTTCAGGAGTACCTTGAAGAGGTTTAAGTCTCTCGAATGGAATGGCCATCAAGAAGTCCAGATCTAAATCCGATTGTGCAGATTTGGGACAACCTCAATAGAAGGCTGAGAAGTTCAGAAAAACATCCAGCTACTCTTAATGACTTAGGAATCCAACTCGGAGAAATCTGGAAAGGATTGGATCAGAACATTTTAAGATCACTCATTTTGAGTATGAACCGTCGTTGCCGAGCTGTAATTAACTCAAGGGGTGGAATTACCAATTATTAAATCACTTATCAGCATTTCAGTATTTTGAAAATTCTTCTTTCACATAAGATTCGGTGAAATCCTGAATTTTTCTTCCATTCAATGTGTCTTGTTTCGTTCAAAACCTTCCCGAGAGAACATAAAAAATAAGTTATAAAGTCAATGTAGAGTTAACTTTCATTAAAATTGAGATTTTCAGAATGCGCAGTGTATTTCTGAATTGGGTCAGGTGAGTAGAACTCTATCTAAGAAGGTTCCGTACTGATTTTTTATATGGAGATTTGAAGACCTGATATTTTCGCTATAGATTACTGTAATCTATGGCACGACCTACACATTCAAGAATTTTTTCAAAATGTTAGGATAAGTAACTCCTTGAATTTTTTTTTTATTTCAATTCATTCATTTCAGTTATTCGTTTGCCATTGTCCGAATATTTCACATATCAATTCTTTATATTAGGAGAAAATTGACGTGACAGACACGCAAGTGGCCCTAAAGGATCCGTTTTGTCAATCGGATTTATGGAACTCTTAAAACAATCACTTTGAATCGATTCATATTCCAATTCGAAGGTGTTCTTACTTGTCTTTTTGAAGTGAGAAATGTAAGTATCAGTGATTGAACGATTTCAGAGTATTTTGCCCATCTCACACCCTCATACTGTGGCTTGCTGTATGTTATATTGTTGAAACAATACCCGAGAATGTCGATATTGGTATGAGTATGAAGCTCGCACCGAACATACGGTCTATGATATGGAAAGTTTGACTTCTCTGAGATAAGCAAAAGGAAATAAAAATGTGATTGAGTAATCAGCAAAAATTAGGAAAAGGGGCACTTAATGCAGGGACGTGAAGTCAGGAGTTTTTGAGTGCTCATTCATCCTCCTTGTATGTAGATTCACATTTTCCAGTTGAAGAAACCAATTGAAACAATTATATTACAGCTATGAAAAAATTTCAATGATCTGAGAATACAGAAATCTGAGAAACCTAAATGCAAAAGTTCTTCCCGATCGAATCTCTAGTTTTGAAATTATCAGGAAAACTAACTTCCACATTAATGAATTTTCCCGGCATTCGAGATTTCCAGGTGTTTTCGTTCGAGAGATATCGTGTTTTGGGACACAATGATTCATCATCAGTCATCGAACCTTATCGTTTGAGACCATTCCCATACAGACATCGTGGCAAAATGATATATAGTCCTCGTGTAAGTAGAACGAGCGCGCAAAAACCAATGATAATTTCATCAAAAGCTTGAAACTAATTATTTAAGGGGGCAGTGCTAGTAATTTCAGTTGCGAAAACTTCAGAGGGTTGTTTCTCATTCCCAAAGTAATACATAATATATGAATTCAAAGTGATTATTTTTTGACGTTTCTCGAAACCAATAGAAATCTTCAATTTCAGTAATTCTTATACGTTCTAGCCAATCAAAACATTATTATAGTGGAAATAATCTACCTACATTATTCCAGCGAGAATAATTCCATGTACATTGTTTTTATTGAATGACAATCACATGACAACGGATTTTCTTGATTTGACGTGTCTGCCGTAAATTTTCAAGAAATTCGTAAAATGAATCCCAAACGTTTTAGTGAATCATCAGTCGATAATATTTTAAATGATATGATCATTGAAAGTGCATGTTAGAATACCAACATAAGAAGCGCGTCGATTTGGAAATAATTTCAATTATTTTGCGACGAGAGAGGCTACAAATTGGAAGAGACATCAACAACAAAACAAGCCGTTATTTTGAAGGACTATGGGTTCAATATGGAGAAACATAATGGAGAAGACAATGTGGAATAGAACCGACAAATTAATGCAAGAGTTGTACTACGACCAAAAAAATAGAAGATTCGACCCATTCAATATGATATCGAATTCAAATCCACCAGATATGCTAAAAAACACCAAGCGAATGCGTAAGTTCTTACAGAAAAAGAGCTCTAAAAGAGGAAATAAAGTAGGTACTGCATGTTTGAGCAAAGGAGAAATCTTGGACATGATAAAACTCTACGACGAAAACACACCGTCTGGCTTGCAGAAGAAATTGTATTTTTCATGTTCAAAACTTCAATACATACTAATTTGAATAACTCATTCTGTGTATATTAAGTCGATTAATATAAATTTGTTGAATAAAATTATAAAATCTTAAAAAATGATTTCGTTTGTAACGTCAGAGAATAACGTCAAAAAATAATCCATCGAATACCACACGAGAGTTCGATAAATTTGATAATAATTCTCCAAGCATTTTCTCAAACTTGTTGCCATTTGGCAATAGCCACTCGAGCCCTTCGGGCTCTCGTGTCTATTGCCTGGCAACAAGTTTTCTAAAATCTGTCGAATTATTTTCAATTTATTCTCACTCTCTTGTGATATTACTTATGAAAATAAAATGTATATTTTCTCACCAGCTGATTTCGCATTATCAAGTTCTGTTGAATGCCCTGAAAAACCAAAATTTTCAATCAGTAAAAAAAATGTTACCTTCAAATACTCCATTCACTTTTATGAATTATTAGTTCTACGAAACCTGTGCAACAGTTAAACCTTAGAAGAACTAACACCATAATAATAATAAATAATAATAAATTTATTGGCTCAATTATTACATAATGAAAATAATTTCAATACATAACGAATAGTCAACACGTCAACTCAAAGGACAACAGCCCCGATTCTAGATACCTACAGAACACAAGAACTCATTGACACTGTAGGGTTCCAGTTCAGTAATAAATTTGTGGATCGCACCCCTGAAAGACTCTCTATCGATCATCTCGCGAAGGTGTTGAGGTAGCGAGTTAAGGAGCTTAATGCACATGTATTCTACATTTTTCTGTGTTAACGTAAGGGAGAACAGAGGGTATGAATACTGGAAAACCCTTCTCGTTGCATTGAAGTTTCGATATTTTAAGAATAATTCTTTATGATTATGGAGAAACATGAGGCATCTGAACACCATTTACAAAGTTAAAAAAGAGTAAATAGAAAGTAGACTTGGCAATGGCGCTTGACTTTCACGAGTACCAACCTGCGTTAGTTTTAAGTGAAAGAACTTGATAAACCTAAATCATGGCTAACCGCGATACTTTAAAAAACTGAATGGAGTATATATTTTGAATTATAGAATTATTCTTTGCAGCGCAATATAAATATTATATTTGATAGAATTCTTGATATAAAATAGATATTTTTCACTGGAATTAACTTACCAAATGTTTCAGAAACTTCATCAACTGGTTCACTCAAGTCTACTGAAAAAATTGAGAAATAATTTATTCCATGAAAATGATGCTTCATATATGTATGTATATTTGTGTTATATGTATATGTTTTCAATTATGTATATATACTCCAATCACTTTTATTTATTCACATAGGAGGTCATGGTTTCGTTTTCAGGAGTTGGTGCACCTGATGAAAAGTCTGTGCGCGTACAGAAAATATCGTTAATGACGAAACGACTTTGCCAGTTTCTCTGTTTACATCAAGTAAAAGTATCAAAGATATGCCACATTTTGTTAGTTCGAATCGATCGGCGGTTTTGGGGCGAAATATCGATAGAAATCGCCTATTTTTCCGTTCTTCTTCGTCCAGAAGAAGTTTCCCGTCGATATGAGAAATTTCGTGCAAGTGTCAATCGGGGATAGCAACTGTAAATCGTCGTTATCCCATGTAATAAGCATGGGATAACGACGATTTACAGTTGCTATCCATAACAACTTTGCTTAGTGAATAGCCCCGATTTTTTCCTTTCACGACTTTTGGCGTGAGTACGAACGGCAAATTTGAATTGGACCAAAAATCGATTTATAAGCATAAATGGAGCGAAAGTGAGTACTAATCGACCTTTTTACACTTGATAACGAAGTTTTTTTTTGGAAAGATTTCAAACGAAATTCCGGTCCCCCAGAAGTTTGGTAAGTTTCGGTATCGTTTTTGGTGCTCAAAATTTATTTGGAATGTGTAAATGGACAAAAAAGGCTTCCTCTTTTAACGAAAGCGACCGGAAAATATGGTTCAGGTAGGATTTTCGAGGAATTATGAGGAAAGAACTTGCAGAATGAAATTGCACGATTTTCGTAAGTAAACGGGTTCTGGATGGCCATCATCGGTCTCTAAATGATTATTTTTGATCGTTTTCACGTTTCAGAAAAAAATACGTCGAAAAAGCTAAAAAAAGAAGAAATATGACTATATTGCATTTAATGGTAGGTGAATTCAGATTCCGATGAATTGAAATGTGTCACTGGAGCTTTCATTCCTCTGCCGAAAAAAGAAATAGGCTATATTGAACCAGAATACATCGGTTTTTTCCATATTCCAGGAGTTTGTGTCTTATTTTAGAACAGGTGAATGATAAATGTGAAGCATATTCCATTTTATTTGTACAAACCTACTGTAGTAGTAATGTATGAATATTTTTTAAACGAATAAATTACTATACAGTCAGAATATTTTACTGCTTGTTCATAAGATCAAATAAATGAAATGTCGTCAAGTCTTGAACTTTCAGTTCATAAGGATAATTAACATTAAATCTTCACAAGCATGCATATAAAAATTATGTGAAAGCAATGCAATTTATATATATATATATATATATATATATATATATATATATATTTCAACAGTAATCTTTTGTACTTCTCATGCAAATAACTAGAAAAGGAATCCTTTCTATTAATTCATATAAACGTTAATTATTTTCGTCCATCACATCTTTTCAAATTCATTCACATTCTGAGAAATACGCTAAGAATGTAGAAAGGGCAACATAGTGTTGACTTGGAACATAAAAATATTTTGAAAAACGTCATAACTTCGATACAAAGTGGAATGTGTCAAATTTCCAAGGCCAGAGTTGTGATTTTATAATTGTGAATGGAGTATACATTATCTACTGTTTGTAGTTTGAATAAATTGATAACTCACTTGAATGACTGTTAGTATCTGATGTGTTTTCTGCAGAATGCTTATTCTTTAAATGCCATTTCAACAAATCTTTATCAGCTAAACCTCTAAAACAAATTTTACACAAATGAGGTCCACTGTGTGTCATCATGTGAATATTTTTGTTGAATATAGTGACAAATCTTTTTTCACAATATTTACATTTGTGTGGTCTTTCCCCTGAAAACATTTAATTTGTATTTTGAAAAAAAAAAGGTAATAAACACTCACCTGTATGTGTCATTATATGTTTTTTTCTGTCACTGGTGCTAAAGAATGATTTATTACACATACCACAGGGATATCTACGGTCCCCCATATGCCTCCGGAGGTGAATATCCAACCCTCCTTTTAATGAAAATGACAAGTCACATATTGGACATGAAAACTTTTTAGGATCATTTGTGTGCAATTTCATATGATAAGATAGGGCAGTGGATGAGTTTCTATGCTCGCCACATATAGGGCAAAGATGTTTTGTCCTGACAATGAAAAAAAAACAAAAATTGTAAACACAAACCTCAATGACTAAACACATCTTAACGTAAACTTAAAATGTTTTTCCTTGATTGAACCTTGTTTTCAAACCTCATTCCATACAACATAGATGCATAGAATACCTGGTGTTGGCACTGATTAGATTTCGTTTAAAACTTTCTTGTCGATCGAAAATCTGAGATTTTGTGCTGCTTTTCATTTCTCCCGAAAGGGGTCGCGCTATTTTCCATTGCCGCAGTAGCGCCACGACCGATAAAATATTGCGGATTATTCCGGAAGTAGCACAAAAACTCAAATCTAGAGTGCCGTTTTGATCTACAAATTTTGCTCACGATTTTTAGTAAGGAGTCGTTACACCAGGTATTCTATGCATCTGTCATACAACTTTAAGAATGTCAATCAACTAATTTAAGAGATTATATTCTTCTATCACTTTCGATTTCAAACCATTCTTCTGAATTCAATTAGAATGAACGCATTAAAATCTAACATCACTGATTTGACAATAAAATGTTGGTTTCAAATCGCATTGAAAACAATTCTCCAAGAAAAAACGCCTTAGATAATTCAATATTATTAACACTTCTTGACTTCTGATGTAATAAACACAAAATGTTCATTAACTCACTTTCTCTTATCATGCTTGTAGTGTAAATGATGTTTCAAATGTGACGAAGTGAAGAACGATTTTGAGCACACATGACACTTATATAACTTTTCACCATGGGTTAATGAATGGTACGAAGCTCCTCCGGATGATTTCGATATATGCCCACAAATTTGACACAGCATGGGATTTTTCTTGAATCTTTCTTTCCAATACTGCTTCTTATTTATTCTTCGAATCTCCAATGGGATCTTTTGACTTTTACGTCTTCTTGGTGCGCCATTTTTTTTTATTCCATGTATGAAAACCAAATGCCTAGTGACAAACATTCAAAGATGTGACTTTTAGAGCCAGGTTTCACCAAACATAAAAGATAATTAAGATAACTGATTGATTTGACTTGAAAAACCACACAAAATTATGTTCTTAGGGATCTTGACAAGCTACCACCATATGAGATCATCTCTTTCTTTCAAAAGATGGGAGTTGATGGTCAAATGTAGTGGGATAATGAGTCACAATAGATCTCTTTGATTGCAATTTGCAGGGGCGGTACATTCTAATCCAATCACCCTTCTTATAGTTATACAATAATGATATTTCATCAATGAAACTCACCTGTTGAATTTCATTGGAGTATCAAATGATATGGAGCATTTCTCACAAAAAAGATTGCCATTATCTGTACCATAAATAATATACTTCTCGATTTCCATCAGTTCTGCGTCTGTACCTTTTCTTCTTCTTTTCGTCTTGTTCTTATCATCTTTTGAACTCATAGTTTCATTTTGTGGAGAACATTGACTGGCTTCAAGTTGTTCTTCATCATCAACATCTTAAATGACATGATTTCATAGATGTATTTAACCAAATAATTACAGGATAAATTATTTGAGTTCAGTCAAAAGTTACTAAGCCCATTTTTAAAACTCCATAGTTCATTCAATGAAACATTACAAAAAAGAATATTTTTTTGCAAAGATTACCTCATAACATAAAAATCATCAAAATAAACCAATTCACGAAAAATTAACTATATGAAAGTAAGAATGTTTAAAAATGAAGGAGTTGAAAAAATTATCCATAAAATTGGTTCTAATGCTCACAAAGTCAGATCTGAACACAAGTAGGTCCGAGAATGTGTGACATCGATAGAGCATGGTGTATTCCACTGGTCAGAAACAAATGACATCAAGGTCTTATAACATCACCCTCTTGGAAGTTCTATATATTATATATAATAATAATATAGTTTTCATTCGAAATCTTGTTGAAACAACAGTTACAATGGAGATTCAATTCGTTAAATCTAGACTGCAATTTTTGGTGAAAAGGTTTATTTATTAATGAATTTTATCTCTGAACAACAATTGAGACTCTCCTGTTAGAACTTCTGTGAGTGTAATTATCAATCTACAAATGTTTCAAGATTTGCAAAAGTTGTTAAATGGGACTCATGTCATACCTTGACTTAGTGTTTTTTCTAGTATTCGAAAAACAAAATACAGAGTGAATACCTAATTATAACTTTTAAGAATTTATCCAATTGACAAATAAATATTTTATTACCTTCAATGATTAGAGAGTTAATTTTTTTTGTTATGTTCACTTTTGAATCAAATATTTGTTGATGATGATCTTGAATTGAAGATAGTTCTTCAGTATCTGATATATATTGAATTATAATAGTTTCACAGTCCTCATCTCCCTCTACAACATCCTCAGTTGATGAATTAAATTTTTTTTCTTCCAACAGAAAATCGCCAGAATTTGTATTCTTTTCATTTCCTCTATCTATAGCAGTGCTTTCATTTGAAGGCTTTCCTAGATATTCAACAGTCACCGTTTTTCCAACATTGTTTAAAAGTTGTGTATAATCTTCACCCTTTTCATCCTTATCCACTACAATAACATCTTCCAAACTGAAAATATTATTGCCAACAATTAAATCTACTTCAGTCGACTTCCTTAATACAGTTTCATGGTAATCTTCATTTGTTTTTTGCGAGTTTGCAAATATTTTTTTTTGAGTGTTCTCAAACTGATTTTTGAAATCATATGATATTTTGAGTACACTCAAACACACCAAACAAATCTGATTAGGTGTTTGTTTCGTTACCAAAATCTGAAATATTGGAGGTAAGAATTTAAAATTTTTCTTGCAATTTTTCAATATACTTCACAACACATAACATTCTTCAGAGCTTCTTTTATTGTCGAAATATTACAATCCTGCCCAAAATTTTCGGTGATATCTCTCATCGAAGGGCTGTACGTTAAACAAACTCTACAAAAGCTGAGTGGTTTTCGTCTGGGTCGTTTTTTTTTAACATTGGTATTTTCCATAATACCAGATATAAACAAATCACTAATAAAAAACTGCTTTGATTTTTGAAGGCACAGAAATAAAGAAGTTAGGACCACAGAACAAAATATAAGGTTAGAATATTCAAGATCATCGAAAATCCTAGTTTTTCTTCTATTTATCACATGCTTACATTATTGTTCTGTGGTCTTTACTTAAATTTTTCTCGGCCAGTGTGGTTGTTTGAAAGGGAAGGATACCGCGCATAGCTTAAACCACGGGGGTGAAACGCTAGTACTAAAATTGGAAACACCAATCTGTGGTCACACACCTGGAAAATGGCCGCCAATGCAGCTAGCGTCTGACAGATTACGTTCGATATCTGTCATCGGCGAAATCCGCGAAATTGAAATAACCTCAAACAAAATGCAAACATGAAAATTTGGTGAAAGCGAAGATGAATAGATGTATGTGGATTTCGTTGTTTTTCAGATAGAGAGTATATGTTATTCAATTCTTTATCGAGGAATCATGTACAGAATTGTATTGTATAGAAATAATAGGTAACGTATGCACGTACGAATGTTCAAAATGATTCAGAAGTTTCTGATAATCTAGAACTCTATCGATTTTGAAAATTTTAAGGATTTTGATATCATTACAGATGGTACCATTGGAATTAATTTTGCTACTGTATAACTGGCAGGTTATTCTTGGAGAAAACAGAATTGGCTGATTGGAATAAATTTAAACGAACTTTGGAAACCGACCGAATCACAAGTTACATTTTCACTTTCCTATTATTTGAGTAGAATAATAAGAAGAAATGAGATTTTCTCTTCCTTATTAATTTCATATATCAATAATGGAACCATTATTCATTAATTACGGTGAGGTGATTTATGCTACATTGGAATTATTATATGTATTTGAAATTTTTTTTTCATGCACTACTTTCATAAGCCAGAGGAAGATTTGATTTAGAATAGGGTTTTCAAACCTGTGATCCTGTAATTTATTTCTAGAAATATGCCCATTGTTGATTTTGTTTGGATGTACTTATTTAAGGTCTTCCGAATCTGAATATTGTTATATTATACAGGGGAAAATTTATTTTTAGCATATGAATTGATTTGATATCATTTTTCTGTAAAAACATATGTATTTTATGTAAATATGTATAAATATTTTATTTTGCACATAACAATTTGTGACGAATGTAAACTTTGAAATTTTACTGAGCACTATAGACATTCATTTCAATCATAATTTCAGTCAAGTTTCACTGTTGTCACTAAAACTGTTGTCATGCAAGGCTTTCGTTCTGGAAAGCATTATTTGATCCAGTGAACTGGTACCTGAACAAAACATGTCGTCAGTGATTTGACGATATTCCTATCTTCCAAACTTCCAGTGCCAATGCCTCTGACCTCATTTATTAAGTTATTAATATTTGACAGATGATGGATAATTTTTAAGTTTTCGAACTATGAGTTGTACCTTGAAAACAGATATATGAAGATCATGACATCAATAAATCTTCCAGTTGAAATTGGTCTTTGAAAAGAAATCAACCTATTTCCAAGTGTAAGGTTCTCGTTCACATTAAGGTTAAATATTAATAATGAGGACGTTTAATTATTTTTCAACGTCCTCATTATTTATATTTAATCATGTGTTCGAGTCTGAAATCAAAGAAATTAATTCTCTTCACTAATTTCAAATATTCCCGCCACATTTTTCATTCCCACACACCAGGAAAATGGCGGCCGCCAGCCATTCAACTGTCATTCGTGTTTCCATCGTTTTGAACCGCGTTTGCACTTCTCTAATATATATGTTCTGTGGCTTAAACCATTAGTCTAATTTTTGCGTGTTACCGTGTTACAAACGGTTATAAACGGTTACGAGATTTTTATCTTTTTTGTATTTTTTCATGAGCGGTAATAGAGGGGAAGGTGTTATAACGTAATAAGGCTACGTCAAAATACCTTTCCCTTTATTATCGTTCACGAAAAAATACAAAAAATATCAGAAACTCGTAACCGATTGTAACACGGTAACACGCAAAAATTGGACTATTGTTTAAACAGTTAAACCATATCTTATAATTGCTGTATGGGGAATGAGCCAATCAAAACGGAAGCTGGGCTTTGGTAACGATCCAGATTTGCGCTTGTGCGGCAATATTGAAAATAAAAATATTTTTTTTAATTTTATCTCTATCTGACACATCGTATTATGTTGTGAAACGTATGTCATTCTTAATTTCATGTGAATCAAAGATATTCTAAAAATGTTTTATTTTTTAACCGGAAACGGTGCCTCCAGCAAGAAGTCAAGAGACCGAATTTGCTCCTAATTAAATAAGGATTTGAGTAGTAATTTCTAACGTCGAAAAAACCAGTGGCGTATCATTTTTTTATCTGAAAATATTCAGTATCGCTGCAGTACGGACGCCACTGGTAGAATAGAAAAATTATGCAAAGTGTTCCTTGACGCTCATAAACTATGTCTCAAATTTCATACAAATATTTCAAGCAGTGTGAAAGATATTAATAAAAAACATTTTTTTTCTATAATTTCAACACACCATATCTCGGAGAGATGTTTATATGTCAAACTAGGGCTTATTTTTGATGTAGAATACGTGGTTTAAATTTCTTGGTTACGATCTGGACCACCCTGTATATCTTCCATGATACAAACACAAGATTGAAAACAAAATTTATTTAACAAGTCTTAAATCTCTCTATACATGGATAGTTTGTAATGTACAAAATTATATTTGGCAATTTTCAGTTATTTACATTGGCATGATCACTGAAATGGCTTGAATGATCTATTTTGCTTTATTTTAGAAACTCTTTTCTTTGCTTCTTCATATCCTTCCATCAAAGCAGCTAAATTCCTCATTTTTGATTCTTTCATTTGGAAAGTGTAGAAATTTTTGTTCTGTTTATTCTTCTCTTTTCGACTTAATTTTTCACTCAGCTTGGAAGCTATGCCTGGTTTTCTACCCTTTGTAGTCACAACAGTCCAGCCATCATCATCCATTCCATTTTTGTCATTCAATTCTTCCTCTTTTTCTTGTTCATTATACATTTGATATGCCTTCATAGTCTCTAAGGGCCCAAGACTATAAAATTCTTCAACTATTCCTTTAAGCGGAGAGTATTTTTCATCTGCCAATGTATTCAACATGTTTGCATTCATAGCTTTGAATAAACTCACTCTAGTTTCATACACAACATAAGCAGATTGGAATTCAATCATTTCAAGAACCATGTTTTCATCTTCCTTCTCAAAGGGCTTCTTTTTGTTAAGATTCACTGAAACAATGGGACCAAATTCGGAGAATAATTTCTTGACATCATTTTCATTCAAGTATAATGGAATTCTTGTAACAAAAAGTGTTCGTCCAAGAGGTTTTGCTTCATCATAACTTGTAGGAGAATATTCTTTGATGTGAATGGTGTTTGCACTAAACTCCTTGTCAAATTTGAAAGAAATAGCTGGAACAGATCATGGTTATCATATGGAATTTCAATAAATATGAGATTGTCTACCTTTCACATCACTAGGTATTGTTCCAGTCATTTTGGCCTAGAAAACCCTGGAAATAAACATCAATTGAAACCAGAAAATGAAAGAAATTATTATTAGTGATAAGAAGTTTCTATCAGAATATTGAATCACCAAGGCTTAGTCTGTAGAGGTGTCAGAAAATAATAAAATTAAAATATTCATCATCTAAAATTTCACTGGATAAATCTCATAGAAGGACAATTAAAAGTTGGATGGGGAAGATACTCACATATATATTTTCAAAATAAGAGCAGTATCTTCAATGTCTTCTTTGCCTGAAAAAAAATTGGAAATTAAACTGGAAATATACTATTCTCCCAAAAATTATTCAATTTTTTTTTTTCAGAATTCTTTTATCACCAATAGTATATGTCTGAAGAGGTGTCAGAAAAATTTATTTGCAAACTCATCATATTGAATTGATCTCAGTTACTCAAACTTTTATTAATTTTCGGGAATCTTTATATTGAAATAATCTGACTTGTTTAAACTTTGGAATATTAGCAGAAAATCACTTACTTCTTTTTCAAAATTGAGTTCAATAGATTGCCTTCGCTTCAAGTCTTTCTGAAAATGAATTCTCAGTTAGAGCAGGGAATACTTGTTCGACATCATAAAATTGATTCAAGAATTATTCAGAATAATTCATCACCAAGAGTTTGTCTGTAGAGGTGAAGGAAATTGAAAAAAAAAATAATATTATTTAATTAAATAAAATTGAAATACAATGTGTCTTCGAAGGTGAGTCTTTATTTTTAACAGAAAGTAGAACTCATTAAAATAAACTATTTAATAGAAAACGTTCACATAAAACTCATGAGATGGCGAAGTTATTACCTCTATTCAATGAAATGAAAAGTACAGATTTAATTCCAACTGCTATGTGAAAATGTTAGGCATTCTTGAATATTTTCTGCACCCTTACAACGAACTCTAGGATCGGCTCCCTTCATATCGGGATGTATTTAAATGATTATATTTTTAACTTCTTTATATTGAAATTTATATGTGTATACTCCATTCACTTTTATAAAGTATCGCGGTTGGCCATGATTTAGGTTTATCAAGTTTTTTCCCCTAGAACAGACGCAGTTTGGCACTCGTGAAAATTAAGCGACATTGCCAGGTCTACTTTCTATTTACTCTTTGTAAATGGAGTTAAGGCCGTATGACATTATGTAGTTTCCGATATAGTTTTCTGTACAGTTTTCAATGTCGACAAAAACTGTACTGTTTTCTGTACAAGAAACTTTATGTCCATTAAATTGTGTATGACACTATGTAGTTTTTCGATGTTGAAATCAAAGAATACTTAGGTATTCTGTGATTGAAATGAACAAAAATAACGCCTCTGATTGGTGGTAGAGCAGTCAAGTCATCTGTCATTGTCAATGTCAATTGATATTTCAAAATTTCAACGTTCAACCATGTCTTGGACGAAAGTTGCTGCCCTTAAGCCATAGACAAACTACCTTAAGCTCATAGAGCTATATGGACAACATCCAAATTTGTACGAAGTTACATCTACAAAGTACAAGAATTTTATATGCTAATGGATCTTCTTGCAAAAGCTCATTGTTCAACAAATTTAACACATTCGAAGTGGAACGACTTGTTCTCCTTTGAATCCAGGGCCTAATCCATATTCGTTTTGGCTTTTTCCGAGAATTATCTTTGCTAATAGTTTTGAATATCATTGTATATCCAACTACAGCCGCAGCACATGCGTTTAACTCCATAATAACAGGAAACCGAATAAAATAATTTCATTTTCAACTAACCAAGGAATGACATATAGGTTAGGCTAAACATAAACACGACAAAATGTGACACCGACACGATATTTCATCATTGCGCAGAAACTAGCGCATAAACTGTACAGAAATATGATGCGGAATGGTATTTCTGTACAGTATTCGATATCGAAAACTACATGCTCGTATGACACTATACAGTTTTTGTCAACATTGAAAACTGTACAGAAAACGATATCGAAAACTACATAATGTCATACGGCCTTTAGTTCTTCGAAGATTTAACTGTGGCGCAGGTTTCGTAGAACTACTACATTTTCATACTGGAGTATTTCAGGTTGTGCAAAAATGTAGTTAAATCATAAATGTCTTCTGAATTCACATAATATTTTCTCAAATTCATTAATTTCCCAAAGTAAAGGAACATTTTGATAAATACGTAATTACTACGATTTTTTAGCAGAAACGGCAACGTTGTGGGCGTATCTGACAGTGCAATGACCATAACCTAACATTTTCGAAATATATACGGTGAAATGTGTCAAAATTTCATGGCAAACCGCGATACTTTATAAAAGTGAATGGAGTATATATGTGTTTTTCGGTTAAATGGAGTAAAAAATCAAGTTGTGCGCATGCGTCAACTGGAAATTCAGAAATTGCGGAAAACATAGAGGTTATGTTTAGGAGTTACATCAGTTACAACACCTGATGCGAAGCTGAGGAGGTCCACTAGTATAAATATAAAATTTTTGGGTAGGCCCGGACCTTAACCGCTAGAACCGCCACTGTTTGAGAGCCAACAAGAATATTGAATGGTCTGCCTATTTACTACTTAGTGATAATAAAATACCATATACTCTTTATAGTAACCAATAAGGGCTGTGATTTAATTGAATCAGATGAAATAATAAGTAGAAATCTCGGTAGAAATACAGTCGAACTTCGATAACTCGAATCATGATCTGCCAAAAACAAAGTTTGAGTTATCAAGACTTCGAGTAAATGAATAACACCAATCTTCAATCTTGGCGCTGTTGCCAACCAATTTGATTCAAGTTATCAAAAATTCGATTTATCGAAGTTCGACTGTATTTGAAGAATACTCACTTGCCTTGGGGATATTTTCCTGATCTGGATTATCTGAAAAATTATTTTGAAATCAAAGCAAGCAAAGAACAAGGTGAAATAAGAAATGATATGATTAGTTTCCATTCAGAATAATTTCATCACCAGGATTTTGTCTGTAGAGGTGTCAGAAAATGTATTGAAATAATCATCATTTTTAAACTCTTCGTGATGCACATATTGGACAATTACAAACTCTCCAATTCAAAAATGGAAATATGAAAGAGATCCATGTCCACCAAACCACCAGAACTCTATCAAGGGTGTTTGTCGTATTTAATTTACTTGAAGAAGTGGTTTGCTTGTGTATTTGTTGAATGAATGACGGGTATACAGGGTACAACAGACTTGATGTGAAATATTTAGAGATATGATAGTACAGATAATTTCCAACAAAATATAATTTGAAATTTTCCTATCCTGATCCAGAAAAGAGCAATATGTATTAAATACTTGATTCAACTTGATAGTGAGAATTCGGGATGCCGACTGATTTTTTCGCCATAATTTCTGAGTATCTTGTTGTCTTTCGGTTCAGTTAATGCGCTCTTTACTTGAGCAAGATAGGAAAAAATGAAAAAAAATATTGAATATTGAAATACACGTGCTTTTTAGGTTAAATTCTCTCACCTCACACCTGATATTTTCAGAAACAGAACACCAATCGTAGAGCTATTATCTATTATTTCACAACTTCAAACATTATTCAATTTAACGATTTTGTTTGAACATTTTCTTTCTCAAGTCTCTGCAAGAACCCATAAATGCAGCTTGAAGTCTTGAAGCAAAGACTCTTGAAGACCGCAAAAATTTAATGTAAATTAAACTGCTTACAGTGCTTACTGCACACTTCATTCGTTTGTTTTTCTATGCTGCACACAGACTACATACTCTACAGAACATCTATGCAGAACATTTCTATGATCTTTCTGCTGAACGCAAGCGCTACCAGTCACAGATCATGAGATGCTACTGGCCGATTCACAAATTGACGTAACTTATGCCCTTAACCATTGTTTACAATGCCTTAACTTATGCCCTTCAAATTTGTTCTCTTTAAGGGAATAAGTTAAAGTTCGGGTATAAACCATAGCATGAAATTTCTATCTTTCAACTCTTAAGGGTCGTTTATACTGGCCCGTAACTTATGCCCTTAAAATTTGTTCTCTTTAAGGGAATAAGTTAAAGTTCGAGTATAAACCATAGCATGAAATTTCTATCTTTCAACTCTTAGGGTAAGGGAAAAGTTTAAGTTACGGGCCAGTATAAACGACCCGTTAGGGTAAGGGAAAAGTTTAAATTACGGGCCAGTATAAACGACCCGTAAGAGTCAAGAGAAGTGTTCTTTATTTTCATGGAAATATATAGCAACACAAAAAGATTTACATCTGCCTAAACTATAAAAATATTGTTCGTGGTTGTTCGAGAAACACTTAACGAAAATCTTTTCAGCAAGTTTTCTCCGTCTATAGTTTATCCATGCTTTTCGTCAGTCCAATTTTTCCAATACAGCGAAGGCATTAGTGATACAGAGTGTTAAAACCTCTTTCTCACGAAATTCATGAAAACGTACAGACCAGTTTTTATTTGTCCTTGAAGAGCAATGAAATCACTGCAGTTACAATTGAATACAATTTCTTTCAGTACTAGTACTTCTGTACTTAGCTTACTTACAGTGTTCTATAATCAATCCAATGGCCTAAAATTATATATAACATTAGCATTAAAACATGAATCCCTTTGCTCAGATACTTCACCTTATTTAATTTCTGTCTTACAGAAAGTTAAAGGCACAACTCAGTACCTTGAATTACGATGATCAATTTCATAATCATCTTGTTGATAATTATGGTATTAACCTTACACAGCAGTTAAAACTACACCAGAAAATATGTCTCAATAAACAACACGCCTTGTAACCTAAAACATGATAACTTTGTGAATAACACTTCTCAACAATTTTCATTTAAATACTAATTTATCTGTTCAGAACTTAGACAAAGGTCTGAGGTTCAGAAACTATAAAAACTTCGAAATATCACTCAAGAATAGGTACCTGGATATGAAACAAAATATTATAGCTCAAAAGTCCGCGAAACTTAGAACACCTCAAAGCATTACTGGTTTCGTCGTTTGGAATTTCTGCCGAAAGAGGGCGCTTTGATCTTTGGATTCACCAATTGTCAGAATGCGAAGTCCATTCCTGCAGCTTGAAACTTGAAATTTTTTTCCTTCTATGTTCTTCATGTCACAAGCATAATGGCGGACATAAAGTTTGTCTGTGATCCTTTCAAGTTAACGCTCGAGGTGGTATAAACGTGGTTAGTTCCTTTGTAAGTTGATATTCTCTATATCTGTATACTTTAAATATATATTTGTGTATATCGTGAGTATAATTATCAATATTAATTTCAGTCGAAGATATTTCCAGTATATCATTTTGTTGATTTGAAAATGCTACTTACGATGTCGGGTGCACGTGTTAGTTTATACAATGGAGCATGGGCGCTTGTTCCAAATATCCCTTTGCTATGATGAAATATTCAATTTTCTGACACCTCTTGGCAGAATCTTACTTTGTTGAGAAATTTAAACTGAGAAGCTTCAATCTCTTACCATATTTCGATAGTTTATATTTTAGGTTACTATATGAATTCTTCTTTCAGGGGTTAAACATGGTTGACGATTTCGATGATCTTCAAGGAACCGTCGGGGGTCTGCAAATTGCGGAACTCCCCGAAATAAAATTGTTCGGCCGTTGGAACTGTGAGGACGTTCAAGTGAATGACATCTCTTTACAGGTATACTCAGTTTTAAATTCTTCCTTATGAGGATTACCTTGAATACAATGAAATATTTTATAAAAGAAACCTAATTAAGCATGTTGGGATCCCTGAAGTCTCCAAGTAGTGATGTATATAAAGTGAATGCAATAGCTATTCTAATTTGGGTTATCTCAAATATGGAGCAATATGTCGAAAAATATTTTAAGGGATTTGCAATGATGAATATTTGAAATTTTCTGACACCTCTTCAGACAAAGTCTTTGGTGATAATTCTATATTGAATCTGATAAAAATTCTAGTCCATTTTATGCTAGATCATAAAGGTTCTAAATTTTAATAGTTAACTTACTATTTTTAGGATTACATCGCTGTAAAAGAAAAAAATGCCAAATACCTACCCCACTCGGCTGGAAGGTATGCCGCCAAACGATTCAGAAAAGCTCAGTGCCCCATTGTAGAGAGACTTACAAATTCTCTTATGATGCACGGTAGAAATAATGGAAAAAAACTTATGGCTGTAAGGATAGTCAAACATTCCTTTGAAATCATTCACCTATTAACTGGTGAAAACCCGCTGCAGGTAAGCACCACTCCTTGTTCTGTTTCAGGAATATTAGAATTTTGAATGATGAATAATAAATTTTCTGACACCTCTTGGCAGAATTAAATCTTGTTGATCACTTTTTATACTCTGAAGTAATAATTTGTATGATGTAAATAAATAATGTCCTTAGACTTTCTTGATGGAATTTTATTTCACCAGGTTCTTGTTTCCGCCATCATCAACTCTGGACCCAGAGAAGATTCCACTCGTATCGGTAGAGCCGGTACTGTTAGGAGACAAGCTGTTGACGTGTCTCCTTTAAGAAGAGTAAATCAAGCTTTATGGTTGCTCTGTACTGGAGCTAGAGAAGCAGCCTTCCGTAATATTAAAACTATTGCTGAATGTCTGGCTGATGAGCTCATCAACGCTGCTAAGGTGAGCTGACTGATTTCTTTTTCTGCTAGTAGTCCTTTCTAATACTGTCTTGTATAAAAATTTACTTGGCAGCTTCGCTTTAGGACAAAATTATTTTGTGTATTGTACTTCTTTCTTGGAACTAGGTCATATTCTTTTTTCCAATAGTGCAATATTCTACATGTTTGGATCAAAGTATATTATCATATTTATGTAGATTCTGTTACATGTATTTCATAAATGGAATTTTTGCAGGGATCATCAAATTCCTATGCTATCAAGAAGAAGGATGAATTGGAGAGAGTGGCTAAATCTAACCGTTAATTTTTTATCTGTATGATAATATAAGGAATAAAGTGTTCTTATTCCAGATGTGGATTCAATTATATCATTAAGTTAAATGTTAAATTATTCATTTTTTTGGGGTCTGTTGAGGGTTAACTGAGATTTTTGTTTCATTCAGAAGTAAAAACTTCCTCATAGATTTTCACCCCAAGAAAGGGGTTTGTATTTGAGTGAACATTTATTAAATCATTCATATTAACAATACTATTAATATTAAGTACTATTCTAAATTCATGACTCCTGTTTCTTTTTTGTTCAGCATTCTTCGATTTTCTTGTTCTTGTCGCGTGGCTCTATGATTTGTTATGAACCCAGACTAATAAGGTTAGGAATTAACATGCCACTTCCTGGTCATATGAGTTCCACAATTTGGAAGCATTGTTCTGTTTCGGTTCGTTAAGTTAGGAAAAGTAATTTTTTGGTGGAACCCATGGTGAGTATCTAAATTCCAATCACTATTATTGGTCCTCGAAAGCGTGACTTCGTTCTTCCTAGGGTCAGAAATAGGCGTTTTCAAGGTCTAATCTCGAAGGATCTAATAACTTCGCCATCTTGAAAGTTTTTTAAGGGTTTTTTTTGTGAAATGGTTATATACTCCATTCACTTTTATAAAGTATCGCGGTTGGCCATGATTTAGGTTTATCAAGTTTTTTCCCCTAGAACAGACGCAGTTTGGCACTCGTGAAAATTAAGCGACATTGCCAGGTCTACTTTCTATTTACTCTTTGTAAATGGAGTTAGTTCTTCGAAGATTTAACTGTGGCGCAGGTTTCGTAGAACTACTACATTTTCATACTGGAGTATTTCAGGTTGTGCAAAAATGTAGTTAAATGTCTTCTGAATTCACATAATATTTTCTCAAATTCATTAATTTCCCAAAGTAAAGGAACATTTTGATAAATACGTAATTACTACGATTTTTTAGCAGAAACGGCAACGTTGTGGGCGTATCTGACAGTGCAATGACCATAACCTAACATTTTCGAAATATATACGGTGAAATGTGTCAAAATTTCATGGCAAACCGCGATACTTTATAAAAGTGAATGGAGTATACTTCCTGTACACGATAAAACCATGGCCTTATCGTTTTTCAGCTCGACACCTTCAATAATTTTCATTTTGCCCATGAATAAAACCTCAGCGTGTATGCAGCTTTGTTGTCAGAAAATATTTCTTTTTGAACTTTTTTAATATCGAAACCAAAGAGACATTCTTTGAATTACTCTCGCGGAAATATACTGGGTGTACCGTAAAGACCACGTCAAACGGAAAGTAGATCAGAATGTGCTCTACCTGATGTGAAAAATCGTTCATATGAAAGTCTCACAGTTTTCGAGATATTTGATGTTTTATGAAAATGTTGAATTTTTACACTTAAAATGGTTTCTCTCCTGCGGAAGCTACAATTGAATACTTTTTGAATCAGTTTTTTCCGTATATATTTTTATTCAATGAAAAATAGGACAAAATATTATACAGGGATTCTGAAATAGTAATTTACGTAACAAGTCCGGAAAATAGGGTTTTTTGGACGAATAGACAAGATTCTAGGACGAGCCGGAAGCGAGTCTTGGAAGTCTGTGAGTCCAAAAAAACTATTTTCGGGAGTGTTGCGTACAATATTTTTTCGGCAAACGTAGAATTATGAATCAATGAGAAGACATTTCTTTATTAAGTATACTTTTTTATTCTTATTTGACTTGACCCTTTAGTGCCCAAATATCGAAAAAAGTTGAATTAACAATTTTTTTTCCTATTTTTTGTTTGTAGATGGCTTTGGAATACCACTCAAATTTTTCCAGAATTTTTTTCTCATATTTGAAAAAAAAAAAAACAAAAAATGGACTTCTGAGTACCGTCAGGAATAATATCATTCATAGTGTCAATAAACCGCTCATTAACTCAAATGTTTTATTCCCTTTTATCATTGAATTTTTTTACAAAATAAAAAATTCTTATACTAAGTAGCTACTAGAAAAATAAAAATATTGTCACCATGTATCTAAATCAGTCCATTTCATGGTACTCAAGGAAACAATTTTTTTTTTGACGTAGTTTTCTCGAATTTTTTTCTTTTATTTTTCCTGAATATTCACTAGTTTCGGAGGGTGGTAACCGCTGTAGATTAGTTAGTTCAATAACTGGATGAGACTGTTCTGGAACGTCAGAACAATTCATATGAGGATTTTGAACAACACAGTCAGCAACATCTTCATCATTGTTGTTATTTGTATTGAATCTATAAAATCATTGTTCAAATCTAGATTCACATTTTCAGAGTCACTCTCTTCTTCATCTGTAAAAATATTATTATCTAGTGGTAAGTCTTCGTTGAGTATCTCATTTGCAAAGTCCTCCATTTCTTTCGATGAGAGTGGTCTCTTATTCCACCATTCAATTTTTTTGGTTTCCATATTTCCTGACGGTACTTCTGCGTCCTGATGAGAAATGGGAATTATCTAATCAAAAAGATGTTCGAATGTTTATTTTTCAAGCATAAACTTACTTAGTATAGCCACCAGCAACAATATTCACAAAGGAAAAATATCAGAATATCGATAACCAAATGCAGAGACGAATACAAAACAATGATTTGAAAACGTCAGATCACACTGGATCTAATGCTGGCCATACACGAAGCGACCGATCCGAGCGTTTTATGACATTTTATGATACCTCGAGCGAAAAGAGTCTCTGTGATTAGTCGGGGGCTCATTAAATGTCATAAAAGGCCATAAAACGCTCGGATCGGTCGCTCCGTACGTGTATGGCCATTGGCCAGCATTACAGCGTACAAACAAGTACACTAAGCTTTCAGAGGGCGTGGCGGAAACTATCGATATATATATATACTCCATTCACTTTTATAAAGTATCGCGGTTGGCCATGATTTAGGTTTATCAAGTTTTTTCCCCTAGAACAGACGCAGTTTGGCACTCGTGAAAATTAAGCGACATTGCCAGGTCTACTTTCTATTTACTCTTTGTAAATGGAGTTAGTTCTTCGAAGATTTAACTGTGGCGCAGGTTTCGTAGAACTACTACATTTTCATACTGGAGTATTTCAGGTTGTGCAAAAATGTAGTTAAATGTCTTCTGAATTCACATAATATTTTCTCAAATTCATTAATTTCCCAAAGTAAAGGAACATTTTGATAAATACGTAATTACTACGATTTTTTAGCAGAAACGGCAACGTTGTGGGCGTATCTGACAGTGCAATGACCATAACCTAACATTTTCGAAATATATACGGTGAAATGTGTCAAAATTTCATGGCAAACCGCGATACTTTATAAAAGTGAATGGAGTATACTCATTGGATCATGAATGGTACTGGAATATATCGTCAGGCCGCCGAGCCTTCGTTTGCATCCTGTGTAGTTTTACGACGCGTCAAAAGTGTTGGTACACAGGAGTACCGTCGGGCACTAAAGGGTCTGAACAGAATTGTCATCCGTTATTTCGTTGCTATTGTGATGATCATAACAACGACGTGAATTTTTGATATTTTAAGAAAAAGCGTCCGGGAAGTGGGTACATCCCGGACGGTTGCCGAAAAAAAAATTAAAATATATGTTTTGAAGGAAGTGTTTTTTTGTACTGAATTCTATCTGACGTAGTATAAAAAAAGACTAGACCTTTTCTGCATATTACGTTGAAAAGTTGCCCATTTTGTGAGGATTCCGAGAAGGTAAAATACAGGTGATAACTTTCTTCAGAAGAAACTATATTCGAATGTTTATCGAAAATGGAGCATTTCTGTGAAAAACTGAACCTTTTCCATAAATACTTTCATTTTGCACTTCCTGCTGAAAATAATCAATCAACAAATTTTTTCAATAATATCCTTTGGACTGATGAGTCTTCCTGTACTCAAAGCGGGTATATCAATCTGCATAATCTTCATAGTTTGGAACATCGAGAATCCGCACAATATAAGGCAAGATAGATCCCGATATCGATTTACGGTGAATTCATGGACTGGAATATACGATGGAAAAATAATCGGTCCGACAGAATTGCCGCAATCTTCAAACGACACCAACTATATGAATTTTCTAAGGAACAGTGTACCCTTACTCTTAGAAAATATACCACTGGAAATGCGACGTATTCTATGGTTTCAACACGATGGGTGCCCAGCACATACTACAGTCGTCATGTTAGAGAATATTTAAACCAAACATATCTTCACCGGTGGATCGGAAGGCCCGTGAACTTTTGTGGCCTCCCCGTTCACCAGACTCAAATCCTCTGGATTTTTTTACTGCGGTTTAAAAAAAAATGAAATTCATTCGAATCCCATAAGAGATGAAGCACAACTGAGGAACCGCATTCGTATTTCAGCAGCCAAAATAGCGGGGAGAAGTTTGTATGGTTTGAAAAGTTCATTTCTCAATAGATGCAGGGTATGTATTAGCGAAGGGGGTGGTCATTTTGAGCAGTTGCTCTTATAAGAATCCTGAATTTTTATTATTGATATTTTTATAAAGTTTCTTCACAATAGATTTTTTTCGGAATCCTCACGAAATGCGCAACTTTTCAACGTTATATGCAGAAAAGGTCTAGTGCCTTTTTTTATACCACGTCAGATAGAATTCAGTACAAAAAAACACTTCCTTCAAAACATGTATTTTAATTTTTGTTTTCAGAATCCCTGTATAATACTTGTGCTATTTTTCATTGCATGAATTGGAGTAATCATTCAATAATATTTACGGAAAAAAACTGATTCGAAAAGTATTTAATTGTAGCTTCCGCAGGAGAGAAAGCATTTTAAGTGTAAATATTCAACATTTTCATAAAACATCAAATATCTCGAAAACTGCGAGACTTTCATATGAACGATTTTTTCACATCAGGTAGAGCACATTCTGATCAACTTTCCGTTTTCGTTTGACGTGGTCTTTACTGGACACCCTGTATAGAGCAACAGGTGCCAACATTTATTCAGACTTCAGAGAGATCATGTTCGCCAAATTGAAAAGAAAAGGAACGTGGTACATTTTTCCTTCTCATTTTACAATCTGGGTGGAATATCCCAAAGTCGACGTTGAATGGAAAATTAGATATCGATCGATATCTGTCGTGCATTTTGGAAGAAAGTTTTCTTCACTGTTCATTCAATCACCTAGAGGGGAGTCTTTTCTGAAGATGGATAGAAGTCGGTCATTAAGGGCCGTAAGATCGATCGCAGTTTAAACCATACTGATGGTTTAAACTGTTGATTAGAAGGGGCGTTACACAGTTTAAACCCTACTTACGGTTTAAACTGTGATTGATCTTACGGCCCTTATAGTCATTCCGTAATAATGCACGACAGATATCCATATCTTGACGAAAAGATTTTCCATCCAGCGGCGTCGACTTTGGGATATTCCGCCCTGATGAGTCCTAAATAGGAGGAACCTGCAGTCGGTGCGATTCAGTTGACGGTGGACTATTCGGTCTGGTAGACCTAGTTCGTATTCACATTTCAATTTGTCATTATTTATATTGGCAAATGATTTGTGTCTTATTTGTTTCATCTGTAAGTACCTGCTCCGCTCAATTTTGTACACGTTCCTCCTTTTCTCTCATTGATTGTTCTTAATAATTGTTGTGAATTTTAGGTACCTACAGTGCATCCCAAATTCGCTGTCCCCGAAACCGTTGGAGATAAAAAATTTTATGTATGGAATTTATGGTCTAGTTTTTCATTGTCTAATTCAAAGATGCTTTCAGTTCTTTGGTTTATAAAAAACTTTGGAAGTTACAGGGTGATTTTGAAATTATGGCGTTTTCGCGCATACTGTGTATCTCGACAACCTCTTACGATATTTTCAAGATGAAAAATGTCTTTGATATATTTTTACGCAGAATTCATTGGCGTACACAAACAATTTTGATGGGCTATCGTTTTTGAGTTATAACCCAAAGAAATTGTTTGTGTACGCCAATGAATTCTATATGTATATTTATGTACTTTTTTGCTAGTTTTATTGTTATACTTTCTGCTTGTTGACTAATACTGTAATTTGCATTCATAGCAAACCTAGCTGTTTGTTTATGGTCTACAACTCTATGCAAATTAAGAATGGTATTCATATGTGTCTCAAGACGAGGCTTGATTGCATAGTTTATTGTCCTTTAAGGTTGTGTGCGAGTATGAAATAGGGTACACAAAAACAGATTAAAATAAAATCACATCAATAGGTCTTAAATATATTCAGGAGACTTTGGTGTGGCTCAGCCTTAAGTACAACAGACAATTTGCTCCTAAATTTTTTATCATATTTCATCACCATAACCGTCGACTCGGAAGCGTCGTAGCGATTTGGATGGGTTCTTGAACATGTGTTGCGAATACTTTGTTTCATTGAATTATAGATACACCCACTACCCCTGGCGCCGATTAGGCCTTCGCTGCTAATACCCTATTCTTGGGTGAAATGGTAAATCAATATTTTCTTTGACAGTTTCATAGAGGATTTTGTTTGGTTGGGCTTAAGCTCTGGTTTTAGTGAGGTTTAGTCAAGAAAATTGAACATTCACTGTTTTTATTCATGATATAAACAACTTGCTTATTCATGAAGAAAAAGTATGTATTCACTTTTCCTTCCAACAAAAAAACAATTTCATTAATATTTGTTGGTTTCACCAATTGAATCAGTTTTGATCCTCTTGAAAATTAAAAAAAATCAACATACCTTGTTCTTCTGCATTACTTTGGCCTGTTTGAATAATGTTTTTAATGTTAAGTTAAATAAAGGGATGTGTGTGGAAGGTGTAGGTACTCCTAATGAGTTTCATGATTTGAAAGATTATATACATTTATAGATGGCTGATTTCTTTTCTTTGAGAGTGTATTATCTAGTTCTAGTAGAATATTATAATACTACAATGGGGTTTTCACAGTCGTTTCATTTGAAAATGGAAAATGTCAATGAATTACCTGATCGAAGATTGCACCATATCGAAAATTTTAACAACACTAAAAAAATTACAATTAATTTAATACCTTCATAAATTGTACATACAATACAAAGTATTGAGTCAAACATGGGCGTCATCATAAGTAAAACAAACATACTTATGATTTAGTCTAACTACACTACGAAGAACTATCCAAACTGCATACTGTTTCATTTTTAAAACACAAATTTCAACAATTACAGTGACAACTAGAACATTCATGATTATTTGGCTTAATCTTAATGATAATAATAAATAATGAGCTATCTAGTGAAGATGGATGTCAGTCAGTGTTGGTCCTTATTGCTTGTTGGACGGTTGTGTCCAAAGCTCTGTTACTCATAGAGGCAATCGTCAAAACACTAGAAATTAAAAAAAAATATTTTGCATTAGAATCCTCACATTTATAGGACTTGTCGATTTATGATAGTGGATAGTGTAGTATTCTGCCCTATATCTCAGTTCTTATAACTAGGGTCACTCAGTATACCACTAAGAAAGTCACAGGAAAACACAGTATACTTTTATTTCCGCTCACCGCCGAAGATACAATCTGAATGCCAGCTCTTCGATACACCCCGATGATATCGAATCCGCTGATTCATCATACTCGTTCCTTCTACGGAAACCGATATGTATTTTATTGTTCAACATCTCCTACCAATATGGGTATTATTCATATAACAGATATGATAGCTCCTATGGTGGCGGATATATGCAGTTCAGAGACATCAAGCGTTGTAGACCAGTATGATTTCGATTGTTTGAAAATAACAAAATAACGGATGACAACAATTTTACCACCTAGACAAGCCTGATGAGTGTGAAATTGGAATGAAGAATACCTGCAACATGATTCCATCTCATCGATAATTGATCAATTCTAAATATCACTTTTGAAACTGAATTCATAGCTCAGTTTGGTATAATTATTAATTATATTGATCGGTTGTTCACACATGAAGGTTACCGAAATTCTGAACAAATGCCATCAAAATAAAGTACCATTTAATTGACTCCCTTTGAAATTTAAGATTCTTAAGTGGGTTAATTTCAAATTCAGTCAATAGACCTGTATAGGCGTTTCCCAGAAAAACTTCTATTGGAAATATTCCATGCGGACTGTAGAATGCGTGTGATCATATACAGGCGTCCTATGAAACACTACACCTGAATATCCCCTATGAAAGAATAAGAAAGACTCAACAAGGCTCTAATTACACCTGCCTCAAACTTTACAATTGACTTCCTAACCACTTAAAGCGACTGGGTACATCGGCGTTCAGTAGACGAGTGAAGGATTTACTACTAGAAAAAACTATATAAGAGTTGAGCGAGTTTTTAAATTAATTCTAATTGTTGTAATTTTTAGCGTAGGTGTTGTATATGTTATCTAATGTGAATATACATACTTGTTTTGACAGGCCATGTAATTTTTGATGGTAAATATTTCTACATGTAATGTTCACTTTGTATGAATAAATTATTATTATTATTAATATTTGGTTTAATATGAATCTCTCAAAACATTCCTTTAACACGCCCATTTTTAGTTTGAGGAGGAAATCGATGTAAATCATTAGATATTTTGCAGGAATTTGGGGACAACTTACCAGAATGCCCAACAGTCAGGACTTCAATTGGCAGTGATCCTCTTCGCCGAGCCAGCAGCGCATCGGGATTTTCAGGTTTGCGAAGTAGAAGACGTGAGAAGGCCTCCGGACCAAGATCAGGCAACAAAACGGTCTCGGGCCCGCCCGAGCTCCGCCTGTACAACTGACGTTTGCGTCTACCCGCCTTGCCGTTGAGGCTAGTGTGCCTCGTGAGGGTCATTTCTGCCCTGTGCTCAGAACCTTTGGGGGGTAGGTCCATCGGTGCTGATCCGCGGCGTTGGTACTGCCAGAATGTGCGAGTTGTCTCGACAGGGGTTATGTTCACTACAGTCTCGATGTTTTCATCTTCAAAAGTATCTGAAACGAAGAAGATATAACCTCTTTAGATTCTTCAGATAGCGCCAAAAAATTTCCACTGGTGATTTGCGAATATTCTGCTCTCATTTATATTTTATTCTTATCTTTTTTGCTTTTGATAACCCGCCAGAAAAAAGAACGATTTTTTTATGTTTGGAATAAATTTGTTGGAAACATTCGATAATAAAAATTTCTGATTTTTAAGATTATACTAGCTGTCCTGGCAAACTTCGTTCCCTCTTAGAGGCAATAGATAAGCAGTTTTTGTTATACCACGTTTACCCGATTTCAGGAGATATTCAATAAAATATGCGAACATTGTCGGCATTGGCCATTCCCCCTCTTATCTACGGAGTTACTGAACCTAAGATTTCGAAAAGAATTTTGAATGTGGAGGTCTAACCATAGATAAAGAAAAAACTGCAGCGAAAATCCTGAGTCTTCGAAGTTCCATATAAAACATTATAGATACCTAGATACGATTCGTCAATTTTTACTACTCACAATAATGAGCAATTTCAACAGGTACTGAGCCTCTTCTCAAAGACTGGGAGCCCATGACAACTGATCCCCTGCCAGCAGGAGACTGATTATCATCTGTCCTTCCTAGAGGTAATGTAACAGGAACAGACCCTCTTCTCTTCGATGTCTGGAATGAATATTTTCGTAATAACGACTGTTTCAAAATAATGACCAAAAAGAACTTTATACCTCCTTGCGAAATTTAACATTATTTGTTTTTACTCACCCCTGAAGGAGGCTTTCTAGGGTCCACGTTTTCTTTCTCATATCTCTGTCCAGCCTCGAACAATTTCAAGGCTTTGCAAGCTTTTTCTTTGTCGTTGCTGTCAGTCTCTCTAGTCAAGAGTATTGACTTCGGCATGCTTGTTTGTGCTTTCTGTTGTTGTTGCTGCTGCTGCGACTGCTGTGGTTGATCGGGCAGAAGAAAATCTGGAGGTCTGCTATTGTTTGGACTCAGCACAGCTATGGATGGTATGGGATACTGCGGCGGAAGTCCAGATGATATGTTCTCGTGCGATCCTTGAGATGAATGTGAGTTGCTATCTGCTGGGAAATCAACATAGATAAAAGATAAATAGAAAACACACGCAGAAGATTTCAAAACAGATATCACTGGATTCCAGTGATATATTCCAGTTCATGAAGAGGAATACCAACTGTGTGGGTCAGTGATTATCAAAAGTAGAGGCCTTAAGCCCGTAGAAATCCAGTAACACTCAGTTTATCTATGGTCAGTTCACAGTTCACATTTTTGAAGCATTCGGCATTCATATTTACCCATATATCCAATGATTCCAATATAAGTAATGAGCCAATGAAAATTAAAGCCAGGCTTTGGTAACAATCCCGAACTGCGCATGTGCCGTATTATCAGGAATAAAAATAACTAACTAATTATTCTGTCTCTCTCTGACACATGTATTAGTCGTAAAACGTATGTCATCCATAACTTCATGTGTATACTTTCGATCATAACCAAACAATTTCATGTGATATTATTCCATGAGGCAATCCAAACCACGTGATTATTCCACCTCAAAAAACGTTTCTGACAAGTCGCTGGTTGCGCATATCATACATCAAATCAGTGCAGAATTAAACAAAGAATTCGAATATGTATAAATATATACAGGGTGTTACATCTGAAATACCGAAGTTTTATATTCGTTTCCGGTAGAACCGGAAGTCGATCCCGCTTGTATTTTACAATTTAAGTTTATGTACGTTAAAACGAAAATACAGAATCTTGAATTTGTATCAAAATTCCTTCCTCGAATACGCCTAATGAAACACTTAAAAAAACCACTCTGTATACGTGAAATATTTCCAGTATCAACAGAGAAAAAAGGTTCATCAAAATTAACCAGTTCTTTGGAATTATTGAATTCTCTTAATATTTCCTCAATTTCATTAATTTCCCAAAGTGAATGAACATTTCGATAAATACGTAATTACTACAACCTCAATTACCGCGTTCGGTATTTCTCCAATCCGGAGTGCAGCGAGAGAAAACGGAAACAGAACATTTTATAATTCGGACCTCTTTCTCTCTCTGGCTGAAAGATAAATAGGGAGATCCGAATTATAAGATGTTCTGTGTCCGTTTTCTCTCGCTGCACTCCGGATCGGTAATACCGAACGCGGTATAATGTAGAAAGCACTACCTACCTATGTTGTTTAGTTATCTGACAGGATAATGACTACAATCTAACATTTTCGAAATAAAGACGGTGCAATGTCTCAGAATGTCATGGCCAACCAGGATACATAGTGAATACAAGTGAATGGAGTATATTATGTATTTACCCCTGTCTTTGAATTTACGGACACAATGTCCAGAGAGGAATGATACTTTTCTCTATGCAGCTTGTCAGACATATAGTGGCACGGCCCCCCTAGAATTCACGAACAGACTTTGGAAAAATCGCCCTTGAATGGGGGGCCCATGGGGGGCAGTCTTATAATGAATTCCACGCTCTACACCTTGAAATATTCAAGAATATTACTCTCCCTCTGGCGCAGTCAGGAAGAAATAATCCAAAAAAAGTGATATGTTAACCTATATACCTGATATACATAATCATAATATATTGATATTGGTACAATAAAAAAGAACGCCACTAATGTTAAGTTAGAATAATCCAAGCATCTAATTTATTCGCTTAATGATGTTATTTAACAAACATAACTTCCACTGATTGCAAGTTTGAAATACTGAAAAGACCCTTCGAAATCAGTTGCAGTTTTAGTTTATAGGAACAGTTTTAATTTCCTGCAATTTCTAACTTTATACTGCATACGATGAGAAAGTTTGAATCTCTATAAAGTAGTAGAAGTTGAGTCGGCGGCTACATTGAAACTCCAAGTAACTTTAATATATGATGAAGGTAAATATTCGTGAAAAATCTCATTTAGTTCGGTAGTTTACTCGCTCCGTTTTCATTGAAACTTTATGTATCATCCAGAAATTCTGGTAATGGCAATTCCAAATAAATGGGTAAAATCCAGTTTCCTCCAGTTCGGCAGCTGAATATTTGGCGATACTCAGTACATTCCGAGGGTTCCAATTACATTAACATGTAACCTTCACTTAAGGAACAAAAATTATTTGTAGGTTATCTATGGTAATAATGTATAATGAGTTCATATTAGAAACACAAGACTATTTTTTATTAGGTCTGTTTTTTTCAAGGTCAGCATTTGCATCAGAATTCTCTTTTTTTTTCATAAATCTAAAGAGGGCTGCTGTCCAATAACCCCCCGCTAGTAACGTCAGTGTTACTGTTCGCCTAGAGTGGACAGCTCGCACTTCAGCTGGAGGTGACCAAATGGTGCGAAAAAGCAAGTAGAGGATAGCATCAAACATTTTATGTATCTCAGATGAATCGTTCTCGAGATGAAGAGGAAATTTCGATTTCTAGATGCAGTAGATAAATCGTTCCCAAGATAACGAGAGAATTTCGAATTAAAGCCCAGTGTATTGGTGCAATTGCCACCACACTGCTAATAATAAAAAGTAACGAAGAGATATTCAATTTTTTAAACAGAGTGCATGCCAAATATTCGAAACGCCCATTTTCAATTATGGATATTTTTCGGCTACTCACCTTCGAGCACTGCTTCAGGACAGGTTGTCATCTCTACAGTGGCTGACATGTACCGCATTCTGCTGTAAGGCTGTGGCGGTGGGAAAGTTTGCTGCCTTGTCAGGCACTTCGAAATCGGTGCAACCACATTACCCTGTAATACCGACGAAAGTTTTCCTAAAGCCGTACTGCTAGACATGGAAGCTATACTTGGTTCCGGTAGGAGATTTTCTGCGCTCATCGGCCTTTCCGGATCTTCATCACCGCCTAGAAAAGAGGTATAGTACGATTAAGTCTTTCCGACGAATCAAACTCATTCATCAAATCTGTCAATGTTTAAATTAATTCTTGTTTGCACCTTGGGAGCATGTGAAGTGTGTTGGTTTTAAGTCAACACCTAAATGTCTTTTCACACAGGTTAGGAGTTTAAGCATTATACTCATTCGATATAATTCAGAAAACATTATATTCATATGATGAAATGCATGAACGAAATACACTGCGCAAAAAAATTAACGCACATTATGGAAATCTCAAACTTATGTGTTCTCAATGATAATTATTTTTATCAGAATTATGCATGCATATGTTATCCACTTTCAACGTTTTTCTTCAATACAGATGTTTTCTCCCAGTAGGAATAAAAAAAGACGATATTATCAGATTTTGAATGTTTTGGCTCGATTCTGAAATCAGTTATCTCGATCAATTCTAGTGATCAATAGTTTTTCTTTCGTTTGATTTTCTACACTCGATCGCTATGCAACGCGAAACACGCAATTTGACCCAAGAGGAATGTGCCCGAGCGGTAGTTTTGCGAGAAGAAGGGTGGACATACACAAGAACTGCAGAAAGGTTTGGAGTTTCCCATACAAGTGTGTCCAGAATGTTGCAGCGATTCAGGGAGACAGGTATGAATGTCCGAAGACCAGGACAGGGTAGAGCACGGGTAACAACTGCCATTCAAGAACGTTACTTGAGAGTTTCTTCGTTGAGACAACGGTTTGCAACCGCTCGCCTCCTTCAAAATCAGCTTGAGCAAACTCATGAGGTGCAAATTAGCACTCAGACAATAAGAAATCTCCTCAGAGAATTTCATTTAAGGCCTCGTGTCACGGCAAGAGGCCCAGCTCTTACCCCAGCCCATCGAAGGGCGCGTTTGGATTTTGCGAGAGAGCATATCCATTGGGAAGAGGCCGATTGGGAAAGAGTTCTCTTCACAGATGAGTCTAGATTCTGCCTCTACCATGGTGATCGACGTTCCCTCGTATACAGACGTCCACATGAAAGATATGCTCAGTGCAATTTCCTGAATACTACTGGTTTCGGGGGAGGATCGATTATGGTATGGGGTGGAATATCTTTGACTGCTCGCACAGAACTAGTGGTCGTTGACAATGGAGCTATGAATGCTGATAAGTATATAAGAAACATTCTTGAAGAGCATGTAGTGACATTTGCCCCATACATTGGTGAAAATTTCATTTTTATGGACGATAATACCAGACCCCATCGTGCGCGCATCGTTCAGGAGTACCTTGAAGAGGTTGAAGTCTCTCGAATGGAATGGCCAGCAAGAAGAACAGATCTCAATCCGATTGAGCAGGTTTGGGACAACCTCAATAGAAGGCTGAGAAATTCAGAAAATCATCCAGCTACTCTTAATGACTTAGGAATCCAACTCGCAGAAATCTGGGAAGTATTAGATCAGAACATTTTAAGATCACACATTTTGAGTATGAACCGTCGTTGCCGAGCTGTAATTAACGCAAGGGGTGGAAATACCAAGTATTAAATCACTTATCAGCATTTCAGTATTTTGAAAATTGTTCATTTCTCTTCTTTCACATAAGATTCGGTGAAATCCTGAATTTTTCTTCCATTTAATGTGTCTTGTTTCGTTCAAAACCATCCCGAGAGAACATAAAAAATAAGTTATAAAGTCAATGTAGAGTTAACTTTCATTAAAATTGAGATTTTCAGAATGTGCGTTAATTTTTTTTGCGCAGATTCAGACTACCCAAATTGTCAATGAAAATGTGAATCTAATGAAAAAATGGTTGGCTCACCTGATGAGAGCCTAGGACTAGAGAAGGAAGACTGGGATCCAAATCTGAAGAGTTCATCTTCTTCTTTCAACCCACTTGAAGATTTAGAAGCTCTAGAATCGCTACGAATAGGACTGATAACGGTTTTAGCGGAAGAGGAAGAGGCATTGCGTGCTGCAGGAAGGCTCTCCCTGCGATATATTGTGCGCGGCATTGAGGGTTCCAGGTTTACTGGCACGGAATGCCTTCTTACGCCGAGGGTGCCCTCTAATGTTGGTACAGCTAATGATTGTCTTCTGGTGTCCCTAAAAAAGAAATTCAAAGATGCTCCATGACGAAGTTAGAAAATTTGAATGTTGCAACCGAGAGCAGACTCACGTCATAGTATTATTTTAGTATAGATGCATAGAAACCATGGTGTAACAACTCCTGATTAAAAATCGTAACCAAAAATTGTAGCACTCTAGATTGCCGATCGGGTCCTACATTCGGAATAATCCGCAAAATTTCACGGTTGTGGCGCTATTGCGGCAATGGAAAACGACGCGACCCCTTTCGGGAGAAATGAAACGTTGGACCTCATCACAGATTTTCGCTCGATAAGAAAGTCTTAATTAAAATCTAATCAGTGCCAACACCAGGTATTCTATGCATCTATATTTTAGTCTTTTCACTAATAGGAGATGTGGCTTTTATAGCGATTTATGAGCTATCGCCCTGAAACTGAGTATATCTGCCAATTGCAACTGCTGGAAATATTTCTCACCTGTTAGGATGAGGTATGAAATCCATAATGCTTGTAATCTCGGATGAATGCTTAGTTGCCTCTTCGTCTTCACTGATTTCCGGTTCAGCGTCCGATAATTCAGTCTGGGTTTCTTCCGCTTGCTCAACCTTTTCCTGACTTTCCCATCGCTTACGATTGGACTCTAGCAAATTCATCATCCTGGTCGACAAATTGCTCTGTAAGAAACGATGCCATTCGGCGAATAGTGGGGCTGCCACGTACTTGAAGAAACCTGAAATGAAATTTTGGCCAATCAAGGACCCTACCTCGTTCTTTACATGCTTTTGTGACGAAATTCAGCAAAAAGTGAACTTGGATATCTTATACTAACTGGTTCGTCTTGAATTGCTGATAGAAGACTATTGAAATTCTAGAATGGAGCCAAATTGAAATTCACAAATATGTTCAATCTGCTTACAGTTTGATAATGTATAAAATATTAATGGGCTATCTATTATAAAATGAATCAGTGAAAAAGTTGTATGCAAGACTCCACACAATTAATATAAGATATGCCATGATATGTAATTGCAATACTTCTGACAGAATTGATAATCTAAGTACATACTCAAATCAGAAGATTTCAATAAGCAATTGGCTTCCGAAGAAATTGTACCGAAGAAGATAAAGTTTTTTTTAGTTCATGCATAATCATGTGTATGTATTGATATAACCATTGCATAAAGACAACCTTTATACAATGATATAAATTACTCAAGTGAGAATTGTGTTTATAATTTTGTGAAGATGCTTTTTGAGATAGGTGCGGATTTCCAAAAAGAAGTGGCCAATAAACAAAGTGAGAAATTCTAAGACAAGACAAGAAAAAAGTGAATGTTATACAGGGTGTTTCAAAATTAGACGTGAACCTTGGAGGAGGTGTTAGTGTCACTCATTTGCTGTTATTTGAGTCATATTTATTGCTAACAAAAAATCAACAGTTTTTGAGATATTTAGTTCCTGTGTTTTTTGAAAATCTCCGCCTGAAATTTACTATCTATAAAAAAGGAATTTGGCAAGTTTTTGAAATAATTTTATTTTCAAATGACGATAACGACGTCATTTTTCGACTGACAGGATCATCGAAAAGTTCTATTTCTCCGCCTAGGAGGAGAAGTAGTTGCTATGGCTTACTTTTACCTCCGGCGCGGCGGCAGGAAAAGTGTTGTTATGCAAGGGACTAATTTTGCAAGAGAACCGTATAACTATGCAAATGTTACATTTTTCACTCAATTATAGCGATCGTGAATGTCAATCGAAAAGATGATATTCAGATTTCCAGGAATTTCAAAATGACTGAAAATAAAATAAAATATTTCATTCGAAGGAGAAGTGTCTCGGTAGGGGCCACCATTACACTGTTGGGTCAAGAATTAACAGTGTTGTGCCTAAGGTGGCGTAAGGACACAGTAACAAAGCCTACACAGAACACAAATGCTTACTCGAAACTCGGCACAAGTTACAAGCTTTGAAGCTTGTAGCTTCAGAGGGGTCTCCTTAGGAGACCTAGGGGTAATCAGGATAAAAAATAAATATAAACATAAGAGTGACACTTCTCCTCCTTATGAAATAATATACTATTTAGATACATGAATTGTGGAATTAGAAAGTTGCAGGCAAATTGATATATGAAATTTTTTTTCATCTAACAATTTTCAAATCAAACTAATTATTTTTCAACATCTAATACAGGATAGTTTTGCTTTTTTCTTACATATCATAACCTTTTCTGATGAAAATATTCCAAAATTATAATCAAATGCGGCCGATCTAGAAAAATTTACGTGAAATTAAGTAAGGTGAGAAGTTTCTTCAAAGGTTCACGTCTAATTTGAAAACACCCTGTATAATGAAATTGAATTAGATTTTGAAATTGAGAGTATTAAATTCCAGGTGGCCAAGTGATGATAGTCATTGGCCGATCAACACAAACCATACATACAACCATTATTGTTTTCAGTTCCAATCAATGGAGTACCGCGTTTTCGACTACAGTTCATATTATACTTCATTCACTTTTATAATGTATCCCGTCTGGCCATGAAATTCTGACACATTTCATCGTGCATATTTTGAAATTGTTAGGTTATAGTCATTTTCCTGTCAGATGAATAAGCAACGTTGTCCTTTCTACATAACGGTCATAGTAATTACGTATTTATCGAAATGTTTATTTACTTTGGGAAAATAATGAATTTGAGAAAATATCATGTGAATTCAATAATTCCAAAGACCTGGCGAATGTTGAAGAAACTTTTTTCTCTGTTGATACTAGAAATATTTCGTGAATATTTTTCTGCTCTAATTTGTAAATTTCAATAGACTCCAGATAATTGAGTTTTATTCCTTTCGATTCTACGTGTAAAATTTTTAGGTTATCTATTGTTGGGAATGTGTGGCCATTCTCAATGCAATGGGTTGCGAGCAGAAAAATATTCACGAAATAATGAATGAACAAATAGAACTGTGCAATTCTCAAATTTTCAAAGCATTTAAATAACACCTACAACTGTAATAATCCACAAATTTATTTTTTCTAACATCTGTTGCAAACAAAATTCCTTCAGCTCTCACTTTCTTTTTTATTATTACTACCTGAATCTGCATAAATACCCTGTACTTTGTACCCAGAGGTCAGTTGTCTGAAGATGAACGAGAGTTCGAAACTATAGTCGCAAAAATGTTATCCTTACATATTGTATCTTAAAATTATTGGTAGTAAAACATAGTAATAAAAAATCTTTTCGTTTTAATTATGATCAACTACCAAATAGTAACGGCTGAAACTGTTCAATTTTTGACAAGTTACAAGCTCGTAGTTTCAGAGGGGGTCTCCTCAGGAGACCTAGGAGTAATCAGGATGAACAATATCATCATATCATATCATCATCAACTTAGGTCCAGTGAAACGCTACTTCAACAAACGAAAGTGCGGGAGCCATGTTCACACAGTTTATCAATTTACAGAATCGCCATCAACATTGTGAATCAGATTCTGTAAGTTACTGAAACTGGTTTAAACAAATGACACATGGAGGAGAATTGCAGAGAAATACTCTATGGTTATATTCTCATTCCTACTCTCCCTTTCAGAGAGATGACACATGATAGATTATTGATACCTACCGGATTCAGGGCAGATGTCGAATCTTGAGGAGGTGGAAAATACTAATCGACCTAGGGACTTGTCCAATTTGGGTTTCGCCTGGGTAGATCGACAAATGGAGACAGATTCTGAACAAGAAAATATCTTGTTGGCGGCTAATTACCTACCACCCCATCTCTTAGGCCTGTCAGACACGGATTACCGAAAACGATTTATTATTTTATAATAACGAATGAATGAATCATCCATTCTGCAGAAACAAGTGAAGCCCTCATTAGAAACAGTGAAAAGTACTTAATTCCTTCAATAATTGTACCCTTTCTTTGACAGCATGCGGTTTTCCTACACATTCTGTAGGACCTACAGAATGTTGCAGAGGTTATTTGTTTAGACGGTGCGAAAATGTTGAGGTAGCATTTCAAATTTTTTAGGATAACTTCATGATACATAAGTGAACCTGTGAGAATGACTATGTTGTACCGTTCTTAAAACATGTAAAAAATACAACGATTAGTCAGAAATTCAGTCTTGCAGTCATGAGTTTCTGAAGAGACTGTAATCATTAATCGAATTGCTGGTTCCTTGTGATTCTCTCCAATATAGGTAGTTAAAAAGTTATTCCTGTCAGAAAAAAGCAGTTCTTCATTCTCGCACCACCCAACATTCCCTACGTTCCTATAGCCTATCTATAAAAGCACCCGTTACTGTCATTAGATTTTTCGGTGTCTTCGCGTCTTACGGGAGCAAAGCCAACTACTTATTAGAAATCATGAAATGTTACATACGTATCTGCAACGTACCAACTTGGATTTTGGCAACTGAGGTCGATTGCTGGTCGCAAATGGAAGTAACTGGAAGATTGAGCTTTCTCTCGTACTCGCCCTGTCTGAAGAACTCGTCGCACACCTTCATGCTCCATTTCTGGGATATATCCCAGGGTCTTGTGGGGTTGGAGATGTCGGCGCACTTTAGTGCTATCTGGAGGATGAAGCTCCTGTCTTCTGGTTTTGTCAGGTCCAAACTGTCTTGGTCCAAGTGTTCCTGTAATGTTCAATTTGATAGATGAGATGATTTCCGGATTCGGTTTGTAACCAAAAAGGAACAACAACAACTCATTTGAAGCTGACAATTGTAATTTATTGCTGATTTCATGCATCATCTCGAAGGGTTACCCTACAAAGGATAGATCTGTTGCTGTTGAGGATGAATTGGTCATTGATGGTGTTTTGTCAACCCTTTTATCATTATAGGGATGATATCAAATTTTCACCCAATGTGCGACCACACCACACCAATGCAAACATTTCACGCAGATTCCGAAAATTGAGACATGCCTCAAACCCATCTTTAAAGGCGCCAAGTGCCATCCTACTACAGGGAAGCTTTGAGCTCTGACCATTTACTTGTTAAAGAGTAAGTGAGATGGAAACACAGAAATCGTGAGTCGGAGAAGTCTAGGGCCGTATCTTATTGTTGTATGAAGGAGCTATAAATGCTCATGGATGCAAATAATGAACAGAAATGTACGTCATAGGCCTCAATAGTGCGAGTATAATGTTTTATACTTACTTTGAACCTTGTGATGAATTCTTGTTGTCTGTTTATATCTGTGGCAAGAATGAGTTCACGAATGAGTAATTCTAATTCCTCCCTGTATGGTTTCAATTGTTCAGCTACACCGCTCTCCAACAGGCAACCAACTGCTGATCTCCAATGATGGTTTTCTAACACAGACTTATTCTGAAACGAAAAAATGTAATTTAAAAATTGTAATGTAACAAGCCGGCCGATCAACAACAACGTCGTGTCTTTACTGTCTTTGCTGATTGGGTGCTTGAAATGCATAAAAATTATCCGAAATTCCATCGGAAAATCATCTTGAGACATGAGGCCCATTTCCACCTCGGTGGCTTCGTCAACAAGCGAAATAGTCGCATATGGGGCTCGGAAAATCCAAGAGTTATTGTTCAAAAGCCCTTTTTTATGGCCGGAATTGGATGGTATTGATCTGGACGACGTTTACTTTTACAAGACAGGGCTACGTGTCACACAAGCAATGAAACCATTGGTCTTTTACGGGAATATTTTCGGACCGTGTTATCTCTCGAAGATGTGATCATAATTGGCCACCGAGATTTTGTGATTTAACACCTTGCGGCTTCTTCCTGGCAAACAGCCCAGCGTCGATTCAAGACCTCAAAGATGGAATTCGTGAGGCTATCGAGGACATAGGGCAGAAGCCACTTTGCGATTAGGTAATGAAAAATTTGATGAAAAAGATATGGTTCTGTAGGCGTGGTCGTGATGGTCATTTGGCTGATGTTATTTTCTATCATTTACGGCATACCTTTCTCTTCATAATGTAATAAACATCCGATCATATATTTAAAAAAATGGCATTTTTCTTTGAATGCCAAAATAACACCTCTTACTGGAAAACCCTTTATGTGCCGCCACTTTTGGGCCAAAAATTTTAGCTTCGTTCAAGATCGATGTACCTCTAGGTATATTCAAAGTCAATGATTATAGTATTGATGCCCACAGGATAATGAAAATCGAAGCAAAATTTATATCATTTTATAGAAGTAAGGGGGCTCAATTTGAGCATTTGTTAGATGAAACCATTCAGGACGCTTATCTGGTATGCTCAACAATTTTTGCCTCCTCTTATTGAAATCGGTAATCATCTTATGAACCTATATTGAGATATAGATCTTGGGTTATCATCTTTCGGAGTTATGAATGCCAATCCCAGAGTTATCTCGGAAACCTTATGCTCTGTCGTGGGAAAAATGCGTAGGGAAATATTATTTAGAAAACATAATTTTCCATGATCTATTTCAGATTATAATAACATTTAATCAGAAATTAAGAAATTGATAGGAAAACACCTTGAAGTTATGAGAATAATTCAATTGCACCAATTTGAAAATTAAAAAAATGATTCGACCTAAGTTAAGGTCCTTTTCCGGTATAATCTGAGGGTGTAGGGAACTTGAATATTTCAGCTGCGAAAATTTCATTGGTAAACCCCGGTGTCCTTATTTTCATAAACCTTGTAGCAGAAAATTCTCGCATGTATATCGACCCATCTCGTCGTGAAAGGCCCTGTGGAAAAGCGAACAAATTATTATAGTGATTATTGATATTAATTAGAAAATTCCGTTTATTTGATATAATTTGTTCAAAATAATCTTCATCATTTGGGACTTTCAGCGCCCATATTCGGTTTCTGTGTATTTTTGTCCTCTACGGAAATACATTATCGAAAGAAGGACCTACAAGGTAAATAGGTTGGTTTCACCTCCGTGAAGCAAAGTCTAGAAATTCGGTCGGATGAAGCTTTGTTGTTCGTAGTTTGTTTGGATGATGCGTATCTCGCGTACGTAGCCAGAGGGTCCCCCAAATTCTCTGATATCAGGGTAAACTACCGTACCAAGGATATGAAGTTTTATTATTTAAATTTGGTTGATACAGAGTTTAGTTGTAATAATATGTATTATGACGAAATATTACACTGTTATATTCAAGTCTCCTACACCAAAAATTTGCTTTCTCAGTTAAGAAATCGACCTTTTGTTATCGTGTATCCAGTAATCCAGTCAATTTTTCGAAATTGAACCGTTAAGTATAACTTTACTGAACGAAGGGATTTGTATTGGAGAATTAAATTCCTAGTACTGATGCATTGACACGTTGAAAAAGTGATAAAAATGTAATACTAAATATCCAAAGGAGGAACAGATATGACAAATGGAAACGAAGGATAAGATTTCCAGAGAAAGAGAGAAGAAAGACAGGCAAAGAGCTTTCACAGAAGCGTTTTAATGAAGAAACGGAATTCGATCATCATCAACGAAAGCAACATTTGTAAACTCTTGAAAGAAAATCTCGCGTATATACAATGAGGTACGACATGCTCAGCAAAATACTGAAATTCAAGTTCCTATAAATTCACAAATGCTTCGTTGAAGTGCGTCCAGTATAACTACATATTATTTTCCAAATTACTGCGACACAAACATGTGATGTGTGAGTGCTCTTACAAGCAAGTTAGCTATAGCTCACTAGCTATAGCTCACTAGCTATATTTTATATAATGAAATTAGAAAAAAGAATGCAAGTCGAACTCATCATAATATGCTATTCAGTAAAATGTTATTTTTAATTCAATTTTCTATTGGATGGGTAAATGATAATTCAGATGAACATCCAAACTTCGATGACCAATATAAATGAATAATTGCACTCAACGTAGATACGGCATCACTTAAGAGGAAAATTGTTTTCGAGCGCGCGTTCTACAAAGGAGGGCATTAATATAATTTCGTCAAGTTTTCGAATTTTCAGTGGAATTGATCATTCGTTTTGAAAATGAAATGCCATCCAATTTACCTGGATTACCAACTTTGAAGAGACAAACTGAACATAGTGAACAAATCCAGCTTGAAAACTGAGGATTTTTACTTACTTGATACAAAATTGCGAGATGATTAGAAGTGGATATGAGAAAATGCTGGTTGACACCCGGATGATCCAGATCGTGAGCTACTGCACCAATTAGTGACGCCATTATCTCCAATGGTGTGACATGTCGCCGAATCTGAAAAAACAAGATTTTGGTGTCGAATTCAAAGGATTAGAAAAATATGAATTGATTTACCTTTTCTTCCTGAAGGAAACAGTGCATGGCTTGGGTAATATCAGTGGCGTGTATGGAGTTATGGTAGGGGTTTGTGCTGTGATATCCTTCCTCGATGAGAGCTGAAAATCGAGATGCATTATCAATTTTTCAATAAGTTTTGCGAAAATTTCGATTTTGTTCAGTAAATGAAAAAAAAATGGGCAAACATGGCTGAGAGTCCGAATGGATTGTTATTTTACTGGTTCAGTGTAGATGTGAAAATTCAGCTCGCACGTGCAATTTTCTCAGTTTTCAGTGTGAACAATGACTGAACATAATAATAGCAAAGCCTTCTTTACACCCAACTTGTGAGTATACTGTAATAACTGTGGCTAGGGATGATGTGATGACGACATACATCAATTAAACCAGTGTAAATATACCTACATAGTGTTTCACCATAAACTCGACGAATATATAAGGTGAATACGAATAGTTAAGAAAAAAATTGGGTGGGTCTTCGAAATAAACTTTTTTGAGCCCCCTACATATGGTGTCCGAAAGACAGTTTTGGATTTCTCTCAAAAAAAAAACTGACAAGAATAAAATCAAGCGGACATTTTATGCGAGCGAGAAGGCACTCAAAAATTTTTTTGGAAGTGTTCTTCTATGATTTAGAGGGATAGAAGAAGCCACCCTAAACCTCGTTTCGCAAGAAACTTTTTACATATTCATATTCCACAATAAAAAAATTAATTTTCGATAGCTTCATCCATTCTTAACAAAGTCTCTTGTTAAGGTTCATGATTTTTAAGAAAGAAAAAATTTATCGACAGATAATACGCCTGGAATTATTTGTCGGTAACAATCGATCAATAGTTCTTTCTTGTTATTTGGCCTTACAAATATGGCATTTGGGCGTTTACCGAGTTACGGAAAAATATGTAGTTTTTTCAAATGTACCCTGTATTTCATGGCAAGAGCTTAACACTTATACCTCTTTTTTTAATTCATCACGGCTTCGTATTGAAAAAACTGAAGTTGAGGGTGGCCCAGAAAGTACAAAACGTTGGATACGAAATCTGATTATGTCAATTTGAGGAAAATTTACTGTCGAATAAAAAATTCCTGTAACATTTTTTAATAATATTTGAAATAAAGTGGGAAAAAATCAAAATGACAGAATTTACTTTTCTTATGATATCTCAATAACCGGCCCTGATAATCCCACTTTGTTTGAACTGCTTGACAATGCTTCTATGAATGCAACTTTTTCTCCATCTGACCGACCTTCTTACTCTTATGGTTCAAAACTTACCAATACAATCCCATTGAAAAAGTGGCCACTCTGTATAGCATAAGCGAGATACAGGAGGTTGTTCAAGGTCGTTATCGACGATTTACAAAAAATCTGAGAAATCTGGACCAAAAATGTTTGAGACCTAAATTATATTGATCACTTTATAAATCTATTTTTTTTTTTCATTTTTCACATCGCAGGACAAGCCCATTTGCGCTTGAATGTTGTCACAAACAAGGTCTTCAGAAATTCATGAAAAAACGAATGCAACATCTCTGAGTTGTCCCATTGAGAAGATCCGTGAGCGTATACAACAAAGATACCTATTTTCCTGCCAATCTGGAAGCTTAATACAAATCGAAAACAACAGAACAATGTTTACTCATTCCTTTAGAGATGAACCCGCTCTCATTGTTGTTCCACATTTTCATTTCACCATTATTCAAACAAATTTTCATAAGAGATCCACTTCCGAATTAATCGCATTTCCAATCCAACCAATCATATTCAGGACTGCTTTTTTGTAATCCGTATTTATTTTGTGTTTTCGAATAACGAAATGCTCCCGTAATGAAAATAAAAATTTTTTGAACGTGCGCAATGCACATAAAAATATTGGAATGTTCGACATACATCACAGGTCTCTTTTATTTGAGAGAGTTGTATAGTCGAGAATTCGATATTTACAATAACAATGATAATAGTGTGTTTTCGCCAGCGGAAACAATATACAGGCTGGCCACATGCTAATGAAACAGACCCATCGTCAGAAACTTCGTCAACATTTTGGAAGAACGCTCAGATTTTTAATTTAGAGGGACCTCTTTTCCGATATTTTCGACTACGCCACTTTCATCCCAAAAGAGGTGGGCAGCATCTAAAGACTGAAAACTCTGCTAACATAACGAGCGGTTTTTATGGTTTTCTATTTTAGTTCAACCACCCCATTACGTCACTAAAAACACCCTGCAGTTTACGTTCTCGTCCGTAGACAAGTTATGATACTCCCACCGCCTGCTGACTGACGTATATTTCCCATTTCCGCCATGACTTACTGACATTTTTCCGTTATGGATTCCTGCTGTAATATGCGCTCTCGTCTGGAGATCTACGACCGAGTTTTCCCCTTAAATAAGAACACTTCTCTTTGTTGATTCAGAAGATATTTCGAAAAAAATCGACCTAGACCTAGAAGGTCAATCGAATCCAGGTCCCTAGTCTTCATTGTGAGAATATTCGAATTTTTTTTCTGAATATTATAAAGAACCTGCTTCAATGAAAATATCGCACACCTCGTATTTTTTTCCGGAATAATAATCAGGATAGTATCAAGGATGCAGTTGTGGGTGCTTCATGGAATCTATTAAGTATTTAGGTCGTCTGGTGAGTAATTCTTTCATATTATTCGCTTTCAAGAGGGTCGAAGGGGTCGAAGTTACCGAAACAGATGTTTACCCTGTTAGGATGTTTTTTGAAAGAACCCACCATACCAATAGATGCAAATGGATAAATGGTTTATTTCCGATTATACCATACACTCGATGAAATTATTGTTATGTTGCAAAGACAATTCATTTCTGAATTGTCGAATACAGAAATTGTTGATTGTATAATTAAAAAATTAACAGAATTGATAGAAATTCGAAGCATATGTGCGGTTCGTGACCCAATGATGTTGGCACATCTAAGCAATTTTTTTTATTTTTGAATGATATTTCTGCAGAAAATTTCGAATTCTACTTGTGGAGGCAATAAATATATTTTTTTAATTTTTTCGGATTCAGGAGATATTCAAGAAAATACGAGGAAATTTGGTACTTCACACCCATTCTCCGTAGTTATCGAGCCCATGAATAAAAAAATATTGAAGTAGAGATCTTCAATAGATTACTATACTGTAGCAAGAATCCCAAGCCTTTAAGTTCCTTTTTTTTTGGCTTTGTATGTTTTTTTTTGTTCTGTTTTGTTCGTTGCTGATTTTTTTGTTCGTTAATGAACGTTTTTATTAGTATGTGTTTCTGTACGTCTCAGTGTTTGTTTCTATCTGATTTTGTTTGGCTTTATGTTTGTTTTTGATAATTCATGTTGGTTTTTCTTGTTTTTTCAGTTTTGGATGTTTCTTTGTATTCGTTGTGTCTTTTTCGTTGGTTTGTCGATTTTTGATTTGTTGGTTCGTTCGTCCTTCTACTTCGTTCACATTCAATTGTTTGTATGTTGGTTCGTGAGAACTTCAAAAATGAAAATGAAAACCTCGAGGATTCTTGAGACAAAAATGTTGTTTCTTTCTCATTGAACAGCATTGTTAGTATGAGAACCCAACCTTTTTTATTATGATGAAACACCCTGTTTATTTTACAGATATAAATAGGCCTTTGTAAAATGAATTCAGTAAAATAAAGAGAAGGATAGATCAAAAGGAACAAGTGTATAAATTAACACATCAAAATAGTTTGTTGATATGTATCATCATTTTGACCGATCCTACAGTCCATATTACTGAATTCGTTTCACAAAGGCCAACTGATGTCCGCAAAAACATACAGGATGATCTATTTCTATACGAAATAAAAAAGGACCAATACAGGGTCTTTCACGAGGAACCTCACCCATATTTATACGGGAAACTACTGAACGTATTTTCATGAAATTCAGCACTTATAAGTATTTCACGATGCTGATGAAATCTAAAATATTTTCAAGGCATGAGCACCTCCGGTTTTTCCGGAAATGACGTCAACTTCCGTTTTTCAAATTAGAACACCATTTTTTTATTGGAGAAATAGATTCCTTAGAAAATTTCAAGTTATTTTGATGTAACATTTTTCAGTTTTGGTTGGAAAATTCTCTCTGAGCGGGAAAATTCGAAAAAAAATCGAAAATAGAGCTCCGCTGAAACAAGAATAACTTCGAGGTTTTTGGATGGAAAATTTTCATTTTTGGGATTTTTCAAGATGTAAGATTGATGTATCCACTTTAAAAATCGAAATCGCGATTCATGATACAGGGGGTGAAAAAATCGCTTTCAAAGTTAGGGATGACAAAATCGTGAAAAATCAATTTTTTCAAATTAGAACCCCATTTTTTATGGCAGATATTGAATCTACGTTGAAAAATAAGGTGAGTGTATGCATCACACCCTTGCCCTAAAGTGGATATTAACTGTGTGATGCATACACTCACCTTATTTTTCAACGTAGATTCAATATCTGCCATAAAAAATGGGGTTCTAATTTGAAAAAATTGATTTTTCACGATTTTGTCATCCCTAACTTTGAAAGCGATTTTTTCACCCCCTGTATCATGAATCGCGATTTCGATTTTTAAAGTGGATACATCAATCTTACATCTTGAAAAATCCCAAAAATGAAAATTTTCCATCCAAAAACCTCGAAGTTATTCTTGTTTCAGCGGAGCTCTATTTTCGATTTTTTTTCGAATTTTCCCGCTCAGAGAGAATTTTCCAACCAAAACTGAAAAATGTTACATCAAAATAACTTGAAATTTTCTAAGGAATCTATTTCTGCAATAAAAAAATGGTGTTCTAATTTGAAAAACGGAAGTTGACGTCATTTCCGGAAAAACCGGAGGTGCTCATGCCTTGAAAATATTTTAGATTTCATCAGTATCGTGAAATACTTATAAGTGCTGAATTTCATGAAAATACGTTCAGTAGTTTCCCGTATAAATATGGGCGAGGTTCCTCGTGAAAGACCCTGTATAAAGTAGACATGAAAATAATAGTTTTCTCGATGCAAAGTGTTGTCCCATAAAAACCTAAAATATATTCAAACTACAAATTACATTAGGCGAATATTCTCCAATCTCTGCTTGAGAACTGTTGATATCTTGGCCTGAATTTTAGGGTATTGCATTTAATCAATGATCTCAAGAGTTACAATATGATTTTCTTAGGAAAAGTCTACATATTTTGAACAGGGACATGAAATTATTGAAAATTCGAAAATGTGATTGAGTTTCAATTAAAAACGTGGGATAATTTCCATGAGGATTTAATTTCTGAAATGCTGAGATTAACCTTATCCTATTAGGCCTACTTGGATAGATTGAGTTTGAACTAAATTCATTTATTGAACCAAAGTTAAACTGAAACTCAAGTTTGAACTGAATCTACATAAGAAGACCTAAATCGACGTGTTCACCGGCAATTGCTCTCAAGTATGATTCTGATGAATTTCACAGTAAAATTGCTGTCTTCAGAAGTTTGTACAATATTTGTCTTGTGAAATCCGGCAGCTCTGAATTCCGGTTCTTTTCCTGAGGATGAATTTATATCCCGATCGGTCACGGACCATAGCCATCCCGGAGCGGCCAACTTCAATTCTTGTAGTTTGCGGAGCACTTACGTCCTCATGAAATACAGATAGTGCGTTATGAATTCCAATAGATGGCGCTCGTGACCCACATATTAATATCCGTTCCATATACGTGCTTCCGCAAATTTTTCTTGGTTCCCGGAAGATTATGACCCAGAAATGAAATATGTACTCCTTTATGACGCGGGAAACCAGCGACGGTATACATATTTTTTCCTTCAATCGTTAAGGAACTGAACCCACACGCCAATTTAGTGCAGAAAGTGACCAATCCCTCCACTAGTGCGGGAATGTTCAAAATTTCGAGGAGGATTTGACATTTCGACGAAATAATTCCGATAAATCATGACGTTTCTCGTCAGTTTTGTTTCTCATTGAAGAAGTTGATTCAAATCTTCAAAATATTCAACAAGGACGATTTTAAATGATTGTAAGATGAAGAGTTTCCATTTACATTACGAGGATTCTATAAAACATTGAAAACGTGAAAAACAATGTATCTTTGCTATATTAATTCTTGAATTCTGAGAAAGTGTTTTGAAGGAATTAAGAAATCATTTACACTGTAGACTGTAGAGGAATTAATACTTACTGAAGAGTTTCCAGACGCGCACGACGTCCAGATTGAAATAATCTAGAAGGCCGTACCAATGAAATAAATGGACACAGAGAACTGGTAAGGACCGGCCACCAGCCACTGTTTCCAATGTGAAAGCGTTGAATGCCCATCTACCACAATATTCCAACATTCTCTGAAAAAATATAATAATAATAATAAAAAAATGAAAAGTGGAATCGATTCACAAGGCAGATATTTCTCATATCAAGTAAAGAACGTTCAGAAAAATTCGTCATATTCAATTCTTCAAACCATCCACATTTTCTATTTCGAAAATTATTTCACCTATTTCCCGAAGTAGTTCCCAAAATCCTTATATCGATGGAAAGCTCTTACGAAATGTCATACAATGTTGCAATAAAATACAGGGTGTTGCATTTGAAAACATAGAGTTAATTCAATTTGTAATTTCTTGCCCATTTCAAAAGATCTTTTCAAAATATCGAAAACAACTAAAACAACCTGAAAAAAAGGCAAATATTCATAGTCAGTATTATATTCATTTTCTTATTCTGAACATCCCGAGTGTAAACCGTTCTCATAACGTTAAAGTAGAAGAATGTGGAAAAGCCATGCATCATTTGAATTTCATAAATATCATCACAAGGTGCAAATTGAAGCTGGCTTTGGTGAGAATCCAGGTCTGCGCTTGTGCGGCAATATTGAGAATAAAAATAATTTTCTGATTCTGCCTCTCTCTGGCACATCGTGTTATGTCGTGAAACGTATGTCATTCATAACTTCATGTGAATACTTTCGATCATAATCTCACAATTCAATGTGAGATATTTCAATCGCTCTATTTCGTTTTCTTTGAGTCCTGCATATCATTTTAACTCCTATTAGTATTTTAGAATTGAACGCTGAATAAACTGCTCCACATGAGTTGGGGAAATTGACTTAGATTGCAGAAAAAATATAGTTAAAATAAGATTTTTGTGATGAAAATTCATATTAATATGATTTCAAGTTGCAAATTAATTTTAGCCTGCAGGTCTGCAGCGTATACAGGGTGGTTAAGAAAAATCGAGTAAAATAACGAGATTTTATTCCCAGAGAATTCAAGCATTTTAAGACTATCAATACAATGTATGGCCTCCACGGGCATCAATAACAGCTTGACATCTTCTTTGCATAATACACACGAGGTTGTTGAACATTTCTTGAGGAATTTGGTACTATAAACGGGGCAGATGCTCTCTCAGATCATTTAAGGATTCTGGGGTAGGTTGATGATTATCTAATCTTCTTTGGAGCATATCCCATGCATGTTCTATGCAATTCAAATCTGGCGAGTGCGGAGTTATTGGTAAATATGGAATACCAAGCTCCTCGCGCGCATTCTCAACTATGGCTGCACGGTGCGGTCTAGCGTTATCGTCTAGAAATTGAAAAGTTTCACCAATAGCAGCGTGAAAATTTGGCACAACATTGTCAATGACATGCTCCCTAAAGTGTGAGGCCGTCATATTCCCAGGACAAATGTGTAGATCTGTGCACCCGTTGAAACATATCCCGGCATTCCCGGCCCATACCATAACACTACCCCCTGGAATGGATGGACATAACATAACTTGGACATAGCGACGATAACGGGGTATGCGTGGGATTGTCTATACCCTTATTCTTCGAGAATCTGAAAATTGTCCATATCTGGATTCATCAGAGAAAAGGACACTACGCCATTGATCGTTCCAATTGATATGTTGCCTTGCCCATTCCAGTCTTTGACGCTTATGGTCACGTGTTAATAGAACCTCTCTTAATGGACGTCTAGAACCTAGATTCACCTCTCTCAAACGTCTTCTGATGGTTTCGATGGAAACTTGGACCCCATCTGCATTTTGAAGAGTATTCCGTAGATGTAGGGTTTCTTCTCGCCGAAACGGTGATGAAACGATCCTGAGCAGGTGTTGTTTTTCGTCGCCCACCAAGCCTTGGTCTTTCCAACACGGAACCTGTCTCCCTGAACCTATTCCAAAGTCGTGATATCACACTTCGGCTGACTTGGAGGCTTTCCGCTACAACAACCTGAGTTAGACCACCCTGTAGCATTCCGATAGCCCTATTAGCCTCAGTGTTTGTTAATTTACTTCTTGGCATTTTCAGAAAACTCGTTTCAAATCGAAGCCGTTGATGAACTGGATTCATTTCAAAATAAGAACATTCATGAAGCATATGCAAAGAACCAAACTTCAGAAAAAAGGCGACCAGATTGACGAAATGTCTCATACTGATTTTTGTTGGATCGATTCAAGTTGTTCTTGAGTTTTAAATGATTTAACAGAGATTTTCTCGAAGATTACATACTTTTAAAAACGATTGAATACGATATCCCTAACTCTTGTGGAGCAGTATATTCAACTGAGATATTTTCATCCTTGATATCCATTTTCTTTTCGAAATATTCTTAACCTCTACATTTCTCGCAATTTTTGAATTTCCAACGTACAACTCAATCCTCACCAAAGATTCGGCTTCACGTTGTGACTGTGAAAAGCAGGGGTAGGTATAATCCATAATGATGTTATTAGATATATGGTTTAGACATCCTACATACGACCTAAAATTAGACCTGTAACATTATTAATTATGAATTATTAATGGGATAATTTTATTTATTTTCTAATATTCTCATGCATCAGATTGAATGAATTTGACTCTACGTACAACATAAATCCAGAAAATCGCATAAAATTACTAAATTTAGGGGCAAGAGCATTTTAAAGTACTTTATTTTTCTTCGCAGAATCCAACGCAATAATAAAAAATAGGGTTCTAATTTGAAAAACAGAAGTACTGGCCAATTTTCGATCTCAATTTTCGACACAAAATTCGAAACACCCTGTGATGATATTAATGAAATTCAAAAGATGCATGAGCGCGCGCACGGAAAAAGCTTACTTTCTGGACTAGTAAGCCTCCAAATGAACAGTCAATATTGAGAGGTCAACGTTATACCTAACTGTTGAGCAAAATGCGTCATCAACTAAGATAAGTGTAGAGCTGAAGGAATTTTTTGTAAATCTAAATGACACGGCTTCTTATATTGCTCAAATAAATGAATTATAGTATTCTTCACTTTGATAGAACACAGTTTTTATGTTTTCACCTATATTCGTAGATTGACTTTTCATAAATACCTAAACTTTTCAAATATTGTTGACCTTGTTTTTTCTGTTATACTCAACTTTAATCAAGTGAAAATATGAGGAACGCGGTTTACCCGGGTAAAGCGTGTCCAATTTCAGTTATATTTCGGACTTTACCCACATTTCCTAGGTATTGCGCAGTTCACCCGGGCAAACCTAGGTTTACTCGTCAATCTAACTTTACCCGTAGCATGTCTGATAATTAGATATACCTATGTTTGGAATACATAAATTTCACATGTGTTTTTTCTGAAAGCTCGTTACGAAACTGAAACACTAGAATGCATCTGCAATTTGAAATCACTTACTTGAACAAGACCGTGATGAATATCATCAAGTATTGCATGGTCTTGGTATAGAGAGCGCGTTGTGAGCTTCTTACGGCGGCGTTTGTGCATCGTAAGGAATCGGCCAGAGCTCCTCTGTGTGGAGCTCGACCCCATGGCATCTAATAATATCCAGTCTTCTTTGGAGAAATATTTCTGCAGTCTTGGAGTTTCCACTGGAGCTGCAACAAAACCATATATTATTTCCTGATTATTCGTCTACTACTGAACTGAACGTATTTTCATGAAATTCAGTATTTCACGATGCTGATGAAATCTAAAATATTTTCAAGGCATGAGCACCTCCGGTTTTTCCGGAAATGACGTCAACTTCCGTTTTTCAAATTAGAACACCATTTTTTTATTGCAGAAATAGATTCCTTAGAAAATTTCAAGTTATTTTGATGTAACATTTTTCAGTTTTGGTTGGAAAATTCTCTCTGAGCGGGCAAATTCGAAAAAGAAAAATCGAAAATAGAGCTCCGCTGAAACAAGAATAACTTCGAGGTTTTTGGATGGAAAATTTTCATTTTTGGGATTTTTCAAGATGTAAGATTGATGTATCCACCTTAAAAATCGAAATCGCGATTCATGATACAGGGGGTGAAAAAATCGCTTTCAAAGTTATGGATGACAAAATCGTGAAAAATCAATTTTTTCAAATTAGAACCCCATTTTTTTATGGCAGATATTTAATCTACGTTAAAAAATAATGTGAGTGTATGCATCACACCCTTGCCCTAAAATGGATATTTTCTGAGTTAATATTCACTTTAGGGAAGGGGGGTGATGTATACACTCACATTATTTTTTAACGTAGATTCAATATCTGCCATAAAAAATGGGGTTCTAATTTGAAAAAATTGATTTTTCACGATTTTGTCATCCCTAACTTTGAAAGCGATTTTTTCACCCCCTGTATCATGAATCGCGATTTCGATTTTCAAAGTGGATACATCAATTTTACATCTTGAAAAATCCCAAAAATGAAAATTTTCCATCCAAAAACCTCGAAGTTATTCTTGTTTCAGCGGAGCTCTATTTTCGATTTTTTTTTCGAATTTTCCCGCTCAGAGAGAATTTTCCAACCAAAACTGAAAAATGTTACATCAAAATAACTTGAAATTTTCTAAGGAATCTATTTCTGCAATAAAAAAATGGTGTTCTAATTTGAAAAACGGAAGTTGACGTCATTTCCGGAAAAACCGGAGGTGCTCATGCCTTGAAAATATTTTAGATTTCATCAGCATCGTGAAATACTTATAAGTGCTGAATTTCATGAAAATACGTTCAGTAGTTTCCCGTATAAATATGGGTGAGGTTCCTCGTGAAAGACCCTGTATATACACAAATCTATCACTAGTTTCATCTACCCAGCTTCTATAAATTTGAAGGTTTTGCCAATTAGGATTATAAAAAAATATCGGAGGTGGAAGTAAAACTTCATTTGCCATAAAAGTTTAATGCTTATGAATCTACTCACATATTATTTCGAATCGTAGGACGTACCATTGTTTTCAATAATGATATTATTATTAGTATTATGAGAGTTTATAATTTTCGTGAAAGGTTTGCTAAGCCAGAACCGGCACCTCCACCATTTCGTGCCCAGATAACTGAGACGACAATGAATTGATAGAAATTTTCTACCAACATTATAGGTGTTGAAGACTTAAAATATTTTTTTATATTAGGGATATTTGTCAATTTCGATGTCCAGAGGGCAGGCCATGGCCAGTGATGTCGACAATGAAGTAATTCACAAATTCACCTACTGAAGGTTATGGCAAACATCAATTATTGAATTGATAATGCTTTTCTCTATTTCAGTATCGTAATGAGTTCATTACAGTACTAAAAACAGTCAAACAGTGCTGTAATGAACTCATTACAGCATTGTTTTTAGTTATATTTTTCGTTTCGTGGTTGTCAACAATGACTTCCGATCCTATTAATTTTAAACAAACGTCAATTTGGAAATGTCAATTTCGTAACAGTCACCAACTGCCAAGATCCAACACAAAAGTCACTAGGATGTATCTGAATTTTTCATTGAATTTCAACAGTATTTCACGAAATTTGACTGAAATAGAGAAAATATCGTCTAACACTCGTTGCAGAATGCAATTCCAACACTCATGCGTTCGAATATATTGGAATAGGAGCGCATTCCGCAACTAGTTTTTGAATATACTATTCTGTGACTGTTCGAACCTCGAAAAAAATGTCATCAGTATGTTCGACTGAAAATCTTTGCAGGTCTTACAGATGAATGTTTCAAACTTTCAGGCATCCTTTCCACTCATACACTCCACTATTTTAATTCATCAAATATGAACACAACAAAAATAATAGTACGCTCCGATAAGTTGGCACCTACTTTTTTGATCGATCACATTTTGACTTTCCAATGTCGAATTGTTTTGCTACCAAATTAGATAACTGTTCGAAATATAGCGATATCAATGATAGAAAACTTATTTGTCAGCGACAATTATTACGTCGAAGGTCGACAGGCGATTATCTGATTTCGAATAATAGATGTGGAATTCTAATCAACGGCCAAGATTTTCGTTCGAATGTGTGTTTATATTTAGCTCTGATTAAGAACAAGAAATCAAGGCAACAACACAAAAATGAGTTTGTTTCACCAGATATAATTTGCACAGACACAATCAGTATATTGGGAGATTCCTTTGGCCTTTGAATTTGAGTATTACTCATCAAACGTTGAGGAAAACATACACAGAGTGAAATTTTGCGAAAGACAAAAACAACCTGCAAAGTTAAATTTTTTTTTCTCGTTTGCCCATTCGGACAGCACATTTTCAACGTCATAATTTGCTTGTATGAAACATTCTAGCATATTATATTTTTCATTATTCTCGTAACACCTTATGATGTGATATGAATGAGAATTTTAGAAGCGCCAGAGTGCCAGACGATACACCAATGATGAAACTGAATTGAATTTGACAAGTGAAAATAAATAAGACATGAAATTCTATGACCGCCCCAGTTTTGAAGGAAGTGAATCAAAGCTTGCTTGGATTTTGTTGAACGAAAGGTGTTTTTTAGAAATTTTCGATATGTAGTGAACCCGTATATCGGATATATATTTTTGAGATTTGAAGAAAGATCAATTAGAAAATATCATTTTCCATTATGGGTTTCATTTAAAAAAAAAAAATTTCTTATAGCTCCGAAATTTGAGCAGATACAAAAAATTCAATAGCACCGCTAAAAAGCAGTAAGAAAAGTGCCCTAAAGATGTGTTAATTTCGAGAGCGTAGATCCTATAATACGGAAGTTATAGTCAATTATAATAATTGGCCAAATACCAAAATCGCCCTGTAGCTCGGAAACTAGACGCCATAGCAACTTGGGATTTTCAGCAATTTGAGTTTCTCGAAAAAAGAGAACATGACATGTATATTTCTTTTTCTCTATCTCTTAAAGTTAAGGAGTTGTAGTACTAAACCATCGAAATCTGATCACCCTGTACCTATAATAAAAATTGAGGTACAGTTCTTCTGATATGTGAAACTATTCTTTAATTTACAGTGACATTGGGCTCATTCAATCGGAACCAATATTATAACCAATGTGTTGAAATAAAAAAAAATAAATATTAACAATATTCCAAAATGCATGTTCATTGAAAAGAATTCATATCACACCTTCGACAATTATAGTTTCTAACCAGGTATATTTTCATTCGAGAGGGAAGTAGAATATTCCAAAAGAAAGATGTGAACTTGTGCAATAAAAGTTGCACCTGTATCTACCGAAGGAATTCGTTATTGCGAACTCTTTTAATCTGCGAAACGCTCAATAATATCAGAAAATGTCCAAACATAGTAAACTGTAAAAGCATAAAAAGGGATAAAAAATAAACAACGTGAAGATAGGCCCAAGAACCATTTATGTAAAAATAACCAGATTTGTGGATTAACTTTAATCAGTGACGTTTAGCCTCGGTGCAAGCCAAATATTTAATCCAAGATTTAATAAATTAATCGGTATTTAACTCACTAACGCTCAGAACCAATAAGGTGCCAGTGGCCTTTGGTAGAAAAAAACCCTTCAAGTTGCATTTGAAAATGGTTTCACTTTGAGAACTGAAATTTTGTCGGTGAACTCGGAAAGGATTAGAGTTCTTAATGACATAATTTGAATAGATTCCATTTCGAAAGTTATTTTTTTTTTCTTTCAAAATTGGAAGAAAGTGAGCCAACTCATGCTTGTTTTATTTCAAACGGAAGACCCATGAAAATAGTTCAACTTTCGATAAAAAGTGAATCAACAGATAATTTCGTTCAGAAAAACAACTTGAAATACGAAATTGACTTTGAAAGCATCTTGTTGGAAATCCACTAAATTTAAACTCAATTTTTTTTGGAACTACCAACCGGAGAAACGAATCTAACCGTAAGAGACATTAATCAGAAGATTTAATTCCATTTTGGCACCTGCGTCCACGCCTCCATGTCGGATCCCAATTTGCGGCTGTCTCATAGGGGAAACGGGCCTAGTGTGAAAAGCCGCATAATAATCCGATTTTCCGATCTTGGGAAACTTGAACTTATTATTTTTCGACGAATTCGATTTTTATTTTTCCCGCATCCATCCAGAAGTCTCGATCCGCGGGAAAATGAAAAATAAATCACCCGCAGGCATTATAAACCCGAAAAATATATAAAACCCGATAAACGAGAAACACCGACTGATTCACCGAATAATAGAAGCCTCATGTTTAGGGAGAAGCAATCTTTCAAACATCCGCCCGCTACGTTCTCCTGGAAAATGGTTTTCGGGAACTCAATCTGTCGTTTTGGGGCTCAGCTCGATTATAAAAGTCCGGGGTTAACGTGGAAAAACTGACGGAGATAGATTCTATATGTAGATAACGAGATCCATGATTGCAAAACGAGGCACGTCGCAAGGGAAATTGTATCGGAAAAGTGTAATGCAATGAGAATGAATAAAATATGAGGTTATGTGAGACTGCAGGGTCTTGAGTCAATTGCCGTTTTTGGATTTTACTTTCTCGTGTGCGTTTGGAGCAGTTTTCGCAGATTCTCAATTATGAGTAGAGTTCGATTTTAGTTTTGTTTCATACTTTTTCATTTTACCGTACAAATTTTAAGATTGAAAATTTCTGATAGGCAATATCGAATGATTTTCATGAAATTGGAAATTGGTATATTGGGGGAGCAGTCAAAGCAAAAATAAGTGTACTCTTTTTTCTTGGGCTCGAGCTTTCGGAATAATTTATTCCTTCATCAGGAGCAGCTAAAAATACATTTCCACATCAGTCAACAGCAATACAAGTAATTTTCTTAAACTTATAAGTTGAGGTTGTGTTTTAAAGTTGTTTTTATAACATAATTCGGTTGAGTCGTCATATAAGTGAGACTGTTAGGAATACAATATGGAACGTCAGCCTTCAACAAAATTACACCAATATAGTAACGAATCGTCAATTTTTTCTTAATTACTGCAGATAGATCGTCGTTTCAGGTTAAATCGGCGTGCTTTAAACTGTCAGTCACAAATGTGTACGTCAAGCACAAACCACAGAACATCGATTATTGACAGACTGATACAAAATCACGGGCAAAATATGGTAATAGTAATCGATGAGGACAATACCGGGTTTTTCAGTGAAATTTTCGTTCATGCGTTCATGCAACCAGGCTAAGAACTGCAAATTGAAAAGTTGTCTGATTAGTTAAATGCTACATTCAATTTGTCTGATATAATTTTTTTCCACATCTGGGGAACGTATTCAATCATTGACGACGAATTTCAGACAGGTCGCTATGAGTCACTTAGGTCAGATTTCTTGACATTTTCGAAATGCTATAAAAATATAAGGCGACATGTTTTTTGTCTGAAAATTGATCTTTCCACATCAATTGACACGGCTCAACCTATAAAAATCATTTTCAGACGGGCCGCTGTAAGTTTTTTTTTTTTTCATTTTTTACTTTTTTTATTGGTCTCCTGGGTATACGCGCTACAATCTTGGTGTCTGAAAACTGTGTTATTGGTATCTCAGGGCTATTATTTAACTACATTCCGGAAATCAGACGGGCCGCTATGAGTCACCCATGTTGTTTTTTTGACATTTTTGAAAATGCGCTCAGATCATACGCTACGCGCAAAATGTCTGAAAATCGCATTTCTGGGTACAGGGTCATATAATCTATCGATTCCGTGCGGTTTTAGCCGAGCCGCTATAAGTCAAAAATCTTGGTCGCCATCTGTCGTACTAATATTTTGCCCGTGGTTTTGTGTCAGTCTGTCAATAATCGATGTTCTGTGGTTTGTGGTTGACGTACACATTTGTGACTGACAGTTTAAAGCACGCCGATTTAACCTGAAACGACGATCTATCTGCAGTAATTAAGAAAAAATTGACGATTCGTTACTATATTGGTGTAATTTTGTTGAAGGCTGACGTTCCATATGTGGAAATGTATTTTTAGCTGCTCCTGATGAAGGAATAAATTATTCCGAAAGCTCGAGCCCAAGAAAAAAGAGTACACTTGTTTTTGCTTTGACTGCTCCCCCAATATACCTGTCCAATTTCAATTGAAAATTTCAATATAGTCTTCCTGATTAAAGTTTATTTTGGGCCGTTTATTACTTATAAATCAGTATTTTTTTAACAGCTTCTTCAAATGTGGAAGAAATAGTTGCCGTACCCTGCACAAGAAATAATTGAATTGGAAATTATCCTCAACGACTTTCTTGACTCAGCCCACAGGATGTTTCCGCATTGTACTCCCACCACATGAATCAAACAGGAATGCCATATTTTCAGCCTTGTTTATGCACCGAAAGGTCTGAAATTTCAAATAATTAACGGTGATGCCCATTTGCATAACTGACGGAAATAGATTCGATCTGTACTAATTAGTTTCTATTAGTTGTTTGGCAGCAAGCTCTGTTCGAGCGTAGAAACACTTTGCTGGGTTGATTCATAATCATAATAGCCGCATAAATGGGAATAGTTTCAAAATTGAATCGATGGCACCTATATTCACCTAGTCCAATATACAGTGACCAGGACGATACCGAATATTGCGATGCGACCTATCCCACTATGACTATACAGTCATATTTTGAAATAAAATTGGATTGCTGTTAACTGTTACAGAGTTTCAACCTATGATTGCTTTAACGATTATGTACTCCTGAATTGTATGAAGTCCGAGATCGAATTATTACCAAATTGTGATCAACAAAGTTGTTTTTCCCAATTATTGAAAATAGCCCAATCAACTTCAGGTTTTGGATAATTCCATCTGAACTAACTCACCGACCTCCTAGCCAGGCCTCGACAGGAGGGGGATGAAGGGGGCAAATTCCCAGGGGCCAAGGCTCACAGAAGACCAGAGTCCACAAATATTGTTTGATCAAAACCCTATAGTTCAAATATACTAATCCACAAGAGTTAGGGTATCGTATTCAATCGTTTTTAAAAGTATGTTATCTTCGGGAAAATCGCTGCAAAATCATTTAAAACTCAATAACAACTTGAATCGATCCAATAAAAATCAGTATGAGACATTTCGTCAATCTGGTTGCCTTTTTTCTGGAGTTTGGTTCTTTGGATATGCTTCAAGAATGTTCTTATTTTGAAATGAAATCAGTTTATCAACGGCTTCGATGTGAAACGAGTTTTCTGAAAATACCAAGACGTAAATTAACAAACGCTGAGGCTAATGGGGCTATCAGAATGCTACAGGGTGGCCTAACTCAGGTTGTTGTAGCGGAAAGTTTCCAAGCCAGCCAAAGTGTGAAATCTCGACTTTGGAATAGGTTCAGGGAGACAGGTTCCGTGTTGGAAAGACCAAGGCTTGGTGGGCGACGAGAAACAACACCTGCTCAAGATCGTTTCATCACCGTTTCGGCGAGAGGAAAACCCTACATCTAGGTACGTGTATAATGCTACGGAATACTCTTCAAAATGCAGACGGGTTCTAAGTTTCCATCAGAAGACGTTTGAGAGATTTTCAGATTCTCGAAGAATGAGGGTATGGACAATCCCACGCATATCCCGTAATCGTCCAAGAAGTCCATCCATTCCGAGGGGGTAGTGTTATGGTATGGGCCGGGATATGTTTCAACAGGCCGCAGGCGCACAGATCTACTCATTCGTCCTGGGAATATGACCGCCTCACACTAGACCTAGAGGGAGCATGTCATTGGCAATGTTGTGCCAAATTTTCACGCTTCTATTGGTGAAACTTTTCAATTTCTAGACGATAATGCTAGACCGCACCGTGTAGCCATAGTTGAGAATGCGCGCGAGGATCTTGATATTCCACATTTACCAATACCTCCACACTCACCAGATTTGAAATGCATGGGATATGCTCCAAAGAAGATTAGATAATCATCAACATACCCCAGAATCCTTAAATGATCTGAGAGAGCTGCTGCCGCGTTTATGGAACCAAATTCCTCAAGAAATGTTCAACAACCTCGTGTGTAGAGTATGCAAAGAAGATGTCAAGCTGTTATTGATGCCCGTGGGGGCCATACATTGTATTGATAGTCTTAAAATGCTTGAATTCTCTGGGAATAAAATTTCGTTATTTTACTCGATTTTTCTTAACCATCCAGTATACGCTGCAGACCTACAGGCTAAAATGAATTTGCAACTTGGAATCATATTGATATGAATTTTCATCACATAAATCTTATTTCAACTATATTATTTTGCAATTTAATTCAATATCCCTAACTCATATGGAGCAGTTTATACAGGGTCTTTCACGAGGAACCTCACCCATATTTATACGGGAAACTACTGAACGTATTTTCATGAAATTCAGCACTTATAAGTATTTCACGATGCTGATGAAATCTAAAATATTTTCAAGGCATGAGCACCTCCGGTTTTTCCGGAAATGACGTCAACTTCCGTTTTTCAAATTAGAACACCATTTTTTTATTGCAGAAATAGATTCCTTAGAAAATTTCAAGTTATTTTGATGTAACATTTTTCAGTTTCGGTTGGAAAATTCTCTCTGAGCGGGAAAATTCGAAAAAAAAATCGAAAATAGAGCTCCGCTGAAACAAGAATAACTTCGAGGTTTTTGGATGGGAAATTTTCATTTTTGGGATTTTTCAAGATGTAAGATTGATGTATCCACTTTAAAAATCGAAATCGCGATTCATGATACAGGGTCAGTTGAACAAGCAACGTTGCCATATCCACAATTAATTTCGTAGTAATTAGGTATTCAACAAAATGTTCATTTACTTCGGGAATAGGTATAATGAATTTAAGAAAATAATCAGGGTTACTTTTAGAATGCGCATATTTCCATTCTAAATAGCACTTCCTGATACTTTGCCTCTGCTTTTTCGAAACTACCTTCGGCATTCTTAGTTTCCAGACTTCATAATAAATAATTGATAATGAAAAATAAACGTCGGCAACGTCTCTCAGATCCATTCATTAACGTAATGTCATTCAAAAGTGCCAACCTGCGATTTTTTCAGGTGAAAAAACTTGATAAACCTAAAACTTGGCCAACTGCGATACTTTATAAAAGTGAATGGAATATAGGTATTTTATGCATTTATGTGCTGCCGATTACCCAATCACCATTTGCCTATCGCACATGCGCAATAGTTCTCACTGGCCTTTGCCAGAGCCAACTAGATGTTTCACTTTTAATTTCAAGGGTCAAATTATAGGTATAGAATTACATATGTGCAATTGTCATAATGAAATATAGGGCTACCTATTTGAAAAAATGAAAGTTGGTGTCACTTCCGGATCCGGTAAAAATTTACAGGGTGAATCCCAAAATCGCAAAAGTGAATTTGGATTCCTCTCCAAAATTATAACTATCCTATTGTAATTAGCTCAACAGGCAATATCGGACCTTCGAATATACTAACTGACAAAGAACCTGCAACACCCAGTAGTATAAATTCGTGGTCAACAGTGATTTGAAAGAGTTGTAGTTGTGTGCAGTGGAATGTCAAAGTACACTCGCTAGACCACGGATTTTCAATTTGAATGAACAATCGTTAAAAAACTTTCTGATGGTAATCTTATAATATTGTGATGTGGTATTCACCATCAATCTTAAAATAGAATCCTCTGTAATAAAAGCTTTTCCGATATTGTGGAATGGTCTGCCCTTCCGGTCCACATATCGAACACTTACAATAAACAATTAAATTTAATTGAAGAAGGACATGATAAGGACTATTATGATCATCCAAGACGATGGTAATTACCACAAATGGTGTATAAATTGCTTATGTGTCAATGAAACAGAATTCGATTGCCTAGGTTGATTCTTATATTGAATTCGAATCAACAAAGAGAGAAGAGAACGCTTCACCAATTACAGAAAAGCCATTGGCGTAACATATTTCTGTGTTACGAATGAAAAATAAAAAAAGTTTGCAAAATTTTGGAAAGTTAAGCGATACGACATCTGCAGATTTGCTTGTTTTGTATGAAGGAACACCCTTTTGGGTAAATAATGAGCTGTAACTCTCGTGGATTAAAACTTAATTTTCGTTGATGAGTACAACATAGGTACAGAGACGCGGTGTTTGTAGACTGCTTGTTATTTCCTCGTGGGTTTCTTGAAGTGCTTGTTTTAATAATATATTCTCGATTCAGTGTTGCCAGTGCATCGAATCCGTTGCTGGGATCCGTTGCTAGTGTATCGGCGACCAAGTTATAGACAGCATTTATAAGGTTAAATGTTTCGGATTAACAACTTCTGTTTGAATTCAATTTTGATTAATGTTTTATTAAAACATTTTCCATATGAATATACGAGGGTGTATTGATATCTAGTTAGCCTAGACCAGTTCCATGCATAAACAAAATATTGTAATACCATATCAACGAACAATAACTAATTTGAAGTGTCAGTGTAGAGTTCGACGTCAAAAGAGTAAACCAGAGTTACGCAAATACGCAATAAATAAAAAAAGATATCCACCGGAATTGTAAAAATCGAAAAATTGGAGTATAGAGCCATCATCAAGTACCTGTATTTAAAAGGGTTAAGAGGTAAGCAGATTTACGGATATGCTTAATACCCTTGGAGATCAATGTCCTTCGTATGCGACCGTGAAAAATTGGACTACAAGCTTCAAAAGAGGTAAATCTTCCATTGAAGATGATGACCGATCGGGAAGGCCAGTTTCTGTGTCAGTCCCCGAAAATATCGATGCAGTTCATGACATGATTTTATCAGACCTTCAAATTGGGCTAAAACGGATATCTGAAGCACTGAATATTTCATACGAACGCGTTCATTATAGTTCACGTCAATTCGGACATGAGAAAAATGTCTGCAAAATGGATCCCCCAATGTTTGAATGTTGACCAAAAGCCTGAAAGGGTGGAAGCATCGCGTTCGATCTGTGCTCGATTTAAAAACGATGTAGACTTCTTAAACTCTTATTACTATGGATGAGACTTGGATACATTTCTACGATCCAGAAACAAAGCAGCAATCGATGGAATGGCGACACTCTGGTTCTCCAAGACCTAAGAAGTTTCGTGTCCAAAAATATGCTGGAAAAGTTCTTGCTTCAGTTTTTTGGGATTGCCATGGAGTGATCATCATTGATTAAGGTAGAACAATAACTGGAGATCACTATTCGACATTACTGACCACCCTACGGAAAAAAATTAAAGAGAAAAGACGCGGAAAGCTATCCAAAGGTGTTTTGTTTTTACAGGACAACACCCCAGTACACAAATCTCTTGTTGCCATGCAAAAAATTCGTGATTTAGGGTAAGAATTACTAGAAAACCCCCTTTATTCACCAGATTCGGCTCCGTCCGAATATCATCTCTTTCCTCAACTGAACAAAAGTTTAAAAGGTCGTAAATTTCCTTCCAACGAGGAGGTAATGAAAGCTGTGGATGAGTGGTCTTCAGAGCAAGAAGAAACATTTTTTTTAAAGGTCTAGAGACGTTGCTGGTTCGCTGTAAAAAATGTTTTCAATTAAGAGGAGAATATGTTAAGTAATAAAATATTTTGACATTGAAATTTTCTTTGCTTCTATGGTAGGCTGAGAATTTTTCAATATATCCTCGTATGAATGGCATAGGAATACTTGGTACTGATGATTTTGTGATTCAAAGAGTTGATCTGCTATGGAATATCCTTTTCTCTATTCGTTCAATATAAATCCTATTTTCAACATGGAATTCTATTATGGTGAGATTTTGAATCGAATTATCTTGAACATTTCAAGGAGTTATCCTTTGAGTGAAACAAACGACCGAACAAACAGGCTAGTGGATCAGCACAAAACAATTCATATTCAACATTTCGAAACATTAATCATTACCGAGATTTACCCTTTAGGAATAGAGTGAATCTCGCAATAGATCCATCATCGTCCATGCGGAAAAGGCTCATGCCATCGAGGAAGTTGGACTATTTGTTCGAGAAGGCATGAAACCAGTCACTGGACATAAATCCAGGTCCATCTTCTACTTGAATCTTGTCGGAGGTTTGCCGCAAATATTATCAAGAGGACACAAACGGACAAGGGGATTGATGATTTCTGATCCGCATGATATTTTATAATAGAGACGGTTTCAGGGATATCCAAAATCTACGGACTGAATTGGACTTTCCAGATAAGGGATACGAAAGCATCAAGGTGAATTAGTTGCTTCTATGGCTTATCTGATTTTATATTTTTCCTAGTTATGAGTGTGAAATTGCAACAATGACAATAATCACTGCGGAAAACAAAGGGACAACAAATTTTCGAATGAAATAATGATCGATAGTAAGGAAACAGAAACTGGAGTCAAGGAGTCTTGTAATCACACGATCTTCCTTAAATTTCGTACATATTCAAAAGTTTTAAGCATAATTGCAAATTTCAATTGAATCGGATATATACTTTTTGAAATATTGGAAAAATTAAATTCCGAAAAGAAATAACTCCAAAACCATTTTCCCTCTTTTACGAATTTACGAGTTTCGACTTCAAACGTACACTTTATTTATTTAAGGACTCTTATCTCGAGAGTTTTCACGGACGGGTGGACAGAATTGAATTTGACCACGAATTCTCAATCAGTCCAATTATTAGTTAAAAAACTATCAAGCAAAAATGGCATTTTGGAATAAAATCTCGAATTAAAATTAATATTTCTGTCGATATTTCCAATAACGAAAAATTGAGGATAAAAAAAATTCATTTTTGAATTTACCTTCAAACAAATTCGACCGATAACGAGGCACAAATCCTCCCTATTTTCACTTGAATTTCTTTACAGAAACGCCCAAATAAAAAACCTGTCTAGGCGCTCTCCAAACAAACTCATACCTAGTGAAATATCCGGCTGGACTGTTTTATGCGTATATCTGCTACAGGTGCAAAATTCGCAAATAAAACTGTCGACAGCAAGAACTATCAGTATTTCGGCAATTACTCAGGCAATCGAATGTAATGAAACATGCTTAATTTACATCACATAATGAAGGTGATTTGAATATTCATTTCATGTGCTGACATTTAGATGGATCGAAAATTGTCATGGCTTCAGAAATAACCCAATGTATGTGTCCGAATGTTGGAGGAAGATGAATGAATTGAGCAAAATAATCACGCTGAAATCTATTTCCATTTTCACTTTTCATTCTCACATAGTTGAAACACAGGAAACTCCAACCCAAATAGCCTGTTGAAATGAAAAAAAATTTACAGCAGCTTTTGATCCTGGTTATGTATAGTACAGAAATATTTTTTATCTATTTCAGTATCGTAATGAGTTCATTACAGTACTAAAAACAGTGCTGTAATGAACTCATCACAGCATTGTTTTCAGTTATATGTATTTTTCGTTTTGTGGTTGTCAGCACTGGCTTCCGATCCTATCAATTTTCAACACACGTCACTATTTGTCAATTATTCGCTAACATTTTATTTGACGGATCTGGATAATTTATCTCTGCAACCATACAGAGAGAATATGACTGTGCTGGACTGAAATTCTTTCTTTACTGGTTAATGTCTTGTTTTGTGCTATACATTCGACACATTCGATGGCAGATAGTTTTCCAGTAGGAAAATGGACAACTCACGATTGATGCTGATCGTCAAAATCCAATTTACTTGACATTTCGGTAAAGTTCCATGCAAATTACACAGTAATTATATACATCGCCATCTAGTGGCGATAATATCAAATATAGTACCGTCACGACTACGCTACAGTGTCTAGATAAGAGCCATTAACCGTAGCGACATTGTGGCCTTATTCAGAAGGTGGAAAAGCATTTCCTACATAAGCAAATTTTTCATTGAATTTTTCAAAGTTTTAATGTATTTTATAATAACCAGGCCGTAGACGAATCCATAAATGAAGTTTCACAACAAACAGTCCATCCGAACTCGAGTTATAAATGGTGTAACCAACAACTTTGTTTTATATATATATAGATTGAGAAATATCCTCGAAAATATAAGGTGATTTGGTGATTATTTTAACTTTCCTCCATTCCTTGGTAACTTTTCCATTCAGATAATCTATTCTTCAAACTACCGTTTCTGTCGTTGTCCGGAGAAGTTCTCGGAAAAACCAAAATTCAGTTTTCCACTTTTCATGGTATGTATTCAGAAAATAATTTGCTTTTTCGAAAGGATGCTTCACACTCGATTCTCGAAGCTTACGTTTGAGTGTTCCATAACATTGAGATCAAAAACGGAAATGATTTGGAAATCCATCACTGATGGTATTTTGTTTTATACAGTCACATATGGAGTAATGTCTTTGTCAAATCTCCCTCGCATTGTATTGATCGAGTCGTCTTATTTCACATTGAAAAAATCATAATTCTTTAACGCATCAGTATCAGTGTGTGCCAGTTGCATCAACGCTGGGTTCATTGAACCAAAAGGCAGACGCGTTATCATTTTCTGGGGCACCACCTTTCATCCTAGCTCTAATCCCATATTTCGTTTCCTATTCACACATACTCTTGCAGTATCATCACCCAAAACTAATCTATCCTAAAATACCTTTCATTTAGAAATTCAGGATACATGTTTCCATAACAACAAGCAACCTACACTAAGGATAAAGATCCACCGTCTAAACACTGCGTCTACTTGTTACGCCAATGAAAAAATCCGTCATTATTTAGAAACGCGCGACGCTCGCTCGCCGACGAGTGACACCGCACAATGATCGAAAGAGCGGGCTTCATGTATGTGCATACATTAAACGCCGAACTAAACCTTGAGCCGAATGTAGGTCGAATAGGTTTGAAATAAGGACTCGTGCATATGGGATAATCTCTATAATAGTCAATGAAATCGCTGCCTGGAAAAATTTTAAGGTCGATGGCCACGTATATACGGGGTGATTCAAGAAGTCGAGGTTAAATGGTTTTCATTAATTCTTGTTGGAAGGAAGATTTTCCTGTGGTCATCAGTTCACTTGAGGATGCCGCTTGAAATTGGCAACTCTCTGTTCTATAATAAATTTTTTGTACAACTGCCATCAAAAGTGACACTTTTAATGACAGCAAACAATGTTAAAATTGATTGTTCACGTGGAAGCGTGTTAAAAGTATTTTTTAACATTAGTGTTAAATATTTTTAGCACTCCATTTCCTTATGATGAAATCAAATGAAAAAAATTCAGCAATTGCCAATTTTATTATCAATATTTAACAATCATTACTAGCATTAATGCCCTGTGACGTTAGGGAGCTTCGCAACACATTATTAGAATCCTCAGCACCATCAGTAGAAACCGGAAGTACAATATTGGATGATGATCCAAAATCTGTTGAGGTTGGGAGAATTTTTTCAGCAATGACATTTCTATATGCAATGGAATGATCAACATAGCCCTCGGCTACCGTCGTAGACTTCCATCCACCATGTTTTTTATATCCGTAATATTTGCTCCTGATTCTGCTAGCAATGCAGCGGAGGATCTTCGGAAATAGTGTCCTGTATATTGCTTTGGTTCTGGCAGTTTGAGGAATTCGGCAACAATAGTTGGAATTTTCCCGAATGTATTGATACCAACTGGATTGGCAGTGCATTTATTATTCATGTATTTCAGGATAAAAAGACGATGTTTGATGACAGAAGGGCGCAGTGCAAAGTACTTATGAAAATAGTCAACATACTTCCCAATAATACTGAAAGAACGACTGACTTTCGTTTTTGTGTTTGGGAGTTGTATAACCAATGATTTATTTGTTATTTTGATGTCTTCCACTGATGAATAACACAATTCTTCACGCCGACAGACTCCAAATAATCCAAAAATAGTTGCAACCTTAACCATCAAGTATTTCTCATCTGGTGCCTCATTTATAAACTTTTCAACTTGTTCACGAGTGGAAATTTTCGATATTTTGGGACCATATCCTTCACTTTTCCGTTTTAAATATGCTATTACCTTAAAATATTTACTTACATCCACTTCATTTTTAACAAGGGCACTTGACTTTATCATTGAAAATTTGCTCCACAAAGTTGATGCACTCCATATTTTTGATTTTCTTCTAAGTATGCCAAGTAGACAGATTCACTGAAGTTCCCTTCTATATTTTTCAATTTACACCAGGCCAGGAAATTGCTATATGCAATATCGTACTGCTGAACAGATTTTTAGGTAGGAGTTCCAGATTTGCTCTTCTTGCAGAATCTTCAATATCCACAGGAACAACCAAATCGTCACTTTCATTAATAATTGGACTCTCGACAAACATATTAAGCAGTTAAAAACCCAAGACGAAAATTGGCCAGGAACGAAATTCAAATGACAGCGTCTCTACTCATTTGTTAATATAACCATTACGTTGGCAACGTTCACCATTCACAACAATTTTTGATTATTTGAATATTAAAATGTATTTTGGAGTTTATTGTCATTGCAAATCCGCCCATTTCATTATCAAAATAGGGCAGTTGTACAATAAACATTGTATGGTATACAATGTATATCATAAATAACTATTTCACATTTTATAGCAAATCAGGAATGTATCCGATACCGATATTTGTAATATTCCACCTCTTATGTCCACAAGGGTCATTGTAACCGCACAAGGGCATCTTACAAGGAGTGGTTCCAAAACATATCCCATACAAAATAAAAATAAGTCGCAGGATGGTAACTTCCGTTTTTTAGTTCGAACAGCTTACCTAATCTTTTCTCAACCAGAACTTCAAACACAATTTTTACCATGACGGATATAAGCGTATCAGTGGAAACAATTAGGAAACAACTCCACGCCAGAGAATTTTTTTGGGGACAATTAATATGAAGTTCTATAGCTTAACGTTTGGGACAACAATAAGAACAATTCTCATCGATTTTGGCGAAACTATACAGGTTGTTTTCATGGGCGCCCGCAGAAATTTTCATCCGGGGGGGGGCAAAATAAAAATTATTGAAGAACGATGTAGCGTTATTGTTGTAGGCGACATCAGTATTCCGTTTCTTTCAATCATCAGAATCTCAAGTGGGGCCACTACAGTTTTGTTCATGCACAACCTTCAACCCCTACGAACCCTTTAATTGGGAAAAAACTCTTTGGACTAACTAATTTTTCAAAAAAAAAATAAAATTTTTTCTTGAAAATTTCTGCAATGCCCAGGCCTGACCAATAAGTACAAAACAAAGATCCTCTAGCCCAAAAAGTGAAGCATATATGCAGGGTGAGTCTTTGACTTGTACATTTATTTCAACTGTAGATTCTTGAGGTCAAAAATATCACTTTCTTCATTTTCTAGGATTCGGTTGTGTTGAAAAGATACAGCCATTAAAAAAATGGGTCAAATACGTCCTTCATGATTCTGTGGTATGAATGCAAATACCTCAAATTGATGATGTGTTAATACATTTAGGGAATTTCAGTACCTACTAACCTTGAATGAATCAAAATATTAGAAACACGATATTTCTTAACAAAGCGCTTAGTTTTGTCCCTTCATGTCCAAAAATAAAGTATTTCTACCTCCAAAATATATTTATTGAAGAATGTGTACCATAAGTACTAAATTCAGTTCATTTGAATCAACGGTTCTGAAACTACCTGAAGTTAAATTAGTAATAAGGGCTCTATGGCATTCTCAAAATAGCCCGGGAGCCAGTGACCAATTTTAACCCTGGCCATAATTTGTATATAGCTTAATTTGTATTTGTCTTATAGCATAGTGACCGTCAGCTGGCGCACCAGTGGTGGGTTTGCCAACGGGAGCAACGAAATCACGTAGAAAAAATATTGAGTTTCAGTCATTTTAACCCTGCTGAAATTTACAGAAATGGTAGTTTATATGATTATTCGAATAAAAAAAAAATCGTCTGCTGGCTGTACGTTGGTGGAAAACCCGTCCGCTGGACATGAAAACTTGTTTTCCACCAACGTACAGCCAGCGGACCATTTTTTGTTTGAATAATTATATAAACTACCATCTTTGTAAATTTTAGCAGGGTTAAAATGACTGAAACTCAAATTTTTTTTTACAAGTTTGCATGTCCAGCGGACGGGTTTTCCACCAACGTACAAACAGCGGACGATTTTTTTATTCGAATAATTATATAAACTACCATCTCTGTAAATTTCAGCAGGGTTAAAATGACTGAAACTCGAAATTTTTTTACAAGTTTTCATGTCCAGCGGACGGGTTTTCCACCAACGTACAACCAGCGGACGATTTTTGTTATTCGAATAATTATATAAACTACCATCTCTGTAAATTTCAGTAGGGTTAAAATGACTGAAACTCAAAATTTTTTTTACAAGTTTTCATGTCCAGCGGACGGGTTTTCCACCAACGTACTGCCAGCGGACGATTTTTTTTATTGGAATAATTATACAAACTACCATCTCTGTAAATTTCAGCAGGGTTAAAATGACTGAAACTCAAATTTTTTTCAGAAGTTCCCATGTTCAGCGGACGTATTCATGTCCAGCGGACGGGGTTTCCACCAACGTACAGCCAGCGGACGATTTTATTCATTCGAATAATTATATAAACTACCATCCCTGTAAATTTCAGCAGGGTTAAAATGACTGAAACTCAAAATTTTTTTTACAAGTTTCCATGTCCAGCGGACGGGTTTTCCACCAGCGTACAGCCAGCGGACGATTTTTTTTATTCGAATAATTATACAAACTACCATCTCTGTAAATTTCAGCAGGGTTAAAATGACTGAAACTCAATATTTTTTTTACATGCTTTCGTTGCTCCCGTTGGCGAACCCACCACTGTTGAGCCAGCTGACGGTCACTTTGGCTAAGAAAACAACCAAATCAAGCTATATACAAATTATGGCCAGGGTTAAAATGACTAAAAAATGTCACTGGCTCCCGGGCTAAAAAGAGATACCTTGACAGTACCTATCAGAATTTATGAAAAATATGTCTATATTGTAATCAATGTAATAAAATATCGTCGAGAGATTACTCGTACGTTCGTAAATTTTGAGTTCCCCCACTATTAATTTTCAGAATGTGGTTTAATATTTCAATATAGAAAAAGACTATCTACTCCCAACTCAAATCGGCATAGCTAATGGTTATGTTTATCGTTTACGACTAGGAAAAAAATAGGATACTTAGTAGATAAGCGTTCTTTTCGACACGTTGAGTGCCAATATATCCATTATCCACTTCTGTTTCACTCTGAAATTTGGTTATGGAATGTATTTCTTCAGCAAAAGAGATTGTAGACGTTAAAGGAGACTTTGATTTAGATTCTGGAACTGGCCCCGAGAATCAATTTAATGAACTTTTTGGTAGGAGGTTAATACAGGGTGTATCATTTAAAAGTGTCCATCCTCAATAACTCAACAACGAATCAGAATTTGTGAAAGCACTCAGACAGGTCGATATGTAAAGGAACAAAATTATCTCTTGTTTTAACATCAAATGACATGTGCCAATGAAGACTTTAGTGAGTTGTAATACAACTTCCGTCATTACACATTACACCTGGAACAGTATACATGGTGTTACTGAATTGGATGGACAAACGAAGAGGGGAGATTCTTTGCATGATTTCAAGAAAAAAGTCCATAAACACGGAGTGCTAGGGACTATTTCAACAAAAATGATGAAAATAGGTGGATTGGACGGTGTGGACCGAGGACCGCCATGGAACGTCAGATCCTCAGACTTAAATAGTTTAGATTTAATTTTATATCAACACAATTTTTATGACAATTTCGACTTTTCTGAGGATTTCGAGAGAATCGTTCTAAATTTTTTCTCGATATCGGTATCAGATACGACAGAACTAAAAGAGACTCTCAAGTTAATTAAAACAACAATGATTTTTTTAACAATTTTTCAAACTAAAAGTGGCACACCACAAAAAGTTCTGGAGGAAAACAGGGGACAGTGTTCCAGACAATAGCAATAGAATAGAAATTTGCATGTCACATGGTGTAAACTGTTAATTGTAATATATATGCATAATTTCAGTTGAATATCTCGTGAAATGCAGATACTAAGAGAAAAATACTTGAACATTTTCTTGAAATTATTTAAGGAATTTCCGTTTATACCTCCAATTTAGGAACATCTTGTATATTTATTATCACAAAGCATTCGTCGAAATGAATAAAAACAAATTCAACTTGTCCTAATAATACATCACAACACGACGACTGTGGTTTCGTTAAATTCGTTTCTTTATTATTCGGTAGAGTCATGAACGATGTCTACGGTTACAATCATATACATACAATAGAAGATGAATATAAGAACTACGAAATAAAATTTTACTGAAAATTCTAACCTGGAGATTCCATATTTGAAACAAATTCTCGTTTCGGGTTTCTCGTTTCGCAGAATAGAACATGCTGAACACAAGTGTATGAATACTACACAACTTTCCAGTTGATTTATCACTAATAGGTTTTACGCAGCATCAGAAAAATCATTTGAAAGAAAGGTATCAGATAAATTAATTAAGATAATAAAAGGAGGCAAACAACCTGTGTCGGTGACGATGTTGTAAACAATCGATTATTTTCGTATTTCCTCGTTTGATTCCCTTATAATTGCTCTTTTTTTCTATTATTTGTCGGTACTTCGTAATCTATTTTCGCAGGAAAATGTTTGGAATATCCTTTGAAGGTTTTCCAGTATTGCGAAATAGATGTAATAGATAACTCGATTGAAAATAGTGAAGTGACTAGGTAGATCATATCGGAACGAATAGAACAGAAAAATCGATCGGTACTCAACTTTTGCTATACAGGGTGTTTGCAACGAATCGACTATATTTTGTGTATTAACAGGGGAGTACATTCAGTTCCAAAACAAATCCGTAAAATCTGAGGGGGTGATTCCTTGTTCAAAATAAAGGGTGGTTTGTTATATAAAAATGTTGAGTCAAAAGTCAAACTTTAGGGAGAGTTCGCGGTTCAAAGATGGCGGAAAAATAATGTTTTTATTTTGTATCTTATGTAAGTTTAAGAACGAAAAGCGATAGAATGATGAAATTTCATGGAACCTAGAAAGGGTACTCTAACTCTTGTTGCGAATATGGTTAATTTTCCTTATTCTTATATCGAGGAAGAATTTTATGCTTACTGGAAAATGAATTATGATTAATATAAATCCGTATTGATGGGCGCTATTTAGCTTCGAAAAAAGGATCATCTTATCAGAACTGGATACGATAAGCTCTGATTTGTATTAATCGGTATCAATTAGAATATTTGAAGTGGTTGATTATCGAACAGGCACCTAGTCAAAAATCGAACGAGTCTTTATCAATTCAATTGAAAACCGTACCATTGTTTTGTATAAGCCATTAACATTTTATCGTGCACATTAACAGCCAATTTTTAATTACCGTGCCGGAGTGAAGTGAAAGAATGCTTTTCATTGAACTTATTCGAATGATTGAGTTTCATAAATATTTTTATTGCTCTGATATAGGAAGCCAGATTTTGAAATTCCAATTGGAAATACAATGTAAATTGCATATTTTTATATCCCATTCGTTTATTGCAAGCTATTTTTTGTTCAGTCATGAATCCGAAAAACAAAAATTATTATCTCGTGATACTTATTTACGAAACTGGTTATTCTACGTTCATCAATGATTGATAGTAGATTTATAAAGTTTAGCTGGAATGGGTTGAATTGAGGCTATGTTCGATTCACGTAAACATGATATAATCATTATGTTGATATAATTAATTATTAATTATCTATACTGATATTATAAAGAGGAAAGATTTGTATTTTTGTGTGTTTGATACGACTTGGCTCAAAAACTACCGGACCGATTTTAGAAATTCTTTCCCCCTCAGAAAGCTTCATTATCCCTGAGTGACATAGGCTATACGTTCCACCCGAAAAAATTAAGGAAACCTACTATAACTCCAATAATTACAAAAAAATCAGTCATAATGAGCTATTTTCACGTGCGCTGCAAAAACCGTAAGACTTACGTGGATACAATGTATGACGGAAATGTACCTCTTGAATAGTTCTACAAAAAAGTCCTCGATAGCATATTATATCTATCTCTCCAGATTGACTTGCTATTACCTGTTTATGGTAATCAGATATTTTCCAAAATTATGCACTATTTGGGAGTGCTTTTTTTGAATAGGCTATTGATCCTCATTCAACTTAATACGTTATTTATCCCCAGTATTCAATTTGGAACGAAATTTCCTTTTACTTCATACAATTACAACGAGTAGGTACATCAAAAGATATGGCATGTTAAAGTGATGAAGATGAAACCGCACGACCGGACCTTAATGCGTCTCCGTGCTAGGCAGGCGGGAAGGAGATGGCACACAAGTGTGAGAGGGGGACATAGGTACATATCTATAAAAGAGTAGCCGCGTGGATCAACTTTTAGACAGGCGGTCGACTAATTCGATCGCCGTCCGCAATGAGTAGGAAAACTAATCCGATAGAGGCGCCACCGTGCATTTTATGGTGTAATATTCAGCGCAGCTTTCTTGTTAAAGAATACAACTTGAATTTTATCATACCGGCAGATTTTTTATTTTCTGAACGGAAATTTGAAAAAACATATGTATTCCTACGATATACAGGGTGGCCATTTGAAAACGAAACAGACCAGATTACAGACGAAATAAATTTTTTCGATAGAAATGCTCGGACAGGTCGATTTCTGTTTCGAGGGGGACAACTTAAGATGTAGGTTACGGACGCATAGCGCTTCAACCCTTGCTGCTACAACCCCCACCCCCAATTTTTGAAAAGGGAAGATGGGGTGAGTGATACCTCAATTCAAAGGTATTTTTATACTGATTTCAGCACAGTAATTGTTTTTTCATTTTATGCATTAGTTCTCGAAATATTCTTAACTAAGTATTTGAAAATGAAGTGGTGTTTTCATGGCACTTGTAGTGTTTTTTTGTGAAAAATCGACATCTATGTCAGTGGATTGGAGGAAGGAAGCCACAGTCATGGTTGTTTTGAAGCTCAAAATGTCGATTTTTCACAAAAAAACACTACAAGTGCCATGAAAACACCACTTCATTTTCAAATACTTAGTTAAGAATATTTCGAGAACTAATGCATAAAATGAAAAAACAATTACTGTGCTGAAATCAGTATAAAAATACCTTTCAAATGAGGTATCAGTCACCCCATCTTCCCTATTCAAAAATTGGGGGTGGGGGTTGTAGTAGCAAGGGTTGAAGCGCTATGCATCCGTAACCTACGTCCTACATCTTAAGTTGTCCCCCTCGAAACAGAAATCGACCTGTCCGAGCATTTCTATCGAAAAAATTTATTTCGTCTGTAATCTCGTCTGTTTCGTTTTCAAATGGCCACCCTGTATTTTACCAATTTATTTTGTTTCATTATGTTGTTGTTTCATCCTATAGAATATACCTACCTGTATGGTGAGGAAGAGCATACTATTGACCATTTGGTCATTCATTATTCAGTACATATAAATATAAAACATAAATTTTCTTCAACTGAAAAGGGGTGTACTGTACATACAGGGTGAGTCTTTGACTTGTACATATATTTTAACTGTAGATTCTTGAGGCCTAAAGAAACCTTTTTTTCATTTTCCATTTTTCCGAATTCGGCTCGGTTAAAGAGATATAGCCATTTGAAAAAAAAAATTGTGCTAAATGCGTCCCTGATATTATTCTCTACAAACACCTCAAAGTTCATATTTTTCAATTGAAATTGATGTGATTATTAGATATTCTGGGTGATACATTTAGAAAATACTCAAGCACTAACCTTATTCGAATAAGAATGTTACAAACACGATATTTCCTAACAAAAACGCTAAGTTTTGTTCCATCATTTCTGCAATTAAAATGCCATATTTCTCACACCAAAATAATTTCCTTCTTCGATTATCCTGAAGATTAGTTTGTAAACATTAATAATTTGTTCATATTTGCCTCGATACCCTAAAATTATCTTATAAAAATAAGTTTCTCACTAACCTATCCTAACTCCATTAATCAGTCATCTGATTCGAGGTCAATGACCTAACCTAATCCATCTCCTCTATGATAGTGATCACAGAATTCTAGAGAAGACGATGCCAGATTGTGTTGATTTTCTCAGTAAAAAATGGTATAGGCGAACTCAAGAAAGCAGAACGTCCCCTATCGTTAACGGAAGAACTAGTTTTGTTTACTTTTCGCTAAAGGCTTCTACGCATTGCTCTTTGGAAATGCCAAACGAGTAGTTCTGATTCTCGCCGATCTGAATTTCAGTCGTGGTGCGCTGCCGGCTACGATGTAGCCGCCACGCAAGACAAGCCGTTGTTCTGTGTCTCATCACACTATCACAGGACAGGCCAGCCAGTCTGTGATAAAATAAACGACGCTTAAACGCGATAACCTTTCTAGATACATTCAATTCATTTATTTATTTACTCGCAGAGAATAAAGCAAACAGGTGTGAGGTGATGCTTGTGATATGTGATGTGAAAACCGTGTAGGGTCGATTAAAAATTCCAAGAGGATATTGTTAAGAAGATAGATATTTTCCTGAAGGACTGGTATCAATAAATTTTTAATAGAAACTTGCTTATAAACTGTGTAATTTCATGCTTCTCGGAATTCAGTTGATAAACATTGACAACATTGTTAATTTGTTAAGAGACCAGAGAAGAAACAATATTCGATGATATTTAATTCAGGGAAGCATTCAGATTTTTTATGAAATTCATGGTTTTTTCCTCAAATTTCTTCGTATACATTTGGGAATAACTCGAAAACGACGCGTTTTATTGAAAAAATATAAGAATACTTTTATTCTCTAAAATGGTTGATTCTTTCGAAAATATGAACCGTTTATCCTTTTCAAGTGATTTGATAGTGTTTTTGCATGAATTTATGAGTCGACCACCCTGTAACTTTCGAACTAGGAGAGATATTGAATAAGTTTCGATTGAGGAATATGCACAATGAATAGAGTAAAGAATCAACCAAAATTCAGTTCATTTGAAATAACGGTTCCGAAGATATGAACAGCAAAGTGTTTTTTTCGTGGATTTTCGACACCCTGTATCTCCCAAACCAAACCGAATTTTGAAAAATGGTATGGGAAAAAAGTGTTTCGTTTGATGAGAGGAATCTACAGTTAAAATATATGTACAAGTCAAAGACTCACCCTGTATATGTTCAATTCATTACCCAATGATATGGAACAAACATCATGTTTTGAAGACTACAAGAAAAAATTGTTCAATCTATTAATGGAATGGGAGCCATATAGTATCTCAGAATTTTTAAACCGTAAGAATTGATTTTTTTTGGTATATGCAGGCATAGCTGCAGGGGTATTTTTTTTTACTTGTTTTGTATTTAATTCAAAACATTGTATATTATGATTGTGAGAATGATTTTTCGAAATAAATTTATGTTATTATTATTATTATTATTATTATACATTTCGCGATGGCTTGAAGGCTATGCATTCAGTATCTGATTCGGTTTTGAGATGGGTCGGTAGCTTCGAAAAAATTTGATAGTGAATTTATTAGTTGATTTTCGTTTCTGTGAGAGGCATCTACAGTTGAAGCAACTGTAAAATACAATGTTCTGGAGCTGGATTTTGGACGGAAGAGCTCTGTTCAATGAATAAAAGATATAGACAGGAAATACGAAACTTTGCTTTCAATACGAGTTTTAATTAGTTCACGAGTATTGGTAAAAGATTCCTAACAGAATAAATCCAATTATTCAGTTCGATACAATTAATTTTTTCTCATATCAAGACCTCCGTCAAACTCAGCTTATCCTCTTGTATTTCTCTCAGAAAGGACGGCTATAAACAAAGGAAACTTTGAATCCTGTTTCATCCTCGGGTTGTGCTGTTATTTCGAAATCGAAGGAACAAATTCCTCCTTTTTCTCCTCCCTCTGTGATTCTTTCCCAATTAAGCTAACACGGCAAAAAGTTAGTCTCGTATTTGGACCCTCACATCACATCGTTTCCGTTTATTTGGCTTACCGTTTCGATTTGTCTGATACGGACAGCTTATGATAGAGATTTTAAGGAAATACGAGAGAGGAAAAGTTAAATCGAGTTTGTTTCGAGAATTTTATGTTATATGACACATCATTATAAAATTTCAACGAACTGCGAAATCAGATAATTTTTTTCATAATTCTTGCGAGTTATTAGTTTTTCAAACGGTACACTATGATATATGATCTTTATACTACAAAAACTCCCTAGTTTGTTTTCTTCACACTCAATCTATTCCGGAGTTTTGAAATTATTCAAAACAAAAATTCGGACTTCGGACTCACTTATGAGTCCGAACCTTATCGTTTTTTCTGGCTCAAAATTGGAACATATACTCCATTCACTTTTATTTAATCACATAGGAGGTCATGGTTCCGTTTTCAGGAGTTGGTGCACCTGATGAAAAGTCTGTGCGCGTACAGAAAATATCGTTAATGACAAAACGACGTTGCCAGTTCCTTTGTTTACATCAAAGTAAAAGTATCAAAGATATTCCACATTTTGTTAGTTCGAATCGATCGATGATTTTGGGGCGAAATATCGATAGGAAATCGCCTATTTTTCCGTTTTTCGTCGTCCAGAAGAAGTTTCCCGTCGATATGAGAAATTTCGTGCAGGTGACATTTTTTCCTTTCACGACTTTTGGCGTGAGTACGAACGGCAAATTTGAATTGGACCAAAAATCGATTTCTAAGTATAAATAAAGCGAAAGTAGGTACTAATCGACCTTTTTACACTTGATGACGAGGTTTTTTTCAGGTATCTGGCCGTTTAGAAAGATTTCAAACGAAATTTCGGTCCCTCAGAAGTTTGGTTAGTTTCGGTATCGTTTTTGATGCTCAAAATTCATTTGGAATGTGTAAATGGACAAAACGGCTTCCTTATACGATCTTCTAACGAAAGCGGATTTTCGAGGAATTATGAGGAAAGAACTTGCAGAATGAAATTGCAAGATTTTCGTAAGTAAACGGGTTCTGGATGGCCATCATCGGTCTCTAAATGATTATTGCTGATCGTTTTCACGTTTCAGAAAAAAACACGTCGAAAAAGGTTAAAAAAAGAAGAAATATGACCATATTGCATTCAACGGTAGGTGAATTCAGATTCCGATTAATTGAAATGTGTCACTGGAGCTTTCATTCCCATCAATCCTTTGCCAAAAGTAGAAATAGGCTATATTGAACCAAAATACATCGGTTTTTTCCATATTCCAGGAGTTTGTGTCTTATTTTAGAACAGGTGAATGATAAATGTGAAGCATATGTTCGACCTATTCCATTTTATTTGTACAAACCTACTGTGGTAGTCATGTGTGGATTTTTTTTTAAACTAATAAATTACTATACTGTCAGAATATTTTACTCCTTGCTCATAAGATCAAATAAATGAAATGTATATCTATAAAGCTTTCAGGGATTGACATTCTTGCTTATTAATTTATAACCAAAGCTCAGTTCCAAGAAAAAGTTCCTCTTGCATCAGAACTCCCTTCAACTATTTGGATTCCAATAGAGAATAGAGGGATATAATGTTCCATTATTCTTGATTCTTGTAATTACCCATCAATTCATCTTATATCTTTGGGTTGATTTTTTTAATGAATTCTTGATTAGAATCAACAATTGATGTCGTTAAGTCTTGAACTTTCAGTTCAAGAGGATAATAGACCTTAAATCTTTACAAGCATGCATATGAAAATTATGTGAAAGCAATGCAATTTTTTTCCATGGCGAAAAATGATATATTTCAACAGTGATCTATTGTACTTTTAATGCATAAACCAGAAAAGGAATGCTTTCTATCAATTCATATAAACGTTAATCATTTTCGTCCATCACATCTTTTCCAATTCATTCACATTCTGAGAAATACGCTAAGAATGTAGAAAGGGCAACATAGTGTTGACTTGGAACATAAAAATATTTAGAAAAACGTCATAACTTCGATACAGAGTGGAATGTGTCAAATTTCCAAGATCAGAGTTGTGATTTTATAATTGTGAATGGAGTATATAGTCCATTCACTTTTATAAAGTATCGCGATTTGCCATGAAATTCTGACACATTTCACCGCGGATATTTTGAAAATGTTAGGATATGGTCATTCCACTGTCATATACGCCCACAACGTTGTCGTTTCTGCTGAAAAATAGTAGTAATTACGTATTTATTAGAATGTTCATTTACTTTGGGAAATTAATGAATTTGAGAAAATATTATGTGAATTCAGAAGAAATTTAAATATATTTCTGCAAAACTTGAAATACTCCAGTATGAAAATGTAGTAGTTCTACGAAACCTGCGCCACAGTTAAACCTTAGAAGAACTAACTCCATTTACAAAGTTAAGGAAGAGTAAATAGAAAGTAGACTTGGCAAAGTCGCTTGATTTTCACGAGTACCAACCTGCGTCAGTTTTAAGTGAAAGAACTGAAAATTATAGCACGTAATTTCTTGTCATTCATCAAGAGAAAACTCATCTTGTCCCACCCAATACATTCTAATGCTGAATACGATTTCTCAAAAGCTCGACGTGATAACTATAAGGACTCAGTTCTCTCTTTAGGAATTTAAAAATGATTTCCATAGTTTTCAGACGTAATCAACCTACTCATTTTCTCATTCGATAGTTACGAGAGGAAGTTATTTCCTTTCCATCATTGAATTCGAGAAGCTTTCGCAGGGACTCACCAACTTTTAATGGCTGTTTAAAGTTTCCTAACTAACAATAAAAGTTGTTGTTCCAACCAATGAAACTGAACTTTGTGATTTTTTAACGGACCATCTTTTATTGGAACGTCACAATGAGTTTTTCGCTAAGGACCATGAATTTCAATTGTGATTTTCGAAAAAATACTTCCAATTCAACGGTATGGTTCATTATTCAAGTTTCAGTCGTTTATTTCGTCAGGTGGTTGATTTAATTAATACGAAACTTTGGAAGTCATAGAATATGAGCTCCGTAAGGTTCTACTGTTGTTTTTCAGCCACAATGGGCTTTTCCAGTCATTTTCAGAAAAAATAATTGACATATTGGATTCCCACGTAATTCGTGATTTTTTTTAAGTTTTTTCTTCATCAATTTATACCCTTAAAAAAATATTGAAAACTCAAAAAAAAAAAAACTACCGAATTGAAACGATCAGATGAAGCGGGAAATCGTGTGACGTCGGTGGCTAGAGAGATTTTTGATTGGCTGTACTCGTCATGACGTGCAGCTGATATAAAAATGACAACATTGCCAAATCACAAAAAAAATTAGCTTGAAAAAGCCCTTGCTTTCACTCTCCTGAAAGTATCATAATATGTTTTCTTTTAACATCATGACATTTTCATTCGTACTCCATAAAGCTTCATAATATCATTCAATTTACGACCTCCTAATTGAAGATAAAGAGGGTTCAAGTAAGCAGATAGGTGAGAAATTCAATTAAAAATAATTATCCCTAGTCTACACAGGTAAGAATTGGTATATATAGGCCGGTCTTCTAATTTAAGAACCATTTATAATTATTTTCGTTTTGAGAAGTGCAGATTAGGGGTAAGAAAAATTATGGATTTGGCAACTGTGTATAGTCGTCAGTCGTTGACGTAACCTAGGAGTATAGAATACTCCTAGACTTAACTGTGAAAAACGACATTCTATGGTACGCAGAGAAGACGTCGAAATGACAAATAAGAAGGTTATGTTTTTATTTATAATTTGTAGGCGTGGTTGCCACATTATTATTTTCAGAGAATGAGTATTACATCTACTTTAATGAAGATTAAGTTGTTATATGACGATGTTTCAAAAACATTATGGTGATCACATCAAATATGATACGATTACTGAATATATTTCCGAATAAATTCAGAGATTTTACAAAGACTTGACAACAGCGGCCTGTCTCTCAGTTACTCTGGGCTTTGTCCTCTCCATCACAAACTTCAACCAATCATATTACAAATTGAGCCAATGACGACACCGCAGAGGGACGTTTGAATTCACACGTGTTGAAATCACATTTTCGATATCGAATAATTAATCAGTTCTTCAAAATTCAGAGTGAATAAATGGTTACAAATGTGTTATTAACTGCCCTTCATTACGTCATGGGAAGAAAAGTGCATATTTTGAGGTACTGAAAATCCCCCATGGAGAGGAAAATGATCACGTCCGATCTGTGTTCATTTTCTGTACCCCAGCATCAAAATTTTAATTATCACGTAAACCTTAAAGATGTAATGATTTGCAGACAGAATCAATTCAATGCGGTATCTGAAATTTGACTTTTAAAATCTGATGGAAGTATTGGAGCATAATCCAGACCATCACGGTCAATTTCCAACAAGATGGCGAACCACCTCATTTCACACAATTATATCGCACTGAAGGCGCACTTCAACGGTGAGTATCAAAATGAGACCAGCCTGTATATAATGAATACAATCTTTATGGATATAAAAATTTAATCTATTCCTGAAAAACTGTCGATTCGGAACAGCGAATCCCGCAGTGCAGTTTAATTCTAAATACCGAAAGCCACCCATCTCCCACAGTGCCACTTTTTAGATTATTGTTTTTCGCACAATATCAATATTGAACATCTCGTATTTTTAGAACGCTTATTGCGGAAGCGTGCCTATCGGCTACATCGGTACAATGAAATGGGAAAACGGTATTGTTCTTGAAATTTTCATTATGACGGATGAACTGTTTGAATTCCCGTAGAAAATTGAAAAACCGGGAAGGAAATCGATGTCGAAAGGGAATATGGACAGATCTGATCCCGATTTCAATTTGATTTTATCATTTATCGTAGGTAATAAAGGTCTGACCTGTCATTCCTGTTGACATTAGGAAGTCCGCTAGCTAACCAATTACTTTTGCTCTTTAGGCATGAGATATTCAGATTGCATTATTTATATGGGGAAAAAGATGAGAAACGAGAATACAAGGTTTTCCTGTAGAGAAAAGTCGACAGAATAACATACATATCTGCATCCTCCTTGAAAAATGCCTTTTATTTTTTTGTCGTATATTTGAAATCGAAGGCGAATTTCAGAATGATGCATAGTATGTATAGTCTACTGCTATATCTAGAGAAAAAATTCAAATCGATCTAATCGGTAAGAAATAATTAGTTGTTGCCATTTGAAGTTGAAAAGATTGAAAGCTTTTTCAAGATGGGGAACTTCCGTATTGCCCAAATATTGCGTCGACAGATTATAACTTGATCCGGTCGATGGCACATGGTCTGGCTCATCAGCAGTTCCTTTCATAAGAAGAAATCAAAAAAAGCTTTCACTGAAACAGTATTCGAGCTCTAACAGCAAGATGGGAAAAAAGTTGTAGCTAACAATGGGTAATACTTTGAATCAAGGGCGTAACCAGGGGGGGGGGGGGTGGGTGTTCAAGTTCAAACCCCCCGAAATGTTTCAGAGTTTTTGTTGAAGAATAAATCTTTCATTTTGTACCTAAACCAACTAATCTCCGAATTTCTAGACCATACTATCCAACAATTAACTGATAGATTTTCTAAACACCGAAAATTAATATCAGCCTTATCTGGTCTGCTACCCCAGAATATTAAAAGCGAATATGAATTAGAAGACGCCATATCGATGTATTCTTCACTACTCCCAGAAAAAAATAAAAACTTCTAGTGAAACTAGATTGAATGGGTTGGTGCTTATGAATATTCATTATACATAGTGTGAAAATTGATGAAAATGAAGTGGTTGACCAATTCGCTAGAAAAAAAGACGGATAAGTTTTTAACTGAAGGAATTCATCATAATAATATATTGTTTGAGTTTTCTCACTGTTTCATTTTTAATACCTATTTATAAGCTGTAGGCACTATTTTGGAATAAAACATCAAAAAACTATTTAGTTTCAATGAAAGCACACATCCACACTAATTTCATATTGATTCATCCTGTAAGTATTGTTTGGGAAATAAATATTGTTTTTTTAGTTTTTGTTTGAGTGAATGAAAATTAAATTCTGAAGCATATTTGAAAAATAGGTTTACCTAACCTAACCAGGAATATCTATGTTGAATATTGTTTCAAAAGTAGGAAAAGGATTATTGAATTCTTAAAAACAACAAATACTTGCTACAGAAAGCGACCCTCCAATTCCCGGAACTTACAAAGTCAATTGCCAAAATTTCAATTTTCAATTTTGAATAGAATCGGATCATAATTACGAAACTCGTCCGCCATATTGTAGCCGCCATCTTGAATTTTTCAATTTTGACAGAAGAATCATCATTGTCGAACCCAAAAACCCCTAGATACTAATTTGGATGGAATCGGATAATCACAAAACTCATCCGCCATTTTGTTTTTTTCTATAAAAAATATTTCATAATGCATTGTCACCAGAATTATGTACACCTGCCAAATTTCAAATCAATCGGACGATTAGAAGTGTGTCATATTTAACTTACAAGATTTGGTTACAGACAGACAGACACCGGGACAGGTGAAACTGAATAAAAGCTTGTACCTAATTGTAAAAAGAAATCTTCTTATGTTCAAATTTGTTCCATGTAAAGGGTTTTCCAATAAGAGGTGTTAATTTGAAATTCGAAGAAAAATGCCATTTTTTCAGATAAATTATCGGATGTTTATCTATACTAATATTAGTATATATTTGTGTTTTTGTGTGTTTGAATTTTATTGGAAAACCCCTCATAATAAAAATTATTTGAAATTTTTGTGTTCATCTGTAATGTAAAAATAGAATATTGTACTGTGTCAATGGCCTAGTTGCCGAGACACAATAATTTAAATAAAAAAAAAATTATTTTTATATCTCTAGTCTAATTTCCTTATAGAATTGAAAATAACCAACTATGAATAGTTAGAATATCCATAAGAAAAGCATGAGAGCGAAATACTTGAGTGGCAATACCGGAGGAAAATTCGAAATGTACAAAAAAAGGTCTTTGAGAGGAAAATTGCTGGTCCCGACGGATGTGCTCCAGTTTAACACGTTTTCGGTCGCGTTTTGGAGAGTTTATTAAATTTTCAGTAATCGATTCTCCTGTGAGCAATTTCAGACTGATGGCTGAGTTGGAAATTTTCCCTGTAGAATTCAATGAGGAATGAAGCACGAAGGAAAGTTCTTTTATGCTTTTTCGATGACGGCATTTTTCACGCGCTAAACGGGAATTTTTCTTCTATTCCGAAGAGAAACGACTCGACGTTTTCTTACACATTTAGGATATTAATTCTGAGGAATGATTCAGGTAAAAAGTGGAAATTTAATAATGTAATCGCAGGAAAAATGGATGTATCTTAGTGATTGTTTTTGATATTTTTAGGAATAACTATTAGTGAAAGTGATCATTCAATATTCGGTGTCATTACGCGAATTAACTTTTTTACATTTTTAATTTTAATTCGAAAATTCATATCATAATCCAATTCACGTAACTTTTTCACTTGAGACCAACATTTCCATAATTTTTATCAAAGTTACGAATCTGGTTATTTTATGTATAAAAGTACAATTCATGGAGATTAAGTTACAAAAGAATTTCACAGAAGTCTTGTACTTCTTTTTAAATATCTGTTTTAAGATGGTCAAGTCGAAAATACTCAAAGTTCATAAAAAAATTCATAACTCGAAAACCGTGAAAAATCGCATAACATACATGGAGGTGATTAGAATAGCCCATGACACGAGGGGAGGGGACCTGTTTTTTTTCTTTTTGACGTCAATTTCTTGGCCACCCTGTATAGAAAATAAAACAAGTAGAAAGCTAAAAGCGAACTCGTCCACAGAATCTACCCTCTCGACAATGCATAAAGATGTTTCCAAGTGTGATTGCTTTTTATATCAAAAGGGTTTTCCAACAAGGGGTGTTATTTTGACATTCGAAGAAAAATGCCATTTTTTTAGATAAATTATCGGATGTTTATTTCATTATGAAGGAAAGGTATGTCGTTAATAATGGAAAATAACATCAGTCAAATAACCACCACGACTGTAGGACCATTTCCCTTTCATGAAATTTTCCATAACCGAATCGCAAAGTGGCTGCCCTATGTGCTCGATAGCTTCACGAATTTCATCTTCAAGGTCTTGAATCGACGTTGGCTCTTGGCGTAGACCTTTTCTTTCACATGATCATGATCACAAGAGCTCGGTGGTCAATTGTTATTACCTCTTCGAAAGATAACACGGTCCAGAAACTTTTTCCGTCTTGTTGAAAGTAAACGTTGTCAAGATCAATACCACCCAATTCCGTCCATGAAAAATCATTAATCATCTCTCGATAGCGCAATCCATCAAATGAGGTCCAGTGACCTCGCCGGACCATAAACCGCACTAAACAGCCACACGTTGAGGATAGAGACGCTTTTCAACAATAACTACTCTTGGGTTTTCCGAGCCCCAGATGCGACAATTTTGCTTGTTGACGAAGCCACCAGGAAAGACGTTTGCGGAATGCCTAATTCCAAAGAACGACGAGGAATGGACAAACCTGGGTTTTCTTTAACGCTTCCGGATACATCAGTAATATTCTCGGCGGTTCTTTAGCGACGTGCACGGGATTTATTCTTCACATCACTAAATTTTTCCACCAATTTCTGTATTACGGTTCGATAAGGTGCTTCAAGGCGACCCAAAAATGCATTTTTGGGTCGAACTCGAACATGTTCGAGTTATACGAACCGTCTCAGCCAAATTTTCTCCATGTTTATAGCGAATTTCAATGCGTTGCTGAAGCGTGTATCGTCCTATTTCTATTACTACTACACCATTTCCAAGTGTATTTCAGAAGGGGTCAATTGTATTTCAGAAAACATCACTTGTATTTCAGATTAGTCAATTGTATTTCAGAAAACATCAAATGTATTTCAGATTAGTCAATTGCATTTCAGAAAACATCAAATGTATTTCAGATTAGTCCATTGTATTTCAGAAAGCGTCAATTGTATTTCAGATTATATCATATGTATTTCAGAAATCATCAATTGAATTTGAGAAAACATCACTTGTAATTCAGATCAGTCAATTCAATTTCAGAAATCGTCAATTCTATTTGGGAAATGGTCATTCGTGTCCCGAGACTGAAAGAGAGATGACTGTGATATTTGGAAAATCGGTTTAAGATGACACAAAAAAGAAACTGTAGAAAACTTTTATTCTAGCATTTTTCAAATATTCGCCACAACTGTTTTCTGGAAGACTTTGGGGTTCGAGGATGATTCATGGAGCATGGGGGGATTGCCTCTGGTAGATATCGAACGAAAAACCGAAGATACAATAAGATTAAAGCAGTCCTACAGTCAATCATGAATACAATTACTATGTATGTATAAAGAAATAACGCCACACTTCAGCATAGCTCTTCTTCAGCTGCGCGCGCGACACGTGCATCGATATTACCTATACGTTGGACAGAAGGTTTGGCCAACGTAAATTCAGTACTCGTCAAAAAATATGATAAAATCTGGATGTCCAATACATTGGACATCAGGAATCTGAAATACATATGATATAATCTGAAATACAATTGACGCTTTCTGAAATTCAATTGACTAATCTGAAATACATTTGATGTTTTCTGAAATACAATTGACTCATCTGAAATACAATTGACACTTTCTGAAATTAAATTGACTAATCTGAAATACAATTGACGCTTTCTGAAATTCAATTGACTATTCTGAAACACAATTGACGCTTTCTGAAATACACTTGGAAATGGTGTAGTATCTACTTTTCAAATGTCAAAAAATGACCAACAAATTTCAGATCCAGATTTTTTTCCTATTTTGTCTCATCCTGCATAATGCAAAGGGTAACAAACACAGATTTCCTATCGACTATTTCACTCATTCCATTTTTAGTGAGAAAGTTTCTTCAGCAACACTCGTTTCTCATCGATAAAACATGGAAACGGGCAAAACTAACAAGTTGGTTTTCAAGCGATAAGATTTTTGACGTTTTTCAAATTCATAGATAGCTTCGAAACATACAACGTTCAGTTTAGTCTATGATGAATACTTATTTGTCAAAGACCGCAATACGTGTCAAAGTTGACCATATTACCATATTTTCTCTTGAAATAGTCATTTCGAATACACTCGAGATGAAATTTAAGCAGGTAAAATTTCTCTCTTGTCAGGCGAGTGATTTTGGAAATATGTCATGAGCGAAATTGCCGAAAAGCAACAAACTTTCATGTTAGAATCGAGAAATTTTGCCGGCAAAATTTCATCTCTTGTGGTATTATATACAGAGTGTATCAGCCAAATGGAATAAATTCGATAACGAATAAATGAGGGGGTGTTAGGAAAAACGCTCGGACACGTCGATTTGTAATTTTAAATGCGCATATTTTTCAAGAAAATAAAATTATATAGGGTGTTCCATGCGACCGGGGCCAATACCAAATTTCATATTTCAAATGCAACCCCCTGTATATTATTTATTTTTTGGATTCTTCAGAAAATTCTAGACATAATTCATGTACAATCTCCTATCTTACACTTAATACCTCCGAAATTGTGCATGAATTGTGTCTAGAATTCTCTGAAGAATCCAAAAATAAATAATATACAGGGGGTTGAATTTGAAATAAGAAAGTTGGTATTGGCCACGGTCACATGGAACACCCTATATAATATTATTTTCTTGAAAAATATGCGCATTTGAAATCACAAATCGATGTGTCCGAGCGTTTTTCTTAACATCCCCTCATTTATTCGTTATCGAATTAAATCCATTTGGCTGTTACACTCTGTATGAATATATGCAGTTGAAATTGAGGAAAATAATCATCTCATTTCCAGAACATGGATTTTTTATTAATTGAGAAACCAAGGGGACCAAAACTTTTGACGATGAGTGTAGTTATTACCTTTCAAGGAAATATTTCAATATTCAAAAAAATGAGAATGGTGATTACCCTTCAATTTCAAAACTACAGATCCTGCCTCACTTGAATGAAAGCACTTCAATAGACCTCAACTACCTGAATCGTTCACCGAAAATTACCCATTACACAAAGACAATAAATTATGTAGTCGATTGGAATAATACCGCAACCAGGAAACTAATAAGACATCAACTCTAAACAGACCATTAACCGTTACTACTCTGATAATATTATTTCCGTATTAAGTACGATTACCTATATGAGGCTAGTACAACATTTGTCCAATTAGGACAACGTTGCATCGCCCACGATTCCGAGATGGTATCCACGGAAATTTGCATGTAGGTTACAACGAAATTGGTAATTGTTTCTTGAGTTGAATTCAACTTTAGTCTTTAGTGATCAGACCTTCGAGCAGACCTGAATATTTTGATACACGGGTACGTGAATGTGGTAACAAAGACCATACTTTTATGTCTATTGGTTTACTAAGCAGAAAGAGCGAGGAAAAAGTCGATTAACAAGTTGAAATAGGGTTCACGAATGGGGAGCTCTTAGGTTCTCAACCAACAGGAGAACTGGTCGTTCTCTGTAATCTCTAAAATGAAGATCGCGATCTTTTTTTTTGTAGTAGACACAGAACTTTCATATTCGATACGAAACCCATTAAAAAGTTAGCGTATTCGAAATCTTTTTAAAGGGCGTTAAATTTTCCAAAAATTCATTTTCATTTGAAATTTAATAATATTGCATAGTTTCATATGTTGAATTACTAATCTGCTCCACATGAGTTAGGGATATTGACTTAAATTGCAAAAAAATATGGTTAAAATAAGATTTTTGTGATGAAAATTCATATTAATATGATTTCAAGTTGCAAATTAATTTTAGCCTGTAGTTCTGCAGCGTATACAGGTTGGTTAAGAAAAATCGAGTTAAATAACGAAAGTTTATTCCCAGAGAATTCAAGCATTTTAAGACTATCAATACAATATATGGCTTCCACGGGCATCAATAACAGCTTGACATCTTCTTTGCATACTACACACGAGGTTGTTGAACATTTCTCGAGGAATTTGGTTCCATAAACGGAGCAGCAGCTCTCTCAGATCATTTAAGGATTCTGAGGTAGGTTGATGATTGTCTAATCTTCTTTGGAGCATATCCCATGCATGATCTATGCAATTCAAATCTGGTGAATGCGGAGGTATTGATAATCCTTGTGCGCATTCTCAATTATGGCTGCACGATGCGGTATAGCGTTATCGTCTAGAAATTGAAAAGTTTCACCAATAGCAGCGTGAAAATTTGGCACAACATTGTCAATGACATGCTCTCTATAGTGTGAGGAGGTCATATTTCCAGGACAAATGTGTAGATCTGTGCGCCCGTTGAAACATATCTCGGACCATACCATAACACTACCCCCTCGGAATGGATGGACTTCTTGAACATAGCGACGATTACGGGGTATGCGTGGGATTGTCCGTACTCATTCTTCGAGAATCTGAAAATCGTCCATATCTGGATTCATCAGTGAGAAGGACACTACGCCATTGATCGTTCCAATTGATATGTTGCCTTGCCCATTCCAGTCTTTAACGCTTATGGTCACGTGTTAATGGAACTCCCTTTAATGGACGTCTATATACCTAGATTCACCTCTCTCAAACGTCGTCTGATGGTTCCGATGGAAACTTGGACCCCATCTACATTTTGAAGAGTATTCCGTAGCATTCTACACGTAGATGTAGGGTTTCTTCTCGCCGAAACGGTGATGAAATAATCCTGAGCAGGTGTTGTTTTTCGTCGCCCACCAAGCCTTGGTCTTTCCAACACGGAACCTGTCTCCCTGAACCTATTCCAAAGTCGAGATATCACACTTTGGCTGACTTGGAGCCTTTCCGCTACAACAACCTGAGTTAGGCCACCCTGTAGCATTCCGATAGCCCTATTAGCCTCAGCGTTTGTTAATTTACGTCTTGGCATTTTTAGAAAACTCGTTTCAAATCGAAGCCGTTGATGAACTGACTTCATTTCAAAATGGGAACATTCATAAAGCATATGCAAAGAACCAAACTTCAGAAAAAAGGCGACCAGATTGACGAAATGTCTCATACTGATTTTTATTGGATCGATTCAAGTTGTTATGGAGTTTTTAATGATTTTACAGCGATTTTCTCGAAGATTACATACTTTCAAAAACGATTGAATACGATATCCCTAACTCTTGTGGAGCAGTATATTTTGAATAAGAATCAACATCCATGAATTTTTTGTTAGCGGAGTACAAATTTTTTCGTAACTTATCACATTATGATGATACATTGACGGGTACTCTGCAAGCAAAAATATTCGTCGTTATACATTCTTATTCAAAATAGTACAACAAAACTGATATTTATTCAAGAACGTAATTTAACATATCGAAATAGAGTACCTACATATATTTTTAAATTCGAAGTGAAATTATCGGATAAGGTTTGAGTTTCATTGATTTATTTTTTTAAATTTCACTGTAAAGAGAAAACGAAAGCGGCAACTACACCAATTTCCTGAAACAAGAATCGTTCATTGCAGAATTTCTGAAAAATCATGTGATGAATGTTAACCAGACCTCAATCAGAAGAACGTGATGCCCAGTTTTACAAAAGATCATGCTCAAGATGTTCAACAGACACTAATTGAAAAATTTTGATTTTCAGGTAGTGTACTGAAATTCGGTTTTATTTTAGTTGATACCCCTCTTACTGAACTTATTCAGTTCTAAAACTGATTGTATTCGAACTACCCAATACCCATAACTGCTGAGGGTTAAGCCATGTGCACGCAACGAACATACTGTAGGCATAAATTGTTTTCCGACAAAACTGGGGTGAAGATGAAATGATCGAAAATCAACAATCAGATATAAAACTGTTTGTGGTTGCAATTTCAATCATAATATATTTTCGGGAACATAATTAAATGGGTAAATGAATATTGTACTCACCGACCATCTTGATATACATTGCGTTTTGTTCGGAAATATCGATGGTAACGCCAGGAGTTTTCTGAAAGGAAAAGAAGAGTTATATACCTATGATATAGAGTTCGATAAATTCATATTTCGAACATATTTTCGATTTCTATGCGAATCGAAATAAAACTAATGATTATTTCACACTTGGATTGTATATTTATAGTAATATACAGAATATTACATAAACATAACTATCTACAAAACATTTTTTGTTTTGAATGCTAAATAGTTTTATTCTAGACATGAGAAACTAGCGATAGAACCTACATTGTTTACCGGGTAGGAAAAGCCTAACATTCCTGGTCCAGGTAAACATACTATTTTTCCGAAAATCGTTTGAAATTCGACAGATTTTAATGAATTTAAAGAAAATCGCGAATTATTCCATTCATAAATAAATGGAGCTTGAAATTCGGAATGGAATCGGTTGCGTTACTATGGAAACGTATAAATTGTTGAATTGTCAAACTTGACGAATAGTAATTTTCCGTAAATCGCTAGGAAATTTTGAAATTCCTGAAAAAATTTCTAATAGAAAAAGGCAAGATTCCCCAACTATTAGGAAATATTCTATTTACTGTAAGGAAATGATATTTCCTTACAGTTGTCAGTGTTCTACATGCATATTCGTACTTTTCTCTTGATTTCTTTGGCAATAATTCTAATGGAGCAGTATTCACTGCCTCAACCAGCTCTGGAGGAGTCCCAGAAATGGAAAATTCATCATCACTTATCCGGGTTTGTCTTCGGAAAAACCAGCAATCAAATTACTTTATTGATATTTATACCAACTAATGTTCTTTTCACAGTGGTTTAGACTTTAGAGAATGAGTAGGCTTCTCTTTGAATAGTTATATTCAGCAATATTTTCGTCAACAATTGTTTTACTTCCATCAATACTAGGAATAAGGTTGATGCTCTCCACGAATGGTCTATTCAAATCATTTCTTTATTTTTAGACCCTTTGTATCAACGCTAACTTGAGATTTTGATCGGGAAACATTGATAGTTGCTTTCATACGATCTTTTCCTTGTCGTCATTTCTTCTCACGTTCGATTCAGTTGTCTTTGTATACAGCGTGTAACAGCCAAATGGAATAAATTCGATAACGAATAAATGAGGGCGTGTTGGGAAAAACGCTCGGACACGTCGATTTGTAATTTTAAATGCGCATATTTTTCAAGAAAATAATATTATATAGGGTGTTCCATGCGACCGTGGCCAATACCAACTTTCTTATTTCAAATGCAACCCCCTGTATATTATTTATTTTTCGGATTCTTCAGAAAATTCTAGTCACAATTCATGCACAATGTTTTTTACCTATCTTTAACTATTTTTGAAGTATTAAGTGTTTTCAGATTTATTGCAAAAATCAACGTTTTAAATAAAAATTATTTTATTTCACAAATTCGGTACATTACACTTAAAACCTGAAAAGTTATACTGATTATTTCCTAATTATTAAAAAAAAAACAAAAAAAACATTGATGACAATGTAGGAAATGTTCAAAATGCTCGCCGCGAACGTCTTGGCAACATGCTAATCTGGTGTAGAATTGAATTTTTTTAAATTTCTTCTCAGTAATGGTTTTTGCTTACTTTCTTCATATCAAGAGGTAAATGGGAAATAAGTATTGAGTGTAATGTACCGAATTTGTGAAATGAAATAATTTTCATTTAAAATGTTAATTTTTGTAAAAAATCTGAAAACACTTAATATTTCCGAAAAAGTTGAAGATAGGTATAGGACATTGTGCATGAATTGTGCCTAGAATTCTCTGAAGAATCCAAAAAATAAATAATATACAGGGGGTTGCCTTTGAAATAAGAAAGTTGGTATTGACCACGGTCGCATGGAACACCCTATATTATTTTATTTTCTTGAAAAATATGCACATTCAAAATTACAAATCGACGTGTGCGAGCGTTTTTCCTAACACCCCCTTATTTATTAGTTATCGAATTTATTCCATTTGGCTGTTACACTCTGTATGTGGAATGTCAAACAAATATTTGTGTCAATTTGTATTTGTATGAACACATTTTCAAGAGTGAAACCGCAGGCCGCGGCTAGTATGATAATAGGGGCTTGTTTCACCACACAGTGGATGACATATCTGCTGGATAAATCTGTCGGCGAATATGTTTGCTTCACTGCTCGGGTCTCGGATGAAATATCTACCAGATAATTTTACCGAAGGTCGGTTTGGCAATGTCGCATTTTTGCGAGATACTGCAGGTAAAAGAAACGTAGAGGGTTCTTTGTAACTTGTGTATTTATGTGACGATTTGTGCATAGAATCAGAATTTTTTCACAGAAAATCTTGGAAAATCTAGTACATTGAAATAGTACTTTCTAACTGAGAATAAAAAATTCCAACTTTGCAGGCTTTCCGCCATTTTGAATTTTTTTATCAGAATTCTACACCACATTTGAATCGAGCCCTGCAAAATAATAAGTTGTGACTAGAAACTTATTTCAAATGTCACGCGTTACTTACCACTGTTATCAGAATATTGCTCAAAGTTGACATTAAACACCCTGTATCTCGCTTATGCGTCGAAAACGGGGTATATGTCATAAGGCAAAAATGACTTTCTCGATGTCAACTACACGGCTATATATGTTTGTCCAGTTTATGGTGAAAGACCCTGTATATTTTTGAAAAGGAAAAAAAAACAATTTTATCTGTCACATAGATTTGTATGGTATACATTGAAAAAAATTGTAATATAACTAATAATTGTGATGAAAATTGATCACGACAATGAATTCTACTGAAATGTTTATAGCAGCAGTACCTAATAAAGAAGTTATGAGAACTTTTTATTTGACGCCATTTTCTCTAATAGCTCGGAAACGGTTTGAGTCAGAAGGTTTCGATTTTTACCAGAACAATTCCCTCAAAAATCGAGTCCGAAAATGAAAACATTTTGTTCTAGCTCATCGGGTTTCTGAGATACCCCCACTAGACAACGAATTTGGGACAACCGGTACAAAATAATGGCAGAACAAATACAGATCATACCTTGCGCCCCAAACGTATCGAACCAGCATTCGCTTTCCCCCTTTTCCGCATTCCCACTCGAGAAATTCCGCCGTGTCGACTTCGCCAAACTGCCGACGAGAGATGCACACATTTCCATGAAAAATCCTGGAGTGGCCCTTAGTCTCGTTAGTTGCGCTGGATGACTACTTTTGGAGCAGTTGTTTTAGCGAAACGAAAAAAACCGAGCCTTATTATTCATGACATTTCTGACGTTCTATCGTCGGGCGAGGGCGGAATTCGAGTTCGAGTGGATTCAGGAACAACAGGAAATCGATTCGGGCCGCTTTTATTGCTAAAATACCGGAGATATGTCGGACTCGTTAGTTACATGCGTAAATTTTAGGGCCAAGTTGATAGAAAAGAATTGATGGAAGGAGGGGGGCCTCAATGATTTTGAGCTCAATCGATATGCCACAAAATGAGGAGGATGAAACACAGACTCATCCATTCACTGAATTTGACAGAATTTAGTGGTAGATATGCTCGTCTATTTTAAAGTAGGCTTTGTTAGGAATTGTCATTCTTACTTATTTTTATTGATCAAGCACTATGCAAAACAAGTATTAATAATAATAAGGTACACTAGAATGATATATCAAAAGTCTGTTCTTTATTTGCGGCGAATGTGACAAAAGTGAAAATGTGAAAAAAGAGAGCAGATAATTGATGATGTCTTAATACAGAAATTTTAGTTTAAACTGTCATATTCTTACTATTGGCATAGCCTTCTTGAAAATTATCTGGATAAACCTGATGTTTAGACAAAGAAACCTGGCTTTAGTCGTGAAATTCGAATTTTATTCGATAACGGCGAAACTACTCATTTAAAAGACATGAAATATTTGGCACACTCTAACCTAACTAGTTTTTGAGGAGCAATCGATCGGAATTATAAAATTATATGGTTCCCATTTGAAAAAAATGAAATTTCATAGTTTTATTGAGGCTCACTTTGAAGCCAAGTTTTATGCACCCTGTATATTATCTCCTCATAATTTATACAAGAAGCAGTTCCAGCGTGCTTTCTTTTGTTCCACTGTTGCAAAAAAAAATTCTTACAATAAGAGATTTTGGAGATATAAACACTAATTTGTGTCAATCTTTCTGTCAAAAAATTTGAGAATCAGGCAATAACTCAACAATCGCTTGATGTGGTTGCGCATATCATAAATCAAATCATTGCAGAATTAAACGAAGAATTCAAATATGTATGAATATACAGGGTGTCACATAACACATTTAAGAAAGTTCACATCCGTTTCCAGTAGAACCGGCAGTAGATTCCGCTTGAAAATATTTTACGAATTGAGTTCATGTACTCTGAAACAAAAATACAAGATTTTGAATTTGTATCGCAATTCCTTCATCGCAAACTTCTAATGAAACACTTAAAAAAATCACCCTGTATATAAATGCAGTTTCCTGACCCAATGACGTAGATTGCATCAGTCACTAGGAGAGTAGGGTTTGCACTCATGACACTGCAGCTTGTAAGACTTATTGTGTTTTCCTGTTGATCTCTCATGTGAATTGTGAACAAATTTCATTTTTGCAAAATGTCTTATTATATGAAAGCTTCCATCGCGAGGACATGCGGAAACTACACATAAATATCGCATAATTTTTTTCAGATCTTTGAGATGCAGAGTTCCGCAGATATTCAAGTGAATAAACTGCTCCACAAGAGTTGGGATATCGTATTCAATCGTGTTTGAAAGTATGTAATCTTCGGGAAAATCGCTGTAAAATCATTTAAAACTCAATAACAACTTGAATCCATATCCAATAAAAATCAGTATGAGACATTTCGTCAATCTGGTCGCCTTTTTTCTGAAGTTTGGTTCTTTGCATATGCTTCATGAATGTTCTTATTTTGAAATGAAGTCAGTTTATCAACGGCTTCGATTTGAAACGAGTTTTCTGAAAATTCCAAGACGTGAATTAACAAACGCTAAGGCTAATAGGGCTATCGGAATGCTACAGGGTGGCCTAACTCAGGTTGTTGAAGCGGAAAGGCTCCAAGTCAGCCAAAGTGTGATATCTCGACTTTGGAATAGGTTCAGGGAGACAAGTTCCGTGTTGGAAAGACCAAGGCTTGGTGGGCGATGAAAAACAACACCTGCTCAGGATCGTTTCATCACCGTTTCGGCGAGAAGAAACCCTACATCTACGTGTAGAATGCTACGGAATACTCCTCAAAATGCAGATGGGGTCCAAGTTTCCATCGAAACCATCAGACGACGTTTGAGAGAGGTGAATCTAGGTTCTAGACGTCCATTAAGTGGAGTGAACTTAAGGGTCAAAGACTGGAATGGGAAAGGCAACATATCAATTGGAAAGATCAATGGCGTAGTGTCCTTTTCACTGATGAATCCAGATATGGACGATTTCCGATTCTCGAATAATGAAGGTATGAACAATCCCACGCATACCCCGTAATCGTCGCTATGTCCAAGAAGTCCATCCATTCCGAGGGGGTAGTGTTATGGTATGGGCCGGGATATGTTTCAACGGTCCTGGGAATGTGAACGCCTTACACTATAGGGAGCATGTCATTGACAATGTTGTGCCAAATTTTCACGCTGCTATTAGTGAAACTTTTCAATTTCTAGACGATAACGCTAGACCGCACCGTGCAGCCATAGTTGAGAACGCGCGCGAGGTGCTTGGTATTCCACATTTACCAATACCTCCGCACTCACCAGATTTGAATTGCATAGAACAAGCATGGGATATGTTACAAAGAAGATTAGATAATCATCAACCTACCCCAGAATCCTTAAATGATCTGAAAGCTTCTGCCCCGTTTATGGAACCAAATTCCTCAAGAAATATTCAACAAACAACCTCGTGTGTAGTATGCAAAGGAGATGTCATGCTGTTATTGATGCCCGTGGAGGTCATACATTGTATTGAAAGTCTTAAAATGCTTGAATTCTCTGGGAATAAAATTTCGTTATTTAACTCGATTTTTCTTAACCACCCTGTATACGCTGCAGACCTACAGGCTAAAATTAATTTGCAACTTGAAATCATATTAATATGAATTTACATCACAAAAATCTTATTTTAAATACCTACATATATTTTTTTGCAATTAAAGTCAATATCCCTAACTCATGTGGAGCAGTTTATATGGCACTTGACCCTGATCCTTTAAATGCTATGCAGGAACAACACTTTCAATATGTTTACCATAAATAACAATTAGAAGGAATAGCAATAATTATCAAGCACTAGAAGAAGAGGCTGCATCGCCATGACTTATCAGCACTACGTGTTCAAAAACCAAGGACTCACGAATGCCACTCATTAGAAAGTCCTTCGAAGTTAATGGAAGAACTTAAGGGTAGAACCACAGAATACCTAACTACACAGAAGCGTCACTCCGCCTTCCCGCCAAAACTTAATTTGATGACGTTTGTGCCATGCTAGGTAGTACATATGTCAAGTTGAAATTAAAACTTCCCGCTGGACCACTCAAAAGTGACATATACTCCATTCACAATTATAAAATCACAACTCTGGCCATGGTTTCGTTTTCAGGAATTGGTGCACCTGATGAAAAATCTGTGCGCGTACATAGAATATCGTTTATGACGAAACGACGATGCCAGTTTTTCTGTTTACATCAAAGTAAAAGTATCAAAGATTTACCACATTCTGTTAGTTCGAATCGATTGGCGATTTTGGGGCGAAATATCGATAGGAAATCGCCTATTTTTCCGTTCTTCGTCGTCCAGAAGAAGTTTCGTGCAAGTGTCATTTTTTCCTTTCATGAGTTTTGGCGTGAGTACGAACGGCAAATTTGAATTGGACCAAAAATCGATTTATATGCATAAATAAAGCGAAAGTAAGTACTAATCGTCCTTTTTACACTTGATAACGAAGTTTTTTTTAGGTATCTGGCCGTTTTGAAAGATTTCAAACGAAATTCCGGTCCCCCAGAAGTTTGGTTAGTTTCGGTATCGTTTTTGGTGCTCAAAATTTTTTTGGAATGTTTAAATGGACAAAAAAGGCTTCCTTATACGATCTTCTAACGAAAGCGATTGGAAAATATGGTTCAGGTAGGATTTTCGAGGAATTATGAGGAAAGAACTTGCAGAATGAAATTGCACGATTTTCGTAAGTACCTAAACGGGTTCTGGATGGCCATCATCGCTCTGTAAAGCTAAGCGTCCACATGTCGGCAACGGACGCATCGGACGAATCGGATCAAACGGATTTCGGTATTCTTTGTATAGAAACTCGTGCAAGCCCGTCCACAGATCCGCACCGGACGCATCGGAGCGGCGGCATTTCTGCAAAGGAATTCCGTAAATCCGATCCGTCCGATGCGTCCGTTGCCGACATGTGGACGCTTAGCTTAAATGATTATTGTTGATCGTTTTCACGTTTCAGAAAAAAACACGTCGAAAAAGCTAAATAAAAGAAATATGACTATATTGCATTCCACAGTTGGTGAATTCAGATTCCGATGAATTGAAATGTGTCACTGGAGCTTTCATTCCTTTGCCGAAAGTAGAAATAGGCTATATTGAACCAGAATACATCGGTTTTTTCCATATTCCAGGAGTTTGTGTCTTATTTTAGAACAGGAGAATGATAATAATGTGTAGCATAATGTTTGACCTATTCCAATTTATTTGTACAAGTAATGTGGTAGTAATGTATGAATATTTTTCAATCTAATAAATTACTATACAATCAGAATATTTTACTCCTTGTTCATAGGATCAAATAATTAAAATGTCGTCAAGTCTTGAACTTTCAGTTCAAGAGGATAATAAACATTAAATCTTCACAAGCATGCATATGAAAATTATGTGAAAGCAATGCAATTTTTTTCCATGGCGAAAAATAATATATTTCAACAGTCTCTTGTACTTTTCATGCAAATAACTAGAAAAGGAATCCTTTCTATCAATTCATATAAACGTTAATTATTTTCGTCCATCACATATTTTCCAATTCATTCACATTCTGAGAAATACGCTAAGAATGTAGAAAGGGCAACATAGTGTTGACTTGGAACATAAAAATATTTCGAAAAACGTCATAACTTCGATACAGAGTGGAATGTGTCAAATTTCCAAGGCCAGAGCTGTGATTTTATAATTGTGAATGGAGTATATGTACTACCTAACAGAGAATCAAGGTCACGAAAATTTGCCCCATGAATATCAAAGTGCCGACGCTTACTGACGCTTCTGTGTAGATAGGTATTCTGTGGTAGAACTATTGAAGACAAAAGCAAATTGAATCATAGAAGGCAGATTCACATTAGTCAGGCAATAATATCGACGACAAATGATGATCTGCATCTCATCGAGAGAAACTTCCAGATCATTCAGATCAGCGCTTATTATTTGATGAACAGTGCAATTCTGGACCCTTCCCTCCCTGTCCAACGTAGCCTGCCGTTTGAATAAAAAGTAACATCTATAGCCTATTTATTTTCTTATAAAACATTCATCTCAAAACAGGACTTTTCGCGCTGCCTTCTTGCATAAACTTATGCCTCCGACATCTTCCATAACAAACTGTCAAGCTATATCTGAATTAAAGAGACAATATACACAATGGGGCCACTTTGCTTTATAGCATTTTGCAGTACGAGACGAGGCGAATTAATTTGAATGGAAAGAAACGGACGGTTCTTAAATTAGCAAACTAAGCTCATAAATATTAATGATCATCGCTTCATTTTTTGTCGTGCTTTTTCCGAAATAAACTGCCGTCCGAGAATATTTATCAACTTCAGGAAACGAGGACGCCTAGAAATGAAAAATTAGCGACGGATTCTTGGAGGTTCACGAAACGAAGGTCATTCCGACAAGGGGACTTCGAATTTTGGAATGTGTGAATGAGTAATACGTAAACGAAAAAATGTTGATTCTATATCAAATGCTCCAATTTTTCAGCCTCCTGCGATATTTGAGGTTTGCTTTCATATTTATAGCGGGACGAGGTTTGATATAATGGGGATTTCCAGTACCTCAAAATATGCACTCTTCTTTCCAGGACGTAATGAAGGGCAGTTTATAACACATTTGTAACCATTTATTCACTCTTAATTTTGAAAAACTGATTAATTATTCGATATTGAAAATGTGATTTCAACATGTGTGAATTCAAACGTCCCTCTGCTGTGACGTCAGTGGCTCAAGTTGTTATATGATTGATTGAAGTTTGTGATGGAGGAGACAAAGCCCAGAGTAACTGAGAGACACGCCGCTGTTGTCAAGACTTTGTAAAATCTCTGAATTTATTCATAAATATATTCAGTAATCGTATCATATTTGATGTGATCACTATAATGTTTTTGAAACATCGTCATATAACAACTTAATCTTCATTAAAGTGGATATAATACTCATTCTCTGAAAATACAAATAATGATGTGACAACCACGTCTGCAAATTATAAATAAAAACATAAAAAAATTATATATAAAAAAAACATAACCTTCTTATTTGTCATTATTCGACATTTCGACGTCTTCTCTACGTACTATATAGAATGGAGTTTCTTACAGTTAAGTCTAGGAGTACATATTCTTTACTCCCAGGTTAAGTCAACGACTGACGACTATACACAGTTGCCAAATCGATAATTATTCTTACCACAAATCTGCAGTTCTCAAAATAAATATTAAATAATTATTAATGCTTCCTAAATTAGAAGACCGGCCTATACAGGGTCTTTCACGAGGAACCTCACCCATATTTATACGGGAAACTACTGAACGTATTTTCATGAAATTCAGCACTTATGAGTATTTCACGATGCTGATGAAATCTAAAATATTTTCAAGGCATGAGTACCTCCGGTTTTTCCGGAAATGACGTCAACTTCCGTTTTTCAAATTAGAACACCATTTTTTTATTGCAGAAATAGATTCCTTAGAAAATTTCAAGTTATTTTGATGTAACATTTTTCAGTTTTGGTTAGGAAAATTCTCTCTGAGCGGGAAAATTCGAAAAAAAAATCGAAAATAGAGCTCCGCTGAAACAAGAATAACTTCGAGGTTTTTGGATGGAAAATTTTCATTTTTGGGATTTTTCAAGATGTAAGATTGATGTATCCACTCTAAAAATCGAAATCGCGATTCATGATACAGGGGGTGAAAAAATCGCTTTCAAAGTTAGGGATGACAAAATCGTGAAAAATCTATTTTTTGAAATTAGAACCTCATTTTTTCATGGCAGATATTGAATCTACGTTAAAAAATAATGTGAGTGTATGCATCACACCCTTGCCCTAAAGTGGATATTAACTCAGAAAATATCTAAAACCAACATTATATTATTATATTATTAGGAAAGTGAATGCAAGGGCTTTTTCAGGCTAATTTTTTTTGTGATTTGGCAATGCTGTGATTTTTATATCCGCTGCACGTCATGACGAGTACAATTGATCAAAAATCTCTCTAGCCACCGACGTCACACGATTTCCCGATTCTTCTGATCGTTTGAATTCGGTAGATTATTTTTGAATTTACAATATTTTTCTGAGGGTATAAATTGATGAAGAAAAAATTGAAAAAAAAATCACGAATTACGTGAAAATCCAATATGTCAAATTATATTTTTTCTGAAAATGACTGGAAATGCCCATTGTGGCTGAAAAACGGAGTCTCAGAATTTCTCATCACAACTCGTAATATTAAGATTCTAGATATTATACTCAACCTTTCAATGCAATAATGGGCATTTCCAGTCATCAAAAAAAATATATATTTTGACATACATATTGGTTTTTTTTAACTTTTTCTTCATCAATATATACCTACACTTAAAAAATATCGAAAACTCAAAAATAATCTACCGAACTCGAACGATCAGAAGAAGCGGGAAATCGTGTGACGCCCTTCATTAGGTCATGTGAAGAAAAGTGCATATTTTGAGGTACTGGAAATCCCTATTGCCACATTATTAATTTCATAAAGGAAAGTAACAACCCTGAAGTGAATGGTAGCCACTACCACATGACTAGAAATTTTTTTTCCTAGTCGCGGGATTGAACTCGGACCTTCCGGATCCTGAAACAACGCCCTAGCACCTGAGCTAGGGGATCTTCATTCTCGACAGTAATAAGTTCCTAAACCTGCCAATAATAGAGAGAAGAATTATTAGGAATACTTTTTTCCTTCAACATTCAATTATTTTAGTTATCCAAAATTAAAATCTTGTAGAAAACTTACAGTGATCTCCTCTTCGGGTTGCGGGGCCGTCAGCTCCTGGTAAGACTCCCCGCTCCCCCTTCTACTGGGGGCGCCACAAACAGCGCGGCGGAAGGCGCGGGCGACCAGCGAGCAGAGTCCGCAGTGCCGGCCGCCCCTGCGCCTCCCCGCATGTTCCACCGTTAGCTCCTGCCCACCGTTACCATCACTACAACACGCCACTGCTTTTCTAATGCCTGTAGTCGACTGACCTGGATGGAAAACCTGCCGACTACCACCTTTCGCGTACCTTACGCGAACTGTGCCTCGATTGTTATCACATACCGATTACTGTTTTTAGTGAAAGGTGCTCAGTGTCTTCTAACTAAACGTTTTGCCTTTTTGTGCTTTATGTGAAAACCTGAAATAGATAATTGTTTACTGGATTTGCTGGGTAGTGATCGGGCGGCCGGTAATAGTTCATTGATCTGCGCCGGAAGCGACCTGCTGTTCGTCATGCCAAGAACGAAAAGGATTGGCACATTTTCATCTTCGACATCCATTTTCTTAATGTCCCAGTAAAATATAGGTACCTACATAACCGCAATTTCAGTTGACTTTACCAAAGATTCGGCCTCACTCTGTGAGTTTGAATTTCAGGCGTATGATCCTTATTGGTTTTTTAGATATAATATCTTAGGTACATGATAAAACCATATACCCAGGAAGCACAGACATCTCAGTAAGATCTCTGAGAGGTTACACTGCGATTCTTATGCGAACTCCTGTTGCGATCTCCCATTATGATGTTCCTAAGCGAAATTACCAATTTATTCTTTTGGCGAGCTCTCAAAGATGTCAAGAATGCAACCGAATAAGAACTTTCCATTGCGAGCTCGCAAGGATGTCCTGAGTGTACCCAGAATGGGAAATTCAAATTACGAGCTCCCAAAGTTATACCCAACGCGAAAACATCGTCCGTTTCGTTTTCGTGTTAGTATGATTAGCATTTGGAAAAATACCTTCATGTCGTTTCAATTTCAACTAGTTTAAGTTCATCTGTTGAGAAGATGAGTCCGAGAAGCTGGATATTGTTTCGATATATCGTAATATCAAAGAAGATTTCTGAGGTACATTCATTCCATTCTTCGATTCTTCTTGTATACAGGGTCTTTCACGAGGAACCTCACCCATATTTATACGGGAAACTACTGAACGTATTTTCATGAAATTCAGCACTTATAAGTATTTCACGATGCTGATGAAATCTAAAATATTTTCAAGGCATGAGCACCTCCGGTTTTTCCGGAAATGACGTCAACTTCCGTTTTTCAAATTAGAACACCATTTTTTTATTGCAGAAATAGATTCCTTAGAAAATTTCAAGTTATTTTGATGTAACATTTTTCAGTTTTGGTTGGAAAATTCTCTCTGAGCGGGAAAATTCGAAAAAAAATCGAAAATAGAGCTCCGCTGAAACAAGAATAACTTCGAGGTTTTTGGATGGAAAATTTTCATTTTTGAATTCATGATACAGGGGGTGAAAAAATCGCTTTCAAAGTTACGGATGACAAAATCGTGAAAAATCAATTTTTTCAAATTAGAACCCCATTTTTTTATGGCAGATATTGAATCTACGTTAAAAAATAATGTGAGTGTATGCATCACACCCTTGCCCTAAAATGGATATTTTCTGAGTTAATATCCACTTTAGGGCAAGGGTGTGATGCATACACTCACATTATTTTTTAACGTAGATTCAATATCTGCCATAAAAAAATGGGGTTCTAATTTGAAAAAATTGATTTTTCACGATTTTGCCATCCCTAACTTTGAAAGCGATTTTTTCACCCCCTGTATCATGAATCGCGATTTCGATTTTTAAAGTGGATACATCAATCTTACATCTTGAAAAATCCCAAAAATGAAAATTTTCCATCCAAAAACCTCGAAGTTATTCTTGTTTCAGCGGAGCTCTATTTTCGATTTTTTTTTCGAATTTTCCCGCTCAGAGAGAATTTTCCAACCAAAACTGAAAAATGTTACATCAAAATAACTTGAAATTTTCTAAGGAATCTATTTCTGCAATAAAAAAATGGTGTTCTAATTTGAAAAATGGAAGTTGACGTCATTTCCGGAAAAACCGGAGGTGCTCATGCCTTGAAAATATTTTAGATTTCATCAGCATCGTGAAATACTTATAAGTGCTGAATTTCATGAAAATACGTTCAGTAGTTTCCCGTATAAATATGGGTGAGGTTCCTCGTGAAAGACCCTGTATTATCACAATCTTAATTATTGATCTTCATTATTTCCAGAGAAAAGTTGATCTTTCAAATTTCTGCTTCAAATAAAACTTTTGTGTGACACTGAAATATTTTCATGAAGACTTGATGCTTCTTTGCAATTTCAGCATATACAGGGTGAGTCTTCGACTAGAAAGTAGCATTTCCCGGAAAAATCAAGTCGTTGTTGTCATTTTTATTATCATCACAATAGCAACGAAATAACGGATGACAGTTCTGTTCTGATTAATTCAAATAAGAATTGAAACGTATAATAAAGAAATGTGTCGTCTCATTGATTTCTAATTCTACATGGTTGCCGAAAAAATATTGTACGCAACACGCCCGAAAATAGTTTTTTTGGACTCACAGACTTCCAGAATCTTGTCTATTCGTCCAAAAAAACCCTATTTTCCGGACTTGTTACGTAAATTACTATTCTGTTCATATCTTCGGAACCGTTATTTCAAATGAACTGAATTTTGGTTTATTGTTTACTTTATTCATGGAGCATATTCCTCCTAAACTTATTCAATATTTCCAGTTCCAGCGTAGCCGACTCATAAATCCACGCAAAAAACTGTAGAACCAATCAATGTTTCCATTTTTTTTAACCGCGTCGTTTTCAAGTTATTCCTAATTATATAAGATAAAATTTGAGGAAAAAGCATGAATTTCAAAAATAATCTGGATGCTTCCCTGGATAAAATATCATCGAATATTATTTCTTCTCTGGTATCTAAACAAGTTGACAATATTGTCAAAATGTTTATCAACTTTGTCGAGACTATCTAAATGATGGAAAAACGTTGGATCATGAAATTATACATTCAATAGGCACAGTTTCTATTAAAAATTTATTGTTACCAGCCCATACTGAGAATAAGTGTCAATGAAATACAATATTCGGATATTAATGATTAATGTCGATACAAACCACTTATCAAATTGAAATTAATGAAAAATAAAATTATTCTTAGCACTAAATTATATGTGGCGATGTTTCTATCTCCACAATACACTCTTGGAATTTCATGAACTCGAAACTTGACGGTTATTATCACATTAATTCACTGGAACTCTTCACACAATCATCACGAGATCGAAGAAAAACACCTAAAATAATTATTTTCCCTTCCTACAACAAAATAGCTCTAGAAATGATTTGTTATTTTGTTTACACCATTTGCATGACGCCGGTTATGCATGCGTCTGACGTTTGAGAAAAAGAATAAAATAAAGTTTGAGATGGGTCGATTCATAGATCTAACAAAAAGTCAACAATCTCGCATCGTCTTCTCAAAAGCTCTGTGAAATATCATAGGAGATGGGTTAGATTAGGTCATTTATCTAGAATCCTATGAGTTAGGTTGATTAATCATTCTATACTATAGATACTAAAAAGGTAATAAATAAAGTGAAAAATCCATTTTTTAAGAAATATTTTTGGGATATCGAGGAAAATATGAACAAGTTATTAGTCTTTACAAACTAATCTTCAGGAAAATCGAAGAAGGAACTTATTTTGGTTGGAGAAATATGGCTTTTCTGTTAAGAAATATCATGTTTGTAACATTCTAATTCGAATGAGGTTAGTAGGTACTTGTCTCTTAATGTATCCACTCAATTCCAATCGAGAAATATGAAATTTGAGGTGAATCGTATCAGGCACGTATTTGGCCCATTTTTTTTTCAAATGGCTGTATCTATTAAACAGAGCCGAATTCGAAAAAATGGAAAATGAAAAAAGGTTTCTTTTAGCCTCAAGAATCTACGGTTGAAATATACGTACAAGTCAAAGACTCACCCTGTATATTAATAATTTTCTTGGGATATTCAGATTCATTGTTTTTCACAATTTCTATTCATTCAATTTGCCGTCTGAGATAATTCGAAATCTGATTAGTCATTTCCATTTTTGTAGATATGATAGAATATGAAAGTACTCCCAGTACTTGTTGAGATATTAACGTAGAGGAAAACGAATACCATGAATATGGAATAATATCATTTGAATAGAGGCCATTAGGTATATTGAATTGAATCCTCAGTATACAGGGTGTAACTGAATAAGTGTAAAACATTTAAGGAGGTGATTCCTCATCGAAAAAAAGATAGGATCTTTCATATAAAGAAACTTCATTGGAGCATCCCTTGTTAAGATACAGCCCCTTAAAGGGGGTACATAAAATTTGTATAACAATTTTTTTCACAAGCACTGAAAAAGTTACAACAGCAGTTGAAGGATTGACAAAAAAATAATTTTACATTACTTGGCTTTCAAGTTCAATGTTTCTCAACATTTATACAGATATATCACAAAAACATCTGCTGTCCCTACTAATTTCCCGATCTGATTTTCATGCAAGCTCTTATAGATCTCACTGAAGGAGGTTAATGAGTACTCGCTGCGGGAGCTGTATGCGAATTTCCTACAAAACTCCCAGTGCGAGAAGATCCACGTAGGATATCGCCAAGCCTTCTTTCTCTAGGAGTAATCTGGTGGCGGAGATAAAGAGGTCCCAGCAACCTCTCAGAGAAGTTACAAAAGGCTTCAAAATTTCATAAAAAGAAGTCGCAGGGCTATATTTGGGACCTCTTCGTGTTGCATGGGTATATTACAAATAAGGTACCTATAAAAAAAAAATTTAAAGACAAGCTTTTATAATAACAACAGTCATCCGCCATTCTGAAGCCACCATCTTGAATTCCTCAATTTTGAAGAATCGTAATTTCCTACCCAGAAATCCCCCAGATACCACTTTTCAATAGAATCGGATCATAATTACAAAACTCGTCCGCCATTTCGTTTTTTTCTATAAAAAATATTTCATGATGATTCATTCATTTATTCAAAACAATTTCCGATGCACCAAGATTGCAGAAATTTTGGCGTTTTTCCCAGAAGAAATAATTCCATCGGCGGATTGACCGACGCATCCGCCATTTTGCACAACAAAATGGGTTTGGCATGAGGAATTATTACAATTGAGGTGGATCGAAGGAAGCACTGAAAAAACTGAAATTACGTTTTTTCATATTAGCATTTCTATTCATCACCTTGTTCTCCCCTTTTTCCACATGTAGTTGAATCAATAATTCATCACTTTGAGGAGTCCCGAGTACGCTTCAGCAGCAGTATTCATGAATACATTTGTACGAATCTACATAAACACAAACCGCAGTAACAGCTCCTTTTCTCACGTCTAACATACCCGTGTGACATTCCTCAACGACTATTTACCATAAAACAATTAATCATCAAATGTGTTTTGCTTACGTTCCTGAATAATATCCTCTATTTTTAGCAGCGATAGGATGACAGAAAATCGAGTTCAAAGAACATTATTTAATGGATAATGATTCCGAAAATAGACTTGCTCATTTTAGAAACTAATTCACTTCTTCAAGAACCAATTACACCTGTCCTATAACTCCTGGTTTGGGTAAACGAAAATTTATATTTCATGTTGAGGACTGGAAGCAAATGAACTCGCTTAATCGAGTTAGAAAAAGACCAATTCTTTTTCGTTATTTCTGACTTCACTTACGGAACATGCTAGCGTTTTGGATCCGTGAAGATATAAATATACGATGTATCTTAGAAATAATTTCTATTTATTTCGTTGATACCTTCGTTATCTGGAGATACAGTACCTATGTGTTTCAGTTAGTAGGTGAAGTATTATTTGTCATTAAATTCAAAGCCCAACAGCGTTCGGTTCAAATCAATACTGGTTTGTTGCAATATGGCCATCACAGAGTTATTTATCAGATGACCAAACTATCTGTTATTGTCCAATTTTCAACCGACAATGGTCATAAACGAAACGATTAGCTTGGGCTCACTGATGAATATTTCTTGGTCAAAATAAATTCTGTCTGTATAAAACAAAGACCTCAACTCTTGAAATTTTAACCATTTTCCGAAAGACATTAGAAAATTATGACCCTAAAGTAGGCCACTCACGAGGCGTTTTTACAGGACTTACGAGCGGCCAAGAACGTCCAAAAATCGTTCATATGGCTAGAGATTTTCTGAAATTTATTTATAATTTGCTGTGTTTTTGTTGAAAAAATTTATGAAATAGATATTCCCGTGGTGAAGTTATTGAACTGTTACCAAAACGCTGAAGTTTCTTCACCACTCTTCCATATCTGGTTACTGTCTCTTCTTTTGTATTCTTGATTCTCTTTCCATATTATTCTGAATAATCCACGTCGTCTTTTATGACTTATTTCAGGTTTACGGGGTTTGTCGTTCTCCTTCTTCTGTTAGTCTAATTTCTTGCTTACTTGTGATCCAATTTCTTTTGGAATATTCATGTTTTTATGTTTGACAATTCTACACATGTTAATTTTCATGGTCAACAGAATTTAATAAAATATTTATTTCCAACAATTGCATTTCCACACTATTTTCAAAGACCAAGCTTCTATTATTTTTACTTAAATTTGTCGCATTGAAAACTGGACCAACCTTAAAGTAATATCTCATGGTTTCTCATCAACTATTCAATTTTTCTAAAAACCCCGTTCACATATCATAAGGAAAATTATGTGTTATACTGCTTTGAATAATTTGGACTGAGTTGAAACAGAATTCCTCCTTTTTAAAGGTTTAAAGGCTCTTCTCCATTTCAGTATCGTAATGAGTTCATTACAGTTCTGAAAACAGTGCTGTAATCTGTAATGAACTCATTACAGCACTGTTTTTAGTAATATTTTTCGTTTCGTGGTTGTCAAGAATGACTGCCGATCCTATCAATTTTCAACACACGTCAAGTTGGAAATGTCAATTTTCGTCAGTGAACCAACTGCCAAGATACAATACAAAAGTCACTAGGATGTATAATCTGAATTTTTCATTGAATTTCAACGAAATTTGACTGAAATAGAGAAAATATCGTCTAATACTCGTTGCAGAATGCAATTCCAACACTCATGCGTTCGAAAACTCGCTCCTTCGTCGCTCGTTTTCGAATTTCGCATTCGTATTGGAATAGGAGTCCATTCTGCAACTAGTTTTAGAATATACTATTATATTTTAATTTCAATTTGACAATTATTGGAAATTATGGTGAATAAAATATCTACTAAATGGCCTACATATGAATCTGCTCCATCTTCAAATTCGAAACAATGAGTTATTGTTATTGCCATCAATAATTTACATGGATAGTTAAACTTGAACTCTAACAAGACCAATGTTCCTGGTGATTCAATCAATACAATTTTCACGAAATATATTCCAATGTAGGGGTTTCTCCGGTAAACCATATTGAATTCCATTTCAATACGAATCATTTGCATCGGCCTACGATAAATTATTTGCGCACTACTCCAATCGATAGCACCATTATCCAGACCCATAGGTGCCCCAAAGTAATAACCCCAGGAAAATGGACAATAAAAATATTAATCACAATTTTTTCAGACTGTTGACATGACTAAATTGATTGTTGTTCCGCAAACGAGAATACGAATTTATGACTTTTCCTATTGATTGTTTTAATGATGCATAACAATCAAATTTATGATAGTCGGTTATTCTTGAACGATGGCTGTTAAATGAACGACTCCTCAATAACAATGCACTTTTGTGCATTTACACCGAATCTGTTTTCGAGGTCAGGATGTAGGAATGATAGGTTTGTGTTGGAACTTGGAACCGAGTCTCCACACTCAAGCTGAAAACAATTGAATAACTGGGTAACGGTTACTCGCATTATTTTCTCGTCTAGCTGGATTGGTCACTGTTCAAGCGAATTATGGAAATAATTCTAGGAATCTTGACGATTCTGCTCGCTAAATTGGATTAGTTTATGTTTATTTCGAACTCGACAATTCTGAAAGGAAATAGGTGCATGAATTTCACAAATTGAATATCTAAATTTAAATATCCAAATTAGTTTTCAGGGAGTACTTTGTCAACGGAGTAAAATCCATCTGACAGGAAAGTTGTTAATATCATACAAGACACAGTTCTCATTCTCTAACGCTTTTCTATAATAAGAAAAGAACTTAATTCCGTAGGATATTCAAGTGGATATTTATCCGTATTAGTTGCACCTAAATATAACTGAGTGATTCAGCCAGTCAAGACGCATTCAAAACACCCGTATCTTCAGTTATCTATAGCGGCTTCACACCAAAATTCCTGAAAACATATTTACCTCTGAGTTTTGATAAATATGTGTTCATTCCGTCTGACGAACTCGCCAAATTTTATGGTCGAACACATCGCTATGCTAGATCGTTAATTCAGAAGGATAAAGTCGTCATTCTATGTTGTCTTTATAATTTGATTTGGCGATTCGATATCATTTATGATATGAGAAATTACTTGGCTGCAGTTACACACGCGTATGTTATACGACTTTTAATTCAGGATGTTGAAGAAGGTGTTGATATTAAAGACATTGTTTTTGCTGTGAATAATTTAATGTTGACAATTTTTTCGGCAATGTTATTGTTCGAATATATTTCTTACTGGAAGGCTTTTTTGAAGTTATTATCGAGATTATTATCCAGCTAATCATTGACCCCAAAACTGTCTCCGCAAAGCTAATCTATATATAAAACAGAGTTGTTGGTTACACCATTTATAACTCGAGATCGGATGGACTGTTAGTTATGAAACTTCATTTATGGATTCATCTACGGCCTGGTTATTATATTACATTAAAACATAAAAAATTTGTTTATGTAGGAAATGCTTTTCCTCCTTTTGAATAAGGCCACTAGGTGTCACTACGGTTAATGGCTCTAATCTAGACACTGTAGCGCAGTGAAGGTACTATATTTGATATTATCGCCACTAGATGGCGATGGTTATTACGATTTGTGAAATCCACCGTAAGTAGGTATCATTTAGGCGAAACAAAGTTTGCCGGGCCAGCTAGTGAGTAATAAATACGACACGTATGATCATCAATATCGTGGACGAAAGTATTGCGCAAAAGAACAAGAAAGACGTCCGGAGAGTGTGTGCGACATGAAATTGTATGAGCATGGGGGTTCTATTACGCAGAGAAGTGCAGGAAGTGCCAAGTTTTTGATGCTTTTCAGCTGGTATCATTCATCAAACACATGTATTAGTTACCTTCTTTATGTATTAATAAGTTTAAAATTTCCGCTGAAATGAAAAAAAAAGACATTATTTATTTTTTATTTCGTGGTACTTTAACAGATAGTATTAATGGAACTAAGGTCCATTTACATAATCAACACGCTAAAGTGTCTTCAGTCCACACTTATCACTTTAGCCCATATATCTAATAACATCAATATGGATTATACCCCTGCTTTTCACACTCCCAAAGTGAAGCCAAATCTTTGGTAAGGATTGAGTTGTACGCTTGCGTCAACTGGAAATTCAAAAATTTCGAAAAATATAGGTACAGGTTATGTTTATTTTGAAAGAAAACAAGAAAATAGATATCGAGGACGAAAATATGGGGTCTACGTCCCTGAAAAAAAGGGAGTCAGAAACGATTTATTTTTTTCTGATTGATGAAGGGATGTAAGAGTATAAAAATAAAAATAATCAAAGAAATATTTTATGAGTATTGAATGAATGAAAAGGGTATTCCCCATCATTTTTGGTTATTTTGTAACATTTCCACCATCAAAACGAACAAATATTTTTGTGTTTTTTCATTTCAGTATTGAAGTCCATCATCTACCTACTTAATCAAACGTCTATCTCATTTTTCTTTCAGAATTTACCGTTTTTTGTGAACAATATTACAACATTGTGTTGTTTTCTCGAAATTTATTTCCTTGAATTTTTTAATTCGAAATGATAAATACATATCCATTTTTATCGAAGACAATTCATTGAGGTTAGTTTTAGCCTTCGATTTGTGAAAATTAATTGTTTCTTACAATTGTGGATTCTAACATGGAATTGAATTTCTTTTAAATGACACGCCCTACAGGTATCTCCTCGCAGATGACTGTTGAAGGAAAGAGAGAGTATTATACAGCCAGTGTGAGATCTAGTTCAGGGTAGGATTTCTTGTTATATTCCCTGCGCCCTAACATTTGTTCCATTAAGCTGAATAATGCAATACATAAAAATTTAGGCACTGCACTGCCATCTGGCGGTATACGTTTCCTATTTTGAAGGCTAAAGACTCTTAAATATTTTCAGTTCGATTTTGAAATATGAATAGGAGTTAAAAATGATATTTAGGACTTGGAGAAAACGAAATGAAACGATTGAAACATTTAGCAGGAAATTTTGAGGTTATGATCGAAAGTATTCATATGTATTTAGCGACCCGCCCCAGCTTCGCACGGTTGCAATGCTGATACTAGATAATGTACCTACCTACTACAGAATGTCCTTATAAACATTGTTTACAGCATTTTTGTCACCAGACAATACAAACATATTTTAAGAGAAAATCATTAATCGGTATTCAGACGGATTTTTTCGAATTCCGGAAAAGGTTTTCACTTCAGGCGGGAGTTGAACCCGCGTCCTCGAATTTCCGTGCCGAGATGCTAACTTCGGTGGTGTAGTTGGTTAGCATCTCGGACCGGAAATTCGAGGACGCGGGTTCAACTCCCGCCTGAAGTGAAAACCTTTTCCGGAATTCGAAAAAATCCGTCTGAATACCGATTAATGATTTTCTCTTATATCTTTCACAGACGTTAATCTCCAATTTATATTTACAAACATATTTTGTTGAGAAGTTACTTTAGGAAGGGCGAAATATAACTGACCATGAGAAAAAAAACTCAACGCTCAAATCTCAAGGAAAACGACGCGCTATGAATAGGTGCCGGCACCGCACCGCTATGTCCCTGCATTTTAAATCTGTAATATCTTCGGAAATATTCATTTAAATTACATGCTGTAACGGGCCATATTGATCTATATTGAATGGACAATGCATGTATTCAAGGTACTTAATTGGATAAGGATTGATGCTGTATTGCTTAAAATAACTTCCTAAATAAGCCATTTTTTCCCGAGAAATGAAAAGGATAAAAAATGGTTATTGTGGGTTATCCTCAAGAGAGAGACATATACCATCAAGGACTTTTTTGTTGACCTTTTTTAGGTGTACAATACGGTGTACATTATTCTGATTTATCTCGTGGGGTTCAGTCAGCGTTTGCAATGTAAGCGCGAAAAAATGTGTTTATTTACGACATCACATTGGAAACCTGTAAGTTCCTCGAAGACCATCCAGAACTGATAGTAACCCAATCAGACAAAGGGAACGTAACAACAACGCTTTTTGATCTGATAATAGCCTTCCATGTTATTATAAGTTCTATGCGAATTAAACAATAATTGTATACACCGCCATCTAGTGGCGATAATATCAAATATAGTACCTTCACGACTACGCTACAGTGTCTAGATAAGAGCCATTAACCGTAGCGACACATAGTGGCCTTATTCAAAAGGAGGAAAAGCATTTCCTACATAAGCAAATTTTTCATCGAACTTTTCAGAGTTTCAATGTATTTCATAATAACCAGACCGTAGACGAATCCATAAATGAAGTTTCATAACAAACAGTCCATCCAATCTCGAGTTATAAATGGTGTAACCAACAACTCTGTTATATTTAAATAGATTTTAATAATTTCAATGCGTTGTCGAAGCGTGCATCGTTCCATTTTTATTAATGGCGTAGTTTCTACTTGTCAAATGTCGAAAAATGACAGCTTCAAAACTGACATCTACCGAATAGCGGGCTATTCAAAATAACACCACTCATTGGAAAACCCTTTATAATGATACGAGTCGAGCACAAACTCTCCGCTCCTGTTTAAGAAAAAACATCAGCGACCGGTTTCTTTGAGAGATCTTGATTTCGATTTTTTCGTTCCTCTCATTCAAACTCGTATGTTAGAAGTAATCTATACTTGTGCCTTTTCCGGACTCGGTAAACAAAATTGAGAATTCCGCAATCTACTACAGGCTTAAAATGGCCGACTGAAACCCTCGGAGATGTTGAAGGGTTTGATGTGTGTCGTATGAATCCGGCATTCCTTGCATCCGAATTACGCTTCGAGATCATAAGCCCCTCAAATTAATTAAATTCTCCAAAGCAGATTAGTGATTCGTCAGCTACCCGCTCTCGAATAAATACAAGTGAGATGTGGGGAAAATGGAGCCCCAGCTATTTAACTTTGTCAAGGTCTCGCGAAAACTCCCTTTGATTCGCATGAAAAAATATTTAAATTCCAAATCAAGATGTTGAAATTACCATTTCAGCCTTCATGGAGAAGTTTTAAGCCGGGGCTTTACCGAAAGGAAAATTTAATGACGAAGGCAATCAATAAAGTCCCTTTTTACCTGGGGGTATATTCGCAGATGAAGAGTTCAAAATGAAATATCCGAATGAATAGGATATATTGAAGATGAATGAGTTATAGAGAACGTTTTGAGGATCCTCTATTATTCTCAAGCAGAATGAAATAATTAAGAGATATCTTTCAACATCGTCAATCAATATCCCTTTCTCATTTCTGGTCTTTCTGACGTTGGATGATGGCTTGATTTTCGAAATATGAAATAAGCGATAAAGTATCCTGCAAATTTTCAGATGCAAAAAGAGTCCGCTATTTCGGTTGATGTCACTCTTGAAGCTGTCATTTTTTTGCTATTTGACAAGTACGCCATAAATAAGAATGGAACGATACACGCTTCAACAACGCATTGAAATTTTCAATATTCATATACCACTAGAGATGAAATTTTGCCGGGAAAATTTCTCGATTATGAAATGAAAGTTTGTTGCTTTTCGGCAATTTCACTGATGACATTTGTATCAAAATCACGAGCCGTCAGGCGAGGAAAATTTGGCAGAGACGGTTCGCGAAACATTTTTGGGTAGTCGTGAAGCACCTTGTCAAACCGCAATACAGAAATTCTAGAAAAATTTGAGCTATTGGAACAAGAGTAAATAACATATTATAGAATAATTTTATAATAATACTATGTTTAACAATTTTTAATTATGATGTATGAATGTATTTTGGGTTGCCTGACAAAAAGTAGACTAGATGGCGATGTATACAATTATTGTGTAATTTGCATAGAACATAGAACTTAAAATAACATGGAAGGCTATTATCAGATCAAAAGCGGGTAAAGATCTCAAGTTGGTGGAACAGTGAATTTTGACCGGAATGTAAAGTAAATCGGATTGTGACGATCAGCATCAATCGTGGGTTGACCATTTTCATTTTTTCTCCATATTTCTGAAATGTTTTTGATTTATGTTTGGGTAAAAAATGTATTTGCGGAAATAACTGAATTCAAAATTGCCCATAATTAGTAATTGACATATTATTTTTGTATTTCTGTTTTGTGTGACAGCTCATATCCATGAAAAAGATGACAGTTGACAGATGACGTTTGACAGATGACATTTGACAGATGACATTTGTCAGTAGACAGATGACTATTGACAGTTGACAGGTGACATTTGACAGATCTTTTTTATGCCTAATTTATCTCCTGCTTGAAAAAATAGCAATGGTAAGTTTATACAACTTTAACGGGGGTTTCACAAAGCAAATCACCGGTGATCGGAGCTTGATCTAGAATCAACTCGATTTGACAGTTCAGAAATCTAACCAAGCCGCTGATCTCCGATCACTGGTGATTACGATTTGTGAAATCCACAGTAAGTGTAGGCACGGCCTTCTTAAGATAAAGATGGCTATGGTATAGGGTATAGGTATCATTTAGGCGAAACAAAGTTCGCCGGGCCGCATATTTCCGTTCCCTATACAGTCAGCGCGACAGGTCGCTCTCACCGTATAGGAAACGGAATGCACAATGGAACACTCCGTTTCCTAGCAGATATGCGCGATGTGCTCACTGCCCTGTTAGGCTGTTAGTCTTCTGGGTGCCGATGGGACAATTGCAAATTATTAATAAAGTTTTCATACTTTCAGTATAGCTTGATTAGATAGAGTCTACTACATTTTTCCTCTGTGAACATTTTTGTAGCCGCGGATTTTTTTCAGCAAACCTCTCGAAAGTCGATCATATTTTCATTTTTCTTGAATCAAACATACTCTTTTATGTAAAATGCAATCATGAGAACAATCTTGGAGAAATGAGAAAACATGATTGTCTACCAACATAAAGATGACTGATAATCGCATTTTTTCAAAGTAATACCCTTCCGAATTTTTCAGAATCGGTTGATACGACCATATGAAGTATGAAAATGCAATTGTGCGACAAAAAAATGTGGCGATTTCCTTGTCCGACAAATGAAAATAGAAGATTTTTCAGAATAAAAAATTATGAATAATGTCGTTTTTTTCTTGTTCTCTCTCCACCTCGATAATACGGTCGCGTTGATTCAAAAATTAAAGAATTCACTGCTCTAATTTGGTTATGAATAGACTATATGCATTTATCGGATATAACTTTGCTCATGTTACAAATGAACATTTTGATTTTTTGAGGACCATTTAAATGGTGAATACTATCATCCAGCTGTCCGACGAATAAAGTTCGGCAATTTTAGTTGTTGCCGATATAATATTCTCACTAGTGATGGAGTTTTTTCGAGCAAACATTTGAAAAATATCCGTGGCATTAAAACGAAAAAGGAGGAAGTGACATCCTTGAACTGTGCAAAATATTCTTGGCATCAAGAGAACATCATAATCACAAATATAAAGATGTCATTCTACCTGACGATTGGTGTGATACTTTTACTGCATACCATTCGTCTTGTTACAATCAATTCAATGTGAGGAAGAAGTTTTTTCATTGTTTTTTTTATCAGATTTGAATGGAAATGTCAGTAAACAATTTGAATAATACACTTTCAATCAAAATCAATAGTTTGATTTCAATAATAATCGGAAAAAGTTTCTGAAACAAAACCATTATATTCAAATAGACTAAGGATTTGCCGCATTTCATTTGGTGGATAGTTGTTTTTTCTATTAAACAAATCTCTCTAAAATATAAATTCATTCTTGTCCGATAAATATTAATGAATTTAAAACCTCAAAAAAATCGTCGATTTTCATCTGTCGGACAAGGAAATCGCCACATTTTTTTGTCGCACAATTGCATTTTCATACTTCATATGGTCGTATCAACCGATTCTGAAAAATTCGGAAGGGTATTACTTTGAAAAAATGCGATCGTCTGTCATGTTTATGTTGGTAGACAATCATGTTTTCTCATTTCTCCAAGGTTGTTCTTATGATTGCATTTTAGAAAAAAGAGTATGTTTGATTCAAGAAAAATGAAAATATGGTCGACTTTCGAGAGGTTTGCTGAAAAAAATCCGCGGCTACAAAAATGTTCACAGAGGAAAAATGTGGTAGACTCTACCTAATTAAGCTATACTGAAAGTATGAAAACTTTATTAATAATTTGCAATTGTCCCATCGGCACCCAGAAGACTAACAGGGCAGTGAGCACATCGCGCATATCTGCTAGGAAACGGAGTGTTCCATTGTGCATTCCGTTTCCTATACGGTGAGAGCGACCTGTCGCGCTGACTGTATAGGGAACGGAAATATGCCGCCGGGCCAGCTAGTAATACATATAAAGATATAAAAGTAATTGTTCGTAGAAATGTCATAATCAGTCCATAGTATGGGTCTGCAAATAACGTGGTGGCAGCTTGACCCAAAACCATGTTATACTCGTTTTCCATCACTGATATTGTTGTATTTTTTTCGCTGAGGAAACCGTCCTTATTTTTTGGGGGTAATTATTACTCCCTCCAAGAGACTCGAACGTGCATCGGTTGATCCAGCGACGTCTGTAGAAACGATAGAGTGGTCCAGCGAATATCGAGTGTTAATAAAATTCATTTATGAATTTATAGCACGTATGTTTACGCTCAAATCAATGAGGCAATGGTCAGGGAATTTAGCGCGGAATTGATGATTTCATTTTGTCCATCAGTTACCGGTTTCATAGAGGAATTGTCGGATAATAAACAGCTTGTCGGTACGAGGAAATTACTCGTGATATCATGAAATCAATACACATCTTGAAAGAATAATGCGCGTATTGAATACATGAATGAAAGCAGAACCCTATAGGCAGATAGCCATTCAACGGAGCTGCTCTCAATATAACAGTCGTTGGTACATTTAGGTAGCTATTCAAGTTCGGATCGGGCTCATAAATATTTCTTGAGGCCATAAATTATTAGTAGCTAGAGAAAATAATTCGTTAGAAGGTCAGCAGTGAAATTACGAACATCCCAAAATTGCCTGATCTAAAGTATATGACAGTTGTTTGACAAACATTACCATGACCGAAATTTTGTATCAATAATTCTAAAAGCTGACTGTTGAGCGCAGTTTTCAAGCATACTGAGAAACCGTGAATTAGCCTTTTTACATTTTTAATTTGGATTCGAAGATTCAGATCATATTCCAATTCACCTAACTTTTTCACTTGAAACCAAAAATTCCATAATTTTTATCAAAGTTACGAATCTGGTCATTTTATGTATAAAAGTTCAATTCATGGATTTTGAGTTACAAAAGAATTTCCCAGAGAAGTCTTGTACTTTTTTTTAATATATTTTTTAAGATGGTCAAGTCGAAATGTCTCAAAGTTTATAAAGAAATTCATAACTCGAAAACCGTGAAAAATCGCATATCATACATGGGGGTGATTCGAATAGCCCATGATATGAGGGACCTGTTTTTTTCTTTTTGACGTCAATCTCTTGGCCACCCTGTATTATATTATTTCGTTTCATTCGAGTTACTTAAAAATTCGAATAATGAAAATTGATTGAACAACCATCAAGGGTTTATTTTCGATGTCGAAAGCGGGAGGGCATGGCCCGTATAACTCCTTGAAACGTCTTATAGCTACTCGAACTTATATCACCCTGTATAATATGTGTGTGAACGTAACTATAGGTATCATCAGATATTCCTCGAAAAGTTTCTATTCGACATTTACCAGAAACAACTCCGACTGTAACTTTGATGTTAGGGTTGTATCCATAAAATGCGACGAAAGATCTCCGAGAAAAATTGCTGTGGCATTCGGACTCGAAATTATTGTCAATAATTGCGCGGCTTCCATTGACATGTCCACGAACAAGTCTCGCTCATTGTTTTATTATTTCGTAGCTTGTGAGTTCGATTAACTGCTCATGAATTATTCAAAATCGGCAAAGGTACACAATCGTTCCATGACACTTTGTTTACAATTTCGTAGATTGACCTTGTGGCGCTTCGAAATTGCTCCCAGAATTTCGATTTTGTACTGGAACATCCTTCGATTGAACGCGGAAACCAATGAACCTTATTCAGGCGAAACTATTAAGAAACGGCGATTAACTAGGAATGTTGATATGCAGGAACGATATATGTATAATACTACTCTGTCAATCAACGCACATTATGGAAATCTCAAATTTATTCTACAACTGGAGGTGTTCTCAATGATAATTATTTTTATCAGAATTATGCATGCATATGTTATCCACTTTCAACGTTTTTCTTCAATACAGAAGTTTTCTCCCAGCAGGAATAAAAAAAGATGATATTATCAGATTTTGAATGTATTGGCTCCATTCTAAAATCAGTTGTTCTCGATCAATTCTAGTGATCAATAGTTTTTCTTTCGTTTGATTTTCTACACTCGATCGCTATGCAACGCGAAACACGCAATTTGACCCAAGAGGAATGTGCCCAAGCGGTAGTTTTGCTAGAAGAAGGGTGGACATACACAAGAATTGCAGAAAGGTTCGGAGTTTCCCATACAAGTGTGTCCAGAATGTTGCAGCGATTCAGGGAGACAGGTATGAATGTCCGAAGACCAGGACAGGGTAGACCACGGGTAACAACTGCCATTCAAGAACGTTACTTGGGAGTTTCTTCGTTGAGACAACGGTTTGAAACCGCTCGCCTCCTTCGAAATCAGCTTGAGCAAACTCATGAGGTACCAATCAGCACTCAGACAATAAGAAATCGCCTCAGAAAATATGATTTAAGGCCTCGTGTCGCTGCAAGAGGCCCAGCTCTTACCCCAGCCCATCGAAGGGCGCGTTTGGATTTTGCGAGAGAACATATATATACATTGGGAAATGGCCGATTGGGAAAGAGTTCTCTTCACAGATGAGTCTAGATTCTGCCTCTACCATTGTGATCTACCTTGTATACAGACGTCCACATGAAAGATATGCTCAGTGCAATTTCCTGAATACTACTGGGTTTGGAGGAGGATCGATTATGGTATGGGGTGGAATATCTTTGACTGCTCGCACAGACCTAGTGGTCGTTGATAATGGAGCTATGAATGCTGATAAGTATATAAGGAACATTCTTGAAGAGCATGTAGTGCCATTTGCCCCATACATTGGTGAAAATTTCATTTTTATTGACGATAACGCCAGACCCCATCGTGCGCGCATCGTTCAGGAGAACCTTGAAGAGGTTGAAGTCTCTCGAATGGAATGGCCAGCAAGAAGTCCAGATCTCAATCCGATTGAGCAGGTTTGGGACCACCTCAATAGAAGGCTGAGAAGTTGAGAAAATCATCCAGCTACTCTTAATGACTTAGGAATCCAACTCGGAGAAATCTGGGAAGGATTAGATCAGAACATTTTAAGATCACTCATTTTGAGTATGAACCGTCGTTGCCGAGCTGTAATTAACGCAAGGGGTGGAAATACCAAGTATTAAATCACTTATCAGCATTTCAGTATTTTGAAAATTGTTCATTTCTCTTCTCTCACATAAGATTCGGTGAAATCCTGAATTTTTCTTCCATTCAATATGTCTTGTTTCGTTCAAAACCTTCCCGAGAGAACATAAAAAATAAGTTATAAAGTCAATGTAGAGTTAACTTTCATTAAAATTGAGATTTTCAGAATGTGCGTTAATTTTTTTGCGCAGTGTATTATGAGAATTCAATAATTCGAATGTTGAAGAACCTTTTTTTCTGTTAATACTGAAAATATTTCACATATATAAACATGGTTGGAAGATTCAGTTATACCATTTTCTTGTACGGAAATCAAGAATCGTCTTTTGAAATTTTACTGAAAAATAATGGACACAATAGTCCATTACTTCGTGATAGTTCATTCGAAAAAAGTATAAAAGTACTCGAATAACCCTACAGAAAAACTTCTAAACACGGACTTATGGAATTCCCCACCTTTCAAAATTCTCAAGAAATAAGCCTACAGAAGACATTTTAATACCTTTTTGCACATCTTGAAATACTCCAGTATGAAAATGTATTAGTGTCACAGTTAAACCTTGAAAGAATTAGCTCCATTCACGAAGTTAAAAAAGAGTAAATAGAAATTAGCATTGGCAACGTCTCTGAGAATCATTTGAAATTTAATGGGTACAAACCTGCGTCAGTTTTAAGTAAAAAAACTTGATAAACCTAAATCATGGCCAACCGAGTCATGGAGTATAGGTGGTAAAGCCAGTTAGAATCAACGCTGACTTTTCTCGACTTGGCTCTTATTAGTGGGAATATGTCGGGATATTTCTTCAGCCATCCATAGATGTGCATCTTCATGTAGTGACATCCACGTATCCGGCCAAAAATCGGAAACTGAATCGGATTATCCTCGAAATTCCCATGTTGCAGTTGGAATAATTAAATTACGTCATTTGATATGTCTTCACGAGTGGCAAAACTAAACGAGGCGCAATAATCGCCATTAATTCAACGAGAACTTACACGGTAGCAATACGACTCTAGCAAACACAAAATTAAGATATCATCTGACGTTCCATCCTTTTATCTCTCACTTCCTGAAAAGCTGTTGTGTGTTCCTAAATAGGCATAAATATAAATAGGTCATGGTGCATACCTATACAATGAATGTGTGTTCTTAGCAGAACAAACAGCCTCTCGTTTCGTCGATATAAACCGACCTTTCAACTCGGAACAAATGGCTATAAAATTTCGTGCAAACAAACGCGCTTTTTATTTGACGAGTTAATTATAACAGTGAAAAAATTGATGTTCGTATTCTTGGTATTTCGATGTTTTCCGCGAAGTTAACACCGTCTTCTTTCATTCTGAATTATGAAGATTGATACATTCGCAGCCTTCACCTGTCGGAAATCCATAACTCACAGTCCGTTTCCGTTCTGATTCGAATATTTCGTGCTGTGGGGATTCGGAAAACAGAAACAATTCATCATAGAATATGCTGGTTCAAACTCGAACTTCGAAAGAACTTACATAACTGCCACAAACAAATAAACCATTTAGAGAGTAAAGTCATCATAAAAAATAATACGAACGATTGAAATTTTCAAAAATTTCTTTTATCAACTGGTATTTATTGAAGATTATATACAAGATTGAAGAGGTCATCACCTCTGAATTATATCTGGTAACGGGCAACATTGTTTTCATTTCCATTATCTTTTTGTTGAAGGACCATATCAGGGAATGGTTAAGCGACGTCACTTTCCTGTTACATTGAAATCTCGATAATTATGTACTTTTAGCCTAATCAATCCGGACATTATGACCTAGAAAATTCGACAGCACTCTACTCTCATATCCATTCCTGCACAACTTAAGGAGAAATCAAATTTGATTAATTGAATTTTTTCTAGCTATTTCACTCATAAACTGGAAATTATCAGTGCTTTTGATGACTTAATAATAAGAATAATGTTTGATTAATATCAAATAAATTGAATGGCACTCTTCATTATAATAAGTAGAGGCACATTCGTCAAAAACTAATTCGTGTTGAATGAAACAGAATAATTGAAATACCGCTCCATTAAAGTCGTTGACATAAGCCAACGACTTAACGTAATCCCATAAAATGCAATCTGTCGGCTTCAAATCGCTTTAGTAAGGTGGCTTTCCAACCTAACCATATTTAAAACATCACGATTAATCCCCTTCAATTCGTGTCAAGTACATATATCCAATAGGGACCAAAAATAATCTTCCAAGATGGCACGAAAAAGAACTACATTTTCGTCGACCTTTCAATAGAAATAGTGAAGCCAATTTTCAAAATCATCACAACTGTACTACTACGGAATCAATATGAAGTAGAATTTTTTGCAACGTTGTGACGTTCTTTGAATTTTCTAAAAAACTCTCAATCAAAATGAAAAGTACAATTACCTACTCATTTGTGCGTGAATGTCAAATATTGTACATTCTTCACATTATATACAGAGTGTAACAGCCAAATGGAATAAATTCGATAACGAATAAATGAGGGCGCGTGTTGGGAAAAACGCTCGGACACGTCGATTTGTAATTTTAAATGCGCATATTTTTCAAGAAAATAATATTATATAGGGTGTTCCATGTGACCGTGGCCAATACCAACTTTCTTATTTCAAATGCAACCCCCTGTTTATAATTTATTTTTTGGATTCTTCAGAGAATTCTAGACCAATTCATGCGCAATGTCCTATACCTATCATAAGAAAAAATATCTCCAAAAGGAATCGTATATCAAGAATTTATCAGATACATCGCGTTCATTGATATATAAATATCAACAACCGCCATGGATCCGACACGAACTTGCCATCATCTTCAACCAGGGAACTGCAAAAGTTCCAACCTCATCAAAGTGGGTAGAAGTCGACCTAGGTTTCGATCTTGTTCTGATCTCTTCAGGACAACATAACCCAACAACGATGAAAATTGAAGTGGAACGGTCCTCTTATACAAAACTAGACTATACCTATCTTTAACTATTATATTTCGGAAGTATTAAGTGTTTTCAGATTTATTGCAAAAATCAACGTATTAAATAAAAATTATTTTATTTCACAAATTCGGTACATTACACTTTAAAACCTAATAAGTAATACTGATTATTTCTTGATTATTACAAAAAAAAACATCAATGTCAATGTAGGAATTGTTCAAAATGCTCGCCGCGAACGTCTTGGCAACATGCTAATCTGGTGTAGAATTGTCTTCTAACGTTACTCAACATTTCAGTTTTTGCTTACTTTCTTCATATCAAGAGGTAAATGGGAAATAAGTATTGAGTGTAAGGTATCGAATTTGTGAAATAAAATAATTTCCATTTGAAATGTAAATTTTTGTAAAAAATCAGAAAACACTGAATATTTCCGAAAAAGTTGAAGATAGGTATAGGACATTGTACATAAATTATGTCTAGAAGAATCTGAAGAATCTAAAAAATAAATAATATACAGGGGGTTGCATTTGAAATAAGAAAGTTGGTATTGGCCACGGTCGCATGGAACACCCTATATAATTTTATTTTCTTGAAAATTATGCGCATTTTAAATTACAAATCGACGTATCCGAGCGTTTTTCCTAACACCCCCTCATTTATTAGTTATCGAATTTATTCTATTTGGCTGTCACACTCTGTATACATATATTATAAAGTATTGGAATGTTCACGAAACGGCTCGGTTGTTTCTGCTTCAGATAATGAATGGGCACGTAATGGCAGCACCGTTTTCTGAATCTGTGGCCAGTTTATTCATTAGGTTTGTATCGCTATTTCAATTTTATGTCACTAATGACGTTTTGAACAGTGTTGTCATCACGATATCGCTTTGCATTGCGTATGAAAAGTGAGATTTGGATTTATTTCTTAATATTATTAGCAAAATACTTCCATGTGTCTTGTTTGTGGTGAATTGGTCTATTTGAATCCTGATTTGAGTTCACACAGGTGTGTTCTACTCTTATCATCTTATCATTCTAAGTAACAGAGGCGTAGATTCTGAATCTGATTACAAAGCTCAAAATCGGTTTCGAACCGGTATTATAAAGGGCATAATACCGGCCCTTAATTCACTAGTAATTTCATTTCCATTCTTCAATACCGATAACACCACGCCACTGGGCCTTTCAAAGTTAGATTCTGCAATGTTGTCACGGCAGTATCTGATGATATGCTATCTTCGTTACACTCATTGAAAACTGACTAAATTTTGGCTCCACCAATTCTCGAATTAATGAATTGAGATCTCCTCTTTCTATCAAAATATCCAATGGGCATTTCCAGTCATTTTCAGGAAAAATATATTTCGACATATTGGATTCTCACGTTATTCGTGATTTTTTTTTAATTTTTTCTCCATCAATTTATACCCTTTATTGGAATCTCAAAAATAATCTAACAGAAGAAGCGGGAAATCGTGTGACGTCGATGGCTAGCGAGATTTCTGATTTGTTGTACTCGTCATGACGTGATGCTGATATAAAAATGACAGCATTGCCAAATCACAAAAAGAAAATTAGCCTGAAAAAGCCCTTGCTTTCACTTTCCTAATTATATCATAATATAATGTCGATTTTGGATATTTTTCTTTTATCATCATGACATTTTCATTTTGTACTCCATAAAGCTTCATAACATCATTCAATTTACGACCTCCTAATTGAAGATGAAGAGGGTTCAAGTAAGCAGATAGGTGAGAAATTCAATTAAAAATAATCATCCCTAGTCTACACAGGTGAGAATTGGTATATATAGGCCGGTCTTCTAATTGAGGAAGCATTAATAATTATTTTCATTTTGAATGGCAGCGGTAAGAATAATTATGGATTTGGCAACTTTGTATAGTCGTTGACTTAACCCAGGAGTATAGAATATAGAGTATAGAATACTCCTAGACTTAACTGTAAGAAACGCCATTCTATAGTACGCATAGAAGACGTCGGAATGTCGAATAATGACAAATAAGAAGATTATGTTTTTATTTATAATTTGTAGGCGTGGTTTTCACATCAGTATTTCTATTTTCAGAGAATGAGTATTAAATCAATTTTGATGAAAATTAAGTTGTTATATAAGGATGTTTCAAAACATTATAGTGATCACATCAAATATAATACGAATACTGAATAAATTTATGAATGAATTCAGAGATTTTACAAAGACTTGACAACAGCGGCGGGTCTCTCAGTTACTCTGGGCTTTGTCCCCTCCATCACAAACTTCAACCAATCATATTACAAATTGAGCCACTGACGTCACAGCAGAGGGATTTTTGAATTCACACGTGTTGAAATCACATTTTCAATATCGAATAATTAATCAGTTCTTCAAAATTCAGAGTGAATAAATGCTTACTAATGTGTTATGAATTGCCCTTCATTACGTCATGGGAAGAAAAGTGTATATTTTGAGTTACTGAAAATCCCCATTACGCTCACTTTTTTTTGGTTGTGATGGGGTCTCCTATTTTTTGTTTATTGAAAAAGCCATTAATTGAGGTACATTTCTGAAGATGGTTTTCAGATTAATTTAATAGTGTAGTCCAATTTTCAGGGAATACGTATTATTTTCGGAGCTACACTATTTCGCAACTTCAACGTTATTTTAGGAACCGTAATGAAAATAGAGAATATCACTAAAAATCAACGCAGCATCGGTCGAGAACGTCTCGTATTGAATGTGATTATTCTTGATAAATCCAATATGATATACCCAACTCTAAAATTTAAGTACTTATGCACCTACTGTAATTCATTCTACGCAACATATCGATTGCACAAAAGAGCCATAACTATACACCCCACTTGTTTCATTGCCTACGAAATTGGGACATAAATTCCATCGAAAACAATAACATTTATTTACCACTTTATGTAAGGCCATTCAGAATATACGATTAAGCGTACTAGAATAGGATGTTTGAGAACAATTCCTGTTATCAACATTCAACAGTCCATAGAGCGAAAATAAATTTCGATGAATCCTCTTTCGCTTGTATACACCTCAACTTATTTTTATAACTCGACGTGTAAATAGACGAAATTATTTTTTCTGGTTTGTCAGAAATGTGGGTATTATTCGGGGCGATTTCGTTTTACGGGGAAAACATACGAAAATACATATATCAGTGATTCCAAAATACGAGTATAACTCTCAAAGTAGAGATCAATAGTTTTAGAATATTCATCAACCATTACTTGTCAATCATTCTACGAAAATGTTTGCTTCCATATTCTTTCTCGAAAAGTTACGAAACATAAATTTTTCCATGGCCTATTATACATCATGCACACAAAATTTCATCGATTATAGGATAGAAATAGAGCCACATCCGTGAAATATTTTTCCAGAATGAAAACTGCATTCAAGATGCTGCTGTACAGACCACAATTTTTGGTCACGATTTTTAGTAAGGAGGTGCTACACTATACTCCATTCACTTTTATAAAGTATCGCGGTTTGCCATGAAACTTTGACACATTTCACCGTGTATGTTTTGAAAATGTTGGGTTATAGTTAAGGCCAATTCTCACTTTCGTGCAAGCCACGCGCTCGGCACAGGCAAGGCACCGAATCGGCAAAATATCTTTCATATGGGGCGGGCAAAGGCCGTCGCTAGTCGATACGTTGCCGGCATAATGTGAATTTAACCTTATTCATCTGTCAGTTGAACGAGCAACGTTGCCGTTTCTGCTAAAAAATCGTAGTAATTACGTAATTATCAAAATGTTCCTTTACTTTGGGAAATTAATGAATTTGAGAAAATATTATGTGAATTCAGAAGACATTTAAATACATTTTTGCACAACTTGAAATACTCCAGTATGAAAATGTAGTAGTTCTACGAAACCTGCGCCACAGTTAAACCTTAGACAAACTAACTCCATTTATAAAGTTGAAAAAGAGTAAATAGAAAGTAGACTTGGCAATGTACCAACCTGCGTCCGTTTTAAGTGAAAGAACTTGATAAACCTAAAGGTTGATTCTCATTAGACGTGCCAAGAACCGAATCGGCAAGTGCAAGGCACATGCTCGGCGCGAGCAAGATTTCTTGAGGCCATTCTCACTTTCGTGCAAGCCAAGCGCTCGGCACCGAATCGGCAAAATATCTTTTTCATTGATCATATGGTTTTTGTGTGGTTAACACACTGCAATAGGCTTGCCGTGTGTTAAGTAGCTTTCAGCTTTGTGAAAAGTGAAATGTTCCCGACTTCTACGTTAATAAAAATTGCTCTGTTGTTAGATGAGGAAGAGCTTGAAATGAACAATTCTAGAAAGAGAAAAAGACGTTTTTGGGTACATAAAAGACTAAAAAAACGAAATGAAGAAGGAGAATTTGCAACGTTGCACCCAGAACTTTTAGATGACAGCGTATCTTTTATTAGAGAAATCATATAGAGCTTCATTTTCTCTAACGTATTCGATAAGAATTTCATCTTCTTCTAATGAAAAAGTGTCCTTCTGACGAGACGACATATTCACTCTTGTCACCACTACACTCCCAAAATCCTAGGAACGCAAATACTACCAAGCCGGTAACGTATTCACACTTGTCTGAACCTGCACGGAACATGCTCGGCAAATATTGTTTCAGAAGAACCCCGCGGGCAAAGGCCGTCGCTTGCCGAGACGTTGCCGGCATAATGTGAATTTAACCACACAAAAACCATATGATCAATGAAAAAGATATTTTGCCGATTCGGTGCCTTGCCTGTGCCGAGCGCGTGGCTTGCACGAAAGTGAGAATTGGCCTTAAATCATGGCTAACCGCGATACTTTATAAAAGTGAATGGAGTATAGGCTTCCTAACTATCTATCTTCAGTTTCATCGAATCAAATGGCTTTCAAAGGCAACTATTTTGTGAAAGAAAACTTGAGATTACACATCTAGGTACATGTTCGGTAATTCTCGAGAATCTTCCGTCAGTTACTTCCCAGGAATCGATTAAAATTTGAATAAACAGGAGCGATATAAAAGGAGAACAATAACCACATCGAATTGGGTCGTTAGTTTACGAAAGTCGAATAAAATCAGTTATTAAAGTGGTCGGAATAGTATTTCCCTGAGCAATTTCAAAACCTCCGAGTTAAATTTAGAGCGGAACATAAATATGATTATCATAGGAGACTTTATTATATTCCGGTCGCTATTTTTATTCTCTTATAAATGTGTAGCTTGTGTCGAAACTTATTTCGGTGCACAGTTTCGAATTATTAATTTCGTAAACATCGCTTTTTCTGTAACTACATGGGAAGTACAGGTACATGACGTGTTTCGTTAAAATGATTTATAGAGTGACGACTTGTCAGGACTTTTTCAGTCGAAGATAGGTATCTACAAATTGAGTTGTTCGATCCGACGGATTGACCGGCCACAAAGTTCGAAAAGTTGTATTTATTTCGTCCGTTTTGTTTGCCAGTTCCGCATGTTCGAACCTTCGAACAATGATCAGAAAAAATTCTTTCGATTGATTGGTTTCAAAAATATGGATCAAACCTAATACATACATCTGAAGGTTAATATGTATATGATTATTGAATTTTATAATTGATGGAGATGGACGATGGAATCTAGTTCCTTACACTGAAAAATAATAACGACTTTTGAATGGGATGCTTGAATCACTAATCGACATTTGTTCTTTCTAAGGGCCGGGTTCCACCAAACATTTTAATCCGGTTTAAGGAGATTTGATTGCTTTTGACTTGAAAACCACAGAAAATTATCGTTTACTGCCTTAAAAGAGGTTAAAAGCGTTGTTGAAACTGAGCTTAAGTTTCGATAAAACGTTGGAAAATTGAAAGAAATGAGACCACTTTGAAAAAAAAGAATTCAATGAAATTTTGCTCGGATAGATTGATTTTCCCACAATTTTTATGTTTACAACAGTTAATTTCAGACCTCAAAAAAGGAGAGAATGTGGTGTAACCTATTTTCAAACGGATAGTGTATTTTCAAAGAGAATTCAATGGATGTATCACACAATGTTGCCATTCAAACTTCATGAAGTGTGGGGCATTTCTATAAGGTGCGCAACTAAGTTCCTGATATTTATCGATATTCAGGGTGGCCAAGAGTCAAAAAGAAAAAAACAGGTTCCTCGTGTCATGGGCTATTCGAATTACCCCCATGTAAGTTATGCGATTTTTCACGGTTTTCGAGTTATGGATTTTTTTATGAACTTTGAGAATTTTCGACTTGACCATCTTGAAAAAGATATTAAAAAAAAGTACATGACTTCTCTGTCAAATTTTTTTGTAACTTAATTTCCATGAATTGTACTTTTATATACATAAAATAACCAGATTCGTAACTTCGATAAAAATTATGGAAATATTGGTCTCAAGTGAAAAAGTTACGTGAATTGGATCATGATCTGTATTTTCGAATCAAAATTAAAAATGTAAAAAGGCTAATTCACGGTTTCTTAGTATGCTTTAAAACTGTGCTCAACAGTCAGCTTTCAGAGTCATTGATAAGAAATGGTACTTAACACTCTACTTTTGCTAGAATTAGCCTTCAAAGTCATCGAGGTGGAAAAAATCGAAGAATTGGACATTTACTACAGAATTATTTTTTGCTGTTTTAGGATTTTTCTGATCAAGTTATGATAGAAAATGCTGAAAATTGATGAAAATTAGCTCTAGATGTTGGTCAAGAAAAGTTCTAGATGAAAAAAGGGGTGGCAATAAATCACACATCATAATGTAAATGAAAAGAAATTTATTTATGAAATTTCAATTAGGTTTTCAAAGTGGCCACCTCTAGCCTCAGTACACATTCTACACCTCTGGGAAAATTTTCTTTTAATCACATAAAACCCGCCCTGTTCTCTCTTAGGACACTGGAAACGGTCAAATTGAACGTCCTACCTGCCATTTTTCCCAAATATTGTCAGATTATTACGTTTCCGGTCGATGGCACATTGTCTGGCTCAACTCCTATGAATATATCAAAAAATTCGAGCTCTACCAAAAAGATGGGAAAAAGTTGTAGCTAACAACGGTTCATTCTTGCAGAATAAAGTGACATTTTCATGAAAAAAGGAACCATAGTTGCGCACCTAATAGATCTCATTACCGAGCTAGAAGTTATTGCTTCTACTCTCACGTTGCAATAAATATAAAACATCAGGGAAAAAATTAATAGCATCTTTGAATTTCACTCAGAAAGATCTTATTGTCAATCACCACTTGAACTGAACGGATTTTACACACCATATTATCGCACAGAATCTAAGGGATTCATCGACCTCACGACCAAAACGAAATTAGCTCCCCCTATAGAAAAGCTAGACATCAAAATGATAAGGTAGATATCTACATCGCTTCCTTCGGAATTCATTCAGACGGAATCTTTACACAGTCAAATCTACATAATCGAAGAAAGTTTCAAAACTAGCGGGGGAGATTTTGAGATCTCTGCCTAAGTTCCAAAGTTTCCTGAAGTGAAGCAGGCATCCTGCATGGAAATAAAGCTGTCTGCATTGAATATTCCAGAGGGAATTCGGGTCTTCGGCTTTGGGTATTTGGACATTCTTGGATAAGAAAGGTTCGATTAAGGATGTTTTGATCGTTCGAATGATCGTTATGATTCATTCAATTTATTCATTGAATGAATCCTACAGCTATCAGCAAAAAATTCAGGATTAAAGATTCAAATCGCTCAATTAAAAAAAAATAGCCAATAGACTTTTATTCACGTCTAAATATGACTGAATCATTCTGCCAGTTTTGAATAATTTATAATTTTCTCCCTTGGTGAATTGGAATTCTTGAGACAATCAATTATCAAATTGAAATTCTTGATTTATAAGCCATTGGACATCGATTTAATATTCCTCTCCATATTTCAAATTTCGATTTTTTTTTATTTAACGCAACGAAACAATTATCCAGATCCGGTATGTGTTGAACGACATTCCTGGCTCAATACAGACATTCATTTCGCGACAATTAACATTTTGCGTTATTCAGAGAAATTTACACTTTCCTCAATTTGTTTATGGTAACATTGTGTTCTGTTGATAAAATTTTGTTGGAACAGTTCTAGTTGTTGGAGTATTGCGAAAAATATTCAATTTTCTCCAGAAAATTTTATCACCAGGTATATTCAAACGGTATAACGTTTATGGGCTTTCATTAACTTGATATTTCTATATCGAAATGAGTTTGACTATAGACTATCAATAAATGTGTGAAAAATGGACCATATTGTATAAGTTTATACCTGTTAGTGAAGGAATTGAGAACAATTATTTCCATTATCAAATTTCACCTGATAGCACGTGTATTCTGTAGAAATACTTCAAGAGTTTAATCAATAGTTACTTATAGAAAATAAAAATCAATCGATTATAAAATGATTACTAGAAAATCTAATGTAGTGTTTACGTCCATTGTTGAAAATAATTGATGAATAATGACAGGAATTTGGACACAACTTGATATATTTCCGATTAATACTTCGCCAACGTTTCGGATTTGTATTGATCATTTTGTCAAGGCTACAAACATGCGTTTGATTAATTGCTGACACATTTTTAATTTAATAGCGACTCGTACAAAACAAAATAATATATAAAAATACCTTGTAATATTATCTGACTCTTAATTCAGCTTATGGTCATAGATATAAAAGTGTATAATCTTTGAAATTTAGACAATGTAACAGGGTTATTTAATGTACAGGGTGTCACATTGAATAGAAAATCCTTTATGGTAGAATAATAAATATTTTGGAAAATCGCTCGGACCCATCAATTTTGCTCATAGAGACATGGAATAGAGAAGATGAGTCGTGCGATATGTTGTTGAGAACGTCTTTTCCGGAGACAAGTGTCCTGAATAGTTTAATCAACAAAATTCGCAAATTGCGCCCCGCAAACATGCATTGATATATGAATTTTGCTCAAATTTTTGCCCCAAATTCTGGAGCAGGGGGTAATATTTAAACAATTGTTAGGAAGTTGACGGGGCATTCGTTAAATCTATTTAACTCTTCAGGACACTTAATTCGATTTTATGAGTTAATTTTTTCCTCCTGCATTGTCTCTTTGAAATTGATTTTCATCTCATGCTCCAAGTGAATTGGGTGATATTTGATTTTTCAAGTGGAATATTCAGTGAAAGAATGATCGAATCGCAGAGAAAATTTCAGTGACATATTCAAAAGGAAAAGACTTTTTCAACAATATATTGCACGACACATTTCAAGTTGAGGTTGCCGCGTAATATTATAATTTATGTAAAAAAAGTCATCTGAATAAAATAGTCGTTGGTTCCCCGAAATAGTCCATATTCATAAATTTCCGTGGAAAAATTGAGCAAAAACTAAAGTCAATCACTTTCCTTATTTATTGACAATTACTGACCGTGTCAAGCACTTTCTATAACGCATACGTTATTGATATTTCATTTATGGTACATGTGATATTTGTGAATTTTATTATTAGCATATATTTGCCCAAATCATGCCAATAATTTCTGCAAATATTTGCAATGAAACTAACAATTCGTTGAATCAACCGTTATCACCTCCAAAACAAATAAATATAAGGATACTTTTTTCAATTCTTCGGTTTCAAGCTCCACCCTGAGAACCTTTTTGACCACTCATTGTGGATCAATGACAATATATATAGGTTTTTTTTATTGAAAAGCCTGGATATTGCACTCGTACATATGAAGTAAAGTAACATCATAATCCAATGGCACCAGGGTTGCCAGAAGTGACTGATTGAAGACGGACTAGAAAGGTTTGCAATACAATGTGATTCAACTTGAAGAGACTCCATCTTCAGACTTTATATTTGTTTTTCAAATGACACACCATGTATTGCATTTTCGAATTCTACATGAAATTCTGGAACTCTTGCATTCTAAATTATTTTCCTATATCATTTGTCTTTTATACATATATTCAATCAATTCAAAAAATTTCTACAGATGAAGTGACTAACTGAAATACTTGTATTACCAACAATTGTGAAGATAGAAAGGTAATTCTTGATATACACATCATCAGGAGCCTCCAATCGTATTCCAAAATATTTTACACGGTATTTGATAATTTCAATTATTTTTGTGTCATTCCAAAAGCCTACAACTTCTTCATTACAAATGAAACAATCATATTCTATAACCAATACTATACACATTCAGCACACTCTATAGATAAAATGAGTATTGATGGAGATATGTATAACCAAAAAGTGAAAAATTTTTCTAAAACCCTTTTTCATTAATGACCACAAAGTGCCTTCTCACTGAAGAATATTGACGATCTCGTGGGGGGGTCCAAGGATGACAAGTGAGATTGCATAGAAAAATGGACCTATTCAGGAAGTGAATAGATAAAATTACGAATTATCGTACGTTTTTCAGATTTCCGTCAACAATTCTCATCTAAGTAAATGTGAGGTCGGGAACTTTTGGGGCTAACCCCGTATATCTGCGAAATGAACATTGGAATAACCTTCAATTACGTAAGTTATTCACAGTAATAAATAATGACAGGAACAATTTAATCGTACATCGATAAAAATTCCGAATAACTTATGGAATAATTCGAGATGTAATCGTTATTCACGACTAATTTTGCAATAAATTCACAGCCATGGTCCTGCATCAACGCGGTTGTGCTTAAAATGGATAGACAAGCATGCTATCGTGAAAAAACATGTAGTTTTCCATGTCTATATCGTATTATCCGAGAGGATACATTTCTGAAGCCGTTTCTCATTAATTTGACACTAAACACTTTTTTTTGTATAATTCAAGGGGATATGAATTTATATTGTATTTCTAAAAATGTTGTGCATAATGATTTTTTTCTTTAGAAAAATGATAATAAACATATTTTCCAAATTCAATACTTCAAGCACTATGTAGGTACCTTTTAATTCTAATGATTCAAGAAATTTCAAGTTGTGACAACTTTCTTTTTTCATTCATTGAAATGAAGTTTAATTTGACTTTCGGATTAACTCGGATTATTGGCAACTGTGAAAAAAAATATTATATATCCATAGACGGTTAAATGACGTGAAATATATATATATAGAACTTTCATGTTTATGTAAATAGTGTTCAGGTTCAATATTATCAATGGTAAATTTAAACGGAATCCATTTGCTTATCAGATATTTTTGGGTGAATATGAATACATCATTAATGTTCCTAAACTATAGGTACCTACTCGGGAAAATTCGAGAAGTAATGTATTTTGGAGGAAGAACGATTGCATTTCAATTGCAAACATAATCGTACAACACTTGGTTCTTATTGTAGCGAAATATCGCTGTTTCAACATTTTTGTTACAATAAGGTTAGTACCTAACCTACTGAAGTAATTCCTACAAATATCTACCTGTTTTGAATCGAGAAATAACACCTTCCAGTTATTTCAATTCATACCGAAAAATCTCAGGCACGGACTCGCCCTAATTTTATGTGGAAAACGGCTATATCTTTCAATCAAAGCCGAATTCGAAAAAATAATAGGTGCTTTTTCGAGTGATGAAACATTAAATTGAAATAAAGCACATGTATACTCCATTCACTTCTATGAAGTATCCCGGTTGGCCAAGATTTAGGTTTATCAAGTTTTTTCACTTAAAACGAACGCAGGTTGGCACTCGTGTAAGACAAAATAATTTCAGAGACGTTGCCAATGTCAAACAGGTTTCGATCTCTGTGGTCGTTAGAATCGAATCGCGTAAGAAACGTCTGAAATTCACGTTTTCCAAATGCAATTTTTTGATATTCAGACCTGAGGAAATGTAGAAATGAATGGCGAGAACGTTACCTTGATGTCTGAAATAGAGCTCCCGATCTATCCTACTTTTTTATTCATTTCGTGAACAATTTCATTTTTCCTATTTGTATTAAAGTGAGTGCTTCTCATACGAAATATTTATTGAAGTGAGTTATAGGCTGGAGTTATTATAACTCATGCTATTGGTTTATAGATACTGTTACAAGTCGAAATCAGTTGAATAATGGAAATATTATTCTAAGGGAGTAGATGAAAAAACATTTCGATAAATACGTAATTACTACGATATTTATGTAGAAACTACAACGTTGCGAGTGAATCTGACCGTAAAATGACTATAACCTAACATTTTCAAAATATACACGGTGAAATGTGTCAGAATGTCATGGCAAATCGGGATACTTTATAAAAGTAGATGGAGCATGGATAAAGATTGAAGTCAATTTTTTTATTTGAAAGATGATTTTATGACATGTTTTAAAAATAATTTCCGGCGTATGTCCATCAAGAATAGCTTTGAGGAACCGCATTCGGTCAGACCAATTTTTGACCAATTTTTCGAGTAATTCAGGCCTTATTTCAGCAATAAGACAAGTTATGTTAGCTCCCAAATCGTCTATTGTTTCTGGTTTATCAGCATAAACCAATGACTTGGCATAACTCCAAAGAAAATAATCCATTGGAGTTATGTCGCATGTTCTCGGAAGTGAGAAGCCAATTAATTGGACCATTCTACAGCAATCAAACAACGCTTATTATGGTCTAGTGGCTTCAGTTCTTAAACCAGTTGGATCTTGTATGGGTGTCGACCAAGATCTTCCATGTAGTGATGCACAGACTCCAACTTGTTGTGAACGTCGACGAATAGACAATCATTAACGCTATCACTCAATCAGCAAAATTTTCTTCTATACGTACATTTCTCTGTGTTGTTGTTGCATCGAGTAGAGAAAATGATGTCCGAAATCTATCGATAGTTCGAAGAATAAGATGCGCTGATGGACGATTATGTAAACCATAAATTTCACGAAGTGCTCTATGAGTTTGGCCAATAGAACACTGATGTTGAAAACGAATATTAACAATTTGTAAACGTTGTTGCGGCGTGAGTCTTTCCATGATAATTTGTCAATGCTCACTGAACAGAAATGTCAAAACACCATTGGAACATTGCTTCTACCTTCTGCACACACTTCATTGCTGTTTTATTTGATAATTATTCACTTTTAGATCTCCGACTATCTAAAAGTGTTGATAGGACCGTCACTGTCAATTGTTTGTGTGATATTTAAATATTTTTTCCGTCGACCATTGAATAAAAGCTCATTTTAACGAACTCGAAATCATCCATTAATGACCCATTTTAATGCATGATTTCTTATTAATGCATGATTGTCATGGCAACCGAACATAAAATATTCAGTCAGAGCACTATCGAGCTTGGTTCGAACTCAACTTCTGTCCCAGAAGGGTATATTGACAACTCCATTCAAAATGAAATAGACTGCAGAAGAAATTTCAGGTGATACAAATTGCAAAGTGAATAATACTTCAACCTCCACTTTCTCCACACGTTCCTTAAGGGATATCATAGGTAATGATATAAATGCAAACTAAATGTAAACTATTCAGAATGTCACAACATGACCAATATTCCCTCTATGAATTTTTCGAATTGTTCCATAGGGAGCATAAATATTAATATATCGAAATGAACATAGGAATTTAGATTATGTCAAATTTGTCTATTGTGCAAAATAAAAATTCATTTCAATCGGGAATTCATATTCAATTCGTGATGAGGTCGACGGAAAAATCTTGCAATCAACTCGTTTATTAATTCAGCGATTAATGGTCTCCAAAAAAATATTTCGACCATTAATGGCTGTCATTAATAAACTAGTTGATTAAATAACTATTTACGTAAATTTTTCCTTAAATCAATTCAATCCCTAATGAAGATATTTATCACGTTTCAAAAGAGATAAGTAGGCAGAGATGATCAAATCTACTGATGAATGAACCACAACACGAAAAAAAACGTTTCAAATCTCTTCAGAATTTAAATCGAAAGTGAATTATCCTTTTATGGACACTAGGATAGAATAAAAAAATGTTCCGTTCGTCAAAGGCAACGGAATCTCTTCATTCATCCCCTGTTCTGTAGAGAACGAATATCATAATTCCGTTCACATTTTGAGTTGGCGAAATCATAAAAATGTCATCCAATTCCATCAATCGGCATCGCGAATCAAAAACAGCTCTGAACCGCCGTAAGAACCAAATTAACTAGATTGCAAGGCTGAAAGATATTAGGCGCAAATTCGTTCGCCGTTCGCATTATGCTTTCAGCTCTTTCGAGCATTTGTCAATAGCGCGTCATACCACCTTGGGACCTTGGGGTGTTCATCCCCAACGCGTTTCGAGGATCGAAGAGAGGTCAAAGACCGTGGAGCGCCATTGGTGGCTCGATATGGGTTTCTGTTTCTATGCTGCTCCAAATGGAAGGCAATTAAGCCGCTGAGGCTCCATATGTGGCGCTGAATGGGGAAATATTATATGGATATTATTACTGATATTTCCAACAATCGTAACTCATCGGCGTTTCCATTAGAGAGGGAAAACAATGATGTGGTGGTCTTTTGAGAGTAGGGCTTAGGAATATAAACATTTCCAATCTATATACGCATATTGAAAAGCGTTAAGAAATGTGACATCTTCTGTCAAATGAAATTCGCGATGTAACGGGGTTCCAGTAAATTCAAGGTCATGTAGGCCTATTGGTTTCGGAGTTATTAATTTTGGACTTTTATCTTCCCAATATTTCGAAAAATGCACAGGATGGACATATTTCGAAGTTTCAGCACTAAAACTTTTTAACCAGAGGAGTTCAAATCTGATAACCCATTCTCGATCTCTTTTCCTGAGAAACTAACAAGAGTAGTGTTCATTTTTAGCTACCTTCTTTTGTTCTCGGGTTATAAGCGAAAATTGGGAAAATGGCCATATCGAAAAAAATTTATATCTCCGCTAAAACTGATGATAGAGCTCTGAAATTAAAATATTATACAGGCACTTTTTTACGTAGCATCCAGTGGCGTGATCGTCTTTTTTGCTCCATTTTCAATTGCGAAGCTATGAACCAAAGTTATGTCTTTTTAAATGGGAACACTAGGTTTCTGTGCCATTTTCTGAAAGCTTAATTTTTTCTGATTTCCAAAATATATAACATCGTATGGTTTGTATCAATATGAGTATAGAAAATGGTCAAAAACCTATTTTCATTTGAGTTTCAATATTTTCAATGGTTTCAATTGTCGATAAGTACAGAAAAATTTAGCATAATATAATTTTACCACAATCTCTTTCGAATAGTCTTTTCATTTCTATGCTCTTTACTCAATTTCTCCAAGATCGAAGGATAATGGACTGCTGTCATAGAGATTCGAGCTTTCGACTGTAAAATAATTCGAAAGTTTGAATTCAAGTCAGCGATATCATTGTTTCGAAATACGTATACAGAGTGGCCACTTTTTCAATGGGATTGTATTGGTAACTTTTAAACCATAAGGGTTAGAAGGTCGGTCAAAGGGAGAAAAAGTTGCATTCATATACTCCATTCACTTTCATAAAGTATCGCGGTTAGCCATGATTTAGGTTTATCAAGTTTTTTACTTGAAACAGGCGCAGGTTGGCACTCGTGAAAATCAAGCGACATTGCCAAGTCTACTTTCTATTTACTCTTTTTTAACTTTGTGAATGGAGTTAGTTCTTCTAATGTTTAACTGTGGCGCAGGTTTCGTAAAACTACTACATTTTCATGCTGGAGTATTTCAAGTTGTGCAAAAATGTATTTAAATATCTTCTGAATTCACATAATATTTTCTCAAATTCATAAATTTCCCAAAGTAAATGAATATTTTGATAAATACGTAATTACTACGACTTTTCAGCAGAAACAACAACGTTGTGGGCGTATCTGACAGTGCAATGATCATAACCTAACATTTTCAAAATATACGCGGTGAAATGTGTCAGAATTTCATGGCAAACCGCGATACTTTATAGAAGCGAATGAAGAATAGAAGCATTGTCAAGCAGTTCAAACAAATCTAGATTATCAGGGCCGGTTATTGAGATATCATGAGAAAAGTGAATTCTGTCATTTTGAATAGGTATGTACCTATATTTTTTTTATTATAATATGAATTATGAAAGTAATGAAAAGTTCAACATGCTCGAATGTTACAATGGTTACATTAGATGGAATTATAATGAGGATGAAGCATCACAAGACTATTTGTGCAGTCACAACAGCAGGAATATCAGTGAAAAAACAAACAACTTCGCCAATAAATGGATAGGAAACTAAGGGCTCATAAGATGGTCGGCTCGTTCACCCGATTTGCCACCGTTGGATATTTTTTTCTGGGGACATAAAAGATCAACTTTAGGGAAATGGTCATGATAACATGAATGAACTCAGAGAAAATTTCCTAAGCTGTTTGAACACAGTTTCAAACAGGCTCGGATCCGGAGGGGGGGCTTAAACTTGGCAACGATGGTTCAGAAGAGACTGGTTCGACTTGCACTTTTGCACATTCATCTCGACATAACAGTTGAACCTAAAAATGTAATTGAACGTTTTGCAAAATCAAAACCTCACCGTCTATGTCTCTAATATCATACTACAAATGGGTTGCAATTTTTGAATCTCATTTTTTCATAGCATTACTTTTCTGTTCACCTATTTTCGTTTCACTATTTCATAGAGACCCACAATTTATTTTTGATGTACCTACAAAGTGATTTCAAGAATTTCCCTGTTTTGAAATTGAAACCTTTCAAACTTTCAACATGTGAAATAATATAGTAGTTTTAATCTTTCTTGTGTTATTTACTTAGGATATAACTAAAACATAACTGATAATTCGAGTTATTTTAAGACTTTTCCTTTTTATAAAATTCTCCATCTTTCGTTGTCCACATTTTTGAAATCAGAAGTCAAACGAAATCAGTGTAAGCCTATCCTTATGTTTAATGTCTATAAATACTGTTTTTGAATATTTTTGCGAATGGTGTTGATTAACCATTGCCTAAAATACCAGTACCTTTCGGCATTTGAATATCTAAAAGTTCCCCCCCAAAATTCGGGCCTGGATCCGCGCCTGGTTTCAAATATTCATCTATTTAATACGGTGCGCAGTACCGAGAAACGGTATCGACTGTGCATTGCTGCGGATGGTCAACGATTTGAGCATTTGATGATGTTATGTATTTTTGAAATCAGAATTCTAGTGTTCCCATTAAAAAAAACATGACTTAGGATCATAGTTTCATGATTGAAAATGGTGCAGAAAAGACGTGCACGCCACTGGATTCTGCGTGAAGAATAGTATCAATAATGATTTAATTTCAGACCTCTATCATCAGTTTTAGCGTTATAACTCGAAAACAAAAGTAGGTAGCCAAAAATGAATACTACTCTTGTTAGTTTCTCCAAAAAAGAGATCGAGAATGGTGTATCAGATTTTGTCTATCGCCTTTGGTTTAAAAGCTGTAGAGCTAAAACATCGAAATATGCTCACCCTCTACATTCTTCTGAGTTCATCTACTTCATTGATTTATGAGAGAAATTTCAGCCGAATTGGCCGATATGAATCGGCCAATTCATGAATGATCATGAGATAATATTTTTTTAAATTTATGTAATCAATATCCTTTGGCCTGAGAAAATGATTCAAATTCGACTCAACTAATCCCAATTTTCATATGATACTGTATGCTAGGAGCATAGAATGAATGGAGGGAAGGCTCGCTACAAAAATGAACTGCCAAAAACGTCCGCACTTGTCAGTTCGCCCCAAGGTCACGAGATGCCGCCAACGTCTGTCGTGGCTCCAACATGGCTAAACCGATATTCAAAATAAATGTCGTTTTGACAAATCTATTTCCGATCATAGACTTTCCATATAATTGCGCATAAATAGTTGATTAGAAAGCGGTGATATGTCAACAATATTGTTATGATTATTATTTGGTGTTATTTTGAATTAATGAATATGTTTCTTAATAAATTTCTGTATATAGATATATTTTATTGCTTAATGATCTTTACATACGTACAAACAAGTTGGAGCTAAAATAATATTAAAATTGTTCAATATATTTTGATACTTGTCAATAAAAATTCAAACTGTTTACCTTGTTTTTTCATTCAATAATTATATAGAACATATATAGAACAATAATCGAATTCAATATACAATTTGTTAGGACCTCCTTGAGTCCTTTCAGTCAACAACAAAAACTACAAAAAGTTTTATTATTTAATCACTTCGGTGTTGGTCATGAAAATGTATCAATAAAAATGACAACCACATAATATTCTTTGCAACTGTAGCGCCACAGAACAAGACATATGTGACATATAGCCCTATGAGCGATCACAGCGTTATCTATCGGGCGTCACACGAAACTCTAACCTCCGCCGAAATTGGAAGTTCAAAATGATCTGTCGAGCGTATGAAGCCTTCCCTCCATTCATTCTATGCTCCTAGCTGTATGTGTGGAACTGCTCTTGGATGTTCATATAAAAAGGAAGCCATTTCGGCCAAATTATATGGCTCTTGTCAGTCTTGTCAGAGGGAACAAGCAAGTCAAAAGGATAAAAATTGTTAAAACTCAATTCCTTGAAACGAGATTTAGAAAGCTCTCCTATTCCGAGATAAAATCCTATCGTTGAAATCACGAAATCATCGTCTTCGACTACAATAACTCAATCTGTAGAATCTGCAGCTATTCTATATCCCAATTCCCAATAAAATCTCCAGTTTCAACAAAGAACGTAATCATCGTAATGACCAAGGTGCAGATGTTCGCCGATCTATTAACGAACATAAAATCGATGGGGTAAAATGAAAAGAATTCCCTGCTCTCAACAGAATTCCAATTTATTCCAGTCGTTGAGAAAACCTGCTTCTCCATAAGAGGAAATAAATGGGGAACAGAGAACAAAGTTGGGGAAGAATTAGCGCTGCGCTGTATAAATTCGAAGATAGATAAGAAAACGCTCTAGAAGTTCGCTTCCAGTCTACGAAACCCGATCTATCATCCGTGCATAAATATTGATCTCCCTAGAGGAAAATAAGGTCATCAACTCTAATGCTAGAGGCTCAAGCTGTTTGGTGAAATAGAAAGTTTCTTGGTTTTTCACACAAAGCCGGCTCGAAGAATATCTCGTGGGATGAAATAAATCTGAGAAAATAGATAATGTTATGGCATCTGCTTCTCTAGAATCGGTTATGAACCCACCCCTACCCACGAGCATTTTCAAACTATGGGTTATTTGCTATTTCAACAACAGGCAAAATAATGACGAATGTCTCGATAATGCACGATTGCACGCCCATGTTTGATCAGTTTTCATTCATAGCAAGATAATTCATTGCACTGAATTCAACATCAATACTATATTGTGATGTTTGATAATATTTCATGGAAAATTAACTGTATTTATACCGGATGTTCCATCTCAGACGAGCCACCCCGTATATTTCTTATCCCATAGGAATTGGAAAAATTTATCGTTAAAAGTCGAATGATTTTTTTTGGGGGATATATTTTAACGTACATTTGAGGCTTGAACGAACAACCCACTAAGAGGGGCGCTTCAACGCTCAAAATTGAATAGGAAAGAGAGGGGTTGAGTGATACTTCATTTGGAAACCTCTGTGAAGTTAAAAGACCGTTTCCAGCAGACCGTTTGCCGGAAATACACGAACGCACGGACCAGTGGCGTACGATCGAATTTATTTTTATCGGAAAATAGTGATCCCATCATCATGAAAACTCAGACGAGGGTTCGGTATGATGATTTGATCATAACAAAAGAAGATTATTTGTAGAATTCCTAGGGATTCACGGGATAATTTTCTCCACTATTATAATGCGGAAATTTCTATCTCAGGAACTATTCGCCGGAGCACATAAAGACTTTGGTCGTAGATTCATTATGCCGAGAGGAACATTTGAAAAAAATTTGGTGGACTTCCCGTGGGATTCAGGGGTTGAATTCGCAACCCTTAATCTTCAAAAATTTCTATCTCGGGAACTATTCGCCGGAGCACATACAGATTCAGGTGGTAGATTCCTTATGCCGAGACGAACATTTGACGAAAAAATGATGGACTTCCCGTGGGATTCAGGGGTTGAATTCGCAACCCTTAATCTTCAAAAATTTCTATCTCGGGAACTATTCGCCGGAGCACATACAGATTCAGGTGGTAGATTCCTTATGCCGAGACGAACATTTGACGAAAAAATGATGGACTTCCCGTGGGATTCAGGGGTTGAATTCGCAACCCTTAATCTTCAAAAATTTCTATCTCGGGAACTATTCTCCGGAGCACATACAGATTCACGTGGTAGATTCCTTATGCCGAGACGAACATTTGACGAAAAAATGATGGACTTCCCGTGGGATTCAGGGGTTGAATTCGCAACCCTTAAACTTCAAAAATTTCTAACTCGGGAACTATTCGCCGGAGCACATACAGATTCAGGTGGTAGATTCCTTATGCCGAGACGAACATTTGACGAAAAAATGATGGACTTCCCGTGGGATTCAGGGGTTGAATTCGCAACCCTCAAACTTAAAAAATTTCTATCTCGGGAACTATTCGCCGGAGCACATACAGATTCAGGTGGTAGATTCCTTATGCCGAGACGAACATTTGACGAAAAAATGATGGACTTCCCGTGGGATTCAGGGGTTGAATTCGCAACCCTTAAACTTAAAAAATTTCTATCTCGGGAACTATTCGCCGGAGCACATACAGATTCAGGTGGTAGATTCCTTATGCCGAGACGAACATTTGACGAAAAAATGATGGACTTCCCGTGGGATTCAGGGGTTGAATTCGCAACCCTTAAACTTAAAAATTTCTATCTCGGGAACTATTCGCCGGAGCACATACAGATTCAGGTGGTAGATTCCTTATGCCGAGACGAACATTTGACGAAAAAATGATGGACTTCCCGTGGGATTCAGGGGTTGAATTCGCAACCCTCTGTATGTGCTCCGGCGAATAGTTCCCGAGATAGAAATTTTTTAAGTTTAAGGGTTGCGAATTCAACCCCTGAATCCCACGGGAAGTCCATCATTTTTTCGTCAAATGTTCGTCTCGGCATAAGGAATCTACCACCTGAATCTGTATGTGCTCCGGCGAATAGTTACGAGATAGAAATTCTTGAAGATTAAGGGTTGCGAATTCAACCCCTGAATCCCACGGGAAGTCCATCATTTTTTCGTCAAATGTTCGTCTCGGCATAAGGAATCTACCACCTGAATCTGTATGTGCTCCGGCGAATAGTTCCCGAGATAGATACTTTTGAAGTTTAAGGGTTGCGAATTCAACCCCTGAATCCCACGGGAAGTCCACCAATTTTTTTTCAAATGTTCCTCTCGGCATAATGAATCTACGACCAAAGTCTGTATGTGCTCCGGCGAATAGTTCCTGAGATAGAAATTTCCGCATTATAATAGTGGAGAAAATTACCCCGTGAATCCCTAGGAATTCTACAAATAATCTTCTTTTGTTATGATCAAATCATCATACCGAACCCTCGTCTGAGTTTTCATGATGATGGGATCACTATTTTCCGATAAAAATAAATTCGATCGTACGCCACTGGTCCGTGCGTTCGTGTATTTCCGGCAAACGGTCTGCTGGAAACGGTCTTTTAACTTCACAGAGGTCATTTGGAAGGTCTTGGACGCCACTTTACAACAGTGTTGAAAAAAGTATTTTGATGAACTGTTTTAGCCAAAAATCGATTTTTCAGCTCAAATAGGCGACCTAGAATATTTTGTTTCTGTTTACGAAATATGTACCTACAAGCCCATTTTTACTAAGCCCTTCTCATAAACTCAAGAAATCTTGAACAGAACACATTCTCAAATAAATTTAATCGAAATTGTTATTTTCCTATCAAGGGCGGAAAGTTGTACTTTCCCGCACTAAATTCCCGTTGCCCGAACTCCGCTCCGCGTCGTTCGGGCAAGCAATCGAGTGCGGGAATAGTATATTTCATTACTAGTCCAGAAAGTAAGCTTTTTCCGTGCGAGCGCGATGTGTTCCCGTGTGAGGCGGAGCCGAACACGGGAACTCGTGCAAGCACGGAAAAAGCCTTTCTGGACGTGTAATGAACGATATTTTTCATTACACCTCTCTGAAAACTATAACACGGGAAAAATTTTCAGCAGAAAGCATTTCGATATTATGAAACAATAATCATTCAAAACACTGACATCTACTGTCAGGCAATCGTTGCTCTGTGTCTCAGCATAGGAATCATAGAATGCATCTATGCCTCAGCGCACCGCAAAACTTTTTGCGGTGCGGCCGCACGGGAAAGAGTCATTTTCGATGTTCTAAATCTACATGTTTTGATAGGGTTTTCAGTGCGGTGTAATGAAATAGTACATTTCATTACTAGTCCAGAAAGTAAGCTTTTTCCGTGCGCGCGCGATGTGTTCCCGTGTGAGGCGGAGCCGAACACGGGAACTCGTGCAAGCACGGAAAAAGCCTTTCTGGACGTGTAATGAACGATATTTTTCATTACACCTCTCTGAAAACAATAACACGGGAAAATTTTTGAGCAGAAAGCATTTAGATATTGTGAAACGATATTTATTCAAAACACTGACATCTACTGTCACGCAATCGTTGCTCTGTGTCTCAGCGTAGGAATCATAGGATGCATCTATGCCTCAGCGCACCGTAAAACTTTTTGCGGTGCGGCCGCACGGAAAAGAGTCGTTTTCGATGTTCTAAATCTACATGTTTTGATAGGGTTTTCAGTGCGGTGTAATGAAAAGTACTTTTCATTACACAATATCGAAATGCTTTCTTTTGAAAATTTTTCCCGCGTAATTGACTTCAGAGAGGTGTAATGAAAAATATCGTTCATTACACGTCCAGAAAGGCTTTTTCCGTGCTTGCACGAGTTCCCGTGTTCGGCTCCGCCTCACACGGGAACACATCGCGCGCGCACGGAAAAAGCTTACTTTCTGGACTAGTAATGAAATATACTATTTCCGTCGACCATAGAATAAAAGCTCATTTTAACGAACTCGAAATCATCCATTAATGACCTATTTTAATGCATGATTTCTTATTAATGCATGATTGTCATGGCAACCGAACATAAAATATTCAGTTCACTATCGAGCTCGGTTGGAAATAAACTTCTGTCGCAGAAGGGTATATTGACTCCATTCAAAATTAAATAGACTGCAGAAGAAATTTCAGGTGATACAAATTGCAAAGTAAATAATACTTCAACCTCCACTTTCTCCACACGTTCCTCATCGGATATCATAGGCATTGATATAAATGCAAACTGAATGTAAACTATTCAGAATGTCACAACATGTCAAATATTCCCTCTATAAATTTTTCGAATTGTTCCATAGGGAGCATAAATATTAATACAATCGAAATGAACATAGAAATTTAGATTATGTCAAATTTGTCTATTATGCAAAATAATAATTCATTTCAATCGAGAATTCATATTCAATGCGTGATGAGGTCGACGGACAAATCTTGTAATCAACTCGTTTATTAATTCAGCGATTGATGGTCTCAAAAATTAACGCGCTCGCTCCGCTCACGCGTTGAAATATTTCGACCATTAATCAGTAGCGGATTAACCGGTACGCTTAGTACGCTGCAGCGTAGGGCCCCGAGGTCCATAGGGGCCCCCATCGATCGAATTGAATTTTTTTTTTCTAGAATGAAAATTCAGTCTGTTAGTGTGAAAAAAATTGTCAGACTATACTATATTTTATAAGAAGCTCAGAGGCAACTTGTGAATTATGAATTATTACATTCACATGAACCGCAATTGAATAACAAAAGCCTCAGAGCAAAACTCAGATATTGGAAAAAACACACCATCCGAGATTCAGCGTACCTACTGTCCCTAATTATCTTGTCTGCCTGCAATAAATTCCGTCAAGGGTGGCGGCCGAATTCCAATGTTTACAATTACATCATAATTCAATAAATTTGTCGGCATTTCCTTTAAAATCTAGGAATGTGCTACAGAACGGCCGACAAGATGTTGATTCGTTTAGGGATGTAAAGTGCATATTTTTTTCTCTCGCAAGATAATATTGATAGGGAGAGTTTTCAAACACTCTTGGAGTATTATGAAAAAGACCTTGAGGAGGGAATTATTAGCGAAGCATCTCAATTCAAGAAATATCCTAAACTCTTGAAACCAAAAAAAAATTACTAGTTGTTTAGAGATGTTGAAAATAATATGATAAGAGAATGAAAGAAAAATTCTCCAATTTATATATTGCTTTAAAGTTATTTGGAACGCTACCTATTACAAGTTTTGAAGCAAAGTGCTCATTTTTCAAACTGTCATTGATAAAAAATGAATTTAGAACTGTTATGACAGAAAATAGACTGCAGCTTTTAGGAATACTTGCTGTCGAAAGTGATATAACGAGCAGTCTCGGTGATGATTTTATTAATTCCTTAATCTCGATGCCGCAATGAAAAATTTGCAGATATGATATTCTAGAGATATGTTGTATTTGAATTTTTGTGATATGTTTCCCTTTTTTTAAGATTTGTATTCATCTTTTATATTATTTATATTTTATAAAATACCTTGTATTTTATTACAACAAAACTTCATGTTTTGTTTTTAAAGAAGTGAGTTTTAACTCAAAAATCCTTTTGAAAAAAATCGAAAATGTTTCAAAGCGGGCCCCAAAAGTTTTGAAGCGTAGGGCCCCTGAAATCGTAAATCCGCCACTGCCATTAATCGCTGTTATTAATAAACTAGTTGATTAAATAACTAATTCCGCTCAAGATAGGAACAATATTTTTTCTACAACCGTATTATAAAATGAAAAAAAACTTCTACACAACTCGAATATTCGTTTTGACACATTAATTAAGGAGTTTGGGATCAAAAAATAAATCCGAAAATGCGAGCAATTTTCAACTTCAACACCCCGTATTTAGAAAACTAGCCATAGGATTGGGTTGGACCCATTGACTTTTTTGGTCACTGAGTCGGGTACAACAACATAACAAACTTTGAAAATTTGACCGGTCGCCACTTTACATACAAAAAGTGCGGGGTCCTTTCGATGGCCGCTATGTTTGTCTTCGAAAAAAATCCTTCGATATACGACTTTAATTTGTACGAATGAAGTCATTATCCTTTTTCTAACGGTTCCTAGTTTTTCCCGATAATTGAATAAAGTAAAGTGTATACTCTCACGCGGTTGCCTTGGCCATGTCTTAAGTGCTACAACGCGGAAATTACCGCCAAATGCTTCCGCAGAAGCGGTTGCTTATCCACAAAACGCCACTTCCTTGGTGTTATATGAATACATCATCTTCAGTATCACTTCCACAAATTGGAGCATCCTTCAGAGGAAATATATAAACAAATAGGTAAGAATAATTGTCGGACAATCACCTCCAGAGGAAATTGGGGCTTTCATCGCGCTAATTTATTCCTGCGGTCTGACCCGATGCGCAGAGAGAGGTGATTACGGCAGAGCTGACTTACGCCGGACCCGGAGTTCAAAGCGGCCTTTGACCTTCCGGGCAGTCCGGAAGTGAAAGGGAATCAAGGCGGAAATAAATTGGGCCGTTGCAATAATGAGAAATATGCCGAATTCGGGACACTGCTTCGGAGAATGAATATTGAAATTTTCGCTTTTCAGGAATTATCATCTTACACTTAATTTGAATTTGTTCTTCTTTATTATTGAACATAGGTAGGTACAACAAAAGGGTTTTCCAATAAGAGGTGCTTTTTTGAATAGCCCGCTATTTCGGTAGATGTCACTTTTGAAGCCGTCATTTTTCGACATTTGACAAGTAGAAACTACGCCATCAAGAACCATGGAACCATACACGCTTCAACAAGGCATTGAAATTATTAAAATTCACTAAAAAATAGTGAAAATTTGGCTGCGACGGTTCGTAAAACCTGAACACCTTGTTGAACCGCAATACAGAAATTGGTGGAAAAATTTGAACTGTTGGGACAAGTTAGTGATGTGAAGAATGAATCCCGTACACGTCGCTCAAGAACAGCCGATAATATTGCTGCTGTAGCCGAAAGTGTTGAAGAAAACCCAGGTTTGTCCATTTCTCGTCGCTCTTTGGAATTAGGCATTTCACAAACTTCATTACACCGTATTTTGCATGAAGATTTGGTCTTAAGACTTATAGTCAGTTCAGTTAACACAAGAACTCAAGCCGGCCGATTATCGATAACGCTGTGCCTTCGCTGATTGGGTCCTTGAAATGCATGAAAATGAGGCCCATTTTCACCTCAGTGGCTTCGTCAATAAGCACAATTGTCGCATCTGGGGCTCGGAAAAACAAAGAGTTATTGTTGAAAAGTCTGTCTATACCTCGGTCTATTCTGTATAAAAAGTACCCGGAATTGTAAAAAAAAACACATAAATTTAAATTTAATCATCAATATTTATTTTGTCTCCTTCAAAATAGTCCCCATTGCTTACAATACAACTATGATATCGGCGAACCCACTTTTCCATGCACCGCTCATACGCCGCCAAAGGTATGGCCTTCAGTTCTCGTTGCGAATTTGTTTTGATGGCTTCAATGGACTCAAAACGCGTTCCACGTAGGGGCAATTTGAGTCTTGGGAATAGAAAAAAGTCGCACGGAGCTAAGTCAGCTGAATACGGCGGTTGTTCGATGGTATTTATCGAGAAACCATGTCTTCAGAGACCTGCTTTCGATGCTCTTTTTGCAAAAAATTCAGCTCTTTTGGAACGAGTTTTGCTGCGACGCGTTTCATACACAAAACATTAGTCAAAATGTTATGAACGGTCATTTTATCAATGCTCAACTCTCTAACACTTGAATGACGATTTTCGAGCACTAAATTCTTGATTTGGATGATGTTATCGTCGGTTGTTGACGTTGAAGGCCGTCCAGAACGGGGCAAATCTTCGACCACCTCACGACCGTCTTTGAATGATTTGTACCAATCGTATGCTTGTGTTTTTGACATACAATTATCACCAAAGGCTTTTTTTAACATTTTCAATGAATCGGCACAAGAAAATTCGTTTGCAAGACAAAATTTGAGGCAAACTCTTTGATCAACTATTTTTTCCATTGTAAAATTCGCAGAGCACTTTTGAGGTCGACTGATACTGACAGCTGTTGTAAACACACTAGTTGACAGATCGCGCTCAAATTTGGCTTAGTAATAAAGGAAGGTCCTACCAACTTTAAGAAAAAAAAAAATTACCGATTCCTTTTTGGCGGTTCATTTAAATAACATTTTCCGGGTACTTTTTATACAGAGAGTATACTCAACGTGTGACATTTTGGTACGGTTTATAGTCCGGCAGGGACCTTACTTTTTCGAGGATGAGGCTGGAGCCACAACTACGGTGAATGGATTGAGCTATCGAGAGATGCTTAATGATTTTTTTTAAGGCCGGTATTGGATGGTATTGATCTGGTCAAAATTTACTGTCAACAAGACGACGCTACGTGTCACACAAAAAACGAAACCATTGATCTTCTACGGGAAAATTTTCCGGACCGTGTTATCTCTGGAAAAGGGGATCACAATTGGCCACCGAGATCTTGTGATTGAACACCTTGCGACTTCTTCCTTTGGGGCCATGTGAAAGAAAAGGTGTACGCTAAGAGCCCAACGTCGAATCAATACCCCAAAGAGGGAATTCGTGAGGCTATCGAGGACGTAGGGCAGGCATTTTGCGATTTGCTCATGGAAAATTTCATGACAAGGATATGGTCCTGTAGTCGTGGTCGTGGTGGTCATTTGGCTGATGTTATTCTCCATGATCGACGGCATACCTTCCTCTTTATAATTAAATAAACATCCTAAAATGGCATTTTTCTTTGAATGTCAAAATAACACCTCTTATTAGAAAGCCCTTAACGTATATGGTCTTAAAGGCAAGGAACAATAATTTTATTATAGTATAGGACATAGGTTGTTTTACCACTCCAACCAGTGAATTTAATTTGTACCTTGCTGATTCTTGCACAGCATGCTTGTGTGATTTTCGTCTATGCGCAGAGGAAGAGATTCTTTAGTTCCATATTCTGTTTTGCTCAGAGCGCGGGCATGTGCCATGTTGAGTAACCTCAGGTTTCTCCCTATATTTACCATTTTTACGTGGGGATCTTCAATGATATACTTCATATAATTATCCTTGCATTCATGGTTGGAGTATTCTTCTAGCGTATCGTTTAAGTTTGAGAAGCAAAAATGATTCTACGAATTCTTAATTCGGTTTTTTATGTGCACTGCATTCAAAGGTTATTGAAGGCATGTGCATGTTCAAGATTAAACTGAAATCTTTTTGTTCAAAATTAATATTTTTTGTTTTTTTCAATGCCAAAAAATTCATTATGCGGATGAACGTCATCGGTAAAGAATAAGACCAAAACCTCTATGTTCTCATTTTAATGGTCGGGTTACCTAGAATCCCACAAACGTTTTCTTTCTACCTGTCCTGTTCAATCAGACTTCTGCTACTTCAGTCTAGCAACAGCCTTCAGTTAATTTCGTATCTAAAAGAGAATTCGTCCCGTGGGATAAGGAGTATACACTACAATACATATACACCTACACGAGAAAGAAAACCAGCAGATACATCTCTCCAAGTCAGACCAACCGTAAGTACCATTCCTTCAGTGTTTTCTTTGTGGTATTCGTTTCTATCTCATACATACATTTTTCTTTAATTATCGTGGTGATAAAAATTAATACAGCAGTCCCTTCTTCTCTCCAAGAGAGCTCTTGTATAATTAACATTGTTGAAGACCATATTAGGAGAAGACAGCAAAAGATTCACCTCGTACTCGCATGAATCTCCAAAACGAACACCTGTCAGTGAAATCCGATTCACTTGTAAGTTATAAAAATTGATTATCGAACATTCAAAATGACCTTTCAATCAGAATAGGTTGAATGCGTTGAAGATTTGTACTTGCTAAATATAGATGAATCTTGAGTTCCATCCAGTTCATTTGTAAACGATTATTTTTAGACAATCACTGATCCTAAATAGCTTGCTATTTTTCGAACTAACAGCGGTTCACCAAAAAAAAAGTTCTGGAGGAAATTAAGGGACAGTACTCCAGAAAAATATCATCCTGTGGATTTGCAAACGAAATTGGAATGTCACATGGTGAGGACTCTAAATTTCAATTTGTATGCCTAATTCCAGTTGAATTGTGAAATGAAGATACTATGATAAAAAAAATTAACTTTAAGTCATGGCCCCCTTTCTTGGATCTCAAAATGGACAATCCCTTTATTAGTAGTCCTATAACGTTGGTAAAAAATGTCTATCTATTGAAGGCCTCCCCTGAAAAAATTCATGCGCCCCCTGAAAAACTGTCTCGATCCGCCAATGTCCCGAACGCCGAAGAGTAGTCTCGATTTGGCTATACACGGGGACCGAGGTCTATTTCCGTGCATTCATGCGATGCTGGCTGCCCGTAAAAAGTCCTCGTGAGTGACCTACACTAAGTATGTACCGTAGGTATCATCAAACTTCGTTTTTCACCGAATTTTAGGAAGATCAAGCATACAATAAATCAAATAATTTGGTTAAAGATAGGTCCATCGCAAATCTCAAGATCTGCCGTCCAGTTTTATTCATGTGTAAAGCTGCGTACAGATGTGCGAGCCGAACCTATCGCGAACCGCTCGCGAAGTGTTCGTGTCATGTTCGTTAATTTCACGTACACACTTGCGATCCGCTCGCGAACCAATACCGACGGACGAACTTACACTGGGCTCGCGTTGGGTTCGTGAAAGGATCCGACTATCGATGGATCGGCGCGAACGGTTTGCGAGCGGCTCTATAGAGGTTCGACATGCCGTCCAAATAATTGTCGCTATTGATTCGCGAGCGGTTCGTGATAGGTTCGGCTCGCACATCTAGACGCAGCTAAAGAATCCGACTATCGATGGTTCGGCGTGAACGGTTTGCGAGCGGCTCTATAGAGGTTCGACATGCCGTCCAAATAATTGTCGCTATTGGTTCGCGAGCGGTTCGCAATAGGTTCGGCTCGCACATCTGGTACGCAGCTTAACTACCTGCGTACGAACTCGAACTTGGATATGAGGTAGGACCTAAGGAGTTTGGATTCTGATGCCAGAGTTTAGGATGCTAGGTAGAACAATCACAATTTTCACGAGGCATCTCGTCTTCATCCTATACGCAGCTGTGTGTGACTAGCCAACACCAAATCTGAGATCTGATGGAATCGAGTTTGCCTTTATGTTGTTTTTCAGTGAAAAGGGGTTACAGTCTACTGCGACCTTAAGGTCCATTGTGCCCTCTAACAGAGCTGTTCTCATCGAGCCTCCTAGAGCTCGCCTTTCATTTCCAGAGATTTGATGAAATCCAGTATCTGGGACGGCTTCAACGAGGATAATTCCCCACAAGTTTCTTGTCCAAAGCACTCTTTCCTTTGGCTTGCAATGGCATAGCATTCCGTTACCAGGTGAATAGGAGTTTCTTCCTCTTCTTCACAGAATCTACACTCGTCAGTGTCCGACAAACCCATTCTCAACAGATGCTTCTTTAGGCGACAATGTCCTGTGAGAAAGCCAGTGAGTAGGTGTAGTTAGTTCTTACTTACACCCAGATATTTTTTGGATCTAGCAGTTTCAAAGTTGGAGTGATCCATCCCTGGGAGATTCCGCCAGGGTTTTTCCCTTTCGGTTTTTTCCTTCTCCATAAACTCCTTCTTACGGGTGAATTTTCCTATACCACAAAAGGGTTCTGGGCCAGTGAGTGGCGTTTGTGCGCTCTTTCTGGCAAGTGTATCGGCCTCTTCGTTTCCTACGATTCCCGAATAACCGGGAACCCAGATTAAAAAGATCTTATTTTTCTTGCCTACCTCATTGAGTTTTATCCGACACTCCCAAATCAGCTTTGAATCAATGACATACGAGCTCAGTGCTTTAACGGCAGCTTGACTACCTGTATGAATAGTGTCTTTCTAGATTTATGTCTAGACATCTTTCTATTGCTAGTATTTCCGTTTGAAGGACGCTGGTACAGGAGCCTGACGATAGTGCACACTTGGTACTTGCCCCACAAATCCCAGCGCCAGCTCCTGTAGCGGTTTTAGAACCATCTGTATTCCATTTTACGGTAGTTTCTTCAAGACTGCAGTCGGTGTATTCCCGTTCCCAATTCTCTCTTTTGCTTAGCATTGTACTCAAGGTTTTTCTCAATGCTTACTTTCTTGATCATTATATCACTAAGAAGGTTTGCAGATGAGGTGTAGTCATTCAGAGAGGACTAAACTCTCTGACTCTTGATTCTCTCAATTCCTGTTGCTTCTTCAGATATTCTGAGGATGGCCTCATGGCCTACCTTATCCATCACTAGATGCAAAGGTGTGAGGTCTGAGATGATCTCAAGCGTCCTAGTTGAGCACGTTCTCATACCTCCCGTGATGCACACACAAGTCTTTGAACTCTGTTGAGCATTTTCCTCGTACTTACCTGACTTGCCTTAGCATACCAGGCTACTGCTCCATATGTGATTATAGGTCTCCCGATCATAACGTACATCCATCGCAGTAGTTTTGGGTTACAACCCCAATTCCTGCCACATAGATTCTGCCTGTGCAAATTTCTCACCTTCTATCGATTCCGAAATCTGAAAATCAGGACTAATCTTGTAACAGGATATTAGCCCAGCCATTAACAGTACAATTAACGTGTTCTCTTGCAATCCTCAAACGTGCCACACGGTGCAAGGATCTGGCATTCTAGCATAAATTCCAAAATTCCCTCAACCTGTTCTAACCCAATCAATGCTTAATCAAACATTACGTCTCTAGGGAGAACATTGTTGAAGTGCAGTAATACGGCATTCTCGGAGAGCTTGTAGAAGCAAATATCGGTCATCTGCAGGATTTGTACACTTTGGACGTCCTGGAGTTGTTCTTCTATTACCACCACCAGGTATTCCATATCTTCTGGATTTGCAGCTTGTAGTCAAATTACTCAATTCATTCAAATTTGCTTGACAATGACTATCAACTGAAGTCTATGCGAACGAAGATTTATTACATTTTCTATTTTTTTTCTTTGTTCAACAAATATCTATACTTTCTGTGACAAAGTGTATGTTGTCCAAATTATTCATAGTGATAACAAATCATATTCCTTCTGAGATGATATGTAATTAATATTGAAATGGAAAAGTGTTGTTACTGGACAAGTGTTGTAGATATCTGCTGAATGGCGTTAAGTCACTTCCTAGGTACCTATTTTTGGGTTACTTTAGACCCTTTCGGTTCTGATATTGACAAAAGCATCCGGCTGAACGTAAGCTTGAAAACAACAGCTGCAAATGTTCATGTCAAATCTTTTTTACTCCACTTCCATTCTGATTCCCTTAACATTCACCATGAGCTTACTTCGAAAGATGTGGCTTCTATTGAAATCGTTTTTTATAGTTAGATTCTTCATGCATTTATGGAAGAAACTATTTTCTATTGAATTTCGCCTTGAATTTATTTATTTAACTCCGTAAAACATTGTGTAAGTTAAAAATGGATATCTGGTATAAATCAAAATATTTTTTCGAAGTTTTATGTGAGATCAGCGAAAAACAGCGAGCCCTATCGAAATTCAGCAAATATTTATTCAACCGCAACATTTCTATTTACCCAAGTTCATCATATGCAAATATAAAAAAATAGGTTAACTTCGTACAGCAGCTTGTTTATTTGATAACGTGAGATGAATCGAAATAGGGTCTGGTCGTAAAAGCAAAAACGGCAAAGAAGATTTACGATCACTGCTTGAGGGATTATCGATGTAATGCAGGATGCAGCGCCGATATCGCTGCAATTTTTTCGATCAATGAACTATTACTTGGCCGCAAAAATAACACAAACACATGGGAGATAAGATTGCAGTACCCGAATTAGAACTGATAGGGAAACTTGACACACTAAATGAAGCGATAAGGAGGAAGAAATCATTATAACTAACCTATATTTCTGAAAGGTTACTGGCTTCGCCGTACGCCACTTCAGGAATCCGACTCGAAGTATGACCAGACACTGAAACTGAATCGCGTAGTATGCACTCACGCAAACACAATAATGTTTACTACGAACGTAACGCAAATGTCAATAGTCAATGGAAAGACAATGTTTTCGTGCTCGACTCCTCGATTCCTTCAATTGAGCAGACTCTGTTTGCCGTCGGTTCTGTCTATGTACGAGCGGATTGAACGAAAATGAGCCCGGCAATTGTTGACAATTCGACGGCGGATGTACCAACTGGGCAATATACAGATCATCTCGACATCAAATCCGGCAAAACTTGTAACTAGTAAAGAGCTGCTGTGTGAAGCCAAGCCCGGGGTTCTAGGCCTGCTACACTCCTCGAGCGCGTATCGTCCCGTAGAACGCACGCTCGGCAATCTCGGCACTGGTCGACGGCGCACGATCTACGGCGAGGCTCTTGTTCGCCGGAATTGAGAACGAGGTGAGGTGCTCCCGCTCTTGTGCTTCTATCCTACAACGATTTACCTACTATGCTATACCGTGCGTTATTGAACGAGGGACCCGAAGAAAATAACTATGAACAGATTCATCTTTTGCTCCGACTGTCTTCAAAGTAGACTGACAAACCTATTGGAATATATATACTACTGCACAAAAATTAAGAAAGTTCAGAAATTGCCGATTCTTGTCCACCAAATATTTCATGAAAAATTATATCTGAATGTTTTTTTGCTTCTTGTTTGACAACTTCTTCAATTTCAGGCAAGTTTTTGTCTATTATTATTATTATTATTATTATTATTTATTTCACCGCGTATATTTTGAAAATGTTAGGTTATGGTCATTGCACTGTCAGATACGCCCACAACGTTGTCGTTTCTGCTAAAAAATCGTAGTAATTACGTATTTATCAAAATGTTCATTTACTTGGGGAAATTAATGAATCTGAGAAAATATTATGTTAATTCAGAAGACATTTAAATACATTTTTGCACAACCTGAAATACTCCAGCATGAAAATGTAGTAGTTCTACGAAACCTGCGCCACAGTTAAATCTTCGAAGAACTAACTCCATTTACAAAGTTGAAAAAGAGTAAATAGAAAGTAGACCTGGCAATGTCGCTTAATTTTCACAAGTGCCAACCTGCGTCTGTTCTAGGGGAAAAAACTTGATAAACCTAAATCATAAAGTGGATATTAACTCAGAAAATATCCATTTTAGGGCAAGGGTGTGATGCATACACTCACATTATTTTTTAACGTAGATTCAATATCTGCCATAAAAAAATGGGGTTCTAATTTGAAAAAATTGATTTTTCACGATTTTGTCATCCCTAACTTTGAAAGCGATTTTTTCACCCCCTGTATCATGAATCGCGATTTCGATTTTTAAAGTGGATACATCAATCTTACATCTTGAAAAATCCCAAAAATGAAAATTTTCCATCCAAAAACCTCGAAGTTATTCTTGTTTCAGCGGAGCTCTATTTTCGATTTTTTTTTCGAATTTTCCCGCTCAGAGAGAATTTTCCAACCAAAACTGAAAAATGTTACATCAAAATAACTTGAAATTTTCTAAGGAATCTATTTCTGCAATAAAAAAAATGGTGTTCTAATTTGAAAAACGGAAGTTGACGTCATTTCCGGAAAAACCGGAGGTGCTCATGCCTTGAAAATATTTTAGATTTCATCAGCATCGTGAAATACTTTTAAGTGCTGAATTTCATGAAAATACGTTCAGTAGTTTCCCGTATAAATATGGGTGAGGTTCCTCGTGAAAGACCCTGTATATTTGAAATAAAGAAATATTTGAAATAGAAATGTTATGCACCCTCACAATCATATCACATATTCGGATTCCAGTAGAGGGATATGATGTTCCATTATTCTTAATTCTTGTAATTACCCATCAATTCATCTTATATCTTTGGGTTGATTTTTTTAATGAATTCTTGATTAGAATCAACAATATATGTCGTCAAGTCTTGAACTGTCAGTTCAAGAGGATAATAAACATCAAATCTTCACAAGCATGCATATGAAAATTATGTGAAAGCAATGCAATTTTCTTCCATGGCGAAAAATTATATATTTCAACAGTGATCTCTTGTACTTTTCATGCAAATAACTAGAAAAGGAATCCTTTTTATCAATTCATATAAACGTTAATTATTTTCGTCCATCACATATTCATTCACATTCTGAGAAATACGCTAAGAATGTAGAAAGGACAACATGGTGTTAACTTGGAACATAAAAATATTTTGGAAAAACGTCATAACTTCGATACAGAGTGGAATGTGTCAAATTTCCAAGGCCAGAGTTGTGATTTTATAATTGTGAATGGAGTATATATGGTTTGATCTCTTTTTCATCCCTTCGCTGTCGTCTATGGTCCAGGCTAAACACAGAATCACGGTAGCCCGCATTCCTTCCAGCCTCAAACTAACCGAAACCACACAATACACAAGTAAAAAAACACGAAAGAAAATATCACTCAAAGAATAAGTATTTTTCGGATTGAATCTTGAGATGACCCGATGTGCCCTGATTCGAAAAACTAATTCTGTTGTCCGTGCTGCAGTGTTTCTTTTGTTTAGTTACTGATGGACGTTTCAGAACCAATTACTTCACAGGGTGTATAGTCTAGCACACCTGCTCCGTCGTGAACGCTGGATCCAGTTTTAATTAATCTGTCCAATGCGTACACAATGTCTACTTTGATCAGGATAATGGCTCGATATTAAACATAATCCAGTGAAAATTCGAAGTTTGTGTTAATAGGCCTGTCGATTCGGGACAATATTTGTTAGGCTTTAGCTAAGGAAAATGGCTCGAATATTCTCTAATTACATGAATTCCAATATTTCTGAAACAATGGGGTTCGCACTGGAGAATTCCAAACAACAAGGGGTTCATAGATTCGATATTTTGCTTCTTTCTTCTTCCTGATATAAGCTTTTTTCCGAAATTTCTGAGAGAAATATAAAATTTGAATGAATTTTCAAAATTTCCATAATTCTAAGATTTCAGCCTCGTAATGCGACATAGCCTGGGTAGAATTGAGATAACTGCGTACTGTAGGTTGATCTACTCAATACTTAGTCACAAAATAAACATTTCATTGCTTCATTAAATAGTAATTTATAATATGAGTGTTAAAGTGACGTTTTATTTTGTGAGGGAAAAATTTGTGAAATGAGCGGAGCGAATTGAACAATTTCACGAACAAAATGAAATCACTTTTAACACTTCAGTGAACCTGTTTTCCTGGCATACTTAGAGGAAAAATCAAAAATATGGAGTTCATCAACTTTGTGGAGCAAATTTTCAATGATAAAGTTGAGCGCCCCTGTTAAAAATGGTGTGGATGTTAGGGAATATTTTGAGGTGATAGCATATTTAAAACGGAAAAGTGAAGGATATCGTCCCAAAAAATCGAAAATTCTCACTCGTGAACAAGTTGAAAAGATTATAAATGAGGCACCAGATAAGAAATACTTTATGGTTAAGGTTGCAACTATTTTCGGATTATTTGGAGCCTGTCGACGTGAAGAATTGTGTAATTTATCAGTGGAAGACATCGAAATAACAAATAAATCATTGGTTGTACAACTTCCAAACACAAAAACTAAAGTCAGTCGTTCTTTCAGTGTTATTGGGAAGTATGTTGACTATTGTCATAAGTACTTTGCACTGCGGACTGCGCCCTTCTGTCATCAAACATCGTCGTTTTTTCCTGAAATACATGAATAATAAATGCACTGCCAATCCAGTTGGTATCAATACATTTGGGAAAATTCCATCTATTGTTGCCGAATTCCTCAAACTGCCAGAACCAAAGCAATATACAGGACACTGTTTTCGAAGATCAGGAGCAAATATTACGGATATAAAAAAAACATGGTGGATGGAAGTCCACGACGGTAGCCGAGGGCTATGTTGATCATTCCATTTTTTCAGAAATGTCATTTCTGAAAAAATTCTCCCAACCTCAACAGATTTTGGAGCATCATCACCCAATATTGTACTTTCGGTTTCTACAAGTATTGATGGTGCTGAGGATTCTATTAATGTGTTGCGAAGCTCCCTAACGTGACAGGGTATTAATGTTGTGTATTAATTGTTCTAGTTTCACGATTAATATTAATGTTCATAAGTACCTAATTATTGTTAAACATTGATAATAAAAATTTGCAATTGCTGAATTTTTGTCATCTGATTTCATCATAAGAAAATGGAGTGCTAAAAATATTTTTAACACTAATGTTAAAAATATTTTTAACACGCTTCCACGTAAACAATCAATTTTAACATTGTTTGCTGTCACTTTTAATGGCAGTTGTACAAAAAAACATTATATGGGGATAACCTTCACTTTTCACCTTGAAACTATGCACACATCCAATACTGAAAAAACCCCATCCAGTCCTGTGTTCATGCAAAAAACCCATCGAATAATCCTCTTTTCGGAAGGGACGTATGCTTTGGGAATGAGGCCATACAGGACTTGATCCCGGATTACTTCGGCTCCACGATTCTATCTGGTTCCATATGATATCTTTATCCCCATGCGAATACCTGCAGAGGGTGAACCGATGAGTGAAATTTCTTCTTTTCCTTCACCGAATTCCATTTCAATATGAATGGAACACAGTCGTATTCTGCCTTGAACTCATCAACCAAGGCTATTGAATGAATACATTTAATTCACTCTCAGAAATGAAAACTAGAATCGCATTTGGTGTATGAACAAGATTCCCACCCTGAACTTCGTGTATTAGATCCTCATTCACATCTTCATCATCAAAACAGAGAGTGTGTGAAAGGTAACGCACAAATTTCAGATCTTCGGTATTTACTGTTTTGTAGAAAAGTTTGCCATACACCCCCTACTAGGGATGGAGGATAGTTGAGTTTTCTGAATGGAAACTTTTTGTGCCAAAAATGGATACGACCAAGATTGAATTCAGAAACTGGCGAAGCACAATGGCTCGAGATGGTGCTTCATCGCCGAAAGTGAAAGCAAATTGATCGACACACTGATCAAGTCTGAAGTTATACAAAATCGTAGTAAGAAAATGTCAAGTAGGTACCTATCTGTATTACCTAAGTAGTGTAAAATAAAATATATGTTTTCAGACATAATAATCTGTATTTGCGATGAAAATGTCAGATTTCGCATATTCATATTAGTGTTGCCATATCCTAAACAACACCTTTAGACATTGGTTGGCGGATCCAGACAGTTTTTCAGGGGGGGGCATTGCATTTTTCCAGGGGGGGGGGGCATTTTTTCAGGGGGGGCATGACTTTTTTCAGGGGGGGCATCATTAGATAGAATTTCCATTTCGAGGTCCAAGGAAGGGTGCCATGACTTAAAGCTTGCATTTTTTTAATTTTTTTCTCATAGTATTTGCATTTCACAATTTAGCTGGAATTAGGCATACAAATTAAAATTTAGAACCCTCACCATGTGACATTTCAATTTTGATTGCAAATTCACATGATGATATTTTTCTGGAACACTGTCCCTTGTTTTCCTCCAGAACTTTTTTTTGGTGAAGCGCTGTGAGTTCGATAAATTGTTAAAAGAAGCATTGTTATAATAAACTTAATGGTCTCTTGTAGTTTCGTCGTATTTGCTACCGATTTCGAGAAAAAAATTGTGAACGATTCTATCGACTATTTCTCTCGTCTTAATTTCCACCAATCAGAAACGCGCAATTTTGAATCACAAATGGTTTCTAGAAGGAAAAACTGTATAGCAGCAGCTGTCAGCAGTTTTTTCGGATTTACTCGCGGCAAAACTTGACAGTTGTTGTCAACGAAAATTAATAATACGAACATACTGCATCCAGAATAATCTGTTACTCTTGAAATAGTCTTGTCAAATACCATTCGTGCATCTAATTTTTCCTGTGAAAAAAATCGAAAAAACACAATGCAAAGTAATATTTTTTTAACAAAAAGCATTCGTGCAGGTGCAAAAATCCTCGTCTTCGACTCGAATTTTTGTTGCCACCAGAGCACTCATGCTTCTTGTTAAAATATTACTTAGCAACGTGTTTTTTCCATTTTTTTCGGAAAAATTGGATGCACTTATGATATTAGTCCAATCCACCTGTTTCTATACTATTTTCGTCCAACTGCTCCCTAGTACACACTGTATCTCCAAACGACATCTTTGTAGGAGTGTATTTTTCTTCAACTTTGATCACAGTTTACTGTCAATGTTCTGCATATATGATCAACACCTATTCGTTCCTTAATCTAGATGTCGCGTTATTTGTCTTTTAAAAATCGTAGTTTTGTTGTGAGGGTGTTTTTTTGTGATTCGAATTGGTATTGACTTCATCTTGTTGATTTGTTTCGTGATGAACACCTTTCTTTTTATATTATATATTTATTTGTGTTTTCTTAAAGTAGTAGCTTGTATGTAAGTGTAATTATTTTTATAATTTGTGACCTCTACACCTTATTCGGAAATAATTTTTGTAGCTTTAGAAGACTTGAGAATGAGACTAATTTAAATTTTCCAAACTAGTCGTCAAAAAATAAAGATTATGGGACCTGAGGACTTTTTTCTCTTCTTTCAGGATGAGTCACCCACATTTGTCAATCTTCAAGTTTGTAGATATGTAATAATTCACATAATTCTCTTGTTTATACCAAAAGCATAAGAAATGAATAAATTATGAAATTCCATAAAATAAGGTTGTGCGTATAGCTTGAAATGTCATTTCGAAGTTTCATGTTATGCTTCCTTACAGAAAAAAAGACACCTTGATTATTTCAGAAGATGATTATTGGCAGAAGATCCTAATCAACTTTAATGAAAAGAGCCTCTCGATGAGTGACACAGGAAAGTTCCGTAGCACACTCAGCTCTTGCGATCTGAACAAAAAAACCTGATGATCGAATACGAGCTGAAAGCATGAAACCACGTCTCTCGATTCAATAGGACAGCAAGATATGTACTTATGGCGGTATTCTAAATTATCCACAGATCCCTAGATACCACTTAATATTCATAAATTTGTTCATCTTTTATTCATGAATGGGTACGGCTAAATTCCCGAGGCATTCTGGAGTTTTGGTAAATGAAATTTTCGGTGCATATCATTTCGAATCAGTCCCGCTGACTAGCCGAGTAAATATTGTCCGGGGACTTGACTAATTTTGTGATTGTTTGATAATGAGTTCTTTCTTCAGAATATCGAAAACGTCTTACGGTTCGAGACAGGAACAAACCATCAATCAGCTATTCCATGTAACATCAAAAGCCCTCGAGTAAACTAACCTCAAGCCAATTTGAATTAATACGAGCTGAAAGAAAGTGATCAAACTGGTTAAGAAATCACAACATATACTCCATTTACTCTTATATAGTATCCCGATTGGCCATGACATTCTGACACATTTCAACGTGTATATTTTGAAAATGTTAGGTTATAGTCCTTTTCCTATCAGATAACTAAGCAACGTTGTCCTCTCTACATAGAAGACGTAGTTATTACGTATTTATCGAAATTTTTATTTACTTTGGGAAAATAATGCATTTGAGAAAATTTTATGTGAATTCAATAATTCCAAAGAACTGGCGAATTTTGAAGAAACATGGTTGGAACATTCACTTATGCTATTTTCTTGCACGAAAATCGCGAATCGAGTGTTGAAAATTCACTAAAAAATTATGGACAGAATAGTCTGTTATCACTATTTTTCTTCGCAGAATCCAACGCCAATTTTCGATCACATGTTCGATCACAGTATTTTAAACACCCTGTGATGATATTTATGAATTTCAAAAGATGCATGACCTTTCCACATTCTTAAACTTTGACGTTGTGAGACTAAGAAAAATTAACAAAATACTGACTATGAATATTTGACCTTTTTTCAGGTTTTTCTTTCGATTTTTTGAGAACTATTCGAATGAATACAATGGTTTTAACAAAAATGAATTCAGCAATCATATCAGAAACGAAAAAATTAAAAAAGAAATTTTTTGAATCCATTTATTCACCCTCTGTATAACCTGAAGTGCTCAGGTTCCAAAAATATACTGCTCCAGAAGAGTTAGGGATATCGTGTTCAATCGTTTTAGAAAGTATGTAATCTTCGAGAAAATCGCTGTAAAATCATTGAAAACTCAATAACAACTATTATCGATCCAATAAAAATCAGTATGAGACATTTCGTCAATCTGGTCGCCTTTTTCTGAAGTTTGGTTCTTTGCATATGCTTCATGAATGTTCTTATTTTGAAATGAAGTCAGTTTATCAACGGCTTCAATTTGCAACAAGTTTTCTGAAAATGCCGAGACGTAAATTAACAAACGCTGAGGCTAATAGGGCTATCGGAATGCTACAGGGTGGCCTAACTCAGGTTGTTGTAGCGGAAAGGCTCCAAGTCAGCCAAAGTGTGATACCTCGACTTTGAAAAAGATTCAGAGAGACAGGTTCCGTGTTGGAGAGACCAAGGCTTGGTGGGCGACGAAAAACAACACCTGCTCAGGATTATTTCATCACCGTTTCGGCGAGAAGAAACCCTAATCTTCGTGTAGAATGCTACGGAATATTCTTCAAAATGCATATGGGGTCCAAGTTTCCATCGAAACTATCAGACGACGTTTGAGAGAGGTGAATCTACTGAGTCTAGGTTCTAGACGTCCATTATGAGGAGTTCCATTAACACGTGACCATCAGTGTCAAAGACTGGAATGGGCAAGGCAACATATCAATTGAAACGATCAATGGCGTAGTGTCCTTTTCACTGATGAATCCAGATATAGACGATTTTCAGATTCTCGAAGAATAAAGGTATGGACAATCCCACGCATACCCCGTAACCGTCGCTATGTCCAAGAAGTCCATCCATTCTGAGGGGGTAGAGTTATGGTATGGGCCGGGATATGTTTCAACGGGCGCACAGATCTACACATTTATCCTGGGAATATAACCGCCTAAAACTATAGGGAGCATGTCATTGACAATGTTGTGCCAAATTTTCACGCTGCTATTGGTGAAACTTCTCAATTTCTAGACGATAACGCTAGACCGCACCGTGCAGCCCCATATAGTAGAGAATGCGCGCGAAGAGCTTGGTATTCCACATTTACTAATACCTCCGCACTCAACAGATTTGAATTGCATAGAACATGCATGGGATATGCTCCAAAGAAGATTAGATAATCATCAACACACCCCAGAATCCTTAAATGATCTGAGAGAGCTTCTGCCCCGTTTATGGAACCAAATTCCTTAAGAAATGTTCAACAACCTCGTGTGTAGTATGTAAAGAAGATGTCAAGCTGTTATTGATGCCCATGGAGGCCGTACATTGTATTGATAGTCTTAAAATGCTTGAATTCTCTGGGAATAAAATTTCGTTATTTTACTCGATTTTTCTTGAACGCTGCAGACCTACAGGCTAAAATTAATTTGCAACTTGAAATCATATTAATATGAATTTTCATCACAAAAATCACATTTTAACAATTTTTTTTTTGCAATTTAAGTCAATATCCCTAACTCATGTGGAGCAGTTTATTTTAGGTTTGTAGAGAATTTCGAACAATATCATAATCCTTATTTTCAGATTTCAAATACGTTCTCCAGAAACGTCTAATAGGCACTCGAACTTGGGACACCCAGTTCATACAGAGTAGGTAATCATTTTAGTTTCTCATAAATGAACAATTGGTGGAAAATAAATGGCAACTTTCGCAACGGTCACAAAATTTCTGAACCTCCTCAACTTTTGTGTAGCAGTATATCAGTTGCTTTCTTCGTTTTTTCCTGTTTTATTTTCAGATTGATACAAAATGCTTTGTCAACATCTTCGGAGGAAGGAAGAAGAAATTTGTGTTTTATGAACAAGATGCCCTTCAATATGAATATCAGCTTATTCTGTACACAAATGAGAATTTCTTTTATGAATTTTCATACCTTTATTGAAACCACACTCAAATCATAATGCTGGTGTAATAAGCATCTCAATGCAAGGAGCTGTGAAAACATTGTAACCTTATGAAATTGTAAAGCACTTAGGTATGTTCATGCAAATTCTGTGTTTTTAATATTCTAAATAGATGCATAGAATCCCTGATGTAACGACTCCTAACTAAAAATCGTAACCAAAAAGTTGTAAAACAAAACGGCACTCTAGGTTCCTACTATTAGTCCTACTTCCGGAATAATCCGCAATATTTGGCGGTCGTGGCGCTATTGTGGCAATGGAAAATAGCGCGACCCCTTTAGGGAGAAATGAAAAGCAGCACAAAATCTCAGATTTTCGATCGACAAGAAAGTCTTAAACAAAATCTAATCAGTGCCAACACCAGGTATTCTATGCATCTATTTCTAAATAAATAATTGTGACTTTTTTTGGCTGCATACTGAAAGGTCCAGAGCAAGATGCATAGAATACATCTTTGAATCTCAAGTCGGGAACAAATTCTGACTACACGGTTCGTTCACTTTTCACTCGAGTATTTCGTTATTTTCACTTGTGTATTCTTTGGTACATAAGATGGGCATGGTAACCAAATATACCCGGACTCCTAACTCTTAAAAATACCCTGGATATCAGAGGGGTTTCACACTATTTTTTTTGCAAATTAGAAATGACAACTGTTGATTGAAATGGTAGTTCTGAGGATGCCGAGAAACTCGAATTACAACCGCACCCAATCCTGTGCTCAGCAGAGGTGCAAAATGGAGAAGGATGCAATTAGTAATACCGATTGTTTGAAGTCTCCAGGTATTCGAAGGGAAATTAAAAATTATTTCCAAATCTACGAGAATAATTTTGGTGGCGAATAGGGCAGATCCCCAACAACAATCCTCCTTTGGGAAAGGGTGGAGATTAATTATGTAGGAAGTCATTAGAAATGAAAGCACCAGGTGGAATATTAGATCTTCTATAATGAAATATTAACTAGATTAACGCCAGCCACAAAATGTGTCGCAGACTTATGATTGAATATTACGTTTTGGTGGAGAAAGGAACACGGGTGTGATCAGAAGGATGATGAATAATTTACGACAGCAGATGTTCAAAACCTTTCTGATTTCGTTCCAAATATCATTTCAGCAGGTAAGTTATGGTTTTCAAGAAATTGCTCATGAAAAAATATTATTCTGAAATAGGGTTGTAACGGTTGAATTGCATGGCCATTCACTTTTCGAAATTATTGAATTTCTCATTAGTTATTCTTTCATCATGGCTTTTGTAGGCAACAATCTCTTTATTCTTGGTTGACCTTCGTTTTATATGAATTGGCCTGCACAAATATCCAATAGAGCGTGGATTCTATAGGTTGACGTATTCAGGTGACGCTCCAAGAAAGCTCGCCCAATCCCTTGGCATTGCGGTTGCTTATAGCTTCATTTAGTCCATTTCCAGCATAAGGACTCGAAATAGTTATTTATGATATGAGTGTTGAAAGTGACGTTTTATTTTGTGAGTGAAAAAGTTTGTGAAATGAGCGGAGCGAATTGAATAATTTCACGAACAAAATAAAATCACTTTTAACACAAATACCATACAATGTTTTTCTGTTCAACTGCCCTATTTTGATAATGAAATGGGCGAATTTGCAATGACAATAAACTTCAAAATGCATTTTAATATTCAAATAATCAAAAATTGTTGTGAATGGCAAACGGTTACTAACAAATGAGTAAATTTCGTTCCTGTCCAATTTTCGTCTTGGGTTTTTGACTGCTTAATATGTTTGTCGAGTCCAATTATTAATAAAAGTGACGATTTGGTTGTTCCTGTGGATATTGAAGAGTCTGCAAGAAGAGCAATTCTTGAACTCCTACCTAAAATATCTGTTCAGCAGTACGATATTGCATAATTATAACAATTTCCTGGCCTGGTGTAAATTGAAAAATGTAGAAGGGAACTTCAGTGAAACTGTTTTCCTGGCATAAGAAAAATCAACAATATGGAGTTCATCAACTTTGTAGAGTAAATTTTCAATGATAAAGTCAAGCACCCTTGTTTAAAATGGTGTGAATGTTAGTAAATATTTTGAGGCACCAGATGAGAAATACTTGATGGTTAAGGTTGCAACTATTTTCGGATTATTTGGAGCCTGTCGGCGTGAAGAATTGTGTAATTAATCAGTGGAAGACATCGAAATAACAAATAAATCATTGGTTATACAACTTCCGAACACAAAAACTAAAGTCAGTTAGTCAGTCGTTCTTTCAGTATTATTGGGAAGTATGTTGACTATTTTCATAAGTACTTTGCACTGCGTACTGCGCCCTTCTGTCATCAAACATCGTCGTTTTTTCCTGAAATACATGAATAATAAATGCACTACCAATCCAGTTGGTATCAATACATATGGTAAAATTCCATCTTTTGTTGCCGAATTCCTCAAACCGCCAGAACCAAAGCAATATACAGGACACTGTTTTCGAAGATTCTCCGCTTCATTGCTAGCAGAATCAGGAGCAAATATTACGGGTATAAAAAAAATGGTGGATGGAAGTCTACGACGGTTGTCGAGGGCCATGTTGATCATTCAATTGCATATAGAAATGTCATTGCTGAAAAAATTCTCCCAACCTCAACAGATTTTGGATCATCATCCAATATTGTACTTCCGGTTTCTACAAGTAGGTACTGTTATGGTTCAAAATATCTTTCACAAAATTCAAAGTTAATTTCGATTTAATGAGGCCAAATTAAAGTTGAAAATGAAAGATCTCTAGATATAGATTTATTTTGAAGTAAAGTTTGTACATAGAAATAGATTCTGTGATAGTTCGAATAAGCTTAGGGAATCAAGGATGTAGAAGTTTTTTGAAGTATGGAAACCGGGGAGACGAAAAATTGGAATTAGAGAGGAAACATCAAAAAAGAAAAGTCAAGAAGTTAAATTGAGAAATCAGAAAGAAAAGCCAAGAAGTAAAATTGAGAAATCAGAAAGAAAAGCCAAGAAGTAAATTTGAGAAATCAGAAAGAGGAGCCAGGAAGATGAATGGAAAAATGGGAAGGAAAACTCAGAAGAGAAGTTGGGGAAAATAAAGGAAGTCAAGAAGGAAATTGGAAAGAAATAATATAAACCAAAAATATAGTGAAAGGACAATTATCATAGAAATAAGTGAGTTAAATTTTAATTAAGGGATAGAATAAGTGTTTATATTTTTGTATTACATAAGTTATTTTGAAATAGATATTTATGTTAATTTATATCTAAATTTTTCAATTTTGATTTGGACCCTCAATTGGGATAGAGAATTACCGGGAAAAAGCAAAATTTAAATTTTTAATTGATTTGTTAGATTCAAAATTCAATTTATTCGGAATATAAAGTCACATAAAAAGAATCATTACAGTACCTACTGATGGTGCTAAGGATTCTAATAATGTGTTGCGAAGCTTCCTAACGTCACAGGGCATTAATGTTAGTAATTGTTCTAGTTTTACGATTAATATTAATGTTCATAAGTATCTAATGATTGTTAAATATTGATAATAAAAATTTGCAATTGCTGAATTTTTTGCATCTGATTTCATCATAAGAAAATGGAGTGCTAAAAATATTTTTAACACTAATATAAAAATATTTTTAACACGCTTCCACGTGAACAATCAATTTTAACATTGTTTGCTGTCCTTAAAAGTGTCACTTTTAATGGCAGTTGTACAAAAAAAGTTTTCGAAAATGGATGCAAATTATGTGTTTTATTCATTCTAAAAAAAACGCGAAATTTGAAACAGGTTTAGTTCTAGCATTGCAGATAGCAAGCAACCATGCACTGTGAACAATGGGAATCTCTTTTTTCCTGCTCATGTTGTTTTAGTGCTTATAGATTTCGATGACCTTCATATCCATCCAAGAATAATAACTTTCAATCTTTTTTAGTAAACATAATTTGTTGACCATCCGTAAAAGCATGTTCCACGAGAGCAGACTTACCTGTTTGATACATTCGACAATCGACAACACCGTTCGTGTTCTTCGATCTGTCTTTGAATGCTCCTAACAGCAGTCCAAGGTATTGTATAAACAACTGCTTGGGAAAGTGGACCAGTTTGGTATTTGGCTATCAGAAAGATATGCATACCATATGAATGAGGGTTGTCATTTTTCTAGAGGAAATAAACAGCTTGTGTCTTTTAAATATGAATTAGTATACTCCATTCACAATTATAAAATCACAACTCTGGCCTTGGAAATTGGACACATTCCACTCTGTATCGAAGTTATGACGTTTTTCAAAATATTTTTATGTTCCAAGTCAACACTATGTTGCCCTTTCTACATTCTTAGCCTATTTCTCAGAATGTGAATGAATTGGAAAAGATGTGATGGACGAAAATAATTAACCTTTATATGAATTGATGGAAAGGATTTATTTTCTAGTTATTTGCATGAAAAGTACAAGAGATCACTGTTGAAATATATAATTTTTCGCCATGAAAGAAAATTGCATTGCTTTCACATAATTTTCATATGCATGCTTGACGTCATCAATTGTTGATTCTAATCAAGAATTCATTAAAAAAAAATCAACCCAAAGATATAAGATGAATTGATGGGTAATTACAAGAATCAAGAATAATGGAACATCATATCCCTCTACTGGAATCCGAATATGTGATATGATTGTGAGGGTGCATAACATTTCTATTTCTAATATTTCTTTATTTCAAATAAATAACAGTTTTATTCATTCATCACAAAGAAAATAAACATAATAACTAAATTAACGAATTTGTTTACAGAGAAACTAATAATTTCAATGCAATATAAATTAATAAGCCTGTAAGCTTTATAGATATACATTTCATTTGATTTTATGAACAAGGAGTAAAATATTCTGGCTGTATAGTAATTTGTTAGTTTAAAAAAGATTCATACATTACTACCACAGTAGGTTCGTACAAATGAAATGGAAAAATGGAATAGGTCAAACATATGCTTCACATTTATCATTCACCTGTTCTAAAATAAGACGCAAGCTCCTGGAATATGGAAAAAACCGATGTATTCTGGTTCAATATAGCCTATTTCTACTTTCGGCAAAGGATTGATAGGAATGAAAGCTCCAGTGACACATATTTCAATTCATCGGAATCTGAATCGTTGAGTGCAATATAGTCATATTTCTTCTTCTTTTTAGCTTCTTTGACGTGTTTTTTTCTGAAACGTGAAAACGATCAACAATAATCATTTAGAGACCAATGATGGCCATCCGGAACCCGTTTACTTACGAAAATCGTGCAATTTCATTCTGCAAGTTCTTTCCTCATAATTCCTCGAAAATCCTACCTGAACCATATTTTCCGGTCGCTTTCGTTAGAAGATCGTATAAGGAAGCCTTTTTTTTTCTATTTACACATCCCAAATAAATTTTGAGCACCAAAAACGATACCGAAACTAACCAAACTTCTGGGGGACCGGAATTTCGTTTGAAATCTTTCCAAACGGCCAGATACCTAAAGAAACTTCGTTATCAAGTGTAAAAAAGGCGATTAGTACTTACTTTTGCTTTTTTTTTATGCTTATTAATCGATTTTTGGTCCAATTCAAATTTGCCGTTCGAACTCACGCCAAAAGTCGTGAAAGGAAATGACGCTTGCACGAAATCGACGAAGAACGGAAAAATAGGCGATTCCTTATCGATATTTCGCCCCAAAATCGCCGATCGATTCGAACTAACAAAATGTGGAATATCTTCGATACTTTTACTTTGATGTAAACAAAGCAACTGGCAACAACGTTTTGTCACTAACAATATTCTCTGTACGCGCACAGATTTTTCATCAGGTGCACCAATTCCTGAAAACGAAACCATGGCCAGAGTTGTGATTTTATAATTGTGAATGGAGTATATGTATATTGAATTGTATCCATAGACAACTCAAATGTATCTGATCGAAACAGAATGACAGAAAAATACTCAACATAAATGACAGCACGTATCATTTCTCAAGGTTTAAATATGGCTGTTGTGAGTGTAAACATCTAAAAAGCAAATCGTCCCTATTGAAAATTCCTTCAGATATCTCATATCATTTCGAACAGATAACGTGAATAAATCTGTTGTGAGGAACCTGAAACAACTCTTTATGACTCTACGCGCATAAAATAATATTGTTGATGTGAGTGAAAGTGTTGATATGCGAACATTTCATTTTGGAAATAAATTGTTTTTTATGGAATGCCAAATGGTGAATGCGCCCGTTATCATCATTGAACCATTCATTGATTGTAGTATGGATGCATAGAAAACCTGGTGTTGGCACTGATTAGATTCTATTTCGACCTATTTTCCTATTGCCGCAATAGCGGATTATTCTGGAAGTAGAAACCGATCGGCAATCTACAGTGCCGTTTTGATCTACATTCGGGGCTATTCACTAAGCAAAGTTGTTATGGATAGCAACTGTAAATCGTCGTTATCCCATGCTTATTACATGGAACTTTGCTTAGTGAATAGCCCCGAATATTTGGTCACGATTTTTAGATAGGAGTCGTTACACCAGGGTTTCTAAGCATCTATATTGTAGACCTAGTGTCGTACCAACTACTGGATAAAAACAATTTATACGTGTTATCATGGGAGAATTCGAAGACAAATATATTTCCTTAACAGTCAACAAGAGAAATAACCCAATTCTCGACCTAAATCATCCCTCTTAATCTGTTTGAAGTAGGTTGACCAATATGAAAGCGGATTCAACCACTTGGGTGATTCGGGAAAAGTTTTCCATGGATAGTTTCGAATAACCTAATGGAAAAAAGTAGTTTTCATCGTATCGAACATCCTGGGGATCGTATAAAAGAGGGTGATTAATCGTAATAGCTGATAAGTGAAAACTGATATTCGAAATTTTGGATTACTCAGAAGTCAAAAACATTCAGGGTGTTTGGTAGAGGAACCGACAAAAAATTTCTGTGTATTGGTAGGATTAATAGTAACATTTTATTCAAATAAACTTTTGTCCTAAGTGTTATAGTTTTTGAGATAGAATTTTTTTTTGGTTTCAGTTCGATTTTTCGAAAATTTCTACAAAAACCTCTACCGACGACTATTTTGTTTGCAGCTGTATGTGCGTCAAACTTTTTGTATTCTATTCTGTAATGTATTGCCTTACAGCATGAATCATTCCTTCAGTCATAGAGTACCGAAAAATTCAGTATAATAGTATAATAATAATAATAAAACTTGAAATTCCCAAAAATAATTTCAAACAGTAAAACTCAAAACTTTTTTATTTTTCAGAAAAAAACCAAAAGCGGCAGAGGCTTCGTTTTTATTGGAGAAGTTCTATGGTTTATCCTCTTTTCAATGATATGCCCATTAGGGCACAAAATTATTTCTTTAATAGTCAGAATGCGTCCACTGTTCAAAAGAGGTAGTGAATGAAAAATTCTTTTTTTTTCTAATTTATTATTCAAACTCTTTTTATACTTATCAATATCAGTATTATTACAAATCTTGCTCAAATTGAGCACCTCCATTCATTATACAGGCTCGACATCTTTTTCTTATCTCTGTGGTGCATATCATTAGCAACAGGAGAAACCATAGAAGCAAGCATAAAACATTTTTAAATAAATTCTATGAGTGAAGGAATGATTTATTCAGTAAGAAACTATAACACTTAGGACAAAAGTTTATTTGAATAAAATGTTACAATTAGTCCTACCAATACACAGAAAATTTTTGTCAGTTCCCCTACCGAACACCCTGTATACATGTTGTAGAGAATTATTAGTATTTAATGTCCTAGAAACCGATGACAGCAATTCAATTAGATAGAAAAAAATCAAATAAGGAGATGTCATTATTTTTTGAGAAAGTTCAAGAGTTTTGTCAGTTTTGCAAAAAAATAGTTATTTAATCAACTAGTTTTGACAGCGATTAATGGTCGAAATATTTTAACGCGCTCGCTCCGCTCATGCGTTAATGTTTGAGACCATTAATCGCTGAATTAATGAACCAGTTGATTACAAGATTTTTCCGTCGACCTCATCACGAATTGAATAAGAATTCTGGATTGAAATGAATTTTTATTTTGCATAAGAGACAAATTTGACATAATGTAAATTTCTATGTTCATTTCGATATATCAATATTTATGCTCCCTATGGAACAATTCGAAAAATTCATAGAGGGAATATTGGACATGTTGTGACAATCTGAATAGTTCACATTCAGTTTGCATTTATATCATTACCTATGATATCCCGTAAGGAACGTGTGGAGAAAGTGGAGGTTGAGTATTATTTACTTTGCAACTTGTATCACCTGAAATTTCTTCTGCAGTCAGCAGTCTATTTTATTTTGAATGGAGTTGTCAATATACCCTTCTGTGACAGAAGTTGATTTCCAACCAAGCTCGATAGTGCTCATTACAGTGGCTTTATACAGGACAGTGGCGACAATAGACGTTCAGGTTTTATTGGTCGGACTTTTTTCGACCACTAATGGCGGACTTTCATTGATTTGTTGTCATGTCATAGTGTATAAAGCTCAAAATCGAGTCAAATGTCAAACAGCACGACACTCAAATGTAAACAAATATCCGCCATGTTTGTGCAAAAACGTGTTCTATGACCCTATTGTCGCCACTGTCTTGTATAAAGTACAGTGGCTTTATACAGAACAATATTGGAAGTATTTCACGTTGACGTATATTAACATGGTTGGAAGATTCTGTTATGCTATTTTCTTGTACGGAAATCAAGAATCGAGTGTTAAAATTTCACTGAAAAATAATGGACAGAATAGTCCACACTTTCGTAATGGTACATTCGAAAAAAGAATAAAAGTACTCGAATAACTTGAGAGAAAAACGAACAGACTGACCTATGTAATTCCCCACTTTTCTAAATTCTCAATAAACAAGCCACAGAAGGCATTCAAATACCTTTGTGCACAACTTGAAATATTCCAATATGAAAATGTAATAGTACTACGAAACCTGTGTCACCTTGAGAGAACTAACTTCATTTACAAAGTTGAAAAATAGTTAGAAGAAATTAGCATTGGCAACGTCTCTTAGAATTATTTTGACATTTCCTATATTTCACGAGTGCCAACCTGCATCAGTTATAAGTAAAAAAACTTGATATATGTACCTAAATCTTGGCCAACCGGGATTCTTTATAAAAGTGGATGGAGTATTTTAGGGAAGTAGCTGAAGAACTTCACGTTTTTACGTGGACGGTATGGTCAGTTCTAGATGCTGAAAGCGAGACCGAACAACATTTTTCTAATGATCACACAAATGAGGACAGATGTCAAGACGAATAAAATATCAGAGACAACCCTTCAAGCATCTAAGACGGGAGATCTTCTGAAAAATAATGGAAACAAATCTTCGAAAAAACAGGCAAACTATGGACAACAAAATTTTCTTCTTTTGCGTTTCGAAAGGCCCTGCGTGGAGGCACAAAAGTTAGAACACTTACAAAAGGCATAGGTGGCCTAAGCATCCGAAATCATTACATCTATTACAAGTTTTAATGGGGACCTTCCAACAGCGAGTCCGGGTAGATAATTCGAACCTTCAGCATATGATGGTCGGGAACTCTGACGAACTCCAGCAGTCCCGGATCAATATTTCCTCATTTGCTTCCATTCCGGGATTTTCTCCGGAGCTTCCCTAGAATTCCCAGTTCTCACTACTCAGTTTTTATGATGGTTCGAGTTTTAATAGATTTTGACATTTTCACGCTCACTGCCTCCGAGTACTCAATTATTAAGTTTCTCGTCAGGAGTTTCCTGGAACGAAGAGACTTTTTTCGATTAGATCGTATTCTGGAGCTTCAGAAATATTTCTCGATTTGTTTCAATAATACTGTTTGCTCAGTATATTACTAGTAGAGCCCCTTGATCTACCTATTAGGTAGTTATCCTAATCGATAGATCTCCGCAAATCGGGTGATTTTATAGGCGAAATGTCAAAGTTTGATCAATTTTCCTGAAGAAATGGAAAAACTATAGGCAATATGAATACCAAGCCATTTTACATCGCCCTTTTCTCTTTCGATCTGTGTATTCATATCGCGGCCAGGATATCTGAAGAAAAGTTTTATCGAGTTCAAAATTGCCCATTCTGCCGGATTTTTTTCGCGATTTTCGCCAATTTTTCAAAAATACTTCTACATCGTCAAGAGCAGTGTTTTTCAACCTGTGGGTCGCCATCCCCTGGGGGGTAGCGAAGCTTCTGTAAGGGGTCGCCAGAAGTCGGGAGAACTTTAGTTGCTTGTTTAGAATTAATCAAATGACACAATTCTTCTTTTATGGAACACTCTCATTTCTCCGAGATATGAATTTTTTTTTTCATCATTCTTCATAAACAACCCCCCAAATCCCTAAACCTAGGGGCTAACAAACTATGGGGTCTTTCGTATTTCATTCTTTCGGCATTCAAGAAACACATATTCGAATCAGACCGTGGAACACTCTCATTTCGTCGAGATATGAATTTTTTTCATCATTTTTCATAAACAACCCCCCAAATCTCCAAACCTTGGGGCTAACAAACTATGGAGTCTTTTGTATTTCATTATTTCGGCATTCAAGAAACACATATTCGATTCTGATCGTGAAACACTCTCATTTCGTTCAGATATGAATTTTTTTCATCATTTTTCATAAACAACCCCCCAAATCTCCAAACCTTGGGGCTAACAAACTATGGAGTCTTTTGTATTTCATTATTTCGGCATTCAAGAAACACATATTCGATTCTGATCGTGAAACACTCTCATTTCGTCGAGATATGAATTTTTTTCATCATTTTTCATAAACAACCCCCCAATTCTCCAAACCGGGTGGCTAAAAAACGATGGGGTTTATTGTATTTCATTCTTTCGACATTCAAGAAACACATATCTGAATATAATTGTGGAACTGCACTTTCATTTCGTCGAGATATTAATTTTTCTAATCATTTTGCATAAACAGCCCCCCAAATCTCCAAACAAGGATGCTTACAAACTATAGAGTTTATTGTATTCCATTCTCTCATTTCGTCGAGATATAAATTTTTTTCATCATAAACAACGCCCCAAACCTGCGGGCTAACTAACTATAGGGTTTATAGTATCTATTTAATTCCTTCGGCATTCAAGAAACACATATTCGAATCAGATCGTGGAACACTCTCATTTTTTCGAGATCGTACGTTTCGTAGGTACTGCGTTCTGAATTCCGTAGATGTGGCAACGCTGGCAAATTCAAGCAACATAATCCGTCTACCTCTTGTCAAAACCCAAGCGGCACATTTCATTGGCCATGATTTATTGCAGATGCGGACACCAAGTGTTCCGAAAAGTTTCCCCGTGAGTGGGCACTATTAATGGTGCCACTACGCACTATTAATGGTGTCCACTCACGAGGCGATTCCTCAGGACACTTAGTGTCCCGCATCTGCAATAAATCATGGCCAATAAAATGTGCCGCTTGGGTTTTAACAAGAGGTAGCCGGATTATGTTGCTAGAATTTGCCAGCGTTGCCACATCTACGGAATTCAGAACGCAGTACCTACGAAACGTACGATTTTGTTCGGTATTGAAAGGAAGTACAAATTATGATATCAATTTATGATTCCATTTCCCCGAAATATTAGAAAAGAAGATATTCATTTATATTTTGTGTTATTTCAAAGCAGGTAGTTGCGATTTTTTGCTGTTTCGCTGAGTGGACTATGCCATAAAAACCAGATCAATTATGTTCTTGTTTCATCGGTCCAGTCTCCAGTGTAGGGGTTCATTTTAATTGAATTTAATATACATGTATGTTATTCTGTCCCTTCTTATTATGAGAATGAAGTTGGATTTTGGAAAATATAGTTTTTTGATTTTGTGTCTGGGTTTCTCGAAATGTTATGTAGGTTTTTTCGGTAGAAAGCAATAAGTCAGATGATTGAAATAGATGAAGCAATTTAATTTTTTTATTAAAATAAAAAATTGTATATCTGGCTCTTTGCAAAACTGATAAGAATTCGACTACCTGGTGCAATAATATTCAACAAAATCGGAGATGCCGTTGGAACTTTCTGAATTCCCTAATTCTACGGAAATTTTCGTAGAAGTGACTGACACAACTGCACAAATTCCGCTGTTCTTCATGGGAACTCATAGCAGCATCTGCAATGGCACGCGCCGGATTTTATGGCCCGTCATTATCTTTGCCGCTGGTGTACGGTTCGGTTTCCTCGTGAGTGGATACCATTACCTCGTAGGTATCCAGGACCGGTTTCACCATATGAATTGTTCTTAGACCAGCCAGCTCTGGACACTTGCATACCATGTGTTCAGCTGTTTCAGCCTCTTATCCACAGAGCCTACAAATCTCATTTCCTGACTTTCCCACATGGTACAAATGATATTTGTACCCACAGTGCGATAAATGTTATTCAACAAATGGTTGATTTTTTTAATGGATCACTCCATATATTTTCACATATTTTCAATGACCTTTCATGACGCAAAATTTTAGGGACATTTTTCCAACAGTTCATATCTTATTCGAAGAAAACTGCAAAAAGGTGAGGGAAAAGCAGTTCAGTAAAAGTCTTTTGACGATTTCTAGAAGTGATAGTAACATGAATTTGAATTAAAAGTTTTTTAATTGAAGGATTTGCCTTGAAATGGTTCCCAATCGATCAGCCTGTCATATACAGGGTGTCCGTTATTAAGGTCCAAATATGAAGAACTTAAAATTATTATTTCTCGATATTTTCAAATGGAACACCCTGTGTTTTTTTCCACAATAATGTAGACAATTGAAAGTAACCTTAGGATTACTTTAACCATCGCATCCAGCAGAAACGAAAAATGATATCGCACCTGAAAATTTTATTCGAATAATAACATAATAAAAACTAACGGACATTCAAAAGAGGTTAAACAATGAAATAAAACTAAATGAATAATTATTGACACACTTCAAAACTTTCCCAGAATCATACTTCCTGAGCATCATCATAAAAATTTATTTTCCGTACAAGCAATACATATCGATCACGTATTCAACCTATTATATCAGTTTTTATCGGCTTTCCAAAAAAAATATACAGTTATTGCTACTTAGAACTCGAAGATACTTTCGAATACAGTGAATCAGTATGAATTTTTGGAAAAAATAGGATGGTTGATATGATTTTCATGTTGGGGCAGTGCCAGAACCTGTTTTTTAAAGAAGTCGAACTTATGCTGCCCAATATCCCGATAGGAAATAAAAATTCATACTAATTTACTGTATTCGAAAGTATCCTCGAGCTCTAGTAGCAATAACTTGATCAATATGAATTGCTTGTACGAAAAAGAAATATCATTTTTATGATGATGCTCAGGAAATATGATTCTGGGAAGGTTTTGAAGTTTGTCAATAATTATTCATTTAGTTTTACTTCATTGTTTGACCTCTTTTGAATGTCCGTTAGTTTTATTATGTTATTATTTGAATAAAATTTTCATTTGCGATATCATTTTTCGTGTCTGCTGGATGCGGGTGTTAAAATAATCCTGAGATTACTTCTGAGAAAATGTAAGGTATTCAATTGTCTACATTATTGTGGAAAAAACACAGGGTGTTCCATTTGAAAAAATCGAGAAATAATAATTTTATTCTTCATATTTGGACCTTAATAACAGACACCCTGTATATGACAGGTTGATCGTTTAGGAACCATGTCAAGGCAAATCCTTCAATTGAAAAACTTTTAGTTCAAATTCATGTTACTATCACTTCTGGAAATCGTCAGAAGACTTTGACTGAATTGCTTATCCCTCATCTTTTTGCAGTTTTCTTCGAATAAGATCTGAACCGTTGGAAAAAGGTCCCTAAGATTTTGCGTCATGAAAGAGGTAATGAAAGTCATTGAAAATATGTGAAAATAGATGGGGTGATCCATTAAAAAAATCATCCATTTGTTGAATAACATTCATCGGGGACACCTGTATATCAGAAAATAATTTCCTGAGAAGCAGAAATGAAGGTACAAGAGGTCTATTTTCCAACGAAATTTCTGAGATGTCTGGTTCGGCAGCTATGGAAGAAGAACGCACTATTGCAGGACTCTGTATTCTGGTTGTTCTTCTGCTTAGACCTTAGAGCATCATTTTGCACAACATAATCATCCTTGTATGATATCAATCGGTTAACATGGACAACTCTTGTTGAATATACATAGAGCTCTCTTAGAAAAAGAATGGACTGATATACCAATTCTTCTTTAAGGTCATCAAATACACCTGGACCTAATTTTATCGACAAAAATAGCCGCTATTTTAAATTATTTTCTTTATTTTAGTTGACCCTCTCAAATGATATCGATTTCTTTGGACATAAAGGTCCTACAGATATGAAAAAAAAAATATTTTTTTTTAAAGATAATACTAGCGCGCACCTTTTATCGAAGTAGAACAATATGAAAACATTCAACTCAAAAATGTCATAAAAAAATTCTAAAATTCAAATCCTCAATATTTCCAAAACTAGCACATTGAAATATATATTTTTTTTAATGAACTAACACGCAATTATTGTATCAGCCACAAAACGACACCCACATCATTTTTACAGGGTGTCCAGGAAAATGTGGGAAATCTCTCGGATTCAGATAAAACATAAAAAAATAAGATGGCAAGTTCGCATTTTTTTTTCCTAGCGGCCCTTCCTACGGAGATACATCCTCCTAAATGACGTCACTGGAAACCCATTTTACTGGAATAAATCTCAAACTACTCAATATAATTAAAAAAAATTTATATGATGAACAGTAGTGAGGACCTCTTAAAATAGTGCCCTTAAATTTAAATTAGCTCTTTTAGTTAACCAGGGGCGGACTAGGTTGTACATTTTAATGCTTACATTTTCAACACCATGTATGATAAGGAGTAGAAAAAAAAACAAATTTGGCTAGCTTGAACATCAAGCTGAAAAAAGGTACTCTTGTTTTTTGTCGATAAAATGAACCTGATAAGTCTATGATCTTTTTAGGTCGTCGCAATTTCAATAACCATGTTGTCAGTTGCAAAATGGTGCATGCGCCTAACGGTTTCCCTTTTGTGTGTGTTTGTGTGTGTGCACATAAATGTACTTTAATAAATTTGAAAATTATAATAAATTTGAAGGAAATTAGGACCATATATGTGTGTAATAATATTACATACATATATGGTTTGTTACACCTAGTCTGGTTCACCCTGTATACCAATCTGTAAGAAAACTCTATCAGATATATGTATATAATATATAATATATAATTCCTTTCGCCTTATAGCAAATAGGTACCAAATAATTGATAGTTGGGCCACTAAATTATCAACTATGCAGTGAATGAATCCTATTGATGATCCCAGTGCTGTTGTTCTCGGAATAAAAAGCATATTTCTATATTATTAAAAGATATTTTCGAAATACAATAACACGTAACCGGAAACCTTAACCTCACAGAAAATAATGGCTCAACGAATATTTTTGAATCAATTTCTCAGAAGAATTGGCTATGCTGAGCATCAATAACCTATATATCTGCAACAGGTGACTGCTGCACTTCCTTAAAGGCAACGACCTCATATTTGAAACGGTTAGAATTTTTTGTATTGTCACAAAAGGTCAATGAAAACCAACACAAACATCGTCAAATTTTCGTGATTTCATCTCCGAGTATTTTCCGTACATAAACAGAAGCAAATGACACAGCAGTCAAATGACATTCGTAATGTGAAAACATCATAAAAGCAGAAAAACAAACCTTTTCCGCTGCCGGTGATTGGTTGTAGCAGTCTTGAGGGACAACAAACCATTTTCGAGGTTCACTCACACTCGGACAAGTCGTAAAGGGAAACATTTCCGGCAAGAATCGAAAAAAAGGATTTGCACGAACTGTTCGCGTCAGATATCGGAAAAGAAAAATACGTCCAAGATGTATCAAATGGTTTTTTCGGATTATAAACAAATGGGGTAACGAAGACGTTTGTGCGAAGTAGGGAGAAGGGACAGTTTCCCGTTAGAGGGCGCCACTCGGAAAGGTAGAGGCCGTTGAACGGTGGACGTGATCTCTTGTCCTACTTCTCTTGTTACAGTTTTTCCAGATCAATATTTCTAGATGCACTAGTTAAGCTTTCCACATTTCGAAAATATGTAAAAATAATAATGTTCACGATGTTTTTCCTCATATTATTTCCCCCGTTTTTTCAATGCTTCAAAATGTCATATCCATTTACATAATTATAATTATTTATTTATCTTCACTTTAAATACACCAAAGGTAATTACATGCAAAGGTTCAATACTCAGACTGAATACACAGTCTAAAAATATAAGGAAAAGCAACAAAAACAATATAAAAAAAATAAAATGAAAGATGATAAAAATAAAGGTATAGACTATAGCATATTTAATTAAATTGGGTTTTCATTTTGATGCAGGAACAAATTGGGCCTCAGTTCCCCATGCCAATGTTGAAAAAATATTCTCTCTGATAATACCGCATTGCAAATGCCCGGCATGATTATTAAAAGGGTGAATGGTAGGAATTATTCTTCGCCCCTGCCAACGTGATCTTCGGAATTCATTGTGGCCCTTTATAGTAGTTCAATCGATCCCTGATATTTTCAATAAAAAAATGTCATTTTAAATCTTTATCTCCTATAATGTTGCAATGTTGGTAGAAAATTTCTATCAATTCATGGCCCCCCTGAAAACTGTCTGGGTCAGCTAGTGTCTCAAATGGATATAGCTTATCAAAGTCTTCAATAATAAAAATCATTCCTTTGGTGGAGGTGCCACGAGGTAGTCTATGGTGCCACGTGCCAATTATATTCGAAGGTGCCGAAGACCTGGGTGGAATCACAGCCTTCTGTAGATCAGCTATATGGTGGAATCCAATACTTCAGAACCATTGTATTTATACTATGTCAGAACCTGGGAGTATATCAGCATAAAAGTATCAAGTATACAGGGTGTCCCAGAAAATGTGGGAAATCTCTCGTATTCAGAAAAAAACATAAAAAAATAAGATGACAAGATCCCATATTTTTTTTCCTAGCGGTCCTCCCTACGGAGATACGGGCGATACGGCCTCCTAAAAATGACATCACTGGAAATCCATTTTCCTGGAATAAATTTAAAACTACTCAATATAATTTACATTTTAATGCTTACATTTTCAACACCCCGTATGATAAGGAGTAGAAAAAAACAAAATTGGATAGCTTGAACATCAAGTTAAAAAAAGGTACTCCTGTTTATTGTCGATAAAATGAACCGTTTTCGAAAAACAAAATTACATACAAAAGTCTAATTTTTGCGTGTTACCGTGTTACAAACGGTTATAAACGGTTACGAGATTTTTATCTTTTTTGTATTTTTTCATGAGCGGTAATAGAGGGGAAGGTGTTATAACGTAATAAGGCTACGTCAGAATACCTTTCCCTTTATTACCGTTCACGAAAAAATACAAAAAATATCAGAAACTCGTAACCGATTGTAACACGGTAACACGCAAAAATTGGACTAAGATTCTTAACTATGCAGTTTTGGCACAGAAAGGCACGTTAGCAAAAATTATTTTTAGAAATGTAGGTACTCTAACTAAAGCTTGCAACAATTGTAATCATTTGAAAACTTCTTAAGAGTACATTTCTAAAAAATCATTTTTGTTAACGCTCCTTTCTTTCTGTGCCAAAAATGCATAGTTAAGAATCTTTGTAATTTTATTTTTCGAAAACGGTTCATTTTATCGACAATGAATAAGAGTACCTTTTTTTGAGCTTAATGTTCAAGCTATCCGAATTCTTTTTTTTCGACTCCTTATCATACAGGGTGTTGAAATGTAAGCACTAAAATGTACAACCTAGTCCGCCCCTGGTAAACTAAAAGAGCTAATTTGAGGGCCGTATTTTCTACTGTTCTTTCTACTGTTCATCTTATCAAATTTTCTTCAAATTATATTGAGATTTATTCCAGGAAAATGGGAACTTGTCATCTTATTTTTTAATGTTTTGTCTCAATCCGAGAGATTTCCCACATTTTCCGGGATATCCTGTATATAGTTCATCAATACTTTTGTCACTTTTGAACAGTTGTGCTTAAAATTTTTTGTCAACTTATTATGAAAATATGAAAATAAGACGATGCGGATTCCACATCAATGTCATCAATTGCTGGAAATTCTAGGATTTTTATCGTTGCTGAATTCGGCGTAATGAACGATCGAATCCGAAATTTTAATTAACCCCGCATTGCGTACGGTCTACTGAGCCCAGGATGAATCCATAAATATAATTTCAGGAGCAGCTGGAGTTTTGGGAATAATTCCGTGAAAGTTATAACTCCGCATTTGATAAGAAAAATTTAATTATTCTGGGAATTGAAAAATCGATGGAATGCGTTTGAAAAATATATTGAAAAGAAAACAATAACTATTTTCTGCCACTATGGGTGGGGAATGTACATAATAAAATTCCCTACATGTTTTATTATGATAAAAAATGTATTTTCCAAAATATTTGTCTCTAAGTACCCTAATGCTCTCTTTTTGATTTTATTCCTTACTCATAGTGCAAGATTAATGTCAGAATTTATTTAATTATTTATTTTTATTTATTTTATTTTATTTATCTAATGATTTTATTCCTTACTCATATAGTGCAAGATTAATGTCAGAAATCTATTTTTGTCAGTAATGATTATTCATAACGAATTCATTCTTCGATCTTTCTACATTGAATTCCATTCAGATATTTCCATATTATCAGATAAGAAAATCTAAACTAACTACACATTGAAAAAATTTGAATCGCATGTGAAAACATATTGAAATAAAAGAATTATTGGTTTTAATCATTCAAGAATTGATTGAACCAATGAATAATTTAATCTTTTCTAGAAGAAACAGTTGGGCAATATCTGAGCCAAAAAAATTATAAAAAATTTATTTGTTTATGTTCTAGGTTCTAGAACTACTTGATTCAATCAAGTAGTTCTGACACTATGAGGTGTAGCTAACCTCAAATCTTGCTAACTCTCAAATCTTACGAACTGTCACTTACTTCGCTTCGGTTCTTGTGTATGAAATTTTTGAAAGTCGAATTCAAGAGAATAATTAAAACATCATTCGATTTTAAATTTGTATATCCTTGATAGTATAATAGAGTAGTATAATTAGTGTTATGTCTAAATGTAGTCCAATAATTTTAATTTGCTCGACAACTAAATTATCAGTTAATTGAATACAGCAGTACCTTTGTTTTTTGGTTCATTATGTCCGAATCCTTTACAGAGCACGAAAGTGGTATGATTTTCAAAATTTAATTGTAATATACGCCATTTAGATATTTCGGTATTTTCAGATCTCGTTTCAAATGATTCAGATGCAGAAGGATCTCAAAGTGTCTGTTCTGACACTCATAGTGATACTGCTTCAGGTATAACAGAAAAAAGTACTTTATCTGGTTCTACTATCCAAGCATCCCTAGGGAACGATGATAACTCAACTAATCCTTGCTCGATAGCTGGTAAAGTCTAAAATTTACCTAATATTATGTTGGGTGTTTGTCCTCGGCTGAAATACTTTCTTGAAAATATCAATACATATAATTCAGAAGATATTCTCTTTGAATAACAAACAATTGCGAATTTTATCATTTTTGGTCAATTTTCAATATTTCCAATATACCTACCTTAATTCTGGGATCAATTATCATTATTATTACCTCATAATCTTAATGAGATATTTGATGGTGATTTTTACTTGTAATTCATCTGCAGAAAACTGGGAAGTGCATATCTATATTATGTCAATCAGTTATTACTTACGAACAATCAGAATCATATCGAAGATAAAATACACTGCAAAAAAATACTATTCCCAAGTACCTTACCTATGGAAACAACTCTTCAAATTATAATAGAACATGATGAATATAGTAAACAGAATAGTTCAATATTTAAACAAAATAATGGTTCTTCAGTACCAGTTCTCACTAGTATGATATTTATTACCCTATCAAGCCTTCGTGGCTATGAGAAAAAACAAATATTAGATTACGAATGTAAGAAATAATGAATGAATGTGGAATTTTATTCAGTCCTATTTCTTTTCTGCATTCAGTTTGAGCAGAACAAAACTATCTGTTGTTACTTTAGTTGCAGTAACATTGAATTCACCATAATACAGATACATTATTTGTAAACTCTAAAATTTTGAAAGAAGAAATAGAGAATATTTACCCTTTTAAGATTCAGATATTGAATTAGAAGCACAACTTGTTTCAAAATCAGAAAACTCTAATTATAATAGATTTTGGTAGTTCTAACTGACAAGGAGCAGAATCTTTTCCTCTTTATTTTATTATTGGAAAAACTGTGAACAACTAAAACTAAGTGTCCAAATTTTATTTCAAATTCAAGGTCAGGAACCTGCATATTGGGAATGAAGCTTATTCATTATGTTAAAAACACTATTTTGAATCAATCAAGGATTGAAAATTCAACATTGAATCTGACTAACTATATTGTAATGACAATACTGAAATGTTACAACCCTTTCTGAAGTCAACACATCAGGAAAAACAATAAATATTATCCTAAATTGTTTAGGAGAAAAATCCTATCAATTTTTTAACTTCATAGGTGAATCAAAAAATGTCCTAAACGAATGCATAAATTGTCATTTTTCTGCATTGACTGAAAAATGTTAATTCATAATTTTTTGTATCAATGGTCATTTTCTCGAGAGAATTGGTTTTGAATAGTTGCAAATTTTTTCAATTTTAGTTTAGGTAGTCTATTTTAAAGTATTCACAAGTACATGCTCCAGAGCCTAATGCTATTCGGAAAATCGAATATGTGTGCTTTTGTATACTGGAAAAAATTACAAAAGTTTAGCAATTTGGATGAATGCCACAGTTCACCTAATTAAGGTCAAAAACGAGATTTCTCATTTTGTCAAACATACAAACCAATGACCAAATTGCCTGTTCTCAATACTTCAGCCAAAGACAAATACCTCTTGTGATCCAATATTTTAGTCTGCATGTGTATTTCTTAAAATTAGGAAATATGCCAATATTCTTGGTTCCATGGTGACAAAGCAGTGCTGCCTGATATTGAAGTAACACAAGAATTAAACAATTTCTGGGAACACCTCTTCGGTTTTAAGTGTTTGGCTTATTTGTCTTGAAGTCATATGCACTAGGTCTAGCTTGCCATGCTATTCAGGCATCTATCCATACTCCACCATCGGGCAGTGTTCCTTGGAACACTTTTCAACTTCGAACTGGCGCCACTCTCTTCCCAATTTATAAAACTATGACCACATTTTCCCTTGAAATCTTGGTAGATGCTCAAGCGGATAAGGGATAATTTTTAATTTTTTTTGTTTTTTCATATCACTATAATAAAATAATCTTTTTTTATTCGCAAATCAACATTTTTCTCGCAACAATTTATCATTTCGGCGCCATTATTAATATAAAAATGCACCAATTCGTAAGCACCTGTCTGTTGCTGTTATGCTTGCCCCATGTCTCAGATTAAAAAAATTTATTCGTCATTGTTTCAAGTAAGCCCACATAATGTAATATCTTGATTGAAATTCAACAGTTTCAAAAAACTATCAGGGAAAATTACCGGATCACATTATCCTGTGTTCAACTGATTGTATGATTGTAACAAATGCATTGCGTGAGTTTAATTATTCACAGTGAAAGTTTTCAGATGCTACATTTTCACCAAAAAAGAGAGATAATTTTTCAAATGATTCAATTACAAAATTAGAGCCTGCTGTTTCAAGTAACACTGCCTGACCAGTAATTTATTTAGTGTAGACGAAAATTTTATGATGGTGATGGCTTTTGTAGCAGGTTATGGTTCTCTCATATTGCCAAGTACTATTATTGAGACACCAGTTATATCGTTGATATAGTTATAAAGTAACAACTTATTTCAGATTCTGAAAGCAAATCTGCGAATCGGAATGTTTATCATAGAGATATTCTTCTGCCATGGGGTGCACAAAAGGAAAGAACATCATCACAAGTACCTGGAATGGCAGTCGACATGGATATAAGACCAGGGGAATTTGTGATGAGAAGTTTATTTGCAGTATTCACTGTTTTGGCAGAGAAAAAAATCGACTTTGTTTTGAATGATTCCCAAGTTAAGGTATTTTTGTTTTTGCTCTTTGAATTCAATTTGTAAACAACTTACCAGTTGAAGCAACTTAGGTCTTGAGATCAGTGCAAGTCATTGTTCAAATATGAAATAACTTCAATCGAAGCTGTGTATGAAGATGCACACTACATTAACACAGAGCACTGTGTTGCATGTGCTGCAAACTAAGGTGCACTCTGTTAATAAAATATGCTTCTCAAATGCAGCTGAAAATTTTATATTCAAAGTACACCCAGCAAAAAAGTTCTTTTCTTATTATTAATCAAATGTGATATTTCATTTTGTGATTTGAATGTTGGTATGTCTGCTACATATAATTAAACTAGATTCAAATTCTCAAGATTTAATTAAATAGAGAATATTCACAAGAATTTGCATCTGCATGACACACAACAAATAGGATTTTTACTGATTTCTTAAATGGCTAATCTTGCTTGCTCTTTCTACTTAAACAAGAAAGAGATGTATAATTTCGTCATTATGTTGGTATTTTTCTAAGTTTGATGCGAGGTTGGTCTCGAATCGACTTTGTTTCGACTTGCTGATCTAAAATCCGTGGTCAAATTCAATTATGTACGTGCGACCGGCTGTCAACACAGGGGTAGGTTCGGATCTTGGCTGCTGCGGACACGTTCGTTAATGGACAAAATTCTACCAGGGATTCTGTAAATATGGCTCTTTGAAATTTAGTTTTCGTGATAATTTCAAAGCTACTGATTCAATCTAGATGAAATTTTGCATTAAGATGTCGTATTCAAACTACACACAAAATTGTGTCTTTTTATTGAAAATTTGGACTGGTTTTTGTTAGTTAACTGGATGGCGAATTCCAATTTTTCAGGAGAAAACATTATCCAAAGCCTTACAAAGGGGTGAAGATCCTCAGTTCGATCAACTGTTAAGTGCTTTCGGTTCAGTGGCTGAACATTGCTTGCCATCTTTACTAAGAGCTCTTTTTTCTTGGTATGAAAGGCAGATGTCTGAAGTTACAATCCCTGAACATAAGAAAACTGACCCTAAACAGCAAAAAAGGTGAGTATTCAATCTACAATTCTCTAATTTTTCCTGTTCAGATACAATTATACAATATTTTTTAATATTCAGGAAAGTACCAGACTCAAATAGTGTTTTACTATATCCATATTCATACTCAATCTTCTCTGTAAACCCAAAAGTATTGGTGACAAAGCCTATATAAGCATTTCCCATATGAAAAATACAACCATGCATATTTTAGAAAAATATTTGTAATAATATTATAAAATATGTATATCAATGTAACAGTTTATAACAACTGATATCCTTTACTCACGATTTCATATACAATTTGATCCCCTTGTTAAATGTGAATTCAAATTTCAGCATAATATCAATTGTATCAGGAGGAACAACAGAAACTGTTGAAAGATCAGAAGCAGAAATACAAAAAGAGAAAAGGGATTTAGCTGTAGAGTTTATATTCTGCTTGGTCTTGATTGAGGTTCTCAAGCAATTATCTTTCCATCCTGGGCATGAAGATCTAGTGCAATATATTGAAAATTTAGCATTCAAGCATTTTAAGTACAAAGAAGGGTAAGAAAAAGAAAAGTTGAACATAAAAAAAATTATGTTAATATGTAATCTCTCATACTCCTAGATTACATTCAGATCCAAATCAATCATATACATGGTCTAATATGTAATCACTAAAAACTTCAATTAACTAGCAACTAAACTGAAATTAAATGTATCTATTTTAGCATACAAAATAATCCCAATGGTGCAAATATCCACATAATTGCCGATCTCTATGCAGAGGTGGTAGGTGTTTTGGCACAATCAAGGTTCATGTCAGTCAGAACGCGATTTATTAATGAACTAAAAGAGTTAAGGTCACGAGAACCTAGTCCTGTCACAACTCAAAGTATAATAAGCTTATTAATGGGTATGAAATTCTTCAGAGTTAAGATGGTACCAATAGAAGAGTTTGAAGCTTCCTTCCAGTTTATGCAAGAGTGTGCACAATACTTTTTGGAGGTTAAAGATAAGGACATAAAGCATGCATTAGCTGGCCTTTTTGTGGAGATACTAGTGCCAGTTGCTGCAGTGAGTGTTGACTAATTAATATATTCAAAATTTCAATTATTTTCTACATATAATGAGCGTATGTTGATATATTTGTTGTTTTTGGTATATTGATAAATATGGTCATTATTTTATATTTTTAGGCAGTCAAAAATGAAGTGAATGTACCTTGCCTCAAACATTTTGTGGAAACTTTATATTTTCAAGGCTTGGATTCTATCAACAAGTCGAAACATAGACTGGCCCTGTTTCCTTTATTAACATGCTTATTATGTGTCAGCCAGAAGCAGTTCTTTCTACAAAACTGGCCTTGTTTCCTTACTATCTGTCTGCAACATCTCAAAAATAGGGATCTGAAAATGTGTCGAGTTGCTCTAGGTATGTTGCAATAAAAAAAATTATTTCTTTTTCTCATAATTACAGGATCTTTCACCACAAGATAGTTGATATGTATATGGGAAGCTTCTGATACTTGTTTGTACATGAGAGTTTCCAAATAAGATTTTTTTAGCTAGAACTTCTTTATTTCAAGCAGGGTGTCCTGAAATTAAATTCAAAAGAATTGATGGTATATTCTAGGTCAAAAATTTCTTATAAACCCATACTAGAATACCAGGAAAGCCGCTGTTGTCGAGATACAGACAGTTGAAGACAGTTATTTTTAATTTTTTTCTGGTACTGATGAGGAAAGTGAGTGAAAATTTATACATTCCTCAGATTTTTGGGTCTCTTTGGAAGGAACTACAACAAATGAGGTTCACTTCCAAAATAATGGGGATGTGAAAAACAGGAAGTATTTCAGCTGGAAAGGACTCATTTGAAAACTCCAGTATACAATTTTTCAGAAAACTAGGGCCAGTAGTTTCCTACTTACATATCAACTTATTATATCCCTGCAAATACCCACTTTACAGAGAAAATTCCGATATCCTCCTTTCTTGATTTAAATCAATTAATTTCCTAGACAGAACTGTTCCATAAGTAGGGAGTATCCTAATGTGAAATTTTATTTCTTTTCAGAATCAATGTATCGTCTTCTTTGGGTTTATGTGATCAGGCTCAAATGTGAAAGTAATTCAGTAACCCAATCAAGAATACAAAGCATAGTTAATTCACTCTTTCCGAAGGGATCCAAGGTTGTAGTACCGAGAGACACCCCACTGAACATTTTTGTGAAAATAATTCACTTCATCGCTCAAGAAAGGCTGGACTTTGCCATGAAAGAAATCGTTTACGATCTTCTTTCTGTTGGCAAACCTATCAAAATAATACTGACTCCAGAAAGGATGAGTATTGGGCTGCGAGCATTTTTAGTGGTAGCAGATAGTTTGCAAGAAAAGGAAGGCGAACCGCCGATGCCTAGATCAGTTGGCGTGATGCCTAGCGGTAATACCTTACGTGTAAAGAAAACATTCAAAAACAAAGTTTTAACTGAAGACACAATCGGAACGATTGGAATGAGTTCATATTTTCCTCCTGTCCGAACGGCTTTTGCCGAGATTCTGTTACTTCTTGATGCGGCCTTCGGTAAACCTTTCTTGATGACCAACACACAGAATCTGCTCAAACCAGAGGAACTCATGATGGGTGAACGCAAACCAAGGATGGACTTGTTCAGAACATGTGTAGCTGCGGTTCCGAGACTGATTCCAGATGATATGACCAGTGCAGAGCTAGTCGATCTATTGACAAGACTGACAGTTCATATGGATGAAGAAGTCAGGGCGCTGGCATATCAGAGCTTGCAAACTCTGGTAATTGATCTTCCTGACTGGAGGCATGATGTTATTTGGGGGTTAACTCAGTTCTTGATGAAGGATATTTTGGACACTTTCCCTCAATTGACGGATAATGGATTGAAAATGATACTGAATTTAATGATCACTTGGAAAAATGCGATCACTGGAAGTAGTACGGTTCCTAGGATGAGTAAGTATAATAAATTAAATTTAAATTTTTTAAGTTTTTTCTCTCATGGTTCATTTGCACTCTCTTGACCAATGCAATTACAACTCAAGATATTATGCCTCTTCATTCCTTGATGTGCCGAAACTTCTCCATTTGGGCTCTGCTCCAGTTTGAAGAAAATCCTGAATTTCATTGAAAAATCATCTTCAGCAATGAAACTCATTTTTGGCTTAATGGCTTTTGTCAATAAGTGATATTGGACATTATAGCCAAAAAAATGACTGTATGGATTTCATGCCATTGGACTATATTTTTTGTTGATGGAGTGATGGACTATGAGATACTGATTCATGATTTCACTTTCAATTCTGCTGATAATTATACTCAATTTCGTTTCCAGGCAGAGATTATAATGAATTTAAATCCAGCGTAGTTGATTCAACACTGACGAAAAAAACCGATACAGTTAAAATAGAATCATTAACATTAACCTTGAATATGGTAGAAGCCCTAACCATGGTGATGCTGTGTCATAACCGTCTAACCACAAGAAGAGTTTCAGTCTTGATACTGAAAGAAGTGAAAACTCTCTTCAAGTTACTGAACATAAACCAACAGACTGCTGTGGAAGTTATGGATATGTGCTGTCCAGAAATTGTTAAGAAATATATGTACCTTTTACCACCGGCAGAAAAAGCGGCAGTTCAGTCAACGTTGTCTGTTGATCTACAATGGGTTAGCGAAAGAAATTCAAGTGTATGGACGGCAGGACTTTGTGAAGATGCTAACAGTAAGAGCGGAAATTCTTCGTCGTATACAGTGGTGGATCCATGGAGCAGTATTTTGTTTGATTTCTTTGATACTGGGAGGTTGATCGATAAATGTCCAGCCCTCATAACGAATATCTGGCCTATCGTTTACTCTAGACTGAATGCACTATACACTGTCGTGGATGTTACGTAAGTTTATTATTATTTATTACTGTTTGGAACCAGCAATACTCAATTGAATGGAACTCTATATTTAGAACCCTTCCCAAAAAATAAGCGTCCATGCATGAGTGGGTGGACCAGTTGTAACCCCGATGCTTCTTACACTGTCAGAACAAAAGCAACAATTTATTTCAGTAATATAATGATAATGAAATTTTTCATATTTAGTCCAAGGCTAATCCTTAAATGGTATTGTAAGGTCAATTTGGACCCTGCGCCTCTTGTCTTATAGCGTTTTAATTGATAGGCCCTTCGATGATGTTGCCAATTGACACAACAAATGCCAGTTGGTGAAAATCAGTTTAATTGCCCCCCTGTACAAATATCCTTTTTTTTCATTACCTTTACTCATGCTTAATGGTTTGTTTTTGGAAAATTAATTGCTTATGGAATACTGGGATGATATGTATTTTCATAGTTTTCTATCAGAAAGTTTTTTATGAGATATTATTTTTATTCAAATGAATATTCAATGAATGTAAGTCGTTATATAAAATTTTGGTATCGTTTGATGTCCAATGTGACATTGAAGAGTCTCAAGACAAAAAATTATCCAATGATACCAGTTATGCTGCAAATTTGACAATACCAGTCACGGGATGATTACGAATTATCATTTGCAGGCCATTGAATGATAACAGAGCTTCGTTATTGAGGAGTTCCACAGCTGTCAAAAAAACACCAAGTGAGAAAGATGCATACTTACATCTATGGAAGAATTACATAACATTAGCTTTTCGAGTACTTCCCAAAATTACTCCAACTATTCCGATTCCTCAACCAATAAGATGTGTTAGTCCCGACTCTAGTTCAGGGTAAGTTATGAAGGAATCAATGAAATTATTCGAATCGAATATACTATAATGTGAATTTGCTCAAAATATCCCATAGCAAATCTTCATTTCAGGATTAATGACATTTTCTCAGTTGTTAGTATCTATTTCCAGATATGATCCAGAAGGACTGGACGAGAAAGAAAAGAGTTCCGAGGAATACTTTATCATTATGATCATAGGATTTTTGTTATTCAGTTGAGTTATCGAAATTTCGCTTTTTAGTTTATCAAAAGTATCATCATTTGTTCATTAGAACTACCATTATGGCCTGTGTTCAGGTTGAGGGAATTGAAAAGCATCTTGTTCAAAATTTTGGGGGCTAATAAGAGTGCATCATGGATACTAACAAATCGTGTTTCTTAGGTTATGATAGTGGTTTTGTAGCTAGATATAATATCGTATTTTGTATTGTGTTTTGAAGGTGAATTTTCTTAAACTGTAGGTAGTACTCGTCAAAATGAACAGTTTTCATAAAAAATCACCTATACAAAAGTTTCAAAGTAAAGGATCTTCACTGAATAGAATTCGACTTTGAACATTTATTGATTAGCCATCTTGAAAGTTTGATTTAGGTTATTCTTGGTGTGTTCTACTTCCTCTTCAAAATAAAAACATTCCTTTGAAAACACCCTGTATAGATCAGATCATCTGTTAAAATTAACGTTAGAAGCAAATGAATAATGGATTTTGAATTGAAAAGAACACTTTGAAGGTTACATACAGTATGCCAGTAATCAGTAGGAAAGTAATGTTGAGAAATGCATGGGATGTTACTCCTTTTTTCATACCTGCAACTACCAGTTTTCAATTGCATACAATATTTTAGGTCGAATACAGACAGCAGCCAAAGCAGTAATGAAAAAATCGAAAATAAATTAGCAAGTGTATCTCCTACTGGCCTCTATAAACTCGTAGTCCCATTTTTGCGGTGTGAAGCTCCTGATGTAAGAGATACCACCATTTATGCCATAGGTCACATACACCATGATGCATTGGGGTAAGATTTTTTTTATTACAGACGTTGAGATTGAATGATAGTGGTAGTTGAGATGTTCTCTATAGGTTTTTATATTAATTCCCCACATAATATATTCGGCATTTGTTTTGTGAGAAATCATAAATTATTTTACCCTATCAATAAGGAATATTCGATCCTGACGGGTTCATCGAGGACAACACCATGATCGATCGATTTCCATAACCATTGGATTAGTTAGACAAGTTATTGACACAGTTTGATTCATACCGTGTTTAACAGTAATCAAATCATCGACAATTGGATGTCTTATATTTATTTGGAGTTTATTGTTAGCTTTATTTCACTCAAATACACCCATCATCTTTTCAAAACTCTTTATTTTGATCCAAAATATTTCAGGGATCTTCTAGAGGAGTTAGTTCCATGTATCAAAGAAATAATTGAGAAAAAACAAGAAAATGTGAGAAGACGGCGACGGAAAAACCCTCTGCGTTTGACACTCATAAAATTATTTGAACAATTGGCAGAGAAGGGAACATTAGGTATCAGTTCTTGGGCCTTTGATAAGAATAGACTCACTCTGATTCCGCAAATAACCGAATTTATTGAAGCAGTGAGATATTACCTGGAGCTTGAGCCTGATAAGAATTCCGATAATGCTAAGGAACTTATACTTCATTTCTGTAATTTCATCAAGAAAATGTTTGAGAATTTCGAACGTGAGTATCAGTTGTCCACTTAACTTAAAGAATAAATTAACTAAAAGATGAATGACTAATCGCAGAATGAATAGTTTTTGGAACAGTTCATCCCTTTATTGCTCAATTTAGAATTATAGAAATTTGTTCTTTTGCAGTGGAGAGGAGGGCCAATTTATTGAAAAGAGATCTTCGAAAAAAAATATTCTTACTTTTTTCTCATTCAGCTGGAAAGTATGGTTTGAAACCAATCACAAGTGAAAACGATCAAGATAAAATAAGCGATTTCCAATATGCAGTTCTTCAGTCAATGTGTGCTGTATTGTGCTGCGGTCCTTGCTTCAGTCCTACCGATTGGGTTGAAGATTCACCTTATTATCTGTGGTTAGATACCATGCTAAATAGCAGTGAAGAAAAAGTGAGTTTGATCAATTTTTTGAGATGGAATATCTCCCAGTTTCTCAAAACTGAATAGTAGATCTGCTAGACTCTGAAGAACTTCCTTTAAATGAGACATTTCACTTTGTCTACATTTCTCAGTGCTCATATCATATATGAGGATGGCATGATGTCTGTAGAAGAATAACAAGATATTGCTTTTTGTAAAAATCAACTTTTTTCTGTAAATAGTTCCGAAAAAATTGGTAGATTCTAAATTTTGTACTGTGTGTTCGTAATTACCAGTTTCTACATACTATGTGAATGGCAATTTGAATGAATAGACTACTAAACAACTATAGAAAGGGGGAACAAAATCTTATTACAGCAGTAGGATTTCACTCGTTTAGAGTTTGCTGGGTTGTCTTTTACCCATTGGGGGCCCAGGGCACTTTAACATAAAAAACATGTAAGGAGCTAGGGAAGCCTCATGGATCTCAGGATCCTTGTCCATCAGAACCTAATTGTTTAAATTTTTCAGCTTCTATAGAATATAACAGAATTACGCTAGCTGAATATTCAGTGGATGCAGTGTCTATATTTTCAATTTTGAGGGAAAACATACAAAACTCATGATGTGTTTGTGAAAAATGTTGTGTTATCTCCAAATTTGATTATTCTTAGGTTTTCAAACTCGCACAAGAAACTGTTATTCTACTTCTGGAAGCCAACCCTGATATTGGATTACTAGTAGACTGGCTTATCGAAAAGTGCTTCACATACAGCTATCCAGTAGCCGATGAATGTTTCCTTGCATTGTCATATATGTTCAGTACAAGGTGAGCTCGCGGTTCAATCTATGATGTTTCCTGTACTATATAGAATCAATTTCAGAGAATACCCTTGTGACCACTACTATGCAGTGATCAATGTAACCTTGATGAACACCGGTTGCCCTAGAACCCATATACGAGATACAGCATTGCAGCTTCTGCAGATATTGGACAAGAGGTTCTTCGGAAGTGTTAGTCCTCATCTTGAATGTGAAACTGGTGAGTACATGTTCAATTCACTTTCAAAACAGTAGAGGTCACATAAGGGTTACTGGTGTAAATATGTGTTCAGTCTTCCATTTGTCAATAAGTTAAAGTATTTGAATTTACCGAAGAACCGCGTTTCTATAGTGATTGATTGCACACAATTTCTAAATAAGAAGATCAAAAATATGTTTCATCTTTGATGCCCTTTTTCATCAACGTAGTGTAAATGGTCAAAGAAATTAATTTCTAAGTTACCTTATGCATTGAGTTTAGATTAAAATGGAGTTACATCAAACATAGATGCATAGAATGCCTGGTGTTGGCACTGATTAGATTTTGTTCAAGACTCACTTGTCGAAAGAATATCTGAATTGGTTTCCTACTTTTCATTTCTCTCGAAAGGTGTCGCGCTATTTTTTCATTACCGCAATAGCGCCACAATTCTGGAACTAGGCTCCGATCTACAGTCTTGATTGCCTATTTGTTCTACAATTTTTAGTTAGGAGTCGTTACACCTGGGTTGCTATGCATCTATCATCAAACTATTTAAAGCTATGGTTTTCAAGTTATAATAGGTTCAGTAATCGGATTTCAACAAAGTGAATTTACGAAATTGTAGTACCTAAAATGTGCTCTATAGAGTCTCATGATATCTGCATGGTGTGCACACTCACTACTGTCAAATTTGCTTCACAGTGCGTTTCATCTTTTGATTATCTTTCTAACCAGAGTATGCAAGGTAAGACAGTGAAATAAGACTCGGCTTTATTTCGTATAAATTGTTATAATCATTGCTATATATTTTGAAAAGACAGCTATGTATACCCTACAGGGTATACCAGAAAGTTCGTATAAGGACAAGAATGGATTTTTCTTGAAAACCTACCTATATTTTCAATACATGTCTATTTTCGCTGTAGATATGATTTGGGTTCGGAGTGAGGAAGTCATAATTCGCGAAGCCACACTCCCGTAGCAACAATTTGTTGACATTTTATATCAAAAATTGAAATCTAGAGGAATATTTGCCAACAAACTATGGGTGTGAGGCTCCACTACAATATTCTCTCCACTTGGGCCCAATTTTATTCATCAATGTCATCTCCATTTGTCTTATAGTCCCTTACATTCAATTGATTTGAAGATATTCGCTTCATAATAGGGAATTGCAATGGAGAATTTTTTTATTTTTAGCGCTTGTCTTATGGCTGCTATGATTCCGTCGGTTTTTCGTGACACATGTTAAATATTCAAACGTAAGATTAATTCCAAAAGTAAATATTTGGTTAAAACATGCACCATGCATCTCAAAAAACGAGTCACAATTGATGTACTTAAACAAAAAAATATTTCATCTCTAACTGAAAAAAAGATGAATTCTTTGTTGTAAAGGAATACAAACCATGTTTAAATCAATGAAATAAATAAGACACAAATCATTTGCCAATATAAATAATGACAAATGAAATGTGAATACGAACTAGGTCCTCCTTAGTTCGTATTCACATTTCATTTGTCATTATTTATATTGGCAAATGATTTGTGTCTTATTTGTTTCATTCATCTAGGTAGCTGCCTTAATAGCCTAACTTTCATTATTATATGTATACATGTTTAAATCGTTATGGTTTTCATTTTTCGGATACGAAATCAGGCTCCGATGAGAATGATAATCACAATGAAGTTCGTTCACAAAATAGCCATTATCCCCAAATCAGAATAAAGGCCAAACCATAGTTGATCTGATTTCAACAAGAAGAGTTATTTATTATGCACTTGTATCTATATTTTTCTAATGAATATAATCATTAAATCCGCTAAGAAATTTTTGGGTTATCAAATAGTTTCTGAACCCACGTATACAGGGTCTTTCACGAGGAACCTCACCCATATTTATACGGGAAACTACTGAACGTATTTTCATGAAATTCAGCACTTATAAGTATTTCAGATGGCAGATATTGAATCTACGTTAAAAAATAATGTGAGTGTATGCATCACACCCTTGCCCTAAAGTGGATATTAACTCAGAAAATATCCATTTTAGGGCAAGGGTGTGATGCATACACTCACATTATTTTTTAACGTAGATTCAATATCTGCCATAAAAAAATGGGGTTCTAATTTGAAAAAATTGATTTTTCACGATTTTGTCATCCCTAACTTTGAAAGCGATTTTTTCACCCCCTGTATCATGAATCGCGATTTCGATTTTTAAAGTGGATACATCAATCTTACATCTTGAAAAATCCCAAAAATGAAAATTTTCCATCCAAAAACCTCGAAGTTATTCTTGTTTCAGCGGAGCTCTATTTTCGATTTTTTTCTCGAATTTTCCTGCTCAGAGAGAATTTTCCAACCAAAACTGAAAAATGTTACATCAAAATAACTTGAAATTTTCTAAGGAATCTATTTCTGCAATAAAAAATGGTGTTCTAATTTGAAAAACGGAAGTTGACGTCATTTCCGGAAAAACCGGAGGTGCTCATGCCTTGAAAATATTTTAGATTTCATCAGTATCGTGAAATACTTATAAGTGCTGAATTTCATTAAAATACGTTCAGTAGTTTCCCGTATAAATATGGGTGAGGTTCCTCGTGAAAGACCCTGTATTTGTCAGCTTTGTGAATATCTAATATGAACACATAACCTCCGCAGTATTTTTATGAACACATAACCTCCGCAGTATTTTCAACCCAAAGGGTGTGGTCATTCTATTACCATATCAGCATAGCAACATCTTGAAAGGGATCCTATGAAATTAAAGTTGCATATTACAGAACACACTGCAAATGTACCCAAAGGTCTAGATCCACTTTTCTCAATTTGCATTGACTTTCATAACACTATAATAAGCTTCAATACAATTTGGATGGACATTATGTACAATTCTAGCCATCAGTTATCAGTTCATTTCTTCTTCACTTGAAACTCTCCTCACTTCAGTCTTGACCAGTCTATATTTTCCAATAGCTGTAGGCTAAATATATTGAACATCTCGAGCATACTTTCAGAATTCTTTAATACTATATGTACCATTAATCAATACTTACCTCATTCTCTAATTATCCAACATAAAATGGTTCATATAGAATATCTTTCATCAATTTATAAATTCTCTTTGAGCACTTCTAGGTTCTTTCCAAAGTTGGTCATTTTTCTTTCATCTTTGAATTTCATAATAATTCGTATTTTTTTCAATAAAATCCGCCATCAACTACTGGTATAAAGAAAAATGATAAAAAAAATTTAGTTGCTGTAGTCTAATTTTCTGATTCTATGTTGCTGTCTTGTATACTTATTTTTTTGTCTCTCCTTCCTTCATTGACTAAACACATTATTCTAGGCATCTCACTCCTTCCAAAGTCACAACTGTAGATGAAATATGAATCAATATGAATTGACATCCCTTTCAAAATGCTATGCATTTCATTTATTGCAATAGGTATATGTTCCAAACTCCTTATGATTATTTGGATTCACTACAATTCGAGATTTCGAATTCACTTGTACTTACTCAATCAATTTTTTCTCCATTTATTAACAATCACATCCAGATCATTCAAAATGTACCTATATCGTCGATTTTCGTTTCCTTCGAAACAACACTAAATTCACACTTTTTCCACTGAAAACTATTCAACCAGATATTGTAGTCAGAAGTTATTATAATAATATGATCTCACAATTAAATTCAGAATTTCAATCTCTGAATATGAGTTCATATGAAGATCTTCCATTATTTTTCCTCACTATTCTATTATTCTGAATTATCTCATCAATTTCTCTCCCTCTGAATAGAACAGGCAACAAGATTGCCCAATATTTATTGTCTGTTATTATTTCAAATGGTGATTTGTCCTAAAATCCTCCTTTACCACTGACCAACTAGATCTTATATTGATGAAGGCTCTAGATTTTTGTATTACACTTCACCCTCCACATCTTTTCATATAACCGATGATTACAGATGGTGATAGCTCTTCATTAGGCGCTTTTATTTTGGTGTTCCAAGCAACAGTACAGCCCAAAGTTTGTTGCCCCTGAACTGTTCCTTCGAATTTTGCCCTGTGAAGGAAGCAGTTTAAGTTCTAGCATACCCTTTCTGAGAATAAGTTCTTTTGGTGGTACTGTAAGTGGCAGTCTTGGACAACTTATCTAATACTCCTGAACCTTCAGCTCTGGCAACTTTTTATTTTCCTATTCAAATCACAGGTACTGGCATAAAAGAGGCAAAGGAAATCTGCTATTTCATTTTCCTCAATGCAGGGAGACCTTCTGCACATAGGCACTGGGCTGAATTCCATTAAGCTTTAGTAGAAATTTAGATCAATTTTTTATTGGACTGTCTGTGACGACCTTGTCACACTCCAATAATTCTGTATACCAATATCTAACAACTAACGAATATTTTTAGTTGTTCCCACTATGCTATTTTAGACTATATGTTCACAGTTCATTCAGATTTTAGAAAACAAAATTTCCTTTTAATTTGTCGTATTTCATTCTTTCATCTTCATTTCCACTGATTCAGGACAATCATTACATTTTCAATTAGCCTCTCTATTATCTCTTCTCAAGTTGTTCTTGTGAAATACATCTGAATATGATGAATGTTGAAAATATTCTCACCGTACATAACATCATGGGTAGTTTTGGAAAATTTCATCAGTTAGTTTGTTTTTCTTCTATCTTGCATTTGTCCATAAAATTTTCATTTCATTACACATACCCATTCTCCTTTTGTGTGTCTTCAAAATATCTGCTTGAACATGTGAAGTATTTCCATTGATTAGAAGTTCATTTCATCAAAATATACTTCTTTGCAGCTTAGCTCCAAATTGTGTTACAATCATCCATCTAGGATCATTTAATTACTACTAGTTGCAACTTATATTCAACTCTCCTAAAAATTGTATAGCACAGCACATTTATAAACTTATTATTCACACATTTTCGGTTTCTACACAAAGACCCTTCAATCATATCTCATATCGAAACTTCTTAGAACCACTCTTGATATAAAATACCTATACATTAGAGAGAAGTCTGCTTTCAAGAATCTGAAAATTTTTGGTGTTTTTAGAAAATGAAACATCTCCTAAGTTACATTCAATTTATGGAAATATTTTATTATTTATGAACTACACTTCTAAGTGAAAATGAAAATTCTGATTAATGAAAAATTATTTTGTCCACACGAGCACAATACATTTCAAAAGCATTAAAAATTAACTTGAATTTCAAAAACAAAAAAGGAATTGATCAATTCCAACCTCAACGTCTTCCAGAGTGTCTACTCATGTATCTTTCACGGGATCTTTCTCTAGATCTAGACCTCCTAGACCTATCAATACTTTTTCCAGGTCTACCATCTCTCATAGATGATCTTATTCTTTCCCTACTTCTTGACCTTTCCCTTCCCATATCTCTTTCTCTATCTCTAACATGATCAATATCATGTGAATTTTTTTTTATATGTGGCGGAGGTGGAGTCATGCCTCTAAAATCATCTAAAAAGTTGTATTCTTCTTTCTTTTTGAAGTTAGGTTTACTGAAATCTTCATCTCCTGAACTGAGAGCATCAAATCTTGGTTCCATTTCAGTTCTTTTATTTGTAAGTTTGACATCAAAGCTACTCAAGATACTTGCAAACTTATCAAAAGGATGTAATGTTATATCACCTACATGAACCGCATTCTCAATCTTCAGTAATAATATGTTGGGATGATCCAACCAACTCCTTCCAACAACCACATCAATATTCAAAACGTTATCATTCACTATAAATAATTCCATATTGGGTATTTCAACGGAATCAACGCTCATTGTGGTTAAAGCTTTTCCAATTGAAACAATTTTACCTTGGAAAGTAGGAGAATTTGCCATGACATCTGTATCATCCAGTTGGACATTCAGTTGTGCTCTCTTAGCAGCGGAATATTTTATCAAACATTTTTCACTACAAGTATCCAAGTATCCCGTAAACTTAATGTTACTCAAAATAACCATCTTGTAATATTTCGATTCCTCACCCTTATTAACAAAGCCTCCCACAGTTTTTTCTCCACTATACGATTTGGATGCAGATGGCTGCTCATTCTGATTTTCATTTTTTAAGAAATCCCAGTCATGTTCATCAAGAGAATCAAATGCTTGTGATATAGTGTTAGCATCATCTCCATAGGATTGGTTGAAACTGGAATTCCCCATAGGTTCATCATTTCTTCTTGGTTGTGAATTAATATCAAAATATTTGGGGCATTCCTTCACTTTGTGTCCCAATTTTTTGCAAACGAAACATCTCGTCACTTTATTTTTTATCAAAATGAGGTTAGATTTGTTGTAATCTTCTGTTTCTGTCTTTATAAACTGATTCGCTCTACAAATTTTCGCAATATGACCAACTTTTCCACAAATGAAACACTTTTTCCTATTAACTTCCATCTTAGCACCAGCACTGAATCAGAAAATTCAAGTCTAAGTCTCCACTTTAGTTCTTATCTACTTATTTATTAACTATCTTATACACATGAACCTAAATCATAATACTCGTAGATATCGATCCAATAAGCATTAGAGAAAAGAGAAACATGTATTTGTCCGCTTTCCTACCTCAAAAATCAAATGACATTTATCATTTAACTCTAGACGTCATAGAATAGAACCATAGAATTTAATACAACTTTGAATTCTGTCCAACCACAGAGTGATTTTTCTTCCGATAATGGGTTAATCTGTGGTATTTTTTCACTTCTATTTTTTTGCGAGAGTGCACATACAAATTAACAAATTCATAATGTTGAATGATTTTTCGAAATTAAATATTAATTCAGTCTAAATGATCCACTTCATTGGACATAAGAATAGCTAACTTCTGAACCTTCGCATGTAACTACTTCTGGTGTATGTAAAGTGAAAATAAAATAAAATTATTATTATTTGTAATTTTTTACAATAATTTTACGGGGTCTGACCGTGATATTATAGGTTTGCTGTGTTTACGGCCACTACGATGTTACAATTATTTAAAAGAGCTTTCTTTAACGGTGTATCATTTTTTATTTCTGGATAAGAAATGAATAAAGAAACATATGGTAGTGAGCATTTCAAAAAATTAACATAATCGTACAGGAAATTTTTTTTTAAACAAAAACTAAACGCACATGTAATGTGAAGTATTTTACAAAATAAACACTATTGATTCATTTACATATTTTGGTTACTGTATTTCAACATATGATCACATAATTTCCATGAAATTTGAAAATCGATCACTGCATGAGCAAGAGTATTCTGAAATTATTGAAAAATTGAAAGCGAATCATATCAACTGTAATTCCAAACAATATAATATGTAGAGCTGTAAAGGTTATAGTTATCAGCTCAATTTACAAGTTCATCTTATTTTTAGAGAAGGTTGAGCTTTCTTCTTATGGACGCCAGTGAGCTTCCACTAGATTGTGCTCGACTATCTAGAAATTAATTCTGTTTCTTAAAAATATTAGTATTGTCATTGAGTTTAAATATATTTAAACTCAATGGTATTGTACAGAAAGGAAGTATTAACGATGAAAGTATCGTTGGATATCGTTCATTTCAACATATACTCCATTCACTTTTATAAAGTATTAAAAGCAAAAATTGACAAAACTGAGATTAAATTCCATATACAATGTGTTTCATTTGGAAACGGAAAGACTTAAATATAGTATAGAGATACCCAAGGATATGCCACATTTTTTGGCCTGACGGTCTTTGTAGATGCAGTGTGTTTTATCGATTTTACTAATTTCTTCTCGTTTATTGTTAAAAAATATTTTTTTTTCACTGATGAAGTAAAATCGATAAAACATACTGTATGATATACAGTAATCTTTTAAAACTTGAATATAATAAATGGGTCAGAACTGACGTGGAGTGAGGAGCTTCTGCGTGCGCACTCAACCACATTTTTGGTATATTCGAATTTTCTAGTTCAATTGAGAAAATTCTTTGACAGCCGTCAAAGAAATCGTTAATGATCCCATTTCAAATTCCTAAAAATACAGAGATCGTGATGTAATGATATAGCCCTTGTGTAAGTGTAAACAGAATGGCGCCCAAAAATATACATACAAAACACCATAATAAAACGAATGTTTTTTTACGGAAATCGAGAACCTTGAATAAAATAGGGTTCGAGTGAGACATCCAGTTCTGTTTTTGAGTATGCTAAAAAAAATTTGAATATTGAAAAATCGAAAAAGAGTTTAATTCAATTTTTCCATTCATTGTTTTTTTTTTCAATCTGTATAAGAAATTTTTTTTTTAAATCGTCAATGTTTGCAATAAAATATGTTGAAATGAACTATATACTTTTTTTCTTCAAAAGACAGTCCAGTTTGTGTGTATAATCTCTTACAACGTGGGTAAATATTCCTTACCTGTCAAAACGATTATCTCACTTTTTGCAGCTCGTTGTTGCTTTTTGATTCTCAGCAAATTTTTGAGGGCCCTTCGGAAATTCTTACCACTCGCACAGTACAGTATGAAATTTATTCCGAAATTAGTATAAAACAGAAGCTGGCACCACTGCTGCAATTGCTGCAACTTGTAGGAGGAATGTATCGTAATTGCTCTCACCTGGAATGAAAATTCACAGATTCACAGAATACATTCGGATTGATTGTTTTCGCACAAAAATTATTAAAGGCGTTGTTGAATACTCTCATTTAGAAAAATATATCTAGAGAACCTCAAAAGTTGGCAGCCAGCTATGAAGGATGTTCAACTGATGGCAAAAAATGCAAAATTCGATTTTAGACAGGGCCGTATGAGTAAAATGCTGAAGCATATACAATGTGGTTTTTTGTTACATCAAGTTCTACTGTAAAGTCACTTTTCACCTCTTGAAATAGCTTCCTTCAGTTCGGATGTTGTCAACTGCATCAAAATATATTGTTTTCCTATCAATTTTCATCAATAAAAATTTTATCTTGACAAATTAGCCCAGTAATTTTACTGTTGGAATCTTGGATTATTACTCACCTCAATCAAATAAGCGACTATCCTTAAAATATAACTGGGAAAATTGAAGCACAAGAACACAGTGGATACCATGAGAAGCATTTTGGTGATACTCTTTTGGGAAATCGTATTCGCATATTTCAATTTCAGGGAATCCGATGCTTTTCCGAATCTGCTCCCCCGCATCGTCATTCCCCTTCTTATTTTTGTGAAATGGTATATAATTTTTCCTATCCAAATATTAAGAAACATGATGATAGTAACGGGTGCCACGTACGTGATGAAGGTGTCTATATAGTTGAATTTGATTGCCAGATTGGCAAGTTCTGGTGCGATTCCACAGAAGCTGGTGCCGTTGTGGTATGTTATGGCTGACAGGTAAACTAGTGGTATATAAAGAATGGCTGCGAAGGAGGATAAACTTAAGATCACTATTTTCGCTCGGGTAACCGTCCATACCTAGAAAATAAAACGTTTGATGCATTTTCCATTTTTCATGGAAGAGGTTATTTATTCTTGTTTCGAAAATCAAGCGTCAATGGTAGGCTCAGTTTGTAAAATGACAATAAAAGTCCACTTTTCCACTTTTAGATTGACATAGGATCGTTATAATTGAGTGAACAATTGAACATTTGCCTAGTTGCGGCAAAATTCATCTTTTGCATAGCAACACTTTTCCCGCCGGACAGAAAAGTAAGTCATACTTGACATAGCAACTATTTCTATCCCTAGACGGAGAAATAGAACTTTTCGATGATCCTGTCAGTCGAAAAATCACTTTGTTATCATACCTTTGGAAATAAGGTCCTTCTCGATGAAACTATGACAGGAGATTTATATTTTACAGAGTTAAAAAACGATAGTATTATGATAGAATAGGTCGCATCATCTCATTAACTCTAGCTGCTGGAGAAAAACTCAGGATAAATTCTTATTTATCAACCGAAGTCCGCGCTCTGATGACACAAACTCGAGCGATTCTTCTCTTTTGCGGGGACTGCAGAACTGCAATAATGGAGATACCCCAATTAAGAAGGTCTCTAAAAGATCTCACACCCATCAAAACCGAAGTGGATACACTCAGGTTGGACATGCAAACTGTCAAAGAAGATCTCAATGAAATTTCGTCTGGAACTGCGTCGGGGGCGAACTTTGTCAATAGCAGGATCACACCTATCCAAGCGGATATTGAAGCAATCAAACACGAAATACAGGAAATAAAAGACACAATGAAAGAAACGGTATCACAACGAACTTATGCTCAGGTGGCTTCTCAAACAAATTCACTCAAAAAGGAAGTGAATGAACTGAACAACAAAATAGCCAGCACTACAGTGTGTGATAAACCTATCATAGAGAGTGCCATTGAGGAGATAATGTTGAGAGAAGCAAAAGCATGCAATGTGCTGGTATTTGGCATCCCTGAGGTAAACAAGAAGGAAAGACAGGAACGACAGCAAATTGAGCATACCACCATCAGTAAGCTACTCAAAAATCATAATGCAAACCATAACGATGAAGACATTGTAAGAGTGCACAGGATCGGGACTTACTCTGAATCCAAGACACGTCCGATAAAAATAGTTTTCTCTCTGCCCAATCAAGCACAAGCAATATTAAAGAATAAGAATAAAGTCCCATCTACACAAAATTACTATCTGAAGTACGACCAAACTCCAAAGGAGAGACAAAACGTGAAGGATTTACTTGTCGAACTTGAAAGCAGGAAATCAAAAGGAGAGACTAACCTCAAACTGAAATACTACAATGGCATTCCGAAACTAATAAATGTCAGAGTAGCAAACCCAGCTCAGTCAAAAAACTAGCTCCCCTACCATTCGTCCCTGTGACGTTTGGGTACACTAATGCGAATTCTCTCAACTCAAAGCTCTGTGAACTGGCTAACCTGGTGAAAACTGACGATCTGGCTGTGATGATGATAACGGAGACATGGCTCATTGAATCACTGCCGGATTCTGCACTGAATCTGGCAGATTACAATCTATTTAGATGTGATCGGGCGACTCGCAGAGGTGGGGGAGTTTGCATATATACTAAACAAGACGTCCACGGTCATACCTTACATGCAGAGATCAATCACACATACACAGCTCCACCATCCATTGAAATGCTAATTCTGAATGTTAAAATAAGTACAGTAGCCTTTAAAATAATGTGTGTATATGTACCACCTGGAACTAATTTGGAAACATTAAATCAAATAATAACAATAATGTGCCAAATACTAAATGAAAACAGTCCGAATATTATCATGGGAGATTTCAATTTACCAGACATCAACTGGCAAACATTAACCCTGAATAGATCCGAAAAACGAGCTCAAACATTCCTTGATGCATACAGGACCTGGCCAGCAACCCAAATAATTACTGAGCCCACAAGATGTAGAGGCACTCAGGGCTCCCTGCTTGACTTGGTCTTTGTCTGTGACGCGAGGTCGGTTTCCGGGGTGACAACTGGTCCACCCCTGGGTTCAAGTGATCATGTTGTGCTCACCGTCAGGGTACAATTGAGGCTGGAACCAAAACCTACCAGAAGGATCACAAAGCGGATCTTCCACAAAGCAAACTATGATGAAATCAACAACCATCTAACCAACAAAATTCAAGATTTGCCTCCAACTAATATATATGAGGGTCTAATCCACATAATAAACTCTACGATTCAAACATACATTCCAATGAAAACTATTAGGCACAACTCCCAAAAACCATGGATAAACGCTAAGGTAATGAGGGAAATAAGAAAAAAAAGACGTCTGTGGGACGAATACAAGACGCGAAAATCGGAGGCAAACTATCGTAAGTACAGACAACAAAGCAACCAACTTAAAAATATTATATCTGGGGAAAAGCACAGTTACGAACTTTCGCTTCTATCCTCGGATAAACAGTTCTACAAGTACATCAACATCAACCTTAACTCGAGCATACATAAAATCGTACTGAAAAATCAACAAGACAATTCTTTAATAACCGATCCTAAGGCAGTGGCTGATCTATTCTCGAGACAGTTCTCTTCGTCCTTCACATGTGAAGATACTTCAGACATGCCGCAACTGCCTGCTCAAACAAGGTCACTAATGGAGATAAATGGTGTTGATTTCACTGAAGAAAACGTAAAAGAAGCCATCGACTCTCTCAGATCTCATTCCAGCCCGGGACCTGACTCGCTCCCTCCAGTCTTCGTCCAAAAGTGTGCGAGCTCACTGGCTCCGATACTCGCAAAGGCTATGAACGAGCTACTATGCAACAAGCGTCTACCTGCTGATTGGAAAACTGCGATAGTTATTCCGATATATAAAAAAGGTGACAGACTTGATCCAGCTAATTACAGGCCAATCAGTCTAACCTGTACCATAGCCAAAGTAATGGAAAAGATAATCGTCAAAGAGATCACAAATCATTTTATGCTAAACGGGTTAATATCCCAATGTCAACATGGATTTATCTTGGGCCGCTCGACCTTGAGCAATATGCTTACATGTGTGGAGTCATGGACGAGGGATGTAGATGAAAATAACCCAGTCGATATATTTTACCTGGACTTTAAGGGAGCTTTCGATAGACTACCTTTTGAAAGAGCAGTGATTTCCCTTGAACACTCTGGAGTGAGAGGGGCGCTGCTGTGCTGGACCGAGTCATTCCTTAGGAATAGAGCCTTCAGGGTTGTGATGGGCCAGAGTTCCTCCGACGTTGCACGGGTTGTCAGTGGGGTACCGCAGGGATCGGTCTTGGGCCCTCTAATATTTACCCTTTACATCAACTCACTCCTTGCATCGCTAACCTCCAACACAGCCGCCTATGCGGATGACACCAAGTTCTACAACAATCCAGTAACACACCATTCTACCATATGTGAAGATATAAAAATTATTGGATCTTGGGTTAACACCTGGCAACTTCCGTTAAACGAAACTAAGTGCGCTGTCCTGCATGTTGGGAGGAACAATCCAAGAAGAACTTACGAACTCAATGGCATGAGGATTGCACCGGTGGAGGAGCAGCGGGACCTGGGTATCATAGTCAGGGGAGATTTAAAGTGGGAATCCCATGTTTCTCGTTTGGTAAAGCGTGCCAATAGCCTGATCTATCTGATTCGGAGAGCCTTCCATCCGCTGACAGTAGAGATGGCCTTGAAGATTTACAAAGCATATGTCCGCCCGATCCTCGAATACGGCCAAAGTGTATGGAGTCCATATTATATCAAGGATATAGACCTGATTGAAGGTGTTCAAAGAAGATACACTAAAATCCCGTATGAAACTTGCAATCTGCCCTACGAGCAGAGGTTAAAAATTTTCAGGCTAACAACACTCAGGGAACGACGGCAGAGGGGTGACCTTGTCGAAACATACAAGATCCTTCATGGTCACTACACAGTCCACCTGGACTTCTATCAAAAAGCTCAACATCAGACGCTTAGAGGACATCGGTACAAGCTCTCCAAGAGTAAAACTGCAACCTTGCTCCGTAAGAACTTCTTTTACAATAGAGTAGCTTATCAGTGGAACTCACTTAGTGAGTCCACAGTTGCAGCTCCATCAATTAATGCTTTTAAGAACAGACTCGATGGGGAGATGGATGCAGTAAGGAGTGTGTTTGTTCACTATCTGTGATAAAGTGTGATATAGTTATACGTAATTGGTGCTGTGAATTTTGGATGTTGACAATTAGGTTATAGGAAAATTATAAGACATTGATGTCAGTTTCATCGGCCTTTGCCGCTTACTGATTTGTTATAATAATAATAATAATAATAATAAATTCAAAACTCATCGCCATTGAGATGTAGTAGCAAAAAATCTGTAATTTATACTTTTTCTGTCACATCGGGTAATAATTATAAAAAATACTCCAGGCGTGAATAAAACCAACTTATATGAGTAGTTGATGTCAAAAATCTTTGATTTATCTACTTTTGGTGTTTGGTCTTTGCATCGGCTTCAATAATTCGAACTTACTGAACGTTGATTGAGGGGATACCGAACTGCTATGAACCTCTCCATCGTGAATGCCACAACCAGCCACACGCTCAAGAAACTGCAGACCCCACTGATGTAGACCAAAGCTTGACAGGTGCCTTCGTTGTTGAATAGATCGATCTCGAAAAATCTGAGCCAAACCATTAAAATTGAGAGCAGGAATATCGTGTCACTGATTGCCAGCGCTGACAAATAGTACGACGATGAGAGATGTCTCATTTTTGGACTATGGAAGAACACATAGACGGAGAGAGAGTTGCCAATGGTCCCCAAACCTACCTGGAATTGAATGTCACTTTAGGTTAAGGGTTAAGTATACAGAGTTGGGATAAAGTTTGGCACCAAATTAATATCTTTAAAACGAAACGGGCGATATTTTTGAAATTTGGCAGCTGAGTGTAATGGACCACAATGCATCTGAAGAGCATATTTTCATTAATGAGATACTTCCGGTTTAACCGGAAATGAAAATTTATTTAAATGGGACACCCTGTATATTTCTGCAGATTCTGAAAGAGCACTTTGTTTCGGATCTGTCCATATCGGGTTCCATGTAAAAATTCTCTGTAAAAAGAAGAAATTCAGTCTTTTTGTACATTTGAGAAAAAATCCATTCAAATAAATAAATCGTTGTTATTTGTATCAATAGGGAGAAATAAAACGAAATACTTCGTAGTAGATAACTCTCTCTGCTTTTCATGACGTATTTTTTATGAAAATCTATAAAGAGAAGAAATACAGGGCTTTTACTAGTAGAAAAAATTTATTGAAAATAATTAAAAAAAAAATCATTTTAAATGTTCGAAGTGCTTGCCATTCACCTCCTGACATTATGCCAGTCTATTAACAAATTCTTGAGTAACTTTTCTCAAGACTTCTCCATGTATTAATGCACATTCATCAAGAATCCGTTGTCTCAATTCCTCTTTTTACAGATAATTTTTACATGGAACCTGGTATGGACAGATCCGAAACAAAGTGCTCTTTCAGAATCTGCAGAAATATACAGGGTGTCCCATTTGAATAAAAAATTTTTTTGTCATTACCGGTTAAACCGGAAGTATCTCATTAATGAAAATATGCTCATCAAATGCATTGTGGTCCATTACACTCAGCTGCCAAATTTCAAAAATATCGCCCGTTTCGTTTTAAAGATATTAATTTGGTGCCAAACTTTATCCCAACCCTGTATTCGGTTTGGAGGAAACAATAACATAGGGTTATACAATTGATTTTTCGAAGCTTCTCGAACCACTCAAGATGTACCATATATCTAATAACATTAATCTTTATATATAAAACAGAGTTGTTGGTTACACCATTTATAACTCGAGGTCGGATGGACTGTTTGTTATGAAACTTCATTTATGGTTTCGTCTACGGCCTGGTCATTATAAAAAACAATAAAACTCTGAAAACTTTGATGAAAAATATGCTCATGAAGGAAATGCTTCCCCTTCTTTCGAATAAGGCCACTTGGTGTCACTACGGTTAGTGGTTCTTATCTAGACAGTGTAGCGTAGTTGTGAAGGTAATAATTTGATATTATCGTCATTAGATGGCGATGTTTACAATTACTGTATAATTTGCATGGAACTTATAATAATATGGAAGACTATTACCAGATCAAAAAGCGGGCAAATATCTCAAGTTGGTGGAACAGTGACTTTTTACCGAAATGTCAAGTAAATCGGATTTTGACGATTTGCATCAATCGAGAGTTGTCCATTCTCATCTCTTCTCTTCATTTCTGACATGTTTTTGAATTTGGGTAATGAATATTATGTTCAACAGTTATTGGGTATCGAGAATTCTTTTCAATGTCATCAAAATTTTATATATTTTGAACTTCAATTTCGCCTAATTTATCTTCTGCTTGAAAAAATAGCAACGGTGGGTTTCACAAAGCATTATCACCAGTTGACCGGTGATCGGAGCTTGATCTAGAATCAACTCGATTTGACAGTTCAAAAATCAGAGATTCAAGCCGTTGATCACTGGTCACATTTATGAAGAAAATGATTGAGGTTGCAAGCTTTTGTGCGCTTGTTCAAATTCTATCTATTTCATTGATTTACATTACACATTTCAATCGAATTGGGCGATTAGAGAAACAGATTTTTTTTTAATCTTGAAATATTGGGACAACTTTTTTTCCAGCTAGAAGTTGAATTTTGGAACATTCTGTATGTTCAGAGTTCAATCAATTCTACCAAATAGGCAGACACATGAATGTTCCCATAAGGGTTCAGTTTTTTATTGGATGTACCTAACTGTAAACCATTGAGTTTCAATGATTAATATATCGCAGTTCATTCACCATCTGTATTTTTTCAATTATTTCTTGTACAATTCATTCTGAATATCCCTCGTATGTGTTATTGGATATCCATATTAGACGCCCCTCAATAAGCGTTGTGTTTCTTTCTAAGGAATCATAATCGAAATTCTAATATTATTCCTCTTCATTGAACCCCTTATAAACAGTCTAATCTACTCTTTTCGCACACATCTTTCACCATCATGCAAAATTGTGATAAACTCACCAAAATGGGAATGTAATAAAATTGGAACGTCTCCCCTAGCGAGGTCCACAAGTAAAAATCTTCTGAAGAAAATGTGCTATCCATAACGCAATGCTGAAAACCGCGAACCAAGCTTAGAAACCCTAGATAACTTTGTGTCGTCTGAAATTTCCCGCTTTATGTCTTATATCTCCGAAAGAGGACGAATATACTTTGGTAACACATAAAAAACATAAACAAAAGCGGCTCATAGGTGAGGCAAACAATGTTAGCGATAACTGTAATTTCTTGAGTCGAACGAAAAATCCAGAAGAGAAAAAGCTGTGGCTGTTTGTATCGCGTATAAGGGATAGTGTTTCCCCAGATACCATAAGACAATATTTACATGATAAGCTTGATACCGAGTTGCCAAGAATCTCAGTGAAGTTACTAGAAATCAAAAACAAATCTAAAGACAATCAATGTTTCCTTGTGGGAGTGGATTGTGAGCATAAAGATGTTATATACGACACAAAGTTTTGGCCGAGGGGCGTTGCCTTCAGTAGATTCAATTTTAGACTGGGTCACCATTTTCTACAAACTGTGGAAGATCCACTCCAAAAATAACAACATCAAAAGCTGATAGAAACTGCAAACCATGCTTTAAAATCATGCATATCAATATTCAAGGTATCTCAAACAAACTTGAAGGATTGGAACATATTATCAGCCCCCTAGAAATATCAGTTTTGTGCATTAGTGAGCATTGGCTGCATGTACACAATAAAGATCTGTACCATTTAAGAGGATATTATCAGGCAGTTTGCTATACCCGCTCTAAACACCAACATGGAGGAGTTTGTATATACTTAAGAGATGAACTGGAGTCAGAGCAGATTGAAGAAATAAATGCAATGTCCCGAGAAATGTCTCATGAGATCTGTGCAATTTATTTGCCCAAACAAAACCTAATTGTTATAGCATATTATAGGACAGGATCATCCCTAGAGACTGCAGAGTTTTGGCATACAGTTCTGGATTATGTTTTCTCTGTGTATAATTCAAAAACGAACATAGTTATTACTGGGGATTTCAATGTTGATTTTAACGGAAAGAATCCCATAAAACTGGAAGTTCTAAACCTTTTCTCTAGCTATGGGTTAAACAGAACCATCTACTCATATACTAGAGAACATTATAATGGTACCCAAACTTGCATAGACAACATATTCTGCAACATCTCAGACTTTAGGGCTTCTACCCATAGTTGGCAAATATCTGATCATTTAGCTCAAACCATTGAAATTGATCAAGAACTGGAATACACTAAATCAAAAGAAAAAATCAGGAAAATGACCCCTGAATATGTCAAAGCATTCAACAACAGTTTATCTGAAGAAGCCTGGGAACAGGTACTTCAAAGTAATGATGCTAATGAGAAGTTTGATAACTTTCTGAATATCTTTTGTTTACATTATAACAAAACCATACCACTTGTTCATCTCAAACATACTAATCCTAAATATAAGCCCTCCAAGCAATTAAAAGAAATGAAGGAAAATCTAGACTTCATCAGAGAGGTATATATGCATGCTCGAGATGAAGAAATTCTTAAAATCTACAAAAAGTATAAAGAAAAATATTTGAGCAGAGCACAAGAGGAAAAGCAAACCCAGTATGAGCGAGAAATTATGGTAGCACAAAATAAACAAAAAACTACATGGCACATTATAAACACTGAAACAGGAAGAATTAAAAAGAAACCTAACGAGAGTCAGATAACTGCACAAACTTTGAATAAATTCTTTACTGACACTGGACCCATCAACTCAAATACTGTGTATCCTGCTAACTATTTGAGCAAAATCAAAATAGTAAACTCTGGTTCGCTATTCCTCGGGCCAGTTACTGAGATGGAAACTCTAGGATACATTAGAAGATTGGCTCCTAAAGCAACCCAAGATATTTATGGAATAAGCTCCAACCTGGTTAAGTCTACAGCAGGCAACATATCACTGCCACTAACTGATATTATCAACTGTTGCTTACAAGAAGGTATTTTTCCTGAAAAAATGAAGATGGCCAAAATCATACCTATACTGAAAAAAGGTGACCCAAAACAAGCAAACAACTATCGGCCGATATCTATATTACCAACTTTTTCGAAAATTCTGGAAATGGCCATGGCAAACCAGCTGTCATCATATATGAATGCAAACAACTACCTCACAGGAACTCAATTTGGGTTTCGTCAGAATAGGTCCTCAATCGGTGCTGTGAAGTGTCTGGCAGATTACATTGCTGATGGCTTTGAACAACATCTGCTTACCTCGACACAGTTTTGTGATCTGTCAAAGGCATTTGACACCATGAACCACGGAATCTTTCTGGACAAGATTCAGCATTATGGTGTGAGAGGCATCCCACTCTCCTTGCTTGGATCCTACCTTACAAACCGCAAACAGATGGTTTATTGTGGTGCACAGGTTAGTGGTTTGACCCAGATAAAACAGGGAGTACCTCAGGGATCCATACTTGGCCCACTCCTGTTCGTTATATATATCAACGATCTACCAACAAGTTTAGACTGCCACACAGTCCTCTATGCAGATGACACTTCCCTAGCAGTAAGGCATTCTGATATTGGCGAACTACAGCGTATACAGGATATGATTAAGGAGGATGCAATTTCTTGGTTTGGCTACAACAACTTACGCCTGAATGAAGATAAATCCAAAACAATCATATTCTCATCTCACAGAACCTCACACTATGATGAAACAAACTTTTTGGGAATTACAATAGATAATCGTCTAACATGGAGGAACCATTGTATGGGACTAAAATCTAAATTGCACTCTATCATATTTGCCATAAGACGTATAAAGCAAATAGTTGGATACAAAGCAGCCATACAAGTCTACCATGCACTGTTCCATTCTAGGATGACATACGGTATAGAGGTGTGGGGCACTTCTTGCCATCTGGATGAGGTGTTGCTTGCTCAAAAAGAAGCAATTAGAGCATTGGAGGGGATGAGTTCAATTACTCATTGCAAGCCACTGTTCATGAAGACCAATATTCTAACTGTTGTGGCCGAACTTATAATCAGACTGATACTCGATGTATCAAAAAATATAGCGAATTATAAGAAGAGAGAGAATTGTCATAATTATGATATCCGTAGTAAAAGTAATCTTTCAGTTCCTTTTTCTAGACTCAATACTGGTATGAGGAGAGATGAAGGGCTGAAACTCTATAATAAACTACCGGAAGAGTGGCGCAGATTGGACTCCAGAGGGCTTAAACGGATTTTGAAAGATTTTCTGTTTCAGCATCCACCATATAATTTTGAAGATTTCTATAGAGAGTTAGAATTAATTTTGTTTTGAATTTTCATTGCTTGCCTGTTTGCTATTTGTGACTTACCTGTTATACAGCCTAATAAAGTTCTATTCTATTCTATTCTATTCTATTCTATTCTATTCTATCCGATCGACTCCGTGGGTGTTGAAGTTTTCGCGCATCTTTCAAATTGATCTTGCATTCGGTCTTGTTGTAAATTCGCTAGTATAATGTTGAATTGAATCAGTATTCTGTAACAAAAAAACTTTTTACTGTTTTGAGTTTTTCGATACCTTTTCAGCGTTTTAAAGAAATAACTGTTCCAACATTATACCTTTTTCTGATTGAGTTGATGCTTACCTTGTTGAAATGAGCACTTCCTTTTTTCTTGACATTATATTGTTCGAATTAAAAAATATTGAAAGTTACATTTGAAATTTAACGATAAAATATCAAACACTTCTGAAAAAATTGACTTTGGTAAAAGAACACCTGAACAGAACAATATTGCGATAGAGCCTTGGCCAATTGTTCTCATAAATTATCACTTTTTATAAAAACAGGTTCGGAAAATATCACAATTTTATTGTTTTTAATTTTTGCAGTGTTCTCACAATCTGAGATACGGATTATTGAATAATTGAATAAAAAAATTAAGCATTCTTTTGGTTTTCTCAAACGGATTATAATGAAGATCGAATAAATCTTTACATTTTCATGAACAGAATCTATATAGCCTCAACTATTCCAATCATTGATATTCCTTACATATTCAATTTTCCTTTCAGGAGAGGGTACCAGAAGGAAAGGCACACTTGATTCCCTGTTGGCAACTACATTCTGCAGGTCTCAAGTGTATTTGTCTAGTCAGCTGGCGCATCTTCATCCAGAGTTAACCATGCCCATGTTCTCAGGTATTTAATATTTATAATATTTAGCTATTCTTCTTCTTCTAATAACATTCGCAGAAAACGAAACTGCAATCTGGTGAGGCACTTTGATTAGTGAAATGTGCGATATCAAAACTTATACTTGTAAACTTGCACTCAAATCAATGTAATGAATGAAAATTGGTATTTTATCACAGTTTTTAAGGAACTTCATCAGGTCAGAAATTACCTAACACATGAAAAAACAATGTAATAATAAGAGATTTGTAACAAAACTTACATCCAAGTCACAGGGTTTCTATTGAAAACTATCAAAAAAGATATGATTCTTTAAATTCTGGCTAGCGATGGGATGTAAAAAGAGACGCCTAAACCGATAGCAGAATATTCATTGCATATTGTGGAAAAGCAGCAATTTCATTCATCATATGTAATAAAATGAAGTCGCTCTTTATGTATCAATAATTTGTATTGAATATATTCCCGGATACATTTAAAATCATTTTACTCAATTGATTGAAGTCTCCCCACTTCAATATTCAAATACTATATATGCACAACGTCAAAAGAGTCTTGTTGAAGAAGTGTTTTGCTAAAAACAAATTATATTTATTAAAGTGCCTCTAGCCTAGTGGTTAAGGCGTCTGTCATGGACTCGGCAAGCCCGAGTTCAATCCCGAGTCTAGGAAAGAAATTTTCTAGGTAGACCGTAGTGAGCCACCATTCCACTGTTGGGTCGAAAATTAACAGTGTCTAATGTGGCGTAAGGACTCAGTAACAAAGCCTACAAAGAACACAAAGTATTCTCCTAACTCGCACAAGCTACAAGCTTCTGAGGGGTCTCCTCGGGAGACCTAAGAGTATAATCGTAATCAAAGTATATCTGTTAGTAAAAGAAGTATTTTCCATATACATATACAGACTGGGCTATCAGTTTATGTCCTCACGCACGTTATACAATTTTCAATAGTTAGGAGATATTATTATTTCAATGAATTTCCAAGACGTGTGCCACCGGCATTGATTTTGATTTTTGAGCGCTCGTTCTACAACGATTAAACAATAATCTGTAACTAGTTATGAATTGGGAAGTGCTTTCGTTGGGACACCCAGTATATAAGGGATTAACCTTTTGCTCTTCTCTGCCAAATCCCAATCACAAATAAATGGATATCCATAATTAAACCCGCTCCCTTGCAATCACGAAAGTTGTACGAACTTCGGAGGGGATTCCGTCAATTTATTATTCTATAATAAAACTTCGTCATCTCAAGTCCAAAGCTTAACCCCAAAACCCATGAACTTTCAAATGATGACGTAAGTTTGAAATGATGAAGGCAGATATCGGGATCAAAAATGACATAAAATAAATGTAGAGAATAGTATTTTTGAGTTTGTTCGACTCGGGTTTATAAATGAAGAACGTGAAGGATCATAGGAGTGTTTTATTGGTTACTTGTATTCAGATTTTTATGCTGGAAACTTCTTCGAAAACTTTTGGTTCATAGATTTTGACTAAATGTCTGTTATTATAAAATTTTGATCCGAAAATGACCTTAAGATCACAGATAACAGAAACACTAGATTCGACACTTCCTTAGACGAAGCTGACATACTATTTTAATTCAGCTTCGCAAACACGAGTAGCGCTAGTGGTACTATTTTTTGAATTGGGAAAAGTAGAATTCGATAGGTGGCGCTCTGAAATGTCAATGTCATCTTAGCAAGGAGTAAAACATAGATGCATAGAATACCTGGTGTTGGAACTGATTAGATTTTGTTTAAGACTTTCTTGTCGATTGATCATGTGATACTTTGTGCGGCTTTTCATTTCTCCCGAAAGAGGTCGCGCTATTATTCCATAAAGATTTATGACATTCGAAATTGTTTTGAAGTTTTGATCAGAGACAACTGTCATTGTGTCATTTCTCTAAAAACATAACATAACCTATATCATACTGATCATCGCGCCACGACCGATGAATATTGCGGATTATTCCGGAAGTAGCACAAAATTTCAATTGTTTTGATCTACAAATTTTGTTCACGATTTTTACTTAGGAGTCGTTTCACCAGGTATTTCTATGCATCTATAGTAAAACAAATCAGATGCCGTATAAGCCCTTTGATATTTAAGTGGTTTTATTTTGCTGTTTTAGTTTTTTTCAGTGTGTGTTTTGTGAAAATTTTGGTTTTTCTTTGATTGTGCTTTAGTGCTTTGTATTGTTAAACTAAATTTTGACTCCCAATATTTTTATTTTTGGAGTAATAGGTATGGTTGATGTTTGTGAAAAGTACAACAAGCGTTCAATGAACTGTTTAGTTTCAGGTCTGATTTCGTGTTTTTATTTCATTTTTGATATAGTCATATCTGCAAAAGTTGGAGGGAAGGTACGTTTGTATTGAGTATTATTTGAAATTTTTAATACCGACTTATTTTCTCTTCGTTTTCTGGAACAAACTTCGTGGCTTGACTGTGGTAGTTTTAAAGAAGGTACTGCATTTAAAAGAAGATACTTTTTTTTTACTAAGACCTGAAGAATATGTTACTCATTTATATATTGTTCACCTTCAGAAATATAAACTATACCATCCACTATTAACTTATAACTATTACACACTTGGTACTAACCTTGACTAGTCTTCCCTTTTAAAATGTAAGGAACACACGGACATACTATCTGTAACTGGTTTCCCCATTTTTAGTTTCATTGCCCAAGCCTTTCTTTGAGATATATTTTCCATAACTCCAAACGCATTTTCAATATTTACCATTCTTCCCATGGGAGGAAATTTATGGAAAGATAAATCGGGATTTTTTCCCTTTACGGCTAGTGCAACCAAATACAGAACAGTTTCAATTATGCAGCGACATAATTCAAAGTATAAAACTTTAAAAAAGGTACACAAAAAATCAAACTTGATCTGCAATGAAGACAAAAAAACAGAATAAAAACAATGCAATACGAATTATTTTACTCCTTGCTTCAATTACATTTTTTTCCGCCAGAGGTCTCATTGAATTCTACTCCGCCCAATAACGATCATGCGTATTCTGAGGATCTAGTTAACCTGTGTCGTGATCCGTGGAATCAGTCATCTGTCGTTTGAAATTCAAAAATTCAAAATTCAAATTCTTTTTAGTCCGCTTATGAATACAGACCCTCGTTTGAGTTTGGTGCTTTTGGTTGATTTTTTCGTTAAAAGTTTATTCAAAAATGGGAAAAGTTAGGCCGTGTTGTATACCCGAGTGTAAGGACAGAATAAGTCAAAGACATCGTTTTCCTCAACCTAGAAGGAATCCGGACTTATTTGAAAAGTGGATTGAGATTTTAAAGCTTAACATGCCGGACAATTTGAGTGATGAAAACATTTATAATAGGTTTTATGTGTGCCATAGACATTTTTCACCTAGGTTCCACAAAGGGAACTTATTGACCCAATCAAGATACAAGCTCTGATTTTTTAACTACATGCAATTTTGGTGTTTTGTGGCTTTATGGAGGATGTAATTTTCGTATGCTCATCTATTTTCATTTTAATTTACATGTAATTTATTTGTATTTTCAATATTTCTTTCAATTATTTACATGTATTTCCCCATTTATTCTTTCTATTGAAATACTATGTGCTGAATATATAAATGATAGGCATTTGTGCGTTTCATTTGTTCATAAAGATTAATTGAGATAAAAGAAACAAAGGATACATTTTGAATTTCCCGCCAAGTTTTTTTGCTACTTAATAAGGGTTCGCTAACACCAGGGGGCGTTCGAAACAGTATTTCGGAGGTTTGAACGTCAGTGTCTCATCTATTTAGTTCTGTTATCTGTGCCTTAAGATATTTAGGTTCGACTCACTAATGGAGAATCCGTGATCAAATTCTATTCTGTCCGGCCGGCCTTAGCTACGTCATACTTGTAATTTGCAGGGTAGGTGCTGAATGCGCCGGTTGAATTCGTTAATGAACAGAATGAGTTCAATGGTTTCAGAGTTATTAATTTTTCAAATTTTATTTTCCGAATATTCCAATGCCAATTTTCCTTACTATAACTTCCGTGAAAGTATCACGACAAAACTGCAGCACGTATTCCGACGGTTTGTACAAAATTTGGGAGCTCAATTTTCAACTGGGGGTAAGTTTCATCACGAACGGTTCAATAAATCAGAAAATACAGCCGTTCGATTGTATTGTTCTCTTTTCAAGCATACCTCTAGGTATCACTACCTATCTTTATATTCGAGATCTTGAAATCGGCATTTCATCGATAAATGGCTGCACTGGCGGACACAGAAGGGGGGGGGGTATGCCCCCCTTCCCCCTTGGACCTCGAAAATTGACAATAATCCCTTTATTAGTAGTCCTATAACGTTGGTAAAAAATTTCTATCTATTCATGGCCCCCCTTAATAAAATTATGCCTCACCCCTGAAAAACTGTCTGGATCCGCCAGTGAATGGCTGTACATTACATCAGACACATAACTTTACAGTACACTAGTACAGTGACCGAAATTTTTAGTAAAGAATTTCCCACTTGCGTAAAACCGTGGAGCACATCTACTTTGACAGTATAACAACTCTAGATTCGAGAGTTTATTGATTTCTGACGATTAATTCTAGTTGCTTTAACATTTTCAAGTTCGAGGCATTTTAAATAATATATTTCTTTCAAAATTGAATTAAATTCTTGAAAAAAGAAATCTGATTTTGAAAAAAATTATCACATTAAATAAAATCTGTGTTCAATTGATTTTTTTAGAAATTACATACCGATTCAACACTGCTCGATCGGATATAAGACCTATGTTATTAGAGTACATTCTGCCCTGGTTGCATAATATGGAATTGGTCGACCCCAATGTACCCCCTCAATATTATCAAGTGAGTAATACGGCATAAACAACTAACAGAACAATTACTAATATTGTTGGGTTTTAGTATTATTCTAGTGAAAGCGGAAGAACCAAAAGAGACGGATGGGGTTCTTCTGAAGCTACAGAAATGGTTCTGAATAATATGTTCTACCTTACAGCAAAGGTAAATGGAAGAAAGATAATGCTGAAACAACATATTTTTACTGATTGAAATATACAAAGTTTATTTCCGATTTCTCTTTGAAAAATCTCATTAAAAGCATTTCAGAATCCAAACAAAAAAATTGAAACAGAAGCTAAAATATACAGTCTAAACGGGTATCAAGTACAAAATTTGTGTTAAGGAAAAACATTCCTCACAAGTTTTTATATCCTTTCAATCAAAATTAATCCAATCAAGCGGGAATATAGGACATATTTTATTACTTTTCCTTTTCAGTTTGGCGACTACCACCCTAAAGAAATTGAACTTGTGTGGAAAACATTGTGTTCTTCTTGGCCAAATAATATGAGAGTTATTATACGATATCTTATTATCATTTCCGGAATGGCTCCTACAGAACTTCTACCTTATGTGAGTATTTAACGGATTATAGAATATTCTATAGTGCATTGCATTATTGAATTGTTATTATATGATGGGTCGATTGGCTATGAAAGAACCTTTCAGAACTGCGACCAGATTGATCCTTTGTTCTTATAACCTGCTGAATCAATTTCCGAGAAGATCCTCATAAATCTTATGATCTTCCTGTCGCAATCGCATCATGAGAGTCAAGAGTCGGCTTGCCTAGGTGTAAGTTTTTGAGCCAGGCAAGATCCGGCAACTTGTACACCATGTGGCGGTTTCTTCCTCCGATTCACATAGCCTTCAAATTTCGTCTGCCGAGTCGCCCATTCGATACAAGAGGTACTTATACCGATAATGCTCTGTCAGCATTCCCACAATACATCGAAGGTCTATCCGCTACAGGGGAGTGTCATTTTTTGCATCTTCCATTGCTGTATAGCTGCCCTATAAAGGTCTTTTTCGAAGAAGGGTTCAGGCTCAACAGTTTTAACCTTTGATGCACTCTTCGCAAGTGCAAGATCATTATCCTCAATGCCACAGTGAACTGGCACCCATGAGAGAGTTAGTGCATTGCAAAATAGGTGTATATTATAGTTTAATCGACAAAAGTCAGTCAAAAATATATGTTCAATTACCAGAGATGTGACTTATCTGAGATACAAGTATCTGAAATACAGATACAAGATACAAAATACGTCCATCACATCTTTTCCAATTCATTCACATTCTGAGAAATACGCTAAGAATGTAGAAAGGGCAACATAGTGTTGACTTGGAACATAAATATATTTTGAAAAACGTCATAACTTCGATACAGAGTGGAATGTGTCAAATTTTCAAGGCCAGAGCTGTGATTTTATAATTGTGAATGGAGTATATTTGTATCTTGTATCTGAAATACTTTTTTGAACATGAATTTTGTATGTTGTATTTAAATACCTCTTCTCTGGTATCTTAGTATTTTGTAGATACTTTGTTTGCTAAGATACTTTTAGTAATAGATAACTGATTCTATTGTGGCATCTTAAGCGTCTTTTGGGGCTAAATTGATAGATGGCGTGGCAATTATTTCTTTCTATAAATTGTAATCGGCTACGCCCCTTGCTTGATTTGTGTTATTTTCAAATTATTATTCCACATCTGTGTTTAAGGAAGACACGTAAATGTGTGGTCGGTCGTCCGAAGCTATGAGAAGATTGAGTCTTTTCTTGAGCTTTGACTTTTTCTTAACACCATTCAACAGTAAACAGTGATTTTGCCAATCACTACACTGCCACAGTTTGTAAACTGTGACACTGCTAAGGCCAAGGGCCAGTTGCATAAAACTTAAATCTGCAGTTCAACAACTTGTTGAACAAACTCTTGAGAACAGTCTGAACTGGTTCGCAAAAGCAATTTCAAATTTGCTTCTCTATTTCGCGCTTGCGCGTATTATACGCGCAAGCGCGAATTTTTCTTCTTTTCATGTCAAAAAAACCTTAGGGGAAAAGTAGAATTCGATAGAATGACATTAAGCAACGAGTAAAACAAATCAGCTGCCGTAAAAGCCTTTTGATATTCAAGTGGTTTTATTTTGCTGACACAAAATTAAACAAAGATAGTACGAATTTACGGTGATTACGTTGACTGGCATATAATACAAAAACAATGCAAAACAAATTAGAATTAGTTTTACTCAAATCTCAATTGGAACATTGACTTTGAAGATATATTACCCTTGTGTCACGTTTGTGAAAAATAAACTTTCTTTAAATTTGTTTTTGTTACAATATTTATTTTCCTTACAAGTGCGGGAAGTGATACTTTCCCGCACGTGACTGCAGTTAATCAGAACGACGCGAAGCGGAGTTCGGGCAAGCAGTCAAGTACGGAAAAGACACTTTCCGCACGAGTTAGGAACAATATTTTTTCTACAAGCGCTCATACGAGATCGATTTTATTTCAACACACTGATTAAATTCGATTTGATATTTATATTCAAACAATTTCATACTAATGACAAATGTTAATTCACATGAAGTTTCCATAGTACCCACTTTCCCGCACTCATTTTAGTTTAGGTGTCACTTTCCCGCACTAGTGGAAAACTCGTTTTTCTGCACTAGTGCGGGAAAGTGACACTATCTAAACTAAAATGAGTACAGGAAAGTGGGTAAAGAGTGTAAAAACGCACGGTCGTAGAAAAAAAGTATTTTATCTATGAAAAGTATTTGAAAGATACATATCTTGTATCTAGTATTTCAGATACCATTCCAGAAAGTTATTTGTATCTGGTATCTGAAATACTTAATTTCAAAGTATTTTGTATTTCAGATACTTTCTTTAAGGTATCTTGTACATCTCTGTCAATTACTTTCTTCATAGAGAAAGAAATTTGTTTTTCGATTTTCAGGCGAAACGAGTTGTTTTGTATTTAGCGCGTGTTCAACCAACTAAATTATTTGATGAGATGATGACGGAACTACAGACAGTAGAATCTCTGAATTTTAATATTGAAAGGACCGAAACACCACCTTTCTATCGCCTTACAATGATGAGGAAGACGTCGAGCCATTCAGACGGCAATACTGGCCAAGTCGATTCAAACAGCAGGCACGATTTGAGTGAGTATATATAAACAAATGGAAACCCCCAAATGCTCTCAAAGGATGCCTTTCTGCATTTCTTGTTTCTTTAGATGTATCGAATTTCCATTAGTTTTTCAGGTATTTCACGTATTAATTTTCATTTCCATATCATCAAACTTTGGAGATTCCCTTAAATAAATTTTACAATTGCCTATAATAACTCAATTTTGCAATTTAGGCGTTGAGAAAGGTACAATCCATACAAAACGTCATAGTGGTGAAGATCCTTCCAAAGCATCCCATGTACTTGGGGACTTTGCTATGGAAAAATGCAAAAATCAAGAAGATATGTATTTGCCTTCAGACGAAGTAAGTTTTCCTCTATTCAGTCACAAACTCTTTTAAGTATCCTAATTTTTATCTATTTCAGAATCCCAATCAAGAAAAATGTGATATGCCCATACCTCAGCCACATCCACTGCCCATGCCTGAATATGGTGGCTACTTCGCCCCTTTATCAGACTATTTACCAGACAGTTCCCAACCTATCTCTAGTTTCCACAGGTGAATACCATTTATTGCTTCTGAAATTTTCTGAGAATTATATAGAAAAAAGATTTTCATCATCTATGGGAGTTGCGATCTATTTAAATGAAAAGCATTAAGAATATTCTATCCAGTTTTTTTCAACATATACATGTACGATCGTTTTTTATAGTGCTCAAATCTGCGTTCTACTTAATAATATTAATACATCACGAATTTTCCAGATGTAATATAGGAGTAATGCTACTATGTGATGTGGTCATTGATGGTTTAGAATTGGATTGGACGATTCATGTACCACTCATGCTTCATGTTTCATTTTTGGGTCTAGATCACACCCGACCATTAGTACACACACACTGTAAACAGCTATTGCTCAATCTGCTGATTGTTATTGCCCAGCACAATGACTATTTAACTGTCGCCCAGATACTTCTGACGACTAAAACAGAAGAACTTGGACTAGGATTATCCATTCCTTCGTTGTCTGTTATTGATCACAACTACACTGGTAAGATTGAGTAGATTTAGTTTTCATCTCGCTTCAAATTAGTATCAGTCAACATACCCTATTGAAAAATGTCGTGTGTTATATTTTGGCATGAAAATTCCTTCAAGCAGACTCCTTTGTAATTGATATTAAAAAAAACATCTATTCTCTATTGACATCCAGGTCATGGTCGTTGCAATAGTATGCTTTTCAAGTGGAATTCGGTTGAGAGTCCTAATTGTGAATGTGGTGAAGCAGAGGAAACTATTGATCACCTAATTAATAGTTGTTCGATTTATAAATTTCAAGATGGCATTAGAGCCATACACAATGTAACAATTTCATTTTTGCAATGGATTGAAAATTTTAGATCAATTTGATGAAATTCATTATGTTATAAATTGCATTCTTTTGTCTGCTTCTGCCTTTTTTTATTTCAGATTGGAGTTTTTTTTCGGGTGTTTGGAAATCCTACCTCCGAAGAGCCGTTTGGATAAACGAGATGTCCTTCAATATGTTATATTCAGATATTTTCGCACTACACAATTTTATTTTATTTTTTTTACGGGGAGACAGGGTTTTTTCGGCTGAGGTTTTTCCCTGAGCTCTAGTATCATACGCAGAATGTTATGGTATCCCGTTTTTTTTTAACCTCAGCTAGGACCTTTTTGTTTCACTATATATTGTATTATTTTAGCTCTCTAATTCAAAAGAATATATATATATATCCATCACATTTGCGTTTATCGATAAGGTAATCAATATTTAGAATTTTTTCAAAAATATTTGATACTTTCTATGTTTTTCTGCACTAGATGTGGTTGAAAGAATATAAAGAGACTTTGGATTAGACTACAAAATTCTTGAAGAACATATGTTGTGAAAATGACAGCATCAGCATTTATTATCATTTTCTTGACTCCGCATTATTATGATTATTTTATGCGAAAATTAATCAAACAGTTTGATTAATTGCTGTTTGTTTCAGTATGACTGTTTTCATTTATTTCCAGAGGCAGATCCAGTATTCGATGCTTTTTTGCGTTCCACGAATCATCCACCTGAAGTAGATCCTAGTAAATTACCCAGTGTTGGTCCTCCTTCAGAAAGTGAAGAACTGAGTAAGTATTATAAACTTCTGATTCAAGCACTGGTTTTCATTGTGTATAATTTTTTTTCCTGAAATATTAACAAGAAGTGATATTTGATGAAGTCCTCTAATACCGGAAATATTCTTTAGTTAAATTAGCTGGCAAGGTTTTTGGCTTACGCAGCAGAAGTCTCTGCCAGCGCATTGCTCTGAATGCCTCTTGCTCCCTTTTGACTTTTCTCTGTGAGTAAGAGTTTTCCAATTAAAATAATCCTTTTTGTTTATTTCTTCGAAGTCTCTTCTATCTCACTCATCGCATTTTTCAACACTTCATTAGAGCTGCAAAATTGCTGTCAATAGAAACATCCCACTCAACGATTTTCCTCTTCATCATAGAACTTATAGTACTATAAGTTCTATGCTCTTCATTCAAGTAACACTTGTACTTTAGCTACTACTACTACTAGCTGAGTATACTTCATTGAAATGCATTGAAAACATTAATATTCTGATTTTTTTTCCATATCTGTAAATTCTTGATTCATGAAAGTGTAAAATTGAAGTACCCAAACATGGCATGTATTCATTCCTTGGTAAAATCATACAATTTCCCAATTATTTTCCCTTCCCCAAGCTGGGTGAAATGTTAGTCTATGCAGTTCTTTAAGATTTGAACCAAATTATTGGCAGACCTTGAAAAAATTGGCACAGAATTGGTTGAGTGACTTTTAAATATCTCTAAATTGAGGAATCGTGGAGATACGTAATTTAATACTCAATATTATTTTTTTACTTTCAAATTTGTCTTCATATGTTGATAATGATCATTTTTATGTTTTGCATGATATTTTGCATGACTGCTTGAATTTTACATTTAGAATAGAACGATTCAGGATGCAGACTCTGGTTATGTTCATTCCAATCCAATCTATCAGTTTTTCTGCATATAAAAAAGTAGATTCGAAGTCAGTATGGGATACTGATACTTTCAATTTAATTGAAGGGGCATCATCTAGGCTTCGCAAAATTTTTGAAAGATTTGCAATGGATTATTCCGACGAATCTTTCATTATATATTCGAAATATCCGAATCGCAAAATGGCATTGAAATGTGCACGATGTTTTGATGACTATACATGTAGTATTTATTATTTTATGAGTGCAATTTATGAATAAATAATTCGATCAGAGAAGGCATTTGAGGTTGTGTGCATATTTGGTTTATTTCATATATGTTAGTTTTTTTAACAATTATTTAATTACGTTTCCATACGTGGTTAACAGATATGACGTGGAATATTATTTAGGAATATGATAATACAGATCATTTTCAACAAAACATATTCTTCATGAGATATTAATTTTTTGTAACTTTCCTTGTCTGCTTCAGAGGAGATCAATAGGTACTCAGTTCATCAAAATGTCGCTAAAAACACTTCAAAATAAATATAAGTTTTGGCAAAAGATCGAGGCTATTTAGACGTTTATCATTACGGCGTCAACATTCCTCTTGTCCTCTTGCAACAAAAGTTTACGTGTTCTTGCTTCTTCTCCAATATCTATTCATTTAGGTACTTGTAATTTGACATACATCCTTTCTCGTTGGGACATTATGTATAAATAATTCAACAGGAAGATATTGAAGTGTCAGATTTTTTTTAAATACCAATGACCCGCAACTGCTCTTGCGATAAAGCCATAGTTTCATTGCCAGTATTGTATATGTCCTTGAGACTTCAAAAACTTGGCAGTTCAGCATCGCTAAATAGATATTATAGATATTTACTTTTTATAGCTGAATCCGAGGAGGAAACATCTGAACAAGTGGGCAAGCCGCCTGATGTGAATCTGACCACTTCGTCATCCACAACGCCAAAGTTAGAACAATCCCTTCCGAATATCATAAAATCCCTCATCGCTTTCCTGGCGAAACGCAACGACGATAATCCGTTATGGAATTATGAAGATATGACCGCGAAAGTCTGGTCTATAAAGAGCGCCGAACAGATGGAGACTTTACTTCAACATGTCGTAAGAGTGTTCAGGGAATCGTTACCCTTGGGACATGTGAACGAAAGGTGGGCTCAAACCGCACTACAGTTAGGATTGAGCTGTTCCTCCAGACACTATGCGGGCAGGTCTCTGCAAATTTTCAGAGGCTTGAAAGTACCAATAACGACTCGGATGCTTTCTGATATTCTAAGTAGATTGGTGGAGACGGTTGCTGAACAAGGCGAGGATATGCAAGGTAAAATCACTGATATTTGAATTCAACTTGTAGTTTATTTCACCATTACAAATCACGACTATCGGTAGAAGTGGTCTTGACTGTGTGATTTTCAGGTTATGTAACTGAATTACTTCTCACTTTGGAAGCGGCAGTGGATTCCTTAGAATCAGATTTCCGACCCATAGATTGCATGAAAGAGTTTTTCAAATCGACCCCTAATCTGAACAACAAGGAAACAGCGTCTAAAAAGGGTGTTAACGAAGGTCAATCCAATGTGATACCTCAGATATTTTATCAACTTCAGGGCGGTCACGCTAGAAGCACCAGTTACTCGGTTTCATACGGGTTCAAAAAGTCCACTTCCTCCCCTAACGATAACAAGGATAGGGGAAGAAGTGGTCACGAGCCCGATCATAAAATACCGCTCAATAAATTTGCATCGAACTTGGCGAGATCAAGATCTGCTCAAAGTTTGAAGATGTTAGGAGACTCAGCTACTCAGGACGATAAGATGACCATTTTGGCTCAACTGTTTTGGCTAGCTGTGTCGCTTCTAGAATCTGATTACGAGCATGAATTCTTGTTGGCCGTCCGTCTACTGAAACGCGTTCTGCATCGGCTTCCTTTGGATAGACCTGATGCTAGAGATAAAGTGGAGAAGCTTCAGCAGCAACTTCGCTGGACTTCTTTTCCAGGAGTCCATGCTCTTTTGCTCAAGGTATGTGAATTTTATTATTTGCTCCAGTATGATCCTCAGGAGGGATAGCTGTCTGTGAAGAAAGCCTCTGGTTCATGTTAACCTTGTCTACATTTTCTTCTTAATATTCCAGGGTTGCACTCATCCAAACACTTATGAACCAGTCATGGAATTGCTATCCCAGCTAACTCTTTTACTCAATCTATCAGTTATTGATCCCTCACAAAATATTGCGTTCCCCATGAACGTCATAGCTCTCTTGCCTTATCTCTTACTGAATTATGAGGATGCAAATGAGTTGTGCATTCATGCTGCTGAAAATATCGCTCAGGTAAAAATTTTCAAAATCCTAAAGTCTACATTTCATAATATCTAGATTTCTATTATTTCCTAATTGTTTGATATATTTATAAAGTGTGTTTTATTTACATCAGGTTAGCATTGAAAAAAGCAAGAAGCTTGAAAACCTTGGTACTGTGATGAATCTCTACAGTAGGAGAACATTCAGTAAAGAAAGTTTTCAGTGGACAAAATGCGTGATAAAATATCTATATGATACCTACTCATATCTCAGCCTGAACATGCTTACTTTTTTGGTCGAAATATTGGAGAAGGGGCCCAGTACACTACAGCTGGCTGTCTTGAATATAATCCACTGCATGTTACATTACGTGGATTTGGCTTCGGCAGCTTGTCAACCAATAAACGCAGACCTCTTGAGGGTTATCGTCAAGTATATAGATGGCATTCATTGGAGAGAAGCTCTTAAAATACTGAAGCTGGTCGTTAGTAGGTCTAGCTCCCTAGTAACCCCACCATCGTCTTCATATTCTCAGTGGGAAAGCTCCTATTCCTCAACATCGCATGTCAATTTTGGAGAAGATAACAGTTTTTCCAAAAAAGAGCTACCAGGTAATCCAGTTGCTATTTTTTGAACCGAATTTTTATGAAAGGATATAATAACAAGTAAAGTGTTAATGTCTATATGAATGTATGTATAAATATTTCCATGATTCGAGGATTTAGATCTGAAATATGGGAGAGTTCCATTTCTTTTCTTTACAGGTCGTACAATGGACTTTACATTCGATTTATCACAGACTCCAGTAATTGGTAGAAAATATTTGAACACTAAAGAAGAAGCTACAAATTCTTCTAAAGTAGCTGCGACACCTAGACGTTCTTGCTCTCTTAGCCCTGCTGATATTGTACCCCAATCTGGTTGGAAAAGACCATGGATGTGCCAGGTAAAAATAATTTTCTAAATGAATGTTACCACTTCGTTTCGTCAAATTGAAAATGATATTAGATTGGGGTTTTATCTTTATATAGTTCATCGTTCTGCACTGTAAAAATCTCATTGAATAAGTTGAATTTCTAATATAATCAGTGACAATATCCTGTCTCTAACATAGTGCAGATGTTATATTAAATATTGCTCATTTCTTTCAGGGCCGAGTCCGTGAGTGTCTAGTCAATCTCTTAACAACGTGTGGACAACGTGTTGGGTTGCCTAAGAGTCCTTCTGTAAGTTATTGCCTAACAGTGCACTTTCTGTCATTCTGTTTAGTAATGATTTTTTTAAATTTCCTGTTATATTCTAGGTTGATATTTATGTGAATTTCAAGGTAATTAATATTCTATGACCTAAAATTTAATTGCTTCAGTATACATTCAATACAGCATTTGCACCTTTCAAATGTTGATACCATATATACTTTGGGTCATTTTCACAATTTACACTAGATTATAGCTTTATGTACCCCACATGAATCAAGAGTCTTTTCACCCGCGCACTATTTCATTGGCCATGTCTCATAAGTAGTAAAAATGATTCAAGTGTGGAACAAACAGGTTCAAATTCTCATCATTTTGTAATTGAATTATCAGTACTGCACTTCATACAGCTGAGAACATTGTGTTTTAAAGTGGTTACTCCTTTATTTACTCACCGCTCGGATACTCTAGCAGATGAATGAAAGAGATAAACTCACACAACTAACCGAGTTGGTATGTGATGCATTCACTAATAATAATGATAATTATTATTGTTCTTTTAACTCGATAATAAAGCAAAGTTTGAGTCAGTCATCTATCCTTCTGTTCATCATAGAATATTCGTCCTAGATAAATAAAATTTCGGAATGTTACTATGGTGACAAATAATATCCAGGAGTTCCTTTCTATACAGATGGAAAAATTTTGGAACCAATTCGACAAAAAGTAAAAAACGAAATGAAATTGATATCCGGCACTGTTATCAATTTTGAGGCTCTTCAAGAACGAATGCTCACAGAGACATAGCTCCAGCATCACTTTGATCTTTTTCCGCAAACAGAAATGGGCAACTCGTATTTCGTTTGATGAAATTGCATGAATGAGATGAATGTCTGAATGATTGATTCGAACTGAATTATTTCTTCTAGGTTATATTCAGTCAAACTTCCGATCTCATCGAGCGCCAATCGAGCATGGCTTCAAGTACCGAAGAGGTATCACTCGGCAATAACGATGCCAGTGGAGGCTCCCGCAGAGACGAAACTGCCACTGATTTCGGTGTTTTCAAAGACTTTGACTTTCTTGAGTACGAAAGTGAAAGTATCGAGGTATGATTTTTGTAGGCTTCTTTTTTTGTTGAGAAAAACAATTTTGCATTTATTTTAGGGCGAGAGTACTGATAATTTCAATTGGGGTGTGAGAAGACGACCCCTAAGCCAAGGAGACCACCTCAAACATGGAGAGGACAGTGTGAGTGAGCTAACTCCAGTTCTCACATCTAGAAAGGTGAGTGATTCTGTAGAGAATCTTGATAAGCTACCACTAAGGATTCATCACTTTCTTGAATAAAATGAAGCTGGGGTGTTAAATGCTGCAGAATAGTGATGCGACACAATCTTTTTAGTAGCAGTCTCAGGCGGGTTGGGGCATTCCGACCAGTCATTCTTCTTATAATAATAATAATAAAGAATAATCAGGAAGTGTAGCATGACAATCTCTCTTCTCAGAATAAAATTATCGACAACCTGTATCTGATGTTATAATTATCAGGGATGCATGTAAGCCCTGGTGTGACGACTCCTAAGCAAAAAATCGATACATTGTAGGTCAAATCGTCACTCTTTATTGTAGTATTTTGTCTAGTTCTGGAATGATCCGCAATATTTGAAGGTCGTGGTGCGATTGAGGTAATGGAAAAATAGCGCCAGAGAAATAAAAATCAGGACAAATACTCCGATTTTCTTTCGACAAGAAAGTCTTAGACAAAATCAGTGTCCATTCCAGGGTTTCTATGCATCTATGAATTGTCATTCTGTATTTTCAGAAAATGGTTGATGGAGAGTCATCTGATGAAGAAATAGAATCTGAATCTCCTTTAGATGAAATAGTTGCTGGGGCCGAATTCGATAACAATGTTGCTGAAGGTGCATGCGCCGTTTTCCCTCCTACTTTGAACTTGAGGGATCCAATATCTCAGATAATATCTAGTGGAAGGTCTGATACCAGGTAAAATTTGAAATCACACGAATACTTCATTTTTTGATATGAATGATTGATATTATTATTATTATTGTTTTCATATCAATGCTGTTTTCATCTCTATTTTTCTGTTTGTTAATTCTAGAGAGTGATGTTGAGATTTAATTCTCTTATAGTCTTATACCATTCTTTCTGAATAGTGTTCAACATAGAAGGTTCTCTTGATGATATTGATAATGGTTTGTTCAATGGGAGTTTAATTATTTATCTATGGAGTTGCCAGTTTTCAAAATGTTGTATCCATTATTCATCCGATCTGTAAGGGCACGATAACGATTTTTTGGAAATCATTTTGTCCATATAGCACCAGAAATTTCTGCCGTGTTGGGCGAATAGTTTCGGGTATACGCATTTCGAAAATGGTCAACGGATTCTTCATCTGTGAGACCAATCTGATAGTTTAAGAATATTTTCGACTGAAATTCCACTATAACTGGTCCATAGGAAGAAGAGCGCAACAAGGGTTGAACCGTTCGTCATAATGAAGCACAAATAATTCTTAGTTTTTTCGTTAATTCATATATGTCGCCATTTGTTCCCAGTTCATAGGGTCCTCAAATGGAAGAGTCTGTTCTTCTTATTCTCACTACGCTAATAGCTACCAAAATGGCATCCCCAATAGCTGATCAAGGTGCGAACAAATGTAAATTCGAAATATGTTTTGACTATTGATGTAATAAAATGATGATTCGATATGAAAAATGCAACATTATCCTTGAACTTGAATTCTAATTGTTTCTTGAATGCTGGACGAAATATTTTTGTTAGTTTGAACGATTAAAGAATATAGATAGGCTTCATTTATCATTTGATTTTCGAACAATTCCGAAGTAATACAACGTGCATACTGCAAAAGCTTTAAATTCCCAAATAAATGTAAAGTATATGAGCTAATATTTTCCATATTAATATACACTTATAATAGAAAAACTAGTGTTTTGTGGAAAGATTTGTTTGAAAATTTTACAGTGGATCCAGTGCGGGTGACTTGGGTGAAGTTACACCTTGCAATGCGTCTCCAAATCTTGCTGGAATGAATAGACCTCAGATGAGGTTAGATGCACTCGAGAATTACCAATCCTATGTGGATTTATTGCAATCTACTCCAACCAGTCCGCAGTTTTTCCAACAACTACATAAACTAGTGAAGGTAATTATAAATTTTGGTTTTTTTCATACACGAATATATCTAATAATGTCATATTTCTTCATTTTCTTAACAGCTGCAGCATTATATTTCTAAAAATTTCACTTCACAGCTTGTCTGACAATTTTTGTAATTACGCAGTCTCAAAAATGTTATGTTGGTGATAATTTCTTGCAATATTGGGAGTGGGTTTCACTGTTAGCATCACATACCCATTTCGAAAAAGTTCCGTGCAAGTGCAATATGGGCTCTAGCTAGTCGACCAGCGCGGGGTGTAGATTTTCCAATATTCAGCAGGACTAAAGAATATTATCCTTCCTTGTATACTGGCTACCGATTATGGGAGGAGATATATTGAAAGTATTGGCTCCTGGATGAATTCTTGAATAGTTGTCGCGTGCGACTGATGTTTTATTTGTGCTGTTCGACTAGCTGAAGACTGGAAATTTGATTCCAGATCTGTTCAAGTTACTGATGTGTGGTGGAATAGTTGTGTTGGTTGTGGATTTATTTCTATGAATTTTGCTTTTGGAATGGCTAAGAGATAGTGTCACCAACTGAATTGAACACATCTTTGTATAAAGGTCCATATTAAAATGAGTTATCAGAAATTTCATATTGGTACCTCGTAAAAAAATAAATTTTGGCTTCTTTGATCATTGAGTGAAATGGAAATGAAGTCTGGAATAAACAGGAATGAAGTCAGTCCATATAGGATACATCTTACTTCCTAACTCAAACAAAAACAAACCTAACGAATGGTCCATAATAGACTTGAAAAGAGACATATTATTAAAAATTATGGAAAAAATATATTTTATTGTTTGAAACTAATGTTCTATTTTTCTTCTCGTTTGCTTCAGAAACCTCAATATCTATTCAATATCATGAGGTGAGGATAATATGTATGCACATAGTATCTATCAGATGATATCTATGGAGACAAAGTCTAATTTCTCCCTTATGCGAAACAGAACAAATTCGAATGAATAAGGTGTAAGATTCAAAACTAGGAGTCAAACTTTTCAAGTGTACCTAAAATAAAGCTATTGAAAATATATACAATAATAGCATATTCTAAAACTAGTTGCAGAATGGGCTCCTATTCCAATACGAATGCGAAATTCGAAAACGAGCGACGAAGGAGCGAGTTTTCAAACGCATGAGTGTTGGAATTGCATTCTGCAACGAGTATTAGACGATATTTTCTCTATTTCCGTCAAAATTTCGTGAAATTCAATGAAAAATTCAGATTATACATCCTAGTGACTTTTGTATTGTATCTTGGCAGTTGGTGACTGTTACGAAAATTGACATTTCCAAATTGAAGTGTGTTGAAAATTGATAGGATCGGAAGTCATTGTTGACAAACACGAAACGAAAAATATAACTGAAAACAATGCTGTTATGAGTTCATTACAGCAGTGTTTGTAGTACTGTAATGAACTCATTACGATACTGAAATCGAGAAAAATTTTTTTCAAGCAACTCCATAACTGCAAAGGGCTCATTGTCTATTTTTACATCAAGATCACAAAAATAAGCTGTGTAAAAAAAGAAAATTTTAAATGATTTTAACTTCTGTATGAATATCGTTTGGAACAAAACCCCATTTCAAGACAGGTTGAATTTTTTTTATGATTTCCACGGATTTCAATTGATTCCAATATGGTTCTCATTCTTTGTATAAGGTAGAAATCAGGCTTTGAAGTGTGGATCTACTCTGTTGTATTGTATCGATGTAGATTCAGCTAAAACTGATATTTTAATTGCCATAGTATATAGGTGCAGACATAAACAATTTAGGCTGCAGAAATATCATGAAATAAACCATTTCATTCTACAGATTGATCACAATTGAGTATTGAGAATATTCAACCAAACGAATTGTTTCATCACGTTTGATATACAAATATGCCCATTTCTTATATGAGAGAAAGTACTTGAACTACCTACTTGTTTGCTGAATTAGGATACATAGTTCAACACTTATGAACTTAAACTGCTTTGGATCTACTAGTTTGGCCTGAACTACTGAAACGAATGCATCAGCAAGTATATATATGGGAGTTCGGATCCAGATTCCATATTATCATGTTCTACTAAGAGAATGAAAATTAGTAGAGCAATAATTTATTTTTATACTGGGGTCTACTCTTCGTTCTGGATATAATTGAAAATGGAAAAATACTCAACTGGAGGCTGAAAACTTTCACAAACTCATATTTTCTGAAAATGCGGATTATATTTAGAGTGATGAAAGTTTTATCTTTTAATCTGATTTGTAGTTCCATATAAAATATAAGTTTCATCGGCGAACTTTGAGCCATCTAGTAGTACTTAAACTGGTCATTTTCCCAATATTCTCAGGGAGTTAAGAAATGACCTCATAACGATCATGCTGAATTTGATCTACCAGCTTGGGGATAAGATGCAGCTTCATGTAGTTCCCTTCGCTTTTATTTGTCTCATCATTAATATTTCCTAACATTGATCATTTTAAATTGTGAAATCATAGCTTGAATTTCATGCCCTCTAGTATTGCTTAAAATATGCTTTATCTACTCACAAAATATTTTCAAGAATTCTACTCATTTCTTCAGGTATTGTGATTGATACCTAAAGTGAGATGTATAACTTTTTTAATCATATGTGTAGGACTCATACCTGTCAAATCACCTTTGTAATGAAAGTGATACACGATTTATGGGGCGATATTACGCTCATAAAGAAATTTCCTCTTTTTTTCAGACTGTCTGTCAAGCATCATTTGAATCATCTAGAGAAGCTTGTTCCTACTTATCACATTCGTCAATATCCGGACAACCAATAATCAAGCTAATAAATTCGAGATTAAATTCCGTAATCGATTGCATCACTTTCCGAATTATGGTCCCCAATTTGGTATGGTTCAATGAGAATGCTGTAGCGCATCTCAACCTGGGAGAAACTTTGAAATGTGCTATATTGCAAGTTCAAGAGCATCTCGAATTATTCTGCGATAAAAAACAACAACTTACCATGTATTGCGATGCAGTAAAAACCACCTTGAAGTTGGAAATGCTCAGTGGCCAACCATCCGAATATAGAAATGATCAATACTTTATGGATTTGGGAAAATCGATATTTAAATTATATTTTCAATTATTACTGTTAGTTGAAGCTGTCAACAAATTAGTGTGCCTTCTGCACACCACGCTACTCGCTGCTGACGTAAGAACAATAACTAAATTCCTGCTTCAAAATATTTCTTTCATACTTTTCCACGTCCACATAAATATTGGTAATGGTCGTATTCAACCTAAATGTTGAAAATTGTTTTAAATATCCTCGATGACATACAATACGCCTATTCTGTTTTTCCGAAAAAAAAAACATACACTTAGTAGGATTTCATTGATTTATTTTCCCTGCATAGGATTACTGTTGCTTGTGTCTATTGTTTTAAATGTTCTGCTTGGATTCATAGTGTTTGGATATTTTTGTTCGTCAAGTATCCTTGTTTATTCTTATCATATTCCTCGAAAATATGTGCTGTGTCCAGGAAGAAGAAGAAATCAAATTGAACCCACCGGTAACTATCCTAGTTAACCTTTTAGGATCCCCCTCAATGCGCGTAACATGATTTTGGGAAATTTATCTTTTTGAAATTGTAATTATATCCTCATTTTTCTCTAAACAACGGCTTCATTATATAAATACGATTAAAATATTAGTTATATTGCAATTTATCAGCTGTTGTGTTCCTCCTCTTGTTGTAATGTGCAATTGTTACGTTTTTAGTCTTGTACTTCATTGTGCTTGCTTCTGAAGAAACTTTCATTTTTTTCATTTGATATTTGACAAATTAGTTATGGGCGTTTTCTATGTTATGAAAAAGTGGTCGTGGAAAAATTAGATTCTACCAAAAAGTTTATCAATCTCTGCTTAGATGGTTAGTTGTTAGACTTACCTCAACTTACAGAAACATGTTGCGTTTTTCAGTTCAAAGACATGACACCAGAGATAATCACTATAAGAAATGCCCTGGCTAGAACTTTTGAAGATACCGAGGCCGACGGCGGGGTTGCCTCTTCATCAGCCCCTGAGGAATCTGATGAAAGTTATGAAAGAACAATAACTAGATGTTTAGATCGACAAGAATGGACTCGATGTGTGTTATATTTCAAACAACACCGAGAGGCTATAATCAGGGAATATGAGGACATTTGTGACAGAGATGACGATATTCTTACCATCTTGAACATTTACTGCAAACGAAAGATGGTAGATCGGCCTGGTGAGAAAAACAATCATAATTCATCTCTAAAAACAATGTTATTATCACGTTTTCGAAAACAATGCTATCAATTCAAAACTGCAAATTTTCGAATTGTTCATCATTGGTCCCTGAGAAGGTGAATGTCACTTGCTCTTGTACTTTCCTACCCATAACAGGGGTATGTTTAAACGCGAACGGTTGAACCAATCGAAAATGAGAAGTTGCAGCCCCCTATCGTATCGGGAATCTTAGTCTTTCACGTACCTCTAGATGTCACTAAGTCTAGAGTTGCACAGTCAGCGTTAGAGTGAGTGTAATTTTTAGCTCGCAATTCCTCACTCGGGTAAAACCGTGGGTATTATTTTGACTGGAGTTGACGGTTGTGGTTTGAATTCAAAACAAACAAAATTTAAAATCAATGAAGGCAGTGACTTGTTCTTTCGCATTTGAGGTCGCCGTTCAGAGCGAGTAGGAAAACTCAGCCGATAGAGACGCCACCGTGCATTTTATGGAATATATCCATAGAACTTAGATTATCTCTATAAGTTCTATGTTTACCTCTCTAATTATGAATGAAATGAACAATGGCGCTCTGCATCCGAAAATCGCTGAACTATGAAATTAGTGAATATGTGGGTGAAGCAGGAACTTTTTCCCGCTAAAATTTGAATTTGGCTTTTCTCTGCCAATTCCGTATTTCAAGTTGTTTGTCTGAATGAAATTATCTGTAGATTCACTTTTAATCGGAAGTTGAACTATTTTCATCGGTCTTTCGTTTGAAATAAAACTGAAGCATGAGTTGAAAATGAAATAAATCTCAATTATTTCATTAGGAACTCCAATCTTTTCGGAGTTCACCCACAAAATTTCAGTTCTCAAAGTGTAACCATTTTCAAATGCAACTTGAAATAAAAACACACTACATTGAACGCCCACCTTAATAGACAACAATAAACTATATTTGATTTTTATAGGCAATACATTTAAAAGTACGAAATGGGGATATTTCCTGAAATACCTAATTTGGATTGATACTTTTTTTATTGCTTTGAAGGTCTCGCAAGAACATTTTCACGCTGCCACGCCACCTCAATAGTCAATGATCTCTTATTGATAACATTCAGAAACAGAAAACTCATGAAGAGTTTGCATGCAATACATTTTGATGAATTAATCTCTTTTCTTGTTCCATGAACTGATTAGTCAAACCTCCCATTATAATTATAATTAGATAATAGTATAGATGCATAAAAACCCTGGTGTAACGACTCCTTACTAAAAATCATGACCAAAAATTGTAGATCACTACGGCACTCCAGATTGTAGATCGGGTTCTAGTTCCGTAATTATGCGCAATATTTCGCGATCGTGGCGCTATTGTGGCAATGGAAAATAGCGCGACCCCTTTCGGGAGGAATGAAAAGTAGGACCCCCATCACAGATTTTCAATCGACAAGAAAGTCTTGAACAAAATCTAATCAGTACCAACACCAGGATTTCTATGCATCTACAGGCAATTTCAAAAAACGGTGACCTGGTCTCTAGGATAGATAGAAAACTGAAAAATAATTGGGGATAGAAGAGGAAAAAATTTTCTTAACGCCATCTTTATTCAAGATAATGGGAGTTGAAATTCAACAAATTAGACACATTACAATAAAGGAAAGCCCTGAATCCCAATTTTCAAACATGTATATCTTTATCGATGAGGTCTCAGATACGCGACGAAAATTTTTAATTCACATTATGCACACTTATCAATAACTTCATTATTTCTTTGCACGAGCATCGGTTATTTCTTCATAATTTTCAAATCAAAATATTCCGAAAACGGTACAAAGTACATATCGAGTATTTCCAAGAGTACCCTTTCGGTTTTGGTGTATTAAATGATATGTTCACTTCAAATTCTGATCGATAAAGCTAACCTTAAAAAAGTTATGTCCAATATTACTTATTGGTACAAACTACAGTGACAAGTTATCTAGTCACTGTAGTAAGAACTGTGTAACTAGCGCCCTCTATGAGAGTCATATATAAAAACTAATTCATGTGATGTGTCAGGTTCCAAAACATATTCGTGTGAAATTTAATTATAATATTGCCAGTAGTGTTTAATTTTTTTCTTCGTCAACGCCCTTTATCTTGAATACGGATGGCTCAAGTATATAACATTCGAATAAGCAAACCCCAATCTTCAGTTTCCTACCTATGCTAGAGAAGAGGCCACCTTTTTTGAAACACCCTGTATATATCGACCTTCAAATTTGGAAATATATCTTGAAATTATTGATTATCGCTTTTTTATTAAATATAGATCATTCCACCAATACTAATCAACAACCAGATTCATCAGATATTTTTGGGAGGTTATTCCAATTCTCAGCTGCTGCCTCTGAATTAGAAAACACGTTGAAAGATCAACAACCACCTTTATAGAAGACTGCTTATATAAGATAATTTAGTTGAGTATTTATCATAATCATTAATATGTAGGATATTATCTTCACAAATTTATGTTTTGGTGATCAAAGTTATTCATTTTATGGCTAGAAAAATGTTGTTGAGTGTATATCATAATCATTTAATGTTCTTCCCTAAATGTTTATGTTTTGAAAAAAACCCTAAATCCATAATTTGTCATTGAAACACACTCAGAACCATTTTTATTAACAATTTATGGAGATTCTTCAATGTTACTAATTTTTACAAAAACTTACTTTTATATTTACATCTATTTCAATTTCAGATTATAAGTATTGATTCCTTGTATCATGTTTGTATTGTATAATGTTCAATTTTTGTATTTTATTAGGAAGAACAATTCGATATTATCACTCTTTTAATTCAGGAAATATATATTTACATTAATTGCAAATTATACTATCAACTTTATAAAAAATAAAATGTATGTGGCATGGTATCAGTTTTTTCTATTAATTATTTCTTTAAAATCATTTATAGTTTGTTGAAATGCATTTTATACAGAATGATTCTATAGAATCATTCATGCAAAATGGAAGGACTCAATTATCGAAAAATGTGGAGAAACCAGATATTGTGAATATAAATTCACTTTGAATTAAAACACTGAGGACAACAAACCATTTATTTATGACAAAACAACAGGTAAACCAATTGATCTGAAGAAGTATATCATTTATTTATAATAGAGAGTATATAGCTGTATCTACTCTGCTCGAAAAATAATGGGATATTGGTCAAAAAGTTTCATTAATTTTTTTAAAACTAGGAAGAACTATAAAAAAATAGGAAAGTGCAACAAAATATTCAAGAGGAACTGGAAAAATGAAATTGTAAAAAATATCAAAAAGTACAGGATACATTGTTTCATGCTACTGAAAAATTAAATTATTTTGTCATGAAATAGACTAATGAAGCATCGACAAAATCATAACATATACGAGACCATTGATGATAGATTAGAAAAAGTACTCTAATCAAACTGTAAAAAATCTACTTCTAAGCTTGATTTATCATATCCACAACCAAAAATGTTTGAATGAACTGCAGCTGAATAAGCGAAAAAATTTTCAGGACATCATCTCAAAGTCTGTCAATAACATTGAATTGAGTGGTGGTCAAACAATACAAATCATATTTGTATTGCAGGTAGTCTCTGGAAGTGCTACTAGGTCTTATAGATAAACAAGATTGCAAGTTTCCATATCGAAAACACATAGAAATCCTGGATTAACATGTATGTGGAAAAAAAAATTGGGATAATTTTGTCAATCTGCGGCACTCTTGACTTTAGTGATGGGTTTAGTTCCCCAATATTCCACTAGGAACATTGTGGAACAGTGTATGATATGTTTTAGTACCAAAATCTTGATTGCCATGGTTCCTCACTTAGACTTAAGTTATGGTATATAAATCTTTCAAGTGATGAATAATAGAGATTTCATTTGACTGGTATAGAAAAAATTAATCAGAGTCAACACCAGAATTTCTATAGATCTTTGTTGTTTGTATTATAACAGGTTTAAAGGCTTTACTTCAACTCTCATTTTTTATAACAATATAATAGAAAAATCAACAAAATGCATTATCAATTAATAGTAAGTATTGAGCCAGCAACCAACATCTCAAGCATACTCTGTAACTGTAATGGATCCTGAAATTACAATGTCTCACAAGAAAAACAATCCCTTTTGCTATTGGCTGCATTTTCTGTCTTGAATAATAAACTTTTCATGAGTTGTGCATTGTAAGCAAAGATATTCTACTTCTACTTGTGGAATATCTCCGATTGTAAGATTCTACTTTCGGTATACAGAATAAATTTTATAAAGAAACTGGCATTAAAAACAGTGAAATGAGTATATCTACTTCTATAATATTTGAATAAGTATATGTATTTTGTTTCAGATATATGTTAAACCAATAAATAATAACAGAAAAAGACAACCGTGAGCACATTTGAAAAATTCATTGGAATATATTCATATTCATTATTTTTTTTATGATAAAAAACATATTTAATCAAAGGCTGAAGCCTTTTTCGATAATTCTATTTTTGAAGCTCAGAAAATTGCAATCATTCGCACTTAATTTCTCATTCATCACATTGATTCTGTACAGGCACTTAGTAGAAATTCTTATCACTAATTTCACTATCTATTATTGGTTTCCTCTTCTTGTTTTGTGTCTGGATTCTGACGATATATTGGTCTTCCCATAAATGTGGGAGTTTGATTATTTTTCGAGTTACTTATTCTTTTCCTAGCCGCTGGAAAAGCTTCCTTTGCCACCTGATGTTTCATATATTTGAATGCACCATCTCCAGGAAGACCAGGTAATATCTTTGGATAATTGTACCAAACATGGTAAGTTAAAAACCAAGTGACAATTGCTATAACACCACCCAATAATTTCTCAACCATAACATGATAATATAATAAAGTAGTTAATAACATGAAGTCCCAAATTACTTGCAAACAAGTTATTCCTATAAACAGTCCTCTAATATATGGGGTATATTTGTCATAGTTCACTTGTAAATGTTCAAATTCTTCTTCTGACAAATTTCTCAAGGGATTACTATTCACTGATGAATCTTTGATACAACGTTGATACTCTTCTAATCGTATATTGTCTTTTATACCATCCCAGTTCATCATACACTTTGCTTCCTCAATAAGAACTAAGCTGCCATATATTAATATAAATGAATGTCCTGATATATCGAAGCCATTCCATACATGTCCGGCATGTAAGCATGTTCCTTTAGTTCCAAATCCCTTAACCATACATCTGCCAAAATTAGCTTCAATAATATTGAATATTTTGGTCCAAAACCACCAAAGAAATGTTGCAATAAATATCCTTGATATATGATGCTTAGCAATTCTCTGTTTTTGTCCACAACAATAAATGTAGGATGTCAGGAGAAGAAATGGAACTATGAGAAAAAGATTCCATCCCCAAGCAAACTTCACAAAAAATCTGTTGATGAAATTATCAGATCGAGAAAAGTACCATTTTGGTATAGGCATAACATCTGCTACTAAAGATATTCCAAAAAGACATCCTAAGTATACTATTATTTTCAACCTTATTTCTAGGAATAAGATTTTTTTACACAAAAATATTATCATTAAAGTCAATATTTCGAACACTGTTGTCGCTTCTCTCGTTGGTTTTGAACCCTTCTGTTCGATATTTGCATCAGTCATGGTTGGTCGGAAATTCATATTTATTTTTCGCTTTGATGCCATCATCTGATTTTACTTATGTAAGACAATATATGATAACTCATAAGCAGATAATAGCTATTTTTCTTATTATGATTCAAATATCTAATAGTGATAAACAGAAAGCAGTTGTCTCTGACCAAAGGTCATATTTAAGAATTAAACCAACCTCAAATTCTCCTAATTTTTTTGAACCATAGATCAGCATAAATATAGAATTCTGTATCTATGGTTTGAATTTGAACCAATAACCACAGACATGAACAATTTTCAATGTCTAAAATATTTTAGACATCTTTCTCAAAAAGTTCTATGATCAAAACCATAGAACATTTGTTATTTTGATTTGCCGGTTTCATTCAAATTTTGACGTAATTTCATAAAATAAACGTTAGAAAGTCAGTTATTTATTTTCAGTTTTGATTGTAATATTTAATTTTTTGCATTCAATTGCATCTCCATTATTTCAGTTGCATTGCTGAAATTATCTTACTGGTGGAAACCTTAAATTGGTATAATTCTTATATTCGCATTGTTCAATTCTTCAACGACTGGCTGCGATAAAAAAAATGAATAAAGATAGCACTCTGAAGAAAATGAAGGGCCCTGAAGTTAAGATGACGAAAACTGCCCGCATGAGATTGTTAAAAGCGAATCCTCTCATAAAATACCAAATTCAAAAAACAAATGATATTGACACAGCCAAAAATCTGAACCTAGACACAGTTTCTCGTATGAATAAATCGCTTGTGAGTGAACTCAAACCTATTATAACAAATACAAAGGAAATCAAAGTGAAATCCCTAAAGGAAGAAACAAAGAAAAGTCAAATTTTGAAATTTAGAAAAGGTAACAAAATATTGAAATCTTCAAGATGCATTCTTGAAATATCTGTTTTAGGCAATCTGGAACCAAGCAAAGTGAAACCAAATAATAAAATCCAGTTTATTGATAGGAAGGTGGCGAGAAGATCGAAATCAGCACCTCGTCTAAAACTAAACAAAGGTATGAATTTCTCGAAAAACTTTCATGTGGAAAATTATATTTTTGCTTCATATGTTACAATTATTTACTTTCAGATGTTATGCACACAATAATGGAGAACAAAGAAGAAATGAATAAGTCCATATCTGTGGAAAATCTCCCGAATATTCTCGGCACAGAATATTCTTCACAGATCCAATTAGGATATAAAGACTTAGCGGAAAATGAATGTCCATCCAGTCTGATGAAATCTGTGTCAAACCCAACTCCTAGTGCTCCAGTGGATTTAAGGAAGTATGTACCATCTCAATTCATTTAAAATTGTCAAATCTTGGTTGAAGATTGTAATTTATTCTTCGAAACGTGAAAAATGTGTCAAGGAATACCATTTAATCAGAATATTTGGATGTAGGCATGCTTTTTTACTGTACTTGATGTACATAACATAGTCAAGCATCTCGTTTCATAGCATCCATTTGTTTTGTGGAGAATATTTTTTTTGCCTTTGTAAACTCTTCCATTCCTTTCCCTACCAATTTTTTTTATGTTTTTTGTTGAATAAATTACAGGAGACTTTCTGACTGGTTGGAGAAGAAACATAAAAAACCTTCCTCATTTATGCACCTCAAATGTTTCGGTGTGCGAAAAATCGATTTGGTAGAAGAAGAAAATAAGGAAAATTTTGAAACCACTTGCATCAACAGGAGAGGTAGCTTTGAAGATTTGAGAATTGAAAATCCTTTATACAGTGATAAAGATACAACTCTTGCTTTTGCTCCTTCTGATTTGGAAAAAGTGGCTAAAGAGGCAGTCAAGGACTTGATTAATTTAATTTCTGAGGTGACTTTTTCTCATTTTGAAGAAAGGTGTATATTATTTAGTACTGATATGTGCAGCTGTGTGAATGATACTCCATCTAATACATGCTAATAATTTTCTGTTTGAAAATTCATTGATTTGGAAGGAAACTATGCTGAAAATTATTGATTGTTTGTGCAGTACCAAATAATTCGAGAAATCTCACTCAGATCCTCGCACCTAGTTTTTATTGCAAAGAAGAAAAAGTAGTTTTGATTTTGATTAAGTTTGTTGAATATTTTCTCATTTTGGTGTTTGCCTTTATTCTTTGTATTCCTTTAATATTGTCAGGAAAAATATGTTCAGCCTCAGTAGCCTCACCTGACAAGCCATGCTGGATACTTTGCACCTGCCTTCATATATTTAGTGGATAAAAACTTTAGTTACAGAATCACTTCAAAATATTTATCCTTATATTGTAGGGTTATCCCAAAGAACAATGTGAAGCATGGTTGAAAGTGATCCGAAACAGGTGTCCTCAAGTGATAGAAGATCCACAATATTGGGAATGTAGAGCAAGAATTGAACAATTAAGAGGTGACATTGGTTCAGCACTGGAGTGCTATAAAACAGCTGTTGTTCAAGGCGCAGAAGTAAGTATAAGTTACCATCCATTTGAATATGAACTGCGATTTGGATTTAATGGTTAAACAAAAATTGTTACAGGTAACTTCAGTGGAACAATCCCTTGATCAGTTATTAAAGAAATTTAAATTATTGGAAATTGATTCTCCAGCCGACCAAGAAAAGCCCCAAAAAGAAAGAGTGCAAGTAGTGCAAGATTTCAAAAATGTTTTCACCTCTATGATAATCAAATTCGCAATACAGGAGAAAACTATGAAAAATTCAGCAAAAAGTAAACAATCTGAGTAAGTTTGAAAGAAAGAAGGAAAAAACTTCAATATCTGAATATTTCTCTCCATTTCACAGTAAACTTGATCCCTCAAACGTATCCACCAGATTACTGGTAACTCCGGTAAGGAGAAGTACTAGGCTTAGTAGGTCTGTATATACTTCAACACCAGGAACCAAAATTTGTTCTTCTATACAAGAACTGGACCCAGAAGAAAAGCAAAAAATGGTGTTCATGCCAAATGCTGCTTTGTAAGTTTTTGATTCACACAACTTATTTTGTGCTTAGCTTAACTGAAGTGTATAAAATCTTCAGCTAAGGTTTGAATAATTATGAAGAAATATAAATATACAGTTCCAAGTATTCTTCAAACTCCACATTAATTGCTGCATATGAATCGTTAAAAAAAAATTATTACAAAATGTGACACATAAACTGATTGATGAGAGATTATTCAAAAAAATTATTTCCTTTCAATCAAGGGTTTAGATTGGGGATATTCTGAGTTCTAAGACTAGGAAACATTTTCAAGCGATGGGTGCTGGACATTCAAATTGCTGCTAGTATTTGAAGTACATTTGTTATAAGAATGAATTTGAGATTTTTAGTGATGATTGGTAAACTTATCAGATTATTTCAGATACTTGGTAATATTTCTTTAAAAATATTGGGACTAATTATTGTTTGAAATAATGCTAAAATATAAATTTCCATAATTTTTTAAGGTTAGATGTATGAAACCATTTTCTACCTGTATGATGGTGCCTGAAATATATTTTATTTAATTCTCAAATTACGCATATATTCAGACTTTGTGTGACTTCATGTTATTGTATAGATATTCAGGATGTATATTGATATTTTTCAATGTTAATGTTTTATAGTTATAATTTTCAAAAATCTGGAGATGAAATATCATTGAATAAAGTATTTCTTTCCTAGATTTGAAATTTTTTTCACAATCAATTTCATCAAATTCACTCCAATAAGAAGTTTCATTAAAAAAAGTAGCAAATAACCCATAGAATTTAGACTATAAAGTGCAAAAGGTTATTTTAAATATGATAAGAAAGTAAAGGAATTGAATTATTTAACTTAAATTTATACCTTCTTCAAGGCAAATGATTAAAGTAATGGATAATATTTTATATTTTACTCTTATGAATTTTAACAGTATTATAAATATCATTTCTTCTCTGATCACCAACAGGAATTTGTTGCCTAACTTTTTCACATTCTGCAGCATCAACAACTCCATATATAATTTCTTCTTCATGTCCTGCAGCAGCAACTATTTTACCCCAAGGATCTGTTATTTGTGAGTGTCCCCAACTAATATAACCTTTCGTTCCTCTTGCTGGGCTGATCGCAAAAACATAGAGCTGATTGTCATTAGCTCTAGCTCTCTGTATTAATTCCCAATGCATTGGTCCAGTAGTCATATTGAAAGCTCCAGGGTATATGAGGACTTTACATCCTTCTAACCTATACAATTTTGCAAGTTCTTCAAATCTCATATCATAACAAATTCCAAGACCAATTTTTATATCTTTAACACAAAATGTTTCCAAGCTATTCCCGGGACTCAAAATGTCTGATTCTTTGAAAGTAATATTACTAGGTATATCAATATCAAACAAATGCATTTTTCGATATTTTGCTATCAATTGACCCTCAGGATTCCACACTGTACAGGTATTGTAAATATTACGATCTTCTTTTTCTGGTATTGTACCCCCAACCAAATAGATTTGATGTTTTTTCGCATTCTTTGATAACATTTCACATGATGGTCCATTTGGAATTGATTCTGCATATTCATCGAAAAAACTGGTTCCGTATGGTGAATTGAAACATTCTGGTAAAGCTACAAGTTCAGCGCCATTCTGCTTAGCCTCCTCTATCAGAAGAGAAGCATTACTGAGATTTTCATCTCTGCTTTTACCTACGTTACATTGAATCAAGGCAACTTTGACTTTCGTACCCATTGTTTTTGTTATAATTTTTTGTGTAAATTGCTTCGAAATTTCAGATGCAGAATTACGGAATAGCCTGCAAACGAGCATCAGTGTGCTTGCGTAATAGTCTTTATACTCGATAAAATTCAAACAAATCGCAATAATAATCAAAATGTCAAAATGATAACGTATTTGTTTATCAATTTAAATTTCAATGTTGCCAACCAAATGAACTAGGAACTAGGAGTACTCTAGTAGCACTAGCATGGCACTATCATCAAACACTTTGCGTATCCAGCTTAGAACAAAAGGAGCCAATTTTAAAGGTTCCAAACATGTGATAAAAATTGGTCACATAAAGCACAACCCCCTATACACACTGTAGAAGGCTGTGCCTAAAGGAACTGTCGTGGAATCAGGAGCACGTTCATTCTTCTCATAAGTAGATCCATCTTGTTGGTAGATATTCACATTAAGGAATCCAACTAATACAAAAAAATTTACAGCTGTCAAAAAAACTTATCAATATAGTCTAAGAGAAGAACGCATCATTTTTGAGCTCATTTCGACACGATGTCTGTATATTTGAATATTGTGCCGACTATATATGTTCGACTCACTGATCAAGAATCCGTGGCCAAGTTCAATTCCGTCCGACTGGCCATAAACACTCTCGAATGGAGACACCATATTTGTGTTCTGTGGGAGAAACCTAGAAACTCGAAATTTTAAGGGTAGGGTTGGATCTCAAGTGCCGCGTTTCAAATTTCGACAAGAGGTCCCGTAAATATGGCCGCTGAAAATTTTGTTTTCGTAATAATTTCATTATGTTCTGTTGAGAAAATCTTTATTTTTTCTTGAATATCATATTGTTAATAACTGAATAATCTCTTGGAAATTTGAATGAGTTTTAATAATTGTTGTTATTGTTAATAGTTTTGAAAACTGAGACGGATAACAGGGGAACGAAGCCTCACATGCCATTTTCTCTGCTCGGAGGAGCGCTTTCAATTTCCCGCGACTCGGATACGGTGTATTTTTACATACAGGGTGGTCGAGACCGATCAATTTTTATTTGACGAATGCTTATAAAAATGAAACTGCAAATCGGAGTGCCCACGTGACCCCTTTTTCAACACTCGTCATAAACGTGCTAAAATTGAGTAGCATTTCTGTTGGGGGATAATATCAAAGACTGTAATAATATGTTATCGATTGTCCTTTTAATTTAATCCTACTTTCAGAAGTCAATATACTACTGGATCAGGTGAAAATTGAAGAGGGATCTATCCATAATTCGAAGACTGGAAAACTGATCAAGAATGCGCTTATCATTCTTGTAATCTGCGGTTTCCTTTTCAGTGAAAACCAAAACTATTATTCATTTTATCAGAACGGTGACAAAGTTGTGCTGTTCATCAGAATTTTCAGTTTCATTCAGCTCTTGAGAATAAAAATGGAAGAAGTTTTTGAAAAACCAAGTAGCGCAGTTCTCTTCAGACAATTATCAAAAGAATCCGGTCCTGTAATAACAGTATTGGACTCGCCAAATTCTCCGAAGAATCATCCTATAATCGTAGACATGAAAATGAAAAATATTTTCGAAAACAGCAGTGAACGAAAATTTTCGAATGACATAACAGCCCAAACAACCAGTGATCTTCCACCCGAAGTGAGTAAAATCCAAAAATCACTGTTCATGGCGGATTTACAGAAAAAATTGTCTGCTAAACCCACACCCCCTAGAAAACCTAATAGAAGTGATAAATTAAAAGAAACTGCCCCTGTTGAAATAATAAAGCCGAATACGAAACAAAGGCCCAAATCTGTTCAAGACGCGGATAAAAATAAAATAAACAAGTACGATGATGAACCACCCGAATATGTTGAAATGAGGGCACCTGCTATCCCGAATATGTACGAAAACGTTTACTACCAAAGTTTTTCGATTCACGCACAGTCAGACGAACATCCTGTATTAAATGTGGACTTTGAAAAAAGTTCAACGCATGCTAGGCATACCTTGGACAAAGACAATGCCTTGGAGGACAAGATCAAACCTAGAAATGACCACCATAACCCAATTTATGAAGACCTGACGCTTAGATCAGAAAAAATGAATACTCCTGTGGCCTTAATTAAAGGTAAATATTGTCTTTCCACAAGCTAAGAACATTACTGCCCTTCCACAACTAGTTTATTACGTCTGAGACCTAACGAGAGGTCAAGAAAAATTAGAATTTTGAGCGTGATCTATTAAAAGAAAAAAATTACTAAAAAATTTCAATATGTATGAATCTAAGCGCCCAGTTGCCCCAGTTCATTGGGAAATTTCTCATACACATGCACGATCGAATACCTAATCGTTCTGGGAGCCCAGTTCAGAAGGGTGATCGCACTCGCTACGAATTTATTGTGACATTCATTCATAAAAATTCGAGGTCTAGAAGGATGTGTACAAAAGTTGTGCTCGGTAAATGATCACACCTCGGTTTTTTATATTATACTCAATATTATAACAAAAATTCTACAGGCAATTTCCTGAGCCGAAGCACAAAGCTTTTGAATATATCAAAAAGGAAGTCTTCGATTATATGTAAGAGCAAAGACTCCTAATTGTTAAAATTTAAAGAGGTCTTTGCCTTTTGGCAAAAACGTCTTTGGTAAATATTCGCTCTCCGCAGCTCTCAGAATCAAACCACAGAATTCTTCAACTGACAGTTCAGCTGATCCAGCCGACACAGAATCAAATTATTTAATCAAGGAAAACATGGCAACTCTACGTCCTAAATCTCCCAAACCAATAATTGCTAAAAATGAGAAAGAAGAATCGTTTTGGGATAAAATTGGAACATTAGGACGTAAAAAAAGAATCAAGGAAGGTGAGTCAAAAATCTAACGTTTGATGCAAATGTTAGATCTTCTACTATTACCATATATGGTAATGTTGACAATCGCTGCAACTAAAGTTTACTAGTATTTTCCTTTTATCATTGCAGTACAAGAAGTTCAAGAAGAAGGAAAATATGCAATTGATTCTCCAGGTTTTGCCGTTCTACCAACAATATCACCTGAAGACTATGACCTTGGTAACAATCTTTGCTCTACTTCTCAGAATATGTTATCTGTTCATTTTCATTAATATATTTCAGAGGAAAATGAAGAACGTTCAGTTATTATGCCAAAAGCCTTTGAAGATCCCAAATTACGAGAGCTGATACAAGTTTTAATTGATTGGATAAATGATGAATTAGCTTCTCAAAGAATTATTGTGCAAGATCTTACAGAAGATTTGTATGATGGGCAAGTTCTTCAAAAACTATTTGAGATGCTAACAGGGCACAAATTAGATGTTCCTGAAGTTACCCAATCTGAAGAAGGGCAGAAACAAAAACTTTCTGTTGTATTATCACATTTCAACAGGGTAATCAAAGAATTTCACAGTACCATTACTCATTCACAAAAAAATCTGGTTTATTTCAGGTGCTTGGACTTGCTCTTAACCATAATAAGTGGAATGTTGAAGTGATTCATTCTAAAAGTATTGTGCCAATTCTCCATCTCTTAGTTGCTTTGGCCAGACATTTCAGACCACCAGTTCGTCTACCAGAGAATGTATCAGTCTCTGTTACAGTAGTACAAAAATCTCAAGGACAGTTAACACACCGTGTAGTGCGAGAAGTTATAACATCAGAATATTCAGATGTTGGAATGAGATGCGAGAGAGATGCGTTTGATACACTATTTGATCATGCTCCTGACAAATTACAAGTTGTCAAAAAGGTATATTATTTCTTGAAAATTTACTTGATTTCTCTTCATTTCAAACTGAAAAATTTTCAGTCGATGGTCACTTTTGTGAACAAGCATTTGAATAAATTGAACCTTGAGGTAACTGAAATTGAGAGCCAATTCCATGATGGTGTTTATCTCATTATGTTGATGGGTTTATTGGAAGGATTTTTTGTACCTCTTTATAGTTTCTTCCCAACTCCTAAAGATCAAGATCAGAAAGTACATAATGTGTCTTTTGCTTTTGAACTAATGGAAGAAGTAGGTTTAGCCAGACCAAAAGCAAGACCAGAAGGTAAATATAAATATTGCATTTCCTTGAATGGACAAACATAGTTTCTTTTTTGCAGATGTTGTAAACTTGGATTTAAAATCTACTTTACGTGTCTTATATAATCTTTTCAATAAGTATAAGTCACTTCTCTAAATTGTGCCATATTAAAATTACTAATTATTAACATATAAATTTTATAAGCCCATATTCACAATTTTAACTTTTAGAAAAAGGTGCCTTTCTATTTAAAATATATTGAACTAAGATATATCATATTTTAATTTATTGTAATATAATTCATGTATTATTATTCAAATTATTAATACATATATGTATATTAACTATTATATAATAAATTCATTTATCATCTTTATTGTTTCTATATCTTCTGAATGCCCAAATGATTTTGGAAAATAAAGATTTCTCAATATGTTCAATCGTTTTTCCATTGCATCTTTTATATCACAAGTAAGAATAAGGTAGATGTTCTCCTTTCTCTTTCTTGAAATTGAAGACAAAGAATCTAAAATTGATGTAGATATGAGTGCAGCAAGCATTGGATCATAATTTTCCCCATTAATTTTTGAGTACAATTCGAATTTGTCTATTAAAATAACACGGGGAGTTTTTCGCCAAAGATGTATTCCGTTCAAATGAGATATGAGGCACTGATAGTCCTTCAAATATCTGAAAATATGGGTTCAGAAAACTCTTCTTTTTTCCTCAAATATTGCAATTATTTGCTTACATAAAAGTTATCAAACTCAGGACGTCCTTTTCAGGAATAATAATATCATCTGGAATTTTCTCGAATGGAAGGAATGAAATGTACCAAACTGGCAAACCACCTTTTGCGGAGTTTATTGCCGTCTAAAAAATGATTATATAAAATTTACACAATGAATTATAAGTGAATTATATACTTGAAAAAGAACTCCCTCCAAATTTCCACCTTTGACCAAAATACTTTTTATATTTTCATCGTTCATTTTCACATGAAAACAAAAACAGGCGCCAAACCAATACGTAGTCTATGACCACAGACCAATACACTTATCACCATAATAAGCGCGTTCGGCATTAGCATCCGAGAGCGGACGGATTTTTTAGTCACGTGATCACAGATTGTACAGATTTGTCAGATTTTTCTGTAATAAACGAACGGTACGGAGCTTTCAGATCGTTTTTTCTGTTTGTCAGATATTAAATTAGTGATTAAAGGTCTATTCGGCCGTAGAGGTAGTCTGGATTCTATTTCAATTCTTTCGTTATAGCTCTCAACACTTCTACCCCTTGGTTGAAATGATTCAATATTTTGAATCATTATTTTTTTATCAAACGACATTTTTTATTTATTACTACACAACAAATAACATAAGACACGAAATTTTAACAGACCGTTCAAGAATATTCGAAGCAGGAAACTCATAAATGCAGTCAAAATCCATTGACAAATGCAGAAAAGTAATTTCTGTTTCTGTTCTGTTGAAAAAATCCGTTTGCTCCGTCGAAATAGACCAATCCAACAAAACAGCTGATCACCTTTTTTCAAGATGGCTGCTGGAAGAAACAAATAACAAACATTTCTGAAATAGTGTTTCTCTATTATAACTACCATTTTACATGGCATAATTGAAGACATTGAAGTTGAAAATTGAGAAACCAACTGAAACCTCCCTGAAACACGTACCTCGTAACTGAATATCCTCGGTTTGTTATTTGTTTCTTCCAGCAGCCATTTTGAAAAAGCTGATCGTGACAGATCGTTGGACTGGTCTATACAGCGAGCAAAAAGATCTACATCCGATTGATCAGATTTTTTTGCCGAACGGTCCAGATGTGTACTCCCCTCAATCTGGATGTAATAAACGAACGGTTCAGATCAATCCGACCAGTCGGATGTCATTGCCGAACGCGCTTATTATACATAGATGGATGTTCTATGTTCCTCTTTGGTTCTATCACGGCCTTCTCTAGACTCTGTAAGTTGAAGATGGTAATACATGGCAATGTTGCCTAGTTGATCACTGCTTGTTGTAATCACAGATAGCCAATTAATATTTGTGTTCTGTGACAGACAGTTGGTCTTTGTTGGTCAGTGTTTTTGTATATATCTATGTTCGAGACACATGGAATTTGTGAGGTTAGGTTTTTTAACAAGTTCAGTTTTTGAAATTTCGCATTTGTTATTCCAGGTTGAGTTTCTCATATGACCGAAAAAATAAAAATAGTAAATAGATTGTAGTTACGTGATATTGGTGGGATTTAAAACAAAAAATGCCAAAGCTAAGGAAAGTACGAAGGAGGAAGAAGTTTCGTTATAATATCAACAGAAAAAGATTACGAAACAAAATCACGAATTGTGGAAAAATTACTTGGTAAGATTTTATTCCTCATTGATGATGATACGAGTATCAATTTCAATGATTAATTGATTACTTCTTAATATTTTAGTAAGGAAATTGCTGATAATTGGGAAAGGCAGAAATCATTTCATACAAACATAAAAGAAATGGGACTCTCAGTTGATCCCAATCAAAGTGTTAAAATAATTAGTCGTCACAAAATGGTAGAGAAGCCTATGGTAAAATCTTATGAAAACGAATGGTTTGTCGATGTAACAGAGCCAGTTCAAGAAGAAAATATAAATAAGAAATCTGTAGCTGAAAAAATGTTGGAAGATGCAAAGGCACCACGAGTAAAAGGTTTGAGGTTACCTGCATCTGTTGTAGAATGGGTCACTTATTTAATGGACAACTATGGTAGTGATTATAAAGCTATGGCAAAAGACAAAAAGAATAGGGACCAAGAGACTTGGAAACAGTTGAGACGGAAAATCAAATTATTTAAAAGTATAGAAGAGCAGTACTCAGAATACTTGAGAAGTAGGGGAAGTGAAATCCCAGTTGACAGTGATTTTTCATCAGATGGTGAACTCTGAAAAGTTACAATGAAATTTGAATTGTGGATCAGAAATTATTGTGTGATTAATCTTACATGTGGTTTAAATTATTTTGATGTCAAAATGTAACATCAATATATATTTTTGATTTTTTATGCTTTTCTAATTTCCCAATATATAAATTTCCATTTATACCTTCAACTTTAGATCTCTGTAAACTCATAAGGAATTGAGATAAAAAATATTTATTCTTATTATAAAACTGGTTACTTTTTGCATAAAAGATGATCAAATTTGAGCCGAAGACTTGGTTAATAGTGGTATCATGAAAGAAGTTTCAACAATAAATACTTTTATTTGTGTAATAGGAACATAATGAATACTACCTATATATAACATAATAATGTTATAATTCATTATTTGATAAACATTAACGTACCTACTAGTTTACTGATTTTCGTCACAACAACATAACATAATAAAAAAAATATGGGAATATGAAAAAGATATAAATATCGCTTCAGTCTTAACAAAAAAAAACAAATACTAAATCAATGTGACTCATACATAGGTAATCAAAAATAATATAACATTCAATTACTGGAATGGAAATCATTTGAAACTTTTTTCTAGTAAATCATTCCAATTTATATCTTTGAAGAAAGGATGAGACTTCAAGTTGTCAACACCGTGAGTACCCGCTCCCAGACGTTTTTTTGGTTCATAAACCAATAGTTGTCTCAACAATGACCTTCCTTCAGGTGATACATATTTCGGAATTCTCAGAAACGTATCACAATGAAAATACTCAGGATGTAGATCATTCAGATTCATACCTACTAGAATTTCATAAAATATGGCTCCAAAACTCCACCAATCAGCTTCTTCTCCAACTGGGCCTATTCCCTGAACCTCTGGAGCCAAGTTCAAATCTCTTTTATTTATGAAAATACCATAAGGTTCTTTGGCATTACACATGTAAGTTAAAGTAAGATCCCCATTCTCGTTGATCAATAAATTAGGCAATCGCAAGTCTTTACATATAACCCCTAAGGTATGCAGTTTTTCAAGGGCTAATATCAATTGTGCAGCCCATTTAACAATAACTTCATGTTGAGGTATTTCTGCACTTTGATCTGAATTCATAGTTGAGATCGATGAGCTCTGACTACTATAATCTAAATTGGATTCTGTTTGTTGGAATTTAGAAGTTGTGGGTATTTCAACATCAATTCTACTTTCAGAAAAACCAAATGAAGAGTCTTCTTTTGAGATATGCACAAAGTCATCACTTAAACTATCTTTTATTTTTGTGTAATTGTTCACCAATTCACTGAAACTACTTTCTGAATCATCATCTGGAATGTCTAAGTCAGCTGCTTTGTCATATAAATTCTCCAATGTCTCATTATTTTCGAATTTCAATCTTATTTTCTTCAGATAATCTGAAAGCTTCAAGCCATTTACAAACTCTAATATAAGAAATATAGAATTATCACAATTGTAGAAATTATGTAATTGAACCATATAAGGTATACTCTCAGGTATGATCAGATCATTATCAGAAAAAGTTGTAGTTTTATTCAACACTTTCACATAGAAAGTTTTTTGAGAGTCTGTATGTGAAACTAACATTCCTGAATCTCCCTTCCTTATAACACTATATCTGTAAATATCAGAAATTTCTTGTTTCTGTATACTATTTTTCTTGATTATTGGTTTCAAATTTGTCCTCAAATCTTTCACTTCTGGAGCTAAATACATATTGTACAATTTTTCAGTTCGCAGGGAGCATATTTCTATTTTATGTTCTATAGATCTTTTCTTGTCATAATCAATCTCAGTTGCTCCTAATTCTGTTAGAAAACCTATAGCAGCTTTACAGGCTCTATAAGCCTCTTCATAGTCCCCACTGCTCTCGAGTTTTTTAGCAAGTTTCATGTAATCATCATCATCTTTACAAATTTGAGTAGCAGTTTGGCCGTTTTTCAGTTCATTCAAAGATTTTGTTTGAAAATGAGATCTTTTTGGAGATGAATTCTTTCCCAATCGGTCTGTAAAAATATTCAATGTTAATACAACACTAATTTGGTCAATTTTCAAAAGATTTACTTATATCATCTTTTTTCATCAAATATGGGCTATCAGTTTTCGTAAGGTATATCAAACCAATCCATTGTTTCAAAAATAAATGGAAGAAAAGTTTGCTAATTTCTCATCTGGTTCCCTAAATATTATTATTAGACAATAAATATTTTATATGGTAAATAATGACTTCTAACATATGTGAATAGTTACCCACTAACATTTTATCCTGATGTTTTGTTATTTATTCTGAATATATTGATTTTAATAATGGTTCTCTTTTACAATAATTTTTATTCGTATCATGGTTTTTTGAAAAAAAGACCATTATCAGGAATATAAGAATCAATTCATACAGGATAGTTCACTAGCTGGACGCATCGTTTCAAAGATACTATGAAATCTACAAAATATATTAACTGACAAAGAAACTGCAACACCCAGAAGGAGCTGCTTAAATTTAAAATTTTTGTTGGTGCAACATAGATAGTATAGCAAGGAGTAAATGATTAAAATTTGGAGAAAAAAACGAAGGGTTTACAATTTTTGTTCAATAAATTTGTTAATAATGTGTTAGTCCACCGCGACTATCTATACACTTCCCAACACGTCACGGCATTGATGCAATGAGATTGTCTATTTCTTCTTGAGGAATTAGCGATTTCTCAAAATGACAACCCCCCCTCTCGTAGACCAATAATTCACTTAGCTGGCGATAAATTCGGAGTACACGTGCCCTAGGCTTTTAAGAACAACTAAACATCGACTTTGGATCTCCTCGAACAGCTGGTTTGTTAAAAAATTTGCAAAAATCAAGTAACAAAAAATTTTTACATGAAAAAACCTTCACGATTTTTTTCTCCAAATTTAATCATTTACTCCTTGCTATACTATCTATGTATTACCAAAAAAAAAAATTAAAAAGCTCCTTCTGGGTGTTGCAGTTTCTTTGTCAGTTAGTATACTATCGTTTATTCCAAAGATATTCTACATTGTAGAATATCTTTGGTTTATTCTTTTCAACTTCTTGAGATATTCAAACCAAATTTGGCAAACACTATTACAGTGTAGAGAGTGAATAAAAAGTATACACAAAATTCATAAATATCTTCGGTATTCACCATTTTGTAGAAAAATGCTCGAACAGGTCAATTTTTATTTTAAATTACGCCACTTTTCATGTATAATTGAGTAGTTAGTCTTGCACCATCTGTGTAAAACTAATTTTTTTCAGGTTTGTTTCGCTCTTAGCACGATATCTAAACATGAACCAGCATTAAACTACCTTGAATACACCATTCTCTATCTAAATGAGAAAAATTCATCTAGACAAAATCCCTATTTTTGCATTTATCAGGAAAACAAAAGTTCGAACGGCCATATTCACGGAACCCTTGGTCTAGTTTTGCCCATAAACGAACTCAACTGATACATTCGAGATCCGAACCTACCCTCAAAATTTCAAGTCGGAATTATCGTGTTTACTGTCTACCGGACGAACATAATTTAATTTGACCAAGAATTTTTTATCGGTGAGTCGACTGCAACATTCGGAAAAATATAGCGATCTTGATGAAATGATATAAGTAGCAGTAGTTTAAGTAGACGAGCGCCCTGCGAATTTTTTTTCAAACACTAAAACTTTTCTCCACCAATTAGATCGGACAAAACTCTATGAGATACTGAAAATATTTATTCGAGTAGTCTATTTTACAATCATGGCCAAATTGCTAGTAATGCTATTCATATATATCTGGAATATAAAGAAATAAAACATTTCTTATTTCAGTAGTAGTTTTATGTGGAATGTCAAACAAATGTGTGCCCATTTATACAAACGAATTTCCGCGCGAGTCACAGGTAGTTATGAATACATTTGTTTGTTTTTTAATTTCTGCTCTTGGGGCTTTAAATCGATAAATGAAGCAAGTTTTTATATAATTTTTCAAAGAAGTTGGGCGAAGGGAAATTACACTGTTCTGCTCCTCCCATTTCTAGAGTCAAGGTAAACGCTTCATTCACCTCTATGCCATTTTTTAAGAGAGTAGGTACACAGTGTGTAACATATGGAATATTTCATGGGAAAAATTTAACTATGTATATTAACAGTGCTGTGCCTGAGGGGGCGTAGGACACAGAAACAATAAAGCCAACACAGAACACAACTGATTCCCCTCTCGCACAAGCCTAGAAGCTTGTAGCTTCTGAGGGGTCTCCTTAGGAGACCTGAGAGTTATCATATAATCATAAATCAATCTTCGAACATAAGGTATCAAATCTAACTATTGTTGAATTTATCACAATGCTGAGCGGAAATTAAAACTAAAAATGAATAAGTTGACCAAAACATTATTTTCAGTACGTTTCTTATTTTGAAATGTAACAAAAATACATTTTTTTTAACGGATACTCACATAATGTTCTGCAGACATCACTTATTAAGCTTGCTTGGACAGTAGTTGAGATCAGTACGACGGCAAGGAAAATCATGTCACCATACAGACGTAACCGCAAAAGTCATGAATAGGTAATTAACTTTTTGAGTGTTCAAGGATAATAATTCTCAAGATTCCTTAGTAAAAGCGTTACGGTCAGATAGTTGGAGATTTGTAGTCAACTTCAAATTGCGTACTTATATCAGTTATACATGGATGCAGAAATAAACACGGTCTTTCTTTCCTGAACACAATGAGTCATTCTCTGAATTAAAGTCAAAACTAGGTAGGAATATTTCGAAATGAAAAAGGGATTCAGTTATAGATCATAGGTATCAATAGGTACCTAAACTATATATAGTGATGATTTCTTGTTTGTACTTTGTACAATTAATACAAACTTTTCAAATTTAAACGAAATAATCAAATTTAAAAGAAGCCGCTGCTAGTCAATTGATTTGTAGAGTTTATATTGTCGATTTTATGTACACTGACCGAGAACCTTTGTTAGAAAGCGATTTCAGCATTCAGGTCATTCGCCACAGGCGAATTTATCAATGAAATTAACAAATCATATTATTAACAGAATCAATCCATTTTGGGCAATGACAATTTTTTCGGATTAACGTAAATATATAAGAATTTAAATCAATTTGAGATATAACAAACACGTAACGCTTTAACTGAAGCATAACCAGTACCGAGAACTGATATGCCTAGCACAGAACACAAATAATGCCTTGTCCGGATGCAACATAATAACACGCGAGTTTATAAATAACACTGGCCAGGTGTACGCATTTGTACAGGGGTCGACCACAAAAAGCGCCCATTCGGATCGGAATTTCGTGCTGACTGCTCACTACTGTGAGCAGATAATAATACTTATTTCACTGTATTCACATTATTGATCTGGACCCTGGGGCACGTATAGTTCTTCTATCTATGCTGGGGCATTATCAGTCAAATGGTCATAGGAGAGATAGATGGATAGATCCAGGAAAATTGTGAGAATTGGTTTCTTATACATACAGACAATATTGGCAAGAGATAACTTCAACTATTGAGAATTCAGATAAATGCTCCATGTTTCAACTGGAGAATTGTTGTGAAAACCGATCGATTCGGGCTGAAGAATTAATTGAATATTTGTGTTCTATGAAAATACAGGGTGCCCCAGAATAACACCGACAACGCTCGGCCGTATATTCTCAAGTTGAAATTAATAAGATTAGTCGAAAAAAATTGCGCTAATTTGTCAAGATAACATTTTTTTCGGCAACCGTCCGGGATGTACCCACTTCCCGGACGCTTTTTCTTTGAGAAAGTAGCTTTTCCCGGCCTAGTCCGTGAAGTACGTACTTCTCGGACTAGGCCGGGAAATGTCTTCACAACGGCTGACAGTTCTGTTCTGTTTTATCCAAATAAGAATCAAAATGTATAATTAAGAAATGTGTCGTCTCATGGATTTGTTATTCTACACCTTTGCCGAAAAAATATTGTACGCAACACGTCCGAAAATAGTTTTTTTGGACTCACAAACTTCCAGGACTCGCCTCCGGCTCATTCTAGAATTTTGTCCATTCGTCCAAAAAAACCCTATTTTCCGGACTTGTTACGTAAATTACTATTAGTTTTTAAGTTATAAGCCATCAAAGATGGCGTTGTAATGATATGATAAGCTGATATTTCTCAAAAACGGTTGTACCTAGGAAAATTTTGCAGGGCATTTTTCTTCTAAAATTAACATTTTATACGCCTATACGGTAAGTAGATCAAAATGATAAAAAAATGTGGGTGAAAAAAAATTCCGAATGTTTTAAGGTGGCCAGGACGCTAAAAATCATAGATCCATATTTTCAATTTGAATGACATTTCGTAAAAAGAAGTAACTCTTGTCACTGAATAAATCCACCAAATTTCATCACAAATTGAAAAAAATATCGCCATTTTGACTTTTTTGGGAAAAACTAAAAGATAAAAGTGAAAATATGTAATTTTTATAATATTATCCCCGTTTTTTCCATCCAGAATGTGATGCGGATTAGTTATTTCGATTCTTTTCTTATAATTATTTTTTTTGGCCATCCGTCAACACCCAAATATCACTGTTTTTGTGATGTTGCAAATTTTTTTTTAGACGTTCAATAAGTCGAAGATCCGAGATTATACCAAAAATTGTAAAAAGCGCTCGTATTCCCCCTCATATATGACATTCGAGATTCCAACCTACCCAAGTAAATTCAAGTCTTTGGGTTTATCAGTTATCGTTTTCACGGACGTCTGGACGGATAGATGAACAGAATTGAAAACAACCGCAGGACCGTGATCAGTGATTCGAACCTAGTATAATGGCAGTAATGGCACTATTCCTTTCTGGAAATTCGAGAAATAGAGACATCCTGACGAAATGATATACCCCATGTTTAAGTAGAACAAGCACTTAAAAATGAGTAATACAGGGTGGGGCAGAAGAACCTATCCGATTTCAAATCCCTTTTTCTCAGAAGAGAGAGCAGGTAGAGTAGTGGGGTAAAAACCGTTAGAAAGCTGGTTTTATGCCATTTGTCAGTAGTCAACATGCCTTGGTCTGGTGAACATCGTGCTTTTGTTATTGAGCGGTTTATCGAATGCGGCGGTTCGATAATTGCTACACAACGTGCTTTTCGAATTCATTTCGGACTCGGGCGTCATGATCAGTGGCGGATCCAGCTCTCGAGAAAGGGGGGGGGTCACGGTCAGGTGGATTACATACCCGCCAATTGATTTCTTTTTATCAAACACAAGATTTGACGGTTCGTCCAGTCCAGGGGGGGGGTCATGACCCCCATGACCCCCCCCCTGGATCCGCGCTTGGTCATGATCCTGTTCCACATCACGCTACGATTAAAGTGTGGGTGTCAAATTTTAGACAGACGAGTTCAGCATTGAAAAAGAAGTCGCCTGGACGTCCCAGGACAGCAACAGGACCTGAAAACGTGGCCAATGTGAGAGCCGCGATTGAACGTTCCCCGCGTCGTTCGGCGCGAAAACATTCGCTCGCTTTGGGGATTTCCAATGTATCCGCTCCCAAGGACGACATTTGAGTGATGTGCTTTTCAAAACTTAAATTTAAAAATGGCATAAAATTTGCGATATGTTAATAAAAAAAATTTTTTGACAAGCTGAGTGGTTTTAATTTTATAACGTTTTGAAATCGGATAGGTTTTTCTGCCCCACCCTGTACCTAAAGGGTATCCAAAAAGACAAAAAGTTCAGGGCCTACCATTTGAACAAATGGACTTATTGGCATTTTTTAAAGGTAATTTTCGAAAAATCTGTGTCTTTCGAAGTGATTCATAGCACTACGGAAATCTTGAAAACTCTTCAGGAATTCAATACAAAAATCAAACATCTATCTTGAACGGTTTTCAAAATAATATGATCTCTAGTTTGAGCCATCATAACCATGAAGTTCGTCGAAAAAAAGAGATAATGCAAATAAATTATGATAGTACCTTCATTTCCTTTTCCTACCAAATATAACAAAAATACACCAAATAGTTTTGAGGCATAAAATATTTATAAATGTTGAATGAAACACTCTGTAACTCCGACAGGAGACATATATATTTTTTCTGATTGATTTGGGTTAAATCTTCATATTTTGAGATCAGGATTCTATGGTTGAAATATTTCCAATTAATAAAGAAACATCCTGTATATTAAACGATATAATTACTGAAGGCTTGCCTTATACTCTATCACCAAAACAGTTTTCTTGTGTCTCCTGAAAAGTTGCGCATACACGGTGTCAAAATAATAAAAGATACTATTATTTCTACTATAATGTATACATACTTCTTACCTGATAGTGAAGAAGTACATGAGGAGTCCATGATATTCATACTGCTTAAAGTTGAAATGGAATCAGAATCACTGTTATTTTCATCATCAGAATTTCTCAAAAATTCTGGATCATCTGGTAAATTCAAATCAGCCTTAATACTGTTTATATTTCCGTTCATATGATCCATGGGCATATAACTAGTTTCGAAGAATTGAAGAAATTCCCTTGATGTGAATAGTTGATAGTGACTACCCACATATTCTAAGAAGTTCAGAGCACTTTGTTTCTTTTCTGTTACGGAATGTTCGTCGTACTTATTGAAAAAAGTTCCTCGACAAAGAGATGGAAATTTATCAGATATATTATACTTTCTGTGTAGGATCTTTATTTCTTTGTAGAACTTTTTGAAGTCATTATAACGTTTCCACACAGTGAGTTTTGTTACTGCTTCGGGACATTTTTCTGGATATAATATGGAAATAACTTTGTATATTACGAACCCCTGTTGGTGTTTACTTATTTCTGGGATATCAAATATTTGGATCCATTTGATATTGTCGATATTCATTCTTCGCTTCCTCGATTTCACATATATGTACGAAATTAGAAACTATCGAATTTCAGTACAATAATAATTGCGTTCAATATAATCGATAATACCGAAATGGTTAACAAGAAACATACGTATTAACTACAAGGAAGGCGGGCATATCCTTAGATCAGGAATACTTTTTCTAGAACCATTCACACTAGTTTAGTTTATGAATGCTGTTGTTAATAATTAAAAATCTAGAGAAACCTGTGTCGGCCGTTTTAAAAAACATTATTTAAATAATTTATTTACTTGCAATAACCCCAATTCATTTTTCACCACAGTACCATAGACTTTTTGACAGATCATCCACAATCGCAGGCCATAGAATACTAATTACAAAAAGGATCGATGGAAATCCACAGAGTACCTACATACAAGGCCACAGCGCATCTTTAAACAATCAACAATGATAAAACAGCTGTAAAACGATACAACTAGCAGAATGGTTTAAAAGTAGAGTCTTCATTTTTTAACACATTGAAATAAACCATTTCACAAGAAATCACCTTTACAAAAGCAAGTTTAAAGAGAAGTTTAAACAATGACAAAAGTCTCAAGATGATAGACACGGTCCTGGATCAGTCCTGTTTGTGTCTGATCTTGACAAAATGCACTTTTCACGAAAAGATCAGGTCCGTAATTTGGATTTCATGGATTCCGTTCCGACTTCCGATGGCTATTAACTTCTAAATCTTGAAAGTTTTATATGGGTGATATGTGCTGGATAATTACATTTTAATGAGTTAAAAATTTAAGATTCACTTTTGAAAACTGTGAAATTCAACTATTCCACGCCCATCCAAGGAGCGTTGATCAGTTGAAATCTAAATACCAATGCAAGAAAGGTTGTAGATGCACATTGCACAAAGAAATAGTTCAAGAGGGACTGGAGGTGGTGCGTGAGCGTGGTGCCCCAATAATAGATAATTTCGATCCAGTTGTTGAGAGCACATTGTGAATAATTAATTCAAAAACTGAGGTTCGCCCTTTGATCGTGACCGTACGTTGATAGTTTACATTTTGAAAAACATTAAAACCACCTGTTTTGCAGGTGGAAAACGTGGAAATGAATATTTTGCCTTCTGTGCCTGATCCTAATGTAAGTGTATATCTTTGAAATCATATCTCACATAATTGATAGTTAATTAATTTCAGAATTCAATATGTTATGATCAAACTGTATCTCCTGTTGAAATTACACAAATTGAATAATTCAGAGAGGTTGTACACATTAGGTAAATCAATACCATTATCAATTACTTGAATATACACTGATATTATTATAGACTGAATCAGAAAATTGGTCATCGTATAATTCAAGGAAATTGAAGAAGCCAGTGAGCAAGAATCTGAGAACGCAAGTTCAAAACCCTCTGTTGGTTATAAAGGAAGAATACTGTAGTATGTATGAACAACCTGTATATTTCGTATGTGAGATGAGAAGGACTTGTAACCTTACACCGTCTTAAAAGTATGACCTAACACGTAAAGCAAGATCTGTAAGGTTATTACCATTGCCAGTTATGTTTATCAATTATGGTGTTATTGAAACAAGTAAACATTTATAAAGAATATATAACAATTGGCTAGGGACATTCATTTAGAGAAGATAGAGTAGAGTCTAAGAGCGTATTGCTTGTTAGTCAACAGCGAGTGTCTATAGTAAACATATTATTCAATTGAATGTGAGTTATCATCTGTGTCAGTATGGTTAAGAAATTAACCCTTTTGATGAGTCTGCATCTTATTTTCCACCATCCCTCAACTGTATAACAATTGATTGAACCAACCCTAGCTGGGTACATCACAATACTAGAAAAAGAACAAGGAAGTTCTGGAAAATGAAAACAAAAGAAACTAGCAGGAACATGATATAATAATACAATTATTAAAGCTAAGCGTCCACATGTCCGCATCAGACAGGATTGGATCCTTAGATCCTTGGTCTGAGATTGGATCGAACGGATTTCGGTATTCTTTGTATAGAAACTCATGCAAGCCCGTCCACAGACCCGCACCGGAGCATCGGCATTTCGACAATGGAACAATGGAGATTCGTAAATCCGATGCGTACATGTGGACGCTCAGCTTAAAGTTCCAAGTTTTAGAGATGCAAACAAAACTCAATGTAGAACCTTGACATGTGATGAATAGTGATAATTATATATATATTTTTTTACTGGATGCTTCAGTATTTAATAAGAAATTTATCAATATATCTGGGAATTGAATGAGATAAGGAAATATGTAATGAATTCAGAGAATTGGGATATTTGAAGTATTTTCAGGGTTGAATGTATATTGAAACATAATATTATTGATACAATCTACCCAACTAAATGTTGCCAAAATGTTCATTGATGATAAACTGCCTCGCTCGATGAGCATCATTTCGAATTCGCAATGGCTCCTCTTGTACATTTGACCATTCATCTGGAAAAATGTCATTCATATCTAAAGCGATATTATGTAATACAGCTGTAGCAACTATTATTGCCATTGTGGTTGACATATCAACTCTCATTCCAGATGAAAGAATAGGAAACCGACGTTTCCATACACCATTCTTTCTATCCACAACATTTCTTGTTCGGATAATAGAATCATTGTAAAGACTTTCAGCATCGGTTCTTACTTTCACTAATTTGGTCATTAGATAGGGTTGAATGGTGTAACCACTATCTCCAACTAATAAAAACTGTCCAAATTTTCCACTCTCAAATTCAAATTTCAATCTACTATTATTGAAAATAGTTTGATTATGTACTGATCCAGGCCATCTTGCTACGATGTTTCTGATTCTCAGATCTGCATCTGAAACTGTTTGAACTTTTAGAGCAAAATAGTTCTGTCTGCATCTAAATACTTCTGCATCATCACGATCAGGGGAATCTATCTTGATGAGTATGCAATCTATTGCACCAATAGTTCTTGGAAATTTCGCAATTCTGTAGAACTTCGAAGCCTCCTCCTGCATTTCATCATTACCTTCGCACATCTTTACATACTTTGGACAAAGTGAAGCAACGGCATTAGATACTCTTCGGACTATCCTTGAAGCCGATGGTTGTGAAACTCCCATGAAGTCCCCAGCCGTTATCAGCATGTTTCCTGTGGCATAAAACCTCAATGCTAGAAGAAGCTGTTGTAGTGGATCTATACACCCACCCCTAAAAAGCATTTATACGATTTATCGATAACTAATGAGATTCCAAAATTTTTCTTACCTATTAGTTGGAAATGATAATGCAGGGGCAATTTCCTGCAGTAGGCACAGGACACTTGTTTTCGTTAAACGAAAACGATTGAAAAAATCCGTATCATCCCATGATGATAAATGTTGCTCCCTTCTCCTATATATTTTCAGCCTTCTTATTACGAATATATCTTGCTCATCATCAGACGTGGAAGAACTAGAACTAGTAGATATCAGAGACAACCTAGACATGTTCGATTCTTGTGGGGAAAACTTCTGAACACAAAACAGTAGACGTAGACGAAATACGAACGAGAGTACATTTGAAATTAAATGACAGAACAGAACGAGGTTATGTTTATAGATGTTATGTCATAGAGTCATAGATCAGGCGCGAAGAAAAAGAACACTTTTTCTTCCGTAAAGGCCCTATAACCTTGAAATTTGTTTATGGAACCCGTTTCATTTGTGAAAGGGACTTCTGACCACAGAACACAAATATTAAGAAATGCAAACTCCCTACTAAATGTTGGCAACAAAATTGGCCGCCATGTTAGGTGGCTAAGTAGAGGGGGTAAGGCGGGAATATTCAAATGGGATTTGAATCTCTTCTGTTTGTTTACACTTGAATAAAAGCGGGAAATTATGAAAACAAGAATGTTGATAAATCAATTTATTGAATGAATGTTATTTTCAACATGAGTAATAAACACCTACATAAAATTATTATTACAATACTTGTGAAAAGCTTTAAATTATTATAATTATTTCATTTAATAACTTGTCTGACATGCGAACTATTTGACGAATCAAATGAATTATCAATTAAGTTACAAAACTCAGCAGTATGTAAAACAGTTGTCTCCAAATATCCTGATGCACAGAATGTCTCCATTGCTGCTGCTACAGAGTGACTTAATTGTCAGGCTGCCACATTCATCTTCATCTTCATGTAGGAATCTGAAAAATTAAAATTATTTCCTGTCAATTTATTGCAGCATCTATAGGTTCTCTTAAGCCGGACTCCCATTACTCGTGTATTTGGCAAATATTTGCCACTTGCCTATATTTGGCATGTAGTGGGAGTGGCTCACTCGGCCAATACTTGTCAATCTTGTCATTCAAATTCGAAACTTCATCTACTTGCCAAGTACGCAAATAATTGTGTACTTGCCAAATATACGAGTAGTGGGAGTCCGCCTTTAGGATTATCGAAAAGAAATGCTTGCTTCATATGGTCCATACAAGCAAACTTCCCTTTCTCAAACTCTAATTTTCCATCAATAATGGAGTTACGAGTACACTTTGAAAGATGAGGAACATCAAATATTTTGAAAACTCTCTGTCCATTTACTACAAAGTGGAAGGAAGAAGGTTTTTCATTGGTGGTAACTGACACTAAGAAATTCAAGGCAGTTTTATTTGTACTGCCTTCGTCATAAACTGTTGCTATAATGTTCAATCCTAGTGCTTGTAATTCCTCAATTATTTTGTAGCTAGTCGATGTAAAACATCCCTACACAAATAAGGACTGTAATCAGGTGTTGGGTTTAATATTTTTATTTCGAAGGACCAGTTTATTTTTTAGAAGTTTTTATTGAAGAAAGTCTCAATACACAGTTTATACACTTTTCACACAAGTTCAATTACACAGTTGATCGAAAACTACGAATCAGTAGGTACACGCACTTTCTATAATTACCGACGAGGGTGGTTTCGATGTTTAACTACGAACGATAACTACAACCGACTAGGGTTGATTGGCGACGTTAGAAAAATGGCCGACTATAGGACCTCTACAACAAGTGGCGACTAGGCCAATGTGCAACTCATCCAAGTACTCGGTACGACGACTAAACAGCAAAAGAGAATGAGTTTTAGCATCTATCGTTCTCCCCCGTCCAATTCATCCCCCTTCCACTTCTATCCGAACCACAGAAAATGCGTAAAGATTAAAGAAGAACATCCGCCACATTTTGATCACAGCCACCGTTCGGGACGGCTTATACGAATTAATGCAATGCGCAGTGGGCGGAATTATTTGAAACTAACTTTAGGGGTAAACATTCAGGCGCTCTCATATAAAGGGCGTTACTGAACATACTCCCCGGGCTGAACCTTCCAGGTTAAGAATAAAAGTGAGTGAAAAATGCAAAAAGAAATAATGATAAATGAAATAACAAAAAAAAATTTAATAATAGAGAAAGAAAGAAGCAAAGTTGACATCATATTGATAATCAGTCTTGATTACCGATGTTTTCATTGCAGAATGGAAGTGGGCATATCTTAGTGATAGTTCTAGTGAATGTTCCTCCTTGAGTTTTAACACGAACAATGCGAACACGCGAATCTTTCCCAGGTATCACTTCAATTACACGGGCTAAAGGCCATTTGAGTGGGGGTGTTTGTTCGTCTTTCAATAAGACAAGATCATTAACTTGAACGTTATTGTAAGGAATGAACCATTTGGGTCTATTTTGTAGCCTATTTAGGTAATCAGTTTTCCAATGTTCCCAGAATTGTTGTTGAATCTGACTACATTTTTTCCAAAGGGATAAACGATTGATAGGAGTGGATGCAACATCTTTCTCAGGATATGTTGTTAAACTAGATCCTATCAGAAAATGTCCAGGTGTTAAACAGGTGAAATCTGAAGGGCTGTTTGACATTTCGCATATTGGACGTGAGTTCAATACTGCCTCGATTTGAGATAGTACAGTACTGAATTCCTCATAAGTGAATACATAATTTCCCATGATTCGGATTATATGGTATTTTGCGCTTTTGATAGCTGCTTCCCATAGCCCACCGTGATGTGGTGAACGGGGTGGTATAAATTTCCACTGAATATTATTTCGTATTGCGTAGTTTTGTATGCTTTCCGAAGTTCCAGGTCTTAGAAAGAATTCGTTCAATTCTTTCAACTGGTTTCTAGCACCTAAAAAATTAGTGGCATTGTCACTGAATATTGTAGAAGGAATTCCTCGACGGGCAATGAATCTTTTTAAAGTGAGTAGGAATGACTCTGTACTCAAACTTGAAACTAGTTCGATGTGAACTGCTCGAGTTGTCATACACACAAAAACTGCGATATAGCATTTTAAGATTGGAGCTCTTCTTAAGAGAGAAGATTTGATTGAATAAGGGCCTCCAAAGTCGACAGAGGTGTTAGTGAATGGACGTGACACATGAAGTCTTTCCTTTGGAAGATTACCCATTAGTTGCGTGCAGAATTGTGGTTTGAACCTATAGCATGTGTAACAATTGTTCATAATCCGTTTTATCTCTCTAAGCCCATCTAGCGGCCAATATTTCAGTCGAACGTTTGAAAGTGTGTTCTGAGGACCAGCATGCAAGAGCCTCAAATGCTCTGATTTTAGAATTAGTGTTGAAATATGATTTCTGGATGGAAGTAACATAGGAAACTTTTTATTGTATGGTATATTAGCATTCGAGAGTCTACCACCAACTCTCAGGAGTCCAGATGAATCAAGAAAGGGATTGAGTTTTTGAACGGCTTTGTTTTTTAGAATTTTTCCTTTTTGAATGTTTTCAACTTCACCGAAAAAATATTTTTATTGACAAATTTGAACAATTTTATTTTCTGCCGAATCCAATTCAGAAACAGAAAGCGAACCAATTAATTTTTCAGAACCCTTTTTTGAGTTTTTAATGAATCGCAAACAATATGCTATCACCCTTTTAAGGCGAAACAAATCAGAAAATTTCGTGAATACATGATAAATATCTGTTTCATTTCGAATAAGATGGACAGTTTTTCTTTGTTCAGGGAGATTTGCAATGATTTTTTTTAATTCAAATTGTGTCAGATCTAGATTTGATTGAAGAAGAAAATCGGGACCATTCCACCATAAATCTGAGCCAAGTAATTGTGATGGCAATGAACCTCTAGAAAGTATATCCGCTGGATTTAGCTTCGATCGAATATGTCGCCAAGTAGCATCTTTGGAATTGTCCTGAATTTGAACTATTCTATTTGAAACAAATACAGACCAACGTGATGGGTGAGATCGAATCCACGCTAACACTATTTCCGAGTCAGACCATAGATTTATGGAATTAATATTTCGTAAGTGAGCTGGCAATAAAGTTGATATTTTTGACACAAGGTTTGATAGAAGTAGTGCGCCCATTAGTTCGAGTTTGGGTATAGTCAAAATTTTCAAGGGTGCAACACGACTCTTAGCCGTAATCAGATGTGAAGTGACCGAATTATCTGCGTAGAGTGTACGTAAATAAACACAAGCTGCATACGCCTGAGAACTGGCATCGCAGAATCCATGAATTTCATATTGAGTGACATCAGAATGAAACTGTAGAATAGTTCTAGGAATTTCTAATTTAGAAAGATTTTTCAAGAATGTTGTCCATTCAGAAAGAATTTCGGAGTCTATTTTTTCGTCCCAACCACCAGTTTTTGCAATCCAAATTTTCTGCATAAGGATTTTCACACTTACGATAATGGGATTGAATAATCCTATAGGGTCATAAATGGATGCGATTATCGAAAGAACCTCTCTTTTACTATAAGACTCTTTTATCGAAAAAGTAGGTAATGAAATAACGAATTTATCAGAATGAGAGTTCCATATCAAACCTAGAATTTTATTGGACGAATTTTCAGAATTTGGAACATAATTGTCCTATTGAGAATTAAACGAAATATTCTTTAAGAATTCTTGAGAGTTGGATCCCCATTTATGGAGAGATATACAGGCTGATTGTAGGCATTGTGTGAGCTGATTATGTGCTTCAAACAGACTATCGATATCATGACAACCATAAAGGATATCATCCACGTAGCAAGCCTGCAGAAGTGCTTCACTTGCCAGAGGAAATGCGACTTTATTATGAATTGCCAATTCTTTGAGACATCTTGTACTTAGGAAAGGAGCAGAATTTGTGCCATAACTAACTGTTTGTAATTCTATGCACTTCAGTTCGTCTTGAGGATTATCACGCCACAAAATGTTTTGCAAAAATGTGTGATTCGAATTTATCTGGATTTGTCTGAACATTTTTTGAATGTCAGCAATTAGGACATATTTGAACGCACGGAAACGAATCAAAATGTCGAACAAGTCAGGTTGTACTGTATAACCTTTGAGCATAATGTCATTGATCGAAAAACCAGATGAAGATTTCATTGAACCATCGAAAACTACTCGAAGTTGGGTTGTAAGGCTTTGCTCACGCATTATACAATGATGAGGGAAAAAATACTTGTTTTGGGATAATTCATTTTTTAATGCTAAAGGTACATATTTTGCATGTCCTAGGGATATATAATTTTTTATAAAATCCGAATACTGAAGTTTTAGTTCCTGAGAATTTTGAAGTCGTCTTTCGAGATTCAAGAATCTTTTCTTCGCTTGCGAATACGAATCACCCAATTTCCATGGTTCGTTGGAAGTTTTGAACGGTAGGTCAACTTGAAATCTACCAGATGGTAACCGAATGGTTGTGTTTTTGAATATTTCTTCAGCTTGTTCTTCTGCTGAAGAAAGAATGGGTTCAGATTGATTTGGGATCTCTTCAATCTCCCAGAACTTAGTTAGAATATTATTTAACGTATCTTCTTGATTTGCAACTGACTTTGAATATTCAAGCGAATTATGAGAAGATTGTGCAATTGCTAAATGAGTTACGCGAGACATGTGAGCTGACTGTGGAATTTTTCCTGCAATTAGATATCCTAAGTGAGAGTTTTGGAGAACAGGTCGTCCAGAACCCAATTTAATGATACCATCGGTAATTATTTCAAAATAAATATCTGCACCTAAGAGAATATCAATGTTGGAAGGAATATTGAACTTGAAATCTGCTAATATGATATCAGTAGGAATTGGAAGAGAACACAAGTTTATAGGTGATTGTGGTTGTTTGCAAGTTATATTTTTGCGGATAGCACAGGAAACCTTAAACTTTCTATCAGGATATACTAACGAGTGAATTGTTAGATCAATCATTCTATTTGACATAGAACAACTTTGTGAAATGCCAGAAATTTGTATCGTTTGATTGTAAGGTTTGAGATTCAGTCTGTTTACAAGATCTTCGCTTATAAAAGATGTTTGACTTGCAGAATCCGTCAAACAACGAACTATGACTTGCTTGTTATACGAATCATACAATTTGACACAAGCAGTAGCTAGAAGAACTTCATTATTAGAAGATGAAGCTGAAAGAGTAGACACGTTTTGAACTGAACTAATATTTTCATTACGATTTGGAATGAATGGTTGAGCACTAGAGGACAAATTAGGAGGTGTTTGCGATTGATTCAGAACTTGTGAATGATTATTTGATCTGGACAAATCATTATCGGATCGTGAACTAGGAACTGTATTAGAATAATTGCGGGTTGAACTCCTATTGAAATGGAGCAGACTATGATGCATTCTATGGCAGTTGGAACATGTACGTTGACTTGAACACGACTGTACATTGTGACCTAAAGCAAGGCAATTCAAACAAGCATTTCTTTCCTTCACTACAGTGTGGCGATCGTTTGGAGTCAAATTCAAGAATTTTCTGCACGAATATATCTTATGCTCATCAGTGTTACACATAAAACATTTGCAGAATTTACTTTTGTTCGAAGTGTTAGCATAATGAGAACTAGTTTGAGTATATTTTGGGGAAGTTTTGAATTTTGAATGCCCTGTTTGTTCGGTTGAACTCAAATTTTCGAGTACTTTATACTTCTTTTCCAAAAAATCAATGAATTCTTGGAGCGTTGGAAATCCTGATGTATTCCTTTCTTCTTCAAAATCTTTTTTGAGAGCAAAATCCAATTTCTGGGTGAAAATTTGAATGAGAATTAAATCGGTTAATATCGATAAATTATAAGTTTTCAAGGCTGCAATATTTGTCTTGATTTGCGTAATGAAATCTCTTAACGCGTGCTCGTTGCTTTTCGTCAAGGATGGAACATTCAATAGTTTGCGAATATATGCATTGACAATAAGATATGGGTTATCATATCTATCTTTTAAAGTATTGATTGCAATAGGAAAATTTAAACCGACAACTTCCAAATTTTCAACTAAGTGTAACGGTTCTTTGGATAAAGCTGATTTTAAGTACATCAATTTTTGAATATCAGATAATTTTTCATTATCTGTTATGAGAGCATTGAATAATTCAAAGAAGCTGGGCCATTGTTTGATATCACCCGAGAAATTAGGAATTGAAATTTCCGGTAACTTAATGCTAGAATGTGATATTGTGGATTTATTAGGTTTTTGTGCGTCTTCGAACTGATTCATAATTTTCGTAGCAACAGAAATTACATTATAATATTTAGTTTCAACAATATCTCTGTCTTCTCCATACAATTCAAAATCAAATAACTCCAACTGAGTTTGAAAATCATCATAATCTTTGAAGATTTGTACTAATTGAATCTTACGAATTTTAACTTGCTCGAAATCTTTGGGTTCATCTTGACCGAACCAATTGGCCATTCTAGTTAATTTACCCTTAACTATAGTTCTATGTTTGACCAAATTTTTAACTTCGTCTTCAGACATGTTGACTACAAAAAAGAACTAAGAAAATAAAAAATAGAAAAAATAAATTCTTTGGAGTTGACTTATCAGTGTGTAAAAATCCTGCGATGTTCTCCAAGACCTCTTCTTCGATGTGAAGCGTCGACAGCGGGCTCCCCTTACAAATGGACTCTTCCAAGCTTTGAGCACGTGTTCGGAGTGCTTGTCCAATATGTCCGCTTCAGACCACGTGGATTTGTAGATGCTGTTGATGACTTCTTCAAGGATATCTCCAATCTATATCACACTTTATGTAATTTGTATCCGTCTCGAAGGACCATTTTATGTAGCTAGTCGATGTAAAACATCCCTACACAAATAAGGACTGTAATCAGGTGTTGGGTTTTATAATTTTATTTCGAAGGACCAGTTTATTTTTTAGAAGTTTTTATTGAAGAAAGTCTCAATACACAGTTTATACACTTTTCACACAAGTTCAATTACACAGTTGATCGAAAACTACGAATCAGTAGGTACACGCACTTTCTATAATTACCGACGAGGGTGGTTTCGATGTTTAACTACGAACGATAACTACAACCGACTAGGGTTGATTGGCGACGTTAGAAAAATGGCCGACTATAGGACCTCTACAACAAGTGGCGACTAGGCCAATGTGCAACTCATCCAAGTACTCGGTACGACGACTAAACAGCAAAAGAGAATGAGTTTTAGCATCTATCGTTCTCCCCCGTCCAATTCATCCCCCTTCCACTTCTATCCGAACCACAGAAAATGCGTAAAGATTAAAGAAGAACATCCGCCACATTTTGATCACAGCCACCGTTCGGGACGGCTTATACGAATTAATGCAATGCGCAGTGGGCGGAATTATTTGAAACTAACTTTAGGGGTAAACATTCAGGCGCTCTCATATAAAGGGCGTTACTGAACATATTTCTTGTATTAAAAGTTTTAAATCACAGTATTTTACACTATCTTTGGAGAAATAATAAAGGAACCCAAATCTTCAAATCCTGATATCTGATGATAATCATCCACCTGGTGCGTTATCTAGATTGGCGAGTTGGATAAAGAACTCACAATGGAAGATTCGTTTGGAATTTTGAATGTTACTGATTCTTTGAATGATATATTGGCATTTGAATTTGGAAAATTAGAAGTGGGAATTTGATGATAAGGTGGATTTATAGGAGGTTTAGGAATTGAGAGGTGTTTAAGATACATTGATTCCCTAGGATTATTGAAATTTGAAGATCTGAAATGATCCCGACATATTTGGAAATCAGAAACGTTGACTCTGGAATCTAAGCCACAAATTAAACTAAGAAAACAGTCAACTAGTTTAGGAACATTGACTTATAATCAATGGCTAGGAACGATACTTTTACCAATAATATTAACTATGTATAAATAAATACTTCCTGACTAATTACCTGCATACATCGAGAAAAGGCTAACTCCATGCAAACACTCTTTCAATTAAATTTCGTAGGATTTCAATGTTCAATCCTCGATTACAAAAGGGGGCTCAAGAGATCTGAAACACATAATTTGTTTAATTTTTTTTTTCAAATGAACTTTATCATGTCAATCAGAAGAAACTTACGTCGAATCTTGTATCCAGGTTCTTGAACAAATAATGATTTCACTTTAGATATATTCAAACTTTGGAAACAATAACGTAATCGTAATCACCTGGCAAAAGTAAACAAGAACTGACTGACAGTTGACACCGGCCACCGGCAAGTTATGCGCATGCTTGGCGGCCATGTTAGGTGGCAACCAATCACAAACTGCTTCCTAAATTTGTACTAGAGTTTCATACCCCTGCTTCTGACGGAAAGGGAGACTTTATTTTCGATTATGGAACTGGCCCTTAAAGGGTCGTTTATACTGGCCCGTAACTTATGCCCTTAAAATTTGTTCTCTTTAAGGGAATAAGTTAAAGTTCGAGTATAAACCAAAGCATGAAATTTCTATCTTTCAACTCTTAGGGTAAGGGAAAAGTTTAAGTTACGGGCCAGTATAAACGACCCGTAACCCTTTTCGGTGAAATTCACACTTTTCTGGAATTTTTTTAAAATACTTCCCGGGGACCTAGGGAAAAATCCACCGTGGAGCTCCGTTCTTCCCATAGAATATAAAATAATTGATTCTTTATTCTAAGGTTCTTCCCCTTTGCGACGCCCCCCAGTCTATGCTCCCCCCATCCTGCGGCGAGAGGCGGCCGCTTCCTCTTTGGTGTTAACAAAGACTTAACAAGTCGCCCCCACTAGGCAAAGATACAGCGTTGCCACATAATAACTCATGGCTTGTATAAAGACCGTTGTGACATACTTAAAAAAGAAGAATATTCAATCTCTTCTGTGAACAGTTGACAGTTGAACTGTCAACAGACTGTGTCTCTAAAATTTAAATTTAACGACTTGAAAACAATTAAGTTCGTGAAATAATGCTAATACGAAATTGAAGAATACTGTATGTTTAAATGCGAATATTTCTCTATTAAATAGAAATTATGGATCGGTCCTCGAATTATAAAAGAAAGAGCACCGCTCCAAATAATTCAGTGGACGAAGAGGATGATGTTAATTTTTCAGACGAAGAAGGTACAACGGTTGATGGAATTTATATTCCACCACCAACAAAACCCGTCTGTTCTTTGGATCCTACTGGACCTCGCTTGATTATAACTAAAATTGTTAATAATTTCTTCAAAAGTTATGCTAATGAACAGACACTTGGTCCATTCCATAAAGTAGGTTTTTTGTTCAATGTATCCTGATTAAGTAATTAAATTATTGAAATAATAATATATTTTTACTTATTTCAGTGTTTTAATGCAATCATTGGTCCTAATGGTAGCGGTAAAAGTAATGTTATTGATTCTATGTTATTTGTGTTTGGATATCGAGCAACAAAAATTCGTTGTAAGAAAGTTTCAGTTTTACTACACAATTCTGAAAACCATCCAAATGTACAGAGTGCTACAGTTGAAGTCCATTTTGCTCAAATTGTTGATAAGGTAAAATATTATATGAAAACCAACACTTATATCATTGCTTATCGGTGGGTTTTACAAAGCGTGATTACCGGTGATTCGAGATCAACGGCTTGATTCTCTGATTTTTGAACTGAAAAATCGAGTTGATATAAGTGTTGGTTTTCATTAAATGTTTATCATTGCAGGAAGGTGATGAATATGACATAATACCTGGTAGTGAATTCGTGGTTACTAGAACAGCTATGAAAGACAATTCTTCTTATTATACATTGAATGGTTCGAGAGTACACTTCAAAGAAGTAGCAGTTTTATTGAAAAAACATGGAATTGATTTGGATCATAATAGATTTCTCATTTTACAGGTGATTCAATTAAAAATGAGTTTTATACATTCTTATGTTCATTGTGTTAAAAACTTTGTCTTTAGGGCGAAGTAGAACAAATTGCCATGATGAAATGCAAGGCTGATAATCCTAATGAGCCTGGTATGTTGGAATATTTAGAAGATATCATCGGAACTTCTCGATATATTAGGCCCTTAGAATTATTGAATGAAAGAGTTGAGACATTATCCGATGCAAGATCAGAAAAAGTTAATCGATTAAAGCTTGTGCAGAAAGAATTGGAAGAGTTAGAAGGACCTATGGCAGAAGCTGTTGATTATTTGAAAGCAGAAAATACTGTAGCTTCTTGCAAGAATATTCTATATCATAAACATATGTATGTATTTTTTAGTTTCAATATTAAACAATAAGGTGCAGGAGTAATTGATAATGCTAATGGGAATACGGTTGACCTCTTAGATTTCAATACATAAGGGTTATTTTACATTTATTATTTTGAGCCTGAACATGATTCTATTAACAAACTAGTAACTAGTGTTACACTTAGAGGGAGTGATATCTTGAACTTGATTTCTAACAATAATGAAACAATATAATTTGCTGGGGATGGATAGAATAGTGGAGAGTCTCATAGCAAAAAAGTCTCACAGGCAAGTTCAAGAAACTCAACCTTTTGGGTGTAAAAGTTCTCATGTCACTGGGTATATGCTTAAGTCCAATTTTTGCGTGTTACCGTTTTACAAACGGTCACAGCCGGTTACGATTTTCTGATACCGTTTGTATTTTTGCGTGAGCGGTAATAGAGGGGAAGGTGTTATGACGTAGCCGTATTACGTCATCATTGTTCCCGTTGTTGAGAAATCTGTAACCTTGTTCCGAAGCAGGGTAACTGGAGCGGTTATAATCTGAATTCGCGCCAAAAACGAATATATTTCGCATGTTGCTTCAGTTGCTTGGTTTTTCATTTTGTATATCAAAGGGTATGCAATTTTTTTGACTTATTATATTTTTTATTTATCTCCAACACCAAATTAGCATGATGTGAAAGAAAGTCTTTAATTAAACAAAATAATAAATGTATTGTTTTTATATCCTCTATATTTCCTAATTTTCCAAATTTTATTCTTGCTTCACTTTATTTCGACCGATGAAAGGGGTTTTTGCCATTTAGAGAAGAGAAATTTGTTTAATTCATCTTCACCGCTTATCCAATGTGAAATTTCCGAGTCGCTTGGGAATACAAAATAATTGAACATTCCATTCAGAGGAAAAAAAGATCTGTCTGATCCATTTTTTTGCAGATGAAGTGAATAATAAGTATTCTGAAAATGTAAAAATAATTCAAAACTAGAAAATTAATATTGGAGGGAAAACCAACAAGAGAGAAATGTATTTTAGCGAGGATGCATAACCGTGTTAAGAACTTGAAATTGATGATAAGTGGGGGTAACCGCACTGTTACCGATAGTATAACCGGACTTGTAACACGGTAACACGCAAAAATTGGCCTTTAGAAATTGATTTCAAATAATTGTGATATACTGAATAATTACAAATGAGTTGTACATTCTTTTATGCATGATGTGGTAAATAGAAGTAAATACCAGATAAAATAAAAATGACTATGGTGGAATTATTTCAGCCTTGTTTACTTTATTAGCAAGCAAAGTGTGTGTAAATGATTGGAATCACCCAATATTTATTATTTATTTATTGTTTCAAGGTGCTGGCTCCTTATTGAAATTAATTTTTCTAAATTTCAATATTTTTCAGATTTGACATGGAAGATGAACTGAAAGAATCTGAGGAAGAGAAAAACTTAATTCAAGCTGCTAAAGACGAGGTTACCGAAAAAATTGAAAATGTTACTAAATCGAAGTTAGAAAAGGAAGAAGCTTTGAATCAAAAATCAGAGTAAGTTGAACTTTAAATTATCATATGGCTCATAAAATTGGATCTTGTAATCTTCATTTATTCTTTGATTAACAGAAAATATAATTCACTCACAAAAAGAAAAAATAAATTGAAAGAAGCTTTTGAGAAGGCAAACAATAAAGATGTAGAGTTACAGGCTGAAATGGTTCAAGTGAATAAAAATCGGAAAAAGACAAAGGAACTTTTAGCAGAGGAAAAAATTAAGTTAGAACAATATGAAAAGACACCTGCAGAAAGTGAAAGAGTAGGTATTAAGTAGATCTTTTCTATTTTCTAGTCTGCATAGCATTTTGTTATTTTAGAGTATTGAAGAATGTCTGAAAAGGGAAATACAATTATCTAAAAAAAAGGAAGCATTGGATGCAGAAAAAATGGAATTACTGGCTACCATAAAGACAGAAACAAAACCATTGCAGGAAAAGAAGGAAATTCTTGAAAATGACCTGGTAAAATTGAAAAGGAATGTGGATGAAACCAAGTCTGCTGTAAGCGAAAATTTTTCTTTGTGCTTTTATTTGCGCCTATATACGCCTATCTAAAATGTTTCAAATGAAATATTACTTTCATAATCTTTTTGAAAAGTTACAATTATTATTTTCAGTATGCTCTTGCTGAATCTGAATTGAAACTTTGTATGACAAATGAAGAAAATGAGAGGAATAAGTACGAGTCTCTGAAATCAAGCTATGAGAATGCAAATTCTCTTATGAAACAACGGCAAGAAGAAATTGTTGCTCTCAAAAATAAAATTCCTTTGACTGAAAAATCCCTGAGAGAGGCTACATCTGAATTGAATGCTATAAGAGAGGAGGAAGAACATATCAGATTGGAAGTGAAAAATAAACGGGCACATCTAGAAGAATCCCGATCTTCCATGAATGCTTCCAAATCTAGGACAAAAGTTTTGGATTTTTTGATGAAGCAAAAGGAGGATGGTAATTGTCCTGGACTATTTGGCAGATTGGTGAGAAATTTGTTGAAAAATCAAAATATTTTGTAATTTGTTATGTTGTTGGCCTATACATTTATTAAATAGTTATAGTTGAGTATAAAAGGCACATAGTTGAATAACTGTTTTGGTCTTTTTTTTTATTTTTGATCTTTCAACTGCAAATAGCATTATTCTCCAGAATCTTGGCGTCAAGTGACTCAAAACTTCTCGCTGTAAAAATGGAGGCATAAAATAATATTGCTGATAATAATTATGAGTCAGTCCATGGCTATAGGGGAAAGTGCATTAAGCTTAGCATCTTTCTTTCTTTTTCATGGGACATAAATTAATTTTCATTCATTATAATGTAAATTAGAAATGGATGAACTGTTCACATTACATTAGAAATATTAAATAATTTGTTATATTTCTAACTGGCTTTATATTGCTTTTGTGAAATTCATCGATTGGATTTATTTGTAGCACATTAAAGGGAGATTCATTCTCTAAAAATAATTCCTTTTCAATTTAGGGTGACCTTGGTGCAATCGATTTAAAGTATGATGTTGCCATTTCAACAGCTTGTGGTCCACTGGATAACATTGTGGTTGATACTGTTTCAACTGCTCAGTGGTGTATAGAATATTTAAAACAATATGATATAGGTAGAGCAACATTCATAGCCCTTGAAAAGCAAGAGCACTTACGACAAAATGCTACATCTAGAATCCAAACGTGAGTTAATTTTTCAATTTATAGGATTCTTGAACTAACCCTTATTTGAAGTGGACCAGATTTTGATTCCAGTTAGGTAGGAAGTGAATTCAAATTCGTAGCTTCTCATTTTCTTCAAAATTGCTCTCAACATCGTAACACTTTTATTTGAGGCTATAGGCTCAAAAAGACTGATTCTTTAGGATTTTGGCTAGCTACTGCCATTTGAGATTATCTTTCTCATAATAATAATAGTAACTCTTTAATAGCACTCAAGTTTGGTTCAATCAATTTGCTGTCAACATATTCAACTGATGTGATCAAAACTTTCATAAACACCTTTTTGCGCGCTTGTTCCTGTAGGCAAGAGCATTATCATTTCGTCCAAACGTCCCATTGTGAATATTTGCAGAAAATGGTCTCAACCAATTAGGTTGGATCCATTGATGCCGAATTCATGGTCGATTTCAATTCTGTCCGTCCGTTAATACGATAACTTCCCAAAGAAGAGACCTAGTCTTGAAATATTCAGGGTACGTTTAAGGTTTAAATACTTGGGTTAAATTTGTAAATGGGCAGAATTGATCCAATAGCTTCGGAGCTAACAAATGAATTTTTACTATCCCAATATTCCGAAAACCACATATCCGAATTCGATTGAAATTTCTCTAGTAAACCAATGAAATATGTAGTTAAATTGAGTGAATCAAAAAGTCGTTGCCATCGTGCCATTAAAATTATGTAATTTTTTTTCTGGAAACTGATCTGCAGTGTTAGGCGGCTTCAGTACCTACGAAGTTGAACAAGCGCGCAGAAGCTCCTCACCTCAGATTATTGCTTTCAGAGATATTTTTTTCTTAGTACACTTGGGCAGCCGATGAAGGTTTACAACATCTATTCACTTATCAATCATGGCATGTATACCCTTATTGAGTTTCTGGACGTCCCATCAAAATCTATTTCTTCCCAGCAATGTTCTCAATTTGGTTGACAAACAGGATATCCAAGTGAAATTGATATTGATTATACTGATTACTCCTAGGAGTAAGAAGACTCCTCAGAAACTACGAGCTTCGAAGCTTGTAACTTGTACGGGTTCGGAGAAGCAGTTGTGTTCTGTATAGGCTTTGTTACTGTGTCCTTACGCCACCTCAGGCACAGTACTGTTAATTTTCGACCCAACAGTGAAATTGTGGCCCACTACCGAGACTAGAAAATTTCTTTCCTAGCCTCGGGATTGAACTCGCGACTTTCCGCGTCAGAGTCAATCGCCTTAACCACTGGGCTATGGGCACTATAAATGAATCTATACACTCGTTTATATCCCCATTTCACATTTCAGACCTGAAAATGTTCCACGTTTGTATGATCTTGTTCGAGTTCAGGATGATCGAGTAAAGACAGCATTTTATTATGCTCTAAGAGATACATTGGTTGCTAATGACTTGGATCAAGCTTCAAGAATCGCTTATGGCTCGAGAAGATATAGAGTTGTGACTTTGAGAGGAGATCTTATTGAAACCACTGGTAAATACATGTGCTTGAATGGATAATTTATAAATTTTTTTTCTTGTGTAATCGCAATTATCGTAATGACCAAAATGAATATTCAATGTGACAAGCATTCTTGGTAAAGTTTCATTAATTATTCCAAATCATTTGCGTGTTATAATAAAATTATTTTTTGTGGTCAAAAGCGAGTACGCCATAAACGTTTCTTCTAGGTACCATGAGTGGTGGAGGTAGATCAGTATTCAAGGGTAGGATGGGTCAGTCTGTCGCAGTGAGTACTACGAATCAAAAAGATTTGGATGCGGTGGAAAACGAACTCAAAGCATTGGAAGAACGCTTCAGATATCTCAGAGAACGCCAAGCAGCGTTGGAGAATCAGATCAAAGCTTTAGAACCTGAACTCAAACAAATGAAGATGAATTATGAGATATTCGGTTCAGAAATCAAGGTAAAATTGAGCAAATCATTGATCAAGTAAAACACTCTGGTGTCAAGTATTATTGTGTTGGGATGGGAATAGCACTTCTTTTTTTTCAGTCACTCATACAGCAACAGCCTGTCCTTCTTAAGCAGCTAAAGGCTCAAGAGATCAAAGCCAATGCTACAAAATCTGATGAGGCTCAGGTTAAAAGAATAACTGGTATTATACAAGCAAGGAAGGCTGAATACGATGAAGCTGCTGAAATAGCAGGAAAACTGCAGGTTCAAGTTGACAGACTAACCAGTGAGATAAAAGAGAAAACCATTGGAAAAATGAAAAAGATGGATAAATCAATCAACGAAGTGGTGGATACATTGAATAAACTCAAAACAGAAGTTAATAAATTAAAAGTCGCAGTTAAAACAGCCGAAAGGTAGGAGTTCATGTATTACATAAACAAGAATTTTGCCAAAAAATATTTTGACATACAGATACTACACATTTATGTTGAGGTACTCAATAATGAAATATTTTTTCATCCATATATTTCAATTAATTGCTTTTATATTGCTCTTAAGGTCGCCGTTCAGAGCGAGTAGGAAAACTTATCCGATAGAGACGCCACCGTGCATTTTATAGAATATCTCCATAGAACTCACATTATCTCTAAAAGTTCTATGAATATCTCTCTAATTATGAATGAAATGTAGAATGGCGCTCTCTATCTGAAAATCGCTGAACTATGAAATTAGTGAAAATGTGGGTAAAGCAGGAACTTTTTCCCGCTTAAATTTGAATTTGGCCATTCTCTGCTAATTCCGTATTTCAAGTTGTTTTTCTGAATGAAATTATCTGTAGATTCACTTTTAAACGGAAGTTGAACTATTTTCATGGGTCTTTCGTTCGAAATAAAACAGAAGCATGAGTTGATTTATTTTCTTCTATTTTTGAAAGAAAAAAAAGAACTGTTGAAATGAAATTAATCTCAATTATCTCATCAAGAACTCCAATCCTTTCTGAGTTTACCCACAAAATTTCAGTTCTCAAAGTGAAACCATTTTCAAATGCAACTTGAAAAACACACACTACATTGAACGCCCACCTTAAGAACTCCAATCCTTTCTGAGTTAACCCACAAAATTTCAGTTCTCAAAGTGAAACCATTTTCAAATGCAACTTGAATTAAAAACACACTACATTGAACGCCCACCTTAATATATCTGTTCAAATTTAAAATTTCTCAAATAGACAAATTCCGTATAATTATTGCTTCAGATTTCTATTTTCATATTTCATTATTCAACAGAAATTCAAAGAAATCAGCAGAAAAAATAACTACCATGGAACAAGACATCACAAACTTTGAAAACAGACTACGAGAAATGAAAGCTCAGAGGGATGAAATTGAATCTGACGGTGCCAAGTTACTCAAATGCTTGGAAGAAATTGAAGAAGAACTTAATAGTGATGATAATGAGTATAGCGGTAAATCTACTAATGTTGTTTCATATATTCACAGAGTAACATAGAGCTTTTGCAGGCTTGAAGGAGGAGGTTGACAAGCTCAAGAAGAAATTGAATAAATTAAAATCAGAAGAAGTGGATATTGATCAAAAGCTGAAGACTGCAAATGAAAAAATAGGCGGTGTCAAATCTACCATGCATCAGTGGCATGTTAAGGTAACTGAAAGTTAATTGATTAAAATGATATTCATATTGTTTTTTCGCGAAAATCTTCATGCAGGAATTTCTGCTTTTAGATTTCCCAGTTGAAATTTCAAGAAATACCTGAAACGCCATTGGAGGAATTGAAAAAATACACCAGGGAAGAATTGCAAGAAAAGAATTTGGAATTAATTGAGAAAGATATGAAAATGGCGGAGAATAAGTTAAAATCTGAAAAACCTAATCTTGGTGTGATTCAGGTATGTCTCAGTTTGGAATATTCATGATATGCTTTTTTCCTTAGTTCATGTTGGCGTTTTACGTGCAAGCCAACCCACATATTTTACAGATAATATACTAGATATGACAGTTATATTATTTGTTATCTGTGGGTCGACTCAAGTATAAACCTCCTCATCTTGATATGTTGGTTTCATTTCAATTTTACGCTTAGGAATATCGTAAGAAACAAAATAGATATATGGAAAGAGCTAAAGAACTAGATGAAATCTCTCAGAAACGTCAAGAAGTGAAGAATGTATATGATAATTTGAGAGAGCAAAGGAAAACAGAGTTTCTGACAGGCTTCCAAACCATTCGTATGAAGCTTAAAGAGATGTATCAGATGATTACGCTAGGAGGAGATGCCGATTTTGAGTTGGTAGATACCTTCGATCCATTCACAGAAGGCATACAGTTCAAGTATGATAAAAGATACTTTGAGTTAAGTATACAACAGGTAATCAAATACTATGATTTTAGTGTGAGACCACCAAAAAAATCTTGGAAAAAAATTTCGAATTTATCAGGGGGAGAAAAAACACTATCTTCTTTAGCTCTGGTATTTGCACTTCACTATTACAAACCCTCCCCATTGTATGTCATGGATGAAATCGATGCTGCTTTGGATTTCAAGAATGTGTCCATTGTGGGGCACTACATAAAGGTAATTTTTGTCATCATTGAATAATATCAATATGAACTTTTCCACCAGTTGTGTTGTTCAGGTAGATAATCTAGGTGAGGGATTTCTGATGATGAGATCTTGTAGAAATTTGGCAGGCATATTGAAGTCGCTATTTTACTTATATAAACTGAATTTGAACCTTGTCGAATCTGTTGTTGATGGAATAAGTGAAATTTGTTTGCATATTTTGATGGAATGTTATATGGTTCTGGTCACAAGATCTGGACAAAATGTTGCGAGTAGTACCTGAAATTATTTCTAGCTTTCAAATGTAGGTATACAAGGAAATTTCCTATCATCAAATACTGTTCCTGTATAACCTCCAATCTGTTGACATTCCAACCAGTAACCTTCTTTCACAGGAACTGAACACAATGACTTAATGAAAAAAATCATTGTCTGCAATGCAGGTTATCTGAACAAAATAATGCCAATTGATAATGAGTTTTAGTTTCATGGTTTCCCATGAATTGAAACTTTGAACTCAACAAAAATACAACAATTTCATTATTTATAGCGTATATATTACCAAATGATGAATTTCTTCCAGAATCGTACGAAAAACGCCCAATTCATAATTATCTCCTTGAGATCTCAAATGTTTGAACTATGCGATCATCTTATTGGTATTTACAAAACCTACAATTGTACTAAGAGTATCGCGATCGATCCAAGAGTTTATGATGAAAAAGGAACCGAAGAGGATCAAGTGGTTCCCACTCAAACAACAGAAAATCAAGGAAGCCAGGACCCGAGGAATTCTGCAGGAAAGAATGCTACTGCTGATGTACAAAATGAAACGCAAAATTTCACACGAGAACAAACTCAACAACTAACACAAGAACAATCTCAACAACTAACACAAGATTCTAGCCTTTTCAGTGATAAAGACAAAATGGATACTAGTTCAGAATCTGAAGAAGATCGCCCTGAGTCATCTCAAAAAATTATAGATGATTCATTTGAAGCCATGGATACTGAATGATGTTGATTTGTTTTAAATAAATGTTTGTTTTTAAGAATATTTTGAATTTTTGAACACTTGGTATTTTTACTAGTTTTACTAGGTTACTTGTAAAACTATGATTGGGTAATTTTTATTGCATCTTACGGAGTTTTAGCTCATTTTTGACGGTCCTTATGAATAAAAATTCAAATGTCTGAGTTTAGGAGCTTTTGCGATCTTAGTGAAATTCTCAGCTAGCGCGGTCACCGATTCAGGTATGGAATCCGCCCAAAACTGCTTGGTTTCCAGATTTATTTATTTATTCTTTTGAAAGAGAGTAATACATACTTTTTTCTTTAATCAAACAATATATGACATAAGGCACGTGTGCAGAAATGGCGACAAGGAACATATTGTTCAAAAGAAATCTGTTTCCCGCTCCAAATCTGTGTTAGCAGAGGGAATGAAAAGGGGGTACCATACAATTCTAGATAAAAACGATCTAACGGCACGGTGATTTTTTGGGTAACGCATTTCATCTATTTCATTGATTTACATGAGAAGTTCAAGCAAATTTTGGCAATTAGTTTTGGAGATATGGAATCTTTTTCAATAATTACTCTTATTCTTATAATTACACCATCTTCGCGCAATTTAATATCCTACTCAGCAGATTAGTAGATCTGAACCAGAGTTATAACTTGAATACATAAAATGAAAAAGAAATATACTGCATTCAAATGAATATGCTGAAATAATACAAGATTATGGGTTGTATTTTTATCAGGACACTGCAACATATAAGTTCTTCACACTTTAATATGATATAAAATTTAAATATTGATCAGTTTCACATATAACATGAACTGAATACTGCCTGATTCAGTATCTACTAAGCAATGTTCTCTTTAGTTTCAATCTTCGATTTTTCCATGTCTTGATTTCTGACCAAATTTCCCTTTGTTTCCCAGTTAGACAGTTGATATGTGGATCAGGGCCGTATCTAGGTACTACTGCGCCTGTGGCAAGATTTTCTTCAGCGCCCCCAAATTGGCGCTCCTTACGCAAAAATTTTTTCATTTGATATTTTTTGGCGCCCCTGCGGACCTTGCGCCTGTGGCGGGGGCCACTTGGCCACACCCTAGATACGGCCCTGATGTGGATTATACACCAGTTACTCCCTGAGGGTATTCCAAAATATTTAAGAAAACCCTCTTGATTTGAACAACTTTGCATGTCTGACTTCAACACACATTTGCGGCATTGTTTTGATAAGAATGCATTAATTTTGGATCATTTTCACTGTTATTATATTCCTAAAGGTAAGATGACTAAAAATATCGCAAAATGTCCCCTTAGGCGCTTAGGCCCTTAAAACAAATTTTCATTGTTTGACCACCAGCACTAACGGGTTCTGGTACATTGGGTCGAACTCAGTCAATTGAGACCATTCTCGACTCAAAATGGGACAACTAGAATTCTTCCGGTGTCTTAAATGTAAAAAATTTGCAGCAAGTACAAACCTAAGCAGTGGCGGCTGGTGAGGGAGGGCTGCGGGGCGCCGCCCTCCTAGAAAAATTACGAAAATTAAAAAACAATCAATTTGTATATTTCCTATTCGTGATTTTCTCCTCAAACTGGATATGATTAAATTTAAAATTGCCCCCCCTGAAATTTTGATGGCCTAATAGTTTTTCAGCACAACACCCTCAATATTTCAATAATTTTTAGTTTGCCCCCCCTCTGAGAAAAATTTCTTCGGGCACCCACGCGCATAAATGTAATGTTTTCTATGGAATCAGCCGATCGAGCATAAAGTGAAAGATTTTGATTTCTAGTTGATTATTTATGTATCTCATCACTCTATAAATACGGAGGTGCTCATCATATTAACTAAATAACAATTAAAAAAGCCTCGTTTCAAATTTTCGGTGCTCCTAGCATTCGCGAGCAGTGTTCGAGTATCCGTGGGCGCAGCCTACCCTGAAATAGAACTAAAATCGCGAATAGTTCTTTGAATAAAAATGTTAATGCGGCTCTGTGATTCTGACATCTATGTGTAGTTAGTCTATGTCTATGTGTACAGGGGGCGTAAGAAAACATAGACTACCTATAAGAAAATGAAAACGTTTCTGCGCCTCAGATTCTAAAACCAAAGAGTACTACTCTTTGCTAAAACCTATGTTTTTCCAAATGAAATAATTTTTTCTAGATCACAATTGAAAATTATGAATTTTACAGTTCATGTTCAATTTCTCTACTACGTCGGCTACATTGTTGACAGAAAATTATTGCTATTTCGAAATAATTCAAAAACTTTTTTTTACTAGGCGAATTCATTTTTCAACATCGAAAGCAAATAAATTTGATCATTCGATACAGTCATCCGAAATGAGTCGCCCTTCTATTCATCCTTGTTATGTAAAAGAATTGACTAAAGGTTTGAATACGTGTTTTCTTGGGATGAAATTTTCAGTTTTGTTTCGTGCTTCGTAAGGTGAACATATCGCTCAAGAAACCAACAGAAATTTCATATCAAATACGTTCGCGTTGTTCGAAAAATTATCGAGTGTTTTTCGAGTGAGGTTTATTTGTGGTTTTGTGTTCTGCAAGAAGGAATAAGGATTAATTTGCAACTGTGAGTTGGTTGAATTTTTAACTTAAGATCGTTCAATTTATTCATGAATAAACGCCCCTTTTGTTTCGATTGATGGAGTCTTGAGGCAAAAAATTTGTTAATTGTCGAATTAATTGCGGAAATTTCAAAATTAATAATTATTTATACATTAATCTGTGAATTGTTTGAATGTTTGCTGCGAACATGGAAAAATAAGATCGTTATTTTGATTAACATTTTAAAATTTTTAGACTATAATGTATGATAATATTTCACTCTGGCTTCATTGTTAATAGAAAATTAATAAGAATCTCGAAACAATTGCAAATGGATAATTCGTTTTTCCAAATTTAAGGCAAATATGAAAACCAGAAATTTGACCATTTGATAATAAAAACAGTCATCAGAGATGAATGAGTCGTCCCATTAATCCTTGTTATACAGGGTGGCCATTTGAAAACGAAACAGACGAGATTACAGACGAAATAAATTTTTTCGATAGAAATGCTCGGACAGGTCGATTTCTGTTTCGAGAGGGACAACTTAAGATGTAGGTTAAGGACGCATAGCGCTTCAACCCTTGCTACTACAACCCTTACCCCCAATTTTTGAATAGGGAAGATGGGGTGAGTGATACCTCATTTGAAAGGTATTTTTTACTGATTTCAGCAAAGTAATTGTTTTTTCATTTTATGCATTAGTTCTCGAAATCTTCTTAACTAAGTATTTGAAAATGAAGTGGTGTTTTCATGGCACTTGTAGTGTTTCTTTGTGAAAAATCGACATTTTGATTAAAGCTTTCTATGTCAGTGGATTGGTTGTTTTGAAGCTCAAAATGTCGATTTTTCACAAAAAAACACTACAAGTGCCATGAAAACACCACTTCATTTTCAAATACCTAGTTAAGAATATTTCGAGAACTAATGCATAAAATGAAAAAAAAATTACTGTGCTGAAATCAGTATAAAAATACCTTTCAAATGAGGTATCAGTCACCCCATCTTCCCTATTCAAAAATTGGGGGTGAGGGTTGTAGTAGCAAGGGTTGAAGCGCTATGCTATCCGTAACCTACATCTTAAGTTGTCCCCCTCGAAACAGAAATCGTCCTGTCCGAGCATTTCTATCGAAAAAATTCATTTCGTCTGTAATCTCGTCTGTTTCGTTTTCAAATGGCCACCCTGTATACAAGAATGACTAAAGGTTTGAATAGTGTTTTCTTGGGATACAATTTTCAGTTTTGTTTCGTGCTTTGTTGTGTGAACATCGCTCTAAAAATTTCATATCATATTCGTTCGTGTTGTTTGCGAATTTATCAAGTGTTTAGTTCATTTGTCGTTTTGTTTTTTACAAGAAGGAATAAGGATTAATTTGCAACTGTGAGTTGGTTGATATTTCAACTTTATTTCATTTAATTTATTCATGAATAAACGCTCTTTTTGTTTCGGTTGATCGAGTCTTGAGGCAAAATATTTGTTAATTGTCGAATTAATTGCAGAAATCTGAAAATAGATAATTATTTCTACTTTTATCTGTGAATTGTTTTAATGTTTGCTGCGAACATGGAGAAACGAGATCGTTATTTGAATTAACATTTTAAAATTTTGATAATATAATTATAATCTATGATAATATTTCATTCTGGCTTCATTGTTAATAGAAAATTAATATGAATTTCGAAACAATTGCAAATAATTAATTTTTCCAAATTTAAGGCAAATATGATAATCTGAAATTTGAACATTTGAAACAGAAAATGAGTCGTCCTTCTATTCATCCTTGTTATATAAAAGAGTGACTAAAGGTTTAAATACTTGTTTTCTTGGGATGAAATTTTCAGTTTTGTTTCGTGCTTCGTTGTAATCGTTGTGTAAACATCGCTCTAAAAATTTAATATGATATTTTGTAGTGTTGTTCGAGAATTTATCGAGTGTGTGGTTCATTTGTGGTTTCGGGTTCTACAAGAAGGAATAAGGGTTAATTTGCAACTGTGAGTTGGTTGAATTAAAACTTCAGATCGTTCAATTTATGCATGATTGAACGCTCCTTTTGTTTCGATTGATCGAGTCTTGAGGTAGAATATTTGTCAATTGTCAAATTAATTGCGAAAATTTCAAAATCAATAATTTCCTACTTCTACTTCTTTCTGTGAATTGTTTAAAAGTTTGTTGCGAACATGGAAAAACGAGATCTTTATTTAAATTGATAATTTGAAATTTTGTTTATGAACATTAAATTCTTGATTGCCTGTCAGAAAATGCGTGATAACCACCTCTTGAAACCCACCAACTTTCATTCGCATATCTCGATTCTCGATCTGCTTCAGAGCAATAAATAGTCAGTTTTTAAGAAAAATTTAACACCCCCTACCTCAGAAAATCTAAGCATTTGCGAACAAAAGTTACATAGCATAATGTCATTATTTTTTCAAGCAGAATCACCTCCTGAAGTTTGTCGCACTTATTCACCAACACCCCGTGTAAGTTTTCTATTATAATATTCAGTCTCGTTCATAGATTAAAGAACTGGTCTCGTTTCAGGATTCGATGCGTTAACATCTCTCCAGAAACCAAATTCAGATAATTTGATTTATTTATGAATAACAATCCTACGGTAGAACTACATTGAAACTTTTTCCTTCGGCGATCTTGTAATATCTGGTCAATTTGTTGCTTAACAGATTATTAAATAATTTTGGCGCATTTCGACGTAAAGTGGAGTAGGCATACTGGGGATACCACTCAAAAACAAAACGCGCCGAGCACTCTCAGGGTGGTGTGAAAACGAGTGCATTAAAATCGAATTCAAGCGAATGACCAGTAAAGACCGCGGTCATTGTCTTTTCTTGTCTAACCCGCTTATCACATATCTTTCATCGCACTCGATTTGACCAGTTGGTGATGTTGGTCGAGGACCAATTATGACCAGGTCAATCGCTTGAATTCGATTTAACTATCGCGTTCATATTCCCTTGGTGGAATTCGTTCAACTGGACAATGCGAAAACAAAACATGCGCCAATAAATGCGGAAAAAGTATGCACCAAAAAATGGTTGCGTTTCTTTTTTTCAGCTTTATTTAGGTGGAAGAGAAGGTAGGTCCCAGAGAACCCTTGGCCTTTCAGGGCTGAGTTGCAAGGGATTTCATGGACCAAGAGCGGAAAATCGACAGTTTGAAGCATCAAAGTGAGTGACTTTTAGGGTTTTTGGTGGTGGTTAATCTCAGGTATATTGACAAAACTGTCGCGAAGGTTCTGACGAAGGAAAAATGTCTCAGAGAACACATGCGGCAATAAATGCGGAACAACTATCGGCCAACTACTCCAAGTGGAGTAGGCCTACTGGGGATACCACTTGAAACCAAAACCCGCCGAGCACTCTACCTACAGCGTGGTGTGGAAGCGAGAGCATTAAATATCGCGTTCATATGTTCCCTTGGTGGAATTCGTTCAAGTAGCCGAGAACTCTACCTACAGGGTGGTGTGAAAACGACTGCGTTAACTATCGCGTTCATATATTCCCTTGGTGGAATCGTTCAAGTAGCCGAGAACTCTACCTACAGGGTGGTGTGAAAACGACTGCATTAACTATCGCGTTCATATATTCCCTTGGTGGAATCGTTCAAGTAGCCGAGAACTCTACCTACAGGGTGGTGTGAAAACGAGTGCATTGAATATCGCGTTCATATATTCCCTTGGTGGAATCGTTCATGTAGCCGAGCACTCTACCTAGAGGGTGGTGTGAAAACGAGTGCATTGAATATCGCGTTCATTTATTCCCTTGGTGGAATTCGTTCAAGTAGCCGAGCACTCCACCTACAGGGTGGTGTGAAAACGAGTGCATTGAATATCGCGCGCGTTCATTCATTCCCTTGGTGGAATTCGTACAAATAGCCGAGCACCCTATCTATAGGGTGGCGTGAAACCGAGTGCATTAAATATCGCGTTCATTTATTACCTTGGTGGAATCGTTCAAGTAGCCGACCACTGTACCTACAGGGTGGTGTGAAAACGAGTGCATTAAATATCGCGTTCATTTATTCCCTTGGTGGAATTCGTTCAAGTAGCCGAGCACTCTACCTACAGGGTGGTCTAAAAACGAGTGCATTAAATATCGCGTTCATTCATTCCCTTGGTGGAATTCGCTCAAGTAGCCGAAAAATGCGGAAACAAGTATGCGCCACTACAGGGTGGCGTGAAAACGAGTGCATTAAATATCGCGTTCATTTATTCCCTTGGTGGAATTCGTTCAGAAGGATAATGCGGAAAAAATTATGCGCCAAAAATGCGGAAACGAGAGAGCGACAATAAACAATACCGTCGGAGTTCGCCAAATCGAAAAACACAAGAAAATGTTATATTTCTTTCTGGATCTCCGGTTTTCTTTCGGCCACAAGGGGCTTTAATGGCATGGTTCCCCTAACCCCACATATGCTGTACGTATCTGTTTGACTTTGAGAAGAATCGTAGGCTAGAACTAAATTGAAACTTTTCCTTTTCGCGATCCTCTAATGTATTGTTAATTGATTGATTAACAGTTCATTAGAAACAAATTTGGCGCATTTCGACATGAAGTGGAGTAGGCCTACTGGGGATACCACTTAAAAACAAAACGCGCCGAGCACTCTACCGACAGGGTGGTGTGGAAACGAGTGCATTAAATATCGCGTTCATATATTCCCTTGGTGGAATTCGTTCAAGTAGCCGAGCACTCTACCTACAGGGTGGCGTGAAAACGAGTGCATTAACTTTCGCGTTCATATTCCCTTGGTGGAATTCGTTCAAGTAGCCGAGCACTCTACCTTCAGGGTGGCGTGAAAACGAGTGCATTAACTTTCGCGTTCATATTTTCCCTTGGTGGAATCGTTCAAGTAGCCGAGCACACTACCTTCAGGGTGGTGTGAAAACGAGTGCATTAAATATCGCGTTCATATATTCCCTTGGTGGAATCGTTCAAGTAGCCGAGCACTCTACCTTCAGGGTGGCGTGAAAACGAGTGCATTAACTTTCGCGTTCATATTCCCTTGGTGGAATTCGTTCAGAAGGATAATGCGGAAAAAAGTATGCGCCAAAAAATGCGGAAACAAGTAGCGCCGAAAAACCGGGCATTAACTATCGCGTTCATATATTCCCTTGGTGGAATTCGTTCAAGTAGCGTACTCTACCTACAGGGTGGCGTGAAAACGAGTGCATCAACTTTCGCGTTCATATTCCCTTGGTGGAATTCGTTCAGAAGGATAATGCGGAAAAAAGTATGCGCCAAAAATGCGGAAACGAGTGCATTGAATATCGCGTTCATATATTCCCTTGGTGGAATCGTTCATGTAGCCGAGCACTCTACCTATAGGGTGGTGTGAAAACGAGTGTATTGAATATCGCGCGCGTTCATTCATTCCCTTGGTGGAATTCGTTCAAGTAGCCGAGCACTCTACCTATAGGGTGGTGTCAAAACGAGTGCATTAAATATCGCGTTCATTTATTCCCTTGGTGGAATTCGTTCAAGTAGCCGAGTACTCTACCTACAGGGTGGCGTGAAAACGAGTGCATCAACTTTCGCGTTCATATTCCCTTGGTGGAATTCGTTCAGAAGGATAATGCGGAAAAAAGTATGCGCCAAAAATGCGGAAACGAGTGCATTGAATATCGCGTTCATATATTCCCTTGGTGGAATCGTTCATGTAGCCGAGCACTCTACCTATAGGGTGGTGTGAAAACGAGTGTATTGAATATCGCGCGCGTTCATTCATTCCCTTGGTGGAATTCGTTCAAGTAGCCGAGCACTCTACCTATAGGGTGGTGTCAAAACGAGTGCATTAAATATCGCGTTCATTCATTCCCTTGGTGGAATTCGTTCAAGAAGCCCAAAAATGCGGAAACAAGTATGCGCCACTACAGGGTGGCGTGAAAACGAGTGCATTAAATATCGCGTTCATTTATTCCCTTGGTGGAATTCGTTCAGAAGGATAATGCGGAAAAAATTATGCGCCAAAAATGCGGAAACAAAGTCGCGCCAAAAATGCGGAAACGAGAGTGCGACAATAAACAATACCGTCGGAGTTCGCCAAATCGAAAAACACAAGAAAAAGTTATATTTCTTTCTGGATCTCCGGTTTTCTTTCGGCCACAAGGGGCTTTAATGGCATGGTTCCCGTAACCCCACATATGCTGTACGTATCTGTTTGACTTTGAGAAGAATCGTAGGCTAGAACTAAATTGAAACTTTTCCTTTTCGCGATCCTCTAATGTATTGTTAATTTATTGATTAACAGATCATTAGAAACAAATTTGGCGCATTTCGACATGCAGTGGAGTAGGCCTACTGGGGATACCACTTAAAAACAAAACGCGCCGAGCACTCTACCGACAGGGTGGTGTGGAAACGAGTGCATTAAATATCGCGTTCATATATTCCCTTGGTGGAATTCGTTCAAGTAGCCGAGCACTCTACCTACAGGGTGGCGTGAAAACGAGTGCATTAACTTTCGCGTTCATCTTCCCTTGGTGGAATTCGTTCAAGTAGCCGAGCACTCTACCTTCAGGGTGGCGTGAAAACGAGTGCATTAACTTTCGCGTTCATATTTTCCCTTGGTGGAATCGTTCAAGTAGCCGAGCACTCTACCTTCAGGGTGGTGTGAAAACGAGTGCATTAAATATCGCGTTCATATATTCCCTTGGTGGAATCGTTCAAGTAGCCGAGCACTCTACCTTCAGGGTGGCGTGAAAACGAGTGCATTAACTTTCGCGTTCATATTTTCCCTTGGTGGAATCGTTCAAGTAGCCGAGCACTCTACCTTCAGGGTGGTGTGAAAACGAGTGCATTAAATATCGCGTTCATATATTCCCTTGGTGGAATCGTTCAAGTAGCCGAGCACTCTACCTTCAGGGTGGCGTGAAAACGAGTGCATTAACTTTCGCGTTCATATTTTCCCTTGGTGGAATCGTTCAAGTAGCCGAGCACTCTACCTTCAGGGTGGTGTGAAAACGAGTGCATTAAATATCGCGTTCATATATTCCCTTGGTGGAATCATTCAAGTAGCCGAGCACTCTACCTTCAGGGTGGCGTGAAAACGAGTGCATTAACTTTCGCGTTCATATTCCCTCGGTGGAATTCGTTCAGAAGGATAATGCGGAAAAAAGTATGCGCCAAAAAATGCGGAAACAAGTAGCGCCGAAAAACCGGGCATTAACTATCGCGTTCATATATTCCCTTGGTGGAATTCGTTCAAGTAGCCGAGTACTCTACCTACAGGGTGGCGTGAAAACGAGTGCATCAACTTTCGCGTTCATATTCCCTTGGTGGAATTCGTTCAGAAGGATAATGCGGAAAAAAGTATGCGCCAAAAATGCGGAAACGAGTGCATTGAATATCGCGTTCATATATTCCCTTGGTGGAATCGTTCATGTAGCCGAGCACTCTACCTATAGGGTGGTGTGAAAACGAGTGTATTGAATATCGCGCGCGTTCATTCATTCCCTTGGTGGAATTCGTTCAAGTAGCCGAGCACTCTACCTATAGGGTGGTGTCAAAACGAGTGCATTAAATATCGCGTTCATTTATTCCCTTGGTGGAATCGTTCAAGTAGCCGAGTACTGTACCTACAGGGTGGTCTAAAAACGAGTGCATTAAATATCGCGTTCATTCATTCCCTTGGTGGAATTCGTCCAGAAGGAGAATGCGTAAAAAAACATGCGACAAAAATGCGGAAACAGAGTTGCGCCAAAAAATAGTTAGCGGTGGCGTTTCTTTTTTCAGCTTTGTTTAGGTGGAAGAGAAGGTAGGTCCCAGAGAACCCTTGGCCTTTCCGGGCTGAGTTGGGATTTCATGGATGCCATTCCCAACTTCAGCCATCGATGGACCAAGAGCGGAAAATCAACAGTTTGAAGTATCAAAGTGAGAGACTTTTAGGGTTTTTGGTGGTGGTTAATTTCAGGTATATTGACAAAAATGTAGCGAAGGTTCTGACGAAGGAGAAATGTCTCAGAGAACTCATGCGGCAATAATTGCGGAACAAGTATGCGCCAAAAAATAGTTAGCGTTAGCGTTTCTTCTTTTCAGATTTTTTAAGGTGGAAGAGAAGGTAGGTCCCAGAGAACCCTTGGCCTTCCGGGCTGAGTTGGGATTTCATGGTTGCCATTCTCAACTCCAGCCATCGATGGACCAAGAGCGGAAAATCAACAGTTTGAAGCATCAAAGTGAGTGACTTTTAGGGTTTTTGGTGGTGGTTAATCTCAGGTAGTCAGGTATGTTGACAAAACTGTCGCGAAGGTTCTGACGAAGGAAAAATGTCTCAGAGAACATTTGCGGCAATGAATGTAGAATCAGTATGCGCCAATAAATTCGGAAACAGTACGCGCCAATTTGGACATAAAGTGGAGTAGGCCAACTGGGGATACCACTCAAAAACAAAACGCGCCGAGCACTCTACCGACAGGGTGGTGTGGAAACGAGTGCGGTAAGTATCGCGTTAATATTCCCCTGGCGGAATTCGTTCAGAAGGATAATGCGGAAAAAAGTATGCGCCAAAAAATGCGGAAACAAGTAGCGCCAAAAAACCGGGCATTAACTATCGCGTTCATATTCCCTTGTTGGAATTCGTTCAAGTAGCCGAGCACTCCACCTACGGGTGGTGAGAAAACGAGTGCATTAACTATCGCGTTTATACATTCCCTTGGTGGAATTCTTTCAAGTAGCCGAGCACTCTACCTACAGTGTGGCGTGAAAACGAGTGCATTAACTTTCGCGTTCATATTCCCTTGGTGGAATTCGTTCAGAAGGATAATGCGGAAGAAAGTATGCGCCAAAAAATGCGGAAACAAATAGCGCCAAAAAACCGGGCATTAACTATCGCGTTCACATATTTCCTTGGTAGAATTCTTTCAAGTAGCCGAGCACTCTACCTACAGGGTGGCGTGAAAACGAGTGCATCAACTTTCGCGTTCATATTCCCTTGGTGGTATTCGTTCAGGAGGATAATGCGGAAAAAAGTATGCGCCAAAAAATGCGGAAAAAAGTAGCGCCAAAAAACCGGGCATTAACTATCGCCTTCATATTCCCTTGGTGGAATTCGTTCAAGTAGCCGAGCACTCTATAGGTACCTACAGGCTGGTGTGGAAGCGAGTGCATTAAATATCGCGTTCATATGTTCCCTTGGTGGAATCGTTCAAATAGCCGAGCACTCTACCTACAGGGTGGTGTGAAAACGAGTGCATTAAATATCGCGTTCATTTATTCCCTTGGTGGAATTCGTTCAAGTAGCCGAGCACTCTACCTACAGGGTGGTGTGGAAGCGAGTGCATTAAATATAGCGTTCATATGTTCCCTTGTTGGAATCGTTCAAATAGCCGAGCACTCTACCTACAGGGTGGTGTGAGAACGAGTGCATTAAATATCGCGTTCATTTATTCCTTTGGTGGAATTCGTTCAAGTAGCCGAGCACTCTACCTACAGGGTGGTGTGAAAACGAGTGCATTGAATATCGCGTGCATATATTCCCTTGGTGGAATCGTTCAAGTAGCCGAGCACTCTACCTACAGGGTGGTGTGAAAACGAGTGTATTGAATATCGCGCGCGTTCATTCATTCCCTTGGTGGAATTCGTTCAAGTAGCCGAGCACTCTACCTATAGGGTGGTGTGAAAACGAGTGCATTAAATATCGCGTTCATTCATTCCCTTGGTGGAATCGTTCAAGTAGCCGACCACTGTACCTACAGGGTGGTGTGAAAACGAGTGCATTAAATATCGCGTTCATTTATTCCCTTGGTGGAATCGTTCAAGTAGCCGACCACTGTACCTACAGGGTGGTGTGAAAACGAGTGCATTGAATATCGCGCGCGTTCATTCATTCCCTTGGTGGAATTCGTTCAAGTAGCCGAGCACTCTACCTATAGGTTGGTGTGAAAACGAGTGCATTAAATATCGCGTTCATTCATTCCCTTGGTGGAATCGTTCAAGTAGCCGAGCACTCTACCTACAGGGTGGTGTGAAAACGAGTGCATTGAATATCGCGTGCATATATTCCCTTGGTGGAATCGTTCAAGTAGACGACCACTGTACCTACAGGGTGGTGTGAAAACGAGTGCATTGAATATCGCGCGCGTTCATTCATTCCCTTGGTGGAATTCGTTCAAGTGGCCGACCACTGTACCTACAGGGTGGTGTGAAACGAGTGCATTGAATGTCGCGCGCGTTCATTCATTCCCTTGTTGGAATCGTTCAAATAGCCGAGCACTCTACCTACAGGGTGGTGTGAGAACGAGTGCATTAAATATCGCGTTCATTTATTCCCTTGGTGGAATTCGTTCAAGTAGCCGAGCACTCTACCTACAGGGTGGTGTGAAAACGAGTGCATTAAATATCGCGTTCATTCATTCCCTTGGTGGAATCGTTCAAGTAGCCGACCACTGTACCTACAGGGTGGTGTGAAAACGAGTGCATTGAATATCGCGCGAGTTCATTCATTCCCTTGTTGGAATCGTTCAAGTAGCCGAGCACTCTACCTACAGGGTGGTGTGAAAACGAGTGCATTGAATATCGCGTGCATATATTCCCTTGGTGGAATCGTTCAAGTAGCCGAGCACTCTACCTACAGGGTGGTGTGAAAACGAGTGTATTGAATATCGCGCGCGTTCATTCATTCCCTTGGTGGAATTCGTTCAAGTAGCCGAGCACTCTACCTACAGGGTGGTGTGAAAACGACTGCATTAACTATCGCGTTCATATATTCCCTTGGTGGAATCGTTCAAGCAGCCGAGAACTCTACCTACAGGGTGGTGTGAAAACGAGTGCATTAAATATCGCGTTCATTCATTCCCTTGGTGGAATCATTCAAGTAGCCGACCACTGTACCTACAGGGTGGTGTAAAAACGAGCGCATTAAATATCGCGTTCATTTATTCCCTTGGTGGAATCGTTCAAGTAGCCGACCACTGTACCTACAGGGTGGTGTGAAAACGAGTGCATTGAATATCGCGCGCGTTCATTCATTCCCTTGGTGGAATTCGTTCAAGTAGCCGAGCACTCTACCTACAGGGTGGTGTGAAAACGAGTGCATTGAATATCGCGTGCATATATTCCCTTGGTGGAATCGTTCAAGTAGCCGAGCACTCTACCTACAGGGTGGTGTGAAAACGAGTGTATTGAATATCGCGCGCGTTCATTCATTCCCTTGGTGGAATTCGTTCAAGTAGCCGAGCACTCTACCTATAGGGTGGTGTGAATACGAGTGCATTAAATATCGCGTTCATTCATTCCCTTGGTGGAATCGTTCAAGTAGCCGACCACTGTACCTACAGGGTGGTGTGAAAACGAGTGCATTAAATATCGCGTTCATATGTTCCCTTGGTGGAATTCGTTCAAGTAGCCGAGAACTCTACCTACAGGGTGGTGTGAAAACGACTGCATTAACTATCGCGTTCATATATTCCCTTGGTGGAATCGTTCAAGTAGCCGAGAACTCTACCTACAGGGTGGTGTGAAAACGACTGCATTAACTATCGCGTTCATATATTCCCTTGGTGGAATCGTTCAAGTAGCCGAGAACTCTACCTACAGGGTGGTGTGAAAACGAGTGCATTAAATATCGCGTTCATTCATTCCCTTGGTGGAATCGTTCAAGTAGCCGACCACTGTACCTACAGGGTGGTGTGAAAACGAGCGCATTAAATATCGCGTTCATTTATTCCCTTGGTGGAATCGTTCAAGTAGCCGACCACTGTACCTACAGGGTGGTGTGAAAACGAGTGCATTGAATATCGCGCGCGTTCATTCATTCCCTTGGTGGAATTCGTTCAAGTAGCCGAGCACTCTACCTACAGGGTGGTGTGAAAACGAGTGCATTGAATATCGCGTGCATATATTCCCTTGGTGGAATCGTTCAAGTAGCCGAGCACTCTACCTACAGGGTGGTGTGAAAACGAGTGTATTGAATATCGCGCGCGTTCATTCATTCCCTTGGTGGAATTCGTTCAAGTAGCCGAGCACTCTACCTATAGGGTGGTGTGAAAACGAGTGCATTAAATATCGCGTTCATTCATTCCCTTGGTGGAATCGTTCAAGTAGCCGACCACTGTACCTACAGGGTGGTGTGAAAACGAGTGCATTAAATATCGCGTTCATTCATTCCCTTGGTGGAATTCGTTCAAGAAGCCCAAAAATGCGGAAACAAGTATGCGCCACTACAGGGTGGCGTGAAAACGAGTGCATTAAATATCGCGTTCATTTATTCCCTTGGTGGAATTCGTTCAGAAGGATAATGCGGAAAAAATTATGCGCCAAAAATGCGGAAACAGAGGGTTGCTTCAAAAAATGCGAAAACGAGAGTGCGACAATAAACAATACCGTCGGAGTTCGCCAAATCGAAAAACACAAGAAAAACTTATATTTCTTTCTGGATCTCCGGTTTTCTTTCGGCCACAAGGGGCTTTAATGGCATGGTTCCCCTAACCCCACATATGCTGTACGTATCTGTTTGACTTTGAGAAGAATCGTAGGCTAGAACTAAATTGAAACTTTTCCTTTTCGCGATCCTCTAATATCTTGTTAACTTATTGATTAACAGATCATTAGATATCTACAAATTTGGCGTATTTCGACATGAAGTGGAGTAGGCCTACTGGGGATACCACTCAAAAACAAAACTCGCCGAGCACTCTACCGACAGGGTGGTGTGGAAACGAGTGCATCATAACTTTCGCATTTATATTCCCTTGGTGGAATTCGTTCAGAAGGATAATGCGGAAAAAAGTATGCGCCAAAAAAACCGGGCATTAACTATCGCGTTCATATATTCCCTTGGTGGAATTCGTTAAAGTAGCCGAGCACTCAACCTACAGGGTGGCGTGAAAACGAGTGCATTAACTATCGTGTTCATATTCCCCTGGCAGAATTCGAATTACTCTTTGCCGTAGCATCCCCTGTATTTCACAATAAAGAGCGTAAAGCCAAAGAGGAACGTAATCGGACTATGCTGGGCTGAATCTCGAACGCCCAAGCAATATCGCTGGTTATCATAGCAACCATAGACTTATCAAATAATATGTCTATGATGGCAACCGAACGCCTCTCCAGTCAGATCCACGCGGTTCTCAGTGACCATTCGAGTCGTTGCGTTATGATTCGGGCCACGGATACTCAAACAAACTGTTTGAGTATCCGTGGATTCGGGCGTAGAAAGATAAGCCCTTCGAAGGAATAAATGGAGAGATTTTGTAGGTGCCAAGTGTTTCGTGTGGTAAAGTTGCGTTGAGGATTTAAGGACTGACAATAAGGGGGTGTTCTCTAAGGAAATTCAACTTAACTTATTTGAGTTTGCGAGAGAAATCCGCGACATTATTATATTTCAGATTGCTACAAAACTCAAAGGATTGACTTTTATTTTCAGAAATAGAATATTGTTAAGTACCTATTCAAAATCTGTATACTTTTTTAAAGAGCGGATATAGCTCTATTTCCATTAAATTCGGTACAAAACATTTAATCACCTCAAATAAACTATGAAACGTTTTTTTCTACAAAGGCTTTCGATTCTCATAGGGAGTAAATCCTTCAATAGTCCCCTTCCCCGTAAATCCGCCCTTTACTTTTTTTTATCTTGCACGCCCCCCTGAACAAAATTATCACCAACCGCCACTGAATCTATGATTTTTTTGGTTTAATTAATTTAATAGATTATTCCTAAAATTTCATTGAAGTCATGATGAATTGCGTGAAAGAATGTATTAGATTGATAGCAGAATGGTATGAGAATATGGATGTACCTTCAGCTGAAATGGCTTTGAAATTGTTTCTTGCCAGAAAATTATAGGGAATTCCTTTTGAAACATTTCATCAAAAATATATAAACTGAAAAAGGTGCAACCCTATTCAATGAACTTCTAACTAGGGTCTCCGAGACATTAGGTTGATGATGTATGCAAATCACAGACAATTATCATGAAAACCATAATCCCTACCAATTGTTACTGCTTGTGTAGAAAATTGAGCTACTATGATTCATGTCTCCTGAGGAATAAACTAATCAAATATGAAAGTAATATTAATTTATTCACAATCATTACATTAATCAATTCAGTCAACTTGAAATCCCCAAACTTTTAAACTACCTGCATCTCTTTTACGATCATAACTATCCTTATCGTCACAGGCATATGCTAAAAGGTACATAGAGGGATGCCATGCAACAGTAAATGTTGCAGCTTCCACAGAAATGTCTGCAATTTTATCTCCTGTTTCAACAAATCCTATGTCTATCAGAAGGTCTTCAGAAGCAGAAGCTAGAAGTTGTCCATCGTGACTGAATGATATAGTTCGTACAGGCCAGTCCATCCTGAAATAGAAATACATAATCAACCATGCCTTTCACTTCAGGACATAATATGATGATTTGTAGTTTAGATATTTACTTTAATCAAAATCACATCCCAACAGCATCAAGTGCATTTTTGATCAATCATTATTTTTTAATAGAGAAAAAAATTATAAAACATCAGTACCTTGTGAAAACTCTTTTGCAAGCCAACTCTTCAATATCCCAAAGAGATACTAAAGCATCAGCACTGCCAGTAGCGAAATATTTTCCTGTTGGATCAAATTCAATGCATATACAAGTTCCTGGATGAGCTTTCAATATATGCTGACGCTTCAACTCAGGATAACTGGAAGAAAATATGAATTTATCAGGTGATGGTGGATACTTAAATCATATACAGATCTGGGAAAGTTACTTCTTGGGATAATAAATAGTGAGAGAAACAGAGAAGATTCTATTAGGTAACTGAAAGAAGAATGATAGGGCATTCAATTGAGAAGTTGAAAGATTTTCCCATCCAAGATCCCTTAAATGGGAGATAGGTACATGACAGTCAAATTTGAATCAGTGAGAAATATGGAAAAAAATCCTTACTATCGTGTAAGAAATGGACTAGCATCCTTACTAACCTTAGTATATGAACACTTCCTAATCCATTTGTCAGGAAAAATAAATCACTACTATTGTTCCAGGATATTTCATTGACTTCAAAATAAAATTGTTCTTCTGCTTCAATTTTATAAGTTCTAGCATCAATAAACGTGACCAAGTCTTCCTTGTTTCCAACAGCAATACAGTTCCCATTTGGCGACCATGCAATATTTATATTTTCGCCTTTAGTATTTATCGTAGTCACGCATTTTTGAACTCTTGTATCCCATATTCTAATAGATTTGTCCCCACTTGCTGTGCTCAGAAGATCTGGATGTGACTGATGCCAACATAATTGATCGACTGATCCACTGTGGCCTTTGAAAGTTACTTCCTTATTCTAAAATGAAGCTGATACACAATTTTTTTTACAATTTTTCTGTAACGTACCAGTCTGTCTCTATCTAATGTATATATGCAAACTGATTTATCGAATGAACCAGAAGCAAGTCTTCTGCCATCACAACTCCATCCAACTGAATGCACTTTAGCTGAATGACCTAAATATTCTTTGGATTTCGAGTGAGTTTTGAAATAGCTTTGAAGCTCCTCAATTTTATCTTGATACATAATATGTTATGAGTGTAAACTTTCAATCAAATAATTGTTTGTATGTATGGTAAAAAACACTGATTAACCTACAAATTTTGAAGTCTGTGCCTGTAGCTTTTTACCAAACGAAAACTAGAACTACTTGATTTCAAAACTTATATGATCTTCATTTTTCGGATCTCTTTCGAATTTTCAAACGAGATGTTTCTTGTTCTTATAATTCACATCCTAGCCTACGTAATCTAGATTACGGCTACGCTCACATTACGTCTTTATAAAAAGCCATGAAATAGAGTTAACAAGGCAACACTGCTGCAGGGATACTTCGAATAAATAACCTCTACACCTACTCCTACACTCCTACAGGAAGGAGAATGCATTAGATGTTCTGTGATGCAAAGAGTGGCAAAGACTGCAAAGAGGTTCTTGTCAAAACAGTACATGTGTAGTGCCTCGGATTATAAATAGTTATTTCTCATGGACGCATATTGACCATTTTTTAAAAGAAGTATGTGAATGCTGGAGGGCTCGTGTACTCGGACTTCGGAGCCGGTGCTTGGTAATCCCAAAAGTGCTCCCGAGCACTTTTGCGGAATTTTTCATGGTTGAACTATCTTTCATTCTAAATACTGAGGTAAAAACAGAATGAAATGATATCTATTGGTTTTCTTTTTGTAGCCTTCCAAAGATTACGCTCGGAGAACTTTCACAATTTTTATTTAAAAAACTGGAAGCTGTACGAATGCCAAATTTGGGCTAATAGGCTGCCAGAATGACCCGGACAGAAATATGAATTTATAAACCAAAAAAATCTTTTTCAAAAAACTTTGGTTGGATTCGAACTCTCTACGATACGAGTATGAATTGGGTTTATTTTAATCTTATAAATTTCCGCGACGCTTGTGAATCGAAAGTGGAGAGTTCGATTCCCACCAGAGTTTTTTGAAAAATTTTTTTTCGGTTTATAGATTCATATTTCCGCCCGGGTCACTCTGGCAGCTCATTAGCCTTAATTTGGCCTTCGTACGGCCTCCAGTTTTTTGAATAAAAATTATGAAAGTTCTCCGAGCGTAATCTTTGGAAAGCTACAAAAAGAAAACCAATGGATATTATTTCATTTTGTTTTCACTTCAGTATTCAGAATAAAAGATAGTGCAACCATGAAAAATTTCAACAATTTCGTCCAAAATTGTTTTTTCACTGAGGACATGTAAAAAAAAGTTGAGTTCGAATTTTGAAAAATTTTTTTCACAGAAAATCTAAGAAAATCTAGTACGTTGAAATAGTGCTTTCCAAATTGGCAACCGAGAAAAAAAATCAAACTTTGCAGGCTTTCCGCCATTTTGAAATTTTTTTTCCAGAATTCTACACCACAATTGAATTGAGTCTCAAAAAATACTGAGATGTGATTAGTAACCGTTATTTCAGATGTCACGCATAACTCACCACAGTTATCAGAATATTGCTCAAAGTTGACATTAAACACCCTGTATCTGTATCTCGCTTATGCGTCGAAAACGGGGTATATGTCATGAGGCAAAAATGACTTCCACGGTGTCGTCTACACGGCTTTATATGTTTGTCCAGTTTATGGTGAAACACCCTGTATTATATTTACTGCTATGTAAAAATAAGAGTCAGTGGGGAAATAGTTTTAATAATCAACAAAGATACTTTTAACTTCTAACAACAATATATTTTATACTTTGTTCAACATTCTATTTAATATCACATAAGAGGGCAACACCTCTAAGTGTCCAGTGCCTAGGGTTGTGATCAGTTTCGAAATCTATAGATCCCACGTACTTCTGATCGGTTCTTTGTGGTTTTCTATAAATTGGACATTCATACAATTTGGGATCTTTACCAGCTGTAGTGTTGATGGCGTATATGTAGATGACTGGCATCTGTTCATAAAGCACTTTCGGTTTACTCTCAATGAGTTTGCTCGATCTTCTGTCAAGACTAGCGCCTTCCAAGAACAATCCGTGAACATACACTCCTTCTGCGGGACCCTCTTTCAAATCTTCTTTATTGTAGCGTGTTATGAGATTTTGTAGAACTACTGAATCCAAAGCCCATCCCTTATGGGCGCGTGTTACATCCTGAAAATGGATATAAATCTTCAGTGGTAAATTGTAATAATATACCTAGGTAGGTACCTATATGGCAAGGCGCGTAAAGGTATGATTGACGCAATGAGAAAAGGTTATGTTTTTTTCAAAATTAATCGAAGGTAGCAGCACGTCCAAATTACTCATGAATGTCTCTGGTGGTCGACAATCTTACTCCCAGGGTGATACAAGTGAATCACATCAACGGAGGATGTCAACAATCAGGGCTCGTATTCTTGGCAAGTGATCTTTCGGTCCGTATACGTTTTCCGTGTTATTATGAATACCAAACGTATACGCACCGAAAGAATACGGGCTCAGGAAATCTCTTGACGATCACGCACGAATGAAATCCCTTTGCACCCTTTAGCGGTTATCAGGAAAATTCCCTACCTTCAAGTTCACATAATCAACAAAAATATTCAATTTGTAGAATATCAAGCAGAAATCTGTTTTCTTTCAACTTTCAACCGATAAAAGTCAGGAGGAGGGAACTGCAGTTTCTGTTCAGCACTGGGTGCGTCAGTGCTTCCAAGAGTTACAACTAGAAAATTATGTTCTATTCGGTTTTTTTTTCTGTAGGTAGAAATTTTCATTATCCAAAGTTATTGATATAAATTTACAATGTGATGAGAAAACGAAATCAATAGAATATATATGATTTTAAATGATTCAGTTCCCCATTTGAACTTTTCTGGAATAATATATAATACTCAATAAGATTTCAAAACATAATTCTAGCAATTAAATAAAAATCAAAAGTTCGAATGTTTTCCAAGAATTAATATTCAGTTTCGAATAAATAATGAATAATTCATTTTCCACTTCACAATTAAATATATTTCGGAAAACAACACGAGATTTCTAGTCTGAACAGTACAAATGATGTTTATACTTTATACCTTCGACTTTCAATGGAGACTGGCCAGCCAGAGTCTCGAATATTCTATCTAGAACTGGCCATTCTTATGATCGATTTAAGAAAAAAGTATGTAATACTCTCTTTCAAAAGAATATATATCGATTCAATTATGTAACAAACAGTGACTCGAAGGATTTATACAGTGGCTGGTAGAATTCCTATTTTGCTATCATACTGGAAATTCAAGGCAATTCATGGTAAATTAAATTTTTGAACGACCCCTGTATATCTGAAACAGAATATTCTGTTACTTAACTTCCGTGAATCATGGCAATGACTTGTTATTCAATGGCATTTTCAAGACAGCCACGGCACTTGTTGTTTGGTCGCTATTGAGAGTTTCATTTAGAAGCACCGGACTAAAAATCTCAAGATACTTGCTAGTATGGTCGCTTAGTCCATAAGTGGTGTTGGAAATATACCTAATTCTGCTTTTAGAATGGATTCGAAAAATTGTATTTAACCTCTTCAGACATCTCCTTTTTCAACACACTAGTAGGTATCTCCTGGCAGTCCTTTTTGTAAACTAACGCGCTGGTGCTACCCAGATGGTCGAAACAGAGCGACCAATGTCATATTCATCATACACACAACCAAACTTTTATGGAATCACCTAGTATTAAGATGAAATATTATTTTGATATCTTTTTCGTTAGAAGCAAATAAAAAGTGCATGTGTTTACTCACAAAAACAGTTAGGTTCATAAGCACTTGATAAGATTTGGCTTTGCAGTGTCGATTTTACCATTTCGTTCGAACGTCGCAGTGAATTTATATTTTGTTTTTTTGCGAAGTTTTAAAAAAAATGCCTTATGTGGGGTTATCGGAAGTCCAGAGAGGAAGAATTAAAACTATGGCAGAACAAGGTATGTCACAAAGACAGATTGCAAGAACGGCGGGGGTTACACAAGGGGTTGTTTCAAAAACCTATGCAAGGTTTCTGGAGTTAGGAACCCTAAAGAATAAGCCGAGAAGAAGTCGTGGAAGAGTAACTACAGAAAGGCAGGATCGCTTTTTGGCCCTAACAGCAAGAAGAAATCCCGCAGTATCTCATTCAGAGCTTCAAAGGCAATTTTTGCAAGCTACAGGTGTTAGTGTTTCTGTCGAAACTATCAGAAAAAGACTTCGCGCTCGGGAATTATTCAAGAGAAGAGCGTTAAGAGTTCCAGAACTATCAAGGCAAAATAAAGTTGACCGTTTTAATTGGTGTTTAGAGCATGAAAATTGGACTGTTGAAGATTGGAAAAATGTCTTATTTACGGATGAGACCAGAACTGGCCTACGATGAGACGACCGGCGTGTTCGCATTTTAAGAGGTAGAAGGAGGCAAGCTAGACTCCAAGCTGCAAGACCGATCCCTAAATACAAAGGAGGTACTGTAATGTTTTGGGGCGGAATTATGTTTGGTGAGAAAACTCCTTTAATTCCCATCAGACAATCTCTGACAGGGCCTAGGTATGTTGATCTAGTGCTACAACCTGTAGTGAGGCTCTGGCGAGGTGCTTTTGGAGATTATTTCCTATTTATGCAGGATAATGCACCTCCACATACCAGCAGAGTTGCAAAAAAATTTTTCGAAACAGAAGGTGTGGCTGTTTTAGAGTGGCCTTCTTGTTCACCGGACCTTAATCCTATCGAGCACTTGTGGGATAGGATCAAAAAAAAAATTAGAGCTCGTCAAAATAATCCTGGTAACGCAGAGCAACTTATACAAACGGCTTTAGAGGAATGGGCAAATGTTACAGAAGAAGAAATTAACAACTTAATAGAAAGCATGCCTCGTCGAATTCAAGCTTGTATCAATGCCAGGGGTGGTAATACTGATTATTGATTTGTTAAAATCGTTTTATTTGTTGTTCAATTCTCAGTTACATAAAAATTATTTTTAGAGAAATTTACACTTTTAATTTTCTGTTCTATTATAAAAAAAATCTTTTAATAATTTATATTATTTTTGTAATAAACTTGTTTTGGGAAAACTGCTCTTCACTTTTCAGCGACTTTTTTTTAATTAAAATTCGTTTTTTCCAAATAACAGGGTGATTCCATATAAGTTTGGTTGTGTGTATATTCATTCTCACCTGTCTCATTGCTGTAAGAAATCCTTGGGGGTTGAAAAAACCGGTCATCCAAAAAACGTTGGGTCTACCATTATTGATCCAGTTTCTGAATTGCCCATCTCTTTCTAGGAGTTCAGTATACCAAAAACCTAGGGTTGCAGATTCCCAGGATATCTGAAGAAGATTACATTGGATATTAAAGATCCATGCACTTTTACGGCTATTCCAAATAAGTACGATCATTGTTGTGTTCTAATAATTTAATTCGCGTTGATAGTTTTCTGAAAGTTTATATTTTCTTATTCTTCAACACTCAAAGTTATTCTGGATATGATTGACCTTTTTTGCTGGGTTTAGTTTGCGCTGTATGGGAAGAAGAAGTATACTTCCACTATATGGAATTGCCGATTTGCTTGTAATTGAGGACCTCAAACCAAAAAAATGATGTTATCTTATAGCTCAATATTATTCTCTTTCTCAAGTTGGATGTATGTTAGTGTGGAAACTCTCAGAATAGCTATTTTCATTGAATTAATCGCTTTTTGCATCAAATTATTCTTCGATGCACGAAACAATGAACAAATTGAAGAAAACTTCTATGCACGAAGGCGGTATACCAAGTGGAATACTTTACTCCTCATTTAAGTACCTTTAACCATCTATCAGGAATTCTTGCGTCATACATGGAATCAAGAGCTTTGCGGAGGTCCTGACTCATCACTATAGTTCCATCGATCGCTAGTTTGAGATCACATAACGTTGATTTCACCTGAAAGTATCGAAAAGTAAGTTTTCCCAAATGAGCTGCCAACGCGGACTTGATGCTGTAAATTTTTAATTCAAAATGAGATGAGATTTTTGAAAATACTCACTTCTTTGAGGACTCTCTGAATCCTGTCCACTTCTTGGCGAAGAAATATATTCATAGGTAACAATACTCCCATTCTCTGTAAGGCATCTTTCACTTCGAATTGGTTGTACTGCTTGGGCAGTTTTTCAAGCATATCTTCTGCTAGGCCATATACGATACTCTCTCTGGTCTCACCACCTTGACTTCCACCTTCCTTTGGTTGGACGTTCAATATAGTGTCAAGAATGCCTAGAAAATTGGAGAACCATGATTAGTATCTTACTCTTACTGAAAAATATATACCTAATATCAGTATAAACTTCCGTATGTGTATTTGAGCAACAGAAAACTAATTTTGTGGTATTTTAGCAAATTTTGCTATAGCGATAAATCGCATTCACCTTTAGCAGTGTTGATTTGATAAGTTATATCAGCGTTCCCATGAAGACCAAAAACTTCTGGACTATCTGTTGCTGGCAGACTACAAATGTAATCCAAATAACCTTGCAAGTTTCTCGTCTGTGGAACTTTGTAGCCTTTGTAGAACTCGAAGCCGGGCCTGAGTAGTACATCGCAAAACCAAACCTAGGGCATATTAAAACATTAATTTTTACATGTAAGTCAGAAATATGAAATATTCAGAATTATACAAGTGCGAGTGTATAAGCTACCCTGTAGATTTTCTTTTCTTCTTTCGATTTAACTTCGAGTGCAATTTGAAGGAATTTTCCCATACCAGTTCTGTTTGTGCCGTATCTATATAGGGTCTTAAACGAGGAACCTCACCCATATTTATACGGGAAACTACTGAACGTATTTTCATGAAATTCAGCACTTATAAGTATTTCACGATGCTGATGAAATCTAATAGTATATTCTGTAACAAGGGCAGAATGAAAATCCGATACGAGTGAATCATTCCGTTCAAGGCATGAGCACCTCCGGTTTTTCCGGAAATGACGTCAACTTCCGTTTTTCAAATTAGAACACCATTTTTTTTATTGCAGAAATAGATTCCTTAGAAAATTTCAAGTTATTTTGATGTAACATTTTTCAGTTTTGGTTGGAAAATTCTCTCTGAGCGGGAAAAATCGAAAATAGAGCTCCGCTGAAACAAGAATAACTTCGAGGTTTTTGGATGGAAAATTTTCATTTTTGGGATTTTTCAAGATGTAAGATTGATGTATCCACTTTAGAAATCGAAATCGCGATTCATGATACAGGGGGTGAAAAAATCGCTTTCAAAGTTAGGGATGACAAAATCGTGAAAAATCAATTTTTTCAAATTAGAACCCCATTTTTTTATGGCAGATATTGAATCTACGTTAAAAAATAATGTGAGTGTATGCATCACACCCTTGCCCTAAAATGGATATTTTCTGAGTTAATATCCACTTTAGGGCAAGGGTGTGATGCATACACTCACATTATTTTTTAACGTAGATTCAATATCTGCCATAAAAAAATGGGGTTCTAATTTGAAAAAATTGATTTTTCACGATTTTGTCATCCCTAATTTTGAACGCGATTTTTTCACCCCCTGTATCATGAATCGCGATTTCGATTTTTAAAGTGGATACATCAATCTTACCTCTTGAAAAATCCCAAAAATGAAAATTTTCCATCCAAAAACCTCGAAGTTATTCTTGTTTCAGCGGAGCTCTATTTTCGATTTTTCCCGCTCAGAGAGAATTTTCCAACCAAAACTGAAAAATGTTACATCAAAATAACTTGAAATTTTCTAAGGCATCTATTTCTGCAATAAAAAAATGGTTTTCTAATTTGAAAAACGGAAGTTGACGTCATTTCCGGAAAAACCGGAGGTGCTCATGCCTTGAAAATATTTTAGATTTCATCAGCATCGTGAAATACTTATAAGTGCTGAATTTAATGAAAATACGTTCAGTAGTTTCCCGTATAAATATGGGTGAGGTTCCTCGTGAAAGACCCTGTATGTAATTTTGTTTCAATACTTATGGTGTGAAAAAAATACCTGGGTGAATGTAGTGAGAAGTCTTTTATCGAAGTCATCAGTTACCCTGCCACCGTATTGTACTTCACCAAGCATATAACATACTGTAGGCCAAGAGACCCCTTTTTTAGGATCCATGTCATCCAAGTGATTCTGGATGAATTGGATACTGGCTGCGAAGTCTGCTTGGTTGAATTCATACGGTACATTCCATCCTGAGGAAAAACCGGATAAATTGACTACCGATCATCCATAATATCGATAAATCATGAAAATATCCATCTTATGTACCTAATTGAAAATGGAAATATTTCAAAAATATTATAATAGGTATATACATATATCTACTAATTGTACAGGGTGTTCGGTTTACCGATATATAGGTACATATTCGAAATGGGCTTGAAGGTAAGATCATATATTGATGAAGGCTTTCACAGCCGGATTCAACTTGAAATCCAGAGTATTCCGGATTCTCTAGACGTGGTACAATAGGAATTTCACCTAACGTTTCGCCTACAAATGCGGTAGGCATCTTCAGAGGTGTCTCATTCAAATCTCAGTCTCAGTTCAAATCTGTCCGAGGTAAAGGGAATGATCCGACCAGCCACGCCGGCGGTGGGGCTGCGACAATAAATACAGCGATAGATCCAGTAACATCACCACTTCGTAGCAGTCATTCCAAGTAGTCTCCCACAAACGCCTCTGTTCACACACGACTGACGACACTCACCACTAATGGTCATTGCAGTATGTATTCTTTCAATTCGGAGCATTTCTTTGCTGAGATCTCATGTTATATGCTCTGAAAATGCATACTGCAGTACTGCAGATGAGGCCAAAACATGAGCCGAAATTTTACCTATTAGTCATGTAGAATGGTCTGAATTCATTAAAATTGCTAGCGAAATGTTGTGACATTCGAAATATACTAGAATATTTTCAATTCACCTAGTGGGCCAAATTTTCGTCGCTCTTGTACCACAGTATGTAGAAACGCCACTGCATACAGCAAAGGGGGCCACTGTGACTGTGCGGAATAATCCAAGAAGTCTTGGGTTACACTTTGGTAGGTCCTTTTCATACTCGCTCTTATACCTTGTGGAGGTTCGTTTGTGAATTTTATGGCCATTTGTAGTAAACCAATAGGAAATTCCTCATGGACCTGCATGAAAAACATTCAATATTTTTAATTAGTTTATTCAGTGCGGGATGCATTATATTAGATTTTTTCGAATGATCTGATCACGCACCTCAGTGGTAAGCCATATTCTGAAACTCTCATCCACAGTCTCAGTGTCTAATACCATCGCCATGACTTCAGTAGCGAATGGAAGAGATAGATGAATATTCTGAAGTAAGACCCATCCTCCTTGGGACATTGATGTTTCTATCATATCTCTAGCAACGATCTCTTGTCCTTGTCCCATAGAAACGGCCTTCAAACCTGAACATCAATGGTTTTTATTTCACTCAGTGCAAGAGATAGTGCAGAAATGTATCTCAAAGAAACCTAATGAACAAAACATGTATTTCCGAGAAGTTTTTCGAGGATTTCTAGATTGTATCGAGAAAGCCCACTAAAACGATACCTTTATCTTGAATCTCGTGAAGATCTTCTGAACATTCATCAGATTCTTGATGCTATACTGCTGAGATCGAATAACTTCGAAAGGGGCATGTGCTCTACTAATTATGTGTTTGTGTATGAATGATCAACGATGTTGAAAAGAAATGAAAATTGACTCACGTATGTCTCTTGCTTTAGCCAAGGCAGATATTTGGGGTGAAGGATCTGATCCGATTGACAGCAAACAGATCAAAGGACTTCTGCTGTCGGATTCACTCCAGGTTACTTCCAGGTCTAATATGCAAGGTTCGCCATATTCTTTTCCCAAGGAATCTTTTCAGAATCGAAACATTAATGGAATAAAATTGACATCATGCAATATTTTGCCATAATACACTGCGCAAAAAAATTAACCACATTATGGAAATCTCAAATTCATTCTACAGCTGAAGGTGTTCTCAATGATAATTATTTTTATCAGAATTATGCATGCATATGTTATCCACTTCCAACGATTTTCTTCAATACAGATGTTTTCTCCCAGCAGGAATGAAAAAAGATGATATTATCAGATTTTGAATGTTTGGCTCCATTTTAAAATCAGTTGTTCTTGATCAATTCTAGTAATCAATAGTTTTTCTTTCGTTTGATTTTCTACACTCGATCGCTATGCAACGCGAAACACGCAATTTGACCCAAGAGGAATGTGCCCAAGCGGTAGTTTTGCGAGAAGAAGGGTGGACATACACAAGAATTGCAGAAAGGTTTGGAGTTTCCCATACAAGTGTGTCCAGAATGTTGCAGCGATTCAGGGAGACAGGTATGAATGTCCGAAGACCAAGACAGGGTAGACCACGGGTAACAACTGCCATTCAAGAACGTTACTTGAGAGTTTCTTCGTTGAGACAACGGTTTGCAACCGCTCGCCTCCTTCAAAATCAGCTTGAGCAAACCCATGAGGTGCAAATTAGAACTCAGACAATAAGAAATCGCCTCAGAGAATATGATTCGAGGCATCGTGTCGCGGCAAGAGGCCCAGCTCTTACCCCAGCCCATAGAAGGGCGCGTTTGGATTTTGCGAGAGAGCATATCCATTGGGAAGAGGCCGATTGGGAAAGAGTTCTCTTCACAGATAAGTCTAGATTCTGCCTCTTCCATTGTGATCGACGTTTCCCTGTATACAGACGTCCACCTGAAAGATATGCTCAGTGCAATTTCCTGAATACTACTGGATTCGGGGGAGGATCGATTATGGTATGGGGTGGAATATCTTTGACTGCTCGCACAGACCTAGTGGTCGTTGATAATGGAGCTATGAATGCTGATAAGTATATAAGGAACATTCTTGAAGAGCATGTAGTGCCATTTGTCCCATACATTGGTGAAAATTTCATTTTTATGGACGATAATGCCAGACTCCATCGTGCGCGCATCGTTCAGGAGTACCTTGAAGATGTTGAAGTCTCTCGAATGGAATGGCCAGCAAAAAGTCCAGATCTCAATCCGATTGAGCAGGTTTGGTATAACCTCAGTAGAAGGCTGAGAATCAGAAAATCACCCAGCAACTCTTAATGACTTAGGAATCCAACTCGGAAAAATCTGGGAAGGATTAGATCAGAACATTTTAAGATCACTCATTTTGAGTATGAACCGTCGTTGCCGAGCTGTAATTAACGCAAGGGGTGGAAACACCAAGTATTAAATCACTTATCAGCATTTCAGTATTTTGAAAATTGTTCATTTCTCTTCTTTCACATAAGATTCTGTGAAATCCTGATTTTTTTTTCTATTCAATGTGTCTTGTTTCGTTCAAAACCTGCCCGAGAGAACATAAAAAATAAGTTAATTTTTTTGCGCAGTGTATATGATGCAAGCCGAAGTATACGATGTAGGTCAAAGTATACCCACCTATTAAGTATTTTCTAGCTTGAGACAAGGTTCTATCGGGACTCCAAGACCTGATGAGCAAGAGTTTCCTGAAAACATCCAGCGATTTTTGGTATCCACAAGGAAGATCCTCCTCTTCAGGTTTTTCTTTGTCATACCACATTTTCCAATCTTTCTCATGTTGCTCAATCTAAGAATGAATACACATATTTTGCTTCATCAAAACTACCCAGTGATTTATAAAATCTAATGGATACTCGGTAATAAATGGATCAGAAAAAGAACAGGGTTAAAGAGTAACATCTTGGTACTCTTTGGTAGTTAATGGTTATAGTAAAGGGTTCGTACAGACGTTTTATCAAAAATTGCGTATGATATGAAAAAAAATCATACGAAATAGAAGCTTGCTGCACTATTCGTTGTGTCAGATCATATCAGAAAACAATTTCTTACTTTAGATAGTATTTCAGAAAAAATGGGTAGTTTTTGAATCGCCACTAAATTGAGCCAAGTGATATCCAATATCCATCTGAATGGCTTAGGCTGAACTGCATTCAAGTCCAGAGAAGCGCCTCCTTTAATGAAAGCCATGAACTCTTCGTGCGATATTATATTCTTGTGCAAGTCAATCTTCATAGCCATCATCAATGTGAACAGATCCTTATGGCGCTCATACAGACTTCTTTGTGTGAATGCCCAAACCTAAAGCATCGAAAATTTAATCACTTTAATCAATAGTGAGAGGAAAGAACTCTGAAAAGGAAATACGAAATTCGTCTACAACGAGAGTTGGAAAATTGTTTGGTACACAAAATGATAATACAGTAAAAGTTCACTCTAGACCTCGAATATTTGGGAAACAGAGAAAGAAACGAACTTTTCAAGTCACTGTTGAAGGTATTCGATGTTTTTTTTGCTTCAATCATTTAAGGAATACCGGTGTATTACAATCCTTGATTTCTCCCCAATTTTAGTTAATCGGATATTTCAAGTTCATCTCACCTCTTTCGTCAGATACTGTAAGATGATTGTGATCCTCTCCATAGTGTCGGTACTCTTCTCAGATTTATTGATGGAGTTATCGAACAATATCAAAAATTGTTTAAGGGAGTTCTGATACATGACGTTCACATTGCTCATCTCTACTATCAGGAAATATAGTATGGATCCCCTTGCAGCAACCGCTCTGAATTCTTCTCTAGCTATATTGATCTTCTTTTCAGTCACAGCGGATACAGATAATTTCTGAGTAACTTCTTCAGAGGTCGACTTTGTTACTTGTAGGACGTTTATAAGTTCTTCATCGTCCACGAGAGATCCTTGAGTTGAAGTCAATCGACCCAAGAGATTGCTCTCCAACTCCTTCATTTTTCGCTGATTTTTTATGACACTCTCGAAGAGCAATACGCGTTCTTCTTCCAGGTCCGACTTCTCCATTAGTATTACACGGCCTAGTAGCTGATCTTCTAGACCTGGTGATGAATGAATAAAATTATAATGCAGGTTCCATTTACAGTACATGGTGTTTGAGTACAGGATGCGGCAACTAAAAAGTCACATTTCATAGCGAGATATAAAAATGTTTCATATTCTAGAAGTATGTACCTATATGTAATGTTGTTTTTTAAGCTCCTTTTCTCAAAATAGCAATGATACAAGCGCCATTGTTAATGAAGTCCTTGACAATGAATTCATGATGCACACGGTACCACTGCATTGTGAAGACTAAAAACCTCCCTTCTCGCAATAATGAAATGAAACGTGGTTGTTGCCACATCCTGAATGATGAAGTTCCAGAGCAAATTGATACTTACCTAGCATAGTGACAGTGAAATCGATTATTGAAGTTTTTGCGCTTATTTCTGGGGAGTAAGGTGGATTAGGCAATTTTGTCGTTATGTAAAGCATGAAATCTTTGAGGACATCACATTCCTTATCTCCAACTATTACTTTTTCAATCGATCCTGACTTAATGAAATTCTTCTCTAGAACGTTGTCTAATACTGGGTCCAATTCGATACCAACATCTTCTATGAGCAATGGCCTGCCTATTTTAAAAAATAATGGAACTAATGATGTGCTTTTTTCCTTCAATCATTAGATGCGCAACAAAGTTCCTGCTGTTTCTCAATAAATGGCTCCAGCAGTAAGTGCTGGTTTATTTGACACATCCAAAACGACATATGGTTAACAAACAAGTGATTTTGTTCTAGTATTGCTTGGTCATTGCTTTGGCTGTGTGGATAAGTCTGAGTAGAGTGCCAAATCATCGTCATTTGCGAAAAGTGTTGATTTTCTTCTTTCATTCAAAGAAAACGGCAGGAATGATTCAAAAACCGGTTCCTCATGAATTGAAGCCAAGAGATATCTGTGAACCACTGCTTCTGAGGCAAAAATGAATCTATTACAGAAACCCAAGAAAAAGAAAGTCAGGGGGACTGCCCTGTCATGCTTCTCGAGCGAATATTCACGCTGCGAAGGTAATGCTGTGTATTTGGTGGGAACAGGTCGGTGTTCTTTAGCAGGAGATGTTGGAATCGAGTGAAACCATAACTGGGGAACATATCGACTTCAATTGATCCGATTTAGCCGAGCACTGCGCGATAAACGGCTACAATATGAGCAAAGGCACGATGAAGTGATTTTAAAACATGACCTCACTCGGCCTCACGTTGCTAGACTCGTTGAAACCTATCTGGAATCGCGCAATTGGGATAAGTATTTGATCCGTTCGATGACACAAGGTCTGGCTGAAAAGCAGTTCCATTCCTTATCATTTTCTCACAATTAATTTGCATTTTCATCAGAAAAAACAGCAGGAACCTAGTTGGGCTCCAATACCTTTCCTGATTTCCTTCGAAAGTTTCAAAACTTTAAGAATTATCGTGAAATGATAGTCCCAAATAACTGGTCGAATATTAACGAATAAATAATCTCACCTAAAGAAAGACAATCTTCCAAATGCGTTCTGAAGTATTTGTGATTCAAAGTGGTGATCTGTAGATTGTTATTCGCTTCTTTGTTCTTTATCCACATCTTTCCTTGTGTTTGAGGGTCGATCAATAACGGATATGAACGTGATTTCGTTACAATTAGTGCATTTTGCACTGACAGCTCATCATTCGGGAGACCCTTTGAACAAATTTCTTATTGGTGATAGGTATAGTTTTTTCAAATAAATATTGATATGAAAACTAAAAGAATTGCGAATGAGAAACAGTATTACCTGAAGGTTCCACTCAGAAATTGTAGCACTTTCAACAAGCATGTTGATTATATTGAGCTGACGAGTGAAAGGAATAGTTTTCGAAACAAGTACATCCATCCATAATTTTACTAGATTTGTTCGAAACTCTTGATTATAAGGACCACAATATGACAGAAATCCAGTTGCCAAAAGGACATCCCCAACCAATCTCCCTAAAAATATTTGTTTATAGATCATAATCATTAGGTACCTATGTCAAGAAGACTTCCGCTTGCATACCCAGCTGTTCTTTGAACTCCTTACTCTGTTGTGTCCATCTGATCTTTTCTCCCCCAAGTCCATTGATGAGAGTTGTTGCAGTGTTCATTTTTCTGAGGCATGCATTAGCTGCTTCTGTAAGTCTTTGTTTTTCCATGACAGCTTTATCGTATTGCTCCTTGACCTCTCTTAATGAAGCCTCTCGTTCTTCTAATTGTTTTTGTGCACCAGCAAGGTCGTCCATCGCAAGCTAGAATCAAATCAGGATTATATCCATCTAATTCGAATGTTAACTGAAGGAACAATTTACTTTCAATCGAGCCTCCTGAAGAGTTAGATTAGCTTTCAGAGGGAGCACCTCTCTGTTCACACTGTGGAAAAACGCCATAGCTTTCGTCCATGATAAAAGGCCAGCTACGTCTCCACAAACTCTCTTTGCAGTATCCATATTATAATCTTCCATCTCGAAATATGGTTGCAGAAATTCAACCATCTCATTGTTTATGATATCCTTCGGATAGTTCTGGAGTTGCAGAAGGAATGTTGTTGAAGCCATCATCTAGATAGAGGTTAAAATGATTGAAATTGGATCGGCATGATTGGAGCGTAATACTTTCAAAATGTTTTCATTTTTACCTTGAGAGATTCAGCCCATGAAGGCTTTGTACAATTGGCAGCTGGATCAATTGCAACTGGTTGTAGTTTTCGCTGAAATAAAATTAGCACACAATCCATGATCCTCATGATCAAATGGGGAGGTCGCCCTAACTTTCGAACCGTAGCTGAAAATGAGAATGAAGATCACGATATGAAGATATAACATTCAAGTATATTTTAATCAATCACTATTGAATATATTGAACCTACCAATATGTGCTGGCTTGATCGTATTCAAAGCTGCTTCTGCCTCTTCTAACGCTGGTTTAGCCGCTTCTAATTTTTCTTCTGCCTTTGCCTTCTCATGTGCAATAGATGATACAAGTATTTCAGCTTTTTCTTTCACTTTTTGCACTTGGTTTTTGACTATTTCCGCTTGCATCGCTCTCTCAGTTACCTTTAAAATTGTTCGAAATTTCTTATTTTGTATAGATGGATCATGAGGAAAAAATATTGTTCGCAATCTATTGACTAGTGCATACTACCTCAAAAGCCTAATTATTTCGATGCAATTTATCAGAGTTTACCTCTGTTAGAACAGTTTCTGCTCTCTGAGAAGCCTCCGCTAGTTCTTGCTCCATGGCTGCTAATTCTTTTTTCAAAATGAGAACAGACGATGAAGCTTCAGCCAGTTTTTCTAAACCAGTGTCCATCCTGGAAGCTCCTTCACTAAGCTCTTTCTGTTTACTTTTGTAGATACTTTTGTAACCAGCGATGAAGTTCAGATAAGACTTAGGGGTCACATGGGTTGCCCTTCTATACCTGAATTTTGGGAAGGATAATTTCAATATTGTGAAATCTTTGAACAGTACACGAATTATTTGTCCATTTTTCGGAGCATCAATTTCGTACACAGCCAGAAGAATGATGGATTCAAACTACCTAGCTCTTCTAATATCCGTACCTTTGGAAATAGTCACTCGAAGTCTGGGATACTATATCTTGTATGGAACCAAGGGCTGTAACCAGTTCGCCCTTCACTTCGGCGGAACAAGCTATTTTGAATTCTGTAAGAAAATGCTCGGCCACAAGAACTAAAGCATCTTTCGGCCAAGGTTGGAACCAATCTATGGTACAACCAGAAATCAAAGCTGGAAACCTGAGAGCCCTGGTCCTGAATTTTTCACCTACCTAGAATGCAGAACATAAATATCTCTGCATTGATCTGAATCCGAAGTTTTCCATCGAAAAGGCCAAAACAAGAATCGACTCGACTTACGGGTGAGAAACAGAACACAACATGCAAGTTTTGACACGTCCTGTTCATGAAATATTCCATCACAACTTCAGCGTTTAAAGTTCGTTTCATGTTTTCTCTACGCATGATAGGAGTTAGCTCTTGGATAATTTCAGCCTGTTCGTCTTTAGTGAAGAGATTGGATATAACACCCCCAGATAGTATGTTATTCAGGTATTCCAAAAATCCTTCTTCTTTTATGTCAAGATCTGTGAATATAAAGGTTGTGCCTTTGCCCTGACATCCGCAAGACCTGTACAACACTTTTAGATCTTCTAAGAAGTTTCCAATATTATACGATCGAGTAAGGGTTATCTGGAAGCTCTTATAGCCAGCTATGAACGAGGATAATTTGGTGAGAGACTGTTTTCCGCTTCCTCCAACACCTGTAGACATAATGACTATAGTATTGCGAATTTTTTCCAAATATTAATTCCACCACTGACCAACAAGCATAACGTTGCCTCTTGGATGCCTGATTACTCTTGATATCTTAACCAAGTGTAGCATGGCATCTGGAAAGAATACCAAGTCCATTCCAGAACCCCTAACCATTTCATTAAACTGGGAAAGAAACATATCCAGCCTCTCCCTGAGTTCATTTTCGTTAGTCACAGGCTCATACACTTTTGGAAGTTCCATATCAGCGTCTTCCCCCTCTTCTCCAGTAGGCTCAGGAGCATCCCTTATGAAAAAAGTTGAATAAGCTCTATAGGTTTGAGTCAATTTAATTATCTCACCTCATGAAATCAACGAAAACTGGACTTGGTTTTGTTTTGTTCATCAGATTTGTTCCTAGTTCTGCCTCCACAAGATCTAGAAGCTCTTGGTTGAACCAGTCTTTATCCTCTTGGATTGTGAATCGGTCTGAGAAAACTCGAGTACATTCATGTTTCCATAGTACCATAAGACATGATTCGGAATCTATTACTGTGGATAGGGTGCCAATCTGTGAAAAGAAGGAATAATATCTAAACTCGGCGAATATAATTTATTTCAGGATTATTTCAAACCCATCTTTATGTAGATGATGGCTCAGCTTATCAGGGACATTTTTAGCAATAGATGAGTAGGCTATACTGACCATTCCTTGCCAAATTTTGGACAAATCCCGCAGCGAAAATACATAATGAAATTTCGCCGGAGTTGGCAGCAATTTCGACCTTGTATTCCTCCAAAGCAGTCTGGTCAAAGGAATGAGTTTTTTGACTAAATTACGAACTTCTAACGGAAATCCTCTTTTGATATTATAGTGCCCTTGGGCGATCACACCGAAAATCTTGTCGATGGATGTGTCCAGAGGGAGGGGACAGTTGAATATGCAGAACTGCCTTTTCAGACGGGATGGAATATCGTTTCTTCCACCACCAGGCTGTCCCATGGCTGCCAGGAATTGAACATCGACTATCGAAATGAATTCACCTGGTTTTTCCAGGCTATAAAATCCGCCCATGTCCATTACTTGGCGGACAACTTCGTTGGTTATCTGAAAAAATATATACATACAAGTCCAAAAAGGACAGGAAAATTTTGATACTTTGATACTACACTGCGCAAAATTAACGCACATTGGAAATCTAAAATTTATTCTACAACTGCCGGTGTTCTCAATGATAATTATTTTTATCAGAATTATGCATGCATATGTTATCCACTTTCAACGTTTTTCTTCAATACAGATGTTTCCTCCCAGCAGGAATAAAAAAAAGATGATATTATCAGATTTTGAATGTATTGGCTCCATTCTGAAATCAGTTGTTCTCGATCAATTCTAGTGATCAATAGTTTTTCTCTCGTTTGATTTTCTACACTCGATCGTCTCGATCGCTATGCAACGCGAAACACGCAATTTGACCCAAGAGGAATGTGCCCAAGCGGTAGTTTTGCGAGAAGAAGGGTGGACATACACAAGAATTGCAGAAAGGTTTGGAGTTTCCCATACAAGTGTGTCCAGAATGTTGCAGCGATTCAGGGAGACAGGTATGAATGTCCGAAGACCAGGACGGGGTAGACCACGGGTAACAACTGCCATTCAAGAACGTTACTTGAGAGTTTCTTCGTTGAGACAACGGTTTGCAACCGCTCGCCTCCTTCAAAATCAGCTTGAGCAAACTCATGAGGTGCAAATTAGCACTCAGACAATAAGAAATCGCCTCAGAGAATATGATTTAAGGCCTCGTGCGCAGCAAGAGGCCCAGCTATTACCCCAGCACATCGAAGGGCGCGTTTAGATTTTGCGAGAGAGCATATCCATTGGGAAGAGGCCGATTGGGAAAGAGTTCTCTTCACAGACGAGTCTAGATTCTGCCTCTACTATTGTGATCGACGTTCCCTTTTATACAGACGTCCACATGAAAGATGCTCAGTGCAATTTTCTGAATACTACTGGTTTCGGGGGAGGATCGATTATGGTATGGGGTGGAATATCTTTGACTGCTCGCACAGACCTAGTGGTCGTTTATAATGGAGCTATGAATGCTGATAAGTATATAAGGAACATTCTTGAAGAGCATGTAGTGCCGTTTGCCCCATACATTGGTGAAAATTTCATTTTTATGGACGATAATGCCAGACCCCATCGTGCGCGCATCGTTCAGGAGTACCTTGAAGAGGTTGAAGTCTCTCGAATGGAATGGCCAGCAAGAAGTCCAGACAAGGGCGTAGCCAGGAATTAATTTCGGGGGTGTTTTGAAATTTTGGTAATTGACTTCGTAAGTGCCGGGAATTGTGAGGGTCGCTTTCTGTAGCAAGTATTGAACACTGAAAACATTTCGGGGGGAGGGGGGGTTGAACCCCCAAAACCCCCAAAAATTTTTGCAATAAATCAGAAAACACTTTAATTCCGAAATAGTTAAAGATAGGTATAGGACATTGTGCATGGATTGTGTCTAGAATTCTCTGAAGAATCCAAAAAATAAATAATATGCATTTGGAATAAGAAAGTTGGTAGTGGCCACGGAGAGGATTGGGAAAGGGAATACACCAACTATAATCTCAAAGAAAATATGATAAAATGGTATACAGATGGTTCCAAAACCGCTACAGGAGCTGGCGCTGGGATTTACGGGTCAAGTACCAAGTGTGCACTATCGTTAGGCTCCTGTACAAGCGTCCTTCAAACGGAAATACTTGCAATCGCAAGATGTCTAGATATAAATCTAGAAATATATATCAGAAGTGCGATATAGCTATTCATACAGATAGTCAAGCTGCTATTAGAGCACTGAGCTCCTGCTTTGAGTCATTGACTCAAAGCTGATTTGGGAGTGCCGAAACAAAGAGGCCAATACACTGGCCAGAAAGAGCGCACAAACGCCACTCACTGGCCCAGAACCCTTCTGTGGTATAGGAAAATGCACCTTATAAGAAGGAGTTTATGCTGAAGGAGAGAAACGAAAGAGAAAAACTATGGCGGAATCTCCCAGGGATGGATCATTCCAAAAAGTTCCTCCGGAACTTTGAAACTGCTAGATCCAAAAAATATCTGGATCTCAGTAAAAACCAACTTCACTTACTCACTGGCTTTCTCACAGGACATTGTCGCCTAAAGAAGCATCTGTTGAGAATGGGTTTATCGGGCACTGATGAGTGTAGATTCTGTGGGGAGGAGGAAGAAACTCCTATTCACCTGGTTACGGAATGCTATGCCATTGCAAGCCAAAGGAAAGAGTGCTTTGGACAAGAAACTTGTAGAAGTGGGGAGTTATCCTCCTTGAAGTCATCCCAGATAATGGATTTCATCAAATCTCTGGAACTAGAGGGCGAGCTGTAGGAGGCGCGATGATAACAGCTCTGATAGGGGGCACAATAGACCTTAAGGTCGCAGTGAACTGTAACCCCTTTTCACTATAACTATAACTATTGGCCACGGTCACAGGGAACACCCTATATAATATTATTTTTTTGAAAAATATGCGCATTTAAAATTACAAATCGACGTGTCCGAGCGTTTTTCCCAACATGCCCTCATTTATTCGTTATCGAATTCATTCCATTTGGCTGTTACACTCTGTATAAACCTTCCTCTTGAATCACTTTATGTATCAAATAAAACCGTTTGAAAATCCGTTGCGTAGTTTTGAAGATTTAAGACAGCGAAAGCGACTCTGTATACTATGTAATGATAAACATCCGATCAATTATAGATAAAAATGGCATTTTTCTTCGAATTTCAAAATAACACCTCTTATTCCTCATTGGACAACCCTTCAGAAAAGATAACATTTCTGAATTGAGAAGGACGCGACCTTCCATTCGATGTATCACTAGCCCGTACTATTTTTATATTTCTAATTGGGGGTTGTATCCGTCTTTCGAATGGGGTTGAAGGTAGGGTTCGCATTTTTACGTAGAAGAATGACCCTTCAAAATTCAAGTAGAAGTACGATGTGTTTCAGGATATTTCATGAATATTTACAGTAACCGAGATAATAAATTTATTTCATTTGGCTGTTCCAAACCATATAACTTATGTCCCACCTGATCACCCCAACAGTTGATCTCCGGCAAATTGATGTCATCGATAAATATCATCATCTTTTTTCCATTCGGAGCACCGAAAGTATTTCCCATCCTCTTCTCGACGTAGCTCTCGATCGTTTTCTGGAACTGGTAGGGCGAAGTGGCACTTGAAAAATTGAACGCCCTGTGCAGATAGAGTTCGGGGTTGGCCTTCTTCATATATGCCTTCATCATCACCGTTTTTGCAGTGCCTTGTTCGCCAATGAGGAGTACAGCCTTGTCTTGTTTTGCTATCGTCTCGACGAGGTAGTTTATTCGAACGTTATCGGTAATAGGAATGAGAATTGTTGCATATTCTGGAGTGGCTAGTTCTGGGTAGGAGTAATTGGTAACCAAAGAGCTCCAGAGGACCCAATTGCCGTCTTCGTTCACCATGTAATCAAATAAGGTGCACTAAAAACGGTTTGTGTAGAAATATTCGATATTTTGAGACTGGTGAGAGGATATTCGAGAAAATTTCACTTACACCCTTGTTCTTCTCAGTGTTTTTCGGTAAATCTAAAATACTCAAATTTTCCTTGACGAAGGCATCAAATTTGGCCCTATCGTCATTTTCCAAATATGCACCAATACCCCATGTCAAAGCAAAAACGAAAATTTTGGCTAAATGTTCAGGGGCGAGAAGTTTAGTTTCTTCTGTTTTCTCCTGTTCTTCAATCAGATCGTCATCTGGATCCATCTGGTCTGATTTTTCGTTTTCTTCTACTTTTTTCTCGACTTGGGGTGGTATCAAACCTAGAAACATTTTGAGTATAGATACTGGTTATTCTAACTAAGTAGGGGAAGTACGTACAAAATGACATGCGGTTTTATTTTATAGGCATAACTTGTTAGTAGTGAATCACAGTAATGTCATATTTTACTCCTATGATCTTTGGTCCTTACTTTATAAAATCTTATCAACCTTCATGAAATAAAAGTACGAAAACATGAAATATTCTTAGATGAATTGGAATAAACGAAAATTCATTTTATCCGCATGCTATGGACAAAATGACATACCGGCAACAGGCAACTATAGTTTTCCACTTATAGTTACAAAACTACTGACAAAGTTCACTAATTAAACGCTTGGTTCTTCTAGGAACATCAACACAAAATGCGTGAGCCCAATGCAAGCAATGCATGCATCGTAACCATCTTCTTCCTGAAAAATATCTGAATCGCGAAAAAATCATAACAATAGACAGATGGACAGTCGTCTTCATGATCCCGAAAGTTGCTAGGAACATTTTCTTCTTCATTGTCTTCTTTATATAATGCCCTAGGAATTTGTCTCCTTGTTTTTGGAGGAGCTATGGGCTCTTTTTTGATTCGATTGCAATCTTATTAGGTGTAGAATTTGAAACTAAGTACGTTTGTCGAGTCCTCAGCTCACGTTTGACTTGTTCACTTATGAATCGTCCTTTAGGGATTGTAGAAACCTCCTCATAGGATCAGCAAGAGTAGGTTAATATGCATTGCCTTTATTAGTCGCAGATGAAGATTTTGTTATGAATATGTTAAGACAAGTCCTGATTCTTCGTTTGCTGATGGAGCCTGAGATGGATTGTCTTGGTGTTGTCTGGTAGATACGGGTAATTCAGCTGAAATACCTTTGTCATTTTGTCCGTTCACTGTACCTATATGTCATTTTGTCGATATAACGTTATAAAACTAGAAATGTATCGAATTAATACAAAGAGTATATTCAACATACAAAAAGCTCCGTGGATTCAATGACAAATAAGTAAAGTTTGACTGGAATGAAATATAAATGAAAAAAATGGTGAAAACTGGCCATTTCTTCTTAAAATTTGGCGCAATGAAAAAAAAATCGTGACCTATTGATTTCTGTAATCACTCATAACGACCGAATGAACCAGAGTAGCTCTTGCTTATTTTCAGAGGTTAATAGAAGCCACTCGGGTAGTGTGATGTGGTAGGCAGTTCCGCGTTTGATACCTCCAAACTCAAGTTATGATGCCTATGTAATTTTGTCCATATATGTCATTTTGTATTATTATTATTTGTATGTATTTCCCCTATTTATTTATCCTTCTAGCATACCAACAACATAATTAAGGAGAGGAGCACGATTTTTGAAAGTGAGTGTAAAATTAACTCGTATCAATCGAACTATATTTACCCTCCAAGAGTTTCAACATTTGCAGTGTTATGTTGCACGGAAGGACATCTAACACGAGATGCAAATTCTGATTTCCGTAGTTATAAAGTGGTGCGATCGTCTCCATGAAAAGATTCTGGAATATTTCCTGCTCCTGAGCACTTCTCGTTTTCAACCAAGCATTCACGACTGGCTTCCATGTCAAACCTGATGAGCTCATGTAAACCATACCGTTCCTAGAGACTGTAGCTGGCGATGCGTTGTCGATATTGTGTGGTTCGAAGATTATTTTGCAGGTTGGTGCCATTGAGAGTCGATCGCCGTTTGCTAATGTTAGTGTTTTATTGTCATCGAGTACAGAGTTGAGGTTTTCGATCCAGATGCTGTCAACAGGTCCATCAAGGACTAACCAAACGTTTTCGCCTGCAAAACGAGGTTTTCATTTTTGTTAGATTTGCGGAGCAAGTAGAAGAAGCTTACCTGGTTTAAGCTTTAAGGTTTTCCTCCATAAGGCAGAGAATATTCCATCTGTCCAGTCGTTCGTGGCTACATCAAGGCGACCAAACATCTGAGCAGCCGTGATAGCCTTTGGATTCATTCTCATCTCCCTAAAATATCCAATTCAATGAAATTGTGCTGACTGCTGAGTGAACTGAGTGTCTGGTTACCTGTGAAATTGTCCCATTTCTGTCAGCGACTTCATCAGTGTTTGAATACACGTTGTCTTTCCTGCACCAGTGGGTCCTAATGTCATTATCCCATGTCGTACGGCTTGGGTTTCGTAAAGCTACAAAGAAAAAGTTAAATGCGTTACACTACGCAACATAATAAATGAATTCCATATCCTTTGTCCACAAGAAATGATCTCTTTAAAAAGGTATAGAAAAATTGATTTTAACCATATAGGATCGATCACTTGTACTGCAATATTTATTCCATATGCCTTGATTCAGAATTCTCGTCCTTTGTTTCAAAATGCCCTTTGGACTGATTTGTGGGTTATATATTGAATAAGTTCTCAACCCAAAAATTTATATCCGGTTTGGAAAATTCATCTGGTTTTTAGATACAATAACCATGTCTTGTGAACCTTCACTCAGTTTTTTAGCATAAGCTCATAAAACTAAAAATATGGTGACACATTTATTTCAGAACAAGTTGCATTAGGGAACACATGCCAGATATCGAATACCCCAAATATTTTCTCCTTGGTCTGTAGATTCAAGAAATGGGTTGTTTCTCCCACTATAGTCAAAAATGGCCAATGAGAGCACTTTGTTTGCTTAGCGAGACGTTTTTCGATTCTGAAACCCAATCAATTGTTGATCTTTCCCTCTTTTACTCAGAGGAAATGAACATTCCTTATTCTCCAGCTTGTCATCAAAAAACCTATGTTACAGAGACAAGCCATTAGTTGTAAGGTATTTCGTCAGTACTTAGTCGTAAGTTGTCATCCGTACTTTGTCAGTTGTTAATCAATTTTCGTTAGTCAACTTGTTAGTAAATCGCTAGAAAACCATACCTATTCATAGTTCACAACTGATCACTTTGCTCCCTTGCTATACAATTTCATATAGAAGGTACATTTCATATTTCTTCCTTGGTAGATGGTAGAGTTCATAATTGTATATACATATAATACTTGTATAATTAATTCGTGCTTGTTATCTAAGTAAAGGTAACAAGAAAATTACAGAGTGTTGTTTGTTGAGAGTTCGTTCAAATGTCACCACTTCCTCATACTCTTTGTAGTTGTTATCTAAGTATAGATAACTACTTATCGCAGCGATCATCAAGATCACCAAAGGGTGCTTACAGTTAAGTGTACCCCCTACATCAGTTGTGTAGTCACAACAGTCTCAATCATCCAGATTAACGAGGATCACCAGCATCCTACCAACAAGAAGCAGTTCAAGGAGACCATCTATATATATAAAAGAGAGTTGTTGGTTACACCATTTATAACTCGAGATCGGATGGACTGTTTGTTATGAAACTTCATTTATGGATTAGTCTACGGCCTGGTTATTATAAAATACATTAAAATTCTAAAAAATTCGATGAAAAATTTGCTTATATAGGAAATACATTTCCTCCTTTTGAATAAGGCCACTAGGTGTCGCTACGGTTTGCTTATGTAGGAAATGCTTTTCCTCCTTTTGAATAAAGCCACTAGGTGTCGCTACGGTTAATGGCTCTTATCTAGACACTGTAGCGTAGTCGTGAAGGTACTATATTTGATATTATCGCCACTAGATGGTGATGTATACAATTATTGTGTAATTTGCATAGAACTTATAATAACATGGAAGGCTATTGTCAGAGCAAAAAGCGGGTAAAGATCTCAAGTTGGTGGAACAGTGAATTTTTACCGGTATGTCAACTAAATCGGATTGTGACGATCAGCATCAATCGTGAGTTGTCCATTTTCATCTTTTCCCTATATTTCTGAAATGTTTTTGATTTATGTTTGGGTAATGAATACATTTGCGGAAATAACTAAATTCAAAATTGCCCATAATTAGTAATTGACATATTATTTTTGTATTTCTGTTTTGTGTGACAGCTCATTTCCATGGAAAAGATGACAGTTGACAGATGACTTTTGACAGATGACATTTGACAGTAGACAGATGACTATTGACAGATGACATTTGACAGAACTTTTATTATGCCTAATTTATCTCCTGCTTGAAAAAATAGCAATGGTAAGTTTATACAACTTTAACGGTGGGTTTCACAAAGCATATCGCCAGTGATCGGGGCTTGATCTAGAATCAACTCGATTTGAAAGTTCAGAAATCTAACCAAGCCGTTGATCTCCGATCACTGGTGATTACGGTTTGTGAAATCCACCGTAAGTATAGGTATCATTTAGGCGAAACAAAGTTCGCCGGGCAAGCTAGTTATCCTGATAAAACAATCAGAGCACAAAAATAAAACCAGATCACCTTGGTAAACTAATCAAGGTGCGAAATTAAGTAAGAATTGAGACATTCGATAAAAGACAACGTTGTAGAAAATATGGTTACATCACTTACATCAATTATAGTATACACCAAAACATTCGTTTTTCCTGAGCAAAATAAAGACGTTATTGTTTTCTACCTGAATCAATTTGAGGACCCATGGCGGATGATTGATGAGACCAGCCAGTTCGACTTGTTTATCGATCGCTTCTTCCAGTTCTTGATAGGTTGTTTTTTCGAGAACCTGGTTGGGAAATAAGTCAGCCACCAAAGAATTGAAAAGTGGCTCGTCTTCGTCGATCAATTTCGATAGATTCATATCTCTCAAGACTCTCATAACAATCGTACTTTCCGAATCTTTATCGTTCACTCTTTTGGCAGCTCCCAGACTTCTGAGGACCGATAGGATGTTTCTTAAGCCAAAATCGTAATGAACCTGAAAAAAGTAATCAGAATTTCGTCAAATCTTTGTTGTTCTTCTTCCATTTAGGGATTGAGATCTATAAGATTTTTCAAAAAAGAGGAGAAATGTGATCGCACTAAAGTTGATTGAGTTGCACCCATTTTCTAAAATCATTTATTTTTCTCACCTGTTTCGTCAACTGTTCTTCACATAATTTATACAATGTGTAGAATTTTCTGGCAAGGGTGATATTTTCGAGGAAACCACAGCTAGCTAGTTTGACTCGAATAATGATTTGTCTATCTGGCACCATCATAGCTACTGTTCTGAACTGTATTTTCAAATTTTCTGGTAGCTCTTTGCGTCCCGCATATCCAGGATTCTGGAAAATTCAAGTGAGAGATACCTCAATAGCCAACGAGAGTGCATTTCCATTTATCAGATCATACCATTGTTATGAATATGCCGAACTCGGGGCACATCTCTATAATATCCCCATCGGTGAAGACGAAAGATTTTTTCTTCTCTTTTTTACTGGCCAATACTACAGCAACTTGTTGGGCTGCTACAGACAGCACCGGCAACTCGATTCTGTTAAATTCGTCGAAGCATCCCCAGGATCCAGATTGGGCCAAACCTTATTGAGAAAATTAAAATTTTCCATAAAGAAATCTAATAACTGGATGGATAAAATACAATAAATTGATTAAAATACCTAACCTTTATAAATTCTGCCTAATCCTCTGTAATCCATTTGGTCAGAGCAATTGAAGACCACGACGTATTTTGCGAGGGTCTTCCCCATGTCTTTCACCGTTTCTGTTTTTCCAGTACCAGCTGGACCACAAGGAGCACCTCCCATACTCATGACTAGAGCCTGCGCTAGCGTGATGTAGCACCTGGCAATAGAAACATGCCAAATTATATATTTCCAAAATCACATTTACTCATTACCACATATTCAACAATTAAACTTCTCACTGACCTGTCAGTGAGAGGGGTTATCACTAATCTATCTGTACACCCTAAATACTCGTTTTGGTATGAGAAAGTCACATCAGTGATTATGATAAGAGTTTTATCCTGATCTTCCTTGAAGTAGAATCTGCATTGTTTCAACCATTCGAAATCATTTACATGTCTCACATTAAGTCGACACTGTAGAAGAAATAATGAAGATTAAAACTAAAATTTGTATTCCTCTTTCACTGAAGATGATACCAAATACCGAGAAGAATATACAGATAAGGTACAAACCAATATGTCGAAAATATCTCTTTGATGTACGTGAATAGTAATCAGAGTTTCAAACTTAGTCCTCTCTATTTTAGTAAGATCCCTTGTGGTCTGATCGATCAAGGTGTTGAGTAATTCTAAAAACTTATTGTTGGTGTCCGGCATTTGCTTTTTGTCGTGCCTTGCTTGCATCAGTGCCAGTTCCGCGTCTCTAGTCCATATCATCTGAAGACCCAACAATCCAATCTGCCAACATAAACATTCTCCTCTTATCACCTTTAATCAATACTACGCATGGAAAGCTTCAGAACCGATTTATCCAAATGTTAATCCACGTACGAAAATATACAGAAATAACTTACCTGAGCTGGCATTTTATCTAAAAACTGCAGTAGATTGAAATTTGGATCGTTGATCATCGCATTTGCCTGCCTTATGATCGAGTGCAAGGACGACTGAGACATCATCAGAAGCTGCGTGAGCCATTGCTCCACACTTCCCTCAGCTCTAACAGCTTTCTCCAGGGGAATCATCTCGTTTTCGGACGATATTATGGCTGTTATCTTGTTATACTCGATATCGTGGAACTTAACCCACCTGGTGTTGTCGAAAATGGACAGCAAATGGTTCTGGATAGTGTGAGAATCAGAAGCCTGCCCGAGAATCTCAAGGAGGGCGGGATCTGAGACGAAGAAGAATCTAGGAAACATTGTACGTTTCTTTTCGAGGTAACCACTGAGGGACTTTTGACAGAGCTCTAGTTGTTCTTGAAGATGTGGCAGAAGCTGTTTCAACAAATCATCGCCTGCAAATGGATTCGATTCAGAAGATTCATCAATAGCTGGAATTGATGAGTGATGAGTTTGCAGGTCTAAACTGAAATTTCTCATCCTACTATTTTGTATAATTAAGCGCCAAAAAATACACTCGATTTCAGAAAAAGGCACTGAGAAAATGAGGGGCAAAATTTAACGAAGAAGTTCATCGTATTTTATTTCCTATTTAAAGACCCCTAATTAAAAATTTACAGATTTCGCAATCCTTGCAACCATCAGAGACATTGGAAATGATAACACCACATGTAAATATTACCAACATTTATTTGCATTCGAACTTAAAATAAAATAGTATTTTCGATAAAAATAATAAGCAATAATAATTTCAAGAAACAATCAACATTCCTAATTCCTAACATTCCTAACTTGTCACCGTATTTTAAAACAAAAATGTTCTTTCTGAAGTAAGTATTCTTAAGATATAATAATAAAAAATTAAGATATAAATAATCGGATGAAGCTGGGTCCATCCTGTCCAACATTTTCGAAGTGAATTTTGATTTTAGCAAATCCAGGTTTTCATGAAATTGGCTTTAGATAGAAGGATTCTGTTTTTACTGAAATCCATTAATCTTACATGTACTCGGAGTTAACATCATCAGAAGAAGCTGAGTCCACCTCGAATTCTGATTTTAACAAATCTGGGTTTGCCTGAAATTCAATTTAGCTAAGGAAGGATTCTGTTTCTACTAAAATTCACGAATCTTATACGTACTCGCATCAACTATCATCGGATGAAGCTGAATACATCCTGTCCAATATTTTCGAAGCGAATTTTTATTTTACCAAATCTGAGTTTTCTCGAAATTGGCTTGAGATAGGAGAATTATGTTTTTACTAAAATTCATGAATCTTATATGTACTCGGAGTTAACATCATCAGATGAAGCTGAGTCCACTCCGTCCAATATTTTCGAAGTAAATTTTGATTTTAGCAAATCTGGGTATTCATGATATTGGCTTTAGATAGAAGGATTCTGTTTCTACTAAAATTCATCAATCTTATATGTACTCGTATCAACTATTGATCTATTCTTCAAATACCGAAATAATTGCCCAATCTGGCAACGTTGCGGCGAATTTGACGGACCACTCACCGCAGCCCAGATCTCATTTGATGAAACAATAATATAAACACTCGAAGTGCTAATGAAGGAAATAAAACAATGATCTATCCTTCAAACACCGGAATAATTGCCCAATCTGGCAACGTTGCGGCGAATTTGACGGACCTCCCACCGCGGCTCACTGGTCGCCGATTCTCGTGTACTGGCCCAATATACCTATGTTGGTAAATCACGCGATAATTTTCGAATGCTTTTTTGGTCTACTGGCGACACCTTTGTCTTTTGACCTTGAACGAAAACTCGTAACTTGCCTGTATTATACGAACATAAACATTTCCAATGTTAAAATGCCTAACAATTACGAGATTTTCATCATCATCGCATTACGAGCCCTGCTCTCAAAAAAAAATACCATCGAATGCCACACAGGTGGTACTAAAACCACGACAGGGACTGGCGCTGTCGTATTTGGGACTGGCACCAAATCCTCACTACCCTTAGGGCGCTGTCCAAGCGTCTTTCAGACATAAATGCTCGCAATAAAACGATGTGGGGAAATGAACATGAAATTAAACTCTCACAAATGTGATATACCTAGCGAAACACCATGAAAGTCAGGCTGTGATTAGAGCACTAAGCTTTCAAATCATCGATTCTAAGATTGTCTGGGAGTGCTGAAGTCTGGGTTTCTGACCACTTGGTAATCAAAGGAAATGAAGGGCCAGCACACTTGCCAGAAAAGTAGCATTAACTTCTTTCATTGGCCAGAACCTTTCTGTGGTATATGCAAATGTACCTAAAGGAATGATTTTCATGAGAACACTGGAGCTAAGCAAGTAATATACACCTCCTCACTGAATTGCCTAAGAGCCATTGTCTCCTTAGGAATCAGGATGCACCTAATGATAATGTAGACTAAGTAATAGACCTTAAGTTCGCAGTGCAACGGAACCCCACTTAAATTTATCTATCTATTGTAACTAGAGAAACACGTGCTTTATTATTCTTGTGAATTTCGGTATTGAGATGTATTATAGCACCAGCGTATTCTGGCAGTTGAAAAAGCTCAACCTTCCGCAGAATAGAAAACGATGAAAGATTTTTTATTTACCGACACAACAGGACACAACACCGGGTGTCTCGTGAGCTCTCTGCATAATTTTTTGCCATGACTTATCGATTTTTGAGAACCTCTTAGCTTCTTTGGGTAACTGCTTGGCTATGTCCCCACCTACAAAAACAGCTTCCAGGTAAACCCACATATTCTGCACAAGCAACCAACGTTCCAAGATCTCGTTTGTATTGGATAGATCATGAACCCATTGCTGAATCTGTTTCTTGAAAGGTGCGTTGTACCTAGAAGTATCATATCATTTCTTATTAGATTTGTATGAAAATTTATTTTTCGTTTACCTATTCGAAAGAAGTGATCCTAAAATCATCAGACTGTCTTCGAGTTGACCTATAGTTTCTGCTGTTGTATCACCTCTCAGCAAAAGCTCTCCTCTATTATTGAATGTCATGAAGGTCAGTTCATGTACTGACCATTCGTTCGTTACTTGCCGAAGTTTTGCCTCGATATCTTTCTCCTTCATTGCGGATATACAAATGTCCTAGAAATTCAATTTTTGGGAAAATGTATAATCGATATTTACGAGTATCAGTCAATTCTCATTAAAAATTTGTATCGTTGACGCCATTTCAATGAATTTCATGTACAAAATTTTGCCCACCTCTATATCCTCCTTGTGGACTAACAATGGGGCTTCGAGTATGTTCTTCAAACAAAAGCCTTCACTCTCGAATTCAAAAATATGGTTGAGTGATTCCATGATTCTTTGCCAATGCCTTGGTTTCATGGCCTTATTTGCCATCAGTTCCAGAAGCGGACACATATCATTGAAGTCATCGATGGTTTTCTTGAGAGCGAAAAAGGCAGGCCATTCTTTCAGACCTTGAAATTGAAATAAAGATTGTGCATCGGCCGGTTTCTTTCAGATTATACAATTGTTAAAATATTGGACTTAAACTCTTTTCTCCACGACTGCCACAGAATACAGCTCTTCCAACATCGAATTTGACCATAGAATGTCAGTATTCCATCACTTGATATGTAATATTCATTCTACAACACTTTATCGATTTCAAGTAAATAACAAGTTATGACCGCGGTTGTTGTTCAGTTTGATCCTTGGTTTTCGCCCTTTATAGATTACCACCAATAACCAACTCGAGCTTGAGTAAAATCCTTGTTTTTTAAGCATTTCGACTGAATTTCATTCTCGCACAGTGTGTGAGAATTTTCATTCCGTAACACTTTTGAAAACATAGAGAATGAATCTATGTGTCAGCCGCTCTGATTGTCATATTTATTGCGGTTTTCGAAAGGTCATGATTCATCTTAGTATTAAAAGATTATCTAGCTTCGTCGTGGAGAAAGCATAGTCTGTTACTCGGTTAGAATGAAAATCCGATACTCGTGATTCCTCAGGCTCGCCTCCTGCTCGCCCTCGGAATGATTCACTCGTATCGGATTTTCATTCTGCCCTTGTTACAGAATATACTATTCTATAACTAACATCAAATGACAAGCCCGAAGAATAATGGAAGAACTAATGACTGTGTGTAAAGACTGTCGTGTTTTAGTTGAGATACCCCTTATAACTTGTATCTCTCTTACCTTTAGGAAGTTTTCTACACCTATTCTGAAATTCCATAAGCTCGTTATTGATCTCTTCTATATTGACCTCATCCCATGGAATATCATAGTAACTGTTGACTCTATCGATAACATCGTTATAAAGTTTATACAGTTTTTGGAGCAGATTGAGCTCTTTACGAATTTGTGCCAAGTCGGGATAATCTGTTGTCGGCAAACCGAATAACTCTTCTCCACTTTGGTAGGTTTGCAGTTTTCTCCACATACCTTCGAAGCGGTTCTTTAAGAATCAGAAACACAATAATTCATATACTTTTGAAAATATGGTCCATCCCCTAAGAGTTATTTTGAGTTGATTTGTGCTTCTAAGTAGGTACTATACTGAGTGTCATTAAGTATATTGCTCCACAAGGTGAAGGAAGTTCAGAAATTTTGTCAACTTTTCAAAAGTTGCCTATTCTGATCATCGAAATGCTCATTTATGAGAAATCAAATGTTTATTCTCTTGAATCTAAATGGTTTGTTTCCTCCTCGTTTCCGGCAAATTCTTGTCGATTGCGTTTTCGAGAATTTCAGATCAGTTATTGTTTTATTTCATTGAACAATCAAGTTTGTTTCAAAATATGCAAATTTATTTTTCAATAATGCCTGTTCGCCAAACCTCAATCCCTTAGAACACGCTTAGGATCAGCGTCAAAGAGCTTTGAATTCTCATAAACGACCTGCACACAAACTTCAAGTACTCAGTTGGCTTTTACAGCAGCTCTGAAGAGAAGGCTACTTCAACAATCTTGTCGAAAGTATGCAAAGGCGTTGACAGGCTGTAGTGGATGTTCGAGAAGGCCATACTCTTCACTGAATTTTTTGAACGGACTGAGTTTGTACTATGAATACTAAAAATTAATTTTCATCTGAAACTGTGGATTTTATGAAGAAATGAGCAAAAGAGTAAACATTTTGATATCTCATATTGTAAACTTTTGAAACATGCCCAGCTTCTATTTCAAATACCTGAAAGGAAATCAGTCTGTCTGAAGCTTCTCTAGGCGTGAGGCCAGGTTGCATAGGTCCAGCTATCCTATATTCATTGCAGTAATCCAGTTTATCCTGTCTGAATTTCTCGAGATTGCTCTTCAAGTCATTCTGGAATTGTGGTTGCATATCGAGAAGATTACCTTGGACCTTCAATGCTCTGGCTTGTAGTTGATTCCAGGTGTACCTCAAATTGTCTACTTGTTCCACTATCTCCCGTTCAACTATCACGTTGAAGCGACTCAGTACGTTAAAAGCTTCCTGTGAATAATTCATATAAAATTGCAGCAATGCTCACATAATGAGTACATGCCAATAAAAAAGACCAAATGAACAAAAAAATTAAAATTGGACACAAGTCGAATTTGAATATAAGAAAATCATAAAATTAGCCGGGTAATAATAGAATATATTTATATCGAAATTCTTCTCACTTCAATTGGATCTATTTTCAACTCCATGTCAACTTCCTGTTCGCGTATTTTCTTCAACGTGTCCATTATCATCCTAACATCATCTAAATCTCTTATGGTCCTCTCCAGTTTTCTTTCCATCTCATTGATGACTGCGTATACATAGTCCATTTCTCGTTTATACTTCTTCTTCATAGCTTGGCCAATTCTATGAGGAATGAGTAAGTAATGTATTTTATTTGAATCTTCGATAGAATTCTACAAATTCGAAATTGAGTTCCCATTATCGCATATATAATACTGCTTTAGAAGATCAATGTATTCTGGCAATGGACCAGCACAAAATTTACCAAAAATACCTAATGGATGATCAAGTATTTAATGAATCATTTCTGAATGTTTCTTCTTCATCAGGCTGTTGTCATTATAATTTTCGTTTTATTGTGCTCAGTACACCTTGTGACCTTGCTTACTTTATGAAATAGCATAGATGCTCTAGTCTAGATGGAAATAATAGATTGAATACCAGATCATCCATTTTTTCTACAGCTTGTAATAAGATAGAGATGCCTCCTTTTTTATATGCTTAATATTAATTCAAAATCGGCAAAAAGTATAGAACCAACATTACCTATGAGTGCAACTTTTTATTTCTGTACTCAATCCATATTTCAATTTTTCAGTTGAAATGGCCAAACTGATTCCAATGAGGACTGTCTCAGGTTCTGTTTCTAGTCTTGTGTTGAGCTCTTCATGTTTTCGCAAAGATGTTTCATATTCCGCAAGACAAGCGCTAAGCAGCTCCCTATGTGACTTCTCATTTCTCCAAAGAATGCTGTAAGGTCTCCATCTTTGGAGGAATTGAGTGATCTCCTAGTAGAAGATAATATTTTTCGAATTTTATATGGAATATATTTAGTGGAAAGAAGCTTAATCGTTCAGGGACATTTTCAGATTTTGGTTTAGGTCTTTTATACAGTTATACACTGTAGTCAGAAAAATATCAAAAGTTCCCACCTGTCCCATGTGTGCTAAAGAATTTATTACAGGTCAAAAATGAATCAAGAAAATTTGTCCGTTAATGGCGTTAATTGACGTTATAATTTGAATCGAAATCTGTTGATATTTTCGTAAGAGATGTAGGGGTTTGAATGAAATTTAGCATTGACCTTAAATAAATTTTTTAGCAGGCACGGGACCATCTTATCGAAATGTACCAATGCCAAATTTCAGCTTCATGCAAATTATTGTTCAAAAGGAACAATCCAGAGTTTCGGATTCAGTAAAAATAATTCACCTGCTTCAAATCCTGAGTACAGGTGGATAAAAGCGACAAGGCTTTGACGACTTCCTTGTTCTCCATCACGTGATTATAGAAGTTCCTCTTCTGCAGCGGAAACGAAGGTTTGTCCTCCGTAGCTAACCTGTAGAATTTCCTCCTTCTTGTCTTAAGGTCGTCTTCTTGTTTTAGTTTGACGATTCCCTTGAGTGTCCGCTGTTGTAAACGAGATTGATTTACAATATCCTTCAAGTTCGACTTTCCACCCGCCAATTTTTTCCATCCCTTCTTGGTAGGGTCCACCTTCTTCCATTGGCAATGTACAAAGCATGGTGTGTTGTGCCGAGTGTAAGGATTGTATTGAAGATGTTTAATGGGTAGGTCCAATATCGAGTGATATTTCCGTTGAATATCAGTCGGATATTGGGAAAAAATTCCAAAACATCGATATACCGAAAAATAATGTGCGTGCAAAATTGGAATTCAAAAATTATATTTCATTCCAATAAAAAGTCATTTGTGAATGAGTGAAATTGACAAAAATGTACGAGATATTGGAGCAGATATTGTGTTACAGGTTTACAACACAGAGCAGTTGTGAAATGTGATATAGTGACAGGTTGTGAGTGTGGGGTGGGGAGGAGAAAAAATTCACATTAATAATTGGATTATGAAAATACGTGTGAATAGAAAGCAATTGAAAATAAATATAGGGGAAAGTGGTACGAAACGATCCCTATGGATGAAAAGATAAATTCCAGTTTTACTCCATCCAGGGACGTTAGAAATAAATTATTGAACGCCACTGGGATATTTCAAACTAGAAATCATTTTCGAATTTCTAGTTCAATCTGTGACAAAAAATTTCCAATGACTTTTTTCGTACGAAGCGCCGTTTTCATGCGAAAAAATAAAACATCCTAAATTGTATAGCTTTAGTGGATCTCATGAGATTAATGATCTGAGGTTTTTTAGAGTTGAGCTTTTGGGATAAATCGATCCTCTAAAAGAAGGGCGAAATTATCCCAGGAATATTGTCCTTTTCCTCTTGGATTTATTTAATCATTGTGAGTACTAAAAATGTTCAAAAAATGGCAATTGCCCAATATGAGGTGAGTTCTGTTGAAATAGTTGACATAGTTGTTCATCAAAAACTTAAATATTAGTCATCCAAGACTAGTATTAGTGTTTTCCATAAATGACTTTCATTTTTTTTTCAAATAAACTGAATTCAAAAAACATATTTGCTATTGATCTTATTGTACTTTAACAGTGAGGTGTAATGGTACCACCCCATGGATATAATATGGATAATATAAACTCATTCTGCACTCACAAAATTAAAGACCGGTAGAAAAGTTATACATTTTTCAAAGTTCGTTGTCGCCTTAAGGGTATCATTTTGTACCACTTTCGGCACTTTCTCTTATAGAGACTACTAGACTAGAGTATGAAGTACTAAATAGGACTAAAGGCTCTAAATTCGTCAGAAATATATAGAATAAATTTAATTGATTCGAGTTCTGATAAGTGAATCGGTATTTTACAGTTAGAAATTGTCAATTATTTTTCTTCGAAATAATTAAAATGGAATTAAATGCACGCCACTGTTGCCAACAAAAATATTAAATATCTTAAAAAAACTTCTTTCGAGAAGAACACAAATTTCGACACTCGATTCTTCATTTGCGGACAGGAAAATAGCATAACTGAATCTTCCAACCATGTTTATATACGTGAAATAAACTGCTCCATAAGTGACAAGAGTTATGCCGGCCATACACGTTACGGTCTACCGGAGAGGTATACCTGCGCAGGCATGCCTGTGCAGGTCAACCGGAGCGTGTGTGGGATTAGACCTGTGCAGTTTTTTCAACCTGCACAGGTGACCGGTTACGGTCTACCGGAGAGGTATACCTGCGCAGGCATGCCTGTGCAGGTCAACCGGAGCGTGTGTGGGATTAGACCTGTGCAGTTTTCTCAACCTGTACAGGCGACCGGTGCAAGATCGAAAATCAATATTTTTGAGTGACACCGTACGATGTGCCTGTGCATGTGTGCATGTACAGGGTGGGCAAAATTGGTGCTACATGAACTAAAACATATGATAAATTTCTGAAACGGGAAAGAAAAGGCGATTCTTTCTAAGTCAGTTCAAACTACTGTTTCCATAAGAGAAAACACAACTTACGCCACTGGATTGCTATCAGAAAAGTGCCTGTATAATGTTTTTATTCCAACATCCTAGCATAAACAGAAACGGAGATAATGACCAAAGTTGAAATCGCCAAAATTTCAATTTTGGCCTATTACTCGGAAACGAAAGAAGATAGAGGAATACAGTTGATGACATTATCAGTTTCTTGAAAAAAGAGGACTATAAGGTGCCATTCATTTTTCCCTATCTCCTCGGGTTAAAAAGTTTGAGTTGTCTCCACGTCGAGTAGTGAATGATATCGTATTACAACCTGTATCAAAAATCAATACGCAAAAATGGCACCAACAGATTCTACTAAAAAAGTTCTTGAAGATTTTATTGAAATATATAAAACGCATTCATGCCTATGGCAAGTCAAAAACAAAGCGTACCATGATCGAGACAAAAAAGAAGCTGCAAGAGACACGACCGACGTCCGGTATACCTGCACAGGTAGGTATACCTGCGCAGGTATACCTCTCCGGTAGACCGTAACGTGTATGGCCGGCATTAGGGATATCGTATTCAATCGTTTTTGGAAGTATGTAATCTTCGAGAAAATCGCTGTAAAATCATTTAAAACTCAATAACAACTTGAATCTATCCAATAAAAATCAGTATGAGACATTTCGTCAATCTGGTCGCCTTTTTTCTGAAGTTTGGTTCTTTGCATATGCTTCATGAATGTTCTTATTTTGAAATGAATTCAGTTTATCAACGGCTTCGATTTGAAACGAGTTTTCTGAAAATGCCAAGACGTAAATTAACAAACTCTGAGGCAAATAGGGCTATCGGAATGCTACAGGGTGGCCTAACTCAGGTTGTTGTAGCGGAAAGGCTCCAAGTCAGCCAAAGTGTGATATCTCGACTTTGGAATAGGTTCAGGGAGACAGGTTCCGTGTTGGAAATACCCAATACCTCCGCACTCACCAGATTTGAATTGCATAGAACATGCATGGGATATGCTCCAAAGAAGATAAGATAATCATCAACCTACCCTAGAATCCTTTAATGATCTGAGAGAGCTTCTGTCCCGTTTATGGAACCAAATTCCTGAAGAAATGTTCAACAACCTCGTGTGTTGTATGCAAATAAGATGTCAAGCTGTTATTGATGCCCGTGGAGGCCATACATTGTATTGACAGTCTCGAAATGCTTGAATTCTCTGGGAATAAAATTTCGTTATTTTACTCGATTTTTCCTAACCACTCTGTATACGCTGCAGACCTACAGGCTAAAATTAATTTGCAACTTGAAATCATATTAATATGAATTTACATCACAAAAATCGTATTTCAACTATATTTTTCTGCAATTCGAGTCAATATCCCTAACTCATGTGGAGCAGTTTATTTCCAGTATTAACAGAGAAAAAAGTTTCTTCAACATTCGCCAGGTCTTTGGAATGATTGAATTCACATCATATTTTGATAATGAATAAACATTTTGACAAAAACGTAATTACCACGACCTCTATGTGGAAATGACAACGTTGCGTAGTTATCTGACAGGAGAATTACTGTAACATTTTCAAAATATACACATATTATACAACTCGAATAGGGCGATTCTAAATGATGGAATGAATGACGTTGTTGATAACAATTACAGAAAGGCGAACCAGAAACTGAAACGGGTATCCAAATTCGCTGAGCACATTCTGGCAACTACTATCTTCCGGAATTGCAGTCTTTATGTAGTTTTCAGTTTATTTATTTATGGCTGAATAAAAAACACGCCAATTTTATCTCGAGTTCGTATCCGTAGGTTATTTCAGAAAAATATCTCATGGCTGGATGTCCATTTGAAAAGATTTCAAATGGACATTTTATTTAATCATTACCTGCAGTCTTCCTCCTGACCATTGTCCCACTCCTTTTGACACTGAAGTGATATTCTTTCCTGCTAGAGCCAAAACCTCCTGCACTTCATCTAAATTGGGTTGAATTGACACCTTAGGAATCATCAAAACTGCGTTCAGCAGAAATATAGGTTTCTGGTTCTGCTCCTCTGAAAACATTTTTGTTTTGTTGCCTCTACTTTCATCCCAATTTATATTTTTCTTTACAGTTTTTTAGACTCTTACTTTTGTTGCCAATTTTGCGAACTTTGAATTTATGTAATAGAAACATTATGTATGGTTTCGAACGAACCACAACTATTCTAACCATTTCTTCATTATGGATAGTTATGGAGTACAAACTCACCTAAGACGGAGAACCTTCTCATTAAAGCATCGAGAGAATGACGAGTCACCTTTACCAAGACATCTATGACTTTACGACTGTAATAACGTCTCATTTCACTGACTGCTCCTCTCACCATGTCTTGCATCGATCTAGCCATGCCAGATCCCAATAGTAAGTGTGGTTTTTCGAAGCATTCCCATACCAAGCTCCAGTCAGTTGGTTGCGATGACAAATGAGTACCTTCTTCTACTTGATTTCCGTTTTCTTCTTCATTAGTTGCATATTTACCAATGTTAAATACGAAGTGAAAGTTACTCAAGACATACTGCAGACTTACCTTCCATGAACATCTCATCTACAGATTGTGAAGGAATATCTATTCTGGACCTCCTAACTAATGACAAAATCTCCTCAACTGCCTCTTCAACCATCAAGCTTTTTCGATGCAATTCTATGGCAGCAGCCCTGCATGCTTCATCGCTTCTATCGCAGAAATCTGATATGTTCCAAGGAGCTTCGTCTAGATCTGGAAGAGCATGAAGCTGGACATTTTGCATAGTTTCTAAGACTTCCAGTACTCGGTTGGTGTAGATGTCGTGTACCCTGTATGACTAAAGAAGAACCTATAAATTATCGGGAGAAGATGAAATATCACTCTTCAATTACCAATACTTTGAATTTGAGTATCGCATTGTTCGCTTTGTCTATGAATTCCTTCCAATCGGAAGAAACCCATGTTAACTCTTTCATGCCTGGCTCTATAATCCTCATCACTTTCACTAGATGCGGCAAGAATAATGGCCTCACTTCCTGTTTTACCCCCTTGACATTCTTCTCCAAATCGTCGATTAGAAACTAAAATATCAACTATGGAGAATACGAAGGTGTAAGATTTGCTGAAAACCACCTGTAATGAGTCTTGGATAGTTGCAAAGTAGTCCTTTTTGGAATACAGCGTGAGCGCTACTATGGGTATGGGTAGACTCATTTTGGCCATCAGATCTGATTCTCGTATCAAAAGGGGTATGGAATTATGCATGTTGACTTTCAACTTCTGCTGTTCAGGACATACAGCGATTAGTTTTCGTTTCAAACAGTTGTCCACTTCCCAAACCTTCAAACATATAAATGACACCAAATCTCAAATCTATGAGGAACATACAGGGTTGTCTATATAATCTGTTTCAAGAATTCATATGTATTCTCTAGAATATAGATGGGTCTAATCGATTTGTGCATGCTGATTTAGTGATATTTCAAAACTCACTTGTTGATTCATCCATATTGCCACCATGTCTGTTTCATAAGACTTTAATGTTTGTTCAGCCTGATTGTACCTTCTTGATAATTCTTGGGTTGCTGGTAGGTTTTTCAGGATATGGTGACTGGTCACACTCGTTATCAATTCTTCTAGGTGGCTTTTTAGGGATCGTGCCCATTTGATGCGTCCTGGATTCAATAATCAGGTGATAGAAGGTAACATAATTTTTCGTGCCGACATGAATCGTAGAGTAATAAATGAGATTGAACGTGCAAGAATTGTGGCTCTAATTGAAGAATGGTTCATGGCTAGATGTGTCTCACCTGCGATTGGAGGAAACATCCACGGAAGAGGAGGATCATCCTTTTCCTTTCTATACATTTTTATTATGCGATCCACTTCTTTCTCACAATATTTCAAAATTCTGTCATATTTGTCCTCCATTTTTGTTAATGGTATTTTTTCGCTCACCTGTATTGAAAATCTATTTAGAATTTATTATAGTCAGAATGCATTTCTCCATGTTATATACAGGGTGGGCTTTTCAAAACGAAACAGACGAGATAACGGGCGGAATAAATTTATTTCGAAAAAATGCTCGGACACGTCGATTTTTGTTTCAAGGGGTACAACTTTTAAGGTCAAATTCACATCTATATCGCTTCAACCCTTAGTGTTAGAACACCAACCCCTAAATTTTGAAAAGGAAAGATAGGGTGAGTGATACCTCATTTGAAAGGCCTTTTTATCATGAATTCAGCGTAATAATTTTTTTCTCATTCAACGCATCCGTTTTCGAGATATTCAATTTTGAATTTCGTACAGTACCATTCATTCCGCTCACCATGCTATGTGAATTCATCAATTATTTGATTAATTATTCACTGTTAAAATTTTAACTTTGTATTTTGATGTCTGGTGTATGGCAGTTATGGAGTTTCATCACATCTACAGAATGAATGAATAATAAATTCGATTGATTCAGACAGCTTGCTTGACGACAATACTATCTTTGTTTCAACTTCAAATGTCAATATCTCAAGAATCAATGAATCAAATGAAAAAAAAATCAATATCCTGAATTCAGGATAAAAGGACCTTTCAAATGAGGTATCAATCACCCTATCTTTCCTATTCAAAATTTAGGGGTTGAAGCGATATAGTTGTGAATTTGACCTTAAAAGTTGTCCCTCTCGAAACAAAAATAGACGTGTCCGAGCATTTTTTCTAAATAAATTTATTCCGCCCGTTATCTCGTCTGTTTCGTTTTAAAAAGCCCACCCTGTAGAATGCAAATAAATCATTGAATTTGTATTTCTTTTGGAAAAGGACATCAGAGATTTTTTATGTCTGAGTTCTTTTTTGCAAGATTGAAGGCGATGCATGCGAAATGAAAAAGAATTCTCACTTTTTCAAATCTTGCCAGGAATTTTATTCCTTGTGGAGTTTCCCAAACACTATCAAAATTGCTTTCGATCATTTCACTTAACTGCTCCTTCAATTCATCAGTTTTGGATAAGAATGCTTTGAAGTCATTATCGAAGTCAGTATTTCTCTGGTCAAGATAATCGTACTTTTTATTGATTATGGTTGCTTTTATTTCGTTGAAGTTCTGAATGACCTCTTCCAAAGCTGTAAAAGAGGAACTTATTGTTACCAAGTTTGCCAGTTTATGAACACTGAATACACATTCAATTATTTTTGAAAATAATTCTTCGTCTAAAATATGCTCGGGAAAGTATGTAGAAAACAATGTGCACTGAATGTTTTCAACTTTGAATACCTTCTGTATAAAAAGTACCCGGAATTGTAAAAAAAAAACACATAAATTTAAATTTAATCATCAATATTTATTTTGTCTCCTTCAAAATAGTCCCCATTGCTTACAATACAACTATGATTTCGGCGAACCCACTTTTCCATGCACCGCTCATACGCCGCCAAAGGTATGGCCTTCAGTTCTCGTTGCGAATTTGTTTTGATGGCTTCAATGGACTCAAAACGCGTTCCACGTAGGGGCAATTTGAGTCTTGGGAATAGAAAAAAGTCGCACGGAGCTAAGTCAGGTGAATACGGCGGTTGTTCGATGGTATTTATGGAGTTTTTGGTCTTGTATTCCTTAATAATTATGGCTCGGTGCGACGGCGCGTTATCATCATGCAAAATCCACGAATTGTCTTTCCATAAATCTGGCCGTTTACGACGAACATTCTCACGCAAACGCCTCAATACACCCAAGTAATACTCCTTATTCACTGTCTGTCCTTCAGGAAGAAATTCTGAGTGCACAACACCACGATAATCGAAGAAAACAGTGAGCAAAACTTTAATTTTCGATCGACTTTGACGTGGTTTTTTCGGATTCGGCTCGTTTGGTAGGCGCCATTCGGTCGATTGTTGAGCTGTTAACGTGTCATACTCATAGACCCATGTCTCATCGCCACTTATGATTCGTTTCATGAAATTTGGATCACTAGCAGCTCGAGAAACCATGTCTTCAGAGACCTGCTTTCGATGCTCTTTTTGCAAAAAAATCAGCTCTTTTGGAACGAGTTTTGCTGCGACGCGTTTCATACACAAAACATTAGTCAAAATGTTATGAACGGTCATTTTATCAATGCTCAACTCTCGAGCCAACTCTCTAACACTTGAATGACAATTTTCGAGCACTAAATTCTTGATTTGGATGATGTTATCGTCGGTTGTTGACGTTGAAGGCCGTCCAGAACGGGGCAAATCTTCGACCACCTCACGACCGTCTTTGAATGATTTGTACCAATCGTATGCTTGTGTTTTTGACATACAATTATCACCAAAGGCTTTTTTTAACATTTTCAATGAATCGGCACAAGAAAATTCGTTTGCAAGACAAAATTTGAGGCAAACTCTTTGATCAACTATTTTTTCCATTGTAAAATTCGCAGAGCACTTTTGAGGTCGACTGATACTGACAGCTGTTGTAAACACACTAGTTGACAGATCGCGCTCAAATTTGGCTTGGTAATAAAGGAAGGTCCTACCAACTTTAAGAAAAAAAAAATTACCGATTCCTTTTTGGCGGTTCATTTAAATAACATTTTCCGGGTACTTTTTATACAGAGAGTATATGCAAAGATTTGTATTTTGGTAAATAGAATAGTACGTTGAGTGCAGACAAATAAAAATCAATTTTTTTTTTAATTCAGAAAGCCTGAATAAATGCTTACCATCACCCAGCAGCAAACCTTCCATCCTTTTCTTAAATAGCGAAGTGTAATCTTCTATCAAATCAAATGTCGCAATGATCCTGGAGAGCCTTCTACAAAATACATCGAATTTTCCGAAAACATAATTCTCGGAAAAATTGAATGGCCTTTGTCCCGGAAGCACAGGCTGACTTTTTACAAGTGTGTACGTTTTTCGATAGACCCTATTCAGCATTATGCAATGGGTGAGTTTCTCTCTCATGATGTCTTTGTCTTGAGACCAAATGCTTTCTTGAGCCCTACAAGTGATGTAGTCTTTGCACGTTTCAATCATCTGATTTGTTATCTACAAACAATATAACATAATTATACCAAGTGGCAAGGAACTGTAACACCCAGAATGAGCTGTTTAAATTTTAAATTTTTTTCGGTAAAACATAGATAGCATGAAGTAAATGATTTCAATTTGGAGAAAACAATCGAAGGGTTACAATTTTTTTTATTGATCCGTTAACAATGTGTTTGTCTACCGCGGTTATCTATACACTCCCTAACACGTCTTGGCATTGATGCAATAAGATGGTCTATTTATTCTTGTGGGATACTATCCCAAGCTTCCTGTACTTCATGTCTTAGAGCCGCCAAAATCTGTGGGGGCTGGGGTAAATTTCCAAGCCTTCTACTCATGATGTCCCAAACGTGCTCTATTGGCGAAAGATCGGGGGATCTGGGCGGCCATGGCAAAAGATTCACATGGGTCGCTTCCAAAAAGTTTAAACTAACTCTGGCAACATGAGGTCGAGCATTATCTTGCTGAAATATTGGATTCTCGAGCCAGTTAAGGTAAGGGAGAACATATGGATCGCTGTCATATTACCTCGAATAAAGACTAAAGGTGACATACTTGCATGTGCAATAGCACCCCAGACCATAACGCCTACTGCCTGGTGTACATAACGCTCAAAATCAAGTTGAGGTTCACGTTCTTCTCCCCGACGTCGTCTAAAACTTCTTCGGCCATTATGTGTACCCAAAGAGAATCGAGATTCATCAGAAAAGACGACCTGATGCCATTCCACATTCCAATGCTGTCGTTATCTTCGCCACTGTACCTAATCGTTGCCGGCGATGCTCAACCGTCAGAGGTAACACAAGATGGAGTCGATAATGGTGCAGTCCAAAAGACCTTATCCGGCGGTAAATCGTTCGGACAGTTACAGGATGACCTCGCTCTCCTAACCACTCATCAGCCAAAGATCGAGTTGTCGCAAATCGGCCTCTAATGTCGTTATCAAACCAACCTTGACAACATCCCATAACAGTAGTTGGTTTTCTGTTCGTACGGTTAGCGATTTCTCGAAATGACAACCCCGCCTCCCGTAGACCAATAATTCGACCTCTTTGAAATTTCACTTAGCTGCCGATAAATTTCGCGTACACGTGCTCTAGGCATTCTAACAGCTGGTTTGTTGTAAAATTTGAAAAATTAGCAAAAAACGACTACAATATGCAGAAAAAAAGTCGGATTTATATTAAATTATTTCGTTTCATTCGAGATCGGTGATATGCAGAGAATAAAAAATAATTATTTGAATGATTTGACTGAAAATCGAACATAAGAAATTGGTTGATTAAGGGTTTATTGTAAACTTCCCCCATGTTCCTAGACCCTCCTTTCTCAAATCCGCCAGTGCTGTTAGGTGAATGATGTCAAATGGCCAATATGAAAAAATAAAAAAGCTATAATGTGTGTGAATAATACATACCTTAACCATTAGCGCAGATGTTCTTTCTGAAGTATTGTAGAATTGAGAAACATTATATATGAGTCGAACTGTCTGCAGTAATCCAAGAATAGATTCTCTCATCTTAACCTAAAATAGAAAATTCTGAAGAAATTTGATAAAATTACAGTAACCTAATTTCTGTCCTATAGTTTTATAGCCTTGCTATAGTCTAATCTCCACTATTTGACGCGAGAAGTATCTTAATTATAATGAATCCAATAAATACAACGAAAACGAATTGATTCTTTTAGAATATTCTGAAATATGGATTCTTTTTTTGTTTGCGTTAATAATAGTTAGTTCAAAACATTGGATATAAAACAATTATTGTGAGAACAAAAATACTGATCAATAATGTTAATACTTTATAGACTCAAAAACTTCACTAACTGGATCGTCAAGATATAAAGAATGACAATTTTTCTCCAATGCTTGGATGAATTTTGCGTTGTCCTTCGCTTCATTGTAACAAAACGTGACCCTTTTGTCTGTATCATGCCACTCCTTCAGTATTTTCAATCTAGCAATTCTCAAACACAGTATCGTTGCTTGGACTTCATCTGTATGAAGTTGAGAAGCTATCTGGGAAAACTGTGCTCCTCTTTTTTTCCAGTATTCAAGTTCTCCTTGGGGACCTTCGAAAGAAAAATTGAACCAGTTCATTCTTCTGGCCAGCAAATACAGTAACGAAATCTAATTAGGAACCATCAACTAGAAGCCTATTGGGATTGAACTCACCGGAGGAATCATTTTCTCTTCTGATCTGTTCGCTTTCTTTCAAGATCTCAGCGAGTCTCTTGATCCAAGCCTTTACTCTTCCTTCAAGTTCGTGTAACCTTTCCGGATTTGTCGTCCATTCCTTCAGTTCATCGTCTTTGAGTGTACACAGCGAAAATGAATCTTCTTCGAAAACTGGACCTTGTCCACAAACCTCTTCACAAACTGTAAGAAAACAAGTGAATCGATTCAATACAATATTCATGAACGAATATATCTAATCCATTCAAAGCTTTGAATGGATGAAGCACTGAAGCACTGACGTGAGGACATTCACCTTGTAGGTAGATTCACCTTGTAGGTAGATTCACCTTGTAGGTGATAATGCTTCAACCCTTATAGGCCTGGAGGAAAACGGGAAGATCTAGGGAAACATGAACAAAACACTAAAACGAAAACGATTAAAATCAAAGTCTACTGACCGAAAAGTGGAAGAGATACCTAAATTGAAGGCCGATAGACCTTCTCAAAGCTCGTGGGTACTTTTTATATTATACCGTACTACTTTCTCCTATATTCCTCTCTGACCAAACTAACCACAAACTCACAATGTTCAAAACCATCGGCTAAGATGCAATGACTCAAGGAACAGTTAATCTCACCTTTCAAAGCACTACAGAATGATCTCAATGCAGGTAGTAGTTGATTTTTGACCATAGGACAACTTGCAGCATCATCTTCGCAATCCAAAGGAGGATGGGCCAAAACCTCCATGAAAATATTCTCGATAATACGCTCAATAGTAGTGACCAAACCGATTTTTTTGGCGTCGATTATTCCACAGAAGAGGTCCTATGAAACACAACATGTTGAATATTCATAGTGGATTTATATGGAATCCTCTAAATTACATAAACTATACTCCATTCACTTTTATTCAATCACATCATGGTTTCGTTTTCAGGAGTTGGTGAACCTCATGAAAAGTCTGTGCGCGTACAGAAAATATTGTTAATGACAAAACGACGTTGCCAGTTTCTTTGTTTACATCAAAGTAAAAGTATCAAATATATTCCACATTTTGTTAGTTCGAATCGATCGGCGATTTTGGAGCGAAATATTGATAGGAAATCGCCTATTTTTCCGTTCTTCGTCGTCCAGAAGAAGTTTCCCGTCGATATGAGAAATTTCGTGCAAGTGTCATTTTTTCCTTTCACGACTTTTAGCGTGAGTACGAACGGCAAATTTGAATTGGACCAAAAATCGATTTATAAGCATAAATAAAGCGAAAGTAAGTACTAATCGACCTTTTCACACCTGATAACGAAGTATTTTTTAGGTATCTGGTCGTTAAGAAAGATTCCGGTCCCCCAGAAGTTGCTTAGTTTCGGTATCGTTTTTGGTGCTCAAAATTTATTTGGAATGTGTAAATGGACAAAAAAGGCTAAAGTGGATATTAACTCAGAAAATATCCATTTTAGGGCAAGGGTGTGTTGCATACACTCACATTATTTCTTAACGTAGATTCAATATCTGCCATAAAAAAATGGTGTTCTAATTTGAAAAAATTGATTTTTCACGATTTTGTCATCCCTAACTTTGAAAGCGATTTTTTCACCCCCTGTATCATGAATCGCGATTTCGATTTTTAAAGTGCATACATCAATCTTACATCTTGAAAAATCCCAAAAATGAAAATTTTCCATCCAAAAACCTCGAAGTTATTCTTGTTTCAGCGGAGCTCTATTTTCGATTTTTTTTTCGAATTTTCCCGCTCAGAGAGAATTTTCCAACCAAAACTGAAAAATGTTACATCAAAATAACTTGAAATTTTCTAAGGAATCTATTTCTGCAATAAAAAAATGGTGTTCTAACTTGAAAAACGGAAGTTGACGTCATTTCCGGAAAAACCGGAAGTGCTCATGCCTTGAAAACATTTTAGATTTCATCAGCATTGTGAAATACTTATAAGTGCTGAATTTCATGAAAATACGTTCAGTAGTTTCCCGTATAAATATGGGTGAGGTTCCTCGTGAAGAACCCTGTATAGAGGGATATAATGTTCCATTATTCTTGATTCAACAATTGATGTCGTCAAGTCTTGAACTTTCAGTTCAAGAGGATGATAAACATTAGGTAAATCTTCACAAGCATGCATATGAAAATTATGTGAAAGCAATGCAATTTTTTCCATGGTGAAAAATAATATATTTCAACAGTGATCTCTTGTACTTTTCATGCAAATAACTAGAAAAGGAATCCTTTTATTCAATTCATATAAACGTTAATTATTTTCGTCCATCACATCTTTTCTAATTCATTCACATTCTGAGAAATACGCTAAGAATGTAGAAAGGGCAACATAGTGTTGACTTGGAACATAAAAATATTTTGTAAAACGTCATAACTTCGATACAGAGTGGAATGTGTCAAATTTCCAAGGCCAGAGTTGTGATTTTATAATTGTGAATGGAGTATAAAAGTTAGAATTTATATCGAGGTTCGATTCTAGAATAATATACAGTATGATACTGAAGATGAATTATTTGTATTGCATCTCTTCATCTCAACAATAAAGCATCTCTTTATCTCAACAACAAAATTACTGATGATTCAACTTCCAACCCACCTTTTGGAACCCTTCCTCAGGTAGTTGTTTACTAGTGTTTGTCCTAAATATGTAAACGCAAATACCGGTGAGAGCTGCTTCCCAACCATTGGTTAAGAAGAGTTTTTTCTTGAAAGTAGGTTGAACAATTTGCTGTGCAGCTCTGCTAGTACTAGGTTGTAGCTGTCTACTGGTGCTTGGCTTATTGATGTCGACAACTGGTACTACTTCCAACTCTTCCATGTCCTGATAATACCACATCAATTTTGTCTTCATGTGCGGTAGGAAAAGCTGATTTATTTCGTCCAACTGAAAATATCATGATATGCATGTATAATTTATTTAAGATATTAGTGTTTATGCTACAAAACACCTGGCCAAATGACTATCGTAGAAAGTAGTATTCTCAAAAGAAGATTCCAAATGATATTATTCATGAATAAACTTCGATTGGCGTTATATGAGAACGATATCAAAATCTCGGATCATTTTCTTTGCAACTAAGTGGCATCAGGACTGCTCACGATTCACATTGCGGAAAACCGATAATTGGTCTCAAAAGTATGTATTCTTAACTTCATAAATAGTCCTCTCTATCATTTGAAGGAAATAAATTGCAGGCAGTGTTGCAACAAATAGAAAGATTATATGAAATCAAAAGGCTAACATGTCGTTTCAAAACTACATTAATAGTAAAACGGTTTAACAGATACACCGTGTTAATTAAAATGAGTATCAATGACCACCACGAAGCTGAGTCGAACTTCCCATGAACCATCTTTCAGGGACTACGAAAGCTCCATCCCATAAAAAAGAGTAGATTTAACCTAGGTTTCGATTTGGTTTGTTCTCATCAGAACAACATAACTCAACTTCGATGGGAACTGGAATAGAACGCAGGACCTCTCAAAGATGGTTTATGGCAAATTCGATAATTATATCAATAAACACGATGTATCGGTTTATTAACCGTTCTATTTTACAAAATGAAACGGCTCATTGACAGAATTGACAACTTACGAGTAACTATATTGTATCGAATGAACTAGATAAGTATCTACGCAATATTATTAGCACTTACCATGTCACCTTCGAAAACGTGATCCATTATTTCGTTTCTCGGAAGTCCTGTTGCATCCATTAGGATCTGGAAGGTGAATTCCAGGCGGGGGTCCATCTCCCCCCGCCTGGCTTTTCGTTCGCATTCTTCCCTCCTCCTCTTTAAAAAAAATAAATCTGTTAATTTTATAGATCGACAATATTAGTCAAAATTCATCGTGAAAGCTTTCGATTTTCGAAAGTTGTTACCCAATTCTTTCATAATCAAACTCTATCATTTCAATGAATTCCTATTCTTACTTGGATAGATTTTAGATTTTTGCACGAATATCTAATGCATTTGAATGAAATTTCCACCTGAGTTGAAGAAATTTGTATTGAGGTTGAATCTTTATTAGAAAAAATGGGTTGCCTAAGGTCAGGAGATTTTGAACGATTGTTCATTCAACTTGTAAGTAGATTCACCTTGTATGTAGTTTCGAAATTGCCAGTGCTTGAAAACAATTGATAAGTTCAAAGTTATCCTGTTACAGAAATTTTTCTGTTTGTTACACGGAAGATATGTAAGGATGAGATCAATATACATTAACATTATGAAATGTTGTGTTGATTCTTGTCCCGTCTTATGAGTAGTTAATGCGCATTAATTGAAAAAATATTCTTGTTCAAATGTTCATTAAACCTATATTTTTTATTTGGTTTTTTATCCGTTCTAGAGTTATCGTGTTTACGGACGAACAGAATTGAATTTGATCACAGATTCATGATCAGTGAGACTATCCTAGTCGATTGAGACCATTCTCGGCTCAAAATTCGAAAACTACAGATATGGATATTTTCTGACTTAATATCCACTTTAGGGCAAGGGTGTGATGCATACACTCACATTATTTTTTAACGTAGATTCAATATCTGCCATAAAAAAATGGGGTTCTAATTTGAAAAAATTGATTTTTCACGATTTTGTTATCCCTAACTTTGAAAGCGATTTTTTCACCCCCTGTATCATGAATCGCGATTTCGATTTTTAAAGTGGATACATCAATCTTACATCTTGAAAAATCCCAAAAATGAAAATTTTCCATCCAAAAACCTCGAAGTTATTCTTGTTTCAGCGGAGCTCTATTTTCGATTTTTTTTTTCGAATTTTCCCGCTCAGATAGAATTTTCCAACCAAAACTGAAAAATTATACATCAAAATAACTTGAAATTTTCTAAGGAATCTATTTCTGCAATAAAAAAATGGTGTTCTAATTAGAAAAACGGAAGTTGCCGTCGTTTCCGGAAAAACCGGAGGTGCTCATGCCTTGAAAATATTTTAGATTTCATCAGCATCGTGAAATACTTATAAGTGCTGAATTTAATGAAAATACGTTCAGTAGTTTCCCGTATAAATATGGGTGAGGTTCCTCGTGAAAGACCCTGTATAGTCTAAGATGTGAACTGAATTCCTAAGATAACTATCATAATAACTTTAAGAAAAATTATTACTGTCCGACCAATCATCTCCGAAAATGGATAAAATTTCCAGAAAGAATATTGGAAATAGTAATTCTGAGGAGATGGAGATATGCTGTCGCGGACTTTTTTTTTAATCTTTTGGAGACATACAAAATTGAAGTGCATCATTTTCAATTATACTGCCCTGCGCACGCCGATAAAGCGAAAATTCTCAGACTGGAATCACATAAAAAAGGATTTTCTCGATGAATAAAAGTTTCTTCAGGGAAGGGACGGCCTGTACATATGAATCTAATGGCAACTCATTTGTTGAAAGTCATCAAACCATTTGGGCTGTGGAGCGTGTAAAAGAAATTGACATACATACAATCGAAAAACATTGCACTCCTTCTCGCGCATTCGGTCAAAAAAACCGTCGTTTTGTTATAAAATGATGAATTGTCGTTACTCAAAGTAAAGCACACTGTATATCGTGTTATATGCCACCTGACAGTGGATGGCTTGATGGCCAACTTAGCGAAATAATACTCAATAATTATGAAAATAACACATTAACACGGAGAAACCATCTAGATTGCAACCTGAGACTGTACCTTTAGGAATATATTTCATTGAAATTCCGGAATCTTGAGACATTACATTTACATGCTAATTGTAGGCATAAGTTTAAAAACAAGTTAATCTAATTTCTGAAGTTGTATATGCATTCATTTTTCAGTTAAGTTTCTATTCAATAGCACATTGTTAACAAATCAATTTCAACCTTAGGTCAAATGGATTTCTCACCGCCAGCAACTCTAAAGGATCTAGCTCAGAATCATCTAAATCACTGTCAGAATCCGAGTGCAAAGCGATACCGGACACGAACATCACATGTAAAACCCCTTTCAAAACTCAAAAAACCAATTTTTCCACTCAACTTTGAGAGAGGCCTCTCACAACTGGAGGTGAGGACCTGAGCTCTAAATTAAAACACGCGACGTTCGCATTTCACCTATCAAGCTTGAATTATTTCCCTTCTGGTCGTGGTGGAAATGATTTTTTTTCTTGGGTAAATAGCGCGCGAGGTTTCTGCTTGGCACCATCTACTGTACAGGATCTATTAAAGCATGTGTGAAAGTTTATGTGCCCCTAAATTAGACCCCATCCTGATTAGCAGTTTTGACGCATACAAATTGGCCTGCCTTTTCAATAGGCCTAATTGGTAACTAGCAGTAGAATCAATCACGATAGTAGTTTCATTTTATTGATCCTATACAGGAGTTGCCCAACATCCAGAACTACCCATGTATTCAATTTCATGTGTTTGGCATGTTGAACTTTATGTCTTTAGTTTGACTTGTTCGCCTACATCATTGATTCTACTCGAATTCACAAGATGCATTAAGTCACATGACTGTAGAGAGCCTTAGAGTACTTGCTGCATCATACAACCGCTGCTTTTGAACGCTTCGGGTGTTATGGTTTTGATTGAAACAGGTCATCGAAGACTTTGAGATGTAAATCTACATTGTCGAAGACCTTAAGAAGGAATCCGCTAACTCGAAGTCCTCTGCGACTTATTCGATTGGAATAGACCAATGAGAACGTGAGTTACTATACAATCAGAGGAAGTTTATATTGTTCACAGATGGCTCCTCTGGTGGTCAGGAATCACAGATGGATTCAGGAAGTTCACTTGTTGAGGTACGGTACAGCCTACTCTTTGAGGAGGCTTTAATGGAAATGTTTTAGTGGACGTGCACAAGGGCGGGTAATAACTATCATGGGGGGGTAATAACGATTGAAAACCATCACATCAGGTACACAATGTATGAAATATTTTAACTGCACTACCTTTTTCTCAGGTCTTCGATACTCATAAGGGGGAGGGGGAAGTTGTGTCTTATTTTTAGAACAGGTGAATGATAAATGCGAAGCTTATGTTTGACCTATTCCATTTTATTTGTACAAACCTACTGTGGTAGTTATGTATGAATATTTTTTAAAATAATAAATTACTATACAGTCAGAATATTTTACTCCTTGTTCTTAAGATCAAATAAATGAAATGTATATCTATAAAGCTTTCAGGAATTGACATTCTTGCTTATTAATTTATAACCAAAAATAACCAAAACTCAATTACTATTGAATTGAAATTATAAGTTTCTCTGTAAACAAATTCGTTAATTTAGTTATTATGTTAATTTTCTTTGTGATGAATGAATAAAACTGTTATTTCTTTGAAATAAAGAAATATCAGAAATAGAAATGTTATGCACCCTCACAATCATATCACATACAATATCATGATGAGAACAAAGCACATCGATAAATCTTTACAATCATAAATCCAAAAACTCCTTTACATGTAGAATATTGTTCACAATTTTCTGTTGTGTTCTCCAAAATGAAATATACATTCTGAGAAATACGCTAAGAATGTAGAAAGGGCAACATAGTGTTGACTTGGAACTAAAAATATTTTGAAAAACGTCATAACTTCGATACAGAGTGGAATGTGTAAAATTTCCAAGGCCAGAGTTGTGATTTTATAATTGTGAATGGAGTATAGATGAATTGTTTTTTTCGTAATTGAATGGTGTGAATAAAGACCTTTATTACAGGGTGCGGCAACCAGTTCTCCCACTTTGAAGGAGCTGTTAAAAAACTACGAAAAAATATATTGGAAAAATTATTTTTTATTATGAACGCCCACATAATCAAGTTTTTCCAATTATGTCTTTGAAAATGATATCATCCAAATGACGGCCTCGGCCAGCGACGCACATGTGGAGTCTAATGCGGAAGTTTTCCATTACTCTCTTCAGCATAGCCATTTTGAATTTGGATGATTTCCTCCTTGATTTCCCCTTTCAAGTCATCAGGGATCCAAGGACTCCTAGGGCGATTTTTGAAGACCTCATTCTTGAATGATTTGGACATAACCAATGGTATAATAGTGACTTTCTATAGTTTTTTTATTATATTTTTAGTTCGATTTCCAAATTTAATTCCTAGATATTGAATGATGACTGATAGGTACTAAAATATACTGCTCCACAAGAGTTAGGGATATCGTAATCAATCGTTTTTGGAAGTATGTAATCTTCGAGAAAATCGCTGTAAAATCATTTAAAACTCAATAACAACTTGAATCGATCCAATAAAAATCAGTATGAGACATTTCGTTAATCTGATCGCCTTTTTTCTGAAGTTTGGTTCTTTGCATATGCTTCATGAATGTTCTTATTTTGAAATGAATTCAGTTTATCAACGGCTTCGATTTGAAACGAGTTTTCTGAAAATGCCAAGACGTAAATTAACAAACGCTGAGGCTAATAGGGCTATAGGAATGCTACAGGGTGGCCTAACTCAGGTTGTTGTAGCGGAAAGGCTCCAAGTCAGCCAAAGTGTGATATCACGACTAAGGAATAGGTTCAGGGAGACAGGTTCCTTGTTGGAAAGACCAAGGCTTGGTGGGCGACGAAAAAAAAACACCTGCTCAGGATCGTTTCTTCACCGTTTCAGTGAGAAGAAACCCTACATCTACGTGTAGAATGCTACGGAATACTCTTCAAAATGCAGATGGTGTCCAAGTTTCCATCGAAACCATCAGACGACTTTTGAGAGAGGTGAATCTAGGTTCTAGACGTCCATTAAGATGAGTTCCATCAATACGTGACCATAAGCGTCAAAGACTGGAATGGGCAAGGCAACATATCAATTGGAAAGATCAATGGCGTAGTCTCCTTTTCACTGATGAATCCAAATATGGACGATTTTCAGATTCTCGAAGAATAAGGATATGGATAATCCCACGCATACCCCGTAATCGTCGCTATGTCCAAGAAGTCCATCCGTTCCGAGGGGGTAGTGTTATGGTATGGGACGGGATATGTTCCAACGGGCGCACAGATCTACACATTTGTCCTGGGAATATGACCGCCTTACACTAGGGAGCATGTCATTGACAATGTTGTGCCAAATTTTCACGCTGCTATTGGTGAAACTTTTCAACTTCTAGATGATAACGCTAGACCGCACCGTGCAGCCATAGTTGAGAATGCGCGCGAGGAGCTTGGTATTCCACATTTACCAATACCTCCGCACTCACCAGATTTGAATTGCATATAACATGCATGGGATATGCTCCAAAGAAGATTAGAAAATCATCAACCTACCCCAGAATCCTTAAATGATCTGAGAGAGCTTCTGCCCCGTTTATGGAAACAAATTCCTCAAGAAATGTTCAACAACCTCGTGTGTAGTATGCAAAGAAGATGTCAAGCTGTTATTGATGCCCGTGGAGGCCATACATTGTATTGATAGTCTTGAAATGCTTGAATTCTCTGGGAATAAAATTTCATTATTTTACTCGATTTTTCTTAACCATACGCTGCAGACCTACAGGCTAAAATTATTTTGCAACTTGAAATCATATCAACATGAATTTTCATCACAAAAATCTTATTTTAACTATATTTTTTTGCAATTTAAGTCAATATCCCTAACTCATGTGGAGCAGTTTATTACGTAATGTAATGTGATATTTCACAAAAAAAAATAGTAATAAGGAAAAACATTTGAAATAATTCTTTCGTCCGATGATTCATCTATCACTAGAATGTTTTTTCTCTACATTTTCATTGTACCTACTTGTCATGAAAATTTTTCAATGTTTCCCCTTTCCGTTCTTTGCATTTTGAAACTCACCATCACAGTCCCCTCGCTGAGGGATCTGCTTGGCATCGCCAATCTCCGGATACCCTCCAGGAGAATCAACCTGCTGGATAATTTCTTCTTCCGATTATCTCGGTTATCGCCCATTTTCGTTAATTCGATTTTCGGTAATTAACACTCGCCAGACACTATAATTCGCGAATTTTTATCGAATATCACTCCAAGGGTGTGTTATTACCTGGGTAACGAACAGTTTAATCGATTCGAGAATGCGTATAGGATTTATTGGAAGGTGGACTGAGAATCTACCTGATTTATTGACAAATTCTTCACTTCAGACGAAGCGTTACAAGAAGTCAATTTATTGATATAACGGTCGTCATCGAAAAAATTAAAAAATCGAGGCTATTCCCGGAAGATTAAATGCACAACCATCTCCGTGTTCAAATGATGTACAAGTAGGCCCCCTTTCAAATGCAGTTTCGTCTCGATGGTGGGTTGTTTACAAATTACGTAGGAAATTAAAACTGTGCCAAAAGACCCTTGATCCTGTTATGATTTAAAACTTATTTTTCAAATTACATGATGAGCAATTTCTTCTTGAAATGTTTTTTTGATATTCTTAAGAATATGTAGTTTCTCAAACATTCGAAGTTACAAAGAATGCACATTTTAGATTAGCATTTATACAGGGGCGGATCTAGGAATTTTTTGAGGGGGGGGGGCGATTCCAAAGTAACACAGTAATAATTCTCGGATAAACCAGCAAAAATTATATTATCACAGAACGAATTCTAATCCCGAGGGGGGGGCGAAACCACCTTCGCCCCCCCCCCCCTAAATCCGCCACTGCATTTATACAGGGTGGCCAAGAGATTGACATTAAAAAGGAAAAAACAGGTCCCTCGTGTCATGTGCTATTCGAATCACCCCCATGTATGTTATGCGATTTTTCACGGATTTCGAGTTATAAATTTTTTCATGAACTTTGAGAATTTTCGACTTAACCATCTTAAAAAAGGTATTGAAAAAAGTACAAGACTTCTCTGTGAGATTCTTTCGAAACTTAATCTCCATGAATTGTACTTTTATATATAAAAAAACCAGATTCGTTACTTTGATGAAAATTATGGAAATGTTGGTCACAAGAGAAAAAGTTGCGTGAATTGGATTATGATCTGAATTTTCGAATCAAAATTAAAAATGTAAAAAGGCTAATTCACGGTTTCTTAGTATGCTTAAAAAGTGCGTCCAACAGTCAGTTTTCAGAATCATTGATAAAAAATGGTACTTAACACTCTACTTCTGCTAGAATTAGCCTTCAAAGTCATCGAGGTGGAAAAAATTGAAGAACTAGACATTAACTACAAAATTACTTTTTCCATTTTAAGATTTTTCTGATCAAGTTATGATAGGAAATGCTGAAAATTAATCAAAATTAGCTTTAGATGCTGGTCAAGAAAAGTTCTAGATAAAAAAAAAGAAAAAGGTATGGCAATTAATCACACACCATAATGTAAATGAAAAGAAATTTATTTATAAAATTTACAGTAGGTTTTCAAAGTGGCCACCTTTAGCCTCAATACACATTCTACACCTTCTTCGAAAATTTTCTTTTAATCGCATAAAACGTGCCCTGTTCTCTCTTAGGACACGTTCGGCAGGTTCGGCTTCTCTTAACTTCAGTCGCAGCTCGTCCTCACTCGAACATTCTCGGGCGTAAACAATTTCTATGAAATAACCCCAAACGAAAAAATCGATGGGATTAAGGTCAGGTGAACGTGGGGGCCACTTGATTGGTCCGCTGCGTACGATCCAACTGTTCATGTAGCACTGTATCCGAACGTGTCCTAAGAAAGAACAACGCAGGTTTTATGCGATTAAAAGAAAATTTTTTAAGAAGGTGTAGAATGTGTATTGAGGCTGGAGGTGGCCACTTTGAAAACCCACTGTAAATTTTTATAATTAAATTTCTTTCTATTTACATTATGATGTGTGATTTATTGCCATATCTTTTTCTTTTTTTATCTAGAACTATTCTTGGCCAACATCTAAAGCTAATTTTCATTAATTTCCAGCATATTCTTTTATAACTTGATCAGAATCTTAAAATGGCAAAAAATAATTTTGTAGTAAATGTCTAGTTCTTTGATTCTTCCACCTCGATGACTTTGAAGGCTAATTCTAGCAAAAGTAGAATGTTAAGTACCATTTTTTATCAATGACTCTGAAAGCTGACTGTTGGACGCAGTTTTTAAGCAAACTAAGAAACCGTGAATTAGCCTTTTTACATTTTTAATTTCGATTCGAAATTCGAAAATTCAGATCATAATCCAATTCACGTAACTTTTTCACTTGAAACCAACATTTCCATAATTTTTATCAAAGAAACGAATCTGGTTTTTTTATGTATAAAAGTACAATTCATGGAGATCAAGTTGCAAAAGAATCCCATAGAGAAGTCTTGTGCTTTTTTTTATATCTTTTTTAAGATGGTCAAGTCGAAAATTCTCAAAGTTCATAAAAAAATGCATAACTCGAAAACCTTGAAAAATCGCATAACATACATGGGGGTGATTCGAATAGCCCATGACACGAGGGACCTGTTTTTTTTTGACGTCAATCTCTTGGTCACCCTGTATTTTGATACTCTTTTAGGACCGACGCCTTCACCATTTCGCATTTTTCTTTTCTAAATGTTTACAAAGGCACGAGAGATCGAAAATTTTGTGAGAATCACAATTCGGACAGAAATTATCGTACGGTCGTTCAGAAACCCCCCCCCCTCTCGAAGTCGACATTGTTTTGAAAGTAAATATTAATGAGCATTATTTCAGGAAAATATACCGACCCCATTGAATGCTACATAAAAGAGTGACCCAGAAACGCTGAATTTTCCATCAAGATTTCAAGAATGCACATTTACAAAAATCACTGTAACGATGAGACACAGACATCAGTTTTTGTTTATGTCGTTTATAAATAGGACTTCACATTCAAATGTGTCCGATTTGGCTCACTCTCTACTCTTGATTGAAAATTCTCATGCTCCCTCCTGAAAATCTCCCTAGATCCTATAGTGATTCTGATACTTTAATTTAATTTAAACGAGTTATGGCCAGAAATTTCTCAAAATGAAAATATTTCTTACGACTGGCGCCTTCGCCATTTTGCATGGCCATCTGAATGTAAATCAATGTTTACAAAAGTTGGGAGGAAATTGATGCACTAGAATCCAAATGATCTGAATAAGTCCACAGCAACATATGTTCATCTTTTTAGGTAGGCTCACAATATCCAATTTTCTTTCGGTTTATCGATAAAATGTTCGATTTTCGTAGATGTTTGGACTGACACGGTACAAATTTTCATTGAAAATAATATTTCTCTCCATTCAGATCAATTTGCATTCAGCTCAGCTTCTACTTATGCAGGAATTTGAAAGAATGAATGTTTTAGAAAATTTAATCTGAATCTAGTTCGACCATTGTTATCTGAAATTCCTATTTCGTTGAACTTCTTCACTATAAACCATGTATAGACCCATAGAACTTATATTACTATAAGTACTATAAGTTCTATATATAAGTACTATAAGTTCTATGTATAGACCTCGTTTTTAGTTAGCAACTCGTTTTCTGATTCTGTTGCTATCATTGTGAAACGATTTGAAGTTTTCAATTTGGAAATGTCAATTTCGTAACAGTCACCAACTGCCAAGATACAACACAAAAGTAAGTAGGATGTATAATATGAATTTTTCATTGAATTTCAACAGTATTTCACTGAAATAGAGAAAATATCGTCTAATACTCGTTGCAGAATGCAATTCCAACACTCATGCGTTCGCATTCGTATTGGAATAGGAGCCCATTCTGCAACTAGTTTTAGAATATACTATTATTATTTACATAATAAACAATATACAGAGTGTAACAGCCAAATGGAATAAATTCGATAACGAATAAATGAGGGCGTGTTGGGAAAAACGCTCGGACACGACGATTTGTAATTTTAAATGCGCATATTTTTCAAGAAAATAATATTATATAGGGTGTTCCATGTGACCTTGGCCAATACCAACTTTCTTATTTCAAATGCAACCCCCTGTATATTATTTATTTTTTGGATTCTTCAGAGAATTCTAAACACAATTCATGGACAATGTCCTATACCTATCTTTAACTATTTCGGAAGTATTGAGTGTTTTCAGATTTATTGCAAAAATCAAAGTTTTAAATGAAAATTATTGTATTTCACAAATTCGGTACGTTACACTCAAAACCTAATGAGTAATACTGATTATTTCTTAATTATTAAAAAAAAACAAAAAAAAAACATTAATGTCAATGTAGGAAATGTTCAAAATGCTCGCCGCGAACGTCTTGGCAACATGCTAATCTGGTGTAGAATTGTCTTCTAACGTTACTCAACATTTCAGGCGTGACTGATCTAATCGCAAGCGTGATTCGGTCTTTTTAGGTCGTCTAAGTTTGAGGGTTTCGTTTCGTATACAATACTTTTGACATATCCCCACAAAAAGAAGTCTAATGTAAAAATGTGAAAAATTGTAAAAAATCTGAAAACACTTAATATTTCCGAAAAAGTGGAAGATAGGTATAGGACACTGTACTGGGTGGGCAAAGTTGGTGCTACATGAAATAAAACTTTTTAACCTGAGGAGATAGAGTAAAATGAATGGCACCTCATAGTCTTCTTTTTTTGAGAAACTGATAATTCCATCAACTGCATTCCTCTATCTTCTATCGTTTCCGAATTTTAAGCCAAAATTGAAATTTGGGCGATTTCAACTTTGGTCAATATCTCCGTTTCTGTTTATGCTAGGATGTTGAAATAAAAATATTATACAGGCACTTTTCTGATAGCAATTCAGTGGCGTACTCTGATTTGTTCTAAGAGGTTCATTTGCTGAGTTATAACATAAAGTTTTGTTTTTTCTTATGGAAACAGTAGTCTGAAATAACTTAGAAAGAATCGCCATTTTTTTCCCGTTTCAGAAATGTATCATATGTTATACATTGCCCTCAGATTCGTTAATATATTATGAAAAATATGGTTTGTACATGGAATTCAAATTATTGATTATAAAGTAGGCTAAATCATAGAATTATGTGTCTCTATACGCATGGTGTAATTATTATTTCACGGTTGAATACTTGATGGTCTGTTTGAAACAACTGTCAGTTATTAAAATTTGAAGTCATCGTTGTCGGTATTATCACAGAATACCTAACTACACAGAAGCGTCACTCCGCCTTCCCGCCAAAACTTAATTTGATGACGTTTGTGCCATGCTAGGTAGTACATATGTCAAGTTGAAATTTAAACTTTCCGCTGGACCACTCAAAAGTGACATATGTACTACCTAACAGAGAATCAAGGTCACGAAAATTTGCCCCATGAATATCAAAGTGCCGACGCTTACTGACGCTTCTGTGTAGATAGGTATTCTGTGGGTATTATGGAGATATTCCAAAATTACGAAAAATATGATATTTTAATAGCTATTTATGTAACAAGTACATAAATTAGGTCTTTATGGACGAGTCCAAAAGTTTATGGCAGAGCGAGCGAAGCGAGCGAGGCCGATAATTTGGGCAAGTCCATAAGCCTAATTATGTACGAGTTGCATACAAAGCTTTATGTTTGACTGCAATGCAGAAATTTTATTTGCTGAAATGGCAATTAATATATTCGTCGCTTCATTTCAAGAAAACATTAAGGGTGCTTTTGATTTTCTTACCCTAGTTACCATCAGCGTCCTTAGCAACCTCACTGAACAAAGTTGTTTACTTTGTCAATTCTGTGACAAACTTCACAATAATTCCAAAAGTGCATAGTTCGGGAGAGGAAAGCGTAAAAAATTTAACCGCAAGTGCCAAAGAATCTCTCCTACCCACTAGAAGTGCTTATGAAAATTCGTATGCGGCCTTTAACAAGTGGTGTGAAACTGTGAAATGAAAATATTGCAAAATCGAGAGAAGACTGTGACAGATGAGTCCAATAAAGTGGTGTCCAATAAAGTAGTCATTTATGGACGCTAAACGAATTCATGAATCAAGTGTTTATGAAGCAGTCGAACATAAAATGTTTTATTTTAGCGAATGAGAATAGTGGGGCTGCAAGTGATTCATATTTTCAAAGCTTCCCCGAACGTCATCCACCAAATATTAGATATTTTAAACATTTGGCAGATACTTGGTTGTGTTTGGCTCTTTTAAGAAGCCACGTTCGAAGAAATATTTAAAAAAGAACCAGGATGAGGAGACCGAAGAAATTATAGGGGCTGTGACCATCAAGTATTCAACTGTGAAATAATAATTACACCATGCGTAGAGACACATTATTCTATGATTCAGCCTACTTAATACTCAATTATTTGAATTCCATATACGAACCATATTTTTCATAATATCTTAACGAATCGGAGGGCGATGTATAACATATGATACATTTCTGAAACGGGAAAAAAATGGCGATTCTTTCTAAGTCATTTTAAACTACTGTTTCCATAAGAAGAAACACAACTTTATGTTATAACTCAGCAAATGAACCTCTTAGAAAAAATCGAAGTACGCCACTGGATTGCTATCAGAAAAGTGCCTGTATAATGTTTTTATTTCAATATCCTAGCATAAACAGAAACGGAGATAATGACCGAAGTTGAAATCGCCCAAATTTCAATTTTGGCCTATAACTCGGAAACGAGAGAAGATAGAGGAATGCAGTTGATGGCATTATCAGTTTCTCGAAAAAAGAGGACTATAAGGTGCCATTCATTTTTCTCTATCTCCTCGGGTAAAAATGTTTTAGTTCATGTAGCACCAATTTTGCCTACCCTGTACATGAATTATGTCAAGAATTTTCTGAAGAATCCAAAAAATAAATAATATACATATTGCATTTGAAATAAGAAAGTTGGTATTGGCCACGGTCGCATGGAATAGCCTATATAATTTTATATTCTTGAAAAATATGCACATTTAAAATTACAAATCGACGTGTCCGAGCGTTTTTCCTAAAACCCCCTCATTTATTCGTTATCGAATTTATTCCATTTGGCTGTTACACTCTGTATGTATTTTCCGAGTATTTTCATTATGAACCACTTTTTAAGAATTGAATAATAAATTATTTTCAATTTTCACAAGATGCCTTCTAAAGACAATTTTTACTTAGCTCCAAAATCTGCTTCGGCACATTTTCTGCAGCTCAGTTACACAATGGGAAGCTCGATGGGAAGTAAGACAAGGAGAAGAAACGATGTTACAAATTTTATTAAGATGAACATAGTACTATTGTTTCTAACAACATTGCCGGAAAACTCACCAGAAATGTGCCAACTTCACTATAATTGAATATGTCAAGATAAAAAGCATACAGAACACAATGAAAAAGAAGGATTCGAAAAAATGCAATAAGCTAGCTCTATCCAAAATTTCTATGGTATTATTGAAATGTTAGTCAATCAACAAATGAAATAATTACAAAGATCGAGATCATGTGCGTATGGATTATGAAAAACGACACTGCAAGCAAACATTCTCTATAGGGAGTATTAAGAATAGCATGAATAACATGTACCTACAACACAAATAGCTAACAGTAAGACATTATTCATACATACATCTCTAAGATATTTCTAGATTTATCGACTTATTCGTTATTATGAGCGATGAGCCATAGTTTGGAGAATCTGCTGATCTTTAATCCATTCTTTCAAATTTCCGTTTTTTCTGCTCATCTCTGCATTAATTACATTTTAGATCTCTCTCACGAACCCAATTCATTATGTCTCAAGTTTTATAACAAAAATCCCGAAAAATTCAAACAGCTTAGAGAACACAATTTCAAAAAAAAGTTCCGAACATCTCCACATCATTCTTCCTCCTGGAGAAATGCAAATGAAATTGCGGTATTTTGGAGACACCGTCAATATAAATTTCAAGCAATCTCATCAAAAACCTTCGTGGCTCCATCGTAAAGTAAATTACTATAATTATATTAATAAATATGCAGACAAGGGGAAAAGTTTCGCGACAAATCCACATTAGAATAAACTCACCCGGTTTAACTCTTCGTCGTCTGCCATTCTTTGAAACTTTCAATGTGCCTTATCACCCGCGCAGACAAACCCACTCACTATTTTCCGCGAGTTTTTTTATCAATTCTTCGAACATATCGGATGAACGGACGACGCATTATGGGAAGCATTTCAATATAGAATGGCATTCTGCAGGACTTATGGGAAACTTATCCGGGCATGTCGTTCAAGCGTAGTTTTCCTCAATTTTCCAATAGATAATGTACCTTATGATGAAACATCACGCAATCTATCCCTCGTCCTTCTTGTGGAACCCTTTTTCGTGCTCGGTTATAGTTTATCCGAGTTTGAATTTCATCGGCGGTTTAATGGCTTAGAAATTAAGGTTTAATGATGGGCTGACATGTCTCCCCAGTATGGCTTGCGTTATGCATATAATTAGGTGGATTTATGACCGACTGGCAGAAATCCGAAAAGGTATATGGGACGTCGCTTCTTTATTATATCTGCGAAAGCAAGGAATGATTGATAGTCCTAAGTTAGTGTTGTTCGGGCAAGAAACATTCGTTGCAGAATTAAATCAATTGTCATTTTATGTTTTAGGGCGCTCGTTTTACTCGGATGAGGGCTAATAATTTCAAGAGGAGCTAATCAAATTTTTCTGAAATCAAAAACAAATCTCATCGATAATGAACCCATCGTTTTTGTTGGCGTGAAATCGTTATACATAAATATTGCCACAAAATTGAGTATGATTTGTTCTGCTTCAATGTCAATACATAATTCTGTGAATGAAAAAAAATTGAAGGATTGTGTGCTCAAGAAACTACGAAGAAACCTATTGTTAAGTATGGAACTATATTATGGGGAATTAACGAAAACTCAGAATAGCTATTTATGTAACAAGTACATAAATTAGGTCTTTATATATTTTATAAACAAATAAGAGCGGCACAAAGGAAGGCTTGGAGGAAGTTCTGTGAGGACATAGAACAAACCTCAGAAGGAGCAAGACTCCATCGCATCCTTTCCAAAGATCCAATCAACCCAATGGGGACTCTTAAGAAACCCAATGGCAATTATACCAACACTGGGAAAGAAACTATGGAACTTCTGCTCCAAACACACTTCCCAGGATCGACCGTGACCACATACCAAAACCCCAGTGACGAAATCCCTGTAAACCCTGAAATAAGGGCAAGGAGGCAAGACTGGGAGGTGGCAAAACGGATCGCAACTAAAGTACTATGGGCAATCAACTCGTTCAACCCATACAAATCACCTAGTCCTGACGGAATATTCCCAATACTATTACAGCAGGGAATTGAAGATCTAGCACCAGAACTGTGCAGACTATACAGGCTGAGTTTAGCACTAGGATGGCTACCTCAAACCTGGAAAACTGTGAATGTGGTCTTTATCCCGAAACCTGGACGAGACTCCTACGACCAGGCCAAGGCATACAGACCAATAAGCCTATCTTCCTTCCTTCTGAAAGGCTTAGAAAAACTGATAGATAGAGACATAAGGGAAACAGCTCTCAAAGAGCGGCCTTTACACCAAAACCAACATGCCTATCTAACAGGAAAATCCTGCGAGACAGCTCTTCACCATCTCGTCTCAAGGATTGAAGAGTCTCTGGCAAACAAGGAAATCGCACTATGCGTATTCCTAGATATCGAAGGAGCTTTCGATAACACCTCCTTCGAAAGCATGGTCGCTGCGGCTACTCGACGAGGCATTGATGAGACCACTTGCAGGTGGATACGTTCAATGCTTCACAACAGACTGGTCCAAGCCAACATGCTCGAGGAAAAACTGCGGGTTGAAATCGCCAGGGGTACCCCACAGGGGGGTATACTATCCCCTCTTTTGTGGGACATGGTGGTGGATGAACTGCTAACTTCCCTGAACAACCAAGGGTATTATTCTCAAGGATACGCAGATGACATAGTCATACTCGTCAAGGGAAAATACACCGGAATAACCTCAGAACTTATGCGAAACGCACTGAGAATCGTAGAGGAATGGTGCAGCAGAGAGAGCCTAAGGGCTAATCCGAACAAAACAGCACTCATTCCCTTCACTCGCAAAAGAAACATGGGAGATCTCATACCTCCCAGATTCTTCGACGAAACATTACAAGTTGTAGAACAGGTGAAATATCTTGGGCTGATTGTCGATAAGAAACTAACCTGGAACCCGCATCTACATCATGTAATCAACAAAAGTAAAACGACACTTATGATGTGCAGGAGAGCTTTTGGAAAAACTTGGGGACTTAAACCGAAAGCCATGTACTGGCTTTACACAGCGGTTATAAGACCCAGAATCACTTATGGCTCACTCCTGTGGTGGCCAAAAACAAATCAGAGACAGGCAAAAACCAACCTCGGGAAAATCCAGAGGCTTGCCTGTCTCTGCATCACAGGTGCAATAAACAGCACTCCAACAGCTGCTATGGAGGTCATCCTTAACCTCTCACCCCTTGACATACAGGTCAAGGGAGAGGCCAGGATGGGCGCGTACAGACTGATCCAAACAAAAAACTGGAGAACCCGCACAACTGGGCACACCAGAATCACTCTTGTAGCTGACGTAGCCGAACTCGATATGATTTCAGACTACATGCAACCCCTATACTCATTCGATAAACCATTCAAAACACAGCTCGACTGGAACAGATGGGACTCGAGTATAGAATCACAATCATCTGCAGAAATAGTCTGGTACACAGACGGTTCAAAGACAGATGAAGGAACAGGAGCGGGAATACATGGAGTGAGGCCAAGAAGGGATTACATAATACCTCTCGGCAAACACGCCACGATATTTCAAGCTGAAACATATGCGATTAGAACATGCATACAGAAGAACCTGGAAAGTGGCTACCAAAGAAAACACATCCACATTCTCTCTGACAGCCAGAGCGCCATCAAGGCCCTCAACTCGACACAGATAAAGTCTAGACTCGTCTGGGAATGCCTCCAGGACCTTCAGGAGCTGGCAAAACACAACAAGGTCACTTTGATGTGGGTGCCAGGTCACAAGGGAATAGCGGGCAATGAAAAAGCAGACCAATTAGCAAGACAAGCATCTGAAACGCCATTCACAGGGCCAGAACCTGTGCTTGGAATCAGCAAAAACCGATGCAGGACCCTAATTGAGGAGTGGATAAAACAAAGACACCGACAACACTGGGAACAGAGCGACGGGCAAACGCACAGCAAAGTCATGGTAGGACACATAAGCCAAACCTTGACGGCTGACTTTTTGAATCTAAACAGAACAAAGGCACGTATAATAGTAGGTCTGCTAACAGGACATTGCGGCCTTAGGAAACATCTGAACACCATAGGAATAATTGAAGAACCTGTGGATTGCAGACTTTGCGGTGAAGAGGAAGAAACAGCCTCTCACATAATATTTGAATGCGACGCCCTAGGAAGAAGGCGTCACAGAATCTTCGGAGAAATCAACCCAGAAATGGGAATGAATCCGAAAAACCTCATAAACAGGCTATTGAACCTGATAAAGGACACGAACCTTTTCTCGTGAGGAACCACTGACGAAAGAGTGATACAATAGACCCAAGCTGGTCGCAGTGTCACAGGGAGGCTAAGTGCTAACCCGGTCTCTTGTCCGTCAGTTAATAAATCAATCAATCAATCAATGGACGAGTCCAAAAGTTTATGGCAGAGCGAGCAAAGCGAGCAAGGCCAATAATTTGGGCAAGTCCATAAGCCTAATTATGTACGAGTTGCATACAAAGCTTTATGTTTGACTGCAATGCAGAAATTTCATTTTCTGAAATGGCAATTACTCGTAATATATTCCATATTCGTCGCTTTATTACATAGAAATATTGAGTATGCTTTTGCTTTTCTTACCGTAGTAACCATCAGCGACCTTAGCAACCTTACTAAACAAAGTTGTTTACTTCGTTAATTCTGTGACAAACGTCATAATAATCCAAAAAATGGATAGTGCGGGAGAGGAAAGCGAGAAAAATTTAGCCGCAAGTGCCAAAGAATCTCTCGCACTCACTAAAAGTGCTTATGAAAATTTGTATGCGGCCTATAACAAGTGGTGTGAAACGAAGAAAATTGCAAAATCGAGAGAAGACTGTGACAGTTGAGTCCAATAAAGTGGTGTCCGATAAAGTAGTCAATTATGGAACGTAAACGAATTCATGAATCAAGTGTTTATGAAGCAGTCGAACATAAAGAATATTTTGGTTTCAAAAAGGGAAAATATTTTCGTTTCGAAGTACAGATACTATGAGGAAAAATTTGAAACAAGATCGAACTTTAACACCCTGTATTTCGAAATTGAAATATAATTTATTACTTAGAATGAGGCAGGGAATCTCCCATTTCGTTTGTACCACCATTTCATTAACACTCTGTATATACATTCACACATAGATTTCCACGTCACCTAAAAAGTAGGTAGGTACTATGTGACGACGCGTTGGTATTTTTTTTTATTCGGTACTCCTCGCCTATAGCCCTATTCAAATCCAATATGTCGCCGTAATATAAAACAACCCTCCCATCAAAATTTACGAATTGAACTGAAAACTGAAAAGCACATCAACCAGAGCTGTGACGAGCACTGCTTCGAAAACTAAGCACTAAGCACTTGAATAAAAAGGCTCCCGAGTCTCGAGCACAAAGCACTTATTTTCACAAAAGGCTCGCGAATACTAAGCTGTGAAAGTTATTCGACATTTCGAGCATTAAGCCTTAAGCACTTTTGTTAGGAAATATTGAAAGTGAGGTTATTTTGATCGGAAAAGAAACTGTGAGTTGGCATAGGTATGTGATATTGAAAATTTTGAATTCGATTCAATATAATATACAGGGTGGCCACCCCAGACGCGGTTCTCATCTTGAGGCAGTAAAAGACATTTTGAAAAATTTGTTTTTTTCGTGAAATGTGAAGGACAATCATATGCACAATTTAATAAAGTAAGTTTATAAAGACCATTTTATGCCTTAGAGATGAACCATTGTAAAGAAAATGGCGAAAAATCGAAAAAAAGGAGTATCTTCATTGGGTTTCCCTATACTACCTAAACCTAATAGTTTTCAAGTAATTTTCGATTTTTAATTCAACTAGTTTACCTACTTTTATATGATTAGCGATATTCATAGAAATACTTGGAAATATTTGTGGGTAAATGCTTACAATATTATTTGAAATCTGAAAAACTCATATGAAGATCTCAATAATGGTGTTGCAGTCACGCAAGATTTATTATTCCTTTATAAATGATTATCTACTGTTTTTCTGAATATCAATACTTTTTTCAATTATTTTCAAATTAATTTCGCCTAGAAGGTATTAAGTGTCATTATCATTCAATCTTTTCCGGTACATGCCCTTAAATTTTTCTTTATTCCCATCGTTTTTATTTGAAGTTAAGCCATACGTTCAGAGAATCATGTAACAAACGATTCATTTAAAAAAATATTTGCTCAGGCGATGAACCTGTGCTCCAGTCCAACATTTTCCCTATTCTTCACATTTTCAATATTTTGAAGACTTTTCGAGATTTTCAAAAGAGATCTATGATAGTGAACCTCTGGCCAGAGAGTGAGTTGAGTACCGAGTGGAACGAGTTTCACCATCATAAGGACATTCAGTAGTAAAGGTAGTATTTGAAGGTATTTTGTGAACGTCTTTGAATCTTTGAGTCTACTCAATACTCAATCCAACAATTGGAGATATCAAGTATGAAGAATCTAAGGTTCATCGCCTGAGCAAATATTTTTTTAAATGAATCGTTTGTTACATGATTCTTTGAACGTATCGGAATAAAGAAAAATTTAAGGGCATGTACCGGAAAAGATTGAATGATAATGACACTTAATACTGTGCTTTGGTGTAGCAAAGTACAGGGTGGGCAAAATTGGTGCTACATGAACTAAAACTTTTTAACCCGAGGAGATAGAGAAAAATGAATGGCACCTTATAGTCCTCTTTTTTCGAGAAATTGATAATGCCATCAACTGCATTCCTCTATCTTCTTTTGTTTCCGAGTTATAGGCCAAAATTGAAATTTGGGCGATTTCAACTTTGGTCATTATCTCCGTTTCTGTTTATGCTAGCATGTTGAAATAAAAACATTATACAGGCACTTTTTTGATAGCAATCCAGTGGCGTACTCTGTTTTTTTCTAAGAGGTTCATTTGCTGAGTTATAACATAAAGTTGTGTTTTTTCTTATGGAAACAGTAGTTTGAAATGACTTAGAAAGAATCGCCATTTTTTTCCCGTTTCAGAAATGTATCATATGTCATACATCGCCCTCAGATTCGTTAAGATATTATGAAAAATATGGTTTGTATATGGAATTCAAATTATTTTGAGTATTAAGTAGGCTGAATCATAGAATTATGTGTCTCTACTCATGGTGTAATTATTATTTCACGGTTGAATACTTGATGGTGTGATCTCTGTTTGAAACAACTGTCAGTTATTGAAATTTGAAATAATCGTTGGCGGGATTATGTAGATAATCCAAAATTACGAAAAATATGATATGTTAAAATGTTTCATTTTAGCGAATGAAAATAGTGGGGCAGCAAGTGATTCAACTGTGAAATAATAATTACACCATGCGTAGAGACACATAATTCTATGATTCAGCCTTCTTAATACTCAATAATTTGAATTCCATATACAAACCATATTTTTCATAATATCTTAACGAATCTGAGGGCGATGTATGACATATGATATATTTCTGAAACGGGAAAAAAGTGGCGATTCTTTCTAAGTCATTTCAAACTACTGTTTCCATAAGAAAAAACACAACTTTATGTTATAACTCAGCAAATGAACCTTTTATAAAAAATCAGAGTACGCCACTGGATTGCTATCAGAAAAGTGCCTGTATAATGTTTTTATTTCAACATCCTAGCATAAACAGAAACGGAGATAATGACCAAAGTTGAAATCGCCCAAATTTAAATTTTGGCCTATAACTCGGAAACAAAAGAAGATAGAGGAATGCAGTTGATGGCATTATCAGTTTCTCGAAAAAAGAGGACTATAAGGTGCCATTCATTTTTCTCTATCTCCTCGGGTTAAAAAGTTTTAGTTCATGTAGCACCAATTTTGCCCATCCCTGTACAATATTCTGAAGGCCTCGGTCGGCTGGCCGACCTTGTATATGTTACAAGCAGCGACCGAATATCGAGGTATTGCACCGTTCTATTTTGGGTGAACTTTTATAATAATTTTCTATTTCTCGATTATTTTTTGGTTGTCCCAGCCGACCCTGCATACCCTGACGAGCCGTCACGGACACTGTATAACATTTTATCATGTATTGATTTGTTAGATTCAAATACCTGAAACTAAACAATAGAATATTTGAATTCATAGTGCACTTGTCTATTGAAAGCAGAAGATTGCTCGTACCATTTGGTGATTATCCATTTGCATTAAAGAGCTACGTTCCTTACATTATCAGTGAACAAACTTCAGACTTTGCGTGTTCTTGCATTCGCTAATTTAAATTCTCGATGATGAAACACAAATGCAATTCCTGAAACTCGATGCACGATAGTTTCATGGAATCTCATTTCCTTCACTTCTGACGTTATCATGTATGATTATTTCGAACACTGAAGAAAAAATGTTTCCGACGAAAACATTTTAGTTTCTGGTTCTTTATGCTTCTCAAATAAATAAATATATTAGGTATTATAGGGTGTGCCAGATACGAGAAAGTCTGTACAAGGATCGATTTTATAAAGGGTAACCTGAACAAACATACAGGGTCTTTCACGAGGAACCTCACCTATATTTATACGGGAAACTACTGAACGTATTTTCATTAAATTCAGCACTTATGAGTATTTCACGATGCTGATGAAATCTAAAATATTTTCAAGGCATGAGCACCTCCGGTTTTTCCGGAAATGACGTCAACTTCCGTTTTTCAAATCAGAACACCATTTTTTATTGCAGAAATAGATTTCTTAGAAAATTTCAAGTTATTCTGATGTAACATTTTCCACTTTTGGTTGGAAAATTCTCTCTGAGCGGGAAAATTCGAACAAAAAAATCGAAAATAGAGCTCCGCTGAAACAAGAATAACTTCGAGGTTTTTGGATGGAAAATTTTCATTTTTGGGATTTTTCAAGATGTAAGATTGATGTATCCACTTTGGAAATCGAAATCGCGATTCATGATACAGGGGATGAAAAAATCGCTTTCAAAGTTAGGGATGACAAAATCGTGAAAAATCAATTTTTTCAAATTAGAACCCCATTTTTTTATGGCAGATATTGAATCTACGTTAAAAAATAATGTGAGTGTATGCATCACACCCTTGCTCTAAAGTGGATATTAACTCAGAAAATATCCATTTTAGAGCAAGGGTGTGATGCATACACTCACATTATTTTTTAACGTAGATTCAATATCTGCCATAAAAAAATGGGGTTCTAATTTGAAAAAATTGATTTTTCACGATTTTGTCATCCCTAACTTTGAAAGCGATTTTTTCATCCCCTGTATCATGAATCGCGATTTCGATTTCCAAAGTGGATACATCAATCTTACATCTTGAAAAATCCCAAAAATGAAAATTTTCCATCCAAAAACCTCGAAGTTATTCTTGTTTCAGCGGAGCTCTATTTTCGATGTTTTTTTTCGAATTTTCCCGCTCAGAGAGAATTTTCCAACCAAAACTGAAAAATGTTACATCAAAATAACTTGAAATTTTCTAAGGAATCTATTTCTGCAATAAAAAAATGGTGTTCTAATTTGAAAAACGGAAGTTGACGTCATTTCCGGAAAAACCGGAGGTGCTCATGCCTTGAAAATATTTTAGATTTCATCAGCATCGTGAAATACTTATAAGTGCTGAATTTCATGAAAATACGTTCAGTAGTTTCCCGTATAAATATGGGTGAGGTTCCTCGTGAAAGACCCTGTATATAGCCGTGTAGATGACACCGAGGAAGTAATTTTTGCCTAATGACATATACCTACCATACCCCGTTTTCAACGCATTAGCGAGATGCAGGTTGTTTAATGTCAACTTTGAGCAATGTTCTGATAACTGTGGTAAGTTCATGTGCGCCTGCCTTGGGGGCCAGGTAGGCCATGGCCCATGCCCCCCCTCCCCTGAGATTCCGATGACCTCATCGTTTTTCAGCATAACACCCTCAATATTTTATTTTCCCCCCTCTGAGAAAAATTTCTGCGGGCGCCCTTGGAGAAGTTATGCGTGACATTTGAAACAACGGCTTCTGATGGTCACATCTTAGTATGTATTTTTTAGGGCTCAATTCAATAGTGGTGAAGAATTCTGACGAAAAAAACTCAAAAGGGCTGAAAACCGGCAAAGTTGGAATTTTTTTCCGATTGCCAGTTTGGAAAGTATTATTCTAAGATTTTCCGTGAAATTTTTTTTTTCATATTTCGAATTAAACTTTTTTCTTCAGTGAAAAAAAATTCGGCCTGAATTAATTGTTGAAATTTTTCATAATTGAACTACCTTTAATTCTGAATACTGAGGTGACGACAGAATAAAATAATATCAGTTGGTTTTCTTTTTGTAGCCTTCTAAAGATTACGCTCGGAGTACTTTTTTAATTTTTATTTAAAAAACTGGAAGCGCACGAAGGCCAAGATTGGGCTGCCAGAATGAAAAGAAATATGAATTTATAAACCATTCGAACTCTCTACGAGTACGAATCGGATTTATTCTAATTTCCGTTACTGAAAAAACGCTTGTTAATCGAAGTGCAGAGTTTTATTCTCACCAAAGTTTTTTGAAAAAAAAATTTTGGTTTAAATTCATATTTCTATCCAGGCCATCCTGGCAACCCATAGGCTCAATTTAGGCCTTCGTGAGGCCTCCAGTTTTTTTAATAAAAATTATGAAAGTATTCCGAGCGTGATCTTTGGAATGGCTACACGAAGAAAAGCGATGGATTTTATTTTATTCTGTTTTCACCTCAGTATTCAGAAAAGGTAATTCAACCCATTGGCGCACCCATGGGGGGGGGCCAGGGGGCTACAGCCCCCCCCCCCCGAAATTCAATGAGTTAGAAGAAAAATTTCTGCATAACAGAGAACTACCAGAGATCTTATACCTTATATCAAAGATGCATTTCGATTCAGCCCCCCCCCGAAATTTAATCCTGGGTGCGCCCTTGGTTCAACCATGAAAAATTCCAACAATTTTGGAAAAATAGTATATTATTTCATAAGGATTTAAGAAGTGTCACTTTTCATGGCGAACTTAAGTTTGCCCGCCAAACGTAGTGAGGCGGGTAATTGAAAGCGAGCCATTAAAAGTCACTTCTCCTTCGAATGAAAAATGTTATTTTATTTTCAAATATCTTGAAACTCCTGGAAATTTGAATAATATCCTCTTTTGGATTGACATTTACGATCGTTATAATTGAGTGAAAAATTTATAGTTGTCTTCCAAAATTAGTCCCTTGCATGACAACACTTTTCCTGCCGCCGCACAGTGGTGGAGGGTACCTAGACACCTGGCATTAAATCAAAAATTAAAAATGCCTATTTTCTTACTGCCATTTGTTGAATCGACAGATCACTACTGTTAGCGACAAAAAAGCACAAGGCTAACCCTTCCTGGTCCCCTCTGCGCTCCCGACCACCGTTTTTTGACAAAGTCGAGACACCTGCAAAATTTTTCCGTAATTGTTGTTGTTTTGCAACGTCACTCTATCAAGGCCGTAGCTAGAAAAAAATTTCGGGGGGGGTCCGTCCGAGCCCGAGGCCGTAGCTAGAAAAAAAATTTGGGGGGGAGGAGGGGTGTCCCTTGAACTGAGCTCTAGAAAAATTTCGGGGGGGGCCGGACCCCATCGGACCCCCCCCCCTGGCTACGGCCTTGCACTCTATCGACAGATCACTATTGTTACGAGTTTTTTTGGTGGCAGGTTCAAGTTAAGGTATGTGTAGATAATTTAAGAACTTTGGATAAATAAAAACTTACATACAATAATAATAAATTCTTGTTGATATATGTTGTCTATGATTGAATCTTTAAGTTTTCATCGTATTCTCAGAATCATGAAGCTTTTCATTTATGTTCCAAGGCCGTCCAAAGTTTGATATTCACAGTTCTGCGAAGCTTCATCAATGCTTATTTAAGAATCATGTAAATTTGTTGCCCATATTTTGCCTTTTTTCGGAAAAATCAATTTTAGACAGCGAGGTGGGCACTAATTGATAATCAATTATTTTTTTAGAATTTATTGAAAGTGTGATAGAATTTATTTTTGTTATGGAAAGGACATTGAGCGCAATGATTTTTAAAAGAAAGGAGCTCATAGACAGAATGAGGTGTTGTGGAAACAGTGATATTGGAAAACAATTCGATTTTTTGTAAGAAGAAATGAAAAAACGTACGAAATGTTTCGCACAGCAAGAAAAGGAGGTACTTTGTTGAAAAGTATCCATGGTACAACATGACAACAACTGTTCACAAAAACATCATACACGGTCCAGTAATAATATATCAGCCGCATGGCTTCCAGTTCCTATTGAGCGATTAAGTGAAGAGGCACAGGAAGCGCGAAAAAGTTTTTCAAAAGATATCGGGAACATAATTCGAGAAAGAGCAGCAGAGCCAAGACAAATGAAGAAGTTTTAAATTTATAATTGATTATCTGCGCCCCAATCGATTACAAGTGGAGGAAAAATGAAAAGGAAAAAGCCTCACCATTTCTCCACAGAATATTTCAGTGATTCCGATTTATCCGAATAATGAATCGAAATCATCATCCAGAAGGAAATGAATTGTGATTTGATGTGTGAAAACATTATATCAATTTAGATGTTAATAAATATTTGTAGTGTCGAAAATGCCTTCTATTCATACAAATTTACATACAAAAAAATAATATATTGCGTTTTTAAACTGAACAAATACCTAAATATTCAATGCCAGGTTTCAATGCCCCACTGTGCGCCGCGCCGGAGGGAAAAGTAAGCCTTTGTTCGAACCTCAGACCAAGACCTTTGTCTAAGGTTCGAACCAAAGACCAGTTGGTCTTTGTTAGAACCATGAAGGCTATCTCCTTGGTTAGAACAATATTGTTCTATGAAAATTGCATCTGTGCTGTATGTTTTGAAATTTTGAATTCTCTCTGATTTTAACCTATAATCGGAAAAAGACAGTTTTGTTACGAGTCGAACACCTGGTATAACATTATATTTTTGGGATTACTTATTACCATTAATATATAAACCTTTTTATCTTCTCATCCATTTTAATAAAATCTCATGATGTTGGAAGAAATTCAAAGGAAATTCCAATCTGAACTGGATAACCTTAAGAGTGCCCAAAAAGGTTACTTACCATAAAGGTTTATTTATATCCATCATTCTCAATATATTCTTACAGAATTACAAAAGGCTGTTTCAACTCGACAGCAACTGGAAGGACAACTAAATGAAAATGAAATAGTTAAAGGAGAATTGGATATTTTGGGAGATGATTCCAAAGTATACAAATCTGTTGGACCTGTACTCATCAAAACTGAAATAGCGGAAGCCAAACAAAACGTATCTAAGAGAATGGATTATATTTCAAAGGAATTAAAGCGAGTTGATGACCTTATTTCCTCTATAGAGAAGAGGCAAGATAGCCATCGGGAAGCTCTGAATAAGTTGCAGCATCAACTCCAACAAGCCCATGTTAAAGCCGCAATGCAAGCTTGAATTTGTCACCTCCAAACATTTACTGTAAAGCTAAAGAAGATTGATTTATGGATAATTTGATTTAGATACTTATTCTAACTGGTTTGGTAGGAGCTCATTTACCTTTAAATTATTGTATTTTTAACTAGGCCTTTCTACTAAATAAATCTGATAATAAACAAATGAATTTCTTCATCTTGTTTAATTATTTTATGTTCACATACAAGGGCGGATTTACGGGGGGTGGGGGGTACTGGTGGTAACTACCCCCCCATGAGTATCCAAAACCTGAGAAAAAGGTGGTTTGTGTACCTGATTTAATGGTTTTCAATCGTTATTACCCCCCCATGATCGTTATTACCCCTCCCATGAAAAAGAACTATATCCGCCCTTGTTCACATAATTCATATGATCTAAACCTGAAATTTTCACATATGTAAAATGTAATTCTACAGGTAAACAAGTCTTGTTTCCAATTTGTTTATTTATTTAGAGAATACAAAATAATAATGTAGATTATTTTGGTATTTATTGAAAATCATATAAAATAAATAGATAACAATCAAATAAAAAAATAAGAATGAAATACATCCAGTCATTCCATTAATCTTAAGTTCTGAAGTGCTTTTTCCAGGCGCTCCAGTTCAATTTTGGTCTGAGAAAGCTTTTCAGAATTTGCCTCTTGAACTTCCACAGGAACCTGCAAAATAATCAATATTTATTGCAAAAGATCATTTGAGTTTCCTTATACCACATTTTTTTAAAATTCACAACATAAGTCATTATCAATTCATTTTTATGGAGTAAGGGGAAATTTCAAACCATGTATTCAGAATTTTTGTGTCTGAAATTTCAAACTCCTTATACATTGAAAATTTAAAACACACTTCCTTTGTATCTGAGATGAATAAGAGTTTCGCGGATATAATTTAGAAATCAATGATACAATGAATGTCTCATCTCTAGGAGATCGTAGAGAAGAATTTTAGGTCCATTCACAGACAGCTATGGGGAACGTTAATATAGTTTGATATATGATTTCATTTTATAGCAAAATCTGAAATATAAATTTGAAAACAGTTTGAGGGGTTTGGAATTGTTTCTGAAAAAAGAGTTGAAACTTTTGATGCTATATTGAGTTAGAAATTGCAAAATATTACTACTCTTCTGTTATGTTTATTCAAGGGTTTCATCTCAGCTTCAAAACTGACAATGCTGATATCAAACAACACGATATAAATACAAAAAATACTTGGAATGTTAAATAACTGAAAAAAAGTCATAGTTAGACATTGGGAATGGCCGTCAGTCCTTATTTTTGTGTTGACCGAATAATCTCACCTTAGAATAATCTGCAGTACCCATAGTTTTTGATAAGGAAGTTTGTGTTCCTTGAAGTGCTTGCATCTTTTTCTCAATTTTAGCTATCTCTTTAGCTGGTTCAATAAGCCCTTTCAGTAGTAAATGCACTTCACACTTGTCAGAAACAGTAATAGTAGTACAACCGCTAGGCGCTTCCTCATCACTGGCTATCTTCGAACAGTATGACAAAGTACATAGTGCGAAATTGTACTTTGTTACAATATTAGTAATGACAGGGTCTGAGCATTTTGCATAAGCTGGAACAAGAAATTAATTATAAACAACGACTTTCCTGCCAAAAATTCCTAAATGTACCTTCTGTCTTCGTCTTATTAGGCAAATTGTAATCACTTCTAGCTGATCTGATAGCTTTAGCTACTCGCTGAATGAATTCAACCTCTTCTTCAATTGCTTCCTGCCTCCACCCTAATTCTTCTGCTTCAGGATATGGAGCAACACAAATGCTTTGTATCTCTTCAGTAGATTTAGTAGATCTTGGAAGCCTCTGATAAAGTTCTTCAGTAATAAAAGGCATGAAAGGCGAAAGTAACCGTAGAGCAACTTCTAAAGCTCGGTAGAGTGTGACACTAGCTGTTTTCTTTACTGATTCATCATTTCCGGCAAATACCGGTTTGAGATATTCCTAAAAAACAAATAAATTATAAACCATGTGTTATGATCCAGAAGAGGATTAATTATTCTGGTATGGATTTGTCCACTCACCAAATAAACATCACAAATTTCATAAAGCCAAACATTGTATGTTGCATTAGTTGCTAGTGAGAAATCATAAGTTTCAAAACCTCTGTTCGCATCATGTGCAGCTGCTGCAAGCCTACTTAAAATCCATAAATCCATAAGACTCTCATTACCAATGCGGTCATTATTCTCTGGAGCCACGAAATCGGTTCCCAGATAAGTTAGAGCAAAACGAGTAGCGTTCCAGATTTTGTTACAGAAAAATCTACGAAAATAAATTCGATAAAATCCAATATCGTTGCTTCACTTTACTCTGAAAAAAACCTTACTAATATGGTTTATTGTTTATTACCTGTATCCTTGAACTCTGAGTATATCCAAGTTGATGTCTCTTCCACGGCACATGGCACAAAGAGCAAATCTCAATGCATCTGTTCCACATTCAGGAATGCCTTCTGGGAAATCTTGTTTCTGTCCTGCCTTGGCCTTCTCTACTTCTTTCAGATCAAGATTACCATCGATAAGTTGCATATGAAGACCTTCAAGAGTGATACCATTGATTACATCCATTGGATCAATGACATTTCCAAGTGATTTGCTCATTTTACGACCATGTGCATCTCTGATGATGGGATGTAGATAAACTTCCCTGCAAAAAATTTCCAGTATTGAGTCAAATATATCACACTGGGGGAGTGAAGTAACCATGTCATAATTTCAACTTAAAGCTCACAAGATAAGAAATAAATTATCACCTGAATGGTAACTTGCCCAGCAACTTTTGACCGAAGAACACCATTCTTGCAACCCAGAAGAATAAAATATCATGTCCAGTTTCCAATAAGGATGTAGGGTAGAAGACATTGAGATCTTCAGTTTGATCTGGCCATCCAAAGATTGAGAATGGGAATAGACCAGAGGAGAACCAAGTATCTAAGACATCCTCATCCTGGGTTAATGTTATATTGTCGACTGTTGTTGAGAATTTGGTTTGAGCTTTCTCTAATGCTTCCTGCTCTGTTCTGCCAGATACCCATATTTCTGTTTCACCCACCTAATGATTTGACAATGGAATTATAAAATGAAAATATTGAAATGTTAGGTAGCTAGAAATTATGGAAATGTAAATAAATAAGGCATTCATATCTAATTTCAACAAATTTTTCTGATAGTTGATTTTTTTTTATTATAATATAGATTTTTCCAATATGAAATCAAAAATAAAATAATACAGAAAGAGAAACACATATTTATTCAATGTTAGTGACTTACCACTCTAAAATCATTGAGATTCAACTACAACATGAGAAATATGAATGATAAAATCCTTTCAAGAAAAACTACGATACAGAATCAAATTATGGTAAAAAGCTTATGAGGTTCAATTATTAAAATTTAATGAGGAGTTGATTATTTAGCATGATTATTGAACTCTCTTTGAGTGATACCTACCCCTGCTGGTTTAGATTTGAAGGTAACCTTATAAGCTGGTATCCTATGTCCCCACCACAACTGCCTGGAAATGCACCAATCACGAATTCCATCCATCCAATGATGCCAAGTTTTAATATGCATTTCAGGAATTATCTTCAGTTCACCTGAGTTGACAACATCAACAGCTTTTTTGGCCATGTCTTCACATTTGACATACCACTGTGGTTTTAACATTGGCTCAACGATATCTTTACTCCTACTACAGATTGGTACTACCATAGGGTTATTTTTGGTATCAACATAAAGGCCTTTCTCTTTCAATGCTTCCAATATACTTTTTCTAGCATCAAAACGTTTCAGACCCTGAAATATTTGCATTTAAGGAATTAATATTGACAATTTCATGATACTCTACATTTAAGTGAAACATCTCAGAAAACCAAAATATAACTTTAAATTTATAATATACTCACAGTGAATTTTCCATAGTTTCCACATATTTCTCCTTGATCATTGAAGATTGTTATAAAAGGTAAATTGTGTCTTTTTCCCACTTCATAATCATTAGGATCATGAGCTGGAGTTATTTTAACAGCACCAGTACCAAAATCTTTTTCAACATAAGTGTCAGCAATAATTGGAATTTTGCGATCGCAGAAGGGATGAAGTACAAATTTACCATGAAGGTGCTTGTACCTGAATGAACAAAATAAGAATAGAAATATTTGTTGGAATTCCAAAAGAATCAAACTCAATTAGAGCAACGGAAAAATATTCATTACATTAGAGCATATACTAAAAATTTAAAATCACCTCAAAAAAATCAATGTAATGACTTCTTTGTTATTTTAGAAAGAGAGGCCAGTCTGTGAAAGGATATGAATAATTTTTACACACCTTCCATCTTCTGGATGAACAGCAACAGCAGTGTCTCCAAGCATGGTTTCTATTCGAGTAGTTGCTACCACAATTTTTTCATCAGATCCTTCAACAGGATAAGCAAAAGATACTATAACTCCAAATTCAACTTTATCAGTATAGCCCGGTACTGATAGGAATGTTCTACCTGGAATTTCTATTTTATCCACCTACAAAAATGATAAGTGAAACTTTCTCTATATTCTGGTCCAGATAGAAATGCTGTGGGCACTCAAACATAGCAATTCCGTTTTGAATGACATTATGAAAAATATTTACCTCAATATCGGAAATTGCAGATTTCAAAGTGCACGACCAATTCACTAAACGATTAGCACGATAGATTGTACCTTCATCATGCAATCTAACGAAAGCTTCTGCCACAGCTTTGCACAATTTAGGATCCATTGTAAATGCTGCTCTATCCCAATCATATGAAGAGCCCATTTTTCTCAGCTGGTGGTAAATTCGATCTCCTTTCCTAGGAAAATATATCATAAGAAAACGATAAAGTTGAAGTAGAGAAGAAAGCTCACTCTTGCTTCCATTTCCATATTTTCTTCAAGAATTCTTCCCTTCCAACGTCATGTCTTGTTTTCTTTTCTTCTCTCCATAATTTTTTCTCTACAACAACCTGTGTAGCAATACCTGCATGATCACAGCCTGGATTCCATAAAGTCATTTGTCCCTTCATTCTGTGCCTGTAATTTTTCAAATTATTTGTGAGATCATGAAGTATATTGAGCTCCCAAAAACATACCATCTTACAATAGAATCTTGGATCGAATTAGTCAAAGCATGACCTAAATGCAATGTTCCTGTTACATTTGGTGGAGGAATAATAATAATAAATTTTCCTTTAGGAGAAGGATCACTGATAGATTTTTTCTGAAATAATGAATAATAAAAACCGCTTTTTATGAAAAATCATCGTCAATTAAAGAAAAAATCACCCCATATTCTGGCTTGAAAAATCCACTCTTTTCCCACCAAGAATACCATGCTGCTTCAACATATTTTGGACTGTAGGCATCTGGTAAAGGATCTGTTATATCTTTTTTCGCACCTTCGGGGGTATTCAATGTATATACAGCAGATTCTTTGAATTCCTTTTTCTTTTCCTTCTTCTGCAAGGGTGGAATACGTTCAGATATGCTTATACATAGAATTTATACATGATACTTTACCTCACTTTCTTTTTTAGGGGGAACAGTTTGCTTTTTTTCAAGCTTCTGCTTCAATTTGTCTAGTTTCGCTTGTTTCTTCGCTTCTTTTTCCAGCTGTTTTGCGGTTTTTGGAGGAGCAACGTCCTCATTTTCTGTGATAATTTTGGTTTCTTCGCTCATATTGTAACAAATCTGTTACCAGTTTTGCAACAATTGTATCCTGATCCCTGACCACGTTAAACAAAGATGAAAGCCGAAAGGTGGAAGGATTATCGTATGAAAGGTATGAAACGAGGACCGAGTAGTGAAGTGTGAAGACGTCACTGTTGCATCATCTCCAATTTATAGGTTAGGTTTTGTTGTGTTTATTAAAACGTCATCTTAGACGTTTTTGCACGTGACGTTGGTTGAGTTTGTAAATATAAAATTTTCTTAATTTTCACTTTCAAAAAACGCAAACCATCTCTACTCAGCTTCAGAAACAAAACACATAAAAACATCAAACTGCCCAGTTGTCTCCCTTTATATGCAGCTGATCATTCAGCCCAATAATTTTTTTGCAAAATGAGTCGCAAAAGAAAAGATGTTGATGATGATCTACAACCCACTATGAAATTGACCAGTGATGGAGATTTATTGGTGAAAAATCTTCTCAAGAAACAACTATCTACAAATAGCAACTTGCAAACAGAACTACATCGTAACCAGACATTCATTCCCTCAACAGAGTATAAATCAGCAAGTGACTATGTTTCTGGGATCAATACATTGAGTGAACTCGAAAAAACATCACAGTATATCCAATTATCAGGAGAGTTTACCGCAGCAGGCTTAAGTGAAGAAGATATGCAGCTTTATCTGAATAAAGACAAGGGTATTGAATATCTCAAAATGTACCATAAAAATTTGGACGTGAAATTGATAGAAAAGAGACTTTCTGATGTAAGCAACATTCTCAATGATTATAGGAATAAAAAAAATATTGATGACTCCTCTTCTACAAATACTGCAGGTAGACTGGAAATGGAATGTATGCTGTCTATAAAACCAAATAGTGTAGAAACAAATTTGTTGAAGTTTGCTCTGAATAATGACAAGAAAACTGATGAGTTTTATGATAAAACTCAGGCTTTGAAGAATATTGAAAAAAATTTTATGACTTCTCTTGACAATGTTCCAGATGCAAATGTTAACATAAAAAAGTTGCAGAAAAAAGTTCAAAGGAGGCTAAGAGCTATGAGTAAAAAAATTGCTTCTGAAACAGTACCTCAAGTAATATCCAATTTTGATTATTCTGAATCAGCAGTAAGCAATTCAAAGTGGGATATTAGATATCCTGATACACAAACGAGAGCAAATAAAGAGTCAAATATAGCTACAGATGAAGCCCTGAAGATAATGAAATTGCCCCCTCTCCCCGGTTTGGTAAGCAATTCAAAATCAGATGAATCCAAAACTCAGGCTTCTGGAAATCGATATACAATCAGAAATGGAAACATCATTAAAATAGAAAATCTCATAGACTTCTCTCAGTGCACAAAATTAAGTTTAGATGAGATTAGAAATATTCCAAAATTTTCTCAATATACTGCAGGTTCACCCTCAAAGATATTATATCTGAAAAATACTCATTCTTTGTCAGTGATTGATCTAGAATTACTTTTTAAGTACTTCAATTTCCAAACAAAAAATATCAATGTGATGAAGGGTAGAATGAAAGGACAAGCTTTTGTAGAACTGGAAAATTGTGAACTTGCTGAACAAGCCCTGAAGCAAATAAATGGTATTATAGTAAAGGATAGACCTGTGATTATACATTTTAGTCCAAAAACTGAGCTTCCTAAAAAAGATGAAAGTGATAAGTGAGCAAGAATATACAATCATATTAACGATTTTGAATACATCAAAATACAAAATGTTATATGAAAATTGATATTTTAAAAAAAGAAAGAATACAATATTATATGGAGATGGATATTAGATGATGGCAGTCCCTATGAGAGGGAGAGGGGTATGATTGATATTGTTTTGAAATCAATTATTTCATAATGAACAGCTAAGTGCTTAGGAATTGAACAATCTCGGATCCAAAACCCTATTGAGGATGAAATACGTCTGAAGGATATGAGCAGTGATCAGACTTGAGATAAGAACTAAAAAGGAGAAAATGAATTCAATGTGAGAATTTTCTGCATTATTTATTAATCATTTTTTACAAGAAAAGGAAAAAAGTCAAGTCTATAGCAATGGATTAAGTTTTTATTTACAATCTTATTATTAATACATATTTACATTTGATAATTTGAATAATAATGCTAAGCATCAAATTTATCTTTGTTTCTGGTTGCCCTATAAACGTCACGTTCCTGATCTGGATATTTAGTTGGCAGAATGGGCGAATGTATATTTACTTTTGCCGGGAATCTGAAAAAAAATCATCATTATACTTGATAAAAATCCAGAAACAAATTAGATCTGATTTTAAAATATTTAATACTGTTTTCAATCACCTAAACCTCAAATCAAAATAAATAACTATTTTAGAAATACATGTGAAAGATTGCGAACATGAATTACCTAATTCCTGCAATATCAACTTCATATTCGCCACCCATAACATAATCATTTGTTACTTTGCATGGTACACCATCGGGTCCTATGTTTTGGATAAATCCTAAACAAACCTAGAATTTTTATGAAACAGTGCGTAATTTTTCTGATTATGATTAGAATATTTGAAATAATTTTTGTTTTGGACTAATATCAATACTATCTCTATCTTTTCACCTGTTTTTTGAAGGTATAGCCATAGCCAGTAGTGGTACATGTACCCGCAAACTTTCCATTCCTATAGATAGGTTCACCACCCCAAGGCCAAAGATCAGTATCAGAACAAAAATCATCTTCTAAAATTAGTTGCACATATTTTCTTTCAATTCCTTCATCTCTCTGTCTTATTAAGGCATCTCTCCCAATAAAATCTATGTTTTTCTGTCAATACACTGAATGAATGAGGAAATCTGTATAGATAATTCAAATGAATGCTTCTTACATCAAATTTAACACGCCACACTCGTCCACACTCCAAAGGTGTTGTTCTAGTATCCAAATCTTGTCCCCAGAAGGCATAGAATTTTTCGACTCTCAAAGCTCTTGTCGCATAATATCCAGCGTGTCTAAGACCATATTTCTTTCCAGCTTCAACAAGAATTGTATAAACATGAAGAGCAAACTACAAAGAACTACGGAATAACTATCTGAATTTTTAAATATGAATGTTAAATTATGCTCTAACCTCATTAGGTATGTACAGAACATAGCCCAGTTCACCAGTATGTGTTAAATTCATTGTTCGTACTCCTGTAGCAAGTCCAATATCTAATGTTTTGTGTGTGAAAAACGGGAAATTCTTGGGGTTCAGATCTGTTTCAGTCAATTCAGATAACAAAGTTCGCGTAAATGGCCCCATTATACACAGGGCTGTGTACATGCTGGTGACATCTGACATTGCTACATTTTTTGGTAGGTGTCGCTTTAGCCAAACCTTACATCTAGTTTGTTGAATTGTTGGTGCAATCATCATGTACCTAAATAAATATTTATCCAGTGTAGGGTTTCGGATATAAAGGGCAAGAAAAATATCCTCAATCTTGGAAATTGAAATAATTTCTATATTTTAATAGATATAGAAAAGTTGGTGCAAAATATTGTGAATCACTGTACACTTCTAACCTGTATGAAAAGGCAATCCAAACCACGTGAATATTCTACCAGTGTTAACCACAAAACTTTTCTGACAGATCGCTGGCTAGTGGTAAATATGAGAAGTTTTATTATTTTATGCATTTTATGGGTGAACCAATGAGTTTTTATGTTTTGTAATATCAAAAAATATCTCGAAGCAATAACAACGAAAAAAATGTTACTCTATCAAATGATCACAACCAGAATTGGGAGCTTGCAAGGAATATTCATCAGAGCACTGCAACCTTCAACTCCTTCATCCTTTTATATGATATAAAATTCAAATATTCATCAGTTTTTCATATAACTTGAACTGAAAACTGCTTATTTCAGTACTTTCGAAGAAATATTCCCTTCAGTTCCAAAATAATTAAAAAAGTCTTCTTAATTTGAACGACATTAACGGCATTTTTTAATGAAAATGCACTCAATTTAAATAATTTTCACTGTTTGAGAATATGATTCACTAAAAATATCAAACAAAATGTCCCCAAAAATCAAATTTTCAAGCAAATAAACGTATTAGATATCCACATGAACAAAGCTCAATTCCCATTGTTTGACCACTAGCACTAACCTCAAAAAATATTTGACAGGCCATTGGATTGCCTACTAAGATCACAGTAACTTACCGATTCTCAGATATTCGTGCTAGGGAGCAGTCATTCTCATACCCTCCATTTTTGTTTTGCATTCCTGTATGTATAATGCTATCAACAGGGACATCTACATCATTGGAGCAGATATATTGTAGAGCATCAACTACTTCATTGCCTTTAGACTAAGAACAATTATTAATGAGACGAGTCCATAAATAGGAATATTCATTACACTTCTTATCAGAATAATGAAAGTATATCCAGTTTAACATCTAATACCTACCCACATATCAACTTTTGTAAAAGAAGAATAATCACTTAGGCCAATACCTTCTCTACAAGAGGCATACTCCAAACCCACCCTATCAAACCAATGTGGTTTACCAAAACTCTTCGCAGATGCTACTTGGAAATTAGTAGCCCAATCTTCTATTGATTGATTTGAAGCATGTTCTAAAAATATTTCTGATATTGAATGTGGAAAATAAAAATTTATGAGCTAATGGTTCAGGCATAAAGGCGTCATTTCGGATCATGTTGAAATGACGACAAAATTCATACAATCTCAAGTGAAAACAAGGTGCACCATAATCCACAAGAGGAAGATGAGAACTGCTGTTTTACCTTCTGAGTGGGGTTCCTCAAACCAGGTTGGTCGTTCGTAGCCCATTGTTTGACCAAAAACTGCCCCAGCCTCTCTCAATTTAGGATAAACTGGAGACATTCTCAGATTTCTCCCAGTAACAAACTCGTGAAAAGGAAAGTTTATTGCATAATGCAAACTTGGAACTTCCCTAACACGATCTCTCAAAAACTTTCTGTTATTGTGCAAACCCAAGAAACGTGATACCTCCAACTCGTACATATCAAAACCGGTATCATTATAGACAATCATTTCAGCTGTGGCTTGACCAACTCCACCAGCTGCGGCAATACCAATTGTTTTCATTCCAGCTCCAACATAGTAATTTTTAATCTGAAATGAATTTATGTTCAAGTTTTCTATGAAGTGAAATTTCTTCAGATGTATCTACTTCTGGTGCTTCTCCAACTATCCATTTACAATCTGGACTGAAAGCTTCTGGCTCATTACAAAGGCGATCTAACACAACATTTTCCAAACATGGTACTCTGTGTAATAACTGTTCAAGTAAAATATGAAAATGATCCCAGTTTGCTTCCAAGTATCGATCTTGTCCTTTCTGTTTGTAGTCTGAAACATTCAAACTGATTAAGTTTTTTCTTGAGCACCAAGTACCGAGTATTCAAGTTTTCATGAAAATCATGAAAAAATTTGCCACACCTGGGACATTGCCATTTTCAAATGCTGGATTGGCAACAGGCTCAAAACCACCAGCTAATAACCTGCCATTGTTTTCTCTGAAGTAAATATATCCATCTTGGTCCCGTACAACTGAAATGAAAATGTTGGTTGAAAAATAATTTAAAGAAGTTAAACCATATTTTTATTTTCAGAAAATCTGAGGGGATATTGAGTCAAGGATAGTAATTGGTTCCTCTGCATGTGCTTAGTACATGCCAAAATTTTGAACTTGATCAATAGCTCAGAAACAATTCACAAATGAAGTTAATACCTGGGGTCAAAGGATTCAAATCAGGTACATATTTCGTATGCAGATAATAATGCTCCACAGCATGTAATGGCACTTTTACATATGGCTCAGATAGTTGACCAACTTCTCTGGCCCAAAATCCAGCAGAATTAACAAAAAATTCACAATCAATTTTTCCATTTTCTGTTTCCACTCCTGTTACATGGTCATTATGTTGAATGACCTTCGTTAAAGGACAATTTTCTATGACTGTTACACCTAAAAAAGATTAATTCATATAAGTGTTTAATAAACTTTTAATATCCATAAGAATATCAGGATAACATTTATATGATATTAATTTTTTTTGTTGGCATATTGATCATCTCTGAATATATAAGCAAAAATTATCCAAACTTTTCTCTGCACTCTATAGACAGAATATGTCTCACCCATTTTCATAGCTTCTCCCAGGAGAGAAGTGCACACTTGGTATGGATCCCCTACACCATCTTCTGGTATCCATATTCCTCCAACTAGATCATCTACATACAATAAAGGACACTTTTCCTTGCATTGAGCAGGTGTGAGTAGTTCACATTCTATATTCCATGAACTGTTTGAAATTAATTAATATTGATTTGTAAACAATTTTCATTGAAATTTCAACAATGAGCTAACATCGTAGAAAAGTTACGGTGCCACATAATTTACAATTAGGTACTCCTTCATTTTTCTAAGAATATAATCAATTACAGTTTTAGCTTTCAGGGAATAGGTTGCTACAAAGTATGGAGAGATTGTGGTAGGACAAGTACATTGGAGCCTACTTCTCATTAGAACGAAAAATTCCTGTATGATTATTGTGAATCATATTGTATATTCTTCAAAAATAATTTTTAGAACTCACATTGATTGTGCTTTCATTTTTCGAAACATGGTCATTCTATCCTTATTTCTTGCAATATTTAGACTTCCACACTGTTTCCATCCCGTTTGCAAGCCTTTAGAAATTAATGTTTTATAAAGTTCCACACTAGATCTTGTCAGTTTTACTTGTGCAAGGCTTGGTTTGAAAATGCCAACTAATCCAGATGTATTGAACGTTGTCCCTCCTCCGACTCTGTTTCAAATCAAATAACTTTATTCTGATACGAATGTATATATCGATGAAGAGGACATCAACATGGGGAAATAATAAAAAGAACATATTCAGTTCAGCATTAATTCCTAGAGGGAAATTGATGCTGTATTGTAAAGGGTCGTTTATACTGGCCCGTAACTTATGCCCTTAAAAATTGTTCTCTTTAAGGGAATAAGTTAAAGTTCGAGTATAAACCATAGCATGAAATTTCTATGTTTCAACTCTTAGGGTAAGGGAAAAGTTTAAGTTACGGGCCACTATAAACGACCCGTAATGCATTAAATTTTACACATTTTAACTAATATGAAATTTTCAATAGTTTATCTTGAAACCAAATTTGGAACTCTTCACTAAGATTGATTGGAACAGGAATCAAATCTTTTTGAAATCAAAAATAAAGAGGAATTTACCAACCGATTTTTCTCTATCAAAACTGTTTCATGCCCCCATCCTAACATTGCTAGATGATATGCTACTGATGCCCCCATGACTCCACCACCACAAATAACCACCCGTGTACTTTGGGGCAGTGAATTCGTGGTGTTTGAAAATTGTTTTTTATAGACATCAAAAATGGAAGGGAAATGAGTTGAGTATTGATCTACAGATTTATGAATATGACGAATCAAATTTCTTCTCGGTAATATCATCTCGAATTTGGGTTCTGAAATTATCTTGCATACAATTTTTTTTATAGAAATCACAAAGCAAAATAGAACTTTTTTTTATAGATTTGTTTACATCCGTTGACAGTAGATTCAGATTCAGGTTATGGCATCGAAGAGTCTCTGATTTATCACAGATTCAAAGAAAAGGATGTACTTTTTTCATAGAATTATAAATATAGAATTTGAGCGTGGTGGCTAATAATTAACAAAAGTGTGGCAATCCTTCCCCTTAAATCCAGGGTCAGTTGTCGCTACACGCATGCGTTGGTAGAAGAGAAAGGGACATGTCATTATGTATCCATGGATACCATATGTAGCTTAATACAAACAGATTGTTGTCAATTGCTGATCGCCATGATGCCCCTATTCTCCTACTCTCCGCTATCGCACATGCTCAATAGTCTCACTGACCCTAGGCAGAGCCTTCTAGATGTTTCACTTTTAATTTCAAGGATCAAATTATAGGTATTGGGCGGAGTAGAATTCAATGAGACCTCTGGCGGAAAAAAATTGTAATTGAAGCAACGAGTAAAACAATTCGTATTGCATTGTTTTTATTCTGTTTTTTGTCTTCATTGCAGATCAAGTTTAATTTTTTTTGTACCTTTTTTAAAGTTTTATACTTTGAATTATGTCGCTGCATAATCGAAACTGTTCTGGATTTGGTTGCACTAGCCGTGAAGGGAAAAATCCCGATTTATATTTCCATAAATTTCCTCCCATGGGAAGAATGGTAAATATTGAAAATGCGTTTGGAGTTCTGGAAAATATATCTCAAAAGGCTTAGGCAATGAAACTAAAAATGGGGAAACCAGTTATAGATAGTATGTCCGTGTGTTCCTTACATTTTAAAAGGGAAGACTAGTCAAGGTTAGTACCAAGTGTGTAATACATAGTTATAAGTTAATAGTGGATGGTATGGTATAGGTTATATTTCTGAAGGTGAACAATATATAAATGAGTAACATATTCTTCAGGTCTTAGTAAAAAAAAGTATCTTCTTTTAAATGCAGTACCTTCCTTAAAACTACCACAGTCAAGCCACGAAGTATGTTCCAGAAAACGAAGAGAAAATAAGTCGGTATTAAAAATTTCAAATGATACTCAATACAAACGTACCTTCCCTGCAACTTTTGTAGATATGACTATATCAAAAATGAAATAAAAACACGAAATCAGACCTAAAACTAAACAGTTAATTGGACGCTTGTTGTACTTTTCACAAACATCAACCATACCTATTACTCCAAAAATAAAAATATTGGGAGTCAAAATTTAGATTAACAACACAAAGCACTAAAGCACAATCAAAGAAAAACCAAAAGTTTCACAAAACACCCCCTGAAAATAACTTAAACAGCAAAATAAAACCACTTCAATATCAAAGGGCTCATAGGACATCTGATTTGTTTTACTCGTTGCTAAGATGACATTGACATTTCAGAGCGCCACCTATCGAATTCTACTTTTCCCAATAGAATTATGTGCCTTTTTTTAAGATGCCTAGAATGTCATCAGTCATCGAAACTTTTTTATATCCATCTTCCAAAAATATATTTGAAATTTTGAAAAATTGGACTCCGGAACCTAAAGAAAGTTGGTACTCTTTGACGAAACCTTGGATTGAGGCCATTCACCCGGAAAGGATCAAGGGAAAATGATTGTTTTCTCATCGCCACAAAAAATTACCTTTAAATAAGTGGCGGCTCGTAATCTTCCAAGTAGAAGAAGATGTAAAAATACCCTGATGCTTTAAAATTAATCGATTAGATATTTCGATTAAAATAAAAACGTAGTTATTTAATTCGGTGAATATATTTCTCAAATTTTGACGACGTTGACCATGTGTAGAAAATACGGCGTTGCCAAAAACATTCATGGCTTGTATAGACTTGTATAGACCTAGTCTAAACGGTGCATTAGCGAAACAGTGAAACACTTCTTTTCTATGATCTTCATTAGTTCATTTGACCACATTTGATTTGACTGACTGCACAAGTAAATTTTCTTCCTGGAATTTGGAAATCTGATTCAAAACATTGTCCTGCGAATTGTATCGAAATGAAAATTTTAGAAATGTACTGCTATCAATAAAAATTGATAAAATAATACCTATCATTCTTACAATTCATGAATAACAAAATAGTTGAGGTTAGAATTTTAATTGTCAACAAAGGTCAATTTATCCATTTCATATTCGATGAATATTTATGATGAAATGGAATGTTAAATTTTTTTGAAGCTAATTAAGGGAATTATTTTAGTCTGTGATGGATCTGCATACTAAGCAGAGGCAGTTCTCTGGTCAACTCTACAAATATACCAATGTAATGAAAGGCTGGCAATATAGATATTTTATGGTGGATGCTAATGCAGGATTGCTACATTATTATCTTTGCGAAGGAGAAAAACCCGATGGCTCGATACCAAGAGGTTCTGTTCATCTGTCAGGAGCAGTAATTTGTCCTAGTGATGAAGATTCCAAAACATTCACTGTCAATTGTGCATCAGGTGATATGCTCAAACTGAGAGCAGCAGATGCTAGGGCTAGACAGGAGTGGGTTAATGGATTGAGGGCAGTTGCTGAATCCCATACAAAGGTTAGTATAGTAGGCACTGCATAATATTTCCTTTTCATGTTACTAATGTCAAGAATTTTCACATTTTTCTCTTCAGTAGTTCATTTAGATTTTAGTTACTAGGCATGGGATTTCAGCATGAACAGGAACTAAGGAAAATTCCCTCTTGGTCCATTATTATTAATATGTTATGGAATCACTCACATTTGATAACTAGATTCTATATTGATTTATTTATTATTCCAGTCAAGCTCTGGAAACACCCAACCTTTACCACCTAGAGAACAGTTAGCTGTTTTAGATGCAATGGGATGTGTCAGATCACAGTTACATCAAACAGAACAAGCTGATTTAGCCTTATGTAGGTCAATAGAGTCTGCTGGTCCTAAACTCTGTGTTGACCCTAATCTTCTTCTTCTAAAAGCTACGTCTGCAGCAGCTCTGCACTGTCTGATCCAATGTTCAAATATTCTACAGAGAAATCAGCATGCTCAACAGGCAAGACTTGGGTTTGCCATAGATGAAGACTAATAATATGTAATAATAATATTTTAATCTATGTGGAATTGAACATTATGAACTTGTAAATTAGAAAAATTCTATCTGTTAGAAGTTGTTGTTTAAGCTAATACATGTTATTCTAGTACCTATCAGTGTATCTAATTCTTTGAATAATGTTTAATGATAGTCTAAGATGAGGAAAACCAAAGGATAATTGAATGTTTTTATTCATTTTGTTTCTACTTTCTCTACAGAAAAAATACAATTATTGAGTAATACATTATGTATATGTTTTATCACAGAAATATATTGCTCAAACTGAAATAAAAAGCAATGGTTTTTATTATTAACATGACTTAACGTAAGTAAATTAATAACAAGCCAGGTATCAGTACCGCTGCTAATCCTGTGATAATAAGGGTATATTTGAAGATATCAAGAATGATTAGCTTGTTGAGCAGTTCCGTTTTTATTTTGTTAGTATACTTGTCTGGTAGTGTCAAACTCTGCAAAATTGAAATATAGTATTTGTTGAATTTAATTGATTGAAATGTTACTCATTATACTGAGTGTTATGGATTTCTTGACTTAAAAGAACTCTTTCGTAAAACTGAAGATTTATTGCAAACTACAAATAAGCGATGTATTTAACAGTACATGTGATATGCGTGTATGCGTCCTGCTTGGATGCTTAGGACGTACTGCCCGGTCCGCCACGTCGACGGCGTACTCGACCACTCGACGGCTTGTTGCTAGGGTGTTAGAACAGCGGGGGGGGGCTGTTTCGCAGCTGTTTGTCGTCGTCTCGAACATGGCCCCGGCCTTGAAAGGATTGGCTTTCAATGATCTTCGGTGTCTTCAATGGGTAGAGGACATATCCTAGGAAATGATCTCTGGACTACGCCACCTTGAGTTCTAATGGACGCAACTCTTGCAACTCCGTCGCTTCCAAAATGGATGGATTCCACTCTTCCCAGCCTCCAGTGCATCACAGGGGTATTATCTTCTTTCAGCAACACCAGGGAGTTGATTTTAAGGGAACCATGGTTGGACCTCCACTTCGTTCGCTGTTGCAGCTCACTAATGTATTCTTTGCACCATCTTTGCCAAATATGCTGCTTCACTTGAGTGAGGTGTTGATAGAGTGACAGTCTGTTGACTGCCAAATGCGATAAGTCAGGCTCTTGGAAGTAGGCTGCTGACGATGTTCCTATCAGAAAGTGTGCTGGTGTCAGGGGAAGAAGGTCGTGGGGCGAATCGGAAAGTGGGAATAAGGGTCTGGAATTCAAGATGGCCTCTATCTCTATGAGTAAGGTGTTCAACTGCTCAAAGGTTAATACCAAATCTTTAGTTACTCGGCGTAAGTGATATTTCATGCGTTTAACTCCCGCCTCCCATAATCCACCAAAATGGGGGGAATAAGGGGGTATAAATTTCCAATTAAAATCGTTTCGACTGAAAGATCTTTCTAATTCATCTTTATGAGTTGAAATAAAGTTCCGTAATTCGATGAGTTCGCGGCTTGCCGCCTTGAAATTTGTTCCATTGTCACTATAAATCAAGGATGGTCTTCCCCTTCGTGACACAAATCGCTTAAGTGCCAATAAGAACGAATCTTTGGACAAATCGGTTACGAGCTCAATATGGATTGCCTTGGTCACGGTACATATGAATAGACAAACGTAGGCTTTGCTTATTTTGAACCCGCGACCGGATCTACTCTTAATGTTCATGGGTCCTGCGTAGTCAACACCGGTCACCTGAAAAGGTGGTCTAGGTTCTACACGTATCCCAGGTAGGGGCGCCATTATTGGACTGATTGTCTTTGGATTGTATCGAAAACATAGGACACACTGGTGGACGATACGTTTAATCAAAATGCGACCGCCCACGATCCAAAAATGTTCTCGCACAACTGCCAAGGTCTGTTGGGGACCCGCATGTAAGAGTCTCAAATGGGTTTCTTCCGCAATCAACCTTGCCAGATGACTGCGAGGGCTCAGGATAGCCGGATGTTTCTTCTCAAATTCATACTTGGAATTGTTCAAACGACCTCCAACCCTTAGAATCCCTCGGTCATCTAAAAAAGGGTTTAGGCTAGACAATTTTCCGTTTGGAAGTGTCTTATGAGCTCCGATCCTAGAAATTTCGTTTCTGTACCAATGAGCCTGTGATGTTTGTATTAGCTTCAGTAGGGCACGATCCATTTCTGCTGCCGTTAGATTTCCGGTAAGTAATTTCGTTTTATTCTGTTTGCACTTACAATTCGCATGAAATCTCAGGACGTATGCTACGATCCTCTTCAGTTTCGATAGTTTTGAATACCTTTTTACCAGGTATTCTTCCGACAATTCAACAACGAAGACTTGTATTCCTTTGATCCGCATGTCAGGAAGGTTCTCCACAGGCAAATCGTCAGTATGCCACACGCTGGAAACTTGCTTCAATAATGCAGGACCTTTCCACCACAATTGGTTATCTACGAGTATCTTCGGCTTGACTCCTCGCGACAATAGGTCCGCAGGATTATCTTTGGTAGGTATGTGATTCCACCTATCGTTTGAGGTCAGTTCTTGTATTTCGGCTACTCGATTGCTCACAAACGTTTTAAGTTTGTTCGGCGGCTGCTTTATCCAACCTAACACTATAGTGGAATCTGACCAAAGAAAGCAAGCATCGAATTTGACGTTATGAAGTGCTTCTCTCGTCCCTTTCGCTAGCTTGGCAAGGATCCAAGCTGCCATCAATTCCAGTCGGGGAAGTGTGATGGTCTTCAGAGGAGCGACCTTCGATTTAGCGCACAGTAGTTCCGTATGAACCAAACCTTCCTCATCAATCGATCTAATGTACAGGCATCCGCCATAAGCTTCTTCGGAAGCATCGGAAAAGCCGTGTAACTCGATGCGTATGGGTTTATCGCAAATTACCCTTCTATTTATAAGAATCCTATTGAGTATTGGTAGTTGGTCTCGAAACTCGCGCCATGAAGTGAATAACGGAATAGAGACACTCTCGTCCCAAGAAAGTTTCTCCAGCCATATTTTTTGCAGCATTATTTTTGCGGTAATAACACACGGCGCCAGCAGACCAAGGGGGTCGAAAATATGAGCTATGTTTGATAGGATGGTTCGTTTTGTTACCATACATCTTTGGGTAGTTTCTTCGGATATGACGTAATTAAGTTTGTCGAGATTCGGTTTCCATGATATGCCTAGGGTTTTTGTGTTCTCGTATTCGCTAAAATTTATGGTATCTAGGTCGGACTCACTGGTGTCGATATGTCGCAAAACTGACTCATTATTTGAGTAGAATTTTCGTAGCTCAAATCCGCCCTGTTTGAGTACATGTCTAATGTCTCGACATAAACACGCGGCTTCTTCCAAATTGTCAGACCCCGTCAATAAGTCGTCCACGTAAAAGTCGCTCTTGATGACGTTGGCAATTTTTGGAAATTTCGAAGCATTGTCATCTGCTATAGCGAACAAACAGCGTATTGCTAAATAAGAGGCTGCAGTTGTCCCATAGGTAACGGTTTGCATCTCATAAACTCCTAAAGGCTCGTCCTCGTTCTCTCTCCACAAAATCCTCTGTAACTTGTGTTGATCCGACGATAGCAAAACCTGCCGGTACATTTTTGCTATGTCTGCGCAGATGACGAATTTGTGGGTTCTAAACCTCAACAAAATCGAAAATAGACTATCTTGCAACTGTGGTCCAACGTATTGAATTTGATTTAAAGAGACACCCGAACTCGTCGGTGCCGATGCGTCAAATACAACTCGAAGTTTCGTTGTTATACTGTCCTCCTTTAATACGCCGTGATGTGGCATATAATAACATACCTCATTACTCGTGTTTGATGAATTGACTCGCTTCATGTGGCCTAAGGCTTCGTATTCCTTCATAAAATCGCAGTATAATCTCTTAAACTCCGATTTCTTCTGTAATTTCCGTTCTAGGGAAAAAAAACGTTTTTTTGCGCCTTCAAAAGATTCCCCGAGTTTTGTAACTGATTCCTTAAGGGGTAAAGATACTATAAACCTACCGTCCTCGCTACGGGTAGTGGATTTTACGAAATGCTCTTCGCAGTTCTGTTCGTCTCGAGATCGGGCTGGCCCCGAACCAATGTTTTCAACCTCCCAGAACTTCGTCAATGAGAACTGAATATCTGAATCTTGCGAGTCAAATTGAGCCAGGTGGCAACTTGTAGAACCAGATACGGAACTGATCGGACCAGAGACGATCCATCCCAACTTTGTTTTTTGTAAGATCGGGCGATTTTTACCCAACGATATTTGCCCTACGCTAAGTACGTTCCAGAACACATCTGATCCTAGCAGCATTTCAATTTTGTCTGGCTTATGATAGGTTGGATCCGCAAGGCTGATATGATCCGGTACATTGAAATATGACGTATCTACCGATACAGAAGGAACATTGCCTGCAATTTCCTTAATGACGAAAAAGCACATTTGTAAGGAGAATTCGTTGTGAAGACTTTCGACCTTGATCTCGCACTTTGAATCGATATTTGAGGCTGAGTTATTAAGACCCAACACCGAAATATTTACCGCTTTCGTTTTGAATTTGAGTTTCTCACATAGGTCCTTCGTTATGAAACTGGATTGTGCACCACAATCCAACAATGCCCGTATGATGTGAGTATTGCCTCGACTGTCGGTTACCTGGACGAAAGCTGTCGATAGTAGGACGTCAGAAATAGAGCTGCAAGCTGAGAGATTGACCGATGGTTCGCTCTTCTTGACAGTCTCGTTAACCTCTTTGGTGGGCGACGTTGTGTCTTCCGTATACGTAGTCTTGTGCAACAATGTATTGTGCTTCGATCCACATTTCCTGCAATTGCCTCGACGACAATCTTTATTGAAGTGTCCCTTTTTCAAGCAGTTAGTGCACAATTTCAAGGAGCGAATCCTTTTCTCCCGTTCGCTTGGATTGAGTTCCAGAAAGTTTTTACAATTTTGAATGTAATGTGCTTCGTTGCACACGACACACTGAGTATGACCCTTTTCCGAATTACCTGAATCAGCGCTGAAAAACCCTCTTGTCTGAGAATTCCTCGTACCATGAGTGAACGACCTTCGTTTTTCTATCTGATTTTGAGCAACCATCTCCAGCATGTCTGCTCGATTTTTTACGAAATCTTTGAAGTCGTCAAATTTGGGCATGTCTATATCTCCCTTAAAGATTTCCCACTCACGCAGGGTTGCCGAATCCAATTTTGTCGATACGAGATAAACCAAAATTGTGTCCCAGTGTTCGACTGGCTGTTTTAATTGATCAAGAGATCTTAGATTTTTGGAAAAGACATCTAATAAATTTCTCAGCGCGTGAGCAGACTCTTTCTGAATAGGTTCGAAAGAAAATAAAGATTTGACATGATTGAAAATAAGTAATTTATTGTTATCATACCGATCCGTCAAAGCATTCCAAGCGACCTCATAATTTTTCGCTGACATCTCCAAAGACTTAATTATCAGAGCTGCATCTGATTCAAGCGAAGCTCTCAAGTAATGGAATTTCTGGACATCACTGATAGATGTGTTTTCGTGTATTAAAGAGCGAAATGTGTCACGAAATTCCAACCATCCATGAAATGCCCCATCGAATTTAGGGAGGTTTATTGTGGGCAACCTAACACTATGATTTTGAACTATTCCGCCAAAATTACCAGATCGATTTGAAATATCAGACCTATGGCTGCAATCATCCTTTTCATTGTCTTTCAATATCTTTTTCGCTAATGATATCTGAGTAAAATAGTTCATTTCGAACTCTTCCCTCTCTACGAACTGAATTTCAAGAAGATCATCCTCAACGGATGCCTCTATGACATTTTGTAACTCATCGAATTCTGACTTTAGTAATTGAATTGCATTAAGCCTTTCACTCATTTGAATCAATTCTAACTCGCTCAAAGTAGCGTTATCTTGAACACCTTTGATGAACTTCGCGAAATTAGTTAATCTGCCTTTCATTGAACCGCGTTTCTTAATTTCAGAATTCGCATGCGCCATGATGTAAATTACAAATTTAAAGAATTATGAATTTTTACAGAGACCAACAGGTAAGGTATGGAAATAGGAAAGAAAGGATGCACCTACTTGACTGTCTGAATAGTGTTTCTGCGCAGCAATTGGCGGGATGCTAGCTTCCTTCGGCTTCCCTGGTTGCCTACGACCGCTGCGGAACGTTCTTCGTTTCTTCTATTTCGTCTTCTTCTGTCTGGTCTTGTGAATTTATTCAACCATATAACCACGCTCTGCTACCAATTTATGTTATGGATTTCTTGACTTAAAAGAACTCTTTCGTAAAACTGAAGATTTATTGCAAACTACAAATAAGCGATGTATTTAACAGTACATGTGATATGCGTGTATGCGTCCTGCTTGGATGCTTAGGACGTACTGCCCGGTCCGCCACGTCGACGGCGTACTCGACCACTCGACGGCTTGTTGCTAGGGTGTTAGAACAGCGGGGGGGGGCTGTTTCGCAGCTGTTTGTCGTCGTCTCGAACACTGAGTACTACCATTGAGTTTAAATATACATAGAGGAACAACGTCATTGAACGAATTGAAGCTACTTTCAGTTGTAGTTCCTTCTTCCGTTCATAGTGGCGCAGTTGTGTTTCAGAGAATCGCATCTGGCGGTGAGTAGCTGAACTATAAGGCACTTTTCCTAAGCGGGCTGTGCACAAATGCGTCTCTTATTTATTATTGTAATTCAAATGATCTACATGATCTCCCTTCCCACCATTTGTAACGAAGATATATAATTTGGACGAATCCGACCCTGCCTATGATTCATAGTACCAGAGGGAAATACAGATTTCTGTAAATGAAAAGCTAACAGAATGGATCTGAGTGTCCTGGCAGATTATAGTTCCTTTAGTAGCTACTATGTGCAGCCACTTCACGGCCAAAAATTTTAGCTTCAATTCATTCAAGGGCGTTGTTCCTCTATAGGTATATGTATTTAAACTCATTGAAAGATGGCAGACGAAAATGATGCATTTCAAAGGAATGCAACAACTTTTTTATCCACCCTAGCTGTAGAAAAATTAGTTTATTTTGTGGCCAATATTTAAAAAAAATTCGAGAATTTAGTTATTATTACCTCTTCTACCCAAAATAATGGTAACAGAGAGTTCGTTACGTTTTCAATCATAGGAACATCTTCTATAGCACGTAGAAACATGTTGAACTGAACTCTCTTCGCCACTTTCAGTGGAACTCCAGTTGTCTGAAAGTTAAATGAATAAATGGAAAATTTCTAAAGCAATGACCTGCAGAATATCTTTCAATCGTTATATTAATGAATGAGCTATATCCGCCCTTGTAGCTGATGTAATGCTGATTTTTACCGGTTCAAGGGTGACAAAAGTCTCGTGTAAAGCTGCGTCAGGTGACAAACCGTCGACACTATTCTGATACTCAGGATCAGCATACATCAAATGAGGCATCGACAACAGAATCTGAGCCCCTGAAAAATTTGTTGATACATTCATGTAGCCATGTAGGTATTCCAATTACAGTTTTATATTCATTTTTTAACAGTGGTCCGATGTGAAATACTTCCAAATGGTATAAATTTTCCACAAACTTCCGTCTCACTTTCTGGAGCATTTCAAGGGTAATTTGTAGGACCACTTAAGATCGAAAATTTATGCCGCAGAATACGCCTCTCTGGAAGAATTACCTCAGCGAATTATCGACGAACGAGCCGAATTATCCCCGAAATTATCCAGAATGTGAGGCGGAAGTTTGAGGAAAATACAGGTTTGGAAAAATAAGTTGGAAACAAAGCCAAATCAGCGTTAAACGAGTGGATGAATATTGTCTAGTGGACCAGTAAAATAATCAAAACTCCTGTGCGAGGAGACAACCAATAAATGATGGCTGACCTCACTCAAAGGTGAAGAAGACTGGAACCTTGAGCTCTATCGAGTATCGATGCAGTTCCTATGCCATTGAGTGAGGCCAATCATTTATTCGTTGTGGTATCCCGCCGAGGGTTTGGATTATTTTATTGGTCTACTAGACAATATGCATCCACTCGTTTCCAACTTATATTTCCAAACCTGTAGGTATATACCATTGTATGGAAGTTGACAATGTTGACATGTTTCCTTTTCAATGTGTATGTGTAGGAATATCTTATGTTATTGGTATGTTTCCACAGTTCCACTTACCTATGCAGTTAGTTAAATCCAATACCCCATCTTTGAGACAGTCGGATTTACCATCCATTGTACGGGTGCGGTTAATGCAATAACAGAAATTTTCCGAATAATGTTGGGCCGAGTCCATAGAATTATTCATCAGAGTGAATTTATATCCATTAATTCCCTTCACTTTTTCAGTCTTATTGAAAGAAAGGGTCATAATTCTAAAATGAAAATAAACATACCTTCACAGGAAAGAAAAAGTTAATGAATAATCGATGCCCACCTACAAATGTCTTCACTGAAAGTGTCGAACTTCATATCTTTTTTTATGAACGCTGGAAAGGAAATAACTCCCTTGATACGATTACACTCAGATTTATTCCCCCCCCGCCAAGTATCCAGAAGGGGTTTATCATCATGTCTAACTAATGTAGCCACCTTTTCCTTTTCCTTTGACCCAGAATTTATGGTGAATCTTCCGAGATGAGTCATATTTTTCTGAAAAAATCATCAAATATACCTAATTTTATCGACAGAAACACCCACATTGGGGGGTTTACCCCCTAATTTTGGAATAGCCGCCATTTTAAATTAATTTTTTTATTTTAGTTGACCCTTTCAAATGATATCAATTTCATTGGACATAAAGGTCCTACAGATGTAAAAAAAATGTTTTTTGGAAGATAATACTACTACCTTTTATCAGAGTAGAACAATATGAGAACATTCAACTCAAAAATGCCATAAAAATTCTTAAAAAAAATTTTAGTCGAAAAATTTACTAAATTTTTTAGTAAATCCTCAGTAGTACAAAAATTAGCACATTGAAGTGTAATTTTTTTTCAATGAACTAACACACAAGGATATCAGCTACAAAACGACACCTACATCATTTCTGTAAATTACATAATTTGAGAGTTATTGTTGTTCGAATATGACCGTTACGAGAGAGCAGACACTGCATTGATTTCTAGGGCCACAAGACAACTCGACAAGTCGTCATAATAAGGGCCACTGCCTGTCTACCAGTGGCGGATCCAGCTCTCGAGAAAGGGGGGGTCACGGTCAGGTGGATTACATACCCGCCAATTGATTTTTTTTATCAAACACAAGATTTGAGGGTTCGTCCAGTCCAGGGGGGGGGTCATGACCCCCATGACCCCCCCCCTGGATCCGCGCTTGCTGTCTACAAAGCAGAGGCGGCCATTTTGAGCCATTTTTATGATAAATTTGTTAGTTCAATCATTGAAAATGATCAAAAGTACAGTCCTACTGAGTTTTTATTTCATTTTATCAATTTTCATAAGGGTCATGTTCAAACAGCAATAAATCTCAAATTATGTAACTCAGAGAAATGATGTGCGTGTCGTTCTATAGCTAATATCCTTGCGTCTTAGTTCATCCAAAAAAAATTATACTTCAATGTGCTAGTTTTTGTACTATTGAGGATTTACTAAAAAATTCGGTAAATTTTTTGGCTTAAATTATTTTTAAGATTTTTGTATGACATTTTTAAGTTAAAATGTTTTCATATTGTTCTACTTTAATGAAAGGTGGTAGTATTATCTTAAAAAAACATAATAGACATAAATTTATGTCCAAAGAAATCGATATCATTTGAAAGGGTCAACTAAAATGAAAAAAAAAAAAAAAATGAAATGGCGACTATTCCAAAAATAGGGGGGTGAACCCCTCATAAAATTAGGTATATTTGATGCCCTTAAATTATCGCTAAGTCATGCCCAAACACACTGTATATGAATGAATTCATTGTTGTTGATTCGCTTGACTTGAAAACATATTGTAGAGACAATTTAACATTTATTCGACAGGATTGAAGATAAAGGTATTCCGAATTTAGTATACTCATACGCAAGGGCGTCCCCAGCCTTTGAGCTAGGGGGGGGGGAAATCAGAACAGAAATAATGAACTGATTTTCGTATGTTATTCTATAATTTCGCCCCCGTCCTGGGGACGCTCATGCTCATACGAATAACCTAGATGAAATTCAATCGGAATTTCACTACCATTTATTTTACCCTAAATAAATATTTGATAAAATGATGTTTCTCGTGAAACCGGAATCCAAGCTTTTGGAGTAACCCCTGCATAAACTCACGTGATGTAACTGTGCCGCCATTAGTCTGTTGCCGTCAATTCTAATTCCTTTTCCAGCCCTAGCTTTCATTTGTTTGCAAACTGTATCAACCAAAAATCCTTTTTCACTCGGATTTTCGCAAACTGGAAATCCATTGAAGAGGTAATCCTTCACTTTGACCTTTATAAAAAGACTATCCTTGTCGCCGAATATGTTTGGAGTAGCAGAACTGACTCCCTCCAATGCATTTGGGGATATCTCTTCAACATTGATGAATAAACCCTAAAATACCCACGATGCGGCTATCATGATGTAAATTATACGATACAATTTTTGCTGAAAAACGAAGGAAGTGCCAGTAAGTGTACTTAGTCTTAGTACCTACTCACATTATAAGGTGCATTCAATACGGTTATGACATCATCGTCCCGCAATTTTCCAGAAGCCTTTCTGTTAAAAGCAAAATTGGACCATTCATAAAAAGAGATGAATTCATCTTCCCAGGATATATCTGTTTTCCAATGAAATAAACTGAAAAATAGTTTAAGAATAAATGAGATCCAATCCTATAACGAATTCTAGAGGCTGATACATTTCGCATAGTTACAGGGTGGTTCAGTTTTCAATGTGGAAAATTCAGGGAACGATTTGAAGGACTTATTCAAAATTCAAACACGCTTTTCGATAGAGCTTATTATTATGGGTAAGACAGCTGAGTCAATTCTTTGATGTTAGGTACTTTGATGTTCTAGTTTTTAATTAGGTTAGTTCTCTTTTAATGTGCTCTTGATACTGAACTGATATAAACACTTGTCAAATTTATGCAAGTTCATTTACTTACTCATAGATATAAGGTCCTTTTTCTGACACAACTGGCTTTTCTCCATTCAATATGCCTTGTGGATTCTCTACATGGAAGAAGTAAACCTTGAACGTGAACGGAAATGGTATTTCCTTGAAAAAATCCCATTGCTCTGTGTTCTCTTTCAGTACCACACTCTGGTGATGAGAAACAAGAGAGAATCAATAAATACTGATTTCGAATTATGTTAGCAATAATTTTAAAAATATTTTTAATTAAAATCGTAACAATCAGTATTCGAGTCCAAATTTTTAGAATTTTATGCTTCTGAAACATGGGACACTAAAATCGCTGATATAATGTCAGCAGCTTTTGAGCGCTCCTTCATCCGCCTTTTAGGTAGATTCGCATTTGCCAGTTCAATGAACCAAACGAAAAACATTTTTTGGACAGCTGTCAACAAAAACTGACAGCAGTGGTCAAAGAATGTGTTACAGCAATATTTCGATAACTCGCTAAAATTTTATTTGGTTCTGTAACTTTTGCATGTTGCTCGAATGTAGGTACGTTATCCTTCATCCAACTCCAGAATTTCAACGAACTGGACCGAGGTATTCCAGAATTTCCAAATCCCAAATTATCCTGAAAGTATCTAGGTTTTTCCATTCTAGAGTAATCGTGTTTATGCCCGGACGTATATCGGGTCCATCGGTGAATTCCGATCACAGTTTCATTAAAGCTACGCTTCAAGCTGAAAACCACACCCTTTCCATGTGACAACAGAGGGTTTGGTTTGGCTTATGGTGCAGCTGACTCTTTCGAATAGAAATTTTTATTTCAAGCACAATCAAGAAAACTTTCCGCATTAAGTCAAGAGTGCCAAGTTGCTAAATCCTCAAAACATATGGCTTAAATAAAGATTAAGGTGATTGAATGTCGGTGGGTTTCACAAAGCGTAATCACCGGTGATCCAAGCTTGATCTAGAATCAACTCGATTTGATAGTCCAAAAATCAGAGAATCAAGCCGTTGATCTCGGATCATTGGTGATTACGCTTTGTGAAACCCACCGTGTATGTAAAGAAGTGGCGAGTTATTTTCAGTTCAGAAATGCAACAAAGCCATAAAAAAGCCAATAAAGAGTCTTATTATCAGGGCATAACCAACAATTGCAAAGAACATGTGACTAACATTGCAGTTGGATATACCTATGTTCAAAGCTACGAAGTATTTCACACAGGATCAGATTCTTTTTCCCTGTAAGGCTTAGATCAGACAAGTATTCACATATTGTGTTTGGAATTCGACATTAAGACATTCTCTGCCGCTTCTGGACTACATTCTTACAGAATGAGGCAGTACCTACCACTGAATGACTGCCCAGCCATAGCGAATGATCTACAGACACCAAAAGAGCAAAGAAAGAAGGATTACGTTTAGAGAAGTTGAACACTTTTTTCTATTCCACCTACCTCCCATACTTTTTTCTCCACCACTTTCGGAAAAACTTTGAAACCCAAAATCACCCCCAAAATGATCAGAAACAGCCCCCCTAGAGTTACATATAACAGTTTCTTTTTCTGTACGATCAACTTCATGATTTAATTATAGCATACACTTGATAGGTCGGTTACTTTCGATTGAATAAGGCGTTTCGTTTATGGTCAAAAATTAGATCAGTCATCAAAAACACATCATCATTACCCTGATGAGCTTTGGGTATCATATGCAATGATCTTCCTCATGTTTAATATGTTGCTGTATTACATACTTGATTCGATTCAGTGTGTGATTCTTATCTGCTCGTAGAGTATGTTTATGCATGCATCCTTTAGAATATTACCTACATTTTTGAATTATCAAGGGATGACAATAATCAGGAATAATGATTTTCGAATCTGAGTCATTGAATGTATTATCCAAGAAAGATATAGATAGGTACGATTGATTACTAACTATGGAAAAAATTATAAAAAAAATCGATTTAACAAGAAACTAAAGTATAACAACGAAAACTTTCAAACATGATTTGCTTATTATTTGTAATTAGAATGTATGTACTATAGATATCGAAATAAAATTTGATTTGATTTATCTAAACTCCAAAATGAAATACCTAAGTCGTTCAGTCGTTCGGAGCTCAAAGGTAGAACCATAGAGACCTGGACTGCAACGTAGCCTCTCAAAATAGGCTATTCCCTAGGAAGACGAGCTGATGTATGTGCCTTGAATAAGCATTACCTTCATTGCAGTACAATAAACATGGAGTTCAGTTTCACCATTGGACAAGGTCATTAATTGAAAGGCTGAAGTTGCTGAAGAAAATGGTTCTTGTTTGAATATTCCGCTAAATTGGAGAAACATCAAGTGAATAATCCCGAATTGGAATGAAAGACAAAGACTAAATTGGGAAGAGGGAGGTCACATGTCCATATGCTATGGACAAAATGACATACAGACAAAAAGCAACAGTAGTGTTGCAACTATAGCACAAAATAATGACAAAGTTGACGAATGAAACGCTTTGTTCTTCTGGGAACATCAGTACAAGATGCGTGAGCCCAATGCAAGCAATTTATGCATCGGAGCCAGTCTTCTCTAGGCTTAGATTGGGAAAAAGATCATTACATAGACAGTTGTCTTCATCATCTCGAAAGTTTCTAACAACATTTTATTCTTCATTGTCTTCTTTAAATAATGCCCTATAAATAGTCCGTTCAAATATAAGAAGGAGCTTTGTAAACAAACAGAATCGTCTGGTTTGCGCACAATAAAGCTCCTATTCGCCAAACGGTCATAACCACGCTCCCTTTTAACGCCCTAAAAGATTGCCAGGATCGTACTCGGAACGGACTGTAGATGGTACTGGATAGAAATGATTCAATAATTTGAGTCAGCAATTCCCCACATTAGAACTTTTTTCCTCAGAAACTCTAGTGCAAAATTTCTGTTATGATTTGCAACTGTCATAAACATTTTATATCCGACGTACCCTATTTTTTATGTTGTTTTGTTTTTATATTATTATCTTCTAAATAATTTATTTTCCGGATGCTCGAGGTTGCGGCAAGGTAATTCCAGGAAACACCAGAGTTTTAGAGATTTGGGTCGGAATCTTGCAAGATTCCGTCAAAGTAATTCCAGGAAACACCAGATTAAGGTGTTTTTCCCTAATGGGTGAAAGCCATCTTGATTTGCATAAATATCGAAGTTTTCAATTGACAAGACTCAAAAAAGATCTCTGTTCAAATTTATAATGGTCATTTACTTGTAATATCCGAAATATATTTAGTTTCGGTCCATAATTTTATATTATTTTGTAAGAAACTCTTTGTCGGCTGCTCAAGATTCCGACAAGGTAATTCCGGGAAACACCAGATTTGGGTCCTTTTCCTTAATGGGTTAAAGCCATCTTGATTTGCATAAATATCAAAGTTTTCAATTGACAAGACCAGTTAAAATATACCTAGAGCTACTGTGAAGGTCTAGCTGTTCAAAGTGTTTATAGATTTTGTTGTGAAAAGTGTATTGTGTTGGAAAATCTTTTGACAAAGTGTATATAGTGTTAATAGAACAATGTCGAATTCGGAAACGGATACTGCATCTGGGGGTGATATGTGGAGACCAGCACGAAAAAGGTCCAAAAGGTCGCATTCCTCTGCTGAAGAGAAAGAGATAATTTTGAACATTTTTCGAAAAGAATTGAAAGAATATCCTGATTTATCGAAAAGAGACTTATTGGAACTGTTTCAAAATCCTCAGAGATGAGTGATTCAGCTATATTCACAATTCTCAGAGATTATGAAGAGAATAAAACATTGACGCCACCTAAGAGGAGAGCCCAGTCGTTGAAAATAATCGATTCGGTTGACGATTTCGATATGAACCTTATCAGAATAATTGTCCACAGTTTTTTGCCGGAATGAAATCGCAACGATTTCTGAAGCTCTAAAAATCGTGAATGATGACTACAATTTGCCAAAATTCAAAAGAACAACGTTCTATAAATTATTGAAAAAAATGGAATTCAAGTTCAGTTAAAACTGAATGATTGTGTGAAATCTCCTCGATTCAACTCTGGACGGAAAGAAACTTTACGAAGGCCCTCCTACCGATGCGCCAAACATGTTATTATTGCTCCTTCTTACAGTTGAACAGAGTATAGGTATCTATCTCCTCCTCTTCGGAGGAGGTGTGGGCTCATTTTTTGATTTTATTGCAATCATATTTGGTGTAGAAGTTGAAACTAAGTACATTTGTCGAGTATTCGGCTCACGTTTACCTTGTCCACTTATGAATCGTCTTTTAGAGACTGGAACAATCTCCTCATATGAACAGCAAGGGTAGGATAAGATGCATCGACTTTATTAGCCGCAGAATAATGTTTTTGTCATTTTGTCCGTTAACTGTATAATATGTCATTTTGTACATAAAGCGTTATAAATAGAAATATAGCGAATGAATACAAAACATAACATAAAAGAAGCTTCATGAATACAAATAAGTAAAGTTTGAAATGAATTCTTATTTCAAATACGAATGGTATCTTTTTTTGATCCTATGTTATGCAAAGAAATCAGCTCTTCGGAAATATATATGTCGATATATTATTCCTATGTTTGAGGCAGAATCAGCATTTTAGTGAAATTGACATATTTTAGATATTTTAGGAAATGAAGAAGTTATGGCACATTTTCGCTATCACAAAAATAGCAAAATTTCGTTATATCTTCAAAACAATTGGAGATATCGTGAAACGGCTTTCAGTTATGGAGTTTTCACGAAAATCGAGCTCAGGACTCCTTCACTTTTACCTATCTAGCCTAGAAGTACCAGAAACAGCCAAAATCAAGCAATTTGGGTTACCCTGTACACTGTGTAACAGAGGATCTGTGTATGCCTAGAGTAATAGGCTAGTTTTTCAGAATAAGAGTTATGAATAGGGGAAGTACGTACAAAATGACATAGGGTTTTATTTCAGAGGCATAACTTGTTAGTAGTGAATCACAGTAATGTCATATTCTACACCACTGATCTTTGGTCCTTTGTTTATAAAATCTAATCAATCTTTATGAAATAAAAGTACCAAGAAATGAAATATTCTTAGATGAATTGGGATAAACGAAATTCATTTTGTTCGCATGCTATGGACGAATTGACATACCGGCAACAGGCAACTGTAGTTTTATACTTATAGTTACAAAACTACTGACAAAGTTCACAAATGAAACGCTTGGTTCTTCTAGGAACATCAGCACAAGATGCGTGAGCCGAATGCGAGCAATGCATGCATCGTAACCAGTCTTCTCCAGGGCTTATCCTGGAGAAGATCTAAATCTGAATAGATAGGAAGACAGTCGTCTTCATCATCTCGAAAGTTGCTAGGAACATTTTCTTCTTCATTGTCTTCTTTAAATAATGCCCTAGGGGCTTGTCTCCTTGTCTTTTGAGGAGGTATGGGCTCTTTTTTTGATTTGATTGCAATTATTTCAGGTGTAGAAGTTGAAAATAGGTACGTTCATCTAGTCCTCGGCTCATGTTTGCCTTGTCCACTTATAAATCGTCCTTTAGGGATTGGAGAAACCTTCTCATAGGATCAGCAAGAGTAGGTTAAGATGCATTGCCTTTATTAGCCGCAGAGGAATATTTTGTTATGAATATGTTAAGACAAGTCCTGGTTCTTTGTTTGCTGATGGAGCCTGGGATGGATTGTCTTGGTGTTATCCGGTAGATACGGTTAATTCAGCTGAAATACCTTTGTCCGTTTACTGTATATGCCATTTTGTCCATATAGCGTTATAAAACTAGAAATATATTGCAATGATACGAAAAGTTTATTTAACATAAAAAAAGCTTCGTGAATACGATGACAAATAAGTAAAGTTCGAAATGAATGCAATATAAATGAAAAATTGATAATGATATGAGTTGTGGGATCGGAATATACAGGAAGAAAGAACATCCAATTCTTCAATGAGCGACGTTTCGCAACTTTATTGTTGCTTTTTCAAGCTCTAGAAGTCAATGATGCAATGTTAGCCCTTCATAATAATTCTTCATAAATTCATTGACTTCTAAAGCTTGAAAAAGCAACAATAAAATTGCGGAACGTCGCTCATTGAAGAATTGGATGTTCTTTCTACCTGTATATTCCGATCCCACAACTCATATTATTATAAATTATTGAAAGGAATACGATTAATTACCAATTATTCATAAATGAAAAAAATGTTGAAAACTGGCCTTTTCTTCTAAAAATTTAGCGCAATAAAAAAAAAACTCGTGACCTAGATACTGATTTCTTTTATCACTCATAACGACCGAATGAACTAGAGTAGCGCTTTTCAGAGGTTAATAGAAGCCTCTCGTGTCATGTGATGTGGTAGGCAGTTCCGCATTCGATACCTCCAAACTCTAATTATGATGCCTATGTCATTTTGTCCGTATTTCCCCTACTGGTATCAAGAGAAGTTCCGTGAACATCGGAGAAGACCAAGACCGTTATATGCTATTTCCACCACCAAGGAACTTTATAGAAATAGGGAAGGTGAAAATATTTATTTGGTTGTTGAATTCACACAATATTTGCAAAAAATGTTGCCGAAACTCAATAATATATGATTTCTGTATTTTGTACAGATGACCCTTTTGTAATCTGATATAAATATAAACCTTTTAGCCGCACCATTTAGTCATATTCAAATAAGATTTCTCACGTTGTTATTGATTTCCCGCGGACATTGGGGCTTTCCACATCCACATTGATCATTCGTGGCCTTTGAGCAAATTACATGTTACATTTAAAGTCACTTCAATAACTTTCAAGCTTCAATACCGGGTCTAATTTATTGAATTAAAGAGGCACGTTCAGTTTTACTGTGAAACTAACGATATATCAGCTGTCCAAATGCGTTCATTAGTCGGTTTGATATATTATAATGAATATTTAGTGATCCGAAAGGAACACTTAAAAATATATTATCAGCAGGGGAACTAATAATTCTCATTATCGAGTCATTTTTATCTTCGATAAATTAATTTATTTATTTTTAATTTGGCGTAGAGAGATAAATTTTACCTTTACTCATTCAATTATATAGACTGTAACAGATTTTTAAATGGTGCGTTCTTCTTTCGTTTCACGCCGTACGCCGAGTATTCAAATTAGATCATGGGCTTTGTTGCCAGATGGCTCTCACAAGTGTCATCTACAGGATATTCACCCTAAAAGTAGGTAATAGGTATATGAGAGAGACTGGAACATTATTGTACCTATATTTTGATATTCTTCGATTCCTAATGAATTTTGATTCTATTTTATGTGAACACCAAAAATTCGATAGTTTTTGTGAAGTGTGGATTTTCCCGAGAAATTGAAATATAGAGGGTTTCTCGAACAGCATGAATCTGCAAATTGGTTTCAAATTCATTGAATGTGACATTTGGGATGTTGAACCTTCAAACTGGCCAAAGAAAATCAACTTTGCAAATAAATATGCGCTTAGGGGAAATGCGTACAAAATGACATAGGCATCATAACTTGAGTTTGGAGGTATCGAATGCGGAACTGCCTACCATATCACACGACCCGAGTGGGTTCTATATTAACCTCTGGAAACTCGCAAGCGCTATTTTAGTTTATTTGGTCGTTATGAGTGATGACAGGAATCAATAGGTCACGAGTTTTTTTCATTGCGCTAAATTTTCAGAAGAAATGGCCATGTTTTCATCATTTATATTTCATTCATTTAAAACTTTACTTATTTGTCATTGTATTCACGAAGTTTTTTTATGTTAAATATACTTTTTGTATCAATTCGATATACTTCTAGTTTTATAACGCTTTATGGACAAAATGACATATACAGTGAACGGACAAAATGACATAGGTATTTCAGCTGAATTATGCTGGATTTCCATGCATTCGTCATCCGATGATACGATCGTCCGATCGTCGTTGTGATCAGGGGCGGATTAACCAAATGGGAGGCCCCTAGGCAGTGAAATTTTCGGGGCCCTTTTTCAATTCGATTTTTCCCGTGAACGGGACACACGAGGTACGCGGGGCCCCTAGCTGATGCTATAGCCCGGGAGCCAGTGACATTTTTTAGTCAGTCATTTTAACCCTGGCCATAATTTGTATATAGCTTGATTTGGTTGTTTTCTTAGCCAAAGTGACCGTCAGCTGGCTCAACAGTGGTGGGTTCGCCAACGGGAGCAACGAAAACATGAAAAAAATATCGAGTTTCAGTCATTTTAACCCTGCTGAAATTTACAGAGATGGTAGTTTGTATAATTATTCGAATAAAAAAAATCGTCCGCTGGCTGTACGCTGGTGGAAAACCCGTCCGCTGGACATGGAGACTTGTAGAAAAAATTTTGAGTTTCAGACATTTTAACCCTGCTGAAATTTACAGTGATGGTAGTTTGTATAATTATTCGAATAAAAAAAATCGTCCGCTGGCTGTACGTTGGTGGAAACCCCGTCCGCTGGACATGAAAACGTCCGCTGGACATGGGAACTTATGAAAAAAAAAATTGAGTTTCAGTCATTTTAACCCTGCTGAAATTTACAGAGATGGTAGTTTTTATAATTACTCCAATAAAAAAAATCGTCCGCTGGCAGTACGTTGGTGGAAAACCCGTCCGCTGGACATGAAAACTTGTAAAAAAATTTTGAGTTTCAGTCATTTTAACCCTGCTGAAATTTACAGAGATGGTAGTTTGTATAATTATTCGAATAAAAAAAATCGTCCGCTGGCTGTACGCTGGTGGAAAACCCGTCCGCTGGACATGGAGACTTGTAGAAAAAATTTTGAGTTTCAGTCATTTTAACCCTGCTGAAATTTACAGTGATGGTAGTTTGTATAATTATTCGAATAAAAAAAATCGTCCGCTGGCTGTACGTTGGTGGAAACCCCGTCCGCTGGACATGAAAACGTCCGCTGGACATGGGAACTTATGAAAAAAAAATTTGAGTTTCAGTCATTTTAACCCTGCTGAAATTTACAGAGATGGTAGTTTCTATAATTACTCCAATAAAAAAAATCGTCCGCTGGCAGTACGTTGGTGGAAAACCCGTCCGCTGGACATGAAAACTTGTAAAAAAATTTTGAGTTTCAGTCATTTTAACCCTGCTGAAATTTACAGAGATGGTAGTTTGTATAATTATTCGAATAAAAAAAATCGTCCGCTGGCTGTACGCTGGTGGAAAACCCGTCCGCTGGACATGGAGACTTGTAGAAAAAATTTTGAGTTTCAGTCATTTTAACCCTGCTGAAATTTACAGTGATGGTAGTTTGTATAATTATTCGAATAAAAAAAATCGTCCGCTGGCTGTACGTTGGTGGAAACCCCGTCCGCTGGACATGAAAACGTCCGCTGGACATGGGAACTTATGAAAAAAAAATTTGAGTTTCAGTCATTTTAACCCTGCTGAAATTTACAGAGATGGTAGTTTCTATAATTACTCCAATAAAAAAAATCGTCCGCTGGCAGCACGTTGGTGGAAAACCCGTCCGCTGGACATGAAAACTTGTAAAAAAATTTTGAGTTTCAGTCATTTTAACCCTGCTGAAATTTACAGAGATGGTAGTTTATATAATTATTCGAATAAAAAAAATCGTCCGCTGGTTGTACGTTGGTGGAAAACCCGTCCGCTGGACATGAAAACTTGTAAAAAAAAAATTGAGTTTCTGTCATTTTAACCCTTCTAAAATTTAAAAAGATGGTAGTTCATATAATTATTCGAACAAAAAAATGGTCCGCTGGCTGTACGTTGGTGGAAAACAAGTTTTCATGTCCAGCGGACGGGTTTTCCACCAACGTACAGCCAGCGGACGTTTTTGTTTATTCGTATAATTATATAAACTACCATTTCTGTAAATTTCAGCAGGGTTAAAATGACTGAAACTCAATATTTTTTCTACGTGTTTTCGTTGCTCCCGTTGGCAAACCCACCACTGGTGCGCCAGCTGACGGTCACTATGCTATAAGACAAATAAAATTTAAGCTATATACAAATTATGGCCAGGGTTAAAATTGATCACCAAAAACTATCACTGGCTCCCGGGCTACTAGGCAGTCGCCTCATCTGCCTTATGGCTAATCCGCCCCTGGTTGTGATTGGCAGAAATTTTCAATTTCGAATATTTCTGCCAATCACAACGACGATCGGACGGTCGTATCATCGGATGGCGGATGCATGGAAATTCAGCTCCGGACAACACCGAGACCATTCATCCCAGGCTCCATCAGCAAACAGAGAGCCAGGACTTGTCTCAACATATTCAATATATTCATCTGCGGCTTATAAAGGCAATGCATCTCAACCTACTCTTGCTGATCCTATGAGGAGATTCCTGCAATCCCTAAAGAACGATTCATAAGTGGACAAGGCAAACGTAAGCTGGAGACTCTATAAACGTACTTAGTTTCAACTTCTTTACCTAATATGATTGCAATCAAACCGCAAAAAATGAGCCCATTCCTCCTCCAAAGAAAAGGAGACAAGTCTCTAGGGCATTATTCAAAGAAGACAATGAAGAATAAAATGTTCCTAACAACTTTAGAGATGATGAAGACAACTGTCCATATGTCTATTGTTATGATTTTCTCGCGATTCAGATCGTGAAAAAACCAGTCTTCGCCAGGATTAGCCCTGGAAAAGACTGGTTACGATGCATGCATTGGTTACATCGGGCTCACGCATCTTTTACTGATGTTCCTAGAAGGATCGAGCGTTTCATTAGTGAACTTTGTCTGTAGTTTGGTAACTATATAAGTAGAAAACTACAGTTGCCTGTTGCCGGTATGTCATTCTGTCCATAGCATTCGGACAAAATGAATTTTGCTTATCCCAATTTATCTCAGAATATTTTATTTTTTGTTAGGTACTTTCATTTCATAAACGTTGATAAGATTTTATAAAGAAAGGAACAAAGATCATATGTGTAGAATATGACGTTACTGTAATTCACTACCAATAAGTTATGCCTTTGAAATAAAACCATATGTCATTTTATACCTAGGTACTTCCCTTACAATGCTGTATAGGTACTGCCGCATTATTAGAATCTACGAAGAATGACATATCTGGATCATAATACAGGGCCCCACATCAGAAAAGAAGAAGAGATCTTTTCTAACATAAAAATCAAGGTTTCGGAATATCCCTCGGACTTCTCAATTTTGATCATGACTTTTTTCACATGAAAACCATCATAATGTCATTTCATCCTTCTGCATGGCAACACCAGCCCCTCAAATTCAAATAGAGGAGAATACTCATGTTGACGAAAATGTTTTTGCAAAATTGTGCCTAGCTGCTGTCAATTTTTTTTTGACAGAAGTCAAAAATCATTGTCAATTTTTTTGACAAAAGTCATTTACTTTTATGTGATAGGAGGGGCCTTTTCACCAGTGATAATAAATTTCATTTATATTCAGAATATGATAAAAAGATTTATTTTGCACTTTTTACTTCGAGTATTTCTTAAAAAAATAAGGTAAATGTTTATTTCCTAGGAGCATTTCACTCGTCTGGCAACAATGTTTGAGAAACATACCTACTCGAGCAACACAAATCGGTGGGAATTTTTGGGCAAATTGAAAATCATCTCATTTCTCCGGAACATGCCCGGAATTTGACCTTCCATATTTCAACTTAATTATTTCGACCACGGATGATCTAACGACTAAATGAACCAGTACGTGATGTAAATAGATCTACGTTTCTAGAACCATCACGAGGAATTCGATTTGTGGAAAGAATGTTCGATTTGGAGTCTAATCATAATAAATCGGATCGAATTTACATAGGCATCCACGACGGGGGGTATTTGACGTTTTAATTAGAAACATTTTTTCTTGGACTCGGGAAAGTTCTCCTACACATGCAGGTTGAGAAATCCTACAGTTACCTATATTCACAAGATGTTTGGATTGAATCGAATTTCATAGGATATTCATGGCCAAAATTTACTCATGTGCTACATATTTGAAAGAATCGTGCTGAAATGAAGGGTTTTCCAATAAAAGATGTTATTTTGAATAGCCCGCTACAGGCACGTAGCCAGGATTTTCTTTCGGGGGGGGGGGGGGGGGGGGGGTCCACAATAAGTAAACATTGCAAATTTTGTCAAATATACAGGCATTTTTTGATATATACAGGCATTTTCTGATATTTCGGGGGTGGCGCGGGCCCCCTCGCCCCCCCCCCTCGCCCCCCCCCTCGCTATGTGCCTGGCCCGCTATGTCACTTTTGAAGCTGTCATTTTTTGACATTTGACAAGTTGAAACTACGCCAATAATAAAAATGAAATGAAAATTTGGCAGAGACGTTCCGTAAAAATAAAACATTTTTGGGTCGAACCGCAATACAGAAATTTGTGGAGAAATTTGAGCTGTTGGGACAAGTTAGTAATGTGAAGAATAAAACACGTGTACATACGTCGCTCAAGAACAGCCGAGAATATTGCTGCTGTAGATGAAAGTGTTGAAGAAAACCCAGGTTGGTCCATTCCTTGTCGTTCTTGTTCGTTGGAATTAGGCATTCTACAAACAGAGACCGGCCGAACCCAAATTTTTTGGGGGGGTGATAGCTTCGAAAATTTTTCAACTTCTTCGAAACTTTTCCAACTGCCTCGAAATTTTTCCAACTGCTTCGAAAATTTTTCAACAGCTTCGAAAATATTCCAACTTTCTGTTAAACATTGGTGGGGGGGGGGCTTCTCATTTGGAAAAAAATGAGATTTCATAGTTTCATTGAGGCTCACTTTGAAGCCCTGTAGATACATCATATCAGTGCAGAATTAAACGAAGAATTCAAATATGTATAAATATACAGGGTGTTGCATTTGAAATAACGAGTTTTACATTCGTTTCTGGTAGAACTGGAAGTAGATTCCGCTTGAGTATATTTTACAATTCAAGATCATGTACTCTAAAACAAAAATACAGAATTTTGAATTCGCATCAAAATTTCTTCCTCGAATACTTCTAATAAAATATTTAAAAAAAATCACCTTGTATAATGAAGATGAAATTTCCTGAATATACAAAAGAGACAAACCATGACATATTACAGTAGTGCTTATACAGATCTGGAAGGAATTTCGCGGTCAGCAACCGGCCGACCATCAGAAAATACATCATCAGATACAACATACAACAGATGTTGAAAAATTCAATCAAATCTCATGTACCTATACCTACTTCAATCCAGTGGCGCAGCCAGAATTTTGTTCGGGGGGGGCCCGACGCAAATATTCAACTGTATCTACTGATATACAGGGTCTTTCACGAGGAACCTCACCCATATTCATACGGGAAACTACTGAACGTATTTTCATGAAATTCAGCACTTATAAGTATTTCACGATGCTGATGAAATCTAAAATATTTTCAAGGCATGAGCACCTCCGGCTTTTCCGGAAATGACGTCAACTTCCGTTTTTCAAATCAGAACACCATTTTTTTATTGCAGAAATAGATTCCTTAGAAAATTTCGAATTATTTTGATGTAACATTTTTCAGTTTTGGTTGGAAAATTCTCTCTGAGCGGGAAAATTCGAAAAAAAAACAAGAATAACTTCGAGGTTTTTGGATGGAAAATTTTCATTTTTGGGATTTTTCAAGATGTAAGATTGATGTATCCACTTCAAAAATCGAAATCGCGATTCATGATACAGGGGGTGAAAAACTCGCTTTCAAAGTTAGGGATGACAAAATCGTGAAAAATCAATTTTTTCAAATTGGAACCCCATTTTTTTATGGCAAATATTGAATCTACGTTAAAAAATAATGTGAGTGTATGCATCACACCCTTGCCCTAAAGTGGATATTAAAAAAATTGATTTTTCACGATTTTGTCATCCCTAACTTCGAAAGCGATTTTTTCACCCCCTGTATCATTAATCGCGATTTCGATTTTTAAAGTGGATACCTACATCAATCTCACATCTTGAAAAATCCCAAAAATGAAAATTTTCCATCCAAAAACCTCGAAGTTATTCTTGTTTCAGCGGAGCTCTATTTTCGATTTTTTTTCGAATTTTCCCGCTCAGAGAGAATTTTCCAACCAAAACTGAAAAATGTTACATCAAAATAACTTGAAATTTTCTAAGGAATCTATTTCTGCAATGAAAAAAAAGGTGTTCTAATTAGAAAAACGGAAGTTGACGTCATTTCCGGAAAAACCGGAGGTGCTCATGCCTTGAAAATATTTTAGATTTCATCAGCATCGTGAAATACTTATAAGTGCTGAATTTCATGAAAATACGTTCAGTAGTTTCCCGTATAAATATGGGTGAGTTTCCTCGTGAAAGACCCTGTACAGGTAGAGAAGTTTGCATGCAGAAAAATCTCGGGGGGGGGGGGGGGCGGGCCCCTCGGGCCCCCCCCTGGCTGCGACCCTGCTTCAATCCATACCCAAATCAGACGAATATCGGGTAAGAGCAGGTTGCAAGCGGTCACCCAGTAGGGAATCGCGTATGTCTGAAGCTTCAGAGTACATTGATACTAGATATTAAAGCACTATTCTCAAATAAAATGGGAATGTATCCCTATACCAATAAACCTATTAAGTGAACTGAGGATATGGATAGGTATCTGCCGAAAATATCTGTAGTTCCATGTGGTTTCTGTCTCCACCGAACGTTGATATCTCCACACTAATAGACGCGTATAAATTAGAGCACTATAAAGATATTAGATATATATATATATAGGTATGCTAGATAGACCTGGCTCTATGGTTGATTGGGTCCAACCATAGACTCGGAAATTACTGGACTCGCAACATTTTCATCGCCATCTATCGGGGTGATACACCAACATAAACAATAAATTATTATAAATTTGACTATCAGATGCCGCGGCATTATTCTAACACCACGAACCTAACCTATTTCCAATGTTTTTCATGTGAACATGCTGAAAAAAGTCACCACAAGATCTCTCATTCCGAAAATATGCTCATTCGGTTACAGATTTCATTTCTTTCGATTACATCTATTTCATTTCATTCGAAGGGATCTGTAATTTTCGAGTCTATGGTTGAACCAAAAATGGCGGTTTCTGGTATAGGTACTCCCCTTTATAGAGCCTCAGTATAAATATACTAAATCCTCCAATCCCGGTTGGCCATGACATTCTGATTTCGCCGCGTAGATTTTGAAAATGTTTGGTTGTAGTAATTTTCCCGTCAGATAACTAAGCATCCTTTTTACTTAGAGGTCCTAGTAATTACTTATTTAACAAAATGTTTATTCACTTTGGGAAAATAATGAATCCGAGGAAATATTAATATGTGAATTCAATAATTCCAAAGACCTGGCGAATATCGAAGAAACTTTTTTCTCTGTTAATACTGGATATATTCCACATATTTAAAAATGGTTTGAAGATTCAGTTATGCTATTTTCTTGTACGGAAATCAAGAATCGAGTGTTGAAATTTTACTGAAAAATAAAGGACAGAATAGTCCATTACTTTGTGATACTTCATGCGAAAAAAGAATAAAAGTAATCGTATATAACCAGACAGAATAACTTCTAAACGAACAGAAGGACCCATGAAAATTCTCAAGAAACAAGCCTATAAAGAAATACTCTAGCATGAAAATGTAGTACCTATACTCTGTTCAAATGTAAGAAGGAGCCATAATAACATGTTTGGCGCAGCGGTAGGAGGGCCTTCGTAAAGTTTCTTTCCGTCCAGAGTCGAATCGAGGAGATTTCACACAATCGTTCAGTTTTAACTGAACTTATTGAATTCCATATTTTTCTATAATTTATAGAACGTTGTTTTTTTGAAATTTGGCAAACTGTCGTCATATCATCATTCACGATTTCTAGAACTAGCGTCTAGAATTCGTTGGGATTTCATTCCGAAAAAAAAAAACTGTGGACAATTCTTCTGATAAGGTTCATATCGAAATCGTCAACACTGAATCGATTCTTTTTAACGACTGGGCTCTCCTCTTAGGTGGCGTCGATGTTTTATTCTCTTCATATTCTCTGATTATTCTGAATACAGCTGAATCACTCACCCCTGAGGATTTTGAAACAATTCCTACTAAGTCTCTTTTCGACAAATCAGGATGTTCTTCCAATTCTTTTCGAAAAATGTTCAAAATTATCTCTTTCTCTTCAGCAGAGAAATGACCTTTTGGACCTTTTTCGTGGTGGTCCCCCATATCACACTCAGATGCAGTATCCGTGTCCGAATTTGACATTGTTCTATAAACCCTATATACACTTTGTCAACAGATTTTCCAACACAATAGGTACACTTTTCTCAACAAAATCTATAAACACTTTGAACCGCTAGACTTTCACAGTTGCTCTAGGTATTTCAACTAGTCCTGGTCAATTGAAAACTTCGATATTTATGCAAATCAAGATGGCTTTAACCCATTAAGGGAAAGGACCCAAATCTGGTGTTTCCCGGAATTACCTTGTCGAAATCTTGAGCAGCCGACAAAGAGTTTCGTAAAAAAATAATATAAAATTTTGGACCGAAACTAAATATATTTCGGATATTACAAGTAAATGACCAATAAAAATTTGGAAAGAGATCTATTACGAGTCTTGTCAATTGAAAACTTCGGTATTTATGCAAATCAAGATGGCTTTCACCCATTAGGAAAAGGACCCAAATCTGGTGTTTCCCGGAATTACCTCGAGCATCCGAAAAGGAAATTATTTAGTAGATACATAATAATATAAAAACAGAACAAAATAAAAAAAGGGTACGTCGGATATAAAATGTTTATGACAGTTGCAAGTCATAACAGAAATTTTGCACTAGAATTTCTGAGGAAAAAGGGTCCTAATGTGGGACTTGCTGACTCAAATTATTGAATCATTTCTATCCAGTACCATCCACAGTCCGAGTACGATCCTGGCAGTCTCTTAGGGTGGTCGAAGAGAGCGTTGTTATCACCGTTTGACCAATAGGAGCTTTATTCTGCGCAAACCAGACGATTCTGTTTGTTTACGAAGCTCCTTCTTATATTTGAAAGGACTATAGTAGGTAGGTAGGTACTACGAAACCTGTATCACAGTTTACCCTTAAAAGAACTAACTCCATTCACAAAGTTAAAAAAAAGTAAATAGATATTAGAATTGGCAACTTATATGAGAATTATTTGAAATTTCACGAGTATCAACCTGCATCAATTTTAATTAAAAAAAAACTTGATAAACCTAAATCAGGGCCAACCCGGAAACTTTGAGGAGTAGCTATAGATGTGAATTTATTATAGTTTGATTACGAGGAGGACTTGCTAGTTTTTGATCTATTAAATATTGATGTATCGCTGGTTTCCTGCATGGATATTTCAGTTGAAAATCTCCTCTCTTTTGTGATGGTATTCCTATAAGGCACAGATTATGAATAGGATGTAGGTATTTGGATGTGGTTTTACGTGGCATCAAAGAGTAGGTATCGGTGTAGCTCTAATGTCTGCATGTGACTTCGAATCATTGATTAATTGACGGAAAAAAAGCAAGATCAGTCAAATTGCGTATTTAACTTCCATTTACCTATCCTATGACTATGTAAAAAATCGAGTATGTATTTTAAAATATTTTGAGTATCTCCATTGCGTCCCCTGACGTGTCTCCATTCATCTCTTCTTCAACTAAAAAGTTTGATTTCCAAGCTGTTGACACCATGAGTAGGTAGGTACTTGTGAACTCGACAAAAATCGGAAGAAAAGCTTACAATATAGAGCTCCAACAAAAAACCAAGGTTCTCTTCATACTAATGAATCCAAACCACAGAGAATTTCATCTCAAAGCATCACTTAATACCTAATTACATTCTTTATCATAAAAACTTTCATTTTCAATCTCTGATATATGTTTATACCTACCCAGTATGAAAACCATCAATAAGAGACTCATTACTCACTTATTGCGAAAACTAATCGTGCTGGAATCAATGCAATAAACAAACGCTGTTAAAAATATGCGAATACCTCCTCTTATTCTAATTACTCAACCTAAACACTCCAATTAAGACGACTTTCTGATAGGTGACTGCGGAGGGAAACGACTCCTCCCCCTCTAAATATTGGTCACCACCAGCTCGTAACCGAAGGAATAACCAATATGAAATATTGAAGGCGTTCACAGAAGATGGTGGGGATTTTGGAGCCGGAAAACACTGACAGCTAGCGCCACCGGTGGCGGTATCCATAACTAGAGATCACAATTGTGGTACAGGTGTAAGGATGCTGTTCGGGTTCAGTACCAGCGCGACTCACCTGTTGTTAGCTACGATGGTTCGTGGTGTGGTTATTGGATTGAGTACGTGATGACACACTCTCTGTTCTTTCCGTCGCTAAAAGGTTAGTTGAATTAATCTGATTATTTCTCAAGGTCATTCGAGTGGATGATTGTGATTTTTATCAGATGGACCCATCCATCGATTTGTGTATCGGATGCCCTGCTGCTCATGTTATTCGGAAAGAAAGAGTGCGAAAAATAAGGCTGCGTGCGGTTACTGTCTTTACCGGACGTTGATATCTCCACACTAAAAGTGCAGTTTCGATCTAGTACAACTACAAATTTATGAGTAAGGGGCTTCAATTCAGTTCGTTAGGAAGATCGACACTAAACTTTATTATTTCTATCGCTTATGTTTCAAAATATCTGAGGAAAATTTTCGCAAGACACTTTATTTCTTTTATTGAAAATTATCACGAAGGACGTTTTGGAAGGTATGTCTAAAATATAGCACAAGATATGCGAACTGGAAAATAGGTGCAAAATATATGGTACCTCCTTATACCTACCTTTTTCGATAGGTACCGGTTTCTCTCTTTATCGGAAATTGATATCTCCGCAATAAATGGGGATTCAATCTAGCATTTAGGTTGGAAAGATCGATAAGTACCTACCTTTTGTGTCATTTTTTTAAATACCTATACCTATCCCTTAGCTATAGGTACTCATCTTATACCAAAGAACTTATAAGGATATGCAATGCCTATCTATACCTACCTATATCAATTTTATTTTCGATAGTAGGTCTATTTATCAAAATATGTGTAGTGGATTAGGTGCAAAATATTCGGTAGGTATGTTTATGTGAGATTTCTGTCTTCACCGGACGTTGAAATCTCCATATCAGCAACCACATTTTTGATGTGGCAACTCACTTATCACCAAATTCAGTGAAGGGATTCAATTTAATTCGCTAAGGAAAGATCGATCATTTTTTTTATGTTCGACTGCTTCATAAACACTTCGTCGGTCCCGTGCCAAAACCATGAATGTGCAAAATTGACCGTTTTGACCTAAGTGCATCCTAAGTCTTGGAATGACCTATATTATTTATTTAGACCACATAAATTAGTCAATACGACTTCTACTTCTTGCAGAGAATATTTAAAGTCACACAAAAACTTCAAATGCGATTATCTCAAAACTGTAATTTTGCACATTCATGGTTTTGGCATGGGACCGACGACTTGATTTATGAATTCGTTTAGCGTCCATAATTGACTACTTTATTGGACACCACTTTATTGGACTCAACTGTCACAGTCCTTTCTCGATTTTGCAATTTTCTTAGTTTCACACCACTTGTTATAGGCCGCATACAAATTTTCATAAGCACTTTTATAGTGGGTAGGAGAGATTCTTTGGCACTAGCGGCTAAATTTTTTACGCTTTCCTCTCCCGAACTATATCCATGTTTTGGATTATTATGACGTTTGTCACAGAACAAACGAAGTAAACAACTTCATTCAGTGAGGTTGCTAAGGTCGCTGATGGTTACTAAGATGGGAAAAGCAAAAGCACACTTATGGTGGGTTTCACAAAGCGTAATCACCGGTGATCCGAGATCAACGGCTTGATTCTCTGATTTTTGAACTGTCAAATCGCATTGATTCTAGATCAACCTCCGATCACCGGTGATTACGCTTTGTGCAACCCACCTTAAATGATTCTTTCTAATAAAGCGACGAATATATTAATTTCCATTTCAGAACATAAAATTTCTACATTGCAGTCAAACATAAAGCATTGTATGCAACTCGTACATAATTAGGCTTATGGACTTGCCCAAATTATTGGCCTCGCTCGGTTTGCTCGCTCTGCCATAAACTTTTGGACTCGTCCATAAAGACCTAATTTATGTAGGTACTTGTTACATAAATAGCTATTATGTAATACAGTGGCGCACCCAGAAATTTCATTCGGGGGGGGGCTGCTCGAGAGTAATCAGGTTTTTACATAAAAAAACTCGAAAACGACGAAAACAATCCACTGATGTAATAAGTATATTCCAAATACCGACTTACCTAATATTCTTTACAAAATTTTCTTGATTCAGGGCATGTTTTATCAATTATTATATAGTGATCTCAAATATGTTTAGGTGCACATATTCTTCCTTGCAAATTTTCAGCCTACTGTATGTGTGCGTATCTACTCAGGTCCTCAGGACATTGGTTCAAGCGAAATTCAATGCCATGTGCGGTTTCTGTCCTCACCGGGCATTTATACCTCCACAATCAGAGTTGGTACAATGAAATTTTTGTTGCCGAATTCCGGCTCCTATCTTCTAAGTTTCATGTCCTATTTTTATTGTGTTATGCTTTGAGATACATCTTCATTGTGAATTATTTTCAGAAGCATATCTCATTGTTCAACAACTATGAGCGAAAATATTTAACAGGAACAATGAAATGGGATTTTGCTTTGATTGATCCACATAACTAGGATTTATTAGGTACATATATCAATTAACAACCTTTGTTTTGACGATCATCAGTTTACTTCGAAGAAATATAATTTGAACGAGGCTTCGCTAAAGTCTTTGACCACACACAACTTAATTTCCGATATTAAAATTCTTGATAAAATCCCAATATACCTACCTACCTACACAGGTGAATATGATGTCGTCACACAGTATTCAAAACACCCCACAATTCACAACAAAAACATTTGAATTAGAATCAAAACATTGAACGATGTTCAAAAAGTCTCTAGCAATTCTGAATTCATCCAAACATCAAGGTATGATAGTAGGTATCCCATTTCTGGTTGTCTGCATGGTAATTCTCTTCTCTCTTTTTCGCGTTCATAGGCTCCTAGCCTGTCGCCTGTGATGATAGTCGTATATTTTGTCTATATTTTTATTCATTTTTATTTTGAATATATTTAGGTAGGTATGGTTATTCTTTAAAGAAAATATTGTCATATTTTTTAAAATATTATCAATTAGGTTTAAATACCTTATCAACAAATATGCTTTATTTGTTCCATTTGATTTTTGTTTGTGTAGTAGGTATGTTTTTTTATTTCGCGAGAATGCGGTTATAAATAGGTAGCCACCATAAATAACATCGAGTTTCATGTGATTTCTGTCTTCACCGGACGTTGATATCTCTACTTTAAATGACTTGTTCAGATATAAATTTATGATTGTTTGATTACGAGGAGGACTTGCTAGCTTTTAATCTATATCGATGTATTACTTCAACCTTTGTGTCATTGATCTGTATAGTTAGTAGTGTAGTTGGTAGCTACCATTTTTAGTAGGTATTTATATTTCTTTAGTTAGTAGGTTTGCAACAAATAATGAAGATGTGATATTAGAAATTATGTCTGTTATTAAACATTTAACATAGTTTATACCGATGAATATTCAAGAAAGATTCTTGCTGATTTGTTAGGAAACACAAATTAAAGTATAAATATTATTATTAAATATGACCCGACTCTGAAGTGCCATCTTGACCACTCAAAAAAAGGACAAACATCCTATCTTCCCAAAAATATGCAAAATGAAATGATCGATTTAATGGCCACCAAAGTTCGGAATAGCATTATTAATGGGATCAAGAAGGCCAATTATTTCACTATTAGGTTCGACTGTACCCCAGAGATATCTCTCACAGAACAAATGAATCAGGTTATACGATATTCAAAGAGAACGTAGTCTGAATATGAGATGAAGGCAAAGACTTATAATACTAAAAATAAAGGAAAGTTTTATTGACTTCTTAGAAGTTGACAAGCTGACATATATATAAAGGAGTCCAATTCAGAATTCTACACTCTCTGAATCTTGTGGGTGTCCATTCGTCTTTATCATGTTCAGAAGCAGTAAATTTATTTGGTGTTGTACAAAAACTGTATTGTTTTTTTGTTAGTTCAACCATACGTTGAACAATTATGAAAAAGTGAACAAAAACAAATTTTGAAGGAAGTAGCCAAACTAGATGGACTAAACATCAAGCTGTTAATGCCTTGCTCAATAATTTACCGGGAGTTGTGAAGGCTGAGGAAGAAATCAAAGAATCCTCACTAGTCGCAGAATACAGGTATGAAGCTGGTCATTTGCTTCATGCTGTGATGGATTTTAGATTCATACTGAACATAACAATTTGGGATAATATTCTGCGAGAGATCCGTATGGTCAACGTGGAAATTCAGAAAGGAGATACATATAGTTATTTCACGTTCATTATCGTTCATGCAAGGTCTTATGAAGATCTTGCAAGGAATGACAGAAAAACTTATTGAAAACTGGATCTCGGAAGCTACACTTCTTTCAGAAGAATTGGATGTGGAGCCAATTCTTAGAAATAAACGTGTTTCCAAGAAGAAAAAGCAGGTTGACGAAATGTGCGATGATGAGTCAAGAACGGAAATTAAGGTTGTTTTCGACAGATTATTGTCAGAAATCATAAAAAGATTAGAAAGCGCAGGGAGTCTGCATACGAATTTCTCATTCCTCAATGGCCATGCCCTTTTAAACATGCAAAAATCTGCAGAAAATGGGACCCTTTTAGCGCAAAAATATTGAAGAGACTTGAATGCAGTTGATTTTTGTTAGGAACTAGCGGTTTTCGAAATGATGCTTCCTGAAATAAGTGAAAGATCGACTTCATTAGACCTGCTACAAATTCTTCACAGGCAAGATCTGAAAGATGCTTTCCTTATAATGTCAGTATAGCTGACATTATATAGAATATAATGCACATTGCCTACCTCGTCTGCAAGATGTGAAAGCAGTTTCAGCAAATTGAAAATAATAAAAAATTATTTGCGTTCCTTAATGAGTCAGAAAAGTCTTTATGGCCTCTCGATCTTAGCTATAGAATACAAAACTGCTTCCGAAACAGATTTCGAGGAGCTGATAGATGCGTTCGCGGAAAGAAAATCACGCCGCGTGATGCTATGGGAAGAAAAAAGTCCGATTTCTTTCCTTGTGATATTTTCCTTATTTTTAGTTCTTATTTTCATTATTCATTAGTATTATTTATTTTTGTTTTTTCTATGAATTCATATATGTACATATTAAACAAATGGGGGGGGGGGCGCAATCATGAATTTTTGCCCCGGTCAGAAAAATCGTAGATCCGGGCCTGCTAGGTATTTGAAATGTTTGGAGATATTGAGAGATTGTCCAATATCCGCATATTCTCTTGAATATGTTTCGTACTGTCTCTATGTTATCGTCACAATGACAGCATTCATTCAATGCTGTACCAGCAACTGCTTTGAGAATTCCTCCTAGATCCAAAATCTGTTGTCAAAGAAATTCTGGAATTTTTTTAGACAATTCTAGTATTTCATATAGTTCTAGTTAAGAGATCTGAACGAAATTTTCCATGAAGCTTAAATATATTGCTCTCCATCTAATCTCCTAACAGATCAAAGCCGGACATGAGCAAAAAAACTTTAAGAGAAAAAAGCCCATACTCAGCTTCTGCCAGCAGCAAAATCAGATGGTCTACAATGAAACTTACCCTAAAAAAGGCCCTAGGTTACGGACGGGTGGACGTACAGAATTGAATTTGATCACGAATTCGTCATAAGTGAACCTTATCATTTGGTATAGCCCCATTTAAGAGGACGAGATCACACATTGTACTATTGTAGATAATGTATTAAAGATGAGTTTTTGAAATTGGTGGTCTGAAAATAATGTATTCTAAACGATCATTATCTAGCTATAACGCTGTAGGTATCCTCGCCTATACAATAAAACATTCTTAATATTCTCGAGAATAATAAATGCGACAAAACACCAAGAAGTAGGATATAATACGTAAGAATACACCTAGTATTTGTATTAGCCTCGGGATATAAGATTGATTAGAAAGATGGCTCTGGCATGATGAAATTATTCCTTGAAATATATGTGTTTTCTGTTGCGACTAGTTGCATAATAATCACAGCCTTGTATTTCCATCATATTGTTATGTGGATATAATTCGATAACAAATACTGCTGTCACTACTTCGACAATGATTTGTTATGCTCGGTAATGCGTGTATGATGCAGCCTTTAGATAAGTGGAGAAAACAACTCAAATTGAAAAATACCCATTCATATTCTTATACCTCGTTACACCTGTAGGTACTTGTAGTCCATTACTTTCAATAATCTAACGGGTTTACCAATAAAGACGGTATGTTTTTGAAATATCAAGACTTCGGTTTCGAGGATACAACATATTATACATATTTTGAACAACATTTTCAAATCGGTTCAACGGTGTGCAACCGCTCGCCTCCTTCAAAATCAGCTTGAGCAAACTCATGAGGTGCAAATTGGCACTCAGACAATAAGAAATCGCCTCAGAGAATATGATTTAAGGCCTCGTGTCGCGGCAAGAGGCCCACCCCAGCCCTTCGAAGGACGCGTTTGGATTCTGCGAGAGAGCATATCTATTGGGAAGAGGCCGATTGGGAAAGAGTTCTCTTCACAGATGTTTCTAGAATCTGCCTCTACCATTGTGATCGACGTTCCCTTGTATACAGACGTCCTCATGAAAGATATGCTCAGTGCAATTTCCTGAATAGTACTGGTTTCGGAGGAGGATCGATTATGGTATAGGGTGGAATATCTTTGACTGCTCACACAGACCTAGTGGTCGTTCATAATGGAGCTATGAATGCTGATAAGTATATAAGGAACATTCTCGAAGAGCATACATTGGTGAAAATTTCATTTTTATGGACGATAATGCCAGACCCCATCGTGCGCGCATCGTTCAGGAGTACCTTGAAGAGGTTGAAGTCTCTCGAATGGAATTGACAGCAAGAAGTCCAGATCTCAATCCGATTGAGCAGGTTTGGGACAATCTCAATAGAAGGCTGAGAAGTTCAGAAAATCATCCAGCTACTCTTAATGACTTAGGAATCCAACTCGGAGAAATCTGGGAAGGACTAGATCAGAACATTTTAAGATTACTCATTTTGAGTATGAACCGTCTTTGCCGAGCTGTAATTAACGCAAGGGGTGGAAATACCAAGTATTAAATCACCTATCAGCATTTCAGTATTTTGAAAATTGTTCATTTCTCTTCATTCACATAAGATTCGGTGAAATCCTGAATTTTTCTTTCATTTAATGTGTCTTGTTTCGTTCAAAACCTTCCCGAGAGAACATGAAAAATAAGTTATAAAGTCAATGTAGAGTTAGTTAACTTTCATTAAAATTTAGATTTTCAGAATGTGCGTTAATTTTTTTGCGCAGTGTTTAATTAGGTATGTGATTGATTATACAGGGTGTTTCACCATAAACTGGACAAAAATATATAGCCGTGTAGTTGACACCGAGAAAGTCATTTTTGCCTTATGACATATACCCCGTTTTCGACGCATAAGCGAGATACAGGGTGTTTAATGTCAACTTTGAGCAATATTCTGATAACTGTTGTGAGTTACGCGTGATATTTGAAATAACGGTTTCTAGTCACATTTTAGTATTTTTGAGGGCTCAATTGAATTGTGGTGTAGAATTTCACGAAAAAAAATTCAATATGGCGGAAAACCTGCAAAGTTGGAATTTTTTTTCTCGGTTGCTAATTTGGAAAGCATAATCTCAACGTACTCGATTTTCTAAGATTTTCCGTAAAAAAAATTTTCAAAATTCGAACTCAACTTTTTTTTTACATGTCTTCAGTGAAAAAAAAATTTCGGCCAAAATTTTTGGAATTTTTCATGGTTGAACTATCTTCAATTCTGAATACTTGGGTGAAAACAGAATGAAAAAATATCAATTGGTTTTCTTTTTGTAGCCTTCCGAAGATTACGCTCGGTGTACTTTCTTAATTTTTATTTGAGAAACCGGAGGCCGTACGGAGGTCAAAATTGTGCTGATGGGCTGCCAGAATGATCTGGATAAAAATATGAAATTATAAACCAAAAAAATTTTTTTCAAAAAATTTTGGTAGGAATCGAACTCTACGAGTATGAATTGGATTAATTCTAATCCTATGAATCTCCGTTACCAAAGCAACACTAGTTAATCGAGAGTGTAGAGTTCGAACCTTAACAGAGTTTTTTGAAAAAATAAAAAAAAATAAATTTTTTTTTTAAATTTTTTTTTATTTTTTCGAAAAATTTTTTTTTTTCGTTATAATTTCATATTTCAATCTGGGTCATTCTGGCAGCCCAGCAGCACAATTTTGACCTCCGTACGGCCTCCAGTTTCTCAAATAAAAATTAGGAAAGTACATCTAGCGTAATCTTCGGAAGGCTACAAAAAGAAAACCAATTGATATTTTTTCATTCTGTTTCCACCCGAGTATTCAGAATCAAAGATTGTTCAACCATGGAAAATTCCAAAAATTTTGGGCGAAATTTTTTTTTCACTGAAGACATGTAAAAAAAAAGTTGAGTTCGAAATTTGAAAAAATTTTTTCACGGAAAATCTTAGAAAATCGAGTACGTTGAGATTATGCTTTCCAAATTGGCAACCGGGAAAAAAAAATTCCGACTTTGCAGGTTTTCCGCCATTTTGAATTTTTTTTTGCAAAATTCTACACCACAATTCAATTGAGCCCTCAAAAATGCTAAGATGTGACCAGGAACCGTTATTTCAAATATCACGCGTAACTCACAACAGTTATCAGAATATTGCTCAAAGTTGACATTAAGCACCCTGTATCTCGATTATGCGTCGAAAACGGGGTATATGTCATAAGGCAAAAATGACTTTCTCTGTGTCAACTACACGGCTATATATGTTTGTCCAGTTTATGGTGAAACACCCTGTATATGATTTGTGTGAAATTCGAGAATTAGAAATTGTTTGAACAACCATCAAGGGTTTATTGTCGACCCCAACAATTCCGCCAGTGATCAAGGATATTACAAGGGGAATGAATTAAGGCTCATTCAATTCAAATTCAATGTAAAAAAAAACAAAAATGCGTCCTATTCTTATTCATCGGGAAGTGCACCTCAGGAAGACAAACCGAGTAAAGAGGAATGACGTAAGAGAAAAAATTACTTACACATTATAAACTAAGACAGAGAGTCGTTGGAAGAATCGGAGACACAGAGAGGACCATGAAACGAAGCCGAAGCCCCGTACAAGTACGTAATGGAATTAAAAATGATGAAAAGCACAATTAGCAGATTTCTAAAAAAGTTTAAGGCTAATGACACATCGCCACAAAACACCTTGGCAACGTTTCGTTGCCTGCACACACAGTGCCTTATTTGAAATCGCATAAATACTAGAGACATTACTTTACGTTTGCGGGGCTTTTTTGTGAAGCTCGTTCGTTCCGGACTGATAAATTCCGAAAAGAGCTTTCTATACTCGAGCGAAAAAGGATTCGGATATCTTTATTCAAATTCTATTTGACGGCATTTCAATGTTCGAAGCGACATTACAAATTACAACTTTTATAAAAGACACTCGAATGAGTTATACACTAGGAGTCATTCATCGAAACACAATATACAAAAGTCTTGGCCCCCATAGGTTTCTCAAGAAATAAACAGTCCATGTTCTGGAAATGAGATGAATATTTCCTGCAATATACAGGGTGTTCCTAAATTGAACGTACAAATGAAAAGGTGAGAGGGGTAAGTTGAAGAAAAAAAAGTCCCATAAACATGGGGTCGCAAACGTTTCGTTTTCGAGATACAGAGTGTTGAACTTTTAATTTGTTTCAAACTTTTTTCTTATAGTATCTATACTTTACATTGAATGTTCGGTTGCCGTACCCCTCTTATTATCTTTGAACTAAAAATGACTGGTGCAAGCTACGTAGAAACATTGGCGGATCCATACAGTTTTTCAGAAGGGGGGCAATGAATTTTTTCAGGGGGAGCAATCACTAGATAGAAATTTTTGACAAACTTTATAGGACTACTAATAAAGGGATTATTGTCCATTTCGAGGTTCAAGGAAGGGGGACATGAGTTTGAAATTTTTTAATTTTTTTCTCATAGTATCTGCATTTCACAATTCAACTGGAATTAGGCATACAAATTAAAATTTAGAGTCCTCACCATGTGATATTCTCGGGTTCAACCCTGGATTGACTCAACCGGTGAATATAGCTCCGTTTGAGATTTGAACCGAGGATTGAAACGTTCGACGTTTCTAGATGGCCGACAACTAACCTCACTTTATGTTGAAAACAAAATATTTTGTTTGGGCACATTGAAGTTGCTTGGAATGAAAATATTATATGATATTATATTGATAGAATCCCTGATAATAATCACAGTCTTCTGTAGGATTGCTATGTATTAATAATTCATCTTTGGTGTTTGGAAAATATTCCTAAATTGAAACTGAATTTTTGTGCCTTATCTTCGAGGGATAGAACTGCCAGGTTCCTGTGCGAATATAATATCGAAAATGACTCTAGTTATGATAATTATGAAATAACTGCAAGGCATTCAAAAGATAGTAACGATAGTGAATAAGAAAGATACCAATCGAATGATTTCACATTTCCTTTCGACCACTTCGAAGATGGCACGAATAAGAGATTCTGGTCAAATAAAGAAACTCTTTTATCGGGTGGATGAAATTACTCTGAATAAGCTGAATCTTTCCAGAGTTGTTAACATTTTCGATGATTTTTGTGGTATACATAAATCAACATCAGAAAAAAGTCAGAAAGTTGTGAAATGTCTATAACTTTTGACATTATCAAAATGTATTCTAGTGCTCATTTTATCATTCTATCAAAATGCCAAGCAATCAACAGGAAAAGCAACTAACAAGGGGAAGGTTGTATTGACTGTCGAAATTTCAATGTATTAGAACCGTGTTGCTGGAGCTCACTCACCGTTCTAGTAGGATTTCTTGATTATTATTACATAGTACAGTTGCATGATTATTTTAATGAGTTGTGAAAATGCTGAATGCTACAGATTTTCGTCAAATTTCCAAGTAGCTAAGCTTATAAATTTCACTTATAAATTTTGTAATTCCCATAATAGAAATTTTTTAATATACTCTAAAAAAATGATTGATGACACCGATCACATCTCGCAGATCAATGGATGATCAATTATTCAATGAAGCTCACATATGAACTTTGAATTCAATTTGAAGACTCTCTGATGTGTAAAAGAACATTTCCCATTCTTTTATTCGGGATCTGATTACATTTGAAAACAACTATTATTTTTGTGACTTGCGGAGTCCTGCATAATATTGCTAGACTGATTCTGTTCATGACTCTCAACCTGAATAGTTAATGATAAATGCTATCTTCAAATTTAATGTGTATTTCATGTACTCAATCAAACAAGATCAAGCATGATTTGTTCCTATAACTACATCCTTGTACGACTAAATATTAATGCAATTTCATTGGATGTTTTGTATTGTCCTAGCTTTTATTTGGTTACTTGGCATAAGAGTTTGAGATAAGACTTTTCAGAATATCAAAATAGTACAAACTTAGAACATTCGAGTCAAAGAAGTTGACAAAAGTGATAAAGACTAGAGCGTATTTGGCAATAGTTTCGAGTGGAAAAAATTCGTACGAAGTCTGTCCTCATTTCATAATTTACAAATTTTTTTATTACATAATTGGTTTCGATGTAGGAAATCAGATTTCTCTAAATTCTCTGCCGTGACCGTCAAAAAACACGGGAATATTCGAATTAGCTCTTTTATCTTTATTATATTACGATTATTGAATTTATCCAAACATGGTATAAAAAAAAACGTGCCAAAATACTTCGAGAAATAAGATTCAGGTTAGCCAACCCAAAAAAAGCGATCTCAATCCGAGGTTGTTCAACCGAAGCTGCAAAGATGTTATAATACCGAACTTTTTTCAACCGAGGGTTAACTTCCAATCTTCGTTTGAGTAACCTCGGATTGAACCTGCCCTTTATAAAACCGGCCCTACATCACGCATACATAGACCATTTAACACAACTTACGATTGTCCGCTAACCAGTAGTATTCTTAATAATGGCCTTATTTTACCTCAGTAACTTATCATCTTACGAAAAATCCGAAAGAAAGTACGTAACTTCTTCAACGAAATTTTGTTCATTGTCTTAATTCAAGAAATTTGCGAATTAGGACAAGCACTCCGCCACTCCTCCAATCCGATGATTATAAATCAGGAAAATAAACAATCGGATTATAAACCGGATTCAGATGCCCCTCGCTGTCTCATTTGTGCAACATCATGTTGAGCCAAGTAGAACATATGTATATTCACACCGAATCAATTCCCTATTAAACAGAGCATTTCAGGCGGTCGTCACCTCATAAACCTGAAAAATGACATTGTAACATCAAAGTTGCCATATAGCATTCAACGGGATTTTCAAGGATTAGCATAAATATAAACGAGAGCTCATAAGAATCACAGTCATACTTTTTAATATATTTATTACATATTCATAAGACAAGTTGAGCAATTTGTACAAATTGGATATGAATCATTCTTTACATAACTAACAGTCTTTAATAGAGGCGAGTTGCGCATTATTCGCATAGAGATACCGTCGTCCATCTATGGCGTACGTGTGTGAGATGAGATTGAAGATAATGTATGCGTTCCATTCTATCATTTTGAAAGAGTGCTCTTTCTCCTCTATCTAGAAGCTTGCTACGTGGATCGAATCCGCAAAAAGCCTGAATTATCGATCCCAATTGACTCTTTCATTAACTGTCCTGATAATCGAAACGGATTGAAGGACAAAGATTCAGAATCCTTATTAATGAATGTTCATGGTGATTTCATAGAAAATACATAGCCTGAAACGAAATAACGAAGAAAATGAAAAAACAAAAACAGAAATGGGAAATAAGAATAATACATTTGTCGATATACCATACAGGGCGTGGCGTGATGAAAGGATAGTATGGTACCTGCGGATAGAGAACTTTGTGGATTTTCAGAAAATATATGTTTTATGTGTCAGTAAAAGCCCCGCGATTTTCGAGATATTCAACATAATATATCTGGAAGTGTATGAATCACTTTAATCATTATCTCCTTTCAGGAACAAAAAAAAAAGAAATCAGATCATCTGAATTTTTCATGCTTATCGCAGTTTTTATGGAAGAATATCATTATTTGGTCTGTCGAATACATCAGTGTTTAACGAGAATCAATAAGTGTGGTAGCAGTTTATGTTCCAGTTTTGTAGATTGAGAGTATTCATAGACATTAGATATATCACTATATCACGAGGGAAATATTTCCAATGAAGGAACGGGTAAGATATAATTGATTCTATGGATTAGAGGAAATTATTATTCATTTTCATTCATTCACTTTGATGATTTGTATCGAGAAATCGTTTGTCCACTCGAAGAACATTTTTCAAAGTATTATGAAAACATAACATTAAAATTTTCAGAAGTCCGTCATGACACCGATTGACAATCAATGAGAGCTTTAAGTGAAAAAATCTCTATTTATCACATATAACTCCCAAATTATCGAATTTAGAATCATAATCATTCTCGAAGACTATAATTATTTTTTTGTGAACTCTAACGCAATCTGAAAAAATTGGGTTAACAAAAGTTATGGTCAAATTCTGATCACAATTTCTTACCTAATTTTGGAAATGTGGAGATTACGTTGGAGATATTGATACCTAATGAGAATGATATACAGAGTGTAAGAGTCAAATGGAATTAATTCGATAGCGAATAAATGAGGACGTGTTGGGAAAAACGCTCGGACACGTCGATTTGTAATTTTAAATGCGCATATTTTCCGAGAAAATAATATTATATAGGGTGTTCCATGTGAACGTGGACAATACCAACTTTCTTATTTCAAATGCGACACCCTCTATATTATTTATTTTTTGGATTCTTCAGAGAATTCTAGACACAATTCATGCACAATGTCCTATACCTATCTTTAACTATTTCGGAAGTATTTTCAGATTTATTGCAAAAATCAACGTTTTAAATAAAAATTATTTTATTTCCCAAATTCGGTACATTACACTTAAAACCTGATGAGTAATACTGATTATTTCTTAATTATTGAAAAGAAACAAAAAAAAAATGTTAATGTCAATGTAGGAAATGTTTAAAATGCTCGCCGCGAACGTCTTGGCAACATGCTAATCTGGTGTAGAATTGTCTTCTAACGTTACTCAACATTTCAGGCGTTTTTGCTTACTTTCTTCATATCAAGAGGTCAATGGGAAATAAGTATATTGAGTGTAATGTGAATTTGTGAAATAAATTAATTTTCATTAAAAATGTTAATTTTTGTAAAAAATCTGAGAACACTCAATATTTCCGAAAAAGTTGAAGACAGGTAAAGGACATTGTACATGAATTATGTCTAGAATTTTCTGAAGAATCCAAAAAATAAATAATATACAGGGGTTGCATTTGAAATAATAAAGTTGGTATTGGCCACGGTCGCATGGAACACTCTATATAATTTTGTTTTCTTGAAAAATATGCGCATTTAAAATTACAAATCGACGTGTCCGAGCGTTTTTCCTAACACCCCCTCATTTATTCGTTATCGAATTTAATCCATTTGGCTGTTACACTCTGTATGTACATAACAGTGATATCGCATATGCCCATTTTCTTCAGTTTTTTCTGAATATTTTGATAACTATTTGGACTAACGCAACAGTTGGAACAAAAGTCATTTGAAATTGAAAACTTAATCATATTAGAGAACAGAAAAATTACAGAATTTTTGAGGAAATGAATTTTTATTCAAGAACTGAAGACCAAAAATATTTTGCTGAACAGAGAATTCCGAACAATCTCATAATCCAAATTTTCTGATTTCAATTAGGCTAGTTGGCGCTAGAAGGTCTTCATTTCTGAGATACAGGGTGCCTATCGATTTAGTTTATTTCGACTTGGGGCCTATAAATTTCATCGATTCAACTATCAAAATATGCATGCTTTTGCTTGGGAAATAGTTGAATGCAAGATAATATTATGCATGAAACTATTTGCCAGAAAGCTAAATCCTTGCAAAATATTTACAGATCGAGTGGTTTGTGGTGGGTTCATTTTTTTGCTTTATTTCTCAGAAGCAGAAGCCGAAATAACAATGATTGCATGTGAAGATATCAAATTCAAGCATATTTTCATCGACTTAAATCAAAGGACCCCGCACTTTTACTACGGGAAATGGCGTTCCGTCAAATTTTCTCAAATTTTGGTATAATGTAGTACTCGACATACTGATCAAAAGTGTCCATGGCCCCAACTCAATCCTATGACTAGTTTTTGAGATACAGGGCGTTGAAGTTGAGAATTACCCACTTTTACTACGCCCGTATCTCGGAAAAGAATCGAATGAACTTCAATTTTTCTCAAGAAACATTTTATTACATCCCCAAGGAGCAAGCATATAGAGGAATATGACCGAAAATCGTTACAAATACAGGGTTATCCATAATTGAATGCATGCCCGATTTTGAAAGTATAAAATATGTCAGTTCCAGAGCGAGAACGTTCGCAAAATGAACTATTACACTAGATATGTTGTTGTTACATCGAAAAAGTCTGAAATACCCAGGATTTATACTGGGTGATCAATTATTATAGAAACTATTCTCAAGGAAGGTTAAATGGACACCCTGTATTTATGGGTTGATTCATGGTGTTTGTTTAATGTTTTTAGAACATATCATCATGGACTTCAAAGAATACAGGGTGATTCAGTCATGAAATGAACTTTGAACCTCACGAAAATACCCAAAAACCACCTCTTTTTTTCATCACCCTCTATCTCAAGATTAAATCCGAGGAGGTGGGAGTTTTCTTTCACCACTGTACTTGATGTGAAAACATCAATACGGCTGAGAGTTTTTATCCACTTCCTATGACCAGATTTTTTTTTATGTGATATGAAAATTATTTATTTATGTTATTCTATTCTTATTCCAGCTAAAAATCTGGTCATAGGAAGTGGATAAAAACTCTCAGCCGTATTGATGTTTTTATATCAAGTACAGTGGTGAAAGAAAACTCCCACCTCCTCGGATTCCATCTTGAGATAGAGGCTGATGAAAAAAAGAGGTGGTTTTTGGGTATTTTCGTGAGGTTCAAAGTTCATTTCATGACTGAATCACCCTGTATTCTTTGAAGTCCATGATGATATGTTCTAAAAACATTAAACAAACACCTTGAATCAACCCATAAATACAGGGTGTCCATTTAACCTTCCTTGAGACTAGTTTCTATAATAATGGATCACCCAGTATAAATTCTGGGTATTTCAGACTTTTTCGATGTAACAACAACATATCTAGTGTAATAGTTCATTTTGCGAACGTTCTCGCTCTGGAACTGACATATTTTATACTTTCAAAATCGGGCATGCATTCAATTATGGATAACCCTGTATTTGTAACGATTTTCGTTCATATTCCTCTATATGCTTGCTCCTTGGGGATGTAATGAAATGTTTCTTGAGAAAAATTGAAGTTCATTCGATTCTGTTCCGAGATACGGGCGTAGTAAAAGTGGCTAATTCTCAACTTCAACGCCCTGTATCTCAAAAACTAGTCATAGGATTGAGTTGGGGCCATGGACACTTTTGATCAGTATGTCGAGTACTACATTATACCAAAATTTTAGAAAATTTGACGGAACGCCATTTCCCGTAGTAAAAGTGCGGGGTCCTTTAGTTTTTACTGAAAGATTGCTCTATTGGGTTATTCAAACGATTAAGAAATTAACGTCGTTTTCATTTAATAAAGTTGCCAAGAATTGTGAGAATAAGTGATAAACGCAAAATGAAAGCCAATAATAAAGAACGCGAAAATTTAATCGCCATCAATAGGTCATTTATTCATTTGGAATATGGTGGTTTCTGATTGATTTATTTCAAAATCAAGAACTAATAACCTTTTCCGCCGGAATCGAAATGAGAAATCAGTTTAATGTATAGGTACGGAATCGACCAAAGATGACCCCTATTAATGCTCGATTTCCTGTTAAGGGTCTACATCCCTGAAAAAAAGGGAGTCGATTTCTTTTTCTGATTGATGAAGGGATGTTTGAATATATGAAGATAAAAATAATAAAAAAAATATTTTATAAGTATCAAATGAATGAAAAGGATATTCCCTATCATTTTTGGTTATTCTGTAACATTTCCACCATCAAAACGAACAAATATTTTTGTGTTTTTTCATTTCAGTACCTATTGAAGTCTATCATTTAGTTAATAAAATGTCTATCTCGTTTTTCTTTTAGAATTTACCTTTCTTTGTGAATAATATTACAACAATATTTCCCTGAATTTTTCTATTCGAAATGATAAATATCCATTTGTATCAACGACAATTTATTAAGGATTGTTTTAGCCGTCGATTTGTGAAAATAATTTTTTTCTCACAATTGTGGATTCTAACGTGGAATTGAATTTCTTTTGAATGACACGCCCCGCAAATATCTCTTCCCAGATGACTGGTGAAGGAAAGAGAAAGTATTATACCAAATTATACAGGCAGTGTGATATCTAGTTCAGGGTAGATTTGCTTGTTATATTCCCTGCGTCCCAACATTTGTTCTATATTAAGCTGAATAATCCAATAAATAAAAATTAATGCACTGCACTGCCATCTGGCGGTATACGTTTCTTATTTTGAAGGCGAAAGACTCTTAAACTGAAAACGTAACTAGTAGCACTGAGCAAATAAATAAATAAAATAAATTTATTTCGAAAAAATGCTCGGACACGTCGATTTTTGTTTCGAGGGGGACAACTTGTAAGGTCAAATTCACAACTATATCGCTTCAACCCTTAGTGTTAAAACGCCAACCCCTAAATTTTGAACAGGAAAGATAGGGTGAGTGATACCTCTTTTGAAATGTCCTTTTATCCTGATTTCAGGATATTGATTTTTTTTTCATTTGATTCATTGATTCTTGAGATATTGACATTTGAAGTTGAAACAAAGATGGTATTGTCGTCAAGCAAGGTGTCTGAATCAATCGAATTTATTATTCATTCATTCTGTAGATTTGATGAAACTCCATAACTGCCATACACCAGACATCAAAATACAAAGTTAATATTTTAACAATGAATAATTAGTCAAATAATTGATGAATTCACATAGCATGGTTAGCGGAATGAATGGTACTGTACGAAATTCAAAATTGAATATCTCAAAAACGAATGCGTAAAATGAGAAAAAAATTACTACGCTGGATTCATGATAAAAAGGCCTTTCAAATAAGGTATCACGCACCCTATCTTTCCTATTCAAAATTTAGGGGTTGGTGTTCTAACACTAAGGGTTGAAGCGATATAGTTGTGAATTTGACCTTACAAGTTGTCCCCCTCGAAACAAAAATCGACGTGTCCGAGCATTTTTTCGAAATAAATTTATTCCGCCCGTTATCTCGTCTGTTTCGTTTTGAAAAGCCCACCCTGTATTGACCGGACTACAAAGCAAGGTGATAAATTGTGATTCCTTTTACGCATCTTCACATTTCGTCTAGCCTTGAGCACTTCCTTAAGCAGAAACCGTATTTCCACCGTCAACAAGTGAAAACATATTCAAATTTCTCTTGGGTAAAATCTAGGAAGATGTACTTTCCACTGAAAAAGTCGCATCACGATTTATGCCTATAATCAAATGGTAAAACGTTTCAACGGCTATAAATCCGACAGTTTCATTTAAATGGCACCGCTCTTGATCATAATCGAAAACGGCTTCTACGGTTTCAAAATGTTCGCCTATGATTGGAAGTGAATAATGTGGAACATCGCATGATAATGAATTTTGCGTCCTTATACGCATTCTTTTCAAACGTATTACTGCCATAATCAATAGGCCGTTTCAAACACCAATGCACTTAAATAGAAGGCGGTATGTAGACAACACCGCGTTGAAGATGACCAGAAGGAAAATGGTAACTATTCGTCTCATGACCATTAGAGAAGAGCAGTCGGTTTAAAATGTCACTCACAGAGCCGCCTGTGTCGTTAATGTTGTTCTGCGGTGATCTGCCTTAATTAAGTGTCTCGTGCAGATATTTCACGCATAGATGATACTTCTATGGCACAGCCGCGTTGTCCTCCGAAGCAGCCTGGGACAGTTACTATCGCTACAAGGAACTTCACTAAACGCCGCCGTTGTATCTGTGAATACCGGGAAGATAGAAGTTTCCGCACTGCTTCCATTCAAGCAGCATACCGCAGAGCATCATTTGATACACTTTTTACCATCAGCAAGCCAAATATGGCTCGCTAGAGATCATCTTTTCGTGCCTTCGAGCTTCTGATAAAGCTTCTTACGAAAAGTATTTTTATGCCATTTAACGGGGCATTCCTGCACGGCAATGCCTGGGGATATGAGCATTTTTGATTGTTCACTACTTTCATTCATGTTTATGGATTCCTTCTACGTTTTATGACATTTGGGCCCTGATAAACGGCTCGCTACTGAGGTGGATCAATTGTAAAATTGAGTTTGTTACCAAGTATTATTCAAATAAAATCTATCAGGAAGTATATCATGAATATCTTTTGCGGGTGTAAAGCAGCAATCAGCACCTACCGGGCATATAGTCGCTTATTGTCCATCAAACCAGGCGATATTAAAGGGTGTTTCAATAAAAGCGCAAGATTTCAGTGTTCAATAACAAATGGTTTTCTGTAACGAAGTATTGAAATGAGTGAATATACATTTGGGAATCACACTCCATTAACTTTTATAAAATATGCCGGTTGGCTATGACATTCTGACACATTTCACCGTGTATATTTCGAAAATGTTAGATTATAGTCTTTTTTCTGTCAGATAACTGAGCAACGTTGTCCTCTATACATAGAGGTCCAGGTCGTAGTAATTACGTATTTATAAAAATGTTCATTCACTTTGGGAAAATGATGAATTAGAGGAAATATTGAATGAATTCAATAATTCCAAAGACCAGGCGAATGTTGAAGAAACTTTTTTCTCTGCTAATACTGGATATACACTGCGCAAAAAAATTAATGCACATTATGGAAATCTCAAATTTATTCTACAACTGAAGGTGTTCTCAATGATACCTAATTATTTTTATCAGAATTATGCATGCATATGTTATCCACTTTCAACGTTTTTCTTCAATACAGATGTTTTCTCCCAGCAGGAATAAAAAAAGATGATATTATCAGATTTTGAATGTTTTGGCTCCATTCTAAAATCAGTTGTTCTCGATCAATTCTAGTGATCAATAGTTCTTCTTTCGTTTGATTTTCTACACTCGATCGCTATGCAACGCGAAATACGCAATTTGACCCAAGAGGAATGTGCTTAAGCGGTAGTTTTGCGAGAAGAAGGGTGGACATACACAAGAATTGCAGAAAGGTTTGGAGTTTCCCATACAAGTGTGTCCAGAATGTTGCAGCGATTCAGGGAGACAGGTATGAATGTCCGAAGACCTGGACAGGGTAGACCACGGGTCATGGGCGCCCGCAGAAACTTTTCTCAGGGGGGGCCAAAATTTTTCTCAGAGGGGGCAAAATATAAAAAACATTGAAATTTTGAGGGTGTTAAGCTGAAAAACGATAAGGCCATACAAATCTCAGGGGGGGCCGTGGCCCCCCCTGCCCCCCCCCCCCCCCTGCGGGCGCCCATGCCACGGGTAACAACTGCCATTCAAGAACGTTACTTGAGAGTTTCTTCGTTGAGACAACGGTTTGCAACCGCTCGCCTCCTTCAAAATCAGCTTGAGCAAACTCATGAGGTGAAAATTAGCACTCAGACAATAAGAAATCGCCTCAGAGAATATGATTTAAGGCCTCGTGTCGCGGCAAGAGGCCCAGCTCTTACCCCAGCCCATCGAAGGGCGCGTTTGGATTTTGCGAGAGAGCATATCCATTGGGAAGAGGCCGATTGGAAAAGAGTTCTCTTCACAGATGAGTCTAGATTCTGCCTCTACCATTGTGATCGACGTTCCCTTGTATACAGACGTCCACATGAAAGATATGCAATTTCCTGAATACTACTGGTTTCGGGGGAGGATCGATTATGGTATGGGGTGGAATATCTTTGACTGCTCGCACAGACCTAGTGGTCGTTGATAATGGAGCTATGAATGCTGATAAGTATATAAGGAACATTCTTGAAGAGCATGTAGTGCCATTTGCCCCATACATTGGTGAAAATTTCATTTTTATGGACTCTTAAAGACTTAGGAATCCAACTCGGATAAATCTGGGAAGGATTAGATCAGAACATTTTAAGATCACTCATTTTGAGTATGAACCGTCGTTGCTGAGCTGTAATTAACGCAAGGGGTGGAAACACCAAGTCTAGTTAAATCACTTATCAGCATTTCAGTATTTTGAAAATTGTTCATTTCTCTTCTTTCACATAAGATTCGGTGAAATCCTGAATTTTTCTTCCATTTAATGTGTCTTGTTTCGTTCAAAACCTTCCCGAGAGAACATAAAAAATAAGTTATAAAGTCAATGTAGAGTCAACTTTCATTAAAATTGAGATTCAATTATGCTATTTTCTTGTACGGAAATCAAGAATCGAGTGTTGAAATTTTAGTGAAAAATAATGGATCGTTTCTTTGTGATAGTTCATTCGAAAAATAAATAAAAGTACTCGAATAACCCGACTGAAAAACTTCTAAACGAACAGACGGACCTATGGAATTCCCCACATTTCAAAATTCTCGAGAAAGAAGCATACATAAGACATTGATTCCGTATTGAATAACATGTTGATTAGGTACAAATTATCAGGGTTCCTATCAGAATAAGCAGATTTCAATTCTACATAGCACTTCCTGGTAATTTATCTCTGCCTCCTCAAAACCACCTTCGGGTTTTCAGTTTCCAAGCGTGATGATTATTTGGAGATTGATACTTTTGATAGTCGACATTAGCATTGGCAACGTCTCTGAGAATTATTTTGACATTGCCGATATTTCTCGAGTGCCAACCTGCGTCAGTCTTAAATAAAAAACGTTGATAAACCTAAATCTTAGCCTACCGCGGGATACTTTACATCAAAACCACATGTCATCAAGATCAATAGTTTCCAAATGAGGCACGAAAAACTGTGTTTTTATAGCACGCGTTGTTCTACAGTGTAAAGCTCCATGTTTACATACTCCCATTCATTTGTCAACTTTCTATCTGTCACTGTCAAACATGACGCACAATTCAGATCTTGCGCTCTTATTGAAACACCCTTCAAATAAAGTGAATATAAAAAGCTTATATCCTTTACTTAGGTATTTATATTCTTTCATCAAAATTTTCATAATGACTGGTTCACAATGAAGAAGATATGTATTTTCAGATGAACCAGCTGTGCAAGGTATGCGGGGAACCTGCGGCAGGTTTCCACTTCGGAGCATTCACCTGCGAGGGATGCAAGGTTAGTAGTCACAACAAAATATTATCCTCATTGATAGTAAGTTACGAAAAAAGTATTAGTTCGAATAAATTAATTCTTCGGATTATTATACTGGAATTGAAGCAATAAAATTAATGAAAACTAAAGTACATATTGATATAGTGATATTGATATACATATTGCTTATCCTGATTGACCTGATTACTCCTAGATCTCCTGTGGAGATCCCTTTGAAGTTACAAGCTGCGAAGCTTGTAACTTGTGCCGAGTTCGGAGTAAGCAGTTGTGTTCTGTGTAGGCTTTGTGACTGTGTTCTTACGCCACCTTAGGCACAGCACTGTTAATTTTTGACCCAACAGTGAGAATGGTGGCCCCTACCGAGACTAGAAAATTTCTCTCCTAGCTCGGGATTGAACTTCCGACCTTTGGGTCATAATTCCAACGCTCTACCACTGAGCCAGGGGCACTTCATATTGACCATGATCATCATTGAGCTACGTCATTTTAGCATAATTATTATTTCTTCCATTAATTGTGTTAAACAGGTTAGTTTGGGCTAGGTAAGAGATTATCGAGGAGATTCTGTAACGAATGTTCAGAAAGCTACCTTCAGTAGTCTTCTATAATGTATCCGAGCTGTCCCCCGCCCCCTGCACCCCCTGGGGACGCCCATGAAGGACTCCCTCAACAATTCCCTCAACCCTCAGTAGAAAGCCCTCAAAGCTTAGACTATCGACTATGGTCTAAGAGAAAGCCAAAACCATCTTCTATTCTCGAGAGCGCTTACCAAGTATTCATAAAAAATGTTTCAGCAATATTAATCCACGCCCATGTGTACCGATACGTTAGTTTCCAAGCAGATTTACCGGATTGAATTAAATTCGAGCATGGAGTCACAATAAAGGACGAGAAGCTTCGACTTGCTCGAGTGGGCTGAGCATGAGAATTGGGTTACCAGAAGTGAATAACTACCTCGACATGATTTTATGCGCCTTTGATATCATGATTGCTGAATCATAAATTCTGTTTTATTTTCTTGAAAACATGAACTGCCGGAATACGGTACAGTCATCCCATATATTTAGTCAGGTCGGCTAAAATTCAAAGGTTAAGAACCAGGTTCTGATTACCTTCATTTGCGAAAAACGTTAGTTCGATCTTTTTAGGTGATGACACGATTGGTGAATAATTTTCATTTGAAGGGGAAGTGTAAACTGAGCGGAATGACGATATTGTTCTTCTTTTAAAAATTTTTCTAGGAAAAATGGACAAAAAAAAATTTCAGTTCAGAATATCCTCACTGCCTTGGAGCGAAATAGCGATATTGTTCATCTTTAAAAAAATTTCTAGGAAAACTGGACGTGTGCCAAAAAAAAATGAAAACGCTCCACTAATGAAAACTCATGATAGAACCTGAAGCAGGTAGCGAATTTTTGAAAACGGAATGTACAGGATGTTTTTTCAACCTGCAAATTTAATCTGAACTTATCACAATTCCCACCCTGTATTTTTAGTGTTAGAATTATTGAAAGTAGACAATCATATCGTTCTACACTGAAAATTCCATCAATACTGATCAAGCCATACCAAAGTTATGAATACAAGAAAAATGGGTCGAATTTTCAGATCATGGATTTTTCATTTTTTGAGAAACCTAAGAGGGCCAAGACTTTTGACGATGTGTGTATTAACTGTGTATTAAACAATTCTGATGAAAAGACTATCACTTACTGTTCACCTCGGGATGAGATTTCAAATAATTGGCTTGCCACCTATTCAAATTAATGAAAAAAGTTGATCGCTGTTGATACGAGGATGCCAATCGAAGTAAACAAATAAATTCATGAAGATGATCTCGTATACGCCAATTTAAACTGTATTGACGTTGCTTTAATTTTGGTAATTGCAAGTTCCGTTTTATTCTTGGAAGCAGTTGTGTTATAATTGGGGATTATTATTGATCCTATAAAAAACTGGTCTGCAAGAAATTTTCGATGGACAATTTCTCCTTTTAATCGATCACAGAATATTCCAACAACCGATAAGGACATAAGCCGAGGTTTTTTTTCTGAATTTAAGTGCGACTCTGGAATTTTGACAAGGGGAATGTCACCAACAGCTGTATCTACTTGGAAAATTTAATATCTTGTGCCCTATACATAATGAATATGATGAATTATTTTCTCTATTTCTCACTTCTGTATCGTAATGAGTTCATTACAGTACTAAAAACAGTACTGTAATGAACTCATTACAGCATTGTTTTCAGTTATATTTTTCGTTTTTTGGTTGTCAGCACTGGCTTCCGATCCAAACGATTTTCAACAAACGTCAATTTGGAAATGTCAATTTCGTAACAGTCACCAACTGCCAAGATACAATACAAAAGTCACTAGGATGTATAATCTGAATTTTTCATTGAATTTCAACGAAATTTGACTGAAATAGAGAAAATATCGTCTTATACTCGTTGCAGAATGCAATTCCAACACTCATGCGTTCGAAAACTCGCTCCTCCGTCGCTCGTTTTAGAATTTCGCATTCGTATTGGAATAGGAGCCCATTCTGCAACTAGTTTTAGAATATACTATTGTACTCCATAATATCACTGTTGATTAAGTTTAATCAAAGTTAAAGGGGAGGGGAGCTGAACCAACAACAAGTTCTGGGAGGGGACTAAATAACTATGCAGCGTTTATTTATCGATCACACACATACCTATAATTCATAGAAAATGTATGGTAATAATATTCTATTATAAGCTAGGCCAATTTTTTATCGGAAGGTCAGCTTAGCTTCAGCAGAAATCTCAATTTGAACTATCAGAAAACTTGGATGACGAGGGGTTACAGCTAGCTCCTTCCTCCTGGAAATGCCCATTTTGATAAATACCATTCAATGGTGTCGGCAGATTTTTGGAAATATTCACATAGAATAATATTTTATTTCAAATGGTTTTCTGATACAAGGTACAGATTTTTGTATACAGGGTGCGTCAGTGAGGCGTACGGCAGTTTTTTCAAATGGAACAGCCTGTGGCATAATTCTTTCGAGGACAACGAGAGCTTTAAATTATACCTCATTCTTTTAATTTCATCACGGCCTTGCCCATAATTCGCATTTTAAAGGTATTTTTAGTGTTTTAAGGGGTTCATTAGAATTCTTATTGCAACCGCTGTGTTCAATCTAGATGAACGAAATTTTCACAGTAGTTAGCATAAGGTATCAGCTTCATCATTCGGTAAACATCTGAAGTTTTTTGTATACAGAGTGTCTAATATAAATTTACCAATTAACTCAATTTAAATATGCGATAACTCGATTTTTTCAAATGGAACACCATGTATTTTTCTCTTTCATGAAATTTTTTTTTCGAATGTCTACCTTTTCTACAAAGTAATCGTTTTTTTGAAGAATGTGAAATATCTCAAAAAAGAACGATTCAAGGACATACTTTGTAAAGAAGGTAGACATTTGAAAAACAAATTCGTTCCATTTGAAAAAATCGAGTTATCGCATATTTAATTTGAGTAAATTGGTAAATTTATATTATGCACTCTGTATGAAAAAAACTTCAGATGTTTACCGAATGATGAAGTTGATACCTTGAGCTAACTTCTGTAAACATTTCGTTTATCTAGATTGAACACAGCGGTTGCTATAAGAATTTTGATGAACCCCTTAAATAACTAAAAATATCCTAAAAATACGAATTATGTGGCATCGCCGTGAAGAAATTTATAAAATGAGGTATAAGTGTAAAGCTCTTGTTGTCCTCGAAAGAATTATGCCATGAAATACAGGGTGTTCCATTTGAAAAAACTACATATTTTTCCGTAACTTTTTTTCGACGCCCCCTGTATATGTAAAATTATTTTTAGTTTGTAGATTTTGTCAACCTCACAACCATATAATATAATTTTTTTTTGACTAGGTATAGTTTAGGTTAGGCCCTACTTAAGCCGTATACGCCTTGCTGACGCACCCTGTATTTCAGTAGAGCTTGAGGTTACAATTCCAAACATATTGATATTTCGCCGGAACTCTTCACTATTTAAATCAGAAATTTCAATTTACCATTAACCTCGAAAAACATTCCAATTCTGTTCTTCACCAATGAAAAATCATTAGGAAACTTGTAATCTCTAAGCAAAATATTTGAAATAAATACATAATAATATCTAATTATATATGAGGATTTTGGAAAACCTACTGACACGTAAAAAAATGTTTCAAGAAAAATTGGTTTGACAAGGAAAAAGTTCTAGCTACTTTTCCAAAATGCACCTTATAACTCGAACATATATATGTTGTTTTCACCATGAAAATTGAGTTCCAGCTTCAAGATACCGACATCAGTTATCTAGCAGCGCGTATCTGCAGTTTATTTTTTATTCATATATTCATTATTTATTGCATTCCTAAAGATCACGGGGTAAAAATATGATGAATTCGAGCATTCCGACATCTTGTCTGCATTTATGATTTTGTTGAGTCTTGCAGTTGTAAAAAGGCGGATCTATATTAATATAGATTTCGTTTCATTCGATTTCGGTGTTATGCAGAGAATAAAAAAAATATTATTCGAATGATTTGTCTGAAATTCGAACATTGGAAATTGGTGCAACAATCCTCTAGGGTTTATTGTCAACCTCGACGGGGGGCCGTGCCCCCCCCCCCCCCCCCTCAAATCCGCAAGTGCCTCAGCAAGTATCTTCTGGCAGTGTGTAGGACATTATGCAATAATATGTATTCCAAAATGACTTTCTGCTTTCAAACATGTTGTGAACCTCTCAAATTTAATCCAATTTATGACTCCTCTTGTATATCAAACAGTTTCTATTCCATCCCGCATCATTAAGCTTGAGCATACGCGCAGATTGTTTTACAAATAATTATCTGACATCGATTCAAACATGAGATAGTCATCCCACGAAGATCTCCTCAACCATATCATATATATTTTATGAGTAGTTTAGTACAAGCGGAATTTTTATAGTCTCCATCTTGAAATTTCTAACTTTGATACCATCAGATCCCTCGATGGAATAATAATACCATGTTTTTATTTCTATATACCCCACTTAACGCAGTCTCGAAATTATCACTTAAAATAACGCACCTACAATTAAATCAAACGGAAATCACAAGGATATTTTTGAATCTTCACATAAATAAGAAATGACGAACAAGATATTGTTAATCGTCAATTAACATTCTCCAAGCTTATTTATGGGGCATAAAAGAATAGAATTGGTCTAGTCGGACTTTTATACCATAATGTCCTTAATCAACAGAAATGATGTGTTATATTTTTTGTGGGCACGAGTTCGAACCGGTTCGTATTTATTGGTTTTGATAGACATCTTCCATGTTAGCATTAATGTTTCGGACTTAATTTGAATATCACGATGAGGTGGACCTTTGTGAGTCCCGGTTGAGTATACCTACATAACGAAGAGCAGATCCTGAAGATCAGATGGATTATTTTGTGAACTGGAAACATACAAATTGGTGAACATGTACCGGGTTTTTCTTTATAATTCGACACACCTCCTCCTTAAACTTTGTTACCAATAAATATGCAAGAAGATATTTTATACAACAGTTGTACAATCACAATCTCAACTTAATTATGGAACATTGAGAGTGTCACTTGAATTTTTTTCATTGTTATTATATATTTGGCTGGAGTTTAGAAGAATTCTAAAATCTCAAAGAATCACAAAATAAAAAGGAATGCAAATAGTTGGGCAAAAAACAGTATACATCACAGTTGCGAATAATCTGAAAATACAAAAATAAGAAAGAAAAAAAGCTTCCTTCTAAGACTGGCGACGTTCAACTCTGCATCCACCTGTAAAGGTTCTTGAATGAATTGACCGATAGATGGTAAAAGATTCCATAGGTTAACACACCTAGGGAACCCTACACCTTCCATCTCTATGGTGAGAGGGACTCCTCCTTGTCGGCTAGCAGCATTCTTGTCAGCGTGCCTTCGGGTCTGAGTCTCTCTAGTATTACATAATGCGGTATGAACAATGGGTCACAAGGCCTACATTCTGCCGACCAAAGGCGCCGCACCGAGAAAGAAGAAGAAGAAGAAAAGATTCCATACAGAAAACATTATACATGCAGTAGGTATTCTTTTTGATTCGTTTGTCGTTAAAATTTAAAGTAAATTGAAAGTAAAAATTTCACCTAGATCTGCGTTGAGATAAGTATATTGAATGTTTTTAAATGAACACCCCGCATATTTTTCTATTGTTGGGTTGCTCTTCTTCTAATCTCGACCATATGTGGGTCTGTAGCCCTTATTTGTGAAATTTAAATGAATAACTGTATTCAAATTTTCCAAACTTCACCATATACTTGTTATTTCTTGTTCTTATATTATTGGATATTGCCAAGTATATTAAAAAAAAGTTTATTAATTATCTACGTTTTTGATCGGATCATATTACATTTTTTTTGCATTCATTGTTTCATTTCAATATTTTGAGATTCAGATATATGCATATACTAAGCCTTTCATATGAGAAAAATCAAGATTTGGAGACACCGCTCGAACCCGTTCAAAAAAATCATTTTTCGCTATCAGCTTAATTTTAATCGAATGTCTCCAGAAACATTCGAGAAAAAATTGATAGTAAGCCTCAGGATTTATACTAAACATTACAGATCATAGAAAAATGCAAGTGAACAAGAATATTCAAACAAAATTGACGATGTGAAATGTTTTAAAGCGATGAATTGTTGTACAAGAGAGTCAAACATCACTGCTATCAAGAAATGTCAAAAATAGACACGAGACCACACACAAAGTGTAGGATACCTGTTTTTGTGATGAATTATTCATTCTTTCACTACGAGATTCTCCAAAATGCGTGAAATCCCATTTAGCTTAATTCAGCGATTATCACGAACAAATTGAATATAATCTCACAATTCCTGTTGGTTCTAGGCGTGAGTTTATCAACATCACTTAAAATGAATGTCACGGATTGCCTGCACATGCTTTGCAGCAAGGAAATATAAATTTACTTCACACTCTATTTTTCAATCAATAATAGGTTTAGGCATTGATAGTCGAATATGACAGAAAGAGCTCAATTACCTACCCATATATCATAAAAAAATTATATACAGTTTTATCGAACCAATTCTATTTCCATGGAAAAAATTCACCCAAAATGAATCATTTACTTTCACAATGATTCATTATTTTCAACACGCTTTCATTAGACCTCCAAAATGCTTATTTTGGCGATTATTTTTCAAAAATTTGCCAGAGAAAATCAGAATGCAAGGGATTTTGGATGAGCCAAATAATTTGGTGATATTAAAAAAATCTGATTTCTACCAATGGCGGAGATCTTCGAAGGGGGACATGCATAAAATTGTTTCCTGATGGTCTTATTAGATTTGTAAAGGAGAAATAGAGTTCTTCATTTGATTAAATGATTTCATTTACACAGACAACTCACTCAACTTAAATCTTCCTCTTTTTCCTTTCTTTTAACAGGCCTTTATTCGCCTCATATCTATACTAAGTACATTTTTTTACTTTGGTATAATCCAATGTTCTGAAAAAAAATCACCAGGATAATAAAATTATTATTTCTATACGAACAAGATCCTCCGCCACTTTGTAACGACGTTCAGAATAAAATCGAAATTTATTGCTAACACCCAGGGACTAGTCGAAGCCAATTTTTTTTGGGGGGGATAGCTTCAAATTTTCTAACTTCTTTGAAACTTTTCCAACTGCTTCGAAAATTTTTCAACAGCTTCGAAAATTTTTCAACAGCTTCGAAAATATTCCAACTCTCTATTCAACATTGGGGGGATCCTTGCAAGGAAAATAAAAACAAGCAGAAATAAATTCGAATCAAATCAAATCTGTTTATTCACGAACCAATTCATAAATTTTCACATGAAGAAAAACACCTCAAAATAAAGAGAAAACAAAATACAGATTAATGAGAAACGTATACTTACCACCAGATGGCAGTGCAGTGCATTAATTTTTTATCAATTGGATTATTCAGAACAAATGTTGGGGCGCAGGGAATAAAACAAGAAATCCTACCCTGAACTAGATCTCACACGGGGTGTATAATACTCTCTCTTTCCTTCACCAGTCATCTGGGAGGAGATACCTGCGGGACGTGTCATTTAAAAGAAATTCAATTCCATGTTAGAATTTACAGTTGTAAGAAACAATTAATTTTCACTAATCGACGGATAAAACAAACCTTAATAAATTGTCGTTGATAAAAATGGATATTTATCATTTCGAACAGAAGAATTCAAGGAAATAAATTTCGCGAAAACAACACATTGTTGTAATATTATTAACAAAAAAAATAAATCGTTTCTGACTCCTCAACGAAGCGAATTGAGATCAGTTACAGAAATCCTTGACGCTTACAGAGATCCAAATATTCCTGAATATAATAAGGTTCAATTTGAATTGGTCATTTGAGACGATTAACTTTGACAAAACTATTGACAATTCTTATTTTCGATACTTCGCTATTTAGGGTGAGTCATGAGGTACATAATCAAACCTCATATAGAGGCTGGTGGATATCAAATGACCTTTAAAAAGTGGCTTGTTTTATACAGGGTGATTCTAGGTTTTCACCGAAAATTTCAAGCCGTCGTAACCTTTTGATCGGTTATCTTGAATGGAGTGAAATTTTCAGGGAATATTGTCTCGAAGTAGGTACCTTCAGAAACCAAATTGTTCATCATCCTGAAAATCTAGGCCCAGTTATAAAATTTTGCTTGTTTTTTCTTTCGCAAGGATTTCACTTCGTGTATGTATTTTTCAACGCTTCTAGGTTTTTCAGTTCGGGAGTTATCCTATTTACGAACGGTCGGACAGAATTGTGTTTGATCCCGGATTATCCATCAGTAAATCGACTGTTATCGTGTGAGATACTCAGATATCGTGACGAAATGATATAACCCTTCGTTTGAAACAGAATGAGTGCTCAAAAACTGTAGATCCGGTGTTTTTTGAAACAGTCGTAAAATCTTTATATCTAGTATCTCGCAGCGTTTACCGGTACTACATAATTGGTTTCGTACGAAGCAACAAATTCATGTGGAGATTCACAGTGAGATGCGATATCAATTTCAATGTTGAAACGAGAAATCCCATGCTTGTGGTACCGACAAGCATTATAAATCGTTAGATAAAAATCCATAGGCACTAGATACTGATGAAGTAGAGATTAATTGATTTTACGGAATGCCGGCATGGTCTGCAGATCCGAATTATTTATATTATCGAATTACATGAGGATGTCCCTTGATATATCGCCTGTGTCAACCTCCTTTGTGAAACTCGATCCGCGACCGTGAAAGAATGGTTTCGCGGGTATTTTAATCTGCTGCATGTGAGAGATTCGCGAATTATATGAAACTGTATTATGACTTTCACATCTCTCCCATAAATCATGCTGACAACATTTTTTATCGATGGGGATTAAGAAATGATTAAATATTCTTCTCAAATAAGAGGTGTCGAGGGGGAATGCTTTCCAATAACATCTGCCAGTTCAGTCCTTTGATATTTGATGTATCTAAGTTGCACCATCACTGAATTTGTAATTTTTTTGGATTTGTCAAAGTCAAATTTCTCCGAGTTGGATTCCTAAGTCATTAAGAGTAGCTGGATGATTTTATGAACTTCTCAGCCATCTATTGAGGTTGTCCCAAACCTGCGCAATCGGATTGAGATCTGGACTTCTTGCTGGCCATTCCATTCGAGAGACTTCAACCTCTTCAAGGTACTCCTGAACGATGCGCGCACGATGGGGTTTGGCATTATCGTCCATAAAAATGAAATTTTCACCAACGTATGGGGCAAATGGCACTACATGCTCTTCAAGAATGTTCCTTATATACTTATCTGCATTCATAGCTCCATTATCAACGACCACTAGGTCTGTGCGAGCAGTCAAAGATATTCCACCCCATAATCGATCCTCCCCCGAAACACACGTATTCAGGAAATTGCACTGAGCATATCTTTCATGTGGACGTCTGTATACAAGGGAACGTCGATCACAATGGTAGAAGCAGAATCTAGACTCATCTGTGAAGAGAACTCTTTCCCAATCGGCCTCTTCCCAATGGATATGCTCTCTCGCAAAATCCAAACGCGCCCTTCGATGGGCTTTGGAAGAGCTGGGCCTCTTGCCGCGACACGAGGCCTTAAATCATATTCTCTGAGGCGATTTCTTATTGTCTGAGTGCTAATTTGCACCTCATGAGTTTGCTCAAGATGATTTTGAAGGAGGCGAGCGGTTGCGAACCGTTGTCTCAACGAAGAAACTCTCAAGTAACGTTCTTGAATGGCAGTTGTTACCCGTGGTCTACCCTGTCCTGGTCTTCGGACATTCATACCTGTCTCCCTGAATCGCTGCAACATTCTGGACACACTTGTATGGGAAACTCCAAACCGTTCTGCAATTCTTGTGTATGTCCACCCTTCTTCACGCAAAACTACCGCTTGGGCACATTCCTCTTGGGTCAAATTGCGTTTTTCGCATTGCATAGCGATCGAGTGTAGAAAATCGAACGAAAGAAAAACTATTGGTCACTAGAATTGATCGAGAACAACTGATTTTAGAATGGAGCCAATACATTCAAAATCTGATAGTATCATCTTTTTTCATTCCTGCTGGGAGAAAATATCTGTATTGAAGAAAAACGTTGAGAGTAGATAAAATATGCATGCATAATTCTGATAAAAATAATTATCATAGAGAACACCTTCAGTTGTAGAATAAATTTGAGATTTCCATAATGTGCGATTTTTTTGCGCAGTGCATATAGATAAAAAATAAGCAACAGATACACGCTACTAGATAACTGATCTAGTTAACAGTGGCGGCCCGTTTGATGTAGTTAGGCACATCAAAAAAAAAAATTCCTTGCCGTGGTGTAGAAATAGGCTGTTGCGCAACTGATGATAAAAATAATTCCTTATCGCAAGCATATTCAAGGTCATCCATTCCGAGGAACATTTTGCATTCACTTCCAACAATGAAGAATTATCTTACTCAAAAACTAAGCATTTTGAAGGGTGTGTATAATATAACCTTACATACAGGGTGTTTCACCATAAACTGGACAAACATATATAGCTGTGTAGGTGACACCGAGGAAGTCATTTTTGCCTTATGACATATACCCCGTTTTCGACGCATAATCGAGATACAGGGTGCTTAATGTCAACTTTGAGCAATATTCTGATAACTGTTGTGAGTTACGCGTGATATTTGAAATAACGGTTTCTGGTCACATCTTAGTATTTTTTGGGGCTCAATTGAATTGTGGTGTAGAATTTTGCAAAAAAAAAATTGAAAATGGTGGAAAACCTGCAAAGTCGGGATTTTTTTTTCTCGGTTGCCAATTTGGAAAGCATAATCTCAACGTACTCGATTTTCTAAGATTTTCCGTGAAAAAATTTTTTCAAATTTCTAACTCAACTTTTTTTTTACATCTCTTCAGTGAAAAAAAATTTTCGCCCAAAATTTTTGGAATTTTCCATGGTTGAACTATTTTTGATTCTGAATATTTGGGTGGAAACAGAATGAAAAAATATCAATTGGTTTTTTTTTTGTAGCCTTCCGAAGATTACGCTAGATGTACTTTCCTAATTTTTATTTGAGAAACTGGAGGCCGTACGGAGGTCAAAATTGTGCTGCTGGGCTGCCAGAATGACCCAGATTGAAATATGAAATTATAACAAAAAAAAAATTTTTTCAAAAAAATAAAAAAAAAAAATTGAAAAAAGAATTAATTTTTTTTTTATTTTTCCAAAAAACTCTGGTGAGGTTCGAGCTCTACACTCTCGATTAAGTAGTGTTGCTTTGGTAACGGAGATTTATAGGATTAGAATTAATCCAATTCATACTCGTAGAGTTCGATTCCTACCAAAATTTTTTGAAAAAAATTTTTTTGGTTTATAATTTCATATTTTTATCCAGATCATTCTGGCAGCCCATCAGCACAATTTTGATCTCCGTACGGCCTCCGGTTTCTCAAATAAAAATTAAGAAAGTACACCGAGCGTAATCTTCGGAAGGCTACAAAAAGAAAACCAATTGATATTTTTTCATTCTGTTTTCACCCAAGTATTCAGAATTGAAGATAGTTCAACCATAAAAAATTCCAAAAATTTTGGCCGAAATTTTTTTTTCACTGAAGACATGTAAAAAAAAAGTTGAGTCCGAATTTTGAAAATTTTTTTTTACGGAAAATCTTAGAAAATCAAGTACGTTGAGATTATGCTTTCCAAATTAGCAACCGAGAAAAAAAAATTCCAACTTTGCAGGTTTTCCGCCATATTGAATTTTTTTTCGTAAAATTCTACACCACAATTCAATTGAGCCCTCAAAAATACTAAAATGTGACTAGAAACCGTTATTTCAAATATCACGCGTAACTCACAACAGTTATCAGAATATTGCTCAAAGTTGACATTAAACACCCTGTATCTCGCTTATGCGTCGAAAACGGGGTATATCTCATAAGGCAAAAATGACTTTCTCGGTGTCAACTACACGGCTATATATGTTTGTCCAGTTTATGGTGAAACACCCTGTATATTTAGATATTTATAAAAAAGTGGCGAATGAGATGAACTGACCTGATTTTCACTTGATTTTTGTTGGTACATTGAGTGAGTTTATAGAATTCTCTATACTCTAATCAGTCTAATCTAATCTATATTGATAAAAGAGGATCTATGGTTGGTTCAAAACTTCGAAATGCCTTATTGTTCAAACGATCGCACCAAATTGGACAATTCTTTTTTGTTGTGTTTATTATTATTAGGGCAAGGTTTATATAACAAAATATTCCCAAAAATATCCTACAGAAAAGAAAAAAAAGCCTTCCTTCTTCTTACCACCCATAGAATTATGTGTTGCCCCTGGCTCAGTGGTAGAGCGGTGGAATTCGGACCCAAAGGTCCGAAGTTCAATCCCGAGCTAGGAAAGACATTTTCTAGATTCGGTAGGGGCCACCATTCTCACTGTTGGGTCAAAAATTAACAGTGCTGTGCCTAAGGTGGCGTAAGGACACAGTAACAAAGTCTACACAGAACACAACTGCTTACTCCGAACTCGGCACAAGTTATAAGCTTCAAGCTTGTAATTTCAGAGGGGTCTCCACAGGAGACCTAGGAGTAATCAGGATAAACAATATATCAAATCGAGCAATCATAGAGAACTTATATAGGTTTTGACATTTGGACAAAGGAAGTTAGTTTTTCTTCCACAGAATCGCATGTCAAGTGAATAGTTAAAAGTGCAGTAGGTCTTACCAACGGTATAAGAATATTCCATGGGGATTAATAGTAGTAGAACGAAGTTCTACGGTATTCAATAGAAATGCAATAATAAAATAGAACGTTGTGAAGATATAAGCCATGAAGTAGTCTGGCAACGGTGCATTTCATTTTCTTGAACGGTAGGAAATTCAGAAATGGTATAGACTAGACTGACTAGAGTATGAATGGCGATGTATACAATTATTGTGTAATTTGCATAGAACTTATAATAACATGGTAGGCTATTATCAGATCAAAAGCGGATAAAGATCTCAAGTTGGTGGAACAGTGAATTTTCACCGGAATGTAAAGTGAATGTGACGATCAGCATCAATCGTGAGTTGTCCATTTTCATCTTTTCTCTATATTTCTGAAATGTTTTTGATTTATTTTTGGGTAATAAATATATTTCCGGAAATAACTGAATTCAAAATTGCCCATAATTAGTAATTGACATATTATCTTTGTATTTCTGTTTTGTGTGACAGCTCATATCCGTGGAAAAGATGAAAGTTGACAGATGACATTCGACAGATGACATTTGACAGATGACATTTGACGTTTGACAGATGACATTTGACAGATGACATTTGACGTTTGACAGATGACATTTGACGGATGACATTTGACACATGACATTTGACAGATGACATTTGACAGATGACATTTGTCAGTAGACAGATGACATTTGTCAGTAGACAGATGACTTTTGACATTTGACAGAACTTTTATTATGCCTAATTTATCTCCTGCTTGAAAAAATAGCAATGATGAGTTTATACAACTTAAACGGGGGTTTCACATAGCATATCACCGGTGATCGGAGCTTGATCTAGAATCAACTCGATTTGGCAGTTCAGAAATCTAACCAAGCCGTTGATCTCCGATCACTGGTGATTACGATTGTCGATTTGTGAAATCCACAGTAAGTATAGGCACGGCCTTCTTAAGATGAAGATGGCTATGGTATAGGTATCATTTAGGCGAAACAAAGTTCGCCGGGCCAGCTAGTAAATAATAATAATAATAATGATTTATACTGGAAACACATACCTTCTCTCCTATTTCTCCTCAATATTTCAGTGGAGCTTGAAATTCCAATTTCCAAAATATGCCATACTTGGTATTATACTGAAATCATCTTTGAAAATTAGGTAATACAAGTTTGATTGTGTATTATCATTGAAATGGTGAAGAATAGAATCAGAATGTTTTTCGAAGATGTCTGGCAAACTATCAAGTTTTGTATTTTTTGGAGTGGTATCCTCAACCTCTGCTAAAATATACAAACATCTCTAATGTCAGAAACCCACTTGAAATAAAATATTGTTCTATGATCTATGAATAAAAAAATTGATTAGCATAATTTCAAGAAAATATATTAACACCATTGAATAGTACATAAAAAAAGAAATGTTTTCACAGAAACGCAGCATTTTCCATAGGAAAAAGTATGAACCACTTTTCAAAAATGCGCATTTACGAAAAACACCCTCTAACACTAAAACGATGAGACACCGATATCAGTTTTTGTTTATCTAGTTCACAAAGATCCGCTAGTTTTAGTCGAAGATTCAACAAGAATCCCTGACCATTCTACAGACTCCGAAAATACTAATTTCGAACCGTCATTCACGAAATTTTCATATCTGTGAACAGATCCGGCCTGAAATGTGTAGGTACATGTGTAATCTACTATGCGGGCTTAGGCAGTACCGGAGGCATTTCGTACCCAACCTACGCAGCTGTGAGCAGAGTGCAATTCATATTTATTATTTTTTATTTGGGCAGGTTTGTCCGTAAAAAAATGGTACTTGTGTACATAACCATCCAACTTATCAGTCTGTTTGTCAATATGGTCGATTCCTGGTACTTCTGTGACACTGTTATAATTTCATCCGATCATAATGACTATTATAGATCATTTTGCTTTGCTTTAAATCCAAACGGTGGGTCGGTTAACTCATCACAATAATCTCCTATATTTGTTCAGAATATTTCTCAATTGTATAAAATAACGTTACTGGTAATTTACATCAAGCTATATATGCGAAGTACTTGGCAACTCCTTTCGATTCCGCTCTGCCAGTTTAATCTATTATACCACGGTGATTTATGGTAACATTGAAGATTCACCGTAAGTGGCAACATAATTACCCAACCTGGAAAAAATTCAGGGTTAATGTATGAATTGAATAGCCATTCCACTATTTGAAAGTAACTGTACAACGCGGTGCAATCAGGATGGTACGATTTTTGAAAGAGCTCTATCTGACAGAAGCGGATTGAAAGATTTAGAAGGCTCTCTATAACTTATTGGATAATGTACTGCCGTTTTCATGTGGTATATTTGAACTGAAATAAGAAACATTCTTTTTTGAGGATTACTTTACGTTATCAAGTCTTTAGAATTGGCCTCTAGCGATATAAAATTCACCTCATGTAACGTGCAACGGATTTTCCTGGGGATACGTAAACCTATTTCAACTAGTGTATTCATTTCTATTTTGCAGATGAAATGTTGCACGAATCGGAGAAGTTCATTTTTAGGAGGACCATCTGTTTTACAGAGTGTTCCAAATTCCCTGGAAGGAATCCGAAAATTAGAAAAAATAAAGAAAACGGGATAGCACATGTCCGAGCTTCTTAATGGAGCTTCTTGATCATATTTTTGTGACTTGGCTTTGATTTAGTTTTACTTTCACTTATTATAAAAAACAAACTTCTACAATATCCTCACCACGATTTACAATGAATAAGGGTCCAAATAAGGGAGTCATTTGAGATACCTCTCTTTTTGAGTGATGATAAATGATAATAAACATTGATAGAAGTGATTCAGCACAGGTTTGCAGGACTATATTCATGCATTCTCGAATGGGATCCGGGCCTGTTGCACCAGTCATATCAGCAAGCAGCAACGGAAGAACGTGATAATCATTAGTATATAAGAAGCACACTTTTGACACTGAAGGATGAAATTAGATAGGTACCCTTGGTGAGATAATAATAATAACTACATCTGAGGGAGGTTATGTTACCTTGGCGGGATATGGAATGAAAATAGAAAGGCGGATATACATACAGGATGACCCGTTGGATACTCCATCGATTGATCTATGGAAAACCAAAGAAACTTGCCTGAAAGTTTGCAGGGGGGCCACTGCACTCGGGAATATTTAAGATAAAATGATACAGGAAAAAGCTTTTAGAGAAAATTTCAATTATATAACATATGTTTGGTCCTTCTTTCTTATTCTGAGTACCACAGAGTTTCAAATTTCAAGAACCACCTGGCCAGCTCAGTTTTCAAGTACGGTAGGCTGCGATAACTCGAAATGCCCATTATCGAGTCATCTCGTTGGCAACGATATGACATACGTCAGACTCAGACATTGAATGAAACTATCAAAAATAGTCTAAACAACTTGAGACAACGATACAATATTTTTTAAACTAATAAATTACCTACTATACAATCAGAATATATTATCTACTCCTTGTTCATAAGATAAAATAAATAAAATGTCGTCAAGTCTTGAACTTTCAGTTCAAGAGGATAATAAACATTAAATCTTCACAAGCCTGCATATGAAAAGTATGTGGAAGCAATGCAATTTTCTTCCATGGCGAAAAATAATATATTTCAACAGTGATCTCTTGTACTTTTCATGCAAATAACTAGAAAAGGAATCCTTTCTATAAATTCATCTAAACGGTAATTATTTTCGTCCATCACATCTTTTCCAATTCATTCACATTCTGAGAAATACGCTAAGAATGTAGAAAGAGCAACATAGTGTTGACTTGGAACATAAAAATATTTTGAAAAACGTCATAACTTCGATACAGAGTGGAATGTGTCAAATTTCCAAGGCCAGAGTTGTGATTTTATAATTGTGAATGGAGTATACATCCTAGTGACTTTCGTATTGTATCTTGGCAGTTGGTGTGTCTGTTAATTGACATTTGAATCTCACGTTTCGAATTTTTAAATCATTTATAATAACGCATTGAATTCTCATGAATTATGTTTGAAGAAATCGATCAAACACCTCATGTATTAGGAAAAATTGCGAATAATGTTGCGAATAAATTAATACCTCGAAAATCCTATAATCCATTAATGAAAAAGACTCGGAAAAAGAATACGAAAAACTGAAGTGGTGTGGAGAGAATTCGGTTATTGAATTTCAGATTAAATTAAATGTTTTGTTAGCGTATTTTGAATAACGTATTCACGAATGAGGACATATAAATGTTCTACATTATGGTGAACTCAATCAATGTTCCGCAGAAGGCTCAGAAATAGAAAAATAAAACATTTCCAACGAGTATTGATTGAGAAAATAGGAGAAAACTAGCTATAGAACTACGTATAACCTCAACTTCCAAACGGAAAATTTGGGATTTATGTGCAAAAACTAAGAGGATTGCCGAATTCTCGTTATCATTTTCGTGATCTTAGTGTGTAGGTACAAATTTTTTTTCACTTTTCCAATACGATTCTTTCAGTTCTAAATAAATAGGTACCATGAAATTGGATAGGATAGGAAGCCAGTGCTGACAACCACAAAACGAAAAATATCACTGAAAACAATGCTGTGATGAGTTCATTACAGTACTGTTTTAGTGTTTTTAGTACTGTAATGAACTCATTACGATACTGAAATAGAGAATAGAAATTTACGTAACAAGTCCGGAAAATAGGGTTTTTTTGGACGAATAGACAAGATTCTAGGACGAGCCGGAGGCAAGTCCTGGAAGTCTGTGAGTCCAAAAAAACCCAATTTTTTCGGCAACCGTGTAGGAAGTAGGTACATCCCGGACGGTTGCCGAAAAAATTACTTTCTCCATTCTGCAAAATGCAGGTTGACTCCTTAATTTGTCCCTACATAATATAAGGCTCCGCCATCAGAATCCCGATATTCTGATGAATTGGCTAATTTCTTTTCTCAGTAAAAACTTTCGATGAAAACGAAATGAACATAATGGATAGTAGATGGGACACATCACAAAAATAATGTTGTAGTGAAATCATGCGGAACCATAAGTCATTTCTCTGAAGCAGCTAGAACAAATTGGAATGTGTTTTCCTAATGGCCAGAAGAAATTTATAGCGCACATTCGTTCTCGGTTCGAATGGTGACCTATGTGCTGGATTTCAATATTAAACCATCACATATATAATCCAATGGCACGGTATCTCCTTTTGAATAATATTCTAATGAATATGGTTATTGATATACAGGCAAGAATTATTACGAAACTAATTAGAATTGAGTTTTAAAGATACAGGTGGTCCGAATCTCGTGGAAAGGTATATGTATCACGTGAGGTGCAATGCGGAGCGTAAATTATGGGATTACACGCTATTACACGCACACTGAACAGTTTAATTCTTATGGTGCGGTCACAATGCATGGTTACGCTGCGCATTATTTCAACGTATCAGGCCAATGTAGCAATTTTATAGTTATGCACACATCGTCAAAAGCCTTGGCCGCCCTAGGTTTCTCAGGAAATTAACAATCTATGTTCTGGAAATGAGATGAATATTTTCCTCTATTTCAACAGCTATATACACTACGCAAAAAAATTAACGCACATTCTGAAAATCTCAATTTTAATGAAAGTTAACTCTACATTGACTTTATAACTTATTTTTTATGTTCTCTCGGGAAGGTTTTGAACGAAACAAGACACATTAAATGGAAGAAAAATTCAGGATTTCACCGAATCTTATGTGAAAGAAGAGAAATGAACAATTTTCAAAATACTGAAATGCTGATAAGTGATTTAATACTTGGTATTTCAACCCCTTGCGTTAATTACAGCTCGGCAACGACGGTTCATACTCAAAATGAGTGATCTTAAAATGTTCTGATCGAATATCCTTCCCAGATTTCTCCGAGTCATTATGAGAGTAGCTGTAGGATTTTCTGAACTTCTCAGCCTTCTATTGAGGTTGTCCCAAACCTGCTCAATCGGAGAGACTTCAACCTCTTCAAGATACTCCTGAACGATGCGCGCACGATGGGGTCTGGCATTATCGTCCATAAAAATGCAATTTTCACCAATGTATGGGGCAAATGGCGGCACTACATGCTCTTCAAGAATGTTCCTTTTATACTTATCAGCATTCATAGCTCCATTCTCAACGACCACTAAGTCTGTGCGAGCAGTCAAAGATATTCCACCCCATACCATAATCGATCCTCCCCCGAAACCAGTAGTATTCAGGAAATTGCACTGAGCATATCTTTCATGTGGACGTCTGTATACAAGGGAACGTCGATCACAATGGTAGAGGCAGAATCTAGACTCATCAGTGAAGAGAACTCTTTCCCAATCGGCCTCTTCCCAATGGATATGCTCTCTCGCAAAATCCAAACGCGCCCTTCGATGGGCTGGGGTAAGAGCTGGGCCTCTTGCCGCGACACGAGGCCTTAAATCATATTCTCTGAGGCGATTTCTTATTGTCTGAGTGCTAATTTGCACCTCATGAGTTTGCTCAAGCTGATTTTGAAGGAGGCGAGCGGTTGGAAACCGTTGTCTCAACGAAGAAACTCTCAAGTAACGTTCTTGAATGGCAGTTTTTACCCGTGGTCTACCCTGTCCTGGTCTTCGGACATTCATACCTGTCTCCCTGAATCGCTGCAACATTCTGGACACACTTGTATGGGAAACTCCAAACCTTTCTGTAATTCTTGTGTATGTCCACCCTTCTTTTTGCAAAACTACCGCTTGGGCACATTCCTCTTGGGTCAAATTGCGTGTTTCGCGTTGTATAGCGATCGAGTGTAGATGATCAAACGAAAGAAAAACTATTGATCACTAAAATTGATCTAGAACAACTGATTTTAGAATGGAGTCAATACATCAAAATCTGATAATATCATCTTTTTTTATTCCTGCTGGGAGAAAACATCTGTATCGAAGAAAAACGTTGAAAGTGGATAACATATGCATGCATAATTCTGATAAAAATAATTATCATTGAGAACACCTTCAGATGTAGAATAAATTTGAGATTTCCATAATGTGCGTTAATTTTTTTGCGCAGTGTATTTGATAGAAAATCTTTGTTACTCGTTGCTTCATGCAGGATGAGACAAAATAGGAAAAATGAGCAAAATCTACATTAATCGATTATTTATTTTTGAATAAATGTAGTTCCACAACTGAATACAAATTTAATAGTCCGTATTAGCATCTCTTAGTTCAATCAACTGCCCAATACGCCTAGGCATACCACGATTTAAGTTATTTATGAAATTGTCAGTCATATCGTTTCATTCTTCCTGAAGGGCTAAACTCAATTCCTGAAAAGTTGAAGGTAGGTTTTGGCGATTGGATATTGCTCTCTCTAAATAATACCACACGTGATCAATTGGATTCATGTCCGGTGAGTTTACTGGCCAGTTCATTCTCTGGATATGGTTCTCTTGAGGAATATTTTGAACCCTTCTTGATTTCTTTGGCAATAATTCTGATGAAGCAGTATGCACTGCCTCAACCAGTTCTGGAGGAGTCCCAGAAATGGAACACTCATCATCACTTGTCATTTTACACTGTTTTGTCTTCGAAAACACCAGTAATCAAATTAATATTTGCAAGTTTGACAATTCAACATTAATACATTTCCATGGAAACATAACGAATTTCATTCCGAATTTCAAATAGACCAATTTTCATATGTCGTTTCAAAACTCGCCAAAATTTACTTGTTTAATATTCAATATCTGATCGAAAATAAAAACCATTTCTGCCAGCCCATAATGGCCGGAGTAGACTACCATAAGCGCTCAAAGAGACCAGAAAATTAGGTTCAACTATGTCATAGTATCATATACAAAACTTTCAGGAATTGTTATTGATAATATATTGAATCTATGAAAAATAATGACAGAACTTTTTCGTCCCTCCTAAGTGTTGGCAAAACTCTTTGAAAATTCATTAAGAACAGCTGTACTTATGTCATTTCAGTACGCTTTACAGGAAATAAAGAAAATGTGTCTAGAGGGCGAATTATAATAGTAATAGTATAATATAATAACATAATATTATGAATAGTTCAATCTTGAAAGCTCAGATTGAGCTGCGCCAAACGTCAATGGTAGGACCTAGGATAGATGCATAGAATACCTGGTGTTGGAACTGATTAGATTTTGTTTAAGACTTTCTTGTCGATTGATCATGTGATAATTTGTGCGGCTTTTCATTTCTCCCGAAAGAGGTCGCGCTATTATTCCATAAAGATTTATGACATTCGAAATTGTTTTGAAGTTTTGATCAGAGACAACTGTCATTGTGTCATTTCTCTAAAAACATAACATAACCTATATCATACTGATCATCGCGCCACGACCGATGAATATTGCGGATTATTCCGGAAGTAGCACAAAATTTCAATTGTTTTGATCTACAAATTTTGTTCACGATTTTTACTTAGGAGTCGTTTCACCAGGTATTTCTATGCATCTATGACCTAGGCATATGTTATTCGCCCGGGATATCACACTGGCTGCTACTTACATACGGTCCATAAAAGCCTATTTTACGCCCGTGCTACATTAAGTCTAACAATTTAAGAGTCTGCAATCAGTAATCGTCCATACGTAATGTTCCGTATAAAAAGACCACCAGTATCAATAAATTGGATCGAATTACACAAATGAGAGAACTGATTTATTCATTCTCTATTTCTATTCCCCAATGTCATTACTAATCGTAATGTTCTATCGAATTGAAAAGATTATACAAACTGTAAGTTACTTAAGACAGCGCGAAATGAATTTCAGCAAAAACAGAACATTGCAAAGCGTCAGATGCAAATAGATCTCAATCGATAAAAGTGATTATCAAACTGCGCTCGATCCATTACTGTCCGGTTGTAAACAACGGACGAAGAACATAATCCAATAAACGACTCATTTGAAATGATTAAGTTTGGAGCCTTCCTCAATTCCTCAGAACGTTAATTTTCGTGTTTATGGATTTGTAAATTGCTAATCTCAGCATTCTCGATGTTCCTGTTACTTCCAGAGATAATTCCGTTTTTTCTTCAGATTAAGAGGGATTGCATTTAATGAGAGTTTTTACTATTTTGATGTACCGTTTTATGAAGTAATAATCGATTTAATTCGATGAACGTTTTTTATTTCGTCAGCGACTCGTGGGACAATGACTGGGGAAATCATTAAAAGTTGCGTTTGTTTTAAGATGCGGAAGTTTACAATGGAAATGAGTGAGAATAATTGCTCTCTGGTGGTATACGTTACTGACCGCTGCAGTGGCATTTAAGAGTTTTGTCGTAAAATGCCTTACACCATATCGGTTCAAAATTAGAATGAAGAGCTCTGTGAGCTTTTGTTCTTCTTCAGAGCGAAATTATTTCCAGTGTTGGTTGAATCCTGAATATTCTCTGTCTTTCTCGATCTGTCATCCAATGTCTTGCTGTCACCTCCCTGACATCATCAATATACAGGGTGGGGCAGAAAAACCTATCCGATTTCAAAACGTTATAAAATTAAAACCACTCAGCTTGTCAAAAAATTTTTTTTATTAACATATCGCAAATTTTATGCCATTTTTAAATTTAAGTTTTGAAAAGCACATCACTCAAATGTCGTCCTTGGGAGCGGATACACTTATTTAGGCGCTCGCGGTAGCTTTCCATGACTTTCACCGTCATTTCCACAGGAATTTCTTCAATTGCCCGAGCAATTTCCCTTCGTAAAGCAAGAAGGGTCCTTGGTCGATGCTGGTAAACCTTCGATTTGAGGTAACCCCAAAGGAAGAAGTCACATGGAGTGAGATCCGGTGAGCGCGGCGGCCAGCCAACATCACCTCTCAGAGAAATGAGGCGACCGGGAAACAGTTCCCTGAGAATGTCCATTGATCGTCGCGATGTGTGGGCGGTTGCACCATCCTGTTGAAACCACACATTTTCCACGCCATTTTCTTCCATTTTGGGTCTTAGAAAATTTTCCAGCATGAAACAATAGCTCTCGCTGTTGACCGTTACGGTTTGCCCATTTTCTTCAAAAAAGTAGGGCCCCCAGACGCCTAGGCGGGAAAGAGCACACCACACAGTCACTTTTGGGCTATGGAGGGGTTCCTGATGGATTTCCCGAGGATTTTCGTCACTCCAATATCGAAAATTCTGCCTGTTTACGGCGCCACAAAGGTGAAAATGGGCTTCGTCCGTGAAGAGCACAACATCGTCGTTTGGCAGTTCTCGGAGATCGCGACACAGGTTCGTACGGGTTTCAAAATCCCTTTCACTTAATTTCTGTGCAACAACCATTTTGTAGGGATGCATTTTGAGGTCCCGGTGCAAAATTCGCCGAATACTGCGGTTGGAAATCCCCAAAGCGAGCGAATGTTTTCGCGCCGAACGACGCGGGGAACGTTCAATCGCGGCTCTCACATTGGCCACGTTTTCAGGTCCTGTTGCTGTCCTGGGACGTCCAGGCGACTTCTTTTTCAATGCTGAACTCGTCTGTCTAAAATTTGACACCCACACTTTAATCGTAGCGTGATGTGGAACAGGATCATGACGCCCGAGTCCGAAATGAATTCGAAAAGCACGTTGTGTAGCAATTATCGAACCGCCGCATTCGATAAACCGCTCAATAACAAAAGCACGATGTTCACCAGACCAAGGCATGTTGACTACTGACAAATGGCATAAAACCAGCTTTCTAACGGTTTTTACCCCACTACTCTACCTGCTCTCTCTTCTGAGAAAAAGGGATTTGAAATCGGATAGGTTCTTCTGCCCCACCCTGTATCTCTTTTACGGTATTCCAATGCTCCATCGCCACTTTTTGCGTGAGTCTAAGAGTGTTGGAAAAGAAACCTCAGAAGGGCGGGCATAAATATAGCCACAGCAGTCAATCAGTATTAAAAGCTCTGGATATAATTACCAATGCTTTGTGCTCACCTGAGATATCCGATAGAACATAAAGCAACTAGACCCAACTAGGGCGCTTGAGATCATCACAGACCTCACACCTCTACATCTAGTGATTGATAGGGTAGCCTATGAGGCCATCCTCACAATATCTAAAGAGAAACAGGCAATGAGAGAATCAGGAATCTGAGAGTTTGGTCCTCTCTAAATGACTACATCTCATTGGCAAACCTTCCTTGTGATGTAATGATCAAGAAAGTGATCATTGAGAAAAACTTCAGTACAATGCTAAGCAACAGAAAGGATTGCGAACGGGAATACACCGACATTAATCTCAAAGAAAATACAATAAAATGGTATACAGATGGTTCTAAAACCGCTACAGGAGCTGGCGCTGGGATTTACGGGACAAGTACAAATTGAGCACTATTGTTAGGCTCCTGTACAAGCGTCCTTCAAACGGAAGATGTCCAGATATAAATCTAGAAAGAAACTATCAGAAGTGCGATATATAGCTATTCATACAGATAGTCAAGCTTCCGTCAAAGCACTGGGCTCCTAAGGCATTGACCCAAAGCTGATTTGGAAGTGCCGGAACAATCTCAATGAGGTAGGCAAGAAGAATAAGGTCTTTTTAATCTGGGTTCCCGGTCATCCCGGAATCGCATGAAACGAAGAGGCCAATACACTATCCAGAAAGAGCGCACAAACTCCACTCACTGACCCAGAAACCTTCTTCGGTATAGGAAAATGCACCTATAAGGAGGAGTTTATGGTGAAGGAGAAAACTGAAAGGGAAAAACTCTGACGGGATCTCCCAGGGATGGATCACTCCAAAAAGTTCCTCCGGAACTTTGAAACTGCTGGATCCAAAAAATATCTGGATCTCAGTAAGACCCAACTACAGCTACCCACTGCGGCTTTCTCACAGCACATTGTCGCCTGAAGAAGCATCTGTTGAGAATGGGTTTATCGGACACTGACGAGTGTAGATTCTGTGGGGACGAGGGAGAAACTCCTATTCACCTGGTTACGAAATGCTATGCCATTGCAAGCCAAAGGAAAGAGAGCTTTGCACAAGAAACTTGTAGGACTGGGGAGTTATCCTCGTTGAAGCCGTCCCAGATACTGGATCTCATCAAATCTCTGGAACTGGAAGGCGCGATGATAACAGCTCTGTTAGGGGGCGTAATAGACCTTAAGGTCGCAGTGGACTTTTCACTATAACTATAACTACAAAGCATTTAGCTAGAGGAAACAGACTCTCATATGGGTGCCAGTGCACTGTGGCATTAAAGGAAATGATAAGGCTAATGGACTTGCGGAAAATGCATCTAAGGTTGAACCCCTCTGGGATCTTGAAAAAGACCACTTCAGGGAAGCGTTACAGCAGCAGGAGATGATACTTCTCTGGAGAAGATCTCCAGGATTAAAACTCGCGAAGTGATTTGTTGAGTTCTCGCCGTCTTACACAAAGAAGCTTCGGTGAAATGTGGGATGTAATTTCGACAGCTTCTGAGGCTACTAATGCCGGGTTTCCACCAAGAGGACTGAACAAAAACAAAACACGAACTCGGTCCGTTTGTGACAGTCCGCGAACTGTTTTCGAACTTGTGCATCGTTTTCCGGACTCGTGAGTCCGCGAATTGCGTTTTTACGGACACAAACAGAATCCCATCGAAATCGAATGTCGGTAACTTCAAAGGATTTACGAGTTCTAGGACTGTTTGTCAGCTTGGTGTAAACGCCCAGTTTGTTTTTATTTTCGTTGTTGCGATCTAGTGGTAGTTTGCAGCGCGCCACATTTTCACAACTACGTCCGGTGTCTCTATGTAACTGAATGAACTAAAACAGAACACGAACAGTTTTCATTGATTTCTGTCCGTGACTGGTGTAAACATAAAGTCCGTTGGGAACCCAACAGTCCCGAACATTTTCGGAACAAAACTGTTCGAAATTTCTGTCCAAACGGACAGTTCGTGTTTTGTTTTGAACTGTCCGCTTGGTGGAAACCCGGCATAAGAATTCAGTTTATATACGAAACTAACGGGTTCCGGCGTGGCGAACATTACGAGGCGAACTGTAATAGGGTGGCGAACTGATGGCCGTGATAAACGAAGAATATAACTTGCGGTATGGTAGAAAATGAAAAGTCAATTCATGAATTCATGTTAACAATTTTCCACTCCCCTTCATTTGGAGATCATGTTAATGCGAGGAATTTTCGTCGTGTGAATATTAAAATATGTGCTCATCTCAGAAATGAACTATAAGTCCGGCATGACCATAAAGTAAATTTTTATGATATGTTATGCATTCTAATTATATTCCTTTCCAACGCCCAGTAATTTATGTCTTGAAATATAGTGAAGATGAAAGGTAGAGTTTCATAGTTCACGATACTGAATCACGAACGGGTTACAAAAGTATTCATTAGGTTATCATTATGCATATATGGATATTATAGAGAGTGGTTTCCGATTAATTGAATTTGGAGTCGGAGTTCCTAACGTTGATCAGTGATTTCATTTTCATTCGAAAACAATCAAATAGAGAATTTGTTTAATTATGATGTCCATGACCCATGTAATATATGTTCCATGAGGTACTCATACTAAAACTCTTATCAGAAAAAAATTGAATAGTGAAAATAAACATAAAAAATTCCGACAGCTGTGGAAAAAATTGACAGCATCAGTCAAATGAATCATTCATGATCCCATGATCTGCTATTAGAGAAATTGTTTTGTCAATATTCCGTAGGAATTTTATACAGGGTCTTTCACGAGGAACCTCACCCATATTTATACGGGAAACTACTGAACACTTATACGTATTTCACGATGCTGATGAAATCTAAAATATTTTCAAGGCATGAGCATTTCCGGTTTTTCCGGAAATGACGTCAACTTCCGTTTTTCAAATTAGAACACCATTTTTTTATTGCAGAAATAGATTCCTTAGAAAATTTCAAGTTATTTTTATGTAACATTTTTCAGTTTTGGTTGGAAAATTCTCTCTGAGCGGGAAAATTCGAAAAAAAAAATCGAAAATAGAGCTCCGCTGAAACCAGAATAACTTCGAGGTTTTTGGATGGAAAATTTTCATTTTTGGGATTTTTCAAGATGTAAGATTGATGTATCCACTTTGAAAATCGAAATCGCGATTCATGATACAGGGGGTGAAAAAATCGCTTTCAAAGTTAGGGATGACAAAATCGTAAAAAATCAATTTTTTCAAAATATAACCCCATTTTTTTATGGCAGATATTGAATCTACGTTAAAAAATAATGTGAGTGTATGCATCACACCCTTGCCCTAAAGTGGATTCTCAGAAAATATCCATTTTAGGGCAAGGGTGTGATGCATACACTCACATTATTTTTTGAAAAACGGAAGTTGACGTCATTTCCGGAAAAACCGGAGGTGCTCATGCCTTGAAAATATTTTAGATTTCATCAGCATCGTGAAATACTTATAAGTGCTGAATTTCATGAAAATACGTTCAGTAGTTTCCCGTATAAATATGGGTGAGGTTCCTCGTGAAAGACCCTGTATAGTTCTGATTACGAGATCTGGACAAAGTTCTGCATGTAGCTTGAATACATCATTCTCCATATGATGAGTACAGAATTTCATCTCGATTGAATCCTTAGTTTGAAAATCAGCAGAACAGAATTTCGAACGGCCAGATTTACGGAACCCCTGATGGTTGAATTTTGCCATTATGATACTTCATTTATCTTCTTATTCTATGATATTTAAATAATTCCGTATGAAGTGGGTCCAATGAGTAATGACTTTATACAGATAACAGGATTCACAGGTTTCCCTAATCTTCTCAATATTATCACTGTTCTTTTTCAACCAGTTGTCTCTAATTTAGAAGGTCGTTTCGGTTCTGATTGTGTAATTGTTTCAACTATAGAATATAATGGTTCTAACCCCTTGATATTATAAAGCCATTTTTATCCTATTTCGAAGCTAGATGGAGGAAAACCCAGGGTGAAAACTGCATATTTCTCTCCTTGTTTTAGGAATTCCCTTTTTCCGTGAAAACATTTCTGATGCACTTTACGTAGAACTCAATGGTGTCAGAAGTTTTCCCTAGAACCTTATGTACCTATTGATAGTTGATAGTATGGGGATAGGGCCTAGATATCTTTTTTAGTATATTTCATTAGAACTTGAAACTACCATTCTAAAAAATGTTAGACTTGATATTTTGCTGAACCCGAGTTTGAAACATAGAAATTTTATGTTTTCATACGTACCCATATACACCATTCATTTCCATAATGTATCCCAGTAGGCCATGATTTAGGTTTATCAAGTTTTTCACTTGAAACTGACGCAAGTTTATTGAGACACTATTGTCTGACTGGTAAACAGCGCGGGGATGCACAATAGATCTTTAGGTCAAGGTGCATGCGAGTTCGGATGATCTTCCGCCCCTCCTCTAATCTAATCCAAAACTGACGCAGGTTGGTACTCGTGAAATGTCAAATAATTCTCAGAGACGTCGCCAATGCTAATTTCTATTTACTCTTTTTTAACTTCGTAAATGGAGTTAGTTCTTTTGAGGTTTAACTGTGATATAGGTTTCGTAGTACTACCACATTTTCATACTGGAGTATTTCCAGTTGTGCAAAAAGGTATTTAAATGTCTCCCGTAGGCCTCTTTCTTGAGAATATTGAAAAATGGGGAATTCTATCGCATAGAAGTTTTTCTGTCGGTTTATTCGAGTACTTTTATTCTTTATTCGAATGAACTATCACAAAGTAATGGACTATTTTGTCTATTATTTTTCAAAAAAATTTCAACACTCGATTCTTGATTTCCGAACAAGAAAATAGCATAACTGAATTTTTCAACCATGTTTATCCACGTGAATCATTTCCAGTATTAACAGAGAAAAAAGTTTCTTCAACATTCGCCAGGAATTATTGAATTCACATAATATTCTCTCAAATTTATTATTTTCCCGAACTAAATAAACATTTTGATAAATACGTGATCATTACGACCTCTATGTAGAAGGGACAAGGTTGCTTATTTATCTGACAGGAAAATGACTATATATACATAGGTATACATTTTCAAAATATACACGGTGAAATGTGTCAGAATTTCAGGGCCAACCGGGATACATTACAAAACTGAATTTATGAATAGACAAGCAGTGAAAAACAAGACACATGTTTACTCAAGTCCAATGGACAATGCCAAATTTTTATTTAGAGAGCGAATAGGTTGCTGATTTATGCTGGCGCAAAATATCAAGTATGCTATATTTTTGAAATGGTAATTTCAAGCTCTTCTGAAACATGCGGAAACAATAGGGTGTTATAGTTTTTCAAGATTAATTATATATACGTAAGATTCAAGAAGAAAAAATCGGAAACATTGAATTCAACGTGAAAAGGTGCCAGAGCTTTCACAAAAAAAAAATTCCGACAGGAAAAAAGTTACAGCCCCTTTTCATGAATACACACTTGCGAAAAATACTCTACTATAGCCTTAGACTCTTTCTATAGTCTAAGACTATAGCTCTGAAGCGATAGTAGATATCGATCTGTGGCTTTCAGCATTGAGTGGCTTTGCACTTGCTATCTTAATATTATTCAAAGCTAAAGCAGAGGGTTTTTGATGCAAAGAAACGAATCACGTGTTGGTCTTGTTCGTTTTCCCTCTTTAAGGAAATGGCTTCGGAACAGAATCCAGGCAAAAAATTTTGTGCAAAACTCCCCTTTTCCCAGTTCAGGGTAGGTTTGCATGTTTTTTGCTCTACTAGTTGGAATATCACACAAAATACCAATAATAACGATAATTCCATGAAAACTTAAACAATATCAACGAGTTTGAATGATTTTGAAAACGAAATTAAGAAAGCAGGGGAGGATTTGCAAGGTAACTACGGAATGGAGGAATATGTTCGCAAATATAGGTTGAGTACGTGCATGTAGAAATAAAAAATAAAATGCAAAATAGCACGAGGAGGAACATCTCTTTCGGCCGCATGGTCTGGATACATCATGCATGCCGCGATTTGTGACCCGAGTTCATTTGGCGTGATCGTTATGTTCCTGTAACTCAGCACCACCAGGTGCGCTAGTGTTCTCATGTTTCGACCCTGTCATACAGGCAGCAACTTGTTGTTTGCAACGATTTCGTGTTTTCTTGGACGGAACGGCAGGAAGGCGAGCACAGAACACGACAAATCTATGATATATCCGTGCATCGTTGCTGGATCTCGCAATCACGAGCCATGAGAAATCCGAGTCCTTGCTATTGCATCTCGAACGTGAATTATTACACATGCAACACCCGCCTATTAATCATTCGTTAACGGCTCTTCGATAATTTATAACCTGCCATAATTTCTTCACCGTGTGTCTATGGATCGACTAACAGACGTAAACGGAACAGGTTGTAATTCAATTTGCTCGCCGCGCATTTGGATATGTGTATTCTGAATTATCGCCAGCTCTATCTTGGCTCTAATTTATCTTTATGAATAATGTTGAGCTGCGGAATTTCAGTAGAACACGATCGAGGTGATGCGCCGGCAAAAAATTGGCATCTGGCATACATATCGAGGTGTTTCTAATTGAACGTTGGAGGAGAAACTGGATAGTGGATTCATCATTATCAGATATATTGTTGCGACTCACTGTTCTGTAAGGTGATTTTAGCTTCAATTTATACTGCTCTACAAAAATTAAGGAACTTCAGAAATTTTGTGGCCGTTGCTTGTCCTTGCCAAATGGTCTTTTATGAGATATCGAATGTTTTTTCTCTCCTCGTTTGATGAATTTTTTTATTTCAGGCAAGTTATTGTTCTTGAATTCTGTTATTGTTTCACGTTCTTCCAATCAATTCAAAATCTGAAAATTTGTTTTGCGATAATGTCCAGACTTGGAATTAGTGCGGATAAAGACAAAAGGGCTATTGGTATGATCGAAGCGAGACGTTTCCCAATAACAATTTCGTTTTCATTGATGATCGGTACAGGGTTGGTCTACTTTGTTATACCTGGACTAAGACGAAGAATTGCAAGAATTCCATGGAAGTTTTAGATCATTATATATTATAGGCCCACAAAGATAATAGGCGCTGAAATTGTCGAAAAAGATTACTCATTCTTTATAACCTCTCAACCTTTGAAGGAATTGGAACCTAATTGGAGTCTAGGCTGCCATATTCAGTGATAATATCTCAACTGACAAAGAAACTGCAACACCCAGAAGGAGTAATCAGGATAAACAATATATCATATCATATCATATCATAACATAGATAGTATAGCAGGGAGTAAATGATTAAAATTTGAAGAAAAAAACTACAGGTTATAATTTTTTTCAATAAATTTGTTAATAATGTGTTTGTCCACCGCGGTTATCTATACACTCCCCAACACGTTTTGCCATTGATGCAATAAGATTGTCTATTTCTTCTTGAGAAATTCTATCCCAAGCTACCTGTACTTCATGTCTCAGAGCCGCCAGAGTCCGTGGGAACTGGGGTAAATTTCCAAGCCTCCTACCCGTGATGTCCCAAACATGCTCTATGGGTGAAAGATCGGGGGATCTGGGCGGCCATGACAATAGATTCACAAGGGTCGCTTCAAAAAAGTTTAAACCAACTCTGGCAACATAAGGTCGAGCATTATCTTGCTGAAATATTGGATTCTCGAGCTGGTAAGGGAGAACTTATGGTTCCACTTTTTCTTGAAGGTTACGCAGCGTTATCATGTCACCTCGAATAAAGACTAAAGGTGACATACTTGCATGTGCAGAAGCACCCCATAACGTCTACGGTCCGGTGTACATGACGCTCAACATCGAACTGAGGTTCACGTCGTTCTCCCCGACGCGACGTCGTCTAAACCTTTTTCGGCCATCATGAGTACCCAAGGAGAATCGAGATTCATCAGAAAAGACGACTTGATGTCATTCCAATATCCAATGTTGTTGTTCTCTGCACCACTGTGATCTTTGCCGACGATTCTCAACCGTTAGGTAACACAAGATGGGGTCGATAATGCTGCAGTCCAAAAGACCTTATCCGGCGGTAAACCGTTCGGACGTTACAGGATTGCCTTGTTCTCCTAACCACTCATCAGCCAAAGATCGAGTTGTCGCAAATCGGTCTCTAATGGCCATAAGTCTTAGACGTCGATCTTGAACTACATTTGTACCCCTTCGACGTCCAGTGCCTAATCTTCTTCGATTTTGGGCATTAGCAAACCACGCTTGACAACATCTCATAACAGTAGTTGGATTTCTGTTCGTACGGTGACAACCCCGCCTTCCGTAGAATTCGACCTCTTTCAAATTCACTTAGCTGGTGATAAATTCCGCGTACCCGTGCTCAAGGCATTTTAACAACAACTAAACATCGACTTTGAATCTCCTGGAACAGCTGGTTTGCTGTAAAATTAAAACAATTTGCAAAAAACGACTACAATATTCAAGTAAGAGAAAATGTTTACATGAAGAAACATTCACGCTTTCTCTTACCAAATTTTAATCGTTCATTAGTCCTTGCTATATTATCTATATTCTAGGGGAAAGGCAGGCAAGATGGCATAGTAGGGCCAAATGGCATACCATATGTACCTACTGAAGAATCCACTGCGAGTGGAATCCTAGAACTCGGTGCAAATGTTCGAATTAGTTGGCAACAGTGTACGAACGTTGTTTCAAGGGATCCGTTACGGTAGTTGATGACTTAGTCGTGAAAAATGGTGAAAAAGTGGTGTGACCGTGTACAACTTCGACGTAAGCTCTCTCTTCTCGCCTTTATAATTGTAAGTACAGATTATTTCACTAAATTTTTTATATCCGAGTAGAATTGTACCTTTATTGTAATCCTTTTATGTATTTACCTTGACAAAAAGATGTCACAAAAACGTTGATTTACTTATTCGTTTTTTGGACACGTGGTTAGGGCAAGTTGGCATACATAGAGGCTGGGTAAAATGGCATGGTATATTGGTATGCCGTCTTGCCCGAAAAATAGTACCTTTTTATTAACAATGAAATATTGTTTCAGATGGTCTACAATTATCGATGGAAAACCAACAGAGGAGAGTGGGATGAGAATAATATGTCAAGAGAATTAATTTTATGTTTTGTTTAGTTCTTGTTTCGTTCGATATAAGATTATGAAATATTTTTCAGTGATTTCCTAAATCTGTGAGAATTCTTTTTATGTTCTGTTCCTGTTTATATAAATATAAATTTCTATTTCTTGTATTATCTGTTATTTATTGGAATTTTGTTTTTTTCACTACAAAATATATCATTTTATATGATATGTCATCTTGCCCGACACTGTAGGGCAAAATGGTTTTTCGAATGTTTCAGATTATCGCGATTTTTTTTTGTCTATAGTTTTTTTTATTCATATCTTTCTTCAAAAATTGATAGCTAACTTGATTGACTGAAGATTCAACTAATGCTGTACTCTATATTTTTTTCCTCATAAGAGATATCGATTTTCAAAAGATTGTATGCCATCTTGCCTGCCTCTCCCCTATAGGTTTTACCAAAAAAATTTAAAATTTAAACAGCTGCTTCTGGGTGTTTTATGTTTTTTTTGTGAGGACCTACTAATGTAAAGTATCGAAGCCAGGCATTTCAATAAGAATAAAGCTGTCAAAACACTCAATAATATTCGGAACGAATATCATTAAAATTCACCTCTACAGATACACAAAAATACAGGGTCTTTCACGAGGAACCTCACCCATATTTATACGGAAACTATACTCCATTCACAATTATAAAATCACAACTCTGGCCATGGTTTCGTTTTCAGGAATTGGTGCACCTGATGAAAAATCTGTGCGCGTACATAGAATATCGTTTATGACGAAACGACGATGCCAGTTTTTCTGTTTACATCAAAGTAAAAGTATCAAAGATTTACCACATTCTGTTAGTTCGGATCGATTGGCGATTTTGGGGCGAAATATCGATAGGAAATCGCCTATTTTTCCGTTCTTCGTCGTCCAGAAGAAGTTTCGTGCAAGTGTCATTTTTTCCTTTCACGAGTTTTGGCGTGAGTACGAACAGCAAATTTGAAATGGACCAAAAATCGATTTATATGCATAAATAAAGCGAAAGTAAGTACTAATCGACCTTTTTACACTTGATAACGTAGTTTTTTTTAGGTATCTGGCCGTTTTGAAAGATTTCAAACGAAATTCCGGTCCCCCAGAAGTTTGGTTAGTTTCGGTATCGTTTTTGGTGCTCAAAATTTATTTGGAATGTGTAAATGGACAAAAAAAGCTCCCTTATACGATCTTCTAACGAAAGCGATTGGAAAATATGGTTCAGGTAGGATTTCCGAGGAATTATGAGGAAAGAACTTGCAGAATGAAATTGCACGATTTTCGTAAGTACCTAAACGGGTTCTGGATGGCCATCATCGGTCTGTAAATGATTATTGTTGATCGTTTTCACGTTTCAGAAAAAAACACGTCGAAAAAGCTAAAAAAAAGAAGAAATATGACTATATTGCATTCCACAGTTGGTGAATTCAGATTCCGATGAATTGAAATGTGTCACTGGAGCTTTCATTCCTTTGCCGAAAGTAGAAATAGGCTATATTGAACCAGAATACATCGGTTTTTTCCATATTCCAGGAGTTTGTGTCTTATTTTAGAACAGGTGAATGATAAATGTGTAGCATATGTTCGACCTATTCCAATTTATTTGTACAAGTAATGTGGTAGTAATGTATGAATATTTTTTAATCTAATAAATTACTATACAATTAGAATATTTTACTCCTTGTTCATAACATCAAATAAATAAAATGTCGTCAAGTCAAGGCCGTAGCTAGAAAAAAATTTCGGGGGGGGTCCGTCCGAGGCCGTAGCTAGAAAAAAATTTCGGGGGGAGGGGAGGTGTCCGTTGAACTGAGCTCTAGAAAAATTTCGGGGGGGGTCCGGACCCCATCGGACCCCCCCTGGCTACGGCCTTGCGTCAAGTCTTTAACTTTCAGTTCAAGAGGATAATCTAAACATTCACAAGCATGCATATGAAAATTATGTGAAAGCAATGCAATTTTTTTCCATGGCGAAAAATAATATATTTCAACAGTGATCTCTTGTACTTTTCATGCAAATAACTAGAAAAGGAATCCTTTCTATCAATTCATATAAACGTTAATTATTTTCGTCCATCACAATCATCACATCTTTTCCAATTCATTCACATTCTGAGAAATACGCTAAGAGTGTAGAAAGGGCCACATGGTGTTGACTTGGAACATAAAAATATTTTGAAAAACGTCATAACTTCGATACAGAGTGGAATGTGTCAAATTTCCAAGGCCAGAGTTGTGATTTTATAATTGTGAATGGAGTATACCTATTTTCATGAAATTAAGCACTTATGAGTATTTCACGATGCTGATGAAATCTAAAATATTTTCAAGGCATGAGCACCTCCGGTTTTTCCGGAAATGACGTCAACTTCCGTTTTTCAAATTAGAACTCCATTTTTTTATTGCAGAAATAGATTCCTTAGAAAATTTCAAGTTATTTTGATGTAACATTTTTCAGTTTTGGTTGGAAAATTCTCTCTGAGATATTGAATCTACGTTAAAAAATAATGTGAGTGTACGCATCACACTCTTGCCCTAAAGTGGATATTAACTCAGAAAATATCCATTTTAGGGCAAGGCTGTGATGCATACACTCACATTATTTTTTAACGTAGATTCAATATCTGCCATAAAAAAATGGGGTTCTAATTTGAAAAAATTGATTTTTCACGATTTTGTCATCCCTAACTTTGAAAGCGATTTTTTCACCCCCTGTATCATGAATCGCGATTTGGATTTTCAAAGTGTATACATCAATCTTACATCTTGAAAAATCCCAAAAATGAAAATTTTCCATCCAAAAACCTCGAAGTTATTCTTGTTTCAGCGGAGCTCTATTTTTGATTTTTTTTTCGAATTTTCCCGCTCAGAGAGAATTTTCCAACCAAAACTGAAAAATGTTACATCAAAATAACTTGAAATTTTCTAAGGAATCTATTTCTGCAATAAAAAAATGGTGTTCTGATTTGAAAAACGGAAGTTGACGTCATTTCCGGAAAAACCGGAGGTGATGCCTTGAAAATATTTTAGATTTCATCAGCATCGTGAAATACTTATAAGTGCTGAATTTCATGAAAATACGTTCAGTAGTTTCCCGTATAAATATGGGTGAGGTTCCTCGTGAAAGACCCTGTATAACGCATAATGGAAATTGATGTTGAAATGCTTCAAGAATCCTTCTGTTTTCCACGCTAAACATCATAACACTTACTCTAATTCTTATTTTCTATTCATGCTAAATTCAACCTAGTTTCGAACCTCCACGAAATTTTCCTATCGGATTACATCAGTTCGAGGTGTCACATTAGTGGTTATTTACATACAATATTTACGAACTCTCAACTTCGAACGGGTCACTTAAATTTAATGGTGTCTCTTTTCTGTATTTTTTAAACATTATGGTATCGAAATGTCACAGGATTTTGGTACAGTTCTCATGCTGAATATCAATCACATTGAACGAATGAGAACAAAATGCGTCTTTCGTGATTCCAAAATAACGGAGCGTCAGTAAATCGATATTTCATATTTATTGGTTACATTATCAATAATTTAGTTTGATGAAGTTTTATAGCCTTCGCCGCGTGTTTGATTTACATATTCCGAATTGATGGGTTTTGGGAGTCGATAACAAACATCCTACCGCATTTGAATGTGGAAATTTTCCTCTTGAAAGAACTAGATAAGAAAAAGAAAATGAATGAATGGACTGAAAAAGTTTGTGATATTAGCGTGATGTAATGTGGCCCATTTTCTAAGTATGTAAAGTTGTTTAACTTCAACTCGTCAGAAATACTCGTTAGATTGAAATCGTCATTTTTCTTACTTGTTATCATGAGAAGTAATAAGGGAGGAATTGAGATTTTTGAATTTGTGTTGAGAATCGTAAGATTGGAAGTTTGGTATCGAAATCATAATATGATTATGTGGGACTATGAGGTCTCTCTCTTCATAAAATTTCGAGTAGATTCTTGTTGTATTTTGAGATCTCTCCTTTCTATAATTTGGGCTGTGTATTGGAAATTTATTTCAACAGTGGAAAAATCTGAAATCAGACTGGACTTTTTTTGTTGGGTAGAGTGATAGATTCCATCTCATCAATTCAAATCTACTTTCAAAGATTAGAGAATGTTGATAAGTAGGTGTAGTATTCATTCTCATCAAATTAATTTATTGATTTAATAATCTGCGAGACCTTTCAAACTGATTTTGATCACATAAGAGGATTCATTCTACAAAATGATTTTTTTATGCAAATTATATTCTTCAACGCATGTATCAAGGTTTTCACGCAGGTTTGCATAAAGAATAAATTTTTTTTTTTGCGAAACGTTACTCTCTCATTGATATTCTGAAGATATATCCCAGTCCTGTTTTGTTTTAAGCTGACTACCAGGTATATTTGAAGGGTGTTTCAATAGGTTTTGAAACAATTTTCATATATATATGTATATTCTCATATACATATATTTTCAGAATAAATAAATATTTCAATACATTGATACTGAAAACCATGTTTCATCGATAACCTACTGAAATCTTTTTGAAACACCCACTACTTCAACAAAAGAAATTTGTTCGTGAAATGGTTAATTTGGATGAGTTCTACCTTCTAACGAAAAAGAGCCCACCTTTAAAAATACCCTATATAATTAATTATTCCTTTATTAATGAAAACTACTATTATTATCAATCATCATGTTTCGAATTATCATCATGAATTCGAATGTAATGTTGTAATTTGTGAATGAGGAGTTCCGATTATATCAGGAAAATAAGCAATAATAATTGTTGTTGAAATTGAACTTGCCGACATTCACTTGATCATTGTGGATCTGTATTAGCAAAGGAAGTATAATTAGATACACATCTCTTCTTGATTTCCCAGTACAGCATTTTTCCACTAGACAAACCCGCCTAAACATGTTCTGCACATTATGCACATCCATATCCATCAAGAGCTATCTCATCGATGTATTTTACTGACCCCAATAAAGTACCTGACGAGTAGGTGTTAAAAGATCTTCCCATAGAGTAAAAGATAAGCGTTAAACTTTTTGAAATGCTAACAGATTCCGTTATGTTAACACTTGTAGTTTGTTCGGAAGATGTTTCAAGAAGGCGACATCAACTTCCTTCACACACACCTTAAATATCCCGACTAGAAACATGACCTTTGAGACCTGTGTTGCTCATCCACCTGTCCTACTAGATATTTTGAGATTCGAAAAATCTGCCAGTTCGAACAGTATTGATCGCCGAATTCATAGAGATATTGGGAGGCCGAATTGATTATACAGGGTGTCCCGTAAAGACCACGTCAAACGAAAACGGAATGTAGATCAGAATGTGCTCTATCTGATGTGGAAAAATCGTTTATATGAAAGTCTCACAGTTTTCGAGATATTTGACGTTTTATGAAAATGTTGAATTTTTACACTTAAAATGCTTTCTCTCTTGCGGAAGCTACAATTGAATACTTTTTGAATCAGTTTTTTTCCGTAAATATTGTTGAATGATTACTTCAATTCATGCAATGAAGAATAGCACAAAATATTATACAGGGATTCTGAAAAAAAAAATTAAAATACGTGTTTTGAAGGAAGTATTTTTTGTACTGAATTCTATCTGACGTGGTATAAAAAAAAGATACTAGACCTTTTCTGCATATTACGTTGAAAAGTTGCCCATTTTGTAAAGGTAAAATACAGGTGATAACCTTCTTCAGAAAAAAAGATATTCGAATGTTTATCGAAAATGTAGCATTTCTGTGAAAAACTGATTTTTTCACCTTTTCCATAAATACTTTCATTTTGCACTTCCTGCTGAAAATAATCAATCAAAAAATTTTTTCAATAATATCCTTTGGACGGATGAGTCTTTCTGTACTCAAATAGGGTAATATCAATCTGCATAATCTTCATAGTTGGAACATCGAGAATCGGCCAATATAAGGCAACATAGATCCCAATTTCGATTTACGATGAATTTATGGACTGGAATATACGATGGAAAAATATTCGGTCCGACAGAATTGCCGCAATCATTGAACGGCACCAACTATTTGAATTTTCTAAGGAACAGTGTACCCTTACTCTTAGAAGATATACCACTGGAAATGCGACGAAATCTATTGTTTCAACACGACGGGTGCCCAGCACACTACAGTCGTCATGTTAGGGAATATTTAAACCAAACATATCCTCACCGGTGGATCGGAAGGGGCGGTGGAATTTTGTGGCCTCCCCGTTCACCAGACTCAAATCCTCTGGATTTTTTTTACTTGTTTTTTTTTTAAATGAAATTTATTCGAATCCCATCCATAAGAGATGAAGCACAACTAAGGGACCGCATTCGTATTTCAGCAGACAAAATAGCGGGGAGAAGTTTGTATGGTTTGAAAAGGTCATTTCTCAATAGATGCAGGGCATGTATTAGCGAAGGGGATGGTCATTTTGAGCATTTGCTCTAATAAGAATCCTGAATTTTTATTATTGATATTTTTATAAAGTTTCTTCACAATAGATTTGTTGATGTTGAAGGTCCTGTGCGTTATAACATTAGATCATTGCAATTAATGAATAATTTCACTTTATACGTAATTAAAGGACTAACTGACATTTTTCAAGAGAATTATTCAATATTTTACAGCAGAATCTTCAAAATGAAAGGATTTGTGGAAAAGGTGACAAAATCAGTTTTTCACAGAAATGCTCCATTTTCGATAAACATTCAAATATCTTTTTTCGTGAAGAAGGTTATCACCTGTATTTTACCTTTTCGGAATCCTCACAAAATGGGCAACTTTTCAACGTAATATGCGGAAAAGGTCTAGTGTCTTTTTTTTATACCACGTCATATAGAATTCAGTACAAAAAAACACTTCCTTCAGAACATTTATTTTAATTTTTTTTTCAGAATCCCTGTATAATATTTTGTGCTATTCTTCATTGCATGAATTGAAGTACCTAATCATTCAACAATATTTACGGGAAAAAACTGATTCAAAAAGTATTCAATTGTAGCTTCCGCAAGAGAGAAAGCATTCTAAGTGTAAAAATTCAACATTTTCATACAACATCAAATATCTCGAAAACTGTGAGACTTTCATATGAACGATTTTTTCACATCAGGTAGAGCACATTCTGATCTACTTTTCGTTTGACGTGCTCTTTACGGGACACCCTGTATAATTGAATATCACCATTTGAGATGAAGTATTGTTGAATGAATGTAAATCACATGAGGGTCAACTCTACAGGGTGTCTAGTTTTAAAACGGCAAAACTTCAAGGGGAGATTATTCAAGTGATTTGCAACAAAAAATGTCATATAACACATGGTCGAAATCTTGACGGTTATTCTTCAATTCAACATTTCTTGTTTTCACGAAATATTTCAATTTTTTCCATGAAAACTTCAATATTTCAGTTATGCTTGTAGCTTCATCGAATTCAATCACATATTTGGAAATGTTATTAAATTTTCTACAAGAAATGAATTTCAGAGTGCTAAAAATATTTATATTGCGGGTTTGGTGAGGAGATGGATATCACGATACTGAAGTGAACAAAATCAGTCATATTTTTCCAATGGGTTTTTCGTTGAAAAAATATTTATTATAGACATGTTTTCTTTTCAGCAAAAAATACCTCATTTAGTGTACTTTCGAATAACGTATCAACTTTTTGCTAACTGCTTGTTTTCTGCCATAATATCATGGCTAACAAGATAAAAAAGAAAAATTCGAAAAATTTCAAACCTAAATTTGCTCCATTTTGAAACCCATTATGATTGAATATCGAAGTAATTCTTATGAAAATCATGAATTTATCAATGAAATAAGAATAATTCAGAAGAATGAAATAATGTGTAGAAACAGACCATTACTATTTACAACAATTGTTCGAAATGTCCACCACCTCCTTGTTCGATACATTTGACACATCTTTTTCGAACCAGTTATACTCCCCGATCGCCTCAACTCTGATGAATTCATAAGATTAATCCAAAGCAGCTTAACAGACATATTGGATGAAATGCACCTTGCTACCAGACAAAATGTCTGGTTTCAAATGGATGGCTGCTCAGCTCATAATAGCCGGAACGGACGACAGTTAATGAATGAGTATTTTGGGGAGAAATGGATTGGAAGGTACAGTCCGGTAAGATGGCCACCAAGGAGCCCAGACCCGACGCCTTTGGATTTTTATGTCTGGAGCACCCTAAAATAAAATGTGTACCGAATTCGCGTTCAGACTCGAGAGGCTCTGATCGAAAGGATTAAATTGTGTTGTGCATGTTTTCTACATTTTTTCATAAAATCTGTATTATTAAAAATTATTTCATTCTTCTGAATTATTCTTATTTCATTGATGAATTCATGATTTCCAAAAGAATTACTTCGTTATTCAATCATAATGAGTTTCAAAATGGAGCAGATTTAGGTTCGAAATTTTTCGACTTTTTCGTTTTCATCTTGTTAGCCATGATATTGTGGCAGAAAATAATAAGTTAGCAAAAAAGTTGATATGTAATTCGAAAGTACACTAAATGAGGTATTTTTTGCTGAAAAGAAAACATGTTCATAAAAAATAATTTTTCAACGAAAAACCCCTTGGAAAAATGTGACTGATTTTGTTCACTTCAGTATCGTGATACTCATCTCCTCACCAAACCCGCAATAAAAATATTTTTGGCGCACTAAAATTCTTTCCTTGTAGAAAATTAAATACCATTTCCAAATATGTGATCGAATTCGATCAAGTCACAAGCATAACTGATATATTAAAGATTTCATGGAAAAAATTGAAATATTTCGTGAAAACGAGAAATGTTAAATTGAAGAATAACCGTCAAGATTTCGACCATGTGTTATATGACATTTTTTGTTGCAAATCACTTGAATAATCTCCCTTTGAAGTTTTGCCGTTTTAAAACTAGACACCCTGTATATGTGACACCTGAGGATACTTGGCTCAGAGATTTTCGGTTGGCTATTATGATTGACAGTTGTGTATTAGGATTGACAGTTGCCATTTGCCAGCACGTCTCGATCAACAATATCCTCAGACAGCAGGCACAAAACATATTCTTCAGTATATGGACATCGATTTAAATAGATGTTTGTCAGCAATGCCTACAGTTTTCCCACATCTTACTAATTTCTGAAGTGATATTCTTCAAAGCCCTCAACAGTAGTAATCTCCATCTATTAGACATTAGTCTGAATGTTGAAAAGCAAAAGCCTGTGTGTGACTCGTCTTTTGACGCTTTCATCTCATTTCCTCTGCCTTTCTTTCCTCTGTGATTGCTTCATTCCTGTCACTCTCCTCATGGGACTATTTTCCCATTAACTAGAATATTTGCACCTGTATTCATCCAGGGAAGGTCCTCTTTACAGCATTCAGCTCCTGTAAACAAATAAAACCAAGGCTTTTTCGTCTTGTGACTCCAGAACCATCTTTTCTAAAGTCAACCATGCATGCGTTCATCCATAGATTTCAGCAAGTCTTCCACCTCAAAGGGTTCTGTACATTGACAGTACTCCCTCAGGTATGATTCGCCGCACACACCGATCCATCTTCATTCCATTCATATACGGGGATTCCTCAATCCTCAGTGTCTCATGACAGCAACATCCAGCTCGTATTTACTGAGCTCTTCAGTTGTAACAGTTCCTGCCATACTAATTTCACATGCTGCATCGATATTTTCATGCCAAGTTGAAGTCACCTTTGTGCCCATATTCACACTGCACATCTCAGGCTTACGTCTTCTTCCCATACATATCTTACAAACCTCTCATAGATACTTAGCACGAAAAACTGCATAATTTTAACATCCTCAGATGTTGATCAAGTCCTAGTGTTCAGAGTGTTCTACTTTCCGCTATCAAACTTGCTCTGTCATTAATGCATTAAGCCCTTTCTTTGTCGTACAAGTGATTGTAGATTATTGGCTATGTCAATCAGTCGTTTTACTGTACTCTATCTATTGCTTCATTTTTTTAACTTGCTTTCAAGATCATCGCACTATGGCAGCTTTTTGCGTGATAATGGAAATGTGATAACGTTATCATTTTGTATTTGGTGCCAGTATTTTGGCTCTGACTGAATCTCAAACTAGAACTTAAGCAGTTACAATACCACAAGAAGAAACTAATCTCTTCCTTTTGTTGCAGTCATTTTTTGGACGCACCTACAACAACCTGAGCTCCATATCAGAGTGCAAGAACAACGGAGAATGTGTCATCAACAAGAAGAATCGGACTGCCTGCAAGGCTTGTCGTCTTCGAAAGTGTCTTCTGGTTGGAATGTCAAAGAGCGGCTCCAGATACGGAAGGCGCTCAAACTGGTTCAAAATTCACTGTCTCCTCCAAGAACAACAATCTGGCCAGAGTATGAACATGGCCGCAGCCCTTCTGAGACCGCATCCCTACCTGACACCCTTCATTCGTCCACCCCCAGCAACTCAGTCGTCCCGGGAAACCAGGAGTTCGGAGTCAGATAGCGGAGCCTCCTCCATAGATGTAGAAGAAGATACGAAGTCCCCCTTCCACGAGAGCAACACCAAGCCCTGCTCATCCCCCCCTAGTGATCGCGAGTGCCTTTCTGCTCAATCCTCCAAGAATCAGCCCTCGTCGGTCAGTGATAGCGAATATTTCTCGAGAAGAAAGCTTACGCATTGTCCCATGTCGTCCCCTTCCCCAACATCTCTCCCACCCCATGGAGGGTTGCCAAAATGGCTGCCACCTCTTTCGGTCTTCAGTGATCCGTCAAATTGGAAGGACTATTGGGTGAAAATTCCCTTTCCCCCTTTCGCTATCCCTTCGCCAACATGTCAAGATCAGCCTATAGACTTATCAGTGAAGACAAATCCGCTAGTCTGTTGCGTCGATTCGAATAGTGACCATAGTAAGACTACGACTGAGGGACATTTGAAGTCAGCGCCTTTGGATCTTACTTTGAATCGACAAGCGACAGATGTTACTAACTGTTGAATGTGTATCATGTTCCTTGTATATTTAAAGCAATATTCATTTACGTTTTTTATCTACGTTTTTTTTTCGAAGTCGATCTAAGTAGGAGGAGCATTGGTGAATGAAGATTGATTTTTTTGAAACATTATGTCGAAGGGTTAAATGCTTCGCAACTTCTGAATTTGCTCCATATTTATAATTCGATTCAATTTCAGTGAAAAGCTGTTGGCAGTTTTTCTGAAATGATCTTCTCAATCGAATTATATGGTACAAGTAAACTTGCTGAAAAGTGTTTGCTTATGAAATGAGGTCATAAGCTCATTCTTCCTGTATTCACATTAATCGACTTTTCATTCATTAATTGAAAAAATGTAATATTTCTAATATCAATTGGCGAAAAAACGATTTGTTATAAGATTCAAATATTTCTTCGCTATATGAAATGTTGACTTTCCTCCAAATTTCAAATTTGTTTTCGAATATTCAATGGTTAATCAATCGAGCAAAATGATTTTCTCTCAATCAGAAATGAGATGTGAATGCATTTCATTCTGATTGGTGAATATGTTTTGTCAAAACGAAATCATGAATATTCAATGAAGCAAAGTACTGCAAATTCAGAAATTCTTTGGAAAATAAGTTCCAATAAGTTTTTGCCAGAAATAAATCAAAATATTTTCTTATTGTACCTAATGGTTTTTATTTTTATCTCTTTTTCAAATTCTACAATTACCTAATTCTTACGATGAAATTCTCAAATTGAGAGGATTTTAACGGTAATACCTATTTGTAACATCGCATTACTCACATGTCATGTTGAAATTCATCAAATAACATGATCAAATCGCACTTTCGATTATAATGATTATATTAATGAAAATACCCATCAGCTACGGAATATCGCCTAATTTAACTATTTTGTACTAGAATTAATATATTTTGGAAAGCTATAAATAATGAAAGTTCTCAAACGGACTGTCCCGATAAAAAAGGATTATACTTATACCAAATTACAAGCAAACATTTAGAAAAAATTAAAAATACTCAGACTTCTAATGAAGTAGAGTCGACTATACTTGAAGATAGTTATTCTGTATAAGAAGAATAATCATATATCACTGTCTCCTAATTTGACATACTTTAAGCCTTTTCGTCAATCCGTGTGTATATTACGGATGATCGCAAATTCGTTACTTCTGTCATGATTAGTTGAACAAAAGCTGCTCATTTGTAGTAACAATTAATTGAATTTCATCCAATGTTCCTCACAAATAGTCGACTGAAAATAAAAATCACTCTGTTGAATCAGTTCCGATTCAATTCGCATGAAAAAAACAATAAAAGTTTCGGTCTGATATGTTATGTACGAAGTGAGTCATGTAATTATCTGGATACATAATTCTTTTTTATGTTTCAATTGTGATTCTATAGATGAAAGGCAAAAGTACATAAGCTAGTGGTTTTTCTTCCATTTCTAAGATTTCGATGTACATATAAAATTATAATTCACATTAAAGAATTGGAAAAACCAGAATAGGAAAAATCAGAATAGGAACAATTTAATTTGGTTACGAAAATTTTCATTAGGTACCTGAGAAAGTTACTTTCGCTTTTCATCATATTACTTTTTCCTTCTTCAATTATTTATAAATAGATATTTATATATATGATGGTCAGTTCTTGGGTCAGCAGTGCAGTGAATAAGATGTTTATATAATATGTATGTAAATGAAAGATTATTTTTATAAAAAGTTTATATAAGATTACTCGGCCAGTAAAAAGCGTGCCTTATGTTATTGATTTTTTATATTTTGCTATAATAAAATGTTTTGTTGATTTATATGAGTTTTTGTTCGTCGACTTCCCCTATAAATTTATACATGAAGACTTTTTATCTAATGGTCACAAGCCTACTGATCACACATAATTTTTCAGAACATTATATTGACGCTAGAATATTTTCATTTAGGTGAAGTAGAAGATTAACCAAATGCCAGCGTACAGTGAATGGAATTAGAAACAAGAAGAGATAGACTACACAACATTCCAATTTTCCTATGGAAGATAATAGAGAAAAACAAGGTCTCCAAAAATTTTTCGGTTTTTCGTTTAAAGCAAAAATTGATATTTAGAGTATTGTGAAAAAAAATTTCTGATATTTTCGTTGAAGATATAGAGATGTGTAGGAATATAATGGAAAATAAGATAACATCTGGTTTTTTAACCGTGATCTTCATGATCAGTTCCCCAGGAAATTTTACCCTGCCTAGATCAGGAAAATTCACATATTATTAAATTTTTTTTATCCGCTGAAGACTGCCAAAAAAGAATCGGAAATGAAAAACATTTAAAAAGGATTGGCGAAATTATTTTTGTCGCTATCAGTTGGCACAATTGTCCACCTTACTCAGAAGGAGCTCGATGGTCATATACTCAGGAGACATACAACGAGATCCCAAGTATAGATAGCTCTTAGACTTCTTTTAAGAAAACTGTAAGGCTTTTTGTAACTTTTTCGAGACGTTGTTGAGTGAGAACTGAGAGATCTTCATCTTTTTCAGATATCCATCACCAGATTATTCACAGAGAAGTCTTAGCGATATCCTATGTGGAAATTCTTCAGTAAGCCACATGACAACTTCCCATTAGCTGCTTTTCTTGTGATCTTCGAAAGCTCGCCTGAAAATCATATTGCTTTCGCAAGTCTCTGGTGTGGTCTTGGGGAATTTGCAGTGAGAAGAGAATGAGATATTCTCAAAAGTATTCGTACGGATGCCTTTGAATCTTTGATATAATGAAAAACTTTCATTTATGTATACTCCATTCACTTCTATAAAGTATCGCGGTTGGCCATGATTTAGGTTTATCAAGTTTTTTCACTTATAGTACGAGAGATGACGACCAAAACCATGTTTCATAGCGGCCCGGCTAAAACCGTGTAAAATCGATAGATTAGATGACCCTAGAGCCGACTGGTAAGTAGTAATACTCAGAAGTGTAGCATCTTCGCGGGGGGGCATTTCTGCTGTGTAAAAAAAAAATGGTCGACGGTCGTATAACGGCCAGTCTGATATTGAAAATGTACATAGGTTTTGTTATTTTATCACTAAAATTTGTGTTTTCAGACATTTTGTGCGTAGCGTTTGACCTGAGTGTCTTTTCAAAAATGTCAAAAATCTGACCTAAGTGACTCATAGCGGCTCGGTTCATTTTTGTTTTGTTTCATTCGTACGGTTTTCAGACATTTTGAGTGTCGCCTATAACGAAAAAATGTGCTGGAGTCGCCCGGCAAAAACTCCGGCTACACTAGTAAGAGAAAGACACATGCGATCTTATCGCAAAGAAAAGAGATGAACCAAGTGTGGAGTCAACTTGTCAAAATCATATGGAAGATGTAAACCAATATTTATGTGACCACAGGCTTGCTTTGCCCACAAGCTCTGACCACAAGGAGTTGATGCGTTGGATATAATTAATGTAAAACTAATTTCTGAATTAAAGTCATATATTTTTTTATATATTTCATTTGGAATATATCTATTTGGTGTTAGTGACTATGATCAAAAGAATTTCTGTGAAGTATTTCGGAAATTTCTCGAATTATTTTACGGACTTGGATCAGGAATATATTAGAAATGATTTGAGTTGAACGTTGAACTAATTCATAATATCTAAATAAATATAATGCATATATTTTTGCTGAATAATTAATGTTTTATTGGCCACAAACTACAAAACTACGTATTATCATTTCATTCTTCCGAATTTTCAATTAGTAAATTTGGTAGCTACCTCAATTTCATGTTCAGTGCTAGTATTTCTATAGGATTGCGGCTATTCAGCATTGATTTCTTGTGATTGAGGAAAGAAACTTGAATTCAGAAACACATTAGATGAATGTTTGATAAATATGTGTATGACAAAATTGAACGATACCCCTGAGGTAAATTTACTTCACGTTCATGCAACCGGGCTAAGTACTGCAAATTGAAAAGTTGTCTGATTAGTTAAATGCTACATTCAATTTGTCTGATATAATTTTTTTCCACATCCGGGGAACGTATTCAATCATTGACGACGAATTTCAGACCGGTCGCTATGAGTCACTTAGGTCAGATTTCTTGACATTTTCGAAATGCTATAAAAATGTAAGGCGACATGTTTTTTGTCTGAAAATTGATCTTTCCACATCAATTGACACGGCTTAACCTATAAAAATCATTTTCAGACGGGCCGCTGTAAGTTTTTTTTTTTTTCATTTTTTACTTTTTTTTATTGGTCTCCTGGGTACGCGCTACAATCTTGGTGTCTGAAAACTGTGTTATTGGTATCTCAGGGCTATTATCTAACTACATTCCGGAAATCAGACGGGCCGCTATGAGTCACCCATGTTGTTTTTTTGACATTTTTGAAAATGCGCTCAGATCATACGCTACGCGCAAAATGTCTGAAAATCGCATTTCTGGGTACAGGGTCATATAATCTGTCGATTCCGTGCGGTTTTAGCTGAGCCGCTATAAGTCAAAAATCTTGGTCGCCATTTCTCGTACTATTAAAACAGATGCAGGTTGGCACTCGTGAAAATCAAGCGACATTGCCAAGTCTACTTTCTATTTACTCTTTTTCAACTTTGTAAATGGAGTTAGTTCTTCGAAGATTTAACTGTGGCGCAGGTTTCGTAGAACTACTACATTTTCATGCTGGAGTGTTTCAGGTTGTGCAAAAATGTATTTAAATGTCTTCTGAATTCACATATTTTCTCAAATTCATAATTTCCCAAAGTAAAGGAACATTTTGATAAATACGTAATTACTACGATTTTTTAGCAGAAACGACCACGTTGTGGGCGTATCTGACAGTACAATGACCATAACCTAACATTTTCAAAATATACATTTAACATTTCCATAATTTTTATCAGAGTTAAGAATCTGGTTATTTTATGTAGAAAAGAACAATTCATGTAGGTAGGTTAAGTTACAAAAGAATTTCACAGAGAAGTCTTGTACTTTTTTTTAATATTGTCAAGTCGAAAATTCTCAAAGTTCACAAAAAAATTCATAACTCGAAAACCGTGAAAAATCGCATAACATACATGGGGATGATTCGAATAGCCCATGACACGAGGGACCTGTTTTTTTCTTTTTGAAGTCAATCTCTTGGCCACTTTGTATGTATCTCGAAATGAAATCTATGAAATTTTTGACTAAAAAGATGACTCAAAGATGTCTTGTATTGAAAAAAGGCCCAGGAGCATCAAGAAAACGAAGCTCCTATGTAAAGAGTATAACAGTCAAATATGATAAGCATGCAAATATTCCAAGATAATCATCGTCGGAGTATCGATATTTATGACGATGATCTATGAAATCATCATTTTCCTCTTTCACATATATTATTGCTCTTCGCTGATTGCAGAGCATTCTGGGTGGTTTAACGGGTACAATGTTATAGTTGCCCACCTCCTACGCAAACCATAGACTAGCATGTCATCCATATCGGCTACATGTTATCTCAGTTCACACGCGATGTTCTTGCCAAGAATGCCTCGAGTTAAACCCATGAAATGGAAGCAACCATTCGACCTGTGCAAGACCTATTTATAATTGCAATTATTCCGATCAGATCGGAAGACTTATGCAGCATTTGGTTTTTTTCAACATTGATAATTATTTTCTCATGGGAAATCATTGTAAATATTCATGACTTCGTCCCGTCTGATGTTTGATGTCTGTTTGTTTGAATCGATTGACGATAATTTTTGGTTCATAATAATGTCTTGTGTCACCAGTGACAGGTTTTCCGGGGTCCTAGGCAACTAGGGGTCTGAGCCACTAGATGTCGGTTATTGACTAGTGCATCCCAATCGTATCCACCCTTCAATTGAAACGATATTACTGCTAGTCAACTGACATTTGACTTTTATCGTGCAAAATATTTTTTGAACAACTGCCATTGAAAGTGACACTTTTAATGACAGCAAACAATGTCAAAATTGATTGTTTACGTGGAAGCTTGTTAAAAATATTTTTAACATTAGTGTTTAAAATATATTCAGCACTCCATTTTCTTATAATGAAATCAGATGAAAAAAATTCAGCAATTGCAAATTTTTATTATCAATATTTAACAATCATTACTTATGAACATAACCTAATATTAATCGTAAAACTAGAACAATTACTAACATTTATGCCCTGTGACGTTAGGGAGCTTCGCAACACATTATCAGAATCCTCAGCACCATCAGTACTTGTAGAAACCGGAAGTACAATATTGGATGATGATGATCCAAAATCTGTTGAGGTTGGGATACCAACTGGATTTGCAGTGCATTTATTATTCTTGTTTTTCAGGAAAAAACGACGATGTTCCATGACAGAAGGGCGCAGTGCAAAGTACTTATGAAAATAGTCAACATACTTCCAAATAATACTGAAAGAACGACTGACTTTCGTTTTTGTGTTTGCAAGTTGTATAACCAATGATTTATTTGTTATTTCGATGTCTTCCACTGATAAATTACACAATTCTTCACGCCGACAGGCTCCAAATAATCCGAAAATAGTTGCAACCTTAACCATCAAGTATTTCTCATCTGGTGCCTCATTTATAAACTTTTCAACTTGTTCACGAAAGAGACTTTTCGATTTTTTGGGACGATATCCTTCACTTTTTTGTTTTAAATATTATGCTATTACCTTAATATATTTACCAACATCCACACCATTTTCAACAAGGGCGCTTGACTTTATCATTGAAAATTTGCTCCACAAAGTTGATGAACTCCATATTTTTGATTTTTCTTCTAAGTATGCCAGGTAAACAGGTTCACTGAAGTTCCCTTCTACATTTTTCACTTTACACCTGGCCTGGAAATTGTTATAACAATATCGTACTGCTGAACAGACTTTTTAGGTAGGAGTTCCAGATTTGCTCTTCTTGCAGACTCTTCAATATCCACAGGAACAACCAAATCGTCATTTTTATTAATAATTGGACTCTCGAGTCTCGACAAACAAATGACGGCGTCTTTTCTCATTTGTTAGTGAATAGATGCATATAAATACCTGGTGTAACGACTCCTTACTAAAAATCGTGACCAAAATTTGTAGATCAAAACGGCACTCTAGATTTTAGTTCTCGTTTTACTTCCGGAATAATATAATACGCAATATTTTATCGTTCGTGGCGCTACTGTGGCAATGGAAAATAGCGCGACCCCTTTCGGGAGAAATGAAAAGTGGTTCAAGAATTCAGATTTTCGATCGACAAGAAAGTCTTTAACAAAATCTAATCAGTGCCAACACCAGGTATTTTATGCATCTATGTTAGTAATCATAACGTTGGCAACGTTTGCCATTCACAACAACCTTTTGATTATTTGAATATTAAAATGCATTTTGAAGTTTATTGTCATTGCCAATTCGCCCATTTCATTATCAAAATAGGGCAGTTGTAAGAAAAACATTGTACCTATGGTATTTGTGTTAAAAGTGATTTTATTCTGTTCATGAAATTGTTTCATTCGCTCCGCTCAATTCACAAACTTTTCCACTCACAAAATAAAACGTCACTTTTAACACTCATATCATAAATAACTATTTGTTGTATAATAATGAAACTTGAACACAAAAATTGTAGGTACACATAAAAAGCCATAATATACCTTCGATGTATACAATGACGTTATAGTCATCATTCTTTTTCGCTTTTTATCCTTGATTTGACTTTAAGTTTTGTTAACATGTAAGTGGATATTTTGTCGTGTAGACTATATTTAAACTTAGCTTTTTGAAGAACTAGCTCATTTTTGGAGTGAACTCTTTCCTGTTCATCTTTCTGAATCGTCACATATTATCTGCAAGAAATAGGTTTTCACAATATTTTTCCGAAATAACGTTTTTAGAACCATCAATTCGCATCCAAAAGCAGTTGGAATAAGCAAGAGCAAATTCAAAAAACTTCTGACACTTCATTGTCATTTCTGACAATGGCATCACTACATGTCTAACTTGCACTGTATGGTTGGACTCACTCCATCTCATTCAAATCAGATTCTTAAAGTTATGGTCTTAAGGCACACACACATCGGATACACTGCAATAATTCAAAGTAACTTGAAAGAAATTGTTAGAAATTGGGTTTCATTAGGAGAAATTTCATTTTTGCGCAATCAAAGAAATATTGTAATAAGTCCTTCACCATTTTGAAACCCTAATTGAATGCGTTAACTTTGAAAGTCTCGTGCCAAATTGATGTGGTACAATTCTTTTTCAGTAAAGTCAGTTAAAATATCAATTTCGAATATGTACTTGGTTTCGCGTAAAGTGACATTCTTTCGAGTTGGAGAAGTTGGCATAGAATGAAAGGTTACAGGTTACTGAAGCACTATTCAGATTAACATAGAAAAAATGAAATTGGAATGATGTGAAGATTTGCAGCAACAGGAGTTCTGAAATCATTACAGGGTGTGCATTTTCTCGAATGAAAGGAGCAATTTAATTTGGGTAAAAAAAGGGGCTTGGATTTTTTATACTTTTCTGATGACTCAGTCTGTTACCCGATTCCGGCTTGATGTCGACTTCTGATATATCCTGTTCACTCTTTCGGAGATATAGGGTGATGGAAAACTTTTGAATGTACGTATATATTCGATTGGATGTCCTGAAAGAAGAATGCTAAGGATCTTAACTGAGCTCTGCGACTACCCTTCATATCATTGATCCCGTGTCTGTTACTCCGAAGCGATTGCCTCCCATCTCCTGGAAATCTAACCCAAATATCACCACCCGCAATCCTAAGACACCTCCATCCTGCAAGTTTTTTGCGGTGGCAGAAAAAGCCGTACCGAGCTCCTAAAACGCACTGTTTGAGACCACCATCGAGTTTCCCATAACGATCCGACGTCGGTAATGTCCCCAGATGCCTCTAAAAGAGCCCAGCACGTTTGAAATCTTCTCGACCCGAGCAAAGACACGTGCAATGAATTATTTACCATGCCCGACCGGCGGCAAGAAAAATACACAATTAAAAAAAGATGTCGTTATTATTCACGATCGTTTTTATTGTTAATCTATGCACCATAAGCTGTTAGTATCCATGTCTTAGACTCCACTCGTAATAGTCTAGATACCAAGAGAACATTAAATTCTACTATGTCGCACTCTTGAAACCGCATCGGTGAGATATGGAGCCCAAGAAATGACCACACGAAATGTGGAATGCCGCCGTAAAAAGCGATATTTTAATATTAGATGAAATGGATCAATTACAGCTGCTGGGACGATAAACCAGAACACTTAAATTTAATAAGGTTCGTAATGACGCTGCTCGTCTAATTAAGAGTAAATCACCTTATCCAATCGATCTTCAATCATTTTTTGTTGTTTTAATTGCTAAAAAGCAGGATCATATATGTTTACGCAGAGTTGTTGTACCTGAATCGTCTTTACTTCTTAGGAAATCGCTGATTCTAAATGTAATAGAATCTGAAATAACCCATCTAGTACAAGCGAGGAATGCGGGCGATCGCTCCGTGAACTCACTCAACAAAACCTCTCTTTTCTCAATATCTTTTTTATTATAATTAAGGATTCCAGTGCAGTACTGTAGAAATTTGCAATCATATGAGTTATGTATTATATTCCAGGTCAGATCTCAGATCTAGATTTAGACCCACTCGTTTCAATTGATTCGGTTTTTACCTGGTGAAAATTCCTTTCAAATGGGGATTTCCAGTACCTCAAAATATGCACTTTTCTTTCCATGACATAATGAAGGGCAGTTTATAAAACATTTGTAACCATTAATCCACTCTGAATTTTGAAGAATTGATTAATTATTCGATATTGAAAATGTGATTTCAACACGTGTGAATTCAAACGTCCCTCTGCTGTGGCGTCAGTGGCTCAATTTGTAATATTATTGGTTGAAGTTTGTGATGGAGGGGACAAAGCCCGAAGTAACTGAGAGTCAAGTCTTCGTAAAATCTCTGAATTTATTCATAAATATATTCAGTAATCGTATTATATTTGATGTGATCACTATAATGTTTTTGAAACATCGTCATATAACAATTTAATTTTCATTAAAGTTGATATAATACTCATTCTCTGAAAATACAAATACTGATGTGACAACCACGCCTACAAATTATAAATAAAAATATAACCTTCTTATTTGTCAATTCGACGTCTTCTCTGCGTACTATAGAATGGCGTCTCTTACAGTTAAGTCTAGGAGTATTCTATAGTCCTAGGTACACAGTTGCCAAATCAATAATTATCTATTCTTACCACTAATTTGCACTTCTCAAAATAAAAATAATTATTAATGCTTCCTAAATAAGAAGACCGGCCTATACCTATATACCAATTCTTACCATGTGTAGACTAGGGATAATTATTTTTAATTGAATTTCTCATCTATCTGCTTACTTGAACCCCCTTTATCTTCAATTTGGAGGTCGTAAATTGAATGATATTATGAAGCTTTATGGAGTACAAATGAAAATGTCATGATGATAAAAAAAACATCCAAAATCAACATTATATTATGATATTATTAGGAAAGTGAAAGCAAGGGCTTTTTCAGGCTAATTTTTTTTTGTGATTTGGCAATGCTGTCATATTTATATCAGCAGCACGTCATGGCGAGTACAACCAATCAGAAATCTCTCTAGCCACCGACGTCACACGATTTCCCGCTTCTTCTGATCGTTTGATTTCGGTAGATTATTTTTGAGTTTTCAATATTTTTTTAAGGGTATAAATTGATGAAGAAAAAATTTGAAAAAAAATCACGAATTACGTGCGAATCCAATATGTCAAAATATATTTTTTCTGAAAATGACTGGAAATGTCCATTATAATGACAAACTACTATTTCCACAGAAGTTCAGGTTTGCTGGATTTTGATTCTCTGGCCCAAATTCACATGAAGGTGGAAATCAATTTAAATATGCAAACTCCAAAGATGGTAAAAAATACAGAGACAGTAAAATGGCAGTGAGTTGTTACATTGGTATCTGCCGGTGGGATTGCCAAACTATCTGAGGATATTCAACAAGGGAGATCTATTCACATCTGCTTATTTATTGAAAAGAATGTTCAGAGATTTTTACCTTTTAATTCAGAGTGATTCTAGAAGTGTTAATCTAGAACCTAAATTTGAGAGTGCAGTATTTCATAAAGGTTTTTCTAATAAGAGGTGTTATTTTGACATTCGAAAAAAAATGCCTCTTTTTAGATAAATGATCGCATGTTTCTTTCATTATAAAGTGTAAGTATGCCATTTATAATGGAAAATATCATCAGCCAAATGACCACCACGACCACAACTACAGGACCATATCCTTTCCATGAAATTTTCCATATCGAAATCGTGAAGTGGCTGCCCTGTGTCCTCGATAGCCTCTCTTTGAGCTCCTGAATCGACGCTGGGCTCTTGGCGTAGACCTTCTCTTCTACATGGCTCCAAAGGAGGAAGTCGCAAGGAGTTAAATCACAAGATATCGGTGGCCACTTGTGATCACCTCTTCGAGAGATACGGTCCGGAAACTTTTCCCGTAAAAGATCAATAGTTTCGTTGCTTGTGTGGCACGTAGCGCCGTCTTGTTGGAAGTGAAGGTTGTCCAGATCAATACCATCCAATTCCGGCCATAAAAAATTATTTATCATCTCTCGATAGCGCAATCCATTCACCGTAACTGTTGCTCAAGCCTCATTCTAGGAAAAGTAAGGTCCAATGACCCCGCCGGACCATTAACACCTAACAGTCACACGTCGACGATAGAGAGGCTTTTCAATCATAACTCTTGGGTTTTCCGAGCCCTACATGCGACAATTTTGCTTGTTGCTGGAACCACGGAGGTGGAAATGGGCCTTATCACTAAAGATGATTTTCCGATGGAATTCCGGATCATTTTCATGCATTTCAAGAACCCAATCACCAAAGACACGACGTTGTTGATGATCGGCTGGCTTGAGTTCTTGTGTTAACTGAACTTTATAAGCCTTAAGTCCCAAATCTTAAGCAAAATACGGTGTAATGACGTTTGAGGAATGCCTTATTCCAAAGAACGACGAGGAATGGACAAACCTGGGTGTCTTCAACACTTTCGTCTACAGCAGCAATATTCTTCGACAAGGTGCTGGGTGCTTCACGACGACCCAAAAATGTTTGTGTCAAATTTTAACCATTTTTATAGTGATTTTCAATCATTTCAATGCATTGCTGAAGCGTGTATCGTTCCATTTTTATGAGTGGCGTAGTTTCTACTTGTCAAATGTCAAAAAATGACAGCTTTAAAAGTGACAACTACAGAAATAGCGGGATATTCAAAATAACAGCTCTTATTGGAAAACCCTTTACAAAGAATTTCAGATTTCACTTAGAATTTACCTACACTTCATTCCTCATATGATTTGAGAAATTAATTTTTTTGTCAATTTTTGTAATGAATTATTTTTACCTATATCCAACGACATTTTCATGACAAATACTGCCCTTCTGTAAAATACTGTGTGATTCCATATACGCTTGGCATATCAATCTGGACAAAGAACCTTTCAAATAGTCCAGTAATAAAGACTTCCTTCCCGACGTAGTAATTAAATCGGATAACATATTTTCCAGCAAGAATAATGCATGATTGTGCCTGTGCCCTTTTGTGCAACGTAATACATGGATATTGGCTCAAACATGTGCGTGCGCAGTTACTTACCTTTGCGGCTCGCTCAGATAGATCTCGATTGACATAGAGTCAATGGCATGCTGTGTTCTGTCCCTTCTCACATACACACATCGCATTGATTGTAAAATATTACCGCATTCATAAACCAATAAAAGATAATCATTCAGCTGTACTTTATACCAGAACTGGTACCATTCAACTCAGATTGCATTATTTGGAAACTTGAAATTTAACTCTCTCCATTTTATTATTCTTACGCAGCTATCTATGTGATCGGCATTAGTAATCAGTTCATGAATGCTCAGTATATTTTACGTGCATCGGCATGCAACAATGTGGGAGATGATGCTGAAGAATTATTCGAAAGGTAGCGAAATATATCACATCCATAGGAGTTTTCTCGTCTGCCGACCCGGAATTCAATCTTTTCGCGATTACTTTCTTCGACTTGTAGATACCATTACTGCTGCTACGTCCTGGGGCTGAAGACTCTGCTTTCCGTAGATGCGAGAAGCTTGTATGTCTGCTGACTAGGGAAGGAAATAAAATGATGAAGAAAGCATCTTGTGTGTGTCTAGTTATAAGAAACGATTATATCAGGAACCAGCCGTGTACCTGTGTTCTGTGTTCCTTTTTCACATGAATCTCACCGAATAGCCCCTACTTATGCTCGCAAAAAGAAATAAGTTGTCCGAACAGCTTTATTCGACTTCGAAGTATAATCTTGAATAATTTCAATCCAGTAGAGGTTTTTCCAAAAACATTAGTGGTGTTCAAGTTGGGGACGTTTGAATATTGAATTTCAAATTATATTTTTATGGATGCCACTTAAAACCTAACCTAAAGCACTGATGTGACGTCAGGAGCTGTTGAGCACTTGTAGTATACAAGTTCCTTAAATAATGCGTTCTTCTTCCATATCTGTCCAACCAAACATCTTAGAAATTTCGTTCGAAAACAGTATCAATTTCTGTATCTCAAGAAATTGAATTCCAATATGCAGGGTATTTTTCATGTATTTTCAGCATAGCGGGTGAAATAAAAAATATATTGTAAAGCACCAAATGATTTCCATTTAGTGTGATTACAAACGAACAACAGAATCAAGTTATAACAGGCATGTTCATGCCTACGTGCGTGAAAATAACCACAGAGTTGTTCCTGAAAAAATGTGAAGAATCCAATTCTCTACATTAAAGTGAAAAAATAATAGTATATTATTCAACCAGCGGTAATGTAAGTCATAACGCAGAGTGGTGTAATTAATTCATAATTACCGCGAATTAAATACTATACTTTATCTTCGACTTCTTCAGTAAAATTCGAATTATTCTGCATTTTCAAAATTGAGAACAGATTTTCAGAAGCAATCTTTGTGGTCGAGAATCGAATAGCGTAGAAAACGTCAAAAATTCACGTTTTCCAAATGACGACGATTTTGATTAACAACTGATGAAGAACTGATCAAGAACTCAAGGCTTGTCTGTGTAACATAGGGTTTTTGAAGACATGCTGGAAAATAAGGGATATTCATTTCCTCTGAGTAAAAGAGGGAAAGATCAACAATTGATTGGGTGTCAGAATCAACAAAGTGCTCTCATCTGCCATTTTTGACTATATTGGAAAAAACAACACATTTCTTGAATCTACACACCAATGAGAAAATCTTTGGTCTTGGGGTTTTCGATTTCTGACATGTGTTCCCTAATGCAACTTGTTTTATGAGCTTATACTGAGAAACTGAATGAAGGTTCACAGGACATCGTTATTGTCTCAAGAAACCATATAAATTTTCCAAACTTGACCTAAATTCTTGGGTTGAGAACTTTTTCAATAGATTACCCATAAATCAGTCCAAAGGGTATTTTTAAACGAAGAACGAGAATTGTAAATTAAGGCATATGGAACAAATATTGCAGTACAAGTGATCGATCCCATATGGTTAAAATCAATTTATCTATACATCTTCTTTAAAGAAGACAGCTCAGTTCTTGTGGACAAAGGATATGGAATTTATTTTGTCCAGAGGACAACAAGGATATTTCGTTCGAAAAAATCGAGAAATATCGATTTTAAGTTCATCATATTTGGCAATCAATAACTTACATCATGTTCAAGGCAGATCAATCTTTTTGTTAAGATGAATCTACAAATCTTTCAGAAACCGAGAGTTCGTATCTAATTCCAGTTATGTCTCGTTTTTGCAACCGTTTAATTTCTTTCAACGGAGTGCTTCGTGCTCAACTTTTTCCAGTTTTCCCTGGATAAAATCTGTGCTGTTAGAAAAAAATTTCTGAGAATTTACGTTTTAATAGAGATGGTCATTGAAAAAACATGAAAATATACTGCGCTTTCCATTTCAAAAATCACCTGTGTGTTGAATATCCCTGTGTATTGAGAAATAATTTCTTGCGATTCAAAAATTGGAATACAAGAAACGTGTTTTCGAAAAAAATCTCTAAGATATCTGTTTTGGCACTCGTCTATGAACCTGAGTCTGTGATTACAGAGATATTGGGATTTTTTTTCAATAATTCGCTAGAATTTTAGTATCTTCTGATTATGAGATATGGACGAAGTAACCGAGTGCAAAATTTCATCTTGATCGAAAACATAGTTTGTAAATAAAAAAAAAAACGAAATTTCGAACGGGCATCTTCACAGAACCCATGGTCGAATTTTGCCCACTCACGAACCTATCCCATTCGGAAAATCAGTTACGTACTAGTTTTCAGAAGAGACTGAATAAACCATTCTCATCAAAGAGAATCAATCGAATTTCAACCAGTTTACTTTTTTGTGTTGCTTTACGATTCGTTGGGTAATAAATTAACACAAATCCATTCAAATCGCGTAATACTGGCAGAAAAGTAGATACAGCAAAGGCGAAAACCAGTTATTGGTAAAACATGCTAAGAGGATGCTCGCGAATGACATGAAATGAAACGCAAGTCCATGTCAGTCAAAGTCAGCTCCCTTTTTGGACGGTATAAAAACTTTCTCGCTAGTATTCAGATGACAAAACGAAAAAACTTTTCAGTTCGACATCGTACATGCGATCGACATCGTACATGCGATCTATGTCTGCTTTCATTTGTGAGAAGTTTTTATTGTTTTTTTATTTGCATCACAATGAAATGTTACGTTGTTCCAGTCCGAGAGCATACTAATGTATAATTGCCTTCGGTCCTCCTAATGCTCATTAAAGAGTAGCAGACGTGGTACATTCGAAAAACCAGGATGCGAAATTGAATAATAGGATCTTCTAGAGTACCTATTCTCTTGATCAGAATTATTCTTCAATGCTAACAACTTTTCAATGTCATATCTTTGGATTAATAAAGAAGAGAATTTTATGCATTATGTTAATTGAGAATGCATCATCAAGTACCTAGATTTGAAACCTGTTAGTAATATTAATATTAGAAATAGGTACCCCACTCTGCTATGCCTCTAATTTCGATCGCTTAATGCAAAACTGGAATTTTTCATTTATTTCAGTCGGTGTTTTTTTTATACATGGATGAATTTTTTAATTCTTTACATGATTTAATAATAACGGTATTGTGACAAAATTGTTACAAATGAACCATTCGAAGTATTGCCCATTGTAGTGCTCGAATACCGTTTCGGTAAAAGATGTTCATTTTTCGAGACTATCCAATAATTAAGCCAAAATTAAAATATCTGATGTTTAGAAACAGTTGGTTTTCGATATGTCAAATCGACCAGCACTTACTGCTGGAGCAATCTATAATTACAAAGAACGGGAACTCAGCTGCGCACCTAATATTTGTGATTTTTTTTCCCCAGGATTTATTCACATAACTTCGGAATTAGATATTTTTTGAAACAAACAAAGTGTTGTAAAAAATAATGTATCTGAATAACACCGAAAAAATGGAACGGGTGATTTTTTGCAGAAAATTAAAGTGGATGTTTGTTATAAAATTTTTTGAAAAACCTGCCCCCGGAAAAGTTACACCCTTTCGAAAATCAACAAAAACAAAATATTTTTTTTTATTTTCCCTGTATATTAAGGTATGGACCCGAAACTTGGTATGAAATTATGATTTGTCAATGAAATTACACATCTTGGAATTTTTTGAACCCTGAAGTATGCTCAGAAAGGGTTGAAATACACTGCGCAAAAAAATTAACGCACATTCTGAAAATCTCAATTTTAATGAAAGTTAAATCTACATTGACTTTATAACTTATTTTTTATGTTCTCTCGGGAAGGTTTTGAACGAAACAAGACACATTAAATGGAAGAAAAATTCAGGATTTCACCGAATCTTATGTGAAAGAAGAGAAATGAACAATTTTCAAAATACTGAACTGCTGATAAGTGATTTAATACTTGGTATTTCCACCCCTTGCGTTAATTACAGCTCGGCAACGACGGTTCATACTCAAAATGAGTGATCTTAAAATGTTCTGATCTAGTCCTTCCCAGATTTCTCCGAGTTGGATTCCTAAGTCATTAAGAGTAGCTGGATGATTTTCTTGCTGGCCATTCCATTCGAGAGACTTCAACCTCTTCAAGGCCTACTCCTGAACGATGCGCGCACGATGGGGTCTGGCATTATCGTCCATAAAAATGAAATTTTCACCAATGTATGGAGCAAATGGCACTACATGTTCTTCAAGAATGTTCCTTATATACTTATCAGCATTCATAGCTCCATTATCAACGACCACTAAGTCTGTGCGAGCAGTCAAAGATATTCCACCCCATACCATAATCGATCTTCCCCCGAAACCAGTAGTATTCAGGAAATTGCACTGAGCATATCTTTCATGTGGACGTCTGTATACAAGGGAATGTCGATCACAATGGTAGAGGCAGAATCTAGACTCATCTGTGAAGAGAACTCTTTCCCAATCGGCCTCTTCCCAATGGATATGCTCTCTCGCAAAATCCAAACGCGCCCTTCGATGGGCTGGGGTAAGAGCTGGGCCTCTTGCCGCGACACGAGGCCCTAAATCATATTCTCTGAGGCGATTTCTTATTGTCTGAGTGCAAATTTGCACCTCATGAGTTTGCTCAAGCTGATTTTGAAGGAGGCGAGCGGTTGCAAAACGTTGTCTCAACGAAGAAACTCTCAAGTAACGTTCTTGAATGGCAGTTGTTACCCGTGGTCTACCCTGTCCTGATCTTCGGGACATTCATACCTGTCTCCCTGAATCGCTGCAGCATTCTGGACACACTTGTATGGGAAACTCCAAACCTTTCTGCAATTCTTGTGTATGTCCACCCTTCTTCTCGCAAAACTACCGCTTGGGCACATTCCTCTGGGGTCAAATTGCGTGTTTCGCGTTGCATAGCGATCGAGTGTAGAAAATCAAACGAAAGAAAAACTATTGATCACTAGAATTGATCGAGAACAACTGATTTTAGAATGGAGCCAATACATTCAAAATCTGATAATATCATCTTTTTTTATTCCTGCTGGGAGAAAACATCTGTATTGAAGAAAAACGTTGAAAGTGGATAACATATGCATGCATAATTCTGATAAAAATAATTATCATTGAGAACACCTTCAGTTGTAGAATAAATTTGAGATTTCCATAATTGTGCGTTAATTTTTTCGCGCAGTGTATTTGTGATTTTTTTGCCCCACGATTTATTCACATAATATAAGGCATTTTTTGCAACAAACATGATGTTGTCAACAAATAAAAAACACTTTTTTTCTATACAGGGTGTATCTGAATAACACCGAAAAAATGAAAGGGGTGATTATTTGCAGAAAATTAAAGTGGGTGTTTGATATACAATTTTTCGAAAATCCTACCTTCCGTAAAGTTACACCCCTCCGAAGATCAACAAAACAAAATGTTTTTCTTTTTTATTTTCCCTAGCTGTATATTAAGCTAAGGACCCGAAACTTGGTAATTATCATTTGTCGATGAAATTACACATCTTGAAATATTTTGAACCCTGAAGTATGCTCAGAAAGGGTTGAAATACAGTAACCCTCTAAAATAGTTTTTCTCACAACTGTTTTTCTGGTGAAAATTTACTTTGAAAAAAATGGCTGGAAAGCCCAGTTCATATATGTACTAACTTTTTTGGAAAACTCAAGTATTTGCGAGAAGAACATAAATGTATTGCCAGCTCGTGTTAAATAGTATTTTATTGAACAACAGCCAACCTAATTATAATAATTCTACTTTTAAATGGAATCAATGACATGAAATGAAGAAAAAATGTATCAAATATCTACAATACAACAATACTAATAATAAATGTTGGAAATGCCCGCCTTCAGCTTCAATACAAGCATTTACTCTTCTCCTCAGAAGTAAACTTGTAGATATAAAAAAGTTAGTGTATTAGTTGGGCTTTTCAGCCATGATTTTTCAAGAAGAAAATTTTCACTAGAAAAAAAGTTGTGGGACAAATATCTTTGAGGGTCACTATTTCAGCCCTTTCAGGGTTGAAAAAACTCCAACATGTTTAATTTCATTGATTACAAATGATAATTACCAAGTTTCGTGTCCTCAGCTCAATATACAGAGAAAATAAAAAAGAAAACATTTTTTTTGTTGATATTCGGAGGGGTGTAACTTTTCCGGGGGGAGGTTTTTCAAAATTTTTTATACCAAATACCAACTTTATTTTCTGCAAAAAATCACCCCTTTCACTTTTTCGGTGTTATTCAGATACACCCTGTAGATCCTCGAAACCATTATTTGAATAAATTGTAATTCGGTCAAATTAATGTTGACTCTATAGATGGGGTATACCGGTATACGTCTCAAACATCACTTTTGGTTATTGAGTGACATTAGGAGTGAGGAATAATTTCCTCAACTAAATATAATCTCAATTCTCAAATACATTTATTCGGTACAACACATTCGAAAACAACAAACCTAAAAATTATTATAACTGAATTGAGAAAATTGAGATTGAGTTCAAAGGAAAACAAAAAAAATAAAGGCATAGTGATAACAGTTATCAAACCAACGATGTAAGTACAGTGCGCTGCTTCTGAATCGCTCAAATGAGGTGTGAAATGAGTCCCTATCATCCGTTTAATAATGCTGTTGTGTAAAAATAAGATTTTCCGATAATTAGTTCTTGGTGTCTCCTGAAGTAAAATAATTTGTTGTTGTACTTAACGTCCTAGTTATTTTTGAAACACCTTGTACGGGATGATATCAGTTTAGGGGAATCAGGAAATGAAATTTTTATTGCCAAAATTACTTCATTCCATATGCAATCGAATTTCTGAGTTTTATCACCGAAATTCTCGTAATTCGATATCCACGTGGGCGAATATTCGAGCAGAAACAAGCAATTCGAAAAATAAATAACACGGAATTTCGTTATAAACGAATACTAAAACGGTTCCCGATGTTTCCTTATCCACGATACCACCAAAAGGTGTCATATACAACACTCTCCGGCTCTGAATTGAACCAGTTCTACCACACCTCTCGGCCATATCGGCCAGAAACGGAATTGGTGCTATTTAAAGTGATTCAAGTCACTAAAAGTGGGCAATAACCATAAGAGCATCCATATCGTACTCCTGCTGGTCCGGTTGACGAGCCGGACCACCATAGTGGCCCCTCATGTCCCCTGACCCCGATCCTATTACAAATATTCTCGCATATCTCACGCCGTTATGTTGGGCTCGCTGTCACCTAGTGCGCTATCAAATTCTTTGCAATTGTGTCTCGGAAAGCCGTAAAGCCTCGCCCACACTTGGAAGATGAAAGGATTCCGGACTTCTTATTTGATTCAGTTTATGTGTTCGCGACTCGAAATATGATCATAATACACGATATGATGCACATAAATTTTCCGTAGTTTTATCTCCAATCAATAAATGTTCATACACTTTCTAACCATCTAGTTTTCGGTACTGTTCCGTACGTTTTATGGGTCTTCTTAGAAATTACAATATGGAGAGTGGCATTAGCGTACCGAATTAATGTATTTGCGTAATTATTCCTGGTATAGAGAGGAAAGCTTATGAAACGGTGAAAAGTACCTACTGGTCCGTTTTCAGGTTTATGTCTCCTGGGCTTTGATTCTTAATTAATAATTATGCATAGTATATTGAAATTTCATGAGTACACGAAACTATAACGTTAGATTATCCTGAGGATATTGTTTCGAATCCATATCATTATCTTCTGAATCGCACAGTGGGCTAAAATTAAAAATTACTTGGAGAATTTGAAGATCTACCTGTGACATTGAATCTAACATAGGTCAATCTTTAACACTACTGGTTGCGATTTAGGAATGGGCATTTCCAGTCAATTTCAGAAAAAATATATTTTGACATATTAGATTCTCACGTAATTCGTGATTTTTTTTTAAATTTCTTCTTCATTTATTTACACCCTTAAAAAATATTGAAAACTCAAAAATAATCTACCGAATTCAAACGATCAGAAGACGCGGGAAATCATGTGACGTCGGTGGCTAGAGAGATTTTTGATTGGTTGTACTCGTCATGACGTGCTGCTGATATAAAAATGACAGCATTGCCAAATCACAACAAAAAATTAGCCTGAAAAAGCCCTTGCTTTCACTTTCCTATAATAATATCATAATATAATGTTGATTTTGGATGTTTTTCTTTCATCATCATGACATTTTCATTTGTACTCCATAAAGATTCATAATATCATTCAATTTACGACCTCCTAATTGAAGATAAAGATGGTTCAAGTAAGCAGATATGTGAGAAATTCAATTAAAAATAATTATCCTAGTCTACATAGGTGGAAATTGGTATATACCTATTAGGCCGGTATTCTAATTTAGGAAGCATTAATAATTATTTTCATTTTGAGAAGTGCAAATTAGTGGTAAGAATAGTTATTGATTTGGCAACTGTGTATAGGGACCGTATAGTATTTGTATTTTCAGAGAATGAGTATTATATCAACTTTAATGAAAATTAAGTTGTTAAATGACGATGTTTCAAAAACATTATAGTGATAACATCGAATATGATACGATTACTGAATATATTTATGAATAAATTCAGAGATTTTACAAAGACTGGACAACAGCGGCATGTCTCTCAGTTACTCTGGGCTTCGTCCCCTCCATCACAAACTTCAACCAATCATATTACAAATTGAGCCACTGAAGTCACAGCAGGGGGCCGTTTGAATTCACACGTGTTGAAATCACATTTTCAATATCGAATAATTAATCAGTTTTTCAAAATTCAGAGTGAATAAATGGTTACAAATGTGTTATAAACTGCCCTTCATTACGTCATGTGAAGAAAAATGCATATTTTGAGGTACTGGAAATCCCCATTGGTTTCAGTTGCTGATCTACTTAACTTATACATAAAATGATGCAGTGATTCAGAATAGCTAGATTGTTACCTCAAAAATCTGACGCTTCAGCCACCGTTTTCTTCAAATGAAAGAAAAAAATCAAAACTTCCCGCAAATTTTGGCTCAAAATCAGAAATATTCACACTACCAAAAGTATGTGACGCCGAAAAAAATCACTAATGTGTTGAAACAGTTTGTCTCTTCTCAGTTCATGACATAGAGGCATAGAATACCTGCTGTTGTCACTAATTAGATTTTGTTTGTCGATCGAAAATCTGTGATGGGGTCCATTTCTCCCGAAAGGGGTCGCGCTATTTTCCATTGCCGCAAAAGCGCCACGACCGCGAAATATTGCGGATAATTCCGGAACTAGGACCCGATCTACAATCTAGAGTGCCGTTTTGATCTTCAATTTTTGGTCACGATTTTTAGTTAGGAGTCGTTACACCAGGGTTTCTATGCATCGATTTCATGACGTTTTGGATATGTCAATATCGACCAGCACTTACTGCTGAAACCATCTATGGACACATAGCGGGAACTAAGTAGCGCCCCTAATAATTCCCACAGCTCAAATTATAGACTGTCAGGTCAACGTTTTTCGACCACTGAAGATGCGGTTGATACGTTCATATCACATGTGTCGGAGATACCTCAAAAGTGTATTGTAGTCTAATTATAATTATTCGTTTTTATCGGTATACCTCCAAACTTCAGTAAACAAATTACTGCCGGAAGAAAATTCTCCGAATGAGATTTTACAGTTTTCATATAAACAATCATAAACACGGTTTAACCACAAGTTATATTACGAGAAACATTTCAATTTGTCTTTGTGTCTTGAGAGTAAGCATCCAGCAGCTCAGTATGAATGTTTCTAGTTACCTTTTCCGATGAAACTTAATACCGGTTGAAATATCATCCAAATCGGCTTAGCCGTTTCAGAGCTATAACTTATTCGTGAAATACTATATATCGCAAATGGCTCAAGAAGCCACACAGGCACAAGCTAATTCAATTCTGATTCAATCGCTTCTTCGCATGCCAAAAGAGTTATAATATGTGAATTATTAGTTTGAGGTATCTTCATTGCTAGTAGGGTTTATCCTGATTTATTTCTACTAGCGGAGATATCTAGTTATTTACGCTCCTATTACTGATAGGGTTCATTTCATTCGAACATTTTCGAACTTGAGTACCTACCTAAAAATCAAAAGGTAATTGATTGTCCTGTGTTTATGTTAGTATGCTCAGAAATATTTCGTAAACTACTATAACAAAACATCTATGCAAAAATGTGTATTCGACTCCAAAAAGTTAGGCATCGTAGGGTTTCTTCTCATGATTATAATGTTGTGGTGATATCTATTATCAAAACCGCGGTGGATCACTTATAGGGGAAATACGTACAAAATGACATATATGGACAAAATGACATATATGAACAAAATGACATGGGCATCATAACTTGAGTTCGGAGGTATGAAATGCGGAACTGCCTACCACATTACACGACCCGAGTGGCTTCTATTAACCTCTGAAAATTAGCAAGAGCTACTCTGGTTCATTCGGTCGTTATGAGTGATAACAGAAATCAATAGGTCACGAGTTTTTTTTCATTGCGCCAAATTTTAAGAAGAAATGGCCAGTTTTCACCATTTTTTTCATTCAAATTGCATTCAATTCAAACTTTACTTATTTGTCATTGTATTCACGGAGATTTTTGTATGTTGAATATACTTTTTGTTTTAATTCGATACATTTCTAGTTTTTTAACGCTATATGGACAAAATGACATATACAGTGAACGGACAAAATGACATAGGTATTTCAGCTGAATTAACCGTATCTACCGGACAAAACCAAGACAATCCATCTCAGGCTCCATCAGCAAACAAAGAATCAGGACCTGTCTTAACATATTCATAACAAAATCTTCATCTGCGGCCAGTGGCGTACCCACGGGGGGGATAAGGGGGATATATCCCCCCCCAGGAAGATCCATTGTTAGGTCCAAAAGTGTGTAATTTGATGAAAGCGAATTCTCGGTAAAATCCAAGAGAGTTGTAAAGTTCCTGACAATATAATATATTCGCTTCGGTGACTATATACCAAATTATTAATAAAAAATTAAAGACATATGAAGCCTTCCGAGTGCCGCAACTATCACAGCGATTGGCGGCACATCAAAACAAGCGATTTAAGTGTGCATAAATCTTATCGAGAGATGACGTTTTCGGCTCCAGATCCCTTTGTCGGCCGATAATACTGCGTTAAATTCGCACTTGGATCAGTAGGGTGATATTTTGTTTACTGGTATGAATTAGATGAGTAGACATTTTTCTATTTCATTCCTTGAGACGAACTGTAGGAATTTGTCCTGAGTTGACATTGCCTTCCATTCATCATAATTCGTTTCATTGTTACAAAGGTGTGTTGTATTTTTTTAATAGAGGTCCAGGAAAAAGTCATCATAAGTAAACAAACTTCTTTGGCGGACTTAATCAAACGAAGGAAATTTGATGAATGCGAAACAAAATCGACAAGTTCGGCTGCTGGAATCCGCTAGCCATGATGTCTATACACAGGGAATTGCCAAGTTCCGAGAATGAAATTATTGATAATATAGCAAAAAGACCAAGGCGACTTTACTTTGTTTTATGATAGCAAACCAAAATTTCTGATAATAGTCTCGATAATAGTATATTATTCAATGAGCGGTAATGTAAGTCATAACACACGCAGATGAATTTTGCAGCACGAGCCGTCAGGCGAGTGGTGTAATTCATCAAGTGTGTTATGACCATTACCGCGAATCGAATACTATTCTTTATCTTCGACTTCTTCAAAATTGACAACAGAGTTGTCAAAAGCGATCTCTGTGGTCGAGAATCGAATCACGTAAAAAACATCAAAAATTCACGGTTTCCAATTGCGATTTTTGGATATTCAGACCGAAGGAAATGTAAAAACTAATGGCGAAAACGTTACCTTGATATCTGAAATAGTGTTCCCGATCGATCCGACTTTTTTTATTCATTTGGTAAACTGTTTTTCCTATCTGTATTAAGCCGGACTCCCACTACTCGTGTATCTGGCAAATATTTGCCACTTTCCTATTTTTGGCATGTAGTGGGAGAGGTTCACTCGGCCAATACTTATTAATCTTGTCATCCAAACTCGAAACTTCATCTACTTGCCAAGTGGGAGTCCGCCTTTAGAGTGAGTTATAGACGTGAGTTATCATAACTATCGGGGTTGGTTTATAGATACTATTACAGCTCGAAATCAGTAGAATAATGGACACATTATTCTATGGGAGAAGATAAAAATTTATTCTTGTTTTGCAATTAAAAAAAATATTATTATTATTTAGAGTAAATGGAGTAGAGTAAATGGTCATTGATTACACGCTGAAGTATCAATTGTGTTTGATTTATTATTATTATTATTTGTTTCATATCCCCCCCAAGACGAATGTCTGGGTACGCCACTGTCTGCGGCTAATAAAGGCAATGCATCTTAACCTACTCTTGCTGATCCTATGAGGAGGTTTCTCCAATCCCTAAAGGACGATTTATAAGTGGACAAGGCAAACGTGAGCCGAGGACTAGATAAACGTACTTATTTTCAATTTCTACACCTGATATGATTGCAATCAAATCAAAAAAGAGCTCATACCTCCTCCAAAAACAAGGAGACAAGTCCCTAGGGCATTATTTACAGAAGACAATGAAGAAGAAAATGTTCCAAGCAACTTTCGAGATCATGAAGACGACTGTCCAGTGTCCATCAGGCACGTAGCCAGGATTTTCTTTCGGGGGGGGGGGGCCACAATAAGTAAACATTGCAAATTTTGTCAAATATAAGGGCATTTTTTGATTTTTTTGATATTTCGGGGGGGGCCCGGGCCCCCGGGCTCCCCCCCTCGCTACGTGCCTGGTGTCCATCTATCTATTGTTATAAGACCTTTTTTCCCGATTTAGATCTTCTCCAGGATTAGCCCTGAAGAAGACTGGTTTCGGTGCATGCATTGCTTGCATTGGGCTCACGCATCTTGTGCTGATGTTCCTAGAAGAACCAAGCGTTTCATTTGTGAACTTTGTTAGTAGTTTTGTAACTATAAGTAGAAAAATACTGTTGCCTATTGCCGGTATGTCATTTTGTCCATAGCATGCGAACAAAATGAATTTCGTTTATCCCAATTTATCCAAGAATATTTCATTTCTTGGTACTTTTATTTCATAAAGGTTAATTAAGGATTTTATAAAGAAAGGACTAAAGGTCAGAGGTGTCGAATATGACATTACTGTGATTCACTACTAACAAGTTAAGCCTCTGAAATAAAACCCTATGTCATTTTGTACGTACTTCCCCTACTCCTAATATTGACTTGTTTAGGTTGTCGAAGGTTATTCACCCAAAAAGGATACCTACAGGGAAAATAATTGTCTTTCCTCAAAAGACCTTCAAGACATTCTTCTCATCTAGAATCCATAAGTCTGTAATTCTTCTTTCAATACTGATCATTTCTTGATCTGACCATGAAGCGGAAATCTACTCCCAACACGTTCTGCACTGAAAAATGGCAGAAGATTCAATTAACAGAAATAATGCTCTCTTATATTACATTTCTTTGTGTGTCTTCTCCGACGTCAGTTTACTATTCTTGCGATCTCCGTTGGAATTGAGAAATTAATGAACCCTTATGATGTCCAACAAAGCGATGTGCAACATGAATCGCAATGTATATAGCTATAAAAACATACGTATATGTGCTAGTCTTTGTAAACCTGAAAGCTCTCATGAATGTTTCATTGAATAAGTTTCTATTCAGTTTTTACAGCATTTCGTTCTCACTTAGGTAATTTTGTCGTCTGCCTACACGAATATGGGATCGTAACCTGTATGGTCACAATCAAAAGTCGATGATATGATGATATTATATTCTTTATTTGAGACACAATATGATAAAATGTTCAGGCAATGCCAGTAAGAATTCTCGATAAATGTTTGAAGAAAATCGAGAGGAATATAGTTTTATATGGATCATTGGTTAAAACCATTGCTCTAAAGAGCAATCAATCAAATAATGGCAACTGAGCTCCTGATGTTGATTTTGTGACAATTAATCGTTATTTGCGCTAAGTGTTGATTTTCTTCCTTCAGTCGACTGAAGCACTTCAAGAGCTCTAAAACCTTAGACAAAAATCTTGGTCTTGGTCTGAGTCTAAAACAGTAATGGAGACGCTGTTCTGAGTGAAACAACGTGTTGTAATCGGTTCCTTCGCTTCAAAGACCGAGATTTCGATGTTGACGACGTGAGGGTCTAAAAACCTGTTGAAACGCTCGAATGGGACTTCATACATCCGCTGTATTCTCCAGATATTGCGCCGCCAGTTTATTACCTATTACGTTCAGTTTCTGTTCATTTCACGTATGATTTAGGTCCAGATGTGTGAAATAGATCAAATTTAGATCCTTGTTTTGGGGTTGACAACTGAAAAAATATAATATTTGGATCGAAAATTACTAGTATTTGTTACAAATGTAGTTCATAAAGCAAGGGTAGGTATTCCAACAGATGAAGTGCCTTGAAAATTGATAAAACCAGAATTCAAATCTCCTGGCAGCATTCCTAGATTTATAAGAAAAATAAAACAACTGATGGCATGTGCGCAAAAACACTGGACACATAAATCCGAATCGAATGTCTCCACTTAAGAGCTAGTTCGTCGCTTGCTCAGATATTTATTGTTGGAACGCATACATCCAGTCACCAATTAATTTGTCCAGAGAGTTAGTAATTGAGCATTTCCTGCTACCGATAGACGCTTCAACAAAGCAGGGATGATTAGTTTGTGACTGCTGATTTCAGATCCGATCGCTGACAACGAGGAGACCGTAAATAAAATGAGGATTCATAAATATTCTTGAGAGGAATACCTCTACCTGGATGACGTAAGCAGAAACTTGACTTTGCTTTATTATGATACGAAATTTTGAGATCGAGCAATGACAACATGTTGCATACTAACAACTCTGCTGTTCCTTCGTAATCTGAACTTCGTCACGTAAATAGGATAGGGAAAAATTTTGATGCTTCTGTAAGCTTTTTTAATTCCCACAGGTCTCTCTGTGAATTTTTGAATTGCTTTACGTCTAAACTCTAGATACAGATGGGCGCTTGATGAATAAAATGAAAAGGATTTTCTAAAAGAAATCAACTTCAATTTATTGGAAAATCCGAAAACATACAGGATTCACTTCATTTGAGAAGATCAAGTTGGTATATACACTATACAGGGTCTTTCACGAGGAACCTCACCCATATTTATACGGGAAACTACTGAACGTATTTTCATGAAATTCAGCACTTATAAGTATTTCACGATGCTGATGAAATCTAAAATATTTTCAAGGCATGAGCACCTCCGGTTTTTCCGGAAATGACGTCAACTTCCGTTTTTCAAATTAGAACACCATTTTTTTATTGCAGAAATAGATTCCTCAGAAAATTTCAAGTTATTTTGATGTAACATTTTTCAGTTTTGGTTGGAAAATTCTCTCTGAGCGGGAAAATTCGAAAAAAAATCGAAAATAGAGCTCCGCTGAAACAAGAATAACTTCGAGGTTTTTGGATGGAAAATTTTCATTTTTGGGATTTTTCAAGATGTAAGATTGATGTATCCACTTTAAAAATCGAAATCGCGATTCATGATACAGGGGGTGAAAAAATCGCTTTCAAAGTTAGGGATGACAAAATCGTGAAAAATCAATTTTTTCAGATTAGAATCATTTTTTTATGGCAGATATTGAATCTACGTTAAAAAATAATGTGAGTGTATGCATCACACCCTTGCCCTAAAATGGATATTTTCTGAGTTAATATCCACTTTAGGGCAAGGGTGTGATGCATACACTCACATTATTTTTTAACGTAGATTCAATATCTGCCATAAAAAAATGGGGTTCTAATCTGAAAAAATTGATTTTTCACGATTTTGTCATCCCTAACTTTGAAAGCGATTTTTTCACCCCCTGTATCATGAATCGCGATTTCGATTTTCAAAGTGGATACATCAATCTTAGATCTTGAAAAATCCCAAAAATGAAAATTTTCCATCCAAAAACCTAGAAGTTATTCTTGTTCCAGCGGAGCTCTATTTTCGATTTTTTTTTCGAATTTTCCCGCTCAGAGAGAATTTTCCAACCAAAACTGAAAAATGTTACATCAAAATAACTTGAAATTTTCTAAGGAATCTATTTCTGCAATAAAAAAATGGTGTTCTAATTTGAAAAACGGAAGTTGACGTCATTTCCGGAAAAACCGGAGGTGCTCATGCCTTGAAAATATTTTAGATTTCATCAGCATCGTGAAATACTTATACGTGCTGAATTTCATGAAAATACGTTCAGTAGTTTCCCGTATAAATATGGGTGAGGTTCCTCGTGAAAGACCCTGTATTGCCAGCATTACCGGATGTGATTTCAGTCACGATCAATTTTAGTTTTTCCGTAAATCCATCGATGGTCAGTCTGATGTATTATTTAGTGCCTAAATTTTTTTCGTAATAGGTGAACACTCAGAATTTCTACATTTCAGAATGTTTTCTGAATTTTCTCCGTCCTTCTATATCTATAATGTTAGTTTTTTCTTCAATGATCTTCTAGCAGTAATTGGTTCATTCGTTGTGAGAGAGCATTCATTTTGAGTGCACCACATTTTAGAATAATTATATGGTCAAGGATTGTTTTGGTAATTCTGGCTACTTTAATAAATAATAACAATGATGTGTAGTGATGACCCGAATAAAGAAAAGGAAATGGACACAAATTATCGTGATGGGTATTCCATTATATGGAGCAATCTAATAACCATGATGAGTCGAAATGTGCTCTATTTCATGAAAACTCGATATCAGCAAATGATTCTTGATAAATATTCGAACAGAAAGAAAACCATTACCTACTCGTATGTGTATTATGGCGCTCTATAATATTACGTGAAATTAGTTTGAATTGGACAAAACGCTTGTGCAACATAGAATCCGTGCCCGTCATGAAAAATGGCGATTAATTATCGTATTATAATTTATATGGATGAAATATAGATGTACAGAAGAACTGGTGTTGGACTTGTTTGGACTTACTTGTCTTTTTAACGGAAATCTGAATTTTCGAGCTACTTTTCTTTTCATTTCTACCGTTTGGAGTTCGCCCTGTTTCTGTTTAACCATAAATTTTTAGAACATTCAAAATGAAATACCTACATTGTTCTGATTAATGGTTATTTTATTTGTTGGATGGTATAGTAAACGGTTTTTCAATATTGATGTTTTCGTTGGATTATCAGCATGAATTTGTGACCTAACATATCCAAAAAAAAAAACACACTTCCTGGTAGGATAATTAACATGCTTCCATCTAATGGCTTGCACCCTCAGCTATGTTATCAGCTAGCTAGCTTTCTCACGAACAGGTGTGATGGTCGATGGAGTTTCATCCGACAGTCTACCCATTAATGCTGGTGGTCCACAGGTATCGATTCTGGCACCAACACTTTTTCTACTTTGAGTCAACAAATTGCAGGAGGAAACAAGCAAGGCTCTGGAACACATTGCTTGAGGAGGTGTTCCTCGAGGCATATATTCTTCAGAAATTTAAGATCACCAATTCTTAAGTTCTTCATCTCTGAAAATTACAGGATTTTCTTTTCGTGGGAACCAGAGCAAAAAAAATTCCTTTTGGAAAAACCGTCAATACTATTATAATCAGAAAATTCTTAATTATGTTATGATGAAAAGCGAAATGTTTGTAGTTTGTCATCAAATCATTCGGTTTAGTAGTTTCCGATTCGAATATCAATTGGATTTAAAAACGTGAGGCATTAAAAAAATACCTCGTAAGTTCATAACAGCGTTCAGCAGAAAAAAATATAATAAGAGGCACTGTTTTGTTCTTCGATCGATATTCCCATAAATATTAATTCGCAGAAATTCTACCACTGTCGTTGAACGCAAAAAAAGTTGGATGACGAGTCATCAATAAATTGAATCGATTAAATTATATGAAAAGAGCTACCGGAATTTCATGCATTCGCATTGCAATCAATTTGTCTGGTTACCGACTACAAATTTGCCGTTTGAAAGTTGATGACAGGTCGGTATACCAGTTGTTACTTATGTTCGGTGCTAATTTCGCTGTAGTAAAATTTGTATCGATGTGCTATAAATTTCTCTCATCAATTTCGTCCTTTCACCTATAGCTTAGCGAATCGACAGATGGGTTGCAGTAGAATTCAGATGAACACGTCTAATGTGAGATTCGTAGGTATGTCCGTAATAGATTGCAGTTCACTCTCGAAAGCTCATGACCCCAAGTCAGTTTCTCGAATTGTTCCTTGATTTAAATGATTTTTAATTTTTATTGATAATGATGAAATTAGGAATAACTCGAAAACGATACGTTTTATACAAAAAACTTATAAAAAGTTTCATTTTCCAAAATGATCGTGTATTTCGAAAATATATAAGTCTACTTTGATATCAGTAGAAATATTGAACAAGTGTCGCTTGAGGAATATGCACAATAAATAGAGTAAACATTTCACCAAAATTCAGTTCATTTAAAAACACGACTCCTAAGATATGGGCAAAAAAGTTTTTTCATGGATTCTTCACCGAATTCTGAAAAATAGTGAAGGAAAACAGTAGAATTTGTACAAGTCGAAGAATCACCCTGTATGTGAGTAATATCAATTTTTTCGTGTTCAAGACGAAGATCGATCAACGATTTGGATTATTGTATTTTTGGGAAGGAGAATTTCGGGATTTTTCGAATGATCGAGAGGACATACCTTTCAAGATTCACTGCTTGATTCCAGTTCGGATAAATAAGGGGTACAAGACTTTTGCCTATGAGTGTATAAGGAATACCTGAAGAAATTACTCAATTGGTTATTTCCTCTTGAAGAAGCGGCGCGGCAGTCTTATAGTAAAGCCTTCTAACACTTATTTATGGGTAGTGATCTCTCGCATGGAGTGTAGCGATAGATTAGATAAGAAATTGTTCGAGCGGTGGACGCCAGACTCACACAAATGCCGATGACAGAAATCTATTCAAATAAATTGCTTCAGTATCGTGTATTATGGAGTTAGTTAGCAGATAACAAAGATGTGATATTTCATACTACATAATCTTTCATTTGGAAAACTTGGAGGAACTGAAGTATTTTCAGGCTTTTGAATTTTTTTAGACCCCGCATATCCAATGAGGCACTGAATATTAATGAACTAGTTATGGTCCACTATACTGATATGCAAGTGGTCACTGGTCGCGTAGTAGCAGTAATCAAAAATACGAGTGATGCCCGTCGTAAAATACTATAATCAAATTTTTTTGGTGAAATCTTGACTGATTTATTGATGAAGGCTTCCACAGCCGGATTCAACTACAAATCTAGAGTATTCCGGGTTTTCTAGCTGTGGTCCAATGGGAATTTCCCCTAACGTTTTACCTACTACTCCGGTAGGCATCTTCAGAGGATTCTCGATAGGATGTTGTACCCCGCTCAATGACCGCTCCGAACTGCAGATGTTTTATTCATAGCCGCAGCCCTACAGCTGGTAAGACCAGTCGGTACTTCTCTCCCGCTTCGGACAGGTTGAGCCATGCAGATGGCCGACAACCAAGCGCTACGAACAATGGGAGTTTCCTCTTTGCGGTTCATGTGGTTTTTGGCTTATAGATTTCGATGGCCTCCAATCCATCCAAGCATAGTAACTCTTGAAAGAATGTTATGTCCATCAATCAAAGCATATTCCACGAATGCAGACTTCTCCACTTGATACAGTCGACAACACCGTTCGTGTTCCTTGATCCGTGTATAAAAGCTCCTTCTTTTAGTCCCGATGTAAACTTTCCCTCAGCCGCAAGGTATTCTATAAACTCCTGCTTGAGAGAACTGATCAGTTTGGTCTTTGACACTCCTATAGTTTTTGTGTTAGTTTATAGACTGTTTTGATATCATGTCTTTTGAGAGTTTTGCCAAGTTTGTCCGTCCCCGATGGAGTGAAAGGTAAGAATGCCTTTTCCTTGGAAATGATTTCGGTTGGTCCATATTCATTTGTTTGTTCGCTTCGGTCTTAAGGCTCCATCGATCTCTTTCGAGTACCCATTTGAAATGAATGCTTGTCGTTGTCGCAAATGCTTTAATTTCCTTGGCAGATATTCAGGCTCACATACAAGTAGAGCTCTCTCAATAGTATATTCTGAAACTAGTTGCAGAATGGGCTCCTATTCCAATGCTTTTGTGATTGTGAATGGATCCTTGTGTGAATATTTGTCTGTGTGGGTAGGTTATCTATAATAATACTGCCCCTGAAGATACATCAGGATTTATAACTGCCAGATCGAGAAGAAATAGAAAGGGTGATGTAGGAACAGGGATTTTCGAGAATTCAAGTTTCAAGTCATCTAAAGCTATCAAAGAGGAGAAGGATAAAAAGTTATGGCTATTTGTATCTCGAGTACATGAGAATGTTAAAGATGAAGACATCAAAACATATATTTTGAGTAAGGGAAAATTGGAAGAAAACCAAGTTTCTGCAAGAAAATTGAATACCAGAAACCAAGAGGACCTAAACTATAAAAGTGTTCTAGTTGGTGTTCCTATAACCATGAAGGAGGAAATATACAAAAGTGAATTTTGGCCATCAGGAATTAGATACTCAAGGTTTGATTTCACCAGGGGACAACATTTTTTAGAGAAGCAGAAAGTATCGGTTTGAATAGTAAATCTATTGAAGACGAAAAGAAGTATGACAACATCAAAATTAATCAGAAAAATGAACATTTCAGCATATTACATCAAAATGTACGTTCTTTAGGTAATGCAAGGGAACTATTGGAAGCAATTTTGACAGAACAGCTTGATATAAAAATCGTTTGCTTAACTGAGCACTGGAAAACCAAAGAACAATTAGAATATCATGGAATAACGAATTTTTCATTACGAACTTTTTTTTGTAGAGGGAAAAATGAGCATGGAGGGGTAGCCATTTACGCAAGAAATGAAATACAGACCAAAGAGAGAGCAGATATTAAAGAACAGTCTAGGAAAAAGAATTGTGAATGTACTGGGATAGAATTTAAATTGGACGGAAGGAAACATGTATGTATAGCAGTGTATAATGATGGAAATATCGAAACACTGACAGAAGCAATGGAATCTATACTGCATAAACTTATGGAGGAAAATATTACAGTCACCATAGTTGGGGACTTCAACATAAATATGTTGGAGAACTCAAAAAAAAGACAAATACTACTGGATCTTCTGAGATCATATAACTTACAACAGACAATTCATCAACCAACAAGAATTACAGCGACAACAGCCACATGTATAGATAATATTTTCACAAATGCTGGGGAAAACTGGTCAACCAATATCGTACAAACACACATATCTGATCATACTGCACAGAAAATAACATTTAAAGTGAACCAAAGACAAAAAAATTATATACTCAAACGCACATTTTCAAAGAATAACATTGAATACTTCAAAGAACTGATACACAAAGAAAATTGGATATCCATTTATAAATTAGCGAATAACAACGTGAATGCTCAGTTTGATGAATTCCATCGCTTATATCTAAAAAATTTTAATGAAGCTTTTCCGCTGAAAAAGATAATGGTGCGCAGAAACCCAAAAACAATAATACCAGACATGGAAATAAAGGAAATGAAGAACAAATTAGACCTACTGTTAGTCATGAGCACATATGAAAAACATTTCAAAGACAAATACCGTGAAACCAAAATCCAATATGACAAATTACTAAAGCAACAAAAGATGAAAAAATATGATAAGCTAATTGAAAATTCTGACAATAAATGCAAAACTGTGTGGACATTGGTGAACACCTTAAAAAATGTGAAGCAGAGAAAAATTGAAGTAGATGGAGATCCACAAGATATCGCAAATGAAATGAATAATCACTTCATAAAGGCAGGTATAATTTCAACAGAAAGCATCGTGAACACTAATAATGATGAAAAAAACGAAAAATTAGATAAATCCATCCGTTTGAAGAAAATTTCCCCAGTAGAAATCAAAGAGGCTATAAAATCTTTAAAAAATAAACACTCCAGTGGATATGACGAAATATCAAATCACATAATTAAGCAAACAGCAGAAGAAATAATTGAACCTTTGACCCATATCATTAATAACTCTCTCAAACATGGTATTTTCCCTGATAAATTAAAAATTGCAATTGTGAAACCAATACATAAAAAGGGCGATATAAATGACTTTAATAACTATAGGCCTATAAGTATCCTGCCAAGTTTCTCCAAGATATTTGAGATGACATACTGTAGTCAACTAATGGAGTTCTTATTGAAAAATGAAATACTCAGTGATAATCAGCATGGTTATACAAAAGGAAAATCTACAAAGACAGCAGTGTACAAATTCATTAATAAAATAGTTGAAGCATTTGAAAGTGGAGACCTAGCTATGGGAATATTTCTTGACCTAACCAAGGCATATGACTGCTTGGACAGTGAAAAACTATTGAGGAAACTGGAAAGATATGGAATTAGAGGACCTGTCTTACAGTGGGTGAGGTCATATTTCACAATGAGAAAACAGATGGTGGAAATGGAAATGGAGGAAGAAGTAATAAGATCAAATATGGAGGAACTGCTTTTGGGTATTCCACAGGGAAGCATTGCTGGACCAATATTCTTCATAATATACATCAATGACTACACAGTAAGCGATGACAGTGAAAATAATAAGACAACAACAATTAACTATGCAGACGACACCAACCTACTCATTATAGAGAGTTTATATCCAGATTTGAGGAACATATGTGAAAGTAAAATGGAAGAAACAGATGAATGGTTCAAAGGTAACAACCTCCTTTTGAATAAAGAAAAAACTAAAATCGTACTATTCACTCCAAGTAGTACAGGTATCGAAGAACTTAATTCCATAACACTTAATCAGAGTAAATACCAACTTGTGGAGCATACAAAGTTTTTGGGAGTTCACATAGATAATCATCTGGACTGGAAGGAACATATTACAAATCTTTGTACAAAAATTCAGACAGCAATTTATGGGTTTAGAATAACATCGAAATACATTTGTCAACGCAACTTGAAGATGGTGTATCACGCAACAATAGAAGCCAAACTGAGATTCAGCATAATCTTCTATGGATCCGGAAACATAAAGCCTTTATTTGTATTACAGAAAAAAGCAATTAGAATACTGAATAACATGAGGTATGATCAATCATGTAGAGGTACATTCAAGAACTTGGGATTACTAACTATATATGGAATATACATTCAAGAATGTGTTATTTTCATCAAGAAGAATCCAAATATGTTTCGTAAATATGAAAATCAAAAAAGTTATTATAACACAAGGAATAACAATTATATATACCCTAGGCATAATTTAACAACAAGCCAGAAGCAAGCTGAGTACAGATGCTTAAAAATGTACAACTCTTTGCCAAAAGATATATCTATGATCTCTGATATCAAAAAATTTAAAAAGAAACTGTATAAATATTTAGTTGAGTTGGAGCCTTATGGAAATGAAGATTATTTTGCATGATAGGATATAGTTAATATTTTTTCCTTTTAGACACTATTCCATTTCATTTTCATGTACTGAGCAATTTGTGATGAATATGTTCTGAAATAAAGCACTATTATTATTATTATAAATCCTGTGGCCTAGCTTGCCATCAGGTTTCCTAGTAACCAATACATCCAGGAAAGGTAGTGCACCATCCTTCTCTACTTCCATGGGGAACATAATGTTTTGGTATCTGCTATTGAGGAGTTGAAGGAAGACATTCAATTGTTCTTCAACGTTCCAAATCACGAAGGTGTCATACACATATGGCAGTCATTAGTATGGTTTCTTTGGGGCTGTTTCTTTTATGACTTCGGTCATAAAAATGACCTTTTTACATTTCTTTTCTTTGTTCATGAACACAGAGTAATTTTTCTTCTTACAGATTGGACATGGTGGATACTGATTTTTGTTCTTTACTCTATCCTTTAGGAAACATTTCTCTTCTGGCTGATTTCTTTTCTTGCAGATTCCACATGGACGTTAAGTATTCTTAGATTTCCTGTTGTTTTTGTTCTTGTTTGCTTGGAATGCCACAGCTTCTTTCTCAGTGTCTCCTTTGAGCATATCTTCCACCTTTGACAATCTCCACTTCAAATTATCAAGATTTCTGTCGCAACTCGCAGCAGAATCCCAGGCACTTCTGAAATGTTTATACTTGTGAGGAAGAATAGTCATGATTTTAATTATCATCATGTCATCACTAATCTCTTCTCTAGCAGGCTCCAGTCTGAAAACATTGTTTTGAACAAGACTTATGTTAGTCATAACATTACTTGTCGATTTGTTCCAGGTGTAGTTGAAGAAATCAGTCTGCAGTTGTTGTTTCTGTTGCTTAGATTGTTTGTCATATATGCTCTTCAAAGTATCATACATGTCTTTTTTGTTTCACATCCAAAAATATGCGACTTTACATGTCGATCAATAGTATAGTGCGCATCAAAATTATGGAACAAATTCATTTTCTCAGAAGAAAAATATGTATTTGGCAACAAAATCCTGAAACAGGTCAATTTTTGTTTCACTCTTACCAAATTTTTATACATATCTGAAGGATTTTTGTTGCACCCTGTGCCATCCCCATCAACCCTCTAAATTTTTTGAATAGAGAAAGTGAGTCATGTGGTACTTTTTTTGGCAAGGTCTTCGTATCTTCTTTACAGGCGTGCAGAAATTTTCAAGAAAATTTTTTTTTTTTAAAGTAGTTAGTTCAAAGAGATTTTCACCTATGACATAGGTGAAAATCTCACATGCACATGCACATTGTGCACTTTGCCATGGCCCTTTCTTTGAATTGAAACATTTTATCGAAAAGTTTCAACTTCAGTAGAAACGTAGTAATAACATACCTACTTAAGATCAAAACTAAAGAGCAGTGTTACCAACATTCTAATTTTTCACTTGAGGGGGTTGAAAGGGGTGGAAAGTTGTGCATGAACAAAACTGTAATGGTCGACTTTCATTCGGTGACAACTTTCATCAGGTACCATCGTCTCAAAGTAAATGAGCCATGACAAAGTGCACGTACCTACTGAAAACCTCTATGAACTAACTAATTTTTCAAAAATTTTTTTCCTGAAAATTTCTGCACGTCTGTAAAGAAGATACAAAGATCTTACCAAAAAAGTACCACATGACCCACTTTCCCAATTCAAAAAATTTAGAGGGTTGATGGGGAGGCACAGGGTGCAAAAAAAATCCTTCAAAAATGGATAAAAATTTGGTAAAAGTGAAACAAAAATTGACCTGTTCCAGGATTTTGTTGCCAAATATTTTTCTTCTGAGAAAATGAATTTGTTCCATAATTTTGACGCGGATTGTATAATATTGTGCTCTAGCATCCTTTGTGTTCCATTTATCGATGTTTGCTTCATCGTTTCCTGTGGGCTTTGATTGTTCACCATTGACTAATTTGTATAGAGTTGTTTTGCATTTCGAAATTCCACAGTGGGTATGTCTCAGCATTTTTGAGTTTTGGGATGCTGGACAATTCATTTTCTTTGGTCGCCATTTTTAGCGTGTTTCCTCCCAACCTCTGCGCTCGGATTTTCGCGTACAGTCGTTATACTGTTCACTTTTATTGCTATACACACTCGTGGGCGATGTGACGATGTCTGGGCCCATAACCTTTCGTAATTTGTAATTCGTATAAAGTAGTTGACACTTCGCTTTTTCAGATCAGTTCGTGAAAGACTGTCTATCATTTATTTTTTATATATCTTGATCGTCAGAATACATAGTTGTTCCACGTTTTGTTCCAGCTCCTTCCTTTGAACTTATCAGTAGAGCTTGGTACGAGCCGGCTATAGACTTGGGGAGCGGGTGACTTGATTCTACCCATCTCATCCATGGAGCAAGGGGACACGGTACTTAAAATCGATGCGGCCGTTCCCTTGAGGCGGAATAGAATCGCACGCCATCTAGGCGGGAACGAGGACCGGCTAGACCGATGTAGATCCCTACAAAATCTAGGATATATCTGGATCTGAGCAAGAATATGGTACACCACCTCACTGAATTCCTCACAGGGCATCGCCGCTTCAGAAAGCATTCTCTAGTGATATTCCCTATTGGACCAATGTTCGATGTGATGTTGGAGAAATCTCATACCCATCCTAGATGTAGCCTTCATGCTGGTTCAAATTTGCATTAAATCGGATACTTTTGCTTCTGTATCAATTAGTTTTATTAATGATCAATAAATTACCTGCGCCATCTCTGCATCGTCTGAATTAATTTCAATATTTCATTTCCTCATACCTGCGTGGGATGCCGTTTCAACTGAACGTTTGAAAATAATGTCGCTTGGCAGTAATGTCTTCCATAATTCACGAAATATATTCAGTGCGGCACAAATATTTAATTAGAGATGTTTCGAATTCAGGTAATACTAATAAAACTTTCACATCCATAATGTCGAAATTGTAGATGTCGGTATATATACTGTTACGTTCTCGGGTGAATTAAATTGTCCAATTTGTTAATGTCTAATTTATTTACAGTCTACTACACTAATCACTAATTTATGTACAATTATTTACTAACTCTAATTTATCTACACAGATATTTATTTTCACAAAAAGTCTCTTCGCGTACTGTCGATTCGATCTCGATTCTCTCTAGACTGTCCCTCCGCTCAACCGTCGCTCTCATATATCCTCGCATCGCGTCTTTCTCGAAACGTCTGGAATAGTCGCGTTTCTTCTAGACTTCTCCAGAAAGGCGTAGTCGCGACAGGGGCGTATTTAGGAGCGTTCGTTACACTGCCCCCTCCTTAAGACGTTCGGTCCCCGAACCCTTCGCAAGTTATGGCTGAATCGACAAGTGTCTCCCTTTCGGCAACGCCCTTGTTGTTCGAAATAACATTCCACCGTCTTCTCTGCCGCTGAACATCCCTTCGGGTCGAAACTACATACGAGTATTTGTATACCCGTCCTTTGGAAGATGACCTCTAACATGTTGCGGACGATTCTCCAGTTGAGTTGATCCAGGCCACAACCCAACTTTGGCATAGCTAGCTTCTTCACTTTCAGTCTAGTGAGCTCGCTCCTCAGGTTCAACAAAGTGTCCCACATGACCTTGTACGTTGGTTTACCATGTGAGAACCGCTTGGTTACCAGGTACAACAGGTGGCGCTCACCATCAGCTAGTCTCAAAGTTCTTCCAAGACGAGGCTTTTGGTCTAGGAGTTCATGCACACGACCAAACTTCTTCCTGAAGACGAGGGCTATTCCCCTGGACATACGAAGATCTTCGGCAACACAATGAGCTAGCGAATACTCTTCGGGTACCGAGAAAAGGTCCTGCTGCTGCTCGCTGGTAATTCCGAATCTTGCCCTTCCAGTTCCACCATAGTTAGCCATGAATCGTTCGAAGCTCATTTCTTCATGTTCTTCTTCCATGGTCATTCTCCTGGTCTCGTCATGGCCGTCGTAATCCGCTTCATATTTCGCCAGTCGATTAACATGGACCACTCGCTTCTTCCCTCTAGGTAGTTTCTGTATTCGATACACTACATCGTTAATCCTTTTCACCACCTTGTATGGCCCTTCCCAATCCTTTTGTAATTTGGGTGAAAATCCTCTTCTCCTCTGAGGGTTGTATAGCCATACCAAATCTCCAGCAATAAAACCACCTTCTGCAGCTTTGCTGTCATAACGGGTCTTCATGCGATCACTCGCTATCTGGAGATTCTGCCGGACTTTCTCATGGATGTAGTGTAGTCTCCCCTTCAAGCTGCTCACGTAGTCCTCGCCAGCCATTTCAGCTCCAGGTTTGCATCCGAATTCCAGGTCACAAGGCAATCTCATTTCGCGGCCAAACATTATACAGGCTGGTGTTTCTCCTGTCGATTCCTGCACTGAAGACCTATATGCCATGGTGAACAGATGGAGGTACTTGTCCCAGTCTCTTTGGTGATCAGAGACTACTTTTGTCAGGTACTTGCCCACAGTTCGATTCATCCTTTCCACCATGCCATCTGACTGCGGATGAAGGGCCGTAGTTCTCGTCTTCTTGATTCCCAACAATTCGCATACACCCTGGAACAGGCTGGACTCGAAGTTACGACCTTGATCGGAATGCAGTTCGAGTGGCACCCCAAATCGGCAGAACATCTCCTTGACTAGTACATCTGCCACTGTTGCAGCTTCTTGATTTGGAATGGCATAGGCCTCGACCCATTTGGTGAAATAGTCCATTGCTACCAGGATGTACTTACTCCCATTCTCGGTTTCAGGAAACGGGCCTGCAATATCGATGGCAACTCGCTCCAAAGGACTGCCTACATTGTACTGCTTCATCGGCGCCCTACGATTTCCTCTCGGACCATTTGATGAAGCACATAGTCTGCATTTTCGGCACCAGTCCTTAACGTCCTCCTTGCAGTTGACCCAGTAAAACCGTTCCCTCACCTTTTCGAGCGTCTTCTTGATGCCGAAATGTCCACCAGAAGTTCCATCATGCAGCTTCTGTAACACTTCTGTAACTCGACTTCTTGGGATTACAAGCTGATTCCTAGCTGCAGCACCTTCGTCGTTATCGAGGGATCTTTTCAGCAGCCCATCTTCCAAAATCAAAGAGTCCCACTGTGCCCAGTATGACTTGAGTCTCGAATTCAGATGACTCACTTCTTCCCATCTGGGTCTGTGTCCTGATGTTTTCCAAACAATCAGCAGTTTCAGCTCAGGGTCGTTCTCTTGATCTTTCTGCAGGGATTCCGGCAGCCAATTCTCATCCATGACAGAGGTTCTCAAACAGAACTCCTTCTCTTCTGTTTTACTACAATGTTTGCAGTCCGAAGGACATGGTCTTCTAGACAACGCATCAGCATTGTTATGTGACCTCCCTGCACGATGTTCGACAGTAAAGTTATATTCCTGAAGTCTTTCAATCCATCTAGCAACTTGACCCTCTGGATTTTTGAATTGAAGAAGCCACTTCAATGCAGCGTGATCTGTCCTCAGAAGGAATTCGCGGCCATACAGGTACTTGTAAAAGTGTTCCATAGACTTGACTGCAGCGAGGAGTTCTCTTCTGGTAACACAATAATTTCGTTCGGGTTTTGATAGGACCTTGCTGAAATATCCTATAACTTTCTCTTGCCCCTTTTGAACTTGGGACAGTACACCTCCTATGGCCGTATTGCTCGCGTCTGTGTCTAGGATAAATTTTCCACTAGTCTGGGGATAACTCAGAATGGGAGCCGTTGTTAGGGCTTGCTTCAGTCGATTGAAAGCGTCTTGACATTCTATGTCCCATTCGAAATCTCTTCCATCTTCTGTCAGTTTTGTTAAGGGCTTCGCAATATTGGCAAATCCAAGGACGAATTTCCTATAATATGTGCACAATCCAAGAAAGCTTCTCACTTGATGTTTGTCCGTTGGCGTTGGCCATTCTCGTACAACCTTAACCTTGTCTGGGTCAGCACTAACTCCAGCTTCGGATACTACATGTCCCAAGTATTTGACTTCTTTCTTGAATATGTGGCACTTCTTAGGACTAAGCTTCAGATTTGCTGTACGTAGTCTCTCCAAAACATCTCTCAGATTCCTCAAATGCTCGTCGAAACTCCGGCCAACGACGATGACATCATCCAGGTAAACGAGGCACGTTTTCCAAGATAATCCTCGAAGAATGGTTTCCATTAGTCTCTCGAAAGTCGCAGGTGCATTACAAAGACCAAATGGCATCACTGTGAACTGCCATAATCCCGCTCCGATGGTGAAGGCTGTCTTCTCCTTGTCCTTGGCGTCCAATTCTACCTGCCAATACCCACTCTTCAGGTCCAACGTGGAGAACCATTTCGAGCCAGAAAGCGTGTCTAACGTGTCGTCGATTCTTGGGATGGGGTAACAGTCTTTTTTGGTGACGTCGTTCAACCGGCGGTAATCGACACAAAATCTAGTACTGCCGTCTTTCTTCTTCACCAGAACCACTGGTGATGACCAAGGACTGTCAGATGGTTCAATTATTCCTTGATCATGCATATCCTTGATTATCTTCTCTGCTTCGTTTCTCTTTGCTATCGGAAGCCTTCGTGGATGTTGGCGAATGGGATCTGCCATTCCAGTATTAATTGGATGTTTCACCACATTGGTTCTTCCCATTTGACTATCATCGATAGCAAACACATCGCAGTATTCCTTTATTAATTTCTTCACTTGGTTCATGTGTTCTAGTTCGAGATTCGTGCAGGAAGAGGTCAGAACTTCAAGTAATTTCTGCGAACACTCTGGTCCCTTATTTGCGGTGATCTGTCCATTTTCGATGCTTCCTGTCACAGACATTACAGAACAGCTCTCTCCCAGAATTGTGTTCCTCTTCAGCGTCACGGGGTGCATATTGGTGTTCAATATTCTTACGGGAACCTCTTTCCTCCCTTTCACTAGAGTTTTCCCCACTAGAAGGCCTTTCCCAAGATTCCTTTCGTTCGTTGGTTCCACGAGTCTAACGTCATTGTTTCGAAGATCTCTGTCCAAGTAACCACTCACTATGGTTTCTGCCTGACCCCGTAGGTCAACATCTTCAGAGAGCAAGACTCGAATTTTAGCATCTTCACATCCTTGGAATGGAATTTCCCGACTTCCGATTCTCAGAACATCGTCTCTCATATCCAACTGAAAGCCATAACCCTTAATGACATCCATTCCTAAGATGACTTCTTCCACAATTTCTGCCACCAGCACCTCACAGTTAATAGATATGTCTCCAATATCCATGGAAATCCTTCTCTGACCATGAGTTGTTATTTCATCCCCAGTTGCTGTTCGCAGGCGGATCTTCGTTGGTAAGGTCCTTCCTTTTGTTCTCATTATATCTGGCCTGATAATTGTTCGGGTTGCGCCCGTGTCGACTAACATTTTGATCGACTGCCCATCGATTCTTCCGTTGACATAAATACTAGATGATATGGCCTGTATTATGACTTCTGGGGCATTGTCTTGGCGGGCCGGTTTATGCCCCTTCTTACCAGCCCGTTTTAGTTTTCCTGCTTGGTTGTTTTCGCAGGCTGTGGGCATTTGTTTCGTAGATGCCCTAATTTTCCACAATTCCAACATCGTATTGGGCGGTTTCGATTTTCTAGCGCCTTGAGAACTTGCTCCACTATTTTATTTAAAGAGGTGACTTCATTTACTTCTTCTTCCTCGATAGCATGTTCGGTCACTCGAACCTTGGCATAACCCCTTGTCGACAGCTTGATAGCTTCGAATTCCAAAGCCTGTGTGAGTGCTTCATTCACCGTTTTTGGTCTTGCTAATTTCACGGCCTGCTGAGTGTCACAGTTGCGAAGACCGTCCAGAAATCTGTCCACGGCTAGACTTTCGCAAACGTCGTCTGGAACTGTCGGGTATGCCATCTTTACCAAGCGAACCACGTCTGCCTCAAATTCCTGAAGTGACTCCCTCTCTTTCTGCACTCGGTTCTTCAACTGAGACCGGTAAACTTCGCCGAGGTGTTTTTGACCGAATCGCATGTCTAGGCGTTTCACCAAAAGCTCAAAATCAACTCTATCATTCAAGGGAATGGTTTGCAGAACACGTAGCGCTTCACCACGAAGAGACATACTGAGAAAGGCCGCCTTCTTCTCCATGGGCCACTTATGAATTAAGGCAGAAGTCTCGAAAAGTGTGATATAGTCTTCCCACGCTATCTTTCCATCATAAGTCGGTAAGTCGGCTACGGGATCCCTGATTAGACCACCAATGGGTGAATCGAATTCAAGAGGTCGATTCACTAGACCACTTTGAATCTTTTCTATCTCGTCGATTTTATTTTTAACTGATGCCAATTCATTGTGCATTTCATCTTCTAATTCGTTCACATGGCTCATCAATTCTTCCCTCAAACTGGACACATTCTTCGAAAATTCATCCTTCAGATCAGCAGATATATCAATCAGTTTGTCATCTATAGAAGACAAATTATTTGACATGTCTTTCAACTTTTCTTCCATATCATTTGACATATCATTCAACTTTTTTTCCACATCACTTGACATGTCATTGATCTCTTTTTTCATATCAGTTGACATGTCATTCAACTTTTTTTCCATATCGTTTGACATGTTATTCATGGATGATGACAAATTTTTCTCAAGAATGGTAAGTGTCGAGTTAACATCGTCAACCTCAAACAAGTAAGTCTCTACATCCTCACCTTCCTCAATAAGGGCCTGACGTAATCGTTCCTGTAATATAGACTTCTTTCCCGTTGTCTCCAACTCTCTTTCTTCGAGTGCCTCCTTCAGTTCCTGCACTTTAAGCTCCAACAATTTCTTTTGGCCGCTCATTTCCACTGAATTATCACGACAAAATACAAAAATGTCAATTTATTTCGAGTTCACAAAAGTTCGCACTTATTTACTCAAAGAGTACAATTATCTACTCAAAGTTCCCGAACTTTTCGAGAAAGTTCCAATCAACTCCACTGTCCGAATTTATTTTCACCTCACACCTGACACCAATTGTTACGTTCTCGGGTGAATTAAATTGTCCAATTTGTTAATGTCTAATTTATTTACAGTCTACTACACTAATCACTAATTTATGTACAATTATTTACTAACTCTAATTTATCTACACAGATATTTATTTTCACAAAAAGTCTCTTCGCGTACTGTCGATTCGATCTCGATTCTCTCTAGACTGTCCCTCCGCTCAACCGTCGCTCTCATATATCCTCGCATCGCGTCTTTCTCGAAACGTCTGGAATAGTCGCGTTTCTTCTAGACTTCTCCAGAAAGGCGTAGTCGCGACAGGGGCGTATTTAGGAGCGTTCGTTACAATACGGTGTGGTAATTATATTCTATATGCGGCTATACAAGACCATTACATCCAAAAATTAGTGGATTGTATATTTTGCATTGGTTTGTGGAAACTATATCAGAATCGGGTCACATCAAATCAAGGATTTCGAATATTGCCAAAGCTTCGTGTGTTTGCTCAATTTGCTGACTGGGATGTAGAACAATTTCAAATCGACAAGGAGTTACTGGTTGGTTCAGAAAATCATCTTTCCAGACGGAGGTTATTTCCTGTTGAACAGTTTCGCAAACAGAAAAAAGTTACATTTTTGGTATGAAATTATTGCATAACCGACTCATGCAAAGATTTTGTATCCTGAAAATGTTATATTTTCGTGTGAAGATGCAATGGATCTTAGGTATATGAATTAGTACAATCTCATATAATTCAAGATGACAGGAAGTATTGAAGCTGAAAGCCAATGGGTGCCAGGGACTTGCTAAAAGTAGGCACAAAAAATAAAACATCGATTAGTTTTATACGAGAGAAACTCTAACAATAATGTAAAATACCGAGAAAACTTTGAGCAAATAGTTTTCATTTTTTTCATAATGGAATTATAGAACTTTATCTTTTGTTTCTTTAGGATGATATGAAATTTCTCTAGTCTTCGAACAGGAGACGTATTGATTGCGGTTTGATGGCGATTGATTGTTGTGAATTTGACTCAAAAGTTCATGAATACATAGGTGATTGTAACCTCCCTTACATCTTCATGTGAGAATATGCAGCATGCTGAATGCAATAAGAATATCTCTTTAGGGAGAGCTCCTACCTGGAAACAGTGGAAACTGGGTTGGGCACATGAGGATATTGAATCAACTGGATTCAAACCTCTTGGCAAAACCATCAGATGTTATGTCAACAATCTTCGATTTCGAAACGCCCTTTGAAACGGTCATAGCTGACCGGTCAGTACAGTAAGTTTCGTAAATAATTTGGACAAAAAGTCATCCATATGGTTTACTGATGGATCAAAATCAGAGAGACGCACTGGCATTGGGATATAAATTGAGGATCTCTAAAGCCCTGGGAAGTGAGCCCTCTATTTTACAGACCGAGATACTGGCTCTTTACGTACCTATGCGCCCAGGAATGTCTTAAAATGAACCTCAAAGGGGCGCATATCTTCATGGCTCCGAAAATTATCGAGTTGTTGATCGGTATGGCACAGGATGTTGACGAGACGATAAAGATTGAAATTATTGATATTCGGGTCAAGTTTCCCAATGAAACTGAGACGGAATCAAACTGTGTGGTTCCCAAGTGCAGACGGCAGTAGAAAATTCGAGGCTGAGATAGTGGGACCTGCAACATTGCAACCACCCAAATTCTTCATATGAATTACATCATCCTTGCGGAATCCACCCACGGGAGGTGGAAAAGGTTCTCAGTTGACTCGGGATCGGTTTTAAGGTACTTCAGTGTTTGGAAGTACGGTCTCAAAGCGGAGACGAAAAAAATGTTATTCGGGGAATAGCGGAGTTAAGTTTGAAATTAAGAGTAACTGGAGAAGCCTTAAAAGGAAAGTACGGTCTCAACGCGGAGACAGAAAAGTGCTATTTGGGAAATAGCGGTGTAAATCGTTAAGTCGGAAGTTAAAGGTTTAAAGAAATTAATTAGAATTATTTAGATCACGTCACGTCGATAAAACCAGGAGAGAAATTGATCTGCGAACATCGGGTAAGTGACGTATTTTGTTTGTTTTTTTATTATGATATTTTCATCATCCTTTGGATGACCTGCCAGGAGTAAAAAGGTCAGGTAATTTTGCGAAAGCTTTGCTCATTTGAGTATTGTTAGAAAGCTGCATGTAACGCCAAAATTACCTGAAATCCTGAAATCTCCCCAAGTTTTCGGTACTTTGAGTTGTGTTCTTTTGGAATCATTCCAAGTTGTCGGTTTTGTGTTATTTTGATAAACTTTGATAATTTGAAGAAAAAGGACCCCGCACAAATTGAATGGGAAATGGATCCCAGTCGAATTGGCTGAAATATGGATATGTTGCAGTTTATGTCTTTCTGATCAATAGTCTCCATGGGCCCGAGACATAAAAATGGACAGTTTTTTCGGTATCGCAGGTCGAAAGTTGCAACTAGTGCACGCAATCAAAAATGAATTCCCATCTATTAGGTACTTTGGGCGACGGCATGCATACGTGTAAATGAAATTAAAATATGTATTTCAATGTGAATTACTGCAGGGTTTGAATTTTCTTGTTGTGTTCTGTCCGGCATCTAGCACTGTTTGAATTAGTATAGTTTTGAAGGGTATAGCGAATGGCCTGATAACGTAATAGATAGGAATTCATTTTTGATTCCGCACTAGTCGCAACTTTCGACCTTCGATACCGAAAAAACTGTTCATTTTTAGATGTCAGGCCCATGAAGACTATTGATCAGAAAGACATAAACTGCAACATATCCAAATTTCAGCCAATTCGACTGGGATCCATTTCCCATTCAATTTGTGCGGGGTCCTTTCCAATTGTTTTTATTTAAGTCGTAAATATACGTCTAAAATTCAATTTCGAAAGTTTCATTTACCACCCCTCTCCCTGGAGAATTATTAAAAACTTAGTCCCGTCCCTAGTGCGTCGGGCCGTTAACACACTTTATCCCTTCAAGGATCTTCAAAATTTTTACATCTCTTTTTCTCTTCTTTGAGTAATAAACACCCCTTGATTGGTGGAAAGCCGCTCTTCCGTTGAATCTCGAAGTGGCTGTTTTTACATTTTGATTCATTCACGATATAAAAATCTCTTTGAACTATTCCAGACGGGCCGATCGATATAGATCGTAATTGGGCTCAGGATATCAATATTATAATGAAAATCATCTCTTTCGAAATATAAACCGAGAAATCTCCTAGGTCGGATATTGTTGTCGCGCGCAAGACACACCAGTTGAGTCGTATTAAGCTCACAAAAGGATATAGTACCACCGAGGAAATTCAAATATACAATTGAATAAAACACTTTACGACCAGCCATGCTCAGTCGTAAAATAGCACTTCGCGTACGTGAGCAGAACGAGACAGGTATTAACGCCTGGTAATACATAAATTAATTTCGCCATGAAGCCATTTCAAATATTGTTGTATGAATTCAGTTACTATGAGCGGGTTCGAGTCTTCTATGTTGTATTGTTACGGCATTTTATGTTCGAAATGTTTTCGAAATAATACACACATTTAGTGTTCTTCATGTTCTACAATGCAACACCAAAGATGAATCCCAATACTTATATTGTCTGGTGAAAAACTGATTCCGAGAATCCATCTTGAACTCATAATCTATCATAGGTAAAGGCCAATTACTAAGAAAACACACGGGCTGAGCTTACGTCGTTCGGGAGCTGACTCATCATACTGATCCTGTGTATTTGCATAGGACATGTAAAGATACGAGGATTATGCCCGTCTAAAGCGAAGCTTAATGCTTATGCTAAGCTCTAAGCCATAAAATAATGGTTTCAAACTATGCTCAACACTCAAATTGGCGTTGTGTTCGATGCATACGGTTGGAGAAACTCCGGGGACAAAAACTCGTGGAGATAAACTGAGAGGGAAAAAATGTAGGGGAGGAAAAGCTCCAGAGAATTCTGATTAGAACTTTAAGAATGAATTGACAATTTCACTTACGAATATCACGTGGGACATAGCAAAGGGCCGCAGTGTAGGTTACACTCTCTCGGAGAAGTCTGTGTTTCCTAGGAAAATGACAAAATTTCTACTTGAAGGCGAATATCTCGAGAACAACTGAATTTTGGGGTACGGTAAGATGTAAAAGAAAAAAATATCTAGAATTTTACGCAGAATTCGAGAGCATAATGAAAAATTTAGAAATTTAGGGTACTAATCAGAAACTTGGATCTTGTTCTCGTATGGACTTCTTGGTACACCCTGTATACGCAGATTTCTTCAAGAGACATAGAGCAACAGAACCTTCATGTTTTCGTATAAAACATTCTTTTCTCATCAGAACAGATTGAGAAATACTGAGGCGGTAGCACTGCCGGATCCAGACAGTTTTTCAGGGGGGGCATGAATTTTTTCAGGGGGGCTATTAATGGATAGAAATTTTTTACCAACATTATTTATAGGAGTTAAATACTTAAAATGAAATTTTTTTATTGGAAATATTAGGGATCGATTGAACTCCTATACAGGGATTTTAGTCCATTTCGATGTCCAATTGGGGGCCTTGGCCCCCATGACACCCCCCTGTATCCGCCAGTGGACCTTAGGCACTCAATCCAGATCAAAATTGTCTTTAACATTATACAATTTGGAGGTATGGTTTCGGAGATGACATATAATGAATTCTGCAGATTTTATAGGGCCCAAGGCTGTATAGTCTACAGAAATTTGTCAAAATGAAAGTTTTATAAAATTGACTCAGAAAACAGTTGGATCATTCTTTTTTATCTAGAATTCCTATTTCGTTGCCCTAATTGTTCCCAAAACATTCTGATTCTTTTCACAAATCATTATAGAAACCTGACATAAACACAGAAGTTTCAAGAACCCACTGTACGTTTTTTTAACCAGTAGCCATCAAACCTACTTTCCGTTAAATCATCAGATAGTTATCTAATTGATATTTCATTCGAGCCCCGAGCGATGAAACCGAAAAATATTATCCGACAGATTTATCCAGCAGATATTTTATCCACTGGATTCATATCCGGAACTTTATCTGCAGAAGGTGAAACAGGGGTAGAGAGTTTGCTGGAAAGATTTTCGGTGCAGACAAACATGCGCACTTCAAACTTCTTTGGCGAACACTTGATGGAATCGACTTAGAAATACCTACATAACTTATTTATTTTCTCACTTCTGAATATTCAATATTGTATTTGGCGATTTTTGCAAAAATTGATTTTAATGAATGATTTCTTCTTCCTGTTGAAGGAAATACCCACCTTTAAAACCACCCTGTATAAGGTTGTGTACATGACAAATTGAATTTTTTTCCTCTTGTATAGAGTTCGAAAGTGAATTGTTACAACCTCATACTTTTGATCCGATTCATCTCCATCTGACCTCGATATTTATAACCCTCATTTGAGTGCGCACGAAGAACAATGAGCATGTTATGATTCTGTAGATCAATAAAATGTCTTCACGATGTTTCTGTTCATTTCTTTCCAGTGACAACTTCAGTAGGTGTCGATTACTTACCGTGGTATTTAGAACATTTATTCCCACAGTTATAAATAACCTCTCGTAATTATCCGCCTGATGTGTACTCTTGAGAAACCATCATGCAAATTGATGTGATAGCATTCATTGTCAATATTTACTCATAATTACAATTCACTCCTAAAGTTCAGCGCAAATGAGATGTATATATGTTACAGTTATTTATCGATGTGATAATTGCTTCTGGACTTGTAGCGAATGGAAATAGCGTTCGGTTGTTGTTTGTACTCCAATAAACGGAATCGGGTTCAGTACTTATGACAATATTTTGCAAGAGGTTCTAATGGAAAATGAAAGCTGTGATTTTGAAACCAAATAGATAGTGATGTTCTGTGATATAAGCATCACTTCCTCGATCAAAGACAGTATCATACGTCTGGAAAATGGCATTTTTTAGAATTGCCATTTGTTCCCATAGTGAATATAAAATAGCATTATGAGATATCCAAACCAACACTCTGCTTCTAGTCGAAAATGAGACATTGCTCACAATAAGGACGAAACCGTGGTCAGGTTTTAGTCTCTTTGATGAGAATCAAACTGCAGATTTCGGGCAATTAGGATCAAGTTCACCATAACCTATATTTTTCTAAGATTCTGATTATAATTCAACACCTTGATTGCAACTTACTTAATTTTTACAGTTTATTAAAATTGAATAAGGTAGCTATATTACATGTTTTGGAATCATTTTCTTTTAGTTTTGCAACATCGATCCTTAAGCATGATTTGCAAGGTTATTTATAAACGAACTCTATAAAAAAAGTTCGAAGGAAGTTACAAAACTGAAACAGTCTAACCATAAAATGCTGTCCCCACAATTCTTGCCGATTCCATAGACAGACAATTGCGTAATTTGTATGTGTAACACTAGAGAATCTTCTGCAGTCAATCTATCGCTTCAGCAAAATGAAAGAAACTATTTCACACTCGCCTAGAGGATTGAGACAGTTGTAGATCTGAAATAACATCAGCACTTTCCAAGAACCCTGGGACGTGTTTGTAATTCATTCAGTTTTTTCAGTTCGAATTCTTCACTATTTCCATCTAGATATTGTGCTGAGTCCTTTTTAATTACTCGTCTTGAAGCCATCAATGTCTCTGTTCCCGAATAGGAGGTTCATCATTAATTTTCATTATATCGGTGTCAGCTGAAAAGGACTGAGTTACACTTTCGCAAAAAACTATCGCTTTCATCGATGATAAAAATAATACGGAGTGTTCACACGCTCGAGACGGGTGAGGTTCTATTTGGAATAGATGTTACCATTGAAAAAAGGGGAATCAAACAGTATGTTTCATCTATAGAAGAGGTCAAGGAAGTGTCTGAAGCCATGTCAAGTCGTTTAGAACTTAGAAGCAAGGTATTGATTTGAACCAGGTTTTTCTCTGACTATTACAATGGAAATAACTTTTATTGGGCAAAGAAAAAAGATATTCTGCTAAAGTATTATCGTGAATGCAAACATGGTATCTATTTCGATAATAGAGAATACAAGATGTATATGACGAGTTCCTTGTCAAAATTTAGGGTGGGTCTTTTATACAGGTTGAGTTTCTGACTTGTACATATATTTTAACTGTAGATTTTTGAGGCAAAAAAAAACACTTTTTTCCTATACCATTTTTCGAAATTCGGTTTCGTTTGAAAGATACAGGGTGTCGAAAATCCATGAAAACAAAAACACTTTTCTATTCATAACTTCGTACCGCTATTTAACTGAACTGAAGTTCAGTTGATTGTTTAGTCTGTTTATGGTGCATATTCCTCAATCAGAACTTATTCAATACGAGATTAAATATTTCTCCTGGTATAAAAGTTACAGCGTAGCAAAAATACTATAAAACACTTGAAAAAAATTAAAAATTCTTAAGAATAATCTGGAGGCTTCTCTGGATTTAATATATCACAGAATGGCTGAAATTTATAGACTCTCTGATCTCTATACAAATTAACAATGTTGTCAAGACTAAAATCCCTATGATGGAAAAACGTTCGATGTGAAGATATGTAATAATAAAATCCCACAAATGTGGGAGATAAAATTGAATTATGAGAAGCATGAAATTATACATTTTATACGCACAGTTTCTATTAAAAATTTATTGTAACCATTTAAAAAATAAATGTCAATGAAATACAAAATTCGGATATTGATGATGAATGTCAATACAAACCACGTATTGAATTGAAATAAATGAAAAATAAAATGATACTTAGCACTTAATGATCTGTGGCGATGTTTCTGTCTGAACAATAATCTGTTGAAATTTTATAAACTAGACACTACGGTTATTATCACATTAATTCACTGAAAGTCTTAACATAAGTCATCACCTATTTGCATTCTTCTCTGTAAATAAATGAATCGACAAATCCTAGTCCATCACGCTGGTTATCGCTATACGCATGCGTCGTTCATGGGACAAACGTTGGCGACACAGACCAACTGGTTGGTCTGTGGAACAACGGTTTGTCTTGCGCGCTGGCTACCTCTCATTGCGAGGAGCGCACCGTTATAGATGACTGAAATTAAGATCGTAGCGCTATATCGGCGAGAATCAGATCTACTCGTACGGCATTTAAGAGGAACGACTAGACGCCATTAGCGAAAAAAAGTAAACGAAACTATTGCCCTTGCTTCCTTGGTTTCGCCTATGCCCTATACCATTGTTTGAAGAGAAAATCAACACAATCTAGCACCGTCTTTCTAAAAGCTCTGTGAAATATCATAGATGTCGATTAGGTTACGTCATTGACCTCGAATCCTATGACCTAGGTTAATAGAGTTAGGTTAGGTTAGCCTGGTTAGCTTAAAAGCAATTTTTTATGAGATATTTTCCGGATATGGAGAAAAATATGAAAGGGTTATTAGTGTTTCCTAACTAATATTCAGGAAAATCGAAGAAGGAACTTATTTTGCTGGGAGAAATATGGCTTTTCGATTGGAGTATAATCGGACAAAGCTAAGTGTTTTTGTTAGGAAATATCGTGTTTGTAACATTTTTATCCAAATAAGGTTAGTACTTAAGTATTTCTTAAAAGTATCAACTCAATTTCAATCGAGAAAAATGTATTAACTTTGCATCAATTCCAGAGAATCATATCAGGCACGTATTTTTTTTAATGGCTATATCTTTCAAACAGAGCAAACTTCGGAAAAATTTTTAAAAAAGTTTTTTTTTGGCCTCAAGAATCTAGAGTTTAAATATATGTACAAGTCGAAGACCCACCCTGTATGAACTTTGTTTTTAGCTCCCCTGCCTAGATACAGCCCCCTAAAGATGGTCCCCGAAACAGTTTCCAATAATTTTCTTGCAAACCAAAGGACAAAAATAAAATCAAGCAGATATTTCAGGCGATCGAGAAGGCACTCAAAAAATTTTTGGTTGTGTTCCTCTATAATTGGAAGGGGTAGAATGAGCCCTCCTAAACATTGTTTCGCAGAAACTTTTTTCCAAATTGATATCTCTCAATAAAAATTTATGTTTAGAATTCTTTTGATCGGAAATCTTTATCACACTGATGGATTGTTTACAGGAATCCATTACCGAACCATAGGTGACCGAAGGATTTTTTCGGAACGTTTGTTGAACCTCTTGGAGCGTTCCATGAAAAAAGAATTCGATGACTGGAATAACGAATATGGTACAGCCTCTCCTTTCGCTCCATACGGGCACCTCTTCACACCAATCATTGAAAAAAGCTCGAAAACAAGAGCAGATAATCGTCGAAAGACCTCGTGAGAACCGATCATCTCCACTCCAGTATTCATCGACAAGTTTCACACGATATCATTGAAAAACCTCCATTATAACCAATTATTTGGGCTTTACGTTTCTTAGCCGACTTGCCCGATATGGCGAGATCAAAACGTGATCACGATACCACATTTTTACGTAAACAAATATCAGATCAAACTGATATTTGGACGATAGCGATCTGTACACTTGTTCAGTCGCTTTATAAGTGGATCGCCACGATTCTTTAATTGACATTTCTTCTTGCTATATACTAGCTGAAATATGTAAACTACATTTCTGTAATGGCGGATTTTGCCGACAATCGTAAGAGTTACTCGCAGAGATAAGAGGATGACGAAACTCCTGCTACAATTAATCACAAGTGAAGAGGGGTCTGGCCGGCTTGATACTATCTATTCATGTTAGTACAAATGGATGTGTGAATGTACCTCTGGTTGCAATACGAAATTCCTGTTCTCTTTTCAATTGAATTCAACTGATCACGAAGATTCCTCCACTTCCTCTAAACACCTGGAGACTTTTGAGCCACAGGAGATGAGAATGGTTGATTCTCCTAATGAAGGGGTTACGGAGTTGTTTTGACGAAAAATAGTTATTTTTGTATTAAGTGCATAAAATGGGTGTTTTTTCAGGACAAAAATTCACTCGAATGTGTCATGAACACACAAATTCTTACTCACGAAATGCAAACAACATTTTTTGTACAACTGTGAATGTGAATTTACTACGTCTGAAATATAATTATTAAAGATAATGCTTCCAATTCAATCTTCCTATGCATCCAGTGATCCAGTGATTTGTTGAAAAGACGCGTATTTGAAAAGTAGTAAGGTACTAAAAGTAGTAAGTTACTAAAGGGTAGTAAGGTAGTGGCTTGAATCTTTGACTTTATTTGCTTGTAGTTACTTCAATTTCGAATAATTGTAAAGAAGATGGATGTTGATCATGAAAGTGGTAGTGATACCCCTTCAGATATGACTGAAGAATCAAATACAATTGTATCCAATATTTTACCAGCCAAATCAAAGCTAAGATAAGTGAAAACATATGACCAATTTCGTGAATGGTGCAACGAGAACCATGTGAAAAAGATTCAAATGTGCTCAAATGCTATTTTGAGGAAAAATCAAAAATTTTAACACCTTCCACGTTATGGAGTGTCTACTCAATGTTGAAAAGTACATTGAATGCTAAGAGAAATATTGATAAAAGGAAGATTTCAATATTGGTCCCGCTCATTAAGAACAAAAGCGTCGGATACTGAGGAAAGAAATCCAAAGTGTTATCGAGGGATGACATCAATAAATTCATTCAAGATGCTGATGACGAAACTAATTTATTTTATGAGAGAAAATCATAAGTCGGTATTCAGACTTTTTCCGGAATTCAAAATCCGCCTGAATACCGATTAATGATTTTCTCTTATATATTTCACAGACATTAATCTCCAATTTATATTTACTTTATAAGGTACAGATATAATCATTATTTCGTGAGATTAGTTGTAATTTCAATATTCCTTAGTTGTAGGTTGTCCTAATTTGGGGTATCAGCGGTGCTTGTCGCCGTGAAAAATTATTAAATATAACTATTATTGCCATTGAAGAAGCTAGATCTATACTAATGGCTAAAATACCTGATACAAAGACCCATTGCGCAAGAACGTTTACTGTTTCAAATTCGAATTCTATTGACATATACCGCACGTATAGGGGTATAGTCAAAGGTATAGAGCACTACGGCCGCCTCAAACAAAAAGTAATAGACTATTTTTGAAATATTCGGGAGAAAAATGTGTCAATCAACATGTGGGGATAAATAAAATAGGAGAAATTTCAAGCTTGATTGCAAATTAGCTTAGAAAAGATATGTATAAGAGCTACACAGGTCACTGTTTCAGGAGAATCTCTGTAACTCTTCTGGCCAATGCAGGGGGAATCTGCCTCCGTAGCAGAAGCATATTACATATATAGAAGATAGTTTGAATAATAAAATTTAGATTTCAAAACAAATATTGAATTGTTCATCTACTTCCAAAAAAATATCTGATAGTGATAACACTGTGGAATCAACTCCTCACGAAATAACTAACGTTGCTGATCAGCAGCAAACTTGAACATTTTCGGGAATTTATATTGTAAGTAATTGTTCACACTTCACTATCAATTATTGTTCCAATGAATGAAAATGGTGTAGTAACAATTGATAGGGAAGTTCGCACAATTACTTCTAAAACATATATTCCTGAAGATGTTCCATGTTGTTTCTGTTTAAAAACCTTAATTATTACTTTAAGAGTTGATTCCAGAATTATTAATCATCATTAATTGACTCCGTAAGAAATATATCTCTCAAAAAGTAATATTTCATGTTTATTGTGTGAATTACTCTTCTTTTTGTGTCCACCGTTAAAAAAGACTTTTTTCACCGTTAAGAAAAGACTTTCTTACGCCGAAAAAAGGAATCATTAACGCATCCATAGTGTTGAAAAAAAGTCAAGTTTTTTTGACATTTGTACAAATACCTACTACTTTTTCGTGGGTTTTCTAAAACACCGTTGATGGATGAAGTTATTTGTATTTCTGACATCTTAGCTCAGTGAAAACGAAAACTGTTCGATCCATCAACTAAACCCTTGTGAGTGGATACTTAGGTACCTACTAGCAACTGATTTCAACGCTTTTCCGGGCTCGGAAGATTTTGATGCCACCTGGAGTTGAGCCATTGTGATAAAAGCCTCTTGGTGGTGTTCTGCCTATTGCCGACGGGTAGCTTTATGTCCAGGTGACAGACAAGGTACTCTTAGAGGACTTCTTGCCCTTAAATTTGAGGCATGTAACCGTCTCCTCATGGTACTGGTTAACTGGTTGAGACTTCCCATCTATAGGTCCTCAAAAAATGACTTCGAAGAGCTGGTACAGATACCGTTCGATTCCCTCGAGTGAAATTTGTGATATAATGGTCTTCCCTTGCAGATGTTACTCTGGGTCGACCAGGCACCGGTCTCCGGGCAAAGCTGACGGTTTTCAGGAAAAGGGCTACTATGCCTTGATGGAATATTCAAAAGTTGCGCAATCTGGTAGTTCGAAAAAGCTTCTTGATGAAGGGCTACTATTCTTGCAGTCATGTAACATTCAACAATTTGACATTTGATAGGAAGGGGCAAGACTTTTTCACAAAATGATAGTCGACGAGAAAGGGTTTGGAGAAGTCCAGGCAGACTAGAGCGACTCAATTTCATCGAGGAAACAAGAAACATGTTTGGCTGGTTCATTGTTTTCATCTAAGTGACATGAAAGTGATAATTCCACACACAAAAAATGGTCATGTTACATTTAACAAGTTGAGAGTTGATAGGAGAGAGCCAATACATTGACGCTGTGTTTATTTATACGCTTAATATTTCATAGTAATGTTTTCGATATTTTATTCTTTTTTAATTTGTTCTCTGGCGAATTCAAAATTCAATGCAATATGGTTTTTTCAAATTTATGGAATGCGTGAGTAGTACAATCTGCATTGTCTGAATCATATCGCCCAATTTATCCACATGATACTGTAACCATGAGTACGGATCTGTCCGAATATGTATTTAAGGTAACATCCTCCAAAACGATAAATAAGTCGTGGAAAACTTTACGACGATTTTTATGGTTGCATGCAAATAATAAGAGTATGATGTACGTCCCTTGAAGCGTGGGAATTTCGAAGATGCAGATTTTTCGTGCTTTCTATCTTAATATAATCTGGGTTAGTCACTTTATCGGTACGCTACATGCAACTATCTAGATTATCGTGTGGTTAATGATGATGTTTACATTAGGATGATGATTCTTCTTTTTTCTCAGAAGTACGTTATGGTTAAACGCTCTTACCGCAAAAGAAACGAGGCTAGATCGAGTTGCAAATATGTGGCAAAGATGAATGAAAGTAGATAAAAATCTATGAGGCTTCGGATAATATCGGCAAACATTTTTATGCTCCTGTTGTGAGAACCATATAGGCGTATAACTGTTGTGCTACTATCTGACGATAGTATCACTCGGATCTCCTAGATTTGTTACGTATTTAATTTTAATCGACTACCTATAGGAAGAGAGCTTTGATCTGGTACATCAAGTTTCAATCCTTGTGGCCGTCGAGAGTATTCTAAAGGCGAGATTACACCAGCGGCCTTCGATTTCGGCAACATACACATCCGGTTCGGAAACCAAGAGTCGGCCTATTTATAACAATTAATCTGTTACATCGAGTAATAAGATACATATTTTCGTTATTCTCTATTTTATAGAGAAATGTTCGAACAGGTCAATTTTTTAATTCAACTCCGCATCTTTTTATGTAGGGGAAATACGTACAAAATGACATATATGGACAAAATGACATATAGGCATCTATTTACCTCTGAAAATTATATTAGCAAGAGCTACTCTGATTCATTCTGTCGTTATGAGTGATAACAGAAATCAATAGGTCACGAGTTTTTTTTTATTGCGCCAAATTTCAAGAAGAAATGGCCAGTTTTCACAATTTTTTTTATTTAAATTACATTCAATTCAAACTTAACTTATTTGTCATTGTATTCACGGAGCTTTTTGTATGTTGAACATACTTTTTGTATCAATTCGATACATTTCTAGTTTCATAACGCTATATGGACAAAATGACATACTTATACAGTGAACGGACAAAATGACATAGGTGTTTCAACTGAATTAACCGTATCTACCAGACAACACCAAGACAATCCATCTCAGGCTTCATCAGCAAATAAAGAATCAGGACTTGTCTTAACATATATTCATAACAAAATCTGCGGCTAATAAAGGCAATGCATCTTGACCTACTCTTGCTGATCCTATGAGGTTATGAGGAGGTTTCTCCAATCCCTAAAGGACGATTTATAAGTGAACAAGGCAAACGTGAGCCGAGGACTCGACAAACGTACTTAGTTTCAACTTGTACACCTAATACCAGTGGCGTATATAGGGGGGGGGCCCAGGGGGCCCGGGCCCCCCCCGAAATCTAATAATATTCATCTAACCTAATCTAACCATTGGATCATTTGATGGTGTAAGCATCTCGGGCCCCCCCCGAAAATATTTTCTATATACGCTACTGCCTAATACGATTGCAATCAAATCAAAAAAGAGCCTATACCACCTCCAAAAACAAGGAAACAAGTCCCTTGGGCATTATTTAAAGAAGACAATGAAGAAGAGAATGTTTCTAGCAACTTTCGAGATGATGAAGACGACTGTCCATCTATCTATTGTTATGAGACCTTTTTTCCCGATTTAGATCTTCTCCAGGATTAGCCCTGGCCCCTGGAGAAGACTGGTTACGATACATGCATTGCTTGCATTCGGCTCACGCATCTTGTGCTGATGTTCCTAGAAGAATCAAGCGTTTCATTTGTGAACTTTGTGAGTAGTTTTGTAACTATAAGTAGAAAACTACAGTTGCCTGTTGCCGGTATGTCATTTCGTCCATAGCATGCGGATAAAATGAATTTTCGTTTATCCCAATTCATCTAAGAATATTGTATCTTTTGGTACTTTTATTTCATAAAGGTTGATTAGATTTTATAAGGAAAGGACCAAAGATCATAGGTGTAGAATATGACATTACTGTACTGATTCACTACTAACAAGTTATGCCTCTGAAATAAAACCCTATGTCATTTTGTACGTACTTCCCCTATAACTTATGGAGGAGTTTGTGACGCACCCTTTCGATATCATTTGGAAGGGTCAACTAAAATAAAAGAATTAATTCAAAATGGCGGCTATTCCAAAAATAAGGGGTAAATTCCCCAATATGGGTGTTTTTGTCGATAAAATTAGAAATATTTGATGCCCATAAATTATCGCCCAGACACACTGTATATTATGTATAGTACGAACTGATTCGAATATCATATACGTAATATATTATTATTGTTTCAAAATTATGCTCAATTCCTTTTTTTCTTGAAACTCCAGTTGGGAAAAACAATTTCCTTATTCATCACATTCATCATTGCCCGATGCTCAAAGTGAATTCCTCCAACTAGATTTATTTAACACGATCCAAAATGTCTGAGCCAGATGATGATATATTGTTAAATGTCTAACTCAAATCCATCAAATTGACAACTCAATTCTCTTCCCCGATGCTGAACAATGAATGGTTTGACCTACTCTTTAACGTTTTTATCTCAAAGTTTCCAATTAACTTATGGTTTATGCCTCAACTTATCACTTTTGCCTGACTTGACAGATAATTTATATCTATCAGTTTCATACCTCACAATTACAATATTGAAATCTATTAGGAGGCTGGATTCATATAGGTAGGTACTACTGAAATACCGAAATGGCTACTTTTCTTTGAAATTAGGATTTGCGCTTTATTATATGATGGATCTAGAAACTCTTCTTCGTGGAAACAAAACATGTACAGGGTGACCAAAATGCTATGCGCTTGAATGGCATCTCCGGAACTATGAAAGTTACGAGAAATCTTATATCGGTGTTTCGGCGCATTGGCGGCTCGTGACAGTTAAAGGTGATGAGGCACATCAGACAAAAAAGATTCCTTGTCGTGGCGTTGCCGACAAAAAGGCTGTCGCAAAACTGATGATAAGAATAATTTTCTATCGCTAGCATTCTCAAAGTCATCTATTTCGAGGGACATCTCGCTTTCTGAAATATTCACCATTTTTCATCCTTTACATTTTACGGAGAAAAATGGCTTATTTGGGAAGTTATTTTAAGCAATACAGCATCAATCCTCATCCAATTAAGTACCTTAAATACATTGTCCATTCAATATATAGATCAATATGGTCCTTTACAGCATGTTAATTAAGAGTTTATTCTAAAACTAGTTGCAGAATGGGCTCCTATTCCAATACGAATGCGAAATTCGAAAACGAGCGAGTTTTAGAACGCATGAGTATTGGAATTGCATTCTGCAATGAGTATTAGACGGTATTTTCTCTATTTCAGTCAAATTTCGTGAAATACTGTTGAAATTCAATGAAAAATTCAGATTAGACAAATCCTAGTGACTTTTGTATTGTATCTTGGCAGTTGGTGACTGTTACGAAATTGACATTTCCAAATTGACGTGTGTTGAAAATTGATAGGGTCGGAAGCCAGTACTGACAACCACGAAACGAAAATATAACTGAAAACAATGCTGTAATGAGTTCATTACCGCACTGTTTTTAGTACTGTGATGAACTCATTACGATACTGAAATAGAGAAATGAATATTTCCGAAGGTCGCTTTCGCTGTCTGTCCCTATGTATGCTTAAATCTTCAAAACTACGCAACGGATTTTGAAACGCTTTTTTTTAATAGATAAAATGGTTCCAGAGGAAGGTTTATATGTATACGTGCATAATATTTTAGAGAAACACTGATGAATTTACAGGTTTCTAATGTGATGTCGTAAATAAACACACTTTTTCGCGCATACATTGCAAACGCTGACTGAACCCCACCAAATAAATCTGAATAATGTACCTACTCGGTATTGTACTTCTTGAAAAGGTCAACAAAAAAGTCCGCTGCGATGGTATATGTCTATCTATTAAGGATATCCCACAATAACCTTTTTTTATCGTTTACATTTCACGGGAAAAAAGGCTTATTTAGGAAGTTATTTTAAGCAATACAGCATCAATCCTTATCCAATTTTAAGTACCTTAAATACATTGTCCATTCAATATAGATTAATATGGCACTTTACAGCATGTAATTTGAATGAATATTTCCGAAGATACTACAGATTTAAAATGCAGGGACATAGCGGTGCGGCGCTGGCACTACTGTTGTTTATAGGGATTGTATTGCATCCGTGCGAATCCGGGGTCGCTAGTAATTGATAAAATATGATATTCATATATGTATACTCCATTCACTTTTATAAAGTATCGCGGTTGGCCATGATTTAGGTTTATCAAGTTTTTTTACTTAAAACAGACGCAGGTTGGCACTCGTGAAGAAACAGCGACATTGCCAAGTCTACTTTCTATATACTCTTTTTCAACTTTGTAAATGGAGTTACTTCTTCGAAGATTCAACTGTGGCGCAGGTTTCGTAGAACTACTACATTTTCATTCTGGAGTATTTCAGGTTGTGCAAAAATGTATTTAAATGTCTTCCGAGTTAACATAATATTTTCTCAAATTCATTAATTTCCCAAAGTAAATGAACTTTTTGATGAATACGTAATTACTACGATTTTTAAGCAGAAACGACAACGTTGTGGGCGTACCTGACAATGCAATGACCATAACCTAACATTTTCAAAATATACGCGGTGAAATGGGTCAAAATTTCATGGCAAACCGTGATACTTTATAAAAGTGAATGGAGTATACGCGTAATTTTCGACGTTTATTGGTGAGGCACTGCCTCACCTGCCACATAGGACTTTTTCTTGAGAAACAAAGAAAGGTGGAAACTTCCTACTTGTTCCTATAACCTCCTGTTATTAGCTACAGGGTGAAATCGAGAAATTTGCTATTATTTTCGTTGTATTGAAGTAGCAGTTGTCACATTTCTGGAACAAAGTCTTGACATACTGGCATCAACTCAGGTCTTTTATAAAAGAATTGTACGATTAGATAGATCGATGTTGAACGAACTATTGTAGCATCCCCTTTATACAATTTTCAGCTTTTAAGGTGGGCGTTCAATGTAGTGTGTTTTTATTTCAAGTTGCATTTGAAAATGGTTTCACTTTGAGAACTGGAATTTTGTGGGTGAACTCAGAAAGGATTGGAGTTCTTAATGAGATAATTGGGATTAATTGCATTTCAACAGTTCATTTTTTTCCTTTGAAAAATAGAAGAAAATGAGCCAACTCATGCTTCTGTTTTATTTCAAACGAAAGACCCATAAAAATAGTTCAACTTCCGATTAGAAGTGAATCTACAGATAATTTCATTCAGAAAAACAACTTGAAATACGGAATTGGCAGAGAATGGCCAAATTCAAATTTTAGCGGGAAAAACTTCCTGCTTTACCCACATTTGCACTAATTTCATAGTTCAGCGAGTTTCGGATAGAGATCGCCATTGTACATTTCATTCATAATTAGAGAGATATTCATAGAACTCAAAGAGATAATGGAAGTTCTATGGAGATATTCCGTAAAATGCACGGTGGCGCCTCTATAGGACGACTTTTCCTACGCGCTTCAAACGGCGACCTTAAGTGTTACAACAAATCAATAGTCCCAAAATAACCTCTGTGTAAGTGGGGAAAAAACTACTACAATCTTAAACCTGATGCTTGTGAAAATTTGAAATGAGATTGCTTCATTTCTATAATAGCTGATTTGTAGTTCCAACACCTCGCAAACGATCAGGGATAATGGGGCAATAAAGTAGAAGATCACTCCTCATTTTGCCTAGATTTTCGAGTAACGTAATTGATGTTCATTGTACCAGGGTAAAAATTGAAGCAGGATGGCTCAAAAAACTAATGACGTGCAAAGGGGTATAATGAGCAAAAAGGTTAGATACTCCTCGGGTAAAGTGCTTCTACGACATATTTATCGGAAGATTTACTGTTATAGCCGTTAATGAACGATTTCGTGTTGTAAGTACCAAGTATGATCACAGTCGGTCAGCTCAGCTGACATTTGTGAGCAATATTATTTATTACTCATTTCTTTATGGCAGTTATTCAGAATGCAAAACATATAACGTATTGTTATAATTTTTTTAATGTAGACAAGATCTTGCTTCGGCACGAATTTTAGTGCAGCCTCTCCTGGAATTCATAAACGAATTTTGTTAGAATTATGCACAGTTCCATTAAAAAAAATCCACAGAAGAAACCCATTCAAATATACGATCAAATTGCAACTTTATGCCACACACGATCTGAGAGCCTTCTATAGTGGTTGTCGAAACCTGTATCACATAACTCACCCATACTCATACTCTCTTTGAGATCATTGCTCAAAAAAAGCCTGAATTTGTTCAATTTAATTTAATTATATGAAAATTTTATACCTGCAAGGATTTCAATTGTATCCATTCTCATAAAATTGTTGATAAGTTCGATATCAATATTCCTTATCGGCAAAAATTTTGAAATAACTATCATTAACTCCCCATTGAGATATTGTAAGTTGTAAGACGTGAAATATAGTTACCAAGTTTTTTTGCATGCTTGAATTTGATGTGATTAATTGAATAAAGATCAAATGGAAAAATAAATCAAATGAACAACATATCATTGGCACTATTTAACATCATAATACTATTTATTCACTTCAGTTTTCCTTTATAAGCACATCAATAGATGAAAGCATCGAAGGTGCCTCTACAAATTAATTTTTTCCATCGTCGTACATAACGATCGTTTTTCATTCCGCCCAGTCCATTCAAAATTGTGGGAAGGAGATTGATTTTTATTCAAGAACAATTCGAACATAATAGGTAGTTCACATTTTACACTTAAATGATGTTACAGTTTGATGAGACGTACTTTTCTTCAGCGAACTGCGGTAGGTGGAACAAATTTAATGATATTGTGAAAGTAACATTGCCTTAGAATCTGAATTGTATGTCAAACAATTCAACTAATGTACAAAATCAGAGCTTCCATGTACTCATAAAAAGAGATGAACCATTATGCTTCTTCCTGCTATTAAGGGTATCGAGTTTGAAAAACTGATATTATGGAGCTCTTTCGTTCTGAAGCCACACACGTATTCTAGTTTATTATACACTGATCAAAAAGGAAAAGGAGTGATTCACGGAAACATGGAAACATTAGAAATAAAACAGATGGACTGAAAGGTGACTGGTCATTTCTATTCGGTTTAGATTCACGTCTTGAACCGCCACTGTTAGTAGCCTTCGGTCCAATATTTTTTTGATATCCATGAATAATGTCCTTGATAATTTATTCTTCTTCCAAATGAATAAATATTTATTTCGGGGATACCGTTTCCAGTTTTTGTTTTTTAGCGCTAGTTCCACCAAAACGAACCAATCATTTCATCTGTGTTTTTCAAATTTGAAGACCAGAATGTTCTCATTGAACTCGGTTCGACCCACTGATCATTTGGATGAAGAATGATGTATTCAAGCTAGGAGCAAAATTTTATTCAGGTCACTCGAACAGAACCAGGCAAAATGCTAGCGAATTATTAACCAAAAGTTCCAAATATTCGTTAATATCATATCCAGAAAAAAGTTCATTAGCAATAAACTTGCCTACCGATGTTGATTCTTGGTTTTGATTAGTTTATTCGAAATTCGTAGTAATTCACACAGTCTTCCTTTCTAAGGTTAACAAAAACCATAATGTTATTGCAAATCCAAGTGTGAAATCTTGGAACTGGTTCATTTGTTGTGAATCGACATTTTTCGCTAAAATAATAATCGACTTCCTTCGCAATCATCTATTCCGGGAGAATTATTTCGAATTGCATCAGTCGATTTAAATGAGGCCATCATCAGTGAGACTTTCGGAATTGAAGAAATATCTTCCTGGTTTATGAAGGCACTAATTGTCTTCTAGGCAGTCCTTTCTTCAGCATTGTAAGGCTCGAAATTTTTCATTTCCTTATTTTTTTTCGAACGATTTGAATCATTTCGTTCTTGTTGATTCAAAAATTGTTCTCACCATTGAAAGAAGAGACATGAAAAGGAATAAGACCAAATAGAAAATTTAGAAAATCAGAAGGAGAAACAAAAAACAAGATGAGAAAACCAAAACAACCTCATAAATTCCACGAAATAGAAGTAAATTTCACTGAGGTAATATTTGACGATGAAGATATGGATTTATTGAAGAAGGGTGTAAAATACAAATCCAGATTGAGTGATTTGGAAAACTTGGTGGCAGACGTCGAAACAACAATAGACTTCAACATCAGAAATGAAGAAGAGATAAGAAAGGCAATGAAACCCCTAATTAGAGACAAAACTGCTAGAATAATGAAAAGTAAAAGAAATTTGGACAAAAAGAAATACGTTAAACTTTCAAATTCCATAAAAAGACAGATCAGAGATTTTAACATAACAATGACTAGGACATGTAAAGGAAATGGCATCATCATGATAAAAACAGAATATTATAATCAAAAAGTTCGGGACATGATCAAAAATCAAATGGTTGTGAAAAAGATTTCTATTTCAACAGAAGAATCTTGAAACAGATATTTGACAAATTAGATCCACAAATCATGAGAAATTTCAGAATGGGTAATACGAAGTTATCGAAACTTCATGATTCATTAAAGCTTCAGAGAAGTGAAAATTTAGGAGAAATACCTATTAGACCAGTAGTTTTCCACCTTAACAGTCCTACTCACATAACAGCCAAGTGGTCAAACTAGGTGTTAAAAATGATACAAAATTCAAACCATAACATAATAGTTGATTTTTCAAATTATTTTGTGGACTTAGAGTTAGAAGTAATTGATGGAAAATAAGGCAAAGAATTGGAGATCATTCAATAGACTGCACTCATGAACGGCTACGATGAAGAAATGATTCAGGAAATGTTGAACAAAAAATTACAGTACAAAACAATCAAGGATAATTTCATAATAAGACTATCAAGGAAATTAAAAATTTATTCCTTCATCGAATGTTGGAGGAATTTAATCGAAAATAAAGAAAATACTGGAAATAGATCCTTTCAAAAAAATCACTATCATCAACAATTTATTAGTAAACCATATTAGATATGAATGGAGTTTACAAGTTGACGTGTAATACATGCAACGCCTTCTACGTAGAAAAAACTACAAGGACATTTAAACAAAAAGTCAAGAAAGAATCTTAAGACTGAAAGATACTTACAACGACTCACACTTTGATTATTATTTGTATGAAAGTCAACATGATTTTAATACTGAAGAAAATTTTGAAATTTTGCACATTGATATCAATAATTGGGTCATGGTTTGAAAGATTGGAAATTTCACGATATAAAAAATTTGACATTAATGTAATGTTAAATACACAAGTAGACTTTGGCAATGAAAGTTTAATAAAATGATTCTTATGAGAGGAATAGGAACATGTCCGGTCATGAAATATCTTCATGGTCATTTGTTGATACTCCTGCTCATTACCTTTTATGTTAAATTTTGGAAATCACGTTGTGTGAAGACTTTTAGTAATTTCGATCTTTTTTTGATATATTTGATGATCACAAGTTGAGAGAGTTGAGGTGAGATGTAGTTTTGAGAATAATTTCACAAAGTAATATGTGTAGGATTTTATGTTTGTTCTGTAATTTCAGCCTGAGGATGCTCTGACAATACCGAGAGAAACTTGTCATGCAATAAAGAACTCTAGGAAGCAACAACCTATTTCAATTTGAATACACCACTTCCTACCGGTAGAATTCCACAAAATAAAATACATTAAGTGTCGAAGGATAAATACAATGTTAACGTCCCATCATTCTACATCCATAAATTGGCTCACCAGCCTTCTCATCATTTCATGTATATGCATCATAAAAATTGATATCCTTCAATGAACACTGTTTCAAAGAATAAGACGGCAAAGTATTGAAATCCATCGGTAATTATAACCATTTGCCACTTACCAATACTCGTTAAAGTAATAAATAGTCAATGAGTTTAGGGCATAAATCTTCTCATACTTCTTCAAAGCCGTTTGGAATCATTCCGAGATAGATGGTGTCGTTATTCTGTATTTTGTGAGACATGAAGTAGAAACTAGATTAATTTCAATGGAATCGTTGTTCCCCTTTTTTACCAAGTAGCGACTCGTTTTTAAACCCGGTGGCTTCCATAAATCTTCAGATATTGCTATTTATTGACAGATTTACTACTTTTCAATTACAGGCAATAACATTGGGAACGCAATATTTCTCGAGTGGATCCCATGAGTTCGCTGTTCTTGAAGATACTTTTTCCTATTAGGGATTCATTTGAAAAAGCCAAGTACCAATGCAGGACGTAATGGTGTGTCGATGGATTTCTCGGTTTCACTAAAATATTCTGTATGGAATAGGATTTCAGTATAGGATACCATGGGTGCATTGTTTATTATATCATAGCTCTATGAGTCCTATGACTGATTTATTTTACGATCTCTCTTTTCATGAACGTTCATTGGACTCGATTTTAAGTTGCTGCGTAAAAACTTAAAAAAGTTGATATCCATTTTTCCATCAGCCTTAAGCTCTTGAGTCTCCAGATATCCAATACGAATCCAATAATAAACTGCTCCACATGAGTTAGGGATATTGACTTAAATTGCAAAAAATATAGATAAAATATGATTATAGTGATGAGAATTCATATTAATATGATTTCAAGTTGCAAATTAATATTAGAGTGTAGGTCTGCAGCATATACAGGGTGGTTAAGAAAAATCGAGTAAAATAACGAAATTTTATTCCCAGAGAATTCAAGCATTTTGAGACTATCAATACAATGTATGGTCTCCACGAGCATCAATAACAGCTTGACATCTTCTTTGCATACTACACACGAGGTTGTTGAACATTTCTTGAGGAATTTGGTTCCAAAAACGAGGCAGAAGCTCTCTTAGATCATTTAAGGATTCTGGGGTAGGTTGATGATTATGCAATCTTCTTTGGAGCATATCCCATGCATGTTCTATGCATGGGCGCCCGCAGGGGGGGCCAGGGGGGGCCATGGCCCCCCCTGAGATTTTGATGGCCTTATCGTTTTTCAGCACAACACCCTCAATATTACAATAACTTTTATTTTGCCCCCCTGAGAAAAATTTTGGCCCCCCCTGAGAAAAATTTCTGCGGGCGCCCATGGTTCTATGCAATTCAAATCTGGTGAGTGCGGAGGTATTGGTAAATGTGGAATACCAGGCTCCTCGCACGCATTCTCAACTATGGCTGCACGGTGCGGTCTAGCATTATCGTCTAGAAATTGAAAAGTTTCACCATTAGTAGCGTGAAAATTTGGCACAACATTGTCAATGACATATTCCCTATAGCGTAGGCGGTCATATTCCTGTGCGCCCGTCGAAACATATCCTGGCCCATACCATAACACTACCCCCTCGGAATGGATGGACTTCTTGGACATAGCGACGATTACGGGGTATGCGTGGGATTGTCCATACCCTTATTCTTCGAGAATCTGAAAATCGTCCATATCTGGATTATCAGTGAAAATGACACTACGCCATTGATCGTTTCAATTGATATGTTGCCTTGACCATTCCTGTCTTTGACGCTTATGGTCACGTGTTAATGGAACTCCTCTTAATGGATGTATAGAACCTAGATTCACTCCTCTCAAACGTCGTCTGATGGTTTCGATGGAAATTTGGACCCCATCTGCATTTTGAAGAATATTCCGATCCGTAGCATTCTACACGTAGATGTAGGGTTTTTTCTCGCCGAAACGGTGATGAAACGATCCTGAGCAGGTGTTGTTTTTCGTCGCCCACCAAGCCTTGGTGTTTCCAACACGGAACCTACTCCAAACCTGAACCTATTCCAAAGTCGAGATATCACACTTTTTTGGCTGACTTGGAGCCTTTCCGCTACAACACCCTGTAGCATTCCGATAGCCCTATTAGCCTCAGCGTTTGTTAATTTACGTCTTGGCATTTTCAGAAAACTCGAAGCCTTCATTTCAAAATAAGAACATTCATGAAGCATATGCAGAGAACCGAACTTCAGAAAAAAGGCCACCAGATTGACGAAATGTCTCATACTGATTTTTATTGGATCGATTCAAGTTGTTATTGAGTTTTAAATGATTTTACAGCGATTTTCTCGAAGATTGCATACTTTTGAAAACGATTGAGTATGATATCCCTAACTGTGTGGGGCAGTATATTTAATTTACATAAGTTACATTGGGCTCCTACTATATTATCATTGAACCTTCAATTTCACATGGAACATCCCCTACTAAATAGACCCTTAGCTCCAGAAAATGTCGAAATCACAAATCTTCTTACAAGATGAAAAAACGAGCGCTCATAAGCTCCTGACTTCACGTCAGTTTCTTAGGTGACCCATTTCTAATCAAACCATAGAATATATCTTAATCTGGAAGGTTTAACCAAGATTAAGTCTCAAGTCTGCAATGGAATCTTCCGACAGAATTTCATTGATTTCAATTAGACGGAGAATAGTCCCAGTTTTTAAACCAGTGGTTCCCAACCTTTTACTGACCAGGGACCACTTCGATTTCTTTTTTGTCAGCAGGGACCAAGACATAAAAGAAAAAAAACTGAATCAATTCGAAAATAAACTTTATAATTATAAAATTTATGGAATCATGCATAAACGAAGTTATTTTAATAGAAAATATAGTATTTTTAGTAGAAAGCGACATTATTGTATTTAATGTGATTTTTGAGCTTGCATTTTCTGCACAAGGTCAGCAATCCTAGGAGAAATATCATTGCACAAAGCTACACGCAAATCATCGTCCACTTTTAATCGATTTCTGGCTTTGTTTTTAATTACCAACAAAGCAGAAAACCCTTGTTCGCATAAATAAGTGGTTGAGAAAACCATAAGATATAATGCAAGGCAATTTCTCGAATTTTGGTGTAAGAAATTGCATTTTTACACCAAAACTTCTCAAGTGAATTACATTCAAATGCGTCCCTACAGTTTCTATCATTTTGAAATTCAATCAGTTCTTCCTGCAACTTCACTTGGATCCGCGGTGAGATGGTTTCGAATCAATTTTTCATCCACTTTAGATTCTGTTTCATAATATTCTGGGGAGTAATGATTGAATTCATCAATCAACATTTGCAGATGATTCTTTAGGTTTTCTTTGATGTTTGCCCTACTGGCGTCATACTTTTCGTCTTCCATAAGTGATTTTAACGTATTAAACGCAGAATAATTGTTTTCCTCGCACGGCGTCGGCGCGATGATAGTGCGGTGTGATACTTAGCCCGGGAAATTTTAAATTGTTCGCGGACCAAATTTTGTCTCCTGTAGACCACTGGTGGTCCGCGGACCACAGGTTGGGAACCACTGTTTTAAACGAATTGAAAGAAAGTTTTAATGAGAGATTCCTCATTGTTGCAGCTTAATTGGCTTCATGCCGAATACAACCGACTACTTTAACATATTTCAGCGACTGGAGCATTCTCCAAATTGGAATGTTATCGAACACTGGTTAATTCTTAAAATATCTAAACGTTCATGCCTTAAACCATCCCGAATGCTATCAATAGAAAGTAATTAACAAACTGTAATAAATTTCGCTTTTTTTCGAAAACCTAATTAAGAAAAGTAATTGTGCTGAACCCAATTAAGATGATGTCACGTTCCAAAAATTATTCCTCATTATCGAAAGCATCCAAGACAAACAATCGTGAGATATCTTCACGACAAATCCACAGAAGTCATAAGTGAATTTCATGAGGTAGGTGCTCTTTGGCGAGCTTCCATTCCCTGCGAGATCAGTTCTTTCGCGGTTTTCCTGAAATCGGTTTGAACGATCCTTGAAAGAAGCAATGCGTGCTCGACTTGCTCTGTGACATTTTTAATTGGAATAGCTTCCTCGCAGTATTATTACGGGAGACGGATATGGGTTTGTGAAGGTTCTCAATTTGGAGGCGAATCTGCTGATTTATTATCAGGATGAGGCAGTTTGTACGCAATTCAAGGAGGCTTCCGACAAATCCTCTGAAACCTTTGAGCCTTAGTAAAAAAAATTAGTCTTGTTTCAATGCTCCAAACCCATCCGATTCCAGAAAAAAGGCCTGAATCAGAAGGCGAGTGATTTTGGAAAAAATGTCATGAGCGAAATTGTCGAAAAGCAACAAACTTGAATATTACAAGACATAAATTTTACCTGCTTAAATTTCATCTCGAGTGGTATTCGACCTGTCCATTTCACGAGAAAATAGTAAAAGTCTAACAGTTATATGGTCACATTCGACACGTAGGGGAAATGGGGGCAAAACCGGATAGCTAAGAAAAATCTGCATTAATTTTTTATTTACACTGCGCAAAAAAATTAACGCACATTCTGAAAATCTCAGTTTTAATGAAAGTTAACTCTACATTGACTTTATAACTTATTTTTTATGTTCTCTGGGGAGGGTTTTGAACGAAATAAGACACATTAAATGGAAGAAAAATTGAGGATTTCACCGAATCTTATGTGAAAGAAGAGAAATGAACAATTTTCGAAATACTAAAATGCTGATAAGTGATTTAATACTTGGTATTTCCACCCCTTGCGTTAATTGCAGCTCGACAACGACGGTTCATACTCAAGATGAGTGATCTTAAAGTGTTCTGATCTAATCCTTTCCAGATTTCTCCGAGTTGGATTCCTAAGTCATTAAGAGTAGCTGCGGATGATTTTCTGAACTTCTCAGCCTTCTATTGAGGTTGCCCCAAACCTGCACAATCGGATTGAGATCTGGACTTCTTGCTGGCCATTCCATCCGAGAGACTTCAACCTCTTCAAGGTACTCCTGAACGATGCGCGCACGATGGGGTCTGACATTATCGTCCATAAAAATGAAATTTTCACCAATGTATGGGGCAAATGGCACAACATGCTCTTCAAGAATGTTCCTTATATACTTATCAGCATTCATAGCTCCATTATCAACGACCATTAGGTCTGTGCGAGCAGTCAAAGATATTCCACCCCATACCAAAATCGATCCTCCCCCGAAACCAGTACGATTCAGGAAATTGCACTGAGCATATTATTCATGCGGACGTCTGTATACAAGGGAACGTTGATCAAAATGGTAGAGGCAGAATCTAGACTCATCTGTGAAGAGAACTCTTTCCCAATCGGCCTCTTCCCAATGGACATGCTCTCTCGCAAAATCCAAACGCGCCCTTCGATGGGCTGGGGTAAGAGCTGGGCCTCTTGCCGCGACACGAGGCCTTAAATCATATTCTCTGAGGCGATTTCTTATTGTCTGAGTGCTAATTTGCACCTCATGAGTTTGCTCAAGCTGATTTTGAAGTAGGCGAGCGGTTTCAAACCGTTGTCTCAACGAAGAAACTCCCAAGTAACGTTCTTGAATGGCAGTTTTTACCCGTGGTCTACCCTGTCTACCTGTCTCCCTGAATCGCTGCAACATTCTGGACACACTTGTATGGGAAACTCCAAACCTTTCTGCAATTCTTGTGTATGTCCACCCTTCTTCTCGCAAAACTACCGCTTGGGCACATTTCTCTTGGGTCAAATTGCGTGTTTATTGCATAGCGATCGAGTGTAGAAAATCAAACGAAACAAAAACTATTGATCACTAGAATTGATCGAGAACAACTGATTTTAGAATGGAGCCAAAACATTCAAAATCTGATAGTATCATCTTTTTTTATTCCTGCTGGGAGAAAACATCTGTATTGAAGAAAAACGTTGAAGGTGGATAACATATGCATGCATAATTCTGATAAAAATAATTATCAGTGAGAACACCTTCAGTTGTAGAATGAATTTGAGATTTCCATAATGTTCGTTAATTTTTTTGCGCAGTGTATTTATGTTTATAAGTCAAGTGTCAAACTTGACTTATTTATGCCGTAGCATGAGCCAAACAGTGAAATGAGTTAAAATCCAGTACAAGATGAAAAAACCAGCAAAAAAAATTATATTCTATTTTACGGTTATGCCCTAACCCTCGGGGCAGAACCGTATGGCAAAAGGGGCAATATCGGGTACTACGTATTATTCACTATTAGCACACACGAAATCATCTGAATCATCTTCTAACCATCCTGTACATCCTTCGTGTGCCCAGTTATTGCACGTTTCAGTGCATTCTATCCATCATTTTTGGTACTATAAGAGTACTTCTCTTTGCAGTAAATGCAGAAGGTGTCCTCGTCACTTTGTGATTTATCGTTTTCTTCTTCTCTTTAGCTTTTTGTTTTGTGAATTTCTTCTTTTTGTTTTCTTTTTGTATCACAATCTTTCTCTTCACCTCTTGTATTAATTTATTTTGGGTAACAATTCGAGATTTTTTTCACCTTTTGAAGCAGTCTTTTCCAAAGACATTCCATTCATCCTTTTTTTTTATTTTATCTTCAAGATTTGATTGAGGAACATCCATCTGGCACAACCGGGTTATGCCCCACGAGGATTTTCCGGTGTTGTTCAAGAGCTAATATTTTAAACAACGTTGAACAATAAAAAAATATGGGAAAAATTGAGATAACTTATTATAAAATAATAAATATAAATATAATATAATAAAATATAAACGTTTTTTGATTTCTCCATAGTAGGTATTCATTTCCGAAGCTATCTATGAATTTGAGAAACGTCAAAAATTTTAAAGCTGGAAAACTTATCAGTTTTGCCGATTTGCATATTTTATTGATGTGAAACGAGAGTTTCTATGGAAACTTTCCCACTAAAAATGGAATGCGTGAAATAGTCATACAAAAATTATTTCATTAAAATTCAATACCAGTATAAATTCTCATCCTTTTTCTCTCAATCTTGTGCCAGAGCCATGCGTACCAACCGTTTCCTACGGCTCCGCTGCATCTTATCAGGGTTGCCATCTAAATATAAACGAATTCACGTGATATCGGCAAACGATTTTCAATACCTCATTAATTGAGTAAAACTGTCTTCACTGAATTCAACAGGGAGTTAGGTATTTGTCAACAGCGGGGATTATGTGACAAAAACAAACGTCGCAACCTGGGACCACGTACACGCCAAATATGGATGAATACTAAGCACCGACTTAGCGGCAAGTTGAACATAGATTAGTCGAGTTCCGCTTTGAAGGCCTCGCTATAATTAAATCTGACATATAATTCTCACATCGCCTTCCTGAAGGCACGCATTGTTTGGGCAAAAAAAGTTTGCACTTGTCTGAACTTATCAAGAGGCATTCGATATACTTCGTCAGTGTGAAGTGGAATGATGCGAGCACAATGGTGCGTTATTGCCAGATGATGTGCCTTTCTTGGGCCATTTCACAAGTTTGGTCAATCAATGTCCATCTATGCAGGGTTTTTCACGAGGAACCTCACCCTTATTTATACGGGAAACTACTGAACGTATTTTCATGAAATTCAGCACTTATAAGTATTTCACGATGCTGATGAAATCTAAAATATTTTCAAGGCATGAGCACCTCCGGTTTTACCGGAAATGACGTCAACTTCCGTTTTTCAAATTAGAACACCATTTTTTTATTACAGAAATAGATTCCTTAGAAAATTTCAAGTTATTTTGATATAACATTTTTCAGTTTTGGTTGGAAAATTCTCTCTGAGTGGGAAAATTCGAAAAAAAAATCGAAAATAGAGCTCCGCTGAAACAAGAATAACTTTGAGGTTTTTGGATGGAAAATTTTCATTTTTGGGATTTTTCAAGATGTAAGATTGATGTATCCACTTTAAAAATCGAAATCTCGATTCATGATACAGGGGGTGAAAAAATCGCTTTCAAAGTTAGGGATGACAAAATCGTGAAAAATCAATTTTTTCAAATTAGAACCCCATTTTTTTATGGCAGATATTGAATCTACGTTAAAAAATAATGTGAGTGTATGCATCACACCCTTGCCCTAAAATGGATATTTTCTGAGTTAATATCCACTACTAAATTTTGGTTCATTGGTTACTCTATTCATGGTGCATATTCATCAATCAGATTTGATTCAATTTCTCTCCTAGTATGAAAGTTACATGGTAGCCGACTCATCAATACACGAAAAAACACCATAAAACCACTTCAAAGGTTCATATTTTCGAAAGAATCAATCATTTAAGAAACTAAAAGTATTTCAATGCTTTTTCAATCAAATGTGGGAGATCAAAATTGAACATCAAGGGGCATTTAAAATGCACAGTTTCTATTAAAAAATCATTGTTACCGGTTCATATTGAAGTTGAATGTCGATGAAATACAAAATTCGGATATGAATGACAATACAAACCACGTATTAAATTGAAATTAATGAAGAATGAAATGATACCTCATAATCTGTGGCGATGTTTCTATCTAAACAATATCCTCTTGGAATTTTATAAACTCGACATTACACGGATAACATTATATTAATTCACTTCACAAAATAATCACCTCATTACAATAATTCACTGAATGTATTCACTACTTCACATAATGTTTACAGTTTGTTTATAGTTGGCAGCACCTCCAAGGGTAATTAAGATAACCAATCCGCCGGTTTTCGCTATACGCATGCGTCGTGAAATTTCGCGGCAAAGTCGATTTCTGACGAAAACGGCAGAATTCATACATATTTATACTCTTCCGTAAAAAAATCTTACCCTCAATGAAAATATCAGCAAGCTGACAACATTTTCTTGAAATTTCTGTGCATATATTCACAGAATGGATAGAAAATAAATAAGGTTAGGTTGTTTAATAATAAATTCTGATGATCTGAATGAATAGTCTTTCTTCATGAGATTGTTTGGGAATTTCGAGGAAAATATGAACAAGTTATTAGTGTTTAAAAACTGATCTGCAGAAAAATCGAAGAAGGAACTCATTTTGGTGGGAGAAATGCTGCTTTTCAGTTAAAAAGACACATGAAACCGGATGCCGGATGAAACTAACTGTTTTTGTTGAAATGATCGTGTTTGCAACATTTTTATTCCAAGAATGTTAGTACTTGAGTATTCCCTAAATGTATAAACTCAATTTCAATCGAGAAATATGAACTTTGAATCAATTCCAGAGAATTGTAATGAGCCCAATTTTTTTTTCATATGGCTATATCTTTTCAACAGAGCCGAATTCGAAAGAATGGAAAATGAAAAGAAGTTTCTTTTGGCCTCACTAATCTATACAGTCAAAATATATGTACAAGTGAAAGATTCACCATGTATATATTTTAGTTATGTTATTCTACAATTTCGATTTTCTTCATAACAAAAATCAATTTTATGAGGAAAAATCCGACGAAAAGGGCAATTTTAAATTCGATGAAACTTTTTTCTCAGATATCGTGGCCATGATGTGAATGTACGATTCGGAAGAAGAAAGGCCAATGCAAAATAGCTTGGTATTCATATTTTCCATAATTTTCCCATTTATTCAGGAAAATCGATAAAACTTTGACATTTCGCCTATGGAATAACCCGATTTGCAGAGATCTACCGATAAGGATAACTACTTAATAGGTAGATCTAGAGGCTCCACTAGTCTTCAAAGCTAAAGCAGTTAGCAGTTGACTAAGAATTGCAGGTTACACATAACAAAAGCACTAACTATTCCGGATACAGGAAGTTTACAGGGATACAAATAAGAGAAACATCGGTGGGATGCTTCATATAAGCCTGAACAATTAAGAGATTATGTCAGAATCCTGAGCATGATGAATAATTATTGACTTGATTGTCATGATTTAGTCAACAAACAGTATGTTAAATCTTCATTTATATTCAATGTGATTTGAGTTTCAGCTTTCAGTTACCTCTGGTGTCTACCCTGATTTTCGTTCATGATTGTGATATCTGTCATTGTCATTCAAGTCGTGGTTTCATCTGTCACATAAAAGGTGCATAGAATACCTGGTGTTGGCAGATTTTGTTGAAGACGCGAAAATATAATAATAATTCCATAACTAGGACTCGTTCTACAATCTGGAGTGCCCTATTTGATCTACAATTTTTGGTCACGATTTTTAGTTAGGAGTCACATGGTAGGAGTTCGAAAATTTGATTAATGATTTTCCAGGATACTGAACATCCCCTGTATACATGTGCTGTAGCTGTAGAATATATTTGGCCTTGGAAAAGAGAATGAAAAACTTTTCCAAATATCTGTAATTTTAGCAGTAACATTGTCAACTCACCTTTAATTGTGTATTATTTTTAATTCGATTATTCATGTCATATTTTGCGAGAAATTCAAAACTACAGCTATTGTTGAAAGCCGCTCTGAAACAATTACAGGAAAACTCGTTTCAATCGCTTCTGTGTGTTCGAACCGACGAATCCATTAATTTATGGAATAATTAGCCGGGGGAATTAAGTGAAAAATTGGCCGTGATTTCCTGTCTTCGTCAGAAAAACGCTGGACTACATTCAACACCTGTTTGTATTGCCCGTGCCCGATGTTTTTCTGGCGATACAAATTGAAGAGGTAGATGATCCAGTTCCAGATTCCAATAATGGACTCGGTGCGCATACCGAAACCCGTCGGCATTTATCATTGCAAAATGGTCGGTTTTTCATGCGGATCGCACCTTTATGTATTGTACATAAAACTAAACTATCGTTTCTTACTCATATACCTTCCGAGAATAACAAGTTCGTATAATGTAATAAATGTAACAATTAGTGATTCTCAACTTTTCATTAATGGCACATTAAGTTCCATAAACACACCCAGACGTACTGGTTGAAATATAAGAATAGCAATCGTGGACGTTTTACATTTTCATTCAAGTATGGATAGGAATTGAGGAGATTCACGTTTGATTTTGAAGTCCGATTGAGATAATGATCTGGATTTAATTAAGCAATTGGAGATTCCAAATCGTCGTTGTTATTGTAGATTCTGGGTAAAAACATGAACGTTGTAATACTTGAAGAGGATGTTAAGTTTGAAGATGTCCTTCAAATGAAGCCCCTAGCGGATCCCTGTGGTTCAACTGCCATTATTCATCGAGATCTAGTTGACAGCCTATACCTATTATTGGGATCGATGTCATTACATTTATATGAGATATATAATGTTTTCCCCTCCCTGTATTGTAAGCAACCTATTTTGACACTGCTTCGACAAAAGTAAGTGAAAGTCACTCAACAAGGTATTGGTTGCCCTAATCGACAGGATGTAAGTCAACTCACATCCCTGCGGAAACACTAATCTAAAATTGTTATAAACAACTTAAATTTCGGTGGTACTTATTCGAATGAATATTAATGGTAGATATAATTCTTACAATTATTCACAATATCAACAAAATTTGGAAACGAGTTTTCTCGTTTCTTCTCGATGTGTATTACATTTTCTCCACAGGTTCTTCATTTCTAACCAATGTTTCTGTCACTGTTGAAGCAGTGCAAGAGATTTCCGGCTGGGTCTTATTTATTCCTCTTTATTGTTGAGGGACTCAGCTACGTAACTTTCCTCCATATTAACGGATTTCCATCCACCATGTCGTTTGATAGCTAATACATCACCTCCAGTGATTGCCAATTAAGTTGCCGACGTCCTTCTAAAAAAACTTCAGTTCACATTTTGAAGTTCTCAAACTTAAGAAATTTCGCAATTTTACTTGGAATCGACGAAAACGTAGTTTTTCCGAAAGGCTGCTTTAAGCACTTTCCATTGTGATATCGCATAAAGAAGCGCGGATTAATAGTCGTCATGTGGGATCTTATATTTATGTATACTCCATTCACAATTATAAAATCACAACTCTGGCCTTGGAAATTTGACACATTCCACTCTGTATCGAAGTTATGACGTTTTTCAAAATATTTTTATGAGTCAACACTATGTTGCCCTTTCTACATTCTTAGCGTAATTCTCAGAATGTGAATGAATTGGAAAAGATGTGATGGACGAAAATAATTAACGTTTATATGAATGGATAGAAAGGATTCCTTTTCTAGTTATTTGCATGAAAAGTACACGAGATCACTGCTGAAAGATATTATTTTTCGCCATGGAAGAAAATTGCATTGCTTTCACATAATTTTCATATGCAGGCTTGTGAAGATCTGATGTTTATTATCCTCTTGAACTGAAAGTTCAAGACTTGACGACATCAATTGTTGATTCTAATCAAGAATTCATTAAAAAAAATCAACCCAAAGATATAAGATGAATTGATGGGTAATTACAAGAATCAAAAATAATGGAACATTATATTCCTCTACTGGAATCCGAATATGTGATACGATTGTGAGGGTGCATAACATTTCTATTTCTAATATTTCTTTATTTCAAATAATTAACAGTTTTATTCATTCATCACAAAGAAAATAAACATAATAACTAAATTAACGAATTTGTTCACAGAGAAACTAATAATTTGAATGCAATAGTAACTGAGTTTTGGTTATAAATTAATAAGCCTGAAAGCTTTATAGATATACATTTCATTTATTTGATCTTATGAACAAGGAGTAAAATATCCTAACTGTATAGTAATTTGTTAGTTTAAAAAAGATTCATATATTACTACCACAGTACGTTTGTACAAATAAAATGGAATAGGTCAAACATATGCTTCACATTTATCATTCACCTGTTCTAAAATTAGACACAAACTCCTGGAATATGGAATAAACTGAATTCACCTACTGTGAATATAGTCATATTATTTCTTCTATTTTTTAGCTTTTCGACGTGTTTTTTTCTGAAACGTGAAAACGATCAACAATAATCATTTAGAGACCGATGATGGCCATCCAGAACCCGTTTACTTACGAAAATCGTGCAATTTCATTCTGCAAGTTCTTTCCTCATAATTCCTTGAAAATTTTACCTGAACCATATTTTCCGGTCGCTTTCGTTAGAAGATCGTATAATGAAGCCTTTTTTTGTCCATTTACACATTCCAAATAAATTTTGAGCACCAAAAACGATACCGAAACTAACCGAACCTCTGGGGGACCGGAATTTCGTTTGAAATCTTTCTAAACGGCCAGATACCTAAAAAAAACTTCGTTATCAAGTGTAAAAAGGTCGATAAGTACTTACTTTCGCTTTATTTGTGCTTATAAATCGATTTTTGGTCCAATTCAAATTCGCCGTTCGTGCTCTCGCCAAAACTCGTGAAAGGAAAAAATGACGATTGCACGAAACTTCTTCTGGACGACGAAGAACGGAAAAATAGGCGATTTCCTATGGATATTTCGCCCCAAAATCGCCGATCGATTAGAACTAACAAAATGTGGAAAATCTTTGATACTTTTACTTTGATGTAAACAGAAAAACTGGCATCGTCGTTTTGTCATTAACGATATTCTATGTACGCGCACAGATTTTTCATCAGGTGCACCAACTCCTGAAAACGAAACCATGACCTCCTATGTGATTGAATAAAAGTGAATGGAGTATACTTTTGAATTATTTTGAAATGACAAACCTGAGTTTCGTCACTTTTTCTCACTGTGAAAGTACGTGACATTCCAATTTCCATTTTTGAGTCAGAAATGATAAAAATTAAGACTTCTCGGCTTATTCATTGTCCATTTCCATTTCACAGAGTTCATTACAAGGTGTATTTCAAGAAGCGGCTTTTCTTTCGACAGATGGTAAAAATCATCAAAATAAGTCATTTTACCAAAAAAATTTATATGAAAAATGCCCATGTTTCGAGAAAATGAAACTAGAATATTTTCTAGTTTCAAGGTGAATCTGAAAATTTCTCAGTCCGAACCTGCTCACTCGCCTGCTCCTCCAGATATCAACATCTCTTGTTTTTTGTCTTCTTATCTAAGAAATAAAAAAAGCCTCACCTTAAAATACACCCTATACAGGGTCTTTCACGAGGAACCTCACCCATATTTATACGGGAAACTACTGAACGTATTTACATGAAATTCAGCACTTATAAGTATTTCACGATGCTGATGAAATCTAAAATATTTTCAAGGCATGAGCACCTCCGGTTTTTCCGGAAATGACGTCAACTTCCGTTTTTCAAATTAGAACACCATTTTTTATTGCAGAAATAGATTCCTTAGAAAATTTCGAGTTAGTTTGATGTAACATTTTTCAGTTTTGGTTGGAAAATTCTCTCTGAGCGGGAAAATTCGAAAAAAAATCGAAAATAGAGCTCCGCTGAAACAAGAATAACTTCGAGGTTTTTGGATGGAAAATTTTCATTTTTGGGATTTTTCAAGATGTAAGATTGATGTATCCACTTTAAAAATCGAAATCGCGATTCATGATACAGGGGTTGAAAAAATCGCTTTCAAAGTTAGGGATGACAAAATCGTGAAAAATCAATTTCTTCAAATTAGAACATCTTAAAAAATCCCAAAAATGAAAATTTTCTATCCAAAAACCACGAAGTTATTCTTGTTTCAGCGGAGCTCTATTTTCGATTTTTTTTTCGAATTTTCCCGCTCAGAGAGAATTTTCCAACCAAAACTGAAAAATGTTACATCAAGATAACTTGAAATTTTCTAAGGAATCTATTTCTGCAATAAAAAAATGGTGTTCTAATTTGAAAAACGGAAGTTGACGTCATTTCCGGAAAAACCGGAGGTGCTCATGCCTTGAAAATATTTTAGATTTCATCAGCATCGTGATATACTTAGTGCTGAATTTCATGAAAATACGTTCAGTAGTTCCCGTATAAATATGGGTGAGGTTCCTCGTGAAAGACCCTGTATATCATCGAGGGCTTCAAGCATGAACTTATTCACATCCTCCCAGTTGAACACATTCGATTTTTTGGGTCTATAACCATCATTTTTTCTCTTCAAAAATGATCGAAGTTTTGGATACTTAGAAATATCTATATTTTCCTCTATAAAAAGGGTGGACTTCAACATCGAATACTCACACGATCAGCTTGATGGGGACTTCAATAAAACACTTTTCTCGTGGAAATACACCAAAAACAAGGTTTCTGAGACAGCAGTAGCCCTCTCGCTTTGGCACCAATTCCTAAAGACTTTTCCGGTAGTATAGAGATAAACAAGCAATATTCGTCGATTCTTCTATGTCTGGAGCATCCATTTTGTCCACACAGAATTCGACTTCTTCGACTTCTTCAAACTTTTCGATATGAATTTTCAACTTGACGTTGTCAGGGGGGGAGAATGTTACTTTTTTGCCTGCCTTCGCTATCGCTCAGGCGCAAACTCGTCCACTCCTGCACGAGATCGATTCGCAAAGACTCGTGAGTCGTGAAACACCCTGTATTACAGTTATTATTATAATTACGTAAGGAAAATATTGAATGGTGATATGAGATAGGGATGAATCAGTTTTCTGGCGGAGAAAAACATCAACGTATTCATGTCACGAATCAAAAATTAGATATTCAATTTCTCCCGAACTAGGATATGGAAAGTAGATCCCACAGTTGTTCAAAGAACCTCCGACACTAAAACAGACCACAAATTAGTAGAAGGATCCATTAGCCAATATATTTATCGGTGAATTAGTTTTCTGTTATTCAAAATGGGACTTTATCGGAGATGTTCAAATGTTCCACTCTGAGGCTGTCTGAGATGACATAATTTGTATTTGATATGTCGATGCAAATGACTGGCAGTCGGTCCGTCTAATTGATATTTTATCCGATATCTATTCACGTTCCCGGGAAGAATGCCATTAGAAAAATAATTAGAATACACTTTTTTCGGAGAATTCCCACAATCCCAGGATTAGAATGTAACTCCGTCACTTCATTCACAATGTGATCCTTATTTTTTCTGAAACAAAATCAAGACGATTTGTAAAATTGCTGACAAAATCAACAAGATGGGATAAGTTGGAGAACTAAAATATTGAAGAGATATTGATAAGAAAGACATGATTCAGAAAATATAGGGGAAGTACGTACAAAATGAAAAAGGGTTTTATTTCAGAGGCATAACTTGTTTGTGATGAATTGCAGTAATGTCATTTTCTACACCTACGATCTTTTGTCCTTTCTTTATAAAATCTAATCAACCTTTATGAAATAAAAGGACCAAAAAATAAAATATTCTCAGATAAATTGGGATAAACGAAATTCATTTTGTCCATACAAAATGAGATACCAGCAACATGCAACTGTTTTCTACTTATAGTTACGAAACTACTATCAAAGTTCACCAATGAAACGCTTGGTTCTTCTAGGAACATCAGCACAAGATGAGTAAGCCCAATGCAAAAAGTTCATGCATCGTAACCAGTTGTTTCAAGGACTAATCCTGGAGAAAACTGTTTTTTTCCCGATCTGAATCGGGAAAAAAGGTCATAACAATAGACAGTTGGGCAGTCGTCTTCATCTTGAAAGCTGCTAGGAACATTTTCTTCAGTGTCTTCTTTAAATGATGCACTAGGAACTTGCCTCCTCTTCTTCCGAGGAGGTATGGGCCCATTTTTTGATTTGATTGCAATCATATTAGGTGTAGAAGTTGAAACTAAGTACGTTTATCGATTCTTCGGCTCATGTTTGCCTTGTCCACTTATGAATAATCCTTTAGCGATTGGAGGAACCTCTTCATAGGATCAGCAGGAGTAGGTTAAGATGCATTGCCTTTATTAGCCGCAGATGACTATTTTGTTTTGAATATGTTGAGACAAGTCCTGGCTCTTTGTTTGCTGATAGAGCCTAGGATGAATAGTCTCGGTGTTGTCCGGTAGATACAGTAAATTCAGCTGAAATACCTATGTCATTTTGTCCGTTCACTGTATATGTCATTTTGTCCATAAAGCGTTATTAAACTAGAAATATATCGAATTAATATAAAAAGTATATTTAACACAAAAAAGCTTCGTGAATACAATGACAAATAAGTAAAGTTTGAAATGAATGCAATATAAATGAAAAAAATGGTGAAAACTGGCCATGTATACTAAAAAATTGGCCCAGTGAGGAGAAAAAACCCCGTCCTATTGATTCCTGTTATCACTCATAACCCCCGAATGAACTAGAGAAGCGCTTGCGAGTTTTGAGATGTTAATAGAACCCACTCGGGTCGTGTGATATGGTATACTCCATTCATTTTTATAAAGTATCCCGGTTTGCCATGATATTCTGACACATATATTTTAAAAATGTTAGGTATAGTCATTTTTCCGTCAGATACATACGCCACGTTGTCGTTTCTACATAGAGATCGTAGAATTTACGTATTTATCAAAATGTTTATTTATCTACTCCCATAGAATAATATATCCAATATTCAACTTATTTTGAGCTGTAACAGTATCTATAAACCAATAGCATGAGTTATATAATAACTCACGTCTATAACTCATTCTAATAAACATTTCGTATGAGAAGCACTCACTCTAATACAAATAGGAAAAATTAAATGGCTTACGAAATGAATAAAAAAGGTAGGATAGATCGGGAACTTTATTTCTAGACATCAAGGTAACGTTCTCGCCATTCATTTCTACATTTCCTCTGGTCTGAATATACAAAAATGGCATTTGGAAAACGTTAATTTTTGACGTTTTCTACGCGATTCGATTACCGACGACCACAGAGATCGAAACCTGTGTCACATTGGCAACGTCTCTGAAATTATTTTGACTTTCACGAGTGCCAACCTGCGTCAGTTTTAAGTGAAAAAACTTGATAAACCTAAATCTTGGCCAATCGGGATACTTTATAGAAGTGAATGGACTATAGGCATTCATTTCACGACAGTATAAACATCGAGTATTCATTTTCACACCTTTAATTGGACAAAACCTGTAGGTTGGTATGAATATTGCTATGTGAGTGTGAATAGATGAAAATGTGTATATCTAATAAAGGTTTTTCCAATAGGAGGTGTTATTTTTTATTCAAAGAAAATTGCCAGTCTTTAAGGTAAATGATCGGATGTATATTCCATCATAAAGAGGAAGGTATGCGGTTAATATTGAGAACTGAAATCAGCCGAATGAACACCACGACACTACTACAGGACCATATCCTTTTCATATCACTTTCCATAACCTAATCGCAAAGTGGCAGCACTATGTCTCGATAGCCTCACGAATTCCATCTTCGGAGTCTGGGCTCTTGGCGTGGGCTTTCTCTTTCACATAGCCCCAAAAAAAGAAGGCGCAAAGTGTTGAATCACAAGATATCGCTGGTCAGTTGCGATCACCCCTCCGAGAGGTAACATGGTCCGGAAACCTTTCCCGTGAAAGATCAATGCTTTCGTTGCTTGTGTGGCACGTAGTCCCGTCTTGTTGACAGTAAACGTTGTCCAGATCGATTCCATCCAATTCCGGCCATAAAAAATCATTAATCATCAGTCGATAGCGTAATCCTATCACTTGAGTTTTCTTCAACACTTTCGGCTACAGCAGCAATATTCTAGGCTGTTCTTGAGCGACGTGCACGAGTTTTATTCTTCACATTATTAACTTGTCCCAACAGCTCAAATTTTTTCACCAATTCCTATATTGCGATTCGACAAGGTGCTTCACGACAACCCAAAAATGTTCGAGTTTCTCGAACCGTCTATGCCAACTTTTCATCATTTTTATTGAATTTTAATGAATTCATTACGTTGTTGAAGCGTTAATCGTTTCATGTTTATTAGGGCCGATTGCACCGTATTGGTTCTAAGCGTTAGTTAGTTAAGCGTCGATTAATTTATTTAATCCAGGATTAAATATTTGGCTTGCACCGAGACTGAATGTAACTAGATTAAAGTTAATCCACAAATCTGGTTATTTTTACGTAAATTGGTACTTGTGCCTATTTTCACGTTGTTTATTCTAACCCTTTCTATGCTTTGACAGTTTCGATGTTTAGACATTTTTTGATATCGAGCGTTTCGCAAATTGAAAGAGTTTGTAATAACGAATTTCTTTGGTAAAAACCGATGCAACATTCATTGCACAAGTTGACATCTTTCTTTGGGATATTCTACGTCCTTCACAGATGAAAATATACCTGGTTCGAAACTCTAATTGTCGAAGCACTTACCACTTCAGTTCAGATTTGGATGTAAAATATGATAAACTCATGGATTCTCTGTCGTATAATAGAGGAAAAGAAATGATCGAAAAGCATGAACAAACCTGATTTTCGATAATAGGCAAACATCTATAAGAAAATATGTGATTTTTTCAATAAACATGCATCTTGGAAAATTGTTAATATTTATTCACTTTCATTTCAACACATTGGTAATAATATTGGTTCCGATTGAATGATACCATGTGTCACAGTGAATTAAAGAATAATTCTACATATCAGAAGAACTCTACCTCCAACTTTATTAGGCATGTATGGATTTGTTCAGTTCAAAATATACCTCGACCGTTAATATTTAGTTCAGTTATTCATTCTTGTGTGTGCTTTTCCTTTCATACCACTTTGATCTTTCATATCTACGCCTAGGAAAACCAAAATCTATAATTTCTACTTCAGCCATTATTCTTTTCAATTCGATTTATAATCAAACATCGTTTTTGAAACAAGCCTGACTTGTGTCATCCATGAATGTAGGGTTAGAATTCAAAGTTTATCGTTAAACTTCCATTTAATCCTCCCAATTCGGAGGATTATCTTTAAGCGTTAGTTAGGGTTGTTAAACTAGGATTACGACACGGTGCAAGAGAATCATAGACACTAATCGAGGTTTTGCATTTAATCTGAAGTTTTGTCATACGGTGCAAGCGGCCCTTAATGGCGCAGTTTCTACTTGTCAAATGTCAAAAAATGACAGCTTCAAAAGTGACATCTACCGAAATAGCGGGCTATTCAAAATAGCACCTGTTATTGGAAAACGCTTTAGAAGAGCTTGAATTATGCGCAGTGGTGTATTACCAAAGGTATGATAGTTCGTGCCTCGAAATAAAGAAAGCTTCGGCAGCACCATACCGCTGAAGCAAACTCCGAAGACGTTCCAATTAAAGCATACCTCATGTGTCTCGGGAATCCGTAATATGACGGCTCGATTGACGTTAACTGCAATCAAATCAGCTCGATAAAATCCTGGCAGGCACTGCAATTTGTGCATCAACATGTCGAAGATCATTTGCCGTTCGCAAGGAAAAATCTGCAACAGAACCCATAAAAGACTTCTGGGAGCAAACTCGGAGCAACAAATTATTCCAAAGTACCTATAATTAGGGTGAAAATATCATCACTTCTCTCAAAATTATTTGCGAGACATTTATTGAGGTGTGGGGAAACCATATGTTGCAACAGAGTTGCAGAAAACAACGTTAGAAATTATATGCCTGTTCGAATTACGGTATTTCGCCCGTTAATGATGCTAACTCTATAAAACGGTGCATCATAGAATTCGTCTCAGCAAATACTTGTATACGCAGATAACCACAATGGTACCGAGGTGAGGTATGATTATTGGTTCATACGGGGGACTCCGTTTATTAACGGACACCTTGGAGGCTCTTCAGTTCGTCGGGTCACTGGCTGAAATCATTTATCACTTTTGCGTCCTGAGGTATTGCCATGCACATACCAACCTGTGGTCGAATATTTTGCATTGTCGATGCACTCTTGAACAATGATCCGCTGATAGTTTTCAATTCCTACCAAATTATCAGCAGTATAATATAATTTCGTACGATTTCGATAATCGCTACTAGTTATTCCATTGTTTCATCTGGCAACACCGTCATCTCGAAGTTTTACCATTAGGCTTTTTTTTTCAGTATTTCGCTGAAGTGTAAACAGCATAGTTTCTGCGTGCTCTGGAAATGTCAACTTCTGTACCGAATAATTTGTCCATTATTTTGCAGTAAAACTTCAAGACTCGATGCTTGATTTCCGTACAATAAAAAAGCATAACTGAATCTTCCAACCATGTTCATATGCTCCACAAGAGTTAGGGATATCGTATTCAATCGTTTCTAAAAGTATGCAATCTTCGAGAAAATCGCTGTAAAATGATTCAAAACTCAATAACAACTTGAATCGATCCAATGAAAATCAGTATGAGACATTTCGTCAATCTGGTCGCCTTTTTTTCTGAAGTTTGGTTCTTTGCCTATGCTTCATGAATCTTATTATTTTGAAATGAAGTCAGTTTATCAACGGCTTCGATTTGAAACGAGTTTTCTGAAAAAGCCAAGACGTAAATTATCAAACGCTGAGGCTAATAGGGCTATCGGAATGCTACAGGGTGGCCTAACTCAGGTTGTTTTAGCGGAAAGGCTTCAAGTCAGCCAAAGGATATCTCGACTTTGGAATAGGTTCAGGGAGACAAAAAACAAAACCTGCTCAGGATCGTTTCATTACCGTTTCGGCGAGAAGAAACCCTACATCTACGTGTAGAATGCTACGGAATACTCTTCAAAATGCAGATGGGGGTCCAAGTTTCCATCGAAACCATCAGACGACGTTTGAGGGAGGTGAATCTAGGTTCTAGCATCTAGACGCTCATTAAGAGAAGTTCCATTAACACATGACCATAAGCGTCAAAGACTGGAATGGACAAGGCAACATATCAATGGGTACGATCAATGGCGTAGTGTCCTTTTCACTGATGAATCCAGATATGGACGATTTTCATATTCTCGAAGAATAAGGGTATGAACAATCTCACGCATACCCCGTAATCGTCGCTATGTCCAAGAAGTCCATCCATTCCGAGGGGGTAGTGTTATGGTATGGGCAGGGATATTTCAACGGCGCACAGATCTACACATTTGTCCTGGGAATATGACCGCTTCACACTATAGGGAGCAAGTCATTGACGATATTGCGCCAAATTTTCACGCTGCTATTGGTGAAACTTTTCAATTTCTAGACGATAACGCTAGACCGCACCGTGCAGCCATAGTTGAGAATGCGCGCGAGGAGCTTGGTAATCCACATTTACCAATACCTCCGCATTCACCAGATTCGAATTGCATAGAACATGCATGGGATATGCTCCAAAGAAGATTAGATAATCATCAACCTACCCCAGAATCCTTAAATGTTCTGAGAGAGCTTCTGCCCCGTTTATGGAACCAAATTCCTCAAGAAATGTTCAACAACCTCGTGTGTAGTATGCAAAGAAGATGTCAAGCTGTTATTGATGCCCGTAGGGGCCATACATTTTATTGATAGTTTTAAAATGCTTGAATTCTCTGGGAATAAAATTTCGTTATTTTTCTCGATTTTTCTTAACCACACTGTATACGCTGCAGACCTACAGGCTAAAATTAATTAGCAACTTGAAATCATATTTATATGAATTTTCATCAGAAAAATCTTATTTTAACTATATTTTTCTGCAATTTGAGTCAATATCCCTTACCCATGTGGAGCAGTTTATTTTCAGTATTAACAGAGAAAAAAGTCTCTTCAACATTGGCCAGGTGAATTTTTGAATTCACATAATATTTTTCGAATTTCATTATTTTCCCAAAGTAAATAAACGTTTTGATAAATACGTAATTACTACGACCTCTATGTAGAAAGGAACACGGTGCTTATTCATCTGACAGAAAAATGACTATGGCCTAACATTTTCGAAATATACCCGGTGAAATGTATCAGAATTTCATGTCCAACCGGGATACATTATGAAGGTGAATGGAGTATAGTATCTATATTTAACTTTTATTTCACTTATGGCTATTCATCAATCACATATGAAGATCAGACGAATATTCTAACTCATGTAGATTCGATGTAAAGAATAAGCTGAGGACTCAAGGTGGATTTATACAGCAACTAAAATAAAATAAGAACTAAAATAAAATAAAATAAGAAATAAGAGCAGACAACATAGGTTTATAGAGATTACCAGAATAAAATAAGAAATAAGAACCAATCAAATCGCAGTTTTTTTGACAATGACTTTTGTGTTTTGTGCAAGTTCAGAAAATCGCAATGCGATAATCGCAGTACTTCTCGTCAGTAACAAGATCGCTCCTACCATGATTTCTTGGTCATCCATATTAAATATATTTTCAACAATGATTTAAAAAAATATTCATTGAATTTTAGGTTAGAAAACTAGAACTTGTCAAAAGTTTCAATACGGAAAAGATTGGGGAGTGGATTTGGGTCATGCGCACTATCATTTTCCAAATAAAATAAGCGAAAAAGATAAAAGTTGACCATCTCTTATTCTAATTCTTATTCCTTATTTTAGCTTATTTCCTGTATAAACGCTGTCATTGAAATGCATTCTTATTTTATTTTATTTTAGTTCTTATTCTATTTTAGTTGCTGTATAAATCCACCTTTAGTTCTTGGTTGGTAGGTACGATAAAAGAGTAATTCCTCAACATTTATAGCTTTATCTACTATTCTTCAAATCACAGGTTCACAGGTACCCATGTTAACGTATATGACCGCTGGATATTTTTTATCAGAGCTACGCTTTATTAGACGTGGTCAAATTCGAAAATCCAATGATACCATATCCATTGTTGTGTGAATAATAGTTTCACTTGAACGACTCCACCATCCGTTTATATTACCATGTGTGAAGCAATCATAAAATGAATTTTATGACAGTATATTGCAGCTCCTCTTGGCTCAAAATTGCTCCTTCGAATAATTATTGGATGTCGTATCATAAAATCTCATGGTTTGAATTGCCGGAGTAGCTACATGTTCTCGATGAAGTGGTTTGTTTTTGGAATCTAGAATACGGAATCAGAAAAAGAATGCCGTTTGATGAAAGTTTTAGAGATTCGTAAACTACATTGACGTCGTAAAATTCAGTCATTTTCGGATTAGAAGAGTGTAATTGATTCTTTATCTGGCAAATTATGTCTGAATGTGGGTGCGACGATCTTCCATGGTTGTTTTATGCTTTTCGATCATATTGCTTTCCTTATACAGGATGGCCCACATAAACTAGTACAGCTGGATTTTTCCAGGAAACGCCAAGAGAGGGCGATCTTCATTTGGTTCAGGACATTTTTTATTGCAAATTCGTGGGTGTACAATCATCTCTTTAAGCGGGGAGGCTCCTCTGGAGCATAATGAAGGCAAAAGGGGTCGAGTGGTAAATCATTTTGAAGGTTTTGCAATTCTAATTATGAATATGCTAAGAAATTCCTGTTTGACAATTGTTTCAGTGTAATGAACGAGTTTGACGTTCAAGTGATAAAACATAAAAAGATAAAAAGATATACATTGTCTAGCCGTGCACATTGTCGGAGTCTTCTTGGAAGAGACTGGAAGCTTTTGAAATGGGGCTTTCATCGTTGAAACTTTGTGAAGCAGGAAAGAATATCACGGTCTCCTTATCTGGGTTCCTGGTCACTCAGGAATCGAAAAGAATGAAAAAGCCAACAGACTAGCCAGAAAGGAAGCACAAACGCCAATTACTGTAGTCCGTTCAAATATAAGACGGAGCTTTGTTAACAAACAGAATCGTCCGGTTTGCGGACAATAAAGCCCCTATTGGTCAAACGGTGATATCTACGCTCTCTTCGACCGCCCTAAGAGACTGCCAGGATCGTACTCGGACTGTGGATGGTACTGGATAGAAATGATTCAATAATTTGAATCAGCAATTCCCAGATTAGGACTTCTTTCCTCAGAAACTCTATTGCAAAATTTCTGTTATGATTTGCAACTGTCATAAACATTTTATATCCGACGTACCCTATTTTTTTATTTTGTTTTGTTTTAATATTATTACCTACTAAATAATTTCCATTTCGGATGCTCGAGATTCCGACAAAGTAATTCCGGGAAACACCAGATTTGGATCCTTTTCCCTGATGGGTGAAAGCCATCTTGATTTGCATAAATATAAGTTTTCAATTGACAAGACTCGTAAAAGATCTCTATTCTTTATATTATATTATTAATTCCGGGAAACACCAGATTTGGGTCCTTTTCCTTAATGGGTTGAAGCTATCTTGATTTGCATAAATATCGAAGTTTTCAATTGACAAGACCAGTTAAAATACCTATAGAGCTACTGTGAAGGTCTAGCTGTTCGAAGTGTTTAGATTTTGTTGTGAAAAGTGTTGGAAAATCTTTTGACATAGTGTATATAGTGTTTATAGAACAATGTCGAATTCGGAAACGGATACTGCTTCTGAGAGTGATATGGGGGGACCACCCCGAAAAAGGTCCAAAAGATAGCCTTCTCTGCTGAAGAGAAAGGGATAATTTTGAACATTTCTCGAAAAGAATTGGAAGAACATCCTGATTTATCGAAAAGAGACTTAGTAGGAATTGTTTCAAAATCCGCAGGGGTGAGTGATTCAGCTGTATTCAGAATTCTCAGAGAATATAAAGAGAATAAAACATTGACGCCACCTAAGAGGAGAGCCCAGTCGTTAAAAATGATCGATTCGGTTGACGATTTCGATATGAACCTTATCAGAAGAATTGTCCATGGTTTTTTTTTCCGGAATGAAATCCCAACGATTTCCAAAGTACTAGAAATCATGAATGGTGATGACAGTTTGCCAAATTTCAAAAGAACAACGTTCTATAAATTATTGAAAAAATGGAATTCAAGTTCAAAAAACGTGGTCGTGATAGTGTGGAGAAGAGATTATTTGAAGAAAATCCGATCATTAAGGGAACAAGGCAGAAAAATTTATTAGCTGAATGGAACATGGATAAATAAACTGAACGATTGTGTGAAATCTCCTCGATTCGACTCTGGACGGAATGTAACTTTAAGAAGGCCCCCCTACCGCTGCGCCAAACATGTTGTTATTGCTCCTTCTTACTTTTGAACAGAGTATAGCACAGAACCATTCTGTGGTATAGGCAAATGCACATATTAGAACGAGTTTTTGGAGAATGAAGAAAGTGAAAGAGAAACACTATGGAGGAATCGTCTAGGAATGGATCATTCCTAAAGTTGCTTCTTGATATTGGAACTATAAGAACCAAGAATTTTGGATCTCAGTAAGAACTCACCTCATCACTGACTTCCTCAGAGGAAATTGTCGCCCTAGGAAGCGTATGATGAAAATGGACAGTGTAGGGAAGAGTTGGAAACTCCTGTTCACCTGGTTACAGAATGCTTCGCCATCGCAAGCCTGAGCTCTGGAGCTGAAGGACCAGCTGTAGATGCGAAAACAGCTCTGTTGGTGGACACAATAGACCTTAAGGTCGCAGTGGGGAATGCAACCCCCTTATCAAACTTATTCCATTAGGGCCTTTGTTGCTTTTTGCAGTGTGTCTAGAGATATTCCTAGAGATTCAACTCCATATACTTCCTCCATTCTATGAAATCTCCCTTCAGGAAGAGGTAATTTATACCTTCTACGGAGTCCGGGTAAATGAGATCAATGTGGTATTGTTTGTGTTGATTATTTTATATTGAGCCACGCTGCCAAGCACCTTTGCTCTATAGTTTTGAGGCTTTCCTGTACCAAATGCATTGGTATCTGCCTCTTTTTATTGAAACTATGTCATTGGCATAGCCTATTCATTTCAAGCCAAGCTTCATAAGCGTGTGGCGCAGCTCATCCACAGCTTTCTTCGGATTGCGGAAATATAAGAGAATAGTTAGGCCTCGTCGACCTATTTGAATCGATCCAATCTTCAACCAATAATAAAAGGTTCAAATTCGAATTGCATTCAGTGCGATAAAAGTATTTGATCTGTGTATTGGAGATATGTTATCTCAAATTATGTATTCCTCGTTCATTCTGTAAACATCGTACATTCATTGAATTCGTACTAAATTCTCATCTAAATTAAGCGAGAAAGAGTGTATTATGTGCAGTTAGAATGGTTTTCTGTTGCTGTTTTCGCAGAAAGATAAAGGGTGAGTGTCTTAGTGAAACTAGCATTCTGAATTTTTCAGAGAATAGCAGCTTGGATATCGTCGTTATAGTGCAAAAAAAAGATTTTTGCGATAATCACAGTGGAGACAATGGAAGGATAATTTAATTCCCCAATGTCCGTTGACGAATCGTACCTACTATATCTGTTGTAATCAGTTGTGCGAGCAAAAATAAAAAGAATTATTCCGGTACCGGGAATCGAACCCGAGCCTCCTGGGTGAAAGCCAGGTATCCTAGCCACTAGACCATACCGGAGTTGATGAAAACACTCTCCTTTGTTTGGTTCTTCACCCAGTGATTATTGTGCAAGCGGGGGAACTCGATTGTATCGGTCAATTGAAGAAAAGTAGGTACTTGTCCAAAATTGCTATTAAGAGATAATCACGAAAAACTTTTTTGTTCCTCATTTCTTGATCAAACATTGTTTGAAGCTTTTACAAATTGGTTGTCTGTAACTAGGTGGATATACACTTACAGGGTCTTTCACTAGGAACCTCACCCATATTTATACGGGAAACTACTGAATGTATTTTCATGAAATTCAGCACTTATAAGTATTTCACGATGCTGATGCTATTGCAGAAATAGATTCCTTAGAAAATTTCAAGTAATTTTGATGTACCATTTTTCAGTTTTGGTTGGAAAATTCTCTCTGAGCGGGAAAATTCGAAAAAAATCGAAAATAGAGCTCCGCTGAAACAAGAATAACTTCGAGGTTTTTGGATGGAAAATTTTCATTTTTGGGATTTTTCAAGATGTAAGATTGATGTATCCACTTTAGAAATCGAAATAGCGATTCATGATACAGGGAATGAAAAAATCGCTTTCAAAGTTAGGGATGACAAAATTGTGAAAAATCAATTTTTTCAAATTAGAACCCCATTTTTTTATGGCAGATATTGAATCTACGTTAAAAAATAATGTGAGTGTATGCATCACACCCTTGCCCTAAAGTGGATATTAACTCAGAAAATATCCATTCAATACACCATTTAAATGGTGTTCTAATTTGAAAAACGGAAGTTGACGTCATTTCCGGAAAAACCGGAGGTGCTCATGCCTTGAAAATATTTTAGATTTCATCAGCATCGTGAAATACTTATGAGTGCTGAATTTCATGAAAATACGTTCAGTAGTTTCCCGTATAAATATGGGTGAGGTTCCTAGTGAAAGACCCTGTACATTGAAATCAGAATCAAGTGAACTTAAATAAAAATAAAAAAAAAAGATATTGTTCAGTTATCTTCAGAATCTGCTGTCTTCCAAGATGTTATATGATGATAAAACTTTAAATTTTAACCCTTTATGTATCCCATCACTCTTTTTACGTCTTCAATTTTTTTTCCATTGATCGGTATTGGTTCAGTATAAGCAGGTTGTGGAGGCATAGGAAGAAGCTTTATTTTGCTTCAGCAATAAAAGAGCAAGTTCTGGACTGTGACTGTTGTTAGGATGATTGATGGAAATGGGGGGGGGGTGGTACAGCCGAATTGTGTTCGTGTCAATAGTCAATGATAGATAGATACTGTTCTCTCGCTGAATCAATAGAGCTACAAACTATGATCTATGAGCATTTTGGCCATCTCAGATGAAAATGACTAATTTTGGACTTGAAGTGATGTTCTTCTTCAAGAATAAAGTTTTCTGTAGATCGACTTCTTATTGAACAGAAAAAATATAATTCGCTATAATCAGCAATCAATACCTACTTTTATATCAACGAAATTTTGTTATGTTGCTGATGTATATTCAGTTTTCAATCAATAGGTAGTTGAAACTGTTAAAAGTGATCATTAGCAATTGAAATTTCTTAAAAACATTTTATGTGATGGAAGTTTATTGATCTTGATCGGAAAAAGATACCTACTATATTCACAAAAATATTTTCAGCTCACAAAAGACGAATCAGTTTAGGGGAACCTGAAAATGGAGAAGTGAATCGTTCCGAAAGAGAATACCTGACAAATAGAGAAAGTACATATACAAACAATTACTCAGAGGATAATAAAACTATACAATCGATATCAGACGATTCAAACCACCTCACAAATTACAAGTAAGTGAAACCTGAAAGGTTTCAATTGTGGCTTCCAAATTTCTAAATCCAAATGGGTAGAGTACCTACACCAACAGTTCTTTTGAGAGTTACTGATATTTATTAGAGTTTCAAGTATGGTTTTTAAATTTTTTATGTTTCAGCTGGTATTATGGTTTCATATCAAGGTTACAGGCCCACGAACTCTTGAGACCCGAAGAAAACGGTACATTTCTGGTGAGGAAATCCAATGACACAACATCCGAATATCCCTATATAATATCAGTAAAGCACAAGCCGCTAGAAAAAACTGACAACAAAGAGAATTACCATTACAGGATACGAAGGGATGAAAATGGATATTTCACCCTGGGATGGAATCTTTATTTCAAAACAGTGAAGGATTTACTGGATTTTTATAAAGGTGAACAAGAACAAATTGAAACAACTTTCTGATCATATTGCATTTAAATGTAGGGGAAGTACGTACAAAATGACATAGGGTTTTATTTCAGAGGCATAACTTGTTAGTAGTGAATCACAGTAATGTCATATTCGACACCTCTGATCTTTGGTCCTTTCTTTATAAAATCTAATCAACCTTTATGAAATAAAAGTACCAAAAAATAAAATATTCTGAGATAAACTGGGATGAACGAAATTCATTTTGTTCGCATGCTATGCTATGGACAAAATGACATACCGGCAATAGGCAACTGTATTTTTCTACTTATAGTTACAAAACTACTGACAAAGTTCACAAATGAAACGCTTGGTTCTTCTAGGAACATCAGCACAAGATGCGTGAGCCCAATGCAAGCAATGCATGCTCCGTAACCAGTCTTCTTCAGGGCGAATCCTGGAGAAGATCTAAATGGGGAAAAAAGGTGTCATACCAATAGATAGATGGACACTGGACACTTGGACAGTCGTCTTCACGATCTCGAAAGTTGCTAGGAACATTTTCTTCTTCATTGTCTTCTTTAAATAATGCCCTAGGGACTTGTCTCCTTGTTTTTGGAGGAGGTATGGGCTCTTTTTTGATTTGATTGCAATCTTATTAGGTGTAGAAGTTGGAACTAAGTACGTTTGTCGAGTCCTCAGCTCCTGTTTGCCTTGTTCACTTATGAATCGTCCGTTAGGGATTGGAGGAACCTCCTCATAGGATCAGCAAGAGTAGGTTAAGATGCATTGCCTTCATTAGCCGCAGATGAAGATTTTGTTATGAATATGTTAAGACAAGTCCTGATTCTTTGTTTGCTGATGGAGCCTGAGATGGATTGTCTTGGTTTTGTCCGGTAGATACGGTTAATTCAGCTGAAATACCTATGTCATTTTGTCCGTTCACTGTATATGTCATTTTGTCCATATAGCGCTATAAAACTAGAAATGTATTGAATAATTACAAAAAGGATATTCAACATACAAAAAGCTCCGTGAATACAATGACAAATAAGTAAAGTTTGAATTGAAGGCAATTTGAATGAAGAAAATGGTGAAAACTGGCCATTTCTTCTTGAAATTTGGCACAATGAAAAAAAACTCGTGACCTATTGATTTCTGTTATCACTCATAACGACCGAATGAACCAGAGTAGCTCTTGCTAATTTTCAGAGGTTAATTGAAGCCACTCGGGTCGTGTAATGTGGTAGGCAGTTCCGCATTTCATACCTCCGAACTCAAGTTATGATGCCTATGTCATTTTGTCCATATATGTCATTTTGTACGTATTTCCCCTACCTAATATGAGATAGAGAGAATCTGTGAATGCTTTCTTTAGAAAAAGATGGAAACGTTGAAAAATATGATCATTAAGGTCTCAAACTATAGATGGATAGATTAATTTTAGTGATTATCCAAAAAACCTTTACAGGCAATTACACGTGATTTGGTTGATCATTATTTTATAAAACCCATTTTATTTGCAGGAAAGACTGATATATTGAAGGTGCCTCTGAAGACATTTATCGATCATAACCAGAGCGTAAGATAATAATATTGTAAATATTGGAAAGGAGAAACCTGATTTGTTCGATGCATTCATTCAGAATCAATCACTCAATTTTATTTTATGTTCGAATGAAACATATTTATCTATTTATAAAGTTCATTGTAAATAAAAATATCCGTTTTATATTCGTAATTATAACTTTGAAATGAGGTAAACATTCAACATCGACAGTGTCAAGAAAAACTTTTAGAATGGTAAGAGCTAAATACAGTGATCAACAAGAGTTTTATTGAGATTGAAGTCAATATACGTTCCTGAGCAGTAAGGATGTCCGCGATGCAATAATGAAGAAACTACAAGCAGATCCAAGGGCGTCGTCAGCCTTTGAGCTAGGGGGGGGGGCAATTGAGCTAGGGGGAGGCAAAAAACTATCAGAATTGAAAAAATGAACTGATTTTCGTATATTATGCTAGTATTTCATAAGTTTTTAAAGGATTTTCGAGCTCTAGGGGGGACAGCTGCCCCTCCCTGCCCCCCTGGCGACGCCCTTGAGCAGATCCAGTTCCGTTTCCTGAAATTTGTCTGAAGTTAATAATTAATATCGCTATGGGATGAAAACACTCGTGAAGGTGTAATCATGTAATGCGTAAATTCAACCATATTGCTGCTGTAGAATTGGCGTGGCGAGAAGGAGAGGCAGTTGCTTGTCTGCAGGATTTTTTTCAAATCGAGAAAATACGCATTGAATTCAATCCGGTGTTTTTTAACAAGGTGGTTCTAGAAGCTGTTCAAGTAGTAAATGGTTGGTTTTCAATAGTCAAAGACAAAACTGCCTTGTACCTACGTCTTTTTCATAAATTGATAACTAAACGAGGCGACAATATTACCTAACCACCACTGTTCTTATAAAATCGAATCGACACTGAAAATTAAACTGACTAATGGTATAATGATGTACCTGTTGGAAGAAATCCTTTAAATGGAAGGATTAAATCAATCTGCTGCTGAGGCGATTGGCTTTAATGTAAAGAACGAAAAAATAACAAATTACTCGAATAGATCAACTGCTGTTGGTGAATTGGCAGTAAGTGGTCTGAAAGAACAACAATTGCTGAAAATTACAGGTAATAGCAATCAAAATTCTATAAAACCATATTTAGATATTGATCAAGAACACCACAACATGATAATAAATATTCTTTAGAAGAGAACAGCTACGAATCTATTGTTAAGTTAAATTTTAATAATTGTACTTTTAATAAATGAATATTTAATTGTTTCGTTGTGTTGAGTTATAAATTTCTTGTCAAAAAGTATTCCGACGAATATCCAAGAGGACATTGACATGTGCCTCCAAGTTTCATGAAAAACTTATTATTTATTATTTCTTCTCATTAAATATGTAAGTACGATTATTTTGTTCATGAGTGTATTCGAATTGCAGAGAATACCAATGAAACGGTTACACATATAAATTTCACTAGAAGATATCGAATCCAATCTCCTATTCCGAAATTTTCTGAATCACTCACAATATATAATTCGATAGAAATGATGTTCCGCTGAGATAGAGGAATGCTCAACCGAAGGTCTAATTCATGGGATTCACAAGCAAGAAGTGATCACGAATGATCTTATTAATTCGGCCTTGGCAATTCTCTTTATTGAGGATGATAACATTCGAACACTCAGGTAACGTTCAATAAACAAAGATCATCTTATTTTTGCAGATCTAGTTTATAATTACACAGGCGTGCACGGATGATGGTTTCATGAATTTTTAGTAGGTAAATGAGATCACAATCTGTACGACCTTCGTGATGCAACAGAAAACGTTCAGATTGCTGTCGATATAATATGTGATTGAAACGCGACTAATAGGGTAACAAGAGTTTCGTTGAGCCGGTCTTCATTTAAATGTGATTTATTGGACATTTTTGGTTTATACTTATGCAATTGCGAGTTTATCGACTCAATCACTCAGCGCCCATTCTTTTTTTTTTAAATGGCTACCTTTGAATCTACCTACTGGGCGAATCTACCTAAAGGATGAATCTACTTTTCTTTCGTTTTCTTTTTAATGAATTATTGTAACAGAAGACGTAGACATCGGCCAATAGAAAATTATATTTCAACGATTACTTCCATGTTACAATAATTGATAAAGACACTATTAAAAATCCACCAAATACACTGCTCGTGAAGAAGGTTGCTAGGAAAAATAAGATTGTCATATTCACTGCTAAAAAGTTAACCGATCTCATGTAGAGTCTTCACGACCTATCTCAACAAAACCTACATTTTGGCCGAAAAGTATGGATTCGATGTTTCGTAGCTGTCGCGCATCAGACACTCCCATGCATCGTGAAAAATTAAGTCTTTGGTATTCAATGTTGTATTCTGAATTAGTTTTTTAAAATTCAATATATATTGTGATCACCGCGGAACTATAAAATGTGGGTTTTGTTGAATTAAGGCTTGTACAGTTAGACCGTGTATAGGCTTGGCTCTACATAAGATCTGATTACTTTTAACAGTGGTTTCAACAGGTTCCTTCTCTTTCATGAAGTGTATTTGGTGCCATTTAATTTCTTTCTTTGACATTTACTCTCTTTTAATATTTTTGTCAGTACCTATTTCTTGCTTCCTAATTTTGAAGCCTAAAAAATTGTAATCCATTTGAATTTGGGAACATTGACCAGAAATGGGAATCAATGCAAGGATAGTACCCGCATTGAGAAACCTAGCATAACCAATAAGTACCTAAGAAATACCAAAAACCATTTTTTGATAGATTTGCTTCTGGTTTCACTTCTGGAGGTTCTCCCAACGACAGAGTCATTTTCTGGTGAAGAATTGAACTATTATTATAAGGACATCTCCTTTCTAAAAACTATACCGACATTATATAGAATAAGGCTCTTCTTTGTGTGGGAATCTTTACGTTTCGGTAAGAGGCCGTACAAGAAAGTACTTTCCAAACTGGAGTGTGTTATAATTAGTAGATTATGTACATGTATTCGAACGCCCTCTTGTAAACATTACCTAACTGCCTTATCTGCATCTTATTAAGGTTTATTTCGTATTGTTTTCAATGCCTTATTTGGTTTAGTCCGTGTAGAGTGATTCACAATAGGAGTTTGTTTCTGCTAAACTGTTGTTGCTTGACAAATGTATGATATGTACATATAGATATATTAATAAAATGGTTGAAATAATGCAGTAACGACCTCGTGTAATCGTAAATTAATTGAAATGTTGTTCGGGAATAATGATAGTCGAGATTTCGAAAACGATAGAAATCGAGATTGTAAAATAGAAATGTAGAATAGGCTGTCACTCGATCTTATTTAAGTTTGCCCTTTCCACGAGTGTACTATTAGTAGTTTATCTCATTTTCAGTAGCGCAGTCAGGAATTTTCTACGGGGAGGCTTAATATTTATGAAAAAGTGCTGACGTAGTCAGGAGTCTTTGAGCGCTCATTCATTCACCTTGTAGGTAGATTCAATGGTACAATTTGAAATGGATATAATGACAACACTGTGTATTATTTCTGACACTTCTTTTGTTATTTGTATTCAGTAGGTGATGCCATTTATTCATGGAAGTTACACGTTTCAACGTCGTTAGAAATTGTTAAATTGCATCATCAAAATCAGTGTTCCCACTGGGAGAAATTTGAGAAAAGCCCTTGGACAATATTATCCAGTTAATCGAGTCACTATTCGTCGTGTTGTAGACGAATTTAAATTGAATTTACTTATCCCGATTCAAGAGTAACAGTACGACAAAGAAATGTACGCAAATGAGAGAATTTTGGTTTGGTACCAGCAAGTGCAGGAGAAAATACAAATAAGTATCTCGATTACACGTCATTCTCAAAATTTAAATCTGTCTCAAACGACAATATGAAAATTTTTAAGAGAAGATTTAGGTTCACATTCTTGGAAAATTCAACAAGTTCAAGCATGGGCGCCCGCAGAAACCCGTAGGAATTTTTCTCAGGGGGGGGGTTCAAATAAAAAATGCAAAGTATTATTGAGGGTGTTGTGCTGAAAAATAATAAGGCCATCAAAATCTCAGGGGGTCCATGGCCCCCCCCTGCGGGCGCCCATGAGTTCAAGGACTGAAGCTATTTGATAACCATAAACGTCGTTTGTTTTTTGTATTGCTCTTGAACAAATGAAAAATTACGAATAATTTCATCCAACAATTTTATTCAGAGATGAAGCACATTTTTGGTTGAATGGTTATGTGAACAGACAGAATAGTAGAATTTGGAGTGAAAAAAATCCGCACGGAACTGTTCAGACACCATTACATGCAGATAGAAAGTCATGTGCATTTTTAAAAATTGGCTGCATCTTTTTTCCTGCGTTTCTGATGTGGAAAAATTTCTGTGGCAGCTTTTTATTTACCAATGGTGTCGGTATATTATGTTCATAAAATAATGTTCATCAATATTTTTTTATAGAAAAATATTTGATTTCAAATCATTCCATTCCAAAAATATACAAAACTTGATATTTTGCCTAAAATCTCCACTAAGTATCCAAATCAGAATTCCTAATTTACCATGAACTTAAAAAAAATCTGTTTTTCAACACTTCAATGAAAATACATGAGGAAACTTGTAATCTCTATGTATGATAACAAGTGGGGCATATTTTTGAAATTGGAATTTTAAGCTGTACTGTAATATTAATGACGTCCCCTTCAAAATAAAACAGAAATTATGTGTTTCCAGTATAAATGGTGTCATTTCACTCCAAATATTTTATACCCCATTCGACACTTTCCCGCCAACCATTTTTTTTATAAATATCTAATTATACTTATTATTTCAAATGAACTGAATTTTGTTTGATTGTTTACTCTATTCATGGTGCATTTGACAAAATAATCACGAATGTCAAGAATTATCTGCTTTCCTGGATTTTAAATAGCACCGAATCGCAGAAATATTATTTCAACCATGTTGACAGAATTTTTATCAATTTTGTCGGGACTAAAATTTGAATGAAACGTTTGATGTAGAGATATGTGATAATAAAATCCCACAAATATGGGAGATGAAATGGAAAACCGAGGAGCATGAAATTATACATTTAATACTCACAGTTTCTATTGAGAATTTTGTGTTACTGGTCCATATTAAATATAAATGCCAATGAAATTCAAAATTCAAATATATGAATGATGAATGTCGATAAAAACCATGTATTAAATTGAAATTAATAAAAAATAAAATGATTCTTAGCAATATATAATCTGTGGCGATGTTTCTATCTAAACAATATCCTTTTGGAATTTTATAAGCTTAATATACTTAACATTAATTCACTGAAAGTCTTTCATATAATCATTACGAGATCGAAAAAAAAATACCTAAAATAATCAATTTCCTCGTTTATAACAACAAAGCCCCAAAAAAATTTCTCTATAATTTGTCGCTATGCGCATGAATCATTCACAGACACTGACGTTTGAGACACAGACATGGGCGCCCGCAGAAATTTTTCTCAGGGGGGGCCAAAATATTTCTCAGGGGGGGCAAAATGAAAATTATTGTAATATTGAGGGTGTTGTGCTGAAAAATGATAAGGCCATCAAAATCTCAGGAGGGGCCACGGCCCCCCCTGGCCCCCCCCTGCGGGCGCCCATGGACACAGACAACAACAAGGTTTGAGATGATGGGTCGATTCGAAGATCTTGAAGTTTGTATTGCGAGGTAGCGGGCGCGCACCGTTATACCATTGTTCTAAAGAGTAAATCAACAATCTGGCGTCGTCTTCTCAAAAGCTCTGTGATCGCTCTGTCATGAAAGATTATTGTTTTGGACGCAAACTGGGTCGAGTTAGGTTGATTAATCATACATTGAATGAAGAAACTTTGTTTATGAGATAATTTTGGGGATATTGAGGAGGATATAAACAAGTTGTTTGTGTCCATTAACTAATCTTCAGAAAAATCGTGATAGTGCTTCAAGTTTGGGATTAGGGCAGCCTGTACTTTTCTCGAGTCATTTTCACATCTCTACACGCCATTAATTAAATACTCCGCGAACTATTGCAATGGTTAATTTAAAACACGCCATAGAATATATCGGTCATATCGATTCATCTTCCCCTCGATTTCCCTCTAAATTGGTGACATTTTTCAGCACTATCAGTAGACTCGACGCGATAAACGGAATCGGTATGCAACAGAAACGAGGAGTTTCTTCGGTATCTCGCGAAACGGTCATCGAGATTATCTCGTGGGAGCAAAACTCACAGTAACAAGCTAAAAAAGATAGTCGCTGGCAAAGGCTGCTTATCTTAACGGCGAGAAATTTTTTACTAGAGCACACCTCTTTCCTTACTACCCATAATGTAATGAGTCAATTACAGAAGCCCATCTGATAAGACAATGCAGTGCAGGACACTAGTTAATAATTACCAGGCGTTGAGAGTTGATACTTGGGCATTTACATAAACACGATCCTCAGATTCATTATCGATGCCTTGCCACGTCTTTATTGGCGGCACTTATGCCTGCCATAGACTCCACACTACTTTACTGATTGATTATCATATCTTTCAGGTGAAACAAATGGGAAAATTTCAATCTAATTAGTAGATAGGGAAGCTCACTCCATTCGATAATGCTCACCTGTTTTGGGTTCCGTAACCATATGGCTATTGTCTTCCATGAATCGCCGCTATAAGATGGTTGCCAGAAAAATAGTTAGGCTTGAGAGTTGCTCAAACTGCAGCAGCTCTCACGTATAACATATATAGTTCAAGAAACGAGTAGAAAATTATTTTGGCAACAATTGTCCCTAATTCTTGATCTGCTAGTAACAGAAATATGAGGAATTTTTGGTTCCAATAATTCGTTGAAACTTCTTATGATTCTGGCTTTGTATTTTTACTGAATTATGACATGGCACGCCTTCTTTCACGATTACAGCCAGGCTTGTCTCAGTCAAATTCCTTGGTATGCTCGTCTTTTTTGAAGTGGGCTAGGTAAAAAATTCTCACTCGTTTTTATGCAAAATATGGTAATTATAATTAGGTTCACTAGAATGATATAAAGGGTGTCCCTAATGAGAGTGACTGATTTTAAACATAAATGCCCAGCTTATTAATTGCTCGAAAGAGATGGGGTTTTCAATTTTCATTAGTTTCACTAGTTTATATAGATTTTTTTAGGCTTGGCTGGCATTTCATCTCATCAACACAGGGTGTTTTACTAATGTTGGTAAAATTCAAAGGGAAAAATATGTATTATTTTAAATAGAACACCATATAATGTTTGATCTCATTCGAGAGAGCAATCACACTCATTTCCAAAAATGTTCACATTTCTGTAGTAGGTAAATTTGTTTTTTTCCACTTCGATGACTTTGAAGGCTAATTCTAGCAAAAGTAGATTGTTAAGTACCATTTTTTATGGATGATTCTAAAAGCTGACTGTTGAGCGCAGTTTTCAAGCATACTAAGAAACCGTGAATTTGCCTTCTTACATTTTTAAATTTGATTCGAAAATTCCGATCATAATCCAATTCACGTAACTTTTTCACTTGAGAACAATATTTCCATAATTTTTATCAAAGTTACGAATCTGGTTATTTTATGTATAAAAGTATAATTCATGGAGATCAAGATACAAAAAGAATTTCACAGAGAATTCTTGTACTTTTTTTAAATATCTTTTTCAAGATGGTCAAGTCGAAAATTCTCAAAGTTCATAAAAAAATTCATAACTCGAAAACCGTGAAAAATCGCATAACATATATGGGGGTGATTCGAATAGCCCATGACACGAGAGATCTTTTTTTTCCTTTTTGACGTCAATCTCTTGGCCACCCTGTATACAGGGTGTTCGGTAAAGGAACCGACAAAAATTTTCTGTGTATTGGTAGGATTAATTGTAACATTTTATTCGAATAAACTTTTGTCCTAAGTATTATAGTTTTTGAGATAGAATTTTTTTTCGGTTTTAGTTCGATTTTTCCAAAATTTCTACAGAAACCCCTATGACTATTTTGTTTGAAGCTGTATGTGCGTCAAACTTTTTGTATTCTATTCTGTAATGTATTGCCTCACAGGATAAATCATTCCTTCAGTCTTAGAGTACCGAAAAATTTAGTTAGGTATAAGACTTTTTTATTTTTTAGAAAAAAAAAACAAAAGCGGCAGAGGGCTTCGTTTTCATTTGAAAAGTTCTATGGTTTATCCTCTTTCTAATGATATGTCTATCAGGGCACAAAATCATTTCTTCAATAGTCAGAATACGTCAACTGTTCAAAAGAGGTAGTAAATGAAAAATTCTTTTTCTTTTAATTTATTCTTTAAACTCTTTTAATATCATTATTATCACGAATCTTGCTCAAATTGACCACCTCCATTCCTTAGGATACAGGCTCGACATCTTTTTCTTATCTCTATACTGTATAGTTACTTGGAGATTTATTAATTATTTTTGGGAATCAGAAGTCTTATAACAAAATTTTTCGGTAGGTACTCTATGACTGAAGGAATGATTTATCGTGTAAGGCAATACATTACAGAATAGAATACAAAAAGTTTGACGCACATGCAGCTGCCAACAAAAAAGTCATAGAGGTTTTTGTAGAAATTTTGAAAAAATCGCACGAAAACCGAAAAAAAATTAAAAATTCTATCTCAAAAACTATAACACTTAGGACAAAAGTTCATTTGAATAAAATGTTACAATTGATCCCACCAATACACAGAAAATTTTTGTCGGTTCCTCTACCGAACACCCTGTATAAATATACAGGGTGTTTCATTTGAAATAACAAAGTTTACATTCGTTTCCGGTAGTAGATTCCGCTTGAAAATATTTCACAATTTGAGTTCATGTACTCCAAAACAAAAATACAGAATCTTGAAATTGTAACAAAATTCCTTCCTCGAATACGTCTAATGAAACAATTTGAAAAATCATCCTGTAGAATGTGAATCTACCTACCAGATGGATGGACTTCTGCCCCTAACTCAATGCATTGTATTTTTTTTTCAAACAAATCGTGAAAGTATAGGTGAAATCCTTCTGGCATCTATGTAATTTTTTCAGTAGACCAGTCTGATACTTCCGTGATCTCGACATTCATTTCTCAGTTGAAAATTTTCCACTGGCATTAATGAAATCTATTAAGGATAGTTTAAGTGTTCCAAATTCAAGCAGGCTTTTCGAAAAGGATCCACTTTTCTCCCGACCCGGCATTCCATCGACAATGATGATCATAATCAACTTCGTTACGCCGACTATATCAACAACAATCAACTTGATTAACGTACTAAATTAGATTTAGCTACTGAATTTGCTCCTAATAACGCCGGCTGGACTGATAATGACAGGGAAGGAGTTTTGATTGACCTTCGGCTCCATGCGACCTCCAAGTCCTAATATACCGTGATTAGACATATTATCGTTAGGAAATTATCGTGACTTATTTGAATAATTTTTGTGCCATTATGGAAGTAATTGCATAGTTCAAAGAATAATGCATATTGTGTTCCAATTGTCTTTCGCTGACCGCAGGGAATAATGCACTCGATGAAATTAAATTGTCGTAAAATGGAACAATCCGACAATGCTGTTCATTCAGCCATTTCATAAGTGAAAGGTGAGCAACTAAGTTCTCACTGTTTTTTTCAATTAAAATGCAACTTTATGCTGAAAAAAGGTGACAAATGAATAATTCTAAGTATTGCCCATTGTAAGACCCCCCTGAGATTATGATGGCCTTATCGTTTTTCAGCACAACACCCTCAATTTTTAAATAATTTTTATTGGATCATGGATCATTTGGGGGAAAACACTCAATTTGTCTCATTTCCAGAATTTCAGAGATCAGACAAAAACTATTATAAGAGGCACAGGAAGCCATATTTTTGAGACAGCCCCAAAGATCGACTTTCGAAGGATTCCAAAATCAATCTTTCGAAGATGATTAAAAAACAGCGTTCGGTATAAGAGGGGAATGAATTGTATCGACTCGTAAAAACGCCCGAAAAATGCGGTTATCAAGAATACAAATCTCATCCTCATGCAATATAATACCTCGAATTTTATGTTGTGGGCATTCTGCGGGGAATATTTTCGTTCACGTTTGGTGATAAATCAATGGAGAACAAGATTATAATTTCAAGAATTCGGTGAATATTCGAACCGAACTCGATCTGTAATACATTTCTCTCATTCTTATGGTCCAGTATATTCTGTACACACCAGCCAGTGCCGTAGAGAAATAGCAAACACGGGTGGAAATATTTCGTTCTTCACCAGTGGATTACAAAAGTTTGTTGGCTCCTTTCCATAAATTTGACTCTCATGAGATCTGCGGAAATTGTTGAAAGTTGATGCTCACTTTGTACTTGACTGAAATAAATTAGATTGATAAAAGACCATTTTTCATTATTGAAACAAGTCAGTTTGACGAGAATTTGAATGTCGATTTCAATCGTTTTCAGATTACTGGAAAAGAAACGAATAAGATAGAAAAATCTCCAAAATTTTTCGAAACTCTTTTTTTTCTCTGCCTAATTCAAATACATATAATTTTTCAGAAATAAGTTATATGCTAGCGCTTGTCAATCCTACAGATCGTATCCAGTGATCCTTATCGAAGGTAGATCGGCTTGTTTATGTTGATTCACCTTGTTTTGTTCGGATAATAATACATTAAAGTCAGGTATTCCTACCTAATCATTTGGTGAGCTTTGGCCTACTGATTCTTGTTTACCAGGATGTGACTCGAATTACCTTAGGAACTAGTTTTGAGGACTGAAAACGGAAGGAAGTGTTTCAGTTAACTTTGCCTAGTATCATCAACTTAGAGAAAAATGGCTGAAGATATTTCCTAGAGACAATCCAAAACATCATGAACCAAGCTTAGACATAAGGTAATAGTAATTCACGTCCGGAAAATAGATTTTTTTTGGACTAATAGACTAACAGACTGGAAGTCTTTGAGTCCAAAAAAACTATTTTCGGGCGTGTTGCGTACAGTATTTTTTCGGCAACCGTGTAGAATAACAAATCAATGAGGCTTCACATTTCTTTATTATACATTCCAATTCTATTTTGATTCAAACAATCAAACATAACTGAACTGTTAGTAGTTATTTCTTTGCTATGGTAATGACAACAACGAAGTGAAGGCATTTCCCGAATGCGCTGTTACCAAAAATGCGATAATTCTAGAAATATCTCGAACTCGCTGGAAAAAGACGTAAAATATACAAGAAGGAATGAATTTTTTTGTTTTTTTTACTTCATATGGGCTTCGACAATTACTCGACATCTATTTATAACTATTTTCATGATATTAGGTAGATATTGGGATAGTGGTTCTGCTAACTTAACGGTAAGTTAGCAAAGCCACCCCGTAGAAAAAAAAAACTGAGGACGCGACAAATTTTTTTCTTTCACGTCCAATTCTTGACAACTAATGCAATAGGTTTCATTGAATTTCTCGCAAGTGGCACTGCTAACTTTATAGACATAGATTTCATGGCATGAGCTCAGAATGTGGATAACAATCACCGACAGAGGTAACATTTTAGGACATTTGACTACCATCAGGGTGTTTGATTTCTCGTAATAAACAAGGAGACAGTAATATTATGTTGTTTTCTTGTTTAAATGAGTGAAATAAATGTGTTACTGCATTGGACTCAACAATTTCCTCATAGCGCAAGAATCAAAACTATAAATTGATAATCAATTTGTCACATAGTCGATGAGAACTCCTGTTCGATGGAATCACACGCAGTATACCAGCAAGGTATGATTTCCCTTCCATTTCCGCTATCTCATCTAAAACCGAGCCGTAGCATTCCGAGCTCCATGGCCACAATTCTGCGTTATCTGCACCATAGGTTCAACTATCGAAATATTTACGAAGTCCTACCCAGATCTCGTCTTGCGGACGTATTTCAGTCATGATATCGTCGGATTTCTGTCCGCTGTGTCCTTTTACGTAGACTTTGATATTTTCACATCCGATTACGAGAACACGAACTCCCATGGCAAAGCGATGCGACTGATAAACCCCGCTCATGTTCGTCCTGTTGTTCGTACCAGACCTTGTAGATCGGTGCTCTACCAATATCGTTATTTATAACAACTGATTCGTATTAGGAACTGATGTACCAACAACATATTCACGATCATTTCAACTGAATGTTTTACTTGACCTTCCCGTAATGCTTCTCGAAGAAAGGTAGCACTGATATATACTACCTACAAATGGGATTATTTTTTTCATGATCTATGGCTGATGGAAACGTTCAGTTCTGAAAGTGCTTCTTGGATGCTGGGATGAGAAAAACGAACAAAATGGCAAAGATTTATTTCCGACGTTTTTGTTTCCACAACTTGCTGATCTAAATGGTGGCATATGGAGAAATTGAGATACAGAATCTTACATGTGCCTTTCCGGGCTGTGACAGTTTTTTTCAGTAATATTAAAATTTTATTCTCATTCTTTCTATTTGCTAATTTCAAAATAATGTTATCAATGATTATTAACATAGCCACCAAGTTCAAAATGTGCCTCATCGAAAGACATGATTTTTGAGAAAAATCAGCTGGTCGTTCATTGATGAAATCAACAAATGAACTACTTTTTAAATGATCTAAATGATTCAGTACCTGTGTTATTTGAACCTTATGCCTTCAGAACTAAATACTTGTGTAAAATACGCCATGTTGTGGACCACCTACGTCCAAATTGTTGTGAACGTCATCTAATGGACATTTCAGGGTCTTCAGCAACACTTTCAGGAACCTAATCAGTATTTTCTTGTGAACGACCACTACGACTGTATTTTTCACTTTTTGGTATTCCACCGAACCGGTCTCTTGAATTTTTCTAATAATTCGACCAATAGTGATTTCAGATGAACGATTATGTAAACTATAAAATTCACATAATTTTCTAAAAACACTTTTCACAGAACGCTGATTTTCATGAAATAATTCAACAATTTGAACACGTACTTGTGTCGTATACGAAGTCATTTGCGATCCCCGCGAGCAAAAATATGGGATTTCAGATACTCACATTATTTCTCTGATATTCCTAAAATTCAACACTTCCCCTCTCCCTTCAGCAAGTCCATTGGATCGAGAAACCTTTTTTTTTCTATTTGGCAATTCAAGATCACCTATAATGCACTATTTCTGAGTCACCAAGGTCGTGTTCAATTTCAAATGCAAATGAAAACAAAAAACAACACAGAAGAAAATTAATACAAATATTACCAACAAACTACGAAATCTAAACCAACAATAACATAAAAACAAACAGAAACAAACGAAAACGAACCAAATAACATTTTTGAACAGAAGTAAACAAGAATAAATATAAGCAATGAAAAATAAAAACATAAACGATCTGAAACAAACAAAAAAACCTAAATGGAACAGAAACATTGAAAACGATCCAACTATATAAAGCACTGACGTGAAGACTGGAACATCTGAGTGCTCGTTCATCCATAAGAGGAAAAAAAATTATCCGGCAGCAGATTTCGAATAGATCTTTATAATTGAGTAGGTCTTTTACTTCTGGATATGGCATTTGAAGTTTGGAAAGATTTGTTTATTTACGTCATATTCGACTTTAAAAATGATATGTTACCCAATTCAACGAGAACATCAGATGATTGCAAAGAGATATTGCAGGAGGAAAAAATTTGTTCAAACGAACCAATTCATAACATTCATTACTAAGGTTTAATATGAATGCTTCTACTTTGGAAAGGCGTATTAAGTTTGGTTCTGGGGGCGCTAAAAATGTGTTTATTGCATTTATTTATTTGTTTATCTATTTATTTATTAACAGACGAGAATCCTACAGGTGTACGAACACCCAAAAACAGCATTCACTAATTCTAATATAGGTACAGGGTGAGTCTTTGACTTGTACATATATTTTAACTGAAGATTCTTGAGGTTGAAAGAAACCTTTTTTTCATTTTCCATTTTTCCGAATTCGGCTCTTTCAAAAAGATATAGCTATTTGAAAAAAAAAATTGGGCTGACTACACCTCTGAAATGATCTTCTGGAATTGATGCAAAGTTCATATTTCTCGATAGAAATTGAGTTCATACATTTAGGGAATACTCAAGTACTAACCTTATTGGAATGAAAATTTTGCAAACACGATAATTTTAACAAAAACAGTTAACATCGGATTATTTCTGCAACTAAAAAGCCACATTTCTCACACCAAAATAAGTTCCTTCTTCGATTTTTCTGCAGATTAGTTTGTAAACATTAATAACTTGTGCATATTCTCCTCGAAATTCCCAAACAATATCATGAAGAAAGACTTTTCATCCAGATCATCTGAATTTATCATCAAACAACCTAACCTGATCTATTTTGAATCGATTCTGTGAATGTTTGCACAGAAATTTCAAGAAGATGTTGTCAGCTTGCTGATATTTTCATTGAGGTTAAGGATTTGTTACGAAACATAGTATAAATCACGATACACTCGTGTACCGTGGTATAAATATCTATGAATTCTGCCGTTTCCATCGTAAATCGAGTTTGCCGCCAAATTTTACCACGCATGCGTAAAGCGGAAACCGAAAGATTGGTTATGTAGAGGCCAACTATGAACAATAAATAACAAACCAGAGTCTCTGAACAAACTGTAAACATTATGTGGAGTTCTGAATACATTCAGTGAATTATTGTTCCAATGTGATTATTATGTGAGGTGAATTAATATAATCTTAACCATGTCGAGTTCATAAAATTCCAAGAGGATATTGTTTAGATAGAAACATCGACACAGATTATAAGGTATCGTTTATTCTTCATTAGTTTCAATTGAATAAGTAGTTTGTATCGAGATTCATCATTCATATCCGAATTTTGTATTATTCATCGACATTTAACTTCAATATGGACCGGTAACTATGAATTTTCAATAGGAACTGTGCGTATTAAATCCTCCTTGGTGTTCAATTTCATCTCCCACATTTGTGGGATTTTATTATCAAAATATCTCTACATCAACGTTTTCCATCGTTTACATCTTTTTCAGAATATGAGAAAGAACGTGCTTTCTCCGGAGAAGAAAATTTAAAAAATATCCTGGTCTCCTCTCTAAACTCGGACAATGAATGACTCACTCATAATATACGGGACATTTCCAGAAAAGAAGATAAAATTTTTATGCATCCGTCCCAGAATTTAAATTGCAACCAACATGAGCCATGCCTCTGACCCACTTCAATTACATCACAAGACATGAATATGAAAAACCTCTCGAATCACAGAGCCACAATTCATGAAAAATCCGAGACGAGATACAGATCAATCACCCTTCCAAATTCGATTTCGAAATTCGTTCAGGGAACAGACGAAGAATACTGATTGACAGATTGTGGAATGCTCACAAGTTCATCCGTGAGTATGGCTGACACCTCAGACCAAGGAAAGAGGAGACCTGGGATGTCATTCATAAATTCAGGAACTCTTGAAGCCAACATCCCGACCAATTTCCCATGAGTGGAACAAGGACAGACGTAGCTGTCCTTGTTCCACGGATATCGCGCTGGCAAAAATGCAGAAACTAGATTCGCGTGAATTCGTTTGCCGCCAGTGGCGTGGATCTGCCGTGTTGTTTAGGGGGTTCCGTAGTTATTCACATTTGAAAATGATTGCTTCGGAGCTCAATATCTTTGGAACTACAGTCGAACTTCGATAAATCGAATTCTTGATAACTCGAATCAAATTGGTTGGCAACAGCATTTGAAGATTATTGTTTTTCAATAACTCGAAGTCTTGATAACAATTAGCTGAAATTTGGTTCCAATTTGATATGCGCACGTTAGGTAAATAACTTTTTATTGATGAAATCAGAATTCAATTAATTTAGACGGAAAAAAATGTATATACTCACATTGTCCGATTATGGGCCAATTTTTTCACGTGGTTCCGGAGTTATTCACATTTGAAAATTATTGCTTCGGAGCTCAATATCTTCGGAACTATCAATCACAATTAGCTGAAATTTCGTTCCAATTTGACATGTATATTAACTGAATGAACTTGCCGAAGAATTCGCCTCAAATAAGATGAACCGGTTGAAGAAAAAAATGAGCTCACCTGAATTTACTCAATAAAATTCACGAAAATATGTTGATTCAGAAGATTTAATCATGTTACAGAAAATGAATTACCCAAAAAAATATCAAAATAATAATCCAAAGGTGAAACAATAATTATAGTTAAATCACAATCCACAATAGCACATTAATTCAAATTTATTTCACAAATAGTTACAAAACGAATGGTAACAATTAATAGTTACATTGAAATAGTAAAATTATTCATTCCTAAACAATATAAGTTTTGTGTTCATAGATCTTGATCTATTTTCTTTGGACCATCTAAGAGTTTAGTTGTTTCATGATGGATCCTTATTCTAAAATAAATTTTATCAACTGATAATCTGTCTTTCTTAGACAAAAATTCATTTTGAGGGTCATGTTAAAGTTGGGCTTCAGAGAATCTTGTAGAGATCACTTCAAGGAAAATAACATTTTAACTACATATGATGATATGGCTTATATTTCTACAGAGTACTTGTTTTCATGGCTCATCATTCTGATTACTTTAAGAACTACAAGGCACATTGAGCCTTACTTGTATCCGTGTCACACTTTGTCTCTTACAGAAAAGTCTTCCTTATACATGGATCTTAAGTTGTTCAATGCTCTGCCTCACAAATTGAAGACCTCGAATAAAAAAATTTTAAAGACTAATTTATTAAAAATGCTTGTTCAATGTGAGCAATATTCTTTAAAGGAATTTTTTGAATGAAAGAAATAATCAATAGTTCAATGTTCTCGTATATTTGTACTGCATACAATATTCGACCCATCAATCATACATGGGGAGTCAATATACTGATAAAAATAAGAACATAGCATTTATTAGACATACAGAATGTCAGGGCCGTATCTAGGGTGTGGCCAAGTGGCCCCCGCCACAGGCGCAAGGTCCGAAGGGGCGCCAAAAAATATCAAATGAAAAAAAAAATTTGGGCGCCAAAAAAATTCAAAGAATAAAATATAGAAGCGCCAACAAAATATTCGAGATAACATGGTTTTCATGTATACGCCAAAAATATTTTTTTGCGTAAGGAGCGATGTCACGACTCCGCCAGGGCCTCTATTCTTGAAAACCAGGGAGTAGAACGATCGAGAGAACGGTGACGTAGTCCTACTCTATTCCTGAAAACCAGGGAGTAGAACCAAAGAGTAAATACAAGAGACCTCACTCCCCCTATTTATGAATGAAATCGCGAACATCGTTTGTTTGACCTTGAAAGTGATTTGTGAATGACGAGGTCTAATCGAGGGGTGCCAATAGGAGCCCAGTATTTTCTCTGGTCCAATCAGATTCGAGCTGTCCGAGAAGAACGAAATTGACGGAACAATTAGGTTATGTTATGTCAACAAATATATATTTTGCTGGTAAAAATCAACAGAATTTATGTCCAGTACACTGACTGATATTATTCCAGAGGAAATAGATATAGTGGGAGAGAAAGAAATTTCATTAATATAAAACTTCTAAAATCCTATCAACAAAGGTCTTCCTGTTCATATTAAAAGGTATATTGCTTAAGCATAATCTTCTGCAGTTATGTTCAACTAAGGTAACAGGTTTTTCAGTCTAAAAACTGATCTCATAATCACACTTGACAAGGTTATGAAGATGTCAAGATGTTTTAAATTTGTAGTTTAGGTACATGTATATCGTGTAACTTACACATGAAGTTAACAAATGGAAAATCTATATAATTAATAAACATGTTACATTGAAGTTGTTCTTATTAGAAGGGAAGATTTTAGTATATGTTCTTATTGCTTTTCAAGAATTTCTGAACTTTAGGGAATATATAATATTAGACGTTCTTGTTTTGGTGTTTCATGCCCAGGTACAGCATGGGGTTTGTTGCCCCAGAAGAAGCCGTAGTGTGAGTAGCACTGTCAAAGCAAAAGCAACAAAGGGAATGTATACAGTGTATAATTTGGTATATTATTTCTGTCATTTGGTAGTGATGAACCTATTTTTGAGTAAACGCTCTATCCTTTTTTACTAGGCGAGAAAATTATGGAACTGACAAATAACAGATTACCAAAATTTAATCTTCCGGGTATATGATCTATTCACATCAATATCGTAGATTTTGACAATCCTTTGGTGTCCTTGCATTTTATTGAATATTCAGCATGTTCAGTTATATTTAAACTTTTGAAGAAGTTCAATCAATGAGGTGATAACTGTGTTCATCAAGAGATCAATTAATTGTTGGATCATGCAATAGAAACTTCAGATTTGTAACATATATTTAGGATGATAAATATCATATTAAATGATTTATTTTACAATATATGTATATCTGAATATCGGTATCACTTCCTATTAGTTGAAATACACATGTAGCTTGCAAGAAAGAATATCTTGAAGTCTTCTGGTTTTTATTAAGAAAACACGGACACAAGGAAGTCAAGCTGTGGTTTCAAAAACATTAGGGAAAGAGATTGTTACTGTATTCCTTGTCTAAATCCAATTCTTTGTGCGAGTTATTCACTTAAAATTAATCATTTTTCTCATTATGAAGGACTCGGCCTGAAACAAATACTTTTTCAAGATTTCGTTCATACGTTTTTCACTTCATTTTTACCTCATTCAGATCACTGTAATTTGATTTTTGTGAGAATATGTTTTAAGATGGTGCTTTTAACCTGGGCACATAATTTCTTCAAGCGGAAAGTCATATATACATAAGAACTTGCAAAAATTCCTCATTTGGGTTACTATGGATTAGTTAAATATTAAAGCGACCAGTTTCATTCAACGGATATCATGAATATAAACGATTCCTTGCATTTGAACTCAGATTTCGACGTTTTCTTTTGTTGACAATTTGAATCTCTGGAGAGGTTACTTTTCACCATCAAAGAGTATTCGCATTTATGACACTCCAAGATTTGATAGTATTATATTGATCCTCTTTGTTGTAGTAAAATTCAAGGTCGACGAACCAATATTTCGCGCCAAGCCTAAGTGATTTCTCTTGTATCTACTCTTTGGTAGAACAGTCGAGAGAACGGTGACGTGGCTTATAGATTATCAGTAGGGCCACGTTACCGTTCTCTTGACTGTTCTACTCCCTGGTTTTCAAGAATAGAGGCCCAGGGGCGCTATTCTTGAGCAATCGCAAAATTCAGATTCGTGCGCATCTCATGAACTACCTGGGATTTTGCGAATGATACCTTGTCTGGGTATTCTTGAGCGTTCGGAGCCTGTGCGATTATACGCTTTTTGCAACGAGTGGTCATTGCCGTTCGCAGACAGGTATACGAATGACAGTAAGCGTAAGTTCGAATAGAATTGAAGTTTATTTTATAAATTTACATCTATAATTGGACAATATTTCTTGAGGGGATTCGAGTCATATTGTAATAATCGATCACGCATCATTAAAATTCAAAATTTTATTGATACTCTCAACTCCCTACTTGCGGCTACAGATTTGAGCATAACAAGAAGTGTAAGTTAGTGTATTTATTCCATAGGTTTGGTAGCTTGTCAGTTTTTTGCTTCCGGGAGTTACCAGATAGACATTGGGAGAAATATACTTGTTTGTAAAAAATTAATTTAATCAAGTCATGTGTGATTGTACAATACATTCAAACTGGTAATCTTCTAACAACTTTGTAGAACATTCAATCACTTCACATTATTCTCAAAGAACCAATACTCACAATTTTTTGAATAAACTCGTCTTAAAACGCTATTTTTTATCGCAAAGTTTCATCAAAATGCACCTACCTGACTTTTAAATATTATCAACCTCTTTAACAAGGGTTTGTTTATCCCACCAACAGCTGATTTCTTCGCTGACCGTAGAGTCAGGTAGGTTTTCTTCAGAAATTGCGCTGTTGCCAAGATCATTTGAACATGCGAATGATAAAGTTCGAACGACTTTGCGAAGGGTTGCCAAGAATCGCATTTTTACGAAGTATTCGCAAATTGACCCGTCGCTTACCTGCGTATACGCAGAGTTGCGAATGATGTCAAGAATAGGGCCCCTGGTAGGATGTGAAAACCGACCGCGTGTACATAGATGTGTCCGCTGACAAGCCAAAAACAGTGTTGCCGCACCAAGCTAAAAAATAGTAGTAGATTGGAGGTTGAAAGCGGAGTAGATACATGCTATTCAAACTATGACTGTTGACGATTTACAGAAAAGTGTTGCAGATCTTGCAATGAAGTATCCTTTGGATTTAAATGCACATGAGTTTTCAGTGGAAATCGAAAGTTTCAAATTTCAAAGTAGCCTAATTTTAGAAAACTTGAATGAAATGGGTTGACTCCCCGGTACTCGGAAAACAAACTATTGATAAACAAACTATTGTTAAAAAGCCTACACAAAGACAAGCCGGACGGATTAACTTACGACGACATAAGCTACGGAAATGGATTCGAAATTGGGGAACATGGAATGTACAAGGACTATCGACGAAACTAAATGAGGTTGTGTTTGAGGTGGAGAAGTTGGGTATGGAGTTGGTTGTTCTGACCGAGACGAAGAAGAAGGGCGTAGGATCGGAAAATCTGGGATCATATGACATTTTCTATAGTGGTGTCCCTAAGGAGAAAAGAGCCCAACAAGGAATAGCGGTGTTAATTAAAAAGAAGCTGAGAAAATTTATCACCTCTTGGGAAGCCATCAACGAGCGATTGATCAAGATGAACATTACACTGAATAATCAAAAGATCACACTCGTAGCAGTATATGCCTTAAATGAGGATGCCCCAGTACAAATAAAAGATTTTTTCGAACAAATGAACTATGAGATTTCCAAAGTTGGAAATACCAGGCACATAATTATACTCGGAGATCACAACAGTCGGACAGGAAGAAGACAGAATGATGATATAGTCGGCCCTTATGGGGAAGACGTCACAAATGATAACAGGACCAGACTGATCACTCTCTGCGACCAAAATAAGCTTAAAATTACCAACGGGTTCTTTCAGCATAAGGACATACATAAATATACATGGAAACAGAAAACAAGAAATCTCAGATCAATAATAGACTATGCAATCATTAGACAAAAATCCAGCTTAGATATTCAAGACGTGAGAGTATATAGAAGTGCAACCTGTGGAAGCGACCATCATCTATTGAGAGTGAAAATTGGAATTAGAAGACAACATGTCAAAAAACATCAGGATGAAAGTATTAGAACAGCAGAAGAAAAAAGATATAATTTGATGAGTCTGGAACAGGAGAGTGTAAAAATACTTTATAAACAGAGACTTGAGCAGAAGCTGGGACATGCCCACCACAATACCCCCGAAGACCTATATAATCACATCAAAGAAAGCATTCATGCCGCAGCAAAAGAAGCTCTAGGCTTTGTGGAAAATAATGCTAAACCAACTCCTTACTGGTGGGATGAAGAAATAGAGGACGAAATAAAAATAAAGAGGTAAAAATATAAACAATACTTGAACACGAAAAGAGAGAGCGATTGGACAAGTTACAGAAATCAGCAAGTAAGAGTTAGAAAAATGATCACAAATAAGAAAAATCAATCCTGGGAGCAGAAGTGTCTAAGAATTGATAGCTACATAGGGGGAAAGCGGGCAACTGAAAGCTGGAAAATAATAAAATCAATGAGAACGGATAGAAAAAAAGACCTTATAACACCAATTACATTAGAAAATTGGGATTCATATTTCAGAGAACTCCTAAAAGAAAAGCGAGCCGAATTCGAAATCGAAGATTCATCCCCGTATGTGCGAGTCGAAGCCTCACCCATAAGAATATCAAGAAAAGAAGTAAAGGATATATGTCTCTTGTTGAAGAACGGTAGAGCACCAGGACGGGGTGGTATCCCAGCAGAACTCATAAAAAACGGCACAGAAAAACTATACGAAGAACTCAGGAACTTATTTCAATACTGTATTAATGGACAAGATATACCAAAAGAATTCGGAACTTCCTTTATTTCTGCAATTTACAAATCAGGAAAAAAAAACGACTGCAATAATTATAGGGGAATAGCGGTCATGAGCACGATTAGTAGAATATATGGAAGGATACTGAAAAATAGAATTGAAAGAGAATACAGTGATTTAGAAGCCGAAGAACAGGCAGGTTTCAGAGCCGGAAGATCCACTACAGATCACCTCTTCTGTTTAACTCAGATCATAGAAAAGAAAATTGCAGTAAACCAAGAACTACACATTTTATATGTAGACTTGAAAAAAGCCTACGATAGCATCCCCCAAAAATTGCTATGGAAAGCATTGCATGAAACCAACATCAATTCTAATATCATATTAGCCGTTAAAAAATTTTATCAGTGCTCTTACTCTAAGGTAAAAATAAAAGGATCAACTTCTAAAGGCTTCCTAACAACTAAAGGCCTGAAACAAGGATGCTGCCTTTCACCCACCCTATTCAAAATATATTTAGAGCAAGCGTTAAAGATCTGGAAACGAAAGTGCAGAGACATGGGTATTCCTTTAGCAAATAACAACTTCTTTACACTCTGCTTTGCTGACGACCAGGTGGTCATAGCGCAGGATTATGATGACTTGGAGTACATGGCTCGCAAATTAATCGAAGAATATGGGAAATGGGGTTTGGAAGTCAACATAGAGAAAACACGATACATGAACATCGGAGGTACCCGGCAAGATCTAATATTGAATAATGGGCAACAGATAAAATACTGCGACAATTATAAGTATTTAGGTTTAGAAATCTCAGATGATGGTAGATTAGACCAAGCTATCAGGAAGAGGAATATACTAGGAAGAAGAGCAATCACGCGACTCAACAGCATAATATGGGACCAACACATATCGAAGTCGAACAAGCACAGGATATACAATACAATAATAAAAAGTATTGTAACATATGGAAGTGAGGTATGGCAGCTAAAAGCATCCACAGAAAGAACCCTCGAAGCAACAGAAATGGATTTCTGGAGGCGTGCAGCAGGAAGATCAAGTCCCATTGGTGTACCAAATATTTGTCTGTAGAAGGTGTCATTGTATGCGAAATACGTATTGTCGTATACGAACTCAAGGAGTTCTATGAATTGGTCAATTGTCAGTGGGCTCACACAATACAACTCTGTGTTTCCAGCTTATTATGGACTTTCAAAAGTTCATAAAGAACAACTCAAACTAAGACCTATTATATCTTCAATGGGTGCCCCCACAGAAAAGATAGCCACATGGGCAAATCCTGAAAAATGCCTATAACAGCGACAACAGATATTATATCAAGGACAGCTTCCAATTTTCTGAAACAACTAACAACATACAGCTAGAACAGAATGAAGTCCTTGTGAGTCTTGATGTGGTGTCCCTGTTTAGCAATATATCAAAGGAAAGAGCAATAAACACAATAAAAAAGCACAAAGAAAAAATTATTCAAGTCTGCCCACTGACAATTGACCAATTCATAGAACTCCTTGAGTTCGTATACGACAATACGTATTTCGCATACAATGACACCTTCTACAGACAAATATTTGGTACACCAATGGGAGCTCCCTTTCCACCAATCCTGGCACAATATGTGATGGATGATGTATTAGATGATTGCCTCCAAAAACTAGACTTCAACCCTACAATAATCAAAAAGTTTGTTGATGATATTGTGTGTAGTGTACCCGAGGACAAACAGGATGAAATACTTAAAGTTTTTAATGAATGTGATCCTGAAAAACACATACAATTTACCATAGAAAGAGAAAACCCCCTGAACAAGGGTGTCCCTTTTTTGGACACTATAGTCATGAGATCTGATTCAAACTCATTAAAATTAGACTGGTACCAAAAACCCACAAGCTCAGGTAGATATATAAATTACCACTCCAACCACACATACAAGACCAAGACAAACTTCATAACAGGTATGAGAAACAGAATCAAAAAAATTAGTCACCCTACATTGTACCAGAAAAATTTGAGACTACTCGAGACTATACTCCTGAAGAACTCATATCCCAGAAGAATCGTGAGAAATTTGTTGTATAATACAGGCCCAAGAAACGAGTTGAACAATAGTGACCAACAGACGATAGATGAACCGACAACCGACAGGATAAAATACATCACAATCCCAAAAATAGACCATCTCACAGAAAAACTCATCGCAGCACTCAGACAAATAGAGAACATAAAATTTGTACAGAAACCCATAAAATCCATAGCTAATTTGTATACAAAAACCAAACAGAAGATCCCCAAATTTATGAAAAATGGGGTTGTTTACAAAATTGACTGTAACACCTGCAACAAATGTTACATAGGGCAAACATCGAGGAGTTTAAATGGTAGAATAACATCACACAAAAGCGACTGCAGACTTGGAAAAAATAGATGTGCAGTGGTACAACATATGATTAATGAGGATCACCGCATGAATTTTGATGAAACAGAGATACTGGATGTGTGTCGACAAAATGAAACTAGGACAATACTTGAAATGATCCGAATAAAGCAATACGCAAATACTATAAACCAACAAAATGACACAAGAAACCTGAGCTCCATATATGCACACCTTATAAGGGTAGATAACGATGTGAACTTTTTGAGATTTTTCAACAACACAGAGAGAACGGACTAACGGTTTTTGAGTTGTGGTTTTTCCCCTTTTTTCTTTTTTCCCTTTCTTTTCTCCTTCCAGTTGCCCATATGGGATGAAAGCCTGAAAACCTTACCGTTGTTTTTTGATATATATATGTGTGTTTCATTTAAGATGAGGGACTGGGGGGTCCTACGGCTAAGGTAATGGGAGGGTTATAGTTAAAATAAAAGTAGTAAATACGAACCACCTAAAGTAGACCCAAAGTGACTTGACACAACGTCAAGCTCTGAAATGTCAATCCATGAACGTCAACCACACGCCAATAAGGTCTTAACTCGGATAAATCGAAATCTATTAAATCTTTTTACCGACCTCAACATACATACAAAAGGTTGGACTTGTGCTTTTTACCAAACGAATTTTGACAAATAATACCTGGATGCTCAATGCAAATGCAAGAACTAAAATCATAGATAACCTCACATTGACGTAGGTACCTTTTGGAGTCTGGACTCTCCCAGTTCATTGTGTGTTTTGCCTTTGTTCTTTCAAACTTATGACTGATTTACGTGTTCAAATGTTTTGTAGAAATATTATTTGTAATTGTTATATTATAAGAAAATGATTTTTTAGGTGCCCGATGAAGTAGCTGAAAGCTACGAAAGCTAGCATGACTCAATAAAGAGTACTACTGAGAAATCATTGCTTTCCTCGAAACAAATCCCCAATTAAAACACAAATACAAGTTTATATATATATATATATATATGAATGAAATGGGACCTCTACAAATATTGAGAGGTATATATGATCTGACTCTTGAAAATATTTATCCCAATCTGGAAACGGCGTTGAGAATATTTTTGAGTTTGCCAGTGACAAGTGACAACTGCTACATATGAACGTTCCTTTAGCAAACTGAAACTTATAAAGTCGTATCCTCGTTCCTCCTTGGGACAAGAGCGATTATCAAATATGTCAATCCTCGCCATCGAGAAAGAAGTGACATGTACCTTAGATTACTCTGAATTAATTGATATATTCGCCGAAGCAAAATCAAGAAAGGCGAGGTTTTGAACATATTCCTAATAATATGTTTGTGATTAACGATTAGTTCTTCTAGTCAACTAACCAAAAAAACATTTCACTTTGCGTTTGCAGTGTTAATGAATTTTCAGTTGAAAATTTTTTATTTTTGTGTTTTGTTTTTAGAATTCATATTATTTTTATATTTAAATATTTTATTTGAGATGAGTATTTTATTTTTATTATGAAAAAATATTATAATATATATATATGAAACCCTTAAATATTAATTTGAATATATATGTATATATATATATATTTAGTTTATTCAAAACTAAAAAAAAATTTGAAACATGATGAAAAAAATTTACGCCAATTTGGGGGCGCTGAGGAAAATCTTGCCACAGGCGCAGTAGTACCTAGATACGGCCCTGCAGAATGTGAGATCTAAAATCTAAATATGAGTCATAAAATATTCATAGCCAAATAATCTTCAATACCATACTTTGATTGTGTCAAGAAAAAATAAAATTGATGAATTCAACCTTTATTGTACAATTTTTTATAGCAATGAGCTCTTGAATTAATAAACATTATGAATTATGATCAGCATGTCCATCAATGAAATTTCCATCAAAAAGATGATTTTCAAAATGGTGTAAAATGGATGAATTAACATTAAACATAGTTTTGCTGATCAGAACTGGTAACAAACATTCTATTGAAAATATTTGAAGTTTTATGGGAGAATTTGAACAATTTTTCGCCCTCTTTACAAACATCAATTACAAATTGGCTAGCCCTAATTAATCTTCCATGTTTTTCTTCTTTGGAGAAGTGAAACATCTACTTCATTTCTCAAAAGATCAAGGTACTTTCGACATGAAATAAATTTGTCAAGTATCCGTGCAACATATCCTACAATATCTTCTGAATATGTAGTGAGATTCCATGCTGTTGAAGTTGCATACTCAAATTTATCCATATCTGTAAAAACACTTTCCACGACTGAAGCAAACTGTTTTTTTTTTTCAATATTGGTTGCATGCTAACTGCAGATTCGAATGTCAGGATATTGATGGATACCTGATTGATGGCATTTCCGGTATCAGAAGCGGATATTTGTGAGTGAACAATCAACCTTTTGTATGCTGCATCGAACTGTCTTGCAGTGGGGTTATAGTTATGTCCAGTTTTACTTCTAACACTGTCCTGCGACAGTTTATAAGTGAGAAGATATTTAAGGAATTTTTGCTTCAATGACATATTTCTTATACATTTGTTCCAAACTTTCAATGCAGATCAAGAAACCTAAAAATCCTGTTTTTCTTCCACTTCTTGTAATAGGTATCCCTTTCAATGTCAGTCCAAGAATAGATCTTTTCATCGTATGCATATAATCTGGTAAATTTCTGCATCGAGGAATGAAACTTGATCTCTGCAAATATATTTCTTTGAATATTCATTGTCAAACGGCAAATTATAACTTTTATCATCTTGGGGAGTGACAGTTGAGCTGCAAAAAAGTTCTCAATTAATGTATTGAATTATACTTTGTAAAAAATAATATAATATTATTATATAACAATATTTACTGACACATATTCTGACTCTATTTAATGAAGTTATATTCAAACAGGTTGAATTAAAATATGAATCTCTAGAACTTCCCACAGAAACTTACCTTGAAGACGTAAGTTCCCAGAGTTGGAACAGGATTGACATCATTTTTAAGATATTTTGTACCATTCACTTGAAAACCAAAATCTTTGGATTCGAAGTGCTCCGAACATAAGAACAGATTTTGAGGCATGTTTTCAGCATCAACCAAGTGCGAAATTGAAAGCCATATATTTCTTCTCTCAATATTAGAAGGAAATCTGAAAGTAAAATTATAAACATTGGACAATCTACGCCACTGATCTGCAAACATGAAACTAACCTGTGAAAACTCAAACTAGGGTTGCGAGAGTCCAATTTGCCAAACATTTGACACTTACGAACCATTATTTTAACGTATTTTCGAAAAACTCTTTGATATTTTGCTCAAGATATTCAGAAATGTCTCAGAAATTCAATTATTTGACACAACTGAACTAGATAGCGGCATGGCAACGTGTATCAAACATGAAATGTCAAATCGTAGGCCAATTTCGCTGATTGGTCGAGAACAATATTATGAATGAAACTGAAACAACCGGTGTTGTCAAGTTGGGAACCAGGTAATCACGTGAATGGCCATTCTGGAAGGATTCGACGTTAATGAATCGAAAATCTCAGACAACGTGACAACGTCGTTCAGATCTTAGCGTAATTCTCGTTTTGTAGTAATAGAGTCGTCCAGTTCGTTCTTCATTATGTGGCATCTTGGCTTCAATATTTATCATCCTATACCACGTCTCCTCTTTCCTTTGTCTAAGGCTGACACCTTTCGAATCTAATTATATTATGCTCGAGAGCAACATCATATTTCTTGGGTCTTTATGCGAAAGTCAAGACAGAGCCATAAGAGAGCAGAAGGGTTCCTGTATATATTACTCAGAAAAATGATCTATAACAAGAGAAAGATTGATGTAGAAATCATTCGATCTTATAGACTGGGAGACTTGACTTATTGGTTCCCTGTGATAAATGAGAAATCCAGCGCGCGAGAGTTCGAGCTATGACAAGATGAATTACCTGGAGGTGGATTTGAATATTTTATAATCTCCTGATACTCACTTTTTCTACTAACTGGTATGGGAGAGAACATGGACGATGATTAATTCTCAGAATATCCACCAAATGGGACGATCAGAACTGAAGAGACAAGCAGTTTTCCGAAAATGCCATTCGAAGCTGCAATTGTATGTGTTGAAGCTTCTGTCAAAGTTCACAACAAACTATCCGAGTATTTAGCCCAAAAAACAATTTCATCAGGTTCTAAATTCATTAATGTCGAAAACCTCAGATTTCATCTGAAAATCAGCTTTCAAATCTTTGGTGAAGGAAATATTCCAATGTGAATATCTGTATGGAAGTTTATTTAGGTGATTGCATTCCTCCCCAGACCAATATTTCATCTGCACTATTCTGCACTCTACACAAGTATCAGAAAATAAGTTTTTTATACTGAGATCAGGAGCCAAGACTAGCAACAATACAAAATTTGCGGTGTAAAACTACTTGATTTGAATACAATAGAATTGGTGGCTCAAAGTAGGTAATTACTTCGCTAAGTGTAATATCTTCATTAGTCGGACCAACTCCACCTATATAAGAATAAGTCTATAGATTTATGTCTTTATGAAACGAAATATCATCCAGAGTTATATGGCCGGTAGCTAGTAGGTACCCAGGAATGCTCAATACAAAAACGAATGAGTTATTCAAATGCCAGTATACATTCAGCCATTGATACAGCAAAAGAAACAATACTGTCCGACGTGTACATGGCAGTGGTTGAGAACGAACAATTATCGAGATTTACGAGATATCTTGGTTGGCTGTATGCGTACTATGAGGGGACTCAACTCCATATCGTAGAACTGATTTTTACACTTTCTACAAATGAATCAGGACGATGTTCGAGAGGAGATATCGGAGATTTTCTCATGGGCGAATAATACTGCGCTAAGGCTGAGAGTTTGAGTGAAAATTAAAAGATTTTCTCAATCTTTTCTCCTGAATCTCTGAAAGATATTATCATGATAAGGCTGGGTGGTTCGTTAGATCAACAAGAATAACTCTGATTGAATAGGTCGGAAGCAACTCAGAAGCCTTGACTGAATGTGAAGCCTTGAATCTTGCCTCATTAGGCATTTGAAACAGCATCTACTTTCAAATCTGTGATAACATGACATATCCTAATGAGAAAATTATTATGTTGCTATGAATGACAGTCCTACTCTGAACCACTTCCCTTCGAAATTGTAGGTAACTCAATAATCTCCAGTTCAAACCATCAAAACCATGAAATTTTTCGAAAAAGTTTCCTACGTCAACAAGTAACACTAAATGAATTAGGAGAAGTAGAATGCTGCGAAATCAAAACATGATATTAAAATGGGGCAGTTGCTTTTGAGTCGATTCCGTCAAAATTTGAATCATTCATAAAGTCCAAAATTTCCACGAGTTATTGACCGATCGAGCAATGTTTATTCCAAAACTAGCTGGCCCGGCGAACTTTGTTTCGCCTAAATAATACCTATACCATAGCCATCTTTATCTTAAGAAGGCCGTGCCTATACTTACAGTAGATTTCACAACGTAATCACCAGTGATCGAAGATCAACGGCTTGGTTAGATTTCTGAACTGTCAAATCGAGTATTCTAGATCAAGCTCCGATCACCGGTGATATGCTTTGCGAAACCCCCGTTAAAGTTGTATAAACTTACCATTGCTATTTTTTCAAGCAGGAGATAAATTAGGCATAATAAAAGTTCTGTCAAATGTCATCTGTCAACTGTCATCTGTCAAACGTCATCTGTCAAATGTCATCTGTCAAACGTCATCTGTCAAATGTCATCTGTCAAATGTCATCTGTCAAATGTCATCTGTCAAACGTCATCTGTCAAATGTCATCTGTCAAACGTCATCTGTCAAATGTCATCTGTCAAACGTCATCTGTAAAATGTCATCTGTCAAACGTCATCTGTCAAATGTCATCTGTCAAACGTCATCTGTCAAATGTCATCTGTCGAATGTCATCTGTCAAACGTCATCTGTCAAACGTCATCTGTCAAATGTCATCTGTCAAACGTCATCTGTCAAATGTCATCTGTCATCTGTCAAACGTCATCTGTCAAATGTCATCTGTCAAACGTCATCTTTTCCATGGATATGAGCTGTCACACAAAACAGAAATACAAAAATAATATGTCAATTACTAATTATGGGCAATTTTGAATTCAGTTATTTCCGCAAATATATTTATTACCCAAACATAAATCAAAAACATTTCAAAAATATAGAGAAAAGATGAAAATGGACAATTCACGATTGATGCTGATCGTCACAATCCGATTTACTTTACATTCCGGTAAAAATTCACTGTTCCACCAACTTGACCTGATAATAGCCTTCCATGTTATTATAAGTTCTATGCAAATTACACAATAATTGTATACATCGCCATTCATACTCTATAGTGCGTTCCACTTGGCGCTCACAACGATCAAAATGCTCCCTTAGCCGTTCCACATGGCGACTACGGTCGTTGTGAACGCGGCGAATACGTCACTGATGACGTCATTGTTTTCGCTCACGCCAAGCTCACAACGACCCATCCGAAGACGTGGGTCTTTGCGGTCGTTCGAGGAGTGGGGAATTGGGGATGATAATTTGGCATTCGAGATCCAGACTCAGAGGTTGGGTTATTTATTTTATTATTTTCAGAGAAGTTAGAGAAATACTAAATTTTCTAAAACTGCATTATACTCTTCATTTGAACTTGACGAAGTACTTTCTGAATCGTTGCGACTCATCAAATATCCCACAACGGCATCGTAAGACATTTCAGGTTGCATTCGATTTTGAGTTTATCAGAAAATTCACCGAAAGATTTTATAACTGAGTTTTTAATGAATGAAAAACTTTAATATCAGAATCCCTAAATTTATTTCCATTGACAATGTCATGAATTGTCTGGATTGCGCTTGTGCAAAGCTTGTCCACAATCTAGCCCGTTCCACTTGACCGTTCGATTGCAACGATCGCAAGCAGGAGGAATGGGAAAACCAGCGGTCGTGAGCGTGAGCATTGTGAGCGCCAAGTGGAACGTACTACTAGTCTAGTCTATACCATTTATGAATTTCCTACCCTTCAAGAAAATGAAATACACCGTTGCCAGACTACTTCATGGCTTATAACTCACAACGTTCTATTTTATCGAAAATAGCGAGTCCATTTCTCTCGTTCTATTTTATTATTGCATTTCTATTGAATACCGTGGAACTTCGTTCTACCACTATTAATCCCCATAGAATATTCTTATACCGTTGTTAGGTATTCTGTGGTAAGACCTACTGCACTTTTAACTATTCACTTGACATGCGATTCTGTGGAAGAAAAACTAACCTCCTTTGTCCAAATGTCAAAACCTACATAAGTTCTCTATGATTGCTCGAGAAAAAGGAATGTCTTTTTTTCTTTTCTGTAGGATTTTTTTGGGAATATTTTGATATATAAACCTTGCCCTAACAATAATAAACACAACAAAAAAAATTGTCCAATTTGGTGCGATAGTTTGAACAATATGGCATTTCGAAGTTTTGAACCAACCATAGATCGCCTTTTATTAATATAGATTTCATTCAAAATAAATTCCATATATGTACTTTGACTGTTAAATATATTTCAAGTGCAGATTCCTCTCACACCAAAAGCAACATTTTTTTCTATACCATTTTTCAAAATTCTGTTTCGCTTGAAAGATCCAGGGTATCGAAAATCCATAAAAAAACTTTTCTGTTCATATCTTCGGAACAGTTATTTCAAATGAACTGAATTTTGGTTGATTGTTTACTCTATTAAGTTGGTGCATATTTCTCAAACTTATTCAATAATCTTCCCAGAAAAAAGTAACCGAATCCACGCAAAAATATCATGAAAGCACTTAAAAAAGATAAACGGTTCATGTTTTCCAAAGAATCGATCATTTAGAAAATAAAAGTATACTCATGATTTTTTATAAAACGCGTCGTGTTTGAGTTCTTCCTAATTGTATAATTGATAAAATTTGGGGAAAAAATCATGAATTTCAAGAATAATCTGGATGCTTCCCTGGACTACATATTATCGAATATTATTACTTTTCTGGTCTCTCAACAAGTTAACAATGTTGTCTGAATGTCCATCCACTTTGTCGATACTAAAATCTTAATGATGGAAAATCGTTCGATGTGGAGAAATGTAATAATAAAATCCCACAAATGTGAGAGATAAAATTGAACACCAAGGATCATGAAAGTATACATTCAATACGCACAGTTCCTATTGAAAATTTATTGAATACAAATGTCAATGAAATACAAAATTCAGATATATGAATGATGAATGTCGATACAAATCACGTTTTTAGTTAAAATAAATGACAAATAAGATGATACTTAGCACTGAGTAATCTGTGGCGATGTTTCTATCTGAACAATATCCTCTTGGAATTTTATAAACTCGACACTACACAGTTGATATTACATTCATTCACTGAAAGTTTTCACATAATTATCACGAGATCGAAAAAAAACACTTAAAATAATCACTTTCTCCTGTTATAACAACATAGCCCTAAAGAAGATTACATCCATTTTAGTTTGTAGATCGCGCCAGAGGTCGCTATACCTACGCATTAGATTAAATTTTTTTTAAGATGTTTTTGGGATATCGAGGAAAATATGGACAAGTTATTAGTGTTTACAAACTAATCTTTAGAAAAATCGAAGAAGGAACTTATTTTGAATCGAAAAATACGAACTTTGAGGTCTTTGCGGAGAATCGTATCAGGCACGTATTTGGCCCATTTTTTTTCAAATGGCTCTATCTTTTCAACAGAGGCGAATTCGGAAAAATGGAAAATAAGAAAAAGGTTTATTTTGACCTTAAGAATCTACAGTTGAAATATATGTACAAGTCGAAGACTCACCCTGTATACATATCATATCCTCATTTGAAGGAAATAATCCAAAATTATAATCAAATTGGGTCAACATCAACTAACTCAAATATCTCGTAAACTGTTGATTTTTGAATATCAATAAATATTGCTCGAACGACAGCAAATGTATCATACTCACACGTCCTCTAAGGTTCACGTCTAATTTGGAAACATCCTGTAGAATTAATGCAATGATAATATTTCAATATAGGCCAAAATTTGGGTAACGGCTGTTGTGATGCCAAATTTAAAAACAAGGAAAAGACAAGACATGCCTCAAAAGTTACAGGCTTTGAAGTTTATTGCCGCAATTATATGCAAAATGACAAATTATATAATGCTTATTATGCATATTATTTTCTATTCAAATTTCATTGCCTTGTAGTGTTGTGATTGGATGATGGTTTTCATTAAAAAAAATCTATCTGTATAAGTACCAATCAATCTGTGTGACCAGTTTTGCAAAATTGCATTTTTCTGTACCCGGAGAAACTTCTGTCGTCCCATCAGGGACGTTGTGTATATTCAAAGTATGAAATTGCATCTTGCAATCCTCCAGTTTGAATAGAATAACGCAATTTCCATAGTAACATTGCATAAATCCATTTCCTGAAAAATAGGTTTCAGCGCTCATGCTCGGTACGGAAAAATATGTATTTGTAAACGCCGAAAGAGTGCGAATATACTTGTAACGTGTAATTTCGCCTCATCATTGCAGCATCGGACTGGTGAAAAGGTGTTTGCAATTTCCGTAATAATGGTCATCAGGGAGGAAAATGCATATAAACACCGAATCGTGAATGAGATGAAATATACAGGCAGTCATGGTGAGTCAATTACCACGAGGCACTCTGATTCGCATCCTATGTGATCTATGAAAGTTCTCAATATGAGACGTGGAAATATTTTCATGACCGCGGCATTCGTTTCAGCTGTTGTCTGGAGATCATCTTCGGGAGGAAATGTCAGTTGCGCTTTTTACATGAGCGGAATTCGAAGTCTTGAGCAGCTGACGTCATTTCTGAAAGGATTTTATTGTTCAAACGTTGTCAAAGAATTTTTTACATTCTAATTGACGTAAGACGACACAGTCAAGCTCTTACGTGAATTTGAAAATATTAAAAAATCAGAACAAGCTAAGAAACAAATTTAGGGCCGATTGCAGCGTAGACAAAACTGTAGATTAAATACAAAACTTCGATTAGTGTCTATTGATTATCAAAGACACTGATCGAGGTTTAAGATTTAATTTACAGTTTTGTCTACGATGCAATCGGCCCTTAATCAGTCTGAATCTTAGACTATAAAAAGAGGTGACAATAATAAATAAACTAAAATGGGTAACTGTACTACTACTGAAAAGTACTTTAGATTGAATTTCATTCACTCACTGTGCGTGACTGTCAGAAATGAGTATTTGTTTCTTCAAATATCGTGCATTCTTCACATTAGATTAACGGCAACACCGTTCTCTGAATCTGTGGCCAGTTCATTCATTAATTTCGTATCGCTATTTTAATTTTGTGTTACTAATATACTATAGTAAGAGGAGAAGCGCCTTTCAATAATAAATAGTAAATCCAATTTTCCACATCATCATAACCAAACTGGGTAACTTTACTACTACGGAATCAAATTGTAGTGGAAATTTTTGCAACGTTGTGACGTTCTTTGAATTCTGATAAATAAACTCTCAATCGAAATGAAAATTACTTTGGGTTGAATTTCATTTACCCATTTGTGCGTGAATGTCACAAATGAGTATGTATTTGTTTCTTCAAATATTGTGCATTCTTCACAACATAAATATGGACTTGGCAACAATACTTGAATGGGGATCTAATAACTTGGTAGAATTCAACGCAAACAAAACACAAGCATGTCTTTTCTCTAGAAAAGCCGATCTTACTGTGCCCAGCATAAAATTGTCGGGAGTGACCATACCATTGAAGTCATCTATTTCGATGCTTGGCATTACTGTCGGCAGTAACCTTTCCTGGGAGAATCACGTGAGATCCATTGCTAAAAGTGCATCCCAAAAACTTGGTTTTCTGTTTCGTGCCAGGAGCTATTTCACCTCAAGTCAGCTCTGCTTATGATCTATAAGGCACAGATTCGACCCGTCCTGGAATACTGTTCCCATGTTTGGAGTGCTGCACCTAAACACACCCTAAAACTCTTGGATTCTGTACAAAAAAGGGCAATTCGTCTCGTCGGTGATGCCTCGCTTACAAGCTCGCTCACTTCTCTGGAACACCGTAGAAAACTGGGCGATCTGTCTCTATTTTATAGATATTTCCATAGGCGATGCTCTTCTGAATTATCAGCAATCGTTTTCCCTCTGGCAGTCTCTTCCAGACTAACCCGTCAAGTTAAGTCTTCACACCCCTTCGTGGTAACTTTGGAGACCTGCAGAACATCTCTCTTCAAAGACTCGTTCATCCAACGAACAACGAGGCTTTGGAACACATTGCCTAGGGAGGTGTTCCCCGAGGCATATAACCTCCAGAAATTCAAGAAGAGCACCAATTCCTACCTGCTTGCCCTTGGTTCTCACGATGTTCTCTGAACATTACAGGATATTCCTTTTCGTGAAAACCACAACATAAAAAAAAAGTTCATTCCTTAATTTCGTAGCACTATTTTAATTTTGTGATACTAATGACGTTTTCAACACTGTTGTCATCTCAATATCGCGTTTCATTGCGTATCAAAACTGAAATTTGGATTTATTTCTGAATATCATTAGCATAATACGCTGAAAAAATGGATCGTATGTGTCTTTTTTGTGGTAAATTGGACTATTTGAATCCTGAGTTTACATCAGATGTGTTCTACTCTCATCATTCTAAGTGGCGTAGATTCCGCGATTTTTAGAATTTCACTTTTCAAATTCCTGCCTGATATTGAGAGGAAGAACATTTGGATATTTCAATTCTGAATTCAGCTCACTCTGTTTAATAGCTCAAATTGCAAGAAGAAATCTCACATCTCATCTAAAACTTCAAAGGTAACTTTTGCAGGTTTTACAGGTCAAAAGTGTGTTGATTTAGAATTGAACCTGCAGTTAGGCTCTGGCGAAGTGCTATCACAGTAATGGTTTTCACAGCTCATAATAAATAACACCGAACTGGCCCAAGCAAATACGCATCATAACCGTCGCAGCGTGAATATTCGGTGGAGCCGACGAAGTAGTTGCATGACGAGCAATCCCCATAACCTTCTTTTCTTTAGGATGCATTTTTCAACCCAATTCATAAGGAACCCCAGTTCCCTGGTTTTGAATCATTTCCAACTTATGAAGTCGCTTGGAAATGGCTTGGCGCGTAAGTCCTAATACTGAAGAATGCTCTTCATGCCTCTGGCACGAATCCTCATCGAGCAATACTCCCAATTCAGCGTGTTCGAAGGTTTTTGGCCTTCACGCGACGGTCGTCAACATCGAAATCGCCGTCTTTGAAGCGACGGAACCAATCACGGCACGTTTCACTTAGAGCAGCATCTGCGTGAACTTTTTGGGGCTCCGATGCGCTTCAACCGCCGTTTTCTTCGAATGATACAAGAAAATCAACATTTACCGCAAATAACGATTATTTGGCATAAAATCAGAAATATTCACACAACAAAAAGAGTGTGACTCCGAAACGAAATCACTAATGTGTTAAAACAGTTTGTTGACCATATTATGTCATATGGATAGTGACGTTTTGATTATAACGAAATCGACCAACACTTACAATAGTCCGTATTTATAAAAATGCAGCATTCACTCACAAGTAAAAGGTAGAAGCAAAAGGTAGAAGTTAAAGGTTTTGCTTCAATTCGTATTCATAATCTCCACCTTTTGCTTGCAAGGAAATGCTTCGGATAAGTCTCCAAATTGGGCTGGCTTTTCAATACCAATGTGCGTGCAGTCAACAACCCCAATAGTTGTTGGGAAATGGAACCTGGTCAACCACTTCTCTTTGGCTTGCATGATCTGATTTTCAGTGTTGTACCGGGTTTTTCACTATGAATTGCTCCCCCTCTAACTCTGTTACAAAAACAGATACGTAAAAATACTTCATACGAAAATTGTGCGAAATCAAATAAATTTTTTGAAAATGATTACGTCAATTGGGATATATACAGGTTGAACAACATATTGACTGCAAATACATTTTTTCAAATAGGACACCCTGTATTTTCGTCCATATTTTAATTGTTCATTTTCTCCTGATATCGAATATATATGTGTATGTGGCCTATGTGGGTCTGTCTCTGTTATTTCCAGAGTTTCAAAGTTTTGAAATGAAACTACGGAATGAAAAAATACATATGAGAAATCATTCCGAAATTCTTTATATTCAAACAATTTACTTAAAAGCAATATACCTAACAGTATCCAATAAAAATTAAAAAAAATAATAAACTATGGTAGTATAGAATAAATAATAACAACTAAAGAAATTGGTTCTTAAAATTTAAAACTCTGTGGTAGGTACTCAGAATAAGAGGGAAAGACCAAACATATGTTATATATTCGAAATAAGGGGAAAAAGAGCTTGGCAAATATAGAAAAGTATACAGGGTGTTCCATTTGAAAAAATGAAGATGCAATCAATATGTTGCCCACTCTGTATATATTTCATTTTGTGAAATCATTTTAAAATGCATTAGTCGATTTCGTGAAACTTTTGTGAAAAACATTTTTCTGTACCTCTTTCAGTTAGAATGTTGTTGTGAACCTAGATTCCTATTTTTGGGAGCAAATCCTTTAGTTTTTGAGCAATTGCTTCTTTTTATAAATACGGCGAATGTATAACCTTTTACTTCGGAGCAAACTCCTCGAAGCAAAACCTTTTCCTTCAATTCTTTTTATGCATATACTTTCAAGGAATTGCTTCATTTTTTGAAAGTAAAAGGTACGGCTTCTTTTTATAAATACGGCCTAATGTCTATTGACAAACGGCGGGAACTCAGTTGCGCCCATGAAGGTAAAAAAAATAGACTTAATAATATATAATATGTAGTTGAATTCATAAACGGTGCTTCCTCAATCCAAATGACCAAGTGCCGCCACTGCAATCATCAGGAGTATGTACCTAACCAGGACATCGAAATGAATATTTGAAGAAAAATCTCGTTCATTTGAAATTTTGGCACAGTTTAAGCAATTTCTGATTCTGAGTATATAGTACCAGAAAACAAAACCTAATTACTCTAAAAACGAAACTCAACAATGTAAATGAATAAATGCAGCACGAACACGAAAGGGACAATAGAGAGCACCGATGAAAGCTCTAAGCTGCAAAATATACCTCTCCACATTATGCGTGAGAGAATATTTATTTGAACGCAGTGTATTACCTGTTCACACGATCCAGAGTTCGGTTATTATTAGCAATTATTTTGGATTGTGTTATACATATCACGCTTTACTAGATATGGAGATATGAGCGTGCACACGTACAAGTAATCTTTGACGGTTATACACAATCAAAACATATTCGAACAAGGTTATTAAGCAAATTCTACCTTTGTGACTTTCTATAAAATAAGCCGCAACACCTCGCTCGATTTTCTCCTCCTCGCCGTAATTCTAGGTTTATCTCTGCATGATATTTCGATCTCTACGATTTTCACGATATTCGCTAATTGCCGTGTGCCGTATAGGATTCAGTGAACGGCCCAGATTGAGTCATTTTTTTTTGCCGCAGGTAGAAGAGCACGATGCATCTAAGATAGTAATTTCGGAAGATCGAATTCGTTCAATGTTATCATTATGTACTAGTTTTCTATTTCTCGCTTTTATTTCGAAACCTTGATTCTTTCTCGGATGATGCACATCCATAGCTTCAATCTCTAATATTTAATTGAATACCAAACGATTCAATCGTGCTTCTTATCTGTGGAGGTCGGCTTCATACGTCGTAATTATAGGTTTGGAGGATGCTTGGCACCTGGTGGATCTTCCTTTCATTTTTGATTTGGCTATAAGTGTACGATTTCGTCAGTTTTTCGAATGCATCGGTGTATTGATTTCCTTTGTTGGATCGTGAGGAATTGGTTCATGAAATGAGCAAGAGAGGTTGGGAAACCATGCGCAATATGTGACGGCCTAAGAAAGTTCTCCAATTTTTTTCTGTGTTTGAAAATCATTGAAATTAAGAGATCATTCAAAAAAAGTACTTTTCCGCAAATCGCTAGGAAATTTTGACATTCCAGCCAAAATTGGTCATAGAAAAAGTCAAGATTTCCTAACTGTTAGGAAATATTCATTTCCTTACTGTAAGGAAATGATATTTCCTTACAGTTGGTTCGACATATGCATATACGAACTTTTCTCATGATTCCTTCGGCACGTACCTACTTTCACTGCATCAACCAGCTCTGGAGCAGTCCCAGAAATAGCAAATTCATCATCACTTATCATTTTACACTGTTTCAAACTCGAAAACACTAGCAATTGAATTAATTATATGCGTCAATTTTGTCAATTCAACATGAGTAGGTACGTTTCCATAGTAATGTAACCAATTTCAATACGGATTTCGAAGCATCATTTATTTCTGAATTAAATATTTCGGGATTTCATCAAAATTAATTGGAATCTGTCGAATTTTGAACGATTTGCGGAAAAATAGTATGTTCACCTCGTAGGAAAAGACACATTCCTGGACTCTGTGTTGCCACACAGTTGTTGCGCCTCGACTTAGCAATTTTCACATTCGTCCAGGAATGTTACGCTTTTCCTACCCGGTAAACAATGTACTATTTCCTCTGTAAGTTAGTCAAAGCGTGGTTTTCCGGCTCGTCCATCCATATCGAGAATCTGGAAACGTGACCGAAAGACCGAGACTTTGTCTACCCGTAGAGAGCCTTTGACTACTGTTCGAATCATGCAACAGCGGCTTTTCAAGGCTTCTGGTGTTTTGGTTTCGAACTGGGCAAAATAATAAGTTAGAAAAGTGAGTAAACATTTAGATTTCCCTCATCATTTCGGTGGAAAAATGAGAGCGTTTGAAACAATCTCAAAATTAAAGAAATTCCTCAATTTTTGTGGAGCAATATAAAGGGTGATTTTTTTAAATGTTTCATTAGAAGTATGTATCGAGGAAGCAATTTTGATACAAATTCAAAATTCTGTATTTTTGTTTTAGAGTAAGTACATGAATTTGAATTTTTAAATATTTTCAAACGGAATCTACTTCCGGTTCTACCGGAAACGAATGTGAACTTCATTTTTTCAAATGTAATATCCTGTATTTTTATACATATTTGAATTCTTCGTTCGATTCTGCACTGATTTAATGTATGACGTGCGCAACCACTTCAGGCGATTGTTGAGTTATAGCCTGATTGCCAAATTTGTTGACAGAAAGAATGTTACAAATTAGGGTTTATATCTCCAAAGTCTCTCATCGTAAGTACGCTGATACTAGTGATACTGCTTTTTGTATAAATTATGAAGAGATAGGTATTATACAGGGTGCCTGTAACAGGGCTTCAAAGTGTGCCTCAATAAAACTTTGAAATCTAATTTTTTTCGAATGGTAACCATACAGGGTGAGTCTTTGACTCACATATATGTACATATATTTTAACGGAAGATTCTTTAGGTCAAAAGAAACCTTTTTTTCATTTTTCCGAATTCGGCTCTGTTATAAAGATATAGCCATTTGAAAAAAAATTGGGCTGACTACGCCTCTGAAATCATATCACTCGATAGAAATTGAGTTTATTCATTTAGGGAATATTCAAGTAGGTACTAACCTGGAATGAAAATGTTGCAAACACGATAATTTCAACAAAAACAGTTTGTTTCATCGGATTATATCTGCAACTAAAAAGCCACATTTCTCACACCAAAATGAGTTCCTTCTTCGACTTTTCTGCAGATTACTTTGAGAACACTAATAACTTGTTCATATTTTTCTCGATATTCCTAAACAATATCATGAAAAAAAGACTTTTCATTCAGATCATCAGAATTTATTATTAAACAACCTAACCTAATCAATTTTGTTTCGATTCTGTGAATGTTTGCACAGAAATTTCAAGAAGATGTTGTCAGCTTGCTGATATTTTCATTGAGGTTAAGGATACACTTGTGTACCGTGGTGTGGTATAAATATCTATGAATTCTGCCGTTTCCATCATCATAAATCGAGTTTGCCGCCAAATGTTACCACGCATGCGTAGAGAGAAAACCGAAAGATTGGTTATGTGAAGGCAAACTATAAACAATAACAAACCAGAGTCTCTGAACAAACTGTGAACATTATGTGAAGTTCTGAAATCTGAATACTTTCAGTGAGTTATTGTTCTAATGTAATTATTATGTGGAGTGAATCAATATAATCTTAACCGTGTCGAGTTTATAAAAATCCAAGAGGATATTGTTTAGATAGGAACATCGACACATATTATAAGGTATCATTTTATTTTTCATTAATTTCAATTCAATAAGTATTTTGTATCGAGATTCATCATTCATATCCGAATTTTGTATATCATCGACATTTAACTTCAATATGGACCGGTAACTATGAATTTTCAATAGAAACTGTGCGTGTTAAATCCTCTTTGGTCTTCAAACTGAAGAATAGTAGCAGTGCCGGTCCTGATATGATATCAGCTAGGGCCCTCAAATTCTTAGCACCTTTAATATCTGCACCCGCTGCTTCTTTACTCAATGAATCAGTAACATCTGGACATTTCCCAACTGCCCTCAAATTGGCAAGGATCATACCGGTTCATAAAAGGGGAGACACCCAAGATATAACAAACTATAGACCTATCTCCATCTTGAGCCAGTTGTCTAAGATCTTTGAAAGGATAATATATAATCGTATGTACAACTATCTAACTAAGTATTCCATACTATCCACTCAACAACACGGATTCAGGCATGGCAGGTCTACCCAGTCGGCCAGCTGTGAGTTTTTTGAGTTGGTTTATAAGAGCCTGGACGACGGTGACTATGTGGCAGGTATATTTTTTGATCTGTCGAGGGCGTTCGACACGCTTCAACATGACTTTATTTTGGATAAGATGTACCAGATGGGATTCAGGGGCGTGTTCCTTGATTGGGTCAGGAGCTTTCTATCTGCTCGCAAAATTTATGTAAGATTGAATGACGTTACATCTGACGAGTACACCAACAACCTTGGTGTCGCTCAAGGATCTGTTTTAGGACCGCTCCTGTTTTTACTATTCATCAATGATCTGCCTGCTCACGTGGTAGCCTATATACTCATTATGTTCGCTGATGATACTTCTATTGCAATTAAAGCAAAAAGTTGGCAAGAACTGAAATCGTTATGTGAAACCATAGTCCAGTATTTCACTGATTGGTGCCACAGAAATGCACTCATCCTGAATCTGACGAAGTCGGTTATAGTCAGGTTTCAGAATCAAGATAACCCCAGTGTTGAACCTCTCATTATAGACCACAAACAAGGTGTATTGCAGGCTAAAGACGACGTAAAATTTCTAGGTCTGTATGTGGACGGTAACCTAAGGTGGTATCTCCACACAGATCATGTTTGTGGAAAGCTCAACAGTGCCTACTATGCCTTATCACGTCTTAGGAGTTGCCTCCCTGAGGAGGAGTTGCTGACCATTTATTACAGCATGGTTTACAGTCACCTAAGCTACAACGTAGTTCTTTGGGGCTCCTCGGTTGGTTCTAGTCGCGTTTTTATTTCCCAAAAGCGTATCATACGACTTATATTCAGACTTCGACCATGTGAATCGTGTCGTCCTATTTTCGGTCAATTTCGTATTCTTCCCTTCCCTTGTATATTCATTCTCAATTGTCTTACTTACATCCACCTAAACATGAGTAAATTCAAGAAGTGTGCCGATTTTCATGAGTATGAAACACGACACTCTGATACTATAGCCTTTCCCAGACATCACACAGCTAAGTATGAGTCCTCGCCAAATTATATAGGTATCAAATTATATAATAACTTGCCTCGGAGATTGAAATCAATGAATGGAAGGTCTTTCAAGAAAGAAGTAAAATTCCTTTTAATTAGCAGATGCTATTACAGTATTAAGGAGTTCCTTGAGGACTCCATTGGTTGAATTAATTTTTTTTTTCATTATTATGTGACTTGTCTCATACATTTCTTGAATGTCTAAAGGGATCAATAAACTTTATTATTATTATTATTATTAATTTCATCTCCCACATTTGTGGGATTTTATTATTGAAATATCTCGACAAAGTTGATAAATATTGTGACAACATTGTAAACTCGTTTAAAGACCAGATAAGGAATAATATTCGATGATATTTAATTCAGAGACGCATTCAGATTATTCTTGAAATTAATGATTTTTTCGTCAAATTTCTCCGGGTAAAATTGGAAATAACTCGAAAACGACGCGTTTTATTGAAAAAAAATAAGAAAACTATTAGTTTCTGAAATGATCGATTCATTCGAGAATATGAACCGTTTATCTTTTTAAAGTGGTTTTATGGTGTTTTAGCGTGTATTGATGAGCCGACTACCCTGTAACTTTTATACTAGTAGAGATATTGAATAGGTTTTGATTGAGAAATATGCACCATGAATAGAGTAAAAACTCGATCAAAATTCAGTTCATTCGAAATAACGTTTCCGAAAAGTGTTTTTTGTTTGATGATAGGAATCTACAGTTAAAATATATGTATAATTATGTTGAATAAACTCATATCTATCTAACCGTGATCATAATCCAATAATATTCAAGCTCAGTAGAGAACAATATCATAATCGCAATTTTCAGTTTTCACATATGTCCAGTTCTACAGTAACAATTTGAAGCTCCTGGCATTCTTCAATAAATCGATCCCAGTTGTATACCACCCTATTTGATGAGAAGTATCCATATATCCATTGTCAAAAAAAAATATTCCACAATGAAATTTGAACAAAGTTGAAATTCTACAAAGTATGTTCTAGAAGATAAAATACTTTTAGTATATAGAGCAAAGCCAAGAAATTCGCTCTGTTACCGTTCGGCAGCTACCTTGCTATCCACTCGCTCCGCTTCGGATAGGAAATACCGAAAGCGGTAAATGTCGCATTTCGATAGCCTGCAAAAATCGATCCTCAATGAGATGCCTATCTACGTTGGGAAATAAGCTGATAAATACTTTTCTATTGAATTCCGAAAAATGGTCGTTTCGTAATCCCTTTACCTTTGACTTGACCTCACGTGCAACGGACGGAGGCGCACCTTCCGATCCCTGATCGAATTCTTACCAGGTGAGGCGAATACGATTGAAAAACCGAACCATAAATATAATTTCGATAGAATTAATTTTATGGCCGATTTATTGGGATAAGTTCAATTTCGAGATAAATTGTCCGTCATTTGAATATATATGAAGGTGATAGAGGTGACGGCAACGTCTTTGGTTATCCGCGGTAATTATTTTATAACAGAAAATCGTCGTGACTCTCGGCGGAATAAAAGAAACGACGATGGGTTTTATTTGAACCCGTTTCGAACTGAATCGACTTTCGGGATGGCCTGAATGTGCTCAAGGATGAAATAAATTGCCGGATCATAATGTCATTCCGACTTTGTTTGGGTCGGTGTTTATGCTAACCGTATAGCCGATCGTGTTCACCGGGAAGTTTGGGTAAATTCGACCTCGACCAGAAGAGGGGACGATTTGAATTCGTTGATATACGTTTTGGTATTTGGAAATTTGATGAATCATAGATGTTGATCGGTGTTTTAAGAAAAACGTGATTGAAATCCGAGCATATAGCTAAGTGTAATAATAATAATAATAATAATCTTTATTTTCAGTATAACCATACTCGAAAAACGTCAACAAAAGCATTAGGTATAGTATATGACAATTCACAATTTAACATTTATAACAAACAATTTATTTGGTTAACAAAAATATCAGTCAAAATATTCATTCACACTATAAATTGCGGTCTTCAAAAGTGCTTTCTTCACCTCAACACCGAACCGTGTTCCATTAAGAGCTTTCAAATGATCCGGAATCGTGTTGTAAAAGCAGGACCCAGGGATCTATAAAACGCTGAGACGATGCCAAACGATGAAACGGTGTCTCCAATGCTGACCTATTTCTAGTGTTGTAGTAATGTCTGCATAAGTTTCTGGGAAATTCATCTTTATTATTATGGACGTATTTGAGGCAAGCTAGTATGTACATGCAGGATGCAGGGTATAGTGAGGAGTTTTTCGGTCACAAAAACCTCTCTGCAGCTCTCTCTAGCTCCAAGACCGTATAAGGCCCTCACTGCTCTCTTTTGAAGTCGCAACACCCTCGCCGCTTCTGATGTTCCCCCCAGAAAAGGATACCCTGAGATGCCACAGAGCAGAAGTTTGCAAAATATGTCTGCCGATCAACCTCAACAGAAGCACTCAATGTTTGTCTTCCAGCCCAATCTATTCTCGAGGTGTAGACCGAGAAACTTTATGTGGTGCTGGCGGTACCCCATGTGAAAGTAGCAGGAGCTGTGTCTTATCCTCATTTGCTTTAAGTTTGTTGGCTTCAAACCAACTCGCCATGCTCTCCAACACGTGACCCACCTTTTCCCGGATGTCCTCGACAGTCTTTCCTCTCATCAAAACTGAGGTATCATCGGCATACAGAGTACCTCCATATATTTCAGTGCTCCACATCAGGTCGTTGATGTAAATGAGGAACAAAATAGGCCCAAGCACCGAACCCTGCGGAACACCTCTTTCTGTACCTCTTGCTGTCGACCTCTGCTCTGACCATGTGACCAACTGATTTCTGTCTGATAAATAAGAAGCAATTAATTGATGAGCTACCCCTCTAACTCCATAGTGCTGCAACTTGTCCAGTAATATATCATGGTCGACAGTGTCGACAGCTTTCGTTAAGTCTAGGGCCTAGGCACACCAGCTCGACCATATCGTCCCATGCTGATGTTGTCAACTTTATCATTTCCCAGATCGCCGACATAACAGATTTACCTTTCCTATAGCCGTGTTGGCATCGTGAAAAGAAGTTATTTTTCTCGAAAAAATCTAGATTTTATTACCATCTCAAAAATCTTTTACAGCACCGTCAGCACCGATATGGGCCTATAATTTTTCGGTTCGTCCGCATTTCCCCATTTGTATATGGGAACCACTTGAGCTCTCTTCAGGCTCCCAGGAAACACCATTTCCTTCATACACTTATTTATCAACAATGCCAACGGACTCGATATTTCTTGTGTTATTTCCTTTAAGATTTTAGTTGACATATCGTCTATATCCTTCGTTTCTTTAGTTTTGAGATTATTTATCAATGAATTTATTTCCTCAGGGGTAGCTGGGACAAAGAAGCATGATTGTAGGTTATCAATTCCTGTTTTCTGTACATATTCCTGTGCTGTTTTATTTATGGGCAATATGCCATTGGCTATGGTTTCTCCTAATTTATCAAAATACTCACTGAAATCCTCGGTCCTGAGTTTTGTTTCAGGTGGTTTCTTCTTTCCTTTGTTTGTTTCTTTTCTAATTAAATTCCAGATTGCCTTTTGTTTGTTGTCTGCATTCTCGATTATTGAAGCATTTTTTTGTTTGACGGTATTCTTGAGTTTTTCATGATATTTTCTTTTCTGCAATTGGTAAAGCCGATAATCTTTCTCTCTTTTGCTAGTGATCATCCGCGTTGCCAACGCGTCCAAGTTATTTTTCATTTTAACCAATTCATCTGTCCAAAGCGTTGGGGCAGCTCTCTTTGCTTTCATGTGGCGTTGTGCACCAGGAATCTGAAGCCTGCAGCCTGAAGTGTTGAAGAAAACCCAAGTTTGTCCACAAACGTCATTACACCGTATTTTGCATAAATATTTGGGGCTTATTAAGTTCAGTTAACGCAAGAACTCAAGCCGGCCGATCATCAATAACGTCGCGTCTTTGATGATTGCGGCCTTGAAATGCTTGAAAATGATTCGAAATTCCATCGAAAAATCATCTTGATGATGGATTGTCCTATCGAGAGATGATTGTTGATTCTTTATGGCCGGAATTGGATGGTATTGATCTGGACAACGTTAACTTTCAACAAGACGGCTCTACGTGCCACACAAGCAACGAAACCATTGATCCCATACGGGAAAAGTCTCCGGACCGTGTTATCTCTCGAAGAGGTGATCACAATTAGCCACAGCGATCTCGTGATTTAACACCTTGCGACTTCTTCCTTTGGGGTCATGTGAAAAAGCAGGTCTACGCCAAGAGCGCATCAGCCTCAAAGATGAAATTCGTGAGGCTATCGAGGACATACTCCAGCCACTTTGCTATTTGGTTATGGAAAATTTCATGAAAAGGATAAGTATGGTCCTGTAGTCGGGGTCGTGGTGGTCATTTGTTATTTTCTATTATTAACGGCATACTATCCTCTTTATAATAAAATGACCATCCGATCATTTAGCTAAAAAATGGAATTTTTCTTTGAATGTCAAAATAAGACCTCTCATTGGAAAACCCTTTATATTTATTGGTTCAGGTGGTGAAAGATAACTCAACTCAAAAAAAGAACCAAAGAAACAATCTATTTCTCCATTAAAAATGAAATCATTTCTTGCAAGATCCGTCAACATCAAGCATCAGAAAATTTCGTCGAAATTAATTGCAATTTAAAATGTGAAATTCCCAGACTAATGGTCTGTCACATATTTCACCGTCCGAGAAGATATAAATTTCATAAACAAACACATCCTTATATGGACAACATTTATTGCTATATCTCGAAAGCATGACGAAAAAATTGTTGAAATGGGAAATCTTCACTCTTCAGTTAAGTCACGCTTCACTGATCTCTCTCTCTGAACAATCAGGGTGTAATGGTGACATTTTTTTTGAATGAGGACTAATTGAGAACAAGTTACGCATTATTGTTTCAACAAGAAGCAGTGTTTTTTGGAAGCATTGATAAAGCAGCAAAAATAACCAACTCATTTTGTCTTTCAGATGGTACTTACCATCAAAACTACGTAAAACAATTTCTGTGACAATGTTTATAAATAACCTGATTTGTGTTTGAATTTCATCCACATCAATTTTGAATAATGGTTACGGAGATCACAACCGAACACAAAAGAAGTAAATCGCTTGTTTCATGAAGAACTCCGGGATTTGCCGCCTACATCCTAAGGGACAACATAGGTAATTCCCCCAAAAAAATTGCAACTTGAAATCATATTAATATGAATTTTCATCACAAAAATCTTATATTTACTATATTTTTTTGCAATTTGAGTCAATATCCCTAACTCATGTGGAGCAGTTTATTTCCACTTACCAAGATAATGAATTCATTCCATTTGGCTTTTCAACACTGTAGGTATGAATGCCGATATCCCATAGAGAAGTGTCCTCTTAGAGAAAAATAGAAACATTTCGAAAATCGCGAAACTTGGGATAAAATTACAGGGTTGGGATAAAATATGGATTCAAGTTATTATCTATCTATCGATAGAACCGGAAATACATGAGTAACCAAGGGTGGATATAGTTCTTTTTCATGGGGGGGGTAATATGATTGAAAACCATTAAATCAGGTACACAACATCCTCAAATAAACTTTGAAACGTAATTTTTTCTTAGGTCTTAGATGCTCATGGGGGGGTAATTACACCCCATTACACCCCTCCCTCGTAAATCCGCCCTTGTGAGTAACCAAAAATATGGCGTCAGATGCGTTATCGTTTTACTTGACTGCAAAGTTTCAAGAATATCGTCATTTTCGTTTTATTTTAACACTTTGTGTGTTGTTGACTGATTTAACCATTCGTGGCTTGAAATGGAGAAGGCTGCGTTGTAGGTTATATTTCTTTTTGAAAAATTTCTGAGGTTGGTACAAAAATCAAAAAACTCCTTGTGATCGTTTGGGACTGGCAGAACGATATTAATTTGACTCGGTATGAGTATTCGGATGAGACTAACTAAGAAAACTCGTTCGAGTGTGGGTTACGTCTAGTCAGATTAATATTAATTTAATTCAAGAAGTTCACCTCTTTTGTATTATTCCAATTGTTCTGTCCTCCGTTTCCCACACCTCCTATCCCGAACAACTATATCACCTACAGGTCTGACTCACCATGGGATTGCCTCTCAGGGGGCGATGTTCATTATGCTCACATTATATTTAAATTCAATTAAACATGAAATTATATCTCTCACAGATTCATACGCAAGTGGGCAAGCGGTGATATATTAACACGGTAGGATTCAACGGCAATAATAATTGTCATGATGTTTCAATGAATTTCTTGATTTCGCACAGGACGCTTCCAGGAGTTGTAACTTGATTCATGCCAGGCTTCTTTGTTGCCTTCGAATACGTCAGAGAATGGCGGAGAGTTATTCATATTGTTGAGAGATGGAATGAAGCTACGCGGTATCTTGATGATTTTAGGGGAAGTACGTTCAAAATGACATAGGGTTTTATTTCAGAGGCATAACTTGTTAGTAGTGAATTACAGTAATGTCATATTCTACACCTATGATCTTTGGCCCTTTCTTTATAAAATCTAATCAACCTTTATGAAATAAAAGTACCAAGAAATAAAATATTCTTAGATAAATTGAGATAAACGAAACGCTTGGTTCTTACTAGGAACATCAGCACAAGATGCGTGAGCCGAATGCAAGCAATGCATGCATCGTAACCAGTCTTCTCCAGGGCTAATCCTGGAGAAGATCTAAATCTAAATAGATAAAAGGACATTCGTCTTCATCATCTCGAAAGTTGCTAGGAACATTTTCTTCTTCATTGTCTTCTTTAAATAATGCCCTAGGCACTTGTCTGCTTGTCTTTGGAGGAGGTATGGGCTCATTTTTTGATTTGATTGCAATCATATCAGGTGTAGAAGTTGAAACTAAGTACGTTTATCTAGTCCTCGGCTCACGTTTGCCTTGTTCACTTATGAATCGTTCTTTAGGGATTGGAGAAACCTCCTCATATGATCAGCAAGAGTAGGTTAAGATGCATTGCCTTTATTAGCCGCAGATGAATATTTTGTTATGATTATGTTAAGACAAGTCCTGGTTCTTTGTTTGCTGATGGAGCCTGGGATGGATTGTCTTGGTGTTATCCGGTAGATACGGTTGATTCAGCTGAAATACCTATGTCATTTTGTCCGTTCACTGTATATGTCATTTTGTCCATATAGCGTTATAAAACTAGAAATATATCGAATTAATACAAAAAGTATATTTAACATGAAAAAAGCTTCGTGAATACGATGACAAATAAGTGAAGTTCGAAATGAATGCAATTTGAATGAAAAAAATGGTGAAAACTGGCCATTTCTTCTAAAAATTTGGCGCAATGAAAAAAAACTCGTGACCTACTGATTTCTTTTATCACTCATAACGACCGAATGAACTAGAGTAGCGCTTGCTAATTTTCAGAGGTTAATAGAAGCCCCTCGGGTCGTGTGATGTGGTAGGCAGTTCCGCATTTGATACCTCCAAACTCTAATTATGATGCCTCATTTTGTACGTATTTCCCCACATAACGTCTGGTAATGATACCAAAGTCAGGAGCTTTTGAGGGCTCATATCAACCTTATAAGTATATCCACTTTGTCTTAACTCTTTCAAGCATGGTGGTACTCGGTAAATACCACATATTTCTAGACCCATTATGCATGGTGGTGGATAAAATAAACCACCTATTGAATGGACCTTTCAAGATTTGCATGGTGGTTCATTTCATGAACCACGCTTTATTCATAGACGTTATGGCATATAGTTTCTATGAACAGAGGCAAATTTCGCGTCAGTTCATTCTGAAACGGACAAGCAGTAACTTTGTTTCATTATATACCACCCTGAACTAAACTAAGGAAAAAAAAGAGAAAATTAGCCAAAAAAATATGGCTGTGCTTCTAGGGTGTATTTTAATGGATATTTTATGTGCTTCAAAGAGTTAATCAATGTTTCTCCAGTGTTGAGTTGAGGTTAAAGCCGTTCATAAATTGTATGTGGACGTAAGGGTTTTCCTAAAAAAACTTGAAGCTGTAATTTTTTGACATGTGACAAGTAGATAATACGCCATTGAAAAAAATGGAATGATACATTCTTCGCAGCAACGCATTGAAATTCTTATCGTATATTATCTCAATCATTTCATTATTGATTTGTTCAATTATTGAATACCATACTCCTCCTAGAGAAAAGTTTATCTTTCAAATTTTCGATTCATATAAAATTTTGTTTGACACTGCAATGGTTTCATGGGGGACTTGTGTGTTGCTTTGCAATTTTACACTTCGTCAAAAGTTTTGCCCCAAGAACTCTCAACTCGTTGAATGCAACATGACGATTTTTTTTTGTGTATAGAATTTTCACGATCTTCTTGTTTAAATGAAAACACTAAACCAGCAAAAATTGTTTCTTGTTCGGGAGAATTCAAGTGTATTCGAATTCAATCAGTTGTAATATTGAGAATATTCCGTATAAAATGCCGGGATATCCAATTTCTCAGTTTGACTGGGCAAGAAAAGAAGCCCTATCAAGAAGCTTTGTCGAACCGCCACGTTTGAATATTCCAAGGACTTCAATAAGACGCATTAAACCCTTTTCCTGGAAACCGGGAGCGTTACCCTTTAACATCAGCTAGGGAAGACCATTATATCGCAAATTTTGCTCGAAGGAAGTGAATAGTAGGTATCTGTAACAGCCCTTCGAAGTCATTCTTTGAGGACCTATAGACGAGTGGTCTCAAACAGTACCATAAGGTTGCATTTTTCAAATGCAAGGCAAAAATACCTCAGCTATCATCTGGACCTAGAGCTACCCGTCGGCAATAGGCAGAACACCACCAAGACTGGCTTTTACCACAAAAGCACCAAGTTCTTTTTTTTCGGACGAGTCCCGATTCGGTTTGCAAAGTGATAGTCGACGAGAAAGTGCTTGGAAAGGCCAGGAAGACTAGAGCCACACAATTTTGCCCGGGTAGTTGCGCCTTTCGAAGCGGATCAATAATGAGCTGGGGTATATTGTTCGGTCGCCGTACCCCTCTTATTATTGTTGAACGTTGAAAGTACTCACCGCGGGAGGTGTATGTATGCGAATTTCCAAGAGAACTCCGAGTGTGACTTCTTCGAGAATATCCACGTATGACATCGCCAAGACTTCTCTGGTGGTTCTTTGGTGGCGTACATTTGCAGGAGATATAGAGCTCTCAGCAACCTCTCAAAGAAGTAACAAAGGCGTCACAATTTCCTGAAAAGAAGTCGCAAGGGATTTTTTTGTGTTGCCTGAGATGTGTATCAATAAACGTATAGTAAGTTGTGGAAGGAATACTTTGTGGATTCCAAAATTTTTCCTAAATATTATGTGCAGAATAATTTCTTGAAGAGCTGCACATTTTGACCATCCAGAAAGTGTAAATGGCAACGCTCATGATTTGATCTTTCCTAAGTTCTTCTTCCTCATTTTAATTGTACTAGGCTACATGTGGAACAATAGTTGTTTGGTGATATTTCAAATACCTCCATGTTCCCTCTTATGATGCCCATAAAGTATAAAACAACCATGAAAGTGTGCCATAAAAGACGTAAAGTCGTTAAACCTTATTTTTCGTAGGAACGCATCCTCTACGAACAATCTTCTAACTGTGGTTGAATTTCTCTCAATCCGCAGCTCAAAAACTATTGATAATTCCGCAAATAATTCTCTACCGATCAGACCGGTGCAGGCTGCTGCAGAAAGACCGATCGGCATCTAACGCACGAGCCTATCCGGTTTACGGTGCAACTTTTTTCATCGCATCCCAACATACTTAGCTTGACGAATGGGCATATTCCTATGATAATCTTGTCATGTATGACAAACTTCATGCCGCACTGTTGATATAAATATCACTGCGGACAGATATGCTTTCATGGAATGCTTCTGATAAGTGACTCCTAGTTTTTGCTGACAATATGATTGCACCAGAACATAGATCATATAACACAGAGCTTAGATATGGGATACTGCTAACAGTTAATAAATACATTGAATTCTGATCGTTTCTTTTTCTTCATACTACCTAGACGTGCTCAGATCACTTTGTCTTATTCAATTCCATCGTGACGCAGAATATTAATTTTTTTTCGCAACTGATTGATTCATTCTGTTAACTCCATTCACTCCTTGCTCTATGGATCATTCAGAGATGGCTTGGGAGAATAATAGCCACAGAAAAGCATTTGCATCCTTCGAAGGGCAGGTATATGGACTTATCATTTATTCAAAAATGATTTACATAAGTTTTAGTATGTGCATCAATTCTACGAACTCCGGCTGTAATCAGTTATAGATCCGACTTATATCGATGAAAATAAGCTGCAGATACGCGTTGCTAGAAAACTGATGTCGGAATCTGGAGGCTAGCATTTTTATGCTGAAAGCCATACCTATCTATATTCGAGTTATTGGGTGTTTTTCGTGAATAAGCATTTTGGAAAAGTTGTTTTTCCTTGTCAAACCAATTTTCCTAGAGAATTAGTCTCCAAAGGTGTCAGTAGTTGTTTTAAAAGTCTTAGACTTGTAAATATATTCCAACTGTAGATTCTTGAGGTCAAAAGGAACCTTTTTTTCATTTTCCATTTTTCCGAATTCGGCTCTGTTTGAAAGATTTTGCCATTTGAAAAAAAAATTGGACCAAATACGTCCCTGATACTATTCCCTGCAAACACATCAAAGTTCATATTTCTCGATTGAAATAGAGTTGAAACATTCAGGAAATACTCAAGCACTAGCCTTTTTGGAATAAAAATATTACTTACCCGATATTTCCTAACAAAAACACTTAGTTTTGTCCGATTATTTCTGCAATTGAAACGCCATATTTCTCCCACAAAATAAGTTCCCTTGTTCATATTTTTCTCGATATCCCAAAACTATCTCATAAAGAATCGTTTTTACACTTACCGAACCTGACTCCATTAACCTCTTGGTCATAGGATTCGAGGTCAATGACCTAACCTAAACAAGTTCTATGATATTTCACAGAGCTTTTGAGGAGACGATGCCAGATTGTGGTGATTTTCTCTGTAAACAATGGTATAGGCGAAACCAACGAAGCAGTACGTCCCCTATCGTTAACGGATGCAAGGGCACTAGTTTTGTTTACGTTTCGCTAATGACGTCTAGGCGTTCCTTTCTGGAAATGCCGAACGAGTAGTTCTGATTCTCGCCGCTATAGCGCCACGATCTGATTTTGGTCGCCTAAAACGGTGCGCTAATGCGAGGTGACCGGCGCGCAAGACAAACCGTTGTTCCTCAGACCAACCAGTTGGTCTGTAGTTCTGGGTCTTCAACGTTAGTCGACGCATACGTATAGCGATAATCGACGTGATTTGTCGATTTATTTATTCACTGAGAAGAATGCAAACAGGTCATTTGGTCCTTATGTGAAGACTTTCAGTGAATTAATGTAAAAATGACCTTGTAGTGTCGAGTTTATAAAATTCCAAGAGGATATTGTTTAGATATAAACATCGCCACAGATGATCTGGTGTTAAGTACCTTTTTATTTTTCATTAATTTCAATTCAATACATGGTTTGTATTCATCATCAATATCCGAATTGTATTTCATTGACATTTATTTTCAATATTGACTTAATTTTCAATAGGAACTGTGCGTATAAAATGTTTAATTTTATGCTTCTAAGAATTCAATTTTAACTCCCACATTTGTGGGATTTTATCATCACATAAATATCTACATCTAACGTTTTTCCATCATATAGATTTTAGTCTTGATAAAGTTGATAAACATTCTGACAACATTGTTACCTTGTATATATATATTGTTTATAAATTTAAGCCATTCTGTGATATTGAGAAGCCAGGACAGCATCCAGATTATTCTTATGATTTTTGATTCTTTCGTCAAATTTTATTGGGTAAAATTAGGAATACCTCGAAACATGTATTTTTGCGTGGATTTATGAGTCGGCTATGCTGTAACTGTAACTTTTATTCTAGTAGAAGTATTGAATGAGTTTCGATTGAGGAATATGCACCATGAGTAGAGTAAACAATCAACCAAAATTCAGTTCATTTGAAATAACGGTTCCGAAAATATGAACAGAAAAGTTTTTTTTCATGGAATCTCGTCACCCTGTATCTTTCAAACTAAACCGAATTTCAAAAACTGGTATTGAAAAAGTGTTTCATTCGATGAGAGGAATATACAGTTAAAATATTTGTACAAGTCAAAGACTCACCCTGTATAATAATTAGGTACTTATGAAAAATATTTTGCTCGCGGGCAAGTCGATTTTAGGCAAAACATCAAGTTTCATATATTTTTGGTTACTTGAAATCTCTAGTGTCCGAATCCCAGTTAAAATGAAATATTGACCTATAAATAAATACACACAAAATTACATGGCAGAACACTAGAGGCCAAAACTCAACCATAGACTATATAATACATATCGAACAGGGCCATACATCCAACCCAAATATTGGACACAAAAAGCCTGACATCAGCTAATATAGGATCCGACCACTTTTTGGTCATTTGTAAGCTGAGGATTACCATTCAGAAGAAGAAGGTACCAGATTCAACAAAAAAGGAGAAAATAAACATAGAGTCTATCAGAGACCCAACAACTAAGGCACTATACCAAGCCCGACTATCTCAAAAAATAGAATCAAACACCATCAATTTAAGAACTCAAAATCAGATTTTCTGGTCATCTGGCTGTTTATAATGTGTTTTCGGATTGAAATACCTAGAAATTTCAGTACATTCATGATAATTTGTGAAGATCATAAAAGTATAAATATACGTCTTATTTTCTCTCATGAACACCCTGTAGCTATCTGTCAGGGTAAACCGTCATCGCATATCATATTTTAGTTCAAAGTAATAATCACTGATCGTACTGATACAACAATCATAATCATCAACCCACATACTCAAACATTCCCTATCGACATCAACGTAATGATTTCGCTTTCAAAATCATCCTCAAAACATAAACTTTTATGATTCCTTCACATGCAAAACCGTTCGTAATTGTTTGTTCCAATGAAGTAATCCAAATGGATTGAATTCCATCCACATCAGAGATAAATATCACGTAATGAAGTTATATTTCCCAACAAATTATAATATCGTTGTCGCAAAATATGAAATAACATACTCATTAAAAAGAATACTGTCACCTGGCTTTATAATAATTGCATGAAGGTTACAGCTTTGGAGCTTTACCAGTGTTTTATGCCCACGCATCTTCTCTCTCCATTCATTAAGAATTCTCACTAAGGCCTATCTCCCGTTATATGTTACACCTTTGATGCAGTAACTTTTACTAGTTTACATCCTTGCTATTGGAGGATGTTGATACGGGTACTGCAACCATCTCGTGGATATCATCTTCGTTATACAGGGTGTACTTGGTGTGCAGAAAAATACTATTTATTTTGGTCATTCCTGCAAGGGTGGATCCAGTGGGGTCATTGGGATCATGAACCAAATCTTCATTACTGTCATTATTAGCGTCATTACTTAGAACTCTTCTCGACCAACATCTGAAGCTAGTTTTCTATAATTTTCAGCATTTTCTATCATAACTTGATCAGAAAAATCTTAAAATGACAAAAAAATAATTCTGTAGTAAATGTAGAGTTCTTTGATTTTTTCCACCTCGATGACTTTGAAGGCTAATTCTAGCAAAAGTAGAGTGTTGAGTACCATTTTTATGACTGATTCTAAAAGCTGACTGTTGAGCGCAGTTTTTAAGCATACTAAGAAACCGTGAATTCGCCTTTTTACATTTTTAATTTCGATTCGAAAATTCAGATCATAATCCAATTCACGTAACTTTTTCACTTGAGACCAACATTTCCATAATTTTTATCAAAGTTACGAATCTGGTTATTTTATGTATAAAAGTACAATTAATGGATATTAAGTTACAAAAAGAATTTCACAGAGAAGTCTTGTACTTTTTTTTAAATATCTTCTTTAAGATGGTCAAGTCGAAAATTCTCAAAGTTCTTAAAGAAATTGATAACTCGAAAACCGTGAAAAATCGCATAACATACATGGGGGTGATTTGAATTGCCCATGACACGAGGGACCTGTTCTTTTCTTTTTGACGTCAATCTCTTGGCCACCCTGTATTATTAAATCAACGGGGTAAACTTAAACTGAATTTACTAGCCATTGAGTCCCGGTTTCACCAAACATTTTAATCTGGTTAAACGAGATAACTGAGATTACCGATTGATTTTTGACTGGAAAACCACAGAAAATTATGGTTTACTGACTTAAACGAGATTAAAATCGTTGGTGAAACCCGGCCTAAATCTTGTGAAATTTGTCAGTTTAAAGTCCAGGACTCATCAGGTTATAAGAATCTAGATTGTTTTTTCAACTTACTTATACATACAGGGTGTCCGGGGAATAACTGTACATACTCATACCAGAGATAGAGTTGGACTAGCTGATTACGAATTGACTATAAAAAATGGATTTCTGGATTTCCCTAGAAAGCTACAGGGTGATATTCCAGCTTCATGGAAATACTAAGACCATCATAAAATCCAAACTTATTGACGGATATTATTGAAACTTGGGAGGTTATTGGCACATACTAAGGTCGAGTCTGAAAGATATCAATTATTCCATTATTCCAGGGCCGGACTCATAAATCTTCATTTGAAGTGTTCAGGGTGAAAAAAACACTTTGTATTTCGAATTACAAATAATTGATTCGCTTTTTAGAAAGAAGCTGAATTATGCTTCAATTTGTGGTATCGCTCAAAGTTGTCACATCAACAATTATTTTTTTATGAATTTCTAAATATGGATAAAGTTCCAAAATTTTAATTTATTTTCCTGATCAGGACTCAGTCATTTTGTGGAGGTCGAAAATAAATAATAAACTTTCTTAAAAAAGTCACTGAAGGTGAGGAAGACTATAATAATTCGTTGATATACTGGGTGGCCACCCCAGACACGGATCTCATTTTGGCTTGGAAGTGAGAAGTTACCTCGACAATACCTATCCAAATAGGTAGATAGGTCGAGGAGGACCTATTCTATGGCCTCCTCGATCTCCAGATTTCAACTCGCTAGACAATTTTGTATGGGAAAAATTGAAGGATATGGTATATTCTGAAGAAATCCAGGCAAGAGAACAGCTGATGAACAGAATTACCAACTGTTGCGATATTTTGAAGAATAATGGCTGTATCCAATTTGAACATTCGGCAAGAGAAATGTATACAAGCTAATGGTTTTCATTTCGAATCACTTCTAAAATAACGTTGAATCAGCAATTCATTCGTTCCTATTTTCATTTTTATTAGGCACTCTTTACTGTATTTTAGTTTCTTTCATTTATTATTGTTTAGTTATGGAATGTGCTTATTGAAGCTCTGAACTTTTTTGAAAATTTTCTACTAATACTTTCGCTTTTTATATTCGAACATGTGATTTTCAGTTCTCTTCATGGTGAAAAATTCAATTTATCGAACTTTATCCAAATTCAAAAATTCATAAAAAAATTATTGTTGATGTGATAACTTTGAGCGATACCACAAATTGAAGCATAATTCTGCTTCTTCCTAAAAAGCGAATCAATTATTTGTAATTCGAAATACAAAGTGTTTTTCTACCCTGAACACTTTGAATGAAGATTAATGAGTCCGCTCCTGGAAAAATGGAATAATTGATATCTTTCAGACTCGACCTTAGCATGTGCCAATAACCTCCCAAGTTTCAATAATATCCGTCAATAAGTTTGGATTTTATGATGGTCTTAGTATTTCCATGAAGCTGGAATATCACCCTGTAGCTTCCTAGGGAAATCCAGAAATTCATTTTTTATAGTCAATTCTCAATCAGCTAGTCCAACTCTATCTCTGGTATGAGTATGTACAGTTATTCCCCGGACACCCTGTATATCATAGAGACATGAAAAAACAAGACTTATATCTGTTGAAAACTCATAGTTTTTTCGAACGTCTTAATTTCGTGAGATCGACCCAAAAACCCACGAAAAAGTACCGAAACGCGCCGGGCAACCCGTGGTAGATTCCCCATGGAGTTCCACGTAGAAACTAAGATAAATACATGCCGAAGATCTGATAAAGTTTAAAAAATGTGTCCGTTGTTATTTTCAGTTATCTAATTTATCGTGCTTAGCTCGTTTGGCGACAGCCAAGGCCCGAACACGGCCGCTAATGTGCAGACAATGTAGTCGAGTTCTAACACGGGCAGATGTCAACTAGACAGACGTGAAAATTCGTTACTATCAAACCTTTACCATCCCGGAGTAATCCATGCGGGCGAAATTGATGGCTTGTATTAAAAAGTTGACATAAATCATACATTTCTTGGTCGAGCGTTTGTATCACGGTTACCTCAAATGAATTGAGATATTTTGATTATTGTGTAGGCAGTTTGGTGCTGAGACAGGGAATAATTTTTCTTCATGTTCTGTATCTTGATCTGGATCAAAAGCGGATAGATGAATGAGAAAAATGTTTAACGGGTTTTATCAGCTTATGCATTGGCGTATCCTGGAATAATTTCAATGTCTCTCTAATTTTTTTGCGAATTTCGATTCTATTTTGGACAAGCCTCATGTTTCACTGGAGATCATACCATACAGGGTGCGTCAGCAAGGCGTACGGCTAAAATAGTGCCTAAACTGTACCGTGTAGAAAAAAAACTTGACATGTTTATGAGGTTGACAAAAATCTACGGACCAAAAATAATGTTACACATACAAGGTGCTTCAAAAAAAAGTTATGGGAAAATAGATTGTTTTTTCAAATTGAACACCCTGTTTTTCATGGCATAATTCTTTCGAGGACAACAAGAGCAGTACACTTATACCTCATTTTTGAATTTTATTATGGCGTTGCCACATAATTCGTATTTTTAGAATATTTTTAGTGTTTTAAGGGTTCATCAAAATTCTTATAGCAACCGCTGTTTTCAATCTAGAAAAACGAAATTTTACAGTAGTAAGCTTGAGGTATCAGCCTCATTATTCGGTAAACTTCTGAAGTAAACAGCTTGTGAAGCTAACACCTCGTGGATTCTATCTTGAGATAACGTTAAGTCGCAAGCTCATACTAATAATCGAAGGATTAATTTTAGCAATCCAAAAATTTTCAAAGCACAAAACCCTTAGAAGAAGTACGTACGAAATGACATAGGGTTTTATTTCAGAGGCAGTACAGTGAATTACAGTAATGTCATATTCTACACCTATGATCTTTGGTCTTTTATTCATAAAATCTAATCAACCTTCATGAGATGAAAATACCAAAAGTTAAAATATTCTAAATCGGGAAAAAAGGTCATAACAATAGACAGATGGACAGCGGTCTCCATCATCTCGAAAGTTGCTAGGAAAATTTTCTTAATTCTTTGAATAATACCCTAGGGACTTGTCTCCTTTTCCAAAGAAAAGCCCATACCTCCCAAAGGAGGTATGGGCTCATTTTTTGATTTGATTGAGATCATATCAGGTCTAGAATTTGGAACTAAGCATACGTTTATCGAGTTTTCGGCTCACGTTTGCCTTGTCCACTTATGAATCCTCCTTTAGGGATTGGAGGTACCTCCTTATAGGATCAGCAAGAGTAGGTTAAGATGCATTGCCTTCCTTAGCCACAGATGAATATTTTGTTATGAATATGTTAAGACAAGCCCTTGCTCTTTGTTTGCTGATGGAGCCTGGGATGAATGGTCGCGGTGCTGTCCGGTAGATACGGTTAATTCAGCTGAAATACCTATGTCATTTTGTCCGTTCAATGCATATGTCATTTTGTCCATATATCATTATAAAACTAGGAATATATCGAATTAATACAAAAAGTTTATTTAACATGAAAAAGCTTCTTTTATACAATGACAAATAAGTAATGTTTAAAATGAATGCAATACCTATAAATGAAAAAAATGGTGAAAACTGGCCTATTTCTTCTAAAAATTTGTCGGAATGAAAAAAATCTCGTGAACTATTGATTTTTGTCATCACCCATAAGGACCGAATGAACAAGAGTAGCGCTTGCGAGTTTTCAGACGTTAATAAAACTCACTCGGATCTTGCGATATGGTAGGCAGTTCCGCATTTGATACCTCCAAACTCAAGTTATGATGCCTATGTCATTTTGTACGTATTTCCCCTACTTTTGAATTTAAATTCTTAAGACATCATTGCGGTTGAAAGTGAAGTTAATTTAGATATGTGGATTAATACCAGTGACCTTCATATAAACAAAAAGTCAATCATGAATCAATGAATAATAAATTCAACTATAAACAATTGATGACGGTTGCACTGCTATCATCTTCAATCAGAAAAGCATTTTCCCAGAAGGAACCATTTTGAAAATTATTTTCAGATGGCATTAATCGATGACTCCAAAATTATTTCTAATCCTTTCAGCTGTACCAGTTTTGTTGATAGAGTAGAATCTACTCCACAGATATAGAGAACTGATTCCCAATGGTAGTCCATGCAACCCTAGGGATGTTATGCATCGTGAAAAAGATCTGGAGAGCAAAGCAAACAAATCACTATACATAAAGAAAAAACCCTACTCACATATCTGCTTTGGCAATATCAACACGGCGCGTTACCAAACTACCAGATACCATATCGATTATCTTCCAGACGAACCTAAAAACTAAGAAAATCGCTCCGTGAAGTACACTGCGCGAAAAAATTATTTTTATCAGACTTATGCATGCATATGTTATCCACTTTCAACGTTTTTCTTCAATACAGATGTTTTCTCCCAGCAGGAATAAAAAAAGATGATATTATCAGATTTTGAATGTATTGGCTCCATTCTAAAATCAGTTGTTCTCGATCAGTTCTAGTGATCAATAGTTTTTCTTTCGTTTGATTTTCTACACTCGATCACCAAGCAACGCGAAACACGCAATTTGACCAAAGAGGAATGTGCCCAAGGGATAGTTTTGCGAGAAGAAGGCAGAATTGCAGAAAGGTTTGGAGTTTCCCAAACAAGTGTGTCCAGGATGTTGCAGCGATTCAGGGAGACAGGTATGAATGTCCGAAGACCAGGACAGGGTAGACTGCCATTCAAGATCGTTACTTGAGAGTTTCTTCGTTGAGACAACGGTTTGCAACCGCTCGCCTCCTTCAAAATCAGCTTGAGCAAACTCATGAGGTGCAAATTAGCACTCAGACAATAAGAAATCGCCTCAGAGAATGTGATTTAAGGCCTCGTGTCAGTCGTGTCGCGGAAAGAGGCCCAGCTCTTACCCAGCCCATCGAAGGGCGCGTTTGGATTTTGCGAGAGAGCATATCCATTTGGGAGAGGCCGATTGGGAAAGAGTTCTCTTCACAGATGAGTCTAGATTCTTCCTCTATCATTTTGATCGACGTTCCGTTGTATACAGACGTCCACATGAAAGATATGCTCAGTGCAATTTCCTGAATACTACTGTTTCAGGGGAGGATCGAATATGGTATGGGGTGGAATATCTTTGACTGCTCGCACAGACCTAGTGGTCGTTGATAATGGAGCTATGAATGCTGATAAGTATATAAGGAACATTCTTGAAGAGCATCTAGTGCCATTTGCCCCATACATTGGTGAAAATTTCATTTTTATGGACGATAATGCCAGACCCCATCGTGCGCGCATCGTTCAGGAGTACCTTGAAGAGATTGAAGTCTCTCGAATGGAATGGCCAGCAAGAAGTCCAGATAACAATCCGATTGAGCAGGTTTGGGACAACCTCAATAGAAGGCTGAGAAGTTCAGAAAATCATCCAGCTACTCTTAATGACTTTGGAATCCAACTCGGAGAAATCTGGGAAGGATTAGATCAGAACATTTTAAGATCACTCATTTTGAGTATGAACCGTCGTTGCCGAGTTGTAATTAACGCAAGGGGTGGAAATACCAAGTATTGAATCACTTATCAGCATTTCAGTATTTTGAAAATTGTAAATTTCTCTTCTTTCAATCCTGAATTTTTCTTCCATTCAATGTGTCTTGTTTCCTTCAAAACCTTCCCGGGAAAACATAAAAAATAAGTTATAATTTAGAGTTAACTATCATTAAAATTGAGATTTTCAGAATGTGCGTTAATTTTTTTGGGTAGTGTATATTCACCTCATAGGAAGAATTTTCAGTGTCCTCATGTAGCCTAGTATTTCTTAGTTCTAGGAATTGGGCCATAGTTTCGAACTCATTTGGAATCTGCGAATTTTTTCGGGGTTTATGTTCGTTTTTCTCATTGCTATAAATTCTGAAGATAAAGAAACGAGTTTTGTCCCTTCTAATTTGCGTTTGGAAAAATGGGGATGGAATGCTTGAAGATCTGAATAGCCTTCTACTTGTTTCCTTGCCTGTAAATAAAAAGTTGACTTCAATAAATGTAGTCGGTTCGAACAATGTGAATATCTTTCAGCTCTTTAGAACTGATTCTGTTGTTCCTGAATCGTATTACATTCGCCACGTGTAAGCCAGTTTCTTCTCGCGCTCAAAGAAAAGCAGTTTACCGGCACAAAACAGAAAGACTCTCGGTATAGTGAAACCACTTCGTACTGACAAACAAGCCAAGGCTCATATGCATACAATTCGCCATAAAGTCACCGCCTTTCATGATTCCACATCGGTACGCTACATACGGGTGTCAATCCAGAAATAATTCTGTAACTGTACTTGATTCCATGAAATAAATAGTCGTAAAATAGAGAAGAACAAATGTGCTAATGGACCCATAAAACTGCTCGCTGAATTATATCTCAGTACTGCGAAGCTCTTACAGGATTAAATAGCAGATCCGATAGTGTACTTCTTCTGAAAACAATTGGCTTCTCATAGTCATATAATCACAATTGATCCTTCAGGTTACAAAAGGCAAGTTAAGGTTCAATTTCTTTTGGGTGATTTGTTTTCACGTCTACATTTTATGAGCTTCAGCATTAGTGGAGTAAGTGAAACCAAACCTATTCAAACTTCTTTTGAGTAGCAAGTTAGCGAAGAACTCTCTCCCCACAACCATCGATTACTCAAATCATCCCATATTCCCCGTTGCCATAAAATTATCTGATGACGATTAGAGGAAGAGCCAGTGACCAATTTCCATATGTCATTTCATAACTCACCAAAATTCACTTGTTTAATATTCGATATCTGCTCGAAAATAAAAACCATTTCTGCCAGCCCATAATGGCCGGAGTAGACTACCATAAGCGCTCAAAGAGGCAAGAAAATTAGGTTCACCTATGTCATAGTATCATTCACAAAACTTTCAGGAATTGTTATTGATAATATATTGAATCGATAAAAAATAATGACAGAACTTTTTCATCCCTCCTAAGTGTTGGCAGAACTCTTTGAAAATTCAACCTCTGTAGTTATGTCATTTCTGTACGCTTGAAATTTACAGGAAATAAAGAAAATGTGTCTAGAAAGCGAATTATAATCATGACAGAATTTTTTTACTTCACGAACCATTTGCCAGAACTAGAAATGTTGCCGCGCAATTGCGAGCGAAATGAGCTTATTCATATTTGCAAGTCAGACCGAGAGCGCATATTGGGCATGTATTATTGTCAATTAAAAGAATGAATTAAAGGAATTGAAGGTGTTTTTCTAACATTACAACAATTCATTAAGTAATGAACTATTCAAAAAAATATGCTCTTCCTACGCATCCTCAAAATTTGTTTCCTCATCGTCGTCATCGTCATTTTCAATGAATGCATTATTTCTCACTCGAAAAAAATTTTTCAACAGTATTATAATGGTTAGTTCTCAAAAAATGAGTAAAAATATTTTCACCAACAGATTATTAATAAACATTGACTTTGTTAGATGAATTCTGAAATGTGAACTGAGCTCCAAGAATTTTTCAAATGGATTGAGGAGGTCTTGAGTATACCTATACCCGTGTGACTTACGAAACATTCAAAGAAGTGTAAGATCTCAGTAACATAAAGGGGTAAAAAATAAACCATCAGGGCATTTAAAACCCCAAAAGTTGGGTAGACTAAGAGTAGTAAAAGAAAGTATAAGACTTTCACAGTGAGCTTTAGGATTACGAGTACATGCGAATACCCTTATCATCGGATCAGGTAAATGAAACTGAAAACAAATTCTATAATTTCATGACAGAATTTTAGCTTCCGCCACATAATTTCATATCAACTTTTGATGAGTCTCGTGAATGCCCAATATGCGCTCTCGGACTGACTTGCAAATATGAATAAGCTCATTTCGCTCGTACTTGCGCGGCAACATTTCTCGTTCTGGCAAATGGTTCGTGATGTAAAAAATTTCTGTCATGATTATAATTCGCTTTCTAGACACATTTTCTTTATTTTCTGTAAATTTCAAGCGTACTGAAATGACATAAGTACCTACAGCTGTTCCTAATGAATTTTCAAAGAGTTCTGCCAACACTTAGGAGGGACGAAAAAGTTCTGTCATTATTTTTTATAGATTCAATATATTATCAATAACAATTCCTGAAAGTTTTGTGAATGATACTATGACATAGGTGAACCTAATTTTCTGGCCTCTTTGAGCGCTTATGGAAGTCTACTCCGGCCATTATGGGCTGGCAGAAATGGTTTTTATTTCCGAGCAGATATTGAATATTACACAAGTGAATTTTGGTGAGTTATGAAATGACATATGAAAATTGGTCACTGGCTCTTGGTCTAGATGTTCTATCTAGAGGGAGGAATATTTTTCGAAATACTGCTGAATATACGGGGTGTTTCTAAATTAGACGTGAACCTTGGAGTAGGTGTTGGAATCACTCATTTGCTGTCGTTGGAGCCATATTTATTATTTATTGATTACTGAAAATCAATAGTTTCCGAGATATTTAAGTTTTTGTTTTTCTTTCTCACCTTCTTCTTCTTCAATTTTTTCTACCAAGTTTGATTATAGTTTTTGGATTATTTTCATTCGAAAAGGATATAATATGAATTGAAAAATAGAAACTGCGGTAATGAATGTTGAAAAAGAATCAATATGATCTGAAAGTAGGTAAATAAAGAAAAGAATAGTTAAGTTGAGTTCTAATATCAATTTACCTGCAACCTCAATTCTTTAATTAATATATGACAAAATTATTTTAGGAACTAGCCAAATTCCTCCTTTATTTCCTGAAAAAGTTTCCGTTAGAATCCACGCACAAGTTTCATTTCAGCATATTTTGATTGAATTTTTTTTTTATTGTAATGAAACTCAAAATTTCAGTAGGCTAAAAGAACCCTTTTTTACATCTTCCATTTTTCGGCTCTGTTAAAAAGATATAGTCATTTGAAAAAAAAAAATTGGGCTCAATACGTTCCTGAAATGATACTGTGGAATTGATTCCATGAAGTTCAAATTTCTCGATTGAAATTGAGTTTAATACATTTATAGACCAGGGTCGATAATTTCTGAAACAAAAAAAAATTACAGTAGGATGAAACCCATTAGAAAAGGAGGGGAATATGATCAAAATGAAAGAAAAAATAAATTACGGTCGATCCGAGTTCGGGAAGTGGGAGGGGTGAGTTTTTAAGGGTGAAAAATGGTTTTCCTTGATTTCCGGCAAAACTACAAGTCCTATGGAAAAAAGTTGAATGGCAAAGTTGTAGGTAATGAAAAGATCTACAACTTTTGTATTTGCAATTTTTTCATATAACCTCAAAATTTATGTGAAAAATTTAAAAAACCAAGTTTTTGGTTTTTTATTTATATCTTTTTCAAAAAAAAATTTTTTTTTACGAAATTTTGTGAAAACTTACCTTATTATATCCCGAATACACTGTAATTTATTTGATTTAAAATATTTATGTTTTCGTCTTATTTTAACTTAATATCAAAAAAGCACCCTAATTTTCAATCGAAAATTCTGACGTCAAAATATCACCTTTTTTCAAAAAGTTTGGGGGCTTTTTGTTCGTTGAAATATCTACTCTCTGATGGTGTGAAAAAAATATACATTACTATAAGGAGTGTTCCCAGAAAATGCAAAAAATTGAAAAAACTCAAATTCGAAATTTTTTTTTAATTACTCTGTACAATTTCATCAAAAAAATGTGATTGCTGCATTTTTTTTTAGTATAAAGAGTTTATTTATTCAATTCGAATTACATTCATGTCATAGAAAATCTTATACAATATAAATATACAGGTGAATCGTACTATTGAATTTAGATACTTAATTCTGATTACGCATTTTATTTTTTTTTTCAAAAACGTTAATCTTGTAATTCATAAATACCTTATCTGAAATTTTGATCAGTTATTCATTAGTTTTTGTTTCTTCGAAGGCATTTCTTCATCGTCAGATTCGAAAAACCTTTCCAACTCTAGTTGATCGTCGAAATCTTCAAGACCATCATTTTCAGCTCCAATGTTATTTCCAGTCTGCATTGTTTCTTCTTCCACAATTTCATCTGAATCATTTACTTCCTCATAGATTTTTTCTTCTATATTGGAGCAATTTTCAGAACCATGACAATTAGTGCATAAATTTGTGCATTTTAAACCATGTTTTCGGCAGCCACATTTTAAACTGTTACATCCAGTTTCACAGCTGCAGCAATTAATAGTTTTGAGCAATACTTCCGAGATTAAATCCTTTTCTGTAAATTTGGGCATAATGCCACGCTGATGTTGCTTCCAGCCCCAATCTGTTGCTGTCAATTCCTTACCCAACCAAGTTTGAAGTTGATAATATGCTCTGTAACAATGTTGTTCCGCTGCTCCTTCTGTGGGTGGGAGGTTTGCCAAAGTGGAAGATGAGTTAATTTTTGCCAATTGATATTTTTGTAACCTCAATTGATTTAGTGTAATTTTTTCTTTTTTACATTTATAAATAGATTTTATTGATTGTAATCCACTTTTTTTAATATTTTCTTTACTTTCATCTTCAATATAAAAAACATTGGCCAAATTTGACAAATTTTTCGCATCTAATAACGAATTAACGATACTTTTCTTTCATTTTCCGGCAAATCCAGATGTTGTATCGCAACCAGAAAAACAATGCAGAAATGCAATAATATTTTTGAAAGATTCATGTTTGAAACTATTAGACGTGAAAAATAGATCCTTTCCATTCCCAGAGCCTGGTTTGAGAAAATAAATGTCATGATTATTTGAATTTAATTGATTTAAAAGGACCAAAATATCAATATCTTGACCCACAACTATGACAGTTTTATTAGTATCTTTGGCAACTTCTATCGAGGTCTTAATTATGTCAGCTTCAGCATCTTCTTCAACTTGTTTACAGGAAAATCCTTGTGACTGTAATCTTGTCATATGAAAGAAAATATTTCTATTTTCATTTAAAGTTGATTAATATAGATTAAAATACAGATAGTATTTACCTTGCTATGTAGATTCCAAACAATTCTTTGAATAAAGTAAATTTCTCACAACTCACTTAATCAAGCAATTGTATGCTAAAAATTTCGAAAATTAGAAATCCTGTTGGTTGATTTGGCAAATTCGTCGAATAATTCTGTGATTTGTTCAATCAACGATTTATGAAACCCACCATTAGAGTAACTCAGTCCCCACTTCTCTATGAAATAACTTACAATGGGTTAAAAATTAACCAAAGGTCACTCAGGTATATGAATTATCTTAAAACAGCAATAAATAGTCATCTAAAAATATTATTTAAACAAGATTCTACAACTTTTTCAAAATATTGTAGATGTCTTATTAAATATCAACTTTATTAACTTATTTTTTTGTTGATTATAGAAGTATATTTCAATTTGCAATTTTTTCGTTTATAAATGAAATAGGAAATCTTACGTTTTTTGAGTAATTAAAGAGTAAATTTTAATAAATACATACCTCAAAATTGTACATAATGATTTAAAAAAAATTTCGAATTTGAGTTTTTTCAATTTTTGGCATTTTCTGAGAACATTTCCTATAGTAATGTATATATTTTTTTACAGCATCAGAAAGTAGATATTTCAACGAACAAAAAACCCCCAAACTTTTTGAAAAAAGGTGATATTTTGACGTCAGAATTTTCGATTGAAAATTAGGGTGCTTTTTTGATATTAAGTTAAAATAAGACGAAAACATGAATATTTTAAATCGAATAAATTACAGTGTATTCGGGATATAACAAGGTAAGTTTTCACAAAATTTCGTAGAAAAATTTTTTTTTTTGAAAAAGATATAAATAAAAAACCAAAAACTTGGTTTTTTGAATTTTTCACCTAAATTTTGAGGTTATATGAAAAAATTGCAGATACAAAAGTTGTAGATCTTTTCATTACCTACAACTTTGCCATTTAACTGTTTTCCATAGGACTTGTAGTTTTGCCGGAAATCAAGGAAAACCATTTTTCACCCTTAAAAACTCACCCCTCCCACTTCCCGAACTCGGATCGACCGTAATTTATTTTTCCTTTCATTTTGATCATATTCCCCTCCTTTTCTAATGGGTTTCATCCTACTGTAATTTTTTTTCATTTTTTACCATTTTTGAAGGTTTCGGCCCTGGTCTATTAGGGAATACTAACCTTATTGGAATAAAAATGTTGCAAACACGATAATTTCAACAAAAACAATTAGTTTCATCGGATTATATCTGCAACTAAAAAGCCACATTTCTCACACCAAAATAAGTTCCTTCTTCGATTTTTCTGCAGATTTGTTTGTAAACACTAATAACTTGTTCATATTCTCCTCGAAATTCCCAAACAATCCCACGAAGAAAGACTTTTCATTCAGATTTATTATGAACAACCTAACCTAATCTATTTTGTATTGATTCTGTGAATGTTTGCACTGAAATTTCGAGAAGATGTTGTCAGCTTGCTGATATTTTCATTGAGGTTGAGGATTTTTTACGAAACAAATCTATGAATTCTCTCTCTCATCTATGAATTCTGCCGATTCCATCATAAATTGACTTTGTCGCGAATTTCTCCACGCATGCGTATAGCGAATACCGACGGATTGGGTGGTTGTCTCTGGATTGGTTATCTCAAATACCCTTGGAGGCCAACTATAAACAATAACAAACTCTAAACATCATGTGAAGTTTTGAATACATTCAGTGAATTATTGTTTTAATGTGATTATTATGTGAAGTAAATTAATACAATTTTAACCGTGTCGAGTTTACAACATTCCAAGAGGATATTGTTTAGATAGGAACATCGCCACAGATTATAAGGTATCATTTTATTTTTCATTTATTTCGATTTAAAACGAAGTTTGTATCGATATTCATCATTCATATCCGAATTTTGTATTTAATCGATATTTAACTTCAATATGGACCGGTAACAATAAATTTTTAATAGAAACTGTGCGTATAAAGGCTCCTTGGTGCTCAATTTCATCTCCCACATTCGTGGGATTTTATTATTAAATAATATCTCTATATCAACGTTTTCCATTATTTGAATTTAAGTCTGGACGAAGTTGATAAATATTGTGACAACATTGTAAACTCGTTTGAAGACCAGGGAAGGAATAATATTCGATGATATTTAATTCAGAGACGCATTCAGATTATTCTTGAAATTAATGATTTTTTCGTCAAATTTCTCCAGGTAAAATTCGAACTCGAAAACGTATCCTAAATGATTGATTCTTTCGAAAATATGAACCGTTTATATTTTTAAAGTGGTTTTATGGTGTAACTTTTATACGAGGAGACATATTCAATAGGTTTTGATGGAGGAATATGCACCATGAATAGAGTAAACAATCAACCGAAATTCAGTTCATTCGAAATAACGGTTCCGAAGATATTAACAGAAAAGTGTTTTCTTCATGGATTTTCGACACCCTGTATCTTCCAAACCAAACCTAATTTTGAAAAATGGAATAGGAAAAAAGTGTTTCGTTTCATGAGAGGGATCTACAGTTAAAATATATGTACAAGTCAAAAACTCACCCTGCATGTATTTTGTTTTTCAACATCTTATACAGGATAGTTTTGCTCTTTCATTCAAATCATATCCTTCACTGATTGGAATATTCCAAAATTATAATCAAATATGCTCAACGTGAAAAATCGAATAGAAATAACAAGAACTCAAATACCTCAAAAATTAAGGTGTTAATTTTCGAATATCGATAAATATGGCTCAAACGACAACACGTCCTCTTACCTCTTAGGCTCACGTCTAATTTTGAAACATCCTGTATAGATAGGTAAAATGTCGTTAGGTTCCCACTCGATTGTTTTTTAGGCAGAAAAACTTTGCAATCGAAAGATGCGTAGACGGTGGACATAAACCTGGAAAAACTATCAAGGGTGTGGCATAGTCATCGAAATTTTTTTTTTTTTTTCAACCGAGAAATAATGTTTTAGACTCGGTTTGAGATTACCTTACCTTGTCAATATTTGTTATAGTACTTGTATAACATTCTGTATATGTTCTCCAAACGATATTTCGATAAATGTCCGACAAATGACAAACAAGGCTGTTCTCAGCTGTCAAAGTATTCCTGTTGTAAATCCCGTATTTCTTACACAACGAAACATGGATCAATTTATATCAGCAAATTCTTCGGGAGAAAGGAGACCGAAAACAATTTCAAGCATAAAATCGTCTCTCCGATACAATCGAGGATGTGTGCCTACTGGGGAAATAACGGCGGAAACAATAACAGAATTTAGCGTTCCTTAGATGGCCGGACAAAGTTATAGGCCTGATCCAGGAGAGATGAGCCTCAGATCAATCGGTAAACGGACAAGCGTGAGTTATTGTGCAGGAAAATTTTCGCAACATGTGACCTGCGTATAGGGAATGCATCGAGGCGCGCTTGCCGGTGCACCATCTTAAATTGTCAATAAAACAAATCTTTTGAATCTCAAGCCGTTAGCAACCGCGAAGATGTGTAACTATATCTTTATTTATTGGTCACGACAGAGGACAATCTACCATCTGATTGTGGTGGCTTTTCACTAATAAATACAGCCCAGTGTACCTAATATTGTTTGATTAATATGTCTTATCCGATTGGACATTAGATATATTCCAAGTAGGAATCCCCATCAATTGGTGAAGAGATATTTCTGGCTAGTAAGGAATGTGGTAAAGGCATATAAATATGGTAGAGGTATGTGGCGCTGGAGAGCAAGTATGAGGAAAATGAGTGAAGATATAATTCATTCAGAGTAGCCTTCAGGAGATATAAATGAACTGGTTTGATGGGGGCGTTCCTGGAAATAGTCGAAATGACAATTGTATGGATTCTCTAAATTCGAAATATAATAAGGTAAAGTGGGGTGAGTGCAATCATGGGGTAACTGCAATAAGGAACCATCATTAATAAATTATGAGAAAATACGGTACCTTTATTGACTAATGCTTACAAGAAATGATATATTCTACCTAATGTTAATACATAGTTGACAACCCTGCGCAGCATCTGTAAAGTTCAGTACCGAAACGATCTTCGCGCTGTACAGGGTGGGCAAAATTGGTGCTACATGAACTAAAACTTTTTAACCCGAGGAGATAGAGAAAAATCAATGACACCTTATAGTCTCTTTTTTCGAAAAACTGATAATGCCATCAACTGCATTCCTCTATCTTCTTTTGTTTCCGAGTTATAGGCCAAAATTGAAATTTGGGCGATTTGAACTTTGGTCATTATCTCCGTTTCTGTTTATGCTAGGATGTTGAAATAAAAACATTATACAGGCACTTTTCTGATAGCAATCCAGTGGCGTACTCTGATTTTTTTTAAGAGGTTCATTTACTGAGTTATAACATAAAGTTGTGTTTTTTCTTATGGAAACAGTAAATTGAAATGACCTAGAAAGAATTGCCATTTTTTTCCCGTTTCAGAAATGTATCATATGTTATACATCGCCCTCAGATTCGTTAAGATATTATGAAAAATATGGTTTGTATATGGAATTCAAATTATTGAGGACTAAGTAGGCTGAATCATAGAATTATATGTCTCTACTTATGGTGTCATTATTATTTCACAGTTGAATCAATTGCTGTCCCACTATTCTCAGAGCACTATAAAGACAGGTATGCTAGATAGACCTGGCTCTATGGTTGATTGGGTCCAACCATAGACTCGAAAATTACAGGACTCGCAACATTTTCATCGCCATCTATCGAGGTGATTCACCAACATAAACAATGAATTATTTTAAATTTGACTATTAGATGCAGCGGCATTATTCTAACACGACGAACCTAACCTATTTCCGATGTTTTTCATGTGAGCATGCCGAAAAAAGTCACTACAAGATCTCTCATTCCGAAAATATGCTCATTCGATTATAGATTTCATTTCTTTCGATTACGAATTTCATTTCATTCGAAGGGATCTGTAATTTGCGAGTCTATGGTTGGACCCAAAATGGCGGTTTCTGGTATACTCCCCTTTATAGAGCCTTACTCTTCTAATTCGCTTAAATGGAACATGTTTCGAACAGAGATCGCACCATCAAGTGAATACTTGTCAACAACAACTGTCAGTTATTAAAATTTGAAGTGATAGTGGGGCAGCAAGTGATTGAACTGTGAAATAATAATTACACCATGCGTAGAGACACATAATTCTATGATTCAGCCTACTTAGTACTCAATAATTTGAATTCCATATACAAACCATATTTTTCATAATATCCTAACGAATTTGAGGACGATGTATAACATATGATACATTTCTGAAACGGAAAACAAATGGCGATTCTTTCTAAGTCATATCAAACTACTGTTTCTATAAGAAAAAACACAACTTTATCTTATAACTCAGCAAATGAACCTCTTAGAAAAAATCAGAGTACGCCACTGGATTGCCACAAGAAAAGTGCCTGAATAATGTTTTTATTTCAACATCCTAGCATAAACAGAAACGGAGATAATGACCAAAGTTGAAATCAATTTTGGCCTATAACTCGGAAACAAAAGAAGATAGAGAAATGCAGTTGATGGCATTATCAGTTTCTAGAAAAAAGAGGACTATAAGGTGTCATTCATTTTTCTCTATCTCTTCGGGTTAAAAGGTTTTAGTTCATGTAGCACCAATTTTGCCCATGCACCCTGTACATATCGGTCCGAAGTCAAGTGGGACGTAATTTTTTAGCTTGTGTGTAAATTGAAAATTTTTCACGGTGAGTATCTGTTTTGCTATTTTGGCCGGTTATGTATGATGTATTATTAATAAATGTAATGGGACTGATCAGTTTTACTTTGTATTTCAGGTATTGAAAGTATGATTACGCTACCCAACGAAAATTGTTAGTAGGGAAAGTGCAATCACAACTTGATGGGAAAGAGAAGTAAACTCATTAGTCATTAAAATCAAATTATTATGTATTCCCTGATGAAGACGACCTGTCAGTTGTGCACATGTGCACCAGGATCAAATAATGAAGGTATTTCGGTTACCTGTAACTGAAAAAAGAGGTCGTTATTATTTTAAAGAACAATATTGAACCAAATGCAAAAAGAATGCTATAAGAGAAATATTTGATTTGTTATTATATTATTTTTTTTGACGATTAATGAAGCAAATATGAAATTTATATGGTTTTTCATCACCTCTTAATAGATTGCACTTAACCCAAGATCTTATAATTAGAGTTTGACGTGAATAATGTTGCCTGATTGCACTTTCCCGTTTTTATGGGGAAATTGCAATCACTAAACTACAAAAATGTAAATTGATTTTTAATGTAGTTTAAAAGTGAAATGAAATTCAATTGGTGGTTTAAGGTATAGGTACTGTAATATCGTATTTTGTATACAAGCATGAATTAAAGTTAATGTTATAACGAGTTTTTATGAATTTCAAGGTATAAGAATCACTTTGCTTTTTTGTGATTGCACTTTTCCCACTTTACCTTATTCAATTTTCTATCAGAGAATTGGTGGCCAATAACTTGACAATTTCTGACATGACAATGACAGACGATAATACGGAACCCAAATTTTCAAAACCGTCTAGAAGGTCTTGGCATGGAAACTAAATCGTTTTCAGAAATGTAGTCAACACGTAAAAAAATGTCACACGAAACACAAAATTTCATGAACAATTCCAGGAAAAGCAAAGGTGGGTATTCAAAAGATGCTCATTATATACTTTATAAAGAAAATTATGGTGTAAGCACTGATTAGATTTTGTTCCGTTCTCTCCACTTCAGGTGCCGCTTTTCACAAATTATGATTTTTATTATTCATTTCAAATATTTGAATTTATTCTGGTGAACGTGTTGTGCTAATGGTCGATAATTTTTCTGAGCTTAATAATTCTTAGCATCCTGACTTCTATTCGTTCTGAGATAGACGCATAGAAACCCTGGTGTAACGACTCCGATCTAAAAATAGTGACCAAAAATTGAAGATCGAAACGGCATTCTAGATTGTAGATCGGGTCCTACTTCCGGAATAATCCGCAATATTTCACGGTCGTGACACTATTGCGGCAATGGAAATAGCGCGGCCCCTTACGGCAGAAATGGAAAGTAGGACCCCATCTCAGATTTTCGATCGACAAGAAAGTCTCGAACAAAATCTTATCAGTGCCTATAACTTCATTCACTTTTATAAAGTATCGCGGTGTGCCATGAAATTCTGACACATTTCACCGCGTATATTTTGAAAATGTTAGGTTATGGTCATTCCACTGTCAGATACGCCCACAACGTTGTCGTTTCTGCTGAAAAATCGTAGCAATTACGTATTTATCAAAATGTTCATTTACTCCGGGAAATTAATGAATTTGAGAAAATATTATGTGAATTCAGTAATTTCGAAGATCTGGCGAATGCTAAAGAAACTTTTTCTCTGTTAAAATTGGAAATATTTCACGTATATAAAAATGGTTGGAAGATTCAGTTATGCGTTTTACTTATACGGAAATCAAGAAACGAGTGTTGAAATTTTACGTTATTCACTTTGTGATAGTTCATTCGGAAAAAGAATAAAAGTACTCGAATAACCCAAAAAAGGTACGGAACAGACGAACCTATGGAATTCTCCACTTTTCAAAATTCCCAAGAAATACCTACAGAAGACATTCAAATACCTTTTTGCACAACTTGAAATACTGTGTCACCTTAAAGGAACTAACTCCATTTACAAAGTTAAAAAAGAGTAAATAAATAGAAAGTAGACTTGGCCATGTCGCTTGATTTTCACGAGTACCAACCTGCGTCAGTTTTAAGTGAAAGAACTTGATAAACCGAAATCATGGCTAACCGCGATACTTTATAAAAGTGAGTATACAACAGGTATTTTTCCATCTATGTATCTACGTTTGAAATTAAAGTAATTTTTTCGAAATTCGTCATTGAATTGCGTTTCAATCGAAATTCAGTTGAAGAATTCCAAGGAGTTTTCGACTATATAAAAATAATCAGAGAATCTTATCCAAATATTGCCTTGAGATAAAACATGAAATCAAATTCGGAAGATCTCGCAAATATTAAAAAAGTATATTGACCCCGACGTGATTTGAACACGCAACCTTCTGATCTGGAGTCAGACGCGCTACCGTTGCGCCACGGAGTCATGTGTTGATTTCAGTTTGGTTATTTGTATGAGACCGTCGTCAATAATATCTAAAGAGATTTTAAGGTGATACTTATTCAATCCGTGTTTATTCCAATACAACTCATAATAAATTGTGAAGTAATTAATTAAATTCCCGACAAACAATTTTCCTGCCGAATAATGCTACAATGAAATGTAGAGAATGAGAATTAATTTCTTTTCACAAATTATTAGGTACATATAAGTATTCTTTTGGTTGGTACAAATGTACGCGGGAAAATTATTGAATTTCCAAATCATGCTATGCTTTGACTAAAGTTACCTAACAATAACTTGGAAATTGACTCGTTCGACTTATAAACTCCCTGTATAGGTACCTACTTGTTCACATTGATGGAATCATATCAGATGGCGAACGACCGAACGTCATTAAAAATTGCGTTTATACAATTCTGCAGGCTGCTGAACGAAAGCAATGTGGGCTTTACTCGAAAATGTGAACAAACTTTTCGTAAAATAACAAATCTCATGTTTACTTGCTGACATTCTGAACCCCAACTCTGAGAATCGACATAAAATTAAAATAATATGAGACAGATTGGGAAATTAATTACGAATATTAAAAAAATGGTTCAAGATTCATGGGTAACAGGTTTATCTTTACGAGTTTCCATAAAGTATCTTTGAAATTTATGGGTTCGCTCCTTTATGTTCCCAACCATAAACTGCAACCGATACCCAAATACCAACATCAAACATAAAATCCTCTCGTTTATATAGTGATATGCCTCGGAAAGTGCAAGGGAAAATTGAGAAAATTCATTGATCCGAATTTAGATATATCGAACCCATAAAGTATTCCTCGAAAACTACAGAGTAATATCCCTTATTACTGTTTCTAGGACTTTTCCTTCAATCTTCTAATTTCAAGCTTATGCAATTTCCATTTTCAAATAGCCGCTAGAGTGAGTGGGGCGAAAAAAACTCTCAATGTGAATGACATAATCCGTCAATAGTTTCCCATTAAATTAATTTCGGAAATGAAATGATTTGCGGAGTTGTCTGCACGGTTTTGCTGTATATGCACAGGGTGTTTCTAAATTCGTGCGTAAAAATTCAGGAGGTATGAAATTAAAAGGTGGTGACTAAAATTTATTTTTTATTTTCTTCTCTTGTGATATTGATGTTGGGAAAAAATGAAGAATGGAAACTTGTTTCAAATAAAATAAAGATTCAAGTTATAATTTTATTTCATGAAACTCCATCTTGAAAAAAGGGTTTTGATATGAAACAAAATAAGGTTGCTAATTTCATTTCAACCCCTCATAATGTACCAGGAGTATTGAAAAAGTACTCGTGGTTATAGTCCTTCGCGAGAATTTCAAGTTTCTAGCTTTACTGAACTTTCAGAGAAATAAATGAATTCACCACCTTTTAAGGGTGTATCATACTCAGAATTGTATGGTACCCCGTTTACATTCCCTCTGCTAACACTTAGATTTGGAGCGGGAAACTCTGTTCCTTGTCGCCATTTCTTCACATCGTGCCATATGCCATGTATTGTTTGATTTAAGAAAACAGTAGATATGTAATTCTCTCTTTCAAAAGAATATATATAAGGGAGATATCTTAGAAAGGGATGAGCTTAGGAAATTTTGTTATAGGAAAGACCCACCTTAATTTCAAACGAGCAATCACCTCTTGAATTTTTCCGCATGAATTAAGGAACAACCTGTATATATATGTATATATTCAGCATTACTGCGAAGTCTCTTCAGGCATCTTACAGTATACGAATAGTACATGTTAAATGAAAAATTTTCAACCGTGACATAAAATAATATGTTGAAGCAATATTCATAATTAACGCATGCTCGATGGCAAAGATAAAATATACGTTTTCCGAGATCCTCATTCATTAATTCCTGATAATAATATAATGAGCAATATGGTGTGTTCGATTGGTTGTTCATGGGAGAGTCTTATGGATTTAGATTCTAATCTGCACAGTGAAGACTAAGCTTAATGTCCGTATATATTCTCACGAGGTGTTCTCTAATACATCGAGGTCATAGGTGATTTTTATGGAGAATTATTAAAATTAGTAGAGATTCGTTATATGAAAACGTTATCTCGCTGATCTAGTGCGTGGGCTATCGATCTTTCGAAAAATGCACCTAATTTTGGACCTACACCAGTGTACTTCTAGTGAAATTTTATTGTCATTTATTGTACATCGATTATTTTTACATTGTCTATAGTTATGGGTATTGCTTGAAAGTAATTTCTTGTGGAAGGGCAAATGAATATTTAAGCTTGTCAGTAACTTTTTGCATTTTCGAAAAAAATCCCCCATAATGTCATAACAGAAATTTTTGGAATTTTTAACCAGACAAACATTATACAGGAATACACAGGGTGAGTCTTTGACTAGTACATATATTTTAACTGTGGTTCATTCCTCTCATCAAACGAGACATTTTTTTTGTTCACTAAGTTTCAAAATTTGGTTTCGTTTGAAAGATAAGGGGTGTCGAAAATCCATGAGAAAAACACTTTTCTTTCCATATCTTCGGAACCGTCATTTCGAACGAACCGAATTTTTGTTGAGTGTTTACTCTATTCATGGTGCATATTCTCGATCAACACAACACTTATTTAATATTTTTACTGGTATTAGCGTAGCCGACTCATAAATCCACGCAAAAATACTACGGTTCATATTTTCGAAAAATCGATCATTTAAGAAAATGAAAGTATTTTTCTCAATGAAACGCGTTATTTATGAGTTATTCCTAATTATGTCCTCCAAAATCTGACGTAAAAATCATCAAATTCGAAAATAATCTGGATACCTACTTTTTTGTATTTTGAACATCATCGATTCGCAGAAAATTTATTAACTCTCTGATTGCACTACAAGTTAACAATGTTTTCAGCATGTTTATCAACTCGAGACTAAAATCTTCCAACCTTGAAGGTTTTTCGCCATTTTGAATTTTTTCCATAATTCTTCACCAGAAAGCGTTATTTCAAATGTCAAGCATAACTTACCATAGTTATCAGAATATTGCTTAAAGTTGACATGTAACACCCTGTATCTCGCTTATGTTTTGTAGTCATAATGCAAAAATGACTTCATCGATGTCATCTACACGGCTATATTTAATAATCAGTACCTATATGTAGATTTATTTTTATTTTCTTACACAAATATAACATTCTTACAATATTTCATTATACACATTTCACAGCATCAATATAAACCGAGAAAATACAAAAGGCCTTAATAATTGCAGTAATCTGAAACCAGAAACTGTTCAGGTCTCAATTTCGTTCGGAAAACTTGGGCATTATTTAATGAAATGTGAATCATCAGGAGGAAGAAATGGAAAAGTGGAATGAAATTAGAAAATTAAGGAAATTTGAAAGTTAGCTGTTCATCTGAACGTAGTAAGTTCTGGGATTGTAATAGTATATTCTAAAACAAAACTAGTTGCAGAATAGGCCCCTATTCCAATACGAATGCGAAATTCGGGAACGAGCGACGAAGGAGCGAGTTTTCGAACGCATTCTGCATTCTGCAACGAGAATAAGACGATATTTTCTCTATTTCAGTCAAATTTCCTGAAATACACACAATCAAACTTATATGGAATCACCCTGTTATTTGTAAAAAACGAATTTTAATTAAAAAAAGTGAAAAGTGAAGAGCAGTTTTCCCAAAACAAGTTTATTACAAAAATAATATAAATTATTAAAAGATTATTTTTATAATAGAACAGAAAATTAAAAGTGTAAATTTCTCTAAAAATAATTTTTATGTAACTGAGAATTGAACAACAAATAAAACGATTTTAACAAATCATTAATCAGTATTACCACCCCTGGCATTGATACAAGCTTGAATTCGACGAGGCATGCTTTCTATCAAGTTGTTAATTTCTTCTTCTGTAACATTTGATTATTCGTCTAAAGCCGCTTGTATAAGTTGCTCTGCGTTACCAGGATTATTTTGACGAGCTCTAATTTTTCTTTTGATCCTATCCCACAAGTGCTCGATAGGATTAAGGTCCGGTGAACAAGAGGGCCACTCTAAAACAGTCACACCTTCTGTTTCGAAAATTTTTTTTGCAACTCTGCTGGTATGTGGAGGTGCATTATCCTGCATAAATAGGAGATAATCTCCAAAAGTACCTCGCCAGAGCTTCACTACAGGTTGTAGCACTAGATAAACATACCTAGGCCCTGTCAGAGATTGTCTAATGGGAATTAAAGGAGTTTTCTCACCAAACATAATTCCGCCCCAAAACATTACAGTACCTCCTTTGTATTTAGGGATCGGTCTTGCAGCTTGGAGCCTAGCTTGCCTCCCTCTACCTCTTAAAATGCGAACACGCCGGTCGTCTGATCGTAGGCCAATTCTGGTCTCATCCGAAAATAAGACATTTTTCCAATCTTCAATAGTCCAATTTTCATGCTCTGAACACCAATTAAAACGGTCAACTTTATTTTGCCTTGATAGTTCTGGAACTCTTAACGCTCTTCTCTTGAATAATTCCCGAGCGCGAAGTCTTTTTCTGATAGTTTCGACAGAAACACTAACACCTGTAGCTTGCAAAAATTGCCTTTGAAGCTCTGAATGAGATACTGCGGGATTTCTTCGTGCTGTTTGGGCTAAAAAGCGATCCTGCCTTTCTGTAGTTACTCTTCCACGACTTCGTCTCGGCCTATTCTTTAGGGTTCCTAACTCCAGAAACCTTGCATAGGTTTCTGAAACAACCCCTTGTGTAACCCCCACCGTTCTTGCAATCTGTCTTTGTGACATACCTTGTTCTGCCATAGTAATAATTCTTCCTCTCTGGACTTCCGATAACCCCACATAAGGCATTTTTTTTAAACTTCGCAAAAAAACAAATTATAAATTCATTGCGACGTTCGAACGAAATGGTAAAATCGACACTGCAAAGCCAAATCTTATCAAGTGCTTATGAACCTAACTGTTTTTGTGAGTGAACACATGACCTTTTTTTTGCTTCTAACGAAAAAGATATCAAAATAATATTTCATCCTAATACTGGGTGATTCCATATAAGTTTGGTTGTGTGTACTGTTGAAATTCAATGAAAATTCAGATTATACATCCTAGTGACTTTTTTATTGTATCTTGGCCGTTGGTGTACTGACGAAAATTGACATTTCCAACTTGACGTGTGTTGAAAATTGATAAGATCGGAATTCATTGTTGACAACCGCGAAACGAAAAATATTACTAAAAACAGTGCTGTAATGAGTTCATTAAGGCACTGTTTTAGTACTGTAATGAACTCATTACTATACTGAAATAGAGAAAAGCTGTTTCTTGAATGTTTGTCCAGTTCATGTTGAAACACCCTGTATATGACCTATTATTGGCCATCAACAAAATTCACCCTGCAGCCAGGAAAAGTGCAGAAATAAATCAATTATCCAGTCGAGTCCAGCAGCTAATGCTCCCCTGCATTCATTAATATCAATGAAGAAAGACATAACTCAAAGATTTCAGAAACGGCTATCTCCCGAAATTACATCCTTCACCCACTATTTCCCCCAACACTGAACGCGCCGAACTCGACCACATAAAACTTGAATTTCAGCAACCGTAGCAGATGCCCACCTGTGCCTTCCTTCGAAAAACCTAACCAGAAACTCGGCCTGACAAGGTCGGATGAATTATTGAAAATTTGTAGTAATTATTTCTGGATTTATGTCACAGGTATTTGGACCATCTCCAGCCATCCGGCCACTAACAACCTGTTTATAATATACGATCTTCTACAAGCAGGACAGTAATATAAAACGAAAACTCATAAGGCGCACGCTCAGCGGGACACCAATGAAGAATTGAAATGACCTAGGTGGATTATAATGCTTCCACCATAAAATGAGAATTTAAGTTAACCACTGTATTCTTATGGAGTTTATTGTCTCCTGGACGCTCCACGGTATTCGAGGATATTTGCTGTTCTTCGCGAAGATAGTTATCTGGGGACTCAGCTCGAAAATTGAATCTTAGGTATCTAAAAAAGCTTTTATCGGAGTTGCTGACGCAGTAAAATCAATTGGAAATTCAACTGATTAATTATTTTTCAATTATGGTTCATAAATCTATTATTTCTTTCATCACTACACATATACAGGGAGACAGAGTTTCTTCAGAGGTGTTCATCTGTCCTCGTGTATCATACGCAGAACTGTATGGCACCCCGTTTACATTACCTCTTCCAACACCTAGATTTGGAGCGGGAAACAGATTATTCTTCTTTTGTTCAATCTGATCCTTGTCACCATTTATTCACACGTGCCATTTACTTTGAGACGATGGTACCTACCTAATGAAATTTGTAACCGAATGGAAGTCGACCATTACAGTTTTTTCGGTGACAAATTTCATCAGGCACCGTCGTCTCAAAGTAAATGAGCCATGACAAAGTACACATACTGAAAACCTTTTTGAACTAATTTTTCAAGAAAATTTTTTTTTTCTAGAAATTTCTGCACGCCTGAAAAGAAGATACAAGACCCTGCCAAAAAAGTACCACATGACCCACTTTCCCTATTCAAAAAATGTAGGGGGTTGATGGGGATGGCACAGGGCGCAACAAAAATCCTTCAAAAATGCATACAAATTTGGTAAAAGTGAAACAAAAATTGACCTGTTTCGAAATTTGTTGCCAAATATACTGCTCCACAAGAGTTAGGGATATCGTATTCAATCTTTTTTAAAAGTATGTAATCTTTAAAACTCAATAACAACTTGAATCGATCCAATAAAAATCAGTATGAGACAATTCGTCAATCTGTTCGCCTTTTTTCTGAAGTTTGGTTCTTTGCATATGCTTCATGAATGTTCTTATTTTGAAATTAAGTCAGTTTATCAACGGCTTCGATTTGAAACGAGTTTTCTGAAAATGCCAAGACGTAAATTAAAAAACGCTGAGGCTAATAGGGCTATCGGGATGCTACAGGGTGGCCTAACTCAGGTTGTTGTAGCGGAAAGGCTCCAAGTTAGCAAAAGTGTGATATCTCGACTTTGGAATAGGTTCAGGGAGACAGGTTCCGTGTTGGAAAGACCAAGGCTTGGTGGGCGACGAAAAATAACACCTGCTCAGGATCGTTTCATCACCGTTTCGGCGAGAAGAAACCCTACGCATCTACGTGTAGAATGCTACGGAATACTCTTCAAAATGCAGATAGGGTCCAAGGACGTTTGAGAGAGGTAATCTAGGTTCTAGACGTCCATTACGAGGAGTTCCACGTGACCATAAGCGTCAAAGACTGGAATGGGCAAGGCAACATATCAATAGGAACGATCAATGGCGTAGTGTCCTTTTCACTGATGAATCCAGATATGGACGATTTTCAGATTCTCGAAGAATAAGGGTATGGGCAATTCCACGCATACCCCGTAATCGTTGCTATGTCCAAGAAGTCCATCCATTCCGAGGGGATAGTGTTATGGTATGGGCCGGGATATGTTTCAACGGGCGCACAGATCTACACATTTGTCCTGGGAATATGACCGCCTCACACTATAGGGAGCATATCATTGACAATGTTGAGCCAAATTTTCACGCTGCTATTGGTGAAACTTTTCAATTTCTAGACGAAAACGCTGGACCGCACCCATAGTTGAGAATGCGCTCGAGGAGCTTGGTATTCCACATTTACCAATACCTCCGCACTCACCAGATTTGAATTGCATAGAACATGCATGGGATATGCTCCGAAGAAGATTAGATAATCATCAACCTACCCCAGAATCCTAAAATGATCTGAAAGAGCTTCTGCCCCGTTTTTGGAACCAAAGATGACAAGCTGTTATTGATGCCCGTGGAGGCCATACATTGTATTGATAGACTTAAAATGCTTGAATTCTCTGGGAATAAAATTTCGTTATTTTACCCAATTTTTCTTAACCACCCTGTATTCGCTGCATACCTACGGGCTAAAATTAATTTGCAACTTGAGATCATATTAATATGAATTTTCATCCTTTCAAAAAACTTATTTTAACTATATTTTTTTGCAATGTCAGTCAATATCCCTAATTCAGGTGGAGCAGTTTATTTTTGTTCTGAGAAAATGAATTTGTTCCATAATTTTGAGGTGCACTGTATTGTTTGATTTAAAATAAAAGAGTGTATTGCCCCCAAGAATATTTAAATTTTTTTTTTAATTTAGTAAATTTGAATAATAACTGGTATTCAAAATGACTAAACTTATTTTTATTCATTCATAATTGGATATTCCCTCGACTGCATTTGTTTCAAAATGAAATTTTATCGAAAAAATCCCTTTTCCAAGATATCATGGCCATGGCGGAATATTAAAAATCCCTTACAAAACCTTTGTATTGTTATCAGTTTGAATGAACTCCGGATACGGGGATATGGCAATGTTTCCACGAAACTCTTGAAAAGTCAGCCAACCCTTTCAGTGAGAATCCAGCTGTATACGCAAATTGTCTGGCAGCACCAGACTACATAAGTAACACTCATGATGCAGTCGAAATAAATTTGAGCAAAATGTGTTATTATACCGTAATATATCAAATGTGAGATTGGGATAACAACTGCATCTACCCCAATTAAGAAATAAATTGTATCCCTGTTAGTATGACTGAAACTCAATATAGCGGTCTGTAATACAGTTTCGATTACCCGTTACAAGATATGGGACGACTTGCAAATAAATTATCTGCAAAATTACAAGTCATGAATGATGATTAAAACCAAACAGTTTAGCTGCTGTGTACTTTTGGTTATAGACGGAGAAAGAATAACGAGTTCATTTCTGAATTGGATGCATGAAGGTGTGGTGCCTTGGGAAAAGGAATAAAAAAAATGTAGGGGAAGCGTTCAAGATGTCCGTATCGTTAATGAAATCGAGAATAACGAAATGAATACATATTTGATCAATATGAATTGCTCGGCGCTTTTCGACGTTGCTCCATCTTATATACTTACTAGAAGTATTTACTTTTTCTATATTTGTTTTGGTTGCGACCGCTTTTCGGGATTCTAGTCCTGGATTTTGTGTTATTTTATTACTTCATCACTTCATGCTCTGGTTCCCACGAGAGGAATATCCTGTAATGTTCAGAGAACATCGTGAGAATCAAAGGAAATTAGGTAGGAATTGCTGTTCTTCCTCAATTTCTGTAGGTTATATGCCTCGGGGAACATCTCCCTAGGCACTGGGTTCCAGAGCCTTGAAATTCGTTGGATGCACCAGTCTTTGAAAAGAGATCTTCTACAGGTTTCCAAAGTGACCACGAAGTGGTCTGAGGACTGAACTTGTCGGGTTTATCTCGAAGGGACTGCAGCAGGAGGGACGATTGTCGATGACTCAGAAGAGCAACGACCTGCTCCTGGCACGAAACAGAAGCCCAAGTTTCTGGGATGCACTTTCAACTATTGACCTTACATGACTTTTCCAAGGAAGGTTTTTGCCAACAGTAACACCAAGCAATCAACTATTTGGACAGCAGATCAACCACTAGAACAGTGGTTGATGCGTTTGTCTCGGACCCGAAAAGTCCGAGTTCAATCCCTAGGCTAGAAAGGAAATATTTTAGTCAGACGGTAGTGGGCCACCATTTCACAACTGATTCTCCTAACTCGCACAATCTACAAGCTTTTGAGGGATCTCCTCGTGAGACCTAGGAGTTATCAGCAAAATAATAATCAATTATCATAATCAATAATCTTAATCAATAATTCTAATCAATATTCATATTCAATAATCATAATCAATAATCATAATAAATAATCATATTCAATAATCATAATCAATAATAAAAATCAATAATCATAATCATAATCATAATCAATAATCATAATCAATAATAAAAATCAATAATCATAATCATAATCAATAATCACAATCAATAATCATAATTAATATGCACCTTGAAGGAAGATCCATCTTTAAGATAGATCAACCTCTGAGGTAGATTCAATTTTAGTTCAGATTGGCATTTTTCAATTCAATCAATGAATTGGTTAGAAATTGGCAATTGTGAAAAAAAAGAAAACGAAATTACAGCACATGATAAAAGAATTCGTTCAATGATAACTGACCATTAAATCCACTTTCAAAGTAGATTCGCATTTCATGTGAATTGTATTTCACAGAGATTTTAAAAAATGCTTTCATCAACAAAACTGAAAAGATTACAAAACGAGAAGAAAAATCCTCCGAGTGTCCAGTAGCTCGACCAAATAGTACCCAGCGTATTGATATATTATAGCGCTCTATTTGTCTGCAAACGCTGGCTTCGTATCGCAATAATTGTTTACTTCCATATACAAAGTTCTAAAAATGGTGTCTCGAAAATTATAGATAAGCTGAGAATCCTGTCCACATATTAAACATCTCCCAATTTTTAAGTATTTAGTGTTTTTAAATTACCTTCCGAACTTTTCAAATTTCCCTCAATGGATTACGATCATAATATTCCGACAAAGAAATTCTCAACTTTATATTATTTCGTTGAAGTGAATATTTCATTTCCAACCATGAATGTTGGCTGTTTGAATTTAATTCAAATGAAAGTATAAATCACTCAAATACTTTCTATTCCAGATATCGCAGTGTTTTTCAAAGATCTTCGAATAAATTTCAGACTGGGGTATATTTTCATTTGTGTCCTATAGGTGAATATTTTGTTAAAGTTTTACACCATCAAAAACATTCAGATTTATTTTCAAAATGCGTGTATGTTTTCAAACTACAATTAAAACTCCGAGGTGTATTACAGAAATGGATTTCCTGAAACAATGCGATGAAAGTCCAACTTGGTATGCATTAATGGGAGCAGAAGTAATTTTCAGGGTAGATTCATCAGATTAATCAGTGCCAAATTTGAGTTAATAACAGACGAGGCTGCGACGCACAGAGATTCCAATAAGCATTAAATATTGTACCGTGTGCGACACATAATGCCTTGTGAGAATGAAAATTATAAAAACTATTTTTCGAAACTTTTAAACTCTAGTGCAAAAAATATGTTTATTTTGGATGCACGTTTATTCGAGTCAGACATGCCGCGAAGTCATCTGAAAACTTTGTTTTCGACACGTAACATCTCATGGTCGCACCATGCTGAAATGGTCCTGGAATCGGTATTCCTTCTCCATACTGACCCATAAAAAAATTCCTGTTTTGGAATAGTACTCCGTCCGGAATTTCTGATGAACCAACTAACATACGAATTTACTCCTGAGGAATATAAAGTGCACGACATCTGAAAACAGACCGTTTTACTTTGTAGTGCCAGGAAAGCGTGTGTGGTCCATGACGCCAAGCTCACTTAATTGTAAAAAAATTGCGACACCTCTGCCCATTCCTCTGGTACTTCTTGCGTTAGTCCGGTGGTATTTTAATTGTGAAAGAATTAATTAGGCAATATATTAGAGCTAACTATTGTGTCTTCGTGGACGATGTTGTCGAAGTGGGGCCGGAACGACTCTTTTTGAGTTGATCTATAAGAATTAAATGGTAACTGCTTGAAGAGACTCAATCATCGATCTGTCCATAGGGAAAGGACTACGAAATCCAAACAACAATTAAAGAACTCGTTCAGTGGTTGTGTTTGTGTTCTTTTTTGTTTCTAAACAGACCTGATTGATTCGTTGGATTTCAATGATGGACAATGGAATTTACTTCAATATGGAAATTTCGATTTTGATCCCCTCAAAGAAATTCAGAGGTAGTCTTGAGGTACTTTTTCTCTCTTATATCTTTTTGAAAACTTCAAGTGACCTCTGCATCTTCTGAAGATGACGTCTTTCAATCAAACCTTGAACTCGTTCAAATAACTGACAATATGTCAATATTCTATTATAAAGGGTTTTCCAATAAAAGGTGTTATTTGGAATAGCCCGCTATGTTGGTAGATGTCAGTTGTCAAGCTGTCATTTTTTGACATTTGACAAGTACAGGGTTGTCAGATTTCGCTGGTTTAGTACTACAACTCCTGAACTATAAGATATAGAGAAAAAGTAATATACATGTCATGTTCTCTTTTTTCGAGAAACCGAAATTGCTAAAAACCCCAAGTTGCTACGGCGTCTAGTTTCCGAGCTACAGGGCGATTTTGGTATTTGGCCAATTATTATAATTGACTATAACTTCCAGGATCTACGCTCTCGAAATTAACACATCTTTAGGGCACTTCTTTTACTGCTTTTCAGCGGTGCTATTGGATTTTTTGTATCTGCTCAAATTTCGGAGCTATAACAAAAAAATTTTTTTCAAATGGAAACCATAATGGAAAATGATATTTCCAAATTGATCTTTCTTCAACGATTTCGAAAATATATACAGGGTGAGTCTTTGACTTGTACATATATTTTAACTGTAGATTTCTCTCATCAAACGAAACACTTTCTTCCTATACCATTTTTCAAAATTCGGTTTCGTTTGGATGATACAGGGTGTCGAAAATCCATGAAAAAAACACTTTTCTGTTTATATCTTCGGAACCGTTATTTCAAATGAACTGAGTTTTGGTGGAGTATTCACTCCCTTTATAATGCATATTTCCAAATCAAAACTCATTAAATATTCCTCCCGGTATAGAAGTTACAGCGTAGCCAACTTATGAATCTACAAAAAAATACTATAAAACCACTTGAAAAAGATAAACGGTTCATATTTTCGAAAGAACCAATCGGTTTAGAAAATGAAAGTACTCCTAAGTTTTTTTCGATAAAACGCGTTGTTTTCGAATTATTCCAAATTTTACCCGATAAAATTTGACGAAAAAATCAAAAATCATAGGAAAAATCTAGATACAACCCTGGCGTTTCAATATCACAGAATGGCTTAAATCAATAAACTCTATACAAGGTAACAATGTTGTCAGAATGTTTATCAACTTCGTCAAGACTAAAAAATTCGTTTATTACTGATGAATATTCCATACAAATCACGTATTAAATTGAAATTAATGAAAAATACTATGATAGCTACCTGATAATCTGTGGCGATGTTTTTTCTATCTAAACAATATCCTCTTGGAATTTTATAAACTCACTACATGGTTATTATCACATTATTTAATTCACTTTCACTGATAATCTTTTCACATCAACTTTTCCGTTTTCGCATTATTCACTGTGAATAAACAATAACAAATCGACAAATCTCCATCAAGCGGCTTCACGCATGCTTACTTCAACAACCACAGACCGTGTTCCACTGTTCGGTTCACGGCACAACGGTTGCGCATTAAGATCGTAGCGCTCTATCGGCGAGAATCAGAACATTTCCAAAGAGGCACGAAGACGCCATCAGCCAAAAGTAAACAAAACTAGTGGCTTTGCGTTAGTTCATCCACGGCCTTCTCTAGACAAGCCTTGTCTAGAGAAGGCCGTGGTTCATCCGTTAATGATAGAGGACCTATTGCTTCCTTGTGGAGAAAATCAACACAATCTGGCATCGTCTGCTCAAACGTTCTATGCTCTAGTGTTCATAGAATATGGTTCGATGGGTTAGGTTAGGCCATTGACCTCTAATCATTTGACCTAATTTCATGGAGTTATGTTCGATTAGTGTAAAAACAATTCTTTTTGAGATAGTTTTGGGAGAAAGAGGAAAATATGAGCAAGTTATTAGTGTTTACAAAATAATCTTCAGGAAAATCGAAGAAGGAACTTAATTCGATAGAAGACATATGACTTTTCAATTGCAGAAATAATCCTTCTAAAATAACTGTTTTTGTTAAGAAATATCGTGTTTCAAACATTCTTATTCGAATAAGGTTAGTATTTGAGTATTTCCTAAATGTATCAACTCAATTTCTATCGAGAAATATGAACTTTGCATCAATTCAAGAGAATTTTATCAGGAACGTAATGAGCCCAATTTTTTTTTTAAAATGGCTATATCTTTTTAACAGAGCCGAATTCGGAAAAATGGAAAATGAAAAAAAAGGTTTCTTTTGACCTCAAGAATCCTCAGTTAAAATATATGTACACAGCGGCGGCCTTACCCATTGCGAGGCTCCGGGCGGCAGGTCTTTGCGAGGCCCTTTGTCTTTCGTGAAAAGTATGTGATTCGAAATTAAGTCGAGTCTTTTGGTATTTTGTCATGTTTGACGAAAACTGCCCGAGTTTTACAAATAAATAAATTTTGTGTTTTACAATATTTTACTTAGAAAGATTCACAAATTCAACAAATTCGGAGAAGATTAATTTTAAAATTGATATAAAATTTCAAAATTGATGTTTGCGGTTTTTTCTCAAACTAAAATCTTTAATAAGAGCACAATAATCCAACGAATGAGCTATGTCATTTTCTATTGAAAGAAAAGCAAATGCTGAAAGCCGATCTTGTGCCATCGAATTTCTCAAATGAGATCATTTTAAGCCTCGGAAAACTCCTTTCAGCAGGCGCAACTTTAAAAGGTGTGGTGGCAATAATTCTCAGGAAAATTTCGATAGTTATTTTTTTTTCTCTTATGTATTTCAGCACCGAGATAATATCGTCGTTTCTGTCATACACACTGATGATATTCAGTTCTTCGTATAATTCATCTCCATCAATATCACATGATTCTCCTACTGTCATGAACATTTGCAAGTCGCTGCATTGCTTCAGAAGTTCACTATTATTGATTTACTTTAATTTTTTTTATTATATGAAACCAAATATGCTCTCATGCTGTTTAAGTGCCAGAAACCTAGTATGGCAGCTTGTGCGCAAATTATCGATAATGACATAAAAATAATTAATTTTGAAAATCTCTTCCGCATTCAATTCATCAGCTTCATCTCCCCCTTCATAATCAAAATGCATTTTTTTACAACGTCTTCTAACTTCTTTAAACTTTCTTTCAATATCATATTCCTCAGTTATTTCTGTCGCTGTTACAAGGGATGACAAAGAGAGTGTACAACTTTTGTAGCAACTCAAAAAAAGATTTTGCTTGCAAATTCACAATAAATCCCTCAAAAATTCAATTGCATGCTATAGCTCGTGAAATTACTATAATTATAATTATGAATTCCACGTTATAGCTTGTAGTTTTACCCCCATTTTTACAGTCAAAAAGATAAATACAAATGAAAATTCATTCAGACTGTCCTTTCTCTTGCTTTCCTTACTGCCTCATCCTGAATTGATTGCCAGCGGCTTGAAAATGTTTCTTACTGAAGGGTTTTCCAATAAGAGGTGTTATTTTGACATTCAAAGAAAAATTCCATTTTTTTAGATAAACGATCGGATGTTTATTTCATTATAAAGAGGAAGATATGCCGTTAATAATGGAAAATAACATCATACTGTTAAAGTGCCAGAAACCTAGGGTGGCAGCTTGTGCGCAAATTGTCGACAATGACATAAAAATAATTAATCTTGAAAATCTCTTCCACATTCAATTCTTTAGCTTCATCTTCCCCTTCATAATCAAAATGCATTTTGTCACAACGTCTTCTAACTTCTTTAAACTTTCTTTCAATATCATTTTCCTCAGCTATTTCTGTCGCTGTTACAAGGGATGACAAAGAGAGTGTTCAACTTTTGTAGCAACTCAAAAAAAGATTTTGCTTGGGCACAAAATGATGCTGCATCTCCTAAGATGAGATTCCAGCTATGACTCCCACAAGGTAAAAAATAAGCAAGTGGATTAATTTCAAGAATACATTTTTGGACACCACTTCGTAGCATGTAGTACGACTGTTCGCAGCACAACGCCAGTCGATAGAGTTGGCCCGAACTTATCGCGAAATCATACTTCTTGAACAATTCGAATGAAAATTTTCACTGTGAAGAAAATTTGCTTGGGTTCTTGCGCGAGGCCCCTCCAAGAGCGAGGCCCCGGGCGATTGCCCCGTTCGCCACCCCCTAAGGCCGCCCCTGTATGTACAAGTCAAAGACTCACCCTGTATCATGATATACTTCCGAATTCACTATTATACATATATCGAAAATTGCGAAAAAGTGTTTTTTCGAGTTGTATCGAAATCTGACCACACTGTACGCTTCAACAACGCATTGAAATTATTATAAATTTACTATAAAAATGGTGAAAATTTGACAGAGTACGGTTCGTGAAACTTGAATATTTTTGGTTCGTTGTGAAGCACCTTGTCGAACCGAAATACAGAAATTGGTGAAAATATTTGAGCTGATTGGACAAAATAGTGATGTGAAGAATAAAACCCGTGCACGTCGTTCAAAGAACAGCCAGGAATATTGCTGCTGTAGCCGAAAGTGTTGAGAAAACCCAGGTTTTCTATGATCAGGATATGAATAAGTCGGAGTTGGAGCGATATCAGTCTGAGGTAGTGCTATAGTCCGTTCAAATATAAGAAGGAGCTTTGTAAACAAACAGAATCGACTGGTTTGCGCACAATAAAGCTCCTATTCGTCAAACGGTCATAACCACGCTCCCTTTTAACGCCCTAAAAGATTGCCAGGATCGTACTCGGAACGGACTGTAGATGTTACTGGGTAGAAATCAATAATTTGAGTCAGCAATTCCCACATTAGAACTTTTTTCCTCAGAAACTCTAGTACAAAATTTCTGTTATGATTTGCAACTGTTATAAACATTTGATATCCGACGTACCCTATTTTTTATTTTGTTTTGTTTCTATCTACTAATAAATAATTATCTACTAAATAATTTCTTTTTCGGATGCTCGAGATTGCGGCAAGGTAATTCCAGGAACCACCAGAGTTTTAGAGATTTGAGTCGGAATCTTGCAGGATTCCGCCGATTCCGGGAAACACCAGATTTGGGTCCTTCTCCCTATAATGGGTGAAAGCGATCTTGATTTGCATAAATATCGAAGTTTTCAATTGACAAGACTCGTAAAAGATCTCTGTTCAAATTTATAATGGTCATTTATTTGTAATATCCGAAATATATTTAGTTTCGGTCCAAAATTTTATATTATTTTGTACGAAACTCTTTGTCGGCTGCTCAAGGTTCCGACAAGGTAATTCCGGGAAACACCAGATTTGGGTTCTTTTCCTTGATGGGTTAAAGCCATCTTGATTTGCATAAATATCGAAGTTTTCAATTGACATGACCAGTTAAAATACCTAGAGCTACTGTGAAGGTCTAGCTGTTCAAAGTGTTCATAGATTTTTTTGTGAAAATTGTATTGTGTTGGAAAAACTTTTGACAAAGCGTATATAGTGTTTATAGAACAATGTCGAATTCGGAAACGGATACTGCATCTGAGTATGATATGTGGGGACCACCACGAAAAAGGTCCAAAAGGTCCATTTCTCTGCTGAAGAGAAAGGGATAATTTTGAACATTTTTCGAAAAGAATTGGAAGAACATCCTGATTTATCGAAAAGAGACTTAGTAGGAATGGTTTCAAAATCCTCAGAGGTGAGTGATTCAGCTGTATTCAGAATTTTCAGAGAATATGAAGAGAATAAAACATTGACGCCACCTAAGAGGAGAGCCCAGTCGTTAAAAATAATCGATTCGGTTGACGATTTCGATATGAACCTTATCAGAAGAATTGTCCACGGTTTTTTTTCCGGAATGAAATCCCAACGATTTCTAAAGTTCTAGAAATCGTGAATGATGACGACAGTTTGCCAAATTCCAAAAGAACAACGTTCTATAAATTATTGAAAAAAATGGAATTCAAGTTCAGTTAAAACTGAACGATTGTGTGAAATCTCCTCGATTTGACTCTGGAAGGAAAGAAACTTTACGAAGGCCCTCCTACCGCTGCGCCAAACCTGTTATTATTGCTCCTTCTTACATTTGAACCGAGTATAAATAATTATTGTCATTCAAATTGCCCTCAATGAAAAAGGGGCCTATGATATAATTTCGAAAATTTTCTGTCCAAACATTGGACATTGTGAGGTAAAAGTATATCGAACGTAAAATTAACGTTTGGTTGAATATCGGATTCCAAACTCAACCTGTATTACACGTTTGTGTTTTTAGGTTGTCATTTTAATTTCTAGATAACAATAAATTGTTACATTTCCAATAGTGAACATAAATTCATCAACATTTACATCGACTTCGTAACGGAACCTTCATCCTGCGCAAACCATCCGAACCAAACCATAAATCCAATTAACACTCTTCAAAATCGTCGAAATGCCGTCAACAAGAAACATCTCCCAGGTAATTGAAGTACAAACAAGAAAGAGAAATGAAGATGTATCAAGAGAAGATATTGCATTGTATGGCATGAATTTGTGGGGCTCGAATTGACTTCATATTTCTATTTTGCTCGCCCTGGGCGCTGTATTTGGAATTGCAGGTGTCAAGCCGGAGATATGAGAGAGATGTGGGAGTGGCTGAGAGCAGGTCACTGACGGGTGAAAGTGTACGTAGAGGAGAATATATGGATATTAGCATCGTCCGGACTTGTATGCAAACGATGGGTTCATTTTTAGACCATAGAAAGAGGAGACAATGCAACTAATTCATAAATTCGGGAATTGGTGAAGCCAAAATTTAGTCAGTTTTCAATGGGTTGTACGAAGAAGCATAAAGGATAGCAATATCATTAGATGCTGCTGTGACAACATTGCAGAATCCAACTTTGAAAGGTCAAGTGGCGTGGTATTATCGGTATTGAAGAATGGAAATGAAATTACAAGTGAATTAACTCTTTTTAACGAATTCATACAATGTTCCCAACATTTAAACAGATTCTGAGTTAGGTAAACAGAGTCAGCTCAATTCAAATGGATGTTATTCCTCTCAATATCAGAAGTTAATCTGAATAGTGAAATTCTGAAAATCGAAGAATCTACGCCACTGTAACTTAGAATGATAATGGTAGATCATACCATTGTAAACTCAAATCAGGATTCAAATAGTCCAATTTACCACAAACAACACACATACGAACCATTTTTTCAACGTATTTTGCTAATTATATTCCGAAATAAATCCAAATTTCAGTTTTCAAAAGCGATATCGTGATAAAAACGTCATCAGTGACATAAAATTGTAATAAAGGTACGAAATTAATGAGAGAAGAAACAAATATACTCCATTCACAATTATAAAATCACAACTCTGGCCATGGAAATTTGACACATTCCACTCTGTATCGAAGTTATGACGTTTTTCAAAATATTTTTATGTTCCAAGTCAACACTATGTTGCCCTTTCTATATTCTTAGCGTATTTCTCAGAATGTATATTTCATTTTGGAGAACACAACAGAAAATTGTGAACAATATTCTACATGTAAAGGAGTTTTTGGATTTATGATTGTAAAGATTTATCGATGTGCTTTGTTTTCATCATGATATTGTATATGATATGATTGTGAGGGTGCATAACATTTCTATTCCTAATATTTTTTCATTTCAAATAAATAACAGTTTTATTCATTCATCACAATGAAAATAAACATAATAATTAAATTAACGAATTTGTTTACAGAGAAACTAATAATTTCAATGCAATCGTAACTGAGTTTTGGTTATAAATTAATAAGCAAGAATGTCAATTCCTGAAAGCTTTATAGATATACATTTCATTTATTTGATCTTATGAACAAGAAGTAAAATATATTGACTGTATAGTAATTTACTATTTTAAAAAATATTCATACATTACTACCACAGTAGGTTTATACAAATAAAATGGAATAGGTCAAACATATGCTTCACATTTATCATTCACCTGTTCTAAAATAAGACACAAACTCCTGGAATATGGAAAAAACCGATGTATTCTGGTTCAATATAGCCTATTTCTACTTTCGGCAAAGGATCATATTTCTTCTTTTTTTTAGCTTTTTCGACGTGTTTTTTTTCTGAGACGTGAAAACGATCAACAATAATCATTTAGAGACCGATGATGGCCATCCAGAACCCGTTTACTTACGAAAATCTTGCAATTTCATTCTGCAAGTTCTTTCCTCATAATTCCTCGAAAATCCTACCTGAACCATATTTTCCGGTCGCTTTCGTTAGAAGATCGTATAAGGAAGCCTTTTTTGTTCATTTACACATTCCAAATAAATTTTGAGCACCAAAAACGATACCGAAACTAACCAAACTTCTGGGGGGCCAAAATTTCGTTTGAAATCTTTCTACGGCCAGATACCTAAAAAAACTGCGTTATCAAGTGTAAAAAGGTCGATTAATACTTACTTCCGCTTCATATATGCTTATAAATCGATTTTTGTTCCAATTCAAATTTGCCGTTCGTACTCACGCCAAAAATAGTGAAAGGAAAAAATGACACTTGCACGAAATTTCTCATATCTACGGGAAACTTCTTCTGGACGACGAAGAACGGAAAAATAGGCGATTTCCTATCGATATTTCGCCACAAAATCGCCGATCGATTCGAACTAACAAAATGTGGAATATCTTTGATAGTTTTACTTTGATGTAAACAAAGAAACTGGCAACGCCGTTTTGTCATCAACGGTATTTTCTGTACGCGCACAGAATTTTCATCAGGTGCACCAAATCCTGAAAACGAAACCATGACCTCCTATGTGATTGAATAAAAGTGAATGAAGTATACGAACCATTTTTTTAACGTATTTTGCTAATTATATTCCGAAAAAAAATCCAAATTTCAATTTTCAAAAGCGATATCGTGATAAAAACATTGTTCAAAACGTCATCAGTGACATAAAATTGTAATAGAGGTACGAAATTAACGAAAGAAGAAACAAATACTCATTTCTGACATTCGCGCACAAATGAGTAAATGAATTTCAATCCAGCGTACTTTTCATTTTGATTTAGAGTTTATTTATTCGAAAATTCAAAGAACGTCTCAAGATAGATGCATATAAGCCCTGGTGTCACGACTCCTAACTAAAAATCGTGACCAAAATTGTAGATCAAAACGGCAATCTAGATTCCTACTAGGGTTCCTACTTCCTGAATAATCCGCAATATTTCACGATTTTGGCGCTATTGCGACATCGGAAAATAGCGCGACGCCTTTCGGGAGAATTGAAAAGTAGGACCCCAGCTCAGATTTTCCTTCGACAAGAAAGTCTTAAGGTTCATCGTCCCTGAAAAAAGGGAGTCAGAAACGATTTATTTTTTTCTGATGGATGAAGGGATGTATGAGTGTATAAAGATAAAAATAATAAAAAAAACATTTTATAAGTATTGAATGAATGAAAAGGATATTCCCCATCATTTTTGGTTATTTTGTAACATTTCCACCATCGAAACGAACGAATATTTTTGTGTTTTTTCATTTCAGTATTGAAGTATATCATTTAGTTAATCAAACGTCTATCCCATTTTTCTTTCAGAATTTACCGTTTTTTTGTAAATATTATTACAACAATGTGTTGTTTTCGCGAAATAGATTTCCTTGAATTTTTCTATTCAAAATGATAAATATCCATTTTTATCAACGACAATTTATTAAGGTTTGTTTTAGCCGTCGATTAGTGAAAATTAATTGTTTCTTACAATTGTGGATTCTAACAAGGAATTGAATTTCTTTTAAATGACACGCCCCGCAGGTACCACCTCCAAGGTGACTGGTGAAGGAAAGAGAGAGTATTATACAGCCAGTGTGAGATCTAGTTCATAGTAGGATTTCTTGTTATGTTCCCTGTGCCCCAACATTTGTTCTATCAAGCTGAATAATCCAATAAATAAAAATTAATGCACTGCACTGCCATCTGATGGCGGTATACGTTTCTTATTTTGAAGGATAAAGACTCTTAAACAAAATCCAATCAGTGACAATACCAGGAATTCTATGCATCTAAGCCACAAGGTTGCAAAAATTTCTACGACCTATATTTTGATTACGTAGTAGTACAGTTACCCAGTTTAGTTCGGATGATTTTGAAAATTGGCTGCACTATTTATTATTTGAAGGCCCGTCTTCTCTTTCTAAAGTATTGTGTCAATATCAGCTTTATTCGAGTGACTGAAACTTTTCGAAACCATCAATCGCATCAAATCCGCCACCATTCATAGGAAGAGGATCATGCATGTTATGCTATTACGTGGCATACGCTACGTAAAGCGGACTTGCCTAAGTAATGGGCTCCCCAGCGAGACATTTTCTATGTTCGTGGGAACTGACCAGTAGCCTTAATTCAGCTACCCATCCTTCTTATTGTTACAGAATTATCACCTCAATTCACCAACAATAACCTCAATTTCAACCAGATATATCACTGCAGATAAAAGCATCGCAAATAATAGGATGCAGACATCGCCGTACCTATTCCTAGAAGATAAAGTTATTCGATTATGCAAACTGTAATTTTTGCGGTGCAAAGTAAATTTTTCATATGTGTCATATAAGATGAGCCATAAAATGAATGAGAAACTGAATGTCGCATTTCCTATACCACTCGAAAACATTTTTTTTGGGTTGAGTACTTAATTCTGTTAGAAAAGCTGCGCAAGATCCCAATCATCATTCGGCAACATACCAAGAATATCATTTACAATAAGGTGAAATAATGGCTCGATTTTGAATTGGAACTTCAATTCGTAGTTATCAAAAGAACCTCCTACCGACAAAAGATAATTACATATCATCATTACTCTTTTTATGGCTGGTCTATTACAAATTACTCCTTAACTAACGGTAGGTCTGAATTTGTCTTCAATTCAATTGTGGATCGATCTCTGATTCGGAATAACAAAAGAGAAAAAAACCGTGTTAACAGTCCGATAAAAAACATTTAATTGCAACGAATGATACTTCAGCTGTTTGTTGAGAAGAGACACCCTCAATTGAACAGAATGATCGTGTGGGAAAAAAGATTAATAATGGAGAAGAAATTGGATTATTATACAATTTGTGACCTTTCAGTATTGTAATGAAACGCTTACTTGATATTATAGCCAATTGATTTGGAATTCCTGGAATTGTTCACACCAAATTTCCCAATCTGATTGTCTCCTATTTCGATAGATTTTCTGGGCTATTTGGCGAGTTTTGAAGAGGAAAGTTTTATTTCATTACCTAATTTTTGAACGTTTCGAAACAAATATTTATCTATATATTTCGAACGCATGAGTGTTGGAATTGCATTCTGCAACGAGTATTAGACGATATATTCTCTATTTCAGTCAAATTTCGTTGAAATTCAAAGAAAAATTCAGATTATACATCCTAGTGACTTATATTGTATCTTGGCAGTTGGTGACTGTTACGAAATTGACATTTCCAAATTGATGTGTGTTGAAAATTGATAGGTTCGGCAGTCATTGTTGACAACCACGAAACGAGAATATGACTAAAAACAATGCTGTAATGAGTTCATTACGATTACAGCACTGGTTTTAGTACTGTAATGAACTCATTACTATAATGAAATAGAGAATAGTATATTCTAAAACTAGTTGCAGAATGGGCTCCTATTCCAATACGAATGCGAAATTCGAAAACGAGCGACGAAGGAGCGAGTTTTTGAACGCATGAGTGTTGGAATTGCATTCTTCAACGAGTATTAGACGATATTTTCTCTATTTCGGTCAAATTTCGTTGAAATTCAATGAAAAATCCAGATTATACATCCTAGTGACTTTTGTATTGTATTTTGGCAGTTGGTGACTGTTACGAAATTGACATTTCCAAATTCGACTGAGAGATCTGAAAATATGTCCATTCGAAAATTTCTTCGACTGTGAATTTCAAAACTACAGATTCAATCGAGATGGAATTTCGCATTTGGATAGATAATGACGTATTCAATCTGAGTGCGAAATTTTATTCGGTTAGCTCCACCCGAATCATAATGCTAGTGAATGATTACAAAAAATCCCAATATTATAGGAATGCATATCATGGACGACTGCTGTGAGGTTTTTTCTGACAGCTGTCATAATTTTTTTCGTTAGATTCTTGAATGCTTATCAACCTCTACAAGATGGCTCAACTTACAAGATGACTACAAGATGAATGGACGAGCGCTCAAAAGCTCCTGGCTCAACGTCATTCTTTTTTTTTTATCGCATAATTACGGAGATGCGGTAGTTCGTGTACAAGACGTTTTACAGCATCCTACTTCAGCTGCCCCAAAAGAGAATACAAACAGGTACCTACTGAGATCTTCAGAATTTCTGCTTCTGAAAATCCTCTGCAGTTTACGATCATACGTCTAAAAACTGGAAATAACTGTAAAAAACGTCGACATGAGAAAGGATTTGCGTACTTGCTTTGTACCATCAAAATTAAAGAAAATCAGAAAAAAAAATGCATGGAGGAAAGAGAGAGATTGGTGACAAAAAAAAGCTAAGTTCGATACACACGATTATTGATTCCACTGCAAGTATCATAAATGAAATTGAGACTTATCCCTTTACACATTGGCAACATCGCAATCGGTTATACAGAGTGGCCACTTTTTTAATGGGATTGTATTGGTAACTTTTAAACCAAGAGTTAGAAGGTCGGTCTAATGGAGGAAAAGTTGCATTTTTTATAGAAGCATTGTCAAGCAGTTCAAACAAATCGAGATTATCAGGGCCGGTTATTGAGATATCATAAGAAAAGTAAATTCTGCCATTTTGATTTTTCTTTTTTTCCCACTTTATTTCAAATATTATCAAAAAATGTTGCAGGAATTTTTTATTCGACAGTAAATTATCCTCAAATTGACATAATCAGATTTCGTATCCAACGTTTCGTACTCTCTGGGCCACCCTCAACCTCATTTTTTTCAATACGGACCTGCATATTTTATGACACTTTTCGAAATAACTTTTTAACGCTGAATTCAACGATATATCATACAATGGCATTTCTTGTTATGGTCATTTCTATCCACGGCCTACTACTTGAAAATAATACATTCAATAAACCTAGAGTTGTGTGTATGTAAGAAAAAACAAGTCTATCAACGATATCAATGTTCTTATCGAAATGTATTGCACGTTGTTAATTAAACCGAAGGTAAATGTAATGCAGATCCGACCCAAAGAAATTTGGATAAGGGTCAAAATCACCTGAAAATCAACTTTGGATGACATTGTATGATATATCGTTGAATTCAGCATTAAAAGTTATTTCGAACAGTGTCATAAAATATGCAGATCCGTATTGAAAAAAAGAAAAATCAAAATGACAGAATTTACCTTTCTTATGATATCTCAATAACCGGCCCTGATAATCTCGATTTGTTCGAACTGCTTGCCAATGCTTCTATAAATGCAACTTTTTCTTCATTTGACCGACGACCTTCTTACTCTTATGGTTTAAAAGTTACCAATACAATCCCATTGAAGAAGTGGCCACTCTGTATAGGAGGGTTAGCTTCAGCTGTTTTGAAGATTCTCATGAATTATTTGTGGCTGGAATTCGGAAATATGACAAAGTTGGGAAGACCCTTAAGCAAAAACTCATCGAATCCTTTCTACTATTAAAAGGAATTCCCACTGTATTTTCAGGACATCGAATATAATTTTCCTATGTCTAATTGATTTCAAAAATTGCTACGTTATATCTTTATCATCATCAAGACAGTTGAGGTTGGGTCTCTCCATCATATGGAATAAAAAACGACGTAAGCTATATCAAAGCTTCGGTTATAAATGGGACCTACGTCAAACACTGAACAAGGAAATCTCAATTGTGAAATTCAAATCTCATTCATAGTCAAAGTATAGAGCCGAGGCAAGTTGACATCATCGTAATTCATTACTGTGCCGTATCTTCTATCCGAGGATTAATCATAGTTATCCAAAGCAGCAGAGGCATCACACCTTGCACACATGTTCCTCATTTTTACAACTTGAAACACGTTAATGTACTTCAGACCTAGAAAAATACCGTCTTGACTAGATAACTTCACACTCAAACCTATGTTGTGCATACAAGGCAATTTGTTTCAGATTTTCGAGAGACGGAGTAAGAGGTGTAATTGAGGAACGAAAGCTGTGAGCAATGATGATGATATTGGATGGAGAAGCAATAATAATTTAATGGAATATCTATCCAAAATGAAATGTATATTAATATCCCTTTCATATTTGAATCAAGGGTACCTATAACTTCACGTTGGATTGAGGAATGCTACATTTCAATACATTTATTGTGCAGTATTATTTATTCTCCAATGCATTCATTTAGATTTCTGATGTTTCTTATTGAGAAATTTTCAGGTTGGAAAATCCATATGAGAATATCGAAAAATAGTAAAAACAGGTGGCACATGCGCTCAAAACGGCAAGCGAAAACCTTCTCGACAACGCATTACGACGTTCCCATGTTTGATACCTTCCTATATAACTTAAGGGGCCGTTATACTCTGGCCGTCGGCACCGATTCTCCTTTCAAAAAGTGCCTTTCATTTTTCCAAGTTCACGCCCTCAATTTTCCACCTGAAAGCTGGATTTTTTTTAATTCTCCTGGAATTTCAGACAGTTCTCTGCGATTTCACACTTTCTGGAAGTCTTTTCAGTATTTCCATAATTTTTTGCATTAATTGAGCGCCTATCCAAATAAAATTTTTTTCAAAATATAGAAAATTGATTTGTCGAGGGCACTCCAATGAATTTTCTGAAAAAAAATTTATGAACAGCCGCCGAAAAACGATTATGAAGTCAATTTTCATAGACTCTCAAATTCAACCCGATTTTTTCATGCGAGAAAATAATTTCTTCAGAAAGAAGAAATTGGAGTGCCCTCAAGACATCCTTTAACTTCAATTTGAAAAAAAACTGTGCTTTTAGGTGAAAATTGAGGGCGTGAACTTGGAAAAATGAAAGGCACTTTTTGAGTGGAGAATCGGTGACGTAGCCAATTTTTTCATGCGAAAAAATAATTTTATCGAATAGAAGAAATTGGAGTGCCCTCAAGACATCCTTCAACTTCAATTTAAAAAAAAAATCAAGCTTTTAGGTGAACTTGGGAAAAATGGAAGGCACTTTTTGAATGGAGAATCGGTGCCGTAGCCGTCGGCCAGAGTATAACGGTTAATCAAGGTGTTCTGGTTTAATTTTTGGACCCCTGATTGTTTTACTATAGGATAATGGTCTTCTTTCTTGAACTGCTTCTAGTTGGTGGGATGCTGGTTAATCTCGATGATTGTGACTACACTGATGTAGAGGGTATACTTAACTGTAAGCACCCTATGTTGATCTTGATGATCACTGCGATACGTTGATCACAACTACGAGGAGGATGATGAAGTGGCGAAATTTTAACGCACTCTCAACAAACAGTGAACTGTGATTCTCTTGTCACCTCAACTTCTATATGAAAATGTATAGCAAGCGAGAATTATGATGTACCTTCTATATGGAAATGTATAGCAAGGGAGCAAAGTGATCAGTTGTAATCTATGAATATCAATGGTTTACTAGCGATTTACTCATAAATTGACAAACGACAATTGATTAACAACTGATCGAATGACAACTGACTAATAACTGATTAATTACCGACGATTTTGATCAACAACTGATTAAGAACCCTGTAACATAGGGTTTTTGAAGACAAGCTGGAAAATAAGGGTGGTTCATTTCCTCTGAGTAAAAGAGGGCAAGATCATCAATTGGTGGGGTGTCAGAATCGAAGAACGCCTCCCTAAGCCAACAAAGTGCTCTCATTTGCCATTTTTTACGATAGTGGGAAAAACAACCCATTTCTTGCATCTACAGACCAATGAGAAATTCTTTGGACTTGGGGTATTTCGACATCTGGCATTTATGGCCCTAATGCAACTTGTTCTGCACTGAATGTTTAATTTTATGAGCTTATACTGAGAAACTGAATAAAGGTTCACAGGACATGATTATTGTCTCAAAAAACCAGATGAATCTTCCAAACGTGACCCAAATTCTTGGGTTGAGAACTTTTTCATTAGATGACCCATAAATCAGTCCAAAGGGTATTTTGAAACAAAGAACGAATTGTTAATAAAGGCATATGGAAGTACAATGGCAGTACAACAGTGATGATATGGTTAAAATGAATTTATCTATACAACCTTTTTAAAAGAGACAGCTCATTTCTTGTGGACGAAGGATATGGAATTTTGTCTAAAATCAGACATATTCACACAACCAAAAGTATACGACGCCAAAACAATATCACTTCGGCAATAAGAGACGGAAAATTTATACCATTTCATAGAAGTTGGCAGGGCTCTATTTGAGACACTTATTTCGTTTTTCTGAACTAATTTTTCCCTACTGCATTGCCCCTTTGAAATTGGTAATCATCTGCAGGTAAATTGGGTGACTTGATAAGATCTGGACCGTTATATCAGAACGAAACCTTTGAATGACGGAACTCCACATGCACTTGTCCAGATGTTTCCATGCATATGAAATCGGCATCATAGACTGACCTTTATTTATATAAACAGTCAATAGGATAGAATATAGTACTATTGATGCTTTTCCAACAGTGACATAAATCATTTCATTATCTTCACGATTGGCTTAGCAAGAAAAACAATCAAATAAATTGCTGCAATTACTTCTTCATTTTTACACGGATGGAATCGTAACAGGTTATACATTTCTCACAGTCTCATCATGATATTGGTGATAAATATATTCTCAATGGATTGAAATGTTAGCTGGTGTGAAGGTAAAAGGTTGCGAAGATGACCTGCAAGATGTTGAGCGGTACCTTTCATCTATGTGAGACAGCTATATTCATCATTGACAATCATCACTATAACTATCTTCCATTGTGGACGAATCTAAATGCAAGTTGTGTCTGAATTCGACCAGGAAATCGACTCTTCAGAGTGGAATGTTTCGCGAATTGAGAATCATAACGCTAAATTGAACCCTGTAATTATCGATTTCCTATTGCGATAGCCGTGATCAATATCAGTCATTTCAGGGGAAATCGGCAACGCAATTTCATCATTCTTCTCGATTTGATGTTGAAAATGGGTGAAAGGTAGAAAAATTGATGATGGAACTGAGACAGTGGCACTGAACCAATTGCAAAAATGTAAGAACTAATCATATGAAAACAGAGAAATATGAGGTGAATGTAGTACTTGGAAAGATGCCAAAGAGAGGTGCTTCACTAAGGGCCGGTATTATAAAGGAGAACCGACGGTTGAACCGTGCGTCAACTACCAGATACCGTATTTTTAGTGAGGAATTTGGTTGTTGACGCAAAGGTTGAACAGTCGGTTGCCCTTTATAATACCGCCCCTAATGCCTGTCATCCCCGAAGCGTCTGTTTCGAGCGTTTTACGACCTCATCTGGACGCGTGACTTTTCAAGCTTCCAACCGGGCCTTTGGGTATCGTAAAATTCACCACAGACGTAGCGTCCATGCCAAGCTTCCGCGTTCAAGAACGTAGAGTCTCCAAATGCTTTGGCGCATCGGACGCTTCGGCGTCTTAAGGAAAGTCCCGTCGGCCATACACGGAGACTATTTACAAGCTTTCGTGCGAAGATGCCAGCTCAAAAGTCCCGTAAAAACGCTTCGTGAGTGGCCTATACAGGGCGTCCCGTGAAGACCACGTTAAACGAAAACGGAATGTAGATCAGAATGTGCTCTATCTGATGTGGAAAAATCGTTTATGTGAAAGTCTCACAGATTTCGAGATATTTGATGTTTTATGAAAATGTTTGATTTTTACACTTAAAATGCTTTCGCTCTTGCGGAAGCTACAATTGAATACTTTTTGAATTAGTTTTTTTCTGTATATATTTTTGAATGATTACTTCAATTCATGCAATGAAAAATAGCACAAAATATTATACAGGGATTCTGAAAAAAAAATTAAAATACATGTTCTGAAGGACGTATTTTTTGTACTGAATTCTATCTGACGTGGTATAAAAAAAGACACTAGACCTTTTCTGCATATTACGTTGAAAAGTTGCCCATTTTGTGAGGATTCTGAAAAGGTAAAATACAGGTGATAACCTTCTTCAGAAAAAAAGATATTCGAATGTCTATCGAAAATGGAGCATTTCTGTGAAAACTGAAATGTTCACCTTTTCCATAAATACTTTCATTTTGCACTTCCTGCTGAAAATAATCAATCAACAAATTTTTTCAATAATATCCTTTGGACTGATGAGTCTTCCTGTACTCAAAGCGGGTATATCAATCTGCATAATCTTCATAGTTGGAACATCGAGAATCCGCACAATATAAGGCAAGATAGATCCCAATATCGATTTACAATGAATTTATGGACTGGAAGAGATTAAATAAGAAATTTCATTCAAAGTTGATGGAACAGAAGGACATAATCGAACAATACCATGAAGATGGAATAAACAAATCTTCCAGAAAACATCCCACACAGACTCTTTTGAAAATGTTAAATTCTAATTGAATAATATTATACTATAAAATGTATACTTTGAGAAATTATATTGAAAAAAAAAAATTAAAAGGCTGAAGGACCCTTGGTCGATGGCCATTTGTACTGTTGCAATAAAACACAGTTACTACTACTACTATGGACTGGAATATTCGATGGAAAAAGATTCGGTCCGACAGAATTTCCGCAATCATTAAACGGCACCAACTATTTGAATTTTTTAAGGAACAGTGTACCCTTACTCTTAGAAGATATACCACTGGAAATGCGACGTAATCTATGGTTTCAACACGACGGGTGCCCAGCACGCATATTCATATGTTACCGACACAAACACACAATCGGTTCTCCGAGCGATGCCGAACACGTAATAATAAGTTGCCGACGTAATTCTTAGTTTGTCAGTAACTTAACTATTATGCGAGTAGTGGTTTTATCAAACAAGTGCATTCAGTTATCGCAATATTGCATATTTTTAATACTGCTTATCTCATTACCAAAATAAACCTAGTAACTTTAGAGAATTCACCAAAACTTCACCAATATTCTAGTGAGGGTAATCTATACTGATATTATAAAGAGGAAAGATTTGCATTTTTGTGTGTTTGATACGATTTGGCTCGAAAAGTACTGGACCGATTTCAGAAATTCTTTCACGCTTAGAAAGCTACTTAGTGACATAGGCTATACTTTTCATCCGAAAAAATTAAGCATACCTACTATAACTTTAATAATTATAAAAAAATCATAATCATAATAAGTTGCCGACGTAATTCTTAGTTTGTCTGTAAGTTAACGATTATACAATTGGTGGTTTCATCCAGTGAACTCTTAGGCTGGAGACATATATTTTGTTCAGACTAATAATCAACCATCCTCGCTAATATATCAATTTTTTTTTTCAATACCTGTTATATGTACAAGGTGCGGCACGGAGGGCGGACGTTTTTGAGATGGGCATAACTTTCCCCCACTGAGGACGAGAGAAGTGGGGAAGGTGCCGTTAGACTCGTGTGTTCCTAGCATTTATTTACTAGTTGTCGTCATGGAGCCTTGGACGGTGGAGCATCGTGTTTTCGCCTATGATAGTTTCGTCCGAAATAATGAGTCAGTCACGGTCGTGCAGCGTGAGTTTCGTCGCCATTTCCACATTCATCGGAATAGAGCTATTCCCTCTCGAAACACCATCCTTCGTTGGGTTGAATCACTTCGCAGACGGTGAACTGATCAACAGAAGACCAAGAGGACCTGTGCGAACAGTTCGAACGCCTGAAAATGTTGAACGCGTTCGACAAGCCATTCTTCGCAGTCCGTCGCGATCTGCTCTTATGGGGACACCTCAAGGCTAGAGTATACGAGACCAAGCCCCGAACTCTGGACGAATTGAAAAGGGCTATTCGCGTGGAAGTTGCCCAAGTTGAGAGAGCGATGTTGGAGAGAGTCTACGCGAACTTCCAAGAGCGCCTCCAGCACTGCATCACCGATTTCGGCCACCACATGCCTGATGTGATTTTCCACACTTGACTGTCTCAAATGCTATTTCCTTGAGAATCTGATTCCATCAATAAATGTGTTTTTGAGTAAAAATTAACGCTTTTATTATTTTTTTAAAACCATCCATCCTCCGTGCCGCACCCTGTATATAAGGTGCCGATGGACTTGTTGCTTGTATAAGTTACCGACAGAATCCTAAAGTTACGTCGGTAACTTATATGAAATCATTCGGCTTTTCGACGTGCTTGGTTGTGTCGGTAACATATGAATATGCGCCCAGCACACTGCAGTCGTCTTGTAAGGGAATATTTAAACCAAACTATGCTCACCGGTGGATCGGAAGGGGCTGTTAAATTTTGTGGCCTCTCCGTTCACCAGACTTGAATCCACTGGATTTTTTTACTGGGGTTTTTTAAAAAATGAAATTTATTCGAATCCCATAAGAGATGAAGCATAACTAAGGGACCGCATTCGTATTTCAGCAGCCAAAAAAGCGGGGAGAAGTTTGTATGATTTGAAAAGGTAATTTCTCAATAGATGCGGGGCATGTATTAGCGAAGGGGGTGGTCATTTTGAGCATTTGCTCTAAGAAGAATCCTGAATTTTTATTATTGATATTTTTATAAAGTTTCTTCACAATAGATTTGTTGATGTTAAAGGTTCTGTACGTTACGAGTATTACATTATATCATTGCAATTAATGAATAATTTCACTTTATACGTAATTTAAGGACTAACTGACATTTTTCAAGAGAATTATTCAATATGTTACAGCAAAATCTTCAAAATGAAAGGATTTGTGGAAAAGGTGACAAAACCAGTTTTTCACAGAAATGCTCCATTTTCGATAAACATTCAAATATCTTTTTTCGTGAAGCAGGTTATCACCTGTATTTTACCTTTTCGGAATCCTCACAAAATGGGCAATTTTTCAACTCAATATGCAGAAAAGGTCTAGTGTCTTTTTTGTATACCACGTCAGATAGAATTCAGTACAAAAAAACACTTATTTATGTATTTTATTTTTTTTTCAGAATCCCTGTATAATATTTTGTGCTATTTTTCATTGCATGAATTTAAGTAATCATTCAACAATATTTACGGAAAAAAACTGATTCAAAAAGTATTCAATTGTAGCTACCGCAAGAGAGAAAGCATTTCAAGTGTAAAAATTCAACATTTTCATAAAACATCAAATATCTCGAAAACTGTGATACTTTGATATAAACGATTTTTCCACATCAGATAGAGCACATTCTGATCTACACCTTTTCCAATTTTAATTCAGAAAACGTAAAATGTAATTCAGAAAAGCAAATTTGAATTTCAGAAAATGGAAATTGTAATTCAGAATAGTAAGGTGATACATATCATATACTATTCTGAATTACAATTTCCATTTTCTGAAATTCAAATTTGCTTTACTGAATTACATTTTACGTTTTCTGAATTACAATTGGAAAAGGTGTAGATTCCGTTTTCGTTTGACGTGGTCTTTACGGAACACCCTGTATAAGTGTTCCAGAAATGTGCAAGTATTAATACTTTATTGCAGTTATATTTTAAAACTTCTTCCGAAAAAGCATCCCCATTGAGCTTTACACTCTCGAGGAAGAATCTCCAAAATGATATGGCAAGGCTTTGATAAATTCCACCTATGAAAACACCTTTCATTTACCGAAAAATTAAAAAAATAATCATTTCAATTCCTACCTAATACATAGTTTCATGTGCAATGACGAGCATCAGTAGAGGGTTTTCCAATAAGAGCCCTAAGGTTTTCCAATGGTCCGCTATTTCGGTAGATGTCACTTTTGGAGCCGTAATTTTTTGACATTTGGCAAGAAGAAACTGCGCCATTATTTAAAATGGATCGATACACGACATAAATTTCTGGATGTAATGTTATACGTCCTAAAAACATTGGAAGACAATTTTTAGGTACAGGGTGGTTCCCCCGTGCCGGAGGCAAGTTCTGGAAGTCTGTGAGACGTGAGTCCTAAAAAACTATTTTCGGATGTGTTGCGTACAAAATTTTTTCGGCAACCGCGTTGAATAACATATCTATCAATGAGACGACACATTTCTTCATTATACATTTTAATTCCCATTTGAATTAAACAGAACAGAATTGTCAGCCGTTATTCCGTTGCTATGGTAATGATCAACACTGACAACAACGAAGTGTTTCTTTCCGGCCTAGTCCGGGAAGTACGTACTAGGCCGGGAAATGCTACTTTCTCAGAAAAAAAGCGTCCAGGAAGTAGATAGATCCCAGACGGTTGCCGAAAAAAAAAAATTATTTTTGCTATTACCGTATAGTTTACCATACTAAAAAATTTTACTATCGATTGTAAAGATGTCATAATGAAGCTTTTGTGCAATACCGTATCTACTCAATCTTTTACGGCAAATGTAAATTCTTAAAGCTTCTAGGGCAGATAACATTGGTATCACACTGGTGTTTTACTGGTTGCGTGGTGCCTGGGGAAGGTGAAGCTCTTGCGGATGGTGGCAAAGGCAATCGTTCCAAGTGTGCACTGTGCATTGACTTGATGTAGGTAACTTTGGGATTTTCTCCTACATCTTTAAAAAAACGGATATGTAACAATATCTGAACGTACTTCGCAAGTAAATTTTTGGAATAATTTTTGCTTGTCTCAAGGGATAGTTAGTGAATGTTTATTGTTCAATCCCCAAATTAATATGAATAGGGGTGGTAAGACAAATAAAACCTTGATACCTATAATAGTCACCAAATATGTTAATTCAGTGAATACCAGATATGAAACATCAGCCACCTTTCCAAAAATGAAAGGAAAGAAAGTTCTGGAGATTGACCAATTATTCTTATGAAAATCTTTCTCAAACCTCTTCAGGGTGCTGGGTGTCACAATCAGAAGGAAATATATTTCTTTTCTGATAAAAAAATTTAGATTTTTGAAAGTCACTAGGACCCGACCGTTTTGTTCCTGAGGGAAATTTTTTTTTTAAATAAGTAGAAACCATCATTATATCATTTCATCCCTCTGCGCGACAACCCTTAAATTTGATTAGGGAGATTGGTCGTGCTATGTTGTTGAAAAGGGCTCCACTTTCTTAATAAGACAGAAAAATCTTTGGAGATTTACACAGACCTTAATCAAAAAACTAGAAAACTTATGATATTCATATATATTTTTGTAACTTTTTTCTTTTTTTTCTCATGCTATGTATGAAACAAATAATTTGTGCTATAATGGGCTGAAAGACCTCAAGTCGATGGCCGTGAATAAACTTTTCTTCTTCTTCTTTGGAGATTTGATCATTGCTTTACTCAATATACTACTTTTAGAATGAAATATACCTCAATTCACTTGGGGGCCTAAAATGGTTAACAATTTCAAACAGAAAATTGGTTCAGAAAAACGGGATAAGCATCCTGAATAGTTTGATCATACAAATTCACAAATTGAGCCCAATTTCAGCATTTGTTGGCTTAAACTATTCACGACACTCATCTAGTTTTACCCCCATTGATATTGTTATCATTTTTGCATCAGTTAAATTGAGACAATATGACGTTAACGAATGATCAGATTTCGAAAAAATGTTTACTGTCATATTCAGGAGGAAAAGACCTTTTCCACAACATATCGCACGAGCCATCCTTTCTATAGATAATAGATCACTTTAAAAGTAGACATATTTTGTGTGTTTCTTTCCACAGTTATTGACTGGAACACAAACTAATCAAAAATGTCAATGTTCTGTCAGCTGCATCGATATAGATATAATATTTTCAATTTTGAGTTGAATAAAAAAAGTAGTCAATTTCAAACTCTACAACCCGACACTTCCAAATGGTCCATGCTTCTCAGATAATGTCTTCAGAGACACATTCTGTTCCTGTTGTAACATCCAACCATATCTGCTGTAATAACTCACGGTTAGCTGTGAGAGACATCGTGAGATGTTGTTGAATATACCTCGTTGTAGATGAGAAATGAGAGAAGAAATAATCTTTGGAGTTATATCAGGAACCAGCGAGCATTTATGCGTAAAGCACATACACATTCGTATACATACACATCTAAATATTGTGTAAATCACTCTAAGACTGCTAAAAATGCAGGCGGACAGTATTTAACAAATAGCTTCAATTAATCTTATTCAGATTAGGTCTCTCGGGATGAACAGAGTTTCACAGGGTCGTACTCTCAGTTATTTTGATGCAAGTCGACTCAGAAGTCACAAATAATGTACGTTTTTCAATAATTTCCAAAATTTTGCATTTAACTTGCATACGTCAGCATTTATCTTGTGCTTGTGAAATTATTAGGAGGAAAAAATTTTTAACCGCCATATAAACAGGCGAACTAACTCAGACCCGATATCCGAACCTACCTACCCTGAAAGTTTCGATTTTATAGAATTTCCCTTCCAGCGTTCTCTATAGAGGGTGTATCTGAATAACACCGAAAAAATGAAAGGGGTGATTCTTTGTTCAAAATAAAGGGTAGTTTGATTGTTGGGTCTGAAATTCAAACGTTAGGGAGATATCGCGGTTCAAAGATGGCGGAAAAAATATGTTTTTATTTTGTATCTTGAAAACGAAGGGCGCTAGAAAAGATATTTCATCGAAGTATTACTATTATGAAAACACGCTTTCTTGATATTTTTTCATTTTTAGAATGAGTGGAGGGGGTTGAAGTAGACTACCCCTATTCTTTTTGTTAAATAAATTCAGGGAAACACTCTCGCAACGACTTGGATAGAATAGAATTCGGATAGCCTCATTTTGTTACAAACTTTTTCATCTCTTGTATTTTTCTCGTAAAAGGTACTGTTTTGAAATGAAAAAATAGAATGTAAATAAGTTCTGAAATAAATTGCCCTTTCCCGACACGTAATGATTCACATTTTATTTTTTTATTTTGAAACGGTACATTCTTCGAGAAAAAAACAGGAGATGGAAAAGTTTCTGACCAAATCAGGCTATCCGAATTAAATTCGATTCGAGTCGTTGCGCAACTTTTCTATAAATTAAATTTTTCTGCCATCTTTGAACCGCGATATCTGCCTGACGTTTAACTCTTGACCCAACATTTATATATCAAACTAACCTTTATTTTGAACAAAGAATCACCCCTTTCATTTTTTCGGTGTTATTCAGATACACCCTGTATACTGGACAATAATATCAAGAAAACTAAATTTAGTCCTTCAGTAAGAGGGGTTTATACCGTTCGACGTTCAGTTCAAAACGCGATTCGGGATTTCTCACTATAGAGACGACCGATTTATATGAGGTTTTCACAATTATTCAATTTGAAGAGTTCTTCAAGTGGGAAAGTTCATAACTTTTTTTTTTCGTCGAGTGAAAAAAAAATTAATTGTTTTTTTCGACGAAAATAAAAAGTTATGAACTTTCCCACTTGCAGAACTCTTCAAATTGAATAATAGTGAAAACCTCATATAAATCGGTGGTCTCTATCGTGAGAAATCCCGAATCGCGTTTCGAACTGAACTTCGAACGGTATTCTCATTATTTTCGGTGTTCCCATATTCGAAACCCTTGTACTCGCTGGTTTGTCAATCTCACTGTCAATTTTCTTCGAATATACTTGACAGAAATGAATGATATTTCAAAAATACATAGATTTTGTTGATCAATGACCGATGCATATCTACTCGTACAGTGGCGACAATAGACGTTCACGTTTTGATTGGTCGGACTGTTTTCGACCACTAATGGCGGACTTTCATTGATTTGTTGTCATGTCATAGTGTATAAAGCTCAAAATCGAGTCAAATGTCAAACAGGACGACACTCAAATGTAAACAAATATCCGCCATGTTTGTGCAAAAACGTGTTCTATGTCGCCACTGTCTTGTATGAAGCCACTGTACATACTCGTATTTCAAACTCGATATCAAATGAACGAAATACAATTTAGGGCAGAAATTTCAGAATCTTCGACAAAACCCAATTTTTTTCAGGAATCTTTCATTGTAGTAAAAGAACTTTCTTTGTTGAGTATACAGGGTGATCTTAAATTGGAGGTACAAACAGAAAGAGGGGATTCCTTGAACAACTAAAAAACACTACCATGAACATGATAACGCAAACGTTTCGTTTTCGAGATAGAAAGTATTTAAATTTGAATTTGAAGTTTTTTTTATAATATCTGCATTTCACGAGATATTCAACTGAAATTTGGGATATACATATATAATAATTTAACCACCATGTAACATGCCAATTTCGATTGCAAATCTACGAGTGGATTTTTCTGGAACACTGTCCCATGTTTTCCACCAGAATTTTTCTTGTTGAGCCACTGTTGGTTGATACCAAACGTTGAAAGAAGCTTTGTTTTTATACTGAAGCTCTTGTAGTTTTGTCGTTTCTGCTTCCGTTTTCTGGCAGAAAAAATTTGAAAAATTCCATCGAAATCCTCAGATGAATCGAAATTGTCATAAAAATCCAGTATAAAAAGAAATCTAAAAGATTTAGTTCTGGCGATCTGGCGGGCTATGACTGATGTCCACCCCGTCCAATCCTCCTGTTTTCAAAATTTCCGTTCATATACTCCCTAATACAACTAGTACAATCTATATTTCGATAAATAAACGTTTGCGGTCACATGTTATGGGACTTTTATTTTGCGGTTTATTGGGAAATATTCAGGTCGTTGATATTTTCATTTTAACGATAAAAAGCATCCCAAATTATTCTCTGGAATCACTCATACTTCTTGTTGAAATAATAGACATAAAAAAATTTTCATTTGGTCATGGTTATTTGATATTTACTGAGTAGCCTAAGTACCTGGTAGGAATATGTACAGGGTGGGGCAGAAGAACCTATCCGATTTCAAATCCCTTTTTCTCAGAAGAGAGAGCAGGTAGAGTAGTGGGGTAAAAACCGTTAGAAAGCTGGTTTTATGCCATTTGTCAGTAGTCAACATGCCTTGGTCTGGTGAACATCGTGCTTTTGTTATTGAGCGGTTTATCGAATGCGGCGGTTCGATAATTGCTACACAACGTGCTTTTCGAATTCATTTCGGACTCGGGCGTCATGATCCTGTTCCACATCACGCTACGATTAAAGTGTGGGTGTCAAATTTTAGACAGACGAGTTCAGCATTGAAAAAGAAGTCGCCTGGACGTCCCAGGACAGCAACAGGACCTGAAAACGTGGCCAATGTGAGAGCCGCGATTGAACGTTCCCCGCGTCGTTCGGCGCGAAAACATTCGCTCGCTTTGGGGATTTCCAACCGCAGTATTCGGCGAATTTTGCACCGGGACCTCAAAATGCATCCCTACAAAATGGTTGTTGCACAGAAATTAAGTGAAAGGGATTTTGAAACCCGTACGAACCTGTGTCGCGATCTCCGAGAACTGCCAAACGACGATGTTGTGCTCTTCACGGACGAAGCCCATTTTCACCTTTGTGGCGCCGTAAACAGGCAGAATTTGGGGTTACCTCAAATCGAAGGTTTACCAGCATCGACCAAGGACCCTTCTTGCTTTACGAAGGGAAATTGCTCGGGCAATTGAAGAAATTCCTGTGGAAATGACGGTGAAAGTCATGGAAAGCTACCGCGAGCGCCTAAATAAGTGTATCCGCTCCCAAGGACGACATTTGAGTGATGTGCTTTTCAAAACTTAAATTTAAAAATGGCATAAAATTTGCGATATGTTAATAAAAAAATTTTTTTGACAAGCTGAGTGGTTTTAATTTTATAACGTTTTGAAATCAGATAGGTTTTTCTGCCCCACCCTGTACAGTTCCTAGTGACTCACCCTGTATAACTCTGGATTTTTTTCCTACGTATAAAGAATTAGACCAATATTCAGAAACTCTCACCGTTTTTCCAAGATGTTCATTCAAAAATGAAAATTAATGTACTGACTGTGTGTACATACTTCTTCGGAGTCATTCGGGGCTATTCACTAAGCAAAGTTGTTTGGATAGCAACTGTAAATCGTCGTTATCCCATGTAATAAGCATGGGATAACGACGATTTACAGTTGCTATCCAAACAACTTTGCTTAGTGAATAGCCCCGATTGTTTGTTCATTGATCTTTCAACCAATTAATTCATTTCATTCAAGCAGCGAACATTTTCCGTTGAGTAGAGCGGATCCAAGAACGCTCAATATAGAATACAGACTTGAATTTGATGAAAAAAATTTGAGCTCCTTTTTTGTATATCGTTTAAAAAGAAGAAGACACCGCGCGCCAAACATTAAATAAACGATCAAGCGGAGTCTCAGCCGTATAAACCTTAAAGATCACCAAGAGTTTCCATAACTATGCCGAGAATTCTCAGCTAATTGTTTAATTTCGCCAAGGCATCTACTTCTTAATAAATCAACAGGGTAATAACTCAATTATAGCGGAAAATACTGGGAATGCAAAACAATTATATCGAGACAATTGCCTATCGGACGAATAATAAACGAAAAACAAAAGCAACAAAAGGGGATTCGTAACAATGAAACTCATTGTTCGCCATAAACGGCGTAGTTTCATCAACCGCAATTGGATCTGTCGTGCGCTACTGGGTGGTATCGACAATAACGAGAATTATCTTCTCTAATATCAGCCATCCCTACTAATAATCAGCACTAAATGGAACAAATTATCGGGTGAGATTACCAATTTGGCTATGTCGATCAAATTATGGGTTGGTCAGTGGCGGGACCGTTTCCTTTCTCGGGCCTTTGGGGCGCTAGTGGTTTGCGGCATTTTTGGAAGGCGAAGGGTCTGAACGAGGTTAGTAATCAGGATGTGCGGTTTAGGAATTGAAGAACAGGGTGTTACTTAGCAGATTCGTGTTTGCAGAAGCTGAAATATCAGGTTAGGAGCTCTTTCGCGTTCACCCGTTCAATTATACTATATCCGCCCAACACTGCTTTCTCCTAAGAACAAAAGCGTTATCACATTTTCCAAAGATATATTGAAGTCAAATTTCGACAAAAAAGTGGGAGTCAATGATGAGATTCTGTATGATGAAGAATCGGTGGTCAAAATCTATTGTTTTCACCCGGACATATACTCCATTCACTTTTATATTTTTTTTATTTTTAAGTATCCCGATTGGCCAAGATTTAACTTTATCAAGTTTTGGCAGGTTGGCATTCGTGAAATATCGGCAATGTCAAAATAATTCTCAGAGACGTTGCCAATGCTAATTTCTTTTCACTCTTTTTTAACTTTGTAAAAGGAGTTAGTTCTTTTTAGGTTAAACTGTGACACAGCTTCAATAGTAGGTACTACTAAATTTTCATGTAGTTGTTCAAAAAGGCATTCGAATGCCTTATATAGGCTTATTTCATGAGAATTTTGAAAAGTGGGGAATTCCATGAGTCCGTCTGTTCGTTTAGAAGTTTTTCTGTCGGGTTATTCGAGTACTTTTATTCTTTTCCGAATGAACTATCTCAGAGTAACGGACTATTCCGTCCATTATTTTTCGGTAAAATTTCAACACTGGATTCTTGATTTCCGTAGAAGAAAAAAGCATAACTGAACCTTCGAACCATGTTCATGAACGTGAAATATTTCCAGTATTAACAGACAAAAAAGTTTCTCCACATTGGCCCGGTCTTCGGAATTATTGAATCCACATATTTTCTCAAATTATTAGTTTTCTCATATATAATACCACAAGAGATGAAATTTTGCCGGCAAAATTTCTCGATTGTAACATGAAAGTTTGTTGCTGAGGCAATTTCTTGAATGACATCAACAAAATTGAGTATTACAAGGGAGAAATTTAACCTGCCTAAATTTCATCTCGAGTGGCATTCGACATGACTATTTCACGAGAAAATGTGTCTGAATATGGTCACATTGGGCTTGTTTTGCGATATTTGACAAATAAGTATTCATCATAGATTAACTAAACGTTGATTGTTTTCTCTATGGTATTCATTTTCGAAGCTATCTATGAATTGGAGAAACGTCAAAAATTTTATCACTTGAAAACCAACTTGTTGGTTTTGCCGATCTGAATGTTTTATAGATGAGATACGAGTGTTGCTAAGAAAACTTCCTAACTAAAAATGGAATGAGTGGAATAGTCAAAGTAATTTTGATAAGAACGTAATAAATACGATCTCTATGAAAAACGTTGCGTAGTTATCTGACAGGAAAATGATTATGAACTAACATTCTTAAAATATACACGGTGAAATATGAAGAATGTCATGGCCAACCGACATACTTTACAAAAGATGAAGGGAGTAAAAAACACAACATTTGAAAATTAAGTCATAGAGTTTTGGTTGTCTTGGTTGAGTTCAGAAATTAAAATAGGTCCAATATTTTAGTAATTATCAATTTGTTGAATATAATATTCCCCATATTTCAAAAATTGAATTCGATTCGTTGACATTTGGTAATAGCGACTTATAAGAGTATACATGGTGTCCCAATAAGAAGGAGTCTCCCCAATAACTTTTTTATAAGGGTTTGCGAAATTTACTCAAGCATGTTCAGTGCCTTGCTTTTGAGCTTTGAAAACGCAACCGTTATGGGAGGGCGCTGTAATCCCATAAATTTGAATGTGAACAGGTATCGCCTTATTTTGAAGGTCTTCGAATTTCTTTTTCAGAAATGGTTGGCTGACTCGAGTTCATCAGGTCAATAGTTTGGCAAGAACACGATTTTTTTCTTTTCTTTTTTTCATCCTCTCATTTTATTATGTGCGAAAATACTATTGAAGTATGTATACGTTTTTCTTTTTCTTTTTATTTTTCGGAAATTTAAGCTTTTCTTCAAAAAAAACATCCCTACATTCAATGTTTAAATCATTGTTTGTTGCTAGACAATACTTTTTTCCATCTTTCTGGCCATTGACAGATCCCATCGCGAAAAAGAACGACTATTTGGCCGCTATCCATGCATTGCTCCATTTTTTGGAGTAATTGGAGAGCTGCTGGTCAGCCAAGCATTGTTGCATCTTTCGCATTAGATGTTAATCCGAAGGAGCAATGTATGGGCTGTACGTAGGGTTGCCAGATGTACTTGATGAAAAAACCGGACAACTCAAATGTACTTGATGAAAAAACCGGACAACTCAATCTTCTGTCCGGTTTTCAATGATTTTTTCGACCGGACAAACATGAAAAAACCGGACTGTCCGGTCGAAAACCGGACATCTGGCAACCCTAGCTGTACGGTGTGAGGGTAGGACTTTTCATACGAAACAGCAGCTATTCCATAAGATGAAGCATTGCAGGGTAAAATAGGTGGGTTTCTAGGTGCAACATGGATCCGAGTATTATCTTACTGCAACATAACTTTGTCATGTCGGCCGTCGTATTGCGGCTGAATTCTCCACGAATACCAGTAACACTTTCATAAAATGAAGCTTATAATATGGAGTTGATTTTTGCAAACTTCTGGATTTTTTCGATAAATTCAGACCTAAAGATCCACATCATGTAACGGGTTTTCGAATAGCGATGATATAATAAAAAAAAAGTTAATGGAGATACACAAGCAAATTTTTCATCCGAAAGGTCACATTTTACCATTATTCATGGAAAATAACTTCATTCGACTGACCACCACCACTTTTCCGTACATACTACATTCTGTCAATCCAATTTTGATCCCTTTTTCCACCTAAATTGTTCAACCGCAAGATCTAATGTCAGGCTGAAGTTCTCGAAAAAGTGGAATTTTGTAGTGATGGAAAAGCACATCTTCTCTTGAAATTCACCACGTTGTTGTTCGAAAAAGATGTAATAATTGTAGAGAACGACGTGGAACCAATAAATTTAGATTGTCTCTCAAACTTTCTGCTACCAAATCGATATTCTCTTGCCTCCTGAATGTTGAAGTTTATCTGGACATTTTCTCAGATCTCTACACATTTTTGAAATACTTCAAAATTATTAGAACCCGCTCGAATATATTTTCGCATTCAACAGGATGGTGCACCTCCTCACACTGCTTGGGTTAGATATTAAATGTTTTAAGGAAACGGATTCAATTTGAAAGTATTTCCGGCTATTTCCTAGTCATACTAAGCTCATTTCGTTCTCATAGTTTACTACAATAAATTCCCGATAGAATCCTCGATGACGGTGCTTTTGAAGTCATGAATGAAATCGTGTTCCGCCTCTGAATCTAATTCGAAGGAAACAGACGGGAAGCACTGTATCGTACATTTAAAAAGGAAACCACATAATTCTACCGGATTACTACCGTTCAGATCGGGCAGCATATTTCTGCAGAGACCACACAATGTCATCCAGCGTGCACATCGGAGATAAAAATTTATAAGCGGTACGTGTTATTATATTGTTGATACCGTTTACGTATTGATTTCTTTCAATTATGGCCGGTAAAAGCTCATTTACCCGATAGAAATATACCTACTGTGGCGTCTGGTGAAAACCGTCCACGGTAGGAAGCATTAATCGCATTTTTTCTTTTTTACCCGTGAGTAACACCGATGCTTCACGGAGAAAACATTCCTGCTTCTTGTTGTGCGAGTTTCGATGCCAAACCTGCATGCTATTAACACTTCCAACGGTCTCTTTTACCGGAAAAACATTAGTTCCTAAGACTGAAATTCAAAATCAACAAAAGCATTCAGATATCGGAATCTACTGTTATGGATATTCACCTCAGATTGAGGATAAATACACCAATTTCCTATAAAAATTTATTGGTGAACCCAATCTGTACCGATGGAAATTCTTGTCCATATTTTCAGTGAGAAATATTTCAAAATCCAGGAAGTTACCAAACAAGAAGAACAATTTCTAGGGGCGGATTATTTGTCGAAAATTAAAAGGATTCCTACAAACTAAAGCTCTTGGGCCATTCCTTCGAAAGAGTTTCAACAGAACATAGCGCTGGACCACGCACTTTGAACAAGATGAGTCTCCTCTCTTCTATTCGAGTTGTTTTTGTGCTTATAGATTTCGATAGCTTCCATATTCATCCTAGGATCAGAGCTGTGACGAGCACTGAAGAAAAGTGCTTCGAGCACTATAAGCACTAAGCACTTGAATAAAAAGGCTTCCGAGTCTCGAGAAAAAGCACTTATTTTCACAAAAGGCTCGCGAATACTAAGCACTTTGTGAGAGTAATTCGACATTTCGAGCACTAAGCCCTAAGCACTCTTTTTAGGAAATATTGAAAGTGAGGTTATTTTTATCGGAAAAGAAATTGTGAGTTGTCATAGGTAAGTATGTGATATTGAAAATTTGAATTCGATTCAATATAATATATATCTAATAAATTATTATTGGTGATGAAAGAAAAAAAGGCTATTCGCTCCTGGATCTTGAAAATATTTATGAATATACTGAATTTTTCGAGTTTACATTTTTTTTCTGAAAACTCCCAGTCCTTGACACAAAATTAAAAAAAAATTCAAGGAGAAATGGAAATCTTCCTCTGTCAATTCTTGCATTGATTTGTCAGGAGCAAACCAGTTGCAAAACATTATTGCTTGACAAATAACGAAGAAGTATCAAAATTAGAACTCAATGAACTGTGTAACGTTTTGATAGTGTCTATATAAGACTCTTTGGTCAGATGAAAACGTAAAAAAAATCAGAATCTTGGCTTTTGCATTTTCTATTGATATTAAGTTGTCAACCCACAAATTACCATTTAACAAAATACACATGGGCCCTTCAATTTTCCTTTCATAATGATCAAGTTTCCTCATTATCAACTCTCTGTAATTGCAATCCAAACAGTTTTGAAATGTTACTATAATGTTAGGAAATGTTGATTCTAGATTTTATTAGTGTAAAAATGAATTCGTACAACATTGGCTCAGGGCTTATTATTAGTATTCCGCAAAAGTGCTCGGGAGCACTTTTGGGATTTTGAGCTTTTAGCCGAAGCACTCCAATTACTAAGCACTAAGCACTGCTTTTGAAAAGTGCTTGGGAGCACAGTGCTCGGGAGCACAAAAGAGCTCCGAGTACTTTCACGAGCACATAGCACAATGATTTGGCACAGCTCTGCCTAGGATAATAACTCCTTCTGTGGAGATTACCCCTATTTCAGAAAGGACACAGTTTCTTCATTATAAATAAGCAAATTATTTCTATTGAAAATATCGAAGAAGACAACCCAATGAATAGGTTTTTCAATGAGAGGTGTCATTTTGAATACCCCGCTATTTGGGACTTGGGTAGATGTCACTTTTGAAACTATCATTTTTTGACTTTGACACGTAGATACTACGCCATTAATAAAAATGGAAGGATGCACGCTTCAACAACGTATTGAAATTATTAAAATTCTCTATGAAAATGGTGAAAATTTGGAAGAGACGGTTCGTAAAACTCGAACATGGTAGTCGTGAAGCACCTTGTCGGACAACAATCCAGAAATTGGTGAAAAAAATTGAGCTTTTGGTACGAGTTAGTGATAAAAAGAATGAGAACCGTGCACCTCGCTCAAGAACAGCCGAGAATATTGCTGCTGTAACCGAAAATATTGAAGGAAACCCAGGTTTGCCCATTCCTTGTCGTTCTTTGGAATTAGGCATTCCACATACTTCATGCCACCGTATTTTGCATGAAGATCAAATGGACAACGTTTACTCTCAACAAGACGGACATTGATCTTTTACGGGAAAAGTATATGGTCATCTGGTTGATGTTATCTTCAATTATTAACAGCTTACCTTCCTCTTCTTAATGAAATGAACATCCGATCATTCATCTGAATAATGGATTTTTCCTCTGAATGTCGAAATAACACCCCTTATTGGAAAACCCTTCACAATTCTTCAAAAAATGAACCCAAAATTCAAAAGAAGCACTAAAAGTATATGACCAATTATTTATTCAGTATCTCTTCTGGGCGACCATGAATAAAATGAAAAAACCTACCATGGCATTATGTTACCTAGTCTACACCATAATACTCATATTACGAGGTAGAATAGACTTTATCACTTGAACATGCAGATTAAACCACCTCATTAGTAGGTTGCTCTTAAATGGTTGTTTCTCGGACATCGTTGATGTTATGATAATATTCATTACTTGGGATACTGGCATTCCATATTTTGTGATATATCAGGAGAATCTACTCTGTTCTTTGACTGTGTTTTCACACGATGATCATATTGGGATGGAACTATGAAAATTTTTCACCGTAATAAGTTTGAGTTAATGCTTTTGGGAAGGGATGCTTCGAGTTCCTATGAATTATGAGATTACTTGTGAAAGATCATTGCAAATTGAATTTCTTCACATGAAATACCCTCAATCTATATGACACGGATTTCGTCTTCAAATTTGCCCCATTGATGATTATGTATCATTGATGAAAGTATTTTTGACAAATGTACATTTTAATGCTCAAACAAAGTGATCCATTCTGCTATCAGAGAACTGAAGTCGGCTCGAAGCTGCTATGAGTGCCAAAAGAATCTTGATGAAGTAGGAAAAAAAGGTCTCTTCAATCTAGTTTTATGGTCACTCAGGAATCGAAGGAAACGAAGAGTCCAATGCACTAATCACTTTCTGTGGTATTGGCAAATGAAACTATAAGAGAGAGTTTTTGGAGAAGGAAGAAACTGAAGGAGAAGCTCTGGATGAATGGGTAATTCCAGAAAGTTCATTAGAGATTTTGGAACTGCGAGAACCAAGAATTATTTGAATCTCGCAGTAAAAATAAGATGCGCCTCCTTACTGGCTTCCTCAGAGGACATTGTCACCTTAGGATGCATATGATCAGAAGACCAGAAATTGACTAAATTCTATGTGGAAAAGGGGGAAACTTAATTCGCATGGTTATAGAATGCCTCGCCTCTGCAGGCCTGCGCAAAGAGCCTTATTGAAGCCAACTCAGAATAGGGCTTCATTGGAGCTCTGATGCTGGAAGGCGAGTTGTAGTTAGAGCAGTAGTTACAGAATAGACCTTGAGGTCACAGTGGAATGAAACCTCTTTACCTTACTAAACTGAACTAAAAAATACTCAAATCTTACTGATCTTGACAGTTTCTGATGGGGGCTTATATATATAACATATAAATCCATTTCAGTTACATAACAAATAAGAGAAGAAATCACAATGCAAGAAGAAAACTGTTTCTTCTCTTCAGATTCAAAAGCATTCTCGATCCTTCATCTCGAAATATTTCATCAGTACTGTTCTATGATTTTTCATGAGATCCAGTTCGTACATACAATTCTCATTCGTCGTTCATAAGCTTGAAAAGCTTCAAATCCATTCCAATTATACTGCCACAAATTGATTTTCATAATCGAGTATACGTATTAGTTATAGTTATACCGGATGTGTCGAATTAACACTTTGCTAATGAGATCTAACGTCCAACTTGATCTCATAATTTAGTCACAAAACAGAATAACTTGATCATTACATGATAATTTACATTCAGGCCTCTAGCGAAATTTTAATAACATATATTAGAGTCTATACGCAACACCAAAGACCGTAATTATTTATGGTGAAGAAATCTGATTCTTTTGTGATTCAACAAGACCCCTACTGATGTAGGGATTTTTTTCATATTTTCGATCACAATGAGCGGACAACCAAAAAGCGTAACCCATCGGGGAAGATATAGTATTATAAATTAGGCTTAATTTCATCAGACTCATACTTGGTTGAATTCTTCTTCTTGCATATTATCACAACCATTTCAATATTTATTTGATTAATCACTGAATATTCCATTATGATTCTCAATGAAAAGTTCATCTTATTTATTGATTCAAATAGGTAAACTTATGTGCGATACTGAAATGTATACATGAACATTTGTGCTGTTTTGAAAACTCGACCAAACTTCTCCAAAAAAAAAGGCATTTCAGATTAAAAAGAGATGGTATCGAAAAAATCATGAATCTGAATTAATAAAATAAATAAAGGCTCATTTTATTGAATTGAATCCAATGTGGTTAATATGATTCATTTCTTTGTTAGAGCACAAAATAATGCACGGTTTTAATATTAGGTACCTACATAAGAATTCTTGGAGCCTCTAACTATTCAGAAAAAGGATGTTATAATGTCACATTCCAAAAATCAGTTCAATATTTGAAGATTTAGTACACTATATTTCTCATAATTTTCTAGATATCATCTTGATTAAATTAAAGGGTTTTTCACTAAGAGGTGTTATTTTGAATAGTCTGCTATTTCGATAGATGCCACTTTTGTAGCTCTCATTTTTTGACATTTGGAACGACGAAAGAAACGATACACGCTCCAAAACCGCATTGAATTTATTAAAATTCACTTCAATAATAAAAGCAAAAATTTTTTTTTAGGAAAAGCTTCTATTAAAATGCTTAAAAAAAAGAAAAATTTCCTTTACAATTTTAACTATCAACTCATAACCTCATAATACACAATTTATATGATCATAAAAGCTGGTCGCGCGATTCAATTGTGTAAATGAACTAGTACCTATTTAATTGGGTAAGTTTATTTTCAAATTTCAGTTCAATTGAATACTCATAGAATTTTTTACGCAAACCTCGCGACAAGCTTTTATGATTATATAAATTGTGTATAAATAATGAGGCTATAAGTTGATACAATTGTAAAGGAAAATTTGATTTTCTTCTTTTTAGAGCATTTTAATAAAAAAATTTCTAAAAAAATTTTTTTGCTCTTAATTCATTTTTTACTCTTCAGTTTTCGCTGGCTTGGATTCTAGTTATTCTCGGCAAGTCCCTATGATACCCATATTGCAAAAGTGCATAAAAATATATATTCCGCCATCTTGGATGTTTCGCCATATTGGATTCAGAATGACGTAAACATTATTATTTTTCGAGTTACTCTCAACAAGACCCTTCATTTGATAACGATATTCTAGAAGTGCATAAAGAATAACTATTCCGCCATCTTGGATATTCCGCCATATTGGATTTAGAATGACATCAAATTATTTTTCGAGTTACTTTCAACAAGCTCTTTCATTTGATACCCATATTATAGAAAGGCATCACAAATAACTATTCCGCCATCTTGGATGGTCCGCCATATTGGATATAGAATGACGTCACAAAGCTTATCGTGTATTGTCATCCAAACTGAGCGTGTATACAAAATTTCAGCTTAATCGGTTGAAGATTTCTGCTTCAAAATTGAGTAGCAAGATTCCACCCGAACAAACATACATACATACAATGCAAGTTGAATAAAAGCTAAAAAAAATAGTGAAAATTTGGCAGAGTCTTAAGGCTCATAAAGTTCAATCAGGCCAATCATCAACAACGTCAAGTCTTTGCTGATTGGGTCCTTGAAATGCATGAAAATGATCCGAAATTCCATCGAAAAATCATCTTGTGTGATGAGGCCCATTTCCACCTAGGTGGCTCGTCAAGTAGCAAAATTGTCGCATCTGGGGCTCGAAAACCCAAGAGTTATTGTTGAGAAGCCTCTTTATCCTCAACGTGTGACTGTTTGGTGTGGTTTATGGTCCGACAGGGTCAATGGACCTTACGTTTTCGAGTTTTTTATGACCGGAATTGGATGTTATTGATCTGGACAACGTTTACATTTTTTTACATGAAAAGTTTCCGGACCGTGTTATCTCTCGAAGTGAGCCACCGATATCTTGTGATCTAACACCTTGCGACTTCTTCCTTTGGAGCCATCTGAATGAGAAGGACTACGCCAAGAGCGTGAAAAGGATATGGTCCTGTAGTCGTGGTCGTGGTGGTCATTTGGCTGATGTTATTTTCCATTATTAACGTCATACCTTCTTCTTTATAATCAGATAAACACCCTATCATTTATCTAAAAAAATGGCATTGCTCTTTGAATGTCAAAATAACACCTCTTATTGCAAAACCCTTCATAATTCGAATGGTACCTACATATATTCCGCAAATATTGAAATGCAAGGAAAATATCACACGCACTGGCAAAAGCGAATCTATCTAAAGATGGATCATCCTCATACAAGGTGAATCTACCTACAAATTGAATGAACGAGAGCTCAAAAGCTCTGGACTTCACGTCAGTGCTCTAAGTGACCTTTTTTTACCTACATTGCAGGAATTCTGAACAATTGTAGAAACTAGATCAGGTCACTGCAGAGGTTATTTCTGAAAATTTCCCACCGAATCTTGTTAGAGCTAACATTTTGCCGGTATCCACAAAGGAGTGACCGACAAATATTCGTCTTGTGCAAGTACCATACAAATAATTTTCTATTTATTAGGTGAGACGAATCTGTAAATTATAGAGGACTTGGTGAACTTAGGAATTCGAACGTCGTATAGTGTACAGTTCCTCATTACCATATATCTTCCAGCATATTGAGAAAACGTGAAGATAATTGTTATAGCAGACGTAATAATTACTATTAATCAATATCGATAAATTATGTCTTACCAATATTGAACACAACGCATGGGTGGGCAAAGTTGTTCTCCAATTCCCAATCGTGCTTATCTCTAGATCTGGGCATGCCTCCCTGTTTGTTTAGTTCTCAGGGTCCTCTCTTAATGTACTGCACAACGGGAAAATTCTCATAGAGTGCCCCATATAGAAATAGAGAAGAATGGGGTTATTGTCTATAAATTGGAGATTAACGTCTGTGAAATATATAAGAGAAAATGATTAATCCTCACCCGCGCAGACATCTTTGTCTGCGTGGCATCATTAACATTGAATTCCGGAAAAATGAGTAGCTTCGGTGGTGTAGTTGGTTAACAATTAACATCTCTGACCGGAAATCAAGAGGACGCGGGTTCAACTCCCGCCTGAGGTGAAAAACTTTTCCGGAATTCGAAAAAATCCGTCTGAATGCCGATTAATCATTTTCTGTTATTGTCTATCTTCGATAACAATCTAATGAATCCCCACTTATTTCTTCGAGGAGATCGTAAAATGAATCATTTGCAGTTTTCATATAAAATCAAACGTCTGTATTCTTCAAATTCGTGGTCAAATTCAATTAAATTCGGCCCTCCGCCAATACCTAAACACAAAAACTCTCGAAATGAAAAATCTAGAAACTCTTGAATATGACCGATCGAAATTTTGTTTTCCTGAAGAAATTTGGCATTAAGACGAGTAATCCTATATACAGGAATTGTCTTTGACTTGTACATGTTTCTAGACGAACCTTTTTCCATCTTCCTTTTTCAAAATTCGACTATGAGAGATATAGCCATTTAAAAAATGAAACTTGGCGGGTTCGTATGATTTGGAATGGATGTGAATATCTCAAATTTTTTATTTCTTCATTGAGACCGACTGAATAAATTGAAGAAATGCTCTGATACTGACTCCATTTCAGCCAAAATTTTGAAAACACGACATTTCGTCTTCGTTACGATAACACAAAGAATTGTTCTTATGACTTCAATGGGAAGTCATATTTCTCTTTCCATAATGCATCTCTCTTTTGATATTTAATAAGTTTTGTTTGTGAGCATTATCAATTTATTCGGATTTTCCTTGATTGCCCAAGAATATTCCAAAGAGTGTTGCAATCAAATCGCAAGATTTGAATTCCGCTCCATGTTTGACAGTCATAATGTCACATGATTATGACGTGACACATGGGAGTTAATAAACATGTTTACTCCATTCACAATTATAAAATCACATCTCTGGCCTTGGAAATTTGACACATTCCACTCTGTATCGAAGTTATGACGTTTTTCAAAATATTTTTTGTCCCATGTCAACACTATGTTGCCCTTTCTACATTCTTAGCGTATTTCTCAGAATGTATATTTCATTTTGAAGAACACAACAGAAAATTGTGGACAATATTCTATATATAAAGGAGCTTCTGGATTTATGATTGTAAAGATTTATCGATGAGCTTTGTTTTTATCATGATATTGTATGTGATATGATTTTAAGGGTGCATAACATTTCTATTTCTAATATTTCTTTATTTCAAATAAATAACAGTTTTATTCATTCATCACAAAGAAAATAAATATGAGAACTAAATTAACGAATTTGTTTACAGAGAAACTAATAATTTCAATGCAATAGTGACTGAGTTTTGGTTATAAACTAATAAGCAAGAATGTCAATTCCTGAAAGATCTATATATACATTTCATTTATGTATTTGATCTTATGAACAAGGAGTAAAATATTCTGACTGTATAGTAATTTATTAGTTTAAAAAATATTCATAAATTACTACCACAGTAGGTTTGTACAAATAAAATGGAATAGGTCAAACACATGCTCCACATTTATCATTCACCTGTTCTAAAATAAGACATATGGAATATGGAAAAAACCGATGTATTCTGGTTCAACATAGCCTATTTCTACTTTCGGCAAAGGATTGATAGGAATGGAAGCTCTAGTGACACATTTCAATTGACCATATTCATCAGCTATCGGTTGCAGCTTTTTGAGCATCTTTGGGTTGGTACCAATGTGTCATCAATGTCAATATTCAATGTCAAACCTCATTAATGTCAATTGTCTTTGATTGTTTACAATTTTTGAAGTTTTGAACGTGCTATTTATTTTGAATTTTGATAGAGCGAAAACAATTTTTGGTAAAAAATGGATGCTAAAAAGGTGTAAGTACATCTTGTGTACACCTAAATTTTATAAATAATATGATGAAACCTAAATGTTAATGAATTGGCGGGCTTATTTCAAATCAGTAATGACATATTATTATAATTGCTGCCAACCCAAGAACGCTCAAAAAGCTGCAACCGATAGCTGATGAATATGGTCAATTCATCGGAATCTGAATTCAACTACCGTTAAATGCAATACAGTCATATTTCTTCTTTTTTATAGCTTTTTCGACGTGTTTTTTTCTGAAACGTGAAAACGATCAACAATAATCATTTAGAGACCGATGATGGCCATCCAGAACCCGTTTACTTACGAATATCGTGCAATTTCATTCTGCAAGTTCTTTCCTCATAATTCCTCGAAAATCCTACCTGAACCATATTTTTCGGTCGCTTTCGTTAGAAGAGCGTATAAGGAAGCCTTTTTGTCCATTTACACATTCCAAATAAATTTTGAGCACCAAAAACGATACCGAAACTAACCAAACTTCTGGGGGACCGGAATTTCGTTTGAAATCTTTCTAAACGGCCAGAAACCTAAAAAAACTTCGTTATCCAGTGTAAAAAGGTCGATTAGTACTTACTTTCGCTTTTTTATGCTTATAAATCGATTTTTGGTCCAATTCAAATTTGCCGTTCGTACTCACGCCAAAAGTCGTGAAAGGAAAAAATGACACTTGCACGAAATTTCTCATATCGACGGGAAACTTCTTCTGGGCGACGAAGAACGGAAAAATAGGCGATTTCCTATCGATATTTCGCCCCAAAATCGCCGATCTATTCGAACTAACAAAATGTGGAATATCTTTGATACTTTTACTTTGATGTAAACAGAAAAACTGGCAACGTCGTTTTGTCATTAACGATATTTTCTGTACGCGCACAGACTTTTCATCAGGTGCACTAACTCCTGAAAACGAAACCATGACCTCCTATGTGATCAAATAAAAGTGAATGGAGTATACGTACATTTTCCAAAATAACATTTTCTTTCTAAAATACGAAGTATTTATCAGTTTCAAGTTCTGTGTGGATTCATGAGTCAGCTTCCGTGTATCTATGACTAGATTAAACAATCTACCAAAGTCCAAAATTCAGTTCATTCGAAACAACAGTCAAGAATATATGGACAGAAAAGTGCTATCATCATGGATTCTCGACACCTTGTATCTTTCAAATGAAGCCGAACTTTCAGATCGATTCCTTGGTTGTCTCAGTATTTCTAGGGAAAGGAACATATTCTCTTGATTAATTAATTGAAACCATTCTCACTTCACAAAGCAAAGTGAATAAAAATATAAAATAAGAATTTTTCAGAATACTACAACACGCTATATCAGCAACCTAAATATAAGTCTCTCTCTTTTGGAACTGCTTAGAAATCATTTACGTGAATCACCCTGTATCTGTTATATATTCTAGCCAGAATCTCTCATAAAATAATGGGAGGAACAATGGAGACAGATACTTGGCCTATCGTGAATTATTTGACAATGAGAAGCGTTTTTGATCGACTTCATTTCATAATCTGATCAGCAGCAGGGGTCGTGGGAACAAGTAACCACCGATCGAACCAATATGTAACATACACTTTCTTCAATCAAAAATGCGTAGCACACTGCTCAAGGCATAAATCTCAATCCTTCGGACATAAATATTCCCGTTGTCGTTTGTTCGAGATCGAACTGTATCATTGAGTTGATTGTGATGGATTAATGGTTGATATATTGTTCTTTAATTCTATATGGTCCATCAATATCGACCCACTTCCATTGAATATGGATTCTAGACTCCTCGCGAAATACATAAGAACTTAATTTGTATTGTATGTTGATTTTCCGTTATATTTGGCAAACTGGGCTATAAATCAATCTGTTTGCATACAATTATTCCTTTCGATGATATAGGTCAGTCTATCAAAGAATAAGAACATGAGTCAGATTCTGTGATCTCATTTCAAGGTAACGTATATTCAATGGAAACCCAACGATGTGAAATGGCTTGATGAACTCAGCACAAAAGTTTATGAAAACTTATGAGGAATCATCGGGTGCCTTGGAACGGAGTGAAGTCGATCAATATTTGATGTTTTTCCAGTGCTAAAACCCTGAATATGGTATTGATTCAATGAAAGAGTCAATCAAAGCACTGACGAGAAGTCAGGATCTCTGGAACGTCACTTAACAGATAGATTCACTTTCGCCAGTTCAGGAAATCAATTGAAAAAATTACAACAGCTGTCAAATAAATCGTTGCTTTCCAATAACTGAGTAGTGGCATAAGATTCTGAATTATTGTTTTTGACGAAACCTTAGACTATAGAAGAAGGAGACGCACCTTTCAATAATAAAGAGTGAGGCCATTTTCAAAATCATTAGAACTAAACTGAGTAACTGTACTACTACAGAATCAAAATGCAAGATTGTAACGTTCTTTGAATTTTCTAATGAATAATCGAAATCAAAAGTATTTTCGATTGTGCGTAAACGTTAGAAATGAGTATTTGTTTCTTCAAATATTGTGAATTCCCCACCTATATCATAGTTATACTAATCATAAGAATCTATCGTCGTCCAGGGCTACGAGAGGGAATTGGTGGTCCAATTCTTAACTAGATGTCGCCTTGACGTACACTGTACCTTAAAGACTTCGTCTAGTTTTGTATAAGAGGACCTCCGTTCCACTTCAATTTTCATCGTTGTAGGGTTATGTTGTCCTGAAGAGATCAGAACAAGATCGAAACCTAGGTCGACATCTACCCACTTCGATGAGGTTGGAACTTTCGCAGTTCCCTGGTTGAAGATGATGGCAAGTTCGTGTCGGATCCATGGTGGTCGTTGATATTTATATATCAATGAACGCGATGTATCCGAAGAATTTTTAGTTATACTAATATCGGAATGTTCACGAAACGGCTCGACCGTCTTTTGTTCAGATGATATACAGAGTGTATATTGAATTATATCAAATTTTATTATTTATTTATTATAATATTATTATTAAATAATATGTGGGGGGTCGCATTTGAAATAAGAAAGTTGGTATATTGGCCACGGTCGCATGGAACACCCCATAAGATTTTATTTTTTTGAAAAATATGCGCATTTAAAATTACAAATCAACGTGTCCGAGCGTTTTTCCCAACACTCATTTATTCGTTATCGAATTTACTCCATTTGACTGTTACACTCTGTATGAGTATACGCTATTGCAGCACGGTTTTCTGAATCTGTGGCCAGTTCATTCATTTATTTCGTACCGCTATTTTAACTTTGTGTCACTTATGACAGTGTTGTCATCACGATATCGCGTATCAATAGTGATATTTGGATATACAGGGTGAGTCTTTGACTTGTACATATATTTTAACTGTCGATTCCTTCAATTGAACGAAACATTTTTTTCCTATACCATTTTTTCAAAATTCGGTTTCGTTTGGAAGATGCAGGTTGTCGAAAATCCACGAAAAAAACACTTTCCTGTTCATATCTTCGGAACCGTTATTTCAAATGAACTGAATTTTGGTTGATTGTTTACTCTATTCATGGTGCATATTCCTCGATTAAAACTTATTCGAAATTCCTCCTGGTATGAAAGTTACAGGGTAGCCCACTCATAAACCCACGAAAAAATACCATGAAACCGCTTGAAAAAGATAAACGGTTCATATTTTCGAAAGGATCAATCATTTTGAAAAATGAAAGTATTTCTATGTTTTTTCAATAATACGCGTCGTTTTCGAGTTATTCCCAATTTTACCCGATAAGGTTTGACGAAAAAATAAAAAATCATAAGAATAATCTGGATGCTTTCCTGGATTCATAATATCACAGAATGGATGAAATTCATAAACTCTTTGATTATCTATACAAATTAACAATGTTGTTAGAATGTTTATCAACTTTGTCAAGACTAAAAAGTCAATGGAATACAAAATTCAGATATTAATGATGAATGCCCCATACAAACCACGTATTGAATTGAAATCAATGCAAAATGAATGCTTAGCACTACGTGATCTGTGGCGATATTTCTATCTAAACAATATCCTCTTGGGATTTTATAAACTCGACATTTCACGGTTATTATCAAATTAATTTACTTTCTCTGAAAAATTTTTCACCTCAACTGTTCGCATTCTTCACTGTGAATACCTAAACAAATAACAAATCGACAAATCTCTATCAAGCCGCTATACGCATGCCTCGTTTAACAACCACAGACCAACTGTTCGGTATATGGAACAACGGTTTGTCTTGCGCACCGTTTTAGGCGACTGAAATTAAGATCGTAGCGCTCTATCGGCGAGAATCAGAACCACTCCTTCGGCATTTCCAGAGACTAGACGTCTTCAGCCAAAAGTAAACAAAACTAGTGCCTTTGCGTTAGTTCATCCGTTAATGATAGAGGACGTAAAACTTCCTTGTTTGAAGAGAAAATCAACACAATCTGGCATCGTCTTCTCAAATGCTCTATGATAGCTCTGTCACCGAAAATGGGACGATGGGTTAGGTTAGGTCATTGACTTCGAATCCTATGACCTAAGTTGATGGAGTTATGTTCGATTAGTGTAAAAACAATTCTTTTTGAGATAGTTTTGGGAGTTATAAGTGCTCACAAACTAATTTCAATGAAAATCGAAGTAGGAACTTATTTTGGTGGGATAAATATGGCTTTTCAATTGCAGAAATAATCGGACAGAACCATGTGTTTTTAATGAGAAATATCGTGTTTTTAACATTCTCATTCGAATAAGGTTAGTACTTCAGTATTTCCTAGATGTATCAACTCAATTTCAATCGAGTAATATGAAATTTGCATCGATTCCAGAGGATCATATCAGAGACGTAATGAGCCCAATTTTTTTTCAGATGGCTAAATCTTTTCAACAGTGCCGAATTCGGAAAAATGGAAAATGAAAAAAGGTTTCTTTTGACCTCCAGAATCTTCAGTTAAAATATATGTGCAAGTCAAAGACTCACCCTGTATAGGTATCTAAATATTATTAGCATAGCAGGTTGAAAAAATGGTTCGTATGTGTCTTGTTTATGGTAAATTGGACTACATATTTGAATCTCGATTTGAGTTTACACAGGTATGTTCTACTCTTAACATTCTTGAGTAACAGTGGCGTAGATTCTTTGATTTTTAGAATTGCACTTTTCAGATTCCCTTCTGATATTGAGAGGAGGAACGTTTGGTTATCCATTCTAAATTAAGCTCATTCTGTTCACCTAAATCAGAATCTGTTGCAATGATCGAAACATCGTATAAATTCGTCAAAATGAGTTAATTCACTTGTAATTTCATTTCCATTCTGTCATACCAATAATACCACGCCACTGGACCTTTCAAAGTTAGATTCTGCAATGTTGCCACGGCAGTATCCAATGATAATGCTATCTTCCATGCTATCTTCGTTCCACTCATTGAAAACTGACTAAATTTTGGCTTCCTCAATTCTCGAATTTATGAATGAGATGCCGTGCCTCCTCTTTTTATGGTCTAAGGACGAAACGAATGAAAGAAAAGATGCATGACAGAAAAGTTACAATTTGCAAAATGCTGCAATGTTCAATAACAATCATTCTGTCTAGAATATTGTCGTTATTTACGAATTTTCGACAAAATATGGTCGCTAGATCAAACCATAATAGTATATTCTAAAACTAGTTGCAGAATGGGCTCCTATTTCAATACGAATGCGAAATTCGAAAACGAGCGACGAAGGAGCGAGTTTTCGAACGCATGAATGTTGGAAATGCATTCTGCAACGAGTATTAGACGATATTTTCTCTATTTCAGTCAAATTTCTGTTGAAATTCAATGAAAAATTCAGATTATACATCCTACTGACTTTTGTATTGTATCTTGGCAGTTGGTGTACTGACGAAAATTGATATTTTCAACTTGACGTTTGTTGAAAATTGATAGGATCGGCAGTCATTGTTGACAACCACGAAACGAAAAATATTACTAAAAACAGTGCTGTAATGAATTCATTACAGCACTGTTTTCAGTACTGTAATGAACTCATTACGATACTGAAAAAGAGAAATACATATTTCCTAGTATCACAAGATGTGGGCAAAATGGATCAAATTTTAGATTTATTCATAATTTTTTCAAAACTTCAATATTTGTTTAGTGCAGTTTCGTATGATGATTCCATTCCGACCTTGCACTTACATAAAATATAAGCTTTTTTCCATTCTCTCTAAGACGATAACAATAAATCCCGGCACCCGAGTTAGGTAATTATCAACCTTATACTTAAGACTTATTGAAGAGTCTATTCTATTCATCATGACCGCTCCTGCGGGTAGAACAGCTCTTAGAAAAGGATCTGCGTAACATCTAATCAGACATAAAAACAAAGAATTTGGTGTCGACAGTGATAGCTGTAATTTCAGGCTAAAGATCCGAGTGATTCGAATTGATGCTCATTAGCTGAAAAACTTATGGCCAATTAAATCAGTAGCCGATAAACCAGATTGTAATTGATCCCTGATGAATGTACGTGATTATTTCCAATGAGAGTTATTGTTGATCATAGTAATTATTTCTCCGGCCTATTATGTATCGCTGATTAAATTCGATGACTCCATAAAAAATATATGCAATTTGCTACTGCAGAAAATTATCGCTCATAGTTAGGCTCTATTGTATGCCTCATTTGGTCGACTTATTTTTCAATTTAGCTCTTCGGACATTCGGTTCAAATTGATGAAACTTGATCGTATATCATTCAAGGCCTTTTATAGGTTGGCTAAATTGATATAGTAATGACACGAACGCTCTGAATATATAGCTCTGTATGATGATTTCAAAAAACGATTAAGCTTTGAAATATGATTGCAAAAAAGTACCAACCACTGACGATATATTGTTTCTGTTCGTATTTATTCTAAGTTGGCAATATCCAACATCTTCATTTGTGTATCTACCTATATGATTATAGATTATAAGGTGAAAACGAATAACTTTGATGCAGAATTCTTTCGCATGATGTTGTAAATGTTATCACCAAACTTACATATTACTCTGATGGGGGTTCTATTTCGAAAAGCATGGAGACGACTAGAAAATGTTCTACAAAAAATACCTATATCATTAAACACCCTACAATTTTTCTTGAACTCCATAGCATTCCATTCTGAAAAGGCAGTGAATATTTTCAATATCTGCATTATATTCCTATATACTCCATTCACTTTTATTTAATCACATAGGAGGTCATGGTTTCGTTTTCAGGAGTAGGTGCACCTGATGAAAAGTCTGTGCGCGTCCAGAAAATATCGTTAATGCCAAAACGACGTTGCCAGTTTCTTTGTTTACATCATAGTAAAAGTATCAAAGATATGCCACATTTTGTTAGTTCGAATCGATAGGCGATTTTGGGGCGAAATATCGTTAGGAAATCGCCTATTTTACCGTTCTTCGTCGTCCAGAAGAAGTTTCCCGTCGGTATGAGAAATTTCGTGCAAGTGTCATTTTTTCCTTTCACGCCTTTTGGCGTGAGTACGAACGGCAAATTTGAATTGGACCAAAAATCGATTTATAAGCATAAATAAAGCGAAAGTAGGTACTAAACTAATCGACCTTTTTACACTTGATAACGAAATTTTTTTAGGTATCTGGCCGTTTAGAAAGATTTCAAACGAAATTCTGGTCCCACAGAAGTTTGGTTAGTTTTGGTATCGTTTTTGGTGCTCAAAATTTATTTGGAATGTCTTCATTAACACTATCACTCCCAGCAGCGATATTTTCTTCTATACGTACAGTTCTTCATCTTGTTGTTGTTTTTACATCGAATAGAGAAAATGTTGTCCGAAATCTATCAGTTCGACGAATAAGATTCTCTGATGGACGATTATCTAAACCATAAATTTCACGAAGTGCTCTATAAGTTGGGCGAATAGAACAATGATTTTGAAAATAAATTTCCAGAATTTGTAAACGTTGTTGCGGCGTGAAAATTAGACAGTAAATAAAGACAATTCATCTGGATCCATCCTGTATAAACTCTGACAAATCAGAATCAACATGGACGGATATTTCCACATAAAGGTGGTACCGTACCGATTACTTTAGCGGTCTGCCTTTATCCGACGTTACCCAATCTAAATTCCTGCTAAACACGGCATAATCTATTCAGATTAGCAACGCCTTGCAGTTCATTTAAAATGTTTTAGTGCCCTGATATCATAATTTGATTAACGCTGAAACATCCAGCTGGGATATAATTGCATCGCTAATTGAACTTTAGATTTATGTATCGAGCATTTATATCATTACAAATGACGGTAATATTTCATGACTATTAGACGCACGTATTATACCGGGTTAAATGACACTCTGAAGAATGAAATTATTGAGGGACACCCCGCGACTCCAATTATGCTACGTATATTATGGATCTCGCAGATCTTCGGCCGGTATAGAACCACCACCAGGAGGCCTGGCTCGACGTGACGTGAGCAGGAATCTCGGGTATTTGCCGTTTCTCGGCGAAAACGTTCCTATATAGTTATCATAAATGGTGAAGGTGGCTTTTCTTGAGCGAAATTCTATGTCTATGGTGCAACTTACATACCGACTCTAACTCAACGTTGGGCCAAGCTACGGCCTGCGTTGTGTGATTGTTATACACCGTATTCGTAGTGACTCCTTACTAAGTAGGATAGAAAATCATGATTGAAAATAAAATAACCCAATAAAAGTACCTATATTATATTATTTCATAAGGAGGAGGAGTGTCACTTTTCATGGCGAGCTTTAGTTTGCCCGCCGAACGTATAGTGAGGCTGGGTTTGAAATTTTGGCAATTGACTTGGTAAGTGCCGGGAATTGTGAGGGTCGCTTTTTGTAGCAAGTATTTGTTGTTTTTAAGAATTCAATAATCCTTTTCCTACTTCTGAAACAATATTCAACATAGACATTCCTGGTAAGGTTACGTAAACCTTTTTTTCAAATATGCTTCAGAATTTAATTCTTATTCACTCAAACAAAAACTTAAAAAACAATATTTATTTCCCAAACAATACTCACAGGATGAATCAATATGAAATGAGTGTGGATGTATGCTAAATAGAGTTTTTATTGTTTTATTCCAAAAAAGTGCCAACAACATATAACTAGGTATTAAAAATGAAACAGTGAGGAAACTCAAACAATATTTCATTATGATGAATTCCTTCAGTTAAAAACTTATTCGTCAACCACTTCATTTCCATCAATTTTCACACTATAATGAATATTCATGAGCACCAATCCATTCAATCTAGTTGCACTAGAAGAATTGCGCAGGTAATTTTTAATTTTCCTCAAGCTGGAAAAACTTATTTCTGGAGTAGCAGTAGATAGCTAAAATTTGTACTAGGATGTAGATGTTCGGATAAATATTTTGATTGCACTCATCTAAGCATTCTAATGCCGATTTTGAAGTGGAGTTCATTGACATTTTCCATATTTCAAATTCTGCTTTAATTACGTTTTCATTTTTTTCTGGGAGGAGTGAAGAATACATCGATATGGCGTCTTCTAATTCATATTCGCTGTTAAAAGTCTGGGGTAGCAGGGTAGTCCAGATAAGGTTGATATTAATTTTCGGTGTTTAGAAAATCTATCAGTTAATTGTTGAATAGTATGGTCTAGAAATTGAATGAAGAAATTGATTTTAAAATAAGGAAGGCACTCAAAAAAACAAGGAGCTTCCCGTTAAGAGATAGGCTCCATTTCCTTACATGTGATGTGAGGGAGGCAAATCGAGTATAATAACACGCTTGATTGGACAGGAAGTGTACATGTGGAAGAGGTTTTCCGAGCCATTTCCTTAAGAGGGAAAACGAAGAACGAACCAACGTATGATTGGATCCCCGAAGCAAAAACCCTCGGATTCACACAAAACATCTACAGGATTTCATACATCAATAATATCAGTTGCAGATGATTGCATAAATATAAAATCAATATTGTTTCGATGCAGAAAGATTCATAATTGACAGATCAATAACTTGTGTGAAATAACATTGACAATGAATACAGAAGTTACAATTATCATATCATTAGGCGTGGCACAGTTGTTAATCAATGCAAAGGACTCTTATCGAACGAGATGGAGTTCATTAAATGTAAGAAACATGATTGAATGTACCTATCACTTTATCTGGTATTATGAATATAAGATTAGTCAAACGAAATAACTTCCAATGTACCTAGTGTTGAATCAATATACATGATGAAAAGAAATAATCATGCAAATTACAGACAACTGGTTGGTAAAACAAGGGCAGTGTTCATATACAGGGTGTCTCATTTGAAACTGCCCACCCTCAATAACTCAACAACGAATCAGAATTCGTGGAAACAATCAGACAGGTGGATTTTTGATGACAGGGGGACATGATCTGGGATACAAAGCTTGTTTGTAGTAGGTACTGTCGATAATATAATAAATAAAAAGTAATAAATATGATTTGCTCCAAGAGTAGTTCTGATGAACCATTCCAAAATGTGTATAAGTCGAAGTCCCACCTGCAAGTAGATCATTCTATTTGTACCTACTTGAACTCACCTTACATAACACATTTGCACCAAAACCTTTTCGTATTTTAAAAATTGTGACTATTTATCTCTTTGACCTCTGAATACAGTGATTTGTGCAAAAATTTCCATAGTTTTTCGATTTTTTGAAAAAATTATGGAATAATTAGAAAATTATGGATTGCCACTACTGCTATGAGTCTTGATATTTTATTGTCAAATTCTAATAGTACCGGCAAATATTGTCTAGGAGCCATAAAAATATTGCCTACTCAATTCCATTTAATTATTTTGCAAATTCCAATCGTTCTCGGTATTTTTTATCAGAGAAAATATTTGCCTGGGTCATCGATAAACGAAATTGTAAGTAAAATTTTTTGGCAAGAATATCATCGTTTAGGCCCAATATTCCAAAAGATGTTTAATTCTACAATCATTGCATAAATCAAAATTCATTAAAGATTTGAGAGTATTCCTTGAATGAACCACTCTATTGGTCATAAAAATGGCCATTCGCAAGTACTTCAAATTATATTCTCAATCCATCATATAATATGAAATTGTTTCCATTATTGTCCTCCGATATGATCAATCAATATTGTTATTATTCCCACACTATACCAAATATAATTCCTAGCAACGTTCGAAGTAGTTAATGTAAATATTACATTAATTCAGTGATTAATGATTATTTTTATGATATCGATCAATCATGGGTTTGAGAAATCATATTTCACATATAATTATTAGCATTTTCTACTGCCATGAACGTTTAGCATTCATGGTGAATAAATATCAATCGACCTGCTAATAGGATCACTTTTATGATGTTCTTTCACAATACAAGCGTAGGTACCCATATATCCCACCGCTTTCACATTTCTACTCATGATTTTATTGATTAGCTGCAACGAATTTCAATATTTACGAACGAATTGATTGGGATCATCAATTTATTGTACGACTCAATGCAATACTGCATATGATGATAAAACTGAATAGTTTTCATGAGATTTATCTTGCAGGAGTTTATTGTCTAATTCTTCCTGGTATGTATTGCGCAAATGGCAAATCCGAAGAAAAAATTCTCTTTATTTATTTTATTCAACACTTCATTAGTGTTCTGCTTCAATTTGAACTTCGGCTTAAAATCCTCCTAAGGCCGGCCACTCACGTACAGTCTAACTCTCAGTTAGACTGATCGCAGTTGAAATTGTCAGTCTAAACTTTACGTGAGTGGGCATTTCAGTCTCAGTTTAACGCGATTTTGCCAACTGTCTAACTGAGAGAAATGAATTTCTTCATATTCAGTTTAACTGACAGTTAGACTGTACGTGAGTGGCCGGCCTAAGAAGGATCAGGATCAGAATAAGATGAACGAGTTGATGGTAATAACTCATCATTGAGTGGATTAGCAAATATAATAATAGTTATGCCCAATAATTCTCATAAAGATGGCCAAGGGAATCTCACTTAGAATAATTTGATATTTTAATAGATATAATATGATATGAAATATCAATGAATAATATGTGCTCCCGAATTTGGAATTTAGAATGAAACTCTTCAAATAGGGTGGAACTTTTTTTTCAACTGTCACAAGGTACTGTCGAATAGTAATCATGGCCTGCCTTTACCAAATACCGAATGGGAATACCACTCTGAAGGGACATTTTGACAAATAAAAGTCCGAAATTTGACTAGTTAGGTATAGGCATAATATACATACAGAGTGTAACAGCCAAATGGAATAAATTCGATAACGAATAAAAGAGGGCGTGTTGGGGAAAACGCTGGGACACGTCGATTTGTAATTTTAAATGCGCATATTTTTCAAGAAAATAATATTATATGGGTGTTCCTTGTGACCGTGGCCAATACCAACTTTCTTATTTCAAATGCAATTCCCTGTATGTACTCTCTGTATAAAAAGTACCCGGAAAATGTTATTTAAATGAACCGCCAAAAAGGAATCGGTAATTTTTTTTTTCTTAAAGTTGGTAGGACCTTCCTTTATTACCAAGCCAAATTTGAGCGCGATCTGTCAACTAGTGTGTTTACAACAGCTGTCAGTATCAGTCGACCTCAAAAGTGCTCTGCGAATTTTACAATGGAAAAAATAGTTGATTAAAGAGTTTGCCTCAAATTTTGTCTTGCAAACGAATTTTCTTGTGCCGATTCATTGAAAATGTTAAAAAAAGCCTTTGGTGATAATTGTATGTCAAAAACACAAGCATACGATTGGTACAAATCATTCAAAGACGGTCGTGAGGTGGTCGAAGATTTGCCCCGTTCTGGACGGTCTTCAACGTCAACAACCGACGATAACATCATCCAAATCAAAAATTTAGTGCTCGAAAATCGTCATTCAAGTGTTAGAGAGTTGGCTCGAGAGTTGAGCATTGATAAAATGACCGTTCATAACATTTTGACTAATGTTTTGTGTATGAAACGCGTCGCAGCAAAACTCGTTCCAAAAGAGCTGAATTTTTTGCAAAAAGAGCATCGAAAGCAGGTCTCTGAAGACATGGTTTCTCGATAAATACCATCGAACAACCGCCGTATTCACCTGACTTAGCTCCGTGCGACTTTTTTCTATTCCCAAGACTCAAATTGCCCCTACGTGGAACGCGTTTTGAGTCCATTGAAGCCATCAAAACAAATTCGCAACAAGAACTGAAGGCCATACCTTTGGCGGCGTATGAGCGGTGCATGGAAAAGTGGGTTCGCCGATATCATAGTTGTATTGTAAGCAATGGGGACTATTTTGAAGGAGACAAAATAAATATTGATGATTAAATTTAAATTTATGTGTTTTTTTTTACAATTCCGGGTACTTTTCATACAGAAGGTATATTATTTATTTTAGGATTCTTCAGAGAATTTTAGACACAATTCAAGCACAATTTCCTATACCTATCTTTAACTATTTCGGAAGTAATAAGTGTTTTCAGATTTATTGCAAAAATCAACGTTTTAAATGAAAATTATTTTATTTCACAAATTCGGTACATTATACTCAGAACCTAATTAGTAATACGGATTATTTCTTAATTATAAAAAAAACATCAATGTCAATGTAGGAAATGTTCAAAATGCTCGCCGCGAACGTCTTGGCAACATAATCTGGTGTAGAATTGTCTTCAGACGTTACGCAACATTTCTTCTCAGTAATGGTTTTTGCTTAATTTCTTCATATCAAGAGGTAAATGGGAAATAAGTATTGAGTGTAAGGTATCGAATTTGTGAAATAAAATAATTTTCATTTAAAATGTTGATTTTTGTAAAAAATCTGAAACCGCTCAATATTTCCGAAAAAGTTGAAGATAGGTATAGGACATTGTACATGAATTATGTCTAGAATTTTCTGAAAAATCCAAAAAATAAATAATATACAGGGGGTTGCATTTGAAATAAGAAAGTTGGTATTGGCCACGGCCGCATGGAGCACCCTATAAAATTTTATTTGCTTGAAAAATATGCGCATTTAAAATTACAAATCAACGTGTCCGTGCGTTTTCCCTAACACCCCTTCATTTATTCGTTATCGAATTTATTCCATTTGGCTGTTACACTCTGTAGAATGAAAGCAAATTTCATCATCTTTCTGAATTTTTAATAACATACAGATACAGGGCGGCGTTCAATTTGAAATAAACATTTTTCAGTCACTTCTTCAAGCAAACGAAAAAACTGTATTTTTTACCACTCTGTATTGAAATAACGTAGATCAGGCTGATGTGTTGAAAGTAGGTATTCATGTTTCACTTAACCCCAAACCATATTTCAATGCCATAGTGTTTCTCAACCCGAAGTTATCAGCATGATTTCTGGTGAAAAAAATTGAACTTAATTCATATTTCGAAAACGGCAATAGATAGTTTTAGGGAAATGTTAGGAAAAGTTGTCGGAAATTTGTTGGAGATTCCAAAAATAATATAATATACCAGGTGTCCCATTTGAAAAAGCAAAGTTGATACTACTTTCTAATAGAAGGGGCAACACCGAATTGACGAAAATATTTTAGTTGGGTAGAAAATGTCTGATAGTGCAGTCCATTAAATTTTCAAACCGATCCGATGGTTCTGGTTCACCACCACCAGAAACGTCTAATGTGCCATCTACCGTTAATCACCCTGTATTCAAATTCTACCCAAGTTTCTAGAGGGGGGGATTTATTTTCATCCCGAAATTATTCACATTCACGTATTTTATCTAAAAAAAGAAAAGGTTACATGAAAAAACCCATCAATGACCAAATAATTATACAGAAATTGGTGGGAAATTTATAGCTGCTGAGGCTGAAGCAACAGTAACAATGAATGGATAGCGCTTTAGCGAGATAATAAATGATTTTTTATGGCCGGAATTGGATGGTATTGATCTTGACAACGTTTACTTTCAACAAGACGGCGCTACGTGCCGCACAAGCAACGAAACCATTGATCTTTTACAGAAAAAGTTTCCGGACCGTGTTATCTCTCGAAGAGATGATAACAATTGGCCACTGGGATCTTGTGATTTAACACCTTGCTGGAGCTACGTGAAAGAGCCCAGCGTCGATTTAAGACCTCAAAGATGGAATTTGCGAGGCTATCGAGGACATAGGGCAGCCACTTTGTCATTCGGTTATGGAAATTTTCATGAAAAGGATATGGTCCTGTAGTCGTGGTCGTGGTGGTCATTTGGATGATGTTATTTTCCATCATTAACGGCATACCTCCCTCTTAATAATGCAATATACATCCGATCATTAATCTGAAAAATTGGCAGTTTATTTTCGAATGTCAAAATAACACCTCTTATTGAAAAACTCTTTAGACTGAAAAATAAGTGCCATTATTTCAGGATATTGTTTTTTTAAAATTTCAGTGTTTTGAGATATTCCATTCATACTAGATTTATCATATGCGTGAAAGACTCTCCCAATTATTGGGGATAATGGAAAATGAAAATCCACTGTGGAAATATAGGTATAAGTCAAAGACTTACCCTGTTTATTGGTTACCAATGGTTTTCTTTCATGAAAACTGCGGCAACCAATTGAGTCTTCAATAAAGAGAACAAGATTGATTTATTTCACAAAGTTTCATTACATACTTTATCTCCAGCTTCGGAATGTCCGCGTTTTGGCCCGCGACCGATCGTGAATTTTCCCAAATGAAAACATAATCCGATATAGGTTTAAGGTGATCAAGTTACTCACGAACAACGAACATCCCATTAATAACTCGTAATATTAATTACAAATCCACCATGAAACACTTGCGGCATGTATTCGAGACGTATGGAAGTGCTTCGAGGAATATCTCGGAAATGAAAAGATTGGACACACACGTATTATTTGTTATGTTACTCTGTTTATGCGCAGTGTCCTGAACGATATACATCGTTACGTAGATTTCCTGCAAAAAGTGATGTCAATCAATAGACCTTTCCAGAATACGTAGAACAAAGATGAAAGATGTGAACTGAACCAGAATGAGAGAGAAACAGGTATATTTCATGCGCAACTTGTGGGCAGCTTTAAAAGATGCGCAAACCTTAGTGCGAGAGAGAAGAGAAAGAGAGAGAGGGCAGAAATGAAATGAGATTCTACTGTTTTTATCGTACCGTGACCCTCACTTAGTAACACAACATTGTTGAGGCATAATAAAATTTTGATTTTCGATAAAAAAGCAAACAAATAACATTCACATCCAAATCGTCGACTGCGTAAAATAGTAATATCAATTGTCAAATGTCCACGATTTAAGGAGGGAAATTTTGACGACCAATAATATTCATTCTTAGCCCACAAGTGACGCGCGCAACTTTCACCTACATAGGTAATTCTGGAAAGGTCTCTTAGGGCCTCTTTGAATAAAACAACCAAATACCTTCAATAAATTTAAAAAGGCAAATTTTGGCTATGGAAAGATTTCGCAGAATTGATGCAGTTCACACTGATTTTAGTGAGGCCCTCGTTGAGGTTGATCATATTATTATTATAAAGCTAGTAGTGAGGAAAAGAGTGCTTTGGACAACAAACTTGTAGAAGTGGGGAGTTATCCTCCTTGAAGCCGTCCCAGATACTGGATTTCATCAAATCTCTGGAACTGGAGGGCGAGCTGTAGGAGGCGCGATGATAACAGCTCTCATAGGGGGCACAATAGACCTTAAGGTCGCAGTGGACAGTTACCCCTTTTTACTATAACTATAACTGTAACTTGTAGTGAGAAAGTTGCGAAGAATGACCCAGTGCCATTCTTTGATATGTTATTGGTTTTGAAGACTTTTTATATAGGGGATGATCACCGCGACGATTTGCATAGTCCAGGGTCCCTCAGGGTTCCCTCCTGTGTCCAATGTTGTTTAATATATTCGTCTCCTGTTGTTCAAAGCTATTGTTCATCATGGAGATCCCAATAGGATTGCAAATTGCTTATTAATGTGAGCTAAACAGACTCGAACTTGGCATATCAAAAAGCATTGTTAACAACATTACGAGATTGAATTTCGAGGTGGCTGAACATATTATCTATGTTTCCGTTTTGGAGAAAGTATACGAAGGTGGTATGCCTGATACTCTACTTATCTTTAGTTTCAGTGAGCACATTGCTGATATCAGGTCTATGCAAAGAGCAAAGATATTCTAGAATAGGTTTAACGTCTGTAAATATAATTGAGGGAAGAAATAACGGCATGCAGACAATTGAATAGTTTTTGAAATTCCGGAAAAAGTCACAAGGTCAAGGTCCCCGCCCGGAAAGTAGGGAGACGCAGGTTCGTTTCCTGATCGGTGTGTGACTTTTTCCGGAATTTCAAAAAATATTCAATTGTCTGCATGCCGTTATTTCTTTTCTTAATATTCTAGAATATTGATATTTTGTTCTTTGTCTCAGCATATTTCGGATATTCTGTTGTTTGGTGACCTATATATACAGCAGGTATTCTGGGATCAGACAGAAGTTGTTGAATATAGTTACTTCAGACGACCAGCCTACAGCATTAATATTTCAATGGATTTTAGGTATACCTATAAGTAGGTCTCTCGAAGATGATGAATGCCCTTTGGGCTTTGACTTTCCGTTTCCTTATATGGTCTGAATTCTGAACGCTACAATTTTTGCTAGCTATTAATTTAAATCTGAAAATAAGAATCTAATTTACTCAGTAGAATGAAAAAATCACTGCAAAATTAACATATCTTATACGACCTAACCAAAAAATTCAAGAAAATTCTGAATACGGTGACAGTTTGTAGCTTCTGGATGAAAATCAAGAACATATTTGATGTCATAAAGTGTGGTTTGTCGATGATATGATGGTATTTCACAAACTTTCTGACTGACGGAAAATAAAAAATCGAAATAAAAGTTGATAAATGATTGAAGGCAAAGACGCTTAAGAGGAAGAAAGGATTAATTGAATTTTCTAACGTAGCTTTTTCACTCAACTCAGATTCAAATCCTTGTAGCGTAGTTTTTTTCATTACCTACTATAAAAAAAGGTATCCTCACGCGACCAGCTCTTGATTCTAATAGTATTGAAAAATCTACAACGCCTAAGAAATTCAACTGATTATTTCAATCAAATTGAAATTTTTTTTCAATTCTAAATTTATTTATGTCCCTGGTTTTGAGTTTCACCATTTGCAAATCATCTCTAGCAACATGAGAATGGTTTAACGCCTGTAAATATAATTGAGGAAAGAAATAACGGCATGCAGACAATTGAATATTTTTGAAATTCCGGAAAAAGTCACACACCTGCAGTTTCGATTCCTGCACGGTGTGTGACTTTTTCCGGAATTTCAAAAATATTCAATTGTCTGCATGCCGTTATTTCTTTCCTCAATCTCTAGCAACCAGTATGAGATAGTGTGTATGAAAGAGCCAGTTTTGAAAAGTGAAAAAACTACACTTCAGACTGATTGTTTTTGATGAAAGTGATTTTTTTTGATAATCACTTCGATGGCGAATACTATCAAATTGGAATAGAATAGATAACAGGACCGATGTAAGTTTTTTTTTCAAAAATAATATTCTTTTAAAAGACTGAAATTAAATTCGCATGATTCTACGAAGATCCCAACTTTTGCCCTGTCCTAATAATAATTTAACTAATAATTTCATCTCAATCAACACTTAGATGTTTATAGAATCAGTTCTGAAAGATGATGTCGAACGCTGATAAAATATAAAAAATTTCAAACATTTATCTACGACTGAAAACAACAGTTTTCTTGGTTTTATTTTCAGTCTTTTATTTCTCTACTTTATTTCTTCAAGCTGTGATCATAGCTGATGCTGTTCATATTATAGATTTCGATTACTGTCAAAGCCCGCAGAAAATGCCTTACAATTTCGGAGCAATCAATTCATTGTAGTGTTTTTAATGTTTTCAATAATCTTTCAGGAAATATGTTTTGTTAAAACTCTCTGGTTGTATGGAATGAAATCTCATTGAAAATTGTATCGAAAGAGCTGATGTCATGAAAGGTCAGATCTTTCAGAGCACAGACAGTTAGCTTTCTGAAAGACATTGGTTGTTGGAAATTACCTATAATCTAACATTGGACTTATTCAAACAAAGAGTCAATCTAAAATTGTGTACGCAAAAAAAGCAAATCCATCAAAATTCAGCATAACCATTTTATCAACTCATGCAATAGGTACTCTTCTTTTCAAAAATTTTCGAAATGATAATTAAACGCAAAAAAACTTGGCTTCCCAATTTTTTATGCAGTTCTGGGACGACGCTTGTTCACGTAGAATTATCAAATGTATGTGGCTGAATAGAATAAAATGTTGGTATGTGAGAAAAATATATCGTCCATTTCAAAACATGACTTTTTTATTCGTGCTACGTGCTATGCCCATAAGATTTTTGGTGGCCTGACAAAAAAATCCAACTAATTCCTTGAAAAAAAGGAGGAAAATTTTCGAAAACCAAGAGGTGGGATGAGTGAATCCAGATGAAGGTGACAATAATATCTTCAATCCAATTTAGTAAGCAAATCAAAAATGATAGTAGGTATTCAATCAATTCATTTCATGTGACTGAAGAATATATTTCGAGAAATTTAGCAAAAAACTGATATTTTTTACTGCTTCCTCTGTTCTGAACTCCATTTTGTTTCCGCCTAGTCTTTGTTGAAAAAATCCCTTCAGAGCCACCAAATTTCAAATACATCTTTCGATATGCCATAAAACATTTACGAGAGACTTCACAAATCTTCGAACTCAGCCCCCCATCTGATCGCCCATTCCAATCTATAAATTCAATAAAAAATTGAATAGATGATCTCACCCACCGTCCAAAAACAAACCAACAGTTCCAATACGTTTCAATCCGACCAGGATAATCGTGCACAGAGTGAATGACGTAGGCATATCATATAATGTGAGGGCGTAGATCTAGACGCGGAGGGCGGAATTTACTAATTTATTGTCTTACTGAATCTAGACCCATAAATTTATATCGTGCGCTCTATACAGAGCAATAATATTATTATTGTGTGTATTGGTCGAGAGAGGTCTTATCTCATGAATGGGCTCTATGCGATCTGGAACCTGGCATAAATTTACTCCTTTATGTACATAAAGGATAATTTGTTGGGCCATTATATCGGTATATTGAAATAGAAATATTATTATTCCGTGATCGGAAAGGTATCTTAGGTATATTCCAGATGATCTAGCTACAAGTTCATAGGTACCTACTATGAATTGTGATCAATTATTTATCAAAGGAAAGCATCGCTTCTTTGGCACTGAATCCTAATATTCTGTTGAAACTACTTTCAACCAAATCCCCGAAAGAGTTAAATTCAGTCTTTACAGGGGAGACAGAGTTTTTGCTGAGGTTTTTATCTGTGCTCTTGCATCATACGCAGAAATGTATGGTGCCCCGTTTGACATTCCTCTGCTAATACTGAGATTAGGAGCGGGGAATGGATCAATCTGTTTGTTTGAATGATCTGTTCCTTGTTGCCTTTTCGAGACACATGCCATAATTAAAAACAAATCTGTAACAGCTCCATTTCATAAGAATATATATATATATACAGGGTGAGTCTTTGACTTGTACATAAATCTGATAGGCAATATCGACTGATTTTCATGAAATTGGACAGGTATATTGGGGGAGCAGTCAAAGTAAAAACAAGTGTAGGTACTCTTTTTTCTTGGGCTCGAGCTTTCGGAATAATTTATTCCTTCATCAGGAGCAGCTAAAAATACATTTCTACATCAGTCAACAGCAATACAAGTAATTTTCATAAACTTACAAGTTGAGGTTGTGTTTTAAAGTTGTTTTTATAACATAATTCGGTTGAGTCGTCATATAAGTGAGACTGTTAGGAATACAATATGGAACGTCAGCCTTCAACAATTGGTTTGTGGTTGACGTACACAATTGTGACTGACAGTTTAAAGCACGCCGATTTAACCTGAAACGACGATCTATCTACAGTAATTGAGGAAAAATTGATGATTCGTTACTATATTGGTGTAATTATTGTTGAAGGCTGACGTTCCATATTGTATTCCTAACAGTCTCACTTATATGACGACTCAACCGAATTATGTTATAAAAACAACTTTAAAACACAACCTCAACTTGTAAGTTTATGAAAATTACTTGTATTGCTGTTGACTGATGTAGAAATGTATTTTTAGCTGCTCCTGATGAAGGAATAAATTATTCCGAAAGCTCGAGCCCAAGAAAAAAGAGTACACTTGTTTTTACTTTGACTGCTCCCCCAATATACCTGTCCAACTTGTACATAAATTTTAACTGAAGATTCTTGATATTGAAATGAAAATTTATTGAAATATTGAAATAAAAGTCTAATTTCAGTTATATTTATTCACCCTTAATTTATATTTTTCTGGCTAACATGTTTCGGCTTGCGCCATCTTCAGAGCCTAGAAACTGATGGAAAAGGGGGTAAGTACAAAAGCTTAGTAGGCTGCTTGTTTGCTGAGTCTCATTATAGATGGACCAATTTTAACGGTTGAAATACATTTACGTACAACATTAAGCATCAACAAACTGAAGCAAAACAGCTGAAGGATGGAACAGTACTTACTAATTTAGGTGATGTTACATTTATGACGATTTAAAACCGTTGGTCGAATACAGCAGGTCTTGTCATTTTTATAAAAACTTGAACTAAAAATCAACAGTTGGAAAATGTAAAAACTCATTAATTTGGACACTTACAAAATTTGAAATTTTTTAAAAAGTTGGCAATTGGTAATCTGCCAAAAGGGCATTCAGAATCCCCAAAAAAATACGTTCGGGGTTTCATTTTGCTGTCCAAATTAATGAGTTTTTACATTTTCCAACTGTTGATTTTTAGTTCAAGTTTTTATAAAAATGACAAGACCTGCTGTATTCGACCAACGGTTTTAAATCGTCATATATGTAACATCACCTAAATTAGTAAGTACTGTTCCATCCTTCAGCTGTTTTGCTTCAGTTTGTTGATGCTTAATGTTGTACGTAAATGTATTTCAACCGTTAAAATTGGTCCATCTATAATAAGACTCAGCAAACAAGCAGCCTACTAAGCTTTTGTACTTACCCCCTTTTCCATCAGTTTCTAGGCTCTGAAGATGGCGCAAGCCGAAACATGTTAGCCAGAAAAATATAAATTAAGGGTGAATAAATATAACTGAAATCAGACTTTTATTTCAATATTTACCATTCAGTTATGGGTTTCAAGGATGTAATGAAGATTCTTGAGGTCGAAAGGAAACTTTTTTTCATTTTCCATTCTTCCGAATTCGGCTCTGTTGAAAATATACATATAGCCATTTGAAAAATAAATTGGGCTGACATTGCCTCTGAAATGATCTTCTGGAATTGATGCAAAGTACATAAATTTTAACTGAAGATTCTTGAGGTCGAAAGAAAACTTTTTTTCATTTTCCATTCTTCCGAATTCGGCTCTGTTGAAAATATACATATAGCCATTTGAAAAATAAATTGGGCTGACTTTGCCTCTGAAATGATCTTCTGGAATTGATGCAAAGTTCATATTTCTCGATAGAAATTGAGTTTATACATTTAGGGAATACTCAAGTACTAAACCTTATTGGAATAAAAATGTTGCAAACAGAATAATTTCAACAAAAACAGTTAGTTTCATCGGATTATATCTGCAACTAAAAAGCCACATTTCTCACACCAAAATAAGTTCCTTCTCCGATTTTTCTGCAGATTAGTTTGTAAACACTAATAACTTGTTCATATTTTCCTCGAAATTTCCAAACAATTTCACGAAGAAAGACTTTTCATTCAGATCACCAGAATTTATTATTAAACAACCTAACCTAATCTATTCTGTATCGATTCTGTGAATGTTTGCTCATAAATTTCAAGAAGATGTTGTCAGCTTGCTGATATTTTCATTGAGGTTAAGGATTTGTAACGAAACATAGTATGAATCACGATACACTTGTGTACCGTGGTATGAATATCCATGAATTCTACCGTTTCCAACATGAATCGACTTTGCCGCCAAATTTTACCACGCATGCGTAGAGCCAAAACCGAAAGATTGTTTATCTGGAGGCCAACTATAAACAATAACAAACCAGAGTCTCTGAACAAACTGTAAACGTTATGTGGAGTTCTGAATACATTCAGGGAATTATTGTTCTAATGTGATTATTATGTGAAGTGAATTAATATAATCTCATTCGTGTCGAGTTTATAAAATTCCAAGAGGATATTGTTTAGATAGAGACATCGACACAGATTATAAGGTATCATTTTATTTTTCATTAATTTCAATTTAATAAGTAGTTTGTATCGAGATTCATCATTCATATACGAATTTTGTATTTCATCGACATTTAACTTCAATATGGACCGGTAACTATGAATTTTCAATAGAAACTGTGCGTGTTAAATCCTCTTTGGTGTTCAATTTCATCTCCAAAATTTGTGGGATTTTATTATCAAAATATCTCGACAATGTTGATAAATATTGTGACAACATTGTGAACTCGTTTGAAGACCAGAGAAGGAATAATATTCGATGATATTTAATTCAGAGACGCATTCAGTTCTTTCTTGACATTAATAATTTTTTAGTCAAATTTCTCCGGGTAAAATTGGAAATAACTCGAAAACGATGCGTTTCATTGAAAAAAAATAGAAATACTTTTAGTTTCTCAAATGATTGATTCTTCCGAAAATATTAAACGTTTATTTTTTTAAAGTGGTTTTATGTTGTTTCAGCGTGTATTGATGAGTCGACTAGTAGAGATATTAAATAGGTTTTGATTGAGGAATATGCACCATGAATAGAGTGAAAACTCAACCAAAATTCAGTTCATTCGAAATAACGGTTCCGAAGATATAAACAGGAAAGTGATTTCTTCATAGGTTTTCGACACCCTGTATATTCGAAACTAAACCGAATTTTGAAGAATGGTATAGAAAAAAAGTATTTCGTTTGATGAGAGGAATCTACAGTTAAAATATATGTACAAGTCAAAGACTCACCCTGTATATCCACACCAGGCCTCAAACGGTGATTTTTAAATTTTATAATCTGATTATTGTGGAGAGAATATGGTTTCCAAGTTTTACAACATGAATAGTGGCCAGAGATTTGGAGACTTCAACGATCGATCAAGAGCGAAACAGCAAGGAGTTAACAATGAATAGTCCATCCAACAATTATTGACATCTCAGGCGGCTTTGGAAAATCAAAATTATGTTGGTAATGGCCCAATCAGTAATATTTTGAGTTGCAGAATTCAGGTTGGTGTTGGAAATAACACTTACCCTTGACATTGATTCTGTTTATTTATATTCCTTACTGAATCGAACAAATTTGGAGAATGATTCTATCAATTTTGAATGCTTATCGATTAGTTATGAATTTGTGTATTTCTTCAGTGTTGTGTTATTAAAAATGAATGGAATTGATTCAATTACTTCTTGCACACAAAAAACACTGTTAGTAAAAACAATGGCATAACCATTGAATCAATGATATACTGTATTCCCTATTCCTGAATGATTACTATATTTAATTCAATGCTTATCTTGTTCTTCCTATGCCAATGCTGCCTATTTTTTATTCAATTATATGGTCTCATTGATTTTATCTAAGCAGTAAAAGTATTCAATGAAATGCTATAATTGAGATAAGAAAAGCGTTAGTTTCAATGAAAGAATACAATTAAAACAAACCCAACTTTTTTTCTATCAATTAACTATAATTTTTCAGGAAAATAAATATATTATTGAATAACTATACATTTGGATTGTTTTAAATGTAGGATATATTAAAACTGAAACAAGATGTAATTTCTTGAAAGGTAGTTTACTATAAAAAGAATGAATGCTTGATTTTGATTTAAATAAACTTCATATTGGAGAAAGAAACTACATCAATTGAATCAATATGATGCAGTTGAAATATTTTACTATATTTGAATCGAAAGTTTATTATTGTTATGCCTAACAGCAAGGGAACATGAAACTGTTCGAAGAATTTTGGTCCAAAAAAGAATGGCAGATCCATTACAATCCCAAATTTGATAAGCTTTGGAATGAGAATCCTAAAGAATTTAAATTTTGAAACCAGAATTCAACCGGACGTTGATTGTAGGTATTGGGTGTTTCTTTTGAGAGTGATAGAATTTTCGATAGGGATACCTAACTGGGATTTGACAGAAGGTAGAAGCCCTGTTGTTTTGACATTTCTAAGAAAGCATTGACAAATTATCATGGAAAGACTCACGCCGCAACAACATTCACAAATTGTTGAAATTTATTTTCAAAATCAGTGTTTTATTCGCCAAACTCATAGAGCACTTCGTGAAATTTATGGTTTACATATACGTCCATCAGAGCAGCTTATCCGTCGAACTATCGATGCAACAACAACAACAAGACGAAGAACAGTGTACGTACGGAAGAAAAAATCGCTGCTGTAAGTGATAATGAAGATCCAGATGTGTCTATTCGTCGACGTTCAGAAAAAGTTGGACTCTGTGCATCCACCACATGGAAAATTTTTCGTAAAGATCTGTATATTGCTGTATATGGGGTGAAAGTAATCCTCAAGAAGGTCTGCAGCTTCCATTACATCCTGAAAATGCACTGTATAGTGTGCATTACACGCTGGAGGCATCATTGGTCCATATTTCATCAAAAACGATGCTGGAGCTAATGTTACAGTGAACGGTGCTCGTTACAGATCGATGATCAATGATTATTCGTTTTAAAATTTGAATGGTATCGACCAAGAAGTGTTTTGGTTCCAAGAGAATGGTGGTACACCTCATGCTGCTATCGTAGCAAATGATTTATTGAAAGAAAGATTTGGCGGAAACATCATTTCGAGAAATGGTCTAATTAATTGGCCTCCAAGTTCATGCGACATAACTCCAATGGATTATTTTCTTCAGGTCTATGTCAAGTCATTGGTGTATGCTGATCAACCAAAAACAAAAGACGCTTTGGAGGTCAACGTAACTCGGGTTATTGCTAAATAAGGACTGAACTACTCGAAAAAGTGGTCCAAAATTGGTCTGGTCGGATGCGGTTCCTCAGAGCTAGTCGTGCTGGACATACATGCCGGAAATTATTTCCAAAACATAAATGTCATAAAATTATCTTTCAAATAAAAAATCATCATCTTCAATCTCAATTTATATGTACCTATTTCATTTCAATTTGAAGTTTCATCACTCTAAAAAAACACCCGATACGTTTCATCAACGTACCAGTGGCCAACATTATGAAAATTTCCTATTCTTCTTCAACGTTAGTTATTGCATTATGAAAAATTCCATAAACATTGAACATGACAATATTCAACAACCTGAAGTTTTCATCCAACAGAAGCGTTACCTGAATACTGGTTTTATACGTCTAAGGGCCGGTTTTATAAAGGATAACCGAGGATTCAACCGTTGCGTCAACAACCAAATTCCTCACTATCTGGTAGTTGGCGCACGGTTCAAGTGTCGGTTCGCCTTTTATAAAACCGGCCCTTAATCCGGTGGGAAGTACATAACTCAAAAAAGTTGAAAAATTGTGAAACAAGAGTTACGTTGAAACCTAACTACAACGTGATATTCCAGTAGAAATTTCGTTGCGAAATCGTTGATTCAGTAGTTACTTATTCTAAACAACTGAAGCACTTTTCACAATTTCACTGTCATTGCAATTACATTTGCATGTTATTCATTGCCTTGATAATTGAAACATAAATTTTTTCCATCTTATGCTTTATTCAGACTTGGACAATGGGGATGTTATGGATGTTATGAACTACGCAAATACGATCTTTTGAAACTGAATAAGCTCTAACGACTTTTCTAGTTCAATCTACGGCAACGATCATGCTATAACATAAAATCGAATTATAATATTTGAAAACAAACTGATCGCATCTTGAAAGCCTTGAAAGCCCGAACATCCTCAACTGTCTCCGTCAATAGACGTATCGAAACGCGAATAAAGAGATGTTTTCATCCATTTGATCCGAACGTAATGAAATTCGATTTAGCTAATCAACGGAATTATCGATAGGAATGTGAAAGCTGTTGGATGTGCGTTTATTGTGAAAGAGCATCAAAAGTGATTCTATTAGCGGAATCAATTGATATCCATTCAAGCTATCGTGTAAACGTTTGTGTCAGAGTGTATAGCATCATCTTTTATTATATCGATATGCGTTACCCAACCCGATGATTGACTGGTAGGACGAAAAATCTGTTGTTTTGTGTTAACGAAATTTGAACAACGTGTAACGATGTTCCTTTCGAACCATTAACTTCACAACACGTGTCCTGGTTATTGCAAACAAGTATCGTTCATTCCGCCTTGAAAATGAGAGACCTAATAGCATGTTTTCGATTTATCATCTCTAATAATAAAATTTCTATACAATATCTTCCATTCAACTTATTAGTTCTTAGTTCTCTCATCGATTGAAGGTTAATGCTGAGCATGGAGCATTTCCCTTCACTATTGTGGATGCATTGCGTGATCCAATTAGAGCCACAGGATGATATCGAACTGAAATACAATAGTTTGCGCTATATTAAAGTAAAGGTCGAGCTAGGTTAGGTAAGGAAGTAGGTACCGTAGTCTTTGAAAGGTAGTTATCGTTCTTCTGCTCAGGGTTCCGAAATGACCACAATTTTTCCATATCGATAAGTTTTCTGAACTTCATCAAAAGAATTTGTAATAACAATTGAACCTACTTTGGCCAAATTATAAAATTCCTCACATACAGGAGAGTGTGTATGAAGGAGCAAGCATTAAAAAGTATTAAAAAACACATTTTGGACTGATAGTTCTCTTTGCTATACAGGATGAGTCTTTGACTTATACATATACTCTAACTGTAGATTCCTCCCAACAAACGAAACACTTTTTTTTCATACCATTCTTCAAAGTTTGGTTTAGTTTGGAAGATACAGGGTTTCGAAAATCCACGAAAAAAACACTCTTCTGTTTATATCTTCGGAACCGTTATTTCAAATGAACTGAATTTTGGTGAAGTACTTTATAATGCATATTGCCGAATCACAACTTATTCAATATTCCTCCCGGTGAAAAAGTAACAGCGTAGCCGACTCATAAATCCACGCAAAAATACTACAAAACCACTTGAAAAAGATGAACGGTTCATATTTTCGAAAGAACCAATCGGTTTATAAAATAAAAGTTCTTCTGAATTTTTTCAATAAAACGCGTCGTTCTCGAGGTATTCCTAATTTTATTCCATACAATTTGACGACAAAATCATAAATCTCGAGAATGATCTGGATGCTTTCCTGGATTCAAAATATCACCAAATCGAAGATGTATCAATATTCTGTAATCGAATCAAAAGTTAACAATGTTGTCAGAATGTTTGTCGAATTTTCATTTGGAAATCACGGACCTAGTAAGTCCTAAAATCTATTATACAGGGTGTCCCAGAAGTCGCGCACCCCATTGAGGGGATCGAAAGTGAAAAATATTCTAAGCCCAAAAATCCATGTTTGAAATTTTTTGATGACGTAGTTAATTAGTAATTAATTAATGAAAGTGACCAATCAGGAGCGCCCTACAGAAGAATAAGTAGGCAGTGGAGTGAGACGCCAGAGATGCTGCCGTCTTTTCACGCAGTAAACCGAGACTGGCATCTCACTTTCGCGTCCCCACTGCCTACTTATTCTTTTGTAGGGCGCTCCTCTGATTGGTCACTAATTGATTACTAATTAACCACGTTATCAAAAAATTTCAAACATGGATTTTTGGGCTTAAAATATTTTTCACTTCAGATCCCCTCAATGGGGTGCGCGACTTCTGGGACATCCTGTATATATATTATATTGATAGATGGTACACTAATTTAATTCATTGAATCAATCTCAATCTCTGAATAAATGGACAATAGTGTTATTCCATCAGTTCCGGCAGTAATACATCATAATTTCGAGCTATTTCACTACTCAAATTAATATAATTCTTCGTCACGTACATTAACTTATAAACCCTTCTCTCGTAAGAAGAATTCTAATTTCTAACCTCTAGTGAGTTTCACCCAGAGATATCACTCCAAAAATGAACCTCACGTCATACGTTATGTAACCGAACTACGCTGAACTACCACAAATATGAAAAGTAGAAGAAGGGAATAGGGGAAATGGACAAATGGTACTTTGATACGTTTGAGATGGGTCGATTCCTAATGTTAAGGAAGGTGATCTATGGTGGAATTCTTAGATATTTATTTGGTAATGTAATCCGAAAAATCAATTTCCTTAGTTTCAGGAATATTGGTGAAGCTGACAACGTTCACATCGAAGTGAATTTTTCATAGAATTATTAACATTGTTCGGATGAATAGGTTGTAGCTTGATCATTCACAAGATATTTTTGGGATATCGAGGAGAATATGAACAAGTTTTTAGTGTTTACAAACAAATCTTTAGAAAAATCGAAAAAGGAACTTGATTCGATAGGAGAAAAATGACTTTTCAATTGTCGATATAATCGTATCAAACTTTTTTGTTTTTGTTAGGAAATATCGTGTTTGTACCATTTTTATTCCAATAAGGTTAATATGGGAGTATTTCCTGAATGTATATCTACTCGATTTCAATCGAGAAATATGAACTTCGAGGTCTTTGCAGAAAATCGTATCAGTCACGTATTTGGCCCAATTTTTTTTCAAATGGCTATATCTTTTTAAAAGATCCGAGTTCGGAAAAATGTAAAATGAAAAAAAGGTTTCTTTTGACCTCAAGATTCTTCAGTTAAAATATATGTACAAGTCAAAGACTCACCCGGTATAAATCTACATTATAGTTCAAATATACATTATGTGCTATGAAAGAGTCCATCAAATTTGATCAGGTGAGAAGAAGTTCTTCAACAATGAAATTCTGTTACTAGACTCAGATGATACTCACCTGATTCTATGACAATCGAAACTTTCGACCACACCCAATAGCAAATCGACATTATTCTAATGAAGAAAGAGGTTTTCAATAAGAGCGCAAGATTTGAATTGGGAAATTTTTAGTGTTTGAATTTTTATAGCTGTTTTCAATCTGGATGAACGAAATTTTCACAGTATGAATACTTAAGGTATCAGCTTCATCATTCGGTAAACGTCTGAAGTTTTAACATTGGAAATGTTTATGTTCGTATATTACAGGCAAATTACGAGTTTTCGTTCAAGGTCAAAAGACAAAGGTGTCGCTAGTAAGTAGTAGACCAAAAAAGCATTCGAAAGTTATCGCGTGATATAGGTGACATAGGGTGTATTGGGCCAGCATACGAGAAGCGAGCATACATTAATTCTCACGAATGCCTAACCAATCAGATTCACTCGATCCGAGTGCTTCCGAATGCTTCCGCGTGGAAGATCGTGAGAAGAAGCCGTTGCTCGTTATTCAGATCAGATCGCGCGTTTTGTCTTTTGTCGTTCTTCATAAACGAATCTGATAGTGAAATAGTTGAAAACGGTTGAAACTTCGAACAGTTTGGTTTTTATTGAATAGAATATCTAGCAAAATCTATTACAATTTCTCATTATGGACGTTTCAAATAAATGCTCGACTTTATTGCAGAGTGAATCCACTTATTTGCATTTGCGGCATATGTGGAAAAGAGTTTACCAGCGTATCTGTTAGAAACAGGCATCTCCGGACAATCCATAATGATGATTCCGCTAAAGTGGTGAAGAAGCAATATATTTTCTGTTCTCTTTGTTCTGCTGATGAAAACCAGGAAACGTTTTCTACATATGATCATTTGAGAATAATTCATGGTGTTCTGTATGATTGATATTTCTTACATTTCCCCCATCCAAGAAACCTATGATACAACACAGTTATATTGCCACATTTCAAAATACATATGCTAAATTACCTACTTAAATTCTCACTTTTGAGGTTTTTGTAAGCTCATATGTGCTTTTTACAAGCTTTTATTTAGTTTCACCTGTCCCGGTGTCTGTCTGTCTGTCTATCTGTCTGTAATCAAATCTTGCAAGTTAAATATGACACACTTCTAATCGTCCGATTTATTTGAAATTTGGCAGGTGTACATAATTCTGGTGACAATGCATCATGAAATATTTTTTATAGAAACAAACAAAATGGCTGCTCCAAAATGGCGGATAAGTTTCGTAATTATCATCCGATTTCATTCAAAATTAGTTTCTAGGGGTTTTTGGGTTCGACAATGATGATTCTTCTGTCAAAATTGAAAAATTCAAGATGGCGGCTAGAATAGGGCGGACGAGTTTCGTAATTATGATCCGATTCTATTCAAAATTGGTATCTAGGGGTGTTCTGGGTCGGAAATTACGATTCTTCAAAATTGAGGAATTCAAGATGGCGGCTTCAAAATGGCGGATGAGGGTTGTTTTTATAAAAGATTGTTTTAAAAAATGATTTTTTTATTATAGCTTGTTCTAAATGCAAGGGCGGATATAGCTTTTTTTCATGGGGGGGGGGAATAACGATTGAAAATCAGGTTCACAATTTATGAAATTTTTTTATGTGCACCACATTGCGTAACTTCTTCTAAGGACTTTGATACTCATGGGGGGGTAATTACCATAATATAAATCAAACTGTTCGAAGTTCCAAGTTCCAACCGTTTTCAACTATTTCACTATCAGATTCGTTTATGAAGAACGACTGTTTTATAATTATATTTTAATATTTAATTTGTAGACTCTTTTAATAATTAATAGACTTGAGAATTAAATATATATTTTAGATGTCGTGTTACCATTACAAGTTTCAGGTTATAATTAAATGACAATGACATATATGACAGCAGTCATAGATACTAGTCATAGAACCTAGTCATAGATACATACAACATCTCCCTTTTTAACTAAATACATAATCCACTTGAAAATAATCAAATAAAACTAAATAGTTTTTTCCCTCGAACTCAAAGATATCACTTGCTACTTTTTGATATGGTCCATTTGGAATTTCATGACTAATCATCGGTTCCTTACAAACTTTAGGGCGGTACGTTTCACAAATTCTACACTTAGAAATATACTCGGTTATATCTTTTATCATATTGGGCCAATATAGAGATTCTTTGGCTTTCAGAAGCGTTTTTGTAACACCAAAATGTGCTTTATGCAAAATTTCAATCATTTTTCCTTTCAAACGATTTGGAACTATGAGTCTATTTCCGACAAACAATAAGCCACCCGAATATAAAATATCACCACGTAATGGCCAATATATTTTAAGATCTTTTGGCAATTGTTTATACCTTACTGGCCAACCTTTCTGAACATATTTAATTAACTGTTGCAAAATTGCATCTCTAGATACTTCATCGCTTATTTCTTTTCTACGATCATCTGTAGCATTCAAATATTTTTCTACAAGGTGCACAATTTCAACTAGTTCCTTGTCATCCTCTACTTTATCATCACTAAATGACCGCGAATAAAGATCAGCAATATGTAGTTTTGGACCTGGCATATAAACTAACTCTATGTCGTACTTTAATAATTTGATACGCATTCGTTGTAATCTACTCGAAGCTATTTTGAAAATTTCTTTTTTCATAATGCCCAACAATGGTTTATGATCATTGAAAATAGTTATTTTACGACCATATATGTAATTATGAAATTTTTGAGTTGCATATACAATTGATAACATTTCCTTTTCTATTTGGCTGAAATTTTTCTCAGCATTTGTCAATGCCCTTGACGCATTATGAACTGGTCTTCCATTCTGCAGTAAACAACATCCTATTCCATCTTTTGATGCATCTGCTTGAATTTCTAATTTAATTTTTGGATTGAAATGACTAAGCGTTACGCCACTTGATAACACTTCCTTAACTTGATCTAAAATTTGTACATGAGTTGGAAGCCAAACAAACTCAATATCTTTTTTTAGAAGTTGAAAAATTGGAGCTAATAAATTTGAATAATTTGGAATGAATCTACGCCAATAATTTAACATACCCAATATTCTCTGTAATTCTTTTACATTCTTAGGATTTCTTATATCCTCTATCGCCTTCACCTTATCTGGGTCAGGTTTCATACCATCTTTACCAAAAATTTGACCCAAAAATTTTACCTGATCTAACGAATATTGTAATTTTTCCTTATTAAATTTTATTCCTAATTTTCGTGCTCTTTCTAAAACTTTTTCAAAAATTTCGTTATGCTCTTCTTCTGTTTCTGCGCTTATCAGGAAATCATCAAAATATACCACAACGCCTTCTATGTCTGCAAAACTTTCCTGCAATTTCTTCTGGAAAAATTCTGGTAAATTTTTCAAACCAAAGGGTGCTCTCAAAAATTTATAACATCCTTTAAACGTGCTGAAAGTACAATATTCACTAGATTGCTCATCTAATTCTACCTGATAATAGCCATCTTTTAAATCTAATAATGAAAATACAGATTTTCCACTCAATTTACTGCTAATATCGTCTAGTGTTGGAATCTCAAAAAATGATCTTTTAACAACCTTATTCAATTCTGCTGGATCTAAACACAATCTTAAACTACCATTTGGTTTTTCAATAATTACCAGATTACTTACCCAGCTACTTGGGTTTTCAACTTTTTCAATAATTTTCAAACGTTCTAACTCATCAAGTTTTTTCGATACTTTTTCCCTTAGCTGAAGAGGTATTCTCCTAGGAGGTCTAACTACCGGTTGTGCCCCTGGATCTAACTTAATACTACATTTTTCTTTAATTTTTCCTAAACCTCGGAAAACATCTTCATATTTTTGTAAAATTTCACATTTTCTATCCTCTGATTTGATACTGTTAATCTGAACGTATCCCAACTCAATACAAGTATTACAACCTAATATTGGGACAGATTCAACATCAGCTACTACAAAATCAATAATTTTCTTTTCACCCTTCATGGTACAATTTAATTTTACTTTACCTTCTGGTTTAATATCAAATCCACCGTATGCCTTTAACACTACATTTGATGTTAATAATTCATAATTCGACAGGTACTTTTTGTAAATTTTCATAGGAATTATATTGACGTCAGATCCTGTGTCTACTTTGAATTCAACACTATTGCCTCTAATTGAAATTTTTTTCATTAACTTACTCCTACTTTTATTCTTAATAATTGAAAATGCATTATACTCATTTTTAAACATACCCTTACTTTCTATGGAATCTATCGCTAAGTCATCAGATTCTTCTTCCTCAACACTTTTTATGTCCTTGTTTTCTTTCACCCGGCAGGCTACAGCAAAGTGGTTCTTAAGTCCACATTTTCTGCATTTCTGTCCAAATGCCTTGCATTGGTTTACTCCATGTACACGCTGACATCTAAAACATTTAAAAGTTTTCTGCTGATTCCCCACATTGCCTCGTTCTTGCTTCGATTCCTTTCCATAATTTTTGTTCGGTTTTCTACTCCTGATCGCATTAATTTCCTTGCCTTTATCTTGGATCTCTTCTATCTGGGATTGCATGATTTCATGTCCCCTACACAATTTGACAGCATGTTCCAATTTTATATCTTCGATATTCAACAATTTTTCCTGTAGTCTTTTGTCGTTTATTCTCAGTACAATTGCATCACGAATTAATTTAGATTTTTGATCTCCAAACCCACATGTTGATGACAATGTCAATAAGTCATTGTAAAATTGGTTGAAAGGCTCATTTTCCCCTTGCTTTCTTTCGAAGAATACGAATCTTTCATAAACTTCATTTTTCTTTGGGTTAGCATATTCTTCAAATTTTCCCATAACTACATTATATTTCTTCCTGTTTTCTTCTGACAAATTGAAATTGTTGTATAATTCTACACCACTCTCACCAATAATATTCAAGAGCGTAGCTACCTTTTCTGGATCCGATTTTTCAGATCGACCACTCGCTACTAAAAATATCTCGAAGTTCTGCTTAAATTTCTTGAAATTTTCTGCTACGTTTCCCTGAACATCCAATTCGGCAGGTAATCGAACATCGGCCATCTCTGCTTCCCTTGATTATCCTAAAATTTCTCACAAATCCTCTGGAATCTTGATAATTGACTTGTAGCCTTAGAATCGCAGCGCCATGTTTTATAATTATATTTTAATATTTAATTTGTAGACTCTTTTAATAATTAATAGACTTGAGAATTAAATATATATTTTAGATGTCGTGTTACCATTACAAGTTTCAGGTTATAATTAAATGACAATGACATATATGACAGCAGTCATAGATACTAGTCATAGAACCTAGTCATAGATACATACAACAACGACAAAAGACAAAACGCGCGATCTGAATAACAGGCAACGGCTTCTTCTCACGATCGTCCTTTCGGGTGCATTCGGAAGCACTCGGAATCGAGTGAATCTGATTGGTTAGGAATTCGTGAGAATTAATGTATGCTCAAGAATCGGCGACGGCGACCAGTGAGCCGCGGTGGGAGGTACGTCAAATTCGCCGCAACGTAGCCAGATTGGGCAATTATTCCTGTATTTGAAGGAAAGATCATTGTTTTATTTCCTTCATCAGCACTTCGAGTGTTTATATTGTTGTTTCATCAAGTGAGATCTGGGCCGCGGTGAGTGGTCCGTCAAATTCGCCGCAACGTTGCCAGATTGGGCAAATATTTCGGTATTTGAAGAATAGGTCAATAGTTGATCCGAGTACATATAAGATTCATGAATTTTAGTAAAAACAGAATCCTTCTATCTGAAGCCAATTTCATGAATACACAGATTTGCTAAAATCAAAATTCACTTCGAAAATATTGGACGGAGTGGACTCAGCTTCATTTGATTACCTCCGAGTAGGGGAGGACGGGGGAATTCCGCGCACGGGGGAATTCTGCGCATTGATATTCTGCAACTCAGTTCAGTTATTTCAAAATTTAGATACAGCCACAGAAATATAATAAACATATAAATAAATAAATATTTTATTATATTTCTGGAATGTGGATACAGCGCACCCTCTCGATTTGCCTTGCCAACATCCTCCCGTAATTTAAAGATATTCGTGTTTTTATTTTAGACCAGGGAGCCGATTGTTCGTTTCACGACGCTCTGATCTAATTTTCGAGAGAAATTGGAATCGTGGAAAGTACTTCTATTATTAATTTCTAATGAATCTATTGCATGACTATTTTCCTTCATATGTGTAGATTATTTAATGCAAAAGAACAATTACATAATTGTATTTCGTCATCTACTGTCAGTGATTAGTTAGGTTAGGTGACTCGCACTGGGAGAATAACGCGCAGCTGTAGCGGGGTAATTCTTCAATAATATTTTTTGTACCTATTCATAGAAATTCGGTTAATTTACATTGTAGTTGGTTATTACCTAAATAATGAAATATTTTTTCGAGTTTTTCAGCTGTTCAATATATGCGCATAATTATACCATCGCATGCGCGGTATAACCCAGTACGTGGGGGAAGACCGCGAAAAGACAGTTTTCAGAATTTTTTTTTTTCTCAATTGGTATAGGTAGTTGACCTTTTCCTTGTGATGAAAAAGTTCCAAATGGGTTCATGATTCAGCAGTTGAATTATTAAAGTTTGTGTGTACATAGGAAGGTTTTTGTGAGCATTTTCCCTAAGGTGCGTGGAATTCCCCCGTCCTCCCCTACATATAAAATTCATGAATTTTAGTAAAAACATAATCCTTCTATCTCAAGCCAATTTCGAGAATACTCAGATTTGGTAAAATAAAAATTCTCTTCGAAAATATTGGACGGGGTGGACTCAGCTTATTCTGATGATGTTAACTCCGAGTACATGTAAGATTCATGAATTTTAGTAAAAACTGAATCCTTCTATCTAAAGCCAATTTCAAGAAAACCCAGATTTGCTAAAATCAAAACTCACTTCGAAAAAATTGGACAGGAATGACAGGATGGACCCAGCTTCATCCAATTATTTATATCTTTATTTTTTATTATTATATCTTAAGAATACTTACTTTAGAAAGAACATTTTTGTTTTAAAATACGGTGACAAGTTTCCTCTCACATGTTTATGTTAGGAATTGGGAATGTTGATGTTTTCTTGCAATTATTATTGCTCATTATTATTATTGAAAATACTATTTTATTTTAAGTTCAAATGCAAATAAATGTTGGTAATATTCACATGTGGTGTTATCATTTCCAATGTCTCTGATGGTTGCAAGGATTGCGAAATCTGTAAATTTTTTTTTATACAGAGTGTCTAACATAAATTTACCAATTTACTCAAATGAAATATGCGATAACTCATTTTTTTCAAATGGAACACCCTGTATTTTTCTCTTTCATGAAATTTGTTTCTCGATTAATGTCTACAATTCTTACGAAGTATGTCCGATACTTAAATGTGAGATTTTTCAAAAACAAAATGAGTTAGGTGAAGGGCATTCGTTGTAAGATGTGTAGACATTTGAAAAACAAATTTCATGAAAGAAAATATACAGGTTGTTCCATGTGAAAAAATTATCGCATATTTAATTTGAGTGAATTGGTAAATCAGACACCCTGTATAAAAAAACCTCTGACTATCGAATGATGAAGCTGATACCTTGAGCTAAATACTGTAAAAACTTCGTTCATCTAGATTGAAAAGAGCGGTTGCTATAAAATTTTTGATGAACCCCTTAAAACACTTGAAATATCCTAAAAATACAAATTATGTGACAACGCCGTAGTAAAATTCAAAAAAAAAATAAAAGGGTGAAGCGCTTGTTGTCCTCGAGAGAATTTTGCCATGAAATACAGGGTGTTCCATTTGAAAAAACTACATATTTTTCCTCAACTTTTTTTGACGCACTTTGGAAAGATAAAATTATCTTTAGTTTGTAGATCTCTGTCAACCTCACAATCATATCATATACGTTTTTTTCGACACGGTATAATTTAGGCGTTATTTTAGCTGTAGGTACGCCTTACTGACCAGCAGACCAAATAGTATACCGTGATAAAGTCTGAGATGAGGAAGGTGAAATGAGCATTATATTCCTTCCATTCGCTTTCTTCCATATAAAATACGAATTTTTATCAGTATCTCGATAACTAAGAACATCCAGTACCGTCTCGAGTTAATCCGAGTGCGAAACCACAGAATGAATGATGATCTAAATGAAACAACAAATTAAATAAATCAACGGGGCGATCTTCAAGTAGGTGGTCACCAATCCAATTTTTATTGCTCGAGAATTGCAGGCAGATTGCGAGAAGGTATAAATCTTGGCAACGTTTCGCCCGCCCTTGTGGGGTTTTTCTTCGGGAAGATTAACGACTCTGTGGTCGCGCACGTTACAGAAACCTGCGTGCGTTAGCGGCTTAAGATCGTGAGCCGACTCCAATCTAGATAGCTGGGCGTAAATTGAAATATTGTAGTTGCATCAGGCCGTGTATGTTTAGGTCGAATATCAGTTGGGAATAATCGAGAGGAGCTGTGGTCCCAGCACCGCCTCCGCTTTTGATGGTCGTGGTTCAGTTGCCCAATTCAATTCTGAAATCATGACTTACAATTTTCGAGACATGATCTCCATCATGATGAAGAGGAAAATGTAAGGAAAAATGTACAGAACCTTTCAACAAAAGTTGTTATTCATTCCTCTAGTTCCTGTCGACATTAAATCCAATTATCTTGGTGGCTCTGCAGCCAAATGGCGAAAATTTATCCCTAAGAATTGTCACACATCAAAGTTTCTCTCGAAACTGCTTGGATTTAGAGACCTTCAACTCAATCCAACTGGGAGGAAATGACGGTATTCCTCTCAGACCATAGAAAGAGGAGAAACAGCATCTCATTCATAAATTCGAGAATTAGGGAAGCCAAAATTTAGTCAGTTTCCAATGAGTGGAACGATTATAGCATGGAGGATAGCATTATCATTGGATACTGCCGTGGCAACATTGCAGAATCTAACTTTGAAAGGTCCAGTGGCGTGGTAATATTGGTATTGAAGAAAGGAAATAAAATGACAAGTGAATTAACTCTTTTTGACGAATTCACACATTGAAACAGATTCTGAGTTAGGTGAACAGAGTCAGCTAAATTCAGAATTGATAACCATATGTTCCAGGGGAATTTGAAAAGTGAAATCCTAAAAATCCAAGAATCGACGACACTCTAACTCAGAATGATGAGAGTAGAACATACCTGTGTAAACTCAAATCAGGGTTCGAATAGTCAATAGGGTGTTTGGAGGGTGAGTAGCCATAGGTAAATGGTGGATAGGTGATGCTCTTGGCTACTTATTGCGCCTAATAAAATAACATTTTGCCCAAAGTTCAAAAGTGTTATAATTTTTTTGCCATTTTTCCAGAAATTTCCGATTTCCCATTTTTCTCATTAAAATCTTGAATTTTTTTAAATTTAATGCTCGAGGTGCCTATAAATTGATTTTATATTTTTTAACTGTGTTAGAATGATGAAAAAAATTTTACCTGCTCAAAGGAATAGTTTTGTCGTCACCCTTTTAAGGCATCCTTGAAGGCAAAACGGTTTTTTGTTGGGTTATCTGATTATTAATGGTACATGTTACATACCATTGCAAAGAGTATTAACTAGAGAAGTTCTTAAAACCCCACACTATACAATTTTTTTTATATCACTTTGTAAAGTGGACACAACATTATTTTTTTTTCATTTTGATGTTTGATACGACGCTGTCAGGTTTTTTGCAGACGTTTGTATGAAATTATGATTCAATCTGAATAAGACAAGACTAAACTAAAAAAATAAATCATTTTATAGGCACCTCGGGCATTAAATTTAAAAAAATTCAAGATTTTGATGAGAAAAATGGGAAATTTCTAGAAAAATGCCAAAACAATTATAACACTTTGAACTTTCGGCAAAATGTTATTTTATTAGGTGCAACGAGTAGCCAAGAGCATCACCTATCCACCATTTACCGGCTGAGAGATAGAATACCATAAACGTATATCGTGTATACTTTGTTTTGCATTACCTACAACCTGTATAGTTATTACGTTATCATACAATACATCTGTTGATAAGGGGAAATTGCCATTTGATGTGAATTCCTAGTTCATATTTATTGTATTTATGTGATGTCCGTTCTAACTTATTATTTTAAATTAAATATCTGACCATATTTTATTTATACACTGTGTGTTCAATGTTTTGTATTTCACACCGTTGGCCCACAACAATTAACTAAAGGTGAGTCACAACTATAAGTTTTTCAAAGATTCTGTAATGGTCCATTGTATTGTAGCTGTGAAGAAGTCCAAATATATGGACGAAACGTTGCTGAAGTAAGAGGTTGTGTTTTATTGGCTGTCCTACTTCCCATTATCCTTTTTCATATTCTCTACAGACCAAAAATTTTTTTTAAAGTCTAAGCACTTCAGGTTATACAGGGAGTGAAACTAAATTTGTTATTTTTTTTTCAATTTATTCGTTTCTTATATGATTGAGTATTCAATGGTGAATACATTTCAGTTAAAACCATTGTATTAATTCAAACAGTTTTCAAGATATCGAAAAAAAACTGAAAAAAGTAAAATATTTATAGTCAGTATTATGTTAATTTTTCTTATTCTGAACATCCCGAGTGAGAACCGTTCTCACAACTTCAAAGTAGAAGAATGTGGTAAGGTCATCTTTTGAATTTCATAAATATCATCACAGGTTGTGTCGAAAACCGTGATCGAAAATTGGCCATAACTTCTGTTTCTCAAATAAGAACCCTATTTTTTATGATTGCGTTGGATTCTGCAAAGAAAAATAATGATAGCACTCTGAGATGCTATTGCTCCTAAATTCAGTAATTCCCGAGGCATTTGAGGATTTCTGGATTTCTGTCGAAGTGGCTAGACTTTTATGACCTTCGAATAGTTTTTCATATAAAATAATAGTATATTATTTTATAAGGAGGAGAAGTGTCACTTTTCATGGCGAGCTTGAGTTTGCCCGCCGAACGTAGTGAGGCGGGTAATTGAAAGCGAGCCATGAAAAGTCACTTCTCCTTCGAATGAAATATGTTATTTTATTTTCAAACATCTTGAAATTCCTGGAAATCTGAATAATATTGACATTTACGATCGTTATAATTGAGTGAAAAATTTAACATTTGTATAGTTACGGTTGTCTTGCAAAATTAGTCCCTTGCATAACAACACTTTTCCTGCCGCCGGAGGGAAAAGTAAGCCATAGCAACTATTTCTCCGCCTAGGCGGAGAAATAAAACTTCTCTGTGATCCTGTCAGTCTAGAAATGACGTTGTTATCGAACGTTTGGAAATAAAATTATGTAATCACAAAAAAAAATTAAACTAATAAGGAGAGCTTCGGCCTCCGCCGTCATGGGGCCTGATAAATTATTTTTCTTTTCAACTCATTTGTACTTTTTGGCCATTTGGGGGCCTATGCTGGTGAGGGGCCTGGGGCGGACCGCCTCCCCCCTCGGTACGCCACTGTGTTTAAGTTCACAGCATAAGTTAACAGATAAAGGCTCTCGTTCCTAAGGAACAAGAGCAGAAAATAGCATTTTATTTGAGTGAATGAGTGGGACCAGAATTCTCCTTCGAATCTTTGGAACACAAGCATATGGACGTAAGAAGGAATTTTTATTGCAATACTAAGTGCTCCCCTCACCATTACAGTAACGCCATATTATTGCTGTTAATAGTGTTGATATTTATATTTGAAAGAAAGGGAAATACTGTGAGGTTACTCGATCACAATATCTGCCATACGCCACTTTTCCTTCCCCATGAATATTCATCCATTTTTTGCTCACCTACCATCACTAGGTAGAAATCAAGAATTTATCGAAATAAGAATTTATTCATGTTGTAGAATGGCGGAGGTGCCAGTTATTTTAATATACTCCATTCGCTTTTATAAATCGCCTGGAGGCATTCGAAATGTGGATGTACAGGAGAATCCTTAAGATAAAATGGATAGATAAAGTGCCAAAAACGCAAGTGCTGATAAGAATGGGTAAGGAGCAGGAAATACTTAATAGTATAAAGGTCCGGAAGTTGCAGTATCTGGGTCATATGTGCTGAGGGGGGAGAAATAAACATTATTGCAGAATATTATTCAGGGGAAGATACAGAGGAGGAGAAACATAGGAAGAAGAAGAATCTCCTGGTTGAACAATTTAAGACAGTGGTACAAGTGCAGTTCTGTTGAGTTGCTCAGGGCTGCAGTATCGAAGATGAAAATAGCCATTTTGAAAGCCAACCTTCTGAGAGGAGATGGCACCTGAAGAAGAAGACTTTTATAAAATACCCCCATTGGCCAAGATTTGGGTTTATCAAGTTTTTTTACTCAAAACTCAGAAAGGTGCCAATGCTAATTTATATTTACTCTTTTTCAACTTTTTGACACAGAGGTTTCGTTGTACTCCTACATCTTCATACTTGAGTATTTCAAGTTGTGCAAAAGAGGTATAAATGTCTTCTGTAGGCTTGAAAATTCCTAAAATAGGGGAATTTCATAGGTCCATCTGTTCGTTTAGTTTTTCTGTCGGGTTATTCGAGTACTTTTATTCTTTTTTCGAATGAACTACGACAAAGTATGAAAGTAACGGACTTTTCTGTACATTATTTTTCAGAAAAATTTCAACAATCAATTCTTGATTTCCGCACAAGAAAATTACATAACTGAATCCTCCAACAATGTGCATATACGTGGAAGATTTTCAGGGAAGAAAGTTTCTCCAATATTCCCCATGTCTTAGGAATTATTGAATTCACATATTTTCTCAGATTCATTATTTTCCCAAAGTAAATGATCATTTTGATGAATACTATGAATGAATGAATGAATTACTACGACCTTCTTGTAGAAAAGACAACGTTTCGTAGTAACCTGACAGGAGAATGGGTCTAACCTAACATTTTCAAAATATACACAGTGAAATGTGTCTTAATGTCGTGGCCAACTGGGATACTTTATAAAAGTGAATAGAGTATATTGACCATTACTTGAATCCTTTGGTATCTCATGACATATTCACTTGAAATAAATTGTTAGTAATTCTGCTCAATAACTGAATTATATTTACTCTCAACACTGAATAAGTCTCCCATTCTTCATTCCCAGAAATCGTTAAGTTCTATATGGTATAGGTAATAATTTTTGAGCGTTTGATTCACTTTCACTATATTATTGCTTTACGATGTCTGTGTTTTTCCATTTTTGATTCGAAAATGGTCTCGACCAACTGAGTGTGCGACTCACTGATCATTAATTCATGGCCAGATCCAATTGTCGAACGGAAAAGCCTGAAGACTTAAATTTTTCAGGGATCTTTGGAGGGCAATTAAAAATGGATTGGTATTTTTTATTCAGTCTTCGATCAGGATGAAAGAAAGTGTAACCATGATGAATTTGATCAATATCTCGATAAATAATTTTCGCTGTGAACGTGTGAATAGAATGGTGTTCAATTTTTGCCAAAAATTTTCCACGGAAATTCTCAGGTAATGGAGTACATTGGAGGAATGAAATCCAATCCAGCAACCGAGGATATAAATCGTGAACTTCGCATGTTTTCCGCCATTTTGAATTTTTTTTCAGAATTTCAGCCTATATTCAAATTGAGCACCAAAAATGCTAAGATTCGACCAGAAACTGTTATTTTTGAGCTTACACATTACCGACCATAGAGGAAAGTCACCAAATATGGAATACCATTTTGTTTTTGGGATATAAAGAAAAAAACTTCATATTAATTAAATCAGTTTAATGTTTATACTAATCATACATTCATATGTAGTAATTAACAGCCTCTAATCAAATATATTAGTTATCTAATTGAAATCCTACACAAAAAACAAAATCACAAATGAGTAACCAAATATGGAAAGGAACCCATATATGGAATATAAGCTCAAATCAACATAACAATAACAAAAATGGACATTAATATCTTTGAGATCAATCAAATGAATATAACGATAAATGAAAGAAGTTACATAATTACTTGCAAAAGTCACAGATCCAAGTATCAAACTCTGGACCAGCACAATCATTAAGTGCCCAGAGCCCACACATCAAGCATATTCCATAATTAGACACCGACGACTGTCCATATTTGGATTTTCATACTAGTTCAAACTCTTCAAAATATTTTTTCAAGTCACAATATTTTAATGACAAAAGATTACAAAATGGTGAAATAAACATAATACCGATATAGTAAATAGTATAACACTTATGTAACAAACATAACAGCTGGTAATACTCATTTACTACTTACCTTTTAAAATTTTCTTCACGGCAACAAAACAAAACACGCCTGCCACACGTTAAGCGTTTGCGCAACTGACTCGATGGTGTGAGTGCGATAGTTAGTAGACCGAATGGAACAGAAGGTGGTCGAATGTTCCGTTTATTACTCATATTCTTGGAGAAATGAAGGTATTCCATATTTGATTACTTTCCTCTACTCAACAAAATATTCGACTTTGAACTTCTTAGGGTAAAAATGTTTCCCCCAATCTCATATGCACAACCAATTCTCCCCACTCGCTCAAGATACCATCCCCAGAAAGTTTCTCTGACGGAAATGGCTACATTCAGTTGGGAGAATAATATTTGTGAGTACTGCCCAAGGTAAAACCGAGTTAATGAAAGAATTGCTCTTCAACGAACCCAGATCGTCTGTCTGCAGATCTCGCCAATATTGAGCACCGCTACGGCCATAAGAGATCATTAAAATTCATATAAATTGCGGTATAATTGTTCTATGGTCGCCCTGGAATTATCGAGTTATTGTTTGGACATGAAGCGGAGCGCACAGAGTCAACGCGTCGCATCTTGGCGTATTTTGTTTTAATTACACGCTACAATCACTGAGCATTATTCATATCCACGTCTGTGTTCCACAATAAGTTCACATTACACGCCTCTTGGTAATTGCGCTCGTTTGTCACAGGACCGGCCCTGCTTTCGGTTCTTTGAGGTTCCGATGTGAAATTGCTTTCATCAGCGGAATGGTCTAATCATTTAACGTGCACGCTGAATAAAAAGGGTTTGTTTGAAATTTTTATTCGGTTTTATTTTGATATGAATTATACAAGGTGTTCCTGAATTAGTGTTTCAGCGGTCAACATGTAGACTTCTTATGAAGAAATAACATTTTTTTCTCTTCCATTTTTTCCTACTGGTCATCGTTTCAGAGAAATAGAGTGTCAAAAATTTATATTTTTTCAGTTTTTTTGCTCGTACCTCAGGAACCGTTTGAATTACAGAATTGAGTTTTTGATCTACACACATTGTCACTGATAGATAATAGCTACTTTCTTGCACTTTACTCGGTTTTATTAGACGGGCCATTGTCGGAGATACTGAATTTGAACAAAGCTTTTACCCTTACCGTTTACACCACTAGACAAGTTTGCATTTCATGACAGCAAATTCTGACGGGCGAATGTGTTTTACATAAAAAAGGTATCTACTTACTCCTGGTTCATTGCTCTACAGTGAACCGTTTTCGAGAAAAATGGCATTTTATGATCCAAAACAATTTGCTGATGCATTGTAAAATTTCTTGTAATTGGAAAAAGTGATATTTTACTATGGTCGCTAAAAATAATAAAAAATAACTTTGCAATTCAAACTTAGAAACCTTAGTTTTCAAATTTTGTTGAAATTGATGAATTTGTTAATTATCACTACTCATTTTGCCAATTACAAGAAATTCACAATGTCTTAGCAAATTGTTTCCAACATAAAATGCCAACAGTTGTCTCGAACACGGTTCACTTTAGAGTAACACACATTGGTTTATCAGAATTTCTACGAAAAACGTCTAATTAAATCGGGTAATGTGCACGAAAGTAGCTATCTCAGTAGCTATTATTAGTGACAACGTGTGTACAAAAACTCAATTCTGTAATTCAAATGGTTCCTGAGAAATAAGCAAAACGGAAACGAAGACCGGGAGGAAAAAATGGAAAGGAAAAAAAAACAAAAACAACATGAATACGATAGAAGTGACTCTCATTGCTCATAGTACGTGGTTGCCAGCGATATGAAATGCTGAAACTAAGCCTACCGGCCACGACGGCGCTGGTGCTGCGGCTATAAAAGAGCTAAACATGAATTCTTCATAAATTCGGAGCAGTCAATCATTGACCGGGCGTGAAAGCCTTAATCAACATATTCAGGGTATTTTGTATGCTTTAACAGCAGCATATGAGGATGAAATTTTTCATGATATGATATTGTTTCAAAAGCATCAGAGATTGCCAGATTGGCGTTAGTTATCTGTCAAAATACATTTATCCAAAATTCAGGAATTGAATAAAAGTTATTTCTGCCCAAAACCAAGAGGTCGAACAGAGGTGGTTCGAACAAAGATCAATGTGAGAAATTTCCCCCACCTCCGTGTAATTTTTGCTGAACATCACCTCTGTTAATCTTTCGCATATTATTTTTTTCGAGAATAACAGGAAGATTCCAGTCCTGAATATTATTTCAAAACCTGTTGAATATCTCACATATCTTATTATTCGGAAACGCTACGAACACTCAATGTCAGGATGGCCGAGCGGTCTAAGGCGCCAGACTCAAGGTTACTTGCCTGTTCTACAGGTATCGGGCGTTCTGGTCCTCTCTGAGGGCGTGGGTTCGAATCCCACTTCTGACAAACTTTTTGTTTGTTGAATAGAGGTTGCTTCACCAAAAACTAGACAGATATCTATAGCTGTATATATGAAATCGAAAAAGCCATTTTTCCTTTATGACATATACTCCATTCACAATTATAAAATCACAACTCTGGCCATGGTTTCGTTTTCAGGAATTGGTGCACCTGATGAAAAATCTGTGCGCGTACATAGAATATCGTTTATGACAAAACGACGATGCCAGTTTTTCTGTTTACATCAAAGTAAAAGTATCAAAGATTTTCCACATTTTGTTAGTTCGTATCGATCGGCGATTTTGGGGAGAAATATCGATAGGAAATCGCCTATTTTTCCGTTCATCGGCGTCCAGAAGAAGTTTCGTGCAAGTGTCATTTTTTCCTTTCACGAGTTTTGGCGTGAGTACGAACGGCAAATTTGAATTGGACCAAAAATCGATTTATAAGCATAAATAAAGCGAAAGTAAGTACTAATCGACCTTTTTACACTTGTTCACGAAGTTTTTTTAGGTATCTGGCCGTTTTGAATGATTTCAAACGAAATTCCGGTCTCCCAGAAGTTTGGTTAGTTTCGGTATCGATTTTGGTGCTCAAAATTTATTTGGAATTTGTAAATGGACAAGAAAGGCTTCCTTATACGATCTTCTAACGGAAGCGACCGGAAAATATGGTTCAGGTAGAATTGAAATGTGTCACTGGAGCTTTCATTCCTTTGCCGAAAGTAGAAAAAGGCTATATTGAACCAGAATACATCGGTTTTTTTTCATATTCCAGGAGTTTGTGTCTTATTTTAGAACAGGTGAATGATAATGTGAAGCATATGTTTAAGCTATTCCATTTTATTTGTACAAACCTACTGTGGTAGTAATGTATGAATATTTTTTAATCCAATAAATTACTATACAATCAGAATATTTTACTCCTTGTTCATAAGATCAAATAAATAAAATGTCGTCAAGTCTTGAACTTTCAGTTCAAGAGGATAATAAACATTAAATCTTCACAAGCATGCATATGAAAATTATGTGAAAGCAATGCAATTTTTTTCCATGGCGAAAAATAATATATTTCAACAGTGATCTCTTGTACTTTTCATGCAAATAACTAGAAAAGGACTCCTTTCTATCAATTCATATAAACGTTAATTATTTTCGTCCATCACATCTTTTCCAATTCATTCACATTCTGAGAAATACGCTAAGAATGTAGAAAGGGCAACATAGGGTTGACTTGGAACATAAAAATATTTTGAAAAACGTCATAACTTCGATACAGAGTGGAATGTGTCAAATTTCCAAGGCCAGAGCTGTGATTTTATAATTGTGAATGGAGTATATACCTAGTTTTTATAGCAAAAGCGAGATACAGGGTGATTAATGTCAAGTTTGAGCAATATTCTGATAACTGTGGTAAGTTATGCCTGACCTCAGAAATAACGGATTATGGTCACATCTCCGTATTATTAGAGCTTAATTCAATTGTGGTGTAGAATTCAAAATGGGGAAAAACCTGCGAGCCGAATTTGATAGCATTATTTCAACGTATTCGATATTCTTTGATTTTATCCAAAAATTCGAACTCGAATTGGATATTAACTCAGAAAATATCCATTTTAGGGCAAGGGTGTGTTGCATACACTCACATTATTTTTTAACGTAGATTCAATATCTGCCATAAAAAAATGGGGTTCTAATTTGAAAAAATTGATGTTTCACGATTTTGTCATCCCTAACTTTGAAAGCGATTTTTTCACCCCCTGTATCATGAATCGCGATTTCGATTTTCAAAGTGGATACATCAATCTTACATCTTGAAAAATCCCAAAAATGAAAATTTTCCATCCAAAAACCTCGAAGTTATTCTTGTTTCAGCGGAGCTAGCTCTATTTTCGATTTTTTTTCGAATTTTCCCGCTCAGAGAGAATTTTCCAACCAAAACTGAAAAATGTTACATCAAAATAACTTGAAATTTTCTAAGGAATCTATTTCTGCAATAAAAAAATGGTGTTCTAATTTGAAAAACGGAAGTTGACGTCATTTCCGGAAAAACCGGAGGTGTTCATGCCTTGAAAATATTTTAGATTTCATCAGCATCGTGAAATACTTATAAGTGCTGAATTTCATGAAAATACGTTCAGTAGTTTCCCGTATAAATATGAGTGAGGTTCCTCGTGAAAGACCCTGTATAATATGGAAAACTCAAAGAAATATGCTTTAATTATTGACCAATAATGATTTCAAAACTCGAAATATGCATGTATCTTCTTGATGTCAATCAATTCATTAACCTTAGCGTAGTTCCACTCTCTATAACGCAGAAGAATAATAGCAACTCTGTGGCACTTAAGAAAGGCACAAAAGAAGTCCGAAAACATTCTACTCATCATTTAATGGCGATATACAAAATATTATTGAAATTTCATTGATTACAATTCCGTAAGATTAGAACATATTAGCCTATTTTCAAATACCATCTGAACACGACTCGACCATACAAATATAATTCAATTATGTTCGAGTCGATTGTGTGTAATTACATAATAAATCATTCCCGTACCATAATTTGACAAATTGGCTTTGAGTTCGTCTTACATTCAGGTTATCCGATTTGTTAAGGTAAATGTTAATGATAGATTGATTCAGTTCATAATGGAGCAAAATATAAATATGTGTAACGGTTGATTCGGTGCGTGTTTAGAACCTATGGTGAAAACTGTTTCGATATTTTATGTGTGAATAAGCTCGCTGGTAGGAATTTCTGAGAAACAATTTGGGAAGGATCTGGTTTGAAAAGATATGATTCGCTAAGATACTTTTCTAGAGTGTTTTACAGTAAGTTTATTGACTACTTGCATTGATAAATAATTGTTATAATCAAAAAACAAATTTTTCACTTGATAAATGATTCCCTATTTGAGATAATAGGATAGAAAACTTCCTCCAGGAAATTTTCACCCTCGATACGCGAATTAATTCTTTCTCAAAAAAATTCAATTAACCACTGCATGAAACGGTTTCTAATTTTTCTATACCATAATAGGAATCCTTGTCGAATAGCAGGCAAAAAGAATATTAGAGAAAACGCATAAAGAAGTAATCTTTTTAAAAAGGTATATGAACTGCTCGTCAAAATTTGAATATATTGATGTTTTCCGAAGATGTATATTTGCCGTATCATCTAAATTCTATCTATACTATACTAAAATGGTAACTCTGTGGACCGGCCCGAGAGAATCTGTCTAAAAGTGGGTCCAGAAGAATTTCAAAATCGCAGCAAAGGTGCAATACAGTGAGTAAATTTTTATACGGTCGGAAAGAGGAATAATCATTTCATACGTGGGTAGAATATCGATTTTCTAGGCGGAGTAGAAGTATTTTTAGAAAATTCGCGAAAATCGCGAAAAAACTCGACAAAAAGGGCCATTTTGAACTCGATAAAACTTTTTTCACAGATATCCTGGCCGTGATGTGAATATACGGATCGAAAGAAGTAAAGTCAATGAAAAATAGCTTGGTATTCATATTTTCCATAATTCTTCCATTTCTTCAGGAAAATCGATCAAACTTTGACATTTCGCCTATAAAATCACCCGAGTTCTACCAATGAGGATAACTACTTGAAAGGTAGATCTGCTGGCCCATACTAGTTTCAAATACATAAACCTATTTAACGATTCTGAGGAAACACAGCCTTCTCCGCGTGATTCGTGAGAGGTTACAATACGATCTCACAGAGATGGTATGGATGTTTCTGAACGAAATTCTCAATTAATACTTTTTGCGAGCTCCCAAAGATGTCTCGAATGCAACCAGAATAAGAACTTTCTATTTCGAACTCGCAGGGATATCCTAATAAGGGCACCAAGAAAGAGAAATTTACATTGCGAGCTCCCAAAATGATGTAAAGAGAACAAGAAGAAGAATTGTTTTGACAAGGTCATACTAAACGTAAAAATATCCTCTATTTTGGATTCGTGTGATTAGCACCTGGGGAAAGACCTTCGTCTCGTTTCAATCTCAACTAGGTTAAATTCATCTGTTGAGTTGACGTGTTCAATATTGTTTAGCAATATCGTAATATGAAGGAGGATCTGTGAAATAGATAAAATAATAGGTAGTTGATATATAAATAAGATACTGAATACAGGGTCTTTCTCGAGGAACCTCACCCATATTTATACGGGAAACTACTGAACGTATTTTCATGAAATTCAGCACTTATAAGTATTTCACGATGCTGATGAAATCTAAAATATTTTCAAGGCATGAGCACCTCCGTTTTTTCCGGAAATGACGTCAACTTCCGTTTTTCAAATTAGAACACCATTTTTTTATTGCAGAAATAGAATCCTTAGAAAATTTCAAGTTATTTTGATGTAACATTTCTCAGTTTTGGTTGGAAAATTCTCTCTGAGCGGGAAAATTCGAAAAAAAAATCGAAAATAGAGCTCCGCTGAAACAAGAATAACTTCGAGGTTTTTGGATGGAAAATTTTCATTTTTGGAATTTTTCAAGATGTGAGATTGATGTATCCACTTTGAAAATCTAAATCGCGATTCATGATACAGGGGGTGAAAAAATCGCTTTCAAAGCGATGAAAAATCAATTTTCTCAAATTAGATCCCCATTTTTTATGGCAGCTTTTGAATCTACGTTAAAAAATAATGTGAGTGTATGCATCACACCCTTGCCCTAAAATGGATATTTTCTGAGTTAATATCCACTTTAGGGCAAGGGTGTGATGCATACACTCACATTATTTTTTAACGTAGATTCAATATCTGTCATAAAAAAATGGGGTTCTAATTTGAAAAAATTGATTTTTCACGATTTTGTCATCCCTAACTTTGAAAGCGATTTTTTCACCCCCTGTATCATGAATCGCGATTTCGATTTTCAAAGTGGATACATCAATCTTACATCTTGAAAAATCCCAAAAATGAAAATTTTCCATCCCAAAACCTCGAAGTTATTCTTGTTTCAGCGGAGCTCTATTTTAGATTTTTTTTTCGAATTTCCCCGCTCAGAGAGAATTTTACCGCTCAGAGAGAATTTTCCAACCAACCAATGAGGTGCTCATGCCTTGAAAATATTTTAGATTTCATCAGCATCGTGAAATACTTATAAGTGCTGAATTTCATGAAAATACGTTCAGCAGTTTCCCGTATAAATATGGGTGAGCTTCCTCGTGAAAGACCCTGTATAATATAAACCAAAAGCGTGAGTTGAAATAACTCACGCCTATAACTCACTTCAATACAAATAGGAAGAATTAAATTGCTTACGAAATGGATAAAGAAGTCGGATCGATCAGGAACCCTAGTTCAGACATCAGGGTAACGTTCTCGCCATTCATTTCTACATTTCCTTTGGTCTGAATATCCAAAAATTGCATTTTTGACGTTTTCTACGCGATTCGATTCTCGACCACAGAGATTGCTTTTGACAACTGTTCTCAATTTTGAGTATGCAGATCAATTCGAATTTTACTGAAGAATTCGCGATAATGGTCGTAACACACTCGATGAATTACACCACTCGCCTGTCGGCTCGTGCTGCAAAATTCATCTTCCTATGTTATAACTAAGATTACCGCTCGTTGAATGTTATTCTATTATTTGATGACGAAGACATGGAATAATCGTGAAGTTTTATTCATATATGGACGACGGACGTCTACAATCAAGTCCTGAAATATATTAACTTTTAATCCGGACAACTTGTAAAGTGATTCAAATTTTTTATTATTCATTTCTGTATAGAATCGCATGCGGATTCTTCGAACAGATTTAAAACTCAATTTTTTTTCATAATTGATTGAGAGCTTTCCCCATGGGAATATGTGAAGGGTATCAATTTCGAAACTGATACAAATAAACTGTCTGAAATAAATTAATGGTTAAGCGAGATGATTCAGATAACAGCAAAGTTCAACGAAGGTGTAATAAAATCATGATGAATGGTACACCCATGGCCATCGTGATCCACATCTCATGAAACTTACTCCAATTTTGGCTCTTGCACGTATAATTTATTTCCTTATCTCGAGTAACGCTCACCGCATGTTTCCTATACACGCGAAGTTCGCGTCCTTATAAGGACATTCTGATTGTTTGGATCGTATCGGTATCGAACTTGAACCTTTTAATCTGAGATGCTCATTATAAGTGTCGCAGAAGCACCTTGCCCCTTCACTTTGAGGAAACTCAGCTCGGAGATTTAAATCTGCTGCATTTTCGAAAATATATTTCTCCTCTTCACTACACCAGCGATCCAAAATTTCCAAATGAATGAAATTGTTAACTATTGGTTAAATCTAACTTATATCACTGATGCGAATGTCGGGATAACTGGGGTCTCACATGAACAAAATATATATATATATATATAATCTTTTGAACGAGAGAATTACAAACTGTTTTCTTGAATCAAACAATACATGGCATATGGCACGTGTGAAGAAATGGCTGCAAGGACCAGATTATATAAATGAATAAAATCTGTTTCCCGCTCCAAATCTAAGTGTTAGCAGAGGGAATGTAAACGGGGTACCATACAATTCCGAGTATGATACACGAGAACAGATAAAAACCTCTGAAAAAACTCTGTCTCCCCGTGTATGTGTGGTGATACTGAATTTGTTCAAAAAAATATGCTGCTATCCATGTTACAGAGCTCCTTGTGCTTGAAAATTGCCTTTTCATTGAACTTAATGCAAATGTCTTGAAATTATATCTGTAACAGGAAAAAAAGAAGAAAAACGAGAAAGAAGCAGTAAAAAAATTACTTCACCTGCTAAAAAACCTTTTCACAAAGTCCTAACTCTCTTATGGATCGGGAGGATCTTTCGATCAGGTCCGATCTTCCAAGTGATGATTCTTCTGTTCTTCAGGTGTTCGAGGAACGCTACAGGCCCCTTATGTTGGGGGATCATCTCCCATAGATTAGAGTGGTTGTTTTTAGCGAAAAATCAGCAAAAATGTAAGAGCAAATTCAAAAAACTTCTGACACTCATTGAACAAAATTATTGTCTGAAATGAAACTGTTTCGCTATTCTATCAATTATTACATTTTCTTTTGACTATCTCCCTCGTCTTAATTTCCATCAATCAGGAACGCGCAATTTTGGATCACAAATGGTTTGTAGGTGGAAAAACTGTATGGCAGCAGCTGTCAGCAGTTTTTCGACTTCAACTGCGGCAAAACTTGACAGTTGTTGTCTCCAAAAATCACAATAATTAAGTTTGTAGTATTCTGTGATTAAATAAATTACCTGTTTTTTAGTTTTCAAATTGTAACCTATACATAATGCATGCAAAATAATCGGTTACTCATGAAATAGTCTTGTCAAATACCATTCGGGCATCTGATTTTTCCCGTGAAAAAAATCGAAAAAACACAATGCAAAGTGCCGAATATTTTTCATTAAAATAATGCATTCGTGCAGGTGCAAATATCCTCGTCTTAGACTCAGATTTTTGTTGCCACCAGCACTCTTGCTCTTTGTTAAATTATAACTGAGCAACGTGTTTTTTCGATTCTTTTCGGAGAAATTAGATGCCCTTATGATATTACTCACGAGAAAACACCAAGTTAAATTCAGAAAGCATCGCTTGTATTTCAGATTGATCAAGTTCAACTCAGAAAGCGCCGAATGTATTGGGCATTTCCAGTACTTTTCAGAAAAAATATATTTTGACATATTGGATTCTCACGTAATTCGTGATTTTTTTTTCTTCATCAATTTATACCCTTAAAAAATATTGAAAACTCAAAAATAATCTACCGAATTCAAACGATCAGAAGAAGTGGGAAATCGTGTGTCAGTGGCGAGAGAGATTTTTGATTGATTGTACTCGTCATGACGTGCTGCTGATATGAAAATGACAGCATTGACAAATCACAAAAAAAGAATTAGCCTGAAAAAGCCCTTGCTTTCTTTTTCCTAATAATATCATAATACATATAATGTTGATTTTGGATGTTTTTTTTATCATCATGACATTTTCATTTGTACTCCATAAAGCTTCCTAATATCATTCAATTTACGACCTCCTAATTGAAGATAAAGAGGTTCAAGTAAGCGGATAGGTGAGAAATTCAGTTAAAAATAATTATCCACAGGTGAGAATTGGTATATATAGGCCGGTCTTCTAATTTAGGAAGCATTAATAATTATTTTTATTTCGAGAAGTGCAGATTAGTGGTAAGAAAAATTATAGATTTGGCAACTGTGAATAGTCGTCAGTCGTTCACGTAACCTAGGAGTATAGAATATAGAGTATAGAATACTCCTAGACTTAACTGTAAGAAACGCCATTCTATGGTACGCAGAGAAGACGTTGAAATGTGGAATAATCACATAATTCTATACCTATAATTTGATCCTTGAAATTAAAAGTGAAGCATCTAGAAGGCTCTGTCTAGGGTCAGTGAGACTATTGAGCATGTGCTATATCGGAGAGTGGGAAATTAGGGGCATCGTGGCGATCAGCGGATGCAGTTTCTTTATTTGTCTCTGTTTGTATTGAGCCACATACGGTATCCATGGATACAGAATTACATGTCCCTTCTCTTCTCCCTAGGCCTGCGTATAGCGATGACTGACCATAGAACTTATATTACATGGAATGCTATTACCAGATCAAAAAGTGGGTAAACATCTCAAGTTGGAGGAATCTCTAAATTTCCATATTTCCATGGATACGACTTGTCATACCGATCAGAAACACAGAAATGTTTGCCGAAATGCCAAGTGAATCGGATTTTGACGATTAAATTCATAGTATTTCTGTGTTTCTATTCTGTATGACAAGTCGTATCCATGGGAACATGTAAATTTCGGTATTCCACCAACTTGAGATGTTTATCCACTTTTTTAAGCTGAGCAGCAAGGCTAATGGCATTCCATGTACTATAAGTTCTATGTGACTGACCCTGGATTTAAGGGGAACGATTGCCACACTTTTGTATACTTATTTGCCACTACGCTCAAATTCTATATTTATAATTCTATGGGAATAATGACAAATAAGAAGGTTATGTTTTTATTTATAATTTGTAGGCGTGGTTGCCACTATCATTATTTGTATTTTCAGAGAATGAGTATTCTATCAACTTTAATGAAAATTAAGTTATATGACGATGTTTCAAAAACATTATAGTGATCAAATCAAATATGATATGATCACTGAATAAATTCAGAGATTTTACAAAGACTTGACAACAGCGGCGTGTCTCTCAGTTACTCTGGGCTTTGTCTCTTCCATAACAAACTTCATCCAATCATATTACAAATTGAGCCACTGACGTCACAGCAGAGGGACGTATGAATTCACGCCTATTGAAATCACAATTTCAATATCGAATAATCAATCAGTTCTTCAAAATTCAGAGTGAATGAATGGTTACAATAATGTGTTGTAAACTGTCCTTTATTACGTCATGTAAAGAAAAGTGCATATTTTGAGGTACTGGAAATCCCCATTCAAAATACATCAATCTTACATCTTGAAAAATCCCAAAAATGAAAATTTTCCATCCAAAAACCTCGAGGTTATTCTTGTTTCAGCGGAGCTCTATTTTCGATTTTATTTTCGAATTTTCCCGCTCAGAGAGAATTTTCCAACCAAAACTGAAAAATGTTACATCAAAATAACTCGAAATTTTCTAAGGAATCTATTTCTGCAATAAAAAAATGGTGTTCCGATTTGAAAAACGGATGTTGACGTCATTTCCGGAAAAACCGGAGGTGCTCATGCCTTGAAAATATTTTAGATTTCATCAGCATCGTGAAATACTTATAAGTGCTGAATTTCATGAAAATACGTTCAGTAGTTTCCCGTTTAAATATGGGTGAGGTTCCTCGTGAAAGACCTTGTATAACTGATAAGGAAACACAAGCAATATATTTATACAAAATTGTGTGTGAGTAATTTCCATGATGCACCTTCTATCCACTACCTAGTTAACAATATAAATATGACGTGAGTGCTTAATGTATTGATGGCGGGGATAAACTGATATCTAAATATCTATTTTAAATTTCGCAGGATATTTCGTACTTTTAATTTTTTTCCGCCTGCAATACATTACAGCATTCACAATACTTATTTAAGTTCATCAATATTGATTAACATACATATCATGTAGGGTGCGAAAAAACACTAAAAATTTAACAGTTATCCGAAAGGACCCTGCACAAATCAAATGGGAAATGGATCCCAGTCGAATTGGCTGAAATTTGGATATGTTGTAGTTTATGTCTTTCTGATCAATAGTCTCCATGGGCCCGAGACATAAAAATGGACAGTTTTTTCGGTATCGCAGGTCGAAAGTTGCAACTAGTGCACGCAATCAAAAATGAATTCCCATCTATTAGGTACTTCGGGCGACGGCATGCATACGTGTGCATGAAATTAAAATATGTATTTGAATGTGAATTACTGCAGGGTTTGAATTTTCTTGTTGTTTTCTGTTTCCAGCATCTACAGCACTGTTTGAATCAGTATAGTTGAAGGGTAGCGAAAAGCCTGATAACGTAACGTATAATAGATGGGAATTCAGTTTTGATTCCGCACTAGTCGCAACTTTCGACCTTCGATACCGAAAAAACTGTCCATTTTTAGGTCTCGGGCCCATAGAGACTATTGATCAAAAATGTATACACTACAACATATCGAAATTTCAGCCAATTCGACTGGGATCTATTTTACATTTGATTTGTGCAGGGTCCTTTGCAAACAGTTTCTATTACATTTATCGTTGCAAATTGGCGAATGCGCTGATATTTTATGTTCATTGTTTTTGCTATTCTCGAGACTGTTTTATCATATATTTTATTAATTATAAAATATATTGGAATGATCTAATTCTACAGTTTTCAGAAGAATGATGTTCCAAGTTCATCCTTTTCCTCGAAATCAAAAAATCGAATCATATTATTTCCAATAACAAATTAATAATTCTTCCTTTGCACTTTATTTTAAAGAAAGATCCTATTTATTTGAAACGTTCACAGAACTCTGGTGTTGATGGTGATCATATACTCTTTCGTTCGTTCAGTTCGAATGAAAATTTATTGTTCATTTCCCATATCACAAAACTTCTGTTACGAATAACTCACTACACCATGGTTACTTTGTATCTGCTTCCTAATCTATGCAGGAAGAAGCGAGTTCTGTATATTAGTAATATAAGATTTTCCTTTTTGTTTATTTTATTTTGATGAAAATAATGAGACAGATAACAACAATGTGTTATTTGTTTAAGTCACAACAATAAGTTACATTATTGTTCACGTAGAAATACTGCAAATTCCCAATAACAGTGCTTGATCCGTACACTATTAAACTTTTCCTTATTTTCGTTCATTCCTGCGATAAGTGAGTAGGTTTACTATTCGTGATTGAAACATCTCCTAATCTCGAACGAATGCACATAAATCTAGTAACTATTTCTCCGGTAATTCACTCCTTATGATTCTCTCACGTTCCAATTGCCTGCATGCGAACCGTCGCTTGGGCGAGTACCTCAACTGTTCTATTAACTGCCCACACTTTTGAGTAAGATTCAATTATACTGGTTCGATGATGATATTGAATGATAAATTGATCAACGTATAGAAAATTCCCATTTATAAATGTTGAAATAGGTTTCAGCTCAATTCGTGCCTCAGATACGGAAAAGCGAGGCAACGGCGCTTATCTTTTTTGTCGTGAATAAGAGTGAAATAAAAAAGGAATCTTTTTGAAAGCTTCAGCTTCATGTAAATGATTTGATCTATACGGATTATTTGTGAGTGGCTCTTTTGAGAAGATGATGTGGAAATTGTATTCTTCTGTCGAAGAATTTGAGACCAAATTTGTGAACGTACAATAATTGATCGTTCAAAAAGCCAGACTGATTCAATATAGTCTACATCATAATTTTTTTGAAATTCAAGAATTTATGACAAATACACTACTGCATGATATATACGGGGTGAGTCTTTGACTTGTACATATATTTTAACTGTAGATTCATGAGGCCAAAAGAAACCTTTTTTCATTTTCCATTTTTCCGAATTCGGCTCTGTTAAAAAGATAAAGCCATTTGAAAAAAAAATTGGGCTGACTACGCCTCTGATATGATTCTCTGGAATTGATGCAATGTTCATATTTCTCGATAGAAATTGAGTTGATACATTTAGGAAATACTCAAGTACTAAGCTTATTCGAATAAAAATGTTGCAAACACGATAATTTCAACAAAAACAGTCAGTTTCATCAGATAATATCTGCAACTAAAAGGCCACATTTATCCCACCTAAATAAGTTCCTTCTTCGATTTTTCTGCAGATTAGTTTGTGAACACTAATAACTTGTTAATATTTTCCCAAACAATCTCACGAAGAAAGACTTTTCATTCAGATCATCAGAATTTATTATTGAACAACCTAACCTAATCTAATTTGTATCGATTCTGTGAATGTTTGCAAAGAAATTTCAAGAAGATGTTGTCAGCTTGCTGATATTTTCATTGAGGTTAAGGATTTTTTACGAAACATAGTATAAATATCTACGAATTCTGCCGTTTCCATCATAAATCTACTTTGCCGCGAAATTTATCACCACGCATGCGTAGAGCGAAAACCGAAAGATTGGTTATCTGGAGGCCAACTATAAACAATAACAAACCAGAGTCTCTGAAGAAACTGTAAACAATATGTGAAGTTCTGAATACATTCAGTGAATTATTGTTCTAATGTGATTATTATGTGAAGTGAATTAATTAATTTTAACCGTGTCGAGTTTATGAAATTCCAAGAGGATATTGTTTAGATAGAAACATCGCCACAGATTATCAGGTATCGTATTATTTTTCATTAATTTCAATTTAATAACTAGTTTGTATCGAGATTCATCATACATATCCGAATTTTGTATTTCATCGACATTTAACTTCAATATGGACCGGTAACTATGAATTTTCGATAGAAACTGTGCGTATTGAATCCATTTGTGGGATTTCATCATTAAAATATCTCTACACCAATATATTTTCCATCGTTTGAATTCAAGTCTCGACAAAGTTGATAAATATTGTGACAACATTGTAAACTCGTTTAAAGATCAAGGAATAATATTCGATGATACTTAATTCAGAGACGCATTCAGATTATTCTTGAAATAAATGATTTTTCGTCAAATTTCTCCGGGTAAAATTGAAAATAACTCGAAAACGACGCGTTTTATTGAAAAAAATTGGGAATACTTTTAGTTTCTTAAATGATTGATCCTTTCGAAAATATGAACCGTTTATCTTTTTAAAGTGGTTTCATGGTGTTTCAGCGTGTATTGATGAGTGGACTACCCTGTAACTTTTATACTAGGAGAGATATTGAATGTGTTTCGATCGAGGAATATGCACCATGAATAGAGTAACCAATGAACCAAAATTCAGTTCATTTGAAATAGCGGTTCCGAAGATATAAACGGAAAAGTGTTTTTTCATGGATTTTCGACACCCTGTATCTTCGAAACCAAACCGAATTTTGAAAAATGGTATAAAAAAAGTGTTTCGTTTGATGAGAGGAATCTACAGAAAATATATGTACAAGTCAAAGACTCACTCTGTATGTTTTAGTTGTTTCTATGTCAGATTCAAAGACTAATTCTGGAATAGTGTCAACCTGATTGGTGTTCGGATGAGTTTGAAATGAAGATATCTCCAAAATTTCTCAGCATTGTTCCAATGCCAAGAAAACGCGTAGGAACTCTCCAAAAAAAAAAAACGGACGCCCAAACGGAAACGCCGAATGCGCCTCGAATTATCGATCGAAACACCTTTATCGATCTTAGACATGCAACAGATTGAGTTGTCAGTTTGATAGATCAGGCCAACGTCGACGATTTATCATTCGTACAGCTCTCGTCCGCGGCGTTCTCCCCCGGCCCGTGGGCCGTGTGAAATAAATTTATTAGGTTATATTCATAATTATCTAGGATCGCGTGATATTGTTTAGAAATGCGCCTGGCATGACGTCGAATGGCGTGCTGATATCTCAGCCCGCGTATATCGATTTATTGATTCGTGGCGTTATGTAATGGAGGTTTGATCAATTATTGTAATCAAACCATGATCATATTGGAAACTGGTTGGCTATCCGAGCTCCATGATATGTGGGTTATCCCGGAGAATGATGTGATTCGTTTGCCAATATAGTCATTGAGGTCACAACCGTAACAAAAATTCGCTGAAAGTTTTCAACGCGGACGAAATGAGAAGTTATTATGGGCGCAGATAGTTGACGGCACCGTTAGAGGTATAAAATTATAGGAAGATGCAGTGGAGTCAGGGTTCAAAAGAGCGACGAACAATATCGCTGCATGGTCCAGTCGACCAAGAAGAGTGCATAGAGGAAGGCACATTTTTTATACTCTTGAACTTACAACATACAGGTTGTTTGATAGAGCAATAATTTTTTGTTTGTTGAAAATAGGTTCCTTCTTCATTTTCTTTTTCGAGAGCGGTTCATTTTAATAGCAATAAACAAGAGTACCTTTTTTCTAAGCTTAATGTTCAAGCTATCCTGATTTGTTTTTTTATTCCTATTTCTACAGGGTGTTGAAAATGTAAGCATTAAAATGTACAACCTAGTACGCCCCTGGGAACCTAAAGGAGCTAATTCAAATTTAAGGGCGGTATTTTGAGTTCATCATATCAAATTTTCTTTAAATTATATTTATTCCAGGGATGTCATTTAGGAGGCCGAATCTCCGTAGGGAGGGCAGCTAGGAAAAAAATGATGATAACTCGTCTTCTTATTTTTTTATGTTTAATCTGAATCCGAAAGATTTCCAACATTATGGTAAAAATTGGAGATACTGCTCTTTTGCTTAGGACGGCAGTATACAGTGGGTCTCTGACTTGTACATACAGGGTGTTTCACCATAAACTGGACGAACATACAGGGTGAGTCTTTGACTTTTACATATATTTTAACTGAAGATTCTTGAGGTCAAAAGAAACCTTTTTTTCATTTTCCATTTTTCCGAATTCGGCTCTGTTGAAAAGATATAACCATTTGAAAAAAAAAATTGGGATCAATACGTTCCTGAAATGATCTTCTGGAATTGTTGCAAAGTTCATATTTCTCGATAGGAATTGAGTTTATACATTTAGGGAATACTCAAGTACTAACCTTACTGGAATAAAAATGTTGCAAACACGATAATTTCAACAAAAACAGTTAGTTTCATCGAATTATATCTGCAACTGAAAACCCACATTTCTCACACCAAAATAAGTTCCTTCTTCGATTTTTCTGCAGATTAGTTTGTGAACACTATTAACTTGTTCATATCTTCCACGAAATTCCCGAACAATATCATGAAAAAAGACTTTTAATTCAGATCATCAGAATTCATTATTAAACAACCTAACCTAATCTATTTTGTATCCATTCTGTGAATGTTCGCACAGAAATTTCAAGGAAATGTTGTCAGCTTTCTGATATTTCCATTGAGGTTAAGGATTTATTACGAACCATAGAATAAATCACGATACACTGTGTACCGTGGTATAAATATCTATGAATTTTGCCGTTTCCATCCTAAATAGAGTTTGCCGCCAATTTAACCACGCATGCGTCGAGCGAAAACCGAAAGATTGGTTAGGTATCTGCAGGTCAACTATTAACAATAACAAACCAGAGTCTCTGAACAAACTTTAAACATTATGTGAAGTTCTGAATACATTCAGTGAATTATTTTTCTAATGTGTTTTATTATGTGATGTGAATTATTATAATCTTAACCGTGTCGAGTTTATAAAATTCCAGGAGGATATTGTTTAGTAGATGAAAACATCGACTCAGATTATAAGGTATCATTTCAGTTTTCATCAATTTCAATTTTATCTCCCACATTTTCGGGATTTTATTATTTAAATATCTCGACAAAGTTGATAAATATTGTGACAACATTGCAAACTCGTTGAAAGACCAGAGAAGGAATAATATTCGATGATATTTAATTCAGAGACGCATTCAGATTATTCTTGCAATTAATGATTTTTTCGTCAAATTTCTCCGGGTAAAATTGGAAATAACTCGGAAACGACGCGTTTTATTGAAAAAAAATTGGAATACTTTTAGTTTCTTAAATGATTGATTCTTTCGAAAATATGAACCGTTTATCTTTTCAAAGTGATTTTATGGTGTTTTAGCGTGTATTGATGATTCGACTACCCTGTAACTTTTATACTAGGAGAGATATTAAATAGGTTTTGATTGAGGAATATGCACCATGAATGGAGTAAAAACTCAACCAAAATTCAGTTCATTCGAAATAACGGTTCCGAAGATATAAACAGAAAAGTGTTTTTTTCATGGATTTTCGACACCCTGTATCTTCGAAACCAAACCGAATTTTGAAAAATGGTATAGGAAAAAAGTGTTTCGTTTGATGAGAGGAATCTACAGTTAAAATATATGTTTAAGTCAAAGACTCACCCTGTATATAGCAGTGTAGATGACACCGAGGAAGTCATTTTTGCCTTATGACATATACCCCGTTTTCGACGCATAAGCGAGATACAGGGTGTTTAATGTCAACTTTGAGCAATATTCTGATAACTGTGGTGAGTTTTGCGTGACATTTGAAATAACGGTTACTAGTCACATCTTAGTATTTTTTAGGGCTCAATTCAATTGTGGTGTAGAATTCTGAAAAAAAAATTTCAAAATGGCGGAAAGCCTGAAAAGTTGGAATTTTATTTTCTCGGTTGCCAATTTGGAAAGCACTATTTCAACGTACTCGATTTTCTAAGATTTTCCGTGGAACAATTTTTTCAAAATTCGTACTAAAAAATATCAATTGGTTTTGTTTTTGTAGCCTTCCAAAGGTTACGCTCGGAGAACTTCCATAATTTTTATTCAGAAAACTGGAAGCCGTACGAAGGCCAAAATTGTGCTAATGGGCTGTCAGAATGACCCGGACAGAAATATGAATTTATAAACCAAAAAAAATTTCTTCAAAAACTTTGGTAGGATTCGAACTCTCTATGAGTATGAATAATTGGGTTTATTTTAATCTTATAAATTTCCGTTACTACTTTACTTTACTAGCGACGCTAGTAAATCGAAAGTGGAGAGTTCGATTCCCACCGAAGTTTTTTGAAGAAATTTTTTTTTGGTTTTTAAATTCATATTTCCGTCCGGGTTACTCTGGCACCTCATTGGCCTAAATTTGGCCTTCGTACGGAATCCAGTTTTTTGAATAAAAATTATGAAATTTCTCCGAGCGTAATCTTTGGAAGGCTACAAAAAAAAACCAATTGATATTTTTTTTTTCTGTTTTCACTCAAGTATTCAGAATTAAAGATTGTTCAACCATGAAAAATTCCAAACATTTTGGGCGAAATTTTTTTTCACTGAGGAAATGTTAAAAAAAAATTAGTTCGAATTTTGAAAAAATTTTTCCACGGAAAATCTTAGATAATCGAGTACGTTGAAATAGTGCTTTCCAAATTGGCAACCGAAAAAAAAAATTCAAACTTTACAGGCTTTCCGCCATTTTGAAATTTTTTTTCAGAATTCTACACCACAATTGAATTTATCCCTAAAAAATACTAGGATGTGACCAGTAACCGTAATTTCAAATGTCACGCATAACTGAACCACAGTTATCAGAATATTGCTCAAAGTTGACATCAAACACCCTGTATCCCGCTTATGCGTCGAAAACGGGGTATATGTCATAAGGCAAAAAAGACTTCCCCGGTGTCGTCTAAACGGCTATATATGTTTGTCCAGTTTATGGTGAAACACCCTGTATATTTTAACTTTAGATTCCTCTCATCAAACGAAACCTTTTCTTTTCCATACCATTTTTCAAAATTCGGTTTCGTTCAAAAGGTACAGGATGTCGAAAATCCATGAAAAAAAAACACTTTCTGTTTATATCTTCGGAACCGTTATCTCAAATGAACTGAATTTCGGTTGATTGTTTACTCTATTTAGTTGGTGCATTTTCCTCAATCGAAACTTATTCAATATTCCTCCCGGTATAAAAGTAACAGCGTAGCCGACTCATAAATCCACGCAAAAATACCTTAAATTAAAATGAAAAAGATAAAAGGTTCATATTTTCGAAAGGAATAATCATTTAGAAATTAAAATTACTCCTATGTTTTTTCAATGAAACTCGTCGTTTTCGATTCATTCCCAATTGTATACGATTAAATTTGACGAAAAAATAAAAAATCATATCTAAGAATAACCTGGATGCTTCCCTGGATTTTCAATATCACAGAATGGCTGAAATTTATGAACTCTCTGATCTCTATACAAGTTAACAATGTTGCCAGAATGTTTATCAACTTTGTCAAGACTAAAATCTCGATGATGGAAAAATGTTTGATGTAGAGATATTTAATAACAAAATCCCACAAATGTGGAAGACCAAATTGAATTCGAAGAAGCATAAAACTATACATTTTATACGCACAGTTCCTATTGAAAATGTTTATTGTTACTGGTCCATATTAAAAATAAAAAATGTCAACGAAATACAAAATTCAGATATTGATGATGAATGTCGATGCAAACCACGTATTATTGAAATTAATGAATAATAAAATGATACTTAGCTCTAAATAATCTGTGACGATGTTTCTATCTGAACAATATCTCCCTGAAACTCGACACCACACGGTTACATATTTTTCACAGATGAGTCGAGATATGGATAGTTTAAGGATTTAGGAAGTTCATCCGTCCACATGTCAGTGTTTGGAAGGACATGTCCCTTCCGTTTTTGAGTGATATGAGTTTGTACTACAAACATTAAATTTCCTCTTTCAAGCGTGAGGTCAGTTACAAGAGTCTAGGACGTAGTCCAGATCACAAGGTCTGTGGATGAGATAATGAATCCCCAGGTTTTCTGACCAGTTCTAGATCAAATGGGAAATATACCTTGCTTGCATGTGAAGCGCTTATAAAAGTCAGAGGGTAGCTGTGGCAAAAATCTCTTGAGCATTATAGCTGGTATGTCTTCTGGTCCGGATACCTTAATAGGATCAGGCCGATCAAGCAGTCAGCGAATTGTTTGTGGTCCGAAGAATGTCTTTCTCATTCTGGATGTAACATTGATAAGTGTTCGATGATCTTGATTGAATGATCGAGTTAGCAGCAATGGCCTTCGAATGGTTTCGTTGTAGCCGCAAGAGAACCACCCTCCTGGATAAAAGCTGATTGGGAGCAATTTCTGTCAATCCTATTTGCCGTTTTAAGTTTGTTGGTGCCTCCAACATAGAGAAAAATTTCTTTTTATATGAACTCAAAGAAACCACGAGATAGGTGGAATGGTGGAAAACCATGGAATGTCACCTTTCTGGACCTGGGGCCTCGGGAAAGGTGATGAAGAAATACACCTATCCATACATGCACATCGTTTTGATGATATTGCATGGACGGAAACTCATGTATTGTTGAAGAAGTAGCGAGATAAACAAGCTCATTTTCTCAATTCCATTCCAAAAAAGCTTCGCCTCATTAGCGCTGCTAACCTGAAAACCACGCAAAGTTCTCTTAAACTCTCATTGAACCAGATAAAATTATCATGTAATCGTTGTGTATAACTATTATTTGATGTTTCCTTGACCGACTCACCCGCGCTTATGTGTAATGTCGAGAAAATGATGGGATATTGCGAGATATCGCCGTGATTCATACTTCCTTCGTAGAAAAGGCAGTTGATGCACCAACCTTCGGTAATTAATGGCTTGCCTATTGTTCTGATTTAAAATGATCACATTTTGCGGTGGTGGCTTCTCAAGAACGAGACGTGGTCTATAATTAGGAATGAATATGTATTATGAATGTATAATATTGGATTAATAGGTTCGGTTCAGTGGTTGAACGTTTCGAGACGAAGAGGAGTTTACGATATCCGTATTAGTCGCGGTTGAATCGATTTGTTTTTCTATTGATTGGTCGTAAGATTTATTCTTGGATGTTGTGGATATCGATGATTGATAAACAGATTCATCGCCCAAGGATTCAATCGCTCAGAACTAGGTTTAGAAAGATCGGTTTGGAGAGTTCTTTTACTCTACTGTTAATAATTGTCTGATTATTTACCTATAATGAATGATTTTATCGTAAGTGTATTCGATTAGAAGGAAAGATTTTAGCGGCATGCAGACAATTTTTTGAAATTTCAAAAAATTGTCTGCATGCCGCTGAAATCTTTCCTTCTAATTGTCTGATTATGTTGTAACAGGCAATCAAAAAATTACTTATTTTTAACAAGTAACTAACACTGGCTAAATGAAAGTGTTTTTGGTAGATTGATCGATCATCCATGATAAATTTATTTAACGCATTCAGATTTCTTCCTTTGTGGGCATCTTCGGTTGTTCACAAAACATGCCCCGAGATTTGGAAGAGAAACGAACAGCAGCAATGATGAGAAGTTTTTTGAAATATGAGAGAAGAGTTCGAAATCAGAATGGCTAACGAAATAACGATTGCTCTTATATTAAAAATTGTAGTTTCGCACTGATGAAGACACTATCAAGAAAGTCTACCTTGCTCATATAATCGAGACGAATTTGCTTACACTCCATATGTGAAAACCTTTTTGAACTACTGAGCGTGCCAAAAATCCTACTTGGATTCTGTTGAACGAAATGTGTTTTTTGGAAATTTTCGATATAAATACAAGCGAACTCAGAAGTATATCATGATATATATTATTGAAATCGTTAAAGAAAAATCAATTTGTAAATATCATTTCTCATTATGGTTCCCATTTGAAAAAAAAAATTTGTTATTGCTCCAAAATTTGAGCAGATACAAAAATCCAATAGCACCGCTGAAAAGCAGTAAAAAAGGTGCCCGAAAGATGTGTTCATTTCGAGAGCGTAGATCCTATAATACGGATGTTATATAGTCAATTATAATAATGGACCAAATACCAAAATGGCCCTGTAGCTCGAAACTGGACGCCGTAGCAACTTGAGGCTTTCAGCAATTTATGTTTCTCGAAAAAAGAGGAGATGACATGTACCTACCTACATTACTTTTTCTTTATCCATAATAGTTTAGGAGCTGTAGTACTAAACCATCTGGCCATCCTGTACTAGGGAGTATTGGAACGAACATCGTTCAAATTTTTATTCTCGAGATTGATATCAGATAAGTCAAAACTACCAAAGAGACCATGGAATTTACTATAACAAGAAAGCTTCTTCATACAATTTTTCAAACCAATAATGATTCAGCAAAAAGAGTTCTGAAAGAAACCAGTGATCCAGAAAAAATATCATCCTGTAGATTTGCAATCGAAATGGACATGTCACATGGTGTAAAATCGAAATTGTAATATCTTTGCCAAATTTGTGATGAAAATCTTGCGAAGTGTAAATATTGTGAAAAAAAAATTCAACACGTCAGTGTATCTCAAAAACGAAACGTTTACGTTCCCATGTTTATGGGACCTGTTTTTCTCAAAATTATGCGAAGAATATTCCATCTTCCTCTGTGCCTCCAATTTAGGAACACCCTGTGTGAAATGATTTATTTCAATTAGTTACACCTTCTGTTGAAAATAAGTATCACTTTTGAAAACACTCTGTACCTATGCATATGCATGTGATGAATTCAACGTCTAAAATAATTCGAGCCTCTACAGCTCAGTCGTATCTATCTGTTGATAAATAATTTTTTTCTTAAAAACTGTGAACTTTTGTAAGAGATTACAGAGAATGGATCAATCTATCCGAAATTATTTTTCGGCAACCGTCTGGGATGTACCAACTTCCTGGACGCTTTTTGTTTGAGAAAGTAGCATTTCCCGGCCTAGTACCGGAAACGTCTTCACTTCGTTGTTGTCATTCTTGATCCTTACCATTGCAACGTAATAACAGCAGACTGTTCAGTTCTTTTCAATTCAGATAAGAATTAAAATGTATAATAAAGAAATGTGTCGTATCATTGATTAGTTATTCTACACAGTTGCCGAAAAGATATTGTACGTAAAACGTCCGAAAATAGTTTTTTTCGGCAACCGTCCGGGATGTACCCACTTCCCGGACGCTTTTTCTTTGAGAAAGTAGCATAACGTAACATATGCCTTCACTTCTTTGGTATCATTGATCATTACCATAGCAACGAAATAACGGCTGACAGTTCGGTTCTGTTTATTTCAAATGAGAATTAAAATTGTTAATAAAGAAATGTGGCTTCTCATTGATTTGTAATTCCACACAGTTGCCGAAAAAATATTGTATGCAACACGACCGAAAATAGTTTTTTTTGGACTCACAGTCTTCCAGGACTCGACTCCGGCTCGTCCTAGAATCTTGTCTATTCGCCAAAAAAACCCTATTTTTCGGACTTGTTATGTAAATTACTATTTTGGACCCACAGACTTCCAGGACTCCGGCTCGTCCTAGAATCTTGTCTATTCGCCCAAAAAAAAAACCTTTCCGGACTTGTTACGTAAATTACTATTTTTATTGTGGAACGTGAATATGGAATTTAATAGTTTTTTTCGAAACAAGGTTTAGAGTGGCTTTTTGTACTCTTTGCAATCAGAGATGAGCACCACCAAAATTGACTTTGAGGCGCTCGCTCAAAATGTCTGCTCAATTTTGTTCTTGTCTGATACTTGGTGTCTACGAAAAAAATCAAAAACTGTTTTTCAGGCTTTAGGGGGCTGTAACTAAGCAGGGAGGCTTCGAAACAGAAGAGTTTATATGAAAGGCCCACCCTACTCTTTGACAAGGAATCACCCTCTATTCAAACTATTCATATACACCCTGTATAGTTCCAAGGTGCTAGATAGTGTCGCAACCTTGAATTTAGTAACAGTTGCAAATCCTTTCCCCGCTGAAACCGACCTTCTGAAATGAACATGAAAAATGATGTGCCATCCGTCCTTATCCCTCATCTAGATCTGGGAATCTGAAATGCTTTTCCTCACGCCATCTGTCTAATGGTCCGAACAACCATTCGTTGCAATCATTCGAAGATCAGTTTCAATATAACGCAACTATATGTTATTTCAAGAATTCAGCTCCGAGCTAGTATTCCCCATTTCACACCTCATAAACAATAGATCACGCACAAACGCAGGCATAGGGGCACCAAAAGATCTGTTCTTGCGGCCATGAATATGGCCATAGAATGTAGATGTTTATCGCCCGCAGATTGTGGTCTGTTCCGGTGCACCAAGTCTAGATTATTACGGCGATATGGACTTCACGTCTGACGCAATGGCAGAATATGCACATAATTTAGAGCTTTTATTTGTAGATCCTTACCCTAGAGGTGCCTCGCTTCACAATAGCTTTAGTTAACATCCTATAAATTAGTCAACTAGAGTGGGAATGTTTTATTCAGAAAAGCACAATCGTTGCAGCGACCGTGTGTCGTGCATAACGACTACCCCATTCTACAATACAGGCCGGACTGATATCGTTCCAGATAGCGCCGTTTTTTCGTGAAATACAAATCAACCGACTTGCTCGCAAACAATAATTCGTTTGCTGTTGGGAGATAAACATCTCAGTCACCTTCAGGTATCAAATTGGAATATTTGTATGCTGCGGAGTGAACGACCAGGATTGCAGATAAACAAAACGATTTTATAAGAATAATTACGGGGGTATTGTATTGCTATGGATGTATCTCATGCCATTCATGTTTTTTCCAGGGGACACTTAAGTTTTACGTGTTGACTTGGCAACTGTATACAATTTCAACGAGAGGAATGGCTGATGTCTCTGTTGATAGCAGAATAGTAGGTAATATCGTTCGATTCAGATGTGAACAACAATCATCTGTGAATCCCTCCATACAAAAAACGATTTATCAAATTACCTATTTATCAGAGAATAATAGTACAGCCCCGAATACCCAAAATTAGAACATAAATTCAATTAATCATGTAGACCGGATGATTATTTCAAGTTATAGGACGAAAAAACTTTTCAAACCGGGATGAAATAAGGGCTTCATCAAGCGGGAGTTCCGCAGGGAAGTGTCCGTGGTCCACTATTAAGTATGCATTTAACACAATATACACCATCAGCTTTATTCCTGATAGGTTTTGGCGAATCTAAAGATAAAAACGGCCCCTTTCGATCAAAATTCCTATAGTCCTTTCAAATATAAGAAGGAGCTTTGTGAACAAACAGAATCGTCTACTTTGGGAAAAAAAGCTCATTTTTAACGCCCTAAAAGATTGTCAGGATCGTACTCGGAACGGACTGTAGATGGTACTGGATAGAAATGATTCAATAATTTGAGACAGCAATTCCCACATTAGAACTTTTTTCCTCAGAAACTCTAGTAGTGCAAAATTTCTGTTATAATTTGCAACTGTCATAAACATTTTATATCCGACGTACCCTATTTTTTCATTTTGTTCTGTTTTTATATTATTATCTACTAAATAATTTCGTTTTCGGATGCTCGAGATTGCGGCAAGGTTATTCCAAGGAACACCAGAGTTTTAGAGATTTGGGTCGGAATCTTGCAGGATTCCGACAAAGTAATTCCGGGAAACAACAGATTTGGGTCCTTTTCCCTAATGGGTAAAAGCCATCTTGATTTGCATAAATATCGAAGTTTTCAATTGACAAGACTCGTAAAAGATCTATGTTCAAATTCATAATGGTCATTTACTTGTAATATCCGAAATATATTTAGTTTCGGTACAAAATTTTATATTATTTTGTACGAAACTCTTTGTCGGCTGCTCAAGGTTCCGACAAGGTAATTCCGGGAAACACCAGATATGGGTCCTTTTCCTTAATGGGTTGAAGCCATCTTGATTTGCATAAATATCGAAGTTTTCAATTGTCAAGACCAGATAAAATACTTAGAGCTACTGTGAAGGTCTAGATGTTCAAAGTGTTTATAGGTTTTGTTGTGAAAAGTGTATTGTGTTGGAAAATCTTTTGACAAAGTGAATATAGTGTTCATAGAACAATATCGAATTTGGAAACTGTATCTGAGGGTGATATGTGGGGACCAGCTGTATTAAGAATTCCCAGAGAATATGAAGAGAATAAAACATTGACGCCACCTAAGAAGAGAGCCCAGTCGTTAAAAACAATCGATTCGGTTGACGATTTCGATATGAACCTTATCAGAAGAATTGTCCACGGTTTTTATTTCGGAATGAAATCTCAACGATTTCTGAAGTTCTTGAAACCGTGAATGATGACGACAGTTTGCCAAATATAAAAAGAACAACGTACTACAAATTATTGAAAAATGGAATTCAAGTTCAGTTAAAACTGAACGATTGTGTGAAATCTCCTCGATTTGACTCTGGACGGAAAGAAACTTTACGAAGGCCATCCTGCTGATGCGCCAAACATATCATTATTGCTCTTTCTTACATTTGAACAGAGTTTAGAACCTAGAAAACGAGATGTTGTTCATTTTACGTGCTTTGCAGCTGTGGTATTTTGTTCATTAAATCATTCAATTTCTAGACGATAACGCTAGACCGCACCGTGCAGCCATAGTTGAGAATGCGCGCGAGGAGCTTGGTATTCCACATTTACCAATACCTCCGCACTCACCAGATTTGAATTGCACAGAACATGCATAAGATATGCTCCAAAGAAGATTAAATAATCATCAACCTACCCCAGAATCCTTGAATGATCTGAGAGAGCTTCTGCCCCGTTTATGGAAACAAATTCCTCAAGAAATGTTCAACAACCTCGTGTGTAGTATGCAAATAAGATGTCAAGCTGTTATTGATGCCCGTGGAGGCCATACATTGTATTGATAGTCTTATAATGCTTGAATTCTCAGGGAATAAAATTTCGTTATTTTACTCGATTTTTCTTAACCACCTTGTTTACGCTGCAGACCTACAGGCTAAAATTAATTTGCAACTTGAAATCATATTTATATAAATTTTCATCACAAAAATCTTATTTTAACCCTATTTTTTTGCAATTTAAGTCAATATCCCTAACTCATGTGGAGCAGTTTATATGATATCCCTTTTTATGTTATTTTTTATGTGAACTTGAGGGTTATTGCAAACTCTCATGTTTATCTGACCACAATTATCCTTCTTGATCATAAGTTGAACTGTCCTTTAGAGGCCTACCACACGCTCAAGCTTCACGACAGTTTGGCTTGCGCAAACCGGCTTGAACACTAAACACTGAGGGAAACTGTATATAATTCTCCCAACCACACGCTCAGTGTTCAGTGTTCAAGCCGGTTTGCGCAAGCCAAACTGTGGTGAAGCTTGAACGTGTGGTAGGCCCATTACACAAGCAGCTGTCCCTATCGAGGCATTGAAGCACATCTTATCGAATATTTCCCAACTATGACTTGGGACTCAAACGAATAACTAATCAGAACCAAAAATGGTAGAGGTAGATCATCCACAGCGATAATGGTCCTAATAAACCTCCGAATCAACACTTCAACAATACTTTCCACTCGTAAAGAAATGTTTTGATGGCAACGTTATTCGTGTGAATGGAAATGAGTTCTTGATCATTCGCCTCATTAACCAAGAACCAATTACCAATCTGTTCGACTAAGAAATCTCAATGATCTCATACTTCTTCATTCAAATCATTTTAGTTTCAATGAGATGACATAAATTTCTCTTTTCAAGTGTCTACCTACAAGGAAGTTATTCACGAATGGATAGACCCATTCACACCTCGCTAACCTGATGTTAGCTAATCAATTAAAATATAGAAATACCAGGACAGTAATTTTCCTGTCAACCGATCTCCTCGAGGCGACAGAGCTGTGTGGTCTGTGGAGTGGATTTTAACAATAATATTGCGCAAAGTAAAGCGGAATAATTACGCGACCAATATGTGGAATAATGAGATGGCACCTGCTGAAAGTGACATCGTGAACGTGGGCTGGATGAGTCCTGGTTACTTGAATGTGTGGTCGGTCGGCTCTATCTGCCCTTACTGGTGAAGACTATCTTGGATTGCCTTACAATTTGCCACCTTCTTTCGGGAAACCTGACATTTTTCAACTACAAAAATTATCAGTAGCAATATCCCTAGGACCTTCATAATAGACGAGATAATTTTATGACCATCGAAAGCTCGTTCATTGGTAACAGCCCTCATCCTTCGGCTTCGGGCTGTTACCAAGCAACGAGCTTGAGATATTGTTATAAAATTATGAGGCATTTATGAATGTCCGAGGAATATTCGGCAGGAAATTTTTTGACAGAAAAAATGTATAACTCAACACAACAAAACATTTATTTATTTATTGAAAGTACAATTAGTGAAAGTGCAATTCGTAAAATTCAACTCAAGATTAGATTCGTTGCTGTTCTCTTGTATAGAAGGTCTATTTCCACGCAAAATATTTATTATCTTGTTGAGGTGTTCTTGATCGAGGTTTGGGTATGGTTTGATAGAATTTTGATTGCTATGACCAGTAATATTCAGCGATTGTTGTTCCTCCACACCACTTTTTGCTAATTGACTGACAGCTGTTGATCTATTTGAATGATTCGTTATCTTTTTGTCTTTGACATTCAAGCCAATTGCTTCGGCAGCATATTTAGTCCATTTATTTATGGTATTCCTTCCAACAGGCACATTATCGTACCATTTGTCAGTTTCATTTGTCCAATATCGATCTGGTTTCAAGAATAGTCGTGGTGATGTAATATTTTCGCCTCGTTTTGATATTAGATATTGATATTGGAAACCAACCATTTACTACTTGTATAGCTTTTAGAATCACCTTGGCACGTTTTACTGAATACCAGATCGTATTCAATGCGATTTGTTGGAGAACCATCGTTATTCTTCTCGATTTGAAAAAAATTCACCAAACAAGCAACTGCCTCTCCTCCTCGCCACGCTAGTTCTACTGCAGCAACATGATAAAATTTACCCATAAGACCGTCAGGAGTATTTTCATCCCATAGCAATATTATTCTCTTAACTTCAGACAAATTTAACGAAACTGAACTGGATTTACGTTCACTTGGGTCTGCTTGCAATTTTTTTCTGATTGCATCGCGGGTATCTCGGGCTGGTTCAAATAGATATTATATTATTCAACGGGTCAATCATAATGTTGTAGTTCTTATAATACTTTTTTTGTAAGAGTTTGCTCGAAACATTCCACCTTGTCTTAACCGTTGCTTCTTTGAATTCTGTTCCGTCTTTTTTCCTCATATTGACAGCCCAATCTTTGAGTATTAACGCCAATTCTTCCAAGCTTCTGCGTTCGTTCAATTCGTAGAATCGTTCGTAGCAAAATTCCATAAATATTCCCCAAATATATTTGTGGCTATTGGAAGTATTTCTGGAAATGTTCTTTGATAAGCTCATTTATATTTTTAACATTACCAAAACGTGACATTTTGAGATTTGTTTGGAATGATGTTGCCATGGAACTATTATATAATTTTATAAGACTCTATCGTGTTATCATTGGGATTGAAAATTGCATCGGATGTAGTTTTCGATGTAATGTTGACATGATTGGCTGAAATGGTTCCATATGATATAAAATTTTATCGGTGAGATTTCTCGATTGTATTATGGGAGTTTGATCCTTGGCAAACTCTCGAAAATAATCCGTCGTCATTTGTTGTCAATCACGTCGTCAAGCGAGTGATTTTGAAAAAAATGTCATGGGCGAAATTGTGGAAAAACAATGTTACCCTCATAAATTTTACGATCGGATGAATGATCTTAGCCTGATTCTATTTTCTGAGAATCCTGATGATTGGCAGCAGACAGATTGTCCGTTTGAATGAGAATCAAATGATGTCCTGCATTTAGTTGTAGATATGTTTCAAAGAAATGTGCACTCATAACTTCAATTAACTCTCATTCAATAACTCTCTTTGGCCAATGCTGAAGAGGCAGTGTAATTTTGAACTTTTTCGTGTTCACGTGTTCATGCCAATATTTTTCGAAAATATTGTCGTCTCTTTTAATATTGAATTTCTCCCTATAGAGCTGTACTCGTACCAAATTAGTTAAATCAGTTAAAAGGATTAGAGGAAAGTCACCAAATATGGAATACCATTTTGTTTTTGGGATATTATTATAAAGAAAAAACTTCATATTAATTAAATCAGTTTATTGTTTATTCTAATCAGTCATACATTTATATGTAGTAAGTAATAGCCTCTAATTGAATATATTAGTTATCTAATTGAAATCTAACACAAAGAACAAAATCACAAATGAGTAACCAAATATGGAATAGGAACCCATATATGGAATATAAGCTTAAATCAACATAACAATAACAAAAATGGACATTGATATCCTTGAGATCAATTAAATGAATATAAAATATTGTGATAAATGAAATAAGTTACATAATTACTTGCAAAAGTCACAGATCCAAGTATCAAACTCTGGACCAGCACAATCATAATGTGCCCAGAGCCCACACATCAAGCATATTCCATAATTAGACACAATTTAGACATTCTAAATATTTCTTCAAGTCACAATATTTTAATGACAAAAGATCACAAAATGGTGAAAAAACATAACAGCTGGTAATACTCATTTACTACTCACCTTTTGAAATGTTCTTAACGACAACAAAACAAAACACGCCTGCCACACGTTGAGCGTTTGCAGTGTTTGCACACTCGATGGTGTGAGTGCGATTGTTAGTAGACCGAATGAAACAGAAGATGGTCGGATGTTCCGTTTATTACTTATAGTCTTGGAGAAATGAAGGTATTCCATATTAGGATACTATTTCATATTTGGTGACTTTCCTCTATTTATTGTTACATTTGGAATTGTCGATCTTTCCTCCATGAGTTCGAGATATAAGCAAACGGAACATCTTCATTTTCTGTATTTTTCATCAATCATTCCAGTTTTCCAGAAGATCATATCATTCTGGAAGTAATGAATTCAGCAAGAAGCTGCCGCTGGCCACGCCAAGCCAATTCAAAGGAGCAGAGCTATATGGAAAAGTTTCTTGGTTTTTCAACCGTTCTAGGTCGTTAAGCGGAGTGCAGTGTGCTAAACTTTTTCCAGTTTCCTCTGAATAGGATCTGTAAAGTTAGAAAAATATTTGGCGTTTTTATAGAGATGCTGGAGGTCATTGAAAATACATGAAAATAAACAGGGCAATCTAAATAGATTCAAATGAAAAAGCATCCGTTTGTTCAGTCTATTTTCTTTGGAAATCCCTAGTTATTGGAAATTAATTTTTTGAGATGCTGAAACAGAAATTTGAACTTAATTTCTAAGATGTCCGTTTCGGCAGCTATGAAAGGAGAACGCACTATTGCAGGACCCTCTGTAAATAAGCTCAGAGCTGAATTCTTTATGTTTTGCCAGTTGTAATCAGCGAAGAGCAATATGCATATGGGATATCTCCTTTTATATCCAACTTTTCAGCATGTCATTAAAATAAATAATTGACAACTGTGAGCCGAGAACTGTACCCTGTGGGATGCCATACTTTTTGGATTCACTTGGTCGTTAATATTCATAATTATTATGGGATCTTTCAAAAAGTCTTTAAAGTATGCCTTAAGACACCAGCCTTCCTGAAAGTATCTCGTGAGAAATGCAGTCAAATGCCTTCGCCAAGTCGATGAATGTGTCAATTACCCCGTTTTCGAAATGCTAATGACCCATTTTTCTCAAATGTTGGAGGTGCCATCGATTGTGAAGGCAATAATACTTCATCATTTTCACATTTTCCTACTCGCGAAATCATCGCATCCGAAGTGTGAACTTTACCCTCATATCCACAACATAACACAATGATGGACAGATTCTGTGACGGCGATTCGAGAAGCGAATCATCGAAACGGTCCAGAGAATATCACAACATAGTTTCGTGGAACATAATGATCTCCTTCAAAGTAATTCGCTTGGTGAATAGATATGCCTATAATTGCGCGATTGGCAATGGTTATTGCTGAAGGTCAAGGGTCGTGTGAACTGTCCCGTATGGTGATTTGTCGCACAGCTCTGAGCCTAACCAGGTTTGCATTATACCTTATGGACAATGACTAAGTTTCCGCGGAGTATTCACCAATTTCCTCGAGGAGTTAGCAATCTAAAATCATTTTCATTCGACATGCCGTGATCTTTCAAATCGTGACAAGGTACGATTATATTTATGTTCATGAGGAAATGCCGGAGATATCTGTAAATGAATAACATTCTCAAAGGATAGTAATGTTTCCCAAAGTATAAAATTATTTGTTTCTATTTCTACAGAAACGATTGTTTTCAACCTCAGTTGGCTTATATTGACAGCTGTCAACGTCAGCGTTCTTGAATGCGGATCTAGCTACAAGGTGGATCTAGTTATAATAAGGCCTTATAAAGGGGAGTATATCAGAAACCGCCATTTTGGGTCTAACCATAGACTCGAAAATTACAGATCCCTTCGAATGAAATGAAAACTGTAATCGAAAGAAATGAAATCTCCAATCGAATGAGCATATTTTCGGAATGAGAGATCTTGTGGTGACTTTTTTCGGCATGCTCGCATGAAAAACATTGGAAATAGGTTAGAAGAATGCCGCGGCATCTAATAGTCAAATTTATAATAATTTATTGTTTATGTTGGTGTATCACCCCGATAGATAGCGATGAAAATGTTGCGAGTCCTGTAATTTTCGAGTCTGGTTTGACCCAATCAACCATTGAGCCAGGTCTATCTAGCATACCTATCTTTATAGTGCTCTAGTTATAAGGTTGATGAAAGAGCGCTCAAAAACTCCTGACCCCACGTCAGTGCTTAATAACTTATATGTCACTTCGAGTAAGGTGTTTTCTTTGAAGAAATGATTATATAATCTTTGACTTTTGTTCGAAAAAATGCACTTCAGTAAATTCTCCACCTAAAACTTATATTTATTCGAAGTTAAAGTTTCGCATACGAGAAAGAAAGGTCCATTATTGGAAAATGGTGAAAAACATGTTTCGTTGGGTGGAAGAAATCTATTCAGTTCGAAATGATCAAGTCAAGGACATGGTTTTCTGTAGCAAAGTATTATTCATAGATTTATAAAATATACAGTTGCCAATTCTGGTCACAAATTCGGGAAATGACACGACCAAAAGCAAACTCGTGCAAGATCATGACATGTGGCACCGTCCTGTTGAAACCACCTGTCGTCAAAATCAATAGCTTCCAAATGAGGCACAACAAACTGTGTTATCATAGCACGATAGTTGTTATACCGTGTTATGTTTACTAGCACCCATCTGTCAACTTCCGATCTGTCACTGCATATTCATGTGACATTATATCTGTCAAATATGGCGCAAAATTCAAATCTTGCGCTCTTAGTGAAACATCCTTTATTATCAAGTATTATAATATCGATTACGAAACTCAAATTGATGTTTTAGGTATCGGGTGCAGTAATCACATATAATTCAGATCAATCTCTTTATTGTATCGATCCTAGCACTAGCGTGCTTTGGAATTTAATTATATATGTTTAATATTGCCGCTCCATTCCCAGGAATACTGAATATTGAATACCTTTTAACATCTCGAATTGTTCTCCCTGAAGATGGTCACAATGATGACCGAAAGCTAGGATCGATACAATAAAGAGATTGATCTGAATTATATGTGATTACTGCACCCGATACCTAAAACATCAATCCTTTATTATGTTCGAATATTGAGTATTCAATTCATTTGTAGGACTCAGACAACGTTAAACTTATATGGGAAAATAAAATTGAAGAGAAACCGATTTTTTTTGGTCCTTCAGTGACAGAACCCAAAAATAAATGTTTTACTCGAACCATTCGGGTCGAAAGGTTCGAAAACAAACTAAGTGAACATGGTATGAGGTGGCCTCACCTACACTAACGGTGATAAATAATATTGCAATTGTACATGAGTGTCTTGTGCATATTCCTGTCTACTCTTTACTCTAGCTTCACCTCGAGAACTCGGTTCATCCTAGGAACGAGCAATTTGTTCAACGGAAACCATAAAACAATATCATCGCTGATCCCGTAGGCGATGTTCCGTTTGATAAAGGTGAAATTTTGCATACCTACTTTATTTTTGTTCCGAAGTTATGAATGGCAGGGAATGAGGAAGATGATTGATAATTCAGATTGCGAATAATCCAATTGATATTGAATGATTCAATCTTGACGAGTATATCGTTGAAAATAGGACATTATGCAGATTTGATACCCTATCTTTGTCAAGTTAGTTTCATTGCCGACATATTTGAAATGGTGTGATTGATGGTCATTGTAGTGTGAAAATTCATCATGGGAAAATACACGCAACAACATCGTCTGGTTAAAATAAAATAGTTTAACTCCTACGTGATCTTAGTGGAGATAGTTATTCGTTGTAACGACATAGTACCAGTGAGCTCTGGCTGTTGAATTCCAGAGATTTTAGGCGGCCTATTGCGATTTTGGTGTGCACCTTATTCAGTTTTCTTTTCAAACACTCTTGGAGGCACACATTGGCAGCCAATATTTCCAACTTAAAGACGGAGAGTCCCATAGGTGAAAAGGACCATCATTTCGACCTTTATTCTCTATTCCTTTACCCTTTGTAGGTTTTGATCAATCTCTATGCCATATGAATGACATTTTGTCTAGTTGATTTACGTAGTCCACAGCGCTTTGCCTATCACCAATGATCGTTAGAAAGGGTCAGAAAGTTTCGCCAAGTGATTCGAGTATAGTTGATACAGAATCCTCATATACTTCATCCAGTTGCCAGGTAGGAGCTTGCCGCTGAAGGAGGTACCCAACACATCTCGGAGGATGAATGTGGGGAAGCAATTTTGTGGAAGCTGTACTACCAGCCTCAGTTATACTAACAAAGGCTTGACCTTGCACTTTCTGCAACTGTTTGCTTGTGTTGACCTCTTCCGTCTTGGTTCACAACGCCAGAGATGCATAGGTGCTAATAGAAACCATATCAGGTTTCAGACCCTAGGTCTTTTAGAAGAGCCTTCAGCTTGCCCAAGAGCAGTTGTCACCTTGGAAAGAATTTCAACAATGGGGTTTTGCAGAAAAGTTTATTATCGAGAGTGAAACCTGGATATTTGCACACCGGGTAGGAAAAGCCTTACATTCGTGGACAATTGTGAGTCCAGGAATGTGGCTTTTCCTACGAGGTAAACACACTATTTTTCAGCAAATCGTTTGAAATTCGACAGATTTTAATCAATTTTGAAAAAAAATAACGAATTATTCCATTCAGAAATAAATGGATCTTTGAAATTAGGAATGGAATTGGTGTAAAATGATAAGTGATGATGAATTTTCCATTCCTGGAACTCCTCCAGAGCTGGTTGAGGTAGTGAATACTGCTTCATTAGAATTATTGCCGAAGAAATCTAGAGAAAAGTACGAATATGCTTATGTAGAATATGCTTATGTAGAATTACAGTAAGGAAATAGTATATAACATTACTAGCAAGGTAAGAGGGTTTTTACTGGCGAATGGAGGATATAACTGACGAGCCGCAGGCGAGTCAGTTACTTCCTTGAGCCAGTAAAACCTGTTATCTTGCTTGTATTTTTTTATATTTTATTCGTTTCTCATTTGTAAAAAGTTTAGATAAATTCCATAAAAATCTCAATAATTTGTCGCAAATGTCGTAAGCTATGGAAACGTTGTCATGAACATGTCTGTTTATTTTTCTTTACATTTGTTTTAGCGAAAGCGAAAATGAATGTACCAAAAGAAATTATTGAGGCAGCTAGCAGTGTAGCTTCAAGTTTATTACCTGCAAAATCAACTTCAAGGTACGAGCGAGAATACGACGACTTCAAAAAGTGGCAAAATAAAAATAGTGTGATTGGGGTAACTGAAGATGTTTTGTTGTCTACTTGAATCAACTATCAGCTAGAATCAGCCCTAATACTTTATGGGCAAAATGCGAGGCAAAATGGTCTATGCTGAAAAGCTGCTTGGAAATGAAAGAAAATGCCCCTGTTCGCAGGTTTGTTTTCCTTAAAAAATTGATTGAAAAATATGACGTTTAGTTGTCATTTGCAGATTTCAAAAGGTTTCTGAAACGAAAAAATTAGCGTTATACGCCAAAAAAGGCCAAGGTATTAAGTGAAGAAGAGGCTGAACAATTTCTTTTACATGCTCCTTATGACCAGTGGTTGCTGGCGAAAATTGTAAAAATATTTGGGATTTTTGGATGTTGTCGATGTGACGAAATTCTCTCCTTAAACATGAATGATGTAGAAGATATGGGAAAATACGTTACTGTGGCTTTGCGGCAAACAAAAAAATTTAACAACAAGAAGATTCATCATAACCGATGATGGAGCAGCTTCAAGCTCTGCATGTTTTACAGAAAATATGTAAATCTTCGGCCTCCTGGAACAGAAAGCCTAAGATTTTTTTGACATACCGACATGGAAAGTGCATTTCCCTCAATACTGGCCAGCACACTATTGGTGGTGTCGTGGTATAGCGTGGTATAGCGAAATATTTAGGTTTAAAAGACCCAAAGTTATACACATGTCACTCTCTTCGCAGAACTGGAGCCACTATGGTTGCGGAATGCGAATTCGGGTGGAGATATTTTAGCACTAAAGCGTGCAGGAGGGTGGAAGAGCACCGAAATTGCGATGAGTTATGTCGATGATTCGGTCAACAAAAAAATCGAAATGTCTAGCAAATTATTTGGTAGTAAGGAGAGTACAATAATGTTCTGCAGTCCTCGAGTTCAGCAGTTTCTGAGTCAACAGATGGTTCATCATCATCAGTATCAACTCTTTCATCATCAAAAATCTGTGTTACTGGAAATAACAATTCTACCATGATTTTCAACATATATGACGATAAAACAAAATTTTCTAATGTAAATAATACTACTAACTTGTAAACATTTTGCAAGTTAACTGCCAGTTTTACAAGTTAGTGACTTGATAAAATAAACTTTCTTGATTAATATTGTGTTTTTGGAAACACGTTTATAAATGAGAAACAAATAATGAATATTTCCTAACAGTTGGGAAATCTTGACTTTTTCTATGACGATTTAGGGAAAAAAATTGTATTATGACTATCGATGTTGCCACTACTGCGGAATCGATATGGACTTCATAAAGAGGGATAGGAAGCTGGAAAGGAAAGGCACGAGATAAATAATGAGGAAAGCTTATGACCAACAGCGGACAAATTAGGTTTTTGATGATGAAGTTAGTGTCAAAAGCTGTCTTCTGCTCGTTCGGCGCCTTTAACGTTCTTGTTTCACATCCTATAACTATTCTAATTTCTGCCACATTCTGAGAAATTAACGAATGATTTGTGCACAAACTTCAAGGCATAAAACTACTTTGACTTCCCCCCTAAAAAGGGATCTTGCAGCCCAAGAATATTTTCCAAAGATGATACGAATAATCAACCAACGTAACGTAACAGTTTTGTCCATTATCTTGTACCAGTTCAACAAACTTTGGTCAATTTTCCTGAAGAAATGGAAAAGTTATGGAAAATATGCGTACTGAGCTATTTTGCACTGACCCTTCCTCTTTCGATCCGTATATTAACATCACGACCAGGATATCTGTGAAAAAAGTTTTATCGAGTCTAAAATTGCACTTTTTCGCGATTTTCGCGAATTCAAAAAAAATACTTTCGCATCTTCTAGAGAATCGAAATTTCATCCACGTATGAATCGATTATTCCTCTTTTCGACCGTATAAAAATTTCCTCACTTTATCGAACCTCCGCTGCGATTTCATCGTTCTTCTGGACCCTTTTTTCGACAGATTCCTTCCGCTGGGTCCACAGAGTTAACATTTGAGTATGGTAAAGAAATAGAACAACAGAAGCTGCACTGGGATAGAACATGCCATTCGTATGCTCTCAGCAGAATCCCTACGCCCACGGCGCATCCCGCCTGGCTACTTATCAGCAGCAACACAGGAACGACACGTCATGTAGCTCAGATGCTCGGAATCTAGATCGAGTCCTGAGCCATGCAATATTTAATTTCGCGTGCAAGGTGTCAATAAATCAATGCGATCTGTAATCCCGTCGGCTAGCGTGTGTATGCTAATAACTCGGTGGGCAGATTTGTAGACCACATGCGACGACGACGTTACCGCGAATATGGGGACGGAAAAATCACAACTATCGATGCCGATTAGGCGATTTGTGAATTGAATTAATGACAAATAGCCGGCAGGGATTGGAAATCGCAAATCACATACCGGGATGGCATTGTTTGGTGTTTTGCTTTCCACCATGAAATAAATGTTTTCTGCGAGAATGAAGAATTTTATTTGGAGCTTAAATAGGGATGAATCAGGTATTTTTGCAGATGAACCATTTCACCAAACATTCAAACGTTAATATGATGATGTTAAAAAAATAAACCAAACACGACCCTAGACTGAGAACAAAAATTTGGCGTTCACCATCATTTGATAGTAAGGAAAATGATATAGGGTGTTTCGAAAAGAGATGATTCCTCTCTAGGATTGATGGAAAACTGAAAAATACACTTACCGACTTAAAATTCGATCCATTCAAAATAATGCTTTATTTGAAAATGCTATAACTTTCAAATGGGGAGGCTGATTTATTTGAATCTTTCAGCAACTTTTAGATAAAATACTGTTGTTTTAAGGTTATTATTCGGACATCTAAAAGTAATTCAGTATTCGCTGCATATACAGGGGAGAAGAGAAAACAATTTTTTCCTCTACATTTGACACACCCTGTAGGTTAATTCGGCTAGTGGATCTGCACACAATTAACTTTATTAAGAAGACTGATTTGTTTTCAACATTTTGTTTTTTTATTTATCCCGACATCTTGATTTGTTTGTGAAATGTGACGGTTTGAAGAAAATGCAACATTCTTAATTTTTTTTTATTCAGTTTTAGCAGAGTAATACGTAATTTCATAACCAAATCAAACAACAAATAAACTAATAATTATAACAAATTAATAACGGGTATTTCCCCCACGAGCGCGAATAACTGCCTCAATGCGTGGTGGCATATACCCTCTATTAGATGTCGAATCTCCATCTGGTCAATCTGATCCCATTATTGGACCAAAGCATCTCTCAAAAAATTTAAATTACTTGGAGAAGGAACTCGGTTACGAACTCGTCTGCCCATAATGTCCCAGACGTGCTCAATTGGATTGAGGTATATTCTTTCACTGGCCATCTAACGTCATTTAAATTATGACCTTTTCTAAAATGTTGCATTTTCTTTAAACCGTCACATTTCACAAACAAATCAAGATATCGGGATAAATAAAAAAACAAAATGTTGGAAACAGATTAGTCTTCTTGATGAAGTTAATTGTGTGCAGATCCACTAGCAGAATTAACCTACAGGGTGTGTCAAAAGTAGAGGAGAAAATTGTTTTCTCTTCTCCCCTGTATATCCAGCGAATACTGAAATACCTTTAGATGTCCGAATAATACCCCTAAAACAACAGTATTTTATGTAAAAGTTGCTGAAAAATTCAAATAAATCAGCCTCCCCTTTTGAAAGTTATAGCATTTTTAAATAAATCATTGTTTTGAATGGATCGAATTTTAAGTCGGTAAGTGTATTTGGGGTTTGTTCGTAAGTAATATCATAAGGGCATACAATTTTTCCAAAAAACATCGAAAAGTGCTGGTGGCAACAAAAATCCGAGTCGAAGACGAGGATTTTTGCTCCTGCACGAATGCTTTTTGTTAAAAAAATATTACTTTGCATTGAGTTTTTACGATTTTTTCCACAGGAAAAAATTAGATGTCCGAATGGTATTTGACAAGAGTAACAGATTATTCTGATGGAAGCATTATGTATGTATTATTAATTTTTGTTGACAACAACTGTCAAGTTTTGTGATTCAAAATTGCGCGTTTCTGATTGGTGGAAATTAAGACGAGGGAAATATGTAGTCAGTAAAAAATTTTTGTAACGCCATCCATATTCAAGATTAAGGACGTTAACGAAAACCAAATTGTACACATTTTTCACGATTTTTCCGAAACTACTAGCAACATTGTGATGAAATCTTATACGAATATGTTTTGGAAGCTGATATATCCAATGAATTTGTTTTTATGCCTGAATCCGCCCAATTATTTTTCAGTTTTCTATCTATTCTAGACCCGGGATCACCTTTTTTGAAACACCCTGTACAGAAGGTCTTATTTTTGGTGGGTATATTTAATATTTTTGAATAGATACACCAAACATAAGGCTTTTTATTGTTAATAGTTCCCCTTACTTTGGAATAATAAATGACTATACAGAGTGTGGTGTAACGATATATTGAATTTTTCGAATATTCGGAAGAATTTCAGCCAATCTTTTTGGTAGCTAGACCCCAAATGAAGGAATTTTCCGCTCTGTTTTCTGGATATTGATGGACTATCGAATGTGAACTATGGTTTTTGAAGCGCATGCATATTTTTTTCATAAATCACACACAGGTTCAGCTGACATTTCATGTTTTGCTCATTTTTGCCAAAGTTTAATCTAACGTTGTAAACAAAAAGGTTAGGAGAAAATAGGCGAAACATAAAATTCTAGGAAGATCTTTGTTAAAAAAAAATTGTGCATGCGCCACAAAAATTATAGTTCACATTCCTAGTCCTAGCGCATTTTTCCAGAAAAAAAAAATAATTGAAAAAATGGGAATATTTAGATACACTCTATGTCTAAGGGTACATCATTAGTTCACCTTCTGACATTTACTATACAGACATGGAGAAAAGGAATGGAGTAACTGTAATATAGAGCAAAGACTTGTGAACTAGAGGGATACAAGTGGAAATTCTTTAGCTGATATTCTATAATGAAACTGAGTTTCGAAGAGCAAATAATACAGACGAGTGAAAGCAACTATTAAACATTTTATAACATTGTATGGAAACATTTAATTGGTCATGATAGAGGTAACGTGCAGTAACATACAATGTGCTATATAATTTATAGTAAGCAATATCGGTAAATATCAACAATGGAAGGATCGGATAACCTCAGTAAACTACGTAAACCATTATTTATGGCCGATACAGATAATTTATCTAGATTAATTACCAACCCGACTAGATAAAAAGGTCTTTATATAATTTAATTAAATGATCAGACCATGTCACGAAATTCGTTCTATAAGATTCAGTCCAGTATTGTTTGGTATAATTATGATTATATTGTGAATAAATAGCGGATATCAGGTAGAGTTTGTGGGAACTGAGCCAAGTATCTGATTTGACCGTACGAACTATCACATTTTGAGTTTGTGAAACTGAGCCAGATGTCAAATGATCATTAGAAGTAGGTGGAATTCTCTGGTAATTGAATCTTTATAATTTTATGCCGATGGCGTTCACGTATTTATCTCAACCAATGATTACAGGTGTGTAATGGGCTTTTATGTTTTTGATGTGAATAGATCAACTCCCTCCGGGTAATGAGGCGATTGATTATAATTGTTAATTCGTTGATATTTTAATGTCGGAATCTGCAGATATAAACGTTACAGCATTTACTGTCATACAGGAAAAAAATCGAAGAAGGAATGTACACTATTACTGACAAAGAAACTGCAACACCCAGATGGGACAGTTTCAATTTTAATTTACAATTTTTTTTTTATAAATTTGTTGATTATGTTCATCCACCGCGGTTATTTATGCACTCCCCAACACGTCTTGGCATTGATGCATTAAGATTGTCTATTTCTTCCTGAGGGATACTATCCCAAGCTACCTGTACTTCATGTCTCAGAGCCGCCAAAGTCCGTGGGGACTGGGGTAAATTTCCAGGCCTCTATGGGCGAAATATTCACATGGGTCGCTCCAAAAAAGTTTTAACTAACTATGGCAAGATGAGGTCGAGCATTATCTTGCTGGAATATTAGATTCTCGAGCCAGTTAATGTAGGTAAGGGAGAACATATGGCTCCACTATTTCTTGAAGGCAGCGCTGTCATGTTACCTCGAATAAAGACTAAAGGTGACATACTTGCATGTGCAAAAGCACCCCATACCATAACGCCTACTGTCCGGTGTACATGACGCTCAACATCAAACTGAGGTTCACGTCTTTCTCCCCAACGTCGTCTAACCCTTCTTCTGCCATCACGTGCACTCAAGGAGAACCGAGATTCATCAGAAAAGATGACCTGATTTCATTCCACATTCCAATCTTGACGTTCTCTGCACCACTGTAATCGTTGCCGGCGTTGCTCAAACGTCAGAGACAAGATGGGGTCGATAATGCTGCAGACCAAAAGGCCCTATCCGGCGGTAAACCGTTCGGACCTCGGTTCGGACAGTTACAGGATGGCCTTGTTCTCCTAACCACTCATCAGCCAAATCTACAAGGTGGATCTACTTACAATTTGGATGAACGAAGACTTCACGATAGTTCTTTTTTTATCCACCCATATTTTCACATACAGGACAGAAATCTCAGAGGAGTAGAAAGAAAAATTCATGATCAAAATAATGAGGAAGCATATGACGTTACAAACTCTCTTGTAATCATTTGTGAAAGAATTTGGAAGTTCATTTATACTCCATTCACAATTATGAAATCACAACTCTGGCCTTGGAAATTTGACACATTCCACTCTGTATCGAAGTTATGACGCTTTTCAAAATATTTTTATGTTCCAAGTCAACACTATGTTGTCCTTTCTACATTATTAGCGTATTTCGCAGAATGTATATTTCATTTTGGAGAACACAACAGAAAATTGTGAACAATATTCTACATATAAAGGAGTTTTTGGATTTATGATTGTAAAGATTTATCGATGTGCTTTGTTTTCATCATGATATTGTATGTGATATGATTGTGAGGGTGCATAACATTTCTATTTCTAATATTTCTATATTTCAAATAAATAACAGTTTTATTCATTCATCACAAAGAAAATAAACATAATAACTAAATTAACGAATTTGTTTACAGATAAACTAATAATTTCAATTCAATAGTAATTGAGTTTTGGTTAATTTTGGTTATAAATTAATAAGCAAGAATGTCAATTCCTGAATGCTTTATAGATATACATTTCATTCATTTGATCTTATGAACAAGGAGTAAAACATTCTGACTGTATAGTAATTTATTAGTTTAAAAAATATTCATACGATACTACCACAGTAGGTTTGTACAAATAAAATGGAATAGGTTCAACATATGCTTCACATTTATCATTCACCTGTTCTAAAATAAGACACAAACTCCTGGAATATGGAAAAAACCGATGTATTCTGGTTCAATATAGCCTATTTCTACTTTCGGCAAAGGATTGATAGGAATGAAAGCTCCAGTGACACATTTAAATTCATCGGAATCTGAATTAAACTACCGTTGAATGCAATATAGTCATATTTCTTCTTTTTTTCGGCTTTTTCGACGTGTTTTTTTTTCTGAAACGTGAAAACGATCAACAATAATCATTTAGAGACCGATGATGGCCATCCAGAACCCGTTTAGGTACTCACGAAAATCGTGCAATTTCATTCTGCAAGTTCTTTCCTCATAATTTCTCGAAAATCCAACCTGAACCATATTTTCCGGTCGCTTTCTTCAGAAGATCGTATAAGGAAGCCTTTTTTGTCCATTTACACATTCCAAATAAATTTTGAGCACCAAAAACGAAACCGAAACTAACCAAACGTCTGGGAGACCGGAATTTCGTTTGAATTCTTTCTAAACGGCCAGATACCTAAAAAAACTTCGTTATCAAGTGTAAAAAGGTCGATTAGTACTTACTTGCACAAATTTTCTCATATCGACGGGAAACTTCTTCTGGACGACGAAGAACGGAAAAATAGGCGATTTCCTATCGATATTTCGCCCCAAAATCGCCGATCGATTCGAACTAACAAAATGTGGAATATCTTTGATACTTTTACTTTGATGTAAACAAAGGAACTGGCAACGTCGTTTTGTCATCAACAATATTCTCTGTACGCGCACATACTTTTCATCAGGTACACCAACTCCTGAAAACGAAACCATGACCTCCTATGTGATTAAATAAAAGTGAATGGAGTATACGTAATAAGCTTCGAAAACCTTACAAACAAAAATCAACCATAGAGTATCTAAAATTATTTTATTCGATAGATCTATTCTATCTGAAGGTAGCAAGTATATTAATATTCGAATAAACTCATATACATGGACAGCACACACAATAGATTACGTTATACGATGACCATACGTAAATTAGATCACTTTCAATGAATTTATTCTATAGAGGGTATTTGCTAGAACATGCTTAGAATGAAATTATCCATCTATTGTTAGTTGAGGTATTTCATCGAAAGTTATTTTTGAAGCGTTCGACAAATGAAGCATAAGGTTTCAGTGCGTCACTGTTCTATCATAAAACAAATCTTGAAGAATTTATAGAATTTACTGTAGGTACATTTTAATGTCGTTCATTATAACAACTAAAAAAATCATGCATGAATTTTATTTCCACTTGAAGTGAATCCAAAGTCAATTTTATCGTGCACATCAAATAGGATAGAACAAAGCAGTAAAATATGTTAAATGCTAGAACATTCTTCTCACCAAAATTTTTCAACAAATTAATCTTTTTCAATATAATGATTCATCCAAATATTGAAGAATATTGCCTGGAGGAAGATGATTACATCCATAGTACATGACATCCTTTCCCACCAGAGAATATGTAATCAAATAAAGAAGGGTGAATGATTTTATACACTCTGATTTTGTGAATGAGAGGCAGGACATGTAACCGGAAAAGATATTTCATTATATCCGACAAAACTATTTTATATTCCTGAAACTTCTTAGGACGTTGTGAGGAATGATTCGATCGTTGACAGGAAGTCAGGGTATTGATCTTGAATTTTAACATGTTACTATCGTCTTTTCAACGACTACTTCATTTTATGAACATACATAGATCTGTCATCTTCCGACAATGAATATTTCAATTATTACGTTCATATTTTATCCGGTGTACAGGCTTATTTGAATTTTGATGGCAGTTTGACGACTGTGTTTGAATAATGCTACGATTTCTATTGAATGGAATAGAGATGTCTCACTAGCACGAATCAATGCAAGAAGGATAAATCGGAAGATGACTAAGTTTTTGGCTGGTGAAGAGGATGCAAGACCACGTGGTAAATTTCAATGCTGTCTGGCAGGTGGGGTAGGACTCCCCATTTGAGCTACGTTTTAACAGGCGAACGGCCAAATCTACACCCAGCATCATCATGCAAAAGAACATCGCTCGGCTGAAACGCATCATTTGTCGCCGATAGATGGTGCTCCAGGTTGTTCTTCGTCTTTCAAATCCAAATTTCCACCTTCAAACCGGACAAACCACTTCTGACACGTTTTATCATCTGGAGCATCATCACCAGAAACTTCCACTAAGATATGATAAATTTCGGCAGCCTTTTTCTTCATATTGAAGAAAAGAGGTAAAATGGAAGAGCTTGACTTGCATAACATGTGGTTTCAACGAGACGAAGCCACATGCCACACACCACGCGAAATAATGAACCAATTGAGAGGCAAGCTCGGTGAACAGTGTATTTTACTTTGGGGACCGTTCAATTGGCCGCATAGATTGTGCGATTTAACGCTTTTACTGCTTTTATACTGTTTTTTTGTGAGGATTTGTTAAGGCTCATGTCTATTCTGACAATCCTGACGCATTGGAAGACAACATTGAAGCATTCATTCGTGAGATGCCGGCCGAAATGCTGTAAAGAGAATTTCAAAATCATATGGACCGTACTATCGATTTTAATCATGATTTCATGCATTTTCTGAATATATGTGTTTTTTTCAAATTACCTAGAGCCCTTAAAAAATCACCCATTGTATCATTTGGATATTCAGTAGGTAGCCTGAGCGTAATCTACCTTCACATTCTTGGAGGCAGAGGAGCTGGCAATCTCGAGCAAGCATTGAATTTGAGGAACATCATCAATGTATGTTTCTAACATTTTGTCAAAAATTGTGGACAATATTTGATCAGAACCCTCGTTTTTCAAGTTAGAACCCTTTTGGACTGCGTTCCATCACAAAGAAAAAAAAGATACTGTTCAAATATGATAATATTTCGCATCAGCCTTCTGAAGCTGATACAGCAAAACACTCACTCATAATGGGTGGAAAGAATTCTCTCATATTCACGATAATAAACGGCTAACATTACAGAAAGGTGTGCACATCTATTCCCATCTCAGAATATATATAAACCTCTATACGATCTGCATCTGAAACCTGGTGTCATTACTGGTTTCATCACATAATGAATTGTAAAATTGCTGATTAGATTTGTCTTCATGATCCAATCGATAGATTTATTAAGGTGTCAATGTGGAAAACGCAGGGAATGATTCTAATTATGTAAGATATGCTTGGATGCGTGTTTCGAAATTTTTCATCAGAACTGCGTTCGCGAATCATGATTTATAGATAACTCAGTTGGAGTTTTGTGCATCACAGTGCATGATGCAGCCAATTGTGTTTTTTCTTGTATTCTCGATAGTCGTGTGGCACTCCCTCTCATTCAACGTAAATTAAAAATTCGTAATTCACAAATAATTTCGCAATAACTTCTCATAATAATGGCGTAAGGAAGATTCTGAACGACCCTGTCATTGCTAATTATTTGAAAAATATCAATAATGGTACCTTTGAAGAAAACGGTAATTTCATCATATGGAGGTCGTGATTTCAATTTGTATATGAGATACGAACAGTGTGACCAACTGAAAAAGAAACGGCGTCATTTCCAGCATTTTCGTCAAAATTTTGCCAAAACGCTCAAGCTTGTCGATTTTCGATTTCACCCCAAGCGAGGGTAAGAGCCATGCGAATCTACTACCTCCAAGTAAAAGTATATTTTAAAACTAGTTGCTATTTCAATACGTAAAGTATGCGAAATTCGAAAACGCGCGATGAAGGAGCGAGTTTTCCAACGCATGAGTGTTGGAATTGCCTTCTGCAACGAGTAAACGAGTATTAGTCGACATTTTCTCTATTTCAGTCAAGTTTTGTGAAAAACTGTCGAAATTGAATGAAAAATTCAGATTATACATCCCAGTGACTTTTTTATTGTATCTTGGAAGTTGGTGTGACTGTCACGAGAATTGACGGATTACGGCATTTGAATCGAACGTTTCGAATTTTGAAATCATTTATAATTACGCATTGAATTTGTGAATTATGTTCGAAGAAACCGATTTAACACCTGCGAATAATGTTGCGAATGAATTAATACCTCAAAAATCCTAATCCATGTATGAAAAAGAATACGAAAAACTTGTGGAGTGGTCTGAAGAGAATTCGGTTATTTGAATTTCAGGTAATGTTTTGTTTCCGTATTTTGAATAACGTATTTATGAAGTGGGACAAATAAATGTTCTACATTATTGTGAACTCATTCAATGTAACGCAGTATGGGTCTGAAATTGATAAATAAAACATTTTCAACGAGTATTGATTGAGGAAATAGAAGAGAACTAGCCATAGGACTACGTATAACCTCACCTTCCAAAAGGAAACTTTTGGATTTGTATGCAAAAACTAAGAGGATTGCCGACCTCTCCTAATCTGGGACTCCAACTTGGTCAGCACAAATTGTTACACTTTTCCAACACTTTTAGTTCTAAGTAATTACCATAAAATTGGATAGGATCGGAAGCCAGTGCTGACAACCACAAAACGAAAAATATAACTGACAAAAATGCTGTAATGAGTTCATTACAGTACTGTTTTCAGTACTGTACAACTCCAAGAAAATATCACGAATATTCCACAAATTAACATTCCTGATGAATTAGATGAATCAGTCATAGCTTTGGAGAGTGCGATTATGAAATCCTATGAAGGGAGCACGGCTAGAAAAACTAAACCTACTCCCAAATATCCATATGGCGATACTCCAAAAGGGGTGAAAGAACTGATAGAAGTGAACCGAAGACTAAGAAAGAACTACAGGATGTATAAAACAGATAATGATAAAATCAGACTGAACAGACATAGTCAAATACTTAAAAATGCACTGAGGGAGCTCAGAACGAATAGATGGAATAAGAAAACTCAACACAGAAGACCACTCTGCATGGAAAATGCAAAAAAATTTACATAATGAAAAAACTCAAATTCCACCACTGCATGGAATGGCATATTCAAAAAGCGATAAATTTAACGCTCTTGCCGATACTAGATAATAAGTTATTGTGAAGAAGACGATGAGGACCTAGAAGAATTAATTGAAGATAATGAAGAAGATATGAAAGAATCACCACCGGATGACAAAATCCCTCACCCAACATCTCCGGCAGAAATCAGAGAGATAATCAATAATTTGAAAACAAGAAAGGCTCATGGAAAAGATAAAATTACAATCATGCTGGAGAAAATGTCAAAGAAAGGAACGACAGCTCCCACTAACATAGCAAATGGCGTGATGAGAACAGAGCACTTTCCAGAAAGATGGAAATCTGCCGAAGTGATTGTTTTCAATGAACCAGGTAAAGACAAAAAGTTCCCACAGAACTATAGACCGATAAGCCTGCTCCCAGCCCTAGGGAAAATTGTGGAGAGAGTCTTAGCCAGACGACTTGATGAAGAAACAGAAACCCTGGCGACGATACCGAGTGAACAATTTGGTTTCCGAAAACAAGATTCAACTGAACAACAGCTCCTAAGAATGACTGAGTATATCACAGAAGGATTTCAGAATAAACAAGCCACAGGACTACTACTACTGGATGTAACCAGAGCTTTTGATAGAGTATGGCAAGAAGGACTAGCATATAAAATGATAACCGCAGGTTATTCAACCAAGTTATGCAGAACAATTATTTGAGGGATAGGAACTTTTGTGTGAGAATAGGTGATGTTCATTCCACACTCAGATATTTAGAAGCAGGAGTTCCCTAAGGTTCTATACTAGGATCGCTACTCTACAGGGTGTCCCACGGTCGAGTGCCTATTAGACGTTTCTGGAGAACCTGACATATTTGAAATCTGAAAATTGGGATTATGATATTGTTCGGAATTCTCTACGGACCGAAAATATTTTTGGAGCTTGAGCATTTCTGGTTATACCAGGAGTGGAAATAAATTTGTTCAAAAAATTTTTCAATATTTTCGTTTCTGATATGATTGAGTATTCAATGCTGAATACATTTCTGTTGAAACCATTGTATTCATTCGAATAGTTTTCGAAATATCGAAAAAAAACCTAAACAAATGTCAAATATTCATAGTCAGTGTTATGTCCATTATTCCTATTCTGAACATCCTGAGTGTAAACCGTTCTCACAACGTCAAAGTAGAAGAATGTAGAAAGGTCATGCATCTTTTGAATTTCATAAATATCATCACAGGGTGTTTCAAATTTTGTGTCGAAAACTGTGATCGAAAATTGGCCATAACTTCTGTTTTTCAAATTAGAACCCTATTTTTTTATGACTGCGTTGGATTCTGCGAAGAAAAATAGTGATAGCACTCTCAGATGTTCTTGCTCCTAAATTGAGTAATCCCCGAGATATTTGAGCTTTTCTGGATTCATGTTGTACGTAGAGTCAAATTCATCTTATCCTTCGTATGAGAATATTCTGTGACCATAGAAGATAAATTATCCCATTGATAATTCACAAGTGACAGCTCTAATTTTAGGCATTAACCTTACTTCTCGATTTTACTTCAATGGTTACTATGGTTTCATAAGAATAGTCATCGAATATGTTGGAATGAGAATATTCTGTGACCATAGAAGATAAATGATCCCATTAATAATTCAGAGGTGACAGGTCTAATTATTAGTTGTAACTATGGTTTTATAGGAATATTCATCGAATCACTTCAGATTCGATGAATTTGACTCTACGTACAACATAAATCCAGAAAAGCTCAAATAACTCGGAAATTACTGATTTTAGGAAAAAAAGCATCTGAGAGTGCTATCATTATTTTTCTTCGCAGAATCCAACGCAATCATAAAAAAATAGGGTTCTAATTTGAAAAACAGAAGTTATGGACAATTTTCGATCAGAGTTTTCGACACGAAATTTGAAACACCCTGTGATGATATTTATGAAATTCAAAAGATGTTTGACCTTTCAACATTCTTCTACTTTGACGTTGTGAGAACGGTTTACACTCGGGATGTTCAGAATAGGAATAATGGACATAACACTGACTATGAATATTTGACATTTTTTTAGGTTTTTTTTCGATATTTCGAAAACTATTCGAATGAATACAATGGTTTCAACAGAAATGTATTCAGCATTGAATACTCAATCATAACAGAAATGAAAATATTGAAAAAAATATTTTTTGAACAAATTTATTTCCACTCCTGGTATAACCGGAAGTGCTCAGGCTCCAAAAATATTTTAGGTCTGTAGAGAATTTCCAACAATATCATAATCCTAATTTTCAGATTTCAAATAAGGCCAGTTCTCCAGAAACGTCTAATAGGCACTCGACCGTGGGACACCCTGTATAACATATACATACATGATATACTCGTACCAAGAAATCCAAGATGCCTGCTTGCTCTATACGCGGACGATACGGGCATAGCAATTAGGCACAGAAATACAAAAATAATTCACGAAAGACTTCAAGAAGCTGCAGATGATATCAGTCAATGGTGTAACAGATGGAAAATCAAAATCAATGGAGAAAAGAGTCGAGCAATACTCCTTCAACAGAGAAGACTGAAGATGGAATCGAAGATATCCATAGACAATAATGAAATTGAATGGAAGAATGAAGCTAAATACCTAGGAGTAATATTAGACAAAGGACTAACGTGGAAACAGCACATTAATTGTGCAGTGGATAAAACGAATGTAGCAATGAGAAGACTATACCCGATGATAGGCAGAAGAAGCCAAATGAACAGAAACACGAAATTGAGGATCATAAAAGCAGTCGCCAGACCGCAGCTAACATATGAATCATCAGCATGGGGATATGCAGCGAGAACCCTTATAAAGAGGATACAAAGTACAGAAAACAAATTTCTGAGATGGGCATTAGCCGCCCCCTGGTTTGTTAAGAATGAACAAATCGGAATAGACATAAAATGGGCGTCCATTACTACATTCAAAAAACGAAAAGATGCAAAAGCCTATGAAAGAGTTAGTGAACATCCAAATGACGACCTTAGAAGGTTAGTTGAGTATGACCCCGCTGAAGATGAAAAAACAGCGAGAATTTACCGCAAAAGACCTAGAGACCAATTGCGTAAATGAAGATATAAAACTCCACACTTAGTGAGATATATCCAATTGAAGGATGGCACAAACACTCAGCATAAAAGAATGCGAAAGAGAAAATAACAGATAAGATGATGGAAGGTTTATAGGCTTATGCCCGGAACCAACCGCAGAAGAGGTGTTTAGTAGGTAAGAATTCGACAATACCCAGAAAGACTGGGTGTCTGATGTAAGATTCACCTCTTCTAGAACAGAAAAAATCGATGCTACAGTAAGAATCAAATCGCCATGGCTCCACGTCTGAAGAAGGCTCCACCCAAGCTGCATTGATAAGTTCAAAGGTAGGATCTTGAAGGAAACGTGGAATGCCCCTTCAATCAAGAGGTATATGGTACCTCACAATCACCCACATAAATATTCACTGTTGAGAATAAGGAGCATAAGTAATCAAGTTCGATCATATCGAAGGCTGAATTTTGAATGATGCGATTAAATATGTCAATATTTGTCATTATCCTAAAATTAAGACATTTCTCACACTCCTTCGATGTGCATGTATGCAATGATGTCGGTTGAAATAATGGTCACACATCATCGAGAAATTTCCGAACCAGATCTAGATTTCGCCGTATAAGCGAGCGATCAGGTGCACCATACAACCAAAAAAAACCAGCCATAATGTCCAGGAAGGAGATCGTCAGTAATATGCGGAACAGTCCGCGACCATATTCGGCGAAATCTTAGACCAAATTTGGGATCGACATTACTCAGTTTGATTTAATGCCGCACCATGTAGAATTAATACATACTGAGTAATTCATATAAGGGACCCCACACCGATGCCGTGTTTTTTTAACACGTACACAATGAGAACAGATTATCTGGTGCGCCGAAACCTATAATTTGGTCCGACCCCAAACATGAAATTAATCAGTGCGGTCGAATATATTCATTATGCTGGAGTAAACTGATATTCGATTTCTCTAAAGTCTGGGAACGGGTATACACCTTCTCCACGATTTTGCGATCAATTTGTTGTAGGAGAATTCTGTGAATGGCCTCACAAAATTAGGAGACTTTCTGAGAAACTTTCGCTTAAACAGATATCAGCGAAAATATCCTGGAAATATTCCTGAAAAAAGCCATCACATCACAAAGCAATTGTGAAATGGAAAATGCTAGACAATCTTATAACGCAATTCGATAATTTCTAATGAAAAAATATTATTACCATACAGGGTGAGTTTTTGACTTGTAGGTTCATATATTTTAACTGTAGATTCTTGAGGCCAAAAGAAACCTTTTTTCATTTTTGCGAATTCGGCTCTGTTTAAAAGATATAGTCATTTGAAAAAAATTGGGCCGAATACGTGCCTGATACGTTCTCGATTCAAATTGAGTTGATACAGTTAGAAAATACTCAAGCACTACCATTATTCGAATGAGAATTTTACAAACGCGATAATTCTTTACAAAAACACTCAGTTTTGTCCGCTTATTTCTGCAATTGAAAAGCCATATTTCTCACATCAATATTAAAACCTCCTTCGATTTCTCTGAAGATTAGTTTGTGAACACTAATAACTTGTTTATATTTGCCTCGATATCCCAAAAATATCTCATAAAAATTGTTTTTTTACTAACCTAACGCCATTAACCTGGGACATGGGATTCTATACTCCATTCACTTTTAAAAAGTATCCCGGTTTGCCATGACATTCTGACACATTTCACCGTGTATATTTTGAAAATGTTAGGTCATAGTCATTTTCCCGTCAGGTACATACGCAACGTTATCGTTTCTACATGGAGATCGTAGTAATTACGTATTTATCAAAATGTTCATTTATCTAGTTATAATAACTCACGCCTATAACTCACACTAATAAATATTTCGTATGAAAAGCACTCGCTCTGATACAAATAGGAAAAAATGGGATTCCTACGAAATGAATAAAAAGAGTAGGATAGATCGGGAACTCTATTCCAGACATCAAGCTAACGTTCTCGTCATTCATTTCTATATTTCCTCTGGTCTGAATATCCAAAAATTGCATTTGGAAAACGTGAATTTTTGACGTTTTCTATGCGATTCGATTCTCGACGAGCACAGGGATCGAAACCTGTGTCACATTGGCAACGATTCTTAAATTATTTTGACTTTCACGAGTACCAACCTGCGTCAGTTTCAAGTAAAAAAACTTGATAATCCGAAATCTTGGCCAACCGAAATACTTTATAGAATTGAATGGAGTATAGGTCAATGACCTAACCTAACCCATCTTCCATGATATTTCAAAGAGCTTTCGAGAAGACGATGCCAGATTGTTAATTTTCTCCTTAAACAATGTTATAACGGTACGCTACCTCGCAATGCGAGGTAGCCGGCGCGCAAGACAAACCGCAAGATCTATGAATCGACCCATCTGAAACGTCTGTGAACGACGCATGCGTAAACATAAATGGAGGAAATCTCTTTTGGAGCCATGTTTTTATAAAAGGGGAAAGTGATTATTTTAGTTGTTTTCTTCGATCTCGTGATGATTATGTGAGGATTTTCAGTGAATTAATGTGATAATAACCGTGTAGTCGTAGTGTCGAGTTAAAACTCCAAGAGAATATTGTTTAGATAAAAACATGGCCACAGATTATTTAGTGCTAAGTATCATTTTATTTTTCATTAATTTCAATTCAATACGTGGTTTGTATCGATATTCATAATCAATATCCGAATTTTGTATTTCATTGACATTCATTTTCAAAATGGTCCGATAATAAATTTTCAATAGAAACTGTGCGTATGAAATGCATAATTTCATACTTCTTAGAATTCAATTTTATCTCCCAGGTTTGTGGGATTTCATTATTACATACCTCTAACGTTTTTCCATCACAGAGATTTTAGTCTTGACAAGGTTGATAAACATTCTGACAACATTGTTAACTTGTAGGATATCAAACGACGCGTTTTATTGAAAAACCATAGGCATGTTTTTGATTTCTAAAATGATTGATTCTTTCGAAGATACGAACCGCTTATCTTTTTCAAGTGATTTCACAGTATTTTTGCGTGGATTTATGAGTCGGCTACGCTGTAACTTTCACACCAGGAGAAATGTTGAATGAAATGGATTTTCGTGATCTTGTATCTTTCAAACGGAACCGAATTTTGACAAAAGGTACCTATAGAAAAAAAATGGTTTGTTTGATGAGAGGAATCTGCAGTGGATATATATGTTCAAGTCAAAGACTCACCCTGTATATCTATGAATTCTTCCATTCCTTAATTCAGGAATCGCCCCATCTCAAACGCCAGTCTTTGATCAGTGATACTTGTTCCTGCCGATGGCACATGATGTGGCCCATCATAATTAGAAGAGTTCCTTCATGCTGGCCAACTGTTTAAAAATAGCTAAAAATCACTTCCCTTTTTTTCGCAATGATTCAACTTTTACCTGAAAGTTTTAATCCTAATGAGTGTATCCTGAAAATATTAGATGTCACGAAGGTCTTCATCGGAAGCTATGAATTTTTGTTTTCTTATGTTTTGATCAATGGATATCCCCACCAAAAAGGTTTGTATGGAGAATTTGAATTTTTCGAATCAAATAATGATTTCGCTAGAGTCTTTGTTTTGTATAATAACTTTTCTCATAAATGAGATGTTTCAATAAACAGTTTAAAAATGATTCAAGATGCTGTAGGTAGAAACAAAAAATTTGAATTTCATCCATTTCCGAAGAAGTAGCACTTGTTTACAAACCTGTCGCAAGATGTGAAACTGATTATCATAGGTGTTTTCTTTGAATTCATGGAAATGATATGAATTAATTGTATTATTAGCAGTGTATTATCGAGTTTATTAAATATAGGTGTATAAATTGGCTTTTTCCCTTCTAATTGGATCGAAATTCTACGAGGAATTCAAAGGAAATTAGGAAAATAAATTATTGTTTTGAATGTTCTTTATTTGCATGAAAACATACTACAGAATAAGAACACCTGCCATTAACTATGATCTGGATGTGAATAAGTTCTGATGCCGCAGAAATTCAGATCTTTGTACTAGGAAAATCATTATAATCAAGTATCACTTTCAAATCATAGTATATTCTTGAAATTTAATGTGGTGAATTCATCAATTCAACATCAGAACTTGGCCAGTGAATACCATCTCTCAAAATTTCAGCTTAATACACAATATTATCACTAAAAATATGGTTCGCAGTTGTTTGAGAAACTCTAAAAAAAATGGCTACAATAAACTTCACAAACATGTTTAGTTTTATTGATACTAAAATTATTGTCTCTTAAGCACTCTATTTATGGATTTTTAGATCTGGATATAAATCTGAAATTAACTTGACATAATCGTATACGAGAACAGACATATATTATTTGCAGCAAGGTTTCCCGTCAATAGTTTTCTATCCATGCTTTTCTCCAGTCCAATTTATTCAATATGCCAAAGGCATTAGTGATATGTAGTGTTGAAGCATGTTTCTAAAGAAATTTATGAAAACGAACAACCCTGTTCTTGTTTTTCCTTGAAGAGCAATTGCAACCACTTTTTTCCAGTACTAGTACTTTGCTTCCATGGTTATATAATCAATCCACTGGCCTAAAATTCAAATATATCATGAGGATTAAAACATAAATCCTTTCGCTCAGATACTTCACCTTTTATACTTTCCATCTTATAGAAAGATGAAGTCGCAGCTCATTATCTCGAATTGCGAGGATCAACTTCATAATACTCTTGTTCATAATTATGGAATTAAACTTTCTCAACAATTAAAACGGCACCAGAAAATAAAACTCAACACCTTGTGGTGACCTAAAATATGATAAATTTGTGAATAATATTTTATACGGAATAACACTGATATAAATATCTTCCTCCAAACTATTTTTATTTCAATAAGGTACATTCGGGTAATATGGCCCACTTTCACTTTAGCGGAGTATAAAACTACAAAAAAAACAATTTGAACATTTTTATTTTTAATCATAAAAAAAAAACATTTATCAATGAACATATAGGAACTCTTAAACTTTGAGAATAACAAAACTTCATATCATATTAGGAACAAAACCAAAAACATCAAAATTGGACCATATTTCCGACTTTGCCTGAAATATGGCCCGGAATATAAAAAATAGGCAAAAACATGACCCACGCATAATACTTCCATTAAGATGAGCAATCTGGGCACTGTAATTTCTCAGTATCTTCTGCGGTTAGTCCCACGCATATTTCATGCACCCATGTGCCACAAATCGCACACATACGTATGTCACTTTCAAAATCTTCATTACAAATGGAACACATCCAGTTTTCCTTGATTTTTTCGACCTTTGCTTTTGCAGCAATTGATGTGAGCTTGTTTTCTTCAAAAATATCTCTCCTCAAAACCTGGGCTGTATAATTAATTGGCTTTCTTCGCACTGGCCCCGCATAAAATTTCCTGGGCCAAATTTCCGCCCGTGCACATTTACAGATTGAGGTTATTTTCTCATCGCAAATTCGAAATTCAAAAGTAATTGTACCATGTCTAGAATGCCTAATAACTATAGAATGAATAGATTATATAGGCTTACCTGTAGCCTCATCTGGAGCTGAAATATTCGATGTTGAATATTCACTACTTCTATAAAGAAATTCGGTGCAAACACAAAATATTAAATAGGCAACGAAATAGGCGCGAAACTGCAAAGTGCGTTGTACCATATTTACAGATTTAGGACAACATATACAGTACTTCATCTTATAGTTCACAGATGTCATCTCACAGAAAAATAAGTCGGGTGGGCCTTAAACTTGCCCGGGCCATATCACCCGAATGTACCTTACTAATTAATCTGCTCTGGAAACAAACAATAAAGACTTTCAAATATCCCTCAAGATCAAGAATACCTGGATATAAAACACACCTTAAAAGCACGTAAAATAATAATAACAAATAATAATAAACAACATTCGTTTTCTAGGTTGGAATTTTCGCCGGAAGACATAAGTTGACATATGATTCATAGCATTTCCATTAATGAAAACATAAGAAAACAAAAATTTATAGCTTCTGATGAAGACCTTCGTGACATCTAATATTTTCAGGATACACTCATTAGGATTAAAGCTTTCAGGTAAGGGTTGAATCATTGAGAAAAAAAAGGAAGTGATTTTTAGGTATTTTCAAACAGTTGGTCAGCATGAAGGAACTCTTCTATTATGAAGACATCAAAAAATTGCTTGATTTGTGGATAGCCGCAAAAGATGAATACTTTCACGGAAACGGTATTTCAGCTCAACCAGAAAGTGGCTTACAATAGCAATACTTTGAATGTTACCATTTTTCCACAATAAAAACATCGATAACTGAGTTACGCACTCTCAATATGTTAAATCAGTTTTGTCTAATAGTTTTTCAGTGTAGGTACACACATCAGTGTATGTACACACAGGTCCCAGAACTTTGAAACCTTTTAACCTTTGAGTCCGAAAAATTAAAGGAGCGTATGTAGAAATAGTACATTGTTTACCGGGTAGGAAAGCCTTACATTCCTGGAAGATTGTGAAGATTGCTAAGTCGAGGCGTAAGCCGAGACTTATCAACACAGAGTGCAGAAATGTGGCTTTTCCTACGAGGTGAACATACTATTTTTCCTCAAATCGTTTGAAATTCGACAGATTTCAATCAATTTTGGAAAAAATCGTGAATTATTCCATTCATAAATCAATGGAGCTTCGAAATTCGGAATGGAATTGGTTGCGGTACAATGGACACGTATTAATGTTGAATTGTCAAACTTGACGAATATTAATTATTCAATTGCTCGTCTTTTCGAAGACAAAACAGTGTAAAATGATGAGTCATGATGAATTTGCATTTCTGGAACTCCTCCAGAGCTGTTTGAGGCAGTAAATACTGCTTCATTAGAATTATTGCCAAAGAAATCTAGAAAAAAGTACGAATATGCATATGTAGAACACTGACAACTGTAAGGAAATATCATTTCCTTTCAGTAAGGAAATGAATATTTCCTAAGAGTTGGGAAATCTTGACTTTTTCTATGACAAATTCAAAATTTCCTAGCGATTTGCGGAAAAGGTTCTTTTTATCGAACATATTCATTCCACTAACTGAAAATAATGATCCGATGAGAATTTTTGGCTTCGTCCATCCACATAACATTCAGTTCTCGTGTACAATTCTATCAGATACTATTCATGGGGTAGAACGTCCATATCAATCGATTTGTTATTCCATGTAGCGTCCCGAGTTGTGTCTTTTGTCGTGGCTACCGTACGTGCATCGGTCTAATATCGTATGCAACCGGCTAAAACTGCACCGGATGCTACAGATCCTGTGCGTTCTGTCCGTCCGGAGCCAGACACGCCTGCCGTTGAAACATGAGCCGAAGATTTCACGATTCATTTCGAATGATAATGTGAAATGAATGAATAACGAGTAGTGTATATGCTTATGCTGAAAGAAATGGGTACCTTCTTTTACTCATATATTCTGGGAAATCGATGTATGATACTTTTCGGTCAATTGGAAATGGATGCCGAAATAAACATAGATGATAATTTAAGGGCAGCTCCATTCATAACAAACCTATTCTTATGAATGAAATCGTTTAAAGGCACTTGAAAGAGCAAACTGTCAATGGAGGTTTTCACTGATCTATCGAAAGTAAACTGCTCCACATGAGTTAGGGATATTGACTTAAATTGCAAAAAAATATAGTTAAAATAAGATTTTTGTGATGAAAATTCATGTTAATATGTTTTCAAGTTGCAAATCGATTTTAGCCTGCAGGTCTGCAGCGTAAACAGGGTGGTTAAGAAAAATCTAGTAAAATAACGAAATTTTATTCCCAGAGAATTCAAGCATTTTTAGACTATCAATACGATGTATGGCCTCCACGGGCATCAATAACAGCTTGACATCTTCTTTGCATACTACACACGAGGTTGTTGAACATTTCTTGAGGAATTTGGTTCCATAAACGGGGCAGAAGCTCTCTCAGATCATTTAAGGATTCTGGGGTAGGTTGATGATTATCTAATCTTCTTTGGAGCATATCCCATGCATGTTCTATGCAACTCAAATCTGGTGAGTGCGGAGGTATTGGTGAATGTGGAATACCAAGCTTCTCGCGCGCATTCTCAACTATGGCTGCACGGTGCGGTCTAGTGATTGGAAATATGAGTACTTATAGAATAGATATTTTATCAACTGGATATACAGTGCGCGCCAAATTATGGAAAATATTTGGCAACAAAATCCTGAAACAGGTCAATTTTTGTTTCACTTTCACCAAATTTTAATTTTTATTTTTGAAGGATTTTTGTTGGACCCTGTGGTATCCCCATCAACCCTCTAAATTTCTTCAATAGGGAAAGTGGGTCATGGGGTACTTTTTGGCAAGGTCTTTGTATCTTCTTTACATGCATGCAGAAATTTTGAAGAAAAAATTTTTTTTTCAAAAATTAGTTAGTTCAAAGATGTTTTCAGTATGTGCACTTCATCATGGCTCATTTACTTTGAGACGATGGTACCTACCTGAAGAAATTTGTCACCGGATGAGAGTCGACCATTACAGTTCTGTTCATGCACAACTTTCAACTCTCTCACAGTAAATGAGCCATGACAACAAAAATTGACCTGTTTCAGAATTTTGTTGCCAAATATTTTTCTTCTGAAAAAATCAATTTGTTCCCTAATTTTGACGCGAACTGTATTGCTCGTATTTCGTATTGAATTAAGATGGGTATTTCCTATAACAAAATTTTCTCAGCCCATCCCTTCTCGAGATATCACCCTTGACTAAAATTTTTTTTCCCAAAGTTTTCGTAAGGTAGAGTACTGAAATTCTGTAATTTTCGTGCATTCGCAAAGGACTTATCAGGGTTATCCTTTCAATAATCCTGCTACATTAAACGGGGTTGAAATAAGCAACCCTCACTTTATTTAATATTGAAACCTTTTTTTCGAGATGAAGTTTCATGAAATAAAAATTGAAATCCTTGTTAGGTTTGAGATAATTTGTATTCCTTTTTTTCCCAAAACCAATAGCTGAAGAGAAAAAAAATGAAATCTCAATTTCAGTCACCACTTTTTGAGGGTGATATCTCGGAAAGGGGTGAGCTGAGGAAGTTTTGTTATGGAAGAGACCTATCTCGATTTCTTACGAGCAATCACCTCCTGAATTTTTCCGCATGAATTTAGGAACACCCTGTAAATTTGACAAAGTTAGAACGACATCATTATGAAATACATAGTTTTCGCCATTCAAATTGCCCTCAATGAAAAAGGGGCCTATGATATGATTGCGAACATTTCCTTTCCAAACATCAACCTCTCAAGGGAAGTGTATGTGATCCTCTCTGATCCAATGAGGGCACCTAGAGGAATAACATAGACTTAACTCTTTCCAACGCCAAAATTGCTGATCGGGCAATTGCAGGTTCTTCGAGAATACATGAGGCCTAAAACCGAACATGGTGCTACTATCTTACACGTCGACAGAACGCCGTATTGTCATCTATGCATTCCTTATAGTGGTATCCAAGACATCAAAACGTTCCTGATCCTGACAAGCTCCCCATAGAAAACTTTCAGGCAACTCCAAAAGCCTCAAGCTCCTCTAATCTGATCTAATGACTCTGTGTGCTGAAGACTCGGTAATACAGCCCTGCCCATCAACTAGTACGTCCAGGTAATTCGATTTGGTTTATTACACCAATATGATTTCATTACGGACTTGAGATGTTATCGTATAAAACATCATTTGACATGTCACGTGTGCGACGGTAATTTGTCAGCGTTTTGCAGCGATCATATCTTCTTGATGCGATTAATCATAGGGGATTAGTCTAATGCTTCAACAGATAGCACTGCTCGCTAGCAACTAGTTTAACATGGGAGGTTGTGCGCCCGTCTCTTCAGACGGAGTAAGATACCATAAGCTTGCAGTGTGCGGTCATTGAATTTAAAAGTCATAAAGCACCCTACAGAATTCATTCGTGTCCAGCGCAAGTGCAAGGATATCAAGTAGGCCAGGCGGAGAATGTCACGAAAGAACTTCGGAGTCCAATGATATATCTTTATGGTCAGATGTAATAAACATAAAATAAGCTTAGGCCGCACGTTTGAGTCAGGTATTAATTGAGAGTCAAGGTGCGTCGGCATTTGTTGGTCTATGCGTGGAGGATATAGATTATTCGTTATTGCTTCAACTGAATGCATCGAAATTCATATTATTTAGAGTGATATGGTATGCAAAGAGGATAACAACACCGGATAGACGCCTGTGATCATAAACGCTGGATAAAGACATGTGTAACGTTCTCGTATGCTTGTCTCATGATAATATATTGATTTATTTATTGGTGGACAGAATTGATTCAGGAGCAGGAAATTTATTCTCGGGATGATGAATAATTGAACGATTCCGCAGGTTTTATCCGTGGATCGAAATTTATTGAAGGGGCCGCCTAGATCTTTCCATTAGAGGACATTATCGAAATGAAAATCGGGATACTCAATCATTTTCTGCTACATCGGACGATAAGGCAATGTGGCAGTAAATGTCAGGTAGATATCGCATTTTGATTCATCAAAAATTATCATATACTGTGTCCGTAAAGTATGGAACAAATTCATTTTTAGCTAAACAGTTCATTTTAAGAAATAATCCTGAAACACGTCGCTCTAGCTCTATCGTTGTCCGTTGTCGTTCAACAATTGCTTCAAGGTCGTGAAATTGTGCTGACATGCGTTCCAAAATGCAGGTACCTGTGTTTGTTTTTTCCATTTTCCGACTTTTCATTTCTTTTAGCTCAGTGTGAAACCAAATTATTGTGAAGAAGCAAAATACCTCGAATCTGGAGGTTCAGTTCTTTAATGCGGCTAAGGGTTCCGTAAATATAGCTGTTGGAAATATTAATACTATGGTTATTAACTCAATTATGTAACTGAGCTAATTTCTAGAGAGAGCACTGCTCAGATTGCGGAACCAGAACCATAGATTAAAATTCAAGAAAATTATGGAAAACGTTCCTATTATTTCAGTAGCACATCCAGGATCATTAAAGGTGTCTTCGAAAGCCGTCAATTTTTTATTCGATTGATTTCTTAAACTGAAAAGTGCTTAATTTTTCCTGGTAGATTCCACCGTAGGGACTATAAGGTCATTCCATTGATTGAGGAATTAATGATTTTTCATGAACATTTATTGCCAAAAATGGTGAGGATAAGAGATAAACGATGTAAAACAAAAACCAATGGAAGCAAATTGGTGTCTGATTGGTCAATTTCAAAATGAGATTTGTGTTAACACTGAGAGGTATCCTTTTTTTCATTTCATTTCAATTTCGAAAAATCAAAAGGCATTTGATTTCATGAGCTTTTATAGAAGCTTACCTGAGGTACATTTGGAAAGTTAACGTCTATGTTGAAAAAGATGAATGATATTCTTCAAAAATTAGCTGGTACATCATGGGGTGGATACAAATGCCACTACTCTGTACGTCTGCTTTGGCCTTGTTTTTTTTCTGCTGCTGAATGTTTCTATTTTTTTGGTTTAAATGTGCTCATGTCCTCATAAAATTGATGCACAGCTTCATGTATGTTTCTATGAGGATTTTCACTGGAAACTATTAGCTTGGTTACCTACTTTCAAATCCCTCATATGAGTAGACAGGTTGCTGCCAAACCTTAGTCATCATGTTTTGTGCTTAATTTGACTTCCTTATTCACGATCGTTTGCAATTATTTCGAATCTCTTGTTCTCTATCATCGAATGACGATTCAAACCTTCCAGGTTCAGGTACAGGGTGGGGCAGAAAAACCTATCCGATTTCAAAACGTTATAAAATTAAAACCACTCAGCTTGTCAAAAAATTTTTTTTATTAACATATCGCAAATTTTATGCCATTTTTAAATTTAAGTTTTGAAAAGCACATCACTCAAATGTCGTCCTTGGGAGCGGATACACTTATTTAGGCGCTCGCGGTAGCTTTCCATGACTTTCACCGTCATTTCCACAGGAATTTCTTCAATTGCCCGAGCAATTTCCCTTCGTAAAGCAAGAAGGGTCCTTGGTCGATGCTGGTAAACCTTCGATTTGAGGTAACCCCAAAGGAAGAAGTCACATGGAGTGAGATCCGGTGTTTTCGCGCCGAACGACGCGGGGAACGTTCAATCGCGGCTCTCACATTGGCCACGTTTTCAGGTCCTGTTGCTGTCCTGGGACGTCCAGGCGACTTCTTTTTCAATGCTGAACTCGTCTGTCTAAAATTTGACACCCACACTTTAATCGTAGCGTGATGTGGAACAGGATCATGACGCCCGAGTCCGAAATGAATTCGAAAAGCACGTTGTGTAGCAATTATCGAACCGCCGCATTCGATAAACCGCTCAATAACAAAAGCACGATGTTCACCAGACCAAGGCATGTTGACTACTGACAAATGGCATAAAACCAGCTTTCTAACGGTTTTTACCCCACTACTCTACCTGCTCTCTCTTCTGAGAAAAAGGGATTTGAAATCGGATAGGTTCTTCTGCCCCACCCTGTATAACGACTAAGTATGTTTCAATTTAAAATAAAAGTAAATAATATGGATCGATCTAAATAAATTCATCATGACATGACAAATCCTTCAGAATGAGCACTCGAAAATAGATCTGAAATCGAAGAATCATGCTTTAATCGCAGAAGAAAATCGGTCGATTTCAACTTATTCGTGTGCAATATTTCTCAGAATTTTGCCTTGTCCGCAAACCGCATCTTAGATATATTATCAACCAAGTGACACACCTCAACTGATTATATGGAATTTCCAGCCTAAATTCACATACACAGGAGTGATAATAATTGAAGCTTCACGAATTTCACATCCTTTCTCTCCTGACTCAACGTCACGTTTGATGAAACGTAAATTAGATACTTATCTCATATGATCCTCGAACCGACATCTACCTACATCAATATTATAAAGATCCTGTTCGATTGAATCATACTCAATTAAGAGTACAAATGTGCCTGGCAAAATTCAATGCAATAGTTGTAATTTTATTCAACAGTTGTTCATTGTCAACGAACTACTGTAACAATTTAATAACAGATATGCAAAGGGGAGGCGTTGAGAAGTAATTTTATTTTAACGCCATTGTTTCTATATGTAAATTGAGCAATTGCATACAAAGTGTTGGAGAAATAGGCAAGTTATCACAACGCGAGTTATATTTATCACCCGGGCGTGGGAACTGTGAAAGTACATAAAACTGGCCATGTCCTCAGTGCTTGCAGGAGAAATTGATTAATTTTTGGTTTTCAAGGGAAATGTGAATAATAGTTGATTTATGCGATTTCTTGTTCATAAACGTTAACAAAACGGATGTTGGTTAACACAAGAAAATTTTGATCAGTATTCAGAGTCGTAACATGATTGTTGACGTGAGTGTTCTGCGGATCAACGAAACTGCTGAAGATTCGAATTTATCGCCTTTCAGCGGAAATGGTTGGTCAACCTGAAGAATTACTCTCCATTTTATACATCTAATTTTATTGTTTAGAATCGAATTTGAAAACGGTTAGGTTCGCATTTAAGGTGGGCGTTTTGTTACGTCGCTATTTGAATTTTTATTTGATAGGTTTAACCTTGACCTTGGGATCCCTTTAGAATACCTCATTTTCCATTAACTCTTCGTCCAGATCGAATACACATTTGATTTTCTGGTGCATTTCGAAAAGGAGAAATACTTATTTTCCTAATGCTTTTATTTGACTAACGTGTTCATTTATGGATGAAATATTGCAATTTTGTCCCATTAATTCGAAATATGCAGTGTAGAAAAGCCAAATAGAACAAAACCATCAACTTGGTTACCGTGTACAGGGTGATTTTTCAAGTGTTTGTTTTATTAGACGTATTCGAGGAAGGAATTTTGATTCAAGATTCTGTATTTTTGTTTTAGAGTACATAAACTTAAATTGTAAAATATCTTCAAGACTTCAAGCGGAATATACTTCTGGTAGAACCTGAAGTAGATTCCGAATGTAAACTTTGTTATTTCAAATGTGATACACTTTATTTTTTTACATATTTAAATTCTTCGTTCAATTCTGCACTGATTTTATGTATGATATGCGCAACCACTCCAAGCGATTGTTGAGTTACAGCCTGATTGTCAAATTTGTTGACAGAAAGTGTCATAAATTAGTGTTTATATCTCCAAAATCGCTCATTGTAAGAATTTTTGTGCAACGGTGAAACAAAAGAAAGTACGCTATTCATTGGTATGATCTTCTTTTTTAAGTAGGTTATGTTAGGAATTGTCATTCTTACCTATTTTTATTGATCAAGCACTATGCGAAACATGCATAATAATGTGACGAATAAACAAAGCAGATAATGAAAAAAAATCAGTTTGAAACTATCACAACAATTTTCTCAACAACAACAAAATTCAATAATAGCTATTACAATAAATTTCCAAAATGGTGGCCCCGTTTCTCCATCCATACATTTAATTATTCTTATACGAACTCCATCTACTGAAGAACAACAATGCATTATAAATGAATTATTCTAACTATTGACAAAGCTTACTCGAAAATTATCTCAATAAACCTATGATTAGAATAAAAAACCTGGCTTTAGTCGTGAAATTTGGATTTTTTTTCAATAACGGCAAAATTCCTGATTTCAAAGACATTAAAAGTTAGGCACGAACAATCGATCGTAATCACAAAATTATATGGTTACCATTCGAAAAAAATGAGATTTCATAATTTTATTGAGGCTCACTCTAAAGCCCTGTTTCAGGCACCCTGTATAATATTTCCTCAAAATTTATGCAAGAAGCAGTATCAGAGTATGTACCTACTTTCTTTTGTTCCATTGATGCAAAAAAAATTTTTACAATGGGGGATTTTGGAGATATAAACAACAATTTGTGACAATTTTTCTGTCAACAAGTTTGACAATCAGGCTAAAACTCAACTATCGCCTCAATATTTCGGGATCTAGCGGCCGTGGACTTCAACTGAGTGGAAGTTTTACGTACGAAAGTTGTGAGAGATAAAATTATGGACGAAGGGTTTCACGGCCGGATTTAACTTCAAATTCAGAATATTCCGGGTTTTCTAGCCGTGGTCCAATAGGAATTTCAAATAACGTTTCGCCTACAACATGAGGCACCTTCAGGGTATTCTCGGTCAGAGGTTGTAACCCGCCGAATGACTGCTCTGAAATGGTGTATTATGGCTAGAAATCCCGGAATATTCTAAATTTTAAGGTGAATTGAAAGTTGAAACTGTTGATTCAATCGAAACAGATCGTAGTCTATTAACATATTCTTTAAATCTGAATCCGAGTCCATGCATTTAATTTCGATTTTAATCATTCAATGGAGAAGCACACCTGTAGAAAAAATAAATCAACAATTTTTGAACCATATCATCAGCAAAACTAGAAATATCTAGAAACCATAAAGATGATCCGATACGAAGGACCAATATTGCGGACATTCCAGCTGCCTCCGGGTACATGATCTCGAAATTGCATCTCGGCATTCCGACATACAGAATCGGAAGGATCGAATCATGGCAGCCTTCCATTCCCTGTGATCTACACTCGAGAAATTAGAAAGATTCTTACACACCAATAATAATAATCACACGTGATCGGTGTTGTCACGTACACAATGACACGGCTAAGTTGGCGAATTGCGTAGACGTACGTGAAGCTTGTCAAGGGTCACTTTGATTAGATATGGACAGACTGAGGTCGGGACCGTGCGATTACCCGAGGAACGTGTGGCGATATTGAAAGAACCGAATGCTCTTGCCGCCCCAAAATGGTTATTATGACTTATTATGGTCGAATGCCCTCGCGGGTATGGACCTGAGAAAATCGCGCTTGAATAGATGTCGACCAGAGCAGTTCATCTCTAAGGGGAACGAAACAATGCCTATGAGATTGTTCTGATGCTTCCCATTTCGCTACAGGTTCTAATTACAACATTGTGATGGTAAATTTCTAGATATAAATATCTAATGAATAGCTGAAAACACCTTCTCTACAACCTTTTACAACGTTGCCAGTTTGTCCCTCACAGCCAAAATTTTGGCTTTTTTCATTGTCAGAATGATTCTCTCTTCGAAACCACTGGTTCATAGATTGTAAATTTTATGATCTTGTTTGAATCCAAATACTTGTTGTAATTAAATTTATTTCATAACTTCTGAGGAAATTCATATCATAAATATCACTTGAAAATAATAGATATTGTGTCCGAATTCAACTAAACAATCGACCATAGATCTTGCTCTTCGCTTTCCCTAGATGTTTGTGGTCAGAGAAGGCCAAAACGAAAAAAAAGGAATGAACTTTTCGAAATATACTGTAGAAAATGTTTTTTATTCTCCCCGAGTCATCATTTTGTCTGCCTGAAAGTTCATCTCCCATCATTTGTTTTTTAGCATTTTCTTCTGCATTCCTATTTATTGTTGTTGATCAGGAACAAAACAATTATATTTTATTTCCTTCCATTCCGAAATCACAGATCTATTCAGTTCTTCTTCATTTCAATATACAGGGTGACCCATTTTCTAAGATACTGAAGTAACTCCCAGGAAAGAGCTTGGATCACAAAATGTTTCACATGTTTCTAAGTTTTTGAGGGGGCATCAAATGCAGATGTTCCATTTGACCTCAAGATCATTTCACGGTTAAGTAGATATTTTGAATAGGGAATATACTTTTTTCGCTATAGAATTTTAATCTTAGTGAGAAACTTAAACATTCTGCCTCTTTTGTTTTTTCATAAAAAGAATTTCTCTGAAGATATGGAGTATTGCATGCTAAAGATAGTCATGGTAAAGTAATTCAAAGTTATTTCTCATTCGGTTTGAATTTTGTAACGATACTTTCGAAGCCCGAATTCAACAGAACGTTGATTTTACATTTCTGTAGGTACATCTTTTCTTCTTCTAAGTTGATTCATTATATTCGCAGATTCGCGAACCTGTCAAAAAATATTGACAGCAGTCGTCCAGAATAATAGAATACAGAAAATAAATAAATATTTCGAATTTTTCTGCGAATAATTCTCTAGCATTTCATATGGTTTCGGTAACGAGATCAGCACATAATTGCATGTACCTACCTACATTATTCTCCATACGAGCGCGAAATTTCGTTGCGATCGAATCCGTAGTTTTTAAATGATCAGGGAAAAAATTTCACCATATTGACGCAACCGCTTTTCAAATTTTACCTCTTATTGCACAAAATCGCGGCCTTTCCAGATCTGAATCCTTTCTGAAAATTTCAAGTTTACAGGTTTTTTCGTTGAAGAGATATCGTGTTGAGAGACGAACAAAACTGGAGACCCCAACAGTGGGTTAGGAACGAAACCTGGGGTTTTCCACATTTCTGAGTGTTCTTTCGTATATTAAACGAGAGCTGTATCCGTCCCGAATATAATCTCAATCAAATCACTACTCACAAGAATCTATAGTTAAATTTAATTCTGTTCGTCTGGCCGTAACCACGATATCTCTCGAACGGAAAATCCTCGAAACTTGAAATTTTCAGGGTAGATACGAATCTCGATTGTTACGGATGATTTCGTTTCTCGCTTACATGAAGAATGACGTATTTGAGCTGAATTCAATTTTCTCATGACCGCGAATATAGTCTTTTAAGGAAATGGGAATTCGAGATCCGCATCAACCCTGAAAATGACTATTTATATTCGAGTCGAATACAGCTCTTGTTTATAGTTCGAACGGGCGCTCATGAAAAAGGTAGATAACCTAATCTAGGTTTCTTTCCTAACCCACTGTTGGGGTCTCCAGTTCTGTACGTCTGTACACGATATCTCTTAATCGGAAAAACCTAGAAACTTGCAATTTACAGAAAAGGTTCAAATCTTGGAGAGCCGCGGCTTTGTTTGTTAATGGAGTAAATTCGACTCGGGGTTCCGTAAATATGACCGCTCGGAATTTTGTTTTCCTGATTCTTTCAAAACTACAAATTCGATATTCATGAAATTTTGCAATAATGGGAAAATAACGTATTCAAGCTATGTGCATTTTGTTCAGATCGTTAGGCCACAAATAATTTTAGCGAATTATCGAAGAAATACGTACAAAACGACATATATGGACAAAATGACATAGGCATCATAACTTGAGTTCGGAGGTATCGAATGCGGAACTGCCTACCATATCACACGACCCGAGTGGCGTCCATTAACCTTCGAAAATTAGTAAGAGCTACTCTGGTTCATTCGTTCGTTATGAGTGATAACAGAAATCAATGTCACGAGTTTTTTTTCATTGCGCCAAATTTTTGGAAGAAATGGCCAGTTTTCACCATTTTTTCCATTTATATCGTATTCATTTCGAACTTTACTTATTTGTCATCGTATTCACGAAGCTTTTTTCATGATGAATATAGGTACTTTTTGTATCAATTCGATATATTTCTAGTTTTATAACGCTATATGGACAAAATGACATATACAGTGAACGGACAAAATGACATAGGTATTTCAGCTGAATTAACCGTATCTACCGGATAACACCAAGACAATCCATACCAGGCTCCATCAGCAAACAAAGAACCAGGACTTGTCTTAACACATATTCATAACAAAATATTCATCTGCGGCTAATAAAGGCAATGCATCTCAACCTACTCTTGCTGATCCTATGAGGAGGTTCCTCCAATCCTAAAAGGACGATTCATAGGTGAACAAGGCAAACGTGAGCCGAGGACTAGATAAACGTACTTAGTTTCAACTTCTACACCTAAAATGATTGCAATCAAATCAAAAAAAGAGCCCATACCTCCTCCAAAGACAAGGAGACAAGTCTCTAGGGCATTATTTAAAGAAGACAATGAAGAAGAAAATGTTCCTAGCAACTTTCGAGATGATGAAGACGACTCTCCTTCTATCTATTTAGGTCTTCTCCAGGATTAGCCCTGGAGAAGACTGATTACGATGCATGCATTGCTTGTATTCGGCTCACGCATCTTGTGCTGATGTTCCTAGAAGAACCAAGCGTTTCATTTGTGAACTTTGTTAGTAGTTTTGTAACTATAAGTGGAAAACTACAGTTGCCTGTTGCCGGTATGTCATTTTGTCCATAGCATGCGAACAAAATAAATTTCGTTTATCTCAATTTATCTAAGAACGACTGGACAGGCTAAATTGAGTTAGGCCATGGACCATTGATCAATGAGTAGTATTCGATTGAGACTTTATTTGAGTGGAATACAGCTCTCGTTTATTTCGAACGGGCGCTTATAAATAGGGTATACCAAATCTAGGTTTCGTTCCTAACCCACTGTTGGGGTCTCCAGTTCTGTACGACTCTATACACGATATCTCTTTAACGGAAAAACCTAGAAACTTGAAATTTACAGAAAAGTTTTGAATCTTGAAGAGCCGCGACTTTGTTTGTTAATGGATAAAATTCGACACGGGGTTCCTTGAATATTACCGCTAGGAATTTTGTTTTCCTGATTATTTCAAAACGAATTCGATATTCATGAAATTTTGCATTTAATTGGAGAATGACGTATTCAAGCTACGTGCATTTTGTTCAGATCGTTAGGCCACAAATAATTTTAGCGAATTATCGAAGAAATAATTCCGAATACCTACTTATTTTTAAATATCTGGTTCTGGTTCTGGTTCTATTGGTTATTCACCATGTGGATGCAAAAGTCAATATCTCGCAATTTTTAAATTATCAAGAAAATTTTGAGTGCCAATATTCACGTGATCCCAGGTCGAATTTTGCACATTAAGGTGGGCGTTCAATGTAGTGTGTTATTATTTCAAGTTGCATTTGAAAATGGTTTCACTTCGAGAACTGAAATTTTGTGGGTGAACTCAGAAAGGATTGGAGTTCTTAATGAGATAATTGAGATTTATCGCATTTCAACAGTTCATTTTTTTTCTTTGAAAAATAGAAGACAATGAGCTAACTCATGCTGCTGTTTTATTTCAAACGAAAGACCAATGAAAATAGTTCAACTTCTGATTAAAAGTGAATCTACAGATAATTTCATTCAGAAAAACAACTTGAAATACGGAATTGGCAGAGAAAAGCCAAATTCAAATTTCAGCGGGAAAAAGTTCCTGCTTTACCCACATATACACTAATTTCATAGTTCAGTGATTTTCGGATAAAGAGCGCCATTGTACATTTCATTCATAATTAGAGAGATAATCATAGAACTCATGGAAATAATGTAAGTTCTATGGAGATATTCCATAAAATGCACGGTGGCGCCTCTATCGGTTGATTTGTCCTACGCGCTTCAAACGGCGACCTTAAAGAACTTCTCCGTCGACCATAGAATGAAAGCTCATTTTAACGCACTCGAAATCATCCATTAGTGACCTATTTTAATGCATGATTTCTTATTAATGCATGATTGTCATGGCAACCGAACATAAAATATTCAGTCAGAGCACTATCGAGCTTGGTTGGAAATCAACTTCTGTCACAGAAGGGTATATTGACAACTCCATTCAAAATAAAATAGACTGCAGAAGAAATGTCAGGTGATAAAAGTTGCAAAGTAGATAATATGTAATTCAACCTCCACTTTCTCCACACGTTCCTTATGGGATATCATAAGTAATGATATAAATGCAAACTAAATATAAACTATTCAGAATGTCACAACATGTTCAATATTTCCTCTATGAATTTTTCGAATTGATCCATGGGGAGCATAAATATTAATATATCGAAATGAACATAGAAATTCACATTATGTCAAATTTGTCTATTATGCAAAATAAAAATTCATTTCTATCGAGAATTCATATTCAATTCATGATGAGGTCGACGGAAAAATCTTGTAATAAACTCGTTTATTAATTCAGCGATTAATGGTCTCAAACATTAACGCGCTCGCTCCGCTCACGGGTTAAAATATTTCGACCATTAATAGCTGTCATTAATAAACTAGTTGATTAAATAACTATAAATGCACAGCAAGAACCATATGAAAATTTATCAAATCATCGAAAAAACCACAGTACTCGGGATGATTTGTTCAGCAGCTGCTGTCGAACTTTTTCATCGGAACTGTCTTAAAAATGGTTTCTCAAACTGGAAAATATGAACTACCTACAAGTTAGATCTACTTTTAAGTCAGAAGCTCCTGACACTAAGTTTCATTTCTTTTCTAGCCCATCAAAAATTTTTCAGTCAGATAATTATTCGGTCTACTGAATATCAATTTCTTCAACACCTGATACAAGTCGAGATAAAACGCGGATTAGAGATTGACATCTTTGTGTTTATAAGTGAATGAAGAGACATCATACTGCACTTCTATATCCGCATTCACAATGCCTGTCGAGGAATAAAGAATCCATTATATTAGATAGAGAGAAAAGGAAATGAGCGAGGTGAGACTGGGGTGATGCGGCGATAATTTTTGAGCTAATGAAGAGTTCACACGAGTGCGCGGTGCTTGTGATCCCAGCCTTATCCGACCTGAAATCAACCTTAAACCGCTACATTAATCAGAGAGCCGCCACGATTAGCGCGATATGAATTGATGTGGATCGATAAAGAAAATATCGATCCGTATAACAGATTAACATCACGTTTCTTTAGGAAGACTATACGTATACTGCGCTGGCGTGATACCTTGATCGTGAATTACCTTCCATAAAATTTGGCTCAGCGATCTGAATATTGAAACCTATAAATTATACTCACCATACCACATAACTACTATCTATACTCGGATCTTCCAAATTATTCGGTTCTGCATGATATGAATACTGAGGTCGCTGATGGAACTAAATGCTATAGGATTAAAATGAACAAACTACCCTGTATACCATCGAATTCAATGGGAGTTCTTGCATACTCGACATCAGGTGATGAACAAGAGAAATAGACTACAAATCTATATAATGTAGGGGAAGTACGTATACTCCATTCACAATTATAAAATCACAACTCTGGCCTTGGTTTCGTTTTCAGGAGTTGGTGCACCTGATGAAAAGTCTGTGCGCGTACAGAGAATTTCTTTAATGACAAAACGACGATGCCAGTTTTTCTGTTTACATCAAAGTAAAAGTATCAAAGATTTTCCACATTTTGTTAGTTCGAATCGATCGGCGATTTTGGGGCGAAATATCGATAGGAAATCGCCTATTTTTCCGTTCTTCGTCGTCCAGAAGAAGTTTCGTGCAAGTGTCATTTTTTCCTTTCACGAGTTTTGGCGTGAGTACGAACGGCAAATTTGAATTGGACCAAAATAGTAATTTACGTAATAAGTCCGGAAAATAGGGTTTTTTTGGACGAATAGACAAGAATCTCGCCTCCGGCTCGTCCTGGTAGTCTGTGAGTCCAAAAAAACTATTTTCGGGCGTGTTGCGTACAATATTTTTTCAGCAAACGTGTAGAATAAATAATCAATGATGAGGCGACACATTTCTTCATTATACATTTTGATTCTTATTTGAATTAATCAGAACAGAACTGTCATCCGTTATTTCGTTGCTATTGTGATGATCATAAGAATGACAACAACGACGTGATTTTTTCCGGCCTAGTCCGGAAAGTACGTACTTTCCGGACTAGACCGGAAAATGCTACTTTCTCAAAGAAAAAGCGTCCGGGAAGTGGGTACGTCCCAGACGGTTGCCGAAAAATAGATTTATAAGCATAAATAAAGCGAAAGTAGGTATCGACCTTTTTACACTTGATAACGAAGTTTTTTTTAGGTATCTGGCCGTTTTGAAAGATTTCGAACGAAATTTCGGTCCCCCAGAAGTTTGGTTAGTTTCGGTATCGTTTTTGGTGGTCGAAATTTATTTGGAATGTGTAAATGGACAAAAAAGGCTTCCTTATACGATCTTCTAACGAAAGCGCCCGGAAAATGTGGTTCAGGTAGGATTTTCGAGGAATTATGAGGAAAGAACTTGCAGAATGAAATTGCACGATTTTCGTAAGTAAACGGGTTCTGGATGGCCATCATCGGTCTCTAAATGATTACTGTTGATCGTTTTCACGTTTCAGAAAAAAACACGTCGAAAAAGCTAAAACAAAGAAGAAATATGATATTGCATTCCACAGTAGGTGAATTCAGATTCCGATGAATTGAAATGTGTCACTGGAGCTTTCATTCCTTTGCCGAAAGTAGAAATAGGCTATATTGAACCAGAATACATCGGTTTTTTCCATATTCCAGGGGTTTGTGTCTTATTTTAGAACAGGTGAATGATAATTGTGAAGTATATGTTTGACCTTTGACCTATTCCATTTTATTTGTACAATCCTACTGTAGTAGTATTGTATCAATATTTTTTAATTTAATAAATAACTATACAATCAGAATATTTTACTCCTTGTTCATAAGATCAAATAAATGAAATGTCGTCAAGGCTTGAACTTGCAGTTCAAGAGGATAATAAACATTAAATATTCACAAGCATGCATATGAAAATTATGTGAAAGCAATGCATTTTTCTTCCATGGCGAAAAATAATATATTTCAACAATGATCTCTTGTACTTTTCATGCAAATAACTAGAAAAGGAATCCTCTCTATCAATTCATATAAACGTTAATTATTTTCGTCCATCACATCTTTTCCAATTCATTCACATTCTGAGAAATACGCTAAGAATGTAGAAAGGGCAACATAGTGTTGACTTGGAACATAAAAATATTTTGAAAAACGTCATAACTTCGATACAGAGTGGAATGTGTCAAATTTCCAAGGCCAGAGTTGTGATTTTATTTTTATAATTGTGAACGGAGTATACAAAATGACATAGGGTTTTATTTCAGAGGCATAACTTGTTAGTAGTGAATCACAGTAATGCCATATTCTACAACTATGATCTTTGGTCCTTTCTTCACAAAATCTTCAACCTTTATGGAATATAAGTATCAAAAAATAAAATATTCTCAGATAAATTGGGATAAACGAACTTCATTTTGTCCGCATGCTATGGACAAAATGGCATACCGGCAATAGGCAACTGTGTTTTTTTACCTATAGTTACAAAACTACTGACAAAGTTCACCAATGAAACGCTTGGTTCTTTCAGGAACATCAGCACAAGATGCGTGAGCCCAATGCATGCATCGTAACCAGTCTTTTCCAGTGCTAATCCTGGAGAAGGAGAAGACTGGTTTTTTTCTGATCTGAATCGGGAAAAAAGGTCATAACAATAGACCGTTGGACAATCGTCTTCATCATCTCGAAAGTTGCTAGAAACATTTTCTTCTTCATTGTCTTCTTCAAATATTGCCCTAGGGACGTGTCTCCTTTTCTTTGGGGGAGGTATGGGATCATTTTTTGATTTTATTGCAATCATATTAGGTGTAGAAGTTGAAACTAAGTATACATTGATCGTGTCTTTGGCTCACGTTTGCCTTATCCATTAGGGATTGGAGGAACCTCCTCATAGGATCATCAATGCTAATCTATCAAGATAAAAGATGCATTGCCTTTATTAGCCGCAGATGAATATTTTGTTATGAATATGTTAAGACAAGTCCTGGCTCTTTGTTTGGTGATGGAGCCTAGGATGAATGGTCTCAGTGTTGTCCGGTAAATACGGTTAATTCAGCTGAAATACCTATGTCATTTTGTCTGTTCACTGTATATGTCATTTTGTCCATAAAGCGTTATAAAACTAGAAATATACCTTATTGATACAAAAAGTATATTTTCCGCAAATCGCTAGGAAATTTTGACATTCCAGACAAAATTGGTCATAGAAGAAGTCAAGAATTCCTTACTGTTAGGAAATATTCATTTCCTTACTGTAAGGAAATGATATTTCCTTACAGTTGGTTCGACATATGCATATACGAACTTTTCTCATGATTACTCCGGCACTTATTCTAAAGAGGCAGTATTTTCACCGCATCGACCAGCTCTGGAGGAGTCCCAGAAATAGCAAATTCATCATCGCTTATCATTTTACACTGTTTTAAATTCGAAAACACTAGCAATTAAATAAATTATATGCGTCAACTTCGACAATGCAACATCAGTACGTTTCCATAGTAACGTAATCAATTTCAATACGAATTTCGAAGCATCATTCATTTATGAATTAAATAATTCGCGATTTCATGAAAATTAAATGAATTCTGTCGAATTTTAAACGATTTGCGGAAAAATAGTATGTTCACCTCGTATGAAAAGACACATTCCTGGACTCTGTGTTGCCAAGCAATTTTCACAATCATCCAGGAATGTTACGCTTTTCCTACTCGGTAAACAATGTACTATTAACATGGAAAAAACGAAGCTTTTTCCATGTTACAATACAATAACAAATACGTAAAGTTCGATATGAATGCAATATAAATGGAAAAAATGGTGAAAACTGGCCATTTCTTTCAAAAATTTGGCGCAATAAAAAAAACTCGTGACCTATTACTTTCTGTTATCACTCATAACGACTGAATGAACCAGAGTACCGCTTGCGAGTTTTCAGAGGTTAATTGAACCCACTCGGGTCGTGTGATTTAGTAGGCAGTTCCGCATTTGATATCTCCAAACTCAAATTATGATGCCTATGTCATTATGTCCATATATGTCGTTTTGTACGTTGGTTACACCATTTATAACTCGAGATCGGATGGACTGTTTGTTATGAAACTTCATTTATGGATTCGTCTACGGCCTGATTACTACAGGGTGGGGCAGAAAAACCTATCCGATTTCAAAACGTTATAAAATTAAAACCACTCAGCTTGTCAAAAAATTTTTTTTATTAACATATCGCAAATTTTATGCCATTTTTAAATTTAAGTTTTGAAAAGCACATCACTCAAATGTCGTCCTTGGGAGCGGATACACTTATTTAGGCGCTCGCGGTAGCTTTCCATGACTTTCACCGTCATTTCCACAGGAATTTCTTCAATTGCCCGAGCAATCAGGTCCTGTTGCTGTCCTGGGACGTCCAGGCGACTTCTTTTTCAATGCTGAACTCGTCTGTCTAAAATTTGACACCCACACTTTAATCGTAGCGTGATGTGGAACAGGATCATGACGCCCGAGTCCGAAATGAATTCGAAAAGCACGTTGTGTAGCAATTATCGAACCGCCGCATTCGATAAACCGCTCAATAACAAAAGCACGATGTTCACCAGACCAAGGCATGTTGACTACTGACAAATGGCATAAAACCAGCTTTCTAACGGTTTTTACCCCACTACTCTACCTGCTCTCTCTTCTGAGAAAAAGGGATTTGAAATCGGATAGGTTCTTCTGCCCCACCCTGTATAACATACATTAAAACTCTGATAAATTCGATGAAAAATTTGCTTATGTAGGAAATGCTTTTCCTCTTTTTGAATAAGGCCACTTGGTGTGACTCTACGGTCAATGGCTCTTATCTAGACACTCTAGCGTAGTCGAGAAGGTACTATATTTGATATCATCGCCACAAGAGATGGCGATTTTCACAAATACTGTGTATTTTGCATAGAACTTATAATAACATGGAAGGCTATTATCAGATCAAAAAGCGGGTAAAATCTCAAATTGGTGGAACAGTGAATTTTTACCGAAATGCCAAGTAAATCGGATTTGGACGATCAGCATCACCGCGAATTGAACACTATACTTTATTTTCGACTTCTTCAGTAAAATTCGATTCAATCTGCATTTTCAAAATTGACACCAGTTGTCAAAAGCGATCTCTGTGGTCGAAAATCGAATCGATATCGAATCCTGTAGAAAACGTCAAAAATTAATGTTCTCCAAATGCAATTTCTGGATACTCAGACCTAAGAAAATGTCGAAATGGATGGCGAGAACGTTACCTTGATGCCTGAAATAGAGTTCTTAATTGACCCGACTTTTTTATTCATTCTGTAAGCTACATTTTTCCTATTTGTATAAGAGTGAGTTATAGGCGTGAGTTATTATTACCTCACACTATTAGTTTATAGAGACTATTACAGATCAAATTCAGTTCAATAATGGATATATTTTTCTATGGGAGTAGATAAAATGATCAAAATCGATGCTTAACTCAAAATGTTATTTAAAATGAATTCGGTGAACATTTTTTCTTTCCTGTTTTTTTGTCCAGGAGTGTATTTACGAAGAGAAATGGAAATGAAGTGTGTTCAAACTTCGTACGACGCAGTTGGTGCGACGGTAAGAACCAAATACATACAATCCTGCACCTTCAATTCCGATGAGACAAATCGATCGGTTACCCGGAGTCAAAGGCACTTGTCCCCAGGAAATAAAACTATATTGGATTTGATACAACCCGAGATGAAAGATGAGAAATGATTCCACGCGATATTTATTTTACTCGAGCGGACGCTCTGGTAATTTCGGAAAACAAATTGCCAACATTAGTTACGGTATTAATGAGCAAATTTCTCGAAACTATTACGAATTGGGCAATAATGCTCGTCTTCGTCGCGGTAGATATCAGTTTTACGGCACTTTTTTCGCTCTTTCGGCGTATTAATCGGGTTCGGTGCACCTATGATTGGTGTCTTACCTAATTCCCACGATGCTCTCGAACATATATTACTTTCTTCAATTCTCAATCACAACTAATACATCTGTGCGAAGCACAATCATGCGGTCCACTTCTTGCTTGTTTTGAAAGCCCCTTGGGGTCATTGCTGATTGTGAATTATTTCTATTCAAGCTAATTTCTGACAGGAGAAAATTTTACTCTTCCTTTCTTCTCGTTAACCCGGTAAACTTCCTCGTTGACTCTATGGTTGTAACTGCACAATAATGGGAAATTCCTGAACTATCTCTTGTCGCAGAAATATAATATCTTAGAAACTTATACATTGAACTGTAATTCCAAACTAGTAGTTCGACTGCTACAATTTTTCGAACATAGTTATTTATAGGTTATCCATTTCGTGGTTCCGAAAGTGAACGTAAATAGAACACGCTTCCATTTAGAATATCGACAAAATATTGGCATAAACTCCATTCTTCGCATAACCCTACGAAAGAATCCAAAGGCAATAAATAACAAGATTTAGGTGGCAAATTTACAACATCGAAACGAGAAACTACACATCCTGGGAATCATTCTTGCGATGAAGGTCGTTTTGTGTTGCTTCCAATTCCAACAATTAATTTCATGCCAGAAAAATCAGTAATCACTTCACTGTAGCCACCGAGCGGGAAATGTGCTCTTTCGCTGAAGAAATCAAAAAAATAGTCATCCTCATCCAAATTGCATTCGTTTTACGCATTCCATGGCCAGCTGGCTTTTGTTCGTGTGTCAACTGAACCTCATAAGAATATAGATGCAATTCCAGTTGCAAAATACCCATATCGTACCGAAAGAAATTCCCAAATATTTTTAGCGCCGAGGAATGGACAAATTTGGATGTTCTTCAATACAGCAGCAATATTTTACGTCGACGTGCATTTCGGATGCAGTCTTCAATTGAAAAGTCACTCTTTTTTTCAATCAGTTAAGTTTGTAAACAATAATATATTTGCATTCTTCTCGATAACTTAAAAATATCATATAAGCAAACGTTTTTCATTCAATCGTCTTGAATTATTCGTAATTCGGTTCGATAACTTTACATTGTCTAAAAGAGTTTAAGAAAAATTTGTAAATATATTCAGGTTGTCAGCACTGCCATCCGATCCTATCAATTTTCAAAACACAACAATGTCAATTTCGTAACAGTCACCAACTGCCAAGATACAATACAAAAGTCACTAGGATGTATAATCTGAAATTTTCATTGAATTTCAACGAAATTTAGCTGAAATGGAGAAAATTGCAGAATGCAATTCCAACACTCATGCGTTCGAAAACTCGCTCCTTCGTCGCTCGTTTTCGAATTTCGCATTCGTATTGGAATAGGAGTCCATTCTGCAACTAGTTTTAGAATATACTATTTTTACGTTTCATGATTTATTTTCGATTCAATGTTTTATCATCTGATTCCCGAGATTTGTCATTCGACCTGTCAAGTTGGTATAAATCTTCAGTTTCTACATACCCAAATGTATATTTTCGTTTCGTCGAAAAATAATTCGTCACATTTCACAATAATTGATGAATTAGAACATTATGGACGATTTGAACTTATTCGAAGAAGTTTTCATGATGTCACTTCAAAGTTTGGATGAATCGCTGACGTATTTGAAATCAATGGATTGGGAACTCATAGTAACGATCTTGATTATTCTGTATCTTTTGTATAGGATATTTACAGCTACTCTGATCATTATGTGCAGTTTTACATTGTTCTGTAGTATGTTCAACATCGACATGGATGAATAAATATACTTTCATATATTTTTGTGCTTTGAATATTTTTTCAGAATTTCACACCATGATGGAATATTTTAAGACTTATTTTGTATTTTGTGCATGAGAAGTAAAGGTTTCTCGATATATTGGACGTTTTTCTCAGAGGGATGGAGTTTAAATCAAATTAAATTGAAATGAAACACATTGAGATTGAAGCCAAATTTTTTTTCATTTGAAAGATTATTTCATGAAATTTATGTTTTGAAGATGATTTCCAAAGCGTCTTTTGTTCCTGGTTTATCAGCATAATCCGATGACTTGACATAACTTCAAAGAGAATAATCCATTGGAGTAATGTCGCATGATATTGGAGGCCAATTAATTGGACCATTTCTCGAAATAATATTATCGCGAAATCTTTCTTTCAATAAATCAATTGTTACGGTAGCAGCATGAGGTGTAGCACCATCTTGTTGAAACCAAAACACTCCTGGGTCGATACCATTCAAATTTTGAAACGAATAATCGTTGATCATCGATCTGTAACGAGCCCCATTCACTGTAACATTAGTTCCAGCATCGTTTTTAAATAAATATGGACCCATGATGCCTCCAGCGTGTAAACAAAACATACACTCATTTTCAGGATGCTATGGAACCTGTAAAAATTCTTGAGGATTGTTTCCACTCCATATACGGCAATTTTGCTTGTTTACGTAGCCAGAAATGAGCTTTATCACTAAACACAATTTTTCGATAAAAAAGTGGAACTTCAAGCTGTTCTAGGGCCCAATCAGCAAACAAAGGACACTCATTAAGGTCGAGTGGCTTTAGTTCTTGAACCAGTTGGATCTTGTATGGGTATAGACCAAGATCTTTACGCATGTCCAAGTTGTGAACGACGACGAATAGCCAAATCTGGATCTTCACTATCACTTACAGCAGCGATATTTTCTTCTGTACGTACAGTTCTTCGTCTTGTTGTTGTTGCATCAAGTAGAGAAAATGTTGTCCGAAATCTATCGATAGTTCGACTAATGAGCTGCTCTGATGGACGATTATTTGATCCATATAATTCACGAAGTGCTCCCTAACTTTGGGGAATAGAACACTGATTCTGAAAATAAATTTCAACAATTTGTAAACGTCGTTGCGGAGTCTTTCCATGACAATTTGTCAGTGCTTACTATACAGGGTCTTTCACGAGGAACCTCACCCATATTTATACGGGAAACTACTGAACGTATTTTCATGAAATTCAGCACTTATAAGTATTTCACGATGCTGATGAAATCTAAAATATTTTCAAGGCATGAGCACCTCCGGTTTTTCCGGAAATGACGTCAACTTATATTATTTTGATGTAACATTTTTCAGTTTTGGTTGGAAAATTCTCTCTGAGCAGGAAAATTCGAAAAAAAAATCGAAAATAGAGCTCCGCTGAAACAAGAATAACTTCGAGGTTTTTGGATGGAAAATTTTCATTTTTGGGATTTTTCAAGATGTAAGATTGATGTATCCACTTTAGAAATCGAAATCGCGATTCATGATACAGGGGGTGAAAAAATCGCTTTCAAAGTTAGGGATGACAAAATCGTGAAAAATCAATTTTTTCAAATTAGAACCCCATTTTTTTATGGCAGATATTGAATCTACGTTAAAAAATAATGTGAGTGTATGCATCACACCCTTGCCCTAAAGTGGATATTAACTCAGAAAATTCATTTTTTCAAATGGCATGCCAATATTTTCTGTACAGAAATCGACAGAAAATTCAATTTCAAACATTTTTTCCGAAGGTTCCTTATGTCGATTTCTGTACAGAAAATATTGGCATGCCATTTGAAAAAATGAAGTTATTGCAGTTTGAAATTTCTCAGAAATATGAATTTATTGTGACAGTTCCAATGGAACAACATGATTCGATAGCCAAGCAATACTTAGCAAAATTATTGAATTTTTGTAAGATCCTTCGTTTGTTTCTTTATTATGGATAGCATGCATGCTATGATACGTTTCGCGGACCTCTGCATCTGGCCATTTTCTCATAGAAGTCCTTATATCTTCGTAACCATGACAACTACGTAAAAATGTTTCAGATACAAAATGTGTAAAATTCAAAGAGGAATCCATTTCTGGTTAGAAAAATAGGTAGTTCCGTTTGAAATACCAAAGCTGATGGTCACTTCCGGTATAACCGGAAGTGCGATTTCGATGAAAATATTTTGACATGATTTCCCCCTTTGAAAAACGGCCGTGTGCCAAATTTCAGAAATCTTGTCCTTATAGAAGCCGAGAAACGTCTAATGTACGGATTATTATGATAACCCTGTATATTCTTCTGAAGAAGTGCAGTGGGTAGATATTTGTTTTGGACATCATGGCCTGTGTAATGAAGAGGCGAAAAGTAACAGATCATTCAACAAAAAGATTGATTTATTCCCCGCTCCTAATCTCATCATTAGCAGAGGTAATGTTGAACGGGGCACCATAGATACAGTTCTACGTATGATGCAAGAGCACAGATAAAAACCTCAGCAAAAACTCTGTCTCCCCGTATAAGTGTTGGAATATTGGATTTGTTAACAGAATAAGCTGATATTTATATTGAAGGGGCATCTTCGTCCTAGACTACAATTAATTTTTCCTTTTTCCAAATGGGTTGACAAAAGCATTTTCCAATAATCTGAAACAAAAAAAAAACAAGGGGAGAGAAATGTCGAAACAACATGACTTCTACCTTCCGTCGAATCAAAGTTAAACAGTTATCACTATCGAATATCCTATAACTCTAAAAAAACTGATATTGCCGAAAAAGCGCTAAGGAATAATGAAATTTTCTTATTTGATCCATCTGCATGTTCTAATAGCAGTCGTTGGTAATCAACACCTGCATTCAGCAGCCAGAACATATCTGTAATTTCATATCGAAAAGCAGACAATTTGAGAGTTCTATTGCATTAATAACAGCCGGTAATATCATAAAGCTTGGATTCCCTTTGGAATAATCATTTATGTTGAAGTGTGAGCATAAACCCATAGCTTTAATGGTTTTATTAAATACACAGACGCCTGAGATGGTGCCGTAAATATCATTTTTGTTCTCATGACCATAATATCCATAAATGATAGTCCCCGATACTGTAGTGGGACATTTTTATGCAAGTGCCTTACTGGTTTCTGAACATTCACAATGGTTTATCGCATAAGCTATAACTGGGTTTAATGTCAATAAATCAGAATCCTGAGTATCTACGTATTAGTTCTCTGATTCTGCATAAGCCTTAATGGTACTGCTTTCATTTCTAAATTCATTAGACCTCTTCATCATGACTTCTCGCATTACTGCGAACGGTTAGCTGCTTGGCCATTTTGGGGGCTTTTTTATTTTTGTTCAGTTTGGAAATCGGCCGCTATGGTTGTCGGCTCCCATGCTACTTTCCTATACAGGTTCGAATTAATGGCCCTGCAGGTTTCTCAACATGGACGATGTGCATTTAAAACCTCAAAGCAGTAATATCATTAGTTTTATTATAACCTATGAAGAGGTTCATGACTTACGGCAGCCTTTTTCTTCATATTGAAGTAGAAGTCTTCGAAAAAATACATTATTCGGTACAAAACTTTACATTTTCAGAGCACAAATACTGATAAGGAAAGCCTAATGATAACTCTTCGAAATGTTGTTGCTGAATGAAACAATGGGACGATAATCCAGTGGCGTTATACCTATATCACAAGAATTTTTTTATTCTTATATACAGGGTGTTTTACCATAAACTGGACAAAGATATATAGCCTTGTAGCTGACACCGAGAAAGTCATTTTTGCCTTATGACATATACCCCGTTTTCGACGCATAAGCGAGATACAGGGTGTTCAATGTCAACCTTGAGCAATATTCTGTGAACTGTGATTATGCGTGATATTTGAAATAACGGTTTCTGGTCACATCCTTAGTATTTTTCAGGGCTCAATTCAATTGTGTTGTAGAATTTGGAAAACAAAATTCAAAACGGCGGAAAACCTGCAAAGTTGGAATTTTATCCTTGGTTGCCCATTTGGAAAGCATAATCTCAATGTACTGGATTTTCTGAGATTTTCCGTGAAATAATTGTTTCAAAATTCGAACTCAATTTTTTTTACATGTCTTCAGTAAAAAAAAAATTTTATGGTTGAACAATCCTCAATTTTGAATACTTAGGTGAAAACAGAAAGAAAAAACATCAATTGGTTTTCTTTTTGTAGCCTTCCGAAGATTACGCTCGGTGTACTTTCTTAATTTTTATTTGAGAAACTGGAGGCCGTACGAAGGTCAAAATTGTGCTGATGGGCTGCCAGAATGACTCGGATAAAAATATGAAATTATAAACCAAAAAAATTTTTTCACTAAACTTTGGTAGGTATCGAACTCTACGAGTAGGTATGAATTGGATTAATTCTAATCCCATAAATCTCCGTTACCAAAGCAACACTCGTTAATCGAGAGTTGAGAGTTTGAATCTTACATAGGTTTTTTGGAGAAAATTGAAAAAAATATATTTTATTTCTATTTTTTTTTATTTTTTCGAAAAAAAAATTTTTGGTTTATAAATTCATATTTCTATCTGGGTCATTCTGGCAGTCCAGCAGCACAATTTCAGCGTTCGGAAGGCCTCCAGTTTTTCAAAGAAAAATTATGAAAGTATGTATTCCGAGCGTAATCTTTGGAAGGTTACAAAAACAAAACCAATTGATAATTTTTTATTCGGTTTGCACCCAGGTATTCAAAACTGAATATAATTCAACCATAAAAAATTCCAAAATTTTGGGCGGAATTTTTTATCACTGAAGACATGTAAAAAAAAGTTCGGATTTCGAAAAAAAAAATTTCACGGAAAATCTTAGAAAATCGAGTACGTTGAGATAATGCTTTTCAAATTGGCAACCGAGAAAAAAATTCCAACTTTGCAGGTTTTCCTCCATTTTGAATTTTTTTTGCAAAATTCTACACCAAGATTCAATTGAGCCCTCAAAAATACTAAAATGTGATCAGAAACCGTTATTTCAAATATTACGCATAACTCATCACAGTTCACAAAATATTGCTCAAAGTAGACATCAACTTCTCGCTTATGCGTCGCAAACGGGGTATATGTCATAAAGCAAAAATGACATTCTCGGTGTCATCTACAAGGCTATACAGGGTGTCCCACTAGTGCCGCAGCGGACGATATACGCGTAACGGTCTGAGTTTTGCAAAATTTTTTGATGCAGACTTGATATACTACAAGAAGAGCACAACCTAAAAATATTTTCGAATATATCGGGTGGCTCGCAAAAGAGGAATAGCGGGTGACTTTGTTTTTTCAAATGGGACACCCTATATTCAATAGTTTTTTTCAATTCTCTGAAACTTCCTGCATGCTTTCGTATACTTTTTACATATTTTTATTCGACAGTTTTCGAAATATTGGCCTTTTTGACAAAAAATGATACTTGTAGAGGCTATGTTATCCAATTATTTTTCACGAACCCTTGCACATACCAATAACAGTTTTATATGGATTGAAAGACAAGACTTCAAAGTATCCTACCCAGCTATAATAAAACATCTCCAGCATACAGAGTGTCCACAAAAAGACTATCAACATGACAAATTTCAAATCGATTTTTCTTCATTTTTTCAAATACAATGCATATAATTTTTTTCATCATTGTAATCACCATTCATTTTACTTCATTTTTTGTCAAATACATGATATGCATATCTCTAAAGGAATAGGATTTTTTAGAGTTTTTCCTCCAAATTCACATTTACTCTCGAATTCGAATAGCAGATTTGGCTTTTCTGTGGATATTGGGAACTGTCAAATTATTCTATTCAAAATTAACATAATTGCAGCTTCAATTCAAATCATCATAGTTTTTACGGATTGGACGAATACTCACACAATGATGTGAAAATTCAAAAAATACCAATGAGTTTGAATGTACAAGTTATGAATGCTTCAAAAAAACGAGTTTCAAAACTTCATGATACAACAAGGGCGGATATAGTTCTTTTTCATGGGAGGGGTAATAACGATCATGGGGGGGGTAATAACGATTGAAAACCATTAAATCAGGTACAAAAACCACCTTCTTCTCAGGTTTTGGATACTCATGGGGGGGGTAGTTACCACCAGTACCCCCCCCGTAAATCCGCCCTTGTGATACAAAAAAGTGCCCGCTCTTACTCTTATCCTCATACAACTCTCTTCGAAAAAATTATATTCATAGTTTCCCAGGCACGCAAGCAGATCTTCAAGTTCGCAAGCTGAAAGCTTGTTTGAAATTTTTGGAAGATTCGACGTTCCAAGTAGAAACATAGAAAATTATCAAAAATGTATTTTGAAAAATGGGTACAGAAAGCAAGTTTCTGTCTTCAGTAACTGATTTCATCCCATTTTTGAGTAGATACATCAAAACTTTCTAGTTGCTCATTTCGCTATAATATGAATTGAAGCTTCAATGATGATAATTCTGAGTGGAATAATTTGACAGTTCTCAATAACCACAGAAAAGCCAAATCTGCTATTTGAATTCGAAGGTAGATGTTAATCTTAAGGAAACATTTCGAAAAATCGCTTAAAAATCCTATTCCGTTAGAGATATGCATATCATGTATTTGACAAAAAATGAAGTAAAATGAATGGTGATTACAATTATGAAAAAAAATTATATGCATTGCATTTGAAAAAATGAAGAAAAATCGATTTGAAATTCGTCATGTTGATAGTCTTTTTGTGGACACTCTGTATGCTGGAGATGCTTTATTATAACTGGGTTGGATACTTTGAAGTCTTGTCTTTCAATCCATATAAAACTGTTATTGGTATGAGCAAGGGTTCGTGAAATATAATTGGATAACATAGCCTCTACAAGTATAATTTTTTTGTCAAATTGGCCAATATTTCGAAAACTGTCGAATAAAAATATGTAAAAAGTATACGAAAGCATGCAGGAAGTTTCACAGAATTGAAAAACACTATTGAATATAGGGTGTCCCATTTGAAAAAACAAAGTCATCCGCTATTCCTCTTTTATGGGCCACCCAGTATATTCAAAAATATTTTTAGGTTGTGCTCTTCTTGTAGTATATCAAGTCTGCATCAAAAAATTTCGCCAAACTCAGACCGTTACGCGTATATCGTCCGCTGCGGCACTAGTGGGACACCCTGTATATGTTTGTCCAGTTTATGGTGTAACACCCTGTATATTTTCATTTAATATGGACCGGTATCAATAAATTTTCAATACCAACTGTGCGTATAAAATGTACCTACCTATAATTTCATGCTACTTGATGTTCAATTCTATCTCCCACATTTGTGAGATTTTATTATCACTTCTCTACATCAAACGTTTTCCAGCATTTAGATTTTCGTCTCGACAAATATGATGAACACTGTTAACTTGGTGCGATCAGAGATTGAATAATTTTTTTACGATTCGGTGATATTTGAAATCCAGGAAAGCATCCAGATTATTCTTGAGATTTACGATTTTTTTATCAAATTTTATCGGATTTAATTAGAGATAACTCGAAAACGACGCGTTTTATTGAAAGAACATACAAACAGTTTTATTTCCTAAAATAATTGATTCTTTCGAAAATAAGAACGGTTCCGCTTTTTCAAGTAGAATTATAGTATTTTTGCGTGGATTTATGAGTCGGCTACGCTGTAACTTTCATACCAGGGGATATATTGAATGAGTTTTGATTGAGGAATATGCACCACAATCAATCGAAATTTAGTCCATTCGAATGAAATTTGCGAAGAAATGGAAAGAAAGTGTTTTTTTTCATGGATTTTCGACAAACTGTATCTTTCAAACGAAACTGAATTCTGAGCAATAGTATAAAAAAAACTGTTTCGTTTGATGAGAGGAAACAACAATAAAAATGTATGTACAAGTCAAAGACTCGCCCTGTATTATGTGCCAAACCGACTCTACCACAATCGTCGTTCAGAGAGAGAGAAGTGGAACAATGTTTGAATTCCGCTTTTTCGGCCGAAAACTTTAATGGCTGACAATTAGTAAGTGTCTACACCTGGTATTCTATGCGTCTTTGTTGAAAGGGTGAGCAAACTATTTGCATATCTTTTACTAACTGTTAGAAGGGTTCTTATGAATCGAGCTGATTGCATCCAAAAGTTTCACGTCTTCATCCATTTTAATGATTTCCAATTTATTCGCAGTGCATTCCATACCCCATTGTCTACTTCGACATCTCTCATCTCGAAAAACTTCATTGTCAGATAGACTGAACTAGGTATCTCACGCCTTCAAGAGAACAAACGATATAATTCGCCAATATAAACTGAAGCATGCTTCGATATTATAAATAGTTGTCTGAATAATGATTTGTCAGAATGGAATGCAGTGGTACTGAGGTGAGCTCATTTTTCAATTGTCTGACAATAACAATAACATATGTGCTGTCCATAATAATTGATTAATCCATTTATTTTACTCCAATTGGACACCAGCAGGTATATTCTTGATGTTGAAGGATGAAGAGTCCAAAGAACGAACCGAGGTCAATTATTGGTCTGTATGATATTTTTGGACTAAAAACGTTCCACCTAAAAAGTTGTACATTCTTGGAAAAAAATTAAATTTGGCGGTTTCTTTTAATTTATTTAATTTAATATTTATTATCCACAAAAATACAAAAAATGTAGAAATATAAAATGTGAATAATTTTTAACCCATCAATTTTTTACATGGGGTGTCAACGAGTTAAAATAACAATTAAGTATATAACGATTGTACACAATATATTTGGACAAAATCAGACAAACTAATCAAGACCGTCATTCCAAAATTCTTGCATCGAGTAGTATTCTTTTTGGCGAAGTATTTTCTTTATTTCCTGCTTCATCTTCTGAATGTTCAACTCCTTGTATTTTGCCGGAATTTTATTATAAATATTTATGGCCTCATGGTTAACACCGAGTTGAGCGGCTGATATTCTATGATATGGTGTCCTGAACTTGTCTGCACCTCTTGTATTATAGCTATGGTTTTTACTATTCTTTTCTGTAGTTTCTTTATTTTCGTGGACATATCGAACACATGCAAGTATGTATAGAGATGTGAGAGTCAAAATGTTCTCGTGCTTGAAATGGGTCCTACAACTTTCATTGTATTTAAGGTCGCAGATAATACGTATGGCTCTTTTTTGCTTGATAAATACTCTGTCACTTCCACTTTGCCGATTCACATCGTCTGCTGATTCGCCCATTCGCTACCAGAGTACCGGGTTTTTCACTATAAATTGACCCCCCTTCTAACTCTGATACAAAAACAGATACACAAAAATACTTCATACAAAATTTGTACGAAATCAAATAAATTTTTCGAAAATTATTACGTCAATTGGGATATATATAGGGTGAACAACATATTGAATGCAATTACATTTTTTCAAATAGGATACCCTGTATATTCTTCCATATTTTTATTGTTTATTATCTCCTAATATCGAATATATATGCGTATGTGGGTCTGTCTCTTTTATTTCCAGAGTTTCAAAGTTTTATAATGAAACTACGGAATAAAAAAAAACAAATGAGAAATTCTTTATATTCGAGCCATTTACTTAAAAGCAATAATTTTTCAATGAATACCTAACAGTATCCAAAAAATAATAATGAACTATTGTAGTGAAGAATAAATAATATCAACTAGAACAATTGGTTCTTAAAACTTGAAAGAAACCCATCAACATACACCTTAAATAGGCTAAGGTTTTTTGTGGTCCAGCATGTAATAATTTCACATGTTCTTCTTCTATCAAAATTCTGATAATGTGATGCTTTGCTGGTAAAAGAATAGGAAATTTACGTTCATACTTAAGATCCGCATTAGACAAACGACTATTCAATCGCAATAATCCCGTATCATCTATCATTGAATTTAAATTATTAAGAAAACCCCCCTTTGAGTATTTATTCGATTTTAAATTCTTTAATCCATCTGAAAAAACTTCTTCCTGAATTAATTTAAACAATCTTCGTTTCGCATCTTGCAATTCCTCTACTGTCAATAATCCCGTCTTCCGATTGTTTCGATGCTTACTATTATAAATTAACCTCAGACAAAGTGCAAAAACTCTCAGCAAACGAGAAAACATTGAAAAACTCGCGTAAGGGAAAAATTCAACCTTTTCTTTCACCATACAAGAAATATATGTATTTCGGTTCAGAAGCAGTTTTATTGTTATTATTGTTTTATTGCTGAAATGTTTATTAGATAGTGTAGGTTATCCTTCGTCCCTGAAAAAAAAGGAGTCAGAAACGATTTTTTTGTTCTGATTGATGAAGGGATGTATGAAGATAAAAATATTAAAGAAATTTTTTTATAAGTATTGAATAAATGAAAAGGATATTCCCCATCATTTTTGGTTATTTCGTAACATTTCCACCATCCATACGAACAAATATTTTTGTGTTTTTTCATTTCAATATTGAAGTCCATCATTTAGTTAATCAAACATCTCTCTCATTTTTCTTTCAGAATTTACCGTTTTTCTGTGAATAATATTACAACAGTGTGTTGTTTTCGCCGAATTTATTTTCTTGAATTTTTCTATTCGAAATGATAAATATCCATTTTTATCAACGACAATTTATCAAGGTTTGTTTTAGCCGCCGATTAGTGAAAATTAATTGTTTCTAACAATTGTGCATTCTAACATGGAATTAAATTTCTTTTGAATGTTGCCCTGCAGGTATCTCCTTCCAGATGACTGGTGAAGGAAAGAGAGTATTATACAGTCAGAGTGAGATCTAGTTCAGGGTAGGATTTCTTGTTATATTCCCTGCGCCCTAACATTTGTTCGATCGAGCTGAATAATCCAATAAATAAAAATTGATGCACTGCACTGCCATCTGTATGGTAGACGTTTCTCATTTTGAAGGCTAAAGACTCTTAATCAAAAGCAGTTTCAAATTTCTCATTGTTGTCTATAATAACGTTAGAAAGCATTTGCATCATTTCGAACATAAACGTTTATGGAGCTCTATAATATCCAATAATTCGTAACCAAATACAAAACAGAGAGCTTAACGTATGTTAAGTTCTTGAATATGTGCATATGCAACACTTGGAAGATCACGGTGCAGCTTCTGTCCCATAAGTTTGTTAAGCGTGTTACATTCATCTCAAATCGTTACATCGTTCTCATTTATATTCTACCCTTATAGCTGAAATAGCTAGATATCGTGGATTTGAAATTACTTCCTTGTCCACTTTTCCTCAATATCGCTTATTGATCGTGATAACTTATAGAAGACTTGTTCCCGTTCTAGTAGAGTGCCCAGATGAAATGTTATTCCGGGGGAGATGCCGACAAAGAGTTCAGATTCATGGGAATCAAGTGAACTAGAGTCGAATTGAGAAAAGCGATTTCCTAGAAGTTTATTATCGAAGGCAATTTCAATTTTCCTTTCGTTATTTTTTTTCATTTTTGGGTCGTATAGAAGAATCATTTCTCTCTCAAATTACTCATTTAATTTTTCGGCGGAAATTTTGTACTCTTCGTAAAGTTATCAATCTTTCTGCAAATTGGAAGATTGATAAATGTGGGCAATTCATAATTGCAGAAAAGAAGAAAAGGTCCTTTATTCCACAATCTTTATTAAACACTAAATACAGTTGATGACTAGTTTCGGAATTTTCTACTACAATTCCATTCTCAAGTCTAAGCTACAAGGAAAATCATCAAAATCTTTAAATAGGTACATAAATATTACAAATTACTTACATACAAGCTACAATCTTTGGAGAAGGACCCCGCACACTTACTTAGGAAAAGCGGGTCCAGCGAATTTTCCCCATTTTCACATATTATATTTATATCAACCTTAAGAACAATATATCAGATTTTCGCGAAGGTCTTACATCCGGTTTGTTCTATAGGGCGTTCCAAAATTGCAGCTACGGAAAAATGAATCTTATAATTATTTTGATGATAATTATTCTAATTTTTAGAATTTCATCATGATGCCTTGGGTTCTGAATAACAAGATATCACAGATATCCAAACACCGCCCACCACGTTAAGTTTCGTTATACAGGCTGTTCCATGAAGCTATATAAGTAACTGAATGTAACTTTGTTAGTGACTTTGGGACCACCCTAAGTTTTTCAAAATATGATACCATGATGTATGTCCACCTCTGTAGGAAGTTTCATTCATGTACAAAGAACAGTTGCAAAATTATTCAGGTTTAAATTCGGATTTCATACAATTTTTCTTTAAAACTTATCTGTATAGTTGAGATTGCTGTCAAGGAATAAAGGTTTTCATCCAGTATAATTATTATGATAGGTATTGACGGTCGGTCCAAAAGGTGTTTTTTTCAGGAGTGTACAGGATGGACATAATTCGGTGTCACTAATCTCCTCATTTCGCTATCTCAAAATCTGTTTATATAGAAAAACAGTATTATCAGTCCAGGTTGTTGTATCTTTGAGCACTCTGAGGATACATATTTTTTTAAATATTGTACCATAAAAGTATGCCGACCTTTGTGAAAAATTTCATTCGTGTATAAATAATTAAAAGATTGTTGCCAAATCATTCAGGTTTTAGTTCAATATACACCATTACTTGAAATAATCATTATCAACAATTTACATAAAAATGTATTAGCACAAAATATGAAATCTATTAATTCTAATCTTAAAATAGGGTTATTAACACGACTGATTAAACAATTGAAAGATTTAACAGTTGAAAGACTGAAGATTTTAGCTTTATATTTGTTACACCACTATACAGGGTGAGTCTTTGACTTGTACATATATTTTAACTGAAGATTCTTGAGGTCAAAAGAAACCTTTTTTTCATTTTCCATTTTTTCGAATTCGGCTCTGTTAAAAAGATATAGCCATTTGAAAAAAAAAATTGGGCTGACTGCGCCCCTGAAATGATCTTCTGGAATTGATGCAAAGTTTATATTTCTCGATAGAAATTGAGTTTATACATTTAGGGAATACTCAAGTACTAACCTTATTCGAATAAGAATGTTAAAAACACGATATTTCTCAACAAAAATAGTTAGTTTCATCGGATTATATCTGCAACTGAAAAGATACATTCATCCCACCAAAATAAGTTCCTTCTTCGATTTTTCTGCAGATTAGTTTGTAAACACTGATAACTTGTTCATATTCTCCTCAAAATTCCAAAACAATACCATGAAGAAAAACTTTTCATTCAGATTTATTATCAAACAATTATCAAACAACCTAACCTAATCTAATTTGTATCGATTCTGTGAATGTCAGCACAGAAATTTCAAGAAGTTGTTGTCGGCTTGTTGATATTTTCATAGAGGTTAAGGATTTTTTACGAAACAGTACGATATTCATTATACCACGATACACTTGTGTACCGTGGTATGAATATCTATGAATTCTGCCGTTTCCAATCAACTTCGCGCCAAATTTTACCACGCAATACGCATGCGTAGAGCGAAAATCGAATGATTGGTTATGTGGACGCCAGCTATAAACAATAACAAACCAGAGTCTCTGAACAAACTGTAAACATTATGTGAAGTTCTGAATACATTCAGTGAATTATTGTTCTAATGTGATTATAGTGAATTAATATAATTTTTACCGTGAAACCGTGTCGAGTTTATAAAATTCCAAGAGGATATTGTTTAGATTTTAGAAACATCGCCACAGATTATAAGGTATCATTTTATTTTTCATTAATTTTAATTTGATAAGTAAATTCTATCGAGATTCATCATTCATATCCGAATTTTACTTCAATATGGACCCGTAACTATGAATTTTCAATAGAAACTGTGCGTATTAAATCCTCCTTGGTGTTAAATTTTATCTCTCACAGTTGTGGGATTTTATTATTAAAATATCTCGACAAAGTTGATAAATATTGTGACAACAATGTAAACTCGTTGAAAGACCAGAGAAGGAATAATATTCGATGATATTTAATTCAGAGACGCATTCAGATTATTCTTGAAATTAATGATTTTTTCGTCAAATTTCTCCGGGCAAAATTGGAAATAACTCGAAAACGACGCGTTTTATTGAAAAAAAATTAGAATACTTTTAGTTTCTTAAATGATTGATTCTTTCGAAAATATGAACCATTTATCTTTTTAAAGTGGTTTTATGGTGTTTTAGCGTGTATTGATGAGTCGACTACCCTGTAACTTTTATACTAGTAGAGATATTGAATAGGTTTTGATTGAGGAATATGCACCATGAATAGAGTAAAATCTCAACCAAAATTCAGTTCATTCGAAATAACGGTTCCGAAGATATAAACAGAAAAGTGTTTTTTTCGTGGATTTTCGACACCCTGTATCTTCGAAACCAAATCGAATTTTGAAAAATGGTATAGGAAAAAAGTGTTTCGTTTGATGAGAGGAATCTACAGTTAAAATATATGTACAAGTCAAAGACTCACCCTGTATAATCTAGGACAGTTACTAAAAAAGTGAATATGTGATGCGTATAGTATTGAAGGGATGGAGTAGAGGTATCTCGATGGGTGGTACCAGGTTCACTAATTTGAGATTCGCCGACGACACAGTGTTGATCACATCCACGATACAAGCCATGAAAGAACTCTTGAAGCGACTAGCAGATATTGGTGAAGAATACGGCTTAAGAATAAACTATAAAAAATCAAAAATTATGATAATTGATCGGGGGAACAAACTACAGCAAATTCCTAATACTGTTGCCAATTGCGAAAGGGTAAGCTCATTTATCTACCTGGGAGCGACAATTCGTGATGATGGTGATACTGAACCTGAAATAAGGCGACGAATACAACTGGGAAGAACTGCAATGACGCAACTATCGAAAATATGGAAGGATAGGAATATCACCAAGGCAACTAAGATCAAACTCGTTCAGACTCTGGTGTTTTCAGTGTTCAATTATGCTTCCGAGACCTGGGTGGTGCGACGAGCGGATAAAAGACGAATAGACGCTTTTGAGATGTGGTGTTGGCGTCGAATGTTGAAAATAGCTTGGACTGCTCGAAGAACGAATGTATCCATCTTAAGAGAAATGAATATGCCACAGAGACTATCAACGCTTGTGTACAAGCGGATTTTTAAATTTTATGGACACATAATGAGAGTTGACAACATCGAACGCCTTCTAGTGCAAGGAAAAACTAAAGGCAAACGCAAGCGCGGCAGACCCCCTTCGCGTTGGACAGATACAATAACCCAGCTGCTCAATAAAAGTATGGAATCTGCGAATAGGCTTACGCAAAACAGAAGGCAGTGGCAGAGAACGTTAGGACGAGTTATTGACCAGCTTAATGAGGACAGTTGATAACTTCAAATTGTCAACACACGCCGAACGACGTCCGGACTATGATGATGACTAAAAAAGTCATGGAACAATTAATCACTCCTGCATTCAAGATAGAATTCAAGAGTTGAGTAGAGGGGTACTTAATATTTCGCATATTATGTCGTATCCAAGAAACCAGAGTACGCTTGTTATGTGAGAAAATGTCCCCAGGGTTCTGGCTCCAGTAATGGTTTATATTGAACTAAAACCTGAATGATTTGGCAACAACCTTTTAATTATTTATACACGAGTAAAATTTTTCACAAAGGTCGACATAATTTTATGGTATAATATTTAAAAAAATATGTAACCTTAGAGTGCTCAAAGATACAACAACCTGGACTGATAATACTGTTTTTCTATATAAACAGATTTTGAGATAGCGAAATGAGGAGATTAGTGACAACGAATTATGTCTCCATCCTGTACATTCCTGAAAAAAACACCTTTTGGACCGACCGTCAATACCTATCATAATAATTATACTGGATGAAAACCTATATTCCTTGACAGCAATCTCAACTACAGATAAGTTTTAAAGAAAAATTGTATGAAATCCGAATTTAAACCTGAATAATTTTGCAACTGTTCTTTGTACATTAATGAAACTTCCTACAGAGGTGGACATACATCATGGTATCATATTTTGAAAAACTCAGGGTGGTCCCAAAGTCACTAACAAAGTTACATTCAGTTACTTATATAGCTTCATGGAACAGCCTGTATAACGAAACTTAACGTGGTGGGCGGTGTTTGAATATCTGTGATATCTTGTTATTCAGAACCCAAGGCATCATGATGAAATTCTAAAAATTAGAAGAAATATCATCAAAATTATAAGATTCATTTTTCCGTAGCTGCAATTTTGGAACGCCCTATAGACCAAACCGGATGTAAGACCTTCTTGAAAATCTGATTTATTGTTCTTAAGGTTGCTATAAATATAATATGTAAAAATGGGGAAAATTCACTGGACCCGCTTTTCCTAAGTAAGTGTGCGGGGTCCTTTGTCAAATAATCAAAATTCAAGGCGGTCAAAACATACAACGATAAAAAAAGGAGCGCATGGCTACTTTTTTTAAATTACATCATACTTCAAAACTCAAACACAGGAAACAGAACAAGCGACCTCTAACGGTCAAAGCATGATGACAAGACAACATGCGCACCTTTTTTGATCGTTGTAGGTTTTGACCGCCTTGAATTTTGATTATTTGACAAATTTTCCGAAGATTGTAGCTTGTTATCAACAGCTTCATCGATGATATAAATCTCGTAATTGATAATTATAATGAAGATTTTATCGATTTTAATAGTTCCGATAGTACCCAACAATGGGATTACTCAAATCGATGGGACGATTTGGAATTCTAAAGAGGTTGCGTCTGAAAAAAAATTCCAATTTCATAATCTAAAATAAAAACCTACCCAACATGACAAAAATCGAATTAATAAAATGACACGATTAGATTAATCCGTACTCGTCATATAAATATCACCTGTTCAGTTTTCGCAGAGTATCGAAAGACCTTTGGATTACTTTGGGTTTTTATGATCATTCAACATCCCTCTCTGGCATGGGGTAACCTTGTTATAGAGGGTGGATGAATTTGACGATGAGGTGGTTGTTAGACACTTTACAGACAGTGAATATACCGGCCCTCGGTGTAATTTGTGCTAGCCCGGCAACTGTGCCACTAAAAAAGAGGTGAAAATTTGGTAGAGACAGTTCGTAAAACTTTTTTATGGCCGGAATTGGATGCCCATTTCCACCTACGTGGCCTCAATAAGCAGAATTGTCGCATTTGAGGCATGGAAAATCCAAGAGTTATTGTTGAATAGCCTCTCCATCTTCAACGTGTGTTTGGTGCATTTTATGGTCCGGGGGTATCATTGGACTCTACTTCTTCGAGAATGAGGCTGGAGCGGTGAATGGATTGCGCTATCGAGAGATTATTAATGATATCTTATGGCCGGAATTGAATGGTATTGATCTTGACAACGTTCACTTTCAACAAGACAGCGTACGTGCCACACAAGCAACGAAACCATTGATCTGTCACGGGAAAAGTTTCCGGATCATGGTATCTTCGAAGAAGTGATCACAATTGGCCACCGAGATCTTGTGATTCAACACCTTGCGACTTTTTCCTTCGGGGCCGTGTTGAAGAGAAGGCCAGCGCCAAGAGCCCAGAGTCGATTCAAGACCTCAAAAATGGAATTCGTGAGACCATCGAGGATGAAGGGTCACCACTATGCGATTTGGTAATGGAAAATTTCATGAAAAGGATATGGTCCTGTAGTCGTGGTGGTCATTTGGCTGATGTTATTCGCCATTATTAACGGCATGCCTACCTCTTCATAATGAAATAACATCCGATCATGCATTTAAAAAAATGGCATTTTTCTTTTGACAAAATCACTCCTCCTATTTGAAAACCCTTCATATGTGCTTGTCTACAACTGGCCTCGTTTATGTGTTGTACGAATGAGAGCCTCTTTTATGTCACGGAACGAATTCACTTCATTAACCCACGTGGTTTTTTCAATTAATGGTTGTGCATACCGACAGGGGCGGATTTACGATTTCAGGGGCCCTACGCTTCAAAACTTTTGGAGCCCCCTCTGAAACATTTTCGATTTTGTTCAAAAGAATTTTTAGTTGAAACTAACTTCTTTTGATACAAAACCTAAAGTTTACTAATAAAATGCAAGGTATGTATATCAAAACAAAATATAAAAGATGAATGAGAATCTTAAAAAAAGGGAAAAAGATCACAAAAATTCAAATACAAAATATCTCTAGAATATCATATCTGCAATTTTTTTATTGCGGCATCGAGATTAAGGAATAGATAAAATCATTACGACAGATACAAGTAGGGGAGAGTTCCTTTGAATTGGACAGCCCATGAACCGGACACTATAGTTTTCTACTACACCCGATAGTAATTGAGCATAATTTATGTAAATCCCTTTTTCGCAACATTGAGCCACGTCTCTTGGAAAATGGCTGACTCTGTGGCTCGCGTCTCGTTGACGAGGCATGCATTGAAAAATCCGTTGCCGGTAAAGTAAATATGTACGTACATTTGCGAAGTGAATAGCTACGTTCCTAGTGACTATAAGTTGCCGATTTTTTCATATAAACATCAAGTGATTATCCCTTATCAGACAGATATGTTACATCATTGATATAACGATTTGAAAAAATTATATTTTCAGGTTTTTTATAAAAACTACATATTCCATGAATCGGACATTGGAAAATGACTGGAAGGAAATTGACGTCCAGTTCATGGGCTGCAATGTTTCCGATTCAAGGGAGATGTGAAAGTATGTTATGTTATTCAATATTTAACATGGAAAATACAGTATGTTTTCTCTATTTGGTACTACTAAATGATTTTAATTATTCTGTTAGAACTTTATGACAGTATTCTCATGTTTTTGTACCATTGTCCACTTCATGGGAATGACTGCCCAAAACAAGGGCAACATCCCATGAAATGGACATTTTATAAAATAAACTCAGACTTATTTTTTCGAGTGACGAGCTTTTCTTTTTCTAGCTTTTTCTGAAAAAGTGAATCCACAAACCTTATGCTCATATTATGACGGTACAATTTGAAACTTTTTCTTTTGAAATAATATTTCACACCAAAAATAATAAAATTGTCCGTTTCAAGGGAACTCTCCCCTACCTATCGTAAAGCTGTGAATCAAAATAAAATTCCACTAGAAAAATTGTTTATTTATCAGCAAATTCTTTTATTACAGAATCATAATCGAGACTGCTCGTTATATCACTTTCGATAGAAAATATTCCTAAAAACTGCAGTCTATTTTCTGTCATAACAGTCCTATATTTATTTTTTATCGATGACAGTTTGGAAAATGAGCGCTCTACTTCACAACTTGTAAATAGGTGGCGTTACAAAAAACGCAATATATAAATTGGAGAATACTTCTATCATTCCCTTATCATATATTATTTTCAACATCTCTAAACAAATAGTATTTTTTTTTGGTTTCAAGAGGATATTCCTTGAATTGAGATGCTTCGCAAATAATTCCCTCCTCAAGGTCTTTTTCATCATACTCCAAGAGTGTTTCAAAACTCAAAATTGGAAGAATGTTATTTCTAGCATACGAAACTGAACTGTAAAGCTTACCTTTCATATCAATTATATCGTTCAATAAGAGTACAAGGATTTAAAAATCCAAACACAAACAGAAAAAGTTCAATTCACCAGCACTTCTCAGTTTTTCACAATATTTGAATCTTACACGTTACACAAAACTCGCCCGTCACTGTCAACACTATTCGAATCTTGTGAAATGAACGTGAGAAAAAAATATGCAGACCTAAGAACTTCTGCACAAGTATTTTCCACTTTACACTCCTAAACGAATCAACATCTGGTCGGCCGTTCTGTAGCACATTCCTAGATTTCAGAGGAAATGCCGACAAATTTATTGACTTATGATGTAATTGTAAACATTGGATTCCTTGACGGAATATACTGCAGGCAGACAAGATAATTAGGGACAGTTCGCTGAATCTCATATGGTGTGTTTTTTCCAACATCTGAGTTTTTCTCTGAGGCTTTTGTTATTCAATTGAGTTTCATGCGAATGTAATAATTCACAAGTTCCCTTTGAGCTTCTTATAAAATATAGTACAGTCTGAATTTTTTTTCACACCTACAGACTGAATTTTCATTCTAGAAAAAAATTTTATTCGATCGCCGTGGGCCCTTATGGACCTCGGGGCCCTACGCTGCAGCGTACTAAGTGTACCGGTTAATCCGCTACTGTGCATACGAGTGTTCTTTCGGATTTGAAACTAGCTTGCGCGTACTTGCGGACTTTCTGGTTTGAACTGGCAAAATTGCTGTATTCGGGCTGGAGAATTGAAAAGCAATGGGCTGTATCAATTCTGCCTTAGCTCGATTCTTAAAAACTGTAATTTATGTCAATAAAAATGAATTCATCATCAGATAATGCTTGGTGCGACAATTATCAACGAAACATTATCTTTCAGTTCATTGAAAAATCATAATTTTATTCTATCGAAAAATTATGGTATTGAAGTGATATATGTATTTTTCGATCTGAAACATAGTTAGCAGATGGTTCTTCTTCTAGTTCCTGACACCTTGTAAAGTGATTCAAAACGATAATAACGCTTCACACTTCAACTACATTGAGAATAGAAAATTCCAATTATAGGTTTATATCCAATTCGAACCTCATAGACACTCCAAACAAGTAATTACCAATTTTCATCCGTGAACCTTGAACGGTACCAATTTCTCTTGTGAGATACCGATTTTGTTTTGTATAAATAAATTCGAAAGTAGGTATACACTGCTTAATATAATCATACAACACGCCAATTAGCTGAACGAAATGTGCTATTTCACCCATAAATATACCTTTTTTACTCCCACATAATATGCATATCACCAATTTTTTCGCTATTAACAAAATGGCTAAGTAGGTAGATCTATTCGTAAACAGATACGATAACTACACGTTCACGATCGCCAATTATTGGACGTGTTAAATTTTCAAATTAATTACCGTGTGTTCAATATTGTATTCGATGAGGCAAGCAATAACGAGCGTTCGCGTGAAATACCCGAGAAATTTAAAAATTATGATAATGTTACTTTTTAACAACTCCACCAATACATGCAATTTGTATGCCCAATTATTTAGTCGTTATTACCGAGCGTTTTCAATACATATGAGAGAAGATTCCGATTCTTGGGACTTGATATGACACACTTCTGAATTTATTTATTACAGAATATTTTTCAAGCCAACATAGCCTTTCAACATTTCAATAAACTATTTACATATCTCAGCCATGTAAATGAAATACATGATATCAAAATGAAAAAATGTGGTTAAAGAATAATATGTTTATTATGCAAAAAAACAAGAAATTAAAGCGAATCATCGCTTAAAAATTAGTTAAGAATAAAAAGATTGAAAATATAATGCAAGAGATGAGAAAAATGATCTGCAAATTTGGTTTTTTACAGTCTTTTGCTCCTATGAGACAAAATAATAAAGATTCAATCTAAAACAACAATTAAATGGGACAGAACGACGAAATGAGATTCATTAGCAGTTACGTAAACATATAAATAAATAAAATCTAACCGAAGACGTTTTTGATATATTTATTTGTGAATAATAATCGTTGAGGTGGCCAGGGCCGTATCTAGGGTGTGGCCAAGTGGCCCCCGCCACAGGCGCAAGGTCCGCAGGGGCGCCAAAAAATATCAAATGAGAAAAAATATTTGAGCGCCAAAAAAATTCAAAGAATAAAAAATAGAAGCGCCAACAAAATATTCGAGATAACAGGTCACGGTTTTCATGTATACGCCAAAAATATTTTTTTGCGTAAGGAGCGATGTCGCGACTCCGCCAGGTAGGATGTGAAAATAAAAATAGGTAAATATCCATATTATTGTGTATTATTTCGAATTTGTGACGAAAATATCTGAATAATATTATGAAAAAATATTATAATATATACAGGGTGATTTTTTTAAGTGTTTCATTAGAAGTTTTCGAGGAAGGAATTGCGATACAAATTCAAAATTTTGTATTTTTGTTTAAGAGTACATGAAGTCAATCTGTAAAATATTTTCAAGCGGAATCTACTTCCGGTTCTACCAGAAACGGATGTGAACTTCGTTATTTCAAATGGAACTGTATATTAATACATATTTCAATTCTTCGTTTAATTCTGCAATGATTTGATGTATGATATGCGCAACCACATCAAGCGATTGTTGAGTTATTGCCTGATTTTCGAATTTTTTGACAGAAAGATTGTCACAAATTAGTGTTTATATCTTCAAAATCCCTCATTGTAAGAAATTTTTTTTTAAACAGTGAGACAAAAGAAAGTACGCTGATACTGCTTCTTGTATAAATTATGAGGAAATATTATACAGGGTGCCTGAAACAGGGCTTCAAAGTGAGCCTCATTAAAACGAAATCTCATTTTTTTCAAATGGGAACCATTATAATTTTATAATTCCGATCGATTGCTCGTCAAAAACTTGTTAGAGTGTGCCAAACATTTCATGTCTTTAAAATGAGTAGTTTCGCCGTTATCGAATAAAATTCGAATTTCACGACTAAAGCCAGGTTTCTTCGTCTGAACATCAGGTTTATCGAGGTAATTTTCAAGTAAGCTATGACAATAGTAATAATATGTCAGTTTTAAACTAAAATTTCCTTATTTAGTCATCATTCATTATCTGCTCTGTTTATTTGTCACATTTGCCGCAAATAAAGAACAGACTTTTGATATATCATTCTGGTGTACCTTTACATGGGCGCCCGCAGGGGGGGCCATGGCCCCCCTTTAGATTTGTATGGCCTTATTGTTTTTCAGCTTAACACCCTCAATATTTCAATAATTTTCATTTTGCTCTCCCTGAGAAAAATTTTGGCCCCTCCTGAGAAAAATTTCTGCGGGTGCCCATTGTACCTTATTATTATTATTGCTTGTTTTGCATAATGCTTGATCAATAAAAATAAGTAGGAATGACAATTCCTAACATAGCCTACTTTGAAATAGACGAGCATACCACTCAATTCGACAGAATTTCATGAATAAAGCCAGGTTTTTACCCATCAGTCAAATTCAGTGGTATGCTCGTGCTCGTCTATATCAAAGTAGGCTATGTTAGGAATTGTTATTCTTACTCATTTTTATTGATTAAGCACTATGCAGAACAAGCACTAATAAAACGGTACACTAGAATGATATAACAAAAGTCTGTTCTTTATTTGCGGCGAATGTGACAAATAAACATAGCAGATAATGAATGATGACTAAATAAAGAAATTTTAGTTTAAAACTAACATATTAATACAATTGATTATTACTATTGACATAGCTTACTTGAAAATTACCTTGATAAACCTGATGTTCAGACGAAGAAACCTGGCTTTAGTCGTGAAATTCGAATTTTATTCGATTACGGCGAAACTACTCATTTTAAAGACATGAAATGTTTGGCACACTCTAACTAGTTTTTGACGAGCAATCGATCGGAATTATAAAATTATATGGTTCCCATTTGAAAAAAATGAGATTTCGTAGTTTTAATGAGGCTTACTTTGAAGCCCTGTTTCAGGCACCCTGTATAATATTTCCTCATAATTTATACAAGAAGCAGTATCAGCGTACAATTTTATCCGATGAAATTTGACGAAAAAATAAAAAATCTTAACAATCGCTTGATGTGGTTGCGCATATCATACATCAAATCATTGCAGAATTAAACGAAGAATTGAAATATGTATTGATATACAGGGTGTTCCATTTGAAATAACGACGTTCACATCCGTTTCCGGTAGAACCGGAAGTAGATTTCGCTTGAAAATATTTTACAAATTGACTTCATGTACTCTAAAACAAAAATACAAAATTTTGAATTTGTATCGCAATTCCTTCCTCGAAAACTTCTAATGAAACACTTAAAAAAATCACCCTGTATATGTATATATATATTTAGTTTATTCAAAACTAAAAAAAAAATTGAAACATGATGAAAAAAATCTACGCCAATTTGGGGGCGCTGAAGAAAATCTTGCCACAGGCGCAGTAGTACCTTGATACGGCCCTGGAGGTGGCTATGAAAACATGGGGGACAATGGCGTGATCGCGGAGAATTTAAGCTGCGAAGGTTTTGCTGAGTATTTGGTGAAATCAGGTCGGTGCCATTTATTATAAGCAGATGGGCCATTGGAACCGAATCAAACCATTATTGGGGGACGGTAACGACTTCAATTGATGCGATTGAGCCGAGCATTGCAGGAAAAATGGCGACAATGCAGGCAGAGGCAAAATCAAGTGACTCTACAGCCTCAAGTTGCTAAAACCCATTGAAACCTATCTGGAATCACTCAAATGGCGTCCTACTCTGCCCGCCGTATTTCCCAGATTATTACTTGTTCCGATCGTTGGCCCATGATCTGGATCATCAGCTGTTCCACTCACATGAAGACATCAAAGAATGGCTTGACCCAAGGATAGCCCCAAAAGATTAACACTTTTACCGCAACGGTATTCAAGCTCTTCTAGAAGAAAAAAGTTGCGTCTGACAATGAGCAATACTTTGAATGATTCTTTTGTATCCATTCTCGTCAAAAAAATAAAGGGAATTCAGTTACACTCGTCATACTATAACCATTTCATATTGTCGAAGTTCTTTCAAATCAGACTTGTAGACTGTTTCTATAAGTGAGCTTTGAATAAAACCCTTCGAGCGACATTGGAGCACTCGAAACTGAATATTGATATCTGGAGTGTAATGACTATGCCAATTATATTTCTGTACCCGTTTTTGGGTCAGGTAACATAATTTTGGCAATAATCCATAAAACTCAAAACACTGACATTTTCTAGTTTCTATTCATATCAATATCCAAATGAATGGAAAAAATTAGTACCAAAGAGATGGCACAAAACGGCGCACTAGTATGTAAGTTGAATCTTTATGGATTTCTGTTAAATTAGGCGAACGAAATAATTGTTTGGGGCAATCTCATAGTGAGTAAAAAAAATTATTCTTCCCTGAGATCATCTCTATACCAACATTTTTGCTAGCCACTTTAGAGTTTTGCAATCAAATATCTGCAAAAAAGGCAGATATTCAAATAACGATTGAATGAAAGGATACCAAATTATCCTAACAAAGGTGGAGATTGCATATTCTTGGATATTTCTTATGGTTTTCTCTCCCAACATTTGAAATAGAAATGATCATAAATTGTGGTTTGTAGACAAGTACCTAGTGTACAACTTATAATGCCGGAGAAAACTCTGAAAATTGAGAAGAAGCAGATAAACTCCACATGCACTGATGCACTGAAGATTTTCATTTCATTTCGATAGAAATTGTATATAAATTCTGCATAACATAACAATGTCATCACAAAGAATCATTTTTTTGATTTTTTTGTTATTCAGTTTTTCAACTTCTGAAGAATAATTCCAGCTATTCCACATATTTTGAAGTATATTCTTTGTACTTGTAGAAAGTGACAAGTTTAAGGAATTTTCAATACATATTTTCATCAGGTAGGCAAAACCGTTGAGTACTCATTACCTAGATTGATACTAAGCACCAGGTAAAATGTCACTTCTCCATATCTTGCCAAATTTGCGTTATTATGCTAATGAGGATAAGCACGAGGAATGTTTCTATACGTATCGTCGAAGCAACAGATTATCGTCCGTTAATCCCTATTCTTCCTGGAGCATTATTCGAAGTGATCCGAAGTCAACATTTTAGACACGTTAATTGATTTATGACTACCGGACTGCTAATTCCAGAAGAACCCCAATCAGCAATAGACGATAACAAGCCGTGAACTATTATTGTGGTGTATTTAAAAAAAATTCTTCACAGGACCGGATCCATGGTATTGTACTTGCAACCCAATGATGGACAAAAGGAAGAAATTCCATCCACATGAAAACATATCATTTGAACTCGAAAACCTTTTATCATTTTCTTAGAAATGATGAATTTACTAGAATTCTTGAAATATTTTCATCCCAGGCATGTTTTCGCTTCATGGTCAAGTTATCATAGATGTCAAGTAATATGCTTCGGAATGTTGAAAGATACCAACGACTTAGGAGAAATAAGTACAAAGTGACATATATGGACAAAATGACATATTATAGGCATCATAATTAGAGTTTGGAGGTATCAAATGCGGAACTGCCTACCCCATCACACGACCCGAGGGGCTTCTATTAACCTCTGAAAATTAGCAAGCGCTACTCTACATAGTTCATTCGGTCGTTATGAGTGATAAAAGAAATCGGTAGGTCACGAGTTTTTTTTCATTGTGCTAAATTTTCAGCAGAAGTGGCCAGTTTTCACCATTTTCTTTCATTTATATTGCATGCATTTCGAACTTTACATATTCGTTATCGTATTCACGAAGCTTTTTTATATAAAATATACGTTTTGTATTAATTCGATATATTTCTAGTTTTATAACGCTTTATGGACAAAATGACATATACAGTGAACGGACAAAATGACATAGGTATTTCAGCTGAATTAACCGTATTTACCGAACAACACTGAGACCATTCACCCCAGGCTCCATCATCAAATAAAGAACCAGGACTTGTCTTAACAATGCATCTTAACCTACTCTTGCTGATCCTATGAGGAGGTGTCTCCAATCCCTAAAGGACGATTTATAAGTGGACAAGGCAAACGTGAGCCGAGGACTAGATAAACGTACTTATTTTCAACTTCTGCACCTGATATGATTGCAATCAAATCAAAAAAAGAGCCCATCCCTCCTCAAAAGACAAGGAGACAAGCCCCTAGGGCATTATTTAAAGAAGACAATGAAGAAGAAAATGTTCCTAGCAACTTTCGAGATGATGAAAACGACTGTCCTTCTATCTATTCAGATTTAGATCTTCTCCAGGATTAGCCCTGGAGAAGACTGGTTACGATGCATGCATTGCTTGCATTCGGCTCACGCATCTTGTGCTGACGTTCTTAGAAAAACAAAGCGTTTCATTTGTGAACCTTGTCAGTAGTTTTGTAACTATTAGTAGAAAACTACAGTTGCCTGTTGCCGGTATGTCATTTTGTCCATAGCATGCGAACAAAATAAATTTCGTTCATCTCAATTTATCTAAGAATATTTTATTTCTTGGTACTTTTATTTCATAAAGGTTGATTAGATTTTATGAAGAAAGGAGCAAAGATCATAGGTGTAGAATATGACATTACTGTAATTCACTACTAACAAGTTATGCCTCTGAAATAAAACCCTATGTCATTTTGTACGTACTTCCCCTATATTTGGAAAACCTGAATTGGAGGTACAAACGAATACGAAAGATTCCCTGAATAATTTTGAGAAAAAAGAGTCCTATAAATATAGGACCTCAAACGATTCGTTTTAGAGGGTCTTGATTCTTTTTGTTATTTTCTCGTAGTACCTGCACATCACAAGATATATCATTAAAATTGGGCATAGAAATCACAGTTTATAGGTTTCGCTGTATGAAATGTCAATTCCTTAGTTTTTTTGAGCCACTGTTAGTTTGAAAAATTTCAAAAAGAAGCCCCGTTGCTAATTTGCTATACTCAATTTTATGATTCCTTGTAGTTTGGTCGAATCTGCTACCGATTTCGAGAAAAAAAAGTTTGAATGGTTCTCTACAAATCTTCAGAAAAATCAAAATTGTCATGAAAATCCAGTGAGTATAAAAAAAACCTAAACGATTTGAGTCTAGGGATCTTAAGGGCTATGACTGATGTCCACACCTTCCAATCCATCTGCTTTCATAATGTTCGTTCTTCCTTCAAATACTCCCTTGTAGGGGAGCGCGGGGTAATGGGAGCGGTCGGGAAATGGGAGCTATGGTGATTTAACAGAATGTAGGCAAATTCAAGTGATTGTAAACACATGGACGCCTTCGCCAACTTTAGAGAAACTTCGCCTGAGCTGTACGAGCCCTTAGTGTCCAGCGTTCAGTCTGGGGGGACAATTGTTTGTTATTCGCTCCGCGCTTATAAAAAACTGTGGATTTCCACCGCCAAGGAAAGCATGAAATTTTATTCTCATTTTATTATGTTTGTATTAATTAAATCCGTAGATTCATTCACTAACTAAAGCTATTTGTTCATTTGCGATTGAAATTAGAGTTACATTATTTATATTATTACTTTTCGAAATGGTAGTCAGCGGAAAATGGGAGCCAAGGATGGCTCTCACTCAAAAAGTGGGGAGATGTGGTACCGATGCAGAAATTGTGGAAAATGGGCTCATGAGGAATGTTCCGGAAGTGATAATCCAGCTTCTTATATTTGTTCCTTTTGTTTGGATCCGTAGGATCTGGGTCATATGTCCTTTTTCAATAATTTTGTTTTTATTTTTCTCGTTTTTCTTAAAGAGTATACTATTTTATTTTTGTTATAATGCATAGCTTGTAGTTACAAATAAAAATCACATTCAAAGTGTGTTTAGTTCAACTTTGCGCAATACTTGATATTATGGCTCCCATTTCCCATGTGAGCGTGAAATGAGCTCCCATTACCCCAACGTGTCGGGTTATGAGAGCGATTGACTTTTTTCGCAAAATCGTTATTCTACCCTAATCCATGACTGTGATTTATTCTAACCGTAATTAAAACATACCTGTATTATTGTTCTAAGAGTTCCTTATCGAAAATCATAAGAAGGTTAATAAATATGGGTTTTATGAAAGTTTTCCCTTAGTAGGCTCCCATTACCCTACGCTCCCCTACACCCTATTATATCTTTAAATAGAAACGTTCGATGCCCCATGTTTTGTTTTATTGATGGATTAAATGATTCAACACGAGTTTCTTGAAGAATGTGAAATTTATTTTCGACAACTAACAATTGCTCAATGACATGAACATCCGTGATAAAAACGGTGACACACAAGTGAAGTCACAGATTATCATAATATAAAGTAATCATCAAATATAAACATATTCCTTCATCCTCCCTATTTGATGATTTTCTTTAGTCCCTGTAGACTTATGCAGCGATGAAATTTTTCGCGGTCCAAAGCCTTTGTCAGAGAGTCGGCAACCATGTCTTTGGTTGGAACATACTTAAAAATCAATTTTTTCAGTTCGACTTTCTCACGCAAAAAGTGGTGGCGAATATCGATGTGCTTAGTTCGGGCTTGATAAGCACCATTCAATGCTAGATGTAAAGCTCCTTGGTTGTCCATATAGATCGTCGTCGGACCATTGGTATCTGATGGCTGCATTTCTCCAGCGAGTCCCCTGAGCCATAATGCCTCTTGAGTGGCTGCTGATGCAGACATGTATTCTGCTTCTGTGGTCGACAAAGCAACAGTTGGTTGTTTCTTTGTTGCCCAAGATATTGGTCCACATTTCATGAAGATATATCCAGTAGTGGACCTTCTGTCTTCCAGGTCATTTGCCCAGTCAGCATCACAGTAACCCAGAATTGGAGAAGGTTTTTTCCCATCATATTCCAATTTGGCAGATGTGGTTCCTTTTATATAACGGAGAATTCTCTTGACCGCCGTCCAATGTTCAGCGGCTGGGTTCGAATTGAATCGGCTCACACTGCTGACAGCATAAGCAATATCCGGACGAGAAACTTGAGAAGCAAACAGCAGGCTTCCTACAGCTTCTTGATAAGGCCAATTTGTTGCTGTTTCTTCATTTCCTGGTGGCGATTTCTTCAATCTTTCTCCTGGAGTCGACGGAGTCGCAGCTGGGCAGCAGGTTGTCATATTGAATTTTTCCAAAATTTGGTTCAGATATGATTCCTGAGAAATCCACAATTTTTTATCCTCCCTGTTCCTGGTGATTTGGAAGCCAAGTACATTTTTTGCTTCACCTAAATCGACCATTTTGAATTTCTTGGACAGCTGACTCTTCAGATGGCATTTATCTCTGTTTTTATCAGAAAATATCAGAATGTCATCCACCCATATGGCCACAATCAATCGACTGCTTTTAGTTATTTTGTGGTAAACACAAGGGTCAAAACTAGATTGCTTCAATCCAAAGCTCTTCAGACTTTCATCCAATTTTTGATTCCAGATTCTACTGGCCTGTTTCAAACCATAAAGGCTTTTAATCAATTTGCAAACTTTATTGCCAGAATTGTATCCTTCAGGTTGAAGCATATACACCTCTTCTTTCAAATCTCCTTGCAGGAATGCACTAACTGCATCCATTTGATCTATTTCAAGATCAAGCTCAGCTGCTAGTGATAAAAGATACCTAATAGAACTGTAGCGGACGACAGGTGAGAAGGTTTCATCATAATTCACACCTTTTCTTTGACCGCAACCTTTGACAACAAGGCGTGCCTTCTGTTTCACTATTTCCCCTGAAGCATTTCTTTTAGTTCGAAAAACCCATTTGCAGTTCAATGCCTTCTTTCCAGGGGGTAAGTCGGTCAGAATCCAAGTGTGATTGTCCATTTGGCTCTGATACTCCTGGTCCATGGCTTTCTTCCACTGAGTCCAGTCTGCACGTTCCATTGCTTCATGAACAGTGGTTGGGTCACCAGGTTCTCCACTGATACAGCTGTAGGTTTCAAAGTCCTTCAGATATGTTGGGGGATTTCGATTCCGTTGCGGTCGAGAAGAATCATCTGAAGCTGGATTTCCTAAGTGGGTTGACGGCACAGAATTTACGTCATCCACTAGCTCTCTGCTTAGTGAGTCATTCACGATGGAATCACAATTGTCTGGATCAGACGGTATATCAACAGGTGGCGGCACAGGATCATCATGAACTGGGTCTTCAATTTCTGCCAGTTCATCGCAGTGATAAAAGGATCCTTCTTGCGGTTCACGACGTTCTTTCAACAATGAGCATCCCTTTTCATCCTCTGCAAAAGTGACATCTCTTGAAACTAAAATAGTTTTCTTACATGGGTCATAAAGTCTGTATGCCTTAGATTCAAGGCTATACCCCATAAAGATACATGGATAGGCTCGACGGTCAAGCTTTTTGCGCTTTTCAGCAGGAACATGGACAAACGCCTTACATCCAAAAATTCGTAAATGCGCAACAGTAGGCTTGATTCCACTCCATACTTCTTCAGGTGTCTTTTCCTGTGATTTCACCGGAGAACGATTCATAATATAAACTGCTGCATACACAGCTTCTGCCCAAAAACTGTTTGGGAGCTCAGCCTGAATAAGTAGGCAACGAGCACGGTCCATTATGGTTCGCCCTAAACGTTCTGCGCGTCCGTTTTGCTGGGGGGTGTACGGACAACTTGTTTGGTGGATGATTCCGTTTCTTTTGCAGAAATTGTCAAATCTTCTATTGCAGAATTCTGTTCCATTGTCAGTACGGATGACTTTGAGTTTCTTTCCAGTTTGAGTTTCAGCAAATTGTTTGAAGCACTCAAAATTTTCAGCTACTTCACTTTTTGATTTTAGAAAATGAACAAAACATTTTCGGCTAAAATCGTCCAGAAAAGTGAGAACATATCGAGATCCAGCCATAGAGTCAAGTTCTACCGGGCCAATCAAATCGGAATGTACCAATTCCAAAATATTGCTTGAAATAGATGAACTCAATTCAAACGGTGAACGGTGGCTTTTTCCAGCAATACACACTTCACAGACTTTGGGTTGTCTAGATGGCGAGAATTTTATTCCATGAACAAGCCCATTATTAAGTTCAGACAAGCTTTTGTAATTTAAGTGTGCCATTCGACTATGCCAGAGATCTTGATCACTGCATTGGGCTGAAAATACGGAGCCATTTCTTTGAGATACATCTAGCTTGAACAAATTTTTCACATGACTGGCAGTAGCAATAACATTTCCATTTTCATTGATGACTTTTCCACCATCGTTAGTAAATATCACTGTATTGCCTTTACGAACGATTTGACTAACAGACAATAAATTTACTTTCAATTCTGGCACATAATAAACGTTTTGAACTTCAATATCGGACTGACGACCATCCATGGTAATCGAAAGGTCAACGGAGCCCACAGTTGTCGTATTCATCTTTCCGTCGTTAGCAGTAGAAATAGTGATCGGCGACGATTTCTGAATATTGTTCATCACTTCACAATTAGTCAAATGTTCAGATGCTCCCGAATCAATAAACCATTCTTCCGTATTTTGTGCGGAATACGCGGCGAAAAGCAGTTGTTGGTTTTTGTTCACACTTTGATTCGACTTCTTGTCGGAGTTTCCTTGGTTACGGTTCTTTTTCTTGGGACAGTTTTTCGAAATATGACCGTAGCCGTTACACTCATAACAACGCACTTTTTCAAAAGTCTTGTTCTTGGTACGTCGAGATGAACTGTTACTGGAACCTGTTCCATACATCGCTAAGTTTTCGATCGAATTTGAAGATTCGGCGATCGAAATGTCCTGCAGTAGCTTTGTTTTGATTGAGTCTGCGGTAACTTTTATGCCAGAGCTCTCTATTCCCATAATCATAGGTTCATATTTGATCGGTAAACCAGCAAGGAGAATAGTTCCAATCCATTCATCACTTACAATGAGACCAATTCCGTTCAATTTATGTGCAGTTGTGACGATGGTGTTCACATAATTTTCGACTGAACCACTTTTTTCAAGGGTTGTTGAAATTAAAACTCGAAGAAGGCCTACACGACGGGTCAATCCGGAATCCTCAAATGCTGCTCTGAGGTTGTTCCATGCTTCCTTTGCTGACTTTGCGGTCTGTACATGGACGTAGTTGAGTGGTTCGATTGACAGGATTATTTTCGATTTACACTTAAGGTCCTTCTTGGTGTCCTTTTCGGTTCCCAGTACACAATCCCACAATTCGAGACCTTCTAAAAGCGCCTGCATACCAAACTTCCATGAATCAAAATTTTCTCGGCCTTTCAACCGTTCCACCGGCAAATTTTGAACGGACATGGAGGACGGGTTTGGTTAGATTCTCGAACACGGAAAAAACTCGCGTACACTACGGAGGTGATAGCATGGAGCCCATAACCTGATGGATTAAATGATTCAACACGAGTTTCTTGAAGAATGTGAAATTTATTTTCGACAACTAACAATTGCTCAATGACATGAACATCCGTGATAAAAACGGTGACACACAAGTGAAGTCACAGATTATCATAATATAAAGTAATCATCAAATATAAACATATTCCTTCATTTATGCATGGGATCACCTCTCTCTTTTTTACCACTAATTGAGAATAGTGTATTCTTAAACTAGTTGCAGAATCGGCAAAGAAAGATCTTTCTTTGTTGATTGAAGACAGGAACATCTCACCTTATGTATATAGATCATTTTATGATATGACTTTATTGCTTTCCATTTTATTGAATCAGATGTGCTCTAGCAAACGCTTAATAATAATAATAATTTTGAAATATCTCCGTGATACGGAAATTTCGAGAGCCTTGAAAAAGGAACAGTCTTGTTCCGAAACGTTGGCCTGAAGAAATTCGCTAAGGAGAATTAAATTGTCCAATTCCTGATATTGTTTATTTTATTTAAACTACATAATGGACGAGGAAAACATTAATGTATTAATATATATTAGAACTTATCAAAAATTCAAAAAGTGTAAGAAGTACTTAAAAAATTTCATATTTGTGCTCAAACTCTCATATCAAAAAGGGTCAAAACATCAGGTATGAACCTCTGGATATGAGCCACATATCTTGTACAGGTACTAACTGTAATGGTTCATGGTTGATATATTTCTTCTTATCAAATTTTCCGTTCTTTGAAGACGAAATTCTGTCTGTGTTATGTTTCCATTGCATACCGCAATTACCTGCTTTTTCATTGAATCTGCAGCTTTCTTCTTTGTATAAGGCATGATTATGAAAAAGAAATTGTAGTTCGTTACTTACTTTGGACAAATTTGAGAGTTAATTACATATCGAGCAATTCAAAGATCTGATTCACATGGATGTCATTCCAATATGAAATTGATTATTCCCAATCTGATTTTGATTTATCGCAATTTGAATATGTTAGTTCCCAATTTGAAGTTGAAAAGGTATAGTTATCATTTACGTAATCTGGGACCCAAACTTAGTGGGTACAAATTTTTTCACTTTTCCAATACGAAAGCCAGTGCTGACAACCACAAAACGAAAAATATAACTAAAAACCATGCTATAATGAGTTCATTACAGTACTGTTTTTAGTACTGTAATGAACTCATTACGATACTGAAATAGAAAAACACTTGTATATAACCGGGCAGCAGACATATTATACAAAATCTACCATTTCTGTTGGATTGGCGGTTTGAAGCGATGGAGAACTACCGAAATTTGAATGGTGGTTCCATAACCGCGATATAGACCATATCTCTAAATTGAATAGAATATACCTGATTAATGGATTGCTTATTGTGAGCATCAACATAAATAGGAAGTCACATTTATCATTTGAGGAAGACACAAGAAAACAATCCGTATTAAGAGGGTCTTGCCTCATCATTGTTTTACCTATGTCGTGATTTCATTACGTCAGAAATCAAGAACGGAAAGTTCGATATTAATCGGCTTGATTGTTTTACTCCGTATAATCACCACATCCTGTTACAATTTTCCTCGAATAACTAATAGATTAAATGAGGCGATCCGACCTTCGAATTTTAATGAAACGTCCAATCCTTCGTAGTGAACACTGGAATCATCTCTGCATCCGAGATGCTTCATTATGAATAATTTCATCAACACCCACTACAAGAAAAAATAACTGACGTAATTGGCGATCGTGAATATCTATCGGATCGAATCATATAGATCTCATGCGGTGTTGTCAGATGTCCCCTTCGCACGATTTTTCTGTTGGGCTGAATTTGATTGAAGGCTTTATCAGGGAAACTGTGAAAACTACCGTGAAAGCTTTCAGTGCGCACAGAAAGTTCTAAGCCTACTGAAAGATATCTACGTATCTGCTGCAAAATTTACTGAATGCGACTTCCGACAGTACCTACGCGAGATTATTTGATAAACATGTCGAAACACGAAAAAAAATCATCATTAGGTACTTTCCGAGAAAAAATTTCGAATTACATTCAACAAAACCATTTCATTTCAACGAATCTCATTAAATCTAATATGCAGATCATATTAGGAGTATACATAAGTTCTTGTGTTTTTTTTCAAAAATTGAAGCTTTATTGTGAAAAACCCATGAATTTAGTGATCAAAGTATTGTCCTTACTTTCCAGCAATTGATGAATATCGCGAAAAATGGCCTTATTGCCAGAGGTAACCCAAATAGGAATTATTCGAGATTACTATTCTTTCCTCTTAGATTTCTAAGCACCATTTATTTTGTGGGAATCACATTCTTCGAGTAATATGAAAATATTATCAGGTTTGAAAAAACAGTTCTGCGAAATACGTACGGAATTTCCTACGGCCAAGATTAAAAATAAATTTGCAGTTTTCTGTGTTAAAATTTTATTTCAAGAATGAATAATTCTTCTTCCTTAAATTCCCTCTCTATTTTGAAAGACAATTTCTGGATCTGACAACAGCGATCTTGCGGTCCACGACAAATAAATTATTCATGTTCACTTTACAGGGAGTCCTCACGCTTGATAGTAAAATATAGATAGGTCGTTATATATTTGAATTTTTTATATATGCTCAGGTTCATCTCGAGAACGGTCCCCTTCAAGATTTATTTCATTTGATGAATTATGTGCATGTATAACTTAAACCATTCGAAAATGATTTTGATTACGTGTCTCTCTCATCGTGATGGCCTTTCAATTAGCAAAATTGTTCCGGTTGAAAATGTTGGGATATAATTTTATCAGTTTATGTCTCTTGTGTGTGATGACCAAGGTCTTCCATATGTAAAATCCTGCGTCTACCTTTCTGTTCCAAAACATTGAATGGTTTTCATTTCCTGTATTGCGACTATATTGGTCGTTCATTGAAGAGTTTGCATCAATTTGCAACAAATTAGTTAGATAAATAGATAAAGAGAGATAAATTCGGATTTATTGACCTCATTAGTCTGTTAATAGTTCATGCCACCATTGCCATGAATTTGATTTATTGAAAATATTAGGGTTCGATTGAACTTCTATCAAGGACCATTGTCACTTTCTAGGTCCATGGGGGGGGGTCATTTCGAAGTTGAACATATATATAATATCATTTCGACCATTTCCCTTCATAATTTCAGAAATGATAATAGTCAGGACCAGAGTAGGATAATTTGGGATATTTCCTATATTCTTGATTAGTTCACCCTGCTTAGACGCTGAAATTTTTCTCCACCTCATGAGCATGGTGAAGCAAATGAGAAAAATGCTATGAACTCTCATGCAATGCGATTCATTTCATTGTAAATCGAAAGATCAGAAGTCAATTAACACATTAGACATTAGTATTATTGTAAGGAAGCGAATGGAGCTCAATTTAAATCATATTTTTTTATCAAAAAGTAGGAGAAGATTTTTACCCATGAATTTTTTTTTATGTGAATCATTTTCCAACAATGAGAATTTCAAAAGAAAACACGCAATTTTTTCTCGGATGTAACGTGACTTCGACCACAACCATTTTTCAGTGAATGAATGACATAATGATGGAAAGTTTCAAACAGTTTATACAGAAATCCATCACACTCTTTTTATCAAACGAGGCGACTAAAGCGTTGAACTTGACATTTTTCGTAATATTAATCTACGAGAGTGAATTTTGCAATGGTGCATCCATTGTGTACAAATTGTGATTATTAATATCGCTTCTTCTTCGATGTCGACATCCGTAATTTGTAAATAATACCTCGTTTGTCGGCCTCTCCGTAAAATAATTACGAAAAGGAGAACGCTCAATCTAGTCTCGGGAATTGATGAGGATAGTTCTCAATTTGCACTTGCCAACATATTGTAAGCTATGATTAGCGTTCAAATGGAAGGACTGTGTCGAAATATGTTCGTAGTCGGTGAAAAGAAGATAACCGCATCTCGGGATCATCCTGCTTTGAATTTTCATGATGTTCCAAGGAGATCAAATGGAAACATCTCCCAGGGTCCCAGGGTCAGTCATTCGATATAGGTTGAATATGTCCTGAATTACCATCTGCAATCGGAAATTTCGGTTGATCATGTATGAGTGGTTAAGTGCGGTGTCTGATGCAGCATTTCCGGATTCAATTGATTTCTTGGATCACCTGCAAAAATTTTCCGAAATATTTTCGATGATAATCGAAAAATCAAAAAAGTGACGCCTCTAGGCTTACCTAGTTCTTGTTTCCTGAAAGTTGAAGGTACAAGTAGGGTTAGTCTTTGACTTGTAGATAAATCAATGTGACTCCAGATACGAATGGCTCAAGGATGTTATATTCCAATATACAGGGTGTATATTTATCAGTGCGAAAAATTCTGTTATTCCTTAACATAAAATAGGGTGAGCCCATAGAGACTATAGAAAGGAGTGACGCCAAGGCATTACTAATGATATTGCTATCCTTTATGCTATTTTCGTTCCATTCAGTGAAAACTGACTGAATTCAATTCTCGAATTCATTAATTAGTTGCTGTGTCTCCTCTTTCTGTGGTCTAAGGGTGGGTATTTCATTTTAACTTTTTCTTTGAGCCCCCTGCTTAGTAACAACCCCCAAAGGCACTCAGAAAGAGTTTTTGTTGTGTTCCTCTATAATTGTAAGGGTGGAAAAGCCACCCCTTACTGAACCATGTTTCGCCAGAAACTTTTTCCATATTAAATTTTACATTCTCAACAAATGAGGTCTCTTGCAATTTCTTGCTAAAGTTCACGGTTTTCGAGAAACAGATACTTAATATACGCCTGAATAGTGGTGGCTAGAATAATTTTCTACCTTAAATCTATCCATGCATAAGGTGGATGTCAAGTTGACATTTTCATTGTGAAATGGTACAAATATTAAATAAGTGTAACGAAACGAACAATCTTAAACTTTTCACAAAATACTTGATAAATTCTGATTCGGCAATAATTAGGCAGGGGATCCTCACAAAAAAAAAATTCAAATAAAAGACCAACCCCATTTCTTGACGGAGATTCACTCCTATTTTTTTCCGAAATTTTTCAGATACAGGGTGTTTCACCATACACTGGACAAACATATACAGGGTCTTTCACGAGGAACCTCAACCATATTTATACGGGAAACTACTGAACGTATTTTCATGAAATTCAGCACTTATAAGTATTTCACGATGTTGATGAAATCTGAAATATTTTCAAGGCATGAGCATCTCCGGTTTTTCCGGAAATGAAATCAACTTCAAATTTTCAAATTAGAACACCATTTTTTTATTGCAGAAATAGATTCCTTAGAAAATTTCAAGTTATTTTGATGTGACATTTTTCAGTTTTGGTTGAAAAATTCTCTCTGAGCGGGAAAATTCGAAAAAAAAATCGAAAATAGAGCTCCGCTGAAACAAGAAGTGAAGAAATTGCTTTCAAAGTTAGGGATGACAAAATCGTGAAAAATCAATTTTTTCAAATTAGAACCCCATTTTTTTATGGCAGATATTGAATCTACGTTAAAAAATAATGTGAGTGTATGCCCTAAAATGGATATTTTCTGAGTTAATATCCACTTTAGGGCAAGGGTGTGATGCATACACTCACATTATTTTTAAACGTAGATTCAATATCTTCCATAAAAAAATGGGGTTCTAATTTGAAAAAATTGATTTTTCACGATTTTGTCATCCCTAACTTTGAAAGCGATTTTTTCACCCCCTGTATCATGAATCGCGATTTCGATTCTTAAAGTGGATACATCAATCTTACATCTTGAAAAATCCCAAAAATGAAAATTCTCCATCCAAAAATCTCGAAGTTATTCTTGTTTCAGCGGAGCTCTATTTTCGATTTGTTTTTCGAATTTTCCCGCTCAGAGAGAATTTTCCAACCAAAACTGAAAAATGTTACATCAAAATAACTTGAAATTTTCTAAGGAATCTATTTCTGCAATAAAAAAATGGTGTTCTAATTTGAAAAACGGAAGTTGACGTCATTTCCGGAAAAACCGGAGGTGCTCATGCCTTGAAAATATTTTAGATATCATCAGCATCGTGAAATACTTATAAGTGCTGAATTTCATGAAAATACGTTCAGTAGTTTCCCGTATAAATATGGGTGAGGTTCCTCGTGAAAGACCCTGTATAGCCGTGTAGATAACACCGAGAACGTCATTTTTGCCTTGTGACATATAGGTACCCCGTTTTCGGCGCTAGCCGAGATACAGGTTGTTTAATGTCTACTTTGAGCAATATTTTGTGAACTGTGATGATTTATGCGTGGATATTTGAAATAACGGTTTCTGGTCTCAGCTTGGTATTTTTGAGAGCTCAATTGAATTGTGGTGTAGAATTTTGCAAAAAAAATACTGAATGTCGGAAACCCTGCAAACTTGGAATTTTTTTTCTCGGTTGCCAATTTGGAAAAAATAATCTCAATATACTCGATTTTCTAAGATTTTCCTGAAGAAATTTTTTCAAAATTCGAACTCAACTTTTTTTTTACATGTCTTCATTGAAAAAAAAAGTTCGCCCAAAATTTTTGGAATTTTTCATGGTTGAACTATCTTTGATTCTGAATACTTGGGTGCAAACAGAATTAAAAAATATCAATTGATTTTCTTTTTGTAGCCTTCCAAAGATTACGCTAGGAATACTTTCAAAATTTTCATTTGGGAAACTGGAGGCCGTACGAAGGCCAATAGATAGTTCAACCATGAAAAATTTTAACAATTTCGGCCAAAATTTTTTTTCACTGAAGACATGTGAAAAATAAGTTGAGTTCGAATTTTGAAACAATTTTTTCACGGAAAATATTGGAAAATCGAGTACGTTGAGAATATGTTTTCAAATTGGCAACCAAGAAAAAAAAATCCAACTTTGCAGGTTTTCCGCCAGTTCGATTTTTTTTTGAAGATGTGACCAGGAACCGTTTTTTGAAATATCACGCATAACTTACCACAGTTCACAGAATATTGCTCAAAGTTGACATTAAACACCCTGTATCTCGCTTACGCGTCGTAAAGGGGGTATATGTCATAAGGCAAAAATGACTTTCTCGGTGTCAACTACACAGCTATATATTTTGTCCAGTAGTTTTCCATTGAATTCGAATACATATCGACTCAGCTCTTCGTGAAAGACCCACCTTGTATAATGCATACTTCTCTGTTCAAGGCATATTTTTGTGCCTTCCAACTAATAATCTCATTTTATAACCCTTTATTGATCCGCAATTTTTTTATTACAGTAACATGCACAGTACGTCCCTGTATTCAATAAAAGAGGCAACTAGACCAAGGTTGCTTTACACTTTCACGGTTGCTTAGATAATGACTGCACGTATTTATGGGAAACATCCGCACTTTTGGAATAAGTATACTTGAAATAATCACCAGTTTACCTGATGAGTGCTATTGTTTTTGTAATGAAGATTGAGCTATTTGTAATGAATAAAGAATAAAAAATATCAGCAAGGCTTCGATGAATCATTATTTTGCTCTGAATGAACATCCACATATTAGGAAAGTTCCTAAATTGTGAAATGGATCACCGAGTACTACTTAACTTAAAATATTGATGGAGAATTCCCATTTCCTCTTTAATCCACAGCATGTATCATTTTATTATTCACGCAAAAACTAGAAAGAAATTGCAAAAGAATATCCTTCAATAGATATAAAAATGACGAAGGGTTCTACTTTCATTCATGATATTTTAAATCTACAGAAAGTTTAAAAAAAGCATCAACACAAAATTCTTCATAAATTGATCGTGAAATAGCAATGACTATTTTTGGTAAAAGACTATAGTAGATTCAAGATAGGATCTTGAAAGGAGAATAATAATCTTCCTTTCACTCTTCCTATGCTCTAAAAAAGCAATTGAAAAAATACAAACCATAATTGGTGTGAATTGAATTATTGAACCTGATTACTTGCAGATGAAAACAAAGCCAAGAATTATACTTACAAATGATTCAATTACATATGTGATTTCTTGATATTGTATTATTCATTTTTAAAATTATTAAATTTATGGCTATAAAGTTTCAAAATTTCAAGATTTCGAAGTTTGCAATACCGCTTCATTTGATTCCCACACTCTAACATCTCCCAGACCTGATCTTCAAGTTCACCTTCCTAAGAAATCATTATTTTGTCATTTCAATATCGACGACTACACGTAAAACCATAATTGCTGCATTTATAGAGCACGATTATGCCATAATTCCGTGCTTTCCGAGAAAAATATGATCTTAATAACCGAAGGAACAGTATTATCTTTGATGTATGTATAAGAGGAAATTATATCACTATGACCCGGATTTGAATTATTATATACAATTTTATGAATCAGTTACAATTTATTCACATGTCACTGAAATACTGAGAAAATTTTATTATAGGAATTTTTTGAGGTAAGTATTGGAGATTCATTGCATGGTAAGGAAATACCAGAACACTTTGATTGCTACTTAAATATTGAGATAGAGAAATAAAATCAAATATTTCAAATCGGGAATGATTTTATTGCAAACGCAAGAGTAACTCGCAAAAACACTAAGAGTCAATCAACCAGCCAATTGCTATCATGTAAAAGCAACGAGAATGATGCGAATGGTAGGAAATTGGGTGCTGTATGACGTGGGTTCATTACGATGAACCAAAACGTCAGGCAACCTATGAATATCGATATGATGCTGAATATTCATGGCGAGAAGATAAGGCTGGTTTTTTGGCGGAACCAACTGGGTGTGGGGTATTATTAGCGCTGATACAAAACAGAAAGATCATAATGGAGGATTTTAGTCGAGCGTTGCTGAAAAAACGGCTGCAATAGGCCGACAGACACTATGAAGTTATTTTGCAGCATGATAACGCTCGGCCACAGGTTGCGCCCGTTGAAAGTAATGGCTAGTGACCGACAATACTTTGAATATTGCGTGTATGGGTGATTTTTTCCAATGCTTCAATTTCCGAATTTGTCATTGGAGATGACGAGAACAGAGCACTTTCCAAAAAGATGGGAAACTGCCGAAGTGATTGTTTTCAATAAACCAGGCAAAGACAAAAAGTTCCCACAGAACTATAGACCAAAAAGCCTGCTCACATCCCCAGGAAAAATTGTGGAGAGAGTCTTAGCCAGACGACTTAATGCGCAACTGACTCGATGGTGTGAGTGCGATTGTTAGTAGACCGAATGAAACAGAAGATGGTCGAATGTTCCGTTTATTACCTATAGTCTTGGAGAAATGAATGTATTCCATATTAGGATACTATTTCATATTTGAAGACTTTCCTCTACTAGATGTAACCAGAGCTTTTGATAGAGATGGCATGAAGCTTGATGACCGTAGGTTATTCAGTTATGCAGAATAATAAGAAATTATTTGAGGGACAAGAACTTTTGTATGAAAATAGATGATGTTCATTCCACACTCAGATATTTAGAAGCAAGAGTTTCTTAAGGATCTATACTAGGACCGCTACTCTATAACTGAGTATAACATATACATACACGATATACCAAGAAATCCAAGATGCCTGCTTGATTTATACGCAGACGATACAGGCATAGCAATTAGGCACAGAAATACAAAATTAATCCACAAAAGACTTCAAGAAGCTGCAGATGATATCAGTGAATGGTGTAACAGATGGAAAATCAAAATCAATGGAGAAGAGAGTCAAGCAATATCTACTCCTTCGAAAGAGAAGACTGAAGATGGAATCGAAGATATCCATAGACAAAGGACTAACGTGGAAACAGCTCATTAATTATGCAGTGGATAAAACGAATGTAACAATGAGAAGAGAATGAAAGATTATAGGCAGAAGAAGCCAAATGAACAGAAACACGAAATTGAGGATCATAAAAGCAGTCGACAGACCGCAGCTAACATATGAATCAACACCATGGGGCTTTGCAGCGAGAACGCATATAAAGAGGATACAAAGTACAGAAAACAAATTTCTGAGATGGGCATTAGACGCCCCCTGGTTTGTTAGGAATGCAAAAATCCAGAAAGACATAAAATGGGAGTCCATTACTAAATTCATCAAACGCAAAGCTGCAAATGCCTATAAAAGAGCTTGTGAACATCAAAATGACGACCGTAGATGTTTGGTTGACTATGAACCCTCTGAAGATGAAAAAACAGCGAGAATTTACCGCAAGAGACCTAGAGACCAATTGCGAAAATGAGGATATAGAACTCCACACTCAGTGAGAGATATACAATTGAAGGATGAACACAAACACTCAGCATAAACAATGCGAAAGAGAAAATAACAGATAAGATGATGAAAGGTTTATAGGCTTATGCCCGGAACCAACCGCAGAAGAGGTGTTTAGTCGGTAAGAATCCGACACTACCCAGAAAGACTACTACTACTAAGAAAAATTACGAAAATTCAATCGAGTGGTCCATATTCTATCTCTTTCGAAAATAAATCATATTCGAATTGAGATCAATCGTGGGTCGGAAGAAAACAGAAATGATCGAAAAATGTGGCGTGTGTATAGAGCTTCGGCTGGTCCGAATCAGAGAGGTGAGCGGCTTCTTGAGCTTGTAACCAGAAATTGGGTAATTGATTAGAACCACCGGTCGTTGCTTGTGAAACATGAACTGTGTTAGCATGAAACTCGCTGTGAAGGTGTATAATTACGAGTTCAACCATAATTTGATTCAATATTTCAAACTTTTTTCCTTTTCGTTCGTGACACTGTCAAATTTTTTCAGGAGGTTGAAAAAACAATTTAGTGAAATTTTTGGAAGATAATATCAACCATTAAAATGCTATAATCGGTACGAATAAATCTTCTTTAACAAGGTGAACGCGATTATGAACTAGTTCAAATATTTCTCACACAATAATTCTCTCAGCACTTACACACAACGTTGATGGATTTTGAAATGGAATTTGTGCTTGATGGATCTCATGACTGTCTTGTTGTATTCTTTGCTCATACACGAATATTCAAAACCTTTGACCACTTTCGTTTATACATTTTGTCCCGACAAAAGTCTCAGTAATATTTAACAACCGATAGAATATCTGAATTAGTGATTTTATAGGAGCAAGAGTATCTGAGGGTGATATCATTATTTTTCTTCGTAGTTCAACGCAATCATATAAAAATAGGGTTCTAATTTGAGAGCCACAAATTATAGTCCATTTTCGATCAAATTTTTAGGCACAAAATTTAAAACACCCTGTAATGATATTTATGAAATTAAAAAGGTGCATAACCTTTCCACATCCTTCCACTTTGTCGTTATAGGAACGGTTTACGCTCAGGATGTTGAGGATAAGAAGAATGAACATAATGCTGACTATGTGTGTTTTACATTTTTTTCGGTTTTTTTTGTTTGAAAACTATTTGAATGAACACAATGGTTTTAACAGATATGTTTCGGCATTGAATGAGTATTCAATGCAATCATATCAAAAACGAAAAAAACATTGAAAAAATTCATTCTCACTCCTTGTATAACCGGAAGTGCTCGGTCCCAAAAACATTTAAGCTCAGTAGAGAATTTCGAACAATATTATGATCCCAATTTTCAGATTTCAAATACATATGTCCAGTTCGCCAGAAACGTCTAATAGGCACTCGAACTAGGGACACTCTGTATAGTATATCCTATTTCAATGATAAGGAGTTTCATACGCCATTCTCATCACAATCAGTAAAGAATTCGAGTAGAATATTGAAAAACATTTTCATGTCGATAGCATTTTAAATTCTGGGATTTTTTGTGGGGCCCTTCTATAGGTGGATACACGGGTACACCTAGCCGTTATTACAACCTATTTTCATGACTGAATTTGAACACGAATTCGCCATCAGAGAGCTCAAGCATTTTTGGCTCTCAATTCCAAAATTACAGGTGAAATGTCATAGGAACAAGCGCGCAAAATGGTCCATCGATGGAAAGGTCCAGACTGGGTAACACCTACAAGGCTCGTTAAATCCCTAGTTTTGGTGCGATTCTGAGATGATTTTCTAGTTTGAAATCTGGTTATACCGTGTGTTTCCAAATTCAAGCGGAACAATTCAGGAGGTGATTGCTCGTATGAAATTAGGATGAATCTTCATGAAAACAAAATTTCCCCACCCCACCCATTCCGAGATATCACTCTCAAGATTATTCTTGTTCTAAAATTTCAGTAGACCAGTAAATCTTGAAACTATAATCACGGGTATTTTATCAATTTTCCTGCTACATTATACACTTCATTTCATATCAAAACCTTTTTTTTTCGAGATGAAGTTTCATGAAATAAATTAAAAACTTGAAATCCTTGTTTCATTTAAAACAATTTTCATATTTGAATTTTCTTTCCAAATTCAATAGCTGAAGAGATAAAAAATTAAAACTCAATTTTAGTCACCACCTTTTGAGGGTGATATCTCGGAGAGGGGAGGGCTGAGGGCATCTTAATTTCATACAAGCAACCACCTCCTGAATTTTTCCGCATGAATTCAGAAACATTCTGTATAGTGTGAGTGTTTTTACGTCCTTGCAAATTCATGATGAGAGGTTATTAGCTGCTTTATATGGAAGGAATAATGGAAATGACATCAATTCTGATGATTTCAAGAAAAACCGAACATCTTCACGAGCATTCAAACAATAATACATCGAATATCATCCTAACATATGAAGGCACTCTTCATAGTCCTTCAACGATGTAGTAATTTCCTCATTACACAATAATTCCACATCATGTTTCTTTTTTTAGTAAATTCTACGCCACAATGCATCATACCGCGGCCCGCGCTCTTTCAATCCCTTTCAACGAGAATAAAAACCGTCGTATCCGCATTGAAGAAATCATGCAAATCGTGTAAAAATCAATTACCCACATCCCGCTCGCGGCACCGCACGTAATAGGTGTTAATTCGAGCGATATGCTCTCGTAAAACGCAGGCCTTGATTTAAATTTATAACTTTGAAGAAATGAATCAATACAAATTAATCAAATCATATTCATGAAGATGAGCTCGCTTCAAGGTTGAACTAGAACAGGACGGTATTTAGAAATTTCGTACTGGTCGTTTTTATGGGAGAAATGGAGCTCAATCTGAAGCGATCAATCGTCGGGATACCTACATACGAGGATGTATCGATATCTAGTTGGCCTAGACCAGTTCCATGCATAAACAAAATATTGCGATACCATATCAACGAACAATAACTTATTAGAAGTGTCAGTGTAGAGTTCGACGTCAAAAAAGTAAACCAGAGTTACGCAATAAATTGAAAAAAAAAAGATATTCACCGAAATTGTAAAAATCGAAAAGTTGGAGTACCGAGGCATCATCAAGTAGGTACCTGTATTTAAAAGGGTTAAGAGGTAAGCAGATTTACGAAGATATGCCTTGGTGATCAATGTCCTTCGTATGCGACCGTGAAAAATTGGACTGCAAGCTTCAAAAGAAGTGAATTTTCCATTGAAGATGATGACCGATCGGGATGGTCAGTTTCTGTGTCAGTTCCCGAAAATATCGATGCAGTTTATGACATGATTTTATCAGACCTTCAAATTGGGCTAAAACTGATATCTGAAGCACCGAAGATTTCATACGAACGCGTTCATCATATAGTTCAGGTCGATTTGGACATGAGAAAAATTTCTGCAAAATGGATCCCCAAATGTTTGAATTTTGACCAAAAGCGTGCAAGGGTAGAAGCATCGCGTTTGATCTGTGCTCGATTTGAAAACGATGTAGACTTCTTGAACCGAATTGTTACTATGGATGAGACTTGGGTACATTTTTACGATCCAGAAACAAAGCAACAATCGATGGAATGGCGACACTCTGGTTCTCCAAGACCTAAGAAATTTCGTGTCCAAAAATCTGCTGAAAAAAGTTCTTGCTTCAGTTTTTTGGGATTGCCATGGAGTCATCATGATTGAGTTTTTGGATAAGGGCAGAAAAATAACTGGAGATTTCTATTCGACATTACTGACCACTCTACGGGCAGAAATTAAAGAGAAAAGACACGGAAAGCTATCCAAAGGTGTTTTGTTTTCACTGGACAACGCCCCAGTACACAAATCTCGTGTTGCCATGCAAGAAATTCGTTATTTAGGATTAGAATTACTAGAACACCCCCCTAATCCACCAGATTTGGCTCCGTCCGACTATCATCTCTTTCCTCAACTGAAAAAAAGTTTAATAGGTCGTAAATTTTCTTCCAACGAGCTGTGGAGGATTAGTTTGCAGAGCAAGAAGAAAAATTTTTTTAAAGGTCTAGAGACGTTGCAGGTTCGCTGTAATAAATGTATTTAATTAAGAGGAGAATATGTTGAGTAATAAAATATTTTGACATTGAAATTTTGTTAAGTTCTATAGTAGGCTAAGAATTTTTCAATATATCCTCGTACAACCACCTACCTAGATACCGGGTGTTTTTTTTAGAGTTATAGAAATTTCGATAGGGATAACTGTGAATTGACAGAATGTAGAAGCCATGTTGTTTTGACATTTCTGTTTAGTATTGACAAATTATCATGGAAAGACTCACGCCGCAACAACGTTTAAAAATCGTTCAGTGTTCTTTATATTCGCCAGACTCATAGAGCACTTCGTGAAATTTATGGTTCACATAATCCCATAATCGTCCATCGAAGCAGCTTATTCGTCGAACTATCGATAGATTTCGGACAACATTTTCTATACTCGATGCAACAACAACAACAAGACAAAGAACTGTACGTACAGAGGGAAATATCGCTGCTGTAAGTGATAGTGTTAATGAAGATCAAGTTTTGTCTATTTCTTGGTCTGGTCGAATGCGGTTCCTCAAAGGTAGTCGTGGTGGACATATACCTACCGAAAATTAGTTTCAAAACATAAATACCATAAAAATAACCTTTCAAATGTAAAATAGGGCTTCAGTCTTAATTTAAATGTGTGTTTTATTTCAATTTAAAGTTCTATCACTCGAAAAAAAACACCCTATATATCTGGAGGTGCAGGCGGAACTATTCGTACTGTACTATCCAACATCTGGAAACAGACAAATGAGTGACAGAATTGGCGGGAAGAGTGAAGCTGCTCAATCATTGAGACCAACATTTGTGACCATTTTATGCGCAAAATTCTCACACACATTTGGGAGAATTGATAACGTTCTCGTTCCAAGAAACATCTCTCAAAAAGAACGGTTTTCGAAGGAACTATCTCTTGAGATTCGATAATAGGCGAATCACTTTTCTCTACAAATAGTAACAACATACATATCAAATCTTCAGGTAGTTTGTTGTGGAAAATGGATGAGGATCTTCTATTCCAAATCCAGTTTCATTATATCGAAGGATTGTGAACCTCATAACCGTTCTTCGAATATTATTTGGATGAAAGCGAACATTATCGTAGATTATAATATGTTCGTGAAGCCACTCTCATCAATTTGTATTACAAGCTATACAAGTCGAGTTTTTCTGTCAATAACTCAATTTTATTGAGCATAAAGGTCGGTATTCTTAATGAGAAATTTTTCTCAATAAAATATCAGGCTACATGTGGGTGTTCAGACCTCTGAAAACCGTTATTCATACCAAATTCGGACTAAATCAACGGTTGTGAAAAAACTATGAACCAGTCGAAAGATTTGTGGATGAACCGTTGAATATACCATACCGTGTTCATGACGAATTTTCGCTCAGTTTCCAATAGTAATCGATAATTCACATCAACGCAAGAGCCAATCCCCTTTTTATTAGCATTTTAATTGAAAACTTTATGTGTTTTACCTAGGTAAAAAGATTTTGACCTGAAAGTTGTACTCTCTACTCCGTAGGTCATCCATCCTCTATGGGATTTGATTAATGTTATGAACAATGATGGGTAATCATAACTCATTATCACATTTCTCTTGAGCTCACCTTGTTGTTCCTCGTTATATGCTGATTATATCTTTACCTACATGGAAAATCTATAATTGATGGAATGGTATTAATAATTCATACTAGTAAATTTCTCGGAGCTGTTAACAATTTATAAGAAACTTAATCTCAAGAGTCTCCGGTCCTGACATTTTCGAACAGAATGTTGCTTTAATACGTGTCATTTATCACCTCTTCGTTGAACTTTAACTGACATATGAACTTTGTAATCGAATTAGTCGCACATATCTTGGAAATAAGGGCGATGATATTTTGGGATGTCTTTTTTTCAGCGTTCTTAAGAATTTCTTTCTCCAATATTTCCACAGAAGAGGAAATCTTTCTATATTTGTTGTAGAAAAAGAGTTATTACAATCTGTTGAAAATTAAACTTTGCACTACATAATGCAGGTAACTTTACCGATATGGTTCTCATATCAGCAAGACCAATGTTTATAAACAATGACGCAACTTATTACACTTAAATCCAAAATGGTATCGTGCTTCTACAGAATCGAAAGATATGGTTTTAGCGCTCAAAAAAAGGTGAAGTTGATAAGTTTTATACTTTTTTGCACACTACACACGTAGCGCAGGTATTATGTTGAAAATTTAGATTCATATTTACCTTAGGGCTATAACCCTAATCGAACTGAGTTCAACGCAGTATCCAGATCCCATCCCCCATGAAAGAGAGCTTGTCCGGGGAGACAGTCAGATTTTAGGAGAAGTTTACACTAGTCATGGCAGTTTCAAAGCAATGTTTGGTTTATGGTTGGGGGCCTTTATTGAGAGTCTACAGGGTGATTTGTCCGATTCGACCGATTTTTCTTTTATTCATAACTTTGGTATGGCTCGATCAATATTAATGAAATTTTTATTGTAAAACAATTTGATTGTCTACTTTCAATAATTGTAACACTTTTTCAAAAACAATGGGTGGGAATTATGATAGGTTCAGATTAAATTTGCAGGTTGAAAAAACACCATGTACATTCGGTTTTCAAAAATTCGCTACCTGCTTCAGATTCTTTCATAAGTTTACATTACTGGAGCGTTTTTATTTTTTTGGCACACGTCCAGTTTTCATAGAAATAATTTTTGAAGATGAAAAATATCGTTGTTTCCCTCCGAGGTAGTGAAAATATTCTGAACTAGATAGAAAATCTGTATCATCCAATGATACAAAGCTCTTCCGAATGTATGAAAAATAGTTTTTATCAAATTGAGAATTTTCCATGAAACTTGAATCTCAATTTAAATCAAGGTACTTTAGGACTCAGGAAGATCTTTATATCACTGGACGATACAGCTTTACTATCCAGTTCAGAATAACCTCACTGCCTTGGAGCGAAATAACGATATTGTTTATCTTTATAAAATAAATGTTTTCTAGAAAAACTGGACGTGTGCAAAAAAAAAATAAAAACACTGCAGTAATGTGAACTTATGGTAGAATCTGAAGCAGGTAGCGAATATTTGAAAACGGAATGAACATGATGTTTTTTCAACCTGCAAATTCAACCTGAACTTATCATTATTCCCACTCTGTATTTTTGAAAAATTGTTGGAATTATTGAAAGAGAATCCTATTGTTCTACACTGAAAATTTCATCAATATTGATCGAGTCATAACAAAGTTAATAATTAGAGGGAAATCGGTCAAAAACAAATCACCCTGAAGGTGTAGACTCTCAATAGGCCTTCAACCATAAACCAAACATTGTATCGAAACTGCCTTGACTAGTGTAAACTTCTGCTAAAATCTGACCGTCTCCTCCGGAATCACCCTGTATATAGTTTATAGTTTGGTAAGGAGGTTACATTCCACTGCAACCATGAGGTCTGTTGTGCCCTCATCATCAGAGCTCCAGTATCTGATGGGAAAGCTTCAAGGAGGGTAGATACAGGTATACTCCATTCACAATTATAAAATCACAACTCTGGCCTTGGAAATTTGACACATTTCACACTGTATCGAAGATATGACGTTTTTCAAAATATTTTTATGTTCCAAGTCAACACTATGTTGCCCTTTCTACATTCTTAGCGTATTTCTCAGAATGTATATTTCATTTTGGAGAACGAAACAGAAAATTGTGAACAATATTCTGCATGTAAATGAGTTTTTGGATTGATGTTTGTGAAGATTTATCGATGTGCTTTGTTTTCATCATAATATTGTATGTGATATGATTGGGAGTGTGCATTATATTTCTAATACAGTGAAACCTGGTTAATTGGGATCTCAAGGGACCAAAGTTTTCGTACCATTCAAAGAGGTTCTCATTTATCCAGTTTTCCAATTAAAAAGGTTTGAAATCATAGTGGTCTCATTTACAGAGGCTCCACTTATAGAGGTCGAAATGTACTGTTATTCCATTTATAGTGGGGTTGGGGTGGAAATGTGTTTAAAAATCACTGTTTTGGATATGTAGATATTTATTCAATACATACAATATACGTATATACCTACATACATAGTAAAGTTCATTACTTAAAGTGATCTGTAATTACAAAGAAAGATTTAACGACATGCAGACAATTTTTTTAAATTCCGGGAAAAGTTACACACCGTGCAGGAATTTCAAAAAATTGTCTGCATGTCGTTAAATCTTTCTTTCTAATTGATTCACAGAAGTAAAATTCATTTATAAGTAATCTGTAATGTTCGTTTGAATTTTTTTGGTAGTTGCTGAAACCTGTTTCTCGATGGAATAGATTTGATCAAAAATAGAATGATGAACACTTATCTGACATCTCAAACTTGTGTAAAATTTCTAAAGCTTTCATCTCCTCACGCTTTGAAATTTTGAGTCTCTTCAGATGCCGATAACGTGCTATATTTCCTTTTGGACATTTTGTACGCTTTAACTCCCTTGTTTGGAGTCCAAACCGGATATGATACTGGCGAACAAACCACGTGCGAAAGAAATCGAAATGTTTGCGAACAAACGTTTCGAATCTTGCGGAAACCAGATAAAATGTCTCACTTATACAGGGAATTGCGCTGCGAAGTCCCAATTGTAGAGGTAAATGTCAGAAAAATACTACAAAACGAATTTCATTTAACCAGGTTCGAAAAGTCCCATTAACAGAGGTAATTCGATGAAAAAATGCCGGGACCTCATTGGAATTATCAATAAAAGAGGTTTCCCATTTATCCAGGTCCCAATTAATCAGGTTTCACTGTATTTCATTATATTTCTCATATTTCTTCATTTCAAATAAATAACAGTTTTATTCATTAATCACAAAGAAAATAAACATAATAACTGAATTAACGAATTTGTTTACAGAAAAACTAATAATTTCAATTCAATAGTAATTGAGTTCTGGTAATTTTTGGTTATGAATTAATAAGCAAGATTGTCAATTCCTGAAAGCTTTATAGATAAGTATACATTTCATTTATTCGATCTTATGAACAAGGAGTGAAATAGCCTGACTGTATAGTAATTTATTAGTTTGAAAATATTCATTCATTACTACCACAGTAGGTTTGTACAAATAAAATGGAAAAGGTCAGACATTTGCTTCACATTTATCATTCAGCTGTTCTAAAATAAGACACAAACCCCTGGAATATGGAAAAAACCGATGTATTCTGGTTCAATGTAGCCTATTTCTACTTTCGGCAAAGGATTGATAGGAATGAAAGCTCCAGAAACACATTTCAATTCATCGGAATCTGAATTCAACTACCGTTGAATGCAATATAGTCATATTTCTTCTTTTTTACAGCTTTTTCGACAGGTTTTTTTTTTCGAAACGTGAAAACGATCAACAATAATCATTTAGAGACCGATGATGGCCATCCAGAATACGTTTAGGTACTTACGAAAACCGTGCAATTTCATTCTGCAAGTTTTTTCCCCATAATTCCTCGAAAATCCTACCTGAACCGTATTTTCCGGTCGCTTTCGTTAGAATATCGTATAAGGAAGCCAGATACCTAAAAAAAACTTCGTTATCAAGTGTAGAAAGGTCGATTAGTACTTACTTTCGCTTTATTTATGCTTATAAATCGATTTTTGGTCTCATATCGACAGAAAACTTCTTCTGGACGACGAAGAACGGAAAAATAGGCGATTTCCTATCGATATTTCGCCCCAAAATCGCCGATCGATTCGAACTAACAAAATGTGGAATATTTTTGATACTTTTACTTTGATGTACTGGCAACGTCGTTTTGTCATTAACGATATTCTCTGTACGCGCACAGACTTTTCATCAGGTGCACCAACTCCTGAAAACGAAACCATGACCTCCTATGTGATTAAATAAAAGTGAATGGAGTATAGGTACAGACCTCTCTTTTTTATACAGTCGAAAACACCGTTAAATTTTTTTATCTCCTTTCCGTAGTCCTAATAGACAACTCACCCTATATAAATCAATTCGTCCACATTTGGTCTAGTTTGCCTGGACTAAGTCATATTCTGAGAAATAATTCGTTCATCTCTGACGTTACCTCTGTCATTTCCTCATAAAAACAATGATCAAGCCACGAGTGTCACGGGTGGTTTTTTCCACTGGAATAGCACCATGTAAGTGTAATCACCTTTTTCACATGATGAATTCTAGTCTGAAATGATTATCTGCAAGGAGAATCCACTGTTTCTATTTTTTGTTATCCTGATATTATTCCCCAATCTGTATCACAGCGGAATCAGAATATTTTGATGAAATTAATGCATATAAGAAGAAAGCAATGTGGTTGGTCTTGCTTTTCGTCTCTAGAATCATGATTCCTGTTGCTGGAGGAGTCCAAGTAAGAATCCTTCATGAAGTACAGTACACAAAAAACCTTAAAGTTCTAATTTTAATTTTTTCCAAATTTCAGATGACTTATTATACGATCATAAACGACGTTGAAGGAATATGTTTCATCAAGGAACTTAGTAACAATAATTGGACTTATAACCAAATCAAGACTATATCAATGAGCTATGGGTGAATATTTTTCCAGGATCCTTATCAGTCTGGTCAATGTGGCTTTCAATTCAGTAGATGGTTTAATTCCCTGGATTTTGGCTTTTTCAGGTCGGAATTAACAGGAACCCTGGCAAGATGTGAATATTTCGATTACGATTATAAATTATTTGAGAATGTCACCTATAAGGAGGCATTGAAAATCAAAAGGGAAGCCGGTTTACAAAAAACTAAAACTTGTTACCAGGGAAGTATTCTATTGAGCAGTCATTCCAGCAGATACCACAGCGTGGTAAGTGAAAGATATTGTTTTCGACAATATTCTTAGGGATATATGAAAAAGAAAAGCCTTCTGATATTTAAAATTCAAAGTAGAAGCGTACATTGCGTTTCACCAAGTCTGGCAACATTTGCATCCACTGAAACTTTTATTTTTGAAGATATGTTATTCTTATTATTTCTTGAAATTAAAACAGAACGGAAGTTTCATATTCTTTACTTATGAATAAGAGAAAGAATTATCTGCATGCAGACAAGGTTCTTGAAACTTCGGAAAATTTTACACTCTCAGCAGGAACAGAACCTGCGTTTTTTGTTTGCCGGACAATTGATTCAACCCTAAGCTATCGGTGTGTCCTTTATCTGGAATATTATTTAAGGTCCACCTTTTCACCTACAAACGATCTCACAGCAGTCCCAGCATAAAATCAAGCTTCGATAAACAAATCCACTTCTGGATTTTTTGGACATTTACGATCGTTATGTGAACAATGGAACATTTGCCTATACCGGGAAAATTCATAGCAAAACTCAAGCTCGGTATGAAAAGTGGAATTTCCCCTCCTTATGAAATTACACTGCGCAAAAAAATTAACGCACATTCTGAAAATCTCAATTTGAATGAAAGTTAACTCTACATTGAGTTTATAACTTTTTTTTTATTTTCTCTCGGGAAGGTTTTGAACGAAACAAGACACATTAAATGGAAGAAAAATTCAGGATTTCACCGAATCTTATGTGAAAGAAGAGAAATGAACAATTTTCAAAAAACTGAAATGCTGATAAGTGATTAAATACTTGGTATTTCCACCCCTTGCGTTAATTACAGCTCGGCAACGACGGTTCCTATTCAAAATGAGTGATCTTAAAATGTTCTGATCTAATCCTTCCCAGATTTCTCTGAGTTGGATTCCTAAGTCATTAAGAGTAGCTGGATCATTTTCTGAACTTCTCAGCCTTCTATTGAGGTTGTCCCAAACCTGCTCAATCGGATTGAGATCTGGACTTCTTGCTGGCCATTCCATTCGAGAGATTTCAACCTCTTCAAGGTACTCCTGAACGATGCGCGCACAATGGGGGCTGGCATTATCGTCCATAAAAATGAAATGTTCACCAATGTATTGGGCAAATGGCAATACATGCTCTTCAAGAATGTTCCTTATATACTTATCAGCATTCATAGCTCCCAAAGATATTCCACCCCATACCATAATCGATCCTCCCCCGAAACCAGTAGTATTCAGGAAATTGACTGAGCACTGAGCATCTTTCATGTGGACGTCTGTATACAAGGGAACGTCGATGACAATGCTAGAGGCAGAATCTAGACTCATCTGTGGAGACAACTCTTTCCCAATCGGCCTCTTCCCAATGGATATGCTCTCTCGCAAAATCCAAACGCGCCCTTCGATGGGCTGGGGTAAGAGCTGGGCCTCTTGCCGCGACACGAGGCCTTAAATCATATTCTCTGAGGCGATTTCTTATTGTCTGAGTGCTAATTTGCACCTCATTCGTTTGCTCCAGCTGATTTTGAAGGAGGCGAGCGGTGGCAAATCGTTGTCTCAACGGAGAAACTCTCAAGTAACGTTCTTGAATGGCAGTTGTTACCCGCGGTCTACCCTGTCCTGGTCTTCAGACATTCATACCTGTCTCCCTGAATCACTGCAACATTCTGGACATACTTGTTTGGGAAACTCCAAACCTTTCTGCAATTCTTGTGTATGTCCACCCTTCTTCTCGCAAAACTACCCCATGGGCACATTCCTCTTGGGTCAAATCGCGTGTTTCGCGTTGCATAGCGATCGACTGTAGAAAATCAAACGAAAGGAAAACTATTGATCACTAGAATTGATCGAGAACAACTGATTTTAGAATGGAGTCAATACATTCAAAATCTGATAATATCATCATTTTTTATTCCTGCTGGGAGAAAACATCTGTATTGAAGAAAAACGATGAAAGTGGATAACAAATGCATGCATAATTCTGATAAAAATAATTATCATTGAGAACACCTTCAGTTGTAGAATAAATTTGAGATTTCCATAATGTGCGTTAATTTTTTTGCGCAGTGTATATAGCCACTACTTTTTGATGGATTTTCCACAAATTTTCTGTATATAAACAGAGCCTAATTCCAAAGAGTGGTATTAAAAATGTTTCATTTTATGAGGGGAATCTACATTTAAAAAAATGTACGTGTCAATGTTGAGATCCTCAGTATATTTTCAAAACCTGTACCTATATGTAAGATTTTTACGCTCTGAAATAACTATATCTTTTGATTCCATTTTTTTCTTCATTCTCTAGGATAATCCATTTTGCCATGCCAAAGAAGTGGCTAGAAGGATGGTGTTACTAACTACTGGACCACAAAGCTTCAGTTTTGTGACATTTGGCATTCTTGGTGATTTGTTAGTGTTCTTCTAAAAAGTTTTACTCTATATTCAATAATACCAATATAAGTATTAAGTCAATGAAAATTGAAGCTGAACTTTGGTGAGAATCGAGATCTGCGCGTGGTTAGAAATATTAAGAATAAACATTCACATTAATTATATCTTTCTCTGACAATTTTGTCGTGGAACGGATTTTGATTTCCTTATCATTTGCTTTGTTTCGCTGTATTTTCATCCTCGATATCTATTTCATTTTCGTCCGTCGGAAAATGCATTACCTCTACGTTTCCCGAAATTTTTTTATTACACAATGAGTCATGCGTGAAACTCGATCTTCACGAAAGATTCGGCTTCATTTTATGAGTTTGAATCGCAGTCGTACGATGCATATTGGTATCATTAGATATAATGTGCTTGTTAAAGCTCTCAAAATGTTCCTATTTCAGGTTTGGACGTAAGAAGATTGCGTGTATAGCCACTGTTGCGTGGACATTTTGTGCATTCTGTTTAGCGGTGTTGCCAAGCATTGGAATTGCACAATTATTCTTTTTTGCAGCTTCATGTTACTTTCAGGTTGCTGCTGGTTTACTAACGTATGTAAATTGTAAGGAATGGAGGTATTTTTATCGTTCGTTATTAGTAAGTTTTAGAAATATTACAAACCTTTTCTGTCAATTGTGATTGGCCTGAAATTCATCCAATCAATATTGTGTTCTGAGCTCTGGTGATAGAATATAAAAAAAGGGTTCGGCAAACCAACACTCCATCATGCAGTGGCGATCATTTCTGTTAGAGAATAGAATACTGAATACTATTTCCTCTCGTTTCGTTACATTATCACATCCAACAGATATAAAATCAATATACCAAGTTCGATTTAAAGTGATGAAGTAAATTTTGAAATAATCAAGAAAATAGTAATTTACGTAACAAGTCCGAAAAATAGGGTTTTTTTGGACGAATAGACAAGATTCTAGGACGAGCCGAAGGCGAGTCCTGGAAGTCTGCGAGTCTAAAAAAACTATTTTCGGGCGTGATGCGTACAATATTTTTTCAGCAACCGTATGGAAAATCAAACCAATGAGACGACACATTTCTTTATTATACATTTCAATTCTTATTTGAATCAAAGAGAACAGAACTGTCAGCCGTTATTTCGTTACTATGGCAATGACAACAACGAAGTGATTCTTTCCGGCTTAGTCCGGAAGAAAGTACTTTCCGGACTAGGCAGGACTTCCGTAATCTGAATTAATCCAGACGTTTTTGTTTTCGTGGTATTGAGAGGCAATAGTTTGACAAATCGACAATTTCATTCTCATCTCCTTCGAAGAAATATTTCCGAATCTATTCCCTCCTTGGTGGCACATTTTTTCGAATCAATGAACGACAAATACGTTTTGGATGCGATATACATGCTCAGAGAACGTGGTGTAACAACTTCTAACGAAAAAAATCGTGACCAAAAATTGTAGATCAAATCGGCACTGTAGATTGTAGTACTTGGTCTAGTTCCTGAATTATCCGTAATATTTCACGTTAGTGGCGCTATTGCGATAATAGAAAAATAGAGTGACCTAAGATGTATGAGAACATGGTGTATGCAGTCGTCAATTTTTGAATGCAATGACATTCGACTAAATCGAAAATATTAGAAATGTTTCGTGGCGGCGCCGCAATGTCATACAAGGTGCGGCACGGAGGGCGGACGTTTTTCAGATGGGCATAACTTTCCCCCACTGAGGACGAGAGAAGTGGGGAAGGTGCCGTTAGACTCGTGTGTTCCTAGCATTTATTTACCAGTTGTCGTCATGGAGCCTTGGACGGTGGAGCATCGTGTTTTCGCCTATGATAGTTTCGTCCGAAATAATGAGTCAGTCACGGTCGTGCAGCGTGAGTTTCGTCGCCATTTCTACATTCATCGGAATAGAGCTATTCCCTCTCGAAACACCATCCTTCGTTGGGTTGAATCACTTCGCAGACGTGGTGAACTGATCAACAGAAGACCAAGAGGACCTGTGCGAACAGTTTGAACGCGGTCATTGGCCTCCCCGGTCCCCAGATTTATCCATATGCGATTTTTTCTTATGGGGACACCTCAAGGCTAGAGTATACGAGACCAAGCCCCGAACTCTGGACGAATTGAAAAGGGCTATTCGCGTGGAAGTTGCCCAAGTTGAGAGAGCGATGTTGGAGAGAGTCTACGCGAACTTCCAAGAGCGCCTCTAGCACTGCATCACCGATTTCGGCCACCACATGCCTGATGTGATTTTCCACACTTGACTGTCTCAAATGCTATTTCCTTGAGAATCTGATTCCGTCAATAAATGTGTTTTTGAGTAAAAATTAACGCTTTTATTATTTTTTTAAAACCTATCACCAGTTATTTTTTTATATTGAAGAGAGGTCAGCACCAGCTAGCTCTTTTTTATTGGACGCCACGTGATTTAAATAGAAATATTATCACTCTCACAATTAGGTATAAGGTTAAGAAATCACGAAACGAAAGTTATAAATATCTGGTGTATTTAATCTGAATTACTCCGATAATGATAATAATTTGCTGTAGGCCCTGTACCCTGATGTGCGCACGCCAGTGTATAGTTCACAAATAAAACTTATGATTAGATATCAAATTCAATCAAGATATTCTTGTATGCAAAAAAAAGGGTGTTGACAGTTTTTCTTTATTATAATTCGGATTGACACTTCCGGTATAAGAATTATAAATGGAGAGATCTGACCTTTCTTTTCGTAAGCTCCTATATATGAAAAGTTCGTATTTGGCTTCCACTGGAAACAGGATCAGCGGCTCAATAGGCTCAAGATCTAATACTGAGCTCTTCGTTCAGGATCAGCTGAATTAAATCACAAAGGTTGGGTTAATGATGGCCTCTACCAATTTCCTCACCACCACGAATCTCGATGATCTCAGGTAAAGAATTAGGGACAGGTACTGCAGTAATGTACAGCTGGTGAATTCAGTTAGTTGACGAAGGAACATATAGCACAGAAACAAAAAGCCCTGTCGTGTTGTGCGGGCTTAATGATAAGAAGATTTTTATGTTGCCAAATCCAATAAAGAAATTATTCCACTTCGAAGAGACAGGTACAAGTGTGAATAATTAGTAACAATGCAACCGATTTTCAGACTTAAATCCGCTTAGCGTATCCAATAATCGACCCAAAAAAACTCGAAAGATAATCAATTTTAATCGGAGAATTTCTCTGAAAACCAATCTTCAACTGAAATTTTTACGAACAATGATTTAAACATATGCCGCAACAACAACTATTCACAACAGAGACATCTGTAGCATCGACATGTCTCCAATTGAAAGAAATTTATTGTGAGAAACAGTTTCCTTCGGAAATCAAAATTAAAAGAAAGAAATTGATTTCAGAAAAAGCGACCTGTGATAAACCATCCATCCTCCGTGCCGCACCCTGTATAAGGCCATTTCGCTCGCGAACTCCCTTCAAAAATTGGGCTTTTTATTTCCATGACATCTCAGTTTGTATGCGGCGTAGACTTACAATTTTTTTTTAAATTAAAGATTCTCTAGAATGTGTATTACTCGCTTTTCTGTTTTTCTTCGTATATTAGGAAAAAACCTGGTGAGCAGTAATTTCATGAAAATCTGGACAAACGATTTTATTTCCATGATATCTCCGTCGAGTTTCTGGAAAAATGTATGAAATTGAATGTGTATTATTCGCTTTTCCGTTTTTCTGCGTATATAAGGAGAAAACGTGGTTGAAAATATGACCAATGAAGTTCCTACTTTATAATTCATTTAAAAATTGAGGGGGCAATAAACAAAAACACTGATCAATCAATACACATTCTGGAAAATATTATTTCGCATTTAAACTGAAAATTGTATACATTTATCCCAAAAATTGACAGACATATCATGGAAATAAAATCATTTGTCCAGATTTCCATGAAAGGACAGCTCATCAGGTTTTTTCCTGATATACGAAGAAAAACAGAAAAGCGAGTAATACACATTCTAGAGAAATGATTAAGCTTTAATTTGAAAAAAAAAATTGTTGGTCTACGCCATCTACGAACTGAGATATCATGGAAATAAAAAGCCCAGTTTTTGAAGGGAGCTCGCGAGCTCGGACGTGTACCACCTCCTCTTAAACAAAATCTAATCAGTGCTTACACCAAGATTTCTATGCATCTATGATGGTATCTATCATGCAATTGACTATTTAACAAATATTTTTCTCCAAAGCTATCCTGAATCAAAGAAATATTAAAATTTCATGGTTGAAAAACCACATCGTTGCGATAATCCGAATAACAGGGTTTTGAATAGAAGCGGCACCTCCGCCATTTCGCAACCCCCAAACAATCCGTTTTCTTATGTTTGTCCCTTCTCCTTTTCTGATTGTGTACAGGCAAACCAAGATTCATCATTCATTTACAGCTACACACAGGTTTGTCCTTATTACTGACCATATACTGACCACATATCGTTCCGCCCATTACAAAGCTTGACCGACTTGACGAATGGTTTTGATACATTATGGTAATGTTTAATTGTGATGATGAATAACCATTGTTTCGAATTTCATATCATTATCATGAAGTGAACCCGATTAGAGGTGGAAATCCTCAGTAGATGCTTCATGTCTGTAACATGTTTTTCGTATATGACATAAATAGGCAGCACTATTGGAGAAAAAACTAAATCACGATGCATCCCTCACGAATTATTTGGTAAAACACGTAATATTTGTTTCAGTGCTGGAAATATGCCATAAGAAGATAAGATTTTTCACGGTCCTAACACTTTACGGATACACCATTGGTTTCCTGATTTGTACGCGGTTTGCAGATCATTTGAATTTCAGCTGGACATATCTTCAGTATATTTCCTTCAGTTTCACCCTGTGTGCCCTGTTTCACTGTTTGTGAGTAAATGGAAAAATTTCATTTATATTTACAGTTGATAGCGGCCATATTGTTGAAGATACCTCTGTCGAATGGGCTGTCATTTATTCAGTATGTTTTGCCAAAACACCATGGACAGATATATCATGCAACAACGTTTGAATTATTGAATTATCGAAAAAAAAATTGAGTTCAATTATTCAAGTAAATTCCTGCTTCTATTATGAAGTGATTGGAATAAAATTTGAACTCAAGTGAAAACGAAAACCACAGTAAGATTATATAGGGTGAAAGGAACTCCTTCACCATTTATACATATATGTTATACCTAAAGTAGGTAGGGTAGACAGGGAATAAAAGTGCCACTTTTTAGTTTTTATTTTTTCAGTGGTCTATGTATTTTATTAGGGTCAGATTTAATAAGTGTCCCATTACCTGAACATTAGTTATCACAATGCATGAAAGAAAATACAATATAAAATTGTTATTAATGTACTTTCGTATTGTTGCAATTGGCACTTTTTGTCCCAACTTTGGGGCTTATAGTGCCAAAATAGGGAGTAATATAAGTTCTGCCGATTCAGTTGGTTGCTACCGCAGTTAAGAGTTATGTGCCACTGATGAAGGCTCACAAGCCAGAAACCGGTCTGTCATTATCCTGCTGTGATGGTGCCACCAGTGGTGTACTTCGGAAATTAGATCTCTGCTTGTACATTTCCCTTATCACTATAACAGTTTGAGCAAGCAAAAGAAAACAAACGAGATGCATTTACTGTGAGGCCATTTTTTACACTCTGAAGATTGTATTTATTCTTCAGAAGGCATACTCTGAAAAAATAGTTCGAAACAGTAAAGACAGTACCTATCTCATTCACTGCTCGATTCAGAAACATCTCTCCTTTTTTCCTTGCTCAATTTTTCGTTTTTTAACATTCATTTTCTTCTGCGATCTTTCCGCTTGCTCTTTTTCACGTTCACTCTTCTCGGGCGTATCAGTCAGAATAGCAGTATGTCTCCGTTTTCTTTCTTTATTTGAAGTTTGCCTTGGACCTGCTATAGGAAGTGGTCTAACGCAATGCGGAGAAAATACTTTGGTGGAAATATTAAATTCAAATGGAGTAAGGGGAGTGACTGAAACTCCAGAAATGACTAAAACCTCAGAAGTGACTGGAACTTCAGAAGTCGAGAGGCGGTTTCTGAATATCTGTATCGGTCTATGAATATTTTCAAACCAACACATTTCATAATTTTTGGCTGCCGATCTTATTGAAATCCCTTCGTTGATCACGGATTCAGCTGCTCGCTTCATGATCCCTAGTGTGGTTTTACCTGTTTCGGTTTTTCAGGAATAATTCCGCATTCTATAAAAATTTGAAAAAATAGTGTAATCATAACTGGGGCAAGAAGTGCCATACGGCATTTATTGCCCCATGATGCTTGGTACTTTTTGCCCCACTGACCAAGTTTTTATAAATTTGTTTGTAACAAAAAAATACCTCAATAAAGAGGAAATGGATATAGTAGTCGTGGAATACGATGATAAAGCTATCGGTATAAAATTATTTTGCCCCGAAAAACAATACAGCCATCAAATAAGAAGAAAAAGGAAATGGTACAGTTTTCTTACGTTTTAGTATTAAAAACTTCACTTTGTACTCCTCAGACCACTCTGGAAACTGAATGATTTCACGAACACGATGAGCAGCATGTTGTATTTATTCCATGGTTGCCGCGTTGGATTCATATTTTAGAATTTGCAGAAATAGCGACGTTTGGAACTTTTTACCCCTGGCACTTAGATCCCCGGTCCACCGTTCACCCTACTACAATGTAGGTTATTAGGTTTTCAATAGATTTTCATTACCTTTCATCTGTGCCCAGACGAATTATCATATAAGCATTATGTTCTTAAACAACTTAGTTACCTGTATGCCAGTTAGCGATTACTTTTGTTTTCATGGTGTGATTTTTATTTTTTTCCCTATAATTTGAGCATTGTATTGTTTTGGGTTATTGAGTTTATGGGCTTTTTGCCCCAACTCTTATTGTAATTATAATAATAAATAATAATAAATAATAACAAAATGTGGCCTACAGGGCTCTGGGATCCTACTCTACAGTCTATATAGTTTTCTTATTCAATATCATATTCCCCAGCTATGTTCCAGAATCACCGAGATGGTTAATCAATAAATCGAAGTATAAAGAGGCTCTTGCAGTGATGGAGGAGATTATAGGATATGTTCCTAATGAAATTCTTTTCGAAGATGAAGGATCAGAAACGCCATATTCGTGCAAAATATTTTGGGACATGTTGAGGTATCTCAGAAAGAGGAAAATAAAAATTGTAGTGATTCTAACCACCATGAGTGCCATCATTGGGTTCGTGGATAGAACACAAGGTAATGTTCACCTAAACAAATATTTGAAACTATATTTATACTCATACATTAACTTCGATAATGTATCCCGGTTGGTCATGATTTAGGTTTATCAAGTTTTTTTTTTTGAAACTGACGCAGGTTGGTACTCTTTAAATGTCAAATGATTCTCTGCGACGTTGCTAATGCTCATTTCTATTTACTCTTCTTAACTTTGAAATTGAGTTAGTTCTTTTGAGTTTTAACTGTGACACAGGTTTCGTAGTTCCGCTACATTTTCATATTGCAGTATTTCAAGTTGTGCAAAAAGGTATTTGAATGTCTTCTGTAGGCTTATTTCTTGAGAATTTTGAAAAGTGGGGAATTCCATAGGTCGGTCTGTTCGTTCAAAAGTTTTTCTGTCGGGTCATTCGAGTACCTACTTCTATTTTTTTTCGAATGAACTATAACAAAGTAACGGACCATTCTTTCCATCATTTTTCAGTAAAATTTCAACACTCGTTTTTTGATTTCCGTACAAAAAAATAGCATAACTGAATCTTCCAACCATGCTTATCAATATACATGAAATATTGTCAGTATTAACAGAGAGAAATATTTCTTGAACATTCTCATAATATTTTCTCAAATTCATTATTTTCCCTTAGTAGAAAGGACAACGTTGCTTAGTTAACTGACAGTAAAATGACTATAACCTAAAATTTTCAAATTTCATGGCCAACCCCGATACATTATAAAAATGAATGGAGTATTTATTGGTAGTATTAAGACGAAATGAATATGTTTAAATTCGAAGAAAAAATTTTCATGCGCTTCCATTGAAACCTTCATTTGTGGATTATGAGATCCAATTTATTTCGTTCTAGTTTGGAGAATTATGCAGTATAGATTTCCGCTGAAAGGGACAATTGTGGCATCTGCTTCAGATCTTTTGAGGTGAGAGTTGCTTTGTTACGTTTTTCTGAAAATAATAATTTTCTTCATTTCATTTCCTTATAAGAAGAATTGTAATATTTTCTTTCAACTTGCAGTTTACCCTATGCTCTGATAGTTTATGCAGCTTTAGGAAAGAAATACGGATTATTTTGGGCTTTCATATCTATGAACTTCACATCTTTCGTTACTTTATGTCTGCAGGGTAAGAAACTCATGATGAGCTGAATTCATTACTGCACAGGTGATAGGTGACAGAGAAAATACAAATCAATCGGTTACACGTCGTTCTCATCAATGAAATCCCAAACAACAATTTTAAGAAAATTTTTGGTTTTACATCCTTACGAAAATCGGTTGGTTCAAAAGCCATTGAACCACAAAGAACGCCGTTTATTTCCTGATTTTGCCTTTGAACAACTGGAAAATAATGAAGAATGTTATAAAAAAAAATTTATTCAGTGATGAAGCTCATTTTTGATTGAATGGTTCTGTAAATGAACAGAATTGCAAAATTTTGAACTGACACGATGAAATCCTGATGAGGTCACTGTGTGGTGTGCAAATCATGCTGGGGAAGTGATTGATCCATATTTCTTTGAAAAAAGGTCGAAGAGTAACAGTCAATGAGAAACGACACAGATTCACAGAACAATGTTAATTTCCTCTCCTTCTGTTGTTGAGAATGAGATTACTCTGGAGGATATTTGGTTTCAACAAGACGGTACCACCTGCTACACAGCAAAAAGAAACGATTCATTGAGGACCAAATATGGTGAAGAAATTATCTCCAGTTAATTACCCTCTTAGGTCGTGTGATTCAAAAACTTGGAATTTCTTTCTTTGGAGATAACCAAAATAACACGTTTGAATTGGATTTCACTGATTTCAGATACCATGCCCATAGACACTTACTCGAGTGCTATATTGATTCTGAATGCTGTTACTGCCCACAAGTTCCTTCTCATATATTTGCCAGATTTACTACCAACATTTCTTCGTTGCACCGGTGTGGGGATTGCGTTCTCGATGTTTTCCGTAATGGAAACTATAACAGTGGCATTCATCGACTGGGATGTCAGTAAATTTTGAAAAGAAGTTTATGGTCCGTAGTTATTTGAGATTGGTTCCATTTCAGGTTGCTTCTAGAAACTACGTTTATCTCATTTTCCTGATTTTCTCCCTACCTGGATTTTTCATCCTCAAGCTGCCTGATACAACTCATGCTGATTTGCCTACCGTTCGATTGTTTAGAGTATGAACCAAGAATTATTGTAAGACTATTTGTAGTTGATGGTGATGAGTCGATTAAACAGTCATTTCCATCAAACATTTTTGAATGAACAACAATAAACATCGATATTTGTCAGATAATTATTCAACTCTAGATCCCATTATGAGATAAACCAATTAGCAATAAATTTTATGCAAATATTTGGGCATAAAGAGATGCAAATACTTCGAATCCGAAATATTTCCAAGCAAACTTTGCTGAAAGGGCTCCATCCAATAACCTCTCCTATTTTGGGTTCAATCGTTTATTAGCGAGGTATTCTGGGAATAATCCAGCCTTATCCCACAGAACCTTGTTCACAGGCGGACTAACATAATTGGATTTTGCCACGGATTCGTCATCATTAACTCGAACTTCATCGTTTGAAGCCATTCGCAGTTCAAAATTTGTAAAATACATCGTTCAGAAATGGTTATATATAGGTTCAGTCTTTGTCTTGACATTTTTCAGCTAACATCAAACGAAACACTCCTTCTAGGCCTTTTTTCAAAATTGGGCTTTGTTGAAAAATCTAGTTGCTCAGAAATCTATGAAAGAAACACTTTTCTGTCCATATCCTCAAAACTGTTACCTCAAATCAACCGAATTCTGAACACATGTTCACACTATACATCTAAGAGCATAGATCTATGCTCTTAGCTATGCAAGGTGCATATTTCTTAAAGGATGCTCATTGAATATTTCTTCCGAAATCAAAGTGACATCCTAGCGGATGGATAAACCCAAGAAAAAATCACCATAAGACTAGTTGAAAACGATAAACGTTTCATATTTTTGAAAGAACCGATCATTTTGGAGAATGAAACGTTTTTTGCATTTCAAAGCATTATTCGTGAATACATTCTTCCAATGATTCAACAATTCCATCTCGTTCTTTGAATTATCAGTTCTACTACACTACTACAGTATTGAAACTGACTAAAAACATTTGGGCAAATCTCTTATACTCACCTCATCGAAGGATAATCTTCGGGAAAACGATATTTCGTAAAAATATCAGTTTTGTTCGATAATCTCTTCAAAAAAAGCCATATTTTTTCTCCGGAATACGTCTTCTTCTGTTTTCTCTCAATCTGGGATTGTAAAAATAAATAATTTATTTATATTCCTCTTGATTACTAAAAAATATCGTCTATGCAAACCGTTCTTCTTCATTTATCTTGAATAATTCATTATTCAGAACGACAGCAAAGCAATGATTTCAAGTATAGTTCTATAGTATCTTTTTGTGGATTTATGAGTCAGCTATACTGCATTCACGTTTATAAAGTATTCCGGTTGGCCATGACATTCTGACACATTTTACCGTGTAGATTTTGGAAATGTTAGGTTATAGCAATTTTGCTGTCAGATAACTATACAACGTTGTCTTCTCTACATAGAGGTCATAGTAATTGCGTATTTATCAAAATGTTCATTTACTTTCAGAGAATAATGAATTTGAGGAAATATTATGTGAATTCAATACAGAAGACATTTAAATACCTTTTTGCACCACTTGAAATACTCCAGTATGAAAATGTAGTAGTACTACGAAACCTGTCTCACAGTTAAACCTTAAAGGAACTTATTCCATTCACAAAGTTGAAAAAGAGTAGGTAAATAAAACTTGATTTAATCTTGGCCAATTGAGACACTTAATTGGAGTACCTATAGGGAACTCTGATACCAGAACAAATATTGAATAATTGATGATTGAGGAATATGCACCATAAACATGGTGAACATTTCACTGAAATCGGTTCTTTTGCAAGAACGATTTCCAGGATATGGACCGAAAATGGTTTTTCGTTAATTTGTGACACTCTGTATATCTTTCAAACGATACCGACTCTTGATAAATGAGATTTGTTGGATAGGGGAAATATTCAGTAACGAGATTGTACAGGGTGGGCAAAATTGGTGCTACATGAACTAAAACTTTTTAACCCGAGGAGATAGAGAAAAATGAATGGCACCTTATAGTCCTCTTTTTTCGAGAAACTGATAATGCCATCAACTGCATTCCTCTATCTTCTTTTGTTTCCGAGTTATAGGCCAAAATTGAAATTTGGGCGATTTCAACTTTGGTTATTATCTCCGTTTCTGTTTATGCTAGGATGTTGAAATAAAAACATTATACAGGCACTTTTCTGATAGCAATCCAGTGGCGTACTCTGATTTTTTATAAAAGGTTCATTTGCTGAGTTATAACATAAAGTTGTGTTTTTTCTTATGGAAACAGTAGTTTGAAATGACTCAGAAAGAATCGCCATTTTTTTCCCGTTTCAGAAATGTATCATAAGTTATACATCGCCCTCAGATTTGTTAAGATATTATGAAAAATATGGTTTGTATATGGAATTCGAATTATTGAGTAGGCTGAATCAAAGAATTATGTGTATCTACACATGGTGTAATTATTATTTCACAGTTGAATCACTTTCTGCCCCATTATTCTCATTCGCTAAAATGAAACATTTCAACATATCATATTTTTCGTAATTTTGAAATATCTCCATAATGCCGCCAACGATGACTTCAAATTTTAATAACTGACAGTTTTTTCAAACAGAGATCGCACCATCAAGTATTCAAACGTGAATTAATAATAACACCATGCGTAGAGACACATAATTCTATGATTCAGCCTACTCAATAATTCGAATTCCATATACAAACCATATTTTTCATTATATCTTAACGAATCTGAGGGCTATGTATAACATATGATACATTTCTGAAACGGGAAAAAAATGGCAATTCTTTCTAAGTCATTTCAAACTACTGTTTCCATAAGAAAAAACACAACTTTATGTTATAACTCAGCAAATAAACCTCTTAGAAAAAATCAGAGTACGCCACTGGATTGCTATCAGAAAAGTGCCTGTATAATGTTTTTATTTCAACGTCCTAGCATAAACAGAAACGGAGATAATGACCAAAGTTGAAATCGCCCAAATTTCAATTTTGGCCTATAACTCGGAAACAAAAGAAGATAGAGGAATGCAGTTGATGGCATTATCAGTTTCTCGAAAAAAGAGGACTATAAGGTGCCATTCATTTTTCTCTATCTCCTCGGGTTAAAAAGTTTTAGTTCATGTAGCACCAATTTTGCCCACCCTGTACAACTCAATGAATGACCCTGTATATTTCGGCAGAAAATGGAAAATGAACAAAATTTTTCTTCTAACCTCAAGAATGTGCAGTTGAAAAAAGAGTTTCCTTGTATATATAGCCCACATGCGCTCACAAGAAGCCATCGAAATATTCCAGCTTCGAAAGAGTGTTTTCCTCCAGCATTCTTCATTCGATTCTGAATATTTTAGGAATCAGGAATCAATCAGATTTCCAACAACCATTCAGTATTATTCAAGGTGCTACAGTTACAATTATTGTCGTGAAAGGATCTCTCTAAGCTCTCGGACGTGAAAGCATCGCTCAGTTGAAGTATGAATGACATTATTACCGACTTTCGGCACATGAACCGTTACATAATTACGGCAAACATTCATCACTTGAAATAATTCTTCCGTCGTACAAAAGGCAGGTAAAGCATGAGAAAGCCCCACAAAGCACACGACTTTTTTGTCGACTCTATAAACGTCAACGCTTCTAAAATATGTGATCATGAATAAAATTAAACATACGGGACCGGACATAATGAAAACGAAATACCGACTTTGTTCAGCGGTAAGGCTACATCCCCACATATATAATCAAACCTACCTTCGAATGTTTAGACGACTCTTTGCGCCTCAGCGCCCAAGCTTAATGAAATTTATCATGTGTTACTTAATCTTTTGTCCTGGGGTTGGTAAGTGAAGAGAAGAAGGTCGTACCAGCATGAGATTTCTGTAACACCAAGGACCGAACCAAGACGGTACGTTAGATCCAGTTCAGTGGTAAGGGGATCGGTGGCAATGATATATTGGTAAGTTTTGAGTGACTAAACAAAGAGACGATGCGCTCTTGTGTTTGTGATCTGAAAATCGCATTCGGACGTGTCCCGTAAACAACAATGGCAACATACAGATTGACTCTGTTATCTCTTTACACAGATTTATGTGCTGTTAATACTATTGTGGACTATCGAGAGCCCTTTGTGTTGATATTGGTTACTGACAATATTAACACGGTTACTCCGTTATTTATGAGAAGTTTTGATAGATAATTTCAACGGGAAGCAATGGGCCGAAAAGAAATTTATTTTGATTCGAGAACCATCTGTTTTCACCTTTAGCAAGGGACGAGTCGTGCGATTTTCCATGCTTAATCAGATGTAACTTCAGCTCGAATTAAGGGCGAAGCCGTAGCTAAATCGGAAATCTATAGGGCGTCGCAAAATCTGTTGCGGTGTGTTCATTCACAGAAAGAAGTGCGCCAAAAGCTGACAATACAGCGGAAAGTGGGATCCTCGATTCAGCGTGAGAAGAGAATTAATAATTTATGAATATTGAACAGTTCTATTATCTTTTCTGCTTAATCGCTCAAAAATAACTTCAACCGAATGAAACCCATCAGGTTTCATGTTTCCATTAGAATAATCAAGAAAATTTACGGTTACCATTTTTCGAAACATAATTTCATTCAAAGATATCCAAGACTTCAACTGGATCTATTTCTGAATTTCAATTCTCATTGCGATGATTTGCTTCTGAAATTGTAGACTAAGAATAATATTCTAATATATAGCAAAAGCCTTCGACACCGTTAACCATGAAAAATTAATGGATGTTATGGAAGACCTCGGGATCAGAGGAATCGTACATGAGTTACTTAGATCATACCTCAATAATAGAACACAGTATGTAAAAATTGAAAACGAAATGAGTGAACCTCGAAGACTGTTAACTGGTGTACCGCAGGGAACAGTTTTGGGCCCAGTGCTTTTTTTGATCTACATCAACGGAGTACTCTGTCTCGAAACAGATGCTAATATATCATCTTTTGCAGACGATACCGTAGTTCTCTTTACTGCTGCTACTTGGGAGGAAGCTAAGAACAAAGCGGAACATAACCTAGAAAAAATTAAAAATTGGTTTAGCGAAATGGATCTAACACTAAACTTGGAAAAAACAAAGTGTATAATGCTTTCTTGCAATAAATCCAACCAACCTGATGTTGATCAGATCACATTGAAAGATCAAAATTCAACTTATTCAATCCAATGTGTGAAGTATACTACATACCTTGGAATCGAAATTGATAACCACCTTAAATGGGACATCCACATGAATAAACTTTTGAAAAAGCTAAGATCGATACTGTACACATTCAAGCATCTTAAAAAATTTCTCAAGATACATGAACTTAAAATTCTATACCATTCACTTGTAGAATCTCATATTCAGTATGGAATATCTGCCTGGGGAGGAGTGTACAACTGTCATCTAGAACGGTTGCAGGTAATGCAGAAATGCTTTTTGAAGATTATCTACAATAAAGAACGTACATAGGTATCCTACAGAAAAACTATTCAAAGAGATACCTATTCTCGAACTGAAAAAACTTTATTTTTATAAGATTCTCTGCTTGCAATATAAAGATAGAAAAGGATTGAAATACATAGAACATAAACATAACACAAGACACAAACAAGAGAAGGAGTTTTTTATAGAAAAGACTACAAAGACGATTGGTCAGAAGTCATTCTATTACACAGCCCCAAAACTGTTTTGTCAGGTTCCACAGACCATCAGAGATATAAATGATGCTTCTTTTTACAAAAAAAAAATTAGAATTTGGCTGCAAAATTTGTCTGTGGAAAACCTGGCGAAGTTTATCAATGGTTCCGTATGATTCATCATAGCCGAGCTCAATTATGTTGGTACTAATCAATATTATTGTTAGTTAATTATGTTTCATTACTTCTATTCCACATGTTTTATTGTATTTTCTATGTTTTACTTTGTTATTGTATATTTGGCGATTTTCTTTTATTGTTGGGTTGCTTTAAGTTTGTTTATGGTGGTGGCATTTTGTGCCTATCTTTACGTTTATACAACTTTAAAGGTTTCATTTTTGCTTTCTTACGTTTTGAAAATGTATACGTTTATATTTTCACATCTCTACTTTCTTACATTTTTGCATTTGTGCGTTTTCTGGTTCGTATTTTGTATTGTCACATCTTTAACATTTAACATTTTTACATTTACATGCTTGGATTTACTTATTTTACATGTCTTTAATTGATATAATTGTATGCTTTGTGGTTACATCATTCATTCAGCATGTGTTCATTCATTCATTGTTTCGATTTATTGGCAAGATATTAGTGTGTAAATTAGGAATGCCCACAACAAGTTTTCTTCGTGGGATATCTCCGATTTATTTTCATTTTTTCTCATCATTCATGTCCATGCCTGTAACCTTAATGAAAATAAATATTATTATTATTATTATTACTTAATCTTCACTACATGAACTAGATGCTCTATCATTGGGTGCCATTACAACTACACTGCGTACTGTAGCTTTCTATCCTTGATTTTTCAGCCGCTGAATATTATTGCCTCATCAAGAAAAGTTTTGTGAAGAATATATAGGGACGATTCGTTCCGAGGTTCAATTTTCGAATCAGCTTTACCAGAATGAAAGGAAATCAAGTTCAAAAGCTTTGTGAACTGATATGTTTTCGAGAATGGCAAACTGTTTCGATGACTATTACCCAGATAGGTGTACCAGAAGTAATTTTTCCATATATGCACCTTATAAGTGTCTCTGAATCATCGTAATGATTCAGCATGTTTTCACGAACCTCATTTTTTTTCTAAAACTCCTGATAAAAATAAGTACTACAAATTACAATGAGAGAACCCATTTCATCATGTTCGAAACAAATTTCTTCCAAACTTTGTTAGCATCAGTAATTAGTATGGCACTTTTAGACTCTCTTCAGTAGGCAACTGAGAGGATTCAGAAAAAGACAATGAATTTTCATTAATGAAAGTAGGAGAAAAGTACTGGCTTGAAGTAAGGACCTCTTGATTGCTCGTTCTTCCACCTTGGATAGGTACATACTCCTTGTAGGTAAATTCGCATTTTCCGAATGGAGAAATTAATAATAGATTCATAGAGATTCGCATTTTCAGAAATTAATAATAGATGCATAGGAACCCTGGTGTAACGACTCCTTACTAAAAATCGTGGCCAAAATTTGTAAATCAAAACGGCACTCTAGATTTCAGTAGTGGTCCTACTTCCGAAATAAACCGCAACATTTTTTGGTCATGGCGCTTTTGCGGCAATGGAAAATAGCGCGATCCCTTTAGGGAGAAATGAAATGTGGGACCCCAACCCAGATTTTCGATCGACAAGAAAGTCTTAAACTAAATCTGATCAGTGCCAACACCAGGTATTCTATGCATTTATAATTAATATAAAAAATACTTGACATCAGCCTTCAGAGAACTAATTTGTTATGGGAATATTGCTATTCGCTAGAATTTTGTATGATTCTGATGGAGCAATCTAGACAATCTAACAAATGAAAGCTCCCGCTTTTGGAACTTTCAAATTTATAGGTCATCATACAACAAAATACAGCTTCCTGAAAATACCAACTGTCCTCTTTTCGTTCGAATTGAACTAATAGGTAAATTTACAAGTCGAGTATAGAAACAAAATACAAAATTCGATATCGAAATGTACAAAATATGAACCTTTCACACCTAGATGTTTCTTCAATTGAAATATGATAACAAAAATCATACATCATTATAATATTTTCATAATTAATAAAAAGTTTAAACATTCGATAAAGACGATATATATGAATATGTAGGTATATACATATAGGAATACAGACATGTTTTTTTTTAACCGAGTACATTTTGACTTGCTCTAGATCTCAATGAAGATGATTCCATTGGGAATTATCAAAATGAACTGAGAAAACAAGTAATAGGATATTTTTCAACAATTTGAAACGTACTGTTTTAGCCATGGAGTTCTAGAAGTAGATACATACATCGTCCCTATTAGAAAATTGTTCCTGATAATTTTTCCGAAATTATTTTTCCTATTGAAAATGTTCAGCAATTTTTCTGTCTGCTACTAAAGCCTACAGTATCCTATAAAATCACGAAGTCTGCATAAGTTGTATTATTTCAATAAGTTGATCCATTCTCAACTAATGCATGACTAAAATATCTCGAATATGAAATTGACTTCGGTATTACAATCTGGCTTGATTAATTCGAGTATCATAATTGTGGTATCGTCACTGATTTCTCCTAATCATTTATGGAAAGACATCTCTTCTCAGAACTGCACAATTTTTGCCCATTTGTCAAATACGCCCAGAAGCTGAAAATGCAGACAATTGTCACGAAATGAAATATAGCTGTGACTGCTGTGAGAATATTTTGTCGTTATTCCTCATCGATTATGGTCAACTTGTTAACCATAACACGTGTTAACGAGATTCCCAAACAATTTTGTTACCCGTGTCAAACGCCTCGTCAATGCATAATCAAGGGTGTCAGTTCTTATTTTATGAGAAGTCCAACTCTTGCGGAGAGCACAACCGCCACGTTTTCAGTTCTTTGTTTTCAATATCCCTTGAGGATTTAGCTCGACTTGAATGCTTTCAACATATTTAGCTTCCGGTATAGTTATTTCATAACCGATTAACCGAACTGAAATCGATGCAGTCAAATTTGAATCTCTGTCTATTGTCAGCTGCAACCTCAACACTTCAACTATCTGACAGTTTGGCTACTCGAAATAATAATAATAATATCTATCTACTCCCATAGAGTAATATATCCATCATTCAACTGAATTTGATCTGTAATAGTCTCTATAAACCAATAGTGTGAGGTAATAATAACTCACGCCTATAACTCACTCTAATACAAATAGGAAAAATGTAGCTTACAAAATAAATAAAAAAGTCGGGTCAATGAAGAACTCTATTTCAGACATCAAGGTAACGTTCTCGTCATCCATTTCTACATTTTCTTAGGTCTGAATATCCAAAAATTGCATTTGGAAAACGTTAATTTTTTACGTTTTCTACGGGATTCGATATCGATTCGATTTTCGACCACAGAAATCGCTTTCGACAACTGGTGTCAATTTTGAAAATGCAGATTAAATCGAATTTTACTGAAGCAGTCGAAAATAAAGTAAAGTGTTCAATTCGCGGTAATGGCCATAACATGACTTACATTACCGCTCATAGAACAATATACTATTATAGCACAAAAATAATTTATAAAAATGGTAGAAGTTTGACTCAGAGCCATTCTTCAACTCCAAATAACACAAAGAAACCCTTATCCAATAAACTACTTTCAACAACAAGGAATACAATGGTTTTTTTTTTCATATCTTCTACTATCAGTACATCACCCTCTCTGTCCTCTATTTTATTTAGGGAGAATATTATAGCTGAGTATCAAAAAGCATAACCCTTGAGACTCCTTCAATGCATGAAATCATTTTGAAAATCTTTTAGAGGGTTGAATGTTAAACAATTTGAGTTCAAAATGCTAGTGCTTGGTTATTTATCTATTTCAAATAAAAACACGTTAATGTTTTTCAAAAAATATTTGAATACAACAACAGGGTTTTCAAAAAGAATACCTCTCCATTGATTTCAACATTGTTCAAATAAAAGTATGGGCCAGCAGATCTACATTTTATGTAGTTATCCTTATCGGTAGAACTCGGGTGATTTTATGGGCGAAATGTCAAAGTTTGATCAATATTCCTGAATAAATGGGAAAATTATGGAAAATATAAATACCAAGCTATTTTGCATTGTCTTTTCCTCTTTTGATCCGTGAATTTACATTACCGCCAGGATATCTGTGAGAAAAGTTTTATCCAGTTTAAAATGGCCCTTTTTGTCGGATTTATTAGCGATTTTCACGAATTTTTCAAAAATACTTCTACTTCGCCTAAAGAATCGAAATTCCACCCACGTAGAAATCGATTATTCCTCTTTTTAACCTCATAAAAATTTCCTCACCGTATCGCAGCTTCGCAGCGATTTTAAGATTCTTCTGGACCCACTTTTTCGACAGATTCCCCGGGCCGGACCACAGAGTTACCGTTTCAGTATAATATAGAACAACAGAACACTTTGAAAAATTCATTAATTATATTTTATGGTATGTGGGAAGAATTTTTACACTTGAATGTTGTTCAACGAATATAAAATATTGTGTCTGTATTTTGAATAGTATAGTGCTTCCACTATTGTAGTATTATCACTACCTCCTGAAGAATCCCAACGATAATGCATAAGGTTTTGGCTTTTTATCGGAGTAAGTATGTTGGAGCTCTTTTCATTTTCTTATTTCATGTATCTCACTTCTTGAACAGAAACTTCTTCAATGAATTGTCTGCTTCCTTTCAATGAAATCTTTTGAAAAAATTCATTTTGAAAAAGGTATAAAATATGGATGCTATTATGGCATCGCTTTCTATTGTTTTCTCTTATTCATAAACACTGATAAACAGCTTATTACGACTGTCTTCAATTACTATCATAGCACCACAATATTAAGGATGATCCATTCAAAAACTGCTTAGAATTTTTTGCATTTTCATAAGTTATGGTAAAAGACACCTTTAGTTATGATCTTTTTCGCCTCCTAAACTTCTGACAGCAATATGCGTTGAACAGCATATATGTATGTATTCATTGAGAAATTGAATCTCCCTTTTTAACTGCCAATTCATGATTCCTCGAAGTTTTATTTAAGGTATTCTTCACAGCAATAAGTAGAGCATGAATGAAATTATAGTGTGAATTTCTTTGGACTCTAGCCTTATCGAGATTCCTTTCAATACTTATCAGAAAACAATTTTGCATTTCACAGATACTTAATAAACTTAATACTTGATAAACTTAATGGGATTGTATTGGTATTTTTAAAACCAAGAGTTAGAAGGTCGATCAAATGGAGAAAAAGTTACATTCATAGAAGCATTTCGAACAAATTATCAGGGCTGGTTATTGAGATATCATAAGAAAAGTAAATTCTGTCATTTTGATTTTTTTTCTTACTTTATTTCAAATACATATTATCAAAAAATGTTTCAGGAATTTTTTATTCGACAGTGGATTATACTCAAATTGACACGAGTACGAAACGTTGGATACGAAATCTGATTATGTAAATTTGAGGATAATTTACCTATTGTCGAATAAAAATTCCTGTAACATTTTTTGATAATATTTGAGATGAAGTGGGAAAAAGAAAAATCAAAATGACAGAATTTACTTTTCTTATGATATCTCAATAATCGACTATAAGTCGACGAATAGACAAATCTGGATCTTTCTTAACACTTTCACTTACAGAAGCGATAGTTACCTCCATACGTGAAGTTCTTTGTCTTGTTGTTGCATCGAGTAGAGAAAATGTTGTCCGAAATCTATCGATATTTTGACGAATAAGCAGCTCTGACGGACAATTATGTAAACCATAAATTTCACGAAGTGTTCTATTAGTTTGGCGAATAGAATACTGACTCTGAAAATAAATTTCAACAATTTGTAAACGTTGTTCCGGCGTGAGTCTCTCCATGATAATTTGTCAATGCCTACGGAACAGAAATGTCACAACAACATGGCTTCTATCGTCTGTCAAATCAACAAAAATACCGTCTAGGGGGGGCACTATAAAAAAACAACCGATACTTATGCAGAAATTTGACAGAATAAAAGTTTTATAAAATTGGGTCTGAATCTTGTTCGATCATTAATAACTGCAAATCCTATTTTGGTGCTTTCTTCATTATACCCGATATTTTTTTAACTTCCCTTTAATCTTCCATCATGAAGATACACTATGTAATGTAGTTCAACTCTCTTCCTCCAAAGTCCAAAGGATTGGAGCGTCACTTTTCATAATGCTCGGATTTAAAAAAAAAAACGTAAACATAAAACATACACCAAAATTTTTGATTTAAGGAAAGCGTTGATTTTCAGCAACATACCACAATTTCCCAATATTCTGTCTTAAATAGGCCCGGAGTCCAACCATTTCTTCGATCTACTTCTCTGTTTATTTTGGAGGGAAGCATGTTATAACACCGACCTCTCTGATTCCTCAAGTTACATCACCATCTGGCCCATTCACAAGACTTCCAAACATTTACTGACACTATTTAACCCACATTGTTTCCCGAAACACTCAACGAAAATATTATCGGGGGTCTCTCATATAATTAATCACTTCGGCTAAAGCCTCCTGTGCGGTTTGAACCCATGACAAATAGTCTATTCCGAATGTGTCAACCTCTGCATTCATTCAGCGGAACCCTGCATACATTGCGTGAGTTTTTTCACATAAAGAAACTTGAGCGGCATTGTAGAATCCATATAACGATTCGTCACATCTTACCGTATTTCTTTGAGTATGTTCAAGTACCCGTTTATGCCGATCTATATTACTATCAGGTCGATTCTGTTCGCATCTTGTTATAACATTGCTAAATCTACAACATTGTTATAATTATAAAATATAACCAAACTTTGCTGTGATGGCAATATCTTTTCTATAACCATATTACTATTTCCAAACAGAATCGACCTGATTGTCTGTTTGTTCGAACTGTATCCTCAGGTACAGTTCGAGTGGTTCCCCTGTCCTAATAAAATGACTTTTACAGATGACACCTCTTTTTTAACAATTTACACGTATGACTAATGAAATATTTCTTGAATATTAACTGGGACTCGAAGTCCATTATAGGAAACCTCTAGCAGCCAACTATTATGGGATGTTACGAAATACAGAGGAAGAATACATGTCACACACAAAAGGTTCTGTTTGTTATAAATTTATATAATATTTAAATTTGAACTTGTACTCTTGGTGTTATGTGTTGATGAATGTTTTCCTTCCTTTTGAGATCATGACATCCTGAAACCTGACTTATCAATTGCCCGATCTGCTCAACACACTACTAACTGGCGCCCCACACGAGAAATATTTTGTACTTACGAACACACATATTTTTTTTCCATAATTCGCTAGAATTTTATATAGTTCTGGTTGAGCGAATTGAATGAAATGATGCATATACAGGGCGTTTCACCATAAACTGGACAAACATATATAGCCGTGTAGATGACACCGAGGAAGTCATTTTTGCCTTATGACATATACCCTGTTTTCGACGCATAAGCGAGATACAGGGTGTTTAATGTCAACTTCGAGCAATATTCTGATAACTGTTGTGAGTTACGCGTGATATTTGAAATAACGGTTTCTAGTCAAATCTCAGTATTTTTGAGGGCTCAATTGAATTGTGGTGTAAAATTTTGCGAAAAAAAATTCAATATGGCGGAAAACCTGCAAAGTTGGAATTTTTTTTTCTCGGTTGCTAATTTGGAAAGCATAATCTCAACGTACTCAATTTTCTAAGATTTTCCGTAAAAAAAATTTTTCAAAATTCGAACTCAACTTTTTTTTTTACATGTCTTCATGAAAAAAAAATTTCGCCCAAAATTTTTGTAATTTTCCATGGTTGAACTATCTTTGATTCTGAATACTTGGGTGGAAACAGAATAAAAATATACCAATTGGTTTTCTTTTTGTAATCTTCCGAAGATTACGCTCGGTGTATACTTTCTTAATTTTTATTTGAGAAACTGGAGGCCGTACGGAGGTCAAAATTGTGCTGATGGGCTGCCAGAATGATCCGGATAAAAATATGAAATTATAAACCAAAAAAATTTTTTTCAAAAAATTTTGGTAGGAATCCAACTCTACGAGTATGAATTGGATTAATGCCCATATTTTTTGTACAGAAATCGACAGAAAATTTAATTACAAACATTTTTTCCAAGGGTTCCTTATGTCCATCTTCAATCGTTTTCTGTACAAAAAATATGGGCATGCCATTTGAAAAAGTGAAGTTATTGCAGTTTGAACTTTCTCAGAAATATGAATTTATTGTGACAGTTCCAATGGAACAACATGATTCGATAGCCAAGCAATACTAAGTAAAATTATTGAATTTTCGTAAGATCCTTCATTTGTTTCTTTATTATTATGGATAGCATGCATTTGCATATGCTATAATACGTTTCGCGGACCTCTGCATCTGGCCATTTTCTTATAAAAGTCCTTATATCTTCGTAACCATGACAACTACGTAAAAATGTTACAGATAAAAAATGTGTAAAATTCAAAGAGGAATCCGTTTCTGGTTAGAAAAATAGGTAGTTCCATTTGAAATACCAAAGCAGATGGTCACTTCCGGTATAACCAGAAGTGCGATTTCGATGAATATATTTTAGCATGATTTCCCCCTTTGAAAAGCGGCCGTGTGATAAATTTCACAAATCTTGTCCTTATAGAAGCCGAGAAACGTCTAATGCACGGATTATTATGATAACCCTGTATACAGACTCTTATGAGAACATAAGAAGACAAAATTTTATATATATATTAATTTTTTTGCTGCATGAACACAATAAGGAAGATTTATTTGAGTGAGAGACGACAAAGAATTTCCTTTTATTGGTGCATATAATAGGTTAAAGTTGAATAATAATCACTATTATGAGTGACTTTCTAAGTTATATCACGCAGATATTATGTATATAACTGTGTATGGAAAGCAAGTACAAATGTACTTTGAAAGTTCGAGTAAAAACTGCACAAAAATATTTGTCAGAAGTGGGATTCGAACCCACGCCCTCAGAGAGGACCAGAACGCCCGAAACCTGTAGAACAGGCAAGTAACCTTGAGTCTGGCGCCTTAGACCGCTCGGCCATCCTGACATGTTCAAAACAGGTTATTCGGTAGTTTCGGCTGCTATCGTTCTAGAATGAAATTGATTTATTGAAAAAAAAAACACCATTTTGAGTGACTTTCTGACTTATATTTCGCAGATATTATACCTACTACTGTCTATGGAAAGCAAGAACTTTGAAAGTTCGAGTAAATACTGCACAAAAATATTTGTCAGAAGTGGGATTCGAACCCACGCCCTCAGAGAGGACCAGAACGCCCGAAACCTGTAGAACAGGCAAGTAACCTTGAGTCTGGCGCCTTAGACCGCTCGGCCATCCTGACATGTTTAAAAAAGTTCATTCGGTAATTTCCGTTGCTATCAATCTAGAATGAAATTGATTTATTGAAAAAAAAAACACCATTTTGAGTGACTTTCTGAGTATATCGCAGATATTATATTACTGTCTATGGTACTCTATGGGAAGCAAGAACTTTAAAAGTTCGAGTAAATAATGCACAAAAATATTTGTCAGAAGTGGGATTCGAACCCACGCCCTCAGAGAGGACCAGAACGCCCGAAACCTGTAGAACAGGCAAGTAACCTTGAGTCTGGCGCCTTAGACCGCTCGGCCATCCTGACATGTTTAATATAGGTTATTCGGTAGTTTCGGCTGCTATCGTTCTTGAATGAAATTGATTTATTGAAAAAAAAAACACCATTTTGATTTTTGAGTGACTTTCTAAGTTATATTACGCAGATATTATATTGCTGTCTATGGCACTCTATGGAAACAAGAACTTTGAGAGTTCGAGTAAATACTGCCCAAAAACATTTGTCAGAAGTGGGATTCGAACCCACGCCCTCAGAGAGGACCAGAACGCCCGAAACCTGTAGAACAGGCAAGTAACCTTGAGTCTGGCGCCTTAGACCGCTCGGCCATCCTGACATGTTTAAAAAAGTTTATTCGGTAATTTCCGTTGCTATCGTTCTAGAATGTCATTGATTTATTGAAAAAATCACTATTCTGAGTGGCTTGCTGAGTTATTGCTGCACAAAATCATTTGCCAGAAGTGGTATTCGAACCCACGCCCTCAGAGAGGACCAGAACGCTCGTAACCCTCTACTGCATGCAAAGCCATTTTTGGCTGGTAAACTTAAGTAATTTTTTTCTACCCTATTTTGAAACAAAAATTATAAAATATTTCTAGAGAAATCATTAGTAGTTCATATTGAAACGGAACGCAGTCTTTAATGTCTTTGGCTAACGTCTAATGCCATTATCACCTCACTTTTCTCCAGTGTGCACACGAGGTCGTCCATAGTGGAATATAGTGCAGCTTTGTTGGTGAAAATTAAATAGAAAAGGTGGGAAAATTTTTTCACAAAAATATAAATAATGTTCTACGAAGCCTTCGTTTTTGACCCCTATCCTAGTTTATTCAAAATATTTGTTCCTCATACTTCATTTTCACTTTTTTCTACGGGATCCATTTTTGGCTCCGTATGCAATAACGGTAAAGTATGGTTGCGCCTAAAATGGCTCCGCATGCATTCCGAGTTCTTTTTCCTTTCTTTCCAGAAGGCTTCCTTCACGCTTTCATGGTACTGCTAACTGCAATAAACCTATTCCTGGTGATGATTCACTATCTGATTCCGATGACGATATTCCGCTTTCACGCTTGCGCAACCAAAAACGTGAATAAACAATGATTATTCCACCATCCGATACAGATTCTTCCGATGACGATACTCCTGATCAAAGACCTACAACTCTCAAACTGAAGCGAGCATTGAAGAAAAAAATTATGTGGACACAAGGAAAAATGTCAGCGTATGATGAAAACAATTTCAAGTTTAGTGGTAGCCGGGAATTACCAGAGTTTATTCAAGAATTAGAATCACCCCCCGAATTTTTCCAATTTTTTTTTCACGGAAGATTTGCTTACGTTCATTACGGAACAGACGAATCTGAAGTCTACTCAGGTAGTCAGGTCGACGTTAATAAGCCAGTTAATGTCTCAAAGGCTGAGATTGAACAATTTATGTATAGGTATTATCATCTTCAAAATTGACCATTTACCGATTCACCAAAGGAATCGTCAATTATTTCAGAACCATTGCTCTTTGCGTTCTCATATAATATGTGAAATTTTTCTCTGCTTGAATGAGAAGAAAAATTGTTTCTGAGAATTTCACCTTTTATGAATTTCTAATACTTGTAGCTTGTAGTGCATAGGAAGCCAAAAATGGCAGTCTCATACATAAAAGTTAATGCATGGGAAGCCAAGTTTGGCTTCTGTTTTTTTTTTCTAAAATAATTAACCAATTTTTTTTCTTTCTTATATATTGTCTTATAAGCGTTAATAAAGCATATTAAAACAGAAAAATATTTTTTTTCTTTTCAATTTAATAATTCATGCAATAGAGTCATTGATTTATTGAAAAAATCACTATTCTGAGTGGCTTGCTGAGTTATTGCTGCACAAAATCATTTGCCAGAAGTGGTATTCGAACCCACGCCCTCAGAGAGGACCAGAACGCTCGTAACCTGTAAAACAGGCAAGTAATCTCTCGCTGTTATCGTTGAAGTGTTGAAGAATGTTATTGATTTTTTGAAAAAATCGCTTTGAGCTTTTTTTTGAGTTATATTATGCAGATATTGTATACTAGTATAGGTATTAGGGCGGAGCGATTTCATACAAGAAAAAATTATCTTCAATTTTTCTTTTGACCTGGGTGCTCGATTGGTGTCTTTTCATGTGGTTAATGAAATGGCAAAATCTGGGTTCCTAAATGTGACGTCTTCAGGTTCCTAGATGACCCAAAAAATTTACGTGAAATAAAAATGTATAAATAACCAAATAATTCGGTTTATTTTACGAGTTACAGCTCTTCGCTTGGTTTTCTTCGCTAAAGACCAACACAGAACCCACCACGGGGAGGTTGCTGCAAATCGGGTTCCACCCATTCCCGCTCTCCCAATTTATCTAGAAAAAAATGAAAATTGGACATCGACAAGTGCCTCATAATTTCATGACCAATTTCTCAAGCTCGTTGCTTGGCTGAAGGCCTAAAGGAACGTGTTTTAGATTGCTGAGCTTTCGGATTACTCTATCTAGAAAAAATTGAAAATTGGACATTGACAAGTGCCTCATAATTTTATGACCAGTTTCTCGAGCTCGTTGCTTGGTTAAAGGCCTAAAGGAACGTGTTTTAGATTGCCGAGCTTTCGGATTACTCCATCTAGAAAAAATTGAAAATCGGACATTGACAAGTGCCTCATACTTTTATGACCAATTTCTCAAGCTCGTTGCTTGGCCAAAGGCCTTAAGGAACGTGTTTTAGATTGCTGAGCATTCGGATTACTCTATCTAGAAAGAAATGAAAATTGGACATTGACAAGTGCCTCATAATTTTATGACCAATTTCTCAAGCTCGTTGCTTGGCTACAGGCCTTAAGGAACGTGTTTTAGATTGCTGAGCATTTGGATTACTCTATCTAGAAAAAATTGGACATTGACAAGTGCCTCATACTTTTATGACCAATTTCTCAAGCTCGTTGATTGGCTAAAGGCCTAAAGGAAAGTGTTTTAAATTGCTGAGCTATCGGATTACTCTATCTAGAAAAAATTGAAAATTGGACATTGACAAGTGCCTCATAATTTTATGACCAATTTTTCGAGCTCGTTGCTTGGCTAAAGGCCTAAAGGAACGTGTTTTAGATTGCTGAGCTTTCGGATTACTCTATCTAAAAAAAATTGAAAATTGGACATTGACAAGTGCCTCATAATTTTATGACCAGTTTCTCGAGCTCGTTGCTTGGTTAAAGGCCTAAAGGAACGTGTTTTAGATTGCCGAGCTTTCGGATGACTCTATCTAGAAAAAAATTGAAAATTGGACATTGACAAGTGCCTCATACTTTTATTACCAATTTCTCAAGCTCGTTGATTGGCTAAAGGCCTAAAGGAACGTGTTTTAGATTGCTGAGCTATCGGATTACTCTATCTAGAAAAAATTGAAAATTGGACATTGACAAGTGCCTCATAATTTTATGACCAATTTCTCAATCTTACTTAGAGCTTATAGGTATAACAAACTTAACGTAATTAATGTATATCGAGTAATATATAAACTTAGTAATGTAGAAGTTTTCCAGATAAGTAATTATTATACTAGTACGAGAGTGGAAAAAAGCTTAATTATTCAAATGGCTGATAGGAATTTGAAAATAAGTCAGTAAGTGGCACAGGTCTTTTCAAGGGCGTCGCCAGCCAGGGAGGGGCAACTGAGCTAGGGGGGCAAGATACAATCAGAATAGAAAAAATGAACTGATTTTCGTATATTATGCTATTATTTCATAAGTTTTTAAGGGATTTTTGAGCTCTAGGGGGGGAGCTGCCCCCCCAGGCGACGCCCTTGGGTCTTTTTATGAGTTTTCAGAAAAGAATAAGATAAATTATAACACAATGGATTAAAAATATGTTATAGATTTTAAATTCGAAGTTAAAATATTTACTGATAATGAGAAATTTCCCCCCCTTCTAGGAACCTGAAGATTAAGTCCGATAAGAGTGAGATTTTTTTTTGGTCTATACTCACCCTAAAAGACATTCATTCCGATACCAGGCATCATCAGATTATAAAATTGAGAAAATCGCTCCACCCTAATAGGTACGCTGCACCAAAATCTTGAACCTGCCAAGTTACCATAGCATAGACTCATAGACTGTTCCGAGTTCCGAGTGGCATACTCAAGATCGAATTTTCAATAGGTACCTATATTTGGCCACTTGGTGCAAAATGCTAAGTACAACGTACCGAATATTCATTTGACAGAAAACTGATTTCACCAGTAATTCCAATCAACTTGTTGGAGATACCATTGGTGGCATTGGTGATGCTAACACCACTTTTACACTACGATTGAATTCAAGAAAAAAGCAGGGAGTCTGCAATTTGCACCAGAAAATACCTGGTTGAGTAAGCTATACATTTTGGAAGTAGACCTCAGATAGTACCATATCAATTTTGATAGCCTGTAACTTATTCATTGGATATCACATGACATTCAATAAACTTATTGATTGAGAATTGAGTGTTACGAAATTACAAGCGTTTTCTGTGAATGATTGCCTCCAATAAGTATAAATTTTTACGAACTGTAATTCGGTTAGTTACTCGCAATGAACGAATAGTAAGAATGGAAATAAACTCATCCTAGAGCCCATCATCATCTAATCAACTTAATTTAAATTCTGTTCCGTATGAAATCGATTCACTTTTCCCATCTCATTCTTCATTTGATATCGCGTTATATTTTTCGTAATGACGTTTTAGGAGAGTTAATTTTGCCGCTTCAGGTCCCGCAATGACACCCTGTCAAGGCGTTCAATCCATTCGACAACGTAGCCGGTTAGCATTACAGAAGCGTTATGGCGTAGTAAAACAAGTGGTCGCAGAAAGTTGGTCGTTATGTTTGGCATAATGGCGTTTTATCGTTATGGTACTATTTCGATATGCACAGGGAATACTGACGGTAGAGAACGTCTTTGAATACCCGGATCTCTTTTCCTGCTTCAATGTTCATTGCCGCAACGTCCAGATGACTCAAAATAAACATAATCTCTAAGTTTAGGTACCATAATTTTCAATAATCATTCGAATTATATGAATATCGACATTCAAGTTGCCTTCAATGAAAAACAGGCCTATGATATGATTTCGAACATTTCCTGTCCAACCTTAACCTTTTAAGTCTTGCCTTCCTCTCTCATCCAGTGAGGATTTTTGGAAGTCCTGTAGCGGCAATTTTGACGATTAGTCTGGTCGTTAAAAGACGACTGACCACTACCGCAGAAGCCTATTCCTCTGGTTATTTGACAATAAACTTCTATGCTACAATAACAAACTACAAAATACGTCTTCGACTTGTACATTTATTTCAACTTCCGATTCTTGAGGCCAAAAGAGACTATTCTTTCATTTTCCATTTTTCCGAATTCGGCTCTGTTGAAAAGATATAGTCATTTGAAAAAAAAAAATTGGGACGAATACTTGCCTGATACAATTCACTGCAAAGACCTCAAAGTTCATATTTTTCGATTGAAATTGAATAGATACACCTAGAAAATACTCAAGTACTAACTTTATTCGAATAAGAATGTTTAAAACACGATATTTCTCAACAAGACTCAGTTTGGTTCGATTATATCTGCAATTAAAAAGCTATATTTTTCCCATCAGAACAAGTTCCTTCTTCGATTTTTCTGAAGATTAGTTTGTGAACACGAATAACTTGTCGATACTTTCTTCGATATCCCAAAAATATCTTATTGAGAATGTCTTTCAATCAATTTATCAGAGTTCATTGTTCATTTTTAATCAACCTAACCTAACCCATTCTCACCAATATTCCTGAAACTGCGAAAGATCTATGAATCGTAGCCTTCGTAATCAAATTTTAAAGCGATAATCTACTTTATATAACGTCCGAGAACGACGCATGCGTATAGCGACCACCGGCGATATCTCCAAACAAAAATGGAAAAAATAGAGTTATGTCTAGGAGCATAGAATAAATGGAGGGAAGGCTTCATACGCTCGACAGATCATTTTGAACTTCCAATTTCGGCGGAGGTTAGAGTTTCGTGTGGCGCCCGATAGATAACGCTGTGATCGCAAATAGGGCTATATGTCACATAATATGTCTTGTTCTGTGGCGCTACAGTTGCAAAGAATATTATGTGGTTGTCATTTTTATTGATACATTTTTACGACCAACACCAAAGTGATTGAATAATAAAACTTTTTGTTGTTGACTGAAAGGGCTAAAGGAGGTCGAAACAAATTGTATTGAATTCGAATATTGTTTGAAGTTACTATAAAATACGAATTGAATCGGCTTCGATAAAAAAAAACATTTCTGCGGCTTCAACTATCTAATTTACCTGTTGGTTTTGTTCATTTCAACGTTTGTTGCTAAGTATAATATTTTTAATTGATATAGTGTGATTTATTATGCTATGTACCTACTATATAATTATTGAATGAAAAAACAAGGTAAACAGTTTGAATTTTTATTGACAAGTATCAAAACATATTGAACAATTTTATTATTACCTATTTTAGCCAAAAAGGCCTCGGTGGGATCATGACGCATTCAAAACTTCTGAAGAAAGAATAATCACGCCTTCTGATTGACTTGAAATGACGTCCGGTTGTTCCATATGAAGAAATCGAAACAAATTCTTACTACATTAAAATTCGACAATTCCATCTCCGTTTTTTTCAGCTTCTAGAAGAAGACCTGTACGCGCCTGTACGTTACTTAAATAAAAGAATTTTTTTAAGTCTCACCCTTCAAAATAACACCAAATATTAATCATAACAATATTGTTGACATATCACCGCATTCTAATCAATTATTTATGCGCAATTATATGGAAATTCTATGATCGGAAATGAATTTGTCAAAACGAATTTCATTTTGAATATGTATCGTTATAGCCATGCTGGAGCCACGAACGACGTTGGCGCCATCTCATAACCTTGCGGCGAACTGACAAGTGCGGACGTTTTTGGCAGTTCATTTTTGTAGCGGAGCCTTCCCTCCATTCATTCTATGCTTCTAGGTTATGTTGTTATAAAAGGGAAAAGTGATTATTTTAGGTTTTTCTTCGATCTCGTGATGATCAAGTGAAAACTTACAGTGAATGAATGCAAAATTAACCGTGTAGTATCGAGTTAATAAATTTCCACGAGGATGTTGTTCAGATAGAAACATCGCCACAGATTATTCAGTGCTAAGTATCATTTTATTTTTCATTATTTTCAATTCAATTCGTGGTTTATATCGACATTCATCATTCATATATCTGAAGTTTGTATTTCATTGACATATATTTTCAATATGGACCGGTAACAATTAATTTTTAATATAATATGTGCGTATTAAATGTATAAATTCATGATCCTTGGTGTTCAATTTTATCCTACACATTTGTTGGATTTTATTATAACATATCTCTATATCAAAAGTTTTTCCATCATTTAGATTTTAGTCTCGACAAAGTTGATAAGCATTCTGACAACATTGTTAGTTTGTATCTGTAAAGATTAGAAAATTTATGAATTTCAGCTATTCTGTGATATTCAAAATCCAGGTCCAAAGTCCAATTTTATCGGGTTAAATTAGGAATAACTAGAAAACGTTCTATCAAAAAAACCTCAGAAAATTTTTATTTTTTAAAATGATTGATTCTTTCGAAAATATGAACCGTTTATTTTTGTCAAGTGGTTTTATGGTATTTTTGCGTGGATTTATGAGTCGCTGTAACTTTCATACCAGGAGAAATATTGAGGAATATGCACCATTCATTCGAAATGATAGTTCCTTAGATATGAAAAGAAAAGTGTTCTTTTAATGGATTTTCGACAGCCTGTATCTTTCAAACGAAAGCGGATTTCGAAAAATGGTAAAAATAAAGTGTTGCGTTTGGTGAGAGGAACCTGCAGTTGAAATACATATTTTTACAAGTCAAAGACCCACCCTGTATATTGAATAACCCAATTCACTAAAAGAATTTGAAGGTTGTTCTTGAAAAACTCGAGCGCTTCAAATAGTTTGAACCATTTCATGTCCAAAATTTGACATGACACCTTCATAATCGACATTCTCCAGTCTTCAAAATGTTTTCGCATCATGATGGATGACTTCGAGGAGGAGTAATGAGAAACTTTCTGTCATATAGAATATTTCATCCCAGTCATAATTAGTTTGGTGGTACCCGCATGGTTATTCGGTACAGGTGTAGGCAGAACAATTTCAACCTTAATCTTCGAACAATTTAGACATAACCTTAATGGAAAACCAATAGCCGTCTTCCGACAAGTGAGAAAAATCCCGTTTGTTAGGTAACTCGACGTAATATATAATTAGTTACTTAATGAGTTCATCAACGAAGGCGTGATAAAATTATTTTAGCCTGTCAAACATCCAGGCTTTATAAATGGTACTTTCGTTTCGTATAATACATCATATTTAGGAATGTTTACTCGAAACTAATTTGTTCCAAACTCCCGATCCCTTCGGTTTCGCGATGGTAATGAGAAAATTATCTATGAGGTATTGCAGGGAATTATTACCCGTTCTTGTATTCATTTCGGAAGAGGGTATGATGAATGGAACGAAAGTGGAGTTCGGTTCGAAACCGACTATTGTTCACGAATTTATCTTCTTTGTTCTGATACATGATGTTAGAGGCACAGCATATAAATAATTCCATAGATAAAACCTTTAGAAATTTTCCACTTTTTCCACATGAAATACAAAGTTTTTCAAAAAATAAAACGCAACAGATGAAGCTTTTGCTTTGAATCGAAATTCATCACGATAACAATACTTTCTCTCCTGTACAAGATCGGTTTCTTACTATGACTACTGTCTACTACTAGTAAAAAGCCTTATGCCGGCCATACACGTTACGGTCTACCGGAGAGGTATACCTGCGCAGGTATACCTGTGCAGGTATACCGGACGTCGGTCGTGTCTCTGCAGCTTCTTTTTTGTCTCGATCATGGTACGCTTTGTTTTTGACTTGCGATAGGCATGAATGCGTTTTATATATTTCAATAAAATATTCAAGGAAATTTTTAGTAGAATCTGTTGGTGCCATTTTTGCGTATTGATTTTTGATACAGGTGACAATACGATATCATTCACTACTCGACGTGGAGACAACTGACGGCGACAACGTTTATGACAGCAAATTACGTGACCTGCGCAGGCGACCGGTGTACAGGGTGGGCAAAATTGTTGCTATATGAACTCAAACTTTTTAACCCGAGGAGATAGAGAAAAATGAATGGCACCTTATAGTCCTCTTTTTTCAAGAAACTGATAATGCCATCAACTGTAGTCCTCTTTTTTCAAGAAACTGATAATGCCATCAACTGTATTCCTCTATCTTCTTTCGTTTCCGAGTAATAGGCCAAAATTGAAATTTGGGCGATTTCAACTTTGGTCATTATCTCCGTTTCTGTTCATGCTAGGATGTTGAAATAAAAACATTATACAGGCACTTTTCTGATAGCAATCCAGTGGCGTAAGTTGTGTTTTTTCTTATGGAAACAGTAGTTTGAACTGACTTAGAAAGAATCGCCTTTTTTTTCCCGTTTCAGAAATTTATCATATGTTTTAGTTTATGTAGCACCAATTTTGCCCACCCTGTACATGCACACATGCACAGGCACATCGTACGGTGTCACTCAAAAATATTGATTTTTCGATCTTGCACCGGTCGCCTGTACAGGTTGAGAAAACTGCACAGGTCTAATCCCACACACGCTCCGGTTGACCTGCACAGGCATGCCTGCGCAGGTATACATCTCCGGTAGACCGTAACCGGTCACCTGTGCAGGTTGAAAAAACTGCACAGGTCTAATCCCACACACGCTCCGGTTGACCTGCACAGGCATGCCTGCGCAGGTATACCTCTCCGGTAGACCGTAACGTGAATGGCCGGCATTAGAGTACTTGTCGAATAATGCAATAGCTGCTTTTGATTTTTTAAATTTGTTTGTTTATTCTTCAAATACCAAAAATAACTAAACTGCTCCACATGAGTTAGGGATATTGACTTGAATTGCAAAAAAATATAGTTTAAATAAGATTTTTGTGATGAAAATTCATATTAATATGATTCCAAGTGGCAAATTAATTTCATCCTGTAGGTCTGCAGCGTATACAGGGTGGTAAGAAAAATCGAGTAGAATAACGAAATTTTATTCCCAGAGAATTTAAGCATTTTAAGACTATCAATACAATGTATGGCCTCCACGGACATCAATAACAGCTTGAAATCTTCTTTGCATACTACACACGAGGTTGTTGAACATTTCTTGAGAAATTTGGTTTCAAAAACGGGGCAGAAGCACTCTCAGATCATTTGAGGATTCTGGGGTAGGTTGATGATTATCTAATCTTCTTTGGAGGATATCCCATGCATGTTCTATATGCAAATCAAATCTGGTGAGTGCGGAGGTATTGGTAAATGTGGAATACCAAGCTCCTCGCGCGCATTCTCAACTATGGCTGCACGGTGCGGTCTAGCGTTATCGTCTAGAAATTGAAAAGTTTCACCAATAGCAGCGTGAAAATTTGGCATTTGTCAATGACATGCTTCCTATAGTGTAAGGAGGTCATATTCCCAGGACAAATGTGTAGATCTGCTTGCCCGTTGAAACATACCCCCGCGGAATGGATGGACTTCTTGGACATAGCGACGGTTACGGGGTATGCGTGGGATTGTTCATACCCTTATTATTCAAGAATCTGAAAATCGTCCATATCTGGATTCATCAGTGAAAAGGACACTACGCCATTGATCGTTCCAATTGATATGTTGCCTTGCCCATTCCAGTCTTTGACGCTTATTATGTTCACGTGGAACTCCTCTTAATGGACGTCTAGAACCTAGATTCACATCTCTCAAACGTCGTCTGATGGTTTCGATGGAAACTTCTCATCTGCATTTTGAAGAGTATTCCCTAGCATTCTACACGTAGAATGTAGCTTGTAATTTCAGAGGGGTCTCCACAGGAGACCTAGGAGTAATCAGGATAAACAATATATCAATTCTACACGTAGATGTAGGGTTTCTTCTCGCCGAAACGGTGATGAAACGATCCTGAGCAGGTGTAGTTTTTCGTCGCCCACCAAGCCTTGGCCTTTCCAACACGGAACCTGTCTCCCTGAACCTATTCCAAAGTCGAGATATCACACTTTGGCTGACTTGGAGCCTTTCCGCTACAACATTCTGAGTTAGGCCACCCTATAGCATTCCGATAGCCCTATTAGCCTCAGCGTTTGTTAATTCACGTCTCGGCATTTTCAGAAAACTCGTTTCAAATCGAAGCCGTTGATAAACTGACTTCATTTCAAAATAAGAACTTTCATGAAGCATAATGCAAAGAACCAAATTTCAGAAAAAAGGCGACCAGATTGACGGAATGTCTCATACTGATTTTTATAGGATCGATTCAAGTTGTAATTGAGTTTAATAGCTGTCTATGTAACAAGTACATAAATTAGGTCTTTATGGACGAGTCCAAAAGTTTACATACTTGCAGAATTAAATTGCACGATTTTCGTAAGTAAACGGGTTCTGGATGGCCATCATCGGTCTCCAAAGCATAATTGTTGATCCTTTTCACGTTTCAGAAAAAAAACACGTCGAAAAAGCTGAAAAAAGAAGAAATATGACTATATTGCATTCAACGGTAGGTGAATTCAGATTCCGATGAATTGAAATGTGTCACTGGAGCTCCCCCCCCTTTGGTTTGCACCCTCTGTTTTTTGATAACTCCACCTTTTTAATGATAATGACCTTTTAAAGATTTTACGTTACTGTACTTCTAATAATTTTATTGACCATTTTTAACCAATTTTATTCTTCAACCTGTTTTTGTTCATTTTGACTTTTGCTCATTTTATTATTCCGTCATGTCACATAAGTTATGTTACATTGTTTTTTCATTTTTTTGATTGTTTTTTGTGCTTTATTTTGTTTTTTGAGCTCTCTTTATGTTTTCTCAATTTTTTTCAGCTTCACTTACGTGATTACCGCTGAAGATAAGCTTAATCAAGCTCGAAACATGTTGAGAAATTAAAGATCACCTAAGTAATTTATCTGGTTTAGTTTTCTTTTACCTTCTACCTATTACTGGAGCTTTCATTACTATCAATCCTTTGCTGAAAGTAGAAATAGGCTATATTGAACCAGAATACATCGGTTTTTTCATATTCCAGGAGTTTGTGTCTCATTTTAGAACAGGTGAATGATAAATGTGAAGCATATGTTTGACCTATTCCATTTTATTTGTACAAACCTACTGTGGTAGTAATATATGAATATTTTCAAACTAATAATTAATTTTCTATAAAGTCAGAATATTTTACTCCTTGTTTATAAGATCAAATAAATGGAATGTATATCTTGATTCTTGTGATTACCCATCAATTCATCTAATATCTTTGAGTTGATTTTTTTTATGAATTCTTGATTAGAATCAACAATTGATGTCGTCAAGTCTTGAACTTTCAGTTCAAGAGGATAATAAACATTAAATCTTCACAAGCATACATATGAAAATTATGTGAAAGCAATGCAATTTTCTTCCATGGCGAAAAAATATTTATTTCAACAGTGATCTCTTGTACTTTTCATGCAAATAACTCGAAAAGGAATCCTTTCTAGCAATTCATATAAACGTTAATTATTTTCGTCCATCACATCTTTTCCAATTCATTCACATTCCGAGAAATACGCTTAGAATGTAGAAAGGACAACATAGTGTTGACTTGGAACATAAAAATATTTTGAAAAACGTCATAACTTCGATACATAGTGGAATGTGTCAAATGTGCGAGGCCAGAGTTGTGATTTTATAATTGTGAATGGGGTATAGATAATGTAAAAAATGATACACAGTGTTGCGTGTTGCCGTTATAACCATTTTAAATAGTGAAATACTTATTTGAAAACCCGTTACTTCCAAGTTGCCAGAAACAGATTCGCAAGTCCTATAACAAATTGAAAAAAAAGAGCAATTTATATTTCTCACTTGGAACTCCAGTTCGCAAGAATCCCATATGAATGAATAAGATGATAAAAAAGATCTGTCTATCTTTTATTCCAGACCAACGGACTATTCTGTCACCATTGAGAATTTGACACTCGGCATTTAATAAAGCTAAGCCAATCTGGATCATTAATAATCCTTACTGGGGCCATTCACACAAAGTTCCTAATACTTCCGGTAACAATGGCGGTATCGTTAAGAACGAAATCACATGTGCAACTCCACAAAGATCTGTCCATTACAAGCTATCTATTCGAACAACTACACTGTAATTAATCATTCTGCTGCATATCATCCTATTTAACAAGGTGCAACCGTCACATCAGGACCAGAACACACTCGGTAGAAAGGCCCATAAAGGATCCATCCTTCCCTCTTTAACTTTCGTTTTTTAGCACTTTACCTACCTGAGAAGAATATCATTGTTGCTCGAATTCTTGCTCTCTGCGCTGCCTGGAGAAAATAATTTACGTCATTTCATGTTGAATTAAGCTCCTTCGAGAATCATAATGATTAATTTTGTGCTTAATTAACTGTCAGAGCGATGGCGTTTAGGGCATTTCATGATTCTGAGAAGTTATCAATGTTTGTGTGCAAATTTTTCACCTTTTCGACTTTTCTGGAGATCTTGTGGATAGAGACTCGATAATCTCAATTAATAGGTACCATGCGCAATTCGAAGATTATTTCAAAATTATTCTTAGTGGACGTTTTTTTATGGAATTCCTCTATATCTTACCATTGTTATATTCGGTTATTGTTTTGACATAATTTGAATTTTTTGAGCGAATCTTCTTTATTGTTCTTGTTTCCTTTTTTTGATTATCTTCACATATTGTTCCCTACGTTATTTTATGATTTACTGGTCAATACACTTCCGGATATACGAATACTGCCTAGGGAATATTAATTAAACATATATTCTTACTTTTTCGCTAATGGTAACGTTATGGGAACGTTTTTGTGTATTTTAGTCCGGTGTAAATTTTCTATTATCGTCGATTTATTATATAAATGAGCGATATATTTGAACAGGAGTGATCAAATTGTATCAATAATGAAAAAATTACAACTTGTGACATAACGCATTCAAAGTGAAACTATCTGAATTTTCTCTCGACTAAAGGGTGTTCCTTAAACTTTAGTTTAAAATTTCAATTGTTCATCCAATTATTACCCCCCCCCCCAGGAAATTAGCTTAGGACCGCCCTTGGGAGCAATAGTAATGTGTGAATGGATGTGCTATCGAGGGATAATTAATGATTTTTTATGGCCAGAATTGAATGGAATTGATCTGGACAAGGTTTACTTTCAACAAGACGCGCTACGTGCCACATAAGCAATGAAACCAATGATATTTTCCGGGAAAAGTGTCAGGACCGTGTTATCTCTCGAAGAGGTGATCACGATTGGCCACCGAAATCATGTGATTTAACACCTTGTGACATCTTCCTTTGGGGTCATGTGAAAGAAATGGTCTCGCCAAGAGCCCAGGGTCGATTCAAGACCTCAAAGATGGAATTCGTGAGGCTATCGAGGACAAAGGGCAGTCACTTTGCGATTTGGTTATGGAAAATTTCATGAAAAGGATATGGTCCTGTAGTCGTGGTCGTGGTGGTCATTTGGATGATGTTATTTTACATTATTAACGATATACCTTCCTCTTTGAACATTTATCTAAACAAATGGCATTTTTCTTCAAATTTCAAAATAACACCCTTTGTATTTCACGAGAAAGTTTTCCTTCAATGGCCAATAAACTTTCTACACTTGAAATTTTCATTGGCACCCTTGAAAAAGAAATCATTGTTGCTGGAAAGTTTATTTTTCGAAGGAAAATTCTTAACTGATTTGATCCACAACAAATTCCGCGTTCAATCAGGATTCACCCGTAAAATGCCTTCAAGTTCATTAATATCTTCTACGCGAAAAGACGTGCAACAAACTGTTTTAGCCAATCGTTAGGACATGTGTTCGCTTCTTGCATCTCCCTATGTCATCTTCGGACAAATCCAATCATCTTGATTAATGATGGTTTGCGACTCCATAGGTACGTTCCCACTGGTAAGCCCATATTGTACGTTGTAGGAAGTCCCACGAAATATTCTCAATGAAATTGAATAATCTGTTCAGTTCTGATCAATGCATGTGCACAGTTCAAATGAATTATTCATGAGGAAATCTCTATGAACAGATTGTTTTCTTCCAGAATAGCGGGTTTCCTAGCATATCCTATTTTCACAAACTGAATAAATAAGAAAATATTTTAGATGAAAACTTCTTTCATTTTGAAGTATAACATACCTACACAACTATTGACACTTTTATAATGTGGCTTTTCGTTTATGAAGCATTAACATTAATTTCGAATAAATATAGGAGTTTTACATTCTTCAAAACCTATATTTGTATTTCGTTTACCAACAATCATTTATGTTGGAAGTGGATACAATGGGGATTTCCAATAACTCAAAATATGCACTTTTCTTCCCATGACGTAATGAAGGGCAGTTTATAACACATTTGTTACCATTTATTCACTTTGAATTTTGAAAAACTGATCAATTATTCGATATTGAAAATGTGATTTCAACACGTGTGAATTCAAACGTCCCTCTGCTGTGACGTCAGTGGCTCAATTTGTAATATGAATTTATCCATGAATATAATCAGTAATCGTATTATATTTCATGATCACTATAATGTTTTTGAAACATCGTCATATAACCACTTCATTTTCATTAAAGTTGATATAATACTCATTCTCTGAAAATGCGAATAATGATGTGACAACCACGCCTACAAATTATAAATAAAAACAAAACCTTCTTATGTCATTCATTATTCGAAATTTCGACGTCTTCTCTGCGTACCACAGAATGGCGTTTCTTACAGTTAAGTCTAGGAGTGTTCTATACTCCTAGGTTACGTCAACGACTGACGACTATACACAGTTGCCAAATCCATAATTATTTTTACCACTAATCTGCACTTCTCAAAATGAAAATAATTATTAATGCTTCCTAAATTAGAAGACTATATATACCAATTCTTACCTGTGTAGACTGGGGATAATTATTTTTAATTGAATTTCTCAACTATCTGCTTACTTGAACCCTCTTCATCTTCAATTAGGAGGTCGTAAATTGAATGATATTATGAAGCTTTATGGAGTACAAATGAAAATGTCATGATGATAAAAGATAAACATCCAAAATGAATGGATATTATGATATCATTAGGAAAGTGAAAGCAAGGGCTTATTCAAGCTATTTTTTTTGTGATTTGGCAATGCTGTCATTTTTATATCAGCAGGACGTCATGACGAGTACAACCAATCAAAAATCTCTCTTACCACAATTAAAAAAAAACACGAATTACTTGAGAATCCAATATGTCGAAATATATTGTTTCTGAAAATGACTGGAAATGCCCATTTAATGTAAAAATAACATAATGAGGTCTCAGACCTCGGACTCAGAGAAAACAGAACATAAAATGTGTGCAAATCCAACAGTTACGTCAAGAGCACATCTCAATTTTTTGGGGTATAATATACTGATAATAAGAATGAAATGTCATCAACAAAATTTGTATTCACTTAGGAAATTTGATTTTTAATTTGTGCCGTTTTTGAGGTGAGTAAATGATATATGGAAATCTCTTGGAAATAATTTCAACAAAACGCATCATCAAACCACGCTTGACAACATCTCATAACAGCAGTTGGATTTCTGTTCGTACGGTTAGCGATTTCTCGAAATGACAACCCCGCCTCCTGTAGATCAATAATTTGGGTTCTTTCAAAATGCACTTTACATACGATAAATTTCGCGTACACGTGCTCTAGGCATTTTAACGACCACTAAACTGATGGATTTTATTTTCAAATTTTCTTGTTTTATCTCTTTCTGAGAGAAATAAAATTACTGCATGACTGACGTTATTATTTTATTTTTACAAATCACAGAACTTTTACAACTTCAACGTGACATTAACTCACTAGAAAAACCAAAGCAATAACCTACGAAATTTTCATTTATTCAACACCTTCTCCAAATTTCAAGGTTAGCACAAGAAAGTTCGAAACTTTTTCATGAATTGATCTTTAAAGTTTCGAACTTTTATCTTTTCATTTATTTTCTTTATCTTTGTAGCGTTTCTTTTATTTCTTTTCTTTGTCTTAAACTTTATGTTCTTTTTCATTAGGCTTATGATCCTCATGTTTCATTTGGTGATCTTCAATTTTGAATTGATAATCTACATTTTTCATTTGAACTTCGTTTTTCGATTCATGATCCTCATCCTTCGTTTCATATTATTCTGCTTTCAATTTACTATCTTCACCATTTATTCAACATAAACATCGACTTTGGATCTCATCGTACAGCTGGTTTGTTGTAAAAATTAAGAAATTTGCAAAAAACTTCTACGATATTCAAGAAACAAAAAATGTTCACACTTCACGATTTTTTCCCAAATTTCAATCATTTACTCCTTCCTATACTATCTATGTTTTACCAAAAAAAATTCAAAATTTGAACAGCTTCTTCTGGGTGTTGCAGTTTCTTTGTCAGTATATTTCTCAAATTGTTACATCTTACTGAGTTCCGGGGAGAACAATAATAATATTCTCATCACATAATTCTTCGTATCTCAACTAATAAACAACAAGTATCACTTTATTACCTTGATAAAACCACAAAAACAATTTTATAATTGCCCCACTTCACAATGAGAACATGTTCCAGGTACCAAGAACTCGCCCTCTGTATATCAATGGCGTCCTTTATTTATGCAAATGAAATCATCATCTGCACGTTGATTATTTACCCTGTGAGAGTGTTGTGGTACTCGACCTCATACAAATCATTGTGACACAAAGATCTTCGTTATTTGCATAACCAGAGCACGCGTCTCTCAAGGAGTTAACTTTTGGTCCATTATTCTCAATGGGACAAAAAGCAATGAATGTAATAGTGCAGGAAATGGTTCACCAGTTTAGAATTCGGGTAGGAATATTCCTGAAATTACTGTCAACGAACCAACCTCCTCAAATAAATCTCGAACTCTGAGGTGTTAAAATTACTTTACAACTTCTTTTCATCTCCCATTATTTTCTCAGCCACTAGTGATTGATGATGGTTTCAAACTAGTGAAAGTGGTATAACTACTAGTATCATTTTCATTATTGTTCTCTGCTATCATAAAACGAAATGTAACAAAATTGTTCGTTGTCTAGAGTCTAGAGCATCATTCATTATCTTAAATGCATTAGTGTCGATCAGAAAAAACAACTAACGAACTTCTATTCATTGAAAACCAATTTGTGCGATAATATGAATGGGTCCAAATGATGGGAACCAAATATCGATATCACATGAATATCGATTCGGAGAATTATAAATGAGTTCGAATATATGGCCCATGTAACAGTGAGAGAAAATATTGGCAATTGTGGAGGCTCGCTTTGGTAAGCTGACGAAATGCTCTAGAACATACAGGGTGGCCATTTGAGAACTAATGCATAAAATGAAAAAACAATTACTGTGCTGAAATCAGTATAAAAATACCTTTCAAATGAGGTATCACTCACCCCATCTTCCCTATTCAGAAATTGGGGGTGAGGGTTGTAGTAGCAAGGGTTGAAGCGCTATGCGTCCGTAACCTACATCTTAAGTTGTCCCCCTCGAAACAGAAATCGACCTGTCCGAGCATTTCTATCGAAAAAATTTATTTCGTCTGTTTCGTTTTCAAAAAGCCACCCTGTATACACTATACACACAAGATAATATGAGATAACCATAGGGTAGAAGCTGAACAAAATGGGGGTAATTGCAATATGCTAGCGTTCTGCATACCATCTGTCAATCTGCTTCTTCATTTCCCCAGCAGATTCCGATCGAGTCCTTCAGCATGTTTCAAGATAGAACATTTCCTTGGATGAAACAGGTTTAGAACAAAATATGGTAGCATTTACATGAAATGTTTTCAATTTTGCACTGACATTGTTTTTCAATCAAGAGAAGGCCACAACTATTATACTCCATTCACTTTTATAAAGTAGCCCGTTTGGCAAAAATTTAGGTTTTTCAAGTTCTTTTACTCAAAACTGATGCTGGTTGGCACTCGTTAAATATCGGTAATGTCAAAATAATTCTCAGAGACGTCGCCAATGCTAATTTCTATTTACCCCTTCTTAACTTTGTATATGGAGTTAGTTCTTAACTGTGACACAGGTTTCGTAGTACTAATACATTTTCATACTTCAGTATTTCAAGTTGTGCAAAAAGATATTTAAATGACTTCTGTAGGTTCATTTCTTGAGAATTTTGAAAAGTGGGGAATTTCATATGTCCGTCTGACTCTGTTTGTCGGGTTATTCGAGAACTTTTATTCTTTTTTCGAATGAATTATCAGACTATTCTATCCACTATTTTTCAGTAAAATTTCAGCAATCGATTCTTGATTTCCGTACAACAAAATAGCATAACTGAATCTTACAACCTTGTTTATACAGGGTGAGTCTTTGACTTGTACATATATTTTAACTGAAGATTCTTGAGGTCAAAAGAATCCTTTTTTCAATTTTCCAATTTTCCGAATTGGGCTCTGTTAAAAAGAAATAGCCATTTGAAAAAAAAATTGGGCTGACTACGCCTCCGAAATGATCCTCTGGAATTGATGCAAAGTTCATATTTCTCGATAGAAATTGAGTTTATACATTTAGGGAATACTCAAGTACTATCCTTATTCGAATAAAAATGTTGCAAACACGATAATTTCAACAAAAACAGTTAGTTTCATCGGATTATATCTGCAACTAAAAAGCCACATTTCTCACACCAAAATAAGTTCCTCCTCCTATTTTTCTGTAGATTAGTTTGTAAACACTAATAACTTGTTCATAGTTTCCACGAAATACCCCAACAATATCATGAAGAAAGACTTTTCATTCAGATCATCAGAATTTATTATTGAACAACCTAACCTGATCTATTTTGTATCTATTCTGTGAATGTTTGCACAGAAATTTCAAGAAGATGTTGTCAGCGGGCTTATATTTTCATTGATGTTAAGGATTTGTTACGAAACATAGTACAGGGTGGGGCAGAAGAACCTATCCGATTTCAAATCCCTTTTTCTCAGAAGAGAGAGCAGGTAGAGTAGTGGGGTAAAAACCGTTAGAAAGCTGGTTTTATGCCATTTGTCAGTAGTCAACATGCCTTGGTCTGGTGAACATAGTGCTTTTGTTATTGAGCGGTTTATCGAATGCGGCGGTTCGATAATTGCTACACAACGTGCTTTTCGAATTCATTTCGGACTCGGGCGTCATGATCCTGTTCCACATCACGCTACGATTAAAGTGTGGGTGTCAAATTTTAGACAGACGAGTTCAGCATTGAAAAAGAAGTCGCCTGGACGAAGGGAAATTGCTCGGGCAATTGAAGAAATTCCTGTGGAAATGACGGTGAAAGTCATGGAAAGCTACCGCGAGCGCCTAAATAAGTGTATCCGCTCCCAAGGACGACATTTGAGTGATGTGCTTTTCAAAACTTAAATTTAAAAATGGCATAAAATTTGCGATATGTTAATAAAAAAAATTTTTTGACAAGCTGAGTGGTTTTAATTTTATAACGTTTTGAAATCGGATAGGTTTTTCTGCCCCACCCTGTATAAATCACGATACACTTGGGTACCGTGGTATGAATATCTATGAATTCTGCCGTTTCCATCATAAATCGACTTTGCCGCCAAATTTTACCACGCAAGAGTAGAGCGAAAACCGAAAGAATGGTTATCTGGAGGCCAAGTATGAACAATAACAAACCAGAGTCTCTGAACAAACTGTAAACATTGTGTGAAGTTCTGGAAACATTCAGTGAATTATTGTTCTAATGTGATTATTATGTGAAGTGAATTAATATAATCTCAACCGTGTCGAGTTTATAAAATTCCAAGAGGATATTGTTTAGATAGAAACATCGACACAGATTATAACCTGTGTCGACATTTAACCTCAATATAGACCAGTAACTATGAATTTTCAATAGAAACTGTGCGTGTTAAATCCTTCTTGGTTTCAATTTTATTTCCCACATTTGTAGGATTTCATTATTAAAATATCTCGACAAAGTTGATAAATATTGTGACAACATTGTGAACTCGTTTAAAGACCAGAGAAGGAATAATATTCGATGATATTTAATTTAGAGACGCATTCAGATTATTCTTGAAATTAATGATTTTTTCGTCAAATTTCTCTGGGTAAAATTGGAAATAACTCAAAAACGACGCGTTTTATTGAAAAAAAAATAAAAATACTTTTAGTAAATAATTGATTCTTTCGAAAATATGAACCGTTCATCTTTTTTAAGTGGTTTTATGGTGTTTTAGCGTGTATTGATGAGTCGACTACCCTGTAACTTTCATACTAGTAGAGATATTGAATAGGTTTTGATTGAGGAATATGCACCATGAATAGAGTAAACACTCAATCAGAATTCAGTTCATTCGAAATAACGGTTCCGAAGATATAAACAGAAAAGTGTTTTTTTCATGGATTTTTGACACCCTGTAACTTCGAAACCAAACCGAATTTTGAAAAATGGTATAGGAAAAAAGTGTTTCGTTTGATGTGCGGAATCTACAGTTGAAATATATGTACGAGTCAAAGACTCACCCTGTACGTATACGTGAAATATTTCCAGTACCTATTAACAGAGAAAAAAGTTTCTTCAACATTCGCCAGGTCTTAGGAATTATTGAATTCACTTAATATTTTCTCAAATTAATTATTTTCCCGAAGTAAATAAACATTTTGAGAAATGCCTAATTACTACGACCTCTATGTTTATATTGTGGCTAGACCAATTACTAATTACCACCTTTTCATCTCAAGAAAAAAATAATGACTTTTTTCTTCAATTATATTTTTGACAAGTGTCTTCCAACCTTTTTTCACATACCTTGTTCTAAACGATGAAATAAATATCTTTAAAACCACCCGCCAGAACAATGTAGATAGAACAACGTTGTTCAGTTGGAAAAATGGCTATAATCTAACATTTTCAAAATAAACACTGTGCAGTGTGCAATGTGTCAGAATGTCATGGCACACCGAGATACTTCATAAAAGTGAATGGAGTATATTAGAGAAGTTTTGATTTCCCTAGTTCTGAATTACTTGAAATTTATGTTTGTATTTTTGATGTATGAATAAATGAAATATATTCTGTATATTTTTATTGACCATATCTCTGAAATGGTGTTAATATGGTGGTCATCAAAAAGTTTTTAAGTTCTATCCACGATGAGCATAGGTGAGGGACTGAGGGTGAAGATGAATTTCTGTTGGGATCGGTTTCTTGAAAAGTCATTCTCATTTCAAAGATAAAAAAACAACGTTTCGATTCATCTAGTCACCAGTGTAAGGTTCACTCCATAAAATATTAGCTTCCAGATAAGGTTTCGATAAAGAAAGGTAAAAGTGAAATAAAAGCGAATAAATCGTTCTAACTTTATACTTTGGGTCCTGTTCACTTCACGGAATCAAAGGAGATCTGGTGTTGTGGGTGTGAGAAAATAAATAACCGTCTGACCTAGGTTTGTCATCAATAACGAGTGACATCAATGACTCTAGATCAACGCAAGGGCCCTTATTTATACAGCCATAAAAAAGAAGTAGCCCAGTCACCTTCGGAGATGTAGTATGGTTTTGAAATTTATTATCACGATTCGAAATTTCTTCCAGTCATTGTTGGTCCAAATCTTATATTTTTCTGGGTTAACTCAGGTATAGATATAGAGGTCAGAAGATGAATGGGCAATTGTGATCTAAAAAAGTCGGTCCTGATTTTTCGTATGGAATGTGGGGGTGGTGAGATCATTTCGATTTCGATATCAACATTCTGCACCAAGGAGGAACTTATTATTTCAAATATTGAAAAAATGAGATGGGTTTCTCTGACGTAAGCTTTCATGAAGGCAAAGTTTTTTACATGAGGAGGAAGAAATAAGTCATAATTCTAGCCACTGAAAGGAGATATTGAGAACCCAGTCTTCTATATCGCAGGTAATTTTGGCCGGGTTTCACCAAACATTTTGATCTGGTTCAAGGAGATAACTGATTGATTTTGACTTGAAAACCACAGAAAATTATCGTTTACCTACTGCCTTAAACCAGATTCAAATGTTCGGTGAAACCCGTCCTTGAACAAATAAAGGGTGTTTCAATAAGAGCGCTAGATTTCAGTGTTCAACAAAACACTCATATGACAAAATTACAAGGCCTTGTTCTCGTATTTTCAGGTTATCGAATATTTCATTCTCAAAGGACCACGCACTTTTTGTATGTAAAGTGGCGACCGGTCAAATTTTCTGAAAGTTTGTAATGTGTTGTACCCGACTCAGTGACCATAAAAGTCAATGGGTCCAACCCAATCCTATTGCTAGTTTTCTAAATACGGGGTGTTAAAGTTGAAAATTGCTCGAATTTTCGGATTTATTTTTTAATTATTAAGAGTCAGATTGGATTTCTGTTGCATACACACGCAAGGCCGTAGCTAGAAAAAAATTTCGGGGGGGGGGAGTCCGTCCAAGGCCGTAGCTGGAAAAAAATTTCGAGGGGAGGGGGGTGTCCGTTGAACTGAGCTCTAGAAAAAAATTCGGGGGAGGTCCGGACCCCATCGGACCCCCCCTGGCTACGGCCTTGTATCCACGTTTACTACATGTTCTAGTAATGAAATTAGTGGATACGTATAATAAAAAATATTTATATTTACAGGGTGATTCACGAATATATGACGGTAGTTTTTTGCCAAAATTCACTTTTTCTACTGTGACGTCAGGAAGGCATATTTTTGAAATGTTCTTACTTCTTTTCGATTTAGTATGATGACGACAAAATATTGCACAGTGCATATTTTCTATACAGGGTGTTTCACAGAGAGAACCACTAGATCTAATCATTTTTTTTAGGATTAATTCGAAACCCTGTCTTTTTGAATTGATTTTTGGGAAAAGTAATACCAGTACCAAGAACATATGTGTGTCTCTAATCTCCGAAATATTCATGGTGGTTTATTCATAGGTATTCTATTTTGAGAAAAGTCCAAAAAACATGAGCTGACTATTTTTTCACTATATATTGATTCCCACAAGATCTCCAGAGGTATGGATTCTAAATGCGATACTATGACTAGTTTTCGAGATACAGGGCGTTTAAGTGGAGAATAACTTATTTCATCAGTTTTTTTTCAAATTGAAAAGCCGGATTGATTTTATGTTGCGCCCATGAATTCAGTATAAGTACAGATCAGATGCGTAAAGAAAGGTTTGGTTAAAATATTTACTGTTACAGGGTGATTCAATAATAAATGACAATAGTTTCTGCAAACACGCGATAATTCTATACAGTTTCGTCACAGAGAAATTATTCCATGAAGTTAATACCTAGTCGTTCACAATTTTCAGTCCGAAACACTTCATTATGATTACTTTTCATACAGGGTGAACCATACAGCCAACCATAAACAAAAATACTTATGCTTTGAATTGATTGAAATGAAAACTTTTTAGTGAATTTTGGGTATCTTTATGAGCGCGCTCACTAACTGCGCTATCACACAAAAAAAGACAATAAACCATCTTCTTGTGTAGGTAGAATACGAACCTATTTTCATAGGTAGGTATTCCACAGTCCACAATATTCGTGTAGAGCGAGTTATAAGTAGACATGTATATTGAAAAGTTTCAATATTATTATAGTCATAAACTCGGTTATTATTTTATGAATATATTTTTTTCAGCAAAGAAAAATTAGGATGATCTACGCATGCAAGAAATGTATATTTTTGGTTTGTGATTATTTCTAAATCACCCTGTATATTCATTTATTCAAAAAATTCTTACGGTTATGCTTACTTGATATAATGTTAGACAGTTGTTCAAAATTCACCAGAAAAGTTCTCTTTTCAATTATTTCGAAGCATATTATTTATGGCTCAACCTATATGAAAAGTAATCATAATGAAGTATTTCAGACTGAAAATTGTGAACGACTGTAGAATTATCGACTGTTTGCAGAAACTATTGTCATTTATTCTTGAATCACCCTGTAACAGTGAATATTTTAACTGAACCTTTCATTGCGCATCTGATCTGTACTCATATCTACTGAATTCATGGGCGCAACTTGAAATCAATCCGGCTTTTCAATTTGAAAAAAAAACTGATGAAATAAGTTATTATCCACTTCAACGCCCTGTATTTCGAAAACTGGTCATAGTATCGGATTTAGAATTCATACCTCTGGAGATATTGTGGGAATCAATATATAGTGAAAAAATAGTTGCATTTGACCGAGGAAATTTTCGAATACAGGGTGTTCATGTTGTTTAGACTTTTCTCGAAATAGAATACCTTCCTATGAATAAACCACCATGAATATTTCGGAGATTAGAGACACGCATATGTTTGTGGTATTACTTTTCCCAAAAATCAATCCAAAAAGACAAGGTTTCGAATTAATCCTAAAAAAATGATTTGGTCCAGTGTTTCTCTCTGTGAAACACCCTGTATAGAAAATATGCACTGTGCAATATTTTGTCGTCATCATACTGAATCGAAAAAAACATTTCAAAAATATGCCTTCCTGACGTCACAGTAGAAAAAGTGAATTTGGCAAAAAACTACCGTAATATATTCGTGAATCACCCTGTAAATATAAATATTTTTGATTATACTTATCCACTAATTTCATTACTAGAACATGTAGTAAACGTGTGTATGCAACAGAAATCCAAGCTAACTCTTGATAATTAAAAAATAAATCCGAAAATTCGAGCAATTTTCAACTTTAACACCCCGTATTTAGAAAACTAGCAATAGGATTGGGTTGGACCCATTGACTTTTATCGTCACTGAGTCGGGTACAACAACATAACAAACTTTCAGAAAATTTGACCGGTCGCCACTTTACATACAAAAAGTGCGGGGTCCTTTGCAGAATTTGCTGAGAAGATACTTCGCTATAACCAATTCAACAGAAGAATATTGTTTATATTTTCTCCAGTCACAGAAGCATACCTTATATTATTATCCCAAAGCAGAAGTGAGAGTGTGTCAGCCAATAAAATCGGAAACGACACTCTCCAAGACAGGAGTTTGCAAAATTACACTTTATGTCTTTCTAACGAATCGTATTAAGCTTTCAATAAATATTGTCAATAACCATAAGCACGCATAAACTACGAGGCCATAATTATCCATATAGCACACCGGAATACAAAAGTATATAATGCAGAGTGTTACGCTCAAAAAGGACTGTATATTAGTGGATAATTAGATAAATTATGTGCGACAGGTTGGCTATTGCAAAGCCAGACTTTCTGCAATGTTTACACGTGAAGCCTGCTTTATAATTGCAATTATTCGCAGTAAAATATTATTTTATCGGATATAAATACCGTAGGATACGTACAAGCTGTGGGTGTCATGTGCTTCGAAGGGTCAGAGACCGGGCTAGGCACGCACGGTAATGTACGCTCTGTGCTCATCTTCTAGCCGATAGCACCGAGATACCTACCGGCAGTTTATTTTAGAGATATTCTCTAATGAGAGTCATACCTTGTCGCGATCCGCATTGAAAAGGATACTCTCTGGTACTAATTTAAAGTGGAAAGACTTGATCTGGGGTAATTGTAGAATGCGTTTGTTTTCTAATCCTCCTGCTGGATATTTATTTGATGCGTTTGGCCTCTTTGGGAACGGATTCAAATTTCAATGCTTCTGGTGAGGGAGTTCCGATTCGTTTATGTCGCTGATGGAGTTGAATTCTTATGACATTTCTTCTTTACTCTCGATGAATAGATTATTCTGAAACTAGTTGCAGAATGGGCTCCTATTTAGTGTTGGAAATTACATTCTGCAACGAGTATTAGACGATATTTTCTCTATTTCAGTCAAATTTCGTGAAATACTGTTGAAATTCAATGAAAGTTGATATTTCCAAATTGACTTGTGTTGAAAATTGATTGGATTGGCAGTCATTGTTGACAACCACGAAACGAAAAATATAACTGAAAACAATGCTGTAATGAGTTCATTACAGCACTGTAATGAAAAGTTTTGATTTTGGCATCATAGATTTAAATAAATAGTACATTCTAAAACTAGTTGCAGAATGGGCTCCTATTCCAATACGAATGCGAAATTCGAAATCGAGCGACGAAGGAGCGAGTTTTCAAACGCATGAGTGTTGGAATTGCATTCTGCAATTATTATTATTAGTATTAGACGATCTTTCCTCTATTTCAGTCAAATTTCGTTGAAATTCAATGAAGAATTCAGATTATACATCCTAGTGACTTTTGTATTGTATCTTGGCAGTTGGTGACTGTTACGAAATTGACATTTCCAAATTGACGTTTGTTGAAAATTGAAAGGATCGGAAGTCAGTGCCGACAACCACGAAACGAAAAGTTTTTATATAGTACTGTTATGAACTCATAACGATATTGAAATAGAGAAATATTTTCATATTTTCGAAAACTTCACGAGCCATTCAGGTCATAAATTCATTTGAATGAACTCCTGGAATATTGACATTCAATAAGAAAACACCTTGTATATTATGAAAAATTCTTTTTATTCGGATATTATAATTTATAGAATTATAGACGTGTCTTATCCACATATACTTCAAGTATTTTCCATGATGATTTCTTCGTGTGCAATTAAAACCTCAACAGTACAGGATATCGCAGCATTACCTTCAAGGATGTCTCTGCTAATAATCATATTGATAGGCGTCTCCTCCTCCTTACACATAAATTTCTCGTAATGCGATTAGTGAACCTTTTATTTATTCACACAAAGTAGTCAGTATGAGTTTCATTTATGATGCTATTCGAATAGCTCACATAGATTGATGTGGTTGCGCCCTTCGACTCATTATATAATTACAGTATTTATCGAATTGTGACATCCTTACAAAGTACACATTTCAAGTATTCATATATTAATATTATTTATTGAATGATCTTTAGCATCTAACCAAGTTCTAGTCGTTAAAATCATCTATCAACTCCAGACACGAGGTGATTTATTAATTTGTAGGGTAAATCAGCATTTGATTATAATAATAGACAAGCCATTCAGAAATTATTCAGATTCAAGGGGGTGAAACTCCTTTCTCCAAACTGCTACTGCCAATGTTTCATCCTATGAGCTCATTTTCAGAGAAAAATACTTTAAAACTCAGAACTCCATGACGCAATGGCACCAACTTGAAAATGCCCATATTGACATAAAAAACCTCTCAAGACCCACTCTATCATTAACCTTTTCACGTTTTCAATAAAAAGAGTCCGAATCATCGAACGGTGGTCCGGCAGAATCATCATCTAGAGTAGTTCGTGAGACTGCATTCCTACCTTGGCAGTCCCTTAAAATAAATAAGAGCCGAGAGTGTGAGAGGAAAGCAAACAAAAACGGTATATATGTGTTATTGTGTCAGAAACCTGGGAGGTCGCTAGAAGTGCAGAACAAACAAATGTCATTTCGTGAATGTTGCCGGTCACATTTTTTAGTGAGGATGGCATAAAACGCAGAGTGTGCCGTGATAAACCGATTCAAGCAGCCATTACCTGCGCAATAACGTTCCTACTCCGATTACGAATCGTGTTCCTTCACGAAATATGGTATTTTCGTTAGATTTTAATTGAAAATGATAATGTGTTCAATTTCGAGGAGTTGGAGAGTTGTAAATTATCTTTACGCTTGACGTTCTTTTATTTTCTCGTGACCACAAGACCTAGATATTTATCAGTCATTATGAATGTAATGTATCTTTATGTTTTTGAAGTAGGTACTGATGTTTTTTCTGGACTAACAGGATTATGGTTCACCATATAAGTAGAACTACCCCAATTACTTATCTTCGAACACAAACATTATTATACAGTTTTTTGACACCACATTAGGTTTAACTAGCAGAAAACAGAACATGAACTTTGAGCTAGATCTTCGTTAAAAAAACAGATTCCTTCATTTGGAGTCTTACCACCAAAGAGTGGCAAAGGGTATCATTCAATATTCAATCCATCCATTACGCCACACCCTGAATAAGAAATCTCCTTCCATACAATCCAAAAAATCATTGAACTTAAAACAGTGAAGGATTCAACGAGTGATTTTTTAACTATTTTTTTGGCACACTGATTCTGACCGCTGACGCACGTTTCGTGATTTGTGTAACTGTCAAACATCTTCAGATTGGTCTACAGGGTGTTTCAGCATAAACTGGACAAACATATAGATATAGCCGTGTAGATGACACGGAGAAAGTAATTTTCTCCTTATGACATATACCCGGTTTCTGACGCATAAGCGAGATACAGGGTGTTTAATGTCAACTTTGAGCAATATTCTGTGAATGGTAAGTTATGTGTGATATTTGAAATAACGGTTTCTGGTCACATCTTAATATTTTTTAGAGCTCAATTCAATTGTGGTGTAGAATTTTGGAAAAAAAATTTCAAAATGGCAAAAGTTGAAATTTTTTCTCTCGGTTGCCAATTTGGAAAACATTATTTCAATGTACTCGATTTTCTTAGATTTTCCGTGAAAACATTTTCCAAAATTTGAACTCAACTTTTTTTTCAGATGTCTTCAGTGAAAAAAAAGTTCCCCCATGATTGAACTATCCTTTATTCTGAATACTAGGGTGAAATTAGAATGAAAAAATATCAATGGGTTTTTTTTGTAGCCTCGCTCGGAGTACTTTCATTATTTTTATTTGAAAAACTGGAGGCCGTACGAAGGCCACAATTGTGCTGATGGGCTGCCAGAATGACCCGACTATGAATTTATAAACCAAAAATTTTTTTTTCAAAAGCTTTGGTGAGAGCTGAACTCACTCTCCACTTCCAATTACCTTATTAACTAGCGTTGCTTTGGTAACGGAGAATAATAAGGTTAGAATAAATCCAATTCATACTCGTAGAGAATTCGATACCTACCAAAGTTTCCCGAAAAAAATTTTTTGGTTTATAAATTCATATTTTTGGAACTTACTATCGATTCAAATAAATATTTTTTCTCTATTTCTGTATCGTAATGAGTTCATTACAGTACTAAAAACAGTGCTGTAATGAACTCATTACAGCATTGTTTTCAGTTATATTTTTCGTTTTTGGGTTGTCAGCACTGGCTTCCGATCCAAACGATTTTCAACAAACATCAATTTGGAAATGTCAATTTCTTAACAGTCACCAACACAAAAGTCACTAGGATGTATAATCTGAATTTTTCATTGAATTTCACCGAAATTTGACTGAAATAGAGAAAATATCGTTCAATACTCGTTGCAGAATGCAATTCCAACACTCATGCGTTCGAAAACTCGCTCCTTCGTCGTTCGTTTTCGAATTTTGCATTTATATTGGAATAGGATAGGAGCCCATTCTGCAACTAGTTTTAGAATATACTATTGTACAACTGCCATTAAAAGTGACACTTTTGATGACAGCAAATAATGTTAAAATTGATTGTTTACGTGGAAGCGTGTTAAAAATATTTTTAACATTAGTGTTAAAAATATTTTTAGCACTACATTTTCTTATGATAAAATCAGATGAAAAAAATTCAGCGATTGCAAACTTTTATTATCAGTATTCAACAATCATTACTTATGAACATAAATATTTATCGTAAAACTAGAACAATTACTAACATTAATGCCCTGTGACGTTAGGGAGCTTCGCAACACATTATTAGAATCCTCAGAATCATCAGTACTTGTAGAAACCGGAAGTACAATATTGGATGATGATAATCCAAAATCTGTTGAGGCTGGGAGAATTTTTTCAGCAATGACATTTCTATATTAAATGGAATGATCAACACAGCCCTCGGCTAACGTCGTAGACTTCCATCCACCATGTTTTTTTATATCCGTAATATTTGCTCCTGACTGATTCTGCTAGCAATGGAGCGCAGGATCTTCGAAAACAGTGTCCTGTATATTGCTTTGGTTCTGGCAGTTTGAGGAATTCGGCAACAATAGATGGAATTTTCCCAAATGTATTGATACCAACTGGATTGGCAGTGCATTTATTATTCATGTATTTCAGGAAAAAAACGACGATGTTTGATGACAGAAGCGCGCAGTGCAAAGTACTCATGAAAATAGTCAACATACTTTCCAATAATACTGAAAGAACGACTGACTTTCGTCTTCGTGTTTGGAAGTTGTAAAACCAATTATTTATTTGTTATTCAGATGTCTTCCACTGATGAATTACACAATTCTTCACGCCGACACGCTCCAAATAATCCGAAAATAGTTGCAACCTTAACCATCAAGTATTTCTCATCTGGTGCCTCATTTATAAACTTTTCAACTTGTTCACGTGTGAGAATATTCGATTTTTTGGGACGATATCCTTCACTTTTCCGTTTCAAATATTCTATTACCTTAAAATATTTACTAACATCCACACCATTTTCAACAAGGGAGCTTGACTTTATCATTGAAAATTTGCTCCACAAAGTTGACGAACTCCATATTTTTGATTTTCTTCTAAGTATGCCAGGAAAACAGATTTACTCAAGTTCCCTTCTACATTTTTCAATTTACACCAGGCCAGGAAATTGTTGTATGCAATATCGTACTGCTGAACAGATTTTTTAGGTAGGAGTTCTAGATTTGCTCTTCTTGCAGACTCTTCAATATCCACAGGAACAACTAAATCGTCACTTTTATAAATAATTGGACTCTCGACAAAAATATTAAGCAGTTAAAAATCCAAGACGAAAATTGGACAGGAACGAAATTTGAATGACACAATCTTTTCTCATTTGTTAGTAATCATAACGTTGGCAACGCTAACTATTCACAACAACCTTTTGATTATTTGAATATCAGAATGCATTTTGAAGTTTATTGTCATTGCAAATTCGCCCATTTCATTTTCAAAATAGGGCATTTGTACAAAAAACATTGTTATGGTATTTGTGTTAAAAGTGATTTTATTTTGTTCGTGGAATTGTTCAATTCGCTCCGCTCATTTCACAAACTTTTTCACTAACAAAATAAAAATTCACTTTTAACACTCATATCATAAATAACTATTGTGCATTATTCTGAATTTTTTGTGGTTTTTCGGAAAAATTTCATATAACTCCTAAACAATCAACCATTATGACTTTCTGGGATGAAGTTAAGAGTAAAAGAGGTTTTTGATCTTGTGGAAGTGAAGAGGCATTGTTATGTTGAGTTCATTATTACTGGGTGTTGTTCCTCCTATGTCACTAGGTATATTTTCTGTCTAGCATCCCTAGGCTGAGTGGAGAAACAATTTGTTCGCAGACTTACAGAAATCAAAATCAAAACCTTATATCAATCAAAAACCGCGTTCTCATTTATATCTGAAGAATCGCTCACCAACAACGACAGAGACACAAATAAAAGAGCCAGAGGAACAGCTGGAACAGTTCACGAACGCCAAGCGTTGCTTTGTAGTATCATTTTCAACCGTAATTTTCAAAAATGCCCCCATTCACGCTGTGCGGATCCATAGAAACAAAATTAAAAATCCCGATACACTATACACGAAGTTAACTGTACCATAGATTTTATCCAGGTAATAAAATCATGAGTTAATACAATAATGATGCGGTCATCAAACTATCAACCATCTCAAACTGTTGACTTAAGTTCTTTGTTATTGAACAATGAATTAATGAGCTTCAAGTCCAGTACGGACCGGATTGCATTTATGAAACAAATTGACTGACACACTTCGTTTCCTTACTGCTCAGATGGACCTTGGCGATCGCTCGGTGATGTACTGAAGTGAAGGATGAGAACTGAATTCTAGAAGAAGAATTTTTCATAATTTCGAAGCACTAACAAAGGATGTTTTCGTGATAACTTACTTCAGGAGGAAACCTTCAATAATTGTTTCAAACTGGATGAACCTTTGTTTTTAGCCACACACAACGACGATTTTTATAAGCAATTCACTTTCATGATTTAGGTTTATTAAGTTGTTTTACTTCGAACTGACGCAGGTTGGTACTCGTTATTTATTTATTTATTTATTTAATCATTTACAAGGGTTGAGGACAACCTATAAACCCATAAAAAAAAACTGAAAATTACAATTCTGAAAAAAAAATGAAAATTACAATTCTGAGAAAAGAAAAAAAAAACACAAGACAACAACTTGGCTCAGACACCGAAGTCATTAGTCAGTTAGATGTCAAATGATTCTCAGAGACGTTGCCAATGCTAATTTCTATTCGCTCTTTTGAGGATTAACTGTGACACTGGTTTCGTAGTATTACCACATCATAATACTGGAGTATTTCAAGTTGTGCAGAAAGGTATTTGAATGTCTTCTGTAGGTTTCTCTCTTGAGAATTTTGACGAGTGGGGTATTTCATAGGTGCGTCTCTCCGTTCAGAAGTTTTTCTGTCGGGTTCTTCGAGTACTTTTATTCTTTTTTCGGACTTATCTGTCTATTATTTTTCAGTAAAATTTCAACACGCGATTCTTGATTTCCGTATAAGAAAATAGCGTGAGTGAATATTCCAATCATGTTTATATACGTGAAATATTCCTAGTATGTACTAACAAAGAAAAAAGTTTCTTCAACATTCGCCAGGTCTTTGGAATTATTGAATTCATATAATATTCTCTCAAATTTATTATTTTCCCAAAGTAAATAAACATTTCCATAAATACGTTATTACTACGACTTCGATGTAGAAAGGACAATTTTGCTCACTCATCTGACAGAAAATGACTATAACCTTACATTTTCGAAATATACACGGTGAAATGTGACAGAATTCCATGGCCAACGGGGATACATTATAAAAGTGAATGGAGTATAGATGTTCCTTTCAAATGAAAATGTGGTGTAATTCGTCAAAAGTATATCAATTGCATAATGTTGTTATGTCACTAGCTGAAAGAAACAATGGAATCAATGTAATATGTAGTAAAGGTAGTGGCTAAGAGGACTAGGGAAATAAAACTCCTTTATGAGATGTCGACGTTTCTACCTTTATTTCTGGTCTTTTTCAAGGATAAAATAGAATAAAATTGAAAACAAGTTAACACAGAGTGCCATAAAATCCTTTACAACAAAAACAATTAATACAATGTAAAAAGTAATTTATACTTCAATATGAATATGACATGAATTTTATAATGTATTGCAGGCGAGTACGAATGGAAATATCGATACATACAGTGAAAACTAAAACAGATATCGGAAAATATATATGGTGGCCGAAGAACCCTTACTTATGAAGGCAATAAAAAAATGTACCATTTCTACTATAGATGATCTACCAAAATCTAACACGTGAAATCAACTTCTCTAATCATTTTAAGTTCTCGTATCGTTTTATTGAGTTTATACATTTAGGGAATAAACAAGTACTAACCTTATTGGAATAAAAATGTTGCAAACACGATAATTTCAACAAAAACAGTTAGTTTCATCGGATTATATCTGCAACTAAAAAGCCACATTTCTCGCACCAAAATTAGTTCCTTCTTCGGTTTCTCTGCAGATTAGTTTGTAAACACTAATAACTTGTTCATATTTTCCTCGGAATTCCCAAACAATATCATGAAGGAAGATTTTTCATTCAGATCATCAGAATTTATTATTAAACAACCTAATCTAATCTATTTTGTATCGATTATGTGAATGTTTGCACAGAAATTTCAAGAAGATGTTGTCAGCTTGCTGATATTTTTATTGAGGTCAATGATTTGTTACGAAACATAGTATAAATCACGATACACTTGTGTACCGTGGTATAAATATCTATGAATTCTGCCGTTTCCATCATAAATCGACTTTGCCGCCAAATTTTACCACGCAAGCGTAGAGCGAAAACCGAAAGAATGGTTATCTGGAGGCCAAATATAAACAATAACAAACCAGAGTCTCTGAACAAACTGTAAACATTATGTGAAGTTCTGAATACATTCAGTGAATTATTGTTCTAATGTGATTATTATGTGAAGTGAATTAATATAATCTTAACCGTGTCGAATTTATAAAATTCCAAGAGGATATTGTTTAGATAGAAACATCGACACAGATTATAAGGTATCGTTTTATTTTTCATTAATTTCAATTCTATAAGTACATAGTTTGTATCGAGATTCATCAATCATATTCGAATTTTGTCTTTCATCGACATTCAACTTCAATATGGACCGGTAACTATGAATTTTCAATAGGAACTGTGCGTATTAAATCCTCCTTGGTGTTCAATTTTATCTCCCACATTTGTAGGATTTCATTATTAAAATATCTCGACAAAGTTGATAAATATTGTGACAACATTGTCAACTCGTTTAAAGACCAGAGAAGGAATAATATTCGATGATATATCCGGGTAAAATTGGAAATAACTCGAAAACGACGCGTTTTATTGAAAAAAATAAGAATACTTTTAGTATGTATTGATGAGTCGACTACCCTGTAACTTTTATACTAGTAGAGATATTGAATAGATTCTGATTGAGGAATATGCACCATGAATAGAGTAACCAATGAACCAAAATTCAGTTCATTCGAAATAACGGTTCCGAAAATATAAACAGTAAAGTGTTTTTTTCAAGGATTTTCGGCACCCTGTATCTTCGAAACCAAACCGAATTTTGAAAAATGTTATTGGAAAAGAGTGTTTCGTTTGATGAGAGGAATCTACAGTTAAAATATATGTACAAGTCGAAGACTCACCCTGTATATTATATTGATAAGGGTTTACAAGACCGGAATCAACTTTCCGGGATTTCTAGATGTGGTACAAAAGGATTTTCACCAGTTCGGAGCAGTCAATCGTCGTAACAACCTCCGACCAAGAAACCTCTGATTATGCATACAGCAGTTGAAGGCAAAACGTTAGATGAAATTCCTGTACTGATAATAATTGTGTTTTGTGTAACGTTAAATATTAGGTTCGTCTTCGAAAAATTTCAATGAAGAATGAAAATATTAAGTACTCAACGGAAAAAAAGCAATCACGGTATGTTTTCTTCGAACTGAGTGTATGAAACAAATGATAGGTAAGTGTTTGTAATCTTCATTCACATTCGATCATTATTAAAAATAGATGCATCGTGAGAAGAATAATCGAATCAAAACCAAATTACCAATGTACTCCTATTCTGAATATTGCATAAATGAGTCGGTAATTGATTCAAGGTAAAATCGGTATCGACCGCATACAAAAAATCCAAATGAATCTTATCTAGTCATCCTCATTGTGAATGTCTAGTCTGAGGCAATTCAGCACTCTGATCATCCTTCGTATTCACATAATGTTTCTTTCTCATTGGGCCTGTTTGAGCGATAGTATACTGCAATTAATACCGAAGGTGTTGAGCTGTCAAAATCTCATAATGGAACCATTAGTTTCGGTTTTCGTCTGTTCGTGTGATGATCCACATAAAGATAAATACGAATGCCGAAATCCTTGGGATCTCTTCCTGACATTGATATAACTTTGGGGCGTTTTTAACTCTAATCAATTCGTTTTTTACGTCCTTTCTATCAGTGATATACGCCACCTGGGAACGAATAATTATTGTATAGACGTACCTGCTGCTCTATATTCGCTGAACGTACAGAAATAGGGTCTTACACAACTCTCGCTAGGAAATATGTATATCTTGCTGTCTATCAACTTGTTTTATTTTCTAAGGGAAGCATTTGCTGATTCCTTTGAAACCTCTCCTATGAGTTTCTCTGTGTTGTCGGGGTTGTTTTGACGAGCTCCAATCTTTCTTCTGATTCGGTCCAAAAGTGCTCTACAGAATTCAGAACCGGTCATCAAAAAAGTCCACTCTGAAACTGCAACACCTCAATTCTAAAAAAAATTTGAAAACTCTGCTGGTATGTCAGAGATAGCTTACAGGTTGCAATATGAAATCAACATATCCTTGAACTATTTGAGTTTGTCGGATAGAACTTAAAAGAGTTTCTTTACCAATCATTATACCATTAGGGATATGTTTTGGCTTCAATGGTCCAGTTTTCACACTACAAATACCAATTTTAAAACTGCCCTATTCTTTAGGGTTCCTAATTCCAGAAACCTTGAATAGGTTTCGGAAACACCTTGTGTTAGTGTTACCCCTTACCGTTCTTACTATCTGCCTTTTTGAATTTTTTTTTATGTGCGAAAAGAAATCAAATTCAAACTAACTTCGGCTTGTAGGCGAACCAGTACTATCGAAACTGATAGGCCAATCACAAATCACGTTATATCTTCTTTGCCTGTTCTTGTAAATGAATATACGAAGTGTAACAGCCAAATGGAATAAATTCGATAACGAATAAATGAGGGCGTGTTGGGAAAAACGCTCGGATACGTCGATTTGTAAGTTTAAATGCGCATATTTTTCAAGAAAAAAATTTTATATAGGGTGTTCCATGTGACCGTGGCCAATACCAACTTTCTTATTTCAAATGCAACTCCCTGTACATTATTTATTTCTTGGATCCTTCAGAGAATTCTAGACACAATACATGCACAATGTCCTATCTTTAACTATTTCGGAAGTATTGAGTGTTCTCAGATTTATTGCAAATATCAACGTTTCAAAAAAAAAATTTTTTAGTTCACAAATTCCGTACATTACATTTAGAACCTGATGAGTAATACTGATTATTTCTTAATTATTAAAAAAAAACGAAAAAACATTAATGTCAATGTAGGAAATGTTCAAAATGCTCGCCGCGAACGTCTTGGCAACATGCTAATCTGGTGTAGAATTGTCTTCTAACGTTACTGTTTTTGTTTTTATTGATTTCTTCTCAGTAATGGTTTTTGCTCACTTTCTTCATATCAAGAGGTAAATGGGAAATAAGTATTGAGTGTAATGTATCGAATTTGTGAAATGAAATAATTCTCATTTAAAATGTTAATTTTTGCATTAAATCTGAAAACACTTAATACTTCCGAAATAGTCAAAGAAAGGTATAGTACATTGTGCATGAATTATGTCTAGAATTTTCTGAAGAATCCAAAAAATAAATAATATACAGGGGGTTGCATTTGAAATAAGAAAGTTGGGATTGGACACGGTCGCATGGAACACCCTATATAATTTTATTTTCGTGAAAAATATGCGCATTTGAAATTACAAATCGATGTGTCCGAGCGTTTTTCCCAACACTCCCTCATTTATTCGTTATCGAATTAATTCCATTTGGCTGTTACACTCTGTATGTACAGGGTGGGCAAAATTGGTGCTACATGAACTAAAACTTTTTAACCCGAGGAGATAGAGAAAAACGAATGGCACCTTATAGTCCTCTTTCTTCGAGAAACTGATAATGCCATCCACTGCATTCCTCCATCTTCTTTTGTTTCCGAGTTATAGGCCAAAATTGAAATTTGGGCGATTTCAACTTTGGTCATTATCTCCGTTTCTGTTTATGCTAGGATGTTGAAATAAAAACATTATACAGGCACTTTTCTGATAGCAATCCAGTGGCGTACTCTGATTTGTTGTAAAAGGTTCATTTGCTGAGTTATAACATAAAGTTGTGTTTGTTCTTATGGAAACAGTAGTTTGAAATGACTTAGAAAGAATCGCCATTTTTTCCCGTTTCAGAAATGTATTATATGTTGTACATCGCCCTCAGATTCGTTAAGATATTATGAAAAATATGGTTTGTATATGGAATTCGAATTATTGAGTAGGCTGAATCATAGAATAGAAAAACAATGAAAACTGCTTATAATAGACATTTTCACATGAAAGTCAGTGGCGTATTCAAACATTTTTTCCAGAGGCCAGAGCACTATTTTTGAGTCACAAACAGAGTCAAAACAAATCAATAGATAATGATGGCTGATAGTGAAAACATGGAATTTCAAAATTTTCAAAAGTTTGATATTATCAAATGTTTAAACTTTTCTTACGAAAATGATGAAGCAGCGCTGCAATTATGTTTGAACATTACGTTTTAAAAAAGTAATAATTAAATGCATGTGTGAAAAAATTCATGGCCTACTATTGAAACACAAACATAAATATGGATTTTTCTGATTTTTGAAGCTAAAATTGTTTGAAGATTAGGTTGTGATACATCAATGTATTCCGAAAAAAAATTGCAAAAATTTTACGTCGAAATATACAGGGTTTTCCATTTAAAAAATTTCAAGTTTGTGCCCATTCTCAAGAGCAGTGTTCTAAAAAAAATTTTGAATACGCCTCTGACTTTAATGTAAGAATATCTATTATAAGCCGTTTTCATTTTTTTTCTATCCCATAAAGGGCCTGAGAAATAAAAACATCTCAAAAAGTGAACATTTTCGTTTTCGCCCTGTATTTCAGGAACATAAGAAGTTGGAATATTTCTGTTTGTGGCTTTGAAAGTTTTACAAAAAAGATATACAGGGTCGCGAAAACCACATCTATCTTTCATAAATGCTGAGATACAGTGCAGTCTCAACCAAAATGGGACATAGTGTAGTTTTACGTCGCTTGTGAAAAAAGGAATATTTCATAATATAACTGGGTGATAACATATAAGTAGGATTGTACTTTCAGTCAAATATCTTAATGAATAATGAACCAAAAAATTAGTCGAATTAGGTGAGGTCTATAATAGCTCTATTATTGAATTGCGGTGATGGTCTTTATAATGGTAATAATGCGGAAATTATAGTGATTGACTGAAATTGTTAGTCAAATATTGTCGGTCTACAAATTGATGAAGGTTCTTCGAATAAGTATTGGCCTTCCCGCGTATGGGAGCTCTGCATGGTGCACTCAGAATTTAATTCAATAGATAATCTGCGAAATTTACATTGAGGGATTCCAATACAAAATACCAAATTCAAATTATGGTTTTTTTCATAGAAGTTGCCTCCAAATAGGAGGTTGAAGACAATTTTCACACACGTACAGCTACAGTAATTCCATCTCAATTACCTACCCATCCCTAGCACCAAATATTCAATACAGATTGACTGCTGAGACAAATAATTCCACGCACCAAATTGTCTAACAGGCTGTATGAAGAATTCGTCGAAAACAGTTACACAATAACGAACTAATTAACAAAATTGCTTTTTTTTCGCCTCTAACCCATTTATGTCCAACTAGAAAAATCATATAAAAGAAGCAGGTACAATGGTTCAACGAGCATCAATCAAACTAATGATACACTTTGTAATTTCAACATTTGATCACATCGAGGAGCTATGTTCGGCTATCATACGGGAAACAGAAGATGATGAATGCCTATAATTTAGTTAAGAATGTCTATATCGAAGGTGTTAGGAAAACAATGGGAAGAGATGTACCATACTTTTGATGTTTCCGAAACAGTTTGGCCATACACTGAAAAGGAGCATGGACTACAAATACAAATAAGGTGTTCGAGGTCACAAACCTCTTTCGATGGGATTGTTCAGTTCTTGTGAATGATTTATGAGGGTATGCGATCAAAAGAATGAAAATTTAATATCTAGATGATGATGAACACTACAAAGCAAAATGCTTCAAGGAGTTTGGTTTAGTAGACTCTTCATCTAGTAGAATTGTTGTTCTGATATGAAATGATTTTCGAGAAAAACGGTTTCGAAAGTTGTCTGAAAAATCCTCCCGAATTACGAAAAACACACATACCTACACGTGTAATACACGTTTCTCTATTTCAGTATCGTTATGACATCATTACTGACTACTGTACTGAAAACAGTACTGTAATGAACTCATTACAGCATTGTTTTCAGTTATATTTTGTGGTTGTCAGCACTGGCTTCCGATCCTATCCAATTATATGGTAATTATTTAGAACTAAAACTAGTATGGGCCAGCAGATCTACCTTTTGAGTAGTTATCCTCATCGGTAGAACTCGGGTGATTTTATAGGCGAAATGTCAAAGTTTGCTCAAGTTTCCTGAAGAAATGGGGGAATTTTGGAAAAAATGAATACCAAGCTATTTTGCATTGACTCTTTCGATCCGTATATTTATATCACGGTCAGGATATCTGTGGACAAAGTTTTATCGAGTTTAAAATGGCCCTTTTTGTCGGATTTTTTTGTGATTTTCGCGAATTTTTTTAAAATACTTCTACTTCGCCTAGAGAATCAAAATTTCACCCACGTATAAATCGATTATTCCATTTTCGGACCGTATAAAAATTTTCTCACCGTATCGCAGCTTCGCTGCGATTTTAAGATTCTTCTGGACCCACTTTTGGACAGATTTGCTCGGGCCGGTCCACCCAGTTACCGTTTTAGTATAATATAGAATGATCGTGTTGGAAAAGTGAAAAGAATTGAACTCACTAAGTTTGGGTCACAAATTACGATAATGATAACGAGAAGTCGGCAGTCCTCTTAGTTTTTGCGAAGAAAATCCCAAAGTTTCCGTTTAGTTCTATTGCTAGTTTTCTTCTATTTTCTCAATCAATACCGGAATACTGGAAATGTTTAATTTATCAATTTCTGAGCCATACTGCGTTACATTGAATAAGTTCACCATAACGTGGAACATTTATATGTCCAAATTCAGAAATAGGTAGGTACGTTAGGGTACGTACATGCCGGAGATGCAAGGATGAGCGCGGTGGAGGTCGCGGTCGCGATCTAGTTATAAATCGATGCCTGGCCGTACGGCGATGTATCGATTTATAACTAGATCGCGACCGCGACCTCCACCGCGCTCATCCTTGCATCTTTGGCATGTACGTACCCTTATTCAAAATACGCTAACGAAACATTACTTGAAATTCAAATAACCGAAGTCCCTTCGGACCACTTCACAAGTTTTTCGTATTCTTTTTCATACATGGATTAGGGGTTTTGAGGTATAAATTTATTCGCAACATTATTCACATTTTCTTTTTGATTCTGGAAGTGTTGAATCGATTTCTTCAAACATACATAAGTCACGAATTCAATGCGTAATTATAAATGATTTAAAAATTCGAAACGTACGATTCAAATGCCGTAATCTGTCAGTTTTCGTAACAGTCACACCAACTGCCAAGATACAATACGAAAGTCACTAGGATGTATAATGTGAATTTCTCATTTAATTTTGATAGTTTTTCACAAAACTTGACTGTTGGCAGAAGCTAACACTCATCCAAGAGTTAGGGATATCGTATTCAATCGTTTTTGAAACTATGTAATATTCGGGAAAATCGCTGTAAAATTATTTGAAACTCAATAACAACTTGAATCGATCCAATAAGAATCAGTATGAGACATTTCGTCAATCTGGTCGCCTTTCTTCAGAAGTTTGATCCTTTCCATATGCTTCATGAATGTTCTTATTTTGAAATGAGTCAGTTTCTTTTCCACAGGTTCGATTTGAAACAAGTTTTCTGAAAATGCCAAGACGTAAATTAACAAACGCTGAGGCTAATAGGGCTATCGCAATGCTACAGGGTGGCCTAACTCAGGTTGTTGTAGCGGAAAGGCTCCAAGTCAGCCAAAGTGCGATATCTCGACTTTGGAATAGGTTCAGGGAGACAGGTTCCGTGTTGGACAGACAAAGGCTTGGTGGGCTACGAAAAACATCACCTGCTCAGGATAGTTTCATCACTATTTCGGCGAGAAGAAACCCTACATCTACGTGTAAAATGCTACGGAATACTTTTCAAAATGCAGATGGCCTCCAAGTTTCCATCGAAACCATCAGACGACGTTTGAGAGAGGCGAATCTAGGTTCTAGACGTCCATTAAGAAGAGTTCCATTAACACGTGATCATAAGCGTCAAAGACTGGAATGGGCAAGGCAACATATCAATTGGAACGATCAATGGCGTCCTTTTCACTGATGAATCCAGATATGGACGATTTTCAGATTATCGAAGAATAAGATTATGGACAATCCCACACATACCCCGTAGTCTTCGCTTTGTCCAAGAAGTCCATTCATTCCGAGGGGGTAGTGTTATGGTATGGGCCGGGATATGTTTCAACGGGCGCACAGATCTACATATTTGTCCTGGGAATATAACCGCCTTACACTATAGGGAGCATGTCATTGACAATGTTGTACCAAATTTTCACGCTGCTTTTGGTGAAACTTTTCAATTTCTAGACGATAACGCTAGACCGCACCGTGCAGCCATAGTTGAGAATGCGCGCGAGGAGCTTGGTATTCCACTTTTACCAATACCTCCGCACTCACCAGATATGAATTGCATAGAACATGCATGGGATATGCTCCAAAGAAGATTAGATAATCATCAACCTACCCCAAAATCCTTAAATGATCTGAGAGAGCTTCTGCCTTGAGGAATTTGGAACAAAATTCTTCAAGAAATGTTCAACAACCTCGTGTGTAGTATGCAAAGAAGCTGTCATTGATGCCCGTGGAGGCCATACATTGTATGGATAGTCTTAAAATGCTCGAATTCTCTGGGAATAAAATTTCGTTATTTTACTCGATTTTTCTCAACCCCCCTGTATACGCTGCAGACCTACAGGCTAAAGTTAATTTGCAACTTGAAATCATATTTATATGAATTTCATCACAAAAATCTTATTTCAACTTATTTTTTTGCAATTTGAGTCAATATCCCTAACTCATGTGAAGCAGTTTATATATTTCGCTGAACAGTCGCACTTCACGGGTTGTAATGCAGAAGACTACGCTTAAATATATAAAATGCCAATTGTGAAATGTCATTTTGAGCCCTCACCTCCACCTGCCATCTGTTTCATTTCCATAAATCACCGATCGAAGATTCCTTACCCAATTTGTCGATACGACCCTGTTTCACACGAAGAGTGCGGGTTCGTATATATCGTAAGGGTAATGATGTTGATGAAGTATCTGGTGTTTTACGCCCGGTGAGTGATACGGGCACTGGTACACTGTTTGGTTCTGTTTATCTCGGCATGTAGCTGATGCAGAATGCGAGCCTACGGCCACCCAGCAAGTGCCAGCGTGTGCGACCTTCCTCTTCTCACACCTGTTCTCTTCTTACGATCCACTCCATCTAACGTTTTGTATGCCAATATTTTCATTGATTGCGATTGTGAATAGGATGCTTCCATAATTGTGGACCATCATATTTTGACATAAAGGTACTGCTCGACTTCGGATCATGATTTCAAATTATTCTGGATTTGTTTCATAGGTAACTGTTGCTCCAGCCTCCTTCTCGAGAAAATAAGGTTCAATGATTCCGCCGGACCATGAACCGCACCAAACAGTCACACGTTGAGGATAGGCAGGCTTTTCAACAAAACCTTTTAGGTTTTTCGAGCCCCACAATTTTGCTTGTTGACGAGCCAACGAGGTGGAAATGGTCCTAATCATTCAAAAGGATTTTTCGATGGAATTCCGGATCATTTTCATGCATATCAAGGACCCAATCAACAAAGACACGACGTTGTTGATGATCGGCAGGCTTGAGTTCTTGTGTTAACTGAACGTTATAAGCCTTAAGACCCAAATCTTTATGCAAAATACTATGTAATGACGTTTGAGGAATGCCTTATTCCAAAGGACGACGAGAAATGGACATACCTGGGTTTTCCCCAACACTTTTGGCTACAGCAACAATATTCTCGGCTTTTCTTGAGCGACGTGCAGGGGTCTTATTCTTCACATCACTAACTTGTCCCAACAGCTTCAATTTTTCCACCAATTTTTTAATTGCTGTTGAACAAGGTGCTTCACTACGACCCAAAAATGTTCGAGAACCGTCTCTGCCAAATTTTGACCATTTGTACCTATACAGTGTGCGTCAAAATTACGGAACAAATTCATTTTCTCAGAAGAAAAATATTTGGCAACAAAATCCTGAAACAGATCAATTTTTGTCTCACTTTTACCAAATTATGCATTTTTGAAGGATTTTTTTTTGCACCCTGTGCCATCCCCATCAACCCCCCAAATTTTTTGAATAGGGAAAGTGGGTCATATGGTAGGTACTTTTTTGGCAAGCTCCTTTTATCTTCTTTACAGGCGTGCAGAAATTTTCAAGAAAAAAAATGTTTTTAATTAGTTAGAGGTTTTCAGTATGGGCACTTTGTCATGGCTCATTTACTTCGAGACGATGGTACCTGATGAAATTTGTTAGTTTTAAGAAGAAATAAGACACAAATCATTTGTCATTATGAATAATAAAAATTGAAATGTGAATACGAATTAGGTCTCCTACATCATTCACCCCACCAGACCGGATGTCCAATGGCAAATGATTTGTGTCTTTTTTCTTGTTAATTGAATCGGTTTTACTGACTTCTCAAGTGTAAACATTTTATATCATTTCTTTTCATTATCTATCATAACAGTTTCGTCCATCCTACTTAAGGGTCTACATCCCTGAAAAAAAAGGGAGTCAGAAACGATTTATTTCTTCTGATTGATGAAGGGATGTATGAGTGTGTAAAGATAAAAAGAATAAAAAAAAATTTATAAGTATTAAATGAATGAAAAGGATATTCCTCATCATTTTTGGTTTATTTTAACATTTCCACCATCAAAACTAACGAATATTTTCGTGTTTTTTCATTTCAGTATTGAAGTCTTTCATTTAGTTAATCGAATTTCTATCTCCTTTTTCTTTCAGAATTCACCGTTTTTTTGTAAATGATCTCACAACAATGTGTCGCTTTTGCGAAATATATTTCCTTGAATTTTTCTATTCGAAATGATAAATATCCATTTTTACCAAAGACATTCTATTAAGGTTTGTTTTAGCCGTGGGCCACATGGCCCACTTTCCCTATTCAAAAAATTAAGAGAGTTGATGGGGATGTCACAGGGTGCAACAAAAATCCTTCAAAAATTCATGAAAATTTGGTAAAAGTGAAACCATAATTGACCGTTTCAGGGTTTTGTTGCCAAATATTTTTCTTCTGAGAAAATGAATTTGTTACATAATTTTGATTCCCCCTGTAGGTAAAGTGAATTTTATGATTTCAATAGTTTCAGTGCGTTGTTGAAGCGTGTATCGTGTCATTTTCACTAATGACGTAGTTTTTATTTGTCGAATGTCAAAAAATTACAGCTTCATAAGTGACATCTGAAGGATAATCTTCATTGAGTTCTTGAATAAGGCAAACCCTATAGGGATGCAAATGATAATAAATATTATGGAATATCGAATGTACAAAATAATATCACATATCTGAGGGTGGAATTTAGTTCGCATGATGCCAGACAAAAAAAAAATAAAGAAGTAATTATCGAAAACCAGCTGACAACATACGTCGTCTACTCTTAGATACATCTAACCCTCTACAAATCGAAATAAAATGTAGAAACATCACTTGAGCATAATTTTAGTAAATTTCAATTTAACAATGCCGCACCCTGAGCAGCTCAAGAACAGCAAACATACAATCTTATTTGAACTACCGATACAAAGGGTCATTGCGAAGTTATCTCAGCAAAAACAAAAATTTTTTTTTTAAATCTTTCTCTTCCACATAAAAATTGACTTGTCTCGGCGTTTTCCGAAAAAACTTATTTTTACAGAGATTTCCGCTTCGACTGTTGTACCTTATAGGCTACCTTGTATAAATACCTAAAACAAAATGAGCGGTTGATAAAGTTGATTTGACCTCAAGACTTCACTCTGTTCAAATCTAAGAAGGAGCAATATAAACAAGTTTGGCGCAGCGGTAGGAGGGTCTTCGTATATTTACTTTCTGTCCACAGGCGAATCGAGGAGATTCCACACAATCGTTCAGTTTATTTATCCATGTTTCATCCAGTTAATAAATTTTTCTGCCTTATTTCCTTAATGAGCGGATTTTCTTCAAATAATCTCTTCTCCACGCAATTATTTCATCCCTATCTATCAGTAGACTATCACGATCACGTTTTTTGAACTTGAATTCCGTTTTTTTCAATAATTTATAGAACGTTGTTTTTTTGAAATTTGGCAAACTGTCGTCATCATTCACGATTTCTAGTACTTTCGAAATCGTTGGGATTTCATTCCGGAAAAAACCGTGGACAATTCTTCTGATAAAGTTCATATCGAAATCGTCAACCGAATCGATTATTTTTAACGACTGGGCTCTCCTCTTAGGTGGCGCCAATGTTTTATTCTCTGAGAATTCTGAATACAGCTGAATCACTCACCTCTGAGGATTCTGAAACAATTTCTACTGAGTCTCTTTTCGATAAATCAGGATGTTCTTCCAATTCTTTTCGAGAAATGTTCAAAATTATCTCTTTCTCTTCAGAAGAAGAATGCGACCTTCTGGACCTTTTTCGTAGTGGTCCCCACATATCACCCTCAGATGTAGTATCCGTTTCCGAATTCGACATTGTTCTATAAACACTATATACACTTTGTCAAAAGATTTTCCAACATAATACACTTTTCACAACAAAATCTAAAAACACTTTGAACAGCTAGACCTTCACAGTAGCTTTAGGTATTTTAACTAGTCCTGTCAATTGAAAACTTCGATATTTATGCAAAGTCAAGATGGCTTTAACCCATTAAGGGGAAGGACCCAAATCTGGTGTTTCGAGTAAGATCCTGGCAGTCGCTTAGGGCGTTAAAAGGGAGCGTCGTAATGACCGTTTCACCAATAGGAGACCATTTTGTTTGTTTATAAAGCTCCTTCTTATATTTGATCGGACTCTAGAGTATTTCTAGCTGGAATACTCTCTTTATATTCAAAAATGAGCAGTGTTCCACACCTCAAACCCAGCCTAGACCGTTTCCAATCTCAAACAGCGATAATAACAATCAAATCGAACATTTCTATCGGCTGGAAATCGAACCGTTCATTTCACCCTCCATATTTCAACCGGACCGTTTCCATAAATTCCGGGTCCGACAAACTTTAAAAGCTCCAGTGAATCAATTACAAGCATAGAGTTCGACCGCGGGTCGCACACCGTTCGGGTTTCAGAAAGAATTTACTGTTATCGCTACAAATGCGATCCTGTCTCGAAGCTAAGCCCTCTAAATTATTATTAAACTGCCTTATAAAGAACCCAAAAACATTGTCACATGTTTTAGTTCAGAGATAGAAATGTTTAAATTTATTAATATTAGCTGAGGCAGATGGAGTTTGAGACACAAATATGTGACCGTACGGAGCCAGCGTCTACGATTGCCTTTGATATCATCTTAATTTATGATTTTGTTCGATTATTTCTCATATGTCGCTCCTAAATCCCTTTCTGGATATTTGTTTTATAAATCATGGGATTATGTTTCTTCTGCTTTACAAATTGATTCTGTGAAGGGAAATATGTCTATCTTTCACGGAGTGAACCGGTAATCGGAGCAAAGGACCCCGCACTTTTTCTATGGGAAATGGCGTTCCGTCAAATTTTCTAAAATTTTGGTAGTACTCGACCTACTGATCAAAAGTGTCCATGGCGCCAACTCAATCCTATGACTAGTTTTCGAGATACAGGGCGATGAAGTTGAGAATTACCCACTTTTACTACGCCCGTATCTCGAAACAGAATCGAATGAACTTCAATTTTTCTCAAGAAATATTTCATTACATCCCCAAGGAGCAAGCATGTAGAGGAATATGACCGAAAATCGTTACAAATACAGGGTTATCCATAATTGAATGCATGCCCGATATGGAAAGTATAAAATATGTCAGTTTCAGAGCGAGAACGTTCACAAAATGAACTATTACACTAGATATGTTGTAATTACATCGAAAAAGTCTGAAATACCCAGAATTTGTACTGGGGATCCATTATTATGGAAACTATTCTCAAGGAAGGTTAAATGGACACCCTGTATTTATGGGTTGATTTAAGGTGTTTGTTTAATTTTTTTAGCACATGTCATCATGACCTTCAAAGAATACAGGGCGATTCAGTCATTAAATAAACTGTGAACCTCACGAAAACACCCAGAAACCACCTCTTTTTTTCATCACCCTCTATTTCAAGATTAAATCCGATGAGGTGGGAGTTTTCTTTCACCACTGTACTTGATATAAAAACATCAATACGGCTGAGAGTTTTTATCCACTTCCTATGACCAGACTTTTTTTTATGTAATATGAAAATTATTTATTTATGTTATTCTATTCTTATTCCAGCTAAAAATCTGGTCATAGGAAGTGGATAAAAGCTCTCAGCAGTATTGATGTTTTTATATCAAGTACAACGGTGAAAAAAAAACTCCCACCTCATCGGATCTTGAAATAGTGGGTGATGAAAAAAAGAGGTGGTTTTTGGGTGTTTTCGTGAGGTTAGGTTCACAGTTTATTTCATGACTGAATCGCCCAGTATTCTTTGAAGTCCATGATGATATGTTCTAAAGAAATTAATCGCCCAGTATTCTTTGAAGTCCATGATGATATGTTCTAAAGAAATTAAACAAACACCTTGAATCAACCCATAAATACAGGGTATCCATTTAACCTTCCTTGAGAATAGTTCCTATAATAATGGATCACTCAGTATAAATTCTAGGTATTTCAGACTTTTTCGATGTAACAACAATATATCTAGTGTAATAGTTCATTTTGCGAACGTTCTCGCTCTGGAACTGACATATTTTATACTTTCAAAATCGGGCATGCATTCAATTATGGATAACCCTGTATTCGTAACGATTTTCGGTCATATTCCTCTATATGCTTGCTCCTTGGGGATGTAATGAAATGTTTCTTGCGAAAAATTGAAGTTCATGTGATTCTGTTCCGGGATACGGGCGTAGTAAAAGTGGGTAATTTTCAACTTCAACGCCCTGTATCTCAAAAAATAGTCATAGGATTGAGTTGGGGCAATGGACACTTTTGATCATTAGGTCGAGTACTACATTATACCAAAATTCTAGAAAATTTGACGAAACGCCATTTCCCATAGAAAAAGTGCGGTGTCCTTTGATTTTTTAACGAAAATCCTTTCATTGGACTTTCATGAGAATGAAAAAATATCAACTTAGTTATTCTACAGTGTGTTCCTAAATTGAAGGTGAAAACGAAATGATGAGATTAATTTTTTCAAAAAGTTCCATAAATATGGGACAGCTAACGTTCGTTTCCGAGATACAGGGTGTTCCAATGTTTTTCAAGTTTCTTTTTCATATCTGCATTTCACAAGTAATTCAACTCACATTTGGCATAAATGTTTAGAAAGCACATCATGTGACCTCTCAGTTTCGAATGCAAATGTACTGGGTGATATTTTTCCTGGACCAGTGTCCTCTGTTTTCCTTCAGAATTTTTGTTTAGTGAGCCACCAGAGGTCAGAAAATTTGTGAAAAGAAGCTTTGTCGTTATACAAAACTTCATGGTATGTGGTAGTTTCGTTGTATCTGCTACCGATTTCTAGATAAACCGATTCCTCCGTTTTCCTCAGAAAAATCAAAATGGTCATAGAAATCCAGTTAGTAAGCTGCGGTGAATAATAGTATATTGTGTAATTCATCAAGTGTGTTATGACCATTACCGCGGATTGAACAATATACTTTATCTTCGACTTCTTCAGTGAAATTCGAATTAATCTGCATTTTCTAAATTGACAACAGTTGTCAAAAGCGATTTCTGTGGTCGAAAATCGAATCGATATCGAATACCGTAGAAAACATCAAAAATTCACGTTTTCCAAATGCAATTTTTGGACATTCAGACCTAAGAAAATGTAGAAATGCATGGCTAGAACGTTACCTTGATGTCTGAAATAGAGTTCTCCATTGACCCGACTTTTTTATTCATTTCGTAAGCTACATTTTTCCTATTTGTATTAGAGTGAGTTATAGGCCTGAGTTCATTATTACCTCACACTATTGGTTTATAGAGACTATTACAGATCAAATTCAGTTGAATAATGGATATATTATTCTATGGGAGTAGATAAAACAATATCTAATATTTTCCAATAAGAGATGTTTATTTATTAGCTCGCTATTTCGGTGGATGTCACTTTTGAAGCCGTCATTTTTCGACATTCGACAAGTAGAAACTACGCCATTAATAAAAGTTGAACGATATACTCCATTCACTTTTATAAAGTATCGCGGTTTGCCATGAAATTTTGACACATTTCACCGCGTATATTTTGAAAATGTTAGGTTATGGTCATTGCACTGTCAAATACGCCCACAACGTTGTCGTTTCTGCTAAAAAATCGTAGTAATTACGTATTTATCAAAATGTTCATTTAATTGGGGAAATTAATGAATTTGAGAAAATATTATGTTAATTCAGAAGACATCTCAATACATTTTTGCACAACTTGAAATACTCCAGTATGAAAATGTAGTAGTTCTAAGAAACCTGCGCCACAGTTAAAGAACTAACTCCATTGACAAAGTCAATAATAATAATAATAATAATAATATGTTTATTTACGAATATACAACAGATTATGGTAACACAACATGATTACAGATTTTGGTGAATAAAATGGTCAGTGAAACTTGTAAACAAACATGCAGAGTAAACCCATTAGAACCTACGGTCGTACATGGGTCATCCTCATATCATCATTCACAATTACCCATATATATATATATATATATATATATATATATATATATTCTTTTGAATGAGGAATACAATGTAACACATCTTCTGTTCGAAAAGCAATTACAGGAAAATAGCAATAAAAACAACACAATTGTGGTGAACACCAAACAAATACGGCAATTATATAATATATAGTGGACAATATTGGTTAAAAGAAAACGAAAAACGAAAAAAACAACGAGCTATCGACGTGGAGGAAAACAATGATGAAACGCAAACCACACTATTTTCTATGATGTCCTACTTTACCTAGCCTCAACTTAAGGCAAAGGTTTCTTATTCAACAAGTCTTCTGACGTTGGTTCTAGGGCCTAGGCAGATGAAGGACATATGCCTTAAATATTTTCTTCAATAGACCAATTGAGTTTATGGTTGTCAGGTACATTTTATATACATCAGGCAATGCATTAAATACCCTCGATGACAAATACAGATAATATTTCTATAGTTGAAAAAGAGTAAATAGAAAGTAGACCTGGCAATGTCGCTTAATTTTCAACCTGCGTCTGTTCTAGGGGAAAAAACTTGATAAACCTAAATCATGGCCAACCGCGATACTTTATAAAAGTGAATGGAGTATACACGCTTCAACAACGCATTGAGTACATTAAAATTTACTATAGAAATGGTGAAAATTTTTGGGTCGTCGTGATGTGAAGAATAAGACCCGTGCACGTCACTCAAGAACAGCCGAGAATATTGGTGCTGTAGGCCAATGTTTGTCCATTCCTCGTCGTTCTTTGGAATAAGGAATTCCACAAAAGACATAACACCGGATTTCACATAAAGATTTGGATCTAAGGGCTCTTAAAGTTCAATTAACACATGAGTTCGAGTCGGCCGATCATCAACAACATCGTGTATTTGCTGATTGTGTCCTTGAAATGCTTAAAAATGATCCGGAATTTCATCTAAAAATCATATTGAGTGATGAAGACCATCTCCACCTCGGTGACCTTGTCAACAAGCAAAATTGTCGCATCTAGGGCTCGGAAAACCCAAAAGTTATTGAAAAGCCTCTCTATCCTCAACGAGTCACTGCAGCAACAGTTACGGTGAATAGATTGCGCTATCAAGAGATGATTAATAATTTTTCATGGCATCTGAACAAATTGCATTTTTCTTTTGATGTCAAAATAACGCCACTCATTGGAAAACCCCTTATTACCATTCCGTCACGACATGAGGGTTTGCAGACCTGGTTTCATCTATATCTTTGCCTCTGATATACAGGCATCCTGTATACCGAAATCGTAGTACCATAAATAGCAGAATTGGAACTCTAGGACAATACAGGAAAATATACCATAAAAATATCCCTCCCACCGGCAATTTTCGACAGACATAAAATCTCAATTATCACCTAACGGCCAAATGAGTTGAACTCTTGAACCACCTGAGCGGATGTTACCTGAACGAAACCGAAAATTTGTGATTAATCGATGTTATATATCGAAATGAAATGGTGAATGGATAATAAAACTCCATTCTTGGAGAGAACAGTTCCATATATTCTTGAATATTCATGTAGAAAATGAACGGATGAAATAATTATGCAAATTTTTATCATGCTCCATAGATGTCAATGGTGTCTGCCAAATGTTCGTGGTGCGTAGGAAGAGTTGATACCATTCAGATCTTGACCGATAAGCATCCTCTAGAAAAATATTTTAGATATTTTATTAGTTTCGTGTTCATTCTTGAGATATAGAGTCGACCTTACGGTCAGAAGTGTTTTGTTCCATTCTATAATTGGTGTCAAACCAGAAATTCCATCTGTGTAGCATAAATTGCTGAGTTTGTTATGTCATTTTAGGAGCTAAATTATCAGCTCCAGAATTTTATGAATCATAATTTATAGAAATAAACCATTCACTGTAGTCAATTTAGGGAGTTAGATAGGTATATACTCCATTCACTTTTATAAAGTATCCCGGTTGGCCAAGATTTAGGTTTATCAAGTTTTTTCGCTTAAAACGGACGCACTCGTGTAGGACAAAATAATTTCAGAGACGTTGCCAATGTGAAACAGGTTTCGATCTCTGTGGTCGTTAGAATCGAATCGCGTTAAACACGTCAAAAATTCACGTTTTCCAAATGCAATTTTTGGATATTCAGACCAGAGGAAATGTATAAATGAATGGCGAGAACGTTACCTTGATGTCTGAATTAGAGTTCCGGATCTATCCTACTATTTTTTATTCATTTCGTGAGCAATTTCATTTTTCCTATTTATATTAGGGTGAGTGCTTCTCATACGAAATATTTATTGGAGTGAGTTATAGGCTTGAGTTATTATAACTCCATTGGTATTGGTTTATAGATACTGTTACAGCTCAAAATCAGTTGAATAATGGATATATTATTCTAAGGGAGTAGATGAATAAACATTTTGATAAATACGTAATTACTACGATCTCTATTTAGAAACTACAACGTTGCGAGTGAATCTGACGGGAAAATGACTATAACCTTACATTTTCAAAATATACACGGTGAAATCTGTCAGATCGTCATGGCAAACCGGTATACTTTATAAAAGAGAATGGAGTATAGTATTTTCGCCTTTTTGCCTACTGCACCACAAGGAGGATAATGTTGTTTGACTGGAAGTATCTTTACTATCTTTCGAGTGTTTTTTTCAGTGATAGAATTTTCGAATCGGACAAATAACCCTGTAGACTCTCAATAAAGGCCCCCAACCATAAACCAAACATTGTTTCGAAACAATACCTTGACTAGCGTTAACTTCTCCTAAAATCTGACGGTCTCTTCCGGAATCACCCGGAATCACATCAAATCCAAAGTTCATGCAGAAATTTGGCATAAAGTCCACAAAAATGATTCAAATTCAAATGATACATATTGAAAAAAAATGCAATTAAATTCTTTCATTGAGTCTATATAGGAATTGAAAAAAATGAATGTAGAATATAGCAAAATCAAAACGAAATTAGAAGTCTTAAATTTCCACAAAAACTGGTGTTTACTGAAAAAGAATATTTCAGGAATCGTGGACAAACTTGAATATTCTACTCGCTCGACTTCGTTCCGTCTGGTAAATCTCAGCCGCGTGACTTATATCCATCATAATATGCTCGTAGAATGGTATAGGTAGGTACTTTTGATCGTTTGTGTAAGCAGAAAAAAACTTCGACAATGATGTGTGACCAGACTGATTTTCCAATTCTGAGTATAGAGATTGGATGGATCTGGTATGAGAGGTGAAATAATCGGATGGTTATTTTCAAGTCAAAAGTGAAAAATAGAAAAAAATCGGTTTCCTTGTCATCAGACCACACTGTATATGTCCCTATAGCAATGACTTTGAGATACATTTCCCTATAATTTCCCACAGTCCATTTCATTTGATTTGTCGTAACTACTGAACGAAATAACGCCCATACAGTTGTACCATCTCGAGATGATATATTTTTATATCTCTACCCCACCGTAAATATTTGACATTATAACTATCATCCATGTAAGAATTCAAGTTATTCATTTTCTTTTACGATGTTAATAATAGTGAGGCAGTGCCTAAATTATGAATATGCAAGCTTTATCTCGGCATAATATCGAAATTTCTTTGCTATCACAGCGGTTAGTCCAACTGGTTTCAAGCTCGTCCTGTAAAAAGGTTGGTATTAATTTAATTAAATTTTATCGCATACCTGGAATAACTCCTTATCGTTAAATATAAACAGATCACTCATCCCGAGATTTATATTAGGAGGAATCTCATCGTATTATGAAAAGCGATACACCTACCTAAGCATTTGGATCTGCTTTGTCAAACCATAGTCTTCTTCTCACATTACAGATTACAATCGAATGTAACTCCAAATTAGTATCGTTTCTCCACTTTTTATAATGGTTTAAAATTCTCAAAAATCATTCGAGTTACCTAATTCATTTTCTGCACAACTCAGAGCCAAGAATTATGATTGTAGTACGAATGGTTCTGGAGACTTCAACGCTCGATAAGGAGAGTAACTAACCTATGGAAGCCTTTGTAGAAATGATTTCATCAATAATTTCATCTACAACTTCAACATGCGAAACTGAGTTTGAGATTTATATGACATAATTCAGTTGAACCCTGTAGGTATGTTGGTAGGTATACTGGTATACAATATTGTCAATTATTACTTACTTCTTCTTTGAAATATAAGTGACATCGGATAATGATGGAATGTTTTTCAGTTTTGCCGAATTAATTCACGTTTCTACTGCAAAATCAGGAGAGATTTCATTTATTTGAAGAGTTTTTCATGTTTTGCATTCGATACAATCGGGTCTCAGTAGGTACTGAGGTTTAAAGCAATACGATATTCTTCGAGAATAATTTGAATGTTTGAAAATGATGCTTAAGGTCGCCGTTTGAAGCGCGTAGGAAAGCTCGTCCGATAGAGGCGCCACCGTGCATTTTATGGAATATCTCCATAGAACTTACATAATCTCTATAAGTTCTATGAATATCTCTCTTATTATGAATGAAATGTACAATGGCGCTCTCTATCCGAAACTCGCTGAACTATGAAATTAGTGAAAATGTTGGTAAAGCAGGAACTTTTTCCCGCTAAAATTTGAATTTGGCCATTCTCTGCCAATTCCGTATTTGAAGTTGTTTTTCTGAATGAAATTATCTGTAAATTCACTTTCAATCGGAAGTTGAACTATTTACATGGGTCTTTCGTTTGAAATAAAACAGAAGCATGAGTTGGCTCATTTTCTTCTATTTTTGAAAGAAAAAAAATTAACTGTTGAAATGAAATAGATCTCAATTATTTCATTAAGGACTTCAATCCTTTCTGAGTTTACCCACAAAATTTCAGGTTTCAAAGTGCCACCATTTTCAAATGCAACTTGAAATAAAAACACACTACATTGAACGCCCACCTTAATTAGCGTTCTGTCAATCATCAATTCTGTGTTAGAATTCAGATGATGAATTCATCTCTTTAACTCGACGCACTCGTCATAGCACTTCGAAAAATTATCTTTCTTAACACGATATTTTTGAATTATCAGGGAAAATATGAAGAATATATGGGTCCATTTTGAAATCAAATCAAACAAAAATAGAAATTGAACATCTTTTCGATGGAAGAAATAAGACAATGGCAAACATGATAAAAAAACCTTTAATACTGTGATAAATATATCCATTTCCTACATTTTCTCCAAAATTGTCAATACCTAGGTACTATAAATTTCTATACTCCATTCGCTTTCACAATGTATCCCAGTTGGCCATGAAATTCTGACTTATTTCTCTGTCTATATTTTGAGGATGTTAGGTTATAGTCAATTTCCTGTCAGATAAATGGGCAACGTTGTCCTTTCCACATAGAGGTCGTAGTAATTAAGTTTTCATCCAAATGTTTATTTACTCAGGGAAATTGAAAAATTCGAGAAAATATTTTGTGAATTCAATAAATCCCAAGACCTGACAAATGTTGAAGAATAGTATATTCTGTAACAAGGGCAGAATGAAAATCCGATACGAGTGAATCATTCCGAGGGCGAGCCGGAGGCGAGCCTGAGGAATCACGAGTATCGGATTTTCATTCTAACCGAGTAACAGACTATACTTTCTCCACAAATGTTGAAATAAAAGAAAAAAGAATATTGAGATGAATTATGACGTTTCGAAAACCGCAATAAATATGACAATCAGAGCGGCTGACACATAGATTTATTCTCTATGGTTTCAAAAGTGTTACGGAATGAATATTCTCACACACTGTGCGAGAATGAAATTCAGTCGAAATGCTTAAAAAACAAGGATTATACTCAAGCTCGAGTTGGTTATTGGTGGTAATCTATAAAGGGCGAAACCCAAGGACCAAACTGAACAACAACCGCGTTCATAACTGGTTATTTACTTGAAAACGAAAAGTGTTGTAGAATGAATATTACATATCAAGTGATGGAATACTGACATTCTATGGTCAAATTCGATGTTGGAAGAGCTGTATTCTGTGGCAGTCGTGGAGAAACTTTTTTTTCTCCGATCGTGGGAAAAGTGACACTATTTTGACCTGATTTCTATGCGCAAAGCTCAACATTCCAGAACAGTGGGCAGTTGCTAAGCAATTAGAAAATAACAGTGCGGTAATAATTACCGCACTGCTGTAGCGTGCGGTAATGTTACAAATGGATTATTACAATGAAATGAAACAAAGTATGGTTTTCATTTTAATATTGATAAATTTGGTATGAAATAAATAAAAGAAACATCTAATTTATAACGATATTCCTGAACACAAATTAATTGTTGTTAATATTTACATTTATTGTACAGTTTGTACAATTTGTAAATTGTACTGGAGGGCAACGAGAATTTATAGACGTTGAAGCTGCATGGCTAGTTGTTTCGTTTATCTCGTTTCGATCATTTTCATTTGAAGTCGAGGCAGGGGTGTTGAATATTTTATTAGCCACTTCTACTTTATTATTAAGTGATTCGTCAATATATTCTTCCGCCACATGGGAAGACTTCCATCCTCCGTGGCGCTTTAAAGAAAGAATGTCAGCTCCAGCATCTACCAAATGTGTTGCCGATGATCTTCGGAAACAATGTCCTGTATATTCTGTCGGATTTGGCAACTGTAAATAACTTGCAACAATTTGCGGCATTTTTCCAAATTGATTAATTCCAATGACTGTCTTCCATCCTTTTCCCTTGTTGAATTTAAAAAAAAATCTAGGATTTTCAAAATCATTAGGCCTGAATGATACGTACTTTCTATAAACATTTAAATAGGTTTCGTTGATGATGAATGATCTAGGTCTATTTGTTTTTGTTTCTGGTATTTTTACCAGTATTTTTGAACCGAAATCTTCTATATCCTGAACTTTTATTCGGACAAGCTCATCTCGTCGACAGGCTCCTGCTATTCCAAATATCAGAGCCACCTAAAAATTAATCGAACATTGTATATTTCGTATTTTATTTAATTTAAGTAATACTATTTAATCTTTATCTACTTACTTTCGTCGATAAAAATATGTCATCTGAGGCCTCTAAAATGAATTTCTGAACTTGTTCCTGGGTTAAAATTTTAGATTTTTTCGGTTTGTATCCTATAGCTTGACGTTTCAAAAATGCTCTCAGTTTATGGTACTGGGCAATATTAATATTATTTTTAATAGACAAAGTTGATCGAAGCATGGAATAATGTGCCCACAACGTCGAAGATTTCATTGTTTTAGCCAATTCAGCAACATACGCCATCAGTACATTCTCAGAAAAGGATACACTGTTGTTTTTTCTGCAAAAATCCATGAAGCGTTGGTACGCAAGTTCATACTTCTCTCTGGATTTCGCCGGAAGTAAATCAAGTGAAGCCGCGTTCGCTGCTTCTACAAGTTCAGGAGGCGTGCAAGGTAACGAATAATCACCATCAGTGTCCATGTTTACTACTGTTTTTTTAATTTCTTATAAAATACAACGAATCGAACAAAATCGGCTTGAAAATTATTTTACTTCTGTCATAACAAAGTAATTTCCATAGTTACCACTTCTATATTTAAATATGAACATAGAGAAACCTATTTAAACTTACTTGATTACCTCTTGAATGAAATATTTTTTAATAATTTTTTCAAATATAAATCGACGATCGGAGAAAAAATAGTATGTATAATTCGTGGGAAAAGCATATTCCCAAACTCCTGTGTTACCAGACTCGTCGCTACGCTCCTCGTCTGGTAATTATCACAGTCGTTTGGGAATATTATGCTTTTCCCACTAATTATACAATATACTATTCTCTGTTAATACTGGAAATATTTCACGTATATACATATCGTTGGAAGATTCAGTTATGCTATTTTCTTGTACGGAAATCAAGAATCGAGTGTTGAAATTTAACTGAAAAATAATGGACAGAATAGTCCGTTACTTTGTGATAGTTCATTCGGAAAAAGAATACATGTACCTACTCGAATAACCCGACAGAAAAACTTCTAAACGAACAGACGGACCTATGGAATTCCCCACTTCTCAAAATTCCCAAGAAATAAGCCCGCAGAAGACATTCGAATACTTTTTGCTCAACTTGAAATACTCCAGTATGAAAATGTATCAGTACTACGAAACCTGTGTCACATTTGAACCTTAAAAGAACTAACTCCATTTACAAAGTTAAATAAATAGTAAATAGAAATGAGTATTGGCAACGTCTCTGAGAATTATTTGACATTCCACGGGTACTAACCTGTGTAAGTTTCAAGTAAAAAAACTTGATAAACCTAAATCATGGCCAACCGAAATCACTGGCTGACAGGTGTGTGAGCCATGGGGGCCATGGCTCCCCTTTGGACTTCGAAATTGACCCCATATTAGTGGTCCTTTAACGTTGGTAAAAAATTTGTATTAATTCATGTCCACTCCCGGAAAAAATTTATGCCTCCCCCCCCTGAAAAACTTTCTGGATCCGCCAACGACCGGGATACATTATAAAATTGAATGGAGTAAACAGGGTGTCCCAGAAGTCGCGCACCCAATTTACCGGATCAACAGAAAAAATATTCCAAGCCCAAAAATCCATGTTTGAAATTTTTTGATAAGGTAGTTAATCAGTAATTAATTAATGAAAGTGACCAATCAGGAGCACGCTACAAAACAGTGAACGTGAAAAGCCGGCAGCAGCTGGCATCTCACTCTCGCGTCGTCAACTATTCTTCTGTAGCACGCTCCCCATTGGTCACTTTCATCAATTAATTACTAATTAACTACGTTATCAAAAAATTTCAAATATGGATTTTTGGGCTTGAAATATTTTTTACTTTCGATCCCCTCAATGGGGTACGCGACTTATGGGACACCTGTAGATATGAGTTACTGAATGCAGTAGGTATGCAAATGTTTTTTGTCGAAAAAACATATCTGATGTAGGTATTTGAATTTTATCGGGAAAAGTGTAGATCTAGAATGTAGGTACTTGTCCATTTTTTCTGTAAAAAATGGGTACCTATATAAAATATTTCTTTCAACCTCTAGAATCTATCGACATAGGAATATGTATCACGTAAATTATTGACGTGAAGTCTTGAGCTTTTGAAGGCTCATTCATTCACCATGTAGGTAGATTCGCGTTGTATAAGGAAGATTCACCTGTTATGGATTTCTTTTTATTTTTACACGGAAGATATGTAGAGTGGGATCAATACACCTATTTCTATACATTCTGAAATTTTGTGTTGATTCTTGCCTTGTTATATAAGTAGTTAATGCGCAGTTAATTAAAAATTATTCTGTTTCGAATTAGTTATTTTCCTATCAAGGGCGGAAAGTTGTACTTTCCCCTTTCCCGCACTAGATTGCCGTTGCCCGAACGACGCGGAGCGGAGTTCGGGCAAGCAATCGAGTGCGGGAAAGTACTTTCCGCTCAAGATAGGAACAATATTCTGTCTACAACCGTATTATAAAATGAAAAAAAATTTCTTCACAACTCGAATTTTCGTTAAGGAGTTTGGGATTCTATGCGAAAAATCATAGACGGTGACATAGAAATAAATACACAGATCCATGTATGCCAGTCATAATTTTTGAAAGATGTCAAGTTCTCTTTGAAAATGCAATAATTTTCAAACGTAAATTTGCATTAATAATTAGTTTGACATGGATGAAACTGCATTTGAAATTTTTAACTAAATATATAAGTAAGTAGATTGAGAGATTTCATCTTGAAGGCATTATTATACCCAAATTCAACACATATTTACTTTCCCGCACTAGTGCGGGAAAGTGACACTTTCCGAATCGAAAACAATGCGGGAAAGTAGTTAGTTAGGCCCGTTTGTAGAAAAAATGATTTTTTCAATTGTCAAAACTTCTCTTTCAATTATGTTTTACGTGTTTTCTTCGCACCGATTTTCTGCTCATAGATCTCGAATCTTACTTGACTCAGCTTCTAAGTCTATGCGTCCGAGAGTTATCGTGTTCGCTGACAGACGGCCAAAGAGAACTTAATGGGAATCTAGATCAGTGATTCGAACACATTTGTCAAAGAAATTCCTCAACAGCTGTCAAAGAAATCGTCTATGATCTATGATGAAAAATTTTGTCGAAACGAGCATTCGATATGCATTGAAGATGGGTGATACGGTTGAATTGAATTTTCTTCGTATAGTTTTCGGGAAATCTCTCTACCACCTCAAAATGTATAATTTACTTCAGTCACTTATGCTGAGAAATTAATACTAGCGATGTCGTTTCCCGGAAAGTTCATGAGAGAGTAGAGGCTTATCGAACGCTTGAATCAAATTAAATAGGTCCGCCAAGTGAATTAAAATAGTCATTTTCCAAGAACAGCTCGATAAACCACTTATACCAACGCAAGTTCAGAATTTCCCATAACGCATTAATCTAGGAATTCATCCAAATTAAATACGAGCCGAAAAATATTCGGGTTAATATAATCCCACTCGAATCATCATCATTTGTATGATAATAAAGAACTCTAATTTATCATTCGGAATCTCTCTTTATAAGACAGTTTCATCAATAAACGAGTCTCAAAGAAATCAGAAAACATTTACTATTCAGATATTTCCCATACGTACTATGTATATCTCTCGATAAAAATCCAGTTTCGTTTATGTGTAAAAGGTCAAAGGCCACATATAGCACGGGTTAAGCTGGGCCATTTGTCTTTGGTGTTAGCTAATAATGTGTCATGTGCCACATGCCGGGCTCGGGGGAGAGCGACGGAAGGTGTAAACTAACAGGACGGTCAACCACACGTGTCCCATCCGCGGAGATGTTGACCAAGTTGATGCTAACGCCGCACCTTGCTGTGAGCTTTTTCCGTGGGGAAATTGATGCTCCTTCCTCGTTAGTTCATATGGTTCATGGGAAGGTCGAAATTATTGTTGGTCCTGATTAGGATTTGACTCTGTTTTTTCATTGACTGGGTACCTGGATATGCGACTATGATGAAGTTCTCGAGGATGGATACATCTTGAAGAGAGATCTGCAGTGTTGCGTGCATGCCAGCTGAAATTCGGCGTATAGAGTGAGCATGCTGGAAACCGGGAGTTGAGAAATTTTGTGATCGTTTCAATAGTTGCGAATTCTTTTGTCCACCAAATGTGAGAAATCAAATGTTCGCTCCATTATATCGAAATGGTTTTTTTGCTTAGTTTCCTGGCTCGTCCATCGATATCGAGAATTTGGAAACGTGACCAAAAGAAATGGTCGCCCTAGATCTAATACTCCTGAACAAGAGGGGTTTCTGACTGTGTCTACCCGTTGAGACCCTTTGAGGGCACGTTCAATCCGAGGTTACTCAAACGAGGATTGGAAGTCAACCCTCGGTTGGAAAAAGTTCAGTATTATGAACGTCTTTGCGGCCTCTGTTAAACAACCTTGGATTGAGATCGCTTTTTTTGGGTTGACTAACCTGAATCTTATTTCTCGAAGTACGTTTTTTTTATACCATGTTAGGATAAATTCAATTATCGTATTCTAATAAAGACAAAACAAGAAGCTAATTCGAATATTCCCGTGATTTGTGACGGTCACGGCAGAGAATTTAGAGAAATCTGATTTCCTACATCAAAACAAATTGTGTGGTAAAAAAATTGGAATTTATGAAATGAGGACAGACTTCGTACGATTTTTTTCCACTCGAAGCTATTGCCAAATACGCTCTAGTCTTTATCACATTTGTCAACTTATTTGACTCGAATGATCTAAGTTTTTACTATTTTGATATTCTGAAAAGTCTTATCTCAAACCCTTATGCCAATTAATCAAATAAAAGCTAGGACAATACAAAACATCCAATGAAATTGCATTAACATTTAGTCGTACAAGGATGTAGTTATATTTAAGATAGGAACAAATCATTCTTGATCTTGTTTGATTGAGTACATGAAATACACATTAAATTTGAAGATACCATTTATTATAAACTATTCAGGTTGAGAGTCATGAATAGAATCAGTCTAGCAATATTATGCAGGACTCCGCAAGTCACAAAAATAATAGTTGTTTTCAAATGTAATCAGATCCCGAGTAAAAGAATGGAAAATGTTCTTTTACACGCCAGAGAGTCTTTAAATTGAATTCATATAGTTCATATGTGAGCTTCATTGAATAATTGATCAACTATTGATCTGGGAGATGAGATCGGTGTCATCAATTATTTCTTCAGAGTATATTGAAAATGTTCTATGATGGGAATTACCGAATCAATAAGCTTAGCAACTTGGAAATTTGAATAAAAGTAATCCTTTTCCTATCTGAAGCATTCAGGATTTTCACAACCCATTAAAATAAGCATACACCTGTACTATGTAATAATAATCAAGAAATCCTTCTAGAACGGTGAGTGAGCTCCAGCAACACGGTTCTAATACACCAAAATTTGGTCAGTCAATACAACCTTTCCCTTGTTAGTTGCTATTCCTTGGCATTCTGATAGAATGATAAAATAAGCACTAGAATACTTTTTGATAATGTCCAAAGTTCTCGACATTTCACAACTTTCTGACTTTTTTCTGATGATGATTTATGTATCTATACCACAAAAATCTTCGAAAATGTTAACAACTCTGAAAAGATTCAGCTTATTCAGAGTAATTTCATCCACCCGATAAAAGAGTTCTTTATTTGACCAAAATCTCTTCTGCGTGCCATCTTCGAAGTGGTCGAAAGGAAATGTGAAATCATTCGATTGGTATCTTTCTTATTTACTATCGTTAATATCTTTTGAATGCCTTGCAGTTATTTTATTATAATCATAACTAGAGTCATTTTCGATATTATATTCACACAGGAACCTGGCAGTTCTATCCCTCGAAGATAAGGCACAAAAATTCAGTTTCAATTTAGGAATATTTTTCCAAACACCAAAGATGAATTATTAATACATAGCAAACCTACAGAAGACTGTGATTAATATCAGGCATTCTATCAATATAATATCATAAAATATTTTCATTCCAAGCAACTTCAATGTGCCACAACAAAATGTTTTGTTTTGTTTTTAACATGAAGTGAGGTTAGTTGTCGGCCATCTAGAAACGTCAAACGTTTCAATCCTCGATTCAAGTCTCAAACGGAGCTACTTATATTCACCGGTTGAGTCAATCCAGGGTTGAACCCGAGGTTGGATGTTTATGATACGGAAATCGACACTCGACGGCGGATTTGGGCTCAACCGAGGATTGAAATTCTTTTATAAAACCGGCCCTTAGAGTACTTGTCGAAACATGAAACAGCGTTTGTTTCGATTGAACTAGTTCGTCGAAGACTTCAAGACGTTTATCTACATTTACTCGACTTTGTAGAAAGAATCCACTGATGTCAAAATCATATGCGACTTCGAATACTTCGATTGAAACAGGCCAATGAGCACGTGAATTGTTTACAGATGACTCGAGATATGGACGGTTTTCGGATAGTCGGCATGTTCAGGTATGGACCCGGAAAAAAGTTGAAGTATTTTTTCCGCATAGTATCCTCATTTCACAAAAGAATTTTTCGCCTTCAAAATAAGACACATTTACCGCCAGATGGCAGTGTAGTACATTAATTTTTATTCATTGAATTATTCAGCTCAATAGAATACATGTTGGGCCGCAGGGAATATAACAAGAAATCCTACCCTGAACTAGATATCACACTGCCTGTATAATTTGGTATAATAATCTCTCTTTCCTTCATCAGTCATCTGGGAAGAGATACCTGCGGTGCGTGTCGTTTGAAAGGAATTCAATTCCACGTTAGAATCCAAAATTGTAAGAAAAAAATTATTTTCACAAATCGACGGCTAAAACAATCCTTAATAAATTGTCGTTGATACAAATGGATATTTATCATTTCGAATAGAAAAATTCAGGGAAATATTGTTGTAATATTATTCACAAAGAAAGGTAAATTCTAAAAGAAAAATGAGATGGAGATTTGATTAACTAAATGACCGACTTCAATACTGAAATGAGAAAACACAAAAATATTTGTTCGTTTTGATGGTGGAAATGTTACAAAATAACCAAAAATGATGGGAAATATCCTTTTCATTCATTCAATACTTATAAAATATTTTTTTATTATTTTTATCTGTATACATCCCTTCATCAATCAGATAAAATAAATCGTTTCTGACTTCCTTTCTTCTTTAGGGATGTAGACCCTTAAACTGACATATGACAAAGACGTCGAACTTCCAGTTATGAAATTTGTTCTGAAGCAATGCCTTCTCTCCCCTTCACGAAATTTTTGTGCTGCATAACTGGTAATTTGAAACAAATGGTTTTGATAGATCGATCTATCAAAACAAACTCATCTCTTAAATAGGCAGATGCTTTGAACACGAAAACAAAGCGTTTGTGGACTTTTTACGAGACTTATTTTTGATTTCATCAAACAATTCGTGCCTTCCATTTGAACTTCCAATTTAGCATGGAAGGAAAATTTCATTGATTCAATTTCAAGAACTCTGAGCTCTAGAAATTTATAATATTGATTCTCTGAAATATATCGTTGTTTCAGACAAGGGCGTCGATAAGGGGGGTACTGGGAGTAACTTCTAAGAAAAATCTTTGAATGCGATTCCCCGTCTCTTTCACCATTTTGCATCATATTTCTTTTATTCAAAAAGAAAATATTATATGAAAGTTCATACACAAATGAATGTACAGGGTGTCCCATTCACGCGATTGTCTTTCTTCAACCTCCAAATATCTCGAATTTTTCAAATGGAACACCCTATATTGAGTCTTGTTGCAAAATCAAGCCGTGATGAAACATAAGTGGGATTATATTGTCCATTGCCTCCTCTATTTCATTTGGTAGCATATTCAGAAAAAAACTGAGCAAACTGTCTATCCATCATAACTCAAATGATTATTCGTCTTCAACTTTTTGCAGATAGATTTTAGGCCTATGCTACCCTACATATTTAGATTCGTCTTGAAGAGATCTTTCAAATGATGTAACTCAATATAGGGTGTTCCATTTGAAAAATTCGAGATATTTGGAGGTTGAAGAAAGACAATCGCATTGATTTTAATCGCTGTCTATCAAATTGTTTGTGATTAAATATGAAAGACAACCAAGTGAAAAACTCCCAGTGCAAGTTTCATTCAAATCCATTCCATAGAGACTTTTTTATTGCAGTCCAAATTTGGACCCCTTTTCATTGGAAACTAGCCATAAATCCGGAACGAACATAATAGAATAATAATGTTATGTATGACTGAAATCGTGTTTTTGAGCTCTTTTCAAAAATATAATAATATATAGGGTGTTCAATTTAAAAAAGTATAACTTTATGTCACCACCCTGTGTATAAGCTCGACGCCATTTTAAAATTATTATACAATAAAAGATTACATTAACACGAACAACTTTCATCTGAATATTTTTTCTATTACATGTGTGAGTTCCTATATAAGGGGATAGGACAAAACGAATGGGACACCCTGTACATAGTGTTATTTTGTCGTCATTTGAAATAATCACCTATTTCCTGATACCTAATAGGAGAGGTTGAATTACTTTTCAGGGTTTGAGGAAAAGTCTTGATTTATTTCAAACGTAGATGATATTCCTTTGAACATTTATATGTATTCTACATAAATGACAAATCTTCACAAGGAGGAGATGGTAAAGTACCAGAGAAAATGTAAAATTATCATTTATACAAGGTGCGGCACGGAGGGCGGACGTTTTTCAGATGGGCATAACTTTCCCCCACTGAGGACGAGAGAAGTGGGGAAGGTGCCGTTAGACTCGTGTGTTCCTAGCATTTATTTATTGATCAACAGAAGACCAAGAGGACCTGTGCGAACAGTTCGAACGCCTGAAAATGTTGAACGCGTTCGACAAGCCATTCTTCGCAGTCCGTCGCGATCTGCTCGGAAACATGCTGCTGCACTTCGCCTCAGTGATCGTTCGGTGAGGCGAATTTTGCATATGGATCTTCGCTTTCACCCCTACAAATTGGCCATTGTGCAACAGTTACACCCCGGAGATTATGCACAACGAATGAACTTCGCACGTGAGATGGAAGCACTGATCGATCAAAATGAGAACCTCATTTTGTTCATGAGTGACGAAGCCCACTTTCACCTCAACGGCATGGTTAACCGGCAGAATTGCCGTTATTGGGCTAATGAAAATCCGCAACACTTACACGAAAGACCGCTGCACAGCCCACAGCGCCTCCAGCACTGCATCACCGATTTCGGCCACCACATGCCTGATGTGATTTTCCACACTTGACTGTCTCAAATGCTATTTCCTTGAGAATCTGATTCCGTCAATAAATGTGTTTTTGAGTAAAAATTAACGCTTTTATTATTTTTTTAAAACCATCCATCCTCCGTGCCGCACCCTGTATAAGGGGGCAACTTTTCAAGATGATTGTGGCCAAACCACAGACCCTACTTGCGAAAGATATGAGTTTTCCAGCTCCGAATTTCACAAGACATTGAAGTTTATCACTGAAAAAAACTGTAAAATCAGCACGCATTTTGAAAAATTTTGTGGATTACTACTCCTATTATAACTGCAATCTTGCAAATAATCTCAATGATTCACTATAAAAGATTCAGGAAATTATTTGGTGAATCAATCACAGGCTGAAAGGTAATTCTTGGTGACCTAAATTACCAATGATTATTACTGTGAATACTAACTAACAATAGAGGTTCACGTCCATAGGAAAAAGAAAAATAATTGAGGGAAATGGACTAGCAGAGATCTAATTACCGAAATACACCACAGGTGTCGCCACCACAAGAGGACAATGACAGACTAGTTTCTGGTTTATTAGCCTTCATCAGTGCCACATAGCCCTTCCTGCGGTAGCAGACAACTGAAACGGCTGAACTTATATTACGCTCTATCAGGAACACTTGGGTACATTTTATGTACAGTGTGCCACCTAGCGGGTGAATGTCTAAGCGTAGACATGTGAAAGAGAAGGTCCACTCCAAGAGCCCAGCTTCGATTCAAGACCTCAGAAATCATTTATCTAAAAAAATGGCATGTCAAAATAACACCTCTTATCGGTAATCCTTTATTATAATATTTATGAAGGCTTTCACTTCTGGATTTGATTTCAAATTCAAGATATTCCGGACTCTGTAGCCTTTGTCCAATAAAAATTTCTTCAGAGGTTTCTTGGTTGGAGGTTGTAACCCGACGAGTGACTGCCCCGAACTGAAGCACGAGTCCAACAGGAAACCCAAATAGGTAAGTTTCTTCCACGATTTCTTTGAGGTTATGTGGAATACTTAACTACTTGAAATAATGCGAATGAATGAAGCAACTAGCAAAGATTATAGAGAAGGAAGATTGGAAACGAAGCGACAACATTGACGTGAGCGCCGTCTGGTGGGAAGAAAATCCTGAGATAGATAATAGGTGGCTAAGAGAAGTGACATTATGTTACCATGGTTACCACATATGATACAATTCAAACAGACAAATTCAAATCAAATTTAGATTATACTCCAGTTGAGTTCGTTTAGATTAGATCTACAAAGAATAATTAATAGTTGTATTCGTTAAGTTTAAGTTTAATTGAGTTTTCGTATTGTATTTGAGTTATATATCGTGTAGTGTTTGAGTTTTCGTTTAATATTTGTGTTTTCGTTATAATTTAGTTTGATTCGTGCTTATTAGTATTCGTTCCTGTGTTTCGGTTGTTAAATATTTGAAGACAAGATGCCATCCGGAGCATGCTGCATGGCAAAGCAGTGTACTAATAATGAAAGGAATAATCCGAAATTATCCTTCTTTAAATTACCGAAGAAAATGGAAATGTAAGTATTGAAACTCGAAAGGGGTAACTCTGTTATTCATTGCATTAATTTTCAGTGCTCTGAAATGGATAGAGTTTTCTGGGCGAGAGGATTTAGATCTCAGCATGTGATCTGATTAGTCCTTATACAAGTTTTACACCTCTACAAGATGTTTTTTAAATTGTGATTTTGAATATTCTGTAAAAAATATGTTCTAATAATTCTGTAACTCAGATGTAAAGATATTTTTGACATGTATTCCAATTTAAAATTGTATGTATATTTTGAAATAAAAATATGTAAGCAAATCTATTTGGTGTGTTTAATTAGTATCAATTGAATTAATATGTAGATCAAAAATATAATCCTGAGCAGAACAGAAGCCCTGCTTTTGTTGTGTCACCCTGTATATTATTGTCTGGGCTCGATAGGTGGAAATCAAAATTATTACTTATGGTGGTATTCAAATTTCGCGCTCTTTCCAGTAACAGTAATCTGTAATGAAAAAAACTACAGTCACTGTAATCTGTAATGAAAACGCCATCTCGTGAGTAAAAAGTCCCGATATATATATATGCATAAAACGTAGTCGGTTTTTAGTACGAGAGATATGAGGGCGTTTCCTATCTTTGTACTCTATAATCTTTGGCAACTATAGTTTCCATTGATTCCAATATAAGAGAAGATGTCAATCATTTATATTGAATGACATAATTTTCCCCTTCAGCCAAATGTAACCTTTCAGCGAGCGAGTATCAGACGACATAATTCTTCAATAAAACTCGACGCATATAAAGATTTGCACGGCACTTTTGACTCAACGAATTTCAAGCAATTAAATCGAAGAATGCGGCCGTCCAAGCGACGTTTCATGCGACAAGTTTAAGAGTCAATATTTGTTAACCTCAAGGTTCTATACAGTATTTTATTTGAACTGAATTATGTTCACTAAAATGGTTCTGTAAACAGAGCGTGTTTGAACTGCCGAGTGAAAATATTTCGAGATGACTCCATTTCATTAAAATGATCGCTCACTTTGTCAACAAATCGGGAGCAGTGTGATGGTTGCGACGTGATGTAGAACACCCTTCCAGTTGAAATCTATACGTGTTGGCGGTAAGAGGATCTTTTCTGTGGAATATTCCGGGAGACGAGGTGTAGTTGAAGAGCAACCACTTGAAACTCCACTCTTGAGGTTACACGAATTCCGTTTTTGAAATACACTGCGCAAAAAAATCAACGCACATTCTGAAACTCTCAATTTGAAAGTTAATTCTACATTGACTTTATAACTTATTTTTTATGTTCTCTCGGGAAGGTTTTGAACGAAACAAGACACATTAAATGGAAGAAAAATTCAGGATTTCACCGAATCTTATGTGAAAGAAGAGAAATGAACAATTTTCAAAATACTGAAATGCTGATAAGTGATTTAATACTTGGTATTTCCACCCCTTGCGTTAATTACAGCTCGGCAACGACGAATCATACTCAAAATGAGTGATCTTGAAATGTTCTGATCTAATCCTTCCCAGATTTCTCCGAGTTGGATTCCTAAGTCATTAAGAATAGCTGGATGATTTTCTGAACTTCTCAGCCTCCTATTGAGGTTGCTCAATCGGATTGAGATCTGGACTTCTTGCTGGCCATTCCATTCGAGAGACTTCAACCTCTTCAAGGTACTCCTGAACGATGCGCGCACGATGGGATTTGGCATTATCGTCCATAAAAATGAAATCTTCACCAATGTATGGGACGAATGGCACTACATGCTCTTCAAGAATGTTCCTTATATACTTATCAGCATTCATAGCTCCATTATCAAAGACCACTAGGTCTCTGCGAGCAGTCAAAGATATTCCACCCCACACCATAATCGATCCTTCCCCGAAACCTGTAGTATTCAGGAAATTGCACTGAGCATATCTTTCATGTGGACGTCTGTATACAAGGGAACGTCGATCACAATGGTATAGGCAGAATCTAGACTCATCTGTGAAGAGAACTCTTTACCAATCGGCCTCTTTCCAATGGATATGCTCTCTCGCAAAATCCAAACGCGCCCTTCGATGAGCTGTAAGAGTTGGGCCTCTTGCCGCGACACGAGGTCTTAAATCATATTCTCTGAGGCGATTTCTTATTGTCTGAGTGCTAATTTGCACCTCATGAGTTTGCTCAAGCTGATTTTGAAGGAGGCGAGCGGTTGCAAACCGTTGTCTCAACGAAGAAACTCTCAAGTAACGTTCTTGAATGGCAGTTGTTACCCGTGGTCTACCCTGTGCTGGTCTTCGGACATTCATACCTGTCTCCCTCAATCGCTGCAACATTCTGGACACACTTGTATGGGAAACTCCAAACCTTTCTGCAATTCTTGTGTATGTCCACCCTCCTTCTCGAAAAACTACCGCTTGGGCACATTCCTCTTGGGTCAAATTGCGTGTTTCGCGTTGCATAGCGATCGAGTGTAGAAAATCAAACGAAAGAAAAACTATTGATCACTAGAATTGATCGAGAACAACTGATTTTAGAATGGAGCCAATACATTCAAAATCTGATAATATCATCTTTTTTATTCCTGCTGGGAGAAAACATCTGTATTGAAGAAAAACGTTGAAAGTGGATAACATAGGCATGCATAATTCTGATAAAAATAATTATCATTGAGAACACCTTCAGTTGTAGAATAAATTTGAGATTTCCATAATGTGCGTTAATTTTTTTGCGCAGTGTAATTCTGGAAAGGAATCAAAATTCGTTTTTGCGACTTCGGAGTAAAGCTTTGACATAAGAGATAATACCATGTAATTTTTTTGAGATTTGAGAAATGAAATCATTCAAGAGGAGAAATCTTGTCTTCAAATTTCTACAAAAAAAGGGACACTTATTCAGGCGATTTCCACTCGCATTCAGTCCTGTGGATCTCTGTCAGGATAATCAGATTAGTGGGGCAGAATCTGTTCAATTCGTCATAATTGTCTTCTGTAGATATCTCGAACTTGTGGGAGGTGTAAACGATTCATGTTGCAGCTTCGATTGTACGACAGTCGTGATAAAAAAGTTGGGTTGAGTTACCCATACATCACTTTCGCTGCCTTGTCATTCTGAAACTATGTTAATATTGTAAACTTCGAAAAAGGCGGTCTGGAATCGTGAACATCTGTCAAAAGTTAACATTATAACTAAGATGAAAAGGTTGGTTCTCAGTGACTTGCTAATTAAATTTCACATCCAGTCGAGTTAGGCTCAGAGACGTGGCCGACATGTTTGAAACTATTCCGACAACCATGAACTCGCCAGAACAGCGATTGTTGTGCATATATTGCCCCATCTTCTTTCATCTTCAAGCTCCAGACATCACAGTTATGTCTCATTAACCACTATCCGGAAGTTTTTTCCTTCGGGAGGAAACGAAAGTTCGTGGGAGATGAACTGGGGTCAGATTGGAATCCTTTAATATGGTGTCGCTTGTCAACGAATGTCACGAATAGTGGATCGTATGGTGCCCAAGAATTTCACCGCGCTGTTGCATTGTTTATTCCTTAATATATCACCAAAGGGAAGATGATCGATATTTTAATGATAATACACTGCGCAAAAAAATTAACTCACATTATGGAAATCTCAAATTTATTCTACAACTGAAGGTGTTCTCAATAATAATTATTTTTATCAGAATTATGCATGCATATGTTATCCACTTTCAACGTTTTTCTTCAATACAGATGTTTTCTCCCAGCAGGAATAAAAAAGATGATATTATCAGATTTTGAATGTATTGGCTCCATTCTAAAATCAGTTGTTCTCGATCAATTCTAGTGATCAATAGTTTTTCTTTCGTTTGATTTTCTAGACTCGATCGCTATGCAACGCGAAACACGCAATTTCACCCAAGAGGAGTGTGCCCAAGCGGTAGTTTTGCGAGAAGAAGGGTGGACATACACAAGAATTGCAGAAAGGTTTGGAGTTTCCCATACAAGTGTGTCCAGAATGTTGCAGCGATTCAGGGAGACAGGTATGAATGTCCGAAGACCAGGACAGGATAGACCACGGGTAACAACTGCCATTCAAGAACGTTACTTGAGAGTTTCTTCGTTGAGACAATGGTTTGCAACCGCTCGCCTCCTTCAAAATCAGCTTGAGCAAACTCATGAGGTGCAAATTAGCACTCAGACAATTAGAAATCGCCTCAGAGAATATGATTTAAGGCCTCGTGTCGCGGCAAGAGGCCCAGCTCTTACCCCAGCCCATCGAAGGGCGCGTTTGGATTTTGCGAGAGAGCATATCCATTGGGAAGAGCCCAATTGGGAAAGAGTTCTCTTCACAGATGAGTCTAGATTCTGCCTCTACCATTGTGATCGACGTTCCCTTGTATACAGACGTCCACATGAAAGATATGCTCAGTGAAATTTCCTGAATACAACTGGTTTCGGGGGAGGATCGATTATGGTATGGGGTGGAATATCTTTGACTGCTCGCACAGACCTAGTGGTCGTTGATAATGGAGCTATGAATGCTGATGAGTATATAAGGAACATTCAGGAAAATATCATATTTATGGACGATAATGCCAGACCCCATCGTGCGCGCATCGTTCAGGAGTACCTTGAAGAGGTTGAAGTCTCTCGAATGGAATGGCAAGCAAGAAGTCCAGATCTCAATCCGATTGAGCAGGTTTGAGACAACCTCAATAGAAGGCTGAGAAGTTCAGAAAATCATCCAGCTACTCTTAATGACTTAGGAATCCAACTCGGAGAAATCTGGGAAGGATTAGATCAGAACATTTTAAGATCACTCATTTTGAGTAGGAACCGTCGTTGCCGAGCTGTAATTAACGCGAGGGGTGGAAATACCAAGTATTAAATCACTTATCAGCATTTCAGTATTTTGAAAATTGTTCATTTCTCTTCTTTCACATAAGATTCGGTGAAATCCCGAATTTTTCTTCCATTTAATGTGTCTTATTTCGTTCAAAACCTTCCCGAGAGAACGTAAAAAATATAAGTTATAAAGTCAATGTAGAGTTATCTTTCATTAAAATTGAGATTTTCAGAATGTACGTTAATTTTTTTGCGCAGTGTATAATGAAATTAATCATTGATTTCTCTTCTAAGACATAACAATTACATGGTGCGTCAACGCCTGTACGGCTAAAATTGCGCCTAAACCATACCGTGTCGAAAAAAGTTATATTATATGGTTGTAAGGTTAACAAAAATCTACAAACTGAAATAATTTTACATATACAAGGTGCGTCCAAATTTTCAAATTTCATCACGGCGTTGCTACATAATCCGTATTTTTATGATATTTTCAGTGAAGGGGTTCATCAAAACTTTTATAGCAACCACTGTTTTCAATAATATAACGAAATGTTTACAGTATTTACCTTAAGGTATCAGCTTCATCATTAGGTAAACGTCTGAAGTTTTTTTATACTTGCGTCTTATATAAATTTTCCGATATACTCAAATTGAATATGCGATAACTCAATTTTTTCATATTCAGCATGTTTTTTTTTCATGAAATTTGTTTTTCAAATGTCTGCATTTCTTAAAAAGAATGCCCTATCTATACCTAACTCGCTTCGTTTTCGAGATATTCCACATTTGGGTATAGAACATACTTTGTGGAATAATTTAGACAACAAATTTTATTAAAGAGCAAAATTCAGGAAGTTCCATTTGAAAAAATCGAGGTATCGCATATTCAATTTGAGAAAATGGGTAATATTAGTAATTGCTTTATATTAGACACTCTGTAGGAAAAAACTTCAGATGTTTACTGAATAATGAAGCTGATACCTTGAGCTAACTACTGTAAAAATTTTGTTTCTCTGGATTGAACACAGCGGTGGCTATGGGAATTTTGATGAACCTCAAAACACTAAAAATATCCTAAAATACGATTTATGTGGCAACGCCGTGATGAAATTTGAAAAATGAGGTATAAGTGTAAAGCTTTTGTTGTCCTCGAAAGAATTATGCCATGAAATACAGGGTGCACCATTTGAAAAACTACCTATTTTGACGCACCCTGTATATGTAAAACTATTTGTAGTTTGCAGTTTTTGGTCTACCTGATAACCACGCCATATAAGTTTTTTTCCACACGGTACAGTTTAGGCGCTATTTTAGCCGTACGCCTTGCTGTCGCACCCTGTATATACAACAACGCATTCGATCCAGATTTCTTGAAAGCTCACAAACAAATTTTTCCAATTTATTGGTTTCTCTAACAATCTATAACAATTATTGTTATCAACTCTTCGAGAGATAACACGGTCTGGAAACTTTTCCCGTGAAAGATCAGTGCTTTCCTTGTTTGTGTGGCACGAAGCGCCGTCTTGATGAAAGTAAACGTTGTCCAGATCAATACCATCCAATTCCGGCCATGAAAAATTATTATTCATCTCTCGATAGCGCAATCCATTCACCATAACTGTTGCTCCAGCCTCATTCTCGAAAAAGTAAGGTCCAATTACACTGCCGGACCAGAAACCGCACCAAACAGTCACACGTTGAGGATAGAGAGCCTTCTCAACAATAACTCTAGGCTTTTCCGAGCCCCATATGCGACAATTTTGCTTGTTGACGAAGCCACCGAGGTGGAAATGGGCCTCATCACTCAAGATGATTTTTCGATGAAATTCCGGACCATGTTCACGCATTTCAAGGACTCAATCAGCAAAGACACGACGTTGTTGATGATCGGCCGGCTTGAGTTCTCGAGTTAACTGATCTTTATAAGCCGACCCAAATCTTTATGCAAATCACGGTGTAATGACGTTTGTGGGATACCTAATTCCAAAGAGCAACGTCGAAAGGACAAACCTAGATTTTTTCTAACACTTTCGGCTACAGCTGCAATATTCTCGGCTGTTCTTTAGCGACGTGCATGGGGACTATTCGAAATCACATCTCTTATTGGAAAACCCTTTAGTAACAAAATGAATGAACGAGCGCTTCAAACCTACTGATTTCAATTGATGTGAAGTTAGCCTCATCCACACATACACTCAAAGACAAAAAAAATGGCTACGGCAAAAAATTAATAACTCACTGAAATGAAAGATGGTAGGTAGGTATAGCAATTAGATTTTGATGTGAGCTTGATGGGTGGATAAGAAATTGAATCATGTCAGAGCTAAACTAGAAATCTTAAACAATCACAATACGAGTATTTTTGCTTTTTTCACGTATTTTTTATATTGATAATAGCATAGTATGAGAAATCTTCACTATCTTTCCTTATGCTATGATAGTAGTTGGTGTGTTTTCTGCAAACAACTATAATATTCATTTGAATAGAGGTGAAGAGTATTGCCATCACTTGATTTTCAGAGAGTATAGACCTTAAAGTAGAAGAGTGCATTTTAAATAAGTGCTGAAACAGGACGAGAAGATCAGGTACGTGTCAAGTGTGCTTCGCATTATTTGAAAATTGATATTTGCCGGTATGATCTCAATGGCGTTCCCATATTTAACGATCTCACGGTCCTCCTTGTGTTTAACAAGACATGTGTTATATTTGTTCAGTTCATAAGTAAATTAGAATATTGTAACCCGAAAGCTATTCTAGTCTGAATGTGAATGTGAGATGAATTGCAAAACGAATGGAATGAGCATAAAATCCGGGGATTGTCAACTCGTTATAGACACAGCGTATACTGTTCACCAATACATAATACAGAGTGAACCATCAAAACCAAAGGAAGAGGTTTAAGCTCTTCCATTTGTGATTTTGACAATGTCAATGACCAATCATTTTGTGTCAAAATATCTTACGAGGATGATCTAGGTAGCCTAGACCAGTTCCATGCATTAAACAAACTATTGCTATACTATATCAGCGAACAATAACTTATTAGAAGTGTCAGTGTAGAGTTCGACGTCAAAAAAGTAAACCAGAGTTACTCAATAAATAATAAAAAGATGTCCACCGAAATTGTAAAAATCGAAAAATTGGAGCATCGAGCCATCATCAAGTATTTAAAAGGGTTAAGAGTTAAGCAGATTTACGAAGATATGCTTAATACCCTCGGTGATCAATGTCCTTCGTATGCGACCGTTAAAAATCAAATTAGACTGCAAGCGTGCAAGATTCAAAAGAGGTAAATTTTCCATTGAAGATGCTGACCGATCGGGAAGGTCAGTTTCTGTGTCAGTCCCCGAAAATATCGATGCAGTTTATGACATGATTTTATCAGACCGTCGAATTGGGCTTAAACGGATATCTGAAGCACTGAAGGTTTCATACGAACGCGTTCATCATTACTTATAGTTCACGTCAATTTGGACATGAGAAAAATTTCTGCAAAATGGATCCCCAAATGTTTGAATGTTGACCAAAAGCGTGCAAGGGTAGAAAGAAGCATCGCGTACGATCTGTGCTCGATTTGAAAACGATGTAGACTTCTTAAACCGATTTGTTACTATGGATGAGACTTGGGTACATTCCTACGATCCAGAAACAAAGCAACAATCGATGGAATGGCGACACTCTGGTTCTCCAAGACCTAAGAAGTTTCTTGTCCAAAAATCTGCTAGAAAAGTTCTTGCTTCAGTTTTTTGGGATTGCTATGGAGTAATCATGGTTGGTTTTTTGGATAAGGGTAGAACAATAACTGGAGATTTCTATTCGACATTACTGACTACTCGACGGGAAAAAATTGAAGAGAAAAGACGCGGAAAGCTATCCAAAGGTGTTTTGTTTTTACAGGACAACGCCCCAGTAAACAAATCAAATGTTGCCATGCAAAAAATTCGTGATTTAGGATTAGAATTCCTAGAACACCCCCCTTATTCACCAGATTTGGCTTTGTCCGACTATCATCTGTTTCCTCAACTGAAAAAAAAAGGTTAAAAGGTCGTAAATTTTCTTCCAAAGAGGAGGTAATAAAAGCTGTGGAGGACTGGTTTGCAGAGCAAGAAGAAACTTTTTTTTTAACTTTCGTCGTAAAAACCTAGTGGAGTATCTATGAATAACTAGTATCTTTACTTCTAGGTGAAAACATTGAACACCATTCAAAAGAGGAAAAGATTTAAGGCAATTCTCAATTAGAAGGAAGCATAAATGTGTCAACAGCAATGAGAGCCCCATAACATTATTTGCAATTTGCAACTGTCGAGCTCCTATAAATATCGATCACAGCGTTCCTCTAGCGGGCGTCTCTCTGACTTTCGCCGTCTTAGGCGCTGGTCTCCCCGAACCGCGACCGACGACGGACGCGGGTCTGCCTCGTAAAACTTCCTAGTGATACATTAGGAAAACCATGGATACGACCGTATCCACGAAAATTGTACGGGGCAGAAACGCGACCGACGACGAACGCGTTTCAGGGAGACTTGCGCCTTTGGCATTCCAAAATCTTATGTCGCGCGTATGAAGCCTTCTCTCCAGTTATTGTATGCTCCTAGCGCTACACAATCATAATTTTCAATATTACTCCTACAAATTAATGGCTACTTCGGAAAACTTCAAAATGGCGGAAAGCCCGCAAAGTTGAAGTTTTTTTTTCTCGGTTGCCAATTTGGAAAGCACTATTTCAACGTACTAGATTTTCTTAGATTTTCCGTGAAAAAATTTCTTCAAAATTCGAACTCAACTTTTTTTCACATGTCTTCAGTGAAAAAAAATTTCGGCCGAAATTGTTGAAATTTTTCATGGTTGAACTATCTTTCATTCTGAATACTGAGGAGAAAACAGATTGAAATAATATTCATAGGTTTTTTTTGTAGCCTTCCAAAGATTACGCTGGGAGAACTTTCATAATTTTTAATTAGAGAACTGGAAGCCGTACGAAGGCCAAAATTGTGCTAATGGGCTGCCAGAATGACCCGTACACAAATATGAATTTATAAACCAAAAAAATTTTTTTCAAAAAACTTTGGTAGGATTCGAACTCTCTACGAGTATGAATTGGGTTTATTTTAATCTTATAAATTTCCGTTACCAAAGCGACGCTAGTTAATCGAAAGTGGAGAGTTCGATTCCCACCAAAGTTTTTTGAGAAAAATTTTTTTGGTTTATAAATTCATATTTCTGTCCGGGTCACTCCGGCAGCTCATTAGCCTAATTTGGCCTTCATACGGCCTCCAGTTTTTTGAATAAAAATTATGAAAGTTCTCCCAGCGTAATCTTTGGAAGGCTACAAAAAAAACCTATGAATATTATTTCAATCTGTTTTCACCTCAGTATTCAGAATGAAAGATAGTTCAACCATGAAAAATTCCAACAATTTCGGCCGAAATTTTTTTTCACTGAAGACATGTGAAAAAAAGTTGAGTTCGAATTTTGAAAAAAAATTTTCACGGAAAAGCTAGTACATTGAAATAGTGCTTTCCAAATTGGCAACCGAGAAAAAAAAATTCTACACCACAATTGAATTGAGCCCTAAAAAATACTAAGACGTGACCAGTAACCGTTATTTCAAATGTCACGCATAACTAACCACAGTTATCAGAATATTGATCAAAGTTAACATTAAACACCCTGTATCTCGCTTATGCTTCGAAAACAGGGTATATGTCATTAGGCAAAAATGACTTCCTCGGTGTCGTCTACACGGCTATATATATATATTTATGGTGAAACACCCTGTATACATATATTCTTTTGAATATACTGTTTTCTTGAATCAAACAATACATGGCATATGGCACGTGTGAAGAAATGGCGACAAGGAACAGATTATATAAAAGAATCCGAAAACTGATCGCAGTCTGCCGACAAAAATCGGTAAACCTATCAGGGAATTACAAACGAGGTTTTGAAATCGGTTAACACGTCTGTTTTGCATGTCTTTAATCGCCAAGGAGATTGTCGTCGATGCACATACTCGCCTCAACATCACATTTCGTGTGCATCTTCCTCCTCCGGCCCAATAATAAACGCTTCATTTTACAACGGCAATAACACACCATTACAAGTACTTGAGTAAACAGCACTAAAAGATGCTGTGAGATATTCACAAGTCTGATCCATTCACACGCGTTCTGTGAATAAACATAACTGTGCATCAGAGAAATTAAGTAGTTATATAAGAAAGTTTATGCATATACATCACCTGCTGCATATCGGATGCAGTAGATTGAAATTATCCCGCATTTTATTCAGCTGAAGTGTAAGATGACACTCCAGAAATGCTGAAGAGGATTGGCTTTATTGTTTATCTTCGGGAGGCTAGGAGACGGAAACTACTGGGTATTTCTTTGATTCTATTGGCTTAGCTACTGCATCGGTTTTGCGCCCACGATTCAAACTTCTCTTAAGTCTTTATATCCTTTGTATGGCCTTCTTGATTTGGGACCCCCCTCGAATTCTGTTCGAAATGTTTTCATTAGTAGCGTTCGTTGTAGGTACTCACATTGAATTTTTTTAACGGAATTGTCTTGAATGCATTCATTGAGTATCGAGTATCGAAGACATACAAAGAAAAAATGTCATTTTCTACACTGCGCAAAAAAATTAACGCACATTCTGAAAAACTCAATTTTAATGAATGTTAACTCTACATTGACTTTATAACTTATTTTTATGTTCTCAAGACACATTAAATGGAAGAAAAATTCAGGATTCCACCGAATCTTATGTGGAAGAAGAGAAATGAACAAATTTCAAAATACTGGAATGCTGATAAGTGATTTAATACTTGATATTTCCACCCCTTGCGTTAATTACAGCTCGGCAGCGACGGTTCATGTTCATACTCAAAATGAGTGATCTTGAAATGTTCTGATCTAATCTTTCACTGATTTCTCCGAGTCGGATTCCTAAGTCATTAAGAGTAGCTGGATGATTTTCTGAACTTCCCAGCCTTCTATTGAGGTTGTCCCAAACCTGCTCAATCGGATTCAGATCTGAACTTCTTGCTGGCCATTCCATTCGAGAGACTTCAACCTCTTCAAGGTACTCCTGAACGATGCGCGCACGATGGGGTCTTGCATTATCGTCCATAAAAATGAAATTTTCACCAATGTATGGGGCAAATGACACTACATGCTCTTTAAGAATGTTCCTTATATACTTATCAGCATTCATAGCTCCATTATTAATGACCACTAGGTATGTGCGAGCACTCAAAGATATTCCACCCCATACCATAATCGATCCTCCCACGAAACCAGTAGTATTCAGGAAATTGCACTGAGCATATCTTTCATGTGGACATCTGTATACAAGGGAACGTCGATCACAATGGTAGAGGCAAAATCTAGACTCATCTGTGAAGATAACTCTTTCCCAATCGGCCTCTTCCCAATGGATATGCTCTCTCGCAAAATCCAAACGCGCCCTTCGATGGGCTGGGATGAGAGCTGGGCCTCTTGCCGCGACACGAGGCCTTAAATCATATTCTCTGAGGCGATTTCTTATTGTCTGAGTGCTAATTTGCACCTCATGAGTTTGCTCAAGCTGATTTTGAAGGAGGCGAGCGGTTGCAAACCGTTGTCTCAACGAAGAAACTCTCAAGTGACGTTCTTGAATGGCAGTTGTTACCCGTGGTCTACCCTGTCCTGGTCTTCGAACATTCATACCTGTCTCCCTGAATCGCTGCAACATTCTGGACACACTTGTATGGGAAACTCCAAACCTTTCTGCTGTTCTTGTGTATGTCCACCCTTCTTCTCGCAAAACTACCGCTTGGGCACTTTCCTCTTGGGTCAAATTGCGTGTTTCGGGTTGCATAGCGATCGAGTGTAGAAAATCAAACGAAAGAAAAACTATTGATCACTAGAATTGATCGAGAACAACTGATTTTAGAATGTAGCCCACATTCAAAATCTGATAATATCATCTTTTTTTTATTCCTGCTGGGAGAAAACATCTGTATTGAAGAAAAACTTTGAAAGTGGATAACATATGCATGCATAATTCTGATAAAAATAATTATCATTGAGAACACCTTCAGTTGTAGAATAAATTTGAGATTTCCATAATATAATATAATATAATATAATATAATATAATATAATATAATATAATATAATATAATATAATATAATATAATATAATATAATATAATATAATATAATATAATATAATATAATATAATATAATATAATATAATATAATATAATATAATATAATATAATATAATATAATATAATATAATATAATATAATATAATATAATATAATATAATATAATATAATATAATATAATATAATATAATATAATATAATATAATATAATATAATATAATATAATATAATATAATATAATATAATATAATATAATATAATATAATATAATATAATATAATATAATGTGCATTAAATTTTTCGCGCAGTATATTAACAATCTTAAGAAGTCTGTCATAAAACGATTTCTCTCATTCTCTGTACAAGACCGTCGATTATAAATGTTCATCGTGTTAGCTTTATTCTTGCAAAATACTTCATTTGAAAAAAATTCAAAGTCAAAAACTCATCTAACGTTGGATCAAAAGTGAATCGTTAGGGAGATATCACGGTTCAAAGATGACGGGAAATGAAATTTGAAGAAAAATTCACGCAACGACTTGGATATAATTAAATTCGGATAGCCTGATCTCGCTGAAAATTTTTCATCTCTTGTATTTTTCTCGTAAAATGTAGGAACCGTTTTGAAATAAAAAAATAAAATGTGAATTATTACGTGTCGGGAAAGGGCAATTTATTTATTTTAGAACTGATTTACATTAAATTTTTTGATTTCAAAATGGTAGGTACATTTAACGAGAAAAATACAAGGCATGAAAAAGTTTTTGACCAAATCAGGCTATCCGAATTTAATTCTTTCGTAAGTTCTCCTTCAAATTTCGTGAACAAAAATGATAGGGGTAGTCTACTTCAACCCCCTCCACTCATTCTGAAAATATCAAGAAAGTGTGCTTTCAAAATAGTTTACATACTTCCATAATTCATTCTATCGCTTTTCGTTTTTGAAATACAAAATGAAAACATAATTTTTCCGCCATCTTCGAACCACGATATCTCCCTAACGTTTGACTTTTGACCCAAACTTCATACAATAAACTGCCCTTTATTTTGAACCACGTATCACCCATTGAAATCTTCCGCATTTACGCATTTATTCAGGAAGACCCTACAAAACAAGTAGCAGACAACCACTGACTTTATTTATGGATTATTTAGATCATTATTAAATATCTGACATCCTGCATTATTTCTTCATCGGAATAACTCTAAACTATGAACTATGAACGGCAGGTCATGGAGTATTGTCATCATCAATCAGCAAAAATAGACGCTTGTACCCTCTTAATGAGCATTCCAATATATTTATGGATCACATTTATCTGTAACGCTTAAACACTACTAAATGCACAGGTAACATGACGTTTAATACCTGACAGTAAAACGCATATCGATATACCAATAATATACGAGAAATTATATTACCTTCTAATTTTGAAAGTGACCGTAAACGTCTCTAATGAATTTTATGTCTGTTCAATGTATAGCGACCATAATTTTCACGATGGTACTCAGCTTGGGTGATCTTTATTGTGAATTCAAGATAAAGATAAAAATGCTTTGAAATTTTGAATGCTAGATACATTAAAGAATGATGACAAGGAGGGGCTGAATGACATGTTGAACTTAAACGGGTAATAAACAGAACGTTTTTCAGTTACGACGATTTGATTTCAGCATATAAAATGTCTACAAGATAATTTTTAATTTCTCGTGTCTTCAAGAACTCTTACAAGACTCATCCAGTGATGTGCATTCCTGAGAAAGTAATGACTAATTTAGTAGGAATATATTTGCACTGCCCAGTGATTGTGCATATTTAATGTAGCTTGCCATACATATCTACCTGATAAGCAATGTCGGGGACAACTGAAAGATTTGTACAAACAAGGAAGGACACATTTTGAATGCAAGATGGCGAAAAATTAAAACCATGGCTTTCTATACTATGTTTCAGTTTCGAAAGTTAGCAGAAGTGGGGATCTTGGGAATTAGCCTTGAGGATCACTCAATGGAAATAAATTTCGGATAGCTAATAGGTCCCTTTTTGCCAAATTTTTTGTTGAAATATTATCCCTTTTTTTCTCACTAGTTTGTGGAACCGAACTCAGCTTAACTAATTAGGGTAACATTCGCAAGAAGCAGAAAGTGAAATTAGGCGCATTGTTCAACTCCACTCTCATTTCCTAAGTGCTAATTCGTATGAGAATAAAGCAAATAAGATAATATTCTGATTATACTGAAAGTAGTCGACACATACAAAAACAAATTGAGGTGAAGGTGAAACGATTACATTATATTATTTACGATGATAGTTTACTCTATAAAGAACAAACTAATAAGAAATACTGCGCACTCATGTGCAATATAGGATGAGAGGAAGATAGTTATTATGAATTCAAGAATCATGGGGCACCACTTATCCCTCTACATGCCAGACATAAAACAATATTGGTCTGCAAGAAACAATTATTACATCGGGAGAATATGATGCTATTTGTCGATTCTGTATGCATATTACTTACAGAAACTTGAAGGTATTTGCATTACAGCCTTGGATTTATTGTTCTTTAATGAACTAACGTTGCTAATTTTCGAATAATGAACAGCTACTGCATCCCATATATTGTGCTCTATTGGCCTTCTTCTGAAGTGAGCCATTATAAGATGAAGCAGAGAGTTCGAGGAGAATTATCTTTGGATTTTATTCGAGTGGTTTATTTAGCCATTGGCATCTTATGGGATTTGCATTCTTCAGAATATCTGCATGATCTTTCATTGATGATGAAAGTAACTCAAAAATACGAATTTGGATAATTGATTTCAATTTTAGTCTGGTTTAGCTTTCTGTTCCACATTATTTGGATCATCTAGTCTTTATTTTCCACTATTTATTTAATAATCACCTTGATACTCATAATAAATATACAATTCAATTCTATGGTAGGTCGACCGAAAAATATATAAAGCCTAAACAGTTTTTTGTATCTTATACGAGTGAAGGCTCATGGCTGATGATTTATCTAATCCGTCCTATCGAATTTGGCCAACAATTGTTGGACACTTGACTTGAGATTGAAGCCTAATTTTTTATTTGAAAGATAATTTCATGACCATTATGTTTTGAAAATAATTTCCGGCATATGTCCACCACGACTAGCACTGAGCAACCGCATTCGACCAGACCAATTTTGGACCACTTTTTCAAGTAACTCAGGCCTTATTTCAGCAATAACACGAGTAATGTTGGCTTCCAAAGAATTGTTTCTGGTTTATCAGCAAAAACCAATGACTTGACATAACCCCAAGGAAAATAATTCATTGGAGTTATGTCGCCTGATCTTGGAGACCAATTAATTGGACCATTTCTCGAAATAATGCGCCAAAAACTGAGCAACCAGTATGCGCCAAAATATAGTAAGCGGTAGCGTTTCTTTTCTTCAGATTTTTCAGGTGGAAGAGAAGGTAGGTCCCAGAGAACCCTTGGCCTTTCAGGGCTGAGTTGCAAGGAATCACCTGGATGTCATTACCAACTTCATCAGCCATCGATGGACCAAGAGCGGAAAATCAACAGTTTGAAGCATCAAAGTGAGTGACTTTTTGGTGGTGATTAATTTCAGGTATGCGGCAATGAATGCGGAAAAAGTATGCGCCAAAAACTGGGCAACCAGTATGCGCCAAAAACTAGTTGGCGGTTGCGTTTCTTTTTTTCGGATTTTTCAGGTGGAAGAGAAGTTAGGTCCCAGAGAACCCTTGGCCTTTCAGGGCTGAGTAGCAAGGAATCACCTGGATGCTATACCCAACTTCAGCCATCGATGGACCAAGAGCGGTGAATCAAGAGTTTGAAGCATCAATGTAAGTGCATCAATGATAGGGTTTTTGGTGGTGGTTAATTTCAGGCATATTGACAATAATATCGCACAGGTTCTGACGAAGGAGAAATGTCTTCGAGAAAACATGCGCCAATAAATGCGAAACAAGTATGCGCCAATTTTGACACGAAGTGGATTAGGCCTACTGGGGATACCACTCAAAATAAAACGCGCCGAGCACTCTACCTACCGGGTGGTGTGAAAATGAGTGCATTGATTAGCAAGGCACACACGAAAGGGAAATCTGTGAGATCTGATCCGCAGTCCAGATCTGTTACAGGTCTGGACTGCGGATCGGATCGCCCCCGCCGATCTGGTCTGTCGGGATCAATGAGATATATGATCCGCGACAGACCAGATCGGCGGGAGCGATCCCATCCGCAGTCCAGATCTGTAACAAATCTGGACTGCGGATCAGATCTCACAGATTTCCCTTTCGTGTGTGCCTTGCTAATATCGCGTACAAATTCCCTTGGCGGAATTCGTTCAACTGAATAGTGTGGAACTAGTATGCGCCAATAATTATGTAAAGAGTATGCGCCAATAATAATGGACATGCCGCCCTTGTGCAGTGCACGCCTTGCACGCCCGCTTACAGCAGGCCTGACCATATGGATCTTGTATGGGTGTAGACCAAAATCTTCACGAAAAATTTTCCATGTGGTGGATGCACAGGGTCCAATTTGTTGTGAATGTCGACGAATAGACAATTCTAGATCTTCATTAATACTAATCTAAACTTACAGCAGCGATATTTTCTTCTGAAGGGGAAGTACATACGTACAAAATGACATGGGGTTTCATTTCAGAGGCATAACTTGTTGGTAGTGAATCACAGTAATGTCATATTCTACAACTATGATCTTTGGTCCTTTCTTCACAAAATCTAATCAACCTTTATGATATGAAAATAGCAAAAAATTTAAATTCTCAGATAAATTGGGATAAACCAAATTCATTTTGTCCGAATGCTATGGACAAAATGACATACCGGCAATAGGCAACTGTATTTTTCTACTTATAGTTACAAAACTACTGACAAAGTTCACCAATGAAACGCTTGGTTCTTCTAGGAACATCAGCACAAGATGCGTGAGCCCAATGCAACCAATGCATGCATCGTAGCCAGTCTTTTCCAGTGCTAATCTTGGAGAAGACTGGTTTTTTCCTGACCAAATCGGGAAAAGAGGTCATAACAATAGACAGTTGGACAATCGTCTTCAGCATCTCGAAAGTTGCTAAAAACATTTTCTTCTTCACTGTCTTCTTCAAATAATGCCCTAGGGACGTGTCTCCTTTTCTTTGGAGGAGGTATGGGCTCATTTTTTGATTTGCCTGCAATCATATTAGGTGTAGAAGTTGAAACTAAGTATATGTTTATTTTATCTTCGGCTCACGTCTGCCTTGTCCACTTATGAATTGGAGGAACCTTCTCATAGGATCATCAAAGCATCTTAATCTATTAAGATGCATTGTCTTCATTAGCCGCAGATGAATATTTTGTTATGAATTTGTTGAGACAAGTCCTGGCTCTTTGTTTTGCTGATGGAGCCTGGGATGAATGGTCTCGGTGTTGTCCGGTAAATACGGTTAATTCAGCTGAAATACCTATGTCATTTTGTCCGTTCACTGTATATGTCATTTTGTCCATAAAGCGTTAGAAAACTAGAAATATATCGAATTGATACAAAAAGTATATTCAACATAAAAAAAGCTTCGTGAATACGATGACAAATAAGTAAAGTTCGAAATGAATGCAACATAAATGAAAAAAATGGTGAAAACTGGCCATTTCTTCCAAACATTTGGCGCAATAAAAAAACTCGTGACCTATTATTTTCTGTTATCACTCATATCGACCGAATGAACAAGAGTAAGGTTAATTGAACCCACTCGGGTCGTGTGATTTTGTAGGCAGTTCCGCATTTGATACCTCCAAACTCAAATTATGATGCCTATGTCATTTTGTCCATATATGTCGTTTTGTACGTATTTCCCCTACGTAAAGTTGAGAAAATTATGTCCGAAATCTATCGATAATTGGACGAATAAGCTGCTCTGATGGACGCTTATGTAAACCATAAATTTAACGAAGTGCTCTCAATAAGTTTGGCGAACACTGATTTTGAAAATAAATTCCAACAATTTGTAAACGTTGTTGCGGCGTGAGTCTATCCATGATAATTTGTCAAAATGCTTACCGAAAAGAAATGTCAAAACAACATGGCTTCTACCTTCTGTAAAATCACAATTATCCCTATCGAACATATCGGACTTCATTCCCGAATTCAACAACTGAACAGCCCTCCTAGAAAATGAAGGCTTCTTCTCACCTGCTAAGCGCATTGTACAAGTGTGAGAAGTCCACGATGTTCTCACATCTAAAATTGGGCCCGCTAATCACCAAAGTATCCTCGAAAGAGGAGACCTGCATGTAACTTCGCAAATTATTCAACAATGTACCTATATATTATAATATATGGAAACAGATTCGATGTCCGTTATCTCGGAACGGTCGTGCCTGAGATTGTTTCCAGTAATTATTAGGTGTCTTTGAATCCACCGCGCGCGGTGAACGTACTGGGTCCCTCGGGCTATCAAAATGTCATATGCATGCAGACTTTTAATGCACTCTCTTGCCGAAAAAATGTGGTGAGGACTATTATCGGCATTACTGGAATTACGAGGATGTATTGATATCTAGTTAGCCTAGACCAGTTCCATGCATAAACCAAATATTACGATACCATATCAACGAACAATAACTTATTAGAAGTGTCAGTGTAGAGTTCGACGTCAAAAAAGTAAACCAGAGTTACGCAATGAATTTAAAGAAAGATGTTCACCGAAATTGAAAAATTCGAGTATCCAGCCATCATCAAGTACCTGTATTCAAAAGGGTTAAGAGGTAAGCAGAATTACGAAGATATGCTTAATACCCTTGGTGATCAATGTCCTTCGTTCGTATGCGACCGTGAAAAATTGGACTGCAAGCTTCAAAAGAAGTAAATTTTCCATTGAAGGTGATGACCGATCGGGATGGTCAGTTTCTGTGTCAGTTCCCGAAAATATCGATGCAGTTCATGACATGATTTTATCAGACCGTCTAATTGGGCTAAAACGGATATCTGAAGCACTGAAGATTTCATATGAACGCGTTCATCATATAGATCACGTCAATTTGGACATGAGAAAAATGTCTGCAAAATGGATCCCCAAATGTTTGAATGTTGACCAAAAGCGTGCAAGGGTAGAAGCATCGCGTTCGATCTGTGCTCGATTTGAAAACGATGTAGACTTCTTAAACCGAATTGTTACTATGGATGAGACTTGGGTACATTTCTACGATCCAGAAACAAAGCAACAGTCGATGGAATGGCGACACTCTCATGGTTCTCCAAGACCTAAGAAGTTTCGTGTCCAAAAATTTGCTGGAAAAGTTCTTGCTTCAGTTTTTTTGGGATTGCCATGGAGTATCATGATTGATTTTTTGGATGAGGGTAGAACAATAACTGGAGATTACTATTCGACATAACTGACCACTCTACGGGAAAAAATTAAAGAGAAAAGACGCGGAAAGCTATCCAAAGGTGTTTTGTTTTTACAGGACAACGCCCTAGTACACAAATCTCTTGTTGCCATGCAAAAAATTCGTGATTTAGGATTAGAATTACTAGAACACCCCCCTTATTCACCAGATTTGGCTCCGTTCAACTATCATCTTTTTCCTCAACTGAAAAAAAAGGTCGTAAATTTTCTTCCAACGATGAGGTAATAAAAGCTGTTGAGGACTGGTTTGCAGAGCAAGAAGAAACATTTTTTTTCTAGAGTTCAGAGTTCTAGAGACGTTGCAGGTTCGCTGTAATAAATGTATTCAATTAAGAGGAGAATATGTTGAGTAATAAAATATTTCGACATTGAAATTTTGTTTGGTTCTATAGTAGCCTAAGAATTTTTCAATATATCCTCGTATGTGCTGAAAAGCGGAAAATGCAAAATAGGACGCGAAAAAGTTTTTAATAGACTTTTCTTGGCATTGAACTTTTAAATTTGAAACTCTACAAAAAGGACGTGCATAGCAGAAAATTGGAATGTTCCAGAAGTGATACTTTTAGTGCACCCCTAGAACCAAATTATACTCACCTTTTTGGTTTGCAGAGCAAGAAGAAACATTTTTTTTCTAGAGTTCTAGAGACGTTGCAGGTTCGCTGTAATAAATGTATTCAATTAAGAGGAGAATATGTTGAGTAATAAAATATTTCGACATTGAAATTTTGTTTGGTTCTATAGTAGCCTAAGAATTTTTCAATATATCCTCGTATGTGCTGAAAAGCGGAAAATGAAAAATAGGACGCGAAAAAGTTTTTAATAGACTTTTCTTGGCATTGAACTTTTAAATTTGAAACTCTACAAAAAGGACGTGCATAGCAGAAAATTGGAATGTTCCAGAAGTGATACTTTTAGTGCACCCCTAGAACCAAATTATACTCACCTTTCAACAGTTTCATCCAAAAAATCCCTTCAAGGGCGAATATAGCTAATGACGATTGAAAATCATTATATCAGGTACACAATGTATGAAATATTTTATGTGCACCACATTGCGTAACTTCTCAGGTCTCTGATACTCTTGGGGGGGTAATCACCCCCACTACCCCTCCTCGTAAATCCCCACCCCTTGAATCATAGTATGGATGAGCGCCATCTAGTTGGAACCAGAAATTTTGTGATAACTGCCAAAGGGAAAAATCATTATGTCCAGTTTTCTAGATTGAATAAATCACATAATTGTTTTTACACTTCGACATAAAGATGTCGATGGTTATTTTGCTGATGTTATTTTTCCTTATTAATAGCATACCTTTCTCTTCAAAATGAAATAAACATCCTATAATTTATCCAAAAAAATTGTCTTTTTTTTTGAATGTCAAATTAACACCTCCTATTGGAAAACCCTTCATAAGCCTATTTTCCACAATACAAATCAAAACATGCAACTTTTGTTATGATTTTATGCCAAGATTATAAGGTGTAATATTATCTTCCATGTAAGTAGGTTGTTAAAGAAATAACTATCAGAATGTGAGCTGACAAAATGTATTCGTTTGTTCACACTGTACCTATATATGCTCGCAGTACCTAGGTGAATTATGGCAGTTAAAATAGAATAAACGGAGAAAACATCTGTTATTAGGAAATTCTCCTTAAAGTCATAAAATATATGTTGCACATAGCAGGAGCGCATCTTCACTACAAATAGCGAATAATTTAAGTGTGTTATATTCTATTAGTTTCTATCTTAAATGCAACCATAAACTTGGAGCCTCGTAAAATATTCAAATGACTTACAAGATGTTACTCGGAATCATCCAAGATTCCCACTTAACTAGGCTGGGATGGCAATTCAGAAATCATAAACAAATGCTCTCAGCATTTCATTCGAATTACATCACTTGAAAAATTAGAAAATCATGCATCAGGATATTTATACAATTAAGACGCTGTAAAGTCGGCTAAGACTAGTATACCGTAAAATAAAACTTATAATAATTTATTCAGCTCTATCGGTCTTTATAGCGTTTCGAATCTTTAATGTGGAAAAAGTACCCCTTCTCTATTATCCATGATTTAAATCACGACAACTTGTCAGGCAATGGACAAAGTTGTATGACAAATTCAATGGTGGAAACCTCATATCTACACTGAAAGAAAAATGTACATAATAGTTACGAAATTTGTTCACCACAACAAAATCCTTTATTGAAATATGGCTTATTAAACATTTATTCATCTTAAACCAATCATTTTTTTGAAACTTGTGAATAAATATTGTTTTACTGTTACTTACCGAATTTATTGATACGTATAGCCGTACTTATTGATAATTATAATATTTTGGATTTGATGAATGAATCATAAAACTACTTTTAATAAAATTTTTTGAATTCTGATATAAATTTGTTTATAGGTAAGAAATATTACTGTTTCTATATGTACTATTTATTCATTATTAATGAATTTGTTTAGCGGAAACTGAATATTATGTTTATATGCAAAATGTTTCAGTTTCCATTAAAGTATCATTTATTTACTGTTAATGAATCAAGTTTAACTATAAATTTGTGAGCGGGTTGTTTCAAATAAAACGGTTTCATTTTGAGAAAAATTATTTATTAAACCAATATTTAAATATAACAATAAACTGCCAATCATAATCAACAAAAAAAAAAACATTTCTCCACTTATGAACTAATAAATCTACAATAATTATTAATGGTTTCAGTCAATACAATGTAAGATATCGTTTGTATGAATAACTCTTGATTCATAATATAATATAATTTTGAGGCGAGTGCCCATACACGGGACAATTTCCCTGAAATATGTTTCTATTTGAATAGCCTCCTCCAACAAACTCACACTAGTTATTCCATTCACTGGAGAAAAGAAGAATTAAAATTAGAATTATTGATTACATTATAATAAGTAGGCCATTTTTATCAACAAAAAGTATTTGGCAAATAAATTTGCTTATTTACTATAACCAAATATATTAATTAATAATTTCAAATATTTCTGATTAGGTAATGAATTTGGTCTAATATAATGTTATTTATTATCTATTACAAAACATGATTATCCCACGGTTCTTAAAAGCTTAAAAGCTTAAAAGCTACGATGAGAGATGGTAGAAAAATGTATATGGACGCAAAAGTCAAAAAGTGCTCTACAGTAGAATATCATAATTTGGGTACAAAAAATTTTATCAATCGGGTTGTAACTGAATTTGTCATATTTTAAAAAGGTTGATAACATTTTTGTACCGAAAGATTGTAATTTGAAGAACCTGATCCCTTGTTCGCTTACACAAAGAGTCTAATTAAATCTTCAGAAGCGAATATTACTGATTCCAACCTACTACGCGCCAATAAAAAAATAGATTCATAAAAAATTGGGTACTTACGTATAAAATAAGTTACGGATGGGAGTATCTAAAACATCCGCGAATACACTGCTGATTTCTCAACCACTTGATAATTCTTCCATACTATAGATATTATTTTTCACTCACTTAAATAAAAACTTTCAACAATCCAACATTCAAGTGACTTACTGACTTACTCAAACAGCAAACTACAAACTGAAACTATATAAAATGAGATCGCAGGCAACCACGGTGACGGCGGAATGGAAGGGGATACTTCAATACATCTCGAAACGAAGTATTTTGTTGTTATAAAAAATATATGTTTATAGTTAATATATATTTTATTGAAGGTTAATTGCACGCCAATGAATATTATTTGTTAATATTCAAGGAGATGCTTTCTAGAAGTAATAAATATTTTGTAATAGTTAACAAGCCACATTAGCAATTAATAAAATAACGAATATCATGTAACAAATGATTTTCTAGAGAATTTCTGCATATTATTTATTAACTTTTAAGTAATGATTATAGGATCTACAAAATATTTTTGAAACAAAGCTTTTATTTTCTATAAATAACAAGAATTGAAGAATTTGGGGATTATAAATAGAAATTATTTTAAACAAATAATGCCTTATATAGACAACAAAATATCCCTGAAACAAGTGTTTATTACCTATTATATTGAACATTTTTCTCAGTGTAGGTATATCCAACTTCGTTTCAGAGTTATACAGTGTTTCTAGCAAATGTGTTTTTTCGAAAAGTTGTTGTTTCTTTTTTTTTCATCACAAATTCTTCATTTCTGTGAAAACATTTTTGAACCGTTTTTTTTTCGTAGTTTCTTCCAGAATCTAGAACATTACGTACCTACTTATAATTATCCATAGAATTTTTGTTTCCAAATGGAACACTCCATATATGTATTTTAGTATATTTCAGTAAAGCTTGGAATTAGTATTCTAGATTTCTAGATTTAACGCGTACCCATAGACATTAAAACGCCCACTTTGAACAAGTAGGCTTCGAATGATGCGGTGCAAAACAAAATACTTAAAATCAATGGTTAATTTCAAATTTCTTTTTAGACGGTGGAGTGGTGTATTTATGAAATAGTAATTAAGTAACCTACTCTACTTGAATTTGCAAAAATATGTAAGCTGTCCAAAAAATATTATTCTATAAATATTCATCACCCCGTAATATTCTAGGAAAAACTACTGACACCATTGAATTCTACGTAAAAGAGTGCTTACAGAAATAAAAAATTTCGACAGGTAAATAGATACTGCAACTTTCTGAAAACACCTTATAACTCTGAAGCGATGATATACCTATATCGATATTCATCATGGATTGTCCAATTTGACACACTCTGTGAGTCACACAACCACAGGTTGATTTTTTTAAGTGTTTCATTAGACGTATTCGAGGAAGTTATTTTGATACAAATTCAAGATTCTGTATTTTTGTTTTGGAATACATGAACTTGAATTGTAAAATATTTTCAAGCGGAATCTACTTCCGGTTCTACCGTAAACGAATGTACTTCGTTATTATGACTGTTGAAAGTTGCAGTGGTATAGTTGATCCAAAGGAGTCATCAAAACTTGCAAAAAGATATTGTGCCGTTTTCGATGAAATATACAGAGTGTAACAGCCAAATGGAATAAATTCGATAAAATGAGGGGGTGTTAGGAAAAACGCTCGGACACGTCGATTTGTAATTTCAGATGCGCATATTTTTCAAGAAAATAAAATTATATAGGGTGTTCCATGCGACCGTGGCCAATACCAACTTTCTTATTTCAAATGCAACCCCTTGTATATTATTTATTTTTTGGATTCTTCAGAAAATTCTAGACATAATTCATGTACAATGTCCTATACCTATCTTCAACTTTTTCGGAAATATTAAGTGTTTTCAGATTTTTTACAATTTTTTACATTTCTACATTAGACTTCTTTTTTCGGGGATACGTCAAAAGTATTGTATACGAAACGAAACCCTTAAACTTAGACGACCTAAAAAACCGAATCACGCTTGCGATTAGATCAGTCACGCCTGAAATGTTAAGTAACGTTAGAAGACAATTCTACACCATATTAGCATGTTGCCAAGACGTTCTCGGCGAGTATTTTGAACATTTCCTACATTGACATTAATGTTTTTTTTTTGTTTTTTTTTAATAATTAAGAAATAATCAGTATTACTTATTAGGTTTCAAGTGTAATGTACCGAATTTGTGAAATGAAATAATTTTTATTTAAAACGTTGATTTTTGCAATAAATCTGAAAACACTTAATACTTCCGAAATAGTTAAAGATAGGTATAGGACATTGTGCATGAATTATGTCTAGAATTCTCTGAAGAATCCAAAAAATAAATAATATACAGGGGGTTGCATTTGAAATAAGAAAGTTGGTATTGGCCACGGTCACATGGAACACCATATATAATATTATTTTCTTGAAAAATATGCGCATTTAAAATTACAAATCGACGTGTCCGAGCGTTTTTCCCAACACGCCCTCATTTATTCGTTATCGAATTTATTCCATTTGGCTGTTACACTCTGTATGTGTGAACGTGTTAACTGCCTTCTTGTAATCATCATAATCATTGTGTGTTAGTGATTGACTTAAAATACCACTGTGATGGTTATGGGAAATACTGAGGTCTTTCTGTGCGTCTTTACATTGCAGAGCGTTTCATTCGCGCTAAGATTGATTGATTCGAGTTACATTATATTATGAAAGTTTCATCGAAACTAACTTCCGCAGTGGGGTCCATTATATTGTAACGTTTTACTGAGGTCAGTATTAACTATGTGCTAATGCAATACAAGTTCCTCCCGTCTCTTTAAAACCTGCGATTCTCTCTTGTTGTCTAAAGATATTTCAATGGAAAATATTGAAAAGTTGACCTCAGAATGAAAACTGACGGCTAACAACTGAAACGGTCCAAGGATCAACATAGTCAGCTTCCCCATGTCATGATCCTCAGAGAATATTAGTTCATACACACCACGTCTCATCTATGGATACATAATTTCTTCAACGACTTCCTTGATGAGTTCCGATAAACTATAGTAGGGCATGCAAAGTGCTGAAGCATAAGCATAGGTCTCGTAGTCTCTTCACCTAGCGTGTATATGGCTCTTGACTCTGACTGACCTTTTGACCTCTCTCACATTACCATAGCCAGCGAAAGTCAGACCAGAGGAGTTGCTATCTATGTTCGGTTATAGATCATTCCGAATAAACCACAGAGAGGCTAGAACGACACGTACCTCTATTCGTCCACAATTAAAACACTTATACGTATAATTACAGGATGGTTTTATGTATCGGCCCACGCGTTTCTCTCTATTCCCTTTCGATTTTTACCTGCGTCTCTTATTGAATCATAATAGTTCGCGCTCACACGATTCTTCGGATCTGATAAATGTGTGCAGGCTGACCGATTATTAATTTTTAATTTTGCGCCATGGACTGTTCGTTCTTTAGATGGACTGATTCGCTTACGATATCATTCGTTGCTCTATGGATAATAACGGAAAATTACTTCTTTCTGCAGTACCCGACGAATGAAAATATACAGGGTGTCCCATAAACATGGGGTCGCAAACTTTTCGTTCTCGAGATACAGAGTGTGGAAGTTTGAATTTTCTCAAGTTTTTTTCCCATACTATCTACACTCTACAAGATATTCAACTGAAATTTGACATAGATACATATTACATTTGGGAGTTCTCACCACGTGACATGGCAATTTCGATAGCAGATCTACAGGGTGATATTTTTTCTGGAACATTGTCTCCTGTTTTCCTTCAAAACTTCTTTATGATGAGCAACTTTTTTTTTATTTCAAGTTTATTGTGCTTCGATTTCATAGATCATTAGCACAACGGGACAGTTACATCTCATTTACATTTACAGTTTATACAGGGTGTTCCTAAATTAAACATACAAACAGAAAGGAGAGATTCCTTTGGTAAGTTTGAGAAAAAAAAATCCCATAAACATGGGGTCGCAAACGTTTTGTTTTCGAGATACAGAGTGTTGAAGTTTGAATTTTTTTCAAGTTTTTTTCTCATAGTATCTGCACTTTACAAGATATTCAACTGAAATTTGGCAAAGATATTACATTTGAGAGTTCTCACCACGTGACATGGCAATTTCGATAGCGGATCTACAGGGTGATATTTTTTCTGGAACACTGTCACCTGTTTTCGTCCAAAACTTTTTTTTGGTGAGCACCTGTTAATTTGAAAAAATGTAATAAGAAGCTTTGTTGTTATACTGAACTTTTCGGTCTTCTGAAGTTTTGTCTTATCTGCCACCGATTTCGAGAAAAAAATTTCGAACGATTCTCTCGAAATAATTTGGATCTTTCCGAGAAATTCGAGAGAATCGTTCAAAATTTTTTTCTCGAAATCGGTAGCAGATACGACAAAATTACAGAAGACCGAAAAGTTTAGTATAACAACAACGCTTCTCTTCACATTTTTTCAAATCAACAGTTGATCACAAATAAAAAGTTGGAAAAAATTCAAACTTCAACACTCTGTATCTCGAAAACGAAACGTTTGTAACCCCATGTTTATGAGACTTTTTTTCTCAAACTGACTTGAGGAATCTCCCCATTTCGTTTGTACGTTCAATTTAGGAACACCCGGTATATGAAAACTTTTATCTAACTAAATATAGAATTCAAATTGTGTGGGCAGTCAACAAGAATATGTTTGACGGTCATAGTTCGATCACAAGTGCTGCATACTGGAGCATTTTCTCTGTTCAAGACATTGTTAATTTGAAATAATGGAAAAATACAAATCATCATAAAATTCAGTAAGCTATGGTGAATGAATTCAGTGTCAGTTTTGACACATCGAATTATTGAATGTTTGAAAAGTAAAGGTGTAAAGTGTAGATAGTATGAGAAGAAATTTAAGTTCAACGTTTGCGACCTCATGTTTATGAGACTTTTTTTCTTAAACTTACTGAAGGAATCTCTCCTTTCATTTTGTACGTTCAATTTAGGAACACCCTATACAGGGTGTAGGTACAAAATAAAGCGAGTTTCCTTGCATGATTTCAAGGAAAAAAGTTCGATAAACTTGATATGGCAAAACTTCATTTACGAGATACAATAAGGAGTTACAGTTTGAATTTTTCAGGATTTTTCCTCATAGCACCCCACTGAAATTTGGCATAGATATCACAATTTGGACTTCACACCATGTGACATGCGAATTCAAATTTACAGGGTGATATTTTTTTCTGGATAACTATCCACTGTTTTCCCTCAGAACATTTTCTTGGTGAGCCACTGTTAGTTTGAAGAATTTATGGTCCTTTGTTGTTTTGTCGTATCTGCTTCCAATTGCTAGACAAAAATTTTGAACGATCCTCTCGAAATCCCAAGAAGAATCGAAATGGTCTTTAAAATCCGGTTAGTATAGTATAATGCGAAATCTTATCTATCGGGTGTTTTTTCGGAGTGAGAGAACTTTAAATTGAAATAAAACACATTTAAATTAAGATCGAAATCAATTTTATGACAATTCTGTCTTGAAATTATTCCCGACATATGTCTACCATTTTTTCGAGTAATTCAGGCCTTATTTCAGCAATAAAACGAGTTTTGTTGGCTTCCAGAGGGTCTATTGTTTCGGGTATATCAGCATGAGCCATTGACTAGACATAACCCCAAAGAAAATAATCCATTGGACTTATATCGCATGATCTTGGAGGCCAATTAATCGGGCCATTTCTCGAAAGGTGTAGCACCATCTTGTTGGAACCAAAACACTTTTGGGTCGATACCATTCAAATTTTGAAACAAATAATCATTGATCAACTTCTTGTGATCGTAGTCGAAAGGACAAATCTGGATTTCCATTAACTTATTTCGCATATATTGCCGGATCTTCAATAAATTCTGTGAAATCGTATTGGAAAAAAATTTCGTTTCATGAGAGATATCTACAGATGGACAAAACTCAGAAGTCAAGGACCTGTATCATGTTTTAATCATTCACCATATTCCCCTGAAAGATCAGTATCATTTGATTGTCCAAACTTTTTAGAGAATAATAATTGGGGCTTTGTCAAACTGAGATGAATTGAAAATAAAACCTACGAAGGAATTAATGGAATTTATTCTTGTTAGTTACTACATCGCAGTAACAACTTGTTTAAACAAAAATGCGAACAAGAATCTGTTGAGCTATAAACCTGTTGGGAAATATTCGTACCATACATAAGTGAAGACAAACATTTTAACACTTGTTGAATACATAGTTTCTCTGAGGCGAACTCTTGGCGGCACCATTTATGACTGTTTTTATTCTAGTGTGAAAGATCTTAAACTCGGAATTAATTACTAAGTCAGATTCGTTTTATTGGCATAGCTTTAATGGAACAATTCGAGGTTTGAACGCATGGCAATGTTAAAGAGACCGGCAATATCTGATGGCCGAAAAATTCATCAGCTCACCCATAAATTCGAACAACATTTATGATTGTGTTGGTTTTCTATTTTTTCCACCTTTTCATGGCTTTTGTACTCGATAAGACGAATTATCGTGCCTATTTTCTGTCTGTGAGTAATTCTACAACTTCTTTTGTTTTCGTGTCCTTTCTGAAAACATTATTCTTCTATGAATACCTATTAATACGTAAGGTTTCGGATACTAACAAAAACGTAAAAATTAGGGTGCTTCGGAATTGTTTTCACAGGAACGAAGAATTTTTGACAAAAAGAGATTAGCATCAACTTTTCGAAATTGCAAATTTTCGAGAAACACCCTATAATTCTGAAATGAGGGTAGATAAAGAGTGTTTCAAATTGCGAGGTATTTTTAAGAATTAATGGAATATAGATGGCGCACTGAATTTGTCTGGGTTGGTATAGGTACATACGTTCGAGAGTTATCGTATTTACGGCCGGACGGGCTAATTTAGTTCAGTCAGGGACTATAAATTGATCAATGGGTAGAATTCGATTGAGACTATATTCGGGTCGAATACAGCTCTCGTTTAGGTCGAACCGGCGCTCAAAAAAAAAGAGTATAATCGAAGTTTCGTTCCTGGCCCACTGTTGGGGTCTCCGGTTTTGTATGACTTTAAACACGATATCTCTTCAACGGAAAAACCTAGAAACTTGAAATTTACAGGAAAGGTTCAAATCTTAAAGAGCCGCAGTTTTGTTTGTTAACGGATAAAATTCTACTTGGGGTTCCGTAAATATGACCGCCCGAAATTTATTTTCCTGATCATTTCAAAGCTATGATTTCGATCTGAATAAACTGAAAAAAAAAAAACTTCTGAAGGTACATGTTTGGAGAATGACGTATTCACGTTATGTGCAAAATTTTGTCTAGATCATCTTACCAGAACTAGCGAGTTATCGGAAAAAAGTATCCCAATATTTATGTTGTTCTGGTTCTATTGGTTATTCTCCATCTGAGTGCAAAATTTCATCTCGATGAAATCCGTACTTTGGAAATTATCAGGAAAGCAAAATTTTGAACGCCCATATTCACGGGATCCCAGGTCGAATTTTGCACACTACCAGTATTCGGAATGATTTTTTCACCAGCTGCGGTCGAACTTTTTCATCAGAACTGTTGAAATGGTTTTCCCAATCTGGAAAATAAAGGCTGTTTCAAATTGCGCGGTTGTTTTCAGAGAATGAATAAAATATAGATGGCGCACTGGGTATTTTGACATTCAAGAAGTGGGATGTTCCATTTATAAAAATTGCTTCGTACACGATACAACAACGCGTTAAAATTGTTGAAATATTTAATGAAAATCACCGTTCTGTGAAAAGTATTTTTAGAAAATTACGTGAATTTTATGGTTTACCTAATCGTCCATCTGAAAGCACTATTGGTCGGATTATTAAAAAATTTCAAGAGACCGGTTCGGTGGAAGACCAAAAAAGTGAAAAATGCAGTCGTAGCGGTCGTTCACAAGAAAATATTGATTTGGTTCGTGAAAGTGTTGCTGAAGACCCTGAAATGTCCATAAGACGACGTTCAAAACAAGTTGGACTTAATAGGTCCACAACATGGCGTATTTTACACAAGGATTTGGCTCTGAAGGGATAAAAGGTTCAAATAACAGAATTTAAAGCCATTCAAAACGTCGTTCATTTGTTCTATGTTATACTAAAACGGTAACTCTGTGGTCCGGCCCGGGGAATCTGTCGAAAATGTGGGTCCAGAAGAATCTTAAAATCGCAGCAAAGCTGCGATACAGGAGAGATATTTTTACATGGTCGGAAAGAATGATCGATTCGTACGTGGGCGAAATTTCGATCCTCTAGGCAATGTAGAAGTATTTTAAAAAAATTCGCGAAAATCGCGAAAAAATTCGGCAAACAGGGCAATTTTAAACTCGATAAAACTTTTTTCCCAGATATCCTGGCCGTGTTGTAAATATACTGATCGAAAGAGGAAGAGTCAACGCGAAATAGCTTGGTATTCATATTTTCCATAGTTTCCCCATTTCTTCAGGAAAACTGATCAAAGTTTGACATTTCTCCTATAAAATCGCCCGATCTGCAGAGATCGCAGAGAACTATTTGACATTGTAGCTGTAAGCTGTCAGAGTTTGGCCACAGCCTTCTATAGAGAAAGCCCGAAACACAATCTGACAATCTGCTGGCCCATACTAGTCAATTGCATCAATAAACCAGCTGATTTTTCTCGAAAAAAAAATGTTTTTCGATGAGGCATATTTTTAACTTGGCCTTGTTAAAAAACAAAATTGTCGTATATGGGGTGAGGAAAATCCATGAATTATTCATCAGATACCTATATATCCTAAACGAGTCACTGTTTGGTGAGCATTTTGATCCGGTGGTGTAAGTTACAAAACTTACCTCTTTGAAAATGCTGCTGGTGAAGCTGTAAATGTATTATAATCGAATTTTTGTGGCCTGAATTAATGAATATTGATCTAGAGGACATTTGGTTTCAGCAGGATGGCGCTACACCTCACTTTGCAAATGACACAATCGATTTATTAAGACAAAAATTTCCTAGACGAGTAATCTCCTGAAACGGTGATGTCAATTGGCCACCAAGATCATGTGATTTGGCACCGTTGGACTATTTTTCTGTGAAGTTATGTGAGAAGTCAGGTCTATAATCTACAATCATTTCCTGAACTGAAGGATGAAATTATTCGTGTCATTAGTGAGATAGAGCGTCAATTATGTCAAAATATCATTGAAAATTTCAACAAAAGAGTAGGCATCTGTGGAGCTGAAAGAAGAGGCCATTTGGCAGATATTATTTTTTAACATAAATGTCATAACTGATACTTCAATTACCAATAAAAAGTTTTTGAATATGAATGCAAATTATGTGGTTTATTTATTCTAAAAAAACGCGAAATTTAAAACACCCTTCGTAAGAAAATAATCCTATATCTTCCTTATATCAGTGTCGCCTTGGTGACCCTATTTAATGGCTGGCAGGTTATATAAAGACTTCTTACATACAAGATATGGAATAACTCGTATGATTTATAGATAAAGCAGAGATGCGCAACGAAACTGAACAATACTCACTCACGACTAATAACACCTTGCAATGATACCCTTACGTCACTACAACTTTTTTCAAATATCTACAAAGATGTAAAGCACAATTTTCATAAGTTAACCTATTAAAGTCAGAAAATGATTTACAGTCGGCGTAAAATTTTTGTGATGTATTGTTGTTACCTTCTTTCAAAACTAATTAGGTAGCCAGTGAAATGCAATTTTGAAGAAAACATCGAGATTGGCAATACGTTGATTGATATACTGTTTCCAGCTGGCATTAAACCATCACCGTTAATTGTAGGAGTCTGTGCTTAATGGCGTCTTCTTGCAAAGCCATCTCGGATCGCGGATCCAGAAGAGCCGTTTTTAGTGAGCGAAGACGCCTCACGTCTATGACGTAATATATGGTCCATTGTATTGAACGCAAAAATGGATTGTACAGTAAGTAATAACACATGTGATTGAAGGCAAGAGCTTGACTAGAATGCTACTTGTACGAGCGGCTTTCTGAGGCACATTTTACCGCGCTGGTTGACAGGACTCTTCAATGCCATAGTTGATTCCTAGATACATAGAATTTCGCCTTGTGTGTTCCCATTCCTCTTGCTCGCCAGAAGATGAATTGATTTCGATTGTTCTGAATAATCGAATAGCACTGCATACAGCTTGACCTTTTATTCCCCACCTGTGCGCTTCAAGGGAAGAATGGAATGTGAATGTTCTTTTTGTATGTGGATGTGCCTCACTGGAGCTTTTGGTTTCTGAAGTTGGTATGCTCCTGAAGGAATAGTTCCATAAAAATTAACATAATTTGTTTCAACATTCAGAAAAATTCGTAGTCGAGTAGGCTGTCGACTTTTAGAAGTTGAACTGACTTGATATTGGTTTGAATTCGGATGTTCCCATGTCCAATATTCGTGATGGCATAGAAGCTGCTGAAGCAGTTGCTCAAAGGCACAAAAACGGCATTCAACGTCCGTTGACAATTCATAAGGAACGCAAGTTCCCTGTTTTGGAATATATGAAGTATATGGCGCCGAAACAAAATGTGTTAAAATAGTTTGTCAACGTAAGTCTAAGCTTGGTTCATGAAGTTTTGGCTTTACAATTGGATGATATTTCATCTACAGTTAAAGCAAGTTAACAACGATCAAATGGAAAAACATATGAGCATAGATAGCAGGTATAAATCAAGTTTTATCAGATCTCTAAAGAGGGAATAGTGGGAGCAATTTTGTGCTTTAGTATTAAAGGAACTCAGGGTAAAAACAGTCTGCAACTCTGTCTTACAGCCTTTCAGTAAATAGATTGAAATAGCCACACTATGTTTTTGTGTATACCCCTTTCAATAACAGAACTAAGTCACGGCGCTCAGATCCTCAGGATCGTCTATGTCGAGCGTCCATTCTGTAAGAACTTAAGAAGAAATGGGCACAATATAACCACGGATTCCGCAAATATTCCGTTCGAAATTTTGTTTTACGGATAAATTCAAAACTGCGGATTCGATCGAGATGGAATTTTTTGCATGGATGGAGTATTTGAGATACTTGCAGAACTTTTATCCTGTTTGCGTTACCAGAACCGGATAAAATTCTAGCGAAATATGGAAAAAAAATCAATATTTATTTAAAATAAGAGTCGGAATCATGGAGGATTCATTTGGCAGCTGCTGTAATATTTTTAAATCGCTCTAATATTGGATACAATCTCAGTATAGCGTTTACACAGGAGATTCTCTATTTTTCTTTCTCTGCATTTAGGTGTTTTTCATTTTCTCGTAATTTTTTGCAGTTTTCTTCTATAAGGTTTTCCATTGGGAGGTGTTATTTTGACATTCGAAGAAAAATGCTATTTTATCAGATAAATGATCAGATGTTTATTTCATTATTAATAAAAAATTATTAGTCATATCTCGATAGCGCAATTCATTCACCGTAACTGTTTGCTCCAGCCTCATTCTCGAAAAACACACGTTGAGGCTGAGGAGGCTTTTCATCAATAAATCTTGGGTTTTCCGAGCCCTAGATGCGACAATTCTTCTTGTTGACGAAGCCACCAAGGTGGAAATGCGCCTCATCACTCAAGAAAATTTTTCGATGGAATTCCCGATCATGTTCATGCATTTCAAGGACACAATCACCAAAGACACGACGTGGCTGATGATCGGCTGAACTTTGAGAGCTAAAATCCTATGCAAAATACGGTATGATGACGTTTGTGGAATGCCTTTATCCAAGGAACGACGAGAAATGGATGAACCTGGGTTTTCTTCAACACTTTCAGCTACAGTAGCAAAATTCTCGGCTGTTCTTGAGCGACGTGAACGGGTTTTATTCTTCGCCTCACTAACACTAACTTGTACCAACAGCTCAAATTATTCACGAATTTCTTTATTGCTTTTCGACAAATTGTTCACGACGACCCAACAATGTTCGAGTTTTACGAGAACGAACCATCTCTGAGAAATTTTCATCATTTTTATAGAGAATTTTGATCATTTCAATGCTATGTATGCGTGTATCGTTCCAATTCTATCAATGGCTCAGTGTCTACTGGTCAAATGTCAAAAAATAACAGCTTCAAGAGTGTCTTCTTCCGAAATAGCGGGCTATTCAAAATATCACCTCTTATTAAAAAAACCCAAACCCTCTATATTCCGTAGGTTATGGTAAAGGCGAATATGGAAACAAAGAAATAAAGAATTTTCAGATAACTATGTAGGTATATTCCTGAAATAATGTAATCCTCATTTTACGAATCCATGCATATAATCTTTAGATACACATACAGATCATAATATTCCTATATCATGTTACACGTTACTCTTATAATAAACCTCAACAAACGAAAATCTCGTGAGATCAATCAATAATCGAAATTAATTTCAAGTCACACAACTAACAACATGGCGTCAGCCAGTTTTATAAACCTGAAAGCATTACTCTGCGAAACAGGCGTTTGGTTTGAAATGGTAATTAAATGGTGAAAAGATTCTGTTCAATAAAACTGACCAAATGGGCTATAAATTAAGAAACAATTGACGCATGGAAGAATATCTGATATGTAATTCAGCATTCCCAGCTGCATCAAGGATTACTCAGGCATTTTTGCTTAGAATAGCTCCGGCATTGTGGATGAGCATAATGAAATATAAATGGGTGCCTACATTCGATTAGAAGCGAATAAAATAACACAATGGTGTCAGGTATAATCAATGGAAACAATACCATGATTTGATATGATACGATTTTATTGGGAATTTATTATATCTATTGATTTTTTATTGGCAGTTTGTTTCGATTTCTATAGAAATTAAAAGGGAATTCATTGCATCAGTTCTATTTTTTAGGAACAAGGCTGGAGGTATGAATTGTTCAATGTTATTTCACCGTAATTCATGAACCTCATTGGTGAAGCATTGAATACTGGTTCTTTCACGACAAGCGAATTATGTTTTCTGAAAATTTGAATAATACGGTTCTTCAGTTAGGCCAAGCTATAGAAGGCTTTTTCCTCACTTGGATAACGTCTCAAATAGCTTATGCTGGCTTATTTGTGAATGATGAATAATAAAAAATAAATGAAAAATTATATATTTCCGAATTCGTCCGAAATTCCTCACGTAGATCAATTAAATGGATGAAATGAACCAAAAAAATCGTTATCATTGTGCATTTGGAAGATCAGGTACTTGTTTTTCCCTGGAAACCGAACAAGATTAGGCAGATTCAGTATAGTTGATCTAAAATTACTTGGAAGATTCATAAAAATATTCATACATATTTTCCTGTGAAAGCAGCAAAATATCGAAGAGAGAACATTCAGATTAATTGATTCTAAGGGTATTGAAATTATTGGTGTTTCCTTGTCTCAATTTAAGAATTTAATTACGAATAAACTTCGATTCTTTGTTTGTATAGTGTTAGTTTTGATTTTGTACTGAATAATAGTTACTTTTGGACTGTGAAAGCACAAGCAGGAGTTGCAGATCTTGGGGTCACGTTTCCATTTTCTCGATATCAATGTAGGAGCCGGGAAACTAGGCTTCCACTAACTTGAAAGAAATTCGTATTATCTCTCCTATTACGTACCGCCCCGATAATACAAATAGTCCAATTGGCTTCATCCACAGATCCACACTGAGTTCACGTCTGGGCATTATTGAATAACATTTTCAGGTCTTGAATTGAAATTTATTGTAAGTTAGACCATGTAAAGAGGAGGCACAGCATCTCATTAATAAATTCGAGAATTGGTGGAGCCAAAACTCAGTAAGTTTTCAATGAGAGAAACGAAGATAGCATAAAGGATATCAATATCATTAGATACTGCCGTAGCAACATTGCAGAATCTAACTTTGATTGGTCCAGTGGCGTGGTGTTATCGGTATTGAAGAATTGAAATGAAATTAGACATTTTTGACGAATTCAAACATAACTAATTTACCACAAACAAGACACATACGAACCATTTTTCAAGGTATTTTGGTACTTATATTCTGAAATAAATCCAAATTTCAATTTTCATACGCAATATCGTGATGACAACACTGTTCAAAACGTCATTAGTAACACAAAATAAAAATAGCGGTACGAATTTGAAGTACTTTTCATTTTGATTGAGAGTTTATTCATATATAATACCACTAGAGATGAAATTTTGCCGGCAAAATTTCTCGATTGTAAAATGAAAGTTTGTTGCTTCTCGGCAATTTCGCGAATGACATTTGTATCAAAATGGAAAAATGTCATGAGCGAAATTGCCGAGAAGCAACAAACTTGAATATTACAAGAGAGAAATTTTACCTGCTTAAATTTCATCTCGAGTGGTATTCGACATGACTATTTCACGAGAAAATGTGTCTGAAGATGGTCACATTGGGCTTGTATTGCGCTATTTGAGAAATAAGTATTCATCATAGATCAACTAAACGTTGATTGTTTTCTCTATGGTATTCATTCCCGAAGCTATCTATGAATTTGAGAAACGTCAAAAATTTTGTCGCTGAAAAACCAAGTTGTTGATTTTGCCCGTTACCATGTTTTATCGATGAGAAACAAGTGTTGCTAAGGAAAATTCCTCACTAAAAATGAAATGAGTGGAATAGTCATTAGAAAATTCAAAGAACGTCACAACGTTACAAAAATTTCTACTGCATTCTGTAGAGTGGTACAGTTGCCCAGTTTAGTTCTGATGATTTTGAAAATTGGCTTCACTATTCATTATTGAAAGGAGCTTCTCCTCTTTCTATAGTCTAAGGATTGTAAAAACAAAACACAATATCTGATCTGAGATCCTTAGACACGTAAACAACACGAACTTGCCAAAAACTGAAAAAGTTATCAAACGGCAAACCATTCGGATATAAGACAGCAATAGCAAACATTAATTTGCGTTCTCACAAATGAGCATTTGGTGAACAAGAATCAGCAACTTTTGAAACGGTAAACAAATTTGTGAACCTCAACTTTTGTGGAGCAGGCTATATGAAATGAAGAAACCCAAAAATTCAATATAGACTTTCTCCTCGTTCAAAATTTGTCTTCAACAATTATCGATATTCCAGGACCATGTTTAGCTAGAAAGTAATTCGGGGGACACTTCAATTCCCCCAAAAATATCTTTTCCCTGTTATTAGCACTGGCTTCCGATCCTATCCAATTTCATGGTAACTACTTAGAACTAAAAGGATCGTGTTGGAAAAGTGAAAAAAATTTTTACTCACTAAGTTTGGTCACAGATTACGAAAATGATTTTGTAAGTTTTGGTTTGTAAAGGTGAGATCATACATAGTGCTATGGCTAGTTTTCTTCTATTTTCTCAATCAATACTCGTTGGAAATGTTTTATTTATCCATACTGCGTTACATTGAATGAGTTCACCGTAGGGTGAGTCTTTGACTTGTACATATATTTTAACTGTAGATTCTTGAGGCCTAAAGAAAACTGTTAAAGAGATATAGCCGTTTGAAAAAAAAAAGTTGGGCTTAATACGCGCCTGAAGCAATTCTCTGCAAACACCTCAAAGTTCATATTTTTCGATTGAAATTGAGGTAGTTATGAGATTATCTGGGTGATACAATTAGAAAATACTCAATCACTAACCTTATTTGAATAAGAATGTAACAAACACGTAACACGTTATTTTCTAACGAAAACATCTGTCCGATTATTTCTGCATATTCATCCTATCAAAATAAGTACCTTTCTCGATTTTCCTGAAAATTAGTTTGTAAACATGTAAACACTAATACCTAATTTGTTCATATTTTCCTCGATATCCTGAAACGAAAATTGGTTTCTCACTAACCTATCCTAACTCCATTAATCAAAGTCATATGATTCGAGGTCAATGACCTAACCTAATCCATCTTCTCTGTAATATTTCACAGAATTCTAGAGAAGACTATGCCAGATTACGGATTTTCTCCTCAACAATGGTATAGGCGAACTCAAGAAAGCAGTCATCCCTTATCGTTAACGGAAGAACTATCGCAGAGGCACTAGTTTTGTTTACTTTTCGCTAAAGACTTCTACGCATTGCTCTCTGGAAATGCCAAACGAGTAGTTCTGATTCTAGCCGATATAGCGCTACGATCTAAATTTCATTCGCGTTGCGCTGCCGGCTGCGAGTGCGATGTAGCCGCCACGCAAGACAAGCCGTTGTTCTGTGTCTCCAGAGTCTCATCACGATCACAGGCCATTCTGTGATACAATGAACGACGGTTAGACGCGATAACCTTTCTACATGGATTGATTTATTTATTTGTTTACTTGCAGAGACTAAAGCAAAAAGGTGATGATTCTGATGTGAAGACAGTGTAGGGACGATTGAAAATTCCAAGAGGATATTGTTAAGAAGATAGATATTTTCCTGAAGGACGGGTATCAATGAATTCTCAATAGAAAGTGTGCTTATAAACTGTAATTTCATGCTTTTCGGAATTCAATTATTACATCGAACGTTTTTCCATCATAGAGATTTTAGTCTTGACGAAATTGATAAACATTGACAACATTGTTTATTTGTTAAGAGACCAGAGAAGAAACAATATTCGATGACATTTAATCCAGGGAAGCATTCAGATTTTTTATGAAATTCATGATTTCTTCCTCAAATTTCTTCGTATATATTTAGGAATAACTCGAAAACGACGCGTTTTATTGAAAAAATATAAGAATACTTTTATTTTCTAAAATGGTTGATTCTTTCGAAAATATGAACCGTTTATCCTTTTCAAGTGATTTGACCACTCTGTAACTTTTATACTAGGAGAGATATTGAATAAGTTTCGTTTGAGGAATATGCACCATTAATAGATTATAAAGAATCAAACAAAATACAGTTCATTCGAAATATCGGTTCCGAATATATGGAAAGAAAAGTGTTAATTTCATGGATTTTTGACACCCTGTATCTTCCAAACGAAACCGAATTTTGAAAAATGGTATGGATAAAAAGTGTAACGTTTGATGAGAGGAATCTACAGTTAAAATATATGTACAAGTCAAAGACTCACCCTGTAATGTACCTAGAACATTTATATGTCCTTATTCATAAAAAGGTTATTCAAAATACCCTAACAGAACAATTCAAATTCATATAATAACCGAATTCTCTTCAGACCACTCCACAAGTTTTCCGTATTCTTTTTCATTCATGGATTAGAATTTTTGAGGTATTAATTTATTCGCAACATTATTCGCATTTTTTTTTAATTCTGGAGGTGTTAAATCGATTTATCCAAACATAATTCACGATTTCAATGCGTAATCATAAATTATTTCAAAATTAGAAACGCACAATTCAAATTCCGTAATCTGTCAATTTTCCTAACAGTCACACCAACTACCAAGATACAATACAAAAGAGTAGGTTGCATCAGTATGCGAATTTCGCATACGTGTTGATATAGGAGCCCATTCTGGAAGAAGCAACTAGTTTTAGAATTCACTTTTATAATTAGCTGATTCCCGCAAAATATTTTATATACATATTATTGGTAATGATCCCTCAAATTAATTCTTCCTTCTACTAATTAAGTTCATAAAGAGCCCTCTCTATTACTCAACTTGCCACCAATTACACACCCTTATAACAATTTCCCACTACACAATATTCCGACTCAAATTTATACCGGTACAATTATTTCCATATGAAGAGCTCATAAATAATATAATACGAAAAAAAACAAACAATAAAGTATACGAAACGCATGATAAGATTAATGCACTACATATTATGCCTTACAATTTCATTAAGTACGAATGACAGAAGTCTGGTTTGGGCTTTGTCGAAGTTGTGCCGGTAATAATGCCTGTCGTAGTTTCTATTATATGCAAATTTATATTGTTCGAATTGTAGCATACGACCATACATAGCTATATGTTATAAGTTACAATTCATTTAGTCATGAGGGAATTGTTTTGTAATAAGAATACATCGAAGTGTAACACATAATTGCAGCTCCCGATGCTTAATTGAATTCGACATTGTCCTCCGTGAATTTTTTATTCATATCCAATACATTTTTCATATGAGCTTAACAGCGTTATGGAGTCGGGAGACAAATTCATGTACTCATTCGTCTGTGTTAATGTGGCCAGTATCAATAATGGACTGACATTTATTGATAGATATTGAATTATGATTGTGCATTTCAATATAGATGCATAGAAACTCTGATGTGACTATTCCTAACAAAAAATCGTGACCAAAAATTCAAGATCAACACGGCACTCTAGGTTGTAGATCGGGTCCTACTTCCGGAATAATCCGCAATATTTCACGGTCGCGGCGCTATTGCAGCAATGGTAAAACGCGTGACCCCTTTCGAGAGAAATGAAAAGTAGGACCCCATCTCAGATTTTCAATCGACAAGAAAGTCTTGGACAAAATCTTATCAGTGCCAACACCAGGTATTCTATGCATTTATAAATTATTCATAAAATGACGTATAGCATTTATTAGTACCTACCGATATTCGTGCTACAAGGCGATATTTGCATTAACGAATTCAAGGTTCATTTCCGGTACAACCGGACAATGCGCAGCCAGAATTTTGGTTTGATGTTTACTTTCAACAAAATTAGTTGGTAAGCGCAAGATTTCGGTGTTCAATAAAACATAGTAGCAAAGTATTGAAATATTTATTGATTTGGAAAATATACATTTGGAAATAATGCATAATATTCTGGTCACCAAATCGGGAAATGAGACGAACATGTGGCACCGTCCTGCTGAAACCACATGTCGCCAAGATCAATAGCTTTCAAATGAGGCACAAGAAACTGTGTTATCATACTGAGATTAGGAGCGGGTAATAGATCAATCTGTTTGTTGAATGATCTATTCCTTGCTTTTCATTACACATGCCATGATGTTCAATTTTTTTTCCTTCCAAAATGAATCTGTACTGCCAAATACGTGCCTGATACGATTCTCTGGAATTGATGCAAAGTTCATATTTCTCGATTGAAATTGAGTTGATACATTTAGGACATACTCAATCTTGTTTGAATAAGAATGTTACAAACACGATATTTCTTAACAAAAACACTTAGTTCTGTCCGATTATTTCTGCAATTGAAAAGCCATATTTCTCCCACCAAAATAAGTTCCTTTTCCGATTTTCCTGAAGATTAGTTTGTAAACACTAATAACTTGTTTATATTCTCCTCGATATCCCAAAAATATCTCATGAAAAATTGTTTTTTCACTAACCTAACCTTACTCCATTAACCTAGGTCATACGGCTCTAGGTCAATGACCTAACTTAACCCATCTTCTATCACATTCCACAGAGCTTCTGAGAAGATGATGCCAGATTGTTGATTTTCTCTTTGAACAATGGTATAACGGTGCGCCAACTCGCAATGCGAGGTAGCCGGCACGCAAGACAAATCGTTAGATCTAGAAATCAACCCATGTCAAACCTTTTGTTCTGTGTCTCAAACGTCAGTCCCATGAACGACGCATGCGTTCAGCGACAACCGGCGTGATGTAGGTAAATGGCTAGAGCTTCATTGCTATAGAAGGGGAGAATGATTATTTTAGGTGTTATTCTTTGATCTCGTGATGTTTATGTGAAGACTTTCAGTGAATCAATGTTGTAATAACCGTATAGTGTCGAGTTTTTGAAATTCCAAGTGGATATTTTTAGATAGAATCGCCACAGATTATTTAGTGCTGAGTATCATTTTATTCTTCATTAATTTTGATTTAATACGTGGTTTATATTGACATTCATCATCGAAATCTGAATTTTGTATTTCATTAACATTTATCTTCAAGATGGATCGTTAAGAATAAATTTTTAATAGAAACTGTGCGTATAAAATGTATAATTTCATGCTTCTTAGAATTCAACTCTCCCACATTTGTGGGATTTTATTATTACATATCTCTACCTCAAACGTTTTTCCATCATAGAGATTTTAGTGTTGACCTCTTGACAAAGTTGATGAACATTCTGACAACATTGTTAACTTCTATAGAGATCAGAAAGTTTATAAATTTCAGCCATTCTGTGTTATTAAAAATCCAGGGAAGCATCCAGATTATTCTTATGATTTTTCATTTTTTCGTCAAATTTTATCGGGCGAAATTGGAAATAACTCTAAAACGACGCGTTTCATTGAAAAACATAAAAATGATTTTTTTTTTTTAATGATTGGTTCTTTCGAAAATATGAACCGTTTATATTTTTCAAGTGGTTTTATAGTAGTTTTGCGTGGATTAATGAGTCGGCTACGCTGTAATTTTTATACTAGGAGAAATATTGGATGAGTTTCGATTGAGGAATATGCACCATGAATAGAGTACACTCTTAACCAAAATTCAGTTCATTTGGAATAACGGTTCCGGAGATTTGGAAAGAAAAGTGTTGAGTTCATGGATATTCGAAACCCTGTATCTTTCAAACGAAACCGAATTTTGAAAAATGGTACGGAAAAAATGTTTTATTCGATGAGAGGAATCCACAGTTAAAACATATGTACAGGGTGGGGCAGAAAAACCTATCCGATTTCAAAACGTTATAAAATTAAAACCACTCAGCTTGTCAAAAAATTTTTTTTATTAACATATCGCAAATTTTATGCCATTTTTAAATTTAAGTTTTGAAAAGCACATCACTCAAATGTCGTCCTTGGGAGCGGATACACTTATTTAGGCGCTCGCGGTAGCTTTCCATGACTTTCACCGTCATTTCCACAGGAATTTCTTCAATTGCCCGAGCAATTTCCCTTCGTAAAGCAAGAAGGGTCCTTGGTCGATGCTGGTAAACCTTCGATTTGAGGTAACCCCAAATTCTGCCTGTTTACGGCGCCACAAAGGTGAAAATGGGCTTCGTCCGTGAAGAGCACAACATCGTCGTTTGGCAGTTCTCGGAGATCGCGACACAGGTTCGTACGGGTTTCAAAATCCCTTTCACTTAATTTCTGTGCAACAACCATTTTGTAGGGATGCATTTTGAGGTCCCGGTGCAAAATTCGCCGAATACTGCGGTTGGAAATCCCCAAAGCGAGCGAATGTTTTCGCGCCGAACGACGCGGGGAACGTTCAATCGCGGCTCTCACATTGGCCACGTTTTCAGGTCCTGTTGCTGTCCTGGGACGTCCAGGCGACTTCTTTTTCAATGCTGAACTCGTCTGTCTAAAATTTGACACCCACACTTTAATCGTAGCGTGATGTGGAACAGGATCATGACGCCCGAGTCCGAAATGAATTCGAAAAGCACGTTGTGTAGCAATTATCGAACCGCCGCATTCGATAAACCGCTCAATAACAAAAGCACGATGTTCACCAGACCAAGGCATGTTGACTACTGACAAATGGCATAAAACCAGCTTTCTAACGGTTTTTACCCCACTACTCTACCTGCTCTCTCTTCTGAGAAAAAGGGATTTGAAATCGGATAGGTTCTTCTGCCCCACCCTGTACAAGTCGAAGACTCATCCTGTATACAGAATGGCCACTTCTTCAATGGGATTGTATTGGTAATTTTCGAACCATAAGAGTTAGAAGGTCGGTCAAATGGAGAAAAGTTTCATTCATAGAAGCATTGTCAGGCAGTTCAAACGAATCGAGATTATCAGGGCTGGTTATTTTGATTTTCCTTTTTTTCCACTTCATTTCAAATATCATCAAAAAATTTTACAGGAATTTTTTATTCGACAGTAAATTATCCTCAAATTGGCATAATCAGATTTCATATCCAACGTTTCGTACTCTCTCGGCCACCCTCAATCTCATTTTTTTCAATACAGACCTGCAACATAACAAGAAATGACATTGTATGATATATAGTTGAATTCAGCGTTAAAAGTTATTTCAAAAAGTGTCATAAAACATGCAGGTCCGTATGGAAACAAAGTAAAATAAAAATGACAGAATTTACTTTTCTTATGATATCTCAATAACCGGCCCTGATAATCTCGATTTGTTTGAACTGCTTGACAATGCTTCTATAAATGCAACTTTTTCTCCATTTGACCGACCTTCTAACTCTTATGGTTCAAATGTTACCAATACAATCCAATTAAAAAAGTGGCCACTCTGTATAATTTGTTAAAGTGGTGAATATTTGTCATTTTATGTATATCAGACCGAAATTTTCAAAACTTTTCTTTGAATATCACAGTTCCAATGATGATTCAATTCACACAATATCATCTGTATATCTAATACAGATTGATCATAATAAATGACACTGTACAAATATGGGGGGTTTCTAGGGATCGATAGAAATTGATGAAACTTTGGTATGTTATACTATAGAAGCATGGAATAACTAGTTTGGACACTCTTTGACATATTTTCGGCCGAAATGCGGTCCAAGTAACGTAAATTCTGGCACAGTCGAGTAAAAATGATTCATTCAATGATTTTCATATGGATTCAAGAAATTAAGCCTCCTTTCAAATATTTATTTCCTTTCAGGGTACAATATGCATTGTAGCAAGTTTTCTTGAATTTTTGGTCTAAAGAATTTGTCAGCTTGCCGGTAATTTTTTCTCTTATTCATAAATACATATATTGAATCTATTCTCATTTCAAAAATAATTGAAGGATATTAAATAATTTGTTTATGATGAAAGCTGACTCAAAACAGAAACTTTTTGAAAAGTCTGTTCCTAAATGAATCGATATCCCAAGTAAGGAACAAAACATATTAATCATTCGAACACGCAGTGCGAAAACTCTATGAAACCTTGAAGGTACAATCTGGTGGATAATCTCAAGAACAGCATCTGATGAATAAATCGATTAAAATAGAAACAATCAAGACCATGATATGTCACGTATCCCGTCTTCATATACCTGTTCATACTGCGTATTAACATACTCCGACTCCGCTAAGTCGAGTACATGGGTTTATTACACCAGCTATGTACCATATTATGGGTGTATTTATCAACTTCAAAATGTTTCCATTATGCACGTGACAAGATTGGACCAATCAGACAGCTCGAACCGCTCTTACAGGCGTGAACAAAGCATCCGCGACAATCTGGTGCTGGATTTGAAAGTTTATTGGTTTACGTAATATTTAATTACTCCCTAGACTGCTTCTACTTGTGTTTATGTGCGCCGAGTCGATATACTCATCAAATATTTACATGCATATACAGTTTCTCTCTAGAGAACGCGGACATTTCCAGATGTTTAAATTTGCAAAGAATGGGCATCATTCGGATGATTTTCTTGAAGATGTTCACGTATATCCTCAATTTCTGATGGACAATAAATTGAGGTATTCTCGACTAGATAGATTAGGTGCGATTAGTATAGAACCAATTGGAAAAATTTCTGTTACAAAATATGAGGGATCATTCACGGTCTCTTTGCCAATTGAAACCATGTTTTCAATTCAATTTTAGAATTGAATAATGCGAATCTACCAAAAGAGCGGATGACCGAGCCCTCGAAAGCTCCCGAATTCACGTTGGTCCATTTTTGAGCGCTCGTTCTGCTTAACTTAGGATCTCGGCTGACCTGGGAGTGACGTACCATCATAAAGCAACTGGCCAGAGGCAAAAAAGTGTCTCTTCTATTGGTGCCAGGCCATTGTGTCTTGCAAAAAGTGCATCAAGGTCAATATCTGCTGGACCTAAGCCTTGGGCTTGAAAAATACCAATATAAGGCAGCGGTCCAACAATGGCAATGGGATAACAGAATAGCCCTCTGGTAAACATTCCTGGACTTACTCAGTCTAAGAAATTTGTGAAGATTCCACCGACTTATACCAGTAAGCTGCTAAAGCTGTCACGAGCTGAGCTTCGAGTGATGGTAGGTCTGCTGGCAGGGCACTGTCGGCAGTGCCGAGTCGATATACTCCAGCAGATGAAATTTGTAGGCTCTGTGGTTCAGAAGCAGAAACAGCTGAACACATGGTATGCAAGTGTTCACAGCTAGCTGGCCTAAGAACTCTTCATATGGAGAAACTGATCGTGGATACCCACGAGGTAACGGCCAAGACTCCTAAGGATGTTGTCGATTTGACCAATACCATCGACGACCACTTAGGGCTTTAATGAATGAGTAGGGTAGAGAACAAAAAGATCTATATGGTCGCAGTTCCCGGGAGGCTAACCGGGCCAAAACGACCCCGGTTCAGATAATAATAATCCTTTCGTCACTATGTCCTCCTTTTTCGAATTTTGAGTGACAGGCTGAAGGATTAGGAAATGACCAGGAGCAAGAGATGGCAGGTGACGAGGACAAGAGTTAAGGATATCTCCAACTTGTGTGCCCAGAGCAGGAAACTTTGCGTAGGTGAGGTTTTGCTCACCGATGACTCGAACAAGATGATGCTTAGTAAACTTGACAGCGGCCGTTCAAAGGGTGCTGAAATGTGGAATAAACCGTGCCGAAGGACGATGCCAGCTCTCCACGTCTTGATAAGGATGATCTCCACGTGCCACAAAACGACATTGAACAGCAACAGAGATGAGATTGGAGAACTCAGATGTTCACTTCAGATGAACAGCCTTTGTGAAAAAACGAGAGAATGGTCACACTTACAATTGATAGAATGCAGTGGAGACAAAACGGAGATGGATAAAGCATAACAGAAGACTTGTTATGTCGGTTGGGGCAGGATACAGAAGATCAATGAGAGATTTCCCTTAAGATGATGTGCAGTATGCGTTGAAGACTACCCAAATCTTGGTAGAGGAAGCATCAGAACTAGGGGCAGAATAATTAGGTATATAGTATGGTTTATATAGGGGACAATCAGATGAATTTGAAACGAGTTCCTTGTGGCCTCTCATGAGATAGTCCCACATGAAATCATGAAAAGCATAATGCAGCTCTGAATGTCGTTTAAGGCGATGTTCAAGACAAATGAACTGCAAAAGGCATCTCCACAAGGTATTAACAGGGGTGGTATTGACTCCAGAAACGAAGATATCCTCGATATATCTCTCAGCTGGAGAGAAACGGAAATCATCAGGCACTTGATCTAACTCCTTGAAATAAAGCATAATATCATTAAGGTTTTTATCAGATAGATGAGCCCGACACGGAATATCGACCATTTACTCATATGGAACTATTTTTTGACTTGGTTCGAGTTCATCGAGAACTGCCATCTACAATATAAGAGGAGAAACAAACATGCCTCTACCATATGCCCCAAAAAGGACCCAATCCAAGGTAGTAGATGGAGCACCCCCAGATGCTGGACGCAGAACAAGGGGTATCAACATTTCGATCTCACAAGGAACATGTTATTGGCAACGAAATGCTCAAGATGGCTGGGGGTCAATCAAGCTATCTATGACGTAGGCCAAGGATATGAAGTGTATCGTTAAAATATCCCTTAGCAAGCTTACTTTGGGAGTTTCTCAACGTGCAATGTTGGATTGCCTCATAATGAAGGCGAAGACGTAGACTATAGAGTCACATTTCGAACTGATGAGGGTGTGTTGCTACCTTAATCAAGAAGAAAGTGAGTGAATACGTGAGATCTACTATCAACTAGGCGAATCCAGACCGTTGGGCAGTAGAATATCAGGAATTTGATTCGATACAGAATGGACGAGATGAAGAAAACATGTGATAAGAGGGTGAAGCTAGACGATTAGAAGACAGCATGGGAGAAATAATGAACGGTGTGGTAGGAGAATATGAAGAACGTGGAGATTACTGTGAAACAGAGAATGAAGGCTCAGGAGAAGGAAAACGTGGTGTCGCTGGAGATGAGGCTTTTGCGGTGAGAGGGTTTGAGATGAAGTCGACCTCTTTTGGGTAGCATCAAGTTGCAGGTGTAGGATGGTGTGATGACGTTTCCCACAAGTTTGACAACAGTGTCATCACTGTTAAGTATGGGTCTCATGATCCATACTTATCCATACGTAAATATACAGTTAGTACATAGCTTTATGCCTATGACGTATTCTGGAAGATGAGGTGTAACAAGTGATTTTAATTCACGGTAATGGCGGATGGAATGGTCAGCCTTGGAAAATGCACAGACGAATGGCTGAAGAGATGATGTCGAAGTCTTCGAAATGACATGAAAGTGTAGACAGAAAGGTAACGGAGAATTAGATGAATCTGGTCGAAATGAGTTGAATTTGCAGACGGCAATCGAGCGTGCGAGTTCTATGGAGTAAATAAAAGATGCGTTGCGGATGATTTTGCTGAAGTGGTCTCCGAAACTCGCTGGGTGTTGGACTCGAGCGTCTGAGAAAAGCATCAGAGGCTTATTGAGCCTCGAACTGCTGATGAGACTGCTTATCTGAAGTGCGCAAGCCTAATGAAAATGGCAAGAATTCAGTCAAGTTATGAATTGTCAATGCTTTCATTGCTACCGAATGATATTGCATTGGCGAGATATCGATGACGAAGATGAATTCGGGAAGTCAAGTATCCGACTCAGATTCAGTCAAAAAAAGATCATTTTGATACATTTTTAATCCTGCGCTGTTAATGCAGATCCAGAAACAACCGATAGGGGAAATACGTACAAAACGACATATGTATATATACAAAATGACATAGGCATCATAACTTGAGTTTGGAGGTATCAAATGCGGAACTGCCTACCAAATCACACGACCCGAGTGGGTTCAATTAACCTCTGAAAACTCGCAGGCGCTACTATTGTTCATTCGGTCGTTATGAGTGATAACAGAAAATAATAGGTCACGAATTTTTTTTATTGCTCCAAATTTTTGGAAGAAATGGCCAGTTTTCATATTTTTTTTTCATTTATGTTGCATTCATTTCGAACTTTACTTATTTGTCATTGTATTCACGAAGCTTTTTTTATGTTAAATATACTTTTTGTATCAATTCGATATATTTCTAGTTTTCTAACGCTTTATGGACAAAATGACATATACAGTGAACGGACAAAATGACATAGGTATTTCCGCTGAATTAACCGAATCTACCGGACAACACCGAGACCATTCATCCCAGGCTCCATCAGCAAAACAAAGAGCCAGGACTTGTCTTAACAAATTCATAACAAAATATTCATCTGCGACTAATAAAGGCAATGCATCTTAATAGATTAAGATGCATTGATGATCCTATGAGGAGGTTCCTCCAATCCCTAATGGACGATTCATAAGTGGACAAGGCAAACGTGAGCCGACGACACGGTAAACATATACATATAAAAAAAAACTCAGACTTGGTAAAATAAAAATTCTCTTCGAAAATTTTGGACGGGCTGAACTTAGTTTCAACTTCTACACCTAATGTCCTAATATGATTGCAATCAAATAAAAAAATGAGCCCATACCTCCTCCAAAGAAAAGGAGACACGTCCCTAGGGCATTATTTGAAGAAGACAATGAAGAAGAAAATGTTTCTAGCAACTTTCGAGATGATGAAGGCGATTGTCCAACTGTCTATTGTTATGACCCTTTTTTCCCGATTCAGAAGGGAAAAAACCAGTCTTCTCCAGGATGAGCACTGGAAAAGACTGATTACGATGCATGCATTGGTTGCATTGGGCTCACGCATCTTGTGCTGATGTTTCTAGAAGAACCAAGCGTTTCTTTGGTGAACTTTGTCAGTAGTTTTGTAACTATAAGTAGAAAAATACAGTTGTCTATTGCCGGTATGTCATTTTGTCCATAGCATTCGGACAAATTGAATTTCGTTTATCTCAAATTATCTGAGAATATTTCATTTTTTGATACTTTTATTTCATAAAGGTTGATTAGATTTTGTGAAGAAAGGACCAAAGATCACAGTTGTAGAATATAACATTACTGTGATTCACTACTTACAAGTTATGCCTCTGAAATAAAACCCTATATCATTTTGTACGTACTTCCCCTACAGCTTCACCAGAGATGGAGGATCGAAGTAGTTGAAACATTATTTTGTATTTCTAGCAATAAGGAATTTTTATGTACAAGCGCATAAATTCGGACCACTCCTCAATTTGTCCATAAGAAGTAGGTAAAACAATTCTTGGTGAAGGCAAGTCAACAGGTGTCAATGAAGAAGCTTACTGTGTACTCATAACAATGTATTGTTTTGATGCTTTAACTTTATTCAGAGAACTGTAAGAATTGAGATGGTGACTTGTCTTCCGCCTAACTATTTAATTGATTATTAAATTTTACAATCAGTTAGTCCTCTTCACTGAAGCACGGCTCGGTTTTATTCAGCTCGCTTACGTAACATGTCAGCAACGTCCAAATCATCGGTCGTCAACTTCTTCATTTTATTATACAAGGAAGTTGCCACCGCGAACGAATTCTCTCTTTTGATGGTCGCCTCCGATACCAACATCCTCAATCTAATCTACTTTATCACTTGATAGAGGAGAACATTATACAGGGTCTTTCACGAGGAACCTCACCCATATTTATACGGGAAACTACTGAACGTATTTTCATGAAATTCAGCACTTATAAGTATTTCACGATGCTGATGAAATCTAAAATATTTTCAAGGCATGAGCACCTCCGGTTTTTCCGGAAATGACGTCAACTTCCGTTTTTCAAATTAGAACAAATTAGGATTTTTCAAGATGTAAGATTGATGTATCCACTTTGAAAATCGAAATCGCGATTCATGATACAGGGGGAGAAAAAATCGCTTTCAAAGTTAGGGATGACAAAATCGTGAAAAATCAATTTTTCAAATTAGAACCCCATTTTCTTATGGCAGATATTGAATCTACGTTAAAAAATAATGGGATTGTATTCATCACACCCTTGCCCTAAAATGGATATTTTCTGGGTTAATATCCACTTTAGGGCAAGGGTGTGATGCATACACTCACATTATTTTTTAACGTAGGTTCAATATCTGCCACAAAAAATGGGGTTCTAATTTGAAAAAATTGATTTTTCACGATTTTGTCATCCCTAACTTTGAAAGCGATTTTTTCACCCCCTGTATCATGAATCGCGATTTCGATTTTTAAAGTGGATACATCAATCTTACATCTTGAAAAATCCCAAAAATGAAAATTTTCCATCCAAAAACCTTGAAGTTATTCTTGTTTCAGCGGAGCTCTATTTTCGATTTTTTTTTCGAATTTTCCCACTCAGAGAATTTTCCAACCAAAACTGAAAAATGTTACATCAAAATAACTAAATTTTCTAAGGAATCTATTTCTGCAATAAAAAAATGGTGTTCTAATTTGAAAAACGGAAGTTGACGTCATTTCCGGAAAAACCGAAGGTGCTCATGCCTTGAAAATATTTTAGATTTCATCAGCATCGTGAAATACTTATAAGTGCTGAATTTCATGAAAATACGTTCAGTAGTTTCCCGTATAAATATGGGTGAGGTTCCTCGTGAAAGACCCTGTATAAACTGCTCCACATGAGTTAGGGATATTGACTTAAATTGCAGAAAAATATAGTTAAAATAAGATTTTTGTGATGAAAATTCATATTAATATGATTTCAAGTTGCAAATTAATTTTAGCCTGTAGGTCTGCAGCGTATACAGGGTGGTTAAGAAAAATCGAGTATAATAACGAAATTTTATTCCCAGAGAATTCAAGCATTTTGAGACTATCAATACAATGTATGGCCTCCACGGGCATCAATAACAGCTTGACATCTTCTTTGAATACTACACACGAGGTTGTTGAACATTTCATGAGGAATTTGGTTCCATAAACGGGGCAGAAGCTCTCTCAGATGATTTAAGGATTCTGGGGTAGGTTGATGATTATCTAATCTTCTTTGGAGCATATCCCATGCATGTTCTATGCAATTCAAATCTGGTGAGTGCGGAGGTATTGGTAAATGTGGAATACCAAGCTCCTCGCGCACATTCTCAACTATGGCTGCACGGTGCGGTCTAGCGTTATCGTCTAGAAATTGAAAAGTTTCACCAATAGCAGCGTGAAAATTTGGCACAACATTGTCAATGACATGCTCCCTATAGTGTATGGCGGTCATATTCCCAGGACCAATGTGTAGATCTGTGCGCCCGTTGAAACATATCCCGGCCCATACCATAACACTACCCCTTCGGATTGGATAGACTTGAACTGAAAAATGTTACATCAAAATAACTAAATTTTCTAAGGAATCTATTTCTGCAATAAAAAAATGGTGTTCTAATTTGAAAAACGGAAGTTGACGTCATTTCCGGAAAAACCGAAGGTGCTCATGCCTTGAAAATATTTTAGATTTCATCAGCATCGTGAAATACTTATAAGTGCTGAATTTCATGAAAATACGTTCAGTAGTTTCCCGTATAAATATGGGTGAGGTTCCTGGTGAAAGACCCTGTATAAACTGCTCCACATGAGTTAGGGATATTGACTTAAATTGCAGAAAAATATAGTTAAAATAAGATTTTTGTGATGAAAATTCATATTAATATGATTTCAAGTTGCAAATTAATTTTAGCCTGTAGGTCTGCAGCGTATACAGGGTGGTTAAGAAAAATCGAGTATAATAACGAAATTTTATTCCCAGAGAATTCAAGCATTTTGAGACTATCAATACAATGTATGGCCTCCACGGGCATCAATAACAGCTTGACATCTTCTTTGAATACTACACACGAGGTTGTTGAACATTTCTTGAGGAATTTGGTTCCATAAACGGGGCAGAAGCTCTCTCAGATGATTTAAGGATTCTGGGGTAGGTTGATGATTATCTAATCTTCTTTGGAGCATATCCCATGCATGTTCTATGCAATTCAAATCTGGTGAGTGCGGAGGTATTGGTAAATGCGGAATACCAAGCTCCTCGCGCACATTCTCAACTATGGCTGCACGGTGCGGTCTAGCGTTATCGTCTAGAAATTGAAAAGTTTCACCAATAGCAGCGTGAAAATTTGGCACAACATTGTCAATGACATGCTCCCTATAGTGTATGGCGGTCATATTCCCAGGACCAATGTGTAGATCTGTGCGCCCGTTGAAACATATCCCGGCCCATACCATAACACTACCCCTTCGGATTGGATAGACTTGAACTGAAAAATGTTACATCAAAATAACTAAATTTTCTAAGGAATCTATTTCTGCAATAAAAAAATGGTGTTCTAATTTGAAAAACGGAAGTTGACGTCATTTCCGGAAAAACCGAAGGTGCTCATGCCTTGAAAATATTTTAGATTTCATCAGCATCGTGAAATACTTATAAGTGCTGAATTTCATGAAAATACGTTCAGTAGTTTCCCGTATAAATATGGGTGAGGTTCCTGGTGAAAGACCCTGTATAAACTGCTCCACATGAGTTAGGGATATTGACTTAAATTGCAGAAAAATATAGTTAAAATAAGATTTTTGTGATGAAAATTCATATTAATATGATTTCAAGTTGCAAATTAATTTTAGCCTGTAGGTCTGCAGCGTATACAGGGTGGTTAAGAAAAATCGAGTATAATAACGAAATTTTATTCCCAGAGAATTCAAGCATTTTGAGACTATCAATACAATGTATGGCCTCCACGGGCATCAATAACAGCTTGACATCTTCTTTGAATACTACACACGAGGTTGTTGAACATTTCTTGAGGAATTTGGTTCCATAAACGGGGCAGAAGCTCTCTCAGATGATTTAAGGATTCTGGGGTAGGTTGATGATTATCTAATCTTCTTTGGAGCATATCCCATGCATGTTCTATGCAATTCAAATCTGGTGAGTGCGGAGGTATTGGTAAATGCGGAATACCAAGCTCCTCGCGCACATTCTCAACTATGGCTGCACGGTGCGGTCTAGCGTTATCGTCTAGAAATTGAAAAGTTTCACCAATAGCAGCGTGAAAATTTGGCACAACATTGTCAATGACATGCTCCCTATAGTGTATGGCGGTCATATTCCCAGGACCAATGTGTAGATCTGTGCGCCCGTTGAAACATATCCCGGCCCATACCATAACACTACCCCTTCGGATTGGATAGACTTGAACTGAAAAATGTTACATCAAAATAACTAAATTTTCTAAGGAATCTATTTCTGCAATAAAAAAATGGTGTTCTAATTTGAAAAACGGAAGTTGACGTCATTTCCGGAAAAACCGAAGGTGCTCATGCCTTGAAAATATTTTAGATTTCATCAGCATCGTGAAATACTTATAAGTGCTGAATTTCATGAAAATACGTTCAGTAGTTTCCCGTATAAATATGGGTGAGGTTCCTGGTGAAAGACCCTGTATAAACTGCTCCACATGAGTTAGGGATATTGACTTAAATTGCAGAAAAATATAGTTAAAATAAGATTTTTGTGATGAAAATTCATATTAATATGATTTCAAGTTGCAAATTAATTTTAGCCTGTAGGTCTGCAGCGTATACAGGGTGGTTGAGAAAAATCGAGTATAATAACGAAATTTTATTCCCAGAGAATTCAAGCATTTTGAGACTATCAATACAATGTATGGCCTCCACGGGCATCAATAACAGCTTGACATCTTCTTTGAATACTACACACGAGGTTGTTGAACATTTCTTGAGGAATTTGGTTCCATAAACGGGGCAGAAGCTCTCTCAGATGATTTAAGGATTCTGGGGTAGGTTGATGATTATCTAATCTTCTTTGGAGCATATCCCATGCATGTTCTATGCAATTCAAATCTGGTGAGTGCGGAGGTATTGGTAAATGTGGAATACCAAGCTCCTCGCGCACATTCTCAACTATGGCTGCACGGTGCGGTCTAGCGTTATCGTCTAGAAATTGAAAAGTTTCACCAATAGCAGCGTGAAAATTTGGCACAACATTGTCAATGACATGCTCCCTATAGTGTATGGCGGTCATATTCCCAGGACCAATGTGTAGATCTGTGCGCCCGTTGAAACATATCCCGGCCCATACCATAACACTACCCCTTCGGATTGGATAGACTTCTTGGACATAGTGACGATTACGGGGTATGCGTGGGATTGTCCATACCCTCATTCTTCGAGAATCTGAAAATCGTCCATATCTGGATTCATCCGTGAGAAGGACACTACGCCATTGATCGTTCCAATGGATATGTTGCCTTGCCCATTCCAGTCTTTGACGCTTATGGTCACGTGTTAATGGAACTCCCCTTAATGGACGTCTAGAACCTAGATTCACCTCTCTCAAACATCGTCTGATGGTTTCGATGGAAACTTGGACCCCATCTGCATTTTGAAGAGTATTCCGTAGCATTCTACATGTAGATGTAGGGTAATGAAACGATCCTGAGCAGGAGTTCTTTTTCGTCGCCCACCAAGCCTTGGTCTTTCCAACACGGAACCTGTCTCCCTGAACCTATTCCAAAGTCGAGATATCACACTTTGGCTGACTTGGAGCCTTTCCGCTACAACAACCTGAGTAAGGCCACCCTCTAGCATTCCGATAGCCCTATTAGCCTCAGCGTTTGTTAATTTACGTCTGGGCATTTTCAGAAAACTCGTTTTAAATCGAAGCCGTTGATAAACTGACTTCATTTCAAAATAAGAACATTCATGAAGCATATGCAAAGAAACAAACTTCAGAAAAAAGGCGACCAGTTTGACGAAATGTCTCATACTGATTTTTATTGGATCGATTCAAGTTGTCATAGAGTTTTTAATGATTTTATGTTCGACTGCTTCATAAACACTTGATTCATCAATTCGTTTAGCGTCCATAATTTACTACTTTATTGGACACCACTTTATTGGACTCAACTGTCACAGTCTTCTCTCGATTTTGCCATTTTCTTCGTTTCACACTACTTGTTATAGGCCGCATACAAATTTTCATAAGCACTTTTAGTGGGTAGGAGAGATTCTTTAGCACTCGCGACTGAATTTTTTATGCTTTACTTTCCCGAACTATCTATTTTTTCGATTAAGTATTAATAATAATAATAATAATAATATTCATTTATTTACCAAGATAACACCTTATAAACATTCGAACAATAATTACAACTATTCAAACAATAGAAGGGCCATAGTGCAAACCTGTCAAAACCAAAAAAAAAGGAAAAAACAACAGCAAACTAAAAAGTATGTGTGAAAAATTCTGTAACCGTGTACGGTTCCATTTGAAGCAAAATTTCATGTATTGTCCTCTTGAAAGTTGATTCATTCGTGATGTTTTGCATGCCATATGGAAGATGATTATACATTTTCAAAGACATATACACAAAGTTTTTTTGAGTTGTGGTGAGGTTATACTTCGGAAGCATGTAGTTTCTACCTCTTGTTCTATCTGACGATTTGTTGAAAGATTCGAACAAGTTTTTGTTTTTAAAATTGAAAACTAGGCACTCCTTTATATAGAGACCAGAAACAGTCAGGATTTTATTAATTTTAAATTTTCCTCTGCAACTTTCACGATAGCGCATTCCCAAGATGGTTCTGAGCATCAATTTTTGGCGACGGAATACTCTATCGATGTCGCTTGCCCCTCCCCAAAACATTATTCCAAAACTGAGCAACGACTGAAAGTTGGAAAAATACAGTGTTGTTAGGGACTCTAAACTCAGCAAGTTCTTGGCCACACGAAAGTTGTAAATTACATAGCTCAGTTTTTTGTTCAGATATAGAACATGCTCGCTCCAATTCAAAGTTCTATCGAGTTTAATTCCTAAACATTTAGTAACCTGGTCAATCTTCACATTTTGATCCTTGTATTCTATGAACTCCGGGACAGGACAGCGAGAGTGGCTCGTACTGAATACCACACACTTCGTCTTGTTAAGATTCAGTAACAAGTTATTTTTGCCTAACCATGTTTCTATCAGTGGCACATAGGATTTCAGAGATTGGATCGCCTCGTGTGAGTCCTTTCCTCTGAATATGATAGAACTGTCATCAGCGTATTGAACAAGGTCATGATCGGACTCCTTGAAATTGTCGGCGAAGTCATTGAAATAAATAATAAATAATAATGGTCCGAGAATACTTCCCTGCGGGACTCCCATCTTTATTTCAAGTGGGCCTGATTTATGTGTTGTCCCATCGTGTTCGATCTGTACATGCTGCGTGCGATCAGAAAAGTAACTACCGAACCAGTCCAGCACATTATCCCTCAATCCATACATATATAGTTTTTTCAACATAATGTCCGAGTCCACACAGTCGAAGGCCTTCGACAGATCCAGAAACATTCCGAGAGGAACATCTCCGTGCTCCAGACCACTTAAGATCGACCCCGTAAGCTCAAACATTGCGGAATTGATGCCCCTTCCTCTCAAGAATCCATGTTGCTTTGATGTAAAAAGGCGAAATTTACGGAAAAAATTTAGTAACCTACAACACATTATCTTCTCGAAAAGCTTCGAAAAGGCTGGCAGAAGGCTAATAGGCCTATAATTTTCTGGCCTAGTCATATCACCATTTTTAAAGAGGGGAATGACCAGGGATGTCTTAAGCTGATCAGGGAACACTCCGAATTTAAACGAATTGTTCATAATAAATTTTATGGGTTGCAGCAAATGCGGGGTGGCCTGCTTCATGATACAAGTCGGAATGTCGTCGTAGCCGCATGTAAATTTATTTTTTATGGATTTCAAAACCTTGAGGATTTCATCATCTGTTACATCAAAAAGATACATCGACTTTTCATTTCTGTCCATTTCACATGAAAATGACTCTTTCTGAAGATTCTGCAACAGGTTTGGTGCCGCGTTTACAAAATAATAATTGAAGTCGTTTACTAGTCTTTCAAAGTCATCACAAAAATCGAAAGTACACTTTCTGTTATTCATTTTAATATTTGTATTTTCTTCGACGATTTTATGAAGAGTGCGAGTTTTGTTTTCAGAGATTGTGATGCGGTGTTCATTAACGGACCTCTTAGCCTCAGACAGAATCAAGTTGTAACGCCTCTTAAGTTCTAAATAAAAAGGCTTATACGCAACGTTTACGGTTGACATTGTGAGAGCCAGGTCGAGACGCTTTTTCGTATTTATAACCTCGGGCCTATCGAAAACCTTTTCGTGATTAGGTTTGGAATTTCCAGTATAAACAAATTTCAATGGAAAATGTGATTCGAAAATAAGTTTGAAACCTGACATAAAGTAATTCCATTGCGCATTCACATCGTTTAATGAAATATTGCCGAGTTCATTCCAACTTGAATTTTTGACTGCATCCAAAAATTCGCGTATATAGAGATTATTGAAGATTCTTACAAGTTTTTTAGATCTTGTCGATAACTCTCTTTCACAGTCGAATGTGAAAACCTGACCCGAATGATCAGATATAGCGGTGTCAATCACCTTTGCTCGAGATTCCCTGATATTAGTGAACACATTATCAACACATGTTTTAGTTGAGTGTGTTATTCTAGTATAGTCTTTGATAGTTGTAACTACATTATAACTTCGAAGCAGAACCTCAAACTCAGTCTTTGCATCACTGTTCCCACGGAGATCAATATTAAAATCGCCACATATAATATATGGTATATTTTCATTTGTTAATTTGCTAAGAATGGTATCAAATCTTTCAAGAAACAATAGATGATTAGATTTCGGTGGATGATAAATGGACATCACAATGATTTTCGAAGTGAATATAAAAACTTCCATCGCAGCGCATTCGAAAACGTTCGGTATTGAATGCCGAGCAATGTCATCACGGGCATTATGTTTGATATCACTGGAACAGTACACGGCAGCCCCACCATGCTCGTTTTCCCCCCTACAGAAACTTGATACAAGAGAAAATCCAGGTACTACATATGCCGGCAACTGCTCCGCAGTTTTCCAATGTTCAGTTAAAGCTATGAAATTACAACTATTATTATAAACTACAGATTCGACCTCATTTAAGCAATTTCCAATCGATTGTACGTTTTGGTGAAATACATTATATGTAAAAAGATTAGAATTTTTTTTGTTTTTGTTCACTAGGTATTGAGGCTTTTTTGAGGCTTCATAAGTCGAGCTAAAAAATGATTTATTCCGACACCTTCTGGCCAGTTTCCAGGATCTGTGATCTTTTCTTTGTCATTGTAATGTATCGACACTTTAAACGATGAATATTCTTCAGGTCGTTTCGAAATAACTTTTGAACATAAGGCACCTGTTATTTCTTTACTAGTGAGATAGTTTGTCAGTTCTTGGGGACTCGTATTAGTATGCAAACCAAATACATGAAAATGAGCGTATCTCTCAGCAACCTTTATTCCTGTGGATTGTTTATCTGTTCCTCTTATGATATTCCGTTTACGCGATTTTCTTGGAACGGTGAAACCTTCATTGATGTCAACGTTCTCAATTTGTTTTTGTGAATTTTGAATTTTGGGTGTTTCAGATTTGTTGTTTGATTTTTCAACAACACTCGCGTTCGTAGATGTAGAATTAGTTTGGAAATTGGGAACTTGGACTTTTCTAGTTTTTGGAATTGCACCTTTGCTTGTATCATGACGATTCAGGATATTATTCGTACCTTCTACATTTGTTGGATTTCTGTAAACATCTCCACCCTGAAGAACAGTACTGTAGGTTGCTTTAGTTGAGGTCAGTTTAGCAACTTCTTCACGGAGGATATTATTTTGATTTTTCAGGTTTTGAATTTCATTTGTGAACTGGTTTATTATTTCAGGCATTATTGCCGCCATTGCAGTTTTTATTCCATTATGAATAATTTCAGATATTTGAGTTTCCAAATGTGGTGGTAAATTTGAAATTATCGATTCTTTATCTGTTTGTTTACTCACATTTGAGGTTATGATTGAATTGCATTCCCCACACTTCCATAACTTGAAACATGAGGATTCTTTCAATTTAATGAAATCTTCCATGGACATTTCCAAGCATTTTATATGAAAGGAATTTCCACATTTTCCACTGCACGATAAATTGTCATCATATCTACCGATTTTCTCAGAACAAGTATAGCACTTCATCTTTCAACGACGGTTGACATACGCATATATTATTATGACGTTTGTCACAGAATTAACGAAGTAATCAACTTTGTTCAGTGAGGTTGCTAAGGTCGCTGATGGTTACTAAGGTAAAAAGAGCAAAAGCACACTTAATGTTTCTTTGTAATAAAGCGACGAATATATTGATTGCCATTTCAGAAAATAAAATTTCTGCATTGCATTCAAACATAAAACTTTGTATGCAACTCGTACCTACATAATTAGGCTTATGGACTTGCCCAAATTATTTAAACTTTTGGACTCGTCCATAAAGACCTAATTTATGTACTTGTTACATAAATAGCTATTACAGCGATTTTTTCGCAGATTACATAATTTAAAAAACGATTGAATACGATATCCCTAACTCTTGTGGAGCAGTATATTTCAATTAGAGGCAAAAGAGAATAGTATAGAAAATTTTATTGCACATGATCTACCCTTTCTGGATTTAACGATTTTTTTTTTTTGATCAATAGGTACCTCCAACTGTGAAACTGTCTAATCAACTTTCAAAATTGGATCATAATCTAATGAGATATTGTACCATGAAGGTATTTTAATCCATATTGCTTTTATACATCATTGTCATATATTCCGAGCGAGTTACGGTTTTAAGTATCTAATATAGTATAGCAGATTAACTCGAACTCACCAGGTTAACTACCAAAATTGGAATAATAAATGTGGATATATTTCTTGGGTATAGTGACCACGAGATCGTTATCTGGAATTAAATACACCATCAAAACCCAATGGGACTTCGCATTTTAGTGAACGTCAACCGACGTAATTTGAATATTACAACACTTGTGACCATTTTTCATCGGAGAAATAGAGTGAAATACGCTATAGCAATGGGTGGGATAAGGATGGAACAAAAATGAACCGGATTCGTTTTTTGGGATGAATCTGGTTGTTCTTGTCTATTCCCAATGTTACCGAAACGGTCTTTCTAAATTATTGGTTTCCGCTTAAAAGTGTTGGAAGCGTGCTCAGTTTCGTTTCATGGTGTACCTAAATAATGTATTGTGAATATTATATCACTGTGAGAAAACAAGCGACCACAAGGTGAAAAATTGAAAATATTAAAATATTGTAAGAAAGAATAATGCAATGTTGTCATAATAAAAAATTTAATACACGAGTGAGCTTTTGGGTAGGGACTCAATGTAAGAAATCCAGATTTTTTATGATAATTTGCTGTCATTATTCGTCTGCTCTGGCATAACGAGGCATGAATTGCGAACCCTCAAGAATAGACGGAATAGAAATCGTAGAAGAGTCACTATAGAAGGGCTGCATCGTTTTGTAGCTCAAATAGCAAAAAAATATCTAACAACATTTAATTCAGAGCTTCGAAGGCAAATTTTGCAAGCAACATGTGTGTGTGTTGCAGTCGAAATTTTCAGGAGAAACTTCCAGAACTTTCAAGCACTATCTAGGGGGATTTTCAGGAAGGGCCATGAAGATTTTCAACCAAGAATACAAAGTGTGTCAAATTGGTCGCATTTGAATGTGAAATCTAATTTGTAAATTAGATAAACATCGTCTTATTATTAGACGGTGAATGTGCATTTTTGAAAAGTGGCTGTAACTTTTCTCCAGTGAAAAATTCTGCGCTTCTGTGAAAACATTTCTCCACATATCATTCAATGGTGTCGATATATACTTCTAAAATAATGCTTATCAATATTGAAACACCCTTTACAACCGGTTTTAGAGGAATGGCGAATGTTTCCTTAAAAGAAATTAGCAACTCGATAAATAGCACCGAATTCATGCTGTACTTGCAATGCGGAATGTTTGAAATACTATAATTTCTTCTTAAATTGTCATTTTCATAAGATTTTTATAGGAACCTGCACTCTTTGTTTTGTTCTATTATCAAAAAAGTTTTAATAAATTTCATTTTATTTTTGTAATGAACTTGGTTGTGCTTTACTCACCCATAACTCTTTTTCAAATCAAATTCTATTTCTCGAAATTACTGGTTGTGTGTGTATCACAGCACAACTTGAACTAGATGTTGGTATACCGCATGTAATTTCAGGTATCCACTGTTCTTCATACAGTGGGGGTTTTTTCAAAAAACTTTTCAAGTGTCTTGTGATTTATCTTATGAGTTTAAGAGTCAGCAGCACAATATAACGGACTATTTCCCTCGTCTTAATTCCCGCCAATCAGAAACACGCAATTTTGAATCACAAATGGTTTCTAGATGAAAAAACTGTATGGCTGCAGCTGTCAGCAGTTTTTTCGAGTCTACCCGCGGCAAAACTTGACAGTTGTTGTCAACGAAAATTATTAATACATACATAATGCATCCAGAGTAATATGTTACTCATAAAATAGTCTTGTCAAATACCATTCAGGCATCTAATTTTTCCTGTTAAAAAAATCGAAAAAACACAATGCAAAGTAATACTTTTTAACAAAATCATTCGTGCAGGTGCAAAAATCCTCGTCTTCGACTCGGAATTTTGTTGGCACCAGCACTCAAGCTTCTTGTTGAAATATTACTCAGCATCGTGTTTTTTCGAATTTTTTCAGAAAAATTGGATGCCCTTATGATATTACTTATGAAAAAATATTCAATCCGTCGCTTTATATAAATAAGGAACATTATGTTTATTTATTATACAGAGTGTAACAGCCAAATGGAATAAATTCGATAACGAATAAATGAGGGGTATTAGGAAAAACGCTCGGACACGTCGATTTGTAATTTTAAATGCGCATATTTTTCAAAAAAATCAAATTATATAGGGTGTTCCATGCGACCGTGGCCAATACCAACTTTCTTATTTCAAATGCAAACCCCTGTATACTATTTATTTTTTGGATTCTTCAGAAAATTCTAGACATAATTCATGAACAATGTCCTATACCTATCTTCAACTTTTTCGGAAATATTAAGTGTTTTCAGATTTTTTACATAAAATTAACATTTTGAATGGAAATTATTTTATTTCACAAATTCGATACATTACACTCAATACTTATTTCCCATTTACCTCTTGAGATGAAGAAAGTAAGCAAAAACCATTAGTCATTACTGAGAAGAAATGTTGAGTAACGTTAGACAATTCTATACCAGATTAGCATTATGCAAAGACGTTCGCGGCGAGCATTTTGAACATTTGACATCAATGTTTTTTTTTGTTTTTTTTTTAATAAGAAATAATCAGTATTACTCATTAGGTTTTAAGTGCAATGTACCGAATTTGTGAAATAAAATAATTTTTATTTAAAACGTTGATTTTTGCAATAAATCTGAAAACACTTAATACTTCCGAAATAGTTAAAGATAGGTAAAGAGCATTGTGCATGAATTGTGTCTAGAATTTTCTGAAGAATCCAAAAAATAAATAATATACAAGGGGTTGCATTTGAAATAAGAAAGTTGGTATTGGCCACGGTCACATGGAACACCCTATATAATATTATTTTCTTGAAAAATATGAGCATTTAGAATTACAAATCGACGTGTCCGAGCGTTTTTCCCAACACGCCCTCATTTATTCGTTATCGAATTTATTCTATTTGGCTGTTACACTTTGTATGGATCCGAGGCTGCCTCTACTCAAAATTTCTCGATTCATTGTTAATGGGATTAAAAACTACATTCCACAATATGTGGAGTAAACTACTCGTCAAAAATCAATTCATTAGTAAAAACAGATCTGATATAAAAATCCTAGAATTAATTGCGAACAATGGATTCGATCGAGATGAAGTTACAAAATGTCCTGATTGCGTAACAAGAACTATATAAAATTCTGAAAAATTGCTGAAAAAATGCCAAAATTTTTGTAATAACAGAACTAGATTTTCCTCAAACAAGATTCAACCCATCCTTCTACTTTGTGAAGTTCCAGATAGTCAAGATCAGTTTCATCTCTTTCAATACATGATCCTCATGGAATATTTCATCGGCCCATACAAATCCACTCCATCCTTGTCCCGATTTTCCACGAAAAACGTCTCACAAAGCTTAGTCAACGTTCGAACCCCCCTGCCTGCAATGAAACAATTCCATAAATTCGTCCTGTCCGAAACTTAAACCAGATCTTATAATTTCGATGATTCTGAAAATAAATAAATTTTCTATGGCAACATATTTCAGATTCCGTTCAGAGATATATCGAGCAAAGTGCAGGCAGTGTTGAGTTACGGAGACAAACATTTCATCCGATAACTATCAGGACTCGATGGTCATATAATTTCATGGGTGGGAAAATGAAGGAACATCTTGGACTCTGCGGGTGATTTTTAAACCTGCTGGGTGTGGTTGCCAGCTTTACACATCACTTACGATGACATAGTCCCACTCATATACCACCGATGTAACTGATGTAAGAATTAGAGGGGGATATTTGATATTGCATTCTTCGAAATGACCAAACGGTATAACTGAAGGTATTTTTTCGGGAGAAAACAATTGTTTTTATGTTGTGGAAACTTTTTCATCAAGATAGGATCCCGAAAAAAAATAGTTCACATCTATAAGCGAAAATTAAGTGGGTCACTGTATTTCAACAGAAAATTATTGTCCTGCAATTGTTTCATTGTTGAATTTTGACGTTTGGACTTTATTCTAGGGACGAATGAACTATAATGACGAATTAATAACAACATGATTCAAGTAATCCAATTCAAATAACCATTTCCCATGTGCAGGGTCAAGTATTTTTTATTTAATCTTAAATGAAGTGACGACAATTCGTTATTTCATAACGGATTCGATCAGACCTATAACTTGAATTTGATATACAGCGAGAAAAGGTTTTCATCTGCCTCCAAAGCTTCGGCGATAAGAAGATCACGTTTTCGAGCAAATCCAGATACACATCGACAGTGGGATTTCCAGAAATTAACACCGTTTTATCAGGATGTCGTTCATCAAAAATCCTTGCGGTAGCCCTAGCTCATTGTTCTGTAAATAAATTTTCAACATTTCGTTTCAGTCCTCCAACGTATAAATCATTTTGTAATTTTCATTAAGAACTGATGAAACGCATCTATAATAATTCTGCAATACAGAATAATGAAACGAAATTTTCTGAAAGCAATAATCTCTTTGCGTATGGCCTAACAGTGCAGATTCTGGTAAGCATGAAGAGAAAAAAAGCATTCAACACTTTTTAATCACCTTATTGTTTGTTTTGTTTTTTCCTTTCAGTAGAAATTGTACGATCAATTATAACATCTCTGTTTCATTTAGTTTTATCGGTACCAGAATTCCATAAAAAACACCCCGTAACTTTGTGAATATGTATTCACTTATGAGAACACAAAGTGCAGGTTCAAACGAATTCGAATCCATGCATACATTTCTGCTACAAAACTTTTCCTATTCAAATTCCTGATGGTGTTGCTAGTAGAAACAAGCTTGGTATTCTAGATCATGTCCCCTGTAATAAAAAATCCACCTGTCTGAGTGTTTTCACAAATTATGTTCGTTGTTGTGTTTTTGAGGGTAGACACTTTTAAATGAGATACCCTGTATATTGAAGGGAAAAAATTCCAATAATGTAATACCGCATGTTTGTGCCAATTGACTTTTTCTTGAATTCTGACTATGATTCACGTCGCATAGACCAACAATTTGCAGAAACATAGATGGTTAGCAGTATTCATCATATGAACATGGACAGAGGTGCAGAAAATATACAGGCTGTTCCTTAATTGGAGGAGCAAGTAAAAAAGGAAGATTGCTTGCATAATTTTAAGAAAAAGGGTCCCATAAACATAGGATCGCAACCGTTTCGTTTTCAGTATACAGGGTGTACTAGGGAGTATTATGAAAACAAGTGGAATGGAAGGAGGTGGACATCAGTCAAGGCCTGCTAGATCCCCTGACTTCGATATTTCAGATTTTTTATACTGACTGAATGTTTATGACAATTTTTTCATTCAAAACCGAAAGCAGAAATGACAAAACTACAATCAAAAGATCATTCAGTTGAACAACAAGGTTTCTTTTTACAATTTTTCAAAATAACTGGGGCTCACCAAAAAAAGTTCTGGAGTGAAACAGGGAACAATGAAAAAATACTACCCGGTAGATTTGTAATCGAAGTTTGCATGTCGCAGGTGTGTACTCTGAATTGTAGATCTACAGGGTGGGCTTTTTAAAACGGAACAGACGAGATAACGGGCGGAATAAATTTATTTAGAAAAAATGCTCGGACACGTCGATTTTTGTTTCGAGGGGGACAACTTTTAACGTCAAATTCACAACTATATCGCTTCAACCCTTAGTGTTAGAACACTAACCTCTGAATTTTGAATAGGAAAGATAGGGTGAGTGATACCTCATTTGAAAGGTCCTTTTATCCTGAATTCAGGATATTGATTTTTTCTCCATTTGATTCATTGATTCTTGAGATATTGACATTTGAAGTTGAAACAAATATGGTATCATCGTCAAGCAAGCTGTCTGAATCAATCGAATTTATTATTCATTCATTCTGTAGATTTGATGAAACTCCATAACTGCCATACACCAGACATCAAAATACAAAATTAAAATTTTAACATTGAATAATCAGCCAAATAATTGATGAATTCACATAGCATGGTTAGCGGAATGAATGGTACTGTACGAAACTCAAAATTAAATATCTCGAAAACGAATGCGTTAGATGAGAAAAAAATTATTACGCTGAATTCATGATAAAAAGGTCTTTCAAATGAGGTATCACTCACCCTATCTTTCCTATTCAAAATTTAGGGGTTGGTGTTCTAACACTAAGGGTTGAAGCGATATAGTTGTGAATTTGACCTTAAAAGTTGTCCCCCTCGAAACAAAAATCGACGTGTCCGAACATTTTTTCGAAATAAATTTATTCCGCCTGTTATCTCGTCTGTTTCGTTTTGAAAAGCCCACCCTGTATGTCATGTTTCAGTAGAATATCAGGTTTTTTTTTATTTAAATTATTGTGTCTCGGCAACGAGGTCATTGACATAAAGTACAATATTAAATTCTTTGATGCGTTACAAATGAAGACAATAATGTTCACAAAATAAGAAAATTTACAGAAAAGGAAATATACTATAGATTTATTGATCATATATGATTGTATAGTTGGCTTTCTCTCAGAAATCCTATTGCTGCTTCAATTTGTGAAATGCAGATACTATGAAAAAAATTCACACTTTGTCACACTGTGTCTCGTATGTTTGTGGAAGGAATCTCGCCCTTTCGTTTGTACCAGCAATTTAGGAACAGTGGCACAAATATTGCCAATATTGGGAAATCTTATCAGTGCAAATCCCAAATACACATCGTAGCAACAGTAGGGAAGCTTTTAAAGCTTTATTCTCAGGCTTTTGAGACAGAGCTGAAAATTTCGAAATGAATTTAGGAATATGAAAAATGTCATTACAACAATGATAATAAAAAGAAATCATGTAGTATTAAAAACACATTTTCAATGTATCTCGAAAACGTTGTCTCAAACGCACATCTACAGATGTTGTAAAGCTGGAATCCTGGAATTCCTAATGACAAGTCCTGGTCTCTATGTCTATGTCCTGAAAGTCGACTGTGTGTTCTTCTATGAACGGAAGACAATGATATTTTAATCCCTTGTTGGGGCAGTTACGGACTAGACGTAAATCGTTCAAAATGTTTCGGGCAAAACACCGGGTGCGACTAAAGCCCCCAAAATTTTCATCATCACTTGACAACGACAAGAGAATCAACTTGCGGAAGTGGATACGCCCACTATGTTCTCGAATGCGTACCTACCAACAGTTGCGAAGCAATTACTGAAAGATTCTCCACAAATAACCTCTGCCTATTGTAAATTTGAAACTGTGAAGACTGAAGAGTTTTTGACAGTTTTATTACTTAAGCTGTTAATCCAGGTTTTGACCATTCTTGCATGCAATTCTCACGTCAATTTACGCTCATTGCACCTATTCTCGAAGCGAAATAATATGGATACCTGCTATTAATTGAGTTTTGAGTATTTGTCGCCAAATACAAATACTTGCCTGGATTCTGAGAAAAATTGGCAGTTGCTCTTTCGTTTGAAACAATAAACGAAGTTGGTCCGTAGGAACTCTTGTTGCAATCAATGTGTTTTTCAATGTATCCAGTCCCCATTCAAAATTGAAGCATAAATGAGAAACATACACCCTAAAGGGCATAAAGGAATAACTTGATTGTCTGGCAGAAGCATTTTTCATTCAAAAAAATGGTTTCACTGCGCAAAAAAAAATAACGCACATTATGGAAATCTCAATTTTATTCTACAACTGAAGGTGTTCTCAATCATAATTATTTTTATCAGAATTATGCATGCATAATATGTTATCTACCTTCAACGTTTTTCTTCAATACAGATGTTTTCTCCCAGCAGGAATAAAAAAAGATGATTTTATCAGATTTTGAATGTATTGGCTCCATTCTAAAATCAGTTGTTCTCGATCAATTCTAGTGATCAATAGTTCTTCTTTCGTTTGATTTTCTACACTCGATCGCTATGCAACGCGAAACACGCAATTTGACCCAAGAGGAATGTGCCGAAGCGGTAGTTTTGAAAAAAGAAGGGTGGACATACACAAGAATTGCAGAAAGGTTTGGAGTTTCCACTACAAGTGTGTCCAGAATGTTGCAGCGATTCAGGGAGACAGGTATGAATGTCCGAAGACCAGGACAGGGTAGATCACGGGTAACAACTGCCATTCAAGAACGTTACTTGAGAGTTTCTTCGTTGAGACAACGGTTTGCAACCGCTCGCCTCCTTCATAATCAGCTTGAGCAAACTCGTGAGGTGCAAATTAGCACTCAGACAATAAGAAATCGCCTCAGAGAATATGATTTAAGGCCTCGTGTCGCGGCAAGAGGCCCAGCTCTTACCTCAGCCCATCGAATGGCGAGTTTGGATTTTGCGAGAGAGCATACCCATTGGGAAGAGGCCGATTGGGAAAGAGTTCTCTTCACAGATGAGTCTAGATTCTGCCTCTACCATTGTGATCGACGATCCCTTGTATAAAGACGTCCACATGAAAGATATACTCAGTGCAATTTCCTGAATACTACTGGTTTCGGGGGAGGATCGATTATGGTATGGGTTGGAATATCTTTGACTGCTCGCACAGACCTAGTGGTCGTTGATAATGGAGCTATGAATGCTGATAAGTATATAAGGAACATTCTTGAAGAGCATGTAGTGCCATTTGCCCCATACATTGGTCAATTGGTGAAAATTTCATTTTTATGGACGATAATGCCAGACCCCATCGTGCACGCATCATTCAGGAGTACCTTGAAGAGGTTGAAGTCTCTCGAATGGAATGGCCAGCAAGAAGTCCAGATCTCAATCTGATTGAGCAGGTTTGAGACAACCTCAATAGAAGGCTGAGAAGTTCAGAAAATCATGCAGCTACTCTTAATGACTTAGGAATCCAACTTGGAGAAATCTGGGAAGGATTAGATCAGAACATTTTAAGATCACTCATTTTGAGTATGAACCGTCGTTGCCGAGTTGTAATTAACGCAAGGGGTGGACATACCAAGTGTTTAATCACTTATCAGCATTTCAGTATTTTGAAAATTGTTCATTTCTCTTCTTTCACATAAGATTCGGTGAAATCCTGAATTTTTCTTCCATTTTATGTGTCTTGTTTCGTTCAGAACCTTCCCGAGAGAACATAAAAAATAAGTTATAAAGTCAATGTAGAGCTAACTTTCATTAAAATTGAGATTTTCAGAATGTGCGTTAATTTTTTTGCGCAGTGTATAATGGTTTTTCTTGATATCTTTTGCCAAAGTGAAGTTGACCCCTTATTTGTTTTATTAAAGAAACTGTAGACTAAACTTGGAATCGAAGATCCAACCATTTTAGCAATTTTGACACAACGGTAGAATCGTTTCCTATCGAGATGTTGTTTTTTTCTATGGCGAAATTAGTTCTATCACTATACTAGAACGTGGACGAGGAGCTGGTCACGCCTTTCCAGTTCAGATTGGTTATACAGGATCCAGGATCTAACGCAGCATACATTGCGTGATCTCACTCCAGAGGAGAGAGCATATTACTCGTTGGTACTTTCTGTACCAAAAACAATGCTGCATAGGCCCTCGACCCCTGGAAATATAAATTCTTCTTGGAATTCGGAATAACACTCAAACGACCACTTTACAATTTGGCTTCCAAAGAAATCCCGCAGAAAGCAGTGTATCGCAAACTTCCAAAAAGCCTAACAAAAGTGGTGTCAGAACAGAAAACAACTGACCAATAAGAATCTTGACGGTATCAACCCAGAAAAAATTGACCCCATTGGAGAAGTATCATCATCATATCTTGCCGGCCAGATGGAATAGATGGATAAAAAGAAAAAGAAGCCAAATCTCTCAATAAACCTATCACAGAACGTGATCTACCACCGCTTCAGGTCTAGACGAAATCACCCTACAGCAATGTGAGAAGATTCCAAAGGCAATTACGAAACTTTATACTGCTTCACTATCTTCCTAAAGTGAGTTCCACCATGCTTGAGATCCAGCAGAATCTTCTGTTCACCAATGACCACCTGCAAAACATCAAGAACGGTCATTTTATATCAGGTTCCAGCTTTCTACTCAAGATGGTGAATGATACTTGAGCCACCCAACTCATATAGATCCCAATTCTCCAATATCGAAAAGGATTTGTGAAGGTCCATACCATAAACGAAAGGAGGATTGCGTAGAAAAAAGGATCTTATGTGGTGAGCGTTCATATCCGAAAGGCTTTCATCCACATCTCACATTAATTTGTCTATCGAGAGAGCCTTGAGAAAAAAATATATACTTAATGAAAAACTTCGAGAATGCGGCCTCAACTATTTCAAGCTGTGGAAAAGGAATAGGAGAACTGCGAATTAGCCAGGGTGTAAAGCAGAGGGTCCAATGTCAACTGCACTCTTCATCATCAAATTTTTAATGGAAGAGTTTCCCGAAGAGCTAGAAACCATGCCAGGTGAGATGTTTATTCGCTGTCGTTTTTGCCGACGTCCTTCTGAACTTGGCGAACAACGACAGCTACTTTGCAAACCCCACTTGCGTGACTTACTGCGTAGGTATACCACCAGTCAATTCCTCCTCTACGTTCAGCCACTAAAGCAAATAGAAGATCGAGCCATATAAAAGGGGTTGAAGTAGCCCTGCACCATCCATCCAGTGTGCATTTTCCATGCTCCAGAGGAACAAGGAGTTGGAATCTTATATTGAGGACAATATACCTATGTACTTCAATACTATAGCGAAGAAAATGCTATGAAACAATGCCTATATTAGTGGGAATGGCGAAAGCCTGGATTGGTATATTGCGAAAAATGATCCTGAACTGAGGCGTAAGACCAATTATTGAAGGAGTAGAGTTAGGGCAGTACTCTCAACTTTCTAAAAAACATGATTGAGGGGGACGAAACACAAATCTTGCAATACCTGCACAACCCCCCCTGAAAACTGGCCTGGTGAAGATTACTCAAGAGCCATCCAACACCCTACCGACAGCAGGATAACCTTACAATCACAGACAAGAAGCCCTGTGATGCCAGAGGAGACAATCACTTTGTTACGTCCTCCAAAAATGCCACTCATGCACTAGAAAAAAGTTAGCGTGATTACGTCGCTTCAAGACTGAAGAGACGAGGAGAGCTGGAGTTTCTTATCAAGGGCCGTTCTATTAGGAGTTACCTGAACCACTAGAAAGGGCATGAAGGCGAAAAAACTACGCCAATCTCCTAAAAAACTTGATAACTTCATGAACAAATCCATGTCCTCCTATACAGAGAATGATGGGTTCATGCAACTCCTGGAGCTGCCAAAGTGCTCTTGCTGAACCTATACTTGTATCAGAGATAGTTCCATCATTCCATCAGTTACGAGGTCCGAAACTTATTGTTAATTTTTTTTTCGTCGGCCATTTCAATAAGTTTTCTTGGAACTGTCGAAAAATCAAATTCAAGAAATTAATTATTTTGGGTTTAACAAATCTAATTTATTAATGAAGACCTTTAGTCATCACTCCATTAATGCAGTTCCCTTCAAATATAAACCTAATTAATCATTAACTGATTATAATTGAGATCAGACGATTTCGATTTAATGAATCATGTAGGCTTACATAAAACAACAAACAAACTGAACAATTAAATGTTTCAAAATCATTCTTTCCGACCAACTTCAAGTTTTTCAATATTCATGCTCTAAATTATCAACCATGTAATTTGCTCTTTTCCTCTGCAACAATGGTTTTTCTTTCCGTCATGGTCACTTAAAGTTGATCCATACTGTTTTACCACACGCGTCACTGTAGTTGAGTTTGTTCACACACACTCTTCACGACAATGCAGATAGCTCATTCAAAGCTCTGTACTACTTGGTAGGTAGATTCTCATTCAAAAACCCAAACGAAAAATCATCCAATCACCACCTCCAAAAAACAGGAAGTGGTCAAAACACTCGACGTAGGTATATGCGAGCCCGAATATCTGCTTTCTTTCCTTGGGTAACGAAAAAAATAGACCAACTTCTTAAAAAACGTCATTTTTTTTTTGAACTCACACAAAAACTGGGATGGGTCCTGAGGAGAGCCAAAAACCAAACTCATCCATTCTCTGTCTATAGAATACCTTGCGACTGCGGGAAAGTTTACATCGGGGCCACTAAAAGAGCATTTACACTCGGATCAAAGAACACGAATGGTGTTGTCGACTGTATCAAACAGAGAAGTCTGCACTCGCTTTTCAACATACTTTGAGGGCTGTACATAAAATTCGTTTCGCCTAAACAGCAAAAGTTATCCTAAGATGTATATGGAGTCCATCGAAATCTATAAGCACAGAACCTACATGAACCGGAAAGAAGAGACACTCATTATTCGCAGGGCGTAGTTGCTTGCCATCTGCGAAACTATAGAACACTCGTTGAGACCGAGATACTTCGAAAGGTGCCTATCGTAGAATTTCTCTACATGGGTGAACAGAAACGTAGTCCGATTACATTATTTCTAACGTAACTATATTTAGTTCAATGTCAGGTTCATCGAATGTGGGAATCTTGTAAAAAGTGAAAACAATGTAATTGCTCATTCAGACAATTATTTCGATTTCGTTTAATTAGATCTCTGTGAAAAAGTTCAAGGATATTCTTTCATAAATTTTCACGAATGTATGTTATTGTTTAAGGACCTCATTTCATGACGGATCTAATGTTAGTAATGTTTATGAGACATGTGGAGTAATCATTCACATGCATTAAATTTTGTGTTCTTGATCCAATAAAATTTTTCGACTTGTACAGGCATTTCATACTCGCTGATATTCAAATATCAGCAACATCTGAATTAATATCAACGACTGAATTCCAAATATAAAATTAACTGGAAAAAGATTTGATCCTGTAATTATCTTTATCGAAATCATCTTCATTATTTTATTCTACGTTATCTGTATCTAGTTTTTTCTCGTATATGTTCAAAAGGGGGCTTTTTATTGTATGTTCAAATTTCGGCTAGTGCTTCAAATCAACATATTTTTGTTGGTTTTTTACGACTTCTTTGATGCCCCGAATGTTATATTTGGTTTATTAGACCATCCACTACGAGGTCGTGGCTACCGCACTACCTGGCCTCAATAAATCTTTATGGCGTGTGCTAAGAAAAAAGCACAGTCAAGATTCCCAGACTTCTATTTCCGGGTTCAGCGTGACTTTAAAAAGTCGTCCAAGCGCCTCTTAGCATTGTCATAATGGTTTGTTTGAATTGAGAATTTGAAAGAAATTCGAAATAATTTTTTCCCTGATATTTATTTATAAGTTTGAGTGTCAATGTGAATTAACAACAAAAATTTTTCTTCATTTGAAGATGGTGTATCAGCTTTATTATCAAATAAAAATTCAAATTTTGTCTGATTGAAAATAATATAGAAAATTGCTCAAAATTTCAAGTTTGTTTTATTCAACAAAATCATTGCGAAGACTTTTCAGTTCCTTGCAAGATTTATTCGAGGAATCGCTGTGTTTTAATGATTATTTTTTGACGTTTCTCGAAACCAATAGAAATCTTCAATTTCAGTAATTCATATACGTTCTAGCCAATCGAAACATTATTATAGTGGGAATAATCTACCTACATTATTCCAGCGACTATTTCCCTCGTCTGAATTTCCACCAATCAGAAACGCGCAATTTTGAATCACAAATGGTTTCTAGATGGAAAAACTGTTTGGCAGCAGCTGTCAGCAAATTTTTCGGGTTTACCCGCGGCAAAACTTGACAGTTGTTGTCAACGAAAATTAATTATACATACATAGATGCATCCAGAATAATCTGTTACTCATGAAATATTCTTGTCAAATACCATTCGTGCATCTAATTTTTCCTGAGAAAAAAATCGAAAAAACACAGTGCTAAGTAATATTTTTTTAACAAAAAGCATTCGTGCAGGTGCAAAAATCCTCGTCTTCGACTCGGATTTTTGTTGCCACCTGCACTCATGCTTCTTGTTAAAATATTACTTAGCAACGTGTTTTTTCGATTTTTTTCGGAAAAATTGGATGCACTTATGATATTACTTATGAGAATAATTCAATGTACATTGTTTTTATTGAATGACAACCACATGACAACGGATTTTCTTGATTTGACGCGTCTGTCGTAAATGTTCAATAAATTCGTAAAATGGATCCCAAACGTTTCAGTGAATCATCATTCGATGATATAAATAAAATAATCATTGAAAGTGCATGTCAGAACACCAAAAAAAGCAGCACGTCGATTTGGAAACAATTCCAATTATTTTGCGACGAGAGGGGCTTCAAATTGGAAGAGAAGACATCAACAACAAAACAAGCCGTTATTTTGAAGTTTTATGGGTTTAATATGAAGAAACAGAATGTGGAATAAAACCGCAAAATTAATGCAAGAGTTGTACTATGACCAAATAAATAGAAGATTCGACCCATTCAATGATATCGAATTCAAATCCACCAGATATGCTAAAAACACCAAGCGTAAGTTATTACAAAAAGAGCTCTAAAAGAGGAAATAAAGTTCTGCAAGTTTGGAGCAAAGGAGAAATCTTGGACATGATAAAACTCAACGACGAAAACACACCGTCTGGCTTGCAGAAGAAATTGTATTTTTCATGTTCAAAACTTCAATGCATCCTAATTTGAATAACTTATTCTGTGTATATTGAGTCGATTAACATAAATTTGTCGAATAAAAATATAAAATTTTGAAAATGATTTTGATTTTAACGTCAGGAATAACGTCAAAAAATAATCCATCGAATACCACACGAGAGTTCGATAAATTAGATAATAATTCTCCAGGCATTTTCTCAAACTTGTTGCCATTTGGCAATAGCCACTCGAGCCCTTCGGGCTCTCGTGTCTATTGCCTGGCAACAAGTTTTCTAAAATCTGTCGAATTATTTTCAATTTATTCTCACTCTCTTGTGATATTACTACTGATTATTTCACAGAGCGAAAAGTATCAATTTTCAAGTAGAATTCTTTACCATTATGCATTAAATAATCCTCAGAGAAATTTTTCATCACACATCATCATACTTGAATTCAATTGTTTCAGAAAGGAAACAGTTTGATTCATCTTGTAGGTAGAATCGCATGCTAGGATCTAACGGAAAAGCTTTTGACAGCAGACGTCAAACAAATCGTCCATAATCCTGAATCTGATATCACGGAAACTTTGGAAATTTTTATTCCATAATTCTCTAGATGTAGAACTTTATGTGTTTCTGTTATTGCGATCTGAATAAAATGTAGCATGTGGCTCAAATACGCTATTCTCCATCGAAGTGCAGAATTTCATCCCTATCAAATACCTCTTTTTAATTTACGGAACCCCTAGTGGAATATTGCCCATATGGCTTTCGAAATCCGAATCTACAATTCTAGGTTCATCAGTTCGAGAGCTATCGCGTTTGCGGAAGGACGGACAGAATAGAATTTGATCAAGGATTCTTGATCAGTGACTGACTAACTCTATTAAGACCAACCTCTGTTCAAAATTTGAAAAAACAATGATCCAACAGAAAAAAAATTGATGGTTGTCAAAAACATTTGACATCAGCTTTCAAATTGTTCTTCCTTGAACACGGATCTGTTTATTCGGAAATAATGGGAATGTTTTTCCTATAATTCGCTAGGATTTTATATGGGTCTGGTGAAGCTATCTGAACAATGTAGCTTTAATGCGTCATTTTCCATCTAAGTGCACAATTTCATCTCGATCAAATCTGTAGTTTTGAAATGATCAGGAAAACGAAATTTACAAAACCCCTGCTCGAACTCCGCAACCGTTTTTTTTTATTATCAATATACCCACCGTGGACGAAAAATATGACATCTCATTGAAGTATGGGGTAATAATGGTGATATCCGAGGTTACAACTAGAAAAAAAATTTTATCTATGGAAAATATAATTATACTTTCATCTTGATGAAAAGCACCGGGGTAAAAATAATGTTAAGAAATCAAAGAAAATTCGACCATAATATTGTGAAGATAAAAACAGTTCTTTGCTTTACTTTCCCTCCATTTTTATGGACCAATTCAATTCGGCGAACCTAATTTACCTAAAAAAGTCCCTATACCCTAAATTCTTCATATTTGTCGGCTTTTCTACTTTCATATTCTATGGTACTCTCTTTTTACGAATGGCCACACGACTGCTGATCAATAGACCTCTTCCCAAAAAAAGGTCGTCCTATTTGCATATTTGCCGCCTGTTATTACTTCTTTGAGCATCTGCGAACGCGTTCCGCAAAGCAGACTATAATAAAAAACTAATTTCGTTAAAAAACATTGAAAGCACAAAAAAGTGCCGAAGCTGTAAAGTGAGACCTATAAGGAAATAGGTCGACCTAAATATGATGGAATTAGTTTACAATTGAAAGTAGGTAAACAAACGTACCTACCTCAGCGGGGCTTTTTCTGTTTTTTGAGTCGCCAACTTGTTACAGTTTTACGAATACAAATATGAAAAATATCAAATGGTGATGTTTCATTATCGATTTTTGTCTATTATAATTCATAATCACTTGTTTTTGGTGTTTATTACAAAGTTTTCAATGGTAATCTTTGTACAGGGATGAGGGAGTTTCTAAAAAAAGCGGGAATTCCTCGTTTAATAAAAAAAAAGCCCCATAAACATGGGACCGCAAACATTTCGTTTTCGAGATACAGGGTGTGCTAGGTGTACTAGGGAGTATTTGAACGAAAATTATGAAAACAGGTGGATCGAAAGGAATGGACATCAGTCATGGCCCGCCACAACCCTATACCTAAATAGTTTAGATTTCTTTTTAAAATAACTGGGTTTTTATGACAATTTCATTGTTTTGAGGATTTCGAGAGAATCGGTAGCAGATACGACAAAACTAAATGAGACCGAAAAGTTTAGTACCTACAACAAAGCTTCTCTTTACAAATTTTCAAAATAACTCTGGTTCATCAAAAGAAGTTCTGGAGGACTAGGTACAGAGGACAGTGATCACTCTTTATATTTGCAACCGAAATTGACATGTCACATGTTGAACTCCAAATCCTAATATGTATGCCAAATTTCAAATTTCAGTTGAAAATTAGGTGAAATGCAGATTGTATAAGAAAAAAAAATTAAAGAATTCAAACTTTCAAGATTAAGACATTTTCCTTGAAATTAAGAAAAGAATCTATTTTTTCATGTTTTCTCATTACAATATCATTAATAAACGAATATTTTCCTATTGAAAGTATTTTCTGGTGGTTTTAAGTTTTGGCCAATTGAAATTAATGTCACTTTCAGAGTACACAAAATACCTAAAAGGACCCCGCACTTTTACTATGGGAAATGGCGTTCCGTCAAATTTTCTAAAATTTTGGTATAATGTAGTACTCGACATACTGATCAAAAGTGTCCATGGCCCCAACTCAATCCTATGACTAGTTTTTGAGAAACAGGGCGTTGAAGTAGAGAATTACCCACTTTTACTACGCCCGTATCTCGGAACAGAATCGAATGAACTTCAATTTTTCTCAAGAAACATTTCATCACATCCCCAAGGAGCAAGCATATAGAGGAATATGACCGAAAATCGTTACGAATACAGGGTTATCCATAATTGAATGCATGCCCGATTTTGAAAGTATAAAATATGTCAATTCCAGAGCGAAAACGTTCGAAAAATGAACTATTACACTACATATGTTGTTGTTACATCGAAAAAGTCTGAAATACCCAGAATTTATACTGGGTGATCCATTATTATAGAAACTATTCTCAAGGAAGGTTAAATGGACACCCTGTATTTATGGGTTGATTCAAGGTGTTTGTTTAATTTTTTTAGAACATATCATCATGGACTTCAAAGAATACAGGGTGATTCAGTCATGAATTGAACTTTGAACCTCACGAAAATACCCAAAAACCACCTTTTTTTTTCATCACCCTCTATTTCAAGATTGAATCCGACGAGGTGGGAGTTTTTTTTCGCCACTGTACTTGATATGAAAACATCAATACGGCTGAGAGTTTTTATCCACTTCTTATGACCAGATTTTTTTTTATGTAATATGAAAATTATTTATTTATGTGATTCTATTCGTATTCCAGCAGAAAATCTGGTCATAGGAAGAGGATGAAAACTCTCATCCGTATTGATGTTTTCATATAAAGTACAGTGGTGGAAGAAAACTCCCACCTCGTCGGATTCAATCTTGAAATAGAGGGTGATGAAAAAAAAAGGTGGTTTTTGGGTATTTTCGTGAGGTTCAAAGTTCATTTCATGACTGAATCACCCTGTATTCTTTGAAGTCCATGACGATTTGTTCTAAAAAAATTGAACGAACACCTTGAATCAACCCATAAATACAGGGTGTCCATTTAACCTTCCTTGTGAATAGTTTCTATAATAATGGATCACCCAGTATAAATTCTGGGTATTTTAGACTTTTTCGATGTAACAACAACATATCTAGTGTAATAGTTCATTTTGCGAACGTTTTCGCTCTGGAATTGACATATTTTATACTTCGGGCATGCATTCAATTATGGATAACCCTGTATTCGTAACGATTTTTGGTCATATTCCTCTATATGCTTGCTCCTTGGGGATGTGATGAAATGTTTCTTGTGAAAAATTGAAGTTCATTCGATTCTGTTCCGAGATACGGGCGTAGTAAAAGTGGGTAATTCTCAACTTCAACGCCCTGTATCTCAAAAACTAGTCATAGGATTGAGTTGGGGCCATGGACACTTTTGATCAGTGTGTCGAGTACTACATTATACCAAAATTTTAGAAAATTTGACGGAACGCCATTTCCCGTAGTAAAAGTGCGGGGTCCTTTGTCATTTCGAATATCATAACTACCTTATTTATTATTCAATACATCAGTTCGAATTGCAAAAGTTATAAGTTTCTCAAATAGTTCTATCTATATACAATTGAATAATTTTATATTATTCAACGAGCGATAATGTAAGTCATAACACACGCAGATAAATTTTGCAGCACGAGCCATCAGCCGAGTAGTGTAATTCATCAAGTAAGTTATTATGACCATTACCGCGATTGAATATTATACTTTATCTTCGACTTCTTCACTAAAATTCAAATTAATTTGCATTTTCAAAATTGAGAACAGTTATCAAAAGCAATCTCTGTGGTCGAGAATCGAATCGTGTAGAAAACGTCAAAAATTCACGTTTTCCAAGTTTTGTATATTCAGACCCAAGGAAATGAGAAATGAATGGCGAGAACGTTACCTTGATGTCTGAAATAGAATTCCTGATCGATCTGATTTCTTTATCCATTTCGTAAGCAATTTCATTTTTCCTAATTGTATTAGAGTTATTATAACTCACGCTATTGTTATATAGATACTATTGCAGCTCAAAATCAGTTGAATAATGGATATATTATTCTATGGGAGTCACTCGCGGATACAGGGGAGACCTCGGTACAATATTCCCTTTAAGTAAGTAGTTCAATCGATTCCTGAAATTGAAAAAAAAAATCTTTTTAAGTCTTTAACTCCTATAATGTTGGTAGAAAATTTCAATCAATTCCTGGCCCCCCTGAAAAAATTAATGGACCCCTCCTGAAAAACCGTCTAGATAAGCCAGTATTGGGAGTAGATGAAATAATAGTATGATCCTATATACGGTATTATATTAATATTCAATTTGATTTAATTCTTTTATTGTAAGTAGGTACGATAAAACAATTCAATTTCATTCCAAAATGTGATTAATTTAAGATTTTTTAAGTTTATCAAATGGTTTCATTAAAAATGGGCTCTTTTATTGTGAAAATAACCAAAGTATTCATGGTGGCTCATTTGAGCTACAAAAAAATTGATTTTTGGCGAAAACGGTTCATCAAAATTACGTTTTTCACTAACCGTTGTAAAAAGGCTTCTAAGACATTTCAAATGAATGAGGTATCAATCAATCCCAATTCAATTTTGAGGGGTTAAAGCTGCCCCTTTTAGGGGTTTGCTCCTTCGAGCCTCGAATATACGTCAAAAGATATCCCCCAGACAAAATCATCCGACGTGTTTCGGGAAATATTTCCAATCACTATGGGCTAAGAAATATACGGGGTGGCTCGTCTAAGATGGAACACCCTGTACATAATTCTATGGAAAACTTACAAATTTCGCGAAATGTATGTGGTCACCTCAAATTCAAAAGAATCGTTTCACATCTGGAAATAGGTAACTACCTATACATGATCGTAGTTTCGACTGAAACATCGACATACTCAAAAGCGTCTAAACCATCATGTAAGCACGCTTCTTTGGCGTAATCGAAATAGTAGCAGTTAATGATCATACATCTTCTTCGAAACTCGGCAAGAAACATATAATGACACAACTAACGAGTGTTTCCGTTCGATAAGAATATGACCTCCACCTAAATCCAAATTACGTAAATTGTTTTGTAATTCATCGCAAAAATGAATATACCTATTCGGTGAATCTATCACATACATTCTGGATGTCCTCAATGTTTAGTTAGCGCAATAATAAACCTTTAGACGATGCAGTAAAGACATGTAGTCACAAATGTTTATATACCTACCTATACCTACCTATGATATTTTATGCCTAACAAGAGGATAAAAACGTTTATAACAATATTGAAGAATTAAAACTAGTTTTGAAGTGTGACTTATGTGGAATAAATTCATAAAATGAATTTTCGAAATCAAATTTCCTCGTCTAACTGATCGTTGAAATCACCAAGTAGATTCTATTTCTTACAATAAAAGTTCAATTTTTTCACTTACTTTCAAGAGAATATCGTGATCGTGAAATTTTCGAATTAGTGTTTATGGTAAATTCTCATCGTGATGCTATAGCAAATGATTATTATAAAATGAGACCTACTAGTACCTATCTATGAGTGTCTTTACACTAACCAATATTCATTGAATATCGTATTTCTTAGACCTGGAATAGTAAATATAAAATATTAAGTTCTTCATCAGAGAACCAGCATGCAAGAAAATATCTTTTGATGGAAAAACAGTTTACATCAAGACCAATTTGCAATTTTACACCTCATTCTGTGTGTAATCAGAAATAGTGTGAATGATATAAATATACTGGGTGTTTGCAATTAGTTAGCCAAGATGAAAATATAAGCACTTTCGAAATGAACACTTCTTGAATAAAATAGAAAATAATAATATTAACATGAAAAATTATGACTTATTAATTTCGTTGACTATTTTGAGAATATGATGATATTCTGCATTTATTTTCTTCTCATAAGAACGCATTTTCAAATTCATTTCATTCAAAAAAATCATGAGGCCAGTGAGATTGAAGGAAATTATTATATAAAACATTTTGTCCGCAACAAAAGTTACAGCTGTATTTGCGGTTTCAAACCCTATTTGTTTGTCACTGATTTCATTTCATTTAAGTAATTTTGTTTCATGTAAGATTTTGATTTGAAGCTTCGTTTTCGGCTTATCTCAACTTGTAGGAAGGTTTCCAGAAACATTATGCGCTCCATTTTTGCCTTAATTGATTATTGATTGGATATTTGTATAGTAATTATTCACTATGTACTTGCTATTTCTCAAATATGCCTTGAAAACTGTTGAATGAATCTAATTATTTAATGACATCGAAAAATCATATGGAAGAAAACTGATAACATGAGACAATGTCCAAATAGTTAATATCTTGAAACATCTTAAGTAGTAATAAGATTGAATCAATATTATAGGTCAAGTTAGAGCAGAACGTAGTTTTTTTTATCGTAACCTCAGTTACTTCGGAGATGAAAGAGGAAAAGTCCGCTTATTTTTTCGAATATTTTCTAAACTATGATGCATTCCAAAGATTCGAGAAGAAATTTCATTGTTGTTTCCACATATTGTGTGTTTTCATTTGTTGAGTATGACAAATAATAAAACAGGAGATGCCCCATTCAATAATAAATAGTCGAGCAATTTTCAGAATCATAAGAACTACCCTGTATTACCACAACGTTGTGACGTTCGTTGAATTTTTTTTAAAATAAACTCTTAATCAAAATGAAAAGTTCTCAGATTGAAATTCATTTACTCATTTGTGCGTGAATGTCAGAAATTAGTATTTGTTTCTTCAAATATTGTGCATTCTTCACATTACATCGTATCGGAATGTTTGCGAAACGGGTGGGACGTTTTTGCCCCAGATAATCAATTTGCACGTTATGAAAGCACTGTTTTCTGAATCTGTAGCCAGTTCATTAAATAATTTCCTACCACCATTTTGATTTTGTGGTATTAATGACGTTTTGAACAATGTTTTAATCACTATAGGTATCGCGTTTCATTGCGTATCAAAAGTGAGATTTGGATTTATTTCTGAATATAATTAACATAATACGTTGAAAAAATGGTTCATATGTGTCTTGTTTGTGGTAAATTGGACTAATTGAATCCTGATTTGAGTTTACACAGATATGTTCTACATTTCTACTCCTATCATTCTAAGTAGCAGTGGCGTAGATTCTTCGATAACAATGCAATCCTTTATATTCGCACTCATTTAAAACTGACTAAATTTTGGCTCCAATTCTCGAATTCATGAATTAGATGTTGAGTCTCCTCTTTTTATGTTATGTTTATGTTTATGTACGGTACAAATCACAACCATTTGTGACCAGAAAATAAGGATGAAATCGCATGGGATTCTATAAGGGTATGTTTCTTTCATTGGATGACTGCTAAGAGATTATCACAGCTTTCAGTTTATGGTATGAGGTATTCAAACACACAACTTTTGACTCTTTTATCTGATAATGGTAATATAACGAAAACAATTGTTGCGTTATCCGTTTTGAAAATATTGTCTTCAAATTTCATTGTTAGCTCTTGTTATACCTTCCAAAAATGGTTAAACCGTAAACCCATCATAAATAATCGTCAAATGAAACATATTTTTCAATTCATTCCAAGGAATTGTAAGTAAAAACTTCATGACCCATTGACTTTGGATTGTAATAGAAAAGAGTCCTATACCCAGCTAAAAATGACAGGTACCGATTCCTAGTAATACAAGAGACAAGCATTGATCACATTTCTCTTCTATTACTCAGAGAGCAGTTACTATGGGAATCTACATATAAAACAGTTTCTCTTTTGAGACATAATTTCTTGAAAATTGGGGTACATAAATACTAATTTTTTAACATGTAGGTAGATGAGATCGGAAGAAACATGCTTGTCTTGTATATACCCCGTTTTCGAAACATAAGCAAGCTATACATGGTGATTTCCTAGGAATATTGTTTCTCTCTCATGCTTTGAAAACGGGGTATTTATCGTTAAATAAATGTTTCTACTGATCACATCTACACAAATTTATAATATTTTGTTTATCCAGCAAATAGTGAAATATCCTGTATATTATATAATTATTCCCACAGGATATTCACTCATGATTTTGGTACAGTGAAATGAGATGTCGGTGCCCATAAAATATAAGTGGTCACATTGCTCTTCGAAAGATAAAAAGAAAAAGTAAATGAAATAATACATCGAGATGAGAATATCCCTTCTGGAATTTATGGATAAATCGAATCATTCTTCAGTTCAGAATCTTACTTTTTCGGCAACCGTCTGGGATGTACCCATTTCCCGGACGGTTTTTCTTTGAGAAAGTTGCATTTCCCGGACTAGACCGAGAAATGCCTTCACAACGGCTGATAGTTCTGATCTGTTTAATTCAAATAAGAATTGAAATGTATAATAAAGAAATGAGTCGTCCGATCCCATTGATTTGTGATTCTACACGGTTGCCGAAAAAATATATTGTACGCAACACGCCCGAAAATAGTTTTTTTGGACTCACAGACTTATTTTTGTCTATTCGTCCAAAAAAACCCTATTTTCCGGACTTGTTACGTGAATTACCATTTCATGAAACGCACTATATTATCCATTTGAAGAAATGATTTCAATTCAGATGAGGTAATATATCATAAAAACTGGAAACTGAATATTGAATTCAAATTTTGATTATTTTTCAATCCTACTGATGTCTTTTCTAATTCATCATACACGCAGTGAACTGAAATTCGTCCATAAAAAAAAATGAAGAATAGAAAAAAGAGAAACTAGGTAACACATCGAGGAAACATTCACAAATACTAAATGCTCATTTCTGAAAGAATTTGAATGGAGAAATTCACCAGAAATATGAGCAAAAAAATGTTCCATGGTGCATTTCATATAGAATTCATATTTTCTCTGGGCAGTCGAATCTGAATTAAATTAATAAATTTTCAAAAACTGAATAATATTGATGAGAATCAAAGCACATTAATTCTGATTTCACCCAAAAATATAACGAATACTTTTGCAGTTTTTTTCTTCCAGGAAATAATGGCCCATGCGATTCAGATAACCTACCAGCAACGAAGACAAATGAAGCGTATCCGCGAATCAATCAAACGTCTAATACGCCGTTTCCACGAGGTCGTCTCATCAAATGCACGATGGCTCCGCACATACGATTCCGATCATCAATATTTCACCCCTCCATGACCCTCCCCCCCTATATGAGTACGATCTTCGGACAGGTAGAGAATCCCCTCTTAGGGTACGGATCTCTACGGAGGAGTTCCTTACTCATTCGATGCAAGTTCCTTAAAGGTACATCTTCACCTAGAGGCTGTTTGACATTTTGGTCGATTGCGAGTTGACATCAGCTGATACCTTTTAGTTGACGTTTGACCCCGAACTGATTCGGTGCTTTCGAGTGATTGAGTGCGATCTTGGATTATCCGATACAGTGAAAGTGTTTGACGTCCAATTTTTGGTGCTATAATAAAGGATTTTTTTGGATTTCCCGTCATCTTCCACAATATGTGAATGAGTGTTTATTGACCAGTGCGTTGATCAGTGAAGGACTGAATTCTCACAACTGTACCACCTGAATATTGAACAATTTCAAGGTAAGTGATTTTTTGATAATGTTCCGTGTCTCGGTTCCGGGAGATTCCAACATGCGACCAAGCGCGAAACTCGACGCGTCGGATAAATTCGATTAAGATCATCCAGAATATGTGGTTAAATTGTGCGCTTCATTCGTAATTGCTTCATTGTGGAAAGAACCTCTTATTAGAAGGGATTTTTTGCATTATTTCCTCACAATAATTACGACTCATGTTATTTATATTGTGGTCTTCGAAACAAAATCGAAAATAGATAGAACATTTCGATTTAATCATGTGAATCTCTGTGTTTCACTTAGTTTATTTTTGTTTGAGACTTGTCATTCAGTACCTACATTATTTCTTAACCCAACTACATTGTTTACATCAGGCAATTCTAATTATATTGTCCAACAAAAAACAAAACTTTCTGTACGTAATCGATTTAAATGCGGTAACGTTCCAATCGAAATCAGACTGTGGAAATTAACAAATGACGATCAATTTTCAAACAGAGATGAAAAAACTAAAAGCTGGCAATTATGACTCGATTATCCTCATAAAAATGAGATGTTTTGGGCTATGAATTCGTCCTATCTGTGGCAGTTGTGTTTTGTCAATTTAATCTACGTCAAACGCAAAGTACCGGCATATATGGCGTTTAATTAGGTACCTACCTCCTTCAGTTTTGATTGACTAGAAGGCTCTTTTAGGAGGCGATGGAAATACGTTGTGCCTATTATCTAGGTATACTTGTGATATTCAACAGTTGTTTTTTTTCTGGACTGAAAATTAATGCCAATCAAACTTGTAGAGTGCATATAGCTTCGAAATTATTAATAATCAAAAATACAAATAGAGATCAAAAGCTGTGTTATTGAAACGAAAGAACCTACATGGTAACCCCACAAAGAACTATCGAGAGAAAATAATTTCTCAGAATATTTTCAATAGAATGTGGTCAATGATACCAAATGCTTGAAAGCTACACCACATATTATTATTCAATAATTTATAAAATGTGAATAATTATTTCTTATTGTTTTATTCGTAAACATCAAAAAAGAATTAGACCTTCTCAAATAACAATTACTACATGAAGACATTATTTGAATGTACGTAATGTTGTGTATCTTCCTATCGATTTTAGCATCGTTTAAATTGACAATGAATTTCTTTATATTTTTTCCTGTTCTCTGATGAATTTTCCGACATTACAATCAAACTTAGCACTATGGTGTGTTCCTCAAGAAAAAAAAAGTTCAGGTCACAATAGGGAAATTTCCTGTTTCTCACAGGCTCCTGTGGCCTTACTCCCTAAATAAATAGAATATGGACACATTTGATCTTCATCATGAAAATTAGAAGAACCGCGAAAACCTAATTTCTGAACCCATTCAAAATAAAATAAATCAAAATCCATATGATTATGAGCTATCCATATTATTCAATGGTCTGAAAGTAAAGAAAACAATGAATAATATCCCTCTAAATTCATAACAATTTGAAAAGTAATTAAATAGCATATGAGTGAAAAGAAAAATATCATAAAATTCCAGTCTGATAACATCAATCTGACGCGAACAACCATATCATACAGAAAACTAGGTGGTCTCATCTCGACCTGTTAAAATCCAAGACAGTTTATTACCATTGCTGAAGATCTCGCCCAAATCGGCTCTAAATCTGAGATTCTATGGTGCGGTGTGTCCGGACCAAATAAAATACTGCCAGGAGTGTAACTTCCAATTTGTAGATGTAATCTATCAGATAAATCTTTCGGAAACATATTTCGAACACGTCCTGGGCCATTTATCATTATGGGATCGATAAATAGGCTTAATTAGCTAGATTGAATATCTTCCGACCACTGAAAGTTGGTGATAGGATAATATTCGATGAAAAAAGGTTTTTATATTGATATCGTCGATTAAAATATAAAAGTTTTTTATTCTTCTTATAACTTAAAATTTTATTATTAAATTCGGCTCCAGCATTATGCACTGTAGAAAATAGGGGTAAAATTACAAAACTCACTTAAAATTCACACAACTTTCCAAAAATTTCACAAGAATACTCAAAGCTCCACATAGATTCACATATTTTCACAAAGAATCATAAAACTTCATGATATGGATTGATTGTGAATTTACGAATAAGGATGTAAAATTTCAATCTGAATATAATTTCACCATGATTTTTACTGTAAATACTTCTTCCACCAGACTTATTATATGCTTTTCTAGCAAGTGGAAATCCACTCTTCATGTTCATTTTGAAATTTACTTTGATAATTGACACTCTGAGATTTCAGTTTGCATGAAATCAATGTCGACATGAAGAGTTTCCAAATAGGTTGAACATAAAATATAAATAATTTTACAATTTTTTTGCAGTTAGGTCTCTTTTTAGCTCAAATACTGATTTAACTATTATTACCTACATATTCATTTGATGAACAACAATTCTGCAACTAAGTGGTTGATACAAGTTTAGTCTCTTTCGAAGATATTAATTTTAACAAGTGCTGTATCTTACATCCCATCAGTTGGATCAATGGATCCTTCAAAAATGTGAACTAACCATTCATCGAAGGTTTTTACAATCCGCTTTTTTAACCAATGTCGATGTACGTCTTCAAAAACAATAGGTAGGGTAGTTCTCGAAAAAATTTTGATTTTGTTAGGTTAATTCGAATCTAAGGCTTTCAAGCTATGAGCAATTCAGCAAAATAATTTTTATATGACCAAAATAGTTCATGATAGATAGAAGTCGGTTGTTTTGAATTTTTATATTCTTAATTTCTGATTATATCGTTTCAACTGTAGGTATATCTAGCGTGAATACGTATCTCAATGAAACATTTCCTCATTCAATTGTATTACATAAATTCCACTCGATTTCGATTGTTTCCTCTAAAAATACGATAAATCCACACAAATCCTCTCATTCCGCAACGGGAACGCGATAATCGACTCGTGGATAATGGCTGTCATAAGTCAATCATCACTTTTTTGAAAAGAACAGAAAGACTGACAGTGGTCAATAAATTACGATCTCCCCAAGATGTTTATCTCTGTGACGTTATAATGCGGTTTGACCATTCCAGCGGGGGGCCCAAAATCCCAGTTAATGTAACAAGGGTTGCTCCACCACAACACAGAGGGAGGTACAAAAGGGCTAGTAATACTCCGTGAAATCCGTCACTACCGAGTTTGAGAGCCTAAGGCTAATCCGTTCTGAATGGTTCCTCAACAGTCAAATTTTAGTTCAGAGGTGGAGTTTGGGGACGGGCCAGATTCTCTGCAAAAAGGGATGAGGTCCCAATGGAATTCAGCAACTTTATTTTCTCAGAATTATTGGTTTTGAATTTGAGTTCTCAGCACTAAGGGAAAGATAATTGAAATGATTTGAAATTTACCTGAACCGCAATCGTTATTTGTGTAACAAGTGCAGACAACGTAATTTGTAGCAGGGTGCTTGGAGATGAGATAAAGCTATTTGCACATGTTTTGCACAGCATTTCAACAATCATAAATTAGATTCTTCCTCACAATCCGAAATCGACAATTTTAACATCTTCACAGACAAATATTGAAATTCAGACTGACAACTGGAAATTCATTACGGAAATTGTAAATGTCAAAGGAAATCTATAAATAAGAATGACTATTTCCCTCGTCTCAATTTCCACCAATCAGAAACACGCAATTTTGAATCACAACTGGTTTCTAGATGGAAAAACTGTGTGGCAGCAGCTGTTAGCCGTTTTTTCGGGTTTACCCGCTGCAAAACTTGACAGTTGTTTTCAACGAAAATTAATAATACATACATAATGCATCCAGAATGATCTGTTACTCATGAAATAGTCTTGTCAAATACCATTCGGGCCTCTAATTTTTACTGAAAATTGTTTCGTAATTAATATCATAAGGACATCCAATTTTTCCGAAAAAAATCGGAAAAACACGTTGCTAAGTAATATTTCAACAAGGAGCATGAGTGCTGGTGGCAACAAAAATCCGAGTCGAAGACGAGGATTTTTGCAACTGCACGAATGCTTTTTGTTAGAAAATATTACTTTGCATTGTGTTCTTTCGATTTTTTTCACAGGAAAAATTAGATGCCCTAATGGTATTTGACAAGACTATTTCATGAGTAACAGATCATTCTGGATGCATTATATATGTATTATTAATTTTCGTTCCAAACAACTGTCAAGTTTTGCCGCGGGTAAACACGAAAAAACTGCTAACAGCTGCTGCCATACAGTTTTTCCATCTAGAAACCATTTGTGATTCAAAATTGCGTGTTTCTGATCAAATCAAGACGAGGAAAATAATCTTTAAAATATCAAACACGGAACATATTTTCATGTAATCTTCGAATCATAAAGTATTCTGTTTCTGTTTACTTTTCGCACTGGTGAAAAAAATTAAACTTTTGACACTGCACTGGATAATGCTAAAAGTTGTAACTTTTTGCTAAAAGTAGTAACTTCTTTATTCATTCATTGATTTTCTAAAACAAGCTACTTAGACATCGGCAACTTTTGAGAAATACCTCTACTGATCGATCAAATTGACGAATTTTTCTGCCTTTTCGAAAATCTCTTTTTTCTTCTAACTATTTTCTTCTATAGATCAGCAAGCATTGAAAAAATGTGTTTGTCTGTCTGTCTTTCCGTGCCGATCTTCGGAATGGCTCAATTGTAACGCATTCATGGATTGCCTGAATAAATGGTATCTAAAAGTGAATTTTTGGTTCACTTCAAACAAGTCAAGGAAAACCTCCACGTCCTGGAAGTTTTGTATGTGCGATTTTCGATACGTGTAATATCAACATCATCAAGCTCTTTGATTCGAATTAATCTCAAGACTTTTTAATCCTTCAGAAAGTTCAAAATTAAATTTTTCACAACGTTTATCAGTTGTCCCAACATTTTCCAATAGAGAACCCAAATATGGAATGAAAATATTTCGAATTCGAATCGAAATACTGTTTCTTTAGAGTTGGTCCAAATTATCGACCAAATCAAAAAAATTAATTATAGTAAAAAGATTATTGCATAGAGAAATCTATGTTTATCACGCTATTCAGCGCCTTAACGAGAGCCTCCATGACCAAAACTACGTCGGATCTATCTAGTCGAGAACATTATCGATTTTAAAAGGCACAATTTCTTACTTTCTACAACTTGGGCAACACATGCGTGGGCGTCAATAAACCGGTGACTTACGAATATTCCCACGTCTAATGATCCGTTGAATAATAACAATCTCCGGATAATTCGGCACCTCTATTGAATATTCAGGGTAATCATGATTTGTTACTGCCATATACTTAGGCCGGTTCAGCCTTACCTCTATAATTTTTCGGAGATAGTACCTACATACTAACAGCGATTTTTAATTTCGTGAAATATTTTATTGGGGATATTAAATTTAATTGATGAACCATGTAATTTCCATTCCGAATCGTTCAATGGAAGTTGGCTTCGTTTATCAGCGATCAATCACTGAATAGTCTTCAGATATCTTGGAAATTTCACAATATGATCGCGCAGAAGGACCTTGATTAGTCAACAGACAATAAACAACACAATTTTAACATTTACGCTGTTCTACAAGGTGATTTTAGAGTTGGTATACTTCGCATGTATAATTTATAATTTTTAAATCATATCGATGAGGAGGATAAGGATATAATGAAGAAGATATCAAATAATGATTTCATTACGATTCATCACTAATATTTTTCATTGATGACAGCTTCAAGCTGTTGATGTTGCCACTATTGGACGAATATTCGCCTTCAGACCTTCAGAAAAGAAAGAGTCCCGCTTCCACTTCTCTAATACCAAATTCAACATTTTTGGCGCGATTTCAGGAGAAGATCTAAGTTGAAAACCCATTAGTGTCTTCTATCGACTGAAAAACTAGTGCGATGCAAAACACAAAACAGATTCTTTGTTCGACATCTTTGAGAATCACAAAACATTCAATAGAGCACTGTCAAATGAAAACTCCACACGAGTATAAAAAAATAATGACAAAAAGAATAGTGACAAAAAGAATATCAATTGCTATGATCAATTCTCGTTGCGTTCTTGAGTGTATGTACACCCATTTTGCTTATTGCAAATTTGCGTTTTCAAAACAAGGAAAGGTGAAATGATTCAAGTGCTATTCCATCCATCGCATATGACACCGATTGAATAGATGGATTAATCGATAGCAAGTCATCTAATAAAGATTTATAATTAGAGTTTTTTCCTCGAGTAATGGGTTCCTGCATTGAACGACGAATAACGTGCAATGAAAACGAATAAATACTTTTATGTGATTCCTATTGAATGGTACCCGAACTTACATGTTTCATCAATTAATTTTAATTGCTCGAACTTGATACTAGTGTATCGTGATTCAAACCTGATAGGAGTTATAAACTATTAAGTTTAACTTTGATTCATTGCGCTAGCTTACGTGGGCTTTTATTAGGTTTTGATGAATGGCGATTTTATTCGTTTTCGAAAAGGTATCGTGCTGTTTTTCCTGAAATATACATTCATTGAATTCGTTTCTAATGAAGTAATTGGCCAATTATTCATTGTATGGCGTGAATTTTCAGACACCTACGTTGGGATTGATAAACTTCACCTTGTGCGTTATCCCAAAAGTGAACTTTTAGTTGAATAATATAATAATGTATCAATTTTCACGAAGACTCAAGACATCATCGGCGGCTCGTGGTCATTCGTAAGCCTCTTCTTCTCGGATTGAAGTCAATTATTTTTAGTCAGTTAATTCTATATTTTACAAATTATTGAAGATGCTATGCTTTGAGATATATCTTCATTGTCAAATATTTTCAAACGCATATGTTATTGTCCAGCAAGAATCAACAAAAATAATAAACAGGACCATCAAAATTTCATTATACAGGGTTTTCCAATAAGAAGGTTATTTTGACATTAGGAAAAATGCCATTGTTTTAGATAAATGATCGAATGTTTATTTCATTATAAAAAAAGGTATGCCGTTAATAAAGGAAAATAACATCAGCCAAATGACCACCAAGAGCACGACTACAGGACCATATCCTTTTCATAAAATTTTCCATAACCAAATCGCAAAGTGACTGCCCTATGTCCTCGATAGCCTCACGAACTCCATCTTTTAGATCTTGAATCGACGTTGGGCTCTTGGCGTAGACCTTCTCTTTCACATGGCCCCAAAGGAAGAAGTTGCAAGGTGCGAAATCACAAGATCTCGGTGGCTAATTGTGATCACCTCTTCGAGAGATAACACGGTCCGGAAACTTTTCCCGTGAAATATCAATGGTTATTGGTTTCGTTGCTTGTGTGGCACGTAGCGCGGTCTTGTTGAGAGTAAACGTTGTCCAGATCAATACCGTCCAATTCCGGCCATAAAAAATCATTAATAATCTCCCGGTAGCGCAATTCATTCATCGTAACTGTTGCTCCACCCTCATTCTCGAGAAAGTTAGGTCCAATGATCCCGTCGGGCCATAAACCTCACCAAACATTCTCACGTTGAGGATAGAGAGGCTTTTCAACAATAACTCTTGGCTTTTCCGAGTCCCAGATGCGACAATTTTGCTTGTTGACGAAGCCACCGAGGTGGAAATGGGCTTCATTACTCAAGATGATTTTTCGATGGAATTTCAAATCATATTCATGCATTTCAAGGACCCACTCAGACACGACATAAAAGATCATCGAGTGACGGTGTGTCATTTTCAATCTTGATTTTAACCTATAGGAATAAAGACTAAAATTCATTCGAAAAGCTCTAATTTGGCACTCGTAGATACAATAAAAGGCATAATATACTCCATTCACTTTTATTGAGTATCCCGGTTGGCCATGACATTCTGACACATTTCACCGTGTTTTTTTTTTTGAAAATGTTAGGTTATAGTCAATTTCCAGTCAGATAACTACGCAACGTTGTCTTATCTACATAGAGGTCGTAGTAATTACGGATTTATCAAAATGTTAATTACTTTGGGAAAAGAATGAATTTGAGAAAATATAATTGTGAATTCAATAATTCCATAGACCTGGCGAAAGTTGCAGAAACTTTTTTCTCTATTTCAGTATCGTAATGAGATCATTCTATATTATACTAAAACGGTAACTCTGTGGTCCGGCCTGTCGAAAAAGTGGGTCCAGAAGAATCTTAAAATCGCAGCGAAGCCGCGATACAGGAGAAAAATTTTTACACGGTCGGAAAGAAGAATGATCGATTCGTACGTGGGCGAAATTTCGATCCTCTAGGCGATGTAGAAGTATTTTAAAAAAATTCGCGAAAATCGCGAAAAAATTCGGCAAAAAGGGCAATTTTAAACTCGACTATTCCACTCATTCCATTTTTAGTGAGGACTTTTCCTTAGCAACACTTGTTTTTCATCGATAAAACATGGTAACGGGCAAAATCAACAACTTGGTTTTTCAGCGACAAAATTTTTGACGTTTCTCAAATTCATAGATAGCTTCGGGAATGAATAGCATAGAGAAAACAAACAACGTTTAGTTGATCTATGATGAATACTTATTTGTCAAATAGCGCAATACAAGCCCAATGTGACCATCTTCAGACACATTTTCTCGAGAAATAGTCATGTCGAATACCACTCGAGATGAAATTTAAGCAGGTAAAATTTCTCTCTTGTAATATTCAAGTTTGTTGCTTCTCGGCAATTTCGCTCATGACATTTTTCCAAAATCACTCGCCTGACGGCTCGTGATTTTGATACAAATGTCATTCGCGAAATTGCCGAAAGCAACAAACTTTCATTTTACAATCGAGAAATTTTGCCGGCAAAATTTCATCTCTAGTGGTATTATATATGATAAAACCTTTTCCGCAGATACCCTGACCGTGATGTAAATATACGGATCTAAAGAGGAAGAGTCAACGCAAAATAGCTTGGTATTCATATTTTCCATAATTTCCCCATTTCTTCAGGAAAACTGATCAAAGTTTCTCCTATAAAATCACCCGATCTGCAGAGATCACAAAGAACTATTTGACATTGTAGCTGTAAGCTTTCAGAGTTTGGCCACAGCCTTCTATAGAGAAAGCCCAGAACACAATCTGACAACTGCGCTTAGATTCCGCGACCGGAGGCCTACCGATAAGGATAACTGCTTAAAAGGTAGATCTGCTGGCCCATACTAGTTACAGTACTAAACACAGTGCTGTATGAACTCATTACAGAACTGTTTTCAGTTATATTTTTCGTTTCGTGGTTGTCAACAATGACTACCGATCCTATCAATTTTCAACACACGTCAATTTGGAAATGTCAATTTCGTAACAGTCACCAACTGCCAAGATACAACACAAAAGTCACCAGGATGTGTAATCTGAATTTTTCACTGAATTTCAACAGTATTTCACTAAATTTGACAGAATGCAATTCCAAGACTCATGCGTTCGAAAACTCGCTCCTTCGTCGCTCGTTTTCGAATTTCGCATTCGTATTGGAATAAGAGCCCATTCTGCAACTAGTTTTAGAATGTTCTATTCTCTGTTAATACTGGAAATATTTCAGGTACATAAATATGGTTGAATGAGTCAGTTATACAATTTTCTTTGTACGGAAATCGAGAATCGAGTGTCGAAATTTTATTGAAAAATAATTGTCAGAATAGTCCGTTATTTTGTGATAGTTCATTCGAAAAAACAATGAAAGTGCTCGAATAACCCAACAGAAAAACTTCTTAACGAACAGACAGACCTATGGAATTTCCCACTTTTCGAAATTCTGAACAAATAAGCCTACAGAAGACATTTAAATACCTTTCTGCACAACCTGAAATACTCCAGTATGAGAATGGAGTAGTACAACGAAACCTGCGTTACCTTAAAAGAACTCCATTTACAAAGTTAAAGAACAGTTATAAGAAATTAGCATTGGCAACGTCTCTGAGAATTATTTTGACATTGCCGATTCACGAGTGCCAACCTGCGTCAGTTTCAAGTAAAAAAACTAGATAAACCTCAATCTGGGCCAACCGGGATACTTGATAAAAGTAAATGGAGTATACCTACTAATGATTCCTCAGCGTGTCCTGCGGAGGATCATTGCTAGAAATCGCTTATCAAAAATAACATGAAAGAAGTCATAACATAATTCAGCGCAACCATTGCGATGAACCTCAACGGGGTACATCATTATGCGAGTACACTCCGCTCCGCTAAACGAGTTTTTAGGTAATTAAAATATACGTTCCCAAGAGGAAGATATTGTACATAATTAAATGTCTAAATTTATCCAATAGATGTGAAGGTAGGAATTGACATTTAGAAATGCCAGCCACACTAACGACACGAAATATGATCACGATTGAATGGGTTTTTAAACTAATCCACAATAATTATTCTAGTTCTGGTCTGATGATGATACGGCGGCACAGGATAACATTTAAATCAGCCAACGCTTCGTTCGTACCTTATTGACAGGGATACTCGCCTTGGTATGGATGTTAGATCAGTTGCGAAATTACATGTTGATTTTCGCCGCGGGTGATCGATTTTTATCATATCTCTTTATGATGGGATAAGTATACTCAATTTATTTCTATCTGCGCAAAATGCTGCAGGAAGTGTGGAATTGAGCTCCGACACTATGTTCGCATCAGTTTTCATAATGTCATGGTACCGTCATTTTAGGGCTTCGTATCGTATAGGCCTGTGTACGTTACTTGGGGAATGAATGAAAATTCATAGAGCACATGAGTGTGTGAGGTATCTTTGGAAAGGTTTTCAAAAATGATGATTTTCAACAACATTTCCATAGAAAAGGGAAACTGTACTGAGTATCAACCTCACAAAATTGACCATTCTCTTGGTAGAGATAAGATAATACTTGTGTCAATTCATCAAATGACTACCAAGGTCAATGAATAATATAATAAGTGTTCTCAGTCACTTTCTGGGATGCTGTCTTCCACTTTTGCTTGAATTCCTCTAATGTTTTCGATGATTTCTTAGTCTTCTTCAATTTTTTTTACCAGGGCCCAATATCTTTCGATTGGCCTGAGTTCAGGGCAATTTGATGTATTGGCCTTTTTGGGAACAAAATCCACCTCATTAGCTTCGTACCATTCCTTGGTGGCCTTGCTGTAGTGGCATGAAGCTAAATCTGGCCAAAATACTGTTGACACATCGTGCTCACGTAAAAATGGTAAAAGTCGCTTCTTCAAGCATTTCTCGATGTATATCTTCGAGTCAACAGAGCCTTGGCCAACGAAAAATTTGCTCCTTTTCCAACAAGTGCAAATTGCTTGCCAAACCAGGAATTTTTTATGAACCTTTGCTTTTTTCCACACGCGAAATTGTTCGTTAACATTTCCACGAGAATCTGCAGGAAAAAATTCCTGACCAGGAAGTTGCGAGAAATCAGCCAAGACATAGGTTTCGTCGTCCATCACGCAACAGGAAAATTTTTTTTAAGAAATCTTTTTTTATTAATTTGCTCTTGATTTCGCTTCTTGATTCTTCACAGCGTTCCTGTCTAGCACTTTGTGCACTTTGTATGTTCTAAGCCCACAACTCGACTTGATTTTCTGAACGGTTGACTGCGAACAACCCACTATTTGGGCCACTTTCCGTCGTGAAAGGTTAGGATTATTCTGAAAAAGGCCGATGGCTTTCTTCACTTTTTTTGGGCTATGAAATCCCTTCTTCCTCCCGGTTCCTTCCTTGCGGTTAATTGTAAGATCTTCGTTGAAGCGCTTAACAACTCTTGATACCGTTTCCGGACGAACGCGATTCTTTTGAAGTTCCATTTTCGATTATTTCGAAAAAGTTTCAATATAAATTCAAGTGTTTTCACTTCGCTTGACATTTTGCGTCAGAGAATTGGAATATCTAAGAAGTAAATGTTCCACATGTTTCTGACGTTCATAACAAAGCCAACTATAATCAAATTTTGATTTTTTCTCAATTGGCTCGAGAGATATAGGCGTTTTTGTGATAGCGAATTTATTCTCGTTCAGTCCTTAGTCGAGAGTTTTCTTATCTTGCTACACAATTTTTTTTTGATCTAAAAAATGTATCATTATGTCGCTATTCAGATGAAAATTACAAGAGAAAAAAATTTGTCTTGCTTTTCGATAAGTAGGCTGGCGGTACTATAGCGTCCAGAGCCTTTCTAAGGGCTGCAATAGTGAATCGACATACCTTTAACCAGTTTAACCTGTTAGGGTTTGCGAATGGAAATTAAGAAGTTTCTACACCAATCATTACTCCACCGTAAAACATTACAGTACCTCCTTTATATTTCGTGATAGGTTTGGCAGCACCAAGTCTAGTTCGTCTCCCTCTGCCTCTTAAATTGTGAATTCTCCAGTTATCGGATATAGGCCGATTCTGGTTTAATTGGAGACATTTTTCCAATCTTCACTGGTCCAATTTTCATCCTGCTTACACCAATTTAAACGGATTTTGCCTTGGAATTTTTGGAACCCGTGACAGTCTTCTGCTGAATAACTCCCAAGCGCGTAGTCTTCTGCTGATAGTTTCAGCAGAAACAAAAACTTGCAGCTTTAAGAAGTTACCTTTGAAGTTCTGGATAGGATGTTGTGGAATTCCTTCTTGCAATTTTAACTACAAAGCGATCTTATCCTGCCCTTCGGTATAGTTACTTTTCTACGAAACCTTATGTTACCTCCACTGTTCTTGCAATGTAGGTAGGTACATGTCTTTTTTGACAAAACTTATCGGATAAAATTAGGAATAATTCGAGAACTACGCGTTCTATGCAAATAACTTGAGGATACTTCATTTAGCAAAAAATCGATTTTTTCAAATATATGAGCCGTTTATCATTTTCACGTAATTTTATAGTATTTTTCTATACCCAATACCTTTTAAACAAAGATCATAATTATGAATTATTTGAAACCGAATTTAGAAAAATGTTAGATGAAAAAGTGTTGTTGAAATCTTTGTGCCAGATCTACGACCACGATAGGCCTCCAAGGCTTAGGAAGTGGAGGAACTACAAAAGCCAAGACGGTATAAATTGAGATAAACTAAAACAACACAGTCGGAAACGAGAAGCATACACACAACCAAACTTTTATGGAATCACCCAGTAATAAGATGAAATATTATTCTGATATCTTTTTCGTTAGAAGCAAATAAAAAGTGCATGTGTTTACTCACAAAAACAGTTAGGTTCATAAGCACTTGATAAGATTTGGCTTTGCAGTGTCGATTTTACCATTTCGTTCGAACGTCGCAGTGAATTTATATTTTGTTTTTTTGCGAAGTTTAAAAAAAAATGCCTTATGTGGGGTTATCGGAAGTCCAGAGAGGAAGAATTATTACTATGGCAGAACAAGGTATGTCACAAAGACAGATTGCAAGAACGGTGGGGGTTACTTACACAAGGGGTTGTTTCAAAAACCTATGCAAGGTTTCTGGAGTTAGGAACCCTAAAGAATAGGCCGAGCAGAAGTCGTGGAAGAGTAACTACAGACAGGCAGGATCGCTTTTTAGCCCAAACAGCAAGAAGAAATCCCGCAGTATCTCATTCAGAGCTTCAAAGGCAATTTTTGCAAGCTACAGGTGTTAGTGTTTCTGTCGAAACTATCAGAAAAAGACTTCGCGCTCGGGAATTATTCAAGAGAAGAGCGTTAAGAGTTCCAGAACTATCAAGGCAAAATAAAGTTGACCGTTTTAATTGGTGTTTAGAGCATGAAAATTGGACTATTGAAGATTGGAAAAATGTCTTATTTTCGGATGAGACCAGAATTGGCCTACGATCAGACGACCGGCGTGTTCGCATTTTAAGAGGTAGAGGAAGGCAAGCTAGGCTCCAAGCTGCAAGACCGATCCCTAAATACAAAGGAGGTACTGTAATGTTTTGGGGCGGAATTATGTTTGGTGAGAAAACTCCTTTAATTCCCATTAGACAATCTCTGACAGGGCCTAGGTATGTTGATCTAGTGCTACAACCTGTAGTGAGGCTCTGGCGAGGTGCTTTTGGAGATTATTTCCTATTTATAATGCAACTCCACATACCAGCAGAGTTGCAAAAAAAATTTTCGAAACAGAAGGTGTGACTGTTTTAGAGTGGCCTTCTTGTTCACCGGACCTTAATCCTATCGAGCACTTGTGGGATAGGATCAAAAGAAAAATTAGAGCTCGTCAAAATAATCCTGGTAACGCAGAGCAACTTATACAAGCGGCTTTAGAGGAAAGGGCAAATGTTACAGAAGAAGAAATTAACAACTTAATAGAAAGCATGCCTCGTCGAATTCAAGCTTGTATCAATGCCAGGGGTGGTAATACTGATTATTGATTAGTTAAAATTGTTTTATTTGTCGTTCAATTCTCAGTTACATAAAAATTATTTCTAGAGAAATTTACACTTTTAATTTTCTGTCCTATTATAAAAATAATCTTTTAATAATTTATATTATTTTTGTGATAAACTTGTTTTGGGAAAACTGCTCTTCACTTTTCAGCGACTTTTTTTTAATTAAAATTCGTTTTTTCCAAATAACAGGGTGATTCCATATAAGTTTGGTTGTGTGTATTCCTTCAAAGCTCTAACTAAATTTATATGAATGTGAGTTGCGATTTCTGTTTTGGCCATCATCTTTGAAGAATTACCAAAACATTGAAAAACTTAATTAACAGCTGGTCTAAATTATTTAACAGAGTGACCCGAACATCTATGGGAATTAATATGGAAATTTATGTCCAATTCCGTAGAAGTAAAGGGTCAACTTCCATTTCAACATATGATTCGGCATTCCCCTGTGATTAGCCACACGCTTAGCGCCAAATGAAAGATATTTAACGCATCAACACGTCAATTAGCAATTCTCACAAGTCGAGAGCGCGTTTCTTCGAATCGAAATGGTAAATGGGTCGAACCATATCGACTTATCGGAAGAGATGGAATTGAATGTAAGATAAACACCTAAAAGGACCTTTACTCATAGATTAGGCCATTATAGATTTGTGTACATCGGATAGTCAATGAAAATAATATGTTATAATCTTCATACCGTCTTTGTCGGTATGCACCATACGTTCTCATAATATTTATCTATTAAACCTAACTGTATCCCATAGAGGCACGAAGGTGGACGCCTCGTATGAAGTTAGACGTTAATTCCAAAAATCTGGTTACGGTCTTGCGAATAAGCCCTTTAATTAGGAAAGTCAAGCCGCCTCATCGTCTAGGTAGATCACGACGTTACCACCTACCTTATAATGGGAAGATTAAAACGCAAAGATGTTGAGATCGCGGGCTTTCTCAAACGAAGAGGTGTTGAATTGAGGCTTCACTCCGTGGAGGAGGAACCGTTTAGTGGTCTGTTGCGAGTCCGATACAACCCATCAATCATAGCACACCTGATATTCTGATCTAGATCTCTTTGTAGTCGCCGCTTATCCGTTCCCCGCTTTCGACTATCGAAAAGTTCCATGAGTATTCGGAATTCTCGAGGAATCTCGACTACGCAGATTATTTGATGACATTCTCCGAGCATTTTTCAGTTGGTTTACAGGAAGAAATACATAGCTGTCCTCTCGAAGTGAGCTTTGATTTATTCACTTCGTATTCTTCGACTTTTTCGAGTAGTTTCGGTTTTTTTCACTCACCATCTACTAGTTCGATAAGTTTCCTCATGAGGACTAATTTTTCAATGAATAGAATGAAAATTATCAGAGATAAAAGCAATTCAGTTTTGAATTCGACATCATTCCTAGGTCCAAGGGTCCTAAGGAACTGAAATCAATTAACCGAGTTTTCGCGATAAATCAGGTATAATTTCATCAACTGATCACTGCGTGCTGCACACAGCGATCGCTGTTAAATTTCACGTCTTTAGTTCCCTTTTGTTTTGCGTTTAGTTTTTCTGATGTCCTGTCATTTTTAAACTCGAAAAACCGTAATCAATCACCAGAATACGAAGATTCCATTTTTCAATTCAAAATGACCAATTGGAAAAGAATTTGGCAGCTTCAAAAAAAAATGAAATTGTCCATGAACCCTGATCTATTGTTACAGAAATAGTGTCAGAATTTTGTTTTCAGCATGTATACGTCTTTGGCCAAATTACCGCAAAATTTATCAGAGTTATCAGAAAACCAGAAGAATTTCGGAACTCCTAGTCGAATTTTGCCCATCTACTAACTATAAACAGCACGGTAACATGGGGAAATTTTTGGACTTCAAATTCGTAGATGTACGATGATCCTCATTAGCAGGGTGGGAAGAATCTTAAAACTCATATACTTTTGGAAATATCCAGCTAGACTATGTCTTGTTGGCTTGTTTTAAGATATACCGGACAGCTATGCTAATGTCGTTCATTGATTTATTTACTCCGTTTATAATATTTCAGTTCGCTATTCTTCACATATTTGAAGAAGAAATTCTTCGGAATTCCAATTTTTGTATCAGAGGTAAATTAGATGATACCGGCTTGATTACCATAATTGAGTTGGAATCATTGGAATCAACAAGATAACAAACATTTCGAATTCTTAACATCAAATTGAAGTTCGAAAAGGTATTTAATAATTGATATAGGTACATACTATTGATTCTTCTTGAAACAAGAAAACCGGCAATACACTTGTAACAATTCGAATGACCATTATGATGATTATGAAAAGAATTCAGTTAAAATCCCAGAGTTCAACAAAAACAACTCTTCGTTGACTACTTTCGAATTCGCAATTTCAAAATCACAAGTGTGACATCTCAAGACATCAACAAATCATGGCAATTATCTGGAATACTTAAAAGAAATTTTAATTGGTTTTAAAACAAAATTCTTTCGATATCAATTCATCACCGTTTCAAAACACTCGCTCAGCGATAAAAACCATGGCAGAACAGAAGTAGTTCGGTCTCACACTTCGTTAAGCAAATAATAAGAAATCCCCCTATTCAATATGATGAATACCGGCAAATTACCTCTTTGAATCTCACTTCTTGTTAACTGAAAGTTGGTACACTGAAAAAATTGCGAATCATCTTATCCACATCTGCCCCCAATTATTCATCGATTAAACCAATATTTCGTGAAGGTTTGAGAGACATGGTTACTTAATCTTGACTAATCACATCTATCACAGTTTCATAGGTTTACAGTAAAGGTGCAAGTCATCTCTAAATATGAGGAAAGAATGGAACTTTTTGCCCCCAGTTAATCCGGTTGTGATAGATCGTTTCATTGGAAATTGGGAACATTGTGATTTCCCTTGCTGAAGCTGACTTCTTTTTTCATTCCGAGATGTGAAAGACCAAGTACTTTATTCTTCACAGGCTGAAATCCTGATCTTTGGAAGCAGCAAAACATCACTGCAATATTCTATCAAACCATCTAAATCGCAAATGTTATCTGCGGAATCAGAATTGTTATTTTTTGAGCGATGAGCTGAAAAAATTGACATCTGTGTTGAAAGTTGATACAACGAGTGTGACATTTAACGGAAGTATTTTCCAATCAGTCCTCAAAATAAACCAATTAATTCTTCTAGAATTTGATCACTCTTTGATCTCGAAATTTGCATTAGACATTTCGGAATGAACTCGTGGGTCAACAGTTAATTACTTTCTATTCTGGGTTATTGACATAAGGTCCAATAGTGGGAATTTATCATTTAGGCAACTGACCCCTTCGAACAAAATTCTTTAGTTCCATCTCGACCCATCTTATTTCTAATCTATGTTAATGCGTTTTATAATTCAACTCGTCCAGCGATAAATTAAACGAATGACAGTTTCTATACATTTGGAAAATTAACATTATCTTACAAATTGCCTTATTTGAATTCGTATGTGGATGAAAATCGTAAGTTATTGGTACAATCCGAGACAGTTCTTCATCCAAATGCAACATTACCATACCATTTACAGGTCTAGAATTCGATGAAGGTGTAATAATTCCTTTTCGGTATAACATTTGGGACTTGTAGAGCTCGTCCATTCAATCTTTGATAAAATTGATGCACACGTGTGCTTTGATAAAAACAGCCGTCCGAAACTACAAAGAGATCCAATAGCTTCACGGACATGTATTTTAGTTAAGAATTACTAGGAAAAAAAATAAGAGTGGAGAGTGAATATCAGTTGAAATTGCATAGCAATACATAACGTTAGGCACTGAATAAAGCGTATAAAATGTATTGAAGTGAACCAAAAATACATCCCTGTGGAAGTCCAGTCGAAAATGTTCATCTCCTATGTCTATTGAGTGAGAGTCCTGAAAATTGCAGATGAATAGGAATCAAATCTGAAAAAGCGTCATTTTCTACCTAGATCAAACGATTCAGACTTCATCAGAATAGAGCACTAAAGAAATCACCTTCAAACGAATCCAATAAAATGTTTCTACCTAATTAATGTCTCAATCGAAACTAAATTACACATTTTCCAGAAATGGCAGTCAATAAAGGATATACATGTTTTCGCAATCCATTCTAACAATCGATTTCTCCATATCTGGCTCCAAATGATACGATTACAAAGATACAAATTTGAAGAAAATCCTCAGCTGTTTTATACCGGGTTTCCCAAAAGGAATCATATTCTTTCTTTGGCCTTGATTTGGATATCGACATCTTCACCTTCTGCGTTATCTGTGACAAAATATAAATAACACCGTTGAGTACACTGGTTGTTTCTTACACATAACTTGGGGAGCGTAATATAGCCAAAAACCTTCCGTTACTGGAAATACAGGGTGTGAAGGTTTCGTAAAAAATTCAAATTTTTTAACCGCTTGAGACATTGCAACGTGGATCTTTTTACAAGGTGAATGAACGAGCACTCAAATCCTCCTGATATCTTCACGACAAAATGCAACGTCCTGAAAAAATACACGAGTAATAAAACCAATACAGACTTATACAGAGTGTAACAGCCAAGGAATAAATTCGATAACGAATAAATAAGGGGGTGTTAGGAAAAAAGCTCAGACACGTCGATTTGTAATTTTAAATGCGCATATTTTTCAAGAAAATAAAATTATATAGGGTGTTCCATGCGACCGTGGGCAATACCAACTTACTTATTTCAAATGCAACCCCCTGTATATTATTTATTTTTTGGATTCTTCAGAAAATTCTAGACATAATTCATGTCCTATACCTATCTTCAACTTTTTCGGAAATATTAAGTGTTTTCAGATTTTTTACAAAAATTAACATTTTAAATGAAAATTATTTTATTTCACAAATTCGATACATTACACTCAATAATTATTTCCCATTTTCCTCTTGATATGAAAAAAGGAAGCAAAAACGCCTGAATGTTGAGAAGACAATTCTACACCAGATTAGCATGTTGTCAAGACGTTCGCGGCGAGCATTTTGAACATTTCCTACATTGACATTAATGTTTGTTTTTGTTTTTTTTTTTTAATAATTAAGAAATAATCAGTATTACTTATTAGGTTTTAAGTGTGATGTACCGAATTTGTGAAATAAAATAATTTTATTTAAAACGTGGATTTTATCAATAAATCTGAAAACACTTAATACTTCCGAAATAGTTAAAGATAGGTATAGGACATTGTACATGAATTGTGTCTAGAATTCTCTGAAGAATCCAAAAAATAAATAATATGCAGGGGGTTGCATTGGAATTAAGAAAGTTGGTATTGGCCACGGTCGCATGGAACACCCTATATAATTTTATTTTCTTGAAAAATATGCGCATTTGAAATTACAAATCGATGTGTCCGAGCGTTTTGCCCAACATGCCCTCATTCATTCGTTATCGAATTTATTCCATTTGAAATGGAATAAATTCGATAACATTTGACTGTTACACTCTGTATAGATATTTGCTACATTCTTCGTTTTCAAGTTCAGGGTTCCGAGGAAATTATTGAAATTGATACTTATAATTTTTTCTCTAACTGCACATTAAGTGAGGTGGTAAAAAGCTTGGATATATTTTCACCTCAACCTCAACAGGATTCCTCCTTTATATATTTGAAATAATTAATTATCTCGAAAGTATCATAGAGAATTGACGTTAATTGAAAATAAGATGGAAAACACATTCAGAAATCAAAGTTATTGACCATATGAACGCCGTCTTAATGGATTACGGACATACCGACCACATTTACCAACATACCCATTCCAAGTGAATATTTCAATTAACTAAGATTCGAACGAGCGTTATATGACAATTTCGAACCTGAACACTAAAATTGTGACTGTCATCTTAAAATGATTGCGTTCGAAAACGACTAATTAGAAAAATCGACTGGAAGAACACAAACAACAAATAAAGGAGAATGTATATGAACTATAAAGTTATAATTGCAATATTACATATAACACAACATGTTCATGTGGATCCTTGTGATGATTAAACTTCCAATGGGAATCCTATGGTGGAATAAATTAAGAGAATGGGTCTACATTCCGAGGAAATACTCTGGTTTATAATTCTTCGAAAACTATATCGAGATGCTCCAGGATATAGATTGTTTCAAAATGAGATATTTTTCCGAGAATTGCCCACATAGGATTTTCTTGAGGTTAATCGAACCAGATCACACTCGTAAAATGTTATACAATATATCACACATTCAGCAGAATAACTGGAAATTAATGGCTGAGGTTGGTTGGAATGAGATACTTCCATGAATCAGGATCACCGCAGAGCTCAACGAGTGTGTCACTTTATTTATTGAAATATACGCGTAGATTGAAAGGAAAGTCCTCCCTCAAGCTTTTGAAACTCAATGAAAATATGCAGGAAATAATTCATAGAATTCCAAATTTTACTTACGTACTCTGCACAGAACATTTTTTTTTCGAAATTAAATAAAATACCACATGTTTGCAAAGACAGCAAAAATGTTTTCATTTGAAAGCTTACAACTTATGACAATTAAGTTTTGAATATTACGCATCAACAACTAGAGGTTTTTTGGCATCATAAAATTACGACCACCAAAAACAAATCCCAACTTTTTGGAGGTAAAATAGCAGTTCCATCTATGAACTGAGTTTAATAATGGAATAAACCTACTGAAACATAAGGAAATTCTTCAAACCGTTCGATTGAGTGTTTTGTCTGGTTTTATGAAAAATTTTATTGACCCTCTATTTGAAAATGGCCCATATTACAATTCATTCCAAAATTCTGAATCCAAACGTGACATAACACAACATATGTTTATATATATGTAAGTTACGCCTATTTGAACTCCAACAAATAAGTGACTAAGCAAAAATTGAATAACAAGCGTCCTGTATAGACGATCCTACAGCTGCTAAACTTTGGTCCGATACTTTGAGGGCAGACTTATGATTAATATTTCCTGAGAATGCTCTTGACGCTAGATTACTATTTTTCCTTGAGCCTAGTATCGTATACAGTATGTTGTCATTGAACTGGGTGAATTCTTAGCCACGAAGTTCAAGAAATCTATTAAGTATAGAGATATTATTTAAACTACTTATGTTACGAAATAAATTGCAGTTGGATCTGGCTCAACAGTAAATAGACTCATAACGACAAATTTCAAAAACTTTCTGACATATCTGTCAAGAATTGGCGCCATTTTAATGTCAAACATGGGTGTCATCAACACATAAATTTGAGATACACTTAACAATTGGATCAAGTTCCTATGACTATTCCCAATGTTGACCAGAAAATTCCACAATCTATCCAGATGATGCGATTTCTGATCGTTTCTATCTGGTACAAGATCGCGAGCTGGTCCATTTTTTTGGCGGTCATTAGTGCACTGTGCAACAATAGAGGTTTTTATGGTTCCGGCAAAGAAAACCGACAACACTTTTGATTTCGCAGTCGCTCACCGTGTCAGGATTTACACAAGAGAGATTTTCTGTTATACTTATCACGGTCATAAGATTTCCGATAAAATTCATTCATTGGATTTTAAGTAGTATCTACCGTTTTGCCGTGGAACAATGATACCTGATCTCGGCGAAGTGCTTATGTGCTGTGTGTCCGTTTTTATGGATTTTCCTCTATGTTCTCAGTCTCTATGGTGAGTTTAAATGGGGCAAGACACTTCCGATTGGAGTTGCATCAAGTGGCCTCCTGCTTGTTTCCTCTGAAGAAACATGCAATTCTAATTGTATCACTCTAGGAAACGCACTCTCATTTGTAACAAGGGTTCATTACACATAGCTGTGCCTGGGACTTTAATTAAGACCAATTCAGGCTTCCCTGCAAGAGGACCCTCCTCGAGAATTCTGAGTTTATAAGTTATGTGACCGGCCACACCATAACTCATACAGTCACAGAAACTGTAAACGTCTTCAAGGCCAATTTGGCAAGATCCACAAGACCTGTGCTTTGTTTCCTCTTTTATATTATATTCAATAATGGTCTATGACTTCATGAGAAACTTCACTAGGCGAAATACTAGTCTCTTACCTTTATAACAATACATAATTAAATGTTGTATCGTTTTCGTATGCGATTTGTTATTCGTTTATCACTAAACTGTATATGTGTAGATTTATATATTTTTCGTTAAATCATGCTCTTTATTTTCAGATGAATCAAACATGCAAGGTTTGTGGAGAGCCAGCAGCAGGGTTTCATTTTGGTGCCTTCACGTGTGAAGGATGTAAGGTGAGATCAAAATCAGTTTCTTATTACATCTAATACATCCTCTTCCTCTGAGTTTTCTTCATTACGTAATGAACAGAATGGAACATGCCTTTCTTAAGACTCTGTCCTTTTTTTCCGATGGGTAGAGCGATGACATATTGAGTGTTCAACAATTTATAGCACATCGTGATCGCAATTGCAACTTCAAGAAAAAGTCGTGAAATAAATCAAGACAAATTACGTCAATCGTGAGTGAACAATCATCATGGTCATCTCTAAAATTGGAAAAGCATCCAAGCATTTTCTTCCGCATTTCCTTGGACTGTTTACTTCGAAAAGTATACGGTGTGGCCCAAAATAGATATTCAATATCACCTTATCGCATAATTTGTCTACAAGATCACACATTCATAAATTTTCTTGGCATTGTCGAATTCCATAGTATTTCTGTTTTTCATACATAGTTTTTGAAGGCTTCGTTTTGTATATGATTGCATTCGTTATTTTTCAATGAATTCGTGTCTTAAAAACTTGTGGCTTCTGAATTTCAACTTATAATTCTTCTAGTTCTACATTTGGGCTTTCAAATAGTTCCATATAGCATAAAGAACGCCTTCAAGAGCCATTATCGTATGGTCAAAAGATTATAGAAAATTTCTGCACGTATAATATGAAGGTTTGTTTTGGTTACACTTAATTGAGAATGGTATGGAATTTGAATTAGAAGTGACAGCATTTATGGGTTAGTACATGTGACTGTAGAAACATTTCGGTTCATGAATGCGGTATTTGGAAATCAGTTCAATGTTATCGCAGAAGCTAAAAAGAATCATCTGAAAGGTTTATTTATGGCTTTAATCGGAGTGATAGAGAAGAGAAGTAACCTTGTATAGTAAAAAAATATGACATTTCAAAATATGCAAGCCGTAAAAAATGAACTTTCAAAAACACAATACACCTCAAGTTTCAAAACAACGGAGTCATTTATTCAGTCTCAATTGATTTATAATGAATAATTACTTCTAATAAAAGCCTGCCTAATGATAAAACACATATTTATAATGGGAGTCTTTTCAAAGGCAAAGAAAGATTTATCTCATTTGTATGTGAATAGATACTCTAAATCAAAACACTTTTGCTCAATCTAACGTGCATATTACGTCAATAAATTTCAATTTCGGAATCAGAGTTGCGTGAAAATAGGCCTAAATAAGAAAGCAGCATACCAATTGAAGAAACACAATGAACTTTGTCATTCAAATGGCACGGTTGATGGAACAGACCTGGTGTACAATCGAACCGACACAATTAGCTAATGTTTCGGTCAAAGTGATCGAGTTTCGTATTTGGGCGTGCTTAATTTAATTGAAGATTATTTTGATGCTCCATGTATTGTCTCAACGGTTGATACTAGACCTAAAAATTTAGGGATATCATTCCAAAAATTAGGAGGTCCAACTCACATGTAAGATTAAAATCTCTTCGAAAGGGACTTCAGTGATTCTGTATGAATCTCATGAGCAGAGTTAAACTCAGGGTCGGCCCTAGCGGGGGTGTAGAGGTCTCACATAAGATTTATGAAGTTTCATAGATTTTTTTTGAAACCATCCCCTAGTTATCCACCGTGAAAATCATTATCAAATGTTCTCTCCACCAAACAGTTGTCTTGTCTTCATCAACAAACTACCTACCTATTCACATTAGATCATTCTCTAATTGCTCAGCCCGTCCCTGCTCTAACTTCCTTTAGAATTCTGTACTCATCGTGACTGCATTGCATGATGTCCCATTATGAAACAAATGATAAGTGTGTATGTATCGAACTGTCATTATTATACATTAATGGATTAGCGTAGTCATTTTAACATAGTGGATTTGTTTTTGCAATATAAAAACAGGTTAATGATTAGAACAATTACTGATGTCGCCAATATTTCAACGATTTTGTAAATGTGTCACAAGACTCCTCTTCTGACGGAGTGGATGAACTGTAACGCGTCAATGGATCGGATTTTTATTTCTTTGTATACAGAAAATTCTCTATTTCCAAGCCAGGCTCCACGCCGTATATACGGCGTGGAGCCTGGATAACTCAAAATGGTCTCTTTTTCTGGAGACTAATATGAACTACCTCTTTCCGTGCTACTCGACTATTCAATTTATTAATTTATTCATTTATTGTCAAAAAACTTGAATAGAGTTTGGAATTGTAAAAAAAGTTCTTCTTTCGATTATCTATCGAATTAAATATCTACGATTTTGTCTGTCACCAACAAAGACAAGACATCATCGGAGTGATATATCAAAACCAAAACTAGAGGCATGTTGGAAAAGCTGGTCACTTTTTATTGCATTTCTGAATACCTACATGGATATGAGCAATATTAAAATCCTGTTCATTAGAACTATACCTTTTCAACTTCAAATTGGAATATATCAAAATCAAATTGGGAATTAACATATTCAAATTGGGAATAAACACATTCAAATTGGGAATAATCAATTTCAAATTGGAACGACATTCATCTGATTCACATGATGGATGTCATTCCAATATGAAATTGATTAGTCCCAATCTGATTTTGATTATTCCCAATTTGAATATGTTAGTTCCCAATTTGAATATGTTAGTTCCCAATTTGATTTTGATAATTCCCAATTTGAAGTTGAAAAGGTATAGAAGCTGAATAAGGTAACATTCCATCTAGCAATTTTGAAGTATTCTGAAACAAAGTTTCCATTGGCCTGTCTGCAGCTATAAATATCGGTTTCTACGTTCAATTATCGATAGATACCTATAAAAATGGAATGCTTCCAGCACACTTAAACAATGACAAATTAGGTGTTAAATCGAAAGACCATCGACCAATTAACTTGAAAACAACCACTTATTGTCATTCATATTTCATACCAATTAACGTCACTGCAGTCCAGTGTTTTTCTTCAGTCTGAATTAATTTCCAATAAGGCACAATGGTCATCAACTGTCACTTCTATTTGCGGTTAGCATATTTTAATGTTCCTATTGCTTCTTGAATTAACTGTTCATAAATAGTTAATCCCAACAGATGAATTAGACGATCAGGAAAATTCACTACGGAAAATGAGGTTTTAACATCAGCTGGTTATTCATATAGCCATAGGGAAATTGTCATTTTATAGCTCAAGTTTCTCTAAAAAACGGACTACCTCAAACCCTGAAAAATACCAGTTCATTGATCCTTTTGAAGACCATTTTGCAGAGTCCAATTTCTCCCAAAGTTTTTCCGTGGGTTCTCAAAGGTTACGACAAATTCTGCACATACGCAATCCTTCTTGCACAAATGTTTTTGTCCAACATGTTGACAACCGAACATTAAATCGACTTCGCATCTATGTCAATTCTTGAGTAACCAACTAAGTCGGTCACCAACGAATAGATACGATGGTACCAAATGGACGATAAAGATTCATGTGATACAACAGGTTATTTTAAAAATATAAACCAATACAAAGCAAACCATACACTTACAACACGACTCAGTAAAAAAATATCTTCAAAAAACAATTTTTGAATCAAAGTCGATTCGTGTTTACTTTTAGTCATTTTCAAATAGATTCATATAAAAATAATAAATAATATTTCAGTGTATGGGAAATATTTTGTTTCGTTCACACAAAGATATTTCACATGGAATATCTTTGTTCAAACATGCTAAAAATCGAAGCATCAAGCACTTAGGGAGCACTAGCAGTTGAGACGAAATTTCACGAAATTTTATTGATGATTGTTTTACACATACACCATTCGAAAGTATCGTATCTTCAATTCACATCCTGTCAAGGAAGAACAGATAGAAGGTTGCATAAGAAGTCCAACACTGCCAAATGATGATAAAAGTGAAATTGTGCGTGCTAATACATTAACGTCTATTTACTTGGGAAATGTTTGTATTCTCCGAGTGCAGTATTTACCGTCTTCAATCGAAAGAGAGTATTTCTGGTTAATTTCGAAAGTGATTTAACGAAGCTCCAAATAAAGGTGCATGTGAGAATAAACTTTTTAGAGGAGACTATATTGTAATCGCACCATATGAGGTCTTCATACAAAATTGAGCTACTGTCACTTGATTAGTAATATTTATACAGTTATCTTTCAAATTTACACACAGATCTTTGAATTACCAGTAAATTTCGTGATTCAAAACCATCGAATTCTTTGGAATACTTTTTTTTTATTTCCGATTTTTTTTTATTTTAGATGTTCTTGAATTGGAGGTACAAAAACAAAGGGGAGAGATTCCTTACATAATTTCAAGAAAAAAGTCGCATTAACAAAACATCGAAAACGTTTCCTTTTCGAGATACAGGGTGTTAAAGTTTGAATTTTTTTTCGAAATTTTTATTTCTTATAGTATCTGCACCCCACAAGATTTTCAACTGAAACTAAGCATAAGTGTAACAATTTGAAGTTTACACTATAAGACATGCCAATTTCGATTGCAAATCTACAGGGTGCTGTTTTATCTGGAACGCTGTCCCCGTTCTAATGCAGAACTGTTTTTTGATGAGCCACTGTTAGTTTGAAAAATTGTAAAAAAAAGCTTTATTGTTATAATTTATAATGAACGTTATCATCTCTTATAGTTTTGTCGTACTGCTACCGAAATTTAAAAAAAAAATTGAACGATTCTTCCGAAATCCTCAGAAAAATGAAAAATGCCATAAAAATCGAGTTAGTAAGCTGTGATGTATAAGCTCCTTGTTAGTTTTGGCACATCAAATTGAACTCTATCTAGTGAAGCGAAAAAAAAACTTGAAAAAAATCCAAACTTTAAGGGGCCGTTATACTTTGGCCGACGGCTACAGCATCGATTCTCCATTCAAAAAGTGCCTTTCATTTTTCCAAGTTCACGCCCTCAAATTTTCACCACTTGATTTTTTTCAAATTGAAGTTAAAGGATGTCTTGAGGGCACTTCAATGTCTTCTCTTCGATGAAATTATTTTTTCGCATGAAAAAATCGGCTACGGCAACGTTTTTCCATTCCAAAAGTGCCTTTAATTTTTCCAAGTTTACGCCCTCAGTTTTTCACCTAAAAGCTTGATTTTTTCTTTAAATTGAGGTCAAAGGATGTCTTGAGGGCAGTCCAATTTCTTATCTTCGATAAAATTATTTTCCGCATGAAAAAATCGGCTACGGCACCGATTCTCCATTCAAAAAGTGCCTTTCATTTTTCCAAGTTTACGCCCTCAATTTTTCACCTGAAAGCTTGATTTTTTTTTAAATTGAAGTTAAAAGATGTCTGAGGGCACTGCAATTTCTTCTATTTGAAAAAATTATTCTTCATAATATTGACTTCATAATCGTTTTTCGGCGGTTGTTCATCAAATTTTTCTTATGAAATTCATTGAAGTGCCCTTGACAAATCAATTTTCTGTATTAAAAAAAAAATTTCCATTTGGATAGGCGATTAAATAATGCGAAAAATGAAGTTAGTACTGAAAAGACTTCCAGAAAGTGTGAAATCGCAGAGAACTGTCTTAAATTCCAGGAGAATTGAAAAAAAACAAGCTTTCAGGTGAAAAATTGAGGGCGTGAACTTGGAAAAATGAAGAAAGGCCCTTTTCAATGGAGAATCGGTGCCGTCGGCCTGAGTATAACGGCCCCTTAAGACCCTGAATCTCTAAAACGAAGCGTTTGCGGTCCCATGGGATTTTTTTCAGAATTATTCAAGGACTTCCTTTCTCATTTGTTCCTCTAATTTAGAAATACCCTGCATAAACCAATTCAGTCTTCAAATGTCCTCAAAATTAATTTCGCTCTTGATGTTCTCTTCTTCGTTCTAGACTATTTAGAGTATTTAGACTAAATAGTCTAAATACTCTATTAGACTATTAGACTATTTAGTCTAAATACTCTAAATAGTCTAGAACGAAGAAGAGAACATCAAGAGCGAAATTAATCTAGGAAGAGGAGGATCATAAGAGAAAAAAATATTTAGGTGAATTCGAAGATAATTAGAAAACCTCTAGGTTCAATATGAGACGATATGTTTACGAAAACTGCAAGTTTTTTGAAAATTTCTATACATATAGACTTTTTGGAATAAGAACTTTTCAACCAAAATATCCTCGGCTTCTAGAACTCATAAAATTTACTGTTGAAAATAGCAGCCTACTTTGTTTTGACGTGTATGAAACATCAATTTCGTGTTGTCCAGTTCTATTGCTTGTTGGGGCTCTCTGATTCACTATCCTCTGTGAGTTGGTCCCAAGCGAAGGTCAATCAATGTTTTCTCCGCGTTTTCTATGTCGATCTTCATTCATTCGCTTATCTGAGAAAATCTGCCGAATTTCCATTGTGCAAACCGTAGTAAACAACGTTTCTAGTCAGTGGTGCTGTTCAATGTCTTGTTACGCAGTAGTCCATTCACCTAAGGCGGCATTTCAAGGGTCGTCAGTCATATGGAGCATTGGGTCGGAAGTCACCGGTGATGAAACGGCACGGCGCTGAGGTTGGCTAGCCTGCACTGCACGCGGGTCTTTCCCGCATCAGCCGCAAAGTCCACCAACTGTATAATCAGCCGCTAATTGTATGTAATTACTGTCTTTTCCATAACAGACCCGTTGGAAAGATGTGCACTATGTAAACTGCCTAGGTAATCGTGGTGATTTCATTAAGATATCAATGATGCAAATTTCGAAAGGCTAGTTGGGGGAAGGTTCAAAAGCCTCCCATCTGAAGACGTGTGCAAATTCATGTTTCTATCGGCAAGATCCTCTGATAGAAATGAAATGAGGGGCGCAACTAAGTTCTCGATGTTTTTTAATGAAAATGCAACTTTATTGTGATGAAATGGTTACAAATGGATCATTCGAAGTATTACCCCACGAATCATCTAATTTTTTTCATATGAGTGGAACTGCTGATGAGCCAGACCATGTGCCATCGACCAGAACAAGTATCGGGAGTTTTTTCAGAGTGATAGAACTTTAAATTGAAATAAAACACATTTAAATTGGGATTAAATTCAATTTTTTCTTTTATTTGAAAGATAATTCTATGACATTTATGTTTTAAAAATAGTTTCCGGCATATGTCCACCAAAACTAGCTCTGAGGAACCGCATTCTACCAGACCAATTTTGGACCACTTTTTCAAGTTATTCTGGTCTTAATTCAGCAAAAACACGAGTTATGTCTGCTCCCAAAGCGTCTATTGTTTCTGGTTTACAGCATAAACCAATTTTCTTGACATAACCCCAAAGAAAATAATCCATTGGAGTTATGTCGCATGATCTTGGAGGCCAATTACTTGGACCATTTCTCGAAATAATGTTATCCCCAAATTTTTCTTTCAATAAATCAATTGTTTCGGTAGCAGCATGAGGTGTAGCCCCATCCTGTTGGAACCAATACACTGGGTCGATATCATTCAAATTTTGCAACAAATTATTTATTCATTTATTTTCAACGGTAAATCCATTTGACATAGAAATTACACACGTATACACAAATATCCTCTTTCTCAACAATGCAAAATAAAATAGTTACAATTCTAATTATGTTCCCCTAGTTTGAAACCAAAAAATTAACAAGGACAATTTGTTTCAAAATATTTCTTCAGCTGAAAAATCGATATGTTGAACAAATCAACCCCAACAGAGTTTGCCTCCCTTATAGATCTTTCTATAGGATTGTTCATGCTGTAGTTTGTTGGATTGAACGGAATATTGAAAAGATATCGGCTTCTTAAAGGAAGACAGCTCGTGTTGAGACCGATACAGGTACTTACAATCTATAAAGTCGCTCAGAATTTTATAAATGAACATGATATCAAAGTTAGTTCTCCTAACTTTCAGCGGTCTCAGAGACAAAGAATTATATGAATCATCGTATGTAGTTGATTAAAGCCGCAGGAAGGCAATCCATCTAAGAAACCTCAGTTGGGCTCGCTCTAAATTCCTCTGATGAATTTGATAATTTGGTGACCAAACAACAAAGGAATATTCCAGGATACTCCTCACGTTCGAGATATAAACTAACTTCAACGCCGATACATGATCAAAATCCCGCTTTTTTTTAATGAAACTCATCATCTGAAGGTTATTGTTTGAATATGGGCTATAAAATCTAACTTTAACGGGGGTCTTATACCTAGTGACACAAAGTATTAATGAGCCGTGGTTATAGTCTCCCCCCTGGTTAACTCTCCCGGACTCCCCTATAAAGTTAGATTTTATAGCCCATATTCAAACAATAACCTATCGAGATGAAGTTCAAGATCTCTGACCACTTTAATCATTGATCATCTTGTTGTGAACGTCGACGAATAAACACTTCAATCTGGATCTTCATTTTCACTATCTCTTACAGCAGCGATATTTTCTTCTGTACGTATACAGTTCTTTGTCTTGTTGTTGTTGTTGTATCGCGGAGAGAAAATGATCGAAATCTATCGATAGTTCGACGAATAAGCAGCTCTGATGGACGATTATGTAAACCATAAACACGAAGTGCTCTATAAGTTTGGCGAATAGAATAATGATTTTGAAAATGAATTTCAACAATTTGTAAAAGTTGTTGAGGCGTGAATCATCATGATAATTTGTCAATGCTTACTGAACAGAAATGTCAAAACAACATTTTCCCCTATTTCCTATGAACCATTCTGAAATCCCCTCCCCCTGATTGGCGATACGCAGAATCAAAATATGGGACTGTGACTAATTTCGTTTTTTTTATTTCAGTCATTCTTCGGACGATCCTACAACAACCTCAGCTCCATCTCCGAATGCAAAAACAACTCAGAATGTGTCATAAACAAGAAAAACAGAACGGCCTGCAAGGCATGCCGGTTAAGGAAGTGCCTGCTGGTAGGAATGTCCAAAAGTGGGTCCAGATACGGCAGAAGATCGAACTGGTTCAAGATCCATTGCCTACTTCAAGAGCAGCAGCAGAAGCAGCAACAGCAACAACAGGGTCAGAACACATTACCACCAGGTCTCCGACCCCCTCAGAAAACGCCTCCTCCCCCACATCCACACTTCGGTTTGAGTTTTTTGAGTTCACAACATTTTCCCCCGCCACTGTTACACATTCCTAAGACGAAAGAAGAACTGATGCTTTTAGGCTTGGACGAATATAAACATTCAGCTTCTCCATCTGTCAGTTCGCCAGAGTCACATAATTCCGATTCTTCCCTGGAGAATAATGATGGGAGAAGGTTACCGCTCTTTCACGGTTTGATTCCTTCGCCATTTCTGCCACCTCCTAGCCTGCTTATGCAGTCGCCTTACACGCAGTTTTACAGTGGTCTCTTACAACCTGCCAACAACAATAGGCTCATGCACAATCTTAACCCCGGAGTCGAAGCGTTCAATAAGAGAATATACCTGGATGCAGTTCTGCAGTCGCAAAGAACACCAACACCTGAAGAAATCGAGAATCCTACACCAAGAGTATCGCCAGTACAAGACGACCCTATCGACTTGAGCATGAAATCGAACAGCGAAGGAGGATCCTCTCCTGCTAGAAGCGAAAACTCCAGGTCAGCCACACTTGAAGTAACTGGAGGTAGTGATGGTGACATGGAGAGCGATTGTGATACTGAAGAAACACAAAGGAAAAAAATTAAGTTACGACCCTTGCCGTTGGACTTGACGCAGAAATGAACTAGAAATGTGCTCCTCATACATCAAGTCTGGACGAAAAATTGTAAAAAGCCACCATTTTCGACCTTGAAAGCGTAGGAGTGCATACTTTGTGATTAAATTGTTAATAATCATGCAACCCCTTAGTACCATGTTGGTATTTGTAAATACTTAAATTATTAGGAGAAACGAAAATATTATCTGTGAAAATAAAATTCTTCTTTATTTCCTAAGAAGATGTAAATATTATTCAAAGAAATATAAAATCTTATATTGAGAAAGAACTGCTCCGAAATAGTATAATCATCACTGAATTAGTTGGCCAGTAAATGTAGAAATAGGGGTTTTATACCCGCTCTTTCCCTCTAGACGTGACTATAATGAGCAGTGCAATATAATTTATGTTGGGATCTGTATATTGATCTGTTTTATTTATTTTCGGGTTAACCAGCTTCTGTCTGGTTGCTTTGTTTGTTATATTTTATTTCTTCTCATTTAGGTACCTTTCAATATCCTACTAGTAAATGGGCATTTTATATACAATCTGTAAAATAATTTTATTTTATATAATTTGTTGATAGTGATCATCACTGCGCAAATCCCATTTGTTATCCAGGGACTGGGCCAGTCAGATATAAAACGATTCGAATGAAATGTTTGAATAAAACTCTAGAGTGAAAATGATTTTCAATATATTCCTAGAACCCAACATGATCACGAATTGACCATTCTCCCCAAATATTATCTCTGCAGACAGCTCATCCTGATCCTGATATCCTTAATTTTGAAATGAAGAAAATAGAACAGAATACTCCCTTCACATTTATAATGTATCCCGGTTTGCCATGACATTCTGACACATGTTATAGGAATAGGTTATAGTCATTTTCGTATCAGTTGTATTCTCTACGTCTACATAGAGGTCGCAGTAATAATTTATCAAAACTTTTATTCACATTGGGGAAATAATGAATTTTAGAAAATATTAAATGAATTCAATAATTCCAAAGACCTGGCGAATGTTGAAGAAACTTGTTTCCCTGTTAATACTGGAAATATTTCACGTAGGTATACCTAAACATGGTTGGAAGATTCAGTTATGCTATTTTCTTGTACGGAAATCCGTTACTTCGTGATAGTTCATTCGAAAAAAGAATGAAAGTTCTCGAATCACCCGGCAGAAAAACTTCTAAACGAACAAACGGACCTATGGCATTCCCCGCTCTAAAAATTCTCAAGAAATAAACCTACAGAAGACATTTGAATACCTTTTTGCACAACTTTAAATACTTCAGTATGAAAATGTCGTAGTACCTACTACTACGAAACCTGTGTCGCAGTTAAACCTCAAAAGTACTGACTCCATTTAAAAAGTTGAAAAAAAAATAGAGATTAGCATTGGCAACGTCTCTGAGAACTATTTGACATTTCACGAGTACCAACCTGCGTCAGCCTGAAGTAAAAAAACCTGATAAACCTAAATCATGCCCAACCGGGATACTTTATAAAAGTGAATGGAGTATAAATGCATCGTTCTTGATTCTTTGAAATTTCAACCACCTGATATTTATTAATAACATGAGTTACTGCCAACTTTAGTGGCGGCACATATAATAGCTGCTGAAGGAACTATATAATCTGCTAGCTATTAATTTACAGAGATCTGTGGGATTCTTCCTCTAGTTCTATGAATCATAGCCAAAATTAGTTGTCGTTTTATTGCATCCAAAATATTGAGTGTGATGAAATACTGAACATCTCACATTTCTTAAGCCGGTCCTGATCGTCTTCACATTCGGTTGAGGAAATAGTGCTTTATAGTTCAGCTACTCACCGCCAGATGCGGGGGAAAAAAATTTCGATTGTCTGAAACACACTTGCCCCTCTATGAACGGGTGAAGGAACTACAATAAATTCAGCTTCAAATCATTCAAGAGCGATGTTCCTCAAGGAATATTCAAACTCAATGGTGAATGTAAGAAAATGCAATAAGAGGCAAATAATTTCTACCTAATCGAGGGTATCACAATTATATTATTCGAAATTTTGAGCAATTTTTTTTGACAACTGTCCATTTTTCTTCGACAGCTGTCATTTTGTTTTTTTGTAAGTGTATCCTTAATTATTGGTCTAGACTCTAGAATGTCACACATATCGCTTTACAAGCGCGGATCCATGACCCCATGGTGGTCATGACCCCCCCCCCTGGACCGGACGAACCCTCAAATCATGTGTTTGATAAAAAAATGTTTCGATTGAAAAAATAGAATCCACCTGACTGTGACCCCCCCCCCTTTCTCAAGAGCTGGATCCGCCACTGTCGCTTTAACACCTACTACTCATATTAAAGAGGCAAATTGGTTAAACAATCAAACACGAAATTATTCAGGATCCCAGTGCTGACCCTTAGTCACAGGGAAGTAGAAAAAGTAATTTGGTACTAGATTTTCTGGAAAGAGTTTTTTTCATTTGCGTGCTTGATCCTAGAGGTAAGAGAGCAATATCATTTTGCCCAAATGTCTGTAATATTCGCATTTTGAGCCGTAAATGAACGAATAGGTTGGATTCACTGATTCAGAACCTGGATAGATGAACGCGAACGAAATTGAAGTAATTGAACAAGCGCGCAAAACTCCTTATTTCAGGTTTGTACTTTCAAAGTTTTTAGAAAGAGAAACTTTGACTGAAAACACCAAGATTCGATTTTTTTCACACGTCCTCTAAATCAAAAAATAAGAGCTTGCATTTCTACCTGGATTTCACCAAAGAGGAAGAAAAGTCTTTGATTTCACAACCCATTTGACTGAAGTTTTTACAAATCTGCATTCAACCGCCCTCTAGCCGACGGATGGAGAAGTCGTAATCGAAATACACTCCAGAAAAGGAGGAAACTATAAAATCAAAACCCTCCACTTTTGTTTCAACATTGAATCAATAGATGGGGGTAGTGTTTTTGGTTATCGTATCTCTATTCCTGTGACTGCATTATTCCCATATTCCGTAATTCCTACCATTATCGAAACGGGAAAAATATGGCATGAACTGATATTTCTATCTCGTAACATATGAGAAATAATGCGGTGAGCCGGTGAACAATTTCGTTTCTATCAACATCCACAAACTTCAACATGAGCTCCAGATATTTTATTTACTTGAAGCATTGAGTTTAAATATATTTAAACTCAATGCTTGAAGTAACAATAAAACACAAATTCAGGTATAGCTTTGAATCCAAGGAGAAATGCCTCCTCTTTTTCCACTCTAGTTTGTGAAAATTTTTAATAAACTCTATAAAAGGTGTTTTTATACATACTAGTTTATATATTAGAAAACTCAAAGATCGAAGAAACTTTGGATAAAATATGTATTTGTTGATTCATCTCAATTAAACTTGAAATACAGTCTAAGATTCAGGTACTGCTTTGATTTCCATATGCATACCATTTCGAAACACAGTTAGAAGTAAATGTTCTGTTCCCAAATTTTCTAGAATTCCATATACATCATTTGCTCCAGTTATTTGTTTTCCATCAACATGAGTAATAATGTCACCAGGATGAATTCCAGCACTGAAAGAAACACCACTTTCAGATGATAATTTAAATCATTCATTTCCTTGACCTAAAATTCTGAGCTAGGTTCCTTTCAAGATTTATAGTTTGAAACATAAAATATCCAATTTTCACTTACGAATGTGCAGGGGATCCAAAATATACTTTCCAAACTAAAACACCACTTTTGATATTCCTAGGAACTTGATTACTTCTCAACTGCAGTTCTTCTATAAGCTGAGGTGTCAAGGTCATCATAGTTATACCCAAATATTTTCTGTTTCCAAGATTAGAGCCTTTCACTTTCTTCTTAGAATTGTCCAAAAACACCTTCACATAGTTACTAGGAATCGCAAAAGAAATACCTGGAGTAACTTTCATACTATTGACTCCGATAGCCTCACCATCCAAGTTCACCAATGGTCCTCCAGAATTTCCAAATGTAATAGCCGCATCAGTTTGGATATAAGCCATATCCTTACCAATGATACCTTAAATATGAAAATATGTAACATAATTTAAAAAAAAAAATGATAATCCGACAGGAGGCATTTCTTATAAGATAAGTAAATCCTATCTTTTAGAACATTGAAACACTGAATTTTCCAATGACAGTAACTACATAATTACATACCAAGTTCTTGGGAACCGCGAAGAACTGAACTAACAACACCAGATGTTACTGTATTACTCAAAGCTAGAGGGCTTCCTAAGGCAATGACAAATTCTCCTGGGCGTAAATTAGAAGAATTTCCCAATTTCATAACAGGGAGGTCTTTTTCAGGAATTCTCACAGTAGCCAAATCACTTTGTAGATCAACACTTTCAACAACACCTTTGTAAGTTCTTCCATCATACAATTTTACTTCAACTATCGCATTAGCCCTGTTAGTGACTACGTGAGCATTCGTGATAATCAAACCATCGGATTCCACTATGAAACCAGAACCATTTGAGATTGTCAAGGGTCTACCAGTGAAGAAATCTAGTCTTTTGTCTTTGATTTCAATATATACAAGAGCTGGAGCTACTATTTCTACAACATCAGCTAAGAAATTGTAGTTTTTTCTTCCACCTGGATTGAAAAGATGTTTTGCTTCTGCATTTACTCTTGTAATCAAAGAGTGCTTGTTATAATAGGAATATGCACAGTAACCTGTCAATAATAAACTTAAATACTTGAAATGCTCATAACTGGAAAAGTTGTCCTTATTTTTAGAGTATGAAAGAAATGATACTTGTGTGGAGTTATTCTGTTTATAAGATTTGTACAAATTTTTCTTCAAAAGTCTTCCTATTCTAGATAGATGCATTTTTTATTTCACTTATTTGTCTATTTAATTTGAAGAGTGCAACATGAGTAATTTTTGTTTAGGTCAGTTTTTCTTTATTCAGAGCAACATTTTTTCATTTTATTTTTTCAAAGTTTGAATTATTTGATGGAAGTCACAGAACATCCTATATTCACAGAACGAAAACAACTACACGTCAGTCGTCAACCACAGAAAAATATTATAACACATTTTTTTGACAGCTGTAAACAAATTTGAGTTTTCGTTTTTTTTAAACCAATTCACCAGCATCATTGAGCAATTCAATTCTGTCCCTTCGTCTGCAAACACGATAGCAATTGTACATTGTACGGATGAACCCAGAAACTTTAATTTCGGTGCCCTTAGCTCAGTGGTTAAGGTGATTCACTCTGACGCGGAAAGTCGCGAGTTCAATCCCGAAGCTAGGAAAGAAATTTTCTAGTCTCGGTAGGGAACCAACATTTCACTGTTGGGTCGAAAATTAACAGTGCTGCGCCTAAGGTGACGAAGGACACAGTAACAAAGCCCACACAGAACACAACTGCTTCTCCGAACTCGTACAAGTTACAAGCTTCGAAGCTTGTAGTTTCTGAGGGGTCTCCTTGGGAGACCTAGGAGTAATCGGTATAATCAATATATCTCCAATGCCTCAGTTAAATTCGTTGATGGGCAAAATTCGAGTACCTAGAGGTTCCGTGAATATGGCCGTTAGAAATTTTGTTTTCCCGATTAATTCATTTCTATGGAATTCGAATATGTTGGTTTGATGAGAAAAACAAAAAATATCGCTTTACTGAAGATAAATTCATTCCATAATGAATGATCCTATGATAGACCGTTATTATCTCACCGCAATCTTGTTTATTTTTTTTTTGTATCTCCAATTTTATAATCGCCGAAATACATCCTCTTGTTGAACACTGTGGTTGGGAACCGGAACAGCATTGATTATAGAGATTGAAAAAATCCAACAAAATATTTTTTCGATAAAAACTTGATTCTCGAAATTGAAATATGTTCAGCCATTTAGATTCAGCCGAAAAGGACTTTAACATGGGTTCAATTTTAAACCAAACAGAACAACAAAATCTTGTGTTCGTTCATAGAATTATATGCATAGAATTTTCTGTGTTTGATTTTTGAGAGTCGGGCAGGTAATTTTTTGGTGGAATTAATTCAATATTCATTCAATATGAATTCCACCGAAAAATTACTTTTCGTATTTCGTGAAACGACCCCTGGAAAAAAAGAGTTTTTCATCAATCATCGTAGATCAGCTGTTGTGCAGTTGTTTGAGTTCTTAATGTAATTTCGAAATGAATTTTGATTCGCAATTATTATTCTAGGTATTCATGGCCGTCCCAAGATATTTGGCGTGGTATCCCGTGGGCTACCGGAAAAATTGGGCTCCCAATCCCATAAGTAGGTAATAATAGTAGGTAATTATTGTTAGAATATTATTTGGCCTATTTTCGTCGTTGTTCTGGTTTGTCATTACCAACGTTTCGTCACGCATTTGCCTGCCGTCCTCCAGAGCACTACATTCTGTTATGCGTGATTTCGAGTTTGGTCTTTTCCATAATTAATTTTCCTGAATTATAAAAAAATCGTAAGAACGGCGAAAAAGTAGGGATTTTTTACGAGAAAAGCAAAAATCTCTCTCTATTGACGTAAGCTACGATAATTAAATGCGAGTTTTGTGGATTTCAGATGAGCTTTACTCGATAGAACTATTGGATTTTCTCGTGGAAACCTCCCCTTCTAGTTTTTTCGTCGTTTATAAGCGGTTTTCTTTGTTATTTAAGGTGGCTGTGAAAAAGGCCAATCTTAAAAAAATAATGCATAACAGAATGTAGGCTTATTACAACATGTTATAAATTGATGAATTATTGCCAGTCAAAATGAAACACACTCAATATTATAACAACTAAGAAGCTATGAACGAAATAGAATTAATGTTAACAGCAAAACAAAATTGAAAAAGAATGGAAAGCTCGCATTCATTGGTCATTTCCGTGTCAAACTCACAGATCATAAATCTATTCCATAAATAGTGCCATTGTTTAAAGAGTTTCTCTTTTAGCCCGGGAGCCAGTGACATTTTTTAGTCAGTCATTTTAACCCTGGCCATAATTTGTATATAGATTGATTTGGTCGTTTTCTTAGCCAAAGTGACCGTCAGCTGGCTCAACAGTGGTGGGTTCGCCAACGGGAGCAACGAAAACATGTAAAAAAAATATTGAGTTTCAGTCATTTTAACCCTTCTGAAATTTACAGATATGGTAGTTAGTTTGTATAATTATTCGAATAAAAAAAATCGTCCGCTGGCTGTACGTTGGTGGAAAACCCGTCCGCTGGACATGGAAACTTGTAAAAAAAATTTTGAGTTTCAGTCATTTTAACCCTGCTGAAATTTACAGTGATGGTAGTTTCTATAATGATTCGAACAAAAAAATGGTCCGCTGATGGCTGTACGTTGGTGGAAAACAAGTTTTCATGTCCAGCAGACGGGTTTTCCAATAACGTACAGCCAGCGGACGATTTTTTTTATTCGAATTATTATATAAACTACCATTTCTGTAAATTTCAGCAGGGTAAAAATGACTGAAACTCAATATTTTTTCTACGTGTTTTCGTTGCTCCCGTTGGCAAACCCACCATTGGTGCGCCAGCTGACGGTCCCTATGCTATAAGACAAATACATACATACATATACAGCTATATACAAATTATGGCCAGGGTTAAAATTGGTCACCAAAAACTATCACTGGCTCCCGGGCTATTTGAACAATGATAGTGCCCCTTTGGTTCAGCATTTCAAATCGCACATGAGAGCGAGCAGATGTCGATGTTTGTCGCGTGACGGGATTCGTATAAAAGGAATTTGAGTGGAAGAATAAAAAGCATCCGTACTCAACGAAAACGAGAGCAACATATTTTTACACTGATTTTCTTGCCTTTTTCCATTCTCTTCAGCTCCTATGCTCCGCTACTGCTCAACTAATAAGACACAGAACAACAAAATAATTAGATTTCCACGACCATAGAATTTATAACTGAAAGGACTACGATTTCCAACGATACAATGTCTTTTTATCTATTAAATTAATTGGTGCAAAGTTTCGAATAGCGCGATTATTATCACAATGAAGACAATAAAGTATGAAACCATTAAATGAGAAAATCTCTTCGGCAAATTGTAAAACTCATTTCTCCCTAATTTTAATTATGTGTGGCAACATTGATACACGATCTGACAGTCACTGACAGTGACGGCGTATGTGGAATTTAGGTTATATTTGTTATCAAAATAAATACTTGTGTTATTGTGAGCGGTTATTCAGTTGACTTTCGACTTTGTAGAAAGAAGCAATCTATCGATAACAAGTATTTTGACATTATGGCTAGCAGGGATCCCGCTACCGACCAACTCCTGAATTACAGGGAAAAAGCAAAGGTAGGAAATTCAAACAATATATAAACATAAAATAAAAAAATTCGTATACGATTCTTTCGAAATCAATTCAATCGGTTGTTGATTAATTAATATTCATTTAACGTGACGACATCTTTGGATCTTCTGAATTGATTTTCCTATTCATTCGTTTTCATTTCCCAGAAAATTTCGAAAAACATACCGAACGCTTGTATAATTTGTACTGGTTTATTTTCACCTCAATGTTGGCTAAGGTCAACATCTACAAGTTTTGGAGTGTTAATTGCTATGTTGTTTCATAAGTGGGACACTCGTATTCCAATTTTTCAATGCATTTCACTCTAAGATACAATCTGACCAGATTTATTCTACCTAACATTCACGTTCAGTTTTTTATTGGAATGTAATAATTTGGATCAGTTCGTTACCAACTCTCTGAAATGACCCCAGTTGGTTTTTCGGATGCCAAATAATAATGAATTGCATTCTCCAACCTATCAACCTTTTCTGAATTGCAAATAGTTATCGTTCGCAATGCATAATGAAGAATTCAATTGTTTGAAGTCCACGTACGATTTTATTACTGTTTTTTTTTATCGAAGACCTTTGCGATCAATAATTCTCAGAAATTCATTGGTTTAATCCTAAATCTACCAATAAGAATGATATGACCGAGTTATTTCCTAATAAACTCATCTCAGTGACTGTTGATTTTGTTGTTGATAAAAGTTTTATATTCCATGGTCGTATCGAATGTGTATATGCATTCAATCATCTGTTCAGCAAGTCACTGAATTTGTGAGATTGAACGCCCATTTTTTCAAAAATTGTATTGGAAGTGTAACTGCATTCAATCCACTGTTGAGCCAGTCACTCAGGTACTGAAAATGAACGAACAGTGAACATATTTTTCGAAAACAAAACTGGTGGAGAATTTCACAACTCAACCCAAGTTGAACGAAGGTAGTTCAGTTCCTGTGGGATTACATAATTTCCTGTGATGATTTTCACATAATAAAAATGAAGTCCCCATTAGTTATCAGAATTCTAATGTTTTGTTTTGTCAGGAACGATTTCTTTATCTATACAGGATTATAATCAACAGCTATCTATCCTTATATACTTAATTGATGTTTTTACATTGCGCTTGGAAAAATTGGCAAGCATTGCGGACATTGCGGTGTAGATAGCAAAGCATGGATGGAAACTTAAACTCTCTCTCACCTCAATTTTCTACAGGAAGAGGTTACCTGTTCTTCTGTATAATTTTTTTCTTTAAAAAATTTAAATCATCATCAGGATGCGCGCCATTGATAAACGTGACTTTCTCAAATGAATGTCTAAAAATGCGCAATAGCTACATACCAAATTTGATTCGTATAAAAAATTAGTTGGTTATTTAGCATCATTTTTTTCGTATGAAAAATCACTCCATGTAGTTTGAGGCACTTTTTCACTAACACCCTGTATAGGAGGGTCAGAACTTTTACCGTTGTGAGTATTCAATCACTGACTCTTTTTGTCCAAATTGTTCAACTTGAATCCAAATAAAATCTAATCTATAAATTATTGAAGCATATCATGATCAAAACTTCAACTATCCATAAAAATTTGAATCTTTTCGACGCGTTGATATTTGCATAACAATTTGATGTAATTAGATGCAATTATTACGTTCCCTGTTCAATATAAAATCTATTTACACCTTGCGAAGGCCTCTATTGCATGATATTCTAAGGATGATTTACGGATGATTACGACAATTTCCTCATATGTACCTGATTGAAAGGAAAACAGCTTGACATCTTTTGGAACAACATAAATGATGTTAATTCCGGTAGCTCAATTTTAATTTGAGAGAAAAGCGAACTGTAATCTTAGCGTTCTGAAGCTGGAGCGATGGCGAAATGTTGAAAAAACAGTCAATGATCATGAAAATATCGGTCAACAGTGATGACTTACCTAACCGTCAGCTTTCAAAGACGTAGGGCAGCTCTGCTCCAAATCCAAGCTCTTCTCAGGGACCCTTGGCTGCTGAAAATCAGCTCCAATCTTCAGATTTCTGGATGCGTTGTTGAAACCACAAATTTTGCGAAATCAACAATATCAAAGCGACGTTCAATGCGAACGTTTTCAAAAGCGGTTTATATCAAAATTAGCGAAAATATCAAAAAGGTAATCAGCGTGCGAGAAATAACTTTTCACGAGGAAAATTAGCAATCAATTGTTCCACCGAGAAGAACAATATGCGTTTTCGTTGCGGAGTGAGATGAAGCCACCAATGTTGACTTCGTTTACGCGTAAGTTAATGACATTTAGCCATCGCTCAAGCAACATTTATATCATGACGCAACATTCTCCGGCCGCGAAAAGTGGCAAATTGAAAGAGAAAAAACAAAAATGATCGTACTCCGTAACATAACATTGGCCATTGCGTATTAAAGCGGTACGAATGCGAATATGTAACAATAATTATACTTAATTCTACAAAAAATAATGAAATAAAATAAACACCCAACCTGAACTTGAAAATTACTTATCAAGTTCCAGTGGGTAGAGGGCATAGTTTTACTACAGGCCTCTTTAAGGAGCCAGTTCTGGTCTTGACAATAGCAATGCGAGAGTTTCCATCATCAGAAATAGACAATGAAGCTATTCTTCCGAGAGCCCATTGAGTGGGGGGAAGCCTCTCATCCTTAATGAGAACGAGATCTCCAAGTTTAGGAGGATTTTTGTCAGAAACCAGCCATTTCGAACGTTGTTGCAATGTGTGCAGATACTCGCGATGCCAACGCCTCCAAAAATCTTGTTGAATGCGCTGCAGACATTGCCAACGGCTAAGGCGATTCAGAGGTAATTGGGTGATCTCTGGGTACGGTAGGGCATTTAGAGGCTCTAAGGTGAGAAAATGACCCGGTGAAAGGGCGGAGACGTCCTCTGGGTCTGAAGTTAGTGCTTCCAGAGGTCTGGAGTTCAAGATTGCCTCAATGAGACACAACAGCGTATAAAACTCCTCATAGGTGAGGATTTGAGCGCCTAAGACCCGAGTCATGTGAGATTTCACAGACTTTACTCCGGCTTCCCATAAACCGCCCATGTGTGGTGCGGAAGGAGGGTTAAAATGCCAGATAATTTGCTCCTTTTCAGTGGCATTCTTCATAAGTTTGGCGATTTCACGACTTGCACCTACAAAATTAGTACCACAGTCAGAGTATAAGTGACTGACTCTTCCCCGACGCGCGATGAAGCGTTGAAGAGCAGCCAAAAACGATTCAGTCGATAGCTCCGTTGCGAGTTCCAAATGAAGGGCTTTTGTAGCAAAACACACAAAAAGACAAATGTAAGCCTTTGTAGATTTGGTACCTCGATAGCGTCCCATCGTTATAGAGTAGGGGCCTGCGAAATCTACTCCACTACTGCTGAAAGGCTTTATCTGAGAAATGCGTGATGAAGGGAGCGCTCCCATTGGGGGTTGATAGCTTGAAGGGCGAGTTCTAAAACACTGTAAACATTTACTCAAAACCGAAGATATAGCTTTCTTGCCGCTGAGGATCCAAAATCTTTGGGCGATTAGGAAACGAATGGTACGTAGTCCGGCGTGTAAGTACTTCTTATGATACATATCGATAACAAGAGATGTCAAACGGCTCTTTTTAGGCAAAAGGATTGGATGCTTGGAATCGTACGATAAAGTGGATGCATCTATTCTACCACCAACTCTCAATATACCGAGTTCGTCTCCAAATACATTAAATTTTTGAAAATGTTTAGGGAAAGTCTTTCTTTTAAGTTCGGCGGAAAAAGCTTCCTGTTGCGTGGCATATGCTATACGAAGCAGAGCGTCGTTTAATTCAACTAGCGTAAGATGTCCAAAGCGTTTCGTTGTTCCATTTTTAATATTGTTTTTAAAGCGAAGAACGTAAGCTAGAATTCTCTGAATTTTTGTCAGCGAAGAGAACTTGTCCAGCAGAGAAATTATTGCGTCTGAAGGAAATTCACTTGAAACATTCAAGCAAAGGACATTCCCATCAGAGGGATCAGTCGAATCCGAATCTCCATTCGAGAGAGAAGAAACTTTTAAGTTGGGCAATTTTTGTGGTCCATCAAACCATAATGAGTGGGAGGCAAATTCTGAGGGAAATAGGCCTCTAGATCCTGAATCAGCAGGATTATTCTGCGATTCCACGTGATGCCAGGAGGCACTAGGTATCCTGTCTTGAATATGTGCAACTCTATTCGAGACAAAAGTTGGCCAGCGATGCGGAGACCCCTTAATCCAATCTAGGGTGATTTGGGAATCAGTGAAAGCGTAAACTTTTTTGAAATTAACTGAATTTTGGAAGGTTTCAAGGCAAAATGAGAGAAGGTTAGCCAACAATACAGCGCCACATAGTTCAAGACGTGGAATAGTGATGCGTTTAAGTGGAGATACTTTACTTTTGGCACAAAGGAATTTGTTAATATTTAAATTTTCATCATCAGCTGTTCTTATATAAGCTACTGCGCAATAACCCTTTTCTGAAGCATCACAGAATCCCAAAAGGTAATGAGATTCTGCCATGGGCGTAATAAGTTTACGTGGAATATTAATAGAGGATAAAATTGGAATATCCGTAATAAATTTATCCCAAACCCTATAAATGTCCGCAGGGAGTCTATCATCCCATCCAACACCCGATGACCAAACCTGTTGCATGAGGTGCTTGAGGAGAAAGGTTACCGGCGCCAAAAAACCAATAGGGTCATAAATGCGTGCAATTTGAGACAGTAAATGGCGTTTAGTCCAAGTCTTTTCCGAGAGTTGTACGCTGAAGCGAAAGCAATCTTGTGGTGGGTCCCATTGCAAACCCAAGACCTTTAGAGAGGCGTGTTCATCATTTCGATCGAACGATAATGGGTCAATTGAGAGGTGCGAAGATGGTAAACCTGATAATATTGAAGGAACATTTGAAGAAAATTTCCTAAGTTCAAAATGCCCTCTTTTCAGAAGATCAACCAATTCTTTCATTAAGCGTTCAGCACCTTCCAATGTTGAACTTCCACTTACAATATCATCTACGTAAGTATCTTCAAGCAACGCCTTTGATGCTAAAGGAAAATCCGCTCCCTCATCTTCAGTCAACTGGATGAGAGTGCGCAAAGCTAGATATGGAGCGCTATTAACACCATAAGTGACTGTTAATAATCGGAAGTCTTGGGGATTCTCATCAACTGAAAATCTCCATATAATGCGCTGATAATCAGTATTGTCTGATTTTACCCTGATCATGCGGTACATCTGTCTAATATCGGCGCATACAATGTACTCATGTAAACGAAAGCGCAGTAAAATGGACAAAATATCCTTTTGAAGCTTCTTACCCGACAGCAAATGATCATTCAGCGAACCCTCCCCTGGGTGAGGCGACTTAGCGGAAGCATTGAAAACGACTCTGATTTTGGTCTGCTCATTTTGAGTCTTGACAACACAATGGTGAGGAAGATAAAAGGAATTCGAATGTATAGAATTTGCAGGAACAATTTCCATATGATTCGATTCCAGATAATCACGCATGAAATCAATGTAAAGTTTGTATAGTTCGGGTTTTTTTACCAACCTACGTTCAAGACAAATGAATCTGCTCAGTGCTAATTCACGCATTCCGGTGAATTGTGGCAAGACACTACGAAATGGAAGAGAGACGATGTATCGACCGTCGCTATCACGACAATGCTGATCCGAAAACAATTTATCACATAATTTATCGTCAGAAGATAATGGTTCAACAGTGGGCACAGAATCAAGTTTCCAGAATTTCTGTAGCGAAATATCAGCTGTCAAATCAGAGCAAGAAATAAAAAACGTTGATATTGATGCGTTACTTTTACATTCGAATTTACCCATCAAGATATACCCCAAGACAGTTTTAATTGCATCAATCTGCCCAGGTTTTCCAATAATTTGATCCGATTGTAAGATTTTTGAAAAAACATCCGCGCCCAATAAAATATCAATCGTACCCGGTGTATGAAACCTTTCATCTGCCAAATTCAAACCCATCAAATGGGACCAAGCAGATTCAGGAACCTGATAGGCAGGAACCTTGTCACAAATTCGGTCAAGAATTATTGCGCTCGTCAAAATGACGGGATCATTCAATTTGAATGGGCGGAACAATAAAGTTACGGAACCATGAGTAGCGTTCGTTTTCATGGAACCAAGACCCTTCACCTCCACTTCAACTTTCTGGCGGGGCAAACCTAACAAGTTAGCGGCTTTACGACTTATAAATGAGGACATAGATCCACTATCAATCAAACAGCGAAAACTATGATATTCACCAAAATTATCCCGAACATCGATTAAGGCAGTGGATAGGAGAACCGCAGATGACTTCTGACAAACACCAGCAGATGCTGTCAAAACTGCCCCCTCAGAAGAGGTCGAAGGCACTGCTGAATCGACTTGAGATCGACCTGAAGGTTGCGAAAGGTGCAGTAGTGTGTGATGACGTTCACGGCATTTTCGACATGTATGCACGGATTTACACGAGCGCAAATCATGAATATTACTCAAACAATTGAAACACAGATGCTTTTGCTTGACGAAAGAGTGACGTTCTTGAGGGGTTTTTTCCAAAAATTTAGAGCAAGAATGTAAGACATGATCTTGTTTACAAAGAGCGCATATGGGAGTATTTTTTGTGTGATGATTAGTACTATTATCATTGGAGAAGTAGGATCCTATGCGTGATTTTGCGTTAGAAGGAGTTCTATTCTGATTAAATGATTTAAAATTATTACTCGAACTATAAGATGTTCCTATAGCATCCATTGCAATGCAATATTTATTCAAAAATTCAACAAGTGTTTTGAATTCGGGAATAGATGAAGAACCATTTTCAAGTTCAAAGCGTGCTACGGTTGCATTATCCAGACGTTTTATCAGTAACATGAACATAACAAAGTCCCAAGACTCTACATCAAAACCCATATTTTTGAGTGCGGCTAAATTTTCAGTGAATGTATTTAGTACATTGCGAAGTGCGAGTTGATTATTGCAATTTATTTTAGGCGTATTTTCGATTGCATTCCAATGAGCTTGAGCCCTCAATCTTTCATTAGAAAATTGATTAATTAAGGAATCGTAAGCTATTTGATAATTACCAGCGGTCATAGGTAACGTGCGAACTAAAGATAGAGGCGGTCCTTCCAATGAGGAAATTAAATAATTAAACTTTTCAATTTCTGTTAAAGAAGAATTATTATGCACAAGAGCATCGAAGACATCGATATATGTCACAAATTGAGTGTAATTGCCTCTAAATTTTTTCAATTCAATTTGAGGAAGACGAACATTTGGTGATCTTGGTGCACCTGGAGCACAAGAGGCAAGACTCTGCTTTCGAGTTAAAACAGACTGCGCTGAAACGTTCAGAGACTCTCCATTTGGATCGAACAATTGTGCGTAAACTGTTTTAACGGAGAAGAAATCATTTTGAAATTCACGTCTAATATCCTCCTCCGCAGTGAGATCAACATCGTCACCTTGTAAAAGAATAGCAGTTACTGTTTGGTGTTGCTTGTTAAATTCTTCACGAACCTCATCAAGTTCAGTGAAGCGAATTTTAAAGGAAGTTCCAACCGAAGGATCTGATTTTACTTTGTTGGCAAGATCCAAAAGTGAAGCTAGTTCACTGATGCAAGAATTTCTAATGAATTTCGCCCTTTTCAGTTTAAAATCTGCCATGCTTGGGTGAGAAATCTTATTTGGCGAAGGAAAAATATAATCGAATTGCTTATATAAGCAAATAGTGGTTCAAAACACCACAATGCGTTGCTGAAACCAGCACAAAAATAACTTTGAAATTTTCAAAATGAATAATCGTTTCACATAGAATGTGCATAAACGATGTCACCCCAAACAATTTATTACGTACGTGAAATGCGTGGAATCAACCAATGTGTTGATTTGCGAATTGCGATAAGCGAAACTTACGTTATTCAATACCAGATGCGTAAAAAATGCAAAAAATGTTCAAATAAACAAAGGGCGATCAACTAAAGGTTGATTTCAAAGGAAAATAAATGAGAAAGGCGAAAATTCAATATCCGGTCGCGAAAAGGACCAATGTTAATTCCGGTAGCTCAATTTTAATTTGAGAGAAAAGCGAACTGTAATCTTAGCGTTCTGAAGCTGGAGCGATGGCGAAATGTTGAAAAAACAGTCAATGATCATGAAAATATCGGTCAACAGTGATGACTTACCTAACCGTCAGCTTTCAAAGACGTAGGGCAGCTCTGCTCCAAATCCAAGCTCTTCTCAGGGACCCTTGGCTGCTGAAAATCAGCTCCAATCTTCAGATTTCTGGATGCGTTGTTGAAACCACAAATTTTGCGAAATCAACAATATCAAAGCGACGTTCAATGCGAACGTTTTCAAAAGCGGTTTATATCAAAATTAGCGAAAATATCAAAAAGGTAATCAGCGTGCGAGAAATAACTTTTCACGAGGAAAATTAGCAATCAATTGTTCCACCGAGAAGAACAATATGCGTTTTCGTTGCGGAGTGAGATGAAGCCACCAATGTTGACTTCGTTTACGCGTAAGTTAATGACATTTAGCCATCGCTCAAGCAACATTTATATCATGACGCAACAAATGATATACTGCTAATTCCTTATTCTCATATTATATTCCTGGGATTATTTGTGCGTAAAAACGGTAAAAATGTTTGCGAAAACAAGTGTTTGATCCTGATAGTTTCGATGTTCGGCAGAATTTTCTAACTTAAATTACTCATTTGAATGAAAATCATCTCAAGCATTCCTAGCTGCTGGAATCCATTAATTGCCATGGCATCTAATTCCTAAATTCATAATGCAACAAGGTTTTATACTCCATTACTTTTATAAAGTATCCTAGTTGGCCAAGATTTAGGTTTATTAAGATTTTTTTGGTTAAAACTGACGCAGGCTGCCACTCGTGAAATATCGGCAATGTCATAATAATTCTCAAAGACGTTGCCAATGATAATTTCTATTTCCTCTTTTTTAATTTATGAACGGAGTTAGTTTTTTTGACATTTAACTGTGAGAAAGGTTTCGTAGTACTACTACATTTTCATACTGGAATATTCCAAGTTGTGCAAAATGGTATTCAAATGTCTTCTATAGGTTCGTTTAGAAGTGTTTCTGTCGGGTTATTCGAGTACTTTTATCCTTTTTTCGAATGAACTATCACAAAGTAACGGACTATTCTGTCCGTTATTTTTTAGTAAAATTTCAACACTCCATTCTTGTTTTGCGTACAAGAAAAAAGCATAACTGAACCTTCCAACCATGTCTATATACGTTAAATATTTTCAGCATTAACGGAGAAAAAAGTTTTCTGAAAATTTTTTGCCAGGTTTTCGGAATTATTGAATTAACATAATATTTTTTCAAATTCATTAATTTCGATAAATACGTAATTACTACGACCTCTATGTAGAAAGGACAACGTTGCGTAATTATCTGACAGGAAGATGACTAGATATAACCTTATATTTTCAAAATCTGTCAGAATGTCATAGCCAACCGGGATAATAAGTATAATTATTGCAATTTAGATCCATGATGTTCATAGTAAAAAAAACTACTGAACTTCTTTATCATATCAAGATAATGAATTACTGGCGTCAAAGCAGTTTACGGACTTGGAATGAAATAAATTTTCGGAATAAAATGAAACAACAATCTGCAAAAAGAAGAAACATTACATAATTGTCCTTTTGAATACTTGAATACATGGCAACATTGCCCTTACATTTATTTGTATTAATATGAATAAATAATAGTATAAATACCAGCATAAACGTCGAGAAAGGAACTGTCGAAGTCCTTTTTGAGGCTAGGTTGGCGCAACTGTCCATTATACTCACACCTAGTACGAAAGTCATCTATAATGTAGTTTGTTTACACGTTCGCAATGGATCAAAATGTCGAACAAAGAACCTGCCAATCGTTTTATACCATTTTCTGCTCCAAATCCAACAATTTCAAAAATTTTGTTTACTGATATTGAAAAAAAACCTATAAATTGTTTGAGAAAATACTCGTGTCTCCTATAATCAATTCAGTGGGTTGGTGTTTAAGATTGGAATCATGTATCGATTTAGGAACAAGAATTCCTATCCATTTCGTTAATCGACAGTTGAAAATACTCGTTATTGACTTATGTATAAGAAAATGTTGACAGTATTTATAAGCTGGAACCGAATTGAATGATGGCCAAATCTCACAGTCGTACGATGTATTGAATTCATGAACGTGTTTTAGCTAAGTAAAATAAACAAGCACGAGAACTCATCATAAAGCGCGTTCGGCAATGACATCTGACTGGTCGGATTGATCTGAACCGTTCGTTTATTACATCCAGATTGAGGGGAGTACACATCTGGACCGTTCGGCAAGAAAATCTGATCAATCGGATGTAGATCTTTTTGCTCGATGTATTTCGACGGATCAAACAGATTTTTTCCACAGAACAGAAACAGAAATTACTTTTCTGCCTTTGTCAATGAATTTTATCTGCATTTATGAGTTTCCTGCTTCGAATATTCTTGAACAGTCTGTTGAAATTTCGTGTCTTATGATATTCGTTGTGTAGTAATAAATAAAAAATGTCGTTTGATAAAAAAATTATGATTCAAAATATTGAATCATATCAACAAAGGGGTAGAAGTGTTGAGAGCTATAACAAAAGAATTAAAATTGAACCCAGACTACCTCTACGGCCGAATAGACCTTAGTTTGAGCACTAATTTAATATCTGGCAAACAGAAAAAACGCTCTGAAAGCTCCGTACCGTTCGTTTATTACAGAAAAATCTGACAAATCTGTACAATTTGTGAGCACGTGACTAAAAAATCCGTCCGCTCTCGGATGCTAACGCCGAACGCGTTAACAGGATCAACAGATATTTGTCGAAAACTTCGTGCAATGCATAAAATGAAAAAACAATTACTGTGCTGAAAATCAGTATAAAAATACCTTTGAATTGAGGTATCACTCACCCCATCTTCCCTATTCAAAAATTGGGGGTGGGGGTTGTAGCAGCAAGGGTTGAAGCGCTATGCGTCCGTAACCTACATCTTAAGTTGTCCCCCTCGAAACAGAAATCGACCTGTCCGAGCATTTCTATCGAAAAAGTTTATTTCGTCTGTAATCTCGTCTGTTTCGTTTTCAAATGGCCACCCTGTATAACCAACAAGACTAAAGCTGAATACAGACTATTCTGACGTGACGTGTTTACATGTGGGCCCACGTCAAAATTGTGCGTGATATAAAAATCCATAAAAATGCAACACATCGTTCTGTGCGTTCACGTTCATATTAAGCCGGACTCCCACTACTCGAGTATTTGGCAAATATTTGCCACTTGCCTATATTTGGCATGTAGTGGGAGTGGTTCACTCGGCCAATACTTGTCAATCTTGTCATTCAAATTGGAAACTTCATCTACTTGCCAAGTACGCAAATAATTGTGTGCTTGCCAAATATACGAGTAGTGGGAGTCCGCCTTAAGGCCAATGTGAGCACTGCACGGTCCTGACGTGACGTGAAATCACGTCACGTCAGAATAGTCTGTATTCACCTTAAGACACTACACTATAAGAACTTGACGTTGAAGTTACAACTGACAATGACTCGACTGACTGGCGAATTCAACTGATGCTGTTGGTTTCTATGTCTTGGATCATGTATAATTCTTCATCTACTCCCATAGAATAAAATATCCATCATTCAACTGATTTTGATCTGTAAGTGTATCTATTAATGTAAGTGTAGGTATCTATCTATAAACCAATATCGAGAATTTTAATAACTCACTCTAATACTCGCCTGACGGCTCGTGCTGCAAAATTCATCTGCGTGTGTTAAGACTTACAATACCGCTCAATGAATAATATACTATTGTTGTTCTATCGGAAACGAGACTATGAAAAATTGATATTTCACTGATCTGTAGTTATGTTTAAGCTGTTGCCAGCCAGGTCAAGAATATGCAAGCAAGTAGCATAATAAATTCACAGACTTGTATCCTATTATATGTATATACAGCTTGCGATTCTTAATGAAAAGCGAAATATAAATTTCAAATGATATTTTTGACAATAGCCCATTTCGTAATTTCATGAATAAATAATTTGTGATTGGACGGATATATAAATTATTTAGGTACTTTCGGTCTGGAACTTATATAACCCCTAAACTCTCCCACATCCCCCATCTCCAATGCAATTGAGTGGACTCTACTAGCTAAAACTCTTTGCTATTTATACGCGATGGAGCATTAGTATGCATAAATGGAGAAGTCTCTTTGAAAGCACCTCGTATTATGAGGTTTAGCACCAAATCGTCCAAATCGACATACCTGATCCTGAGAACTTGGTTGCATCGGAGTTTTTTCGTACACCATGATTAATTCTTTTACATTATTATTTTGCTCAAAAAATCTCGTGTTTCATGAAAAAATTGTAAGAGACAAGAGAGTTTTTCAATTGAATGGGATTCCAAACATTTTCCCATTTTCCGAGGAATTCAAATACGTGGGGAATGATTAGGTGTTCCTGTTATTTGTAAAAAGTGAATTCATATTTTAAATATTTCACAATGATTGCATGCCATCAAATGAAACAATTTGGTGATTAATAGGATAAGAAACCGATTCAAAATTCAATACTTCCAAACTTCTGAGAAGGATTGAAAAATGCAATAGTATACAGGGTATTCATTCCATTCGGAAGAAGTAATTTCTTCACCTTGGTAACGAAGAAATGTATTATTCCGGAAAAGATTCGAATATCTTATCTGTTTCTGGAATTCGCAACGTCATAACCAAACCACAAAGTTTCGTTCTGTACCTTTCAGAGAAGAAATTTCCGGAAAGTATATGTATCTACTGATAATGAAACATTGTGTCACAACACTCCTGCAGTTATTATCTATCTAGTCACATCCTACTTTAAAAAAGTTGCGAATGACCTATACTCCATTCACTTTTATAATGTATTCCAGTTGGCCATGATAATCTGACTCATTTCACCGTGTATATTTTGCAAATGGTAGGTTATAATCATTTTCCTGTCAGATAACTAGACAACGTTGTCCTTTCTACATAGAGGTTGTAGTAATAACGTAATTATCGAAATGATTATTTACTTTGGGAAAATCATGAATTTGAGAAAATATTATGACGTGAATTCAATAATTCCAAAGACCCGGCGAATGTTGAAGAAACTTTTTTCTCTGTTAATACTGGAAATATTTCACGTATATAAACATGGTTGGAAGATTCAGTTATGCTATTTCCTTGTACGGAAATCAAGAATCGAGTGTTGAAATTTTACTGAAGAATAATGGACGAATACCTAGTCCGTTACTTTGTGATAGTTCTTCCGAAAAAAGCATAAATGTACTCAACTAAGCCAACAGAAGAACTTCCAAACGGACAGACGGACCTATGGAGTTCCCCAAATTCTCAAAAGCCGACAGAAGGCATTTTTACATTTTTACTTTTTTGCACAACTTGAAATACTCCAGTATGAAAATGTAGTAGTACTACGAAACCTGTGTCACATCAGTTGAACCTTTAAAGAACTAACTCCATGTACAGAGTTGAAAAGAGAAAATAGAAACTAGCATTGGCAACGTCTCTGAGAATTATTTCACAAGTACCAACCTACGTCAGTTTTGAGTAAAAAAAAAAACTTGATAAACCTAAATCTTGGCCAGCCAGGATACTTCATAAAAGTGAATTGATGACATGACACATAGATGCATAGAAACCCTGAAACAATGACCTCTAAAAATTGTGACCAAAAATCAGCACTCTAGATTGTAGATCAGGTTCTAGTTCTGGAATTATCCGTAATATTTCACGGTCATGACGCTATTGTGGTAATAGAAAATTAGCTCGACCCCTCTCTCGGGTAGATGAAATACTCAGACTTTCGTTCAACCAGGAAGTCTGAAACAAAATCTAATCAGTCCAGCACCAGGGTTTCTATGCATCTATCATGACACCCATGTCGTTATCTCCTCACACTCTCATTTGTTTACTCGTGTTATTTATTGAACGACAAATACACAGACTCACCTCATATTGTTCATATATATCGTTAAAATAGAATTGAGCGAGTATCGACTTGTCAGAGATCACAATTCACATTGGACTATTCTATGTATTTTTCACAAAGTTGAAGAACTTTTTTTTCCAATATTTCAAAAACAAAAAACATCATCATCCTTCTGTCCCAGTAGAATAAAAGGTTCAATAATTGATGTTAAACATACCTAGAGGGACAACCGACAACGCCCTTGAATGAATTGAAGCTAAAATTTTTGGCCGCTAAATGGCGGCACATAGTATCTACGAAGGAACTATAATTTGCCGGGACATTTTGGTCCAGTTTGTTATCTATTCATTTACAGAAATCTGTAGGATATTGACCATATTCATCAGCTATCGGTGGCAGCTTTTTGAGCGTTCTTGGGTTGGCAACAATAATAATAATATGTCATTACTGATTTGAAATGAGCCCGCCAATTCATTAACATTTAGGTTTCATTATATTCTTTATCAAATTTAGGTGCACACAAGATGTACTTACACCTTTTTAGCGTCCATTTTTACCAAAAATTGTTTTTGCTCTATCAAAATTCAAAATAAATAGCACGTTCAAAAGAAAACAATCAAAGACAATTGACATTAATGAGGTTTGACACTGCACATTGACATTGATGACACATTGGTACCAACCCGAAGACGCTCAAAAAGCTGCAACCGATAGCTGATGAATATGGTCAATTCATCTCCCTCACTCCCTCTATTACTATGAATTATAGGCAGAGTCGGATTGGCCCAACTTATACAGGGTCTTTCACGAGGAACCTCACCCATATTTATACGGGAAACTACTGAACGTATTTTCATGAAATTCAGCACTTATAAGTATTTCACGATGCTGATGAAATCTAAAATATTTTCAAGGCATGAGCACCTCCGGTTTTTCCGGAAATGACGTCAACTTCCGTTTTTCAAATTAGAACACCATTTTTTTATTGCAGAAATAGATTCCTTAGAATATTTCAAGTTATTTTGATGTAACATTTTTCAGTTTTGGTTGGAAAATTCTCTCTGAGCGGGAAAATTCGAACAAAAAATCGAAAATAGAGCTCCGCTGAAACAAGAATAACTTCGAGGTTTTTGGATGGAAAATTTTCGTTTTTGGGATTTTTCGAGATGTAAGATTGATGTATCCACTTTAAAAATCGAAATCGCGATTCATTATACAGGGGGTGAAAAAATCGCTTTCAAAGTTAGGGATGACAAAATCGTGAAAAATCAATTTTTTCAAATTAGAACCCCATTTTTTTATGGCAGATATTGAATCTACGATAAAAAATAATGTGTGTGTATGCATCACACCCTTGCCCTAAAGTGGATATTAACTCAGAAAATATCCATTTTAGAGCAAGGGTGTGATGCATACACTCACATTATTTTTTAACGTAGATTCAATATCTGCCATTAAAAAATGGCGTTCTAATTTGAAAAAATTGATTTTTCACGATTTTGTCATTCCTAACTTTGAAAGCGATTTTTTCACCCCCTGTATCATGAATCGCGATTTCGATTTTCAAAGTGGATACATCAATCTTACATCTTGAAAAATCCCAAAAACGAAAATTTTCCATCCAAAAACCTCGAAGTTATTCTTGTTTCAGCGGAGCTCTATTTTCGATTTTTTTTTCGAATTTTCCCGCTCAGAGAATTTTCCAACCAAAACTGAAAAATGTTACATCAAAATAACTTGAAATTTTCTAAGGAATCTATTTCTGCAATAAAAAAATGGTGTTCTAATTTGAAAAACGGAAGTTGACGTCATTTCCGGAAAAACCGGAGGTGCTCATGCCTTGAAAATATTTTAGATTTCATCAGCATCGTGAAATACTTATAAGTGCTGAATTTCATGAAAATACGTTCAGTAGTTTCCCGTATAAATATGGGTGAGGTTCCTCGTGAAAGACCCTGTATATCTTCGTTAGAAACGGTGTGAAAGGAAGATCATGTATTTCATTTGAATTACAATAATAAATAAATCACGCATTCGTGCCCAGCCTGCTTAGGAAATAGTGCTTTATAGTTCAGCTACTCACCGCCAGATGCGAGGGCGAAAAATTTCGATTTTCTGAAACACAATTGCGCCACTATGAAGTGTCTTCAATTCGTTCAATGACGTTGTTCTTCTAGGAATATTGTAACTCAATGGTTCAATATATATTCTTTTCTATCCCGCTATTGAATTGCCTCACCTCTGGCTCTATATCTGTTATTTTTCTCTTCCAATTGTTGACTCATTATTAGGTACATTATACAAGCAGGCCGTCCCAGCTTCGCCAGGGTAGAAATTAGTTTCACGCGGCGGTTTCATCTTCAACACTTCAACCTGCCATATCTTTTGATGTACTCGTTGTAATTGTATGATGTGAAGGGCAATTTCGTTCTTAATTAAATACTGGGGATGAATAACGTATTAGGTTGGATGAGGATCAATACCCAATTCATAAAAACACACTCCCAAATAGTGCATAATTTTGGAAAACATCTGATTACCATAAACAGGTAAATAGCAAGTCAATCTTGGCAGATAGATATATGCTATCGCGGACTTTTTTGTAGAACTATTTAAGAGGTAGGTACATTTTCGTCATACATTGTATCAACGTAAGTCTTATGGTTTCTGCAGCGCACGTGAAAATAGCTGATTGTGCCTGATTTTTTTGTAATTATTGAAGTTATAGTAGGTATCCTTTTTCGGATGAAAAGTATAGCCTATGTCACTCAAGGATAATGTAGCTTTCTTAGGGTGAAAGAATTTCTGAAATCGGTCCAGTAGTTTTTGAGCCTATTGGTATCAAACACACAAAAATACAAATCTTTCCTCTTTATAATATTAGTATAGATTAGGTATTATTAATAAGGCACTTTTGTTGATTTTTATGTATTGTTAATTTGTGAACACTGCTTTGGGTATAGGGTTACCTATCTGTTTGTGTTCCTTGTGAATAAATAAACAAAAAATTTGAAGTGGAAAAAGTTTAAATAGCTCCGAAAAAGGTTCAATATTAGACAATGCGAAAATACCAAAATTATATTGGTGTTATTACATTTTCCATTCAGGAAATTTGGATATGAACTATTTTCATAGGTGATCCAAAGTTCCTACAATGAGTCAACCGACAAAATATTAAAGGAACATCCGTGTGAAAGTTTTGACTCCTCCAAGTAACTTTGGATTAACTATATTTGGTTTTATGATTCAATTAATAGGCCGTATTTATAAAAAGAAGCCTCACCTTTCACTTTCGAAAAATTAAGCAATTCCTTCAAGGTGTTGGGTGGTTCAGTGGTTTTTTAGGGTTCTTCTTTACATTTAGCGAGTAGAGTCGTTTTGTTTGACCAAATAACAAGATGTACCAAATTTCCAAAGATTTATTCCCAAATTAATCCATCAGTTTTCACAAATTCCAAATTATAACAGTTATTCATATATACGTCGTATCAGTCGAGTCGAATTTCTCATTCTTAATTCAATATGTTTTTTAAACGGGAACCTCTGCTTATCGCGCCAGCAAGAACAGAACATATGGGTCTATTTACCTACCTTTTTCAATTCCCGATCAATGAAAATAAATATAATAAAATATAATGTGAATTTATGCAGACTCCCAACATTCTGCCCCCTTGAAGCATTTTGCTTCAATTATATTAAGTTACTGGTAGTGGACAGAGCTTAGTAATAGGACGAATGAAAGTTCCGGTTTGTGTCCTCAATTCTACTACGCGTACCTTACTATCGGAACCAGGAAGTACCTTGACAATCCGTGCAAGCGGCCACTTTAAAGGAGGCAGATTCTCATCTCTAATGAGAACTAAAGTGTTTTCCTCTACATCAGCCACTGACTTATGCCATTTGGCTCTAGTCTGCAGTTGGTGTAGGTACTCAACAGACCATCTCTTCCAAAAATGCTGAGTTAATTTTTGACATAGTTCCCAATATTTTAATCTATTAACTGGCAGCTCTGTGAAATCTTTTTCTGGCAATGCCATCAACGGCTGACCTATCAAAAAATGACCGGGCGTCAAACAGTTGAAGTCATTTGCATCACTAGAGATGGCACATAATGGTCGAGAGTTTAAGACGGCTTCAATTTGAGCTAAACAAGTAAGCTGTTCTTCAAACGATAAAATTAAACCGCCAAAGACTCTTTTCAAGTGATTTTTCATCGATTTAATATTCGACTCCCAAAGACCTCCCCAGTGTGGACTATTCGGTGGTATGAATTTCCAGGTTATCTCCCTCACAGTCAAAAAGTCAAATATTTCCGAAAAGTTATTCCCTTTAAAGAAATTACGAATATCTGTCAACTCATTAGCAGCACCCCGAAAATTGCTACCATTATCGCTCCATATTATTTCCGGATAACCGCGACGTGCCATAAATCTTTTTAGTGTGTGCATGAACGCTGACGTACTCAAGTCCGAAACCAACTCGATATGCACGGCCTTCGTCACCATGCATATGAATAGTGCAATATAAGATTTAGAAATAATCGATCTTCGTAAACGAGATTCCCTTATTAATATGGGACCAGCATAGTCTATTCCTACTCTCTGAAAGGGTTTAGCAATTGTTATTCGATCTGAAGGAAGATACCCCATTATTTGCTCACGAGTCTGAGCTTTAAATCTGAAACATTTAACGCATCCTTTAAGTGCAGATTTAATTTCTCTTATTCCGTGTATTATCCAATATTTAAGTCGTAGATTCGCTAACACTGTCTGTGGCCCGGCGTGTAGTAATTTAAGATGCTCCGAGACAATCAACAATCGAACTACGTGATTCTCAGAAGGTAAGAGAATTGGAAATCTACGATCATAATTGAGAGGTGCATTTGCAAGTCTGGTATGCAATCTTATAAGTCCATGACTATCAATACACAGATTCAAATTTGCGAGAGGGCTTCCCTTTATTTCTTTATTATTTTTAATGTTAATTATTTCATTTTGGAAATGTTCTTTTTGAATTATCTTAATAATTTCAATTTCCGCAAGAATCAATTCTGAAACTGAGAGAGGGCCAAGCTGTCTACTATTTTTATCACGGCAATTTCTAATGAACCTCAGACAGAAAGACATACATCTTATTAATCTGAAATATTTCGAAAAATTCTTGTATGGAAATTGTTCAATTCTCACAGTCTCTGCACATACAGCTGTCGCTAATGAAACCCTTTTAAGTTCGTGAATACTTTCAACAGGTTCCGAATTCAAATTGAAATTTTGATCAATCGAAAATTCACCATTTAACAGAGTAGGACCTGTCCACCAATTCTTACATTTATTCAATTCTTGTGGAAATATACCGCGTGATAAATGATCCGCTGGATTTTCTGCTGAGTTTATGTGCAACCAAATACAATTACCAGTTAATTCTTGGATTTCAGCTACCCTATTTGCAACAAAAGTCTGCCAACGAGTGGGCGATGATTGCAACCAACATAAAACTATTTTAGAGTCACACCATAGAAATGTTTTTTCCACCGGATATTGTATGACCGATTTCATTTTATGAATTAGTTTTGATAGCAAAACCGCTCCACACAATTCAAGTCGAGGAAGGGATATTGTTTTTAAGGGAGCTACCCGAGATTTGGAGCACAATAAATTACAGGAAATATCCTCATCATGATATACAGCTCTTAGGTATACACATGCCCCATATGCCTTGGTGGACGCGTCTGAAAACCCGTGAATCTGTACCGATGTTATTTTCTTATTTTTAAATACACAGCGTGAAATAGTCAATTTCGAAAGATCGGCCAAATTATTCGAAAACTTCCGCCATTTTTGCAATAGGTGTGGGTTTAATTCGGAATCCCAGTTCAGCTTTTCTAGCCAAATTTCTTGCATAATCATTTTTGCGATAACCACACAAGGACCTACCAAACCCAGAGGGTCGAAAATTTGAGCGATGGATGACAGAACTTGTCTTTTAGTTTTTGAATCAGAGGGATGAATCGATGGTGTCGTAATCTGAAAATTATCCAACTGTGTGTTCCAAGAAATGCCCAATACCTTATTAGAGAAATTATCATCAGAAATTGAAACCATCGAGTCGTTTGTATTTTCGTTAAATCCTGAACAATTAGAGTGCCACTTGTGTAATTTAAATCCGTATGAATTTAGAAGTTCGATCAGTTGTGACTTAACAATATGTAATTCTGATAAACTTTCCGAACCAGTTAAAATATCATCCATGTAACACTGATTCAGCAGCGAGTTGGAAGCTAAAGGGAATTTTGGTTTTTCATCCAAGGCAAGTTTTTTAAGACAACGGGTTGCCAAAAAAGGAGCACCCCTAGTGCCGTAAGTGACAGTTTGCAACTCGATACATTTGAGTGTGTCTTCCGGATTTTCGCGCCATAAAATATTCTGTAATTTCCTGTGGTTGGGAGAAATCCAAATCATTCGAAACATTCTTTGAATATCCGTGGTTAATACAAACTTGAACAATCTAAAACGAATTAGAATGTCGAACAAGTCCGGTTGTGTAGGAAACCCTTTAAGCATTATATCGTTCAATGATAATCCAGAGGTGGTTTTCATAGAAGCATCAAATACTACCCTGAGAGGTGTAGAAGTGCTGTTTGTTTTCACAATACCGTGGTGAGGCAAAAAGTTTTTACCTTGATACGTCTTAGGATTGTTTGAATCAAATTCAACATACTTTGCATGTCCTAAATTAACATATTCCTTTATGAAATCAATATAATTATTTTTATATGTTTCATCTCGTTGGAATTTTCTCTCTAAAGACGAAAATCTCCTTAGTGCTGACTGAAATGAGTCACCTAATTTATTTATATCTTCCGGAGAAGAAAATGGAATATCAACCTGATATGAACCATGATCTACTCGAATAATTGAATCGAGAAAACGCCTTTCGCATATTTTATCTTCCGCGGATAATAAACGTGTATTCGATATTTCCTCTAACTGCCAAAATCTGGGCATGAATTCATTTAAATTTATTTCATCAGAGCGCGAAGAAAATTCATTTGGATCGGAAAATGCAAAATGACAACTATAATTTAATGTTGAGGCCGTTCGACCAGCCACAAGCCAACCCAGATAGGAGTTCTGTAATATAGGTTGCCTTTCACCTAACTTGATAATTTCTGGAATTATCAATTCAAAGTATAAATCTGCTCCGATGAGCAAGTCAATGTAATCGGGATTGTAGAAATGAACATCAGCGAGTTTAATGTGATCTGGAATACTGAAAGTATTTCTGTTAATCGGTGACTGAGGTAGTTTTGTAGTTATATTTTCCAAAATTGTACAAGTAAGTTCGAATCTTTTAGAATAATGAATTGATTCAATAGAAAGGTTCAACATTCTGGAAGCATTCGTTACCGTTCCCGAAATACCACTTATGTTGTGAACCTTGTAAAAACTCTTTAGATTTAATTTTTGAGCTAACCTGGATGTAATAAATGACATTTGACTTCCACAATCTAGTAATGCTCGGGCTTCTATTCTACTTCCATCGCTGTCAAGAATATTCAATCTAGCAGTAGCCAATATAACATTTTGAGTTTCATCTTTCAATCTACCAGCATGACAAGAACCTACAATTGCCGGAGTTGCCGAAATTTCTACATGAGATGATTGCGCATTGGCATTACTAGTACTCGGGCCATTGTTACTACCAACAATATTGTTGTTTGCACTATCATTCAAACACACCTTATGAACCAGATTCGAGTTGTGACAGAGAAGAGTATTATGCCTCCTATTGCATTTTCGACAACCGCTGGACATACAATTTGTGACAGTATGTTTTGAACCCAAACAATTATAACATAATCGATTCTGTTGTACAAATTCCCTTTTTTTCTCTAGCAGTGTGTTCTTGAATTTATCACAGCTATAAATTGAATGACCTCCCATCTTACAGAAAAAACAATTTTCACGAGTTTTGTCCCTGTCTGATTTGCGTGATATTTGAGTTTGAAATTTAGATGAAAAATTAACTACCTTTGAGCTAACCCGCGTATCCAGCGCAGATATATTTTCCAATGCACGGCATCTCCTTTCAACAAAGTCCATGAAACTTTCAAAGTTTGGCAATGTTGAACTGTTTTTTTCTAATTCGTAAGCTTTTTGTGTTTGGAAATCTAATTTTTTAGACAAGAGAAAAACAAGAATAACATCCCAATTGTGAACCGGCATTTTGAGAGCCTGTAGAGAATTGAAATTTTGCCTTACCTTTATAATGAATTGTCTCAAATTTCTTGAATCTCCCCTTGTGACCGGGCTTACTTCAAGCAAACCACTTAAGTGCATATTTATAGTAATTAATTGATCTTCATACCGCTTGCTCAGAATGTCAAGTGCTACTTCGTAATTTTCATTGGTTAGTAACAAATCCTGAATCAAAGTTAGAGGTTCATTTTTTAAGCCAGATTTCAAGTATGTGAATTTCTGTACATCACTAAGACCTTCATTATTGTGAACAATAGCATCAAAGAGGTTTTTGAATGAATTCCACTCTGAATGTTTCCCTGTGAATATGGGTATGTTAATACTTGGTAGGTTAATTTTTGTATTAGAAGATTCATTGATCGAGCTTTGAAGAACGTTTTGAAAAGTTGTATTTTCCCGTTTTTTGATTTGTCCACTAAGTTGCTTAATTCTAGCTAATAGAGACAAGTATGTACCTTCGGTATCGCTTCTATCGTTATCTTCTGAATCTAATTCCTCTATATCTTCCTGTATGTCACTATATTTCTCGTAAGCTTGTATAAGCAGAGTTTCCCGTGTGAGGAATTCATTAATGTCAATATTTGTATCTAGCTTATTAATTACAAAATTCTCTATTCTAGTCATAGTGCCCTTTACAGCTGCACGTTTCCTTTTCAGTTTTTCAATATCCATTATTTTAATATAAATTTTAATCCAATAGAACGTTAAAATTCCAAATGAAATTTTGATTATTAATCAATTATAGTCTAGAATATGAATCAACTACCTATAAATTTATAAATTCGAAACAAATTCAGATCTTAATTGAGTGGTATTATATGAAATGGGAGAAAACAAGTATCTATAAGTTAATATGCGAATTCCAAATAAAAATATTTCGTAAATGTCCAATATCTTAAATCAAATATATTCGAGCTCAATTAGAACTAGTAGTAATGGAGTGATCTGACCTTAGTTGAATTTCTTCACCATAAATGACCAATTTGTAGGGAGCTTATGTCCTGAAGTTTCTTCACCATCGAGAGAGGATACCTGAATTTGATTTGTGTGATGTGATGTGCACAGTAGTTTCTGCCCTTATGTAGTTGTGAATGTTCCTTGATAAGTGATAATGTTCCTTGATGAGTGATAATGATGTTCCTTGATGAGTGATGATGATGTTCCTTGATGAGTGAAAAAACGTGATGTCTCTTCAATTTTACAATCTGTAGTCCCCTTTTTGCAGCGATGAAATTAATATTCCTTGTCCAAATCCAAATGGTCAAACACACAGGTTTCCCGGCCGATGCACCAAATGTTGGGTGGTTCAGTGGTTTTTTAGGGTTCTTCTTTACATTTAGCGAGTAGAGTCGTTTTGTTTGACCAAATAACAAGATGTACCAAATTTCCAAAGATTTATTCCCAAATTAATCCATCAGTTTTCACAAATTCCAAATTATAACAGTTATTCATATATACGTCGTATCAGTCGAGTCGAATTTCTCATTCTTAATTCAATATGTTTTTTAAACGGGAACCTCTGCTTATCGCGCCAGCAAGAACAGAACATATGGGTCTATTTACCTACCTTTTTCAATTCCCGATCAATGAAAATAAATATAATAAAATATAATGTGAATTTATGCAGACTCCCAACACAAGGTATATGCATAAAAAGAATTGAAGGAAAAGGTTTTGCTTCGAGGAGTTTGCTTCCAAGTTAAAGGTTATACGTTCGCCGAATTTATAAAAAGAAGCATTTGCTCGAAAACTAAAGGATTTGCTTCCAAATATAGGAAGCTAGGTTCACAACAACTTTTCTCGCTTCTTCTGGATATTGTACCGGGTTTTTCACCATAATTTGACCCCCCTTTCAACTTTGTTACTGAAAGAGGTACAAATGGAACACCCTGAATACTTTTCTATATTTGGCAAGTTCTTTTTCCACTTATTTCGAATATATAACATACGTTTGGTCCTTCTCTCTTATTCTGAGTACCACGAAGTTTTAAATTTTAAAAACCAATTTCTTTAGTTGTTATTTCATTCTATACTACCATAGTTTATTATTTTTTTATTTTTATTGGATACTGTTAGGTATTCCTTCCAAAAATATTGCTTTCGAGGGAATTAAATATGAAGAATTTCGTAATGATTTTTCATATGTGGGTAGGTAGGTACCTATTTTTTTATTCCGTAGTTTCATTTCAAAACTTTGAAACTCTGGAAATATAAGAGACAGACCCACCTACGCATATATATTCGATATCAGGAGAAAATGAACAATTAAAATATGGAAGAAAATACAGGGTGTCCCATTTGAAAAAATGTAGTTGCATTCAATATGTTGTTCAACCTGTATAATATCCCAATTGACCATTTTCAAAAAATTTATTTGATTTGAGCCCAATTTGGAGACGAATACGTAAATCGATGTACCTTTTACTACACTTATCCGAAGCATTTCCTTGCAAGGAAAAGGTGGAGATTATGAATACGAATTGAAGCAAAACCTTTAACTTATACCTTTTGCTTCTACCTTTTACTTGTGAGTGAATGCTTCATTTTTATAAATACGGACTATTGAGGTACACATTTTCATTCGAGCACATCCGAATAATTTTTCCATTATCATTGTAGTCATCAAAGCAGGTTGGGAAGTTAAACACGACAGCTACAACATCCAGCGGAGCACCCTTGATGAATCAAGACAGTTCATTGACAGTAGGACCTCGGGGGCCTATTCCCATAAGTGACGTTCAATTTGTGGAAGAAGTAGCCCATTTCGTGAGGGAAAGAATACCCGAACGCGTCTTACACGCCAAAGGCGCAGGAGCTTACGGATTCTTCGAAGCCACGGCCGATATCAGCCACCTGACCGTAGCTAAAGTTTTCCATTTAGGCAAGAGAACCCCAGTAGCTGTTCGGTTTTCCACCACAGCGGGTGAATTGGGGTCTCACGAAGGCACGAGGGACATGAAAGGGATGTCTGTCAAATTCCAAACAGAAGACGGAATCTTAGATTTGGCCGGAAACCATGTTCCCACATTTTTCATACGGGACCCTATTTTGTTTCCTAGTATGGTACATGCGTTCAAGAGGAATCCCAAGACGAATCTGTACGACCCTAATATGGTATGGGATTTCTTTTCACTCAGGCCGGAGACCATGAATACCGTACTCCAACTTTATTCAGCAACAGGGATACCAGACGGTTGGAGAAGGATGAACTCATATCCAGTCAACGTTTATAAAATGGTGAACTTCTACCAACAAATACATTACTGTAGGTTCAGCTTCCAATGCAACGAAACCAAGCGACATCTATCGAGAAAGCAGGCTGCTCAAGTTGAATCGGATTACTTCACCAGAGACTTGTATAATGCGATCGAAAAACATAATTATCCCTCTTGGAGTCTCAATATTCAAGTGATGACCGAAAGGCAAGCGACGGAGATGCTGATTCGTCCAGTGAACCCTTTCGACCCTTTTGACGCCACCAAAAATTGGTCAAAACTTGAGATACCATTTATTCGTATCGGAACGCTCACCCTCTCTACCAACCCCACGAACTATTTTGCTGAAATAGAACAGCTCGCTTTCTCTCCTGCAAACATGGTACCCGGTCTTGAGGCTTCGGCATACGATAAGATTTTCCAAGGCAGAATATTTGCATATCCTGACGCTCAACGATACAGATTGGGCGCCAACTACCAACAGCTCACTCCGAACAGATCTATTCGTCAAGTTAGTAACTACCAGAGAAACGGACCTCAAACCCTTTACAGTCAAGGGGAGCAACCTCATTACCACCCAAATACTTTTGAAGGTCCTAAATCTTTTATGGTGCCTAGAATCGATTTCAAAAAGGATATATTCCTGGCGTTTCCGTCAAATGTTTATGATGACGAATGGCAGAGTCGCCAAATGTTACAAATGATGGATATCCTGCAGAAGAAAGAGTTAGCTGGTAATATTGCGGAATCCCTTGCAATGGTCACAGTTCCAGATGTAACTAGACGGATGTTGGATCGTTTCGCGAAGATCGACAATACACTCTATAGATTGATCAAGGAAAGCTTTTGAAAAGATTTTGAAGATTATTCGGGTCAAATGAGATTCTTAAAATGTAAAGAAGGGCTTTAGGCATGAAAATAGTGGACCAATGTTTATCCAATTTTTATGAGTAGTTAAGAAACTTTTTTGACTGTTTCATTTGGAAAATCCAAGTTGTTAAAAAATAAAACTTTATATTGAATATTAGTCGAAGAAGGCACAAAAGCTTCTTCCAGTTCTTCTCAACACCGAATAATTATATAAGTATAGCACCTATCAAGCAATAAAATGAAAGCAGCACAAAATAAAAATCTCTCAGTTAACAATATCAATAATCATCAAAACTAATTCAAATTACCAGCAGATTCTCGAGTCATTGACAGATACCATTGAGAAGTTGTCATAGAATCGAAAATGGTTTGATTATGAAGAAGCTATGGCAGAAGGTATCATTTCGAGTTATAATAACATGAAATCTGATTACTTTAATTTTATCTTGTTGTTGAGTTTATCTGGCAAGAATACCTGCTTCATTTCATTGGATGATGTGGCCATCTTCAGATGAAATAATATGATTTGGAAACCTTGAGATTGGTCTGTTACTTTTGATATACCTTTCTTGTTCATTCTTTCACAGATAAGGTGTACCATTAGCTTGCCATTCTACACTAAGAAAGATTTTCTAAATTGATTAATGTAGAATGTGGAACAAGAAAAGATAATTTTTCCTCCATAAAAAATTACCTTGAGCTGTACCTAGGACTATAACAAATCATCAAATTGATTTGTAACCAAAAACCACAATATTGCTCTAGGTCTAGACTCTAGATAGAACGATAACATACGTGGTAAAATGAATAAATGTCCTCCTATCCCTTCAAGATACGTATTTGCTATACAATTAATTTAGGAAATATTGTCCTTGTTATGTTATTTATGTTTTTCTATGAGATGTATTTATTGTATACAGAAAATTTCAAACATGATAACAAATGTGAGGAAGCAGAAAAATGCATTAGTAATAAAAAAAATTTGCAAGCAGCATAACCAATCCTATAAACATTATGAATATTATGAAATGCGAGAGGAGTAATAATCAGACCATGCGCCCAAAATGAAAAAGATGAGGAAATTGATTTATAGGGTCCTCACTCCTCACACGACTAATGTAGTGGCCTTAGATGAGGTCTAGTCTAAAGCAGTGGCAGTACAGTATGGTATTGACATAAAATTGAACGTTTAGGGAGTTTTCAAATCCTAATGTCAATTAATCTTATATTATTATTTTCAATTGTGATGTGTTTCCAAGATTCGAATCGAAATAGAGTGTACCAATGATATAAATATACAAGAATTCAAATTATGACCATAAAATATATGGAAACATCATTTCCGCTGTATTTGATTTTACTGGTTGAAATCTACGAATTGAACGATGGTCATAACTATGACAGCTTTGTAGAGTTTACTAGACTAGAGATATTATACCTGGAAGTTGGCAAGGAAATCTTGCAAGTGCTAGTCGATTTTGAAAGATCCAAAACGTCATGAACCAAGCCTTGACAAAATATGTAAGGTGTCTAGACATTTTAGACATGAATGGTGGAATTCATAGATATGTATCCATCACGATTCCTATAAGTATGGAATTCAATTTTATGATGAACATACAGGGTGTTTCATTTAAAAGTGTGATCGTATAATCTATGTTTAATTTATCATTTGATGGACCTTGACTTGTAACTGACGTTGTTAATACTAGTATGGGCCAGCAGATCTACCTTTTAAGTAGTTATCCTCATTGGTAGAACTCTGGTGATTTTATAGGCGAAATGTCAAAGTTTGATCAAGTTTCCTGAAGAAATGGGGAAATTTTGGAAAAAATGAATACCAAGCTATTTTGCATTGACTTTTCCTCTTTCGATCCGTATATTCACATCGCGGTCAGGATATCTGTGAAAAAAAGTTTTATCGAGTTTAAAATGGCCCTTTTTGTCGGGTTTTTTCGCCATTTCCGCGAATTTTTTTAAAATACTTCTACTTCGCCTAGAGAATCGAAATTCCACCCACGTAAGGATCGATTATTCCTCTTTCCGACCGTATAAAAATTTTCTCACCGTATCGCAGCTTCGCTGCGATTTTAAGATTCTTCTGGACCCACTTTTGGACAGATTCTCTCGGGCCGGTCCACCCAGTTACCGTTTTAGTATAATATAGAATAATTTGTTTTTTCAGAATACCACATCTGCAACTACAGCCCATGGCACTCCAATCGCAGAGAAAGATGCCACTCTAACAGCAGGACCGAGAGGCCCAATCCTGTTACAGGACACTCCATTCCTCGAAGAAATCGCACATTTTGACAGAGAGAGAATACCAGAACGTGTAGTTCACGCTAAAGGGGCAGGAGCATTCGGTTACTTCGAAGTCACCCATGACATCACAAAATACTCAGCAGCCAAAGTTTTCTCTCAAATTGGAAAGAAAACCCCCATCGCTGTTCGTTTCTCAACTGTAGGTGGCGAATCTGGTTCGGCTGATACTGTCAGAGATCCCAGAGGGTTTGCTGTCAAATTTTACACAGAGGATGGTATTTGGGATTTGGTTGGTAACAATACACCCGTTTTCTTTATTAGAGATCCAATTCTCTTCCCAAGTTTCATTCACACCCAAAAGAGAAACCCCCAAACTCATTTGAAAGATCCTGACATGTTTTGGGATTTCATCACTTTGAGACCTGAAACGACTCATCAGGTTATGATCCTCTTTTCGGATCGTGGAATACCTAATGGTTATAGACATATGAACGGTTACGGATCGCACACTTTCAAATTGGTGAATGCTGATGGAAATTGGGTATACTGCAAATTTCACTATAAAACAGATCAAGGCATCCAAAATTTGGATGTAACAAGAGCTGCAGAACTATCTGGAAGTGACCCAGATTACAGTATAAGAGATCTATACAATGCTATTTCTAAAGGACAGTACCCATCCTGGACTTTCTACATTCAAGTGATGACAAATGAACAAGCTATTAAATCTCCATTCAATCCCTTCGATTTAACGAAAGTATGGTCACATGCTGAATATCCTTTGATACCAGTTGGAAAATTGGTTTTGAATAAAAATCCACAAAATTACTTCGCCGAAGTTGAACAAGTTGCCTTCTCCCCAGCACATATGGTTCCTGGTATTGAAGCCTCTCCAGACAAAATGTTGCAGGGAAGATTATTCTCTTATGGTGATACCCACAGACATCGTCTTGGAGCGAATTACTTACAGTTACCTGTAAATTGTCCATTTAGAACCGCAAACTATCAAAGAGATGGTCCACAAGCTATTCACAATCAGGGAGGCGCTCCAAACTATCATCCCAACAGTTTTGGAGGCCCATCTAACGATGAGGAATCCAAAGTTTTAACCACAGTGTTCTCTGTTGGTGGGGATGCCAAACGATACGATACTGGCGATGAAGATAATTATTCCCAAGCGACTATTTTCTATCGCAAAACGCTAACGAAAGAACAGCAAGATAGGTTAGTGAATAATATTGTAGGTAACCTGAAAGATGCTGCCGATTTTATTCAATTAAGAGCAGTCAAAAACTTCAGCCAGGTTGATGCTTCATTTGGTGAAAAAATTGCGGAAGGTCTCAAAATACAGAAAAAGAGGCAAGCATGTCTTTAAATGTATATTTTATTTTTATCCAAGACTTTGGAAAAGGAGTTGATACTTGAAAACATTTTGTATCGGAGATGGTTCACAATAAATAATTTTAGAAAAATGTTCACAATTTTTTTTTCAGTTCCCTCACCTCAAAACTCTAGACAACAAAAAGTTAATTCTGGCGTGATCAGAATTATAAATCATTTAAAATGAGAGCCTTTCCTTGAATGTTTGATTTTCGCCTTTCGATATTTCGTCCTCTGCGTTTTTGCTAAAAGCGCTCACCAAATTTCGAAATATTTCGTACTAGTGTGGAGGATATACGAGAGTTGAAATAAATTCATGGTCTAGGGTGTTGTGACCTTTCACTACGCACTAAACTCAGTAAAATGTTCGAACGCTCGTTACCTTTTGACCCAAATTTTATAGTGCGAATCGGGCTTTGAAATTGACTGATATCGACATGGGCGTAGCCAGCGAAGGGCCTTTTCTTTTTATCCTAAAATTTTACATTTTGAATGACCATGGTTTGCCCCCCCCCTGTTATAAATCCTGGCTACGCCCTTGGATATCGAATTTGAAAATTGAGATAATAGCAAATAGCTATCGTGATCTACCAACAATTCCGATCGGAATGAAATGTGGTAACAAGCTGTTTAATAACTATTTTTGTGTGTCTACCCTATACCTATTACCTATAGATAGATTGGATAGTTCTTTTGCTATCGATTTGATATATTCGATACTGACTAGTCCAAATGAGGACGAAACTATGATCGATCGATTTCCTGGAGTTGGAGACACCTGTTATATTAGTAGAGTTCTTGAAGGGAGGTTAGTGACAAAGACTGATTCATGTATGTAAGTGATTATCGACAAACTGAGAAATGTGGAAATTAGTTATTTCCGCATTCCATTCTCGTATGTGACTGTTCAATTTGAAAAATATTAACTTGTTTAACTTTCTAATCCTGTTTCAGTTCGAAGAAATTTGTCACCTAAAGCCATGGGCGCCCGCAGAAATCCGCAAAAATTTTTCTCAGGGGGGGGCAAATAAAGATTAGAGAGCAATATTGAGGGTGTTGTGCTGTAAAACAATGAGGCCATCAAAATCTCAGGGGGACAAAAACAGAGATGTTCTAATTGATCGTATAATTTCTTTTGAAAGAAAAATATTTTCAACAAACAGTATCAGTAAAAATTTACCACAAATTCTCAAATTTGATTGATCTTCTAACCACCGAAACTTTGGAGGCAGATGAAAACCTTCAAGAAGAGGAGTAAGGGCCGGTATTATAATAGTCGAACCGAGGATTCAACCGTGCGCCAACAACCAAATTCCTCACTATCTGGTAGTTGGCGCACGGTTGAATCCTCGGTTCGACTTTTTTATTAGCGGCCCTTAGTGACTAGTGTAGTCTAGGAGCATAGAATGAATGGAGGGAAGGCTCCGCTACAAAAATGAACTGCCAAAAACGTCCGCACTTGTCAGTTCGCCGCAAGGTCACGAGATGGCGCCAACCTCGTTAGTGGCTCAAGCATGGCTTCGATGACTGAACACATGGTGATTGCACTGATTAGATTTTCGACCAAATTGAGAATATCGGCAAGATTTCGTTTTTTCCACTTCAGGTGGCGCTTTTCACTAATTATGACTGATTTTTATTAGTTATTTCAAATATTCGAATTTATTCTGGTGAACATGTTGTGTCAATAGCCGATAATTTTGTTTGGGAATATATTCTTGGCATTTTAATTCATATCAGTATGGAGGAAAAGTATAAGACTAAGATGCCTAGAATAATGGTGTAAGCACTCGTCAAATTTTGAATGGAATGACGTTCGATCAAATTGAGAATATCGGCAAGATTTCGTTTTTTTCACTTCAGGTGGCGCTCTTCACTAATTATGTCATACAACCAGGCCCGCCGCTAGCTGTCTGAGCGCCCGCGTGCAAATACTGTTATGCCGCCCCCAATAGGGCGCTACATCAGAGAGCAATTCGGGGGGGGGGGGGGTAGTGGCAACTTTTAGCGAGAAAAATCATATATACACACTCAAATATTTATCTAAGAAAATTTCACTCTTCTCGCTTTTATATTTGCGAAATCTTCTATAATCTTAGTCATATCTAATCTATCCAAAATTTGGTGTTCAATTGAAATTACATATAGCTAAATTACTTAATCTGTGTTGGAGCATAGTGGATCTTAAATAATTCTTGATAATTTTTAATTTTGAAAAAGATCTTTCTCCAGATGCAACTGAAACCGGCAATGTTAGTAGTGTTCTTAGTGCTATTGTTATATTCGGAAATGTAGAAATTAAGTCATTGCCAAAAATATATTGTAACAGTGATTGTGGATCCTTCGATTAGAGTTCTGCAAAATGCGATTTTAGTGCAATAATTTCATTAAACAAATCAATACCGTCAATGTCTGATTCATTAGTAGCATCATCTTTAAGCTTCAGATTCACTAAATAATTGGAATTTAATTTTTGATCGTTACTGTTCATACACCACGGAACTGTTCGAATCGAATCATAGACAAGAGACAAGTTTCAATTTCGAATGCAAAATGCAACTGATCCTAGGAGGTGTATATTCCGACAAAGACCTTCATTCTGTTTTTATCTTTATTTTCGTAATTCTCTCTTCAAAATCACGTATCTACCTAAACTCGGCTAGTAGAAAGGGCGCAATTTGGTAACAGAGGGTTTTTTTATGACATGCAATAATTGGCATAAACGATACGGCGACACTGAAAATATTCAAAACTACTACTACTACCTGGTTGTAATATTGGGAAAAAGAACATCTGCAAATTTTTCTCGTAGAATATTCAACAAAATCAAGATGCCGTAGGAACTTTCTGCATCGATGTTTCTTTCAGAAAATTTTTCCCGAGGGCGCAATTCGAAGTTCCAGGAGGGCAATTTATCGGATTATGTGAATTTTTCGATCTTGAAGTTTTATGCCATAACTGGATCTGGGCGCTCTCAGTATTTCGCCGGGGGGGCACCTGCGGAACTTCGGGGGGCGGCAGTGCCCCTCCCGGAAATATACCTGAAAGAAACACTGCAGTGAATTCACTGAATTCCGTGGATATACGGAAATTATCGATGTTGGCCGCCTGTCCTCCCAATCCTTCAGAAAAAGTCTCTCTAAGGGGGATGGGGAGACCTTGCCGCCCCCAATGTTGAACGGAGTTGGAAAAATTTCAAAGCAGTTGGCAAAGTATCGATCGCATATGGCAAAATTTCTATGTTTCTATGACAGTTGGCAAAATTTTAAAGCAGTTGGAGTAGGACAACCGCCCCCCTTTTTTCCTCCCCCCCCGCTTACCACGTTGTTTGTCCCCTCCAAAAAAAATTTCAATTTCACTGGATTTGCCGCCTCCCTGGACGTGCCGCCCTTGTGCCGGGCACGCCTTGCACGCCCGCTTACGGCGGGCCTGCATACAACGTCATTACGGTCCTTTTTCCCTTGATCGATTTGATTGATTAATCAACAGCTGATCTGCCAAAGTCAGTTATGACTTGACCATAGAATGACATTTTTATGTGGTGAAAGTCTTATACTTTACCTCCATACTGATATGAATTAAAATATCAAGAATATATTCCCAAATTATTGCTTGACAAAATTATCGGCTATTTACACAACATGTTCACCAGAATAAATTCGAATATTTGGAATAACTAATAAAAATCAGTCATAATTAGTGAAAAGCGCCACCTGAAGTGGAAAAAACGAAATCTTGCCGATATTCTCAATTTGATCGAAACAAAATCTAATCAGTGCAATCACCTCAGACCAAGGCAATCACCATGTGTTCAGTCATCGAACATATAGCCCTATTAGCGATCACAGCGATATCTATCGAGCGTCACACGAAACTCTAACCTCCGCCGAAATTGGAAGTTCAAAATGATCTGCCGAGCGTATGAAGCCTTCCCTCCATTCATTCTATGCTCCTAGGTGTAGTTACGCTTTCAGCAGGACGGATCTCCGCCGCACTTTGCATACGGTCTATGACCAAAGACTATTCTATTCACAGAACATATATATCTATTCCTCTTTGCTATGACTCTATGAAATAGAGACATGTCAATCAATTTTGTTTCTGTGTTCCACTATTTGTGTAAACTGAAATAATAGGTTATACTCTCTGTTAAATTTTATCAATTATTTCAATAACTTTTTGTTGCTATAGTCCAGGATGTTACCTTCAAAAGGATATTTCAATGATATCGAATGTCCCTACTTGGAAAATACTTGTGGTCGCCCTTACTGCCATTTTAATCATAGGAAAAAGCAGCAAGAAAGTGTAAATGAAGTTCCACCAGAGAAATGTAGTTCTAAGATAATTCCCACATATAAACCAACCCCAAAGAGTGAACTAGCTGTGAGAAAAAGTCATATACCTATCAGTTATGTACCAGATGTTTATAAGGTTGAAAAATCAACAACACGTTCCTTCCGAAACAACACACTATCTGATATTGTATATAAGCCAACACCTATAAGTTTGTTGAACTCGGCTGTGAAAAATAGCACAAATAATGATAAAAGTATTTCATCCATTGGAAATGATATTTTGGAGACGAAGTATGTGCCAGAAACTGGAGTCAAGGGTTTAATCAAAAATGAAAAAATAATCAATGATGACAAAGATGAATATAAACCTGAAGAGCAAGAAATTGAATATCAGTATAATCCATCATCCCATAAAGATGTGACTGCAGATATTTTATCAGACATTGTTTATAGGCCAAATTCTAGTGACATAAATACCTTACCAAATGTGGAATACACTCCATCTGCTTGTTCTTATAAGAATAGCAGTTTAAATTTCGAGAATTTAGACAATGAATTTGAAATGATTGATGAAATTATCAACACCTCTGATATCACCAAAAAATCTGGAGAGCTTGATGATACCATCAACCAAATTTCAAGAGAAGAATTAATTAGGAGAAATGGGGAGATAATATCTGACAGTAATTCAGAAACAGAGAGGGTATCTGATGCTAAAGATAAACTCCAACAAGATGTTGGCCAAGTAAAGTTAAAAAGTTCTCAAGATGTGAGGATTAAAGGATCCACATTGAAGGAAAGCAGCAAAAAAGATAAGAAGGGGGATGATAAAGAAAAGCATAGAAATAAAAAAGAAAAGAGAAGTAGTGAAGAAGCTAAAAAAGATAGAAAAAGAGATGAGAAGAAGGATAAGAAGGAAGATAGAAAAGAGAAGGTAGAAAAAAGTGGGAGAAAAAATGAAGATACCAAAAGGCATGAAAAAAATAAGAATGAACACAGTAAAAGTAGGGATAAGGATAAAAGAGATGATAAAAGTATACATAAAGATTCGAAAAAAAGAAGCAGTACAAAAAAGGAGTTAAATTACAAAAGTAGACATAAGGAATCAGAGAAAATAGATGGAAAAAGACATAGTAGCCACAAAGAAAGAGATAAAAGTAAGAATTCAAAAAATAAAACTGACAAACATGAACATGATAAGAGGCCTAATAAAAATGATGTCAAGACAAGGGAATCATTGACTTCTGAATTAGACAAAATACCTATAGATGAAATTGAAGATACAAGCATAGCATCTACAGAATTCAATTATGATATTGATGCAGATATTGACGAGAAGCAAACAATGGAGGAATGTTTCAGAATATTCAATGAATATAAACCAACTGTCGAACAACCCATAGAAGAAGAAACCATACCTGATAAAAATGAATTGGATATGGTGGAAGAAGCATTCATCACAAAAAAAAGAATTGCACACTCCAATGCATCGAACTCATCAACGAAATTTCAACCTCCGAAACCAATACCTAAGCTCACTCCAGGTCAAGTTATGGCTAATCGTTTAAAAATGATCAAAGCTGCCCAAGCAGATAATGAAGAAAAATTAATATCTAATGAATTGAAAAATATTGCTAAGCGTCCTCAAACTTCGCAGATATTCAAACCAGCCAAAAAAATGAAGGTCAATGAGACTAAAAAGATATTGCCACCATCAAATTCATCTTTAATTGATGATATCATCAATAGAAGCAATATTAAACCAACTTTTAAGAAAATAGCCCCTGTAAGTAATGTAATGAATATACAGAAAGCAAAGGCAAATTTGATGGTGATAAATAATAAACAAGCAACAGAGCAAATGAATAAAACAATAGCTCAGACCAACAAAACTGGTAAAAGACAAGCACATGTTCCTGATTACTCTCTGAGTGATATCCCTGATGTTATTGATGTAGATAAATCTAAACTACCTGTTAATGTCCGTTCAAGATTTCTCACTCTTTTAGCTGATGAATGTTGCAAGTTATATTTAACACAAAAAGATGCTTACAAAAGAGCGTTAGATGAAGAATATAGCTGCTATCAAAAATGTAAAGTTCTGGTTACATACAGGAACTCTGCAATGCTGGCTGTGAATCGTTTAAGGAAAGAAGTTAAAGATCGAGAAGACAAGAATTTGGGCCTAATAGGATCTGATGAATCTTCCCAAGCCAAAAAAGAAGATGCTGAGAAGAAAATTCTATATACTAAAATACAGCAATATGTGTTATCTAATGAAGAACTAGATATTCATGGATACCCAAGAGAAAGTGATATTCCTGGAAGGGCTTTGATTAAAAACCGGAAGACTTCAAGTATTGTACCTTTACCAAAAAATCAGAAGAAATGCTGTAGGTGCTCTAAAATATACCTGATAGATGAAGATGGTAAGGCTATATATGAAGAAGAATGTCTTTATCATCCTTTACGAAAACGAACGATAAGAGGTGAGCATATTTACCTTTGTTGTAAAAGTTCAGATGATTCAGGATGTGCTACATGTCATACACATGTGAGTGAAATGCCAGAAGATGCAGAGCTGGAAGGATTTCAGACAACACTTCCTCCTAATGGTGATAATGATCCTAGGAGTAATGCAGTTTATGCTTTAGATTGTGAGATGTGCTATACAACCAAAGGACTGGAACTTACCAGAGTAACAGTTATTGACACAAACTGCAAGACAGTATATGAATCTCTAGTGAAACCATTAAATGATATTACAGATTATAACACAAGGTTCTCTGGTATAACCAAACAACACATGGATAAAACAAGTACTGGAATATTACAGGTCCAGGCTAATATACTTCACTTGTGTAATTCAAATACCATATTGATTGGGCATAGTTTGGAGTCTGACATGAAAGCCTTGAAAATTATTCATAGTACAATTGTGGATACCGCTGTTTTATTTCCACATAAAATGGGCTTACCTCATAAAAGGGCACTCAGAACTTTGGCTAGTGATTATTTGAAAAAAATTATTCAAAATGATGTTGGTGGTCATGACAGTGCCGAAGATGCAATAACTTGTATGGAACTCATAAAATGGAAAGTTAAAGAGGACAGTAAATTTAGAAGTTGAATAATATTAAATGTAATTGTATTTATAATATTTATATTTATTTGTTACTGTACATATTATGTAATAAGAGTTCAAATTTGTTTATATTTTTTGAAAAATCGATATTGATCCATTTATTTATAGAATAAAATACAAATTTTCCACTTTCTGACTGGATATTTCATTTTGTATGAATTCAAAGTCAATTTGATGATGAATAAATCGAGCTGTAATTTCTAGTTAGTATTCTTCTTCCCCCAAAATGTTACAAAGGCTTGTCTTCTATTATAACTTTGAAGGGTCTTGAATTTTTCAAGCTGGACTCATTATCCAGATAAGTCTACCCTTCCCATTTAGTTTAGTTGATGTGATTTCGTAATCTTGATCATCAAATAATGCTTACAAGAGAGTAAGAGACCAGAAAGTATCTCTCGAGACAAAAAGTCCTGCATTAATAACGGCCAGATACTCTTTTTCAGAACTATTGATAAAAACAAATATTGCTAGAATGGGGTAAATTCAAGGAAGTAAAATTTTGTCTGCCTTCTCATACTGGTTATCAGATCGAACAATAGGCATGCATTTGTTAAACGTGAGTGCCGACCATAATCAGAGAGTTGCCTCTGCCATAATTCAAGAAAATTTTCTTCAAATTTTCCGCCCAACGGACATTCGGCGGAAACTACCGGTTGCTTCCGTTCTCATATTCATTTCTCTATCTATGCCCTATAAACAACTGACAACTCTGTGGTTGTGGCGTTATTGGTTAGGTTTCAATAATTTATGCGAGATTTTAATTCTTACAAAAGCTTATAAGTAATTAATTAAGAAAATTCTCCGTTGAATGAAAACAAAAAAATCAGAATTATTTCATGCTTCATACAGAATGAACTGCTTTCCTACCAGGTTTTAGAACAACAAAAAATCAGGAATGTTGATCGGAAAATGTTGGCGTTTGGTGCTTTCCAAGAATGCCATCAAATCACCCATAATAAAATTCAATAAAATATCTCAGTTGTCTGTACGGACTATAACAACAAAAGAGCCATCAACGACATTGAAAAGTGATCATGATAGACCAGTTAAGATTTATCATGGAGTTTTGAGTAGCCAGATTAGACTAGTTAAGGTAATGAGATGGGTTAGATTTATCAGTTATAGTGTTATTGAACAGACTCTGCCATCAAAAGATCTCAATCAGAACCATTTTCTGGCCTCTTTTCAAGAATATTGGGACAACTCGAAAATTGTTATTTCGAGTAGAAATCAGTTGAAATATTTGTAAATTGAAAATTCAGTTCAGTATACGTGTCCCTTATCATATTGCTTGAACTCTGTATGATCCGAATGTATCGTAACTAAAAATAATACTTATGAACTGTAGAGCATCAATATTTCGAACTTGAAGTAGTGACCACTCAAGAAGCGCAATTTTTGAGTTATCCCGTTATTCTAGCTAGAAGCTGTTTATTCCACATTGAAGACCAATAACAGCCAATAAGTTTATATGTTTGGAAATGAGTGTCTATTGAGCTTTTCTATGCATTTCAGGCTTTTTCTCTCTCTTCAAGTATAATAGGGCTGCTTGCTCAACCTATCCTGTATAAGGAAATAGTTTCTACTGGAAATATACCAATTATAGTAGCCTCATATACCTGTGTTGGATTTTTTACATTTATAACACCCCTACTTTTACATATTATAACAAAAAAATATGTAACTTCCATGGAATATTCAGCTAAAGATGATAAATATATTGCACACACATTCAATTTTTTCTGTATGAGAAAGAAGGTAAGTGTGCTGAGTTTATGTAATTTATGAAGTCATTTATAGTCATTTTATCTTTCATTATATATTATATTGAAAACATGTGATTAACATTTTGAAGACACATTGAATATATATTTAATTTTTTTACAGATAGAATTCAAAGTGGAAGATGTTCAAATACCAGAGATACCAGGAATGTTCACAACAATGAAAGTTAAAGGAACAGCACTCTTTTTTGATCCCAGTCACTTTGAAAATCCTGATCATTATGCCATTTTAATGGGTTTTGATAAACCTATGGATTTTAAAATGGAAGAACCAAATAGTTATCATAAAAACAAGTGTAAATAGAGAATCTGTAGGTTTAATTAAATTAAAATAAAGCTAAATCTAAATAAATGGGTCACTAAATATAGAAAGAGATGGGTATAGCTATAGATTAAAAAGAGAAAGGAATGTGCTTTGGTGGGTTGAGTCCAAGTTGGTTTGGCGGCATCATTGTTGCATTCCTAAATCATTTCATCTCTTTATACTTGTTGAACACTGTTATTTTTGTTCAGGACAAGATGCAGAATTTGTATTAGTTCGTTTATACGCAGTAGAATTATTTTTTAATTGCTCAAGAATTATGATCAAACATTTATTAGTTGTAAATTTTCTGCTGGTCCAAAAAAAATAAATATTGGGTTTTCATGTCTGTACTAGCATAGGAAAGATGCTTTATGATGGTTGCCTTTTAGAAGGTTATAGAAATGAAGAGTGAAAATGAGAGCTTAATATTTCATCTAGAATCAGGGGCGGCTCTAGGATTTTCTTTTTGGGTAGGCCCAGTTTAGGAGTTATATCACCCCGTGCGAAGTCGAGGAGGTCCGCCAGTTTAAATATAAAATTTTTGGGTAGGCCCAGGCCCACCTGCTAGAACCGCCACTGTCTAGAATATGTTTTGAATCCCGTGCGCCAAATATCTTACGATGTCCCTGGGATGCATTTTCAGATCCTTGTTCTCAGGCTTACGTGTGTTCTGGATTTCATAAGCAAATTTTGATCGTCTGGGTTCTCGAACAGAAATTTAATCCACAGAACAAGATATTCAATACTTCAAGAGCCAGAAAAAAAAAGAAACTATTATTTCTGTAGTTCCATAGTAATTTTTTATCTATGGTTTCTTTTACAAGATATTCTGTGGTTTATACTTCTGTGCGTGTGCGTTGTGCAATGTTGGTCTGTGGTGCAACCAAATGGAAATGACATTTCGTTTGATCAAAGTTAAATTCGGAAAAATAATGTTTTTTATTTGAATAGCTATTGAGTTATTCGGACGAAAGTATTCCGACAGTGTTTCTCTGGTGTAGTGAACAATATTCTTAATATTTATTTCCTTAGGTTCGTTTTATTCCCAGAATTATAGTTCGTAAGGTAAGTTGAAAATGGCGTCATGTAAGTTACAAAGAATGGGTTATCGACAGATGCAAAAATTATAATTATGTAGTTTCAAACTGGAGGTTTTTCTGGGCTTCAGTGAATTTTTATGAATGCCTCTCGAATTTTCAGTTGAAATAATGTCAATCAGAAGTATCGCGATGGCAGTCAATTGTGTCAAGGTTTTAATTTCTAGTATTCCTTATAAGCCAACAATCGAATGGCACAAAAAAGCCATATGGTGAATTTCTCATTTCAAAATTCATTCAATAATTATTTTGACATTCAGTTATAAAATTGAGTAGAAATACCCATAAACATTGCAAAGATTGATAATTATAAGGGCAATACTCTGAGCTAGGATATCAAGTATCGAAATTCACTTTGATACCTTTGGTGATTTTGGCTGATGGAGTCGTGCTCAATTTATTCAAGACCCAGAAGGTCGTTGGGTGTGCACAGCTGACTGTATATAATACATTAGGAGAGATTAATATCTAGTTCTCAAACTAAATCCATACTCCCAAAAAGGATGAAAATGATTTGAAATCCTACTTCGACCATCACAGCCTTAATTACTTGACGAAAAAAAAAACTAAAAATACAGGATGTACATAAACAAAAAGTACACATAAGTGAGATGGATGCTGTTCCTCCAAAAGAAAGCTCCATGTCAAGGGTTCAACAGCTCAAAAAAATTGGGAACTCCATAGTTAAAGATCAGTAAAATAAATGTGTCCATGATAAAACTTGACTACTTTCATTATTGAAGCTCAATACATTATTGGTTAATGAATAAAATAAGTGGATATTCGAATTATTCATTTTGTCCATATAAATGCTTCATGTAATTCAGGGAGTAGGGTTCAAATTCATATTTGTATTAGTCTATTCCTTCTAAATATTGGATTCATTTGGTTCCAGGGGCCCAAAATGTCTGAAGGTACTCCGATAATGGCAGAAGCTTCCAACTCAGAAACTAACCCCGCTCAAACCAATCTTCTCCAACAAGCACAGCAGAACTGGATGTATTATCAGCAGTACAATCTCGCATCACAGCAGTATGCTGATTATTATCAATATTGGTCCCAAATGGGTGCTAATCCGTATGTTTATCCGCAATTAATGACCATGAAAAAGGAAGACATCCCTGTAAATCCACCTTTGCCGAAAGGACCCCCACCCCCTGTGTCTCAACCTCTTTCTGTGCGACCACCCTTATTAAATTCACCTAAACAGTTTGGTAACATAAGGTTCAATATTAACGGTAAACGTCCATTAGCACCAAGCACTTTTCAACATCAACAAAACACATCGTTAACTAGCGGCGCGGCGAAAAAAAAACGTAAGCGTAATAGGAACAACCAACAGCAACAGCAGCAACTCCAACAACAATATAATTTTAATAATTCCGATAGTAATCTACCCCCATTGCCACCTCCAGAATCGAACGTCCCCAAGCCGGAACCTCCACCAGAATTACCCCCAGATCCCCCAAAACCTCAAGCAACTGTAGCAGAAGAAAAAACTGTAAATCTAGCTGAACAGAATAGTGTAAGTAATGATCCAACAGCTGAATGGTCGGAAAGTTTAAAGAAATATGTTAGTGATAGTTACGCGAAATGTAAGACAGTAATTGATAAAAATCAAGTAGAAATAATATTGAAAGGAAAAATTACTCATGCAATCAACACAGGACAAATGAATAAAGATTGGAGCAAAGAGCCACTTCCAAGTATACACAGTGAACGAATGACCCTTGTACCAAAACCTACCCAACAAAAAATATTACCTTCGTCTGTTGGAGCCAGGCTAGGAAAAAGAGCTTCTACTTTAAGAGGAAAGAGCAAATCAACTTCTAGATCACGTTCTAGGTCTAAGTCTCCTTTCAACACAAAATCAAGATCTAGGAGTCCAAAATGGCGAAGATCATCCAGGTGGGTTCATTATACTATTTGGAATTGCATATTTTTATTACAGCTTTTCTAGTTTTCATATTGATACCTACATGTTGAATGGCACAGACCAATCAAGTTGAATTATTTTTTTCTTGAACTATGATGCATGTCTCCGAAATGTCATATATTTTATTTAATTAATATTGTGCACAACTACTGTAAATTGAAAATAAAATAGGAATATTTACACACTGCATGTTCAAATGGGGTTTTTTCGAAATTTTGCGTGATTATGATATTTAAATTTAGTTCATAAAAAAAATTTTTTCATTAGCTCAAATACTCTTCAGAAAGTAGTGTTATAAATAAATTCACCTTTGGATTTATATTCCTCTGGAATTTTTATCATTGCAATTTTGTCCACAGAATTTAATTTGATGTTAATCACTTTTTATTCCTCAAATTTAAGATCATAAACTCACCTGAAGCTGTTGTTTTCTTTAAAAGGTTTATTTTTCTTTGCAGTAGCTCTAGTTTAGAAGAAGATACGAAGAAACCTAAGTCTCCAATCAAGAACAGAGGAAAATTAGCAGATAGACTAGGACCTTCCAAAAAAATGACAGCTAAACAACTGAAGAAAGCCAAGGCGAAAGAGAAAAAGGCTCAGTTTTTGTCGAATTTTAATTCTGATTTGGAAGAAAATAAGGAACTTTTGAAACAGAGAGCAGAACGTTTCAATAATTGTCGAAATGATAAGGTGCAATTGCACAATCTTCCACCAGTAAGCAAAAATCAAGGGATGGTAATTGACAAGTTTTCCGATGATGCTAATGGAGACTTTGACTGGGAGCAAATTCACGTTGTGGGCACTTGTCAAGATTTGGAAAAGTCTTTCCTGCGTCTTACTAAGGCCCCAGATGCTTGTGAAGTGCGACCTGTCCAAGTACTTAGATTATCTTTGCAAAATGTCAAAGAAAGATGGCTTAAAAAGCAAGATTATTACTATACCTGTGATCAGCTCAAATCAATCAGGCAGGATTTAACGGTAAATTGAAATAACTATGATAAAATAAATTTATTTTATGAATTCATCATTGCAGGTACAAGGAGTCAGAAATGAATTCACTGTCGAGGTATATGAAACTCATGCTAGAATAGCGCTAGAGAAGGGGGATCATGAAGAATTTAATCAGTGTCAAACACAGCTAAAGATGCTGTATGCAGATTTAAGGGGTGTAAATAGAAATGAATTCACTGCTTATAGGATACTGTACTATATATTCACCAAAAATAATTTGGGTAATTTTTTTTTCCTTTTATTATATAGAATTAGGGTTCTAATTCTCACTTCTTTTTCAGATTTGATGACTATACTGAAAACACTCTCATTAGAAGAGAAAAATGATGAATGTATAAGTTTTGCATTGAAATTGAGGTCGGCTTGGGGGCTTGGTAATTTCCATAGGTTTTTTAAACTGTACTCAGGGGCGCCTCTTATGTCAGGCTTTCTTGTAGATTGGTTTATAGAACGCGAGCGTAAAGACTATTTAAAAAGTATCATCAAAAGGTACGTATTGATTTTTCTCAGTATCAAACTGAAGGTTTGTATTTTTATGATTTAGTCAAGAATCAAGCCTATAAAAGATTGTTGTACTTTTTTTCTTCATTCTTTTGTATTTGAGAATTAATCTGTGTCGGTAAGTATAATTTTGGGAAGTAATATACGCTGGGGGGAATGTTCACAATTATTCAAAATTTTATATATCTCAATTAGAGCTGTGCTCATAATCATTAAGAAGCAGCATATGTGGTGCATCTTTTAATAATTCGTATCTGTGGCCCATAGTTTCACTATGCAGTCAATTGTTTGTACAATTAGACTCATTTGCCCTACACTGAGTGTAGGGCAAATAGTAGTAGTGTAGTACACGCCACATGTGGATACTACTGAAATAAGTACCATTTTAATCTGGTTCAAGTTGTTCTCATAAAATTAGCATCAGTAGGATCTTGGGGATATTTTTCAAACAATCGAGTACTTGATTAATCATTTTGATTTTTTTTGAGCGGTATTTCTTCTTACACAAGGACTATATCATCTCGTTCCGATGTACTTTAAGCCGGGAATGGCATCGAACACTGATGACGAAGACGTGGTCAAATTCAATTCTGTCCGGCCGGCTGTAACCGCGATATTTTCGAACCTAGTAATATGGTAAGTTCGAATGCCGCGTTTGCCTTTTTTGTTTCCTCGATCATTTCAAAACTTAGGATTCGATGGTGATGAATTTCTGCTCCTAGATGGAAAAATAACGTATTGTGCTACATTCGAAATTTTGTCCAGGAATCGTAGGGCGTATTCAAGCTGATTTTTCTGTTGAACACATGAGCTACCTCTCTGTATGATCGGTAGCGGTCGCCATCTTTTGTAGCGTATTGAGATTGTGCTCATCTTCGGTAACATTTGGTATATTGACGGATAAACAATATATCATATCATTAATAGTTGAATTTGGCTACGGATTCGTCATCAGTGAGTCGAAACTCGTCCTTTGAAATCATTCAAAATTCGAAAAATACAGACATCGTGATAAAGGGTATTGCCTTTGTTTAAATAGAAGGAGCTCCTAAAAGCAAAATTTTATATTGTGAGCGATACTATTTTATTTTTCGTAGCATTCATGAAGAGCTAAAATACACTATTACATTATTTCCAATTATTTTATAAGTAGTGTAAATAAATTAATACTTTCAGTGTATGACATTCAAGTACGGGTAGTCTCAATACAAGATAATCATTTCCCTATTTTATTTTATTGATGATCACTTAGAGGGGCATAACGTAAAGAATCAGCTTACAAAAAATTAATGTCTACATTTTTACATATGATATGAGAGAAGTTAGAAAGAATATCGTAGTCAACATATATGTACATACTTTTGTCTCATTCCCTTATTCATATTCGGCGGAACTTCCTAGGTATTCTCCATGTATGGAACTATGAGAACACTTGCGATAAGGGAAATTTTCATAACATCGTGAATTATATTATATTCATTCATTTTGAAAGAATGAACATCAAACAGTAATTTTGATTTTATTTTTATTATGGCTTCCAAAATTCAAACCTTTACAAATTATCGCCATACAGTCCTGAAAATGGCATCTATATTAATTGTTGAAACGTACATACTTCTGTACACAGACAAATTGCTCAGTGTGTTCATTAAATGAAAATGTGAATGAATGCATGGCTAAATTTGAGAAATTCATACTTTGCAAAGGACTGGGTATAACAAAGCCAAGTTCTCTTGATTTGTCAATTATAAGACTTGAACACAAAGGTTACTTAAAACTGGATATCTATGAAATAATTCAATTCTCATATCATTCCATAACATTAAATTTGTAATGAAATTTAGCAACTGTATAGCTTACTATTCATCTTGTTTTGTATAAAATGCATAGTTTGCCAGCAAATGTTCACATTTTCAAGATTTCTTAGTATTTAAACTAATAATTTTTTATGTTTAGCTATCGTCAAAGCATCCCACTTACTTTTCTGTTGGAAGAGTTGGCGTTCAAAAACCGGGAAGACTGCTTGCAGTTTCTTGAGCCTTTTGGTTTGACTTTCACCGATGATACAAAAAATTTAATCGATTGTAAAGTCAGTATGTCTGCCTTGCCCAATATATAAAAGCAGATTTGATTTCTATGTGGTGCAGTCTTTATGGAAGAGGATGGATTGCTGCGTGTTGTGTTTCTGAGTTGGAATTCTTAGGAAGGATGCTTCAAATGAATGGATGACTCCGAATTCAGTTGGTCGGATCGATTGGGATGCGTACAATTTTCTCGTTTAATTTTCTATTTGAAATATCGGTAGGAAAGATTGATCTTCCTTGGATTATTACTCGTCTTCCGATCAATACTTTTTATTGATATTGAACTGGGAAATTTATCACCCTTCTACAACTTCCAGAGGTAACTTTAAACCAGATTTCCTATTGGTTGCAGTGTTGAATGTCGTCTGTATTCTTCAGGGACTCTTATGATACTTCAGCATTGCTGTTTTGTTATTTGTATATTTTGTATATAAAGTAATAAATTATAAAATTAAGTTATAAATATATAATTTAAGTATGTTTTTCTTGTTTAGCTTTCATCTTCCATCATTTCGTGATTTTAAGTTAAACGCCACCCTTTAAAAAACATTTCAGACACTTTAATATTTGTTGGGGGGGGGCTTTGGTGTAGATTTCTCTCCTAACTTCATCCCCATGTCCGATGCTGTCGCCTCAAGTTCAAGGACTTCGATATGAATAAATATACCAATAGTATATAATGCGCTATACCAATTTACCCTTAAAAGTTAACTAGGAAACCATAAGGCCGATTTTGCCCATGAGTTTCGGAGATATTTAATCTTCCCATGTTCATTTTTCAAAAGAAAGATACTCAAATATGATGAATGAGATGAGGTATATTGCATTGAAAAAATCCTTGGGGGGGATAGTAACCTCCTCTACCTTATCGATGCCTTTGTCTCATATCAATACATATTTCATTATACAGATAACGATCTTGTCCGTAGGAACGGCTAAAATTGTTCAGCATTCAAACAAACGATAAAACTAAATTCTGAATCGAATTCAAGCGAATGACCAGTAAAGACCGCGGTCAGTGTCTTTTCTTGTCTAACCCGCTTATCACATATCTTTCATATCGCACTCGATTTGACCAGTTGGTGATGTTGGTCAAGGACCAATTATGACCAGGTCAATCGCTTGAATTCGATTCTGATACCATTAAATCCATGTTTTACAGGAGGCAATAAATAGAGAACTGTTATGCATTCAAAATTTAAGGAATGCAAAGGTTGGTTCAAATTTGTTTTGGAACTTTGGAAGAGTCTGCGAATGGTATACTGAATATTTATGTCAAAATGAATTCAAGAATTTGTTATGAAAATAAAGTCCTTGTGCAACTTCCTTCTCAATAAATTTGAGATATAAAATATATGATATTTGTTAGGGAAATAATCATTTCATGTTCAAGTTTTTTGTTTTTCTGCAATTTACAGTTTATCGAAAAATTATGTTAAATCCGTTAGTGGCATATTTACGGTCAACGGATTGAATTTTAAATTAGAGGCAGCCTGTATATTAATCTTCACTGCGCAGATACAGATTATTATTTGAGGTTTGCTAACATAAAAACGATCATAGGCGTTTCATTTTCAACAAATGATGAAATTCTGTCAACAAATTTACGTTTCTTGAAAAATGAAATAAAAATTACATAAATTTGAAGTGGTACGATTTTATCAATTTCTACACGTTAGGTTTTCATTACTGTCGAAAACTGTCATTGTCATTCTTTTCTTATCACCTCGCTTCTTTCAGCAAACTAACCAAATTTTGGTTAGATTTATTGTTGGTGATATAGTCAATATAAAATTCTTCGAAATGGATATGATATCGCCCAAAGCAGCTATCGGTATTGCGGCTGGAGTATGTGGTACATTGTTTTTAGGATACTGTATTTATTTCGATCAAAAGAGGCATAGTGACCCTGATTTCAAGAAAAAGTTACGTGAACGTGAGTAGATAACATAAAGTTACAATCTTTAGGAAAATAACAGCATTCTATTGCAGGAAGACGTTTGAAAAAAACAGTGTCAGGTGGAGGAAAACGATCTAACACAGTATTTCCTGATATGAAAGACCATGAAGCTGTACAAAAATTCTTCTTACAAGAAATACAGTTAGGAGAAGAATTATTGGCTGCTGGAGATCTTGAAAATGGTGTAGATCATTTAGGTAATGCTGTCGCTGTTTGTGGACAACCTAATGATCTTTTGCAAGTTCTCCAACAAACCCTACAACCCCAAGTGTTCCACTTATTAGTACAAAGATTGCCTGCTGTAGCACCACGGTTAATGAAAGCACAAACTAATTCAATGCAAGAAGATGATGTTGAGTGAAGCCAATCAGGATTGAAGTAGTATCATCATTATTAAATGAAGATCTTGTTGAAATATTTGTAACTTGTTTTTCTCAATGAAACAAATTTGTAGTGAGTTTATTATTTTTCATTACTCTAGAAATATAAGTTTGTATGTTCTTCATTTTAGTTGTTCAATGTTTATGTTCCACTCATAAATGATTTACATAGTTTTGTAAAATGGCTTGCTACAAACTTTTTTCCAAATTCACCTAGACTTTCTTATTTCAAGGTGAAAAGTGTACAAATAAAATTCCAATTAACACAAATGTTGAATTCTCCATTTCAATTGAAACTCGTGTTGTAATTATTTCTGAGAATTTGTTATGTTCAACCTGGATTTCTTCGAAAATAATAAACAACCTTTGAATGGAAATTATTCTTTCGTAAATCACTACCTTTGACAATTCTGAAATATTGTGTTTCTACAATTAATGAATTTTTTAAACAATCTGTAGGGAAGAAATTATTTATGTTCTAGTGAATTTAATTTTTGGTGACATACTACCGAGGTTTAATTATATTAGAAGGGCAACATTCAAGCGCAGTAACCATTAAAATGGCGGGTAAGGCTGTGCATACATAATTTCTACCCTTTTTTAAGAGGAAAAGACAAAAGGGTTCATCTAACACTGCATGATGAACAAATGTCCGACATTGTCAACTGATTTAAGGAATTTTCAGCATAGTGTGAAAGAAAGTCAATTCTTATTGAAGATAATCACAAATCATTTTAGTGTTTAATTTTTATTTAATACTGAAAAATCATATAAAGGGATGTTACAGTTTTGAAAAATGATAATATTCCAATGAAACAGATAGAACTCAGTTTGAAAATGAAGCTTTATTAAATATCCAAATACTTATAAATATATAACACCTTGGTAGGTAGGTGCGTGAGTAGACAGTCGTAGAAAATGAATTTATCCAACTACTGACGATCGGTGGATCTCAGTTTCTCTTCCACAGCTTCTTGGCTAGCCTCTGACAATTCTGTGGCTTGAATACATTTTTGTACTCCTACTAACGATTTCTTAAGGGCTTCAAATGAACTAAAAAAATAAAATAAAAATAATGAACATTCCATTTGAAGATCTTCATGGCATAGACAATTACTGTAGTTCAGTCATTGGATATAAAGTGTAGAAAATATAAGACATTTGTTGCTGTTGAACAACAAAGATATGAATGATAATGAAGACATTTACCTAGAGTATAACATCTTCTTCTTAACTTTAGCTGTCTCAGGACACCAGGAGATCAAGAACAGCTTTTGTTTTTTGGAAGACTCAGAGGTTCCTTGGCATTGGTGCATATATTCAAAGTCGAAGAGACCATAGCGACATTCACCCTCTCCTCCCGCTTGCAGATGTGTGAGAAAGTCTTCATAGGCATCGTTCCTTGCACCGATTTTCTCAACATCGATTTGGGTGTCGTTTTTGATGTGGAAAATTACATAACGATGTTTCTTATCCTTCTTTATTTCCTCATAGGTGGTTTTGCATGCGTCAGATACTGTTACTCCTGACGCCTATAAAAAAAATGATTCAGTTCAATTTCGATATGAAGATTTGATTTTAAGTTTGAAAAATAATGCGGTTATTCCGGCTTTGTTTACTCTTGTCATTTTAGTTCTGTTTACAGATAATGGAATTACCTATTGAACGATAAAACAAATCCCTAAACCCCTGCAGAGTTTTCCTTCAAAGCATAAACGTCATTTATAAAACTGAACAAAGTTGCCGCGATATATGCGACAAATGCGAATGATTTAAAGCCAATCTTCAATCATCAAAGAATATAAAAAAAAGTTTTTTCATTGATGATCTCAATTCAATTTGTCCAAAAAACGATTCTTGAATAGATTCTCGCAAAAATAAAAAATAAATTATTTAATTTGTCAAGCACCGCCAAATATAGTCGCCAAGAACACTAAATTCTATTTTTAAACTAACAGGAGATCATTTTAGACTAACTGAATTCATACTGAAGAAAAATGATGAGTGAGTTTTCCTCAACTTTCAGACTTAAAGAAAACATGGAAAATACTTTTCTTTTGCTGAATGGATATAATAAGAAATAATTAATTCCAATTGGAAAGGAAATACATATCATTGTTGTGAGTCATTAATGAACGGATTAGATAAAATCTTAAATCATGCAAATTTGATGTTCTGTAAAAACTGCTTCACAATATTTATAAGAAAAAAATTATGGAATGAAGAAAAAATTAAATGAACCAAGAACGACAAAGATCCTTTCACCTCAAATTATTACTCTTATAGTCAATATTCGACAAAAATTATTGCCGTAGACCTCCTCTGAGATAAAGAATTCAACCTTTTTGCGGTATAATTTCGGCAAATGAGTATGCACATCAATATGGCTGCCGGTTTAAGGTTTGACATGTCAAAATTGTGAAAAAACTGCATACAATAAAAATAAATATTCATTAATTCTGGCGACATGTACTCACCATATTTAATTATTTCGAGAGTACTTAATTTTATAAGAATCACTGCAACAAACAGTTTGGCTGTTAGAACTTACAATAACGTTACGCACCGGACAACCGAACAGCGACAAGAGCAGACGTCGACTCGTTTTCACCAGAATTGATAATACGCATGCGTTGTGGAAAATGATTGAATGCTGAATATTTTTCCTTAATTAATAAAATCACAAATCAACTAATTTAAACGAATATCACCCTTCACGAGGATTCATTTATATATAAAATAATTCTGAGTTTTCGAAGGATTCTGTCAAAACACAATCGCAACATTTGTTTTGAGTTTTGACTTAATCACTTGGGAAACCCTATTTGATATTTTGAGAGCGAATAAATTTTTGATCGTATTATTGGAAGTTCCAATCTTTATGTTTTCCCTTTTTATGCCATATTTTGATGTAGAAGTGTTTAGAAATGTGAAAATCCGAAATTTTCCCAAATATCTCCTGTAGTTTTTGAATTTGAAGAGAAAACCGGATAATGAGTCACACATTTCAGCCAATGCTAACGCTCCATTCTTCAAATGCCCATAAATGGTCAAACCGAATTCATTTCAAAATGGTGGCGAAAACTAAGGTTCGCGGCCCCGCCCATTTATTGATTTTCGCCTTTCGGATAATTCTGCTAAGTTCTAAGTACGTTGATTGAAGGTACATATTCCGGTATTTTAACAATTTTTCAGAATTTGAAATGATCCTATCTTTGTGAGGTTAACGTTCTGTAAATAAATTTTGTTCATTTACCGTATATGGTATGTATTCCTAGCCGTCAATCTCATTCAAATAATAACGTTGGAAGGAAAATTATTGAAGACCCCCACTCCCAAATTAACGGTCGCAAGTAAAAAACTCAAAGCAGAGCTGGACTGCTGGAGCAGATACAACCAAAATCTGAAAATCAAGGCTTTTCATTTGCGTTGTCTACTGAAAGATAAGTAAAATTGGCCGTTATTTCATGTTTGCAAATCCTATCTTTTTATTGGCATAAACTATAAACTCTAAAGATGGCCATCAAGAGGCTGTTGCTGTGAAGAGTGAAGACAAAGAGTCTTTTCTGGTGTAGAAGTCAAAATAAGAACTTTTAATATAACCTCAAAATAAAATACTTCCTCATTTCTATCCCTCAAACGAATTTTGATCCCCAATGGCAAATGTTGCGTTCAAAATCATTTGGAGGAGAAAATTAGGATGACGTTGTTATTCTGTTTTGACTTTCGGCAAACAGGCTTTCTCTGTGCATTTCTTTCCAATACATCACTATTCTTTTTATATCAAGATCGTTCTTTACCGGACCTGTATCTATGCTCCTAGCCTCTGTATAAAGATTGATTAATCCTAGGTCTCCCGAAGAGATCCCCCAGAAACTACAAGCTTGGAAGCTTGTAACTTGTACGAGTTCGGAGAAGCAGTTGTGTTCTGTGTAGGCTTTGTTACTGTGTCCTTTCGCCACCTTAGGGTACGTACATGCCGGAGATGCAAGGATGAGCGCGGTGGAGGTCGCGGTCTACAGTTTTCAACTGATTCCTGTTCGAAGGCTTGTTCAGTCAAACAGAATGCATCTATGACAAGGGCGTAGACAGGGGGGGGTTTGGGGGTTCAAACCCCCCCCGAAATGTTTTCAGTGTTCAATACTTGCTACAGAAAGCGACCCTCACAATTCCCGGCACTTACAAAGTCAATTGCCAAAATTTCAAAACCCCCCCGAAATTAATTCCTGGCTACGCCCTTGATCTATGATGTGACTCGTTACGGGTCGTTTATACTGGCCCGTAACTTATGCCCTTAACTTTTGCCCTTAAAATTAGTTCTCTGTAAGGGAATAAGTTAAAGTTCGAGTATAAACCATAGCATGAAATTTCTATGTTTCAACTCTTAGGGTAAGGGAAAAGTTTAAGTTACGGGCCAGTATAAACAACCCTTTAGTGTCAGAATATCGTTCGCACTTTGGTTGATTTGCCGGTAGGTAAAACCGATCGACTAGGCTAAATACACCTCACTATGGATTTCCGTCATATAAATCGTTGGTGTTCACACAAGCCAAGTTACTTACTCCCACTAGGCTAAACTATTGGCCTAGTCAGAACTAGAATTAAAAACCAACCTAAAGCACTGCTCTTGGATGGAATGATTACCTGTTGTAGCGTTCTGCTAATAATATGTCGAAATTTCTTATTCCTTTTTGACATTTAAATGTTGGAGGGTTATTCAGAATTACATTTCTTATTGGAAAACTCTTTATTATGCATCAATTGAACACCAGTTTTCAACAATGGCAATACTGTTCATTTATAAACAGAAGAAATGTATGAATTTGAAAACACCAAATGTCCTGTGAATTATGAATTGTCCAAAGGTAGGCAAGGATATTTTCTGAACAAAGGAATTAAAAAAGATAGTAAAATGTATTTCTAAATCAATTTACAAAAAATAAGTTATTCAAAATATAACTGAAATAACATGTTCTTATTTTTCTAAAAATATAAGGAAAAACTGAAATTCAGAATATTAATCCTACTATATGTACAAATGATTTGTTTCAAAAATTTAAACTAGCAATCTTCATTTAGAAAATGAGAAAGCTTCCACGTTTTTTGCATAATGTTGAAATTGCCAATGTATATTGGTAAACAATCTGAAAACTCCACAGATAGTTATTTTATAATACTATATAAGACCCCTCTTCTTTTTGTATGCTTCAAGGTTGAGACTTCTCCTTGGTGCTAAATCATTGCTTACTGCTTTTGGCATCACCATAACTGGATTTGCTGTAAATATTTTTCAGTTCAAATAACACACTTTCTCCAATAGGAGTATGAAATTAATGCTAAGATGCTATTTACAGGGAAAAAAGAAGATGAAATGAATTTGGGAGGAATCCATGAAATATTCCCATATCTGATACGATCCAATAATGAGAAAGCGCTATTATATCTGTTCCTGCTTGAAAAATGTTTTCTTTGGTTGAAGACTTCCGATTTATTTCGTATTTTCGCGAATTGCATGACCAATATTTTGTATTCGTTGAGTTTCATCAAATTGCACTTCGTATGTTAGAAAAAAATTTATGGTTATCCATAAGAAAATTAGTTTCACCCTCATCTGAATGACATCATTTTGCACATTTTTGCAAAAATGTTTAACAAGCCAGAACAAGACCAAGCTAGGGCAGAAAGGCTTGAATACAACAATATGTGTTAGCTACAGTTAATGTGATTATTTACCTGGCAAGGGTAGTTCCAAGTCAATTTTGATGTCAAAGTCATGGGCAGAGAAGAGGTCATCGTGAGTAACTTGAGCTGGCTTGGCTTTCGGTTTAGGAGTTTCTTTCTGTACAGGGGCTTCTTCGGGTTCAGGCGCAGGGGCAGCAGAAGTTTCAGTCTGTGGCCTGAAGTTCATAGTAGGCTTCGTGGAGCGTCTTGTGAATGGATCATCAACCTGAAATTTTTTCATTAATGCACCTATTTCAAGTGATTCGTAACAATAAATTCACTGAAAATTATTCTGAATACTTCATTCATCTCAAAATATCCCACAAACCTGCCACTACTGATTTTGGGTGTTGTCATTGTGTGAACGTCATTCTTAACATAGTTGATTTGAGGAATTTTAATTGTTTATACATCAATATAATCTGCATGTCTTAACGCAAATTATGATATGAATAAGTCTTACTGTAAAACTTGTATAAGAACTGAAAGGACAAAACTCACCTTTTTCCCTTTATTAGCTTTAACTTCTGCCATTATTGCCTTTTCTGCTTCTTCAATATTCCTTTTTCTATTACGATCATTGATGTAAGAAATACTGGATATTGTTGAAGTTCTCACTTTATCAAGGTGAGAGGCCCTTTCTTCTAATTCTGCTAATTTTTGGCTCAGCCCTCTTGCCACTTCTTCATCTCCTCTGCAAAGAGCTGATTCCCTTTCTTTCATCAGTTCAGTTTTCTTCATTGCATAGTTGAAAGGATTTTGTTTGAATCTTTCTTTTTCCCTGATCTGAAATCAAATTTAGTATATGAGAAAAGATAGTATAGAGTAAATAGATAAATAGTGTTGTTATTTCATTTATCAACTCTTCTTCAATATGTTAGAATGTTTAATTTCGTGTTGAACATGGTTTTGTCACTTACTATTCTTTCAATATCCTGTTCATTGAATTCATAATGTATTGCTTCTTTAATATCAGCCTGTTTTTGTTCAATATGTTGTTTAGTAGGAAAAGCTTGTCCAGCTGCTGTAGTAGCTTCAACCCATTTGTGGTATTCAGCATCAGTAAATTCCTGATTTGAAATAAATTCTAGTCTGAACACTCTGTCCTGATTTCCATGTCTAACTCTCACACCCTGTAAAGAATTGTACGTTCAATACAGACATTATTTTTTCTTGACAAAGGAATATCAATGTTCACAAAATTGAAAACCTATTAGGTGGATCAGTTGATGGAATCTTTGAAATAACTCAATCATAATCAATCCAAATAAAAAAGTCTAATAATATGAGTAAATAACTGGTAATAAAATCTAGATTAATTTACCTTATTTGTTCGGGTATTTCCCAGGACGTACACTTTAACAGTTTCATAAACCCCTATTACTTCTGCCACTCTATAAATAGACAAACTTCCTTGCTGGCCAATTCCAATTTTTACGAAACACCCTTTTACTATTCTATCAAAAAAGGGCATGTGTACAAATCTCTCTAGTTTATGCCTGGAGAGACGAATCAAGTTTACGTCTTCTCTTGTTGGCACATAGGCCTGAGTTTTCTCTTCTACAACTTCTTCATTATCACTTGAACTAGAACTAGATGAAGAGCGTGATCTGGACCTGGCAGATGCAGGTGACTGTCTTGACTTTTCTTTGGAGTCTTCATCATCAGAATCACTGTCACTATCATCCGAGTAGATATCAGAAGCTTTCAACTTTGTTTTCTTCTCTTCAGCCTCCCTCTCATCTTTTTTCCTTTGTTCTTCTTTCTTTTTCTCTTCTGCCTCTTCACGTTTCTGTTTGTCTTCCCTCCTAGCTTTCAATTCCGCCATGGCATTGACTCTCTTATCTACTTTACCTCTATTCTCTTCAATATTCTTCTTCCGTTCTTTACTTCGTTCCTTATGGTCAATAGAACTGAAATCTGTTTGCAGATCACTCTGATCCTTGTCCTCATCTGAGTCTTTTTCATATTTTTTTGGCATCTCCTCTTTCTTTTCCTTCACTTTCTTTTCTTTATGCTTTTTAGCTGGTTTATCTTTGGCTCTTTCTGCCTTTTTAGCCTGTCTCAACTTTTTATTTATTTCAAACCTGTTGGAAAATGTAAATTAGACCAGATTGGTTTGGATTTTTTCAACTTGTGAAATTGGAAAAAATGGCAGAATGTGCTATATGCAAACATGATCTTGTTTAGGTCAACTTTATCGAATTCGAAAAACTTTAAAGAAACCATAATGTAAAAACTTCACCAAATGTCCATTCTAAATTAAACGATTCCAAAGAAATTTAAAAAAATAGCAAAATGTTTCTTGCAGTCTGCAAATTAGAGGACTGTGAGCTCCTATGGCCGACCTAAATATCAGCTGTTCCCATTCCCTTGTTAGAGAACAGGGATAGGCAACATATGAATACATTCAAATGGTTATTACAATCTCTAGAGAGGAATAATGCACTGATTGAATATAAAGTTCTCTACTCAGGAACAGGTTCCATTCTTTCCATAACATCTCTAGAAGGAAATGATTCTTATTCAATTACCAGCAGATATGCTGTTTAAGGGTCAGGAATAAATAAATAAATTACAACCCAGTCAGTCCAATGGCTTGGCTTTTTTGAAATTAATATCTTATCACTGAATTTTAAGAAGCAATAAATGAAAATGCAGTTATGAAGTATGAAGCAGAAAATCGTAGGTACCCTCTTGGTTATAATAACCAAAAACCCATAAGCTTGTCTTAAGTGGATTAATTTGAAAATGACATACCTAGTTTTCATCTCTTCTCTCCTCTCTATACGTTTGAATAATTCAGTCTCTCTTTCTTTCTCTGTCAAACTTGCTAAATGAGCCCTATCTTCTTCATCACCCATCATTTGATCATCATACCCATCATTGAATTCTTCTTCAGACTCAGATGAACTCGAATCTGATACTTCACCCTCTTCAGGTTCAGAATTTCTTTCATTTTCACTGTCCGAATCTGAATATTTAGGGCTAGATTTTTGTTTTTTGGCCATTTCATGATCTGATTCAGAATCTGAAATTGCTTTTGAAGGAGGCGATTTCCGCTTTCTATTCTTTTTCTTGGCCAAATTTAATAATTCCTGAAATGATAAACAGGTTAAGGCTAATTGAAAAATGCCAAAATCACCAGATGAAAAAAAGAGATTCATATAAAAACATACAGCCTTCAAGTGATATATTTACAAAAAACTACTCAGAAATACTCACAGAATCCATATCATTATCGGAATCACTCCCATCGCTGTAGATTGGAACTTGATTTTTACGTTTAGCCATGGCAGAATACAGTTAGGGCTAGCAATATAATGAGGTAGTTTTGGATACACTTAAATTGCAAAAATTATAAAGAATCGATCATTGCTTCAATATCTGCTTCAAAGGAACAACACTTTATACAAATACTGTATAACATTAAATAATTCTAGAAATGAGCACCTTACCGTACATAAACATATATACATTTATAAGAATTTATGAATTTAACTTGTTGACAGTTGACATTGACCGAAATATGTCCACAGAATGAAAAATGGATGTGTTGTTCTGTGTATTCTTTCTTTCTCTTTCTTGTCTCATTTTAATGGACTCGATCATTTATCTTGTACCCTGATACAACTTTATTATTATTTATTCGTTTCTGAATCCAATCGAAACTAACTAAGAGAAAATTGTCAGATGATTTCAAGTATAATAATATATTTGAAATGATATATCAGCGACTGAAATTAAGATCGTAGCGCTATATCGGCGAGAATCAGAACTACTCTATGGGCCTCTCCTGTGAGGGACCCCTCAAGGCCATTTGCGAAATGTAAATAAAATGATAAAACTAAGGCCAAAGCGTTAGTTCATTCGTTTACCAAAAGGGACATACTGCGTCCTTGGTTTCTTCTATCTGTTTTGCCAATTTTTCTTAAGCCCTGTGTACAATTCTCGCCTGACGGCTCGTGCTGCAAAATTCATTTGCGTCTGTTATGACTTACATTACCGCTCGTTGAATAATACCTATACTATTATTCAATATTATACTATTATTATTCGATAAATCATAAATTCGCCACAAAGCACGAGTATTTTTTGAAACAATCATATTCATGAGTATGAGAAAAATTATTATTAAATGTCTATCAGTATGGTTTACATTTAAACATCTTTTTATGGCAAATGCACTCAGGCAATTCTCTGCAATCCGAAAGAATTATTGTTTCTAAAGGTTTGCCGATCTTGCGGCCGTATCCATTGATTTTCATGAGGACGTCGATACCTTTTGTAACCTTGCCGAAAACTGTATTCTTCCTGTCTAACTGCGGAATTGAACAAAATGTTAAACACAATTTCAAGTTGTTCATTCGTTTTTCATCTCTGATCATCGAAATGACCCCTGAAAATAGCAGAACATTATTTGTAGCTGAGAGCTTTTTGAATTTTTCTAATAAGATATATATTTTATTGAATTGACTCGACAGTCGCCCAGTATATTGTAAATTAAGACGAATGTTATTTATTCATAGTAGATTCACATGGAGCATAACATATTCAAACTACGTGCAAATTGAATCCATCAGTTCTCAGAAATATATGAAATTATTCCCAATATTTCTGTAATAACATAACCGGGACTCACCTGTCCTACTATGTTTCAATTTGTAGGATCCACCTGCAGGTTTTGTATTTCTCGTTCGTTGTTTTTCAGCTTTAATATTCGTTATAAAGCTACTTTCAAGATATCGATCTTTGACAATGCGCTGTACAATGATATTCTTAGTAGTTTGTTCACTGTAACTATTACAGAAATCCATGAAGTATTGACATTGTACGGGTGCGATGTCCTGGTATAATTTGAGAATGATCCTTCCAAGGTATTCCCCGTTCTGCAAGGTGAAATCCAAGAAGCATCTGTCAGACAGAACTTATCAATAACGAGATAACCAAAAGGAAATTTTCAATTGAAATTATTCTAAATATTGAGCAAGTGATGGTGAACAATTTTACTTCTGACTTGGTTGGTAAAGGAACTCATTTGTTATTTTGTTAAAGTCAAGACGTTCACGGATGGCAAGGTCTGCAATAAAACGTTAGTGTTTCAAGTACATCTCTGCAAAAACATCTGATCATGACGGGAAATCTATCTGATTAGCCAGAATGGCTAATCAGATGTTGGTTGTAGCATAGGTGCGTGCCTCGAGTGAACCGAGTAAAAAGGGCTTAGATTTATTATTGCAAAACTCGCCATCCGAAAACGTCCCGACTTTATTTAGTTAGGAAGCCCGTGCGATATGTTCCTACGTCGCTGCAGAGCATATCAGTCGTCAATCGTCATGAACTACTTACTCCATATGACTGGAGATTTTGGGAAATCCAATACTAATCGAAGGCTGCGCTTCAATCTCCTTGTCCAAGTTTTTTTTCTTGAAAACTACTAAAGGATAATTTGCGGCTTTTTCCAAAGAGTCTAAGAAACGTTTCCATTCTTTAGGGCTGTATTTATATCGTGATGTCTGGAAAGGAGCCAGAGCTAATGATGACCAACATTTGTTATGGATTTTATAAAGACCACTTACTATTTGGGTCATCCTTTTATGCATTTTCTGATTTTCTCTTTCTATTTGTAACATATAAGACTTTTGACCCTGCCAATTAGACATATGAAAATTGACTTGACTGTTAACCGAATCTATAAGTCCCTGGAAATAAAATATCTTTCACCTTTAAATATATTGAGAACGGTATTTTTATTTGGGAGGGAAAAAATGAAAGTCCTTTCGATGAAATGGCTTCGGAATCGGTTGAACTGAACTGACGTTGCAGATTTAAAAAAAAATGTGCACAATCTTCCTAGGCCTTTCAAAAAGAATAGGCAGAAAACAGTCAAACTTTTGAAGGACCATAAATTCCTTAAATTTTGTTGGAATTGGAAGAATACTCACCCCAAGTCTCTCTATCGTTGTCAAGCGCATCATGAACTGCTTATTCTCTTTGTCTAGTTGTGCCAATCGACGAGCATCCTTCAATAGAAGAGTTGGCTGCATTTTTTTGGTCATATCTAAAGATGGTGGCTTCGTATCTATCTTCGACTGAGCATTAAAGCACTGAAATACGAATACCCCTCATTGGTGCACCAAACTTCATATACAGGGTATTTTTAAAGGTAAGTTTTTCAATAAGAGATAGAAACCATTGAAAATGAAACAATCTAACAAAACTCACCTATACAAAAGTTTCAAAATGAAATTAATTCTAATCCGATCCTGCTCTCGCTTCATCAGTGACCTCTTGACAGCGAGCGCGGTTCGGTGAACTTCACGGAAAGATACTGAACGGGTGCAGGTCCGTATTTTTGATTTTGAGGAAAATTCGATTTCAAGGACTAATAACGTTAGAAGTCATCTATATCGAGTAGATTAGGAGAAAACTGACTGTAAAGACACGCGATTGGTTCTCTGGAGGTTACGGTTTTTCTTTGCTGCTGATTATTTAAAATAGTGCTCTATTAAATGAGTACAGAGAAATTGTTTTCTACCAAGTGGGGAAGTTATGGGGAGAGATTATAAGCCAAGTCCTATTTCAAAGAGTGTCTGCGAATTGATCTCAACTCGCTCATATCATTTGTACAAGTATAACATTTTCATTTCAGAATTTGCGGGGAATCATTGTGAAAGGAATTTTTTACGAAATATGTACAAATATTCCTTTTGACTATGATCATCAGTGGATAATTTCAAAAAAATTGTTCCTATTTTTTCATTGTTTATAACATACAATTTTTGCTTAGGCCGTAGACGATGAGCTCAAGGGCGGTCATATATCTTGATTCTGGGGGGGGCATTTTGTACAATTACATAAGGTGTCACAATAGTATCTAGTATTCCAGAATTTATTCTAAGTGCATTGCCACCTTTGGGGGGGGCCATGGCCCCCCCCTTATGACCGCCCTTGGATGAGCTATAGCTAGAGGTACTGGACGCGTCAGAAGAACTTCTCTACGCCAAGATCCTGTAGATTACGAATAACTTACCCTCTTTCTATGTTCGTTATATACTCTTAAATCACTCATCCAAACGCTTTTTTGTACCCCATTTTTGTTATACCTAGGAGTTGTGCACGGCACAAATTTCGTACATCTACATGGTCGACAAACACAAATTTTTCCTTTATCGTATTTTTCCATATTTTTTATTACACAAAATTTTTATGATGTACTTGAGTTGACATCGAACCGTCATAATATGTACGTGTCAATCAAATTACAGAGAAACTTGAAATTATATACGCTACGATTCAAAATTCTAGAAAGCATTGATGAAGTAAGTTTCATAAAATCGAAATCATTAATTTGAGTTTTATAGTGAAAAGGGGTTACTGTCAACTGCGTCCTTAAGGCTATTGTGTCCCCAAACAGAGCTTTTATAATCGCGCCTCCTACAGGTCGCCCTCCAGTTCCAGAGATTTGATGAAATCCAGTATCTGGGACGGCTTCAACGAGGATAACTCCTCACTCCTACAAGTTTCTTGTCCAGAGCACTCTTTCCTTTGGTACATGAGAATGGTTTAACGTTTGTAAATATAATTGAGGAAAGAAATAACAGCATGCAGACAATTGAATATTTTTGAAATTATTTATTTCTTTCCTCTTTCCTTTGGTTTGCAATGGAATTTCATTCCGTAATCAGATGAATAGAAGTTTCTTCCTCCTCCCCACAGAATCTACACTCGTCAGTGTCCGATAAACCCATTCTCAGCACATCCTTCTTTAGGCGATAAGGTCCTGTGAGAAAGCCATTGAGTAGGCGTAGTTGGTTCTTAGTGAGATCCAGATATTTTTCAGATCTAGCAGTTTCAAATTTCCGGAGGAACTTTTTGGAGTGATCCATCCCTGGGAGATTCCGCCAGAGTTTTTCCCTTTCGGTTTTCTCCTTCACCATAAACTCCTCCCTATAGGTGTATTTTCCTATACCGCAGAAGGGTTCTGGGCCAGTGAGTGGCGTTTGTGCGCTCATTCTGGAAAGTGTATTGGCCTCTTCATTTCCTACGATTCCCAAATGACCGGGAACCCAGATTAAAAAGACCTTATTATTCTTTCCTACCTCATTGAGTTTGTTCCAGCACTCCCAAATCAGCTTTGAGTCAATGACATTGACATAGGAGCTCAGTGCTTCAACGACAGCTTGACTATGTGTACGAATAGCTATATCGCACTTCTGATAGTGTCTTTCTAGATTTATGTCTAGACATCTTTCGATTGCAAGTATTTCCGTGTGAACGACTCTTGTACAGGAGCCTAACGATAGTGCACACTTGGTACTTGTCCCTTAAATCCCAGCGCCAGCTCCTGTAGCGGTTTTGGAACTATCTGTATACCATTTTATTGTATTTTCTTCGAGATAGTGGTCGCTGTATTCCCGTTCCCAATCCTCTCTTTTGCTTTGCATTGTACTGAAGTTTTTCTCAATGCCTTCTTTCTTGATCATTACATCACTAGGAAGGTTTGCAGATGAGAGAGGACCAAACTCTCTGATTCCTGATTGCCTGTTCCTTCTTTAGATATTCTGAGGATGGCCTCATGGGCTACCCTATCAATCACTAGATGTAGAGGTGTAAGGTCTGTGATGATCTCAAGCGCCCTAGTTGGGCACGTTCTCATAGCTCCAGTGATGCACACACACGCTATTTTGAGGTACATACCTCTTCGTCTTTGTGTAACCCGCTGCTAAAAAGCATTTGAAATATTCAGTAGCGACCAAAATTTGAATATCCTTGAAAAAGTAATCGATTTCTTAACACTACGCGTCCTTCGAGCACATGCTTTGAGTTCTACCAAAACAGCGCCTCCCACATGTTCTCTAATCGCCAATCAGATAAGTCTTCTTTCACAGTATGTAGTACCTACCTACCTCATACTGTGTTGGTAGATCTTCCTCAATCATCATAGATTAACTTAATCATGATACAACCATCACGGTACGTGTTATTATGATAATTGAGTTCTACTAGGAGATCGACCTAGCTGTTTTCTTCTACGATGATAGAACCCAACCTCTCTTTGATTTTTCATGAAAGATTCCCTGACAAAATTAGGCAGATACGGTATGCCGCACACCAAATCTCTCGAAATATCACTGTAAGTGTAGCGCTCATCGCTGATAATGCGAAAACTTCCCGTTCCTTCAGATTATTAAATGGAAACGGAAGTTCTAGTGTAGACAATTCCCGCCGCTTCTCGGAAGGAAAATTGTGGCGACTGGCGCGGATGACTTAGTAGTTCATTGCTATGCTCTGGAGTCTAGAACTTATGGCCATCCTAATGAACTGATTTGAATGGAAATCAAACCCATTGAATCGCCCAATCCTCAGGTATAAAAAAGCATGTTCGAACAATCAATAATTTATTATCAATATAAAAATTATTTTTGATACAATTAGCTTTCATTCTTCTGTTTACACATTGAGAATTGTCGTTCTACAATTTGACTAAAAGTCGTTTTTCCAATATTTACAGAGATATTTTGAATACTCCTGAATAAATTGTCAGAAGAAATATTGTCAGGTAATCGAGTAAGAAATTGGGCACCATCCAAGAAATCCATTTTCATCAATGTGTCTTGATGTAAATAGAGAATACCTACAAAATGAAACTGACTCAATAAAACCTCTAGCAATACTGGATATATTTATACAGGGTGAGTCTTTGACTTGTACATATATTTTAACTGTAGATTCCTCTCATCAAACGAAACACACTTTTTTCCCATGCCATTTTTCAAAATTCGGTTTGGTTTGGGAGATACAGGGTGTCGAAAATCCACGAAAAAAACACTTTCCTGTTCATATCTTCGGAACCGTTATTTAAAATGAACTGAATTTTGGTTGATTCTTTACTCTTTTCATGGTGCATATTCCTCAATCGAAACTTATTCAATATCTCTCCTAGTTCAAAAGTTACAGGGTGGTCGACTCATAAATTCATGCAAAAACACTATCAAATCACTTGAAAAGGATAAACGGTTCATATTTTCGAAAGAATCAACCATTTTAGAGAATAAAAGTATTCCTATATTTTTTCAATAAAACGCGTCGTTTTCGAGTTATTCCTAAATGTATACGAAGAAATTTGAGGAAAAAATCATGAATTTCATAAAAAATCTGAATGCTTCCCTGGATTAAATATCATCGAATATTGTTTCTTCTCTGGTCTCTTAACAAATTAACAATGTTGTCAATGTTTATCAACTGAATTCCGAGAAGCATGAAATTACACAGTTTATAAGCAAGTTTCTATTAAAAATTTATTGATACCCGTCCTTCAGGAAAATATCTTCTTAACAATATCCTCTTGGAATTTTTAATCGACCTCACACGGTTTTCACATCACAAATCACAATAAGCATCACCTGTTTGCTTTAAGATTCTCTGCGAGTAAATAAATAAATGAATTGAATCCATAATCCGTGTAGAAAGGTTATCGCGTTTAAGCGTCGTTCATTTTATCACAGACTGGCTGGCCTGTGATGAGACACAGAACAACGGCTTGTCTTGCGTGGCGGCTACATCGCAGCCGGCAGCGCACCGCGACTGAAATTTAGATCGGCGAGAATCAGAACTACTCGTTTGGCATTTCCAAAGAGCAATGCGTAGAAGCCTTTAGCGAAAAGTAAACAATACTAGTTCTTCCGTTAACGATAGGGGACGTTCTGCTTTCTTGAGTTCGCCTATACCATTGTTGAAGAGGAAATCGACAATCTGGCATCGTCTTCTCTAGAATTCTGTGATCACTATCACAAAGGAGATGGATTAGGTTAGGTCATTGACCTCGAATCAGATGACTTTGATTAATGGAGTTAGGATAGGTTAGTGAGAAACTAATTTTTATAAGATAGTTTCAGGGTATCGAGGCAAATATGAACAAATTATTAGTGTTTACAAACTAATCTTCAGGAAAATCGAAGAAGGAACTTATTTTGGTGTGAGAAATATGGCATTTCAATTGCAGAAATGATGGGACAAAACTTAGCGTTTTTGTTAGGAAATATCGTGTTTGTAACATTCTTATTCAATTATTCCAATAAGGTTAGTGCTTGAGTATTTTCTAAATGTATCACCCAGAATATCTAATAATCACATCAATTTCAATTGAAAAATATGAACTTTGAGGTGTTTGTAGAGAATAATATCAGGCACGCATTTAGCACAATTTTTTTTTTCAAATGGCTATATCTCTTTAACCGAGCCGAATTCGGAAAAATGGAAAATGAAAAAAAGGTTTCTTTAGGCCTCAAGAATCTACAGTTAAAATATATGTACAAGTCAAAGACTCACCCTGTATATACAATTGCACTGAATATTCACATCCCATGAATTATCCAGGTGTTCATCACAACTCACCTAAAGCTGTTCTGAATATAAACTCATATCCGTCCCTGAGAAAAACATCCCATATTCGGCAGGCAACATCCAAAGGCATTGCCTTAGCAAAAATCGTATAAATCCAGTCTAACAAATAGAGATCAGCAGTAAGACCTGATTTTTGAAAATGAGTGAATAATTTCGGTAGATTATAGCTGAAGACTTCATGAAATGCGTCAAAATAGGCCAGCATTTGATTCTGATTCAAGGTGAAAGCTGAGAGATGTAGTGGTTGATTTAACAAATTCGCAAAACAGATGAAAGCACTGTTAAGCTCCATGTTGAGGATCAAGATGGCAGCAATGTATGACATTCCTTGAACATAACCCACATCGGGTCTGTAACATACATATGCAGCTAATAGTGAATGTAAAATTTCTGAGTACGGTCCACCTTCTTGAAATATACCAAGATGGGGAAATGTTCTTGAAATGTCTAGTTTTATAGCATCAAGACTTCTTTCTTGGCTATTGATGGATTCATTTTGTTCGTCTTTAGGATTACTCAGTCTTTCCTGAGCCCTGGCTAGACATATTTCATATAACTGTTCAGTAAGATTCAATTCGTTTCCTATAGCCAAACCCCATACCTTTCCTCTTACGTTTGAAGGAAGACCTTGCCACCATAATTCTCTAGTTTTCTTAGTATCTTTCCTGAAAAATCATGTGAACCAGTCAGTCCAGTTAAATTCCAATCAATAACCCACAAGTTGTAATGATCAAAATAGATTATTCATGTATTATTGTGTTCAATGTGCTAGCACTCTTAAAAAACAATTTTATGAAAAAAATGGTTAAGTTGTAATAAAAAATTCAAGAGTGTTTCTTTGGAACATTGAATTAGACAAAAATCAATATCATCAAATACCTACATCATTTCCCAGTTTGATAAAACTTTATGGGTAAAGTATTTTGCAGCATTTGCCAAACTTTCCTCCTGCTGCAGTTGCTTTTTTTCTATTTTCTTCTTATTCGCAGAATGCATTGCTTCTTTTCGTTTGGCTGCAGCTAATATTGCTTTATATTCTTCTCTATGTTTTTCCTCTTCTTCTAATGATTTTGCAGGCACATTTGGAGGTCTAGAAAAAAAACACGACAATCAACCAATAATAATTATGATCTTAACCAATAATGGTGAAATGAATGAAATAATTTTTCACTTTCTGACAACTAAGAGAAATGTCTTGCGAGAATGCATGGAAAATCAGTGCCAATTCGTGAAAACACAATTTGATCATTGTTCAAAACATTCATTGTTTAAATCTGTGATTTTTGTGCTCTTCTAATGAAAACATTTCAAGACAAAAATATGTTCATTACAAATCAAATCTTCCAATCAGCCAAAACTATTTGGAAAGTCTGAATATGTCATATTATATAATATTAAACATGAGAAATACCTTGAGTATTGAAATAGTGCTGATGAACTTGCTACATGTCGATGAGACAATGATGAGATTGATTGATTATTACTTCCAAAAAATTTAAGGAAGTTTCCTATAGATGAAGGAACATCAGCTGGCTTCCAACCAAGTAAAACATTCCTGAAAAAAATGTGAAATATATGTACTTAACATAATTAATAATAATCATTCATTCAACTCAAGAATCATCACAATACTGCAGTAAGTATACAATAAAATAGAATATCGCCAACAAAAAAATTGATGAGATCAAAATTAACTCAACATAAATATTTAATCAAAGCTGGACTTTGTAAAAGTTTTCTAATTAACACTGCTGAAATTATGGAAAAATAAATAACCAATGTACACTTATTCTTCAATCATGTTAAAATGACAAAGTTATTGACCAAAAAAGACCCTTTAATATTATAGCTAAAAATGTTACACATTTTCTAGATATTCCCAATCCATTCTATATTAAAATATATTTTCAACTAACAAAAAATATAGAAACATTCAATATGAAAAATAAATGGCCCTATGATCATCAGGGAAATTGATCTATCACACAGTATGGGTGTGTTTTCATCTAAATATAAAATTGATTAATCGTAAATACATCAGGGTATTTTTATTTTCATCAAATGAATAAAAGTAGGTTGTATAAACGAAATCATTTCAAAAAATAAAAGAATTCAGTAAATTTCAAGAAGAAATCCTTTGTCACAATAACTCAATTGCCATATATTTATTCATCAGATTGATAAATTTCTGATGAATTTTCATGATGTCACTTCATGACTATTCTCAACACTGATTAAATTAATCACAAAAGTAGGTTAAAATAAAATCTTAACCTAGGGTTTTGAATGGAGTTTGATTTTTTAAGAAAATATTCTGGCATTTAATAATTTTCCATATATGTATTTAACTTGAAGAACTTCGCAGATTAATTGTTGTTCCCCAATTATACTTACCATTATTGTAGCTTCTGAAACAAACACATGCATATGAAGTCTCCAAATCAACAGGATAAGAGGTAATATATTTTTCATCATATTCTCAAAATCCATGGACTTTGCAATATGAAATATCCTTAAAAAGTTTTTGAAATGAATTGTTACAAGAATAAATTACTGCACCAAGATAGGTATAGCAAAAATTTTTCCAAAATAGACAAACAAATAAAGCACTCAGACAAAACTGAATATTGGAAAGTTGTTGCTTTGTTTACTTCCTATTATTCTTGACTAATCATTATATGCAGACAGCACAAAGATGGTTTTATAACGAAGAACAAAATTAACTCACAAGATACAATGAGATATATGTACTAGCTAACTAGCTTTATGACAAGTTTATTATCATAAATCATATTGGATATTGAAAACCACACTCTTGTCCATATAAAGAAGAGTGCAAAAATATGTGATACGTGTTGAAAGCTGAATTAAAATAAGAGTTTTCTGGAAATTCATCATAACATGCTTTACCGTATTGATTTTGCAAAAATGAAACCAAGCATGTGCCGTAGGGATGTAGTTATCCTACCTGAATAACAAACATTGTGAACCAAATCATACTGAAAGCACAGAGATATGCAAGACAAGCAGTAGGCATGAAATTATAACACACTGAATGAATTGGCCTCAACCCATTTTAATAAAACAAGCTTCAAAAATACGTGGTTAGGGCCTAACAACTCTTGAAAGAAGTTCTGAGTTGAATAATAGTAATAGATTAGATTTTGTTTAAGAATTTCTTGTCAATCGAAAATCTGAGTTCTTGAACTACTTTTCATTTCTCCCGAAAGGGGTCGCGCTATTTTCCATTGCCGCAGTAGCGCCACAACCGATAAAATATTGCGGATTATTCCGGAAGTGAAACGAGAACTCAAATCTATAGTGCCGTTTTGATCTACAAATTTTGGTCACGATTTTTAGTAAGGAGTCGTGGTATTTTTATGCATCTATGTTGAATGAATACAAATGTCAAAGACTTAAGTTTCTACTTTCAAGTTTATAGCCTCCTTCACCACCTTTGTTCATGAACTGAGTTTGCGATCCAGATATTTTAACAATTTTGGTCAGATATTCCTGGAAACCCTGAAAATCCAAACATGTCCAGTATATCTGGGGTAATCCTGTTGTTTAATCAAGTGAGATCTGGGCCGCGGTGAGCGGTCCGTCAAAATCGCCGCAACGTTGACAGATCGGGCAAATTATTCCGGTATTTGAAGAATAGGACATAGTTCTCTTCTTCATAGCATTTTTTTCCAATAAAAATATGGTTCAATCAGACAACTCTTCCAAAACAATTCCAATTGATTAAATTAGAATTTCTCAATATCTTTATTACGTGACAATAGATATGATGAGAAACAATAATGTGCAATTGAATTGAATATATTTTTCCTTTGCATTTTATTTCACGCCGAGGTGTATTTCAAAGAACAAATGGCAAAAAATAGATTGTCTAAGAAGTGAAAAAAATTTAAAACTACTAATTCCAAAATTAAGACTCAAATAGATTCATTTACACAAAAAAAAGCAAACATTTCGACAACTGGGCCAATATTTATTAATACCTACTCCTATTTCTTTTCAAATGCAATTCGTTCATTAAAGGGTCGTTTATACTGGCCCGTAACTTATGCCCTTAAAATTTGTTCTCTTCAAGGGAATAAGTTAAAGTTCGAGTATAAACCATAGCATGAAATTTCTATCTTTCAACTCTTAGGGTAAGGGAAAAGTTTAAGTTACGGGCCAGTATAAACGACCCGTAAGACAAATTTCATCAAAAAGATATTTCCAGGTTGCGCTACCTTCCAATGGATCGCCAATAAAAATTACTCTCCCTATTCCTGAACGAAGTTGATAATTCTTATTCCTTTTCTGCCACTTTACAATTCACTCTAGAAGAGTATAAAGAAACGGATTTGCACAATCTGGCAACAAAATCCGCTTATGACACTGTTCGCGCATGCGCAAATCGGCCTCCAAATCTCACTTGATTAAACAACGGGATTACCATATCTGGACATATGAAGACCCTGTCTTCAACTGATATATCTAATTGGATAATTAACACACTGTGAACCAGAGCTGACCACTTCTCGAATTTAAAATGAAACAGTCCGCTATGGCACCAATTCATCATTAGAATCTATAAGCTGGACGATCCTATTCATTAGTTTCATCTATTTTGTGGTATAGTCTGCTCTGTTTCTCAGCACCTAATTAATGAAATGATTCTTGCAAGCTAATGGCAATAACATAAAATTTACCTGTTGAGGAATTTCGTGAGTTTTCTTTTGGATGTCCATCCTGATTCAACATCATAATTGCAAGGCTCTCCATCTAATGAGAAAAATTGACTATTTGTAGGCACTGTGTTAGAATGTGGTTCAGATCTTAATGTATAATTCCGTTGTTCAGATTCACTGGCGTTGATTTTTTCTGATGAAACTTGTTCATTCTGGTTGAGATCCCTACTTGAAATATTATTTTCTACATTCTTTAGTTCATGCATCTGTGAGATATTTGTTGATTGACCATCACAAGTTAGAGATATGTTTTCTAATGCTTCATCAAGGTATGAGATTTCCTCCCTTCTATTCAAGTCATCAAATTGAGTATTATTAGTTTCACATTTTTTACAGGAATTGGATCCACTCATCCTATTACTTCTGTTTTTATCACATTTTTCTGGCCATGTTTTGAACCATGAATCACTTAACAGATAAGGAGTAGAGCAGTGGCAGGAAATATTGTGATATCCATCACATAAACTTGAGTTTCTTCTTTCATGAAGAGTATTATCGAAACCGTCAGGGAGGCTTCTGCTTTTTGAATCCTGACTTGATGAAGAGCATTCAGTTTTCCGACCCATAGATTGGTCTGAGGAATGTGAGCTACATTGCAACACACAGTTGTCCTCAATTAAATCATCCTGAATCAAAATACTACCCTCGTTTTCAATATTAACAAAATCAAATAGAACAGAACTTCCAGGATAATACTCAATTTTCATCACTTTCAAACCATGAAACTTTATTTGAGGAATAATTGAGGATAATTTTCTTATAACCTTCAATTACAAATTTGTCAGTTAAGAACTGATTACTTTGCAACATAGTGAACCAGAATCATGACAAGTTCGAAAAGTTTGATTCTTAACATTTACAAGTGATCCATATCACTTCTGAAAGTCGTTAAAAATAAAGGTTTATAAATATTTATCACTTTCTACGGAATGAAAACATTACTTATGTTATGACGTTTGTAATTTGGATTTGCGCATGACCTTGATTATACCAGAGAGGAACGTTTAAACCCCAGAGTAATGAAAATTATTACACCGAGGTTCAAACTTTTTTTGCTATATTTTCGCTTTTTATTGATCGTTCGGCAATGCGATTAGTTATCTAATGTTCAGGATTTATTTTGTTCCTACTTCATAAAATCATCTTTGTTTATTCAACTCAGAATCTGGGATCTCAGCTTTTATTTAATCAGGCAAGTTTCAATCATGGTCTGGTGAATATGAGAAAAGACTAAAAGAGAAATCCTTGCGAAACTCTTGACTATGGAGAGAACAGGAAACAATAATTTCCTACGAGCGTGTGCAAGGAAATAATTTTCAGGTTGCCTTTCCTTGCGCAAATATTCACACTTCCGTACAGTGTGGAAAAGTAAAATGTCATTGAGACAGATTCAAAATATGGGTCACTTTAAGTACTGAGGTGAGTTTTTGAGTGCTCGTTACCCTTATTGTAGCGTTATCTCTCTAAATGTTAAATTTAATCTTGATTGAAGAAGTTAAATTATTATATATATATAATCTTTATCCCATTATTACCTTTCGGTGTATGGGTTTTCAAAATAATTTACAATTCATAATTTACAATTCCAACTTAATAAATTTCTTCCATTCAATCCTGTTCGATGTCATCGTGATTGCCTCTCTGACATTTTTGCCCCTCTTTTCAATCTCCTTCTCTACCATATCTTCCCGAGTTTGTTGTGGTCTTCCCCTTCTTGGTTTTGCATCTATTTTGGCCTCCCATATTTGCCTTACTATTAAATTATTCCGCATCATAAATTCAGATTCAAGTCCTTTGTCCAATTGTATTTGTGTGCGGAAAAGTAATAACAATAAATCATTATATAGGGTTTGAAATTTCGTTTATTTTCTCATAATTCAATAAATTTTTATATAACATTCTTGGAAGTTTATAGTACGGTTTACAAATAGCATTATACAGTGTAAAAATAAAAAAAAATATATATTACTCAATGTGTATTCATGAAGCTCTGGTACTCAATTTCTTCAATACTTTCAAACCTTGTTCTTCATATTCTTCTTTAGACATCCAAAATTCATCCCTATCTTTCACAACATCTGCTAATACTGCACCACCAATGAAGACCATATCTTTTCTTCGAGGTGGATCTTCAATACGAATTTTGAATTTGTTCAATTTTGAAGTGTCATTTTTCAAAACCCTCTCAAGATATAACTGTTTGATTTCTCTCTCTAAACGCGATGGTAATCCTGGATACATCGTTGAACCTCCAGACAAAACTATATGTTTATAAAGTTCTGGCCTCATATCTATATCGGCAGCCTGTAAGAAATAATTGGAACCTCAAAAAGTGACAAAAACACGATTTTACAAAGCTGCAATTGGACATGTCACCACTGGAAGTACCTAGCAAATGAACTTGGAAATTTTTTTTTTTTAATTTACCTGTATGGTATTAAAAACCATCTCAGCAATTCCTTGTCCTTCAACATTTATTAAATGAGGTTGAAATAAAGCTTCAGGTGCTTCAAAACGTTCTCCTCCTACTTTTATAACTCTCCCATCTGGCAATGTGTATGGTTCCACCAATACTGTTGTTTCTAAAGCTAATCTTTGTTCCATTTCTATGTCATAACTTATATAACACAATTTTTCCTTCATCATTCGTACCTACAAAGATGAAATGTACTAATTAGATATTTCCACCTATAGGGTACTTATATTAACTTATTTTTTTCATTTTATATTTACCGTTTCAAAATCTGCGGAATGGTTGAATGCATATCCTCTCAACAGTAATAACTTAATTAGATAACGAGTAATATCTCTACCAGCTATGTCTAATCTTCTAGTCAAATGAGGAAGAGCATACTCTTCATATACAGGACATATATGAGTAACTCCATCACCAGAATCAATAACTACACCAGATAATAATCCCTAAAATTTATAAAATCATCATTGGGTACATAATAGCAATGAGTTGAATAAATCACTCACCTGAGCATATAATGTTAACACTGCTTGAATTGCAACGTACGCTCCTGCAAAGCCATATTTCTCAAACATAACCTCAATCATTCTCTCCCGATTTTTGAGCGGGTTCATGGGAGGCTCTGTGAGCAATATCTGCAAAAGACATAGTTGAAGGAGCATGAAAATATTTCAGTACGCCATTCGTAATTTGTTTTGTGACTAATCACTACTTCCTGTTTGATAAGAATATAACCATGGCTTTGATGAACATCTAACAATGGGATTGTGCATATTCTATATTGAAACAATATTTTAATTTTGGCATAATATAGGACATGCACAAATCATATATGCATTCATAAATATAAGCCTCACTCACTTTTGTTCCTTTAGGATCTAAATTCATTTTTTTAGGTCCAAATGTGTAATCCCAGACATGGCACATATCTTCCCAATTTTTCACTATACCATTTTCCATGGGATAATTGACTTCCAGAAGAGATCTCAATGCTGAGGCTTCATCTCCTACCATCAAATCCTAGAAATAATTGATTGTATCTTAAACTGAAGACAAATTGTGTGAACAGCCACCTAGTCCACTTTACTTACAGGAAGTGTACTAGCAACTCCCTTAAGCATGAAAACAGTTAATATATTTGTATTAATACAATATCAAAAGTCATTATCAAGCTAGTTTCAAGTTTGTGGGCAAAACTGATAAAAGTAGACTATTGAAATTCAACATGACTGCGAAGTAGGTTAATTAACAAAAAACTCACTGAATTAGTTGGAATCCAAAAGCGTGGATTAGTATATTAAAAAACATTGAATATATATATCTTGGTTTCGAGCACAACTCAGCTAACTTTTGAAGCTAAATTATATCACACTACAAGCAATTGAAAGTTAAAGTATCTGATATTCACTAATAGCTTAACTCATTGAGGAATATCGCGATTAATTCAAAGAAGTAGTGATCAAATATCAGGAAAAATAGTCATACAATACAATCATTGCAAAACTTCTACATAATGACTCACGTTTACATGAAGACCCTAAAATTGAAAATTGTCTTTCTGAAATTTCAGTACTAGTATTCTGTTTAGGTTACTTGCCTTCACTTCAATATCTCCTATCTTATTTACAGCCCTGATGATAGGTCTTCCAACCATGGATGGAAATATATGAGCAGGAAAATTACTGCCGGCATATCCACACTTAACAAACTACAAAATGGACACATAGGATTTTGATAAGTTCAGACAAGTCTTTTCTTACCCCAGTGCCATTATCACATACGATAACTTTTCTTCCTTGACTATCCATTACCTCAACTGACCCTCTTATTCAATTTTGTTGGAAATTTTGGACAAACTTTAACTGACAGCTCATAGTTTACCACACCTAAACAATCTTATCATGACATGACCTCTTTGACATGACATAAGCTTTGGGTCTACTTCTGTTTCTGATAAGGAGTTGAAGAGACCTAAAAGTATTGTAACTATTCTAGATGAAAATGCGGGTATGTTCCATCACAAGTTGCTCTGTGCAATGAGGACGATAATTTTCCAGTGAGAAAATTTTCAGCATAAAAATTCGGGAAAATAATTTCGTTGAAAAATGTTCGAGGGAAAAATGACATGGTGAGATTTTTGAGAATGGAGATTGAAAGGGAACATTTTCCAATGCAGACATTCACTGTAGAAACAGGAGATCCGGGAAAACATTCCAGATGAATAATATCGGCAGGCAAGGGCGTTACCAGCCTTTGAGCTAGGAGGGGGGGGGGGGGGCAAAAAACAATCAGAATAGAAAAAATAAACTGATTTTCGTATATTATGCTATTATTTCATAAGTTTTTAAGGGATTTTTGAGCTCTAGTCTAGGGGAGGGGCACCTGCACCTCCCTGCCCCCCCTGAAGCAAAATATATCGTGGAAAGAATTCTAGGAGGAATATCTTCCGCAAAATGAAAATTACCGAAGTAAAAATATTTCGATGACAAAATTTTTTTATCAGAAATATTTTTTCATCTTATGGGACTATGTTTGTCGGTTTTCGAAATACATATTTTTGACGATTTTTTCCTCTCTGGAATAATAAATGAGGAACAGACATTTCGAAAAATTTCCCATGTTACAAAATTTCATAAGCGAAATATTTCTGACGAAAACATTCAAGACGAAAAATTTTGTACAGAAATCTTCGACAGATGCACTGGGAAAACATTTTTTAAATCTTTCATAGCATAGGGAAAACATTTGGTGTAGACGAAACTCCGAAAACAAAATTTATGGGGAAATAAATTTACTATAATATATAATAATATCCACGAAAGAAATTTGAAAGGTGAAAACATTTGAGAACCGAAGATAGAAATTTTTGAAAGGATAATATCCTGAAAAAAAATATTTTTGAGATTTTGTTTTAAATTGAAAAAATTATAAGTATAATTTCTCGCCTACACGTTGTAAACAGCCTGTATATGGGTGGAGAAAGGGGTAAATTATAAATTGAAATATCAGTGAAATTCGATCAGTTTATTTTCTATTTATTATAATTATTATTAAATGAACATTTTATGTACAAGAAAACACATAATCCGACATGCTAATAAAATGTAAATTATTTTTATGATATGTAGGTATGACTTAAACATCTATAAACGAAGTTAACAAGAAAAGATGGTGATTCATGAAAAAGAATTTGAAATCTATGGAAATTTTTTTAGGTCCTTTTTCATTCGGTTTATTTGAAAATTACCCATATGGCTTGAATACAATGAAATGGATATTTTTCAATTTGAAGTAAACTTTGAATTGAAGTCAAGATGGATATATAGTGTACAACCAGTGTTTTTATCATAATTTGTGTGTATGTATAATATACATATGAGGATATACCAAAATGAAATTCTAAATTAGTTTCTTCTTTAGCTTGCATGACCATTTTTTTTAACAAATTTATTTATCTGATTCAAAGTTGATATAATCATTGGAGTGGCTAGACAATAAGTTCAATTCAGTAAAAGGAGAAATTAAATATTCGAATTAATTTGATATTTTTTATATCTAATGTTATTCTATTACGCAAAAGTTGGTGGAACATTCAGAAAATTAACCGGATGTTGCTAGCAAGCCTAGATTTCGGACATTCTCTTGTAGGATTTCAGAATTTTGATAGATATATTTTTGACAAGAATACTTCAACATCAGGAGTTCGGAAATTTTATGAAAAATCTTAATGATTGCATATTTTTTACCAAAATTTGATATAATTACTAATTAACTAGTGATGAAAACTAAAACTCAAATATGAAAAATGCATGAAATGGTATTAGAATATCTTCGTTTGATGGAAATATTTCAGTTATAACACCTATTTTACAGAGAATATTTTACATATTAAGCCATATGACTTGCCAAAAGATCAAACAACGAAAGAATTTGCCATTGCTCAAAAGGTACTTATAACAGAGTAAATGAAGTGCATTTCATTCTTTAAGTCTAGTGCTAAGACTCTTGCGAGTAGCAGTTACTGGGAGAAAATAATACCATCGAGTATTCATATTCAGAAATATGAATACTCAATGATAATACTGAACAGTGTGAGAAATCCATCTATATGCGTTGTAGTCTATTATCAATAATTATCTAAGCATGTGATTCATGCACTGATTGTCTCGTGCTTTGATTTTTCGGTCACAGGCATATGAACCTTTGAATTATTTTCGAACCCATTAGAAAACACATATTACATGTGTATCCCTCATAATGTTTCTCTTGAACCTTTGACTTCATTAAAGTTGTGAATAAGTTTATGTTATCATCGGGAACATATGCCAGACGAATAATTAGAAATAACATTAAATCAAATCAAGAAAAAAGTCACACATACATTGTATGTTTCATCTATATTCCGAAACTTTCACCGCTTCGCCTTTAGTTTCTAATAGAAAATACAGTGTAATTATTCTGTAACTTTACGTAGAACTTAATACTTTTTATATCTAAAATAACACTAAGACTGTATACAATTTGGTACATTCCTTTCATCATATTCTATATTTTTTCGCGATTTAAGTACTGAACAGTGAACGATGTCATCAAAAACTATTTTTTTCAAAACTCCTTATACACATTCTTTTTGGGAATTCCATGGAGGCTAGGAGTAAAAATAAAAAATATTTTTAAAATTGAAGTTGAAAACCTCTCGATAATATCGACCTATCGAGAGGCTCTATCTAAATAGAGACATTATAGCATAGCAGTTATAGAGGCGTCAGGAATCTATCAATGTATTTTAAAGAAATGTGGGTGATGCATGGCGTTTAGATAAATTGACGAATTAATATTATGTGTATACCTACAGGAACGAGCTTGAAATATTACTGACGGATAAGCCTCGAAGGGGGACAGTTCTCCAAATTATACCTAGTGACTTGGCACTTTCGGTTCAACAGTAAACACACATCTACTTTCTTATTTTAAATGGAACACCCTATATATTTTCATATTTGTGGATTCTCCAATGACTCAAAAGTTTATTTCATTCTACCTTTAGAGAAACTCAAAAGTTTATTCAGGATTTTCTCCAAAGTTGGGTGGGTCAAGGGTGTCACAAAATAGCGCATTTATAAAACATGAAAATGATTTCAAAAACTCGAGGATAATAATTCTTGAAACAATATTTCTTCTCAATAAATGCATTCATTCTACATATTTCAGAGGGATGTCCCCCTTCGACATTTTATGCTCACCTACAAAATTTCAAGTAAGTACGATTTTTTTGATCGATGGAGATCCTATTTTTTTTTATCGAGAAAGGAGAAGCTTGCTACTTGGTCAAATGTTCAACACAATTAAGGGTAAATTAAAGGGAAGACTGACACGATACAACATTATTCAACAATTGGTCCACAATAATGGAAGTGAATTCGAAATAAATTTTAGAATCAATTCAAACAGTGGTCTACATAAATTTGAATGACCACAAAGGAAGAATGATGGGAGGCTCAAAATTAATGTAAAAATTGAATTGAAATGATTTTTCTCCAGACTTTCTGATGTGGCTATTGCTTGGGTCATTTCATTATTGTGATATAAAAATTTATAAATACCTTACCATCCTTCTGAACTGATATTCTCAAAGTTAAGGACATGTTATTATAAATTCATGTAATAGTATACTGAATGAGACTATTGTAAATTCAAATAATAAGAAGTGTATTTTGTATAGTTGCTCTTGGGTAAATCAACTGCTGAAAAGCAACTGAAGGAGTCTATTCAATCACGTATCATTCACACAAAACACTGTTAGAAGTTACGAATCTTATCCTAGATTTCTAAATTAGTTGACTAGAATGTACAAATAACATTTTAATATCGAAAAGGTATTATAAATTCATTCATTGTAAGTGAATCCATTCAAGTAGAAAAATCTACTATCTTTAAAAGGTATGGTACAAAAACAGGACACAAGAGGACAACAAAAAATTTAATTCATAGAAAAGGTGCCTACCTTAAACCTGTATGTTTCGAATCGACATTTAAAGGAAGCACGTAATTCAAAGTGAGGGCTTCAAGTCTACCATTCGTAATCATCATTCATGACGATGAAACTCTTCGATTGAAAATCTATCGATCGAATGAACTTCAGCACAACAAACGAGTGGAAGATGAAATTAGAGATGATGCGGTACATTTTTTTTGCGAATTTGTGATTTTACGTTCAACAAAATGGGTTTTAACTATATTCGAGTGTTCTGAGCGAAATAATCAATTTCAGAATCAACGAACCTTCCTTGAAATTATTTATGCGATCGCAACCCTTTTTCACTGTACTTTTTATTGATGATGTGAATGAGGGAGCATTGAGAATAAGTACCATAGTTGAAAGAAAAAGAGCACTTGGGCTTGGCTGGAGAATTCAAATTGTTGACCTTGAATCTTACTATCATTCCCTTGGTAAGGGTCACCCCAGGATCACTGCAGATCATTCATAAATGATTTTAAAGGCTAATGAAACATGATTCAACACTTCTGGATAATAGAAATGAAACAGCTTTTTTTTAACTGTAAAACCGAGAATTGATTAGAACCGTTGACGATTTCGCTCATTTTAGAAAGATATGGTTCCTCAGCATACGTCATGGTATGCAATATCACAATTAGTTCATTTATTTGTAATAATAAGTAGATATAAAAAAGAAACGACAAGAATGTGCAACACGTATTTACAAGATTAATTTTTTATATTGTCGACAGACTAGATTGAGCAACTTTTATTCTTGCTGCAAAATTTTTTATTATTTCTAAATTGCTAGACAAGAGAAAACATATATACACGAGGGGGTGGTGGGCAGTACGAATGAATTATTCAGAATTGTTCATCCAATTCAATGTCATACGATTATTTTCAGAATTTCATTCACAATCTTCGAGAAATATAACATAACAACCCCTTCTGACTGCTTTGCTTTATGAATTTGAAAGGTCAAAGTTAGGCAAATGGTGATGTTTTGTGTGTGATCATTTTAGCGTTGTGTCTCGACTGAGACCGGATTGCAGAAGATATGTCGTTGGTAGATTTGACGTTGTATCTTGCAGTACTTTTCGATTTTCTGTCTTCGCCATATCTCATTCCTTTCGAATGATTGTGAATGAAATACTATGCAATCCTAGGCGGAATATTTTTTTTTCTGCAAAAACACGATGCATGCTCCGCTTTGGCATGTGAAAAACAATGGCCCAATCTACTCTGCCCCAAATTTGAGAATTTCTGGTTACAGCCGGAAAATATAGTCTTGAATCTCGTTGAACATCTAATAGAAAAAGAACATTTATCACTTTAGAAACACAAAGGAGAATTATCAGTTAAAATTGTTACAGTTCCATGAAGAACACTAATGAATTCTTGATGTTCTATGTGTTCGCCGGCATGTAGCCCAAATTTTTTCTCTGGAGGAATAGATGGATTTCACTGAATTTAGGTCGGTCGCAAGCGTTTCTCTTCCAGCACTCTCCCATCAGGTCGTAGATTTCTCGAGGACACGCCGATGGCCTTGGAAGGTATCTTTGACATCCCGCATTTTGGTACCAGTGGTTAGAGTTTTCCACCACTTGTTCACTGGTCAGTTCGGCGAATGGCTGCTGGGTGCAGAACATCAGAATTTCCCAAAGGGTCACAGCGAATGCCCAGACATCACTTTTGGTTGTTTGCTTTCCCTGAAAATTTAAATGTTTTCGAATTGAACTACTACTAGGAAAAATAGCAGACTTTATAGGGTCATTCTTTCATAACCTCAACCTTCACTCGATTTTGACCAACAAATTCTACAGTGTATTCATAAAAACCTTTCCTTATTTCGCATGGAAACCCATATTTCTTATCAAATTATGTTTCTATTCCTGAAGATAAATTCGAATATTTCAATGATACAAATGCGAAACATCAGTTGTTATTCACATCTGCCCCTAGCCCAGTGGTTAAGGCGTTTGTCTCGGACCCGGCCGCATTTTTCCGTTTCCTATACAGTCAGCGCGACAGGTCGCTCTCACCGTATAGGAAACGGAATGCACAATGGAACACTCCGTTTCCTAGCAGATATGCGCGATGTGCTCACTGTTCTGTTAGTCTTTTGGGTGCCGATGGGACAAATTGCAAATTATTGATAAAGTTTTCTTACTTTCTGTATAGCTTTATTAGGTAGAGTCTACCACTTTTTTCCTCTGTGATCATTTTTGTAGCCGCGGATTTTTTTCAGCAAACCTCTCGTGAGTCGACCATATTTAATTTTTTTTTAATCTTACGTACTCTTTCTTTGTAAAATGCAATCATAAAAACAATCTGAGAAAAATGAGAAAACATGATTGTCTACCAATATAAACATGACTGAAAATCACATTTTTTTGATTATCAATACACTCCTGATTTTTTCAGAATCGGTTTATATAACCATAAGAAATATGAAAATGCAATTTTACGATAAAAAATGTGGTGTTTTTCTTGTCCGACAGATGAAAATCGACGATTTTTTTGAGTTTTCAAATTCATTAATATTTATCGGACAAGAATGAATTTATATTTCAGAGAGATTCGCTTTATAGAAAAAACAACCGTCCACCATATAAAATGCGGCAAATCCTTAGTCTAGTTGAATAAAATGGTTTTGTTCCAGAAAAATTTTTCGATTATTATCATAAGTGCATCCAATTTTTCCGAAAAAAATCGAAAAAACACGTTGCTAAGTAATATTTTAACAAGAAGCATGAGTGCAGGTGGCAACAAAAAATTTTGCACCTGCACGAATGCTTTTTGTTAAAAAAATATTACTTTGCACTGTGTTTTTTCGATTTTTTTCACAGGAAAAATTAGATGCACGAATGCTATTTGACAAGACTATTTCATGAGTAACAGATTATTCTGGATGCATGTATGTATTATTAATTTTCGTTGAGAACAACTGTCAAGTTTTGCCGCGGGTAAACCCGAAAAAACTGCTGACAGCTGCTGCCATACAGTTTTTCCATCTAGAAACCATTTGTGATTCAAAATTGCGCGTTTCTGATTGGTGGAAATTAAGACGAGGGAAATAGTCGAAATGAAACTATTGATTTTGATTGAAAGTGTATAATTCAAATTGTTTACTGACATTTTCATTCAAATCTAATAAAAAAAGCAATGAAAATACTTCTTCCTCACATTGAATTCATTGTAACAAGATGAATGGTATCCAGTAAAAGTATCACACCAATCGCCAGGTAGAATGACATCTTTATATTTGTGATTATGATGTTCTCTTGATGCCAAGAATATTTTGCACAGTTCAAGGATGCCACTTCCTCCTTTTTCGTTTTAAAGCCACGGATATTTTTCAAATGTTTGCACAAAAAAAGCTCCATCATTACTGAGAATATTATATCGGCAACAACTGAAATTGCCGAACTTTATTCGTCGGACAGCTGGATGATAGTATTCAGCACATCCTTCTTAAATGGTCCTCAAAAAATCAAATGTTTATTTGTAACATTATCAAAGTTATATCCGATAAATTCATATATTCATAACCGAATTAGAGCAGTGAATTCTTTAATTTTTGAATGAACGCGACGTATTTTTGAGTTGGAGGGAGAATGAAAAAAAAGACATTATTCATAATTTTTTATCCCAAAAAATCTTCCTTTTTCATTTGTCGGACAAGGAAATCGTCACATTTTTTTGTCGCACAATTGCATTTTCATACTTCATATGGTTGTATCAACCGATTCTGAAAAATTCGGGAGGGTATTAATACTTTGAAAAAATGCGATTATCAGTCATGTTTATGTTGGTAGACAATCATGTTTTCTCATTTCTCCAAGATTGTTCTTATGATTGCATTTTACAAAAAAAGAGTATGTTTGATTCAAGAAAAATGAAAATATGGTCGACTTACGAGAGGTTTGCTGAAAAAAATCCGCGGCTACAAAAATGTTCACAGAGGAAAAATGTGGTAGACTCTTCCTAATAAAGCTATACAGAAAGTAAGAAAACTTTATTAATAATTTACAATTCGCCCCATCGGCACTCAGAAGACTAACAGGGCAGTGAGCACATCGCGCATATCTGCTAGGAAACGGAGTGTTCCATTGTGCATTCCGTTTCCTATACGGTGAGAGCGACCTGTCGCGCTGACTGTATAGGGAACGTAAAAATGCGACCCGGCCAGTCCCAGTTCAATCCCGAGGCTAGGAAAGAAAATTTCTAGTGAAACGGTAGTGGGTCGAAAATTAACAGTGCTGTGCGAAAGGATACTGTAACAAAGGCTACACAGGACACGGACACAGCTGAATCTCCTAACTCGCCCAAGCTCAAGGCCGTAGCTAGAAAAAAATTTCGGGGGGGGTCCGTCCGAGGCCGTAGCTAGAAAAAAACTTCGGAGGGTGGGGGGGTGTCCGTTGAACTGAGCTCTGAAAAAATTTCGGGGGGGGTCCGGACCCCATCGGACCCCCCCCTGGCTACGGCCTTGCCCAAGCTACAAGCTTCTGAGGGGTCTTCTCGGGAGACCTAGGCTAGGAGTTATCAGTATAATCATAATCAATCATTTAGTCTCATTTGTCTTCACTGTTCACATAAGTTTCGGCAAAATTCCTAATTTCACGAATGAAGATTACTTGAGCTCATTTATGGCGAATGAAGTCGAATAGAAAATAGAACAATTAATCTACACTGGTAGATTTCCTGATCAGAGTGGGAAACGTAGAACATGGCTTCTATAACAGTACCTAAGAATTTCATTCCTATCACGTTGAAGGGCAAGAAGCTATGACCATCTTTTTGGAGATTATTTGTTCATAACTCCAAATGACTTTGGAGAGCTTCTGAATATCAGTGAAGTCGTATGATTAAAATCACATAAAAAATCGTTGGTGAGTCCAAAAATGTGATAATTTGAAAAAACTAGGTTGATTGTTACTTCCGGTATGTGACAAAAACATGAACATTTTCTCGAAATTCTGGATAACACACTGGAAATAAATGAATAATGAATGTCTTTCGGAATTTAGATCTCTGCTAGTCCATTTCTCACACTCACACTGGAAATAAATTTCATGAGAATAGCTTAAATGAGGAAGAAGAAAGAATGACCCTGTATAATCAAGACAAGATTGAAGCATTTTATTTTTACTAGGTATTTATTTGATTAATTCAAAGTTCTTAGTCTGCTTATAATAGCGTTCTTCAGATTCACTATGCATATCTATCTATACAGTATAGATTTCGATCTTTCGATTTCCAATGACATCTTTTTCCCCAAAAAAAATGAAGGATCTATTAATCTTACCAGTAAGAGGCTCTCCCAGGACATCCATCTCAGAGGCAGTTTAGTTTTGGTATCACTGATGTAGTAATCCCCTTCGTATCTATCACAGTACATAGCATGGTCTGAAATTTTCACTGTGAACGATTTGTCGATAACACAGTTTCTGTAAAATAAACAAAAATTTTAGTATGAACACTGAAGAACTTTATCACTACAAATACGTTACAAAATTTGACAAGAGTTAGGATGTTCGAATACAAAAATTGGTCTTTTCAAAAAGGTTTCTGAAAACGTATCGGTTTGACACATTCATCAGATTTATTCAAAAGAATCTTATTTGATAAATGTTCCTATAATTATATAACATATCAATTTATTCGATCTGATTATGACGTGATCTTGATGAGCAAGGGTGCCTGCTATTTTATTTGAGAGAATGTTTTGATTTGTTTTTTTATTGATCTTATATGTTCTTAGCATACTTAGAGATCCTCTGATTTTCCTTCATTATCAAAATTTTTTCTAGTTCAACAAGATTGCGTGTTGGTTCCTCGTGCTAATTTTGTGAATAGGTACATATACCTAATATTAATCAGGGACCTGTGACAAGTTTATGATAAGAACGAAATACAATTTCTAGATTATTCGTTTCTGAATTTTTGCTTCAATGATTATATGACAACTGAAATAATTTTTTAGATGTGTGCAGAATTGTAACAGTGTTTCATTACAAATTTGCATATACATATTTGAATATGTAGAGGTTTGCAGATAATTTTATTTTTTCTAACTCAATATTCATCAGGGCTGCCATTTCTCCAAACTAGATAGCTAATTAGCTATCTTATGATTAATAACCCAGGAATGGTATCGTTTGCAATAATTATAGACAATATGATCTCCAGAATATAAGATCAGATTGTTAGGGGTCAATCAGCCATGAATCTATTTCGAATTGGAACCATTATTAATCTATTGTTCAACCCTACGCATAATTTAGGTTATCAGAACACCCAGGTCTAGGACTGCAGGTCTATTTTCAACCTTCTCAGATCTCATCATTGACCTTTTGAGTCTGAGGCGAGCTGCTGTTGCACAATTGCAGAGATATATTCCGTATTTTTTTTCGGTTGGGAAAATGATCTCTTCCTATTGATTCACTAGATCTCCACTCTTGTCCTAATCCTGATAAACTTTCTCAGAAGGTCTTCTCAATGTGCCAGTTCGCTCAGGGCTGTGACTGGGGACCAAGACCAGAGACAGAGACTGGAGACTGAATTCACCATTTGACCATAGGCTTTTTTGTAAGTACGAGTAGAGAACAGCTCTGCTAGGGGACACAATAGACCTTAAGGTCGCAGTGAACTGTAACTCTTTCTATGACTATAACTATACAGGTTCGGAAATAATACTTGGAAACATAGCCGACATAGCGAATGCAGCGTTAAACGAGGTTATGAATATTTTCTAGTGGACCAGTGTATAATATACTACGTTGATACCCTGATTATAGCCGATACGTTTCAGATTTTAACCCTATACAGGGTGATTCCGGAGGAGACCGTCAGATTTTACACTAGTCAAGGCAGTTTCGAAACAATGTTCGGTTTATGGTTGGGGGCCTTTATTGAGAGTCTACAGGTTGATTTGTCCGATTCGACTGATTTTTATTTTATTCATAACTTTTGTATGGCTTGATAAATATTGATGAAATTTTCAGTGTAGAACAATATGATTGTCTACTTTCAATAACTCCAACACTTTTTCAAAAATACTGGGTGGGAATTATGATAAGTTCAGATTAAATTTGCAGGTTGAAAAAACACCCTGTACATTCCTTTTTCGAAAATTCGCTATCTGCTTCAGATTCTACCATAAGTTTACATTACTGGAGCGTTTTTATTTTTTTTTGCACACGTCCAGTTTTCCTAGAAAATTTTTTTGAAGATGAACAATATCGTTATTTCGCTTCAAGGCAGTGAGGATATTCTGAACTGGATTGTGAAATTGTATCGTCCAATGATACAAAGCTCTTCAGAATGTATGAAAAATACTTTTTATCAAATTGAAAATTTTCCATGAAACTCAAATCACAATTTGAATCAAGTTACTTTAGAACTCAAGAAGAGCATTGCATCATTGGATGATACAGCTTCACTATCCAGTTCAGAATATCCTCACTGCCTTGAAACGAAATAACGATATTGTTCATCTTTAAAAATTTTTTCTAGGTAAACTGAAAAAAAAGAACGCTCCAGTAATGTAAACTTATGGTAGAATCTGAAGCAGGTAGCGAATTTTTGAAAACGGAAAATACAGGGTGTTTGTTCAACCTGCGAATTTAATCTGAACTTATCATAATTCCCACCCTGTATTTTTGAGAAAGTGCTAGAATTATTGAAAGTAGACAATCATATTTGTTCTACACTGAAAATTTCATCAATATTAATTGATGTAGCCATACCAAAGTTATGAATGAAATAAAAATCGGTCGAATCGGACAAATCACCCTGTATACTCTCAATAAACCATAAACCAGACATTGTTTCGAAACTGCATGTACTAGTGTAAACTTCTCCTAAAATATATACAATACAATCTATACTATACATAACATTTCTATATAAATCAGAACTGAGCTAAGAAATTATCATCTGTATATTCTCAAATGGTGGTTAGGTTGCTATATTACGAGTAACTTACCTTGCAGCTAAATCTCGATGTACTAAATCTAGTGATTCGAGATATCTCATTCCTGATGCGATCTGAGTTGCCAGATAAATCAAACAACCATAACTGAAACAAAAAGAAAAACATTTATTGATTCATTGTTTTTGATGCTACGAAACTGCTGAACCTATTCTGAAAATTTCGAGTCTCTAGGTTCATGCATTCGAGAGGTATCGTGTTCAAGTCTGAACGGACAGAATTGGATTTGACCACGGATTCTTGATCATTGTCGGCTGAAAATGTGAAAAAACGAACATGTTGCATTGAATGTAATTCAAATTTTTATCCTGAAATTCAGTGCAATATTTGAAATTCTTGATGAGAGAGTCCCAAACAACAGAAATTTATATCTGAAAGGAAAATTTATGATCTTTCCCATTTTGAAATAAAGCAGAAACAATTAATTGAAATAAATTAATAATAATAATAATAACTATTGATGATGACACAAAATGGTGAATGCGACAGTTACACGAAATTGTCTACAATTCTACATAAATCTAGCGGAATATTAGATGAAGTTCCGCCTTTACAATTGTCTCAAAGAAATCAGATGGCAACTAACATCTCCTGGGATTCAATTCATACTTTCTACTAGCGGAATACGGCAATGGTTTCGTTTCTTACATCAAACTTTTGTATTACAACAGGTCATAAGTATGAAATTCCTCAACGATAAGTTTCTGAAAAAATAGTTGAACATCCAAAAGGTATGTCAGAATCTCAACTTCATTCCATAAATCGGATTCAATCTGGTGTAACAATAGATTTCATTCGAGTTGAGAGATGGGCATGTCGGGGAGGTGTAACTTTGCAGAAAAAATGGCATGCTAGTATGATTATCAGTCTTTCGGTTAAATGGAGAATGAACTTCCGCCTTTCATGTTTCATTTCAAAGAAAAAGAGATGCTTTTAAGGAATGCGCCCCCGTGAAGCAGTCTCAAGTTTAATAACTATCAGATTTTTCCTATCTAGTATCTGGCACTCTGCCCAGACGTTCATTCCAGATACATCCGTTTTTTGAAATTGAATTTTCCGCCCATGTTGTCCGATTTGGGGCATTATTCAGATATATTTTCAGACTTTAATGCAATGGCGCACAAGAAAAAGTTTGAATGCACATTAGGTTTTATGTTCGTTTGTACGAGACGTTTTGTGTAATCTCCAGCTTTCATAAATTCCTTGCATCTGCAGCATTGATCCTGTAATTATTTAGCCCATATCGCATAAGGAATTGAATATAATATAATAGACAAAAATATCATAATCTGATATCAAAAATATTATATTTTAAATATCGCATTTTCTTTTACTCAGTTCAGTTCCACAATTTGCCCATTTAAAATTCCAAAGTCTTATCGAAAAGTTCCCAGAATTGGTGCAATAAATAATGAAAATTGATCCGAAATCTCTGAATTTCTTTCTAATTTTGACAGTGATTTTCCCATTGACACACCCTGTAAAATTCCATAGTATAATTATTTGACTATCTCTTTCTCTATTAGCAACAAACAAAAAACCCGAATGAGTGCTTTGATGTATTGCAGGCGGGAAAAACTGATATCTGCCTATTTCAATTTCCACAATATGTTTCGTTATTTTCAGTATCCCCGCCTGCAATACATTATAGTATTCGGGACATATTTATATTGAAGTATATATTAACTGCTCAAGTAGGTAGCGGAAAAAACATTGCGTAATCTCCCTTAGGCATGTGTCGTTCGTCGAATTTTGAGGAACCGGATCGGTATCGTTCGTTCACTGTGAAGAACCGGTTCTAAAAACCCGTTCAAAAAGAACTGTTCGCCCTTCCTTCGTTCAATCGTTCTATCGAACACGAAGACACTGGAAAATTGAAAAAATACGGCGTCGTTCTAACTCAGATAACGTAAGAGACTGACCATTTCTACCAAACAAACCAAAATATAAATATCTAAGGAGGTGCAATTTGCAATTACCGAAGGACATCTCTGTTCGTTATCAATCCTACCATAAAAACCATATGCCGAATATTCACTTCAAGAATGCAAGAAGATATTATCACCTGACCATTTTTACCAAACAAAACAAAATAGATTTATCTAAGGAGGTGCAATTTCCGATTTCCGAAGGACATCTCCGTTCATTGTCAATTCTTCCATAAAAACCAGGTGCCGAATATTCAGTTCAAGAATGCAAGAAACAAGTAGGTATGAGTAGGCATTTTCTTATTATCATCTGTTGTTTTGGGTAAATCCGAATTCCCATACCAAACTCGTCTTCTTTTCGAAGACCGCCTGAACTTCTGTTCAAGAATCCACAAAAATGACACGAGCCATAAATCATCTCTTTCGGTTCCAGCTGTTTATTACTTTATGGTAGCTAGACCCGACCGACAGTACCGAGACCGAGTACCGGACACCGACACCCGACGTCGGGAGATCGATAAGACCGAACGAATGAGGCAACAACCATTTGGCATTGAATCATCAAAACCGTTCGAAAGAACGGGTTATTTTTCTACAGAGGAACCGAACGAACGATTGGCTTTTGAGACCCGGTTTTTTTAACCCGTTCGTTCGAGAACGACACATCCCTAGTCTCCCTATACATTACTCACCCAAAATTTCCTTGATTATGGGACATTTCATTTCCAATAATTTGTTTGAACGAGTTGATTAGTGAACGCAAGTAAAAATGAGGTCCATACAAGTGAACAAAAGCATCAAAATAGAGTTTCAGAATTACCTCAAACTCCTATTTTGTTGTCAAATTGTACAAACTAAATCACATCAGTTTTTGGAGATTAGATGTCCCTACTTCTAGATGGTAGGGAATTGAATGCGTGAAGTCAATATCATAATAATTTCAGCGAAAATCATAACTGTGTCAGTTCAAACATTTTCGAAAATGTAAGATATTATCAACAAACTTTGGAGAAAGAAAATTGAAAATTGTGAGCTATCCGTAGGAGACAACGATATGCTTTCGCAGAAGTCTAGGTGTTCTGGAGACACACAAAATTGTAGTGCATCCTTTTCAATTATACCGCACGCCGATAAAGCGGACTCGAATCTCATAAACAATATTTTCATACCGAATAAAAAAAAAACATAGTTTATGTCACTTCCACAAGGAAAATACGGACATCGTCAATTGATAAGGGTGTTTCAATAAGGGCGCAGTTTTCAATAAAACATAGTTTTCTGTAGCAAAGTATTGAAATATTTATTGATTTAAAATATATACGTTTGGTAATTATGTGTGAAACAAAATATGTTAAAAATGTCGCCACGACTCAGCTGGCATACTCGTACCCTTTTCACGACATTTTCAATATTGTTATTGAATACATGTGGTGGTATTTCATTGTCACAGAGTTTCATTTCGGCTTTCCAAACTTCGATGGTTGCAGCTGTTTGGCATATAGTTTATAGTAAAAAGGGGTTACAGTTCACTGCGACCTTAAGGTCTATTGTGCCCCCTGACAGAGCTGTTATCATCGTGCCTCCTACAGCTCGCCCTCCAGTTCCAGAGATTTGATGAAATGTTTGGCATAATCCTGTGACTCTTTCACAGATCACCCCTCATGAAAATCTGAATTCGGGTGTATTTTTAAGGATTTTTTAACATACATACATATACTCCATTCACAATTATAAAATCACAACTTTGGCCTTGGAAATTTGACACATTCCACTCTGTATTGAAGTAAGGCGTTTTTCAAAATATTTTTATGTTCCAAGTCAACACTATGTTGTCCTTTCTACATTCTTAGCGTATTTCTCAGAATGTGAATGAATTGGAAAAGATGTGATGGACGGAAATAATTAACGTTTATATGAATTGATAGAAAGGATTCTTTTTCTAGTTATTTGCATGAAAAGTACAAGAGATCACCGTTGAAATATATTATTTTTCGCCATGGAAAAAAATTGCCTTGCTTTCACATAATTTTCATATGCATGCTTGTGAAGATTTAATGTTTATTATCCTCTTGAACTGAAAGTTCAAGACTTGACGACATTTTGTTTATTTGATCTTATGAACAAGGAGTAAAATATTCTGATTGTATAGTTATTTATTAGATTAAATAATATTCATACTTTACTACCACAGTAGGTTTGTACAAATAAAATGGAATACGTCAAACATATGCTTCACATTTATCATTCACCTGTTCTCAAATAGGACACAAACTCCTGGAATATGGAAAAAACCGATGTATTCTGGTTCAATATAGCCTATTTCTTCCTTCGGCAAAGGAATGAAAGCTCCAGTGACACATTTCAATTAATCGGAATCTGAATCCGTTGAATGCAATATAGTCTTATTTCTTCTTTTTTTAGCTTTTTCGACGTGTTTTTTTTTTCTGAAACGTGAAAACGATCAACAATAATCATTTAGAGACCGATGATGGCCATCCAGAACCCGTTTACTTACGAAAATCGTGCAATTTCATTCTGCAAGTTCTTTCCTCATAATTCCTCGAAAATCCTACCTGAACCATATTTTCCGGTCGCTTTCGTTAGAAGATCGTATAAGGAAGCCTTTTTTGTCCATTTACACATTCCAAATAAATTTTGAGCACCAAAAACGATACCGAAACTAACCAAACTTCTGGGGGACCGGAATTTCGTTTGAAATCTTTCAAAACGGCCAGATACCTAAAAAAACTTCGTTATCAAGTGTAAAAAGGTCGATTAGTACTTACTTTCGCTTTATTTATGCTCATAAATCGATTTTTGGTCCAATTCAAATTTGCCGTTCGTACTCACGCCAAAACTCGTGAAAGGAAAAAATGACACTTGCACGAAACTTCTTCTGGTCGACGAAGAACGGAAAAATAGGCAATTTCCTACCGATATTTCGCCCCAAAATCGCCGATCGATTCGAACTAACAGAAGGTGAAAAATCTTTGATACTTTTATGTAAACAAAAAAACTGGCATCGTCGTTTTGTCTTCAACGATATTTTATGTACGCGCACAGACTTTTCATCAGGTGCACCAACTCCAGAAAACAAAACCATGACCTCCTATGTGATAAAATAAAAGTGAATGGAGTATAGTTACATATTTATTTTTCTGTATTTTTAACCTTTTTTACATAACTCGATGTTTAATCTTGTTCACATTTACTTCTATATTTTTGAATATTACTGACTGAAATCTTGCGCTGAAACACCCTTCAGAACGAGCGCTAAAAATTGTTATTCACAATGAAATTCTAGGAAAATTGGTTGAGCAATGCACCGTTCTTCACAGAAATCTGCTCAATGACATAAACGTGTCAACGTCCTCGACTTAAATGCATCTTTGTAGGAGGAAGATTAAATTCCGTCTCAAATTACATCAAATGGCGCATAATAAAACGAAAATTTAATTTCATGAAGGCAATTCAATACGGATTCAATCTAAGTTATATCCTGCGGCGAAGCGTACCTAAATTTCAGCAATCACAATTGTACGGGTACAATTCGAAAAGGCCGATGAATATGCATTAAAACTTTTTATGGACAACTCCGAAAATACCATTTCTAGAGCGCCATAAAGCCGGCAAGCCGCACAGACATGTCTGGCCGAGAATTATTAATGAAATAATGGCCATATATTATGCAATGGCAGAGCGATAAGGTCGGATGAGTTTATAGGATCACGTCGGTTAATTTCCGTTCAGTAATGTTTAATAATATGACCGTTCTGCCGAGCGTGGGCCTAGAAAAGAGCTCAAGGCGTGGAGCTCGGTTTCCAACCAGAAAGGGATGATATCCGATCCGGGGAAACTTTCTGAATGGAATCAACAGAAAATGGGAAGGCTTCATATTGTTCCCGGTTTTGTGATTGTCGGCCGATTCGGACATGCGGTCGGAAAGGAAATAGAAGCTTGAAATATTGTTTGCTACGCAGTTTACTTCGCCCCTAATGTTTCCATTGAGATCTTGCACAAACTGCCACCCATTCAATAACTATTCTGAACATGATAATCTGTTATTCCTTAAATGGAAACATGCGTTCTCTAAGATGAAATGACGGTGGATCTAACATTTTTCCTGGCAACTGCCAATGTACACACATCGACAAAAGTCTTGCCTCCCCCCCTATCAACTCTCAACTTGTTGAATGGGGATTTCCAGTAACTCAAAATATGCACTCTTCCTCCCATGACGTAATGAAGGGCAGTTTATAACATATTTGTAACCATTTATTCACTCTGAATTTTGAAGATCTGATTAATTATTCGATATTGAAAATGTGATTTCAACACGTGTGAATTCAAACGTCCCTCTGCTGTGACGTCAGTGGCTCAATTTGTAATATGATTGGTTGAAGTTTGTCATGGAGGGGACAAAGCCCAGAGTAACTGAGAGACACGCCACTGTTGTCAAGTCTTTGTAAAATCTCTGTATTTATTCATAAATATATTCAGTAATCATAATATATTTGATGTGATCACTATGTTTTGTAACAACGTCATATAACAGCTTAATTTTCATTAAAGTTGATATAATACTCATTCTCTGAAAAAACAGATACTGATGTGACAACCACGCCTACAAATTATAAATAAAAACATAACCTTCTTATTTGTCATTATTCGACATTTCGACGTCTTCTCTGCGTACTATAAAATGGCGTTTCTTACAGTTGTCTAGGAGTATACTCCTAGGTTACGTCAACGACTGACGACTATACAAAGTTGCCCAATCCATAATTATTCTTACCAGTAATCTGCACTTCCCATAATGAAAATGATTATTAATGCTTCCTGAATTAGAGTACCTGCCTATATATACCAATTCTTACCTGTGTATAGACTAGGGATAATTATTTTTAATTGAATTTCTCACCCATCTGCTCACTTGAACCCTCTTCATCGTCAATTAGGAGGTCTTAAATTGAATGATATTATGAAGCTTTATGGAGTACGAATGAAAATGTCATGATGATAAAAGAAAAATATCCAAAATAAACATTATATTATAATATTATTAGGAAAGTGAAAGCAAGGGCTTTTTCATACTACTTTTTTTTGTGATTTCGCAATGCTGTCATTTTTATATCAGCAGCACGTCATGACGAGTACAACCAATCAAAAATCTCTCTAGCCACTGACGTCACACGATTTCTTGCTTCTTCCGATCGTTTGAATTCGGTAGATTATTTTTGAGTGTTTTATACAGACAATACCACTAGAAGAGAATGAGAAGAATGTAGCCAGATCAAGATGTGCCAGAATAATTCAAAACTTTATTGATAAACCAAAAGCTCCAGACCCCCTCAAAATGTATTACCATATAACATCAAAATTTATCAGAGACAACCCTGACATTTTGGTGAGTAAATCAGATAAAGGTAATACAACAGTAGTTATGTACAGGGAAGAATATACTCGAGAAGTGAACAATTTACTAAGTGACAACCATACATACAGTATCTTGAACAGGGATCCAACAAAGAAAACCCAAGACAACATCAACAAATTTCTGAAAACACTCAAAGATGAACAAATGATAACAAAAACACAATATAAAGAATTAATCAGACACAACAGTACACCTCCAAAATTATACTGCTTGAGAAAAACTCACAAACCAGTTATCAGTTTCAGACCTATTGTAAGTTGCATAGGTTCGCCAAATTATAATGTAGGCTCATTTTTACACGGAATTTTAAGTAACGTCCTTTCGTCTTCGAAATTTAAAGTGAAGAACTCGTTCTCCTTTGTTGAAGAACTGAAAAACATCCATGTTCCAAATAATTACAAGATGGTATCTCTCGACGTTGTGTCCTTGTTTACGAACATCCCAAAATCGTTAGTTGTCCAGTGCATTGAAAAAAGATGGCGATATATAAGTTGCTTCACTGAATTAAATAAAAACAGTTTCATCAAGTTGGTTGATATTATATTCGATAGCAGCTACTTTATTTTCAACAATATTTTTTATAAACAGTTAGATGGAACAGCGATGGGATCCCCTGCCAGTCCTGATATTGCTGAGTTGGTTATGTTGGAGGCATTCGAGTATGTTGTCGATAAGCTGAATTTTTATATCCCCATCGTGAAAATATATGTTGACGACACATTTCTACTCTTACCTGAAGACCACATAGAGTCAACACTTATTCTGTTCAACTCATTTCATGAGAAACTAAAATTCACTATAGAAGTAGAAAATAATAACAGCCTACCTTTCCTAGATGTTATGGTGATAAGAGAAAACAACAATATTATTACAGATTGGTATGCAAAACCATCTAATTCTGGCAGATGTCTTAACTTTCTTTCCAATAACAGCTTCCAACAAAAGAAAAATGTAGCTGCTAATTTGACTCACAGAGCTCTTTCACTAAGCCACAAAAAGTTTGAGAGGCGGAATATTACAAGGATAACAAACATACTTTTGGACAACAACTACCCCCCTTACTATATCAAAAAAGTGATAAACAACTACAAACTCAAACGAGATCAAGTTTGTCTTGCCAACAATAGTAGCATGTCACCGCTTCTTTTCAACCTATACATCGAAGTCGTACTAAAGAACTGGAAAATTCACTGTAATGGAATGGGAGTACCCATCGGCGAGGACATCTTGTTCTCATTGAATTTTGCAGACGACCAGGTGGTGCTTGCACAGGACGCATATGACCTAGAATTCATGATGAAAAGGTTATACAAACAATATGAATCATGGGGCCTTCATGTGAGTTTGAAGAAAACGGAGTACTTGGTGATAAATTCAGATGCTCGATTCCAAGTGCTTATTACCGATGATGCGGAAGCCACACAAGTTGAGAAATTTAAATACCTGGGAGCCATTGTCGACAAATCAGGAATAGGAGAAACTGAAATCAGGCAGAGAATACACCAAAGTCGAAAGATAGTGGGTGCACTAAACTCTCTCTGGTGGGATAAGAACATTTCGAACAGAAACAAAAAACGAATTGGGAAGACTATGGTGGAGTCGGTGTTGTGCTATGGTTCTGAGATCTGGACCGTCAATGCTGACCTGAGGAGGAGAATCACCGCTGTTGAAATGGACTACCTCCGCAGAAGCGCGCGGATCTCCCGGACCGAAAGGAAGACCAACGAATTCGTCAGAGGCAAAATGGATGCGGGAGAGACAATAATGGACCGCATAGCGAAACGGGCGCTAAAATGGTTTGGACATGTACTAAGAATGCCAGAAGATAGGTGGCCTAAGAAAGTTTACAAATGGAAACCATCAGGGAGAAGAAAAAGAGGAAGACCCCGTCGATCATGGAATGAAGGCGTGAGGCAAGCCATGGAAGATAGAGGTCTAGAAGAGGAAGATGCCTCGGATCGAGACGTATGGAGAAGAAGATCGGGACTACCGCTATAAGCAGTATTTATAGATTTCAATGTACTTGTACATGTGTCTATACCCGAAATATATATATAGTAGAAACGTCAATACAGTAACCAATACCACGAACAGCATACACATTAGCTCACAACCTGAGATGACTGTAAAACTGAAGTATTTCAAGCTCGCGTTCTTCCCTGGATTATCTTACAAATTGCACAACATATTCAAAGATTTTGGTTGCACGACATCATTCTATAACATCCTTGATAATAATAAAAAATTCTTCACCAACATAAAAGATAAAACCCCTCCTAATATGCAGTCCAATCTGGTGTATAAGATCCCTTGCCAAAATTGTAACAGGGTATACGTGGGCCAAACAAAACAATGTTTGAAAGACAGAATTCGACAACATAAGAATGATGGCAGACATTTAGAAGCCGAAAATAAAACTGCCCTTACACAACACACACACAGAGAGGGACATAGATTTGATTTTGAAAATGTATCTATATTCTGGATTACGAACAACATTATTTCAGACGAATTTTGAGTGAAATGATACATATAAGAAAGAATAATACAGTGAATTATAGGGAGGATACAAACAACTTGAGTGCTGTTTATGATTACATGATATCCAGAATGAAAACACCTAACAGATAACATTTCTGAATTGTTTGTCTCCACATGTTGTTTCGTGTTTGTCATCGTATATGTATTCACCTTATATTTTATCTTTTATTCCACACTGTATACTAGCTTGTTGGGGTAAATTAATTTGGCTGAGACTGAATATGTGAAGATGTGTCAGCATATATCATACCACGGAGTATGTAACTTCAGTTTCATTGCTTTGTTTTTATTGTTTTTATTCAATTGACTGTCATACGTTAGATCCGTTGTTCGTTCTTGACTCATTAATTATTATTTTTAAATACAAGTTTTATTAGTTGTATGATGAGGTATACATTCTTTGTTGTATGTCTTTTATGTATGATTAATAAATACTTTTTCTAGCCTTGAGAAAGGAACAAAATAGTTCCGAAACGTCGGCAAAATCATAACTGATTAGTATTTCATTCTGTCCACATTCCTGCGATTCAACATTTATTTCAAACATGGACATGAATATTACAGAATTATTTTTGAGTTTTCAATATTTTTAAGGGTATAAATTGATGAAGAAAAAAAAAATCACGAATAACGTGAGAATCCGATGTCAAAATATATTTTTTCTGAAAATGACTGGAAATGTCCATTAAACATGAATTTTTTGTGTGTGGAATCTTCGCTATCTTACATGGGCGCCCACAGAAACCCGCAGGAATTTTTCTCAGGGGGGCCAAATAAAGATTAGAAAGTAATATTGAGGGTGCTGTGCTGAAAAACAATGAGGCCGTCAAAATCTCAGAGGGGGCCATCGATTTTTGAAGACAGTAGTGACGTTCATATTTTTTCATCTGCTCTAAACAATCTATCGCTTTTGTCTTCCAATTTTCTTAATACTAGAAACAGATGTTGCTCACTTGTGTCCTTATCTAATAACATCTGTTCTAACTCTTTGCAGAATTTCGAGAAATGTTTTCTCATCAATTCTCGTTCCTTCTTCATAACGTCCATTTCCTAGCTTATGAAGTCCTGTCACGGTCGCCAAAATGTTGATTTGTAAGCTCGAATAATGGAAAAATTGGTCTTTGACTTGTACATATATTTTAACTGAAGATTCTTGAGGTCAAGAGAAACGTTTTTTTCATTTTCCATTCTTCCGAATTCGGCTCTGTTAAAAAGATTGAAAAAAGAAAAAAATTGGGCTGACTACGCCTCTGAAATGATCTTCTGAAATTGATGTAAAAATTATATTTCTCGATAGAAATTGAGTTTATACATTTAGGGAATACTCAAGGACTAACCCAATTGGAATAAAAATGTTGCAAACACGATAATTTCAACAAAAACAGTTAGTTTCATCGGATTATATCTGCAAATAAAAAGCCACATTTCTCACACCAAAATACGTTCATTCTTCGATTTTTCTGCAGATTAGTTTGTAAACACTAATAACTTGTTTATATTTTCCTTGAAATTCCCAAAAAATATCATGAAGAAAGACTTTTCATTCAGATCATCCGGATATTATTATTCAACAACCTAATCTATTTTGTATCGATTCTGTAAATGTTTGTACAGAAATTTCAAGAAGATGTTGTCAGCTTGCTGATATTTTCATTGAGGTTAAGGATTTGTTACGAAACATAGTATAAATCACGATACACTTGTGTACCGTGGTATAAATATCTATAAATTCTGCCGTTTCCATCATAAATCGACTTTGCCGCCAAATTACCACGCATGCGTAAAGCGAAAACCGAAAGCTTGGTTATCTGGAGGCCAACTATAAATAATAACAAACCAGAGTCTCTGAACAAACTGTTAACATTATGTGAAGTTCTGAATACATTCAGTGAATAATTGTTCTAATGTGATTATTATGTGAAGTGAATTAATATAATCTTAACCGTGTCGAGTTTATAAAATTCCAAGAGGATATTGTTTAGATAGAAACATCGACACAGATTATAAGGTATCATTTCAGTTTTCATTAATTTCAATTTAATAAGTAGTCTGTATCGATATTCATCATTCATATCCGAATTTTGTATTTAATCGAATTTAACTCCAATATGGACCGGTAACTATGAATTTTCAATAGAAACTGTGCGTGTTAAATCCTCCTTGGTGCTCAATTTTATCTCCCACATTTGTGGGATTTTCTCATTAAAATATCTCGACAAACTTGATAAATATTGTGACAACATTGTAAACTCGTTTACAGACCAGAGAAGGAATTATATTCTATGATATTTAATTCAGAGACGCATTCAGATTATTCTTGAAATTAATGATTTTTTCGTCAAATTTCTCCGGGTAAAATTGGAAATAACTCGAAAACGACGCGTTTTATTGAAAAAAATAAGGATACTTTTAGTTTCTTAAATGATTGATTCTTTCGGAAATATGAACGTTTTAGCGTGTATTGATGAGTCGACTACCCTGTAACTTTTATACTAGTAGAGATATTGAATAGGTTTTGATTGAGGAATATGCACCATGAATAGAGTGAAAACTCAATCAAAATTCAGTTCATTCGAAATAACGGTTCCGAAGATATAAACAGAAAAGTGTTTTTTTCATGGATTTTCGACACCCTGTATCTTCGGAACCAAAACGAAAATGGTATGGGAAAAAAGTGTTACGTTTGATGAGAGGAATCTACAGTTGAAATATATGTACAAGTCAAAGACTCACCCTGTATATTATATTACATAAATCAAAGATAGTGAGATTAAAATAACAACTATTTTTCAACACTATTGTCGAATATTTTTTGACACTGTCGAAATGTTTCATTCAACTCGTTTGTTGAGCTCGTAAATGCGAATCTACCTACAAGATGGAATAGAGAGCGCTCAAAAGCTCTTGACTACTTATTTTTTGTTTTTTGAAAGAATTTTTAGTTAATTTAATTTGTGATATTGTTTCATTTCTTTTTTGGTTTATTGAATGGAATTAATTACAGATCCTGCATACTCGAAAGAGAATATGGATTTTTCTGATGGACCAGGGAATTTCTACTGGAACCGAGTGTTCCTTTTCCTCGAAGATTCTCTTTCGAACGAACAACCAATTCAGTTGCACTAGAACCGGTTATTAGATCAATAAAGCTTCGAAACCTCTTGTTGTTTATCATTTTCCCCACATTTCCATACGTTATCCTCACGAAATAATATGAGCAATTCCTCTCCGCATTTCAATAGAAGAACGAGGTTCAAATTCACCCCCTAATGAAGTAGGATATACATGCACGTATCCGGATAGCAGTAAATATTTATTAGGAGGACTCGTGAAAACACGGTTTCAGCTAATTGGCGGCTTTCGCTGCAACCCCCTCACCCTGCCGGAAATCCCCTTCTCTATTTCCGCATTTCCGTACGTTCCTCCGCCAGCATTACATATCTAATTCTATAAGAGATAGACGTCGAATAGATCTCATTGCCCGTTTATGTTGAATTCATTACTTTGTCCATGAAATTGTGAGGCTTTCGGATCTTGCGGGCTGGGTTTATCTTATGAGGGATTTGAGTCCTGACGTTAACTGTTCTTGTTGGATGGTTCATTTGGAACGATATGTATTCATGGATACATTCCAGAACGTTGGGAATTATGTATAATTTTTTATGTGGAGCATATTTTGGGGTTTTCATTCTTTATGTTTACTAGACGGTTGTTTGAATGAACAGTAGAAATAAGGAAATTTGGTAGACGGCAATGGCTTAGGGCCGGGTGGAACTTTGAGAAAATGAACAGTTGTTTTCATCGCTATACATAGAAGAAAAGAGGAAACAATTTTTTAAGTGGGATGCATAATTTTCAAACAACTCTATGATCTTACAATACTATTCAAATCACTGGCATATTAGAGGGGGGAGCCCATGTGGGCCCTTGATAATGGTTTAACCAATTTCTGATATCCGAATTTCAGAAAAATCATCAAACTCCAATGGAATGAAATAATCTGATATAGATCCTACTTTTACGAACTGCAAGATTCAAAAAAATCATAAATACAGACGAAGGTAAAGGAATGCTTTGAATTCATCAAATCATCATGGAAAAGGATAAAATTATGAATATATCGATAAAAAATGAGCTGCAGATACGCGCTGATAGATAACTGATGCCGGTTTCTGGAGACGACAGGAAGTTTATTTTCATGCTTAAAACAGCATATCTATGATCGAGTTATAGGGTTTTTCGTAAATGAGCATTTTAGTTGAGTTGCTATAACATTTTCCTTGGCGAACCAATTTTCCTAGAGCACTTTATTAAGTAGGATTCAATAGTGTCAGTAGCTTTCCCAAAAACCTAACATACAGAGTGTAACAGCCAAATGGAATAAATTCGATGAGAAATAAATGAGGGCGTGTTGGGAAAAACGCTCGGACACGTCGATTTGTAATTTTAAATGCGCATATTTTTCAAGAAAATAATATTATATAGGGTGTTACATGTGACCGTGGCCAATACCAATTTTCTTATTTCAAATGCAACCCCCTGTATATGATTTATTTTTTGGATTCTTCAGAGAATTCTAGACACCATTCATGCACAATGTCCTATACCTATCTTTAACTATTTCGGAAGTATCAAGTGTTTTCAGATTTATTGCAAAAATCAACATTTTAAATAATAGCTATTTATGTAACAAGTACATAAATTAGGTCTTTATGGACGAGTCCAAAAGTTTATGGCAGAGCGAGCAAAGCGAGCGAGGCCAATAATTTGGGCAAGTCCATAAGCCTAATTATGTACGAGTTGCATACAAAGCTTTATGTTTGACTGCAATGCAGAAATTTTAATTGCTGAAATGGCAATTAATATATTCGTCACTTTATTTCAAGAAAACATTAAGTGTGCTTTTTTAAGCGACCTTAGCAACCTCACTGAACAAAGTTGTTTACTTCGTTGATTCTGTGAAAAAAACGTCATAATAATCCCAAAAATGGCTAATTCGGGAGAGGAAAGCGTAAAAAATTTAGACGCAAGTGCCAAAGAATCTCTCTTACCCACTAAAAGTGCTTATGAAAATTTGTATGCGGCCTATAACAAGTGGTGTGAAATCGAGAGAAGACTGTGACAGTTGAGTCCAATAAAGTGGTGTCCAATAAAGTAGTCAATTATGGACGCTAAACGAATTCATGAACCACGTGTTTATGAAGCAGTCGAACATAAAAATTATTTTATTTCGCAAATTCGGTACATTACACTTAAAACCTAATAAGTAACAATGATCATTTCTTAATTATTGAAAAAAAAATATTGATGTCAATGTAGGAAATGTTCAAAATGCTCGCCGCGAACGTCTTGGCAACATGCTAATCTGGTGTAGAATTGTCTTCTAACGTTACTCAATATTTCAGGCGTTTTTGCTTACTTTCTTCATATCAAGAGGTAAATGGGAAATAAGTATTGAGTGTAATGTATCGAATTTGTGAAATAAAATAATTTTCATTCAAAATGTTAATTTTTGTGAAAAATCTGAAAATACTTAATATTTCCGATAAAGTTGAAGATAGGTATAGGACATTGTACATGAATTGTGTCTAGAATTTTCTGAAGAATCCAAAAAATAAATAATATACAGAGTGTTGCATTTGAAATAAGAAAGTTGGTATTGGCCACGGTCGCATGGAACACCCTATATATATTTATTTTCTTGAAAAATATGCGCATTTGAAATTACAAATCGACGTGTCCGAGCGTTTCTCCTAACACCCCCTCATTTATTCGTTATCGAATTTATTCCATTTGGCTGTAACATTCTGTATAATTAGATATTTATGAAAAAAATATTATGTTTGCGACAAGTGTTGAATGGGCAGTGAATTATTTGTAGTGAAATGGTATCATTTATACTGGAAACGCATTTATTTCAACTCGGATATACTCAATATTTCAGTAGAGCTTGAAATTCCAATTTCAAAAATAGGCCATACATGGCATCATCTTCGAAAATTAGAGATTTCAATGTTTCCTCGTGCATTATCATTTGGAAAGTTTTTTGGAGTTAATGGTTAATGTGAAATCCTGTTTTAGATTGTGAAGATTTCAGGCCAAATATCAGGTTTTGTATATTTTTCGAATGGCAACCTCAAGCTCTACTGAAATATACATAAATCTCTGGCGTCAGAATCCCATTTGCAATAAAATATTATTCACTGAATGAATATTGATAAGCATCATTTTAGGAAAATATACCGACACCATTGAATGGTACATAAAAATGTGCGACTCGATTTCACAATAAAAGCAGAATTTTCCAGATAAAAAAATTTTCAGCCATTTTTCAAGAATGCCCATTCACAAAAAACACCCTCTAACATTAAAACGAGGATCGATCGACATCAGTTTTTGTTTATCTTGTTTATTAATAGGGCTTTACATTCAAATATGTCCAATTTGGCTCACACTGTATTATTTGTTGATCCCCTAGAGATTCAAATGGAAATACAACGCATCGAAAATGATGCATTCCACTTAAGGATTTTCTTCATACGGTCAAACCCTCGCCTCCACCATTTTGTAACGGCAACACTTTTCCTGGAATCAAATTTCTCGATGGATTTTGTTTCAACGGAATACGATACGATCAGGGATTCTGCAACAGAGCGAATAAAGGGGGATCAGTTTTGGTAATACTGATATTTCATGATGCAGGAAAAAACAGTTCAGAGGAATATTTCCGTTTGAGGAGTATTTACCGAAAGACAGGTCAATTTTCATTCATAGGTGGACATCTTTAGATCACGAATTCTTGGCTGAACGATCATTACCCTAACCGGTGTGGCTATACCCTCAAGAATCTGAAATCGCAAAGGGGGTCCTGCATATTGTCAATGAGTTTTCCAGAAAGAAAATTGGGTATTCTGAGCAATCCATAGAAAGAGTAGACACAGCATCTCATTCATAAATTTGAGAATTGGTGAAGCCAAAATTGAGTCATTTTTCAATGAGTGGGTCGAAGACAGGGGCGGATCTAGGAATTTTCTGAGGGGGGGGGCGATTCCAAAATATCACAGTAAAATTTTCGGTTACATGGTATAATATGAGAACTAAAAATGGCGAAAATCTCGTGTCTCGCGGAACCCCTTGAATCCGCCACTGGCCGAAGATAGCATAAAGGATAGCAACATAATTTCATACTCCTTTTGACGAATTCATAAAATGTTCCGAACATTGAAACAGATTCTGAGTGTGGAAAACAGAGTCGGGAAGATTCAGAATTGAAACCGAATGTTGCTCCTCTCAATAACAGAAGGGAATCTGGATGATGAAATTCTTAAAATCGAAGAATGTAGAATGATAAGAGTAGAACATACCTGTGTAAACTGAATTAGGATTCAAATATTCCAATTCACCACAAACAAGACACCCAAAGTATCTCTCGAAGAGATATAAAATATATTTTGACATATTGGATTCTCACGTAATTCGTGATTTTTTTTAAATTTTTTCATCATCAATTTATAGCCTTAAAAAATATTGAAAACTCAAAAATAATCTACCGAATTCAAATGATCAGAAGAAGCGGGAATCGTGTGACGTCAGTGGCTAGAGAGATTTTTGATTGGTTGTACTCGTCATGACGTGCTGCCGATATAGAAATGACAGCATTGCCAAATCACAAAAAGAGAATTAGCCTGAAAAAGCACTTTCTTTCACTTTCCTAATAATATCATGATATAATGTTGATTTTGGAAGTTTTTCTTTTATCATCATGACATTTTCATTTGTAATCCATAAAGTTTCATGATATCATTCAATTTACGACCTCCTAATTGAAGATAAAGATGGTTAAAGAAAGCAGATGGTGAGAAGTTCAATTAAAAATAATTATCCCTAGTCTAAACCGATAAGAATTGGTATAATATATATAGGCCGGTCTTCTAATTTAGGAAGCATTAATAATTATTTTCAATTTGAGAAGTGCAGATTAATGGTAAGAATAATAATGGATTTGGCAACTGTGTATAGGGACGATCTGGTTGTAAGTCGTTGACTTAACCGACTTTACCTGGGAGTATATAATATAGACTACTCCTAGACTTAACTGTAAGAAACGCCATTCTATGGTACGCAGAGAAGATGTCGAATATTGACAAATAAGAAGTTTATGTTTTTATTCATAATTTGTAGGCGTGGTTGCCACATCGTTATTTGTATTTTCAGAGAATATGAGTATTATATCAACTTCAATCAGAATTAAGTTGTTATATGACGATGTTTCAAAAACATTATAGTGATCACATCAAATAATAATAAGATTACTGAATATATTTATGAATAAATTCAGAGATTTTACAAAGACTTGACAACAGCGGCGTGTCTCTCAGTTACTCTGGGCTTTGTCCCCTACATCACAAACTTCAACCAATCATATTGCAAATTGAGCCACAGCAGAGGGACGCTTGAATTCACACGTGTTGAAATCACATTTTCAATATCGGAAAATATCGGATTTCAACTCGGAAAACTGCGAGTGTTCCACGATCAGATTCGAATATGTGTTTCTTGAATGCCGAAAGAATGAAATACTGAAAACCCCATCATTTGTTAGCCCCCAGGTTTGGAGATTTGGGGGGGTTTTTCATGCGAAATGATGGAAAAAATTCACATCTCGAAAAACTGAGAGTGTTCCACGATCTACAACAAACTATGGGGTTTTCAGTATTTCCTTTTTTCGGCATTCAAGAAACACATATTCGAATCTGATCCTGGAACACTCTCATTTTTCCGAGATATGAATTTTTTTCATAATTTTGCATAAACAACCCCGCAAGTTTCCAAACCTGGGGGGTAACAAACTATGAGGGGTATTGCATTTCATTCTTTCGACATTGAAGAAACACATATTCGAAGCTCATTGTGGAACACTCCCATTTCGTCGAGTTATGATTTTAGTCAGAAATCACCCCCACAACTCCCTCCCTGAGGCTTAAAAGTCTCCAAATGAAAGAGGATTCAATTTCTGATCAACCCATCAAGCCCACATCGAAATCTGGATGTGATACGATCTCGTTTCAGTGAGTTATGAATTTTCTTTTCATGAGCCATTGTTTGTCTTCGAGTGTATGTGTGGATGTGGCCAACTTCACACCGAAGTGAAAGAGAAGGTCTACGCCAAGAGCCCAGCGACCAGCGTCGATTCAAGACCTCAAAGATGGAATTCGCGAGGTTATAGAGAACATAAGGCAGCCACTTTGCGATTTGGTACTGGAAAATTTCATGAAAATGATTTGGTCCTGTAGTCGCGGTCGTGGTGGTCATTTGGCTGATGTTATTTTCTATTATTAACGACATACTTTATAATGAAATCAACAACCGATCATTTATCTAAAAAAATTACATTTTTCTTTGAATGTCATAATAACACCTCTTATTGGAAAACACTTTAGTATCTGGAGATAGGACCCCGCACTTTTTATAGGCAAAGTGGCGACCGGTCAAATTTTCTGAAAGTTTGGTATGTTGTTGTTCCCGACTCAGTGACCAAAAGTGTCAATGGGTCCAACCCAATCCTATGGCTAGTTTTCCAAATACGGGGTGTTAAAGTTGAAAATTGCCCAAATTTTCGAATTTATTCTTTGATTATTAAGAGTTGGATTGGATTTCTGTTGCATACACACGTTTACTACATGTTCTAATAATGAAATTAGTGGATACGTATGATTGAAAATATTCATATTTACAGGGTGATTCACGAATATATGACGGTAGTTTTTGCCAAAATTCACTTTTTCTACTGTGACGTCAGGAAGGCATATTTTTGAAATATTCTTTTCGATTTAGTATTATGACGACCAAATATTGCACAGTGCATATTTTTTATACAGAGTGTTTCACAGAGAGAACCACTAGACATAATAATTTTTTTTTAGAATTAATTCGAAACCCTGTATTTTTGAATTGATTTTTGGGAAAAGTAATACCACAAACATATGTGTTTCTCTAATCTCCAAAATATATATGGTGGTTTATTCATAGGAAGGTATTCCATTTTCGGAAAAGTTCGAAAAACATGAACACCCTGTATTCGAGAATTTCCTCGGTCAAATGCAACTATTTTCTCACTATATATTGATTTCTACAACATCTCCAGAGGTATGAATTCTGAATCCTATACTATGACCAGTTTTCGAGATACAGGGCGTTGAAGTTGAGAATAAATGATTTTATCAGTTTTTTTTCAATTGAAAAGGCGGATCGATTTTATGTTGTGACCATGAGTTCAATATGAGTACAGATAAGAATAAAATATGCACTGTGCAATATTTGGTCGTCATAATACTTAATCGAAAAGAATATTTCAAAAATATGCCTTCCTGACGTCACAGTGGAAAAAGTGAATTTTGGCAAAAAACTACCGTCATATATTCGTGAATCACCCTGTAAATATAAATATTTTTAATCATACTTATCCACTTATTTCATTACTAGAACATGTAGTAAACGTGTGTATGCAACAGAAATCCAATCCGACCCTTAATAATCAAAGAATAAATCCGAAAATTCGGGCAATTTTCAACTTTAACACCCCGTATTTGGAAACTTGCCATAGGATTGGGTTGGACCCGTTGACACTTTTGGTCACTGAGTCGGGTACAACAACATATCAATTTTTCAGAAAATTTGACCGGTCGCCACTTTACCTATAAAAAGTGCGGGGTCCTTTGGGAACGAATGGAATTTATCCCAAGACTTTACGTCTATTATAAGGACTCGGAACATGTATATACAGCCAGCTTCGCTAAATTGCGGCAACCTCGAACCGACAATACCTGAAACAGAATATCCTTCAGCGCCCTGAAAGCACATTTTTCAGGGAATATCGACGCCCCAACCCCTGAACCGTTATGAATCACGTTCCGCGATCAAAACACCGCACACTGTCGTCATCCATCTTTTGAAAAATTAATAACAACCTGGAATAAGACGTCCCCGCGGCGGCGTAAAGACGGAACGTAGAGCGGGCCGAAATTCAGGCGGGCAGAATATGTTTAATGAATCCTGTTAGTTTTTCAAATTAAAAAACGTAATAAGGCGAATCCACGTGAAAGCCCGGGACGGGAGAGGCATTTTTTGCGCAAGAAGGAATTTCTTATTATGAAAAGTTTCAACCTTTGAGGATTTTAATGGTTGGCAGGATGTAGGAAATTCGTTTCCGAATAAATTGAAATTCGTTCCCAATAACTCGGTTTATTAAACAGAAGTACAATGTGGAAACGGGGGAAATCCGGGAAAATGAGAAGATATCATCGCGTGACGGAAATTTCCCGTGAGTTTTAATACAGATGTGGGGTATTTTCCTGAATGGATTGCTCGAAACGTTGGGAAATATGAATAAGATGGCAGTGGTTTGCACAAACGGATATAGGGAGTTTTAACATTGGAAATGTTTATGTTCGTATATTACAGGCAAATTACGAGTTTTCGTTCAAGGTCAAAAGACAAAGGTGTCGCTAGTAGACCAAAAAAGCATTCGAAAGTTATCGCGTGATATAGGTGACATAGGGTGTATTGGGCCAGCATACGAGAAGCGAGCATACATTAATTCTCACGAATGCCTAACCAATCAGATTCACTCGATCCGAGTGCTTCCGAATGCTTCCGCGTGGAAGATCGTGAGAAGAAGCCGTTGCCCGTTATTCAGATCGCGCGTTTTGTCTTTTGTCGTTCTTCATAAACGAATCTGATAGTGAAATAGTTGAAAACGGTTGGAACTTCGAACAGTTTGATTTTTATTGAATAGAATATCTAGCAAAATCTATTACAATTTCTCATTATGGACGTTTCAAATAAATGCTCGACTTTATTGCAGAGTGAATCCACTTATTTGCATTTGCGGCATATGTGGAAAAGAGTTTACCAGCGTATCTGTTACAAACAGGCATCTCCGGACAATCCATAATGATGATTCCGCTGAAGTGGTGAAGAAGCAATATATTTTGTGTTCATGTGTTCTCTTTGTTCTACTGATGAAAACTAGGAAACGTTTTCTACATAATATGATCATTTGAGAATAATTCATGGTGTTCTGTATGATTGATATTTCTTACATTTCCCCCATCCAAGAAAACTATGATACAACACAGTTATATTGCCATATTTCAAAATACATATTCTAAATTACCTACTGAGGTTTTTGTAAGCGCATATGTGCTTTTTACAAGCTTTTATTTAGTTTCACCTGTCCCGGTGTCTGTCTGTCTGTCTATCTGTCTGTAATCAAATCTTGCAAGTTAAATATGACACACTTCTAATCGTCCGATTGATTTGAAATTTGGCAGGTGTACATAATTCTGGTGACAATGCATCATGAAATATTTTTTATAGAAACAAACAAAATTGCTGCTCCAAAATGGCGGATGAGTTTCGTAATTATCATCCGATTTCATTCAAAATTAGTTTCGAGGGGTTTTTGGGTTCGACAATGATGATTCTTCTGTCAAAATTGAAAAATTCAAGATGGCGGCTAGAATAGGGCGGACGAGTTTCGTAATTATGATCCGATTCTATTCAAAATTGGTATCTAGGGGTGTTCTGGGTCGGAAATTACGATTCTTCAAAATTGAGGAATTCAAGATGGCGGCTTCAAAATGGCGGATGAGGGTTGTTTCTATAAAAGATTGTTTTAAAAAATGATTTTTTTATTATAGCTTGTTCTGAATGCAAGGGCGGATATAGCTTTTTTCATGGGGGGGGTAATAACGATTGAAAATCAGGTTCACAATTTATGAAATTTTTTTATGTGCACCACATTGCGTAACTTCTTCTAAGGACTTTGATACTCATGGGGGGGTAATTACCACAATATAAATCAAACTGTTCGAAGTTCCAAGTTCCAACCGTTTTCAACTATTTCACTATCAGATTCGTTTATGAAGAACGACAAAAGACAAAACGCGCGATCTGAATAACAGGCAACGGCTTCTTCTCACGATCGTCCTTTCGGGTGCATTCGGAAGCACTCGGAATCGAGTGAATCTGATTGGTTAGGAATTCGTGAGAATTAATGTATGCTCGAGAATCGGCGACGGCCGAGGCGACGGCGACCAGTGAGCCGCGGTGGGAGGTACGTCAAATTCGCCGCAACGTGGCCAGATTGGGCAATTATTCCTGTATTTGAAGGATAGATCATTGTTTTATTTCCTTCATCAGCACTTCGAGTGTTTATATTGTTGTTTCATCAAGTGAGATCTGGGCCGCGGTGAGTGGTCCGTCAAATTCGCCACAACGTTGCCAGATTGGGCAAATATTTCGGTATTTGAAGAATAGGTCAATAGTTGATCCGAGTACATATAAGATTCATGAATTTTAGTAAAAACAGAATCCTTCTATCTGAAGCCAATTTCATGAATACACAGATTTGCTAAAATCAAAATTCACTTCGAAAATATTGGACGGAGTGGACTCAGCTTCATTTGATTTCCTCCGAGTAGGGGAGGACGAGGTTTCCGCGCACGGGGGAATTCTGCGCATTGATATTCTGCAACTCAGTTCAGTTATTTCAAAATTTAGATACATCCACAGAAATATAATAAACATATAAATAAATAAATATTTTATTATATTTCTGTGGAATGTGGATTCAGCGCACCATCTCGTATTTGCCTTGCCAACATCCTCCCGTAATTTAAAGATATTCGTGTTTTTATTTTAGACCAGGGAGCCGATTGTTCGTTTCACGACGCTCTGATCTAATTTTCGAGAGAAATTGGAATCGTGGAAAGTACTTCTATTATTAATTTCTAATGAATCTATTGCATGACAATTTTCCTTCATATGTGTAGATTATTTAATGCAAAAGAACAATTACATAATTGTATTTCGTCATCTACTGTAAGTGATTAGTTAGGTTAGGTGACTCGCACTGGGAGAATAACGCGCAGCTGTAGCGGGGTAATTCTTCAATAATATTTTTTGTACCTATTCATGGAAATTCGGTTAATTTACATTGTAGTTGGTTATTACCTAAATAATGAAATATTTTTTCGAGTTTTTCAGCTGTTCAATATATGCGCATAATTATACCATCGCATGCGCGGTATAACCCAGTACGTGGGGGAAGACCGCGAAAAGACAGTTTTCAGAATTTTTTTTTTCTCAATTGGTATAGGTAGTTGACCTTTTCCTTGTGATGAAAGAGTTCCATATGGGTTCATGATTCAGCAGTTGAATTATGAAAGTTTGTGTGTACATAGGAAGGTTTTTGTGAGCATTTTCCCTAAGGTGCGTGGAATTCCCCCGTCCTCCCCTACATATAAAATTCATGAATTTTAGTAAAAACATAATCCTTCTATCTCAAGCCAATTTCGAGAATACTCAGATTTGGTAAAATAAAAATTCTCTTCGAAAATATTGGACGGCGTGGACTCAGCTTCTTCTGATGAAGTTTACTCCGAGAAGGTACATATAAGATTCCTGAATTTTAGTGAAAACAGAATCTTTCTATCTCAAACCAATTTCATGAAAACCCAGATTTGGTAAAATAAAAATTCGCTTAGAAAATATTGGACAGAATGGACTCAGCTTCATCCGATGAGAGTTGATCTAAGAACATATAAGATTCATGAATTTTAGTAAAAACAGAATCCTTCTATCTCGAGCCAATTTCGAGAAAACTCAGATTTGGTAAAATAAAAATTCTCTTCGAAAATATTCGACGAGGTGGACTCAGCTTATTCTGATGATGTTAACTCCGAGTACATGTAAGATTCATGAATTTTAGTAAAAACTGAATCCTTCTATCTAAAGCCAATTTCAAGAAAACCCAGATTTGCTAAAATCAAAAGTCACTTCGAAAATATTGGACAGGAATGACAGGATGGACCCAGCTTCATCTTCATCCAATTATTTATATCTTTATTTTTTATTATTATATCTTAAGAATACTTACTTTAGAAAGAACATTTTTGTTTTAAAATACGGTGACAAGTTTCCTCTCACATGTTTATATTAGGAATTGGGAATGTTGATGTTTTCTTGCAATTATTATTGCTCATTATTATTATTGAAAATACTGTTTTATTTTAAGTTCAAATGCAAATAAATGTTGGTAATATTCACATGTGGTGTTATCATTTTCAATGTCTCTGATGGTTGCAAGGATTGCGAAATCTGTAAATTTTTCAGGGATGGAGGGGGGGCATGAAACCTTTCAACAAGAATGATCCACATTGGACCCATTTGAATGTAAAGTCCTACTAATATACTGGATAAACAAACACTGATGTCGGTATCTTGTCGTTTCAGTGTTAGAGGCTCCTTTTTGTAAATGTTCATTTTTGAAAAGTGGTTTTTTCCTGTGGAAAATTCTGCAATTCTAGGAAAACGTTTCTATGGCACTTTTTTATGTACCATTCGAAAATGTTGGTATATTTTTGAAATTTTTGAAATGAGGATGACCCATTGGAATTGATAACGAAGGTATTTATGTGTTTTCAGTATAGAATTCGCCATTTCACATAAACGGAGACATAAAGACAATAATATTTTCACCTCATTCAACATTTGTCCGCCAGCAAAATATTTGTTTATGAACATGTAATAATGGGCATTTCCAGTCATTTTGAGAAAAAATTTATTTTGACTTATTGGATTCTCACGAAATTCGTGATTTTTTTTTAATTTTTTCTTCATCAATATGTACCCTCAAAAAAAATTGAAAACTCAAAAATAATCTACCGAATTCAAACGATCAGAAGAAGCGGGAAATCGTGTGACGTCGGTGGCTAGAGAGATTTTTAATTGGTTGTACTCGTCATGAGGTGTTGCTGATATAAAATGACAGCCTTGCCGAATCGCAAAAAAAAATTTGCCTGAAAAAGCCCTTGCTTTCACTTTCCTAATAATATCATAATATAATGTTGATTTTGGATGTTTTTCTTTCATCATCATGACATTTTCATTTGTACTCCATAAAGCTTCATAATATCATTCATTTTACGACCTCCTAATTGTAGATAAAGAGGGTTCAAGTAAGCAGATAGGTGAGAAATTCAATTAAAAATTATTATCCCTAGTCTACACAGGTAAGAATTGGTATATATAGGCCGGTCTTGTAATTTAGGAAGCATTAATAATTATTTTCATTTTGAGAATTGCAGATTAGTGGTAAGAATAATTATGGATTTGGCAACTGTGTATAGTCGTCAGTCGTTGACGTAACCTAGGAGTATAGAATATAGAGTATAGAATACTCCTATACTTAACTGTAAGAAACGCCATTCTATAGTACGCAGAGAAGACGTCGAATGTCGAATAATGACAAATAATAAGGTTATGTTTCCATTAATAATTAGTAAATGGTTGTCACATCAGTATTTGTATTTTCAGAGAATGACTATTATATCAACTTTAATGAAAATTAAGTTGTTATATGACGATGTTTCAAAAACATTATAGTGATCACATCAAATATAATACTGAATATATTTATGAATAAATTCAGAAATTTTACAAAGACTTGACAACAGCGGCGTGCCTCTCAGTTACTCTGGGCTTTGTCCCCTCCATCACAAACTTCAACCAATCATATTACAAATTGAGCCACAGCAGAGGGACGCTTGAATTCACACGTGTTGAAATCACATTTTCAATATCTAATAATTAATCAGTTCTTCAAAATTCAGAGTGAATAAATGGTTACAAATGTGTTATAAACTGCCCTTCGCCCCTTCATTACGTTATGGGAAGAAAAGTGCATATTTTAATTTACTGAAAATCCCCATTCCGAGCATTCCGATACCTGTCTGCATTTATTATTTTGTTGAGTCTTGCAGTTTGAAGAAGTCGGTTCTACATTAGATTATTTCGTTTCAATCGAGATCGGCGATATGGAGACAGTAAAAAAATAACTATTTGAATAATTCGCCTGAAATTGGAATATTAGAAATTGGTTGACCAAGGGTTTATTGTCGACCTCGAAAAGGGTGTTGCAAAATGTGGACAACGTCAAAAGGTGCCACAGATGAATGATGACAAGTGGGGTATTTCGAAATCAGAATTTCATGGAGATTATGATTATAATAAAAAAATTGAGCATTCTCATTCAAACCTATATTCACGCATGAAAAAAATCACTTGGGGAGTTTAAGTAACCCATGAAGCTTCATTTACATCTCAATTAATCAATGGTCCTTTAGGTTTTTACAAATTTCGAGCAAGCGGTATGTATAGGACGTAGCGCACATAGGGGAAATACGTACAAAATGACATATATGGACAAAATGACATAGGCATCATAACTTGAGTTCGGAGGTATGAAATGCGGAACAGCCTACTACAATACACGACCCGAGTGGCTTCAGTTAACCTCTGAAAATTAGCAAGAGCTGCTCTGGTTCATTCGGTCGTTATGAGTGATAACAGAAATCAATAGGTCACGAATTTTTTTTCATTGCGCCAAATTTTGAGAAGAAATGGCCAGTTTTCACCATTTTTTTCATTCAAATTGCATTCAATTCAAACTTTACTTATTTGTCATTGTATTCACGGAGCTTTTTGTATGTTGAATATACTTTTTGTATTAATTCGATACATTTCTAGTTTTATAACGCTATATGGACAAAATGACATAGGTATTTTAGCTGAATTAACCGTATCTACCGGACAAAACCAAGACAATCCATCTCAGGCTCCATCAGCAAACAAAGAATCAGGACTTGTCTTAACATATTCATAACAAAATCTTCATCTGCGGCTAATAAAGGCAATGCATCTTAACCAACTCTTGCTGATCCTATGAGGAGGTTTCTCCAATCCCTAAAGGACTATTTATAAGTGAACAAGGCAAACGTGAGCCGAGGACTCGACAAACGTACTTAGTTTCAACTTCTACACCTAATAAGATTGCAATCAAATCAAAAAAGAGCCGATACCTCCTCCAAAAACAAGGAGACAATTCCCTAGGGCATTATTTAAAGAAGACAATGAAGAAGAAAATGTTCCTAGCAACTTTAGAGATCATGAAGACGACTGTCCAGTGTCCGTCTATCTATTGTTATGAGACCTTTTTTCCCGATTTAGATCTTCTCCAGGATTAGCCCTGAAGAAGACTGGTTACGGAGCATGCATTGCTTGCATTGGGCTCACGTATCTTGTGATGATGTTCCTAGAAGAACCAAGCGTTCCATTTGTGAACTTTGTCAGTAGTTTTGTAACTATAAGTAGAAAAATACAGTTACCTATTGCCGGTATGTCATTTTGTCCATAGCATGCGAACAAAATGAATTTCGTTTATCCCAATTTATCTGAGAATATTTTATTTCTTGGTGCTTTTATTTCATAAAGGTTGATTAGATTTTATAAAGAAAGGACCAAAGATCAGAGGTGTCGAATATGACATTACTGTGATTCACTACTAACAAGTTATGCCTCTGAAATAAAACCCTATGTCATTTTGTACGTACTTCCCCTACCCATTCGACCATAGTGGTCGTCCACAGAAGTGGAACCATCAATAATCATTTCCCCGGCCACAATAACCAATTTGTTGAATATACAACAAGCAATACCCCATCCTCAATTCCATTACTATGCCTTAATGGATTAATGCATACGGAATTTTCGTCGCCAATACAGACAGCAGGCGATGCATTTACATCAATCAGTCTGATGGACCATCGGTATAATTGGTTTGATTCCCAGCTCTTCAGATATTTCAATGGAGAATATAGTTTGTTTACGATAATTCTCTGAATTAACTTATCTACATGCAATCATTTACTGAAAGTTTCTAGCCGCTTTACGAAAATTGTTACCATACCCACTATTAGTTAAATACTCGTTTTAAAGATCATATAAAACGATAATAACGAACATTACTAGACGTCATACTCATATATAATAATAACATCAAACCTTCTTCCCTCATTCGCAAACATCGCCACAATAAATGTCAGGACCTTTTAAAATTATAAATAATATAAATCTTTTAGTCTAAGTCGTCCATTACGATAATCCCAGGATCGTAGAGGACCAGACGAAAGGGGGATTTAATTCTGTTTACCAAAGGACAGACGGCAATGTAAACTAATTCCAGCTTCTCAGAGACCAAGTTACATTAGCCAAACTGAATACAGGATTCGTAAGTGCGGGGTGTTAGGTAGATGGCGCTGGCATCGAATTATTTTGAGCTAATTCGCATGTGACGAAAATTAAGGTATGTTTGAGAGCTGGTTAAAGGGTTGAGGGTTGAGCGGAACTATATGTTTTTCTTATTAGAAGGGGGAGTGGATATCGACAAACACTTTGGAAGAGGGAAATTGATCCTAAAATTAACATTACGATGATACACTTGGCAAAAGACAATTTTTTTTAATGATTGGTCTTCTCTACTGTGTCTTACGCTCTCTTAGGCAGAGCTTAGCTAATTTTTCAGCCAACAGCGAATGGTGACGAATAAACCATTCTAGATTCCAGTCCTTAGTCAAGAACACAATCCATAATATGATCGTGCAGCACAAATTGAATAATAAAGTATTTGATTCATCTTACCTTATGGCAGGAACTCCCTCTTCATTTCCTGTTCGTTGTCCTAAAAATTTGGGCAGTTCTCCTGGCTCTGAGTGCTCAATGAGAGCGCACATAGGTTCCTCCTGACTGCAAAAGCCTACCACTCTCGCCAGGTTTGGATCCCTGAGTCCTGCCAACCAACTTGTTTCTCTCAAGAATTCATGCCTGCAAAAATGAAAGAAAAATCTGATGTAATATGAGTAGAGAGAAAATAACAATTTCAAAATATCGTTTTATCCAATTAAATTTTACAAAAGGTGTTCAAAGCAACTTCAAATTGTGTTGCTAAAATCAGCGGTCTACGAAGCAAGATTTCAGTGCCTGGGCACTAAAACAGCTCAATGGGGATGTGCTGAAGAATTTTGTTCAACGATGAAACCCATTTCTGACCTAATAACTGGTGTAATTTCCGTCCTAATCTGGTTCAAAAGATAGAAGTTCATCAAAGGCTTACCACCTTTAAAAAACAAATGGTGGATATTTTTTCAGTCCACAATAAAGCTCTAGCCATTACATAACATTTTACGTGTTTTATTTGCGAATATTTTCTGTACCCCACGATGAATCACCAATTTTTTCGAAATAAATAGTAGTCGACTGAATACTAACCTGCGGTATAATTTTTCTGTTGAACATGGTTACGTTTTCACACTTTTGTGAAAGGCTCTTGACTCATTGAGTTAGGAATTTATTTTGTATTAAATGCTGGAAACACAGTGAGGTATACCATTTCGGAATCTCAATGAAACAAGAATGTTTTTTCCTTATTTTGCACTCAAGTGACTATATTTTGTAACCCAAGTTCATTGGGGATCTGGCCACCAAAAAAATAGCCAAGGCTGTATTTTTTTTAATTCTCGAAAATATCGAATATCTCGAAAACTCATGGTAAAAGAACATGAAACATATTTTTCTGAATTGCCACAAAGTCCTCTACACGCAGTTACCTACCATATTTTCTATTTATTATGTCACACCTGTTTATATGAAGTATTACTGATTTGTTTATTTTGTTTCTTTCACATGACTGACGTAGTCTATAGGTACAGAAGTATTCTGTATCAAATAATGAATAAATAAATAAATAAAATTATACTAATTGACAAAAAACTGCAACACCTAGAAGGAGCTGTTTAAGTTTTAATTTTTCGTTTGTAAAACATAGGAAGTATAGCAAGGAGGATTAAAATTTGGAGAAAAAATAAAGGGTTTACAATTTTTTTGTATAAATTTGTTAATATGTAATGTGTTTGTACACCGCGATTATCTATACACTCCCCAACATGTATTGGCATTGATGCAATAAGATGGTCTATTTCTTCTTGAGGAATACTATCCCAAACTACCTGTACTTCATGTCTCAGAGCCGCCAGAGTCCGTCAGCCAACCCTGGCTTTAGTCGTGAAATTCGAATTAACGTTGTCCTTTTTACATAGATATCCTAGTAATTACGTATTTTTTAAGAAAAGAGTGCTTTGGACAAGAAACTTGTAGAAGTGGGGAGTTATCCTCCTTGAAGCCGTCCCAGATTCTGGATTTCATCAAATCTCTGGAACTGGAGGGCGAGCTGTAGGAAGCGCGATGATAACAGCTCTGTCAGGGGGCACAATAGACCTTAAGGTCGCAGTGAACTGTAACCCCTTTTTACTATACTATACTATACTATACTAATTACGTATTTATCAAAATGTTCATATACTTAGAGAAAATAATGAATTTGAGAAAATATTATGTGAATCCAATAATTCCAGACCTGGCGAATGTTGAAGAAACTTTTTTCTCTACTGGAAATATTCCACGTATACAGAGTGTAACAGCCAAATGGAATAAATTCGATCACGTGTAAATGAGGGCGTGTTGGGAAAAACGCTCGGACACGTCGATTTGTAATTTTAAATGCGCATATTTTTCAAGAAAATAAAATTATATAGGGTGTTCCATGCGACCGTGGCCAATACCAACTTTCTTATTTCAAATGCAACCCCCTGTAAATTATTTATTTTTTTGATTCTTCAGAGAATTCTAGACACAATTCATGCACAATGTCCTAAACCTATCTTTAACTATTTCGGATATATTAAGTGTTTTCAGATTTATTGCAAAAATCAACGTTTTAAATAAAAATTATTTTATTTCACAAATTCGGTACATTACACTTAAAACCTAATAAGTAATACTGATTATTTCTTAATTATTAAAAAAAAACAAAAAAAAACATTGATGTCAAGGTAGGAAATGTTCAAAATGCTCGCCGCGAACGTCTTGGCAACATGCTAATCTAGTGTAGTAATTGTCTTCTAACGTTACTCAACATTTCAGGCGTGACTGATCTAATCGAGTGTATGATTCGGTTTTTTAGGTTGTCTAAGTTTAAGGGTTTCGTTTCGTATACAATACTTCTGAATATCCCCACAAAAAGAAGTCTAATGTAAAATTGTAAAAAATCTGAAAACACTTAATATTTCCGAAAAAGTTGAAGATAGGTATAGGACAATGTACATGAATTATGTCTAGAATTTCCTGAAGAATCCAAAAAATAAATAATATACAGGGGGTTGCATTTGAAATAAGAAAGTTGGTATTGGCCACGGTCGCATGGAACACCCTATATAATTTTATTTTCTTGAAAAATATGCGCATTTGAAATTACAAATCGACGTGTCCGAGCGTTTTTCTCAACACCCCCTCATTTATTCGTTATCAAATTTATTCCATTTGGCTGTTACACTCTGTATAAACATGGCTGGAGGATTCAGTTATGCTATTTTCTCGTACGGAAATCAAGAATCGAGTGTTGAAATTTTTCTGAAAAATAATGGACAGAATGGTCCGTTACTTTGAGATAGTTCTCCCGAAAAAAGTATAGAGGTACCTACTCGAATAACCCGACAGAAAAACTTTTGAACGAACAGACGGACATATGGAATTCCTCACTTTTCGAAAATCTCAAGAAATAAGCCTACAGAATATATTTAAATACCTTTTTGCACAACTTGGAATACTCCAGTATGAAAATGTAGTAGTACCTACTACGAAACCTGTGTCACTTAATAGAACTCCATTTACAAAGTTAAAAAAGAGTAAATAGAAATGAGCATTGGCAACGTCTCTGAGAATTATTTATTTGAACTTGCGTAAGTTTTAATTAAAAAAACTTGAACCTGAATTATGGCCAACTGGGAAACTTTATAAAAGTGAATGGAGTATAGCGTATAGATGATGTCTGAATCAAACAATGAAAAGAAGATGTTCTGTCAACATGGAAAGATTGATAGGCGCAGCGTCACTGGAGGATCCGAACGTCATACCAGCGAAGAGAGAATCCTCAACGTCTCCGAAAACCTTGATCCAGTCTCGGAGGACCAAAAATCAATCCGAGGTCCACCTGGTTTCGCTACCTTCCAGGCCTTCATGAACGAAATAAGATGGGAAGTATACATAGCATTAAGCTCATAATTGAATTGATTGAGGCCCATTCAAGCCCCCTTTTCGTAATTTTCAAGTGCTCTACTTCGTTTCGGTACATCAACATGCATTTATTATTCATCCGCCGCCGTGAGCAAACTAAGCCGACCGCGACAGCGAGCGGAGGACTTGGGGGAGACCGGAGAACAGCTGGCTTGTGGCGAGCGCAGCAGCATGCGGCACGTGGTCTGAATGATGAAAAAATATTTGACGGAGGTTGAAGGTAAACAAGGGTTTGTTTCACTTCTGTTTGTTGCTAAAATGAAAGATGAACTGCGTACGTCGGAACACGTAAAATTTCAAGATATAATTGCGGTTGAAGCAGTGCGGTCAGGGATTATCTCGAAGAAAGATGGCGTGGGGTTTCCTCAGCTAAGGCGACTGAGGCATATTTCACTAAGCCTTTAGAGATAGGGTCTTATATTTCATTGAACAAGGTGTTTTTGAAGGTGAGGACCAAAAATCGTCGGTTTAAAATTTTCAAGATGATAAAGTTGAAAAAAAAAAGTCTGTTGTCTGCTTGGTTTTCCGGCCATGTTTTTTGATTGCATGAAGGAATTATTGACATATCTACCTTTTTGGAAAGCTGATGAAACAGGAAAGTTTTTCCTTACATTTGTACACCAAGTTCATAATACTTTTTCGAGTAATTCTTAATTGTGTTATCGAGATTTTATGAGGAAAACAGGTGCAGCCATTTATGACCCTGTATATCTCGGGTTATCTGAATTTTTAGTGAATACTTTTTCGCAAGAAATAAGGACCATCTCCTCAGCTTTGAAAAAAATATTCATCGACTATTTCGAGTCGAGTAGTTTTTACAAAATCAATTATTTTCGATAACGAAGAAGAAAATTTCAAAAAAGTTGAAAAATCGCCATATCTTCGTAACCATAGATTTTCGGACCATGCTTTACTCGACGCAATTCACTGCAAATGACGTCTAGTATATCCCTTTCCAAGGTTCACGTCGAATTACCAAACACCCTGTATATTTAAACTCAATGATATCAGTATAGATTAATCGAATAATGTGCTTGTACACACGATGACGATATGGCTTTGGGAGCTCAAAGGTGTGTCACAGAAGAAAGAAGAGATCAGCAAAGCTGACGATATGACCACTGGCCGAACCAGTACATGAGGCTGACATAACTGAGCCCCGAGGAAAACTAACAAAGCTTGAACTTTGATCACAGGAAAGCTCAACATATGAAAGACCCGGTGTTTCGAAATCAATATCATCCCAAGTTCCGCTCTGTATATGTATTATTGCCTCACGATACGTATCGAACGGTTGATATTTCGACGGCCGAAAATTGAATAGTGCATTTTAAAATTTTTCCCTGCGGCATTCCACCGGGACAATTGTCAAAATGTTACGAGCCATTCCAACTTTTGACTGATGTTATTAGCGCAGGAATATGTGGTCCTGAGGGATCGGACATTCATTGAAATGGATATTACGTCCTTCGTAGGGGAGAAAAATTGGAATTTATTCGTTAACGTTGCATGTTCCTGGCATTTCGGTCCGTACGATATTTTGTGGCTCAGTTTTCCCGAGGAATTATCGATTTCAGTACGCACGGACAAAGATTAAAAAGAGAAGAATGTATTTTTGGCCAGGATAATTTGGCGGACATCATACAATTTGATGGACTGAAAATGCACTCGTACCTACCGAATATTCTCAATAATTCTGAAAGTATTTCGAGGTTTTGAAACAATTTGACATAAAATCGATCCATGACACTTGCAACGTTGTTGCATGAAGCTTTTGCGTGCTTTTTCGAACTGGTAGCCAGTCAACCGGTCAAGAATTTCAAAATCAGTGTCGTACACAGATGTCCCCTAATTAATGCAACAAAATTTGGTCACAGTTTATAGACCCCTATTTTTGATTTTCCGGTCATGTGAAAATCAATGAATTTGGAGTTTTATGACATGCAAAATCTCATAGTGCTACTCTTGGCGATGATCCCCCTTACAAAACTTTTTACTGAACCGAACATTTTTAAATTTTTCTCAAAAACTTTGCGTTTCACGAAAACAGCTTGAAATTTCAATTTCGAAAATATGCCATAGTTGGTATACCCAGTACTGAAATCATCTTCAGAAATTGGAGATTACAAGTTTCCTCGTGTATATTCATTGAAGTGATGAAGAACAGAATCTGAATGTTTCTCGAAGTCAATGGTGAATGCGGAATTCCGATTTAGATTGTGAAGGTTTAGTCAATATAATTAAAAAAAAATTCGATGTGATGAACGGCAGTAAGGACCTCTTAAAATACTGCCCTTCAATTAAAATAAGCACTTTTAGTTTTCCAAAGGGTGGACTTAATGCTTGCATTTTCAACACCCTGTATGAAAAGGAGTAGAAAAAAACAAATTTGGATAGCTTGAAAATTGAGCTGAAAAAAGGTACTCTTGTTCATTGTCCATAAAATGAACCGTTTTCGAAAAACAAAATAAAAAAGGAATTAATTTTTTCATTTCTATAAAAAAAACAATGAATTCTTTTTTTTTGTCTGCAACAAAGTGTGATACGAAAGTTATTCAAGGAACAAAGAAGTTTCAGTTTATGTTATCAAATCCAAAAAATTTGTTTCTCATCACATCACAATGAAATGTGATTCTCTATCAACTGGATAGGAATACAAACGTTACTATGATAACTACAGAAAATGGATTCCTTTTCTATTTTGTTTTTCAAAAACGGTTAATTTTATCGACAATAAACAAGAGTACCTTTTTTAAGCTCAATATTCAAGCTATCCAAATGTTTTTTTTCTACTTCAAATCATACAGGGTGTTGAAAATGTAAGCATTAAAATACAACATTTTCCCGGACACCCTGTATAAATATATTTCAACTGTAGATTCCTCCCATCAAACGAAACACTTTTTTCCTATATATATATATATATATATATATATATAATCTTTTGAACGAGAGAATTACAAACTGTTTTCTTGAATCAAACAATACATGGCATATGGCACGTGTGAAGAAATGGCTGCAAGGACAAGGTTATATAAATGAATAAAATCTGTTTCGTTTGAAAAATACAGGGTGTCGAAAATCCATAGAAAAACACTTTTCTGGTTGATGGTTCACTCTATTCATGATGCATATTCATCAATCAACATTCATTCAATATTTCTCCTGGTACAAAAGTTACAGCGCAGCCGGCTCATAAATCCACTCAAAAATACTTTAAAAGCACTTGAAAAAGATAAACGGTTCATATTCTCGAAAGAAAAAATCATTTAAAAAAATAAAAGTACATATTCCTATGTTTTTTTTTTCGATAAGACGCGTCGTTTTCGAGTTATTCCCAATTCTACTCGATAAAATTTGACGAAAAAATCAAAAATCATAAGACTAATCTGGATACTCCTCTGGATTTATAATATCACTGAGTGGCTAAAGTTTATAAGCTCTCTGATATCATAAGAATGTTTATCAACTTTGTCAAGACTAAAATCTCTATGATGAAAAAACGTTTGATGTAGAGATATGTAATGTTAGTACTTGAATATTTCCTAAACGTATCAACTCAATTTCAATCAAGAAATATGAACTTTGCATCAATTTCAGAGGGAGTGTTTGGTCCATACAATGCCTATATCTTTTAAACACAGCCGAATTCGAAAAAATGGAAAATAAAAAAAAAGGTTTCTTTTGGCCTCAAGAATCTAGAGTTAAAATATATATACAAGTCGAAGACTCACCCTGTATGTTTCTGTAAAATACTAAATAATTTTGGTTATATGGAATTTTGAATATTACATGCTGAGCATGTCATCATCGACTTTAAGTCGATCGAATGAAAAAAATCAATGCACGTTGCATCAAACATTGCTGAAGTGTTTTTCTCCGCTTTCCAGCTAATTCGTGAATTAAATATATCATTTTTAATCAAACCGTCTGAAGCTTAATCGTCCCCCTCAATTGTAATCAGGGGATATTTATACCGGTGCTAGAAGGACGGACTCTTACATCAGCTACTCTAAAGTGGTGTGACGAGAATTTTTAATGAGAATCGGAACTGGAATGGATGAAACAGTGGAATCGGAAGTCAGTTCATTAAGGTGGAATGAAAGCCAAAAGCAAATACGGTTGACTTCCAGCAATTGCTGTTCTAAATTGGAAATCAACTGATTGGGAAGAATGCGAAATAAATGTTTGCGAGTTTTTTCATCGGATTCGAAGAATTCTAAAAAATCACAGGATGAAGAGAAAACATTTGAAATTGGCGATTAATTGGTAGATAGATTTTGATTTGTTTGTTGCTTATCGTGTTTTGTTATTATTTAAGGGGATGCCTCGATTGAAATCAAATGCAAAACTCTTGAAACATCATTAGAATTTTTTTATTCTTCAAAGCAAATGATAAAAACGGGTCGCTCCATTTATCAATGACCTTCTCCATCTCTAAAGAAACGTAAAATATAAGCAGTATTTTTCTAACTGTACGTATCTCATTCAGAGAAGAATGGAAAAAGTTTAGCGGACAACACTCCGTTAAAATACCTAAGGGCCGCTTGCACCGTATTGGTTCTAAGCGTTAGTTAGTTAAGTGTCGATTAATTTATTAAATCCAGGATTAAATATTTGGCTTGCACCGACGCTAAATGTAACTAGATCAAATTTAATCCACAAATCTGGTTATTTTTACATAAATTGGTACTTGTGCCTAACTTCACGTTGTTTATTTCATCACTTTATAAGCTTTGACAGTTTCTATGTTTAAACATTTTTTGATATCATCGAGCATTTCCCAAATTGAAAGAGTTTGTAATAACGAATTTCTTTGGTAAAAACCGATGCAACATTCATTGCACAAGTTGACATCTTTCTTTGGAATATTCTACGTCCTTCTCAAATGAAAATATACCTGGTTCTGAACTCTTATTGTCAAAACACTTACCACTTCAGTTTTGGATGTAAAATATGATAAACTCATGGATTCTCGTATGGAAATAACAGAGGCAAAAAAAAGAAATGATCGAAAAGCATGAACAAACCTGATTTTCGATAATAGGCAAACATCTATAAGAAAATATGTGATTTTTTCAATAAACATGCATTTTGGAAAATTGTTAATATTTATACACTTTCATTTCAACACATAGGTAATAATATTGGTTCTGATTGAATGATATATCAGAAGAACTGCACCTCCAATTTTATCAGGCATGTATGTATTTGTTCAGATAATTTTTGAAACAAGCCTGACTTGTGTCATCCATGAATGTAGGGTTAGAATTCAAAGTTTATCGTTAAACTTCCATTTAATCCTCCCAATTCGGAGGATTATTTTTGAGCGTTAGTTATGGTTGTTAAACTAGGATTACGACACGGTGCAAGAAAATCATAGACACTAATCGAGGTTTTGCATTTAATCTGAAGTTTTGTCATACGGTGCAAGCGGCCCTAAAACACTTGCGAAAACATGACTGTGATACGAATTTTTGGTTACTGAAAGATCATCATAATAAAAAGATTGATCTTCCATACACAGGATATTCGTTATTGATTGCCAAATGTGATGAATTTGAAATTAATATTTCTCGGTTTTTTCAAATGTGACGCTCCATTAATTTTTTTACTGTAATGTTGAGAATTGAATGGTTCGCATTCTTCCAGAAACAACTTTGGGGTTATTTTCACTTCATTCTGTCGCAATAACGGTTCCGGAGATATAAGAAGAAAAGTGTTTTTTTCATGAATTTTAGACATCCTTTCGAAATCGATCTTATTAGTTTTTTTTGCAATTAACTTTTTTTGGTTTTGGTTTTTGCAGGATATTATCGTTAAATGCTCTAAGAATAAAAGTTTCTCTTCTCTCCGAAAACTTCCCTCTAGTGAACACTTCGACGGAAAACGATTATAGCTATATCGCATCATCGTTTCATTTCGAATCACAAAACAGTTAGTCTGATGCGACAAAGAAATATCCTTTACATGACAACAGGCCAGCATAAAGGGATCCCCCCAATATGGTGCCCCTCATTATTACGCGTATTTGAACGATTTTAAGGGTAACGCCAGAGGAAAAAATGAAAGAGTACTCTACACGTCTCACACGTATATCCCCGGAGGAAAAGGGCTCAGGAATGCTGCTAACAATACCCTGGAAATCAGGAACTTGAGAAGGATTTTCGCGGGCACCATTAGATTACTTTGTGTGTCTGTAGAGAGGCCTCCGATACGAAGTGCGGAGGGTGCAAGATCAACTTGAAGCCGCACAGGAAGGGGTGACATAAAGCGAGGATTTGAGGGATGAAATCTGCGTTATGTAAAACTACGTATGAATGAAAGATAATAAATCTGAAATCGGTGCGAGAACAGAGAAAGAAGAGTTCTTATCTTGAAGGACACATGACAAAGAGTGATAGCAGTTACATTCCTGAGGTTTTTGTGGTCGAAATGAAAAGAAAGATCTCCTCGAGACTTATACCCAGCATAACAGTGAAAAGTGTCGAGCGACTTAACAACACAAAGATGAAATACAGTGTGACCAATTGGACACGAAACAGTCATTTTCAGGAACCGCATCAATATTTTATAGAAAATCATTTTCCAGTATTTTTGGAAAATGTACCCTTAATATGACAATGGGAGTCGAGTATGCCACTGATTCGAGTTTAGAACACCAATGTGGGCTCTAAGTAGCAAGTACGCAACTGAATATTTTAATTTTGAAACGAATTTTTTCAGAATGATGCGAAATTGACTTCTGTAAAGATAATTGTGAGGGCTTTGAAAAGGAATCATTTTCCATTTTAATATACCAATTAGAAACATTTTATTTTTTTGGCAGTAGCAGTCAGAGAAATCGTTTAAGATCTTGGTTCTTTGGTAACATGGTAATAGTTATATTTAAAAAAATCGCATTGAGTACCTACATTCGGGTGTTCAGTAAAAAGTGCCGAGGTGGTTTTTAAAGCTGTACAAGTGGTAAATGGTTGGTTTCCAATTGAAAAGACGTCTTTTTCCTAAACTCATATCAAAACGAAGTGACAATATCACCTCACCACGACTGTTCTAAAAACCAAATAAACACTGAAAAATGAAACTAAAATGGTTTAATAATGTACTGTAACGGACTATGTTTTGTATTGTGTTATATCTCGTAATGTTTTATCGTTTTCAATTCTTGTTTGCGAATGTTGACCCTTTGTGTGTGTCCCCCTTTACGTTCCTGAATGTATCGGGTTAGATATGTGTCCACACCTGTGGGCGAGCGTCTGAAGTTGCGTGAGTTTACTTACAGGAATGTGATTTCATTGTTGTTTTTTTGTTGTCAATAAATGTTCCAGAATAATTGAAAAGTCGGCCTCGGCCATTTTGTCGTGTGCTATCAAAGGATTGATTCAGGTGGTTCAAGTTCTCGAGAAGTTCGCAGAGTAATTGTAATTACTACCAATATTTTGGGATTTTGGATGCTCGGAGATTGTGAAATTTTACGCTGTGTTGGAAATTGTTTGGAAGAATTTGGGAAGCGTATTATTTCTCATTTGAGGATTAAGAATTGGACCTGGGTGAACGTCCTTGATAGGACCTTGAAATTATTCAAAACCCTGAAAACCATCGTAGAAACAAAGGAACAAAAATACCGAACAACTGTACTAATTACTGAAATAATAATTACCTGGGGAGAAAATCATAAAAATTAAGAAACCCTTCCAAGAAGGTGAGATCACTTCAAGATTAATTATGGTTAACTTAAATGTTATCACGTGTTTCCTTATTGTGTTGTATTTTATTTTCTGTTTTGTCGTATTGTGTGGTTTTCCCTTGTATTGTAAGGTCGAATTGAGTGTTTTGTCTTTTGATGTGGGCATTTTATGAGATGTTTTCGTGTACATATATCTGATAGGTATTTTATGCAGGGTTTCTTTCGTGTGTGGGATTTGATACACCACAGAAGTTTAGTGGCTGGTGTAATCCAGCTATCAGATTGGAGAAAGGAGCTAGCATTGTGTTCAACTTGAAACTGCTGGTTCAAGGAGGGATCTATTGAGGTCAGCCGACTTCTGGAACTGTTCTGGCTGAGGAAAGGCAGGGAACATCATCATCGTTCGCACGCAAGTACCCACCTTGGGGATACACCGATATATCAATTATAAAAGTCATAATACCTGATTTATTGTTGTGTGATACTTAGTTATATTTCAATTGTGTTGTAAGGTGGAAATTACACAACGTTTTCTCATTATCATAAGATGTGTATTCTGCGCCTGCGCTTGAGCTCGAGCTAGGGTTAGTTTTGTTATTTTCATTTCGGTTTTTTTTTATTATTGCTGCAAATTTCCGCTACTTGGTCATACTTTGTTTCATCTACCTATACGACATATTGTTCGACTGTTGCTGTGTTAATAGTGGCAAATATAGTTGGACAAAGTACTTAAGCATTTTATTGCTGGTATTTTCACATTTTCGTGATTTGGAGTGAAAGTAAGCCTATCTCTATCTATTGTCCAGGACATTTACAAATCACGTGGCGCCTATTTAACATCCTCGTAAGAACCACCCCGTCTCCACTGTTCGTAGCTCGCGGCACTTGTCCTGGATAATTATTATTGAAAGTTGAGGTAATATTGCAAGTAAGAATTATTTTTGATTGAGAAGGGAATCGGGCGTTACAGTACCTGTTATAAGAAATATTATGAAATTATGGTCTAAACCTGCTGCTCAGCCAACTGGCTTGAATGTAATGGACGAGAAGATATCAAATAACTCGAATAGATCAACTGATATCAGCAAATTGGCAAAAAGTGGTGTAGGAGATTAGGAGAACAATATTTGCTGAAAATTACATAGCAATCAAAATTCTGTAAAACCAAACTTAAATCTCGACCAGGAACATCATAACAAGATCATAATCATCGGATGTTTTTTTAAAGTGATGGAATTTTCGATAAGGATAACCGTGATTTGACAGAAGGTAGAAGCCATGTTGTTTTGACATTTCAGTTCAGTAAGCATTGACAAATTATCATGGAGAGACTCGTGCCGCAACAACGTTTACAAATTGTTGAAATTAATTTAAAAATCAGTGTTCTATTCGCCAAACTTTAAAAGCAATTCGTGAAATTTATGGTTTACATAATTGTCCATCAGAGCAACTTATCGAAAGATTTCGGAAAATATTTTGTCTAGTCGATGCAACAACAACAAGACAAAGAACTGCACGTAAAGAAAATATCGCTGCTGTAAGTGATAGTGTTAATGAAGATCCAGATTTGTCTATTCGTCGACGTTCGAGAACTACCGTAACAATTGATTTAATGAAAGGAAGATTTGGCGATAACATTATTTCCAGAAATGGTCCAATTAATTGGCCGCCAAGATCATGCGACATAACTCCAATGGATTATTTTCTTTGGGGTTATGTCAAGTCATTGGTTTATGCTGATAAACCAGAAACATTAGAAGCTTTGGAATCCAACATAAAGGTGGATTTATACAGCAACTAAAATAAAATAAGAACTAAAATAAAATAAAATAAGAATGTTCACTTCATGCATTTCAATGACAGCGTTTATACAGGAAATAAGCTAAAATAAGGAATAAGAATTAGAATAAGAGATGGTCAACTTTTATCTTTTTCGCTTATTTTATTTGGAAAATGATAGTGCGCATGACCCAAATCCCCAAATCCACTCCCCAATCTTTTCCGTATTGATACTTTTGACAAGTTCTAGTTTTCTAACCTAAAATTTAATGAATATTTTTTTAAATCATTATTGATGATATATTTAATATGGATGACCAGGAAATCATGATGGGAGCGATGTTGTTATTGATGACAAGCCTTGAATAAAAGGCGGAATAGGCGATTTTCTAAACTTACACAAAATTCATTGTCAAAAAATCTGCGATTTGATTGGTTCATTCTTATTTCTTATTTTATTCTAGTGATCTCTATAAACCTATGTTGTCTGCTCTTATTTCTTATTTTATTTTATTTTAGTTCTTATTTTATTTTAGTTGCTGTATAAATCCACCTTAACTCGTGTTATTGCTGAAATAAGGCCTGAATTATTCCAAAAAGTGATCCAAAATTCCTCAGATCTAGTCGTGGTGGACATAAGCCGGAAATTATTTTCAAAACATGAATGCCATAAATTTATCTTTCAATTGAAAAAAAATTGCAAAATTTGAAGTTCTATCACTCTAAAAAAAACACCTGAGATTATGCGTTTAGTTATTGAACGATATGTTACCTTTTGGTTTAGTAATTGCACTCTCATTAACTGTTCTTTCAATAAATGAATACATGTTTCGTTGTGTTGAATTAAAAATTTGTTTGTCGAAATTTTATTCAAAAAATTGCTCATTGATAAATGCGTCATAATTTCAGGACAGTTCTTTCTTTTCCCAAATGTTAAAGTCTTTGACTATTGTATACAGGGTCTTTCACGAGGAACCTCACCCATATTTATACGGGAAACTACTGAACGTATTTTTATGAAATTCAGCACTTATAAGTATTTCACGATGCTGATGAAATCTAAAATATATTCAAGGCATGAGCACCTCCGGTTTTTCCGGAAATGACGTCAACTTCCGTTTTTCAAATTAGAACACCATTTTTTTATGGCAGAAATAGATTCCTTAGAAAATTTCAAGTTATTTTGATGTAACATTTTTCAGTTTTGGTTGGAAAATTCTCTCTGAGCGGGAAAATTCGGAAAAAAAATTTGAAAATAGAGCTCCGCTGAAACAAGAATAACTTCGAGGTTTTTGGATGGAAAATTTTCATTTTTGGGATTTTTCAAGATGTAAGCTTGATGTATCCACTTTGAAAATCGAAATCGCAATTCATGATACAGGGGGTGAAAAAATCGCTTTCAAAGTTAAAAATGAAAATTTTTCATCCAAAAACCTCGAAGTTATTCTTGTTTCAGCGGAGCTCTATTTTCGAATTTCCCCGCTCAGAGAGAATTTTCCAACCAAAACTGAAAAATGTTACATCAAAATAACTTGAAATTTTCTAAGGAATCTATTTCTGCAATAAAAAAATGGTGTTCTAATTTGAAAAACGGAAGTTGACGTCATTTCCGGAAAAACCGGAGGTGCTCATGCCTTGAAAATATTTTAGATTTCATCAGCATCGTGAAATACTTATAAGTGATGAATTTCATGAAAATACGTTCAGTAGTTTCCCGTATAAATATGGGTGAGGTTCCTCGTGAAAGACCCTGTATAGTCTAAGGTGAAAGTCTCATCAAATGCATACAGAGTGTACCAGCCAAATGGAATAAATTCGATAACGAATAAATGAGGGCTTGTTGGGAAAAACGCTCGGACACGTCGAGATGTAATTTTAAAAGTGCATATTTTTCAAGAAAATAATATTATATAGGGTGTTCCATGTGACCTTGGCTAGTACCACTCATTTCAAATGTATATTATTTATTTTTTGGATTCTTCAGAGAATTCTAGACACAATTCATGCACAATGTCCTATACCTATCTTTAACTATTTCGGAAGTATTAAGTGTTTTAGATTTATTGCAAAAATCAACAAATAAAAATTATTTTATTTCACAAATTCGGTACATTACACTTAAAACCTCATAAGTAATACTGATTATTTTATTAAAAAAAAAACAAAAAAAAACATTGATGTAATTGTCGGAAATGTTCAAAATCCTCGCCGCGAACGTCTTGGCAACATGCTGTTCTGGTGTAGAATTGTCTTCTAACGTTACTCAACATTTCTTCTCAGTAATGGTTTTTGCTTACCTTCTTCTCATCAAGAGGTAAATGGGAAATAACTATTGAGTGTGATGTATCGAATTCTTGAAATAAAATAATTTTCATTTAAAATGTTAATTTTTCTAAAAAATCTGAAAACACTTAATATTTCCGAAAAAGTTGAAGACAGGTATAGGACATTGTACATGAATTATGTCTAGAATTTTCTGAAGAATCCAAAAAATAAATAATACAGGGTGTTTCACCATAAACTGGACAAACATATATAGCCGTGTAGATGACACCGAGAAAGTCATTTTTGCCTCATGACATATACCCCGTTTTCGACGCATAAGCGAGATACAGGGTGTTCAATGTCAACTTCGAGCAATATTCTGATAACTGTTGTGAGTTACGCGTGATATTTGAAATAACGGTTTTTAGTCACATCTTAGTATTTTTGAGGGCCCAATTGAATTGTGGTGTAGAATTTTGCGAAAAAAATTCAATATGGCAAAGTTGGAATTTTTTTTTCTCGGTGGCTAATTTGGAAAGTATAATCTCAACGTACTCGATTTTCTAAGATTTTCCGTAAAAAAAAATTTTCAAAATTCGAACTCAACTTTTTTTTTACATGTCTTCAGTGAAAAAAAAATTTCGGCCAAAATTTTTGAAATTTTTTATGGTTGAACTTTCTTTAATTCTGAATACTTGGGTGAAAAGAGAATGAAAAAATATCAATTGGTTTTCTTTTTGTAGCCTTCCGAAGATTACGCTCGGTGTAATTTCTTAATTTTTATTTCAGAAACTGGAGGCCGTACGGAGGTCAAAATTGTGTTGATGGGCTGCCAGAATGATCCGGATAAAAATATGAAATTATAAACCAAAAAATTTTTTTCAAAAAAATTTTGGTAGGAATCGAACTCTACGAGTACCTATGAATTGGATTAATTCTAATCCTATAAATCTCCGTTACCAAAGCAACACTAGTTAATCGAGAGTGTAGAGTTCGAACCTTACCAAAGTTTTTTGGAAAAAATAAAAAAAAAATTTTTTTTTTTTGAATTTTTTTTTAATTTTTTGGAAAAAATTTTTTTTTGGTTATAAATTCATATTTCTATCTGGGTCATTCTGGCAGCCCAGCAGCACAATTTTGAACTTCGTACGGCCTCCAGTTTCTCAAATAAAAATTAAGAAAGTACACCTAGCGTAATCTTCGGAAGGCTACAAAAAGAAAACCAATTGATATTTTTTCATTCTGTTTCCACCCAAGTATTCAGAATTAAAGATAGTTCAACCATGGAAAATTTCAAAAATTTTGGGCGAAATTTTTTTGTCACTCAAGACATGTAAAAAAAAAGTTGAGTTCGAATTTTGAAAAAATTTTTTCACAGAAAATCTTAGAAAATGGAGCACGTTGAGATTATGCTTTCCAAATTGGCAACCGAGAAAAAAAAATTCCGACTTTGCAGGTTTTCCGCCATTTTGATTTTTTTTTAGCAAAATTCTACACCATAATTCAATTGACCCCTCAAAAATACTAAGATGTGACCAGGAACCGTCATTTCAAATATCACTCATAACTCACCACAGTTCACAGAATATTGCTCAAAGTTGACATTAAGCACCCTGTATCTCGATTATGCGTCGAAAACGGGGTATCCGTCATAAGGCAAAAATGACTTTCTCGGTGTCAATTACACGGCCATATATGTTTGTCCAGTTTATGGTGAAACACCCTGTATAAAGGGGGTTGCATTTGAAATAAGAAAGTTGGTATTGGCCACGGTCGCATGGAACACCCTATATAATTTTATTTTCTTGAAAAATATGAGCATTTAAAATTACAAATCGACGTGTCCGAGCGTTTTTCCTAACACCCCCTGATTTATTCGTAACCGAATTTATTCCATTTGGCTGTTACACTCTGTATAAGCAATCCCGAAGAATATCGCAGCCAAACGGAAAGAAATATTTTTATTGGAGTCTCCTTTTCTTCTTCTACGACAAAATTGCTCGTTACTCTTAAATAATAAGTTATATATAGATTGATCACAGAAATTCCATTTAACGCACGATTACGACATCTAAATACGACCCTAACCACTAACCAGCCATCATATTGGTTACTTCGGTATTCCCAAATCAGCCTCGCTCAGTCCCCAACCCAAGATCGAACTTCCCTCAACTCTCGAATTCACGGACGTGAACGAAACACGAAACCCTCGGATTGGCAAGCCCATCTCTTATCGAATTACAAACTCGATATGTGAGCACTTTTCCGACGAGCCATTATGAAAATGCGAAATGGCAGCTTTCCGTTAACGATGAGCGATTTTAGCTATTAATTTGCATTTCAGATTCGAACTATCGATTTTTCGTTCAGACGGCACTTCGTTGCACTCCTCGATTTTTTTCACTTCATCCGTATGCGCCAGGTGATCCTTGGACAAAATGGGTGCAAGAAAATTCGGCTTAGTCTGCACTATCGGGTTTCTGGGACGTGATAAATGAGATTAGTGTGTCAACACTGGTCCATATTCGATTATAGGAAAGCGAGAGGGTTGCTATCGATCCCGTTGAATCTACGCGATAGGGTGGAAATTGTAGGGGTTGACATCTGAATGTAGAGTGGTAACAATCTGTTAATTTGTTTCTATTTACAACTTAAGTGTAAAGTACACTTCAAGTGGCAGGGTAGGTTCTGCCTCTCTATCTTCTTGTCTTTCGACAGGGACTGTCATAACCATAGAAAGACACTCGACTCATTCCTCTGAGTTGAAGACAGTATACTACATTCACTTTTATAAGATATCGCGGTTGGCCAAGTTTTAGGTTTATCAAGTTTTTTCATCTGAAAAAATCGCAGGATGGCACTTTGTGAATGACATTACGTCAATGAATAAATTTCGGAGACGTTGCCGACGTTATTTTTCATTATTAATTATCAAGCCTGGAAATTAAGAATGCCGAAGGTAGTTTAGAAAAAGCAGAGGCAAAGTATCAGGAAGTGCTATTTAGAATTGAAATCTGCGCATTTTAAAAGTAACCCTGATAATTTTCTTAAATTCATTATTTTCCCGAAGTAAATGAACATTTTGCTAAATACCTAATTACTACGACATATATGTAGAAATGACAACGTTGCTTGTTCAACTGACAGGAGAATGACTATAACCTAACATTTTCAAAACACACACGGTGAAATGTGTCAGAATTTCATGGCCAACCGGTATACTTTATAAAAGTGAATGGAGTATATTATATGAAATTTCAATGTTAGCAATGAAAGATTGCAATATGAAAGAATCTGAAGACAGTAATTTTGAAGAACCGTTCAAGAGGGCCGTGGCAACGATATGAAGGGTTTTCCTATAAGAGGTGTAATTTTGAATAGCCTGCTATTTCGGTAGACGTCACTTTTGAAGCTGTCATTTTTTGACATTTGACGAGCAAGAACTACACCATAAAAAATGGAACGATACACGCTGCAACAACGCATTGACATTATTAAAATTCACTATAGAAATTTGGCAGAGATGGTTCGTAAAACTCGAACATTTTTGGGTCCTCGTGAAGCAAATTGTCGAACAGCAATACAGAAATTGGTCGAAAAATTTGAGCTGTTGGAACAAGTCAGGGATGTGAAGAAAAAAACCCGTCCACGTTGCTCAAAAACAGCCGAGAACATAGCTGCTGTAGCCGAAATTGTTGAAGGAAACCCAGGTTTGTCCATTCCTCGTTGTTCTTTGGAATTAGGCATTCCACAAACATCATTACACCGTATTTTGCATAAAGATTTGAGTCTTAAAGCTTATAAAGTTTAGTTTACACAAGAACTCAAGTCAACCGATCATCAACAACGTCGTGTTTTTGCTGATTGGGACCTTGAGATGCATGAAAATGAATCCGGAATTCCATCGAAAAATCATCTTGAGAGATGAGGCCCTTTTCAACCTCCAAAATTGTCGCATCTGGAGCTCGGAAAACCCGAGAGCCATTGTTGAAAAGCCTCTCAACGTGTGACTGTTTGGTGCGCTTTATGGTCCAGCGGAGTCATTAGACCTTACTTTTTCGAGAATGATGATGGAGCAACAGCTACGGAGAATGGATTGCGCTATCGAGAGATGATTAATGATTTTCATGGCCCGAATCGGGATGATCCGGACAACATTCAATTTCAACAAGACGGCGATACGTGCCACACAAGCAACTAAACCATCGATCTTTTACAGGAAAAGTTTCCGGACCGTGTTATCTCTCGAAGAGGTGATCACAATTGGCCCCGTGATCTTGTGATTGAACACCTTGTGTCTTCTTCCTTTGGAGCCAAGAGCCCAGCGCCGATTGAAGACCTCAAAAATGAAATTCGTGATTCTATCGAGGACATAGGGCAGCCGCTTCGCGACTTGGTTATGGAAAATTTCATGAAGAATATATGGTCCTGTAGTCATTTGACCGATGTTATTTCTCATTATTAACGGCATTCCCTCCCCTTTATAATAAGATAAACATCCGATCATTTATTTAAAAAATAGCATTTTCCGTCGACCATAGAATAGAAGCTCATTTTAACGCACTCGAAATCGTCCATTAATGACCTATTTTAATGCATGATTTCTCATAAATGCATGATTGTCAGGACAACCGAACATGAAATATTCAGTCAAAGCACTATCGAGCTTGGTTAGAAATCAACTTCTGTCTCAGAAGGGTATATTGACAACTACATTCAAAATAAAATAGAGACTGCAGAAGAAATTTCAGGTGATAAAAGTTGCAAAGTAAATAATACTTCAACCTCCACTTTCTCCACACGTTCCTTATCGGATATCATAGGTAATGATATAAATGCAAACTAAATGTAAGTATTTTTCGAATTGTTCCATCTAGGAGCATAGAATGAATGGAGGGAAGGCTTCATACGCTCGACAGATCATTTTGAACTTCCAATTTCGGCGGCAGTTAGAGTTTCGTGTGGCGCCCGATAGATAGCGCTGTGATCGCTAATAGGGCTATATGTCACATATATCTTGTTCTGTAGCGCTACAGTTTCAAAGAATATAGATGCATAGAATAGGTGTTCTATGCATCTTTCAAAGAATATTATGTGGTTGTCATTTTTATTGATACATTTTCACGACCAACACGAAAGTGATTAATTAATAAAACTTTTTGTTGTTGACTGAAAGGACTAAAGGAGGTCGAAACAAATCGTATTGAATTCGAATATTGTTGGAAGTATAAGTTACTATAATATACAAATTGAATCGGCTACGATAAAAAAAAAATTCTGCGGCTTTAACTATCTAATTTACCTGATGGTTTTGTTCAAAGGTTGGTCTGAGGTTCATTTCAACGTGTGTTGCTAAGTATAATATTTTTAATTGATATAGTGTGATTTATTATGCTATGTACTATATAATTATTGAATGAAAAAACAAGGTAAAAAGTTTGAATTTTTATGGGCAAGTATCAAAACATATTGAACAATTTTAATATTATTGTAGCTCCAACTTGTTGGTACGAATGCAAAGATCATCAAGCAATAAAATATATCTATATACAGAAATTTATTTAAAAACATATTCATTTAAATTTTTTTTAAATGAGATTCACAATCCCTGTTGTTTCTTTGATTTGACGCAACACTTGCTTGAAGGTTGAGGCCACTGAACGACCAGACTCAGAACGTTCAAGGGATGTCTTAACTGCCCAGTTGCCGTAGAGGTTCCAGAAGAAAACCTGTACGTTACTTAAATAAAAGAATTTTTTTAAGTCTCACCCTTCAAAATAACACCAAATATTAATCATAACGATATTGTTGACATATCACCGCATTCTAATCAACTATTTATTATTTATGCGCAATTATATGGAAAGTCTATGATCGGAAATAAATTTGTCAAAACGAATTTTATTTTAAATATCGTTATAGCCATGTTGGAGCCACTAACGACGTTGGCGCCATCTCGTGACCTTGCGGCGAACTGACAAGTGCGGACGTTTTTGTAGTTCATTTTTGTAGCGGAGCCTTCCCTCCATTCATTCTATGCTCCTAGGTTCCATAGGAAGCAAAAATATTAATACATCGAAATGAACATAGAAATTTACATTATGTCAAATTTGTCTATTATGCAAAATGAAAATTCATTTCAATCCAGGATTTATATTCAATTCGGGATGAGGTCGACGGTAAAATCTTGTGATCAACTCGTTTATTGATTCAGCGATTAATGGTCTCAAACATTAACGCGCTCGCTCCGCGTTAAAATATTTCGACCATTAATCGCTGTCATTAATGAACTAGTTGATTAAATAACTATTTTCTTTGAATGTCAAAATAGCAACTCTCATTGGAAAACCCTTTACTAGAATTGAACATCTGTTACAAATTTGTTGAATACTCTCTTTTTACCATTCTTCACTTCAATTCAGTCTCAGCAATCGTAAATTGGTTACTATACTCCACGTGAACTACATCAACCTCCCATTTCAGCGAAATGAAATTTTCATAATCAATAAGCCCGGGGCGACCGCATGCAACCCATGAACAGCAGCGTTTTGCTATTTTTCCTAGAGAAAAATATGAATTTCCTCCTACCTAAACATGACTTTTGTTCTAACGTTTATGATATAAATTATTCTATTATTCCATAACAAGCCAACATAATTTTTCAATTTGAACTCCATAGAACGGAACATCCGTCAACTGAATTCAATTTTTCAGGTAAACAGCATAATGGGCATGTGCATACAAGCTGAAATTTAATAATCTCACATCTCTCGTACATTGTTCCGAATAATATGTGGTCGATCCTAATTCCGCAAATGGCGGAGTCCTGTTAAATTATATTACACGGTGACACACGGTATGGTACAAATCACAATGAATCAATCAAATTTGCCAGAATGGGGCACAGGGAGGGTACGTTCAATTATGCATATGGATGTTCCATTAAAAAAAAATCCGGGAAGGCTACCAGGAATATGGAAAATAATGTTGAATTACATCGGTATTGAAAAAAATCTGATTACATGGATTTCTAGAAAAATCAAATTTAGTTTCATAATTTCGTCATTTTTCATACCTATAGAGGGCCACTGACCAATAACCTCCACTGAAACATTTTTGGAGGGCTTCGCTTTCGGATGAAATTAATCTTATTACTAGAAATGAATTTTAGCAAACAACTTTAGATGGATTTCAGTTCTTTCGGAAATCAAAACAAGGTTGAACATTTTCTAATTGACATAGAAACTACTTTCAACCGAATTAAAAAACGTTCTAAATCTATCGGGTATTCGGAAGTTCATTCTACCCCTATTCTCAATAAAAATGCCAACTTAACATCTGTCCAATGGACAAGTTTATGATCGAAAATAATTCCAGCCACTACGACTTATCTGCTGATAAATTATAAGAAAAAACCTTGAACTTTTAGTAAGAAATAGAATGGATCGCACTATCCAAAATTAATTGTTTTATTGCAAAATTTGAATTTGGAACAGAGTTTCTAGCAAAACAAGGTTATGGGTGGCTTTTTTCACCCCCTACAATCATAGAGGAAAACTACATACCGATTTTTTTTTGTGCCTTCGATCGCATGAATGACTTCTTGATTTTATTCTTGGCAGTTTCTTGGTTTTTAAGAAAAAATTCAAAACTGTTTTTCGGACGCCATCTTCAAAAAAAAAGTTTATATGGGAGACCCACCCTATTTTTTGACAAGCAATCACCCCCTGAATTTTTCCCAACTATTTATGTACACCCTGTATATCAATATAAAAAATCAATCCAAGTGCAGACAATTAGTTGACCTCGAAAAGTAACTGCGTTTTCAAAATAGCTTCTTTTCACAATTCTTCAAACTAACTGTGGCTCACCAAAAAAAGTTCTGAAGAAAAACAGGGGACAGTGTTCCAGAAAAAAATATCATACTGTAGATTTGCAATCGGAATTGGCTTTTCAAATGGTTTAAACTCTAAATTTTAATATCTATGCCAAATTCCAGTTGAATTTTGTGAAGTACAGATAACTCCAATTCAGGAAAACCCTGTATATTTGTTTAATTAGATTGCGGAAGATCTTCAGAAAAAGTTCAAGAATAGGTACATGAGAATAGGTTTTACGTCTGCTTCCCCACCTAGGATCCCCCCTCTCACCAACATATGAGGTGAATCTCAGGATATTGAATTCCGGGAAAAGTATCATACACACTGTTAGCTCAGATGGTAAGAGCACCGACCCGGAAAGTAGGAGGACACAGGTTCAATTCCTGAATTTCAAAAAATATTCAATTGTCTGCATGCCGTTATTTCTTTTCTTAGTTCGAGAATACATTCTATTTCTTCACAAAGAAATGACATTCGAACAATATTGCGCTGGTGGCAACAAAAATCAAAAACTCACCTTTTTGAATCCCCACATCCTCTCCATAAGCTTTTCACTATAACTAGTTGCTTTTTGTGGAATGATGAAGCTCCGTTGAAATCCGGTAAACCTTCAGCTTCACAAAGATGCACCTAGAAAAAATCATTTGAATCGTCATCATTTGGATAAATAATCAAAAACCATATACAGAGTATACGAGAATAACGATCAGAATCACGAAACCTTCAATTCGCAGGATTTGAAATTTGAGATTCACTGACTCAAAATTTGCATTCAAATGATGCTGAAAGCGTGGATTTCTCGATTGAAGGAACGTTATACTCTGGCCGATGGCACCGATTTTCCATTCAAAAAGTGCCTTTCATTTTTCCACCTGAGAGATTGTTTTTTTTTCAAATTCTCCTGGAATGTCAGACAGTTCTCTGCGATTTCACACTTTCTGGAAGTCTTTCCAGTATTTCCATCATTTTTCGCATTATTTAAGCGCTTATTCAAATGGAATTTTTTCTTTAAATATAGAAAATTGATTAGTCGGGGGCACTCCAAAGTATTTCTGAAAAAAAATTGATGAACAACCGCCGAAAAACGATCATTAGGTCAATTTTCATAGACTCTGAAATTTAACCCGATTCTTTCATGTGAAAAAATAATTTTTTCAAAGAGAAGAAAGCAGAGTGCCCTCAAGACATCCTTCAACTTCAATTTGAAAAAAATCAAGCTTTTATGTGGAAAATTGAGGGCGTGAAATTGGAAAAATGAAAGGCATTTTTTGAATGGAGAATCGGTGCTGTCGGCTCGAGTAATAACGTCCTAGGTTCGACTCTAATGATCATTTTTGTGCGATTGTACAAGGTGCGGCACGGAGGGCGGACGTTTTTCAGATGGGCATAACTTTCCCCCACTGAGGACGAGAGAAGTGGGGAAGGTGCCGTTAGACTCGTGTGTTCCTAGCATTTATTTTTTTATTTACCAGTTGTCGTCATGGAGCCATGGACGGTGGAGCATCGTGTTTTCGCCTATGATAGTTTCGTCCGAAATAATGAGTCAGTCACGGTCGTGCAGCGTAAGTTTCGTCGCCATTTCCACATTCATCGGAATAGAGCTATTCCCTCTCGAAACACCATCCTTCGTTGGGTTGAATCACTTCGCAGACGTGGTGAACTGATCAACAGAAGACCAAGAGGACCTGTGCGAACAGTTCGAACGCCTGAAAATGTTGAACGCGTTCGACAAGCCATTGAGCGCCTCCAGCACTGCATCACCGATTTCGGCCACCACATGCCTGATGTGATTTTCCACACTTGACTGACTCAAATGCTATTTCCTTGAGAATCTGATTCCGTCAATAAATGTGTTTCTGAGTAAAAATTAACGCTTTTATTATTTTTTTAAAACCATCCATCCTCCGTGCCGCACCCTGTATGATCGTTTTTGTGCGAACCGATAATTATTTAAACGTTCATAACTTAGACACTCACTATAATTTCATAAATCGGTAAAAATCCAACGAAAGCTCTTGAAAAACTCTACCAGATGGTACTAACAGTTTTATTGAAATTCATACAATTACAACGAGTTTCATTTTTTTTAAATGAATTCTTGAACTGGCAAATGCGCATCTACCTACAAGGTGGATCTATCTGAAGATAGGATCGCTCAAAATCACCTGACGTCAGTTCCTCCTTGTGGAAGAGTCGAAAGCTGTTATTTATTTGAAACACAATGTTATTATTTTTTTATATCATTTTGTTTTGAGATTTTCGTAAGTAATAACATAAGTGCATCCAATTTTTCCAAAAAAAATCGAAAAAACACGTTGCTAAGTAATATTTTAACAAGAAGCATGAGTGCTGGTGGCTACAAAAATCCGAGTCGAAGACGAGGATTTTTGCACCTGCACGAATGCTTTTTGTTGAAAAAATATTACTTTGCATTGTGTTATTTCGATTTTTTTCATAGGAAAAATTAGATGCCCGAATGGTATTTGACGAGACTATTTCATGAGTAACAGATTATTCTGGATGCATTATTTATGTATGTATTATCAATTTTCGTTGACAACAACTCTCAAGTTTTGCCGCGGGTAAACCCGAAAAAACTGCTGACAGCTGCTGCCAAACAGTTTTTCCATCTAGAAACCATTTGTTATTCAAAATTGCGCGTTTCTGATTGGTGGAAATTAGGACGAGGGAAATAGTCACCGAAATTATCACTTATTAGATTTTCATCAATTTTATTTCTATCGGGAAAATGCCTTGTCGGTTTAATCCATAACGGTACGAATTCTTCAAAGTGCATACTTCGTGATACTATCCTAATTGAAAAATTTCAACCGAGGAATAAAACTTATTTTCCATCCGATCGTTCCGAGAAGTCTAGAAAATATTCTGCAACGTTGGTAACATTCTTCGCGAAGTTTATGTAAGAAACTCGAATCTGCACCGGAGTGCCAGGGCTATTTATTGATTGGACAGTTTTAATTTTATCTGCTCTAAAATCCCAGTTCGTGTATCTTTTATTTGCAACCGTTAGCTTTTTATTATCCATTACTGATGGAGCCGTAAACTGTTATTCAGGAGTACACGTAGGAATTATGGTTGTTTTCGGAAAAATGGGCGCGCTCGTTTTCCACGAATTGGAAAACGTCTGGTTTGTAATTCAAACGCGTTTCGGTCGTTGAGAGTGTGAAAGAATCGCGAAGGTACGTTTATTGTATTGTAATCGATTTTATGGCATCGGGAAATGGATAACAAAGAGTGGACTGGCGAAGAGTTTGAAGGAGAGGAGAGTACCTACTCTCCCCATACATGCAGGGAGCAAGGGATTCTCATTTGCTCCTTCAAATAGTGTACTACAACTCTCACGCTGGAGAAAGGACCCCGCACTTTTCTTATGGCAAATGGCGTTCCGTCAAATGTTCTAATTTTTTTGGTATAATGTAGTACTCGACCTACTGATCAAAAGTGTCCATGGCCCCAACTCAATCCTATCACTAGTTTTTGAGATACAGGGCGTTGAAGTTGAGAATAACCCACTTTTACTACGCGCGTATCTCGAACCAGAATCAAATGAACTCCAATTTTTCTCAAGAAAAATTTCATATATATGACCGAAAATCGTTACCAATACAGGGTTATCCACAATTGAATGCATGCCCGATTTTGAAAGTATAAAATATGTCTGTTCCAGAGCGAAAACGTTCGGAAAATGAACTATTACACTGTCACTAGATATGTTGTTGTTACATCGAAAAAACCTGAAATACCCAGAATTCATACTGGGTGATCCATTATTATAGAACTATTCACAATGAAAGTTAAGTGGACATCCTGTATTTTTGGGTTGATTTGAGGTGTTTGTTTGATTTTTCCAGAGCATATCATCATGGCCTTCAAAGAATACAGGGTGATTCAGTCATGAAATGAACTGTGAACCTCACAAAAATACCCAAAAACCCCTTTTTTTTTCATCACCCTCTATTTCAAGATTGACTCCGTTGAGGTGGAAGTTTTCTTTCACCACTGTACTTGATATGAAAACATCAATACGACTGAGAGTTTTCATCCTTTTTTTTATGTAATATGAAAATTATTTATTTATGTTATTCTATTCGTATTCCAGCAAAAAATCTGGTCATGGGAAGAGGATAAAACTCTCAGCCGTATTGATGTTTTTATATCAAGTACAGTGGTGAAAGAAAACTCCCACCTCAACGGAGTTAATCTTGATATAGTGGGTGATGAAAAAAAAGGTGATTTTTTGGGTATTTTTGTGAGGTTCACAGTTTATTTCATGACCGAATCACCCTGTATTCTTTGAAGTCCATGATGATATGCTCTGGAAAAATCAAACAAACACCTCAAATCAACCCAAAAATACAGAGTGTCCACTTATGACTTAACCTTCATTGTGAATAGTTTCTATAATAATGGATCACCCAGTATGAATTCTGGGTATTTCAGGTTTTTTCGATGTAACAACAACACATCTAGTGAAATAGTTCATTTTGCGAACGTTCTCGCTCTGGAACTGACATATTTTATATTTATACTTTTAAAATCGGGCATGCATTCAATTATGGATAACCCTGTATTCGTAACGATTTTCGGTCATATTTCCTTATATAGTTGCTCCCTGGGAATGGAATGAAATGTTCCTTGAGAAAAATTGAAGTTCATTTGATTCTGTTCCGAGATACGCGCGTAGTAAAAGTGGGTTATTCTCAACATCAACGCCCTGTATCTCAAAAACTAGTCACAGGATTGAGTTGGGGCCATGGACACTTTTGATCAGTAGGTCGAGTACTACATTATACCAAAAAATTAGAACATTTGACGGAACGCCATTTGTCATAAGAAAAGAGCAGGGTCCTTTCTACTGACAACAATTTTTCCTGTCTTGTGTTTCAGACTTTGGAAATCCCTCAAAAGTTTCAAGAAGGATAGTAAGTGAGCAACTTATCGTTTAGATTACAATTTTTATCAGAGTATTGGGGAGAATTTTGAAATGTGAAAGATCTTCAATGTTCTGATTTGTCTTCAGTTGGCTTCCCTGTATACCTTTCGAAAGAAATTATTTCGAAATCACACCCACTTCGAAGGAAGACAGATCGTATTGAATGAAGCGAAAAGCTTCAATTCTTAAGTTTGTTAGAACGGTGAAACTTTTTCATTCTTTCAAAAAAAAAATCCTTTCGTCGTTCAAATGAGCAAAATATAAATTCCACATCCAGAATGAAGGTGAACGGCCAATTTCCAGGCATATTCCTCCATCGTAATACCTTCAATCAACAAAGCATTCACCCCGGAAAAATCATCGTAATTGATGAAGCTATATTTACACAGACTGCAGACAGGAAGATCGATCCGTACATTATCATTTAGCGTTTTTCTAGCCAATATCCTGCCCGTTCTGTTGACTCAGAGCGAGACGCCGAATGGATTGGGAATCGCGCAGTCAGATAGATAATCCAAATTGGGAATGACAGGATCAAATATTCGTCGATTCTACAGGTTCATACATTCCCCAATCATGCATTCATGTTCATCAGCAGGACGGTGTTAGGTACATAGCGAAATGCTCATTGCAGATATGGAACTCGATTTTGGGGATGGGCAAAAGCCAGAGAATTCGTCAACGTCGATTCTGGGGTTGGCCAATTCGTATGAAGTCTTGATGAAAAATTATGCTCTCGTCCAAGGATCCGGAATAAGAGATATTCTTTTAATACTTTTCCTATCAGCTAGGTAGATTTACTGGTTACTTGGCTTTGTCTTCTATTCGATTGATAAAAAGAATCACCATCTCTTAGGTGTTTGACCTGACTCTTCTCGAGTTTGCTGAGTCTGATAGCTTCCATCCTTTCATCATGGTCATTTCATTCTTCAATTCTTCTCCTACCCCATTCGCATACCTGTTCAACCAGAATGATTCATCTCTAGAGCTTAGAGAAAGATTGTCCAGAGCCTCACAATCAGACAGCAGGAATTCAGCTTTCTTATTTTCCATATCTCATGCAGCCTTAATGGAGTGCAATTATCGACACTCTGTGTTTAGTGATGAAGCTCATTTCTGGTTGAAAGAAGCAAAATTGCCGTAAATTGAGTGAAAACAATCCTCAAGAAGTTATGCAGTTCCATTGCATCCTGAAAAATGCATTGTATAGTGTGCTTTACACGATTGAGGCATCATTGGTCCATATTTCTTCGAAAAAGATGCTGGAGCTTACAGTGAATGGTGCTCTCAACAGATCGATGATCAATAATTATCTGTTTCAAAATTTGAATGGTTTCGACCCAGAAGTGTTTGGGTTCCAACAAGATGGTGTGACATAACCCCAAAGGATTATTTTCTTTGATGTTATGCCTTTCTTTGGTTTATGCTGAACTCGTGTTATTGCTGAAATAAGGCCTGAATTACTCGAAAAAGTGGTTCAAAATTGGTCTGGTCGATTGCGGTTCCTCAGAGCACGTACCGGAAATTATTTATAAAACATAAATGTCATAAAATTATTTTTTCATTTTTGGGCACCCTGTTTGGGGATTGAGCCTTCTATCGTTTGGAAAAAACAATCAATACCTCGAATAGAAACGAAATTATGGACCATTCATGCAGCTCTGGGTCACCCTGTATTATTCAATAATTCAATTAAATACGAAGGTATGCTCATAATATATTTTTGGGTTATCAATGGAAATTTCAATGATGTGCCCATACAACCATAATTGTCACAACGATTTAAATCCAAAATAAAAACTTCAATTTCAAAAACAACTCGTATATTACCGTACACCAACTTCGTCTAGTGCATACACTAAGTTACCTAAAAATGAATAAATGTATTAGTTGTTCTCCGTTTATGGCACCCTAGCAAATTCCACATTCGAGCTCCCACAATTTTTTCGGTATTACATCAAATAGAGTGCCTTTATATACCCTAAGCATGAGCATGCAGAGCATATAAAAATACAGACAGGCGGTTTCTACTCAAAATTTCGGAGTAATAAAAACGAATGAAAAACGGTTACATTAAACATAAATACATATCTTTCGCGCTGGGGCACAGTCGGTGGGATTCCGGTTTCAATTATGTCGAAAACCGGCGTTCTATCAGAAAAGGACGAGACAATGGGACTGGGAACTGAAATACGCTCGTGGGACCATTTCTGAAATTGATGGATAAATATTTTGTGTTCAATGGAGTTTTTTGCTCCATGAAAGGACTAGATACTAGAAGATAGATCGAGCTTTTCCCATTATGAAAGGGACCAATCAGCACCACCGTTTCTTGGATCAATTCTGTTTAGATGAATGATCAAATCCCGAGATTTATTCAATCTATCGCTCGGAAATACCCCTTTTTTAAGTACCTAATACCAGTAAATTGATACCGTGACTGAACTTTTCCTGGATTAAGAAAGAAGACCCAGAATTCAGTGGTCAACCCGCTCTGTGGTCTATAAAAGTCGATCATCCAACGAAAGCAACAAGTCGGTCTTATCTTCCTGAACGTCATTGGGACCACAAGCTTAATATCATAACGTCAAATATTATCTCATTCTCTGGAATACCGATGGTGGTAGTCCAAAGTCTGCATCTGTGATTACTGAGAAACGTTTGTTCAGAAACTTTGATCAACTATTAGAAAAACCACCTGTCGCATTCATTCTTCGCAAAAGACTTCAATTCACAACATAGAAAAAAACGTTCCATGCATGTGATACCACAAATAGTAGTTGTAGGCGGCACAGAGATAAATTCACACTATTCACATACTATTTCGATTTTAAATTGCTTTGACTGTGCCAATTTCTTCTAAATGAATCGATTGTTAGGGTGACTGTATGGCAAGAGCAGGAAAAAAATCAGTTCACATTTTTCCGTATCGTTATCCATTGACTGTTACCCATCGACCATTTTCTACGACAGTGTTTTTCAACCTGTGGGGTCGCGAAGCTTCTGTAGGGGGGTCGCCAGAAGGCGGGAGAACTTTAGTAAGAGGAGGTTGTGCTTGTTCCGGATTAATCAAATGACACAATTCTTCATTCATGGAACGAACACTCTCATTTCTCCGAGATATGATTTTTTTTCATCATTCTTCTTGAATAACCCCCCAAACCTCCAAACCTAGGGGCCAAAAAACTATGGAGTCTTTTGTATTTCATTCTTTCGGCATTCAAGAAACACATATTCGAATCTGATCGTGAAACACTCTCATTTCGACGAGATATGAATTTTTTTCATCATTTTGCATAAAGAACCCTCCAAATCTCCAAACCAGGGGGCTTACAAACTATAGGATTTATTGAATTCCATTCCTTCGGCATTCAAAAAACATCGTGGAACACTCTCATTTCGTCGAGATATGAATTTTTTTTTATAATTTTGCATAAACAACCCCCCAAACCTGGAGGCTAAGGCCATATTTCAGCGTGAGAATATTTTTAAACTATTTCGTCCGTTTTAAAATACACACAACCAAACTTATATGGAATCACCCTGTTATTTGGAAAAAACGAATTTTAATTAAAAAAAAGTCGCTGAAAAGTGAAGAGCAGTTTTCCCAAAACAAGTTTATTACAAAAATAATATAAATTTTTATATACTATGATTAGTAGTATGATACTAAGCCAACTAGCTCTGGTATTGTGCTCAATTATCTTTCAAACCATGCTACTAGTTACAAGATTAGTGCCATCAACAATTTACTTTATAGAGCAATTAAGTTGAGCAACCCCGTGTATCACGCCCAAAATATAAATAAAGTAAGAACAATATTACAGAATAATAAATACCCTAAATCTTTTGTTAATAAAATTATTCCTGCACTTTTGGACAAAATTGAAAGTGGTAAAATCAGCACAACAAAACCATCTAAATCATATTTCAAGTTTCCCTATATTCCCGAACTATCCCAAAAAATTAAAAGAGCACTTAAAAGAGAAAATTACGAATTGGTTTTCTACAACATGAAAACTGTTGCTTCTTTATATAGTAGAATTAAAGATCCTATTGATAGAGAACTTAGATCAGGCGTGATATACGGGATTCCTTGTTTAGATTGCGATAGCATGTATGTAGGTCAGACTAGACAGTATTTGCAAAGTAGAATTAAGCAACACAAATATGATGTAAGAGATGTCAAGAATAAGGAAAAGACTGCTTTGTGTTCACATTTTTTTAAAGATGAACATAGACTTGATTTTTCAGGTGTAAGAGTCTTAGACAATGAGAAGCATTTTAAGAAGAGAAACATTTTAGAAATGATACATATTAACCTCAATAATTCCATCAATTTTAGATCCGATACTGAACACCTAAGTAAATTGTATAATTCTATTCTGAATAAGTATTTGAGATTGAGTTGATTTTGAGATTTTGTAGTTATATTTCTCTGAGATGAATAGAAGAGGGGAAAGAGTTGTTGTTCTGTGATGCGTGGTTGATATTTTGTGACTGTACCTTTGTTTGAGGTTATTTTGTTACCTTCTGTTTATTCTGGGTTTCGAGTTCCTGTCAGATGTTTGTTTTGATTTTAAATTACGTTGTGAGCGGTATTTTAGGATTGATGACTGGTGATGCCTTTCGGTCCACTTTTTTAGATTTTATAGAACTCTAGTTTATAGAGGTAATTTTTGTACCATTGTCCTTTTTATATGTGTTCCATTTTTGGTTTTCAGGCCTGATGAAGCAGATGAAAATTTGCGAAACGTCGCCAAATATAATTTAAGAGTTTTTTTGGATTGTCCTTTTTCCCACTAGGAGACTTTTCCTTTCTGCCCTTATTGGATAATATAAATTATTAAAAGATTATTTTTATAATAGAACAGAAAATTAATAGTGTAAATTTCTCTAAAAATAATTTTTATGTAACTGAGAATTGAACAACAAATAAAACGATTTTAACAAATCAATAATCAGTATTACCACCCCTGGCATTGATACAAGCTTGAATTCGACGAGGCATGCTTTCTATTAAGTTGTTAATTTCTTCTTCTGTAACATTTGCCCATTCCTCTAAAGCCGCTTGTATAAGTTGCTCTGCGTTACCAGGATTATTTTGACGAGCTCTAATTTTTCTTTTGATCCTCCTATCCCACAAGTGCTCGATAGGATTAAGGTCCGGTGAACAAGAAGGCCACTCTAAAACAGTCACACCTTCTGTTTCGAAAATTTTTTTTGCAACTCTGCTGGTATGTGGAGGTGCATTATCCTGCATAAATAGGAAATAATCTCCAAAAGCACCTCGCCAGAGCCTCACTACAGGTTGTAGCACTAGATCAACATACCTAGGCCCTGTCAGAGATTGTCTAATGGGAATTAAAGGAGTTTTCTCACCAAACATAATTCCGCCCCAAAACATTACAGTACCTCCTTTGTATTAAGGGATCGGTCTTGCAGCTTGGAGCCTAGCTTGCCTCCCTCTACCTCTTAAAATGCGAACACGCCGGTCATCTGATCGTAGGCCAATTCTGGTCTCATCCGAAAATAAGACATTTTTCCAATCTTCAATAGTCCAATTTTCATGCTCTAAACAGCAATTAAAACGGTCAACTTTATTTTGCCTTGATAGTTCTGGAACTCTTAACGCTCTTCTCTTGAATAATTCCCGAGCGCGAAGTCTTTTTCTGATAGTTTCGGCAGAAACACTAACACCTGTAGCTTGCAAAAATTGCCTTTGAAGCTCTAAAACGCGATCCTGCCTTTCTGTAGTTACTCTTCCACGACTTCTTCTCGGCCTATTCTTTAGGGTTCCTAACTCCAGAAACCTTGCATAGGTTTTTGAAACAACCCCTTGTGTAACCCCCACCGTTCTTGCAATCTGTCTTTGTGACATTCCTTGTTCAGCCATAGTAATAATTCTTCCTCTCTGGACTTCCGATAACCCCACATAAGGCATTTTTTTTTAAACTTCGCAAAAAAACAAAAAATAAATTCACTGCGACGTTCGAACGAAATGGTAAAATCGACACTGCAAAGCCAAATCTTATCAAGTGCTTATGAACCTAACTGTTTTTGTGAGTAAACACATGCACTTTTTATTTGCTTCTAACGAAAAAGATATCAAAATAATAGTTCGTCTCAATACTGGGTGATTCCATATAAGTTTGGTTGTGTGTATTCGTGTTTTCGCGTCGAACTGGTGACGTCACGCACCAAATGGTTCGAAATAATTAGAAGCGGTTTGAAAGCAGGTAGTGGAATAGTTCGAACTGGAGTTTGAAGTTTGGAATCAGCTGATTGAAGAATATTGGTTATGTTTGTTGGATTCATTTTGTTCTCACCGTTTTTATTTTTAATATGACAGCTTTGTTTTTAAAATGCACTTTAACCTGTGAAGTGATAAATCATTTCGAGTGGAGCAGACCTTTATTTGAGAATTGTGAAGTATTACTCAGTTTCAAAAATGTATGATCAAATTCTTGAAATTGATAATACGACTTCTTCCTCTTGATTCAACCAATATGAATATTGCCTATATTTTGCCAATAGCAACTCGTTAATCAGGACGAGAATATTTGAATCATACATAAACTTATTGAAATCTATTTTAAAAATACAGGATTTATTCTAATGAGGAAAATTATAACATTAAACACATAAAATTATAAATATTATTATAATTATTTGTGTGCATTGTTTGAACAATGGTGCGTGTATCATTTCAGTAACTTATAAAATTGAATTGACATTTCTATGACGACGTCAACGTTTTAAAATTGTGGCATTTCAGCGGAGCATGAACTGGTGACGTTCACTTCGAAATGTTTTCGAAATAGTTTTGAACCGTGATTCACGCGAAAAAATGGCTTAACATGCAGTCAAACCGTGACTCCCTTTATCCAAACATTCAGTTCCCTGAAAAGAACTCCCATATGCTACAGTTCACTCAGTTAATCCTTAACCCTTTCACACAATCGAGAGATGACAAGCCCTATGATGAAGACTTAACACCCAAATCAAGAGCTCGTCATTTCGATAATTTTCACGCACCTCCCCCATAAAACAGTCACTTTTAATATGGTGCGAAATTGCAATTGTCCTTTGATGTCCTCCTTTTCGTCCTATGTGCGGGCTACCCCTCCAGTCCAATTGAATTAAATTGCATACTACGCGATGTGTATCAGTCGATTTTCATCATGCCGTCAGATTAACCGGGTCCTGCAATCGAGTTATCACCGGATTAATTAGCCTTTCAGCATAGACTGTTCTCCTCTTGGCCTGGATAGGGTTCCGAAATGGCCAATTGTCATATCTGTTGGTCGCGTCTGAGTCTCAGGACATTAGAACGGATGCCGAACGGTCCTCACTTTGAATTATAATGGGAAATTGAGTGATCCTTGCCCATTTATTATGCTATTGACTCAGAATTCCCCATTGGATGAAGCAAGCAATTTTACCTACACTCCATTCACTTTTATAAAGTATACCGGTTGGACATGGAATTCTGACACATTTCTGACATTTCACCGTGTTTATTTTGAAAATGTTAGGTTATAATCATTCTTCTGTCAGTTGAACAAGCAAAGTTGCCATTTCTACATATCTGTCGTAGTAATTAGGTATTCAACAAAATTTTCATTTACTTCGGGAAAATAATGAATTTAAGAAAATTATCAGGGTAACTTTCAGAATGCGCAGATTTCAATTCTAAAATAGCACTTCCTGATACTTTGCCTCTGCTTTTTCGAAACTCCCTTCGGCATTCTTAGTTTCCAGGCTTGATAATTAATAATTAATAATGAAAAATTAACGTCGGCAACGTCTACGAGATTTATTCATTGACGTAATATGATTCACAAGTGCCAACCTGCGATTTTTTCAGGTAAAAAAACTTGATAAACCTAAAACTTGGCCAACCGCGATACTTTATAAAAGTGAATGGAGTATAGCTTTCAATTCAACCACTGCAAGATTGGAATTTAGACTTTTTGATATTATGGGTGTTTTTTCAGGGTGATAGAATTTTTATAGGGATACTTGTGATTTGACAGAAGGTAGAAGCATGTTGTTTTGACACTTCTCTTCAGTAAGCATTGACAAATTATCATGGAAAGACTCACGCCGCAACAACGTTTACAAAATGTTGAAATTTATTTTCAGAATCAGTGGTCTATTCGCCAAACTTATACAGGGTCTTTCACGAGGAACCTCACCCATATTTATACGGGAAACTACTGAACGTATTTTCATGAAATTCAGCACTTATAAGTATTTCACGATGCTGATGAAATCTAAAATATTTTCAAGGCATGAGCACCTCCGGTTTTTCCGGAAATGACGTCAACTTCCGTTTTTCAAATTAGAACACCATTTTTTTATTGCAGAAATAGATTCCTTAGAAAATTTCAAGTTATTTTGATGTAACATTTTTCAGTTTTGGTTGGAAAATTCTCTCTGAGCGGGAAAATTCGAAAAAAAAATCGAAAATAGAGCTCCGCTCAAACAAGAATAACTTCGAGGTTTTTGAATAGAAAATTTTCATTTTTGGGATTTTTCAAGATGTAAGATTGATGTATCTATCCACTTTAAAAATCGAAATCGCGATTCATGATACAGAGGGTGAAAAAATCGCTTTCAAAATTAGGGATGACGAAATCGTGAAAAATCAATTTTTTTATGGCAGATATTGAATCTACGTTAAAAAATAATGTGAGTGTATGCATCACACCCTTGCCCTAAAGTGGATAGTAACTCAGAAAATATCCATTTTAGGGCAAGGGTGTGATGCATACACTCACATTATTTTTTAACGTAGATTCAATATCTGCCATAAAAAAATGGGGTTCTAATTTGAAAAAATTGATTTTTCACGATTTTGTCATCCCTAACTCTGAAAGCGATTTTTTCACCCCCTGTATCATGAATCGCGATTTCGATTTTTAAAGTGGATACATCAATCTTACATCTTGAAAAATCCCAAAAATGAAAATTTTCCATCCAAAAACCTCGAAGTTATTCTTGTTTCAGCGGAGCTCTATTTTCGATTTTTTTTTCGAATTTTCCCGCTCAGAGAGAATTTTCCAACCAAAACTGAAAAATGTTACATCAAAATAACTTGAAATTTTCTAAGGAATCTATTTCTGCAATAAAAAAATGGTGTTCTAATTTGAAAAACGGAAGTTGACGTCATTTCCGGAAAAACCGGAGGTGCTCATGCCTTGAAAATATTTTAGATTTCATCAGCATCGTGAAATACTATTTATAAGTGCTGAATTTCATGAAAATACGTTCAGTAGTTTCCCGTATAAATATGGGTGAGGTTCCTCGTGAAAGACCCTGTAGAGCACTTCGTGAAATTTATGATATACATAATCGTTCATCAGAGCAGCTTATTCGTCGAACTATCGATATATTTCGGACAACATTTTCTCTATTCGATGCAACAACAAAAACAAGACGAAGAAGAGTACGTACAGAAGAAAATATCGCTGCTGTGATAGTGTTAATGAAGATCCAGATTTGTCTATTCGTCGACGTTCACAACAAGTTGGACTCTGTGCATCCACCACATGGAAAATTTGCGTGAAGACCTTGGTCTACAGATCCAGAAGTGTTTTGGTTCTAACAAGATGATGCTTCACCTCATTCTGCTACCGTAACAATAGATTTATTGAAAGAAAGATTTTGCGATAACATTATTTCGAGAAATGGTCCAATAAATTGGCCTCCAAGATCATGCGACATAACTCCAATGGATTATTTTCTTTGGGGTTATGTCAAGTCATTGGTTCATGCTGATAAATCCGAAACAATAGGCGATTTGGAAGCCAACATAACTCGTGTTATTGCTGAAATAAGGCCTGAATTATTCAAAAGAGTGGTCCAAAATTGGTCTAGTCGAATGCGGTTCCTCAGAGCTAGTCGTGGTGGACGTATGTCGGAAATTATTAAACATAAATGTCATAAAATTATCTTTCGAGTAAAAAAAATTCAATCAAAATGTCTTCAATCTTAATTCAATTGTGTTTTATTTCTATTAAACGTTTTATCGATATTTCTTTTCTTCTGAAAGAATTAGTTTAACTTTGAGCTTCTCTGGCAGAGGAATAAGCAATATTTCATTTTTGCATGGGCCGGCTCACTCCCACCTCCATTGAGTCTAGCCGCGAGCGTATCCATCCCGATGCCTCGGCTTCCCCAAAGTTGACGTCAAAATTATTCCCATTCAAGATAGGAAGTAAAGAACCAAATTGAACTCACCATGCCAAATTCACCTTCTCCCAGTTTCTCTAACAATCTGAGTCTGTGTCTCGGGAAGTCCAACAGATGAGCAACTCCTTCCAAAGGGGGGCCCTCCGGTAATTTGATAGGAGTGAATCTTCCTGGAGTGAAATGTTGCTCTCTTCGTTCCCCCTGCAAATACATTAATTGAAATTCAAATGAAACGTCACATCTGATTGAGCCTCTTGCTGCTATTCAAATGAGACATTTGACGGTGAGCCAAACACGCCGATATAATATGTGTGTATGTATGTTTGGGGATAGCGTTGTAACAGTAATAACCGATTGAAGGGGTTTGTAGAGTAATAATCGATTTTTTAAATTGTCTCAGGTTGTCTTGGATGTACTTGCTGGTTCTCATTTTCAAGAGAATGTTATCGAGCCAAGAACAATCAAGTGAATCAAGACATGTTTTATCGTCTTTTGATTTCATCTACCGATTATAGGTAACAAGTCATAGATTACTTCCAAAAAGAAAAAGGGAAACAATTCCAGCCGAAGTTTTGGATATGCTTCTCTCCGAGCTCCAGAAAAAATACCAAGCTCAGTTGATAGTGAATTATCCTCAAATTCAGAAGATGAAGGAAATTGGGAAATATGAGATTTATCGGCCGAAAAACTGTATGGAGTATTTTCAACTGACTGGTATTTTTGTATATATGTTAATAAAATCCTATAAAAACCAAATTTTCCCTTCTATTTTCATAAAAGTTGCATGAATTTGGTTCCATAATAGTCAATACATCGTTTCATCATCAATTCAATGCATTCTGATTTGAATGATGTATTTGATATCACATTTAGAAGGTTTCTGCCCCACTGTGCGGCGGCAGGCAAAGTGTTGTTATGCAAGGGACTAATTTTGCAAGACAAGATAACCGTAACTATGCGAATGTTAGATTTTCCACTCAATTATAGCGATCGTAATTGTCAATCCAAAAGAAGAAGTGTGGATTCACATTGCTTGTAATACAGGGTGGCCATTTGAAAACGAAACAGACGAGATTACAGACGAAATAAATTTTTTCGATAGAAATGCTCGGACAGGTCGATTTCTGTTTCGAGGGGGACAACTTAAGATGTAGGTTACGGACGCATAGCGCTTCAACCCTTGCTACTACAACCCTCACCCCCAATTTTTGAATAGGGAAGATGGGTGAGTGATACCTCATTTGAAAGGTATTTTTATACTGATTTCAGCGAAGTAATTGTTTTTTCATTTTATGCATTAGTTCTCGAAATATTCTTGACTAAGTATTTGAAAATGAAGTGGTGTTTTCATGGCACTTGTAGTGTTTTTTTGTGAAAAATCGACATTTTGAGCTTCAAAACAACCATGACTGTGAGTTTTTGATAAATTATTTACTTTACTTTGAAAAGTCTTATTTCTTAGATCAATACTTCAAATCGTTCTGATACCGTACAGTTGGAGAATGATTTCAGTGAATAAAACAGCTAGTCGAACATCTGACCCTCGTAGCATTAACACGTACGGTATGACTTCATTTGCCCAGTGGTAGATGTTTTGCAATTTCAAATACAAGTACGGAAATTTTGGTGTTTCGAAAGCACGAAATGTCAATTATTCGCAAAAAATTAATTCAAGTGATAAAATTAACTAACGCATAAATATTTCGAGAACTAATGCATAAAATGAAAAAACAATTACTGTACTGAAATCAGTATAAAAATACCTTTGAATTGAGGTATCACTCACCCCATCTTCCCTATTCAAAAATTGGGGGTGGGGGTTGTAGCAGCAAGGGTTTAAGCGCTATGCGTCCGTAACGTACATCCTAAGTTGTCCTCCTCGAAACAGAAATCGACCTGTCCGAGCATTTCTATCGAAAAAATTTATTTCGTCTGTAATCTCGTCTGTTTCGTTTTCAAATGGCCACCCTGTATAATTTCCATACATCCAGTGATATTTCTGAGAAACGGTTTGTTGACACGCCGCGTGTTTGAATCTTTGACTTTATTCGCTCGTAGTTGCTTCAATTGCGACTTATTTTAAAGAAGATGGATGTTGATCATGATAGGGTTAGTGACACCCCATCAGATATGGCTGAAGAAGCAAATACAATTTTTGTGCAAAATGTTACCGGCCAAATCAGAGCTAATATATGAGAAAACATATGACCAATTTCGTGAATAGTGCAACAAGAACCATGTAAAAAAGGTTTCTGAAAATTTGCACATAATCATGCTATTTCGAGAAAAAATCAAAAACTTCAAAACCTTTCACGTTATGGAGTGTCTACTCAATGTTGAAAAGTACATTGAATGTTAAGGAAAATATTGATATAAGGAAGTGTTATCCAGGAATGATATCAATAAATTCATTCAAGATGCTGATGACCAAACTAATTTACAGATATAATCATAATTTCGTGAGATCAATTGGAAAAGACATGTGCAAGAACTACACAGGTCACTGTGCTCTGTAAATCTTCTGGCCAATGCAGGGGGCAACATTACATCGATAAAACGTCACGGTGGCTGGAAATCTGGCTCTGTAGCAGAAGCATATACAGAAGATAGTTTGAATAATAAAATTGAAATTTCAAACGAAATATTGAATTGTTTATCTACTTGCAAAACATATCTGATAACACTGTGGAATCAACTCTTCACGAAATATCTGCCTCACCCTCATGTACTCAAACAAAGGGAGGATCTATGCGGTTGTTCACGCCAAGTGAACGGTTCAAATAAGTTTTACCGAATTTTCAAAATTCTGATTCCCTTTAAATTAATTTCTCCATACTGGGGAATTCGAGCTCGATCAATCTTTACATTGGATAAGGAGTCATCGACAGGATCCTGTTGACTGTTCTGCTGATATAGGTTAGACTATATTTCTTCTGTTATTTTGGGTACATTTATCCTTTCATTCGTGTTGGGTTTCAATTAATTTCATATACATATACAGTCCACTAGCCCCATTTTTATTTTCATTCGGAAGATTATATTTCGAAAAATTGAACTTGAATAATATTGAACCACACTTCAGTTGGTTAACTGAAACTCTACCCAACACCGGTAAGAATTGCAAACTCATGAGTTCCTGACAATCTAACTGGACTCATCCATTATGAAATCCACAAATGTCCACAAATTCAGAGATTCCCATTCCCATCAGATAGATATACGGATTAAATATTTGATATCATCCACTCATCCTTCATATCCTTTAGGTCTAACAGCCCCCCATGTTTCATCATGAACCCCGGGAAGTGTTACATAAACTTCTATAACATGATATGATGGGACTCCCGTCTCGTTCGAATACAAAACGAATTCAGTCGGTGGGAACTTATCTCGGTTACACAACCGCTGAACCCATTCCAAGACACAAATCCATTAGCTAATAACTTCTTGCTTCTCGCGCCTGCGACACGGGCATAGAAATAAATTTAACGGTTACCTAACGTGTTGTTGAAGGTTGAACACAGCCACCGGTGTCTCATAAATTTGCGGGCTATTCTTCTTTAGGCACTCGCTTTTTCTTATTGCATTATGGAATTGTTTCGATTTGATGCATGTTGGCGTTCATGGCATCCCCGAATATGTGGAAGTTTCCAGCTTCGCAGTTTGTCATTTCAATACTCACCATTGGAAATTGTTTGAACATGGCGTTGTTCATGTTATTTTTCAATAGAAACGATATGGTTTCACGCAATGGCGGCGATATTTGAAATGATAAAATAGTCACTTTTTGTCATATGTGTTGCGTGTATACTCCATTCACAATTATAAAATCACAGTTCTGGCCTTGGAAATTTGACACATTCCACTCTGTATCGAAGTTATAACGTTTTTCAAGATATCTTTATGTTCCAAGTTAACACTATGTTGCCCTTTCTACATTCTTAGCGTATTTCTCAGAATGTGAATGAATCGGAAAAGATATGATGGACGAAAATAATTAACGTTTATATGAATTGAAAGAAAGGATTCCTTTTCTCGTTATTTGCATGAAAAGTACATGCAAGAGATCACTGTTGAAATATATTATTTTTCGCCATGGAAGAAAATTGCATTGCCTTCACATAATTTTCATATGCAGGCTTATGATATTTTATCATCCTCTTGAACTGAAAGTTCAAGACTTGACGACATCAATTGTTGATTCTTTCAAGAATTTATTAAAAAAAATCAACCCAAAGATATAAGATGAATTGATGGGTAATTACAAGAATCAAGAATAATGGAACATCATATCCCTCTATTGGAATCCAAATAGTTGAAGGGAGTCTGATGTAAGAGGAACTTTTTCTTGGAACTGAGTTTTGATTATAAATTAATAAGCTCAAATGTCAATTCCTGAAAGCCTTATAGATATAAGATGATTATAGATATACATTTAATTTATTTGATCTTATGAACAAGGAGTAAAATATTCTGACTGTATAGTAATTTAATAGTTTAAAAAATATTCATACATAACTACCACAGTAGGTTTGTACAAATAAAATGGAATAGGTCAAACATATGCTTCACATTTACCATTCATCTGTTCTAAAATAAGACACAAACTCCTGGAATATGGAAAAAACCGATGTATTCTGGTTCAATATAGCCTATTTCTACTTTCGGCGAAGGATTGATAAGAATGAAAGCTCCAGTGACACATTTCAATTAATCGGAATCTGAATTCACCTACCTTTGAATGCAATATAGTCATATGTCTTCTTTTTTTAGCTTTTTTGAAGTGTTTTTTTTCTGAAACGTGAAAACGATCAACAATAATCATTTAGAGACCGATGATGGCCATCCAGAACCCGTGTTCTTACGAAAATCGTGCCATTTCATTCTGCAAGTTTTTTCCTCATAATTCCTCGAAAATCCTACCTGAACCATATTTTCCGGTCGCTTTCGTTAGAAGATCGTATGAGGAAGCCTTTTTTGTCCATTTACACATTACAAATAAATTTTGAGCACCAAAAACGATACTGAAACTAACCAAACTTCTGGGGGACCGGAATTTTGTCTGAAATCTTTCTAAACGGCCAGATACCTAAAAAAACTTCGTTATCAAGTGTAAAAAGGTTGATTAGTACTTACTTTCGCTTTATTTATGCTTATAAATCGATTTTTGGTCCAATGCAAATTTGCCGTTCGTACTCACGCCAAAAGTCGTGAAAGGAAAAAAAGACACTTGCACGAAATTTCTCATACCGACGGGAAACTTCTTCAGGACGACGAAGAACGGAAAAATAGCCGATTTCCTATCGATATTTCGCCCCAAAATCGCCGATCGATTCGAACTAACAAAATGTGGAATATCTTTGATACTTTTTTTATGTAAACAAAGCAACTGGCAACGTCGTTTTCTCATTAACGATATTTTCTGTACGCGCACAGACTTTTCATCAGGTGCACCAACTCCTGAAAACGAAACCAAGACCTCCTAGGTGATTAAATAAAAGTGAATGGAGTATATGTAGTTTTAGACCATAGAAAGAGGAAACGCATTTTTCAATAATGAATAGAGAAGTAAATTTTCAAAATCATCAGAATTAAACTCAAAATGTATACTCCATTCACTTTCATTATGTATCCCGTTTGGCCATAAAATTCTGACACACTTCACCGTGTATATTTTGAAAATGTTAGGTTATAGGTTATATTTTCCTGTCAGATGAAAACGCAACATTGCCCTCTGTATGATCAAATGATCAAATATTCACCTCATCTGGAACTGTCCTTCCCGAGTTTAATTCCTGATTAAACTACTCCCGCTATTGAATAATTCCCAGGAACTCGGAATGAAACAATTGTTCCGTCTTATTTTCAATATTTCAACTACATACGGAATGCGCCATAAATCCGGAAAACATACCCATTTCTCCTGGAAACTCGTTAGAGAACAGGAAGAATGTTTCGAGGATTCTTTCCTGAATGTACCACTTTATCTCCTGGTTCAGGTATACCTGAATACGCTTGAGCAAGGAAACCTAATTCAGTATTTATGAAATCGACGCCCCTGAACGGTATAGGCGTAAATTCAGGGGCGCATGCAGAATGAAGAAGTAGATGAATATTTCTTTTGCAGAATCATGAACCTGACTTCCGAAATGGTGTGCGCATAAAATAGCTTCTTCGGTAAATGGACAATGAAGGCTTTCACGGGCGGATTCAACTTCGAAATTTGAATATTCTGGGTTTTCTGGACGTGGTCCGATAGGAATTTATTCTACGAGAACTGCAGTAGGAACCACCAGAGGTATCTCAGTCGGTTGGAGGTTGTAACCTGACAATTGACTGGTCCGAATAGGTGAATTATCGTTGTATTTATAGCCGTAGCCCCACCGCCGGCGTAGCCTGTCAGCCCACCCCTATCGTTTTGGACATGTTAAGTTCTAGCATTGCATATCGCAGGCAACCACGCACTCTAAACAAAAAAATTCTACTACATCAAAAGTTATTATCCTGAAAATTTTTTGACAGTTCTAACAACAAATCCAATTTTATAATTTTGTCTCATATGGAAACATTTCAGCCAATCATGTCAACATTACATCGAAAACTAAATCCAATGCAATTTTCAATCCCAATGATGACACGATAGAGTCTTATAAAATTATATAATAGTTCCATGGCAACATCTTCCCAAACAAATTTCAAAATGTCACGTTTTGGTAATGTTGAAAAATAAAAATATAAATGAGCTTATCAAAGAAAACATTCCCAGAAATACTTCCAATAGCCACAAATATATTTGGGGAGTATTTATGGAATTTTGCTACGAACGATCATACGAATTGAATTAACGCAGAAGCTTGGAAGAATTGGCGTTTATACTCAAAGATTGGCTTTCAATATGAGAAAAAAAGACGGAACAGAATTCAAAGAAGCAACGGTAAAGACAATGTGGAATGTTTCGAGCCAACTCTTACTAGAAAAGTATTATAAGGACTACAACATTATTATTGACCCGTTTAATAATATAATATTTAAACCAGCCGAGATGCCCACGATGCAATCAGAAAATTGCAAACAGACCCAAGTAAAAATAAATCCAGTTCAGTTTCGTTAAATTTGTCTGAAGTTAACAGAATAATATTGCTATGGGATGAAAATACTCCTGAAGGTCTTATGCGTAAATTTTATCATATTGCTGCAGTAGAACTAGCGTGGCGAGGAGGAGAGGCAGTTGCTTGTTTGGTGAATTTCGAGAGGAATAACGATGGTTCTCCAATAAATCGCAATGAATACAATCCAGTATTCAGTAAAACGTGCCAAGGTGGTTCTAAAAGCTGTACAAGTAGTAAATGGTTGGTTTCCAATAGTGAGAGACAAAGCTGCCCTGTACGTCTTTTTCATAAACTAATATCAAAACGAGGCGAAAATATTAACTCACCACGATTATTCTTGAAACCAAATCAATATTGTAAAAATGAAACTGACAAATGGTACGATAATGTACCTGTTGGAAGGAATACCATAAATAAATGGACTAAATATGCTGCCGAAGCAATTGGCTTGAATGTCAAAGACAAAAAATAACGAATCATTCAAATAGATCAACAGCTGTCAGTCAATTAGCAAAAAGTGGTGTAGAAGAACAACAATTGCTGAAGATTACTGGTCATAGCAATCAAAATTCTGTCAAACCATACCTAAACCTCGATCAAGAACACCACAACAAGATAATTAATATTATGCGTGGAAATAGATCTTCTATACAAAAGAACAGCAACGAATCTAATGTTGAGTTAAATTTTACGAATTGCACTTTCACTAATTGAACTTTCAATAAATAAAAAAAATTTTGGTGAGTTATACATTTTTTCATAATACCACTAGAGATGAAATTTTGCCGGCAAAATTTCTCGATTGTAAAATGAAAGTTTGTTGCTTTCGGCAATTTCGCGAATGACATTTGTATCAAAATCACGAGCCGTTAGGCGAGTGATTTTGGAAAAATGTCATGAGCGAAATTGCCGAGATGCAACAAACTTGAATATTACAAGAGAGAAATTTTACCTGCTTAAATTTCATCTCGAGTGGTATTCGACATGACTATTTCCCGAGAAAATGTGTCTGAAGATGGTCACATTAGGCTTGTATTGCGCTATTTGACAAATATAGTCCATCCAAGAATGATTGACATCAGAGCAGGCCTTGAAAGTCCAGTCGCAGCTTTATTTCTAGTTACAAAAAAGTAACTAAAAATTTTCTGTGCTTCCATCATAGATATAGAAATAACCTAAAAATTGAACGATATTTTTTTGAAGTATAAGGAACTTTGAACACGAAAATGTTCCCAATTTTCACATACGATTACCAGTGTGTGAATCTGTATACCAGCAGTATATTATTTTCATCTTGTATTGATACATTTTCGATCTTACGATCAATTATAGGAGCATACAGCCTGGAAATTCTGGTTTGATAACGAAAAATATCGTGGGTGATTAAATAGTACGGTACTTTTCAATGTTCAATATGAATATTCGAAAAACCGAAAAAATCTAGTTGATAATTTGAAGCGTGTGTTACTGCAATGTGAATGGATTGGGAAATTTGTAATAGATATCAAGACAGAAACAAAACTTAACCAATGGATCTATTTAATATATGAAGAATTTTGTCATGACATTGTAACATCCAATATTTGTTAACAATGAAGGTGTAAAATATGGAATATGAAAAATATAAATATTCCTATTAGGTATTCTGTTTCAACAACCACAACATGTTTATTTCCTCATCTGGGCAGAACTCTTCATGTTCATAATGAAAGGTTTTGTCAGCATTTCATAACATTGCTTATATTTTGACTAATCTCCTCTCATTTCTTTTTCTACGTGCTCTGTGCAGGCTTTCAATTTTTTAGCTGTTCACTCTTCAAAAGCCTCATTTCAAAGATATTTATTTCACTTGCTCAATTTTTTGCCAAATTCCGAAACATTGATGACAGAACAAAATGTCAGTGATATTTCCAACACCAACCGGAATTCTGCAACTCAAAATATTACTGAATGGCATTACCAACATAATTCCGATTTTCCAAAGCCCCCCGAGATGTCAATCATTCTTGGATGGACTATAAGCTAGGAGCATAGCTTCTAGCTATAAGTATTCATCATAGATCAACTAAACGTTGTGTGTTTTCTCTATGGTATTCATTCCCGAAGCTATCTATGAATTTGAGAAACGTCAAAAATTTTTTCGCTGAAAAACCAACTTGTAGGTTTTGCCGATGTGAATGTTTTATCGATTTGAAACGAGTGTTGCTAAGGAAACTTCCTCACTAAAAATGGAATGAGTGGAATAGTCATATATAATACCACTAGAGATGAAATTTTGCCGGCAAAATTTCTCGATTGTAAAATGAAAGTTTGTTGCTTCTCATGACATTTTTCCAAAATCACTCGCCTGACAAATGTCATTCGCGAAATTGCCGAGAAGCAACAAACTTGAATATTACAAGAGAGAAATTTTACCTGCTTAAATTTCATCTCGAGTGGTATTCGAAATGACTATTTCTCGAGAAAATGTGTCTGAAGATGGTCACATTGGGCTTGTATTGCGCTATTTGAGAAATAAGTATCCATCATAGATCAACTAAACGTTGTTTGTTTTCTCTATGGTGTTCATTCCCGAAGCTATCTATGAATTTGAGAAACGTCATGTTTTATCGATGAGAAACAAGTGTTGCTAAGGAAAATTCCTCACTAAAAATGAAATGAGTGGAATAGTCTGTCAAAAAATTTTCTGCCGAACATTCCTCGGACATTGATAAATGCCTCATAATTTTATAACCAATATCTCAAGCTCGTTGCTTGGTAACAACCCTCAGCCTTCGGCTTCGGGCTGTTACCAATGAACGAGCTTTCGATGGTCATAAAATTATCTCGTCTATTATCAAGGTCCTAGGGATATTACTACTGAAAACATGTCCAGGGATTCATCTTCGACAACAAAACATACCATAGCAATGTCATTTCATGCCCTCATCTCGATTTTTTTTTTAACCAGAGGTTCCCGTTAATAATCCTAGGAGTTGGTCGTTTCTTCCGATTACGTTCCTTCACCAATTTGCAACAATATTGAATAAGAAAGCAAAAAGCATTTATAAACATGGGACTGTTTTCAAGTATCATAATGGCTGAATTGAAAAAAAGAATTTAACTCATAAATGCCAACAGGATAATGATAAAAGAGGTGAATGAACTCGAAAGACGAACAGAAATGAAGGAATTGTTGTAGATACCAAACTAATTTTCTCCTACCTTGATGATATCGGTCGCTGCATAGAAGTTTTCGGTCGGAATGGCCACGTTTGGGGTTATGTTGGGTTTCTGGTAATTCTGAACCTCGTATGCGGGTGGCCTCGAAAGTGGGGGTGGTGGTGGAGCCAAATTATAGAACGAAGGCGAACTGAACTTCTGGTCCGGCTGATAACCATTCGTACGCGAATAGTCTGTAATAGAAATAAACGGGTTAAATTCACAATGGTGATTATGTACATATTATGAATGCAGCATCTAGCTTTAGTAGCTTTTCATTGTAAATAAAAACTTTTTGATTTTTTTTTATTTCCTTGCATCTGAGTTACTATCATCCATTTGTTTGCTTTGAGATCATCTATTAGTCGAACTGAAAATGGAACAAAATAGGGTAATTTATGCTTTGCTTGAAATACAGGATGTTCTTAAATTGGAGATACAAACCAAGAGGGGAGATTACTAGCATAATTTCAAGGAAAAAGGTCTACCAGGTGTACTGGGGAGTATTGACACGAAAATTATAGAAACAGATGGATAGGATGCACACCTGTTATCGCCCATAAAGTAGTTTGGATTTGTTTTTATACTATCTGGATTTTTATGATATTTTTGGTTTTTCTGAAAATTTCGAGAATCTCTCCAATTTTTTTCTCGAAATCGGTAGCCGATACGACAAAATTACAACAGACCATAAGGTTTAGTTTGAAGCAAAGCTTCTTCTTATAATTTTTCAAACTAACAGTGACGTCCAAAAAGCATGAAAACGAGGGGCTGTGTTATTTGACCCTGTGAATTTGTAATCCAAATTGACAAGTCACATGGCGTAAGCTATAACATGTAATATCTATACCAAATTTCGGTTCAATATGCTGTGAAGTGCAGATATACTATGAGAAAAAAAATGAATTTTAACACCCTATATCTCGAAAACGAAACTTTGGCGGTACCATGTTAGGGACTTTTTTTCTTAAAATTATGGAAGTAATATTTCCTCTTCGTTTATGCCTACAGTTTAGGAACAACCTGTATTCTGAGTGCAACAGAATTTTCATGCCTCTTGCAAGTAGATCCACCTTGTAAGCAGATTCGCATTCACGAATTAATTTTCGAGAGATTGATTTTTGAGAGATGTGGAAAAAGATGACATCAGCTGTCAAAGAAATCGTCCTTGATCCGTGATCTGTTGTTATTGAAATATGCGGGATATGAGTTTTTATATTATCGAAGAATAAGAAAGTTTGTATGGTTTGTGTTAACTTGTAGAAGTATGACACTCGTGATAAAAGAGCGGAGACAAAATAATAATTTTTTCATCAACCTCAACTTGAAGCATCAGAGTTACTGCATGTCAATTGAAATATTTTGTATTTTTATCGATAATTCGCTAGAACTGTATATGATTCTGGTTACGCGATTTGAACGAAATTTCAGAGGTTTCTGAATACGAAATTTCTTCATCGTAATGCAAAATTTCTTCCCTATAGAATTCCTAGTGTTGAAATGACCAGGAAAACAAAATACTGACAAGAAATTCCCAATATTTCTGTAGTAAAATATCTGCGATTATGGACGATTTCTTTGACATCTGTTGTCAAATATTTTAACGAGAGGGATTTAACGGGTGATTTTTTAGAGTGATAGAACTTTAAATTGAAATAACACACATTTGAATTGAGGTAATGTTAACGCCAAATCTTTCTTTCAATAAATCAATTGTTAAGGTAGCACCATGAGATGTAGTACCATCTTGTTGGAACCAAACACTTGTGGGTCGATACCAGACGAAACCGATAAATTTTGAAACGAATAATCATTGATCATCGTTCTGTAACGAGCACCAGTCACAGTTACATTAGCTCCAGAGCTAGTCGTAGTGGAAATATGCCGGAAATTATTTTCAAAACATAAATTATCTGTCAAATGAAAAAGAATTGGATTCAATCTTAATTCAAATGTGTTTCATTTCAATTTAGAGTTCTAGCACTCTAAAAAACACCCGATACTTACAAAATGGATGAAGTAGAGGTGGGAAGTAATATTAATTCCAAATGGCGTAGAATTTAGCAAATACTTGGTTGAAAAAGTTTTCAAACTGGAACTATAAGATAACAAAATTCTGTTCAGCTTTATCATGTCAGCGAATTCCCTCAGATGAATATGATTAAAATATTCAAAGCACTCGAAATGAGGGTCAACTAAAGATCCCTGCAATTTCGACCTCGTATCTCATCCCAGTCCCGAACATTCCGCGGAACTCCTTCACCAGAAACATATTCATTGAATTAATTCATCTCTTTCCAGTTTATTTTCATTCAAAAGCAGGGTCGACCAACAACCAGAACAAATTGAATAAAGCCATTGAGGTTAAATTGCCGGAAAAAGGTAATTCACCAACTAAATATGAAAACTTCAAACGATTTAAACTCGGGAGACTTGACTACTTTAATTTCCAGTGATGACGTGTTCGCACGAGCTTCCATTTCGGTATAGTCTAGGATTTTTCAGACTTCAGATGTAAAAGCTCATTCGAGGATTCAAAAGAGAGCATTACACTAACGACCATTTCTTCCTCGTCTCTGGATCAACCCGTATTTTGCCCTCGTTACATCCATTTGTTCCTCGACAGAGATTTCTGAATATGCGACGAATTTGAAAATATTTCATGCTGATAAAAGTATTCTTCAATTTCCTAAAATTCCTTTCATTACGTAGATATACTGCTCCACAAAAGACGTTCAGAAATTTGTTGACTTTTCAAGAGTGTTTTAGCCATTTTTTCAACTATGAGAAACCTTAAGGGGCCGTTATACTCTGGCCGAAGGCTACGGCACCGATTCTCCATTCAAAAGGTGCCTTTCATTTTCCAAGTTCACGCCCTCAATTTTTCACCTGAAAGGTTGACTTTTTTTAAATTGAAGTTAAAGAATGTCTTGAGAGCACTCCAATTTCTTCTTTTTGATAAAATTCTTTTTTCGCATGAAAAAACCGTCTACGGCACCAATTCTCCATTCAAAAAATGCCTTTCATTTTTCCAAGTTTACGCCCTCAATTTTCCACCTAAAAGCTTGATTTTTTCTTCAAATTAAATTTAAAAGATGTCTTGAGGGCACTCCAATTTCTTCTCTTTGAGAAAATTATTTTTTCGCATGAAAAATTCGGGTTGAATTTGAGAGTCTATGAAAATTGACTTCATAATCGTTTTTCGGCAGTTGTTCATCAATTTTTTCTCAGAAAATTCATTGGAGTGCCCTAGACAAATCAATTTTCCATATTAAAAAAAAATCTCATTCGGGAAGGCGATTAAATGAGGCAAAAAATGATGGAAATACTGAAAAGACTTCCAGAAACTATGAAATCGCAGAGAACTGTCTGAAATTCCAGGAGAATTAAAAAAAAGCTTTCCGGTGGAAAATTGAGGGCGTGAACTTGGAAAAATGAAAGGCCCTTTTTGAATGGAGAATCGGTGCCGCCGGCCACAGTATAACGGCCCCTTAATGTTTACTCGCGAGTCTAAATAATTCTCCTGCCCATTTCCTTATAAGTTTCACAGCTTCTGGTGAGAATTTATTTCAAGTATGTAGGTATTTTAGATCAAACTCAATTTACTCAAAAAAAATAAATTTTCAGAATTTGAATCCAATTGGATAGTATCAGAACGAAAATCAATAAAAGATCCAGAATTCTTTGATACGCAAACAACAAGAACTTGCCTGAAATTAAAAGAGATTTCAAACAAGGTGCAAATATACCTTTCAGATATAATAGAGTGAATACTAGATTTCCCATAAATGAACATTTGGTGGACAAGAATTAGCAACTTTCGAATCGGTCGAAAAATTCCTCAATTTTTGTGGAGCATTATATTTCCTTCATCGTACTGCTACGTGGACAATATTTATTTATTTCAAGGTAACTGACCTACAGAGTGTAACAGCCAAATGGAATAAATTCGATAACGAATAAATGAGGGGGTGTTAGGAAAAACGCTCGGACATGTCGCTATGTAATTTTGAATGCGCATATTTTTCAAGAAAATAAAATTATATAGGGTGTTCCATGCGACCGTGGCCAATACCAACTTTCTTATTTCAAATGCAACCCCCTGTATACTATTTATTTTTTGGATTCTTCAGAAAATTCTAGACATAGGGGAAGCCGGGGCAAATTGCAACTAAGTACTTAATTCATGTACAATGTCCTATACCCATCTTCAACTTTTTCGGAAATATTAAGTGTTTTCAGATTTTTTACAAATATAAACATTTTAAATGAAAATTATTTCATTTCACAAATTTGATACATTACACTCAATACTTATTTCCCATTTACCTCTTGATATGAAGAAAGTAAGCAAAAACCATTTCTGAGAAGAAATGTTGAGTAACGTTAGAAGACATTTCTACACCAGATTAGCATGTTGCCAAGACATTTTGAACATTTTCTACATTGACATTAATGTTTTTTTGTTTTTTTAATAATTAAGAAATAATCAGTAATACTTATTAGGTTTTAAGTGTAATGTACCGCATTTGTGAAATGAAATAATTTTTATTTAAAACGTTGATTTTTGCAATAAATCTGAAAACACTTATTACTTCCGAAAAAGTTGAAGATAGGTTTAGGACATTGTACATGAATTATGTCTAGAATTTCCTGAAGAATCCAAAAAATAAATAATATATAGGGGGTTGCATTCGAAATAAGAAAGTTGGTATTGGCCACGGTCACATAGAACACCCTATATAATATTATTTTCTTGAAAAATATGCGCATTTGAAATTACAAATCGACGTGTCCGAGCGTTTTTCCTAACACCCCCTGATTTGTTCGTTATCGAATTTATTCCATTCGGCTGTTACACTCTGCATGTTGTAGTTAGCGCAAAACCACGACATAAAGAATCGTTAACAAGAAAATTGAACCAAAATCAGACTTCAATCATGAAAAAATATATCAGGTCGAATATGAGAAGAGGTTATTCCATAATTTCAAGAAATAACATAACAGAAAAAATCGTAATTGGGGTCTCAACATTCACGAAGAACATCTTCCGATATTTAGCGCATTATGCGAAGAGGATGAAAGAAAAAACCGCGAAAGAAAAAGAAATATGAGCCCTGTTTGAGCACCATAATTTTTGCAACTATAACCGTTTATTCTCATCAATACTAACGAGGGTTTAAGTAAAAGAAAGAGAAAGCCTTCACGGGCTGAAATATTGCATTCCAGCTCCGAAGCTATAACGTAATATTCTTCGTAGTATACGGTTATTTATATCCACATAGACGGATAATTTATTAGATTTCAGGTGCAGTAATAAAGGGGAAGAAATCTCGGTTTTTCTCATTCTCACGTGAATAAAAGGGGGGTTACGCTCCCTATTTCCTTGCTGTGAGAGGAAAATACTCAATTTTTCCTGTTGAAAGGTGAATTTTCAACCAATTTCACCATTTATGTATACATAAATGATGTAATCGTTCGATATGGAATCTGGAATTGTATTAAATTCTGGTTTATTAAACAGCCGAATCTATTGCAACCATTCGAATTCAAATTGAATAAGCGATTTTTCAGAACTAGGGAAAAATACGCAAAAAAGGACATATTTATGGTTTTATTTCAGAGGCATAACTTGTTAGTAGTGAATCAAAGTTATGCCATTTTCTACATTCTATGATCTTTGTTTGGCCCTAAATGAAATCTCATCAACATTTATGAAATGATGGTAACAAATAATTAAATATTCTTAGTTAAAGTGGGATAAACAAAAATTCATTTTGTCTGTATGCTGTGGATAAAATGACATACAGGCAATGGTAGTTTTGTTACTGACGAAGATGACGAAACGCTTGGTTCCTCTAGGAACATAAGCACAAGATGCGTGAACCCACTGCAAGCAATTTATGCATCGTACCCAATCTTCTTTAGGCTTAGATTGGGAAAAATGGTCATAACAATAGATATATGAAGTTATGAACAGTCATCTTCATCATCTACTTGGAACATTTTATTCTACATTGTCTTCTTCGAATAATGCCTCGAAAACTTTATGTCTCCTTTTTTTGGATGAAGTATGGGTTCATTTTTTGATTCGCCTGAATATTTTGCAGAGTTCTGTCTTCACAAAATCCCTTAAAATCATGAAAGCGATGTAATACATCTAGAACCTACATACCTGTGTAATCAGCGCTTTTACTGTTCTTCATGATATCCTTCTTGAGCAAACATCCATATTCAGTCTTTGTGTTTGGCAGTAGTTTATAAGGTTCATGGTACACCGAGGAGGTTTCACTATCAGACTCTTCAGCATTGTATGCCTTCGATTTCTTGGACTTCTTAGATTCTTCGCCAGTTAGCGTATTCGACTTGCTCTTTATCGACAGCCTTGACCTCGACAAACCATTGCTGATGATAGGCGTCGACTTATGCTTCAAGTCTTTCATGTTTATGGTCACTCCTGGTTTTGTACTGCTAGACACGAGAGCAGTGTGTTTGTGCAGGAGGGCAACCTTTTTTCTGCCCCTTCTTATCATCAGGAACACTGTGCAAGCTAAAAGAAGGACGACCATGGCCAATACTCCGGTGATGAGACCAATGTAAGCTTGGGCGCTGCTGGTAGGACTGGTGGCAGGTGTGATTGTGTGCTTGGTTTCTTCTTTGGCGGAAGAGTTAGGCGATGTTGTGGCTGAAGGTTCTCCTGGTTGAACTAAATACTTTCCGAGTAGATCTTCTGTTAGGTTGTTCGACACACGAGCTGAAAACAAAGAATGAATCTTAAATCGACGAAAAGCTGTATTGAAAAAATCGAGTTTATCGAATTTGTAGTCTGTAATTCAAAATCCAACGTAGTAGGCGATAGAACACGGACATCGAATTAGTGTCCAAAGATGCGCAAAAGCTTAAGGATCGACTGGAAAAAAGAATATTGAACTTCGATGACTGAACACATCTTATGTTGAACGTTTCCGAAGTTATGACTTTTTCTGTGGAACTACGCACGACGCTATTTCGACACATAAATTGACATAGGTCAAAAACTAATAATGCACAAGAGACAAATGAAAATTACGAAACATCTTGTGGAAATGAAAACTTATCCAGACTCCTTGTGTCACGTTCCAATTCCAAGACACAGAAACGTATTTATCCAGAATGCATGAAAACTATACTACAATTTATCCTAAAATCTGCAGTTCTTCCTCCATTGAGAAACTTTTTGTGTATTTGAATACAATATATTCTGGAGACATAATATAATGGAGTCGGAAAATTAGGCCAACTATTGATTTTTTTTCTCATTGAAAATAATCTAGTATTATGCGGCATTGCCGGATGTAGTACCCCTTCACGGCTCGAATCGGAGAAGGCTGTGCCGTCGTTCCTCGTAGCGAGCAGACAACAAGCAACGCAGTTGGAAATTTAATTACAGACTTCTGTTTCACAGACTACTGCTCATAGCAAGGGGGTAGGTGCCGTAAACAGCTCTTGATTGATATCTCATTATAGCCATAGAATTCAGTACAATGCACAGAATAATTCAATTTCGTATAATCGAATCGACACTAATAAATAGGTCGAAGTGGTTTCAAACATGTCACGGGCAGATTCTCCTCCCGTAATATGTTCGTAAATAACTGGAACGGCACTCGAAAGTGAAGCAGTTACTTGTTCGGGACGAACGAGGACTCAAAAATCCAATCTCGACCACTTCTGAGCTTTATATTCTGAAGAACTCCCATTATCATGACTGTAGTGCATTAGTGCACCAGATTCACAGTCGAGTAGAATCGCAATTGGGGCATGTAATGAAATTTTAACCAATTGGGTCGTTGATTTTATGTTAGCTGAAGGTAGGGACGATACCTGTTCGTGGAATTTCAACTGCGGTTTTAGAGAATTGCAGCCTATGCGAATTCAGGGTAGGTCAGGTAGATAAATTTTCAGAAACTAAGAAATTTTGTATTTTTCATTTAAAGAAGTATTTTGGTCATCTAGAAATGGCAATTGGAGAAAAATCACTGATTGTTCGATAAATTGACATTGGTGGCCAAACAATAATTCCGAATAACTGAAGACAATTTCAGCGGCTCACAAAAAAAAATTGATATACCCAGAATTCATACTGGGTGATCCATAATTATAGATGATTTGAGATGTTTGTTTAATTTTTTCAGAACATATCATCATGGACTTCAGAGAATACAGGATGATTCAGTCATGAAATAAACTGTCAACCTCACGACAATACCCAAAAACCACTTTTTTTTTCATCACCCACTATTTCAAGATCAACTCCGTTGAGGTGGGAGTTTTCTTTCACCACTGTACTTGATAGAAAAACATCAATACGGCTGAGAGTTTTTATCCTCTTCCTATGACCAGATTTTTTCTGGAATAAGAATAGAATAACATCAATAAATAATTTTCATATTACATAAAAAAAATCAGGTCATAGGAAGTGGATAAAAACTCTCAGTCGTATTGATGTTTTTATATCAAGTACCGTGGTGAAAGAAAACTCTCACCTCAACGGATTGATCTTGAAACGGAGGGTGATAAAAAATGGTTTCCACTTAACCTTAATTGTGAATAGTTTCTATAATAATGGATCACCCAGTATGAATTCTGGATATTTCCGGATTATTCGATGTAACAACAACATATCTAGTGTGAAGTGTAATTTTTCATTTTCCAAACGTTTTCGCTCTGGAAAGGACATATTTCATACTTTCAAAATCGGGTATGCATTCAATTATGGATAACCCTGTATTCGTAACGATTTTCGGCATATTTCTCCATATGGTTCCTGCCTGGGGATGGAATGAAATGTTTCTTGAGAAAAATTGAAGTTCATTCGATTTTGTTTCGAGATACGCGCGTAGTAAAAGTGGGTAATTCTCAACTTTAACGCCCTGTATCTCAAAAACTAGTAATATGATTGACTTGGCACCATGGACAATTTTGTTCAGTAGGTCGAGTACTACATTATACCAAAAAATAAGAACACTTGACGGAGCGCCCTTTGCCATAAGAAAAGTGCACCGTTCCTCCATTGAAATAAATGTGGCATTGTAGATGTAAATAAAAAATGATTTATTTTTGAAAACTTTATCACCCTGTATCTCAGAAGGAGAGACGTTTAGGACATATTTTCATATGAAGTTTTTTTCTTGAAATGGGCCCAAATAAATATTGACATTCAATTAGGAAACACCCTATATGTAAAGTTACCAAAAATAGTAATTTACGCAACAAATCCGGAAAATAGGTTTTTTTTTGGACGAATAGACAAAAATGTGAGTCCAAAAAACTATTTTCGGGCGTGTTGCGTTCAATATTATTTCGGAAAACGTGTAGAATTACAAATCAATGAGACGACACATTTCTTTTTTACATATTTTGATTCATATTTTAATTAAACAGAATAAAACTGTCATCCGTTATTTCGTTGCTTTTATGAAGATCATAACAATGACAACAACGATGTGATTTTCTCCGGCCTAGTCCGGAAAGTACGTACTTCCCATCTAGGCCGGAAAATGTTACTTTCTCAAAGAAAAAGCCACTCTCCGGACGGTTGCCGAAAAATGTATTCATTTCATTTTTCACACGCCAAATATGACAATCATGCGTCAAAGTGATGAGTTGACATAATTTATAAATTATGAATGATTTTATCCACTGTGAATTCTATTAGAAAGAAAGATTTTAGCGGAATTGAACCTGCACGGTGTGTAACTTTTTCCGGAATTTCAAAAAATTGTCTGCATGCCGCTAAAATCTTTCTTTATAATTTATAAATTTTGAAATGAAGCAACGAGTCATTTCATCTGGGTTGAATCAATTTTGAGCTCGGGATGTCAAAGTTTGAATATTTCCAAATAGAAAGCGAACCGACATTTCCTTTATGAGTGCCAAACAAAAGCCAGAGAGTTACATTGTTTTATATTATGCACAACCAATGAAAACTCAAATTTAATCCGAAATTCGTGTCTGAATTTGAATCCATATTCATCGCTGAATCAACCGGCAGAACATCCGCGTTCACCAATAAGGAATACGAGCACGAGAAATACTTCAAACTCCCCACAATTCTCACCGTTTTTTCACAGTACGCGAAAAGGCGGACATTATCCGCCTCGTCGGAATCGTCAAATCGGCGTCGATTGCTAATCTCTCCTAAGTGCGCTTTTCAGACCGCAGACGTAATTCTGAATGGCTCATTAAGCCTCGAATTGTTTGTGCAACGTGGAAATTGTATTGTGGAGACAGCGACGACTCTGTGGTGGTGCCTCTGATTTGCATATAGAACACGAAATCTGGGACATATCGGTTTTCCGCTATGACGTTTTGAGCTCTTCTTGAGGTTGCTGCCATTGTCGCCCTTAAGCTGTGATAGCTGGAGGGCAGTTTTGGGTGAAAAACCCCGGGGAGATGAGATAGCCTATTTCCATAAATCGACACTTATTGTGGTTTTTGACTGTTTATTTAGTTGAATGGAAATCGAATTCATCATTGATTCATACATTTAATTGATCAATTCAAAGTTGATTATCTTATGTCCCATAACAATGAGACTGCGAACATTTGGTTTTCAAGTTGAAGAATTTTGAATTTTAAAATTTTTTTTTTCATAGTATCTGCACATCGCAAGATCAATCATCGAATGAATTTGGCATAGATATCAATTTGATGTGTCTGATATTTCCATGAAATCATTCACCACAGCTCACTAACTAGATTTTCATGACGACTTTGATTTTTCTGAGAATTTCGAGAGCATCGTTCTTTTTTTCGAAATCAGTAGCAGGTACGACAAGACTACCAGAGACCACAAATTATCGTGTAACAACAAAGCTTCTTTTTACAAGTTTTCATACTACCTTAAAAAAGTTCTGGAGTAAAATAGGCGGCAGTGTTCCAGAGAAAATATCACCCTTTAGATTTGCAATGAAAATTTCATGTCACATGGAGTAAACTCTTAATTGTAATATCTATGCCGAATTTCAGTTGAATATCTTGAGAAACGCAGATTCTATGAGAAAAAAGCTTGAAAATAACTCAAATTTGAATTTCGAAAACGTGACGTTCGCGTTCCAATGTTTATGTGGTTTTGTTCTAAAAATTATGAAATGAATCACCTCTTCTTTTGAACCTCTAATTTAGTTGAAGCCTATACAGGGTGAGTCTTTGACTTGTACATAGATTTTAACTGTAGATTCGTGAGGCCAATAGAAACCTTTTTTCATTTTCCATTTTTTCGAATTCGGCTCTGTTGAAAAGATATAGCCATTGGAAAAAAATTGGGCTTATCACGTACCTGATACAATTCTCTGGAATTGATTCAAAGTTCATATTTCTCGATTGAAATTGAGTTTATACATTTAGGGAATACTCAAGTACTATCCTTATTGGAACAAAAATGTTGTAAACACGATAATTTCAACAGAAACCACTTCGCCGCGAAATTTTACGACGCATGCGTATAGCGAAAACCGTTGGAGGCGCTGCCAACTATAAACAAAGTAAATAGTAAATATTAAAAATTTATTGAATTATTGTAATAATTTGATTATTATATGAAGCGAATTAATATAATATCAAACGTGTAGTGTCGAGTTTATAAAATTCCAAGAGGATATTGTTTAGATAGAAACATCACCACAGATCATCAGGTATAATAATATTTTTCATTAGTTTCAATTTGTATCGAGATTCATCATTCATATCTGAATTATGTATTTCATCGACATTTAACTTCAATATGGACCGGTAACAATGAATTTTCAATAGGAACTGTGCGTAATAAATGCTCCTTGTTATTCAATTTCATCTCCCACATTTGTGGGAGTTTATTATTAAAATATCTCTACATCAATGTTTTCTATCATTTGAATTTAAGTCTTGACAAAGTTGAAAAATCTTCTGACAACATTGTAAACTCGTTTAACAACCAGAGAAGGAATAATATTCGATGATATTCAAGTCAGAGACGTATTTAGATCATTCTTGAAATTAATGATGTTTTCGTCAAATTTTTCCGGGTAAAATTGGATATAACTCGAAAACGACGCGTTTTATTGAAAAAACATAAAAATACTTTTAATTCCTCAAATGATTGATTCTTTCGAAAATATGAACTTTTTGAACTGGTTTTAGGTGTTTTTTCGTGTATTGATGAGTCGACTACCCTGTAACTTATATACAAGGAGAGATATTGAATAAGTTCCGTTCGAGGAATATGCACCATGAATAGAGTAACCAATGAACCAAAATTCAGTTCATTTGAAATAACGGTTTCGAAGATATGGACAATGAAGTGTTTTTTTCATGGATTTTCGACACCCTGTATCTTTCAAACGAAACCGAATTTTGAAAAATGGTATGGAAAGAAAGTGATTCGTTTGATGAGAGGAATCTACAGTGGAGATATATGTACAAGTCAAAGACTTACCCTGTATACAAGACTCACAAAATCAAAAACATGGTCATAAGAAAAGTTGAACATGTCTGAAATTAAGCTTCAAAGCAAATTTAGACAATTATAACAAGAGAGTACTAAAATGAGTCAGCTGAAGAACATTGATTGAGAACATTGCAGGAAAATCCATCTATGTATGTGACCTACGCTTAAACAAGGATACACAAAAGAGCACATGTCACTGCCATCGGAGATGAAATGCATGCCACTACAGAAGCGTATGCAGACCTTCCAGATTCTCAAGCGAATACCATGCATTTTTTCATGAAAAAAACAAAAGTTTTATGTATTTGTTCTAAACATTATTATTAATATAATATTATTCAATGATTTTTACTGTCATATATCGAATCTCATTTCTTTTCATATAAACAACTATAACTGAATGTGATACATTCAGCATGTTGGTTTCAGTGTTGTGAAATAAATAACTAAAATCGAATTCTGTATTGAATGTGACTTAATGCAAATTTTGTGGAACACTTGTTTTCATAATAATGCACGTATAAACTGGAAGACAAAAACGTAAGAGCTTAGTTTGATTCGGTATTGACTGGATGTGAATTCTCGCTCACTTTGTTCAATAAACAAACAACAATAGGAAATTTCCACTATTCGAAACTTCGATAGTTTTTCAAAATGCATCAGGTCGAGTGTGAAAAACTGACTAATGAATCTTATTTAAAAATAAATACATAATAAATCAGTCTCAAATTCAAGAAAATTAGCAAACCTTTCCGATTATGTTCTTCAAAATAGACTCAAGGACCTTTTCAAAACAGAATTCAATGAAAGCGAAACACAACTCTGGATTGAAAGGTTTCGAATTCAAATTGAAAAACGCTGATCGAACCTTACATTATGCCGCGTCCAGCAAATTACAGATGATTTGATCAAACAAAAAGAAAACCCTAGTTATTGGTTCGATTATCCGAATCATAGGTAGGTAATCGTTCTTCGAGAAGAAAGATAGAGTTGCAGATCTCATTTTCAGGATTAACCGCAACAGTGTGCCCCAGCAGAGCTACATCAGAACCAACACTAAATCAAATTATCATCTTACACCTCGTTGTGCAGCATTCCATCTGGAATAATATTATGAATAATACCCACCAAACATAACGCGATCAATAGTTCAACAGTTCAGGTAAAGCGTAGAGCCCGTTTCGATATTGTTTCAGCACACAGAAAGTTGTTGGGCAGTCGATGCTCTGTATTCAGTTAGCCCGAGGCACTTTCAGTTTTCAGCCTGTGTATGCAATTCCAACCGAGCAGAACAAACATGTTTCTGCTCAAAGAGCCGACTGAATTAATGGCAAATAATAAACAACCAGAATGAAAAGATAATAGAGCAGTATTAGTTGATCTAGTTTGTTCCCGACGCATAAAGAAAATGTTAATTTCATAGATACCGCAAAGGTGAATTCATTCCGGAAAACTGTAATTAGGAATTATCGATTCCTGTATGAATACGCTGGAATTAATTAGTTTTGGAGATGCTGAACAAGGAAAAAGGAGCAATTTGTTGAGGCCGACAATTTGAGACTGTATTCCGCTGCTAATTGAAGAATAACGTTGCAGTTTCATAAACAGATTTCTAATTAGAAACAACTGAAATGTTTTCTCTGGATGATTCCAGTGTTTCGTTTCTATTTAATTACAAAGTTTTTTTTCAGGATTCAGTTCACCATAATCATTATGCCCAAAAAATCAAAATGAGCAGCTTTCAAAATACATAGTTTGAAATCGTGATGTATGTACCCAAATTTAGAGATACAAATAATTCATTTAATTATCACAAATAGCTGAGAGTTCGTATATGCTAGTGATGACTTGTCCGTCTCCTATGTTCATGTTCTGAATGCTCTATATAATTTACTACCAACTGATTGTTGTGAACTTGATTCATATTTGCTACATGAAATTTAATACGACGTAAAGCCGGGGGTTTTGCTTTGGGGAACCGACCAACTGTAGGTTACCTGTTTTCACCTCATTATTTTCCATCCATTATTCTACTGATCTGAATTATCCCGAAGCTGAATTATGACACCATGACATAGAGTCTTACAAGGGCAGATATAGCTTTTTTTATAAGGGGGGGTAATATCGATTGAAAATCAGGTTCACAATGTGTGAACTTCTTTATGTGCACCACATTGTGTAACTTTTTCGTCTTTTTCCAAGGACTCTGATACTCATGGGGAGGGGGTTATTACCCCCCTCCCCCCGTAAATCCGCCCTTGGAGTCTTACCAAAAGATTAGACGATCCCAAAGACAGGCCAGTAATATTAGGTATCACAAAATCTCCTTTAGTATAAAAGAATCTTAAAGTTACAGGGGTGGTTTTGACTTTTTATTTTTCTATTGAAATTATGCTCAAGCTCATTTACTTGGGTAATTACAACTGAAAAACATATTTCCAGAGAATTTTACTTGTCGTTTCTTATAAATGACAATCTGCCATCCATGTTCATGTTTCGAATGTTCTATATAATTTTCTACCAATTGATTGTTATTTCATCAAACTGAGAAGCCGAGGATTTTTACTTTCCGAAACCGACCGACTTTTGGTTCCTCCTTCGTTTTCTCTCTTGCAAGATCTCATTCCTCCATGGATGTGGTTTCAGCAGAAGTAGCAAGATAGCTTGGTGAAAACTTGGAAAAAACTAAAATTGCATTGACGAAACGATTGATGGTACGGTAGATGTCACTTTTGAAGCTGTTATTTTTTGACATTTGAAAGTAGAAACAACGCCATAAATAAAAATGGAACGATACACGCTTCAAAAACGCATTGAAATTCTTAAGATTTACAATAAAAATAGTGAAAATTTGGCAGAGACGGTTCGTAAAACTCGAAAATTTTTGGGTCATCGTGAAGCACCTTGTCCAACCTCAATAAAGAAATTCGTTGAAAATTTTGAGCTGTTGGGACAAGTTAGTGATGTGACGAACGAAACCGGTGCACGTCGCTCAAGAACAGCCGAGAATATTGCTGTTGTAGCCGAAAGTGTTGAAGAAAACCCAGGTTTGTCCATTTCTCGTCGTTCTCGGAATTAGGAATTCCACGAACGTCATTACACTGCATTTTGCATAAAGAGTTGGGTCTAGAGACTTATAAAGTTCAGTTACGAAAACTCGAGCAGGCTGATCATCAACAAAGTCCTGTCTTTGCTGATCGGGTCCTTGAAACGCATGAAAATGATTAGAAATTCCATCCAAAAATCATCTTGAGTGATGAAGCCCATTTCTACCTCGTTGACTCCGTCAACAAGCAGAATTGTCGCATATGGGGCTCGGAAAATCCAATAGTGATTGTTGAAAAGCCTCTCTATACTCCACGTGTGACTGTTTGGTGCGGTTTATGGTCCGGCGGGGTCATTGGCCATTACTTTTTCGAGAATGAGGCTGGAGCAACAGTTACGGTGAATGGATTGCGCCATCGAGAGATGATTAATGCTTTTTATGGCCGGAATTGGATGGTATTGATCTGGACAACGTTTTCCTTCAACACGACGGAGCAACGTGCCACACAAGTAACGAAAAAATTTATCTTTTGCGGCCACTGAGATCTTGTGAGTTAACACCTTGCGAATTTTTCCTTTGGCGCCATACCTTCCTCTTTATAACGAAACAAGCAGGCCGTCCCAGCTTCGCCCGGGAAGAAATTTGTTTCACGCGGCGGTTTCATCTTCAACACTTCAACCTGTCATATCTTTTGATGTATTCGTTGTAATTGTATGATGTGAGGGGCAATTTCGTTCTAAATTAAATACTGGGGATGAATAACGTATAAGGTTGGATGAGGATCAATACCCAATTCATAAAAACTCACTCCCAAATAGTGCATAATTTTGGAAAACATCTGATTACCATAAACTGGTAATAGCAAGTCAATCTTGAGAGAAAGATATATGCTATCTCGGACTTTTTTGTAGAACTATTTAAGAGGTACATTTCTGTCATACATTGTATCCACGTAAGTCTTACGGTTTTTGCAGCGCACCTGAAAATAGCTGATTATGGCTGATTTTTTTGTAATTATTGAAGTTATATTAGGTATCCTTAACTTTTTCGGGTGAAAAGTATAGCCTATGTCCCTCAGGGATAATGTAGCTTTCTGAGGGTGAAAGAATTCAAGAAATCGGTCCAGTAATTTTTGTATCAAACACAAAAAAATACAAATCTTTCCCCTTTATAATATTAGTATAGATAGATAAACATCAGATCATTCATCTTAAAAAATGGCATTTTTCATAAAATGTCAAAATAACACCTCTTTTCAATTACTTATGACCTAATTTTTGTCCATACTCTAAGCACCTATCAGGAAAATGCCCATATTCCTTCGAAAACACAAAAACTTTACGAACTGAAAAAACCACTAGAAAAAAAGGTCATAACCAACACTGCCTAAACGTGCCATCAATCTCAGAAAGCTCCCATGACCTTCAGTTCGCCACAGAACGTATTCGAAGTAGAAATTCTTATTGGCATAAACCAGTGCCCAGACACAATATCGGATTCTCATATATCACTGCCGATATACCGAATGTTCGGCTATGAGAATATTTTTATTTATGTGCATACTCTAACGACCAATATTCTGATTTATGGGCGGTCGAAACGTTGCCAGGCATCCCCGGAATCTTTGCTGCATGTCGATTTTGTATTTTGTCGACGGCTGAACGTGTAGAACTGGACAAAGAACGCGCCAGCTCAGCTATGACATATTGGGGGCTATTGTTTCGAAGCTCACTAGCCCCGATGATGTTCGGTGAATCGGTTTCGGTCCAAACGTTGGCGTTGGGACAACATCACTCGGAAATTCTAGGCGTTCAGATTATACACCTACGACATGAATTGAACGCTAGAATTTCAGCGTCCCCTCCGTTTATATTCACAGGCACTGAGCTCAATTTCAATGAACCCTTATATGTCACAGTTAAATCGGTTCCAGCCTGATCATAGTGTAGAAAACGAGCAAAAACAAAAACTCCCAGTACAGCACGAATCAAATACGAAATATCGGAATGAACCGATATCAACTACGTTCTTAACTTAGTTGACAATCATCAATTCAATCTATCCCATTCTCTCAAATTCCAGAGTTTCCGCAATATCGTAGTTTTCAGGAAATTGAAACTTGAGATAGTAGGAATATGATTTCACTGATACCAATGAGAAAACAATCGATTTTTTCATGTCTATGGCCACCTCAAACAAAAAGTTGTAGACTCTATTTGAAATATTCGAGAGGAAAATGTGTAAATCCACATGTGGGGATAAATATAATAGGAGAAATTCCAAGCTTGATTGCAGCATGGCTTGGAAAAGACATGTATAAGATCTACACAGGTCACTGTTTCAGGAGAAGCTCTGAACTCTTCTGGTCAATGCAGGGGGCAACATTACATCGATAAAACGTCTCGTTGGCTGGAAATCTGCCTCCGTAGCAGATGCATATACAGGGTGAGTCTTTGACTTGTACATATATTTTAACTGTAGATTCCTCTCATCAAACGTAACACTTTTTTCCTTTACCATTTTTCAAAATTCGGTTTGGTTTCGAAGATACAGGGTGTCGGAAATCCATGAAAAAACCCTTTTCTGTTTATATCTTTGGAACCCGGGAACCGTTATTTCGAATGAACTGAATTTTGGTTGAGTTTTTACTCTATTCACAGTCGGATATAGGGGCTATTTGGGTGACAGTCGACTAAATAGTTGGGTGTAACTGAATAAGTGTAAAACATTTAAGGAGGTGATTCCTCATCGAAAAAAAGATAGGATCTTTCATATAAAGAAACTTCATTGGAGCATCCCTTGTTAAGATACAGCCCCTTAAAGGGGGTACATAAAATTTGTATAACAATTTTTTTCACAAGCACTGAAAAAGTTACAATATTGAAATTAACCTGACGTTTTGTACTACCAAAAAGACACTTAGCCAGTAATTTATTTGGTTTACCCCATGGTATTTTAGCATTTATGACGATGTATCTCTGTAGTTGTTCGTAAAATAATGTTTTGCTGCTTACTGGTTTATTTTGGGCAAAAAACCCAGGAGACATTTTTTGTTTAGAATGAAACAGGCTATCGGAAATAAATTTTTAAATGGTAAACAAATAATAAGACAAAAAGTTACATTGGAAATAAATTTTAGGGGTTGCGTTTTTCACCCCTTACAACCATGGGGTAAACCAAATAAATTACTGGCTAAGTGTCTTTTTGGTAGTACAAAACGTCAGGTTAATTTCAATACAACTTTTTCAGTGCTTGTGAAAAAAATTGTTATACAAATTTTATGTACCCCCTTTAAGGGGCTGTATCTTAACAAGGGATGCTCCAATGAAGTTTCTTTATATGAAAGATCCTATCTTTTTTTCGATGAGGAATCACCTCCTTAAATGTTTTACACTTATTCAGTTACACCCTGTATAGATCTATTTATAGTGCATATTCCTCAATCAAAACCTATTCAATATCTCTACTAGTATAAAAGTTACAGGGTAGTCGACTCATCAATAAACGCTAAAACACCAAAAAACCACTTTAAAAAGATAAACGGTTCAAAAATCAATCATTCCAGAAACTCAAAGTATTCCTACGTTTTTTAAATAAAACGCGTTGTTTCCTAGTTATTTCCAATTTTACATGGAGAAATTTGACGAAAAAATCATTAATTTCAAGAATAATCTGAATGCGTCTCTGAATTAAATATCATCAAATATTATTCCTTCTCTGGTCTTTAAACGAGTTTACAATGTTGTCACAATATTTATCAACTTTGTCGAGATATTTTGATAATAAAATCCCACAAATGAGGGAGATAAAATTGAACACCAAATAGGATTTAACACGCACAGTTTCTATTGAAAATTCATAGTTACCTGTCCATATTGAAGTTAAATGTCGATGAAATACAAAATGCGGATATGAAAGATGAATCTCGAAACAAACTACTTACCAAATTGAAATTAATGAAAAGTAAAATGATACCTTATAATCTGTGTCGATGTTTCTATCTAAACCAGTGTTTTTCAACCTTTTTCTTGATGCGACCCCCCTGGTATGAGAAAATATTTCGCGACCCCCCGACCCTTCGCTTTTTTATCATGTATGGTTGTGTATGTTACAGTGTTACAAATATTCATTCCACACATACACTCAAAGACCAAAAATGGCTAATGGAAAAAAATTCATAACTCAGTGAAATGAGATGGTATTGCAATCAGATTTAGATTTGAGCTTGATGGGTTGATAAAAAATTGAATCCTCTTTCATTTGAAGACTTTCAAGACTCAGGGAGGGAGGTATGGGGGTTCTTGGGGGTGGTTTCTGACAAGGCCGTGCCCAGATTTTTGTTTCGGGGGGGGTCTCAATAAAAAAGACCTGCTAATTCAAATTTAATTAATTACCATTTGGAATGTTTGCCGATTTTATCTAGTGTTAATCCATTTCATTTCGGGGGGGGAATCCGGAACCCCCGCCCCCCCCCCCCCCCTGGGCACGGACTTGGTTTCTGACGAAAATCATAACTCCACGAAATGGGAGTGTTTCTCGATTGGTTTCGAATAATTATGTGTTTCTTCAAGGCCGAATGCAATACCCCCCATAGTTTTTCTTAGCCCTCAGGTTTGGAGATTTGGGGGGTTGTTTATGAAAGATGATGAAAAAAATTCATATCTCGGAGAAATGGAAGTGTTCCTCGTTCAGATTCGAATATGCGTTTCTTGAATGCCGAAAGAATGAAATACAATAAACCCTATAGTTTGTTAGCTCCCAGGTTTGGAGATTTGGGGGTTATTTAATAAAAAATGATGAAAAAAAATTCATATCTCGACGAAATGAGAGTGTTCCACGATCAGATTCGAATATGCGTGTCTTGAATGACGAAAAAATGAAAAACAATAAACCCCATAGTTTGTTAGCCCCCAAGTTTCTACATTCGGGGGGTTGTTTATGAAAAATGACGAAAAAAATTAATATCTCGGTGAAATGAGATTGTTCCACGATCAGATTCGACTATGTGTTTCTTCAATGCCGAAAGAATGAAATACAAAAGACCCCATAGTTTGTTAGCCCCCAGGTTTGGAGATTTGGAGGGTTGTTTATGAAAAATGGTAAAGAAAATTCATATGTCGAAAAAATGAAAGTGTTCCACGATCTGATTCGAATATGTGTTTCTTGAATGCCGAAGGAATGAAATACTATAAACCCTATAGTTTGTTAGTCCCCAGGTTTGGGGGGTTGTTCATGCAAAATTATGAAAACAATTAATATCTCGACGTAATGAAAGTGTTCCACAATCATATTCGAATATGTGTTTCTTGAATGTCGAAAGAATGAAATACAATAAACCCCATCGTTTTTTAGCCACCCGGTTTGGAGAATTAGGGGGTTGTTCATGAAAAATGATGAAGAAAATTCATATCTCGACGAAATGAGAGTGTTTCACGATCAGATTCGAATAGGTATGTGTTTCTTGAATGCCGAAAGAATGAAATACAAAAGATCCCATAGTTTGTTAGATAGGTTTGGAGATTTAGGGGGTTATTTCTGAAGAATTATGAAAAAAAAATCATATCTCGGAAAAATGAGAGTGCTAAATGAGAGAAGAATTGTGTCATTTGATTAATCCGAAACAAGCACAACCTTCTCTTACTAAAGTTCTCCCGACTTCTGGCGACCCCCCTACAGAAGCTTCGCGACCCCCCAGTGGGTCGCGACCCACAGGTTGAAAAACACTGATCTAAACAATATCCTCTTGGAATTTTATAAACTCCACACGGTTGAGATTATATTAATTCACTTCACATAATAATCACATTAGGACAATAATTCACTGAATGTATTCAGAACTTCACATAATGTTAACAGTTTGTTCAGAGACTCTGGTTTGTTATTGTTTATAGTTGGCGTCCAGATAACCAATCTTTCGGTTTTCGCTCTACGCATGCGTGGTAAAATTTGGCAGCAAAGTCGATTTATGATGGAAACGGCAGAATTCATAGATATTTATACAACGGTACACAAGTGTATCGTGATTTATACTATGTTTTTTAACAAATCCTTAATCTCAATGAAAATGATACCTTATAATCTGTGTCGATGTTTCTATCTAAACAATATCCTCTTGGAATTTTATAAACTCCACACGGTTGAGATTATATTAATTCACTTCACATAATAATCACATTAGGACAATAATTCACTGAATGTATTCAGAACTTCACATAATGTTAACAGTTTGTTCAGAGACTCTGGTTTGTTATTGTTTATAGTTGGCGTCCAGATAACCAATCTTTCGGTTTTCGCTCTACGCATGCGTGGTAAAATTTGGCGGCAAAGTCGATTTATGATGGAAACGGCAGAATTCATAGATATTTATACAACGGTACACAAGTGTATCGTGATTTATACTATGTTTTTTAACAAATCCTTAATCTCAATGAAAATATCAGCAAGCTGACAACATCTTCTTGAAATTTCTGTGCAAACATTCACAGAATCGATACGAATGAGATCAGTTTAGGTTGTTTAATAATAAATTCTGATGATCTGAATGAAAAGTCTTCCTTCATAATATTGTTTGGGAATTTCGAGGAAAATATGAATAAGTTATTAGTGTTTACAAACTAATCTGCAGAAAAATCGAAGAAGCAACTCATTTTGGTGTGAGAAATGTGGCATTTTAGTTGCAGATATAATCCGATGAAACTAACTGTTTTTGTTGAAATTATCGTGTTTGCAACATTTTTATTCCAATAAGGTTAGTACTTGCGTATTTCCTAGATGTATCAACTCGATTTCTATCGAGAAATATGAACTTCGCATCAATTCCAGAAGATCATTTCAGAGACGTAGTCAGTCCAATTTTTTTTTAAATGCAGTTCGAGTTCGGAAAAATGGAAAACGAAAAAAGGTTTCTTTTGATCTCAAGAATCGTCAGTTGAAATATATGTACAAGTCAAAGACTCACCCAGTTAGAAGAGAGTTTGAATAATAAAATTGAGATTCCAAACAACCTATTGAATTGTTCATCTACTCCCAAAAAATATCTGATAACACTGTGGAATCAACTCTTCACGAAATATCTAACGATGCTGCCCAGCAGCAACCTGGAACATCTTCGAGAATTTATATTGGAAGTAATTGTTCATACTTATCAATTATTGTTCCAATAAATGAAAATGTTTATTTTAGTAACAATTGATAGGAAGTTCAAACAATTACTTCCAAAACATTTATTCCTGAAGATGTTCCATGCTGTTTTGATAAAAAACGTTAAATAATACTTGTTGATTCGAGAATTATTTAGCGTCAATAATTGGCTCTGTAAAAATTAATCATCCAAAAATTTATATTTCATGTTTCTTGTATGAATTATTCTTCTTTTCTTTTCGGTCGAAAAAGGTAATCATTTACGCATCCATAGTGATGAAGGAAAGTCAAGTTTTTTTGAAAATTGTCAATATTCACTCCAATCCTTCTGAGCCAATATTTTTAATGAAAATTTGAACTTTGCAATATCGGATTTTTTGAAGAATTGCCTTGTGATACACTTTGCAAACGGCACTCTTCAACCGGTTGAAGCTTTCTACCTCATAGATGAATAGTGCCTGGAAGCTCCCACATTTTCGTTCATTTGATATTCATGACTATAATTGAGTACGCATATTGAGCTGATGTTAAATGCCCTGTATTGTCTTATCCATCTGGTAGCTCAGGAATCGAATCACAGCACTATACGATAGATATTCCGGGGGTACTAGTTAGTAACATAATTCGATGAATAGCATTTGGATTGCACACGCCAGCAGATCATCAATATAGAACGGTATTGGTTTATTTCAATATTGTAACCGAAATAATGATCTACAGAGCATAACATAACTAATGATATCGACAGTTAGAAGAGTTACGAATTTCGACAATCGATTATCGGAAACCCAATTGTAGCATGATGTTACAAAACTCGCTGAACCTCATATGAATTGTAATTCAGGAGGGAAGGGAACAACGGTATAAATTATTGTCGCCACTTCATACAACTCTGCATAGAGCTAATCATCTGACTTTGTAAGTAATATTGACAAAAAGTATGATTATTTTGATTCATTAAGTGAGGCTTAGCCAAAAAAGCTCAAAAATGGACCTAATACTCAAAAAAAACAAAGAGTTTTGAATTTTGCATAGGAATCATGAGATACCTATACCGCAAGCTCTATTGATCTGGAGACTACTGTTTCTAGAATATTTCTTATCTGGAAAAAGAATGATTTCATCAATATATGCCAATTCGAGTAGAATGTTCTGGCAGTTTTCCCTTGAGAACGATGATGTGTAACAAAATGGTGAATGCGGCGGTTTTTTAATCCGAGAATTTTTGTTCAAAAACAGTGAAATGAAATTAAAGTATTCTTATACTGTATTTTCCTTGTTCCTTCAGTCAATGAAAAATGAGATCACATGACTACTGTTGCCGTGAGCTCTAGAGTTTAAATTTTGTTGATTGATTTTTTAAATATCCTTATTTTCAAACCTATGAATATTATTTTATTTTTGAACAATTTGATAATCATAGCAATCAAAAGCTCTTCCACGTTAAGTATACAGAGGGACTAACGAGGAGCTCCACATATTCTTACGACGTATAGAGGCTACTCAGGGAAGTGTCAAATGACCATTTGAAAGTGTCTCATCCTATTCATAAGTTTTATACTGGGCGATTTTCGGTTGGCACCGAAAATTTCTTTCCGTCATAACCTTCGAACGGTTATTCTTGAATCAATTGAAAAATTCGAGGAATTTTGTCTTGAATTATCTCCACGGAACAACTAACTCATAATTCTGAAAATCCAAGTCCGGCTCTTTCGCAAAAATTTAACCCTATGCATAGTTTTCTTCCTCATTTGATGAGGAATATTTAAAACATGGATGTTTTCATCATAAGCCGGACTCTCACTACTTGTGTATTTGGCAAATATTTGCCACTTGCCTATATTTGGCATGTAGTGGGAGTGGTTCACTCGGCCAATACTTGTCAATCTTGTCATTCAAATTTGAAACTTCGTCTACTTGCCAAATATAGGCAAGTGGCAAATATTTGCCAAATACACGAGTAGTGGGAGTCCGGCTTTAGTAGGAATGATCACAGCAATATATGCCAATTCGAGTGGAAAGTTCTTGTATTCTCTTTTGAGAACGATGATGTGACACAAAATGGTGAATGCGGAGGTTTATCGCGAATCTTTGAAACATACTGAAAATAAAATATGAAATTCTTATACTGTGTTTTCCTTATTTTCTGAGTTCATGAATAAGACTTAATGCCTATTGCTTCCGTGAGCTCTAAATTTTCAATTTTGTTGATTGGTTTTCTGAGCATTTTTATTTTGAAAACTATAATTAATATTTCAAAACAATTTCGAATAATTTGATAATCAGAGCAACCAGAAATATCCTTTCACATTCAGTAAACAGGGTGAGTAACGAGGAACTGTACATATTCCTACGACGTCTATAGGACTCCCCAGGTGATTATCAAATGACCATTTAAAAAAGCCTAATATTTTTCATTAGTTTCGTTATATATTTGACTTGTACATATATTTCAACTGAAGATTCTTGAGGTCAAAAGAAACCTTTTTTTCATTTTCCATTTTTCCGAATTCGGCTCTATTGAAAAGATATAGCCATTTAAAAAAAAATGGGCTCATTACGTCTCTGATATAATTCTCTGGAATTGATGCAAAGTTCATACTTCTCGAATGAAATTGAGTTTATACATTTGAGATATACTCAAGTACTGACCTGATTCGAATAAGAAACTTGAAAACACGATATTTCCTAACTAAAAAAGTGAGTTCGTGAGCACTAATAACTTGTTTATATTCTCCTCTTTCCCCCAGATTTATCTCAGAAAGAATTGTTTTTACACTAATCGAACATAACTCCATTGAATTAGGTCAAATAATTCGAGGTCAATGACCTAACCTAACCTATCGAACCATATTTTATGAAAGCTAACATAGAACGTTTGAGAAGACGATGTCAGATTGTGTTGATTTTCTCTTTAAACAAGGAATCAGTAGGTCCTCTATCATTAACGGATGAACTAACGCAAAGGCACTAGGTTTGTTGACTGTAGAACGAACAGTTGGTATGTGGTTGTTGAACGAAGAATGCGTATAGCGGCTTGATGGAGATTTGTTATTTGTTACAATGAAGAATGCGAAAAGTTGATGTGAAAAGATTTTCAGTGGAAGTGAATTAATGTGATAGTAACCGTGTAGTGTCGAGTTCATAAAATTCCAAGAGATATTGTTTAGATAGAAACATCGCCACAGATTATCAGATATCATAGTATTTTCCATTAATTTCAATTTGATACGTGATTTGTATAGAATATTCATCATTAATATCCGAATTTTGTATTCCATCAACATTTTAGTCTTGACAAAGTTGATAACCATCCTGTCATTCTGATTTTTGATTTTTTCGTCAAATTTTATAGGGTAAAATTGGGAATAACTCGAAAACGACGCGTTTTTTCGAAAAAAATTGGAAATACTTTTATTTTCTGAACCCATTGGTCCTTTCGAAAATATGAACAATTTATATTTTTCAAGTGGTCTTATAGTATTTTTTCGTAGGTTCATGAAATGGCTACGCTGTTCTGTACTTTTATACGGAGAGAAATATTGAATAAGTTTTGATTTGGAAATATGCATCATAAAGGGAGTGAAGACTTCACCAAAATTCAGTTCATTCGAAATGACGGTTCCGATGATATGAACAGAAAAGTATTTTTTTCATGGGTTTTCGACACCTTGTTGTATGTTCCAAACGAAACCGAATTTTGAAAAATGGTATAGGAAAAAAGCGTTGCGTTTGATTTAACTATAGTTAAAATATATGTACAAGTCAAAGACTCATCCTGTATGTATAAAGAGATTCCATGAAACTAATGGTGACATATTTCAGTTAGCACATTATAAATTTCATACGTCGTTTCTGAAAACGACACTTTATTATGAAAATGCTCATAATAAGTGATCATAATCAATGAAATTCGTTATTCAATTCAAAATCCTAAGTTTTCGGTGAAAACCGAAAATCACCCTGTATAAAACTTATGAAGAGGAAAGGGGACTTAAATGGTCATTTGATATTCACTTGAGCAGTCTCTATGCGTGGTAGGAATATGTACAGTTTCTCGTGAGTCACCCTGTATAAAACAGACCATGGTGAAAACATCGTTTATGTTCCACTATAATAACAACGCAGCTTTCCTCATGCTGTTTCATTAAATTGAAATGTCACTATATGAAAAATCATATTAAAAATGAAAAAAAATAGAACCTTATTAAACTGCAAAGTACAAAACCGCAATCTGTTGCATAAATTGAGAAGAATCTTCCACGTGGGAGTCTCGGACGGTCGCGACCATAAATTTCAATTTTCTGATCCCGCCATAATTTAAATTATAATCCTAATGTAGAAGAATCGGAGGAGATATTCATTTAACTTAAGAACTAATGAGCCAACACTTCTTGGAGTCTAATCGAATTTATAATCTCGGTTGTAGCTGTCTGAAAGGAATAACCAGATTAATTCTTCCTGTAGAGTTTTGGAGATGGATGAAAAATTTTGTGAGGTTAAATCGCTTCCTTAGATATTTAGAGCTTCGGATGAAAGAGTTGAGAGCTGCCAGGTTTATCAACTTAATTTCATGCCTTCCGCTACCGCCTGGAAACGACCGTGTTTTCATCTGATTTTGAAAGGTAGTCCGAATATCAGCTATACCTTTCTAACTTCTAATTGGGACTAATCACTTTCGAATTGAGATTAAACCGCTTGAATTAATTGAGGAATTTAAGGAACTTGATTGATTAACAAAAATCATTCAACATTGTTTTGTATTGTTCTCCACTGACTGTTGTTCTCCAATTTCTTCAAAGAAATATGAACCACTACAGTGACTTTATTTGGATGTACTGTGGTATCTGAACAGTTCAGTTCGGATTCTCATCACTCCAAATTCTGTAATTCTGTTGTTTACATAAACATTTAACTCAAAATGAGCTTCATCATTGAATGAAAATTGTTCATCATTTCCCAGCAAAATGAGAAAATAAACGACATTTGTGGTGGTGTATAACGACTTCAGTTTTTCCACTAGTTGAATCTATTGAAGTATTGAAGATGTGAAACTGAATCTTTTCTCGAAAATTTCCATGTTGTTGTTTGAGAAATTAAATTGTTGAAAACGACGACAAAGAATTAAGATGTTTACGTTCCCTTGCTGTTACCAAACCAATATTCTCTTGTGTGCGTCTTTTTATTCGTCGTACAGTTACTTTTGTACCGTGTGAAGAAAATTCACTTTGAAATTAGTCTACAATATAACGAGACAACGTCCTTACCATTGAACTAGGGGAACTCATGAGTAAGTCGAATATCTAAATAATATTTTCAATGAATTCTTCTCAAATTTCTCTCAGTATCCACAGAGGGGTAGGTACTGATTTTGATAAAATAATTCCTTTGGCCTGATGGGATTTGAAGTTGGTTCTATAAGAGTTTTCGAAAAAGCCACCAATTTCGTACTACTTTTCAAAACGAACCTTCAACCCACGGATCTCAGGCAGTCGAGACTCCTCATTAAGGGGTCTTTTTACAAGCTTTTATTTAGTTTCACCTGTCCCGGTGTCTGTCTGTAATCAAATCTTGCAAGTTGAATATGACACACTTCTAATGGTCCGATTGATTTGAAATTTGGCAGGTGTACATAATTCTGGTAACAATGCATCATGAAATATTTGTTATAGAAAAAAACAAAATGGCGGCTTCAAAATGGCGGATGAGTTTTGTGATTATGATCCGATTCCATTCAAAATTAGTATCTGGGGGGTTTTGGGATTGACAATGATGATTCTTTGGTCAAAATTGAAAAATTCAAAATGGCGGCTGCAATATGGCGGCTACAAGATGGCGGACGAGTTCTGTGATTATGATGCGATTCTATTCAAAATTGTAATCATGGGGTTTTCTGGGTCGTAAATTACGATTCTTCAAAATAGAGGAATTCAAAATGGCGGCTTCAAAATGGCAGATGAGTGTTGCTATCATAAAAGCTTGTCTTGAAAAATGTTTTTTTCATTATAGCTTGTTCTTAGCCGGAGGTCAGAAAATTCTTGATTCTCGAGAGGAAGCAATTATCTCTGGTGACTGATGCTTTAACTGGCCATCTGTTCAATAAACATTTACATAGAATGGGACTAACTGAGTGTTCCCTGTGCCGTTGGTGCAGGAACGTGGATGAAACGGCGGAACATACAGAGTGTGACTGCCAAATGGAATCAATTCGATAACGAATAAATCAGGGGGTGTTAGGAAAAACGCTCGGACACGTCGATTTGTAATTTTAAGTGCGCATATTTTCAAGAAAATAAAATTATATAGGGTGTTCCATGCGACTGTGGCCAATACCAACTTTCTTATTTCAAATGCAACTTCCTGTATATTATTTATTTCTTGGATTCTTCAGAGAATTCTAGACATAATTTATGTACAATGTCCTATACCTACCTATCTTCAACTTTTTCGGGAATATGTCCGGCAGTACTTGAACCAAATTTTTCCAAATCGGTGGATAGGGAGGCGCGGATCGATAGAATGGCCAGCACGATCTCCTGATCTGACACCATTAGACTTCTTTTTGTGGGGATATGTCAAAAGTATTGTATACGAAACGAAACCCTTTAACTTAGACGACCTAAAAAACCGAATCACACTTGCGATTAGAACGCCTGAAATGTTGAGTAACGTTAGAAAACATTTCTACACCAGATTAGCATGTTGCCAAGACGTTCGCGGCGAGCATTTTGAACATTTCCTACATTGACATAAATGTTTTTTTTATTTTTTTTAATAATCAAGAAATAATCAGTATTATATTAGGTTTAAAGTGTAATGTACCGAATTTGTGAAATAATAGTATATTCTAAAACTAGTTGCAGAATGGGCTCCTATTCCAATTCGAATGCGAAATTCGAAAACGAGCGACGAAGGAGCGAATTTTCGAACGCATGAGTGTTGGAATTGATTCTGCAACGAGTATTAGACGATATTTTCTCTATTTCAGTCAAATTTCCTTGAAATTTAATGAAAAATTCAGATTATACATCCTAGTGACTTTTGTATTGTAGGTACCTTGGCAGTTGGTGCCTATTACGAAATTGACATTTCCAAATTGACGTGTGTTGAAAATTGATAGGATCGGAAGCCAATGCTGCCAACCACGAAACGAAAGATATTACTAAAAACAGTGCTGTAATGAGTTCATTACAGCACTGTTTTTAGTACTGTAATGAACTCATTACGATCCTGAAATAGAGAAAATAATTTTTATTTGAAACGTTGATTTTTGCAATAAATCTGAGAACACTTAATACTTACGAAATAGTTAAAGATAGGTATAGGACATTGTGCATGAATTGTGTCTAGAATTCTCTGAAGAATCCGAAAAATAAATAATATACAGGGGGTTGCATTTGAAATAAAAAAGTTGGTATTGGCCACGGTCACATGGAACACCCTATATAATATTATTTTCTTGAAAAATATGCGCATTTAAAATTACAAATAGACGTGTCCGAGCGTTTTTCCCAACATGCCCTTATTTATTCGTCATCGAATTTATTCCATTTGGCCGTTACACTCTGTATGTTAGGTTTTTGGGAAAGCTACTGACACTATTGAATCCTACTTAATAAAGTGCTCTAGGAAAATTGGTTCGCCAAGGAAAATGTTATAGCAACTCAACTAAAATGCTCATTTACGAAAAACCCTATAACTCGATCATAGATATGCTGTTTTAAGCATGAAAATAAACTTCCTGTCGTCTCCAGAAACCGGCATCAGATATCTATCAGCTGTATACTGTTCACGTGCGCCAATCTATCTGTACTGAGGTTAACACACCTAGGGAACCCTTCACCTATCATCTCTATGATGAGAGGGACTCCTCCTTGTAGGCTCGCAGCATTCTTGCCAGCGTGCCTTCGGGTCTGAGTCTCTCTAGTATCACATAAATGCGGTATGAACAATGGGCCACCAGCCCTACGTTCTGCCGACCATAGGCGTCGCACAGAAGAAGAAGAGAACCTTGAACCGAGAAACGTGCCTACCGCAGTTGTAGACGAAACGTTAGGTGAAATTTCTATTGGGCCTACCACACGCTCAAGCTTCACCACAGTTTGGCTTGCGCAAACCGGCTTGAACACTGAACACTGAGCGTGTGGTTGGGAGAATTATATACAGTTTCCCTCAGTGTTCAGTGTTCAAGCCGGTTTGCGCAAGCCAAACTGTCGTGAAGCTTGAGTGTGTGGTAGGCCTCTATCGGACAATGGCGAGAACAACCAGAATACCCGAAATTTGAAGTTGAATTGGGCCATGAATGCCTCCATCAGTTCAGAGTGTTTCCATTCTGCTTCACTCAGGTTAAATAATCAACTGACCAGACTTATTCCATAGAAAAAACAAACAACTTAGGATAAATATTAGGTGTCTTAGCGAAAACTACGACCATTGATCGAACTGATGACTATCAACTGTCAAGTCAATTGTGAAGTCCACTTTCAATACTTCTTTTAACAGCCCTTGAAGAATCGACTGAATTTGACAACATTCTTCAGGTATTCTCCTCTTTAGTTCTGCAATATCACCCAATGGTGTTCAGTAGACCATAGATTTGAAGTGAATGTCCTGATATCTGGGCGATCCATAATATGTGAAAGAAAACACTATACCAGATAAATGACTTTTGTGATTTTTAATCTCTCAACATGTTTCGAGCTCAATGAAGCTCATCTTCAGGAGTAATCACGTAAGTGAAGCTGAAAACATTGAGAAAACATGAAGAAAGCTGAAAAACAAAATAAGGCACAAAAAACAACTAAAACATGAAAAAACAATGTAACTCAACGAGCAAAATGACATGACGGAATAATAAATTGAATCAAAATGAACAAAAGTCAAAATGAACAAAAACTGGTTAAAGAATAAAATTGAATGAACATGGTCAATAAAAAATAGTAAAAGAATAGTAGCACAAAAACTTTGAAAGGTCATTAGCATTAAAAAGGTGAAGCAATCAAAAACCAGAGGGTGCAAAAAAAGAGGGGGAACAGAATAATTATTTAGTAGACCAAATGTTCACCAGAGAATGAAATCAAGTATAGTTAAATCTGGTTATCTAGGTGTCATTCTCAGCTATCTATCAATTTGAATAAATTTGAGAATGTGGTGATCAATTTGAACAATTTTTCCCCTAGGTGGGGCGGAGTAACATTTTTTTACGGAATAACACCTTTTTGTTACATCAGTTAGGAGGAATAAATTATCCGATGAAATTCGCGACATTAATTCAGACAAATTCATGAGGCATTCGACGAATTTCGGCGAATAACGACGTGAAACATTCTCATGATCACCTCATGCGTGTAATCCGTATGCACAAAATAGGTGTTTATTCATGGAGATGCGTGAAAGTGAATACGAATGACAGGTAGTAAAAATTCGGCTCGTTAATCACAAGACCTGACGTCAGGCTCGACAAACCCATTCATTTCGGTTGGAGAAATGACAAATTCTATATCCTAAAAGCCCCGACCCGACGCTCTCGTAGGCTCAGGTGGCGTCTGGACGCAATTTAAGCTTTCGCCGATCCCATTTAAATTTCCTACTGCTATCGGATACCGCTAATGAACGGGACAACATTCAGCATTTATCAACTGATTTATTAGTGATGTTCATAATCGCTAATACGCGCGGGACAGATGGATATTCGTTGCATGTCCCGAATTGTTTAAATTTGTTGAAAACACGGACAAAGTTTGCACTCAAATTCGTTCCAGTTTTGACAAGAGAATTACGCCAATCCTTTGAGCAGTTGGAGCCATTGAATGATAAAAGTTGGATGGCGATTTGAAAATTATGAGGGATTATTCTATTTTGAATATTGTTTCGGAATTCTTCTCTGAAAAAATAAGCGTTGAGTTACTGAATGTCTTCTCAATTTGATGTTGAGATGTTTCACGTTGAAACTGTACAGGATGTTCTCAAATTGGAGGTACAAACGAAAATGACCAATTTCAGGAGGAAAATTCCATGTGACATGCCAATTTCCTTTGCAAAGCTGCGATACAGTGAAGAAATTTCATACTGTCGGAAAGATGAGTTATCGGTTTTTACGTGTGTGAAATTTCGCTTCTCTAGGCGATGTAGAAGTATTTTTTAAAAATTCGCGAAAATCGCGAAAAAATCCGGCAAAAAGGGCAATTTTAAACCCGATATCCTGGCCGTGAGGTAAATATACGAATGAGAAAAGGTCAATGCAAAATAGCTTGGTATTCATTTTTTCCACAATTCCCACATTTATTCAGGATAATTGATCAAACTTTGACATTTCGCCAATAAAATCGCCCGATTTGCGAGATCTACCGATGAACTACTTAATAGGTAGATCTAGGGGCTCTACTAGTTGTTATACTTATCAGGGCGACAGCAGATAAAAAGTAATTAGAGATGGGCTCAGTGGTCAATCGGATGCCTTGGAGGGACATGTTGGTGTACCGCAAGGAAGCATAGTTGGGCCAGTTCTCTTTATATTTTGCATAAATGATCTGGCTGCAAATGTTGCTAATTCAAATTTTATATTGACCAACTGTGTTTGCCCCCGTAAGCATATTGGTGTCATCCACAGTGGATGATACAATTAGGCAAGGTAAAAATATGTTTTATGATGCAGAAGAATGATTCGAAAAAAAATAATTTTTGTAAACAAAGAGAAAACTAAAGCAATGCTGTTTAGGTGTAAGCAAGCGAAAATTGAAAAACCTGATTATATTGACCTTAAAGACAACCAAGTCAATTTAGTGGAAAACATAAAATTTTTGGTTTCTGGATGAATTTTTTGATTGGGCTGTTCAGATAGACTATGTGTGTAAAAGATTGAATAAAATCTCGTATGGGCTTAGAATAGTGAGTAGATGTATAAACTTCAACTCATTGAAAATTTTATACCATGCAAATTTTGAATCCATCATGAGATATGCTGGGCTTTGCTTAGTGAATAGCCCCGATTGAATCATTTTCTGAGGAAGCAGTAGTAAGATCCAATCTGTTTTTGTTATTCAAAAGCGGATATTGAGGGTAATGAATGGTATGGACTATTTGACAACATGTAGAGGGGTCTTTAAATCCAATAATGTAATGACTGTTTATGCTCTGTGCATATTTGAATGCCTAACATCTTCCATAGGCATAGAGATAAATTCAAACAATTTAACACAATACATGAATATAACATCGTTTAAATATAACCGAAAAATGTCCTCAGTATATGTGTTTGAACTTGTACAATGGGTTACCAGCAAATATGAGACTGATTTCTTTCAGGGATTTCAAAAATAAAATTAAGAAATATTTGATAAATTTGGAACCATATTGTCTTGATGACTATTTTGGTTAGTTCCTTTTTTTTTGGTTTCTATATTAGTTTATAGTTTCATTTTGTTTTGACGTAATTTCTCTCAACTGTATAATTATTTTTTGTTAGCCCGTTGAGTCGAAATAAAGAAACTATTTATGTTTACTAAACTTCATGGTCTCTTGTAGTTTTGTCGTATCTGCTAGCGATTTCGAGAATTTTTTTTAACGATTCTCTGGGTGTTGCAGTTTCTTTGTCAATAAGTAGGTACATATTGATGAAACGAATTGAATTTTCTCATTTCAGCTGCCAGTATTTGACAGCTTTGCATAATCTTATGGAAGTGAAGATGAGTATTTAAGTTTCCATTCACTCATTCATAAAAGCTCAACATGCTAATTCGATCCTCGTCCCCAGTGTTTGACGATTGCCTGTAAATCCGCCATAAAAATTGAGGAAAGGCAATCTCGGAGTAGATCAATAACACAAATCCGCATTTAATGTTGGTGTGAAAATAGTACAATTCAAGAACTCAGATAAAATTAGACACATGTTATTCCGTAGGTATTGTCGATCTCTCGGGAATGTAATATAAATGCAGTTTTACATTTGCTCAGACCGAATGAATGTTTTCTCGGCAAAGCGGTGAAAGCTTCTTCTGTTCGTTTTATACACTTTTCGTCGCAATATGATAATTTAATGAAAGTCCAATGAAACTTTCATTACTGTATGGTCCTAAAATTCATTTGAGTGATGAGCTGAATTTTACTAAGTGCATAACGCTGTCTAGTCCACGAATGTTTGGAGTTTACGTAGTTCCTGCAACTCAATTTTGCGTTACCCACAATTCACCAACCACAAGAATGTTTGATTAATCAACGAATTCCTTATAAACAGATGTCTCAATGAACTCATTATCGATTCTGCAGGCGAAGTGAAAAAATCTTTTCTAAATTACCTGATTCGAATGAGATCTCGCTAATCAACATCCACTTGTTCGTGAATGATAATCGGAGCTTGATGAACTTGGCCGGTTTCCCATGGAGCTTAATCGTTATATTCCGGGCAGATTCCCTGGTAAGGTCCACAGGAATCATCGCGTGCACGGTGCTGGCTTGATATCTCTCACCGTCTATGCTGAAGAGAATCTCTGCCTGATTGAATATCTGAAATCAGAGGAGATCCTCAATTTAATGCACTACAACATGCTGATAGTAATGATGTGAAACATTCATATTTTGGGCAAACTACCAATAACTATTGTGATTTTTGTAGAATTATTTTTGTTTTTGCTAATTTTCTCTTATTTTTCATAAATTAGTTCATAGTTACCTGGATAGATATTTTTTTATTTGTTTTTTGGTTTTGTTAGCTCTGTAAGATGAGTAGTTGATCGGTTTGTAGCTTCGCCAGATACTATAATTCCATAGTAATCTCTAATAAAAACTTTGATTTGTCTTTTTTTGCAAAACCAGATGTTCACAGTTTACAATAACGATTCTGCATGAAAGGCAAATTATAGTATGTATTCATTCAATAACAGATAATACCAACGGAACTGTATAATTATTATTCATACATTGTTCATCATTTTTACAGGTTTTCCGATGTTGTAGGGATTTGGTATTTATATTTTTCAATTGGGGTAGTTGAAGCCTAGGTGTTTTGATGGGGGGGTGAGTTTTTTCTTGATGTTATTATGTTTTTCCGTTCATTCACCATATGGTTTAGGACACTTTTTGGTACCATCTTTTGATTGTGATATATATAGCCTATAATGAATTATACTGCTCCACAAGAGTTTTCTGAAAATGCCAAGACGTAAATTAACAAACGCTGAGGCTAATAGGGCTATCGGAATGCTAGAGGGTGGCCTAACTCAGGTTGTTGTAGCGGAAAGGGCCCAAGTCAGCCGAAGTGTGATATCTCGACTTTGGAATAGGTTCAGGGAGACAGGTTCCTTGTTGGAAAGACCAAGGCTTGGTGGGCGACGAAAAACAACACCTGCTCAGGATCGTTTCATCACCGTTTCGGGGAGAAGAAACCCTACATCTACGTGTAGAATGCTACGGAATACTCCTCAAAATGCAGATGGGTTCCAAGTTTCCATCGAAACCATCAGACGACGTTTGAGAGAGGTCAATCTAAGTTCTAGACGTCCATTTAGAGGAGTTCCATTAACACGTGACCATAAGCGTCAAAGACTGGAATTGGCAAGGCAACATATCAATTGAAACGATCAATGGCGGAGTGTCATCTTCACTGATGAATCCAGATATGGACGATTTTCAGATTCTCGAAGAATAAGGGTATGGACAATCCCACGTATACCCCGTAATCGTCGCTATGTCCAAGAAGTCCATCCATTCCGAGGGGGTAGTGTTGTGGTATGAGCCAGGATATGTTTCAACGGGCGCACAGATCTACACATTTGTCCTGGGAATATGACCGCCTTACACTATAGGGAGCATGTCATTGAAAATGTTGTACCAAATTTGCACGCTGCCATCAGTGAAACTTTTCAATATCTAGACGATAATGCTAGACCGCACCGTGCAGCCATAGTTGGTATTAAACGTTTACCAATACCTCTGCACTCACCAGATTTGAATTGCTTAGAACATGCATGGGATATGCTCCAAAAACCTACCCCAGAATCCTTAAATGATCTGAGAGAGCTTCTGCTCCGTTTATGGAACCAAATTCCTCAAGAAATGTTCAACAACCTCGTGTGTAGTATGCAAAGAAGATGTCAAGCTGACAAGCTGTTATTGATGCCCGTGGAGGCCATACATTGTATTGATAGTCTTGAAATGCTTGAATTCTCTGGGAATAAAATTTCGTTATTTTACTCGATTTTTCTTACCACCCTGTAAACGCTGCAGACCTACAGGCTCAAATCAATTTGCAACTTGAAATCATATTAGTATGAATTTTCATCACAAAAATCTTATTTTAACCATATTTTTTGGCAATTTGAAGTCAATATCCCTAACCCATGTGGAGCAGTTTATAAAATTGCCACACTATAGGTATTAATTGTCAATGGATAGGTAGAAAACGAGATATGAATTTGATTTCGTTACTACTGTTTTTTCGAATAACATTTCAGATCTTTTGGCCCTGTTTTTCTTTCGATTTCTTGAATAGTTGCAAGAATCCATAAATTTATTCAATGTCGTATTTTCAACCGATTCTGTAGAAGTTACAAATAAATACCTATATCTGTTATAGTTATAAAATATAAATTAATTCAAATTCAATATGTAGGAATGAACTTGTCCAGAACAACATCCTGAGTATGAAGACGATTAAAATATTCTTTCAGAACTGCCAAAACTGTTAACAGCGGATATATATTAAATTTGTTCAATTATAATCCTCTTCATCCTTCTCCAAAATTCAAACTTTTTCGCCTGAAGCACAATGTTCCCATGAAAATCCTAACGAATTTCCTCAGCAAACAATTCCCTGGAAATGAACTCGAAATTTTTCTCCGACTGGAGGAGTGAAAGTTTTCACTCCAGTTTTGGCACTTCATAACATCTTCAACTTCGGTATGAATTTCTGCCGGGCTCATTATGACTTCCAGTCAAATCAAACAGACGAAACACTCCACCCTCTATTGAAATATTCACTTAGCTCATATTCCTTCTGGAAGTGGAGAAAAGCGAAGCATGAACTAACAACTTTCTTCGGAATTACAGGTAACTTCTGACCGAAAAGTCGTCCGGTGCTTTCAGCAGACTTTCCTAATCCTTTCCAAGTCGCTTCGACTCCCTCGAACTGTATCCCTATTCCTTTCCTTATCGGGAAGGATTAAGGAGCAGAGGAAAGAGCTGCAAGTTATTCGGGCGAAATTAGGAACTTTCCCGAAATAAATAGGAACCCAATCAAATATTTAATCATGTCGTAGGATTCGAGATCGTTTAACTGCGTCAACTCCTTTTTTCGATATTAAGCAAACATAAATGAGTTTCTGCTCTTTTTTGTCGTTTTCATTAAAAGGAAAATTGCATTCATTAGGAGCGATTGTTGATTGAAACGAGTTTCTGCGTCGATGTGACTAATAATTAGTTTTAGGTTCAATTTGAAGTTGTTCAATCAAACCATTAGTCTGGAATTGACTGAACGAAGTAATTTTAAAAATCACTCAATCACATCGCCATATTTAATCAGCAGCCGAAGGGCCAGTCCCGCACAACTCTTTATAGAATTTTTTTGTATTATTTGATATAATTGAATATCTTCAATATAGAAGCATTTTGGAAAAAAAACGAATGATGAAATATAAACTATTGTATAAGTACAAAGCTATGCTATATTGAAGGTATTTACATACACTACAGGGATAAATTGACCTCAAAACTCGAATAAACTTCCAAAAAATAAAATCAATACTGCTCACGATTAAAAATGTGTAAAATAACCAAACATGTAGGAAGATCATCTATGCCATTCATTGCAGATAGTGAATAGCAGTGACAACATTAGGAACATCCTGTTGCAACTGGTTCGGTGACTTCAAGAATTCGGGATGCAGATATTTTTGTAGCTATAAGTTGGACAACAAACAACAACTACTGAATAATTAATGTTGATTGGGAATTATACTCCATGAATGGAATGAGTAAAACATTCGAAATATAAAAAAAGCAAAATATCTGTTTTTTTGAATCTTGAAGCTTCTAAAAAAGAAGCTGAATTCTGAAGAATGTTCTGAGAAAAAGTTCAAAAACATGTGAAAGTCCAAGACCTGTTCAGTAGATAATTTTGTTTACTAAATTTCTCCATATTTCATTTTTCTGTAGTTTTTTATTGAATATTCAAAAGATGCTTGTCACCTTGATTGATGAACATAGCATATTCCATACCCACTCGAGTTAACTACCACATTTTGTATTCATTTATTCGGTACAAGCAAAGTGAAGTAGAGCAATGTTTGACCATTATTTTTCCTATTTTCGTCTGAAAATTTCAAAAGCAATAGGGTATATTTCGGTATATTTCTCCTATGCTTAGCATTGCTGATATATGAACTAACCTGAACTCCTCTGGTAAACATATTGTTGCAATGAAGATGGACAGCGTGAAATTCTCTTAATCCTTCAAACTCGAAGGTGATATCCACCGGATCTCCACCTCTTGTACCATTACTCCATCCAACCCATCTTGTTCCTGAAACCAAGGATATAATTAAGTATCATAAAGTTGAAAGATGCACAGGGGGAAGCAATTTTTTTTTTTGAGAACTGATATTCTTCACGTAGAAGCAAATCGAAATATGTGTTGACTAAATACTGAACCCACTTGATCATCTCAAGTAACTTTTGTCTTCTGACTGGGTTCAAGAGTAACTCGAAATTCATCTTAATCTTTTCCAAAAATTATAGCTTCAGGACTTTATATGAGACGGCTTTAGGAACATAACAAATTATAATTTTTGTCTTGATATTCGGACAAGTTTCCAAGCTAGGTAACGCATTTAATTATAACAAAACACAGTTGATTGATCTTTTCATGTGAAACACAAATATTATTTCAATAACGGTGATTGAAACTCCAGTCCTTGCGATTTACACTGCGCAAAAAAATTAACGCACATTGTGGAAATCTCAAATTTATTCTACAACTGAAGGTGTTCTCAATGATAATTATTTTTATCAGAATTATGCATGCATATGTTATCCACTTTCAACGTTTTTCTTCAATACAGATGTTTTCTCCCAGCAGGAATAAAAAAAGATGATATTATCAGATTTTGAATGTAGTGGCTCCATTCTAAAATCAGTTGGTCTCGATCCATTCTAGTGATCAATAGTTTTTCTTTCGTTTGATTTTCTACACCCGATCGCTATGCAACGCGAAAGACGCAATTTGACCCAAAAGAAATGTGCCCAAGCGGTAGTTTTGAAAGAAGAAGGGTGGACATACACAAGAATTGCAGAAAGGTTTGGAGTTTCCCATACAAGTGTGTCCAGAATGTTGCAGCGATTCAGGGAGACAGGTAGACAGGGTAGACCACGGGTAAAAACTGCCATTCAAGAACGTTACTTGGGAGTTTCTTCGTTGAGACAACGGTTTGAAACCGCTCGCCTCCTTCAAAATCAGCTTGAGCAAACTCATGAGGTGCAAATTAGCACTCGGACAATAAGAAATCGCCTCAGAGAATATGATTTAAGGCCTCGTGTCGCGGCGAGAGGCCCAGCTCTTACCCCAGTCCATCGAAAGGCGCGTTTGGATTTTGCGAGAGAGCATATCCACATTGGTGAAAATTTCATTTTTATGGACGATAATGCTAGACCCCATCGTGCGCGCATCGTTCAGGAGTACCTTGAAGAGGTTGAAGTCTCTCGAATGGAATGGCCAGCAAGAAGTCCAGATCTCAATCCGATAGAAGGCTGAGAAGTTCAGAAAATCATCCAGCTAATCTCAATGACTTAGGAATCCAACTCGGAGAAATCTGGGAAGGATTAGATCAGAACATTTTAAGAGCACTCATTTTGAGTATGAACCGTCGTTGCCGAGCTGTAATTAACGCAAGAGGTGGAAATACCAAGTATTAAATCACTTATCAGCATTTCAGTATTTTGAAAATTGTTCATTTCTCTTCTTTCGCATAAGATTCGGTGAAATCCTGAAATTTTCTTCCATTTAATGTGTCTTGTTTCGTTCAAAACCTTCCCGAGAGAACATAAAAAGTAAGTTATAAAGTCCATGTAGAGTTAACTTTCATTAGGATTGGGATTTTCAGAATGTGCGTTGATTTTTTTGCGCAGTGTATTTTCTCATCTCAATGTTGACTATTATGCTATTATGACACAGTCTAAAACGATTCCATCTTATTAAATTGAATTAATACAGCATTGTTTCACAGAACTGTAGCCTTTTCATTTTCCTCCAAATATTGACCAATATTTAATTCCCAAGTAGGTATGCATGTTTTTTCAAAATTCTCACTTTCAGCGACATAATTCTACAGATGCTAGCACTTCTTCAGGAAATCTCTCAATATACAGCGTGTTCCTGAAGTGGCGGTACAAACGAAAGCGGAGATTCCTTGCATAATTTTAAGAAAAAAATCCCCAAATCATGAGACCGCAAATGTTTCTTTTTCGAGATACAGAGTTCGAACTTATTTTTCATGGTCAGCATTTCACAAGATATTACTTACTGAAATTTGGTATAGACATCACAATTTAGACTTCACACCATGTGACATGCCATTTTCGATTGCAAATTTACAGGTTGGTATTTTTCTGGAATACTGTCGCCTATTTTCATCCAGAACTTTTTTTTGGTGAGTAAAAAATTGTGGAAAGAGCTGGAATGTTTCGGAATATCATATGATGAATGTCACTTGATACTCGATGGGATTAAAAAATTTCCTAACCATTTTTGGGAATGCCTTTCGAAAAAACTGAAAATAAACTTCATGAGAGCATATTGAGTAGTTCTTCGTATAACTTCGGATGAGGTTGAGGAAGAATGTCCCTGTAGGCCTTTGGATTTATGTGGAGATGTTTCATTAAGTTGTTGTTCGATACCGAACTAGTGAGGACGTTTTCGAATCGAATAGGAAAGGTCCTAATGAAATTACAAATAATTGACTGCAGATAGTCACGCGAGATCGGGTCCAAGGCATTCGATCCCACGAAGCCGTGGTGAGCATTTATTTCGGGAAGGCGAGTTATCCTCAACTTAATTGAAACAAATTGTACTTCCAAATGAGAAATTACATAGTCAAAATATCTTTGTAAATTCGGAGATCACAAGAATTCTTATGTTCTGTAATTAAAAACCGAGTGAGTCTGAAAGCAATAATAACACATTTTGTAATAGCTTTTTTCTTCGAATGAAGATTTCCACCCCAGGGTGCCTCCTTTGAACTTCCGTTCGCAGAAAGAAGTAATTTTCTTGGAATTATCATTTCGTAATTCACCGGCAAACGTGACACGAGAAAGATATACCTGACTAAAAGACCCGAAAGAAGGAATAACATTTTCTCAAATTAACTAGGAAATTGTTCCCGGATTCTGTGCACCTGTACGAAACTCCACTTAAAATTCATGTATTCGACAGTGCACACAGATAAGCTGTTCTGCGTCTGGAGCCCGCAGATAGCGCCCTTTCGCAGCCGTGTTTTATCTTGGCATCGAGAGGCAAATACTACGATGCCATGCCCCGTCACGTAGCAAAAAGTTGGCGCTTTTTATTGTGGTCGAAAAAATATCTGCTGCTGAAATGGGTGGAAAGAATCGTTTGATGGTATGGAGCAAATAACCGAGGACGCTTTAATTTCTGCTTCGCAAACGCAAATAGTTCTCGTTCGCTAATGGAATCCAGCGTAGGTGGATACAGTAAAGGAAACATGGCGAATGAAGATTTGATGGAAGCCCCAGGGTAGGACGTAAGAGAGGTCAAGATTATGCAAAGTAAAACTTTTCCACATGCATCAGTGTGCGTAAAATTACACCCAACCGTGTACGCTAGAAGCATAGAATGAATGGAGGGAAGGCTCCGCTACAAAAATGAACTGCCAAAAACGTCCGCACTTGTCAGTTCGCCGCAAGGTCATGAGATGGCGCCAACGTCGTTCGTGGCTCCAGCATGGCTATAACGATACATATTCAAAATGAAATTCGTTTTGACAAATTTATTTCCGATCATAGAATTTCCATATAATTGCGCATAAATAATTGATTAGAATGCGGTGATATGTCAACAATATTGTTATGATTAATATTTGGTGTTATTTTGAAGGGTGAGACTTAAAAAAATTCTTTTATTTAAGTAACGTACAGGTCTTCTTCTAGAAGCTGAAAAAACGGAGATGGAATTGTCGAATTTTAATGTAGTAAGAATTTGTTTCGATTTCTTCATATGGAACAACCGGACGTCATTTCAAGTCAATCAGAAGGCGTGATTATTCTTTCTTCAGAAATTTTGAATGCGTCATGATCCCACCGAGGCCTTTTTGGCTAAAATAGGTAATAATAAAATTGTTCAATATGTTTTGATACTTGTCAATAAAAATTCAAACTGTTCACCTTGTTTTTTCATTCAATAATTATATAGTATAGGTACATAGCATAATAAATCACACTATATCAATTAAAAATATTATACTTAGCAACAAACGTTGAAATGAACAAAACCAACAGGTAAATTAGATAGTTGAAGCCGCAGAAATGTTTTTTTTTATCGAAGCCGATTCAATTCGTATATTATAGTAACTTCAAACAATATTCGAATTCAATACAATTTGTTTCGACCTCCTTTAGTCCTTTCAGTCAACAACAAAAAGTTTTATTATTCAATCACTTTGGTTTTGGTCGTAAAAATGTATTAATAAAAATGACAACCACATAATATTCTTTGCAACTGTAGCGCCACAGAACAAGACATATGTGACATATAGCCCTATTTGCGATCACAGCGTTATCTATCGGGCGCCACACGAAACTCTAACCTCCGCCGAAATTGGAAGTTCAAAATGATCTGTCGAGCGTATGAAGCCTTTCCTCCATTCATTCTATGCTCCTAGGTGTACGTGCGGATGGCGTCGTTTTCATGTCTATGAAGTTAGCAGTGCCACTTGCGAGAAATTCAATAAAACCTATTGCATTTATTGTCGAAAAATTGTCGAGAATTTGTCGTGAAAGAAAAAAAATTGTCGCGTCCTTAGTTTTTTTTCTACGGGGTGGCTTTGCTAACTTAACGTTAAGTTAGCAGAACCACTTTCTCAATATCGACCAAATATCATGAGAATGGTTATAAATAATTGTCGAGTAATTGTCGAAGTCCATATGAAGTAAAAAAAAACATAAAAAATCCATTTCTCCTCGTTTATTTTACGTCTTTTTCCCGCGAGTTAGAGATATTTCTGGAATTATCGCATTTTGGCAACATCGCATTCGTAGTTGACTATTTTTCCATTTCATTAATTGTCGAATACTTGTCACGAATTTGTCGCGAAAGGAAAAAATTTGTCGCGACCTTCCTTTTTTTTCTACTAGGTGGCTTAACCTCGCAATTTCATGTCAATTGTCATGTGTCAACTGTCAAATGTCATCTGTCAAATGCCATCTGTCAACTCTCAACTGTCATCTGTCAACTGTCTTCTTTTTCATGGATATGAGACACAGAACAGAAAAAAAACAGAACAGAAAAATAATATTTCAATTACTGATTATGGGCAATTTTGGATTCAGTTATTTAAGCAAATATATTTATTGCCCAAACAGAAATTCAAAAACTTTTCGGAAATATAGAGAAAAGATGAAAATGGACAACTCACAATTGATGCTGATCGTCAAAATCCGATTTACTTGACATTTTGGTAAAAATTCACTGTTCCACCAACTTGAGATGTTTACCCGCTATTTGATCTGACTATTTCCCTCGTCTGAATTTCCACCAATCAGAAACGCGCAATTTTGAATCACAAATGGTTTCTAGATGGAGAAACTGTTTGGCAGCAGCTGTCAGCAGTTTTTTCGGGTTTACCCGCGGCAAAACTTGACAGTTGTTGTCAACGAAAATTAATTATACATACATAGATGCATCCAGAATAATCTGTTACTCATGAAATATTCTTGTCAAATACCATTCGTGCATCTAATTTTTCCTGAGAAAAAAAATCGAAAAAACACAGTGCAAAGTAATATTTTTTTAACAAAAAGCATTCGTGCAGGTGCAAAAATCCTCGTCTTCGACTCGGATTTTTGTTGCCACCTGCACTCATGCTTCTTGTTGAAATATTACTTAGCAACGTGTTTTTTCGATTTATTTCGGAAAAATTGGATGCACTTATGATATTACTTATGATAATAGCCTTTCATGTTATTATAAGTTCTATGCAAATTACACAGTATTTGTATACATCGTCATCTAGTGGCGATAATATCAAATGAAGTACCTTCACGACTACGCTACAGTGTCTAGATAAGAGCCATTAGCCGTAGCGACAGTGGCCTTATTCAGAAAGAGGAAAAGCATTTTCTGCATAAACAAATTTTTCATCGACTTTTTCATAGTTTCAATGTATTTTATAATAACCAGGCTCTGTAGACGAATCCATAAATGAAGTTTCATAACGAACAGTCCATCGGATCTCGAGTTATAAATGGTGTGACCAACACCTTTTATTGAAAGAAGTATTTCAATACTTTGCAACAGAATCCATGTTTTATTGAACACTGAAATCTTGAGCTCACATTGGAGCATCCTATATAATCTTCACTCGACAATGTATTGAGTAATTTCAAGGCGGGGAATGTACATTTTCATCTTCAGAATCGAAGGAATGCCAGTCTGAACATTCAACTCGAAAAAACGACAATCCCGATCTCCTCATTCCCGCAGAAAATTCAACGCGAAAAAAGAGACTCGTCTTTCTGATTCCTTTCGATTCCGAATTCCACTCACGATTCCTTATGAAAAATCATCGCTCCCAATTTAATTACGCAAACAGATCTCATAATGATCTTTCAGCTTTCCGATCGTGCCTCCAAAGAACCCCAGCCTCCCGCTGAATATGCAATTCACGTGCTGTTCCTTCAGAGGGAATTCATTTGTTTGTCTAAACGCTCCGACAGCTGAATGATGAAGCCACTGGTTAAATTCCAATAATGAAGATCTCGAGAAATCTAACAAGAATCAAAATGTACGGTCGAGGAATCATCCCATCAATCATCTTTATTAATGGACAATCATCCCTGGTTGGCGTCTGTTGATGGCATCTGGTTTTGATGTTTATTCTGGCAGGGGGGTTCACCTGGAGGGATTTTGTGGAATGAACAGGTCTTGGGAGACTTGGGTCATGACGGAAGTGGTTCTTAGAAACTAGGATCGGTGAATATGTTAGAAAGGGTTACGAAGTTTAGGCATGATTGAAGTGATACCTGAGAAACTAGAAGGAGGATGAAATACTCAGTTGCTAATGATGGTTCAGGTTAAGATAAGGTGGATGCGTTATCTTTTATTCCTGTCAAAGATGAGATTCCATAAGGTCAGCGCAATAGAAATGAACGCTCGTTGGTTGAGATGTGATTTTTCATAAGTAATATCATAAGTGCATCCAATTTTTCCGAAAAAAATCGAAAAAACACGTTGCTAAGTAATATTTTAACAAGAAGCATGAGTGCAGGTGGCAACAAAAATCCGAGTCGAAGACGAGGATTTTTGCACCTGCACGCTTTGTGAAACTCACCGTTAATGTGTTTTTTGTAACAAAGCGATAAAAATATTAATTGCTATTATTATATTAATTTAATCAAAATAAAATTTCAGCATTGCATTCTAACATAAAGCTTTGTATGCAAATTTGTGGGTTAAATTAGCCAAGCCAGTTTGTTTCAAATGCATTTCCACTACGATTTCCTTTTTCAAAATCATAGGATTAGTGTGTCAATTTGAGCATATTCACTCGAGAATCTGAAAAATTTGGCACATCGCCTTAAATATTCAAGTTCGGTTTATTAGATTGAATTTATTGAATTGACTGTGGAAGACAGCGTGACAGACGTACAGATAGGCACGTGAGTGCCACATGGAACCTTGAAGACAATCATTTACTGAAACTTAGAATATCGCTAAAATATTCAAGAGGAACTGCAAGAATAGTCAACAAATCACATACTCTTTGAGTACTAAAGGATCTAATATCTACAACATAATTTTACCATAAATATCCAGCGACCCATATACAGCCCAACTATGAAAAAATATCTATATAGTCCTGATGCTCTTTATGAGAGGCATATTATAAATCTCATATACTGAATAAACAGGATTCTCATTAGAAATATCGTATAACTATTCAAATATTCACTAACGAACTTTGCCATAATTGTGAGAGGGAGAGATACACTATCAGTATATTCATTTCGTATATCCAGAATTTCATAATGCAGACTTGCTCATTTATTTCAGGAAATTGATGATATTTGCGAATTGTACAGAAAAGAGTCGTAGGAAATGTCAGTTTTTTGCATTTCCTTTGATCACTCAGTAATGAGCAATTCTCACTGCTGAAAAGAAAAATGATATTAATGTATTCAGCAGAATATAACGAATAGCTTGCGACGTATTTTGTGCATGACCAAGTTTGCCTCTCAGTATCTGCTGATATTTTGTGAATGATTCATGCTTGGGAAAATTCCGTTATTTGGTATGAATGAAATCACGATTCCAAAAGCAATATTCAAACAGTTGTGGAATTAATGAGAGGATCTATTTATATATTTCAGATCCTTTTGATATATTCAGATTTTCCTTAAACAGTTTTCGGCTCGAATAAAATTAGAAATTTAACTAATCTCAGTTTCGAAATTTGGCATATCTATTTATGCTTATCACACTCTGGAAAATATATAATTTTTCTTACCTGAATTTTCACCCTGTAACTGCTTCTGATAGTCATCATCTCCATAGAGCCCGTCTATGAGCTGACCAAGACCATCCTTTTGGTAGTTACCTTCGATAATACCATCGTAACTGATGTCTTGAAGGTTTGTATTCTTATCTCTCGTTTCCCCTTTAGGGGCACTGTACTTGATGATGCTCTCTGTAATGAAAAAAAGAGTTACATTCACATAATTGAATTTGTATTTGAATTTTGAGCTTTCAACAGTATTGTATAAATTTCATTCGTTCTATCTATATTTCTATTGAGTACCATCTGAGGCCATTGGAGGTACAAACAAAGAGGTGAGATTCCTTGCTAATGAAGAAAACAGTTTTCAGTTCTAAGGAACAGTTTGTTTACAATCGATTCACACAGCAACGTTTCGAGAAAAAATTTTGTAGCTGTGTGAATAGATTGTAAATAAACTGTTCCTTAGGACTAAAATCTGCGTTCTTCATTAATTTTTCGAACGATACATCCCACATTATCCTTGCTGATTAAAAAAAAGTCTCATAAACATGTAAACGTTTTGTTTTCTGAATACAGGGTATACTGATTTCTTTTTATATCTACCAACTGGATTTTTATGACTATTTCCCTCGTCTTAATTTCCACCAATCAGAAACGCGCAATTTTGAATCACAAATGGTTTCTAGATGGAAAAACTGTATGGCAGCAGCTGTCAGCAGTTTTTTCGGGTTTACCCGCGGCAAAACTTGACAGTTGTTGTCAACGAAAATTAATAATTTATACATAGATGCATCCAGATAATCTGTTACTCATGAAAAATAGTCTTGTCAAATACCATTCGTGCATCCAATTTTTCCTGTGAAAAAAATTGAAAAAACACAGTGCCAAGTAATATTTTTTTAACAAAAAGCATTCGTCCAGGTGAAAAAATCCTCGTCTTCGACTCGGATTTTTGTTGCCACCTGCACTCATGCTTCTTGTTAAAATATTACTTAGCAACGTGTTTTTTCGATTTTTTTCGGAAAAATTGGATGCACTTATGATATTACTTATGACAATTTTGATTTTTCTGAGGATTTCGAGGGAATCGTTCAGAATTTTTCCTCGAAATCGGTAGCAGATACGTGAAAACTACGAGAGACCATAAAGTTCAGTGGTTCACCGAAAAAAAATCTGGAGGAAAAAAGAGGACAGTGATGTAGATTTGCAGCCGATATTGTTACATGGTGTAAACTTTAAACGGTAATATCTGTGCAAAATTTTCAAAATCTTGAGAAATGCAGAAACTCACGAGAAAAAAAACTTGAAAAAACTTGGATCTTGTATGAGTGTAGACCAAGATGTTCACGCAAAATTTTCCATGTGATGGATGCGCAGAGTCCAACTTGTCGTGAACGTCGACAAATAGACAAATATGGATCTTCATTAACACTATCACTTACAGCAGTGATATTTTCTTCTGTTAGTATAGTTGTTTGTCTTGTTGTTGTTGTTGTTTCATCGAGTAGAGAAAATGTTGTCCGAAATCAATGGATGATTCGACGAATAAGCTGCTCTGATGGACGATTATTTTGTAGACCATAAATGATATAAATTTAATGTAAATATAAATAAAATAGTGCTCTATGAGTTTGGCGAATAGAACGCTGATTTCGAAAATAAATTTCAATAATTTTCAAACGTTGTTGCAGCGTGAGTCTTTCCATGATAATTTGTCAATGCTTACTGAACAGAAATGTCAAAACAACATGTCTTCTACCTTCTGTCAAATCACAGTTAACCCTATCGAAAATTCCATCGCTCTAAAAAAAACACCCAATAATTATCCTACTCTCAACGTGGGTGGAAATATTTCAGATAGATAGAGTAGTTGCTATTATTTAAGAAACCAAATTTCCAATGAATTCTTGCTTTGCGTTCTCCGTAAACGTGTAAAGTACGATCGACCGTGATACACACTGTATACTATTGACTGCTCAGGTCCTAGTTATCGAAGAGAACATCGAGTAGGGCATCCTGTAAATCCTGTCATTTTTTCAGTTAAATTTTGTTTTTGTTTTTTCTTCAATAATTTTCTTCTTCAAAAGGAACAGCAAATAAAAAAAAAATTCATTGTTCATAAATCAAGTAATCGTTCTTCATCTTTTTCATAAATATCCTCTCACCCGAGAAGCTACCCACCCTGTGTATCTGAGGAAAGACCGAATCTCAACTCAATTCGAATGGCAAATGACGTTTCCCTCGATTCAAATTGGACGCCGAGCGATATCAGTATGAAAGATCGTAAAATCGTGGTTGCTTTATGAACATGACCTCTTTTGCTCCCTAATGAAAACGTAGTTCAAAGGAACTTTTCACAGCTCGGCAGACTCCCATTCACTCATGTTATTGTCGAAATGTGGTTGACCAAGATCATAAATTGCTCTGAAATTTTCTGCAGCAGTCATGCAACTCGAATTAACCGCCATTTCAGAACGCCTTTCAGGTTGAATCAAAAGCAGATGTCTTTGAGATTGACACTGCGTTACGAGGTTACAGTCTCTTTGAGTTAGGTGGAGCAGTCTGAACCAGAAATTGCTTTTGATTTCAAAGCATGGAATTATGAATTATATCAGGTTCAATGGAGGCGCTGGTATGAGAAAGTGCTCCAATATTTTGAGGATCTCACCGGTTATTTGTTTTTTTTTTATTTTGATTCAAAACATTCCTCATTCACAAAGAAACTGAAGCAAAACAGAAAAAGCAAGAAAAATTATGGAAATTGGTCCGACTGGTGGTGCTGAAATTGAAGTAGGCATTTAGTATTCTATATCCTCGATCAATGGGTTTTAAATTTCTTGTATGAGCTTTGATTAAATGAATGAATATCACCTTCATTGGTTTTTTCTTGAACTGAACCCAGGACGAATAAGAGGTACAAGATAAGTCATTTAACACAAACCACCCTCGAGTTATACGAGAAACGAAAAGGAACTTTGCTTACTTTCGTGGTCGATTAAACTCTTATCAACAGGTTAAATTGAAAATCCCCACGAAATATACTTTTTTAGGAAGCCTCCTTCAAGCCACGGGATATTAAGGCGATATTACACGTTCCAGCCAGAAACCACACCTACTGAATATACAACTCAGTAACTATTATCGTTATAGGTAATTAAAATCCACAGCTCCAATGAATTTTAGTATCTGAGAGCTTCAAGGAGGTTCCTGACTTTTTAGTACTCACAAGAACCATTTGTACCAATATTTCATGCAGCTATTGTGGCAAAACATTTCTTGTTTAATGATAATGCACTGCCACATCTACAGAGATTACTGATGCTAGAGAAACCCAGGGTATTCCACATCCAGCATAACCTCGTTGATCTCCTGACCTAAATTTAATCTAGTGCTCGGTTATGATTACAAAAAAACACAGCCAGAAATGCTTCAATAGCTCCGATATCTTTTGCCACGAATTCGGTAACAAATTGAGAAGGGTATTTCCAATAGCTTGGTGGAACGCTAGCAGAAAAGATGTCAAGCAGTTATTGACGCACAAGGTGTTCATATATCCAAAGAAGTTTTCTAGTCTCGGTGAGGGCCACCATTTCACTGTTGGGTCGAAAATTAACAGTGCTATCTAAGGTGGCGTAAAGACACAGTAACATAGCTTACACAGAACACAACTGCTTCTCCGAACTCGTACAAGTTGCAAGCTTCGAAGCTTGTAGTTTCAGAGGGGTCTTCTCGAGAAAGCTAGGAATAATCAGTATAAACAATATCAATATCAATTTTCATGGAATTTTCCATAACTAAATGGCAAAGTGGCTGTTCTATGTGCGCGATAGCCTCACGAATTCCATCTATGAGGTCTTGAATCGACGCTGGGCTCTTGGCGTAGACCTTCTCTTTCACATGGCCCAAAAGGAAGAAGTCGCAAGGTGTGGAATCACGGGATATCGGTGGAAATTTTGATCACCTCTTCGAGAGATAATACGGTTTAGAAATTATTCCTGAAAAAAATCAATGGTTTCGTTGCTTGTTTGGCACGTAGCGCTGTCTTCTTGAAAGTAAACGATGTCCAGATCGATACCATCCAATTCCATCCAAAAACATCATAAATTACCTCTCCAGTCACCGTTACTCCAGCCTCATTCTCAAAAAAGTAGGGTCCAATGACCCCGCCAGATCATAAACCGCACCAAACAATTCCACGTTGAGGATAGAAAGGCTTTTCAGCAATAACTCTTGGGTTTTCCGAGCCCAAAATGCGACAACTTTGCTTATTGACGAAGTCACCGAATTGGGAATGGGCCTCATGATTCTTTCATGGAATTCCGGATCATTTTCATGCATTTCAAGGACCCAATCAGCAAAGACTCGACGTTGTTGATGATCGGCCGGCTTGAGTTGAGACCCAAATCTTTATGAAACATACGGTGTGATGACGATTGTGGAATGCCTCATTCCAAAGAACAACGAGAAATGGACAAACCTGGGTTTTCTTCAATACTTTCGGCTACAGCAGCAATATTCTCGGCGGTTCGACAAGGTGCTTCACGACGACCCAAAAATGTTCGAGTTTTACGAACCGTCTCTGCCAACTTTTTACCATTTTCACAGTGAATTTAAATAATTTCAATGCGTTGTTGGAGCGTGTATCGTTCCATTTTTATCAATGGCGTAGTTTCCACTTGTCAAATGTCAGAAAATGATATTCTACGGAAATATGACAATGAAGTGTCAGAAGTTTTTTGAATTTGCCCTTGCTTTTTTGCTGATTTTTCGCTAAGAACAACCACTTTAATCTATGGGGGATGATCCCCCAACATAAGGGGCCTGTAGCGTTCCTCGAACACCTGAAGAACAAAAGAATCATCACTTGGAAGATCGGACCTGATCGAAAGATCCTCCCGATACATAAGAGAGCAAGGACTTTATGAAAAGGTTTTTTAGCAGATGAAGTATTTTTTTCACTACTTCTTTCTCGTTTTTCTTCTTTTTTTCCTGTTACAGATATAATTTCAAGATATTTGCATCCAGTTCAATGAAAAGGCTTGTTTTCAAGCACAACAAGGAGCTCTGTAACATGGATTGCAGCCTATTTTTTGAACAAATTCAGTATCACCACACATACACGGAGAGACAGAGTTCTTTCAGAGGTTTTCATCTGTTCTCGTGTATCATACTCAGAATTGTATGGTACCCCGTTTACATTCCCTCTGCTAACACTCTGCTAATTGGAGCGGGAAACAGATTTTATTCTTTTATATAATCTGTTCCTTGTCGCCATTTCTTCACACGTACCATATGCCATGTATTGTTTGATTTCAGAGAACAGTATGTAATTCTCTCTTTCGAAAGAATATAAATATTCAAAATAACAACTCTTATTGGAAAACCCTTCAAATTGAAACATTTTTGATGTGACCTACATGACATACTGTTATATTTAGAATTTTCTTTCCGAAACTCACATTATGTGAAATCAGAACAATAGTCGATTATTGCTGAAATCTATTCGAATCCATTGAATATTTTCTTCCGTGGATCTCTAACACAGAAATATCCCATTGATTGAAATCTTCAATAAACGGAACTTGGTTCATACCAATCCATTTGAAAGCAGTAGGCACACCAAATTTAACCGCCCCCATGTTTGTGGAAGATAGATTTAAATTGGCTACCATTCGAGTGAGTGCAGCTAATATGGAACTTCGGATTTGGAGTATTCCAAATGATAACAACGCAGACTATGAACTTTAGATTACCGGAGCATTAGCGTTAGCCACACTGTAATTTATTATAGAAAATTCACAACGAACTTTTCGTACTCTTATACAGGGTAAGTCTCTGAACAAACTGAATACTTTCATTCTTACCATTTCTCATCAGTTTTGGGATGTCAAAAACCTATAAAAAAATTTCCCATAGCTTCTTTCATACGAATGAATAAAATTTCGGATTGAATATTTTTTCTGGTAACTAAGATACAGCTCATTCAATTTCCCAAATCCGACAAAACATTCTATGACCCTACTTGAGAAGTATAAACCACAGAATACCTAATAATAGTTAGGTATTCTGTGGTATAAACGTTCGATTCATTCTTGAATTTTGGATTTACCAAAGAATCTCTGGGTTTGAAATATCTCTAAACTACTTCTTTGAAAAGTTTCAACAGTATTCTTCATAATAATTCATCATAAAACCGATTCATTCAATATATCTCGTTTACTCTCGTTCCTCCTCGTTGATTTCAGTAAAGTAATATACAGGGTGAGTCTATGACTTGTACATATATTTAAACTGTAGATTACTCTCATCAAACGAAACACTCTTGACCTATACCATTTTGCAAAATTCGGTTTGGTTTCGAAGATACAGGGTTTTGAAAATCCATGGAAAAAACACTTTTCTGTATATATCTTCGAAACCGTTATTTCGAATGAACTGAATTTTGGTTGAGTTTTTACTCTATTCATGGTGTATATTCCTCAATCAAAACCTATTCAATAATTCTACTTGTATAAAAGTTACAGGGTAGTCGACTCATCAATACACGCTAAAACACCATAAAACCGCTTTAAAAAGATAAACGGTTCATATTTCCGAAAGAATCAATCATTTAAGAAACTGAAAGTATTCTTATTTTTTTCAATAAAACGCGTGGTTTTCGAGTTATTTCCAATTTTACCCGGAGAAATTTGACGAAAAAATCATTAATTTCAAGAATAATCTGAATGCGTCTCTGAATTGAATTTCATCGAATATTATTCCTTCTCTGGTCTTTAAACGAGTTTACAATGTTGTCACAATATTTATCAACTTTATCGAGATATTTCGATAATAAAATCCCACAAATGTGGGAGATAAAATTGAACTCCAAGGAGGATATAACACGCACAGTTTATATTGAAAAATTATAGTTACCGGTCCATATTGAAGTTAAATGTCGATGAAATACAAAATTCGGATATGAATGATGAATGTCGATACAAACTCCTTATCAAATTGAAATTAATGAAAAAAAAATGATACCTTATAATCTGTGTCGATGTTTCTATCTGAACAATATCCTCTTGGAATTCTATAAACTCGACACGGTTAAGATTATATCAATTTACTTCACATAATAATCACATTAGAACAATAATTCACTGAATGTATTCAGAACTTCACATAATGTTTACAGTTTGTACAGAGACTCTGGTTTGTTATTGTTTATAGTTGGCCTCCAGATAACCAATCTTTCGGTTTTCGCTCTACGCATGCGTGGTAAAATTTGGCGGCAAAGTAGATTTATGATGGAAACGGCTGAATTCATAGATATTTATACCACGGTACACAAATGTAACGTGATTTATACTATGTTTCGTAACAAATCCTTAACATCAATGAAAATATCAGCAAGCTGACAACATCTTCCTGAGTTCTCTGTGCAAACATTCACAGAATCGATACAAAATAGATAAGGTTAGGTTGTTCAATGATGAATTCTGATGATCTGAATGAAAAGTTTTTCTTCATGATATTGTTTGGGAATTTCGAGAAAAATATGAACAAGTTATTAGTGTTTACAAACTAATCTGCAGAAAAATCGAAGAAGGAACTAATTTTGGTGTGAGAAATGTGGCTTTTTAGTTTCAGATATAATCCGATGAAACTAACTGTTTTTGTTGAAATTATCGTGTTTGCGACATTTTTATTCCAATAAGGTTAGTACTTGAGTATTCCCTAAATGTATAAACTCAATTTCTATCGAGAAATATGAACTTTGCATCAAATCCAGAAGATCAAGAGGCGTAGTCAGCCCAATTTTTTTTCAAATGGCTATATCTTTTTAACAGAGCCGAATTCGGGAAAATGTAAAATGAAAAAGAAGTTTCTCAAGAATCTTCAGTAAAAATATATGAACAAGTCAAAGACACACCCTGTATAATAATTTGGGCATATAAACAGCAATATAATCCACCTTTTTTTTGTAATCAAGTCAAGTTAAGCTGCTCCAATCTTTTTCACAAATAGGTTCAATGCGAATCTACCTACAAGATGGATATACTCAAAACGTGCGCTCAAAAGCTCCTGATTTAACGTCTTTGCATTAGTTCACCTTTTTTTCACTCGAATCTCATAATCCACCTCCCAGAATAGTGAACTTTATTTATTATGTTTACGTGAAACCGGCACGGAAATGTATTCGGCAATGGCCAAGAATAAGCTTGTTGTTATGGCCAATAAATTCATCTTATTGTACCCAAGGGTCTAATGACACTGTTTATGATAACTCTTTTCAAGGTACCTTACGAAGGAAAATAGTAAATCAGGCTTACTCATAACATAAATTGCTCCTTGCATATATAAAACACAAAAGCAATTTATGCGTTAGCACGACATAATTTTCCTCAGGATTATGAAGAATCGTAATGGTTTTACATATCACTTAGATTAATTATTATAAAAATATGTAACTCTATTTTTTTTTCACTCGAATAAGGAATTATTCTCTGCTCTAATATTTAACAAAATTAAAGAATAGCCATTGCTTTCGAATACACTATCGATTTATCAACATATATATCGCTCAAGCCAGCATGAACCGTGATTACCATTCTTTCAGTGTTCACTTTGTGGTATTTTTTTCCATCTCATACTAACATTTTTTCTTTACTTTCCGATCGGATAAGAATAATTACATCCTTTTTCCGAGAGAGTAGATTCAACAAATAATCAATTCGAAAATAGGGAACATGGGAGAGTAAAAATCGAAGCTGTATGTGGAAATGCATGTCTCAAATTGTTCATTCAAGTATTTGAAAACTCGACTTCCTTCACAGATATTTATACCCAAATCCGTAAAGGTGTTGACTTATGATCCCATGATTTATCTGATCTTATGTTTTACTACTGTAGCGCAAATATGAATTTGTCAGAGAAGAATAATTGAAAGTGATGTCAATGTGGGAAGAACAGATATTTCTATATACTACTACCGAAAGCTTAATTGATGGCTTATTGTGTTGATTTAGGCACAATGGAATAACGTATTGGATCAAAACAATAGCCACTTCCAATTAATGTTTTGATTCGAGCTTGTTGAACACATTATCTTGAACTCGCACGCCATCTCACTCTCTCTCATTAGACTGAGAAACTGAAATTAGATTGATAACAATGATAAATAAACCTAATTTTCCTATCTAATATTAAATTTCACTAGGAAAAGTATCCCCAATTTTTGTGAATTCAAATTATTACTTTGCCATCTCCCTCTCGTACTCTAGCAATATCCACTTCAGCTTTCCATTCGAATATCGTAATAACACCACATTTTAAGGTGGATTTATACAGCAACTAAAATAAAATAAGAACTAAATTAAAATGAAATAAGAAATAAGAGCAGACAACATAGGTTTTTATAGAGATCACTAGAATAAAATAAGAAATAAGAATGAACCAATCAAATCGCAGATTTTTTGACAGTGACTTTTGTGTAAGTTTAGAAAATCGCCTATTCCGCCTTTTATTCAAGGCTTGTCATCAATAACAACATCGCTCCCATCATGATTTCCTGGTCATCCACATTAAATATATCATCAATAATGATTTAAAAAAATATTCATTCAATTTTAGGTTAGAAAACTAGAACTTGTCAAAAGTATCAATACGGAAAAGATTGGGGAGTGGATTTGGTCATGCGCACTATCATTTTCCAAATAAAATAAGCGAAAAAGATAAAAGTTGACCATCTCTTATTCTAATTCTTATTCCTTATTTTAGCTTATTTCCTGTATAAACGCTGTCATTGAAATGCATGAAGTGAACATTCTTATTTTATTTTATTTTAGTTCTTATTTTATTTTAGTTGCTGTATAAACTCGCCTTTAATTTTATTACTTTGAAGTGACGACAGAAGTTCTCGGCATTCAAGCTTCAAGCCTTGCCCTTTTCCCTATTTTCCTCTTTATTAGATTAATGTACTGGAAGTAAGCCTTCCACGTAGCTACTGTTTCCTGCTTAGCTAATTTAATAATAGGATTTAGTAGGTTAGTTCCTGTTATACTATGCGGGATATTTATTTACCAGCCACAAAGCTGTGTTCGTTGAAGAATGTGGTTTGAATTTGAGCTACAGATTTTGTTTTTGTTGTGATTCAACAACTGCTCATTTCTCTTCCAAATAGAGAAAACTATTCTGTTTTTGAACGCTGGTTTTACTTACTCGGGGACTGTATCATTCAGTCACGTATTTTCTACGGATATAAACTTGTTGATTCAGGTTGCAGAGTTGATTTTTCCAGAAAAGGGCAAAAATAGTACATTGTTCACCGGGTAGGAAAAGCCTTACATTCCTGGCCGATTGTGAAGATTGCTTAGCAACACAGAGTCCAGGAATGTGGCTTTTCCTACGAGGTAAACATACTATTTTTCCGCAAATCGTTTGAAATTCGACAGATTTTAATCAATTTAAAAAAAAATCGCGAATTATTCCATTCATAAATAAATGGAGCTTTGAAATTCGGAATGGAATTGGTTGCGTTACTATGGACACGTATTAATGCTGAATTGTCAAACTTGACGAATATTAATTTAATTGCTGATCTTTTCGAAGACATAACAGTGCAAAATGATAAGTGATGATGAATTTTCCATTTCCGGAACTCCTCCAGAGCTGGCTGAGGCAGTGAATACTGCTTCATCAGTATACTTATTTTATTATACTTATCAGTATGCTTATGTAGAACACTGACAACTGTAAGGAAATATCATTTCCTCACAGTAAGGAAATGAATATTTCCTAACAATTGGGAAATCTTGACGCTTTCTATGACAAATTTTGTTAGGAATGTCAAAATTTCCTAGCGATTTGCGGAATAGTTATTTTCCTATCAAGGGCGGAAAGTTGTACTTTCCCGCACTAGATTGCCGTTGCCCGAACGACGCGGAGCGGAGTTCGGGCAAGCAATCGAGTGCGGGAAAGTACTTTCCGCTCAAGATAGGAACAATATTTTTTCTACAACCGTATTATAAAATGAAAAACAAACTTCTTCACAACTCGAATATTCGTTTTGACACATTAATTGAGGAGTTTGAGATTCTATGCGGAAAATCATAGACCGTGACATAGAAATAAATACACAGATCCATGTATGCCAGTCATAATTTTTGAAGGATGTCAAGTTCTCATTGAAAATCCAATAATTTTAAAACGTAAATCTGCATTAATAATTAGATTGACATGGATGAAACTGCATAATTTGAAATATTTAACTAAAAATATAAGTAAGTAGATTAAGAGATTTCATGTTGAAGGTATTATTGAACCCAAATTTAACACATATTTACTTTCCCGCACTAGTGCGGAAAAGTAACTTTCCCGCACTAGTGCGGGAAAGTGACACTTTCCGAATCGAAAACAATGCGGGAAAGTAGTTAGTTAGGCCCGGTTGTAGAAAAAAATACTTTTCCTCCACAAAAATTATTTTTTATTATTTTTAAATCTCTCTTCAATCTTAGACGAATTATCTGAAAATGAATTGAAATTATACATTGAAATGATGTAAATTATAACTATTATTGAGAAAGTTTAGTATCACAGTCGATTCAACCAGAGCTAAACTATTCAATTTCTTTGTTTTAATTTTTTTCATTTGTCGAGAATCTTGTAACAAACGTTCTTCGTGAATCACCTTGTATTTTTGCGTCCCATGAACTACTCCAAATTGCCGTTATTTTCTCCGTTTTACCACATAACTGAATCCAATACAGTCTTTCACATCAAACGTAAAATATAGGGCCCAAATATTGGCAACATTAATTAATATCCATAAATAACACCTATGTGCAATTGAATCGAAATAATGAAATGAAATAATTATCAGTTTCAATACTCGATATTAAAATCCCTTACCCAATGGCAAAAAATTAGAATAATCAAGTGCTATTCAATTACGTTCGATGCCACTGTTTTCGATGCAACAAAATATTTTCATTCCCTCTATTTTCATAATGGATACGTGAATATTTTCGTTTTGGAATGACATCAAAGCTGCTGGATTTCCGATCGGAATGAATAATAAATTCGGAATTCTGGGTATAGCGAATAGTAAATGTTTATCATTAATTTTGAGTCCATTTGTCTGTGTCCATAGTTCAATGAATGTTTCGTGATGTTGTCTGGTAATAGCAATATTATTCAAGTAGGTATAGGTATACAACAAAGTTCCCGCTGTTTTTTTTTTATGAGAAATTCGGTATGGTATGTGGCACCGTCCAAGTGAAACCATATGTCGTCAAGATCAATGTCTTCCAAATAAGGCACAAGAAACTGTCATATCATAGCACTGATTTTTAAAATGAGGACGCGTTGTTCTACCGTATAATGCTCTCATCTGTTAACATTTCGATCTGCCACGTCATAATCCTGTGACATTACGACTGTCAAACATGGCGCGCAATTCAAATCTTGCACTCTTTTTGAAACAAACATAAAGGAGTGATTTGGTTCAAAATTATGTGAATCGAAAGTTTAACAAGAATATATAAATAACTGATATTTTAATCGACCGTAAAAAGGATAATATGTGGAAATATTGAGTAACTGAGAAAAACTTGTTTTTATTCAAACAGACCGCAACACCTGAAAATTTCCACATATTAACAAGAATATATTCCGATGAATATTACCAAATGAATACCAATCGATTTGGAATCTCCTGTATTATAAATAATTAGTGCTCGGGGACAGGTATCCTTTTTTTACAGTCATTGTTCAACTTGATGAAATTCTACTTGTCACTCTGGTTTTAATGAATGAGGTCATAAACTTCCCTGAGCTACCCCCATTTCGCCTGCCAACATAATGAGATTCATTATGGGAATTCCTGCACCGAAATAATTTTTGTAAATACTTTAGCCTAGAGCACTAGAGAGTGTGATATGAATCCTGAAAAGAGGCATCAGATCGAAATTTAAATTTATACCGGATCATTTATGTTTATTTGGAGAGAACATCGTTTTATCTCTCTTTTCATCATCTATCAACAAATATGTATTTTTAACTTTTCTGAAAATCAATATGACTGTTTCATGAAGTGTTGATAATGCATATGTTCAATCAATAATAATTATGATATGAACAACAATTTATTTTATCAACAAAATCGAGACAAACTATAAACTCTTAGAGTTTTTAATTCGAATTCATGAAAATTGGAAATTCTCAAAGAATCCTCATGACATTTTTTGCAAAATCACGAGCCGTCAGGCGACAAATATCATTCGGGAAATTTTGCCGGCAAAATTTCATCTCTAGAGTTATTATGAATTAAAATTCGACTTGTAGTTGGATCAGAGAGTGAATAACTTTTCTGTAATTTGGTGAGATTTTAAATCCAGGGAAGCATCCAGATTATTCTCGAGATTTATGATTTTATCGCATAAAATCATAAATCTCGACACCCTTTATCTTTTAAACGAAACCGAATTCTGAAAAATGGTATAAAAAAATTGTTTTGTTTGATGAAAATAATCTACAGTTAAAGTATAAGTAAAAGTCAAACACTCGCCCTGTGTACATTCCACACATTTTTCTCCCATTCTCATAGAAGATGGATACAGTCTATGATAAATTGGATTCGATTTCGGAATTAGTTGATTTAGTAACAAACTACTATGACATATATGCTCCACAAGCATAACTAACCGAATTTAAAGATACATCAAATATTCCTCTCCATATTTATAGAGATAAAACTCCTCAAACTGAAAGGAATGTATGAGCACCAAAATATTGAAACTAAACCTCAAACTGAAGAAAACTTTTAATATACCTATAAAATCTTGAAAGTTCTGCATATTGCAGAGAGCTAATGGAAGTAACGTTCAAATACATAAGCAACCTCCTAATGAAAATATGTCGTTTGTATAGTTTCAAACTTTAATATGGTTTTACCACCGGAATGAAGTAAACAGAAATTCAACTTACGTTCCCAGGTACATCCGTATAATTCCACTCTCATGCAGACAGTCCGGGGATGCTCACTGTAAGGGATGAACCGAACTTTGGATGCCACAAAAGGTAACTCTAGTCTTTGCCGCACTACGAGGTACGTGTTGCTGTTTCCTGTTAATACCTGCAAAAAAAATGAGTGATGAGCAATTGCAATGGCTATGGTCCGTCTTATACAGGATGGAAAAGTCGAATGGAACGAAGTCATTATCTTGGATACTGTAGGTACATTCATTTTTCCCGAAAGGGGTCAACTATTTTCCATTGCCACCATAGCGCCACAACCGTGAAATATTGCGGATTATTCCGGAAGTAGGACCCGATCAGCAATCTAAGGTGCGTTTGAGTTGACGATCGGCGGAGCGAGTAGAATAGTGAACACAGTAGAAAGAGGAGATCCCGAGCACTTTTGTCAAATCGAACACGGTGGAGTCAAAGATTGCTTACCTAACCTAACGGAAGAATTGTATTGTGACAGAAATTCGAATTTATTTTTGAGAAATAAAACTTTAAAGTAGACGTGGAGTGCGCTCGGAGCATTTCGACCGTCAACTCGAACGCCCCTCTAGAGTGCCGTTTCGATCCACAATTTTTGGTCACGATTTTTAGTTGAGAGTCGATACACCAAGGTTTCTATGCATCTATATTTCCATAAGTGGTTGTCACAACCTGTCTTCACTAGCAAATCTATTGCCTTTCCCTGACACAACTAGAACATGAAAATGTTGAACATTCACGTTCCGTCAGTTTCATTCGACAAAAACAGCTGACAATACAATTATTTCAGATCCACCCTTCCGTTTAAGCCAGATAGCGAGATTTCAAATGGAATAACCTACGAATCATTACCTCCCAAAGAGAAAAGCCGAATCATTATCAGACTTCATTGTTCGCGGAATATGAGAAACGAATTGTGCACCGAACATCAAAGAACATTAATTTTCTCCTCAAAGGCAAAAAGTGATTCCTATCTGAATTAAACTCAGTCTCATATAGCCTGAGATTGATCCCCACTGATTTGCAAGAGATCATTATCGAGTGATTCAGTTAATTTCTATTTGAAATTCATCAGATACAGGCACGCACAAATCTGTCACAGCGGCATTAATGTTTGACTTCCTGAATTTTTAGCATCGTTACATGAAAATCACAAATATGGGAAAAAAAGGATTCAAGATTTTCAATAAAATAAAGACGAAATTAATTTTCTGATACCGGAACCTCCACCATTTAGTAAAAAATGTCAAATCTATTGTACCTACTTCTTCGTGAATAAATGGAAAATAAATTGAAAAATCCGAGATCATCATGAACTCACAATGAAACTGAAATCTTGCATATTGAAAAGAAAATATCCAAATGTTCAAAAGATATTTCAAGACTCCAGCCTAGTGGTTAAGGCGTTTGTCTAGGACCCGGCAAGTTCGAGTTCAATCACGAGGCTAGAAAAGAAATGAAGGAAAGGGCCTTTATGGTTTTATAAAGGGTTACTCAAACGAGGATTGAAAGTCAACCCTCGGTTGAAAAAAGTTCGGTATTATAAACGTCTTTGCGGCCTCGGTTGAACAACCTCGGATTGAGATCGCTTTTTTTGGGTTGGCTAACCTGAATCTTATTTCTCGAAGTATTTTGGTACTTTTTTTACACCATGTTTGGATAAATTCAATAATCGTAGTCTAATAAAGACAAAACAAGTAGCTTATTGGAATATTCCTGTTTTTGGAACGATCACAACAGGGAATTAAGAGAAATCTGATTGCCTACATCAAAACAAGTTATGTAATAAAAAAAATTTGTAATTTATTAAATGAGGACAGACGATATTTAAGAATTTTTTCCACTTGAAGCTATTGCCGAATACGCTCTAGTCTTTATCACTTTTGTCAACTTATTTGACTCGAATGTCTTATTTCAAACTCTCATGTCAAATAAAAAAAAAGCTAGGACAATCAAAACATTCAATGAAATTGCATTAACATTTAGTCGTACAAGGATGTAGTTATATCTAGGATATAAACCAATCATTCTTGATCTTGTTTGATTGAGTACATGAAATACATATCAAATTTAAAGATAGCATTTATCATCAACATTATCACTAACAATTTATTCAGGTTGAGTGTCATGAATATAATCAGTCTAGCAATATTATGCAGGACTCCGCAAGTCACACAAATAATAGTTGTTTTCAAATGTAATCAGATCCCGAATACAAGAATGGGAAATGTTCTTTTACACACTAGAGAGTCTTTAAATTGAATTCATAGTTCATATGTCAGCTCCATTGAATAATTGATCATCCATTGATCTGCAAGATGTGATCGGTGTCATCAATCATTTCTTTAGAGTATATCAAAAATGTTCTATATGATGAGAATTACCAAATTTATAAGCTTAGCAACTTGGAAATTTGAAGAAAAGTAATCCTTTTCACATCTGCAGCATTCAGCATTTACACAACCCATTAAAATAAGCATGCACCTGTACTATGTAATAATAATCAAGAAATCCTTCTACAAGGTGCGGCACGGAGGGCGGACGTTTTTCAGATGGGCATAACTTTCCCCCACTGAGGACGAGAGAAGTGAGGAAGGTGCCGTTAGACTCGTGTGTTCCTAGCATTTATTTACCAGTTGTCGCCATTCATCATTCAACCGAGCTCAGTCTTTCAGATCGAAAAGTCTCGAGTGAAAATCAGACCAATACAGAATCTAAATAATCTCGAGTCGAATTTCAATGTTACAAAATCTGAATTTTCGGGAATACTGCTCGGAATAATCGGAATTTTTTGGATGTTTTTACTTATAATTATTCAAATTATGACTAGAATTCATCATTTAACCGAGTTCAGTCCCTCAGATCAAAAAGTCTCGAGTGAAAATTACACCACTACAAAATCTCAATCATATCGAGTCGAATTTTCATGTTACAAAATCTCAATTTTTGGGTAAACTGCTGTGAGTGAGCTCCAGTAACACGGTTCTAATACACAGAAATTTGTTCAGTCGATACAACCTTTCCCTTGTTAGTTGCTATTCCTGTTGATTGCTTGGCATTTTGATAGAATGATAAGACTACAGAAGATTTTCATTCCAAGCAACTTCAATGTGCCACAACAAAATGTTTCGTTTTGTTTTTAACATAGAGTGAGGCTAGCTGTCGGCCATCTAGAAACGTCAAACGTTTCAATCCTCGGTTCAAATCTCAAACGGAGCTATATTCACCGGTTGAGTTAATCCAAGGTTGAACCCGATGTTGGATGTTTATAATACGGAAATCGACATTCGACTGCCGATTTGGGCTCAACCGAGGATTGAAATTCTTTCATAAAATCGGCCCTAAGTCCCTAAGTCATCTCATCTCCACAAATACAGTATTTTTTAAGGTTGGATTTATTGATCAAAATTCCGAATGAACTTGAGCATTATTGAATTGTACACCAGAAAGATACTTCTGGTATAAATCAACACTGTGTACCGTTTTAAGAATATATCGATTTGTAATTTATGAAGTAATAACCAATTCTTGTATGAAGTAATGATTAAGTAAAAAATTATTATCATTAGTAATTATTAATCATTATGTGAATCAAAAATTTTTATCACGTAAATGACACATCGATGAAACGGATTAATGTTCAAAAATTGGGATTGACAGCTTTCCTTTCTAGTAACGTTTGTTTTCTTCAATGCCCGTTATCTCGAATACGGATGGCGTTACGATAATTTTTTACTGAGCAAATCCCAATCTTTTTCAGTTTTTTACCATAGAGACGGGGTCACCTTTTTTTGAAACACCCTTTACATGTATCTGTTGGGGATCTTACTAAGTCAAGATCCCCAACCATCCAACCGATTCAAACATTTTACCGTTCTTGTAATAAGGTGGAAAATACAGGGTGTATTTTAAGATGGGGCTTTTCTTTTGATATATGGTAGAACTCATCAACATTAGTCATTCCACAAAAAAATTTCATATGAATTATGCCCCAGTTTCGAGAAAAAGAAACTAAAATATTTTCTAGTTTCCAAGTGAATCTGAAAATTCCTCAGTCCGAACCTGCTCCCTCACCTGCTCCTCCGTAGATATAAACATCTCTTGTTTTTTGTCTTCTTATCTAACAAATTTGCAAATAATTCTAGTGCGTAAACGATATCATTTTGCCATATGCCGCTTTTTTATAAATTTTTTGAATTGAACATTCAATATAAGGAATATTCGGTAAAATGACTTATTTTGATGAGTTCTATCACCTGTCAAAAGAAAAGCCTCACCTTAAAATACACCCTACCCTGTATACGTAATATCAATCTTCTCGACTCGAAAAACAGATAAGAAATCTGCGACAAATAGAAGCGTTAAACCGAAATGAATGATTATGACTCGTAAATGCTATTGCACGAACACTGCTATAAAACCGGGTTCTCTTATCAGCAGAATCGTGCTTTGTGAATTTCCCAAGGGAGGTTGAGATTCGTATGTGCCTACATACGATACAATTTCATCATATTGTTGCAAGAATAAATATGGACATTATGTCTTTACCGCATGTCCACTTAATCCTAATAATGTCGACTAATCGATGTTTTAATGGATTGGCATTGCTTGTTCCAGATATTTATTTTGCGGAGGGTAGGTATTTCAAAAAGATTTACGAGTATGTTAACCGAAAGATGCCTGATTAGTAATAACAAAATATTATCCTTTCAAACTAGGAACTAGGAAAAGCAACGTGAAATTAACCGCGAGAGAAACATTTTCTAGTTTACGCAGTTCAATAATCTTCAAAGGTTCGTTCCTGTAAATTGCATCCTCTGAGCTTCCTACGATTATGTTTACTTTGCTTGTCAGCCCATTTATTTTGTTCCCTATTTTCCTTTCGCAAACAGGTCCTTTCGTTGTTGATTGAAATGAATACATCCTCAGATTTTGTTTCCGTAGAAATCCAATTATATTACCAGACATCCTACTGCATAGAATTGCTCCTACGTTTGGAGCAAACAATTCGAGTATTCTTCCATTATCAGGATCTGAATATACATGACAATTTCGCGAAAATTAACTTCCTGATATTTGGAAAATGAAAAGCACAAGAACCTATTCTTTGTTTTACTTAATAATGATCCATTATATCATGTAAGTGCTATTTGTTCCCCCCTTCCTGAAAATTTTTTCGCAATTTCGTAATGTCGTCCAACATTCAAATATTCTCCGAAACAATTATTCATTACATTTTGATTATTACCAGAATACAGAGTATTCAGTTCCTCGTTTTTTACTTCTTTGCGACAGGAAATTTTGAAAGAAAATTTTGCAATAAATATGACTATGCTCCATTCATTTTCATTTAATCACATAGGAGGTCATGGTTTCGTTTTCAGGTGTTGACGCACCTGATGAAAAGTCTGTGCGCGTACAGAAAATATCGTTAATGACAAAAGGACGTTGCCAGTTTCATTGTTTACATCAAAGTAAAAGTATCAAAGATATTCCACATTTTGTTAGTTCGAATCGATCGGCGATTTTGGGGTGAAATATCGATAGGAAATCGCTTATTTTTCCGTGCTTCGTCGTCCAGAAGATGTTTCCCGTCGATATGAGAAATTTCGTGCAAGTGTCATTTTTTCCTTTCACGACTTTTGGCGTGAGTACGAACGGCAAATTTGAATTGGACCGAAAATCGATTTATGAGCATAAATAAAGCGAATGTAAGTACCTACTAATCGCTCTTTCACACTTAATAACGAAGTTTTTTTTAGGTATCTGGCCGTTTAGAAAGATTTCAAACGAAATTCCGGTCCCCCAGAAGTTTGGTTAGTTTCGGTATCGTTTTTGGTGCTCAAAATTCATTTGTAATGTGTAAATGGACAAAAAAGGCTTCCTTATACGATCTTCTAACGAAAGCGACCGGAAAATATGGTGAAGATAGGATTTTCGAGGAATTATGAGGAAAGAACTTGCAGAATGAAATTGCACGATTTTCGTAAGTAAACGGGTTCTGGATGGCCATCATCGGTCTCTAAATGATTATTGTTGATCGTATTCACATTTCAGAAAAAAAACACGTCGAAAGAGCTAAAAAAAAAGAAGAAATATGACTATATTGCATTCAACGGTAGGTGAATTCAGATTCCGAAGAATTGGAATGTGTCACTGGAGCTTTCATTCCTACCAATCCTTTGTCGAAAGTAGAAATAGGCTATGATGAACCAGAATACATCGGTTTTCTCCATATTCCAGGAGTTTGTGTCTTATTTTAGAACAGGTGAATGATAAATGTGAAGCATATGTTTGACCTATTCCATTTTATTTGTACAAACCTACTGTGGTGGTGATGTATGAATATTTTTTAAACTAATAAATTACTATACAGTCAGAATATTTCACTTCATAAGATCAAATAAATGAAATGTATATCTATAAAGCTTTCAGGAATTGACATTCTTGCTTATTAATTTATAAGCAAAACTCAGTTACTATTGCATTGAAATTATTAGTTTCTCTGTAAACAAATTCGTTAATTTAGTTATTATGTTCATTTTCTTTGTGATGAATGAATAAAACTGTTATTCATTTGAAATAAAGAAATATTAGAAATAGAAATGTTATGCACCCTCACAATCATATCACATACAATATCATGATGAAAACAAAGTACATCGATAAATCTTTACAATCATAAATCCAAAAACTCCTTTATATGTAGAATATTGTTCACAATTTTCTGTTGTGTTCTCCAAAATGAAACATACATTCTGAGAAATACGCTAAGAATGTAGAAAGAGCAACATAGTGTTGACTTGGAACATAAAAATATTTTGAGAAAAGGCCTAAATTCGATACAGAGTAGAATGTGTCAAATTTCCATAGCCAGACTTGCGATTTTATAATTGTGAATGGGGGTACATCTAAAGTTTAATCTCGAAGTGTCTAATTTAGCACTCTTTTCTCTGGAGAAAAACTAAACGCTTAGCCCTGTCCCTAGTGCGACTTTGTACAATATGACGCTTTCATCTGATCATCAAAACAACTAGTGGTTATTGAAGAAGGTTGGTGTTTTCCAAATGGAACAACCTGTAATTTACGACATAAATTTTTGCTTTCTGTCGAAGAGCATCGATTTTGGGGCACCTATACAGAACCCTGAAACCTTAAACTGGTATAACTCAGTGGAGACTTATATTTTTGAAAGCTGAACCGAAGAACCAAATTAAACTCACATAATTTCCTCGCACAAGCATAATTTGCAGATATGTGAACGCAGAATCTGCAATATCATACGTCCGTATGAAAATTGATGTTTCGAACTTTTATTCTGCGGAAATCTCTCCTGTGCACAAAACACGGGATGAATCTTCATTATTCTCCCCCATATTTATGTATTAAGATAAACGTCCGGCTGGGGACCATGAAGTTCCCTAAGACGGATTTGATGATCTAGTGTACGTCGGAGTATCTCCAAGTAACAACTCCAACCCTAAGTACCTAATATTCCCATCAGAGTGCTGTCATACCCAACTTTGTTATGATGGAGTTAGTTCTGTCCTTACGGAAGGATTATTTTTCGACTTCGATTTTATTAATGACTGGTGTCGGGTGGGGCATTACGGAAAATTAATGGGGTTATTAAATGGCCTAAACGGGAAATGGCCAAGGAAGGGAAATGTTGTTTTCCTCAACGCCGCGCTGTAGCCTATTGAATAAGTTCATCGCTCAACCAGGCTGCAGAATATGAATACTTTATGAGAGAAAAGGTGCATTATGAGTTCTAACGAGAAATGGAAATTAACTTCCAGAAAAATTCATTCATATTTTCTCTTCCGCGTTGTTGAACTCATTTTAACCTTTAATTTGAAGTCAACTTCGTCAATTTTTAACACATTTACGGTGGGTTTCACAAAGCGTAATCACCGGTGATCCGAGCTTGATCTAGAATCAACTCGATTTGTCAGTTCAAAAATCAGAGAATCAAGTTGTTGATCTCGAATCACCAGTGATCACGCTTTGTGAAACCCACCGTTTGAGTGAGGAATTCATTTCATTTCGCTTCAGAAATAAAATCCTTTATTTTCCTCAAATCGAAATATCAGGGTTTCCATTATTTTGGATTTTTCCAGTGATTTGAATCACTGACCTATATCGCGATTCAAATCTCAATCACTTGATTCAAATCATAACTGTTGGAGTATCCATTCTCCTTTGTGAATTTGAAATAAGCGCCAAAAAAGTGATTAAGGGTGTTTCAATAAGAGCGCAAGATTTCGGTGTTCAATTAGACATGGTTTTCTGTAGCAAAGTATTGAAATATTGATTTATTCAGGAATTTACATCTGGCAACTATACAGGGTGTATTTCAAGGTGCGGCTTTCCTTGTGACAGGTGATAGAACTAAATAAGTCATTTTACCGAATTTTTTTTATGAATTATGCCCTTGTTTCGAGAAAATGAAGCTAGAATATTTTCTAGTTTCTAGGTGAATCTGGAAATTCCTCAGTCCGAACCTGCTTCCTCGTCTGCTCCTCCATAGATATCAACATCTATTGTTTTTTGTCTTCTTATCTAACAAATTTGCAAAAAATTCTAGTGCGTAGAACAGGTCATTTTGCCATAATGCCGCTTTTTTATAAATTTTTCCAATTGAACATTTCATATAAGAAATTTGAGGTAAAATGGCTTATTTTTATGAGTTCTATCACCTGTCAAAAGAAAAGCCTTTATTCATCCTGTATGGTGTATATAAAACAAAACATCTTGTGAATGGCTACCACGGCTTTGCTGGCATAACCATATGCAAGTTCCAGTAAAATTATTGAATACATGTGGTGGTACGAGGATGTATTGATGTGTAGTTAGCCTAGACCAGTTCCATGCATAAACAAAATATTGCGATACCATATCAACGAACAATAACTTATTAGAAGTGTCAGTGTAGAGCTCGACGTCAAAAAAGTAAACCATAGTTACGCAATAAATTTAAAAAAAAGTTGTCCACCGGAATTGTAAAAATCGAAAAATTGGAATATCGAGCCATCATCAAGTACCTGTATTTAAAACGGATAAGAGGTAAGCAGAATTACGAAGAAGCTTAATACTCTTGGTGATCAATGTCCTTCGTATGCGACCGTGAAAAATTGGACTGCAAGCTTCAAAAGAGGTAAATTTTCCATTGAAGATGATGACCGATCGGGAAGGACAGTTTCTGTGTCAGTCTCCGAAAATATCGATGCAGTTCATGACATGATTTTATCAGACCGTCGAATTGGGCTAAAACGGATATCTGAAGCACTGAAGATTTCATACGAACGCGTTCATCATATAGTTCACGGAAATTTGGACATGAGAAAAATTTCTGCAAAATGGATCCCCAAATGTTTGAATGTTGACCAAAAGCGTGCAAGGGTAGAAGCATCGCGTTCGATCTGTGCTCGATTTGAAAACGATGTAGACTTCTTAAACCGAATTGTTACTATGGATGAGACTTGGGTACATTTCTACGATCCAGAAACAAAGCAACAATCGATGGAATGGCGACACTCTGGTTCTCCAAGACCTAAGAAGTTTCGTGTCCAAAATTCTGCTGGAAAAGTTCTTGCTTCAGTTTGTTGGGATTGCCATGGAGTAATCATGATTGATTTTTTGGATGAGGTAAAACAATAACTGGAGATTACTATTCGACATCCTCGGGAATGAACTCGGATCTTTCAGGTCCTAGAACAATGCCCTTACCACTGAGCTGGGGGCCTGAATTTTTCAGATGCAGTTATTTTCGTTGAATCGCCAAGAAGTCAAATTTTTGCTGCGATGTCAAGTTAACATCGAGAAGAAAGCTATCGTGCAATTATAAGTGAAAAACTTCCTGCCGTAACCTAGTTTTAGCGCTAATTATGTTTGTTGACTTCTCAACATCTTCGATCTAATTCAAACCTAATTTTTTTTCGAGCGAAATGTGTGTAAGTGTAAAATCTGAATAGTCAATCATAAATTTCATCAAAATGTCATAATTAAGGGTTCCATATGGAAAAGGATCCAGGAAAAAGTCATCTCAATTGACCCTTTGGAATTGTTTCATTGACAAAAAATATCTCACTTTTTCTCCTCTGGAATCCTTATAAACAATCCACTGATTCAGCGCAGGCCTCCAATACTCCACCAAAAAAGCCTCTGCGAACTCTTGACCTTGTCCATTTCCGAATCTACCCTGTGTTTCAGTCCACGTGATCAAGTGGTTTCTGGTGAGATCTACTTCAAGATACTCTTTGATATCACTGCTTATCTGAGCCTTCGGACACCACGCGCCTCCATTTTTTTCCTGACGTATCCTGAAACAAAAATAAATAATTAATTCATATTTTTGAATCACACAATAGTAAGTATATTCTAAAACTAGTTGCAGAATTGGCTCCTATTCCAATACGAATGCGAAATTCGAAAACGAGCGACGAAGGAGCGAGTTTTCGAACGCATGAGTGTTGGAATTGCATTCTGCAACGAGTATTAGACGATATTTTCTCTATTTCAGTCAAATTTCGTTGAAATTCAATGAAAAATTCAGATTATACATCCTAGTGACTTTTGTATTGTATCTTGGCAGTTGGTTCACTGACGAAAATTGACATTTCCAACTTGACGTGTGTTGAAAATTGATAGGATCGGCAGTCATTGTTGACAACCACGAAACGAAAAATATTACTAGAGATTAGAACTGTAATGAACTCATTACGATACTGAAATAGAGAAACAGTATTTTCACACTGAATAAAGTTTCGCCTTAAACAATACTTGGCCTATGAATATGGCTCTCTCACAATTCATACTATTCAAATGACACCCCATAAGTTAATCGAAAATATGGACCCTGTCAATATGCGTCCTACCTATGCCCGAATCAAAGTTCGCACGCCAATGACTTCGTAAAAAATCACAGGTTGGTTCGAAGGCATCCTAATAGGAACGGCATCAGCGGGAGCTTTCACGACGAACAACCTGATCCTCCTAATATTCGGCACATCTGTGGCTCGTCTTTGGGAAATATACTTTCATAATTTTGGCGCTGATATTTCACTTTAATGGGACTCTCCGCGAGAAGCAGCTGCCTAGATGCGAAGTGCTCCAGAGGATGTGACTTTGCCGGAATTCACTGTCTCATTATCTAATCAATTTTCCCCACATGATAATATTAGATTTGGCGGGAAGAAAAATGTTTGGATAATCTTCCATATAAGATTATTCGAGAAAGAGGGGATAAAGTGCATCAAACAAAAGAATAATATCTTTTCTTTTAAGTTCAATTCTTTTTTCTCATTCCTTTTCTTGCGATTATCTTTGAATTTGGACACGTATCAAGAACCGTTGGCAATACAGTTATTTCATTACATTTTTCTCGAATTGAATTCATATTTCTTATCACGCCCAAAAAGAAGAAATAATCTTCGACAGTTCGATTTTATTCTCTTGAACGGTATCTATCTGATCTTTCAAAATAGTTTTTCAAGTTCGAAACGACTGGTCGAATTGAAAATTTGCACTTTTATACATCCTCTTTGCAATTTGCTTCTGAACAGAATTCAACAAAATAAAATGAGACATCGTTTAAAGATATTTTTTGGATGAATAGAATGTTTTCTTGATCTTTTTTGGATGAAACACAGAGGAATTAATTGAGAAATACATTTACAATATACCTACCATGTTCAGGTAGAAAGAGTTACTCTGGGAAAACATCAAAATCATTGCATTATCGAAAAAAAGTAATGACAAGCAGGCTCGAGGTTATCACAGCATTTTTTCAATCTCACTATCCATTGGAATGAAGCATATATTCGTGGCAGAGAAACTTATGGCAAAGAAAGTAAATTAAAGGAATCAGCATTTATATTATTATCTGGCATTAACTGCATCTTTAACAGTTCCTGCGAAACGAGTCATCCTTGCCCCCACTATTGAGGCAGGAGAAGACAAGTAAAGGGATGATTCTACCCTAACTTTATCAAATTCCAACCAGGTATGATTTCTATAGAAGATTCTTATGGCAACTGTCACAAACTCAAATCGTTTTGAAAACGTAGACTAAGAAAAATATCATTATTCATTATTATTGTTTTGCTTGCTCGATAGGCAAATTTTGTAAAAATACGAAAAAATTGTTGTCTATTTTGAGAACGCAGTAACTTTTCGGTGTGAACTAATTGTTTGCCCTTCTGCACTAGGGTAAATTTTCTATATTTATATATATTTCTTGATTTAAGCTGTGGAAGGTGATTGATCCAAAAAAGAATCAAGAAAAAATGAAAACATGAAAACAACAAATTTCAGTCTATAAACTTTGAAATGAAAAACTTATAATCGAAAACCTAATTTCAAAAACATTGAGGTGGAAAATGTAAAAAAATTTGCAGATCCAACATAAAAGCTTTGTTCTTTGGTCAACCTTAACAAATGAACGAATTCAAATGGCTTATCCCCCAACTGCTATCTCTGTGAGAAATTTTGGATAGTTGGTTTACATAAAGGATTTTTCAATAAGAGGTGTTATTTCGACATGCAAAGAAAATTAAATTTTTTTTAGATATATGATCGAATGTTCATTTTATTATAAAAAGGAAGGTATCGTTAATGATGGAAAATAACATCAGCCCAATGACCACCACGACCACGACAACAGGACCATATCCTTTTCATGAGATTTTTCTGAACCAAATCGCAAACTGCCCCATATGTCTTCGATAGCCTCACGAATTCCATCTTTGAGGGCTTGAATCGATGCTGGGCAAGGTGTTAAATCACAAGATCTCGGTGGCCAATTATGATCACTTCTTCGAGAGATAACATGATCCAGAAAATTTTCCCGAAAAAGATCAATCGTTTCGTTGCTTGTGTGGCACGTAGCGCAGTCTTGTTGAAAGTAAACGATGTCCAGACCAATACCATCCAATTGAGTCCATAAAAAATCATCAATCATCTCTCGATAGCACAATCCGTTCACCGTAAATATTGCTCCACTCTCATAATAGAAAAAGTAAGGTTCACTGACCCTTTGGACCATGAACCGCACCAAACAGTCACACCTCGAGGATAGAAAAGCTTTTCAACAATAACTCTTGGGTTTTTCGAGCCCTACATGCGACAAATTGAGGATCATTTTCATGCATTCTAAGGACTCAATCAGCAAAGACACGACGTTTTTGATGATCGGCTCGGAGTTCTTGTGTTAACTGCACTTCTTTATGCAAAATTCGGGGAAATGACGTTTGTGGAATGCCTTATTTCAAAGAACGACGAGGAATGGACAAATCTGGGTTTTCTCCATTGACCTAGAATATATTCTACATCAATGGTTTTCTCCAACACTTTCGGCTACAGCAGCAATATTCTCGGCTGTTCTTGAGCGACGTGCACGGGTTTTATTCTTCACATCACCAACTTGTCCCAACAGCTCAAATTTTTCCACCAATTTCGTTATTGCGGTTCGACAAGGTGCTTCACGACTACCCAAAAATGTTTCGCGAACCGTCTCTGCCAAATTTTCACCATTTTTATAGTGAATTTCAATAATGTCAATGCGTTGTTGAAGCGTGTATCGTTCCATTTTAATTAATGGCATAGTTTCTACTTGTCAAATTTAAAAAGAATGACAGCTTCAAGAGGGACATCCTCCGAAATTGGCGACTGAAATTAAGATCGTAGCGCCATATCGGCGAGAATCAGAACTTTTCTCTGCACACCTTTGTTTACAAATATGTATGTATTTGTTTACGTTGCGCATGCTTTTACGTTGAAGATGAACAATTAGGTATGCAACAATAGTGATTTATGATCTCAGAATTAAAATGAAACAATAACCTAAATGAAACACGTGTAATTCAAACTGTAAACAAAACTAGTGTCCTTGCGTTAGTTCATTCGTTAATTATAGGGGGCGTAGTGCTTCCTTGGATTCGCCTATAGCGGGCTATTCAAAATAACACCTCTTATAGGAGAACCCTCTAGTTTCACCAACATTGCATTGTGACACAACACTCAGTGTTCATCCTTAAAGAATCTCTTTGGACATTACCATCTACAAAGAAAACCTTTCTCTTTCCATCAAATCGAAGTCAGAAATAACCCCCCTTTCAGTCAAGAGCAACACAACTAGTTGAGCCCAACTCTGATGCATAAGCACCATAGAAAATCACCTTTAAAGAAATTCCTTATAAAGTGCGAGATTCGAAGTTTCCTCGAAGTTTTTCTTCTTCCTCCTGCGAACCAATCAATCATCCCAGCCTCCATATTTCGGGGCCTGCCAATCTTCATTGAGAAACTCATTTCGCAACATTCGAATGAAAAACGTTGCTGTCGCTTATCCGAATATTTTACTCGAAAGTAATTACCGACCATTCCGCCCTCTGGAAGATCAATGATATATTGCGGCAATTACACAGAAAGCAATATTTAATGAGTCGTAGCACGCTCAGCATCGATGTTTGATTGAATAACGTCGGGTAGCGGTCTCACGGGTAGGGATTGGGGAAGTTTTCGCTGCTGCGAGCGCGCCAACGCCACAATGCAACTATTTGTTACGGCAGATGCCAGATGGGCACTTGTTCTGGATTGATTTGATTGAAATTGTCGGATGACGCGTAGAGAGCGGTGTATTATGTTAATTCGAGTGATTACTAAACGTATGAGATCAGAAGTGGTGGTGGATAATTGTCTGTCACAGCAGATCCGCTCCTATTGCAATATACAATTCATAATAATAAAGCTAAATTTCCCATCAAAGAATTAACATCAGAAGTCACAATATTATGTACAACCATTATGTGGCAGTGTGGCACTGATGACGGAATAAAAAGCCACAAAGCGGTAGTCTCCTCCGATGGCAGCACTCCGATGGATTCTGGAGCCAAGAACTACTGGGAACGGTGCAGTGGCAGCTCGTGGTTTTTGGAAGAAGGAGGGTATTAAGGGCCGGTATTATAAAGGGTACGTTCAATCGGAGGTTACTCAAACGAGGATTGGAAGTCAACCATCGGTTGAAAAAAGTTCGGTATTATAAACGTCTTTGAGGCCTCGGTTGAACAACCTCGGGTTGAGCTCGCTTTTTTTTGGGTTGGCTAACCTGAATCTTATTTCTCGAAGTACGTTTTTTCATACCATGTTTGGATAAATTCAATAATCGTAGTCTAATAAAGAAAAATCAAGAAGCTAATTCGAATATTCTCGTGTTTTGTCACGGTTACGGCAGAGAATTTAGAGAAAACTGATTTCCTACATCAAAACAAATTATGTAATAAAAAAATTTGTAATTCATGAAATGACTCGAAGCTATTGGCAAATACGCTGTAGTCATTATGACTTTTGTCGACTTATTTGACTCGAATGATCTAAGTTGGTACTATTTTGATATTCTGCGAAGTCTTATCTCATAAACTGCCATGTATCCAAATCAAAGCAAGACCAAAACAAAACATCCAATGAAATTGCATAAACATTTATTCGTACAAGAATGTAGTTATATTTAGGGTTAGTACAATTCATTCTTGATCTTGTTTGATTGAGTACATGAAATACACATTAAATTGAAAGATCACATTCATTTCTTGATTAACTTTCGCTTTATACAGGTTCAGAGTCATGCATAGGATCGGTCTACTTCATTTCTATAGCAATATTATGCAGGATTCCTCGAGCCACAAACATAATAGTTGTTTTCAAATGTAATCAAATCCCCAATAAAAGAATGGAAAATGTTCTTCAACACGACATAGAGTCTTTAAATTCATTTCAGTTCATATACAGGGTGTTTCACCATAAACTGGACAAACATATATAGCCGTGTAGACGACTCCGAGGAAGTCATTTTTGACTTATGACTTATACGCATAGATAGATAGATAAGTTTATTGGTGCAATTCCAACTTTACATTTTAGCACAGGTCAAGAAAAAATCAACTCATTACACATGTAACCTACATAATTACATAATAGCGAAACGAGGAGAAAACAATAACATGTGAATCCCTCCACTATAAAACACATAACAAAAAAAAAACAGTCATAAGCTAAATAACAAGTGAAGGAGCTGTTAAATATTCTTCAATCGAATAATAGCCCTCCCGTAAGCGATATTCTGATAACAGTGGTGATTTATGCGTGACATTTGAAATAACGGTTACTGGTCACGTCTTAGTATTTTTTAGGGCTCAATTCAACCGTGGTGTAGAATTTTGAAAAAAAAAATTCTAAATGGCGGAAAACCTGCAAAGTTGGAATTTTTTTTCTCGGTTGCGAATTTGGAAACCACTATTCCAACGTACTCGATTTTCTAAGATTTTCCGTACGTTATCTAGTACGTTCAAATAGTGCTTTCCAAATTGGCAACCGAGCAAAAAAAACCAACTTTGCAGGCTTTCCGCCATTTGGAAATTTTTTTTTCCAGCATTCTACACCACGGTTGAATTGAGCCCTAAAAAATACTTAGATGTGACCAGTAACCGTTATTTCAAATGTCACGCATAACTCACCACAGTTATCAGAATATTGCTCAAAGTTGACATTAAACACCCTGTATCTCGCTAATGCGTCGAAAACGGGGTATATGTCATGAGGCAAAAATGACTTCCTCGGTGTTATCTACACGGCTATATATGTTTGTCCAGTTTATGGTGAAACACCCTGTATAGGTTCATTGAATAATTGAAAATTCATTGATCTGCGAGATGGGATCGGTGTCATCAATCATTTCTTTAGAGTATATTCAACGACGAGAATTACCAAATTTCTAAGCTTAGCAACTTGGAAATTTGAAGAAAAGTAATACTTTTCACATCGAAAGCATTCAGCATTTTCACAATCCATTAAAATAAACATGCACTTGTACTGTGTAATACAAATCAAGAAATACCACTATAGAACGGTGAGTGTGCTCCAGCAACACGGTTCTAATATTGGTCACTAAATACAACCTAGGAACACAGAATATTATTATTCAACCTTCAGTTGTAATTCCTGTTGATTGCTTGGCATTTTGATAGAATGAAAAAATAAGCACTAGAATCATAGAACTTATAGTACATGGAATGCTATTACCAGATCAAAAAGTGGGTAAACATCTCAAGTTGGAGGAATACCGAAATTTCCATGTTCCCCTGGATACGGCCTGTCACACCGAACAGAAACACAGAAATGTTTGCCGAAATGCCCAGTGAATCGGATCTTGACGATTAAATTCATAGTATTTCTGTGTTTCTATTCTGTATGACAAGTCGTAAGCATGGCAACATGGAAATTTTAGTTCTCCTCCAACTAGAGATGTTTATCCACTTTTTTAAGCTGAGCAGCAAGGCTAATGGCATTCCATGTACTATAAGTTCTATGACTAGAATACTTTTTGATATTGTCTAGGTCTAGACAGTTCTAGACATTTCACAACTTTTTGGCTTTTTTCTGATGTTAATTTATGAATACCACAAAAAGCTTCAAATATGTTAATAACTCTGAAATAATCCAGCTAATTCAGAGTAATTTCATCCACCCGATAAAAGAGTTTTTTTATTTGACCGAAATCTCTTCTTCGTGCCATCTTTGAAGTGGTCGAAAGGAAATGTGAAATCATTCGATTTATTACTTCAATCAACAACTTTCGTTTTGACGATTTTCTTCAAAGAAATAAAATTCGGATGAGGTCCCGCTAAAAGTTTTGACCACGCACAACTTATATCCGATGTTTAATATACATCAGTATGACATCTTCATTAATTTCCTCTACCAAGAAAATAAAAACACTACAGAGTCAACAATCCACTTTTCTGGCGCTGATCTTCTCTGACCAAACAAGCATTCATTATGTCGTTGGTTCCATTCGATTTGACTATGTGTATCCAGATTTAGTTAATTGTTTTATTTGGCGCTGACCAGGCAAATCGATCGAGCAAAATAAATTAACTGCTGACAGACATGAAAGCAATCCGCGGGACGGGGATGTCCAAAACGCTTGGGTGCATCAATGGCTTGCGGCCAATAAAGTACATATATGTGTAGCAGATGTATTGATACTAAAGAGCACATTCACTTTGTAGAGGACAAAGAGAACTTTGAAATCGTTATCTGAGTGATAAACGAAATATTGAAATTATTGCGTATGACAACTAGAAATTGAATCCTGCAGGATAGAATAGAGCAAACAAGAAAGACAACCAATAATTTTTTGCCTGAGATGAGCGTGTCGTTACACTATCATGATTATAGTCACGGCCTTCTAAAGACAGGTAATTTAAGATGGCTATGTTATAGTACATGGACAATTTGAACGCTCATAGTTCTAGGCCCTAGGGGATTCTGATAATCAAGTAAAGATGTTTTGTTTGTCACCAAATAAACAGTTCGTTTATTCTCTGGTTTTACCTATAACGCCAGTTTCAGTAGTTCTGTGGCGCATAAGTGTATACTGACCAACGTTTTTTGATACATATCGGGTGTTTTTTTATAGAGATAGAATTTTTGATACGGATAACTGTGATTTGACAGAAGGTAGAAGCCATGCTGTTTTGACATTTCTCTTCAGTAAGTAAAGTTAATTCGAAGAACTCATATGTCTTTCAATTTCCCCATATTTGATATGACAAAATTTCTTCGACAATGGGGAAGAAAACAATCAAAACTATCGGGAAATTTCTGCTGCAGGGTAACATCGTCGCACGCCAATGGCCACATTCTTCCCCCTTATATCCTCTTTCGTTGCGAACAGTTACTCATAATATTGATTCAATGTAACTTTTCTTCCGAGTCGAACTCTTGAAGTGTGTGGTTCGACTAGAGATTTAGAGAAAGGATGAGCGGAGTAACTTTCAAAAATTCTTTGAGTTCAGCGGAAATAGTTTACTTTGGGAAATTCGATCTCGGGAATTTTGTTAATCGCTGGTGAAACAGTTCTTCGACCTCGAAACGTAGAGAAGGACGGAAAATGGTTGGGGATGTTTCCTTTACGTGCATCTTCCATGTACGGGAGGAAAAGTTACAATTCTCTTTCAATTAATTGGGATAGTTAACAGGTTTATATTGATTTGGTTCAGTGAGTTATTGGGGAATTCTGTTTCCATTGAAAGCAATTTTTTTTCGACCCTAGTGTTGAACAGTCTCTCGGCATTTTATACCTTCAACTCTCTTCGTACAACCCCTAATTTTTCAAATCGGAAGTATGTGTTTGTGATACATCGTTTGAAAGGTCTTGTCATTCCCTATTCAGGAATGTTTTAATTTTCATATTTCTAAGGCCTTCACAGTTTGAAGATCTAATTCATCAACATTCATAACTTTTCTGCTACATTTTGGTTATTGCCATACATTCTATTTGAAAAATTAGGGCTATACCTGTCTTTGGAGGAGGTCAAAGGTGAAGTTCGCATTTTTCAAAGAAAAATGATAATTCAGAAGTTGAAGTATGTATACAGTAAACAGTAACCCAGATAAAGATTTTATTCCATCCTTTTCCCCACTGTATAGTGAACATCATCAGCGAAAGCCTTAACATTACAATAAACAATAGATCTAAGTGTATTCCCAGTATAAATAAAAAAAGTAGTGGGTTCAATATTGAACCCTGTGGCACCCCACTCAGAACAACAACCCGTGAAGAATACGATCCATTGCTGAACACCATTTGTATTTAAATGAACTATGATAAAATGGAGTAGTTTTGGCGGCATTTTGAAACCTCATTCTTATAAAATATACGACTGGATTGTTTTATTTGTAAAAAGCTTAGACTATGCTCACTAAACTAATTTTATTCCGGAATGAATAAATTTTGGAATTTTTTTGGTCTTCAATTTGTATATTATCATTCATTGAGTAATTTATTCCTCACCACTATACGATTATTCCATTGCTGGTATCAGTTCCTAAATTTAACAATTATGGTTCAACCCTGTATGCTTGCATATACCTGGTAATTTTGAGTCATTAGTGTCTTGAAATGATCAATCATTACGTTATAATTATGGCATTCATTGACTTGTTTTATTGTCAAGTTAGATTCAAGTAGTTTCTTCTTGATGTTGTAGAGAAATTTAGCCTGTTCAAGTGTCTTAATCTTTTAGATTCCAAATTTATGTTTGTCAATTAACTTGATGTGATATTTTGAACTCTTTGTGATTTATTGAATGGATTGTTTGTTGTTTTATAACAATGTAGGCAGTCTGGGCTACATTTATGGTCAGTTTTTTATTACATATCCACTTGTTATAAAGAATAAGGTCTTGATTGGCAAAAAATTCTAGTTTTGTGGAATTATTATGAGACAATTAATACTAATACATATATTAATTTTTTTTGAACATTTATATTCTGTGAATAAACATACAACTGAAGTTATCTTTTCTTATTTCCATATAATGAGTGTATTCTCAATAATTCAATAGCGAAATTACAACTGGAATCAAGATATTGGATTTACTCGATCTTCACTTGATGGAAATTCATTTTAATAGGAACTAAATGACAAGATATTCTATTTTCAATTTTAATTATTCAAATAACAGTTGTTCCGACACACAGTAGCTTCTTAAAATTTCACACTTTTGAATTGAAGTTATTCAAAAATGTAAAATCTGAAGAACTACTCAGTAGCAAAACAATGGTAGGTAATTTAAAGTGGAAATAGAATAACTGTCATTCAATTCCTTTCAAAATCAAATATTTTAAGTTCTTTCGAGGTGAAAAATAGGTATGTGAATATGCATCAGTAAAGTGCTCACATTTTCATTGAGTCAATGCATGGCAAATGATTCTTACTGCAAATAAATCTTTTCACAGTATTAAAATATTCTTGTACAATTGAAATTAGTTATTTTCAAAGCTTAAGAGTAATGAGGACTGAAAAATTAATTATTCTTCACATTTGTGAAATATTTTCGATAAAATCATATTGAAAGGAAGATTCATTCTGAATTCGCACGCCACTGTTCATCCAAAGCAAAGGATTTATGCGGTGTTGCCACAAAAGATGGCTAAACAAAGAGATCCGATCTTTTATCTTTGTTCTACTCATTGTGATGACTTTCAATGTGGGAGCCAGAACAAATCATGATTCTACAAGGGAATGCGATGTCTATCGGGTACCTATAGTTTAAGGTAAAAAGCAATGATAAAACCGTTTGAACATACGGCATACTGCTCTCATCACTGACGACATCAGGACCAATTCCAAAGACAAGAACCAGCAGTCAAAAATATGTTTCAAATCCAGAATGAAGGGAACTTTGACTCGAATCATTGAGTTTGAATATACATATAGGAACAACGCCGTTGAACGAATTGATGCAAGAATGTTTGGCCGTGAAGTGGCGGTACATGGTAGCTTCTATAGGAACTATAATCTGCCGGTCCATTTTGTTAGCTGTATTCATTTACTGAAATCTGTAGGATATTCATTGTCCTCCAGTACATACTATGAATCATAGGCATGGTCGGATTCGTCCAAATTATATATCTTCGTAACAAACGGTGTGAAAGGAAGATTATGTAGATTATTCGAATTACAATAAGAAATGAATCAGGTATTCGTGCCCCGCTCAGGAAATGGTGCTTTATAGTTCAGCTACTCACCGCCAGATGCGGGAGTAAAAAATTTCGATTCTCTGAAATACCACTGCGCCACCATGAACAAGAGAAGGAAGTACAACTAAAATCAGCTTCAATACGTTCAACGGCGTTGTTTCTCTGTGTATATTTACACTCGATGCTTGAATTGAAGTATATTATGAAGTAGCATTGATGTTTACTTCTTCCACATGTGCATACAAGAATCAATATTTTCTCAAAATTAGCAAGCTATTCCTCAAACCCGACGGTTCTATTTTCTACTGCAGAAGCGTCTCGTCTGAATTACCTGTGGCTTCAGCGTGAACCGATAGACGTTGAATAGGAGATTGAGAGTCTTGGAACGGAAATGCATTAAGTCCCTCTGTGGACAAGAGGAATGCATCAAAAGAACCGAGTGCTTGGAAATAAACCTCCTGAAATCTGCCACTTGGAGCGACTAATGGGCTTTCAGAACCTTTTTCAGTGGATGTTACAAAGAGCCTCTTTATCGAATGCGGATTATGGAATTCTGCAACTGAATCCTCGAGTTTTAGACTGGATTGATTCATGATATTTTTTATCATTGAAGAGTAAGAAGAGAATCCATTAAAAAATTTGGCATGCATAGAAATGGTTCATGAATACTGAAACGTTACACATATTGGTTGAAATATTATATATATTTTTTGAAAGAAACATTCAAGGAACTACCCATAACGTGAGAGACTTCATACAACCGTCAAATCATAACCTGTTTTCTCTCAGAACAGGATACTACCCCATTTGTCATTTTATATTTATGAAATGTTTATTAGCATCAAGGTGACCATTTATTTCACTTTTATCAGTCCTTGGGGAGTAATTGGTGCAGGTTATTTGATCCAGGGAAGGCTTCAGCACATGAGATTCACATACTGGATAAATCTTTCGTAGAAGGAACGACTGGGAAAGAAATTGGAAAATATTCTTCAATTCAACATTTCCATTTTTGCTTCAAATTTGAATTTTCATACTGGAAATGAATTAATTTGATTTGATTGCACCAACCACTTCTCATTCTGTGACAACCAGTCAAGTTTTTTCAGAAAAAAATAAGAAATGAGATCAGATCACTTTGAAAATGGATCATTCTGTATTTTCAACGATTTCCATTTTCTGATAACTCTCATTTTAGTTCCACCCTGAAACTAGGAGTGGCTTATTCGGAGAAAATCCTTTTTCATTCAACGATTTAACCGAAATTTTTACATCTTTTGCATATAGCCAATTCTTCAAAATGTTGTGTTTTCCCCAGAAATATCAAAATGAATCAATTATACAGAGTGTAACAGCCGAATGGAATGAATTCAATAACGAATAAATGAGGGCGTGTTGGGAAAAACGCTCGGACACGTCGATTTGTAATGTTAAATGCGCATACTTTTCAAGAAAATAATATTATATAGGGTGTTCCATGGGACCGTGGCCAATACCAACTTTCTTATTTCAAATGCAACCCCTTGTATATTATTATTTTTTGGATTCTTCAGAGAATTCTAGACACAATTCATGCACAATGTCCTATACCTATCTTTAGCTATTTCGGAAGTATTATGTGTTTTCAGATTTATTGCAAAAATCAACGTTTCAAATAAAAATTATTTTATTTCACAAATTCGGTACATTACACTTGAAACCTAATAAGTAATACTGATTATTTCTTAATTATAAAAAAAAACAAAAAAAAACATTAATGTCAATGTAGGAAATGTTCAAAATGTTCGCCGCGAACGTCTTGGCAACATGCTAATCTGGTGTAGAATTAAATTTTTCTTCAATTTCTTCTCAGTAATGGTTTTTGCTCACTTTCTTCATATCAAGAGGTAAATGGGAAATAAGTATCGAGTGTAATGTATCGAAGTTGTGAAATGAAATAATTTTCATTCAAAATGTTAATTTTTGTAAAAAATCTGAAAACACTTAATATTTCCGAAAAAGTTGAAGATAGGTATAGGACATTGTACATAAATTATGTCTAGAATTTTCTGAAGAATTCAAAAAATAAATAATATACAGGGGGATGCATTCGAAATAAGAAAGTTGGTATTGGCCACGGTCGCATGGAACACTATATAATTTTATTTTCCTGAAAAATATGCGCATTTTAAATTACAAATCGACGTGTCCCAGCGTTTTTCCTACACCCCCTCATTTATTCGTTATCGAATTTATTCCATTTGGCTGTTACAGTCTGTATACAATAAATATCATACTTCTAAAAGCATGACATGAAAAAAATAACAACCCACCAAAATGAGCGTTCTGATTGTAGCCTTTTGAACCTTTCTAAAAATATTCATAACATAAAAAAAAGTGTTTCACAAATAGCTTCGATAGTGCGTTTCTCTAAAGTAAAATGAGCAACAAAAGGCCATATATGAGATATGGTTTGTTAGCCCACAGAATGAAGGAATTGGGGAATAATGAGTACAATTCCATATGAACACTAGAAAATCTACAGAAACCTAACGAACAATTGTCCGGTTCAAAGAATACAGAACTCTTCCAGTGTGAGCCCAGTGAAAAGGGAGCTTATAATCTCAAGTTTCTACCTCCCGAATCTTTTATTAGAAAAATACAAAGTACACTGTTTCGACTTCCGATTTCAAAGACGAAGAAAGCTCTGTCAACGAAATTCGAGGTTCACAATCTTTGTCTCCATTTACTGAACAGTGAATTGGGGACTCCCACCCTGCCTACAGGAAATAATATCCCAAGAATAATACTTGTGTTGTCATAACAACAGCCTGCGAAGCCATATCCGTTTTAAGAATGATGCCCTGTCTGTTTGCGTGCAAAGTCTTAGTTACTTTCCCCAAAGAGCCCTCCCAACCTACCGTGCTTTTTCAGGAGCGGCAGGAATTAAGGTGGACGAATGGTCAGCTAATTGTTGCCATTTGTTTCACCGCCACCGAAGCTGAGGGGTCAGGCTGGGGATGTTTCTTGTATTCGCCTTAATTTCTGTTTTCCTCTACTCTTTGATGTCGGCTGTGATATTTCTGGTGACAAGAAACCGAACAGAATTCGTGGCAGGATATTTGCTATCAGACTACACACCGTTTGAAGTTTCGCTACATCAGAAATGTCAAGTACACACAACCAAACTTATATGGAATCACCCAGTATTAAGATGAAATATTATTTTGATATCTTTTTCGTTAGAAGCAAATAAAAAGTGCATGTGTTTACTCACAAAAACAGTTAGGTTCATAAGCACTTGATAAGATTTGGCTTTGCAGTGTTGATTTTACCATTTCGTTCGAACGTCGTGAATTTATATTTTGTTTTTTTGCGAAGTTTTAAAAAAAATGCCTTATGTGGGGTTATCGGAAGTCCAGAGAGGAAGAATTATTATTATGGCAGAACAAGGTATGTCACAAAGACAGATTGCAAGAACGGTGGGGGTTACACAAGGGGTTGTTTCAAAAACCTATGCAAGGTTTCTGGAGTTAGGAACCCTAAAGAATAGGCCGAGAAGAAGTCGTGGAAGAGTAACTACAGAAAGGCAGGATCGCTTTTTAGCCCAAACAGCAAGAAGAAATCCCGCAGTATCTCATTCAGAGCTTCAAAGGCAATTTTTGCAAGCTACAGGTGTTAGTGTTTCTGTCGAAACTATCAGAAAAAGACTTCGCGCTCGGGAAGAGCGTTAAGAGTTCCAGAACTATCAAGGCAAAATAAATTTGACCGTTTTAATTGGTGTTTAGAGCATGAAAATTGGACTATTGAAGATTGGAAAAATGTCTTATTTTCGGATGAGACCAGAATTGGCCTACGATCAGACGACCGGCGTGTTCGCATTTTAAGAGGTAGAGGGAGGCAAGCTAGGCTCCAAGCTGCAAGACCGATCCCTAAATACAAAGGAGGTACTGTAATGTTTTGGGGCGGAATTATGTTTGGTGAGAAAACTCCTTTAATTCCCATTAGACAATCTCTGACAGGGCCTAGGTATGTTGATCTAGTGCTACAACCTGTAGTGAGGCTCTGGCGAGGTGCTTTTGGAGATTATTTCCTATTTATGCAGGATAATGCACCTCCACATACCAGCAGAGTTGCAAAAATTTTTTTCGAAACAGAAGGTGTGACTGTTTTAAAGTGGCCTTCTTGTTCACCGGACCTTAATCCTATCGAGCACTTGTGGGATAGGATCAAAAGAAAAATTGGAGCTCGTCAAAATAATCCTGGTAACGCAGAGCAACTTATACAAGCGGCTTTAGAGGAATGGGCAAATGTTACAGAAGAAGAAATTAACAACTTAATAGAAAGCATGCCTCGTCGAATTCAAGCTTGTATCAATGCCAGGGGTGGTAATACTGATTATTGATTTGTTAAAATCGTTTTATTTGTTGTTCAATTCTCAGTTACATAAAAATTATGTTTAGAGAAATTTACACTTTCAATTTTCTGTTCTATTATAAAAATAATCTTTTAATAATTTATATTATTTTTGTAATGAACTTGTTTTAGGAAAACTGCTCTTCACTTTTCAGCGACTTTTTTTTAATTAAAATTCGTTTTTTCCAAATAACAAGGTGATTCCATATAAGTTTGGTTGTGTGTAGATTTCACATTTTTGAAGAACTCCGGAAGCCTGTTCTAACAAAACGACTGCCATTACCTCCATATTCCTAGTGTGCTTTGCTGTTCATGTGTAGAAACTTGAGTTGAGAACTGCTTTCTATCAATTTCTGAGGAAAACTTCAAAAAATTCTGATCAGTCAAAATTCTCTTAAGAAACTTCAAATGAAACAACCTCATATGAATCTGTTTCAAAAGGATGAACCATTTTAATGGATGAGATTTGATGAAATTGCCACTTTGTTACAGAATTGCGATAACAAACTGCAGTACTGAGTTGGATACTTCTGCAATGAAAAAGCAAAAAGTGGAGAAAATCATCAAAGAAGAATAAGACAACAGTTTTCTGGTATTATGAGAAATATTGTTTCATAAAGGGTTTTCCAAACAGAGGTGATACTTTGAATAGCCCGCTTTTCTGGGAGATGTCACTTTTGAAGCTGTCATTTTTTGACATTTGACAAGTAGAAACTACGCAATGAATAACAATGGAACGATACGCGCTTCAACAACGCATTGAAATTATTAAAATTCACTATAAAAATGGTGAAAGTTTGGCAGAGACGGTTCATAAAACTCGAACAATTTATGTTCGTCGTGAAGCACATTTTCGAGCCGCAATACAGAAATTGGTGGAAACATTTGAGCTGCTGATGTGAAGAATAGAACCCGTGCACTCAAGAACAGCCGACATCCGACAATATTGCTGCTGTAGCCAAAAGTGTTGAAGAAAACCCAGGTTTTTCCATTCTCCGTCGTTCATTGGAATTAGACATTTAACAAGCGTATTACACCGTATTCTGCATAAAGATTTGCGTTTTAAGGCTCATAAAGTTCAGTTAACACAAGAACTCAAGCCGGCTGATCATCAACAATGTCGGGTCTTAGCTGATTGGGTCCTCGAAATGCATGAAAATGATCCAGAATTCCATCAAAAAATCATTTTGAGTGATGAGGCCCATTTCCACCTCGATGGCTTCGTCAACGAGCAAAATTGTCGCAACTGGGGATCAGAAAACCCTTGAATTATTGTTGAGGAGCCTCTCTATCCTTCAACTGTTTGGTGAGGTTTATGGTCCGGCGGGGTCATTGGATCTTAATTTTACGAGAATGCGGCAGGAGCAACAGTTACGGAGGATGGATTGCGCTATCGAGAGATGATTCATGATTTTTCGGCCAAAAATATTGATGATGTTATTGATCTGGACAACTTCTACTTTCAACAAGACGGCGCTACGTGCCACACAAGCAACGAAACGATTGATCTTTCACGGGACAAGAGGTGATCACAATTGGCCACCGAGATCTTGTGATTTAACACCTTGCGACTTCTTCCATTGGAGCCATGTGAAAGAGAAGGTTTCCAAACTACGACATCCTGTTAATGGAATGGTAAAAATACATTCGGCACGTTATGATATTACGCCGCTAGCAAAGATGAGAGGTGTCAGGCTTGGAATATTTTCTGTATTTTCCCTTTTTTGTCCACTTTGATGTCGTCTGCAATATTACTGGAAAGCGTAAATAATTCGCATGACAAGATAGCGAGCAGAACTCGAGGTAGAGAATTATTTATATTTCGAAGAGTTATGAACGAAATTTACTGGAGGAGAAATAAATATATTGAGAAAAAGTGTCCGGAGAAATGAGAGAATTTAAAGTTTCATTTGGAGCTTTCCGGAGTTATTTAAGCGTTTACACATATTATATTCTCTACTCGATATGATCAGAAATATGGTCATAGCTAAAATTGCCTTTTGTTAGTTGTAATTCGATCAGAAAATTTGGGTTTCCATTTCAACTAAGGAAGTTTATGATGAAAACTAGAAACAATTCGACCTGGGCCCGTATTCTCGGCAAGTGATCTTTCGGTGCGTATACGTTTTCAGTGTAATTATGTATGGCAAACGTATACGCACCGAAATATCACTCGTCGAGAATACGGGCCCTGTTCTTGCGGAAACCCTGTTTGAATCTTGCATGAAAATCAATGTGAAGAACGTACAACAAGATTTTTCAATAACAGTTTCTGAAATTTTCATCCTTTCAACGTGGAAGAACGTGAAGCAAACGGAAAGAATGTGAAGCATCAGGCCTATCCAAGATTCAGTGAAACAATACCGCAGTTAATATAGTTTGAAACAAACGACGATTCATCCCCTAAGCCTTTTGTCATCAATCAGAATGTCGTCCTAACGATTATTTCCATATTTAGTCATAATCCGTAGAATATTAAAACATCACAGCATCCGTTTTCCCTCCAGCTTAGAAACGTGCACGGACCATTGTTCTTAGGGACTCGGCTTCGAACCTAGTGACGCAAATTAATGAACAAGATTTACCTCAACAATTTATTGTGCTGCAGAATTTGTGACTTCGATATTCTGTTTGAAGTATTAAGATCAATTCTTATTGTTCATGAATACTTTTCCTGAACACTAAAGAAGAAATGAAATGAACATCTAATCAATAAGGAAAATCAATATATTGATTAAGACATTAACATAACAAAAAACCAATATATACTTCAATACAAACACTACGACAAGTCTTAATTACCCCTGAAGACCAAATTGAACCACATTATCAATCTCGAATGTATAAACTATTCTACGATTGCAAGGTGAATAACTGGAATAGTTTACATTGAGACTACTAAAAGGAGCATTTATATAAGGATCAAAGAACACGGATGGTTTTTGATAAATGGACAACAGTTAATATTTGGTCGGAATTCAAAAGTGATACCATGCCTGAATTCATCAGGATTGCAAGGTCAAAACAGTATACGATTTTCATCCCTCGTTAAGTACGCTACATTTCATGTTTTAACATGAGTCAACACCTAGGATGAGAGAGTACAAATCAGAAACCAATTCTGATTCTGATTTCCAATACTAATTCTGTTATTTATGGATCTCCAATAAATTAACCCATATTCAATTACATATTGATTGGTTTATTGAAAGTCAATTAGGATGATAATCAGGTTAACTGCATTTAATTGATTGAAAAGCAGTTTAAGGATCTCATATTCTGATATTCATTCAGTTCTTGAATATGTTTGGTTGGGTATTGATATCGCTAATAGCACTACAAATTGCTGGAACTATAGCATATTCAAGGATGGGTATGTATGTGCACTAAAACATATAACTGTAGTGAGGCAATGTATAATTTTTTAATGAGAATTTGAGTGTGAACATCCTTTAGAACAGGGACATCGTCAAAAACAATGAGAACCCAAAAACTTAATTAGTGCTTTTCAATACAAATGAAGAGAACACGGGAATGATGATCAGGGTCCACTTTTGGTCGAAACTTAACTGTTAGTACCATTTGGCAGAGTTTTTCAAGAATTTTCATTTGGTTTTTACCGATTTATGGAATTATAATGAGTGTCCAAATTATAAACGTTTTAATAATAAATGGTTAACACAAAAACGATAATAGTCCACACGCAACTTCTCAAAAATGATCCAATGATCAAACTTGGTTCCACTCTTATGAGTCGAACATAGTTTTTGCTTAACAAATTTTAGTCAAACACATAAAATATTGAAGTATAAATCCACGCTTTCAGCGTAATTTGAATGCAAGTATCAGTTCAGTAAATAATAAATTTCGAATCCTGCGAATTATAGAGATAGAAGATGATTCTAAATCATCCCTAGACTAATGGTCAAAGCTTCTTAAGCTTCATGGTGTCCGTTATACAGGGTATTTCAAACTTCTGTCGAAATAAAGTTTTGGAATATTCCTCTAACGGTTGACAGACCTTAATGAAGGGTTTTCCGATAAGAGGTTATTTTGACATTTGGTTAGATGAATGTTCCAGTGTTTTTTTCAATATGAAGAGTGTTCTGTGTAGGCTTTGTTACTGTGTCCTTACGCCACCTTAGGCACAGCACTGTTAATTTTCGACCCAACAGTGAAATGGTGGCCCATATCGAGACAAGAAATTTTCTTTCCTACCTCGAGATTGAATTCGCGACTTTCCGCGTCAGAGTCAATCACCATAACCAATGGGCTACGGGCACTACATATTCATATTGAACTTTGGAAAGGAACATGCTTTGTAATCATCCACGATATTTTTCGTTATCGGACCAGAATTTTCAGACTGAATGCTTTCCATTTTCATCAATGGCGTTGTTTCTACTTGTCAAATGTCAAAAATGACAGCTTATAAAGTGAAATCTACCGAATCAGCGGACTATTCAAAATTACACATTTTATTGGAAAACCCTTTGGTTAAATGGTACGTTACTCTTCTAGGTGTTCGGTCCAAATCAAGATATGACTAGAAAAAAATTGATTATCTGTATACTTATGCCCTGGATTACAGATTCTTAGAAATTAAATTGAACAGTCGAGTAAAGAATGAAAAAGTGTTTTGAAATGAATCCTGAATTAAGTTTTGATTACAATTGGGAAAGGTTTGGGCGGTGATATTGAATATTTTGCAGTATGCAGACGAATTCCAAAATCTGCAGGAAATTTTGACGAATCTAACTTTCGAAGCCGCTAATCTTTTCGGATTTCGAAATTCGTCTGCATACCGATAATTAAATATTCCCTCTGTTTAATCACAGACGTAAACTCCAACGCAGCTGTATACTGTTCGTCTTTTTTTCTATATAGTCTATGAAATTAATTGCTACAATGTCTCTAACAAAATACATCATTCTTGATTTTCAGATTGCTATAGCGAACCGCTTGAGGAATATAAAGTAAAAGGGTGTGGACCAGGCAGTTGTCGTTTTAGGTGGGACAAAAAGGCGATGAGTTGTATCAGTACTTGCGATGGTGGACCCTTTTCATTCGACTCCTGGTCAGGGTGTATGATGACTGCCAAGCCAATATGCACTCCCAGTTGGGAAGATTAAGATAAATAGTTAGATCAGTATATTTCACTAAATAAACCAATAAGGTAAATAATCCGAAACCTTGCACATTTGATAGTGGATGCTGGACTGAATTTACACCACAGAGGTACAATATTATGTGACCTGTACGTGACAATAAATTAACATTAATTCCTTAAATTGTTCTAAATACTTTGGCACAATTTGTATGTACCAATAATCGAAGAAATAAACATATGTCATTGTGTATGCGAGTCTTTTTTATATAATTGGAGGAAGGAATAAACTGAATATCAGAATTGTACATTTGTTATTGTCGCTTAGTGTTTTCTCAAATTGCATGAGAGTTCTTAGCACTGTTAGCATATGCACTTTTCGCAAGCTCATCAGCTTTTTCATTTCCCTTAACACTACAATGCCCTGGAACCCATGATGAGCTTGTGAAAAGTGCATCAAGGTTAACACCTGCTGGATCTGAGGCTTTTCTGTGGGCTTGGTAAAGACCAATATGGGGGAGTTGGACAACAGAATAACCCTCTGGATGAACAAAGACTCCTGGATTTACTCAGTCCAAGAAATTTATGATGTCACCGACCTATACCAGTAAGCTCCTAAAACTGTGACGAGCTGAGCTTCAAATGATAGGTCTGCTGACGAGGCACTGTCAGTACAAACATCATTTGTACCGTACGGTATAGAGTCAGCAGATGAGATTTGTAGGCTCTGTGCATCAGAGGCAGAAAAAGCTGAACACATGGTATACAAGTGTCCAGAGCTGGCTGGTCTGAGAACCATTTATATGGGGGAACCGGGCCTGGTTACCCAAAAGGTAACGGCCACGGCTCCTGAGGATGTTGTCGGTCTCATAAACACCATCGACGACCTCCTTGGGTTTCAATGAGTTAGTAGGGTAGAGAACAAGAGATCTATGTGGTCGCAGTTCCCGGAAGGCTAATCGGAAATATCTTCACAACCAGTCGACTAAATAACCCTTTTTGATTGGTAAAGTACCTACTTATTGAGACTATATTGAAAAAAGATGTTTAAGTATATAGATCGCAAATATATTTTCCCACTGTATTTTTCCCATCTTTCTGGTGGAGCTCGAATATCGTTCATCTTTTGAAGGTTTCAATAAATCAACATTAATTCCTTAAATTGTTCTAAATAGTTTGGCACAATTTGTATGTAAGAGAAAATTATTAATCGGTATTCAGACAGATTTTTGAATTTCGGAAAAAGTTTTCACTTCGAACGGGAGTCGAATCACGCATCTTTGGATTTCCGGCCCAATGTGTTAGCCAATTACACCACCGAAGCTACCCACAATTTGTATGTATCAATAATTGAAGAAATAAACATGTGTTTATGCGGGTCTTTGTCAGATAATTGAAGGAAGGAATAAACTGAATATCAGAATTGTACATTTGTTATTGTCGCTTAGTGTTTTCTCAAATTACATGAGAGTTCTTAGCACTGTTAGCATATGCACTTTTCGAAAGCTCATCAGCTTTTTCATTTCCTTTAACACTACAATGCCCTGGCACCCATGATGAGCTTGCGAAAAGTGCATCAACGTTAACACCTGCTGGATCTGCGGCATTTCTGTGGGCTTGGAAGAGACCAATATAAGGCAACAATTAGAGTTGGATAACAGAATAACCCTCTGGATAAACGAACACTCCTGGATTTACTCAGTCCAAGAAATTCTTTATGTCACGGACCTTTACCAGTAAGCTCCTAAAGCAATGACGACCTGAGCTTCAGATGATGGTAAGTCTGCTGACAGGGCACGGTTGAGTCAGCAGATGAGATTTGTAGGCTCTGTGGATCAGAGGCAGAAACAGCTGAACACATGGTACACAAGTGTCCAGAGCTGGCTGGTCTGAGAACCATTTATATGGGGAAACCGGGCCTGGATACCCACAAGGTAACGGCCACGGCTCCTGAGGATGTTGTCGGTATTATTAACACCATCGACGACCTCCTTGGGTTTCAATGAGTTAGTAGGGTAGAGAACAAGAGATCTATAGATCTATAGATCTATAGATCTATAGATCTATAGATCTATAGATCTCCGGTTAACCTTCCGGGAACTGCGACCACATATATGTGGTCGCAGTTCCCGGAAGGTTAACCGGAAAGATCTTCACAACCAGTCGACTAAATTACCCTTTTTCGTTTGGTAAAGTACCTATTTATTGAGACTATATTGAAAAAAGATGTAGAAGTATATAGATCGCAACCAAGTTCCCACTGTATTTTTCCCATCTTTCTGGTGAAGCTCGAATATCGTTATGGTGTAGGTGTTCATCTTTTGAAGGTTTCAACGTTGTCATGCTGTTGAATAACTTCATAGTGCTTCTCTTTGTGGACGTTTTTTTGCGCACTGCTCGGCCCAACCAACTGAAGTCGATACCCAGTAATAGTTTCACTCGGTTCCAACAGCTCATAATGAATAACACCGACCTGGTTCCACCACATACACATCATAACTTTCGCAGCTTGAATATTCGATCGATGCGAAGACGTAGAAGTATGACCGGGTAGTCCACATGACTTTCTTTTCTTTGGGTTTTTCATCACCCGTTACGATGCGATGAACAGAACCCTTCCTTTTTTGCCACTGAAGCAGTTGTTCACAGGCGAAAAAACGGCGTTCAACGTCTCTTGGAAAAGGCTTGGGGGGTAACTCCTAATGCTGAAGAAAGCTCTTCTTGCGTTTGGCGCAGATCCTCATTCAGCAAGAACTCCTATTCAACAAAACCACTAATCTGTTAAAACATTGGACCAAAGAAGGGGGAGACCTTTCAATAATAAATAGTGAAGCCAATTTTGAAAATCATCAGATCTTAATTGGATAGCGGCACTACTACGGACTCAAAATGTAGTAGACATTTTTGCAACGTTGTGACGTTCTTTGAATTTCCTAATAAAAAAAGTCTCAATCAAAATGAAAAGTACTTCAGATTGAAATTCATTCACTCTTTTAGGCGTAAATGTCACAAATGAGTATTTGTTTCTTGGATATTATGCATCCTTCACATTTCATATACTAAAGTATCGGAATATTCGTGAAACGGCTCGGCAGTTTTTGCCTCAGATAATGAATGGGCACGTTATGGCAGCACTGTTATTTTCTGAATCTGTGGTCAATTCGATTATTGATTTCGTACCGCTATTTCAATTTCGTGTTACTAATGATGTTTTGAATAATGTTGTCATCACGAAATGGGGTATGGAAGTGAGTTTTGGTTTCATTTCTGAATATAATTAGCAAAATGTTGAAAAAAAGGTACGTATGTGGTGTTTTGTGTGTTGCAAATTGGACTATTCGAATCCTGATTTGAGTTTACGTAGGTATGTTCCATTCTTATCATTATAAGTAACAGTGGCGTAGATTCTTGGATTTTAAGAATTCCACTTTTCAAATTCCCGTCTGATATTGAGAGAAGGAACATTTGGTTATCAATTCTGAATTTAGCTGACCATGTTTACCTAACACGGAATCTGTTCCAATGTTCGGAACGTTTTATGAATTCGTCAAAAAGAGTTGATCCACATGTAGTTTTATTTCCATTCTTCAATACCGATAACACCACGCCACTGTACCTTTCAAAGTTAGATTCTGCAATGTTGCCACGGCATTTTGAAAGTATATTGCTATTCTTTATGCTATATTCGTTCCACTCTTCCTTTTTTTATTTATTTATTTATTTATTTATTTATAATTAGACTCCCACTCGAGTGTTTCACAGAAATACTTGCAATCGTAAGTTGCGTAAGTATACATTCTGTCAAGAAAGTACCGGGAATTATCGATTTGAATCTGGCGGGGCAATGAGGCAGGTAAAAATTTTTTTCCTAGGTTGGTACCACTGTCCTTAATTACTATGCCAAGCTTGAGCGGGATCTGTCAACTAGTGTGTTTGCAACAGCTGGTTAAGACAGTCGATGTCAGAGTGCGTGCCGATTTTTACTATGGGTGATTACGTTGAGCAAAGAATTTGTTTAAAGTTTTGTGTTGCAAATGAATTTTCGTGTGCCGATGCATTGAAAATATTGCAAAAGGCCTTTGGTGATAATGCTCTATCGAAAACTCGTGCATATCAGTGGTACAGAGCCTTCAAGGACGGTCGTGAAGTGGTCGAAGACTTGCCTCGTTCCGGACGCCCATCGACGGCTTCGACCGAAGATAACGTCGATAAAATTAAGGAAAGGGTGCTTGAAAACCGTCGTACCAGCTTGAGAGAGATAGCACATGATCTTAAGATATCCCACGAGTCCGCACGTACGATTTTGATTGATATTTTGGGCATGAGAAAGGTGGCCGCACGACTCGTACCGAAAGACCTGAATTTTCTTCAGAAACGTCATCGCGAACAGGTTGCTTCAGACATGCTGGATCGCTGTAATTCCGATTCTACATTCATGGAACGTATTATAACTGGTGATGAGACCTGGGTCTACGAGTACGATATGCAAACAAGCCAGCAATCATCGGAATGGGTGGCAAAAAATGAGCCGAAACCGAAAAAACCACGCCAAAGCCGCTCGAAAATGAAGGTGATGCTCATTGTTTTCTTCGATATCCGTGGCGTGGTGCACTAAGAATTCGTCCCAGAGGGTCAGACAGTAAACAAGGAGTATTACCTAGGCGTTATGAAACGTTTGCGTGAGCGTATCCGTAAGAAGCGGCCAAATTTGTGGGCGAACAACTCATGGATTTTGCATGACCATAACGCGCCTTCTCACCGAGCTACGATTGTGACTGACTTTCTCACCAAAAACTCAACAAACGTGCTTCAGCAACCACCGTATTCGCCGGATTTGGCTCCCTGCGACTTTTTCCTCTTCCAAAAACTAAAATTGCCCCTTCGTGGCACCCGTTTTGAGTCGATTGAAGCCATAAAACAAAATTCGGCGCGAGAGCTAAAGTCCATCCCGGAAAGCGCCTATAAAAAATGTTTCGATAATTGGAAGTGCCGTTGGCATAGATGTATTGGAGCAAATGGGCTCCATTTTGAAGGCGATCCAATAAATTTTGACGATTAAAAATGTAAAAATGTTGTTTTAATTGAAAATTCCCGGTACTTTCTTGACAGAGTAGTACATAACCCTGAAAATAAACTATCAAGTGTGTGACATAGCTATCGATTCTGATATACGAGCTGCTATCAAAGCACTAAACTCCTATGTCATCTACTCAAAGCTGATATGGGAAACTTAATGAAGTAGGCAAGAACAACAAGGTCTCTTTAGTCTTCCTATAGCTACAAAGGAAGCACAAACGCCACTTGCTGGCCCAGACCCTTTCTATGATATAGGCAAATGCTCCTAGAAGAGAAAGTTTTTGAAGCTGGAAAAAGTCCAGTACTCTGGAAGAATCTTCAGGGCATGAATCATTCCCTATTCCTTCGGGATTTCGAAACTGTAGGAACAAAGAATAATTAGGATAAGATACGCCTCCTCACTGGCTTCCTCACAGGACATTGACTCCTTAGGTAGCATATGATGAGAATGGTCCCATCAAAAACTCACGAGTGTAGATTCTGTGAAGAAAAGAAAGGAACTCCTTTTCAACTGTGTCAACACACAACGAAAAGGGAATTATAGGACGAACAAGGATTTAACCTCCTTGAAGCTTTCTCAGATACTGGAGTTCATAGTTCATTGGAGCTCTGGAGCCGGAGAGAGAGCTGTAGATAGAGCAGATGCAAATGCAGCTCTGATGGGGGACAATAGACAACAGACGCAATGGAATGTTTTCCCCTCCCCAAACTGAAAACGCAGAGAATCTCCTTTGAATCAATTTTCCTTTGATCTCAATCACCTACAGTGGAATCATTCTTGTGATTTAAAGAAAAAAAAATTTGTTGTAATTTGATCAAAAAATTTGTGTTTCCATTTCAAATAAGGAAGTTTTCGAAGAAAACTAGAAACGATTCGGCATGTTCTTGCGGATACCCTGTATGAATCTTGCATGAAAATCAATGTGAAGAACGTACAACAACTGTTCAATAACAGTTTCTGAAATATTCATCCTTTCAACGTGGAAAAACGAGAAGCAAACGGAAGGAATGTGAAGCATCAGGCCTAACCAAGATTCAGTGAAACAATACCGCAGTTAATATAGTTTGAAACAAACGACGATTCATCCCCTAAGCCCTTTGTCATCAATCAGAATGTCGTCCTAACGATTATTTCCATATTTAGTCATAATCCGTAGAATATTAAAACATCACAGCATCCGATTTCCCTCCAGCTTAGAAACGTGCACAGACCATTGTTCTCAGGGACTCGGCTTCGAACCCAGTGACGCAAATTAATGAACAAGATTTACCTCAACAATTTATTCTGCTGCAGAATTTGTGACTTCGATATTCTGTTTGAAGTATTAAGATCAAGGTAATCCAGTTGTTTATACAAGTGAGATTTGGAGTCCGATTTGCGCATGCGCGAGCAGTGTCAAAACCGAATTTTGTTGCCAGATTGTGCAAATACGTTTCTTTGGATTGAATTATGTCAACGAAAAGGAATAAGAATTATCAACTTATAGGTACTTCGTTCAGGAATTGTAAGAGTAATTGTTTTTGGCGATTCATTGGAAGGTAGCGCCACCTGAAAATATCTCCCGAATTTTTCGATTAAATTTGTCTTAATTGGCGAACTCCAATTGAAAATAAATAATGAGTGTCAATAAATATTGACTCAGTCTGATGGGAGGAATGTCGGCTTTTCTTTTATATAAATTAATCTATTTAAGTCTGAATTCTGAAATTTTTTTTCATTTCTTAGACAATCTAATTTTTAGCCATTTGTTTCTCACCTCAGTGGCGTGAAATAAAATGCGAGGGAGAAATATATTAAATTCAAATGCACCTTATTGTTTTTTATCTTTTGTCACGTGATAATTTAGTCAATTAGAATTGTTTTTGGATTAAACACTATGTTGAATGAAATTTTATGATTTCTAATAATTTATTCAGAGTTGCTTAGTTCGAAGTGGCCATCTACCCATCTTTCTCGGTGGTACTTCCTATGGAAGAATTTTGAATAGTCGATCTCAACGATATTCGACGTGCCATCTTCGTTAAGCGCTCCAATAGCTATTTAATTTTGGATGGAATAGGTTTCACACACTTCTCGACAGAAGTTATACCAGTCAGAAACGGTGTGAGATGTAGAACCTAACTCTGCTTCTCTACCAATGTATTCTTGGGGCCATTAGAAACCATCAACCATCATCAATTCTTATTGTACATGAATACTTTTCCTGAACACTTAAGAAGAAATCATCAATAAGGAAAATCATAACTCCCTTCAATAATATATTGATTAAAATATTAACATAACAAAAAACTAATATATACCTAATTCAATACAAACACTACGACGAGTCTTAATTACCGCTGAAGACCAAATTGATCCACATTATCAATCTCGAATGTATAAACTATTCTACGATTGCAAGGTGAATAACTGGAATAGTTTACATTGAGACTACTAAAAGGAGCATTTATATAAGGATCAGAGAACACGGATGATCTTTGATAAATGCACAACAGTTAATATTTTGTCGAAATTCAAAAGTGATACCATGCCTGAATTCATCAGGATTGCAAGGTCAAAACAGTAAACGATTTTCATCCAACGTTAAGTACGCTACATTTCATGTTTTAACATGTGTCAACACCTACGATGAGAGAGTACAAATCAGAAACCAATTCTGATTCTGATTTCCAATGCTAATTCTGTTATTTATGGATCCCTAATAAATAAACCCATATTCAATTACATATTGATTGGTTTATTGAAAGTCAATTAGGATGATAATCAGGTTAACGGCATTTAATTAAATGAAAAGCAGTTTAAGGATCTCATATTCTGATATTCATTGAGTTCTTGAATATGTTTGGTTGGGTATTGATATCGCTAATAGTACTACAAATTGCTGGAACTATAGCATTTTCAAGGATGGGTATGTGCAATAAAACATATAACTGTAGTGAGGCAATGTATAATTTTTTAATGAGAACTTGAGTGTAAACATCCTTCAGAACAAGGACATCGACAAAAACAATGAGAACCCAAAAACTTAATTAGTGCTCTTTAATACAAAATAATGAATAGTACACGGGAATAATGATCAGGGCCCACTTTTGGTCGAAACTTAACTGTTAGTACCATTTGGTAGTGTTTTCCAAGAACTTTCATTTGGTTTTTACCGATTTATGGAATTATACTCAGTGTCCAAGTTATGAACGTTTTAATAATCAATAGCTTACATAAAAACGATAATAGTCCACACGCAACTTCTCAAAAATGATCATTAGAGTCGAACCTAGTTTTTGCTTAACGAATTTTAGTCAAACACATAAAATATGAATGTATAAATCCACGCTTTCAGCGTAATTTGAATGCAAGTTTGGGGTCTGTGAATAATAAATTTCAAATCCTGCGAATTGTAGAAATAGAAGGTGCTTCTAAATCATCCCTAGACTAATTGTCAAAGCTTCATCGTGTGCGTTATTCAGGGTATTTCAGGCTTCTGTCGAAATAAAGTTTTGGAATATTTCTCTAACTGTTGACCAGACCTTAATGAAGGGTTTTCCGATAAGAGGTGTTATTTTGACATTTTGTTAGATAAATGATCAGATAGTGTTTTTATTATAAATAGGAAGGTATGCTGTTAATGATGGAAAAGAACACCAGCCAAATGACCACTACGACCACGACTACAGGACCATATCCTTCTCATGAGATTTTTCCTAACCAAATCGCGAAGAGGCTGCCCTACGTCCTCGATAGCCTCACGAATTCTATCTTTAAGTTTTTGAATCGACGCTGGGCTCTTGGCGTAGACCTTCTCTTCCACCTAAGGGAAGAAGTCGCAAGGTGCTAAATCACAAGACTCGGTGGCCAATTGTGATCAGCTCTTCGAGAGATAACACGGTCCGGAAACTTTTCTCGTTCTGCCCAGATGAGGAAATAGGAAATAATAACATTTGTGGTCGTTGAAGCAGAATAATATGAATATTTACATTTTTATTATTACATATTTTACTCCTTCATTGTTCACAAATATTGAAAGTTACCATGTCATGACAAAATTCTTCATATATCTAATGGATCCATTCGTTGAGTTTTGTTTCTGTCTTGATATCTACCTATAACAATTTTTCCAACCCATTCACTACGGGACACTGTCCTGTAAATTATCATTTTCGGAACATGGAAAAGGTTCCTGATGATACCTAAATATAAAACCCATTCACTACGCAGCAACACGCTTCAAATTATCCACTAGATTTTTCCGGTTTAACGAATATTGATATTGATATGGTTTATACTGATTACTCTTAGGTCTCCTGAGGAGACCCTTCTGAAACTACAAGCTTCCAAGCTTGTAACTTGTACGAGTTCGGAGAAGCAGTTGTGTTCTGTGTAGGCTTTGTTACTGTGTCCTCACGCCACCTTAGGCACAGCACTGTTAATTTTCGACCCAACAGTGAAATGGTGGCCCTCACCGAGAAAAGGAAAATGCTTTTTAATCATCCACGATATTTTTCGTTATCGGACCAGAATTTTCAGGCTGAATGCTTTCCATTTTCATTATTGGCGTAGTTTTTACTTGTCAAATGTCAAAAATTACAGTTTCAAAAGTGACATCTACCGAAATAGCGGACTATTCAAAATTACACTTTTTATTGGAGAACCCTTTGGTTAATTGTTACGTAACTCTTCTAGGTGTTCGGTCGGTTGATTATCTGTATACTTGTGCCCTGGTTTACAGATTCTTGGAAATTCAATTGAACAGCCGAGTAGAGAATGAAAAACTGAATTGAAATGAATCCTCAATCAAGTTATGCAGACAAATTCCAAAATCTGAAGAAAATTTTGACTACGAGTGGGAATCGAACCACTCATCTGCAGAGTTCCGGTCTCTGAGCATTGAACTATCGAAGCCGCTAATCTTTCCGGATTCCGAAATTCCTCTGCATACCGATAATTAAATATTCCTTCTGTTTAATCACAGACGTAAACTCCAACGCAGCTGTTTACGTTTCGTCTTTTTTTCTATATAGTCTATAAAATTAATTGCTTCAATGACTTTAACAAAATAGATCATTCTTCATTTTCAGATTGCTATAGCCAACCGCTTGAGGAAAATAGAGTAGAAGGGTGTGGACCAGGCAGTTGTCGTTGGAGATGGAACAATGAAGAGAAGAGTTGTCAGACTACTTGCGATGGTGGACCTTATTCATTTGACTCCTGGCCAGCGTGTATGATGGCTGCCAAGCCGATATGCAGTTCCCCTTGGTTAGATATAGTTAAAATAGGTGTTGCACATTCGGTATAGTGGATGCTGGACTTACACCACAGAGGTACAATATTATTTGACCTGTACGTGACAATAAATCAACATTAATTCCTTAAATTGTTCTGAATAGTTTGGCACAATTTGTATGTAAAAGAAAATTATTAATCGGTATTCAGAAGGATTTTTGAATTTCGGAAAAAGTTTTCACTTCGAACGGGAGTCGAATCACGCATCTTTGGATTTCCGGCCCAATGTGTTAGCCAATTACACCTCCGAAGCTACCCACAATTTGTATGTATCAATAATTGAAGAAATAAACATGTGTTTATGCGGGTCTTTGTCAGATAATTGAAGGAAGGAATAAACTGAATATCAGAATTGTACATTTGTTATTGTCGCCTAGTGTTTTCTCAAATTGCATGAGAGTTCTTAGCACTGTTAGCATATGCACTTTTCGCAAGCTCATCAGCTTTTTCATTTCCCTTAACACTACAATGCCCTGGAACCTGGAACCCATGATGAGCTTGTGAAAAGTGCATCAAGGTTAACACCTGCTGGATCTGAGGCTTTTCTGTGGGCTTCGTAAAGACCAATATGAGGGAGTTGGACAACAGAATAACCCTCTGGATGAACAAAGACTCCTGGATCTACTCAGTCCAAGAAATTTATGATGTCACCGACCTATACCAGTAAGCTCCTAAAACTGTGACGAGCTGAGCTTCAAATGATAGGTCTGCTGACGAGGCACTGTCAGTACAAACATCATTTGTACCGTACGGTAGAGTCAGCAGATGAGATTTGTAGGCTCTGTGCATCAGAGGCAGAAAAAGCTGAACACATGGTATACAAGTGTCCAGAGCTGGCTGGTCTGAGAACCATTTATATGGGGAAACCGGGCCTGGATACCCAAAAGGTAACGGCCACGGCTCCTGAGGATGTTGTCGGTCTCATAAACACCATCGACGACCTCCTTGGGTTTCAATCAGTTAGTAGGGTAGAGAACAAGAGATCTATGTGGTCGCAGTTCCCGGAAGGCTAATCGGAAATATCTTCACAACCAGTCGATTAAATTACCCTTTTTGATTGGTAAACTACCTACTTATTGAGACTATATTGAAAAAAGATGTATATAGATCGCAACTATATTTTCCCACTGTATTTTTCCCATCTTTCTGGTGGAGCTCGAATACCGTTATGGTGTAAGTGTTCATCTTTTGAAGGTTTCAACGTTGTCATGCTGTTGAATAACTTTACGTGCTTCTCTGCTCGTAGTGTGGCCGTTTTTTGCGCAGTGCTCCGCCTAACCAACTGAAGTCGATATCCAGTAATGGTTTCACTCGGTTCCGACCCCGCATAACGAATAACACCGACTTGGTCCCACCAAATACACATCATAACCTTAGCAGCGTGAATATTCGGTCGATGCGAAGACCTAGAAGCATGACCGGTAAGTCCACATGACTTTCTTTCCTTTGGGTTTTTCATTACCCGTCACGAAGCGATGAACAAAACCCTTCCTTTTTTGCCGCTGAAGCAGTTGTTTACAGGCGAAAAAACGGCATGCAACGTCTCTTGGAAATGGCTTGGGGGTAACTCCTAATGCTGAAGAAAGCTCTCCTTGCGTTTGGCGCAGATCCTCATCGAGCAAGAACTCCTATTCAATAAAACCACTAATCTGTTAAAACATTGGACCAAAGAAGGGGGAGACGCACCTTTCAATAATAAATAGTGCAGAAGCCAATTTTGAAAATCATCAGATCTTACCCAAGTAACACAATATGGACAGCATTGCTTTTACAGCAAAGACTCATCTTTTTTGTTTCAAATAATGCTAAATCTTAGCTGTGGACCAGCATTTTTAATTCGTCTGTAGTTTTGCTTATAATAATTGCATTTTTATTTCAATAAATGCAACGAACACAGCTTATTTGCTGCGACAGCATTATTGCTATTTACCTCGTCTGCCGTTCTAGTTTTAATGCAATTCAAATAGCCATATAGCTCCGAAAGCTATTTCGCTTTCTGGTATGCTGTGATGTTCAAATTATGACTATGAGTTTGCATCGACAGCTTAAATGCTGTAATCATGTATTACATTGCATTTCAATTTTCATAACATTATAGCTAGGTTATGTTTGATTTTTCGTATAACCTATACGTTAGGACGAAAATGAAAATTTGATAAATGCGCTAGGAAAATTCGAAAAGTTCTCTAGGACTGGAACTTTCCATAGATCTGTCCAAAGTAAGATTAAAATTGTACCTCATGAGTTTGTAGAAAGAAACGAAAAAACCAACCAAATTGACCATGAAACAGAGAATGCTCAATCAACTAGCATAAAAGAGACAACAGACAACCAGTCTAGAAATATCAAGCGAAGAAATTTTTACTGCAGAAACAGTACCCGACGAAGCTGAATTATATGAAGATCATTTCGAAGATGGTGAAGATGACGATGAATTCGGTCAAAACCCGAGCCACATTGAAAACTGTGTATGTCCAAGAACTGAATTAAGGCAATGGGCTTTGACACAATAGATAAAACACTCAGCATTGAGAGATCTGTTGTCACTTTTGCCAAAATTTGGAGTCTATGATTTGCCAAAAGACCCAAGGATATTACTTGAAACTCCTAGAAACATTGAAATGTTACCTCTAAACCTAAACGGAGTAAGAAAATAAAGAGTTTTATGAAATGAATAATTTTTTATGTGAGTTTCCATCAATACTCCTGTCCGTGAAAATATTCATTTTGGCCAGTATGTACAATTCTCAGAGAAATAAAGTTATATTTTATTCGTCTGAGGTACAGTTTGTACCTTTGAATGCCATCTGACAACATGGACAATCTCCACGCGTGCGCACATTTGACATTTTGGTGTGTTGGCTACTACATGAATTATCAATGCTATATTGTTGCGTGAGCAGCAATAGAGCTGTCGCAGAAATATTGTACTACAATGACTACAAAAATGCTAGATAAATGCTATATTGCTTCAGAATGACTATTTATCAAGGCTTCTTTAGAAATGGTCGCCACTTGCACGAATATCCAACGGAAATGACAACTGCAACGTTGCCATACGAACTCTTGAATTTTTTTAATAGGAAATGTGGAATGTAATTATGTAACCTATGTTTTAGTAGGTAAATGCAATAGTTAGGAAAAGGAGCAAACTGAATCTAAAAATTGATGAAGAGGCGATATATTATCAGATGTTAATTTGGAGACATTTATAAATACATGAAAAATATGAGATAGATAATTCCAATACATAGGTAGATTGGTAGATACCTATACATATGGTTGGACAGGTGAAAGCATTTTGATATTTTAGTATCACAAATTTTAGAAAATTTTAGACTATAGATAGCGGAAATCGGATACCTCAACCTCATTTTCGGTCTCTTGAGACTTGAGAGAAACCAATGGTTCTATAAAAATCGACATTTTAACACTGTTATGAAATATAGAGGTTCCTATTCAAGAAATATATCTTTAGTTCACATCTATTTTTATCTGATTTTAACCTTCACAAAATATAAATACGCCACTGGATTCTAAACAACAAAATATGCATTCATAAAAATTTTTTGTTTCAGAACGTTAGGAAAAAACGGATAGTATTAATAATTTTTCATAAAATCAGAAAAATATGCCAAAAACAATGAAATTGCATAAAATATAACTCAATCACAGGTAAACCAATATCAAACTCCTTATTTTAGCGTTTGATTGATCAACGTGGCAACATTGAAAACATATCAATTGAGAAAAAAATATTTAGCATATTCAGGCCTATGCACCAACACGAATCATATGTAAATCAAATTTTACCTTGTTAGTGATACGGATCATTTGAATATGCCAAAATAAATCTAGTTTTACTTAGTTTCGAAGTTTTGTTTTTTGCTCAAATTGACAATTTTTGTTTAAATCGTACGAATTTTGCAGGCCCCTCATTTTGTTCGAGGCAGATGGATAGATTTCACGATAAATCTCTGTTGGCACAAAAAAATTTGGTATAGATGCGAGGAAAACATAATTTCTGCTAACTTCGATGTTAGAAATAAATATATCACAGATGATCAAAAGATGATAGGAAATTTGACATTGACATTGAGTGCACGAAACTATCAGCTGAAAGTTTACCCAACCTATAATAAATGTTTGACAGTTTATATATGCAAAACACACATCCACCAACTTGGTTGGTAGAACTGGAAAGCTATGATGCTGCGAAATAGCATTTTTGTTCATTGAAAAGAAGGAAAACAGCTCTGTGAAATGCATTTTTTATACACTTTATTGCTATGAGTAACATTTTTTCATGGATAACAGCAATGCATTATAGCTGTTATAACATTGCCACAAAAAAAAAAAAGCGCTCCAAATCTTCTGTCGCAACATTGCGGCAGCTATTTGGCAGACACTATATGGACTTCTGTGAATGCTAAATAGCATTTATTATTGCTGCCGCAACGTTGCCGCAGAAGTTTTACAGCACATTGTGTTACTTGGGTAATTGGGTTGCGGCACTACTACGGACTCAAAATGTAGTAGACATTTTTGCAACGTTGTGAAGTTCTTTGAATTTCCTAATAAAAAAAGTCTCAATCAAAATGAAAAGTACTTCAGATTGAAATTCATTCACTTTTTTATGCGTAAATGTCAGAAATGAGTATTTGTTTCTTAAATATTATGCATCTTCCACATTACATATAATAAAGTATCGTAATGTTCGAGAAACGGCTCGGCCGTTTTTGATATATTGATAATGGGCACGTTAAGGCAGCACTGTTTTCTGAATCTGTGGTCAGTTCATTTATAGATTTTGTTACATCGTGAACCCTATTCGGTATTACTGTCTCCGCCACTGGTGAGTGGAACCTCCAGTTGTCGTGAACACAAGACAGATAATTGTCACTTCTTTTCGCCGTATGTTGATAACGTGACTCCTGAAAACTTCTGAAAGTTTGAATAATCTTATGAGTAAAAATAGGAACTGGCGTCTAAATTTGCACCATTTTCCATCTGTTTTTTATTGCAAGAGCAAACAAGTTTGATATTGAACAATTTTTAAGTGAAATGCCGCCTAATTTCTCTCATTTAGGCATATAAATAGGGTGCATCCTTTATCTTCCTATCCCAAAAAACCCTACTTCTGTTCGAGAGCCTTCTGAATTCCTGATTCATCATCACATTATGGTAAGTGCATTTTCATTTATTGGATTGTTCAATAACAATAATCATCTGAAATTGATTGCAATAATCATCTGCAATCATTTAGATTTCGTACCGCTATTTCAATTTTGTGTTAATAATGACGTTTTGAACAGTTTTGTTATCACGAAATCGGAAATGGTGTATGGAAGTGAGTTTTGGTTTTATTTCTGAATATAATTAGCAAAATACTTTGAAAAAAAGGTAGGTACATAATTATGTGTTTCGTTTGTGACAAATTGGACTATTTGAATCCTGATTTGTGTTTACACAGGTATGTTTCGAATTCCCGTCTGATATTGAGAGACGGAACATTTGGTTATCAATTATGAATTTAGCTGACACTGTTTACCTAACACGGAATTTGTTCCAATGTTCGGAAAGTTTTATGAATTCGTCAAAAAGAGTTGATTCACTTGTAGTTTTATTTCCATTCTTCGATACCAATAACATCACGTAACTGTGACTAAGTTTTCGCTTCACCAATTCTCGAATTTATGAATGGGATGCTGTGTCTCCTCTTTCTATGGTCTAAGATTGAAAAAGTTTGGTTCATGACGTTTTCGATATGTCAAAATCGACCAGCACTTACTGCTAGAGCCATCTATTGACATGCAGCGGGAATTTAGTTGCGCACATAATTTTGAAATAGACTCAGTGTCATCGAAGTGACCCTGATATTTTTTTGAGCGCAAGAGTCTTTAGCCTTCAGAATAAGAAACGTATACCACCAGATGGTAGTGCAGTGCATCAATTTTTATTTATTGGATTATTCACCTTAATAGAACAAATGTTGAGGCGCAGGGAATATAACAAGAAACCCTACCCCAAACTAGATCTCACACTGGCTGAAAAATACTCTCTCTCTCCTTTACCTGTCATCTGGGAGGAGATACCTGCGGGAAGTGTCGTTTGAAAGAAATTCAATGCCAGGTTGGAATCCACAATTGTAACAAACAATTAATTTTCACTAATCGACGGCTAAAACCAACCTTAATAAATTGTCGTTGATAAAAATGGATATTTATCATTTCGAATAGAAAAATTCAAGGAAATAAATTTCTCGAAAACAACACATTGTTGTGATATTATTTAAAAAAAAACGGTAAATTATGAAAGAAAAATGAGATAGACATTTGATTAACTAAATGACAGACTTCAATACTGAAATGAAAAAGCACAAAAATATTTGTTATAGTTTTGATGGTGGAAATTTTGAAGAATAACCAAAAATGATGAGGAATATCCTTTTCATTCATTTAATACTTATGAAATATTTTTTTTATTATTTTTATCTTCATACTCTCATACATCTTTTCATCAATCAGAAAAAATAAATCGTTTCTGACTCTCTTTTTTTCAGGGATGTAGACCCTTAAATGTCAAATGATTGATGTTTTGATTCACAAGAGTTATCCACGAGCATTTTCTGATTGAATTTGCTTAGTTGTCAAGATATCTTAGCCTTTTTTGGTAGTGCCCACTGTTTGAAACCCTGTTCTTCAGTTTTCCGAAATTCAGGTTTCAAGTGACTCTTCATTGGAATTATCTATCTCTGAAGAAGTCTCCAATTCGGCCAACTTGTTATCATGTAGTATAGATATTTGTTGGAATGTTTTTCAGTTTCCCCACTATCTTCCTACGCTTCAATTTCTGCGCCATCGACTGCATGGGCAGAATACAAATGACCTCTCAAACATATACATGTTTGCGTTCATGTTCCTATTCCGGCCGACTCGATTTATGGCCACTGTCGGAAAAATGGGAAATTGTGAACATTTCTCACTGGCGTAGCTCTTGATTATTTTTAATCGAAAAATATCGACAGTAGCTTGTCAGTTGATACCCGTGAGGGTTTTAATAAATCCCGAGACAATATGGAATTATCGCCTGATCTACATGCGCCGCCATTTTTGGTCGCAAATAATCGAACAAAGTGGAAAGCCACGTTTTGAGGGGTGAAACAAAACAGCGTTTGTATCGATATTAATTTCTTTCTATGAATATTTCATGCACTATCGTTGGTGGTGGTCATAGATCCACTCTAAATCGGTATTTAAATTTACATGTATGTGCAATGCAGATTATGCATCAATTACTCACAATGTACTCATATTTCCCAACATTCAATATCACACAAAAAGTATTTTTGTAGTTAAATGTTTCAATTATCAATTGACAATAATTAAAGCCAGGTATCGTGGATGTACACGATATTTCGCTCCACGCTACACAGAGTTAATGATTTTCATTCACTCATAGGTATGTATAAGCATTAAAGTTAAAACAATTATAATGGTTTTCATGGAGCTCTAGAAATCATTCATTAATAAAGACTCTACTTAAGGAATGTTCATGTCACAATGATTAACAATATATGTCTGAAATGTTCATTTTACCAAGATTCGACAGGTTTCCGTGAAGTCGTTACCTCAGCACGATGAGTAACAGAAAATTAATAGATTTTTTCCGAGCCACACTTAATGAATTTGTTTCGTCTAGATCGTTCCTGGAACTCGAGAGGGTGGGGAAGAACGGGAAAAAAATAAGAATAAATTTCCCATTTGTAGAAGAAAAACCTTAATGATCACAAAAGAACGTCCCATCTTTCCGAAGTTGTTTTATTCAGCGAGAACCCAGAAAAACTTGGACTTTTAGTTGCATTGTTCCAGGAGAAAGTTCATTTCTGAAAAAGGATGGCAATATTTCTTATCTGTCCTATTATCAATCCTCAAATTTTCTTCCAGTGACCGAAAGATATTATTCAACTTTTATTTCAAATAACTGTGGATAATCGATTAGATACAAATTGTGGATGTATTACCCCATTTTCCACTTACTCACTGGTCAGAAAACAGTATTTACTTTACCATAAATATCAGGATACTCATACTTGATTCTCTGACGAAAATGATTCGAACTCTCGGAAGTCCTGAGCCTACTTGATCATGAATTCTTCTGAACCCAAAATAGGAATCAACGGAGGAATCAGATAAAATTTTGTATACCCTATTCACTTTTATAAAGTATCCCGGTTGGCCATGATATTCTGACACATTTCATCGTGTATATTTTGAAAATGTTAGGTAATAGTCATTTTCCTGTCAGATAACTAAGCAGCGTTTTCCTTTCTACATAGAGGTCGTAGTAATTACGTATTTATCAAAATGTTTATTCACTTCGGAAAAATAATGAATTTGAGTAAATATTATGTGAATTCAATAATTCCAAAGACCTGGCGAATGTTGAAGATACTCTTTCTCTGTTGAAACTGGAAATATGCAACGCATATTAACATGGTTGGAAGATTCAGTTATACTATTTTCTTGAACGGAAATCAAGAATCGAGAGTTGAAATCTTACTGAGAAATAATGCACAGAATAGTCCGTTACTATGTGATAGTTCATTTGGAAAAAGAATGAAAGTACTCGAATAACCCGACAGAAAAACTTTTAAACGAACAGACGGACCTGAGGAATCCCCCACTTCACAAAATTCTCAAGAAAAAAGCCTACATTTAAATACCTTTTTGCACAACTTGAAATACTCCAGTATTAAAATGAAGTAGTACTTTGATATCTGTATCACAGTTAGACCTAACACGAACTAACTCCCTTCACGAAGTTGAAAAGGAGTAAATGAAAATTAGCTTTGGCAACGTCTCTGAGAATTGTTTTGACATTGCCGATGTTTGACGGGTGCGAACCTGCGTCAGTTTTAAGTGAAAAACTTGATAAACCTAAATCTTGGCGAACCGGGATACTTCATAAGTGTGAATGGAGTATATAATACGAAGCATGAACAATCATTATGGCACACATCGTATTATCGGACTCGACTACGCTTCGCCCATTCATGACCTTCTCCTTCACGACTTGTACCATAATGATGGCCTTTATGATACTTATAACATACTGTAGAGTGATTTAATTCTCGTTTCGATAACATAACAACTAAATTTTGAATAACGAGTTCTTTCGAAATCTGCAGAAATGTAGGATGTGAAACCGGAAGTACAGTGGTTCGAATAATAAGGCATCAGATTATGCATCATTGTACAAGGTGCGGCACGGAGGGCGGACGTTTTTCAGATGGGCATAACTTTCCCCCACTGAGGACGAGAGAAGTGGGGAAGGTGCCGTTAGACTCGTGTGTTCCTAGCATTTATTTACCAGTTGTCGTCATGGAGCCTTGGACGGTGGAGCATCGTGTTTTCGCCTATGATAGTTTCGTCCGAAATAATGAGTCAGTCACGGTCGTGCAGCGTGAGTTTCGTCGCCATTTCCACATTAATCGGAATAGAGCTATTCCCTCTCGAAACACCATCCTTCGTTGGGTTGAATCACTTCGCAGACGTGGTGAACTGATCAACAGAAGACCAAGAGGACGTTATTCGCCCTCTCTTCCCTGGTCTCCTTATTTCCAGGTTTGGCGATGTTCATTGGCCTCCCCGGTCCCCAGATTTATCCATATGCGATTTTTTCTTATGGGGACACCTCAAGGCTAGAGTATACGAGACCAAGCCCCGAACTCTGGACGAATTGAAAAGGGCTTTTCGCGTGGAAGTTGCCCAAGTTGAGAGAGCGATGTTGGAGAGAGTCTACGCGAACTTCCAAGAGGGCCTCCAGCACTGCATCACCGATTTCGGCCACCACATGCCTGATGTGATTTTCCACACTTGACTGTCTCAAATGCTATTTCCTTGAGAATCTGATTCCGTCAATAAATGTGTTTTTGAGTAAAAATTAACGCTTTTATTATTTTTTTAAAACCATCCATCCTCCGTGCCGCACCCTGTACTTGTGAAGTTTCAAAATATCCTCCTTTTCGCTTGGAAAATATTTATTTGGTTTCTTACGAAACATTACTTAAAAATTGACGACGGAGTGGTAGTGAATTTGAGCATTTAAATATGCCAAATGATGGATTATCCGTTTGTCATTTGAACATATTATAAACCACTCAATCCACGTGGATTTCCATAATGGTCTCGAAGTCTCGAAATATGTAAATGTCTCGGAATGCTTTCTAGTCGACGCATCCTCCTGTGCGTTCGATATAATTTCCTGTTATTTATCTGGCTCTTTTCGTTCTAGGAAATTGTGTTGAGAGGGGAGATTCGTTCAGGAAACTTCAAGATTCGATGGAATGAGAGAAGGAAGACGAAAAGAGTGTAGTGGAATGCTTGCCTATATTTGAGGAAATTTTTATTTCCACGATATGAGGAAATAGAACGGAAATTAATATCGTGATATGATCGTTAGTGAAAACCTAATAGCTGCGTTCAAGTATGCATTTCAATAGAGACGTATAAGATTAAAAATTTTGGTGTGGTACCAAAGTTTGTTCGGGACTTTCGTGAGGAACAGAAATTTGAGATATCGTCCTACTTTTCATTTCTCTCAGAACGCTTTTCGGGGAAATTTCAGTTCGTTTCCATCTTTATATCAATGATTGTTAAAAATAGAAATATGATCAGAAGTAAGTTTTCGAATAGTTGTTTGAAAACTAGCGTTCAGGAAAAATCTATGTCTAATGGACTCGATACACTAGACCCATAATCAAAACAACCCATCTAATCTATTCCATCAGATTTCACTTAATTGGACTCCAATGCAGTATATTGTCTACTAAACCATATTTTTTATTTCGGTGCTATCCCAAAAACTGAGCCACTTAAAGCACTGACGTAAAGTCAGGAGCTTTTGGAAGTTCGTTTGAAGTTTTATTGATATTTTTAATCTTACCAATATAATATTTTATGAAATCTCACAGTTTAAATTTTTCGATTCAACGTTTTTCTTAACATTTTTAATTAGAATAAGAATCTAAATGCAATTCATTTTGCGATTATTCCAACTCTGGCATGCTCATAAAGGAATTGATAGGTCGGTCATTCATTTTCATTCGAGTCATTTAGAAATCGCTCTATGAATGCTTATTAAGGCAGAAACCATGAACATCATCTACTCGCTTTGGCAATAACGGAACTTTATTTGGTCTCCCTGAACGGTGAAATGGCAAGTTCGAGTCAGATTTGTTGATATGAAGCCTTTGGGGATGTAATAGGAAAAAAATTCATTCTACTCGTAGTATCAACGTAGTAACAAAATGGCGAAGGATCCGGTTCATACAGGGTGGGCTTTTTGAAACGAAACAGACGAGATAACGGGCGGAATAAATTTATTTCGACAAAATGCTCGGACACGTCGATTTTTGTTTCGAGGAGGACAACTCTTAAGGTCAAATTCACAACTATATCGCTTCAACCCTTAGTGTTAGAACACCAACCCCTAAATTTTGAATAGGACAGATAGGATGAGTGATACCTCATTTGAAAGGTCCTTTTATCCTGAATTCAGGATATTGATTTTTTCTTCATTTGATTAATTGATTCTGGAGATATTGACATTTGAAGTTGAAACAAAGATGGTATTGTCGTCAAGCAAGCTGTCTGAATCAATCGAATTTATTATTCATTCATTCTGTAGATTTGATGAAACTCCATAACTGCCATACACCAGACATCAAAATACAAAGATTAAATTTTAACAATGAATAATTAGTCAAATAATTGATGAATTCACATAGCATGGTTAGCGGAATGAATGGTACTGTACGAAATTCAAAATTGAATATCTCGAAAACGGATGCGTTGAATGAGAAAAAAATTATTACGCTGAATTCATGATAAAAAGGTCTTTCAAATGAGGTATCACTCACCCTATCTTTCATTTTCAAAATTTAGGGGTTGGTGTTCTAACACTAAGGGTTGAAGCGATATAGTTGTGAATTTGACCTTGAGAGTTGTCCCCCCCCGAAACAAAAATCCACGTGTCCGAGCATTTTTTCGAAAGAAATTTATTGCGCCCGTTATCTCGTCTGTTTCGTTTTGAAAAGCCCATCCTGTATAAGAATAATCAACTACCTATTTATTTATCCCAGTGAAATCTGGTCGGAACATTAGACCAAAGAACCAAATTGTCCAAATTTATCATATTATGGTCCTTGATTCGTGTACCAATTCGTTCGGACCTATTGAAGTTGGTGAAGACTATGTTAGAAGATTTCGTTATACAGGGTGTCCAGGAAAATGTGGGAAATCTCTCGGATTCAGTGAAACATAAAAAAATAAAATGACAAGTTCCCATCATTTTTTTTCCTAGCGGCCCTCCCTACGGAGATACGGCTCCCTAAATGATGTCACTGGAAATCCATTTTACTGAAATAAATTTCAAACCACTTGATGATTTGAACAGTGATAAGGACCTCTTAAAATACTGCCCTTAAATTTGAATTAGCTCTTTCAGTTTACCAGGGACGGACTAGGTTCTACATTTTAATGCTTACATTTTCAACACCCTGTATGATAAGGAGTAGAAAAAAAACAAATTTGGATAGCTTGAACATCAAGCTAAAAAAAAGGTACTTCTGTTTATTGTCGGCAAAATGAACCGTTTTCGAAAACAGGCGTGCAGAAGTTTTCAAGAAAATTTTTTTTGGAACATTGTTAGTTCAAAGGTTATCAGTATGTGCACTCTGTCATGGCTCATTTACTTTGAGATGATGGTACCTGATGAAATTTGTCACCTAATGAAAGTCGACCATTACAGTTTTGTTCATGCACAACTTTCAATCCCTACGAACCCTTTAATGGAGAAAAAATGGAGTGAACAAATTTTTCAAGAAAAAAAAATCTTGAAAATTTTTGCATGCCTGTGAAGAAGATACAAAGACCTTGCCAAAAAAGTACCAAATGACCCACTTTCCCTATTCAAAAAATTTAGAGGGGTTGATGGGAATGGAACAGGGTGCAACAAAAATCCTTCAAAAATGCATAAAAATTTGGTAAAAGTGAAGAAAAAATTGACTTGTTTCAGGATTTGTTGCCAAATATTTTTCTTCTGAGGAAATGAATTCGTTCCATAATTTTGACTCGCACTGGATAATCGCATAAAGAATTATTCACATCTCAAGAGGCTGTGGAAAATTATGTTGGTAATAGCCCATTAAATAAGATTTCGAGTTTAAGAATTCAAATAAGCATTGAAAATAAGACTGACACAAGACATTTTGTTAATCAATCGAACGAATTGGGAAAATACATAATTCTATAGATTTTGAAGGATTATGGATTTGAGTATTTCTTTCTTCCTGTGCTATTAACAATGACTGAAATTGATCACCTGACAAGGAAAAGTTGGGCAGTGAGGCAATGTATCGGTGTTACTACGGGTTTCTCGTGGATGCAGCAAATATTTCCGCTAGAATAAATCGAGCTCGTTTATGTTATATTCGAATTTGAAAATAGAATATCACCTTATTTATCTGAAGCATAACATGATTCCAAAGATACTATGCAGTGGAAAATTTGATTTAATCTAAGCAAGGTTCGAATTGAGCTCCTCCAACTTCCATACAATGATATAAATTTCGCTCAAACTTCCGCCTCCCATTCTGGAGCATTTCGACTATATTCGTTGACAATTCGCTGGCGTAATTCTTCCAGAGAGACGCATTTTATGGCATCAATGTTCGATTTTAAGAGGTACACAAAAATCACCTCCGAAATCCTCCAATATATCATACCAATGTATACAGGGTGAGTCTTTGACTTGTACATATATTTTAACTGTAGATTCTTGAGGCCTAAAGAAACCTTTTTTTCGTTTTCCATTTTTCCGAATTCGGCTCTGTTAAAGAGATATAGCCATTTGAAAAAAAAAGTTGGGCTGAATACGCTCCTGAAACAATTCTCTGCAAACACCTCAAAGTTCATATTTTTCAATTGAAATTGATGTGATTATCAGATATTCTGGGTGATACATTTAGAAAATACTCAAGCACTAACCTTATTCGAATAAGAATGTTACAAACACGATATTTCCTAGCAAAAACGCTAAGTTTCGTTCCATAATTTCTGCAATTGAAATGCCATATTTCTCACACCAAAATAAGTTCCTTCTTCGATTTTCCTGAAGATTAGTTTGCAAACACTAATAATTTGTTCATATTTGCCTCGATAGTCGATACCCTGAAACTATCTTATAAAAATTAGTTTCTCACTAACCTATCCTAACTCCATTAATCAAAGTCATATGATTCGAGGTCAATGACCTAACCTAATCCATTCCTCTGTGATATATCATAGAATTCTAGAGAAGACGATGCCAGATTGACGAAGAAAGCAGAACGTCCCCTATCGTTAACGGAAGAACTATCACAGAGACACTAGTTTTGTTTACTTTTCGCTAAAGGCTTCTACGCATTGCTCTTTGGAAATGCCAAACGAGTAGTTCTGATTCTCGCCGATACAGCGCTACGATCTAAATTTAAGTGCGCTGCCGGCTGCGAGTGCGATGTAGCCGCCACGCAAGACAAGACAAGACGTTCTTCTGTGTCTCCAGAGTACAACAGTCTGTGATTACAATGAACGACGCCGCGATAACCTTTCTACATGGATTCGTTTTATTATTTATTTATTTACTTGAAGTTTGCAGAGAATAAAGCAAACAGGTGATGAATGTGATGTGAAAACAGTGTAGGGTCGATTAAAAATTCCAAGAGGATATTGTTAAGAAGATAGATTTTCCTGAAGGACGGGTATCAATAAATTTTCAATAGAAACTTCTTATAAACTTTGTAATTTCATGCTTCTCGGAATTCAGTTGATAAACATTGACAACATTGTTAATTTGTTAAGAGACCAGAGAAGAAACAATATTCGATGATATTTGATCCAGGGAAGCATTCAGATTTTTTATGAAATTCATGATTTTTTCTTCAAATTTCTCCAGGTAAAATTGGAAATAACTCGAAAACGACGCGTTTTATTGAAAAAATATAGGAATACTTTTGTTCTCTAAAATGGTTGATTCTTTCGAAAATATGAACCGTTTATCCTCTCCAAGTGATTTGATAGTGTTTTTGCATGAATTTATGAGTCGACCACCCTGTAACTTTTAAACTAGGAGAGATATTGAATAAGTTTCGATTGAGGAATATGCACCATGAATAGAGTAACCAATGAACCAAAATTCAGTTCATTTGAAATAACGGTTCCGGAGGTATGAACAGGAAAGTGTTTTTTTCGTGGATTTTCGACACCCTGTATCTTCCAAACGAAACCGAATTTTGAAAAATGGTATGGGAAAAAAGTGTTTCGTTTGATGAGGAGAATCTACAGTTAAAATATATGTACAAGTCAAAGACTCACCCTGTATGTATGTAATTTGGCGGGGCTCAATTAGAGCATTCGGAGATCAAACTGTGCAAGACACTCATATCATTTTTCTGCATGAATTTTCCCTTCCTGCATTGTTTCTTTTAAATTGATTATCATTTTATGGTCTAGGTGAATTGGGTGAATATAACTTGAAAGAATGATGAAATCGCAAGAAAATTGTTTCTGTTTTATTCAGGAGAAAGGACCTTTTCAGCAACAAAGGGCATAAAACATTTTGTCTATTCATTGTAGGGATTGGGGTTGCGCGTAGAGGAATGAAATGATAATATGATGGTTCTTATGTCAAAAAATATACCCCTCGAGAGCAAAATTGATGGATTCGATCGGTTTTACAAAATACTGATTTTCAATCAGAAAAGACTGTTCACGTTTCACTGCGACACCATGTATGAATGATATCTAGCTCTTCATCAGAGTACCATAATTTCCAGTTTCTATTTCTCTTTAATTCATGGTTCGGAAATTATTCAATACAGAATGATACACTGCTTGTATGCAGATTTACAAGATCGAATCTAAGTGAGAAAGAAACAGATTTCTCGTTTTCGAAGTGATTCGCTTTGAAAACATATCAAATAATTTCCTAGATTATAAAGAGTCAAAATAGGAAAATTCACGTCCGTTAGGACCGTCCACTAGGGACATATAATAAATGAGAGAAATGGACTCGTAAAGATCTAATTCAAGGAGTAAATCGCCGGAAAGTGCTGCCACCGCAGAAGGAAAATGACAGACCGGTTTCTGGCTTCTCAGCCGTCATCAGTGTCACATATCCCCTCTTACGGTAGCAACCAAATGAAACGGCAGAGCTCATATTACTCTCTAGCAGGAACTCCTGAGTACAATGTTATACTACAGTGTCCCACCCAGCGGGTAAATGTCTACGTTTCATCCCAGACGTTCCTTCGAATATTAGATCTCTACGTACATTCACTTCATCCTACGGTATTTCGCAAGTACACACAACCAAACTTATATGGAATCACCCAGTATTAAGATGAAATATTATTTTGATATCTTTTTCGTTAGAAGCAAATAAAAAGTGCATGTGTTTACTCACAAAAACAGTTAGGTTCATAAGCACTTGATAAGATTTGGCTTTGCAGTGTCGATTTTGCCATTTCGTTCGAACGTCGCAGTGAATTTATATTTTGTTTTTTTGCGAAGTTTTAAAAAAATGCCTTATGTGGGGTTATCGGAAGTCCAGAGAGGAAGAATTATTACTATGGCAGAACAAGGTATGTCACAAAGACAGATTGCAAGAACGGTGGGGGTTACACAAGGGGTTGTTTCAAAAACCTATGCAAGGTTTCTGGAGTTAGGAACCCTAAAGAATAGGCCGAGAAGAAGTCGTGGAAGAGTAACTACAGAAAGGCAGGATCGCTTTTTAGCCCAAACAGCAAGAAGAAATCCTGCAGTATCTCATTCAGAGCTTTCAAAGGCAATTTTTGCAAGCTACAGGTGTTAGTGTTTCTGTCGAAACTATCAGAAAAAGACTTCGCGCTCGGGAATTATTCAAGAGAAGAGCGTTAAGAGTTCCAGAACTATCAAGGCAAAATAAAGTTGACCGTTTTAACTGGTGTTTAGAGCATGAAAATTGGACTATTGAAGATTGGAAAAATGTCTTATTTTCGGATGAGACCAGAATTGGCCTACGATCAGACGACCGGCGTGTTCGCATTTTAAGAGGTAGAGGGAGGCAAGCTAGGCTCCAAGCTGCAAGTCCGATCCCTAAATACAAAGGAGGTACTGTAATGTTTTGGGGCGGAATTATGTTTGGTGAGAAAACTCCTTTAATTCCCATTAGACAATCTCTGACAGGGCCTAGGTATGTTGATCTAGTGCTACAACCTGTAGTGAGGCTCTGGCGAGGTGCTTTTGGAGATTATTTCCTATTTATGCAGGATAATGCACCTCCACATACCAGCAGAGTTGCAAAAAATTTTTTCGAAACAGAAGGTGTGACTGTTTTAGAGTGGCCTTCTTGTTCACCGGACCTTAATCCTATCGAGCACTTGTGGAATAGGATCAAAAGAAAAATTAGAGCTCGTCAAAATAATCCTGGTAACGCAGAGCAACTTATACAAGCGGCTTTAGAGGAATGGGCAAATGTTACAGAAGAAGAAATTTACAACTTAATAGAAAGCATGCCTCGTCGAATTCAAGCTTGTATATCAATGCCAGGGGTGGTAATACTGATTATTGATTTGTTAAAATCGTTTTATTTGTTGTTCAATTCTCAGTTACATAAAAATTATTTTTAGAGAAATTTACACTTTTAATTTTCTGTTCTATTATAAAAATAATCTTTTAATAATTTATATTATTTTTGTAATAAACTTGTTTTGGGAAAACTGCTCTTCACTTTTCAGCGACTTTTTTTTAATTCAAATTCGTTTTTTCCAAATAACAGGGTGATTCCATATAAGTTTGGTTGTGTGTACTTACTTTGAAGTCTCATGCAGTCTACCGTGGATGGTTGAATACGCCCGTTCATACGGTTCGGATTCCGCAAGTATAATAATCAAAATAGGAAAATTCACGTCCGTTAGGACCGTCCACTAGGGACATATAATGAATGAGAGAAATGGACTCGCAAAGATCTAATTCAAGAAAACCGATCTGTCATTTTCCTTCTGGGGTGGCTACCAGTTCCGGCGATTTACTTCTTGAATCTTTGCGAGTCCATTTCTCTCATTATAAAGAGTGTTCAAATAAATCCTTGGCCTTAGTGATGTTGCTCCTACTGAGTTGTAGTTTTGTGTATTGAAGCTGTGCGATTTAAGGTCATTTGAATTCAGGCATCAGAATTTGTTTTTATTGATTGGCCAAGTAATGAAACTGTCATTGAAATTTCTAATTTACTCGAACAAATTGAAAGATCTCTTCGGGAACGGTAATTGAGCATGCAACTGTGAGAAGCTCATTTCCAAGATTAGCAAAAATCTAACTTTTACAAACCAGTACAATTTTACCATAACTTTCGATGAAATATGCCGAATATTAGTCTAGGACCTAGGAAGCAGCTGGAGGCCCTGGAGCCTCATTCATGTTTACTGAGACAACACGAAGAGCCATATACATAGTTTCGTATCTCTTCCCCTGCTAATCAGCCAAATATACAAATTCGAATAATCAGGACATCACCGAAAGGGGAAATTTCTCACAAATTCCCTCCCATTTAAATTCGAAATCCTAAGAGATAGATGTCATGCCACAGCGATATGTCACGGTGCTGCTTAGCGAGCGATGTGTGAGACACGCTACTTGATGTCGCACAGTGTCAGGACATCTGCCGGTTAGAGCCTTATCTTCGCCACGTCGGGTTGTCCTTGTTGCGGTCGGCCAGTTAATCTTGAGAGCTTATGCAAAACAATGGAAGGAGACAGGAGGAACCCTGTTTTCGGATAATGGGAAGGGGTTGCGGAAATTCAAAGAAATTCGCTCCTGAATAACCGGACCGGAAGTTTGAATAAATTATAGCGAATAAATTACGAGTATCACGTTATGTTTGGAGAGTTGCAGGGGATTGTTTGAATTTTGATTAGCTGATATTTTAAATTAATCGAGTAGCTAGATAATGGGTGAATATTGATGATGTGTTTATTAATGATGCTGTAGGCTGGAATTATTTAGGGGAATTATTTCAGGAATTCTGAAAATCTGAAGAGTGAAATCGATACGGATCATGGCGAGCATAATTATATCTGCGATTTTGTTGTTATAACCAATCGATATTAGGCGGTGTGAAACAGATACTGGATTCCCGTGGGAGTGTAAATAATATGAAAAATCACCCATACTTTCGATGTATTGGCTTCAGTTCATACGAAACCCCACGTTCCTCATTCTTCATCTATGAACTTCGGTGGCGCTCCAGGTAGTTCATCTTTCAAATCAAAATAAAAATGGCCATTCAAAATTTCAAAATTTTTGGTTTGATCGAGAGGAAATTAGGTATGCATTCAGATGACGTTATCAAGCTACATGCAAAATTTCATGAAGGTCTGGGAAATTCTAGCAAATTATTGATGAAAACATTTCCAAACTGTATGTAATAATACATCCTGATTGATGGATCATTCATTTTCTGCTTTTGGATTCTTGTAAGTGGAACGAGAGCTCGAAAGTTCATCTTGATCTAACGGTGGCATTTGAGGTCCGAAGCAACCCAAAAGGATTTCAAGCAGAAAATATATGGCTGTGATTGAACATTAAAGTATCGAAGAGTCTTCTCTTGTGACAAAACAACAAATAAACATAATTTGGAGATAAACTTCAGCCCAAAGTTGAGCAATATACAGGGTGTTCGGTAGAGGAACCGACAGAAATTTTCTGTGTATTGTATTTGTAACATTTCATTCAAATAAACTTTTGTCCTAAGTGTTATAGTTTTTTTTTGGTTTTAGCTCGATTTTTTCAAAATTTCTACAAATACCTCTACGACTATTTTGTTTGCAGCTGTATGTGCGTCAAACTTTTTGTACTCTATTCTGTAATATTGCCTTACAGGATTAATCATTCCTTCAGTCATAAAGTACCGAAAAATTTAGTTATAAGACTTCAAATTCCCAAAGATAATTTCAAACAGTAAAACTCAAAACTTTTTTATTTTTTAGAAAAAAAACCAGAAGCGGCAGAGGGCTCCGTTTTCATTTGAACAGTTCTATGGTTTATTCTCTTCCTAATGATATGCCCATTAGGGCACAAAATTATTTCTTTGACATTCAGAATGCTTCAACTGTTCAAAAGAGGTAGTAAATGAAAAATTCTTTTTTTTTATTTTTTTTTAACTATTTTTTATACTTATTAATATCATTATTATTACAAATCATGGTCAAATTGAGCACCTCCATTCCTTATACGGGCTCGACATCTTTTTCTTATCTCTACTGTAGTTACTTGGAGATTTATTTCTTCATTTACTTGAACGAAGGTAGCATCGATTTTCTCCCTTAAAATTTCCACCATGGGTACTTCAGTTTCATAGACCAACTCCTTCACTCGTCCCCAGAGATAAAAGTCTAAAGGCGTCAAGTCTGGAGAATGCGCGGGCCAAGGAATAGAACCAAGTCTTCCAATCCATACAATGGGGAATGATTTATTCAGTAAAAAAACCGAAAAAAAAATCTATCTCAAAAACTTTAACACTTAGGACATAAGTTTATTCGAATAAAATGTTACAATTAATCCTACCAATACACAGAATATTTTTGTCAGTTCCTCTACCGAATACCCTGTATAATACTGTGAAGAAAAAATCAATTCAGACGTTCCATCATAGACGTAGAACATGATAGTTGTTTCAAATTGCGTGGTTGTTTTAAGACTAAATAAAATATATATGGCGCACTGAATTCGTTTGAGTTGTTTGGCATTGGAGAAGTGTGATGTATAACATTTATAAAAATGGCTTCGTACGCAATACGACAACGCGTTCAAATTTCTGAATTATTTTATGAAAATCAGCGTTCTGTGAGAAGTGTTTATAGAAAATTACGTGAATTTTATGGTTTACGCAATCGTCCATCTGAAAGCACTATTGGTCGAATCATTAAAAAATTTCAAGAGACCGATTCGGAGAAAGACTAAAATGTGAATACTACAGTCGTAGCGGTCGTTCACAAGAAAATATTGATTTGGTTCCTGAAAGTGTTGCTGAAGACCCTGAAATGTCCATCAGACGAGGTTCACAACAAGTTGGACTCAGTGGGTCCACAACATTGCGGATTTTACACAATGATTTAGCTCTGAAGGCATATCAGGTTCAAATAACACAGGAACTAAAGCCATTAGATCATTCATTTGTTAATTTGATCAATGAAACAACTGATTTTTCTCAAAAAATTCTGTTTTCCGATGGGGCACATTTTTATTTGGGGTTATGTGAAAAGCCAGGTCTATAAGAATAATCCACAATCGATTCCTGAACTGAAGGATTAAATTATTCGTGTCATTAGTGAGATAGAACCTCAATTATGTCAAAATGTCATTGAAAATTTTAACGAAAGAGTAGACCTCTGCAGGGCTGCAAGAGTAGGCCATTTGGCAGATATTATTTTTCGTACATAAATGTCAAAACTGATACTACAATTACGAATAATAGTTATTTATGATATGAGTGTTGAGAGTGACGTTTTATTTTGTGAGTGAAAAAGTTTGTGAAATGAGCGGAGCGAATTGAACTATTTCACGAACAAAATAAAATCACTTTTAACACAAATACCATACAATGTTTTTTGTACAACTGCCCAATTTTATAATGAAATGGGCGAATTTGAATAAACTTCACAATGCATTTTAATATTCAAATAATCAAAAGGTTATTGTGAATGGCAAACGTTGCCAACGTTATGATTATTGAAAAATGAAAAAAGACGCTGTCATTTGAATTTCGTTCCTGTCCAATTTTCGTCTTGGGTTTTTAACTGCTTAATATGTTTGTCGGGATTCCAATTATTAATAAAAGTGACGATTCGGTTATTCCAAGAAGGTCTGCAAGAAGAGCAAGTCTACATTTCCTATCTAAAAAATCTGTTCAGCAGTACGATATTGCATACAACAATTTCCTGGCCTGGTGTTAATTGAAAAATGTAGAAGGGAACTTCAGTGAACCTGTTTTCCTGGCAAAGGTACTTGGAAGAAAAATGAAAAATATGGAGTTCAAAAACTTGGTGAAGCATATTTTCATAAGTAATATCATAAGTGCATCCAATTTTTCCGAAAAAAATCGAAAAAACACGTTGCTAAGTAATATTTTAACAAGAAGCATGAGTGCAGGTGGCAACAAAAATCCGAGTCGAAGACGAGGATTTTTGCACCTGCACGAATGCTTTTTGTTAAAAAATATTACTTTGCACTGTGTTTTTTCGATTTTTTTCACAGGAAAAATTAGATGCACGAATGGTATTTGACAAGACTATTTCCTGAGTAACAGATTATTCTGGATGCATATATGTATTATTAATTTTCGTTGACAACAACTGTAAAGTTTGCCGCGGGTAAACCCGAAAAAACTGCTGACAGCTGCTGCCATACAGTTTTTCCATCTAGAAACCATTTGTGATTCAAAATTGCGCGTTTCTGATTGGTGGAAATTAAGACGAGGGAAGTAGTCAATGATAAAGTCAAGCGCCCTTGTTAAAAATGGTGTGGATGTTAGTGAATATTTTAAGGTAACAGCATATTTAAAACGGAAAATTGAAGGAAATCGTCCCAAAAAATCGAAAATTCTCACTCGTGAACAAGTTGAAAAGTTAATAAATGGGGCACCAGATGAGAAATACTTGATGGTTAAGGTTGCAACTATTTTCGGATTATTTGGAGCCTATCGGCGTAAAGAATTCTGTAATTTATCAGTGGAAGACATCGAAATAACAAATTAATCATTGGTTATACTTCCAAACACAAAAACAAAAGTCAGTCGTTCTTTCAGTATTATTGGGAAGTAGATATGTTGACTATTTTCATAAGTACTTTGCACTACGCCCCTCTGTCATCAAACATGGTCGTTTTTTTCCTGAAATACATGAATAATAAATGCACTGCCTATCCAGTTGGTATCAATACATTTGGGAAATCAATAGTGCCATATATCAACCTTTATTTATAGTAACAAAACCACAAAGAAACCTTACTCTGAGATGAACTTCAGCACAACGTTGCATCCTCAAGGACAAAACTAAATGGTGATTCATCTGTGAATCGAATGTCCTCAGAGGATCAAAAAAAGGAAAGTTCGGGATGAAATGGAATATGTACTCAGAAAACTCGGATGCTCACTCAAGCATCTCTCAGACCGAATATCAAATGCATATCACAGGAATCATGGCGTCAGCATAGCCTCGTGAAAATTCTCATAAGTAACAACCACAGGGTGTAATGTGAAATTATGTTTGTAATGGTTTAATTGTCTAACTTACGTATCCATTACTGAGCTGCATATCTTCTGATCTGGAGCCACAAAAAACAGGTAATTAAGGTTCACTTCAATGGCGTGAGGAATTGAAAGGACAAATAAAAGAAGTCAATCGTAATCCCCCCTTTTGGATTGTCTGCAAAAAAGTAGGCAAACAGGGGCGATTCCTAATGAAAGCAAGGGATACCGTCATGATTGAGGAAACAATACGAAGGCAACTTTCCTCTTAATCCCTCCACATTTTCAATGAGCGCCCCCCGCATCTTCGCATTCGCAACCCATCCCGGGTGCACTCTACTGGGAACATCCGCGAAAGTGAGAGGGACATGATCCGTCTGCAATCCCGGCTACGTGACACGCATACGTTAGTTCGTTATCCTAACCAAAATACTTGCAACTTCCGGCAAAGATGGTTATAGTCTGCAACGCCTCTTCCATTCTCACATACGAACAATGCGTGTTCACTCCAGGCATTGCGGTAATTTCTGGAGGAGGAATCGATTAACATGGAACGTATCACAAGATCGTGTAGGAGGAAATTGACGGAAGAATAACAGCAGTGTACTCGAGAGATTAAGATTATAAAAGGATTATCCTGAAGTTGGGAAATTTTGGACAACAGGGAAGAAGTCTTGATGCCAAATGACTCAAGAGAGAAAAAGTTAATCTGAATCCATCAGTAACTATGTATTCTGCAAAACACAAAAAAAATAGATTCGAAATCCTTAGCTCTGCATCCAGTTCTAGTATCAGAAGGAGAAATTGAGCAGTCTGAAAACCAAAACAATTACAATATCCCTATTGTCAAGCCACCAATTCTATTCATAAGGAACCCCTCTGAAAAGAACTTGAACGATTGTGTCAATCAAGGGATATTTCCTGATGATTTTAAAAGATTGATATTAACACCTTTTCCGAAGAAATTTGCAATGCCCAATCTACATCTAAAGTGGATATTTTCTGAGTTAATATCCACTTTGGGGCAAGGGTGTGATGCATACACTCACATTATTTTTTAACGTAGATTCAATATCTGCCATAAAAAAATGGGGTTCTGATTTGAAAAAATTGATTTTTCACGATTTTGTCATCCCTACTTTGAAAGCGATTTTTTCACCCCCTGTATCATGAATCGCGATTTTTTAAAGTGGATACATCAATCTTACATCTTGTAAACTCCCAAAAATGAAAATTTTCCATCCAAAAACCTCGAAGTTATTCTTGTTTCAGCGGAGCTCTATTTTCGATTTTTTTTTCGAATTTTCCCGCTCAGAGGGAATTTTCCAACCAAAACTGGAAAATGTTACATCAACATAACTTGAAATTTTCTAAGGAATCTATTTCTGCAATAAAAAAATGGTGCTCATGCCTTGAAAATATTTTATATTTCATCAGCATCGTGAAATACTTATAAGTGCTGAATTTCATGAGAATACGTTCAGTAGTTTCCCGTATAAATATGGGTGAGGTTCCTCGTGAAAGACCCTGTATAGCTGATAGTGCCTTTCTAGATTTATGTCTAGACGTCTTTGCTATCCGTTTGGTACTTGTCTCGTAAATCCGAGCGCCAGCTCCTGTAGCGGTTTTGGAACCATCTGTTTACCATTTTATTGTATTTTCTTTGAGAGTCGGTGTATTCCCGTTTCCAATCCTCCCTGTTGCTTAGCATTGTACCTACTGAAGTTCTTCTCAGTGCTTACTTTCGTGATCATTACATCACAAGGAAGGTTTGCAGATGGGATGAAGTCATTCAGAGAGGACCCAACTCTCTGACTCCTGATTCTCCCATTGCCTTCTTCAGATATTCTGGGGATAGCCTCATGGGCTACCCTATCCATCACTAGTAGAGGTGTGAGATTTGTGAGTCGGAGAACGAGACTGCCGAATACAGTGTGCAAGTGTAAGAAACTCATTTTACCTAGGCAAGCTGACTTCGGAACGATGTGATTGCAAAAGCTTCTAGGCAGATCAAACGAGGACATTTTAAGCAACGGATTTTCACGTCAGCTTCATTCCATGTTCGTTTGTCGAGCTCGATCAATCTGTACTTTGGAATAGGAGTCGTCGACGGGATCCGGTTGACTGTTTTGCTGGTATAGGTAAGACTATATTTCTTCTGTTATTTTGGGTACATTTTCCTTTCATTTGTGTTGGGTTTCAATTAATTTCATATACATATACAGTCCACTAGCCCTATTTCTATTTTCATTCAGAAGATTATATTTCGAAAAATCAAACTTAAATAATAGATATTGAACCACACTTCACCATCACCATTTCACCATTGTTCAGTTGGTTAACTGAAATTCTACCCAACAGATGGTAGGTGATCTCCTCGGGAATTGATTCTATAGATTATGGAGTATAAGAACGAAAGATCAATCTGGTCGCAGTTATGAAAGAATCATCTTCAGCCAGTTGCAGCCAGTCGATCCCATCATATAATAATCCTACCAATATTTTCAAATCCTTCGAATTTTTGAATATACACATCTCTCTTCCATGTGTTTTCCATTCAAGGGATTTCAAAGATATCGCTTTCATTTCGTTCACACATAGTATGCTCCTCCACAAAGAGAAGTGCATCCCAACTGCACTTTCCCGTCGGTTTACGTACAAAGCATGCACTAAGCGTTTGGACGCATACAGAATCGACGGAGAGTGAGATGCGTGTTAGTCGCGCGTATGCAGGTGAGCCGTGGATCGATAGAGTAAGCTGAGCACGCGCTACAAGTGCTCCCTTTCGGGGAACTTTATGGAAAATGAGAAACACTGGCTACAGGGAGAAAACCAAAGGGAAACTTCGCAAGACGTTCTCAGCTTCCAAAAGGTTTATGCGGCCAAGTTAGACGTTTGCTTTACCAATAATTAAATGCACATAGGAGTCTTGGAATTTATGGCTTCAAAGCTATTCAAGGGGAAACTCCGAAGTATGCTGAGTGTAGGCAAGTTTGACAGAGAAATAAGCGAATGTCGCCGAGTTAATTTGGGAAATAAACATGGTGAGGGTAGTTCGTATCGTCTGGGGGAGGATGATGCACTTCCAAGAGATGGGTCATTTCTCAGAATATTCAAGTAACTAAGAGAATAGAAACACGGAAAACAATACAATTGTATTTGCCTGGAAATTTTTTGACAGTTCTAACAACAAATCCAGTTTTATGATTGTGTATCATATGGAACCATTTCAGCCAACCATGTAAACATTACATCGAAAACTACATCCAATGCAATTTTCAATCCTAATGATAACACGATAGAGTCTTATAAAATTATATAATAGTTCCATGGCAACATCATTCCAAACAAATTTCGAAATGTCACGTTTTGGTAATGTTAAAAATATAAATGAGCTTTTCAAAGAAAACATTCCCAGAAATACTTCCAATAGCCACAAATATGTTTGGGGAATATTTATGGAATTTTGCTACGAACGATCATACGAATTGAATGAACGCAGAAGCTTGGAAGAATTGTCGTTTATACTCAAAGATTGGGCTGTCAATATGAGAAAAAAAGACGGAACAGAATTCAAAGAAGCAACGGTAAAGACAATGTGGAATGTTCAGAGCAAACTCTTACAAGAAAAGTATTATAAGGACTACAACATTATGATTGGCCCGTTTGATAATATAATATTCAAACCAGCCCGAGATGCCCGCCATGCAATCAGAAAAAAATTGCAAGCAGACCCAAGTAAACGTAAATCCAGTTCAGTTTCGTTAAATTTGTCTGAAGTTAACAGAATAATCTCGCTATGGGATGAAAATACTCCTGAAGGTCTTATGCGTAAATTTTATCATATTGCTGCAGTAGAACTGGCGTGACGAGGAGGAGAGGCAGTTTCTTGTTTGGTGAATAACGATGATTCTCCAACAAATCGCATTGAATACAATCCGGTATTCAGTTAAACGTGCCAAGGTGGTTCTAAAAGCTGAACAAGTAGTAAATGGTTGGTTCCCAATAGTGAGAGACAAAGCTGCCCTGTACTTCTTTCTCATAAACTAATATCAAAACGAGGCGAAAATATTACCTCACCACGACTATTTGTGAAACCAAATCGATATTGGAAAAATGAAACTGACAAACGGTACCTGTTGGAAGGAATACCATAAATAAATGGACTAAATATGCTGCCGAAGCAATTGGCTTGAATGTCAAAGACAAAAAGATAACGAATCATTCAAATAGATCAACAGCCAATTAGCGAAAAGTGGTGTAGAGGAACAACAATTGCTGAAGATTACTGGTCATAGCAATCAAAATTCTGTCAAACCATACCTTAACCTCAAGAACACCACAACAAGATAATAAATATTATGCGTGGAAATAGATCTTTTATACAAGAGAACAGCAACGAATTTAATGTTGAGTTGAATTTTACGAATTGCACTTTCACTAATTGTACTTTCAATAAATAAATAAATGTTTCGTTGTGTTGAGTTATACATTTTTTCTGTCAAAAAATTTTCTGCCGAATGTTCCTCGGACATTGATAAATGCCTCATAATTTTATAACCAATATCTCAAGCTCGTTGCTTGGTAACAGCCCTCAGCCTTCGGCTTCGGGCTGTTACCAGTAAACGAGCTTTCGATGGTCATAAAATTATCTCGCCTATTATCAAGGTCCTAGGGATATTACTACTGAAAATTTGTCAATGCTTACTTAACACAAATGTCAAAAATTCTACCTTTTATCAAATCACAATTGTCCCCATTGAAAATTCTATCACTCGATACTTGCAACAACACCTGGATATTCTTATCCCAAGCATGCAGTTTCCAATTTGCCGGCATCAAAATGAAAATATATTGAATATATCGCTTGAAAATTCCTACAGAACCTATCGACGATCGGAGAAGTCGCAGGGCGTATTGCAGCTACGAGCCGAACGTAGACAGAATTCGGAGTACAATAATGCTTTCACAACACACAAAAGAATGTCACGGCCGTCCCAATCTTACCCGAATTTCCTTCTTTTATTGCTTGTTCTTAACAGTTGATGGAAGCTGCCCGAGTTCTCCATTGGTCATTTTTCAATTTCATGGCCACTTGCGATAAAACTTCACCGGAATGATTTCGCAATTTTACGGTCAAATTCACGTTAGGAAGATTGTAGCGCAATGAATTTCGGCCCCTGAAATAAAACCCAAATTGCATTCGGTATTGTAGAAAACGTACGGGTTCTTCAGTTTTTATTGGAAAGGAGGGCCGTGTGCGGGAGTGGTTGGAGCTGAAATGCAGTAATAGCCTTTGGAATATTGAGATGTTCAACGGAATTGTTGGAGAAATTCCCCTTCGACCTGGAAAAGTGTTGCATCAAATTGGTACTTTGGGAGTTTTCGTAGGTCTGCTTTTTGCGGGGAGTTTTTGAAGCGAAACTATGAGGGCAATGATGTCTGAAATAATCGGGGTGGTGCGGTTTTCCTTGTTGCAAAAAGAGCTCTATCAAAAGTACTCAAAACGTATTGGTTATAAAAATAAGTCTTTTATTTGTTTCTCATTCGTTAACGTCAGTTTCCAAAAACACAATATTATTCGAGAAAGTTTATTTTATCAAGTCACTAACTTGTAAAACTGACAGTTAACTTGCAAAATTTCTACAAGTTAGTAGTATTATTTACATTAGAAAATTTTGTTTTATCGTCATATATGTTGAAAATCATGGAACAATTGTTATTTCCAGTAACACAGATTTTTGATGATGAAAGAGTTGATACTGATAATGATGAACCATCTGTTGACTCGCTGAACTCGAGGACTACAGAACATTTGTACTCTCCTTACTACCAAATAATTTGCTAGACATTTCGATTTTTTTGTTGACCGAATCATCGACATAAGTCATCGCAATTTCGGTGCTCTTCCACCCTCCTGCACGCTTTAGTGCTAAAATATCTCCACCCGAATCCGCAACCATAGTGGCTCCAGTTCTGCGAAAAGAGTGGCCGGTGTATAACTCTGGGTCTTTAAAATCTAAATATTTCGCTATTTGCTTTGGGACACATAGTGTGCTGGCCAGCATGAAGGGAAATGCACTTTCCATGTCGGTATGTCAAAAAAAATCTTAGGCTTTCTGTTCCAGGAGGCCGAAGATTCACATATTTTCGGTATAGCATGCAGGGCTTGAAGCTGCAGCCATCATCGGTTATGGTGAATCTTCTTGTTGTTAACTTTTTTGTTTGCCGCAATGTCACAATAACGTATTTTCCCATATCTTCTACATCATTCATGTTTAAGGAGAGAATTTCGTCACATCGACAACATCCAAAAATCCCAAATATTGTTACAATTTTCGCCAGCAACCACTGGTCATCAGGAGCATGTAAAAGAAATTGTTCAGCCTTTTCTTTACTTAATACCTTGGCCTTTTTTGGCGTATAACGCTCATTTTTTCGTTTCAGAAACGCTATTACCTTTTGAAATCTGCAAATGACAACTAAACGTCATATTTTTCAATGAATTTTGTAAGGAAAACAAACCTGCGAACAGGGGCATTTTCTTTCATTTCCAAGCAGCTTTTCAGCATAGACCATTTTGCCCATAAAGTATTAGGGCTGAATCTAGCTGATAGTTGATTCAAGTATACCAACAAAACATCTTCAGTTACCCCAATCACACTATTTTCGTTTTGCCACTTTTTGAAGTCGTCGTATTCTCGCTCGTACCTTAGCTGATTTTGCAGGTGATAAACTTGAAGGTAGACTGCTGGCTGCCTCAATAATTTCTTTTGGTACATTCATTTTCGCTTTCGCCGAAACAAATGTAAGGAAAAATAAACAGACATTTGCGACAAATTATTGTGATTTTTTTGGAATTTATCTAACCTTTTTACAAATGAGAAACAAATAGAATATAAAACAATACACGCAAGGTAACGGGTTTTACTGGCTCCATTCGCCAGTAAAAACCATCTTACCTTGCTAGTAATGTTATATACTATTTCGCGTGGCAATTTCTACGTTTCTACCGTTCAGTCGAATTTTCTCTAGTTTAATTACATCAGTTTGTCTCCTTTTTCCTGCTAAATACGCCCCTTCGCTAAACAAAAACAGAGGGGATAATCGCTTTATCGAAAAATTAGCTATGGTGTCTTGTTCACGCACCTCTTGAGAGTGCTTATCCAGGAGGAAAGGATAGTCCAACAATTCCAGAGGGTCTTTTGTGACAGAGTTCACTGACGAACTCTAAAAATCGATAGTTCAAACGAAACCTAGACTTGTGACGAGGGGGCTTAATGAATAGTATAAAATTACCCAACCGGCAATCTTCCAGTGACAGTCTACTCAATTTGCTTCGAGCACCTTCGACTACAATGCGAAAGTTTCCATCACTTTGACACCGGATCAACTTCAGTTCACGCCCGCCATATTGTTCTCCGCTATGAATCCGCATAATTGAAATCCTCCAGAACTCGACTTGACAAATATATAAGTTGTGTAGTCGAAACCGAGGCAGATTCGGAATATCATGACACCTCGACATTTCCGCCCTCTCTCGACATTTCTAAATGAAATGGTTTCTATATGTTTGAAAACGTTTTACCGTTATGTCAGGTCGCGGGGATTTATGCGCATTTCCTTTGTCAGATGTATTCCTTGCGGGTTCTAAAATAATAAAGACCCGTTTTCGACGTCGTTGTGCCTCTGTTCATGGAGAAAATCGATGGAAAGGTGGAATTATATTTTCCCGAATGTGGAGAAGGTTTACTTCTGTGTGGGCTCTGTCGAGTGCAATCATTTTCTGAGTATACCTGCCTATGATATCATTCTCTCTTCTTCGCTTTGTTATGTTTGTCACGCCTCAAATGTCATTCTTAAACTCCTTTCGTTATTTATTTCATCAACGCAGATTTCATAATTTCAATGGAACTAAGGACGTTTGTCTTCTTCTTGTAAATTTATTTTATTCGTTTGTATCTCTCTATATTACAATCATTATATTGATGAAATCTGCATTATTTACTTTACCTCTTGCTTTAGTTTCATTGCACGAGACTCAATCGATATGAAAGTAGGGGAAATACATACAAAATGACATACCTATATGGACAAAATGACATGGGCATCATAATTAGAGTTTGGAGGTATCAAATGCGGACCTGCCTACCACATCACACTTCTATGAACCTCTGAAAACTAGCAAGCGCTACTCTAGTTGATTCGGTTGTTATGAGTGATAAAAAAAATCAGTAGGTCACGAGTTTTTTTTCATTGCGCCAAATTTTTAGAAGAAATGGCCAGTTTGCACCATTTTTTTCATTTATATTGCATTCATTTCGAACTTTACTTATTTGTCATCGTATTCACGAAGCTTTTTTCATGTTGAATATACTTTTTGTATTAATTCGATATTTTTCTAGTTTTATAACGCTATATGGACAAAATGACATACAGGGTGGCCATTTGAAAACGAAACAGACGAGATTACAGACGAAATAAATTTTTTCGATAGAAATGCTCGGACAGGTCGATTTCTGTTTCGAGGGGGACAACTTAAGATGTAGGTTACGGACGCATAGCGCTTCAACCCTTGCTACTACAACCCTCACCCAAGGGCGGTCATAAGGGGGGGGCCATGGGGGCCATGGCCCCCCCCAAAGGTGGCAATGCACTTAGAATAAATTCTGGAATACTAGATACTATTGTGACACCTTATGTAATTGTACAAAATGGCCCCCCCCAAAATCAAGATATATGACCGCCCTTGCCCTCACCCCCAATTTTTGAATAGGGAAGATAGGGTGAGTGATACCTCATTTGAAAGGTATTCTTATACTGATTTCAGCACAGTAATTGTTTTTTCATTTCATGCATTAGTTCTCGAAATATTCTCAACTAAGTATTTGAAAATGAAGTGGTGTTTTCATGGCACTTGTAGTGTTTTTTTGTGAAAAATCGACATTTTGAGCTTCAAAACAACCATGACTGTGGCTTCCTTCCTCCAATCCACTGACATAGAAATCTTTAATCAAAATGTCGATTTTTCACAAAAAAAAACTACAAGTGCCATGAAAACACCATCTTCATTTTCAAATATGTACTTAGTTAAGAATATTTTGAGAACTAATGCATAAAATGAAAAAACAATTACTGTGCTGAAATCAGTATAAAAATATCTTTCAAATGAGGTATCACTCACCCCATCTTCCCTATTCAAAAATTGGGGGTGAGGGTTGTAGTAGCAAGGGTTGAAGCGCTATGCGTCCGTAACCTACATCTTAAGTTGTCCCCCTCGAAACAGAAATCGACCTGTCCGAGCATTTCTATCGAAAAAATTTATTTCGTCTGTAATCTCGTCTGTTTCGCTTTCAAATTGCCACTCTGTATAAACAGTGAACGGACAAAATGACATAGGTATTTCAGCTGAATTAACCGTATTTACCGGATAACACCAAGACAATCCATCCCAGGCTCCATCAGCAAACAAAGAACTAGGACTTGTCTCAACATATTCATAACAAAATATTTATCTGCGGCTAATAAAGGCAATGCATCTTATCCTACTCTTGCTGGTCCTATGAGGAGGTTTCTCCAATCCCTAAAGGACGATTCATAAGTGAACAAGGCAAACGTGAGCCGAGGACTAGATAAACGTACTTAGTTTCAACTTCTACACCTTATATGATTGCAATCAAATCAAAGAAAGAGCCCATACCTCCTCCAAAGACAAGGAGACAAGTCCCTAGGGCATTATTTAAAGAAGACAATGAAGAAGAAAATGTTCCTAGCATCTTTCGAGATGATAAAGACGACTGTCCTTCTATCTATTCAGATTTAGATCTTCTCCAGGATTAGCCCTGGAGAAAACTGATGCATGCTTTGCTTGCATTCGGCTCACGTATCTTGTGCTGATGTTCCTGGAAGAACCAAGCGTTTCATTTGTGAACTTTGTCAGTAGTTTCGTAACTATAAGTGAAAACTACAGTTGCCTGTTGCCGGTATGTCATTTTTGTCCATAGCATGCGAACAAAATAAATACGTTTATCTCAATTTATCTGAGAATATTTTATTTCTTGGTACTTTTATTTCATAAAGGTTGATTAGATTTTATAAAGAAAGGACCAAAGACCATAGGTGTAGAATATGACATTACTGTAATTCACCACTAACAAGTTATGCCTCTGAAATAAAACTCTATGTCATTTTGTACGCACTTCCCCTACCTACGATAGATTACCGTTTTTGAGAACTCAAAATTTTTCATTTACTTGAAGATGGACGTGGTAAAAAAATTTTTCATTTTCAATTTTTCCGAAATCTAGCCATTTGACAAAAAATACGTCCCTGATACGATTCTTTGGTATGGATGCGAATACATATTTCAAAGTTCATATTTCTCGATTGGAAATGGGTTGATACAAAAAGGGAATGCTCAAGTAATAACAATATCTATACTATATTTGCTAAGTGCCTGTAGCCCAGTGGTTAAGGCGATTGACTCTGACGCGGAAAGTCTCGAGTTCAATCCCGAGGCTAGGAAAAAAATTTTCTAGCCCCGGTAAAGGACCACCATTTCACTCTTGGGTCGAAAATTAACAGTGCTGTGCCTAAGGTGGCTTAAGAACACAGTAACAAAGCCTACACAGAACAGAACTGCTTCTCGTACAAGTAACAAGCTTCGAAGCTTGTAGATTCTGAGGGGTCCCCTTGGAAGACCTAGGAAGATGTCAATCCGTATAATCAATATCAATTGAAAAGTCATATTTCTTCCGCCAAAATAGGTTCCTCCTTCGATTTTCCTGAAGATTAGTTTATAAACACCAATCGTTTGTTCATATTTCCCTCGAGAACCCAGAAATATCACATAATCAAAGATTTTTCTTTTAATTCATGATTCATCAAGCTATATCAAAACAATCGAAATATTGAACTTCGAATTATAAGATCTCCAAGAAATTTTGTTTGCCCACTGACAGTTATTGTTTTCAGACAGCTTATCACCAAATTTCAACTCAAGTAGCTCTTGAAATATTGGAAAATAGTATTTCAATTCCACCATTTCCCAATCAAAATTATACAATTTCATCGATTTAGGCAGAATGTTGACGCTTTCGTCCATAGGAAAAAAGACCCAAAAAGTTTTTTCCATCATACCATTAAAAAATTTGCAATTATAACATTGATTACATTCAACCTAAAATTATTGCTTTTTTGGCAAATTTCTAATGAACTGTCCAAACGATTCAGCTACAAAGTAAAGCAAACCTAGACCCAACTGAAAATTGCACTTCCACAGTCATGTTTTCGTCTATACATTGTGTTCTCTATGGAATACGTTAGTGTCCATAAAATGAAATTTATCAGTAAAATCTCCGCAGAGGAGTTATGATACTATGAGAATTTCTCATAACCCCATTCCACACTGCAATATTCAGATTCGCGTATCTAGAGTTTAATATCATGAAAGGATGGGTAATTCGCTTTTGACTACGAAAAACTACGTATTCTCGAGGGGATTTCAATTCTTACCGACTCTTAACTTCACTTCTCGTTTACTAGTACCAAAAATTTAGAATACTTTACTCAATTTAGTGAAGCACCTTTGATCACATGCAGAGTCACCATATTCGAAACGGGCAAAAAAGTGGGAATTTTACCTTTCCTATTTCAAAATATCATTGAGTTTGAAGTCTGGTGGACATTACGTACCCACCTCCTGATCTACTTTTTCATCAGAGATCTATATCTATGACCAGTTACATAAGATAGTGGGCAATATGTCGATTGGTAGATTCTCACAAGATTTTCACAGGAATACATGAAAAATGGTGAATCATTTCGATGTAACTGAGTAAACTCTGAAAAATTTCAGATGAAAAATCTGTCAATTCTCTGATTTCGATTCATAACGTTCAACTCTAAGCACACCGAGACGGTCAATAATGAACGAAGGTAATGTTTGCTATCGGTGGAATAAGAACCCGGTCTGGAGAAATTTTGTTTTCCCAGAGATTTATGAAACGAAAAATGCGACGAAAGTCGACAAGAAAGCTACTGTTCGGTAAATATCCATCAGCAAACTTAATATCCGGCTGCGACAGCTAATCAGATGTTGGAGGTTTATTTCATATGAAGAATTCATCCCAGGTTTCATTCGGTTCTTTCAGATGATCTCAACCTATATCGGTAGGTACCTAGTAGAGATTCTGTACACCTTCAAATTGAAATGAAATGAATATAAAAAACACAACAAGCACAGTAAATAGAAAATAGGTACCTATATTTTGGAGGAAATATTTTCGGTACATCTATTTTGATGAGATCCAATAAGACTTTTCTCTAACCTTTCAGTTGCATTTCATAATTCCAATTATTCAGAATTTCTTCTAAAACCACGAGTTTTGGTCAACTCAAGATATCATTGTTCTCAATCCAGAAGGAATATTCTCTTGAGTAAGTATTCTCGTTGCTTTCATAACAAGTTTCTTATAAACGAAACTACTTTCCGTCATACAATCCACAAGGGAGTACTAAGTTCTGTAGGGAAGTGGAGTTTAGTTAGATTCATTCAATATTCATGGTGAGCTTCGAACAAATAAAACTCTCATTCAACTCTGGTGAACCTTTTCAGGCAGCTTTATTGGAAAAATCCCTGTTGTTGGCTCAAACATAATTATCAATTGATGAGATGGGGTACAGAATAATAACACCGTCATTTTTACGAGAGAAAAATGAGTGAAGGGGTGAAACAAGTAAACGTTTAGATATTCACCAACTGTTTATTCCGAATTCGTTGGAAAGTGTTTTTCTAATGGAACGAAATTTGGTTTTCTGTTATTGAAGAATAATGAAAGGTTCAAGGAGAGAGGTTATCGGGAAGACAGTCAATTATTGATCAATGGTTAAACCACTTTATTGGATTGAAACCTGTTTGGTTTCAATCCAATAAAGTGGTTTAACCATTGATCAATAATTGACTGTCTTCCCGATAACCTCTCTCCTTGAATATACTAGTAACAGTCGAGAAAATCAATAACGAAATGAAAGGTTCATTGGAAATGTGGCGAAATCAAATATAAAACACTCAGATTTCATACCAAAATAAAAAATTTCACGGATTTACAATTTTCTTTTCAAAAATGCTGAGAAATTTCTATATGGTGTACGTTTCGGTGTAGAAAACTTGTGTGATGAGTGGAATTTCCACAAATTCCTCATAGATTCTCAGGCTAGTGAATGCGCATAATATCATCGCAATTGAATTCGGAAAACCTCATTGAATCTCATAGCCTCCTGGAACTGACACTGCCTGATACAAACTTCGATACTATGTTTTCGGGTAAGAATACTCATAAATCCTCATAAAAACTTTCAGAAAGTTTACTTATAGGATACATTTTCATCTCATAGACCCTTATGAAATCTCATAAATGGTCCATATATTTCTATGAGATTTCATGCGGTATTTTTGGCAGGGAAGGAACAAGATTTTCATGATTTCACGTTCGTACAACATCTAGCTGCCAGTTTTGAATTTATCAAAGTGTGCAGGTCTTCGTACATCACCTGAGCTTAATTGAAAAGCGACCTAAACATAGCTCGCTTCAAGATTCTCTTTTCGTCACATCTTTGTTGATATGCGAGGAAACGCAGTTGTCATTATTTCTCCCAGAATTTCAAAGTATTGATAAGTTACTTTTTGATTGAAAAATGAACAATCTGAGAAATGGAATTTACAGGGACGGTGCTCAAAGTTGTGCACGCAAATTGATGAATAACCAGCAGATAATTACGTGGCCGTATTAGCTAATCTAATTAAGAGATATCAATCATGAAAAGACTCCCACCGCTTTGTAAAGTTTGCACAGAGTAAACCCGATATACTCGAGATAATGAACCTAAATATACGATAGTAGCTCTGTCGTTTGAGGCATACATAAAGACATTCATAAACCAAATTAGATGACGATGATCAATCACCGAACAAAGGCATTGTTCGTTGAAACAGACGTCTGTACAAGAGCAAAAAGGGGATCTGTACAGAAGGTGTATTTCAACTTTTGTCATTTGGGCCTTTATCAGGAATTCTGTCGACATCTTCCGTAGAACGCGGCCTTATCAACAGGAAGCCATCCCTAGAAAGGCGGTAGCTCATTAATCATGTTAAACTGGTGGAAAGTTATCGAGAACAGTGGAATATAGGTGCTCGAAACTTTTCCTGAATAGGGGAGGGGTGTAGCTGAATAATTGCAAAGAGAACTATGCTCAGATTTACTGATAGGAAGTTGCAAAAATGTGATTCGTCAAAGCTGGAACGATCTCATTAAATTTCATCATCAGACAGCTTTCATTATGAGTGCTCGAAATTACGATGTCGAATGAATGTTGAAACGATATCGTCCAAAACGATATTATAAAGTCAAGTGCTAATATCGACGTTTTTTCTTGTTGATAAAATACTTCTTATCATCGAATAATACGACCAGGGAGAAGATGGTTTTCCTTGATCAGATAAATGAGCATTCAGAGTGAGCCAAGAATATTTTTTTATGGATGATATTCTAGATTTCCATAGTGGAACACCATTCTTCGTACCGATTGAAGGCACTTTTATATAAACTCATATCCACGATATTTCACGTCATTTCTTCAAGGTGAGAAAGTGAGCTACCAGTTTGGAATCACTCATTATCTATACTAGAGGAAAGATTTGTATTTTCCTGTGTTTGATACGAATAGGCTCAAAAACTACTGGACCGATTTCAGAAATTATTTCACCCTTATATATTAGAGAGCTACATTATCCCTGGGTGACATAGGCTATACTTTTCACCCGAAAAAGGATACCTACTATAACTTTAGTAATTACAAAAAAATCAGCCATAATCAGCTATTTTCACGTGCGCAGAAAAAGCGTAAGATTTACGTGGATACGATATTTTTATAAGAATTATGCATGCATATGTTATCCATATCAACGTTTTTCTTCAATACAGATGTTTTCTCTCAGCAGGAATAAGAAAAGATGATATTATCAGATTTTGAATGTATTGGCTCTAAAATCAGTTGTTCTCGATCAATTCTAGTGATCAATTGTTTTTCTTTCGTTTGATTTTCTACACTCGATCGCTATGCAACGCGAAACACGCAATTTGACCCAAGAGGAATGTGCCCAAGTGGTAGTTTAGCGAGAAGAAGAGTGGACATACACAAGAATTGCAGAAAGGTTTGGAGTTTCCCATACAAGTGTGTCCAGAACGTTGCTTCGATTCAGGGAGACAGGTATGAATGTCCGAAGACCAGGACAGGGTAGACCACGGGTAACAACTACCATTCAAGAACGTTATTTGAGAGTTTCTTCGCTGAGACAACGGTTTGCAACCGCTCGCCTCCTCCAAAATCAGCTTGAGCAAACTCATGAGGTGAAAATTAGCACTCAGACAATAAGAAATCGCCTCAGAGAATATGATTTGAGGCCTCGTGTCGCGGCAAGAGGCCCAGCTCTTACCCCAGCCCATCGAAGGGCGCGTTTGGATATTGCGAGAGAGCATATCCATTGGGAAGAGGCCGATTGGGAAAGAGTTCTCTTCACAGATGAGTCTAGATTCTGCCTCTACCATTGTGATCGACGTTCTCTTGTGAACAGACGTCCACATGAAAGATATGCCCAGTGCAATTTCCTGAATACTACTGGTTTCGGGGGAGGATCGATTATGGTATGAGATGGAATATTTTTGGCTGCTCGCACAGACCTTGTGGTCATTGATAATGGAGCTATGAATGCTGATAAGTATATAAGGAACATTCTTGAAGAGCATGTAGTGCCATTTGCCCCATACGTGAAAATTTCATTTTTATGGACGATAATGCCATACCCCATCGTGCGCGCATCGTTCAGGAGTACCTTGAAGAGGTTGAAGTCTCTCGAATGGAATGTCCAGCAAGAAGTCCAGATCTCAATCCAATTGAACAGGTTTCGGACAACCTCTATAGAAGGCTGAGAAGTTCAGTAAATCATCCAGCTACTCTGAATGACTTAGGAATCCAACTCGGAGAAATCTGGGAAGGATTAGATCAGAACATTTTATGATCACTCATTTTGAGTATGAACCTTCGTTGCCGAGCTGTAATTAACGCAAGGGGTGGAAATACTAAGTATTAAATCACTTATCAGCATTTCAGTATTTTGAAAATTGTTCATTTCTCTTCTTTCTTTCACATAAGATTCGGTGAAATTCTGAAATTTTCTTCCATTTAATGTGTCTTGTTTCGTTCAAAACCTTCCCGAGAGAACATAAAAAATAAGTTATAAAGTCAATGTAGAGTTAACTTTCATTATAATTGAGATTTTCAGAATGTGCGTTAATTTTTTAGCGCAGTGTATTTGGGAGTGTGTTTTTATTAATTGGGTATTGATCCTCGTCCAACCCAATACCTTATTTATCCCCAGTATTCAATTTAGAACGAAATTGCCCTCCACATCATACAATTACAACGAGTACAACAAAAATTATGGCAGGTTGAAGATGAAACCGCCGCGTGAAACAAATTTCTACCCGGGCGAAGCTAGGACGGCCTGCTTGTTATTAATATAACTGAAAATATCTAACGAATGTTTCCATAAACAACAAATCTATATTTCCATCGTTTGACCATCAGCACTAACCCAAAAGAATATTTGACAGGTCATTGGGTTGCCTAATTTTTTCGTAAACGAGGCCTCAACGAATGAATGACATCCGGAATGATTGGGATAGTGATGATAATAATAATTATGAATGAGTACACCTAACTTTCAGCCTCTATGTCCTGAAGGAATCGAATTCAGTATCCGGCCTCATAATAGGAGGGTATCATGTCACGAAGTTATAATGTTTCCCCACAACATCATCGTCTCAATGTAGAACATCCTAGAGAATCTTCTCCAACAAGACGGTATTAACTCGTATCGATTCCCTGTCTGATGGCATGCTTCACCATCAACAACTAATTATCGAGTATTAAAGGTTAATATGATACCGCGAATTCCTACAATATGACAGAGGAATGTTTAACGCTATCGAGTGGCAATAATACACCAGATCAAGGGACATCCTATCTTCAACAAAGGCTCCGAACTCGACGAGTCATTCAAGAAGTCAGGTTCCACGAAGAATTTGCTTGGTGAAAACGTAGGGGGAAGTTTAGGATTTCAAGCACCTATTTTCGCTGGTGTGCTTCTTCGGGAATTAATATTCAGAATCGGAGGGATTGGAGTGCATTCAAATACAGAATACAAGAGGATTGAAAGGGGTCTTTTGAACATGCGGTTGGTATTCAAGATTTTCTAGTAGGAAAGGTGTTTGTTGTCTATATTTGCCAGTTTTAGACAATAACATTTTTGAAAATAATTGAACTTTCGATTGTGTTCGTACCATGGAAATATATAAAACACGAATGGACTGCTGTACCAATTCTTATCACCACGAAAAGGCATGGTACTCACGGTTGATCTGACTTGAAAGGGAGTATCTGCTGGTTTTCTGTGGCCTCGTGTAGATGACCTGAATAGTCTTTTCTCTCACGGAAGGAATTCCCTGTATGGATACTTGGGTTTTACTCAAATGTTTCTGCAGGCACGTGCCTAATGGCATCTCACTTCGCAACATCTGGACAAAGTGAATTCTATATCTTTTGTCCACAACAAATGAGCTGGCGCCTTTGAAAGGGTTGCATAGATAAATTGATTTTAACCATATCTATTCCATTCTCGTTCTTTGTTCAACAATACCCTTTACACTGATTTATGGGTCATCTTTTAGAAAGTTTATCAACCCAAGAATTTAGGTCCAGTTTGGGAGATTCATCTGGTTTTTTGAGACACTAACTATGTGCTATGAACCTTCTTTCTCGGTACTAAATATGTATATGGTGACATATTTATGGCAAAACAAGTTGCATTAGGGAAAACATGCCAGTACATCGAATAAACCAAGTCCAAAGATTCTCATTGTAGATTCAAGAAATGGGTTGTTTTTCCCACTATAGTCAAGAATGGCAAATGAGAGTACTTTGTTGGCTTAGCTTGGCGTGGTTCGATTCTGACACCTAATAATTGTTGATGATTGTCGATCTTTCTCTCTTTTACCCAGAGGAAATTAACCTTCCTTATTTTCCAGCTTTTCTTTAAAAAGCCTTTGTTATAGAGACAAGCTATCAGTTGTTATTCGAATTCGTCGGTCAATTATCAGTTGTAAATCAGAAACGTCAATCAATCATAAGTTCTTCATCAGTTGTTAATCAAAATCATCAGTAATTCGTCAGTTCTCAATCAAAATCGTCAGTCAGTTTTTGTAAATCACAACTGATCATAATTCTTCCTTGCTATACATTATCATATAGAAGGTACATTTCATAATTCTTCCTTGCTATACGTTTTCATATAGAAGGTAGAGTTTATAATTCAATACATATTACTCGTATAATTATTTCGTGCTTGTGATCTGAGTTGAGGAAACAAGAAAATACAGTTTATTATTTGTTGAGAGTGCGTTCAAATTTCAGACTTCCTCATCCTCTTCGCAGTTGTTATCTTAGAACAGATAACAACTTATCGCAGTGATCATCAAGATAACCATAGGGTGCTTACAGTTAAGTATAACCCCATCAGTTGTGCGGTCAAAACAGTCTCAATCATCGAGATTAACGAGGATCACCAGCAGCCTACCAACTAGAAGAGAGTGGCGCTGTAAGACTGGTTACTAGACGAGTAGTAAAAGTGTTTAAAAAGAGGTAGTTTTGCTTTTGGGATTTTTGCCATACAACGATTTTACTGATTGCAAAATGCAAAACAAAATGAACTGCATTCCTATGAAATTATACCTACCCAGGAGCTGTTGGAAGCTGATTTTGATAAGATAACGGCCATGCTAATCGTCAAAATTGCCGATACTGGTCTACCAAAAAACGTTACTGGATGGAAGGGGAACGCAGTTTCCTCAAAAGGTTAATGTTGGGATAGGAAATGTTCGAAAACATATCAAAGGCTCTTTTTCATTTAGGGGAATTTGATTGGCAATAATTATTTTGTACTACTTCGAAATTATGTCGTTCCAACTTTGGGAAATTGATATTCTGATCAAGGAAATCCACATGCTCCACGGAATACACAAAATAAACATTCCTATTCCTAAGACAAATGATTCTATACCTTTTCTGGATAAGCAAGTCGTTAGTTTGAATTTCCCATTTGAGTAATGTAGGATGAACTGTAGTTTCGCACATCTACATGATCATTCAAGCTTTCCTAATCCAATTTTTCAGGGTATGGACACAGGTTGTAGCCGCCGCCGGTCCTGCTTAATTTCTGAGCGCGTTTAGCTCGAGGACCTTCAGTGAGTGCCCCACAGACCGAAACATTTCGAATACAAGCGCTATTATGTGATGAAAACATGCTTTCTCCATCAAGGGCTACGGAACGACCACAGATGTGGATTTGTTAGAGAAGTTCGCATAATGAAATTTATATTTGTATGGCGTATAACATTGCTGAATGAAACCTGTATAAACAAACCGTTAATGTTTCTCCATCGGTAGCCTATATTGACCTGTACGGTATGAAAAGAATTTATTAATATTCTATATCCCAGTTTTGTGGAAATGGCACATTGTATACGGGTAGTTTGGGAAAAGGCCAAATGAAGATGGATTGAACAAAGAAAATATCCACAGTTTTGTGATTCTATGATGTTCTGAACGATCGATCTCCAAAGTTGAATAAACACATGAGAATGTGTTGAGTATAGCTCGAAGTTTCTTCTCGATATATTCTCTGGACGTGTATACTTTTAGCAGGAAAGCGAGACTCATTGAAAACTCACTGAATCTTGTACTTGGGGGACATTTTTTCAAATAAAATCCATAATATTTGACACCACTTCTTATACATCAACCTTCAACCAATGATAAGAATAATTGCATAATGAAATGACGATGAAGTTTTTTTTTCGTCCCAAATCAAGGCTGTCATACTTCAGAAAGTTATATTATGAAGACATCAGAAGTCAAGCAACACATTACACATCAGAAGATTTACAACCTGCTTGATCACCCACTTTGTCCACGTGTCTTTTCTTGATAAGGGAAGTGATGTTTCGAAATTTTTATTTTATTTTCAGTTTAAATTTAGTAACTCTACCTAAAAAAAATTCTTAAGACTTGTAAGATACTGTTATGATTCCTATTCATGAGCTTTATATAGTACAAATTGAATGAATTTGGAATCAAACAAATTATTGAAAATTTAAATTTTGATTTCTTTCTCTTCCTTTTCTTCCATTCCTTCTTTTTCCTCTTCCTTTTCTTCTTCCCCTTCCCTTTCTTTTTACCCTTCTTTTTCTTCCGCTCTGTCATTTCCTCACTTTCCATCTATTTATTTCTTATCTTTATTCTCTTCAAATATTTTGTTGCATTTATTTCCACCTTTTTATTGACTTCTTTCACAATTTTTTGTCTGTTGTTTTCAGATTTCCAATTTCTTTCAGCTAACTCATTTTTATCATCAATATCAGGCATTCTTCGGTATTTGCATTTCTATTCTTATAAGTCTTTTTCATGGATATTTTATTTTTCCCCTTTTCTTTCATTTTAATACATATACTGATTTTTTTTTCTTGTTTTTGTTTATTGATTTGTTCTGTTACTTCTTCTGCAAAATCTTCTTCTCCATTTTTCATTTTATCTTCAGCAATATATATTTTTGTTTCTATTTTATTATTTGTTTCATTGATTTAATCTTAATTATCTTCTATTTTCGTTATATTTTCATTTTCATTCCATTCCTCAGATCTGCTATGAAATTATCATATTTTTCATTTTGTTCGTCCAATCTTGTATTTTTTTCCTCTAATAATTTAATAATTTTTTCCATTTGGCTTTCCCGTACCTGCTCTCAGGTTGTTTTTTCCTTATCAGTTATCGTTTCTTCATTCCTTTCATTTCTTGATTCCCTTTTATGGTTGGCCATTTTTTTGTGCTCCGGAATATATAATATATCTTTTATATATGCGTAGAATCGAGAAAATTGTTGAAACTGTTTATAATACTATTGGATTTTGAATAATAAAAAAATTTTCAGTCCCACGTTGGGCGCCAAATTGTTATAATTCCTAATATGAGCCTTTTCATTAGAAATAGAAATAAATTTGAAATCTAACGAATGAATATAGAAATATCTAAATTTTTCATTTCGAGTTGTACCCTTAATTGGGATTGAGTTTACCGGGCGTATCAAAATGGAAATTTTCTAATTAATTCGTTAGATTCCAAATTTATTTCTATTCGTAATAAAAAGGCTCATATTAGGAATCATAACAGTACCTTTATTATTAGCGAATTCTATTACGTAATTTGACACAGATAATTTTCAATCTATTGTTAATTTGTCAATGAAAACACATTCAGTATCGTTTAAATAGGGCACTCTCAGAAATTCGATTCTTCAAATTTTTTGCAAAGTTTGGACAAGATATTCGAAATTGGGATTTGTGGGTTTGAGATATACCTTCTACGTTTTTTGTTTAATCTCTTCGTCGTTTTTGCAGGACGGCGTACATATTTTTTACAAACACTCTGTGTTCAAAATCCATATTTTGTATTTTTAAATACCACAAAGTTTCCTACTGCGAATGAATTTCGTCGGTAACAAAGAAAAACCAGCCCTATGACTTTACCCACTTTCTCTGTGGTTCTATAGGTACTCACCTAGAATACCAAAAAGATCCTACCTGTTCTGTTCAATCCCACTTCTGCTACACATTTCTAGCAACGACTAACAACGGCCTTCAGTTCGCCACCCTAAGAGTTCACCTCGTATTCTTCTCCACGTCGGAACCCGTTATATTCTTACCTAATCTAGTGAATTCGTTCCGTGAGACAAAGACTATTGAATACACCTACACGAAGCAGAAAACCAGCAGATACATCTCTTCAAGTAAGAACAACCGTAAGTACCATTACTTCAGTGTTTACTTTGTGGTATTGTTACTATTTCATACATACATATTTTCTTCAATTGGTGATAAGAATTGGTACAGCAGTCCATTCTTCACTCCAAGAGAGTTCTTATTTATTTAAAACATTGCATTAAATATGCGGTGATATTGCATAAATTCATACACCAAGGAATTTTTGATCCATTATGATATTGAGAATTGATAGGCTCAGTTTGATTATTTAATTTTTTGCATGCACGTTGTGAACACTCGTTATAAGCTACGATATTGAAATTTGAGATTTATGGGCTTCAGATGTACCTGAAGCAATCCTTTGATAATGACGTTGCCATCGCTCTTCTGGCTGGTTGTGTTTCATCAGGAAAATCAAATTTCCTCGGATAACCCGAGTTTCCTCTCAGTCAAACGTAAGTCATCCATTACATCAAAACATAATGCGAATATACATAACCCTTTTTCCTTCACGTGCGAATGTGCTTCTCCGTTTTTCCTTCTCGTATTTCTTGGCTATTCTCGGAAAATATTCGAATTTGCTTTTCCGGAAGGTTCATTAAAATAATTAAATCAGAATTCGTCTGGCATCTAATCTACAGTAACTTCCAGCTTTATTTTGACGAGCGAGAATCATGTCGGGGAAAGCGCAAGAGAGACGGGAGAAAGCAATATAGGCGCCATTATTTGGCAACTTCTATTTGCAATCCATTAACTTAATGGAAGGATTTGATCAGCGTGGAAATAGAAACCGAAGTTCGATAATTACTTCCACCTGTGGTTATTTTTCGGTCCTACTTGCGTTCAGAGAATTTGAATTCTGGGAATTGGTGGATGGCGGAATCTGCATAATTTCCGTTCGGCAGCAATTAAGGCCATAGATACTATTTAAAAATTGAGAGTTTCTTATTTTGAAACCAACGTTTGTTTCAGAAGATCAAGAGGGTAAGATACATGTGAAATCAAAAGGTTTTCCAATGAGAGGTGTTATTTTGAATAACCGGTTACTCCTGTAGGTAGATATCACTTTTGAAGCAGTCATTTTTTTCACATTTAACAAGTAGGGGAGAGCGGGCAAGACGGGGTACCGTGGGATAGATAAGCTCCTGACCTTTCAGAAGCTGCAACCTAGCGTAGAGTGCCAATAATAATAGTAGGGAATAGTTAAGAAAACTTCCAATAAGTGGGGGCCAGTTTGACTGAACAGTTTGTCATTTACGCATGTTTTTGTGCCAAATGTTTCCGGGGAGACAGAGTTTTTGCTGAGGTTTTTATCTGTGCTCTTGCATCATACCATTGAGTTTAAATATACATAGAGACACAACGCAGTTCAACGATTTGATGCATAAATTTTTGGCAGTTTCCTTGTCAATTTGCCAACTTTAGTGGCGGCACATAGAAGCTACTAAAGGAACTATAATCTGCCGATCCATTTTGTCACTATTGAATTACAGAAATCTGTGGGATATTTATTTTCCTCTAGTTCTATGAATCGTAGGCAGGGTCGGATTCATCCAAATTCTATATATTCGTTACAAACGGTATGAATCAATATTCAGTTCCTCATTTTTCATACATCAGTATTTTATATTCATGGAAGATCAAAAATAATTTTCGTTTTATTGCATCCAAAAAATCAGGTGATGAAATACTGAACATCCAATATTTCTTACGCCGGTCCTGATCGTCATCGCATTCGGCTTTGGAAATAGTGCTTCATAGTTCAGCTACTTACCGCCAGATGCGGGAGAAAATTTTTTGCTTCTCTGAAACACACTTATCCATCTATGAACCGGTGAAGGAACTACACTAAATTCAGCTTCAAATCGTTGAACCGGGATGTGTCTCTATGTATATTTAAACTCAATGATCATACGCAGAAATGTATGGTGCCCCGTTTGACATTCCTCTGCTAACACTGAGATTAGGAGCGGGGAATGGATCAATATGTTTGTTTGAATGATCTGTTCCTTGTTGCCTTTTCGAGACACATGCCATAATTAAAAACAAATCTGTAACAGCTCCATTTCATAAGAATATATATATATTCAGTGCCAGATTACTGTTGATTAGAGGTAAGCCACAACAACTGGTCAAACTGAATAATATATCATTGGAAAGTGTATTCATAAACCATTCATTTTTATACCTTCTCAAATCTCTAAGTTTAATCCTAACCTGAAACGAACCACTTAATGCCAAAAAAGTATGAGTGGGGTAAGATGGGGATATATCAATGGGGCATGATGGGGTGTATCCCATCTTATTCCATCAATGTTTTCCTGATATGGTATTTTCTTCTCTCAGAATGAGCTTCAAGTAGAACTTAATTTAAAGTCATAAAAAAATTATGAAAAAGCAAAATTTGGCTAAAAGATTTGTTCAAACGAATAAATTTTATAACAAATAGAGTGAAACCTTGCAAGACACATCAAACAAAAAAGGGAGCTAAAGTGACAAAAACCAGTCCTAAGCGGAAACGGAGCAGTTCTTTCTCATCGGAAGCGTCAGACGCAGAATGTCTGTACTGCGGTTATTTATACTCAGAATCTTCTGAAGGCTGGATTCAGTGTTCCATGTGTCAACACTGTCAATGGTGGGCTCACTGCTCTTGTGCAGAGGAGGAAGATGAATATGACGAAACAGTTCATGTTTGTGGACATTGCCAGTGACTAACCCCATCATGCTCCGTACTTACTACTTACCCCATCTTACCCACCAGAGGTATTTTCGAAAATCCGGCGGAGTCATTGGACCTTACTTTTTCAATAAGGCTGGAGCAACAGTCACAGTGAATGGATTGCAATATCGACAGATGATTATTGATGTTTTTCATGACCGGAATTGGATGGTATTTATCTGGACAACGTTTACTCTCAACAAGACGGCGCTACATGCCACACAAGCAACGAAACCGTTAATCTTTCATGAGGAAAGTTTCAGGACCGTATTATCTCTCAAAGAGGTAATCACAATTGGCCACCGAGATCTTCTGAGTCAACACCTTGCGACTTCTTCCTTTGGGACCATGTGAAAGAGAAGGTCTACGCCAAGAACCAAGCGTCAATTCAGGACCTCAGAGATGGAATTCGTGATGCTATCGAAGTCGATTTGATCATGGAATATTTCATGAAAAGGATATGGTAGATATGTAGTCGTGGTCGTAGAGGTCATTTGGATGATGTTAATTTTCATTATTAACGGCATACCTTCCTCTTTATAATAAAATGAACATCCGATCAATTATATAAAAATGGCATATTTCTTCGAATGTCAAAATAACACCTCTGAATTGGAAAACCCTTCATATTATTTCAAAAAAGATGGAACTTCGCCTCATTAATCTCTACAAGGGAAAGATCTCCCCAATGAAATGATTCCTGGTAGAGGGATAGATGGAGATAGGTCAGAATTCTTCTTCTAGGAACATTTACAAACTAAGATCTACGAAACAGTGAATTAGACCAGCAGACCTCATTAAGAGAATATCTGAAGAAATCAGACAAATACACACAACCAAACTTATATGGAATCACCCAGTATTAAGATGAAATATTATTTTGATATCTTTTTCGTTAGAAGCAAATAAAAAGTGCATGTGTTTACTCACAAAAACAGTTAGGTTCATAAGCACTTGATAAGATTTGGCTTTGCAGTGTCGATTTTACCATTTCGTTCGAACGTCGCAGTGAATTTATATTTTGTTTTTTTGCGAAGTTTAAAAAAAAATGCCTTATCTGGGGTTATCGGAAGTCCAGAGAGGAAGAATTATTACTATGGCAGAACAAGGTATGTCACAAAGACAGATTGCAAGAACGGTGGGGGTTACACAAGGGGTTGTTTCAAAAACCTATGCAAGGTTTCTGGAGTTAGGAACCCTAAAGAATAGGCCGAGAAGAAGTCGTGGAAGAGTAAACTACAGAAAGGCAGGATCGCTTTTTAGCCCAAACAGCAAGAAGAAATCCCGCAGTATCTCATTCAGAGCTTCAAAGGCAATTTTTGCAAGCTACAGGTGTTAGTGTTTCTGTCGAAACTATCAGAAAAAGACTTCGCGCTCGGGAATTATTCAAGAGAAGAGCGTTAGGAGTTCCAGAATCAAGGCAAAATAAAGTTGACCGTTTTAATTGGTGTTTAGAGCATGAAAATTGGACTATTGAAGATTGGAAAAATGTCTTATTTTCGGATGAGACCAGAATTGGCCTACGATCAGACGACCGGCGTGTTCGCATTTTAAGAGGTGGAGGGAGGCAAGCTAGGCTCCAAGCTGCAAGACCGATCCCTAAATACAAAGGAGGTACTGTAATGTTGTGAGGCGGAATTATGTTCGGTGAGAAAACTCCTTTAATTCCCATTAGACAATCTCTGACAGGGCCTAGGTATGTTGATCTAGTGCTACAACCTGTAGTGAGGATCTGGCGAGGTACTTTTGAAGATTATTTCCTATTTATGCAGGATAATGCACCTCCACATACCAGCAGAGTTGCAAAAAAGTTTTTCGAAACAGAAGGTGTGACTGTTTTAGAGTGGCCTTCTTGTTCACCGGACCTTAATCCTATCGAGCACTTGTGGGATAGGATCAAAAGAAAAATTAGAGCTCGTCAAAATAATCCTGGTAACGCAGAGCAACTTATACAAGCGGCTTTAGAGGAATGGGCAAATGTTACAGAAGAAGAAATTAACAACTTAATAGAAAGCATGCCTCGTCGAATTCAAGCTTGTATCAATGCCAGGGGTGGTGATACTGATTATTGATTTGTTAAAATCGTTTTATTTTGTTGTTCAATTCTCAGTTACATAAAAATTATTTTTAGAGAAATTTACACTTTACATTTTCTGTTCCATTATAAAAAAATCTTTTAATAATTTATATTATTTTTGTAATAAACTTGTTTTGGGAAAACTGCTCTTCACTTTTCAGCGACTTTTTTTCAATTAAAATTCGTTTTTTCCAAATAACAGGGTGATTCCATATAAGTTTGGTTGTGTGTATATCAGTCTATACTTTGAGGCTGCTAGAAGACTTTCGAAGAAATACTTCACCATTGTTTGGCTTTAGCTCTGTAAAGGGATGTAGAATATTCTTGCCCAGATCCAAGGGATTCTAATATCTCGCTGCAACTGCGTACCGACGACACAGTGACTAAAGAGTAGGGGAGGACGGGGGAATTCTGCGCATTGATGTTCTGCAACTCAGTGTAGTTATTTCAAAATTTAAATACAGCGTGCCATCTCGTATTTGCCTTGCCAACATCCTCCCGTAATTTAAAGGTATTCGTGTTTTTAGTTTAGATCAGGGAGGCTGGGAGCCGATTGTTTGTTTCACGACGCTCTGATCTAATTTTCATTTTTAATTCCTAATGAATCTATTGCATGACTATTTTCCTTCATATGTGTAGATCATTTACTGCCAAAGAACAATTAATTATATTTCGTCATCTACTTTTAGTGATTAGTTAGGATGGGTGACTCACACCGGGGGAATAACGCGCAGCTGCAGCGGGGTTATTCTTCAATAATATTTTTTGTACCTATTCATGGAAATTTGTTTAATTTACATTGTAGTTGGTTATTACCTAAATAATAAAATATTTTTTCGAGTTTCTCAGCTGTTCAATATATGCGCATAATTACCCAATGGCATGCGCGGTATTACCCCGTACGTCGGCCGTCGGGGAATACCGCGAAAAAACAGTTTTCAGAATTATTTTTTTTTCTCAATTGGTTTAGGTAGTTGAACCTTTTCCTTGTGATGAAAATGGGTTCATGATTCAGCAATTAAATTATGAAAGTTTGTGTGTACATATAGGAAGGTTTTGGTGAGCATTTTCCCTTAGGTGCGCGGAATTCCCCCGTTCTCCCCTAAAGACTATGTAAATGCGTAAAGAACAATTGACATTTTACAGAAGACTTTCAAAAGCTTTTATAAAATTCTAGAAAAGAAGGACTGCCGAATCTCATGTTGCACTTATCGATTTCGCCTGAAGACGAGATAAAATTTCTCGCTGCTGAAATCGCCCATGAGTAGGCAGCTTTCGTTTTTAGCCTTCAAGGTGCAGAAGTATCTATTTTCTCATAATATTGGAAATGATATAGAAACAAAACAAAGATGTACACTCGATCGGAATGAAAATCCTACATGTCTGTGTTTTAATAACACTTTGTATGTCCTCATTGCCGACAAAGAACAAGAAGGACAACCGAAATGATATCTTGAGTAAATACTGATGTCAGGAAAGAGAACCCGCCCAAAGTGGAACATGAATAACCGCTGGACACAACTCCCCATGAGCAAGTATATAATAACGATAAAATAAAGCATCCACTCGAAGAAAACAGCTCCTGCACTCCTTCCCTACGGGAGAGTTCCCAATAAAAGGCCAATACTCGTTTTAACTCGCGAGCGGTAATCTTTCAGGTCTCCGAAATCTCATTTTGTCGTAATAACAGAGAGTGGCACATGTTTCTAGCGGCAGGAGTGCCCATATTTCAGCGTTTGAGCCGTAATGTGCGCTAGCACGGTTCGAATAAGTGCTGATAGCGGGGTGGAGGGTCGAATAGATTAAGTGGACCTTAGTTTTGGTCAGTTAGGTAATTTGAACGTTTGGGAATTAATTTATGGGAGATTGGAAATCATATTTCGATTGAAACGAGTTGGAATTAAGGAGAGTACATTCAATGATCGCCATTTCGAAAGTGATTTCTTGACTTGGGCTCTCATACAAGGGGTCCGTAAATTGGAGGAACAAACGAGGAGGGGAGATTTCTTGCATAATTTTAAAAGAAAAATCCCATAAATATGGTACCCTAAAAGTTTTGTTTCGAGAAGCAGGGTATTCTAGGATAACTAGGTAGTATTTGAACGAAAAAAGGTACAATAGCTAGGCACACACGAGAGGGAAATCTGTAAGATCTGATCCGCAAATCCAGACCTGTAACAGATCTGGACTGCGGATCGGATCGCTCCCGCCGATCTGGTCTGTCGCGGATCAATGAAATATATGATTCGCGACAGACCAGATCGGCCAAAAAACCTATACAAAACTTTTATTCAAGGTCGCACAGGTAAACAGAATATTTTAGGTGGAAGATGTGTCATTGTGAAATGATGAACTAGTTTTGGAAATGATCAAATTTCAGTTTTACCTATAAGATGATCAAATATTATCGGATAATCTACTTTTACATATACTTACAAATACTAGGTACTGACTTGCCAATAGCAGAGACTCACCTGAAAATAAAAAGAAATGATTAACTTTAACTTCAATGCTCATTCAAAATAAATTCAACCATAAGAAGATTATTGAAGAGAACCGAAAAAAATGAATGGATACAAAAACAGTTTCACTCATGAAATATCGGAAGAATAGATTTGAGAAAAAATGTGAAGGATAAAATTTTAGTTGAAAAAGGTTGAAGAGAATTTCAACCCCCTCGAACGTTTATGCTTTATTCAGGGTGAGTTTTTGGCTTTCTATTTTTCTGAATTCGGTCGATTGTGTCTGCAAAGAAAAATCAACATTTCTCCATCATCAGTTCTCCTCAAGTTTAATTCGTAAAAATTATCAATTCGTTCACAAAAATATTCTATAAGCAAACATTTCTCATTAAAATTTTTCATTGATAATTCAGTATCAATCTTGGGTAAGAATTGAGTAGTAGGTACACATAGGGTTGCCAGATGTCCGGTTTTCGACCGGACAGTCCGGTTTTTTCATGTTTGTCCGGTCGAAAAAATCTTTGTAAACCGGACAGAAGATTGAGTTGTTCGGTTTTTTCATCAAGTACATTTGAGTTGTCCGGTTTTTTCATCAAGTACATCTGGCAACCCTAGGTACACATAAGCCAAATAGAAATTGAAAATTGAGAGAAGAGTACATTTTACTACGTTCATTCCGATAGACCACAAAGGAAAAATATATCCACGATGATAATGTGCCACTTGTATGTTTTTGAAAGGCAATCATTATTTCAAAATTGAAAGCAATGATTCTTTTGAATTATGTATCTTAATTGTTGAAGTACCTAATTATTATTCGGTTTGAAATTTATTACTTCACTGTTGAAATTCATACTACCTGAAACTGTTTGTCTGAAACGAGCTACATTGGGGAAGATTCTACCTACAACGGTTAAACGGCGTTTTTCAATAAGAAGAAGAGAAGGACGTCAAATTGATTGCTTCCGAGTAGGGAGTGTTGTTTATCAGCATTTCTGTATCCACAGTTCCTTTCTTCGAAGCTTGTAGGATTCTGATGCTGTTGGTTTCATAATTTTTCTCAGGTTTTGTTGCTAAAGAATTATTCTCGTTCGAAAATACATAGTCATCACAAATGTCAAGGATATCTATCAATATGGATGCATAAAATACCTGGTGTTGGCACTAATTAGATTTTGTTTAAGACTTTCTCGTCGATCGAAAATCTGAGATTTTGTGCTGCTTTTCATTTCTCTTGAAAGGGGTCGCGGGTTATTCCGAAAGTAGAACGAGAACTCAAATCTAGAGTGCCTTTTTGATCTAGGAGTCGTTACACCAGGTATTCTATGCTTCTATCTATCAATGAACAGTTTGTGAACGTCTGTATGCGAATGAGAGATCTCAGAGCCAACAGATTCTGGGAGACCCAGTAACACAGTAACGCAGATTTACTTCATATAGATATTTTTGTATCTTTTTCTTTAACTAATCAAGCCAAATACGGCCAATTCCTTTCGATTAGTCGACAAAATCTACATTCTGCATGCACCAAAATACATACTGTCTTCTTAATTTGTTCTCACGCAATCAGGTTAAGAATATCTTTGCATTATTTCAAGCCTTTTTTCATTAAGTCCTCAGTTTTCCAGCAGTACGAAGGAAAAAAATTGGACCAACAATATATCCTTTATATAGGGTGTCACATGGAAAAAAAAACAGAGGTGTTTGCAAGTAGAAAAATCAAGTCATTGGAATATCGCTAGGAGCAACCCTTCAATTTTCTTCATAGCATACACTTATTTGATTGAAAATGTCATATCATGTCATTCCTCTGCGCGTCATCATCAATTCCTCAAATAAAGATGACCTCCGCTTCAAATTCTGTGAACTCTTGAGTGAAAGAAGACAGGACGATGGCTCATTTTTAATCAACATTGGCTGTTTTGATGTTCTTTTCTTCTAATGTCACAGTACACTGCCAACTATCCCGCTGTCAGATGGAAATCCTCATATTTTGCGTGAAAATCACACTCAGAAACCACAAAAATTGGATGTCTGATCGGGCCCTCATGATGACCGCATCGTGGGGTCTCTTTCTCAGAAGAAAATTTGACAGGCGCAAGCTACCCACAATTATTGCAACCATTAATAAACCCTCTTGATATCGTTGAGAATCGCGATTTGGTTTCCCAGCCTTATGATGCCGCTACTGTCAGACAATTTTTAGATTTTTTGCAACCAGTGGATTGATCGGAGGGGTTCTAAAAAATGGCCAACCAGGTCTCCTGATCTTTACCCTATAGGGCTATAGACTTCGTCTCATGGGGCCACTCAACATCGTGAATTTGTGCCATAGAATGAGCCAGCGAATGGTTGCCAAATTTTTCCCACAATAATCGGGACTGTGAGGAGAATGTTGAGCAAATGTGAACAAATGTCCACCTGAAGAACAAAATTGGAGGATCCTATCGATTTTCAACAACCTTGATTTCTCTTCTAGGAAAGACTTCTCGTCTTCAATAAAAATGGTTTATTTGTCCACTTTTTTCAGTAATTTGTTTTTCTGTATTCTGTATTGGTATGTAGTGAGTAGGTACAAAAATTGCCATGTCTCCGCATAACTCGTCAGAAATTGTTATCCCTCGCAGATCCCCATATAATAGAAAAACAATGATGCGACATTCGCGTCGGTTTGCAGAACATCCCGAGAACGTGAGAAAATATAAACCATACAGATCGACTCCGAATCTGTCCTACCACCGTAACCTAAAGCTGCGAAATCTAAATCCCATATTTTCCGCCCAAGGAATAAGATAAATCACGGCGAATGCTCACTGTCAAAACTAGATGGAAATTAAATATTTCAGGATATACATACGCCGTCTCAACTCCCTGGTGTAATATTACCCGAAATAAGAATCGCAGTACCGAGCGAGGAATTTAAAGTGCATATTTTCCAACAGATATACCTTCGAAAATAAGATCTCGGGGGCGCTGGGAGAGTAGCTTTTCCGCAATATGTTGAATTCCACGTAAACAGGGATATACGAGGCTATTTAGGCGGGCGATGGAAATGAACGAAAGGGAATGACGCATTTTCAAGCAAGCCTAATGTTCAGAACGGATCGGAAGTAAGTGATTTCTTTATTGTATGATTGATATTTGAAATTTTCGTCGGAGAGATTTTTATGTTCGTAACTCGCGAAGAAAAACTCACTTTTCGAATCGGATCAAAAATTTCCGTTGATTCACGAAAATTTGCTACAGAAGTAGCTTTCATCAAATGTTGATGAACACGTTGAATAAGAATTCGATTACTACCGAGAAGCGAATCAGAATCAATCCGAGTTTATCTTACTAATACATATTAAATTCAAGTACAAAAATAAATATACTGAAGAATAAATGATGAAAAACAAGGAAAACATGAAACAATGAAAGTTATTCAGACTAACAAAGTAATAAAGACAAGACTAAATCACAGTTTATTCAATAAATGGCAACAAGTTTACTTCAGTTCAGTTATTCTTTAAGATTTGACATATAGAAGAATACATTTTATCACATACACTCAAAAAACACGAAATAAAAAACATTACCCTCCGACTTTTTCAATATTTTCTTTCTAGCGAATCTACTGTCTAGCTGACACATCAATACACGAAAAATACTATGAATACTTGAAAAAGATTGATATTTTCGGAAGAGCAAATTATTTTGTAAATTCGTATTTTCAAGTTTTTCGTGTTATCAAGAAACGTTATTAATTAGGTTATACTGTTCATTGAGCTTGAGGAAAATCGAAAAAGATGTGTATTCAATAAAGTTAGAATAACAGTATTTCCTCAGATATGTTTTTTCAGTTTCAATCCAGAAAAAACAAATTTGAGGTGAATCTATAACAAAACTTCAGGCACTAACTCGCCCACTTTTTGTTGAAAAAGGGCTTTGTCGTTTCAAGAAGCCGAATTTTGAAAAGTGGAGAACGAAACAAGCTTTATTTTGACTTCAAGAAACAATAGTCGAATAATATAGAAGTCAAAGGCTCACCCTATAAAGAGTTAACATCAAAACAATTGAAAATAATAACTTGCGTTCGAGAAAATTTCAGAGTGATTTCATTTTGAAGGATGCTATTCTGTAATTAAAAGCAGCTTATTATACCTCATGATTCCAGACTTCAAGGAGTACACATCAATGAATTTCAGTACGATCTAGAGTAATGTTTGTGATCATCATTTCATCTAAATTAATTGATAAAATTGGGTGCAAATACCACGTATTGCGACTGCGGATGCGTTATCTTGCTTATCATTATGCAATGTCTGAATATATATCCCATAATTTTCCTGGTTGAAACAACTGCAATAGGACGTGACATCTTAGGGAATGTAGGAAGTCGGAATTTATATCACAATTTCGAATAACGCCTGCATTTTATGTTGGTTGTAAAACCAGCAATGAGAATTTGTTAGGTTTTCGAGGAATAAGAAAAATGATGGGAGAAAAAGAATGCTAATAAAATCAAAGTGGAGAATTGAGGGTGTTAAAGTGAAATGGCTACATTGTCGAAATTATGAGGAATATGTTGTAACAGCTCTGATTCCATCAAATCTTGGAATATCTTCGAATTGATATAGCTTCTGATATTTCCAAAAACATATTATAATTATCATAAAAAGGTATCACATAAAAAATATTCTTCATTAAAAACTTACACTAAGACATATGCAGCATATGCTCGTATTAACATTTCTGCTTCTACAGACATAACACTCAAAGATGATTCCGAATCTTATCTTCATACCACTGAATCATTAATATTTGAGCATACAGCAGCTTATAGGCCGGGTGGAGTAAATTTCAATACATCATAGATTGGCGAACATGCATTATAATAGTTAACCGATAAGGGTGTACTCCAGTGTAGATCTACATAATTTAATATCTGTAATTTACAACGTAACTTGCTAAATAAGGAAGCAGTTTAGTTCCCATTTGTGGTCTCCAGAGGAAATATATCTTTAGTGTTAATTCTAGTCATCTATTTTCGCTGTGAATGGTCAGAGGAATTTCCAAATGGCTGCACCAACATGTTAAGCGCAATCATGTTCATTCTCCAATAGAAGAATAGAAGTTGTGAATTGTAATCTCCATATTTTGAAACATGTGCTCACTTAATTGGAAGTGAACCTTTGGCTTACATTCGACAACAGACTGATGAGATAAAAAATGTTTTTTTCATTTTCCGTGAAAAAGATTTTTGACCACAGATATTTTTGCATAGTTGAAATATCCACGCAGAGAATCGCCTTTTTCAGAATCTCGAAATGGTACAGACTACCAAGAAACTAGGTAAATATAATAAATGTAGTGAAAAAAGCTCTTCCCCACTATTATTTTCTGCAACTACAACAGAACATCTATAAACTTCTCGCTATTATTTTTCAGTGAGTGTTTACTCGCAAGAAGATGAACTTTGATTGTTATTTCTGCCCGCAGTTGAGCACATCCAATCATCGAGACTATTCGCCTAATGGCCTAACTTGGTTGGAAATCTCCAGTGACCTCCTCTTTTGAGCCAGTCCCTTCAAGCTTTGCCTCCACTTTTACGAGGCACTAATCTCCAACAACTCCTCGCAACCCAATTTTATTTTATGTCCTTCTTCCGCATCCATAACCATGTGTAAGATGTTCGCTTTTGCCACTTGACCGTTCGGGAGTTCGATAGCAATTAAATTGCACCGTTCGCTTGCGACGCATTCAAACCGGTACAATTTCGTCCGAGAACGGAATATTTCGTGGCAAAAATGAGATCGTGATGTGGAAATGTGAGTTTCAGAATCGAAAAATTTAAACATTCACTAACCGAATGGGCTGAGATTTCACTGATAGCCAGGTATTGTTGTACTCCATCATTCACATTGCAGCTAGATTTGCATTTGCCAGTTTAAGAAATTGACAACGGAGAAATTTTGACAGCTGTCGAACTAAATGTATCTTACAAACTAATTTTCAACCCTGTAGGATCTGTTACTACAATAATTCATGGACGGAGAGAATTTAATTTGACTTAGGATTCGGGATTAATAGGTCAAACCTTATTGTTTGAGACCTTGCAAAAAGTTAAGAGAAAAAGTCTCATAAATATGGAACCGCAAAGGTTCCGTTATTGAGATGAAGAATGTTAGGGTTAAAATATTTTCAAGCTTCAGCAGTTAGGCGACATTCATGTCATAAAACTAGTAGATCAAAACCTATTATACTCCATTCACTTTCATTTAATCACATAGGAGGTCATGGTTTCGTTTTCAGGAGTTGGTGCACCTGCTGAAAAGTCTATGCTCGTACACAGAATATCGTCAATGACAAAACGACGATGCCAGTTTTTTTGTTTACATCAAAGTGCAAGTGTCATGTTTTCCTTTCACGATTTTAGGCGTGAGTACGAACGGCAAATTTGAATTGGACCAAAAATCGATTCATAAGCATAAATAAAGCGAAGGTAAGTACAAATCGATCTTTTTACATTTGATAACGAAGTTTTTTTAGGTATTTGGCCGTTTAGAAAGATTTCAAACGAAATTCCGGTCCCCCAGAAGTTTGGTTAGTTTCGTTTTTGGTGCTCGAAATTTATTTGGAATGTGTCACTGGAGCATTCATTCCCATCAATCCTTTGCCGAAAGTAGAAAAAGGCTATATTATATTGAACAAGGATACATCGGTTTTTTTCATATTCCAGGAGTTGGTGTCTTATTTTAGAACAGGTGAATGATAAATGTGAAGCATATATTTGACCTATTTCATTTTATTTGTACAAATCTACTGTGGTAGTAATGTAAGAATATTTTTTAAACTAATAAATTACTATACAGTCAGAATATTTTACTCCTTGTTCATAAGATCAAATAAATGAAATGTATATCTATAAAGCTTTCAGGAATTGACATTCTTGCTTATTAATTTATAACCAAAACTCAGTTACTACTGCATTGAAATTATTAGTTTCTCTGTAAACAAATTCGTTAATTTAGTTATTATGTTTATTTTCTTTGTGATGAATGAATAAAACTGTTATTTATTCGAAATAAAGAAATATTAGAAATAGAAATGTTATGCACCCTCACAATCATCATATCACATACAATATGATGATGAAAACGAAGCACATCGATAAATCTTCACAATCATAAATCCAAAAACTCCCTTATATATAGAATATTGTTCACAATTTTCTGTTGTGTTCTCCAAAATGAAATATACATTCTGAGAAATACGCTGATAATGTAGAAAGGGCAACAAAGTGTTGACTTGGAACATAAAAATATTTTGAAAAACGTCATAACTTCGATACAGAGTGGAATGTGTCAAATTTCCAAGGCCAGAGTTGTGATTTTATAATTGTGAATGGAGTATAGATAGTTATCCCTATCGGTAGATCTCTGTGAATTGGGAGATTTTATAGACGAAACGTCAAAGTTTGATCAATTTTCCTGAATAAATGAGAAATTTTTGGAAAATATGAATACCAAGCTATTTTGAATTGATATTTATTCTTTCGATCCGTATATTTACATCACCTCCAAGATATCTGGAAAAAAAGTTTTATCGAGTTTGAAATTGCCCTTTTTGCTGGATATTTTCGCGAATTTTTTGAAAATTCTTTTGCATCGCCTAGTAAATCAAAATTTGACCACGTATGAATCAATTATTCCTCTTTTCGACCGTATAAAAATTACCACACTGTATCGCAGCTTTGCTGCGATTTTTAGATTCTTCTGGACCCTCTTTTTCGAAAGATTCCCTCGGGTCGAACCACAGAGTTACCATTTTAGTATGGCATAGAATTATCCTTCAGAAAATGAAAAAAATTTGGCTTCATTCTTAATTTAAATGTATTTCAATTCAAAGTTCTATCACTCTAAAAAAACACCCGATAGTTACTTCAGCATTCATGAGAATGAGTCGTTATATATTCTCAGAATCAAATCTTCACATCTTCTCGTTCTCGAGATGTTGCATTTCTTGATAGCACCTTTCCTCATTACGTATGTCGTCGCATTACCCCTTCATATAAAGTAATTTCAAGAGCAAACAACGAGCTAAGAGTGACTTCCAGGTCATTTTCAAATGATCGCAGTTCCAGCCACCTACCATTCAGACATGCACGTTGAAATCACACTTACTCTTCTGAACAGAAATGAGAGGGAGGAAATGAGCCTCGAATATGCGAAGCGGAAACCTTATACAAATTTAGTTCATTATTTCTGGAGAACACATTTCTAGCAAGACCGAATGTGATGCACTGCGCTAACCACTTCAAAGTGCACTCCGGGGACACTCTCCTCCAGGTGGATATGGCGGTGAAAACTCGGTCTCTATACGAATAAAATGAGGTGAAAAAGAGCAGAGGCGGGGTTTGCTAGGCTGGAAATTCCAGAGAATCAACACGAAGTCGAAGCGTAGTTCTTTGACGACAGAGTTGAGTTCGTAGCGCGAATGATTTTTTTGGGTTTTCTAGAAGTTCTTGGAGATCACAAGGACTCGGTGCATAATTATGAAAATAAAATAAGAAGTTGAGAACAATACTTCTGTGAGGCATATTCAAAGAAGATTCGGTTTATTCGAGCGGAAATTATATACAGGGTGCGGCAACTAGTTCTCCCACATTTGAAGGAGCTGTTGAAAAATGCGAAAAAAGATATTAGAAAAATTCTATTCTATTTTGAAAGCCTACATAATCAGTTTTTTCTTCACTGTTTGAAAAATGATATTATTCAAATGAAAGCCTCATGTGGAATCGGAAGCTTTCCATTTCTCTCTTTCGCTAGCGGTTTCAATTTGGATGATTTCCTTCTTGATTGCCTCTTTCGAGTCAAGAATGAAGACCCCAAGAATGCGGCCTTCAAAAATCGCCCTAGGACTCTTATTTCAATATCTTCGTTTGTATTTGTTTAACAGCTCCTTCAAATGTGGGAGAACTAGCATTTTCTAGGGTTAGGTCAGCTTTTCCTGATTCAATTTGGATCTAGTGAAAATATGAGATAGGTAATTTCTGGATTCTGGACGTGTTTTTTCATAAACTTTTACTTCTGAGACCTCAATAGACCTTCAAGTTTAAGCTATGAATATAATCATCTGGTTTAAGCAAAGTTGTTGCCTATGCAATGACATAAAATGCTCAATGCTACGAACGAGGTATACATATTTGATAGAAGATTAAAAAGGAACATGAAGTTCTCACTGAACTATACAGACTGTCCCAAAATTAGTGGGCGATATTTCACATCCGTATTCTACGAACAAAAATATCAGGGGAAGTTTTCTCGACTCAGCACCTTTCAAAGGTTAAAATGTATTTCATCTAAAATCTCAGATACAAGCACAGCAAGAGTCATGAAATTTGGTTATTCTCTTGATACTAAGGAGCTCAAATTAATGCAATAACATACTTTGGAATTTTAAGATGCGTCTGTTCAAGAGTCAAGTCCACAACAACTTTCTCGTACCTCCATAGATTGCAATTTATTTCAAGACAGTATTTAGCTAGCCTAATGTTTTAAACTCAGAACATACTGTTTTCTGTAGAATGAATTTAAATGTGCCTTAAACTGGTGAAGGAGCCCTCAGACCATTAAGAGACAGTTGGGAGTCCATCATGAATTAGATTTCACTTTGAAGCATATGGGAAGCTCAAATAAAAGATTTAATAAGAAAACTGAACGATTCGTATAGGTTAACGAAGAATTATGCACAGAAGAACATCACTTACAATACTAAGAGAAGACATGTGGCTTGATCAGCAAGATTGTAAAGCTCCTGATATGTGGAATGAAAGGCTTGACTTCTGTATATCCCTTGATTTCACTCATGGTTTCTGATACCGGTGGTAGATATGCTTGGGGAAGCTGTTACTTCGGAAACCCTATTGAAACCATCAATAAGGTATCAACCGAACACCAAACTGAAGGACCGTGCCTTTTAAGTTCCGCAAAAAACTTAAGCAATGCGGAGGGGCAATCACTTGATTTGGACTGTCATCACAAAAAACCTCCCGCTTTTTCGATCGTCTAAATTTTTGTCATACGTTTCGTACATTTTTCTCCTATTATAAATGAATGTTCGAAAATTTCGAATACATAAGTTGTTTTTAATTTTGTTCTGATTGTAGTCCATAAGGTGAACAGGTGCGCACTATTGATATTATATTTTTCCGCAAATCGCTAGGAAATTTTGACATTCCTAACGAAAGTTGTCATAGAAAAAGTCGAGATTTCACGACTGTTAGGAAATAGTCATTTCCTTACAGTTGTCAGTGTTCTACATAAGCATATTCGTACTTTTCTCTAGATTTCTTTGGCAATTATTCTAATGAAGCAGTATTTACTGCCTCAAACTGCTCTGGACGAGTCCCAGAAATGGAAAATTCATCATCACTCATCATTTTACACTGTTTTGTCTTCGAAAAGACCAGCAATTAATGGTACATTGTTTACCGGGTACGAAAAGCGTGACATTCCTGGACGATTGTGAAAATTGCTAAGTCGAGGCGCAATCCGAGACTTGGCAACACAGAGTTTAATAAGAATGTGTCTTTTCCTACGAGGTGAACATATTATTTTTCCGCAAATCGTTCAAAATTCGACAGATTCCAATTAATTTTGATGAAATCTCGAATTATTCAATTCATAAATGAATGATGCTTTAAAATTCGTATTGAAATTGGTTACGTTACTATGGAAACATACTCATGTTGAATTGTCAAAGTTGACGCATATAATTAATTCAATTGCTAGTGTTTTCGAAATCAAAACGTTGTAAAATGATGAGTGATGATGAATTTGCTATTTCTGGGACTCCTCCAGGAATCATGATAAAAGTTCGTATATGCATATGTCGAGCCAACTGTGGGGAAATATCATTTCCTTACAGTAAGGAAATGAATATTTTCTAACAGTTAGGAAATCTTGACTTTTTCTATGACCAATTTTGACTGGAATGTCAAAATTTCCAAGCGATTTGCGGAAAATTAAATTCATATCAAGTTTGACAATTCAGCATTATTAGGTACGTTTGCATAGTAACGCAAACAATGCCATTCCAGATTTCAAAGCTCCATTAATTTATGAGTCGAATAATTTGCGATTTTCGTCAAAATTCATTAAAATCTGTCAAATTTCAAACGATTTGCGGAAAAATAGTATGTTTACCTCGTAGGAAAAGACACATTCCTGGACTCTGTGTTGCCAATCTTCACGATCGTGTAAGGCTTTTCCTACCCGGTAAACAATGTACCTACTATTTCCTAACTGAAAATAATGCATTTCGACAAGGTAAATTTCCATGTGCAGGCTCAAATGGAAATGAACGTCAACAGTCAAATTGATTTTATTCTTGTATTTTTCCTATAGGGGTAGGTATGAATATTTTCATCGGAGCAGACTTTTTTTCGAAACGTTGACATAATGGACGGCACACATTGGATTCCTTATGCAACTAACGAAGGTCATGAACGTTCCTAGTCGAAGAAATAGGTGAGAGAAAATCCGGGAGTGAAATGTTCTTGACGACCATTTCAGATGTCTGCAGCAATCATTTTTCCCCTTGAATAATGCGGTCTACATCTTTGTTCCAAAGCTCAATTCTGACCAGCCATTGTTTTCGTATCTCTCGAAGAATGCCGTCCCTGCTTAGGGATTCTCTTTACGATGCTCGAGAGATAAGAGAGGTGAATGCATAGAGGAAAATATGTTAAGGAGTGTGAGATTGTGTTCCTGTCTCTTACAACGTTGAAGAGGGTAATTCATTATACGCGACGTAGGTCAAACACTTACTTGTCGTTATCAACTCCTTTACGATGTCGGCTGAGTGCCAATTTTCAGACCGTTGTCAAGGTTACAACGAATGGAAATTATTCCGAGAAAAACACTGTTTGAGTCGTGATGTCAAGAATTTATTCGATCATTTTCAGCTTTATGACTTCACTTTCTTTCATCAATTTAGGGATGAAAAGGCAGAACCAACACATCACACCTGGGGAATATATTTTTCCTCGTTCATTCCTCTTTAGAAATTCCAACAGCGTAAACAGAGAATTTTATTTTCGCCAAACTCTTAGGAGCTGCTGACGTAATCTACACCTCGATTAGAAATGGCTACACTGCCTTTATTCTGTGAAGATATTCTATTCAGAGATATGTTACAAAAAATTATATAGAGTCACAAAAAACTCAAGTTCACGAGTACGACACCATTGAGTTCGAGAGCAATAGGCTCTTCCTTTGTAATGGATGAATTTCCAGTTCGCAAATCATTCAGTTAAAGAATATATCCTAGAATATTGGAATATCAACAAAACGTCAAAGCATGATTCATCAGAAGCTTGTAGTAGCTTGACTGAGTCAGGAAAATCAGTTGACTTCTTTGTATAGACTTTATTGATGACGACTCAGTCCTTACTTCATCCTAGGCATAGCACATAACACTGAATAGTGACCACTACTAATGATTAGGAAATTTCTGTCCTAGCGTCTGGATTGGACTAGGAATCGTCTTATTCAAATTCTGTAAAGTTATCTGAACGTGGCAATGCCTATTTGAAACTTGTAAACCTACCTTGGATTTTTAGCTGAGAAGTGGGAAATTCCTTACTTAAAATTGCTCTAGACGCTAGTGGACCCAGCTTTTCCGATTTCAAATGTCTCCAAAAACTCGGCGACATTTTTAAATCATTTTCCCCTTTCAGGTGAAAATCCAAATAATACAAGTTGTAGATACCAATCTTTACTCTCAGATGCCGTTTTACACAATATGAATACGTAAATTTTCCTGAAATGGACGTATGTTTCGAATTGTTTATCATCGCAATTGTGCAGAAACTACACCTCGAACCGGAACAATCTCAAGCACAACTTCCCTAAATGTAATGTAACGTTTTCTTCGTTATTAAAACGTCCGGGTTCAATTAAACTATTTATTTACACTACTTATAACACTAATAATTAATAACTAATGAACTTATTCTAACAAAAGTCTGTACAATTTATTTCTACTGATTTATTTGGCACAATTTATCTTCACTGGTCGCTTGTCTCTAACTGAATGAATCTCTCATTGTCGATGGGCCCCTTATATGCATAACGCCGATTGTTTCTCGCTAAGTCCGGACCCGTCTAGAAACTTCGCGAAACATTCGCAGCCGCTATGACGCCACGCGTTTCCAGAAACTTCTCGATCGAGCCGTAGCGCACAGGGCCGTACTTGTCACACTGTCCCCTCCTTAAGCCTGTTCTGTCCCAGAACAGATCGCATGGATTCTTCAGAGGGCCGTGGCGAAATCTGCAGTCGGCTCCTTCTCTACAGTAGCCCCTTTGATGGAAATAGCATTCTATAGTTTTGCCGGGGAGCTCGACACGATTTGGGTAGAAACTGCATACTAGGATCTGTATACCTGCCGTCTGGAAAATTACTTCAATCATGCTTCGTACTACCCTCCAATTCAGTAGATCCAGTCCACAACCAAGCTTGGGAACAGCTAGTTTCCTAACGCCGGAACGCTGAAGGTCTTCTTTCAAGCCATGCAGCGAGGTCCATAGGTTCTGGTAGGTGGGCTTCTGGAAAGAGTGCTGCTTGGTAACCAAATAGTAAATGAACCGACCTCCAGACTTCAATCTCAAACATTTCCCGATTCTGGGCTGCTGTCCCATTAGTTCCTCTTGTCGACCAAATTTGTTTTTGAATACTCTTGCTATTCCCTTACTCATGCGTAGATCGGCTGCTACACAATGAGCAAGCGAGTATTCCTCGGGAACTGTGAACAGGTCCCGATGAACTTCCTGCGTGACGCCAAACCTTGCGATGCGTGTTCCCCCATAGGTGTTCATGAATTTTTGGAATTCGCAATTTTCCTTAGCCGGAACCTCGACGAGGCGTACTTCTTCTTCATCTTGCGTGGATGCGTACGGAGCCAATCTGTTGAAATGGACGACTTTCGGTTTTCCTCTGGGAGGCTTCCGTATTCGGTAAACTACGTCATTTATTCTTTTCACAACTTCGTACGGTCCTTCCCAATGTCTCTGCAGCTTCGGTGAGAAACCTTTTCTTCTTTGTGGGTTATACAACCATACCAGATCTCCTGCGGTAAACCCTCCTTCAATGGCCTTGATGTCATAGCGCATTTTCATCCGGTCACTTGCTTGTTGCATTTGATTACGCACCTTGTCATGGATGTAGTCTAGCTTGCTTCTGAGATTACTAACGTAGTCCTCCCCAGCTACATCTTCTCCAGGCTTACACCCAAACTCGAGGTCGCAAGGTAATCTTATTTCTCGGCCAAACATTATATTGGATGGAGTCTCCTTGGTAGATTCTTGAACCGAAGATCTATAGGCCATCGTGAATAAATGCAAGTATTCATCCCAGTCCCTTTGATGGTCAGAGACAACTTTGGCCAAGTGTTTTCCCATAGTCCGGTTCATGCGTTCTACCATGCCGTCTGACTGAGGATGCAGAGGCGTAGTTCTGGTCTTACGTATCCCCAATGTTTTGCAAACTTCCTGGAATAACTTCGACTCGAAGTTTCGGCCTTGATCACAATGCAGCTCAAGGGGGATTCCAAATCTGCAGAAGAACTCTTTCACCAATTTGTCAGCTACTGTGCTTGCCTCTTGGTTAGGAATACCGTACGCTTTCACCCATTTGGTAAAGTAGTCCATCGCTACCAAAATGTACTTGTTTCCATTGCCTGTTTCTGGAAAAGGGCCTGCGATGTCGATAGCTACTCGTTCCATGGGGGATCCGACGTTATATTGCTTCATTGGTGCCTTTCCTTTACCGTAGGGTCCGTTGGCCGCAGCACAAACTTTACATTTTCTACACCAATCTTTAACGTCGGTCTTACAGTTGATCCAATAAAATCGCTGCCTAACCTTCTCCAGAGTCTTAGTAATCCCAAAATGGCCACCCGAAGTTCCATTATGTAGTCTGGTCAAAATGTCCGTTACCCTACTCTTGGGCACAATTGACTGAAGCCTCTGCTGAGATCCATCTTCATTTTCCCAACAACGTTTCAGAAGACCTTCATCAATCTTCAACGTTTCCCATTGGGCCCAATACGACTTGACATTTTGGCTCAGTCTGGATACTTCTTCCCATGTAGGTCGTCTGCCCCTCTCCTTCCAACTTAGGATTACTCTCAGATCTGGATCTTCCTCCTGTGCTCGTCGAATTTCTGTGGGTAGCCAGTCATCTTCGATCACTGTGGTCCGCATCAAATTGGCCTTATCTTCCACACGAGAGCAGTGGCTACAATTTTAGGGGCAAGGTCTTCTTGACAACGCATCCGCGTTTCGATGTGTAGCCCCAGCTCTGTGTTCAGTGTCGAAGTCATATTCTTGCAGCCTCTCGATCCATCTGGCCACTTGTCCTTCTGGGTTCTTAAAATTCAGGAGCCATTTCAAAGCAGCATGGTCCGTTCTTAGCAGGAATTTTCTACCATATAAATATTTGTAGAAATGTTCTACGGCCTTGATTACTGCTAAGAGTTCTCTTCTGGTCACGCAGTAATTTCTTTCTGGTTTCGACAGTACCTTGCTGAAATAACCGATGACTCGTTCTTGTCCATCCTGAACTTGCGATAGAACGCCTCCAATGGCCATATTACTAGCATCGGTATCGAGCACGAATTTTCCTTCGGTTCTTGCGTAACTCAAGACTGGAGCTGTGACCAGAGCCGTTTTCAATCGATCGAAGGCTTCAGCGCAATCATCGGACCAAATGTACTCCTGCCCATCTTCCGTTAATTTTGTCAGTGGTTTGGCAACGTTGGCGAATCCAGGCACAAATCTTCTGTAGTAAGTGCACAAGCCTAGGAAACTTCGTAACTCAGTCTTGTCTCTCGGTATGGGCCAATCCTGTACCGCCTTGATCTTGTCTGGGTCAACTTTCACACCCCTCCGAGAAACTACGTGTCCTAAATATTTCACCTCTGCTCGAAATAGATGGCATTTCTTGGGACTTAGCTTCAAATTGGCCCCACGTAGTCTCTGGAAGACCTCGGATAGGTTGTGCAGGTGATCTTGGAATGTTTTTCCCACAACTATCACGTCATCTAAATACACCAGGCAAGTCTTCCAGGAGAGTCCTCGTAATATAGTTTCCATTAAACGCTCAAATGTGGCCGGAGCGTTGCATAATCCAAAAAGCATAACCTTAAATTGCCACAGGCCCGTTCCAATACTAAAGGCAGTTTTCTCTTTGTCTTTTGGATCCAAACCAACTTGCCAATACCCACTCTTCAAATCCAAGGTAGAGAACCAACGAGATCCCGAGAGTGTATCCAGTGTGTCATCAATTCTTGGTAAGGGATAGCTATCCTTTTTCGTTACTTGGTTGAGCTGTCTATAGTCTACACAGAACCTGGTGGACCCATCCTTCTTCTTTACCAGCACTACAGGCGATGTCCAGGGACTATTGGATTGTTCGATGACACCTTCCCTCGCCATGTCTTCAATGATCCGTTCGGCTTCTTCTCTCTTTGCCAGCGGAAGACGTCTGGGGTGTTGTCTGACGGGTTGTGCATCACCTGTATTGATTTTATGCTGCACAACATCGGTCTTTCCTGTTCTTTCGCTAGTGGCAAAGACGTCAGAGAAGGACTGAATCAATTTTCTGACTTCGGCCAATTGACACTGGTTAAGGTCTTGACATTTTGAAGTGAGAAGGGCGACCAGCTCCTCGGTATTCTTCTGTGTCTGCGGAACTTCTGCAGTACCCATCCCACCAGAAATATGGTACACTGGTACCCCATGTCCAAGCAAGGTGTTCTTCTTCAGGGTGACTGGAAACATGTTAACATTCAGTAATCGGATGGGAATGCTGTCTCTCAACCTTACCAATGTCTTCCCAAGTAATAGTCCTTTGGCTAGTATCCCATCGTCTGAGGGTTCGATCATTCTAACGCAGCCATTTCTTGTGATATTCTCACATTCACCAGTCACTATGCCTTCAGTCCGTCCTGGCAACGTGATGTCCTCGGTCAGTCGGATCTTATATGTCCTGTCATCCACATCATTGAACGGAATCTCTTCAATACCCAGCCGAAGAACATCCTTCTTCATATCCAGTTGGCATCCAAGTTTCTTCACAAGGTCCAATCCCAGGATAACTTCTTCTGTAATTTCGGCTACAAGAACTTCATGCTTGACTACCTTGCTACCCAATTCAATGGTGGAGATGACTGATCCATAAGTCGGTATTTCTTGTCCAGACGCAGTTCGAAGTTTGATCATAGCTGGACGACTCTTCAATCCTTCGGCTATTTCCGGACGCACAATGGTTCTAGTCGATCCTGTGTCCACCAGTATTTTCACACTTCGATCGTTTATCTTTCCAGGAACAAATATACTTGTTAAATCTGTGGACATGATTCCTCGAATTATCACTTCGGGGGCATTTTTAGCCTGGGTCGATTTATGCCCCTTATCACCGACCCTTTTTAGTTTTCCTGCTGTGGCTCTTTTTCAATCCTTGGGCAATTTCGCTTGAAATGCCCACTTTTGTTGCAATACCAGCACACAACATCCTTTTTCTTGGCATTCAATAACCTGCTAACTTCTTCTCGGACGATTTCCTCAACCGGTCGGTCTGCTTCTTGGACTTGTCTCACACGAACGTGCCCTCTATGCGACGCCTGTTTCGCTGCCTCGAATTCTAAAGCATGAGCTAAAGCATCATCGATGGTTTTGGGTCGGGCGAGTCTCAAGGCTTGTTGAACTTCGCTATCCTTGATCCCGTCGACGAACGTCTGGATTGATAGCTGTTCAAGGAAGCTGTCTGGAGCTGATGGATAAGCCAGCCTCACTAATCTGGCAACATCGGCCTCGAACTCCTGGAGATTTTCTCCTGCTTTCTGCACCCGGTTCTTTATTTGGGCATGGTAAACTTGCTGTAGGTGAGCATCGCCATATCTCATCTGAAGTTTGGATGTTATAACTTCATAACAGGCCTGTTGACTCTCCGGAATTGTCTGCAGAATGTTAAGTGCATCTCCTCGAAGAGCTATTATTAATGCTGTGGCTTTTTCGTTCTCGCTCCAACTGTTTGCCAACGCAGCAGCTTCAAATTGTTTTTGATATGTCGACCAAGGAACTTTTCCATCAAATGTTGGTGGCTTGATCTTCATTTTACCACTTTCGGTGTTGTTTTCCGATTTCACGAAACTATAAGATGGTGAAGCTGGACATTCTTTTCTATTCGAAGTTCTTTTCAGGGACTCTATGAACTTGGCATGCTGTTCAATTATTCCTGATATTTCTTCAAATTTTCCATTAACCTCCTCAACGACTTCTTCAATTTTTTCGTTAACTTCTTCAATTATAGCTTCCTTGATAGACTCCATTCTCTCATCCAATGTACAGGGTGGCCAGATTTCGATGAATTAGTACTACAACTCCTAAACTATAAGAGATAGAGAAAAAGTAATATACATGTCATGTTCTCTTTTTTCGAGAAACCGAAATTGCTGAAAACCCGAAGTTGCTACGGCGTCTAGTTTCCGAGCTACAGGGCGATTCTGGTATTTGGCCAATTATTATAATTGACTATAACTTCCGTATTACAGAATCTACGCTCTCGAAATTAACACATCTTTAGGGCACTTTTTTTACTGCTTTCTAGCGGTGCTATTGGATTTTTTGTATCTGCTCAAATTTCGAAGCTATAACAAAAAAAATTTTTTTTCAAATGGAAACCATAATGGGAAATGATATTTCCAAATTGATCTTTCTTCAACGATTTCAAAAATATATATCATGATATACTTCCGAGTTCACTATATATCGAAAATTTCGAAAAAACACTTTTCGTTCAACAAAATCCAAGCAGGCTTTGATTCACTTCCTTCAAAACTGTCTTATTTATTTTCACCTGTCAAATTTATTTCAGTTTCATCATTGTATCGTCTGGCGCTTCTAAAGTTCTTATTTATATCACATCATGCAATTTATATATTTCCTCCAATGTCTCGCTCCAATGGACAACGATTTGAACATTTGTTGTGAATATAATTTTTTTCAAATAAATCTAAATTTTTTCTTGAAGGAGTTTTTTTTGCCCCTCATGGAAACATTAATTATTGCTATCAACGGGTTACATAAGTATTCAAATGCTTTTCATTTTTCAATTTAGCAGAGAAATCATAGATACTAGAATCAACAAGTTTCGCGAAGCCGCTCTATTGGTCTGAGTAATAATAAAGATAATATTTCCCGAATCAATGTGGCAGCTTACAATAAATGTGAGATATCGAATTCTATGACCTTATAAGAATTTTAGAAGCGCCAGACGATACAACAATGATGAAACTGAATTGAATTTGACAGGTGAAAATAAATAAGACATGAAATTCTATGACCGTCCCAGTTTTGAAGGAAGTGAATCAAAGCCTGCTTGGAAAAGCAGCGAAAAGTGTTTTTCCGAAATTTTCGATATATAGTGAACTCGGAAGTATAACATGATATATATTTTTGAAATCGTTGAAGAAAGATCTATTCGGAAATATCACTTCCCATTATGGTTTCCATTTGAAAAAAAATTTTTTTTTGTTATAGCTCCGAAATTTGAGCAGATACGAAAAATCCAATAGCACCGCTGGAAAGCAGTAAAAAAAGTGCCCTAAAGATGTGTTAATTTCGAGAGCGTAGATTCTGTAATACGGAAGTTACAGTCAATTATAATAATTGGCCAAATTCAAGAATCGCCCTGTAGCTCGGAAACTAGACGCCGTAGCAACTTCGAGTTTTCAGCAATTCCGGTTTCTCGAAAAAAGAGAACATGACATGTATATTACTTTTTCTCTATCTCTTATAGTTAAAGAGTTGTAGTACTAAATCATCGAAATCTGGCCACCCTGTACTTGCAATTTGACTCACCACCTTATTTTCCATTTTATCCATTTTTTCTTCCAATTTCGAGCCCATTTCTCGGGAATTTTCTTCCACCTTATTTTCCATTTTATCCATTTTCAAGCTCATTTGCTCAAAGGCTTGCTTGAAAAATTCCATACTCGCCTGGTCCATTTTCTCTTTTTGCGATCTGGTAATCGGCATTCAAATCCACCCCACACCTGACACCAATGTAACGTTTTCTTCGTTATTAAAACGTCCGGGTTCAATTAAACTATTTATTTACACTACTTATAACACTAATAATTAATAACTAATGAACTTATTCTAACAAAAGTCTGTACAATTTATTTCTACTGATTTATTTGGCACAATTTATCTTCACTGGTCGCTTGTCTCTAACTGAATGAATCTCTCATCGTCGATGGGCCCCTTATATGCATAACGCCGATTGTTTCTCGCTAAGTCCGGACCCGTCTAGAAACTTCGCGAAACATTCGCAGCCGCTATGACGCCACGCGTTTCCAGAAACTTCTCGATCGAGCCGTAGCGCACAGGGCCGTACTTGTCACAGTAATATCTATCAGTTTCTGCCATATTGTTTGTCCACTTGAATTGCAATGAATCAAGATATCAAAAGTGCCCTGTCAGCAGTCTCACAATTACCTAATTCACCGAAGCAGTTGGAAATAGTTGATACTTAATCTCCCTATCTTTGATTATAGATTTTTCAGATTTGATTAAAAATAATTGATTATTTCTAGTAGAACAATCATTTTTCTGATTCATTCCCGAACCAGTTATCCTTTTTCGAGCTTACAAATCGACTTTATAAGATAGGAAGTGGACTAAATGAAGAAGGAACGAGAATTGATGAGGAAACATTTCTCAAAATTCTGCACAGAATTATACCAGAGTTACTAGTATTAAACAATTGGAAGACAAAAGCGATAAATTGTTCAGAGCAGATGAAAACATCAGAACGTCACTGTCTTCAGAAATCGACGACACAACTTTTGAAGAAGAATACAATCAAGTTGAGTTGAGTTATACCGGGAAGAATAAATCAAATACAAGTTAGACTTGTTAGGAAAAATTCGCACTTAGAGTGGAAATGTAAGGAACTGGATTGGTCAAGAAAATCCACGACGATGAGGATATCGATTTCGCGATCTTTGAGAATTCCAAGAAGACGTTGTCAAAGAACGAAAACTTAGGTATGGATGGGATGTTTAATGAAGAAACAGAAGATTTGAAGTTGACCAACATAAGCGAAAAAGGAGAGTTTGAGGATGAATCACCGGGTAAATTCGATTTGGAATCGACAAATGCCCACAGAAAGGGGTTTTTTTTCACGAAGATGAGAATACCCTTAATTTAACGCAACATACTGAGAACAGCTTCATAGGATGAGGAAACCTGATACAGTTGCTGAATGAAAAAAATAATTTTTTGGAAGAATACGAACTCAGCAAATCCACAGAAACGTCAGAACATTAATGTGACATCAAAATTGCTGAGGAGAATGAGAATATAACAAAGACGATTCTAGAGAAGATAAGAAAACAGAATATTCTAGCAGCCTATGTTTGCGTCTGCCACTTGAAGGTATGGAATCTAAGGTTATGTTGAAAAATAATGATTTGGATCCAGAGGAAAAACTGAAGAAAAACATAGGTAGGTCTAATGCAGCTAAAAGAAGAGAACAGCTTCGTCAACTGGAAAGCCGCCAAAAGATATAGTTCGACTTGGACTCGACACCCAAAAGTATGTTGAAGAAAGTTCAAATTCGGAAGTAAAAGTGGTAGAAAAATTTCAGAAGGATGACGTCAGCGAAAATATTGTTCGGGAGCTTGTGACAGATATTGAAACGATGGAACTAGCTGTAGAAGCTGTTCCTAATAATACAGACGAAAGCGAAAGAAATATTGACAACTGTGCGATTGCAGTTACTGGACCTGACGAGAAAGCCACTCTGCAGATAGTTTCGAGGGAGGCGAAGACTTGGAAGAGAAGGAAGAAATTGAAAAAATGTCGTATGTGCATTAAATGTTTTATGAGGAAGCAAAATGAAATGGAAGAAACTTGCAATAGACATGAAGAAAAGGCGACTGCATACAAGAATGAGATTCTGCTTGGGTCCCGCAAGCTGCGTTTCCTGACATGAGATGTAGGGGAGGCAGATTGAGTATGACTTCTAACACTGCTGTGGGAGTCGTTTTTTTGGCTCCGGTTACACCTATACATACAAGTCGTGGCAGAATTTGATAACGGGAATTTCACCTTCACCACAACACTATAGTGACTGGAGTGGTTTGAGACCCTAGATTCAAGCAAACTGATAAACTAATATCTCCAATAGTTCTTAGTAATCACAGTGGCGATCATACTTAAGCATATAAGCCCTTTCCATGGAATTCCCAAGCCAACATTGAAAAATTCCTACGGAAAGATTGCGTTGAAAAATTCTCTCTGTACCTACATCCTGATCATTTTCAATAACAGAAGGGTCGAAAGCTCCCGAAATAAATTGCATCCGCCTGCAAGTTACGGTCAGTTATTAACAACGTTTTAACTCTTTCCGGAATGCCATATTCTAGAACATATTTCCGGTTTCAGACTGAATAACCAATATGTAGTTAGTAAACAAAATAACGATGACATGGTAACGCTCTCTTTCTAACGCCAGTCCATTATTATTTCGAAAGTTGAGCGTGAAATGGGGAACCGTCCGCTTTGTTATGTAAAGTTGGAACATTTCCAAGCGGCAACTTTTCCATTAGTCCAACTTCTGGAATTCTTCTCCAAAACCACCGTATTAAGCTCGTTCAATCAATCATACCGAGATACGATCATACGGCTCAGAGAAAACTCGAGAAAAACCTCCAAACAAGTATAATTGCCGAAGTGGATGGGATTCTTAATTCGAATGAAAATATAGTTTCCGGAAGGATTGTTCAACATCAACAATCAATGAACAGGTTTTATTTCATCTTGAAGCAATATTCCCTAAAAATTTCAATTGATTCGAAATAACCGTCCACGAATGTATTGAACTCATGAAGAAGAGATGGCACATTTGAATGGTCATTTGATATTCAAAAAAGATAGCATAAAGTCATTTGCTTCGATCAAAAGTTCATCGGCATCAGATTACTTAGAGTAAGCCAAAAAATATAGAGGGGGTTTCATCTCAGACGAGCCACCCCGTATGCTTCTCATCAAATGGTTATTTGAAAAATTTCCTGAAACACGTCGAATGATTTCGTTTGGGGGACATCTTTTGACGTTCATTTGAGGCTTGAACGAGAAACCCCCTAAGAGGGGGCGCCCTCAAAATTGAATAAGGAAGAGGGGTTGACTATTACTTCATTTGATGAAAAGTCTTGGAAGCCTCTTTACAACGGTGTAGCAAAAACGTAATTTTGATGAACCGTTTTCGCCAAAAACCCTCTGGACTTCTTCTTGTGGGTACATCTGAAGTTTCTTTAGCCTTCAAAATAAGAAACGTATACCGCCAGATGGCAGTGCAGTGCATTAACTTCCATTTATTGAATTATTTAGCTTAATAGAACAAATGTTGGGCGCATATAACAAGAAATCCTAACCTGAACTAGATCTCACACTGGCTGTATAATACTCTCTTTCCTTCACCAGTCATCTGGGCGGAGAAACCTGCGGGGCGTGTCATTTAAAAGAAATTCAATTCCATTTTAGAATTCACAATTGTAAAAAACGATTAATTTTCACTAATCGAGGGCTACAACAAACCTTAATGAATTGTCGTTGATAAAAATGGATATTTATCATTCCGAATAGAAAAATTCAAGGAAATAAATTTCGTGGAAACAACACATCCTTGCAATATTATCTACAAAAACGGTAAATTCTGAAAGAAGAATGAAGAAGACGTTTGATTAAATAAATGATAGACTTCAATACTGAAATGAAAAAAAACACAAAAATTTATGTTCATTTTGATGATGGAAAAGTTACGAAATAACTAAAAATGATGGGGAATATCTTTTTAATTTATTCAATACTTATAAAATATTTTTTTATTATTTTTATCTTTACACTCATACATCCCTTCATCAATCAGAAAAAAAGAAATCGTTTCTGACTCCCTTCTTTCAGGGACGAAGACCCTTAAGTCCAAGATTTTTGTGACTCAACCTGAAAATTTGGACGAATTGTAAATGAGTGTCGTCAAATAATAATAATAATAATACATTTATTGTTATTTTCTTCCACATACAAGTCTCACAATAACTCATTAGAGCATCAAAATAAATCGAGAAAATACAATAGGCCTTAATAGTTGCAGTTATTTGATGCCCGAAACTGTTCAGGCCTCAATTTCGTTCAGAAAACTTGAGCATACTTTCGATTGAATTGAATTTGAATCATCAGGAGGAAGGAAAAGGAAGGTGGAATGAGAGGAGGAAAGAAGGATGAGTCAAATTATGATAAACCATAGAAGTCAATGGACATTGGACAATTTGAACATTTGATTCAAAAACGTAGATATAATTTTTGTTGCATCACACTACGCAACATCAATTCCATATCCTTCGTTCACAAGAAATGTGCTGTCTCTTTTAAAAATGTTGTATAGATAAATTGGTTTTAACCATATGTGATCAATTACTTCTGTACTGCAATATTTGTTCCATATAGGTACCTATATTTACAATTATCGTTATTTGTTTAAAAATAACCTTTGGACTGATTTATGGGTCATCTATTGAAAAAGTTCTCGACCCAAGAATTTGGGTCACGTTTGGAAGATTCATCTAGTTTTTTGAGACGATAACCATGTCCTGTGAACCTTCATTCAGTTTCTCAGTATGAGCTCATAAAATTCAATATATGGTGACACATTTATAGCAGAACAAGTTGCATTAGGGAACACATTGGTCTGTAGATTCAAGAAATGAATTGTTTTTCCCACTATAGTCAAAAATGGCAAATAAGGGCACTTTGTTGGCTTAGCAAGGCGTTTTCTTCTATTTTGACAACCAATCAATTGTTGATCCTTACCTCTTTTACTCAGAGGAAATAAACCTTCCTTATTTTTCAGATAGTCTTTGAAAACTCTATGTTACAGAGACAAGCTCTGAGTTGTTAGTCAAAAACGTCGATGTGGAGAGGCTTTCAAATAAGATATCACTCAACGCCTCTCTCCTATTCAGATTTGTGGGGTTGAAATGTAGTCACAAGATGGCCCCCAAACAAAATCATTCGACGTGTGTCAGGAAATTTTTCCAATCACCATCGGATAAGAAATATACGGGGTGGCTCGTCTGAAAGGAACACTCTGTATATTTAGTGACGGATGGAAGAACGGTCTGACCACCCATGCACAAAAAAACGCCGAAAGAACTGTACTCACATATGGCGGAAAATATATCAAGGGTAAGTAAAGAAAAACAAGTTTCCACATTTCAAGAGTCGAAATCATACGGCAGGCATGAGTTAGGAAGCAATTAAATGGAATTATGCTCATGACCGTCAAGGAGAATGGGAGACCGGCAAAAACGTTAATTTGCTTGAGAATAACCGGTTAAAATTCATCCCTGTTTGAAGAGTGTTTGTGCTGAATAACAATTAGGCTGCTTCAGCAAACAAAAACACACATTCTGGGCACCTATACGAATGGAACAGGGTAGAGGGTGTGGAAAAACAACCGCAGTTTAATTAGAATTTTCGTTTGGATAACGCACTATATTTCGGATAATTAGGGACATTTCGTACCTGTCAAGGTAAATATTATGCTCTTGAGATCTACCACTCGGCGGTAAAGGCCTTGTTTTTTCAGGTGAGTTTAATAAGATCAAAATGTCCTGAAAAACTGGTTAATTCAGTGGTCAACGATTCAGCACAGCGTCAGGATATGGACTAAGGTGAATATTTTGGGCTGCAATGAACATATTGGACTGAGAGGATCTTTCAATACGAGAGGACAAGTTTAAATCCAGAGAGATTCAAAATGAACTTTCGCTCTGTCAAACATAACACCACAAAGCTAATCAGAAAATACAATAATAACCCACCAAAAACATTCTATATTAAGAAGTTTGTCGAAACTACAAAGCTCAACATTATTCGCATTCAACAGTAAAGAAGGCCTAACTCTACAAGCCTGAATGAAATCTACATTTCGGCATTATTCTTCTTTACGAGGAACGCTTCTGGTGAGATTCAATTTCTTTATATTTTTTCTGGGTGAATCTATTTCTTGCTTCTCTAAACGTATGACTTTTTCATAATCTGCTGGAAATTTGTTATCAATTTAAAATTGACCCTGGACCAATGCTGAAACTGAAAGACATTGTGAGATTAACCGATAGCAATGAGGACGAAGGCCAGGTTCTGGTACTGGAATTCTATCCTATGAATTTTTCTGCCTGGTAACAATCATCTCCTCGATATAAGGTCCGCAAATAAGTTTTATTATGGAAATTGTCTCGGATGAATCATTCAAAGTACTGCCCATTGTTAGCTACAACTTTTCTCATCTTTGTGGCTGAGCTCAATTACCGTTTGTAACTCCTAAGCTCTTTTTGCGTTTGGCATTTTTTTTTGTTCTAGAAGAGGTGAATCTTACATCAGACACTCAGTCTTTCTGGGTAGTGTCGGATTCTTACCGACTAAACACCTCTCCAGCGGTTGGTTCCGGGCATAAGCCTATAAACTTTCCATCATCTTATCTGTTATTTTCTCTTTCGCATTCTTTTATGCTGAGTGTTTGTGTACATCCTTCAATTGGATATCTCTTACTGAGTGTGGAGTTCTATTTCATTTTTGCAATTGGTCTCTAGGTCTTTGCGGTAAATTCTAGCTGTTTTTTCATCTTCAGCGGGGTCATATAGTCAACTAACCTTCTAGGTCGTCCTTCGATGTTCACTAGCTCTTTCATAGGCTTTTGCAGCTTTTCGTTTGATGAATGTAGTAATGGAGTTCCATTTTAAGTCTTTTTGAATTTGTTCATTCCTAACAAACCAGGGGGCGTCTAATGCTCATCTCAGAAATTTGTTTTCTGTACTTTGTATCCTCTTTATATGGGTTCTCGCTGCATATCCCCATGCTGTTGATCCATATGTTAGCTGCGGTCTGGCGACTGCTTTTATGATTCTCAATTTCGTGTTTCTGTTCATTCGGCTTCTTCTGCCTATAATCGGGTATAATCTTTTCGTTGCTACATTCGTTTTATCCACTGCGCACTTAATGTGCTGTTTCCACGTTAGTCCTTTGTCTAATATTACTCCTAGGTATTTAGCTTCATTCTTTCATTCAATTTCATTATTGACTATGGATATTTTCGATTCCATCTTCAGTCTCCTCTTTTTAAGGAGTATTGCTTGACTCTTTTCTCCATTGATTTTGATTTTCCATCTGTTACACCATTGACTGATATCATCTGCAGCTTCTTGAAGTCTTTTGTGAATTATTTTTGTATTTCTGTGCCTAATTGCCTGTATCGTCCACGTATAGAGCAAGGCATCTTGGATTTCTTGGTATATCATGTATGTATATATGTTATAGAGTAGCGGTCCTAGTATGGATCCTTGGGGAACTCCTGCTTCTGAATATCTGAGTGTGGAATGAACATCACTTATTTTCACACAAAAGTTCCTATCCCTCAAATAATTTCTTATTATTCTGCATAACTTGGAAGAATAACCTGCGGTTATCATTTTATATGCTAATCCTTCATGCCATACTCTATCAAAAGCTCTGGTTACATCCAGTAGTAGTAGTCCTTTGGCTTGTTCATTCTGAAATCCTTCTGTGATATACTCAGTCATTCTTAGGAGCTGTTGTTCAGTTGAATGATGATTGATGTTTTCGGAACCCGAATTGTTCACTCGGTATCGTCACCGGGGCTTCTGTTTCTTCATTGAGTCGTCTGGCTAAGACTCTCTCCACAATTTTTCCTAGGGCTGGGAGCAGGCTTATCGGTCTATAGTTCTGTGGGAACTTTTTGTCTTTACCTGGTTTATTGAAAACAATCACTTCAGCAGATTTCCATCTTTTTGGGAAGTGCTCTGTTCTCATCACGCCATTTGCTATGCTAGTGAGAGCTGCCGTTCCTTTCTTTGACATTTTCTTCAGCGTGAGATTTGTAATTTTTTATTTTCCAGGAACCTTACTTGTTTTCAAATTATTGATGTCTTTGAAATTTGCGTTTGGCATGCATGGATTCTCATCGAGTTATACCTCAAATTCAGCGTCTTCGAAGGTTTTGGGCCTTTCTTCTCGCGAAGAGTCGTCAAAATCGAAATGGGCGTCTTTGAATCGACAAAACCAATCACGCTACGTCTTTTCACTTAGAGCAGCATCTCCATAAACGTTTTGGAGCTCTCGATGTGCATCAGTCGACGAAGTAGAAAATCAACACTTCCTGCATATGACGATTATTTGGCACATTTTGAACTATCAAATTTTCGATAAATATTTTATGAATATTTCATGTCCCTTTTCAATGTAAAACACTGTACAGGTGTGCTCTAAGATACCCAAGAAAATTTATATTTCAATTCTTCTGTTATATAAAAGCTTCTTCCTCCGAACTGACTTTCATTGTACAGGTGGCTGATGAAACATTACTGTGATAATAATACAAAGCATAAAGCAGCAACATGAGCTCAATTTCCCAAGTGAAACCACCGTCTGTTCTGAAAGGAAAGGCTCAGACAGTCCGCCTATTTCCTAGCCAGAATAGGGGAATATGGGACTATATGCCCGAAAAACCTACCACATTAATGTCATAAGCGATGAACATTCGCATATAACACGCATTAAAATCAGTCTAGCGTGACCTAGGATAGCTGAATTCGAGGGTTCGGCATCCCCTATATTAAGCATTAATATCTTTGTCATTGTTATGGCTTCGGGGTTGATGTGTAAGTTATGGCCAGAAATGGGTTCATTATGTTTCAGGTGTCACTGTGAATGGGAAAGGAGTATCGATGATAGGAGTATTGCTATGAATACTTAGGGTCTTGAGGTGAGACACTCTGACTTTTTCTTTCATCATTTTATCTGAAATGGAGCGAAATGTTAATTTTATATTTATGTGCTGTGGAGAAATTACATTCTTCCAAGATTTTTCAATATTATATCCAACTGAACTAACAATTACACAAGTTGTTAGAAATCGACCTCTCTGGAAATTTAACTTGTTTCTGGATAAGAAATATGAATTTCACTCTGAACATCGTTACAAATTGGCGAAGGATTCGGCTGAACCCGGCTAGAACATGAGACCAAATGATAACATTATATTCAGTCCGGCTTTGTGTGCCAATTAACAAATTGATCAGACTTCTTAAAGTTGAAATATCCCGGTACATCGATATACAGGGTGTTCCGAAGAATGTGGGAAATCTCTCGGATTCAAAAAAAAAATATAAAAAAAAAAGATGACAAGTTCCCAACATTTTTTTTCCTAGCGGTCCCCCTGCGGAGATACGCCCTCTTAAATGACGTCACGGGAATTCTATTTTCCTGCAATAATTTTCAAACTACTCAATATAATTCAAGGAAAATTTGATAAGATGAACAAGTAGTAAGGACCTTTCAAAATACTGCCCTCGAATTCAAATTAGCTCTTTTCGTTTACTATGGGCGGACTAGGTTGAACATTTTAGTGCTTATATTTTCTTCACCTTGTATGATAAGGAGTCAAAAAAACAAATTCAGATAGCTTAAACATTAAGCTTAAAAAAGGTACTCCTATTTATTGTCGATAAAATGAACCTTTTTCGAAAAACAAAATTACAAAGATTCTGAACTATGCAGAAAGGCACGTTAACAAAAATTATTTTTCATTAAAAAATCCACTCACTCAAGCTTAGAACGATTGAATATAAATACGCTAGTTATAAATAAACTTTTAAAAACTTCTTAAGAGTACATTTCTGAAAAATTATTTTTGTTAACGTGCCTTTCTGTGCCGCAACTGCATAGTAAAGAATCTTTGTAATTTTATTTTTCGAAAATGGTTCATTTTATCGACAATAAATACGAGTACCTTTTTTTTAGCTCAATGTTCAAGCTATGCGAATTTGTTTTTTTCGACTCCTTATCATACAGGGTGTTGAAAATGTAAGCACTAAAATGTAAAATCTACTCCGCCCCTGGTGAACTGAAAGAGCTGATTTGAATTTGAGGGCAGTATTTTAAAAGGTCCTTACTACTGTTCATCTTATCAAATTTTCTCTGAATTATATTGAGTAGTTTGAAATTTATTGCAGGGAAATGGATTTCCAGTGACGTCATTTAGGAGGCCGTATCTCCGTAGGGAGGGCCGCTAGGAAAAAAATGATGGGAAGTGGTCATCTGTTCTGTCTGAATCCGAGAGATTTCCCACATTTTCCGGGACACCCTGTATACAGGGTGAGACTTTGACTATTTCATTATATTCTAACTGTAGATTCTTGATGCCAAAAGAAACATTTTATTCATTTTTTAGCCATTTGAGAAAAAAATGTGCCAAAAACGTGCCTGATACGATTCTCTGCAAAAACCTCTTAATACGTTCAGGAAACACTCAAGTACTAACCTCATTTGAATAAGAACGATATTTCTTAACAGAAACACTTAGTTTTTAGAGCTTTGTTGTTTCAAAAGGGGGAGATGATTATATTAGGTGTTTTCCTTCGTTCTCGTGATGATTATGTGGAGACTTCCAGTGAATTAATGTAATATTAACCGTGTAGTGTCAAGTTTATAAAATTCCAAAAGGATATTGTTCAGGATTTGTTTTATGATCCTTGTGTTCGATTTTATCTCCCACATTAGTGAAATTTTATCTTTACATCAAACTTCTTCCATCATTTAAATTTTTAGTCTCGACAAAGTTTATGAACATTCTGACAACATTGTTATCTTGAAGTGCGATAAATTTTTCTGCGATTCGATGATATTTAAAATCCAGGGAAGCATCCAAATTATTCTTGAGTTCCATGATTTTTTCCTCAATTTCATCGCAGAAAATTGGGAATAGCTCGGAAACGACGCGTTGTATTGAAAAAAATAAGAAAATTTTTTATTTCTAGAATGATTGATTTTTTCAAGTGGTTTTATGATATTTTTACGTGGATTCATGAGTCGGCTATGCTGTAACTTTTATACAAGAAGAAATATTGAATGCAATCTGATTGAGGAATATGCACCATGAATAAAAAAACGATGAACCAAAATTCGGTTCATTCGAAATGAAGGTTCCGAAGACATGAAAAGAAAAGTGTTATTTCAATGGATTTTTGGTACCCTGTATCTTCCAAATAAAACCGAATTTAAAAAAAAAGGTATAAAAAGAAAGTACGTATTTCGTTTGAGGAGAGGAATCTACAGTCGAAATCTATGTACAGGATGGGCAAAATTGGTGCTACATGAACGAAAACATATGATACATTTCTGAAACGAAAAAAAAATGACGATTCTTTCTAAGTCATTTTAAACTACTGTTTCCATAAAAAAACCCAACTTCATGTTATAACTCAGCAAATAAACCTCTTAGAAAAATCCAGAGTACGCCACTGGATTGCTATCAGGAAAGTGCCTGTTTAATGTTTTTATTTCAACATCCTAGCATAAACAGAAACGGAGATAATGACCAAAGTTGAAATCGCCCAAATTTCAATTTTGGCCTATAACCCGGAAACTAAAGAAGATAGAGGAATGCAGTTGATGGCATTATCAGTTTCTCGAAAAAAGAGGACTATAAGGTACCCTTCATTTTTCTCTATCTCCTCGGGTTCAAAAGTTTTAGTTCATGTAGCAGTAGCACCAATTTTGCCCACCCTGTACAATTCAAAGACTTTGTAGATACAGGTCCAGTAATGAGAGCATGTTTGAAATTCCTCACTTCGAAGACAGTCTATAATCTATATTCAAAAACTATATGCCCCACATTCTTACTATCAAGGTACAACTATTTGAACAGACGTAGCGAAGAAGAATAATTGCTTCCACAAAATATGGAAATTATAATAAGAGCGTATTTTCACTAAGCAATAACACGACATCGGCATAGACAAATTTCACTGAATAAACATTCAGACATATTTTTATCGTCCGATGAATATTCCCTTTACAGTCTCGAATTCATTCTTTTGATACTTCGTCTCTTTCACGGCAGATGCTAAATATTTTATAAACTTATTCTTCAAAGGACCTCCGTCTCACATTCATGCTGCCGAAAAATGAATTCTTTATTCCAGAGACATGTTTTTCAGTGAAGAAATTTCCACCCTTCATTGGGCTCGCTTTGAAATATATATCGTCCATTAAATATTCAAATGGGCGGTCTATTTATTTCCTTCGTGCATCTCATTAGGAAAATATGAGGTTAAGATCGAGCATTCAGGTAAATTCTCTGTTGTGTGAATTCAAGGCGATTGGTATTCGATGGGAAAATGAAATTTTTTTATTCCACGAACTGATAAATTGAAATTATTGTCTAAGGTTTTAGTTTTCATACGGAGTCAATCAAAATGAAATAAAATAGAAGGCTTCATCTGCCATAAAGTCCTCTACGCACAGGGACCATATTATCTATTCATCATTACGCCACACTCTGTATACAGTGCAAGACTCTGAAATGAACAAATATTTTGACATGTTCATTATTTTGCATTTTTCTGAATTTGACTATGCTGAGCAGCAATAGCCAAGGTAAGAAAAAAAATTGGGCGAGTGTCTGCCTGATTTTCGTAGGAAAGAGAAATACATCAAATATGTCATAATGCGATCATATGAACATAAAAAATATAAACGTTGACATTCGCCAAGATAACAAAATGAAGGAAGGTTCAAAAATCGGTGGTTGAATAGACGGTTTGTGAATTTTTGCAACCAAGCATGCAATCTCTTCTGGGAATGAAAAAATGCTGAATACGAAAACGAAAGACAATGGCGAAACGTTCTCAGCTGAGCTCCCCATTCCTAACAAAATATGTTCAGTACTTCAAGAATGAATATCTCGCTTAACTCCACATTTCGGAACACTTAGACCCGCACAACTTACTTTTATGACTATTCGAAATGTTCCAAAGTCGTAGTTTCCGCTCTCAGTCATCCTCGGTGAAATACAAAGCTTTATCAAGACAGAGAATTTCGCTATTCGAACGAGCTATTCGCAGGTTAACAATAGGAATTTTCCGCCATTAAGACCTGCCGTTTGTGCATTTGTTCTATTTGCCTCGACATCCATGTCTGCAAACCCAATTAATTTTAGGACCGCCGTGCCAAATGATTCTTGGCAGTCCGGAAATTCGACAAGTTATTGACAAATACTGATAATGGATAATTCGGCATTGATTTTTTGGTGGAGAGGAAACGGAGTTATTTGAGTTTGGAGAAGGAAGTAGTTTAGTGCAGGTTAGTTAGTTGATCGGCAGGAGGGTGTAGTTAAGTTAGTATAGGTTGAGTTTGCGGTGTTGAATATTATTTACTTCAAAGTTCTACGTTTCTGTGATTATTAGGTATCACCGGCTCACCTCGCTGAATCCTAAAGTTGAAGTTTATATCGAATTTATACACATCCCGAACATTCTTCTTCTCGAATAATTTTCAGTGGGTTTTTGCTTTATACAGGCTGGCCCACCTCAGACGCGGTTCTCATTTTGAGGCAGTAAATGAAGACATTTTGAAATTTTTTTTTTAGTGAAATGTAAAGGTCAATCAGATGCACAATTTAAAATTGTGTTCACATATACAGGGTGTTCGATAACAAAGATATAGACCATAGTTACACTTTCTTCAATGTTATACCTATATATGAATTCAAAAATTGAATGGCAAGCTCAAATAATGATGAGTTTATGAAGACCATTTTCTGCCTTAGGAGAACCATTCAAGAGAAAATGGCGAAAAGTCGAAAAAAAGGAGTATTTTCAATTTGCAGTTAATGAAAAAACCCTTCAAGCCAACGATACAGACAATGTTTTTTCGTGTAGACATATTAGCTACCCTTATGCAATTATTTTCAAATTAATTTCGCCTAGAAGGTATTAAGTGTCATTATAATTCAATCTTGTCCGGTACATGCCCTTAAATTTTTATTTATTCCGATCGTTTTGAAGTTGAGCCATACGTTCAAAGAATCATGTAACAAACGATTCATTCAAAATAATATTTGCTCAGGCGATGAACCTGTGCTCCAGTCCAACATTTTCCCTATTTTTTTTTTTTTTTTTTTTTACAATTCGGCATCGACTACTTTGGTCATTAGCCGTTCACCACCACCAGACATTTACAACATCCATGACCAACCGGGATTCGAACCCGGTACCTTCAGTACCCCAGCCGGCTAATCAGCCCACTGGACCACCGAGGCAGTCCCATTTTCCCTATTATTCACATTTTCAATATTTTCAAGATTATCGAAATTTTCGAAAGGGATCTGTGATCGTGAACCTCTGGCCAAAGAGTGAGTTGAGTACCGAGTGGAACGAGTTCCACCCGCATAAGGACATTCAGTAGTAAAGTAGTATTTGAAGGTATTTTGTGAACATCTTTGAATCTTTGAGTCTACTAATACTCAATCCGACAATTTTTGGAGATAAAAAGTATGAAGAATCAAAGTAGATCATTCATCATAGAACGTATTTCTATGAATATCGCTGATCATAATGGTAGGTTAACTAGTTGAATTAAAAATAGAAAATTAATGGAAAACTATTAGGTTTAGATAAAGGGAAACCCAATAAAGATAGTTTCGATATCAATTTTTAAGTTCAACAAGGTAAAGAAATACTGGGTGTTCCATTTGAAATGAGAAAGTTTTTGACTATTATTTGTAGCTAATGTTTGAATATTAATGATGATCACTCAGTATATTCCAGAGTTAAATTTTTTTTCTTCTGCATAAGGTTAGCCAATATGTCTACACGAAAAAACATTGTCTGTCTCGTTGGCTTGAAGGGTTTATTTTTTAATTGCAAATTAAAAATACTCCTTTTTTTCGATTTTTCGCCATTTTCTCTTGAATGGTTCTCCTGAGGCATAAAATGGTATTTATAAACTCATCATTATTTGAGCTTGCCATTCAATTTTCGAATTCATATAAAGAGTATTACATTGAAAAAAGTGTAACTATGGTCTATATCTTTGTTAAAAATTTTGCATCTGATTGCCCTTTACATTTCACTAAAAAAAAAATTTCAAAATAATTTCATTTACTGCCTCAAACCGAGTCTGGGGTGGGCCACCCTGCATAATTGCCATTACGAGTTATATTATTTTTGTATCTTAGGAATCTTGATATCAATTCAAAGAAAAAACTACTCAATAATCGCTAGGATCCAAGATTGAACATAACTTTTCTTCAACTGTTCAAAAGATAAGGTAAGGGTATAACGTGCTAGATTTCTTAAAGGATACATTTTTTTGAAATCTATTGTGACTGGCGCCCGAGCAGGTGAACAGGTGAAAGCTGAAAACCCTCACTATCCATAACAGAAAAACCTCCCAATATATTATGAATGATTTCATCGTCTGTGAACTCAATTAGACAGACAATTTTTTTGAAATTCCGGAAAAAGTTACACACCGTGCAGGAATTGAACCTGCGTCTCCTACTTTCCGGGTCGAGGCTCTTATCAACTGAGCTAACAGTGTGTATGATACTTTTCCCGGAATTTAATATCATATGTAGTGAGAGAGGGGGGTTTCTAGGTGGGGAGCACTGATTCGTCGTCATTAGTCAGAGGACTCCTTTATCCTTCACTTCATCGAATTTCCTCGATTTCATTTTAGGTCGGATATTGGATTCCGACCAATGATAAAACAATGTTGTGAATGACATTCTCGAATTCTTCGTAAAATCTGGATGATTTAATGAATCTTCCATTCATCCCCAGAATCCCAATGAGAAAGGCCCCAACCCCTGTCCAATCTCGTTGGTCCATGCTGTATACGTCTTACTCACATTAATTCTGACAACCATATATATTATCACCTCCCATTGTCAGGCACTTGCTCTCAGTCCCTCCTCCTGATTGTCATCAGACACGTGAGAGGGCGCATTCATCCATCATCTATAAAGCATATCATTTTCACCCTTCCATTAGTATCCACCTCCCGAAATCAACAACGGTTATGAATATTAAAACAAGATACTGTAGGGTTGAGCATCCTACTGAACGGTGCCCATGGGATGAAAATTTTGATTCGCTTCAATAATTTAAGTATCCCGGACGAAAGCCAATCTGCATTTATGAATAACGAAGAAGGTATAAACGAGTCGTAGTGCAGCAATAATGAATCAGATCAGCGGGGTGCAAATAAAGTTTGTTTTGGGCAAAGGGTTCGTTCGATTTACGGTAATTTCATCAAAATCCACCACAGGGTTTGATTCACGAGAATATCAAAACACAAGTGAATAATTATCCTTTATTATCCTATACTATACTCCCCATAAAGTGGGGAAGTTTCCAATATAGAAACTTGAAGACGTTAATCGTAGTAATTTGGATACATAATTATAACCATTGGTCTCCTGATCTGAGCTCGGGCTGTTGTTGCTTCTGAGAGCAAGAGAAGAATCATTTCAGTTTTTCCACTAGTGACTAGATCAATATTTCAATAGGGAACCGCTTTGTCGGTTTACAATTCAAATTCATATTAGAAATTGTCATAGCTGGTGAAGAAATAATCCGTAACACTTTTATAAGAGGCCCCTATATCTAAAAAGAACAAAACTGACCAGTCAGTTTTGTGAGAGATTTTTCTACTAATTATCAAGGACCGATAACCCAAAGCAATTGTTGCATCTCACTTCGCAACATCTGGACGAGATAAATTCCATCTCCTTGTCCAGAAGAATTTAGCTGTCGCCTTTAAAAATGTTGTATAGATAAATTGATTTTGACCATGTGGAATCGAACCCTTGAACTGCAATATTGTTCCATATGCCTTTAGTTACAATTCTCATTCTTTGTTTAAGAATACCCTTTTTCTACTGATTTATGGTCAGCTATTGAAAAGGCTTTAGATCAAGTTTGGGAGATTCATCTGGTTTTTTGAGAAAATAACCATGTCCTGTGAACCTTCATTCAGTATAAACTCATAAAATGAAATATATGGTGTCGTTCATTGTAGGTCAAGTTGCATTTGGGAATACCGAATCATCCAAGGTTTTTCTTATTGGTCTGTAGATTCAAGAAATGGGTTGTTTTCCCCACTATAGTTAAAAATGACAAATGAGAGCACTTAGCGAGGCGTTTTTCGATTTTGACAACCACCATCTTTTCCACTTTCATTCAATGGAAAATAACCTCCCCTTTTTTCTAGCTCGTCTTTAAAACCCTATGTTACAGAGTGTTGGGTAGAGTTTCAGTTAACCAAATGAAGTGTGGTTCTATTTTATTTAAGTAAGAATAGTCGAAATATAATTTTCCGAATGAGAAAAAATTAGGGCTATTGGACTGTATATGTATATGAAATTTAATTGAAACCCAACACAAATGAAGGGATAAATGTACCCAAAATAACAGTGTTAATATAGTCTTACCTATACCAGCAAAACAGTCAACCGGATCCTGTCGATGACTCCTTATCCAATGTATAGAGTGATCGAGCTCGACAAACGAACATGGAATGAAGCTGACGTGAAAATCCGTTGTTAAAATTGTCAAATTGTGCACACTCATCCTTGAGGTTTTATTAAATAACCACGCCATTGGTAACATTCTTCCTGTTCGAAAAAAATCGCACAAATAAAAGTATTCTAATAAAAGTTATTCGATGAAATCGAAATCACTGAAACTGTGAATCACAGGAAAAACTGAAATTTTCCGAATTCACGAAAGGAAATAGGTTCAGCAATTATCGGAAGCAGAAGCATTCACGATTAAGTTAATCAATGAACTGAATGAATTATCAAAATGAAACGAATATGTAACATATGATGCGATTCACAGCTGACGAGTGTTTTCCGCACCTACATAAATGATAACTTCATATAGGAATTCCCCAGTATCGAGAAATTAATTCAAAAGCTAGGCACACACGAAAGGGAAATCTGTGAGATCTGATCTGCAGTCCAGATTTGTTACAGTTCTGGACTGCAGATGGAATCACTCCCGCCGATCTGGTCTGTCGGGATCATTGAGATATATGATCCGCGACAGACCAGATCGTCGGTAGCGGTCCCATCCGCAGTCCAGATCTGTAACAAATCTGGACTGCGGATCAGATCTCACAGATTTCCCTTTCGTGTGTGCCTTGCTATTAGGAATCAGAATTTTGACTTTTGAGAATTCAGAACAATTTATTCGAATGTTCACTTGGCGTGAACACAAAAACAAGCATCAGTGAAGTTCATAATCGTCCGTCAATTAACAGTAAAGTAAAGTAATCGAACAGTAATGATTCAGTTGTAATTCAGAATCGTCGGTAATTAAACAGTTTGTAAATCACAACAACACTTTGCCCCCTTGCTATACATTTTCATATAGAAGGTACATCATGAGTCTATCTTGCTATACATTTCCATATAGAAGGTAGAGTTCATAATTGTATACGTAATACTTATATGATGGTTTCGTGCTTGAAAAGTACAGTTTAGTTTTTGTTGAGGGTGCGTTCACATTTCACCACTTCCAAAAAGAAGTTATTGTAAATGAAGATACCTAGAAGATACCTAGATATGTATAGATCCATCACCTTCATTGAGAAATCCTTTTCTATGTTTAGTTATGTAGATCCCTACAATTCTATGAGCTGAGGATAGAAATTGCGAATAGCTTGATGCTTTATGAAGTCTGAGGTGATAACGGGTAACATTGAAACACTTGTGGAAACAAAGGAGTACCTCAATTTTCGAGGAGACCTGTTCTAGTCACATATGTTCTTTCGACTGTTGTCGATAACTGCTAACTAGCTTCCTAACTGACTAAGCAATAATTGTCTGGTATACATATTTCTCTCCTACTCATACACCTGCCCAATGGGTCCATGGACTTGCGCTTCCCAAACATTCTAGTCCCTTTCCTTCCTGAAAGTGACCGATTTTCTTCGAAGGTTTCTGGTTAATACAATTTGGGAATTCTCCAGAACAATAATTCATTGAAAAGAAACAGGTATTGTCTCGGAGAAAAGTATGAAATGAGAGCAACAGGCGCAGGGATGGACATCAATGTTTAATTCACAAGATCCAACAGAACAACACTATGCCAGTGTCATCAAGAACCATGACAGATCCACAAAATATCTCAAAAATGAACTGACAGCGGACCCGGAGCGATCCTTGAATAATTCCACACCTACCCCATGAAATTTAAATGACGACCATTTCCAAATTCATAGATCTTAGCCTGAGGTATCCGAGTCTTCCTCTACATCACGTAAAGTAAACATTACAGAACCCGTATTACATTTCAAAATATCACACGTAGGCAACCCTTCCCGGAAGCTACGCCTGTTCTAACCGTTAATCTGCCGGTCTCATCTAATATTTTCTGGGTCGCATCAATATTTCAGAGGGAATATGTTTGCAGCGTGACTGCGCGACCTTACCCCTTTCGCAGACGAACGGCCCACGTGGGACGAGGGCCACGGTCTCCGAACTCCCGCGGTCTAGATCCGACCCGATTTGCATTTATGAATAGAAGGCGGGGGAGATAAAAATAGATGATGGGATTAATTCGATGCAATGCACTTCTCCTGTTCCGCGAACTGAGAGTTGGGGGAAAATTGACACCTACACGGTTGTTCGAGGAGCCTGCTGACTGGGGGGCCCGAGCGCGGTTCACGGATTCGCAGAAATAGTTTGATGTCGATGGCCGGATTCGAGGAAGACTGCAGTCTGCAGATCTGCAGTCTGCAGACTGCAGACTGCAGTCTTGAGGTTGTTTCCTGTCGATTGACTGGATGATCTGTCTGGAGGGGAATTGAAAAGTGTGGAGGACTGGCATTCTGATGGTTTCACACAACGAAAATTATTACGGAATTGGAGTTATAGGTTCAGGGTGCGTCAGCAAGGCGTCCTGCTAAAATAGCGCCTAAAATATACCGTGTCGAAAGAAACGTATACAGGGTGAGTCTTTGACTTGTACATATATTTAACTGAAGATTCTCGAGGTCAAAAGAAACCTTTTTTTCATTTTCCATTTTCCCGAATTCGCCTCTGTTAAAAAGATATAGCCATTTGAAAGAAAAATTGGACTGACTACGCCTCTGAAATGATCTTCTGGAATTGATACAAAGTTCATATTTCTCGATAGAAATTGAGTTTATACATTTGAGGAATACTCAAGTACTAACCTTATTGGAATAAAAATGTTGCAAACACGATAATTTCAACAAAAACAGTTAGTTTCATCGGATTATATCTGCAACTGAAAAGCCACATTTCTCACACCAAAATAAGTTCCTTCTTCGATTTTTCTGCAGATGAGTTTGTAAACACTAATAACTTGTTCATATTTTCTACGAAATTCCCAAACAATATCATGATAAAAGACTTATCATTTAGATCATCAGAATTTATTATCAACCCTAGAACCACAACGTGGCGTCCTATGCGACCGCGCAGATCTAAAAATGCACACTACGATCTCGCTAAACATAGCAGATGATTGTGCCTCTCAGTACCTTTCCAGTTAGTAGTTTGCAAAACGTAGGCGAGACAGTGGATTTGTGGATTTCATAAGGAAATATTTATTAGGTGAAATTGCCGATTCGGTCGTATACGACGCCACGTTGTAGTTTATGTCAAAAATGCATCGCCTTGGCATTTGCATAGACTGCATTTTTTTTTACTCCAGGATTGTTATTAGACTTTGTTTAATAACGTGTTGTTCAGAGAACTATGTTTTTTTTAATTGCGTTTTGTTTTGAATATATTTAAGTTTGATATGAATTTATCATTGATAAAATCACAGGTTTATACTATTTTTGTTATATTTTATGGAATGTTGTCAAAAGCTGTTCTTTTTGAAAAAAATTGCAATGAACAATAAGAATATTATCCAGAACTATGATTATAATTCACCTCAAAATACATAGAGTGTAGGTATACAGCTTTTCATTGTGGAGTCGTATGCGACGCCACGTTGTGGTGAATGTAACACAAATTCCACGTTGTGGTTCTAGGGTTAAACAACCTAACCTAATCTATTTTGTATCCATTCTGTGAATGTTTGCACAGAAATTTTGAGAAGATATTGTCAGCTTGCTGATATTTTCATTGAGGTTGAAGATTTGTTACGAACCATAGAATAAATCACGATACACTTGTGTACCGTAGTATAAATATCTATGAATTCTGCCGTTTCAATCATAAATCGAGTTTGCCGCCAAATTTTACCACGCATGCGTTGAGCGAAAACCGAAAGATTGGTTATGTGGAGGCCAACTATAAACAATAACAAACCAGGGTCTCTGAACAAACAGTAAACATTATGTGAAGTTCTGAATACATTCAGTTAATTACTGCTCTAATGTGATACATTATGTGAAGTGAATTAATTTAATCTCAACCGTGTCGAGTTTATAAAATTCCAGGAGGATATTGTTTAGATAGGAACATCGCCACAGATTATAAGGTATCATTTTAGTTTTCATTAATTTCAATTCAATAGGTAGTTTGTATCGAGATTCATCATTCATATCAGAATTTTGTATATCATCGACATTTAACTTCAATATGGACCGGTAACTATGAATTTTCAAAAGAAACTGTGCGTGTTAAATCCACCTTGGTGTTCAATTTTATTTCCCACTGTTGTGGGATTGTATTATAAAAATATCTCGAAAAGGTGATAAATATTGTGACAACATTGTAAACTCGTTTAAAGACTAGAAAAGGAATAATATTCGATGATATTTAATTCAGAGACGCATTCAGATTATTCTTGAAATTAATTGATTTTTTCGTCAAATTTCTCCAGGTAAAATTGGAAATAACTCGAAAACGACGCGTTTTATTGTAAAAAAATAGGAATACTTTTAGTTTCTTAAATGATTGATTCTTTCGAAAATATGAACCGTTAATCTTTTTGAAGTAGTTTTATGGTGTTCAAGCGTGTATTGATGAGTCGACTACCCTGTAACTTTTATACTTGTAGAGATATTGAATATGTTTTGATTGAGGAATATGCACCATGAGTAGAGTAAAAACTCAACCAAAATCAAAATCAATTCATTCGAAATAACGATTCCGAAGATATACAGGGTGAGTCTTTGACTTGTACATATATTTTAACTGTAGATTCCTCTCATCAAACGAAACACTTTTTTCCCATACCATTTTTCAAAATTCGGTTTGGTTTGGGAGATACAGGGTGTCGAAAATCCACGAAAAAAACACTTTGCTGTTCATATCTTCGGAACCGTTATTTCAAATGAACTGAATTTTGGTTGATTCTTTACTCTATTCATTGTGCATATTCCTCAATCGAAACTTATTCAATATCTCTCCTAGTTCGAAAGTTACAGGGTGGTCGACTCATAAATTCATGCAAAAACACTATCAAATCACTTGAAAAGGATAAACGGTTCATATTTTCGAAAGAATCAACCATTTTAGAGAATAAAAGTATTCTTATTTTTTTTCAATAAAACGCGTCGTTTTCGAGTTATTCCTAAATGTATACGAAGAAATTTGAGGAAAAAACCATGAATTTCATAAAAAATCTGAATGCTTCCCTGAATTAAATATCATCGAATATTGTTTCTTCTCTGGTCTCTTAACAAATTAACAATGTTGTCAATGTTTATCAACTGAATTCCGAGAAGCATGAAATTACACAGTTTATAAGCAAGTTTCTATTAAAAATTTATTGATACCAGTCCTTCAGGAAAATATCTATCTTCTTAACAATATCCTCTTGGAATTTTTAATCGACCCTACACGGTTTTCACATCACATATCACAAGCATCACCTCACACCTGTTTGCTTTATTCTCTGCGAGTAAATAAATGAATGAATTGAATCCATGTAGAAAGGTTATCGCGTTTAAGCGTCGTTCATTTTATCACAGACTGGCTGGCCTGTGATAGTGTGATGAGACACAGAACAACGGCTTGTCTTGCGTGGCGGCTACATCGCAGCCGGCAGCGCACCACGACTGAAATTCAGATCGGCGAGAATCAGAACTACTCGTTTGGCATTTCCAAAGAGCAATGCGTAGAAGCCTTTAGCGAAAAGTAAACAAAACTAGTTCTTCCGTTGACGATAGGGGACGTTCTGCTTTCTTGAGTTCGCCTATACCATTTTTTACTGAGAAAATCAACACAATCTGGCATCGTCTTCTCTAGAATTCTGTGATCACTATCATAGAGGAGATGGATTAGGTTAGGTCATTGACCTCGAATCAGATGACTGATTAATGGAGTTAGGATAGGTTAGTGAGAAACTTATTTTTATAAGATAGTTTTAGGGTATCGAGGCAAATATGAACAAATTATTAATGTTTACAAACTAATCTTCAGGATAATCGAAGAAGGAAATTATTTTGGTGTGAGAAATATGGCATTTCAATTGCAGAAATGATGGAACAAAACTTAGCGTTTTTGTTAGGAAATATCGTGTTTGTAACATTCTTATTCGAATAAGGTTAGTGCTTGAGTATTTTCTAAATGTATCACCCAGAATATCTAATAATCACATCAATTTCAATTGAAAAATATGAACTTTGAGGTGTTTGTAGAGAATAATATCAGGGACGCATTTAGCACAATTTTTTTTTTCAAATGGCTATATCTCTTTAACCGAGCCGAATTCGGAAAAATGGAAAATGAAAAAAAGGTTTCTTTAGGCCTCAAGAATCTACAGTTAAAATATATGTACAAGTCAAAGACTCACCCTGTATACAGAAAAGTGTTTTTTCATGGATTTTCGACACCCTGTATCTTCGAAACCAAACCGAATTTTAAAAAATGGTATAGGAAAAAAGTGTTTCGTTTGATGAGAGGAATCTACAGTTAAAATAAATGTTCAAGTCAAAGACTCACCCTGTATAATACGGTTGTAAGGTTGACAAAAATCTACTAACTAGAAATATTTTTACATATACATGGTGCGTCGAAAAAAGTAATGGAAAAATAGATAATTTTTTCAAATGTAACACCCAGTTTTTCATGGCATAATTCTTTCTAGGGCAACAAGAGCTTTACACTCATACCTCATTTTTGATCACGGCGTTGCCTAATAATTCGTGTTTTTAGGATATTTTTAGTGTTTCAAGGGGTCAATCAATCTAGATGAACGAAATTTTTACAGAAATTAGCTAAAGGTATCAGCTGTCTAATCGGAATTTACGAATTCACTCGAATTAAATATGCGATAACTCGATTTTTTCAAATGTTTACCTTTTTTACAGAGTATGTCCCATACCTGAACCGCTCTTTCTTGAGATATTTGACATTCTTCAAAAAAACGATTACTTCGTAAGAAAGGTGGACATTTGAAAAACGAATTCCATGAAAGAGTTAAATACAGAGTGTTTCATTTGAAAAAATCGAGTTATCGCATATTAAATTTGAAATTTCAGTGGATATTTTAAAATAAGCCACCCGTATAGTTCCAGCAGATTCACTGAAATAAGTTCTGGCCTACACATAATTAATTTCAATCGCATCGACGTATACCGAACCAAGAGTGCGAAAGATTTTCCAGAGAGAGATTCCGATCACACAAGGATTAACACCCTTTCCATATTCGTGATTAATACAGAACTTTATCATTAATTAGAGGAAACCGGACTCGAAACACAGACAAGAGATAACTCAGGACCAGTATCTCATTTGTACGTGATTTCTAATTCAGAACCTCATCAAATGAAACCGAATGGGCGAAAGATCCAGTTGCAAAGCTCCAGTCGAGGTGGCATCGAAGCTTTGATCAAGGAGATGGAAGGGCTGTTCTGTCTGTTTATAGACTCACACGCCATGTGTCTACTTGATCCATACTCGCATTTCCAACAGATAATGATCGACGTATTCTGTCGCGAAATTTTCTCGAGCAGACTGAAGAAAATGCCGGCGTTTCTGGTGAATGAGGAGATGTAACGATGTTGTTCAGGAAATGAAAGGGATATTTGATTCCGCGTGAATAACTGACGTCATAAAAGGCTCGTTTAATAATATACCATTACTCCCTTCGATCCTGGAGGTCTCATTCGGGAAAAAAGTTTATAATAATCCAATAAAACATAAATTCATTAGAACAACATCAGTTTTCGTTGAATTCATAGCATCAAGTTCATATACTCCAAGTTCAGAAAGATAAACACACAGTACGTTCCTTTCGGGTTTGATACGACGAAAGGAAACATAGGCACCCTAGGGAAATGAATACAAATACAGCTCAGAGATTTTGTTAACTGAGAAATGTTATTATTGTTCAGCTGAGGAAGGTAGAAACGAATTAGATTGCTAGGAATAAACATTTGTTGTGTTTGTGTGTTTATCCTACGATGTAGGTGTTCAGAAAGTTTCGATTCGTGAAGTGTAATAGTTGCATTATAATGTTGAAGTTGAAGATGTAGTAATTTTTAGGCTCCTCATACAGAGTCATCTTTGAATACATCAACCAGTGATTTTTGCGAACAGTAGGGGAGAGTTCCTTTGAATTGGACAGCCCATGAACCGGACACTATAGTTTTCTACTACACCCGATAGTAATTGAGCATACTTTACGTAAATACCATTTTCGCAACATTGAGCCACGTCTCTTGGAAAATGGCTGAATCTGTGGCTCGCGTCTTGTGGACGAGGCATGCACTGAAAAATCCGTTGCCGGTAAAGTAAATACAGGGTGGGGCAGAAGAACCTATCCGATTTCAAATCCCTTTTTCTCAGAAGAGAGAGCAGGTAGAGTAGTGGGGTAAAAACCGTTAGAAAGCTGGTTTTATGCCATTTGTCAGTAGTCAACATGCCTTGGTCTGGTGAACATCGTGCTTTTGTTATTGAGCGGTTTATCGAATGCGGCGGTTCGATAATTGCTACACAACGTGCTTTTCGAATTCATTTCGGACTCGGGCGTCATGATCCTGTTCCACATCACGCTACGATTAAAGTGTGGGTGTCAAATTTTAGACAGACGAGTTCAGCATTGAAAAAGAAGTCGCCTGGACGTCCCAGGACAGCAACAGGACCTGAAAACGTGGCCAATGTGAGAGCCGCGATTGAACGTTCCCCGCGTCGTTCGGCGCGAAAACATTCGCTCGCTTTGGGGATTTCCAACCGCAGTATTCGGCGAATTTTGCACCGGGACCTCAAAATGCATCCCTACAAAATGGTTGTTGCACAGAAATTAAGTGAAAGGGATTTTGAAACCCGTACGAACCTGTGTCGCGATCTCCGAGAACTGCCAAACGACGATGTTGTGCTCTTCACGGACGAAGCCCATTTTCACCTTTGTGGCGCCGTAAACAGGCAGAATTTTCGATATTGGAGTGACGAAAATCCTCGGGAAATCCATCAGGAACCCCTCCATAGCCCAAAAGTGACTGTGTGGTGTGCTCTTTCCCGCCTAGGCGTCTGGGGGCCCTACTTTTTTGAAGAAAATGGGCAAACCCTAACGGTCAACAGCGAGCGCTATTGTTTCATGCTGGAAAATTTTCTAAGACCCAAAATGGAAGAAAATGGCGGGGAAAATGTGTGGTTTCAACAGGATGGTGCAACCGCCCACACATCGCGACGATCAATGGACATTCTCAGGGAACTGTTTCCCGGTCGCCTCATTTCTCTGAGAGGTGATGTTGGCTGGCCGCCGCGCTCACCGGATCTCACTCCATGTGACTTCTTCCTTTGGGGTTACCTCAAATCGAAGGTTTACCAGCATCGATCAAGGACCCTTCTTGCTTTACGAAGGGAAATTGCTCGGGCAATTGAAGAAATTCCTGTGGAAATGACGGTGAAAGTCATGGAAAGCTACCGCGAGCGCCTAAATAAGTGTATCCGCTCCCAAGGACGACATTTGAGTGATGTGCTTTTCAAAACTTAAATTTAAAAATGGCATAAAATTTGCGATATGTTAATAAAAAAAATTTTTTGACAAGCTGAGTGGTTTTAATTTTATAACGTTTTGAAATCGGATAGGTTTTTCTGCCCCACCCTGTATGTACGTACATTTGCGAAGTGAATAGCTACGTTTCTAGTGACGATAAGTTGCCGATTTTTTCATATAAACATCAAGTGATTATCCCTTATCAGACAGATATATTAAATCATTGATATAACGATTTGTAGAAATTATATTTTCAGGTTTTTTATAAAAACCACAAATCCCATGAATCGGACATAGAAAAATGACTGGAAATTGATGTCCAGTTCATGGGCTGCAATGTTTCCGATTCGAGGGAGATTTGAAAATATGTTATGTAATTCAATAATTAACATGGAAAATACTGTATGTTTTCTCTGTTTGGTACTACTGAATGATTTTAACTATTCTCCTAGAACTTTATGACAGTATTCTATTGTTTTTGTACCATTGTCCACTTCATGGGAATAACTGTCCATAACAAGGGCAACATCCCATGAAATGACATTTTATAAAACAAAGTAAGACTTATTTTTTCGAGTGACTAGCTTTTCTTTTTCTAGCTTTTTCTGAAAAAGTGAATCCACAAATCTTATGCTCATATTATGACGGTACAATTTGAAACTTTTCCATTTGAAATAATATTTCACAACGAAAATAATGAAATTGTCCGTTTCAAGGGAACTCTCCCCTAAACATTACTACGATTCTTTTCTACGGCATATATGTTAGTAGTTCAGGTTCCTCAAGTTTTGATGGATGTTTGAATTGTCTGCAGCTGTTGTGGCAAATCCCTGTTGTGCTGCGTCTAGTTGCACTAGTCTAAGTTGAAATGTCTGTGACAACTTGAATTATCTTTTTTCTGTGAGTAATTCCTTTGAAAGAAGATTTTTTATCAAATGAAGGGTGTTTCAATTTTTTTTAGAATGAATAAAACACATAATGTGCACACTTTTTTAAAAACTTCTTATTGGTAATTGAAGTATCAGTTATGACATTTATGTACGAAAAATGATATCTGCCGAATGACCTCCTCTTGCAGCTCTACAGACGTCCACTTTTGTTCAATTCTCAATGACATTGTGACACAATTGGGGCTCTATCTCATTGATGACTCAAATAATTTCATTCTTCAGGAATCGATTGTGGATTATTCTTATGGACCTGGCTTTTCACATGATATTGGTGGCCAATTGACATCGACGTTTCTGGAGAGTAGTCGTCCAGGAAATTTTTGTCTTAATAAATCAATTGTGTCATTTGCAAAGTGTGGTGTTGCGCCATCCTGCTGAAACCAAATGTCCTGTAGATCAATATTCATGGATTCAGTCCACAAAAATTCGATTATCATTCGAAGGTATCGATCACAGTGGACAGTTGCAGCTTCACCAGCAGCATTTTCAAAGAGGTAAGGTTCAAATTCACCACCTGAACATAATACACACCAAACAGTGACTCGTTTAGGATGTGTAGGTTTCTCATGAATGATTCGTGGAGTTTTCTCGCCTCAGATACGACAATTTTGTTCATTAACATAGCCACCAAGTTCAAAATGTGCCTCATCGAAAAAAATGATTTTTTGAGAAAAATCAGCTGGTTGTTCATTGATGAAATTGTCAAATGATCTATACTCCATTCACAATTATAGAATCACAGCTCTGGCCTTGGAAATTTCGAAGTTATGAAGTTTTTCAAAATATTTTTATGTTCCAAGTCAACACTATGTTGCCCTTCCTACATTCTTAGCGTATTTCTCAGAATGTGAATGAATTGGAAAAGATGTGATGGACGAAAATAATTAACGTTTATATGAATTGATAGAAAGGATTCCTTTTCTAGTTATTTGCATGAAAAGTACAAGAGATCACTGTTGAAATATATTATTTTTCGCCATGAAAGAAAAATGCATTGCTTTCACATAATTTTCATATGCATGCTTGTGAAGATTTAATGTTTATTATTCTCTTGAACTGAAAGTTCAAGACTTGACGATATTTTATTTATTTGATCTTATGAACAAGGAGTAAAATATTCTGATTGTATAGTAATTGATTGATTTAAAAAATATTCATACATTACTACCACAGTAGGTTTGTACAAATAAAATGTAATATAGGTCAAACATATGCTTCACATTCATCATTCACCTGTTCTAAAATAAGACACTCCTGGAATATGGAAAGATCCGATGTATTCTGGTTCAATATAGCCTATTTCTACTTTCGGCAAACAAATGAAAGCTCCAGTGACACGTTTTTCAATTCATCGGAATCTGAATTCACCTACTGTGGAATGCAATATAGTCATATTTCTTCTTTGTTTCAGCTTTTTCGATGTGTTTTTTTCTGAAACGTGAAAACGATCAACAATAATCATTTAGAGACCGATGATGGCCATCCAGAACCCGTTTACTTACGAAAATCGTGCAATTTCATTCTGCAAGTTCTTTCCTCATAATTCCTCGAAAATCCTACCTGAACCATATTTTTCGGTCGCTTTCGTTAGGAGATCGTATAAGAAAGCCTTTTTTGTCCATTTACACATTCCAAATGAATTTTGAGCACCAAAAACGATACCGAAACTAACCAAACTTCTGGGGGACCGGAATTTCGTTTGAAATCTTTCTAAACGGCCAGATACCTAAAAAAAACTTCGTTATCAAGTGTAAAAAGTTCGATTAGTAACTACTTACTTTCGCTTTATATATGCTTATAAATCGATTTTTGGTCCAATTCAAATTTGGCGTTCATACTCCCGCCAAAAGTCGTGAAAGGAAAAAATGACACTTGCACGAAACATCTTCTGGACGACGAAGAACGGAAAAATTAGCGATTCTCTATCGATATTTCGTCCCAAAATCGCCGATCGATTCGAACTAACAAAATGTGGAAAATCTTTGATACTCTTACTTTGATGTAAACAGAAAAACTGGCATCGTCGTTTTGTCATTAACAATATTCTATGTACGCGCACAGATTTTTTATCAGGTGCACCAATTCCTGAAAACGAAACCATGGCCAGAGTTGTGATTTTATAATTGGGAAGGGAGTGTAGTTTCTGTGTTATTTGAACCGTATATGCTTTCAGAGCTAAATCCTTGTGTAAAATACGCCATGTAGTGACCAACTAAGTCGTACTTGTTGTGAACGTCGTCTAATGGACATTTTATGGTCTTCAGCAACAGTTTCACGAACCAAAACCATATCTTCTTGTGAACGACCGCTACGACAGCATTTTTCACTCTTTTGGTCTTCCACCGAACCGTGCTCATTACACTTCTTAAATGTTAAAATACCCAGAAAAATTCAGTGCGCTATCTATATTTCCTTTATTCTTAAAAAAAACCGCGAAATTTGAAACACCCTTCATAATGCAGTTATAATGCAGAATGCAGTTGAAATATTGAACTCATTTTCGGAACATAGATTGTTTATTGCTTGAGAAACCTAGGGGGGCTAAACTTTTGACGATGTGTGTAGTTAGGATCAATGCGGCAAAATGTTGTCGAGGTCAAAAGGTGCGTTTTTCTCGTGTTTCCGAAGAGGTTCATCATTCTCGTATAGAGTTCATCACCTCCCTATCTCTTTATGAAGACAGCAGAAATGAAATGTGTATTTCGATACCAAAACTCCACGTTTACAACCCGTCACAAAAATGATCCGTCGCATCTGGAATAAAAATAGCGAAATGAGGACTCCGTTCGGCAGTAGATCATCGCCTTCGTACAGTCCCATAAATACCTCTACTCCGGGCCGTAAAATCGCAGCGCGCCCGGAATATTGTGTCGGGGCTGCCGGAATCGATACGTTATATCCATAAATACCTAAGATTGTTTTCCGTGGCCAGAATGTCTCTCGAAAATACAATTACCGCCGGAATTACCGCAATAATGGTCTACAACATACTCGAGCTTGATGCAGTAAACTTTACGCTGCTATCCGCGAATACGTCGTAGATAATCCGGAATACTCCGGGATTATTCGGCAACTGCGATATATTGCACGGTTTATTGTCTTCGGCTGCTACTTTCGGTGGCATTATCACTAAGATATGTCGGGGTTTATCTCTTTGCTATATCGCTGAGTGTCCTTCCCTATTCTTCATACGTGAGGACTGGATTTTAAGGCTGAGATTATGAGAGCAGGTGAAGAATGTATAGCAAATTGAATTGTTCGAGACCTTCCTGAGATTAGAGGAGTAATTTTCCAGAAAAGCCTCAATTTTCAAAGATGATCATGCTTATCTGAGTGAAAAACTAATTAAATTGTTCGATCCATCACACCCATGAAGACTTAATCAAGCTACAGCATTCTTGAAAATGCGGCTCCTGTTGAACCAAGAGTTGAAGAATACCTGGTGCGAAGACGTCCATACAAGAACATAATTTATCTATGATGCATTATGGCATTTTTTATTCAAGAAATAATTTTTTGATTGTTATGAAATATTTGATCAAGATCTTTGAAATCAGATTTCAATTGGAACTTGTGCGAACGTCACACTCTCAGTTTTGTTTTTCGAATTCTCCAAACATCTCAAAAACAGATTTTTTCCCTTGTTATACGCAAACAAACGTATACTCCATTCAATTTTATGATGTATCTCGGTTGGCCATGATATTCTGACACAGAGGTCATAGTAATTACGTATTTATCGAAATAATTCCAAAGACCTGGCGAATGTTGAAGAAACCTTTTTCTCTGAAAATACTGGGAATATTTCACGTTTACAGGATGTCCCACGGTCGAGTGCCTTTTAGACATTTCTGGAGAACTGGCTGGACTTATTTGAAATCCGAAAATTGGTATTATGATATTGTTCGAAATTCTCTACAGACCGAAAATATTTTTGGAGCTTGAGTACTTCCGGTTATACCAGGAGTTGAAATGAATTGGTTCAAAAAAAAATTTTTTCAATATTTTCGTTTCTGATATGATTAAGTATTCAATGCTGAATACATTTCTGTTGGAACCATTGTATTCATTCGAATAGTTTTCAAAATATCGAAAAATAACCTGAAAAAATGTCGCATATTCATAGTCAATGTTATGTTCTTTATTCTTATTCTGAACATTCTTATTGTAAACCGTTCTCACAACGTCAAAGTAGAAGAATATAGAAAGGTCATGCATCTTTTGAATTTCATAAATATCATCACAGGATGTTTCAAATTTTGTGTTGAAAACTGTGATCGAAAATTGGCCATAACTTCTGTTTTTCAAAAGGACGCTATTTTTTATGATTGCGTTGGATTCTGCGAAGAAAAATAGTGATAGCCCTTTCAGAAATGTATTCAGCATTGAATACTTAATCATACCAGAAACAAAAATATTGAAAAAAATATTTTTTGAACAATTTTATTTCCACTCCTGGTATAACCGGAAGTGCTCAAGCTCCAAAAATATTTTCGGTCTGTAGAGAATTTCGAACAATATCATAATACCAATTTCCGGATATCAAATATGTCCAGTTCTCATGAAACGTCTAATAGGCACTCGACCGTGAGACACCCTGTATAAACATGGTTGGAAGATTCAATTATGCTATTTTCTTGTACGGAAATCAAGAATCTGAAAAATAATGGACAGAATAGTCCGTTACTTTGTAATAGTTCATTCAAAAGAGGAATGAAGGTACCTACTCGAATAACCCGACAGAAAAACTTCTAAACGAACAACGGACCAATGGAATTCCGCACTCCTCAAAATTCTCAAGAAATAAGCCTTCAGAAGGCATTTAAATATTAAATTTTTTTGCACTAATTGAAATACTCCAGTAGGAAAATGTAGTAGTGCTACGAAACATGTGTCACGATTGAACCTTAAAAGAACTAACTCCATTTCCAAAATTTGAAAAGAGTAAATAGAAATTATCATTGGCAACGAGAATTATTGGACATCTCACGAATACCACCCTGCGTCTGTCCTGAGTGGAAAAAACTTGATGTACCTAAATATGAGAATAGGGATGTTGACTATTTTTTGGAAATGATTTTAATTTGAATATAAGCCGTATACAAACACGAAAAAAATATTTTCATGGAAAAAATATAGAAAATACCAATAAAAAATGCGTAAATAAAAATAGTTTCCAAAATTCCCGCTGAAACGAAGTGATTATGATGACGTCACCATACGGTAAACAGACTTCGCCGTCTGTCAAAGCGAACAGGGGCCCTATTCTTGACATCATTCGCAACTCTGCGTATACGCAGGTCTGCGACGGGTCAATTTGCGAATACTTCGTAAAAATGCGATTCTTGGCAACCCTTCGCAAAGTCGTTCGAACTTTATCATTCGCATGTTCGAATGATCTTGGCAACAGCGCAATTTCTGAAGAAAACCTACCTGACTCTACGGTCAGCGAAGAAATCAGCTGTTGATGGGATAAACAAACCCTTGTTAAAGAGGTTGATAATATTTAAAAGTCAGGTAGGTGCATTTTGATGAAACTTTGCGATAAAAAATAGCGTTTTAAGACGAGTTTATTCAAAAAATTGTGAGTATTGGTTCTTTGAGAATAATGTGATGTGATTGAATGTTCTACAAAGTTGTTAGAAGATTACCAGTTTGAATGTATTGTACAATCACACATGACTTGATTAAATTAATTTTTTACAAACGAGTATATTTCTCCCAATGTCTATCTGGTAACTCCCGGAAGCAAAAAACTGACAAGCTACCAAACCTATGGAATAAATACACTAACTTACTCTTCTTGTTATGCTCAAATCTGTAGCCGCAAGTAGGGAGTTGAGAGTATCAATAAAATTTTGATTTTAATGATGCGTGATCGATTATTACAATATGACTCGAATCCCCTCATGAAATGTTGTCCAATTATAGATGTAAATTTATAAAATAAACTTCAATTCTATTCGAACTTACGCTTACTGTCATTCGTATACCTGTCTGCGAACGGCAATGACCACTCGTTGCAAAAAGCGTATAATCGCACAGGCTCCGAACGCTCAAGGATACCCAGACAAGGTATCATTCGCAAAATCCCAGGTAGTTCATGAGATGCGCACGAATCTGAATTTTGCGATTGCTCAAGAATAGCACCCAAGATCTTGTGTAATTTCTTGCGAACAAATCGTTTGCGTAATAACAAATAATCGTGGAATAGTTCGCTGGTGATACGTTTTACTCTCTCCTGTTCTTCGTAAGTTATTACTCGTGATGACATTAAGGTTATAGGTTAGCTTGTTCATAACAGTGACGTCACGTATTCTCATTCGTGTTTGCAGTCACGTGATAAACGGTTATAGATTACACATTTCAAATCGATTATATTTAATTCAATGAGAGTAATTATATCACTAAAATATCGTTTTAGTATTTCAAAAACTACCTTCAATGTGGAAAACCTCAATTTATATGAATTTGTAACATGTGTCAACATCCCCATTATTTGACATCTCACGAGTACCAACTTGCGTCAGTTTTGAGTGAAAAAACATGATGAACCTATATCTTGGCCAACCGAGATACTTTATTACTTTATAAAAGTGAATGGAGTACCTATAAATATTCATTCTGAACATCGTTACAAATTGGCGGAGGATCCAGTGCGTATTGAAATGTTTTTCGTTTTCACGCTCTACAGTACGAACGGCTTGATGGATTACAACAAATGTGTCGCCATTAGATTGGTATGAATTATGGTGACATAGGCCATGTTTTTTCCCACAGAAACTTCATTAAGTATGAAAATATCCCTATAAACTTAATCTATACAGTGTGTCTGGGCATGACTTAGCGATAATTTAAGGGCATCAAATTTACTTAATTTCATCGATTGAAACATCCACATTGGGGTTCACCCCCCTCTTTTCGAAATATCCGCCATTTTGAATTAATTCTTTTATTTAAGTTGACCCTTTCAAATGATATCGATTTCTTTGGACATGAAGGTCCAACAGATGTAAGAAAAATGTTTTTTGAAAGATTATACTACCATCTTTCATTGAAGTAGAACAATATGGAAACATTTGACCCATGTCTCAAAAAAATAAAGAAAAAATTATAAAAAATCATAAAGTTTACTGAATTTTTCAGTGAATTAGCAATAGTACAAAAATTTGGACATGGAAGTATAATTTTTTTTCAATGAACTAACACGCAAGGTCATCAGCTATAAAACAACACCCACATCATTTTTGTAAGTTACATAATTTGAGAGTTATTGCTGTTTGAATATGACCCTTATGAAAATTGATAAAATAAAATATAAATAATAAAAATTTTTATTTAATTTTATTAATTTTCATAAGGGTCATGTTCAAACAGCAATAACAATATGTGATTTACAGATTTACATTTCATCACGAAGCTTATCGGACTTATTCACCAATAAAGGCTTCAGAGAATTATTCAAGTCCAAGACCCACCCTGTATATCCGAAACACCTACAGTTTCCTGAATTCAGGGAGGATAATTTTCATCAATTTAAACCAGCTTTCTGATGGCTGATGACTGGTAGGCTCATCAAGCCGTCGGCGCTTTCATGTCGAATATCAAAGTAGTGGGCTTAAATCTCTGCCCTAATTCCAGAAACCCCAAGTCTCACACTTGAGCGATTCTTGTTGGTGCGATCCTCGCTGGTCAAACAGACTACTGTGATGACGGCTACGGGTTTGAGTTAAATCGGACCGTCGTGTAATTGAATACCCTCTATTCCAGCTTTATTTATCAACTAATTAAGTGAAACCTAACAGTCTGAAACGATTCGAGCTACTCGAGCAGTTTCCGCAGTACACAAACTGATGACCCTTATGTATTAACTGCCAGACGTCGATATAAGTCTCTTGCAGAAAATACCATTTGTGTTTATTGTCATCTACAAGTGGAGCATATGTCCAAAATGTGCCGGGAAATAGTTGTTCGAAATACCTCTGTTTTTAATGGGCCGGTTATTTTTTGTGTTTTGGTATGAACGAATTCCAAATAACAATGTCTTATGAAATTTGCAAATTCGACAGATGTAAAAAGAATTGCTCAGATTCTTGAATGCAAAGCACATGTTGAATCTACTCACAAGATTTTCAGCGACCCATTTTTCGATCAATCATGAGTATCGATGAATTTCATCCAACAGAACAAAGCGCAATTCAATATGTTGACTTCAATTTGATATTATCTTTTATCACTGTGTTGACAAAGTACAGAGGCTTGCACGGAGCTATGGGTACGGGCAATTGTGATCATTACAGATCTCACACCTCTACATCTAGAGATTGAGAGGGTAGCCCATGAGGCCATCAATATCTAAGAAAGGAAACGAGAGAATCAAGAGTCAGGGAGTTTGGTCCTCTCTGAACCACCACATCCCATCTGTGAATCTTCCTAATAATGATCTAGTGATCAAGAGAGTAAGCAGTGAGAGTATTTGGGACCAAGTGCACATTATCGTTAGACGGTTAGGCTCCTACTCGATGCAGGAATACTTGGAACTGAAAAATGCCTATAGACATAAACCTAAAAAAAACATATCAGAAGTGAAGTATATTTACTGAAAATTTAAAATATTTTTAGACTTATCCAAAGCCTATAATACATTAGACTGAAATGACATGTTAGAAAAATATAATAGTATTACAGGGTGGTCCACCATAAACTGGTCAAACATATAAAGTCGTGTAGTTGACACCGAGAAAGTCATTTTTGCCCTATGACATATACCCTGTTTTCGACGCATAAGCGAGATGCAGGGTGTTTAATGTAAACTTTGAGCAATATTCTGGGTGTCGTAAGTTATGCGTATATTTCAAATAACGGTTTCTTGTCACATCTTAGTATTTTTTAGGGCTCAATTCAATTGTTCTGTAGAATTTGTGAACAAAATTCAATATGGCGGAAAACCTGCAAAGTTGTAATTTTTTTCTCTTGGTTGCCAATTTGGAAAGCATAATCTCAACGTACTCGATTCTCTAAGATTTTCCGTGAAAAAATTGTTTCTTAATTCGAACTCAACTTTTTTTTTAATTTTTCATGATTGAACTATCTTTAATTCTGAATACTTGGGTGAAAACAGAATGAAAAAATATCAATTGGTTTCCTTTTTGTAACCTTGCGAAGATTACGCTCGGTGTACTTTCCTAATTTTTATTTGAGGAACTGGAGGCCGTACGGAGGTCAAAATTGTGCAGATGGGCTACCATGAGGACTCGGATAAATATGTAAAATTATAAACCAAAAATTTTTTTTCAAAAAGTGGTAGGAATCGAACTCTAAGAGTATGAATCAGATTAATTCCAATTTCCAATCTCCGTTATCAAAGCAACACAGGTTAATCGAGAGTGTGAAGTTCGAATCTGACCAAAATTTTTTGAAAAAAAAAAAAAAAATATTTTTTTAATTCTTTTTTTATTTTTTGGATTTTTTTTATAGAATCATATTTCTATTTGGGTCATTCTGGCAGTCCAGCAGCACAATTTTGGCATTCGTACAGCCCTCAGTTTCCCAACTTGAAACTATGAAAGTACTCCGAGCGAAAGATTTTTTTGGTTTATAATTTTACATATTTATCCGAGTCCTCATGGTAGCCCATCTGCACAATTTTGACCTCCGTACGGCCTCCAGTTCCTCAAATAAAAATTAGGAAAGTACACCGAGCGTAATCTTTGGAAGGCTACAAAAAGGAAACCAATTGATATTTTTTTATTCTGTTTTCACCCAAGTATTCAAAATTAAAGATTGTTCAACCATGAGAAAATCCAAAAATTTCGGGCAGAATTTCCTTTCCACTGAAGACATGTAAAAAAAAAGTTGAGTTCGAATTTGGAAAAAAATTTTCACGGAAAATCTTAGAAAATCGAGTACGTTGAGTTTATGGTCTCCAAATTGGCAACCGGGAAGAAAAAATTCTAACTCTGCAGGTTTTCCGCCATTTGGAATTTTTTTTGCAAAATTCCACACCACAATTGAATTGAGCCCTCAAAAATACTGAGATGTGACCAGAAATCGTTCTTTCGAATATCACGCATAACTCATCGCAGTTCACAAAATATTGCTCAAAGTAGAGATTAAACACCCTGTATCTCGCTTATGCGTCGAGAACGGGTTATATGTCATAGGGCCGATCGGTATCATCTACACGGCTGTATATTTTTGTCAAGTTTATGGTGAAACACCCTGTATTATAGAAAATGCTATGGCATGGCTAGATGCCAGAAAGTTGATATAATATAGAATGGTGTGAGAGGGAAATAACAGCGAAAATAGAAAACACGGTGGGTGTACCACAGGGCAGTATTCTAGGCCCAACATTATTCATAATCTTTTTCAACGATTTGTGCAAGATCGCACTTAACTCAGATTCAACTATTTCAAGTCTTGCTGATGATACGAATTTGTTGGTAGGGGCAAGAACAATGGCAGATCTGACTTATGAAGTTGGAATTTTTTCAAACAGAGCACAGTCATGATTCATAATAATAATAATAATAATAATAATATTTATTGATTTCAAAAAATATTCATACAAAAAACTAAATAGGATGCATAAATAAAATTGAAACAAGTCAAAATTCTCGAAACAACATTATTTCCCATGGTTCCCCAGATAATCAAGGAATTCCTCTACGCTGTATGGCTCACATTCCAAAATCAATCTAAAAGTCTTTTCTCTGAATTTTCTAAAGTTGCTTGCTGATTGAAGGTGTTTAGGCAATGCTGAAAACAACTTAATAGCCATATAATAAATATTCTTTTCAAACATTGATGTCCTATGCTTGGGCATATAATAAGGTAGAACTCCTCTCATATTGTTAGGATTTTTATCCTGAGAAAAATAAGATTCATTTTTCTTGAAGAAAACCAACACTCTAAACACAAATAATCCATAGAGGGTGAGAAAACCCTGTCCCCTGAAGTGCCCTCGGCAGGACTGCCTATACCCAAGGCCGAGAATAGTGCGAATTGCCCATTTCTGTGATATGAACAATACCTCTGCAGAAGAAGAAGCGCCCCAAAAAATTATCCCATATGACAGCAACGACTGGAAATTACTGCAGTACAGGGTCTTTAGTGTACGCAAACTAACCTGTTTTCTCATCATTCGCAACGTATATATCACACTATTTAATTTGCTTCTCAGATGCTTTATATGGTGTTCCCATTTTTAAACTCTCATCAATAGTGAGGCCCAAAAAAACAACAGAAGCTCTAATTGATACCTCGGCAACTCCAACATCCATTGTATCCGGATAATCTCTCCCACTCCAGCTTGAACGAAAAATCATAGCCTCTGTTTTATTCATGTTCAAAAGTAACCTGTGTTCAGCACACCACTGCTTTACATCTGCAAGGATTCGCACTGCCGCCGACTGCACCTCATGCATAGTTGTTGCACGCAAAAGGAAGTTTGTATCGTCAGCATACATAACCGGTCTACAGGTGAGGTCACGACAAGCACCAGGAAGAGTATTGACAAACACCACAAAGAGAAGAGGACCGAGAACACTCCCTTGAGGAACTCCGGTCTTCAGAGTTGCTATCCCAGAGAAACGGCTCACTCCCTGTTCAGAGATCTGTACCCTCTGTTTTCTATCAGAAAGGTAGCTTTGTAGTAAGCCTAACTGGCTGTCTCTTATGCCATAATGTTCAAGCCAAGACAATAATATCGAATGATCAACTAGATCGAATGCCTTAGTGAGATCCAAAAAGAGAGCAAATGGAACATCACCACTATCCAAAGCTTCAACTATAGTGCTCACCAGCTCAAAGGTTGCAGTTTCTGTGCTTCGATTTCCCAAAAACCCATGCTGCTCTCTTGCCAAGACATTAAATTTTCTAAAAAAATCCAGAAGTCGATTTGCCAACAGCTTTTCAAAAATCTTTGCAAATGAGGTGAGAGAGCTTATAGGTCTGTAATTAGCTAGATCTTCTACATTGCCTTTCTTGTATAGCGGCTTGACAATAGATGTCTTAAGTTGGTTAGGAAAAATCCCCTCCACAAAAGATTTCTGCATAATGTGGGCTATTGGTGCCGCTACAATATCAATATTATCCTTGATTATTCCTAGAGGGATTTCATCGCAACCATATGCATTATTATTTTTCAATGCTCTTACTGTCGACTTAATCTCTGCCGCTGTGATTTCAAAAACATAAAAACTATTAGGTACTCTCTTTGATGGACTGAAGTAAGTATTTGGGATAAAAGGACATTCAGCAAATTCCCTGCAGTTATTCGCAAAAAAATCATTGAATTTGTCCGCCAGAACTTCAGAGTCGGCCTCTGATTGTGGAAGGTTATCTTTCTTAGTTTTCTTTCCTGTCAGTGAGTTGATGATCTGCCAGACTGTTCTTGATCTGTTGCTAGACGATAGAATCTTTTTGTCATAGTAGCTTCTCTTGGCACCTGTGAGAGCTGTATCGTAATAAAGCTTGATTTTTCTGTAAGTATCCTTATATTCTGGATTTCGTGTAGAGGCAACATAAAAGTAATCTAATAAGTTCCTCAAGTAGGTAAGCTGAGGAGTTGATGGCACACTCACATTCTTCTTCAGTCGTGTAACCCTCACAAAACACTCATCAAATAGACTCTTGAATTTGTCAAAGAAGCAACTCCACATTTGGTCAACATCACCATTAGAAGACATCACGAATGTCCAATCGATAGATCTTAGACCCTGTGTGAAGGCAGATTTGGACTGTGCATTTATAAGTCGAAAAGAAACCTTTTGCTGCGGTCTGAAATTATGAAGATCATCTGTAATAAATTTAACTGCTACATGATCTGAAATGTGATATTCTAATATTGTTGAAACACCACTACAGTTTGTTAAAACGTTATCAAGACATTTTCCCGAAACTGGACGTGTTGGTAATGTGTTGGTAACACCGACATTAAATTCCTCCAGCAGGGCTGTGAATTCAGCCGAGTCTCTCCCTCCAGAAACCATATCAACATTAAAGTCGCCAGCAATCATCACTCTAACCTGCTCTTCGCAACAGATCTTCAGCATGATTCTAAGCCTTGATAAAAACAGTGGAACGCTACTCAAAGGAGGGGTATTGGGCCTGTATATGCAAACAATGACAACCCTCACACCATCAACAAATATCTGAGCAGCGGAGCACTCAACTACATTCATAATGCTCAATGCCGTAATATCTGAACGTTCACCCATTCTAAGGTGGTCTCTTGCATACAGTGCAGTTCCACCATGCTTTCCCTCTGGTCTACAGCAGCTAGAGGCAAGCTCATATCCATTAAAGTGATATGCAAGAAGTTCCTCTTTTGAGAGCCAGTGCTCTGTTATGGCAATTAAATCTGCATCTTGGTCAGATATCATTTGAATGAGTTTATTAAAAGAAGTACTAAGCGACTGTAAATTTTGAGTGATCATGGACAAACCTGTGTGTATTCTTGGCTGTGATTGGATGTTTGGAGACTCATCAACCTGTTGCTGCCTGAGCATAATATTCGGCTTGTTAGTGGCCTCAGCAATAGAGCGGACATCTTGTGATGTGATAATGAGCTCATTCTCCAAAACTGTGGCTTCATCAGATTTAGACGACAAATCAACACTACTCCAATTCGTTGTTGGACATTCTCTGCCGAAAAAACTGATATCTCCTGACGAGAACACCCTGAGGCCACATTTCTGGTTTCTGTAATTCGCTGATTAGGGAAATGTCGGCTGCAACCTTGAAAGCAATACTGCCAGCATTCTCTCTCTTGGGCAACATAGTTACTGTAAATTCCCTGTCTGGAAACTTTTGGATGAGAAAATTTTTGATATTTTCTTCGTTTGCCTTCAAGCTCACTCTACCCACGTACATCCACGCCTTCCTTTCAGCACTAGTGAAAACTGCATCTGCTGGTAAATTAACAATGTCGCTATTTCCTTCTATTAAATTCTTATCTCGTAACCTCCTCCTTTGGTTCCTCATTGTTGACCATACATCGTCTCTAGCCTTCTCCCTTACAGGTTCATCTTTTTCAGTTATAACAGTCTGATGCTCGTTTATAACTATTCGTGGGGATATATATCCTTGTTTGTTCTTATCATTTTTGGAAGGCCCAGATGTTTTGACCGCATCAGCATAGTTTCTAGTTTGTAATTTTTTTCCGTCATCTTTCTGTTTAGATTGGGATTTTTTGTTATCGTCTCTATCTTTCAAAGAGGCAGTGTAGTCATTCGCATCCTTTGCTTGTGTCTTCTTACCTTCCATTTCAGGCAATAGACTCTCTCGCAATTGAAAAAGTAATCTTCCATAAAGTCTCCTTTCTAGTTTCAACAAATTCTCGTCTGAAATTTCTTTCTCATAAACATGTTCTTCTTGATCATTTTTATGGATTAAGTCCATCTCGTGATTCTGTTCTTCCTTCCTGAGTTGTTTCATGTTTTCACTAAGTTTTGCAAGCTCCTCTGTTTTGGCTTGTATATCTTCTTTATTTCTATGGTTTTCTTCTCTAAGATCCTTCATGTTACCAACAAGTGCCTCATTTGTGGTCTTTAATTTGTTCACCTCGTCTCTAAGTACCCTTTCAATCTCCTTGCTGGCATTCAACTCCTCCAGAATACTAGCGACCATATTCTCAGAAGCTTTCAATTTTTCATGTAATCCTCTCTCACTCTTCTCCAATGCCTGTATCTTCTCCTCATATTCGCTCTCTGATAGAAAAACTTCGTTCTCGAAAGTTTCACTGTTTCGTCTTAGAGTTCTTATTTGATTCTCTCTTTCAACACTAAGCAGACTCATTTTTTCTATATGATCTGACAGCTTTTTTACCTTTAACTCACTTTCCTCTTCGATATGAAAAATTTTTTCCTCCAAGTTCTTAATTTTCTGGGAATACTCCTCCAGTTTCCTTACCTGCAAAATTTTCTCTTCCTCCTCACGCTTGTAACTTCTCTGGCATTCTAAAGAGCACAAACAATTTCCTCCTTCGACTACTTTAGCTGATTTCTTCCTTTCCAAACAGCTCAGATGAAAATGGCCAAAACAGCTCATACATACAGTATGACTGTTCTCCTTCTTTTTGCAACATTCATAGGTGTAGTTCATACTCTACCAGTACTTGCTTGTTTTAGGGGGAAAAAATTATAATTTCCCAAATCTCATAAAACCACCATCCAAGGATGTTCGAACTGAAAGTCCTGGCAGTGCATGGAACTCCTTACACGTGAATGTCTATACTCAGCATCTGCTTTGTGATAACAAATGATGACAAAAAAATATAAACTCGCTCCGAAATATTCTCGCCAATAAACAGCTAAATTTTCCGAAATCTTGAATGATTCGCTTCAAAGTCCGTCACTCATTCATTGAAAAAGTCTTTAAATTCACTCAGTTCTAAATTTTAATTCCGAGTATTCACAAACTAGCACGAAAATCGCATTATTCTACAGAGCCATTATCTACACATCTAATCAATCAATTCAATTCTTCAATATACAAAATAAATTGGTTTTAAATAAGAAAAAACATTGACCAAGAACAACCCATCATACAGGTGTATAAGAATATTCAATAAACTGCCTAATAGGATAAAATCCATTAGTGATCTCAAAAAAGTGAGAAAAGTAGTGTTTTCTTTGCTGTTAACTTAGGACCCATATGCCTTGGCAGTGAACAGTTACCCCAACCTAACTATAACTATATCACTGTGTTTATGCATTGAATCAATATTCCCTTGTGTTGAGTCTCGATTGAAATTGAATGTTTTTTATCGGTGTAACAGAAAACGAAATTTTCTCCAAAGTCCAAATTTCCATCCCCCCAAATTTCAATCCAATTCCCACTCAATTCGGACCATAACAGGCAACGATCAAAATTTTATTTTAGGAAGTTTTATGCACTCATCGATGACAATTTCGAATTTCCGTCACCTTCCCAGAGACGAGTGAGCTGATTGATCCATTCCGAATTATATTTCATGGCAATGAAAAGCTTTTATATCCCAGGGGCTCGAAGGCATTCCCGATATTGATGTACTGTAACCGGGACATTTATATGAAAAGTCGATAGGGTGTTCAATGCGCCCTGAGGATACGGGAGATATTCCGGATATGGAATATACATCATAAAGTAGAGAGAATTCGAATATGGTGGAATTCTATTATGTATAAATTCCTAGACTGCACTTCAGTGACACAATAGAGTGCTTCTCGCATATGAAATTTGGTCTTCACTAGCGGAAACTTGGTCGTTGCTGGTTCAATGGCACAGTTGATGCTGAGAAGAAATTTGCACGGGGCTTTATAATGACCAATGCGGTGTGAACCATCTGTACGATGAAACTCATACCAATGGGCTAATCGGAAAATGTTGGAAAATCCTCTCCGATTTTAGGTACCTACTGCTTGCCAGCCAGTATTTAGACTATCTCAGCTATAGCATAATAAAATGAGATGTCTTGAGCCCATAGATAAAAAGAACTAGACCGATCAATAAACCACCCTTTATTTTTGTAGCCATATGGCCAGACTTTGGCCATTCAGGTTTCTAAGAAAGATAATAATGATGCGAATGAGTACGCATTGTTTATCTAGAATATGCGGTAATTCAACATTCAATATTAATTGTTTTTCATCAATAATAATAATAATAGCTGTTCTTTATGGCATATGCAATTGGCCCTCGACCAAGGTCCTCAATATAATTATATAACACGTCAAATAAGAACTGTGGGTATATATGCATAAAAAAAATCAAACTATGTGAAAATTAATAGTTATCAAGAATATAATACAACCCAGAAACTGATACATACAGGGTGTTTCACCATAAACTGGACAAACATACAGAGCCGTGTAGATGAAACCGAGAAAGTCATTTTTGCCTCATCACACATACCCCGTTTTCGACGTATAAGCGAGATACAGGGTGCTTAATGTCAACTTTGAGCAATATTCTGTGGACTGTGGTAAGTTATGCGTGATATTTTGAATAACGGTTTCTGGTCACTCTTATAGGGCTCAATTGAATTGTGGTGTAGAATTTCGAAAGAAAAAATTCAAAATAGCGGAAAACTTGCAAAGTTGGAATTTTTCTTCTTGGTTGCCAATTTGGAAAGCATAATCTCAATGTACTCGATTTTCTAAGAATTTCTATGAGAAAGTTTTTTCAAAATTCGAACTCAACTTTTTTTTTACATGTCTTCAGTGAAAAAAAAATTTCTGCCGAAATTGTAGAAATTTTTCATGGTTGAACTATCTTTCATTTTGAATACTGAGGTGAAAACGGAATGAAATGATATCTATTGGTTTTTTTCCTAGCCTTCCAAAAATCACGCTCGGGAACGTTCATAATTTTCAATCAAAAAACTGGAAGCCGTATGAAGGCCAAAATTATGCTAATGGGCTGCTAGAATGACCCAGACAGAAATATGAATTTATAAACCAAAAAAACTTTTTTCAAAAAACTCTGGCAGGATTCGAACTCTCAACGAGTATGAATTGGGTTTATTTTAATCTTATAAATTTCTGTTACCTAAGCGACGCTAGTAAATCGAGATTGGAGAGTTCGATTCCCACCATAGTTTTTTGAAAAAAAATTTTTTGGTTTATAAATTCATATTTCCGTCCGGGTTACTCTGGCAACTCATTAGCCTAAATTTGGCCTTCGTACGGCCCCCAATTTTTTGAATAAAAATTATGAAAGTTCTCCGAGCGTAATCTTTGGAAAGCTATAAAAATTAAACCAATTGATATTATTTCAGTCGGTTTTCACCTCAGTATTCAGAATAAAAGATAGTTTATCCATAAAAAATTTCAACAAATTCGGCCGAATTTTTTTTTCACTGAAGACATGTAAAAAAAAAGGGGAGTTCGAATTTTGAAAAAAATTTTTCACGAAAAATCTTAGAAAATCTAGTACAATGAGTAGTGCTTTTCAAATTGGCAACCGAGAAAAAAAAATTACAACTTTGCTGGCTTTCCGCCATTTTGAATTTGTTTTTGCAGAATTTTACACCACAATTGAATTGAGCCCTAAAATATACAAAGATGTGACCAGGTACAGTTATTTCAAATGTCACGCATAACCCACCACAGTAATCAGAATATTGCTCAAAGTTGACATTAAACATCATGTAATCTCGCTTATGCGTCGAAAACGGGGTAAATATCATATAAGGCAAAAATGACTTCCCCGGTGTCGTCTACACGACTATATACCTATGTTTGTCCAGTTTATTGTGAAACACCCTGTATAATTGAGACTATACCTGTGTGATGAATTTTTACAATTCCCGTGGAATAAAACCAATTGAGCTACGTCCTCCAATTGAGATTTATGTTATGGTAGAAAAACTGTTAAAATCATTTGTTATTGTTTCTTCTTACATACACACAACTGTATAGGTTTATTGAATGTATTATTTTCAAGTTGTAGGCCGTGAATGAAAAAAACATAACAAGGAATGACATTGTATGATATATAGTTGAATTCATCGTCAAAAGTTATTTCGAAAAGTGTCATGAAATATGCAGGTCCGTATTTGAAAAAATGAGGTTGAAGGAGGCCCAGAGACTACGAAACGTTGGATACGAAATCTGAATATGTCAATTTGAGGATAGATTACTGTCGAATAAAAAAATTCCTGTAACATTTTCTAATAAATTTGAAAAACAGTGGGAAAAAATCAAAATGACAGAATTTACTTTTCTTATGATGTCTCAATAACCGGCCCTGATATCTAATCTCGATTTGTTTGAACTGCTTGACAATGCTTCTATAAATGCAACTTTTTCTCCATTTGACCGACCTTCTAACTCTTATGGTTTAAAAGTTACCAATGAAATTCCATTGAAAAAGTGGCCACTCTGTATACCAGAGCCGTTAAGGATGAACACTGAGAATAATCAAAGTGAACTGATTATCCTCACATTTTCATCTTTGCTTGAGGAACTCGATAAACAAGTTTCATCAGCATCTCCCAAACTCTGTCGAAGAAGATGAAGAACAAATTTCCAAATCATTTCAACGGACCTCGCTCCCAAAGAAAATTACCCCGATCGTCTCCTGATCGATGCCGAGAATTAACGCGCACGATTCCATTCAGTCGTACTCGGTGCGAAAAGCGAATCGGCAGCGAAACTCCGGAAGACACGTTTCCCGAAACGCAAAACTGAAAGGAAAAAGAAGGTGGGCAGCAATCAGGTCGTTTCGGACCATCAATCACCACCAGATCAGTCCGATTCGCGCCTCGTACCGGGTAGAAACGGCATTAATCTGTTCGACATCGATTCCGAGCCGAGATTAATTAATTATATCAGCCGACTAGATCGAAAATATCCGACGAGCGTCAGGTCAGATTAATGATTTTGTTCCGACGGGCCCTCTGAGAAATATTATTGCAATTAGGGGTATTAATCTTGTCTGGATGATGGTTATTATTGCTGGAATACTCGGGATTTATTGTTTTAAGGAATTGTTCTTTGGGAGAATTGCTGATGGATTCATCTTCATTGGATTCTCTCGAGATAAGAGGGGGTTGAGTGTCATCTCTAGTACGTGCCATTTTATGTTTATGGAGGAGTAATAAAACTTGTCTAAATATAAAACAAGGCCCCATAAAGCGTATTAGCTACCTTATATACATAAAATTATGAACTGCTTTGAAGAAATAGTGATCCCAGGAAACACAAACCCCTCCGCGAGATCTTTGAGATCAAAATGAATACTCCGGTGGGGATAATCTGGTAGCGGAAAATTGGGAAGGAAATATAGAGCTCTCAACAACCTGATTTCTTTTGAAGAACATGTCCGATTTCCTCATCTACACTGCGCAAAAAAATTATCGCACATTCTGAAAATCTCAATTCTAATGAAAGTGAACTCTACATTGACTTTATAATTTATTTTTTATGTTCTCTCGGGAAGGTTTTGAACGAAACAAGACATATTGAATGGAAGAAAAATTCAGGATTTCACCGAATCTTATGTGAAAGAAGAGAAATGAACAATTTTCAAAATACTGAAATGCTGATAAGTGATTTAAAACTTGGTTTTTCCACCCCTTGCGTTAATTACAGCTCGGCAACGACGGTTCATACTCAAAATGAGTGATCTTAAAATGTTCTGATCTAATCCTTCCCAGATTCCTCCGAGTTGGATTCCTAAGTCATTAAGAGTAGCTGGATGATTTTCTGAACTTCTCAGCCTTCTATTGAGGTTGTCCCAAACCTGCTCAATCGGATTGAGATCTGGACTTCTTGCTGGCCATTCCATTCGAGAGACTTCAACCTCTTCAAGGTACTCCTGAACGATGCGCGGACGATGGAGTCTGGCATTATCGTCCATAAAAATTAAATTTTCACCAATGTATGGGGCAAATGGCACTACATGCTCTTCAAGAATGCTCCTTATATACTTATCAGCATTCATAGCTCCATTATCAACGACCACTAGGTCTGTGCGAGCAGTCAAAGATATTCCATCCCATACCATAATCGATCCTCCCCCGAAACCAGTAGTATTCAGGAAATTGCACTGAGCATATCTTTCATGTGGACGTCTGTATACAAGGGAACGTCGATCACAATGGTAGAGGCAGAATCTAGACTCATCTGTGAAGAGAACTCTTTCCCAATCGGCCTCTTCCCAATGGATATGCTCTCTCGCAAAAGACAAACGCGCCCTTCGATGGGATGGGGTAAGAGCTGGGCCTCTTGCCGCAACACGAGGCCTTAAATCATATTCTCTGAGGCGATTTCTTATTGCCTGAGTGCTAATTTGCACCTCATGAGTTTGCTCAAGCAGATTTTGAAGGAGGCGAGCGGTTGCAAACCGTTGTCTCAACGAAGAAACCCTCAAGTAACGTTCTTGAATGGCAGTTGTTACCCGTGGTCTTCCCTGTCCTGGTCTTCGGACATTCATACCTGTCCCCCTGAATCGCTGCAACATTCTGGACACACTTGTATGGGAAACTCCAAACCTTTCTGCAAGTCTGGTGTATGTCCACCCTTCTTCTCGCAAAACTACCGCTTGGGCACATTCCTCTTGGGTCAAATTGCGTGTTTCGCGTTGCATAGCGATCGAGTGTAGAAAATCAAACGAAAGAAAAACTATTGATCACTAGAATTGATCGAGAACAACTGATTTTAGAATGGAGCCAATACATTCAAAATCTGATAATATCATCTTTTTTTATTCCTGCTGGGAGAAAACATGTATTGAAGAAAAACGTTGAAAGTGGATAACATATGCATGCATAATTCTGATAAAAATAATTATCATTGAGAACACCTTCAGTTGTAGAATAAATTTGAGATTTCCATAATGTGCGTTAATTTTTTTGCGCAGTGTAAAAGTTAGAGAGCAACAACCTGTAGTCATCTTTCTGATTATCTCTTATTTTTGTCCGAATGCTCGAATAACTCTGAAAAACTTTTGAGTATTTTTCCGAATAATTTTGGATGAGATTACGAAAGAAGGACTTTGTATATTAATATTGGATCTGTGACAATAGTTAGTTCGTGTAGGTTTCTACAATAGTTCTGCAATAAACCATTCAGGAATTGGTTCTTTTTGTGGAACATTGTCTTTGCTATTGCACCTCTGTATTCTGGGTAAACATTTTATTTGACTCTTCATACATTGATTGATCTAAACTCTATTTCAATCACTATTTTGAGGAAATCGGCTCTGCGAGTTAATCTACGAGTAAAATTCAGGGTACCCATATCCATTGCGCGAATCTCCTGTTAAATTCTTGGATTGGAAGTTGACTTCTGTAGACTGCTCCTGTTCCTGAGCGAATTTTGAAAGCGTTTATGAACCAACAGGGTACATGTATCAGGATATCTTTTGAAATGTACCTACCAGACTGGGAGTCCGGGACTTGATTTTCCTTTCTCGTTTTTCTCCCTTTGTTTTTTGTTTCAGATTACTACAAAATGCTTTGTCAACCTCTTTGAAGAAAAGATGAAAGAATTGTATTCGAAGAAGAAGATGCCCTTTAATATGAATATCAGCTTATTCTGTAAACAAATCCATTATCCCTACACTTATACGGGGATACAGAGTTGCTGAGGTTTTTATCTGTGCTCTTGCTTGCATTTCTTCTGCTTATACTGAGATTATTATCAATCTATTTGTTGAATGATTTTTTCCTTGTTGCCTTTTCATGCCATGATGTTTGGTTTTCTATTCAAAACAAATCTGTACTGCTCTCTTTCATAAGAATATATATATACAGTGTGTTTGGGCATGACTTAGCGATAATTTAAGGGCATCAAATTTACCTAATTTTATCGACAAAAACAACCACATTGGGGAGTTAACCCCCTCTATTTTTGAAAAACGCCGTCATTTTGAAATAATTCTTTTATTTTCGTTGACCCTTCCAAATGACGTCGATTTCATTGGACATGAAGGTCCTACAGATGTAAAAAAAGGTTTTTTGAAACCGGTACAAAAGGACACCCACATCATTTCTGTAAGTTACATAATTTGTGGGTTTTTGCTGTTTGAACATGACCGTTATGAAAATTGATAAAATGAAATAAAAACTCAGTACTTTTGATCATTTTTAATGATTGAACGTTCTGTAGCTGATATCCTTGCGTGTTAGTTCATTGAAAAAAAATAATACTTCAATTTACTAGTTTTTGTACTATTGAGGATTTACTGAAAAATTCAGAAAATTTTTCGACAAAAATTTTTTTTAAGAATTTTTTTAGGAAATTTTTGAGTTGAATGTTTCCATATTGTTCTACTTTGATAAAAAGTGGTAGTATTATCTTTCGAAAAACTTTTTTCACATCTGTAGGACCTCTATGTCCGAAGAAAGCGATATCTTTCGAAAGGGTCAACTGAAATAAAAAATTAACGCACCAATGTGGATGTTTTTGTTTATTAAATCAGGTATATTTGATGCCCTTAAATTATCGCTAAGACATGCCCAAACACACTGCATATACATAATGAAGACAGATTTTCTTCTGACTCAAATGAGCATATATAATGTCATATTTCTCTAAGGAATAGCGGAAACTACAACGATATAAGCTAAAACGAAGCCTAGGCACTCACACAAAACAGCACTATAAACCTCTCGCCTTCTAACAGCTCAACTGAAAATGAAATTCAGGACTCTGATTCTTGTCGACAGAATGGCCTGAAAATGGGTAGATTCCGAGTCCAAAGTGTTGATATTTCAGTCGCTCTATACGGTGGGATCTTGAAATAGCTCAATTTCCCCATTCGTACCATTGCTGACGAATTAGAGCGCCCCCCTAATTGGAGATCTACCCCGAAGTCACATTTCCTACCAATTATAATGGTAGGAAAATGGGTAAATAGGGAAGGAGCATTTAGATGTCAGTCTCTAATTGCCCAAAAATCTCATAATGGCCTGTGTGCTCGAAGATTCCGACTGAATGGCTTCGGCCGTTTGGTAACGCTTAATTAGTTGATAAATAAGACTGAATGCCGGAATCGAGGGTATTCAATTACAGTGGCAAGTAAATCTAATGGGAACCCCTTCCGTGCGCCCTAAGTGAATTGAATTAGGGGAATAGTCTTCCGGTAACTTAAGTTAACTCATTTTTACCGATTCTTACATTGAAAGGGTTAATCGAACCACTCAGTCACACCCAACTGCGAAAATAGCAACCTGAAACGAGAACTTGCCTGACTCTTGATTCTTGAATTAGTATACGGTCAAAACTATCATAGGAATCCAAAATGAAGATTGTTCGTTGCTGTTTGTGCCATAAGGTTATTCATTTGTTTGTACAGGATTTTGTTTTTTTTTCGATGCATTAGATTGTACGTTGAAAACTTTTATAGATGTGGAAAGGAATAATGATCTTGATGTTGTACAGATGACTATTGCTGATTTAATTTCTAATTTAGAATCTCGTGATCGATCAACGAAGACATCAGCGAGTCTTTCATTGAATGTGACTATATTTCTTCTTCACGATAGATTATCACAATGAAAATGCATCTTGGTGAATAATGAAATATTTTTCTGTAATTTGAATGAAAGGGACAGAAACTGTCAACTGTCAACTGGTTGGGCCTCTCAGGCCCTAGATAATCCGAAATGAGTAGAAAATGACTACGTTCTGAATTTTACAAGTAATATTGGTGTTAGTAGTGAAAAAAATTCTATGATCGAAAAGACTATTATCACCCCCAACCAAATCGTGCTCGGAACATGCGAATTCCTTAACCTGTGGTAAAAAATACAGAGTGTTCATAAAAGGGCGTAGAAATGAAAAAGGGATGTCCCTTTCATGATTTTATGAAAAAAGGGCCATGAAAACATGGGACCCCAAACGTTTGGTGTCCGAGACAAAGGGTGTGCTAGGTGTACTAGGGGGTATTTGAATGGAAATTATGAAAAGAGGTCGATTGGACGGGGTGGACATCAGTCAGAGCCTGCCAGATTCTCAGACTGAAATAATTTAGGTTCCTTTTTATTCAAACTGGATTTTTATGACAATTCTGAGGATTTCGAGAAAATAATTCAAAATTTTTCTTCACAAAATCGGTAGCAGATACGGTGAAACTATACGAGAGACCATAAAGCTTTTCTTTTTTTCAAAACGAACAATGGCTCATCAAGAATAAGTTCTGTAGGAGAAGAGGGAATATCACTCTGTGGCATTGAAATCGAAATTGGCATGCCACTTGGTTGAATATTCATTCCAATTTTACTATGAGAATAAAACTTGAAGAAAATTCAAACTGTAGAACTTTGTATCTCGACGAAACGATTACGGTCACATGTATGAAGTACATACTTTTTTCTTCAAGTTATGCAAGGAATCTCCCCTGTTCGTTTGTACCTCCAATTTGGGAACACTCGATATACTTCTTTCGATTCAATATTTTGATCGAAAAAATCTTCAGAAGAAAAAAAAAAACGAGATGATATCGAGCAGTTTCCATGTACCTACAATTATCGGTTGTATCAGAATTCGAAGCAATGATCTTTTTATCCCAGAAATCTATTTTTTGCAAGCTTTTATTCAACTTTACTCATTTCTCGTTAGTGAATATTCCTGAAGTATTTTTACGTAGAATTAAAGAATTTCAATAGATAACCCAATATAACAATAGGCATTCCCATGGTCGGAGCTGTCGGATGAGACCTATTGAATGGCCAGCCAGATCTCCAGATCTGTCCACTTTTGACTTCTTTTTGTGGAGCCACTCAAAATCGAAATTATATGCCAAAAATGCTCCTGTCTAGAGGAGTTACGCCAACGAATTCTCGACGAATGTACCCGAAAGCTCCAGAATGTGAGGAGAGGTTATTGTATGAAAGATGGCGTGGCTCAATTGTAGCAAAATCAGGACATATACTCCATTCACTTTCATAAAATATACCGGTTGGCCATGGAATTCTGACACATTTCACAGTGTATATTTTGAAAATGTTAGGTTATAGTCATTCTTCTGTCAGTTGAACAAGCAACGTTGCCATTTCTACATATATGTCGTAGTAATTAGGTATTTAACAAAATGTTCATTTACATACCTTCGGCATTCTTAGTTTCCAGGCTTGATAATTAATAATGAAAAATAAACGTCTACGAGATTTATTCATTGCCGTAATGTTATTCACAAGTGCCAACCTGCGGTTTTTTCCAGGTAAAAAAACTTAACAAACCTAAAACTTGGCCAACCGCGATATTTTATAAAAGTGAATGGAGTATATATACCTACTCCATTCACTTTTATTTAATCACATAGGAGGTCATGGTTTCGTTTTCAGGAGTTGGTGCACCTGATGAAAAATCTGTGCGCGTACATAAAATATCGTTCATGACAAAACGACGATGCCAGTTTTTCTGTTTACATCAAAGTAAAAATATCAAAGATTTTCCACATTTTGTTAGTTCGAATCGATCGGCGATTTTGGGGCGAAATATCGATAGGACATCGCCTATTTTTCCGTTCTTGGTCGTCCAGAAGAAGTTTCGTGCAAGTGTCATATTTTCTTTTCACGAGTTTTGGCGTGAGTACGAACAGCAAATTTGAATTGGACCAAAAATCGATTTATAAGCATAAATAAGCGAAAGTAAGTACTAATCGACCTTTTTACACTTGATAACTAGATTTTCTCAGGTATCTGGCCGTTTTGAAAGATTTCAAACGAAATTCCGGTCCCCCAGAAGTTTGGTTAGTTTCGGTATCGTTTTTGGTGCTCAAAATTTATTTGGAATGTGTAAATGGACAAAAAAGGCTTCCTTATACGATATTCTAACGAAAGCGACCGGAAAATATGGTTCAGGTAGAATTTTCGAAGAATTATGAGGAAAGAACTTGCAGAATGAAATTGCACGCTTTTCGTAGGTTAACGGGTTCTGGATGGCCATCATCGGTCTCTAATGATTATTGTTGATCGTTTCCACGTTTCAGAAAAAAACACGTCGAAAAAGCTGAAAAAAGAAGAAATATGACTATATTGCATTTCACAGTAGGTGAATTCAGATTCCGATGAATCTAAATGTGTCACTGGAGCTTTCATTCCTTTGCCGAAAGTGGAAATAGGCTATATTGAACCAGAATACATCGGTTTTTTCCATATTCCAGGAGTTTGTGTCTTATTTTAGAACAGATGAATGATAAATGTGAAGCATATGTTGGACCTATTCCATTTTATTTGTACAAACCAACTGTGGTAGTAATGTATGAATATTTTTTAATCTAATAAATTACTATACAATCAGAATATTTTACTCCTTGTTCATAAGATCAAATAAATTGAAAGTCTTGAACTTTCAGTTCAAGAGGATAATAACATTAAATCTTCACAAGCATGCATATGAAAATTATGTGAAAGCAATGCAATTTTCTTCCATGGCGAAAAATAAAATATTTCAACTTCAACAGTGATCTCTTGTACTTTTCATGCGAATAACTAGAAAAGGAATCCTTTCTATCAATTCATATAAACGTTAATTATTTTCGTCCATCACATCTTTTCCAATTCATTCACATTCTGAGAAATACGCTAAGAAAGGGCAACATAGTGTTGACTTGGAACATAAAAATATTTTGAAAAACGTCATAACTTCGATACAGAGTGGAATGTGTCAAATTTCCAAGGCCAGAGTTGTGATTTTATAATTGTGAATGGAGTATACGTCGTTTTTCCGAAAAAATTTTTCCTGCTCCAGGTAAATTGGGTGATATTTCTTCCTCAAAGTCGAATATTACGTAAACGAAGGATCAAAACCAATTTTACCTGTTCAAATTTGAGGGGATGTGGTTGCCGCGCATTAGAATGAAATAACATTATGATGGTTTTTAGGTTAACATTGTCAGAGAGATCTTTCAAAATCTTCATTTTCTAACACAAACGACCTCCGTTTCCTTTTCATTGGCCCACCCTGTATATTTCAATAGAGGAGTGCATCAGTTCATGTTATTTGCTCACAATCTATTACCTATACTCCATTCACTTTTATAAAGAATCGCGGTTAGCCATGATTCAGGTTTATCAAGTTCTTTCACTCAGAACAGACGCAGGTTGGTACTCGTGAAAATCAAGCGACATTGCCAAGTCTACTTCCTATTTACTCTTTTTCAACTTTATAAATGGAGGCTTAACTGTGGCGCAGGTTTCGTAGAACTACTACATTTTCATACTGGAGTATTTAAAGTTGTGCAAAGATGTATTCAAATGTCTCCTGAATTCACATAATATTTTCTCAAATTCATTAATTTCTCAAAGTAAATGAACATTTCGATAAATACGTAATTACTACGATTTTTTAGCAGAAACGGCAACGTTGCTCGTTCAACTGACAGAAGAATGACTATAACCCAACATTTTCAAAACATACACGGTGAAATGTGTCAGAATTTCATGGCAAACCGCGATACTTTATACACACAAAAAACACTGTTAGTAGAAACAATGGCATAACCATTGAATCAATGATATACTGTATTCCCTATTCCTGAATGATTACTATATTTAATTCAATGCTTATCTTGTTCTTCCTATGCCAATGCTGCCTATTTTTGATTCAATTATAGGTCTCATTGATTTGATCTAAGCAGTAAAAGTATTCAATGAAATGCTATAATTGGGACAAGAAAAGCGTTAGTTAGTTTCAATGAAAGAATACAATTAAAACAAACCCAACTTTTTTTCTATCAATTAAATATAATATTCCAGGATAATAAATATATTATTGAATAACTATACATTTGGATTGTTTTAAATGTAGGATATATTGAAACTGAAACAAGAAGTAATTTCTTGAAAGGTAGTTTACTATGAAAATAATGAATGCTTGATTTTGATTTAAATAAACTTCATATTGGAGAAAGAAACTACATCAATTGAATCAATATGATCATGATGCAGTTGTTAGGAATATTTTACTATATTTGAATTGAAAGTTTATTATTGTTAATTTAAGTCTTCAATTTATTGATTGAATGATAAGATGTATCAAATAAAACTATTTTGAATGTTTTACATTTATTATTTTATCAACAAAATCATAAATGTTGTATCAAAAACACAATAACAATAAGTAAACAGTAACATACTAATATTCATAACAAAACAATAACTTATTTCCTCTAATTTGAACATAGTTATGGTACTGTGATAATAAGCGACAATATTAAATAGGGATCTTAAGGGATATTTTTTTTCGATTTTCTAAACCTCAAAAAACTACATAAGCAAAACCTTGTTTGAAAATAGAATGAATGTTAGAGACTTGATAAAATTTTTACTAACATCAAACTCTTTAAGTAGTGGATAACTGTGGGACACAGTTGTATGATCAATACCCAGTTTCATAAAAAAACAAGTTACAATTTTACTAGTAAAAGTACTTGTAATGCACATTGAAAACAAGTGAATTTCACCAAATACTGCTCCCACTTTTAGTTGGATTACAATTTTACGAATTAATTTAATCGGTATTGTTACCTTAGTTCTTAGTTAGTTATTTTTATGGAGCGGATATTGGACAAAAAACTTACAACTCGCAGAATATCTGCCTGTTAACTTATAACTTGTTTTATGATACAGGCACAGGTATATCAAAAGCAACCACTAAGATTTGGTTCAATTCAATCTTGAAATTGGATGTCCCTCCTTCGAAAGCAATGGTGCACCAAGTTTTAACTTAAGGGGTTGAAATAGTGAAATAACTAACATTCTAGCAACTATCGGTAAAATAAGTACCATTATTAGATTGTCTTTCGTTTATGGCACACATTCACAATAAAACGGAAGGCTTTGAGACATTTTTATATGAATATGAAGGTACTTACCCTGAAAAAAGAACTAGAGATTCCATTCCCCACTTATTTAATAGCTCTTCCATTTTCAAACTCTTTCTTCGCAGTAACACACACAAGCAACACGCAACTAAATACTAAATCAAAATCCTGTCGCGTCTTGTCTTGATGCAGTCGTCTTCGTAGCTTTATTTACTATTTTTGAATCAATCATAGGCTTCATTGGAATAAATCTAGTTATTGTTCCGTTACTTTTTTTAGCTATTGAATGAAATGAATCAATTCATTCAAATATAGGTTGTATTCAAAGCAAATATAGTTCTTTTTTATTTCAATATTATTCTGATCGATTCATTCAAATAGAAGTCTTATTTAACGAATATGCAGTTCTTCCTTATTTCAATATTATTCTGACTATAATTGAATGACAGCCGTATTATTCAATGAATTATCTGAATTTAATTACTTCAAAAATAATTTATTGATATAACAAGAAGTTTCATTGGGCCAACTGAAACGATGTCAATGAAATATCTACTATTGCCGTTAGCACAGTCTTTTTTGTGTGTAGAAGTGAATGGAGTATAGTTTACGATCTAAATCTCATACAGAAAACACAACGAGACTTCTGTCCCACAATAAAGCCCACCACCCTGAACCATAACTCTGAATGAGGGACCTATCCACCCGAATTTCTCAAGGATCATACGCATATCAGTCATAGCAAACGCACTCCCACATGGTGCATATGATGACTGTTCTCATTTAAGGATTTAAGGTCGTGGTAGGTCCACCGAAATTGAACTAGGGGAAGTGTGCCCCTCGTGTGGATACACATCATTTATAAAATAATATGCCACTGCCGTTCCTACACACGCCGACAATTTTGCGGTGTTTGCACGGATGAAAAATGTTTTTTCTGAAACGGAATGGCCGACAAGAAAAACAACCCTAATCTGTTCGAGAGAATTGGTATTGATAAAATAACGTTTTCGTTATGGTTGATAGGAAGGTCTGCTCACCTTGCGTTTTGAGGTCCCACGCTTTTGGTCTCATATGATGAACTGGCACTGATTGCATGGTCTGGTATTTTCCCTTCTTCCATACCTAGGGCTGTTCGACATTGACCTGTAAATACAAAAAGAGGAGATTTAGTGAAATGCATTGAATCAAACTGAAAAAAAAAACGGGTTAGAACGCTTTCAAATTTTGCGAATTCATTTTGAAAATCATGGTTCTGTTCGAAATACGTATCGCGCGCTACGACCATTTTACAGTCAACATGATCGTCCATCAGGGCAATTAAACTGCTCAATATGATTTAGGGATTTTGACTTAAATTGCAAGGAAATATAGTTGAAATAAGATTTAGAATAAGATTGATATGATTTCAAGTTGCAAATTAATTTTAGCCTGTAGGTCTGCAGCGTATACAGGGCGGTTGAGAAAAATCGAGTAAAATAACGAAATTCCATTCCCAGAGAATTCAAGCATTTTAAGACTATCAATACAATGTATGGCCTCCACGGGCATCAACAACAGCTTGACATCTTCTTTGCATACTACACTCGAGGTTGTTGAACATTTCTTGAGAAATTTGGTTCCATTAACGGGGCAGAAGCTCTCTCAGATCATTTATGGGTTCTGGGGTAGGTTGATGATTATCTAATCTTCTTTGGAGCATATCCATGCATGTTCTATGCAATTCAAATCTGGTGAGTGCGGAGGTATTGGTAAATGTGGAATATCAATCTACTCGCGCGCATTCTCAACTATGTCTGCACCATAGACTCATCAAAAGGATAATAAGTCTATGGGCTGCACGGTGCGGTCTAGCGTTATTGTCTAGAAATTGAAAAGTTTCACCAATAGCAGCGTGAAAATTTGGCACAACATTGTAAATGACATGCTCCCTAGTGTAAGGCGGCCATATTCCCAGGACAAATGTGTAGATCTGTGCGCCCGTTGAAACATATCCCGGCCCATTCTTCGAGAATCTGAAATATCTGGATTCATCAGTGAAAAGGCACTGCGCAATTGATCGTTCTAATTGATATGTCGCCTTGCCCATTCCAGTCTTTGACGCTTATGGTCACATGTTAATGGAACTCCTCAATGGACGTCTAGAACCTAGATTCACCTCTCTAAAACGTCGTCTGATGGTTTCGATGGAAACTTGGACCCCATCTGCATTTTGAAGAGTATTCCGTAGCATTCTACACGTAGATATAGGGTTTCTTCTCGCCGAAACGGTGATGAAACGATCCTGAGCAGGTGTTGTTTTTCGTCGCCCACCAAGCGTTGGTCTTTCCAACACGGAACCTGTCTCCCTGAACCCATTCCAAAGTCGAGATATCACACTTTGGCTGACTTGGATCCTTTCCGCTACAACAACCTGAGTTAGGCCACCCTGTAGCATTCCGATAGCCTTATTAGCCTAAGCGTTTGTTAATTCATGTCTTGGTATTTTCAGAAAACTCGTTTCAAATCGAAGCCGTTAATAAACTGACTTCATTTCAGAATAGGAACATTCATGGAGCATATATGCAAAAACCAAACTTAAGAAAAAAGGCGACCAGATTGACGAAATGTTTCATACTGATTTTTATTGGATCGATTCAAGTTGTTATTGAGTTTTAAATGATTTTACAGCGAATTTCTTGAAGATTACACATCGATCGAATACGATACGAACTCTTGTGGAGCCGTATATTTCGATTAAGCTCACTTTTGGTTCAATATGTCAATAACCCAAACTGCTGTATTCGCAGTGATGATAATTCTAAAACACATCTTCAAAAACGATGCTGGTCAGAACGTTACAGTCAATGATGACCGTTGTGTATTGAACAATTGATGTGCAGGAGCTGTGGTTGCAATAAGATGGCGCAACATCTCTTTTGTTTATTGGAAATGCAGGTTTTTAAGCGAAGCCTGCAAATCTCTCCAGATATCGGAGAGAATCTCAAAACGAATCATAAAGGGGGTTCCAATAAGAGTTCTTAATTTGACCTTCAAAGAAAAATGCCATTTTTTTATTTAACTGATCGGATGTTCATTTCGTTATAAGAAGGAAGGTATACCGTTAATAATGGAAAATAAAATCAGCCAAATGACCACCATCACCACGACTACAGGACCATTATCCTTTTCATGAAATTTTCCATAACCAAATAGCCCTATGTCCTCGATAGCCTCACGAATTTCATTTTTGAGGTCTTGAATCCTCCACATGGCCCCAAAGGAAGAAATCGAAAGGTGTTAAATCACAAGATATCAGTGGCCAATTGTGATCACCTCTTCGAGAGATAACACGGTCCGGAAACTTTTCCCGTGAAAGATCAATGGTTTCGTTGCTTGTGCGGCACGTAACGCCGTCTTATTGAAAGTAAACGTTGTACAGATGATTTCCATTCAATTCCTGCCATAATGACGTTGGTGGAAAACCTAATTCCAAAGAACGACGAGGAAACGACGAACCTGGGTTTTCTTCAACATTTTCGGCTGCAGCAGAAATAATCTCAGCTGTTCTTGAGCGATATGCACGGGTTTTATTCTTCACATCACTAACTTGTTTCAACAGCTCAAATTTTTCGACCCATTTCAGTATTGCGGTTTCATAAGGTACTCCACGACGATCCAAAATTGTTCTAGTTTTACCAAATTTCCACCATTTTATAGCGAATTTGAATAATTTCAATGCGTTGTTGAAGCGTGTATCGTTTTATTATCATTAATAGCGTGGTCCAATGTCAAAAAATGACAGCTTCAAAAGTGACCTCTTCCGAAATAGCGGGAAATTCAAAATAACACCTCTTATTGGAAAACCCTTTATTAATGGAATCAGCCTCATACAAGTTTAAAACTCCCCAAAGCTGCAAAGTTACTGTCGAATAAGCATCTTTCCATTCGAACAGTTTGAACCTAATCGATAAGGAACAACATTCAGCCACACTTGGTCAAGTATCGATCGAAAGCATCAATGCGGGCAATAAATAGCCAGAATATGATTAAGTGGTTTCGGAGTCACCCAAATTGAACATATGTGTAGCTTCGGGAAAGGCTAGAGGAAGGACAAAAGCGCACAAAGGGGGAAACGTTATTGCTGCCAAGTCCAGGTCGGTCATTGTTCTGGAATCACTTAGAAGCTTGATTGCACACGTGTCCACTTACCGGAATACAAGGGTAGGTGCATTCTGGCCATTTCTGGCAGAACATCAGAGCTCAGGGTTGTATCACGGATGGCAACGTGTGAAGAGAATTATGCAAATTTGGAAGGGGTGAAAGTAATGAAACTTTCAATTATATTAAGGGCGCTCTACACTCATGGCGCGAATTGTTGCCGTGAAGTTGGCCAAGACTTCGCGTAAAAATTTATCCCCCCACTCTTACATATATTCGCAACTCGGTTCGCAGCGTCCACGCTGTCTGCGAATACACGAACGTGACACCAAGAAACCATCCACACTCACGTTCGGGAACTTCGCGAATGTTCGTTTCATTAGTGCAGCGCCCGCAATACAGAAAGGAAATTGTGTCAAACATTATCAGAGGGATTCTAGATATTCTTGTACCAACGCAAGACTTGAATATCGACAATGATCAAACATTCACGTCAGTATGTCTCTTTGCATTCTTCTCGCTTCCATAAGATATTCTTCAAACTACGTGTTCACTGGTGGTGAGAATTCAGTCCATACGCTACCTCGATAGACGCTATATTTTGAGTCGGCTGATGCACAAGTTATCAGTCTCCATAAAAACCATTCCACTTTTCAACTGTAGCTTTTCCATATCTCATCATGAGGTTGTGTTCCAAAATTCAAAGATATGAAAATAATGAAACGGACAGAAAAGCGTACGAACAGATGATTCATGAAGCAGTGGAAGGAGAAAATCTGAATTTTCTCAATCCATTGATATCTGTACCGTACTTTTAGGATAAAACAGTTCTTGAATAGGTTTGAACATTTATGACACAAAGAAATCTTAAAATGTGAAAGTTATTGAAGCCTTGCTTTGTGATATTGTTTATACTGATTACTCCTAGGCCTCCCGAGGAGGCTCCTCTGAAACTACAAGCTTCAAAGCTTGTACGAGTTCAGAGAAGCAGTTGTGTTATGTGTAGGAGTGTAGGCTTTGTAAATGTGTCCTTACGCCACCTTTGACACAGCACTGTTAATTTTCGAACCAACAATGTAATGGCGACCCTCACCGAGACTAGAAAATTTCTTTTCTTGCCATGGGATTGAACTCGGGACTTTTGGCGCCAGAGTCAATCACCCTGACCACTGGGCTACGAGCACAATTATTGGGATTACAAAAGTTCAATGAAATTCGAAGTTTTTCCTGTTTTTATTCATCTTCGTGCCATATGACTCTTAGGCATTTCTACGAGAAGTTAGACGCTTTCAAAAATATGAAAGAATGCTATATATTCAACTGTTCAGAAGAATATTTTTTCCTCTCTCAAAAATTGTTTACATGAAAGACCCACTTTATTTTTCGACATGAATCACTCTATGAAAACTTTCGCATTTATTTGGGAACACCTGTATATCCCATCTTCGGTATTGAGCATGCTCTCGAGTATAGGATCCAGTCCAATCCTGTTCAATTCGTGAAGCTCTATACCCATTTGACATTATCGAACACAATAATACATGGACAGTAATGAACTATCTGTCTAAGCAGTAAGCAGTCATTGTGTGAATTTTGACCAGTCTGGAGAATTAATATTAGAGGCCATAAATATTCTCGTGCTAATGAACACTAGCGTAAATGTTTTGTCTTGATCTCATCAGTTATTGAACCTTAATTATAATCAGTTAATCAGATGAAGGGTGATCTAATTTTGAGGTTGGGGGTTATTTAGAATATCTCCGTAACTTGACCAATTCTGCAAGGGATTATAGAGTTTTTTTGAGTATTTGTGTACACTATATTGATTGTTCAATATTGCAGCCTTGAAAAAAAGACGATTTGATTCCTAAACGTTGTTCGTGAAAAGGACAATGATAAAGTCCGATTCCTGATAATTGCTATATTGAATGTTAACTACTATCTAGTCACCAAGTGCAATAAAATTGGTATATCCAAAGCACAACTGAGTTATTAAATAAGAAAAATGGGTCACCTGAACCAATGACGTGAAGTCAGGAGCTTTTGAGTGCTCGTTCATTTACCTTGTACGTAGATTCACGCTGACTTAGGTATCTAACATATTCTTGGTAGACGTGTTCTGGCTCATATGAATCCATTCATGTAATATCCTGGTTATGCAGGGTGAGTCTTTGACTTGTACATATATTTTAACTGTAGATTCGTGAGGCCAAAAAACCTTTTTTTCATTTTCCATTTTGTCGAATTCGGCTCTGTTAAAAACATATAGCCATTTGAGAAAAAATTGGGCTAATTACGTCCCTAAAATGATACTGTGGAATTGATTCAAAGTTCATATTTCTCGATTGAAATTGAGTTTATACATTTAGGGAATACTCAAGTAGGTACTAACCTTATTGAAATAAAAATGTTGCAAACACGATAATGTCAACAAAAACAGTAAGTTTCATCCGGCATTCGATTTCATGTGGATTTTCAACTAAAAAGCCACATTTCTCTCTCTAAAATGAGTTCCTTCTTCGATTTTTCTGCCGATTAGTTTGTAAACACTAATAACTCGATCATATTTTCCTCGAAATTCCCAAACAATCTCATGAAGAAAGACTTTTCATTCAGATCATCAGAATTCATTATCAAACAACATAACCTAATCTTTTTTGTATCTATTTTGTGAATGTTTGCACAGAAATTTCAAGAAAATGTTGTCAGTTTGCTGATATTTTCATTGAGGTTAGAGATTTTTTACGAAACAAAGTATAAATAACAATTAATTCTGACCTTTCCATCAGAAATCGACTTTGCCGCGAAATTTCACCACGCATGCGTATAACGAAAACCGACGGATTGGTTATCTCAATTACTCTTGAAGTGCCAACTATAAACAATAGCAAACTGTAAACATTATGTGAAGTTCTGAATACATTCAATGAATTATTGTTTCAATTTGATTATTATGTGAAATGAATTAATATAAAATTAACCGTGCCGAGTTCATGAAATTCCAAGAGGATATTGTTTAGATAAAAACAGATTATCAGGTATCATATTATTTTTCATTAATTTCAATCTAATAGGTAGTCATATCCGAATTTTGTATTTCATCGACATCAATATGGACTTTTAACTATGAATTTTTAATAGAAACTGTGCGTATTGAATGCTCCTTGGTGTTCAATTTTCTCTTCCACATTTGTGGGATTTTATTATTGAATATCTCTACATCAACGTTGAACATCGTTTGAATTTAAGTCTCGACAAAGTTATAAATATTTCGACAACATTGTAAACTCGTTCAAAGATCAGAGAGGGAATAATATTCGATAATATTCAATTCAGAGACGCATCAGATTATTCTTGAAATTAATGATTTTTTCGTCAAATTTTTACGGGTAAAATTGAAAATAATTCGAAAACGACGCGTTTTCTTGAAAAAAATAGGTATACTTTTAGTTTCTCAAATGATTGATTCTTTCGAAAATATGAACCGTTTATCTTTTTAAAGTGGTTTTATGGTGTTTTAGCGTGTATTGATGAGTCGACTACCCTGTAGCTTTCATACTAGGAGAGATATTGAATAGGTTTCGATTGAGGAATATGCACCATGAATAGACTAACCAATGAACCCAATTTTCAGTTCATTTGAAATAACGGTTCCGAAAATATAATCAGAAAAGTGTTTTTTTCATGGATTTTCGACACCCTTACGGTGGGTTTCACAAAGCGTGATCACCGGTGATTCGAGATCAACGGCTTGATTCTCTGATTTTTGAATTGAAAAATCGAGTTGATTCTAGATCAAACTCGGATCACCGGTGATTACGCTTTGTGAAACCCACCGTTAATGTTCCAAACCTAACCGCATTTTGGAAAATGGTATAGAAAAAAAGTGTTTCGTTTCATGAGGGGAATCTACAGTTTAAATATATGTACAAGTCAAGGACTCACCCTGTATAAGTCTACTGAGTCCACCAAGAGGACTTATGAATCCACTGGTTCGTATCAATGCAGCTTTACAATTTTATAAGAATAGTTCCCTTTATTTCTGCTTGAACAAGATGCCAGATGGCCTACGTCCCTGAAACTTCTACTCCGTACACAAAAATAGTGATTCGCAGAGAATTAATTCAACTAAAACATTCATATCACCGATATCAATACTCATTCAACCCCTGATATTTGTCGAGTACTATCAAAAACAGGAATATCCCCGTTGGGCATCAGCATTTTATTACCGCTCTCACTCATTATTGTATTCATATGTTTTATTCAAGCATTTCAATGAAACCACTGAGCTGTTGTAATTATTTACACTTGATCGAACCAATTCAGGGTAAACCGTTGTTATTTATGGAGAACTCTCGATAACGAAGGGACGGTATTTGGACAGCACTCGTGTCCAAAATTACCAATTAGAAAAAGTGGAATAGAAACACCAGTTGTGCGCGTGGCAGAGTAAATAGGATGGCATGTTTAACAATCAATTGTATACGGTTCCAAGAAGGGTGAACACCGTTCGTAAATTGGAAAACGTATACAGGGAGAGCTCACAATTTCGGCCTTCTGGCATCCATATGGAATTTGATTGATATACCTCTACTTCGCATTATTCGACACAAAAAAACCATATCTGTTTTGCAATATTACATTTTCTTGAATTGAAGAGGGAACTGAAATATTTTCGTTAAAATACAATGTTTTTCACTCAGTGTCAACCTATGTTAGGGATGCTACAATTCGAATCTTATGGTCTATGACTTGTTCATTCATTCAATTGTAGATTCTTCTCATCCAATAAAATACTTTTCTCCCAACAAATTTTTTTCTTCATTCCTCTTCGAAGCCGTAATTTCGAATTAACTGAGTTTTGGTGTTTACCATATTTACGGTACATAAAACTCGTCATTTCCGAGTTTTCCCTCATTTTATCTGTGCTCAAAATTCATACTTTCTATTTTTAATACCACAAAAATCATACCACTCAGTACAACAATACACGAGACCAGAAAACCAGCAGATACATCTCTTAAAGTCAGATACACCGTGAGTACCTACCTACATATTCCTTCGGTGTTTACTTTGTGGTATTTTTTTCCTATTTCATACATACATTTTTTCTCAATTCTCGTGATCATGAGAATTGGTATACAGCAGTCCATTCATCTCTCCAAGAGAGCTTCTGTATTCATTTATTCTTTTGAAAGAGAGTATTATTAACAATCGAAGTCCATTTCTCATGGTTGTTACTTTTATTTTCCAATTGTAAAGAATATTGATGTTGTTATAATTAATCAGTGAATGCATATCATATTCATATACTTAGTTCCTTTGATATTGATATCGATACGAATACTCTTCATTGAATTGAATTTTTGAAGAATTGATCATTGGAACTTGTTCTTCGGAATGTGTTGATATTAATTCTAAAGATAGACCCCTTATCTCTTACAATTACAATTACATTATTTCAAAATATTTCGGAACGAACGGACATCATAAACAAACATCAACTCTCCATTGTTATAACCACTGTTATTAAACAGTAGCTTTGGGTACGGTGACTGCTTGACATTGGATTTTCGGATGTGCTTGGATTATTGACAACAGTGCCACAAGCGAGAAAATATTTTATATCGACGAGATGACGTGAAAATTACATATTCATACCATTATAATGTTTATGTTGATAATGTAGAGATTAATTAATTCAAATGCAATACGTTTGTTTACAAGATATTCTATATATGAACAGATTATTAATGATCCTTAACTACGCTAGGAATAAAACGATGAAGGAATATATTAGGGAGGAAGAAATATTGGATTTTAATTGAAAAATTATAAGTTTCATGCTAAATGAAATATCGTTTTTCGACATTTTTATAACAATTACGATACTACAGCAGTGATTACTACAAATATCAACTTATTTTGAATCCAAAAATGACACTTTGGGTTATTTCAATTAATACCAAGAAATTATCTATAGTACGGACCTGCCAGTTTCTTTTTGAAGAATTGCTATTTCTATTCAACAGAGCCGAATTGGAAAAAATGGAAAATGAGAAAAAGGTTTTTGTAGCCTCAGGAATCTACAGTAAAAAAAATGTACCAGTCAAAGACCCTGCATCTGTAATATGCGACCCACAAATATATAAAGGCGATAAACAATAATTTTGTATTTAAACAAAAACCTTAACTATACTTGAACCCCACAAACTTCTACCATACATCATGAGTGGTTCGCAATTTGGAAAATGAACATATTTGAAAAAATTCTTGATCAAATAACCATCAAGAATTCTTATAGACTACCTAACATAATTTTATACTGATATAATCAATGTGCGTTGTCCACTTCAAATACTGATCATTATTAATTATATACAAATCCATATTATTATGTATAAGGTATCCATGAAGTGCCATAAAACATTAATTATGAGAATTAGACAATCAGCATCGATAGTTAAGTATTTCTTAATTCATTAGAGAATATTTCATTGAAAACCGATTCGAATGGAAAGGAAATAATTCTACAAATTAATATTTGATGAAACTGTTTATTCATCACGATCAATATTGATTGTCTATTTCCTTCCATAGCAGAAGCTGTTGTTTGGAGTTTGTGCACCAAATAAAAATTGTTTTTGAGAAATTGCGAAATTTCCGCTGTGACCTTGAGTGTTCAACATTCTAGAGGGAAGCTCCTATACCTACACGAGCTCACTGAGCCTAAACTCTCATCTCATCCTCAACGACCAGAATTCGCGCTTGCCTTCATGGACATAAACTGAATAATAGAACAAACTGGATCAGTTGAATTAAATTCTCATCTACAGGTTTTTTGTTCCTCCAAAAACAATCAGCAATTTGCCGCTCATCATTAAGCCCGACCATAATCAATCATCAATTCGTTACACATCGAACTGACAACCATTATTAGAAACTCTTGAACTACCCCAACAGGGAAGATGGGGAGGCGGTCATTTAACCATTAGCTGCCCCAACAGAAGCGATGAAATTAAACGTTTTGAAATCAACACCTAGCACAACGCTACACTTCCTCTCTATTCTGCAATCGGGCATATGTTGTAGGTAGAAATATGAGACCCCAGTACTTTGTATTGTTCGCTTGGAGGGTTTCATCGTTGTGTGAAAACGGAGGAAGGAAAATGTCATAAATTAATTTACGTCTTTGTGTACTACCATGTAGGGAATTCCACGCGTGAGTTGGTTCAGGCATTTCGGTTTTGTTCGCAAAGGTGGTGTGTGTTCACCTATCATTGCTTGCACGCACGAGGGGAGAGGATACCGACGTAAATAAGGAAGCTTTTGAATTGAGGCGAAATGTTGAAGAAAACCTAACTCTCACGAATCTTATAAAATATACAGCTCCACCAAAGTCAACGAAGTTCAGAAATTTTGTGACCGCTTCAAAAGTTGCCATCAATTCTTATCTAACAAATGTTCAATTATCATTCATCTTATAACTAAAGGGTCTTCCTTCCTGAAAAAAAGGAGTCCGAAACAATTTGATCACTTCTGATTGATGAAGAGATGTATAAGTATAAAGATAAAAAAAATAAAAAAATATTTCATAAGTATTGAATGAATAAAAAGGATATTCCCCATCATTTTTGGTTATTTTGTAACATTTTCACCAACAAAACGAACAAATATTTTTGTGTTTTTTAATTTCAGTATTGAAGTCTAATATTTAATTAATCAAACGTCTATCTCGTTTTTCTTTCAGAATTTAACGTTTTTTTGTGAATAATATCACAACGATGTGATGTTTTCGCGAAATTTATCTCCTTGAATTTTTCTATTCGAAATAATAAATATCCATTTTTATCAACGACAGTTTATTAAGGTTTGTTCAAGCCGTCGGTTAGTGAAAATCATTTGTTTCTTACAATTGTGGATTCTTAAATGGAATTGAATTTCTTCTAAATAACACGCCCCGCAGGTATCTCCTCCCAGATGACTGGTGAGGGAGCGAGAGAGTATTATACAGCCAGTGTGAGATCTAGTTCAGGGTAGGATTTCTTGTTATATTCCCTGCGCCCCAATATTTGTTCTGTTAAGCTGAATAATCCAATAAATAAAAATTAATGCACTGGACTGACATCTGGCGGTATACGTTTCTTATTTTGAAGGCTGAAGACTCTTAAACATGACCTCGAAAGACAGAGAACTAGACGCCCGAGATCTACATACAGGGTCTTTCACGAGGAACCTCACCCATATTTATACGGGAAACTACTGAACGTATTTTCATGAAATTCAGCACTTATAAGTATTTCACGATGCTGATGAAATCTAAAATATTTTCAAGGCATGAGCACCTCCGGTTTTTCCGGAAATGACGTCAACTTCCGTTTTTCAAATTAGAACACCATTTTTTTATTAAAGAAATAGATTCCTTAGAAAATTTCAAGTTATTTTGATGTAACATTTTTCAGTTTCGGTTGGAAAATTCTCTCTGAGCGGGAAAATTCGAAAAAAAAATCGAAAATAGAGCTCCGCTGAAACAAGAATAACTTCGAGGTTTTTGGATGGAAAATTTTCATTTTTTGGATTTTTCAAGATGTAAGATTGATGTATCCACTTCAAAAATCGAAATCGCGATTCATGATACAGGGGGTGAAAAAATCGCTTTCAAAGTTAGGGATAACAAAATCGTGAAAAATCAATTTTTTCAAATTAGAACCCCATTTTTTTATGGCAGATATTGAATCTACGTTAAAAAATAATGTAAGTGTATGCATCACACCCTCGCCCTAAAGTGGATATTTTCTGAGTTATTCACAAAAAACTGTTTTTCGTCTTGAATTTTCAGCTATTTCTTTTCCCTTCACGCCAAAAAGATGAAATTTTCAGGAACTGTTACTTAAACCATGTTTTAGATTTTACTACCCTTATATGCAAGAGAAAAAAGTTACAGGTTGTTCGTAAATAGATGGCGAATTTGGATTCGAATTTGTATCGGAAACCTCTCTTCAAAAAATGGGGTTCTAATTTGAAAAAATTGATTTTTCACGATTTTGTCATCCCTAACTTTGAAAGCGATTTTTTCACCCCCTGTATCATGAATCGCGATTTCGATTTTTAAAGTGGATACATCAATCTTACATCTTGAAAAATCCCAAAAATGAAAATTTTCCATCCAAAAACCTCGAAGTTATTCTTGTTTCAGCGGAGCTCTATTTTCGATTTTTTTTTCGAATTTTCCCGCTCAGAGAGAATTTTTCAACCAAAACTGAAAAATGTTACATCAAAATAACTTGAAATATTCTAAGGAATCTATTTCTGCAATAAAAAAATGGTGTTGTAATTTGAAAAACGGAAGTTGACGTCATTTCCGGAAAAACCGGAGGTGCTCATGCCTTGAAAATATCTTAGATTTCATCAGCATCGTGAAATACTTATAAGTGCTGAATTTCATGAAAATACGTTCAGTAGTTTCCCGTATAAATATGGGTGAGGTTCCTCGTGAAAGACCCTGTATATAGGCGTTTAAGTGGATGAACTGATATAATACTTTCATTTTCCAATTCCAAGAATCTCCAACCAGACAGAATACCAATTTGACGAAGTAAACGACCGAATACCTCGTTCCATTGCCAAACCTAGCGAAAGGAATATTATCCCCTTTCTAATTTCCACCGTGGAAACCGAGAATAGAATGCTCAATCTTTCCCTATTCCTCGTATTCTCCGCGAGATCGTGCTTCTAGACCACGTCATTCATCCAGACTGCGTCAGGTTTGTTTTTCCGGCTTCGTACAGACTTTATTGGCTGAAATTCCACACAAAAGCCTTTCAATAACGCCGAGTGGAAAGTCCGTTGTTCTTGGAGAACGCCAGCTGTTGCCTGACGTTTGTGGAGATCGATCGTGGGTAGGAATTTCGCCTTGGATTTATACGTTTCCGATGAATTTCGCCCGTTTTGAGGAATATTCGGCGGATTGTGTTTCATGCTGGATAATCCGAGGAGTTTCAGTTTTGAAGGTGCAAAAAACCGAACACCGAAAAGTCAACATATTCTTGATTAAGAAGACCTCTTCGTTCACCCTGGGCACTTGGACAAGCATTCCAGAGATCGCTATGTGATGTTCCTAAGCGATATTCCCAATCCCAATTAATTATTTTTGCGAGCTCTCAAAGATGTCCCGAATGCAACAAGAAGAACACTTTTGCATTACGAGCTCCCAGGGATATCCTGAGTGCACCCAGAATGGAAAATTCACAGTGCGAGCTTATCTTGAAAATATCGAGATCAAGAATTGTTTTGTCAAAGTTATACCGAACGTGAAAACGTCATCCATTTCCGGTTCCTGTGATTAGCATCTGGGGAAAGACCTTCGCCTCGTTTCCATCTCAACTAGTTTAAGTTTAGCTGTTGAGTATTCGTGTCCGCGAAGCTCAATTTTGTTTAGATATGTCGTAATATCCAGGAGGATCTGTGATGGAGATGAGATGAGTAGAAATGATACTGAATATGTACCTAAGCTAAATTATACGGTGTGAGTCTTCGACTTGTACATATATTTTAACTGTAGACTCCTCTTATCAATCGAAAAACTTTTTTCTCGTGCCATTTTTCTAAATTAGGTTTCGTTTGGAAGATACAGGGTGTCGAAAATCCATGAAAAAACACTTTTCTAATCATACCTTGAAATGAACTGAATTTTGGTTGATTGGTTACTCTATTCATGGTGCATGTTCCTCAATCAAAACTCATCCGAAATTTCTCTTGGTTTGAAAGTTACAGCATAGCCCATTCACAAACCGACGAAAAAATACCATACAACCACTTGAAAAATATAAACATAAACGGTTCATATTTTCGAACGAATCAATCTTTTTAGAAATCAATAGTATTCTTATGTTTTTTTAATAATATTAGTCGTTTTCGAGTTATTCCCAATTTTCCCCGGTAAAATTTGACGAGATAATCAAAAATCATAAAAATAATCTCCCTGCAATTTTAATATCACAGAATGGCAAAAATTCTCAAACTCTTTGATTATCTATCAGATTTAACAATGTTGTCAGAATGTTCATTACCTTTGTCAAGACTAAAATGTCAATGGAATGCAAAATTCGGGTATTAATGATGAATGTCCCATACAAACCACGTATTGAATTGAAATTAATGCAAAATGTATACTCAACACTAAATGATCTGTGGCGATGTTTCTATCTGAACAATATCCTCTTCGTTCAGCAACCATATACCAGCTGTTCTGTCTATTGGACAACGATTTGTCTTGCGCACCGTTATTACAGACCAACCGTTATAGGCGACTGAAATTAAGATCGTAGCGCTCTATCGGCGAGAATCAAAATATTTCTAAAGGGGCACGACAAGACGCCATCAGCCAATAGTAAACAAAACTAGTGCCTTTGCGTTAGTTCATCCGTTAATGATAGAGGACGTACTGCTTCCTTGTTTTAAGAGAAAATCAACACAATCTGGCATCGTCTTCTCAAACGTTCTATGCTATGATAGCTTTCCTTACGTACCTCGGCAATAGGACTAGTCTACTCAGCTGCAGAATATGGCGCCCCGGTCTGGCTTAACAGCGCACACACGCACAATGTTGACGTACAGCTAAACGCAACAATGAGGACCATTAGCGGCACATTAAAATCGACCCCCACCCATGGCTACCTGTCCTGAGCCACATACCCCCGCCTGACCTCCGACGCAAATCTGCTCATACAGCAAAATCTAGCCGACCTAGACAGAAGAAGACTGCGCTCTAGAAGACCTTCTATGAGAACTGCAAGGGATTTGGGGGCATCCGATTTCAACCCTATAGACCTCTGGGAACAGGAATGGAGAGATGCCTGTCCAGCCCAATGCCAGAATCTACCATGTATAAAACAAAAGCCTCCTGCTTACGAACAGCCCCGCAAAATATGGACATCCATCAACAGAATACGTACCGGTCACGGAAGGTGCGTAGACTCGCTCTACAAGTGGAGCAAAACACCAAATGCAAGATGTGACTGCGGGGCGGCCAGACAAACTGTTCACCACATCATCACCGAATGCCAGAACAGGGCCTACACAGGTGACTTCAATGATTTCCTGATGGCGACCAACGAAGCGATCGACTGCATTCGTCAACTAGATGTTAGCCTATAAACTTATTTCTTGTTTATACAAGGTGCGGCACGGAGGGCGGACGTTTTTCAGATGGGCATAACTTTCCCCCACTGAGGACGAGAGAAGTGGGGAAGGTGCCGTTAGACTCGTGTGTTCCTAGCATTTATTTACCAGTTGTCGTCATGGAGCCTTGGACGGTGGAGCATCGTGTTTTCGCCTATGATAGTTTCGTCCGAAATAATGAGTCAGTCACGGTCGTGCAGCGTGAGTTTCGTCGCCATTTCCACATTCATCGGAATAGAGCTATTCCCTCTCGAAACACCATCCTTCGTTGGGTTGAATCACTTCGCAGACGTGGTGAACTGATCAACAGAAGACCAAGAGGACCTGTGCGAACGCCTGAAAATGTTGAACGCGTTCGACAAGCCATTCTTCGCAGTCCCCAGATTTATCCATATGCGATTTTTTCTTATGGGGACACCTCAAGGCTAGAGTATACGAGACCAAGCCCCGAACTCTGGACGAATTGAAAAGGGCTATTCGCGTGGAAGTTGCCCAAGTTGAGAGAGCGATGTTGGAGAGAGTCTACGCGAACTTCCAAGAGCGCCTCCAGCACTGCATCACCGATTTCGGCCATCACATGCCTGATGTGATTTTCCACACTTGACTGTCTCAAATGCTATTTCCTTGAGAATCTGATTCCGTCAATAAATGTGTTTTTGAGTAAAAATCAACGCTTTTATTATTTTTTTTTAAACCATCCATCCTCCGTGCCGCACCCTGTATATTCATGTGTTATTACGCCATACGATAAATAAATATATGATAGCTTTGTCATGGAATATGGTTAGCTGGGTTAGGTTAGGTCACCTCCAATCCTATGACATAGGAATGGAGTTATGTTCGATTAGTGTGAAAACAATTCTTTATAAGATTGTTTGGGGATTTCGAGCAGAATATGATTAAGTTATTAGTGTTTACAAACTAATCTTCAGGAAAATCGAAGAAGGAACTCATTTTGGTAGGAGAAATATGGCTTTTTAGTTGCAGATATAATCGGATGAAACTAACTATTTGTAACATTCTTATTCCAATAAGGTTAGTCCTTGCATCAATTAAAGAGAATTATATCAGACACGTTATAAGACCATAAATTTCTTGAGAATTGTATTGTTAGTTCATTGTTCCTCACCACTCATACAGATGGATCACAAAAACATTTGCTCTCCTTACTCCCTGCTAATATCCTAATCTGATTTTCATGAGAGCTCCTATAGATCTTAATAAATGAAGTTATTAAGAAGTTCTCAAAGTAGGTACTCGTCACGGAAGGTGTATGCGAATTTCCACATAACTCCCAGTGTGACTCGTTGAAGAGTATCCTCGTAGGATATCGCTAAGACTTCGCAGGGAGTAACTTGGTGGCGGACAGTTTGAGGAGATATAGAACTCTCAAAAACCTCTGTAGGAAAAGAAGTCGCAGGGCTGAAATTAGGATTTTTTTAATGTTGCTTCGTTGCAATGGAAACAAGAAGGGCTTTCAAAACAATAACATGAGAACCTGAAAGTGTAACAACCTCAGAAAGACTATTATTACGTAGAGATTCTGCCCGAAAATCAACGGTGTTGAGAGGCTGTAATCAGATTTTGACTCTCAAGCTTTCCTGCACTCAATCCCGAAGTACCTTTACTGTGATTCACAGTTGTCAGATGCTCGGATAACTAAGGAAAACTACGGAGTATCAGTGAATTCCTATGAGCAAAATTAAAGTTCGCAATAATGTGGTACACATTAATGTGACAAAAACTTGCGGAGTAAACAAAAAAGTAACGAGACTTTGCTCTAGAAACTATTACTTTAATAGGATGACAAATACTCAGACGACAACAGCATTCTACCATTAACTATCCAACAGACCAATTGCATCGAAGGAAGAAAAGATTTTCCTTTCCGACACTCAACCTCTTGAATTTTCTCTTCCACGTGAAATCCCATTGTTATTTCGTTAATCGAAGCTCGGGTTTCCCGAATGTCCTGTCTCAACTTACTTCGTCTTCGAAGATTTCCTGTAATTAGACGAAAAACTAATTTTCTTTTACGGCGTCAGGACGATAAAGCCGATACACGTAGATTGAAATTCGTGAATCGGCACTGGCGAATGTATTTAAGCTGAAGTTAATTGTTATTTATTTCCACTTTGTTATTTTCTTCTAATGTCGGCTTTCGGGAAAGCAGTTTTCAATCACGTTCCCAGCGCTGATCTCAGGACAGGAAGGGAATATATATGAGATATCAAGCGGAAAGAGTCGAAATACATTGTGAAGGAACATCCTTCCTTTCAGAAATAAACAAGGAAATGGATGTATGAGGATTGGTGGAGCGAGCGAGGTTTTCCATGTTTATTGAGGTGCCGATAATGATGGAAGAAAACAAAGGAAATTGAACTCAAGATTGAGGTTTCGAATGTTGGGAATAGGAAGCTATGATTAGGGTTAGTCACGCAAGGATATCAAAAACGATTCTTCATTGTTGTTTCCAAGAGGTATTCTATCGATTTTCATATTTCGTTCGTGAGCATATATTATTATGTGCAGACACCAATATCTTCTTTTCCTCTTAGGTACCTACCTTCAGACATTCGGTTTGGGGTTGCATGTTCTATATTCTATGTTCATTTCGATATATTAATATTTATGCTCTCTTTGGAACAATTCGAAAAATTCATAGAGAGAATATTGGACATGTTGTGACATTCTGAATAGTTTACATTTAGTTCGCATTTATATAATGCGATATCCTATGATATCCCATAAGGAACGTGTGGAGAAAGTGGGGGTTGAAGTATTATCTACTTTGCAACTGGTATCACCTGAAATTTCTTCCCTGCAGTCTATTTTATTTTGAATGGAGTTGTCAATATACCCTTCTGTGACAGAAGTTGATTTCCAACCAAGCTCGATAGTGCTCTGACTGAATATTTTATGTTCGGTTGCCATGATAATCATGCATTAATAAGAAATCATGCATAAAAATGGGTCATTAATGGATGATTTTGAGTGCGTTAAAATGGGCTTTTATTCTATGGTCGACGGAAATAGTTATTTGATCAACTAGTTTATTAATGACAGCGATTAATTGTCGAAATATTTTAACGCGCTCGCTCCGCTCACGCGTTAATGTTTGAGATCATTAATCGCTGAATTAATAAACGAGTTAATTACAAGATTTTTCCGTCGATCTCATCATGAATTGAATATGAATTCTCGATAGAAATGAATTTTTATTTTGCATAATAGACAAGTTTGACATAATGTAAATTTCTATGTTCATTTCGATATATTAATTATGCTCCCTATGGAACAATTCGAAAAATTCATGGAGGGAATATCGGACATGTTGTGACATTCTGAACAGTTTACATTTAGTTTGCATTTATATCATTACCTATGATATCCGATAAGGAACGTGTGAAGAGAGAAGAGGTTGAAGTATTATCTACTTTTCAACTTGTATCACCTGAAATTCCTTCTGCATTCAATTTTATTTTGAATATATCCTTCTGTGACAGAAGTTGATTTCCAACCAAGCTCGATAGTGCTCTGACTGAATATTTTATGTTCGGTTGCCATGATAATCATGCATTCATAAGAAATCATGCATTCAAATAGGTCTTCAATGGATGATTTTGAGTGCGTTAAAATGGGCTTTTATTCTATGGTCGACGGAAAAAATAATTTCCGGCATATGTCCACCACGACTAGCTCTGAGCTTACTTTCGATCAGACCAATTTTAAAACCCCTTTTTTGAGTAATTCTCAGGCCTTATTTCAGCAATTACACGAGTTTTGTTGGCTTTCAAAGCGTCTAATGTTTCTGTTTTATCAGCATAAACCAATGACTCGACATAACCCCAAAGAAACTAATCCATTGGAGTTATGTCGCATGATCTTGAAGGGCAATGAATTAGACCATTTCTCGAATGATATCGCCAAATCTTTCTTTCGATAAATCAAGTAAGTAGGTGTTTTTGGAACCAAAACACTTATGAGTCGATACCGTTCAAATTTTGAAACAAATTATCATTGATTATCGAACAAGCACCATTCACTGTAACTTTAGCTCCAGCATCGTTTTCAAAGAAATATGGACTGATGATGCCTCAAGCGTGTAAAGCACACCATACAGTGCATTTTTCAGGATGCAATGGAATCTGCAGAACTTCTTGAGTATTGTTTTCACTCCATATACGGCAATTTTGCTTGTTCACGTAGCCGTTCAACCAGAAATGAGCTTCATTACTAAACACAATTTTTCGATAAAAAAGTGGATCAACCTCAAGCTGTTCTAGGGCCCAAACAGCAAACAATCGTATCAGTTGCATCTTGTATGGGTGTAGACTAAGATCTTCACGCAAAATCTTCCATGTGGTGAATGCACACAGTCCAACTTGTTGTGAACGTCGACGAATAGACAAATCTGGATCTTCATTAACACTATCACTTACAGCATCGATATTTTCTTCTGTACGTACAGTTCTTTGTCTTGTTGTTGTTGCATCGAGCAGAAAAAATGTTGTCCGAAATCTAGCGACATATAAAAATTTACAATTTGTATCAAGTGATACAAGATTGTCAATTGTGATTAAATGAAAGAAATATCACACATTTTCTAAAGAACTCACAAGTTGAGGTTTCGTTCTAGGTGTTATTTTCTGAAGTTGGGAAAACCTAAAACGAAACCTCAACTTGTGAGTATTTCAGAAAATGTGTATTCTCTTCTTGAACCACGTACAATTTTTTAAACTTTCAAAAAATTTTCTATTGGTTTCTTGAACTCGCAAATGCACAAAACGTGGATGAACGACTCGAAAGCTTCTTACTTGACGTCAGCTTTGATACATTCAAAGCAAAGTAACAAAATTCCCCGAACTTTTGGTGAAGATTCATTCATTCTCCCGTATTCAAAATTTGCAGAAAACTCAACCCATCCAATAAGTGAAATTCGCATCCAATTTCCTTCCATGAAATTAAACTTTTCCAGGAGTTCAACCAATGGACAGGTGTGGTACAGCTGTACACAGACACGAAAAGCCGATCGGAAAATTTCCTTTGGTCCAAAGGCCTAATTAGAACAGTTCAGGAAGGAAGGACAAAATAATCCTCTTTGTGAAATATCAAAAGGCTTAGCTTCGTACAAAACATAATTAACAAGCGCAAACTCCCTTCCAGAATCATGTTTTCAGATGGTACGTGTTAATAATTCCTTTTGGACACCATTATTCAGCTACCTCTAACTAACAGGGTCTGCTACAGGCATTCAGAAAAAAAGGAACCGTAAACATCTGGCTAAAATCCCATGCTAGCATTTGCGCAAGTGCAGAATTACGGGTGGATTTGCATGAAAGCATTTCGTATGAAGAATCTGCATTCATTTTCTCTATTAGATGCAAAAATGGCGGGGAACAGAGCGCCTTTATGAGAACTGAAATCAGGACAATATGCATATTTTCATTGTGAAGAATATATATTTGCTGATTAAACGAGAAAAATTTTCTGTACCGAATTTCATTTCAGGTAGTTCCTTTGTCAAGCCTGCATTTTTGAACAAACTTTGAGTCAAGAAAGCATCAGACGCCAACATAATATGCTACTTATTTATTGGGAGTAATACTGCCAGAATGAGAGTTAATCGTTTTTGAGAGTCTTTATAATTATTGTTGCGAAATTTTCAGGGACAGTGATGTCAATATTTTGATGGTATGTTTTAGAGCAGTATTTAAATATGTCAGGTTTCATCTAATCTTCTCAATCCTTACGCTATTTTCAGAACTCTGTCATTCATGTATAATATGTTTATTCCACCTCATTGATGGGGGCAGTGACCGATAGTGTGTGAACGACAGCTCGGTAAAGAAATATTGATTTTCCCATACAACTCAGTTTTGATAAGGTTTTTACGGTTCAGATAGTACTTTCTTTCATAAATATTGTTCCAATAAGAGCGCAAGATTTCAGTGTTCAATAAAACCTGGTTTTTGTAGCAAAGTATTGGAATATTCATTGATTCAGAAAATATACATTTGGGAATTATGTATGACACAAAATATCTTGTATTTACCGCCACGGCTCTGCTGGCTTATGAGTAGGGGAAATTCGTACAAAACGACATATATGGACAAAATGACATAGGAATAAAACTTGAGTTTGGAGGTATCAAATGCGGAATTGCCTACCACATCACACGAACCGAGTGGGTTCTATTAACCTCTGAAAACTCGCAAGTGCTACTCTAGTTCATTCGGTCGTTATGAGTGATAACAGAAATGAATAGTTTTTTCATTGCGCCAAATTCTTAGAAGAAATGGCCAGTTTTCACCATTTTTTTTCATTTACATTGCATTCATTTCAAACTTTACTTATTTGTCATTGTGTTCACGATACTTTTTTTATGTTAAATATAATTTTTTTGCATCAATTCGATATACTTCTAGTTTTATCGCTTCATGGACAAAATGACATATGCAGTGAACGGACAAAAAATGACATAGGTATTTCAGCTGAATTAACCGTATCTACCGGACAACACCGAGACCATTCATCCCAGGCTCCATCACCAACCAAAGAGCCAGGACTTGTCTTAAAATATTCATAACAAAATATTCATCTGCGGCTAATAAAGGCAATGCATCTTAATAGGTTAAGATGCATTGATGATCCTATGAGGAGGTTCCGCCAATCCCTAATCGACGATTCATAAGTGGACAAGGCAAACATGAGCCAAAGACACGATAAACGTACTTAGTTTCAACTTCTACACCTAATATGATGCTAATCAAATCAAAAAATGAGCCCATTCCTCCTCCAAAGAAAGAGAGACACGTCGCTAGGGCATTATTTGAAGAAGACAATGAAGAAAAGAATGTTCCAAGCAACTTTCGAGATGATGAAGACGATTGTTCAACTGTCCATTGTTATGATTTTTCCGATTCAGATCAGGAAAAAACCAGTCTTCTCCAGGATAAGCACTGGAAAAGACTGGTTCGATGCATGCATTGGTTGCATTGGGCTCACGCATCTTGTGCTGATGTTCCTAGAAGAACCAAGCCTTTCATTGGTGAACTTTGTCAGTAGTTTTGTTACAATGAGTAGAAAAATACAGTTGCCTATTGTCGGTATGTCATTTTGTCCATAGCATTCGGACAGAATGAATTTCGTTTATCCCAATTTATCTGATATTTTATTTTTTGATACTTTCATTTCATAAAGGTTGATTAGATTTTGTGAAGAAAGGACCAACGATCAGAGTTGTAGAATATGACGTTACCGTGATTCACTACTAACAAGTTATGCCTCTGAAACGAAACCCTATGTCATTTTGTACGTACTTCCCCTACCCTTTTGACGGAATTTACAATATCGTTAATGAATACATGTGGTGGATTTTCATTGATACAGCGATTAATTTCGACGTTAAATGATTGCAGGCTTATTGGCAAAACCTGTGATTTCAGATAACCCCACAGCCAGAAGTTTAAAGGCGTTAAATCGCGTGCGGGCTAATTCTGGTTACCAAATCGGGAAATGACACGAGCAGGATTCAAGAGTCAATGCAAGATCGTCAATGTTTCACGGGTGGTAAGACAAGTGGCACCATCCTGCCAAAACTACATGTCGTCAGAATCGATGGCTCAATGAGATACAAGAACCTTTGTTATGATAACACGATAACGTTCGATATTCACCGTTGCTGCATCACCTTCTTCGATTTTTGACAATCAGGACACGTCGTTCTACCGTGTAATTGCTCCATGTTCACAAACTCCCATCTGTCAATTTTTGATCTGTCACGTCATTATCATGTGGCATGTCAAACATGATGCGAAATTCAGATCTTGCGCTTTTATTGATACACCCTTTAGGTAAACTTGAAATGCGATAATAATTTTACTTCAAAAAGTCCATATTGTGAATACTTAACTCAACAATACATTTCAAATAGCTGACATTTTCTGATTATTTTTAAAATTAATTAAAAAAAAATTGTAATATAGGTGCCTTTGTGTGAGAAATAAATTAAAATCATCTAAAGGTTACACTATAATAATCCGTTATTGAATTTATCGCGTAAGCCGAGGTTAATCTAGCAAGAACAACAAATAGTAAGACTGCGGTCCCTTAAAAGCAACAAAATATGCTTGAGGTGCGACAAGGTCGGAATTAAAAAAGGCTTTCTAATCCCCTTCAGCTACACCAGGGGTGTAGATACGAGATCAATTGAAAGTTATTGCCGCCAACTCCAGGGGCGATCTACTTTTCACTCCGCTCCTACTATTAATTGAATTTTGCAATTTCGTCACGGAAGATTAATGAGAAGAAAATCATGAGGTTTGGGGTTTCAAGGACACGTGTTTCACGGCCAAGGGACGGCGCGGAAATTGAATTTCAACAAAAGATCGTAATGAAGAATAGCTGTAATAAAAGTTCTTGGTTTGGGCTATTGCGTCTAATGAAAATTTCATCGGAACCGTTTGTTCGGATCTGTAATCGTGTGATTCGGTGACGAATTTTGCATTCCCTTTGGCCCCCTGGAACTTTCAACTAATGACAGTTGTTGCAGTAGGAAATTATATGTCAGGGTGGTAACAAAAAATATGAGAATAGAATGAAATGAGTTCTATACAGTTATATAATCGCATGAAATATATGTGATTTTATTTTCGAACATTTTCAAATTGATGGGAATCTGAAAATCCACTTTTGGATTGACATTTACGATCGATTGAGTGAAAAATGTAACTAACAACCTAGTAACGGTTGTCTTGCAGAATTAGTCCATTATGTATAACAACACTTTTCCAGTCAGTCAAAAAATGACCTCGGTATCCTACGTTTGAAAACAATAGTATATTATTTCATAAGGAGGAGAAGTGTCACTTTTCATGGCGAGCTTTAGTTTTAGTTTGGGTAATTGAAAGCGAGCCATGAAAAGTCACTTCTCCTTCGAATGAAATATGTAAGTTTCTTTTCAAACATCTTGAAATTACTGGAAATCTGAATATCCTCTTCTGGATTGACATTTACGATCGTTATAATTGAGTGAGAAATGTAACATTTGTATAGTTACGGTTGTCCTTCAAAATTAGTCCCTTGCATAACAACGCTTTTCCTGACGCCGCACAGTGAGGCAGAAACCATCTAAATGTGATATTAATTCCAAAAATAATACTACCCATGAAATGTCAGTTGTTATTCTACAATTGACTTTAAACATCAGTCCACTGAATTCACGCACCGAAAGAGTTCTAACGTATTTCATTATTTTCTAATTTTGAATTGAAATTCGTTTTCAATTCATGTTTTGAAAGTTTTTTCAATTGACGCGAAATAACATATTATTATTGTTGACCATAATTTCTGCTGTGATCTGAAAATTTAAATGCACGCTATGGAGGATTAATCTGAACCTATGTACTTCGTTTTTGTTTATATATTTTCAATATAATATTCTGTTTGAAGTCTGATCATTTGCGTTGAAAGTTTTCCTTTTCGGATTTTTTTTTGTTGCCATTGAAAGATGAAAAAATGATGCGAAAGTAACTTTCCAAGAGCTTCCAAATACCTTTTTTTTTCAATAACGATTCTCTTGAGTTTCTAGTAGAAGATCAGCTCCCTAACAGCTGCCCCTTTTTGTCCCTTCTTGAATTATTAGCTATGAAATTGATACCTGTAGTCGAAAGGCACGACAGTAATTTTTTTAAATTGTGTCAGGTTCTCAAAAGAAAACTCTGAAAATGTCTAGGATGGACTTGGTTGTTCTCATTTTCAAGAAGTCAAGACCAAACAAGACATATTTTATCGTCTTTTGTTTTCATCTGGCCCGATGATAACAAGTCATAAATCACTTCCAAAAAGAAGAAGAGGAACAATTCCAGCGGAAGTTTTGGATCTGCTACTGCCCGAGCTGCTGCCTTCTCCAGAAAAAATAGCAAGCTCCATGGGCGCTCGCAGAATTTTTTCTCAGGGGGGGGCCAACATTTTCTCATGGCCATGGACCCCTAGGACCCGCCTAGGCGGAGAAATAGAGCTTCTCTGTGATCCTGTCAGTCGAGAAATGACGTGGTTATCGAACGTTTGGAAATAAAGAATATTCCTCCACGTTTGAGAATCCAATATAAAAACATTGCAAAAATTCATAATTTGGAAGAACTTGAGATTTCAAGGAAAGTATAGAAAATTGTGGAAGCAACAGACACAATATGCACTATCAACCTGAATTAACACTTGGTTATAGAAGAAGGCTTTCGACAATGAAGATTCGGATTCAATCAAACCTTTAATGTAGATGCATATCATAACTTAATACTGCTATATATTGATTCTGAACTCGAAAACATACCGTTGAATTGTAACACAGAAAACTACTATTTTTCCTATGTAACTCCATGTGATTGCATCACTCGAAGAAACACAGGACATATTTTCACGGGATTTTCAATAGTGGATCGAATCAAAATCGATAACGATGAAACTTTCTCAACATCTACATCTTTCTCGCCAAGAATAATGCAAGAGATTTGGATTATTCACTAGCACAGAATAAGGCTTCAGTTTTATGCCATCATGGTCCATAATTGTTTTATTGTAGAGATATTGTTTAATGTTTACTAAAACATCGTACACGAAACGTTAATGAAAATCGTTCGAAGGCTTACACCATACGAAACACAATACCCTAAATGTATTAGGACGGCCATATACAAACAATTTTCCCACATGTTTGGAGAGAACGCTGCCGTAAAAGTGATGGACCAGCATCCAAGGGTTGTAATCAGATTCTTTGGGGATTTGAATATGCCCAGGAGCTACATGAAAGGTAGGGTCAAGAACAAAAGATCTAATTGGTCGATGTTCGAAAGGGCTCATATGGCCGAACGACCCCTCATCACAATTTACCATTACGTTTCGTTGCCGGCGGAGTAGATTAAAACAACCCCTCACATATATCAACAAGGTGGATGGTAAGAAAATAGGAAAACAATAATATCAGAAGGACGAAACTTAATTCACTGTAACATTCTTGGATCTTATGAAGGACTTAATTAGGTATTATCTATATATACAGGGTGAGTCTTTGACTTGTACATATATTTTAACTGTAGATTCTTGAGGCCTAAAGAAACCTTTTTTTTCATTTTCCATTTTTCCGAATTCGGCTCGGTTAAAGAGATATAGCCATTTGAAAAAAAAAATTGTGCTAAATGCGTCCCTGATATTATTCTCTACAAACACCTCAAAGTTCATATTTTTCAATTGAAATTGATGTGATTATTAGATATTCTGGGTGATACATTTAGAAAATACTCAAGCACTAACCTTATTCGAATAAGAATGTTACAAACACGATATTTCCTAACAAAAAAGTTTTGTTCCATCATTTCTGCAATTGAAATGCCATATTTCTCACACCAAAATAATTTCCTTCTTCGATTATCCTGAAGATTAGTTTGTAAACACTAATAATTTGTTCATATTTGCCTCGATACCCTGAAACTATCTTATAAAAATTAGTTTCTCACTAACCTATCCTAACTCCATTAATCAGTCATCTGATTCGAGGTCAATGACCTAACCTAATCCATCTCCTCTATGATAGTGATCACAGAATTCTAGAGAAGACGATGCCAGATTGTGTTGATTTTCTCAGTAAAAAATGGTATAGGCGAACTCAAGAAAGCAGAACGTCCCCTATCGTTAACGGAAGAACTAGTTTTGTTTACTTTTCGCTAAAGGCTTCTACGCATTGCTCTTTGGAAATGCCAAACGAGTAGTTTTGATTCTCGACGATCTGAATTTCAGTCGTGGTGCGCTGCCGGCTGCGATGTAGCCGCCACGCAAGACAAGCCGTTGTTCTGTGTCTCATCACACTATCACAGGCCAGCCAGTCTGTGATAAAATGAACGACGCTTAAACGCGATAACCTTTCTACATGGATTCAATTCATTTATTTATTTACTCGCAGAGAATAAAGCAAACAGGTGTGAGGTGATGCTTGTGATATGTGATGTGAAAACCGTGTAGGGTCGATTAAAAATTCCAAGAGGATATTGTTTAGAAGATAGATATTTTCCTGAAGGACTGGTATCAATAAATTTTTAATAGAAACTTGCTTATAAACTGTGTAATTTCATGCTTCTCGGAATTCAGTTGATAAACATTGACAACATTGTTAATTTGTTAAGAGACCAGAGAAGAAACAATATTCGATGATATTTAATTCAGGGAAGCATTCAGATTTTTTATGAAATTCATGGTTTTTTCCTCAAATTTCTTCGTATACATTTAGGAATAACTCGAAAACGACGCGTTTTATTGAAAAATATAAGAATACTTTTATTCTCTAAAATGGTTGATTCTTTCGAAAATATGAACCGTTTATCCTTTTCAAGTGATTTGATAGTGTTTTTGCATGAATTTATGAGTCGACCACCCTGTAACTTTCGAACTAGGAGAGATATTGAATAAGTTTCGATTGAGGAATATGCACAATGAATAGAGTAAAGAATCAACCAAAATTCAGTTCATTTGAAATAACGGTTCCGAAGATATGAACAGCAAAGTGTTTTTTTCGTGGATTTTCGACACCCTGTATCTCCCAAACCAAACCGAATTTTGAAAAATGGTATGGGAAAAAAGTGTTTCGTTTGATGAGAGGAATCTACAGTTAAAATATATGTACAAGTCAAAGACTCACCCTGTATATGGAACAGAGTTGTTGGTTACACTATTTATAACTCGAGATCGGATGGACTGTTTGTTATGAAACTTCATTTATGGATTCGTCTACGGCCTGGTTATTACAAAATACATTTGAACTCTGAAAAATTCGATGAAAAATTTGCTCATGTAAAAATGCTTTTCCTCCTTTTGAATCAGGCCTCTAGGTGTCGCTACGGTTGATGGCTCTTATCTAGACACTGTAGCGTAGTCGTGAAGGTACTATATTTGATATCATCGCCACTAGATGGCGATGTATACAATTACTGTGTAATTTGCATAGAACTTATAATAACATGAAAAGCTATAATTATCAAAAAACGGGTAAACATCTCAAGTTGGTGGAACAGTGAATTTTTACCGGAATGTCAAGTAAATCGAATTGTGACAATCAGCATCAATCGTGAGTTGTCCATTTTCATCTTTTCTCTATATTTCTGGAATGTCTTTGATTTATTGTTGGCTTATAAATATATTTTTCGAAATAACTGAATTCAAAATTGCACATAATTAGTAATTGACATATTATTTTTGTATTTCTGTTTTGTGTGACAGCTCATATCCATGGAAAAGATGACAGTTGACAGATGACTATTGACAGATGACATTTGACAGATGACATTTGACAGTAGACAGATGATTATTGACAGATTCCAGATGTCATTTGATAGTTGACAGATGACATTTGACAGAACTTTTATCATGCCTAATTTATCTCCTGCATATTAAACTTCGGCTTGTGTTGTATCGGGTGTTTCTTTAGAGTGATAGAACATCAAATTGAAAAATCTTTATAAAAATTATGTATAACGTCCATTGTGAGATCCAAGGATGGTACAATGAATTAAGATCATTCACTTACTTCATATTCTCAGGAAAAAGTGTATCGATAAAACTATCCTCTTCAATGTTTAGCGATGAAAGGAAATGGGGGACTCCTTGCGAAAACTGTTTTTTTTTTCTGGGAGGATAAGATTTTCTTGGGCGTAAACGCGTCAACACATCAAAAAGGATCCGCAACGTTTTGGCAAGCCTCCCATGAGACGACAATACAAGCGTCTTGCATAAACTAATTTCCAGCGTATACATGTGACGCAATTCACCATTAAATTCGACATGAATCAGGGCTTAACTCGTTCCAGCAGTTTAAGGCCCATTAGGCGATTGTGCTTATGAATTCCACGCATCAACAACGCCATTCTTAATTTACGATGGAGATTATTGTACGGTGCTTCATGACATGAGATTGTCACGATCAATATTACTTGGCAATAATTCAGCGGAGAAAATCGCTGATGAATGAAGATCCGAGGTGAAAGAATATAAAAACGTTGATTGTCGTTTGACACGAAACAGATTTCTTAGTGAAATCGAGAAACTCGGTTTTTATGACAGGCATGGTGAAGGTAACGTGAAGTATCTAATATCTATACATGGATCATTTTGGTTACGTCCTAGGGGCTTCTAGTACTTGTGTCTCACTTTTAACCCAAAAATATACCACTTTGCTCATCAAAAGTGGATCATCCTAGTAGGATAGCTCATACCGTTTTTCTTTCGTTACTCAAATGGAATGAATCTTCTTCAATTTGTCACAGGTTTCTATGTCAAAGAGTTATTAATAAAACCCATTTTTTGGAGAAAAAGCCAGCTAGTTCAGAATTCATTTTAAAATCTTCATCAGACCTCTGAAAAAGAACAACGTGAATTACAATGATTTCTAATGTTCGAAACTACAATTAAAAGATTGAAACCTTATTAAAAAAAAATCAAAGTACACGAATAAACAATAAAAATTTTGGAAATAATAACAACTGCTAGCATAAAAGACTTCGAAAAGTCATCAAATTAGATGTCTCTGGAGTATGCGCAGGTTGTGATGACAATTTACACACTTAATTTGGAAAACAAACGTCTGAATATCATTTATTTTTTCATATATAATACCACTAGAGATGAAATTTTGCCGGCAAAACTTCTCGATTGTAAAATGCTCATGACATTTTTCCAAAATCACTCGCCTGACGGCTCGTGATTTTGATACAAAAGTCATTCGCGAAATTGCCAAAAGCAAAAAACTTGAATATTACAAGAGAGAAATTTTACCTGCTTAAATTTCATCTCGAGTGGTATTCGAAATGACTATTTCTCGAGAAAATGTGTCTGAAGATGGTCACATTGGGCTTGTATTGCGCTATTTGACAAATAAGTATTCATCATAGATCAACTAAACGTTGTTTGTTTTCTCTATGGTAATCATTTCCGAAGCTATCTATGAATTTGAGAAACGTCAAAAATTTTGTCGCTGAAAAACCAAGTTGTTGATTTTGCCCATTACCATGTTTTATCGATGAGAAACAAGTGTTGCTAAGGAAAATTCCTCACTAAAAATGGAATGAGTGGAATAGTCAATAAGAAACTATAATACCGCATATCAGATGAATTTATTATACAGGGTGAGTCTTTGACTTGAACATATATTAACTGTGGATTCTTGAGGTCAAAAGAAACCTTTATTTCATTCTTCATTTTTCCGAATCCAACTCTGTTTAAAATATATAGCCATTTGAAAAAAATTGGGCAAAAAACGTGCCTGATACGATTATATTTCGTGATTGAAATTGAGTTGATACATTTAGGAAATACACAAGCACTAAGCTTATTGAAATAATAATATTTCAAACACGATATTTCCTAACAAAAACACTTGATTTTGTCTGATCATTTCTGCAATTGAAAAGACATTTCTCCCACCAAAATAAGTTGCTTCTTCGATTTTCCTGAAGAAAAAAACTGTTTTTACACCAACCTAACTCCATTAACCTAGGTCGGGCATGAGGTCAATGACCTAACCTAACCCATCTTTTATGATACATATTCCACAGAGCTTTTGAGAAGACGATGCCAGATTGTTTTGGAAGCAGTACGTCCTTTATAATTAACGGATGAACTAACGCAAGGGCACTAGTTTTGTTTACTTTTCGTTAATGGCATCTAGTCGTTCCTTTACAATGCGATAAAGCCGGCGCGCGAGACAAACCGTTGTTCCATTTATTTATTAACAGAGAAGAATGCAAACAGTGAAAGCCAATTAATGTGATAATGACCGTGTAGTGTCGAGTTTATAGAATTTCAAGAGGGTATTGTTCAGATAGAAACATCGCCACAGATCATGTAGTGCTAGGTATCATTTCATTTTTCATTTATTTCAATTCAATACGTGATTTGTTTGGGACATTCTCATTAATATCCGAATTTTGTATTCCATTGACATTTTTCTTCGATATGGATCGGTAACAATGAATTTTCAATAGAAACTGTGCGTGTAAAATGTATGATTTCATGCTTCTTGGAATTCAATTTTCCACATTTTATTATTACACATCTCTGCATCGAACGTTTTTCCATCATAGATATTTTAGTCTTGACAAAGTTAATAAACATTTTGACAACATTGTCCATTTGTATAGATAATCAGGGAGTTTATATGAAGTTCAGCCATTCTGTGATATTATACATCCGGGGAAGCATCCAGATTATTCTTATGATTTTTGATTTTTTTGTAAAATGTTATCAGGTAAAACCGAGGGTAAAACTTGAAAACGACGCGTTATATCAAAAAAACTTAGGAATACTTTCATTGTTTAAAATGATTGCTTCTCTCGAAACAATGAACCATTCATTTTTACAAGTGGTTTTATAGTATTTTTGCGTGGATTTATGATTCGGCTACGCTGTAACTTTTAAACCAAGAGAAATATTGAACAATTTGTTTCAGGAATATGCACCCTGAAAAGAGTAAACGATGAACCAAATTCAGTTCATTCGAAATAGGGGTTACGAAGATATGAACAGAAAAGTTTTTTTTATGAACTTTCGACACCCTGTATCTTCCAAACGAAACCGAATTTTGAAAAACGGTATAAAAATAGTTTTTCGTTCGATGAGAGGAATCTAAAGTTGAAATATATGTACGAGTTAACGACACACCCTTTATACAAGAACAACTGAAAGGAACTCGTTTTTTCTCTTTTCCTTTCGAATGTATATTCATACACATCGTACAGACAAAAAATTCCTGTTTTCCGCAGAATATATGGGAAAACTTTCCAAACTTAAAAAGGTAATCCAAGATTCGATGAGCTCCTGTCATAAATTACTTTTGAAGAATGCATTTGCGTGAAACTGAATATTAATATCGGAATTTCAGGGAAGAGCCATGCCTGGAGTTCTTTCCACACCGTACTATCTCCTGTGAAGATCTGCGCGACCTCTTGCATGGAAAACTCAGCCTCAAGGGTTTGAGACGACAAAAGTTTTCGGTTCGGTTCTTGTATTTGTGTATGAAAGCGTAATCTTTTGTGAAAGCCAAATTTCGCAAAAATGTTTGCCCGGAGTCGAGGTAGGTAATAAGCCACCGTGTCCTGCGTTGAAAGGAAAATGAAATGCCACGACCAGACTCGAAGAGATTCCAATGAGAAATCAGTATGGATAATTTCATAAAAATAATTTATGGGCGATGGTTCCGTGATATTGAAAATGTGTAAAATGTATTTCAACGGCCACTACGATGTTACATTCATTTATGAAGACCCTATAGAAATGGAATTTTTGCAATAAATATGTTCTATGTCTCGATAATTCCCAGTCTTTCCCAGTGGCAGACTGAGAACAAAACAGCCTCACGCATGTCCACTATAAGCTCCCTATCAAATCTCTAAGCTGTTGAGAGTATTCTAATCTTCTCATTTGAGGAATAATGATTGTTAAACTGACAACCGCATAATATTTTATTTGTTTCTCATTTGTAAACGTCAGTTTCCAAAAACACAATAAAAAATTTAGTTTATTTTATCAAGTCACTAACTTGTAAAAATGACAGTTAACTTGCAAAATTTTTACAGGTTAGTAGTATTATTTATGTTAGAAAATTTTGTTTTATCGTCACATATGTTGAAAATCATAGTACAATTGTTATTTCCAGTAACACAGATTTTTGATGATGAAAGAGTTGATACTGATGATGATGAACCATCTGTTGAATCAGAAACTGCTGAACTCGAGGACTGCAGAACATTTGTACTCTCCTTACTACCAAATAATTTGCTAGACATTTCGATTTTTTTGTTGACCGAATCATCGACATAACTCATCGCAATTTCGGTGCTCTTACACCCTCCTGAACGCTTCAATGCTAAAATATCTCCACCCGAATCCGCAACCATAGTGGCTCCAGTTCTGCGAAAAGAGTGGCCGGTGTATAACTCTGATGGGTCTTTTAAACCTGAATATTTCGCTATTTGCTTTGGGACACCACCAATAGTGTGCTGGTCAGCATTAAGGGAAATGCACTTTCCATGTCGGTATGTCAAAAAAATCTTAGGCTTTCTGTTCCAGGAGGCAGAAGATTTACATATTTTCTGTATAACATGCAGGGCTTGAAGCTGCAGCCATCATCGGTTATGGTGAATCTTCTTGTTGTTAGATTTTTTGTTTGCCGCAATGTCACAATAACGTATTTTCCCATATCTTATACATCATTCATGTTTAAGGAGGGAATTTCGTCACATCGACAACATCCAAAAATCCCAAATATTGTTACAATTTTCGCCAGCAACCACTGGTCATCAGGAGCATGTGAAAGAAATTGTTCAGCCTCTTCTTTACTTAATACCTTGGTCTTTTTTGGCGTATAACGCTCATTTTTTCGTTTCCGAAACGCTATTACCTTTTGAAATCTGCAGATGACAACTGAACGTCATATTCTTCAATAAATTTTTTAAGGAAAACAAACATGCGAACAGGGGCATTTTCTTTCATTTTCAAGCAACTTTTCAGCATAGACCATTTTGCCCATAAAGTATTAGGGCTGAATCTAGCTGATAGTTGATTCAAGTAGACCAACAAAACGTCTTCAGTTACCCCAATCACACTATTTTTGTTTTGTCACTTTTTGAAGTCGTCGTATTCTCGCTCGTACCTTGAAGCTGATTTTGCAGGTAATAAACTTGAAGCTACACTGCTGGCTGCCTCAATAATTTCTTTTGGTACATTCATTTTTGCTTTCGCCAAAACATATGTAAAGAAAAATGAACAGACATGTTCATGGCAACGCTTCCATAGCTTACGACATTTGCGACAAATTATTGATATTTTTTTGGAATTTATCTAACCTTTTTACAAATGAGAAACAAATAAAATATAAAACAATACACTCAAGGTAACGGGTTTTTCTGGCTCAAGGAGGTAACTGACTCGCCTGCGGCTCGTCAGTTATATCCTTCATTCGCCAGTAAAAACCCTCCTACCTCTTCCTAGTACCTAATGTTATATACTATTTCTCATTTTTTCTATGAATGTCATTTCAATTCGGAATTTTGGCAATTTGTTTGTAGAAATTGGGACTGTGATTATTTTCATCTAGATATTCAAGAGTCGTTGACAACGATGAATATTCTACTCGCATATTATGGTTTTTATTCAACGTTTCGTCTGGTAGGTATACTCCATTCGTTATATCAAATAAAGTTCATTAGTAGGGTAATTGTTTCATGCTCTGCTGCCAATTATGACATTAGGCCATTTCAGAAAATGTTCATTCCATCAACGTTTCCCTTGGAAATATAATATAATATACCATGTATGAAACCAACAGGGAGGACCATGACTATCACCACATAAATTCTATAAACTCGACAGCGGATATTGAATTTCTGACCCCTATTTATCAATTAATATCAGTAAATACCTATATTGTTCGTTCTGGGTAAATATTCCGCTGGTGACCATCGACGTTATCGCAGGGCAAAACAAGAAAAAATGATTAATTAGCTGCAGAATTCCGCTCGCCTGTGGCTGAATAAATATTCATCGCATTTTCGATAAATAAAAATGACGGGGCGGCTTAGCGTTATTTATTTCCATTTAAATGAACGCCATATTTCAAATAAAAATCAACTTTGAATGAAACACGATGTTTCAGGGAAAAATGTATTGAAGTTTGGCGTTTTTGCGGACATTCATCAATTCAGGCTGCATGGCGATATTAATTTTGGTTGGCTATTGGAAATCGAACTCTTGCATTGGGTATATTCGCATGATTTCTTCTGGATGGTTTTCGATTTTACATCGAAATTTGCCTCTTGTTTTGCTCAATATCTTTCCACCCATTTATTGCGTTCAATGATCAATAATAATGGGATCCAATTTTGAGGCTTTTAAATGGAAACGTGGAAGAATGCTGGGATAATTTGATTCCGGATTTTCATGACATATTCTCATCATTAACTCATAAAAATCGTCAATCATAATCAATTCTGATGAAAAGCTCATGAATCAGTTGAATTTTAGAAAGATGTTTTTCCTTTTTCTTTTGTATATTGATCACTATCTTTTGGGTCATGTCCACGAGAGCTAACTGACGTGTGGATACAAGGAGATATACCATAGTTGCAAAAAAGTGTCCATTAAATTTCGGAGAAATGAACTTTATGGGTTACCATCAATTCACTCTACAGGGTTGGAATGAAGTATGGAACCAAGTAAATATGTGTCAAACGAAAAGGACAATATTCATGAAATTTTGCAGGTAAGTGCAATGGAACAAAATGCATCTGATGTGAATTTTTTGGTTGATAATACCTATATACTTCCGGTTTAACCGGATAGCCATCAACTTCTTCAATTCAAATGGGACACCCTATATATTTTTACGGTTTGTTATTTTGAATTCATACATACTGAGTTGAGTGTAAAAAAAATTGTAGAAACGAGGAATACATATAACACTTTAATCAACCTTCTTTCAGATTTTTGCATCAGAGCAAAAAACTATTCAGATAAATTAATTGATGTTGTTTGTATGCACAGTAAATAATAAACGAGTACTGTTTAGTAGGTACGTCTTTTGTTCTTCAAATGTCAAATTCTAATCGACGGAAATGAATTTTACAATTTAGAATGGTTCAATTAAGTGAAAAAGAGCGTATTGAAATTTTAATGATGATCGGTTATGGTGATCGTGTTAGAACTCGTGAAGAGATTTTTGATGACTTGCATCCGGAGAAAAATCCTGTATCACGTTCAACATTAACTAGAACATAACAACGTTTCAATACAACTGGGATGGTTAAAAATTTGCTTAAACCTGGAAGACAGCGAACTGCAACGAACAAAACTGTTGAACAAAATATTGCAATCGATTTAGAAGAATCACCTCAAACTTCCACCACAAATTTGGCACTAAACCATAGTATCATTATTCTAGAATGAAATGTAAACCTATTGTACAACTAACAGTTTTTAAATTTTTTTACACTAAACTCAGTATGTATGAATTCAAAATAACAAGCTCTTTCAAAATCTGTAAAAATATATAGGATGTTCCATTTAAATTAAAGAAGTTGATGGCATGTCCGGTTGAAACGGACGTATATAATTAACAAAAAAATGTACATCAGATGCATTTTGTTCCATTGTACTCACCTGCAAATTTTCATGAATATCGTTCTTTTCGTTTAAAATATATTAACTTGGTTTCATTCTTTATCCCAACCCTTTATACAGAGTGGCCACTTTTTTAATGGGATTGTATTGGTAACTTTTAAACCATAAGAGTTAGAAGGTCGATCGAATGGAGAAAAAGTTGAATTCATAGAAGCATTGTCAAGCAGTTCAGTTCTGTCATTATGATTTTTTTTCCCGCTTTATTTTGAATATGATCACAAAATGTTACTGGAATTTTTTATTTGACAGTGAATTATCCTCAAATTGATATAATCAGATTTCGTATCCAACGTTTCGTATATTCTCTGGGCCACCCTCAACCAAATTTTTTCCAATATCTGATTATATAAAAATCAAAATGACAGAGTTTACTTTCCTTATGATATCTCGATAACCGGCCCTGATAATCTCGATTTGTTTGAACTGCTTGACAATGCTTCTATGAATGCAACTTTTTCTCCATTTGACCGAATTTCTAACTCCTATGGCCACTATGCATACAGGGTGTTCCTGAATCGAACGTACAAAAGAAAAAGGGAGATTCCTTAGGTAGGTTTAAGAAAAAAAAGTTCCATAAACATGGGGCCGCAAACGTTCCGTTTTTGAGATACAGTTTGAAGATATTCAACTGGAATTTGGCATAGATATTATTATCGAGAGTTCTCACTACAGTGGCTTTATACAGGACAGTGGCGACAATAGACGTTCACGTTTTGATTGGTCGGACTGTTTTCGACCACTTATGGCGGACTTTCATTGATTTGTTGTCATGTCATAAGCCGGGTTTCATAAACGTTGATCGGCTGATCAAATGCTTGATCGAGCGATTCTGTGATGAAAAATCCGTAAATTTGAAATTCTATTGATCGATTTGACAAAAACGTCAAGGTATTCTGTGAATCACTCAATCAACGTTCTTTATGAAACCCACCATTAGTGTATAAAGCTCAAAATCGAGTCAAACGTCAAACAGCATGAAACTCAAATGTAAACAAATATCCGCCATGTTTGTGCAAAAACGTGTTCTATGACCCTATTGTCGCCACTGTCTTGTATAAAGCCACTGTAGTTCTCACCACGTGACATGGCAATTTCGATAGCAAATCTGCAGGATGATATTTTTTCTGGAACACTGTCACCTGTTTTCCTCCAGAACTTTTATTTGGTGCGCAACTGTTGCTTTGAAAAAATGTAATAAGATGCTTTGTTCTTTTTCTAAACTATTCGGTCTCTTGTAGTTTTGTTATAGCTGCCACCGATTTCGAGAAAAAAAATTTGAACGATTCTCTCGAAATAATTTGGATTTTTCCGAGGATTTCGAGAGAATCGTTCAAAATTTTTTTCAGTATAGAGCAGCGTACACAGCTTTTTCGTCTTGGAAATGCTTTCGACGGGCCATCAGAGCCAATCGGACTGTCGTTATTCGATTTGCGATGTTACGTACAACACAAGTTCCGACCTATTCGGACAAGTCAGTGAAAGGGAACACTGTTCCTCGCTGTCAGTCATGAATAAACATCGCAACCCCGTCAGATTTCGTTCACACCCGAATGGTCCCTGTTCGATTCGGACGAAATGCTCCGGTCTGTACGCCGTTTCACTGGGAAGATTGAAGCAGTCGAAGTTCAATAAGATTACGATCCGACCTCCGATAGCGGACCGCCGCGGAACCTGATCAATCATCGTTCGAACCGCAGCCCGCGACAAAATCACCACCCTCTATCCGAATCCAAGATCCCATAACTTCAGCCTCATAAAGCAGCCGAAATCTGGACTAATCAAACTTTCTTAATTTGAAATTCAATTGAATTCGTGTTCGGTTGAGCGCGCGGACCTGCAAGGATCAGATATCCTGGTTTCGCGGCCCTCTTTGGAAGAGTTATTTTCCAACTATTAAATGCCGAGAGCACCGAAGATTTATTCGCTTTGAGTAATGAAATATCGGGAGATGAATGAAAAGGACGAGAACAAGAAAATGCTAGAGGAGAATTTACACTTTGTTTTCCGACGATCATTCTTTCACGAATTCGTGAAGCGTTTACTCAATTCGAGACGATACCGAAGTGGCACTCGTATCAAGTTTTCCGTCTTTCAGGAGGAGTGAGTTGATAGAGATGAATTAATTTGTGCTAAAGTAATATTTTTCGCCACTTGTGCCTCTCAGTGCTACGCAGCCTCTAGGCCACCCTCCGGAAATTCCGGAGTCTCTTTTCGTTCCAGTATCTTCAATTTTACCGGGAGAATAATAAGAGAATTTTTCAAGCCTCACGAAGACTTGAATATCAAACAGAAAGTGTTATAACTGTTTGAAAACTCCTAGAAAGATATGTTTGAGAAGAGGATAAATTATATCTCCTTTAACAACGAACAAAAATGTTTGTGAATCCTCGAAGAAGATATACGAGAGTCCTGGATGAAAACTTTTTTTTGCTCCAGACATCTCCACATTGGTGAAGAAATACTCTTTGGAGCAGTTTTATTTCAGTGAATTGTGTAGCATCAATTACTCGGATTTCGGTATTCGAAATTGATCCTTACATTTTAGGAAGAATATTAATATGTAATTTATATCAGTCATGTGACCCGAATGTCTATATTGAGAAATAAAGAAAAGATGCCTGTTTGCATTTTGATGGAAATACATTATTTTTCATCGAATATATTTCAAACTATGTTGATTATAAGAAATTGAATACCTAAAATAGTTGAATACTTCTTGAAATATCACCAGTTGATGGGTGATAGTCGATAAAAATTCCACGAAATGATTTTCTGCACAAAATAACCCATGCATAGAAATAATAATAGGTAGGTACATAGACCATTTCTATGGTCTAAGGGTAGGTACTTATACGGTGGGTTTCACAAAGCGTAATCCGAGCTTGATCGAGAATCAACTCGATTTGATAGTTCAAAAATCAGAGAATCAAGCCGTTGATCTCGGATCAGCTGTGATTACGCTTTGTGAAACTCACCGTTAGGGTATGAAATGGAAATTGAGGAAAAGTCTGACAGATCAAATGGTCATTAGAGTGGTGGAATAAAACGGACAACATTGTTAACATTCAGAGAGTAAGTAATTATTCTGTGATGTAATTATAATCCAAAACCAAGGAAGCATCCAAATTATTCAAGGAATTTATGACTTTTTTCATATTTTGTCGGATTAAACTATAGGAATAAATAGAAACGACTTGTTTTATTCAAGAAACTCCACAAAACTTTTGCTCATTTCGATTTATGAGTCGGCTATGCTGTAACATTGGTACCACGAGAAAAATGGAATAAGTGTTGATGCACCATGAATAGAGTGAACACATTCAGTTCATTCAGAATAACGGTTTTTAAGATATGAGTAAAAAGTGTTTTTTCATATATTTTCGACACCATTTATCTTTCAAACGAAGACGAATTTTTGCGTACTCACTTTGACTACTGTGAAGAGTAGTGAAACCGGAGTGTATCTATAATAGTAAATTATTCAACGAGCTGTATAATTCATAACACACGCAGATGAATTTTGTAGCTCGAGCCGTCAGGCGAGTGGTGTAATTCATCAAGAGTGATATGACCATTACCGCGAATTCAATAATATACTTTATCTTAGACTTCTTCAGTTAGATTCGAATTAATCTGCATTTTCAAAATTGAGAATAGTTGTCAAAAGCTATCTCTGTGGTCGAGAATCGAATCGCGTAGAAAACGTCAAAACTTATCGTTTTCGAAATGCAATGTTTGGATATTCAGACCTGAGGAACTGTAGAAATGAATGGCGAGAACGTTACAAGTTCACGCCCTCAATTTTTGAGCTGAATGCTTGATTTTTTCTTAATTGAAGTTGAAGGATGTCTTAAGGGGACTTCAATTTCTTCTCTTTGATAAAATTATTTTTTCACATGAAAAACTCGGCTACGGCACCGATTCTCCATTCACCAAGTGCCTTTGATTTTTCCAAGTTTACGCCCCTCAATTTTTCACCTGAAAGCTTGATTTTTTCTTCAAATTGAAGTTACAGGATGTCTTGAGGGCACTTCAATCTCTTCCCTCTGAAAAAATCATTTCTTCGCATGAAAAATAAGGATTTGAGAATCTATGAAAATTGACTTCATAATCGTTTTTCGACGGTTGTTCATCTACTTTTCTCATAAAATTCATTGTAGTGCCCTCGAAAAATCCATTTTCTATATTTGGAAAAAATTTTTATTTGGATGGGCGCTCAATTAATGCAAAAAATGATGGAAATACTGAAAAGACTTCCAGAAATTGTGAAATCGTAGAGAACTGCCTGAAATTCCAGGAGAATTGAAGAAAATCAAAAATGGAAGGCACTTTTTGAATGAAGAATCGGTGCCGTCGGTCAGAGTATAACGGCCCCTAAAGGCATCTTCAAGTGGGTCTTATAACTGAATTGAATGTTTTTCAAACAGCTTTATTGTTGTCTATAGTACGAGAGATGACGACCAAAACCATGTTTCATAGCGGCCCGGCTAAAACCAAGTAAAATCGATAGATTAGATGGCCCTAGAGCCGACTGGTAAGTAGTAATACTCAGAAGTGTAGCATCTTCGCGGGGGGGCATTTCTGCTGTGTAAAAAAAATGGTCGACGGTCGTATAACGGCCCGTCTGATATTGAAAATGTACATAGATTTTGTTATTTTATCACTAAAATTTGTGTTTTCAGATATTTTGTGCGTAGCGTTTGACCTGAGTGTCTTTTCAAAAATGTCAAAAATCTGACCTAAGTGACTCATAGCGGCTCGGTTCATTTTTGTTTTGAATCATTCGTATGGATGCCCAAAATACAAAAATACGGTTTTCAGACATTTTGAGTGTTGCCTATAACGAAAAAATGTGCTAGAGTCGCCCGGCAAAAACTCCGGCTACACTAGTAAGAGAAAGACATATGCGATCTTATCGCAAAGAAAAGAGATTAATCAAGTGTGAAGTCAACTTGTCAAAATCATATGGAAGATGTAAACCAATATTTATGTGACCACAGGCTTGCTTTGCCCACAAGCTCTGACCACAAGTGTGAAACTAATTTCTGAATTAAAGTCATATATTTTTTTATATATTTCATTTGGAATATATCTAGGTATTTGGTGTTAGTGACTATAATCGAAAGAATTTCTGTGAAGTATTTCGGAAATTTCTCAAATTATTTTACGGACTTGGATCAGGAATATATTAGAAATGATTTGAGTTGAACGTTGAACTAATTCATGGGACCGACGATAATATCTAAATAAATATAATGCATATATTTTTGCTGAATAATTAATGTTTTATTGGCCACAAACTACAAAAGTTCGTATTATCATTTCATTCTTCCGAATTTTCAATTAGTAAATTTGGTAGCTACATCAATTTCATGTTCAGTGCTAGTATTTCTATAGGATTGCGGCTATTCAGCATTGATTTCTTGTGCTTGAGGAAAGAAACTTGAATTCAGAAACACATTAGATAAATGTTTGATAAATATGTGTATGAAAAAATTGAACGATACCCCTGAGGTAAATTTACTTCACGTTCATGCAACCGGGCTAAGTACTGCAAATTGAAAAATTGTCTGATTAGTTAAATGCTACATTCAATTTGTCTGATATCATTTTTTTCCACATCTGGGGAACGTATTCAATCATTGACGACGAATTTTAGACAGGTCGCTATGAGTCACTCAGGTCAGATTTCTCGACATTTTCGAAATGCTATAAAAATGTAAGGCGACATGTTTTTTGTCTGAAAATTGATCTTTCCACATCAATTGACACGGCTTAACCTATAAAAATCATTTTCAGGCGGGCCGCTGTAAATTTTTCTTTTTTTTTTCATTTTTACTTTTTTTTATTGGTCTCCTGGGTACGCGCTACAATCTTGGTGTCTGAAAACTGTGTTATTGGTATCTCAGGGCTATTATCTAACTACATTCCGGAAATCAGACGGGCCGCTATGAGTCACCCATGTTGTTTTTTTGACATTTTTGAAAATGCGCTCAGATCATGCGCTACGCGCAAAATGTCTGAAAATCGCATTTCTGGGTACAGGGTCATATAATCTATCGATTCCGTGCGGTTTTAGCCGAGCCGCTATAAGTCAAAAATCTTGGTCGCCATCTCTCGTACTACTAGATTCGATTCCGTTATGAAATCCTATAAATTTTGGCAATATGATATGGAATGTTTTTAATCTACCGTCATATACAGGGTTTTCCTAAATTGAAGGTATGTACAAAGATTGCATAATTTTTAGAAAAAAGACCCATGAGCAAGAAATCGCCAATGTTTCGTTTTCGAGATACAGGGTGTACTAGGTATACCAGAAAATATTGGAACGAAAATTTTGTAAACATGTTGTATGTCCTTCAAGAATGATCAAGAATTGCGTCTGCAAAGTGCACACTCTGCCAATAGCCACACCCAATATTTGGTTGCCCTCCTAAAATTTAAAATGAATACATCTCAGAATTTCAACTATACGAGGATATTGAACACATTCTCCCTTCCCTTAAATGAAATTCTTGTGGCTGTTTATTGAATGTGAAAAACGACTTCCATGAAAAATTGCCTGCATACCCTCCGCCCCCTCGCCAAAGTTCCCATATTTTAATTTCAAACTTCTAACGTTCCTGCGTGATTTAAAATCCTGGTGGCGTCTCAAAAACCCCATGTGACATTTTCGCTTTTCAATTAGGATCGATTCTTTGTGTTCCAAGTTTGCTTTGCGTTCACGAAGTTTGGGTCTGCGGAGCCGAATTAATTCACTCCCGGTTTTGAAGGAGGAAAAAAGATAAATGGGGACGTGCGTGGCTCTAGGAGATTTTATCGGGGGCCAGATGATAAATTAATTTCGTTTGTTCGTTAGTGGCGCAGAGACTTTTCGCTCGAAATGGGTTCTTAATGGGTTACTAAAAGCCGGGTTGATCGAAGAGGTGTATAATATTCCGTAGCGGCGAATATTTCGGAATATCGTAGTGGAATTATTTATTCATTACAATTTTTACGGCGACAGGATACGGCCATCTAATCCTTGATGGCTTTCGGGACTGTGGATTAATCCCAGTTGTGGCAGTCGCGAATATTTTATTTCCCATACTCCTAATAGGTACTTCGGAAATGGGAGTATTAATTATTCATTGTTTCTCCTCGGGAAAAAGGAGGATAAGCTTTAATCCTTCCATGAAATCCACATTCGACAAGATATCCCCAAAGTACCCAGCGGCGTTTTGGGAATACTGGACTTTTAGCGAACTTAAAAAGAAAATAATTATGTAATTTGTACTTTGCGGTTATCGCTAAATACACACAAACAAACTTATATGGAATCACCCTGTTATTTGGAAAAAACGAATTTTAATTAAAAAAAAGTCGCTGAAAAGTGAAGAGCAGTTTTCCCAAAACAAGTTTATTACAAAAATAATATAAATTATTAAAAGATTATTTTTATAATAGAACAGAAAATTGAAAGTGTAAATTTCTTTAAAAATAATTTTTATGTAACTGAGAATTGAACAACAAATAAAACGATTTTAACAAATCAATAATCAGTATTACCACCCCTGGCATAGATACAAGCTTGAATTCGACGAGGCATGCTTTCTATTAAGTTGTTAATTTCTTCTTCTGTAACATTTGCCCATTCCTCTAAAGCCGCTTGTATAAGTTGCTCTGCGTTACCAGGATTATTTTGACGAGCTCTGATTTTTCTTTTGATCCTATCCCACAAGTGCTCGATAGGATTAAGGTCCGGTGAACAAGAAGGCCACTCTAAAACAGTCACACCTTCTGTTTCGGAAAAATTTTTTGCAACTCTGCTGGTATGTGGAGGTGCATTATCCTGCATAAATAGGAAATAATCTCCAGAAGCACCTCGCCAGAGCCTCACTACAGGTTGTAGCACTAGATCAACATACCTAGGCCCTGTCAGAGATTGTCTAATGGGAATCAAAGGAGTTTTCTCACCAAACATAATTCCGCCCCAAAACATTACAGCACCTCCTTTGTATTTAGGGATCGGTCTTGCAGCTTGGAGCCTAGCTTGCCTCCCTCTACCTCTTAAAATGCGAACACGCCGGTCGTCTGATCGTAGGCCAATTCTGGTCTCATCCGAAAATAAGACATTTTTTCAATCTTCAATAGTCCAATTTTCATGCTCTAAACACCAGTTAAAACGGTCAACTTAATTTTGCCTTGATAGTTCTAGAACTCTTAACGCTCTTCTCTTGAATAATTCCCAAGCGCGAAGTCTTTTTCTGATAGTTTCGACAGAAACACTAACACCTGTAGCTTGCAAAAATTGCCTTTGAAGCTCTGAATGAGATACTGCGGGATTTCTTCTTGCTGTTTGGGCTAAAAAGCGATCCTGCCTTTCTGTAGTTACTCTTCCACGACTTCTTCTCGGCCTATTCTTGTGTAACCCCCACCGTTCTTGCAATCTGTCTTTGTGACATACCTTGTTCTGCCATAGTAATAATTCTTCCTCTCTGGACTTCCGATAACCCCACATAAGGCATTTTTTTGAAACTTCGCAAAAAAACAAAATATAAATTCACTGCGACGTTCGAACGAAATGGTAAAATCGACACTGCAAAGCCAAATCTTATCAAGTGCTTATGAACCTAACTGTTTTTGTGAGTAAACACATGCACTTTTTATTTGCTTCTAACGAAAAAGATATCAAAATAATATTTCATCTTAATACTGGGTGATCCCATATAAGTTTGGTTGTGTGTATACTGCGCCACGAAAGTTGGGAAGGTCAGAAATTTTGTGATCGTTTCAAAAGTTGCCGATTTCTTTTCATCAAATGATCATTTATGAGGACTCAAATGTTTACTCTTTTAAATCTGAATGAGATTTTTGCTCCCCGTTTCATAAACATTTTCAGGCAAGTTGAAGTTATTGAAAGCGTACTTTCAGGCCTCGTTCAATCATATCGTGAAAATGGAAACGTGACCGAAAGACCGAAAAGTGAACGCCCAAGATCTACCATGCCTGCAAAAGGCCGGTTTCTGACTGTGTCCATCTATAGAGAGCCTTTGAGTACTGCTTGAATCATGCAACAGCGGTTTTTGAACACTCTGAAGTTTTGGTTTTAATTGATATATCACTCCGAGACTTCGAGAAGTTGATTCACATCAACGACTCAAAAAGAATTCCACTAGCTCAAAATATTCTGCGACTTCGATTGAAATGGGCCATTGAGGACTTGAATTGGAACGATCAAAGTATTATCCACAAGAGATATGAACGGTTTTTGGATAGTCAGCAGTTTCTGGTGCTTAGAAATCTCAGATCAGTTCAGAAAGTTCATTCGTTCAAAAGTGTTACAGTTGCTGTTTGAGGAGGCATTTGTTTCAATGGACTTACAGAATTGGTATAGTACCTACTCGATGTTACCATGAATCCGCAGATTTACTTAGATCAAGTCATTGACAAAATTATCAGTTCGTTTCATACTGCTATTGGGCCAAATGTCTCATTTTTGGACGATAATAATAGCCTCGAAGAGAAATTATTCACTGCTACTTCAACAATCTGATCGAAAGTAGGAAAAGGCGATGTCAGGCTGTAGTTGACGTTTATGGAGGCCATACTCTTCACTGAACATCATCTTGTAAATTTTTTGAGTTTGTACCACAAATTTTGAAAATGAATTTTCACCAGAAACTGTGGAATCTATGGAGAAATGAGCAAAAGAATGAGTTAGATGAGTTAGATTTTTCATATTTAGAAATGGTCAAAAAATGGCAACTTTCGAGACACTTTCGTGGAGCAGTATATTTCGAAATTAGAGTTGAAGAAAACACCATCCAACAGAAACAGCAGGAAATTACGCATCTACTCTGTTGCGTCCCACTTCGCAACATCTGGACAAATATTAAATTCCAAATCCTTTGTCCACAAGAAATAAGCTGGCTCTTTAAAAGGGTTGTAAAGATAAATTGATTTTAACCATAGGAGATCGATCACTTGTACTGCAATATCTGTTCCACTCACGTTCTTCGTTCAAAAATACCCTTTGGACTGATTTATGGGTCATCTATCGAAAAGGTTCTCAACCAAAGGATTTAAGTCCAGTTTGGGAGATTCATCTGGTCTTTTGAGACAATAACTATGTGCTGTGAACCTTCTTCCAGCTTCTCAGTATGATCTTATAAACCTAAATATATGGTGACATATTTATGGAAGAACAAGTTGCATTAGGGAACACCTGCAAGACATCGAAATATTCCGAGTCCAAGGCTTTTCTTATTGGTCTGCAGATTCAAGCAATGGGTTGTTTTTCCCACTATAGTCAAAAATGGCCAATGAGAGCACTCTGTTGGCTCTGAGTTGAGGTAACCAGAAAATACAGTTGTTGAGAGTGCGTTCAAATTTCACCACTTCCTCATCCTCTTCGTAGTTGTTATTTAAGTACAGATAACAACTTATCGCAGTGATCATCAAGATAACCATAGGGTGCTTACTACTCTATCAAGTAAGTACCAGGAATTTTCAACTAAAACAACATTTTCACATTTAATCGTCAAAATTTATTGGGTCGCCTTCAAAATAGGCTCCATTTGCTCCAATACATCTATGCCAACGGTACTTCCAATTATCGAAACATTTTTTATAGGCGCTTTCCGGGATGGACTTTAGCTCTCGCGCCGAATTTTGTTTTATGATTTCAATCGACTCAAAACGGGTGCCACGAAGGGGCAATTTCAGTTTTGGGAAGAGGAAAAAGTCGCAGGGAGCCAAATCCGGCGAATACGGTGGTAGCTGAAGCACGTTTGTTGAGTTTTTGGCGAGAAAGTCAGTCACAATCGTAGCTCGGATGCAAAATCCATGAGTTGTTCGCCGACAAATTTGGCCGCTTCTTACGGATACGCTCACGCAAACGTTTCATAATAACGCCTAGGTAATACTCCTTGTTTACCGTGTGACCCTCTGGAACGAATTCGTAGTGCACCACGCCAAGGATATCGAAGAAAACAATGAGCATCACCTTCATTTTCGAGCGGCTTTGGCGTGGTTTTTTCGGTTTCGGCTCATTTTTTGCCACCCATTCCGATGATTGCTGGCTTGTTTGCATATCGTACTCGTAGACCCAGGTCTCATCACCAGTTATAATGCGTTCCATGAATGTAGAATCGGAGTTACAGCGGATCCAGCATGTCTGAAGCAACCTGTTCGCGATGACGTTTTTGAAGAAAATTCAGGTCTTTCGGTACGAGTCGTGCGGCCACCTTTCTCATGCCCAAAATATCAATCAAAATTGTATCTACGTGCGGACTCGTGGGGTATCTTAAGATCATGTGCTATCTCTCTCAAGCTGGTACGACGGTTTTCAAGCACCCTTTCCTTAATTTTATCGACGTTATCTTCGGTCGAAGCCGTCGATGGGCGTCCGGAACGAGGCAAGTCTTCGACCACTTCACGACCGTCCTTGAAGGTTCTGTACCACTGATATGCACGAGTTTTCGATAGAGCATTATCACCAAAGGCCTTTTGCAACATTTTCAATGCATCGGCACACGAAAATTCATTTGCAACATAAAACTTAAAACAAATTCTTTGCTCAACGTAATCACCCATAGTAAAAATCGGCACGCACTCTGACATCGACTGACTTAACCAGCTGTTGCAAACACACTAGACAGATCCCGCTCAAGTTTGGCATAGTAATTAAGGACAGTGGTGCCAACCTAGGAAAAAAATTTTTACCTGCCTCATTGCCCCGCCAGATTTAAATCGATAATTCCCGGTACTTTCTTGACAGAATGTACAGTTAAGTATACCCCCTTACATCGGTTGTGTCACAACAGTTTATGATCGAGATTAACGAGTATCACCAGCATCCTACCAACTGGAAGCAGTGCAAGATCATCATCCTGGTAGAACAATCAGGTTACAAAAATTGAACCAGAACACTTTGGTTAGCCAATCAAGGTACGAAACATACCCTCTAGAAATCATAAGTGCCATAGACTCATACAGAAGTGATGAAGTTTCAGTTAGCTAGAGCTTAGTCCGCTGAACTTGCATGCTGGAAAAATACTCATGAAGAGCCCCTTGGACTCCATGAAAATAATTCTTAATCCATGTTCTTCCCAACCGATCGTTGAGTTGCATGTCCTGATTAAGGACGCATTCAGTCCCTGCGATTCACCATCAGTAGGTGTTAATTCAAAAAACCGATTGGTTCACACCAATGAAGATGGTACTATGCTGATCACTAAGGGCTATCAACAGCGAATCTGCCGATATGATTCCTGCTCGAACCACAGGGATTTGTATGAATTAAGAATAAAATGGGTGGCAGAACTCTACCCAGGAGTAAACCAGCGATCAAACTCTAATTCTAAACCGTCAGTGAACCAACGAATACTCCTTTCATTCCGAGAACTTTTCTCGCATAGAAACCTTCAGCTTATTCAACAGAGCTTGATACCACACACGAACATTCCATAATCCATAGTACTTGTCCGAGATTCGAATAATAAAGCGTTCGACACAGCTGGGAATTCATCGAGATTCTAGAATAAGCTCAGTAGTTCCTCCCTGCCAACATGATATAACGATGCAGGACATCACAGAAAGACTTCAGTTAATCGTAGATAATGCTATCCTGAGGGAAATCCCATCACAGGCACTGAATGTTTACATATTTGCATATTCGCTTGACGCTAGTCGAATAATGGGTGGGATCAGTGGATGATAATGCTATCATGCGTTCATCAAGTTGTGTACTCATTTGTTCAGGCGGAATACACTGCTGATTAGCAGAAATCGACAACCGGCGACTTCGAAAATAGGAATAATCTAGCTAATTAGCCAGGCTGTGCAGCTTACCTTCAGTTTTTTCTGACCATGTTATTCAAAATATTTCACTCGATTTATTTGCGAATGTTTCATTTATACCTCATTCACTTTTATAGAGTATCCCGGTTGGCCATGACATTCTGACACATTTCACCGTGTATATTTTGAAAATGTTAGGTTTTAATCATTTTCCTGTCAGATAACTACGCAACGTCCTCTCCACAGTATATATAGATGTCGTAGTTAATACGTATTTATCGAAATGGGATATCGTATTCAATCGTTTTTGAAAGTATGTAATCTTCGAGAAAATCGCTGTAAGATCATTCAAAACTCAATAACAACTTGAATCGATCCAATGAATATCAGAATGAGACATTTCGTCAATCTGGTCGCCTTTTTTCTGAAATTTGGTTCTTTGCATATGCTTCATGAATGTTCTTATTTCGAAATGTCAGTTCATCAACGGCTTTGATTTGAAACGAGTTTTCTGAAAATGCCAAGACGTAAATTATTAAACGCTGAGGCTAATACGGCTATCAGAATGCTACAGGGTGGCCTAACTCAGGTTGTTGTAGCGAAAAGGCTCCAAGTCAGCCAAAGTGTGATATCACGTCTTTGGAATAGGTTCAGGGAGACAGGTTCCGTGTTGGAAAGACCAAGGCTTGGTGGGCGACGAAAAACAACACCTGCTCAGGATCGTTTCATCACCGTTTCGACGTGTAGAATGCTACGGAATACTCTTCAAAATGCAGATGGGGTCCAAGTTTCCATCGAAACCATCAGACGACGTTTGAGAGAGGTGAATTAAGGTTCTTGACGTCCATTAAGAGGGGTGACCATAAGCGTCAAAGACTGGAATAAGCAAGACAACATATCAATTGGAACGATCAATGGCGTAGTGTTCACTGATGAATCCAGATATGGACGATTTTCAGATTCCTGAAGAATAAGGGTATGGACAATCCTACGCATACCCCGTAGGGGAAATACGTACAAAATGACATATATGGACAAAATGACATAGGCATCATAACTTGAGTTCGGAGGTATGGAATGCGGAACTGCCTACCACATTACACGACCCGAGTGGCTTCAATTAACCTCTGAAAATTAGCAAGAGCTACTCTGGTTCATTCGGTCGTTATGAGTGATAACAGAAATCTATAGGTCACGAGTTTTTATTCATTGCGCCAAATTTTAAGAAGAAATGGCCAGTTTTCACCATTTTTTTCATTCAAATTGCATTCAATTCAAACTTTACTTATTTGTCATTGTATTCACGGAGCTTTTAGTATGTTGAATATACTTTTTGTATTAATTCGATACATTCCTAGTTTCATAACGCTATATGGACAAAATGACATATACAGTGAACGGACAAAATGACATAGGTATTTCAGCTGAATTTACCGTATCTACCGGACAAAACCAATACAATCCATCTCAAGCTCCATCAGCAAACAAAGAATCAGGACTTGTCTTAACATATTCATAACAAAATCTTCATCTGCGGCTAATAAAGGCGATGCATCTTAACCTACTCTTGCTGATCCTATGAGGAGGTTTTTTCAATCCCTAAAGGACGATTTATACGTGAACAAGGCAAACGTGAGCCGAGGACTCGACAAACGTACTTAGTTTCAACTTCTACACCTAATAAGATTGCAATCAAATCAAAAAAGAGCCAATACCTCCTCCAGAACAAGGAGTCCCTAGGGCATCGTTTAAAGAAGACAATGAAGAAGAAAATGTTCCGAGCAACTTTCGAGATCATGAAGACGACTGTCCAGTGTTATGAGACCTTTTTTCCCGATTTAGATCTTCTCCAGGATTAGCCCTGAAGAAGACTGGTTCCGGTGCATGCATTGCTTGCATTGGGCTCACGCATCTTGTGCTGATGTTCCTAGAAGAACCAAGCGTTTCATTTGTGAACTTTGTCAGTAGATTTGTAACTATAAGTAGAAAAATACAGTTGCCTATTGCCAGTATGTCATTTTGTCCATAGCATGCGAGCAAAATGAATTTCCTTTATTCCAATTTATCTAAGAATATTTTATTTCTTGGTACTTTTATTTCATAAAGGTTGATTAGATTTTATGAAGAAAGGACCAAAGATCAGAGGTGTCGAATATGACATTACTGTGATTCACTACTAACAAGTTATGCCTCTGAAATAAAACCCTATGTCATTTTGTACGTACTTCCCCTAATCGTCGCTATGTCCAAGAAGTCCATCCATTCCGAGGGGGTAGTGTTATGTTATGGTATGGGCCGGGATATGTTTCAACGGGCGCACAGATCTACACATTTGTCCTGGAAATATGACCGCCTTACACTATAGGGAGCATGTCATTGACAATGTGGGGCCAATAAGTTCTCACGCTGCTATTGGTGAAACTTTTCAATTTTCAGACGATAACGCTAGACCGCACCGTGCAGCCACAGTTGAAAATGCGCGCGAGGAAATTGGTATACCACATTTACCTATACCTCCGCACTCACCAGATTTGAATTGCATAGAACATGCATGGGATATGCTCCAAAGAAGATTAGATAATCATCAACCCACCCCAGAATCCTTAAATGATCTGAGAGAGCTTCTGCCCTGTTTATGGAACCGAATTCCTCAAGAAATGTGTGTAGTATGCAAAGAAGATGTCAAGCTGTTATTGATGCCCGTAAATATCATACATTGTATTGATAGTCTTAAAATGCTTCAATCCTCTGGGAATAAAATTTCGTGATTTTACCCGATTTTTTTCAACCACCCTGTATACGCTGTAGACCTACAGGCTAAAATTAATTTGCAACTTGAAATCATATTTATATGAATTTTCATCACAAAAATCTTATTTTAAATATTTTTTTGCAATTTAAGTCAATATCCCTAACTCATGTGGAGCAGTTTATTTCACGTACTTATATAAAAATGATTGAAAGAATCAGTTATGCTATTTTCTTGTACGAAAATCAAGAATTCTTCCGAAAAATAATGGACAGAATAGTCCGTTACTTTGTGATAGTTCATTCAAAAAAAAAGAATGAAAGATCTCGAATAACCCGACAGAAGAACTGAACGGACCTATGGAATTCACCATTATTCAAAATTCCCAAGAAATAAGCCTAGTGAAGACATTTGAATACCTTTAGCATTGTCAACTTTTCTCAGAATTATTTTGACATTGCCAATATTTCACGAGTGCCAACCTGCGTCAGTTTTGAGTGGGAAAACTTGATAAACCTCAATCTTGGCCAACCGGAATACTTTATGAGAGTGAATGGAGCATATATTTTGACGAAAACCACATGCAGAGGTAGTCAGAGAGCTGATGAAAAATTTGGTACTGATAGTGTAAATAATTAAAAAAACATTATTTTATTACTGTCCGAATTTATTTATGAAAAACTCTATTTTAATATTTCGAATTGAGTAAAATACCTTCCCTAGATTCGTCATTTGCAATTGGACTGATTCATGAGTTCATTAACTTCACAGGAATCATTGACATTCGAAGAAATTCCACATCTTCATGAAAATCAGAAAACTTTCTATAGAAAAAAGGTATCGAATAATATGAACCCACCTAATCTATCGGACCAAATTCCGCTCTTATCTATCAGAACGCGGAGAACAAATTGAATTCACAAGAGAAACAATATTTCTTCTAAAAGCCCACACTGCCTACGGGAACACCTGGCCAATCCATCAGAAGAAATAATTGATTCTGCCAAGGTCGGACGATGGGGGATACAAAATTCACCTCCGAACATGCTGTTTGGCGAATAAATCAAGAGAACGATTCGGTGGAAGATGCTTTTCTTGCCCGAACAAAAACCATTCAAAGCAGCCGATTCGGTTCCCGGGTTGCGGTACACAGTCCCATTCAGACCCGAGACAAATGCCTTTTTCTGATACCTCCGTTCACATTGTTTCAGAGCACGGCAGACAATATAAACGGGCATTAAATTAAGGGCGAGCACTCGTTTCTGAAAATATTCGTTGGTTGAAATGATGAATGGCATCTTCATTGAGTGGGTATTATTATTCGTAGTCCTGAGTAACGGCAGGCGAAGTCCTTTGGAATAATTCATTCAGTTAGGCTGCGATGAATTATAAATCATCTGAGTATTCGAATTTCTTCAAATTATTCATTCACTTGACTTGTACAGGGTGGGCAAAATTGGTGCTACATGAACTAAAACTTTTCAACCCGAGGAGATAGAGAAAAATGAATGGCACCTTATAGTCCTCTTTTTTCGAGAAACTGGTAATGCCATCAACTGCATTCCTCTATCTTCTTTCGTTTCCGAGTTTTAGGCCAAAATTGAAATTTGGGCGATTTCAACTTTGGTCAATATTTCCGTTTCTGTTTATGCTAGGATGTTGAAATAAAAACATTATACGGGCACTTTTCTGATAGCAATTCAGTGGCGTACTCTGATGGATTTTTCTAAGAGGTTTATTTGCTGAGTTATAACATAAACTTGTGTTTTTTTTATGGAAACAGTAGTTTGAAATGACTTGGAAAGAATCGCCATTTTTTTCCCGTTTCAGAAATGTATCACATGTTTTAGTTCATGTAGTACCAATTTTGCCCACCCTGTACATATATTTTAACTGTAGATTCCTGGGGCCAAAAGAGACTTTTTTTATTTTCCATTTTTCTGAATTAGACTCTGTTAAAAAGATATAGTCATTTGAAAAAAAAAATATGGCCAAATACGTGCCTGATACGATTCTCTGGAATTGATGCAAAGTTCATATTTCTCGATTGAAATTGAGTTGATATACATTTTGGAAATACTCAAGTAATAACCTTATTTGAATAAGAATGTTACAAACACTATATTTCCTTACAAAAACACTCAGTTCTGTCCGAGGTTTTGTCCGATTATATCTGCACTTGAAAAGCCATATTTTCCCACCAAAATAAGTTTCTTCTTAGATTTTCCTGAAGATAAGTTTGTAAACACCAATCAATTGTTCATATTTTCCTCAATATCCCCAAATAATCTCATAAAAAATTGTTTTTTCACTAAACTAACATAACTCCATTAACCTAGGACAAAGAACTGTAGGTAAAGGACCTAACCAAACCCATCTCTATGATATTTCACAGAGCTTTTGAGGAGACGATGCCAGAATGTTGATTATCTCATTTAACAATGGTATAACGGTAACCTACCTCGCAAGTCAAACCGTTGTTCTGTACAAAGAGAAGTCTTTGGTTCTGTGTCTCAAACGTTCCATGAATGACGCATGCGTAAAGCGGTATCCGGCGTGATGAATTACGAATCATTTATTTATTCACAGAGATGAATTCAAACAGGTGTACAAACACCCAAAACAATGTGATATAAATGGCGTAAAATGGTCAAATCATTTGCAGAGCTATCTCGTGATGATTATGTGAAGATTTTCAGTGGTATCATTTTATTTTTTATTGATTTCAATATAATACGTGGTTTGTATCAACATTCATCCTTCAATGAACTGCAAGCAGTGATAAAATACTGAGGTGTGTTAGCGCTAACCAAGCACTGGAATTCTTGATTGGGTCAGGTACAACAGTAATTTTATGCCGAAAACAGAACATCTGTGTTAGAGTAAGAGTGTTTTTCACAAATATGCATTTGGGAGAGTGGCTATAACTTTTTCCTTCCCCCCTCCAATGACGAACTCCCTAGAATGGCTAGAGCTTTAGAATAGGTTCTATTCAATGTTCAGCTGAAAAGTTGCTCTTCACTTGTTCAATACAAGCACCCAGTATATTATATTGCCAGTGTAAATTAAAGTTTGTTCAGTCCGGCATATGAAACAGTGACGAAAATACATGGCCCAACCCTAAGATCTGCAGTGGCGGAATTTACTTTTTACCTACTTCAATTAACTTTGTAGTTCTCTTGGAAATTGTTTCCCTTCGGTAGAAAACGACGAATAACTCACGGTTAAATCTAATTCGGAACGTCCACAAGTAATAAAACAAACGTCGCAAAATAAACGTAATTTTCTGGAGCAAAGCAGGTCCGTACTCGTCGAAATTCTTATTCTTGAAGATAATCTGGGTCTACGGAAATGATAAATTTCCCTGAGAAGAAGACGAATCATGTTGATGGAGTATTTCCTTCCTCAGGATAATTTTTCCCATTTCATCTTTCATATGAATTGAAAAATTTGTATCATTGTGATCATTCATTATTCGTAGTCATCTGAGTTTCACCTACAAATACACGGTCACCCAAATTGCTTGATTTTGGCTGTTTCTGGTACTTCTAGGCTAGATAGGTGAAAATATTAAAAGGAGCTCGATTTTCGGGAATCATGAGCTTGTAAGCTCATGACTCCCTGTGTCTTGCCGTTACCGTCTTCTGGGTTTATAATGAGCACCTGCATTGATGCTATGAGTTTGTTTTCCTAGCGTCATCGTTAGAATTCAAAAAGTTTTGTAATAAGACCATTTTTATATTTCAATTTCACCACTGGCAATTTCCTTTGCTCAACCTCCCCTAACAAAACCAACCAATTCTACTCGTCATATTCTCAGCAGTCAGTTTCCGGAGAATGTCATAAAGATTAAAGAAAGACTCCGACGGCGGTCCTGCCCCCAGTTCCTAACTTCTGGTTCACCGGTTTGAATTCGTTATGTACAGTATGACAAGTAATACACTGCCGCTGTATCAACAGAGGTGACTCTCGAAAGAAAATTACATTCGTGAGTTTATTTCGACTTCTTCCGGAGAGATCGGAACACTGAATGAGATGGACTGAATTGAACTGATGTTTGTTTCTTTTCTTTGTAATGCCATATGCAGCTCATGCGAAACCTATCATTCGAAGTTTTCAATCAGAAATGGATTGTCAATTACAATATGGAAGGCAGGTACTTTTATGTTTGTCCTGTGCACTTTGGTATATGTTGTTTGAAGTTCAGATGGGACACTTATGTAGGTATATCTATATATTTTCGGAAAACAAATTATTTACAGAGGATCTTTGACTTGCACAGGGTGGGCACAACGGTTGGAAATAACTGAACTACAACTTTTGAACCATGAATGGCGAATTGCTGCCATCTGCATTCCTGTTTTCGAGTTATGAGCCAAAATTGACATTTGGCAATTTCAACTTTAGTCGAGGGCGTTCAATGATATTTGGCGCCCATGAGCTACATAAATTCCATATTTTGTTTCCTTGCTGCACTATAACATGAAAACAATAGTTACTAATAACAGTTTCAAAAATAAATAACATCTCATACATCGGCTTCAGATGTATTCCGATATGAACCAAGATAGGAACCAAGTGAATATCGTTTGAACGGAAAGGACAATATTCATGAAATTTTGCAGGTAAGTGCAATGGCGCAAAATGCATGTACTTTTTTTGTTGATAATATAGTACCGGTTGAACCGGAAATCCCTTCAACTTTTTCAATTCAGATGGGAACCCATTGTTTATTTTCGCATATACTCTAGATTCGATTATACAGGGTGTTTGGAGGTTGAGTAGCCATAGGTAAATGGTGGATAGGTGATGCTCTTGGCTACTTTTTGCACCTAATAAAATAACAGTTTGCCCAAAGTTCAAGGCGTTATAATTTTTTGCCATTTTTCCCATTAAAATCTTGAATTTTTTTTTAATTTAATGCTCGAGGAGTATTGTCAACCGATAATGGAGAGGGCACGCTATTTTTAGTATTTTTAGCTGTGTTAGAATGAGAGAAAAGATCTTACCTGTTCAATGTAATAGTTTTGTCGTCACCCTTTTAAGGCATCCTTGAAGACAAAACGGTTTTTTGCTGAGTTATCTGATTATTAATGGTACATGTTACTTACCATTGCAAAGAGTATTAACTAGAGAAGTTTTTAAAACCATTTTGAAACCCCACGCTATGTAAATTTTTTTTTATTTCACTTTGTAAAGTGGACACAACATCATTTTTTTTTTCATTTCGATGTTTGATACGACGCTGTCAGGTTTTTTGAAGACGTTTGTATGAAATTATGATTCAATCTGAGTGAGACAAGACTAGACTAAAAAAATAAATCATTTTATTGGCACCTCAAGCATTAAATTCAAAAAAATTCAAGATTTCAATAAAAAAAATGGGAAATTTCTAGAAAAATGGCAAAAAAATTATAACACCTTGAACTTTGGGCAGAATGTTATTTTATTAGGTGCAACAAGTAGCCAAGAGCTTCACCTATCCACCATTCATCTATGGCTACTCAACCCCTGAGTCATAATAAACCGATATTGAATAAGAAGTAACAGCTAGATTACTCTTAACACTCCTACATATTTGTATTTTATAGATGAACAATTATTTTACGGAACACTGTTTTAAGGGCAACAAAACGTGAGAAAATATTTTCTCGAATATTTATACAAGGTGGTCCTAATTCGAGTGCCTTCTAGAAGTTTCTTGGGAACTGGGCCTATCTGAAAAAGTGTTTAGGAATATTTATGCTTCTTAGTTTGGGAGAAATTTGAGATTTTTTTAATTCATGTTATACCTCGAGGCAATTTCATCTAATATGTCCCCAAAATGTGCTGCAAAACAATATTTCGAGATCACAGCGAACCAAAAATTCAATTATGTACTTCACAAGTGGATGCTCGTATTATTCCTTTTTAATTTTCCAGAATTCGTCCTCGCTCTTCAAATAATGCAATTATCTATTTGATATTCATGATGAAACAAAACTGTTTTGAAATATCTCGAATTTTACCCTCTACGACAGGGAAAATATTTCGAAAAATAGTTCTGGTATTTTCAAAGCACCTAGAGAATTAAAAAAAAAAAGAGTTGTTCGATGATTGATAAGAAGAAGTTAGTTAAATTGACCCGTTTGAAAGCATAACAATTCATATCATCACATCACAAGTAGATTCTGGCAAAAGGTTGAATGAAAATGACTCCAGAAATATCATGAATAAACAAATAACTCCGAATTATTGAATTTGTGAGCATTATCATTCTATAACACTGTCATAATTTTTCTTTGTAGAATCCAATTCAATCATATAAATAGGGCTCTAATTTAAAGAAAAAGTTATCATAGAATTTTGTTCACCATTTTTGACGAAATATAAGAAACATTCTGTGATGGAATTCCTCAAATTGCAAAAAAAACACAGCATTGCCGCATGCTCAAGAATGCGATTCTCTGAAGATATTGAGAATTCGAATGATATACATAATATGGATACGCATATTGTCTTTTTCCCCAGTTTTTTCTAAATGCTTTGAAAACTATTAGAACTAACGCAGAAGTTTGAACAGAAAGTCTACTGCTATGCAGAATAATCTATTTTTTGAAGGTATTCTAATGTACCTACATACAATGCTTTACCGACTTAAATAAATAATTTAATAAGATGCTGTTCTCATATTCGAAAGCAGATAAATCTTTTCATAGATGATTCAACTGTTTTATAATGTGGAAGAATATTTTTTGTGTTCTAGCAATGCTGAATAAAGATTATTATTATTGAATACTGACCCTGTATCATATAAACTATATCATGAAATTCCCATTAAAAGCTTTATGTATTTTCAGTGATATAAATACAGGAACAAAAACTCAAAGGAAACCTCTAAAAATCAATTTCATATACTGTTTTCTTTACGTTGTTGTTCTTTCTTAGCGTATTTAGCCTGCGGTTTTTCTCTTCAAGTTTATGTTTCTTCCTCTTCTGATGATTGTTTTTGTGCTGTGTCGGTGAGTATGGCTGATTTTCTTGTTAGAATTAACATATTGGTACTATATGATTTGTTGATTTCCACCCCATGGATGTTTTTCAGCGAAAAGAGTTGTTAACTGTGAATTGAAGCCCCAGTCTCCTACATGAGAAGTTGCAAACGAATTCACATTAAACCGTACGGCATGAACAAACAATGCATTTTCAAGTAACCCTATCCTATTATCATCGAAATAGAATTATGCAGAACACTAATATGCATGTATTTTTCCTGTCGATTGGTTGAATGGACAATGCGTAATAATGGATTCAGGAACGTTCATTTCCACGCATCGACCGCAAACAAACCATAGAGATTGCTCGCTCTACAACGAACAGCTTGCATACACTCGGTACCGAGAGGATTGTTAGAATTCATTTCACCCCTACGCGTTTCATTTTCATTTTCTATATAGAATTCGCGGTGAATTCACGAGGGGAAAATTCCATGAACAACAGCCATACCGATTTTGGGACAATAGAATATGCACATTCATCATAGTACACCAGCTTCATCAAATAAGATGAAATTATAGTTCTCTCATTTGCGAGCTCAGTTTAAGAGCCGGTATCTTCATCTACCTGTAAACTGTCCAAAAGCGCTACTGACAAGAAGCGGTTTGTAAACGTGTTTTCATCTCTCAGTAGAAGAGCGATGAGTAATGAGTATACAGGGTCTTTCACGAGGAACCTCACCCATATTTATACGGGAAACTACTGAACGTATTTTCATGAAATTCAGCACTTATAAGTATTTCACGATGCTGATGAAATCTAAAATATTTTCAAGGCATGAGCACCTCCGGTTTTTCCGGAAATGACGTCAACTTCCGTTTTTCAAATTAGAACACCATTTTTTTATTGCAGAAATAGATTCCTTAGAAAATTTCAAGTTATTTTGATGTAACACTTTTCAATTTTGGTTGGAAAATTCTCTCTGAGCGGGAAAATTCGAAAAAAAAATCGAAAATAGAGCTCCGCTGAAACAAGAATAACTTCGAGGTTTTTAGATGGAAAATTTTCATTTTTGGGATTTTTCAAGATGTAAGATTGATGTATCCACTTTAAAAATCGAAATCGCGATTCATGATACAGGGGGTGAAAAAATCGCTTTCAAAGTTAGGGATGACAAAATCGTGAAAAATCAATTTTTTCAAATTAGAACCCCATTTTTTTATGGCAGATATTGAATCTACGTTAAAAAATAATGTGAGTGTATGCATCACACCCTAAAATGGATATTTTCTGAGTTAATATCCACTTTAGGGCAAGGGTGTGATGCATACACTCACATTATTTTTTAACGTAGATTCAATATCTGCCATAAAAAAATGGTGTTCTAATTTGAAAAAATTGATTTTTCACGATTTTGTCATCCCTAATTTTGAAAGCGATTTTTTAACCCCTTTATCATGAATCGCGATTTCGATTTTTAAAGTGGATACATCAATCTTACATCTTGAAAAATCCCAAAAATGAAAATTTTCCATCCAAAAACCTCGAAGTTATTCTTGTTTCAGCGGAGCTCTATTTTCGATTTTTTTTTCGAATTTTCCCGCTCAGAGAGAATTTTCCAACCAAAACTGAAAAATGTTACATCAAAATAACTTGAAATTTTCTAAGGAATCTATTTCTGCAATAAAAAAATGGTGTTCTAATTTGAAAAACGGAAGTTGACGTCATTTCCGGAAAAACCGGAGGTGCTCATGCCTTGAAAATATTTTAGATTTGATCAGCATTATGAAATACTTATAAGTGCTGAATTTCATGAAAATACGTTCAGTAGTTTCCCGTATAAATATGGGTGAGGTTCCTAGTGAAAGACCCTGTATATTTAGTTTCAGCAAGTGGCTGAAACCAGATGGAGTTGTAACTGAGTAAGTCCTAACCAATCATTTCAATGGTTGGAAATTTTGTGTGAGCTTATCGAATTTGTAATGAATTGTTCAGCAGTTATTAAAAATGGACTTTGTTGGGAGTCGATAGTGAATTCAATATGTTCATCATATAAAAATATACGACTTATATATATCTAATGAGAATTTCTCAGAATGAAAACTTAAATTTGGGTTTACCCAAATCAGCTACAGAATAAATTTGACGAACGGTTAATAATCAGATACTTCATAGACAGGATGAATATACCGTCCCTAAGTATAGCTAAAAACAAAATATAAAAAACTACTAATATACTAGGACATAAGCGTAAAGAACTCATATTGAATTATAAGAAAATGTCAAATTAGGGAACCAGGTTTCACCCAGATTATAGATATCGATTATGACGAGATAGGTATTACGGAGGGTTTAAAGGTTAAAGGTGAAATGGTAGTTCCTCAATGTGCAAAAAAACAAGAGACTCAATTTGCTACATTAATGACTTATCAAAGTTGAAAAACGATATCAGACATATCGTACGATGATTAATGAAGATAATGTGTGTTTTCAACAGAATGGTGTTACCTGTCACGACGAGGGATATAATCAATCTTTCTGGAGGAGGTTTATTTAACAGAATGATCTAAGTGGAGCGCTGTTGATATATTGTCTGGTTCATCCAATAGGGAATAACCAATTTGCTTCTTTCCAACAGAGTGAATACATTTGTACCTTATATGTGCAAAAATCAAGAGTCGTCGAATAAAGATATTTTCTAATTTATTGTGATCTCAAACGGGATTGTGACGAGTAAAGGGCTTCTGATGAATTTTCAAAATCATTATAAGAAAGTTCCCAGTGAAATTAGATTCCACAAAAATCACAAATTTTTTCTTAATTGTGAAATATTTACGGTTATTCAGAAATATACTTTTCTCTATTTCTGTATCGTAATGAGTTCATTACAGTTCTTAAAACAGTGCTGTAATGAACTCATTACAGCATTGTTTTCAGTTATATTTTTCGTTTTTTGGTTGTCAGCACTGGCTTCCGATCCAAACGATTTTCAATACACGTCAAATTCGAAAATTTCAATTTCGTAACAGTCACCAACTGCCAAGATACAATACAAAAGTCACTAGGATGTATAATCTGAATTTTTCATTGAATTTCAACGAAATTTGACTGAAATAGAGAAAATATCGTCTTATACTCGTTGCAGAATGCAATATCAACACTCATGCGTTCGTATTGTAATAGGAACCCATTCTGCCACTAGTTTTAGAATAAACTATTACACCCATGTGAAAGTAGTAGAAATAAACCAAATCACACCTTTAAGCATTCGTTCCGATCGATGTCATGATAACAAATAAAGGGAATTCTATGAGTCTGTATTTTATTATAATTGTCGATTTGGCAAATGTTTACTTTCGTGCTTCTGTTCAATTTTCCTTAATACAAAAAACGAACAAATCGAAATTTTTGGTTTGATGACTTTTTCAACTGCCGACCCTTGTGGTAGGTATGGAAATAGTAAAAACTTGAAGACAGGAGATTTTGAGCGCTCGTTTATCCACCTTGTAGGTAGATTCGCTTTCAAGAATCCAACAGAAAGTTTTTTCAACAGTTCTCAAGAAATAAATTTGATAGCAGTCGTCAAAGAAATCTGTCCATGATCATGTATAGGTTATTACAAAAATTTTGGGATTTTTTTTCAATTATCCGCTAGAATTTTATAGCGTTTCAGTTAGGCGAATTGGAATAAGTCTTTTGAATATAGCACGAAAACGTCTTTTTCCATCTAAATTCGAAATTTCACCGCGATGGAATGAGTAGTTTCGAAATTAGCTGCTAGGATACGATAAGCGGTACATATATTTGGAAAAACCAATAATTTCAATATTCATTTGGATAAAACTCATCGTTTCCGCCTCATTCCTAATTATATCTGATGAGATTTGTAGAAGAGGCCCTAGATAGATGTCGTTGAGCTACATATATGGATAATGTAGTTGGAAACCCTGGGGTTTCAGTACAAAATTCGAGCAGTCTTCTACTCCAGTTGAACAGTGGAAGAATCGAAACCTCAGTGCGATTCAATATCGAATAAGCGGCTGGTCTAGTTTAATGGCAGTTTCGATCGTAGTAGGGATGCCTGGATCTCTGCTGCTCTTCCTAGATCGTTGCGCTCTGGCATCCCCACTACAAACTGCCATAAAACTAGTCCAGCCGCTTATTCGATATCGAATCGCACTGAGGTTTCGATTCTTCCACTGTTCAACTGGACTAGAAGACCCCAGTGTTTCCAACTACATTATCCATATCTGTATAATCTGCGTCCACGTTAAAGCTCAGAGCTGTCTTTAAGACGGCTGTGACCGGCTGTTGCCACGTTATTTTAAGATAACACGAATCAACTGGCAACGTTATCAAATAATGTATCTTGATCTGAGGTGTATCCTGAATCTGTCATCGAAATAACACATTGTATTCGTTCTTCAGAAAATGAATATGTAATTGAAAGCCTAATCGAACTAAATTTGTTCGTTCATTCGAATTTTTTCAGAAAGGTTAGTTGAAGAGTATTTCTTTAATTAGTATCAATCAAGAAACTACTTGAAGTGTTTACATCCATACCAAAAAATCATGTTTTCTCTGAGAAAATTGAAAATGAAAACATAATTCTGTAAACCTCAAAAATCTAAATTAAAAAGGATTATACAAGTCAAAGACTCACTCTGTCAAAAAGAAAAGACAGCTTCGTGAAATACTGTAGAAAAATTGTAGGGCGATTTTCTGAACCATAACCGACAGTAAATGTACTAAATTTTGCAAAACATCCCAAATTTCACATTTCACCACCCCCGAAAACCTCCGATAATTTCATGAGATTTATGCCCTAATTCTCATCCCCTCGAATACCTCCAACTTTCGAAATAAATTATTCCATCTTGCAGCCAGCCGAAGATATGGAATTGCTTTGAAGTCTCCATCGTCGGAACCACGAATTCGGAAAATTCGTCCTTTTTCCTGTCCTCGAATCCGTCCTTTATCCTGTCAAACCGCCCAATAAATCAATTATACATTTATTCCCTTCGGAACCGCGTTTATCTGAATTTATATTCTTATAACTCTTCAGCGGATGGCCCGAATATTGTTTCGGCCCTACCCTTATATTTGGGTCAGCATTGATTGAGGGCCTTTTTGGCGACCGTGGCCGGAATTCAGTTCGTTGATATAGTGGGTGTCAGAACTTTTTAAGGAACGGATCGGCTGCGAAATGTGGGTTATGGGGGTACGAACATCAATCCGCAAGAAATCTTGTGTGTCAACACGATAAAAACCCATAAAACTGACACGAACAAAGTATATTTATTACCTATTCGTTTTGTTTAGGGAGGTTCGATGACATTTCAACAGGTTTGGTACGGGACATTTTTATTCCTCCTTGCTGCTTTCTTATTTGGGAAGTTTTATATCCGAAAACATAGAGTGTGTTTGGTTTCGTTATCTCCAAAGCTGAAATGTCATTATATATGTCAATCTATTTTCTCAATTTCATTATTTATTTTCCTCAACTTTTCTACGTTTATCCGAAGCTTTGTTTCAATATCACGTCTTTATACAAGCTTTTACTAAATAGCTGTTGGAATATATTTGCCATTTTCCGCTTTTCCATTGCATTATTGTTGATCCATAACATTGCATTTACTCAGTTACGTTCATAAAAGTTCGAACGTATATATGTTATTATTTTTGTTATATTTCAAGATTATTTGTTTCTCATTTTCCAATTCAATTCATCAATAGTATCTCATAGTATTCACTGGCTTATCACGTCTTCCACTAGTTTTTCGAGAGTTGTAGATGTCCTCAGCTCATAATGCATTAATTTGCATGACCACAATTTCCCTTCTTCTACGATCTTCCCCAACTTTCAAGCAACTTCCCTCCAAGTGGGTTCTAATTGGCTTTCGAGCAAGAATTTGAAATTAAAAATCAGCGGAGAATTCCAGATTACATGGCTGAATAAGCTGCAGGACATGAATATTTATCTGTTGGCTTCATTAGATTCGAATCGAATGAGTCGGCGGTTTCTTCTGTCTCCGACAGTCTCTTCCCGATTTGCCGAAGGCTCCAAAGTACTTCGGGAATGAATTTCATCGTTGGAATTAATTAAAAGCGGATGGGAATATCGGCTGTTCCTGGAACTAATTTTATGTCCCGGAACTTGAATTTGTGAAACACTGACTTGTTTCTTTGTCATAATGCACCTACAGATTCTAGCAGGAATCAATTTCATATGGAAATGTTACCAACTGTCCAGTTTTGTCTGATTTTTCGGAACAACTTGTGCGCCAAAAGCCATTGCCTCCAAAGCGCGTCTTTCACAATTGTTGGTTTCGAAAACCTTTGTGAAATTCTAGATGCAGACGAAACAGAAGTTGCTGGTTACTACCAAGCTAGGTCCTAAAATGTTTTTTAGGTCCAATAGCTAGAGACATCCAAAGGGTACTCATCCAGAACTTTAAAGACGCTTTCTACAGGGACAGACACTCAGAAACTATTAGGATCGATCGATCAGCTTGATAAGCAGAATTTCTTATTTTTGGACAATTAAAATCCGTGTTTTCGAAGGCAGTAAGCTACAATCTAGGCTACAAACTCGCCCATCTATTTCGAAAAATGAAGGAGATATAATTACTTCGACTATTAAGAAGATCCTGTTCGGTATTGATCCTAAGAAGAGCTATAAATGGAAGGGGTGGTAGAATCTCTGCTCCACAAAAGTTAAGAAAATTTGTGGTAGATTCGAAAGTTGCCCAATCTTATCCACCGAACGTGTTGCGTCTCATTACGCAACATCTGGAGAAAACCGAAAGAGAAAAACTCTGGCGGAATCTCCCAGGGATGGATCACTCCAAGAAATTCCTCCGGAACTTTGAAACTGCTAGATCCAAAAAATTTCTGGATCTCAGTAAAAACCAACTTCACTTACTCACTGGCTTTCTCACAGGACATTGTCACCTAAAGAAGCATCTGTTGAGAATGGTTTTATCGCACACTGATGAGTGTAGATTCTGTGGGGAGGAGGAAGAAACTCCTATTCACCTGGTTACGGAATGCTATGCCATTGCTATTGCAAGCCAAAGGAAATTGGACAAGAAATTTGTAGAAGTGGGGAGTTTATATTCCTTGAAGCCGTCCCAGATACTGGATTTGATCGAATCTCTGGAACTGGAGGGCGAGCTGTAGGAGGCGCGACGATAACAACTCTGTTAGGGGGCACAATAGACCTTAAGGTCGCACTAAACTGTAACCCCTTTTTACTATAACTATAATTGGACAAAATAAATTCCATATCCTTTGTCCACAAGAAATGAGCTGTCTCTTCTAGAAAGGTTGTATAGATAAATTGTTTAACCATATGGGATCTTTCACATATGCCTGGATTTACAATTCTCGTTATTTGTTCAAAAATTTCCTTTGGACTGATTTATGGGTCATCTATTGAAAAAGTTCTCAACCCAAAAATTTAGGTCCAGTTTGGGAGATTCATCTGGTTTTTTGAGACAATAACCATGTCCTGCGAACCTTCATTCAGCTTCTCAGTATAAGCTCATGAAACTTAACATATGGTGACACATTTATTGCAGAACAAGTTGCATTAGGGAACACATTGGTCTGTAGATTCAAGAAATGGGTTGTTTTTCCCGCTATAGTCAAAAATGACAAGTGAGAGCACCTTTGTGGCTTGCCAAGGCGTTTTTCGATTCTGAGTCCTAATCAATTGTTGATCTTTACCTCTTTTACTCAGAGGAAATGAACTTTATTTTCCAGCTTGTCTTAGAAACTCTATGTTACATTGACAAGCTATTAGTTCTTCATCAGTTGTGTATTTATTTTATTTATTTATTTAGCAAAGGTACATGACCTTTTTAGTAACAAAAAAAAAACGAACGCAGCATAACACAATTAATAATAAACGACGTTGGCGTTTCGCATTATTCTCGAAACCGAAAACGAACGAATGAAAACAATAATTGGTTCTTGATTGAGCAGTATTCCGTCAGTACTCAGTCGTTAGTTGTTATCCAGTACTTTGTCACTTGTTAATCAATTTTCGTTTGTCAACTGATCACTTTGTTCCCTTGCTATACAATTTCATATAGAAGGTACATTACATAATTCTTTTTTGGTATACATCTTCATATGAAAGGTAGAGTTTATAATTGTATACATAGTACTAATAATTAATCAAAACCGGCAATGTCCCACTTTCATAGTTTCGAGAAATCAGCAAAAAAACGCTCGGAGTTTATTATACAAAGTGATGAAAGGGCGTATGTGAGGTTTCGAGGCTGATTCTGCATTGGATATTGCCGATTTTGAGATGAAAACAAAGGTTATTGTAGGAGAAGAGAAATATTACGGAACTTTTGATGCATGCAACTCATTTTACGGAAAATTGGACATTGCCGGTTTTGATCCTAGGCCCCACTTGTTTAATTACTTCATGCTTGTTATCTAAGTAAAGGTTACAAGAAAATTACAGTTTGTTGAGAGTGCGTTCAAATTTCACAACTTTTTTATACTCTTCGTAGTTCTTATCTAAGTAAAGATATTGAAACCGTTCGACAAAGACTTCGAGACGTTAATCTACATTCTCGATGACTATTGATGAGGATTCCATTGATTAAAAATCATATACAATTCGATTGGAATAGGCCAATGACTACGTGAATTGAAACGATCAATGGAGGTCTGGATTGTTCATTGATGAGCCGAGATATGATGGATGGTTGTCGGATAGACGACCTGAATTTCGAATAAACTTTGATACACCTTGCCTTGAAGAAGAAGAAGTTAACATCTTCGAAAAGTAAACGCTCCTTTATCCGTTACTGACTTTCTTTTTTCGAATTATTATTCAGAATAGGTTTCAGTAAATTGTTATCTACTCTGTAAAAGAACTAGGGGAAATTGAGCCACGGATTGGTCGGTCGAGAAATTGGTTATGTTCCAGAAAATTTCTATATGGAATTTTCCCGTTTCTGTTCATCTGAATTTCATTTCGGAATAATGCTTTCGCATAATGAACCCTCATTGTACCTCAAAGAACTTGAGAATAATGAACTACTAGCACAAAGCGGCAGCGAGACCAGCAAACAACAAAGATAAAGAAGAAAACTCATTTAGCATGTTTTTTTACCGAGTAAGCAACGGTTAGCCCATCGAATAAAAGAAGTTAATTAGAGCATTTCTCTGGTTTTATTTTTACATATTTTCGACGCTTCAATAAATCCTCTTAAGCAAACGGAAGCAGGACTTGGAAAATCCTTCTGCCGTTGAAATTTCCCATTTCGGAGCTTTGCTTTCGATGCTTTTCAATTCAAACCGTCGAACTTATTTGCGCTTTCTCTCAAAATTAAATAACTTGCTGGAATTTGTGTCTATTTACATTTGTCTGTGAAGTGAGTTCTCGGAAACAAGAAAAAACGGTTAAAATTTTAACAGCGCCAACCCCTCAAAAATGGGGGTATTTCAGGAAGTGTCGACAGCTCTTTTCATTCTTTTATATTCACTGACCTGATTTTTCAACTCCATTAGAGAGCGTGAGCTAAAACAGAAGAATTCCATGGAAACGTCCTCAATTCAGATTAGTTCAATAACGGAAGGATTTGATGACCTAGAGCAAGAAAAAAAGTGTTGAAAAGATTCGTATATTTGGGAAAAATGTTTGAAATTTGGGAGTTAAATGTCTCAGAAAAATATGGTATCATGAAATTCTCACACTTCGAAAGTTTAAATGGCAACTGCGCATTTTGGAAAGCTCGTCCAAAGTACGGGAGAACCAAATCAATAAAGCAGCTTAGGGTGTGTATTCATTTTCAAGATGTTACACTGGTAACTTCACAAATTATCAAATTCTAAACTAAGAATCTTGGTGTTCTTTCAATTTGAACTCAAAACGTCTTCCATAATTCCTATTTATCGAAAGAATTCCAATCACATAACTCAAGTGGGGACATCACTCCTGTCATCTTCAATTCCAACGGAATCAATAGTGATCTCATTCATGAAGACAAAGGAGGTGAGATAATTACTGAAGTAATTACGAAGTGCTGACGAGCAATTTGTTGAACAATGAAATTAAAAATCCTTTCGAAAGACTGCGAAGACCTTTCTTCGTGTTCTTTCTTTTAACTTCGCCAGATGTAATTGTGAACAGCAAATGAAAAGAATCCAATTCTAGCGTGTCCATCGGCCGAAGAACCGAAGAGACTACGAGAAAATAAATGGTTCTCATGCAATTATCTCTTTTCGATTTCTGGTTGATTCGTATATTATCCTTCGATAAAATCTACAGGGTGGCGTAACGGAATGTGCAAAGTATAGGTCGACAAAAAATGGATCTCAGTAAGAACCAACTATAGTCCGTTCAAATATAAGAAGGAGTTTTGTAAACAAACAGAATCGTCTGGTTTGCGCACAATAAAGCTGCTATTGGTTAAATCATCATAACGACGCTCCCTTCGACCGCCCTAAGAGACTGCCAGGATTGTACTCGGACTGTGGATGGTACTGGATAGAAATGATTCAATAATTTGAGTCAGCAATTCCCAAGTAAGAACTTTTTTCCAGAAACTCTAGTGCAAAATTTCTATTATGATTTGCAGCTCTCATAAACATTTTATATTCGACGTACCCTATTCTTGATTTTGTTTTTATATTATTCTCTACTGAATAATTTCTTTGTCGGATGCTCGAGATTGCTGCAAGGTAATTCCAGGAAACATCAGAGTTTTACAGATTTGGGTCGGAATCTTGCAAGAAACACCAGATTTGGGTCCTTTTCCCTAATGAGTGAAAGCCATCTTGATTTGCATAAATATCGGAGTTTTCAATTGACAAGACTCGAAAAAGTTCTCTGTTTGAATTTATGATGGTCATTTACTTGTAATATCCAAAATATATTTAGTTTCATAGTTCGGTCCATAATTTTATATTATTTTGTACGAAACTCTTTGTCGGCTGCTCAAGATTCCGACAAGGTAATTCCGGGAAACACCAGATTTGGGTTTTTTTCCCTTAATATATTGAAGCCATCTTGATGTGCATAAATATCGAAGTTTTCAATTGACAAGACCAGTTAGAATACCTAGAGCTACTGTGAAGGTCTAGCTGTTCAAAATGTTTATAGATTTTGTTGTGAAGAGTGTATTGTGTTGGAAAATCTTTGGACGAAGTGTATAGTGTTTATAGAACAATGTCGAATTCGGAAACGGATACTGCATCTGAGGGTGATATGTGGGGACCACCACGAAAAAGGTCCAAAAGGTCGCATTTCTCTGCTGAAGAGAAAGAGATAATTTTGAACATTTTTCGAAAACAATTGGAAGAACATCCTGATTTATCGAAAAGAGACTTAGTAGGAATTGTTTCAAAATCTTCAGGGGTGGGTGATTCAGCTGTATTCAGAATTCTCAGAGAATATGAAGAGAATAAAACATTGACGTCACCTAAGAGGAGCGCCCAGTCGTTAAAAATAATCGATTCGGTTGACGATTTCGATATGAACCTTATCAGAAGAATTGTCCACGGTTTTTTTTTTCTGGAATGAAATCCCAACGATTTCTAAAGTTCTAGAAATCGTGAATGATGACAACAGACTGCCAAATTTCGAAAGAACAACGTTCTATGAATTATTGAAAAAAATGGAATTCAAGTTCAGTTAAAACTGACCGATTGTGTAAAATCTCCTCGATTCGACTCTGGACGGAAAGAAACTTTCCGAAGGCCCTCCTACCGATGCGCGAAACATGTTATTATTGCTCCTTCTTAGATTTGAACAGAGAATACCTACACCAACTCACTGGCTGTCTCACAGGACATTGTCGACTGAAAAAGCATTTGTTGAGAATGGGTTTATCGGACACTGACGAGTGTAGCTTCTGTGGGGAGAAGGAAAGGGTGCTCTGGACAAGAAACTTGTAGGAGAAGGGAATCATCCTCGTTGAAGCCGTCCCAGAAACTGGATTTCATCAAATCTCTGAAACTGGAAGGAGAGCTGTAGGGGGCGCGATGAGCACAGCAATTTAAGGGGGCATAAATACCCTTAGATCGCAGGGGTCTGTAACCCCTTTTCACTGTAAACTATAGGTCGACACATATTTGAGAAGAAATACATAAAAAAACAGTGATACCCAATGTATTTCCATCGATGTACAGCTGTTAGTAAATACAGGTCTAGCAATGGATACTCCTCTGTTTTCACTTCCATAAAAATATTGATTCTCACCTGAATGATACTGGCATCATTACCAAGAATGAAGAATAACGAGAATCCAGAGCGATTCCAATCTGCTGAAGTTAATTTTCTCCGCCCCTCAAATTTGGTCTATAGTAAGCCGAAAATGCTTGCTTTCTAATTAGATTTCAGAGATACTATCCCTTATTTTGTGGAAATTCTCATTAATATTCATCGAGTGTGCTGACCTTCATTTCGTTATCAGTTTCAATATCGTTTGCTTTTGTTGGTTGAGAGGTATTCTCAGTTACGGGAGAGAACTTTCATTATATCTGTCTTTCATTCAGTAATCGATATCAGATTTTTATGTTCGATACCAATCTGGCAAAATACGGTTGATTGACTATTTTGGGTAGAGACAAGATATTTTTTCAGCAAGACTTGACAATCACGTCTGCATAATTTTCTGTTAGGAGTATCAATAAGTTCCTGCGCTTTTATTATCGAAATTTCAAGCTTTATTATGAAAAAACTCCCATACAGTAGTAGCTGTCGACGGATTGCTCAAATGCCAAGAATATTCGGATTGACAGTTGATGATGAAGCATGGAAGGAGTATCCAATATCCATACATTGTCCGAACCGAAGTTTTGGATTATCGTAATGGACACACTTTTCATCGTCAGTCACAATTTGAAGCCAAAACCTTTCTTTTTGAAGCAGTTGCTCACTCGTTGCGTTCTGAGTTCAGTTCATAAGGCACCCAATTTTCTTCCTTTCGGATTATTTCCATTGCTTTCAAACAATGGAAACTAGCTGGTCCAGTATCTCCAAGTGTTTTTGCAAGTCCCTATTGCGTTTAAGATCGAGCCTTCCTCTTCCTCTTCATCCATAAAGATTGGTGGCGCTGCAGATCATTTTTTGCTTTCCAAATCAAAATTGCCACTTTTAAACCAGGCCAACCACTCCCTACACGTTCGTTCAGCTAATGCTAGAGCATCGTCATCATAAGCATCCAAATGCTAAGACTTTCAGCAGTCTTTCCCTGCATACTGAAGTAAAAAATTAAAACTTTCCGCAAAAACACATTAGTCGGTACAAAAAAAAGTTGACATTTTCAGCGAACACCGAAACTTTGTGGCTTACACTTAAGCTAAATGTGAGATGATGAAAAAAAGCCTAATCATGAAACTTCAAAATGACGGTGTTTCCAGATGAGAGAATGAAATAATAAACTGATAGCGATATCTGTTATCAAAACCGCACAAAATCGTTCATAACTCTGATAGAAATGAATTCTTTGAGGAATCAACATTCATGGAGCCTTATACGAGGAAGAATGTTGGCCCGAAGTATGATTTCCTGCGGTCTTTCGACACCTGCCGCGCAAACAATGTCCCATTCCTGGAGCAGAATAACAAGCCAATATAGGTACCGTCTTCCCCAAACACTCATATTGCACGTTTCGATATAATCCCATCAAAATTGATTTACGTTGATCGCTGTTCTCTATTATTAAATTGCGTGTGTGCCATGGCACAAGGAACGTCTGGATCCCACGGAGGAAAAGGCCCCCTCGAGACACTGCCATGTGCGGTCACTATGCTAATCCCCTTCTGGAACCCTGGGTACGCAGAACGCCTCCCAATAATCGACTGCCGCGATAATTACAAGGGCGTGCAAATCGAATATTGACGAGTTTGGGTGGTAACCTTTCTGATTGAAATATGTGGAAACTGGAAAAGGGAAATGAAAGAAGATTCTGCAGTTTGGTTGACTGAGGTAAAACATGAAATTCCTTCCAAGGTATTGAGAGTAAATCTAAGTGTAAGGCCAAATGATAAATCAGAACTTCAAGTCTTGAAATCGTAAAAAAAAATTCGTTCACAACCTAATCAAAACTGTAAAAAAACTCGGATTTTTACATATTTCTAATTTTTCCAGAAAGTCAAATTTCCTATGCTCTCGCTCGCCTTGGCGTCTTTGAAAATGACTTTGGATAAATATCCTCCTCTGGCGCACTGTACTGATAATTTCCTAGAATAGTCCAGGTATGTGCAATAATGATTTCACAAAATCCTTACGAATCTCTTTTGATATTCATTAAAAATCTTCTCAGGTATTTGGACGTTTATTTGATTGGCAATTCTTAGCTGACACCAAAATTCGTTTCTCTCAAGGATGGGACCCTTATCAAGGATCAATGGTTGAAAGAATACAGTCATATCTACATGAGGGTGAGTCTTTGACTTGTACATATCTTTCAACTGAAGATTCCTCTCATCAAACGAAACACTTTTTTTCTATCCCATTTTTCTAAATTCGGTTTCGTTTGAAAGATACAGGCTGTCAAAAATCCATGAAAAAAACATTTTTCTGTTTATATCTTCGGAACCGTTATTTCGAATGGACTGAATTTTGGTTGATTTTTTACTCTATTCATGGTGCATATTCCTCAATCAAAACCTATTTCATATCTCTACAAGTATAGAAGTTACAGGGTAGTCGACTCATCAATACACGCTAAAACACCATAAAACCACTTTAAAAAGATAAACAGTTCATATTTTCGAAAGAATCAATCATTTAACAAACTGAAAGTATTCCTACCCGGAGAAATTTGACGAAAAAATCATTAATTTCAAGAATAATCTGAATGCATCTCTTAATTTAATATCATCGAATATAATTCCTTCTCTGGTCTTTAAACGAGTTTACAATGTTGTCACTATAATTATCAACTTTGTCGAGATATTTTAATAATTAAATCCCACAAATGTGGGAGATTAAATAAAACACCAAGGAGGATTTAATACGCACAGTTTCTATTGAGAATTCATAGTTACCGGTCCATATTGAAGTTCAATGTCGATGAAATACAAAATTGGGATATGAATGATGAATCTCGATACAAACTACTTAGGGCCGATTGCACCGTAGACAAAACTGTAGATTAAATCTTAAACCTCGATTAGTGTCTATTGATTATCATAGATTTGGATTCAATCTACAGTTTTGTCTACGGTGCAATCGGCCCTTATTAAATTGAAATCAATGAAGAATAATACGATACCTGATAATCTGTTGCGATGTTTCTATCTGAACAATATCCTCTTGGAATTTTATAAACTCGACACGGTTAAAATTATATTAATTCACTTCACATAATAATCACATTAGAACAATAATTCACTGAATGTATTCAGAACTTCACATAATGTTTACAGTTTGTTCAGAGACTCTGGTTTGTTATTGTTTATAGTTGGCCTCCAGATAACCAATCCGTCAGTTTTCGCTCTACGCATGCGTGGTGAAATTTGGCGGCAAAGTCGATTTATGATGGAAACGGCAGAATTCATAGATATTTATACCACGGTACACAATTGTATCGTGATTTATACCACAGCCATCTATAAAGATTCTATAAAGATAGGCTATGTTTACATTAAGTTTCGTAAAAAATCCTTAACCTCAATGAAAATATCAGCAAGCTGACAACATCTTCTTGAAATTTCTGTGCAAACATTCACAGAATCGATACAAATTAGATTAGGTTAGGTTGTTTAATAATAAATTCTGATGATCTGGATGAAAAGTCTTTCTTCATGAGATTGTTTGGGAATTTCGTGGAAAAATGAACAAGTTATTAGTGTTTACAAACTAATCTGCGGAAATCTTATAAATAAATAAATAAAATAATCTGCAGAAAAATCGAAGAAGGAAGTTATTTTCGTGGAATAAATGTGGCCTTTTAGTTGCAGATATAATTCGATGAAACTAACTGTTTTTGGTGAAATTATCGTGTTTGCAACATTTTCATTCCAATAAGGTTAGTACTTGAGTATTCCCTAAATGTAAAAACTCAATTTCTATCGAGAAAGATGAACATTGCATCAATTCCAGAAGATCATTCCATAGACGTAGTTTTTCAAAATGGCTATATCTTTTTAACAGAGCCGAATTCGGAAAAATAGAAAATGGAAAAAAGGTTTCTTTTGACCTCAAGAATCTTCAGTCAAAATTAATAATAAAATTCAATGATTTGCAAGCATTGTTTCTTTGTGAGACGATTCATGGTTGAATTATAGACCAAACTGAAGATGTTTGACAGTGACACATAACACGAGAGCTGTCAAAATCAGTATTGCCAGAAAGAAAATAATTAAAAAACCACACCGTAGCTCTTTCAAAATGCAAAATGTTGTCGGGATAGAATCTGTCGTTTTGAAATTTACGATCAAAAAGGCATTGCGAGACCAGCATTAAAATTTAACCGATCTACGTTTAAATTTTATACTTCTGATCATTTTGTTTGTTGACTTCCTGAAATCTGGTAAGATACTGCTCTATCTATAATGTACCTACTTCTAGACCCATTTTCAATATCCATAACTAATAGCCAAGAAACTTTCGAGTATACACCCAATCTATCCATAAATTTACAGAGTTTGGTCGAATCGTTCGATAGCCCGTGAAATATGTGGAAATTTTCAGGAACTTCTCGTATTACTTCCTGATAGTTATGAGAATAAATTCGATGGTTGACCCTTGAGAACCTGACATTATTTTCATTTTTATTTTCCTTAAATTCGAGGAGATTTAGACATTATTTGTAGTGCAATGATGAGGTGGGTAATAGTTTCTCGAAAATTAACTGATAATTGAAAAATGAATAATGTGATAATTTTCAGGAAAATATCCCATCAGGAAGATATTGGGCTTTGAAAAATAAAACTAGGTCGCTTCAAGCAGTAACGTGAAATAAAGAGCTTCAAAGTGTTAATAACGAACAACAATTTCCACAAAACAACAAATTTCACACATATTCAGATTGTTGAATAACAAATCATTCATCAGGTTGACTGATTCTACATAAAGATGCATGAACACTCAACTCAGTATTGGGAAGATATACTGAGGATAAATAGCGATATGATTTGTTTTCCAACGTCCTTGAGAAACCTTATTTTTTTTCAACATCCGTGTGAGGGGGAAAACCCGTTATGGGCGCGGTAGTGTGAGAATCCAAGATCTTGTTTGGCTACTCACTAAAAACCCCTCACACTTTCCATGGAGAAGTTCTTCATCCTGCCCTCGTAGCGTCCCTTAACAAAAGAGATGAGCTGCAAGTGGCTTCTAGAGTTCATGAGACCTGATGATATGAAGTGACCCGAGCACTTCTTTCTGCATTCTGTGCGCCAATGCCTCGGCCATTGATCTGCAGACCGGAATGATCTTCTGTTCATCTACGTAGCTAGCTCTCATTCCAACGAGACATCCTATGATTAGTACGACCATCCTAATTTTATGACCTGGGTATAAAGTTCCAAGCTCCAAAATAAGTTCTTTGTATTTTTGCCTCTGCTGTCCTTCTTTCATCACAACATTATTTTCAGCAGGGGAGGAGAATTCCACGACAAATAACTCCTTCAGCTCCTTGTCCAGTAGAAGTATGTCTGGCTTAAAAGCATCGATCTGTCGTGTTGTTGAGACAGGATAGTTCCAGCATATGCGAGCTCTATGGTTCTGGACCACCGCTTCAATCTCCAGAGGCACATATGGTAGCACCAGTTCTTTGTCTATCCCATACGCGGCTCTCAGATGGAAGTATAGAATTCGGAGTGCCGCGTTGTGCCTCTCTACATACCCTGATGGAGCATGGGCGCTGCAGGCGGAAAGAATGTGCATAATCGTTTCTTGTTGCCTATGGCAAGCCCTGCAAGTTGTTGGGGTGTCCATTTTCATTATGTTCTTTTTATACCATCTCGTATTCAGAACTCCATCTTGACACGCCATCACAAATCCTTCTGTCTCTGACTTAAGGCTAGCTGACTTCAGAAAGGCCAAAGACAATTCTTCAGACAGGTCCTAGAGGAGGACATCGACGAGGAGAGAGTTCAGGTTGTCGGTCGCATAGGGATTCAACGTTCGAAAGAGCAGCTAGTAGTCGGAACCGGCAGTCGAAACAGGACGGCACAAAGGGGACGCCACAAGTGGACGCCCGAGCAGCATGACTTGCTGTCTGCGCTATACAGAAGATCAAGACCCGAAAGACGGGGATACATGAAAAGGCTGCATGGTCTGTGGTGAGAAAGCTTATGATTATTATTATCATTATTATATGATGTGGTCCATTGGCTCTAGAGTCTAGAAGAACCTTTCACAACTGCTACAAGATTTATCTTTTGTTCTCATACCCTACTGCATGTGTAGCATCTCCCATTGATGTGACGCTGCCCTATATGCCTAGTCCTCCTTTCCAAGGCCACAGAAGGGATCAGACCCAAAGGTAAAACCATTGATGCACTTCTCGCTAGTGCATCAAACTTCTTATTACTCTCAATGCCACAGCACCCATAAGATTCCTATTATTTCCACCAGTAAAACGGAGGATTCTCGTCTCTTCTTGGCACAAAAAGTCTCAGTTTAGGACCATATACTCCAATGCCTGTTCCCTTTGCAGATTTTCTTCCATCAGTGATGATGACTGTTTGTCCATTTGATTGACGTATAGTCCACAGCACTCAACTTGTCACGTGTGACCGTTGCAAATCAAAAGTAGTTGGCATTACGTAAGAGGGTTTTGCCAAGTGGTTTGAGTGTACCTATTTCAATCAGGATCCTCATAGGACCAGAGTACGATGTCTTGTTTCACCCCCAAATATTTTTAAAGAGCCTTTAGCATGCCCAATGGCCGATGTGGCCTTGGAAAGAATTCAGTAGGTGTTTCCAGTTGACCTTACTGTCTGGTGCGACATCTAAGTATGTATTTGACCCCTCTGGAAAAATTCAGAATCTGACCATTTGATGATGGCGCTCTTAGATCAATATTCCTTCTTCTAGTGAATGGAAAAACGGTTACCTCCGAAGATTGATCTTTAGCCCTTGTTCCTACCACCATTTTTCGGTGATGCATATTGCCATTTGCATACTATCACTTATCGTGCTTTCATGCTTCCCTGTAATTGTTATCAGTAGATCAGCAGAAGTCTGAGTGTTACAGCCGTTCGCTGTGAGCCTTACCAAGAGGCCCTTCGTGACTAAGTTCCATGGCAGAGGTGATGGAGTCCCCCTCCTTGTAGGCATCCTTCAGAATCTCCAAAGTAGGCAGTGACGTTTCATCTTTTCAGCATTGCAGCTAGCCACTTCATAATGAAGGCTTCTACTCCTTTAATATAAGAGTCACTGCATATGAGAAGATTGATGGAAAATTCGGAAAGTCAATCTCACTTTCGGTGAAACTGAAAATCCCTCGAATCTAAAAAAAAATTACTAGGAGTAAAATTGGAAAACTGGAACAACTGCAATACTATAAGAACGAGTGGTATGAAAACTGTGCATTCAGTCTCATTCAGTGAAGACTTTAATGTTTCAATAGGACCATGTTTGCACTTTTTTGAGTGCTTCAGGTGATATAGCTGTAAAACCTCAAAAATAACTTTTTCGGGGGTACACTTTCGCTTGTGTACATCTGTGCTGGAGGGAAAACTTAGGAGAGTTATTGGGCATGAAGCCATTGAAGCAATGAATCCTTCTGTGGTAATCAAGCCTGATTTAAAGTTCAAGCCTACTGATCTTAGAAACAATCTTCTTCGAAACTGAAAAGATGCGTCGAATTTGGGTGAACACCAAGGATATTGGTTCCATCCTTTGAACATTCTTCTTGATTCATTCTGAAGGAGGACATTAGGTACATTGTGGTTCTTCAGTTGGGTCTGTAAAGAAAAACGCAAACGTTTCTGTATCGATTACCTCCGAAATGACTCCTAATTACTCCAGAAAGGCGTTACGACCAACAAAAAGAGCTGAAAGAAGGCAGAAAAAGCTCTCTCCCAGAATGTATTTCATCCTGAAGACAACATCAACTAATTGTAACGCTAGTCACTCATTTTTGCGCATCCCATTTTTTTTTCGAATTTCTGTCGCCTCGTGAACTGAAGCAGACAGACCGCATCTTAAGCATTCCTCGGAAAACTGATCCAGCAGATAAGAACTTAACAGGCCGTTTGTACGTTCATTATGACGACGACAGATCTTGCCGCTCACATGTACTCTTCCAACTGGATGTGGGATGCACTTAATTGGGGGATAACAATAAATGCTTCTGTGTTTCGTCTCAACTTGATTTAGTGGGGCTCATTATCTGCCGTTACAAGCGGTGTCGCCCGTTCGCAACACTCGCATGTTTACAGTAGTTCCTTTCTCTTGGGCGGAAATCACTAGCGAGATTATCACCTTGGGGTTGAGGATAATTACAAGGGGATAGGTTCAATACGCCCGTTCTTAATGATATGTAGACGCTTAGTCACTTTATAGATGCTGAAATCCATTGACGTCGAGAAGGTCACCGTGAATTCACTGATTCAAGGACAAGCCGAAAATGAAATAACCATATGACAATTTTCTTGCCTCTATCTGCTGAAATAACTATACTCTATTCACTTATACATATAGGGTGAGTCTTTGACTTGAACATATATTGTAACTGTAGATTCATGAGGCCAAAAGAAACCTTTTTTTCATTTCCATTTTTTCGAATTCAGGGCTCTGTTAAAAAGATATAGCCATTTAAAAAAAAATTGGGCTTATTACGTTTCTGAAACGATACTCTGGAATTGATTCTAAGTTCATATTTCTCGATTGAAATTGAGTTTATACATTTAGGGAATACTCAAGTAGGTACTAACCATATTGGAATAAAAATTTTGCAAACACGATAATTTCAACAAAAACAGTTAGTTTCATCGAATTATATCTGCAACTAAAAAGCCACATCTCTTCCACCAAAATAAGTTCCTTCTTCGATTTTGCTGCAGATTCGTTTGTAAACACTAATAACTTGTTCGTATTTTCCTCGAAATTCCCAAAAAATCTCATGAAGAAAGACCTTTCATTCAGATCATCACAATTTATTATTGAACAACCTGACCTAATCTATTTTGTATCCATTCTGTGAATGTTTGCACAGAAATTTCAAGAAGATGTTGTCAGCTTGCTGATATTTTCATTGAGGTTAAGGATTTTCACGAAACATAGTATAAATATCTATGAACTCTGCCGTTTCCATCAGAAATTTCCGCTAAATTTCACGACGCATGCGTATAGCGAAATCCGGCGGATTGGTTATCTCAATTACTCTTTGAGGCGCTGCCAAACTATAAACAAACTGTAAACATTATGTGAAGTAATAAACACATTCAGTGAATTATTGTAATAATGTGATTATTATGTGAAGTGAATTAATATAATATGAATCGTGTAGTGTCGAGTTTATAAAATTCCATTTGATATTTAATTCAGAGACGCATTCAGATTATTCTTGGAATAAATGATTTTTTCGTCTAATTTTTCCGGGTTAAATTGAAAATAACTCGGAAACGACGCGTTTCTTTCGAAAATGTGAACCGTTTATCTTTTTAAAGGGGTTTCATGGTGTTTTTCGTGTATTGATGAGTCGATTACCCTGTAACTTTTATACGAGGAGAGATATTGAATAATTTTCAATTGGAGAGTATGCAACATGAATAGAGACCAATGAACCGAAATTCAGTTCATTTGAAATAACGGTTACGAAGATAGGGACAATAAAGTGCTTTTTTCATGGATTTTCGACACCCTGTATCTTTCAAACTAAACCGAATTTTGAAAAATGGTATAGAAAGCGAGTGTTTCGTTTCAAGAGAGGAATCTACAATTAAAATATGTGTACAAGTCAAAGATTCACTCAGTATAAAGAATCCTGGTTGGCCAAGATTTAGGTTCATCAAGTTTTTTCACTTGAAACTGACGCAGGTTGGCACTCGTGAAATATCGGTAATGTCAAAATAATTCACAGAGAAGTTGTCAATGCTAATTTTTATTTACTCTCTTTCAACTTTGTAAATGGAGTTAGTTCTTTTGAGGTTTAACTGTCACACAGGATTCGTAGTACTACTACATTTTCATACTGGAGTATTTCAAGTGGTGCAAAAAGGTATTTAAATGTCTTCTGTAGGCTTATTTCTTGAGAATTTTGAAAAGTGGGGAATTCCATTGGTCCGTCTGTTCGTTTAGAAGTGTTTCTGTCGGGTTATTTGAGTACTTTTATTCATTTTTCGAATGAACTATCACCAAATAACATACTATTCTGTTCATTATTTTTCAGTAAAATTTCAGCACGCGATTCTTGACTTCCGAACAAAGAAATGACATAACTGAATCTTCCAACCATGTTTTATATACGTGAAATATTTGCAGTATTAACAGAGAAAAAAGTTTTTTCAGCATTCGCCAGGTCTTTGGAATTATTGAATTCACATAATATTTTCTCAAAATCATTACTTCCTCGAAGTGAATAAACATTTTGATAAATACGTAATTACTACGACCTCTATGTAAAGAAGACAACGTTGCGTGATTATCTGATAGGAAAATTACTTTAACCTTACATTTTCAAAATACAGGCACCTACACGGTGAAATGTGTCAGAATGTCATAGCCAACTGGGATACTTTATAAAAGTGAATGGAGTATAGTTCTAGTCCATTGCAGTAGGATGCAATTACGTTTGTCACTATTTAAACGTTTTGCGAAAAAATTCGAGATGAAATGGAAGCTTTGGGGACAGTTATAGATCAGGGTGGAAAGAAAAAATTTACTCTTTGGACAACTGATGAGGCAGCCACTGGAAATATGGCGGAGAAAAATATTCCAGTGGGTGCCACCACTCCAGCAGGAAGAAGGAAGAGAGTTGGTTCTAGACGTTCTTGGAATGAGGAAATTCAGGAGAGTTATGCAACACAGGGAATTAGATGAAGGGATGGCGCAGAATAGGGAGGCTCGGCTTAGGTTATTGAGTAGACGGCAGGAAGCTGTATTCTGATGTAATTTAATGCTGTTGTATTACTCGTGTTCTGACCCGCAACATACAAGGTGTCCCAGGGTATTAGTAGCAGACTGATAGTACTCAATATGAAAAGAAGAACAAATATCCTGCAAAACATAGGACCTTACTCTGTTCACACATCAGAGAAATAGGGTATTGAATTTGGAAAAACTAACCGGTTTTTTTCTGCAATCAATCCATACTGGCTAAGTTCTATGTTTCTTGTATGTTTCAAACAATTTCAGTGAGGTAGATGCAAAGGAAATTTCACATTACAATGTTTTCATCTAGGACGCAACAAACGTTCTATAATTTTTTCCCCGTAAATGACTTTCTAGAAGATGATTTTTCAAAAATGGTATTGTTTCTCGAAAAAATCGACCATCAACTATCTGAGAAATGATTTTGCTCAAAATAAGGAATACTTTGAAATTAACAGGATTTTTAGTTAACATCCCGTAAGTATACATACATATTCGAATTCAAGAACCCAGTGGAATATTGTCAGATAATTGTGAAGAAAGAATTTCAGTATCCTGAATTTGTTATTGCAGAAATATTTCGTCATTAATCAGCTTGCACTTATATGGTTCAGGCTATGTGATGTTGGCTACAATTCTTCATTTAGTTTGTTGTGATGACATTCCAAATCTAAAGCAAAAATTCAAATTGTCTATAGCATACATGTCCTTAGAAATGCATCTGATGATTGCTTTTGATACGTCCGCTGATACACCAGAAATTTCTTCGGGAATCTCGCCAGTTGTGACAATTAATTATATATTCAAATTCCTCCCCAGCATGAACAACAATTCAAACGGATTAATCAATTATGGTCAATTCCATTAAACTATGGTGGTGCATTCGGCAGTTACGGTATCCAATGTGCTCATCACTTACGATAAGCATCTAATAATACTGACCGTGAAAGTGTCATAAATAAAAATTTTCATAATGAATTATTGCCTCTTAAGCCGATGCTTATTAGCACATTTATTATGCATAGGGGCGAACGTTGCAATTACGTTTCGAAGTTTAAATATAGGGATCGTGACGAATACAAGCAAACTGGTTCTGATTTTTCTCTTATTTATGAGCTAAGTTTGAACTCTCTAATTTGTTGACTTCTGGGAACCCGTGTTTGCATAGGGAAAAATGTTACACGAGTCGACACCTCGAGCTGTGGCCTACGGCTGTGTCGCGTGGAAGTGATTTTAGACAACAATTTTAATATTATTGATATTATCATCCAGGAATTAAGAATGATATCTGTTTTCCAGCAGTGAATCTCATGGGTCAAGATATAACTAAAAACTTTATAGTAAAGAACAAAAGAGCTGACAATCGGTTGAGAACTGTGTACACGGAGTCGGGAGGATTGAAGAAGAAGAAAAGGTTCCTGTGACGTCACCTGTCAATTGGGTTTTGGCGTAACTTTTGGCGGGTTTTGTGACATCTGACATCTTTAATATTGTGTACGTGAATTTAATAACAAAGTTTCAATTTTTGGATTATATCCAGAGTAGTATGACTATGACAGCCAATACACTCGTAGGGTTACACTTGAACATCCCCTAGATAGATGTGATTTTTTGTGACGTAGAGATCATGGTACTCCCCTTTTTAAATTTCAGATTGGATGTAAGTGTTTTCATTGTGATTGTTTGCGCGGTTTCTTAATGTCGATATTTAATTTTTAGTCCCTGAATAAGTTCTTAAAGTAGAACGAAAGCTTGGAAATTAATATAGAATACACAGATAAGTCCTGGTTTTTGACTTCTTTCCCGAAATTGTTTCACTCATTATCCAGCGAAGTCAATATTTTCACCAATTATAACTTTATAGGCCTGACGGCCGTACATTTTGAGTTTATAAGCCATTATTTCTGAACCATTCCATAGTTTTTTGTAGAAATGGTGTACACTTATCAAATTCAGAACCTAATAGGGATCAACACACTAGAAAGAAGAGAAATCAGATAAAAAAAATTTAACAATAATGTAAAATCTTGTGCGTTTCTCTGATAAAAAAAATTATAGAGAAATTGATGTGACATCTGAACAACACACTATTTATTGAAATTTTCGGAATACATTGGCATATTTTGAAGGGAGAGTGAAAAACTGAATTGAAAAGTAAGATTAAGATTTTATGCAGCCATATAAAGGGTTGTTCAATAAGATGTGTTTTTTCGACATTGAGAGAAAAATGCCATTTTTTTCAGATAAATAATCGGTTGTTTATTTCATTATTAAGAGGAATGAAATTTTCCATAACCAAATCGCAAAGTGGCTGCCTTATCTTATCTTATGTCCTCGATAGCCTCACGAATTCCATCTTTTAGGTCGTGAAAGAGAAAGAAGTCGCAAGGTGTTGAATCAAAAGATCTCGGTGGCCAATTGTGATCACCTCTTCGAGAGATAACACGTTCCTGAAACTTTTCCCGTGAAAGATCATTGGTTTCGTTGCTTGTGTGGCATGTATCCCGTCTTGTTGAAAATGAACGTTGTCCACATCAAAACCATCCAATTTCGGCCATAAAAAATCATTTATCATCCTTCGATAGCGCAATCCATTCACCGTAGCTGTTGCTCCAGCCTCATTCTCGAATGAGTAGGTTTCAATGACCCCACCGGACCATAAACCGCACCAAAAAATCACATGTTGAGGATAGACAATAACTCTTGGGTTTTCCGAGCCTCAAATGCGACAATTTTGCTTGTTGACGAAGCCACCGAGTTGGAAATAAGGCTAATCACTCAAGATGATTTTTCGATGGAATTCCGGATCATTTTCATGAATTTCAAGGACCCAATCAGCAAAGACGGGTTGAGTTCTTGTGTTTACTGGATTCTGTAAGCCTTAAGACCCAAATCTTTATGGAGAACACGGTGAAATGACGTTTGTGGAGTGCCTTATTCCAAAGAACGAAGAGGATTGGACAAACCTGGCTTTTCTTCAATACTTTCGGCTACAGCAGCAATATTCGCGGCTGTTCTTGACCAACGTGCACGGGATTTATTCTTCACATCACTGACTTGTTGCAGCAGCTCAAATTTTTTCACCAATTTCTGTATTGCGGTTCGACAAGATGCTTTACGATGACACAAAAATGTTCAAGATTTACAAACCGTCTCTGCCAAATTTTCACCCTCTTTATAGTGAATTTTGATAATTTCAATGCGTTGTTAGAGCGTGTTTCGTTTCATTTTTATTAAATGGTGAAGTTTCTACTCGTCATATGAAAAAAATGGTAGCTTCATAAGTGACATCTACCGAAATAACGGAATATTAAAAAAAAACACCTCTTATTGGTCGTTGGATGAGTTTACTTAGGATCTGGTACAAAAGAACGTCAATTACTATACTAATTGATCTATTAGAAACCTCAATTCGATAGTTACGTAGTTACATCAAATACAGTGAGTGACCCCTAAATTCGTAGCATAAGTGAATATTACTTCCAAAACATAAGAATCGTCAAGTGCCTCTATATCCTCATTCAAAAAACTAATCTCATTAGTGTGCAGATGTACCCAACAAACCGACACAACAAATTACATTTCACACCCGTTTTGCCGTCCTTAATGAAATGCGGAAAAATCTGCATACCCACTATTTTCTACTTCTCCCTCCGTTTCAACCTCAACCGAATGCAACTCAGGAAACATGTTGAGAAAAAGATCAATATTTCTATGAGAATGATCGGCATACGGGCAAATTTATGAAATACCGGAAAAGGTTCCACCGTGATCAGCAAAAGATTATCGTACACACCGATAGCTTCGCGGTAGAGCAGTTGTCCGGCAAACAACATGCAAGCGCGGGTTCAATACCATCTCGGGGTGTAACTTTTTCCGGAATTAAAAAAATTTGTCTATACGATAAAGATCATATTTTTATCCATATTTTTCAGTCTTCGTATGATTTATGTTTTAGACTTTCCTGGTACTTTTCGATCATAATTTTTTTCGGAAAATGCTGATGTAAATAGAAAAAATGGATCCAAGGCCGTAGCCAGGGGGGGGTCCGATGGGGTCCGGACCCCCCCCGAAATTTTTTCTAGAGCTTATTTCAACGGACACCCCCCTCCCCCGGAAATTTTTTTCTAGCTACGGCCTCGGACGGACCCCCCCCGAAATTTTTTTCTAGCTACGGCCTTGAATGGATCCCTTAAATCATTGACGTTCGAGTTAACAATTGAAAATTTTCGACATCTTTGAAAAATTTAACTGCAACTGTCAAATGACCCCGAATCATTCTTTAATGAAATTTCGGGACTTTTTTTTCGATTATTATTTGAAATTATCAGTAAAACTCGAATTCGAACGGTCATATTTATGAAATTTTGCAGTATGGAATTTCCTCAGGGTATATTTATCTTTTTACAAGTGACACAGTGTATTACCGCCCTATAGACCAGATTTAATCTTGAATTGCTGCCAAACAAAAAGCAACATAGTTGTTATTCAGGAACTTTTGCATTTATTCAAATGAAAAGGATTGTGTCATGAAAAGACATCAATGTGCATCAGTTTTTCCATTACATAATATCAGAATCAATTCAGCCGAGACGAAACCATCAAACCGCATTCACAGACAGCCTCGTTAACCTGCACAAAACCCTGAAAAGCAAACAAAACAAATTGCATTTCACACCCGTTTTACCGCCCTGAATGAAAAGCGAAACGGGGGAAAATCTGCATACTCACCATTTTCCACCTCTCCCGGCGCTGCACCCTCGGCCGCTTTCAACAACAGGAAATATCCTAAGAAAAGCACCAACATTTCGGCACTCCACATAATTACGCACTAATGGGTAAAGTCTATCGTCATTACACTAATAACACTAAACGATCGTGAAATAGTAAAGCGCGTCGTCAATCGCACCTGTTGCGATTTAAAAACCGTGCGAATTCGAACTTAAAGTCCAGGAATTAAGTAGTTTTCGGTCCGATTCGCTATTCACGACGAGTTTTCGGAAAGAGATCACCGTGCGACGATCGAGCATGCCGGTAAGGAAACTCTCCTTCTCGGTGCTCTCAGCACACGAACGATAATCGAATAAGTTCTCACGGTCCTCATCAAATGTCGTGGAACGTGAGTCCGCGGACGTACGAAACGTGATTTCTGGTATCTCGCAGCATTTTAGAACACGCGAACGGTTTGGCTTGTCACGATAGCGAGCAGGACGGACTGCAACCCCGGTCCGTTGCAGTTTATCGGTCGGCGCTGAACTCGTGAGTAAGAGATCCAATCTTGCTCATCGAAGGGTTATTGATGAGGTGGGATCATGCAGCTTAATTGCGCCAATTGTCCAGAGCGGTGTCTACCTGCAACAGAAACATGCGGAATTAGTGTTGGGTGTTTGAGGTGTCAGCCTGTTGATGAAAGCATATGAAATCTGATTTGGGTTCGATGTTTCCTATACAGGGTGTCTAGTTTTAAAACGGCAAAACTTCAAGGGGAGATTATTCAAGTGATTTGCAACAAAAAATGTCATATAACACATTGTCGAAATCTTGACGGTTTTTCTTCAATTCAACATTTCTCTTTTTCACGAAATATTTCAATTTTTTCCATTAAATCTTTAATATATCAGTTATGCTTGTAGCTTCATCGAATAAGATCACATACTTGGAAATGATATTAAATTTTCTATATGAAAACAATTTCAGTGTGCCAAAAATATTTCTATTGCGGGTTTGGTGAGGAGATGAATATCACGATACTGAAGTGAACAAAATCAGTCATATTTTTCCAATGGGTTTTTCGTTGAAAAATTATTTATTATGGACATGTTTTCTTTTCAGCAAAAAATACCTCATTTAGTGTACTTTCGAATGACATATCAACTTTTTTGCTAACTGCTTGTTTTCTGCCATAATATCATGGCTAACAAGATAAAAACGAAAAAGTCGAAAAATTTCAAACCTAAATTTGCTCCTTTTTGAAACTCATTACGATTGAATATCGAAGTTATTCTTATGGAAATCATCAATTTATCAATGAAATAAGAATAATTCAGAAGAATTAAATAATTTTTAATAATACAGATTTTATGAAAAAATGTAGAAAACAGACTATTACTATTTATAACAATTGTTAGAAATGTCCACCTCCTTGTTTAACATATCTTTTTCGAACTGAATCAACAACCCTGCGAAGTTCGCAATGTTTCTGACATTTCGAACAATTGTTATAAATAGTAATAGTCTGTTTTCTACATTTTTTCATAAAATCTGTTTTATTAAAAATTATTTCATTCTTCTGAATTATTCTTATTTCATTGATAAATTCATGATTTCCATAAGAATTACTTCGATATTCAATCATAATGAGTTTCAAAATGAAGCAAATTTAGGTTTGAAATTTTTCGACTTTTTCGTTTTTATCTTGTAAGCCATGATATTATGGCAGAAAAATAGCAGTTAGCAAAAAAGTTGATATGTCATTCGAAAGTACACTAAATGAGGTATTTTTTGCTGAAAAGAAAACATGTCCATAATAAATAATTTTTCAACGAAAAACCCATTGGAAAAATATGACTGATTTTGTTCACTTCAGTATCGTGATATTCATCTCCTCACCAAACCCGCAATAGAAATATTTTTGGCACACTGAAATTGTTTTCATATAGAAAATTTAATACCATTTCCAAATATGTGATCGAATTCGATGAAGCCACAAGCATAACTGATATATTAAAGATTTCATGGAAAAAATTGAAATATTTCGTGAAAACGAGAAATGTTAAATTGAAGAATAACCGTCAAGATTTCGACCATGTGTTATATGACATTTTTTGTTGCAAATCACTTGAATAATGTCCCTTTGAAGTTTTGCCGTTTTAAAACTAGACACCCTGTATAATATATTCACTTTCATAAAGTATCCCGGTTGGCCAGATAAACCTAAATAGGTTTGTCAAGTTTTTTCACTTAAAACTGATGCAGGTTGGTACTCGTGAATTATCGGCAATGTCAAAATAATTCTCAGAGATGTTGCCCTTACAACCAAAGATAACAGACTGAAGCCACAGAATACCTAACTACACAGAAGCGTCAGTAAGCGTCGGCACTTTGATCTTCAAGGGGCAAATTTTCGTGACCTTCATTCTCTGTTAGGTAGTACATATGTCACTTTTGAGCGGCAAATTTGATTTGAATGGTCAATGGTTCGCATAACAGAGGATTTTTAGTTTTTGCTTTATCAACAATCAGAATCATACCAAGAAAAAACAAACTTCAGCGGCCCATCGGGAAGTTTAAATTTAATTTTGACATATGTACTACCTAGCATGGCACAAGCGTCATCACATAGAGTGACGCTTCTGTGTAGTTAGGTATTCTGTGCTGAAGCTAAGCTGCATCCCTGTTTAGAAATATGTTCTTTCCAATTCAGTGTACCATTTACATAGATTCCCAAGAACTTTATAAATGGAGTTATTTCTTTTATGTTTCAACTGTGACACAGGTGTTGTGGTGCTACTACATTTCCATACTGGAGTTTTCAAAGTTGTGCACGAAAGTATTTAAATGTCTTCTGTAGGCTTATTTCTTGAGAATTTCGAAAAGTGGAGAATTCCATCGGTCTGTCGTTTAGAAGTTTTTCTGTCGGGTTATTCGAGTACTTTTATTCTTTTTTCGAATAAACTACCACAAAGTAACGGACTATTCTGTCCATTATTTTTCAGTGAAAAGTCAACACTCGATTCTTGATTTCCGTAAAGGAAAATAGCATAACTGAATCTTTCAACCATGTTTAGATACGTTAAATATGTCCATTATTACCAGAGTAAAAAGTTTCTTCAACATTCGCCAGGTCATAGGAATAAGTGAATTTACATAACGTTTTCTCAAATTCATTACCTATTTCCCCAAAATAAAGAAACATTTCGATAAATGCGTAATTACTACGACCTCTGTGTAGAGACGACAACGTTGAGTGATTATCTGACAGGAAAATGAATATAACCTAACATTTCAAAATATACACGGTGAAATGTGTCAGAATGTCATGGCCAACCGGGATACTTTATAAAAGTGAATGGAGTATATATGAAGTGTGAAGTAAACGTTGTGATAAGAGGGCATATGTATTCAAATATTGACATTAAAAAATTGTCGCATAACATGTACCTAATTCCTTTTTCTGCTAGGATGTCCAACCAATTTTCTATTAGCAATTGAAAAATAGTCCATGATTTTCGAATACGAAAAACAATATCTGCCATATGAACAATTTCAGCAAAACAACGATGGCGAATCAAACTCGGAATAGCTCAAAATTTTGCCGTTTTTCATTCGTAATTCCCTCGTCTTAATTTCCACCAATCAGAAACGCGTAATTTTGAATCACAAATGGTTTCTAGATGGAAAAACTGTATGGCAGCAGCTATCAGCAGTTTTTTCGGGTTTACCCGCGGCAAAACTTGACAGTTGTCAACGAAAATTAATATTACATACATAATGCATCCCGAATAATCTGGCACTCATGAAATAGGCTTGTCAAATACCATTCGGGCATCTAATTTTTCATGTGGAAAAAATCGAAAGAACACAATGCAAGGTAATATTTTTCTAACAAAAAGCATTCGTGCAGGTGCAAAAATCCGTCTTCGACTCGGATTTTTGTTGCCACCAGCACTTAAGCTTCTTGTTGAAATATTACTTAGCAAAGTGTTTTTTCGATTTTTTTTCGAAAAAATTGGATGCCCTTATGATATTACTTACGAAAAATAAATTTTTGCCCCTTTTATAAAAAAAGAGATGTTTCGCTAACTTGATATCAACTTAGCGAAATTGTTTTGAGCAAAAAACAAAGCTCATCTTCTTTAGTGATTTATCTGTAAAAAATTATCCGAGGTGGAAGAAAATTTGTATCTCTCAAGGTTTCGTAGAAAAATGACAAAAATTTTATCGTTGGAACGTATATCTTCCAAATTTCAACAATATTGCATGCATGGATTTCAATAAAAATGCCTGATATAGCTAAGTTCCTACGGCCGCAGATCGATCAATCAGATTTTGTCATTTTTCTACAAGACCTTGAAAGATACACATTTTTTTCACGACGGATATTTAACGGATGAATCACTGAAAAAGATGGGCTAGTTTGTTTTCTGCTGAAAACATTTTTCGGGTAGTTGTTTCGCTAAGTTGATATCAACTTAGCGAAACATAATTTCAAAACTACAGAATCGATCTAGATGCTATATTTTGCATTTGAATGGAAATTGACGTATTCAAGCAATGCATATAAGATATAAGATGCAAGTGAACAGAAGTGACAAAAAATATCCCAATATTTCTGTTAAATCATATTCAGGATCTTCGACGTTTGTTTTAGCAGCTACTGTCAAATTCTTTTCGACTTGGATTCTTGAATGCGAATCTGCCTATAAGATGTATCAACTTACAAGATGGATGAAGAGACGCTCACGTCAGTGCTTCAGGTAATCCATTTTTCAGTATTTTTTCAATATTTTCACAACTGTTAGAATTGACACATTCATTGAAAATTAAAAAAAATAATCATATCAGAAGAGAGAATTTATGTTCATTTCCTGTATAACCGAAGAACTGATGATTCCAACTCGAACTAGGAGAACCCTTTATACGAAATTTCAACTACTGGAACAAATATACTATCATTACTCGATAAAGTATAGTCCTGTATTATAAAATGAAAACATTTTTCTTCCTTGTATGCCAATGATATAGTTTCTACTTCAGTTGATTCCATCTTGTGAATATTTTTCTTGGGTGCTTTCATGCATGTGTTTGTATTCTTTTTGGTGAATGAATGAATAAATGAATAATAAATAAATGGATTATGAAATAGTATTTGGAAACTTATTTTATAACTATCTGGTAACCTGGGAGACAGACGGGATTCAGTTATAAATCAGTTTCTGTACGTTTCATTCGAATTATAGAGGAATTTTTCATCATTTACCAAGGTTTTTTTCGAGTGGTCGTTCTAGTTAAACGAGGGCTATATTCCTTCTTATTCTTCGAATTTTGAGACGGAAATGGTCTCAAACGGCTAGGTTCGCCTCACTGATCACCAATCTGTGGTCAAATTCAATTTTGTCCGTCTGTATGTACGGCCGTAAGCACGATAACTCTCCAACGGGAACTTCTAGGGAATATTCGAATTTCAAGCACCACAGAAGTTCGTAAATGAGCAAAATTCTACCAGGTTTTTTCCTGATAATTCGAAAACAACTTATTCGATCCAAATGAAATTTCGCATTTATTTGTGGAAAAGCGTATTCGAGATACATGCAGAATTGGGTTCAGATCGCGTATCTGCCAGAGAATTTCAGACGAAAAAAATAAAACAATATATCTTTTACGCTTATCGTAGAAAAACACAAATAATCTAACAACCAAATTTGTCACAGTTATGGTTAGTTCAAAACTGAATGTATAAGGAAATGACTCATTAGTATCATACATGTTTTCTCCATAATGATGGCCCTGCGAATGTTTCAAATTCATAAATGTATTATGACGTCGTTAGTCAACATAATGTTCAATAGGTACTCCCAGTACGTGCGTGGGTATAATGGTGCACTAGAACGAAGCTGCAGCTATCAAGATTCAACGAACGACTCTTATTAGGTAGAAGCAATGAGACACACACACCGTAAGATTTATTGAGTCAATTAAGGAACAAGGGAATGAGAGAAAAAAACGGAAATAACGAATCTGTATCCTGCGGTGATATGTTCAAAAGTCTGTATGCTAAATTGTCGTATGTTTCATTTTGCTCGCACTAATTTATACATTTTTCTGAATCTTGTGTATACTTTCCACATCGTGAAGTGATTTTTCAATATGTATTCCGAGTAAAAAATAGCCTGTACCATGGGGTTTGTGAAAGAAGCTTCTGTTATGCCATTGATTTTGCCAGACAGCCAACGAGGAAATGGAATTTCAAATATACTTATACAAAATAGAAAAAGGAATGTGATTCGATATAAAACCAAATAAGTTGAATAACTGCATGAAAATTTGTTATTGCAATTTCAGAGCCCCTTAGCATACTGATTTCACGTTCTGTAGCTCTATTTCATTTCCGCGGAGAAAATATGTGCTATTCTCCGTTGAGGTCATCCCCAATATGTTTTGTCTCCCGATAAAAGCAATTGATATTTCATTAAATTGCCCTACTTTCTACCCCAAATCGGCTTACGTTCGTTCCAAAGCTACCATTAAGCCTTTTGTAATTGTCTTGCTGCGACTCTCTCTTCTATATCTCCGATTATAGATAACTATACTTCGGTAAATCGAAGAAAAGTAACGGAATATTGTATATCGGAAATTACTTTTGTAAAACTAAGACATTGTTGTCAGTCCGATGAATAATTTTATCCTTTGGAAATTATTTTCATTTTACTGCTTGGTTAACACAGTTATAATTGTGTACTCTAAGTTCTCATATCTATTTACATTTTTTCTACAGCAACGATCAGAAAATTCATTCAATGAATGGATTAGGATCAAATTCTATAGACACCAGGGTGGTCATCTGCAGTTTCACTCTGGAACAGTAAGAATAGATGAGATAATTTATGACAATCGAAAGCTCGTTTTTTTGTGACAACTCAAACCCGCTTTTACTTAGCAACGAGATTGGCAAATTTCTCATAAATTTATGGGCCAATGTCCGAGGGATATCCGGCAGAAAATATTAAGACGAAAAACTGAGCACAACGAAACATTTATTCATTTATTAAAAGTACATTTATTGAAATATAACTTAACATTAGATTCGTTTCTGTTCTCTTCTATAGAATATCTATTACCTCGAATAATAATGATGATCTTGTTGTGATGTTTTTAATCGAGATATAAGTATGGTTTTCAAAAATGTTTATTGCTATGACCATCAGTAATTTTCAGCAATTGTTACTCTTTTACGCCACATTCTGCTAACAGCAGTTGATCTATTCGAGAGATTCATTATCTTTTTGTTCTTCGCATTCAAGCCAATTGCCTCAGCAGCAAAATTATTGGATCCATTTATATTTATAGTATTTTTCCCAACAGGTACTTAATCCTACCATTGATTAGTTCCAGAAACTTGTTACAGAATTTGATAGTTCCTTTAATTTTTATGGATAGACGACAGGTAAATTTGGAGAAACTTTAGAATGATCGATCATTTTGGTGCAATTATGAGCATCCACAAAAGTTCAGTCAAGCAGTGCTTAGTTTGAATCAAATGAATAGAAATGTCACTGACAGTAGGCCCTAAGGTTATGTAGGTATGGTGTAAGCTGAACACTGAAATTGTTCATTTTAATAAATTTATACTTATAGGCGTTATAGGTTGGAGAACATCTGTTTAAACTCCGATGCTTTACTCAATGAAGGGAATGCTGATTTTCCTTTGATTCAATTCACACCTTAAGAAAAACTCGCGTTTTTAAGGAAGAAAATATTCTCATCTGGAACTAATCCTTCAAGGTTGAAAATCAGGCTTGTCCTTTGAACATACCGTATTGAAATATTAAACCGATTTTCCAAGTTTCCCTTTCCACAGCTTGTGAAATTTATCTGTCGTCGGCAGTAACCCCTGAAGTTTTATGCGACTCCCGATTGTACATGACAAAACCTTAATTGGATTTCTTCTTTTATGGTTGACCGTCGTTTATGGGTCTCCCGGATTTCACGGAGAACTCCGGGATATCAACAGCACGCAAGAATAATTTATAAGAAATCCAGTGAGTTCGAGATACCTGCTCCAAGGGTGGGCGAGTTCTAGGACGTGATGTGAAAATTGCCGTCAAATTTTTTATCTACAGAATGACGGTACGGAAGCTGGTTTTGAATTGGGAGGGTTGATAAAAAAATTCGAATATTGCTTTGATCTTTTTCTATCAGAATAATTCTTGCATGATTTCAGCAATTTATAGATTAGAAAAAGCGCGAAAACTGAAGATTGACAACTGTGGGGAGAAAGGATTCCTTTAGGCCGAAATTAACGAAGGTATAAGTTTAGTTATCTAAACTGCTCCACATGAGTTAGGGATATTGACTTAAATTGCAAAAAAAATAGTTAATATAAGATTTTTGTGATGAAAATTCATACCATTATGATTTCAAGTTGCAAATTAATTTAAGCCTGTAGGTCTGCAGCGTATACAGGGTGGTTAAGAAAAATCGAGTGAAATAACGAAATTTTATTCCCAGAGAATTCAAGCATTTTAAGACTATCAATACAATGTATGGCCGTCACGGGCATCAATAACAGCTTGACATCTTTTTTGCATACTACACTCGAGGTTGTTGAACATTTCTTGAAGAATTTGGTTCCATAAACGGGGCAGAAGCTCTCTCAAATCATCTAAGGATTCTGGGTTAGGTTGATGATTATCTAATCTTCTTTGGAGCATGTCCCATGCATGTTCTTTGCCATTCAAATCTGGTGGGTGCGGAGGTATTGGTAAATGTGGAATACCAAGCTTCCACAAGCATTCTCAACTATGGCTGCAGGGTGCGGTCTAGCGTTATCGTCTAGAAATTGGAAAGTTTCACCAATAGCAACGTGAAAATTTGGCACAACATTGTCAATGACATGCTCCCTATAGTGTGAGGCGGTCATATTCCCAGGACAAATGTGTAGATCTGTGCGCCCGTTGAAACCTATCCCGGCCCATACCATAACACTACCCTCTCGAAATGGATGGACTTCTTGGACATAGCGACGATTACGGGGTATGCGTGGGATTGTCCATACCCTTATTCTTCGAGAATCTGAAAATCGTCCATATCTGGATTCATCAGTGAAAAGGACACAACGCCATTGATCGTTCCAATTGATATGTTGCCTTTCCCACTCCAGTCTTCGACGCTTATGGTCACGTGTTAATGGAACTCCTCTTATTGGACGTCTAGAACCTAGGTTCACCTCTCTCAAATGTCGTCTGATGGTTTCGATGAAAACTTGGACCCCATCTGCATTTTGAAGAGTATTCCGTAGCATTCAACACGTAGATGTAGGGTTTCTTCTCGCCGAAACGGTGATGAAACGATCCTGAGCAGGTGTTGTTTTTCGTCGCCCACCAAGCCTTGGTCTTTCCAACACGGAACTTGTCTCCCTGAACCTATTCCAAAGTCGAGATATCACACTTTGGCTGACTTGGAGCCTTTCCGCTAAAGCAACCTGAGTTAGGCCATTCGGACAGCCCTATTAGCCTCAAAGTTTGTTAATTCACGTCTTGACATTTTCAGAAAACTCGTTCCAAATCGGAGCCGTTGACTGACTTCATTTCAAAATAAGAACATTCATGAAGCATATGCAAAGAACCAAACTTCAGAAAAAAGGCGACCAGATTGACGAAATGTCTCATACTGATTTTTATTGAATCGATTCAAGTTGTTATTGAGTTTCAAATGATTTTACAGCGATTTTCTCGAAGATTACATAGTTTTAAAAACGATTGAATACGATATCCCTAACTCTTGTGGAGTAGTAGATATATTTCATTCCGTATGAGAAATTTTGAAGACAATGCATGATCCACAACTCTATCTTTCACATTCAGGCATCTAATGAAAACAAAAAATGTTATCAAAAATTGAAAAACGTTACATTCGTCGTCATCCATCAGTAAAATGATCCGCCCATTACGGCCAAAAACCTGAACTGTCCTTTCGCCGGTACTCAGTAGCAAGATTTATCATCATCGTCAATCACATCGCCATTGTCACGAACAAAATTAATGCTCTCATAATAAGAATATCGCTCGTGATAAAAGTGGCCCCTGACATTCATACATGACGGGTTATTACTGTATAATGATTTTTTGCGTTGGCCCTCACGAGCAAATTACGATTTGCATTGTGTGTTTAATTCCATTTCTCATATCGGTACATGACAGCGGCAAAATTCGGTGCAGATAACTCTGATGAATGTCGGGCCTTCGATTAACGTGATTCCATATTTTGCGAGGAATTCTGGACCGAAAGAGGTCATGTAGGGCTTATCGGCGGTATTCCGTCGGATGACTATGCCCGTCCGGTCTGTTTAATCGGGATTTCATAGAAAAACGAGAACAGGAACGAGGTAAATCCTAATCACGGAATAATGGCCAGAACCCTACGCACAACATTCCTTTGTGATCATCGAAGAGTTGAACTCGAAATAAGGGGAGGATTGGGCCGGTAATGAATGGACAAGCTCCGTTGCTACAACTCATTGATTTGATGATCCGAAAGGCATTATTTGCTAAGAGTTAGTTATATATTGATGAAGATTTTCATGGCCGGATTCAGCTTCAATTTTAAATTATTCTCGGTTCTCCGAGGTTTCTCGGTAGGAGGTTGTAACCCGCAATTGACTGTTCCGAACTGGTGATGCTCTGGAACTTTACATCGGTACTACTGAAAGGAATCTGAAGCAAAGATTCAAGAACACGAACGTTGTTGTCGATTGTATCAAAATGACAAGTCTGCACTCGCGTATCATGCTCTGATGGATGGACATAACATTCTGAGGTCATTTCCAATATCAAGAGATATTACCCCATGATGAATATTGCTATAAATCAGAAAATGAACTACGTTTTTGGAGGTTATATGGCTTCAGTTCATGAACCAGTTGGTTTTTGTAATCAATATCCTCTTGAGTGAATGCATTTCTTTGTCCTACGTATTTAAAAAATTTTGTATCAAAATTCAGCTTAAAATTCTGAGGAGCCTGTTTCTAAGATGAAAAAAGTTTCACTTGTTTCGAAAAACAGGTTATCCTGCTCGAAGAAGTCATTCTCTTACTGAGGTAACAGCAGAAAAAGAAGAAAACGTGATAGATGTTGTTCTTGGCCACTCTTCAATTAGTGGTCGGCGTGTGCATGTCTTCAACAGCACAGAATTTTGTATGGCGTGTCTCAAACAGGAAAAAGTTGCATTCATTTTATAGAAGAAGAGTTTGTCATTGAACTCATAGAACTCCCTGAATAGGATCGAAAGTTGTACAAAACTGTGAAATTTAAGCTCCCAATAAGGAATACATGGTTCAATTTTCATTCCAGTAATATCTGACCTCTCCTACTCCTGTGAAAATACAAGTAGGTGTAAGAATTCTAAATTTGACTAAATCGTCATAGGCGTGAATATTCAACGCCTATGACCTTATGGGGTAACCCAAACTGCTTTATTCTGGCTGTTTCTGGTACTTCTTGTCTAGAAAAGTAAAAATGTTGATAGGAGTCCTAGGCTCGATTTTCGTGAAAACTCCATAACTGAAAGCCATTTCACGATATCTTCATTCGTTTTGGAGATATAACGAAATTTTCATATTTTGGTGATTTCGAAAATGCGCCATAACTTCTTCATTTCCTAAAAGATCTAAAAACGGCAAAAAGTTTCTACAGGAACTTTTTCATTAGCAATACGACACCGTATTCAGTTCCCTTGTACAAAGAGTGAAAAAAAAACAACTTTCTTATTTCAAATACAAATGGTATTTTTTTTTGATCCTATGTTATGCAAAAAAAATCAGCTCTTCGAAAATATATATGTCGATATTATTTTTTTTCTATTTTTTTGTATAGGGATATGTAAAAAATGAAATTTTCAATATGGCAAATTGACTAATATGCTGATTTTGCCTCAAGTATGGAAATAATATATATATATATAGGATAAAAAAACCATTCGTATTCAGATTAAGAAAGTTGGTTTTTTTCCACCCTTCATACAAGAGATAAAAAAAACTGAATATGGTGTCGTATTGCTAAGAAAAAATGCCTGTAGAAAGTTTTTGCCGTTTGTAGATATTTCAGAAAATGAAGAAGTTATGGCACATTTTCGAAATCACCAAGATATCAAAATTTCGTTATATCTTCAAAACAAATGAAGATATCGTGAAACGGCTTTCAGTTATGGAGTTTTCCCGAAAATCGAGGACAGGACTCCATTCAACATTTTCACCTCAAGCCTAGAAGTAGGTACCAGAAACAGCCAAAATCAAGCAATTTGGGTTACCCTGTACATCGGGCAGAAATTCATTATTTTCATCATTTCCTCTTATTAACAATTTGCCTACTCGGAATTAGGTATCTACCTGCAAATGCATATCATGATGAACCGTTCATCATCAGTGGGATATTTTTAGACGACGAATATAGGTGACCATCGAGGTCCATCATGCTAATGATTTCCACTCAATTTCCGGCTCGAAATAGACTGCCGACTCTAGTTGGTCAGAAACGCAAGAGATTGAAAAATCGATTCGCACGGAATTAGGATTCCTCCTCTTTTTGGAGAGGAGTTTATAACTTTTGAATACCAGTACTCACTATACAGGATATTGATGCAATTTTGAGAAATTTGCAAAGAGGAATTATTTGCACTGTAGGATGCTAAATGGTAGATTGATAAACATATGATTTTATTTCCAAGCGTATGATAACAACGTCATTTTTCGACTGACAAGATCTATTCCTCCGCCTAGAAGGAGAAAGACTTACTTTTCCATTCGGCGACAGGAAGTGCTGCTATAAAATAGTACATTGTTCAACGAGTAGGAAAAGCCTTAACATTCCTGGACGATTGTGAAGCAACACAGTCCAGGAATGTGGCTTTTCTTACGAGTTAAACATACTATTTTTGCGTAAATCATTTGAAATTCGACAGATTTCAATGAATTTAAAAAAAATCGGGGAGCTTTGAAATTCGGAATAGAATTGGTTGCGATACTATTTAAATGTTTTGATGTTGGATTGTCAAACTTGACGAATATTAATTTAATTGCAGGTCTTTTCGAAGACAAAACAGTTTTAAATGATAGGTGATGATGCATCTTTCATTTCTGGGACTCCCCCAGAGCTGGTTGAGGCAGTGAATACTGTAGATACGAATATGCTTATGTAGAACACTGACAGCACTGTAAGGAAATAATTATTTCCTAACAGTTGGGAAGTCTTGACTGAGAAATTTTGTCAGGAATATCAAAATTTCCTAGCGACTCGCGGAAAAAGATTAATTTTGAAAGACAACAGTAATCAAGCAAATATTCCATAGATCACTCAATCATAACGATCGTAAATGTCAATGCAAAAGTGGATATTCAGATTTTCATGAATTTCACAACGTTGGAAACTCACTTGTATAAATAACTGTGGAAGGGGTCAATCGAGTGAGATTTTATCATCATTGTTTTATAATTCTGAAGCTTCTCGGTTGTAGAACGTATTAGGTTAGGGTTAGAACCTTATAATAACCCTCGTAATAACCCTACTGTAGAAAGGGGTAATCTTTAAATCAATTCGATTCTGCCAACATAAGGATCCCTCATAGTTATCAACGACCAAAATCACAAATTACGCTTTTGTGTGTCTGCACGTCCATAACAATTCAGAAAATGAATAAGTTCGAATTTCGAATAATGAATACAGCCCCTGGGAAATTACGGAAAAGCAGGAAATGAAATAAAAGTTTGTTGGATTAAACAACAAATTGAACAGTAAATTATAAATGTCGAATTGCGGCAGGCAAGTCGACACGGTTGACATTAAAGAATAACAGGTAGCGAAACAACGGCGAATTCATTTATTATAAATAATGACCGGAAAATTCATCAAAAAATAATATCCTACGTCGAATGTAATCATCGGGTTGTTGGGGGAGTCAGTAATTGGTACATACATTCCTTTCGAGTATACATGGTGTCACATTGAAGAGGAAACAGGACTTTACTAGTAGCATTGAGTTTAAATATACTCAATGCTAGTAGACATTTTTGTGGGGCCACAGAAAATTCCTTTCTGAAAGAATAACGCCAGTCAACGAATGTAGCCGAAATACAGCAGAAATTCTTCAGGAAGAGAGACATTTTGAGCAGAATTTATACTATTCACAGAAGATTCAACAAACTTATATCGAAAATTTATTGAATTTTCATTACAGTCCATTCAAAATTAAATAATTCGAATTCACTTAGTCTTCTCTATAACGATATGAAAAAAATCTGTTATGTCCACTGGTCTGTGATTTCTGGCTCCTTGATCATGAGCTCCAAATTTCCATCCTCATTCTTTCAGAATCAAGATGATGAATGTAGGATTTCAATTGAGGACTGCTGGCTTCTTGAGAATTGTACAATTGGATTGATAGTTCTCTGATCTCAATAGTCCTTATACTTGAATATTCCATTCTTGCAGATTGAAAGATAGTTGAAATTGCAGATGCTTCGAGAAGAACTAAGGTTTTTGCAGTAATTCTCAGAGAAAAAGTTCTAACGACTTGAAAAAATTTCCCAATTTTCCTGTAATAATATATTAGGTATCATCGATGATTTCTCTGATAGACGGTGTCAAATTTCTGGACGGCTGTCGAAAAATTTTTCATTGGATTCCTCAATACCAATCTACCTATACAAGGTCAAACGCTCAAAAGCTTCTGATTTCACGTCAGTGTTTCCTTTCTGAATCGATATTTTAGGAATTCTGAGAAGGAATTTAAATATTCAAAAGTAGTTTTCAGTGGAGAATTTGATGAAGCCCGCTATCAAACTATAAACCGTCAAAATCAGACTTTTCTTGAAAAAAAATCCAAGAACAACAATCTCATTTCCTCGAAACTCTATAAAGGGATGCTTAACCAATATCAGATTGATGAGTATCTATTTGTGTAGATAATTGTATACCTGCAACCAGGGCTATCTTTCATCTTCAGTTAAATTATTCATATATGCGCCTCACGAGCTTCAGTTTCCTACACCACGAAATTTTTTAACAGTCGGTAATTACAACGTGGCCGTAAAAACTTCAACACCTCCTAGGTGTTATAATCATATATCTGCGGTATGAAACTTCGCCTAACTGGTAACCCCAACAAAGGTCCAATTACCTCATTTACCTCACACGGGAGATAATAATCGACAAAAGCTCCTTCATTTGCAACCGCTTCCGATGGGCAACGGACCGTAAATAATTCAGTCAATCATGTAATGACAGTCCAGTTCGATCGGTTGAAGTGGATTGGAATAACTGAGAGGTGGATTACAAATTGAAGAGTCGGAATGATGATGAGATACTAATTTTGAAGAGTAGTTGCTGAAATTTGCATTCGAAACTAAGGTGTAGGTCGTAGTCAACTTATCGAAATGGTTAGGCTGGGGGGGTTAAGGAACTCAACTGCGAAATGATTAAACCAATTGAAGGTTTAACCTCTTTTGGTTTTCTATTTCATTAATATTATTATTTAGTGCTAAGTATCATTTTATTTTTCATTAATTTCAATTTAATATGTGGTTTTGTATCGACATTTATCATTAATATCCGAATTTTGTATTTCATTGATACTTATTTTCAAAATGTCCTGTAGCAATGAATTTTCAATAGAACCTGTGTGTATAAATATAATTTCATGCTTTTTAGATATCAATTTTATGTGCCACATTTTTGGGATTTTATTTCTAGGTACATATCTCTATATCAAACGTTTTCCATCATAGAGATTTTAGTCTTGACAAAGTTGATGAACATTCTGACAGCATTGTTAACTTGTATAAAGATCAGAGAGATTATAAATTTCAGCCATTCTGTGATATTATAAATCCAGAGAAGCATTCAGATTATTTTTATGATTTTTGAGTTTTTCGTCGAATTTCATCAGGTAAAATTGGAAATTACCCGAAAACGACGCGTTTTATTGAAAAAACCCAGAAATACTTTTATTTTTTCAAATTATTGATTCCTTCGAAAACATGAACTGTTTCTCTTCTCCAAGTGGTTTCGTAGTATTTTTGCGTGTATGTATGAGTCGGTTACGGTATAACTTTCATACCAGGAGAAACATTGAATAAGTTCTGATTGAGTAATATGCACCATGAATAGAGTAAACAATAAACCAAAATTCAGTTCATTTGAAATAGCGGTTACGAAGATATGAACCGAAAAGTGTTTTTTTCGTGGATTTTCGACACCCTGTATCTTTCAAAAGAAACCGAATTTTTAAAAATGGTATAAAAAAAGTGTTTCCTTTGATGAGAAGAATCTACAATTGAAATAAATGTACAAGTCAAAGACTCACCCTGTATGCAGGGTGTTTCAGAATAAGGGACCGTAAATTCGGGAACTTAATCCTCAGGATATAGGTCCCTGACGCACTGTTTCTGAAATACGGGATTAAGGGGTGTTGAAATTAAAAAAAAAATTGGTTTTATGAAATTATTTTCTGCACCGTACACGATTTTTTTTGCGTTTTGGTAGGTCTTGAGTACGTATCAAGACACATTTTTTTCTATACAAAATGATGTTCAATTTTCACCAGTGGCGTGATGTCCAAGGGGCAAATTTTCGTGACCTTGATTCTCTGTTAGGTAGTACATATGTCACTTTTGAGTGGTCCAGCGGGAAGTTCAAATTTCACTTTGACATATGCACAAGCGTCATCAAATTAAGTTTTGGCGGGAAGGCGGAATGACGCTTCTGTGTAGTTAGGTATTCTGTGGTACAGACTTCTGTCCGAATAAATTCGGTGAAAAAATTGGTACGCGAATGATTTTTCTCGAATGTTAAATTATTTTCGTAATAACCACATAATTTACAATAAGAATGGTGTCTTCAGTTTTTCACCTGCCACGAATACTTTCTGAGAAAGAAATAAAATACAAGTTCATCATGTGTTTAAATGCCTACTCATTTTCATAATAAGTTTCCGTGAATTCGGGGTCTTGATCTTCAGATGATTTTATGATATAAAGTTCCTAAGGTGAAAATTGAACATCATTTTGTATAGGAAAAAATGTGTCTAAAAGCGTACTCATAACCTTCCAAAACTCAAAAAAAATCGACGGTGTAGAAAATAATTTCATAAAACCAATTTTTTTTTTACTTCAACACCCCATATCTCAGAAACAGTGCGTTAGGGACCTATAGACCATAAGAACTTTATATCATAAAATCATCTGAGGATTAAGATCCCGAATTTACGGTCCCTTATTCTGAAACACCCTGTATGCCGAATTTTAGTTGAATAAAGTTGAAAAAAATTGTATCTGAAAAATGAAACGTTTGCAACCTCATGCAATTTTTTTCCTTAAAATTATCCAAGGAATCACTCCTTTTCGTTTGTTATTCCAATTGAGGAACACCCTATACAGGGTGGGCAAAATTGGTGCTACATGAAACAAAAACTTTTTAACCCGAGGAGATAGAGAAAAATGAATGGCATCTTATATTCCTCTTTTTTTCGAGAAACTGATAATGCCATCAACTGCATTCCTCTATCTTCTTTTGTTTCTGAGTTATAGGCCAAAATTGAAATTTGGGCGATTTCAACTTTGGTCATTATCTCCGTTTCTGTTTTTGCTAGGATGTTGAAACAAAAACATTATACAGGCACTTTTCTGATAGCAATCCAGTGGCGTACTCTGATTTTTTCTAAGAGGTTTATTTGCTGAGTTATAACATAAAGTTGTGTTTTTTCTTATGGAAACAGTAGTTTGAAATGACTTAGAAAGAATCGCCATTTTTTTTCCGTTTCAGAAATGTATCATATGTCATAAACCCCCTCAGATTCGTTAAGATATTATGAAAAATATGGTTTTTATATGGAATTCAAACTATTGAGTCTTACCTAAGTAGGCTGAATCATAGAATTATGTGTCTCTACGCATAGTGTAATTATTATTTCACGATTGGATACTTTATGGTTCGATCTCTGTTTGAAACAACGTCAGTTATTAAAATTTAAAGTCATCGTTGGCGGCATTATGGAGATATTCCAAAATTACGAAAAATATGATATGTTGAAATGTTTCATTTAGCGAATAATAAAAGTGGGGCAGCAAGTAATTCAACTGTGGAATAATAATTACACCATGCTTAGAGACACATAATTCTATGATCCAGCCTACTTAGTACTCAATAATTTGAATTCCATATACAAACCATATTTTTCATGATATCTTAACGAATCTGAGGGCGATGTTTAACATATGATACATTTCTAAAACGGGAAAAAGATGGCGATTCTTTCTAATTCATTTCAAAATACTGTTTTCATAAGAAAAAACAAAACTTCATGTTATAACTCAGCAAATAAACACCTTAGAAAAATCAGAGTACGCCACTGGATTGCTATCAGAAAAGTGCCTGTATAATGTTTTTATTTCAACATCCTAGCATAAACAGAAACGGAGATAATGACCAAAGTTGAAATCGCCCAAATTTCAATTTTGGCCTATAACTCGGAAACAAAAGAAGATAGAGGAATGCAGTTGATGGCATTATCAGTTTCTCGAAAAAAGAGGAATATAAGATGCCATTCATTTTTCTCTATCTCGTCGGGTTAAAAAGTTTCAGTTCATGTAGCACCAATTTTGCCCACCTTGTACAGTTGAAAAGTTTTCGGATCATGAACACAAAATAAACTTCAAAAGGTTCTCCATATTTTTATGGATAATTCTATCCAATTTGCACGGACTTGTAAAAGTTCAGGACAACAACTCAATGGAAATTGTCTGCATAGATTGCTCATGCTTCATAGCCTCATCAATCGTGTCTTATATATAACCATTGAGTTTAAATATACATAGAGACACAACGCAGTTCAACGATTTGATGCATACATTTTTGGCAGTTTCCTTGCCAATTTGCCAACTTTAGTGGCGGCACATAGTAGCTACTAAAGGAACTATAATCTACCGATCCATTTTGTCACTATTGAATTACAGAAATCTGTGGGATATTCATTTTCCTCTAGTTCTATGAATCGTAGGCAGGGTCGAATTCATCCAAATTCTATATCTTCGTTACAAACGGTATGAATCAATAATGATGAATTATTAGCCATGAGTTTCTCCAAAGGAGTGTTCTCAGGTAGGAAATGAGGGGTGAAAATGTACCATAAATAGTCTAGTCCAGTGGTCGGCAACCTGCGGCTCGCGAACCACTTGCGCCATGCGGCTCTTTAGTCTTTGGAGGTGAAGCTGTGGATCTTCAAGTCCATTCGCCAGTATTATTTATTTGATCATCATCTTATAATGCCATGTTCAGGGTGTACAATTGGAGGTACAAACATATTTCGAGAGAAGAAGTCCCATAAATATGGGATCACAAACGTTTCGTATTGAGATACATGGAGTTGAAATTTGAATTTTCTTCAAGTTTTTTTCTCATAGAAGGTATCTGCATTTCACGAGATATTCAACTGGAATTTGGCATGGATATTACCATTTAGAGTTTACATCATGTGACATGCCAATTTCGATTGCAAATCTACAGCGGGATATTTTTTCTGGAACACTATCCTGTTTTCCTCCAGAACTTTTTCTTGTGAGACACTGCAAGTTTACAATTGTAAAAATAAGCTTTGTTGTTGGACTAAACTTTATGGTCTCTTATAGTTTTATCGTATCTGCTATCGATTCAGAGAAAAACGATTCTCTCGAAGACCTGACATTAGTCAGAGCCTGCCAGATCCCCAGATTCGAATAGTTCTGATTATACTAACTGGATTTTTATGATAATATTGATTTTTCTGAGGAATCGACTAGAATTTGTTTTCGAAATCGGTGAAACTACAAGAGACCATAAAGTTTAGTATAACAGCCGAGCTTCTTTCCACTATTTATCAAACTAACAGTGACTCCAGAAAGATATCACCCGGTAGGTTTGCAATCGAAATTGGCATACCACAGGCAGATACTATGAGAAAAAAACACCCTGTATTTCGAAAACGAAATTTAATGTTTTCGGACACATTTTTATGAGACTTTTTCACTTAAAATTATTCATGTAATCTCCCCCCTTCATTTTAACCTCCAATTAAGAAGCACTCTGTGTTTGCCAATACTGTTTATTGGCGAAAAAAAAATTTGTGGCCCTTGAAAAAAATTTGGAAATTTTATAAATTTTTGACTCTTCCGACTCAAAAGGTTACCGACTCCTGGTCTAGTCAGTCCTCACACAGGGAATTTCGGCGCGAAGTGTATTCTTATTGAATCTTCAATTGTTTTATATAGTCATTTTCAAAAACATTTTTTTTTGTTTGTCCACATCACTTTAACATACACATATACAGTTAATTTGTTCATTCCGTTTTCATTGTAGCCTGAGACGAATTATGACTCCAAAACGTCGCTTTAGAGTCTAAAGAGTTTTATTCAGTTCCTCATTTTTTCATACATCAGTGTTTTATATTCATGAAAGATCAAAAATAATTTTTGTTTTAGTGCATCTAAAAAATCAGGTGATGAAATACTGAACATCCAATATTTCTTACGCCGGTCCTGATCGTCATCGCATTCGGCTTCGAAAATAGTGCTTCATAGTTCAGCTACTTACCGCCAGATGCGGGAGAAAATTTTTTGCTTCTCTGAAACACACTTATCCATCTATGAACCGGTGAAGGAACTACACTAAATTCAGCTTCAAATCGTTGAACCGGGATGTGTCTCTATGTATATTTAAACTCAATGATATAACAAAAAAGGAGGAATTTCCATCTACCCTTTTTCTTTTCTGAATAGCTTCATTCTGTCGTCTCTTTGGATCACCTACAAAAGCACGTTCCGATATCGAGACTCCAAAGAAGTAAATGTCTTCCTTTGAAGCGCACAGTGTTTTTGCCTCCGTCAACTCCATGCCTTGATAATTACTCCTTCAAACGAAGCCATAACAACTGCGTGATCGATAATCAGCTAATGAAATTCCGGAATATCTCCTTACCTTTTTCACCAAGCGGACCAGCCGGATATGGGCATCGATGCAAGTCTGTGCACCCTGGCAGTTAATCAACGACCGGTTGCCAACTTGACACACCTACCGCATTGATCGCTATCATCATTTGGAAGATGGTGTCGAAGATATCTTAGTACGTGGCTGGAACTCCAATCCAGTTAATTGATGTTTATAACCGGCAGATGCTGATTATTACCTAGGGTTCTACGGTTTCTCCTGCATGTGTCAAAAGTTGTGGATGAATTATTCAAAGGACGAATTTCGGTTTCGCGTACCACGTTCCTGTTAATACGGGGCAAAAAATTGCCAGAATGATTCAGTGACCACCTTGACAGCGCGATCTGTGTATGGGTGTTCAGAGTTTTTTATTCATTTCAGAGAGAGCGATGTTTTTCTTGAAACTATTTCGATAATATTTATAAACAATGTTGAATAGTTGAATGAAGGTTTCTTCGAAAGCATTTGGAATTCCCTAACGAATTTATATTTATATTATACAGGGTATTGCTGAATTGATGTAAAAATTGTATTGGGGCTGAGGTTTTTTCATATATAATACCACTAGAGATGAAATTTTGCCGGCAAAATTTCTCGATTGTAAAATGTGATTTTGGAAAAATGTCATGAGCGAAATTGCCGAGAAGCAACAAACTTGAATATTACAAGAGAGAAATTTTACCTGCTTAAATTTCATCTCGAGTGGTATTCGAAATGACTATTTCTCGAGAAAATGTGTCTGAAGATGGTCACATTGGGCTTGTATTGCGCTATTTGAGAAATAAGTATTCATCATAGATCAACTAAACGTTGTTTGTTTTCTCTATGGTTTTCATTCCCGAAGCTATCTATGAATTTGAGAAACGTCAAAAATTTTGTCATATATAATACCACTAGAGATGAAATTTTGCCGGCAAAATTTCTCGATTGTAAAATGAAAGTTTGTTGCTTTCGGCAATTTCGCGAATGACATTTGTATCAAAATCACGAGCCGTTAGGCGAGTGATTTTGGAAAAATGTCATGCGCGAAATTGCCGAGAAGCAACAAACTTGAATATTACAAGAGAGAAATTTTACCTGCTTAAATTTCATCTCGAGTGGTATTCGACATGACTATTTCTCGAGAAAATGTGTCTGAAGATGGTCACATTGGGCTTGTATTGCGCTATTTAACAAATAAGTATTCATCATAGATGAACTAAACGTTGTTTATTTTCTCTATGGTAATCATTCCCGAAGCTATCTATGAATTTGAGAAAAGTCAAAAATTTTGTCATAAGTAATATCATAAGTGCATCCAATTTTTCCGAAAAAAATCGAAAAAACACGTTGCTAAGTAATATTTTAACAAGAAGCATGAGTGCAGGTGGCAACAAAAATCCGAGTCGAAGACGAGGATTTTTGCACCTGCACGAATGCTTTTTGTTAAAAAAAAATATTACTTTGCACTGTGTTTTTTCGATTTTTTTCACAGGAAAAGTTAGATGCACGAATGCTATTTGACAAGACTATTTCATGAGTAACAAATTATTCTGGATGCATCTATGTATGTATTATTAATTTTCGTTGACAACAACTGTCAAGTTTTGCCGCGGGTAAACCCGAAAAAACTGCTGACAGCTGCTGCCATACAGTTTTTCCATCTAGAAACCATTTGTGATTCAAAATTGCGCGTTTCTGATTGGTGGAAATTAAGACGAGGGAAATAGTCACGTAAAAATTTTGTGTTACCCCAAGTCCAAAAATGCTTAATTTCCAAGTCACATAGTTTACGGTTTGATGCTTCATATTTCCGTTGATATTTCTGAAATGTTTTAAGTGAACTATTTCCTAAATACATATTACCAAACCATTTTCAATCAATGAGAAAATATGCATGCCACAATTGAAATGAAGATGTTTTTATTCAAGAAAAATTATTAGGTTGAGAGAAATATTTAGCTTATCAAGAAAATGTTGATATTAAAATGATCCAACAACAATTGAGCTATAAAACATCAATAATAATGAAATTCAGACATATCCTTAGACTCTAGAAAGATAATAAATAGAGATTCCAATTTTCAAAATCATCAAAACTAAACTGGGTAACTGTATCGGGTTTTTCACCATAATTTGACCCATCCTCTAATTTTGTTGCTAAAAGAGGTACCTACAAGAATATGTTCTTAATGAAAGTTTCACGAAATCGGCTAATGTTTTTCAAAATGATATCAAAAAATGAAATATATACAGGGTGGGCAACATATTGATTGCAATTTCCTTTTTTCAAATGGAATACCCTGTGTACTTTTCTATATTTCGCAAGCTCTAATTTCGAATATATAAAATATGTTTGGTCTATCTCTCTTATTCTGAGTACCACAGAGTTTCAAATTTTGAGAACAGATTTTTTAGGTTGATATTATTTATTCCATACTACCATAGTTTATTATTTTTTCTATTTTTTATTGTGAATTGTTAGGTATTTATTGAAAAAATATTGCTTTCAAGTAAATTTGAATGTAAATTATTTCGGAATGATTTCACATATGTATTTTTTTATTCCGTAGTTTCATTTCAAAACTTTGAAACTCTGGAAATAAATATTTATTTTATTTATTTATTCGATATTAAAAACCAATTAACGGTCAATTTATATTGAAAAACCCGGTGCAACTACGGATTCGAAATGTAGTAGACATTTTTGCAACGTTGTGACGTTCTCTGAATTTTCTAATGAATAACTTCCCAATCAAAATGGGAAGTGGGTAGGTATTTCAGGTTGTAATTCATTTACTCAATTGTGCGTGAATGTAAGGAATGAGCATTTGTTTCTTCAAATATTGTGCCTTCCTCACATTACTTATAGGTACTGAAGTATCGGAATGTTCTCGAAACGGCTCGACCGTTTCTGCCTCAGATAATGTTTTCTGAATCTGCGAATAGTTTATTCATTGATTCCGTACCGTTTTTTTAATTTTGTGTTGCTTATGACGTTTTGAACAGTGTTGCCATCACGATTTTCCACATGAAAAGTGAAATTTGGATTTATTTTTCAATATTATTAGCAACATACGTTGAAAATTGGTTCGTATTCGTCTTGTTCATGGTAAATTGGACTATTCGAATCCTGCTCTGAGTTCACACAAGTATGTTCTTCTTTTATCATTCTAAGTAACAGTGGCGTAGATTCTTCGGTTCTTAGCATTTCACTTTTCAGATTCCCTTCTGATATTGAGAGGTGGAATATTTGGGTATCAATTCTGACCCTATTCACCTTACATAGAATCTGTTTCAATGTTCAATTCGTCAATAAAAGTTAATTCACTCGTAATGTTATTTCCATTCTTCAATACCGATAACAACACGCCAATGGACCTTTGAAAGTTAGATTCTGCAATATTGCCACGGCAGTATCTAATGATATTGCTATCCTTTATGCTACCTTCGTTCCACTCATTGAAAACTGGCTGAATTTCGGCTTCATCAATTCTCGAATATATGAATGAGATGCTGTGTCTCCTCTTTCTATGGTCATATCATGTGAAAAAGTGAAGAAAAATTGGGTTGATACAATGCAGTATACTCCATTCACTATTATAAAGTATCGCGGTTGGCCAAGTTTTTTAACCTGAAAAAATCGCAGGTGGGCACTTGTGAATGACAATACGTCAATGAATAAATCTCGTAGACGTTGCCGACGTTCATTTTTCATTATTGATTATCAAGCCTGGAAACTAAGAATGCCGAAGGTAATTTCGAAAAAACAGAGGCAAAGTATCAGGAAGTGCTATTTAGAATTGTAGATTTGAAATCTGCGCATTCTAAAAGTAACCCTGATAATTTTCTTAAATTCATTATTTTCCCGAAGTAAATCAACATTCTGTTAAATACCTAATTACCACGACATATATGTAGAAATGACAACGTTGCTTGTTCAACTGACAGAAGAATGACTATAACCTAACATTTTCGAAATAAACACGGTGAAATGTGTCAGAATTCCATGGCCAACCGGTATACTTTATAAAAGTGAATGGAGTATACGTATTAGGGATGTGTTGTTCTCGAACGAACGGGTTAAAAGAACCGGGTCTCAAAAGCCAATCATTCGTTCGGTTCCTCTCTAGAAAAATAACCCGTTCTTTCGAACGGTTTCGATGATTCAATGCCAAATGGTTGTTGCCTCATTCGTTCGATCTTATCGATCTCCCGACGTCGGGTGTCGGTGTCGGTACTCGGTCTCGGTCAAGGGCGGTCCTACGGGGGGGGGGGGGGTAAAGGGGGGTAATTACCCCCCCCCAGAGCACTACAACCAGTTCGATTTTTAAAATTTCATTTATAAAAAACTAACAAAAAAAAAATTTTATAGTCTTTTCAATTGTTCATTCAATTATTACCCCCCCCAGGAAGTCAGCCTAGGACCGCCCTTGGTCTCGGTACTGTCGGTCGGGTCTAGCTACCATAAAGTAATAAACAGCTGGAAACTGGAACCGAAAGAGATGATTTATGGCTCGAGTCATTTTTGTGGATTCTTGAACAGAAGTTCAGGCGGTCTTCGAAAAGAAGACGCGTTTGGTATGGGAATTCGGATTTACCCAAAACAACAGATGATAATAAGAAAATGCCTACTCATACCATAATTTCAAAAAATTCTAATTATTTTTGTCGAAGTTAACGAGAGTGGGCTTCATAAATTTTCCCTTTTGCATTCACATTCACAAATTAAGCATTCAACTGAATGAAAAATGTATGAAATTCAAATCGAAAACATAAGACATAATCTACGCAGGTTTATAGTTTTCTACCAACTCTCAAAAAAATAGTTTCCCTTAAATGCAGCCAAATTAGTAAATTAGAATTTCATTCAAGTTCCAAATGAATCATAAAAAGATTAAAAACACAAAGTTAGATCGGAACTGAAAACGGAATCTAATAGGTACCTGAAAAGTAAACAGATCTGCCCTGTCGATCAATACGATACGGGTCTAGTCGATCTGACCTACTCTCTAACTCTCTACCTCTCTACGGGCCTCGTGCGATCGATAGAACGATTGAACGAAGGAATGGCGAACAGTTCTTTTTGAACGGGTTTTTAGAACCGGTTCTTCACAGTGAACGAACGATACCGATCCGGTTCCTCAAAATTCGACGAACGACACATGCCTAATACGTATGGAGAAGTCGTGGTGGTCATTAGAATGATGTTAATTCCTCTCTCTACATATTGGCAAAATGTAACTCCAAGGTTCAACCCATCACCTGCAAATAATGCCGAAAACATTGCTCCTAGGAAAACGTCAGACTGAGATAAATCATAGTGATGCAGGTGATTAATCAGTATCCGAGGCGCGCTCGTATCCAAATCCAGGAGGATGCCTCCATCACGCCCAAACTTTCACTTCGCACATAGGTTCGAAATCATCCTAATTATCCTGCGAGCCTATCTCTTCCCTTAACCCTTCGGCTTTTCGCCATCTCACACCAAAAATGACATATTCACGGCTGTGCCTTCCTTCCTGCCTAATTCACGCTCCATTTCCCATAAATCCTAGTTTAACATTTATTAAACCCGATACGAATCCATTTTAATGAACACATAATTTCCGGAGGAGGACGGCTCATATAATATCCCTATGTATGATTCATTGGGGTTAAATAGTCATCAGATCAAGCGGAACAGATAAGAGGAACAAGGCCCCGAAATTGAATATCAAATCCATAGGTACAACGGTAAAACCGAAGGAACTAATAGGGGGATCTGCAGGTTCTAAGGATATCATGATTTAGGTGTATACAATATCGGGCTTCCTATTTGCGAGGATCTAGGTTGCGAAGAAAATTATCCCTCCATTATGGAGCCACTGATAATCTTGAAGGCGAACTTGGAACTACTTTGGTGAGTGTTCGCTCTCCTCGTCTGTTTTGTATCTGAATTAAGTGGTGAGCAGAACCTTCAGCGTCTGTGCCGGGTGATTTCAAGAATATCTATTTCTACTTTTAACGAATTCCTACAATATTGACCATATTGAAACAATAGCCTATATACACTGCGCAAAAAAATCAACGCACATTATGGAAATCTCAAAATTCTACAACTGAAGGTGTTCTCAATGATAATTATTTTTATAAGAATTATGCATGCATATGTTATCCACTTTCAACGTTTTTCTTCAATACAGATGTTTACTCCCAGCAGGAATAAAAAAAGATGATACTATCAGATTTTGAATGTATTGGCTCCATTCTAAAATCAGTTGTTCTCGATCAATTCTGGTGATCAATAGTTTTTCTTTCGTTTGATTTTCTACACTCGATCGCTATGCAACGCGAAACACGCAATTTGATTCAAGGGGAATGTGCTCAAGCGGTAGTTTTGCGAGAAGAAGGGCGGACATACACAAGAATTGCAGAAAGGTTTGGAGTTTCCCATACAAGTGTATCCAGAATGTTGCAGCGATTCAGGGAGACAGGTATGAATGTCCGAAGACCAGGACAAGGTAGACCACGGGTAACAACTGCCATTCAAGAACGTTACTTGAGAGTTTCTTCGTTGGGACAACGGTTTGCAACCGCTCGCCTCCTTCAAAATGAGCTTGAGCACACTCATGACGTGCAAATTAGAACTCAGACAATAAGAAATCACCTCAGATAATATGATTTAAGGCCTCGTGTCGCGGCAAGAGGCCCAGCTCTTACACCAGCTCATCGAAGGGCGCGTTTGGTTTTTGCGAGAGAGCATATTCATTGGGAAGAGGCCGATTGGGAAAGAGTTCTCTAATCTCTTAACAGATGAGTCTAGATTCTGCCTCTACCATTGTGATCGACGTTCCCTTGTATACAGACGTCCACATGAAAGATATGCTCAGTGCAATTTCCTGAATACTACTGGTTTCGGGGGAGGATCGATTATGGTATGGGGTGGAATATCTTTGACTGCTCGCACAGACCTAATGGTCGTTGATAATCAAGCTATGAATGCTGATAAGTATATAAGGAACATTCTTGAAGAGCATGTAGTGCCATTTGCCCCATACATTGGTGAAAATTTCATTTTTATGGACGATAATGCCAGACCCCATCGTGCGCGCATCGTTCAGGAGTAGTTTGAAGAGGTTTAAGTCTCTCGAATGGAATGGCCAGCAAGAAGTCCAGATCTCAATCCGATTGAGCAGGTTTGGTACAACCTCAATAGAAGGCTGAGAAGTTCAGAAAATCATCCAGCTACTCTTAATGACTTGGGAATCCAACTCGGAGAAATCTGGGAAGGATTAGATCAGAACTTTTCAAGATCACTCATTTTGAGTATGAACCGTCGTTGCCGAGCTGTAATTCAAGCAAGGGGTGGAAATACCAAGTATTAAATCACTTATCAGCATTTCAGTATTTTGAAAATTGTTCATTTCTCTTCTTTCACATAGCCTTTCACCAGACCAATTTTGGATCACTTCTTCGAGTAATTCACGTCTTATTTCAGCAATTACACCAGTTATGTGGGCTTCCAAAGCGTCTACTGTTTCTGGTTCATCAGCATAAACGAATTTCTTGACATATCCCCAAAGAAAATAATCCATAGGAGTTATGTCGCATGATCTTGGAGGCCAATTAATTTGACCATTTCTCGGAATGATGTTATCGCCAAATATTTCTTTCAATAAATCACTTGGTACGATGTCAGCATGAGGTGTAGTACCATATTGTTGGAACCGAAACACTTCTGGGTCGATGCCATTCAAATTTTGAAACAAATAATCACTTATCATCGATCTGTAACGAGCACCATTTCCTGTAACATAAGCTTCAGCATCGTTTTGAAGAAATATTGACCGATGATGCCTCCAGCGTGTAAAGCACACCATACAGTGCATTTTTCAAGATGCCATGAAACCTGAAACCTACTCCATATACAGCAATTTTGCTTGTTTACGTAGCCGTTCAACCAGAAATGAGCTTCATTACTAAACACAATGTTTTTGAAAAAAGTGGAACAACTTATTCAAGCAAACAAACGACGCTTATTATGGTCAAGTGGCTTGAGTTCTTGAACCAGTTGGATCTTGTATGGGTATAGATCAAGATCTTCACGCAAAATTCTCCATGTGGTGGATGCATAGAGTCCAACTTATTGTGAACGTCGACGAATAAACAAATCTGGATCTTCATTAACACTATCACTTACAGCCGCGATATTTTCTTCTGTACGTACAATTCTTTGTCGATCGATCTGACTCTTTTTATTCATTTCGTAACCAATTTCATCTTTCCTATTTGTATTAGAGTGAGTTTTAGGCGAGAGTTATTATAACTCACACTATTAGTTTATAGATACTTTTACAGATCGAAATCAGATGAATAATGGATATATTATTCTATGGGAGTAGATAAAAATTATATAATAAATAAAAAAAAATCAGATGTTTTTTTATTTCAAATTGCGTTGTGAGCGGTATTTTAGGATTGATGATTGGTGATGCCTTTCAGTCCACTTTTTTAGATTTTATAAATTTCTAGTTTATAGAGGCCTGATGAAGTAGATGAAAATCTGCGAAACTTCGCCAAATATATTGTAAGAGTTTTTTTGGATTGTCCTTTTTTCCACTAGGAGACTTTTCCTTTTTGCCTTTATTGGTTATAACCTAACATTTTCAAAATATACGCGGTGAAATGTGTCAGAATTTCATGGCCAACCAGGATACTCCATAAAAGTGAATGGAGTATAAATCATTGCACTCACGCACACGACGACCATAAATTCATAGAAAATATCCTGAAAAATAATACGGAAAAAATCTGTGCAGCAGAAAATCACCAGAGAATCCAAGTTAATATCGCCATCATTCGATGCAATCACCTTCGCTAAGATTAAATGGAAAAAAAGCAAACTGGACTCGGAAATCAATTTCATTACTAGCTTGCAGGAGATCAAAGGTAACCGAGCTACATTGCAGGAAAAAAGGACATTCCTGTGCATCCGAAATGAAAATTGATGAAAGCAGACTGGAGAGCAGAAGCGTGAACAAAATCATCGCACTATACTGCTTTTTGGATGGCGTTCGAAATGCCAAATGCGTTATATTGATGTATATCCTGAAGGCGAGTATTCGCAGAAAATGAAGCTAAATAAAACCGGTGAATGGTCGAAAATTACAGGAAAAATGGGTTTCCCCTTGTTACCCTGCAGGCACAATGCTGCCGCCCAATATGCTGTTATTTACATCTAGAAATATACGGGCCTCTATATACATACATTGAATTAGTTTGCCATGATTACCCATTCAAACGTTCCGCTGAGTTGTCCTTTGAAAATGGGCTGTGAAGTGGGGCGCTTGAAGGTTTTTCATTTCGAGAGAACGCGTTATTGATAAACGAAGGCTGTTGTTGCGAATTGAATGGATTTATGGAACGTATATATTTCAAATATGTACAGAATATCTATTTCCTTGGTCTTATTTTTTTCAACCGAATTCTCTATTGAATTCTATGTTAAGACGCTTTCATTTCGATGTCACATCTATTCTTAATCTATCCTCCTAGATTTATCTTGATGTTTTATCGTAATTTCTCATTCACCTCAATTTGCACATGCATCAACGAGCGATCACAATAGAATAATTTCATTCATTTCCTAATTTTCTAACCCGGTGTACCAGGATCCTCCGCCATTTTGTAACGTCGGTTTTAATCAAAATAAAATGCTGAGAGGACGATTTTTCAATTGTTTAACCTGTATCTATCTATCTTTAAATCTTGAAAAATCATTCAACTCTGATGTATTCATCCATGAACTGCTTCTGTATCTTGAATATCTCGAGATAACTTCACAATTTTAAAAGCAAAAACATCGAGAAAAAAAAATTGGTTCGATGATCTTGAATTCAAAAGTTTGAGTTGAAAATCGAAATGAAGAATCCAACGGCAGAAAAAATTTTACAACAGTCAAAAAACTTGGACAACACCTGTCAAAGAAATCGTTTATATAAACGATTTATTTGTTTACTTTCTTGTTTACCATATGTCTTACCATATGGTAAGACATATGGTAAACAAACTTTACTGTTTCAATATACATATTAGAGATTTTTTTTATTTTTATACTTTTGTTTGAGTGAATATTTGCCAAATAATCGTCGTTAGCGGAAAATGTTGCTTTTCGTCTCTCATTCGAAGAAAACGGCAGCTCATGTGCATCGAAAGCTGCAAAAAGTTCACAGAGATACAGCTCTGAGTGAAACAACGTGCGGTGATTGGTTCCGCCGCTTCAAAGACGGTGATTTCGATGTTGACGACTGTCCGCGTGAAGAAAGACCTTCCAAGATGCTGAATTGGACGTATTACTCGATGAGGATCCGTGCCAGATGCAAGAAGAGCTTTCTTCGGCATTATGAGTTACCCGCCAAGCCATTTTCAGACGACTCCATGCGTTGTGAATGATTCAAAAACGATAAACTTGTGTTCCTTATGAATTGAAGCCAAGAGACGTTTTTTGCCTGTGAACAACTGCTTCAGCAGAGAAAAGGAAGGTTTCTTCATCGCATGGTGATAGGTGATCTATCACAGCAACCCGAACAGAAGAAAAACACGGGGACTGCCTGGTCATGCTTCTACGTCGTCACCCCGGCCGGATATTCACGCTGCGAAGGTTAATGCCACCAAGTCGGTGTTATTCATTATGAGCTGTTGTAATTGAGTGAAACCATTACTCTGAAACTGTATCGACTGCAATCGATGCGACGGATCCGAGCACTGCGTGAATAACGCTGATTCTTCAGCATGACAACGCTCGGCCTCACGTTGCTGTACCCATTGAAACCTATCTGGAAACGCTATAATGTGACAATCCGTATTCCCCAGGTAGAGTGCCTTCTGATTATCACTTGTTCCGGGCGATGTCACATGGTCTGGCTCATCAGCAGTTCCTCTCATATGAAGACATAAAAAAAATGGCTTGATTCGTGGATAACCTCAAAATATGGACACTTTTACCGTAAAAGTATTCGGACTGTTCCAGAAAGATGGGAAAAAGTTGTAGCTAGCAATGGGCAAAAATTTGAATGAATCATTTGTCCCCATATTTTCACAATAAAGTTGCATTTTCGTCAAAAAACAGCGGGAACTTTGTTGTGCACCAAATTCAATGAAGAAGAAATCGAAGAACACCAACAAAGATTAATAGTCTTTAGCCTTCAAAATAAGGAACGTATAGGTACCGCCAGATGGCAGTGCAGTGCATTAATTTTCATTTATTGCATTATTGAGCATAATAGAACAAATGTTGGAACGAAGGGAATATAACGAGAAATCCTACCCTGAACTAGATCTCACACTGGCTGTATAATACTCTCTCTTTCCTTCACCAGTCATCTGGGAGAAGATACCTGCGGGGCGTGTCATTTGAAAGAAATTCAATTCCATGTTAGAACCCACAATTGTAAGAAACAATTAATTTTCACTAATCGACGGCTAAAACAATCCTTAATAAATTGTCGTTGATAAAAATGGAGATTTATCATTTAAAATAGGAAAATTCAAGGAAATAAATTTCGCGAAAACAACAAAAAAACAACAAAACAAAAAAAAAGGTAAATTCTGAAAGAGAAATGAGATAGACGTTTGATTAACTAATTGATAGACTTCAATAATGAAATGAAAAAAAAAACTATTTAATCGTTTTGATGGTGGGAATGTTAAAAAATAACCAAAAATGATGAGGAATATCCATTTCATTCATTCAATACTTATTAAAAAAAAATTATTATTATCTTTATACACTCATACATCCCTTCATCAATCAGAAAAAAAATCGTTTCTGACTCCCTTTTTTTCAGGGACGTAGACCCTTAAATTACTTCGAATATGCTACTATACAATGTGCTGCTGTAAATCAAATTTTGTTTAAATATCTCCATATCTGATTTCGAGACTCAGCGTTCATATGGGCTTAGATTTTTCTTCGAAAATTAGTTTTCCTATCAACAGTTAAAAAAAATCCTCTCAGTACAAAGTGGGCCATCCAGTATGGTTTCAATTTGATCTGGTGTTGGGTAGAATTTCAGTTAACCAACTGAAGTGTGGTTCAATTATTTAAGTTTATTTTTCGAAATATAATTTTCTGAGTGAGAAAAAGATAGAGCTAGTGGACTGTGAAATTAATTGAAACCCAACACAAATGAAAGGATAAATGCCCAAAATAGCAGTGAAATAAAGTTACCTACATCAGCAAACAGGATCCTGTCGATGACTCCTATTCCAATAAGATTGATCGAGCTCGACGAACGAATATGGAATGAAGCTAACGTGAAAATCCGTTGTTAAAAATGTCAAATTGTGCACACTTATCCTTATGGTTTTATAAAATAACCACGCCACTGGTAACAGTCTTTTTGTTCGAAATAATTCGCACAAGTGAAAGTTTCAAAAGAATGTAATTCGATTGAATCGAAATCACTACAAACAGCGAATCACAGAAAAAACTGAAGTTTTCCAGAATTCACGAAAAGGAAGCAGAAAATTAGCAATTATCGGAAGCAGAATCATTAATGAAGTCAATCAATGAACTTCTGAATTATACGGAAACGAAACAAATATGCGACATATGCTGCGCTACACAGCTGACAAGTTCTTCTTGTACACAAAGGATAAACCATATGGGAATTCCCCATTGTGGAGAAATTAATTTAATTACTCGAATTCTGAAAATTCAGAATATTTTATTCGAACCGTTCACTTGGCGTGAACAAAACAGGTATACAGGGTGAGTCTTTGACTTGTACATATATTTTAACTGTAGATTCTTGAGGCCTAAAGAAGCCTTTTTTTTCATTTTCCATTTTTCCGAATTCGGCTCTGTTAAAGAGATATAGCCATTTGAAAAAAAAAGTTGGGCTGAATACGCTCCTGAAACAATTCTCTGCAAACACCTCAAAGTTCATATTTTTCAATTGAAATTGATGTGATTATCAGATAGTCTGGGTGATACATTTAGAAAATACTCAAGCACTAACCTTATTTGAATAAGAATGTTACAAACACGATATTTCCTAGCAAAAACGCTAAGTTTTGTTCCATAATTTCTGCAATTGAAATGCCATATTTCTCACACCAAAATAAGTTCCTTCTTCGATTTTCCTGAAGATTAGTTTGTAAACACTTAATAATTTGTTCATATTTGCCTCGATACCCTGAAACTATCTTATAAAAATTAGTTTCTCACTAACCTATCCTAACTCCATTAATCAAAGTCATAAAAGTCGATGATTCGAGGTCAATGACCTAACCTAATCCATTCCTCTGTGATATATCATAGAATTCTAGAGAAGACGATGCCAGATTGACGATTTACTCTTCAACAATGGTATAGGCGAACTCAAGAAAGCAGAACGTCCCCTATCGTTAACGGAAGAACTATCACAGAGGCTTCTACGCATTGCTCTTTGGAAATGCCAAACGAGTAGTTCTGATTCTCGCCGATACAGCGCTACGATCTAAATTTAAGTGCGCTGCCGGCTGCGAGTGCGATGTAGCCGCCACGCAAGACAAGACAAGACGTTCTTCTGTGTCTCCAGAGTACAGTCTACAGTCTGTGATTACAATGAACGACGCCGCGATAACCTTTCTACATGGATTCGTTTTATTATTTATTTATTTACTTGAAGTTTGCAGAGAATAAAGCAAACAGGTGATGAATGTGATGTGAAAACAGTGTAGGGTCGATTAAAAATTCCAAGAGGATATTGTTAAGAAGATAGATTTTCCTGAAGGACGGGTATCAATAAATTTTCAATAGAAACTTCTTATAAACTTTGTAATTTCATGCTTCTCGGAATTCAGTTGATAAACATTGACAACATTGTTAATTTGTTAAGAGACCAGAGAAGAAACAATATTCGATGATATTTAATTCAGGGAAGCATTCAGATTTTTTATGAAATTCATGATTTTTTCCTCAAATTTCTTCGTATACATTTAGGAATAACTCGAAAACGACGCGTTTTATTGAAAAAATATAGGAATACTTTTATTCTCTAAAATGGTTGATTCTTTCGAAAATATGAACCGTTTATCCTTTTCAAGTGATTTGATAGTGTTTTTGCATGAATTTATGAGTCGACCACCCTGTAACTTTTAAACTAGGAGAGATATTGAATAAGTTCCGATTGAGGAATATGCACCATGAATAGAGTAACCAATGGACCAAAATTCAGTTCATTTGAAATAACGGTTCCGGAGATATGAACAGGAAAGTGTTTTTTTCGTGGATTTTCGACACCCTGTATCTTCCAAACGAAACCGAATTTTGAAAAATGGGAAAAAAGTTTTTCGTTTGATGAGGGGAATCTACAGTTAAAATATATGTACAAGTCAAAGACTCACCCTGTATACAAATATCGCAAAAACACACAATGAAACATGTGAGAAGAAAAAGAGGAAAACAGGATAACTAGGTTGCGTTGTCCACCTAATTTCTTTCCCGGGCAATTTGTCCCATGCCAGGTTGCCGAGGCAAAACCCTCATCGAAAGGAGACTAATTTTTCAAAAGCCGAAATCCTGATAGATCGGGGATTTATATGGAAGGATTGGAGACCATGTCCCGGACTCGCATTTCTCGCGCATTGCAACCCCCGAATTAATATTCCCGGATTAAAGTATGCGGGAATGTTTATTCAGTTGGATTTCCGGGAGTGGGAGAACATATCAGCTTATCTCGCTGTCGAGCGGACACATGGGGGTCCCCATTATTCTACCGCGCTCGTTTCGATGAAAGAAATGTCCTCGTCAAACTCCCACCGCCAACTTCGATTGGAAAAATATTTAGGCTGTGTTCGATGGGGCGGATGTGTTATCTCACGAGCGCAGTGTTTGTATTTCGGAATTGGTCTTGTTGACGCGCGAAAGGAATTTTATGAGGAAATTGTTTCTACCGGCTGGATTTGGTGAGACCACAGACGAAGAAACCTTGACTGCGCCATCCCTCACTAATTAACGAAATATGGCCGAACATGACCAACATTATTATGAAATGTATATTTTCCCGCAAATCGCTAGGAAATTTTGACATTCCAGTCAAAATTGGTCATAGAAAAAGTCAAGATTTCCTAACTGTTAGGAAATACTCATTTCCTGCGCCTATAGACACAAACATTGCCTTTTTTCTCTTTGGAGAATAGCCAATTTTGAGAGGTCATGGCGTAGTAAAGGTCTCTATGAGCTGTGGGTAAAACCAGGGCCGATCCTAGGGTGTTGGCCGCCCGCGTGCAGAATCCTTATGTGCCGCCCCAGAGACAAAAAAATATACCTTTTTTTTGACATATATTTAAAAAACCTTCAATAGGCCTTCTTTTATTGTTAGGAAAAAACTGTACATATTAGATATAAGGAGGGGATAACCCCGTTACTTTTTCTGTGAATATTTTGGTGCTCCCTCTGCCCTCCGCAACTTTTCTGAAGATTTTTGTTGTCTTACACAATAAAAATGCAATTTATTTACACGCATATATATTTTCATACATATATTGTATTGTATTGTATTGTATTCGTGTACTAGATTATGACTCATGCACTAGATACATGATACATCCATTTCAACAAAATGAAGAATATGTAATAATACAGGAAAGAAACACGAACTAAATACTGAAAAAAAAAACAATCTTATATGTCACAAAAATTGTACTCCAGCAATCATTCTTTCAATGATGGCACGCCATCGCCTTTTCTCTCGATTATAAACATTTTGTTGTTCCGCATCAATAGTGAAATTCTTTTACAATCTCAATTTCAACTAGCCCCAAGATTCCACAGAATTTACATGTTCAAAGACAATTTCATGTTTACTTAGATCAGTATTTTCCAACCTGTGGGTCGCGACCCCCAAGGGAGTCGCAAAGCAAGTAGGGGGGTCGCAAGAGGTCGAGAGAACTTTAGTAAGATGTCTACAAGACTCAGGCATAGGTTGTGCTTGTTTCGGATTAATCAAATGACACAATTATTCTTTCATGGAACACACTCATTTCTGCGAAATACGAATCTCCGATTCTGGAGGCTAACAATCTATGGGGTCTTTTGTATTTCATTTTTGCGAAATTCAAGAAATACATATTCAAATACTCTATCCTCTATATGAAAATGTATCTATAGCAAGGAAGAAATATGATGTACCTTCTACATGAAAATGTATAGAAAGGGAGCAAAGTGTTGTTGTTCATTACAAAAAGTAACTAATTACTTATTGACAACTGGTAATTGACCGACGATTATAAACTGAACCTTCTTTATGAAAATGTATAGCGAGGGGGAATTATTGAATGTACCTTCTATATGAAAATATATAGCAAGGTAGCAAGGTGTTGTTGCGATTTACAACTGATTGATTAGCGACGATTTTGAATTACAACTGAATCATTACTGTTCGATTACTTTTATCTACTTTACTTTACTAACTGCTTGTCTCCGCAACAAAGGGTTTTGAAGAAAAGCTGGAAAATAAGAAGATTAATTTCTTCTGAATAAAAGTGGGAAAGATCAACAATTGATTGAGTGTCAACAAAATGCTCCCATTTGCCACTTTTGACTATAGTGGGAAAAACAACCTATTTCTTGAATCTACAGACCAATGAGAGAAACCTTGGACGATTTGGTATTCGATCCTGCCATGTGTTTACAAATGTAACTTGAACTACAGTAAAAATGTCACATACATATTTACGCGCTTATACGGAGAAACTGAATGAAGTTTCACCGAACCTGGTTATTGTCTCAAAAAACCAGACGAATTTCCCAAAATGGCCTAAATTATTGGGTTGAGAAATCTTTTCAATAGCTGACCATCAATCAGTCGAAAAAGGGTATTTTTAAATAAAGAACGAGAATTGTATCTAGAGGAATATGGAACAATATTGCAGTTCAAGGGTTCGATCCCATATGATTAAAATCATTTTATCTATACAACATTTTTGAAGGCGACAGCTATTTTCTGGTGGACAAAGGATATGGCATTCAATTCGTCCAGATGTTGGGAAGTGAGACGCAAATTTTTTTCATCATTTTCCATAAACAACCCCCCAAATCTTCAAACCAGGGGGATAACGAACTAGGGGATCTTCTGTATTTCATTCTTTCGGCATTCAAGATACACATATTTGAATATAATCGTGAAACACTCATTTCGTCGAGATATAAATTTTTTTCGTCATTTTTCATGAACAACCCTCCAAATCTCCAAACCTGAGGGCTAACCAACGATGGGGTTTATTGAATTTCATTCTTTTATTCAGGGAACACATATTCGAATATGATCGTGGAACAATGTCATTTCACCGAGATATGAATTTTTTTCATCATTTTTTATAACCAGCCCCCAAATCTCCAAACCGAGAGGCTAAGATTATAATTAATTTTCACACGGAAGAGACCGAAACCCAGAACGATTGCAACGAGAAATAAACACGAAACTATCGGCTATGACAGTAACTGCAAAAAGCATCATTACACACCATCATAATTGCACCCCAGTCGTTTTTCTTTTTACAACGACGCGATTTTATTCCAACATCTGGTAATTTTTACCAATACTAAACAATCCTATTCCGAGACCTCATCGATAACGATAATTGCTCTCAGATGGTATTTTTTTCGATCTTTGCATCACGTTCTTCTGGAGCAAGCATTCCTTTGTTCCTTTCTTTCGGTGAAGGAGAACAAGGAATATTTGATTTGACAAGATTGAAAAATTCAGTTTCATTTAATTTTTTTTGTCGACTCATTCAAAATTTGGATGATTACAGTAATAATCAATAATTGAAAACAGTTATCTCTTTAAGATTTGTTGAAAATAAAATTTTTCACAAACTGACTTATAAATGTGGCGGCCTGCAGCCGCCCCTTGGATTTGGCCGCCCGCGTGCGGGGCACGCGCTGCACACCTGCTAGGATCGGCCCTGGGTAAAACCATATACTTAAACTTCTATACCGCTAGCATTGTGCAAAAAATTGCGTAAAAATGGAGCCAAGACCTGGACATATAATGGCTTATACGCATGCGCCATGTTGCCCCTACCCTGCTTTGAACCCTACTCCAAGCTACTTCCCCTTATTCGCGCATGCGCAGTAGTCTCCATATGCCTATAGGTCGACTGCTTCAAGGAAAACCACAAGGATCAAATTATAGGTATAGAATTATTTGGGTGAAACGGCATTTCTTTTATGGTTGTATATAGATGCATAGAAACCCTTGTGAAATGACTCCAAACTAAAAATCGTGACCAAAAATTGTAGATCAAAAACGGCACTCTAAAATGTAGTACGGGCCCTACTTCGGAAATAATCCGCAATATTTCGCGTATGTGGCGCTACTGCGCCAATGGAAAATAGCGCGACCCCTTTCGAGAGAAATGAACACCATCAGGTATTCTACGATGGATCCATGGTTGTATGAAATTCAATAATATTCGAATTATTCGAAGCATGAAACAAATTCCGCAGTTGAATGAAAAACCATCATTTCCGCTCATTCTTATAAAGGGTGTCCCGATTTTTTATTCAGCAAGCTTTGGTCGTAGATTCCCGAGACGAAATAAGGGGCCCACAAATAGTAGGTATCCCCTTTTTTATCTCAAACTCATACAAATACTCCATTCACTTTTATAAAGTATCGCGGTTTGCCATAAAATTTTGACACATTTCACCGCGTATATTTTGAAAATGTTAGGTTATGGTCATTGCACTTGTCAGATGCGCCCACAACGTTGTCGTGTCTGCTAAAAAATCGTAGTAATTACGTATTTATCAAAAAGTTCATTCACTTTGGGAAATTAATGAATTTGAGAAAATATTATGTTGATTGAGAAGACATTTAAATACATTTTTGCACAACCTGAAATACTCCAGCATGGAAATGTAGTAGTTCAACGAAACCTGCGCCACAGTTAAATCTTCGAAGAACTAACTCCATTTGCGAAATTGAAAAAGAGTAAATAGAAAGTAGACTTGGCAATGTCGCTTGATTTTCACGAGTGCCAACCTGCGTCCGTTTTGAGTGAAAAAACTTGATGAACCTAAATCATGGCCAACCGCGATACTTTATAAAAGTGAATGGAGTATACATACACTCAAAAATAATAACGTTCAATAAGATTCAAACAACAAAATGAACTGATGGTCAAACATGAAACTAAAAACCAATCAAAAGTTTTCTTTAATTTCATTCTCAATTTAATCGAAAGAAAAATGTTCATTTCGATTCTGCTGCCACCTGGAGAACTCCAATAATGGAAAATGGATGCGACCTCCACGAACTGTTCGGAAGAAAATAGTCGAGAGTGTTTGTACCTACTGTTCTCATTTTTCAATTGAATAATTTCCATTGTGACATAATGGTAATATTTGCTTGTTTGACTGACCTCAAGAAAAATAAACCTATAAAAATTGTCACCTCCTGTGTGCAGATAAGTACGAAAAAAACAGAATTATCCTCATGCTTTATTCGCCGCAATTTTCCGCCTGATTAGCTTCAGATTCTTCAAACTCATTTTTCTCCAGAGGTAGACTGAAGGCGGCATCTTCAATGAACTTATCCGATTTAAAAGTCAATGCCTTCTGGTGACAGCTTGTGAAAGTTCCCCCTTCATAATGTGGATCGTCTACTTCTTGTCGGGTCCTTGGGCGCTCAAGTTCCCCCAGGAAATTTCGTCTCAAAAAGAATAGTTCGAGTATTCCCTTAGTTTGCAACTTTTGAAATTATGGTAATGATGAAGAGGGGAAGATTAAGCATTTTGTTGGATGTTATACTCGCCCTGTGATAGCGAGTAATACAGAGAATTTCATAATTCCCTCAGAGAGTTTCTTATGGAAGAGGTGAAAAAAATTTCAATCTTGCCGCTCCTCTATGTTTCAAACTAAATTTGAGAGTAACGAAGTAATTACAAGACCGCAATCTTCCCTTGAACACTCGGGGATAAAAAGAAATCGTGGTATGCCTTGAATTCGACCTAACAACATAATAGTATAGAATGGGTTTACTGCTCATGCAACATTTTCGGCTTTTTTCACATGGCGCGTTATCATGCTATCTGCTGACCAATCAGGTAGTTTCTTACTTTCACTCGATTTCCTGTAAAATTATTGTAGTTGACTTTCATGTTCGAGACAAACGTTTCCACCACTGGGCTAGGGGCACATGATTGATATGTTTCTATGTGTTTGTTCATTATACTATTTATACAGGGTGAGTCTTTGACTTGTACATATAATTTAAATGTAGATTCCTCTCATCAAACGAAACACTTTTTTCCTATAACATTTTTCAAAATTCGATTTTGTTTGGAAGATACAGGGTGTCGAAAATCCACGAAAAAACAATCTCTTGTTCATATATTCGGAACAGTTTTTTCGAATGAACTGAATTTTGGTTGATTGGTTACTCTATTCATGGTGCACGATCCTCAATCAAAACTTATTCGAAATTTCTCCTGGTATAAAAGTTACAGCGTAGCCCACTCATAAACCCACGAAAAAATAGAATAAAACTTTACAAAGATAAACGGTTCATATTTTCAAAAGAATCAATCATTTTAGAAAAAAAAAGTTTTTATATGTTTTTCCAATAAAACGCTTCGTTTTCGAGTTATTCCCGATTTTACCCGATAAAATTTGACGCAAAAATAAAAAATCATAAGAATAATCTGAATGCTTCTCTGGCTTTTCAATATCACAGAATGGCTCAAATTAATAAACTCTACAAGGTAACAAAGTTGTCAGAATGTTTATCAACTATGTCAAAACTAAAATGTGAATGGAATACAAAATTGGGATATCAATGATGAATATCTCATACAAAAACACTTATTGAATTGAAATTAATGCAAAATGAATAGGTACTTAACACTACACGATCTGTGGCGATGTTTCTATCTAAACAATATCCTCTTGGAATTTTATAAACTCGACACTACACTGTTATTATCACATTAATTCACTTTCACTGAAAATCTTTTCACATCAACTGTTCGCATTCTTCACTGTGAATAAACAAATAACCAATCGACAAATCTCCATCAAGCGGCTATACGCATGCTTCGTTCAACGACCACAGACCAACTGTTCGGTCTATGGAACAACGGTTTGTCTTGGGCAACGATATAGGCGACTGAAATCAAGATCGTAGCGCTCTATCGGTGAGAATCAGAACATTTTCAAAGAGGCACGAAAAGACACCATCAGACAAAACTAAACAAAACTAGTGCCTTTGCGTTAGTTCATCCGTTAATGATAGAGGACGTACTGCTTCCTTGTTCAAAGAGAAAATCAACTTAATCTGGCATCATCTTCTCAAACGTTCTATGATAGCTTTCAAAGAATATGGTTGGATAGGTTAGGTTAGGTCATTGACCTCGAATCCTATGACCTAATTCAATGGAGTTATGTTCGATAAGTCTTCACGCCAAAAGTGAAAGCTTCAAATAATTATTCTGAATTTTCAAAATTCGAATTATTAAATTAATTTCTCCATCTGGGGAATCCCTATTTGTGTACAAGAAGAACTTGTCAGCTGTGTAGCGCAGCATATGTCGCATATTTGTTTCGTTTCCATAATTCAGTTCTCTGATTGACTTGATAGTGAATAATTCTGCTTCCGATAATTGTTAATTCTGCTTCCTTTCGTGAATTCCGTCAGCTTCATTCCATATTCGTTTGTCGAGCTCGATCAATCTTTTTGGAATAGGAGTCATCGACAGGATCCTGTTTGCTGATATATAGGTAACTATATTTCTATTCTGTTATTTTTGAGTGCATTTATCCTTTCATTTGTGTTGGGTTTCAATTAATTTCATATATATTATACAGTCCACTAGCTCTATCTTTTTCTCACTCAGAAAATTATATTTCGAAAGTTGAATTCAAATTATTGAACCACAATTCAGTTGGTTAACTGAAATTCTACCCAACAATTAGTGTAAAAACCCCCTTTTTGAGACGCTTGCTGGACGATTATGTAAACCATAAATTTCACGAAGTGCTCTATAAGTTTGGCGAATAGAACACTGATTCCGGAAAGAAATTTGCGGCGTGAGTTATCCCTATAGAAAATTCTATCACTCTAAAAAAAACACCCGATATGTTTTACCAACCAAACGCCATGTTAAATTATAAATTCAATGTTTTCAAAGAACGGAAAGTTTACTTATTTTCATTCCTCGAAATATTCACTGTGACAAACAACGTCAATAAAGAACAACAAATGATAATTCACAACGAAAGAAAACGGGGAGATATTTTCCTTCAGTATTTCCTTTTAGGTGTGGAAAGTGAGCTCGAAAGCATATTATTCAAAAACAAAACCCAACTTCATTACTCGAACAGGGCAAGAGCGGAAATGATAAAATCGGTTAAAAAGTTTTCATCATAATCCCAATATCCGTTACAGGGTTTTAGTTTCGGAGCCGCTTCCTACCTATTCTTTCGCTGATTCTCGGTAATCCGATTGACTGCGCCTATCTTTACCAGGCAGCTGTCTTGAGAAGCATGGAGGCCTCCTTTCTGCCTTCTTGGAGGATGATTATACCCAGACGTTTTCTGGTGAACTTTTTAATCTTTATCTGAAGATCCCATTACGCATTCAAATCACTAACTGATAATCGCGGACGGATTCAAGAGAATTTTTCAATTTTCCCAATCCTGGATTTTCCGACGCGAGACACTGTGTATTGCATAATTCATTGACGTCGTTGTCAGGAAAGCGATGTTGAGTTTTTCCTTGTTGTCTGAGAAATAATTCAATGGACTATCATCACTTTTTTTGGAATCATAGCATACCTAAATAACAAAATCATTAGCATTGAAATAATTGATTCATCAGAAAACAGTTGCAGTATTCCACATGATGGAGTGATATTTGCAAATATTATCCCTTAATGATATGAACTTCAATGAGACCCATAAAGACGTATGTTGCGTCTCACTAGGCAACATCTGGACGAAATAAATTCCATATCCTTTGTCCACAAGAAATGAGGTGTCTCCTTTGAAAAGATTGTATAGAGAAATTGATTTCAACAATATGGGATCGATCACTTATACTGCAATATTTGTTCCATATGCCTTCATTTACAATTCTCGTTCTTTGTTTGAAATTACCTTTGGACTGATTTATGAGTCATCTATTGAAAAAGTTCTCAACCCAAGAATTTAGGTCAAGTTTGGGCGATTCATCTGGTTTTTTGAGACAATAGCCATGTTCTGTGAACCTCCATTCAGTTCCTCAGTATAAGCTCATAAAATTAAATATATGGTGACACATTTATTGCAGAACAAGTTGCATTAGGGAACGCATGCCAGACATACCCCAATTCCAAGATTTTTTCATTGGTTTGTAGATTCAAGAAATGGGTGGTTTTTCCCACTATAGTCAAAAAAGGTAAATGAAAGCACTTTGTAGGCGTTTTTCGATTCTGACACCCCATCAATTGTTGATCTTTCCCTCTTTTACTCAGAAGAAATGAACCTCTCTTATTCTCCAGCTTGTCTAATCAGTTCTTCATCAGTTGTTAATCAAAATCGTCGCTCAATTATCAGTTGTCGAAAAGTAATTCATGAGTTCTTAATCAGTTCTCCATCAGTTGTGAAGTAATTCGTCAGTACTTAGTCGTTAATTGATACTCAGTACTTTGTTTGTCAGCTGTTAATCAATTATCGTTAGTCAACTATTCATAGATTAGAACTGGTCAATTTGCTCCCTTGCTAAAAATTTCTTAATTCTTCCTTGCAATACATTTTCATATAGAAGGTAGAGTTTATAATTCTATACATAATTCTTGTATAATTATTTCGTGCTTGTTATCTAAGTAGAGGTAACAAGAAAAGTCACTTCGCTTCCTTAATTCCTATACATTTTCATATATAGAAGGTTCATTTCAAAATTCTTCCCTGCTATACATCCTCATATAGAAGGTATAGTTTATAATTCTTTACATATTACTTGTATAATTATTTCGTGCTTGTAATCAATGTTGAGGTAACAAGAAAATATAGTTTGTTGTTTGTTGAGAGTGCGTTCAAATTTCACCACTTCCTCATCCACTTTGTAGTTGTTATATAAGTACAGATAACAACTTATCGCAATGATCATCACTATCACCATAGAGTGCTTACAGTTAAGAATACCCCCTACATCAGTTGTGTAGTCACAACAATCTCAATCATCGAGATTAACGAGGATCATCAGCATCCTACCAACTAGAAGCAGTACAAGAAAACCATTATCCTGATGAAACAATCAGGGTACTAATCAAGGTAAGAAACAACGTATTAAAAAACATCACACCTAATTTCACATCCTCGCACAGTTTATTAGCAGCTGCTTTTTTAATCGGCCACCCGATTATTGGAAATATTGGAATGTTATCTTTTATGAGTGGAAATGCCCAATGTATGATGCAATAGACTTATCAATTACTTTTCGACCAAATGGCCAACAAAATCAATTCCATATCATGGAAATGATCTTTTTCTTCCGTATATTCAAAGAATGAAGGAAAACTTCCAACGTTTATACGATGAAATTGTAGCTATCGATCTCTTCGAACAAAAAGTCGAATGCATTTGGTGAAAAATTTAAGGCGCATATCTCACACATTACTCGTGGATGTGGTAGAGCGGAATTTGCAATTCATATGACTTTTCGGATAATAGTTTTGCGAGTTAGACAGACGAAGTTTATAATAAGCGAACCCATCCACCATTATTCAATTCGAATCTCCTACATTATGCATATCTTTCGGGAAATCACATTCCAATTCCCCAGAGTTGATTGAAAACTATTCAGCAACAGTAGGGTTTTGAATACCCTATGCTTCAGAAACATAGAGTGCTATAAAATGTTCTACATCTCATTACTCAGGATCGATATGATTTTTAGATCTTGAGTTTAGTAAAGTTGATGAATAAAAATTTGCCAAGAATTCTGAACATGTATGACAAAAATTAGCAAAAATCGCAATATTTTTGTTTTTTGCTTTCAGGCAAAATTTCGACAATCATTTGGGTGTCTTCTGTTCAAAAAGAATCATCTCGAACCAACATCGTATACTAGATTTATAATCCATTGGCAATGAAGTGTCAGAAGTTTTTTGAATTTGCTCTGTCTTTTTTGCTGGTTTTTCGCTAAAAACAACCACTCTAACTATGGGAGATGATCCCCCAACATAAGGGGCCTGTAGCGTTCCTCGAACACCAGAAGAACAGAAGAATCATCACTTGGAAGATCGGACCTGATCGAAAGATCCTCCCGATCCATAAGAGAGTTAGGACTTTGTGAAAAGGTTTTTTAGCAGGTGAAGTATTTTTTTTTACTGCTTCTTTCTCGTTTTTCTTCTTTTTTTCCTGTTACAGATATAATTTCAAGACATTTGCATCCAGTTCAATGAAAAGGCATGTTTTCAAGCACAAGGAGCTCTGTAACATGGATAGCAGCATATTTTTTTGAACAAATTCAGTATCACCACACATACACGGGGAGACAGAGTTTTTTCAGAGGTTTTTATCTGTTCTCGTGTATCATACTCAGACTTGTATGGTACCCCGTTTACATTCCCTCTGCTAACACCTAGATTTGGAGCGGGAAACAGATTATATTCTTTTATATAATCTGTTCCTTGTCGGCATTTCTACACACGAGCCATATGCCATGTATTGTTCGATTCAAGAAAACAGTATGTAATTCTCTCTTTCAAAAGAATATATATATATTCATCAACATTCTCACTATTATTTTCCTACTCGAATAAACGTGATAAACTCTTTCTTTGAAATCCCATATTCATGGAAAACTTCTTCCACTGATATCTACTGAATATTTCTCCTCCGTAAAATAAAAGGGCGAACATGGGACATCATAAGTAATGGGGCAATCCGAGACCTAAACGATAGGCCCTTAAAAAAAGCAAATGTAGGGGAACGTTCTCAGGGTTTGATGACAGTTTGAAAATGCATTCTCTTTATAACAAATCCGTCCATCCCAGAGCAAGCATCCAGCCATCAAATACGTAAAATGGTGATTTCTCTGCGCCATACATGCTTTCGAACAAATCGAACGTTTTTCAAGTTTGAATACAAACTTGCTGTCGTATAAAGCTGTTCGGTGAATGGGGACGGAAAGATTTTTTCTTGATGTATCGAACATTCGTTTCCTTCAATATATACTTTCATTTCAGTTTAGTGCGGAATGCAGAGTGGTGAAACGCAATTTCAGATATTGCAAGAATTGTTTTTAGGTTGAGATATTGAAATATTCCAACCCAGCATTTGTATAAACGGTTGAGCCTCCGTCAATACGCAGGCACGAATGATTGACTCGATCAAGTTGGTGGATGTTCAATAAAACATATTGAAGAAATGTTCTCATCTTCATGTGGACACAATTCTGCACCTTTTCAGCTATTTATTTATTATTATGCTCCAAGGCATGAGGATATTCTGAACTGAATAGTAAAGCACTGCCTTGGAGCGAAATAACGATATTGTTCATCTTTGAAAATTTTTTCTAGGAAAACTGGACATGTCCAAAAAAAAATAAAAACCCTTCAGTAATGCAAACTTATAGTAGAATCTAAAGCAGGTAGCGAATTTTTGAAAACGGAATGTACAGGGTGTTTTTTAAACCTGCAAATTTAATCTGAACTTACCATAATTCATGCCCTGTATTTTTGAATAAGTGTTGAAATTAATGGAAGTAAACAATCATACAGGGTGGGCTTTTCAAAACGAAACAGACGAGATAACGGGCGGAATAAATTTATTTCGAAAAAATGCTCGGACACGTCGATTTTTGTTTCGAGGGGGACAACTTTTAAGGTCAAATTCACAACTATATCGCTTCAACCCTTAGTGTTAGAACACCAACCCCTAAATTTTGAATAGGAAAGATATGGTGAGTGATACCTCATTTGAAAGGTCCTTTTATCCTGAATTCAGGATATTGATTTTTTCTTCATTTGATTCATTGATTCTTGAGATATTGACATTTGAAGTTGCAACAAAGATGGTATTATCGTCAAGAAAGCTGTCTGAATCAATCGAATTTATTATTCATTCATTCTGTAGATTTGATGAAACTCCATAACTGCCATACACCAGACATCAAAATACAAAGATAAAATTTTAACAATGAATAATTAGTCAAATAATTGATGAATTCACATAGCATGGTTAGCGGAATGAATGGTACTGTAGGAAATTCAAAATTGAATATCTCGAAAACGAATGCGTTAAATGAGAAAAAAATTATTACGCTGAATTCATGATAAAAATGCCTTTCAAATGAGGCATCACTCACCCTATCTTTCCTATTCAAAATTTAGGGGTTGGTGTTCTAACACTAAGGGTTGAAGCGGTATAGTTGTGAATTTGACCTTAAGAGTTGTCCCCCTCGAAACAAAAATCGACGTGTCCGAGCATTTTTTCGAAATAAATTTATTCCGCCCGTTATCTCGTCTGTTTCGTTTTGAAAAGCCCACCCTGTATTGTTCTACACTGAAAATTCCAACAATATTGATCGAGCCATACCAAAGTTAAAAATGAAAGAAAAATCGGTCGAATCGGACAAATCACTCTGCAGACTCTCAATAAAGGCCCCCAACCATAATACAAAGTACAAACATTGTTTCGAAACTGGCTCGACTAGTGTAAACTTCTCCTAAAATCTGACGGTCTCCTCCGGAATCACCCTGTATACTACCATCATTGTACTTTAACTGAAAATGAACATATATATTTTGTTAGTTCCTTATGGATCTCATATTTTTAGGTTATAATAATAATGTTTAAGTTGAAAACCTTTACCTCTGGTGTATGTAAGGTGAGAATAAATAAATAAATAAATATATATGTTCGAAGCATGTCTTAAATAGATATTCGATTTAAATTTGTCTGGAGACGACTTTGTGTTTCTTATATTCTTAATTCTTAATAATTAATAATTATCTAAATATTGATTGGAAATAACCAACGTCGAGAATAATATCACGAACTACAATTCAAATAACATTTGAGTGGCACTATTGAGAGTTTTCTTGGAAGCGACATCGCTCGCTATAGGACATGAAAGTACGAGTACGTTTAGCTAAAATATATCCTCTTCAGACACTTCCACTAATGGAAGCCGCCATTCAAAGCTGTTTATGTATAGACGTCAATCAAAAGTTAAGCATAGCGGTATGTGAGAGGAGGTGGCATTTTTCAAGGAAAAATCGGAATTATAGCGACAAGAGAACGTTAAATTCTTTTATGGTTTTCAGCGTGGATCATCTTATTCTGAGAATAATTTCAGGAAAGTTTCTGAATAGTTAAAGTGGATTTTTTTCTCAGTATTTTAATAATTCTTTTTCTCTACAAGCCGAATTATAATACATGGATGGCTATTGTGAGATTAACATCTTAACTCAAAATTGCTGGATGACGACATGTTTTTGACATCATCGGTCCAATCGTCTTAAGATTCCTATAGAAAAAATAGAACATCCTTTTTCTACAGTTCCATTATTCACCTATCAATTTGGTCTGAAAAGCCATTTGATTTCACGTCAGTGCTTTTAGTGATAATTTCTTTTATGATGAATAGAAGAATTTCAATTCCGTCGAAAAATTTGCGGAGAGTCACCTTGTAAACATCCAATGAACTTTGGATCCACGCCACTGAATCATTGAATGTGCACATTTATCCTTGTTGCTCTCTTGAATCACATCGAAATATATTTGAAGTTATATCCTCGGAATGGAAAAAATGAAACAAGCCTATATTTGCATGAAATTTATTCACATTTATATCGTACTTAATACCCTATCTGCTTGTTACACCCACTGCGAAATCATGTACAGGGTTACCCAAATTGCTTGATTTTGGCTGTTTTCACCTATCTTGTCTAAACTCTAGGAGTACCAGAAACAGCCAAAATCAAGCAATTTGGGTTACCCTGTTTACTGTACAGGGTGGGTAAAGTTGGGCACTCTTGAATGGAAAGTCAATTTTTATGGCAAAATCGATGGTGAAAACAACATATCGATATCAGAGTTAAAGGGTATTTCCTGCAAATGAGCATTCTAGATATTATGTTGCTATAAGTATTTTTCTGTCGAAAATTCTTCTTTTCTCTGAAAATATTTCTGAGGCACCTTCCATGTAGAATTCAATGGTGTCGACACTTTTTTCTAGCATCTTCAGTCATGAACAAAATACTTTTTCAAATGGGACGCTTCATATTTTTCAGTACCTACATTTCAGTAGATCTAAAAATTAACATTCCAAAAATATACCACACTTGCTATTTCGCTAAAATCGTATTTGTAATACAGAAATTTGAAGTTCTGACGAGAACCTATAGACATTGAAGCGCCTACTTCGAATGAGTAGGCTCTGGATGATATGGTGAAAAATAAAATATCAATGTTCACTGCAGTATAATTGTAAATGTAATCGTATTCTTACCTAGAGAGCTGGGACATTTCTTAAATCAACTGAACGCGAAATATTAAATATCGTTTATTTCTGAAAAGGCAATTTCAAACTCTATTGAAATATGCAAAAATGATTAGGAAGTCCCATTTGAAACCATATTTTCACATAAATAATTAATAATGTGTAAGGTTCAAGGTGAAAATACTGATACCAGTCTACGTCAAAAAATACTTCGGCAATGTTTTTTACAAAAATGAGGAAGTTTCGGCAGAAAAAAAATTTCAGAAACACACTTTCGATAAACACCCATAGCTGTGAAGCAATGATTGATATCGATATACGGTTTTCTTCGTTGAGTTTGCCATAACAATTGACGTCTAGCCTGCAGGCACCGACATCAGTTTTCATCTATCTAGCTTGTAAAATTTCAAAAGTGTCCAATCGGGCCTGGTCTTAGACCTCACCATATGGTCTAAGGGCCTGGTACTCCGTACCTACTGATTCTATTTGAAGAAACATTCCTGTCGTCACTGAAGAGACAAGGATCACTCCGTATTTTTACTAAAATATTTTCGTATCGCATTTTTTTAATAAAAATCGATCTGGTTCAATCAATTCATTAACTGTATAATCTCGAAGAAGCCGTGAAGAACAGCTCGATGCATTCGAAGTGAAGCATCCACTTAAAAGTACCTAGTTATCCCTGACTGAAGCCTCTCCACATCATTTTTCCGAGGAGTCAATATTTTTCATATATCAAAATATTTGAAGTGTGCAATATGCGAAGATGTAACGAGGAAAGCACTTTTAAGTATGATAAACCAAGATCGAAATCATGAATAAACTGAATAAAAGCGATTATTTAAAAAACGGAATATGGAGCGCGAGACACTTCTAATCAGTAAAACAGAATAAAGGCCCAAACACACCGCTTTCCTTCCAAGAAATCACCTTTCCATTCTTCCCCATATCCCGCGAAAAACCAATCTGCATACTCGAAGACCCTTAGCGTATAATCCGCCCGACTGCATTGAACGTAACGGGAATATGCTGCACGGCCCATTCACTCCACCTTCCCGGATATTTTCCAGATAAAAGTGGAGAGAGCGAACACTGGAGTTTTTCACGTTCAAAAAGCCAAACACCGAAGTCTTATGAATAGATAAAAAGCCCCACAAACTTCAGCGATTCCTCGGTCACCATATCTTGGGGGATGGATGAAGGGGGGCTGAGTTATCGGTTGGGTCGGGCGGCGGAATGCGGTATAGTTTTTATATCGATAACAGTCGTGATACTCCTTTGTCATTCCGGGAACGTATAAGCGTTTTCCCACACTTTGTCTCGAATGAAATTTTTAATGCGCCACCTCCGGCGAATATTATCTGTAGCCGTACACACTCTCGCAGGGGATGAAGTTTGAGGTAAAAAAGGGGGAAATACACAATAGATCACTCCAGATGAGGCAAACTTTGAATTCCCAACGGTTGAACTAACTTTCCACCTTTATCAGAACATGCGTTGTTTCGTGATTCGCCACGGAATTTAATAGACTTATTGGGGCTCGAATTTTTTTGATAAGCCGGATCAATTCGCAGATTCTAAAAATGGTGGAAGGTATCTCCGAACATAAAAATGGTACAAGTCCCATGGAATCCACATGAGAAACTTAATTCGCGTATATACGTAATAATAATAATAATATATACTTTATTTCCACAAGAATGACTATCCGTAGCCAGAGTGGATAGTACATCTAACTGGCGCCAGTTGGTGTACAAACGATACAAGTCAAAAACTGACGAGTATATATTCTGTGTGGAAGAAGAGAAAACCCCTGTTCACCTGCTATAAAACACCTCGCCATTGCAAGCCTATGCGAGGAATGCCTTGGACAAAAGAATTATAGGAGGAACAGGGATTTAGCCTTCTTGAAACCCTCTCAGATACTAGAGTTCATTGGAGCTCTGGAGCTGGAAGGCAAGCTGTAGATAGAGCAGTTGCAAAACAGCTCTGATACGAGCCACAATAGACTTTGAGGTCGAAGCGAAATGTAAAGCCCTTACCAAACTAGGGGGTTTTCCAATAAGAGGTGTTATTTTGACGTTCAATGAAAAATGCAATTTCTTCAAATAAATGATCGGATGCTTATTTCATTATAAAGAGGAAGGTATACCGTTAACGATGAAAAATAACATATGCCGAATGACCACCACGTGCACGCCTACAAGACCATACAGCCAAATGGAATAAATTCGATAACGAATAAAATGAGGGCGTGTTGGAAAAAACGCTCGGACACGTCGATTTGTAATTTTAAATGCGCATCTATGTCAAGGAAATGAAATTATATAGGGTGTTCCATGCGACCGTTGCCAATACCAACTTTCTTATTTCGTATGCAACCCCCTGTATATTATTTATTTTTTTGATTCTTCAGAAAATTCTAGACATAATTCATGTACAATGTCCTATACCTATCGTCAACTTTTTCGGAAATATTAAGTGTTTTCAGATTTTTTACAAAAATTAACATTTTAAATGAAAATTATTTTATTTCACAACTTCGATACATTACACTCAATAGTTACTTATTTCCCATTTACCTCTTGATATGAAGAAAGTAAGCAGAAACCATTACTGAGAAGATATTAATAAAAAATCAATTCTACACCAGATTAGCATCAAGACGTTCGCGGCGAGCATTTTGAACATTTCCTACATTGACATTAATGTTTTTTTTTGTTTTTTTTATAATTAAGAAATAATCAGTATTAGGTTTTAAGTGTAATGTACCGAATTTGTGGAATAAAATAATTTTTATTTAAAACGTTGATTTTTGCAATAAATCTGAAAACACTTCCGAAATAGTTAAAGATAGGTATAGGACATTGAACATGAATTGTGTCTAGAATTCTTTGAAGAATCTAAAAAATGAATAATATACGGGGGGTTGCATTTGAAATAAGAAAGTTGGTATTGGCCACGGTCACATGGAACACCCTATATAATACTATTTTCTTGAAGAATATGCGCATTTAAAATTACAAATCGACATGTCCGAGCGTTTCTCCCAACACGCCCTCATTTATTCGTTATTGAATTTATTCCATTTGGCTGTTACAGTCTGCATCCTTCCCATGAAATTTTCCATAACCAAAGGAAGAAGTCGCATGGTGTTGAATCACAAGATCACGATGGCCAATTGTGATTACCTCTTCGAGAGATAACATGATCCGGAAACTTTTCCCGTAAAATATCAATGGTTTCGTGGCTCGTGTGGCACGCAGCGCCGTCTTGTTGGAAGTAAAATTTAGTCCAAATCAATACCATCCAATTCCGGCCATAAAAAATTTTTAATCATCACTAGATAGCGCAATCCATTCACCGTAACTGTTGCTCCAGCCTCATTCTCGAAAAAGTAAGATCCAATGACCCCACCGGAGCATATAAACCGCCCCAAAACAATCACACGTTGAGGATAGAAAGGCTTTTCAACAATAACTCTTGAGTTATCCGAGCCCCAGATGCGACAATTTTGCTTGTTGACGAGGCCACCGAGATGGAAATGGGTCTCATCACTAAAGATGATTTTGTGATGGAATTCCGGATCATTTTCATGCATTTCAAGGACCCAATCAGCAAAGGCACGACGTTGTTGATGATCGGCCAGCTTCAGTTCTTGTGTGAACTGGACTTTATAAGCCTTAGGACCCAAATCTTTAGAAAAACACGTTTGAGGAATGCCAAAGAACGACGAGGAATGACCTGGGTTCTCTTCAACACTTTCGGCTACAGCGGCAATATTATCGGCTGTTCATGAGCGACGTAGACGGGTTTTATTCTTCACATCACTAACGTGCTCATATTTTTCCTCCGATTCCTGTATTGCGGTTCGACAAGTTCGACAAGGTGCTTCACAAAGACCCGAAAATGTACGAGTTTTACGAACCGTCTCTGCCAAATTTTCACCATTTTTATCGTGGATTTCAATAACTTCAATGCGTTGTTGAAGCGTGTATCGCTCCATTTTCATTAATGGCGTGGTTTCTACTTAAAATGTCAAAAAAGGACAGCTTCAAAAGTGACATTTACCGCAATAGAGGGCTATTCAAAATGACAACTATTATTGGAAAACCCTTCATAAGAAAGATTCATTTTTTGAAGTTTAATCAAATGAAACTGAAAAAAAGTACAACAGTTACAAAAGCAAAACATCAGTTTGTGCAATTGCTATAGTCAAGTCTTCTATTTATTGGTCTTATTAGTTGAATTACACTATGAAATAACGAAAACATTATTCGTGATATTTTTCAGGAAAACACTGATTCTGGCCTGCTTTAAACGATTGAAAACAACCACATCGAATCCAATATCCCGCCATATCAGCCAAAATAACGACTTCATCATCGGTAATGAACCCACATAGGACCGAATCGGTCCGATTTGACTCGTACAAAAAGACTGGAGGCTATTTTTCCACCGGACCGGCTCGCCATTGTTCCCTATTCCTTTGTAATCGAGTAAAGTGCAAAACAGTTCGGTACAGATCATTACGTTTGATAAATTAGAAGATGCTCGCGTGGTCCTATGGGATAGGACGCAGCGGCAATCCTGTTCGTTCATCAGTTGATGGACCCTGGAGGATATGTTCCACGGATCATTCACCTTCTCTTGCGGAAAATTCAACGTAATACAGTCGACTACGGATAGGGAGGAATATCGGAAAATAGGCGTTTCTTGAGGTGGATGGGGCATTGATATAATTCGAATTCGCTTGGAAAGAAACGCATCAAGTTGGTTGGTAACTTTCGGATGATTGTCTAGGGTCGCTTGGTGAAGTTATTATTTTGTGACTGCCTAATGTGCAACAAAACAGCGTTTTGAGATGATATACAGGGTGTTTCACCATAAACTGGACAAACATATATAGCCGTGTAGACGACACCGGGGAAGTCATTTTTGCCTCATGACATATACCCCGTTTTCGACGCATAAGCGAGATACAGGGTGTTTAATGTCAACTTTCAGCAATATTCTGATAACTGTGGTGAGTCATGTGCGACATTTGAAATAACGGTTACTGGTCACATCTTAGTATTTTTTTAGGGCTCAATTCAATTGTGGTTTAGAATTCTGAAAAAAAAAATCTCGTTCTCGATTTTCTTAGATTTTCCGAGAAAAATTTCGTTCAAAATTCGAACTCAACTTTTTTTTTACATGTCTCCAGGTTGAACTATCTTTCATTCTGAATACTGAAGTGAAAACAGAATGAAATAATATCTATTGGTTTTCTTTTTGTAGCCTTTCCAAAGTTACGCTCGGGGAACTTTCATAAATTTTCTTCAAAAATTATTAAAAAATTTGTAACTGGAAGCCGTACGAAGGCCAAAACTGTGCTAATGGGCTGCCAGAATGACCTGGACAGAAATATGAATTTATAAACCAAAAATTTTTTTTTCAAAAAACATTGCTAGGATTCGAACTCTCTACGAGTATGAATTGGGTTTATTCTAATCTTATAAATTTCCGTTACCAAAGCGACGCAAGTGAATCGAAAGTGGAGAGTTCGATTCCCACCGAAGTTTTTTTAAAAAAAATTTTTTGGTTTATAAATTCATATTTCTGTCCGGGTCATTCTGGCAGCCCATTAGCCCAATTTCGGTCTTCGTACCAGTTTTTTAAATAAAAATTATGAAAGCGTTCTGAGGGTAATCTTTGGAAGGCTACAAAATGAAAACTAGTGGATATTTTTTTATTCATAATACAATATGTGCGCCACAATGAATTATTTATGTTCATTCTCAATAAAATCCCGACTTTTCTGATTATCTATAATCATGAACAGATATCACTCTGGAAGCCGAAACCAACGCATTCACCAATTTGCAACTAACACTAAGAATTATAAGTTTTTCTTAAATGATTATTGTACAATTACCAATGTAGTGCACTCAGATGAATCTGCTCTGAAAAGTTGAATATTAATCCTTCAAAATTCTATGTTTATGCATATCCAACATGAACATTATTCACATAATTCACATGTATATTTTTCCACCATTTCCCAATTGTATTTTTTTATAATCATTTGAAGGATGAAGGTGTCGGAAATCTTTGAAAGAATTTCTTATGGTTATAAACTATTCCCAAGGAGAATCAAAACAGATATATATTTTGAGGATATTGGCTGTGAACTAAGGGAAATCAAAAATGATATATTTTCTGGATATGATTTTTTTTCACTTTTCATTATTGTTACGAAATATCCAGTTTCCAACATTTTGAGTCCGATAGAATTTTCTCATCATATTATCTCATTTTAATCGACAACAAAAATTTATTACCGATTTCAAAAAGGACTCAGAAACTGTGGCGCGTACATACCTGCAACCTTCTTGAAACTCATATTAGGGATAATCACTAACAAGATTAAATACGGGGTGTAACACTGAAAAGGAATTTGGTCTTTTCTAGTAAGAATATGATAGATGATTACCAATTTCAAAGAGAGCATAAGGTAGTATGGTAATTTGTTCACACAGATGATACAGGTGTCCTGCATAATTCAGTCTGAGGAATGCTCAAATCGGGCCTCGCCAAATTCCATAAAATGGTATGAATTTTGCTCCGATTTCTGCCTCTTAATCCCAAGTTTTCCAGAAGTTATTATCGTGTATGCAACAATGATAAATTTATAGATTTGTTAGATCAAACAATTCAGGATACTCATCTCGTTTTTCTTGAATAAAATATACTGCCCCACAAGAGTTAGGGATATCGTATTCAATCGTTTTCAAAAGTATGTAATCTTGTAAATTACAACTTGAATCGATCCAATAAAATCAGTATGAGACATTTCGTCAATCTGGTCGCCTTTTTTCTGAAGTTTCGTTCTTTGCATATGCTTCATGAATGTTCTTATTTTGAAATGAAGTCAGTTTATCAACGGCTTCGATTCGAAACTAGTTTTCTGAAAATGCGTAAATTAACAAACTCTGAGGCTAATAGGGCTATCGGAATGCTACAGGGTGGCCTAACTCAGGTTGTTGTAGCGGAAAGGCTCCAAGTCAGCCAAAGTGTGATATCTCGAATAGGTTCAGGGAGACAGGTTCCGTGTTGGAAAGACCAAGGCTTGGTGGGCAACGAAAAACAGGATCGTTTCATCACCGTTTCGGCGAGAAGAAACCCTACATCTACGTGTAGAATGCTACGGAATATTCTTCAAGATGCAGATAGGGTCCAAGTTTCCATCGAAACCATCAGACGACGTTTGAGAGAGGTGAATCTAGGTTGTAGACGTCCATTAAGAAAAATTCCATTAACACGTGACCATAAGTTTCAAAGACTGGAATGGGCAAGACAACATATCAATTGGAACGATCAATGCTGTGGTGTCCTTTTCACTGATGAATCCAGATATGGACGATTTTCAGATTCTCGAAGAATAAGGGTGAGGACAATCCCACGCATACCCCGTAATCGTCGCTATGTCCAAGAAGTCCATCCATTCCGAGGGGGTAGTGTTATGATATGGGCCGGGATATGTTTCAACGGGCGCACAGATCTACACATTTGTCCTGGGAATATGACCGCCTTACACTCTAGGGAGCATGTCATTGGCAATGTTGCGCCAAATTTTCACGATGCTTTTGGTGAAACTTTTCAATTTCTAGACGATAACGCTAGACCGCACCGTGCAGGCATAGTTGAGATTGCGCGCGAGGAGCTTAGTATTCCACATTCACCAATACCTCCGCACTCACCAGATTTGAATTGCATAGAACATGCATGGGATATGCTCCAAGGAAGATTAGATAATCATCAACCTACCCCAGAATCCTTAAAATGATCTGAGAGAGCTTCTTCCCCGTTTATGGAACCAAATTCCTCAAGAAATGTTCAACAACCTCGTGTGTAGTATGCAAAGAAGATGTCAAGCTGTTATTGATGCCCGTGGAGGCCATACATTGTATTGATAGTCTTAAAATGCTTGAATTCTCTGGGGATAAAATTTCGTTATTTTACTCGATTTTTGTTAACCACCCTGTATACGCTGCAGACCTACAGGCTAAAATTAATTTGCGACTTGAAATCATATTAATATGAATTTTCATCACAAATATCTTATTTTAATTATATTTTTTTGCAATTTAAGTAAATATCCCTAACTCATGTGGAGCAGTTTATTTCCATCCTGCTTTGTCTCTTCGAAATTGGTAATCATCTTATACGCCTGGTAAAACGAATGATCATATCTCAAAAAGCTAATGTATTTCATTGAATGTGTTTGAGAGGACTGTGTAAGTGAGAAAACGTTCTTTATAAACCGTAAATTCCCAAATTCAATATGATTTAATGGTGCTCCGTCTCGATCCTCGAAAGTTGCAGGTCTATTAACTCAACGCAGAATACAATTTGTTTCAGTTGCCCTGAACATACACAAGTGAACCTCTTTGAACATGCAAAGTGTAATGAAGTTCGGATATTACCGAAGGCCTATCGAGCACCAAAAAGATCGTTCTCTCGCATCAATAATGCTCCGACAACATAACCAATTCACAAACGCAATTTGCCAGAGCCATTGACAGCGTAAACTTGCTCAGAATGCAGGTGAAGCTCGCACACTTCCATGATTATTTAATAGGATCCTCCTCGGAACACGAGATGGAAATGTTGAGTTTATTTCCCGATACACCTCATATTGCCTCGCTATTTCCCAGGTGAGGTATTCTGGAGCAGCAGGAAAACAATGTTTCCACGCCAATCTACATAGTATATGGTCATGTCGTTTTGTTAGGGCAACTTTGTGCACGATACGAAAAAGGGCGGAAGAATATTTCGAAAACATACCAGACGACATTATTGATGAGTCCCTGCGTGAATTATAAAGATGGGGAATTCGGATTGATTTCGAAAGTGATCGCTTACCAGGAAGTTTATTCGATATCCCACGATATTGTTGTTCAATGAAGGATACAGGGAAAATATCTTGGTTCGCGAAATTCTGTCAGAAATAATTCCAACCGCACACGCCATTCCCAAACCATTGGTCTGAACGTTCTTTATTAGGATACCTCACCCATAAAAGTGAAAGCATTAAAGCATTGGTAAAAACAAGATACGCCTTTACCTGATTCATACAGGAAATGTATCACCTCCGCCATAGTTGAGCGATTTAATGCAAGAGGGCCTCAGAATTATCGAGTAATGGTGCTACACATTAACGCAACCAAGACCACAAAATCCTGGAAAAGAAAACTTCCGGCTATGAGATTCCTCTCTGAAAGGAGACATTATAAAGTGGGAGTATGAAGACAAATATCTGGGAATAATCCTAGATAACAAGCCTCTGTGGAACAAGCATTTTTGAGGTAAGTGTTTTAAGTAACAAAGTCCTCGATGGCGTTCGGAAGTCTGGCTGGTAAGACTTAAGGATGAACCCAAAACTACTGCGGTGGATGTACGTCATGATTGTGAGACCGATATTTGCTCAAGGTGCACTAGTCTGGTAGAAGTGCCCTCGACAGAATAAAGATGTAAGACTTTGTTTGTGCTCAACTCAGGCATTAGAGATCATTATACGAGGATGTATCGATATCTAGTTAGCCCAGACCAGTTCCATGCATAAACAAAATATTGCGATACCATATCAACGAACAATAACTTATTAGAAGTGTCAGTGAAGAGTTCGACGTCGAAAAAGTAAACCAGATAGCTACACAATAAATTATAAAAAAAAGATGTCCACTGAAATTGTAAAAATCGAAAAATTGCAGTATCGGGCCATCATCAAGTACCCGTATTTAGAAGGGTTAAGAGGTAAGAAGATTCACGAATATATGCTTAATACCCTTGGTGATCAATGTCCTTCGTATGCGACCGTGAAAAATTGGACTGCAAGCTTCAAAAGAGGTAAATTTTCCATTGAAGAGTATGACCGATAGAGAAGGCCAGTTTCTGTGTCAGTCCCCGAAAATATCGATGCAGTTCATGACATGATTTTATCAGACCGTCGAATTGGGCTAAAACGGATATCTGGAGCACTGAAGATTTCATACGAACGCGTTCATCATATAGTTCACGTCAATTTGGACATGAGAAAAATTTCTGCAACATGGATCCCCAAATGTTTGAATGGTGACCAAATGCGTGCAAGGGTAGAAGCATCGCGTTCGATCTGTGCTCGATTTGAACTTGATTGAACTTCTCAAACCGAATTGTTACTATGGATGAGACTTGGGTACATTTCTACGATCCAGAAACAGAGCAACAATCGATGTAATGGCGACACTCTGGTTCTCCAAGACCTAAGAAGTTTCGTGTCCAAAAATCTGCTGGAAAAGTTCTTGTTTCAGTTTTTTGGGATTGCCATGGAGTAATCATGATTGATTTTTTGAATAAGGGTAGAATAATAAATGGAGATTACTATTCGACATTACTGACCACTCTAAGGAAAAAAATTGAAGAGGAAAGACGCGGAAAGCTATCCAAAGGTGTTCTGTTTTTACAGGACAACGCCCCAGTACACAAACCTCATGTCACCAGTTTTGGATCCGTCCGACTATCATCTCTTTCCTGAACTGAAAAAAGTTTAAAAGGTCCTAAATTTCCTTCCAACGAGAATGTAATTGAAGCTGTGGAGGACTACTCTGCAGAGCAAGAAGAAACATTATTTTTGAAAGATCTAGAGACGTTGCAGGTGCGCTGTAATAAACGTTTTCAATCAAGAGGAGAATATGTTGAGTAATAAAATATTTTGACATTGAAATTTTGTTTGGTTCTATAGTAGGCTAAGAATTTTTCAATATATCCTCGTAGATCTCACTCCGCTTCATCTTGTGATAGTTAGATTAGCCCATTAGGTCATGCAAACTAGGTAAGGAATGTACTGGCAATAAGAGAATTAGGAATCAGAGAGCTTGGAAATCCCTGACCAAATGCATCCCATTTACGAACCAAACCTGTGACAAGATGATAAGGAAAATTAACTTCAAGAAAACCTTCACTACGATGATAAGAAGAAAAGAAGATTAGGAAAGGGGACCCACAAGCCCAGTGGTCGAAAATATAGTTCCAAAACCACAACAGAGACTGGCGCTAGAGTACTTGGGGCTGGCACCAGATACTGGCTACCGTTAAGCCGTTGTCCAATCTTCCTTCAGGCAGAAATGCTCGCAATCGAAAGATTTGTAGAAATGGACCCAGAAATGTGATATAGCGGTACATTCTGACAGCCAGGCTGCGATTAAACCACTGGCTTTAATCGCTTATCGGTAGTGCACAGAATATAGGCGAGACGATAACGATGCAAATTATTGATTTTCGGGTCAGTCTTCCTCATGAAACTCAGACGGTGTCAGAAATCGCCCCACGACCTGTGGGGCCTGGAGATGCTAACGACAGCGGAAAATTCGAGGCTGAGATCGTGGGACTTGCAACATTTCAACCAACCAAAAATTTCATATGAATTACATCACCCTTTCGGATATCGAAGGCATGAAAAAGGCAACTCGGGAATTGCTTTGGAAAACGAAGAAGAGGAAGTAGCTGGAGAAGCCTTAAACGGGAAATTCTCAGTTGACTCTGGATCGGTGTACGGTCTCGAAGCGAAGACAGAAAAAGTGCTATTCGGGAAATAGCGGAGTTAAGTTCGAATTGGAAGTTAAGAGTAGCTAGAGAAGTCTCAAACGGAAAGGTTCTCAGTTGAATCGAGTTTAGATAACGTCTCGTCGATGAAATCGGGAGTAAAATTGATCTGCGAACATCGAGTTAGGGACGTGTTTTTTTAGGATATTTTCATCATTCTTTGGATTACTTGCCAGGAGGAGGAAGGTTAGGTAATTTTGCGTATGCTTTGCTTACTTGAGTATTGTTAGAAAGCTGCATGTAACGCCAAGAACTTGAAGAGAAAGAATCAAGAGTGCTGTACAGAACCTTAATTTGTGGTACCGATTTTGAGTGGAAGTTTCCATTATATTAGCATTATGGAATATGTGAAAAACGCATTTATTTACCACTGAGGAATAGGCATTAATTGTGTTTGTATGAGTCGAAATCCTTAAAATATTTCTTCTCATTTTATCTGTTAAAGATTTTCCACTGGACAAAATTTCATAAGGAGTTGAACGAAATACAGATCAATCAATACTTCAAAACCAGCATTTCACAACCGAACCGTGACGGTTTTGAAATACCAAATGTATATTATACATTTTGACATTCCATTATAACTTTTCCACTGAATCCTGTGTATGTGGAGCAACATTCGCAGAGGAAATCGTCTCTGCTTCACCTCCTTCTCCATAAATTCATTTCTAACATCCCCGAAATAAACTGCAAGGTGGTCTTTCTGACGGTTAATAACGGAAATTGAATTAGTTTTCGGATTCGGGCTATTCAGCTTCCAGTCAGCGCATAGCTTGGCACTGATGGCGATGTACGAACTAATTCAAATATTCTCCTTTATTGTTGAACGAGAAACGCCGGTTTTTTGCGCCAGCGACAGCCAGACTGCTCAGTTTCCTTGAATTGGGGTAATTTCGCTCTTTCATCGTAATTAGTTCATGAAACGAGGTGAAGTGTATTTCGGAATCTGTCTTATTCTCTCGCAAGTTTCTTGGAGGCTGACGAATGACGATTCAGCACAAGAACTAGACAGATATAATCCCGAATCGTAAAAGAAGATTCTCGTATCAAGGTGAAGTCTGAAATTGTGGGCTACCTGAAATCTCGTTTGAATTAAGTGCTCCAAACTATACAGGATAAGTCTAAGACCTAATATACTTCGCCATTAAGATTCTAGAGGTAAAATGAACCTTTTTGCCTTTTTCCCAATTTTCTGAAAAAAATTGGATGAAGACATCCTCGATAAGATTTTCTGATATAGGTATGAAAGTATCTCGATTGAAATTGAGTTAATTCCGTCGCTTTTGATATGGTGATTTCGATGTTGAGATCCATCCACGTGAGGAAAGGCCAAAAAGATTCGAAGACACTGAATTGGAGGTTTTTCTCCATGAGGATTCATGCCAAAAGCCAGAAGAGCTTTTTTCAGCATTGAGGACTGAACGAGAATAAATTCGCTATCACAAAAACGCTTATATCTTTTGAACCACTGGACCGATTTCGAAAATCAAATTCATTTTCGAATCATCTTTCAATTCAAATAGTCGCTTTTTCAAGCATTCCTCGATGTATATCTTCGAGTCAACAGAGCCTTGGCCAACGAAAAATTTGCTCCTTTTCCCACAAGTGCTAATTGCTTGCCAAACCAGGAATTTTTTAGGAAACTTTGCTTGTTTCTTCACGCGAAATTGTTCGTCAACATTTCCACGAGAATCTGCAGTATAAAATTCCTGACCAGGAAGTTGCGAGAAATCAGCTAAGACATAGGTTTCGTCGTCCATCACGCAACAGGAAAAATTTTTCAAGAAATCTTTTTTTAATTTCTTTGCTCTTGATTTCGCTTCTTAATTCTTCACAGCGTTCCTGTCTTGCACTTTCTGCACTTTGTATCTTCTAAGCCCACAACTCGAATTGAAGAATTGATGAACGGTTAACTGCGAACAACCCACTATTTGGGCCACTTTCCATCCTGAAAGGTTAGGATTCTTCTGAATAAGGCTGATGGCTTTCCTCATTTTTTTTGGGCTATGAAACCCCTTTTTCCTCCCGGTTCCTTCCTTGCGGTTAATTGTAAGATCTTCGTTGAAGCTCTTGATACCGTTTCCGGACGAACGCGAGCCTCTTTTGCGATTCTTTTGAAGCTCCATTTTTGATTATTTTGAGAAAGTTTCACTATAAATTATATATAAATTATATATAAATTATATATAAATAATGAGGAATTTTACACTGACGCATCTAAAGATGAAAATGGAATTGCATGCTCAGTCATTGACAAACTCAATAATCCAGTATCCTTCAAACTTCCATCAACCTGCAGTATTCAAACTGGTGAACTTTTCGCAATATACAAGTCCCTATTCAGCACCATGACGCCTGGCCAACATATAGCAATATTCACAGACTCATTGTCCTCAATACAAGCGATATCCAACATTTACTCTAAGAACCCTTTGATACTAAAAATTCAAGAACGATGCCATATACTTAGAACGAACAAAAACATCTATACGACCATAATTTGGGTACCATCTCATATAGGTATTGAGGGAAATGAAACTGCAGATCAATCCGCGAATCTGGCACGAACCTCTGATCTTACCATCACAAACATACAGCTGTACTCTGACTTAAAGGCATCAATAAAGTTGAAATCTCTTGGAGACTGGCAAACCCAATGGAATAGCAGCAATAATAAACTTCGTGCAATCCAATCCGAAATAGATTCCCCAATAAAAATTTATCTAAAAAGGAAAGACAAAATAGTAATGAGGAGATTAAGAATTGCACACACCAGGCTAACACACAGCTACTTGATGTCATCGGAAGAACATCCTATATGCGAATACTGCCCAGAACATCGATTGACTGTGGAACACTTCCTAACTCGCTGTCAACATTATGATGACATCAGACATCGAGTGAGCCTCAAAGATAATTTAAAAGACATCCTCAGCTCACCAACACAAATTGAAGCAGCAATAGAATTCCTGAAAGAAAGCCAACTGTACAATCATATATGATCAATACTGTTAATATCCATATTTTGTTAAAATTTTTTGTTCATCTGTAATGTAAAAATAGAATATTGTACTGTGTCAATGGCCTAGTTGCCGAGACACAATAATTTAAATAAAAAAAAAAAAAAAATTCTCGTGTTTTCACTTCGCTTGACATTTTGCGACAGAGAATTGGAATATCTATAAAGTAAATGTTCCACATGTTTCTGATGTTCATAACAAAGCTTACTATGATCAAATTTTGATTTTTTCTCAATTGGTTCAAGAGATATAGGCGTTTTTGTTATAGCGAATTTATTCCCGTTCAGTCCTTAGGAATTACCAGACAAGCCATTTCCAAGCGACTCCATACGTTGTAAATGATTCAAAAACAGTAAACTTAGAATTGAAACCAAGGGACGTTGAACGTCAATTTTTCGCTTGTGAGCATCTGACTCAGCGGCAAAAAAAAGTTTTCCTTATCCCATCGTGACAGGTGATGAAAAATGGATGTTTTACAGGAATCTGAAGAAATAGAAGTCATGGTGACTGCCGGTCATGCTTCTACGTCGTCGCCTTCACCGAATATTCACTAACCGACGGTTATGATGTGTATTTGGTGGGACCAGGTCGGTGTTATTTGTTATGAGCTATTGGAACCGTGTGGAACCATCACCATATGGAACGGTATCTACCTCAATTGATGTAATTGAGCCAAGCACTGCGTGAAAACTGCCCATAAGGGGCAATAGTTCGAATGAATTATTTGTGAATATTTTCTCACGAAGTTGCATTCTTATCTGAAAATAGCAGGAACAGAGCTGCGCATAATATAATAAATAATATCTTCAATCTATAAACTGCTCGCATGTTTTATTTGGTTTTGAAACAGAGATACGGAATTATGTATTTCTTATGAATCGGGTATTTTTTTAGAGTGGGGGGAACTTTAAATTGAAATAAAACATATTTAAATTAAGATTGAAGCCAATTTTTTTTTTCAATCGAAAGATAATTTCATGACATTCATGTTTTGGGAATAATTTCCGGCATATGTCCAACACGATTAGCTCTGAAGAACCGCATTCAATCAGACCAATTTTGAACAATTTTTTCGAGTAATTCAGGCCTTATTTCAGCAATAACACGAGTTTGTTGTCTTCCAAAGCGTCTATTGTTTCCGGTTTATTAGCATTAACCAATGACTTGAACAATGACCCCGAAGAAAATAATCCATTGGAGTCATGTCGCCTGATCTTGGAGGCCAATCAATTGGACCATTTCTCGAAATAATGATTTCGCCAAATTTTTCTTTCAATAAATCAATTGTTACGTTGTTAATTCTTGAACCAGTTGGATCATGTATGGGTGTAGACCAAGATATTTACGCAAAATTTTTCATGTGGTAGATGCACACAGTCCAACTTGTGAACGTTGACGAATAGACAAATCTGGATCTTCATTAACACTATCACTTGCAACAGAGATATTTTATTCTGTAAGTACAGTTCTTTGTCTTGTTGTTGCATCGACTAGAAAATGTTGTCCAAAATCTATCAATAGTTCGACGAATAAACTACTCTGATGGACGATTATGTAAACCATAAATTTCAGGGAGTGTTCTATAAGTTTGGCGAATAGAACACTGATTTTGAAAATAAATTTCAACAATTTGTGAACGTTGTTTCGGCGTCAGTCTTTCTTTACTAATCCAATGGTTACTGAACAGAAATGTCAAAACAATATGGCTTCTACCTTCTGTCAAGTCACAGTTATCCCTATCAAACATCCTATCACTCTAAAAAAGCACCCGATGGTTTATTAATTCATCTTATCATGTAAGGTGAGACAATTTTACGGTAATCAAAATGAATGAGACTTCATACGAACCTACCAACTATCATTCAAGATACAAAATTCAACGTTATACACACATCCAATTCTTCTGTAACCTCATATGGGTCATATCTCTCCAAAAACGCCACTCCAGGGATATACTTCAGCAAATGTCTAGCCACCGGTATATTGCGAACCAGGGAGTCTTGAAGCCCGTGCAATCTTTTCTTCTCATGTATTTTTGAGACTTCAGGGTCAATTGCAGGCTTGTATAACTTACCCCTATTGCTTTTATGCTGTCACCACGAGTTTGTAATGCGACACTGGTGAAGACGTTCCAATGGATCCTTTGTTTAGGATGTGCAATACAATTGTCATTGTAATATGCGAGTAGACTTACACTCATAGGAGAAATTTAAACGAGGTATCATGTTCTTTCGTGATTCTGGCGAGAGAGTGTACAGCACACATAATGGCCAATGCTTTTACATGTCCATTTAGTGGAATTATTCTCAAACTATTAATATTCTCACATTACAACTTTTCCCAATTAGGATCAAAATGTTTGCGACCTCTCAAAGATGTTACGAAAGCAACCAGAATAAAAACTTCCCATTGTGAGCTCAGAGTATTCCTGAGTGCACATGCGAGCACCCAAAGTTATACCAAACGTAAAGACATGGTCCATTTTTGATTCGTGTGTTTAGAATCTGGGGAAAGACCTCCCGTTTCAATCGTTCGATATTGTTTAGATAAATCATTATATCCAAGAGGATTCGTGGAAGGGATAAGATAATTAGAAATATCATATTGCTGTCGATTTTAATCTCCTCTGCACAATTATTATAACTACACTGCGCCGAAAAATTAACGCACAATCTGAAAATCTCAATTATAATGAAAGTTACCTCTACATTGACTTTATAACTTATATTTTATGTTCTCTCGGGAAGGTTTTGAACGAAACAGACACATTAAATGGAAAAAAAATTAAGGTTTCACCGAATCTTATGTGAAAGAAGAGAAATGAACAATTTTCAAAATACAGAAATGCTGATAAGTGATTTAATAGGTACTTGGTATTTCCACCCCTTGCGTTAATTACAGCTCGGCAACGACGGTTCATACTCAAAATGAGTGATCTTAAAATGTTCTCCAAGTTGGATTCCTAAGTCATTAAGAGTAGCTGGATGATTTTCTGAACTTCTCAGCCTTCTATTGAGGTTGTCCCAAACGTGCTCGATCGGATTGAGATCTGGACTTCTTGCTGGCCATTGCATTCGAGAGACTTCAACCTCTTCAAGGTACTCCTGAACGATGCGCGCACGATGGGGTCTGGTATTATCGTCCATAAAAATGAAATTTTCACCAATGTATGGGGCAAATGGCACTACATGCTCTTCAAGAATGTTCCTTATATACTTATCAGCATTCATAGCTTCATTATCAACGACCACTAGGTCTGTGCGAGCAGTCAAAGATATTCCACCCCATACCATAATCGATCCTCCCCCGAAACCAGTAGTATTCAGGAAATTGCAGTGAGCATATCTTTCATATGGACGTCTGTAAACAAGGGAACGTCGATCACAATGGTAGAGGCAGAATCTAGACTCATCTGTGAAGAGAACTCTTTCCCAATCGGCCTCTTCCCAATGGATATGCTCTCTCGCAAAATCCAAACGCACCCTTCGATGGGCTGGGGTAAGAGCTGGGCCTCTTGCCGCGACACGAGGCCTTAAATCATATCCTCTGAGGCGATTTCTTATTGTCTGAGTGCTAATTTGCACCTCATGAGTTTGCTCAAGCTGATTTTGAAGGAGGCGAGCGGTTGCAAACCGTTGTCTCAACGAAGAAACTCTCAAGTAACGTTCTTGAATGGAAGTTGTTACCCGTGGTCTACCTGTCTTGGTCTTCGGACATTCATACCTGTCTTCCTGAATCGCTGCAACATTCTGGACACACTTGTATGGGAAACTCCAAACCTTTCTGCGATTCCTGTGTATGTCTACCCTTCTTCTCGCAAAACTACCGCTTGGGCACATTCCTCTTGGGTCAAATTGCGTGTTTCGCGTTGCATAGCGATCGAGTGTAGAAAATCAAACGAAAGAAAACTATTGATCACTAGAATTGATCGAGAACAACTGCTTTTAGAATGGAGCCAATACATTAAAAATCTGGTAATATCATCTTTTTTTATTCATTATTCCTGCTGGGAGAAAACATCTGTATTGAAGAAAAACGTTGAAAGTGGATAACATATGCTTGCATAATTCTGATAAAAATAATTATCATTGAGAAGACCTTCAGTTGTAGAATTAATTTGAGATTTCCTAATGTGCGTTAATTTTTTTGCGCAGTGTATCTTGTGTGTGCATTCGCGTAATTAACAGTTTGAGGCACAATGCACCAAAAAAGGCCTGGACCAAATTTCCCTCTAACTAAAACATCAAAGTCTGCGTACTCTTCACATCCAACTAGTTTTTCGTCCCTCAAAAAAAAAAATAGATCATTTTGATGCCCGTCCCTATTCCGAAAAAGCATTCGCCAAATTGTAACGAGCGCAAAATGCCGTCACAAAGAAAATGACGCTCAATATTCCGGACACTGGCTTGTTTTTGGAGTCCGGATCGATACCAAAATGGCATATTTATCGCTAGAAAGACAGTCGGGACGTCCATGAAAATTTCATTTGACACTACGAGATTTATATTCTTTCGGTACATTCCGTGAAAATTCTCGGAATAGAGTTTATGGGAATATGAACTTATGTTCCGTATTCGGTGATGGTGTTCCATTTTATCGCTGAAATGTGTTGAGTCTCCTACATTTTCAGGAATTAGATTCGAACTGGAATCGGAAGTGTGGGTTTGCGATAGTCAGATATGACTGGGATTTGCATGGCGTTTCTAGGAACAATATCTGAAAGAATGAGCACTCGTCTTTCGATATTATGACTGATGGATCAGATTGGAGGATCAAGTCGTTTTACAATAGGGAAAAAGTTAAATCCTTTTTGATTCGAGACTTCGTCCTTTCATCAGAGGTATTTCCAATGTACTTCTGCATTAGTTAACGATTGAGGTCCTATGAAAGTGTACACTTACAAAGGTGCCAAAACCTTTTTTCCCCAAAGAGTTGAAAGCAAAAAAACGAAAGGGTAAGATCTGGGCTTCTGGATGGCCATCCGCAGTGTAGAACACTTTGAAAGAACAAGTGTGGAATTCGCTTTCAGACTCGAGACGATCTCAAGAGTATTGTTGAGCAATGCTTCCAAAAGTTCGAGGAATACTTATTGTATGCATTATACGATACAGTATGGAAAGATCGTTTGATTCTTAAAGTATGGAATCATCAAAAGTGTTAAAAATGGTTCGATTCGTGAAAAATTTGGGGTCAGATAGAATATTTCGTATTTTTAATAGTGGTAATTTCAGAACTTTGAAGGTCTTCCACAGGGATCAGTTTTGGCGTCTCTTCTTTTCAACTTTTATCTGTGTGACATTCCTGTTACTTCCTACGAGAAATTTATATACAGAGTGCCAAATGGAATAAATTCGATAACGAATATATTTATTTGTAGTTTTAAATGCGCATATTTTTCAAGAAAATAATATTATTTAGGGTGTTCCATGTGACCGTAGCCAATACCAACTTTCTTATTTCAAATGCCCTGTATATCATTTATTTTTTGGATTCTTCGGAGAATTTTAGACACAATTCATGCACAATTTCCTATATACTTATCTATTTCGGAAGTATTAAGTGTTTTCAGATTTATTGCAAAAATCAACGTTTTAAATAAAAATCATTTTATTTCACAAATTCGGTACATTACAATCAAACCTAATAATTAATACTGATTATTTCTTAATTATCAAAAGAAAAACAAAAAAACGTTAATGTCAATGTAGGAAATGTTCAAAATGCTCGCCGCGAACGTCTTGGCAACATGCTAATCTGGTGTAGAATTGTCTTCTATAATGTTGATCAACATTTCAGGCGTGACTGATCTAATCGCAAGCATGATTCGGTTTTTTAGGTCGTCCAAGTTTAAGGGTTTCGTTTCGTATACAATACTTTTGACATATCCCCACAAAAAGAAGTCTAATGCAAAATTGTAAAAAATCTGAAAACACTTAATATTTCCGAAAAAGTTGAAGATAAGTATAAGACATTTTACATGAATTATGTCTAGAATTTTCTGAAGAATCTAAAAAATAAATAATATACAGGGGTTGCTTTTGAAATAAGAAAGTTGGTATTGGCCACGGTCGCATGGAACACCCTATATAATTTTATTTTCTTGAAAGATATGCGCATTTAAAATTACAAATCGACGTGTCCGAGCGTTTTTTCTAACACCCTCTCATTTTTTCGTTATCGAATTCATTCCATTTGGCTGTTACACTCTGTATACGTACAGGGTGGGCAAAATTGGTGCTACATGAACTAAAACTTTTTAACCCGAGGAGATAGAGAAAAATGAATGGCACCTTATAGTCCTCTTTTTTCGAGAAACTGATAATGCCATCAACTGCATTCCTCTATCTTCTTTTGTTTCCGAGTTATAGGCCAAAATTGAAATTTGGGCGATTTCAACTTTGGTCATTATCTCCGTTTCTGTTCATGCTAGGATGTTGAAATAAAAACATTATACAGGCACTTTTCTGATAGCAATCCAGTGGCGTATCGTGATTTTTTATAAAAGGTTCATTTGCTGAGTTATAACATGAACTTGTGTTTTTTCTTATGGAAACAGTTGTTTGAAATAACTTAGAAATAATCGCCATTTTTTTCCCGTTTCAGAAATGTATCATATGTTATACATCGCCCTCAGATTCGTTAAGATATTATGGAAAATATGGTTTGTATTTGGAATTCGAATTATTGAATAGGCTGAATCATAGAATTATGTGTCTCTACGCATGGTGTAATTATTAATTCACGTTTGAATACTTGATGGTGCGATCTCTGTTTGAAACAACTGTCAGTTATTGAAATTTGAAGTCATCGTTGGCGGCATTATGGAGATATTCCAAAATTACGAAAAATATGATATGTTGAAATGTTTCATTTTAGCGAATGAGAATAGTGGGGCAGCAAGTGATTCAATTGTGAAATAATAATTACACCATGCATAGAGACACATAATTCTATGATTTAGCCTACTCAATAATTCGAATTCCATATACAAACCATATTTTTCATAATATCTTAACGAATCTGAGGGCGATGTATAACATATGATACATTTCTGAAACGGGAAAAAAATGGCAATTTTTTTTAAGTCATTTCAAACTACTGTTTCCATAAGAAAAAACACAAGTTTATGTTATAACTCAGCAAATGAACCTTTTATAAAAAATCACGGTACGCCACTGGATTGCTATCAGAAAAGTGCCTGCATAATGTTTTTATTTCAACATCCTAGCATGAACAGAAACGGAGATAATGACCAAAGTTGAAATCGCCCAAATTTCAATTTTGGCCTATAACTCGGAAACAAAAGAAGATAGAGGAATGCAGTTGATGGCATTATCAGTTTCTCGAAAAAAGAGGACTATAAGGTGCCATTCATTTTTCTCTATCTCCTCGGGTTAAAAAGTTTTAGTTCATGTAGCACCAATTTTGCCCACCCTGTACATGCTGATGATATTCCGTCATTCAGATTTTCGAAGCATTGAGAATAAGCTATATTGATATGGAAAATTAATTGTATTATGAACATTTTCGATCTGAGTCTCATCATTTCAGTGGTAGAGGGTGCTTTTTATATTTGTGGCTGTACCTTTCACCATGTGAAAATTCTGCGTTTCTGTGAAAACAATTCTGTGGCACTTTATTATGTACCATTCAATGGTGTTGGTACATTTTCCTAAAATAATGATCATGAATCTTTATGTAAAGAACAATATTTCATTCCAAATGAGATTCTGACATGAGGGACTTTTGTTTATTTCAGTAAAGCTTGAGGTTAACATTTGAAACATAAAAAAGTTGATATTTTGTCTGAAATCTTCATCATCTAAATCGGAATTTGAAATTTACCATCAACTTCAGAAATCATTCCAATTCTGTTCTTCATCACTTCGATTATATCTAGTACAAAAGAGAACTTTTAATCTCTTATTCTCGGAGATGATTACAGAATTGAGTAGATAAGGCATATTTTTTAAATTGGAATTTCAAGCTCTACTGATAGATTTATGATCTTCCCTTCGAAATAAGAAAGAAAGTATGTTTCCAGTATAAATGATGGCATTTCGATTTCACTCCAAATATTTTACACCCCATTCGATACTCAAGCGATCATTTGACACCCAATGTAATTTTGATGGGAAAAAATAATCCCCAATTGTATTTTCTTGGATGTACTGTCCAATATCTAAATATTAATTTTTTTCATTATATTTCGCATTCATGAAAACTTTTTTAAGTTAAATGCATGACCTATACCTCTGATGGTAAGGATTTGAATCGTTTCAGTTCTTCTTCAGGCATTCATTGAAATGATAATGAAGCAGATTCCCAATTTGTACAACGGTTTCGTCGGGGCGAAAGGAATAAAGGTAATTTTTTTATTTATCATCTGTTATCTGAATTATGTTCATCGCTCATTGAATATTTCACTGCATTTTCCCCCCTTTTTGGTACCATATATCTCCTGGAGTTCGAGTTTCAATCATTTCCCAAAAAGATTTTCGTTATTTTGAAACAGGAACTTCGATTTAGAATCAGAAAGGCCCCTTGATCAGCGACATCCTGAATCCAAATCCCAACAAGTCCAAAAAACAGGAAAACGATGACTCTGCACCGGCATAAACCTAAATCACATCCATGCGACAAAAAACATCACGCATCCTGTTTACGTTACCTCAGTCGAGGATGTGTACAGCACATAAGTCAGAACTTGCCACCTTTAATCCACAAAACTCACACCGCCAAAAATAATTCACGGTATCCAATTCACTTCGACCTGTCAGTAATTACGAGAGCGAGTCCGCCCGCGAATTTCTAGCCTATAAATAACGTGCAAGATCTACACGGTCGTCTGCCGACTGAACACTTACGTGTTGATCATGATGCTGCACGGACCGTTTGAAACCCCGAGTTTCAACCCCACCCCTCCGGATTTCATCCCCTCTCACACCCTTCCACGATCTAGTCCGAGCCTGGGCTGTAGTTGTTCAACGTTGCGCATATCCATTTTCCACAAATATTGCCGTTGCAGGGACCAGGAAGGAAATTTCGGCAATTAAACATTTCCTCCAAGACATTTGATGTGCAATAAAAGATCGTGGATGATCATGAGGTAGGGGGGAAGGTCTGGATTCCACCCTGCTGTATTGATTATATTACATTATGAACTGGTTTTGTTAACAGGTGTCCTTTCGGTCTTGCGCTAATTCATTGCGTATTTCATACGTTTGACCCGGAGTTTTTGCACAGTTGCTCGTGTAGAAGGGCTCTCATTGCGTTAACTCCCCCTCTCTTAAGTTGTGGGCTTATTACCCAAATATATGCGTGGCATGCCCTTGCAATATAAATTCATCTGGTTGCAGATTTCCGAGTATTTTCCGGGTGCCATTACTGCCATTGCCCCTCAGCGATGATGCGTCACAATGTGGATCTAGAACTATCCCCAAACGATTTTTGTAAGATGTTTCCTTCCATATAAGTAGACCACTGACCACTAGTAACCAGGCCACTTGTTGCTGCGATCGGTGGTCGAAACAAGCCTGACGAAGGCACTACCTATTACTATAACCTTCTGGCGATTCAGCCAAGCTGTAGATATGCTGCTTCACAACAGTTAAGGATGATCAGAAATTTTGGGACTTTCTCATGAGTTTCTATTTCTGTTCATCAATTTTTTGAATGAGACATCTAAGTTTTCTAAGAACTAATTCAATCGAAACCAAAAAACCTGAAGCGTTCAAGAGCCACTGTCATGGGCGCCCGCAGAAATTTTTCTCAGGGGGGGCCAAAATTTTTCTCAGGGGGGGCAAAATAAAAATTATTGAAATATTGAGGGTAATAAGCTGAAAACGATAAGGCCATACAAATCTCAGGGGGGCGAATAATGTTGTGAATAATGTTACGAATAAACGAATAACTCAAAAAACCTAATCCGTGTATGAAAAAGAATACGAAAAACCTGTGTAGTGGTCTGTCTGAAGAGAATGCGGTTACTTGAATTTCATGTAATGTTTTGTTACAGTATTTTGAATTACGCATTTATGAAGTAGGACATTATGGTGAACTTATTCAATATAACGCAATTTGGCTCAGAAATTGATAAATAAAACATTTCCAACGAGTATTGATTGAGAAAATAGAAGAAAACTAGCAATAGAACTACGTATAACCTCACCTTCCAAACGAAAACTTTGGAATTTTTTTTCCAAAACTAAGAGAATTGCCGACTTCTCAGTTCTCGTTATCATTTTTGTAATCTGAGACCCAAAATTCCGGGAAAAGTGTCATACACACTGCTAGCTTAGAGGTAGAGCCCCCCGCCCGGAAAGTAGGAAGACGCAGGTTCGTTTCCTGCGCGGTGTGTAACTTTTTCCGGAATTTCAAAAAATTGTCTGCATTATGAGGATTAAGTAATCAAGAAATCAAGTCACCGTATTTAGGTCCATTCATATTCACCGACACCGTGCGTGGAAGAAATCTGTGGAAAAGAATTGACAGCAGCTGTAAAATAAATCGTCCTTGGCATCGGATAACTGACATATTGGAAATCCGTTTTCAATAATTCGCACATTTTATGCATTTTTCTTCGAACTTAACCACTCAAACCGTGTTAACTATATTATGACGTCATAGTTAACTTCGGTTTTCTTGTGGAGGTTGACAGATTTGTTTATGCATTTTTCTTCGAACTTAACCACGCAAACCGGGTTAACTATACAGGGTCTTTCACGAGGAACCTCACCCATATTTATACGGGAAACTACTGAACGTATTTTCATGAAATTCAGCACTTATAAGTATTTCACGATGCTGATGAAATCTAAAATATTTTCAAGGCATGAGCACCTCCGGTTTTTCCGGAAATGACGTCAACTTCCGTTTTTCAAATTAGAACACCATTTTTTTATTGCAGAAATAGATTCCTTAGAAAATGTCAAGTTATTTTGATGTAACATTCTCTCTGAGCGGGAAAATTCGAAAAAAAAATCGAAAATAGAGCTCCGCTGAAACAAGAATAACTTCGAGGTTTTTGAATGGAAAATTTTCATTTTTGGGATTTTTCAAGATGTAAGATTGATGTATCCACTTTAAAAATCGAAATCGCGATTCATGATACAGGGGGTGAAAAAATCGCTTTCAAAGTTAGGGATGACAAAATCGTGAAAAATCAATTTTTTCAAATTAGAACCCCATTTTTTTATGGCAGATATTGAATCTACGTTAAAAAATAATGTGAGTGTATGTATCACACCGTTGCCCTAAAATGGATATTTTCTGAGTTAATATCCACTTTAGGGCAAGGGTGTGATGCATACACTCACATTATTTTTTAACGTAGATTCAATATCTGCCATAAAAAAATGGGGTTCTAATTTGAAAAAATTTTTCACGATTTTGTCATCCCTAACTTTGAAAGCGATTTTTTCACCCCCTGTATCATGAATCGCGATTTCGATTTTTAAAGTGGATACATCAATTTTACATCTTGAGAAATCCCAAAAATGAAAATTTTCCATCCAAAAACCTCGAAGTTATTCTTGTTTCAGCCAAACTGAAAAATGTTACATCAAAATAACTTGAAATTTTCTAAGGAATCTATTTCTGCAATGAAAAAATTGTGTTCTAATTTGAAAAACGTAAGTTGACTTCATTTCCGGAAAAACCGGAGGTACTCATGCCTTGAAAATATTTTAGATTTCATCAGCATCGTGAAATACTCATAAGTGCTGAATTTCATGAAAATACGTTCAGTATAGTTTCCCGTATAAATATGGGTGAGGTTCCTCGTGAAAGACCCTGTATTATGAAGTCAAAATGCATTTTTCTTCGAACTTAACCACACAAACCAACCTGGTCTCTATACTATGACGTCATAGTCAACTTCGGTTTTCTTGTGGAGGTTGACAGATTTGTTTCTTGTTCGTTGATGTATTTGACAATTTGAATATTCTATGCTCCTAGGAAATTGTGATTGTTCCATAAACATAAACCTAACCTGCAACCAGATAACTCTCCTCAAATCACAGACCTCTGCGCTCAAACTACCTCCGTAAGCTGGTTTGTGCGGTCGGTTAACTATGACGTCATTGTTTGGAATACACTTCGACAAATATTGAGTGGTTACCTTTTTGTTAACCTGGTTTGTATGGTTAAGTTCGAAGAAAAATGGCTTTTGCATGTAGCTTGAACTTGTCATTCTCCATCTAACTTATATATATTAAGGTCGCCGTTTGAAGCGCGTAGGAACAGTCAACCGATAGAGGCGCCACCGTGCATTTTACGGAATATCTCCATAGAACTTACATTATCTCTATGAGTTCTATGAATATCTCTCTGATTATGAATGAAATGTACAATGGCGCTCTCTATCCGAAACTCGCTGAACTATGAAATTAGTGAAAATGTGGGTAAAGCAGGAACTTTTTCCCGCTAAAATTTGAATTTGGCCATTCTCTGCCAATTCCGTATTTCAAGTTGTTTTTCTGAATGAAATTATCTGTAGATACACTTTTAATCGAAAGTCGAACTATTTTCATGGGTCTTTCGTTTGAAATAAAACAGAAGCATGAGTTGGCTCATTTCCTTCTATTTTTCAAAGAAAAAAAATGAACTGTTGAAATGCAATTAATCTCAATTATCTCATTAAGAACTCCAATCCTTTCTGAGTTCACCCATAAAATTTCAGTTCTCAAAGTGAAACCATTTTCAAATGCAACTTGAAATAAAAACACACTACATTGAACGCCCACCTTAATCGCGACATTCAAAATGAAAACCTTCTCTGAAAATTTCAACTCTCATTTTTCGTTTTTTGCCGTTGTAGAATTTTCGTGTTTACGGGAATACAAACCGATGGACGAACCGAATTCATTTTTTTTTTGGTAGGCAACTCCTAACCCCTCTCGACGAGGGCATTTCCATGACCCAGGTTATAGTTTTTGTAGCTTGCCGGTCCTGTCTGAACAAAATCCTGGCTACTCCCATGATTACGATACAAAAGGAAAAGGGTGGAATTTCACCATTGATCTCCCTCCTGCACATTTCCCTGCATTGTTCATATTTCCACAACTTTCTTTATTGTACTAATTTATGAACTGGTTCTGTAAATATGTGACCTTCCGCTAATTTATTACGTTTGACCCAAAGTCTCATTGCTCCCCCTCCTGTGTTTGGGGCATATTATAACTCAAATATGTTTTCGGCGGGACCCTTGCTATATATCATCGGGTCTGCGATTTTCTGGGTATGTTACGGATGTCACAATATTTATCAAATGATCCGCAAAATTTATATTTGTCCCTAAAAGTATTTAATTTGGGTGAGAGATCGACCAGCGTGAAATCGTTGAACTCATATGATATTTAGATGACTCATATGACTCATATAGTTTTCATCATCCCCTGTACTCCTGTACAGGATGCCCAAATTAGAAGCTCGATGTCTTTCTTTGAAATATAAGATTTCAGAGAGAAGATCTTGGCTATGTTGATTCTGTTTCGATTCATAGAGCGTTTCTGAAAAATGACTGTTTCAAGTGATTCCGTTTCGCTGTATCTCGGCTTCTGTATAAGATATCTTAAAAGTTTTCAAATGTTTTTATCAATATTTTCAATGGCGAGAGAAAAACTATCATATCTGCTTTCTGAAATTTCATAACTACCAAAAAAGAAATTGGAATTCTTTGAGAATTCTTTTTGCACCCTTAAGATCGTGGAATTTGGGACATCATATCCTACCGAGAAAAATAATGCAGCTGATAAACTATTGAATAAAAAACAATAAACCCGAATGAAAAGAACAAGACATATATACTGAATCAATAGGATGGACTACGAAATCTTTTTTTTTTTCTATTTACCTAAGCATTTACATTAACATATACTGTCAAACTGATATTTTTTTTTTTGCTTTTCACAATATGTTTCGTACTTTTCATTTGTCCCCGCCTGCTATACATTATAGCATTCACGACATATTAATATTGAACTTAATATTGAAGGACCTACCTACATATACAGGGTTGAAATAAAGTATGGAACCAAGTAAATATCTTTCAAACGAAAAGTACGATATTTATGAAAAGTGCAATGGAACAAAATGCATCTGATGTACATTTTTTTGTTAATCGTATACTTCCGGTTTAACCGGAAATGCCATCAACCTATTTAATTTAAAGGGACATCCTATATATTTTCAGAGAGCTTGTTATTTTGAATTCATACATGCTGAGTTCAGTGTAAAAAAAATTGTAAAAACTGTTAGTTGTACAATAGGTGTACCTACATTTCATTTATGAGTGGATCAGTTGTGGTAAGTGAAAAATGAGATATAAATAGTAAATAAAGGTAACAAAATAGGAACTTCAGATAAGAATGATGGAATTATATTCAGACTCAGCTTCCTAAAACTTTCAATGCATTTTGGGTCAGAATTCTGCATAAGTACAAACTATTTCGATACATCAATTTCTATAGTTTAGGTTTAGATCTTTCGGATCGTTGGAATAAATTATTTTAAGCCAATAACTCGAAATTGCATCGTGTACAAGACATTTTTGATCTGATTCGAATGCGTAAGATGACGATTATATCATTTTCAAGAAATATTATCACCGTTTCAGTTCCATCTTCGAAAATGGAACGTATTATCAATAAACTCTGCGGAAAAAAAATGGAACTCCTTAACAGATAAAGATATGCTGTCGCAGACTTTTTTTAGATCTTTTGGTGACATACAGAATTGTAATGCATCATTTTCAATATTACCGAACTATTTGCCCAGCGCATGCAGATGAAGAGGTAATTCTTCTACTCGAATCACATAAACAGTATTTTCACACTGAATATAGCTTCTTCAGAAAAATCATAGCCACAATTCATACGAATTTAATGACATCGTATATGTTCGAAGTCATACGTCCAGAAACTCATACACTCGAAAAACATTACCCTCCTTCTGGCGTAGTCGGGTAAAAAGAAAGTTGCAAATAAATTATCATTATTGTGCTGTAAAAAAGTCAAGAAAGGAATAGTGGCATTTTCCTTCCCTTCTATTTACATTATATGAATCGATACTCACCTTCATTATTCCAGTCCTGTAATCCATTTATATGCCCCGGGATTATATCACTATTCGATAGAGGGGAAATAAATCCCTCTCTAACCCAACAAAGGGGGCGTTTTTCGAAAACAAGTGTTTGTTGTGAGTCTCGGCCATATATCATTCGGATTGCCATTTCTTGTGTGCCAGATGTACATATTCCTCTCGTCCTTTTTAAGGGGAACGTGCAATGATCTGTAATTAATGTGGAGAATTTCTCACTTTTCGGGAAAACCATTCACTAGCAAAACAAAAGATGAACACTTGATATTTCATTCACTTTGTGCATTCTATATGTTGTGAAATCTGAATTTTATTCAATAACGGCAAAACCACTGATTTCAAAGACATTAACGGTGGGTTTCACAAAGCGTAATCACCGGTGATCGGAGCTTGATCTAGAATATACTCGATTTGACAGTTCAAAAATCACAGAATCAATCCGTTGATCTCGGATCACCGGTGATTACGCTTTGTGAAACCCACCGTAAATATTTGGCACACTCTAACTAGTTTTTGACGAGCAATCGATTCACAAAATTGTATGGTTTCCATTTGGAAAAAAAGAGATTTCATAGTTTTATTGAGGCTCACTTTGAAGCCCTGTTTCAGGCAGTATCAGCATACTTTCTCTTGTTGTACTGTTGCAAAAAGAAATTCTCGCAATGAGGGATTTTGGAGATATAAACACTAATTCGTGACACTCTTTCTGTCAACAAATGACCCCGCACTTTCCTTATGGCAAAGGGCGTTCCATCAAATGTTCTAATTTTTTGATAATGTAGTACTTGATCTACTGATCAAAAGTGTCCATGGCCCCAACTCAATCCTATGACTAGTTTTTGAAATACAGGGCGTTGAAGTTGAGAATTACCCACTTTTACTACGCGCGTATTTCGAAACAGAATCGAATGAACTTCAATTTTTCTCGAGAAAGATTTCATTCCATCCCCAGGGAGCAACCATATAGAGGAATATGACCGAAAATCGTTACGAATGCAGGGTTATCCATAATTGAAAGCTATTTTAAAATTATAAAATATGTCAGTTCCATAGCGACAACGTTCGCAAAATGAACTTTAACTAGATATGTTGTTGTTACATCGAAAAAACCTGAAATACCCAGAATTCATACTGGGTGATCCATTATTATAGATACTATTCACAATGAAGGTTGAGTGGACACCCTTTACTTTTGGGTTGATTAAAGGTGTTTGTTTGATTTTTTCAGAACATATCATCATGGACTTCGAAGAATACAGAGTGATTCACTCATGAAATGAACTGTGAACCTCACGAAAATACCCAAAAACCACCATTTTTTTTATCACCCTCTATTTCAAGATGAACTCCGTTGAGGTGGGAGTTTTCTTTCACCACTGTACTTGATATAAAAACATCAATACGGCTGAGAGTTTTTATCCACTTCATATGACCAGACTTCTTTTTATGTAGTTTTCGATTCGATTTCAAGATTGGTTTTTTATTTGATTTCAATCAGAATTGCAAATTAATAATTTTCATAATACATAAAAAAAAATCTGATCATAGGAAGTTGATGAAAACTTTCAGCCGTATTGATGTTTTCATATCAAGTACAGTGGTGAAAGAAAACTCCCACCTCAACGGGGTTAATCTAGAAATAGATGTTGATGAAAAAAATGGTGGTTTTCGGGTATTTTCGTGAGGTTTACAGTTTATTTCATGACTGATATTGATTTTGGAAAAATGTCATGAGCGAAATTGCCGAAAAGCAACAAACTTGAATATTACAAGAAAGAAATTTTACCTGCTTAAATTTCATCTCGAGTGGTATTCGACATGACTATTTCACGAGAAAATGTGTCTGAAGATGGTCACATTGGGCTTGTATTGCGCTATTTGACAAATAAGTATTCATCATAGATCAACTAAACGTTGTTTGTTTTCTCTATGGTATTAATTCCCGAAGCTATCTATGAATTTGAGAAAGATCAAAGGTCAAAAATTTTGTCATAAGTAATTTCATAAGTGCATCCAATTTTTCCGAAAAAAATCGAAAAAACACGTTGCTAAGTAATATTTTAACAAGAAGCATGAGTGCAGGTGGCAACAAAAATCCGAGTCGAAGACGAGGATTTTTGCACCTGCACGAATGCTTTTTGTTAAAAAATATTACTTTGCAATGTGTTTTTTCGATTTTTTTCACAGGAAAAATTAGATGCACGAATGGTATTTGACAAGACTATTTCATGAGTAACAGATTATTCTGGATGCATCTATGTATTATTAAATTTCGATGACAACAACTGTCAAGTTTTGCCGCGGGTAAACCCGAAAAAAACTGCTGACAGCTGCTGCCATACAGTTTTTCCATCTAGAAACCATTTGTGATTCAAAATTTCGCGTTTCTGATTGGTGGAAATTAAGACGAGGGAAATAGTCGCTGAAAAACCAACTTGTTAGTTTTGCCCGTTTCCATGTTTTATCGATGAGAAACGAGTGTTGCTAAGGAAACTTCCTCACTAAAAATGGAATGAGTGAAATAGTCCCTGTAAAATTTACTACAGCAACATTTGTTTCCCCGGAGTTTTTCCTACCGCGCAATTTTTGTCCCGGAGTTTTTCCCAACCGCGCAATATTTGTCCCTGAAGTTTCTTCAACCGTCATAGTTTTTCCAAGCACGCAATTTTTGTCCCCGGAGGTTCTCCAACGGCGCTATTTCTGTCCCCGGAGTTTTTCCAAGCGCGCAATCTTTGTCCCCGGAGTTTTTCCAACCGCGCAATTTTTGTCCCCGGAGATTTTCCAACCGCGAAATTATTGTCCCCGGAGTTTCTCCAAGCGCGCAATTTTTGTCCACGAAGTTTTTCCAAGCGCGCATTTTTTGTCCCTGGAGTTTTTTCAACCGCGCATGGCTATGTTCAGGGTGCTAGCTTTTAGCGGAAAAACTTAATTCTGAAATTTGCCCAATTTCGCCCAATAATGAAGATACAAGATGTTTATTTGTTTTCGAGATACAGGGTGTACTAGGGAACAGTTGGACGAAAATTATAGAAACAGGTAGTTTGGACATAAATAGTTTTTTCTATACTCACTGGATTTTTATGACAATTTTGATAGAATCGTTCACAATTTTTCTCCCAAAATCTGTGGCAGATACGACAAAACTACAAGAGACCATAAAGTTTTAGTATAAGAACAATGCTTTGCTTAACAATTTTTCGAACTAACAGTGGTGCACCAAAAAAAAGTTCTGGAGGAAAACAAGGGACAGTGTTCCAGAAAAATATCATCCTGTAGATTTGCAATCGAAATTGGAATGTCACATGATGAGGACTCTAAATTTCAATTTGTATGCCTAATTCCAGTTGAATTGTGAGATGCAGATACTATGAGAAAAAAATTGAAAAATTTCAAACTTCAAGTCATGGCCTCCTTCCCTGGATTGGACCTCGAAATGGACAATAATCCCTTTATTAGTCGTCCTATATCGTTGGTAAAACATTTCTTTCCATTGATGCCCCCCCTGAAAAACTGTCTGGATCCGCCAATGGCGGGGAGGCAGTCTTTAGAAAGAGCAGAGTTCACTTAAATTACACCAAATTCCTCATCATTCAGTAAAATTATTTCAATAGTGATTTTTGTTTTGTTTATTATTCCGGACACCTATAAACAGCTTCCACGATACTATACGATACTACCCATAGTATATCTTCATTCTGTGTATATGATACTACCTACCATCCCCCAATTCTTATTCTTGCTGATCCGTTTTCCGAATATGTCGTCCTCGACACGAAACACATCTATTGGAGTGAGTGATAGATCCGTTATAGATTCGTCACGGCACGAGTTTTTCCGCTTTTCAATCATCCCCTAACACTCCATGAAAAACAATATTTCGATTCCGTTTTCGAGGAACATATAACATACAATGATGGATTCCTTGTGTGATCCCACACAAATGGCACTTGTGACAGAATGAGATGACATAAAAATAACGACTTCCATGCCGACAAGTGAAACTTGCGTGCATGATCGATGGAGGTGTTGTACCTTCCGTCGATCCGGCCAAATGAAGGAGGGTATTTTTCGGGTTGGTTCTGCTTGTGATGTGAAACCACAGGCAGATCTGTGATGAAACATTGCTAGGCGGAGACCGATCATTTTTGAACTATACAGAGCCATTATTCGTAACCCCAGGGACGGGCCTAAGGGGGGGGATGGGGGGGACGATCCCTCCCAATGTTGAACAGAGTTGGCAAATTTTAAAAGCAGTTGGAATATTTTCGAAGCTGTTGAAAAATTTTCGAAGCGGTTGGAAAAATTTCGAAGCAGTTGGAAAAGTTTCGAAGAAGTTGGGAAAATTCCGAAGCATTTGGGAAAATTTTGAAGCAGTTGGAAAGATTTCAATTGAGTTGGAATACATATTTCTACAAGAGTCCCCAATGTTGAACAGAGTTGGCAAATTTTAAAAGCAGTTAGAATATTTTCGAAGCTGTTGGAAAAGTTTCGAAGAAGTTGGGAAAATTCCGAAGCAGTTGGGAAAATTTTGAAGCAGTTGGAGAGATTTCAATGGAGTTGGAATACATATTTCTACAAAAGTTTTCTTAAAATGTGAATGAATTTGACTTTTTAAAAGCTTTTATTTAGTTTCACCTGTCCCGGTGTCTGTCTGTAATCAAATCTTGCAAGTTGAATATGACACACTTCTAATCGTCCGATTGATTTGAAATTTGGCAGGTGTACATAATTCTGGTGACAATGCATCATGAAATATTTTTTATAGAAAAAAACAAAATGGCGGCTCCAAAATGGCGGATGAGTTTTGTAATTATCATCCGATTCCATTCAAAATTAGTATCTGGGGGTTTTTGGGTTCGACAAAGATGATTCTTTCGTCAAAACTGAAAAATTCAAGATGGCGGCTACAATATGGCGGACGAGTTTTGTAATTATGATCCGATTCTATTCAAAATTGGAATCGGGGGGTTTTCTGGGTAGGAAATTACGATTTTTCAAAATTGAGGAATTCAAGATGGCGGCTTCAAAATGGCGGATGAGTGTTGTTATTATAAAAGCTTGTCTTAAAAAATGATTTTTTTATTATAGCTTGTTTTTAATGAAGTTTTAAATTAATGTTTATTGAACCGGTGGAACTAAGCCCACGTTTAGCCGGACAAAAGCTTGCAGAGAATAGCGACAATTGTACAAATTCTTGTTAGAGTATATTTAGAGTACCTATTTGGCAGATTTGGCCCAATGTGCAATGTGTATAACCAGCAATAAATGGTGTTTATTCCGATATTGCTACCAATGCTATACCAAGTGTTTGAAAAGATGAACAATTTTTCATCTTTTACGTTATCCCTCAGCAGGTAGTTGTGAATTTCTCAGTTTGGCCGCATCGACTGTGTCCATCTGGTACCAATTTGCGCTATTTCTCTCGGTAGGGCAGTAGGCAGTATTTTTTTCTCATTCTTAATTATTCTATCAAATCTCCGTTCAACACGTAAATCTGTTAAGGGGCCGTTATACTTTGGCCGACGGCACCGATTCTCCATTCAAAAAGTACCTTTCATTTTTCCATTTTCATTTTTCACGTCCTAAAATAACCACCTGAAAGCTTGATTTTTTTTTTAATTCTCCTGGAACTTCAGACAGTTCTCTGCGATTTCACAGTTTCTGGAAGTCTTTTCAGTATTTCCATAATTTTTTACATTAATTAAGCGTATATCCAAATGGATTTTTTTTTAAATATAGAAAATTGATTTGTCGAGGGCACTCCAATGAATTTTCTAAAAAAAATGGATGAACAACCGCCGAAAAACGATTATGAAGTCAATTTTTATAGACTCTCAAATTCAACCCGATTTTTTCATGCGAAAAAATGATTTTCCCAAGGAGAAGAAATCGGAGTGCCCTCAAGACATACTTTAACTTCAATTCAAAGAAAAAAATCAAGCTTTTAGCTTAAAAATTTAGGACGTAAACTTGGAAAAATGAAAGGCACTTTTTGAATGGAGAATCGGTGCCGTAGCCGATTTTTTCATGCGAAAAAATAATTTTATCAAAGAGAAGAAATTGGAGTGCCCTCAAGACATCCTTCAACTTCAATTTAAAAAAAATCAAGCTTTTTGGTGAAAAATTGAGGGCGTGAACTGGGAAAAATGAAAGGCACTTTTTGAATGGAGAATCGGTGCCGTAGCCGTCGGCCGAAGTATAACGTCCCCTATGCAAAAATGGACCGAAAAAGATTCAAAGTGAAGTGTGTAGTATGTGGATTTTTTTCAGTTCACTTGAATAAATCATTTATTTTTCTTCGGAATTGAACTTAAAAATCGAAACATACAAAATAATGATAACAGATGCTGTATAATCTCCTATAGAGTGTGGAGTGTGTTAATCTAGTAATGCAGAATTAAAAAACTACACTACAAAATTTTCTAAATATTTTTAATGCTCTCGGGAAAAAAAACATTGACACGCAATCCAAAATACCACTCCCCCCTTCAACCGTTGGTTTTCTAATCCTTTAATGCACAGTTGGAAAATTTTCGAAGCTATCCCCCCCAAAAATTGAGCTTCGGCCCGTCCCTGCGTAACCCTCTTTGAGTCTAGACTCTACACTATAGAAAGAGGAGTCGCACCTTTCAATAATAAATAGTGAAGCCTGTTTTCAAAATCATCAGAACTATACTGTGTAACTGTACTACTACGGAAATGTAGTAGGGCTTTTTGCAACGTTGTGACGTTCTTTAAATTTTCTAATAAACTCGATCAATGTTATTCATTCTGCACATTACCGGTGGGTTACCGGGATTACAAAGCGTAATCACCGGTGATTCGAGATTAACGGCTTGATTCTCTGATTTTTGAACTCTCAAATCGAGTTGATTCTATATTAAGCTCCGATCACCGGTGACGCTTTGTGAAACTCACCGTAGGTACAGATAATGGATGGGCAGTGGGCACGTTATGGCAGCACCGTTGTCATCACGATATGGCGTATGAAAGTGAGTTTTGGTTTTATTTCTGAATATATGTTGAAAAAAAATCCTAAATAAATTGGTAAATTGGACTATCTGAATCCTGATTTTGAGTTTACATATACTACATTCACTTTTAAGTATCTCGGTTGGCCATTATTCAGGTTCATCCAGTTCTTTTACTTAAAACTGACTCGTGAAATTCAAATAATTCTGAGAGATGTTGCCAATGCTATTTACTTACCACATATTTTCTCTTTTTTAACTTTGTAAATGGAGTTGGTTCTTCTGAGGTTCAACTGTAACACAGGTTTCTTAGTACAACAACATTTTCATACTGGAGTATTTTGAAGTTGTGCAAAAAGGTATATCAATGTCTTCTGCAGGCTAGGCTGGCTAGGGGAATGAAATTCTCAGGCATTGGTATTGAAGTCACGTTATACGTTTTTTTATGGCTCAATTCAATTGTGTTGTAGAATTTGGAAAAAAAATTTTAAAATGGCGGAAAAACTGCAAAGTTGGAATTTTTTTTCTTGGTTGCCAATCAAGAAAGCATAATCTCAACCCTCTCGATTTTCTAAGATTTCGGGTGAAAAAGATTTTTCAAAATTTGAACTCAACTTGTTTTTTTACATGTCTTAAGTGAAAAAAAAATTTCGCCCAAAATTTTTGGAATTTTTCATGGTTGGACTATCTTTAATTCTGAATACTTGCGTGGGAACAGAATGAAAACATATCAATTGGTTTTCTTTTTGTAGCCTTCCGAAGATTACGCTCGGTGTACTTTCCTAATTTTTATTTGAGAAACTGGAGGCCGTACGAAGGAGAAAATGGTACTGATGGGCTGTCAGAATGACTCGTATAAAAATATGAAATTATAAACAAAACAAATTTTTTTCCGAAAAAACTTTGGTAGAAATCGAACTCTACGAGTATGAATTGGATTAATTATAATCCTATAAATCTCCGTTACCAGAGCAACACAAGTAAATCGAGAGTGTAGAGTTCGAATCTTACCAAAGTTTTTTGGAAAAAATAAAAAAAAAAATTTTTTTTTATTTTTTTAAATCCATATCTCTATCTCGGTCATTCTGGCAGTCCAGCGGCACAATTTTGGCCTTCGTACGGCCTCCAGTTTTTCAAATAAAAATTATGAAAGTACTCCGAGCGTATCTACCTAATCTTTGGAAAACTACAAAAAGGAAACCAATTGATATTTTTTTATTCTGTTTGCAGCAAAGTATTCAGAATAAAAGATTATTCAACCATAAAAAATTCCAAAACTTCTGGGCGAAATTGGTTCGAACACAATTCAATTGAGCCCTGAAAAATACTAATAAGATGTGACCAGAAACCGTTATTTCAAATATCACGCATAACTCATCACAGTTCACAAAATATTGCTCAAAGTTGACATTGATTAAACACCCTGTACCTATCTCACTTATTCGTCGAAAACGGGGTATACCTACCTATGTCATAAGGCAAAAATGACTTTCTCGGTGTCATCTACACGGCTATATATGTTTGTCCAGTTTATCGTGAAACACCCTGTATATGGAAATTGATCAACGGCAAAAGTTAAAAATTCTCCAGTTTTTGAAAAAAGTTTTTCATGACAAATTCGACAAAACCTGAAGAAATGAAAACACACAAATTAGCACCAATTCCAAGTTCGATGAACCACTAGGGTCTACTACAGATCAAGAATAATTATCCAGATTTGGGATTAAACAATCGCCTTTGGAAATTTTAGATTATTTTGACGACAAAAACAATTTGGGTCGTAACATACCGATATAAAAACACATGGAGTAATATGAAAAACAGAAAAAACAGTTTATTTTGTGTTTCACTTAAAATGGCGATAATTCATTATTTCGTAACGGGTTTTTTAGACAACGAAGACATACGGGAAAATAAATATCTCTATCGACTAAATCACATTTGAAACTCCCAACAAATATTTATAGCCCACTGATCGATTCTAACATTTTTGTTGCATTCATCGCAACCCAGTGGAAAAAATTTCAGATAAAATGGAAAATGCATAGTGGAATTCATTTATAATTGCATTATTGGTGCCCTATTTTCCTTTTTAAAGCACGCCTCATCCCCTACAAATCAAATTTTCCAGCCACACGTTTTAAAGAGTTGCATAATTCAGCTCGCATATTATGGCAATTATTCATCTGGATGAATTCCAAACTCGACTTCGTCTCTTCTACTAAACCTCATGCGCGCATAGTTCATCTATGCCTCTATGCCATCCTCCGAGTCCGAATAATCGTTCTTGAAGTTTTTTTTATATGGAATATTGGAAAAAATAGTTTATACTACCGCCCTCTATTTTATTCTTCAGAGACTAATTATAGTCTGTAACTAGATTCCTATGTTTACTTTACAGTTATCATTGGCATTTCAAGCTGAGATCTTCATGTAACCATAGGGGGCGCCACTGCTCATACAGGAGAAGTTGGCTACGAACAGTGTTGCCATGTCTGAAAAATACTGAGCATCAGAATTATTCCAGAGAGAGCCGCAAGTATTAATTTTTTCAAACTCAAGATGTCACTGATAATAATTCAATATACATTTGATAGAAATGCCAACATTTCAATGCGACATGCATAGAATATCTGGTGTTGCACTGATTAGATTCTGTTTAAGATTTTCTTTTCGAATGAAAATCTGAGATGGGGTTCTACTTTTCATTCCTCGCGCTATTTTCCATTGCCGCAATAGCAATATAAATATGGCGGATTATTCCGGAAGTAGGACCCGATCTATCTAGAGTGCTGATTTTGAATTACATTTTTTGTTTACGATTTTTAATTATAGGAGTCGTTACATCATACTCCATGACTGACGTGAGTGGTAAACCTATTTATTATTTTTATTCGTTTACCTTGTTTCCTCGTTTGCGAAACTCGATCAAATTATACGTATATTTGATACTAGTTGTAGAGTTGTAGACAAATGCTTAACTGAAATGAAATTTAAGTAAATATAAATTGTTTTTTTTTCCATTTTGGGTAATTTTTCGCATACCGCATATTTACTATTTATAAATAGTCAATATTCGACAAGTATATTAGAAATTTTAAATTCGAAAAAAACTTTTTCAACTGTCAATATGGACAATAAATAATTCGATCTTCACAACGTATTATATTACACATTCAATTAAAAAGATTACCAAGAGATTTCGTGGACGTAAAGAAAGCTCATGAGACCTGGCATCACTGGCTACAAACGCTACGAACACGAACGACGACTGCTACGCTACAAAATCAACAAGCCACAAATGTCATATTGTCATGTACCGAATACTTACGTCAGCCATGTTTGTGAAATTTATTGTTTTCTGAAAAGTAAGATTGCTGCCATTTTAGCAGATAATATGAAAACTGCATTCGTTTCCTGTTGATTTGGTGCCTTGTTTCGGCTAGGCGAAGATTTAACTAGCTTTGTATTGATCATATATCATACGATTGCTTTTTTTCCAAGATTAATTTATTTGATTTAGGTAAGTTTCCCTGTAATTTCGATTAATTGCAACGTTCCTGTACCAAAGGAGAATGTTGCTCAGTATATTTTCATTTAATCTTCCAATGAATTCTAAGTTTTGTGGGTACCTATCTATCAATCTGCAATGAAGTGTTACATCAGTTCCATCTTTTTAGAAATAGAAGTAGCCATATTGTGCATTGAATTTTGGTGTGGTTCCTATTACTACGTTTCTGAAGACGACCTGAAATAGGACTAGCTATGAGCACATACTCAATGTAAAGTGTTAGCTTATATTAATTCTGGTTATGCCGTTATTTTCAATGAATGATGAAATATCCGTATCAGATCTATCAATGGGCGTGCAAGTCAATTATTGAAATATAAGATTTCAACACTTCAGATTGCACTCTATACTTTCTATACTTTGGTTACCATTAACAGAATCCATAGCTTGTGTGATTGAGTGTTATGGTCTTTCCCGGAAAGTCAAATATCTTTCAAGAACAAATAAGTACATATTTATATACTATATTTATATTTTAGATACTTCCAACTTCGTTTTATTTACTTAAATATTTTGATATTTGTATGACTTCAATACAGTAGTTCTACTTCTATTCATAACCAAATCTGTTACTCCTGGAACTGTCTTATTGAAGTTATCACACTGTTATTATCATGTCTATAGATATCTATGGCTATTCTAAACATATTACTAACAGTCCTTACCTTAGCAAACATATGCCCACCATACCCAAGAGAAATAATGATTCGTTCAAAATGCTGATCATATTGTTAATATGGTCAATAGTAGCTAAAATCGTCAGAAATCAGGGAAACACAAGATTTGATGAAACCTCATTCGCAATAGGAAATTTGAGGCTTGTAAATGGACAAGAAGACTTGCTTCTAGAATTCATATAAATTCTATTCTGAACATCTTCACTCTGTATTTTCATTAATAGTTATTATAATATGTTGATCCCCTTCAACTCGACTTTTTTTGGGACCTTATCCCAATTATACAGACTTGAGTTACAAATGCAATGGTTCTCAGATTGTGTCAACTTCTTTGATCTAGCTCTTGCTCCTTGGTCTCTTCTATTCCAAATGACCAGAATTTTTTGCCCACACATCTTCTGTATCGACAAGTTGAATTAATGTCACCAATTTGGAATGTAGTTGACGTGAGGAGGTGGAATGACTTTTTAGCACCATATGATCTAACTCATCTTGAATAACTGTAAAGACCTTGAGAATTATACAGATTTCCTGTCCAGTATATCCATCATCAAAATAAAGCAACAAATAGATCAGGTTTAGAATTCATACATCAATTTTCACCACTAATGTGGAGACCTAACTCTGTTTTTTCAAGCAGAATGATTTTACAGTTGGGTTATGTTAATTCTGTTTTTCTGTATAATTATCATGACAACACTGTACATTTGCAGTTATGGTGTTACTTGGGAAAAAGGAAATGAACTATATGCATACTTTGAACTCCTCTGTTCACAAAAAAAAACAACGATAAACAACATTTGATCCAAATGCTTTATTACAATAGAAAAGTATACTCTCTTATGTGTATTTCTTTTGCAGCAAACATACACAGTGGCACTTTGCTTGGCAGTATCTTCATCAGTCACCATGAATTTTCAGTTTATTTCTGTGTTACATTGATGCAGCAATACAGAAATCAAAAGTTTCCTATATACATAATAGTTTTCAGAAATTTTGATTGCATGAGTGTTGACTACTAACACTGTTCACATATTTATTACTTGAGAACTTGATATTTCTCTTTATTCTTCACTTCAACTGAAATCTTTCCTCAGCTGTTAATTTCTCAAGGGTGCTTCATGTATCTTTCGTTGCTCATAAAAGATGACAAGGAGTCTCAACTCAAGGGAATGAATATTCTCATATACATGGTTCAAAGGCAAACGACACATTACTTCCCTATGATCTTTTCATCGATACATGAACTGGAATAATGTTCAATTGGCACCAAATTGACCTGTTACCAAAAGGGGTATTTCTTCTTATATATCTTATTGAAGTAATGAAAATATTCGAGACAAAACCTCAAGGCAAGAAACTGCTATGTTACATAACTAGGATCATTACAATTAAATTAACAGATTTTTTTGGTATTGTGTAGATTATAAGATTTCTTAAAATAATTACTACATAGCTACTGAAAATTTGGGAATGTGAACATGAAGAACATATCACTTTAATTTTGAAGGATGAGATTGATTTCCAGGAAACTAATTCTGTTGCTGCCCTGTCACTTCCTGCCTTTTATAGTTCTGGTTACTTTTTATCACGATACCAATTATATTTTGATTGTGTCACACTATAACTATAACAATTAAGTATTCATATAACCAAAGGACAACATGGTTTTAGAATGAAGCCAATAATTGCCTTAGGAACTAAGGTGTTTTGGCTTCAGGCTGTTGAACTGGGTTGTTGTCTCTCTTGTTATATAAATACTCATTGCTATAACTGAAATAATACTTATTCTCTTCAAAAAATCGGTTTTCCTGACATGCCACTTGAATGCCACATACTTGTGCAATCTATAATTCCAGTCTATCAGTCTTAAAAATTTCGTTCCAGAATGCCATTTCTGTGGACGAAATATAATAAATTTTCATTCCAGAATATAATGAATGCACAAAGTTCGCAAAAATCACATTTAAGCTTTAAAAAGATCAAAACGCTATACTCTGCCATCTTAGGATCAATATAAATTTTCTTCAGGCTCCTATCCATTCGAAATAGTGGTTTATAACATCTCTATGTCAACTGAAATGAGTAGACAACTGCCCCTGGATAGCAACGAAGGAAATACATAGAACTTATAGTTCATGGAATGCTATTACCAGATCAAAAAGTGGGTAAACATCTCAAGTTGGAGGAATCTCTAAATTTCCATGTTCCCATGGATACGACCTGTCACACCGAACAGAAACACAGAAATGTTTGCCGAAATGCCTAGTGAATCGGATCTTGACGATTAAATTCATAGTTTTTCTGTGTTTCTATTCCGTATGACAAGTCGTAACCATGAAAACATGGAAATTTCAGTATTCCTCCAACTGGAGATGTTTACCCACTTTTTTAAGCTGAGCAGCAAGGCTAATGGCATTCCATGTACTATAAGTTCTATGAGGAAATATCCAAAAAGTATACTGGATTAGTGGATTCACACTTGAAAGATCTCTTCAGGTCCTAAGTTTATATGATATAGTATCAGATACATACTCGTTCCCCAAAAATTAGCAAAAATAAAACGATGATCAGAGAAAGGTGTGCCTGAGGAAGAATTGATAAATGTTTTACCTGTACAATGATCATCCATTCCCAGATATTTTCCTGCAAGGTGTGCACACTCTGAAAAGTTATCTTATTACAGGTACACTGTAGGGTTGAGAACTATTATTTTCGTCTTGGAATTTGTCAGTTTCTGCATTTGTGAATGTTGAATTTTTATGAGATTATTGAATTTTCGGATATTTATACTAAGGCATACTATTAATGAATTTGGTAACCAATATGTTAATGTGCTGAAACCAAGGGCGGATATAGCTCTTTCATGGGTGGGGGGGTAATAACGATTGAAAATCAGGTACACATTTTATGTGCACCACATTGCGTTACTTTTTCTTAGGACTTCGATACTCATGGGGGGTAGTTACCCCCTCTAACCTTCCCCCCCCCCTCCCACGTAAATCCGCCCTTGGCTGAATTAGTATTCAGACTTTTACTCGCTTTGCTGTTCCTCGATTATTTTAGAGTAAACTTCTTTTAAACTCGCTTGCATAAGTCTGAGATATATATTCCTGCCATTATCGTAAATTTAGAAGGTTTTAATTTGAAAGAATACAGAAGACAGTGATTTGGAAAATAGAAGGGTTGGATCTGATAGCAGTTATCTTCTGTGATTTATCTGAAGAAAACACCTAAAGGTATACATACATTTTCTATTAACATATGTGGAAATGTTCGTACTTTGTTAAATTACAAGTTTGAGACTGGAAGTATGTACTATACTTTGGAGATATATATAGAACTCTTAAACCCATCTAGAAAGGTAGGCTTTAAAATACCAAGAAAAATGCAAAAGAGCACCTGATTTGTTTTCTAAGCGTCAATGCAAAAGTTTTTTATTTTATTTTATTATTATTGAGAACTGATATTATCTTGTGCGGTTACTTGAGGGGGATAAGAGCCCTTCTACTCCGACCATACTCTCAATCAATAAATAATGTAATTTCTCACAATCCATGGTGATACCCCAAAGAATGTGACCTTTGAAGGACTCCCCTTCTGCTGTGGCACATTCTTGAATCCGATCAGTATATTACGAACATTTTTGAAACGTTCGCTTTTATTAATATGAGTTTCTACCCTTACGGCGTCTAGTTCATTCATTTTTCTTCGGTTATTGACCTGCGATTGATTCAATTTTTTCGTGAGCATCACATAAAAATTTACTATATCCCAGAAAGTTCATCAACTTGCAATTCTAATTTCAACAAATTTGTTTCTGATTTTTCTACATGAAATGATTCATATGGTTTTTTTACATATGAAAATCACCCAATAAGTCGACAGAAATTGGAAAATAGCCCTAAATTCACAATATTTTTTCAATTCTAAAGGTTATTTTCCTTATGGAAATCAATTTGGTTAAAATGATTTACTATGAACTGAAATACTTAATTTTTTTCTGTATTGCAATAGTTTACTTGGTGCACTGGTTTAGAGGATATTTTGTATAATGAATTGAAGTTATTCAATCCTATCAGTAATTTATCTTATCGCTTTTACTAGAGTCACGCTCTCATTATTTGATCCACTCATTCACTACAAATAAGCTCAACTCTCAGTGCCTGCTTGTGAAGGTGAAAAAATGCTGAAACATTTGTATTGAGAAAAGAATGTGACTCCGGAGCATATTTTAAGCAGTTCCATCAGCAATAATTTGTTTTTTCACATTGTATACCCGAATACTTCAGCCGTAAGAGCTGATTCCAACGACCTATAATACATTGACGAAATCTTTCAAATACTTATGGAATTCAGTTTTTTGACTGGTATCGCTCATGCCATTGAAGTTCATCCATCGATAGGAGAGATGCACGGGGTATTCCATTACTTGAGTTTCCATTTATATTTCAACCTTTTCATGAATTTATTTACTTACATAGAAAGTCACAGGGCTGGGTTAAGGACAAATTAATTTGTTCAAATGATATCTCGTTGTTTTGCTTGCTGTAAATTTGTCAATTGATGTTCGAAGTTTCGACCAGAAGCTTATGAATGTTGATCAGATTGAATCTATTTTCTTCAGTGATGAACATTTCGAGAACGATGACAATTATTCCACAATCTAAATACCAGCTAGTGTGGACTAGAGCAGCTGGTAGGTATAAGGGTGTGATGCGGGATATCCAAAGTTCATCCTGCAATGAGAAATAGAATTTAAATATCGCTATGAGGAATTTATGATATTAAACTACTGCAGAGGAATTCCGCCAGCTGTTGAAAAATTATGCACGAAATATGAGATTCTTTCACTTCTAGACATACCAACTTGAGCCGTCAGGTAAGTTGGGAGTTTCTTATAAAACATACTTACCTCAAATATTCTGTGAATATTTCAGCTCTAATTGAATTGTGACAATTGATATCTCGGATCAATAAAACCGCATAAGGAGAATCGTTAAGTTTTTCCATAATCACATTCCTCGCTATCTAAAGTTTGTAGAAGGTTAAAGCTAGCAAAAATACATTCAATAGTGAGCGTAACTAATTCGAGAAAATTTCAACGATGGGTGTGTTGGATGACAGATTGCCGTCCATGCGAATTTCTTCAATTTCAGACCACATCCTGGCTTTTTCCTGTCGACAGTAGCTGAAATATCTTCACGGTGTCTGGTGATGGCGACGTACTCAACATTAATATAACCAGCGAAAATCTGAATATAAATTGTCGCTATTTACCTACTCAAATGTTGATGATGGAAAACTTTACTTCCATTAATTTAAAGTAGTTGAATTTTGCTGTCGAGCTGGAATATGCTTTATTGAATCCAAAATCTCAGAATTTTCATCTTGACAAGTATTTTTAAGCTGAGGCCAACTGCTTAGTTTCACTTGGATTTTAGGGATTTCAACCCTATCGGCGTCTAGTTCAAACATTTTTCTTCTGTTAGAGTTCCGATTGATTTAGTGTTTCCGCGAGCATTACAAGAGATACCATCTTTATTCCAGAAAGATCTTCAACTTGCAATTCGTGCGTAATACATAATGTTTCTGTATCGCTGCAACACACTTCATCTTACTAATTTTACTATCTTAGGTAGCATAGTGATATTTTACGCGATAGGCACTTGCACTTTTCAACTTGAGTACCACGCTCTTCCTGATCTATAAAACCTGTTTTGTCTCTTCTGCTTCCAGGGGGGGGCAACAAGTTGAAGATATATAACTCTACATCTACGAGGGTTGCCTTTCATATTTCGGGATAAAAGAACAAAAACAAATATTAATCATCGAAAATCGTTTTATTGTTTTTCAAAACATTCCCCATGAAGATATATACCTACACTTCTGCATGCGTTTCAACCAGTTTTCGAAGCACGTTTGCCACTCTGAGGTATCTTCAAAACATGCTTTCTGAACGCATCAACCGCTTCTTCAGGTGTCGAAAAACCTTGACCCCTCAGTTTATTTTTTACGTACGGGAATAAGAAGTCATTCGGTGCCGAGTCAGGACTATATGGCGGATGACTCATCAAATCGATGTTTTGAGTGCTCAAAAATGAAATTGTTTGAGCCGATGTGTGTGAGCTAGCATTGTCGTGGTGAAAAGTGATCCGTCTTCAGCGGTTGGATTTCCTCATTTCTTGTAAGACAACTGGCGAACAAATGGTTGTGTACCACTCAGAATTAACTGTTCTGCGTTGTTCAAGTGGTACGGTTGCGACATGTCCAGTTTTTTACGAAAAAACAGGCAACCATTTGCTTGGAAGTGCTTAGTGCGCGAACAACTTTTGTTGGGTTTGGCTCATTTTGAAACACCCACACAGTCGACTGCTGTAAATCCACGATTCGTCACCTGTTACGATGTCAGATGTGTTTCGAAGCACCGTGATCGTATTTCTTGAGCATTTTTTTTCGACTGATCAATGCGAGCCTATTTTTGAACCATTGACAAATTGTGTGGGATCCAACGCGAATGTTCATGCAATATTGAATGTATGCTGGTACCACTAATGCCTAAGGTTGTCTTAATCTCACGATAGGTCCTATGACGATCCTTCAATATCAGTTCGCGCACAGCATCAATGGTTTCCGGAACAACAACCGATTTTGGATGACCTTCACAAAATTCGTCTTGGAGCTAACTACGACCTCGATTGAATTCACCATACCATCGATGCACTGTTGCCGAGTCGAAAGTTGTGAATAATCGCACGAAAATGTTCACGATTTAATTCCATTTTTCGACCGAGATTAATCTTTCAAGTTAATGTAAACAACACGAATAACGCTCGTATGTCAAAACTGAGTACGCATTACCTCAAATATGTCAAACTTTACGATAGAGGTGTCAGTTGCCAGATTGCAACACCAGGGATGTCCAATCCCGAAATATAAAAGGCAACCCAAGTATATTTCCTGCAGCCTCATTCATCATATTTATTAAGTGGTGTCTCAAGTTACTCCCCAAAGTTGTGATACTTGAACCAAATCTTGAAGAATATTGATATTCAATACTTTTTACCTATTTTTACAACTGGCTCTTTTAACAGTAGGTTAGATAAATCGCCTTTATCATTGAGTAATTATATAAATAGAGCCACATCCCACGAAATAAAGCAGGAAAAGTCCGAAATTCTGTGACTGGTTCGCAGTTCAAAAACAGCCAAATCTGGAATTCAGGACTTTTTCGGCTTTATTCCTTTATCCAAATGAATACTCGATGCCTATGTGAAACTTTACAGTTTGCGAATTCATCATCCCTTGAAATCGAATTCTATTCAAATTGAATGAGAAGAACGGGGCTGATTTCTATCAAATTTTTTCGTTGGGGCATAGATGCATAGAAAACCTGGTGTTGGCACTGATGAGATTTTGTGACTTTCTTATCGATTGATAATCTGAGTATTTGTATTTGCTTTTCATTTAATCCCGATAGAGGTCAAGCTTTTCCTTAACCACATCCTTATTTGACTTTCGAAATTAATCCATGTTTGGATGGAATTGATAACACAATGAGAACATCTGTCATCCCTCTAAAAACATAACCTGTCATTCAAAAAATAGCGCCACAAACGATAAATATTGCGCATTATTCCGGAAGTAGCACCAGTACTGAAATCTAGAGTGCCATTTGGATCTACAAATTTTGGTCACGATTTTCAGTAAGGAGTCTTTACACCATCAGGTAATCTATGTTGGGGCGCATCGCTGCGCTGTCAAGGCCAGGCATTCTCTGATCCTTTCGATTCTATTTCTACGGTGCAACACCGATTCTCTTCATATAAGGATCTATTTAATTAGCTAGTCACACACAAAAGGGAAATCTGTAAGATCTGATCCGCAGTCTAGATCTGTTACAGATCTGGACTGCATTAATATTCGAAAATCAAATGCGAACACCAGGACACAATGCCTTTCAAAACTCCCTATACACGATGTAATAGGTAACAACTCTGCACATAAGAGATGACCACCTCTGATCATTATTATTTATAGCCGTCAGACTATTTGATTCGAATTTGGTTGCCGTTTTTTATTAAAAACTTCTATATGCTCCGTACATAATATGAAATATTAAGCACAATGAAATACTTTCACGAAAGCAGGCCATTTCAATCCAAAACAACGGTGTCATCATTACTATCTAAATACAAATCAACTCTATGAGCAACAAATGTTGACAACAAAAAGCTGTCCGCCTGTGGAGTCGGTGTTCCTGGCTGATAGTCATGTTGGGGCAACAAGTTCACAGATTCGCCACCAACACGGTTGTTAACCAACCACGTTGGTCGATTGTGGCTCGCGAAGAGCTTGTCCTGCAACTGTCGTTGATGCAAAAAAATGCGCGTAGTGTTTTTTCAAAGTGATAGAACTTCAAATTGAAATAAAATACGTTTGAATCAAGATTGAAGCCGATTTTTTTTCATTTGGAAGATAATATTATGACATTTATGCTTAAAAAATAATTTCCACGACTAGCTCTGAGAAACTGCATTCTACCAGACCAATTTTGCGCCACTTTTTCGAGTGATTCAGACCTTATACCAGCTTCCAAAGCGTCCATTGTTTCTGGTTTATCAGTTTATCATTATTACTTAAAGCAGCGATATTTTCTTCTGTGCGTTCAGTACTTTGTCTTGTTGTTGTTGCATTGAGTAGATAAAATGTTTTCCGAAATCTATCGATGATGAACAATTTTGTGAAGCATAAATTTCACGAAGTGCTCTATAAGTTTGGAATAGAACACTGATTTTGAAAATTAATTTCAACAATTTGTAAACGTTGTAATTTGTCACGTTGTAAACGTGAGACCATGATAATTTGCCAATGCTTACTGAACCGAAATGTCAAAACAACATGGCTTCTATCTTCTGTCAAATCACAGTTATCCCTATCAAAAATTCTATCACTCTAAAAAACACCCGATATATCATTGAACGAAGTAGAGTTGGTAACAAAAGGTAGAACCCTGCCGTGTGATCTGCAATTAGAATAAATACCTATGTACTATAAGACGTGAAGCTGATGAACGTCGTTGATATTTATGAATCACCCAAATGGTTTGATTGATCTGGTCGGATCGACGAGTCCTGGATTGAGGTGTGTTATTCTCTGGAGCAGGTCGATCTTCATTCAATTGGCCGAAGAATCCTTCTGTTCTATCTTACATAGATCTTTTTCATCATATTGTGTTCAAACGGTAAGGCTCGCTTGTTTAAACAACCGTTGGGTCTTATTCGAAAAAAGGAAGATTGCACCACACACTCAATAATATTGCCATGTCATGCTCAGTACATTAATGATTCAAATGTGAATTCGGAAAGAAGTTGATTAGACGCATGAACAGTCACCTATCTCTGAAGAATTAATGTATGTTCTCCAATGAACTACTAAAAGACCTCATCAATATAGAGTTGAGGCCTCGCGTGACTATAATTTGAAATTGTCAAGATCGATTTGGAAATGAAAATATTTGTGAAACTCAAGGAACACATGAGATAGATATTACTGAATATGATGTTCATGGGTACTCACGTAGTACACAAGGAATGAATATAAGGTGGATAAAATTGATTTGGAAAAGCCCCGCTTAGATGGGGAGACAGATCTAATTGAAATAATTTCTATTACAAGAATAAATCTGAATTTCTTCATTTCACATGAAATGAAATCTATATTAAAAAGAAATGTCGGTTTTTGCTCATCTGATATCCCAATAACTATAATAATCCAATTCAGATGTTTTATTGACTTCATTTGGTAGAACTGATTGGTTGTACCTACTCCGATTAATTATCCCAATTGTTTTTTCCTGGATATAGACTATCTCTGACGCTTACACAAAGAAGACTGTTGAAGGGTAGGAGCAATATCTAAGTTGATCTACATTGAGAAGTAACTTTCCTGAATATTTGATACCTATGAATTAACTTGTCCATATGTTGATAAGCATGATTTGTGCCTTTAGCTGTAGCAGCCACCGATGATCTGAAATAAATTAAAAGAACAGCTGGAGCATTTCTGAAACAAAAAAGATTAAGTATACGATTTTCACTGGAAATCGTATGAGTAGTCTTTCTTATTTCAACTGGGGATTTGCATTCAATTCTGAAAGCATTTCTTGATTGAAAACATATTCCAGGTTATTGCACATTTCTTCCATATTGCGGAACTAGATACTCTCAGCTCAAATATTGTCTAAGAATAAGAACGTCATGAGGACGTTTTTTGAGTTGAACATTGAGCGGCGACAGTAATGAGTTGAGTTTGATTCCGGGTGATACTTCCTGAAGGGGTATTTAAAATGGGTTCTCCGCAAGCGACATCTCATAATTTCTTCTATCGGTTATAGTTAAAATGTGTTCACACCATTACATGTCATTGTATATTCATTCATTAGATTAATATCATAAATTAGTATAGTTCTACTATAATAATACAAACATCTTTCGAATCCACAGGTCTATGAAAACATTTGCGTTGGATCTGGATGTCGTTTATTGACTTCCAATTTAATATCAAATGAATTAGTTCTGGACAGAATTAGACCCCTCACACACTACTGCTTCAGCGTCAGAATTGTGAAACAGGGTTTAATCGAATTTTGATGTGAAGATATTGGTGCTTGGGAAATTAAATATTTTACTACATAATGAGTGATTAGCGCAATATTGATTGGGAATAAATTTAGATGATGATGAAGAGTTACGTATTAAATATTCCATACATTGAAAAGAAATTCTGTAGTCTTATGAATATTTCGTATGAGTTTTAAAGATATTCAATAATTATTTCGTCAACATTTCAATTGAACATTTTCGAACGGTTTACATCTCAAGCCGGACTCCCACTACTCGTGTATTTGGCAAATATTTGCCACTTGCCTTTATTTGGCATGTAGTGGGAGTGGTTCACTCGGCCAATACTTGTCATTCAAGTTTGAAACTTGTTCTACTAGCCAAGTAAGCAAATAATTGCGTATTTGCCAAATATACGAGTAGTGGGAGTCCGCCTTTACCCATATTCTATCGATTATTTATCAAAAATCAACAATCATACTCCAGGATTTTATTTTCGCTGCAACTCTCCTCTAAACCTTGAGACAATGAAGATGATCTTGTTCGCCCTATGCCTACAATTCTATGAGGAAATGAAGAAAAGAATTTTAAATAACCCTAATTTTCAATATCCTAGATGCTATGCTGTCCACATTATTTTTGCATGTTGACTCCAACTGACTCGAATTTCTGCTACACAGAAAATGCTGAAAATATCTTTTCTGAAAAGTTCACAAGAATATAGTTCCAACCTACGAAAAATAACAGAAAGTATGTTTTTGGAAATATTACAAAATCTGTACGAAATTTTTCATTGTGACCGATAGTCGAACATTACTCTATTCCCCAAATATTTCACTTTCATCCGCGTGTGCTGGAACTGAACGAGATGGAGTTTTAAATCGAAATGTCCCATTGAATCTGCAAGGTGCGAAGTTCTTCCACGGATTGTAAAAGTCGTCATGAACTGTTCGTCTATGCAGAAGATAGAAATTTGGTTATCATTTGCGAATGGCATCAATTCAACTATTTATTGATGATGAACATTATTAATAGTTAGAGAAAGAATCAACGACATGCAGACAAATTCCGGAAAAAGTTACATTTTCAAATCTAGAGTATTCCGGGTTTAAAGCCGTGGCCCAATAGGAATTTCACCTAACCACGACTAGAAAACCCGGAATACTCTAGATTTGAAGTTGAAACCGGCCATGAAAGCCTTCATCAAAAGTTACACCTCTCTCACATTTATATGAGGTCAACCTCATCATATACAGGGTCTTTCACGAGGAACCTCACCCATATTTATACGGGAAACTACTAAACGTATTTTCATGAAATTCAGCACTTATAAGTATTTCACGACGCTGATGAAATCTAAAATATTTTTAAGGCATGAGCACCTCCGGTTTTTCCGGAAATGACGTCAACTTCCGTTTTTCAAATTAGAACACCATTTTTTTATTGCAGAAATAGATTCCTTAGAAAATTTCAAGTTATTTTGATGTAACATTTTTCAGTTTTGGTTGGAAAATTCTCTCTGAGCGGGAAAATTCGAAAAAAAATCGAAAATAGAGCTCCGCTGAAACAAGAATAACTTCGAGGTTTTTGGATGGAAAATTTTCATTTTTGGGATTTTTCAAGATGTAAGATTGATGTATCCACTTTAAAAATCGAAATCGCGATTCATGATACAGGGGGTGAAAAAATCGCTTTCAAAGTTAGGGATGACAAAATCGTGAAAAATCAATTTTTTCAAATTAGAACCCCATTTTTTTTATGGCAGATATTGAATCTACGTTAAAAAATAATGTGAGTGTATGCATCACACCCTTGCCCTAAAATGGATATTTTCTGAGTAAATATCCTTGTTGGGAAAAACGCTCGGACACGTCGATTTGTGTTTTTAAATGCGCATATTTTTCAAGAAAATAATATTATATAGGGTGTTCCATGTGACCGTGGCCAATACCAACTTTCTTATTTCAAATGCAACCCACTGTGAATTATTTATTTTTTGGATTTTTCAGAGAATTCTAGACACAATTCATGCACAATGTCCTTAAGTATTAAGTGTTTTCAGATTTATTGCATGTCCTATACCTATCTTCAACTGTTTCGGAAGTATTAGGTGTATCAGATCTATTGCAAAAAATCAACGTTAACAACATAAAAATTATTTTATTTCACAAATTCGGTACATAACACTTAAAACCTAATAAGTAATACTGATTATTTCTTAATTATTAAAAAAAACAAAAAAACATTACTGTCATTGTAGGAAATGTTCAAAATGCTCGCCGCGAACGTCTTGGCAACATGCTAATCTGGTGTAGAGTCTTCTAACGTTACTCAACATTTCAGGCGTGACTGATATAATCGCAAGCGTGATTCGGTTTTTTAGGTCGTCTAAGTTTAAGGGTTTCGTTTCGTATACAATACTTTTGACATATCCCCACAAAAAGAATTCTAATGGTGTCAGATCAGGAGATCGTGCTGGCCATTCTATCGATCCGCGCCTCCCTATCCACCGATTTGGAAAAATTTGGTACTGCCTGATATTGATTTGGTAATGGGTCGGTGCTCCATCTTGCTGAAACCATTTTATATTGGCAGGAACTTGTGGATTTGCTGGATCAGGATATAAGTTTATCGAAGTTGGTACGACATTAATTTGGAGTAGTTCTAAATATTTTTCTCCATTCAAGTTGCCGTCAATGAAAAAGGGACCTACGATATGATTTCCTACAATTCCTGCCCAAACATTAACATTTTCAGGATAATGCGTATATTCTTCTCTCATCCAGTAAGCATTCTCATCAGACCAATAGCGGCAATTTTGACGATAAACATGACCGTGTAGTGTAAATGTACTCTCATCAGAAAACAAAACATTTTCTGATTGGATCACATTGCCATCATTTGCTCACAAAAATGCGTTCTCCTATCCTATCGCCTTCTATGAGCTCCTGAGTTGCCATAATTCTAAAGGGATGCATCATTACTTTCCTTTATTATTCGAAATATGGACGTGTGGCTGACGGTGAACAGCGGGGCTACTTTTCGAACAGAATCATTTGGGCTTTCTTGGAACTCAAGCAAAATATCCAATTTCGTATCATCACTTACTGCATTGCAGCAATTTTTTTTATTTGTCTTACATGACCAAGCTCTCGAAACTGCTTTTCTAATTTGCTAATTGTTCCTTGGTATATAGGCGTCAAATTTGGAAATTCTTCGTGAAATAAGCGAGAAACTTCCATTTTTGTCCGTGTGAAATCTCCATAACCAATTATTTTAAGAATGGTTATTTGGTGCATTTCTGTTGAATGAACCATTTTTCAAATATTATTACGTACAATTATCGAAATTCAAAAGACAATAGCACTTAGACTGATCACTTATTGTCATGCAAACCGACAACGTGTTACTATTAGGTACTAAGGCTATGAGAATAAAGAAATCTGTTTTTGTTTTTTTTTAAATTTCTTCTCAGTAATGGTTTTTGCTTACTTTCTTCATATCAAGAGGTTAATGGGAAATAAGTATTGAGTGTAATGTACCGAATTTGTGAAATAAAAAAATTTTCATTTAGAATGTTAATTTTTGTGAAAAATTTGAAAACACTTAATATTTCCGAAAAAGTTGAAGATAGGTATAGGACATTGTACATGAATTATGTCTAGAATTTTCTGAAGAATCCAAAAAATAAATAACATACAGGGGGTTGCACTTGAAATAAGAAAGTTGGTATTGGCCACGGTCGCACGGAACACCCTATATAATTTTATTTTCTTGAAAAAGATGCACATTCAAAATTACAAATCGACGTGTCCGAGCGTTTTTCCTAACACCCCCTCATTTATTCCATTTGGCTGCTACACTCTGTATTATAACCTCTCAATACAAAAATCTACTTTCTTCTAAAATTGTATATATTTGAAAAACGTTTCACGAATTTTGCTCATTTGATAACCCAACTGCGGCATCGAGATCTGAAAATTTCGTGTAATCGACATAATATTTTCAAGATGAGCATGTTATCATCCCTTGATGTCGAATTCGATTCAACGAAATGAGAAGAAAATATCTGCTTCCGATCGAAATCCTTTGACCGTAAAAACCTGTAACGCAAAAGATCAAGATCAAGAAAACTGTTCAACTAGATTTCAAAAATTTCAGATTATGAATAGCTGATGCATTATTTACTACAGCCATCGACTACTTATTGAGATATTCTTTCATTTTGAAGATATTTTATCATATTAACTAATTAACTTCTTCGATACAAAGATTAACTTCAAATATTCAGAGAGCTCTCAAAATCGAGTCCTTTATCAATCGAAGTTAGGGCATATCACCGAAAATGGCTGGCATCAAACTTTCAAGATGTCGAAGATCTCTTGAGTTGGGATCGATTCGATGAAATCAGAAGTACTGATCTGTTTTTTATCATTTTCTGATCTGACCGATGCAGGACCGACTTTCTCAGTTTAAGGATTCATTCACATAATTGGTGATTTCTCAACACTCATTTATAGCTCTTGTTGAGAAATAGACTCATTATGAATACCCTGTATTGTTTTAAAGCATTCGTTTTTTTCAAATAACTCTCATGTATCATCAATCGTCTGCTCAAATCTCTGTATAAGAACTCTTTTTATTCCTCTCCCTTTATACCAATATACCGATCTTTCTTCAGCATACAAAACAGTGTGCCAGTTATATTTTTGGGAAGGCCATTGATAGAGACGATGAACAGAAGATGTCCATGTATTGATCCTTGTGGAATACCGTGTTCTTTAGATGTTATTGGGCTGTTTTCACCATTATCTGTTGTCGTCTCTGTGGCCATATTTGTTAAAGGCTACTTCTTCTGACATACCCATAAAAGGATTTGAATACACGTTGAAATGACTTCACAGGGAGCGTACTCACTACCTATTTCGGATACTATTGTGCTGTAGAAATTGAAGTAACCTGCATCAGATTCGCACTGCATTAAGATGTAGGTGTGGTTTCACTCAACTGCAATTTATAAATAATATATCATTTTATGTTTGAAACTAGAGAAGACAGTAACTGTCTGTTCTAACATATCAGTATAACTATTGAAAAAAGGATTGGAAAACCTCCTTTCATTTGACTCTACTTTAGCCTGCTCTTGAAGCAGCTGTAGAAAAACTGAGCTAAAAAGAATTGAAAAATTTGCTTACTTCGGTTCTTAGAAAATTAAACATGGAAGTTTTTTTCAGGTTATAATGAGCGTCATAATAAGACTGCAGAATCTGCCATGGTCGGCAAATGCATTGGACATCAGACAATATTTCACGGGCTTGAGTATACCAGAAGGCGGCGTTCATATTGTAGGTGGAGAACTAGGAGATGCTTTCATAGCTTTTAGGTATATACAAAAAATATATGGTTTATCCTTTTTTTTTACCTAATACCCCTACAATTTACACTACCTCTCCAATATGATCCTATCCAAAAGATTGAATAAGTAGCTTTGCTCCAAACATAACGAGACACAAAAAAGAAAGATCAGATGTTATAACCTTTGAGTAGTTACTGAACTGAGGTCGATGCATACTACACATACAGGTAACGTGAATATCTGTGTTTATTTACCATAAAAATGTGAAGAGAACTATATTGGCTTCCCCGCTTATTTATATGCCCCCTATAGGGCATTAACGCCTGAAGTGTTATGCATTGCTTCAAAAGCTTCAAAATCTAATGGAATTTCATCCTAGAGTAACGTAGAGAGAATATGTAATTTGTAGAATATCTTTGGTTAAGTATCGTTCACCATATCCTCATACGCAATAGGCAATAATAATATTAGGTGTAATATGAAGAAGTGCTGGTACTAGTTTTCTTGAAATTTGTTGATCAGGATTTACGAATAACATCTCCTCAGCTATAATATTTTCTACGACTACCATTTTTACCAGAAAAGAGATACAACTTTGTTAAATGCTTCAAATAGAACACCCTGAATTATATCGCATTGGAATCCACGATGTATTTCAACTTTCAAGTGGAAATCATTCAAGACCTCAAAGGTCACTATCAGTATCATTTGAAACATTTCAAAGCAACCATACAAGGTGTTCGGCAATTTGCGCCGAAATTTGTCATGTCAAAAATTCTATTACTTCATGTTTTGAAATGGCTATAAGGGGCTTCATTTTTGTTCCGAGTTCGGAGTGAGCAGTTGTGTTCTGTGTAGGCTTTGTTACTGTGTCCTTACGCCACCTTAGGCACAGCACTGTTAATTTTTGACCCAACAGTGAGAATGGTGGCCCCTACCGAGACTAGAAAATTTGTTTCCTAGCTCGGGATTGAACTTCGGACCTTTGGGTCCGAATTCCAACGCTCTACCACTGAGCCAGGGGCACTCGATAAGTAGTAGTTGTAAATAACTACTACTCTCTCTTATACCTCCAGTATTTTGATTTATGAGATGAAAGAAACCTAAGAACGTAAAATTTCGCATTTCGAATAAAAGAAGAAATCCAACGAATTCAATCCTCATTATGCCAATGATAACGTGTTTTTTCTTCCTCAAATCGGATGACCTCTTCGCAACGATGTCTTCTGCTTAATATGAATGAGTCTGTCGTTTTCGTCAATTTACTATGAATTTCAATGAGAAAGCCCCCTTATTGCATGGCTGATTCGGATGATCCCCCTATCGTCTTCCAAGCATGTCTAAACATGTTATTGAGGTCTGGGCTACAAGATGACCATCTGAAGTGGAAATCACAATATCCGGAAGGAAATGAATATGCACTCTTGTAGCAGTATGAGGACAGCCATTATCTTACATTAGGATGAGATTTGGATTAATAAATGGGGCAAATGGCATGGCATGTTCTGCAGGAATCTCAGCTATGTCACGTTCTGCGTTGAGATTCCTATTATTTATCAAAACCATTTTAGACTGCACCGTAGAATAAATTTAACACCGCACCAACACTGGGCCTCCGCCAAAAGGATTTGTGTTCTGTGTAAGCTTTGTTACTGTGTCCTTACGCCACCCTAGACACAGCACTGTTAATTTTCGACCCAACAGTGAAATGGCCCCTCTACCGAGACTAGAAAATTTTCCTAGCCTTGGGATTGAACTCGCGACTTTCCGAGTCAGAGTCAATCGCCTTAACCACTGGGCTACGGGCACTAATTAATAAATAACAATCCAGAGTTCAAGTTGTGGCACTTATTCTGCCCTGTCCAGCTGTCAAAGCATTATCACAATTCTTTCCTATTGAAGAACAAATCGCTCTGTTATTCTCCGATAACTCCAACCTTGTTTATCGAGATGAACAGCTTTTCATTTTCCGAATTCGGTTTTGTCAAAAAGATACAGTAACTTTTCGAAAAGTACGAGCCTGATAAAAGTTTTTGCTTTGGATGTAAGTTGTTTTCGATGAAACTGAGTGCATACATTTAGAGACTAATCTCCTTGGTGCAAGAATGTTCATGAAACTTGCTTCTCTGTTTGATACTGGGTGTATTTTAAGGTGAGGCTTTTCTTTTGACAGGTGATAGTCAATTCACCGAAATTTTCTTATATGAAATGTTCACTTTAAAAAATTCATAAAAAGCGGCATATGGCAAAATGATCTGTTCTGCGCACTAGAATTTCTTGCAAATTTGTTAGATAAGAAGACAAAAAACAAGAGATGTTCATATCTACGGAGGAGCAGGTTCGGAATGAGGAATTTTCAAATTCACCTAGAAACTAGACAATCGGGGCTATTCACAAAGCAAAGTTGTTAAGGATAGCAACTATAAATCGTCGTTATCCCATGCTTATTACATGGGATAACGTCGATAACGACGATTTACAGTTGCTATCCAAAACAATTTTGCTTAGTGAATAGCCCCGAATATTCTAGCTTCATTTTCTCATAACAGGGGCATCATTCATATAAAAATTTTTAGTAAAATGACTTATGTTGATGAGTTCTACCATCTGTCAAAAGAAAAGCCTCACCTTAAAATACACCCTGTATTTGCTTCGACATGCTTTGCTTTGATTAACAATAAGACGTTTTGTTTTCGAGGGTCAACTTTATTTTTTTAATGGTGGTCTGTATTCTTATTTTATCGAGTGGATTTTCTCTATTTTTTCCATGAAATAAGTTAACCAAAGAAATGATCAGATGAATTTAAGGATAACTGTATAACACTATATCCAAGGGATAACATCATGAGGGAGTTTTCAAAATCGTTCGAAGTGAAATTAACAACATTGTTTGCATGTAGTTTGGTAATGTATTTCAAATCCAGGGTCAGATTTACAATTACGACTTTTTCGACTAAAAGGAGAAAAGTACTTGATAGTATATTTTATGCCGAAAACTTAAAAAAAGATGATTGAAGCAAAATATAAGTCGAAGACTCACCCTGTATATAGTTTGTTTCGAGAATCTTTTTATTCTGAAAATAAATTTTGATATGGTAATTTCTCGAGCAGTTTACCTATTTAGAAATCGCAAGTCTGAATCCCAAATATTATAGTTGAGACGTCATTGTATTCACAACGTTCATACATAGCCAGCCTATAAATAGTTCACATCACTACTTTCTAAAAGGTTATGACCAAAGCAATTTTTCGACTACGAATTTTGAAATCTGATTCCTTATGCAATAAAATGTCGATTCACGATTGTGAGAAGACCAGGGGCGGCTCCAGGATTTTCGTTTTGGGTAGGCCCAGTTTTTTTTTTGGGTAGCCCAGTTCAGGAATTAAGTCAGTTACACCACCCCGTGCAAAGCCGTGTGGGTCCACTAGAATAAATATGAAATTTTTGGGTAGGCCCGGGCCTACCCCCGGCCTACCCGCTAGAACCGCCACTGGAGAAGACCGATCATACCTGTCTGAACTTTGGATATAATGATGAGAATTTACATTGTTCTATATCTGCTCTTATGTCTTACGAATGAATACATTATTTTTACGATGGTTGACGATGCCCCAAGTAAAATTGGCCACAGCCTTTCATTTTTATAGCCAATTATGAAGTATTGATCAGTTCAACGTCGAAATGGTAATCACTTATAAAGTTTGTCATGAATTAATTATCAATGGCTGTTTCCACAACAATACCTATGAAATCGTTTTTGTGAAATACGAATTTCTTCATGCCATACCTAAATAACTTTCAAATTGATTTCGGAAAATGATTTTTAATTTTAGAAAGCAAAACATAGCAATATACCATTTGTTTATGGATTTGCTAACGAAATTGGTCTTTTCCATAGCTACATTCCTAGCAGAGGAAAAGGCTAATTTTGAAATAATGCATACTAGGCTTAAGAACATTTGGAGGACTAAATCTAGAAATAAATTCAAAATCAGCCAGTGAAATAATGAATATTTCACAATTATCACCGTACTGGAATGATTTGCATAATGCAAGTTACTTCCCAAAGATAATTTATAGTTTCAGAATCTCCTTGTTTCCTTCACTGACCCTCACTCTTATCAAAATGATTATTTTATGACCGTCGAATAACCAACTTCTGTTTTGTTCGCAGTACGGATGAAGATGCTCGTCAAGCCTTTCAACGCAATAATGGAAAAATCAAATCAGTACAGATCACGCTCACCCTCAGTTCCCGTACAGAAATGCAAAGGGTCATTGAGGCAGCCAGAAATCAAAGCTACTCGGCCTTCATGCAGGCGGCTCCCCCTGCACCGACCCCCATGCCAGCAGCTGTTCCACCCATACTACCATCAGCGGTGCCTGAAGTCAAAATAGATATAACCAAAGATGATAAAAAAGATCGCGAGAGAAAGAGATCGCGTTCAAGGGATCGAAGAGATCGTTCAAGAGACAGGCGCGATCGACGTTATAGAGATCGCAGTAGGTCGAGGTCTAGAGATAGGAGAAGAAGAAGAGATAGAAGTCGGTCTAGGGATCGTTCCCGTTCAAGAGATCGCAGATCGAGAGACAGCAGTCGAAGAAGATCTAAAGAAAAGGTCATTGTCAAGGAACAAAGGAAAATTGAGCCGTGGGCTCAAAATGAACCGATAATTCAACAACCCTTGCTGACACCGACTTTACTCGGCAATAACTTCACAAGCGGTATCGAGGAACTCAGGAGAATGAACATGTTGAATCCAGTTTTGGCTGGCAATAATTTTCAGTCTCATTTATCGCTCAACCGTGGTCGAGAGAGTTGGCCTCAGACAAGTCTGCCATTGGTGAAAAATCTAAACAATTTTCAGATGCGTCCCTCAGATGACAATTTTTCGAATGACTCCAGGAACTTCCAGAACAAGGCCGACAATATGAATTTCGACAGGAACAACAGACGGAATATGTTCACAAAAATAAATCCAAAGCCAATAGAACTTGATTCAAGGAGCCATTATGATAATAGAGCTCCACGCTCTAATTGTTGCGTGAAGATCAAGCCCTTCTTTGGGGCATACGGAGATTTGCGTCGATTTTTCCAAGGCTGTTTTATTAGTAATAAGGGTATTAAATTTATCAATGACAAGGCTGGCATGAGAACCGGTTTAGTATACGTCCAATTTGGCAATCCCGAAAGTAAGGTGGAAGCTCTGGCAAGAGACAATGAGAATATGAACGGGATTATTGTATCCATATCCCATCTCGATGATAAAGAGTTCGAAAACTCCATAGATAGATTCGTTCCTAAGCAGGAGGATGAAGAGGACTTCCGCCAAAATAAAAACTTTCCTAACAAAGGGAAAAATTTGAAAGTGTTTTCGTGTCTAACTGTTGAAGATCTTCCAACTTATACAAAGGAGCAGGATATAATGAAAATGTTCTCAAATTTCCCTCTTATGAGTATTATAATTCCACCAAGAAGCCGCGATGGCCACATTGCTTATGTTAGATTCAGCACCGCGGAAGATGCCAAGAAAGCATTGTCTGAGACGCAACTGCACGTCATAGAAGGGAAATCTGTAACTGTTAAAGCATGTAAGGATGAAGATTTTGAAAAAGTTAATCAGGAACACGATGTTGAAATAACGCCCCCAAATTCCAAAAGAAAAATTGATACTGACTGTCTCAGTTTATCTGGTCTACCGATCAAAACAACTGATAGGGATATAGCAGATTTCTTTTCTGATGTTGGAGTGATACCAACTAGAATTCATCTCCTCAAAAATAATTCCGGAATTTTTACCGGCAAATCTTTCTGCGAATTCGAGACGTTGAGTGAAGCTGAGAAGGCATTCGTAAAAGATTCTTCCTATTTAGGATCGGACTTGATCAGTATCAGCCCTGTGAAACGAAAAGATATGGAAGAAGCACTTCGAATCACTCCAGAAATAATAGATGTCGATGCACCGACACCCAATAAACCTACTAAAGAAACAAGTAATAATAACTTGGGTCTTCCCAAGCTGATGAATGAAAGGATGGATGAATTGCACAAAGATAATTCTCAAAACTCATTTTCTGAAAATCAACCTCGTCCTTTCCAAAATCCTAAAGGTAATTTCGAAGGATTTGGTAGAGGTCGGGGGGGATTCTCACGTGGTGGTAGAGGTAGTAGATTTGGTCCCCCAGTTGGCATGCGCCAAAATATGTCACAAGAAATTCCTCCCGGTTGTACGGTATTCATGGACAATATACCGTATAGAGCGGGAACAAATGACATTTTGGACTTCTTTGAAGGCTATAATGTGACTAATAATGTCAGCCGAAGGTTTAATCCAAATAATACCCCTAGTGCCGAGGCAAAAGTTATCTTTCATTCACCTGAAGACGCTGAGAATGCTGTAAGAGATAGGCATATGCAATACATTTGGGATAGACCAATATATTTAAGACAGGTCTAATGAGATTGTCGCCTTGTATATATGGATGTATATAAATGACAACGAAGATATCTCATTTTATGTTTGAATGGGGGAGAATGTGTTTGAAGTTTATCATGATTTGAACGATTGAATTGAGTATTTGAAGTACAAATTAGAGGAATAATACTTCATTCAGAGTTTATTTTATTAAATGGTGTAAATATTTCTTGCTCGTATGTTCCTTATCTGATGTACCCATATTATCCTTCCAATTTTCTTATGAATAAAAATGACGTGAGAGAATGTTCTTTCTTCATTTCAGAAGAAGAAATAATATTTTCTTAAATTAGAGAAATAAAGGTACTATGAGTAGAACTTGCCCACTCTTTTTAATCCTTTTCCTTAGAACAAGCCTGAGGCCTTTGAACTTGAAGAGTAGCGAAAAAATACTTCTACAAAGTTTATAAACATCTTATTGTTAAGAAGTATGAAAAAAATGAATTGAATAAGAATATTCTTGGTAATGGAATGAGGTTTGAAATGAGACTAAACTATTCTTTTGAGCGACGCACTCCTCTGGACTTCTTCTTTTCGTTGGGCCACTTGAAACCGGAAATGCGAAAAGCTGAAAGAATTACACCATCGAATTTTTGACGAATGCAGCCTAATTATTGTCGAAAAGCTTCAGAATGTGAGGCAGACTTAAGGGTCGTTTTACTGGCCCGTAACTTAAACTTTTCCCTTACCCTAAGAGTTGAAACATAGAAATTTCATGCTATGGTTTATACTCGAACTTTAACTTATTCCCTTAAAGAGAACAAATTTCAAGGGCATAAGTTACGGGCCAGTATAAACGACCCTTTAGACTTCCTTTGTCTAAGGAGGCAAAAGTTTGAGTAAAATTGATACCATTATGAAAGTAAGCTGAGCACAATTGGAGATCTTGATAAGTTTAACTATTCAGGACATTTATTTCGTTTTCTCGCTTCTGCATAATGCATTGTTTTTTTGAAATTGGGAATCTAGCTCCAGGTCAATTGGGCGATTTTTCATTTTCAAAGTAAAATATTAAGTAGGTAAATCAATGATGATGAAATCTCACTTCTTCAGAAGGAGAAGACAACTTATTACACGACCGATCTCACCCATTTTCAAATTCAAGGAATTGGGTTGCCGCGTAAAGGAACCGAATGATATAATGGTTTTTATCAAGAAAAATGTCCGCCTTAAGAACTAAATTGTAGAATCCTAGAGATTTTACTCTCTTGATTTTAGTACAAGATAAGACCTTGATTTACTTTTGGATGTGACATCCTGGATATGCTGAACCTAAAGAGCTGCCTAATTTCATTCATTTGATGAAAAGAAAATAAAGGAACAGCCTTATGAATTCAAGATTAATCAATGAGATATTTTCGATTGGAATAAAACCGTACCTACTCTGCCTTTCAAAGGGCCGCTTGATTCAGAATGTGATAAGTGGCATAATTGTTTTTTGTGAGTGCTGATGGTTACTGAAGTACCTACAGTCTATACAGACCTTTGTGGCTTTGTACTTCCTCAATGGAATATGCTCCAACGAGAGGCAGAAGTATCCGCAAATGAAGACAACCAATTCCATAGACGATTAAAAATAGCATTCTCGTTGAGAAGTTCTCTGTGTGTAGATAAGAACAGACCAGTATGTGGCTCAGTCACAGCATTCGCATCTGATTCGAAATTGTAAAATTTTCGAAGATGAAGAAGTATCCGATATTGTTGCTTGCTTTAATTGGTGTTACTTTGGCACAAAGAAGAAATTACTCGGGTGAAGATTGTCCTGTTGGCTGTATTTGTTACAGACAATCTATAAGATGTATGAAATTGGATTTGAAAAGTGTACCTAGGATTTCGACTCAAACGTCGCTTTTGTAAGTGAAAATTTTGCTTTATATTAAAGATATCTTTGTTTTTGTGCCCTCGACCTCTGAAAGTATGGGGCTTCAGGTTTTACCATACCAATTTTTTATTCTATTGATTTGGCTAGAGAATAATGTTTATTCATCCAGAGAGAGTCTGCTTTTGAAATTTCATAAGCTTCCTGATAAGGTCTTTTTGATTATGTTGATGAAGATCGGTAAATGAAATATTCGATTGATTTCATAGAACGTCGATAAGGTGGAATCGAAGAACAATACTGTTCTTATAGAACCTGCAAACTGTGGGGATGGCTTTTTTAAGAGAAAAAAAATAATGGATGCTTCAAATTTGTGAAATTATGTCCTACTTATTATCCAGACCTGAAGAATTTTTTTTGGCAACAACAAAAATTAATTTTTCATAAGGTAGGTATCTTGAATAGTTTGATTTCTACACAAAAAATGGTTCAACTAGAGCAAAGTGAGCGCAATCTACCTTGTAGGTAGATTTGCATACAAGAATCCAATTAAACAAATTTTTGACAGCTGTCAATTCAATCGTTTTTTGTCCCGGATCTGTTAGTATAGCAATATTGGATTTTTTACAATAATTCGTTGGAATTTCATATAATTATTTGAATAAATCGTTTTTCATCTTAGTGCGAAAGGCTGACAATTTTTTTACATCTCCTTTTCATAGGATTCTTCTTAATCTACTTACAAGATGCTTGATCGAGCACTCAAAAGGCTCATTGCTTTGGGTGACCCACCTTTTCCTAATTCGTATCATTCAGTGTGGTGCAAAGTATCCCAAATTGTAGTATTTTTCGTTTCGAATAATATGCTTTGTAGGGATTTTTTTATCCAAAAATTCGACCTCCGATAGCGACGGCTTCTATCAGGGTATGATTATGATAAGGAATGTGAATTGGTACATCCTTTGCATGACAATGGATATCAACTTCCGCACAAAAACTATGAAGCGAAAATGATTTTCGTGTTATCATTTATAAGGTACTCATTTGGCTCGCATGTATAGGGGAATTTAAAAATTGCAACTGTTCGAAAACAAGAATTTTTTAGATCCTTGACAAAAATGAAATGAAATCTATGTAGGTTCCTACCATATATCTGATAATTCCAACAAGAGTATCTTATGAGCCAATGGAAATTGATATTGAAGCCGGGCTTTGGTAAGAATCTCGATTTGCGCATGTGCAATAATATTAAGAATAAAAATAACTTAATAATTCTGTCTCTCTCTGACATATTGCATTATGTCGTGAAACGTATGTCATTCATAACTTCAACTGAATTGTGAATACTTTTGATCATAAATTCATGAGATTTTATTCAATCGCTTGAATCTAGAATGTCGTACACTACTTCGGGAATAATCCGCAATATTTCGCGGTCGTGGCGCCACTGCGGCAATGGAAAATAGCGCGACCCCTTTCGGGAGAAATGAAAAGTAGGACCCCAGCTAAGATTTTCGATCGACAAGAAAGTCTTAAACAAAATCTAATCAGTGCCAAAACCAGGTATTCTACAGGGTGTCCCACGGTCGAGTGCCTATTAGACGTTTCTGGAGAACTGGCCTTATTTGAAATCTGAAAATTAGGATTATGATATTGTTGGAAATTCTCTACAGACCTAAAATATTTTTGGAACCTGAGCACTTCCGGTTATACCAGAAGTGGAAATAAATTTGTTCAAAAAATATTTTTTTCAATATTTTCATTTCTGTTATGATTGAGTATTCAATGCTGAATACATTTCTGTTGAAAACATTGTATTCATTCGAATAGTTTTCGAAATATCGAAAAAAAACCTAAAAAAATGTCAAATATTCATAGTCAGTGTTATGTCCATTATTCCTATTCTGAACATCCTGAGTGTAAACCGTTCTCACAACGTCAAAGTAGAAGAATGTTGAAAGGTCAACCATCTTTTGAATTTCATAAATATCATCACAGGGTGTTTCAAATTTCGTGTCGAAAACTCTGATCGAAAATTGTCCATAACTTCTGTTTTTCAAATTAGAATCCTATTTTTTTATGATTGCGTTGGATTTTGCGAAGAAAAATAATGATAGCACTCTCAGATGCTTTTTTTCCTAAAATCAGTAATTTCCGAGTTATTTGAGCTTTTCTGGATTTATGTTGTACGTAGAGTCAAATTCATCGAATCTGAAGTGATTCGATGAATATTCCTATAAAACCATAGTTACAACTAATAATTAGACCTGTCACCTCTGAATTATTAATGGGATCATTTATCTTCTATGGTCACAGAATATTCTCATGCCAACATATTCGATGACTATTCCATAGAATTATAAATATAGAATTTGAGCGTAGTGTCTAATAAGTATACAAAAGTGTGGCAATCGTTCCCCTTAAATCCAGGGTCAGTCATCGCTATACGCATGCCTGGGGAGAAGAGAAGGGACATGTAATTATGTATCCATGGATACCATATGTGGCTCAATACAAACAGAGACAAATAAAGAAACTGCATCCGCTGATCGCCACGATGCCCCTAATTTCCCACTCTCCGTTATCGCACATGCTCAATAGTCTCACTGACCCTAGGCACAGCCCTTTAGATGTTTCACTTTTTATTTCAAGGATCAAATTATAGGTATAGAATTATGTGGACTATTCTTATGAAACCATAGTAACCATTGAAGTAAAATCGAGAAGTAAGGTTAATGCCTAAAATTAGAGCTGTCACTTGTGAATTATCAATGGGATAATTTATCTTCTATGGTCACAGAATATTCTCATACGAAGGATAAGATGAATTTGACTCTACGTACAACATGAATCCAGAAAAGCTCAAATATCTCGGGGATTACTCAATTTAGGAGCAAGAACATCTGAGAGTGCTATCACTATTTTTCTTCGCAGAATCCAACGCAGTCATAAAAAAATAGGGTTCTAATTTGAAAAACAGAAGTTATGGCCAATTTTCGATCACAGTTTTTGACACAAAATTTGAAACACCCTGTGATGATATTTATGAAATTCAAAAGATGCATGACCTTTCTACATTCTTCTACTTTGACGTTGTGAGAACGGTTTACACTCAGGACGTTCAGAATAGGAATAATAGACATAACACTGACTATGAATATTTGACATTTTTTTAGGTTTTTTTTCGATATTTCGAAAACTATTCGAATGAATACAATGGTTTCAACAGAAATGTATTCAGCATTGAATACTCAATCATATCAGAAACGAAAATATTGAAAAATAAATTTTTTGAACAAATTTATTTCCACTCCTGGTATAACCGGAAGTGCTCAAGCTCCAAAAATATTTTCGGTCCGTAGAGAATTCCGAACAATATCATAATCCCAATTTTCAGATTTCAAATATGTCCAGTTCTCCAGAAACGTCTAATAGGCACTCGACCGTGGGACACCCTGTATGCATCTATTCCTAGCAAAGATTCGGCTTCACTCTGATCGATGTGAATAGCAGAGATGTTATAGCCATATTGATGTTATTAGATATACAGGGTGTTTCACCATGAACTGGACAAACATATATAGCCGTGACTCTGCCGTGTAGATGACACTGAGGAAGTCATTTTTGCCTTATGACCTATATACCCCGTTTTCGACGCATAAGCGAGATACAGAGTGTTTAATGTCAACATTGAGCAATATTCTGATAACTGTGGTGAGTTATGCGTGACATTTGAAATAACAGTTACTGGTTACGTCTTAGTATTTTTTAGGGCTCAATTCAATTGTGGTGTAGAATTCTGAAAAAAAAATTTCAAAATGGCGTAAATAAGCCTGCAAAGTTTGATTTCTTTTTCTCGGTTGCCAATTCCGAAAGCACTTTTTCAACGTACTCGATTTTCTAAGATTTTCCGTGAAAAAAATTTTTCAAAATTCGAACTCAACTTTTTTTTACATGTCTTCAGTGAAAAAAAATTTCGCCAAAATTTATGGAATTTTTCATGGTAGAACTATCTTTAATTCTGAATACTTAGGTGAAAACAGAATGAAAAAATATCAGTTGGTTTTCTTTTTGTAGCCTTCCAAAGATAACGTTCGGAGAACTTTCATAATTTTTATTCAAAAAACGGGAGGCCATACGAAGGCCAAATTTTGGCTAACGAACTGCCAGAGTGACCCGGACGGAAATATGAATTTATAAACCAAGAAAATTTTTTTCAAAAAACTTTGGTGGGCTTCGAACTCTCTACGAGTATGAATTTGGTTTATTTTAATCCTATAAATTTTCGTTACCAAAGCAACGCTAGTACATCGCAAGTTCGATTCCCACCAAAGTTTTTCGAAAAAAATTTTTTGGTTTATAAATTCATATTTCTGTCCGGGTCGCACTGGCAGCTCATTAGCCTAAATTTGGCCTTCGTACGGCCTCCAGTTTTTTAAATAAATATTATGAAAGTTCTCCGAGCGTAATCTTTGGAAGGCTAAAAAAGAAAACCAATTGATATTTTTTTATTCTGTCTTCATCCAAGTATTTAGAATTGAAGATAGTTTAACCATGAAAAATTCCAATGATTTTGGGCGAAATTTTTCTTTCACTGAAGACATGTAAAAAAAAATTGAGTTCGAATTTTGAAAAAAATTTTCACGGAAAATCTTAGAAAATCTAGTACGTTGAAATAGTGCTTTCTAAATTGGCAACCGAGAAAAAAAATTCCAACTTTGCAGGCTTTTCGCCATTTTGAATTTTTTTTTTAGAATTCTACACCACAATTGAATTGAGCCATAAAAAATACTAAGATGTGCCAGTAACCGTTATTTCAAATGTCAAGCATAACTCACCACAGTTTTCAGAATATTGCTCAAAGTTAACATTAAACACCATGTATCTCGCTTATGCGTCGAAAACGGGGTATATGTCATTAGGCAAAAATGACTTCCTCGGTGTCATCTACACGGCAATATATGTTTGTCCAGTTTATGGTGAAACACCCTGTATAGTGCGCGGCTAAATTATGGAACAAATTCGATAAGTATTTCGCAAGCAATGTACCTACTTTTGACAAAAATCCTGAAAGAGGTCGATTTTTGTTTTCAAATACCGATTTCTGAAGGTAGGTATATTCTAAAGAGGTTTTGACGTGGTGACGTAATTGGTAGGTATTTTCTTCAAATTGAAATAGATGTCTTATTGGGGTACTTCATCTGAAAAGTGGAAGGTCTTTCAATACTGCATTCAATCATAATAAATAATTTTTGTACCGGGTGATTAAAAAATAATATTTTATTTCTGTTAGAGACTTTAATTAAATCCAAAAACTACAACAGTTAAATGAGATGTTCAAAATGCCATCCACCATCTCTGGATAATAAGCAAATCTACGGACACATTCTTCTTGCACATTGTGAATAACCTCTGGAGTAATTCTGTTGATTTCGATCCTAATTCGATTTTCCAACTCCTGTTGATTTTGCGGCCTTTCTTCATAGATCTTCGATTTCAAATTCGAATAACCCCACAAGAAAAATCTAGGGGTGTAAGATCTAGAGATCTGATTGCGAAAGCTTCTAAGGAGATCATATGAATCATAAGAGTAGAAGATCATCTAGTCTGGAACTTATTCACAAGGTTATAAGAACAAAAGACAATCTTGTCACAGTTCTGAAAAATTCATCGATAGCCAATCAACACCTTCATATAATAATAATAATAATAATAATAATAATGGGACCGGCATGGCATCAGTGTAACTATTTTTCCGTTTTTTTTGTTCTAATAATTTATTTGATATCGTGAGTAGGGAATGGAAGAGGGAATCTCAAAATGATCTATACCAGTATGTAAAGCATTCTTCTGAGTACTATATCTAGAAAAGAACAATGATCAAAATTGATTAACCTTTCATGAAATAATATAAATAATAGTCTACTAAAACAACAATTGAACTCTGATCAAATGTAACTTTTCCGTGCTACATACATAACAGGCTCACAAGTAGCTATTAAGCATAATGGGTTTCTAAACAAAGAATACTGAAACGTTAAATTTCATGAGTTATTTTCAACTCCGTCTTCATTATATAATTTTTAACGAGTATCCATAAAATAAAACATTTTTCAGTTCGTTCTGTTTATGAGTTCACCGAAAATTCAAAAATTAGCATGTTACGAAACGATATTGTTCGAAAGCATATCATCTCTGTATACCTATACTATCTGACAAAAAAACTGCAACACCCAGAGTTGTTTAAATTTCAATTTTTTTCGATAAAAGGTAAATTTCCAAGCCTTCTACCCATGATATCCCAAACATGGGTCGCTTCAAAAAAGTTGGTGTACAGGGTGGCCAGATTTCGATGGTTTAGTACTACAACTCCTAAACTATAAGAGATAGAGAAAAAGTAATATACATGTCATGTTCTCTTTTTTCGAGAAACCGAAATTGCTGAAAACCCCAAGTTGCTACGGCGTCTAGTTTCCGAGCTACAGGGCGATTCTGGTATTTGGCCAATTATTATAATTGACTATAACTTCCGTATTACAGAATCTACGCTCTCGAAATTACCACATCTTTAGGGCACTTTTTTTACTGCTTTCCAGCGGTGCTATTGGATTTTTTGTATCTGCTCAAATTTCGGAGCTATAACAGAAAAAAAAATTTTTCAAATGGAAACCATAATGGGAAGTGATATTTCCGAATAGATCTTTCTTCAACGATTTCAAAAATATATATCATGTTATATTTCCGAGTTCACTATATATCGAAAATTTCGAAAAAACACTTTTCGTTCAACAAAATCCAAGCAGGCTGTGATTCACTTCCTTCAAAACTGGGGCGGTCATAGAATTTCATGTCTTATTTATTTTCACCTGTCAAATTCAATTCAGTTTCATCATTGTTGTATCGTCTGGCGCTTCTGAAATTCTTATAAGGTCATAGAATTCGATATCTCACATTTATTGTAAGCTGCCAAATTGATTCAGGAAATATTAGCTTTATTATTACTCAGACCAATAGAGGGGCTTCGCGAAACTTGTTGATTCTAGTATGATTTCTCTGCTAAATTGAAAAATGAAAAGCATTTGAATACTTATGTAACCCGTTGATAGCAATATTATGTTTCCATGAGGGGCAAAAAAAAACTCCTTCAAGAAAAAATATAGATTTATTTGAAAAAAAAGTATATTCACAACAAATGTTCAAATAGTTGTCCATTGGAGCGAGTCATTGGAGGAAATATATAAATTGCATGATGTGATACAAATAAGAACTTTAGAAGCGCCAGACGATACAATGATGAAACTGAATTAAATTTGACTGGTGAAAATAAATAAGACATGAAATTCTATGACCGTCCCAGTTTCGAAGGAAGTGAATCAAAGCCTGCATGGATTTTGTTGAACGAAAAGTGTTTTTTCGAAATTTGCGATATATAGTGAACTCGGAAGTATAACATGATATATATTTTTGAAATCGTTGAAGAAAGATCTATTCGGAAATATCACTTCCCATTATGGTTTCCATTTGAAAAAAAAATTTGATTGTTATAGCTCCGAAATTTGAGCAGATACAAAAAATCCAATAGCACCGCTGGAAAGCAGTAAAAATAGTGACCTAAAGATGTGTTAATTTCGAGAGCGTAGATTCTGTAATACGGAAGTTATAGTCAATTATAAAAATTGGCCAAATTCCAGAATCGCCCTGTAGCTCGGAAACTAGACGCCGTAGCAACTTGGGGTTTTCAGCAAATTCGGTTTCTCGAAAAAAGAGAACATGACATGTATATTACTTCTTCTCTATCTCTTATAGTTTAGGAGTTGTAGTACTAATTCATCGAAATCTGGCCACCCTGTACATGACGCTCAACAGCAAACTGAAGTTCACGTCTTTCTCCCCGACGTCTTCTAACCCTTCTGCGGCCATCATGTGCACCCAAGGAAAATCGAGATTCATCAGAAAAGACGACCTGATGCAATTCCACATTCCAATGTTGTCGTTCTTTGCACCACTGTAATCGTTGCTGGAGATGCTTAACCATCAGAGCCGAAGTAACACAAGATGGGGTCGATAATGCTGAAAAGACCTTATCCGGTGGTAAACCGTTTGGAACCGTTGAAATCTTCACGATTTTTTCCCAAATTTTAATCGTTTCCTCTTTGCCCAATATCTATGTTTTACTAAAAAAAATTAAAATTTAAACAGCTCCTTCTGGGTGCTGCAGTTTCTTTGTCAGTTAGTATATTTCTGATATTAATATAAAACTTTTGTTTCCCTTACCTCCGCCTTGGCAAACTGATGGAAACAGTGATTCATTTTTTCAATCGAAATAGATCGCTCAAAGAAATCAGTTGAAATGTGTTGTCCAGTTATCAAAGACACCGTTAATGATCCCAGATCATTGGATTATGCGCTAGAATTTTAGTTTAAAGTGAAAAATGAGATTCCTCCAACATCTATCAAGCTCCATATCCCGTTAACATAAAATAATGATTTTGTAGGGATTTGAGGTTCAACAGAATTCGTAATTTGTATCAGGAAAATTTCACTGGATATTATCTCATAACAGCCCTACTCCTGGACAATAATCTTCTAGAAGGATTGAAAAATGGGACGTTCGATGAATTGCGTTCCCTGAGATATCTGTATTTGTCCAAAAATGAAATTAAAAACATCGAATCTGGAGTATTCCAGAGTTTACCAGAACTTGAACATTTGTAAGTATCGCTGAATACAACTTTAAGATTTTCTATTAAAATTTCTGCATTGATTGACTTTGATTTCATTAGTTTTGATAGCAAGATCCTTGCATCTTTCGAGTATAAATAAATATAATTGGGTGGATTCACGAAATCATTATAAAAAAGTTTATTCACAGGTTTTTACAAAGCAACAATCTTCAGGCACTTGAGGATGGAACCTTCACTAACTTGCCACTTTTGAATAGAATGTAAGTTGATTTTTTTACACAACATATAATATTGCAGTGATATTTTGAAAAATACACATTTTGTGTCATAGGTACCTACCTTCAGATAAGCTACCAGTTCATGATCATTTGTAACTCTGTGGCATAATATGAGATCTTTTATTTATTCGTTTTCAGCTACCTACAGTACAATAGATTACAAAACTTACCCGCTGGTGCATTCACTAATTTACCAGAGCTGAAAATCCTCAGGCTAGATCAGAATCCCCTGAACTGTAGTTGTGAAATGTCATGGATAATCGATATGATAAACATCAATTCACTTCAAGTATCTGCCGACTGCATATCTCCTGTTGAAATGTTTGGGAAGCCACTCAAAGGATTAACTCCAGAGGATCTCCATTGTGGTAAAATAACGTTTTGAGAAATAATGAATTCCAAAATTTTTCATTCTCAGTATTATTGAACATATGGAGTACTTTGAGAGAAACAGAAAGCTCGAAGGTTGAAAGCCAAATTCATCTATTGGGAAAACTATTTTCGCAATTCTATTTTTCCGTTTTAATAACGAGAAGAATTCTTTACAGAGGCTCCTACTATCAAAGAAGGTCCCAGTGATTCTGAGTTCCAAGCTGAAGAAACAGCAATTATCGATTGCTCAGTTAGTGGTGATCCTAAACCACAAATAGTCTGGTACAAGAACCAGGAGAAAATAAATATATCGAACGAAAAATACTCTATTCTTGCCAATCATTCTTTGATGATCAAACATATGAATCGTGAAGATGAGGGTTACTACTCATGTTCTGTTAAAAATATTTTTGGCGGAATAAGCTCCAGGCCAGCACATATGTCATTTAGCCAGGCGACATCAAAAGACTCAAAACAGTATGGTAAGAAACCTAGGTACAAAATCTAGAATCTAGTTTATTCGATGTGATTTTTTAGCTTCTCCAAAAATTCTACTGAAACCATCCTCCATTTCTTCTACTCCTGGAACACCCTACGTGCAACTTTTCTGCAAAGCAGTGGGAAATCCCCCTCCAGAAATAACATGGTCGTTCAATGGAGTACAACTATTACAATCATCCAAATATAAAATAGATGATGAGGGAACTTTGACCATAAGACCGGTTGAATCTATAGATCATGGGACATATAGATGCTCTGCCAGAAATTCCTATGGGCAAGCAAGTGCAGAAGCAAATGTTTTACTGCAAGGTGAGTTTCAATTGAGCAAAAGCTGATCCAGAATATCGAATTCAGTAATGAGCACGAATTTTTAACAGCTCCTTCAAATGTGGGAGAACTAGTTGCCGTACCCTGTATCTATTCTAGTTTCATCAACGATATTTTCTCTCAATTTGAACTTTTTAGCCCCACCGGTATTTTCTGCCCAACCAGAAAACGTCGAAGCGAACATCGGATCTGATATAACGCTGGAATGCGTAGCAGTAGGTTCTCCAGAGCCAGAGATAATTTGGTACAAAGACGACGTAGAAATCGGCTCGACTGACAGAATGTTCATCCCCGTAGACGGAACATTCGTTAAAATCGAGAATGCCCAAGAAGAAGACTCTGGATTATACATCTGCGAAGCCAGAAATTCGTTGGGATCGAGAGAAGTGTCTGCCGAAATTAAAATCAGATCTCTCAATATCCATCCTCCTACATTCAAATATAAACCATACAACATCGAAGCTTTCGTTGGGAGTGCTATCGAGATGCCATGCCAAGCGGAGGGAGAACCAACTCCTGGTATCCAATGGCAAAAAGATGGTGCAACCATGCAGAGAACAGGAAGAGCGAAGACATCATTGACTGGAAGTCTATACATCCAAGAAGTAGGACTAGAAGACCAAGGTCGATATGAATGCATCGCGATAAACGACAACGGACGAGCAACTGCTTCTGGGTACCTTACAGTGAAAAATGACCCAACCGCGATAAGAATTGGCGGCATTGGCGACCAGTACGTCAGAATCGCCTTTTCTGAAGCTACTGAAGAAATTGAAAGAGCCATCAATAACACCGTGAATAACTTATTCAAGAGCAAAGGTCCACACAGTTCAGAACAATTATTCAGACTGTTCAGGTACCCTGATGCCCCAACTCGAGAATTAGCCAAAGCTGCTGAGATCTATGAGAGAACTCTATCGAATGTGAAGAAGCACATAGATGCTGGAGCGATCACCAACTCCACCGACTATCATTATAAAGATATTTTATCTAGGGAGCATCTAGACTTGATCGCCCAACTATCTGGTTGCACAACTCACCGAAAAGTGTTGAATTGTTCCGACACATGTTTTCATGAAAAATACAGAAGTATTGATGGTGCGTGCAATAATCTGGAAAACCCAACCTGGGGTTCATCATTAACACCTTTCAGAAGACTATTACAACCAATTTACGAAGATGGTTTCGAAAAGCCGGTTGGCTGGAATAAAACTAAGAAATATTTCGGATATCCCAAACCTTTAGCTCGACTTGTATCAATCTCAATCATATCTACCCATCAAATAACTCCTGACGATGAAATCACCCACATGGTTATGCAATGGGGTCAATTTCTGGATCATGATCTGGACCATTCTCTTCCAGCAGTCAGCTCCCAGAGTTGGGATGGGTTAGATTGTAAAAAATCTTGCGAATACGCAGCACCTTGTTTCCCTATGGATGTACCCCCGAATGATCCTAGAGTACGTAACAGAAGATGCATCGATTTCATTCGTACTTCAGCTGTATGTGGATCTGGTATGACTTCAGTTTTCTTCGATGACATACAACCGAGGGAGCAAATCAACCAGTTGACTTCCTACATCGATGCCTCGCAAGTTTATGGGTACTCTGAAGAATTGTCGAGAGCTTTGAGAGATCTGAACAGCGATGGTGGTAGATTAAGGGAAGGTCCTGACTTTACTGGGTGGAAGCCTTTGTTGCCTTTTGCGTCAAATGAAGGAATGGACTGTAGGAGAAATTTGTCGGAAAGTGATATCAATTGTTTCGCTGCTGGGGATATAAGAGTGAATGAACAGTCTGGTTTGATAGCAATGCACACTTTGTGGATGAGGGAGCATAATAGAATCGCCAGGGAGTTGAAGACTTTGAATCCCCAATGGAATGGAGAGACCATATTTCACGAAGCTAGAAAAATTGTTGGTGCCGTTATGCAGCACATTACGTACAAACACTGGTTGCACTTCATAGTCGGCGAAGGGGGAATGCAGAAATTAGGGGAGTATCAAGGGTATAACCCGAATATCCAAGCTACAATCTCGAACGTCTTCGCAACAGCTGCCTTAAGATTTGGACACACTTTGATCAATCCCGTTCTACACAGATTCAACGAAGATTTCAAGCCAATCCGTGAAGGACATTTACCGCTCAGATACGCCTTCTTCGCTCCTTCAAGAGTGGTCAATGAAGGTGGTATCGATCCGTTACTCAGAGGACTTTTTATTGTTCCGGCTAAACTCAAGAAACCGGACGAAAATTTGAACTCTGAGTTAACAGAGCAACTTTTCAGAACTGCCCACGCAGTTGCTCTGGATTTGGCTGCCATGAACGTTCAAAGATCTAGGGATCATGGACTTCCTGGTTATACCGAATACAGGAAATTCTGCAACATGTCGAATGTAGAAACGTTTGAGGACCTTCGTTCTGACATAAGTAACGAGGAGGTATTAATGAAACTTCAAGAACTTTACGGACATCCTGGAAACATCGACGTCTTTGTTGGAGGTGTTTTGGAAGACGTTGTGGATGGTGGCAGGGTAGGACCCCTGTTCCAATGTCTTCTTTTGGAACAGTTCAAGAGGTTGAGGGAAGGCGACCGGTTTTATTATGAAAGACCCACAATGTTTGAACCTGATCAACTGAATGAAATCAAAACATACACTCTGGCACATATACTTTGTTACGATGGTGACAATATTACGAAAGTTACAAGAAATCCTTTCCTACTTCCTGAGAAACAAGGAGGATTTATAGATTGCACCGAATTGGCACCCATAAATTTGAGACCTTGGCTGCAAAGAACTCGCCAAGAATGCTCAGTTTAATTGATCGAAAAATTGTTCCTTTAGTCTTAGGTGAATTAGATTTGTATTATTCTGCAATTATAATATGTATTCCTAATGAAGTGTTTTCATTCATTACTTGCGTGATGAACATCAATTATTCAGGATTAATTAGGGTTCAATTGAAAAACATGGTATAAAAAATAAATTTATTTTCCAACAAAAAGTCAACAAAAATATATTCAAAAATACCTATATTACAACTGAGTAGATAATCGAATGGAATAAATGAATATGAATGTACATCAGTAGCAACGATGAGAGAAAAAATAAAGATGAATGGAGAAATTAACTCATATGACGACTTGTAGAAGGCTATAAAGTTGACTTCATTTGATAAGAGTTGGGAGTTTTGAAACCAAGCTTTCATCAATTGAATTCAACCCGCACTCGAAATTTTAAAACGAAAAGTTTCTGCTTTGATTTTCATGATATTTCACAAGGAATTTCAATTATGCACTCTTCAATTGAAATTTCTGATCTTTATCATTGTTTTCATTGATTGGAAAATGGCTGTAAGCCAATCAACAACTCTTGAGTTTTATAATCATTATAGAACATGATTCTATTCATATTCATTTCTCCATTGAAATAACATAATACGAAGTTTCACTCAAAAATAAAAACAATGAGAACATATTGAACGAAGGAAATTCATAAAGACAGAATATCCTTTTGTGGGAGCCATAAGAACAAACTCAAAATTCGCTTCTCCTATGGAAAATCTATGATCATCTGTGAATTTCACGTACAAAATAATGAAATTTAATTTAGTTTTTCCTCCTCTCTGTATAAAAACTAAATTAAATTTCATTATTTTTTACGTGAAATTCACAGATGATCATAGATTTTCCATAGGAGAAGCGAATTTACAAAGAAATACTGGCAGAAGTAACACAAAACAAAATTATCAAGATGAATAAACTAAATCGATGATAACAACAGATGATGAGATACATATTCAGAAAATTTCATCGAGAACATACCATATACCCATTTATACCAAATGATGCATATTCTATTCGATATTAATATTGATTCATGCATATTATGCAATTTTTGTCAATTGTGCTATAAACAACTTCAATGAAACAATACCAAATTTGATTGGTAATTGAAGCTACTTCTAGGGAGTAAGTTCAGAAGATCATTGAATACATAAATTGGTATCAAAACTGGTATGTGTCATTAAAGATTGTGTATTATGGTAGCAAATTTTGTCTATGAGTATGACCTATGAACTCGATAAAAATCGTTGCGAATATCTCATACAGATAATATTCAACATATGGTAACTTTTTTCCTATGGAAAATTAAAATTCGAGAGGATGGAGTTTGAACAATATTTTCAGATTTTTTAGATAATTTAATATTTTGCAGGTTATGTGGAAATTATTTCAACTTCCATATCACCTTCTCTCCTCACTTCTGAAAATTTTCAATATTAAAAAAGAATTCTATGCCAAATCAGATATTTGCATTGCATACAGAAAAATCTTTGTCTTGCTCTATTCCGAACAAAAATTAATGTGAAAAAAATACGCCATCAAATAGAGCAGATCTTGACATATCTATTATTAATTGTTTTTGGCATCGGTTTAATGGAGGAACTATAAATTTCACACTTATTTAGTTTCTATACATCCAATCAAATCATTTCTGAATATCAGATTCATAATCCATATAAATAATCATCTATAATGAATTATTCAAATACTTTTCAATAGTATAATTTCATGATAAGTGTAACAATGGCTGTTGTTACACTTATTTTAGTAGATAAATAGTTTTATCATCAATTACCTTATTATTTTTTTTAATCCAGGTTAAAATTCTTCGTAATAAATGCATTTCCATTCAAAATTCATTCTTCCAGAATCAATTATCTTTTATATTTCAAGATATATAGATTTCGATAGAATCGCAAAATTGCAAATGCCTTAAATTTTCGATCTTGAAATTTCAGAGAATTATAAAAGAGAATATTCCAGTATTATTCTTTAAACAAACACTATCTGGCCACTGGGTAACGGCTATACATTTATTTATAACTACTTATTGTACTCCTTACGCATTTTAAAAAATTCATGAACAAAATGAATAAACGCATTCGAATCTGTTTTTTCTTCTGGTTGACAATGGCTGTTTATCATCCAAAAACTTTTGCATTATACGCCTATACATCATTTTAACTTATTTTATAGAAACAACACCATCATTATTGGTAACTCCAAGATTAAGAATCGAAATCATTGAAGATCCTAGGATACTATCGTCCTGAATTAATTTTTTTTTATTTTGAATATCCATCTTTGTATGATTTCTTTTCTTGAAGTACCAAGTAAAATAACAGAAATCTACCCTAACAACAATCGATTACAGGATTCAACTACTGACAATTATGTATAAATGACTATTTCAACCAAATTTCTAAATCAAACTAACCATTCTATAGTGTAACTTCTCTTGAGAGTTTCTGGTCACACTTCTGTAGCTCCATAATATGTTAATGCGCTGTTTTCAGGAGAACGTTCAGCTTTCCAAATCATTTTCCATCTCTGAAAATATCCATTGAAAATAGGTACATTCTGCTTGAGTTACATATGAGGTACTGAATTGAAAAGATGTGAAAATCAACTCACTTGAACAAAATTGCCTGGTGTTATTGCAAATTTATAAACTATATACAGGGGTATGCACATTATGGAGGAAGCTGTTAAAGCGTAGCCAACATAGAAAGCCCATTCTGGATACGCATATTCGTTGCCTAACATCTCCTTATGGCTGAGGAGGGAGAAGATGAAGATGACCTGAAAAATTGTTAAGCATATTAACCCAAACACTTTGAGAGAGACAATTTCTTCTCGATTTTTTTTTATCATTGTTATGATCGATCGTACGATTTTTCTTAGTGAAATTCCTGAAACACGACAACATTCATTTGAAAAAATGTATCATGAAGAAGTTCAAACAAGAGTACAGAGTGAGCCAAATTGATCACATCTGAATTTGAAATCCTTTTCATGAACTAGAATTTGTTAGCTCAAATGAGTTATGTTTACAATGTTCCAGAGCCCATTCGAGTAATAATGTAACAAAACATTTTGTGATTGAACTCTATGATACCTCCATTGGATTTCTGAGAAATTCGATGTTGTATATTCCATAGAACATGTGATAATTAACGTGCCACAGAGAAATGTCTGTGGTATAATCCGAAAACGTCAAGTAATGTGGAATTGAGTAGTTGAAAATTAAATTTTGTGAGGAAAAAATGTTGAAGAAGAAATGCGCGTCTTAATTGGTAAAATGCACCATCATCATTAATTGAAGGATAGTAGAAAAATTATCAAGTGGCTATTCGGAGCGTATTTTTGAAATTTTCGTAGACAATGGTCAGTACCATCTCAAATAATGAGGGATCAATTGGTGTTCTTAGTATATATAAGGAAAATTTCGATTTTGCTACATTCGAAGAAGATTTTGCCGAATATCATAACGCTAAAAAAAGATTCAACTCACAGTGTTGTTCGAACAGTGCAAATATGAGTGGAGATGACGATGATGATGAGTTCTTAGATGATTTAATATTAAAGTTCTGCAATGAGGGTGACATAGAAGATTGGAATGATTCATCTTTGTTTTTTCGCCTGTTATTCAGAGCAGATTTCATTCAATTATCTGAAAATGTGAAACCGAAGTTTTATAAGAGGATTTGCTCACATTTCATCCTTACTAATGAAATAGAAGATATACTTTACACTATTGGTGACCTTGATATAATTCCACATGTGAAAATTGAGTTATTTTTCACTTTAATGAAGAGTCTTGATTTGAAAATGGATATCGACAACGGTTGCTTGACTCTGAGCTATTTTTCAAGAGGATTATGGAATGAAATGATCCAATTGAGTGGAATAGATCACATAATTTTAGCACCATCTGCATTCAAAGTGATGCTTCAAAAATTCAATCTCACTTATAACCATTTGAATTTCATTCTAAGATTGTTAGAAATAAACACGTTGACCTTGAATGGTTGTAATTTGAATTGGAAAGATGAAGAGAATATCCTGAATGGCTTGCCTTTGACAAAACTGAATATGTCACAATGTGGAAGTAGCGTTAATAAAATTATTCACGAAAATTTCGAGAACCTCAGACATAGCCTCAAAGAACTGGACATATCAAATTGTCCGATTTTCAACAACACCTTGCAGCTATTAGCGAAATTCAATTTGAAAAAATTGAACATGAGAAATTCGGCTATGAAAAGTGGTTACTTCATGGGTAATATTTGGACAGAATCAGCTGAGTTTGGAGCTTCTGTAGCTTGTTATGTGGATACTAATATGCTATGGACAGAAGAGAATTTAAGAAGCTCTCTGAAATATCTTGATATCGGTTCTAATGAACTAGATTACACGAATATAAAGGAAATCTTGCAGTTGGATTTGTTAGAGTTGAATGTATCAAGATCTAGTGAGGTTTGGGGCGAGGATTTCCGCAACTTGTGGAGGAATACTATGCAGAATCTGAAAGTTTTGAAAATACTTGACATTGAAATAGATTTTACCCTTCTGGCAACATTATTCCAATTAATGTTGGAGAAATTCGAGTTTTCTTTCGATGCCGTAAAAAACTTCAATGATTTCTCCATGTTACTCGAGACACCATTGGCGACAAGCTTACAAGAACTTACAATCGACTTGAAAAACCACTGTCAACCCTTCATCCATTTCCTTTCGAAACTGCAATTGAAATATTTCCAATGCAAACTGGGAACATGGTACTTCTATAATTTCGACGTGTTTTGGACTGCTAAAAATCGAAAATTTCTGAAAACTCTCATTCTAGTAAATGGTAAAATATCAGAAGCAGATGCTAAAGGTATCAGCGAATTGAAATTGGAGGCTCTAACTTTGCATCCATTTCTATTCGACTCGAAACAACACATTCTTGTGGTACTGTCGAGTGAAAATCTTCAACAGTCGGTTGTAGATCTTAGAATAGGAGGAGCTTATGAGGTGGACAGTGAACATTTGGATCTATTAGAGAAATTCAAGAAGCTGAGGAATCTTTCACTGAAAATCTCAGGAACCAATTTAACTAAAGTATTTTCCAAAAAAATGGAACATTTCTCAAACCTCAAGGAACTGAATTTGAAGGTATATATTGGTTTGAATGTTGATGAACAAGCAGCAAATGCCTTATGTAACCTTCCAAATGGGACACATTTGACCATTGTTTTGGTAGGTTTGGGAAAGAAATGGCCACTGACATTCACACGACAAGCATCTGATGTGTTCAACATCAAAAATTTCATGCGTATTTCCCAAATACCAGTTGATTTAGAGCTAACCGACTGTACCTTAGATTATAGATGTGGAAAAATTTTCAATAGATTCAACGTAGAGGGTCTTATTCTGAATTCCTGTGTGCTTGATAACTTCTGGACAAGTTTTCTAGAGGACAAAATCGTATTCTCATTACAAATTCTGATCATGAAGAGAGTGGATATTGATTACAGGCAATTGGAGATGTTAAAAAATTTATGTGTTAGTGAACTGTCCATTTTGACTGCGATGGATGATTTTGGATACAATCAATTACCGATTATATTAAGTGATGGTGCAATTTCTAAATCGCTGAGTATTCTTAGATTAGGTCCATATTCCTGTATTCCTTACATAGAGTATATCGCGAAAACCAAAATGTCTGTTTATCAATTTTATCCACTCTATCTGCTTTGAGTAACATCTCATTTTTACTGTTTTGTGCTAAAGGAAATTTGTTTCATTGTTCATATGTTATTTTTGAATATTCAATAAAGAGTATTGTGCAAAATATTCCTTAAGTAACTTCACGTATCTACTCTAATCAGAGGTAGAGAAGGACTTCATGAGTAGGTATTGTTATGATTCCCTATATGTGAGTTTTAAATAATATGAATTAAATGAATTTGGAAAACAAACAAAACAATGAAAATTTAAATTTTGATATACCCGGTATACTCTATCCCAATTGAGGGTCCAAAATTGAAAAATTTAGATTTATATGAACTTTTATTCTAATATCAAATTCCTAAAATATTCTAATTCAGATAAAAATAAACAACTTATTCTAATTCTATAAGATAAAACTACGCTTACTTATTTATGATTATTGTCCGTACAATATATTCCTGTTTTCACAAAGTTAACATTCTCTTCATACTTCTTCTGTCTTCTTATAGCTTCAATAATAATATTTGGCTTTCAGGATCACGTCAATTCCAATATTTTCAATTATTTTTTCTTATTATTCTCTTGATATTTCTTCTGTCTTCTTTTAACTTCATTAATAATAATTGGGATTCAGGATTGCGTCAATTCCAATTATTTCTTATCTTTTCAATTATTTTATTTCATTTTCCCTTCAGTTTTCCAATTTATTTTCTGACTTTTCTTCTTGATTTTACAATTTAACTTCTTGACTTTTCTATATCATTTCTGTCGCTCCACCCCTTTTTCATCTCCCCGGTTTCCATACTTCAAAAACCTTTCACATCCTTGATTTCTTAATCTAATCTAAACTATTCATATAAACTATTCTCTATGTACTAACTTCAAAAAATGATGTTTCTGTATCTTTCATTTTCAATTTGGCCTCAATCAATCGAAATTAATTTTTAATTTTAGAAAGATATTTGGAACCATAACAAAATCCCCTAAATTTTGTTTAAATTTGAATAATTTGGAAAATTAGGCAAATTAAAACTAATTTTATCAAATTTCTTGTTTCATAGTTCTTATACTTAAAATACTTTTTATATTATATATTCCTTTTTTTTTTTATTTTTGATTTCTTTTTCTTCCTTCTCTTCCATTCCCCTTTTTTCTTTCTTTTCTTCTTATTCATCCTTTTCTTCTTTTCCTTCCATTTCTTCTTTTTCCTCCCCTTCTTCTTTTTCTTCCTTTTCTTCTTCCCCTTCCTTTTCTTCTTTTTCTTCCTTTCCGCCATTTCCTTCTTTCTCTTCTTTTTCTTCATTATCTCCATTCTTTTCAGATATTTCATTGCATTTCCTTTCACTTTTCTATTGAATTCATTCACAATTTCTTGTCTGTTGTTTTCAAACTTCCAGTTCATTTCATTCCACTCATTTCTCATCATCAATATCAGGTAATGTTCGGTATTTGCATTTCTATTTCTATAAATCTTTTTCATTAATATTTTATTTTTCCCCTTTTGTTTCGTTTGAATATGTTGATTTTTTTCTTCTTGTTTTTGTTGTTTTAGTTGTTCTGTTACTTCTTCTGCAAAATCTTGTTCTTCTTTCTTCATATTATCTTCAGCAATAGATATTTTTGTTTCTACTTTATTATTTTTTTCATTGATTTTATCTTCATTATCTTCTATTTTCGTTATATTTTCATTATTCTCATTTTTCTTTGTGTTCCTTAAATCTGCGATAATATTATCATATTTTGTATTCATTTCTTCTAATAATTTTATAATTTTATCCATTTTGCTTTCCCGTGTCTGCTCTCTGGTTGTTCTTTCCTTTTCAGTTATATTTTCTTCATTTCTTTTATTTCTCAATTCCATATTATGGTTAGCCATTTCTTCTATCTTACTATTTGATATCAATGCTTTGGAATTTATAATATATTTTTATTAAAATGATCGTTGAATCAAGAAACTCGGTAAAATTCAATTAATACTATTAAATTTTAGATAACCAAAAAGTTTTGTGCCCCACGTTGGGCGCCAATTGTTATGATTCCCTATATGTGAGTTTTAAATAATATGAATTAAATGAATTTGGAATCAAACAAAACAATGAAAATTTAAATTTTGATATGCCCGGTATACTCTATCCCAATTGAGGGTCCAAAATTGAAAAATTTAGATTTATATGAACTTTTATTCTAATATCAAATTCCTAAAATATTCTAATTCAGATAAAAATAAACAACCTATTCTAATTCTATAAGATAAAACTACGCTTACTTATTTATGATTATTGTCCGTACAATATATTCCTGTTTTCACAAAGTTAACATTCTCTTCATACTTCTTCTGTCTTCTTATAGCTTCAATAATAATATTTGGCTTTCAGGATCACGTCAATTCCAATATTTTCAATTATTTTTTCTTATTATTCTCTTGATATTTCTTCTGTCTTCTTTTAACTTCATTAATAATAATTGGGATTCAGGATTGCGTCAATTCCAATTATTTCTTATCTTTTCAATTATTTTATTTCATTTTCCCTTCAGTTTTCCAATTTATTTTCTGACTTTTCTTCTTGATTTTACAATTTAACTTCTTGACTTTTCTTTTTTGATGTTTCCTCTCTCATTTTTTCAATTCAATCCCATTTTTCATCTCCCTGGTTTCCATACTTCAAAAACCCTTTCACATCCTTGATTTCTTAATCTAATCTAAACTATTCATATAAACTATTCTCTATGTACTAACTTCAAAAAATGATGTTTCTGTATCTTTCATTTTCAATTTGGCCTCAATCAATCGAAATTAACTTTGAATTTTGTGAAACATATTTTGAACCATAACAGTATACTCCATTCCCTTTTAGGCTTTTATAGAGTATCTCGGTTGGCCAAGATTTAGGCTTATCAAGTTTTCACTTAGAACTGACGCAGGTTGGTACTCGTTAAATGTCAAATAATTCTCAGAGACGTTGCCAATGTTAATTTCAATTTACTCTTTTTCAACATTGTAAATTAATGGAGTTAAGTAGTTCATTTGAAGTTTAACTGTGACACAGGTTTCGTAGTACTATACTTACTACATTTTAACACTGGAGTATTTCAAGTTGTGCAAAAATATATTTATTTGAATGTCTTCTGTACCTAGGATCATTTCTTGAGAATTTTGAAAAGTGGGGAATTCCATAGGTTCTGTTGGGTTATTCGAGTACTTTTATTCTGTTTTCGAATGAACTGTCACAAAGTAACAGACTATTCTGTCCATTATTTCTCAGTAAAATTTCAACACTCGATTCTTGATTTCCGTACAAGAAAATAGCATGACCTAATGTTCAACCATTGTTATACAGGGTCTTTCACGAGGAACCTCACCCATATTTATACGGGAAACTACTGAACGTATTTTCATGAAATTCAGCACTTATAAGTATTTCACAATGCTGATGAAATCTAAAATATTTTCAAGGCATGAGCACCTCCGGTTTTTCCGGAAATGACGTCAACTTCCGTTTTTCAAATTAGAACACCATTTTTTTATTGCAGAAATAGATTCCTTAGAAAATTTCAAGTTATTTTGATGTAACATTTTTCAGTTTTGGTTGAAAAATTCTCTCTGAGCGGGAAAATTCGAAAAAAAAATCGAAAATAGAGCTCCGCTGAAACAAGAATAACTTCGAGGTTTTTGGATGGAAAATTTTAATTTTTGGGGATTTTTCAAGATGTAAGATTGATGTATCCACTTTGAAAATCGAAATCGCGATTCATGATACAGGGGGTGAAAAAATCGCTTTCAAAGTTAGGGATGACAAAATCGTGAAAAATCAATTTTTTCAAATTAGAACCCCATTTTTCTATGGCAGATATTGAATCTACGTTAAAAAATAATGTGAGTGTAAGTATGCATCAATGCATCACACCCTTGCCCTAAAGTGGATATTAACTCAGAAAATATCCACTTTAGGGCAAGGGCATCATGAATCGCGATTTCGATTTTTTAAGTGGATACATCAATCTTACATCTTGAAAAATCCCAAAAATGAGAATTTTCCATCCAAAAACCTCGAAGTTATTCTTGTTTCAACGAAGCTCTATTTTCGATTTTTTTTTCGAATTTTCCCGCTCAGAGAGAATTTTCCAACCAAAACTGAAAAATGTTACATCAAAATAACTTGAAATTTTCTAAGGAATCTATTTCTGCCATAAAAAAAGGTGTTCTAATTTGAAAAACGGAAGTTGACGTCATTTCCGGAAAAACCGGAGGTTCTCATGCCTTGAAAATATTTTAGATTTCATCAGCATCGTGAAATACTTATAAGTGCTGAATTTCATGAAAATACGTTCAGTAGTTTTCCGTATAAATATGGGTGAGGTTCCTCGTGAAGGACCCTGTATAGGTGAAATATTTCCAGTTTTAACAGAGAAAAAAGTTTTGTCAACATTCGCCAGGTCTTTGGATTCATTGAATTCACATAATTTATTCTCAAATTCATTATTTTTCCAAAGTAAATAATCATTTTTATAAATACGTAATTACTACGGCTTTTGTAGAAAGGACAACGTTGCGTCGTTATCTGAGAAGAAGATGACTATAACCTAACATTTTCAACAAATAGGTACACGGTGAAATGTGTCAGAATGTCATGGCCAACCGGGATGCATTATAAAAGAGGATGAAGTATACGAATAGATTGGCTTTCCTCAGAAATCCACTGGGGACTTTTTCAAATTCATAGAAATACTATGACTAGCATAAAAACCCAACTGAAACGATATCTGGAATCATGAAGTTGTATAAGGTACATTCGGGTAATATGGCCCGGGCAAGTTTAAGGCCCACCCGACTTATTTTTCTGTGAGATGACATCTGTGAACTATAAGATGAAGTACTGTATATGTTGTCCTAAATCTGTAAATATGATACAACGCACTTTGCAGTTTCGCGCCTATTTCGTTACCTATTTAATATTTTGTGTTTGGACCGAATTTCTTAATAGAAGTAGTGAATATTCAACATCGAATATTTCAGCTCCAGATAAGGCTACAGGTAAGCCTATAGAATCTATTCATTCTATAGTTATATTAGGCATTCTAGACATGGTACAATTTCTGTTGAATTTCGAATTTGCGATGAGAAAATAACCTCAATCTGTAAATGTGCACGGGCGGAAATTTGGCCCAGGAAATTTTATGCGGGGCCAGTGCGAAGAAAGGCAATTAATTATAAAGCCCAGGTTTTGAGGAGAGACATTTTTGAAGAAAACAAGCTCACATCAATTGCTGCAAAAGCAAAGGTCGAGAAAATTAAGGAAAGCTAGATGTGTTCCATTTGTAATGAAGATTTTGAAAGTGACATGCGTATGTGTGCGATTTGTGGCACATGGGTGCATGAAATATGCGTGGGACTAACCGCAGAAGATACTGAAGAATTACAGTGCCCAGATTGCTCATCTTAATGGAAGTATTATGCGTGGGTCATATTTCTGCTTCTTTTTCATATTCCGGGCCATATTTCAGGCAAAGTCGGAAATATGGTCCAATTTTGATGTTTTTGGTTTTGTTCCTAACATGATATGAAGTTTTGTTATTTTCAAAGTTTAAGAGTTCCTATATGTTCATTGATAAATGTTTTTTCATAATTAAAAATAAAAATGTTTAAATTGTTTTTTTTTGTAGTTTTATACACCGCTAAAGTGAAAGTGGGCCATATTACCCGAATGTACCTTACTTATATTGATATCACGAAACCGAGATATTGATTCGATTTGTCACATTTACATTTTCGAGCTCTCTTTTTACTTAAACGAGAGCCTTATGAGTTCGTCAGGACGTCTATATTTTTCGAATTCTAAGCCAGGAATGCCGAATGGACCCAATCGACTAAATTTGATACACTGTACTGAAATCCTGTCAAATTCAATTCTGTCTGCCGGCTCACGACCGGCCGAAACGCGGTAACTCTCGGGGAGATAAAGGCAGGGATTTTAATTTTCAGGGTAAAATTCGACGTGAATACTACTTATTTTGGGGTTACCAAAGATCAAACTGCCCCACTCTATACGGTTCAATCAGCCTTGAATATACTCACCAAAATGAAAACTGGGCTGATGTATTTCCAGCAAAGCCTCCAAAATAGTCCTGGACGATGCCCTATCATTTTTTCAATATCTCTGGAGAAATTGTCAGTGCCATAGACCCAACAAACTCCTGCTGCTTCCACAAAAACAACGAACAAAATTGATAGCCCTGGACCGTAGACATTAAGCAAATTCACAAGATAGACGCCACCCTAAAAAAGAAGAATACAAAGTGAGAATATCTTATACTCACTCTCCATTCAAAAACATAATCAGATTAGCTAATATCAAATAATTTCAACTCACATATGTTGTGGTGGGTAAGGCACAAATATAAATTCCAAGCAGAAGAAAAGCAACGAAAATTTCTCTATGTCTACCTAAAGTCTTAGGGTACTCATCGCATAGAGCTGTTATCATTGCTTCTAAGCCTCCAAAAGTACTGTCTAATCCTAATGTTATGAGCATAAGGAAGAAGATGATGGACCAGAACACTGATCCAGACATCGTGGCAATTGCTTCGGGATATACAATGAATACTAGTCCAGGACCTGAAAATTAACATAATCGTTCCAATGTTCTTAGACAGGATTCTCCAAGAAATGAAGACAACGAGCAGATCATTTGCATACCCCAATCTTTATTTCTGTAAAAACTACTGTCACATTCTTCTGCAGTAATTTTTTTCAACTTACCCTCTAGTCCAACTTGCTCTATACTCTTATTCTGCACGTGTGCCATGTAACCAAGTACCGAAAATATCACGAAGCCTGCCAAAAAACTCGTCAAACAATTTATCGTGCTGGTGAGTAAGGCATCTCTGTAGCAGTTATTGTTGAATTTGTTGTAACTGGACAGTGCTAGCAATGTTCCAAATCCTGGACCAAGAGAGAAGAATATTTGGGCTGCTGCGTCTATCCAAACTTTGGTATTGTAAAGTTTATGCCATTCTGGAGTGAGGTAGTATCGTATACCGTTTGAAGCACCTGGCAGAGATACTCCACGTACCAATAGAATAATTAGGACCACGTATGGTGCAAGCGCTGTAATCCAGACCGCCTGAAAAATTTAAACGGATGTGTACCTACAGGTCGATTGCTCATGAAAATTAAGACATATATACTCCATTCACTTTTATTCAATCACATAGCAGGTCATGGTTTCGTTTTCAGGAGTTGGTGCACCTGATAAAAAGTCTGTGCGCGTACAGAAAATATCGTTAATGACAAAACGACGTTGCCAGTTCCTTTGTTTACATCAAAGTAAAAGTATCAAAGATATTCCACATTTTGTTAGTTCGAATCGATCGGCGATTTTGGGGCGAAATATCGATAGGAAATCGCCTATTTTTCCGTTCTTCGTCGTCCAGAAGAAGTTTCCCGTCGATATGAGAAATTTTGTGCAAGTGTCATTTTTTCCTTTTACGACTTTTGGCATAGTACGAACGGCAAATTTGAATGAACCAAAAATCGATTTATAAGCATGAATAAAGCGGAAGTAAGTACTAATCGACCTTTTTACACTTGATAACGAAGTTTTTTTTAGGTATCTGGCCGTTTAGAAAGATTTCAAACGAAATTCCGGTTCCACAGAAGTTTGGTTAGTTTCGGTATCGTTTTTGGTGCTCAAAATTTATTTGGAATGTGTAAATGGACAAAAAAGGTTTCCTTATACGAATTATACGATCTTCTAACGAAAGCGGCAGGAAAATATGGTTCAGGTAGGATTTTCGAGGAATTATGAGGAAAGAACTTGCAGAATGAAATTTGACGATTTTCGTATAAGTACACGGGTTCTGGATGGCCATCATCGGTCTCCAAATGATTATTGTTGATCGTTTTCACGTTTCAGAAAAAAAACACGTCGAAAAAGCTAAAAGAAAGAAGAAATATGACTATATTGCATTCAACGATAGGTGAATTCAGATTCTGATGAATTGAAATGTGTCACTGGAGCTTTCATTCCTATCAATCCTTTGCCGAAAATAGAAATAGGCTATATTTAACCAGATTACATCGGTTTTTTCATATTCCAGGAGTTAGTCTTATTTTAGAACAGGTGAATGATAAATGTGGAGCATATGTTTGACCTATTCCATTTTATTTGTACAAACCTACTGTGGTAGTAATGTATGAATATTTTTTAAACTAATAAATTACTATACAGTCAGAATATTTTACTCCTTGTTCATTAGATCAAATGAATGAAATGTAGGTATATCTATAAAGCTTTCAAGAATTGACATTCTTGCTTATTAATTGATAACCAAAACTCAGTTACTATTGCATTGAAATTTTTAGTTTCTGTAAACAAATTCGTTAATTTAGTTATTATGTTTATTTTCTTTGTGATAAATGAATAAAACTGTTATTTATTTGAAATGGAGAAATATTAGAAATAGAAATGTTATGTACCCTCACAATCATATCACATACAATATCATGATGAAAACAAAGCACATCGATAAATCTTTACAATCATAAATCCAAAAAGTCCTTTATATGTAAAATATTGTTCACAATTTTCTGTTGTGTTCTCCAAAATGAAATATACGTTCTGAGAAATACGCTAAGAATGTGGAAAGGGCAACATAGTGTTGACTTGGAACATAAAAATATTTTGAAAAACGTCATAACTTCGATACAGAGTGGAATGTGTCAAATTTCCAAGGCCAGAGTTGTGATTTAATAATTGTGAATGGAGTATACCTACTCCATCTCACGATAACTATCAACGATCATAGTACGGAACAAGATAATCATTAGCCTGGTTCCTAAGAAAAACCAGGCTTACGTATCGCCAGGAATGGACGACCATATGATTTCATCCTTATTTAGACCCGAGGGTACATAAATCAGTTTCCCCTCTTAAAGCGGACGTCGCGAATTTGTTATTTTTATCTTTCGGTATTCATATAACTAAAGGTATGACAAGCCGATTCAACTGAATGAAGCAAGGATAAGCCTCAGTCACTTGTTTATCAAACCAACCCGATATTTCTGTCTTAGCAACAAATTTTTCATACGACATTTCAAAAATATGATGATTTTAATTAATATAAGACCAAAACAGCTAATACTCACTTTACCCGTACTTCGAACTCCTTTCCATAATGAAAAATATACAAGAACGAAAACAGAGAAAACACATAACGCTAAAGCTGGTTTTATAGGCCCCATTCGGCTTAGACTGTCCGCCTTATATTGCTCGAGAACTTCTCGCCTGAAAAAATATCTCAATCAATATAGAAGGTTCACAACATTTTTGAAATTTCAGTTTTTTGAAGTAGCATTTTGAATGTACTGCTGTTGAAGAAGATTATGCTGTTATTTCATTGAAAATTGAGAAACCAGGAATGATGATAAAATAATATAGATACCGTATAAAAGACATGAAACTTTCACCCTATCAAGTTTAATTCATTAAATGATTTGAAATTTTATACAAATTTTTTTTTTAAATTTCATACAAAACAAAACTCAATGTGCTAAGAAAGTTGTTGAGATTATCTTTTTGAGGTTCATGCAGATATAGGTTAAGAATTTGTGATTATGATTTATTTTGGGATTATGAGACTACTCACTCAAAAAATTCCCTGGCTGGACTAGAGGCCGTTATATTCGAATAAAGCCTTGTTATAGGACGGCAATCAGGGGTATTCCAACTGTTGTGGCAAGATACCCAGGGTAACTCGGACTGAAAAGAGGCTATTAAGTAGTAAACAGCCCATCCTATTATTGTGTTGTAGTACATTCCCATGTAGATGTCCATCAAGCAGATCGCGTAGCCAACTCCTTGAAAAAGAAGGAATTTAATACAATAAACCATTAAAACAACTTTTTTGAGGATATTTCTTATTGGAGATCTATAACAGAATGTTTTAAAATTCCATCTATGACTATGAGTATGCTTATGATTGGTTTATTTCTAGACGATAATAGTGTCTTTATTCAATAGTATCTCTGATGACATTATGGAATAATTGTGATGTTATTTCGTTATATGTTAACTCTTTTTCATTGTTAAACTATAAATGATAGGGATGTCATTTGAACAACATGAATGGGCACAAAGTTGGATAATGTTGGTGCTAAGTGTGAAGCTGGCACCAAGATATTCTATCTGAGATAACTCAAAAACTAGAATTGATAATGAAGTCATTTAAACGGCACAAATTGGGCACTAAATATTGGCATTAAATTTTTTTCGAAATGGGAAAATGTTGGTGCCAAGTGTGAAGATAGCACCAAAAACTTCAAACTCGAATAACTTGAAAACTATAATGGTGCTGGAATTGATTCAAACGGCACAAATGGGCACAAATTGAGCACTAAATATAGGGTATTATTTCAGAATTTGTGCAGACATTTTTTTTGCTAACTTCAAGCGGCCCTGAAACTAAGGGGTTTCTGTATGAAAATCATCATCAATTTAGGTGATCCAACAATGGTAAGTTCTGTTTGGTTGCGCTTATTGTGCCATAATTGTTGTGCATGTTTCATTTCATTTAATCTACACTCGATCCTGAAGACGACGATTTCATCATATCTTCATTATCTTCGAAATCCCCTACCATCAACCGTTTTTCAATGGAGAATCACAATATCCGAATGAGACAAAAAGAGTTCCCTTGAGTAACACCGATAAACATCGGGAGTGGCAATTGCTGCGTATAATGGAAGTGTAAACAAAGCGCCTTTAAGGTGGGTTTCAAGCTGTTGAACTAATTCGTGTCGTTCAAAACGTTGATGTAGAAATTGTGTCCTTGGGTAGAGAGAATAATTGGCAATGCACTTCATGGTTCGGTGATGACGCTGCTTTCACGAATAATACCTATTGTCGAAACATCTCAGCGCGAGACGTCACCTTGATTCGAGTTAGTGGTTGGTTTAGTAACGATTTTTCGATTTGCAGAAAATCTGTCATCGAGGCACAGTTTCCGCAGGATTCGTAAACATTCAACAAGAGATGTATAGAAAACCCAGGTGTTAGTAGTGATAGATTCTGCCTAGGCCTTGAAAATTCGTCATCGTGAATCACTTTTCATTTCTCTCCAAAAGGACACTATATATTCTTCCATCATCTCAATCTTTCATGACAATATGACATTCAAAATATATTTCTTTGCTTTGAATGGAATAGAGATTTAATTGATTTATATACACTGTGTCCGTAAAGTATGGAACAAATTCATTTTTAGCTAAACAGGTCATTTTAAGAAATAATCCTGAAACACGTCGATTTTTGATTTGAGTTTACCGTATTTTTAAATAATAATCTAATATACAGGGTGAATTACGTTCGAGTTATGACGTCACCGTCATTTTTTTCAAATGGAACACCCCCATTTTGTCTCAATTTTCGGATTACTCTAGCTGAGCTGATTCCAAAAATGTATCACATGTTGATTCCAATTGATACAGGGTGGACAGAAATACAATAGTCTGCTAGACCACAAGTACCAAACATGTTTGGAAACAGCTACTTTTTATAACTCTAAACATGTAGCAAACTACGGAGTGTTACATTCGAACCAATTGTCGCTAGACAATAAGTATTTTTGATGCTATTGTTAATTTACCTAATAAAGAATGTTACGCGTTACTTTATGAGCACACACAAAACTATTGTATTCTTGTTCACCCTGTACCAATTGGAATCAACATGTGATACATTTTTGGAATCAGCTCAGCTAGAGTAATCCGAAAATTGAGACAAAATGGGGATGTTCCATTTGAAAAAAATGACGGTGACGTCATTACTCGAACGTAATTCACCCTGTATATTAGATTATTATTTTTAAATACGGTAAATTATCATCAAAAATCGACGTGTTTCAGGATTATTTCTTAAAATGACCTATTTAGCTGAAAATGAATTTGTTCCATACTTTACGGACACAGTGTATATATGTTGTTAAGAATCCATATTTTCATTCTCATTCGACACTGTGGGCTACAGTTCTCAAAAATCGAGGTACCAGAATCGACAACAGCTCACTATCCCTCCCTCTTCTATTCGCCAAGTCCGAACACAGTTCGCCGGCCTGCCCTCGCCTGCAATAGTTGAATCCTACGTATTTCCAGGAAGTGAATTCGTTCCGTGAGAAAGAGGACTTTTATTCGTAACACAAACATGAGGACAGCAGAAAAGCAGATTAAGGTCATTAAGTCAGCATCAACCTCGAGAACAATTCTTAAATTTTGTCCACTTCGTTGTATATGATTCATTTTCTTACTTAAATTCTTTTCTTTCATTTTTGTTTTAATAAGAATTGGTTATTGGTACCTATATCAGTCCATTCTGTAGATTCGGATAATGGTACAGAAAAGTGTGAAAGATATTTTCATAGTATATCATAGGTTTTTCCGAAAGCATATTTAGACAGCCCTGAAAAATACGATTGAAAAATAAAATTCCTTTATACAGATGCTGATTTTTCTGCATATTTTTGCATTGTGAATCAAAAAAACTTATTTTCATTCATCAGAGTCGAACAGTTTAGATTTTCTGATTTTTTTCGCGAAGGTCGAAATTTTCATCTTGTCCGATCGAAAAATTTTTTTCTTCGGAGTATATCGACCCGGGTCATTCTGTTTACTGATTCGGACACGTAGATCACGAATCTGTAATTATAATTCTCCTTCGACGCGTAGTTTGGGAAATAATCGACCTGGAGTCGAAAAATCGCAAAAAATAGGTTATTTTTGGACCGCCGTATTTCCAGAAAATTTGATTTATACAGATGCTGATTTTTTTGCATATAGACTGATTCTTTGTGAATCAAAAAAACCAATTCTCATCCATCAGAGTCGAACAGTTAAGATTTTCTGATTTTTTTCGCGAAGGTCCAAATTTTCATCTCTTTCGAAATTTTTCCTGCTCGGGGTGTAACTTTTTCTCTTGATTTTTCTCCTTTTCTTCTCAATGTGCACACTATATAGTCCCTTTATTACGTCCGCGCTTGTTGCCGGACTATAACTTCTGTTCTCAAGAATATTTTTTGCGTATTACTATGCGTCCTTTAATCTGGAATGTATTTAGGCTTATAACTTCAACCTGCGTTCTGTTGGAAGAATATATTTTCCGCTCGCTGTTGGGGAGATGAATTATGTGAGCTTTTCTCCGCTTATTTGTCCGGCTTCGTGGCATTGGATTAGAATCCATCTTTCAGTTTAATTCGCTGGATTTAAACGTGCAAGTCATATTTTTCATGATGTCCATTTGCGAAGCACGCACTGTAACTTGCGCCTTCGCCATATCGCATCCGTTCTTTTGAACTTTCAAATATACTGCTCCACAAGAGTTAGGGATATCGTATTCAATCGTTTTTAAAAGCATGTAATCTTCGGGAAAATCGCTGTAAAATCATTTGAAACTCAATAACAACTTGAATCGATCCAATAAAAATCAGTATGAGACATTTCGTCAATCTGGTCGCCTTTTTTCTGAAGTTTGCTGATATGCTTCATGAATGTTCTTATTTTGAAATGAAGTCAGTTTATCAACGGCTTCGATTTGAAACGAGTTTTCTGAAAATGTCAAGACGTGAAATAACAAACGCTGAGGCTAATAGCCTCCATTGAGGGGAGTTCCATTAACACGTGACCATAAGGGTCAAAGACTGGAATGGGCAAGGCAACATATCAATTTGAACGATCAATGGCGTAGTGTCCTTTTCACTGATGAATACAGATATGAACGATTTTCAGATTTCCGAAGAATAAGGGTATGGACAATACCACGCATAACTCGTAATCGTCGCTATGTCCAAGAAGTCCATCCATTCCGAGGGGGTAGTGTTATGATGGTATGGGCCGGGATATGTTTCAACGGGCGCACAGATCTACACATTTGGTCTGGGAATATGACCGCCTCACACTATAGGGAGCATGTCATTGACAATGCTGTGCCAAATTTTCACGCTGCTATTGGTGAAACTTTTCAATTTCTAGACGATAACGCTAGACCGCACCGTGCAGCCATAGAATGCGCGCGAGGAGCTTGGTATTCCACATTTACCAATACTTCCGCAATCACCAGATTTATCTGCAGAACTACAGGCCAAAATTAATTTGCAACTTGAAATCATATTACTATGAAATTTCATCACAAAAATCTTATTTCAACTATATTTTTTTGCAATTTTAGTCAATATCCCTAACTCATGTGGAGCAGTTTATTTCTTTGTGGATTCAGATTGCATGAAGGGGTTACAGTGTACTACGACCTAAGATCTATACTCTATACTACACCTTTTCCAATTGTAATTCAGAAAACGTAAAATGTAATTCAGAAAAGCAAATTTGAATTTCAGAAAATGGAAATTGTAATTCAGAATAGTATATGATATGTATCAACTCACTATTCTGAATTACAATTTCCATTTTCTGAAATTCAAATTTGCTTTTCTGAATTACATTTTACGTTTTCTGAATTAAAATTGGAAAAGGTGTAGTCTATACTATACTATAGGAGAATAGAATTTGATGGTTGGAAGCCATAAGAGTTGGAGCAATATGGAATTATTCCTTTATAATTGAGTGTGGAGAATTCATAGCAATGATTGAAATTAGAATCATTTTGTGATATTTCGAATTTATTGCCCCTTTCTGTTAGTTTACCTTCCTTTTAAAGACTTCCGGTAATTCTTGAAAAATATTAAATAATTATAAATTTCCATAGCTCGTAAATAAGTAAAATTAGATGATTCAAAACACCACCAGAAAATCTTTGACATTTGTCAATAGGGATGTTGACTATTTTTTGGAAATGATTTCAATTTGTAGATAAGCCCTATACAAACACGAAAAAAAAATTTTCATGAAAAAAATATAACAAATACCAATAAAAAATGCGTGAATAAAAATAGTTTTACAAAACTCCCGCTGAAACGAAGTGATCATGATTACTTCGCCGTCTGTCAAAGCGAACTGATCTTGTGTGATTTCTTGCGAACAAATTGTTTGCGTAATAACAAATAATCGTGAAATAGTTCGCTGGAGATACGTTCTACTCTCTCGTTTTCTTCGTAAGTTCGTACTCGTGATGACAGTAAGGTTAAAGGTTAGCTTGTTTACAGAACAGTGACGTCATATATTCTCATTCGTGTTTGCAGTCACGTGATAAACGGAATAGATTACACATTTTGAATCGATTTCATTTAATTTAATGAGGGTTATTAGATCACTAAAATATTTTTTTAGTATTTCAGAAACTACCTTCAATATGGAAAACCTCAATTTATATGAATTTGTAACATGTGTCGACATCCCTATTCTCTGAGTAGCAGCCAGGAATTTAAAGGTCCTTCACCAACTAATTTTCTCATCCACCTTGAATGCGAATCTACACACAAAGGTAGATACTAGATATAGAATAGAATAGAATAGAATAGAATATTAATTTTATTTCCCAAATCATTTACATACACTAATATACAAAGAAGAGGAAACAAGTCAAATTTACAATAAATGAAACCCAATAAGAAATCACTATCAAAAGAAAAGGATATTCAGTATACCAACCTATCACAGTAACTTCTGAATTCAGATACTGTGTATGGTTCACATTCAACAATTATAGAAAAAATAGACTTTTTGAAAACCTTTAACTCATTCAAACCTCTGACAAATCTAGGTAAGCAGCTGAACAGCTTTAGGCTCATATAGAAAGTACCTTCTTCGGTAGCAGAGTATCTGTGAATGGGAAAAAAGTAATCATGCATTCTACGTGTAGCGTTGGTATTCCTTAGGTGCTGAAAATATTGTTTATTCTTGTGGAAAAATATCAAAGTTCTATATATACAGGGTGTCTACTTTTAAAACGGCAAAACTTGAAAGGGAGATTATTCAAGTGATTTGCAACAAAAAATGTCATATAATACATGGTCGAAATCTTGACGGTTATTCTTCAATTTAACAATTCTCGTTTTCACGAAATATTTCAATTTTTTCCATGAAATCTTTGATATATCAGTTATGCTTGTGACTTAATCGAATTCGATCACATATTTGGAAATGGTATTAAATTTTCTACAAGAAAAGAATTTCAGTATGCCAAAAATATTTCTATTGCGGGTTTGGTGAGGAGATGAATATCACGATACTGAAGTGAACAAAATCAGTCATATTTTTCCAATGGGTTTTTCGTTGAAAAATTATTCATTATGGACATGTTTTCTTTTCAGCAAAAAATACCTCATTTAGTGTACTTTCGAATGACATATCAACTTTTTTGCTAACTGCTTGTTTTCTTCCATAATATCATGGCTAACAAGATAAAAACGAAAAAGTCGAAAAATTTCAAACCTGAATTTGCTCCATTTTGAAACTCATTATGATAGTACGAGAGATGGCGACCAAGATTTTTGACTTATAGCGGCCCGGCTAAAACCGCACGGAATCGATAGATTATATGACCCTGTACCCAGAAATGCGATTTTCAGACATTTTGCGCGTAGCGTAAGATCTGAGCGCATGTTCAAAAATGTCAAAAAAACGACATGGGTGACTCATAGCGGCCCGTCTGATTTCCGGAATGTAGTTAGATAATAGCCCTGAGATACCAATAACACAGTTTTCAGACACCAAGATTGTAGCGTGTACCCAGGAGACCAATAAAAAAAAGTAAAAAATAAAATAAAAAAAAAACTTACAGCGGCCCGTCTGAAAATGATTTTTATAGGTTAAGCCGTGTCAATTGATGTGGAAAGATCAATTTTCAGACAAAAAACATGTCGCCTTACATTTTTATAGCATTTCGAAAATGTCAAGAAATCTGACCTAAGTGACTCATAGCGGCCTGTCTGAAATTCGTCGTCAATGATTGGATACGTTCCACAGATGTGGAAAAAAATTATATCAGACAAATTGAATGTAGCATTCAACTGATCAGACAACTTTTCAATTTGCAGTACTTAGCCCGGTTGCATGAACGTGAAGTAAAATTACCTCAAGGGTATCGTCCAATTTTGTCATACACATATTTATCAAACATTCATCTAATGTGTTTCTGAATTCAAGTTTCTTTCCTCAAGCACAAGAAATCAATGCTGAATAGCCGCAATCATATAGAAATACAAGCACTGAACATGAAATTGAGGTAGCTACCAAATTTACTAATTGAAAATTCGGAGGAATGAAATGATAATACGTACTTTTGTAGTTTGTGGCCAATAAAACATTAATTATTCAGCAAAAATATATGCATTATATTTATTTAGATATTATGAATTTGTTCAACGTTCAACTCAAATCATTTCTAATATATTCCTGATCCAAGTCCGTAAAATAATTTGAGAAATTTCCGAAATACTTCACAGAAATTCTTTTGATTATAGTCACTAACACCAAATAGATATATTCCAAATGAAATATATAAAAAAATATATGACTTTAATTCAGAAATCAGTTTTACATGAATTATATTCAACGCATCAACTCCTTGTGGTCAGAGCTTGTGGGCAAAGCAAGCCTGTGGCCATATAAATATTGGTTTACATCTTCCATATGATTTTGACAAGTTGACCACACACTTGGTTCATCTCTTTTCTTTGCGATAAGATCGCATATGTCTTTCTCTTACTAGTGTAGCCGGAGTTTTTGCCGGGCGACTCCAGCACATTTTTTCGTTATAGGCGACACTCAAAATGTCTGAAAACCGTATTTTTGTATTTTGGGCATCCATACGAATGATTCAAAATAAAAATGAACCGAGCCGCTATGAGTCACTTAGGTCAGATTTTTGACATTTTTGAAGAGACACTCAGGTCAAACGCTACGCACAAAATGTCTGAAAACACAAATTTTAGTGATAAAATAACAAAATCTATGTACAATTTCAATATCAGACGGGCCGTTATACGACCGTCGACCATTTTATTTTTACACAGCAGAAATGCCCCCCCGCGAAGATGCTACACTTCTGAGTATTACTACTTACCAGTCGGCTCTAGGGTCATCTAATCTATCGATTTTACACGGTTTTAGCCGGGCCGCTATGAGACATGGTTTTGGTCGTCATCTCTCGTACTATGATTGAATATCGAAGTAATTCTTATGGAAATAATGAATTTATCAATGAAATGAGAATAATTCAGAAGAATGAAATAATTTTTAATAATAAATACAGATTTTATGAAAAAATGTAGAAAACAGACAATTACTATTTATAACAATTGTTCGAAATGTCCACCTCCTTGTTCAATACATTTAACACATCTCATTCGAACCAGTTATACCCGATGAATTCATAAGATTAATCCAAAGCAGCTTAACAGACATTTTGGATGAAATAGCGACTGACTGACTGGCTATCAGACAAAATGTCTGGTTTCAAATGGATGGCTGTCCATCTCATAATAGCCGGAACGGACGACAGTTGATGAATGAGAATTTTGGGAAGAAATGGATTGGAAGGTACGGTCCGGTAAGATGGCCACCGAGGAGCCCAGACCTGACGCCTTTGGATTTTTATGTCTGGAGCACCTTAAAAAAATGTGTACCGAATTCGCGTTCAGACTCGAGAGGCTCTGATCGAAAGGATTAAATTGTGTTGTACAGAAATGCGTCAGAAACTTTGCAAACTTCGCAGGGTTGTTGATTCAGTACGAAAAAGATGTGTTAAATGTATTGAACAAGGAGGTGGACATTTCGAACAATTGTTATAAATAGTAATGATCTGTTTTCTACATTTTTTCATAAAATCTTTATTATTAAAAATTATTGCATTCTTCTGAATTATTCTTATTTCATTGATAAATTCATTATTTCCATAAGAATTACTTCGATATTCAATCATGAGGAGTTTCAAAATGGAGCAAATTCAGGTTTGAAATTTTTCGACTTTTTCGTTTTTATCTTGTTAGCCATGATATTATGGCAGAAAACAAGCAGTTGGCAAAAAAGTTGATATGTCATTCGAAAGTACACTAAATGAGGTATTTTTTGCTGAAAAGAAAACATGTCCATAATGAATAATTTTTCAACGAAAAACCCATTGGAAAAATATGACTGATTTTGTTCACTTCAGTATCGTGATATTCATCTCCTCACCAAACCCGCAATAGAAATATTTTTGGCACACTGAAATTCTTTTCTTGTAGAAAATTTAATACCATTTCCAAATATGTGATCGAATTCGATGAAGTCACAAGCATAACTGATATATCAAAGATTTCATGGAAAAAATTGAAATATTTCGTGAAAACGAGAATTGTTAAATTGAAGAATAACCGTCAAGATTTCGACCATGTGTTATATGACATTTTTTGTTGCAAATCACTTGAATAATCTCCTTTTGAAGTTTTGCCGTTTTAAAAGTAGACACCCTGTATACAAGCCGATCATTGTAAGAATGTTATTCCCTTTGAAAACACATCGACATGACTCTCTGTATTTCATACCCAATATTGTTCTCAAAGCAAGTTTCTGAGAAACAAACACCTGTTCCGCCGATGTACTTCCTCCCCAAAAAATTATTCCGTACGACATAACAGACTGAAAGTTTGCGAAATATCTGTTGACCCCCTCATGGTTTCAGGACAGAACTAAAGAACAGTGAAAGCATTATTTCTGTATTTTGTGTCCATCGAAAGGAATAATTTTCCATCCCAAATTTAATCACTCAGCCAGGCCATAACATCGAATTGGAGGTTGCAAAGGACTCGTACTTCATCAAGCAGACATGCAATGGAATTCTATTTATTCTATTTGATATTTATTCCCGACTTGAATGTTCTCGTGGTGAATTTTGCAGAGCGAACTGGTAATAAATGCGTTCACCGTGAACCCTGTGTTAGTTGCTCATTTCCAATTCTTTCTGAGTGGTTTCGCTTTACAAGAAGTAGCGAAATATTATCGCCATCTGGGCGAATTCATGAACATCTTTCTACAAAATTCCAACAGATAGAAATTGACGAAAAGACACGAGCAGAGGTTCTAGAACGTTGGTCTCTGAATAAAAAATATTTTTTTCCGCAAATCGCTAGGAAATTTTGACATTCCTAACAAAATTTGTCATAGAAAGCGTCAAGATTTCCCAACTGTTAGGAAATATTCATTTCCTTACTGTAAGGAAATTATATTTCCTTACAGTTGTCAGTGTTCTACTTAAGCATATTCGTACCGTACTTTTCTCTAGATTTCTTCGGCAATAATTCTAATGAAGCAGTATTAACTGCCTCAACCAGCTCTGGAGGAGTTCCAGAAATGGAAAATTCATCATCACTTATCAATTCAAACTGTTTTGTCTTCGAGAAGACGAGCAATTCGATAATTAATATTCGTCAAACTACTAGAGTAGTTTGTCAATTATTGATTATTGAGTTCCTGAATGTGCGACGATTATTTAGATCATGAGAATTTACTTATTGAATTGAAAAAATCTATTTTTGTCCTGTACTCTGTACCTATACTCCATTCACTTTTATTTAATCACATAGGAGGTCATGGTTTCGTTTTCAGGAGTTGGTGCACCTGATGAAAAGTCTGTGCGCTCACAGAGAATATGGTAAATGACAAAACGACGTTGCCAGTTGCTCTGTTTACATCAGAGTAAAAGTATCAAAGATGTTTCACATTTTGTTAGTTCGAATCGATCGGCGATTTTGGGGTGAAATATCGATAGGAAATCGCCTATTTTTTGGTTCTTCGTCGTCCAGAAGAAGTTTCCCGTCGATTTCGTGCAAGTGTCATTTTTTCCTTTCACGACTTTTGGCGTGAGTACGAACGGCAAATTTGAATTGGACCAAAAATCGATTAATAAGCATAAATAAAGCGAAAGTAAGTACTAATCGAACTTTTTACACTTACACTTACAAGTTTTTTCCAGGTATCTGGCCGTTTAGAAAGATTTCAAACGAAATTCCGGTCCCCCAGAAGTTTGATTAGTTTCGGTATCGTTTTTGGTGCTCAAAATTTATTTGGAATGTGTAAATGGACAAAAAAGGTTTCCTTATACGAATTATACGATCTTCTAACGAAAACGACCGGAAAATATGGTTCAGGTAGGATTTTCGAGGAATTATGAGGAAAGAACTTGCAGAACGAAATTGCACGATTTTAGTAAGTAAACGGGTTCTGGATGGCCATCATCGGTCTCTAAATGATTATTGTTAATCGTTTTCACGTTTCAGACACGTCGAAAAAGCTAAAAAAAAGAAGAAATATGACTATATTGCATTCAACGGTAGGTGAATTCAGATTCCGATGAATTGAAATGTGTCACTCTGGAGCTTTCATTCCTATCAATCCTTTGCCGAAAGTAGAAATAGGCTATATTGAACCAGAATACATATTCCAGGAGTTTGTGTCTTATATATTTTAGAACAGGTGAATGATAAATGTGAAGCATATGTTTGACCTATTCCATTTTATTTGTACAAACCTACTGTGGTAGTAATGTACGACTATTTTTTAAACTAACAAATTACTATACAGTCAGAATATTCTACTCCTTGTTCATAAGATCAAATAAATGAAATGTATATCTATAAAGCTTTCAGGCTTATTAATTTATAACCAAAACTCAGTTACTATTGCATTGAAATTATTAGTTTCTCTGTGAACAAATTCGTTAATTGAGTTATTATGTTTATTTTTTGTGATGAATGAATAAAACTGTTATTTATTTGAAATAAAGGAATATAAGAAATAGAAATGTTATGCACCCTCACAATCATATCACATATTCGGATCCCAGTAGAGAGACATAATGTTTCATTATTCTTGATTCTTGTAATTACCAATCAATTCATCGTATATCTTTGGGTTGATTTCTTTTATGAATTCTCGATTAGAATCAACAATTGATTTCGTCAAGTCTTGAACTTTCAGTTCAAGAGGATAATAAACATTGAATCTTCACAAGCATGCATATGAAAATTATGTGGAAGCAATGCAATTTTCTTCCATGGCGAAAAATAATATATTTCAACAGTGATCTCTTGTACTTTTCATGCAAATAACTAGAAAAGGAATCCTTTCTTTCAATTCATATGAACGTTAATTATTTTCGTCCATCACATCTTTCCCAATTAATTCTCATTCTGAGAAATACGCTAAGAATGTAGAAAGGGCAACAAAGTGTTGACTTGGAACATAAAAATATTGAAAAACGTCATAACTTCGATACAGAGTGGAATGTGTCAAATTTCCAAAGCCAGAGTTGTGATTTTTTAATTTTGAATGGAGTATACTTTCGGTTTTTTAGTTTGTAATTGTTGTAATTTCCAGTGATTAACTGAGCCGAAGTCAAATAGTCATCCTACTTTCATGTATTTATTTCATTATAACAGAAAAACTTCCTGAACTTTTGTGGAGCAGTATATTCCGAAATCATTCTGCTGCTACCTCCACATTTTTCAGATCCTGTCCTGTTGCTTCATTCGATACCTTCCCATCCATATGAATGTTTGTCGGAGATAAGGCACTAATGAATCGAACATGAGCCTTCAACCGTTTCCACCCTCAACTAAAACGTTTCTGCTGTCTGATGCTACTCTCGCTAAACCGAATCAACCTCATTTTGAAACCGACGACGTTTTTACATTGGCACCACTGAATTAATCGACTTCGAGGAGCTCCTTATCACTCGAGGTACTCCAGGAATGCTAAGAGATCGATCATTAAGATTGAGGGTGCTTCCGTAGAATGGGGGAATACACAGATTCACTCATGGCCATTGAATTAATCGTCTAGAGTTGTATTTTGAGGATCTGAGTTGCGAGTGACCTCAGCAAGAATGAATTGAACAATAGAGCTTGGTTTCTTATGATACGAAACGACAGTCTCGAAGTGAGGACTAAATGAAGAAAAATATGTTGTGTTTGTTGTCTATAATGTGAAATTTTTCGACAATGGATGTATGCTTAGAGTCACCAAATATTGGGACTTGAATGATGCGTTATTCGAAACCTAATTGTCACAAATTTTTCTTCATTAAAACCAATGTACGTTCTTATTGTAAAGCCTTATTGCGAAAACACTCACCCTTTATGGCAGGACATATTCTTTTCCATATTGTCAAACATCCACTACGATGAAACTGTCCTAGAGCCAACTCCATATAAAAAAGTGGCAGCCCACCAAATATCAACATAATCGTGTATGGTATAAGAAAAGCCCCTGAAAAAAAACAATAATCATAATTTCTTTACTTCACATCGAATTCATATGAAGAGAGAATAGTGTCAAAAACGAAAAACAATAAATAATAATATTTACAGAATGCAAAAGAATCAGAGGTCTTTTCTAGTAGAAATAGGAAGATGTCGAGAAATTGCTCGGACCCGTCAATTTTTTTCAGAAGGGGATATTTTTTTGGATATAAACCATCATCATTTATTATTTCCCTCTGCGCGGCAACACCAACAACTCAAATTCGACTTGAAATAATGGGACGAGCGATATGTTGTTGGAATGGACTATTCCTTCTGAATATGACAGTAAAATTATTTTGAGCTTCGATCATACTTTGGAAATTAAATATCAGCCACTTTACCTGGAGCATAAGATGACTGGCTATTTCAAAGAGACAATGCAGGAGGGGAAAATGTCCTAAATAGTTTGATCTCACAAATAATCAAATCGAGCCCCGCCAACATTCATACAATGAGAATAAGAATAATTTAAACATTTTTATGAATTCTAAAATGAAATGTTTTGCTAAACTGAAAAGATTTTTCGAAAGTGAGCATCAAATAATATACAGGGTGGTCCAGATCGTGACCAAGAAATTTTAAACACGTATTCTACATAAATTTGTCATATGAATATATGTCGAGAAATGTTTCCTCTACGAGATAGGGGGTGTTAAAATTATAGAAAAAAAAAGTTTTTTATTAATAACTTTCACACTGCTTGAAATATTTTCATGAAGTTTGCGACATAGGTTTTGAGCGTCAAGGAGCACTTTTTGCATAATATCATTTCTTTTCTATTCTACCAGTGGCGTCCGTACTGCAGCGAGACTGAATATTTTCAGATAAAAAAATTGTACGCCCCTGGTTTTTCCGAAAATAAAAATCAATATTCGAATCCTTATTTAATTTGGAGCAAATTCGGTCTCGTGTCTTTTTGCTGTACGAGGCACCGTTTTCGGTAAAAAAAATAAAACACATTCTCATGCATGAAAAAATCGCCAAAATTTGATATAGCAATAAAAAGCTTACTACGGTTTTGTATTGAAACGAGTAATTGGAAACCAAAACTGTCATTTAGGGTTTTTAATCAAATCATTCTACCCTAAAAATAGGAGTTGGGTGTGTATTGAATTTATCTTATCTTAGAAAATTGATACAAAACTGTCGTAAACTTTTTTCTTGCTATATCAAATTGGCGATTTCTTCATTCATGTGAATGTGTTTTATTTTTCTAACCGGATACCGTGCCTCGTACAGCAAAAAGTCACGAGACCGAATTTGCTCCAAATTAAATAAGGATTCAAATAGTAATTTTATTGTCGAAAAGACCAGTGGCGTATCATTTTTTATCTGAAAATATTCAGTCTCGCTGCAGTACGGACGCCACTGGTAGAATAGAAAAGAAATGATATTATGCAAAAAATGCTCCTTGACGCTCAAAACCTATGTCTTAAATTCCATAAAAATATTTCAAGCAGTGTGAAAGTTATTAATAAAAAACATTTTTTTTCCATAATTTTTACACCCCGTATCTCGTAGAGGAAACATTTCTCGACATATGTTTATATGACAAACTAGGGCTTGTTTTTATGTAGAATACGTGGTTAAAATCTCTTGGTTACGATCTGGACCACCCTGTATTTAACGATGCATGTATGAAAGTTAAGGAGTTTATCTGATTTGACTCAAAATAATAAATCTCAGCTCTCTAAAGATTCCAATGTCACGAAAATATGAAAACTCCTATCAAAAGTAACAATGTTCTCCTACAAAGATTTCTAATGATTTGAAGCAACCGGTGCGAAATGTCGAATGAGCCTATTACTATTTTGAACTGATTTGTGGCTGAAAACTCAGATATCACTCCGGCCGTTCTGTTTCTCTTTCTACAACTCGAAATGACCACTTTGAGGCTCTGGTTTTCTGTCGATAGAAAATGTGAAGAGAACTCCAGGACAGAAGTGTGAATTCCTGAAAATACATTGAAAAAATGTTTTGGTGTTAAGAGCTTACTTTGAAGGCGATGCAATAAATTTGAATGAATAATACATATTTTTGACTCATTAATAATTTATGTTTCATTTCCTCCTTTGAAACTTTTCCAGTAGTCTATCAATTTGAATAAGGATAAGCTCAAAATGTGCGTCAAGCAAGGGAACCAATATTAATTATTTTTCATTTCAAAGATTATCATATGACACTTTTGGGGTTATCGAGTTTGGATTTCATTTTAAAAGCATAGGTATTATTATTATTGGAAACAATTATCCGAAATCAACTCGTACAACTTCCATGGAACGAAGCTTAATACGAGTGAACCAATAGTCTATTGAATTTCACAAGTGAGTTATCAGTTCGCTCTGTAAATTGGCGAAATTGATGAAATTATCCGTATCTTCAGGATATAGCGCATAATCTGATAATATCATGAATAAACAGGAAAATTCACTGCGGAAAATACCCTGCGATAGTATGAATAGGAGTTAATGATCCTTGTTCCATGAATGGGTGGCAAGAAGTTTAGGAAATTTTACATTCGTCTTTGTAAGTCGATCAATGGATCATTATCGATTTGTTTTTTTCCTTCGGAATGAACTGTTCACATTATGTTGAAAATATTATATGAGTGGGAAAAAAGTAACGCACAAAATTCCTATCTTGGGTATTCATTTTTTTCAAGAAAAATGCTACAACAGAGTTCACACAGACATAGTTATTTGCCTCTTCGTGAAGGGTAGTTTTTTTTTAAATGGCAATCCTAACTTTTGTGCCAAAAATGGATAGATTTTGTTACTGAAGATGAATTGGACATCGATGGGGTTTTTTATCAACTCTTTTTCAAGTGCTCATTTTACTTCAACGAGGGCTAGACCATTTCGTCAGGATGTATTTTTCGCATTTTAAGACGGAAATGATCAACTGACTGATCACGGATCCGTAGTTAAATGCACTTTTTGGAATGCAATGCTTTCTAGTAATCACTTGAAGTAAAATTCATCAAGATTTAATATTCGATCTACGTTTTTACAAAATTGAGAACAAACCTCCTCCATTTTGATAGCAGATGTATGGAAATCTCCATACGTTTCCCAAGTCCACTGCGAATCCAACAACAGCAAGTAGAAACTCTACTTTCTTGTCCCATGTTTCTCTTGTCCTATCAGGAGTTAAAGCTACTACCACAACTCTTGTGACGTTATCTTTTACAGCCTTTGTAGACTTAGCATCCTTAGAATTCTTTCCGACGTCGTTCTAGAAGAAAAAGATTTTGTATTTCATGTTGTGTTCGACATAACGTATGGTTTGGGAAAAATATTCATAGGCTGGCAATCCTTATAAAAAAAACTAAAAAACCTCTTTATTTTTATCAAATTTCATTCTCAACTTCCTCAGTACGAACGAAATTCAAATGACCGACAATGGACCGTTATCTTCAATACTGCAGGCTGAGTTATTTTTGATGAGCGAAGTGTTGATTCTTTAATTTCAATAGATATACAGAGTGGCCACTTTTTTAATGGAATTGTATTGGTAACTTTTAAACCATAAGAGTGGTCGGTCAAATGGCGAAAAAGTTGCATCCATAGAAGCATTGTCAAGCAGTCCAAACAAATCGAGATTATCAGGGCCGGTTATTGAGATATCATAAGAAAAGTAAATTCTGTCATTTTGATTTTTCCTTTTTTTCACTCCATTCCAAATATCATCAAAAAATGTTACAGAAATTTTTTATTGAACAGTAAATTATCCTCAAATTGACATAATCAGATTTCGTATCCAACGTTTCGTACGCTCTGGGCCACATTCAACATGGGCGCCCGCAGAAATTTTTCTCAGGGGGGGGGGGCCAAAATTTTTCTCAGGAGGGGCAAAATAAAAATTATTGAAATGTTGAGGGTGTTAAGCTGAAAAACGATAAGGCCATACAAATCTCAGGGGGGGCCATGGCCTCCTATCAGATAACTACGCAACTACAATACGGACTTGGAATTCCTCACTTTCAAAAATGAGCCTACTGAAGACATTTATATACCTTTTGGCCCAACTTGAAATACTCCCGTATGAAAATGTAGTGGTACTAAAAAATCTGTATCACAGTTGAACCTTCAAAGCACTAACTCCATTCACAAAGTTGTTGGGAATCTATATGTACACTGAATTGGGAAGAATTTATTTCTAAACTGGGTTGTAGCTAAGTAGCTTAGCTTCAGTCTGTTATCTTTGGATGTAATTGCAACGTCTCTGAGAATTATTTTGACATTGCCGATATTTCACGGGTGCCAACCTGCGTCAGTTTCGAGTGAAAAAACTTGATTAACCTAAATCTTGGCCAACCGGGATACTTTATGAAAGGTATCTAATGGAGTATATTATGTATGTGTATAAAATGATACTTACCTTTTTACCGTTGCAATCTGTGGAGTTCTCAGTCGTAGGCGATCTGGCTTGAGTTTTAGTACTATTTGAGCTGCTTTTCCTGCTGTCTGCCGTTTGATCCGCTTCTGCGTTCGCCGTCATGGTTGGACTATTCTGGGCTAATGCAAGCCGCAGGTATGGACATCTCTGAAAAAAAAGACGAAATAGCTTTCTAGGAAGTTTTCTTATAGACATTAGAGCAGTGGGCTTTTACCAGTTTTTGGCCAGAAATACTTTTTGGAGGAAAGCTTGTCTGGCTTGTCTTTATGACCTCTTAATACCGATCCACAGGAGACAATAAGACGTTTTGTTATTTTTCTATCGTCCAGTTTTGGTGGAATATACATCAATCAAATCGATCAAGTGCATCGATTGAGCATTTAGGGTTAATTATCCCAAGGGCCTCCCCTCCCTCCTTGGGATTTATTTTTGCGAGAGCCAATGTCACTATAACTTATAACGGTTTTTCCTTAGGGAAATCATTTTGTACCGTTTTCTGCTGTATTGAAATGGTCTTTGAAGTTCTGGATGGGTTTCCGATAGAAATATTATTTCTATTAGAACTACAAATCGGTCTTACTTGGTGTTCTTCCAGATTTACTAGTTCTATGAAGCTTGGTTCTTTTATTGGTTTGAAATCACCAAATCATTTCTCGAAATAATGGGAGATTATTTCAGTGTACAAAATCTACTATGTTAGGTTGGTCTGAAATCATAAGATCAACACTACTGCTAATAATTTGGAGTTTCCAGGAACCAAACAACGTTTATCAGTCAAACTAACATTCTCCAATTGCAAGCGAATTTTTCTAGAGAACAGATATTTGGTAAGAAAATTTGGTATTTCAATAGATATAAATATTTGTACCTATTCACAAAAAATTCTCAGAACAACAATTTCTTGGGAAAATTGAAATGGAAAATGTGTTTATATTTGTCGAAATTCCATATTCCATTCACCAAACTTTTATTCTATTATTTCTATTTCTTCGTAGAGTATCTGTTTTCCAATCTGCTAATGCTATATGCATTATTTCTCTCCATTCGGCTATTGTTCCTAATTGTGCACATTGGCTTCGATTTCTCTATACTTACGAGGATGTATTGATATCTAGTTAGCCTAGACCAGTTCCATGCATAAACAAAATATTGCGATACCATATCAACGAACAATAACTTATTAGAAGTGTCAGTGTAGAGTTCGACGTCAAAAAAGTAAACCAGAGTAACGCAATAAATTTAAAAAAAAAGATGACCACCGAAATTGTGAAAATCGAAAAATTGGAGTATCGAGCCATCATCAGGTACCTGTATTCAAAAGGGTTAAGAGGTAAGCAGATTTACGAAGATATGCTTAATACTCTTGGTGATCAATGTCCTTCGTATGCGACCGTGAAAAATTGCCAAAATTGGACTGCAAGCTTCAAAAGAGGTAAATTTTCCATTGAAGATGATGACCGATCGGGAAGGCCAGTTTCTGTGTCAGTCCCCGAAAATATCGATGCAGTCCATGACATGATTTTATCAGACCGCCGAATGGGGCTAAAACGGATATCTGAAGCACTGAAGATTTTTTTGAGAACGCGTTCATCATATAGTTCACGTCAATATGGACATGAGAAAAATTTCTGCGAAATGTTTGAATGTTGACCAAAAGCGTGCAGGGGTAGAAGCATCACGTCCGATCTGTGCTCGATTTGAAAACGATGTAGACTTTCTAAACCGAATTGTTACTATGGATGAGACGTGGGTACATTTCTAAGATCGAGAAACCAAGCAACAATCGATGGAATGGCGAAACTCTGGACCTAAGAAGTTTCGTGTCCAAAAATCTACTACATAGATTAGTTCTTGCTTCAGTTTTTTGAGATTGCAATGGAGTAATCATGATTGATTTTTTGGATAAGGGTAGAACAATAACTGGAGATTACTATTCGACATTACTGACCACTCTACGGGAAAAGACTCAGAAAGCTATCCAGAGGTGTTTTGTTTTTACAGGACAACGCCGCAGTACACAAATCTCATGTTGCCATGCAAAAAATTCGTGATTTAGGTTTAGAATTACTAGAACACCCCCCTTAATCACCAGATTTGGCTCCGTCCGACTATCATCTCTTTCCTCAACTGAAAAAAAGTTTAAAAGGTCGTAAATTTTCTTCCAACGAGGAGGTAATGAAAGCTGTGGAGGACTGGTTTGCAGAGCAAGAAGAAACTTTTTTTTTGAAAGGTCTAGAGAATATTTTGAGTAATAAAATATTTTGACATTCAAATTTTGTTTGGTTCTATAGTAGGCTAAGAATTTTTCAATATATCCTCGTATATGTTATTTCATATTGTAGGATATATTTATTGTATTCCTCGACTGTCCTGTCTAATTTGCATATTGAGTTCTTTAAATACGTTCGAACTAAGGTTGCTTTCTAAAAGGCAAATATTTTCAACATTCAATTTTCAGTGACAATGACGAGCATATTTTTTTTTTCTGTTTTCTGTTACGATAAACCTTACAAATATCTGAAAGAAATTTCGCTATTTATTATGTCAGATTATGACGGCTTTTGTTCCGTCGCTTTTGTCCCTCAAACAGAAGCGAAAGCGGGACGTGCTCTTGAAGATGACCGACAATTATCCAGAAGGAATCGAAGAGACAAAAGTCTCAATTTGTCGAAAACAAGAAAAGAAAATGGGAGGATAAAATTCGGCCTTGTATGGAGTTTTCGTTGTCGAGATGAGAAAGAACGTGTTTTATTGGCGTCGTTTTGCGGCTCCACTTGTAGAGCACTACCTTTTGTCATTATCCGGTGAATCATATCTTCGGGACGGATGGAGGAACAGGATATTGGCAGGGTGGGACTAATATTTTCTAGGGGTCATCGATACATTAATTTAAACTTTGATATTTCTTCGGAATACGGGAAATTTATGGTTCGAGCTCAGTTCATTTCAACTGGAACTCGATCGACTTCAAAACAAATTTTCAACAAATGAATCTATAGTTCCAATGCATACAAGTCGTGAATGAGTCCGATAACACGAAGTTATCCTTGATGATTGTTAATGATTCGTATCACATAACAAAAATTATCTAATGACATCCATCGGCAGCAAGAAAAATTCAGAAAAAACTCGACTAACTCCTATGATACTCGTGAGAAAGACAAATTTTCTCTTCCTCTCGCCCGAATTAAGAAAGCAAGGACAGAACTACACGTGTCTAAAACTATATAACAAGCTCCCTGATAGACTGAAGCAATTATCACCGGAGGCTTTCTACAGGGAAGTCAGGAAGATTTCACTGCAGAGGATATTATACCTACACCGTGAATGAGTTCATGAACTGAAAATAATGTTTGTCAATTTTGTTATTGTTTGTAAGTTTGTCTTTTATCGAACTGAGTGTATCACATTTTATAACTGATGATCCATGTAATATTTCTTGATGGCATATATAAATCTATACAGGGTGGCCCACCCCAGACGAGGTTCTCATTTTGAGGCAGTAAAAGACATTTTGAAAATTTTTTTTCGTGAAATGTAGAGTCCAATCAGATACACAATTCAAAATTGTATTCACATATACAGGGTGTTTGATAACAAAGATATAGACCATAGTTACACTTTTTTCAATGTAATACCCTATATATGAATTCAAAAATTGAATGGCAAGCTCAAATAATGATGAGTTTATAGAAACCATTTTATGCCTTAGGAGAACCATTTAAGAGAAAATGGCGAAAAATCGAAAAGAAGAGGAATTTTTGATTTGCAATCAATGAATAAACCCTTCAAGCCAACGAGACAGACAATGTTTTTTCGTGTAGACATATTGGCTACCCTTATGCAGAAGAAAAAAATTTAACTCTGGAATATACTGAGTGATCATAATTAGTGTTCAAACATTAACTACAAAACTTTCTTATTTCAAATTGCACACCGAGTATTTCTGTACCCTGTTGAACGTAAAAATTAATATCGAAACTTCATTGGGATTCTCTATACCTAAACCTAATAGTTTTCCAGTAATTTTCGATTTTCAATTCAACTACTATTAAGCCGGACTCCAACTACTCGTGTATTTGGCAAATATTTGCCACTTGCCTATATTTGGCATGTAGTGGGAGTGGTTCACTCGGCCAATATTTGTCAATCTTGTCATTCAAATTCGAAACTTCGTCTACTTGCCAAGTACGCAAATAATTGCGTACTTGCCAAATATACGAGTAGTGGGAGTCCGCCTTTATGATTAGCGATATTCATAGAAATACTTGAAAATATTCTCTCTGGCCAGAGGTTCACGATCACAGATCTCTTTCAAAAATCTCGAAAAGTCTTGAAATTATTGAAAATGTGAAGAATAGGGAAAATGTTGGACTGGAGCACAGGTTCATCGCCTGAGCAAATATTTTTTTAAATGAATCGTTTGTTACATGATTCTTTGAACGTATGGCTTAACTTCAAAACGATCGGAATAAAGAAAAATTCAAGGGCATGTACCGGAAAAGATTGAATGATAATGACAATTAATACCTTCTAGGCGGAATTAATTCAAAAATAATTGAAAAAAGAATTGATATGTAGAAAAACAGTAGATAATCATTTATAAAGGAATAATAAATCTTGCGTGACCGCAACACCATTCTTGGATCTTTATATGAGTTTTTCAGATTTCAAATAATATTGTAAGCATTTTCCCACAAATATTTCCAAGTATTTCTATGAATATCGCTAATCATAATAGAAGGTTAACAAGTTGAATTAAAAATCGAAAATTACTGGGAAACTATTAGGTTTAGGTAAAGGGAAACCCAATGAAGATAGTTTCGATATTAATTTTTACATTCAACAAGGTACAGAAATACTGGGTGTGCCATTTGAACATTTCAAAATGTTTATTTACTTTGGGAAAATAATGAATTTGCGTAAATATTATGTAAATTCAAAAATTCCAAAGACCTGGAAAATGTCGAAAAAACTTTTTTCTCTGTTAATACAGGAAATATTTCACGTATATAATCATGGTTGGAAGATTCACTTATGCTATTTTCTTGTACGGAAATCAAGAATCGAGTGTTAAAATTTTACCGAAAAATAATGGGCAGAATAGAATATTTTGTGATAGTTCATTTGAGAAAAGAATAAAAGTACTCGAGTAAACCGAAAAAAAAACTTTTCGAGAAATGAATCTACAGAAGACAGAATACCTTTTTGAAATACACCAGTATGAAAAAGTAGTGGTATAGTTTATAGTATAGGTACATATTTTTCTGAAAGACTCGATTTACAAAGTTATTGGGAAACTATGTGAATGACACACTGAATTGGAACGAACATATTTTCCTATCGCATCCGATTGGTTCGAACCGGCTGCAGTAAAGATCAGATTTCGTAAAACTCCTTCAGAAACCATACTGTATACGACACAAATGTTCCACAATGATAAAGCCATATAGATATACGATGTTTATACTCCTGCCGCAACAGTTACATTAATGTCACATAATGTTACATAATTCCTAAACAGAACACTGACATAATTATTCTCTATTGGCTTCCCCTTGATCTGTCATTCATCATGTATGCAGTGGTCAACAAAAGGGTAACTGGACAATCGCCAATGATTTTGCATTATCCCCATGCAGATCAACAAGTTTGCTAGAATTCGATTTTCCCAGAAGAACATTCATCATATTGTTCATGCATTTATGCAGTAACCGACCTACGTTGTGGGATTTTCTGCTCTAGAAGAACATCTAGATTCTAGATCCTACTGAATATGGTTGAGAATGGAAAAATGGATTGCAACCTGAGGTGTGAAATCAGTGATATTTATTTAAATTTAGCTTTCTCTGATTTGTTTGCTTCCTCAGGTATAGGGAAAATTAGAGAGCATTCTTGTCTGTTTGTTAATACTTCCTCTATTATTATTTTTCAAGACTAAATATATCAATTTCCAATTCACATAATTTCTGAAGAAATTATGTTTCTGATACAGCATTTTTTGATGTATTTTGTGATAGAAATGTTAACGTCCTGTTCTCCTACAAAAGGGCTAAAGTGAAATGAGACTATGCTTGAAATCTTTTTGAGCGCTCGTTCCACATTTCGTCACGATGTGTGTATTTCCCTGATTTTGAGGCGGAAATGATCGTCTATGTTCGATCACTGATCAGGAATCCGTGATCAAATTCAATTTTACATTACAACGCCATCTGGGCACTACTGGACTAATTGCAAATGTTCTGTATAGCTAGGCAGTGGCGTAACGTTCCTCAGCCAGGCCTCCCCCCAATGATTGTCCCCGGGCCCCACTCCTTCTTCAGCTCCTACCACAATACACCTAATTACTCATTCTCTTGTACCATCTTTTAATTCAGTATCAACGTCAATTCTATATTATAGGTTTACCTCGGTCCTCAACCATTTATTTTACAGGGTGGCCAAGAGATTGACGTCAAAAATAAAAAAAAAGCAGGTCCCTCGTGTCATGGGCTATTCGAATCACTCTCATGTATGTTATGCGATTTTTCACGGTTTTCGAGTTATGAATTTTTTTGTGAACTTTGAGAATTTCCGACTTGACCATCTTAAAAAAGATATTAAAAAAAATACAAGACTTCTCTGTGAAAATTTTCTGTAACTTAATCTCCATGAATTGTACTTTTATACATAAAATAACCAGATTTGTGACTTTGATAAAAATTATGAAAATGTAGGTCTCGAGTGAAAAAGTTACGTGAATTGGATTATGATATGAATTTTCGAATCAGAATAAAAAATGTGAAAAGGCTAATTCACGGTTTCTCAGTATGCTAAAAAACTGCGATCAACAGTCAGCTTTTAGAATCATTGAGAAAAAATGGTACTTAACACTTTACTTTTGCTAGAATTAGCCTTCAAACTTCATCGAGGTGGAAAAAATCAAAGAATAAGACATTTACTACCAAATTATTTTTTGCCGTTTCAATATTTTTCTGATCAAGTTATAATGGAAAATGCTGAAAATTAATGAAAATTAGCTTTAGATGTTGGTCAATAAAAGTTCTAGATAAAAAAAGAAAAAGATATGGCAATAAATCACCTAATGTAAATGAAAAGAATAATAAATAATAAAATTTACAGTAGGTTTTCAAAGTGGCCATGGCCTCAGTACAAATTCTACCTTCTTAGAAAATTTTCTTTTAATCGCATAAAACCTGCCCTGTTCTTTCTTAGGACACGTTCGGCTTCTCTTAAATTAACCAAACGAAAAATCGATGGGATCAAGATCTTTTCTTGACCACCATCTAAAGCTAATTTTCATTAATTTTCAGCATTTTCTATCATAACTTGATCAGAAAAATCCTAAAATGGCAAAAAATAATTTTGTAGTAAATGTCTTGTTCTTTGATTTTTTCCACCTCGATGACTTTGATGGCTAATTCTAGCAAAAGTAGAGTGTTAAGTACCTATCATTTTTTATCAATGATTCTGAAAGCTGACTGTTGAGCGCAGTTTTTAAGCATACTAAGAAACCGTGAATTAGCCTTTTTACATATTTAATTTTGATTCGAAAATTCAGATCATAATCCAATTCACGTACCTTTTTCACTTGAGACCAACATTTCCATAATTTTTATCGAAGTTACGAATCTGGTTATTTTATGTATAAAAGTACAATTCATGGAGATTAAGTTACAGAAAAATTTCATAGAGAAGTCTTGTACTTTTTCTTTAATATCTTTTTTAAGATGGTCAAGTCGGAAATTCTCAAAGTTCATAAAAAAATTCATAACTCGAAGACCGTGAAAAATCGCATAACATACATTCGTGATTCGAATAGCCGAGGGACCTGTTTCTTTCTTTTTGACGTCAATTCCTTGGCCACCCTGTATATGACTGTTCAACAATTCATTTGTTGGTGAAACATCGTAGTCTATTTTGCAGAAACTATCAAAATGTCCAATAAACCAACTGCATCAATTTTAACCGATATACTTTAACGATTTCGTTATAATTAACGTTTTATAAATTGTATGATCTTTACCCCGCGGGCCCCTAGACCCCGCGGGCCCCCACCCGACGGGGGGTCTGGGGGGGTGTACGTTACGCCACTGTAGCTAGGTACTTTAAGATATGGTTATTTATTCTGTCGAAACCTGTTTCAATTTTTCTTATGAATATTTCAAAACGTTTTCGAAATTTGAAAAAATATAAAAAACAATAAACTGATACCAGACATTTTTGGAAATTGGTATACATATATGAAATTTTCTAGGAAACAACTCTCAGCACACATAGTCAACCAAAAAATCTTTTGAATCAATTCAGAAACACTATGTCTACTAACTTCAATTTCATTGTTTTGTTTTTATTCAATTGACTGTCATACCTACGTTAGATCCGTTGTTCGTTCTTGACTCGTTATAATTATTATTTTTAAATACAAGTTTTATTGGTTGTGTAATGAGGTATACATTCTTTGTTGTATGTCTTTTATGTATGATTAATAAATACTTTTTCTAGCCTTGAGAAAGGAACAAAATACTTCCGAAACGTCGGCAAAATCATATTTGATTAGTCTTTCATTCTGTCCACATTCCTGCGATTCAACATTTATTTCAAAGATGGACATGAATATTACAGAAACTATGTCTACTTTTTACATTGTCGAGAATTCAATAATCCGAGTTGAAATATATAATTCATTTGAACAAAACATTTTTTCGGATTTGATCGATTCATACATCCATGTTCAGAAATAATTGAAATATTTGTCAGGTATTTGGATTCTTCATAATAAAGAATCTAAACACCTGACAAATATTTCAGTTATTCTTTCGAATAGTAGAAATTGCTGAACTTCCACTGTAATCAACTCTTCACCTGATTCACATCTGTTGTTGGAACCTTTCCCAAATTCCCGAGTCCCAAACCTATCGAAGGTCATAAAAGGATTTTGCAACAATTTTACGTCTTCTCATTCCTTTCTTCCCTTTCTCCTCACATGATGTTTTCATTTGCGATAAAAATACCGAATGTGGTGAATTATTAATAAAATTTCACCCAGTGATAACCCCTCATGTTCGTCCTTCGTCGAAGCTTGTATGTAAGCCGGTTGTCCGAACTCCGAACCAAATACGGTTCGTTAACTTCGAGATGAATTATTGAAAATTTTGTTGTCAATGCCAAGAGTATATTTCGATCTATCTATGATGTATATTTTATACCACTTTTTCGGAACGTATTAATAGTGAAAAAATGAGAAATATCGATAAATCCGTCGTGTTTGTATTCCTTCAATGTTTTCACATCACTGTTTTTGAGTGGACTCGAGCTTAATAACCCACGTGAAGAATGTTCGCATTCAATATGGTTAACATTCTCAACCAAATGGGGCTTTTCCAATTTGGATGCCTGGATTCAAAATGCACAAGAAAATCAGAATTTCAGTTGTTGTATTTTTCGTATCAAATACAGCATTCTTCAGTAATTATGATGTTGAAAATCATTCGGCGTAAAGTATTATTGAAAATGATCACCTGAAATTCTGACGGGAAGTTAGGAGCTTCCGAGCGCTCGATTATCTTCCTTTTAAGTTGTTAAATCTTAGTATGTAGGTAGATTCGAATTCAAGAATTCAACGGTTTCTTATTTCGAGAGTTACCACCTGGGACTGTTTATTATAATTAAATGTTTTTCCAGAACTTTTATAAAACTATAGCATCTTTTGGATTATTTATACCGAATTAGATACTTATTTCCAGTGCCGTACTCAGAAAAATCAATTTTGACTGCTGATGAGGAAATGAAATGTATAAGAATAATTAATTGTCATTCCAATGTGAGCAGCTCGAATTCAAGGAATCATGTCACATCTTGTAATAGAAAATAACATTTATTCATTGTATGTCGTCGATTTTGAATGAATACCGTCAAAAAAATACTTTTGAGAAAAAATTGGAATAGAAAGTACGCAGTACAAATTGATTTTCTCAGTTTAATAAATTCAAAATTTTTTAATTCCATGAGAACATACAATGAACATGAATCATGATCTTTCGAATTGAGATTAACGTTATCATTTTCGATAAATTCTCCACTTTTTCAGATTTGTTAAACCATTATGAAATGTTCAGAGGTGTGACCAAGAAATGAATGAATTCTATTTCTGTGTTTATGCGAATTTGGTCATTTTTACATCAGCAGTCGGGTATAAGATCTAAGATCAATCTGGTTCTAGTTCTGTAGGGTTCTTCTATAGCCAATGGATCCCATCATATAATAATAATAATATACAGCAGGCTAATACCTTTCAAGTAGTTATCCTCATCGTAAAACTCGAGGGACTTTAGTTGCGAAATGTCAAAGTTTGATCAATTTTCCTGAAGAATTGGGAAAATAATAGAAAATATGAATACCAAGCTATTTTGCATTGACCTTTCCTCTTCTGATCCGTATATTTACATCACGGCCAGGATATCTGTGAAAAAAGTTTTATTGAGTTTGAAAGGGCCATTTTGTCGGATTTTTTGGCGATTTTCGCGATTTTTTTAAAAATATATACCTACTTCTACTTCGCCTAGAGAATCGAAATTTCACCCACGTATGAATCTAGCTATAACTACTCTTTTTGACCGTATAAAAATTTCCTACCCGTATCGCAGCTTCGCTGCGATTTTGAAATTCTTCTGGACCCACTTTTCGACAGATTCCCTCGGGCCGGTCCACCCAGTTACCATTTTAGTATTGTATAGAAATAGAATGAGAACTTAATGAACAGCTGCATGCTCCCACGTGTTCTGGAATGCTCTGTATAATAATCTGCGAATAGTGCCAATTGATCGTTGTCAACTTGCAATTGTCAAGCCGAGGATTCTTGCTTTTGGGAACCGAATTGTTGGCTCCTTTTGCGTTTTCTCTCATAGGAAGCGGAACTACTCCTTTTTGAACCTATAAAGGTATCATCCCCAGTGTCCAATCATTGGATCTGAATTATCTCGGAGTTGAATTACTACTTCCTACATAGAGACCTATACTGAACGATTGGACGATCACAAGCAACGCCAAAAATATAATTATAATAACCCCTTTCTTGTGAAAGACGATTACGATGTTGTTCATATGAAAAAAATTTGAAAGAAATCAATCCACAATCGAACCATAAATCTGAAAAAGAAGTAATTCATGTTTTCTTCTTTGAAATTTTTTGGGTGGAGTTTTTCCTCGACTATTTCCCTCGTCTTAATTTCCACCAATCAGAAACGCGCAACTTTGAATCACAAATGGTTTCTAGAAGAAAAAACTGTATGGCAGCAGCTGTCAGCAGTTTTTTCGGGTATACCCGCGGCAAAATTTGACAGTTGTTGTCAACGAAAATTAATAATTCATACATAATGCATCCAGAATAATCTGTTACTCATCAAATAGTCTTGTCAAATACCATTCGGGCATCTAATTTTTCCTGTGAAAAAAATTCGAAAAAACACAATGCAAAGTAAAATTTTTCAACAAAAAGCATTCGTGCAGGTGCAAAAATCCTCGTCGTCGACTCAGATTTTTGTTGCCACCAGCACTCATGCTTCTTGTTGAAATATTACTTAGCAACGTGTTTTTTCGATTTTTTTTTCGGAAAAACTTGATGCCCTTATAATATTACTTACGAAAATCTCAGAAATTTCCCGTACTATTCTCGAACATACCTACCTGATATTTGGGTAATCATTTATTTGATTTGATATTGCTAAATATTTTTCTTTATTTCCAATCGATGAGAAACCATTTCAATTCATCCGAAGTAAAAGCAATACCTTATATTTCTGATACAACTTTCCTGAACCTCTTAAAATCGAGTGGCATCTGTGACTAATACAGAACAGCTATTCAGCCATTAAAAATATTCGATTATAGATCCAGTTGGCTTCGATATTCCCCAGTTTTCCTGTAGAATATCGGTTAATAACTTTTGCCCAATCTTTCATCGGCTTATCGAAATATGTCGAATGCGCTAAAATTATAATTATAAGGAGAAAGATCTAATTTGGTACTTTAATATTTCTCTTTTCGGCTAAATAAGTTTCTAGGTCAATTTTACCAGTTAATTGATCAGGAATTTGTGGATGGGCAGAATTCACGACTTTATAATGAGAAGAAACAAGGATGGTATCGAAATAATCGAATATTAACGAAAGTTTCTCAATTCTTTCATTCGTGCGTATATATTTCAATGGCCTTCGTATTCATCCTACGATAATATCTCTTGAGGCTGGAAATGATCTCTGTTTTAGCACTTTTAGCCCATTTCTCTGTTTGACTACAACGAAAACAAAATTTCACCTGTATTGATTTTGACAAAGTGTATCTTAACAGTGAAAATGCGATATCTTTGCCCTTATTTGCCTACTCATTAGGAATCTGTCTCATCCATCGGAAATTCAAACAGGTAGATAACTAATGTGTCGTGCACACCCATTTTCAATTTTCTCGTGGATTGCCTTCCACGGAGATACCTACCACACAAACTTAGCTGCCTTTAGGGAAGATCTTTTTGCTGGAATTTTGAATCAATAATCGGTGCTGATAGAATACTTATAATGGCTGGCTCTCCATTGTATTAATATGAGCTATCGGGTGTTTTTTTAGAGTGATAGAATTTTCGAAAGGGATAACTGTAAAAGAAGGTAGAAGCCATGTTGTTTTGGCATTTGTTCAGTAAGCAATGACAAATTATTATGGAAAGACTCACACCGCAACAACGTTTACAAATTATTATTATTATTATTATTATTATTATATTTATGACAAGAGTTAAAAAAAATTCTATAAACTCAAAGAAAATTAAAAATAACAGATGCACATAACTAGACAAAAAAAAAAGTATGAATTACAATTGAAAAATAAAAAGCAATTACAAAATCAATAAAGGAAAAAAGAATTTCTTCTTAAGTTGGCGACGATGAACTCTGCATCCAACTGTCAAATCGGATGCCTCCACAATGGCTGACGGTAGACGGTTCCACGAAGAAAATACTCGGTTGGACAGAAAGTGTTCTCTCTGAGTTGTTGAAATTTATTTTCAAAATCAGTGTTCTATTCGCAAAACTCATAGAGCACTTCGTGAAATTCATGGTTTTCATAATCGTCCATCAGAGCAGCTTATTCGTCGAAATATCGATAGATTTCCGACACTATTTTCTCTACTCGATGCAACAAGAACAACAAAACAAAAAACTGCACGTACAGAAGAAAATATAGCTGCTGTAAGTGATAGTGTTGATGAAGATCCAGATTTTTCTATTCGTCGACGTTCTATAACCATACAAGATCCAACTGATTCATGAACTAAAGCCATTTGCCCATTATAACACCAACAAACCCAGTGGATCCTACGGAATCCCACCGATTGTTCTCAAAAAATGTGCCCCCGAACTAACACCTGTCCTCTGCAGATTGTTCAACCACTCTTACAAATTGGGTGTTTTTCCATCCAACTGGAAAACCGCAAGAGTACAACCAGTACCTAAAAAAGGCAAAAAGACCCTACCTAGCAACTACAGACCTATCGCTCTGTTATCTATTATTTCAAAGGTCATGGAAAAAGCCATCAACTTCGAGCTCATGAAACATCTGGAACACTCAGGAATTATCAACGATAGACAATATGGTTTCCGTCATCAGAGATCCACTGGTGACTTGCTCGCTTACGTCTCACATATATGGCAACTATCTATCGAGAAATATGGTGAAACCATAGCTGTAGCACTGGATATCTCCAAGGCATTCGATCGAGTCTGGCATCAGGGACTCCTCGCCAAGCTTCCATCTTATGGCGTGCCCCCAAAGCTATGTTCTCTGCTAGCTAGTTTTCTCTCTAACAGATCTCTCCATGTAGTGGTCGATGGAGTTTCGTCTGACTCTCTACCCATAAATGCTGGTGTTCCGCAGGGATCATTTCTGGCTCCAACGCTGTTTCTGCTTCACATCAACGATTTGCTGGAAGCAACTTCGTGTCCAGTGCACAGCTTCGCGGATGATAGTACCCTCCATACCGCCTTTTCTTCTAGGGCCCCAATACCAGCCCGCCAAATCAAAAACGAACGAGGAAGAAATGTAAACAACATGAATATGGACTTGGCAACAATTCTTGAATGGGGATCTTATAACTTGGTGGAATTTAACGCAGACAAAACACAAGCATGTCTTTTCTCTAGAAAAGCCGATCTTACTGTGTCCAGCATAAAATTGTCGGGAGTGACCATACCATTGAAGTCATCCATTTCGATGCTTGGCATTACTGTCGGCAGTAACCTTTCCTGGGAGAATCACGTGAGATCTATTGCTAAAAGTGCATCCCAAAAACTTGGTTTTCTGTTTCGTGCCAGGAGCTATTTCACCTCAGGTCAGCTGCTTATGATCTATAAGGCACAGATTCGACCTGTCCTGGAATACTGTTCCCATGTTTGGAGTGCTGCACCTAAACACACCCTAAAACTCTTGGATTCCGTACAAAAAAGGGCAATTCGTCTCGTCGGTGATGCATCGCTTACAAGCTCGCTCACTTCTCTGGATCACCGTAGAAAAGTGGGCGATCTGTCACTATTTTATAGATATTTCCATGGGCGATGCTCTTCTGAATTATCAGCAATCGTTCCCCCTCTGGCAGTCTCTTCCAGACTAACCCGTCAAGTTAAGTCTTCACACCCCTTCGTGGTAACTTTGGAGACCTGCAGAACATCTCTCTTCAAAGACTCGTTCATCCAACGAACAGCGAGGATTTGAAACACATTGCCTAGGGAGGTGTTCCCCGAGGCATATAACCTCCAGAAATTCAAGAAGAACACCAATTCCTACCTGCTTGCCCTTGGTTCTCACGATGTTCTCTGAACATTACAGGATATTTTTCGTGAAAATCACAACATAAAAAAAAAATTGATTTATTGAAGGAAAAATTTGATGATAACATTATTTCGAGAAATGATCCAATTAATTGACCTCCAAAGTCATGCGACATGGATTATTTTCTTTGGGGTTATGTCTAGTCAATGGTTCATACTGATATACTAAAACAATAGACGGTTTGGAAGCCAGCATAACTCGTGGTATTGCTAAATTAGGCCTGAATTACTCGACAAAGTGGTCCAAAATCGGTCTGAAGGATTGAGGTTCCTCAGAGCTAGTCGTGGTGGACATTTATGCCGGAAATTATTTCAAATGTCATTAAATTATTTCTCAAATAAAAAAAAAGATTCAATCTTAATTTAATTGTGTTTTATTTCAATTTGAAGTTCTATCACTTAAAAAAAAACACCCGATACATACATACTTGGAGGATGCGATTACTCAATCCTAAATTCTCAATGAATTTTGAGGAAATGAAGGTATTTTCAATTATTTGTGTATGTTGCGTTCTCGTCCGATTCTCGGATGCAAATAATCGTGCTTTTGGAGTCCCAATCTCAAATGATTTTGGGGCAGTGTCACAAGGGAAATCGTGAGATTGACGAACATAATTTATTGAAAGTTGATTTTCTCAAAGGTCAGATCAGATAGACGATGATTCCTACGGAACCGAAAGGTTTTCATCAACTTCCTAAAGTATGGTCAGGATTCAGCTGTAGATTTCAGGCAATTTCTAGAGGGAAACTCACACTCTGAGCGGAATTCAAAATCATTCCTTTGAAAGGCTTAGACGCAAAATAAGGTACTGTGTTCGTATTCAGTATTCCACGAACATCACACCAATTTAATTTCCATTCAATAATCAGTTTACCATATAAAAATTGATGACATAAAGTTAGGAGCAAAGATTATAGAGAAGGAAGATTGGAAACGAAGCGACAACATTGACGTGAGCGCCGTCTGGTGAGAAGAAAGTCCTGAGATAGATAATAGGTGGCTAAGAGAAGTGTTACCATGGTTACCACATATGGTACAATTCAAACAGACAAATTCAAATCAAATTTAGATTATTCTCCAGTTGAGTTCGTTTAGATTAGATCTACAAAGAATAATTAATAGTTGTATTCGTTAAGTTTAAGTTTAATTGAGTTTTAGTATTGTATTTGTGTTTTCGTTATAATTTAGTTTGATTCGTGCTTATTAGTATTCGTTCCTGTGTTTCGGTTGTTAAATATTTGAAGACAAGATGCCATCCGGAGCATGCTGCATGGCAAAGCAGTGTACTAATAATAAAAGGAATAATCCGAAATTATCCTTCTTTAAATTACCGAACAAAATGGAAATGTAAGTATTGAAACTCGAAAGGGGTAACTCTGTTATTCATTGCATTAATTTTCAGTGCTCTGAAATGGATAGAGTTTTCTGGGCGAGAGGATTTAGATCTCAGCAGAACTTATACTATGTTTCCTCAAGATACCACATCAAATTCATTGAGCGACGCGGGCATGGCGTCTGAATGGGATCTGATTAGTCCTTATACAAGTTTTACACCTCTACAAGATGTTTTTTAAATTGTGATTTTGAATATTCTGTAAAAAATATGTTCTAATAATTCTGTAACTCAGATGTAAAGATATTTTTGACATGTATTCCAATTTAAAATTGTATGTTATATGTTATATTTTGAAATAAAAATATGTAAGCAAATCTATTTGGTGTGTTTAATTAGTATCAATTGAATTAATATGTAGATCAAAAATATAATCCTGAGCAGAACAGAAGCCCTGCTTTTGTTGTGTCACCCTGTATATTATTGTCTGGGAAATCAAAATTATTACTTATGGTGGTATTCAAATTTCGCGCTCTTTCCAGTAACAGTAATCTGTAATGAAAAAAACTACAGTCACTGTAATCTGTAATGAAAACGCCATCTCGTGAGTAAAAAGTCCCGATATATATATATATGCATAAAACGTAGTCGGTTTTTAGTACGAGAGATATGAGGGCGTTTCCTATCTTTGCACTCTATAATCTTTGGTTAGGAGCTTTTATGAGCGCTTGTTCATTCACCTTGTAGGTAGATTCACCTTATATACGGTGGATTCACCCTTTAGGTAGATTCACTTTGTGTAAAGATTCGAATTCTGTAATTCTGTTAGTGGAAATACTTTCTGTTTGTTACACGGAACATATATGTGAGGTTAGATCACTATACAGGGTGTATTTCACCATCTGGTAGAACTCATCAAAATAAGTCCTTTTGCCAAAACTTTTATATGAATTATGCCTCTGTTTCGAGAAAATGAAGCTAGATTAGTTTCTAGGTGAATCTGAAAATTCCTCAGTCCGAACCTGCTTACGAAAAATTCTAGTGCGTAGAGCAGATCATTTTGCCATATGCCGCATTTTTATAAATTTTATAAATTGAACATTTCATATAAGGAATTTTCAGTAAAATGACTTATTTTGATGAGTTCTACCACCTGTCAAAAGAAAAGCCTCACCTTAAAATAATCTCTGTATTTCTATACAGGGTGTAACTGAATAAGTGTGAAACATTTAAGGAGGTGATTCCTCATCGAAAAAAAGATAGGATCTTTCATATAAAGAAATTTCATTGGAGCATCCCTTGTTAAGATACAGCCCCTCAAAGGGGGTACATAAAATTTGTATAACAATTTTTTTCACAAGCACTGAAAAAGTTACAATATTGAAATTAACCTGACGTTTTGTACTACCAAAAAGGCACTTAGCCAGTAATTTATTTGGTTTACCCCATGGTTGTAAGGGGTGAAAAACGCAACCCCTAAAATTTATTTCCAATGTAACTTTTTGTCTTATTATTTGTTTACCATTGAAAAATTTATTTCCGATAGCCTGTTTCATTCTAAACAAAAAATGTCTCTTGGGTTTTTTGCCCAAAATAAACCAGTAAGCAGCAAAACATTATTTTACGAACAACTACAGAGATACATCGTCATAAATGCGAACTGGATTTATTGTTATTTTGTAGTTAGAACCTGCATTAAACGATTAAAGGGTGATAAACAAAACTAAGTTATTAATAACAAAACACACAACATTTAGAAATCATAGTGAATGTTCAATATGTTATACAAATTTTATGTACCCCCTTTAAGGGGCTGTATCTTAACAAGGGATGCTCCAATGAAGTTTCTTTATATGAAAGATCCTATCTTTTTTTCGATGAGGAATCACCTCCTTAAATGTTTTACACTTATTCAGTTACACCCTGTATAATCCGAAATTTTATATTGATTCTAGCCTTGGTTGAAAGCAGTTTATGCGCATCAACTAAAAAATTATTAATTTTCAAATGATCTATAAATTTTAATATTTCTTTGAGCTTCTTTTTCGATCATCTTCAACGTGTTTTCTTCGCACCGTTCTTTTGTTCATGCTTATGTGCCTCAATTACACTCAGCCACTTCCACTGCTACTCGCGCTGCCAGAAATATTTCCCGGAATACTTCTGCGGCAGTATGAAAAGGCAGTGAGTATTTACACTCAGCTCAAACATTTCTCTCGCGATCAAGTTTTGGCAATGGCGGACGACGAAATTGCAGCCTCAGCGCTCTGTCTCTAATTACACTTTCATTTAGGTATATAAATACCTATGTGAGTGTCTTGAAAACATATAAACTCCAAAAGAAAGTTCTTTGTCGATAGAAGATGGTGGATGATATCAATACATGGTGCACTTTGTGCTTAAGTTCATGGTTTTTATCAGAATAATCCCATAGCACTCTTTCGATCTCAAGGAGTTCTAGAAATGATATTGTTTTTTCGTAACAATTAACAACGTACGCAACGTTCGAACGGCAGTAACTGGGCAGAATGTGATCACTCCCTGCCACTTGCGCTGCCGGTCCTTTGACTGCCGCACGAAAAACCGCTAATTTAGGGAGTGACCGGCAGCGCGAGTAGCAGCGCGAGTGGCAGCAGAAGTGAGGTGATTACATTCTCACCCTGCTATTTCCCTGCTCATTTCCCTGCTCACTTTTCTGCTCCCTGCCGTGGAAGTAGGCTGAGTGTAATTGACGGGATACATATCTCTATTCGTACCTGACTCAGCTGCAATAGATGCCACATTCCGAAGCTGTCAAAAAAGTTTGACGGGAGTTCTTAAAAAAAACGTCTATGATCTCGGATATGTTTTTGTCAATAATTCGAGAGCATTCAATATGGTTCTGGTTGAGCGATCTGGACAAAATTTGGCATGTAGACGGAATACGTAATTCACGAACCAAATGCCAAATTTCCTTCAGATCGAATCTTACGTTCGAATTTTGCCCATAAATGACTTCAACTGCGGCATTCGAGTACGGAGCCTACCATGAAAATTTCAGGTCTCTAGGTTGTTCATCCGTTGGAGAGTGGTCATCTTAACGGAAGGACGGCCGGACAGACATGAAGAATTGAATTTGACCACGCCAGATGGTCAGTGAGTCGATTGAGACCATTTCGGTCTCAAAATTCGGAAAATGAAGATATCGTGACGAAATGGTATAATTTCAGGGGAATGTGCGCTCAAAAATGGGCCACTTAAAGCATTGGCGTGAAGTCAGGATCTATCGTTCACCCACCTTTTGGGTAGATTCGCATTTTCAGTTCTAGAAATCAGTTAAAGAGGTTGACAGATGTCTGAAAAGTTAGTCAACATCTCATCATATCACAATTTGAGGAAGCATTATTAGGAGTGTAGTTTTAATTGAAATTTTGTCTGGTTCTGAAATGATCGAGTCCCTATAACAGATTCAAAAAATTCCTTGCAGGGCTACTAATATTCAAGAATCAGTGGCTCCATGATGAAGGTTCACACTGCGCGCTAATTTTTTTACAAAAGTTATAGCAGCCATCATTAAAGTTCACAATATACATTATGGCAAAAACTGCGTTTCAACAACTTCAAGTTTTCATCCAAAAGATGTTTTAAAATTACCATTCTTTTGTTCAAACACAACGTGATCTTTTTTCCCTTTTTGAGAAACGATTTCACTTAATGAATGAATGAAATCTTATGCTCAAAATAATACCTACACGAATGCCACTCGTGAAAGTTGAAAAAGTAATGCATAATCTGAAGAAAGCTAAATCTACACTAGGTACTATCAAAGAGTCTTTGCTACTATTAAGGCTCTATAAAGGGGAGTATACCAGAAACCGCCATTTTGGGTCCAACCATAGACTCGAAAATTACAGATTCCTTCGAATGAAATGAAATCTGTAATCCAAAGAAATGAAATCTGTCATCGAATGAAATGAAATCTGTAATCGAATGAGCATATTTTCGGAATGAGAGATCTTGTGATGACTTTTTTCGGCATGCTCACATGAAAAACATTGGAAATAGGTCAGGTTCGTGGTATTAGAATAATGCCGTGGCATATAATAGTCAAATTTATAATAATTTATTGTTTATGTTGGTGTATCACCCCGATAGATGGCGATGAAAATGTTGAGAGTCCTGTAATTTTCGAGTCTATGGTTGGACCCAATCAACCATAGAGCCAGGTCCATCCAGCACACCTATCTTTATAGTGCTTTACTACTATTGATCATCAAACAGCTCACCGAACCTGCTTCAGAATAAAATTCAATTCGGTGCCATAAAAAACAAAAAGTGTCAATCCAATCAGGATCAGGGCATTAAAATAGACCATCGCGTATGATTTTCAACGATAAATTTCGTTCTACACAGAATCCCGAAATCAATAATTGAATAATAAACAAATCTAATAATCCGTCTCTAATCCCTAATTGTCACATGAGCCTGCCTGATGTGATGGCGCAACTTTCGAAAAAGGCAATTAAACAGATTAATTCTACACGCTGCTGGTGGATATCTCTCGAAATTAGTGGCACCTGTGTCACTTCTCTCATTAGGCGCTCATCCATTTTTTCGGTGAGGAAAATCGATGGAGACGCATTTCCAAATTAGAAGTAAATCTATCGTGACAATATTTTATGTGTAATAAATTCCATCTTCTCAGTAGTTTCCTCAAACGATTCAACTGATTAATAATCGAAAAAAAACTTATTGAAAATCATAAAATGAGGTGAATGTGTCTTCGTTCGCTCCTTGGAACATAAAGGTCGTGAGAGTCTCAGACTTGCTCAAGACTTCCCTACTGAAATCCATAAGAACGAAGAGAAGTTCTTTCTTGTGAAGAGATCTGATGAGGTAGTAAAACTATCTAACCACAACTAGATGAAACATTTTTCTTGCATGGAAGTAATTTATACAACCAACTATACAGGGTGTCCCGTAAAGACCACGTCAAACGAAAACGTAATGTAGATCAGAATGTGCTCTATCTGATGTGGAAAAATCGTTTATATCAAAGTCTCACAGTTTTCGAGATATTTGATGTTTTATGGAAATGTTGAATTTTTACACTTAAAATGCTTTCTCCCTTGCGGAAGCTACAATTCAATACTTTTTGAATCATTCATGCAATGAAAAATAGCACAAAATATTATACAGGGATTCTGAAAAAAATATTAAAATACATGTTCTGAAGGAAGTGTTTTTTCGTACTGAATTCTATCTGACGTGGTATAAAAAAAAGACACTAGACCCTTTTTGCATATTACGTTGAAAAGTTGTCCATTTTGTGAGGATTCCGAAAAGGTCAATTACAGGTGATAATCTGCTTCACGAAAAATGATATTTGAATCATTATCGAAAATGGAGCATTTCTGTGGAAAACTGATTTTGTCATCTTTTACACAAATCCTTTCATTTTGAAGATTCTACTGTAAAATATCGGAATATTGTCTTGAAAAATGTCAGTTAGTCCTTAAGGTCGCCGTTTGAAGCGCGTAGGACAAATCAACCGATAGAGGCGCCACCGTGCATTTTATGGAATATCTTCATAGAACTTACATTATCTCTAGGAGTTCTATGAATATCTCTCTAATCATGAATGAAATGTACAATGGCGCTGTCCATTCGAAACTCGCTGAACTATGAAATTAGTGAAAATGTGGGTAAAGCAGGAACTTTTTCCCGCTAAAATTTGAATTTGGCCATTCTCTGCCAATTCCGTATTTCAAGTTGTTTTTCTGAATGAAATTATCTGTAGATTCACTTTTAATCGGAAGTTGAACTATTTTCATGGGTCTTCCGTTTGAAATAAAACAAGCATGAGTTGGCTTGTTTTCTTCTATTTTTGAAAGAAAAAAAATTAACTGTTGAAATGCAATTAATCTCAATTATCTCATTGAGAACTCCAATCCTTTCTGGGTTTACCCACAAAATTTCTGTTCTCAAAGTGAAACCATTTTCAAATGCAACTTGAAATAATAACACACTACATTGAACGCCCACCTTAAATCACGTAAAGATTGAAATTATTCATTAATTGCAATGATATAATGTGATAACGCACAGGACCTTCAACATCAACAAATCTTGTGAAGAAACTTTATAATAATATCAATAATAAAAATTCAGGATTCTTATTGGAGCAAATGCTCAAAATTACCACCCTCTTCGCTAATACATGCCCTGCATCTATTGGGAAATGACCTTTTCAAACCATACAAACTTCTCCCCGCTATTTTGGCTGCTGAAATACGAATGCGGTCCCTTAGTTGTGCTTCATCTCTCATGGGATTCGAATAAATTCCATTTTTTAAAGAACACCAGTAAAAAAAATTCAGTGGATTTAAGTCTGGTGAACGGAGAGGCCACAAAATTTCACCACCGGTAAGGATATGTTTGGTTTAAATATTTCCCAACATGACGACTGTAGTGTGCTGGGCACCCGTCATGTTGAAACCATAGATTAGGTTTACGTCGCATTTCCAGTGGTATATCTTCCAAGACAAGGGTACCCTGTTCCTTAGAAAATTCAAATAGTTGGTGCCGTTTAATGATTGCGGCAATTATTCTGACGGACCGAATATTTTTCCATCGTATATTCCAGTCCATAAATTCATCGTAAATCCCTATTGGGATCTATCTAGCCTAATATTGTGCCGATTCTCGATGTTCCAACTATAAAGATTATGCTTATGCAGATTGATATTACCCTCTTTGAGTACAGAAAGACTCATCCGTGCAAAGGATATTATTGAAAAAATTTGTTGATTGATTATTTTCACCAGGAAGTGCAAAATGAAAGTATTTATGGAAAAGGGGAAAAAAGTTTTTCACAGAAATGCTCCATTTCCGATAAACATTCGAATATCTTTTTTTCTGAAGAAGGTTATCACCTGTATTTTACCTCGGAATCCTCAAAAAATGGGCAACTTTTCAACGTGATATGCAGAAAAGGTCCGGTGTTTTTTTTATACCACGTCAGATAGAATTCAGTACAAAAAATACTTCCTTCAAAACATGTATTTTAATTTTTTTTTTCAGAATCCTTGTATAATATTTTGTGCTATTTTTTATTGCATGAATATGAATATATATTCAAAAATATATACGGAAAAAAAACTGATTCAAAAAGTCTTCAATTGTAGCTTCCGCATTTTAAGTGTAAAAATTCAACATTTTCATAAAACATCAAATACTTATCTCGAAAACTGTGATACTTCACATAAACGATTTTTCACATCAGATAGAGCACATTCTGATCTACATTCCGTTTTCGTTTGACGTGGTCTTTACAGGACACCCTATATAACTCAATGCAGAAATGATAACGGAATTTTTATAAATTTGAATGTAACGTAATCAGAAACAATAGAAACTAAGTATATGAAAGTGAAAGCCCTTATAGAAAATCAAAAATCCCACATCTATACTCCATTCACTTTTATTAAGTATACCGGTTGGCCATGGAATTCTGACACATTTCACCGTGTATATTTTGAAAAAGTTAGGTTATAGTCATTCTTTTACTGTCAGTTAAACAAGCAACGTTGCCGTTTCTAAATATATGTCGTAGTAATTAGGTATTTAACAAAATGTTCATTTACTTCGGGAAAATAATGAACTTAAGAAAATTTTCAGGGTTACTTTTAGAATGCGCAGATTTCAATTTTAAATAGCACTTCCTGATACTTTGCCACTGCTTTTTCGAAACTACCTTCGGCATTCTTAGTTTCCAGGCTTGATAATTAATAATGAAAAATAAACCTCGGCAACGTCTCCAAGATTTATTCATAGACGTAATGACATTCACAAGTGCCAACCTGCGATTTTTTTCAGGTGAAAAAACTTGATAAACCTAAAACTTGGCCAACCGCGATATTTATAAAAGTGAATGGAGTATTTCGTTGCCTTTTCACCAGAAATACACGCGATCAAAATAAAGCAGATAAAATTCGCTCCCATCAATTCATAAGCAACACCTTCAAAACGTCCATGAATACCACATGACGTGATGTTACGCCTGTATAAACCATTGATTTCAGATTAAAAGCTCCTGATATCCCTAAATATGGAATAATGGAGTCGAATAAAGTTCGATTGATCCCACCTTATTTTGTGGAAGACCGTGAGAAGCGGGAAATTTGACCTTCGGTGTCAATGTGTTTATATCCTCTCTAGAAAGCATGCAATATTGTTGGCTCTATTCGGCTATTTGGAAATGACTTTATATAGAAAAATAAAGTTATAAAAAACTGAAATATCACTCTCAATAGCGAGCAGAATTAAAGAGTAAAAAAAATTTCAATAAGAAGTTCAAGTGATTTAAAATCCATTGGTTCAATATTTCTGTGATAACAACATATCAGAGCTTTCTTTGATAGCTACTGTAAAATTTTTCTGACAGCTGCCCAAAAAAAAAATTTTGGATTTTTCAGTCTTCATCGACTAGATTCAAATATCTGATGAGAATCTGGTATAATTTTCGAACGGATTAACCCTGAAACTTAAAGGTTTCAGATATACTCCATTCACTTTTATTTAATCACATAGGAGGTCATGGTTTCGTTTTCAGGAGTTGGTGCACCTGATGAAAAGTCTGTGTGCGTACAGAAAATATCGTTAATGATAAAACGACGTTGCCAGTTATTTTGTTTACATCTAAGTAAAAGTGTCAAAGTTATTTTGGCATGGGTCAGTACAAACGGCAAATTTGAATTGGACCAAAAATCGATTCTTCGATATAAGCCCATTTTGAAGAAATTTGTGTATGTAACATTCAACGGTGGGTATTTGCGCTTTATGAAAGAATATATTATATCTACTTAGTGCTATTTCTTTCAAAAGAGACACAAGCTTTTAATGCTGTGAGGGCCCTATAATGTGGAGGACTTTGTGTCTTATTTTAGAACAGGTGAATGATAAATGTGAAGCATATGTTTGACCTATTCCATTTTATTTGTACAAACCTACTGTGGTAGTAATGTATGAATATTTTTTAAACTAATAAATTACTATACAGTCAGAATATTTTACTCTTTGTTCATAACATCAAATAAATGAAATGTATATCTATAAAGCTTTCAGGAATTGACATTCTTGCTTATTAATTTAAAACCAAAACTCAGTTTCTATTGTATTGAAATGATTAGTTAGTTGAAATTATTAGTAAACAAATTCGTTAATTTAGTTATTATGTTTATTTTCTTTGTGATGAATGAATAAAACTGTTATTTATTTGAAATAAAGAAATATTAGAAATAGATATGTCATGCACCCTCACAATCATATCACATACAATATCATGATGAAAACAAAGCACATCGATAAATATTTACAATCATAAATCTAAAAACTCCCTTATATGTAGAATATTGTTCACAATTTTCTGTTGTGTTCTCCAAAATGAAATATACATTCTGAGAAATACGCTAAGAATGTAGAACGGATAACAAAGTGTTGACTTGGAACATAAAAATATTTTGAAAAACGTCATAACTTCGAAACAGAGTGGAATGCATCAAATTTCCAAGGCCAGAGTTGTGATTTTATAATTGTGAATGGAGTATAGGTTCGGATTTGGAATGTCATAGTTATGGATCAGGTACGAATCGAAAAATACGCATAAAAAAAACGGTGCGAAGAAAACACGTTGAACACGGCGAAAAATGTTGAGAGGAATAATGAAACGAATACATTATTTGAAAAGGAATAATTTTCAAAATAATGCGCATTAAATACTTATATGACAAGGGGAAGAATCAACACAACATTTCATAATAGATTGAAATTATTATGATATAACCTTATATATCTTCCGCCTATTATCAAATAAAGGGTATTTCAATAGGAGTGCATCAAGATTTGAATTGCGCTCCATGTTTGACAGTCATAATGTCACTAAATATGACGTGACAGATCAAAAACTGACAGATGGGAGTTAGTAAACATGGATTTAATTGGACCGTCTAATGAAATAAGGAAATTCCTACAATTCGTAAAAATTTAATATACATACATATGTACCTACTTGTATTGGTCAAGAGGTCAAGTGAATTTGGGTTTTCCTGCCCGAAATTATTATTGCGATTGAAACCGTATAAAGACTGCAAACCTGCATGGTTTGTATTATCCACCTCTATGCAGATGCAGGCTTAAAGTTACTCTTTCCTCAGAAATGTAGGAGGGTAAAAATCTGTATAGTATAGTCAAATACTTTACCGAGTTGAGGATGTTATTTCCTAAAAAAGCCATGACTAAACCAAAGGTTCTCACTGCTCTCATCTTATGGGTAGATATATCTTTATAGATACTCAGGTTACAACTTTTTCGTTTCACCTTGTATTAGAAATTCACGATGAACTAATGGAATTCTGCTTTCAAATCTCATTTGCGCGGTGTAAACTTCGAAAAGCTATGGCTTCAACAAATGAATATGGGAGAAATATCCACTGCGAGTTCCACCCCATTTAGGAAAAAGTGAGGAGCAAACCTGGACCTATATGTGAGAGATAACATAGTTAAATTAGTTGTTAAGTGCAAGGAGACTTGGGCGTGGAGGCATGGAGTTCAGTTTCATATTGTATGCTTTTTATTAGGGTATCTGTTCGGTATTTCGCTAGAATTGAATGAATTAGGATTCTCACTTCAGTTTTCTGCGAACTGTGGGTGAATCTCTATGTTTTTGAAAATCTTAGGCTCGACTCTGCGTTGACGAGGGAGGCGAGTTTCGAATTTTCAATATCTTCAAGAACTTCGAACTACGCAATCTGCAAAAGCAACAGGGTGCTTCTCAATTGGAGGTACAAACGATGATGAGAGATTCGTTGCATATTTAAATGAAAATGTTCCATAAACATGGGACCACAAACGTTTCGTTTTCGAAAAATAGGGTGTTGATCTTTGAATTATTTTTTTCTCATAATATCTGTATTCACAAGATTTTTAATTAGAATTTGGCAGAGATATTACAATTTAGAGTTTACATCATGTGAGATAGGATTGGGAATCTACAATGTGATATTTTTTCTGGAACGCTCTCCCCTGTTTTCCTCCAGAACTTTTGATAGGCAACTGTTAATTTGAAAAATTGTGAGAGAAAACTTTGTTGTTGTAGCTTATTTCATGAAATCTTCTAGTTTTGTCGTATCTGTTACAGATTTCGAGAAGAAATGCTGAACGATTCTCTCGAAATCTTCAGAAAATTCGAAAAATCCAGTTTTTATAAAATGAAATCTGAACAATTTAATTCTGGGGTCCTGGCAGGCCATGACTGATGTCGGCCCCTTCCAATCCACCTGTTTCCATAATTTTTCGTTCGAATACTTCCTATTAAACCAAGTAGAAGAAAAACTATAGACTTGATACTGTTTGTACAATATTGAAACAAGATTTTTTTCATTTATTCTCATCAGCCCCAAAAGGAGTTTCTCCAATAAAAGTAGTTCATTGAAATTATATGGAGGAAATATGAATATTTGACTATTTTCGAAAAAATTAGGTGTTTCAGATATTTTGTTTGAGAAATTAATCGATGCACAATATTGGAACAAAAATAAAATTCAATAGGAAGTCATGCTAGAAATCTCGAAAATCTGTGACCAAATTTTTTTGCACTAATTTGGAGACACCCTGAACATAAATGTATATTCCACGTTGGTGTAATGCACCCATGTTACTATTCTATTTTCGTGAATAAATATCGTACCGTTTCGGAATGTATCGAATATCTATTAATGGCAGATTCCACAGAATTTACAAATTCACATTTTTTGATATTATTAAGGGGACCCAGTACACGCCCGAGCTCACGAGCTCTCTTCAAAAATTGAGCTTTTTATTTCCATGATATCTCAGTTCGTATGCGGCGTAGACCAACAATTTTTTTTTAAATTGAAGCTTAATCATTTCTCTAGAATGTGTATTACTCGCTTTTCTGTTTTTCTTCGTATTTTAGGAAAAAAACTTCGTGAGCTGTAATTTCATGAAAATCTGGACAAACGATTTTATTTCCATGATTTCTCAGTCAAATTTCGGGAGAAATGTATGAAATTTTCAGTTGACATGCAGAATAACATTTACCAGAATGATCAATTTTTAAATGAATTATAAAGTAGGAACTTTATTGGTCATATTTTCAACCAGGTTTTTCTCCTAATACACGCAGTTAAACGAAAAAGCGAATAAAACACATTCTGCAAAATATTATTCCGCATGTATACTGAAAATTTCATACATTTATACCGAAAATTGACGGAGATATCATGGAAATGAAATTTTCCAGATTTTCATGAAATTACAGTTCACCAAGTTTTTTTCCTAATATACGAAGAAAAACAGAAAAGCGAGTAATACACATTCTAGAGAAATGATTAAGCTCTAATTCGAAAAAAATTGTTGGTCTACACGCCTCATACGAACTGAGATGTCATGGAAATAAAAAGCCCAATTTTTGAAGGGGGCTCGCGAGCTCGGACGTGTACCAGGTCCCCTTAAACTGCTTCATTCATTGGACAATTCATAAATTAGTTTATAAAAATCGATGTTCAACCTTTTCTTTTATTTTCAGTTTCCGTCTGAGAAAAAGTTACTATGTTCTTTCGTTTGCACATTGGAGCATCGTATATTACTCCCAATTTCATACTGTCGGAATAAATTTCAACGAGGGAAGACCCGAAAATAAATCAGACCTCCCTCTACATGCCAACAATGTTCAATCCGAATTAAAGTAGAAACGACCTTTGAGTTCAACATCATTCCAATCCAACCTCGCAAATTACTTGTAGAAACGGCAGGACAAATCAACAGTTTATAGTTCAAGACTAGTTGAATGGCATGAGGATGGTGGAGCCGCTTCTTTAGCGCTGCTCGATGTCGTTCAAAGCTACTTAGGTCAAATATTTGCCAACTTACTGTCGCAGTCTGGCAAGAAAATTGAAAATCCAGCAGGAGAGATACTCAATAAGGTACCCCGAAGTAAGAGAGGTATTTGAAGTTTCAGAAGAAGAAATCGGTGCAATTCAATGTTCGTGAAAAGGCTGGAAAGATCTTCGCAGTTATCAGGAAGTTTTTGAGATGTTTGAATTGTCATGACGTCGAAAAGCTGTCAGCCAGATGGATGCTGCGTATAGCTCGTTTTTCAGATGGATCATTTTCTGGGAATTCTCAAGTGAAGTGAATTTGATGACTTGATTCAAATACAGAGTGTAATAGCCAAATGGAATATATTCGATAACGAATAAATGAGGGCGTGTTGGGAAAAACGCTCGGACACGTCGATTTGAAATTTTAAATGAGCATATTTTTCAAGAAAATAATATTATATATATTATATAGGGTGTTCCATGTGACCGTGGCCAATACCAACTTTCTTATTTCAAATGCAACCCCCTGTATATTATTTATTTTTATATATGATTCCCAACAATTCCTGCTCAAACATTAACATTTTCAGGATATTGCGAATGTTCTTCTCTCATCCAGTGGGGATTCTTATCAGACCAATAGCGGCAATTTTGACGATTAACATGACCGTGTAGTGTCAATGTACTCTCATCAGAAAACAAAACATTTTCTGATTGGATCACATTGCTATCTAACATTGCCATCATTTGCTCACAAAAATGCGTTCTCCTATCGAAATCGTCTTCTATGAGCTCCTGAGTTGCCATCATTCTATAGGGATGCATCTTACTTTCCTTTAATATTCGAAATATTGACATGTGGCTGACGGTGAACAGCGGGGTTACTTTTCGAACAGAATTATGTGGGCTTTCTTGAAACTCAAGCATAATATCCAATTTCGTATCATCACTTACTGCATTGGCAGCAATTTTTTTTATTTGTCTTACATGACCAAGCTCTACAAACTGCTTTTCTATTTTGCTTATTGTTCCTTGGGATATAGGCGGCAAATTTGGAAATTTTTCGTGAAATAAGCGAGAAACTTCCATTTGTGTCCGTGTGTAATCTCCATAACCAATCATTTGAAAAATGGTTATTTTGTGCATTTCTGTTAAATGAACCATTTTTCTGATATTATTACGTACAGTTATCGAAATTCAAAAGACAATAGCACTTACACTGATCACTTATTCAACAAATCTGTTTTTGTTTTTTTTTTATTTCTTCTCAGTAATGGTTTTTGCTTACTTTCTTCATATCAAGAGGTAAATGGGAAATAAGTATTGAGTGTAATGTATCGAATTTGTGAAATGAATAATTTTCATTTAAAATGTTAATTTCTGTAAAAAATCTGAAAACATTTCCGAAGAAGTTGAAGATCGGTATAGAACATTGTACATGAATTATGTCTAGAATTTTCTGAAGAATCCAAAAATAAATAATATACAGGAGGTTGCATTTAAAATAAGAAAGTTGGTATTGGCCACGGTCGCATGGAACATCCTATATAATTTTATTTTCTTGAAAAATATGCGCATATAAAATTACAAATGTGTCCGAGCGTTTTTCCCAACTCCCCCTCATTTATTCGTTATCGAATTTATTCCATTTGGCTGTTACACTCTGTATATGGGAATCATTCTTTGATATGTCGCGTCATTTTCTATCCAGGAATGTTATCATTTTTACGTTTATTCTTATTGCAAGAATCCAAATAAAATAATCCGAATACCGTAATTCGTTTTAATACCCCCTCGAATATCACCAAATCTTATAACAATAATACCAAACCTCTCACCTTCAAGATGTGAAAAAACGTAACTTTGTGTAAATTGTTTCGCACTAATGAGTTCAGAAATAACAATTTTACAAATGCTTGGTTACGGAGATATCTTATCAAAATCAGTTGAATAATGGATATATTATACTAAGGAAGTAAATGAATGTGTTTTATTTCAATATATGCGGTTCTATCACCCTAAAAAAAACACCCGATATCTGATGCGATATTCTGGTGGTTAATGACGAATGCAGATCTGGGCAACACACTCATTCGGAATTTCATCCAATACCGATAAAGTACGTTTTTATCCACCGGTAAAAAAACCAACTGATCTTTATTTGCCAACTATCGCGCATTCGAACGGTCTAAAATACGAGTACAATTTTAATATACGATGCACTCCATGAACTAAAAGTAGAAACAACTTCATACTCACTGAACCCAAACCAATAAATGTATCGGTCTGAAATGTGGTAGTAATAAAATAATGAAATTAATCGGAGTCTGAATGTATAGTGACTCATTTGTTTATATGTTCATACAATGGAAATGATCGCACAGGAATCTTTTTATGAACTGAGTATTCATTTCACATCGGAAAAAGTCGAGTTGTTGCCATTTGTAATTTGTCATTTTCAAAAAATCAGAGAAGGCGATGGATTATTGACTCCTAGTTCTTCTAGACTTCTAAAAAACTGGTTCTGCTAGGATTTCCCGGATAAAAAGGTGAATTTTTGAACAAAACAGAAATTTTGCAAAAAACTTTGCAGGGTATCGTCCTCTCTCAACTTTCGATCAACTAGCGTTGCTGGGTAACGGACATTAATAAGATAAGAACTTAGACTATAGGAATAAGAGACGAGCCTTTCAATAATAAATAGTGAAGCCAATTTTCAAAATCCTCAGAACTAAACTGGGTAGGGGAAATACGTACAAAACGACATATTTGGACAAAATGACATAGGCGTCATAATTTGAGTTTCGAGGTGCCTACCAAATCACACAACCCGAGTGGGTTCAATTAACCTCTGAAAACTCGCAGGCGCTACTCTTGTTCATTCGGTCGTTATGAGTGATAACAGAAAATAATAGGTCACGAGTTTTTCTTATTGCGCCAAATTTTTGGAAGAAATGGCCATTTTTCACCATTTTTTCATTTATGTTGCATTCATTTCGAACTTTACTTATTTGTCATTGTTTTAACGAAGCTTTTTTTATGTTGAATATACTTTTCGTATCAATTCGATATATTTCTAGTTTCATAACGCTTTATGGACAAAATGACATAGGTATTTCAGCTGAATTAACCGTATCTACCGGACAACACTGAGACCATTCATCCCAGGCTCCATCAGCAAACAGAGAGTCAGGACTTGTCTTAACATATTCTTAAGAAAATATTCATTAAGATGCATTGATGATCTTATGAGAAGATTCCTCCAATCCCTAATGTACTATTCATAAGTGGAAAAGGCAAACGTTGGCCGAAGACACGATAAACTTATACTTAGTTTCAACTTACACACAATATGATTGCAATCAAATCAAAAAATGATCCCATACCTCCTCCAAAGAAAAGGAGACACGTCCCTAGGGCATTATTTGAAGAAGACAATGAAGAAGAAAATGTTTCTAGCAACTTTCGAGATGATGAAGACGATTTTCCAACTGTCTAATGTTATGACCTTTTTTCCCGATTCAGATCGGGAAAGAACCAGTCTTCTCCAGGATTAGCACTGGAAAAGACTGGTTACGATGCATGCATTGGTTGCATTGGGCTCACGCATCTTGTGCCGATGTTCCTAGAAGAACCAAGCGTTTCATTGGTGAACTTTGTCAGTAGTTTTGTAACTACAGGGTGGGGCAGAAGAACCTATCCGATTTCAAATCCCTTTTTCTCAGAAGAGAGAGCAGGTAGAGTAGTGGGGTAAAAACCGTTAGAAAGCTGGTTTTATGCCATTTGTCAGTAGTCAACATGCCTTGGTCTGGTGAACATCGTGCTTTTGTTATTGAGCGGTTTATCGAATGCGGCGGTTCGATAATTGCTACACAACGTGCTTTTCGAATTCATTTCGGACTCGGGCGTCATGATCCTGTTCCACATCACGCTACGATTAAAGTGTGGGTGTCAAATTTTCGCGACGATCAATGGACATTCTCAGGGAACTGTTTCCCGGTCGCCTCATTTCTCTGAGAGGTGATGTTGGCTGGCCGCCGCGCTCACCGGATCTCACTCCATGTGACTTCTTCCTTTGGGGTTACCTCAAATCGAAGGTTTACCAGCATAGACCAAGGACCCTTCTTGCTTTACGAAGGGAAATTGCTCGGGCAATTGAAGAAATTCCTGTGGAAATGACGGTGAAAGTCATGGAAAGCTACCGCGAGCGCCTAAATAAGTGTATCCGCTCCCAAGGACGACATTTGAGTGATGTGCTTTTCAAAACTTAAATTTGAAAATGGCATAAAATTTGCGATATGTTAATAAAAAAAATTTTTCGACAAGCTGAGTGGTTTTAATTTTATAACGTTTTGAAATCGGATAGGTTTTTCTGCCCCACCCTGTATAAGTAGAAAAATACAGTTGCCTATTGCCGGTTTGTCATTTTGTCCATAGCATTCGGAAAAAATGAATTTCGTTTATCCCAATTCATCTGAGAAGTGAGAGTATTTTATTTTTTGAAACTTTTATTCCATAAACGTTGATTTGATTTTGTGACGAAAGGTCCAAAGATCATAGTTGTAGAATATGACATTACTGTGATTCACTACTAACAAACTATGCCTCTGAAATAAAACCCTATGTCATTTTGTACGTACTTCCCCTAACTGTACCAATACGGAACTAGAATGTAGTAGAAATTTTTGCTTCGTTGTGACGTTCTCTGAATTTTCTCATAACTCAATGACTCTTTTTCTTTGCAGAATCCAACGCAATCATAAAAAAAATAGGGTTCTAATTTGAAAGACAGAAGTTATGGCCAATTTTCGATCACAGATTTTGACACGAAATTTGAAACACCCTGTGAAGATATTCATAAAATTCAAATGATGCATAACCTTTCCACAGTCTTCTACTTCGACGTTATGCGACCGTTCTACACTCGGGATGTTCAGAAAAAGAATAATGAACATAATACTGACCATATTTGCCTTTTTTTTTGGTTTTTTTCGATATTTTGCAAACTATTTGTATGAATACAAATACAATGGTTTCAACAGAAATGTATTCAGCATTCAATGCCCAATCATATGAGGAACGAAAAAATTGTAAAAAAAATTTTCGAAGAATTTTATTTTCACTCGTTGTATAACCGAAAGTGTTCAGGCTCCGAAAATATTTCAGCTCAAATAGGAATTTCGAACAATATCATTATCCCAATTTTCAGATATCTCCAGTTCTCCAGAAACGTCTAATAGGCACTCGAACTTGGGACACCCCTTATTTGAACCTTATTAAGGTTTAAGTTGACATTAAACACCCTGTATCTCGCAAATGCATCGAAAACTGGATATATGTCATACGGCAAAAATGACTATCGATGTTATCTACAGGGCTGTAAACAGTTCCACGTGACTCGCCATGTATATTGGCACGTTTTTGTTAACTCGTCTGTCTATAAGCTCTGCAAGAACCTGGCACTTTTAAGAAGGATGTGCCGCCCGTGAAATGAACATCGAACCTGACCCAATTTATTCGAAGGGAAATCCAGGAAATGCTTCTATTAGCATCTTGAATACAAGTCACTTGAATTTTCTATTGAATGGATAAACACCAAAAGAATCTCTGTATAAACTCTGCGCTTATCTCCCCCTCTGCGCTTCGACAAGACCGTGAAATTGAAAATAAATATTGCGGTCATTTTATCAGATTTCGAACAGAATAGTCGAGATGGAACAGAAATCCGGCATACCTGGACGAATATGCCGGCAGTTCAGACCAAGTGAAATAATCGGCATAGGGGATGTATCAACGTGGTTGTATCAGGGTGAGCTGATGAGCAGACAAAGCGATGCCTATGACCTTCCGTTTCATGGATATAGACTTCAGGGTTATCGGATGGAATGCTTCTGTAGAAAGAGTAAGATATCCCGGAAGATGAGACGAGGTTGGTTTGGTAGTCCCTTTGTCATCTTATGTAGAAAAGAATATTCAGGGTCTGATGGAATTACCGAAATTACATTGTTATCTTCTAACAGTGATCGGTTGTTTCTAAGGGTTCCCACTGTAATAAATATTTTTAATCCAGTGGAATCCTCTTGGAAATGGTCTTGTATTTATGTTATATTTCAACCACTTTGTATTCAATTAATAGGAAAATAGGAAGTTGACAAGAAGAAGACAATGACGATGTGGAAAATGGAAAAATTCGATTTAAAATTTATTTTATATTCGCAGGCTGCCTTGGACAATCATTTTCAGATTGTATCAAACGAAACCGATTCATTCACCATTTTGTAACCATGAAGAAATTGGATGAAAACATTGAATATTTTCCAATTGAATTTGAGGATCTATTTATCAATTTTTGACAACTCTCTACGTATATTGAAATCCTAAATAATTTGTTGTATCCAATGTTCCAAAATTTCTCACAAAGATCTCGAAAGAAAAAACAGCTGAAATTGATGGCTGTAAAATTAAGAATACAGGGTCTTTCACGAGGAACCTCACCCATATTTATACGGGAAACTACTGAACGTATTTTCATGAAATTCAGCACTTATAAGTATTTCACGATGCTGATGAAATCTAAAATATTTTCAAGGCATGAGCACCTCCGGTTTTTCCGGAAATTACGTCAACTTCCGTTTTTCAAATTAGAACACCATTTTTCATTGCAGAAATAGATTCCTTAGAAAATTTTAAGTTATTTTGATGTAACATTTTTCAGTTTTGGTTGGGAAATTCTCTCTGAGCGGGAAAATTCGAAAAAAAAATCGAAAATAGAGCTCCGCTGAAACAAGAATAACTTCGAGGTTTTTGGATGGAAAATTTTCATTTTTGGGATTTTTCAAGATGTAAGATTGATGTATCCACTTTAAGAATCGAAATCGCGATTCATGATACAGGGGGTGAAAAAATCGCTTTCAAAGTTAGGGATGACAAAATCGTGAAAAATCAATTTTTTCAAATTAGAACCCCATTTTTTTATGGCAGATATTGAATCTACGTTAAAAAATAATGTGAGTGTATGCATTACACCCTTGCCCTAAAATGGATATTTTCTGAGTTAATATCCACTTTAGGGCGCTCAGAGAGAATTTTCCAACCAAAACTGAAAAATGTTACATCAAAATAACTTGAAATTTTCTAAGGAATCTATTTCTACAATAAAAAAAAAAAGGTGTTCTAATTTGAAAAACGGAAGTTGACGTCATTTCCGGAAAAACCGGAGGTGCTCATGCCTTGAAAATATTTTAGATTTCATCAGCATCGTGAAATACTTATAAGTGCTGAATTTCATGAAAATACGTTCAGTAGTTTCCCGTTTAAATATGGGTGAGGTTCCTCGTGAAAGACCCTGTATATGAATCAACTTTTCATAACGTTCTCGATATAATTTGATGCTAAATGTTCCAAAATTTCTCACAAAGATTGTTATCACTAAACTTATAGGGACAGCAAAAAATCATAACATTCTCAAAGTTATTTGAGGAACTAAACGCATTGCTGCTAGACTATCATCTCACTTTTAACAAATTCCTATCCGAAAACTTAACAAATCTTATCGAACAACCACCGTATTCCCCTGACTCCAAGTACATAATTTTTTTAGTCAATATAACACATTAAAGAGAATGGGGGACGAGTATACTACATTCACCTTCATGAAGTATCCCGGTTGGCCAAGATTTAGGTTTATCAAGTTTTTTTACTTGAAAATTATGCAGGTTGGCACTCGTGACGTTGCCAATGCTAACTTATACTTTCATTTTTCTGTCGTGTTTTTCGAGTACTTACTTTTATTCTTTTTCGAATGAACTATCACAAAGTAACGCACTATTCTGTCTATTTTTTTTTCAGTAAAAATTCAACACTCGATTCTTGATTTCCGTATAAGAAAATAGCATAACTGAATCTTCCAACCATATTTATATACGTGAAATATTTCCAGTATCAACAGCGAAAAAAGTTTCTACAACATTCGCCAGGTATTTGGAATTATTGAATTCACATACTTAACATTTTTCCAAAGTGAATAAACATTTTGATGAATACGTAATTATTACGACCTCTATGTATAGAGGACAACGTTGCTCAATTATCTGACAGAAAAATGACTACAACCTCACATTTTCAAAATATACACGGTGAAATGTGTCAGTGAAAAATGGGTTGATTTTTGTACATATCATTGGTCGGTGTATTGTTTTCTTTCGAAGATAGCCTAATTCGAAGATGAAACAGTGAATTTGGATGGGTAATTCTAATTTTCATTGCATCGACCGATTCTCATTCAATAAAAAAATACTGTACAATGGCAGTATTTCAGAATATTCACAATCGGAGAAATTTCAATCGGGAAATAAGGCAATTACATGAAGTGGCGAAACGTCAAAATGTTCAGGAAAACAGCCATTACTATGTCACAAGAAATGAGAAAATATGAGGGATATACGATAGAAACAGAAAGGCTATTCGAAAACACAGGAAATTTCTTGAATATTTCCAGGCGGTTATCTCTTGAAAAATTTGTGACATAGTATTATTGAAGTTCCATATAAACCAGTGATAATTGGGATAGAATCATACTCAGAAATTTGTTATTTTATGCGTAATCTTCTTTTAGTTAATCGTGTGGAAAAAGTGCTTTTATAGTGAAGTATAACTGGTTCATTCACCATTTTGTAACCATGTTATGTAAAACATATTTTACAGGGTTGGAATAAAGTTAGACCCAAAAAAAATATCCTTAATACTGAGAAGACGATAGTAATGAAACTTTGCAGGGAAATACAATAACGCATAATGCATAGAATGTCGTAGTTCTTGTTACTGTGTGTGTGGGCAAAATTAGTTGTCTACTGAAGGAATCTCGAGAACTATAGCAAATAACAGGAAACTGATTTCCAACCTCTGTTTTCCTGACTAATCTTAATTTGAAAATAGTTATCGTTCATAGATTTTGAGTTGTGAACGAAAATTGAGAAAGGGCACTTTTACTACGGGAAATGACGTTCCGTCAAATTTTCTAAAATTTTGGTGTAATGTAGTACTCGACATTCTGATCAAAAGTGTCCATGGCCCCAACTCAATCCTATGACTAGTTTTTGAGGTACAGGGCGTTGAAGTTGAGAATTACCCACTTTTAGTACGCCCGTATCTCGGAACAGAATCGAATGAACTTCAATTTTTCTCGAGAAACATTTCATTACATCCCCAAGGAGCAAGCATATAGGGGAATATGACCGAAAATCGTTACGAATACAGGGTTATCCATAATTGAATGCACTCCCGATTTCGAAAGTTTAAAATATGTCAATTCCAGAGCGAAAACGTTCGCAAAATGAACTATTACACTAGATATGTTGTTGTTAAATATTTAACCGTTTGACGGAATTATTATTCTGAATGTACAAATGATAAATAATCATTTGAATCATATGTGAACGTCTGTCAAATATTCACTGAGTCAATTCGAAAATCGAATAAATGTTAATGATTTTGTGATTAAACTGAATGTCAATTTACAATATTTGAAATTTAATGTAATCATTCCAGCAATTAAGCTCCATTGGTTTCCTTTTCGAATACTGTATTGTGGAACACCAATTCCAGGACAAATAGAACTTGAGCTGAATGCAACTGAACATTTGTTATCGAAAACAAATTTGTACGATAGGACTAGATTTTTGCGAAATGCATTTTCATTGATACTGATTGTCTTCATTCGAAAATATCTTGAAGCCTTGCTGTCTTCTACTAGGTTCTGATATGGAATTTTATTCCTTCGGAAATTATGTTTTATCTACATTACATTGATCCTACATAGAGAACCCATTAGCTATTTACGTCCAAAATACTCCCGTGAGGGCAGAACATATCAGGCCAAATGGGGGCTATCAAAGAGGGATTCAACTGATGACGCCGTGAAGAAATAGTGGTTGTCCTACCTTTGTCGCTAAGGAAAACAGACCCAGTGAAATATATCAAGTCATTCAAGTCCGTAGCTGAAAAGTGAAAAGTCCCTTTGGAACCTAATTTTACTTTTTTTACGGCCACAAAACCTAGGAAATTTATAATAGTGGGAAAAAGGGATATTATATCGGAAATATTCTATTGATTTATCCGAAAAATGCCTTCACCCATATTCCATTCGAAACAATATACAGATTGATTCATTTTGTTTTAGCAGGACTTGGACAAAAACAATTTCTGTTCAAAGAAAATTAGTTCAAAAAGTACCATGCGTTTAAATTTTCGAAAAATGGTCGAAATTACTTATACTGACCTATAATACTCCTTGTAGTGTGAAAATGTTGCCTTCTCTAGGAAAATTCAATAGTTTTGTTCCGAAACTACCTAGGTTTGGGAAACGTTTAGAGAAAAATGTTTTCAATTTTGTAATTATACAGGGTCTTTCACGAGGAACCTCACCCATATTTATACGGGAAACTACTGAACGTATTTTCATGAAATTCAGCACTTATAAGTATTTCACGATGCTGATGAAATCTAAAATATTTTCAAGGCATGAGCACCTCCGGTTTTTCCGGGAATGAAGTCAACTTCCGTTTTTCAAATTAGAACACCATTTTTTTATTGCAGAAATAGATTCCTTAGAAAATTTCAAGTTATTTTGATGTAACATTTTTCAGTTTTGGTTGGAAAATTCTCTCTGAGCGGGAAAATTCGAAAAAAAATCGAAAATAGAGCTCCGCTGAAACAAGAATAACTTCGAGGTTTTTTGATGGAAAATTTTCATTTTTGGGATTTTCCAAGATGTAAGATTGATGTATCCACTTTAAAAATCGAAATCGCGATTCATGATACAGGGGGTGAAAAAATCGCTTTCAAAGTTAGGGATGACAAAATCGTGAAAAATCAATTTTTTCAAATTAGAACCCCATTTTTTTATGGCAGATATTGAATCTACGTTAAAAAATAATGTGAGTGTATGCATCACACCCTTGCCCTAAAGTGGATATTAACTCAGAAAATATCCTGTATATCAAATAACATGAAAAACATACGTAAGCAAAATTCTTTTTTTTAGAACAAAAAAAAATAATGTTATTCTAAAGTGAGAGGTGAGTGAATGATATATTTTCAACATAGTCAAGATTATCATTGAGAACGGAGAAATCCTATAAGCTCAAATCGTTTTCCCAAAATCTTAAAATCAAATGATCTCGAAATGATGAGGAAAGGACTAAGATTGAGTGCATAGTACAGTGTGTCATATTGAAAAGCAGTCAGAGGTCGTTTCTAGTAGAAAAATCAAGATTTAGGGGAATCACTCGGATCCGTCAGTTTTTTTCTGGAGGGGGAAGTTTTTTTACATATTTTCCACCATCATATCATTCCAACTTTGAAAATGAACCACCTCTCAATTTATCATTATCATTTATCAAGTAATTACCAATGTCACTATGAGACAAGACAGGAGGGTGAAATTCGATGGAAAAAAACGATATAAGTGACCTGAATAGTTTGATCTAATAATTAATAAATTTTCAAATTGAGTTCCACCAACTTCCATAAAATGATGTAAATTTTGTCCCGATTCAACAAACACAACTCCAGTAGCCCTAAAGGTTTCCAGACCACTAAAGCTGCGAGACATATGTATAACTTCTTCTATTTAGTGTTTAAGTTCATAGATTACGTGAAAGCAAAAGAAAAAATTTGCAGGTCAATTTCAAAAGTTTATCGATAAAAAAATGACGAAAATATTTCTAATCTTAATTATGTTCAAATTTAAAATAAAAATTATAAATATCACTTCCAGAAGAACTGCATAAGATACGCAATATAAGAGCACTAACCTTTTACACTTTCCAAGTTAGTCAGGTGGCATGCTCCCACTCTTGGTGAAGATGTTAAGGCTCAGCAGCCGCTCTTAAGTCCCGAGGAAATTGCTGCTGGAAACAAACCGTTCGGGACTTCACCAACCACTGGCGGGAAACGAAATCCTCTTCTGCTTTTAACTTGTTTCGCGCGCTGCCATCCCTTTTTCCGCTTGCACATGGTGCGTGAGGGAAACATGTGAAGGATAGTTTTTCGAATCATACTATCACTTAGTCTTTGAGCATTCGTAAAATATCGCATACGTTTTCGGATTTAACGTTGCCCAATCAAGTTTCTGTAGAGTGTGCCGAAATGGATACTTTTGAATGGAGAGTCCTAGAAATCCCTAGGTAATGGAAAGGAATCAGTATATCTTTAAATTCATTTTTAAAATCCAGTTCTATATGAAAGTCATTCAAACGTGTGGAATTATCCCAGACTCATCAATTAAAACTTCGAAGAGCGAATTAAGCCGTTAAATTGCAAGTTAAAAAAATGCTTTTAAAAACGCTTATACGCAATTCAAAAAAGGTTAGGCAAGCTGAAGGGAGGGGGAGAGTAGTCGACAAATTTTTTATCAATCATTAAATTTTAGTGTTTTCAAGAATCTAGAGTTGAAAACCACGTCATCCCAGGCAAATTCCGTTTAGAGCATTCAAGGGGGACAAAAAGGCAGGGGTAAATTTGCATTGAATAGAGTAATTTTCGGAAATGAAGGAGAATTCCGCCAGTTGCGTGAATTAAAGAAGCAAGACATGTGCAAAGGGAAAATGCGGAAATGGTAGGACGTACCTATAGGTCAATTGGAAGTAGATTTCGGTTCTCTTAAATCCTAATATTACTTCCTATACAGGGTGAGTCTTTGACTTGTACATATATTTTAACTGTAGATTCTTGAGGTCAAAAATTTTTTTTTTATTTTCCATTTTTCTGAATTCACCTCTGTCAAAAAGATATAGCCATTTGAAAAATAAATTGGGCCAAATACGTGTCTGATACGATTCTCTGTGTTTCCTGTATTTGGTTTGATACGAAAGAAATTTTAATAACTTAATGGAAATTCTCGTTTTTTAGATTTAGGAACATAACAAAAGGTACGTCGTTCTCAATTAAATTTGTTTTTTTTTCTATTTATTGAAATTACTGTTGAGTTTTTTGAATTTGCTCTTGCTTTTTTGCTGATTTTTCGCTAAAAACAACCACTCCAATCTATGGGAGATGATCCCCAGAACAGAAGAATCATCACTTGGAAGGTCGGACCTGATCGAAAGATCCTCCCGATCCATAAGAGAGTTGGGACTTTGTGATAAGGTTTTTTAGCAGGTGAAGTATTTTTTTAATGCTTCTTTCTCGTCTTTCTTCCTGTTATAGATAGAATTTCAAGGTATTTGCATCCAGTTCTATAAAATGGCTTGTTTTCAAGCACAAGGAGCTCTGTAACATGGATAGCAGCATATCTTTTGAACAAATAATTCAGTATCACTACACATACACAGGGGGACAGAATTTTTTCAGAGGTTTTTATCTGTTCTCGTGTATTATACGCAGAATTGTATGGTACCCCGTTTTATATTCCCTCTGCTAAATAACACTTAGATTTGGAGCGGGAAACAGATTTTTCTTTTATATAGCTGTTCCTCGTCGCCATTTCTTCACACGTGTGCTATATGCCATGTATTGGTTGATTTAAGAAAACAGTATGTAATTCTCTCTTTCAAAAGAATATATAGAGGGTGGCCATTTGAAAACGAAACAGACGAGATTACAGACGAAATAAATTTTTTCGATAGAAATGCTCGGACAGGTCGATTTCTGTTTCGAGGGGGACAACTTAAGATGTAGGTTACGGACGCATAGCGCTTCAACCCTTGCTACTACAACCTTCACCCCCAATTTTTGAATAGGAAGATGGGGTGAGTGATACCTCATTTGAAAGGTATTTTTTACTGATTTCAGAACAGTAATTGTTTTTTCATTTTATTCATTAGTTCTCGAAATATTCTTAACTAAGTATTTGACAATGAAGTGGTGTTTTCATGGCACTTGTAGTGTTTTTTTGTGAAAAATCGACATTTTGAGCTTCAAATTAATTAATTGATGTGAGTTTTTGATAAATTATTTACTTTACTTTGAAAAGTCTTATTTCTTAGATCAATACTTCAAATCGTTCTGATACCGTGCAGTTGGAGAATGATTTCAGTGAATAAAACAGCTAGTCGAACATCTGACCCTAGTAGCATTAACACGTACGGTATGACTTCATTTGCCCAGTGGTAGATGTTTTGCAATTTCAAATACAAGTACGGAAATTTTGGTGTTTCGGAAGCACGAAATGTCAATTATTCGCAAAAAATTAATTTAAGTGATAAAATTAACTAACGCATGAATATTTCGAGAAGTAATGCATAAAATGAAAAAACAATTACTGTGCTGAAATCAGTATAAAAATCCCTTTGAATTGAGGTATCACTCACCCCATCTTCCCTATTCAAAAATTGGGGGTGGGGGTTGTAGCAGCAAGGGTTGAAGCGCTATGCGTCCGTAACCTACATCTTAAGTTGTCCCCCTCGAAACAGAAATCGACCTGTCCGAGCATTTCTATCGAAAAAATTTATTCCGTCTGTAATCTCGTCTGTTTCGTTTTCAAATGGCCACCCTGTATTTATATATATATTGTTAAGTCAGTGAAAAGGTTGATAGAAACCAATGTTGATTGCTCAATTAATGTAGATGGGACAATTTTATTGAATTCAATATAGTCTAGGTGGTTAAGAAGTCTGGAAACAGTGAATTTATTTCGCGCATAGGTGGAGAATCGGAATTCTGATTGCCTCTCCTGTGTTGCTAAATAAACAAATTATAAATGAAAAAACATAAATGTATAGGTGCACTACGTACGCAATGTTTTTGGCGCTACCTACCCGAGCAGTTCATCAAAATTACGTTTTTCATACACCGTTGTAAAATGTAAAGAAGCTTCCAAGACCTTCCAAATAAAGTATCACTCAATCCCTCCCCACTATTAAATTTTCAGGAGTTTAAGCGGGGGGGTTATTCGTACAAACACTACAAACCTCAAATGTACGTCAAAAGATGTCCCCCAAAAAAAATCATTAGACGTGTTCCGGGAAATTTTTCCAATCACTATGAGATAAGAAATATACGGAATGCCATAACATATTGCAAGCGGGGACAGAATTCTTGATAACTTCGCTATCTTGAAAGTTGTTTGAAGGGATGTAGGTGATTGTCTATCAAATTAGTATATTTCAATGAGTTATGCCCTCTGTTAAAACCAAAGAATGAACTTTGAGAATATCCTGTATGTATGTTCTCCTTGTTCAAATGGCATATGCGTAAACAACGTTGAGATGGCTGAGAAAAACCAAATGCAGTCACTGCACTATTGATATAGAATTCGAGTTATTTTAGGATTGGAAAATTTATCGATTCCCATTATTGAAGTTGTTACCGAGTTCAATTTGCGTGAAAAAATGTTGAGATATATTGGATTTAACAGAACGTATGGCGTAGAAGTTATTTTTAATGCTGAGGGATCCAATGAGTGGTAATCTACAATATTAGTGCCTCGATATTCGTCGTTATAAAAAAACTCGTGTCTAAATACACTGGAAACAGATATTAAAAATTTCAAAATTTTGTGCACTCCATTTTGAGTTATGGACTTCTTCATGAAATTACACTGGAAATGTTCGTACATGGGCATTATTCTTCAACAAATTTTTCTATTACCAACGATAATTCTTATCTGCGAAACTATTGAGTCTGGGTAGGTTGGTTATTGTTAAGGATTTAATAAAAACAAAAAATCGCATAGAGAAACATTTAATGGTCATAAACAAACAATAAAATATGATTTCTACCTCTTAAAATAATGCAAATACATTTATAGCTAGTTTTAAAACTCATGTTAAAGATATATAAATTCGAATGAAATAAACACAGCGATGTGCACAACTCTGAATTTTTTATTCAGAATAGATAAACCTAACTGAACAATTTTCATCTAATTAACCTACTAGTTAACAAATCTACTAAATAATTATTAGAAGACCATAACCCTCGAAAATCAGTCAGAATATCGAAGAGTGATAACTAAATTCAATTTTGATATCAATTGAAAAACCATTGATACAATTGTTAATAAATAGACTTCAAATATATCTCCATTTTTCGTTAAATTAGAACCACACACATTTCACAAGAAGAAGTTAATTTTTGTTTTGTTTTTGGAGAAAACCAATTCCACTTCCCAGATGTTCACTTCAAAATAAAAATTCTTGCACTTCACTTTGAATGAAATGCATTTCATGCAATCTGTAATAACTGCTTAGCTAATACACAGATTATTGACTGCTCAGTTATGACTCTGAGCAATTAATAATCTTTTTCAACGAAATATTTACATTTACGATCAATTTATTTCAAATGTGTTCTTCAAATGAAATGGCGGAAATTCGTTTTAATAAAATTGATACTGAAAGTAGTTCTAATAAAATCTAATATACGTTCAATTTGAACAATATCATATACAATTTACATCTATGAAAGAATTGCACCAATCTTTGGATCAAAGGCCAAGACTCCATATTCCTTTTAGAGTTAATAAAACACATTTATTTTTCAAATGATTGAAAGATGTGCATATCCTCTGAAGAGATATATTTTCGCATAACTTCTATGAGCATGAAATAAAAAAAAAATTAAAGGTACAAGAGATGTTTCGAGTATTGAAAAAGATCCTGACCAATTTCAATTTTGAAACTAGATTCGATAAAAATCCAGCAAATTCTATAACATAATTTCAAAAAATTTCATATTTGCGAAAAATTGTTGAATTATTCCTCTTCTAGAATGTTATGTGAAAATAATTGACTGTTGATAAGACCAGACAACTATTCCAACCACAAGAAAAGAACTATTTCAATCTTCAATGCACATCCTTCATTGAGGATATTTACTTACCAACTAATTTTATGAAAATATAAAAAATAATTTCCAAATAAGTTCCCCATCTTATTTTATATACTGATCTACCTAAATATTTTCTGAAGATTCCTTAGTCAAATATTGAGCAACTTGGTGGTTCTCAATATAATCATGAAAGTCTATAAATTCCAATGAAGTATACTTCAAACACATTCATTACAACAATATTTGATTAAATTTCAATAAATGAAAATCACAATTAACTGAATCATAACAATAAATATTTTGATTGATAAAATAGTGATTATGAAAAAATGTATATATCTACATATAAAGTACATGTATTCCGAATGAATGGGCTTATCCAAAAATTATGGTTGTTGAAAACTGATACTGTAGTGCACAACATGAAAACTGCATTCAAATCATCCTCAAAAAATAATAATATTGCATAATATGTATATCCTAACGAAAAATAACTGAATAATGCGCCCCTTAAATTATCATTTCCATTAACTCTCATAATTTGACTAAATAATCTTCTGCAATCTTATTACACTCCCTTAAATCTTTCATAAAAAATGAAATATTATTTGTACCACTGTCAATCAAAATTATCTTCTTCAGATGCATTTGCAATCTGAATCAAATCATATCATGTCAAATGTGAGCGCATTGTAGTTTTCAAAATCTCTTTGACAGTCTAAGGTGTTCCAATATTTAATCAGTAATTTGCAGTTAGTAGAAATTTCCGCTTCCGCAATTTTTTGCTGGGCCTGTCTCAGTTGCTTTTTGGTCACCATCAATGCCTGAAAAGATGTAAATCTATAGAAAATGGATCACGTGGAGTTAGGAACTCAATTTCAAATTAATCAGGGGATTCCAAAAGGGTCAAAATTCACTTAGAAGATTTCACCAGTATGAACAAATGAATAATGCAAGTTCAATGAAATATAGAGGTTAGGGACATTTTCCCATACCTAATTCAGAAAAATTATTCTGCAGATATACTTAGTAAGAGAATAAATTTGCTATCACAAAAACGCTTATATCTTTTGAACCACTGGACCGATCTTCTGATTCTGATGAAAACTGTTTTTACATTAAAAAAACCAAAACTATTTTTTACAAAATTCATGGATTTTTTCAGGAATTCTTCCCATCATGCTACCCATAGTGTTCTCAGTCACTTTATGGGATGCTGTCTTCCACTTTTGCTTAAATTGCGCTAATGTTTCCGTTGCTTTCTTAGTCTTCTTCAATTCTCTTTTTACCAGGGCCCAATATCTTTCGATTGGCCTGAGTTCTGGGCAATTTGGTGGATTGGCCACTTTGGGTTGAAAACCACCTCATTAGCTTCGTACCATTCCTTGGTGGCCTTGCTTTAGTGGCATGAAGCTAAATCTGGCCAAAAGATTGTTGACACATCGTGCTCACGTAAAAATGGTAAAAGTCGCTTATTCAAGCATTCCTCAATGTATATCTTCGAGTCAGAGCCTTGGCCAACGAAAAATTTGCTCATTTCCCCACAAGTGCAAATTGCTTGCCAAACCAGGAATTTTTTTTGCTTTTTTCTTCACGCGAAATTGTTCGTCAACATTTCCACGAGAATCTGCAGTATAAAATTCCTGACCTGGAAGTTGCGAGAAATCAGCCAAGACATAGATTTCGTCGTCCATCACGCAACAGGAAAAATTTTTCAAGAAATCTTTTTTTAATTTCTTTGCTCTTGATTTCGCACTCTGTATGTTCTAAGCCCACAATTCGACTTGATTTTCTGAACGGTTGACTGCGACCACCCCACTATTTGGGTCACTTTCCGTCCTGAAAGGTTAGGATTCTTCTGAAAAAGGCTGATGGCTTTCTTCACTTTTTTTTTGGGCTATGAAACCCCTTTTTCCTCCCGGTTCCTTCCTTGCGGTTAATTGAAAGATCTCCGTTGAAGCGCTCAACAACTCTTGATACCGTTTCCGGACGAACGCGAGCCTCTTTTGCGATTCTTTTGAAGCTCCATTTTTGATTATTTTGAAAAAGTTTCACTATAAATTCTCTTGTTTTCACTTCGCTTGACATTTTGCGACAGAGAATTGGAATATCTATGAAGTAAATGTTCCACATGTTTCTGACGTTCAAACAAAGCTAACTATGATAACGTTTTTGTGATAGCGAATTTATTCTCGTTCAGTCCTCATATACCAAATTTTGACTATAAATTTTCATTATCAAACAAAAACTTCCGAAAATACTTACAGGTTTAGACAGATTGGAGATATGTGATAATAATGTCCTGAACTCTGAATCGAACTTTTCAGGCCAGAATAACTTTGTGACTAAACCTCGTCTTTGAGCCTCATCTGCATTCATTCTCTGTGCTGTGTACAACAATTCGGAAGCCTAAAACAAATTATATAATTAAAATGACGGTACTTAAATTCTACAAAATTTCAAGACAATTTTTTAAAAATGTTCATTCAACTCACCAAACCATGATTCGACTGATATGGTATCGATAGGAGGAATCCTGCTTCGGGAGGACATCCTATCTTAGCATAAGGTGTGCAAAAACTGGCAGTATCAGTGGCAACAATCATGTCAAACAGTGGCAACATGGTTACACCTAAACCTATGCAATCACCTTTCACACCAGCCACAATTATCTTCGAGAAATTCAGAAGGCACTTTAAGAAATCTCTGTGAACAAAAAGAAATTTATGTATCAATTTCAGTGAACTATAGGAATGAGATCACTCAAAGCGTTCATCCACCCTTTAGGTAGATTCGCATTTTCCAGTACAAGAAATAGATTGATAAAACTCTTGACGGAGGTGAATGAAATTTGTCAGCAGCTGCCAAAGAAATCGTCCATGATTTCAGATCATTTGTTACAGAAATATTAGGATTATTTTCGAAAATTATCAGGAAATGAAATTTCGAAAATTTTTACGGAACCCCTTTTCGAATTTCGTCCATTTACGATTTCAACCGCGGTATTCATGAACCTACCCTGAAAATTTCAAGTTTCTAGAATGATCCGGAAAGATTATTAGCTCCGGTAGTTCAATGGCCAGAATATCATGCCGGTGATCTGAAAATATAGGTTCGATTCCCGCTCGAAGTGAAAACTTTTTCCGGATTTAGAAATTCGTCTGCATAACGCTTACCATGTGAAATTGGATTTGTAAGAAGACTTACCTAATAGCATGCGACATTTCCGTTAATTTAATGTTCCTTGACTCCTCATCTGAATCCACCAGTTCCTTGTAGTCAATGCCCAAACAAAAAGCGGGGCCTTGAGAATTAATTGAAACAACACTGCAATTTCTGGTTCTTTCAAGCTCTTTAATGGTTACTACTAAATCTTTCAATAACTGAAAAGAAAATTATATTTATCATAAGTGAGACCATAATCAATGTTCTATATCTAAATAAAGCCTCACTCAACTAGGACTAGCCAGACGCATATCTTCTAATGTGGCATCAATTCTTCCAGTGAAAAAAACAGGTAAGTTTTGTTTATTACAATTAAAAAAAAATCTAATGATCTTTTGGTGTCTTGTCTTCCTTCAATGGTTGAAAATTGGGGTTAACTTCTTCAAACTAAATAAACTGATTTTTTATTCGTAAAAAGCAGGACTTTGATGATTCAAGTCAAAAGATCACGCATCCAAATATTTTCAAGCAGACTTCAAGGTTTAGGATGATGGAACTTTCGCAAAAGTCAAAGTAGAAATCATTGAGCTACAGTAATAAACCACAATTCAATTTTTCTTGCATGATACTAACCTGTACAGACATATAGTTGTCTCCTCCAAAATAGCTGAGGTTAATCATATAATGTTTGTTCATTTTGATGACAGTGAAAGCCTTCGTGGGATCAGTCTTCAATTCGCCAGTCACAATACCAGGCTCAGATTTCACAACTATCTCTGTAGGCTTCGTCGGTTTTCCATTAGCTACCACAGATGGTTCCTTTTTGTATTTCTTTCTCGATATTGGTTCAGGAGTGAAGGAGGATCTCTTTTTGGCTGTTTTCACTTGGCTTTGTTCCTCTTGCATACTGGCATCAGCCTCTGTAGTCATTGGTTCCTCGGTTGTGATTGGTTCCTCAGCTGGTGTTTCCTTTTTCTTATTTTGTTTTTCTCTCTCCTTAAAGAAAGCAATAAATCACATAAAAACAATTTTTTCCATTCTGAAGTGCTTCCACTCAAAATGGACCATATCAGTTGATAAATAATGGGAATAATAACTAATAATATATAATAATAATAATAATAACTATATCGTGAATTCAAAATAAACATCAAACTGAATAGCAACACCACATCAATTTTGCTTTTGTCGACTCCTACCTTCTCAGAAGCTGAATCCAATGATTCCCTAGGGTGCAGCCCCTCAGTGCTAGAAAATGAACTGCTGGAATGTCTCCGAATGATCCTGGAAGCTTCAGCAGGGGTAAAAACGGCCGGTGAAGGAGGGGGACTGTGATTGGAACTCTTAGTAGAGTCCTTTGACATTTTTCTAGAGATGGCAGTTGATGGTTCTTTCATTTCCTTGTCTTTTTTCGCTGGGGGAGGACCTTCCTTTTTACGCAAAGTTTTCGGCGTTGCCGCATCAACGATGGTGCCTTGAGTCAATTCATTCTTGATTTCCAGTGTCCTGTTCAAAAGTTCTTTTTGATTTTGAGCTTTGTCTGCTGGTGCTGAACCAGTTCTTCCGCTCGCTCTTCTTTTCTGGTCGTCAGAGTTATTTATGTCATAAAGCATGTTCACAGCACCTTCATCCATCAAAAGTTTATCGATTTCGCTCAGTCTCTTGAATGATCGCTATTGGAAAGATGTATAAGATGAAGTAGATTATACCTGACTCGTCTTATTTTGGAGAAAGAATATACTTAAAGCATAAAATTAATAACATACATTTCACCTACCTTTGGACTTTTACCAGGAGAAATTTTGAATGAAGAAGTTATCACAACTTTAGTTTGTGGGTTTGTTTTCTCTGTTACTGAAGGCTTGGAGATAACTTTCTTCACAACTTCTACCTTCTCTGGTTTTTTCAAAGTTGGCTTCTCCGCCATGATTTTCTTCTCCTTTTCATCTTGATTGGTCTTGACCACTTTTTTCTCAACCATTTTGGGTATTTTTGGCGGATCTGCTTGCTTTTCCTTGTCAGAAATTTTTTTTTCAGCAGTTTTCGCAGGTGTCTGTTTCTGTGACACTGTAACTTTTGTAGTAGGTGTTGCCTATTATAACAGAATGAACCGTTTTTTGAATAAGATTGGAAATATGATTTCAAGGGTATAGCAGAATAATGGAGAACATGCTTACCTTGGCAGCAGTTTCAATCTTGCTCAGTATCTTTGACTGACTCCTCACAGATGGCATGGCCTCATCTGGATCCCAGATGACTTTTTTCTTAATCACTCTGGAGCTCTTAGTAATGTAAACATTAGGCTGGGCTGGAGTAACACAATCAATCTTTGGATCTGGCTGACTTGAAGGACTTGGCATTATTAAAGGTTTCTTGGCCGGTTCTGGTGTAGAGGCATCGTTTGACTTGCGCTTTCTGGTGTAAGTTTTCAAAACCATGGCTGGTTTCAGTTGGGGCTCTACTTCTATAATGGTCCCTTGAAAAAATAAATATGTTATGCTATGTGGGAATACTTCAGCTTTGGATGAAAGAAGAAAATTATTGATAGGCAACAAAGAAAGAACATACATTTGTTCCAAATACATGAAATATTTTTCAGTCAGAACTATTAAATTCAAGTTATTCTGGATTAATTGATTCATAGAGCTGATTGAGATATTTGTTTCGATCTTGGAACATATCACCACATATCAGGAAGAGTTAAAAAATTATCTCTAGACCTTATTCATATCAACACTACAAAAACAAAGAATCATAAGGATCAAAATCTCTATAATAATAGTTTAACCAAATACTAAATAAATAAAAAAAACAAACATAAATAACTAACTTTAGAAACTAGAGAAAACTTAAACGAAAAGAGATGTTGGTATCAGAAAATGTTTCAAATTTAACCTAAAATCTAACATAGGTTCAAGTTCATATTATTTGAATTGTTCAGAGCATATTATTAATTTTGAGTACATAAATGATATGTTCTAATGTATATAATTTTTTTTGTGAATCTAAAACAAATTCAACATGGAGAAAGTTCATTTATTTCAAAATCAAGAATTCAGAATATAAACTACTATCGAAAATAGCATTGGGTGTGAAAAGAAAATGTTAAAGAACTTAATTAACACATAATGATGTTTGCAGTTTTATATAGGGTCAGTACAAAGACGTGCAAGTATGTACTATTTACTTTACTGAAATAATCTATACCGAAGAAAAAAAAATTCAACTGTCGTGTCTCAAATTTTTGATTAACTCAAATTTTAAAACACTCTATGGCATTTAATCTATCCATTCGTTCTAGCTGATTCAAACACGAGATTTTAATCATGGAATAGAAGACCATAATATCTTCCAAGGAAAATATTTAAGGTTCATCATCTGTTTTTTTTTTAGATCATAAACTTTAAATCATAAATATTGCGAATTTTTTCGATTGATGAAAAAAAAATGAGGACGAATATTTCAAAAAAAAATAAAAAATTAACATTAAGAGTATTTTATGTTTTCATTCCTAATCACAAATGAAACTATCTTTATGACAACAATTTGAACTGCATGTAAATGTGTGTTTCTGAAATATGCTGAAGCAAAAATGTGTGTTTCTGAAATATGCTGAAGCAAAAATGTGTTTGATCATTAGCATTTTCTATGACTCTATGAGTGATAACATCGTAGTTGGCGTGGAAAAATGAATTAATTTCCAAGTGATTCAAACTGCAAGCGTAAATATCAACAGAGATAAAATTTGGGATATTAGTGCTATGACTGCTCCATCAGGGAAAACTCATTTAAAATATGTATAGTCAACTGAAATTTTCTTCACAATAAAGAGAGCACCTATCGAGGTTAATTTCAACGTTAATCAACGTGATATGAGATGAGTGACAAGACAACAATTACATAGTTGAAACAGTGAAAAAATTTGGCTGTCACATTTTTGAAGGAGTTAAGTAGAAGTTGAATGCGGAAAAATTATTTACAACAATCTATACCTTATACATAATATCTTCCAACTTCGATTAAAGAATTAATTCCAAATAAATTTACCTTTTGTGTTTTAACTACTGCTAAGTAAAAGTGTACTTCTTTCATTTTTAATTCATTTCCTCATAATAATCTGATGGGAGTTGAAAAGAAAGATTTCACTAGTATTACACATACAGAACTAGGAAGAATGAGATAATTTACTAAAGAAGATTCATAATACTCAAATCTCAATCATTTTAAGCTTGAAAAACTAATCAAATAAACTACACATTGGACCAAACCATAATATCAATTTTATTTTACCTGAACTTTTCCCTTTATCAGAAGCCTTTGCTTGCTCAGAATCTCTTTTTGAATCTGAACATTTAGCATCAGTTTTTGAAACTAGAGCATGTTCTACATCAAATATGTTATTATCTTTCCTTCTCTCTTCATAACTAACCAATGAAATTTTTTCTTTGGGAGTAGTAACATTCAAACTAGATTTTGGTTTGGATGCACTTTCTTTAGTTTTATCTTTTGAAACTTCAGCTACTCTAGACTCCCTTGTTTTGAAGAACTTCTTTTCTTTCACCTGCGGAGTTGTAGGATTTGAACTTTTTTGTTCAGTTAAAGAAATTTCCTTTTCAATTGCTTTTATCTCTGAAGCATTCTCTGAAGTATCTACAATTTCTATGACATTAGGTATGTTCATTTCTGAGGCACTTTCTTCCCCATCACCCTCGAGAATTGCTATGAGATCTGAATTACTCTCAATATTTGCTGATTTTTTCACAGTTTCAGTGATAACAATGTTTGCATTTTCAATAGGTTCAGCTGTAGACACTGTTACTTGCATTGGACCTACATCATCTGTAACATTTTCTAAGATGCCTGTTTCTATGTTCACAATTTGTTCAACAATTTCTATAGAATTTGTTGGTTGTTCTTCTGCTGTTGTATTTGGGTTTGTAGGTATAATGGTCAACATATTTTCTATAATATTAATATTATCCTCTGTTGATGTCTCTATAGAATCAATCTTATCACTTTTTTCAGATGTATCCTTTTTAGTCAAACCAGAAAGACTTTGAGCTAATCGATGAGTCAATTTCTTTGTGAACAGGTTCGTTTTTTCTGTTTCAGACCGAGCTTCTTCCTTCAACCTTGCACGTTCCACAATGTGATTTTGTAATTCCGAAGTGGAAACAATTTGGCTAGCCAATTTTCTATAAGGGATTTTAACTCCTAACCTGGCTTTCATCGCTTTACCATTGATAACGTCTTGTTTGTCGACAGGATGGCCTACTATGTGAGGGGGAATACCACCTGTAGCTTTACGACCTCTTTTTTTTGGCTGAGGTTTTTCCACTTGCTCCACAGGGGTTTCTGCTTCAGCTGGTATGCTCTCTTCTTCTAAAGGAGCTTCCACCATCTCTATATGAGTCCCTTCTCGTTTTATAATTTTTTCCACTATTTCTACAACCTGATGATCGCTGGGCACACTTGGAACCGAAATACTACTTTTATCTGGTACAATTATTTCATTTAAGTTAGTGCGTTGGGCTGGACTGATTTCCGTCACATCCAAGGGATATTCAACAACTAATGTGCCATCTTCTTGATAAACTGAGTTCTCACCTGGAGGTAAAACAGTATACTGAATATTTGATGCAGTAGTTGTAATTATTTCAGTTTGTGGTTCTTCAGTTAATTCAATTTCTTTGACAGTAACATTGTCTGTAACAGTATCTTTCACAATCACATTTTCTTGTTCATTTGACAAATTTTCATGTGCTTGAATTTCAATTGCAGTTTCAGTTATGTTTTCATCGTCCATTATAGTCTGAGTAACGATCTCATTTTCAACAGCATTCTCTGTTACTTCATCTGAACTTATATCTTCCGTTACAATGCCACTTCCAGCGCTATCCTCGTTAACAACTTCAGTACTAGACATAGTTTTCAAAGCAACACCTTCTACTCTCTTAATAGGATTATTATCCTGTTCTAAGATCAAAGGTTCTGCTGGAGGTGTGCTTACTGATTCATCAATTTCACCGATAAAAGATGGTAATGATTCGTTTAGAATAGAATCAGCAGAATTTATACTACTGTCTTCTACCTTAGACGAAGTATCTCCTTCTGATTCAGTTAATAACAAGTCATTAGAAGAATTCATGATACAAGCAGTTGTAATCATTGAATCATTTTCACAATTTATAACTTCGCTCAAAGTAGTCACTATTATCTGTTCTGCTTCAATTAAGGAAATTGCTTCAAGATCACTTGAATTTGCTTGGACTGCAGTAACATCTTGTACAGTATTTTCAGAACTTTTTTCTGTTATGTAGGGTTCTAGAGAAACCTTGCTTTGATGGATGCCAACAATTTCTTCATTAATAATAAGCTCAGCTTCATATTCTCCTTGTGATTGTATAGGAATATTGAACAAGGTATTAGAATGGTCAAGAGTTGTTGGATTTTGATTTTCATTGTAGTCGTGATTTGCTGAATCCTCTTTGGTACTGTTTTCTGAGAATGGCACTTGACAACTGCCCTCAGCAGTTACTGGAATAGTATTCTCTGGTACTTCCATTTTCTGTAGAACCTGAAAAATCATATTGGAACCAAAAAATCGATACATAAGCGTTTCATTCTTCAGCTAAACACTAAAAAAGCCTTGTTTGAACAAGTAAATTTGAGGTAACCATGCAAATTTGAACAACGCCGATTTCGGTAATTGGATATTATACACTCACCTTGAAAAGTAAATCCTTAATTCATTTGAGGAGGTTCTTCGAACTATCTTATGATCGTCTGGTCATAAAGTACTGAAAATTATAAACAACCAATTTCATCCCAACATAAATAATCCACTGATAGCGGCCATTTGTAATTATTTTCAGTTTACAGCGTTTGTCTGTCGTTACGTCATTTATTTGTTGTCAAAAGCACAGACATGTCTGTGAATATTTGACATATGGCATAGAATTCAATCTTCTGGGTTTATGTCAAATGTCAAGATTTGCCGTAGCCGTAGATTACGTAGGCTACGGATTTGCAAGAGCTTGTATCACAGACCTGTGGTCTGTGCTTGTATCGTTTTTATGTGATTCTCATTTCGGTGTAGAAGTATTGGTACAGCCGAAGCCTACAATAATCTAAGATTACGTAGTCTACGGTACCGCACACTCTCTTCATACAAGCCATGAAATACTATGTGGCAACGCCGTATTATCTTTTAAAGCAGTGTACCACATAGGGCCTAGGGCGGATTTACGTGGGGTTAGAGGGAGTAATGACCCCCTCCCATGGGTAACGAAGTCCTGAAAAAAAGTTACGCAATGTGGTGCACATATAAAATATTTCATACATGGTGTACCTGATTATTAATCATCCCCATGAAAAAAAGCTATATCCGCCCTTGCATAAGGCCCTAACTTCTGATAGAGTCTTCTGAACTCAACCATTGTCCAAAAGCATAAATTATTCTGCAGTCTTCAATAACAACGTATGTAAAACACATTTTTGAGCATGTATGCATTTATGTTTTATTTATCATCTAAAATGTTATGCTAGAAGTGGGTACAATCTAGGTTTAATTTATCATTCTAGGTTGTCATTGTTGTCAAGACGATTCAGACCTTGGTAAGTCAGGATTTGAATTGCGAGGACATAATACAGAAATGCTTTGATTTATCTGGCGCCCTAAATAAACAAATATACTCTTTTCGCACCACGTCATTTCCTGTTAGTAGGTAACATATCTTGAGACAACAGCACGTCCTGTTGAAGACGCACGGTGTTATATCTTGTGGCTGCAGGTAGTTTTTTAAATGCACAATATAATAAATAGTAAGTCCTGCGCCTTGTTCTGCCTTGAATTCTGTATCTCAAATGGAAAAGCGTTTGTTTTATATAAGAAGAATGAGGGTAAATCGACTTTATAAAAAGAACGTGCGTATGAGTGGTAAAGCGCATTCAAAAGCGGTCGCGATCCGCTGGGCGAAATATTTTGATGATTGGATAATTCGTTGGCTTGATGGGTGTTAAATTTTGAAAGGGCCATACAATGAAGGCGATTCGAACAATTTGGTTAATACCTATATATTTTGTGTTTCAGAGTCCGTATTTTTATTCCTGAAAGGACTAGAGCTATTTTTGAGCGCTCGTTCCACTTGAACGAGGGCTACATAATTTCGTCACGATATCTAGCTGCCTTTTTCGAATTGTGAGTCAGTAACGTCTCCATCAAAAACAATTTTCCGTCCGAATCGACTAGTTCTGCCGATAAATTCACAACTACGGCTTAGAAGAGATAAAATTTCGCGCTTGAATGGAGAATGACGTAATTGAGCTACATGCAAAATTTTGTCGTGTGATCATCAGGACCATAAACAATTAATTTGACATGTTCTGTGAAATTTTTTTTGACCTCTGTCAAGATTTTTTGTTCGTTAGATTCATGAATGCGAATCTACCTACAAAAGGTGGATCTAATAACAAGGGAGACTCAAAAGCTCCTGACTTCACGTCAGTGCTCAGGTGATCAATTTCTTAAATATACAATTTACACATTATATAGAGGGAATGGGTGCAAGACCTCTGAAAGTGGGTGTTAATCATAAATAATATTGAAGGGGATGATAGAGCAAGCTCTGTCGTAATCTCATCACAATGACAGGCTTTTCTTTTTCTTGACGACCATCAGTGGCCTTGACTTCGTAAAACGAAACCTTTTACAATAAAATTATGCAAATAAGTCCTATCCAGGACCCTATAAATCAAAATCCATCTAATTCAATCTCCAGGTTTGGAAACTGGGTTACGTGTTAATTTTCCAAACGATCAGACCAGAAAGTAGGTCTCAGCCATCAAGTACCACTTAAACAAATGCATATAAAGGACTGGGACAACATGAATAGATTCAGTTGCATTCTGCATCTGTCTTTTCTGTCTCAACTAACAAAAAGTGTTCCGACAAAGTATCATGTGGTGTTCCATTGGAGCGATTGGTAGAATCATGTGGGGCTTCAATCTATGCTTCATCATTGTCTTTCTGATGCTGATGGCTCAGTCGCAATGCGCACCAATTGGAACCGAAACTGTGAGTGCAGAATTTGAAGTCATTATAAAAATGAATCTTTGGTACTTCGTTTCATAGAATGGTAAAAACGCATTGAAAATTCTACCGTACGCCGTTTCGCAGTCTTTGGTTTCTCTAATAAATGTTGTTGGATTGACCTCGGGTTGAGTATTCAATTAACTCCTCCGGATTCCCAAATATTCAGTATTTTGAAGGTAATGTGTAAAAGAAACTTCAGATCCGAAAACCAGTTGAATTTTTCTTTAAATGAATATACAGGGTCTTTCAAAATAAGTCCGCCAAATTTGAGGGGGTGATTTCTTGTTCCAAATACAGGGTGTATTTTAAGGTTAGGCTTTTCTTTTAACAGATGGTAGAACTCATCAAAATAAATCATTTTACCAAAAAATTTTTATATGAATTATGCCCCTGTTCCGAGAAAATGAAGCTAGAATATTTTCTAGTTTCGAGGTGAATCTGAATATTTCTCATCCCAAACCTGCTCCCTCGCCTGCTACCCCGTAGATATCAACATCTCTTGTTGTTTGTCTTCTAATCTAACAAATCAACAAATAAATATAGTGCGTATAGAACAGATCATTTTGCCATATGCCGCTTTTTAATAGATTTTAAAAATTGAACATTTCCTATAAGTAATTTTCGGTGAAATGACTTATTTTGATGAGTTCTATTACCTGTCAAAAGAAATGCCTCACCTCAAAATACACCCTGTAGCCGGTATAAATGATTTCGAAACTTACGCAACGACTCTGATAGAATTGAATTCGGTTAGCCTGATTTGGTTTGAATCTTTTTCATTTCTGGAATTCTTCTCATTAATGTATATGTACCTACCGTTTTTAAATCAAATATGAAATGTAAATCATCACGTGTCGGGAAAAGGCAAATTATTTCAGAACGACACAGGTAGATAATGATTTACATTTCATTTTTTCATTTCAAAATGGTACATTTCAAGAGAAAAATACAAGAGATGAAAGAAAATGTTTCTAACCAAAGCAGGCTATCCGAATTTAATTCTAAGTCGTTGCGTAAGTTTTAAAAACATTGTTTTTCCGCCATCTTTGAACCGCGATATCCATCCAAGTCTGGTTGCTCAAATTTTTCTTCAAATTCAGTTAACAAAAGTGATAGGGGTATTTGTACTTCAACCCTCTCCACTCATTCTGAAAACATAAAAAAATATCAAGAAAGTGTGTTTTCATAATGATAATACTCTATAAAATATCGTCATTCTATCCCATTTCGTTTTTAAGATGTGAAATAAAAACATAATTTTTTCGCCATCTTTGAACCGCGATATCTCCCTAACGTTTGACTTTCGACCTTACATTTATATAACAAACAACCCTTTATTTTGAACAAAAGAATCACCCCCTTAAATTTTTCGGACTTGTTTTGAAATTGAAACACCCGGTATGTACAGGGTGATGGGATCCAATTTGCACTAGCATGACTTTGATAGTTGACATTTCCACATTCTTCTACTTCAAGAATGTGAAGACAGATGACGCTGATGATAAAAAAAGATTATTATTATTATTGATTAGATATTAATATAAATGGCAATAAGGCATATTTCTATTTTTCCTTATATTTTGAAAATAATTAGGACTGACCTAATGATAGAAAAACCTTGAAAATTGAACGCTTAATTATATTACGGAAGAAAAAATGAGACAAAAATTGAGAATTGTTTTGATATATTGTTGAAGGCTTTCACGGACGGATTTTCAATTTCAAATTCAGAGTATTCTGGACTTTCTATAGCCGTGGTTCAATAGGAATTCCAGATAACGTTTCGCCTACAACTGCCTCATGCATTTTCAGAGGTTTCTCGGTTGGAGATTGTAACCCGACGATTTACTACTACGAACTTTGTTGTTACTGGATCTATCGCTGTTTTTATAGCCGCAGCCCCGTCGCCAGCGTGGTCGGTCGGTCGGTTCATCCACTCTGCTCTGGACAGGTATAGTTTTAGCATCCAAGAGCTCTGCCTCTGGCACCCAAGCACTATGAACAATTAATGGGAGTCTTCTCTTTCCTGTTTATGTTTTTTTGTGCATATAACATGGCCTCCATATTCATCCTAGGATAATAACTCTGGATGTAGGAAATTACCTCTGTGTTATCAAATACATATGTCCATCCTTCAAAGCATCTACTGCGAATGCAGACTTCTCCTTTTGATACAATCGACAACACCGTTCAAGATCCCAATTTTCAGATTTCAAATACGCCCAGTTCTCCAGAAGCATCTAATAGGCACTCGAACTTGGACCACCCTGTATATTATGTAGTTATAGATCCGTGACGGTTGCTATGGAACTCATTTAATCAACCAACTTGAAATATTGCCGAATTTTTATAACAGTGAATGAGAGAAGCGTGCGCATATCCGAACGCAGTGTTTTGCACACGGCTCTGGCGTGTGCAAATTACCGTTTCGGGTGCGAGTTTACCGTGCTCAAAACCTCATTGTAATGATTATAATGATCGATTCATTAGACTGATAATTTACAAATATAATTACTTAATCGTTCATTTTGCAGGCAGTTGAATCAATGGCCCAAGTACCTCAATGGCATTGCATGAGATACAGAAAATTCGAGTTGGTCAGGAGGTGTAGAAGTTATAAGAATCAAAGGAGACTGTGAATATATTCTTTCCGTATATGATTGTAAATTATTGTATTTATATTTTTTTATATTGTATAGATTTCTATATGAGTTGAAATTAAAATCTAGTATATTTAACTTTTTTTATGTCATTCCTCTTTGTTTTGATATTTTGGAACTATGTACCTATAATATTTTTTCAAGAAATTATCTCACAAAAACATCTCACAATCAACATCAATTAGCACGATCATCCTTTGTTTGTTGTCAATGTCCTTATACCTACTAGTTGTTTTGTAGATATGATAAAGTAGTGAAGTAATAAGAGAAAAATATTACATTCGCAATGTTCCCCACTAAATAAACGATTTTCTTTAAAACTACTTTCATTTTGAAGTATGGGAAAGAGGGGCAAAACCGGGTGGCTAAGAAAAAACTGCAATAATTTTTTATTTATTCATTTATTGATTGACATTTCACTTGTTTATGCCGTAGCATATGAGCCAAAGAGTGAAATGAGTTAAACTTATAAGAAACCAGTACAAGATGAAAAAACCAACAAAAAGAATCATATTCTATTTTACGGTTCTGCCCCGAGAGTTGGGGCAAAACCGGGTACTGCGTATTATTCACAGTTAGCCCTTTCCAAAGACATTCCATTCATTCTTTTTTCAACCCTATCTTCAAGAGTTGATTGAGAAACATTATAATTATTGATTATAATTATTGTCTGCTTTTTTCCAGTCCATCCAACTTCCATAATTGCTTTTTCCATGTCATCCGTAGACCAATGTTGACGACTAGTCTTCTGATTATAGGTGCGCACCATATAACTGTGAAACTGTTATAAAGAAACACTAACAAATTCCTAAAAGTTTAATGCCAGGTCAATATCCATCTGTGGCATAAATGGGTACCACCTGGTTGTGCCCCACGTGGGTTTTCCGGTTTTGCCCCAGAGCTTATACTTTAATCAATCAATAATAAAAAACACATGAGAAAAATTAGGCTTATCTACAGAGTTTCATACAGCCAAACAACCTACATATCACATTATGTATTGTCAATAATCGTAGAATATAGTTAGATCAATCTGTAGGTAGGGATAAATTTAGGTAAAATAAGATTACATACCCAAGATTCACGTGGTTCTACACAACACCGATAAATAAACACACGCACCTGTCAGAACTTGTGGAAATACTTGCGTAGATAAGAGATATCAACGTATGCTATACGAGAACAAAATTTAACCAACGCAAAGGGGGTAGATTGGGAGTACCCGATTATGCCCCTATAATCGGTTTTGCCCCCCTTTCCCCTACCTACAGTCCATCATAATTATGTTTTCAATGAATCACATCAATCAGATGTTACATGAAAAACTGTTTTCGTGTAGGATCCAAATTCCATTTCTATACAAACATCATATTTAAAATCTGACATTTTCGTTTCTCACCATATTTCCCTTTGCGGGAGTACGGTTCTTCTACCATTTTATTCTACTTGAGTCATTATATTAATATTATGCATAATTTTTGCCTTTTATGTTACAAAAACGAAAAATTTTAAAATGAGAAGAATATACGATTCCGAATTTTTTGTAGACACAATAAATTGATATTATTGAGGATAGCGATAGTTGAATGATAACAGGATTGAGGATCTAAAGGACATATATCATACTACAATTTTCATTGAAATATTTTTTAATCTTACAAAATAAATCTACGGTTTTTGGAAATCTCTGGCAAATTCCAGAAGCGGTATATTTAGTTCCCTGCCAGCATTCTTCGATATTATGTAATCTGTGTGAGTCCATTTCTCATTTTTCATAAGTAATTTTCGAACACATTTCTTAACAGTTTGACAGAGTTTTTCCACATCCTGCAATGAAGAAGTTTTAGGATTTATGCGTATACCGTCACTCTTCAGCAACAGGAAATAAAAAGAATTATTTTTTTTTCTATTCCATTACATTCCATTACATAATTCTGGCAGAGTATCATTAGAAAGAAAGTAGGTAATCTTCTGAGGAACCTCGACATTGGGTTTATTTTCAACCTCAGGCTCAGTCACTCCAAAGATATGCTCATTATGTATTCGTTTATTTTATATCTGAACATGGAAAAACTACGAAAAGAATAATTTGTTATCTCCAAAACGAAACCAAAAATCGAAGCCCCACTTTTTGACCATGAATATGAATTGAGAAGCATACATCTCTAATGGCAGGTTATTCTGCAGAACACAGTACATAAAAATCTTGCTTTACCTACGAATAGTTTCAAGAACATAAAATTTATAATATGAAAGTGCAGAAATATGGGAAAAAACATTGAATCTCTCGGAGAACAGAATATTCGCAGAAAAATCAATATAATAGGTAAATGTTTCGCCATTCGTTTTGAGATTGAGGGGTACCTAAGCATGTCAAGTGTTACCTTAAAATTTGTAAAAGAATCACCCAAACTATAGTAAACAGCTATCGGAACACTGATGTTTTCGATGGCGTAATCTGATGGTATCACTTTACCATAGACTTCCAAATTCCCTTCTGTTCCATAATCCCACGCCCTCAAATGACCTGCCAACAAGAAAAGAATTGAGTAAATATTATTATTTTTTGTTGATATCCTGGAATGATAATAATTTTCGAAATTTGGACTCTACCGAAATATTAAGGATTTCCCGTTGAAATAAGAAAAATACGAGGAAAAAATAGAAAATAGATGATTATTTAATGTGATAACACAGTGACAAGAACGCTTTTTCAAATCTCGTACTGTCAACCAACTTGCTTTTTAATTCCAAATATTTCACACCCCATCCGACACTTAATTGTCTGATGACAGCAGAATTTTGTTTATGAATATCTCATTACATGTAAGTTTCTTGGAAATACAACTGACACCATTCGGACCATTGAATTCTACGAAAATTGGTTCGAGAAGAACAAAGTAATAGTACTTTTTCCAAAATGTACATTTGAAAAAAAACACCCTATAACTCGAACAAATATGCTGTTTTCAGTTTTCACATGAAAATTAACTACCAGCCTGCAGATATCGACATTAGGGGAGTATACAATATAAGATGAATTGGACAGCTTTGTCTGCATTAAGGATTTTATTGAGGTTTGTAGTTTGAAAAAGTCGAATCTATGTAATATGAAGCTGCGTATACATGTGCGAGCCGAACCTATCGCGAACCGCTCGCGAAGTGTTCGTGTCATGTTCGTTAATTTCACGTACACACTTGCGATCCGCTCGCGAACCAATACCAACGACGGCTTACGAACTTACACTGGGCTCGCGTTGTGTTCGTGAAAAGCTGCGTATACATGTGCGAGCTGAACCTATCGCGAACCGCTTGCGAAGTGTTCGTGTCATGTTCGTTAATTTCACGTACACACTTGCGATCCGCTCGCGAACCAATACCGACGGCTTAACGAACTTACACTGGGCTCGCGTTGTGTTCGTGAAAAGATCCGACTATCGATGGTTCGGCGCGAACGGTTTGCGAGCGGCTCTATAGAGGTTCGACATGCCGTCCAAATAATTGTCGCTATTGGTTCGCGAGCGGTTCGCGATAGGTTCGGCTCGCACATGTATACGCAGCTAAAGAATCCGACTATCGATGGATCGGCGTGAACGGTTTGCGAGCGGCTGTATCCCTTTCAGCACCAGACAAAAAAAGTTTACCAATTTCATGGAAACTCGTTCTATTTGGCCATCAGGGCATAAGTAGATGATAAAAATTGGTCTGAAAAATTATACTACAGGGGGTTCAGAAAAAAAGTACCAACACGATTGTGTATGCTGGGGTTTAATTCATACAAAACACTTTTTACAAGATAGTGATTAAAAAAAATATTTAGTATGAAACATTAAAAAACAGTTTTGATCTTTTGTAAGGTATAAATAAACATCACATTTGATGCACCTTCTATACGGGTCCTACTTTTGCAACCATCATGCCGGCAAAATCTCGCAGTTGTTAATGCATCGACGACGGGAAAATGCTCGTATCCATCATGTTTTTTATCTTAAACAGGTAGAGGAGCCCTAAGTTTTGCAGTTTAGGATTCGAATCGGCTTTGTCATCTTCGATTTCATTTTGGTATTCACTGTTTTCTGTACTTGTTCTACTTCGCAATCATCTGATGAATCTGAGTCGCTTTCACCAAGACCCCTTGCTGGAATGGCACTGCCATCCATCCAGAATAGTTATTTACTAATTCAAATATCTCCTCAACATCTTGTTGTTTGTCTAAGTTGTAGTCTTGAAAAAAGAACTTACATGCAAACATCTAGCCCTCACAAATGTGTAGGAGCAGATTGAGTACTAAAAACTAAACTACACAATTGTGTAGGTACATGTTTAACGTTCAATTTCGACATGAAATTAAAATTTTTATTTGAATGTCAATACATAGTTAATAACTACCATAATTGTGAATTCAAAACATGCAGTATCACTTTCTAATTATTGTTTGTTGCTAGAAAATAATACTTACATTTTCGGTGAAAATTTCGACCTTCCATCTTGCCAAGCACCAACACCAGAATGAAGAACCCATACAAACGCACGTGACTTGACGCCGGTTCCAACTTGCAAAGGATACCTACAGAAACGATGTCGCGCGTCCAGAACGTTATATTTCGCGAATTTTTAGTTATTATAGAATGGTAAACTTAACCCACACAATTGTGTTGGCAGGTGCTGAAAGGGCTATAGACGTTCGACATGCCGTCCAAATAATTGTCGCTATTGGTTCGCGATAGGTTCGGCTCGCACATCTATACGCAGCTTAAGATTATTTCGTTTCATTTGAGTTCGGGGATATGCAGAGACTAAAAAAGTTATTATTTGAATAATTTGTCTGAAATTCAAGGGTTTATTCTTGATACCCTATATATAATTTTCGGCAATTCCGGCACATAGGTAAACCTACCGGATAATATAGTTTGTCCGAAATGAAGAAGTTGCTTGCTTGACATGTGGTGACTGTATTTCGCCAATCTGGCTACAGATTCCTGAAAAAAGTTCGATACATTATACGTACAAAAAATGTAAGAAATTCAATTCCATGTTAGAATCTTCAATTGTGAGAAACAATTAATTTTCACTAATCGACGGCTAAAACAAATCTTAACAAATTGTCTTTGATAAAATTGGATATTTATCATTTTGAATAGAAAAATTCAAGGAAATATATTTCGCGAAAACAGCACATTGTTGTAATATTATTTACAGAAAAACGGTAAATTCTGAAAGGAATTTAATTTAATTTAACTAAATGATTGACTTCAATACTGAAATCAAAAAACACATAAATATTTGTTCGTTTCGATGGTGGAAATGTTACAAAATAACCAAAAATGATGGGGAATTAATATCCTTTTCATTCATTCAATACAATTTTTTTTATTATTTTTATCTTTATACACTCATACATCCCTTCATTAACCAGAAAAAAATAAATCGTTTCTGACTCCCTTTTTTTCAGGGACGTAGATCCTTAAGGTCGCAGTGGACTGTAACCCCTTTTCACTATAACTATATAACTACATATACAGACTGTAACCGCCAAATGGAATGAATTCGATAACGAATAAATGAGGGCGTATTGGGAAAAACGCTCGGACACGTCGATTTGTAATTTTAAATGCGCATATGTTTCAAGAAATAATATTATATAGGGTGTTCCATATGACCGTGGCCAATACCAACTTTCTTATTTCAAATGCAACCTCCTGTATATTATTTATTTTTTGGATTCTTCAGAGAATTCTAGACACAATTCATGCACAATGTCCTATACCTATCTTTAACTATTTCGGAAGTAGATATTAAGTGTTTTCAGATTTATTGCAAAAATCAACGTTTTAAATAAATAAATTTTTAATTCACGAATTCGGTGCATTACACTTAAAACCTAATAAGTAATACTGATTATTTCTTAATTATTAAAAAAAAACAAAAAAAGACATTAATGTCAATGTAGGAAATGTTCAAAATGCTCGCCGCGAACGTGCTAATCTGGTGTAGAATTGTCTTCTAACGTTACTCAACATTTCAGGCGTGACTGATCTAATCGCAAGCGTGAATCGGTTTTTTAGGTCGTCTAAGTTTAAGGGTTTCGTTTCGTATACAATACTTTTGACATATCCCCACAAAAAGAAGTCTAATGTAAAATTGTAAAAAATTGTAAAAAATCTGAAAACACTTAATATTTCCGAAAAAGTTGAAGATAGGTATAGGACATTGTACATGAAATATGTCTAGAATTTTCTGAAGAATCTAAAAAATAAATAATATACAGGGGGTTGCATTTGAAATAAGAAAGTTGGTATTGGCCACGGTCGGATGGAACACCCTATATAATTTTATTTTCTTGGAAAATATGCGCAGTTAAAATTACAAATCGACGTGTCCGAGCGTTTTTCCTAACACCCCCTCATTTATTCGTTATCGAATTTATTCCATTTGGCTGTTACACTCTGTATGTATGTGTCGTCCTCAAGTTTCAGTCAAGTTTGACTTAAATCATTTAACAATAGAAGAAAAAATCGTTCAATAACTATCAAAAATACCCTTTAATTTTATTGCTCTTCAGTTGAGCAGTTTCACTGAAGCAAGAGTTAGGAAAAACCATAGACTTATCAAAATAGGATAATATGTCTATGAGAAAAACATTGCAATTACATATTATATTAAATGCTGGGACAAGCGGGAACGGCGAAGTGATTCAGATCACTAAAAATTCTATCGTTGTGACAACAACTTGAAACAAAAGAGAACTATATTTTCAGTTAGTGGTTAGTGAATAAAATTTACTTACAATGGTAACTTCACCAGAATCACCTAAAAATATTTTGTACAAAGCGAAGCAAATCCTCCTTGTCAGAATGTTTCTGCAGATGAATGCCCCTATATCGCCTAATTTCAGTATCTTCGGCGGAAATCTTTGGATATTCAGGATGTTGTGGAAATACTAAAAAAATTCTTACACGTTATGTTTTGTTTCTGAAATGTGTATTCCAGTAATGTTGAAATTATTGGTGATTCAAAAAATGTTTTCACTACTTTGATTTGACCGACACCTTTATAGATATTACAGAACAAGTATCAAGTGACTCGAAATTTACTATACAGGGTTAGAACTATTTAGAGGGGCACTACAGGGATATCGCAAACCGTTGGAGATACAGGGTGGCATGATAGCCAAAGCCAAGAATTCCGATATCTCATACAAATTGCGTAACATCTCGTCAACACTGGCGTATACAGGGGGGGAGGCATGGGGGCCATGGCCTGTCGTAGGTAATAAGAAATTCTACTTTATCGCTCTAATAGTCTAATGGGACCCGAACTTTCATATTATAAGGTACCTCTGAACTCACCGTCAATTCGTTAGTCCTCATAGCAATTGGATGTAACCACCAATTTTGTAAATTCTCATAATATCCACTGGGACCTATAAGAGACGCCAGTGAAATTTTTTTCTGATATTCTGGGTTCATGGTGGTCGTTATCAAAAATATTCGTCCACCTTGGGAAAATCCAACAAACTGTAAATCATCATTTCCTGTTGTTTCCAGGATATAGTCAATTTGACAAGGTAAATCGTATAAGCCCATTTCATGATGACTGAAAGAAGTTTGTGAAATAATATAAAATAATGAAACAATTTTTTCAGGAATTTGGAAAAAATTGTTTCATTTTCGATAACATGGACGAAAATTTCGATACAAATATAAAATAATATTTCATTTCTTAAATTTAATTGATATTAACACTGCCATATTTTGTGGAAAGGACCCCGCACTTTTCTTATGGCAAATGGCGTTCCGTCAAAAGTTCTAATTTTTTGGTATAATGTGGTACTCGACCTATTGATCAAAAGTGTCAATGGCGCCAACTCAATCCTATGACTATGACCCTGTATCTCAAAAACTAGTCATGGGACTGAGTTGGCGCCATGAGCATGAACACTTTTGATCAGTATGTCGAGTACTACATTATACCAAAAAATTAGAACATTTGACGGAACGCCATTTGCCGGAAAGTGTGGGGTACTTTAATCGCTCGAAGAATTTATTCGATCCAACATTTCTGGTCCGATTCCTCTAAACGTCTTCACAGGAGATCGGTTAAGGCTCATGCTCACAGCACTGGCAGATCCAGACAGCTTTTCAGGAGGGCCGGGGGGGCATGAATTTTTTCAGGGGGGGCATGAATAGATAGAAATTTTTTACCCGCGTTATAGGACTAGGTACTCATAATGCCCAACAAATCCAAAATTTCAATAACGCAACTTCTACCGAGTGTTGTCAACGTGACTGCAAAAAATTGAATTAAATCGATTATTTGGGAGTGCTCTGTGCTTGAGCGTCCACTGGGGGGTGCAGCTGCCCCCCCTAGAGCTTAAAAATCTTTTTTCTACAAACGTCAAAAAATGACAAGGTTCGCGCATTGACAACAATATGCGAAGTGACCCTTTTTTATCATTTTCCTTCGTTACCATGACACCGTGCACGAAGTAGTGTGCGAAATACTTACTTCGCACACTGCATGTAAACTATATGGGATTCTTATATTTTAACCTTTATGTTCATCAATCAAGCAAAAATCCAAGAAATCATTTATTTATTAATGTATAACAATAATTAAGGCTTTCAAATTGTGAGAAAATTTAACACTACCTAATTTTATTTATTATTTAGGTACAATGTTAACATTAATGGTGCAGCTAGTGCACGAACCAATATTTATTCCTAAACCAGATAACTCAGATATCGTGATATCGTAGTTCTTGGAGTTGGAAGACTATCCATTTTTGATTTGCAAGCAACTACGGCAGTTGCTTGCAAATCAGCACTTGATCCTGAAATTTCACAGTCTAAAATTTTATTTGATATTTGAATTTTATTGTTGATAGAATCTTCCACGTATCCTTCGGCCACAGTCGAAGATTTCCATCCTCCATGGCGCTTCAAAACACATATATCGGCCCCCGTATTAGCAAGGAGTGTGGCTGATGTTCTCCGAAAACAATGGCCCGTGTAGGCATCAGGATTTGATAACTTTAGGTGTTTTGCTATTAAGCTAGGCATCTTTCCAATACTATTTATTCCAACAACTTGGTTAAAACATCTCTTATTTTGATACTTCAAAAACAATCGGCGACTGGTAGCATAACTTGGACGAAGAGCCGCATATTTTCGGTAAATGCCAATGTAATCTAAATTTGAAACTGTGAAAATTCGTTGGATATTCGTTTTTGTATCGGGTACTTTAACAATCAAAATGGAATTTTTATCTTCTATGTCATCGACCGTCATTTTAGTGAGTTCCGCACGGCGGCAAGCACCCGAAATACCCAGTATTGAAACAACCTAAAAGGAAATCAGTAGTTTAAAAAACACATAAAACAATCATCAAAAATCTACCTTAACCAACAAATAGGTTTCATCATCTGCCTCTCTTAGGAATTGTTCAACTTCCTCTCTAGTCAATACCTTAGATTTCTTAGGATGGTTTCCAACTGACAATTTTTTCGAATATGAAACCAACTTGGTAAATTTCTTAAAATCCACGTTTTCTTCAACATTGAGTGTTGCTTTCAACATAGAATATATTACCCATAACGTGGAAGACTTCAGCTTCTTAGACTTCTCTGCAAAATATGCCAACAACACATTTTCGGATATTATTCTGGCTTTATTTGCTTCACACCACTCTTTGAATTGCTAATATGCATTTTCATACTGACGCCTCGATTTCTCCGGTAAAACATTTGAAATTACTGAATTGGCCGCATCTGTCAAGTTAGGTGGGGTACTGCTTACTATTCTGATTTTTTTTGCCCCCCCTAGCTCAATTGCCCCCCCTAGCTCAAAGGCTGGGGAAGCCTTGGCCCTGTGTACCTGTAGAATACTGACTCCGTATTAGTAGATTGCATATGAGACGAGACAGATACTTATCTTTACTGAATATCTTATACAGAGTGTTCATAATAAATATGGAAATATACCCTTTTACTCTGTATTACCCAATTTGGTAATACAGATAATAATAATAACAGTGGGAACGTAGTTGGACACCTAATAAATTTACCTGAAATTCCAAAAAGCCTTGCTTGAAGGATCAAGATTGATATGCCTTTCTCCGCTGTTTGATCCCCTGATATTACCCAACCATACATCGAAACCCTCATCTGCCAAGAAAAAAGCCAAACTCCCATTGACGTGATCGTTGATCAAAAACTGGTCTGAGTGTCCCGTTAAACCATGCATTAATAGAATAGGTTTTCTTTCAGCCATTTTTATATTTTTACCGAAAGGTATTCTGTGTATGTTGAGTATGTAGCCATCCTTAGTTGTAACTTCATGATTTTCGGCTGGATAGCCTCGTTTCCGAATTAAATTGAGCTAAAATTAAACATTGAATCGTGTATTTGTATCTACGATCTATCTGTTTTAGCAGACACACAAATGTCACCATTAAAATTGCCCACGTAGAGAACTTAACTTTTTTTATCGATATGACAGTCCTCTATAATTTTTTCGGGAAAGACTAAATAGATCACATTGACGAATTTGCGATATGCAAATGATATACAAAATTTTAATATCATCGTTATTTTGTTAAATTTTCTTAATTCAAATAAACTATACAATATTCAATATATCAAGGAATATCCAAATGATCAATGCATACATTGGTTTGGACTTACCACAGAAAACGATTCAACATCACTTCCTTCAAATAAATCCCACAACAGAAGCACTGAAGATAAGCAGAAAACCATGAAAAACTTTTCGTCTCTTTTCATTCTGATTTTTTGAAAACCGATAATAATCTGACAGATTTCTGTATAGAATTACCGAACGAAAAGTGTGACTGATTTAGTGATTTTCATAGCTGGTAAATATATTATAGAACCTTGAAGAAGACCAGAATTCCGTTTCAATTTGGTTGTTAAAAATTTTTATTAGAATATGAAAATCACACGATAATTATATAATTTCGGTGAAGGAGTAAAATGTTCGCATTGAAAATGCACCTTTGAAGTATCCTCCAATGGAACTAATTAGATTGTTTTGAATAGGAATGATGCTATGATGTTCAGAATCTCTATTTCCTCCATTGAGAACTGCTATAGTTGGTCCACCTCGAACGTTGTTCTGCAGGCCTAACAAACTCATAAGAAAAAATTTTTAGATTTTTCTCAAAAATCTAGCGTACGTACCTATACTCCATTCACAATTATAAAATCACAACTCTGGCCATGGTTTCGTTTTCAGGAATTGGTGCACCTGATGAAAAATCTGTGGGCGTACAGAGAATATGGTAAATGACAAAACGACGATGCCAGTTTTTCTGTTTACATCAAAGTAAAAGTATCAAAGATTTTCCCCATTTTGTTAGTTCGTATCGATCGGCGATTTTGGGGAGAAATATCGATAGGAAATCGCCTATTTTTCCGTTCTTCGGCGTCCAGAAGGAGTTTCGTGCAAGTGTCATTTTTTCCTTTCACGAGTTTTGGCGTGAGTACGAACGGCAAATTCCTTCGTTTTGGACCCAAAATCGATTAATAAGCATAAATAAAGCGAAAGTAAGTACTAATCGACCTTTTTACACTTGATAACGAAGTTTTTTTAGGTATCTGGACGTTTTGAAAGATTTCAAACGAAATTCCGGTCCCCCAGAAGTTTGATTAGTTACGGTATCGATTTTGGTGCTCAAAATTTATTTGGAATGTTTAAATGGACAAGAAAGGCTTCCTTATACGATCTTCTAACGGGAAAATATGGTTCAGGAGGAATTGAAATGTGTCACTGGAGCTTTCATTCCTTTGCCGAAAGTAGAAAATTGCTATATTGAACCAGAATACATCGGTTTTTTCCATATTCCAGGAGTTTGTGTCTTATTTTAGAACAGGTGAATGATAAATGTGAAGCATATGTTTGACCTATTCCAGAATTTGTACAAACCTTCTGTGGTAGTAATGTATAAATATTTTTTAATCCAATAAATTACTATACAATCAGAATATTTTACTCCTTGTTCATAAGATCAAATAAATAAAATGTCGTCAAGTCTTGAACTTTCAGTTCGAGAGGATAATAAACATTAAATCTTCACAAGCATGCATATGAAAATTATGTGAAAGCAATGCATTTTTTTCCATGGCGAAAAATAATATATTTCAACAGTGATCTCTTGTACTTTTCATGCAAATAACTAGAAAAGGAATCCTTTCTATCAATTCATATAAACGTTAATCATTTTCGTTCATCACATCTTTTCCAATTCATTCACATTCTGAGGAATACGCTAAGAATGTAGAAAGGGCAACATAGTGTTGACTTGGAACATAAAAATATTTTGAAAAACGTCATAACTTCGATACAGAGTGGAATGTGTCAAATTTCCAATGCCAGAGCTGTGATTTTATAATTGTGAATGGAGTATATGTACCATGTAGGTAATAGCACAGAATACCTAACTACACAGAAGCGTCAGTAAGCGTCGGCACTTTGATCTTCAGGGGGCAAATTTTCTTGACTTTCATTCTCTGTTAGGTAGTAGGTACATATGTCACTTTTGGGCGGCAAATTTGATTTCAATGATCAATGGTTCACATAAAAAAGGTTTTTTAATTTCTGATTTATCAACAATCAGATTCAAACCAAAAAACAAACTCCAGCGGTCCAACGGGAAGTTTAAATTTAACGTTGACATATGTACTACCCACCATGGCACAAGCATGGGCGTAGCTAGCCTTTTTTCCTGGGGGGGGCCTGAGGGGGCACAGTGGAAAACGAGCAAGGAAAAACAAATGTGTTTTTCAGTAAGGGGGGGGCACCGTGGATTCTGGGGGGGGGGGCGTGCCCCCCCAGGCCCCCCCCTATCTACGCCCATGGGCACAAGCGTCATCAAATAAAGTGACGCTTCTGTATATTTAGGTATTCTCTGTGGAAATGGTACATTGTTTACCGGGTAGGAAAAGCCCGGACGATCGTGAAGATTGCTAAGTCGATGCGTAATAAGCCGAGACTTAGCAACACAGAGTCCAGGAATATGGCTTTTCCTACGAGGTAAACATACTATCTTTCCGCAAATCGTTTGAAATTCGATAGATTTTAATCAATTTTGAAGAAAATCGGGAATTATTCCATTCATAAATAAATGGAGCTTTGAAATTCGGAATGGAATTGGTTGTGTTACTATGGACACGTATTAATGCTGAATTGTCAAACTTGATATGATATTAATTTAATTGCTGGTCTTTCCGAAGACAAAACAGTGTAAAATGATGAGTGATGATGAATTTTCCATTTCTGGGACTCGTCCAGAGCTGTTTTAGGCAGTAAATACTGCTTCATTAGAATTATTGCCAAAGAAATCTAGAGAAAAGTACGAATATGCTTATGTAGAACACTGACAACTGTAAGGAAATATCATTTCCTTACAGTAAGGAAATGAATATTTCCTAACAGTTGGGAAATCTTAACTTTTTCTATGACAAATTTTGTTAGGAATGTCAAAATTTCCTAGCGATTTGCGGAAAAAATTATAATTTCGAGACTGTACAAAATTTCTTAACAGTAGAAATCAAAATAAACAAAAAGGTCGAAGCACAACTAAACAGGCTTTCACAAAGCAAAATGAATCTTGAAATGAATACAACTAATAGATTTCAAACTTCATGAGAGTGTAAAAATTATCTTTCAACAATGATGAAGTAAATTTGTTGAAACATGGTAATATAGTCACTGTACCCATGAGTATCGAAGTCCTGAGAAAAAGTAACGCAATGTGGTGCACATATAAAATATTTCATACATTGTGTACCTGATTATCAATCATCAAAAAGCTATATCCGCCCTTGCATAAGGCCCTTACTTCGTAGAGTCATCTGAACTCAACCATTGTCCAAAAGCATAAATTATTCTGCAGTCTTCAATAACAACGTATGCAAAACACATTTTTAAGTATGTATGCATTTATATTTTATTTATCATCTAAAATGTTATGCTGGAAGTGGGTACAATCTAGATTTAATTTAGATATCATTCTAGGTTGTCATTGTTGTGAAGACGATTCAGACCTTGGTAAGTCAGGATTTGAATTGCAAAGACATAATACAGAAATGCTTTGATTTATCTGGCGTCCTAAATAAACAAAAATATACATATACCTCATGATACTAAAACCCATGGGTTTTAGTATCATGCATATACCTACTCTTTTCGCACCACCTCATCTCCTGTTAGCAGGCAAAATTTCATGAGACAACAGCACGTCCTCTTTGAAGACGCACGGTCTTCTATCTTGTGGCTTCAGGTAGTTTTTTTAAATGCACTGTATAATAAAATAGTAAGTCCTGCTCTGTTCTGTCTTGAATTCTGTATTTCAAATGAAAAAGCGCGTGTTTCATACGTATAAGAAGAATGAGGGTAAATCGACTTCATCAAAAGAACGTGCATATGAGTGGTAAAGCGCATTTGAAAGCGGTCGAGATGCGCTGGGCGAAATATTTTGATGATTGGATAATTCGTTGGCTAAGTTGGCTTGGGTGTAAAATTTTGAAAGAGACATACTATGAAGGTGATTCGAAGAATTTGGTTAATTTAATACCTATAAAATTTGTGTTTCAGAGTCCGTATTTTTATTCCTGAAGGGACTATTTTTGAGCGCTCGTTCCACTTGAACGAGGGCTACATAATTTCGTCACGATATCTGCCTTTTTCGAATTGTGAGTCAGTAATGTCTCCATAAATAGTACATTGTTTACCGGGTAGGAAAAGCCTTACATTCCTGGACGATCGTGCTTACGCTTATGGCTCGACTTAGCAACACAGAGTCCAGGAATGTGGCTTTTCCTACGAGGTAAACATACAAATTAATCGTTTGAAATTAGGCAGATTTTGATCAATTTTGAAAATAATCGCGAATCATTCCATTCATAAATAAATGGAGCGTTGAAATTCGGAATGGAATTGGTTGCGTTACTATGGACACCTATTAATGCTGAATTGTCAAACTTGACGAAAATTAATTTAGGTGCTGGTCTTTTCGAAGACCAAAAATTGTAAAATGATAAGTGATGATGAATTTTCCATTTCTTGAACCCTTCCAGAGCTGGTTGAGGCAGTGAATACTGCTTCATTAGAATAAATTATTGCCAAAGAAATCTGGAGAAAAGTACGAATATGCTTATGTAGAACACTGACAACTATAAGGAAATATCAATTCCTTACAGTAAGGAATGAATATTTCATAAGTTGGGAAATCTTGACTTTTTCTATGACAAATTTTGTTAGGAATGTCAAAATTTCCTAGCGATTTGCGGAATAGTATATTATATTATAAGGATTGAAAGTGCATATTTTTTACGAGCAATATTTGCAGTTGCGAGGCGGAGCGCAGCGCAGCCGAGCGAATGCAAAATAGCGAGTAAAAAAAGGCACTTTTAGTCCGTATGATATACATATACTATTTTTTCTCCAACCAAGTGAAATATCTGGTATTGTTGGTAGATATTGATTGTCAAGTAGACGTCAGTAGACTTTAAATTTCAATTAGAGTGCTCAAATGCAATTACTTTCAGTCCTAGGATTAAATGTAGCGTTTTTAATCCTAGGACTAAAAGTGTTGCTAAGCAACGAGCAAATTTTTGTACGGTAAGGGAATTGATGGCTTTTGCACCTGAAAATAGTACAAAAATGTCAACATTTTTTGATGGTTGGAGAAAACAATTTTCCGTCTAAAGCTGAATTTCCATGCATCCGTCATCCGATGATACGACCATCCGATCGTCGTTGTGATTGGCAGAAATATTCAAAATTGAAAATTTCAGCCAATCACAACGACGATCGGACGATCGTATCATCGGATGACGGATGCATGGAAATCCAGCATAAGACCGAGATGAAATTTCGCGCTTGAATGGAGAATGACGTATTTACTATTTGAGCTACATACATGCAAAATTTTGTCGTGTGATCAGGACCATTCAAATGTACAATTTATTTGACATGTTCTGTTAAATTTTTTTTCACCTCTGTCAAAATTTTTTGTTCGTTAGATTCATGAATGCGAATCTACCTACAAGGTGGATCTACTTACAAGGGTGACGAAATGGCGCTCAAAAGCTCCTGACTTCACGTCAGTGCTCAGGTGATCCATTTCTTAAATACAGTAGAGACTCGATAATCCGGAGAACGATAGTCCGGATATCTCACTAGTCCGGATTGACGTCGAGATTGTATTATGTACCTTATAATCCGGATCTCAAGACTCAATAATCCGAATTTGCGATCGTTGCATACGTGATTATTAGTTCTAACTTGTCTAAACTTGATTTTTTAACGGTAAAGTCAATAAAACACATATTTCGCATTGGGATTACAATGGGCAGAAGAGTGTAATATTGGAATTACTGATATTCTGCTCCTGAAAGAAAAACAGGAAAAAGCTATAGTTGAGCATTCACTTACTCTTACAGTTGAAAAACAACGTGAAATATCTTATTTCAAATAATATATTTGTTTTGTGATTTCGAGATTGAAGCCTTTATTTATTTGAACCGTTTTTTGAAATGCATCTCTCCTAAATTTCAAAACGCGATATTCCGGATTCCTCAATGATCCGGATTAGCCCTAGCATTAACACTGACTATGATTATGCGACATTTTTTCAGGTTTTTTTTCGATATTATGAAAACTGTTTGAATGAATAACATGGTTGTAACAGAAATGTATTCAGCATTGAATACTTAATCATATCAGAAACGAAAATATTGAAAAAAATATTTTTTGAATAAATTTATTTCCACTCCTGGTATAACCGGAAGTGTTTGCTCAAGCTCCAAAAATATTTTAGGCCTGTAGAGAATTTCGAACAATATCATAATACCAATTTTCGGATTTCAAATATGTCAAATTTTCCAGAAACGTCTAATAGGCACTCGACGGCCGTGGGACACCCTGTATATATAACAATAATTCAATAAGTTTTTTTAATTTTTTTCCCACCATAATGAGGGAACCCTTTCTAGAGAAGACTCAGCATATTTAGCGCAGGGGAGTATTTACGGGGGGTACTGGAGGTAATTAAACCCCCCCAGGAAAGAGTTTTTCACACAAAATCTTCGAATGGAAACGATCTAACCCCCCCTTTCCCCGCTTTTCACTAAAACTTGACACTACCCCCCCCCCCCCCGAATTGCTCTCTGGATACGCCCCTGATGTAGCGCCCTATTGGGGGCGGCATAACAGTATTTGCACGCGGGCGCTCAGACTGCTAGCGGCGGGCCTGGCCCTAGCATTAATTGATCCGGATTATCGAGTCTCTACTACAATTTACACTTTTAACATATAGCTACAACATTTTATAGAGGGAATGGGTGCAAGACTTCTGAAAGTGGGTGTTAATCATAAATAATACCGAAGGGGATGATACAGCAAGCTGTGTCGTAATCTCATCACAATGACGGGCTTTTCTTTTTCTTGACGACCATCAGTGGCCTTGACATCTCAAAACGAAACCTTTCACAATAAAATTATGCAAATAAGTTCTATCCAGGACCCTATAAATCAAAATCCATCTAATTCAATTTCCAGGTTTGGAAATTGGGTTACGTGTTAATTTTCCAAACGATCACACCAGAAAGTAGGTCTCAGCCATCAAGTACCACTTAAAGAAATGCATATAAAGGACTGATGGGACAACATGGATAGATTCAGTTGCATTCTGCATCTGTCTTTTCTGTTTCAACTGACAAAAAGTCTTCCGACAAAGTATCATGAGGTGTTCCATTGGAGCGATTGGTAGATTGATGTGGGGCTTCAATCTATGCTTCACCATTGTATTTCTGATGCTGATGGCTCAGTCGCAATGCGCACCAATTGGAACCGAAACTGTGAGTGCAGAATTTGAAGTAATTATAAAAATGAATCTTTGGTACTTCGTTTTATATAGAATCGAAAACACGCATTGAAAATTCTACCGTACGCCGTTTCGCAGTCTTTGGTTTCTCTAATAAATTCTTTTTTGGATTGACCCCGGGTTGAGTATTCAATTTACGCCTCCCGATTCCCTAATATTCAGTATTTTGAAGGTCATGTGACAAAGAAACTTCAGATCCGAAAACCAGTTGAATTTTTCTTTAAATGAATATATGCAGGATCTTTCAAAATAAGTCCGAAAAATTTGAGGGGGTGATTTCTTGTTCCAAATGAAGGGTAGTTTGTTATACAGGGTGTAATTTAAGGTGAGGCTTTTCTTTTGACAGATGGTAGAATTCATTAAAATAAGTCATTTTACCAAAAAATTTTTATATGAATTATGCCCCTGTTCCGAGAAAATGAAGCTAGAATATTTTCTAGTTTCGAGGTGAATCTGGAAATTTCTCAGCCCGAACCTGCTCCCTCGCCTGCTACTCCGTAGATATCAACATCTTTTGTTGTTTGTCTTCTTATCTAACAAATTAGCAAACAATTCTAGTGTGTAGAACAGATCATTTTGCCATAATATGCCGCTTTTTAATAGATTTTAAAAATTGAACATTTCATATACATATATATATAAGAAATTTTCGGTAAAATGACTTATTTTGATGAGTTCTATTACCTGTCAAAAGAAAAACCTCACCTCAAAATACACCCTGTATAAATGTTTTCGAAACTTACGCAACGACTCGGATAGAATTGAATTCGGTTAGCCTGATTTGGTTTGAAACTTTCTCATTTCTTGAATTTTTCTCATTAATGCACCGTTTTTAAATAAAAAATAAAATGTGAATCATATCACGTGTCGGGAAAGGGAAATTTATTTCAGAACGACACGTAATGATTTACATTTAATTTTTTCATTTCAAAATGGTACATTTCAAGAGAGAAATACAAGAGATGAAAGAAAATGTTTCTAACCAAAGCAGGCTATCCGAATTTAATTCTATCCAAGTCGTTGCGTAAGTTTTAAAAACATTGTTTTTTCCGCCATCTTTGAACCGCGATAACCATCCAAGTCGTGTTGCTCAAGTTTTTCTTCAAATTTAGTTAACAAAAATGATAGGGGTATTGTACTTCAAACCTCCCCACTCATTCTGAAAACATGAAAAAATATCAAGAAAGTGTGTTTTCATAATGATAATACTTCCATAAAATATCGTCATTTTATCGCATTTCGTTTTTGAGATACGAAATAAAACATAATTTTTCCGTCATCTTTGAACCGCGATATCTCCCTAACGTTTGACTTTTGACCTAACATTTGAATAACAAACAACCCTTTATTTTTAACAAAAGAATCAACTCAACAGATAGATTTTTCGCTCCAGTAGATTATCAAGATGAAAATACTTTGTTGGGTTTGGGAACGTTATTAAAAGAAACCACTTTGTGTGATGGCCAACGTTTCGCAAAATTTATTATTGCATCATCAGGGCTCTAGAAAAACAACTAAAAGTCAGAAAACTACATCACAACCAAACAATTGATACAACCTTCAACCAACAGAAAACCAAGAGGAGTACAACCATTTAAAACAGAAATATAAACATGGACAACACATATAAAAAGGGTTTTTTTCCCCCTGAATGATATAAATTTAAATAACATGAATATAAATAGAAAAATATAAAAAAAGTAAAAAATACAAAATAGATTTCTCTCAAAATACTCACATTCACAGTTGTGCTTTCTTTGGTCTATTAGAATATCACAGTCAAAAATAAAATAGCAAAATAACATAATGGGTACCATAAAATTCATCGAAAATATCAGGGTAACAGATATCCAGGAGAGATGAACAAATCGAATAATGATCTGTCATACGTATCAGTCTAACAAAAAGCAACAACACAGGAGTGACAACATGTTTGAAATAATTCAGGTGTTCAATCTTCCTATAGCAAATTAAAATATGAGGAACTAAGTCCATCAATGTCAGATCTTTTGTTGACAGAATTAGGCTCTTTTTTTATACAAATCATCTCATGTAATAATCTTTTTTTATAATTAGATTGTGATGCTAAAATTTTTACTTCACTAAAGTTAAAATCATGTCCAGTATCTTTTTTATAATTTTATAATTTTATAATTTTTCAATTAAAAAAAATCCAACTGCTTTGGTCGAACATAAAAAAGATACTGGACATGATTTTAACTTTAGTGAAGTAAAAATTTTAGCATCACAATCTAATTATAAAAAAAGATTATTACATGAGATGATTTGTATAAAAAAAGAGCCTAATTCTGTCAACAAAAGATCTGACATTGATGGACTTAGTTCCTCATATTTTAATTTGCTAGGAAGATTGAACACCTGAATTATTTCAAACATGTTGTCACTCCTGTGTTGTTGCTTTTTGTTAGACTGATACGTATGACAGATCATTATTCGATTTGTTCATCTCTCCTGGATATCTGTTACCCTGATATTTTCGATGAATTTTATGGTACCCATTATGTTATTTTGCTATTTTATTTTTGACTGTGATATTCTAATAGACCAAAGAAAGCACAACTGTGAATGTGAGTATTTTGAGAGAAATCTATTTTGTATTTTTTACTTTTTTTATATTTTTCTATTTATATTCATGTTATTTAAATTTATATCATTCAGGGGGAAAAAAACCCTTTTTATATGTGTTGTCCATGTTTATATTTCTGTTTTAAATGGTTGTACTCCTCTTGGTTTTCTGTTGGTTGAAGGTTGTATCAATTGTTTGGTTGTGATGTAGTTTTCTGACTTTTAGTTGTTTTTCTAGAGCCCTGATGATGCAATAATAAATTTTGCGAAACGTTGGCCATCACACAAAGTGGTTTCTTTTAATAACGTTCCCAAACCCAACAAAGTATTTTCATCTTGAAAAGAATCAACCCCTTAAATTTTTCGGACTTGTTTTGAAACACCCGGTATGTACAGGGTGATGTGATCCAATTTGCACTAGCATGACTTTGAGAGTTGACATTTTCATATTCTCTACTTCAAGAATGTGAAGACAGATGACGCTGACGATACTGAGAGTTCAAAATATGATATCATTATTATAATGCTCAATTTCTGTATCCTGTATCAATATTTGTTTTGGGAAATACAAAAAAAGATTATTATTATTATTAATGGCAATAACGCATATTTCTATTTTTTCCTTATATTTTGAAAATCATCAGGACTGACCTAATAATAGAAAAACCTTGAAAATTTAATGCTTAATTATATTAGGAAAGAAAAAATGAGACAAAAATTGAGAATGGTTTTAATATATTGATGAAGGCTTTCACGGCTGGATTCAATTTCAAATTCAGAGTATTCTGGACTTTCTAGCCGTGGTTCAATAGGAATTTCACATAATGTTTCGCCTACAACTGCCTTAGGCATTTTCAGAGGTTTCTCGGTTGGAGATTGTAACCCGACGATTTACTACTCCGAACTTTGTTGTTACTGGATCTAGCGCTGTTTTTTTATAGCCGCAGCCCCGTCGCCGGCGTGGTCGGTTGGTTCATCCACTCCGCTCTGGACAAGTATAGTTTTAGCATCCAAGATCTCTGGCACCCAAGCACTATGAACAATGGGAGTCTTCTCTTTCCTGTTTTTTTTTTGTGCTTATAGCATGGCCTCCATATTCATCCTAGGATAATAACTCTGGATGTAGGAAATAACCTCTGTTTTATCAAATACATGTTATGTCCACCCTTCAAAGCATATCTTCTGTGTGAATGCAGACTTCTCCGTTTGATACAGTCGATAACACCGTTAGTGTTCTTTGATCCGTGTATGCTCTTTTTAGTAGTCCCGACGTGAACTTTCCTGCAGTCGCAAGGTATTCTATAAACACCTGTTCGAGAGATTGGATCAGCTTGGTCTTTGGCACTCCTTAGGACATGTCTCAGGTTTTGTGTTATTTCATAGACTGTTTCGATATTATGTCTTTTTAGAAGTTTGTCAATGAGCGGTAGATTAGATTAGATTAGAGGAGAGGAAGAAGATCATTCGACCTCGCATGCACCTTGACCTAAAGATCTATTGTGCATCCCCGCACTCTGTTTACCAGTTAGGCAATATAGTGGTTCAATGAACTTATAATGATTATAATGATCGATTCATTAGATTGATAATTTGCAAAAATTATTTCAAATTCATTCATTTTGCAGGCAGTTGAATCAATGGCCCAAGTACCTCAATGGCATTGCATGAGATACAGAAAATTCGAGTTGGTCAGGAGGTGTAGAAGTTATAAGAACCAAAGGAGACTATGAATATATTCTTTCTGTACCTATATGATTGTAAATTATTGTATTTAAATTTTTTATATTTTATAGAAACTATGAGTTGAATTAAAAGCTAGTATATTTAACTTTATTTATTTGATTCCTCTTTGTTTTGATATTTTGGAAGTATGCCTGTATGTACAATAGTTTTTGAAGAAATTTCCTCACAAAAACTGTTTTTCTCAATCAATATGAATTAGCACGACTCTCCCTTGTTTGTTGTTAATGGTTGGTTAACGGTGAAACTAATGGTTAATGGCTTTACCATATCCTATTACCTATTACATTCGCATGGTTCTCCACTAAATACGATTTTTTTTTAATATTGAAGATGAAAGGAACACTAACACTTTTTTAATTTTGAATGACCTACAGCCCATCATAATTATGTTTTCAATGAATCACATCAATCATATGTGACATGAAAAACTGTACTCGTGTACGATCCAAATTCCATTCCTATACAAACATCATGATTAAGGTCGCCGTTCAGAGCGAGTAGGAAAGCTCCTCCGATAGAGGCGCCACCTTGCATTTTATGAAATATCTCCATATAGAACATCTCTATAAGTTCTATGAATATCTCTCTAATTATGAATGAAATGTACAATGGCGCTGTCTATCCGAAAATCGCTGAACTTTGAAATTAGTGAATATGTGGGTAAAGCAGGAACTTTCTCCCGCCATATATTTGAATTTGGCCATTCTCTGCCAATTCCGTATTTCAAGTTGTTTTTCTGAATGAAATTTTCTGTAGATTCACTTTTAATCGGAAGTTGAACTATTTTCATGGGTCTTTCGTTGGAAATAAAACAGAAGCATGAGTTGGCTCATTTTCTTCTATTTTTGAAAGAAAAAAAATGAACTGTTGAAATGAATAAATCTCAATCATTTCATTAAGAACTCCAATCCTTTCTGAGTTTACCCACAAAATTTCAGTTTTCAAAGTGAAACCATTTTCAAATGCAACTTGAAATAAAAACACACTACATTGAACGCCCACCTTAAAATCTGATGACATTTTCATTTCTCACCATATTTCCATAGCGAGGAACTATGTGTGGGAGCCCGGTTTTCATACCATTTTATTTTACTTGAGTCATTACATATAAATATTGTGCATAATTTTTGCCTTTCATGTTACAAAAAGGAAAAATTATAAAATGAGACGAATATACGATTCCAAATTCTTTCTAGACACAATAAATTGAAATTATTGAGATGAGTAAAGTTGAATAATAACAGGGTTGAGGATCTAGAAGACATTATATCATATTACAATTATCATTGAAATATTTTTAATCTTACAAAATAAATCTACGGTTTCTGGAAATCTCTGGCAAATTCCAGAAGCGGTATATTGAGTTCCCTGCCAGCATTCTTCGATATTATGTAATCTGCGTGAGTCCATTTCTCATTTTTCATGAGTAATTTTCGCACACATTTCTTAACAGTTCGACAGAGTTTTTCCACATCCTGCAATGAAAAATGGTTTATGCGTACAGCTACCTTCACTCTTCAATAACAGGAAATAAAAGGAATCAGTTTTTTCTATTGCATTACTATATCAAATTAATGCCAAGAGAAATAATTCTGGCAGAGTATCATTAGGACCGTCATTTTATAACAAAAAAGTAATCTCTTGAGGAACTTCTACATTGGGTTTATTTTTAACCTTAGGCTCAGTCACTCAAGAGATATGCTCATTATTCGTTTATTTTATATCTGAACATTGAAAGAATACGAAAAGAATAATTTGTTATCTCCAAAACGAAATTTCGCAGATGAATTGTGTGGCATGTACACTGTGCAGAACACAGTGCAGAAATATAAGAAAAATACGTTGAATCTCTCGGAGAACTGAATTTTCATATATAATACAACGAGAGATGAAATTTTACCGGCAAAATTTCTCGATTGTAACATGAAAGTTTGTTGCTGAGGCAATTTCCCAAATGACATTTGTGATTTTGAAAAAATGTCATGAGTGAATTGCCGAAACGCAACAAACTTGAATATTACAAGAGAGAAATTTTACCTGATTAAATTTCATCTCGAGTGATATTCGACATGACTATTTCACGAGAAAATATGGTAATATGTTCACAATTGACACGTACTGCGCTATTTGACGAATAAGTATTCATCATAGATCAACTAAACGTTGTTTGTTTTCTTTATGGTATTCAGGTATCCCCTCCCGAAGCTATCTATGAATTTGAGAAAGGCCAAAGGTCGAAAATTTTGTCGCTGAAAAACGAACTTGTTGGTTTTGCCCGTTTCCATGTTTTATCGATGAGAAACGAGTGTTGCCAAGGAAACTTCCTCACTAAAAATGGAATGAGAGAAATAGTCATAATACCTATATAATACCACAAGAGATGAAATTTTGCCGGCAAAATTTCTCGATTGTAACATGAAAGTTTGTTGCTGAGGCAATTTCGCGAACGATATTTGTATCAAAATCACGAGCCGTCAGGAGAGTGATTTTGGAAAAATGTCATGAGCGAAATTGCCGAGAAGCAACAAACTTGAATATTACAAGAAAGAAATTTTACCTGCTTAAATTTCATCTCGAGTGGTATTCGACATGACTATTTCACGAGAAAATATGGTAATATGTTCACAATTGACACGTACTGCGCTATGTAACGAATAAGTATTCATCATAGACTAACTGAACGTTGTTTGTTTTTTCTATGGTAGGTACTCATTTTCGAAGCTATCAATTGCAAGGCACACACGAAAGGGAAATCTGTAAGATCTGATCGGCAGTCCAGATCTGTAACAGATCTGGACTGCGGATCAGATCTTACAGATTTCCCTTTCGTGTGTGCCTTGCTTATGAATTTGAGAAACGTCAAAAATTTTGTCGCTGAAAAACCAACTTGTTGGTTTTGCCGATGTGAATGTTTTATCGATGAGAAACGAGTGTTGCTAAGGAAACTTCCTCACTAAAAATGGAATGAGTGGAATAGTCACTGAAAAACACATAGGTACCTAAGTGTTTCGCAATTCGTTTTGCGGGGTACCTAGTTCTGAAAGCATGTCAAGTGTTACCTTGAAATTTGTGAAATAATCACCCAAACTATAGTAAATAGCTATCGGAACACTGATGTTTTCGATGGCGTAATCTGATGGTATCACTTTACCATAGACTTCCAAATTTCCTTCTGTTCCATAGTCCCACGCCCTCAAATGACCTGCCAACAAGAAAAAAATGGAGTAATTATTATTATTATTTCTTGTTGATATCCTCGAATAATGAGGAATGAAATTTTCAGCTACTTTTTCGGGATCTTTCAACTAGAAGGTATGAAGAAAACATTCTGCGCTTGACATTCTTTCATGTCAATTACACTACTGGATCTAGGCAGTACCCTGTGAGCTAAATTTGTCACATTTGAATGAAAAGTCTTATTTATCAACTAGATAAACAAAAACTAATGTCGGTCCCATCGTTTTAGTGTGATAGTGTGTTTTTTGTGAATGTGCGTTTTTGAAAAGTGGCTGTAACTTCTTCGTTCCTGTGAAAAAAATGAAATGTAATTCTGACACTAGAGATTTTCGTATATTTCAGTAGAGCTTGAGGGTACCTTTTCAAGAATTCACCAAATCCAAATCTCACAATCACCATTAACTTCAAGAAACCACATCAATGATAATACACGACGAATCTTGTAATCTCTAATTTTCGAAGATGATTTCAGGATAATACCAAGTATTTATACCTACCTAACTTGTCAAATATGAAATACAATATATAATGTGAATCTAACAATATTTCCTAAGATTCAGTATGAACGATGAAATTTTATTCCAAATATTTTACACCCCATCCGACACTTATCTGCCAGCAGAATTTTCTTTATAAATATCTGATTACATTTAAGGTTCTTGGAAATACTACAGTGACTTTATACAAGACAGTGACGACAAGGAGCTGAAATCCGCCATTAAGAGGCTAATGTCAGATTATTGGAGGTTAAAATTCAAAGATTATAGAGTACATCTTTGATACTAACCATAGACAATTCTCATTTTCTCTATGATACTAACTTAAAAAGTTATAATTTCTATAGTTCTGTGCACAGAACACTAATTCTTCTGTTCTGTTCTGTGCTTCCAAACACAATTAGCCTCTTAATGGCGGAATTCACCACGTAAAATCCAACTACCAATAGAAATTGAGACATGAGCGTGTCGCCACTGTCTTGTATAAAGTCACTGTAGGAAATACAACTGACACCATTGAATTCTATGAAAATTGGTTCGAGAAGAAAAAAGTAATAGCAATTTTTCCAAAATGCACATTAAAAAAGCACCCTATAACTCGAACAAAGATATGCTGTTTTCACATGAAAATCAACTAGATACCAGCCTGTAGATATCGACATTAGTTATCTGCATTTATTATTAATTTTTATTGTCCCTTCAAAGACAAGGGAGTATACAATTTAAGATGAATTGGACAGCTTTGTCTGCATTAAGGATTTTATTGAGGTTTGTTGTTTGAAAAAGTCGAATCAATATAAGATTATTTCGTTTCATTTGAGTTTTGACACCCTGTATATAATTTTCTGCAATTCCGGCAGATTAACCTACCGGATAATATAGTTTGTCCGAAATGAAGAAGTTGCTTGCTTGACATGTGGTGAATGTATTTCGCCAATCTGGCTACAGATTCCTGAAAAAAGTTCGATACATTATAAATACAAAAAATGTAGAAATTGTGATATTGTGAAAATTTATTTGCTCATAAAAAAATTCATCATCAAAACGGCTAAAACATCAGTATACAGGGTGTTTCACCATGGACAAACATATATACCCGTGTAGATGACGCCTAGAAAGTCATTTTTGCCTTATGACATATACCTCGTTTTCGACGCATAAGCGAGATACAGGGTGTTTAATGTCAACTTTGAGCAATATTCTGTGAACTGCGGTAAGTTATGCGTGATATTTGGACTAACGCTTTCTGGTCGCATCTAAGTATTTTTTAGGGCTCAATTGAATTGTGGTGTAGAATTTTAAAAATAAAACTCAAAATGACGGAAACCTGCAAAGTTGGAATTTTTTTTCTCGGTTGCCAATTTGAAAAGCAATATCTCAACGTACTCGGTTTTCTAAGATTTTCCGTGAAAATAATTTTCCAAAATTCGAACTCAACTTTTTATTTACATGTCTTCAGTGAAACCTTGCCCTAAAATGGATATTTTCTGAGTTATTCACAAAAAACTGTTTTTCGTCTTGAATTTTCAGCTATTTCTTTTCCCTTCACGCCAAAAAGATGAAATTTTCAGGAACTGTCATTTGAACCATGCTGTAGATTTTTCACCCCTTCTTGAAACCGACTTCAAGTTACTATTAGGAGAACCATGGCAAACTCTCGCAGTTATAACTAGAGAAGATGCTCAAAGTTTTGACCGTTAATTTCTAGACATTTATTTATACGTCTCAGGAATGCTTCGTGCGTTGCTCTTCTTATTTCATCGGGAGGAAGAGATCTGCAAAAGTGTTTAAAAACCAAATTGAGTTTCAAAACTATGAATCTAAAAATCTAAACAAACCTGAACGCATTTCTGACTCGTTCTATGCGATCCTCTTCATCAGTCAGGGGAGTTGAGTAGACAATATTTTTTATCCCAAACATAATAGTCTAAAGGAGTTAAATCGGGAGAACGTGGTGGCCAAAGATGTGGACCATTGTTCGCCAACCATCGATCTTCAAATAGCCTGTAGAGGATATTTGACACATTGAGTGCGCCATCTTGTTGATACCATAAGTCATTATGGTTCTGTACTAGCGGCTCAATTATTTGAGTCAATATGTCAGAATATCTATCTCCTAAGGGAGAACATTCTTTAAATAATGCAAACATGTGTAGTGTTCTATCTTACCAGTTAAAGTCCCATCATAAATGTGAACATCGAGAATTGCATTATTTTTGATGGCGCAAAAAACATTGAAACTCCAGGTCTCTTGAAAGTTCCATTGTCTGAAGTGGTGGTTGTTCTCTTCATCCCAATAATGACTGTTATGCCTATTGAAAGAACCATTCTTTGTGAATTTAGATTCATCTGTCCAAATTATACAGTCCAAAAAGTTTTCATTCTCTTGAAATCGAATCATCATAGCTTCGCAAAACTCTGTTCTCCTGACGAAATCAGTTTCCTTCAAATGCTGTACCCTATTGAATTTATATGGGTGCATTTTATGTTTTTTTAATATTCTCCAAACACTCGATTGAGATAATCCCAGATCAATCTCGGCATCTTTGAGAGAATTTTGAGGATTCACACGAAAATATGCAAGAACTGTAATTTCGTTTTTCTCATCTTCTACTACACTTTTTTCTCTGTGTATAGTTTTCTTAACGAAAGATCCGACATTTCTCAAGTTTGTCATGGTTCTGTTAATGGTATCTCTCGTTGGTCTGGGTCGGTCAGGAAACCTCTCAATGAGCAGTCGAATCGTTCTATCTACAACTTTATTACATTCTCCATGAAGTAGAATGAGATTTAAATAACCTTCATCGGTAAAATTAGGCATAGTGATCGATTTTATAACTTAATACGAATTATCACCAAATTAATAGTAAACACAAAATGCTACTGAATAAAGAGGAATTTGGCAGATGTAATTAATGATATCTATCATTAAAAAAAAAGAATGTAAAACATGGTAAGTTTTTGCATATGGTTCATAAGGAATTATTTATTTATCACTGGAGAGAAAACCGATGGCCGATTAGTTGAAATAAAGAGGTTTCCGATACAAATTCGAATCCAAATTCGCCATCTATTTAGGAACAACCTGTAACTTTTTTCTCTTGCATATTAGGGTAGTAAAATCTAAAACATGGTTTCAGTAACAGTTCCTGAAAATTTCATCTTTTTGGCGTGAAGGGAAAAGAAATAGCTGAAAATTCAAGGCGAAAAACAGTTTTTTGTGAATAACTCAGAAAATATCCACTTTAGGGCAAGGGTGTGATGCATACACTCACATTATTTTTTAACGTAGATTCAATATCTGCCATAAAAAAATGGGGTTCTAATTTGAAAAAATTGATTTTTCACGATTTTGTCATCCCTAACTTTGAAAGCGATTTTTTCACCCCCTGTATCATGAATCGCGATTTCGATTTTTAAAGTGGATACATCAATCTTACATCTTGAAAAATCCCAAAAATGAAAATTTTCCATCCAAAAACCTCGAAGTTATTCTTGTTTCAGCGGAGCTCTATTTTCGATTTTTTTTTTCGAATTTTCCCGCTCAGAGAGAATTTTCCAACCAAAACTGAAAAATGTTACATCAAAATAATTTGAAATTTTCTAAGGAATCTATTTCTGCAATAAAAAATGGTGTTCTGATTTGAAAAACGGAAGTTGACGTCATTTCCGGAAAAACCGAAGGTGCTCATGCTTTGAAAATATTTTAGATTTCATCAGCATCGTGAAATACTTATAAGTGCTGAATTTTATGAAAATACGTTCAGTAGTTTCCCGTATAAATATGGGTGAGGTTCCTCGTGAAAGACCCTGTATGTACAGGGTGACCACGGGAAGTATTTACATTTTGAAAACAGCAAAACGGTGTTAATTTTTTAAACAAAAAATTTATTTACTTTTCTGACATGTTCGTTAGGATATGCCATTTAATTTAACTTGCAAAAATAATGTCGGGAAGGTGACGGCCGTCTTTTCTGATGCAGTTTTCAATTCTGTTGAGGAAGCCCTGCCATACTAGCTGTAGTGTCTCCTCGTTGGGGGTAGTCAGTTTCTTTTAACTCCTAAACACACACAATCTTGTAAGGATGAAACTTGAGGTCTAGTTTCAAAGTTTTTCGGACCGACTCACGTCCCATGTGTAATGAAGGCGCGTGCCGTCGAGCTGAACGACCAGGACTCGTAATCATTGCTGTTCTCACTCTTTCAATGTTCAATGTCCAGAGTCCTCACTGTTCGTGTAGCGCCTGGTGGTTTTTTCGCCATAATGTTGTCTGTGGTCCGAAAACTTGTAACCCATTTCATAATCGTTGGTCGGGTAGGTACAGCATCATGCCGTCCTACGTTAAAATGAATGCGAAAATCACGCTGAGCCGCTACCACTGAATCATTGTTTCTTACATAAGAATCGTACGTCTACGGCTCCATTGTGACTGGAATACCTAAATGGCCACTGCTAAGGAGGTAAATGACCGCCCGCCCAACCCCCCCTAATTTGCCAAGGCCGAGTACAGTCGCATCAAAAATGTAAATACTTCCCGTGGTCACCCTGTATGTACCTATGTGTCGTCATCAAGTTTCAGTCAAGTTTGACTTAAATCATTCAATGATATAGAAGAAAAAATCGTTCAATAACTATCAAAAATACCCTCTAATTTTATTGTACTGCACAACTGAAGTACTGAAGAGTTGTGCAGTTTTACTGAAGGAAGGGTTAGAAAAACCTTAGACAAACCTTCGTCTGACTGAGGGAAAAACATTGAACATTGCAATTATATTGAATGCTCGGACAAGCGGAAACGGCGAAGTGATCCAGATCACTAAAAATGATATCGTTGTGACTCGTGACAACAACTTGAACCAAAAGAAAACTATATATTCAGTTAGTGGTTAGTGAATAAAATTTACTTACAATGGTAACTTCACCAGAATCACCTACAAATATTTTATACAAAGCGAAGCAAAGCCTTCTTGTTAGAATGTTTCTGCAGATGAATGCCCCTGCATGGCCTAATTTCAGTATCTTCGGAGGAAATCTTTGGATATTCAGGATGTTGTAGAAATACTAAAAAAATTCTTACACGTTATGTTTTGTTTCTGAAATGTGTATTCCAGTAATGTTGAAATTATTGGCGATTCAAAAAATTTTTTCACTTCTTTGATTTGACCGACACCTTTATAGATAATACTGAACAAGTATCAAGTGACTCGAAATGTACTATACAGAGTGGCCACTTTTTTAATGGTATTGTATTGGTAACTTTCAAACCATAAGTGTAAGAAGGTCGGTCAAATGGAGAAAAAGTTGCATTCATAGAAGCATTGTCAAGCAGTTTAAACAAATCGAGATTATCAGGGCCGGTTATTGAGATATCATAAGAAAAGTAAATTCTGTCATTTTGATCTTTCTTTTTTCCCACTTTATTTCAAATGTTATCAAAAAATGTTACAGGAACTTTTTATTTGACATTGAATTATCCCCAAATTGACATAATTAGATTTCGTATCCAACGTTTCGTACTCTCTGGGCCACCCTCAACCTCATTTTTTTCATTACGGACCTGCCTATTTTATGACACTTTTCGAAATAACTTTTAACGCTGAATTCTACGATATTTCGTACAATGTCATTTCTTGTTATGTTTTTTTATACACGGCCTACTATTTGAAAATAATACATTCAATAAACCTAGAGTTGAGTGTATGTAAAAAAACAAGTATATCAACGATTAACGATATCAATGTTCTTATCGAAATGTATTGCATGTTGTTAATTAAACTGAAGGTCAATGTAATAGAGATCCGACCCAAAGAAATTTGGATAAGGGTCAAAATCACCTGAAAATCAACTTTGAATAACATTGTATGATATATCGTTGATTTCAGCGTTTAAAGTTATTTTAAAAAGTGTCATAAAATATGCAGGTCCGTATTGAAAAAAGAAAAATCAAAATGACAGAATTTACTTTTCTTATGAAATCTCAATAACCGGCCCTGATAATCTCGATTTGTTTGAACTGCTTGACAATGCTTCTATAAATGCAACTTTTTCTTCATTTGACCGACCTTCTAACTCTTATGGTTTAAAAGTTACCAATACAATCCCATTAAAAAAGTGGCCACTCTGTATACAATCTGTTGCTGTATTTTCTGCATTGCCAACGCTCATTGCAATTAAAAAAACTCAAATAAAACTGTTTAGGATTTGTCCGAATGAGACCATCAGCTTTGTACATTATCAGAATAATTCGAAAAAAATTATACAGGGAGTTCAGTAGAATTAGAAATGAAAACATTCTCTACAAGGAAATGGCTTTCCAAAATATCATCAGATTTGGTACATCTTTTGTTTTCCAAGTGCTCTAAAATCAATCAGAAAATGATGAATATGAAAGTTTACATCACTATGATGGCAAAAATTTCCGATATATCATACAAATTGCATAACATCTCGTCAACAATGGCGTATACAGGGGGAGAAGGCAAGGGTGCCATGGCCTGTCGTAGGTAATAAGAAATTCTACTTTCGGGGCTATTCACTAAGCAAAGTTGTTATGGGTAGCAACTGTTAATCGTCGTTATCCCATGCTTATCACATATGGGATAACGACGATTTACAGTTGCTATCCATAACAACTTTGCTTAGTGAATAGCCCCGATTATCTCTCTAATGGGACACCCTCAGATCTTGTTATTGTTTCTTCAAAGGAAAAACCGAATTTGTGAAAAATCCCCCGAACTTTCATATTATAGGTACCTCAGAACTTACCGTCAATTCGTTAGTCCTCATAGCTATTGGATGTAACCACCAATTTTGTAAATTCTCATAATATCCACTGGGACCTATAAGAGACGCCAGTGAAATTTTTTTCTGATATTCTGGGTTCATGGTAGTCGTTATCAAGAATATTCGTCCACCTTGGGAAAATCCAACAAACTGTAAATCATCATCTCCTGTTGTTTTCAGGATATAGTCAATTTGACAAGGTAAATCGTATAAGCCCATTTCATGAAGACTGAAAGTGGTTTGTGAAATAATAAATAAAATGATATTTCATTTCTTAAATTTAATTGATATTAACACTGCCATATTTTGTGAAAATTTAATCGCTCGAAGAATTTATTGGATCCAACATTTTTGGTCCGATTCCTCTAAACGTCTTCACAGGAGATCGGTTAAGGCTCATGCTCAAAGCACTGGCGGATCCAGACAGTTTTTCAGGGAGGGGGGGGGTGGCATGAATTTTTTCAGGAGGGCCATGAATAGATATAAATTTTTCACCCGCGTTATAGGACTAGGTACTCATAATGCCCAACAAATCCAAAATTTCAATAACGTAACTTCTACCGAGTGACTGCGAAAAAATTCAATTAAACCGATTATTTGGGAGTGCCCTGTGCATGGGCTTCCCCTGGGGGTGCAGCTGCTCCCCATTGAGCTTGAAAATCTTTTAAAAACTCATGAAATAATATAATAGCATAATATACGAAGATCAGTTCATTATTTCTATTCTGATTCCCCCTGCCCCCCTCCTGCGAGCGCCCATGGGGGAAGCCCTTGGCCCTGTGTACCTGTAGAATACTGACTCCGTATTAGTAGATTGCATATGAGACGAGACAGATACTTATCTTTACTGAATACCTTATAAAGAGTGTTCATAAAAATATGGAAATAGGTATACCCTTTTACTCTGTATTACCATTGAGTTTAAATATACATAGAGACACAACGCAGTTCAACGATTTGATGCATACATTTTTGGCAGTTTCCTTGCCAATTTGCCAACTCTAGTGGCAGCACATAGTAGCTACTAAAGGAACTATAATCTGCCGATCCATTTTGTCACTATTGAATTACAGAAATCTGTGGGATATTCATTTTCCTCTAGTTCTATGAATCGTAGGCAGAGTCGGATTATGGTCTAAGGTCGGATTCATCCAAATTCTATATCTTCGTTACAAACGGTATGAACCAATAATGATGAATTATTAGCCATGAATTTCTCCAAAGGAGTGTTCTCAGGTAGGAAATGAGGGGTGAAAATGTACTATAAATAGTCTAGTCCAGTGGTCGGCAACCTGCGGCTCGCGAACCACTTGCGCCATGCGGCTCTTTAGTCTTTGGAGGTGAAGCTGCGGATCTTCAAGTCCATTCGCCAGTATTATTTATTTGATCATCATCTTATAATGCCATGTTCAGGTTGTACAATTGGAGGTACAAACATATTTCGAGAGAAGAAGTCCCATAAATATGGGATCACAAACGTTTCGTATTGAGATACATGGAATTGAAATTTGAATTTTCTTCAAGTTTTTTTCTCCTAGAAGGTATCTGCATTTCACAAGATATTCAACTGAAATTTGGCATGAATATTACCATTTAGAATTTACACCATGTGACATGCCAATTTCGAATGCAAATCTACAGCCTGATATTTTTTCTGGAACACTATCCTGTTTTCGTCCAGAACTTTTTTTGTGTGAGACACTGCAATTTTGAAATTGGAAAAAGAAGCTTTGTTGTTAGACTAAACTTGATGGTCTCTTATAGTTTTATCGTATCTGCTATCGATTTAGAGAAAAACGATTCTCTCGAAAACCTGACATTAGTCAGAGCCTGCCAGATCCCCAGACTTGAATAGTTCTGATTATACTAACTGGATTTTTATGATAATATTGATTTTTCTGAGGAATCGACCAGGTTTTCGAAATCGGTAAAACTACAAGAGACCATAAAGTTTAGTATAACAGCCGAGCTTCTTTCCACTATTTATCGAAATAACAGTGACTCCAGAAAGAAAGATTTCGAAGGAAACCAGGGGATAGTATCCCAGAAAAAAATATCACCCGGTAGGTTTGCAATCGAAATTGGCATATCACAGGCAGATTCTATGAGGAAAAAACACCCTGTATTTCGAAAACAAAATTTAATGTTTTCGGACACATTTTTATGAGACTTTTTCACTTAAAATTATTCATGTAATCTCCCCTCTTCATTTTAACCTCCAATTGAGAAGCACTCTGTGTTTGACAATACTGTTTATTGGCGAGAGAAAAATTTGTGGCTCTTGAAAAAAAATTTGGAAATTTTATAAATTTTTGACTCTTCCGACTCAAAAGGTTTTGGATTTGCCCACATCACTTTTACATACACATATACAGTTAATTTGTTCATTCCGTTTTCATTGTAGCCTGAGACGAATTATGACTCGAAAACGTCGCTTTAGAGTCCAAAGAGTTTCATTCAGTTCCTTATTTTTCATACATCAGTATTTTATATTCATGAAAGATCAAAAATAATTTTCGTTTAATTGCATCCAAAAAATCAGGTGATGAAATACTGAACATCCAATATTTCTTACGCCGGTCCTGATCGTCATCGCATTCGGCTTCGGAAATAGTGCTTCATAGTTCAGCTACTTACCGCCAGATGCGGGAGTAACATATTTCGCTTCTCTGAAACACACTTATCCATCTATGAACCGGTGAAGGAACAACACTAAATTCAGCTTCAAATCGTTGAACCAGGATGTGTCTCTATGTATATTTAAACTCAATGGTATTACTCAATTAGGTCTTTTGTTGAGCATTTTGAAATTTGGTATACGTAAGTAAGAATTTTTGTGTTTTAGAATGTGTCTTAGACGATAGAGGTATTTGCTCTTTTCGCAAAACTTAGAACTTTGAACAGCATCTTCGTAAACTTTGGAGCTCTCGATGCGATTCAGTCGCCTTTTTCTTCGAATGATAATCAACACTTTCCGCAAATGACGCTCATTTGGCACAAAATCAGACATATTCACACACCCAATAGAAATCACTAATGTGTTAAAACAGCTGGTTTACCTTATGTCTGCGCTCGGTTCATGTCGTTTTAGATACCTATGTCAAAATGGACCAGCAGTACCAGCACTTACTGCAGGAGCCATCGTTTGACAAACAGTGGGAACCTAATAAATTTACCTGAAATTCCAAAAAGCCTTGCTTGAAGGATCCAGATTGATATGCCTTTCTCCGCTGTTTGATCCCCTGACATTACCCAACCATACATCGAAACCCTCATCTGCCAAGAATAAAGCCAAACTCCCATTGACTTGATCATTGATCAAAAACTGGTCTGAGTGTCCGGTTAAACCATGCATTAATAGAATAGGTTTTCTTTTAGCCATTTTGATATTTTTTCCGAAAGGTATTCGGTATATGTTGAGTATGTAGCCATCCTTAGTAGTAACTTCATGATTTTCGGCTGGATAGCCTCGTTCTCGAATTAAATTGGGCTAAAATTAAACATTGAATAGTATATTTGTACCTATCTACGATCTATCTGTTTTAGCAGACACAAAAATATCACATTTGAACCTAGAGCCTCCTAGAGGTACTGTTTCGTTGCTAGGTTAGTTTACCAAGGTTTTTCCAGTTTTATTTTTGTACCTTGATTGTTTTACCAGGATAATGATTTTCTTCTAAAGCTTCTGTTTGGTGCATGCTGGTTATCCACCTAAATGTCGATGATTAACTGTTGTGACTTCACAACCGATGTAAGGGGGTATGTATACTTAACTATGAGCACCCTATGTTAATCTTGATGATTACTGCGATAAGTTGTTATCAGTACTTGATAACAACTACGAAGAGGATGAGGAAGTGGTGAAATGTAAACGCACTCTCAACAAACAATAAACTGTATTTTTCTTGTTACCTCAACTTAGGTAACAAGCACGAAACGATATTATACCTACAAGTATGAACTCTACCTTCTATATGCAAAAGTATAGCAAGGGATCAAAGTGTTGTTGTGAATTACAAAAAATAACTAATTACTTATTGGCAAGTGGTAATTGACCGACGATTATAAACTCTACTGACGATTATAAACTCAACCTTCTATATGAAAATGTATAGCAAGGAGGAATTATGAAATGTACCTTCTATATAAAAATAAAGGTATAGCAAGGTAGCAAGGTGTTGTTGTTATTAATTTTAAAACTTTACTGACTGCTTGTCTCTGTAACATAGGGTTTTAAAAACAAGCACGAAATTAAGAGAGGTTCATTTCCTCTGAATAAAAGTGGGAAAGATCAACAATTGATTAGGGGTCAGAATCGAACAACGCCTCGCTAAGCAAACAAAGTGCTCTCATTTGGCATTTTTGACTATAGTGGGAAAAACAACCCATTTCTTGAATCTACAGACCATTGAGAGAAACCTTGGACGACTTGATATTCGATCCTGACATGTATTTCCCAGATGTTACTTGAACTGCAATAAATGTCACCAAATATTTAATTTTATGATCCTTTACTGAGAACTGAATGAAAGTTGAAGAGATGGTTATTCAGGGCTATTCACTAAGTGAAGTGGTTTTCAAAGTTGCTAACGATAGCAATTCTGATAACAACTTTTGATAAACACTTTCAGTATTCTCTAATAAACAGTTGGCAACTGTTGCTATCATAACAACCTTCCGTGAAAAAAGACGTGGCAGCACCGCAGAATAGTTGGTATGTCCTAGTCATAGATCTGAAAATATGTACTATAATAGTATGTCTTTGGTGCGGATATTCGGAAAATAGGTATAAGTATAGCCTCTAAATGTTTAATGTTTCGGCTTTCGGCACTGCACTAAACAATCAGGATTGAGTTATATTTTTTTAACGTGTTGATTTTATTACTTGAATATATACCTAAGCAGAGTTAGCAATAAAACTTACAAATTTCCAATAGCATTTCATTTTGTGAATTTGAAAACTAATAAGAATATTTGAAAAATAAGATTACATTTGTTACTATGTCGAATAAAATGATTTCTTATTATGATGTATGACATGTACAGGAGATAGCCATGTACTCCTGAAAGCCATATATTATATTGTTTTACCTTCAGAAGGTTTTTGCTCCATATTTTCTCTGATAAAGGACATTTGCCATATAGCGATCATGACTTGACCCTGGGTAACGAGTATTTATTGAAGTTATACTTACACCCCTTTCAGTTATAATAAACAGCTCCAGGGTGAATTTCATTTTTCTCTGGAGGATTAATGTTTGCAATGTGAGTAATATCTATGCATCATACAACAGCACCACACATACCTTTGTATTAATTCCTGAATTATTAAAAAATCCATCTGCACGAGAAATGCCATTTTTATAGATTTAAAATATTTAATTGTTCACACAAATACAGAAAAACATTCCAAAACAGTGCCCAACGCACGTGGTTTTCGTTAACAACACCTCCAAAGCTGTTGCCAGTTAACCACTTCTCATAGCCACTGGTTGTTATACATAGCAACTTTTCTAGCAACTTACACAAATAGTGAATACCAATTTCGTGCTTAGCAACTGACTGTGAAGAACGACGATTTATAGTTGCTATCCATAACAACTTCAACTTCGCTTAGTGAATAGCCCTGATTGTCTCTAAAAAAAACTCAAAAACCCAAATTCTTGGATTGAGAAATCTTCAATAGGGGACCATAACTTACCCGAAAAAGCATATTTTTAAACAAAGAACGAGAATTGTAACTGAAGGCATATGGAACAATATTGCAGTTCGGGGGTTCGATCCCATATGGTTAGAATCAATTTATACAACATTTTTAAAGGGGACAGCTCAATTCTTGTGAACGAAGGAGATTGAATTTATGTTATACAGATGTTGCGCGAAGTGAAACGCAACAGGTACCATTCATCATTGAAATTGCTCACGTAGAGAACTTATTTTTTTTGTCGATATGACAGGTCTTCTATGATTTCTTCGGGAAAACTAAAATAAATCACAATGACAAAATTTTAATATCATCGTTATTTCGTTAAATTTTCTCAATTCAAATAAACTATTTCCTTAATATCAATGTATACATCGGACTTACCACAGAAAACGATTCAACATCATTTCCTTCAAATAAATCCCACAACAAAAGCACTGAAGATAAGCAGAAAACCATGAAAAATTTTTCGTCTGTTTTCATTCTCCTTTTTTGAAAACCGACAACAACCTGACAGATTTCTGTATAGAATTACCGAACGAAAAGTGTGACTGGTTCTCAAAGCTGATTAATTTACGATAGAACCTTGATGAAGACCCGAATTCTGTTTTAATTCGGTTGTAAAATTTTTTTTTAGAATTTGAAAATCACAGGGTAATTACATAATTTCGGTGAAGGCGTAAAATGGATGCATTAAAAATGCACTTTTGAAGTATTCTCTAATGGAACTAATTAGATTTTTTTGAATAGGAACTTCAAAGGAAGTCGTTAAGTTTTTGGGTGTGCACGTGGATGATAAGTTGAGATGATGTCATCAAGTAGACATGTTTGTAAGAAGCTTAGCTCAGCTTTCTATGCTATCAGCCGTATAAATAATAATAATAATAAATAAAATCAAAGTAAATTTGAGACACTTTCCAGTTATCATAGTTATTCCACCAGAAGTTCTGATACTCTCACTATTCCATTGCACAGAACCTCTAAATTCAAATCATCTATATTATATATGTAGTGGTCAGTGGAATAAAACTTTTCAATCATTTACCTAGGAGGAGCGTAGAATATGCTCCTAGCATTTACCATCTGTGGTGCGGGCAATGGAGGGGCGAGGGTTCAGAATGACAGCGAAAGCTTTGTTGATGAAAAAGGCTTATTATAGTATTGATGAATATTTTGGAGATACAAACATTCTTGTGTAAGTTGCTCTCTGTAACGCTGACTTGTCCTATATACATTTTCATGTCTAACTGGAATCTGATGGATTAATAAATTTATTATTATTATTCTTCTTCATCGGTCTCTCGTTCTCAGCTTGAGCTGGTATTAAAAACATTTCAATTCCCATACTAGTTCAGGAATTTCCGCACGATGTGACAGGTTTGCAAAACCCCAGCCTGCTGTGCATATCCCGCGATCCTCTGGGATAATTTCTATCGAATGATTCCCTTCTGTCAGCTGAAGTTCCGGATGCCTCCCGGTGATCTCGTTATAGAGGGAGTATCTCCATCCAGGAAGTGGTTTGTCCTCGCGATTGTTCACGTAATAAAAAGCTCGCAGTACTTCAATATTCATTTCGCGGCTCCACTTGATACTTGCGTTGCGAGCTCCCCTGTGGGCAGTCCTCCCCACGGTGGTCGAGCCAGCAGGTGGAGTGGCATTTCGATCTTCTGCCATGATATCGGTTTCCACTTCTCGTTGCTGGCTTAATATTTTCTCAATTTTCATGGGTTTGCCACCATTTACCCTTGGTGGCCCAGGTAACTCGCCAACTCGGGCCGTGGGGACGTCACCCCCCATGTGGCGTGGCAGAAACCAAACCACATCCGTGCGGTATTATTATTATCCTTCATCATCCGTCTCCCGGTCTCAGCTTGAGCTGGTATTTCTTCTATAAACCTGTGAAAAAACATTTCAGTTCCTCCCACTAGTTCAGGAATTCCCGCACGATGTGACAGGTTTGCGAAGCTACAGCCTGTTGTGCATATCCCGCGATCCTCTGGGATAATTCGATCTTTTGAAGATTTCTCTTGAATGATTTTGACATGACTCCCTCAGGCGAAATCACCAATGGTATAATAGTGACTTTCGACGATTGCCACATATTCTTCAGTTTTATTGTTTATTTTGTTGTTTTTGGGATACCCTGTATAGGAGATTATAAAAACATCAAGCTTACAAGAAAATAGACATCTATGGTTTCTTCGAAGTTGCCTTGATAAATAGGCAGAGCTTAAACAAACAAGAAAAACAGTTAATCAAAAACCGAATATGTATCCATTACTCAGTTTTATCAATTGTATCATATGACCAACCTTGTAAAGATTATAATTTCTAGACTGTACAAAATTTCTTGACAGTAGAAATCGAAATAAACAAAAAAGTCAAAGCACAACTGGACAAGCTTTCACAAAGCAAAATGAATCTTGTAGGGAATAGGACTAATAGATGAATGGATGTCTGAGATAATAAGTTGAGAAAGAATTAACGGCATGCAGACAAATTTTTGAAATTCCGGAATAAGTTACACACCGATAGCTTGGGGCAGAGCAACCCGTCCGGCAAACAGCGAGACGAAGGTTCGATTCCTGCTCGGTGTGCAAAACTTTCTCTGGAATTTCAAAAATTTGGCTACATGTCAATAATTCTTTCTCTAAAACTAATTGATTTCAAACTTTATGAGAGTATGAAAAATCTCGTTTTTCTACAACCGGGCCTAACTAACTACTTTACCGCATTGTTTTCGATTCGGAACAAGGGCGTAGCCAGGGGGGGGGGGGTTTAAACCCTCCCCGAAATGTTTCAGAGTTATTTTTTGTTGCAGAATAAATCATTTTGCACTCAAACCAACTTATCTCGCCGAAACTCTAGTTAAAATGATCAATTCATATCAGCAATATAACTACAGGCAGTTAGTTAATACTGATGTCATCAGAGCATTTCACCAAATAAAAATTGTGCTTTCTGCTTTGCGGGTTTTGAGAAATAAGGCGGATGCTGAGTTTCAACTGCTTTATGACGAAACCAAGTGTTTACTAGAAGCAAACGGAGGTACATTACAGATGCCACGTATTGTCAGCAGGCAGAAGAACCGATCAAATGCTCCAGCCTTAGATACAACAACTTATTTTAAAATCAATTTCTTCATCCCATTTCTAGACCATACTATCCAACAATTAACTGATAGATTTTCTAAACACTGAAAATTAATATCAGCCTTATCTGGTCTGCTGCCCCAGAATTTATACAGCAAATATGAATCAGAAGACGCCATATCGATGTATTCTTCACGACTCCCAGAAAAAAATAAAAACGTAATTAAAGCAGAATTTGAAATATGGAAAATGTCAATGAACTCCACTTCAAAATCTGCATTAAAATGCTTAGCTGAGTGCAATCAAAATATGTATCCGAAGTCCGAACATCTACATCCTACTACAAATTTTAGCTACGATTCCAGCTTATCTACTGCTACTCCAGAAAGAAGTTTTTCCAGCTTGGGGAGAATTAAAGATTACCTGCGCAATTCTTCTTGTGAAACTAGATTGAATAGGTTGGCGCTTATGAATATTTATTATAGTGTGAAAATTGATGAAAATGAAGTGGTTGACCAATTCGCTAGAAAAAAACTATCGGCATCGACTGCTAGGGTCATTAGCCGAATAATAAAATATTGTTTGAGTTTTCTCACTGTTTCATTTTTAATAGCTATTTATATATTGTTGGCACTATTTTGGAATAAAACATTAAAAAACTCTATTTGGTTTCAATGAAAGCACACATCCACACTAATTTCATATTGATTCATCCTGTAAGCATTGTTTGGGAAATAAATATTGTTTTTTAAGTTTTTGTTTGAGTGAATAAAAATTAAATTCTGAAGTATATTTGGAAAATAGGTTTACCTAACCTGACCAGGAATATCTATATTGAATATTGTTTCAGAAGTAGGAAAAAGACTATTGAATTCTTAAAAACAACAAATACTTGCTACAGAAAGCGACCCTCACAATTCCTGGCACTTACAAAGTCAATTGCCAAAATTTCAAACCGATATTTTCATGATCATTGACTGTTTTTTCAACATTTAGCCATCGCTCCAGCTTCAGAACGCTAAGATACAGTTCGCTTTTCTCTCAAATTAAAACTGAGCTACCGGAATTAACAGAGAGGGTCCTACAAAATTCCGTTATCCAAGTTGTCGTTATTCCATTTAAATTTAAGGTCGCCGTTCAGAGCGCGTATAGGAAATCTCATCTGATAGAGGCGCCACCGTGCATTTTATGGAATATCTCCATAGAACTTACATTATCTCAATAACTTCTATGAATATCTCCCTAATTATGAATTAAATGTACCAATGGCGCTCTCTATCCGAAACTCGCTGAACTATGAAATTAGTGAAAATGTGGGTAAACCAGGAACTTTTTTCCGCTAACATTTGAATTTGGCCCGAGATTTGGCCATTCTCTGCCAATTCCGTATTTCGAGTTGTTTTTCTGAATGAAAATATCTGTAGATTCACTTTTAATCGGAAGTTGAACTATTTTCATGGGTCTTTCGAATGAAATAAAACAGAAGCATGAGTTGGCTTATTTTCTTCTATTTTTAAAAGAAAAAAAATCAACTGTTGAAATGAAATAAATCTCAATTATTTCATCAAGAACTCCAATCCTTTCTGAGTTTGCCCACAAAATTTCAGTTCTCAAAGTGAAACCATTTTCAAATGCAACTTGAAATAAAAATACACTACATTGAACGCCCACCTTAATCACAATGAAATCCTTAGTTTCGAAATAACGAGGAAAGCATAAATGGATACGTAAAGAAAAGAAAGAAAAAAAGGAAAGGAAGAAAGTTCATTCTGCCTAATAAACTTATTAGGTACTTCGCTGAGGTTTCAGGTATCAGCATTTTCAATGCCAAATTTCTCAAAATCGGCGAATAAAATGTCCAATCAGGTGAATAGATTCACGGTATCAGCTATCATCTGGTCCGTCCAACGAATTGAATTTGAATTATTGTTTGTATATTTCTTATTAGTTGTAATTTACTTGATTCCTTATCTCTGTCTCGTGCAAACTTTCATCCTTGCTTTCAGTTTTCTTTCGATTGATTTTATATTTTTTTAATCTTCTGGAATAACATTGTAAATTTTGGGAGCGAAGGCAAATATAAAGAAAAATTACAAAGTAATATACTTTATTTACATACATTCATCATGTTGAAACATAACCAAATCTTATTTATAAAATAACTTAGTTTCTATCTATAGACAATACAAATATGTACAAATAAATTACATTGCTCATAAATTATGAGTTATATTTTTCAGAGAATTCAATGAGAGGGTCATACAGTTCTTTCTTTGCTGTTTTCGAGAAAAGGAAGTCTACATGGTTCCATTTTTTGTTCGGCATGAGGAATCTCCTAGTGCAGTTCTGTAAGGTATCGCACATTTTTTCGATATCCTGGAATAAAAAAATCAGGAATCAAAATATATTCAATAACACTTCATCAAGTAGTAAAGCATAACATCCGCAGGTTGATCTTAAATAACCTGGATAGATTTTTTGGTTTCCATGATAATTGATTGACAAGTGACAAAAACCTGTATCGGGGGGTATTCTTACCTTATGGTCCGCTAAATTGTCACCTAAACTGTAGTACATGGCTGTTGGTACACTAATACTGGAGAGATCGTAGTCAGGGGGTGCCTCTTGGCCATACCTCAATTTATTCTCTTCGACACCATAATCCCAAGGTCTAAAATGTCCTGTAATGAAATATTGGTTATTCTTTACCCTTCAGATACAGGAGTAGAAAAAAAATATGATTTCTTCAGTTATTTCATTATATTTTGATGGAAATCACTCACCAGAAGCTATAATTTGTGCGAAATGAAGGAGTTGTTTGACTGAGACGCTTGAAACTTGTTTAGCTACGTAGGGCATCATTTCCTGAAACAAAGTTATATAAAATTAACACATGTATGTTAATACTCCAGAAAAGAAATAAAATAGAGAGTTTATTGCCATCTTCAAATTTTAGATATTGGTTTTATAGCAGCACATAAATAAAGGGTGGCTATACCCTGATAAGTTAAGAATCTAAAATAACACGATGAAATAAAAACAAAATTTCACTAGTAAAAAGTATCGCCATGAATAAGATATAACGTTCAAGAGTTTTGAGTAATCCTCTCATTTCTTCATGAGCGTTAGTAAGTTAAACTCAAATGGTGCATGTCTTCTCTAAAATTGATTGTATTTTGTGTTTGTCTATGAAGTGTTCCTGATTCATCAAGGACTATGACATTCATAAATCACTTGTGATTTAGGGTTTATCAAACTATGTCATTTCAATTTGGTAATTTGTTCCCAGAAATTAAAATCATTTTGAAAAGAATTATTCGAAAGTCATGGATAAAGATGAATATCCTACCCGCAGGCCCGCCGCTAGCTGTCTGAGCGCCCGCGTGCAAATACTGTTATGCCGCCCCCAATGTTAGATCGTTTCCATTCGAAGATTTAGTGTAAAAAACTCTTTCCTGGGGAGGTTAATTACCCCCCCCCCGTAAATACTCCCCTGCGCAACATATGCTGAGTGTTCTCTAGAAAGGGTTCCCTCATTATGGATGGGAAAAAAATAAAAAACCTATTGATTTATTGTTATTATACATATTATATTATATTATATTATTGTTATTTTTATTCATAAAATTGAAAAATCATATAGATACACACTCAAATATTTATCTAAAAAAATTTCACTCTTCTCGCTTTTATATTTGCGAAATCTTCTATAATCTTAGTCATATCCAATCTAACCAAAATTTGGTGTTCAATTGAAATTACATATAGCTAAATTACTTAATCTGTTTTGGAGCATAGTGGACCTTAAATAATTCTTGATAATTTTTAATTTTGAAAAAGATCTTTCTCCAGATGCAACTGAAACCGGCAATGTTAGTAATGTTCTTAGTGCTATTGTTATATTCGGAAATGTAGAAATTAAGTCATTGTCAAAAATATATTGTAACAGTGATTGTGGATCCTTCGATTAGAGTTCTGCAAAATGCGATTTTAGTGCAATAATTTCATTAAACAAATCAATACCGTCAATGTCTGATTCATTAGTAGCATCATCTTTAAGCTTCAGATTCACTATTAACAAAATAATTGGAATTTAATTTTTGATCGTTACTGTTCATACACCACGGAACTGTTCGAATCGAATCATAGACAAGAGACAAGTTTCAATTTCGAGTGCAAAACGCAACTGATCCTAGGGGGACTAGGGGGTGTATATTCCGACAAAGACCTTCATTCTGTTTTTATCTTTATTTTCGTAATTCTCTCTTCAAAATCACGTATCTACCTAAACTCGGCTAGTAGAAAGGGCGCAATTTGGTAACAGAGGGTTTTTTATGACATGCAATAATTGGCATAAACGATACGGCGACACTGAAAATATTCAAAACTACTACTACTACCTGGTTGTAATATTGGGAAAAAGAACATCTGCAAATTTTTCTCGCAGAATATTCAACAAAATCAAGATGCCGTAGGAACTTTCTGAATCGATGTTTCTTTCAGATAATTTTTCCGGAGGGCGCAATTCGAAGTTCCGGAAAGGCAATTTATCGGTTTATGTGAATTTTTCGATCTTGAAGTTTTATGCCATAACTGGATCTGGGCGCTCTCAGTGTTTCGCCGGGGGGGCACCTGCGGAACTTCAGGGGGCGGCAGTGCCCCTCCCGGAAATATACCTGAAAGAAACACTGCAGTGAATTCACTGAATTCAGTGGATATACGGAAATTATCGATGTTGGCCGCCTGTCCTCCCAATCCTTCAGAGAAAAAGTCTCTCTAAGGGGGATGGGGAGACCTTGCCGCCCCCAATGTTGAACGGAGTTGGAGAAATTTCAAAGCAGTTGGCAAAGTTTCGATCGCATATGGCAAAATTTCTATGTTTCTATGACAGTTGGCAAAATTTTAAAGCACGCTTACCACGTTGTTTGTCCCCTCCAAAAAAATTTCACTGGATTTGCCGCCCCCCTGGACGTGCCGCCCTTGTGCCGGGCACGCCTTGCACGCCCGCTTACGGCGGGCCTGCCTACCCGCATATTGTGGCTATTATATGCTCGTTGAATAATATGATATTAAATAATTGAGGTATAAATAATTCACTCACCTCATTGAATTCTCCGGAATTTCCAAAAAGTAAATAGTTTGTCATCACGCACATTTCGCTAAAGATTTTGTTGCTACAAATAATTGGCAGCACCATAAATATTTCTCTCGGTGGAAACTCATAGACCTTGATGTTCTGCGATAGAGTCTGTAATAAAAAAATATTACTTATTGAAATCGAAGGTATAATAGAGAAGATATGTCTTCATGCCAATATCGACGAATTGGAAAAAGTACTCACATATAATTGGTCTGGTACTAAAGTGAACGGCATTAGCCAAGGGTTCTTGAAGTGATTCTCATATCCTCCTGGACCCAAAAGAGAAGCCAGCTTGATCTTCTTTTGGTATTGAGGTCGTAGAGAGGACATGATGAAGTAAACTATTCCACCTTGAGAGTGTCCAACGTATTCGAGTTGTTCATGTCCTGTTATACGAAGTATATGGTCAATTTTGGCTGGCAGGTCATAGTAACCGATTTCGTGGAAGCTGCAAATGAAAATATTCATATGATTTCAATGCAGATACTAAAAAACAAAATGGAACTTTCTGCCTATAATTTTCTGTCTATCGGTCCAGGCTAATCGATTGCAAAAAAGCTTTATATTTCACGAAATGGCTAATACAAATTCCAAGAAACTTTAATAGTTGGAGATGGGACTTTACAGGTCCTTTTTTTTCATTTGACTTTTTAGCTCTGAGAAATCCCACCTGAAGTTCCAGAAGTTTCCGTGGCTTGTGTTCAGAGTTTTGTGTCCTCTTCCATAGGCGTTTCCTCTACTATTTCCTAGCCAGACGTCATAGTCATTGTCAGCCAAAGTGAAAGCTAAGCTGGCGTTGTTCATATCGTTCAATAAAAAATTCTCTGCTTGTCCAGTGAGACCATGCATAAGAAGAATTGGTTTATTGTTGGTTTGGTTGCTGTGTCTACCACTTGGGATACGGAGCATACTGAGAATGTAACCGTCATCGGTTGTTACTTCGTGAAATTCAACATTGTAACCAGCATTTCGAATGACGTCCTCCTGCAAAAAATTTAAGATCTGCTTCAGATTTCATGACCTAAAGAAATAAATCAATGTTTTGGTGAAATTAAGATTGTTAGGTGAGACGATAATCATGAATCCGAACTTATCGATCTGCTATTCATCACAAATGTAAATTTCCAGAGCTATTAAATCATTCAAAAATACTCAACAACGATACCGGATATCCAGATTCAAGTCTCAGGTGGAAAACTACAAGAAACGCTTATGCAGTTAGGAGAGATTCGATTTGAGATTAAATGCTACATATAGATTCTATCCGATTATCTCTAAGTATCTAAAGAAGATTCAAATGTTTCGAATCATCAGAAACGAATTAGCAAATGTTTCCCATTATGTGGTCGAAGTAATCATCAACTCTATGAATACTGATGTAATGTGAAATTGGATTCATTCATAATTCGATTCACATATAAAAAAATTTGAGAATAAAATTGCATTTTCACCACACTCCATTCTATCATTTTTTCTTTCACTTTTCCATTGAAAAAGCACCTAAAGAATATGCGAACCCGAAAAAATATGAAATCTCAGATAATTAAGTCTTTTTCATCCACAAGGACCACAAGGTTATTCGCAAAACTAATTCAATGGAGGTATACAGGGCGACCCACATAAAACCGTATTGCAGGTCAGATTTTTATTGCGAATTTGTGGGTGTAAAATTCCCTCAAGAGGAGTGGCAACACCCTCAATATTCTTGAATAGCAATAGGGATCGAGTGATACATATAACAATGCTTAACAATTCGGTTATGAATGAATTTTTAGGGTTTCTCTCCTCCAATTGTTTTATGAACACAAGGAATAAAAAATTGTTGCGTTATGAATTCGATTTCATCAAAAATGTATTGAATGTAATGGACATCCGAGATACAAATAAAATCAATAATTTGGGGAAGAAACTTCTAATCGAAAAACAAATGATCAACGGGAAACCATCAAGAACGACCCAGTTGAATGTGATTCCTTATTTTTGCCGAAAAATCAGAAGAATCGGTTCTAGGTTCAATCATAAGAACAATTCGTGTATGACCTATTAAACTGGAGCAATTTCTACAAAAAACAATTTTTTATTCCTTGTTTTTCAGTTAAGGAAGGGAAAATCCTAATTTTTTTTCAAGAAAAATGCAAGTATTCATTATAACACTTTGACATAATACGTGAAACGTTGTTATTTGTTGTTGAACATATTTTGAATAGCTCTTCGAATAAGAATATAAGTTAACGTCAGCTTTCATGAGTACAATCTCACCGGATTTCCAATATTGAATTTATTTTTTTTTATGGATGGGCAAAATATTTCCGAAAATCGAAGGGTTGTACTTACCGTTGGCATGTCCAAGTCGGGAAGTATAGTCCTGATTCCTGGGCCCAACAATGCAGCGGCGCCAACACAAAACAGCAAAAAAGTACTGAAATCAGCTTTCATTTTCAAAGCTTTTTCAGATGGGGTAGCACTAAAACCCACTGGGAAACAATTTCACTACACAAAAAAGGACCTTCTACAAACGTGAAGCTTCCACTCGGCGTAGAATTTTGATTCGAAAAATACACAATTCAGTTACACATCATTTATCGATAACAGTAATGATTGTCATCCCACGATATGTGTGTGATTTTATTGGACTGTCGAATGATCGAAAAAATAGCCAAGCTGGGAATATAAACTAAGTTCGAGGTGTTTTATCTGACAGGTTGGGAGAAGTAGGGATTTCTGCTCATTTTCACTAATGATATTTACGTGGTCAGGAGATTTATGTTTTGAATTTTAATTATACCATATCTTCTGTTCTTATGAGATAAAATAATGGGTAATAATCTTGATAAATCTAAAGCAGACGTATGGAATTCTGATTTGAAAAAATTCGGTATATCTTTATCTCTTAACGGTAAATTAGTATCCCCATATTCCTTGATAGCAACTCCCGTTGTGGTAAATTTGTGTTGGGTATTTCCTCAATAAACCGAATAAGCGGATTATTCAGTGCTGGGACAATTATTCGATCGAATAAGAAATATGCATTTTCGGTAGTTCATCACAACAATAGACTTACAGGTTATTTAATTTTTTTATCTCTCATTTTTTGATATAACTATCTAAATTAGATGTTTCCTCAGTTTACTAGATGAATCACTAACAGTGAATATTGAAATTTTTGATATTTGAAAGAAGTAAATTTGAAGATTTTAATTTTCGCACATCAAAATGCAATAATGAAATTAGTTCAACCCATCATAATTTTTGATAATTCTTCAGAGGGTAGTTCACAAATGTCATAAATTGAACAAAAATCATTTAATACTTTTTGTCATCCCATAAGTCTGTAGAAGCTTCAGGTCGTTTGGATGTCTCCATTCAACCATTCAACAATTAATTGTTGAACCTACTTTTTGCTGTAGTTATTTCATACAACCTGAAAGACATTTCTTGTAGAATATTAGTTTTGCGCTCATTTCGCACAGAACAACTTTTCGAAATATTCACAAGAAACCTAAGTACTTTTGAAGGTTTCATCGAACATTTGTTGAAGTCTTACCCCCAACTAGGTATATCAAGTTGAGGAAGTTATAGGTACAGTGCGCGTCAAAATTATGGAACAAATTCATTTTCTCAGAAGAAAAATCTTTGGCAACAAAATCCTGAAATAGTTTTTGTTTCACTTTGACCAAATTTTATGCATTTTTGAAGGGTTTTTGTTGCACCCTGTGCCATCCCCATCAAACCTCTAAATTTTTTGAATAGCGAAAGTCGGTCATGTGGTACTTTTTTGGCAAGGTCTTTGTATCTTCTTCACAGGCGTGCAGAAATTTTCAAGAAAAAAAAAATTTTTTTTTTTAATTAGTTAGTTCAAAGAGGTTTTCAGTATGTGCACTTTGTCATGGCTCCTTCTTTGAATTGAAACATTTTATCGAAAAGTTTCAATTTCAGAAGAAACGTACATAGTAATAACCTACCTACTTAAGATCATAACTGAGGCGCAGTGTTTCACACATTCTAATTTTTCACTTATTCATTTACGTAATATCAGACATCAATTATACTAACAATCATATTGATAATTCAATAAAGGTAAGTGCTCCCTGTCAAATATTTTCGTAAGTAATATCATAAGGGCATCCAATTTTTCCGCAGAAAATCGAAAAAACACGTTGCTCAGTAAAATTTTAACAAGAAGCATGAGTGCTGGTGGCAAAAAAAATCCGAGTCGAAGACGAGGATTTTTGCACATGCACGAATGCTTTCTGTTAAAAAAATATTACACAACAGATTATTCTGGATGCATATTATGTAACTCCATTCACTTTTATTTAATCACATAGGAGGTCATGGTTCGTTTTCATGAGTTGGTGCACCTGATGAAAAGTCTGTGCGCGTACATAGAATATCGTTAATGATAAAACGACGATGCCAGTTTTTCTGTTTTTTACATCAAAGTAAAAGTATCAAAGATTTTCCACATTTATTTTTATTAGTTCGAATCGATCGGCGATTTTGGGGCGAAATATCGATAGGAAATCGCCTATTTTTCCGTTCTTCGTCGCCCAGAAGAAGTTTCGTGCAAGTGTCATTTTTTCCTTTCACGAGTTTTGGCGTGAGTAGGTACGAACGGCAAATTTGAATTGGATCAAAAATCGATTTATGATCATAAATAAAGCGAAAGTAAGTACTAATCGACCTTTTTACACTTGATAACGAAGTTTTTTTAGGTATCTGGCCGTTTCGAAAGATTTCAAACGAAATTCCGGTCCGCCAGAAGTTTGGTTAGTTTCGGTATCGTTTTTGGTCAAAATTCATTTGGAATGTGTAAATGGACAAAAAAGGCTTCCTCATACGATCTTCTAACGAAAGCGACCGGAAAATATGTTTCAGGTAGGATTTTCGAGGAATTATGAGGGAAGAACTTGCAGAATGAAATTGCACGATTTTCGTGAGTAAACGGGTTCTGGATGGCCATCATCGGTCTCTAAATGATTATTGTTGATCGTTTTCACGTTCCAGAAAAAAAAACATGTCGAAAAAGCTAAGAAAAAGAAGAAATATGACTATATTGCATTCCACAGTAGGTGAATTCATATTCCGATGAATTGAAATGTGTCACTGGAGCTTTCATTTCTTTGCCGAAAGTAGAAATAGGCTATATATATATATATATATATATATATATATATATATTCTTTTGAATTAGAAAGCTAAAATAATACAATATATAGTGAAACAAAAAGGTCCTAGCTGGGGTTAAAAAAAAACGGGGTACCATAACATTCTGCGTATGATACTAGAGCTCAGGGAAAAACCTCAGCCGAAAAAACCCTGTCTCCCCGTAAAAAAATAAAATAAAATTGTGTAGTGTGAAAATATTGAACCAGAATACATCGGTTTTTTCCATATTCCAGGAGTTTGTGTTTTATTTCAGAACAGGTGAATAATGAATGTGAAGCATATGTTTGACCTATTCCATTTTATTTGTACAAACCTACTGTGGTAGTAATGTATGAATAGTTTTCAATCTAATAAATTACTATACAATCAGAATATTTTACTCCTTGTTCATAAGATCAAATAGATAAAATGTCGTCAAGTCTAGAATTTTCAGTTCAAGAGGATTATAAACATTAAATCTTCACAAGCATCATGCATATGAAAATTATGTGAAAGCAATGCAATTTTTTTCCATGGCGAAAAATAATATATTTCAACAGTGATCTCTTGTACTTTTCATGCAAATAACTAGAAAAGGAATCCTTTCTATTAATTCATATAAACGTTAATTATTTTCGTCCATCACATCTTTTCCAATTTTCATTCACATTCTGAGAAATACGCTAAGAATGTAGAAAGGGCAACATAGTGTTGACTTGGAACATAAAAATATTTTGAAAAACGTCATAACTTCGATACAGAGTGGAATGTGTCAAATTTCCAAGGCCAGAGTTGTGATTTTATAATTGTGAATGGAGTAAGTATATGTATTATTAATTTCCGTTGACAACAACTGTCGAGTTGAACACCCGAAAAAACTGCTGACAGCTACTGCCATACAGTTTTTGCATCTAGAAATCATTTGTGATTCAAAATTGCGCGTTTCTTATTGGTGGAAATTAAGATGAGGCAAATAGTCGAGTTAAAATTCGAATACATATAACAATATCTGCGTTTTGCGTAAAACGTCTTGACATAATCGGAATTTGATTTAACCGATGTCTACGGTATTCTTCACCATATCAAAAGTATTTTTACTGTCATATTCAGGACGAGAGGACCATTTCAACAATCATACGACTCATCTTCCCTATTCGCGAAGAGGGATGAAGTGATATGATGATGATTTTTATGGGAAAAAATTCACGAACCAAATTGACGGGTCCGAATGAAATTCGATATTCGTGATTTTTCTACTAGAAAATACCTCTGTTTCCTTTTCAATGTGACACCATTTATATAGTTTTCGTTGTCATTTGTAACAAGACTATTGAATTGAAGTTTCAATGTTTGTAACTTTTAGACTTAACCTACTACCAAAAAGTTCAGTTGATTGTTCTGGTAGGACATCCCTCTGTCAGTGTTTTTTTTTGTAAATTCAGTAACAACCACATCAATACTTGAAAACTATGACAATGTGGGATAGTCAAACCAATTTATCAAAGACCAGATTGGTGTGCTAACGGGAAATTATTCGACTAATTCTCTTTGAATGAGAATTCTATGAAGTATAAACAGGATGTTTTTTTACGAATTGACTGATAGCTACTTCCGAACAGATAATGGCATTTCACACGTTGAAATGAAAAAACCGAATCATTATCATAAGAACCTGCATTTCTTCCCCCCATTGGTCAATGATTCAAAATTTGTAGCACTATGGAGTTCTTACGATAACCAGAAATCTTTCCGAGGAGAAGCTATTCATCATTTTCTCGATAAAAATATTCCCAAGAGGAAAACAGGTGCGCATAATTCAAAAACGTTTCCAAATTGGAAAAAGGATTAGTACTATCAAATACAACGCCGACAAAGATTTGATAATGCAAGAGTATGTTATGAATGGAATCAATTAAAACGATATTCTTGATTCCCTGTGAATGGAAAATCTTCCAAAGCAGTTAAAAAAAATCCGATCATGACGTTATAGAGATAGAAACTGATGACGTTAGTTTGACGAAAAATACCCTGGATGATATCATGCAGAACGCAATTCAAGGACATCATGACACGTGATGGACGACCATCATTATACCGGAAATACACGCCTGTAACAGGGGTAATCCGGGGTGTTTGAATTAGGAAACAAAAGAATGAAATTGGGGATTTGTCGTTTCGACAAATATTAGTGACAGACGTCATGGAATTCAGAAGGAATAATTTTGAGAATGGTTATCAAAAAGAGGTACGGCTTCCTGGTGGAAAGAATGTATTACTTAGCTAACAATTGGCAACACTTTGAAGGATTCATTTGTTCCACTCTTTCACCAAAAAGTTGCTTTTTCATCAAAATAGAAGGAAACTTAGTTGCGCTCCCTATACAGGGTCTTTCACGAGGAACCTCACCCATATTTATACGGGAAACTACTGAACGTATTTTCATGAAATTCAGCACTTATAAGTATTTCACGATGCTGATGAAATCTAAAATATTTTCAAGGCATGAGCACCTCCGGTTTTTCCGGAAATGACGTCAACTTCCGTTTTTCAAATTAGAACACCATTTTTTTATTGCAGAAATAGATTCCTTAGATAATTTCAAGTTATTTTAATCAAACATTTTTCAGTTTTGGTTGGAAAATTCTCTCTGAGCGGGAAAATTAAAAAAAAAATCGAAAATAGAGCTCCGCTGAAACAAGAATAACTTCGAGGTTTTTGAATGGAAAATTTTCATTTTTGGGATTTTTCAAGATGTAAGATTGATGTATGCACTTTAAAAATCGAAATCGCGATTCATGATACAGGGGGTGAAAAAATCGCTTTCAAAGTTAGGGATGACAAAATCGTGAAAAATCAATTTTTTCAAATTAGAACCCCATTTTTTTATGGAAGATATTGAATCTACGTTAAAAAAAAATGTGAGTGTATGCATCACACCCTTGCCCTAAAATAGATATTTTCTGAGTTGATATCCACTTTAGGGCAAGGGTGTGATGCATACACTCACATTATTTTTTAACGTAGATTCAATATCTTCCATAAAAAAATGGGGTTCTAATTTGAAAAAATTGATTTTTCACGATTTTGTCCTCCCTTACTGTGAAAGCGATTTTTTCACCCCCTGTATCATGAATCGTGATTTCGATTTTTAAAGTGGATACATCAATCTTACATCTTGAAAAATCCCAAAAATGAAAATTTTCCATCCAAAAACCTCGAAGTTATTCTTGTTTCAGAGGAGCTCTATTTTCGATTTTTTTTTCGAATTTTCCCGCTCAGAGAGAATTTTCCAACCAAAACTGGAAAATGTTACATCAAAATAACTTGAAATTTTCTAAGGAATCTATTTCTGCAATAAAAAAATGGTGTTCTAATTCGAAAAACGGAAGTTGACGTCATTTCCGGAAAAACCGGAGTTGCTCATGCCTTGAAAATATTTTAGATTTCATCAGCATCGTGAAATACTTATAAGTGCTGAATTTCATGAAAATACGTTCAGTAGTTTCCCGTATAAATATGGGTGAGGTTCCTCGTGAAAGACCCTGTATAGGAGTAAGCGAACGCAGTACCGTAGACATAAATTGAGATATAAGGTGTAAATAAATTATTGGACGGCTTTGCACAATTCAATAAAGCTGAGAAACATAACACTAGAGAGAAAGAAAAATTAACTTTATTGATTCAAATAAAAAAGCTATCGAACGAAGTCTTCCTTCCAACATTACAACTATTTTCCTAGAAATTTATATTTCAAATGAATAGGTAGAAATAGAAAATTCACAAAAACATACGAATATCTGATATCCTTCGTTATTGATTTTGAATCAGAGGAATTATTACGGTAGCAATAACGTTTTACATGGTCGATAAATTTCGAGAAATTGTATCATGAATGGAGTTTTTTATTTCGGTTTCTGGAAATCGAACGAGTCATAAATTGAGGATATTTTGTTTGTTTCAGCTTTGGAATCATAAATCTCTTACCAATGAACCATTTACCTTCAATGTATGGGATTCGTTAATTTTAATGAATGATTTTTTTCGCTTTTTGAATGTAGAAGCGTCAATTGTTGTTTGTTGATTTCTCGTTAATAACGGAATCAAATATTATTTTTGAATTCACTGAGTTGGATCAGTTGTACTTCAAAACGTTGCTTAGATCCTATCTAAAATATCGATATGTTACAAGTTATACAGAGTGTAACAGCCAAATGGAATAAATTCGATAACGAATAAATGAGGGGGTGTTAGGAAAAACGCTCGGACACGTCGATTTGTAATTTTCAATGCGGATATTTTTCAAGAAAATAAAATTATATAGGGTGTTCCATGCGACCGTGGCCAATACCAAGTATCTTATTTCAAATGCAACCCCCTGTATATTATTTATTTTTTCGATTCTTCAGAAAATTCCAGACATAATTCTTGTACAATCTCCTATACCTATCTTCAACTTTTTCGGAAATATTAAAATTATTAAATTATTTTATTTCACAAATTCGATACATTACACTCAATACTTATTTCCAATTTACTTCTTGATATGAAGAAAGTAAGCAAAAACCATTACTGAGAAGAAATGTTGAGTAACGTTAGAAGACAATTCCATACCAGATTAGCATGTTGCCAAGACGTTCGCGGCGAGCATTTTGAACATTTCGTACATTGACATTAATTTTTTTCTTTCAATAATCAAGAAATAATCAGTATTACTTATTAGGTTTCAAGTGTAATGTACCGAATTTGTGAAATGAAATAATTTTTATTTGAAACATTGATTTTTGCAATAAATCTGAAAACACTTATTAAAACTTCCGAAATAGTTAAAGATAGGTATAGGACATTGTTCATGAATTGTGTCTAGAATTCTCTGAAGAATTCAAAAAATAAATAATATACAGAGGGTTGCATTTGAAATAAGAATGTTGGTATTGGCCACGGTCACATGGAACACCCTATATAATATCTATTATTTTCTTGAAAAATATGCTCATTTAAAATTACAAATCGAAGTGTCCGAGCGTTTTTCCCAACAGGCCCTCATTTATTCGTTATCGAATTCATTCCATTAGGCTATTACACTCTGTATGATGATATTAGCCGATTAGCGCAAACAAATTTTGTCCGAAAGTCATGCTTATTCGAAAATTTTGTGAAATCTAATTTACAAGATAATCATGGTGCAAATAATTTGAGCATATACTCGCATTCAATATTTTAGGATTCAAAGTGATAATTTTCTACTTTTACAGCGTGATCACTGATCAGTTCAGCAAGACCAAAAATTATAGCCAATATTCATTTTAAATCGATCTGATTCGCATTCCCTAAAAAATGTTGAATTGGTGAATCCACTCAATACTCAACTTTATATCTCCCTGAGTTATCTCCGCCCATTCGAAAAGAATCTTCAAAGTGATCAGATAAGATTGAAAATCAGATTTTTATTATAGTTTTGAAGAAGTTTCATTAGGAGTCAGTTATTTTTCATACTAGTTTTCATCTACATTCTACAGTTAATTCAATACTTTATTCTCCATTAGATATGGCTAAAAAACTGTTCTGGTATAAGATACCGTGTGGTTATTCTCAGTACCTACAGTTCTATATCTCTTTAAGATTTTCTGACAACGGAAACTACAATTAAGCTATCGATTAGTTCAATACCTCGATGAATTATGGAAACATGTTATAGATATTTCCAGAAGGTCTCTGCAATATTCCCAATTTTCGATGAAATGGGATACTGAAATTGTATATTTAGTGCAAAGTGCAAGATTTGGTTATTACTCGGCCATTTTTGAGGAATAGTTGCAACACTATGGTTTTTATTTTTTTATGCAAATTTCCATACATTATACTCTTAATTAATCTAATTTCTTTCGAACGCTCGGTATATCAACCATAAATTAACAACCTGATTTGGAAGAATCAATGTGATGCAAAACATAAGTTTTCATTATCGAAAGCAATCAATTATGTCTTATGATTTTATAAATACTTTCTGATGATCATTTTGTCATGACCGGAAGAAGTCATTGGAACAGCCATGATTTAGAATTCGAATACCCAAAATAGATTTGTTCTCAGATAGAAAAGAAGAAATGGGTCACTTCAAGCACTGACGTGAAGTCAGGAGCCTTTGAGCAGTCGTTCATCCACCTTGTATACTTCATTCACTTTTATAAAGTATACCAGTTGGCCATGGAATTCTGACACATTTCACCGTGTATATTTTGAAAATGTTAGGTTATAGTCATTCTTCTGTCAGTTGAACAAGGAATGTTGCCATCTCTACATATATGTAGTAGTAATTAGGTATGTAACAAAATCTTCATTTACTTCGGGAAAATAATGAATTGAAGAAAATTATCACGGTTACTTTTAGAATGCGCACATTTCAATTCTAAATAGCACTTCCAGATACTTTGCCTCTGCTTTTTCGAAACTACCTTCGGCATTTTTATTTCCCAGGCTTGATAATTAATAATGAATAATGAAAAATAAATGTCGGCAACGTCTCCGAAATTTATTCATTGACGTAATGTCATTCACAAGTGCCAACCTACGATTTTTTCAGGTAAAAAAACTTGATAAACCGAAAACTTGGCCAACCGCGATACTTTATAAAAGTTAATGGAGTATAGAGTATAGGTAGATTCACCTTGTAGGTAGATTTACCTTGGACGTAGATTCACCTTATTGTATAAGGTTGATTTGTAGGCAGATTCGCATTTACAAGTGCGAGAAAGCAATTGTTCAAGTTCAAAGTTATCCTGTTATGGAATTATTTTCTGGTTGTTACACGTTACACGGAAGATACGTTAGGTTAGATCAATATATTTCTATACATTCTGAAATTTCTTTGTTGATTCCCCCCTTGTTGTTCATGCGCATTAATTGAAAAATTATTCTTTTTCAAATAATTTATTCATTTTATTATTATTTTCAAACTACCTTTCCAATAACTTTGAAAAAAATTACAGCAGCTCACAAATAAATCCTTCATGATCCTGAATCTATTATTACAAAAATATTTGAAAATTTTCCTTCATAAATGTCAATTTCCATCTCAGCCCAAATTTCATCCATTTCAGGCTCAAAATTCGAGAACTACAGAGATTGTGACGAAATGATATAGCCAATAGCCCTCGTTCAAGTAGAACGAGCGCTCAAAAAAGGAAGAGTTATAACAGCTTGACTCGTTAAATGAGAACATTTCTACTCAAAAAAATGGTGGACAAACTTCGAATCAATTTATTTCAGGTTCTAATAACGAATCATGCTTTTTCAAAAAGTTCATCAGAGGTATATTGAGCATCCTGGCAGCATTTGTAGCCGTTATGAAATCGACATGCGTCCATTTTTCATGAGGTATGAAGTATCTTCTAGTGCAATTTGGCAGAACGTCACAAATTTCTTCTATATCCTAAAACATAAATGAATTATGTATTATTATTACTATGCAACGAAGGTGACTCTACAGAGAAGGAGAAGGCATCCTAGAAATATGATATCATTGAGCCTCACAAATCATACTACAAGCTCTAAAAAACAGGGTATTCGTAGGTGAATTAGTGTATATGGTTTAACTCTCAGTAGATCGAATTTTGCCTTATGAAGAGCATGAACCAAACTTATGAACTGGTTGAGGTTTTTTTCTGATGTGGGTACGTATTTTTTGCATATTGTCAATTTTTGTGGAACTTGTGATGAAAAGAAATATTTTCTCCCGATATGAGTCTGCTAATGAGTCTTTTTCTCGATCCAATTAATGAAGGTTATCACATGGAAGCAGCAATCAGTGGCTCTCATTGCTGGATGTGGGGTTTTTGCATTATGTTTTGGTTATGAATTTGAATTTTTTTAATGTTGTCAACATCCTGTATTATGAGCGCCATAAGCCCTGTAAAATCGCTCAATGTAGGTTTTGTCATGTAGGTAAATAAATTTTTTTACACAGAGTTTGCAGTGGACGAGGGGTGAGATTTCCAGAAATTCCTAGAATCAGTTTGATAATTTTCACCCTTTAAATCAATCCATCTAATAAGTTTTAGGTGAGATTTTTAATTAATTTTCGATGAACTATGTAACTCGAAAGTCCTACCTCAACGCTGCTCAAAACATCATTGTTTCCATAATATATCGCAATAGGAATTCTTATTTTTTCTAGGGGATAGTCAGGTGGCATTTCTTGACCATAAATTTCATAATTCTTCTCTTCTCCATAGTCCCATGGTCTGAAGTGGCCTGAATAAACAAACATTTTTATTCTTCGAATAACTAAAATTCAATTAAATACCAAAATTTTATTAGTTGGTCAGAATCATCAACCTTCCTCGTAAGTCTTCGATAGCATTTAGGAACTATGTATTTGCAATGTGGAATTCTGATGAATCAACGAAATTGAAATACCAACATTGTCTTTTAAGACACTTCTCAAAGATGAAATTGTGTGGCCTGAATGAGTCTCGTAACTTAAACATTGGGAAAATTTCATGGGCGCCCGCAGGGTGGGGGTCAGATGGGTCCATGGCCCACCCTGAGATTTTGATGGCCTTATAGTTTTCAGCACAACACCCTCAATATTTCAATAATTTTTATTTTGCCCCCCCTGAGAAAAATTTCTGTGGGCGCCCATGAAAATTTTGAAGGACCTGATATATTGGTGTGTCTCATTTTCGAGAGGAGATATCAATTGTTTATTAAAAATGATGAGGAGTTGGTGTTTCAACTATGTATGTATTTCTGAATTCTTGTTTCTTCTTTTTATTCTATTTTATTTTGTGACACTGTTGACAACGTTTCTCTGGTTAATTTCATATATATTCTCTTTTTTATAATGATTTTATATAAGAAAAAAAGCAATTGAATAAAAGTAATAATTAAATGAAATACTATTTTATATCTTCTAATGTTCTTTTTTCACTTTTTTTGTGTTTGTTGATCATTGACTACTCAGTGTTTTTGCTTGTCTTTCAGAAAACTTGTGCCATAATTTTTTTATCCTCAACTGTTTATTTATGATATTTATCCTGCAGCCCTGATAAAGAACTAATATAAGTTCGAAACGTGGGCGTTTTATGTTTCCACGAGTCAAGCAGATTCTGGCAGTCTGTTCAATACAAAGACGTGATTGGAATATCAATTTGCATAAATTGTAACGTTTTGAAGTATTATTATTACCTGAGTCTATGCTCTGTGCATAGTGTAATGGCTGCCTGATGGAAGCAGAAGGAAGGAATCGAGTGAGTAGTGGTAACATTTCCTGTAAAATATCAATAGTGAACGATACGTATTAGGTGCGCAACTTATAGATGCGTAGAAACCCTGGTGACCGAAAATTGTAGACCAAAACGGCACTCTAGATTGTAGATCGGGTCTAACTTCCGGAATAATCCGCAATATTTCACGGTCGTGGCGCTATTGCGGCAATGGGAAATAGCGCGACCCCTTTCGGGAGAAATGAAAAATAGCACCCATCTCAGATTTTCAATCGACAAAAAATTCTGTTGATTTTCTCCTCTCATTAAAAAAAAAGGCGGCTGAAGCGCATCAATAGGCAATACTTTGAATGATCCATTTATATCCGTTTTTTCAGAACGAATTTACATTTCCGTTATCCGTTGAAAAGCAGCGGGATCTTAGTTGCACACCTTATACTGAAATTTCCAATTATGGTGACTAATCGCAACAAGTCAATGAAAACGATTTTGCAATGGAATCAAAATTATCAATCGTATACGATAAAAATAATGTTAGAATGATGAGAACTACTTGATGGTAGGGTATTCCCGAAGCACTTGTTAAGTTTGATCTAGACGATTTTTATCATCATTATCACCAATGCACATTAAGAAACCAACATTATTTCTAGTTTGTCAGTTTCTGGTTGTTGCCAGAAAAAGATTTTCATAGACTGAACTGAAAGGGTATTTCACGATGGGATGAATCGACATGTTTTCGAAAAGGTACCGGTGAAACATTATCATCTTCAGGTTTTCACAACATAAATATACTGGATATAAACCTTTACTTCGTTATTTCAGATATAATTCAGAATATAACATAGCATTCCTGGAATCTACTAGGAATTTTGAGCTTAATTCAAGATATTATACAGGATATTCCTGAATTGGGGGAGTAGAAGAGATTCCCTACTTAATTTCAACTCCCAAAAAACATTGGACCGCTAAAGTTTCGTTTTCGAGATACAGTTTGAATTTTTTTTAATGTCACATACCAATTTCGATTCCAAATCCGCAGAGTGATATTTTTGTCGAAACACTGTCCCCTGTTAGTTTGAAAAATTGTAAAAACTATCTTTGTAGTTATACTAAACTTTATGATCTCTTGAAGTTTTGTCGTATCTTTTTTTTCCTTGAAATCTCCCCCAAACGTATGTTCCTTTAATTCAGGATCATCCTGTATATCTAGGTGACATGATTTTCGACTTATTTCAGTTTTTTGAATTTTTGGCATATGCAATGCATCTCCTCAATATATCGAGATTAAAATGAGTTCAGTTAAAACTTTGCCTGATTCTTTGTTTTTTTCACCTTATTACTATTATTATACTCATTGATTGTTTTGATTTATTGCTCGAGTGAAGCTACATAACTCAAGCTTAGCTCAGGTGTCTCATTCGAGCTAGTATATGCAAAATTACCTGAATAAAATCTTTTGACTTTTGATTGGATTTGATTTGTTCGAATGGGTCCTATTTACATTTAATTTCGCTATGTTAAAATTTGGATACACCATTATTTCGAATGATAACTATCCTTTTACGCTGAAAAAATAACGTTTTTGTGTTTGCACATCGATACCTGAAGTGATAAAATAATTTACACCTTCAGACTAATGCAAAATTCAATATTGGTCTAGGCAATATCCAATTTGAAAGCCCATTCGTGTCTTTGAAAAAAAGCATTTATTGCTGTATGTTGATACGAAATCTATTGCAACTCCCCAATTGTACATGAATAATTGCGTAATTGAAAAAAATTGATCTTTTCCATCATTTTTTGACAGAATAGTGAATATACCGAAGCTTGGAATTTTGTGCGTTATTTTTTACACATTCTTCATGAATTCTATGATATTATCAGAAAATTCATACTCACTTGTCTGAACAGTCCTGAATCTCCTCCTATACCGAAATGGTATGATAATTCACAAATGTGTCTCAATCTGAAAGTTTTGTGTTTACAGAGCAAAATCAAATGACCGAGATCAATGGGTGCTGGAGGCAGCTCAACTACTCCTAGGACATTAGCTAGGTTCTGCAAAATAAATTATATAGTACCTCCTCATGTACTCAAAATTTCCAAAGATCATGTCCAATTCCAAGAAAACAGAAGCGGTCTGTGAATTTGAACTGGATTTCATTCAGTATTAGTACCTACTAAAGGCACTGTGTCCATATGACTATTAAATCCTAGTATATTTTATGAAATTTGAAACATGTTTGCATAACGAAAGTTAATTCGAAATATCATAATTCTTATAAATTGAAAACAGGACATAAAATACAGTGAAAACTTCAACTATGCTCAAGATAGTTTCTGTACGAAATTAAATTTTTGCACAACTGCTTTATGAACAATTTAGGGGTTTTTTCTTGCAAAATGAGCCGATTCAAGGGAATTTGAATAAGAGATCATTCTACAACTAGTTCATTTTGATTTTGGATTTTCACCTGAGAGTTGGTGCAAAAAACTACAAATCAGATGGTCGTAAGAAGAGTTGAACTATGTCCCGCAGTTTATGAAAACTATGGTTTTTGAAAAAAATGTCAGGTTTTTCAATTTTCTATGAGTTTTATTAACTGTGAGACGTTCCTCTGATAATTTTTGAAATATCTGAAAAGAAGAGGAATATTTCAACTTATTTCTAGTTCGGGTAATACCACAAACCATTTTAGTCGCGTTTTTATTTAAGTGAAGAACTCCAACTTCAGCTTGGCCTAGGCATTAAAGGCAACGAATAATCCCATATTTTTAGTTTTTTTTTGCGTTCTCTACACTCATGGCGCGAATATCAGCGAAGGCCGCGAGCGTTAGTGTAAAGGACTTCTTGGTGTCACGTTCGCGCTTCACGACAGTTCCCGATCCGAGTCTGCATTTTGATCCGTGACAAATGAAAGGAGTTCCTCAAAATGTGAGCACGGAGGAAAGTTGTGTATGAACCTATATTGATAATGTTGAATGTCGACGAAAACTTACCTTTAGCTCATTTTGTATGACAACGAAAGGCCAAATCAAGGTGCTCCTAAAATGAGCCATATAACCAGCGGGAGCTAGGAGAGAAACTAAGCCAAGTTTATTCTGATATTCGGGTTTCATTGAGGTCATAATGTAGAGGGCAGTTCCTCCCTGAGAATGTCCCACATAATGCAATTTTTTCTTCTTCGTTTCCGACACGATGAAGTCAAACATGGCCGGGAGGTCATACATTCCAATTTCATGCCAACTAAAATATATTTTTAAATAATGTTGGTGCACTTTTTTTTAACCTGATGCTGCATTGATCCACCAAATGAATAACTCAAAGATAGGAGACCAGACGAAGATCTCAACAAAATTATGGGATGGAGAAAACAACTTAGGGTCTATGATCTAAATTCTAATCTCAGGGGTGAAGCAGAATAACAGTGTTCAAATATTTATATCCATTTATTCATTAAATGCAGGAAATTTATCGAGAACAAGCGATACTGATAACAAACATATTCAATTATCATTTATGCTTTCATGGGCGTCCCAAGGGGGTGCAGGGGGGTTGGGGCAGCTGCCCCCCTAGAGCTCAAAAATCCCTTAAAAACTCATGGAATAATAGCATTATATACGGAAATCAGTTCATTATTTCTATTCTGATTTTGTTGGCACCCCCTAGCTCAAATGCCCGCCACCTAGCTCAATTACCCCCCCCCAGCTCAATTGCCCCCCCTAGTTCAAAGGCTGGGGATGCCCTTGTATGCTTTCTTGGTATGGTAGACACAGAAGAAATCACAAATACGAAGTGGTTCGTAGAGAATCATACGGCATATATAGTTTAGTACAATAAGGGTGTTAGCTTTTTCGTTTCCTTTGATTTCCTGAAAGTCTATCAGGAACCCACATTGAAGGGACCTTGTTGTTTATGACTATTTCATTTAGTTTCCTTCAGAATCCATTCAAGCTAGATGACAATACGAGTTCAGTGCTTTGATAGCTGCTTGACTATCAGAATGGATCACTCTGTCACAGCTCTTTTTTCTTCCAGGTTTATGTCTACGATGCAACGGCTTGCGTTCATATGAGTAACAGATAAGATTTACTTCAACTTATTAAATCGATGTCTTATAAATGTCTCGAATTGATCTTCAAAATTACCGGAAAAGAAACGGACAAGCCGTGTTTGAAACCATATTGATAGATATACAGATATGGATAATGTAGTTGGAAACACTGTGGTCTTCTAGTCCAGTTGAACAGTGGAAGAATCGAAACCTCAGTGCGATTCGATATCGAATAAGCGGCTGGTCTAGTTTTATGGCAGTTTGTAGTGGGGATGACAGAGCGCAACGATCTAGGAAGAGCAGCAGAGATCCAGGCATCCCCACTACGATCGAAACTGCCATTAAACTAGACCAGCCGCTTATTCGATATCGGATCGCACTGAGGTTTCGATTCTTCCACTGTTCAACTGGACTAGAATACTGCTCGAGTTTTGTACTGAAACCCCAGGGTTTCCAACTACATTATCCATATCTGTAGATAATATCCCTCTGACTTCCACCATTAGCTGGAGCTGGGAATACTGGAATGCAACACAGCTTACATTAGCATAAGAGCAAGACAATGTTGTCACAAATTCAGAAACTAGAAGGGGAGCTGTAAAGCAAGCAGCTGAGCCCATTCTAAAAGCTGATGATAAAGCCAATCCTTATAGGCATACGTAATGCTTTAATACTCAAGGCCCTACCATTATGCAAATTATTAGCAGTGACCAAAATCAACGTCAATTGGTCATTATAAAGAGGATGTAGCGGATTCTGAAGATGGATAATGAGAGAAATGGACAAGCTATTTAACTATTTAAGTTATCAATTTTTGAACAAAATACATAACATAAAATGAAAAATAACTAATTATTTCAAAAATATTGTGCCATTGATTAAGAAGTTTTCCTTAAATTTATGAGAATTCGCACTTAATTTCCTCACCTATAGTTCCAAAATTCTCGTTCATCAGGATAAAGCTCTCTATGTTTTCGTCCATGTTGTGTTCCCCTGGAATTTCCAAGCCAAACATCATATCCGTTGTCAGCCAACAAATAAGCCAGGCTGCCATTGTTCATTCCGTTAACTATGTAGTTTTCGCACTGACCATAAAGACCATGCATCAGTAAAATTGGTTTAGAATTAGTACTTTCATCATTTCTGCCATGACGAATTCGGTATATGGTGATCAAATATCCGTCTTCAGTAGTGACTTCGTGAGATTCGATTGGGTAACCATATTTCTGAACCAGTTCTTCCTGATGAAAATGTACTGATATAAATCGACAAAAGCAATATTTTTGCCAGCATTGAAGACAAAGTGCGGAAGAGAACACAAGCAGTTATTGCAGTTGCAGAATAATTAAAAGGTTGTGGATATTAATGAGGGAAATGGACGCGAATTCTTCTATTCTTATTGTTGTGGATATCATGGAACTTCCACATAGCTATAGATGGAATAGGGTCACACCTCTGATTGATTATGGAAACTTTTTCATAAATAAAGAGGGGAGTTAGTTAAAAATGTTAATGCAGATAAAAGAGTTGAGGCATAACTATTACTTCATAATACCAAGGCCAAGATACACCGAACATCACAAAGCCAAGCTTAGTGTTTAAACTTGGGTAAACCATTGTGAAAAGGCAACATAGGTTAACATAAGGCTCACTTAGCACTTTAATGGGGATGTTTTTTTCTTGAAAGCTCTTTTGTCCGTGTCAAAGGGCAAACAATAAACTTTATTTCCAACCAATTTTATGGATATTTTTCTGTTTAATTATTCAATTCAAACGATAAAATTGATGATATCACAACTAAATATGGCAGTTCCAAACTGGTTGGAATTAGGTCAACTGGATAATTTGCAAACCGAAACCTGTAGGTACAGGTAAGTAGTGATGGAAGTCCCTACTTTTTTCGTGATAAACTTTCCAAGATTAGGTATGTTGTTTTTCTGGATTAGATACTGTGCTGGAACAGAAATTGGGCATTCTAAACTCACTGTTGACAAGTAGGTATCTGGATGATCTTCTGAATATACAATATCATACAGATATATCTCAAAGAAAAATAGGACTATCATATGATATTTCATTCCTAAAGATTTGTATCTGAAAGAAAAAAAATATTTTGAATTCTTTCCATCTATATATATATATATTTTTTATAAATATTTTTTGTATTCAGCTATCGAATAAAGTGTTTCATAATCCATCTGTTTCATCAAACATAATGACATTCATAAATCACTTGGGATTTACCCATACAGCACACGACATCCATTGGACGTCCATTTTACGACCATATCAAGTCCAAACGTCCTTGGACGTTGAATGGATGTCCATTGTACTTACAATTGTTGACGTCCATTGGTTGTTACGAACGTACGTCCATTGTACATACATATAATGTCCAAAAATTTACATGAATTTTCTGTTTGAATCTCATCTGTTTTCCCTGTTCCAAATGAAAATCAATAGTATTTCCAAACACAATCTTCAAATAAAATTTGTTCAATGGTGCATTTTGTTCGTCCAGTTAATGTACATTTCTGGACGTCCATTGTACATCCAACAGTGAACATTCATTGTACGTCCAATTCAGATACATTATTAATGGTGCATATTTTGTTCGTCCAGTTAATGTACATTTCTGGACGTCCATTGTAAATCCAACAGTGAACATTCATTGTACGTCCAATTCAGATTCATTATAGACGATTCGCAGATGAGCGCCATATCGGCCATGTTTCAGACCGAAACGAAAGTTAATTCCAGAAGAAATTATTCTAAAAAGAAAATAAATCAGTAAAACTGAGATAAATCAGATACCACGTGCATTGATATAAATATCAACAACTGATATCTGATTAATCTCAGTTTTACTGATTAATTTTTCCTTTTGGAATAATTCCTTCTAGAATAAACTTTCGTTGGATAATTATTATTTTCGAACATACCGATAACTATGTACGATTCTCACGCTCCCGCCTTCATGTTTCTTATGTGAAAACTCACATTCTTGCTTGCTGAGGAGATACAGTGACTATATTACCATGTAGTCACTGGAAGGAGAAAATGAGAGATATGCCATCTATCTTCGACCGCGTAACTACGAGAGCGAATTGTTTGTCTAATTCATAACTAGATGTCGCCATGCGGTAGTCTTTCCCCAGAACGATCTTCCGTTTTGTTTTAAGAGGACCTTCGTTCCGCTGCATAGATCCGTTGATCCGTATTCCGTACAAGATCATGAAATGATGTTGTTGAAACATTCGCTAGGTTCCTGGTCCTGGATGATGATGTGTGGCATTGTGGCTTGACTGGCTTGTGGCAAGCTGATTAGAACGAGTCACATCCCAAGGCGTGTGATGACTGATGATGTTATAGGTTATAGGTATATCTACTTCTACTAACTACTAGATATACCTTTAACACTAGATATTATCTAGTAACGCCGTATCTGATTAATTTCAGTGTTACCAGAGACGTGTTACTAAATAATTAACTGGATTTAAATTGCTTTGAATATTTCTTTATATTATGAACAATAATAATAAACATTGTTCATACAATGTACGTACATATGACATGCAATGGAAGTCCAAGATAGGCACAATGTACATCCATTGGACGTTATCTGGACTTGAATTGTACGTCCAAAGTGGTGTCCTGGACGTCCCATGAACGTCCTTTGGATGTACTATGTACCAATTCTGGACATCCTATGGATGTCTCGAACATCCATAATAAATGTCCATTGTTCATCCAATGTACGTACATGTGCATCCAATGTACGTACAATGGTTGTCCAAGATAGGCACAATGTACATCCATTGGACGTTATCTGGACTTGAATTGTACGTCCAAAGTGGTGTCCTGGACGTCCCATGAACGTCCTTTGGATGTACTATGTACCAATTCTGGACATCCAATGGATGCTTCGAACATCCATAATAAACATCCATTGTTCGTCCATTGTACGTACATGTGCTGTGTGGGTATGAGCCATTGATCACTTGTGATTTATGGTTTATCAAACTTCAATCTGACAACGATAAACTATATCGATAGAAAACTTATTTCTGTCTGAGCATGAAATATCATTTCAATTTGAATCGACAATTCGTTCGTACGAATAAAAATTATTTAAAAAAAGAATTATTCAAAAATCGTTGACAAAAATGAATATTCTATTCTAGTCACATAATATGGCTTTTATTCACTTGGATGATGCACTAATCTCAACATGCTCTCGTCTCGTTGGCCAATATAATAATAAAAGATTTGAAACGGCTACACCCTCATAGGTAGAAGTAGCAGTGAAGGATCATGGAGGAAAGTAGCATAATATGATGAGAATTACCAAATTAGAAATTTTTCTTTATTTTTTGTCAACAAGAAACAAGATACTTACTGGTCAGATTGTGAAATATCAATAAAATTCTCACTATTTACTGTAGCCAAAAATGAAATTCGTGCCAATTCATTCTTTCCTTTTTCGTTTTATGCGAATTCAATAATAATTAGTTTTTGATGAACATCAGATAATAATGTTGCTTTAATTTTGCGAACACATATTTAATCGCTCCACTGAACCCTTCAAATTAGCCAGTTTTTCGAGTATCATATGATCATTTTGCGAACGAACAGTAAGCTTTGCATACCTAAGCAAAAGCTCAGTTTTCTCTGGCAATTCATTGGTTCACGACGAGTTTCTCAATAGAAATGGTTATAATGGCAACACTGTGAATTAATTTTTGACATTTCTTATGTCATATGTGTTCAGTAGGTTATGCCATTTAATACATGGAAGATACATCGCTCCAACAACGTACAAGAACTGAAGTCATTAGACCACCATAAATGTCGATTTGATTGGTCCATATTTCTTCGAGAAAAATTGTGTTGAAATAGTCTCAAAAAGTATCAACTGAGTAATTAAAAATCAACAATAATTAATGAAATGCAGTACCTACGTAGGTACGGAGAGCTCGTGGTGATCATTTGAGTGGTGTTATCTTCCATACATAAAGACACTCGGGGCTATTCACTAAGCAAAGTTGCTATGGATAGCAACTGTAAATCGTCGTTATCCCATGTAATAAGCATGGGATATAACAACTTTGCTTAGTGAATAGCCCCGATTATATCCTTTCGAATAAAAAAAAAATTCTTCATTTCTGAATTGAATCATAACTATTAGCTTGCTTCTATTATAAAAACTGCTTGCTGGTCTCTGTTAATACTTTATTTTGTACAATTCTATGTGCAAAAATTTTCAATGAAATTAAATTATCATAGTTATTGCTCATCACAGTGGGTTTCTCCAGTATACACCTGCTATACATAACAAAATCTGGGTATAACATAAAAGAATAATCTTCCATTTTTGGGTTTTACATCTTAACATACAGGAACTTTATCATTTGAATTTTTCCATAAGTGTCAGAAGCGGCTCGTGAAGTTGTTTCTGTCCATTCTTTGCAAAAATGAAGTCAAGATGTGTCCATTTCGGATTTGTCATCAAGTGTTTCTTAACAACATTCGGGAGAACGTCACATATATGATCTATATCCTGGAATTAGAAAACGATATCAGATATTTGTAGGAATCATTGCCAATTGGAGCATTCTCAAGTTGCAGTTTCCAATTCTGAAATGACAAAAGAAATCGACCCAAAAGTGTTTCTCCCTGAAACTATACCTTATCAACTTAAAAATGGACTAAACACAATAAAATTGAGAACTAACATTTTCAACTTGAGACCAAACAAGATCAAACTGAGACAAAACACAATCAGATTGACCAATTTCAAGTTGATACAACTTCCACTTCTCACAGAAACCGATGTATCAATTTGAAATGGATTATTCTCTTTTTCAATGTGTTATATACCAGTTTGATTTTGTTTGGTCTCAAGTTGATACTTATTTGATTGTGTTTAGTCTCAATTCGCTTTTGAAGAAGGTAATGACGTGTAATGCTTCATCTCATCTAACTCCCATCTGTCAACTTTCGATGAGTCACGTCATAATCATGTGACATTATTACTGTCAAGCTTGCGAGCAATTCAAATCTTGCGCTCTTATTGAAACACAACCCCTCACAACATAAGTTAGCAGTGGATATACAATTGAAGGCGAGTTTATACAGCAACTAAAATAAAATAAGAACTAAAATAAAATAAGAATGTTCACTTGATGCATTTCAATGACAGCGTTTATACAGAAAATAAGCTAAAATAAGGAATAAGATTAAGAATAAGAGATGGTCAACTTTCATCTTTTTCGCTTATTTTATTTGGAAAATGATAGTGCGCATGACCCAAATCGATAAGGCTGATACCTGCTCGATCAAAATGCCATCATCCATTTTACTAATGATATTTTCTATAGTGATTCTAATGGGAAATTAAATTTTGAAAAATATAAATGGAATGACAACTGAAATAGCGATTACTGTACTTACATAGAACTAAATTTTCTAAACTTGCACAAAACACAGAAGTCATTGTCAGAAAATCTGCGATTTGATTGGTTCATTCTTATTTCTTATTTTATTCCAGTGATCTCTATAAACCTATGTTGTCTGCTCTTATTTCTTAGTTTATTTCAGTTCTTATTTTATTTTAGTTGCTGTATAAACTCGCCTTTAGTATTCGCTAAGAACTCTATACTAATTTGACCGCATTTCTTTCTATAGGATATCAGGAGACAAGGGGACAATATTTTACAGTGATCTAGCCTGTATATGGTTTTTTTCGTGATGGCCGACTGGCTAAAGTACAAATAAGACGTTAAAATTTATTGAGAACGGTACATTTCACTTACTTTCGCGTAAACTAAGTTATCACCATAACTGTAGAAGATTGCTATAGGAACAGTAATATTTCTCAAAGAATAATCTGGGGGTTCGGATCTTCTATATCTTGCCATGTTATTTTCTTGTCCATAATCCCATCTTCTGAAGCGTCCTGAAATGAATTTCAATCAGTGGTGACAATGGAAATTGTGAAGTTACCGTCTTTGCTTGACTTACCAGACATTATGGATTGAGCATAATGAAGAGGTTGTCGGACTGATACAGTTGGAATGAACCTCATTATTAGGGGAAGCATTCTCTGAAAGGAAAATTAAAATGAAAAACTGTATCTCAGGAATAACTCCTTAAAAAAATGGTGTAATGATTCAATTTTATCATTCCACTGTTGGGTCGAAAATTAACAGTGCCATGCCTAAGGTGGCATAAGTAATCAGTAACGAAGCCTACACAGAACACAATTGATTCTCCTAACTCATGCGAGCTACAAGATCATAAGAAGAATATTTGAAAAAAATTAATGAAGAATTACTCCGTTATTGAATAATTGGCCTTAGGTGGCCTACCCCAGCTGATATAAGCGTTCGTTCAGGAAGAATTATTATCTTTAGATATTTTGACATCAGTTATTGTTTCAATGCCGTTAGCTGGGAACCAGATTCAAGAGTTCAATTTCCTTATAATGCCCAGACGTACTGAATGCACAAGAAATGAAATTTGTCTTCCACTGATATTCAAGGGTCTGAATTTCTTAATTTGAGTCTACTTCCGATTCGAACTGAGATCAAATGCACTTTTTTGTTGTTGTAAATATAGACCTCATTGAGATATTCATTCAAACCAAATCTCAAAATATCTAATCTCATCGGCAAAATATTGGCGCTGAATACAATATGACTCAATGATTAAATAATATGTGTGATGTGAGTTCATTCTAGAGTACAAATGAGTAGACGTTCTGATGATGGGATGCATAGTTCAATGTATATCCCTACTCCGAGATAAAGTGTTTATTTATATTGTACAACAATGATTTTATTCTCACCTGATCCATTCTCCAATCTTTTCACTTTTTTTTGTATCAGACTTTTTAGGTACAAAGAAACACTATTGTGTTCTTCCTCTCATAATTAATAGTGAGTAATATTTTCGATATTTTGGCACTTACCCTATTGAACTCTCCAGAATCACCACCATTTATGATCACGTGATAGATGGCTAAGCACAGATCGTTTAGGAAACGCTCTTGGCATATAAGATTCAAGAAGGTTGGCAGAGGAATACTTCTTGGAGGAAGCTCATAGAGAAGTGTATCAGCAATTCGCTGTAATATACACAAATTATTATAACTCAGTTGATATCAACAGAAATTTAATAAAACAAATAGCCTTCAAATACATATTAACAAATATTCAATGTGAACATGATCTCATTTTCGTACGAGCCATATCAAGTCGGGATGTTAGGAGAAATTTATGTAGATTTCGACAACATTCAACTGCAAATTACTTCCCAAAAATATTTATCTCGAAATATTAAATCAAGAGAACCTTTTTGATGAAAAAAAACAAGTTTTATGAATGAATTTAATGAAATCATGTACAAAAATAGGACAAGAATCATCCCAGTCCCATCATAAGTTACGCCTTTTGATTGAAAATGAAGATTTTAACGAATTAGTGATATTTTTCTGTGCCAAATTGCATTCACCCATTTTCACCCGACTGCGCCAGGAGAAAGGTACGAGGATATATTGAAAAATTCTTAGCCTACTATAGAACCAAACCAAATTTCAATGTCAAAATATTTTATTACTCAACATATTCTCCTCTCAATTGAATACATTTATTATAGCGAACCTGAAACGTCTCTAGACCTTTCAAAAAAATTTTTCTTCTTGATCTGCAAACCAGTCCTCCACAACTTTTATTACCTCCTCGTTGGAAGAAAATTTACGACCTTTTAATCTTTTTTTCAGTTGAGGAAAGAGATGATAGTCGGACGGAGCCAAATCTGGTGAATAAGGGAGGTGTTCTAGTAATTCTAACCCTAAATCACGAATTTTTGGTATGGCAACATGAGATTTATGTACTGGGGCGTTGTCCTGTAAAAACAAAACACCTTTGGATAGCTATCCGCGTTTTTTCATATATAATACCACTAGAGATGAAATTTTGCCGGCAAAATTTCTCGATTGTAAAATGAAAGTTTGTTGCTTTCGGCAATTTCGCGAATGACATTTGTATCAAAAAATGTCATGATGTCATGATGTTTTCGGCTCCGCCTCACACGGGAACACATCGCGCGCGGACGGAAAAAGCTTACTTTCTGGACTAGTAATGAAATATACTATTTCGTTGATATGGTATCGCAATATTTTGGTTTTGCATGGAACTGGTCTAGGCTAACTAGATATCAATACATCCTCGTAATTATTTTTTAGGGTAGGTATGTAAGTCCATTTTTTTTTCACACCCTACACCCCGAACGGCTTGATGGATTTTAGAAGGAAAGGTATCAATAGATTCTTAGGATTTGTGGGAGAGACATAGGCTATGTGTTTTTCCCTGGAGAAACTTCATTCAGTGTGAATATATTGTTTATAAGATTCGAGTCGAAGAATTTTTCACTTTATCGGCGTGCGCAGGGCAAAAGAGTTCTGCATGAGTGAAAATGATGCACGATGCACTACAATTTTGTATGTCTCCAAAAAATCTGAAAAATCAGCAATTTCTTTCTGCAAAGTTCAATGATAATATATTCCATTTTCGAAGATGTTTAGACTGTCCCAGGAATTATTTCCATCGGAATTATTAATATAACGTCCATGTTACATGTGAAAAAAAATTAAACATGGAGAAAATTTACTTACTAGCACTCCTCTATACATGGCTACCAAAGGAAACAGTACAGGATTACGAAAATGCTCCATAAAACCAGCGGGTGCCATTAAAGAAGCCAATATGATTTTTTTCTGGTATTCCGGTCTTTCTGAACTCATGATGTAGAAACTAGTTCCTCCTTGTGAATGTCCCACATAGTATATCTTCTTCTTTTTGGTTGTTTCTAGGATATGATCAATTTTGGCGGGAAGATCATACATTCCGATTTCGTGCCAACTGTGGAATCGCAATTAAAAAATAAGTTTTGCCAAATAATAATGGATTCCCAAATTCAGATCTTTTCCAAACTAATAAAACTGATTTTGTACGGATTTGAGGAGGGGGGGCTATGGGGGCCATTTCTCGATTTATATTGATGCTGTATTGAAATATTGTGAAAATTTAATATGTATGTGGAAGAAAATAACAATGAATGTTTTATTATTATGTATATCATTAATTATCATTATTATTATTATATCATTAAATAGTGCAACGGAAAAGTTTTCACAGAAACGCAGAATTTTCCAGATTGAGAAAAATTACAGCAACTTTTCAAAAATGCACATACATTTTTACAAAACATTTTTACAAAACACACTAAAAACTAAAACGATATAGGACACCGTTATCAGTTTTTGTTTATCTAGGAATAGACACTTAGGAAGCCAACATGACTCGTATTATTGCTAAAATGAGGCCTCAATTACTCGAAAAAGTGGCCCAAAATTGGTCTGGTCGAATGCTGTTCTCAGAGCTAGTCATGGTGGACATATTACGGAAATTATTTTCAAAACAAAATTGTCATAAAAATATCTTTCAAATAAACAAAAAATTGGCCTCAATCTCAATTTAAATGTGTTTTATTTCAATTTAAAGTTCTATCACTCTAAAAAACACCCGATATTTGGACATTTCCTAATTTCCTTAGTATTTACCTGAATTCCCAGAACTTTTTACGGTCTGGATCTATGTATTTGTGTTTCCTACTGTGTTGTGTTCCTCTGGTGTTACCCAACCAGACATCGTAATTATTGTCAGCCAAGTAGTAAGCCATACTGGCGTTGTCCATTCCGGCTACCACGTAGTTTTCTGATTGTCCATAAAGACCGTGCATCAACAATATCGGCTTTTTATTCACCCCATAACCCCTTCTGCCATGGGGTATGCGGAACATGGTGAGCTTGTAGCCATCTTCAGTGATGACCTCGTGTGTTTCCACCGGATAGCCATACCTCTGGATCAATTGTGTCTGAAATAAGTTTCATGAATTGAAAAGTAACCGCCAATTAAATTTTTCCATTACTGAATCCATTCTTCTTTCTTTATCTTAATAAAGTTCAGTCCTTAGACTGAACGAGAATAAATTCGCTATCACAAAAACGCCTATATCTCTTGAACCACTGGACCGATTTCGAAAATCGAACTCATTTTCGAATCATCTTCTAATTCTAATGAAAACTGTTTGAACAATAAAAAAAACCAAAACTAATTTCACAAAATTCATGCATTTTTTCTGGATTTCTTCCCATCATGCTTCTTATAGTGTTCTCAGGCACTTTCTGGGATGCTGTCTTCCACTTTCGCTTGAATTCCGCTAATTTTTTCGTTGATTTCTTAGTCTTCTTTAATTCTCTTTTCACCAGGGCCCAATATCTTTCGATTGGCCTGAGTTCTGGGCATTTTGGGGGATTGGCCTCTTTGGGGACAAAAACCACCTTATTAGCTTCGTACCATTCCTTGGTGGTCTTGCTGTAGTGGCATGAAGCTAAATCTGGCCAAAAGATTGTTGACACATCGTGCTCACGTAAAAATGGTAAAAGTCGCTTCTTCGAGCATTCCTCGATATATATCTTCGAGTCAACAGAGCCTTGGCCAACGAAAAATTTGCTCTTTTCCCCACAAGTGCAAATTGCTTGCCAAACCAGGAATTTTTTAGGAAACTTTGCTTGTTTCTTCACGCGAAATTGTTCGTCAACATTTCCACGAGATTCTGCAGTATAAAATTCCTGACCAGGAAGTTGCGAGAAATCAGCCAATACAAGTTTCGTCGTCCATCACGCAACAGGAAAAATTTCTCAAGAAATCTTTTTTAATTTCTTTGCTCTTGATTTCGCTTCTTGATTCTTCACAGCGTTCCTGTCTGGCACTTTCTGCACTTTGTATGTTCTAAGCCCACAACCCGACTTGATTTTCTGAACGGTTGACTGCGAACAACCCACTATTAGGGCCACTTTCCGTCCTGAAAGGTTAGGATTCTTCTGAAAAAGGCTGTTGGCTTTCTTCACTTTTTCTGGGCTATGAAACCCCTTTTTCCTCCCGGTTCTTTCTTTGCGGTTAATTGTAAGATCTTCGTTGATGCGCTTAACAACTCTTGATACCTTTCCCGGACGAACGCGTGCCTCTTTTGCGATTCTTTTGAAGCTCCATTTTTGATTATTTTGAAAAAGTTTCACTATAAATTCTCGTGTTTTCACTTCGCTTGAAACTTTGCGACAGAGAATTCGAATATCTATGAAGTAAATGTTTCACATGTTTCTGACGTTCATAACAAAGCTAACTATGATCAAATTTTGATTTTTTCCCAATTGGTTCAAGAGATATAGACGTTTTTGTGATAGCGAATTTATTCTCGTTCAGTCCTTATCATTTTTGAATTTTGAAAGTAGTCAATTTTGCGGAAAAAAGTGTTCATTTTTATTGCAAAATCAAAATAGAAATGAATAAAATCGAGTGATTAGCGAAATTTGGTACAAAATCAAAAACTAAAATTCGATACAAAAAGTAGGAAAAAAAATATGAATGTTAACGAAGTAGATGTTCAAAGTGTCCCATGCACCCTAATGGTGCATGCAGATGATTCCAATAATATTTAATTTCATCGTCACTCGGCCAAATGGAATTACCGAATGAAATTTTATAATGTTGCCCACGTGATAAAATGGACCGTTTTCGAATATAAACACACCCAGATGATAATGATCATTTCCAATGAAAGAAATGGCGAATAACAAACGGAAGATGACAATCGATCAATGGTCATTTTGCCGATCAAGATATAAATATTTAATGCGTATTTATTTACGTGTACCATCGCTGGAAATCATTGGCGTATCATAACAATGTTTTGGAGTTCATAGAGAAATGAGAAAAAAAGATTATTCCTATTGAAATTCTGAATAGTACTTAGTTCATTGTTCATTCTTTATGTTCGCAACCATACAAAATTTTGAGATATGAAATTAAATAGATATCCCTTATATGAATGAAGCAATTCCTCTGTCCTTCGATCGTTTCCTACAATGAAAATATTGCAAAATAAGATAATAAAGAGAAGACGGAGGTGAATTACTCGAATGTAGTATTGTAGTGTGAACAAACAATGAACAATAAATTTATCATCAATGAACCCACCGTGTATATTGAGATATCCTCTCATTTCAACATATCTGCAACGCCTCTGTACAAAAACTTATTCGTAGAGATATTCAGAGGAAGTACGATAAAATCGATCTAGAATGTGCTTTGAATAAAACAAGTAGTGATCAATGTTATACCATGTTTTGCAACGTGCTGCATCGTATCCTTAAACAGACTTGCAATACTAACCAACGTAAAACATTTAAATGTTGTATTTTGTTAGATATAATTAAAGTTATACTCTTACTGAAATAAAATATTAATTTTTGTTCACCCTGTACAAACGAATCAATTTTTATTATCATTGAATGCAGCATTGAAAGATCTTTCAGATGAAGTATCACAAGACATCTATTCCAATGAAAAAAATACCGATTACGTCACCACGTCAAAACCAGCGACATAACTTCTTCAGAATATACATTCAGAAATCGGTATTCAAAAACAAAAGTCGACCTCTTTCAGAATTTTTGTTAAAAGTACATTGCTTGCGAAATATCGAAATTGTTCCAAAATTTTGCCGCGCAATGTATGTACAGACATTGTCAAAAGTCTTGGCCCCCTATAGGTTTTTCAAAAAATAAACTATGGATCTACATTCTACAGGGTTGGGATAAAGTGTGGAACCAAGTAAATATCTTTTAAACGAAAAAAACTATATTTATGAAAATTTGCAGGTAAGTGCAAAGTGCAATGGAACAAAATGCATCTGATGTAATTTTTGTTGTTAATAATATACTTCCTGTTTAACCCTATATATTTTTACAGATTTTAAAAGAGCTTGTTATTTTGAATTCATAAATACTGTGTTTAGTGTGAATAAATAAAAAGCAGAAAAACCTTTTTTCAAAAAAGCTTTTATTGAAATGCCCTGAGAGGGAGAAAATAAGATTTTTCATTAAAATTTTAACTATCAACAGATAACCTCACCATACACAATTTATATGATCATAAAAGAATTTACCGTTTTTTTGTAAATAATATTACAACAACGTGTTGTTTTCGCGAAATTTGTTTCCTTGAATTTTTCTATTCGAAATGATAAATACATATCTATTTTTATCAAAGACAATTTATTAAGGTTTGTCTAAGCCGTCGATTAGTGAACATTACCTAATTGTTTCTTACAATTGTGGATTCTAACATGGAATTGAATTTCTTTTAAATGACACGCCCCGCAGGTATCTCCTCCTAGATAACGAAGGGAAGAGAAAGTATTATACAGCCACTGTGAGATCTAGTTCAGGGCAGGATTTCTTGTCATATTCCCTGCACCCCAACATTCGCTGAATAATCAAATTAATATAAAAATTAATGCACTGCACTGCGATCTGGCGATGTGCGTTTCGTATTTTGAATGCTAAAGATTCTTAAGGTGAGTTTTGGCAATTGGATATTGCTCTCTCTAAGTAATCCCATACGTGCTCAATTGGATAATTTTCCGGTGAGTTTGCTGGTCAGTTCATTCTCTGGGTATTGTTCTCTTGAAGAATGAAGTGGGGCGTTATCCCCAAATTTGTTGCGCAGAGGAACAATGATTGATTCAATGATGTTTTCTACGTAGATGGCACCAGTCATTGTTCGTTCAACAATAATGAGAGGGGTACGGCGACACAACATTACACCCTCTCAGCAAATTGTTGATCCGCCATGAAAGGGCACAACTTCCCGGGCGACCTTGAGTCGCTCTAGTATGCCTGGACCTCTCCAGGGGGGCCAAGTCTTTCGACGATGTGTGTATTTGTACAATAATTTGCTTATATTATATTAGTATATGGTTCTGGTGACGGGATTTGAACAAGATTTTGCATGCATTCTCAATTTTTATGAAGAATTTCATATCGATCGAATCTTTTGAAATAACAAGGGAAAATTCGAACTGCAGCGCCATCTACCGGGTGTAAATCTGAATCATCCAGGATCTCACTCCAACGCACATACAACATTCAAAATCGTTATCTTCCGTTTGTTCTTCCTCGGGAATATCAATATAGAATGAATTCCTATTTACATACATGGTATTATGATATGTACTTTAAATCTCATCTGAACTTACAAATAATAGTATCTGCAATCAGGAAGTTCAAGCTGAATTTTTTTACTATCAAATCCTTGGAAGTCATCTCTGTCCCGGCAAAAAAAGTTACGTGATTGGCATCGTTAAATGCGACCTTCTTCATTTCGTACACGAAATCGAAAATGGACCAAACAAAACTGTCATATATTTCCAAGTTTGATGTTTCTGAATTGACTGGGTCTCGAAGTTTATTCGGGATTCGCCATAGTTTAATTGTAATGAATATTTAATTAGTTATACTTCCTATTTTTTCTTTGAAGTTGCATTTGAAGTTGAAGGTTTTTCAGTGGGTTTATAATATGCAGGAATTCTAAAATTAGTTCTCTAAATTTGGCATTAAAATTGAAACATTCAGAACAACAGAATCTTACAATATTCAGGTGCAAATACTAGTCTACACTACATGTGCATCGATGGAGATGTGAGAACATGCCCAACCATGGCAATATGTATATAGTGATAATCATATATTCATCTATACAGGTTGTTCCTGAATTGGAGGTACAAATGAAGGGGGGAGATTCCTTGAATAATTTCAAGAAACAAAATTCCTATGAACATGAGGTCACGAACTTTTTGTTTTCGTGATACAGAGTGTTGAAATTTGAATTTTCCTCAAGTTCTCTTCGCATATCTGCATTCCACAAGATATTCAGCTGAAATGTGGCATAGATATAACAATTTAGAGTTATGTGATATTTTTCTGGAACACTGTCCCTTGTTCAACTTCAGAACTTTTTTTGGTGAGCCACTGTCAGTTTCAAAAATTGTAAATAGAATATTTGTGTTGTAATAAATTTATTGGTTTTCTGTAGATTTATCGTATCTGCTACCGATTTAGAGGAAAAATTTTTAATGATTCTCTCGAAATCTTTGGAAAAATTGAAATTGTCATAAAAATCTAGTAAGTATCTATAAAAAGAAATAATGAAATTTGGGGATCTGGCGGGCCATGACTGTCTACCCCATCCAATCCACCTGTATTCATAATTTTCGTTCAAATACTTCCTAGTACACTAGTACACCCTGTATCTCGAAAACGAAACATTTGCGGTACCATTCTTATGGGACCATTCCTATTTAAAATTTTACAAGGAAACTCCATCTTGTAAGTTATCCATCTCTTATAGGTAGAAGGTAGATGCACATTCATGATTCCAACGAGAAAAATTTGACGACGATAAAAAAAGACAGTAGCTGTCAAAGTAATCGTCTATGATCCTATGGATATGATATGATCTTAGACCATCTATGGTCTAAGGATATGATAAAAATATTCACAACTTTTTTGAACTGGTTACGAGATGTCGACAAAATTGTGCATGTATCTTAAATACGTCATTCTGAATGCAACTGTAGTTTTGAAATAATCTGGAACTAGCGCTAAATATGGAATACGTACTTAGAAATGACTGAGATGGTTATTGAATAATGAAGGAAGTAGAAACATAAACCAAATTGAAGTTGATGTTCAAGATCTTTGTTTTAGATTAAAGCAGTCACTTTTGTTTGTATTTTTTCAACTTTAATATATGTTCTTATTTTAAATCGTGCTATCCACCGTATCAGTTAGTTACACCTATTCTGGGACACACTGTATAAATTTACATGAGTCAATAATGTAGGAGCGTTGATATAAGAGAGGAACTCGTTTGCGTTAATTTGAAAGTTCAAGAGCGAAACCGAAAAATAAATAACGAGTATGGGGGATTGATATTCAAAAAAATAGAGCTTGTTCCGTAACTTGTTTTGGAGCACCTGTATATTGAAAAAAACAGAATGAGCCAAATATGTTGGCCCTGTTGTTTAAAAGTCAATCGAGCCTATAGCCTCATTACTGCTTCTATTCTTTGAAAGAAGTCTATAGCTTAGATAGAAAAAAAGTTGTGGAGCGAAAAAATCTTCTTAATCTAACATTCTGTGAATCTAAGTCATCGTTACTCCGAAAATCCGATGAAATTGATTTATTGAATTTGGCATGATATCAATCGTTCGGGAAATACCAATAACAAGCATCGATTTGATCAGAGCAAACTATTCATTTGGAAATCTACAACTTCGATCAATTTTTATCAGTATACAGGGTGATTTTTTTAAGTGTTTCATTAGAAATTTTCGAGGAAGGAATTGCGATACAAATTCAAAATTTTGTATTTTTGTTTTAGAGTACATGAACTCAATTTGTGAAATATTTTCAAGCGGAATCTACTTCCGGTTCTACCGGAAACGGATGTGAACTTCGTTATTTCAAATGAAACACCGTGTATATTTATACATATTTGAATTCTTCGTTTAATTCTGCAATGATTCGATGTATGATATGCGCAATCACATCAAGCGATTGTTGAGTTATTGCCTGATTCTCAAATTTTTTGACAGAAAGATTGTCACGAATTAGTGTTTATATCTTCAAAATCCCTCATTGTAAGAATTTTTTTTTGGAGCAGTGAGACAAATGAAAGTACGCTGATACGGCTTCTTGTATAAATTATGAGGAAATTTTATACAGGGTGTCTGAAACAGGGCTTCAAAGTGAGCCTCAATAAAACTACGAAATCTCATTTTTTTCAAATGGAAACCATATGATTTTATAATTCCGATCGATTGCTCGCCAAAAACTAGTTAGAGTGTGCCAAACATTTCATGTCTTTAAAATGAGTAGTTTCGCCGTTATCGAATAAAATTCTGATTTCACGACTAAAGCCAGGTTTCTTTGTCTGAATATCAGGTTTATCAAGATAATTTTCAAGTAGGCTATGTCAATAGTAATAATATGTCAGTTTTAAACTAAAATTTCTTTATTTAGTCATCATTCATTATCTGCTCTGTTTATTTGTCACATTCGCAGCAAATACAGAAGAGACTTTTGATATATCATTCTAGTGTACCTTATTATTGTTAGTGCTTTTGCATAGTGCTTGATCAATAAACATAATTAAGAATGACTATTCCTAACATAGCCTACTTTGAAATAGACGAGCATACCACTCAATTCGACAGAATTTCATGAATAAAGCCAGGGTTGTCCCATCAGTCAAATTCAGTGGAATGCTCGTCTATTTCAAAGTAGGCTATTTTAGGAATAGTCATTCTTACTTATTTTTATTGATCAAGCACTATGCAAAACAAGCAATAACAATAATAATGAAGAGAATGATATATCAAAAGTCTCTTCTGTATTTGCTGCGAATGTGACAAATAAACAGAGCAGATAATGAATGATGACTAAATAAAGAAATTTTAGTTTAAAACTGACATATTCTTACTATTGACATAGCCTACTTGAAAATTATCTTGATAAACCTGATATTCAGACAAAGAAACCTGGCTTTAGTCGTGAAATCAGAATTTTATTCGATAACGGCGAAACTACTCATTTTGAAGACATGAAATGTTTGGCACACTCTAACTAGTTTTTGGCGAGCAATCGATCGGAATTATAAAATCATATGGTTCCCATTTGAAAAAAATGAGATTTCGTAGTTTTATTGAGGCTCACTTTGAAGCCCTGTTTCAGGCACCCTGTATAAAATTTCCTCATAATTTATACAAGAAGCCGTATCAGCGTACTTTCATTTGTCTCACTGCTCCAAAAAAAAATTCTTACAATGAGAGATTTTGAAGATATTAACACTAATTTGTGACAATCTTTCTGTCAAAAAATTTGAGAATCAGGCAATAACTCAACAATCGCTTGATGTGGTTGCGCATATCATACATCAAATCATTGCAGAATTAAACGAAGAATTCAAATATGTATAAATATATAGGGTGTTCCATTTGAAATAACGAAGTTCACATCCGTTTCCGGTAGAACCGGAAGTAGATTCCGCTTGAAAATATTTTACAAATTGAGTTCATGTACTCTAAAACAAAAATACAAAATTTTGAATTTGTATCGCAATTCCTTCCTCGAAAACTTCTAATGAAACACTTAAAAAAAATCACCCTGTAGAATACTACATTACAGTTCTCAGTTCCATTAAAACTGAGAAATACTTGCTAAACAATTTCAACTACACGAACAAAATTCAATGAAACTGTCTCAATAGTATTCAGGAAACAGATCGCCCTAATTGATCCGAATACGATTATGGTAATTTTGAGACCAATATCAGAATACCAAACAAAACTATTTCGGGTACTCACAATATTCAAATAAGTGTCTGGATGCAACGAAAGTCCTTCGGTCAACCCCAAAGACAGGAAAAGACAAAGGGAAATCAAACACAACGATCGCATTTCGGAAAATTTCGAAATCACTTCCGTCCGACCTCACCGGCCGAAAGCTAAGTGGATTTAAACGAATGAAAAACTCCGCGACTCAACATCACAGGTCTGAAGTGGCTACCTATATCTACCTTACGATTGATATGCACAAAAGTGCTCTTTTCCAACGAAGGTTGTTAAAATTGTCGAGACCAGTGAATATATCAAAATTGCGTACAAATGATCATCATATAGATTCCTCATCAAAATCTAATGTAAACGAGAAGAGATTTTCCGAGATAGCTCAATGGGTTATTAATCGTTCGGCTAATGACTCTTGTTTCAGGTAGGTAGTGATTTTGCAGGTTCCTACCAATAATTATATCGATACTGTATAATCAATAGTTTGCCAAAAGTTGATGATATCTTTCCGAAGATACGTCCACAGTAAAATTATATTAATATCAAGTTTTGCGTTCCAATTGGTGGGACTATATGCAAAAGCAGATTTTCAAATGAAGAAAAACTATTCTGAGCTTTCATCTGAAAGTATTAGCAGCTTTATTGGGGTGACATTAAATTCACTATAGTTTCACTTTCTCTTGAAAAATGCAGTTCAAAATGAGAAAGCAGTAAAATTGGAAACATTAATATTGCAATAAGAATTATACAGCATTAGAACTTAATGAGGAAATATCTTCTGATCTTTGACTCAATCGGTCGGTACATAAGAAATTATTCGATATTCAAATAAAATTCTTCAATTACAAATAATTGGGAATTACAAACAATATCATTCTGTCGAAATCCAATTACGCACCTATTTCAGATTGATCATCTTCATATCATTTAGAATACCAATCTGACACCAAATAATTTTATCCCGAAAAAGATAGAAGAGAAGTATTTATCATAGAAGAGATTCCTCCAAAACAAAACAGTTATCATAACAATCAATGAAATGCTTTAAGTCCCAAGATATTATCAGTGAGGAGGTTTTCTGATTGAGGAAGTAGGTACCTCAGGGCAGGTTTCATGCGATTAAAAGAAAATTTTCTAAGGTGTAGAATGTGTATAAAGCCTAGAGGTGGCCACTTTGAAAATCTGCTGTAAATAGGTCCATACTGTAAAGAGACCATTTCTCTCATTTATAAATAAATTTCTTTTTATTTACATTATGATGTGTGATTTATTGCCATACCTTTTTCTTTTTTTTATCTAGAACTTTTCTCAACCAACATCTAAAGCTAATTTTCATTAATTTTTAGCATTTTCTATCATAACTTGATCAGAAAAATCTCAAAATGACAAAAAATAATTTTGTAGTAAATGTCTTGTTCTTTGATTTTTTCCACCTCGATGAATTTGAAGGCTAATTCTACCAAAAGTAGAGTGTAAAGTTCCATTTTTTATCAATGATTATGAAAGCTTACTGTCGAGCGCAGTTTTTAAGCATCCTAAGAAACCGTGAATCAGCCTTTTTACATTTTTACTTTTGATTCGAAAATTCTGATCATTATCCAATTCACGTAACTTTTTCACTTGAGACCAACATTTCCATAATTTTTATCGAAGTTACGAATCTGGTTATTTTCTGTAAAAAAGTACAATTCATGGAGATTGAGTTACAAAAAAATTTCACAGAGAAGTCTTGTACTTTTTTTTAATATCTTTTTTAAGATAACTCGAAAACCGTGAAAAATCGCGTAACATACATGGGGGTGATTCGAATAGCCCATGACTCGAGGGACCTGTTTTTTTTACGTCGATCTCTCGGCCACCCTGTATTTCTCTAGATATCCTGCTGAGATTTTTGGCAAAGATATTCACGTCACTGATATTTTGGAAAATGAAATGAGAATACTGTTTCGCTTTGTCGTTTTCGGGCAAAAAAATTCGGTAAGAAAAAACTTTTGGAAAAATACTGCAGTAGCTATAAAGAAATATACAGAATATCTCAAAATTTTAACAACCTCTCCATCGTTTGAAGGAAAGGTATATGAGTTCATGAAAAAAAACTGAAAATTGCATCCATTTTCATATTCATGATATTCAGGAACACCCAATATATTTAGTAATATAAGTTCTAGAATACTAACAATCAATTTTCGAATGATTGGATGAATGCAGAACAATAACTCATATTTGAGAGTAGATCGATCATAATTTCAGTACTCATTGTTTTTGAATAGAAAAAATTATGCTATAATAGTTATTCATGAATCGATAACTTATGGAAATCATTCGCAATCGCAATATGTATTACGTGAAATTTTCGGTTCATTAATTCTTTGGGAATCGATCTATAAAAAAAGATTTTCTTAACTGGAAAAATGACTAGGAAATCAAGTGTTCCTCATAGTTTATTTTTAACTTTCGAGATTTTCCATCCGATCTCACCCTTAATATGGGAATACGAAATTTTTCCTTCATTGAGAGCAGTGGAATATTACTGCAAGTCGTACCTTTAGAACAAGTAGTTTCCGTTAGTTTCTTGCCCTTGGAAAATGGGAATTTGATAGCTGATGATTCCAATGAAAGTGAGAGTTTGGATTCCGATATACAGGGTCTTTCACGAGGAACCTCACCCATATTTATACGGGAAACTACTGAACGTATTTTCATGAAATTCAGCACTTATAAGTATTTCACGATGCTGATGAAATCTAAAATATTTTCGAAACATGAGCACCTCCGGTTTTTCCGGAAATGACGTCAACTTCCGTTTTTCGAATTAGAACACCATTTTTTTATTGCAGAAATAGATTCCTTAGAAAATTTCAAGTTATTTTGATGTAACATTTTTCAGATTTGGTTGGAAAATTCTCTCTGAGCGGGAAAATTCGAAAAAAAAATCGAAAATAGAGCTCCGCTGAAACAAAAATAACTTCGAGGTTTTTGAATGGGAAATTTTCATTTTTGGGATTTTTCAAGATGTAAGATTGATGTATCCACTTTAAAAATCGAAACCGCGATTCATGATACAGGGGGTGAAAAAATCGCTTTCAAAGTTAGGGATGACAAAATCGTGAAAAATCAATTTTTTCAAATTAGAACCCCATTTTTTTTATGGCAGATATTGAATCTACGTTAAAAAATAATGTGAGTGTATGCATCACACCCTTGCCCTAAAATGCGGATATTTTCTGAGTTAATATCCACTTTAGGGCAAGGGTGTGATGCATACACTCACATTATTTTTTAACGTAGATTCAATATCTGCCATAAAAAAATGGGGTTCTGATTTGAAAAAATTGATTTTTCACGATTTTGTCAACCCTAACTTTGAAAGCGATTTTTTCACCCCCTGTATCATGAATCGAGATTTCGATTTTTAAAGTGGATACATCAATCTTACATCTTGAAAAATCCGAAAAATGAAAATTTTCCATCCAAAAATCTCGAAGTTATTCTTGTTTCAGCGGAGCTCTATTTTCGATTTTTTTTTCGAATTTTCCCGCTCAGAGAGAATTTTCCAACCAAAACTGAAAAATGTTACATCAAAATAACTTGAAATTTTCTAAGGGTCTATTTCTGCAATAAAAAAATGGTGTTCTAATTTGAAAAACGGAAGTTGACGTCATTTCCGGAAAAACCGGAGGTGCTCATGCCTTGAAAATATTTAAGATTTCATCAGCATCGTGAAATAATTATAACTGCTGAATTTCATGAAATACGTTCAGTAGTTTCCCGTATAAATATGGGTGAGGTTCCTCGTGAAAGACCCTGTATAATAAGAACGAAATGGAACCAAGTTTGAAGCAAGAATCATCAATCAAGAAAGCCAGCTTTATTATTCCCCTGAGATGTGGAATATATCACTAGTGACATCTATAAAGCGTAAGTTGTATTCGGGAATGTGATGATCCCAATAGATTGGGAAATCTTTTTACTTCCTTGCTCCACACATAGATGTCGTGAAACTAATCGATGCCCCGAAATTGGAAAATTTGGAATAATATTAAAAAAAAAATATATGACATTTTTGTCATGATTTTTTTTAGTAGAATTGATTGTATATTTCATTCTGTCTAGCATACTGTCTTCCATACAGCGAATAAATTCCTTTATATATCGTGAAAATATGAAAATGCTTGAGATTCATGCCATAAAGCTTCAGTTATCCGCCAGGAAGAGGAACTTCTAGCTCACTAAAAGAGAAAAGAATGGATACTTTTTCTCATATTTGCTCCAAGAGAATTTTCATTATTTGGATTTTCCCGAGAGCAACTCTTGAATTCCCGGCGTAGAAAGTTGAGGGTCCGACAGGAATTCTTATCGAGTAATTTGGAGCGTTAGTAGTAGGTTCTTTAGCCGCGCCGCTAGTTGAGTGCCCTCTGGCATTTCAATTCGATGGCGAATGAACTCAAAATATGTGCTTCAACTTAATAAACTCCCGAAATTATTTTCTGTTGACGTTGGAATTGCTTCATCTTTTCCCGGAGCATTTTACTAGGTGTTTTTCAGGAGCGTTATGGCGTTCATTTCCAGCAAGGTCTGAAATTTTTTCAGACCTTGCCCTTTGGTTGGAACGTTCTTTCGTCGAGTCGAATTATTCAAACAAAAACTTGGTCACTTGAAGCACTGACGTGAAGACAGGAGATCTCAAGTGCTCCATCATATACCTTTTTGATAGATTCACATTTCCCAGTTCGAAAAATTTATTGAAAAATAGATGCATAGAAACCCTGGTGTAAGGATTCCTCTACTAGAAGTCGTGACCAAGAATTGTAAGTCAAAACGACACTCTCTAGATTGTAGATCGGGTCCTACTTCCAAAATAATCCGCAATATTTCACGGTCGTGGCGCTATTGCGACAGTGTGAAATATACTGCTCCACAAGAGTTAGGGATATCGTATTCAATCGTTTTTAAAAGTATGATGTAATCTTCTAGAAAATTGCTGTTAAATCATTTAAAACTCAATAACAACTTGAATCGATCCAATAAAATCAGTGTGAGACATTTCGTCAATCTGGTCGCCTTTTTTCTGAAGTTTGGTTCTTTGCATATGCTTCATGAATGTTCTCATTTTGAAATGAATTCAGTTTATCAACGGCTTCGATTCGAAACGAGATTTCTGAAAATGCCAAAACGTAAATTAACGAACGCTGAGGCTAATAGGGCTATCGAAATTCTACAGGGTGGCCTAACTCAAGTTGTTGTAGCGGAAAGACTCCAAGTCAGCCAAAGTGTGATATCTCGACTTTGGAATAGGTTCAGGGAGACAGGCTCTGTGTTGGAAAGACCAAGGCTTGGTGGGCGTCAAAAAACAACACCTGCTCAGGATCGTTTCATCACCGTTTCGGCGAGAAGAAACCCTACATCTACGTGTAGAATGATACGGAATAATCTTCAAAATGCAGATGGGTTCCAAGTTTCCATCGAAATCATCAGACGAAGTTTCAGGGAGGTGAATCTAGGTTCTAGACGTCCATTCAGAGGAGTTCCATTAACACGTGACCATAAGCGTCAAAGACTGGAATGGGCAAGGCAACATATCAATGGCGTAGTGTCCTTTTCACTGATGAATCCAGATATGACCGATTTTCAGATTCTCGAAGAATAAGGGTATGGACATTCCTCCGCATACCCCGTAATCATCGCCTATGCCCAAGAAGTCCATCCATTCCGAGGGGGTAGTGTTATGGTATGAGCCGGGCTTTGTTTCAACGGGCGCACAGATCTACACATTTGTCCTGGGAATATGACCGCCTTACACTATAGGGAGCATGTCATTGACAATGTTGTGCCAAATTTTCACGCTGCTATTGGTGAAACTTTTCAATTTCTAGACGATAACGCTAGACCGCACCGTGTAGCCATAGTTGAGAATGGTATTCCACATTTACCAATACCTCCGCACTCAACAGATTTGAATTGCATAGAACATGCATGGGAGATCATTCGAATCAAGAGGATGTCAGCTGATCTCCTTGAGAATTCTATTGACCATATTCATTAGCTATCGGTTGCAGCTTTTTGAGCATCTTTGGGTTGGTACCAATGTTTCATCAATGCCAATGTTCAATGTCAAACCTCATTAATGTCAATTGTCTTTGATTGTTTACAATTTTTGAGGTTTCGAACGTGCTATTTATTTTGAATCTTGATAGAGCGAAAACAATTTTTGGTCAAAATGGATGCTAAAAAGTACATCTTGTGTACACCTAAATTTTATAAAGAATATAATGGAACCTAAATGTTAATGAATTGGCGGGTTAATTTTAAATCAGTTATGACAGTGATGACATATTATTATTATTGCTGCCAACCCAAGAACGCTCAAAAAGCTGCCAACGATAGCTCATGAATATGGTCAATTCAGTAGGGTAAAAAAATGATATAAAAAATGGTCGCAGCATTTATTAATGCAGAGGCCAATCAAACAGCGTTGAGATGAATATACAGGGTTTATTTGAAGGTGAAATTTTCGGTAAAATGACTTATTTTGATGAGTTCTATCACCTGTCAAAAGAAGAACCTCACCTCAAAATACACCCTGTATTGTATTTGCCGTCGTTTTGAAATGAATTGGGCCATTCTCAGTGCAATTAAAGTAAACTACACCAACTCCTTACAATATTGAAGGAAATGTTATTGTATATTGTAGTGTTTCGTTTAGTTTTTCATTTTTTCACAATTCGATCTAGCCCAAATCAAGACGAGACATCGTCAGATATAGGATAATATTCATTCTCCCCACAATTCAATTGGCCTGAATCCAACTCAATTCCCTAAATATTACCGAGGACACAATTCATTTTCTCAACTTTGTAATATAATCAATTTTGGAAACATATCGTTCTCATTGGGAACCCCCTTTATTTCTATCGCAACATTTTGTTTTCCCTCGTGAATACCATTTATTTCAATCGACGTGAGTGTCGCGATTACGAAGACTTAGGAAGTATCTTCTGACCCAATTCATTACTGCTACCATAACGAGATTAAAATGAAAATAGCCAGGGAAATTTCAATCGTTACATCGTTCCTCCGCCCACGCCATATTCCGTAATGTCTCTTGAACAATTCCAATAAGGTCTCTCTCGGTGCTCTAACCAGAAACGTGCTGAAATTTAATTTCGGAGTAGACTGGAGATGAATTGCAGAAGGTCCTCCGAGAGAATACCGAGCGAACGCACCGAGAAAACATGAAGCTAATGGGACGAAATATAAATGTAAAAATACAGTCGGATAAAGCCAAATGCAATGAATTCACTATCTTGGTTACTGAACAGGGAGGGCATATTTCCATTTTTTAGCACTACAACTTTCAAACCAGAGGAGATAGACAAAATCTGATACCCCATTCGATCTCTTTTTCTGAGGAACTAACAAGAGTACCTAGTATTCATTTTTGGCTACCTTATTTTATTTTCGAGTTATTAGCGAAAATTGGAAAAATGGCCATATATCGAAAAAAATTTATATCTCCGCTAATACTGATGATAGAGCTCTGAAATTGAAACATTATTCAGACACTTTTTTACGTAGAATTCAGTGGGGAGCTCGTCTTTTTCGCACCATTTTTAATTACGGAGCTATGACCCAAAGTTATGTTTTTTCGAATGGGAACACTAGATTTCTGTGACATTTTTTGAAAGCTTAATTCTTTTCCCGGAAACCGGCAGCGTTGCCCGGAGACCGGTGCCTGGTCGACCCAGAATAACATCTGCAAGGGAGGAACATTATAAGGCAAATTTCACTAGAAGGAATCGAAAGTTATCTGTAACAGCACTTCTAAGTCAATTTTGAGGACCTATAGACGAGTAGTCTCAACGAGTACCATAAGGAGGCGGTTGCATCCCTTAAATTTAAGGACGAAAAGACCTTCGAGAGTGCCTCGGCTATCACCTGGACTTAGACCTACCCGTCGGCAATGGGCAGAACATCACCAAGTCTGGCTTTCACCACGATGGAGCAACGTGCTTCTTTCGGACGAGTCACGATTAGGTTTACGAAGTGATAGTCGACGAGAAAGGGTTTGGAGAGGTCCACACAGACTAGGACTAGAGCAACTCAATTTCGCTCGGGAAGTTGTGCCCTTTCAAGCCTCACATTCCCAAACCCGGGAAACTGCTTCCCCATTTTACTGATTTTCCCTTGGGATATAGGCGGCATAGAACTACTCACTTCATTTTGTGTTCGGGTGTTATCTCCGTAACCAATCATTCGTGAAATTGTTATTTTGTGAATGTCCGATAATAGAACCGATATTCAAAATCGTAGTTAATGAAAAAAAAACAAATTAGACAATTCATTAACTGCAACTTATCAGCACAAAATAACTTGCGAAGGCGTTCTAAAGAAACTGAAAGTGTTACACGTAGTTTTTTTGGTAGCCTCAGGTCAGGGTTCGGATTTTTACGTAGAAGAATGACACATTAAATTCAGTTCGTCATGTTTCAGGATATTTCATGAATATTTACAGTAGGTAATCGAGATGATGAATTTATTCCATTTGGTTATTCCACACTGTATAATTGATAAGCGAGTGGGGTAAAAAAGGATTTGGGGTGTACCTAACTGATGGTAAGATTTATTCGATATGGAACATTCCAAATCGAACATATATGATTGATAAAGTCCTTGGGGGCTGAGAAAATTAAAAAATCCAACTGTTTTTTCATATCATTGGCATTGCTCCATTTCCATTTCTTGTTCCACGTATGGACGAGGATATAATGCTGGATATTCTGAAACTATGATGCCAAATGTAACTGTTTATTTTCCTCGAAAAAGTAGATAACATGCAATCATTGTGGAGTGGAGCAGTAGAGCTGGATATTTCTTCAAGTATCAGAGGGGGTTCTTTTGATTGCAAATTTGTGGTTGTATGCACAGAAATCGCCTTTGACAACTATTGTCAATTTTGAAAATGCAGATTAATTAAAATTTTACTGAAGAAGTCGAAGATAAAGTATAGTGTTCAATTCGCGGTAATTGTAATAACACAATTGATGAATTACACCCCTCGCCTGACGACTTACATTACCGCTCATAGAACAATATACTAATTAGGCAGTATTTGAAATATTATTTAATGTTTTCATCATAATTTTCTAGCCATCAACAATTTATGAAGAAGTCACATTGGCAGTGTCTTATAGTTACACCAATTACTTATAGTGACTTATTTTTCACAACGAGGTTTTGTCATGATGGAAAGTAGGATTAAATGCAACCATACACATAAGTCAATTCGACTTTTCTTCCACATTCGTGGTTTCGCCCCAGGATCAACGTTCCTTTTCCTGAGCTGACAGCAGAGGATATGAGATTCTGAAGTCAGAACAATAAATATTAAATGTAACCCATTTTAATATTTCAGTTTTATTCTGCCCCGAGCCTTGATCATACGCTGGATTTATCTCATGTTTATGAAAAGACGAAATGAATATTCCATTTCATGTAGAGAGGATAATTCTTTTCATGGAAAAACTGAATATGCTGAAATCGGCAAGGGAAATATGTATTTTAGTGTATCAAGTTGATAGTTGAAACAAATCGTATAATTTACACGAGTTTCCAGAGGCAGATCTGAAATATCCATAATGTTTACGACTTTCTCGACCAATCGAAAAAGCCGTGTTCTCTACATAAAACTTGAAAACATGTACTTTTATTTTCAATAATTATTTATATTATATTATATTATATTAAATTTGTCTTCTTATAAGAGTCTATATATATATTTAAATTAATATTTAAGGGTTTAACGACTCAATTTGGAGGGGAATAAACTACTCTTTATTCTTTGCCAAGCTTTCGCATTTATTTTAATGCTTCATCAGGGCTTCTACAATAAAGTACATACAATTTTTTTACTATATTAAACATAAATATGTTGTTAACACTTACTGAATGCGAGGTTAGATGTTCCTTGCATCATGCTCAAAACTTCCGTCAAATAAAAATGAAATTCACAATTAAAATTTTTTACTTCCACAATTTCCATCAGTTACATATATCAATTTAAATTCTTTTTTATTTTTATTATTTTTACTGAATCTGGTCTTTGATGGTTTTAGAATGAATCTGAAATCTGAATGTTTTTACTTCTCCTCTCTCTTTTCCATTTGACCTTGTTTATGTGTCAATTTCTTCCCACAGGTTACGTTTCGTTCTTCTGTGTTTTGTTCTGTTTTCCTAGCATCTTTGGTTTACGGATTTTTATTATTTATTATTTGACGGAAGTTTTGAGCATGATGCAAGGAACATCTAACCTCGCATTCAGTAAGTGTTAACAACATATTTATGTTTAATATAGTAAAAAAATTGTATGTACTTTATTGTAGAAGCCCTGATGAAGCATTAAAATAAATGCGAAAGCTTGGCAAAGAATAAAGAGTAGTTTTTTCCCCTCCAAATTGAGTCGTTAAACCCTTAAATATTAATTTATATTATATTATATGATTATTTATTTATAATATACCACAACTAGAAAGAGTAGGAACATCATTGAAGTAATTCTTGAGTTATAAGTTCCTTAAGGGTTGATTTCAATCAAAAATAATTTTCTGAATAATTGATTAATTCAATTTGAAAATAAGAGGGTTTATACCCGAAAAAAGATCTGCATAACTAATTTCTAATATTGAGCCCTATTTATGATATTTCGTTCTGTGGGAAAATAGAGATTTGGTTTTGCAGTGTATTTTTCAACAGGAAGTGACAAAAGCATAAAAATATTTAAGATTTTCTCAGCATTCAGCAAAGGTCCGAATCTTATTCTGGATATGTCCACAATTTTCCAGAGAAATAATATAGGTATCAGTTAGTGATGTAACGAATGTCATTTTTTAAACATTCGCGAATGCGAATGCGAATGCAAATGTCTGCTACTGACATTCGCGAATGCGATTGCGAATGCGAATGTAGAATTTGGCGGGCGTTCCGTTTGTATTTTGTTTCGAGAATTGGCGAGTTTATACGAACTCATCCGACTGAAGTCTCATTCCGCTCGCGCCGGTCTTTTCGTAAACAAAACAAGTGAAATTTGAGGTTAGAGTTTGAATAGTTATTTTTTTATCAACATGAATAAATCAACTGTTAGTGAAATATGGACTTTTTTTTCTCATATTCAAATTCGCAAAACATTCGCAGTAATTTTGCGGATGCGAATGCGAATACGAATATCCAAACATATGCGAATATCCGCGAATACGAATGCGAATATTCGTTACAACTCTAGTATCAGTAGCTCTCATTCAAATCGACTCAGCTCGTTGGGAATACCCTGTATAAATCCAATTCTAGGATTTTCAGTTTAAATCAATATCACAAGAAATTAATAATTCAGACAATCTTCCGGTTGAGGAAAATTACCAGTCCCTTCTTTTCAACTGAGCTGGAATTACTCCAGGCAGTATAAGAGAAAATCTTTATCGGACCATTAAGGCCCTTCTCTGACCTACATTACGCGTGCAGTCTCCACGCTTGGCTCATCTCGCTCTTGAGGTCCTGATAATCGACCTATTACCTTCATGTTCTCCCCGATCTTATCACAACAGGAATGGAACAGCGGAACGTTGCAGGAAACAGAAAGGAAAACAATCGTTGTCACGGGCTGCTAGTAAACGATGAAGCGGAGGGCAGGTATAATCGGAGCAGTGAAATGGAATGTTTCTGTCGTAGGAGGCTGTCGATGCGCGCGCGCTCTATAGAGAAGCCTGCTGGATCTAGCTAGCTTTGTCGCGCATTGCGAAAAGATAAAGGTGATCTGGGAATCTAGGGATCGCAGCAGGAATTGTTCGATCCTGCTGGTGGATGCGTTTTGTAGATTATTGAATTATCGAATGGGAATTGAATCAAGGAAATGGAAATATTTCAAATACCGCCAGAAAGGGGGGAATATTATTAATAGAGTAATGAGCTCCCAAAATATACTGCTCCACAAGAGTTAGGGATATCGTGCTCAATCGTTTTCAAAAGTATGTAATCTTCGAGAAAATCGCTCTAAAATCATAAAACTCAATAAATAGTTGAATCGATCCAATTAAAATCAGTATAAGACATTTCATCAATCTGGTCGCATTTTTTCTGAAGTTATAGGTTCTTTGCATATGCTTCATGAATGTTCTTATTTTGAAATGAAGTCAGTTTATCAACGGCTTCGATTTGAAACGAGTTTTCTGAAAATGCCAAGACGTAAATTAACAAACGCTGAGGCTAATAGGGCTATCGGAATGCTACAGGGTGGTCTAACTCAGGTTGTTGTAGCGGAAAGGCTCCAAGTCAGCCAAAGTGTGATTTCCCGACTTTGGAATAGGTTCAGGGAGACAGGTTCCGTGTTGGAAAGACCAAGGCTTGGTGTGTGACAAAAAACAACACCTGCTCAGGATCGTTTCATCACCGTTTCGGCGAGAAGAAACCCTACATCTACATGTAGAATGCTACGGACGGAATACTCTTCAAAATGCAGATGGGGTCCCAGTTTCCATCGAAACCATCAGACGACGTTTGAGAGAGGTGAATCTAGGTTCTAGACGTCCATTAAGCGGAGTACCATTAACACGTGACCTGTATACGCTGCAGACCCACAGGCTAAAATTAATTTGCAACTTGAAATCATATTATGTAATATTAATTTTCATCACAAAAATCTTATTTTAACTATATTCTTCTGCAATTTAATTCAATATCCCTAACTCATGTGTAGCCGTTTAATTGAATGGCTGCTCTCTTTCAGAGATTCCTGTTTTAAATTATTGTCAGGAGGCTTCGATGTCAGTTGGTATGTACTCTTCTCAGTTTGATCCTCATATGAGTTCGTTACATTCACAAGCATTCCAATTGAATATTTAACATTTGAACATTTAATTACAATAAAGGCGTAGAGGTGCATTCAGCTTCAGAGATAATCATGTAAATTTGATGATAAATGGTTTGGAGACCTGATATGACGGGTTGGCGGTGCTCTCAACAGGGTAAGCAGCTACACACGAAATGGCCAGGAGACTTCCTCTGTATGTCTCCAGAAACCAAGCATCATCACTGGCCACTGCGAGTGTAATATTTTACGGAAGAATTGCTTCGTTCAACATTTATCAGTCAAAGCAGAATTTGAACAGTTTATCCTTCACTTCCAAAACAAACGTTAGTTCTTAGTTTTCACGCATAGAAATTTCTAACGCTTTCTATTTACAAGTGCAATAAGGTAATATCACTTAATACAATCGGCCAGTACTGTATCCTGCTGTTTTATCATAACTGGGCCAGTATCAAAATGAATGAAGAAGTTGAAGCTACCCATTACACCATCAGTAACTACATTTCATAAGTTCCTGCATTGATATCTGATCTAGGGTTTCAACTATTCATCTCTGATGTATGCCAATATTACCAAGAGTTTTTGCTTAAAAGGTCAGCCGCTTAGATAGGCTCTCGTTTGTTTCTGTCCCTTAGAAGAACTCACAGTATATATGATGACACCATGGCCGAGAACAGTATCATTTTATGCTCTGGTTCCCACGCGAGGAATATCCTGCAATTTTTAGAGAAAATCGGGAGAACCAAGGGATAGAGATAGAAGATAGGAGAACACCTCCCTAGGTAATGAGTTCCAGAGCCTCGCTGGATGTCTTTGAAATGAGATGTGCTGCAGGTTTTCAAAGAGACCATTGAAGGGTGTAGAGACTGAACGTGTCGGGTTTATCTCGAAGGGAATGCAGCAGCAGGGACGATGTACTTGTCGAATAGCTCGGGCAGATCGTTTAGGGTGTGCCAGCTCTAATGCTCAGATGGTGCCGAAGAGCGGAGCCGAGCAGGAATCGACCCACAAACTGTTGCACCTAAAATACGGCCTTCAATACACGACCAGCTCATACCCATACCTGAATATTGACATTTGACCGTACGGCCGGCAGTTGTTTCAGTGTTCAGTGGTGCTCCGGGGAGTTCGCATCGCGCGTTCGTTTCATGACGTCACCCATTTAAAGACAGCACGATTTCATTGCTCGTATTTTGAAATATCGAGTTTTCGAGGATGGCGGAAGAGGAAATCCAGAAAGAGGAGTTCGATGCCAACTCTAAATTCGGGTTTAGATTTAGGGGCAGAAAGGGTGCTTTGAAAAAGAAAAATGTGTACAATATCAAGGATCATACGTTCATACCTAGATTTTTCAAACAGCCCACATTTTGTTCTCACTGTAAGGACTTTATATGGTGAGTATTTAGAGTTGTTGATGTTTTTTCATTCAGAAATTTCCTATTAACGACTTAGTTCTTGAGAAAAATGACTAATACGATGTCACAATACTCCTTGTTTTGCAAGCATTAGTGTTCGATGAAAACGCAATTTCCTGAATGAATTCAATATTAATATCGGTTGAATTACACAAATCACCATCAATCCAACAAAAGTTTTACTGAAATCATCTTTATCTTGATCTCAATATTTCCATAGGTGTTCTTGAGAGCTTTCATTTTTTGAATGAAAAATGAAGATTTTGCTTCATAAAGAAGGGCGAAGTGGTAGAAACCATGGCAATTTTTAACACACAAATTACCTAAATTGTCGGTGAATGAGAAAATGTGGTGATCATCTTGATATTCAATGGTGTAATTCCGGAAAGGAGAAGGAGAAGTAAGAAAATTCGAAGAATATATCAAAAATCAAGCAAAAACATCGACCTCTTCTAAGGAAAATTTTGGAAATGAACAGAGCTTCCCTAGCAAAGAAGAAATGGAGGTGAAATTGTTATTATACGCTGTGGAATTCAGAACCTTAATCCGAATAGAAGAATAGAGCTTGTAAATTAAATATTAATTTATGACAAAAACATGGTATATAGAAGCTAGAAGCACGTTGACGTTGGCATCAGACACACAAATATTCGGAATCATGCAGAATCTAAATAGGACACACTCAAATCAATTGATATAATCGACGCTAATTAAAACCACTTGGAAAAGCATAAAATCGACTGTTATTGCATTGAGATGGAAACACGAGTTTATGCAATTGCTCAGAGCCGCATTCAAAACAAATAATGGAAAATGTTATTCTTTTGAAGAAACATATACTGCATTCGCAATGAAATGAAAATAATTCGAATATGAAGTGTTTGGTTAATGCATATGAATAAATGCGGAATTCATAGCTCTGTTTGAATGGAAAGTATTGGGAATTCAATTATTATAGCATGAAGAAGTTATGATAATCCTATAATTCACAATTTCTGTTTATTATTTCATTATCTGTTTATTGTTCATTTCATACATTATATCGAAAATTATTATATGAAATTGTTCCTGATAGTTCTGAATAAACGAAATAGGATCTAATTTTTTTTACTTTTACCACATACGTTCACTTCGTTCTTATTCATATTAACAAATATTAAACTATTGAGGGGTGTCCTGCCTATTCGCGTGGAAAGCTGCCTATGAAGGGTCCTTTTTTTAGAGGCTATCAATTTTAATTTCAACAAAACAAATTCAATGAAACTGGCATCAATAGAAACTTTCCCACTATCCTTACTTTAGAATCAAGGCTCGTGAAACTTTTGGCTTTTTGAATAATAAAAGTAAAGAAACGAGCTATAAATCGGAGAAGCTAATTTTGAAATCAGCAAACTTGAAAATACAGGGTGGCCAAGAGATTGACGTCAAAAAGAAAAAAACAAGTCCCTCGTGTCATGGGCTATGCGATTTTTCACGGTTTTCCAGTTATGAATTTTTTTATGAAATTTGAGAATTTTCGACTTGACCATCTTGAAAGAGATATTAAAAAAAAGGTACAAGACTTCCCTGTGAAATTCTTTTTGTAACTTAATCTCCATGAATTGTACTTTTATACATAAAATAACCAGATTCCTAACTTTGATAAAAATTATGGAAATGTTGGTCTCAAGTGAAAAAGTTACGTCAATTGGATTATGATCTGAATTTTCGAATCAAAATTGAAAATGTGAAAAGGCTAATTCACGGTTTCTTAGTATGATCAAAAACTGCGCTCAACAGTCAGCTTTTAGAATCATTGATAAAAAATGGTACTTAACACTCTACTTTTGCTAGAATTAGCCTACAAAGTCATCGAGGAAAAAAAATCAAAGAACTAGACATTTACTACAAAATTATTTTTTGCCATTTTAAGATTTTTCTGATCAAGTTATGATAGAAAATGCTGAAAATTAATGAAAACTAGCTTCAGATCAAGAAGAGTTCTAGATAAAAAAGGAATAGGTATGGCAATAAATCACACATCATGATGTAAATAAAAAGAAATTTATTTATAAAATTTATAGTAGGTTTTCAAAGTGGCCACCTCTAGCCTCAATACACATTCTACACCTTCTTAGTAATCACTTGAATGAACGATAGCGATACCTGAACAGATGGATCGGACGCAGCGGACCAATCAAGTGGCCCCCACGTTCACCTGACCTTGATCCCATGGATTTTTTCGTTTGGGGTTATTTGAAAGAAATTGTTTACATCCGAGAATGTTCGAGTGAAGACGAGCTGCGACTGAAGTTGAGAGAAGCCGAACGTGTCCTAAGAGAGAACAGGGCAGGTTTTATGCGATTAAAAGAAAATTTTCTAAGAAGGTGTAGAATTTGTATTGAGGCTAGAGATGGTCACTTTGAAAACCTACTGTAAATTTTAGAAATAAATTTCTTTTTATTCACATTATTATGTGTGATTTATTGCCATACCTATTCCTCTTTTTTCATCTAGAACTCTTCTTGACCAACATCTGCTGCTAGTTTTCATTGATTTTCATCACTTTCTATCATAACTTGATCAGAAAAATCTCAAAATGGCAAAAAATAATTTTGTAGTAAATGTCTAGTTCTTTGATTTTTTCCACCTCGATGACTTTGAAGGCTAATTCTAGCAAAAGTGTTAAGTACCATTTTTTATCAATGATTCTAAAAGCTGACTGTTGGGCGCAGTTTTTAAGCATACTAAGAAACCGCGATATTGCCTTGTGACATTTTTAATTTTGATTCGAAAATTCAGATCATAATCCAAATCACGTAACTTTTTCACTTGAGACCAACATTTCCATCATTTTTATCGAAGTAACGAATCGGGTTATTTTATGTATAAAAGTACAATTCATGGAGATTAAGTTACAAAAAGATTTTCACAGAGAAGTCTTGTACTTTTTTTTTATATCTTTTTCAAGATGGTCAAGTCGAAAATTCTCAAAGTTCATAAAAGAATTCATAACTCGAAAACCGTGAAATGTAGCATGACATACATGGGGATGATTCGAATAGCCCATGACACGAGGGACCTGTTTTTTCCTTTTTGACGTCAATCTCTTGGCCACCCATATAGCGAATAGTTGGGAATATAGTTGGTCCTCCATCTTTGTCTTTACCTCCAATTCAGCCTAAAATGTATTCCTCATTTCACAAGATTGCGGCTCAACTGGACTAAATATAATGGGGGAACAAATAACACCCTTTCTAAAGAGTACTTGTTCCAACTTTCGAAGCCTTGTGGAATTTTAATTATCACGATAGATTCGCGGACAGGCCAAAACTTGCTTCGAAAAATTGCAAATAGCTCAACAAAGTTCTATAAAACCGCAATACCGTACCTACATAAATTCTTTTCAACTTAAAAGCACCCAGGAGAGAATGTTTTCGAAACTCATTGAAGAAACTTTCTATACCCTTATATATCATGGTATTTGAACTTAAGAACTAAAAAAATATGGTAGTAGGAAAGGATTAAGCAACTTAGACACTTAGAAACTTATGACGACCTAAAAACGATACATTTGTTCAAGTAGGTATCCCAGAATCAATTATCTCGAATTGTTATCCGTATGGAAATCTCATGGTCAAGAAAAAACGGAAGCTGTGACTATATCCGAATCGAGATTCTCTGATTGGGATGACCTACCGTTGATTGTTAATGATCCAATTAGATCAATCCATTCGGAAGTAGACCTCGAGATGAGTTCAAGTGAGACTAATTCAAAGAGAAGACGCAAGATAAGGAATTAATGGTTATCCTGTTAAGGCGATGGATGAGTAAACAAACATCCAGTGATCGATGCTTTATTCCTGCGATTATGGACTTTCTGATCGAAAAACTTGTTTCAAAGTTTCATTTTCCGAGTTCCTAGAAAAGTAACAGAAAATTTTAATATAGATTGGAGCTAATCTATAAATACTACACGTGCATGATATTAAAATTCTCCCATCTTCGAAAAGCATTCGAGTTCGCCATCCTTGGAAAATACAGGGTGGTTCTTTTTTCACGGTATAGGTGAAGCTCATGTGAATGCAACGAATAATTTTGTGACAGACTTTCTTTCAAATGAGTTGGTAATATTGTATTGGACAAAATCTGCAATTTCACTTGTCAAATCAATACTACGTGAAATAATAGATTCATTTTCCACATCAGTAAAAGTAAAACGAACATTTTTTTCCTGTATCCGTGTATTTCTATAATCTCTGATTGATCTTCCAAAAAAACTCGACTGCTTTTCAATACAAAACATTGAACCAAACGAAAATTTGTTTAGTTCTTTGAGTTAAGCTCCTTGTCTGGGATTAGCCAGATTTAATTAACGCTTGTCCTTGTAATCCTTGTTTACGTTCCAATTTATCGGAGTTAAAATATCACAGAGAAAAGGAATTGGGTAGTATAGACTGCGACTGGAAATTTTTAACACAATGAAAGTTACAAAGTTTCGAGGATATCATTTGTGCTAAACACTGACGTAGACAGAATCATCTTGCCTTGGATTTTGAACAACCCTTTATGATAAGGGGCGTATTCCATTATGCGGAAATGATACACGGGATATTGGTAACCCATAATCAAAATTTCAGCTTTCTATTATTCCAATTACCGAAATAATACTCAATTGAAGCTGTTTGGCACAAAAAAAGAAGGAGAAAGGGATTTTAAAGTTGATACCCACAGATGTAAATAAATAGGGGGCGAATCCAAAGACTCATACAGTGTGTTCTATTTGAAATATCGTAGTTGTTTAGTACTTTTTGATAAGTAGCAGCGCTGAAAATACAAACATCGTCAAAAGTCTTGGCCCCCCTGGGTTTCTCAAGAAATAAACAATCTACTGGATGTTTCATCATGAACTGGACAAACATATAAAGCTGTGTAGACGACACCGGGGAAGTCATTTTTGCCTTATGACATATTCCCCGTTTTCGACGGATATAACCGAGATACAGGGTGTTTAATGTCAACTTTGAGCAATATTCTGATTACTGTGGTGATTTATTTACATATTTACATATTATTTACATTTGAAATAACGTTTACTGGTCACATCTCAGTATTTTTCAGGACTCAATTCAATTGTGGTATAGAATTCTGAAAAAAAATTTCAAAATGGCGGAAAGCCTGCAAAGTTTTTTCTCGGTTGCCAATTTGAAAAGCACTATTTCAACGTACTCGATTTTCTTAGATTTTTCGTGAAAAAATTTTGTCAAAATTCGAACTCAACTTTTTTTTCACATGTCCTCAATGAAAAAAAAATTTCGCCTAACATTTTAGGAATTTTTCGTTGTTGAACTCTCTTCAATTCTGAATACTTGGGTGAAAACAGAATAAAAAAATATCAATTGGTTTTCTTTTTGTAGCCTTCCAAAGATAACGCTCGGAGAACTTTCATAATTTCTATCCAAAAAACTGGAGGCCGTACGAACGCCAAATTCAGGCTAATGAGCTGCCAGAGTGACTCGGACGAAAATATGAATTTATAAACCAAGAAAATTTTTTTCAAAAAACTTTGGTGGGAATCGAACTCTCCACTTTCGATTTACTAGCGTCACTTTGGTAATGGGAAATTTATAAGATTAAAATAAACCCAATTTATACTCGTAGAGAGTTCGAATCCTACAAAAGTTTTTTGAAAAAAATTGTTTTGGTTCATAAATTCATATTTCTATCCGAGTCATTCTGTCAGCTCATTAGCACAATTTTGGCCTTCGTAAGGCTTCCAATTTTTTGAAAAAAAATTATGAAAGTTGTCCGAGCGTAATTTTTGGAAGGCTACAAAACGAAAACTATAATATTATTTCATTCTGTTTTCACCTCAGTATTCAGAATAAAAGATAGTTCAACCATGAAAAATTCCAACAAATTCGGCCGAATTTTTTTTTATTGAAGACATGTAAAAAAATAGTTGAGTTCGAATTTTGAAAAAAGAAAATCGAGTACATTGAAATAGTGCTTTCCAAATTGGCAACCGAGAAAATAAAATTCCAACTTGGCATTCTTTCCGCCATTCTGTACTTTTTTCTTTCAGAATTCTACACCACAATTGAATTGAGCCCTAAAAAATACTAAGATGTGACTAGTAACCGTTATTTCAAATGTCACGCATAACTCACCACAGTAATCAGAATATTGCTCAAAGTTGACATTAAACAGCCTGTATCTCGCTTATGCGTCGAAAACGGGGTATATGTCATCAGGCAAAAATGACTTCCTCGGCGTCATCTACACGGCTATATGTGTTTGTCCAGTTTATGGTGAAACACCCTGTATATGTTCTGGAAAAAAATGAATATTTTCCTCTATTTCAACTGAAATATATTTGATAGAAAATCTTTGATTGTGACTCTTTGCTTTATGCAGGATGAGACAAAATAGGAAAAATGAGAAATAAACTGAATTTATCAAGACAGTGGTTTCTACCAAAGAAACCAAAATTTTAATGAAATCGTGTACGTCAGTTTCTCTGAAAAAATTCAGGCTAACATCGAACTTTTTATGCACAAACCCGGAATTGCAATGGAATGATCAATCATTCCATCACATCAATAATCGTGAAAATGTCAGGATATGTATCAGTGTATGTAGTTTTAATGCGTATGCGGAAGATTACTCGAGATAACTCCAAATTCATTTGTTCCGGAAAATTCACCAGTTAAGCTAGAAAATGATCATAACGACATATCCTCCAATATTCACCGTTTTAAAATAGCCCAAATGATAGTGGTCAGTCCTGTACACAATTTACGATAATACGAAGTGCGAAAGCGTTCTCAATTATTGGGTACGAAGTGAGAATTTGAATGATTCACTCATTTCCGCGGTTGCTCGGATTATACGCTACCTTGAAAAGTTTACTGCTTAAAATTCAGTCATGCAATATTTCCTCAGCGCGAAGTTCCGCTTCAGCTTGTTATGTTTGAAAAAACTTCGAGAACTAGAGAACAACATATTTATTGATTTTTCCTTGATCGAATTCATGTCTAGTAATAACATGTTCTCTTTTTCTTCGAAATGAAAGTTGTTGAATTTTTGTAATGGTTTGATATGACATCATGAGTCTCGCCAAGAGGGATCATTCTCAATATTAAGAACGTTCAAAAGCAAAGAGTTTGAATTTTTGCGGACTCTTTTCATTACCTAAAATCAATTATCTGCATTGAAGATCGAATAACTCGCTTTACAATGTTGTTACCTCCGGACAAGAATCCGGAATTGTCATTATTAAGTTGAATCATGTTCAGCTAAAAAATATTGCTCAGGAAGGAGTCAACTTTATTGCATGATTAATTATACATATGGTTATTAGTATCATTGATATATGTTAAATCAAATTCCTGTTATGACATGTTCCTAATACCTCCGATATTGTATTATTCAAATTATCACTCGAAAATATTAAATTTGGGGGACGGTCATTGTCCTCGAAATACATGGAAAAATTCGAATTCACAAGTTTTACCACTTCATTCCTATAATGAGAAAAGGGTTGATAAAAAACTCCCCAAATAACCAAATAATCCTCAACAACGAGAGATAAGTTTTGCGTAATTTGAAATAAAAATTGAATATTTTCTTACAGAATAGTGAATACCGAAGATATGAATTTTTGCGTTGCTTTTTACTCACTTTGTATTAGAAAAACTGGTGTTTCTCTCGGAAAAAGTTGAAAAAAACGACAAAATAATGAGAAATGAATCAATTTTTCAAAAAATTACATACAGAGCAATGTTCCGAAATAAATGAAATAAATTGTTATACTCGCATTATCTACAAATTGAAGAATTTCTAGAAATACATAAGATTTTTAATTACCATCTTATAATATAATATGGAATCGTTTTATTGACAATCAACGGACTAAACTATATCATATATTTTGGGAACCTCAGTTGCTCAGAGAAAGTACGCATTCTCGGCCGATTTCGGAAGAAAAAATTGTTCATACGCACCGCACCATACCAGGAGATTTCTGAATGAAATTCATTATCATTAAAATTTTAATATCTTATTTTGTGTGCCATTTATGATCATTTATAAACCTTCCTATGTATTTCAAATGTGTCATTATTGAATTGAATTTTTCAGGGGTTTTGGAAAACAGGGTTTCCAGTGTCAAGGTGAGTTACCATTCAAATTAAGTAATAAAAGTTCAATTTTTTTTTGCTTCGGTGCTTTGATTATGAGGAAATATCGTTTAATAAAATTCCAAGCTTGGTCTTAGTTTTATATGACGCCCCTAATACCTTATGATTCAGTTGTTGAACGCTTCAAAGGTGTATCTTTCGATGAAATACCTCAACTAACAATAGATAAATAATTTTATTCTAAGCATGTTCTAGCAAAAACTGTCTATAGAATAAATTCATTGAAAGTAATCTAATTGTTCTTCCTTCTTGATTTGATTATGAAAATTTAGGTATTTCATTGAAAGTAATTTTCGAAGCGTTCAACAACTGAATCATAAGGTTATAGTGACGTCATACAACTCAGACAAAACTTGGAATTTTATTAAACAATATTCCCTCATAATCAAATCATCGAAGCAGAAATACATATACATAAAAGCGAAAAATACTAGTCTAGACCTATAAGTTCAACATAAATCATTTGTCATTTAGAAGTATAGTAGAATAAATCATCCGAGTTATGACAAATAATTGCGTCAATGTTTCTCATTATATATTATATACTAGTTAAATGATTCTGAAATTTTGGTCGAAAGCTCTATAGAGTCTCAAAGTCTCATTGCAAAAATAATAGAAGGAGGGAGGAATGTTTCAAAATAAACAGACCAAAAATTGCCTAAAAACTTGCCATACCTTATTATGTAAAAAATACTTGTTGGAAATGATAACTACATAAAGCGATTGGGATTCTAAATGAATCCTTGATATTGAGATACTGAAATTGCTTTTAGGCAGTAATTCAATTTTATTCAATATTTTTTTCAGCTTATTCATAGTATGTAGTACGAAACCTTCAAAGTTATAGATAGAGATAATTTAGCCATGCATGCACAGGTTATCAAAAAATCAAATCATAAGAAAAATTAGAAAAATATCGATCATTACAAAAAAATAAAGGAATGTTACACAGGAGAAATATCGAATATCACCGACATGGTAAATTTTGGTAGATTGATAGAAACTCCTGCACACTGCAAAAGGCCTGGCTTCTCAAAAAAACGAAGCACAATGTGTCACTCAACTTCTGGTAAAATTAATGATTCTTGATTGTATATCCTGGAAATAGCTAACAAAAGATGTCCCAATCCAAATAAAGTAGTACCATGAACGATATTTTCATCTTCGTACATAAAATTGGAAGTATTCAAATATTCCATTAATTTGTGTGATTACTTTAGAAATGAATAATCATCTAAATATTTATCCCACCAAATTAATGCAGTATTTCCAATGTTTATTTTGGGCAACCTCCATTAAATCGACCAACAGTGAAATTATCTGTTAGCAAGGTATAATCGCCTTTTTCGACAAACATATACCTTGTATGTACATAGATAGAGTTGATGAACTCGTGAAGAGGAGCACTAAGAAAAATCGAGGTTAAGAAGGCAGTGGAGTATCTAATAAGAGATGATATTCTGTATATAAACTTCGCTGGGAAGAATCAGTTTTACAGGGTGTTTCACCATAAACTGGACAAACATAGTATATAGCCGTGTGAACGACACCGAGGATTTTTTGCGTTTTCGACGCATAAGCGAGATACAGGGTTTTTAATGTCAACTTTGAGCAATATTCTGATAACTGTGATGAGTTATGCGTGACATTTCAAATTACGATTACTGGTCACATGTAAGTATTTTTTAGGGGTCAATTCAATTGTGGTGTAGAATTTTGGTTCCAATTTGGAAAGGACTTTTTCAACGTACTCGATTTTCTAAGATTTTCCGTGAAAAATTTTTTGCAAAATTCGAACTCAACTTTTTTTCACATGTACCTACTCAGTGGGAAAAAATTTCTGCCGAAATTGTTGAAATTTTTCATGGTTGAACAATCTTCTGTTCTGAATACTGTGGTGAAAACAGAATGAAATAATATCCATTGGTTTTCTTCTTGTAGCCTTCCAAAGATTACGCTCGGAGAAATTTCATAATTTTTATTCAAAAAATTGGAAGCCTTACGAAGGCCAAAATTGTGCTAATGAGCTGACAGAATGACTCGGATAGAAATATGAATTTATAAACCAAAACAATTTTTTTCAAAAAACTTTTGTAGGATTCGAACTCTCTACGAGTATAAATTGGGTTTATTTTAATCTTATAAATTTCCCATTACCAAAGTGACGCTAGTAAATCGAAAGTGGAGAGTTCGATTCCCACCAAAGTTTTTTGAAAAAAATTTTCTTGGTTTATAAATTCATATTTTCGTCCGAGTCACTCTGGCAGCTCATGGTTGAACAATCTTCTGTTCTGAATACTGTGGTGAAAACAGAATGAAATAATATCCATTGGTTTTCTTCTTGTAGCCTTCCAAAGATTACGCTCGGAGAAATTTCATAATTTTTATTCAGAAAACGAAGGTCAAATTTAGGATAATTAGCTGCCAGAGTGACCCGGACGGAATTATGAATTTATAAACCAAAAAATTTTCTTCAAAAAATTTTGGTGGGAATCGAACTCTCCACTTTTGATTATCTGGCGTCGCTTTGGTAACGGAAATTTAAGAGATAAACCCAATTCATACTCGTAGAGAGTTCGAATCCTACCAAAGTTTTTTGAAAAAATCTTTTTGGTTTATTAATTCATATTTTCGTCCGGGTCATTCTGGCAGCCCATTAGCACAATTTTGGTCTTCGTACGGCTTCCAGTTTTTTTAATAAAAATTATGAAAGTTCTCCGAGCGTGTTTCTTTGGAAGGCTACAAAAACAAAACCAATGGATATGTTTTCATTCTGTTTTCACCCAAGTATTCAGAGAATATAAGATAGTTCAACCATAAAAAATTCCAATAATTTTGGGCGAAATTTTTTTCACTGAGGACATGTAAAAAAAAGTTGAGCCCTAAAAAATAGTAAGATGTGACCCAGTAACCGTTATTTCAAATGCCACGCATAACTCACCACAGTTATCAGAATATTGCTCAAAGTTGACATTAAACACCCTGTATCTCGCTTATGCATCGAAAAAGGGGTATATGTCATAAGGCAAAAATGACTTCCTCGGTGTCGTCTACACGGCCAGATATGTTTGTCCAGTTTATGGTGAAACACCCTGTATAGAGATATAGAGCTTCTTGCAACCTCTCAAAGAAGAAACAAAAGACGGCACTATTCTCTTAACAGAAGTCGCACAGCCCTGTTCTCATCCTTTCAAAAGATAAACTTTAGTGGTTGAGATTGAAACGAGACGAAGGTCTACCCCAGAATCCGAATCACACTAACTGCATCTACTCCATACACTTTTTTAAAGTATTCCGGTTGGTCATGAAATTCTGACACATTTCACCGTGCATATTTTGAAAATGTTAGGTTATAGTCTTTTTTTCCTGTCAGATACATACGCAACGTTGTCGTGTCTACATAGAGATCGTTATAATTACGTATGTATCAAAATGTTTATTTACTTTGAAAAAATAATGAATTTGAGAAAATATGACGTGAATTCAATAATTCCAAAGACCTGACTCTTTTCTCTGTTAATACTGGAAATATTTCACGTATACATAAACATGGTTAGAAAATTCAGTTATGCTATTTTCTTGTACGGATATCAAGAATCGATTGTTGAAATTTTTTTTGAAAAAAATGTACAGAATAGTCCGTTACTTTGTGATATTTCATTCGAAAAAAGAATAAAATTACTCGAAAGACCCGACAGAAAAACTTCTAAACGAACAGAATAGATGGACCTAAGAGAATTCCCCACTTTCCAAAATTCTCAAGAAATAAGCCTACAGAAGATCTTTTTGCCCAACTTGAAATACTCCATCAGTAGGAAAATGTAGTTGTAGGACGAAACTTGTGTCAGATTGGCAACACGTCTCTGAGAATTATTTTGATTTTCACGAGTGTCAACCTGCGTCAGTTTTAAGTGAAACAGTGATAAACCTAAATCTTGGCCAACCTGGATACTTTATAAAAGTGAATGGAGAATAACTAACGTTTCTTTTTTACATTCAGGATAACTTTGACGGAATAATTTCTTGTTCTCGTTATGTTCAAAATATCTTTGGGAGCTCGCAATGTGAATTTCTCATTCTGCTGGCGTTCAGGATGTATGTGGGAGCTCACAGAATTTCAAAATCTGGCGATTTGCAAAAATCTCTGGGAACGCGTTTCCAATTCTTCTCTATCAGCAAGAAGTTTAGGAACTCGCAAGAAAAATTCATAGAGAATTTGTCTCAGAATTACGCTTAGTATCAGCACATAGCGATATCTGGGACCTCGCAGTTGAAGTTAGCATAATGCCGGCCATTCACGAAGCCATCGTTTCGAGCATTTTACGACCTCATCTGGACGCGTGACTTTTCAAGCTTCTAACCGGGCCTTTGAGCCATAGACATATAACACTAAATGGACGAGCCACTCGGAAAAAATGCTAGGTCCCAGCATACAGACTGATGTAGTGATGTGTCGTCATCCTTGTCATATGATCCACAACCTTGTTGCCGCTTTTCAAATTAAACCCAACTTTCCGAGATTCGTTTGAATGTTATGAAAATTGTATGAAAAAACCGTTCAAACATAAATTTTCAATTTGAACATTTATTCAATAAATTCGCAAAAGTTAGTAATTTCATAAAAATTACTCGAAATCAACAAAGTAAAGAAAAAATTAGTAAAAACTAGTAAAAGAACAATTTGGTAAATTTGACGATAATTCTGTTGTAGGGGCAACAGTTTGGTAGGCAAACTATATCCCTCTCTGTTTAGTCAGAGCCTTCATACACATTCTTCATACATTTCGACCATACACGAAGACTGTTTACGAGCTTCTTGTGAAGCTGGCAGCTCGAAAGTCCCGTAAAAACGCATCGTGAGTGGCCTACATTAGAGCCGTATTCAGACCTCTCGGAGACCTCGTGGAGTATTGGGTCTCCTGTATATTCATCACCACTCGTGGTGAATCTTCCTCCATTAGTATCATTTCCAGGCTTGAATATATGTCTTACTACGGGGACTGCAAATATTTCTGACCGTTTATCTAGCACAGCCCACACGGAAACCGATTTGTAATAGAATCGTCCAAAAAGACGCCAGCTTGGTCCATTAAGTGCGCAAACAGCCCAGAATATGCGTTTTAGCACTCAGCAAATCCCGGTTCTCAAATACAGACTATCCTGTTCAGCTTGTGGTCATGTCCCTCCGGGATTACAGTAAGATTAAATGGGACTCATGAAGTTTGTAGGAAGGTATTGTTTGCTTTATCGATCAGGCTGCATAAATGGAATCCGCGCCATATTCGAGAAATTACCTCCAGCAAATCCCTACCTTCCACCTGATGCTGGTTTCCGAGTCTGAATCTGTATTATCCCAGGGATAGAATGCCATAAAAAGAAAATGCGAGGCTTGATTTTGTCGATCTGACACGGACTGAATACGGAATGATGTGCTTTGTATGCCTCCTTTTTAATGTACTGAGTCTAGAAAAAAGATCGTGGGGTTTTGACTTTCGCGAAGTGCAAATAAAATATTCTCTTTAAGATGCACATATTGGAGTCAAAGCTCTCTTGAAATATTCGATATTTTTCAAGTCAATCTGCCTTCTGTGAAGCCCGTAGAGTGTTGCCTGGGTATGCTTCAGTTGCTCCTCCATAAAGTCGATATACTGATGGTGTACACGGGATTTTGAGTGAACATCCGGCAGTAAAAATTCATGAGGTAATTCTTTGGGCTATTTTGACGATATTTCAATCTTTGATTGTATTGAAAAAGAGCTTTATTACAAAGATATAGGACGAAAAATATTCAAAGAAAAAAAAATTTTCAGTCATTATATACTCCTTTTCCGTTCTGCAGTATAACCCACGCCTACGAGATACACACAACCAAACTTATATGGAACCACCCTGTTATTTGGAAAAAACGAATTTCAATTAAAAAAAAGTCGCTGAAAAGTGAAGAGCAGTTTTCCCTAAACAAGTTTATTACAAAAATAATATAAATCATTAAAAAATTATTTTTATAATAGAACAGAAAATTAAAAGTGTAAATTTTTATGTAACTGAGAATTGAACAACAAATAAAACGATTTTAACAAATCAATAATCAGTATTACCACCCCTGGCATTGATACAAGCTTGAATTCGACGAGGCATGCTTTCTATTAAGTTGTTAATTTCTTCTTCTGTAACATTTGCCCATTCCTCTAAAGCCGCTTGTATAAGTTGCTCTGCGTTACCAGGATTATTTTGACGAGCTCTAATTTTTCTTTTGATCCTATCCCACAAGTGCTCGATAGGATTAAGGTCCGGTGAACAAGACGGCCACTCTAAAACAGTCACACCTTCTGTTTCGAAAATTTTTTTGCAACTCTGCTGGTATGTGGAGGTGCATTATCCTGCATAAATAGAAAATAATCTCCAAAAGCACCTCGCCAGAGCCTCACTACAGGTTGTAGCACTAGATCAACATACCTAGGCCCTATCAGAGATTGTCTAATGGGAATTAAAGGAGTTTTCTCACCAAACATAATTCCGCCCCGAAACATTACAGTACCTGCTTTGTATTTAGGGATCGGTCTTGCAGCTTGGAGCCTAGCTTGCCTCTCTCTACCTCTTAAAATGCGAACACGCCGGTCGTCTGATCGTAGGCCAATTCTGGTCTCATCCGAAAATAAGACATTTTTCCAATCTTCAATAGTCCAATTTTCATGCTCTAAACACCAATTAAAACGGTCAACTTCATTTTGCCTTGATAGTTCTGGAACTCTTAACGCTCTTCTCTTGAATAATTCCCGAGCGCGAAGTCTTTTTCTGATAGTTTCGACAGAAACACTAACACATGTAGCTTGCAAAAATTGCCTTTGAAGCTCTGAATGAGATAGTGCGAGATTTCTTCTTGCTGTTTGAGCTAAAAACCGATCCTGCCTTTCTGTAGTTACTCTTCCACGACTTCTTCTCGGCCTATTCTTTAGGGTTCCTAACTCCAGAAACCTTGCATAGGTTTTTGAAACAACCCCTTGTGTAACCCCCACCGTTCTTGCAATCTGTCTTTGTGACATACCTTGTTCTGCCAATGTAATAATTCTTCCTCTCTGGACTTCCGATAACCCCACATAAGGCATTTTTTTTTAAACTTCGCAAAAAAACAAAATATAAATTCACTGCGACGTTCGAACGAAATGGTAAAATCGATACTGCAAAGCCAAATCTTATCAAGTGCTTATGAACCTAACTATTTTTGTGAGTAAACACATGCACTTTTCATTTGCTTCTAACGAAAAAGATATCAAAATAATATTTCATCTTAATACTGGGTGATTCCATATAAGTTTGGTTGTGTGTATATAGTTCTGTACGCCATTATTCTATTATGTGCGTAAGTGTTAACATACAGAGTGTAACATCCAAATGGAATAAATTCGATAACGAATAAATGAGGGGGTGTTGGGAAAAACGCTCGGACACGTCGATTTGTAATTTTAAATGCGCATATTTTTCAAGAAAATAAAATTATATAGGGTGTTCCATGCGACCGTGGCCAATACCAACTTTCTTATTTCAAATGCAACCCCCTGTATAATATTTATTTCTTGGATTCTTCAGAAAATTCAAGAAATAATTCATGTACAATGTCCTATACCTATTTTCAACTTTTTCGGAAAAAGTGTTTTCAGATTTTTTACAAAAATTAACATTTTAAATGAAAATTATTCTAATGAGAGAAATGGACTCGCAAAGATCTAATTCAAGAAGTAAATCGCCGGAACGTGCTGCTACCGCAGAAGGAAAATGACAGACCGGTTTCTGGCTTCTTAGCCGTCATCAGTGTCACATATCCCCTCTTACGGTAGCAACCAAATGAAACGGCAGACCGAACGGTCCTAACGGACGCGAATTTTTCCTATTTTATTGAAAATTAATTTATTTCACGCATTTTTGTGAGCAAATGATGGCAATGTTAGATAACAATGAGATCCAATGAGAAAATGTTTTGTTTTCTGATGAAAGTACATTTCATCGTCAAAATTGCCGCTATTGGTCTGATGAGAAGCCTCAGTGGATGAGAGAAGAACATACGCAATATCCTGAAAATGTTAATGTTTGGACAGGAATTGTTGGAAATCATATCGTAGGTCTCTTTTTCATTGACGGCAACTTAAATGGAGAATAGTATATTCTGTAACAAGGGCAGAATGAAAATCCGATACGAGTAATCACGAGTATCGGATTTTCATTCTAACCGAGTAACAGACTATACTTTCTCCACGAAGCTAGATAACTAATCTTTTAATACTAAGATGAATTATGACGTTTCGAAAATCGCAATAAATATGACAATCAGAGCGGCTGACACATAGATTTATTCTCTATGTTTTCAAAAGTGGAATGAATATTCTCACACACTGTGCGAGAATGAAAAAAACTGAAACTGAACAAAAACCGCGGTCATATCTGATTATTTACTTGAAATTGATAAAAGTATTGTAGAATGAATATTACATATCAAGTGATGGAATACTGACATTCTATGGTCAAATTCGATGTTGGAAGAGCTGTATTCTGTGGCAGTCGTGGAGAAAAATATTTAGAACTACCCCAAAATAATGTCGCACCAACTTTGATAAACTTAGGTTTTGAGTGTAATTTACCGAATTTGCCAAATAAAATAATTTTTATTTAAAACGTTGATTTTTGCAATAAATCTGAAAACACTTAATACTTCCGAAATAGTTAAAGATAGGTATGTGCATGAATTGTGTCTTGAATTCTCTGAAGAATCCAAAAAATAAATAATATACAGGGGGTTGCATTTGAAATAAGAAAGTTGGTATTGGCCACAGTCACATGGAACACCCTATAAAATTTTATTTTCTTGAAAAATATGCACATTTAAAATTACGAGCGTTTTTCCCAACACGCCTTCATTTATTTGTTATCGAATTTATTCCATTTGGCTGTTACACTCTGTATACTCCATTCCTTCTATTAACTATCCCGGTTGGCCACGATACCTATAGGTTTTTCTACTTAAAACTGATGAAGGTTGGCTTCTCCTGAAATTTCAAATAATTATCAGAGACGTTGCCAATGCTAATTTCTATTCACTCTCTTTTATCTTTGTGAATGTAGTTAGTTCTTTAACTGTTAGTTTAACTGTGACACAGGTTTCGCAGTACTACTACATTTTCATACTGGAGTATCTCAAGTTGTCCACAAAAGTATTCAAATGTCTTCCGTAGGTCTATTTCTTGATAATTTTTGAAATTGAGGAATTCCGTTGGTCCGTCTGTTCGTTTAGAAGTTTTTCTGTCGGGTTATTCGCGTACTTGTTTTTTTTTCCGAATGAACTATCACAAGGTAACGGACTATTCTGTCCATAATTTTTCAGTAAATTTTCAACACTCGATTCTTGATTTCCGTACAAGAAAATAGCATAACTGAATCTTTCCACCATGTTTATATACGTGAAATATTTGCAGTAACAACAGAGAAAAAAGTTTTGTCAATCTTCGTCAGGTCTTTGGAATTATTGAATTCACCTAATATTTGTCCAAATTCCTTATTTTCTCGAAGTAAATCGACATTTCGATAAATACGTAATGACTAAGACCTCTATGTGAAAAGGACGACTATGGAAAGTAGAATACCATAAGTATAAGCTCTTCAATGATGCGATGAAAATATAGCGGGAATCAAATGTGGATAAGATGTCTAAAAACATTTTAGATATCTCTACGTGGAAAAAATGGAAAAGTTCAGACATCGTAAATGTAAAAAAATGAATCGACATAAGTCCGAAACTATTGTAATGAGATTCTGTCTGCGTTATGTCGACAAATTGAGGGGTGAATGCAATAATGTAACGAAAAGGGAGGTTGATATGCAAAAAACAGTTCATATTAGGAAAACATCTTCTGGATATGCATGGAAATATATTCATAAATGTTCTTATTATTGATCTTATCGACTCATCGTTCAAAAGAAGAAACAATTCGATAGCTTGAATAGAAAAAAGTTCTGGAGCAAGTATGTCTACTTCTAAAACATATTGAACAAAATCATTAATTTTCTCATTGTTTTCCTTTGTGATGTCATGCCAGTTATTCGTATGTTTCGTATGTTTATTCTTGAGAGTAATGAACCAAAACTATAAATAAGTGAAATATCGCTTCGTCTGATGATAGCATTAATACTAAATATTCATAATATTTCTCTTACGTGTTCATGTTTATGGATTGAGTGAATTAGGGCAATATGCATTCTCCTTACTTACGTATTCTAATCCTAGGGCACTCATTTCATTATGCATAACTTGAACTCCTGCTCATGAAATGTAAATTTAGTATTTTCAATGGAAGATCATTTTTGAAGAATCTGTTGTTCAATTATGTCATTTGGAGTCAAAAGTTCGAAAAGTATCTCAGGATCTGAGAATATTTGTATGGTTATAGCACTCTGTATTCAGAATAGAAGAACTATTCTTTCCCACTGACCATGACACGGTTATTCTTCCAAAATTACTTTCACATGTTATTCTCATAAATTTCTGCCGCTGTTCATTGAGGAAATCGTTGCGTATCTTGATCGAGGAATATAGCGAATTCGAAAATAGACCGTGGATCATAAAATTGTTAGAATACATACAAAACCTTGCAGCTGATGAGCACATCGGTGAATAGGTTCTTTATGTTTTATGATTTTCTGATTATTGTTTTTGAAGCCACACCTATGATTGATTACTCTGACATTTATGAATGAGACCTAGACTCAGGAGTGGATTATGAGAAGCTTAATCAGAATTGAGTATTGAAAAAAAAACTCTTTACATTTGTTGCCATAAAACTTTTCTGTGTGGTGAGGAAAACCTTCCTTCTTTTCATTAAAAGAATAAAATGGTTAAACATTGAACATTACACTTAATTGATGGTTTTGTATCATCGAAAACATGCGTTTTTCGTGGGGTAATAACTGCTAAAGTATTACAAATAAGAACAAAGAAAATTCAGATTAAATTGCATAAAGGTGGGTGAAATATAGGACTTATTATTTTCTCATTTGATTTTTCGAAGAATGATGAGGGAAAATAAGAATTCTGCAAATTTTTGTGATCGCACATTAGGTGCCAAAAGAGAAAACTCGAATTCCATGAGTTCAACCATTTCTTCCTTATAATAATGAAAGGGTTCATAAAAAACCGTATCGGATACCAGCAAAAGGTATATCCATTTCTGCTCAATTTTAAGTGGATCATGTTTAATTCTACTCTAACTAAATTAAAGACTGATAGACTTGGCTTAGAGAAAAATTATAAATTCCTCAAAGTCATCTAGATACTTTTTATATCGGTTTTCCAATAGGATGACTATTTTGCACCATGCGTATTTTTTGCTAGAGATTGAAGCAGATAATTCGAATAACATGAAATATCATTTCCGTCATAAATTTTTTTGCTTCGTTCATACGGTTAGACGCATTAACAAGCGCGTGAAAACAAAAACTTGTTCCATTAATTCATGTTGTCCTGCTCAACAACGAAAACAGACATACTCGATATCAATGTCAAGCGATAAAAAGCAGTGATACGACTTCCAACATATCTATTCACTTGTGACAGAAAGCTAACCACAATTACGCTCGGTTTCGCCTGCGAATGATAGCTGTCACAGAAAATCTTCAATACCATTGCCAATAAAATCGGCATTTCATTCTATGTTCGCAATTGTATAAAAATGGATTTATTTCAAATCATAAGGCGAAGTATCTATCGCTGAATTTTATTAGCTCTCTTCTGAATATTTCAACAGAATCGAATGAAGTAGAACGAGCTGATATTTTTGCTGTAGAAATTTAAAGACTTGGGATTTTCGTATTGTTATAATCTATAAGCGGACCTTCTCATTCATGATTCCTTTTAAAATTTCAATCTGAGTAACATCGGAGATAACGAGGGAATACCCATATTTTCTTGAATATCTTTCGAACAATGTATCTGATAGATCTGAAAAAATTGATTTGATTTACACTCCTCTAGAAAGGAAATAAGAAATTTGAACAATTTCATGAGCCGGTCCTGGAAAAGGCACTAAATCATGAAAATGCTGTATGACGTCTCGAGGTGACACTTACTGAAATTTATTATTCGATTGAAAATCCTACGATAGTGTTAGGAAAAATCTTGTCGGCAGTTTTCCTCCTTATATATTTACTAAGGTTTGAATGAAATATAACAATTCTACAGTTTACGACGGATCGAAATCTTCGATGAAAATCGAAAATCGCCCTACATAGAACTTACAGAGAAGGCACTTTTAAATGGTCATATAATATTCATCTTAGTAACTTCTATTCGTGGTAGGAATATGTACAGTTCCAAGTGACTCCCCCTGTATAGTAGTAGTATTGATAGAGTTCTGATAATATGAATATGTGCTAGATGCTTGAAATGTCATGTTTCCACTGAAGTAGGTAATCTAAGTTGATTTAATCTATTTTGTTGATTTATGGAAAAGAGTACAAAAGGTACAAAACAGTGAAACTACATAATTTTATCAGGATTACAAAATCTCAACACAACATGTTTAACGGCCAACAGAAATTTGGAACCTACAAAAAAATGAAATACTGAAAACCAACTTAAGAATAAGAAAACGCAATAAATAGATACCTTAAATAGAAAGAGAGAATTGCTCCAAATTTAAGACATGATATTGAATTAGTGAAAGTTCAAATCGTATTAGACATTTATTTCGATAAACACTGTGTTTATTTTTGAGATTTCGTTGTGATGAGGATCATTTTTTGGAATTAGCAATGAAATATTTGTCATTCACGAGTAAGCATTGAATAAAAGATCGTTGCGCAATTCTTAACTGACCTGGGTCAAAGAGCTAGATTGACTTGGATATTAGATTAAATATGAAGAGAATACGATAATGCATAATTTTGATTAGAATGAAAACAAATTTTCATACAAAAGTAATAAACAGGATACAGAAAAGCAAAAAATTAAAATAACATTGACTGAATTTTTATGGTCGATTCACAATTCAAGCCCACACTTTGAGGTGAAGCAGATGAAAATTCGAAAAAAAGCACTTCCTCATTCAGAATATTCTACAAACTTCATGAAAAACTTTGTCAGATAAATGATTTTATTCTGAAGATTTTTTTGAATGAACGTGGGTGCTATTCAATTCTGTCCCAAAGTTACATGATTCAAAAAACAAACTTTCCACATATTTAATCTGAAGTATGCTGATAAATAAATGCGGGTTGATAATTACTGTTTGTGTCATTTTTATAATGTACCTTATTATCACTGGTGTGGAAGTACTATATTAAAAACGCATTAATTTGCTACTGAGGCGTATGAAATTATCGATTTTTCATATTACTGAATACAATCGTTTTTTTTTCATGAAAAGGGCAGAAGAGTTTGACGTATAGTTTTGAAATACTCCCTATAATCATCTCTCTAAGCATTCCTCTGATCGTTTCCAATATATTTGAAGAGAATTTTCATTGAAATTAGACTGAATAAATATTGTTGTATACGGCAAAATTCTTTGAAGTCGAAAGATCATTTGTCCATGTTTTTTATATCGTTCGTTCTGAAAATCATTTCATCCCAAACCCCATTTTGATTCTACTTTTTTTTCAGTGTGCAGTTTCGTTGTGCACAAACGTTGTCACGAGTATGTTACCTTCAAGTGTCCAGGAGTCGACAAAGGTGCAGATTCAGACGTGAGTAAATATACTTTTTTTTTTATTTCTTAGTGATTATAGAGAGTGCGTCTTTATTTCTGATAGAATTTAGACCTCACCTATCCCAACAAAAGACGCCCATATAAACCTGAAAAATGTCGAATATCTTCGACTTCGACAAAATAAGAAAGGTATACCGGCAAGTGGCAGTGCAGTGCATCTATTTTTATTCATTGGATTATTCAGCTTAATAGAACAAATGTTGGGGCGCAGGGAATATAACAAGAAATATAACCCTGAATTAGATATCACACTGCCTGTTTAATTTGGTATAATTCTCTCTTTCCTTAATCAGTCATCTGGAGGGAGATACCTGCAGAGCGTGTCATTTAAAAGAAATTCAATTCCACGTTAGAATCTACAATTGTAAGAAACCAATAATTTTCACTAATCGACAGCTAAAACAAACCTTAATGAATTGTCGTTGATACGTTGATGGATATTTATCATTTCGAATAGAAAAATTCAAGGAAATAAATTTCGCGAAAACAACACATTGTTGTAATATTATTCACAAGAAAACGGTAAATTTTAAAGAAAAATGAGATAGATATTTGATTAACTAAATGATAGACTACAATACTGAAATGAAAAAACAGAAAAATATTTGTTCGTTTTGATGGTGGAAATGTTACAAAATAACCAAAAATAATGGGGAATATCCTCTTCATTCATTCAATACTTATGAAATATTTTCATTTCATTTTTATCTTTATACAATTATACATCCCTTCATCAATCAGAAAAAATAAATCGTTTCTGACTCCCTTTTTTTTCAGTGATGTAGACCCTTAAGTAATAAGCCAATGAAGTCGAATTCTGTTCAGTAAATTTCAAATAACGGTTCCCGAGAAAATAAAAAAGAGTGGAATAACACACATTTCTCGAGTTGTCAATTCATCAAAGAAATGTTTTGACGAATATTGGCTGAAAGTATGTTTACCGAAAAAAATAATGATTTTACGAATTAACTGATAATTGGATATCTACAGGGTGGGGCAGAAGAACCTATCCGATTTCAAATCCCTTTTTCTCAGAAGAGAGAGCAGGTAGAGTAGTGGGGTAAAAACCGTTAGAAAGCTGGTTTTATGCCATTTGTCAGTAGTCAACATGCCTTGGTCTGGTGAACATCGTGCTTTTGTTATTGAGCGGTTTATCGAATGCGGCGGTTCGATAATTGCTACACAACGTGCTTTTCGAATTCATTTCGGACTCGGGCGTCATGATCCTGTTCCACATCACGCTACGATTAAAGTGTGGGTGTCAAATTTTAGACAGACGAGTTCAGCATTGAAAAAGAAGTCGCCTGGACGTCCCAGGACAGCAACAGGACCTGAAAACGTGGCCAATGTGAGAGCCGCGATTGAACGTTCCCCGCGTCGTTCGGCGCGAAAACATTCGCTCGCTTTGGGGATTTCCAACCGCAGTATTCGGCGAATTTTGCACCGGGACCTCAAAATGCATCCCTACAAAATGGTTGTTGCACAGAAATTAAGTGAAAGTGATTTTGAAACCCGTACGAACCTGTGTCGCGATCTCCGAGAACTGCCAAACGACGATGTTGTGCTCTTCACGGACGAAGCCCATTTTCACCTTTGTGGCGCCGTAAACAGGCAGAATTTGGGGTTACCTCAAATCGAAGGTTTACCAGCATCGACCAAGGACCCTTCTTGCTTTACGAAGGGAAATTGCTCGGGCAATTGAAGAAATTCCTGTGGAAATGACGGTGAAAGTCATGGAAAGCTACCGCGAGCGCCTAAATAAGTGTATCCGCTCCCAAGGACGACATTTGAGTGATGTGCTTTTCAAAACTTAAATTTAAAAATGGCATAAAATTTGCGATATGTTAATAAAAAAAATTTTTTGACAAGCTGAGTGGTTTTAATTTTATAACGTTTTGAAATCGGATAGGTTTTTCTGCCCCACCCTGTACATGGGTAGTTCGAAAATCAAACTGTTGGAGTAAAATTTACTACAAATCTTTTCGCAGAATATTTGGAGTAACTCGAAAAATGTGAATTTCATTCAAAAAACTTTTATCTTTTTGAAGTAGTGTTATATTATTCCGTACATCAATGAGTCTTAGTTGCTGCAAGTTACCGAAACTTTATTCATGGATTGAGAAATGTGAACTATAAGTAGAGAAAACACTCCAAAATTAGGTTCAATGAAAAGCACTGTTTGGAAAATATAGGCAGAATATTTTTCGACAACCTATATCTTGAAAAATGGTTAAGGAAATAAGAAATGCATTCGATTCGAGATGAATCTACATTTAAAAAAGTATACAAGTCAAAGACTTACTCTATATACATTCAGTGCACAAAAGAAATTAAAATAATCTCTAAAGTTTTTCGAACATTTAATTGGAATTTCCACTTGAGCGTAAACTTTCCTTCTGTGCTTGAAATTCGTTATATTACCTGACTTCCATAATGTTGAAGTTATCCATGTATTGCCCATCTATTCTGTCGAATATACTGCTGCCATCAGAAGTTGTTTGTGACTGGAAATGACATTTTGACTAATCACGTTTTCATTTCGAAGTAACCGCTCGTCAAAGATGGATTGAGGGAAGGAAAAGAGAATATAAGACGGGCTTTTATAAATGTAGAATTTGAATAGAAAATTTGTGGGATCTCCTTTGCCTGTTTACCTTCTGTTGTCACCGCTATTCATGCAGAATTTTCCAATAATGATGAGTATAGCTGAAGAACTACATCTCATACAGTCATACATATGATGAATTGGAAAGATATCAGCTTATTTCCATTTCTTCAATTTTCTTGGAGGAAAAAGGACTGTTTCTAAGCAACATGCTTTGATAATCTACTCTTGGGTTATTGCTATTGAAAACGGAACACCGCAAAGAGAAATTTCGTGAAATTCTCCATGAATTTTGTCAGGAAACATTAAAGAACCATTCTGAGAATTCGTTCAGCCTTTATGATTTCCATCACGATTTCCATTCACCCTGTGTCTGGGTTGGGAAATTAATATTCGCAATTTCTCGGAACTCTGTCCATATCAATGTTATTGCCACCGCCAACGCAAGTAGGCCGTCTTTTACCACCATTGATCATAATCGGAAAGGTAATTTGATGCCTTGTGCTTGAAAATGTCAACAGCCTGCTCTCCATTCAATATTTCATTTTCGTAAACACGCTTGACTGATTTGAGGCCTCAAAGATTAATTCATTTTGATTGCAATGAGGAGACGAATAAACTGCTCCACAAAAGTTATATACAGGGTGTCTACTTTTAAAACGGCAAAACTTCAAAGGGAGATTATTCAAGTGATTTGCAACAAAAAATGTCATATAACACATGGTCGAAATCTTGACGGTTATTCTTCAATTTAACAATTCTCGTTTTCAAGAAATATTTCAATTTTTTCCATCAAATCTTCAATATATCAGTTATGCTTGTGACTTCATCGAATTCGATCACATATTTGAAAATGGTAATAAATTTTCTACAAGAAAAGAATTTCAGTGTGCCAAAAATATTTCTATTGCGGGTTTGGTGAGGAGATGAATATCACGATACTGAAGTGAACAAAATCAGTCATATTTTTCCAATGGGTTTTTCGTTGAAAAATTATTTATTATGGACATGTTTTCTTTTCAGCAAAAAATACCTCATTTAGTGTACTTTCGAATGACATATCAACTTTTTTGTTAACAGCTTGTTTTCTGCCATAATATCATGGCTAACAAGATAAAAACGAAAAAGTCGAAAAATTTCAAACCTAAATTTGCTCCATTTTGAAACTCCTTATGATTGAATATCGAAGTAATTCTTATGGAAATCATGAATTTATCAATGAAATAAGAATAATTCAGAAGAATGAAATAATTTTTAATAAAAAAGATTTTATGAAAAAATATGAAAACAGACTATTACTATTTATAACAATTGTTCGAAATGTCCACCTCCTTGTTCAATACATTTAACACATCTTTTTCGTACTGAATCAACAACCCTGCGAAGTTTGCAAAGTTTCTGACGCATTTCTGCACAACACAATTTAATCCTTTCGATCAGAGCCTCTCGAGTCTGAACGCGAATTCGGTACACATTTTCTTTTAAGGTGCTCCAGACATAAAAATCCAAAGGCGTCAGGTCTGGGCTCCTTGGTGGCCATCTTATCGGACCGTACCTTCCAATCCATTTCTCAACTGTCGTCCGTTTTGGCTATTATGAGATGGACAGCCATCCATTCGAAACCAGACATTTTGTCTGGTAGCCAGTCAGTCAGTCAGTAGCTATTTCATCCAAAATGTCTGTTAAGCTGCTTTGGATTAATCTTATGAATTCATCGGGAAGTATAACTTGTTCGAAAAAGATGTATTGAACAAGGAGGTGGACATTTCGAACAATTGTTATAAATAGTAATAGTCTGTTTTCTACATTTTTTCATAAAATCTGTATTTATTATTAAAAATTATTTCATTCTTCTGAATTATTCTTATTTCATTGATAAATTCATTATTTCCATAAGAATTACTTCGATATTCATAAGTAATATCATAAGTGCATCCAATTTTTCCGAAAAAAATGGAAAAAACACGTTGCTAAGTAATATTTTAACAAGAAGCATGAGTGCTCTGATGGCAACAAAAATCCGAGTCGAAGACGAGGATTTTTGCACCTGCACGAATGCTTTTTGTTAAAAAAATATTACTTTGCATTGTGTTTTTTCGATTTTTTTCACAGGAAAAATTAGATGCACGAATGGTATTTGACAAGACTATTTCAAGAGTAACAGATTATTCTGGACTGGATGCATTATGTTTGTATTAATAATTTTCGTTGACAACAACTGTCAAGTTTTGCCGCGGGTAAACCCGAAAAAACTGCTGACAGCTGCTGCCATACAGTTTTTCCATCTAGAAACCATTTGTGATTCAAAATTGCGCGTTTCTGATTGGTGGAAATTGAGACGAGGGAAATAGTCAATCATAATGAGTTTCAAAATGGAGCAAATTCAGGTTTGAAATTTTTCGACTTTTTCGTTTTTATCTTGTTAGCCATGATATTATGGCAGAAAACAAGCAGTTAGCAAAAAAGTTGATATGTCATTCGAAAGTACTCTAAATGAGGTATTTTTTGCTGAAAAGAAAACATGTCCATAATAAATAATTGTTCAACAAAAACCCCATTGGAAAAATATGACTGATTTTGTTCACTTCAGTATCGTGATATTCATCTCCTCACCAAACCCGCAATAGAAATATTTTTGGCACACTGAAATTCTTTTCTTGTAGAAAATTTATTACCATTTTCAAATATGTGATCGAATTCGATGAAGTCACAAGCGTAACTGATATATTGAAGATTTGATGGAAAAAATTGAAATATTTCGTGAAAACGAGAATTGTTAAATTGAAGAATAACCGTCAAGATTTCGACCATGTGTTATATGACATTTTTTGTTGCAAATCACTTGAATAATCTCCCTTTGAAGTTTTGCCGTTTTAAAAGTAGACACCCTGTATATAAGGAAGTTCAGAAATTCAGTATTCGTAGTTGAAACTCAGTTCATTGAAAAAATTTCAAATATAAGTTTATTGTATACCTATATTGAACGTACAAACGCAAAGGGGAGATTCCGTGAGTTTAAGAGAAAAAAAGGTCCCATGCCTTCAAGATCAATTTTGATAGCTTGTGTGCGTGTTACTCGTGACCCTGGATATTTTTCCTTTCGTATTTTCCGCTTTGATGCACTTTTTTCCTCATTTTTGAATATTCGTGTAGAATATTGAATTTTTTTAAATTTTATATGCTTTGCCTTAACTCTTTATCTGTATTAAATGAATAAATAAATAAATACATGAATAAACATGGGGTCGCTAACGTTTCCTTTTAGAGATACAGGGTGTACAAGGTTTATTAGGAATTATTTGAAAGAAATTAATGAAAACACGTGGATTTGACATCAGTCGTGAGTCGTGACCCGCCAGATCCCCAGACTTGAATAGTTCAGATTTCTTTTCATACTAACTAGATCTTTATGACTATTTTGATTCTTCTGAGGATTTCGGGAGAATCGTTCAGATTTTTTTTTCGAAATCGGTAGCAGATACGACCAAACTACAAGAGACTGAAAAGTTTAGTACAACAACAAAGCTTCTTTTTACATTTTTTTAAATTAACAGTTGCTTTCCAAAAAAAAGCCCGCTATTTCGGTAATGTCACTTTTGAAGCTGTCATTTTTTACATTTGACGAGTAGAAACTACGCCGTGAATAAAAATGGAACGAAACACGCTCAAACAAAGCATTGAAATTATTTAAATTCACTTTAAAAATGACGAAAATTTGGCAGAGGCGGTTCGAAAACTCGAACATTTTTGGGTCGTCGTAAAGCACCTTGTCGAACCGCAATACAGAAATTGCTGTAAAAATTTGGGCTGTTGGGACAAGTTGGTGATGTGAAGAATAAAACCCGTGCACTTCGCTGAAGAGCAGCCGAAAATATTGCTGCTGTAGCCGAAAGTGTTGAAGAACACCAAGGTCTGTCTTTGAAATTAGGCATTCCACAAACGTCATTACAACGTATTTTGCATAAAGATTTAGGTCACAAGCTTATTGAGTTCAGTTAACACAAGAACTCAAGCCGGGAGCCGGCCGATCATCATCAACGTCGTGTAACTTCGCCTATCAGGTCCTTGAAATGCATGAAAATGATCCGGAATTCCATCGAAAAATCATCTTGAGTGATGAGATCCATTTCTAGCTCGGTGGCTTCGTCAAAAAAAGCAAAATTGTCGCATCTGGGATTCAGAAAACCGAAGATTCATTGTTGGAAGGCCTCAAAGTGTGACTGTTTGGTGCGCTTTATGGTCCGGAGGGGTCATTTGACCTATACAGGGTTTCCCAAATTCGATGATCACTGAGAGCATCTCGTGAACCATAAGGGTTAGAGAAAAAATGTTCAAGGACTTCCGATCTCTTTTTTCAAAATAATCAATTGCCAGCAAATAGATCCGAGATATCTGAATTGCTTCTCGAGTTACAGGGCGTTTCTGAAAAATTGCTGTTGCAAATATTTCGCTATACCTATCTCGTTTTGTGTTGGAGATAGCACGAAAATTTCAAAACGTTTTCTTTTGTAATTTCGATTGCCTCTACGCTGCTTCCTTCTGGTCCGAAAAATTATTCGCCGTTCAAGTGCTAGAGACAAAAGTTTGTGTTTTTCGAATGGGAGACCCCATATTTTTCATCATTGCTTCTTAGCAGCAGATTCACCGAGTATCATCCTGTAACCGTTTTTTCGAAAATCTGTGCAATAACGGCAATATTGGTCCTGTTCGTTTGCCACCGCGATCTCCAGACCTCTCGCCGTTGGATTTTTTTCTATGGGGTGTTCTCAAGGACAAATTATATAGGCAGAAAAGTGATTTTTTTTTCAGAATTCATTTGTATTGAAGTTTTTATTCGATTAATGTTACTTTTTCCTAAAATCGAAATTTTCAGGAAATATCGTATTCTTCTATGATATCTCTTTCATTCAACAAGATCAGTTTATTCATAAAAACAAACTTGACAAAAATTAAAATAAAATATCTCCGAATAAAAGAAAAATCTTTATATACAGGCTGTCCCAATTCAAATGAAGACGAAAAACTCAATATCTTCGAAACGGATCAGATTTTCGAAAAACCGATTACAGGATGATACTCGGTGAATCTGCGGCTAAAAAGCAATGATGAAAAATATAGGGTGTCCCATTCAAAAAACACAAACTTTTCTCTCTAGCACTTGAAGGGCGAATAATTTTTCGGATCAGATGGAAGCAGCGTATAGGCAATAGAAATTACAAAAGAAAGCTTTTTGGAATTTTTGTTGTATCTTCAACAGAAAACGAGATAGGTATAGCGGAATATTTGAAACAGCAATTTTTCAGAAACGCCCTGTAACTCGATAACCTATTCAGATATCTCGGATCTGTTTGCTGGCAATTGATCATTTTGAAAAAAGGGATCGGGAGTCATTGAACATTTTTCCTCCAACCCTTATGGTTTTCGAGATGCTCTCAGTGATCATCGAATTTGGGACACCCTGTACTTTTTCGAGAATGTATCGAGAGATGATTAATGATTTTTCATCGTTGATCTGGACAACGTTTACTTTCAACAAGACGGCGCTACGTGCCACATTAGCAACGAAACCATTGATCTCTCACGGGAAAAGTTTCCGGACCATGTCATGTCGAAGAGGCGATCACAATTGGCCACCGAGATCTTGTGATTTAACACCTTCCGACTTCTTCCTCTGGGGTCATGTGAACGAGAAGGTCTTCGCTAAGAGCCCAACGTTGATTCAAGACCTCAAAGATGGAATTCGTGAGGCTAACGACGACATAGAGCATCCACTTTGCGATTTGGTTAAGAAAAGTTCCACAAAAAGCATATGTCTTGTAGTCGTGGTTGTTTAATATTATTATATTTATTCTTCAATCCAAAATTCAACTGACACTTGAAATTAAACTGAACTCATACAAGTGTTCTTACTGGATCCCCAGCTTGGCAACTCTGAACTTTGTTTTAGTCGAGTACATGAGTAGATTACCATCGTTCGTTTTCCGATTCTTCGAACTGAAATAACGTAACCATTGTGCAAAATTTTCGCGCTTTGCCAATTCAAAAGGAATTCCGACCATTCCCACAGACCTCATGTAGATGAAGCATTATCTCATTATTTTTAAAGAATGAATCCACTGCCATCACAAAATGTCCCTTTTTACGACGCAAACTGTTCGACAAGAGCATCTCATTGGGCAATATCCGGGCAATTGCGGTGAAGCCATAATTATTTCGAGTAACCTTCAGAGATAAGAATCTCTGGTGTATATAGAATTAGATTCGCGGATGTAACGTAATTCGCTCATTAGAAAGATCGAGCTTCTGCATTTTCATTGTGATCGGAAATAATTGAACCAAGTTTTCATCAAGGAATAAGAATAGGAAGTGGGGGATAATGAGGAGCAAGAAATGATGAAAAGCCAAAAAATTATAATCTTAACATAAGAATGGTTTAACGTCTGTAAATATAATTGAGGAAAGAAATAACGGCAATGCAGACAATTGAAAAGTTTTGAAATTCCGGAAAAAGTCACACACCGTGCAGGAATCGAACCTGCGTCTCCCTACTTTCCGGGCGGGGGCCCGGTTAGTTAGCCCAGTGGTAAGGCCCCCGCCCGGAAAGTAGGGAGACGCAGGTTCGATTCCTGCACGGTGTGTGACTTTTTCCGGAATTTCAAAACTTTTCAATTGTCTGCATTGCCGTTATTTCTTTCCTCAATTATATTTACAGACGTTAAACCATTCTTATGTATCATTCTCGGCTATTAATATAACATCATTGGTCGGAATCCGAAATCCGATCTAAAACTGAAATCGAAAAATTCGACGACGTGGAGTGAAGGATAAGTGGAATCCCCTGACTAATGATGTTGAATCATTGCTCCCCACCTAGGATCCCCCTCTCACCAACATATGAGGTGAACCTCAAGATATTGAATTCCGGAGAAAGTATCATATGCATCGTTAGCCCAGTGGTAAGGCCCCCGCCCGGAAAGTAGGGAGACGCAGGTTCGATTCCTGCACGGTGTGTGACTTTTTCCGGAATTTCAAAACTTTTCAATTGTCTGCATTGCCGTTATTTCTTTCCTCTATAATCTTAACTTTATCTAAAGGATGTTCCAATAAGAGGTGATTTTGAATAGCCCGCTATTTAGGTGGATGTCACTTTTTAAGTTGTAATTTTTCAGCCTTTGACAGTTAAATATTTATAAAAATGAAACGATACACGCTTCAACAACGCATTGAAGTTGTTAAAATTCACTTTAAAAATGGTGAGAATTTGGCAGAGACGGTTCGTACAACTCAAACATTTTCGGGTCGTTGTTAAGCACCTTGTCGAACCTCAATACAAGAAATGGTGAAGGAATTTGCGCTGTTGGGACAAGTTAGTGAAGTGAAGAATAAAACCAGTGCACGTCGCTCAAGAACAGCCGAGAATATTCTGCTGTAGCCGAAAGTGTTGAAGAAAACCCAGGTCCTCGTCGTTCTTTGGAATAAGGCATTCCATAAACGTCATTACCACCGTATTTTGCATAAAGATTTGGGTCTTAAGGCTTCAAAAGTTCCAGTGAACACAAGAACTCATCAAAAACGTCGTGTCTTTGCTGATTCGGTCCTTGAAATGCATGAAAATGATCCGGATTTCCATCGAAAAATCATCTTGGGTGCAGCAATTTTTCAGAAACGCCCTGTAACTCGAGAAGCAATTCAGATATCTCGGATCTATTAGCTGGCAATTGATTATTTTGAAAAAAGAGATCGGGAGTCTTCGAACATTTTTTCTCTAACCCTTATGGTTCACGAGATGCTCTCAGTGATCATCGAATTTGGGAAACCCTGTATAGGTCAAATGACCCCTCCGGACCATAAAGCGCACCAAACAGTCACACTTTGAGGCCTTTCAACAATGAATCTTCGGTTTTCTGAATCCCAGATGCGACAATTTTGCTTGTTGACCGAGGTGAAAATGGGCTTCATCAACAAGCAAAATTGTCGCATCTGGGATTCAGAAAACCGAAGATTCATTGTTGAAAGGCCTCAAAGTGTGACTGTTTGGTGCGCTTTATGGTCCGGCGGGGTCATTTGACCTGTTGTCCCAAATTCGGTGATCATCTGGCGCTCGGAAAAACTAAGAGTTATACTCCATTCACTCTTATGAATTATCGCGGTTGACCAAGTTTTAGGTTCATCAAGTTTTTTCACCTGTGCATGACATTTCGTCAATGAATAAATCTTGTAGACGTTGCCGACGTTTATTTTTCATTATTAATTATCAAGCCTGGAAACTAAGAATGCCGAAGGTGGTTTCGAGAAAGCAGAGACAAAGTATCAGTGCTATTTAGAATTGAAATCTGCGCATTCTAAAAGTAACCCTGATAATTTTCTTGAATACATTATTTTCCCGAAGTGAATGAAAATTTTGTTAAATACCTAATTACTACGACATATATGTAGAAATGGCAACGTTGCTTGTTCAACTGACAGAAGAATGACTATAACCTAACATTTTCAAAATATGTATACACGGTGAAATGTGACAGAATTCCATGGCCAACCGGTAGGTATACTCTATAAAAGTGAATGGAGTATATTGTGGAAAAGCTTATCTTTTCCCAACGTGTGACTGGTGGGGTTTATGGTGCGGCGGGGTCATTGGACCTTACTTTTTCGAGAATGAGGATGGAGCAACAGTTATGGTGAATGGATTGCGCTATCGGGAGATGATTAATGATTTTTCATGACCGGAATTGAATGGTATTGATCTGGACAACGTTAACTTTCAAAAAGATGGCGATACGTGCCACACAAGCAACGAAACCATTGATCATTTACGGGAAAAGTTTCCGGACCGCGTTATCTCTGGAAGAAATGAACACAATTGCCACCGAGATCTTGTGATTTAACACCTTGCAACATCTTTCTTTGGGGCTATGTGGAAGAGGAGGTCTACGCCAAGATCCCAGCGTCGATTCAAGACCTCAAACATAGAATTCGTGAAGCTATTGAGGACATAGGGGCATGGGGCAGCCACTTTGAGAATTGGTTATGGAAAATTTCATGAAAAGGATGTGGTCCTGTGGTCATGGTCGTGATGGTTATTTGTCTGATGTCATTTGTATAATTATTTTCAAATGATCTACATGATCTTCCTTTCACTCCGTTTGTAACGAAGATATACAGGGTCTTTCACGAGGAACCTCACCCATATTTATACGGGAAACTACTGAACGTAATTGAAAAACGAGTATTGGGAATTTTGGATATTTAGCAGTTGAGTGATGTCAGGTTTCATCCAAAGAATTTAGAGAGAGTAAGAAATATTTTGACACAGAATAACTACCCTAAGTACTTGATAAATAGGACGATATATAAGTATACAAATCGTATTGTTGAGAGGGATAATTCTCCAGACAGTAATCCTACTTCCTACTTAAGATTTCCTTATATACCTGGTCTTTCGCAGGCAATTGATAAGTTGTTCAAAGGTATGGGATGTAAGTGTGCTTTTTATAATCTAACTACTATTAATAGATTTTTCACTAGACTCAAAGACAATACTCCTAAAAATTTACGATCAGAACTGATTTACAAGATACCATGTTATAGCTGTGACAAACACTACATAGGTCAAACAAAACAATATTTGAAAGAGAGGATGAAACAGCATAAAAACGATTGTAAGAACATTTCGAACTTCAATAAAACGGCTCTAACATTACATCAGATGACCACAGGACACAAATTTGATTTTGACAATGTCCAAATCTTGGATAGGGAAAGGTCTACTTATAGGCGAAATATTAGTGAAATGATACATATTAAAACAAATAACACTGTCAATCATAGAGAAGATGTTCAACATTTGAGTTTAATTTACAACTCCTTACTCAGAAGTTGATCACTGGACAGGGCATATTACTTGTTGTTTGGTTGTGTTAGAGTTGTTCATTGTATCCTGACTGGTTCTATATTTTTGTAATTGTAATTTTGTAATTGAACAACAATGATGTAAATAGCAATAAGTTTTGAAATAGATAATAAATAGAGTGTGGTGAGAGTGATGATTGGAGCAAACGTTTGTCTTAAGATATGATTCCGTGTGCATAAATTATAATGGTTCGTTCATCGTTCATTTAGGCTCCGTCACTGACTGGATGTTTTGAGGATTGTTTTATTTCTATGACATATGACGGGTTCATGTGAGGTCATGGTCATTTTAATTTTCGTGTTTTCTGCCGATATTGACTGTTGCAATTCTTACATACTTGTTATACCTGAGATGATGATTATTTTTATTTATAAGTTTAAACATTTTAATGCTGGACAATATTGTTCACCGTAACTAGGTAAAGTTACTTTTATAATAATTTTTGTTTATGTACTAGTTATTGTTATTTTTAGCCTTGATAAAGAAACAAGAATCGTTTCGAAACGTCGGCGTTGTTACAAGAGAACAATTGAATAAATAAATATCCAAAATTCCCAATACTCGTTTTTCAATTATACTTGCCATGGATGATAATCAATTTCCAACTACTGAACGTATTTTCATTAAATTCAGCACTTAAGTATAAGTATTTCACGATGCTGATGAAATCTAAAATATTTTCAAGGCATGAGCACCTCCGGTTTTTCCGGAAATGACGTCAACTTCCGTTTTTCAAATTAGAACACCATTTTTTTATTTCAGAAATAGATTCCTTAGAAAATTTCAAGTTATTTTGATGTAACATTTTTCAGTTTTGGTTGGAAAATTCTCTCTGAGCGGGAAAATTCGAAAAAAAAATCGAAAATAGAGCTCCGCTGAAACAAGAATAACTTCGAGGTTTTTGGATGGAAAATTTTCATTTTTGGGATTTTTCAAGATGTAAGATTGATGTATCCACTTTAAAAATCGAAAATAATGTGAGTGTATGCATCACACCCTTGCCCTAAAGTGGATATTAACTCAGAAAATATCCATTCGGAAGTTGACGTCATTTCCGGAAAAACCGGAGGTGCTCATGCCTTGAAAATATTTTAGATTTCATCAGCATCGTGAAATACTTATAATTGCTGAATTTCATGAAAATACGTTCAGTAGTTTCCCGTAAAAATATGGGTGAGGTTCCTCGTGAAAGACCCTGTATAATTTGGACGAATCCGACCATGCCTATTATTTATAGTACTAGAGGGAAATACAGATTTCTGTAAATGAATAGCTAACAAAATGGACCAGACTGTCTCGGCAGATTATAGTTCCTTTAGTAGCTACTATGTTCCGCCACTTCACGACCAAAAATTCTAGCTTCAATTCGTTCAAGGGCGTTGTTCCTCTAGGACCTAGGTATATTTAAACTCAAGGACTATATGTTTTTCTTAGTGAGATTAGTCTTTGAAAGATACACTTTCAAAGAAATCCACTGAACAAAATTATCCCATCGATTGATTTTCACTCAGAAATTGGATCATCATTGCTAATCTAATTTTCCACTTGCTTCTAATCCGTCGTAAGAAATTATGCATAATTTGTTCCGAGAAAGGGATCGACTCAGATTCAACACTCCAAAATGGCGATATCCTATCTCCGACGCTTTCAGATCGAGACGAATCTCCTCTGTTGGCTCGGGAAATCCAAATTACTTTATTGGAATTACCTACTTCGGAAATTCGGCGACTCTCGTAGGGATTTCCTATTCAAATTGATGTTACGATATTATCGATAGATTTTATTCATGAAGACTTAAAGATTTGAAATTAACAGGGTACGTTTGAAGTCCAAAAGCCTGGGTTGAGTTTGTAGGGCAAATCATTTCGGTGTTCTCGATTTTATTTCATTTAATTCATTGTTTCAATATCCATGAATCACAAATCATTTGTGATTTGTACAGAATATCAATTAGTGTCAAATTTTTTCTGATCACAGATTAAAAATCGAAAAGATTCTTACCCTTCCTTCGGTTTACATCAGGGAGACCCTCAAATACGTTCATAACAACAAGGACAAGTATTGCAGGAATGGATGGTTCCACGACAAGAACATGAGATTTAGAAACCAATCAGTACCTCCATTGCACACCAAAATTACCCAACAGGTCGTGGAGTTCTGGGGAGTAAAATTGTACAATCACTTACCAGAAAATATTAAATGTTTCATGCAGTCACATTTCAACAAGAAAGTGAAAGAAGTTTTGATAAGAGGTGCATCTTATAGTCACAATTGGATAGTGGAAATTTTTTTCTGTGTTGTTTGTTCTCATAACATAATATTTCATTCGTAATGTGATAATAAATTACCACTGCTACAGAATACTTTGAAATTTCGATCATATCTGAAACGTCGGCAATTTGTTCGTAAAGATGAAAATTGTGATAAAAAAAAAATCGAGATTGGTGGACAAAGTTGAATATTCCATTCGCACATTATGGCATTAATTCGCGTAACACCGCGATTATCGGAGAAACTGTGAACACCGATTTCATTTTAATCGTCTCTGACCTTCCATTTTCGATTTCGGAAGTTGGAAAGTTCCATTCCGAGGCTGGTGACATCATCAGTTACTATTTGGCGTTTCATTGATGTGGGGTGAAAATTGGCTCGTTCTATCTGGCTTCAGCGAAATTTAGGTGATTGCGTCTTTCCGAAGAAATTTCAGTGGCTATTTCGCTCAGACTCAAATGACGATTTACAATTTTCTTCACCAATGAGGCAAATCTTGCAACACAGCTAAACAGCTTTGTATACACTGTACCATTCATAAGAAAAGTACAGTAACACTTATGTTAAATTTTCAAAGCTTTCGGAACGAAATTCCTTCTGTAATGCAAAATTTAAGACAAATTCTATGTTCAATATTCTTGAAAATCGCAAAACACACAAAATGGAGCACTTCAAACGAACTAATTGGCAATTGACGGTCAAACTCCGCGTGGGTATAGAGGAAAGTTGTGCCAACGAAAAGAATTTCGACAATAATTTCATCCGGACTTTTTAAATAATCAGTTTTCTGTAATTTCTGGGTGGTATACAGGGTCTTTCACGAGGAACCTCACCCATATTTATACGGGAAACTACTGAACGTATTTTCATGAAATTCAGCACTTATAAGTATTTCACGATGCTGCTGAAATCTAAAATATTTTCAAGGCATGAGCACCTCCGGTTTTTCCGGAAATGACGTCAACTTCCGTTTTTCAAATCAGAACACCATTTTTTTATTGCAGAAATAGATTGCTTAGAAAATTCCAAGTTATTTTGATGTAACATTTTTCAGTTTTGGTTGGAAATTTCTCTCTGAGCGGGAGAATTCGAAAAAATTTTTGGGATTTTTCAAGATGTAAGATTGATGTATCCACTTTAGAAATCGTAATCGCAATAAAGGGGGTGAAAAAATCGCTTTCAAAGTTAGGGATGACCAAATCGTGAAAAATCAATTTTTTCAAATTAGAACCCCATTTTTTTATGGCAGATATTGAATCTACGTTAAAAATTATGTGAGTGTATGCATCACACCCTTGCCCTAAAGTGGATATTAACTCAGAAAATATCCATTTTAGGGCAAGAGTGTGATGCATACACTCACATTATTTTTTAACGTAGATTCAATATCTGCCATAAAAAAATGGGGTTCTAATTTGAAAAAATTGATTTTTCACGATTTTGTCATCCCTAACTTTGAAAGCGATTTTTTCACCCCCTGTATCATGAATCGCGATTTCGATTTCTAAAGTGGATACATCAATCTTACATCTTGAAAAATCCCAGAAATGAAAATTTTCCATTCAAAAACCTCGAAGTTATTCTTGTTTCAGCGGAGCTCTATTTTCGATTTTTTTTCGAATTCTCCCGCTCAGAGAGAATTTTCCAACCAAAACTGAAAAATGTTACACCAAAATAACTTGAAATTTTCTAAGCAATCTATTTCTGCAATAAAAAAATGGTGTTCTAATTTGAAAAACGGAAGTTGACGTCATTTCCGGAAAAACCGGAGGTGCTAATGCCTTGAAAATATTTTAGATTTCATCAGCATCGTGAAATACTTATAAGTGCTGAATTTCATGAAAATACGTTCAGTAGTTTCCCGTATAAACATGGGTGAGGTTCCTCGTGAAAGACCCTGTATAGGACATAGGTACAGGGTGAGTTGAGCTGAACATCTCGGACTCTCGTGGCCAAATGGTACATTTTTTCAGTGAACGGTCTGAGGAAGTATATGTAAGTCGATTTGGACTACATTTTAAAAATAATGACATTCATATAGGGTGCCTGAAGAGAGCGTGACATAACATAACTCTACATTGACTTTATAACTTATTTTTATGTTCTCTCGGGAAGGTTTTAAACGAAACAAGACACATTAAATGGAAGAAAAATTCAGTATTCCACCGAATCTTATGTGAAAGAAAAGAAATGAACAATTTTCAAAATACTGAATTGCTGATAAGTGATTTAATACTTGGTTTTTCCACCCCTTGCGTTAATTACAGCTCGGCAACGACGGTTCATACTCAAAATGAGTGATCTTAAAATGTTCTGATTAGGGAATGCAATCTCGGTGCGGGATCGCATATACGGGATCCCGCGGGATTAGAAATTACAATCCCGCGGGATCCCGGAATTTTCGAGATCCCGGTAGTACTGAAGAAATACAAAAAGTGGATGAAATTTCTTGGTTGTAAACTTGTGAATATGGGGTAAGTTAAGATAAAATATAACTTAGAAGAAGAAACTCTATTCATTAATACATAAAACACAACTTATTTTCCTTATTTTATAATAACAGAAACAATAATAACAAATACAATAAAAAAAATTGTGTCAATTCCGGTGTTTTTCTATCTCTGATTTTGAAAATAACTCCGTAAAAAGCAGAGATTACTCAGGGTGTTGTCTGATAATCTGCACCTTATGTCAGTTGCTAAATACCCTGCAGCTGAGAATGCCCCTTCTGATTCCACACTAGTTGGCACCAGTATGATAAGGCAATTATGGGCAAATGTTAAAAAACTTCCCCTTGCTCCTCCACACTCATAGAGTAACATCTCTTTCTTTAGAAGAGACTCTAGTCTGTTAAGACTGTTAGTAGGAATGGTAGGTGTTTTCAAAGGATTTTTAGAGGCCTTCAGAGTCTCTTTCTTCTTGCAGTGTCTTAAAACATTCTACAGAATTTGAATTCAAATCCCCTGAAATCAATGAAGAATCTTTCGTTGCTGAAGTTACATCGCCAGAAGTTGTGGGGACGTTTGAGAAAGTATCTAGCTGTTTAGGGTATAACCTTTCGATTATATTTTCAATTTCTTTTCGAACTACATATTTGCTGGGCAGATATGTCGTTGTCTATTGCGGCGCAATCCCGTCGATCTCGGTCGGGATCCCGTAATTATTCTGCTGCGGGATTGATCTCGAAAAATCATGCGGGATCCCGCGAGATCGGGATCCCGCGGGATCGGGATTGCATTCCCTAGTTCTGATCTAATCCTTCCCAGATTTCTCCGAGTTGTATTCCTAAGTCATTGAGAGTAGCTGCATGATTTTCTGAACTTCTCAGCCTTCTCTTGAGGTTGTCCCAAACCTGCTCAATCGGATTGAGGTCTGGACTTCTTGCTGGCCATTCCTTTCGAGAGACTTCAACCTCTTCGAGGTACTCCTGAACGATGCGCGCACGATGGGGTCTGGCATTATCGTCCATAAAAATGAAATTTTCACCAATGTATGAGGCAAATGGCACTACATGCTCTTCAAGAATGTTCCTTATATACTTATCAGCATTCATAGCTCCATTATCAACGACCACTAGATCTGTGCGAGCAGTCAAAGATATTCCACCCCATACCATAATCGATCCTCCCCCGAAACTAGTAGTATTCAGGAAATTGCACTGAGCATATCTTTCATGTGGACGTCTGTATACAAGGCAACGTCGATCACAATGGTAGAGGCAGAATCTAGACTCATCTGTGAAGAGAACTCTTTCCCAATCGGCCTCTTCCCATAATGGATATGCTCTCTCGCAAAATCCAAACGCGCCCTTCCATGGGCTGGGGTAAGATCTGGGCCTCTTGCCGCGACACGAGGCCTTAAATCATATTCCCTGAGGCGATCTCTTATTGTCTGAGTGCTAATTCGCACCTCATGAGTTTGCTCAAGCTGATTTTGAACGAGGCGAGCGGTTGCACACCGTTGTCTCAACGAAGAAAGTCTCAAGTAACGTTCTTGAATGGCAGTTGTTACCCGTGGTCTACCCTGTCCTGGTCTTCGGACATTTATACCTGTCTCCCTGAATCGCTGCAATATTCTGGACACACTTGTAGGGGAAACTCCAAACCTTTCTGCAATTCTTGTGTATGTCCACCCTTCTTCTCGCAAAACTACCTCATTCCTCTTGGGTCAAATTGCGTGTTTCGCGTTGCATAGCGATCGAGTGTAGAAAATATAACGAAAGAAAAACTATTGATCACTAGAATTGATCGAGAACAACTGATTTTAGAATGGAGCCAATACATTCAAAATCTGATAATATCATCTTTTTTTATTCCTGCTGGGAGAAAACATCTGTATTGAAGAAAAACGTTGAAAGTGGATACATATGCATGCATAATTCTGATAAAAATAATTATCATTGAGAACACCTTCAGTTGTAGAATAAATTTGAGATTTCCATAATATGCGTTAATTTTTTTGCGCAGTGTATTTCTCAAAAAGTCAAAGAAATTGTCAAAGAAATTCAATATGATTGGAATTAGCAACGGCAGGTGTACAAAATTTTGTCCGGACCCTCAAATCCCTTTCAGCTAGTTACTGTGCCTTGAGTAGACGATCAATAGTATACAGTGTGTTTAATATTCCCAAGAACATTTACCGCATATTTGAACTCCAATAACTTTGTTATTTCAAATGGAACACCCTATATTTTTTCACGTGACAAGATTCTCCTTTTCATTTCCTTTCGAACCTTATATCATTTTCCTATACCTAAATGTGCTGCTTCCGGAGTTATCCAAGCCTTCTCGAAATCCGATGAATTTTTTTGATCAACAATGTTTCATCTACCTGAATCTACTATTTTGGGTTAACTGGTTTTTAATTAAAAAAATACAGTATTCGATGATTTATGTTTAAGGAAAAATTAAAAAAGTCATAATACATCTTCAACATGACCACCATCTGCTTCAATACAGCGAATGAGCTTCTAATATTTTTCAAAATATTTGGAGTATTTGTTTGGATAAATTTTTAATCCTCACTTTCATATCATCAGGAGTAGTTGGTGATGTCATTATCTTCTAAATGTAGTCCAAATAGACTTACATATACTTCCTCAGACCATTTGGCCACGAGAGTCCGGGCCTCCGGGGCGTTCAGCTTGACTCGCCCTGTATAAATGGTCTTACGTTGAAAATGAAGCAGAATACTTTTCTGGTAGAGAAATTAAAATTCTGGAAAATTGCTCGGACCCAACAATTCTGTTCATGGGAGTGCATTTTTTTACATCGAAACCATTATCAAATAATTCAATCCCATCAGTACCTAAGCGCTCTCAGCTTTTCCCACTCTAAATAATAAAAGGATATTTCTCACTGATTCTTCATTCTTGTTATTTCTTTCAGTAACCTAGCACCTACCAATCATAGCTAAGCCTTGTATGTATTCAAAAAAGGTTTAATTATTTTCCCATCCTCAAACGCGAGCGTATCCTTGTCATTTGGATCCTCGAAATGGAAGCTTTCCTTAAAGCAAACCCAACATCGATCTGCTCAGATTCGCCTCTAGAAAATCGCAGTTTCAACAGAGATTGGAGATGGAGACTAGCCACCATTCGGAAAATCCAAATTGCATTATGAAAATAAGGACCTCGAAAATTAAGTGTTTCTCGGGAGCGAAACTCCCAACGGCTCGGTGGGGTGTCGGTAATTGAATCAGGAAGGAGATGGGGAAATCGTGCGAAGTATCGAAACTTTAGACATTCGTTCCGGGAGATCCTATTCATCTCCGGAGTTTAGAGAGGAAACTCCTTCGTAACTGGAAGAAAATATCGTGTCAATTTACGGAAGTAACTGATATGATTTTGGAATAGGGCTCTAATGGAAATTTCAAATTCAGTTGAATTTTACTCAGTGTGTTGACATTGTTGGCTTTTAATAATGCAAAAAGTTGAGTCAAAGAAATACGGTTGGGATGATTAACTGACCCCCCAGTTCACGGTACGGTTTCAACAGTTATATTATTGAAACACAATTGTATACGTATTGAATATTCTTGGACATGTTTCCACAATGACAAAATTGTAAAACTCTTATTTTAGGCAAACTTAAAACAGGTTTATACAGCCTACTAAAAAACCAAACATAATTTCAATGTCAAAATATTTTATTACTCAACATATTCTCCCGTTAATAGAATACATTTATTACAGCGAACCTTCAACATCTCGAGACCTTAAAAAAAAGTTTATTCTTCCTCTGCAAACCAGTCCTCCACAGCTTTTATTACCCCCTCGTTGGGAGAAAATTAACGACCTTTTAAACTTTTTTTCAGTTGAGGAAAGAGATGATAGTCGGACGGTGCCAAATCTGGTGAATAAGAGGGGTGTTCTAGTAATTCTAACCCTAAATCACGAATTTTTTGCATGGCAACATGAGATTTGTGTACTGAGGCGTTGTCCTGTAAAAACAAATCTCCTTTGGATAGCTTTCCGCGTCTTTTCTTTTCAATTTTTTCCCGCAGAGTGGTCAGTAATGTCGAATAGTAATCTCCAGTTATTGTTCTACCTTCATCCAAAAAATCAATCATGATTACTCCATGGGAATCCCAAAAAACTGAAGCAAGAACTTTTCTAGCAGATTTTTGGACACGAAACTTCTTAGGTCTTAGAGAACCAGAGTGTCGCCATTACATCGATTCTTGCTTTGTTTCTGGATCGTAGAAATGTACCCAAGTCTCATCCATAGTAACAATTTGGTTTAAGAAGCTTACATTGTTTTCAAATCGAGCACAGATCGAACGCGATGCTTCTACCCTTACACGCTTTAGGTCAACATTCAAACATTTGGGGATCCATTTTGCAGAAATTTTTCTCATGTCCAAATTGACGTAAACTATATGATGAACGCGTTCGTATGAAATCTTCAGTGCTTCAGATATCCGTTTGAGCCCAATTCGACGGTCTGATAAAATTATGTCATGAACTGCATAGATATTTTCGGGGACTGACGCAGAAACTGGCCTTCCCGATCGGTCATCATCTTCAATGGAAAATTGACCTCTTTTGAAGCTTGCAGTTCAATTTTTCACGGTCGCATACGAAGGTCATTGATCACCAAGGGTATTAAGCATATCTTCGTAAATCTGCTTACCTCTTAACCCTTTTGAATACAGGTACTTCATGATGGCTCAATATTACAATTTTTCGATTTTTACAATTTTTTTTTTAATTTATTGCGTAACTCTGGTTTACTATTTTGACGTCGAACTCTACACTGACACTTTCAATAAGTTATTGTTCGTTGATGTGGTATCGCAATATTTTGTTTGTGCATGGAACTGGTCTAGGCTAACTAGATATCAATACATCCTCGTGAATATGAATAGAATGAGAATAGAAACAGAACAAATTGATTTACACAGATTTAGAAAAACATAAGAAATAATAATTGAGCACATAAATTTTGACAGTTGGCGTATTATAAGTTTTCGAATAAAATAAGATAAAATAACCTAAAAAGATAAAAGTTGGCTACTTACTGTTCTCGTTCTTATTCTATCAGTCTTGTATTCATCCATGAATATGGCTTAACTAAAGCAACTCTTCGCCTCGGACCGTTTGGTTCTTGTATGTCAGATGGCAGGCAACCATGCACCATGAACAATGGGAGTCTCATCTTTACAGTTCATGTTGTTTTTTATATACTTCGATGTGATCTAGAATAGCTTTTGTCGATTTATTCCTCCCAAGGGTTTCGATCAGAATAAATATCACATCTCAGCGATATTTACCTAGCTGAGACAATTTCGAAATGATAAATATGCCCTTTTTACATTTCCCATATCATTTTTTTGCAGGACACCCGGACACGTCACAATTTCAAGGTTCATACTTATGGCTCACCTACATTCTGCGATCACTGCGGATCGTTACTCTACGGGGTGCTCCATCAGGGAATGAAATGTACAGGTGAGTGGGTCCAAGTTCTTTTTTTATCGAACCAAACATATTAAAGTGGGTGTTGAACTCACGTAAAAGAGGGTTCAGTACTTGGTATAATATATTAAAAGACTTATCAGGTATTTGGACGTTTTTTTATGACTAAATTCTTTTTCAACCATTGATCCTTGATTCCTTGATGAAGGACCGATCCGTGACCGGAACGTCGGTGAATTTTGGTATGCACCGAGAATTGCCAATTAAATAAAAACGTCCAAATACCTGATAAGTCTTTTAATATATTTCATAACATGGTAGATAACTTCAAACTTGGTATAATTTTTTTTTTGATGGCCCTATAAGACTGGTTACTAGCCGAGTAGCAGAAATGTGATTAGAAGAATTTTTGTGGAATTCAGGGTGATTCCTTCCAGAACTTAAGATATGAATGTTGAACATACAAGCTTGATAAAATTGACCTGTTCAAGCCTTTTCCTACAAAATAGCAAATACCGAAGGTCCGAAGACATTAATCTTCTGCTTTTGTGAATTGAAACGGACAAAGGTATCTTCAGTGTGTTCATTATTATTCATTTATTCCTCATCACGTACTGAAATTTTTCCACAGAAAACCGATATCGAAAGATAAAATTTTCGCCTTTTGAAACTATACCAGAATGATGCAAAGTTTCAGATACCCATAAAAATATTCTTCAAAGGGTTCAATAATTTCTTCCTCAAACGTTAGATTGAAAACAACTCTATTGACTACGTGAGATTCCATTAACTGATGGATTATCAAGATAGACAACCTCCAAAATGGCCAGAACGTTCTAGGAATAAACAATTGACTTTTATCTATTGAACCATCTTGATTCAGATTGAAATTGCACAGCACTAGGAAATTGGATTCGTGCGCCTCACTTTATCGTCTAGCTAGAACCATTAACTGTAACATTAATTGATTCAGGTTGATGTTGAGTGTGAATTCGGCTGCTGATGGTTCAAAGAGGGAATGGAGGTCTCCTCTAATCATTTGAGAATCTGTATTGGAGCAGTTCCATTTACGTTGAAGCTCGTACCGCCACGAATTTGATCTAGAGGGGGACTTTTTAACAAATAAACATCATCATATCATTTCATGCCAATGCACGGCCATCCTTACCTCTTAAATTTGAATAGGGAAGTTGAATCGTGCGATATGTTGTTGAAAAGGTCTTGTCCTTCCGAATATGAGGAGTTTTTCAATTCGTTTACGTAATATCCGACTCTGAAAATGAAATATATCACCCAATTCGTCTGGAGCATAAGATGATTACCAATTGTCAAGAGACAAAGTGAAAGAGGAATATTTGTTCATAAAGAAGCTGGTACTGAATACTTCAATCTTACAAATGCTCAAATTCCAAATATGGTATAAATTTTGCTCCAACCATAATTCGTGCAATTTTAGTTCAGACAGTATATTGACACCCTGAAAGTTGTCTCAAAAGCTACATATTGTAGGGTGTGCGCAAATATTAAATTTCGAGGTCAAAGGTCACAAAAGTAGTTTTTTTGCGCTTTTTTGTAGATATCTCATTTTCTATGGGTGTTTTGCTATTTGTATTCATCATCAATATTATAGAATATAAAATTCTCTACCAATTTTGGTTGAAAAAATTTTTTATACGGTGAACCGTTTTTGAGATACAGGGCGGAGAGCACGTGGTCACAGCATCACTTCAGGTCGACCGGTGCCTCCAGTCGAAAACGCGCCATATACAGGCTGGCCAAGAGATTGACGGCAAAAAGGAAAAAACAGGTCCCTCGTGTCATGGGCTATTCGAATCACCCCCATGTATGTTATGCTATTTTTCACGGTTTTCGAGTCATGTTTTTTCATGAACTTTGAGAATTTTCGACTTGACCATCTTAAAAAAGATATTAAAAAAAAAGTATAAGACTTGTCTGTGAAATTCTTTTTGTAACTTAATCTCCATGAATTGTTCTTTTATACATAAAATAACCAGATTCGTAACTTTGATAAAAATGATGGAAATATTGGTCTCAAGTGAAAAAGTTACGTGAATTAGATTATGATCTGAATTTTCGAATCAAAATTAAAAATGTAACAAGGCGAATTCACGGTTTCTTAGTATGCTTGAAAACTGCGCCCAACAGCCAGCTTTTAGAATCATGGATAAAAAATGGTACTTAACACTCTACTTTTGCTAGAATTAGCCTTCAAAGTCATCGAGGTGGAAAAAATCAAAGAACTAGACATTTGCCACAAAATTATTTTTTGCCATTTTAAGATTTTTCTGATCGAGTTAAATGCTGAAAATTAATGAAAACTAGCTGCAGATGTTGGTTAAAAAGAGTTCTAAATAAAAAAAAAAGGAATAGGTATGGCAGGCACGTAGCGAGGGGGGGGGCTCGGGGGCCCGTGCCCCCCCCCGAAATATCAAAAAATGCCTGTATATATCAAAAATGCCTGTATATTTGACAAAATTTGCAAGGTTTACTTATTGTGGGCCCCCCCCCGAAATTTTGGGCCCCCCCCGAAAGAAAATCCTGGCTACGTGCCTGAGGTATGGCAATAAATCACACATAATAATGTAAATAAAAAGAAATATATTTATGAAATTCACAGTAGGTTTTTAAAGTGGCCACCTCTAGCCTCAATACAAATTCTACACCTTCTTAGAAGTTTTTTTTTAATCGCATAAAACCTGCCCTGTTCTCTCTTAGGACACGTTCGGCTTCTCTTAACTTCAGTCGCAGCTCGTCTTCACTCGAACATTCTCGGGCGTAAACAATTTCTTTCAAATAACCCCAAACGAAAAAATCCATGGGATTAAGATTAGGTGTACGTGGGGACCACTTGATTGGTCCGCTGCGTCCGATCCATCTGTTCAGGTATCGTTCATTCGCTTCCCAAGAAGCTGTAGAATGTTTATTGAGGCTAGATATGGCAACTTTGAAAACCTACGGTAAATTTTAAAAATAATTTTTTTTTATTTACATTATGATGTGTGATTTATTGCCATACCTATTCTATTTTTTATCTAGAATTCTTCTTGACCAACATCTGAAGCTAGTTTTTATTAATTTGCAGCATTTTCTATCATAACTTGATCAGAAAAAATCTTAAAATGGCAAAAAATAATTCTGTTGTAAATGACTAGTTCTTTGATTTTTTCCACCTCGATGACTTTGAAGGCTAATTCTAGCAAAAGTAGAGTGTTAAGTACCATTTTTTATCAATGATTCTAAAAGCTAACTGTTGAGCGCAGTTTTCAAGCATACTAAGAAACCGTGAATTAGCCTTTTTACATTTTAAATTTCGATTCGAAAATTCAGATCATAATCCAATTCACGTAACTTTTTTACTTGAGTCCAACATTTCCATAATTTTTATCAAAGTTGAGAATCTGGTCATTTTATGTCTAAAAGTACAATTCATGGAGATCAAGTTACAAAAGAATTTCACAGAGAGGTCTTGTACTTTTCTTTTAATATCTTTTTTAAGATGGTCAAGTCGAAAATCCTCAAAATTCATAACTCGAAAACCGTGAAAAATCGCATAACATACATGGGGTGATTCGAATAGCCCATGACACGAGGGACCTGTTTTTTTCTTTTTTGACGTCAATCACTTGGCCACCCTGTATTATCAAAGATTCATATGAAAATATTTCACTCGACCTAACAGCACTCTGAAACATATGCCTCTCTTCGTATTTCGAGGATCGATTTGGCGCAATATAGACTCTTCTTTGATAATTTTCATACATTCATGAACCCCCTGCCTCCCTGAAAAACACCCTAGATCCGCCAGTTGCTTCTTATGAAGAGCCACTCTCTGGCTAACAACTTTTAGATTATTTGAAGGCCTTTTTCCTTCTCAGTTTTCCCAACTTGATCTACTGCTGAGGGGTAAAAGATTTGATCTCCTAATCACACTTCGGAACTTCGGCGTGATACAAACTGTCGAAGATTCATTTGTCCCATATTTCACTTCAAAATCCTGAAGCACTAATTGGATAACCTTTATAACAGTGTCTGATATAAAGTGAATTTATTCCTTTTAAAAAAGTAATCTACGCTCTACGAATCCGTTTGCCGCCCTTAACCATTAAGTTTTCCTCCATGCCTTACTGGGGAAAGACCACAAGCAAGCAAACGAACCAACAATTTCGCATTAGAGTCTTGTAAAATATCCACTCGGAAGACGAGATTGACACCATTAAAACAGCAATATCTTGGATGAAATGTCTCATCATTCGGATATCGGTTACGATGATAATTTCACTTGTATTCTGAGAGTGTTCCAGGTAACGAATGGCGTTGAGAAATTATGAAATCCGTCTGGGAAACGAGTGCCATAATTGGTAGTAGTAAGCCGGGAGTCTCTAATGAAACAGAGCGAGTCTGGAAACTAGATACGAGTTCGGAAATAGAGAATCTGTTCGATTGCGCTCCCTTCATTCCGCGGATTTCGACTACAAATCCTATTTCGAATAGATTGCTTTTTCCGAGCATTACTCTGCTCTGCTCGAATCGTTAGTGAAGATTTAGAGGGATCTATATGGAATAGAGTGAATAGAAGAAGAGGAATTTTTGACGGCGAAAAGAGCAATATGAATGTGCAATGTGCAAGGGGATGAAGAACGGGTCTTATTGGAATATAATATGACATTACCTTTCCAGCACCACTAGAACCAAATATACTTTTCTCTATTTCAGTATCGTAATGAGTTCATTACAGTACTAATGAACTCATTACAGCACTGTTTTTAGTAATATTTTTCATTTCGTGGTTGGCAGCACTGGCTTCCGATTTTCAACACACGTCAATTTGGAAATGTCAATTTCGTTACAGTCACCAACTGCCAAGATACAATACAAAAGTCTCTAGGATGTATAATCTGAATTTTTCATTGAATTTCAACGAAATTTGACTGAAATAGAGAAAATATCGTCTAATACTCGTTGCAGAATGCAATTTCAACACTCATGCGTTCGAAAACTCGCTCCTTCGTCGCTCGTTTACGAATTTCGCATTCGTATTGGAATAGGAGCCCATTCTGCAAATAGTTTTAGAATATACTATTTTAATTTTTGGAAATAACTACACACATGGTCAAAAGTCTTGCCCGCCCTAGGTTTCTCGAGAAATAAAGTCCTAGTGATTTCCCAAAATCTTGTTTTTTCTACTAGATAAGACCTGTTCACTTTTCAATATAAAACCCTGTATTATCTCCAACTCGATCATGTTCACCTTTTTTTTAGCCATTTTCCAGTTTTATGAGCCTTCTTACCAAGTACATAGGATAATTGTTGTCAGTCCATTTTTATTCAACTCTCTTCAGTTTGTCAATCCTACAATCGGGCTGACTTATTTGTAGTATAGTGGTTGTTCAAATTCACAACTTCTTTTTCTATTTCCATTGTTAATTGCCATTTTTGTGAATCTCGTTGAAAACTGTCGTTACTCATTTCGAGTTGTGGTTTATATAGATAATTCATTTCTTCCTATTGATATTAATATCAATATTGAAATTGATATCAAAACCAGAAGCCAAGATTGATCACACATGGAACACTTCTGACAAAAACATTAATTTATAGTGAAAATGGGCAATGACCATTCTCAGACATATTGGTGATAATGAAAGAATGAAATGAATTGTAAATATATATAAAACACAACTCAAAATCAATAACTTCGATATCAAAAAACAAAAAAGAGGATATATTGAAAAATTCTTAGCCTACTTTAGAACAAAACAAAGTTTCAATGTCAAAATATTTCATTACTCAACATATTCTCCTCTTAATTGAAAACATTTATTACAGCGAACATGCAACGCCTCTAGACCTTTCTCTCTCTGCAAACCAGTCCTCCACAGCTTCTATTACCTCCTCGTTGGAAGCAAATTTACGACCTTCTAAATTTGTTTTTCAGTTGATGAAAGAGATGATAGTCGGACGGAGCCAAATCTGGTGAATAAGGGGGTGTTCTAGTAATTCTAACCCTAAATCACGAATTTTTAGCATGGCAACATGAGATTTGTGTACTGGGGCGTTGTCCTGTGAAAACAGAACACCTTTGGATAGTTTTCCGCGTCTTTTCTCTTTAATTTTTTCCCGTCGAGTGGTCAGTAATGTCGAATAGTAATCTCCAGTTATTGTTCTACCCTTATCCAAAAAATCAATTATGATGAGTCCATGGTAATCCCAAAAAACTGAAGCAAGAACTTTTCCAGCAGATTTCTGGACACGAAAGTTCTTAGGTCTTGGAGAATCAGGGTGTTGCCATTCCATCGATTGTTGCTTTGTTTCTGGATCGTAGAAATGTACCCAAGTCTCATGCATAGTGACAATTCGGTTTAAGAAGTCTACATCGTTTTCAAATCGAGCACAGATCGAACGCGATGCTTCTACCCTTGCACGCTTTTGGTCAACATTCACACATTTGGGGATCCATTTTGCAGAAATTTTTCTCATGTCCAAATTGACGTGATCTATATGATGAACGCGTTCGTATGGAATCTTCAGTGCTTCAGATATCCGTTTTAGCCCAATTCGACGGTCTGATAAAATCATGTCATGAACTGCATCGATAATTTCGGGGACAGACACAGAAACTGGCCTTTGCGATCGAACACCATCTTCAATAGAAAATTCACCCCTTTTAAAGCTTGCAGTCCAATTTTTCACGATCGCATTCGAAGGACATTGATCACCAAGGGTATTAAGCATATCTGCGTAAATCTGCTTACCTCTTAACCCTTTTGAATACAGGTACTTGATGATGGCTCAATACTACAATTTTTCGATTTTTACAATTTCGGAGGACATCTTTTTTTTCATTTATTGCGTAACTCTGGTTCACTTTTTCGACGTCTAACTTCACACTGACACTTCTAATAAGTTATTGTATCGCAATATTTCGCTTATGCATGGAACTGGTCTAGGCTAACTAGATATCAATACATCCTCGTATTTTTTAATGCAATATTAAATAAGGAAATAGGCATTAGGCTTGTCACATACTGTTAACACAGAAGTTTTGTTTAGAAACCATTATTGTTACTCAGACCATAGTCTAAGTGTTTACCTCTCACCTGTGATATTGAAAAATTGATAAGGTAATAATAAAATGTATTTTCATATATCCTTTCCTCTATACCATTGATAGGTTCGAATTGTTCTAATGATTCTGCTCACCAAAGCTCACTCACTTCAAATCTGGAGTTTAAAATGATAACGATAAATCGAATACGCGGTGAAATATTATAATAGAAATAATTCCCAATAGTCATTACAGGAGATTATTGATTAATGGCACATCTATTATATCAAAGCCTATTAAACAGGATAGAGTATAATGGGTATTAAAGAAGAGGTTTAATTTGAATATAATTCTAACTGTGCTTCTATCAAATAACTTGAAATTCATGTTTCTCTGAAAAACAGACCGAAAGAAGCAGTATTTGCAAAGAGTTTGCTCCCGACTAAATGGCTCCATCCTAAATAGGCTGAGTTGTTTATGATCGCCGAAGAAAAACATTTCTCTGCCAAGAATCGATTTTATCTCCCACATAATCCTACTCAAGAGCTAATAAATCATTTTAACGCTTTCCATTCTATTTTTTTCTGCTTTTATGGATTGAAGTATATAGCCATAAAGAAGACAGTAGTTCCTAACATAATTCCATAGTTTTAGTAGATATTCATTTTCTCGACGAAAAATGGGATCAACATTTACACTTGTCTTGGATACTTCAATAATATATTTTGCATTCAAACCTGCGAAGGAATAACATTTATTCATCGTTAAATAAAATTATGTAATATAAAAATAGAATATTGTACTGTGTCAATGGCCTAGTTGCCGAGACACAAAAATTTAAATAAAAAAAAAATATATATGACCCGCGCATACGCCAATTTGTAACGAAATGTGAACTCAATCATTTATTGATAAATTCATATTGTTTTCAGCTTGTGATATGAATGTACATAAACGATGTGAAGAAAGTGTGCCAAATCTATGTGGTTGCGACCACACTGAACGTCGAGGTCGTATTCAGCTGAAAATCACATGCTCAGGAAACAAACTTGTGGTTGATGGTAAGTTGAAACTTTCAATAATTTGATGGAACTTAATCTGAATAAGCATAAACATATGTTCTAATAGATGGATGTGTATGAACATATTTTTTATCAGCGGAATAGGATATTGAGGTGGAAACAATACAATATTTTTCTTGTGCTTCCACAATTGTTGAAGATATGAATTGTTGATATACCCAAATACTAACATGGTGTCCAAATGAACATTGAATGATGAGATAGATATAATAGTCATTCGTCATTGTGTCAATATGCGGAAGACCGATATTTCAATTGGTCCCGTTTCACCAAATTTCAACGATAAATGCTACCAAAGGAAAGCTTTTTCCGGGGACTATGTTGGATCTGATACGGGAGAATGAAAATACCATTATTCTTATGAGGGATGGAGCTCATTTCCATTTGAATAGCCCCGTCAAAACTGCAGCATTTACTTGAGTTGCATTCAGTAAATTTCTAAAAAAGCAATTTTGAAAGCTCATTCACTTATAACATTCACCTACACAGTGTTGTGAAATTTAATTTCGAGCCAGGAGAATTATGTCAATGAAATGGTTGGCAATATCGGTCAATCATACCAGTTGCAGTTTCGTCCTTGAAAGGACTCGTCAGTCGTCACTTTGGCCTGAATAATTGAACGATGTTTGCGACTCGTTCACGATTCGAATTGCGTGTACTGTATCGACAAAAGTAGGTCCAAATAGTAAATTTGCAATGCAATCAACGAAAAAGCTCTAATATGATTTTTATTTCGGTCTCAATCGTATAAAACTATGGGGGTTCATACGAAACAGGTCAGCCAAGCAAGCAACACATATAACATGACATTTCTATTTATTTACGAGCCACTAGGACATGTAGATTCGGGGACTGTGAAGCGGTGCTATGAATGTTTTTTATGATACGATGAAATGCCAGGCATTTTGTCCGAATACGTGGCAGTGACAAATCCGGTTGAATACATTTTGCTCAGTTTTATTGGAAAAATCTTCTGTCGACTGGGGAAATAAATCTAAAAATGCTTTTCCGCCGTTGTTGAACTGGATGATATATTCATCATTCATGTCATTTTTGCGTTTCTGTTTTTTCTTTCTTCATTTTCCATTTCTCTTCCTTTCTCCCTTTTTCCGTGATATGCTATAATATTCAGAAGTAATAAATTTTACAGGATTCAATTCTCGCGATTTTATTCAGGGACAATAACAGAGAGTTATGGATCCATGTGGAAGTGGTTTCAATAACCATTTCATTTAAGACAGAAAACAAAGAAGGACCAACCGGTGATGGAACCCCAAAGCGAAAACACTCAGCTGAATGATATTGAATATAAACAAATGGCGAAGAAATTGCCTTCAGAATCACAGGCAGCTGAAAAAAAAAAACAATAATCAGAAGATAAAAGGACCCTGCTTGTCCTGTGAACCGTTCAAAGTCATTCCAACCAATGCATACACTGTGTCCTTAAAGTATGGAACAAATTCATTTTTAGCTAAACAGGTCATTTTAAGAAATAATCCTGAAACACGTCGATTTTTTATGTTAATTTACCGTATTTTAAAATAATAATCTAATATACAGGGTGAATTACGTTCGAGTAATGACGTCACCGCCTTTTTTTTAATGGAACACCCCCATTTTGTCTCAATTTTCGGATTACTCTAGCTGAGCTGATTCCAAAAATGTATCACATGTTGATTCCAAATGGTACATGGTGGACAAAAATAAAATAGTTCTGTGTGTGCTCATGAAGTAACGCGTAACATTCTTTATTAGGTAAATTATATTTTCTGTGGGGCCATCTGAAGAATGTTATTTATAAAACGAAACCAGCAAATATTGCAGATGTACAAAAGAAAATTCGAACAGAATTAAACAATATTACGCAAGAAACCATACACAAGGTTCAACAAGAATTTGTACACCGTTTGGATTGCTGTCAAATACAGTAAGGGCTGCAGTTCGAACATTTATAAAGTCATGTATTCCAGCATATTCTGTCCGCTATAGACAATAAGTATTTTTGATAATATCTATTGTTAATTTACCTAATAAAGAATGTTATGCGTTACTTTATGAGCACACACAAAACTATTGTATTTTTGTCCACCCTGTACCAATTGGAATCAACATGTGATACATTTTTGGAATCAGCTCAGCTAGAGTAATCCGAAAATTGAGACAAAATGGGGTGTTCCATTAAAAAAAAAATGACGGTGACGTCATTACTCGAACGTAATTCACCCTGTATATTGGATCATTCTTTCAAAATACGGTAAATTAACATTCAAAATCGACGTGTTTCAGGATTATTTCTTAAAATGACCTGTTAAGCTGAAAATGAATTTGTTCCATACTTTACGGACACAGTGTAGATTTGATGCAACACAAAATCACAGAATAAGAAGTTAAATTCTCTCAAAAATGTGTCAATCAGAGTACTTAGAAAGATTACAATTTGGTTAATGGATTGATAAACAGGGTGATTTTGTTAGTGTTTCATTAGACGTATTCGAGGAAGGAATTTTGATACGAATTCAAGATTCTGTATTTTTGTTTTAACGTACCTACTTGAACATATATTGTAAAATATTTTCAAGCGGAATCTACTTCCAGTTCTACCGGAAACGAATGTAAAGCCCTGTATGTTTATACATATTTGAATTCTTTGTTGAATTCTACACTGATTTGATGTATGATATGCGCCACCACTTCAAGTGATTGTTGGGTTATAGCCTATAGGGTTGTAGTCTGATTGTCAAAGGACCCCGCACTTTTCTTATGGCAAATGGCGTTCCTTCAAATGTTCTAATTTTTTGTATAATGTTGTACTCGACCTACTGATCAAAAGTGTTCATGGTCCCAACTCAATCCTATGACTAGTTTTTGACATACAGGGCGTTGAAGTTGAGAATTACCTACTTTTACTACATCTCGAAACAGAATCGAATCAATTTTTCTCAGGAAACATTTCATTCCATCCCGAGGGAGCAACCATATGGAGGAATATGACCGAAAATCGTTACGAATACAGGGTTATCCATAATTCAATGCATGCCCGAGCTTGAAAGTATAAAATAAATCAGTTCCAGAGCGAAAACGTTCGCAAAATTAACTATTAGCAAGGCACACACGAAAGGGAAATCTGTGAGATCTGATCCAGATCTGTAACAGATCTGGACTGCGGATCAGATCTTACAGATTTCCCTTTCGTGTGTGCCTAGCTATTACACTAGATATGTTGTTGGTACATCGAAAAAACCTGAAATACCTAGAATTCATACTGGGTGATTCACAATGAAGGTTAAGTGTACACCCTGTAATTTTGGGATGATTCGAGGTGTTTGTTTTATTTTTCCAGAACATATCATGAACTTCAAAGAATACAGGGTGATTCAGTCATGAAATAAACTGTGAACCTCACGAAAATACCCAACAACCACCTTTTTTTCATCAACCTCTATTTCAAGATTACCTCCGTTGAGGTGGGAGTTTTCTTTCACCACTGTATATAAAAACATCAATATGACTGAGAGTTTTTATCCACTTCCTATGACCAGATTTTTTTTATGTAATATGAAAATTATTTTTTTTATTTATTCCAGCAAAAAATCTGGTCATAGGAAGAGGATAAAAACTCTCAGCCGTATTGATATTTTTATATCAGGAACACTTTTGATCAGTAGGTCGAGTACTACATTATACCAAAAAATTCGAACATTTGACGGAACGCCATTCGCCATGAGAAAAGTGCGGGGTCTTTTGTTGACAAAGAGTGTCACAAATTAGAGTTTATATCTCCGAAATCCTTCGTTGTAAGAATTTTTTATGCAACAGTGGAACAGAAAGAATAAGTACGCTGATACTGCTTCTTGTATAAATTTTGAGGAAATATTATAGGTACAGAGTGCCTGAAAAAGGGCTTCACCCCCAATAAAACTATGAAATCTCTTCTTTTTCAAATGGTAACCATTTAATTTTGTAATTCTGATCGATTGCTCGTCAAAAACTAGTTAGAGTGTGCCAAACATTTCATGTCTATAAAAATTGTAGTTTTTCCGTTTTCGGACAAAATTCGAATTTCACGACTAAAGCCACGTTTGGCTCAGTCAAATTCAGTGGTATGCTCGTCTTTTTTAAATTGGGCTATGTAAGGAATTGTGATTCTTACTTACTATTATTGATCAAGCACTATGCAAAACCTTCAATAATAATTAGGTACACTAGAAGGATATATATCAAAAGTATGTTTTTTATATGCGACGAATGTGACAAATAAACAAAGCAGATAATGAATAATGACCTAATAAAAAATCTTAGTTCAAAACTATCACAACAATTTTCTCAACAACAATAACCTCTGACAGAAATACTTCACTGTTAACTGTTAGTGTAATTCTGATTCTGCATACTGCCAAGGGCGGATTTACGGGGGGGGGTACTGGGGGTAACTACCCCCCCCTATGAGTATCGAAGACCTAAGAAAAAGGTGGTGCACATACAATATTTTATACATTATGTACCTGATTTAATGGTTTTCAATCGTTATTACCCCCTCCATGATCGTTATTACCCCTCCCATGAAAAACATCTATATCCGCCCTTGCATACTGCTCGGTTAATCAAGTATGAATGACAGTTCTCAACAATGCATTATAAATGAACTGACATATTCTAACTATTGACATAGCATACTTGAAAAGTATCTTAATAAACCTATGATAAGACAAAGAAACCTGGCTTTAGTAGTGAAATTCGTATTTTATTCAATAACGGCAAAACTACTGATTTTAAAGACATGAAATGTTTGGTATACTCTAACTAGTTTTTGACGAGCAATCGATCGAAATCACAAAATTATATGGTTACCATTTGAAAAAAATTAGATTTCATACTATTATTGAGGCTCACTTTGAAGCCCTGTTTCAGGCACCCTGTATAATATTTCCTTATAATTCATACAAGAAGCAGTTTAGCAGTATCAGCGACATCAGCGTACTTTCTCTTGTCCCACTGTTGCAAAAAAAAATTATAATGAGGGATTTTGGAGATATTGACACTAATTTGTGACATACTTTCTGTCAACAGATTTGACTATAAAGGCCGCAACGGACGACAGGCGATAATATAATACATATACTGATTTGGAAATAAAAGTAGTGAACATGGCCACTACAGCGTTAAACGAGTAGATGAATATTGTCTAGTGGACCAATAGAATAATCAAAACCCTCGGCGCGATACGACAACGAATAAATGACTGACCCCACTCAATGGCCTATACTATTTGAAGAAAAAAAAATGATTATCAGTGCAGTTGGAAGTGGTGGTGCGTGTGAGAGTCCCAAAAGGCTTAAAAATCCAATGTACGCTAGTGCTGACGAAGCAGTTTCAGCTTGGGTAAATGTTATTCACCCACATGAACAAGACATGAAATAAAGTACACTGTTTACCGGGTAGGAAAAGCATAACATTCCTGGATGAGGCGTAAGCCGAGACTTAGCAACACATAGTCCAGGAATGTGGCTTTTTCTACGAGGTAAACATACTTTTTTCCCGCAAATCGTTTGAAATTCGCCAGATTTTAATCAATTTTGAAAAAAATTGCAAATTATTCCATTCATAAATAAATGGAGCTTTCAAATTCGGCCAGTTGAACACTGGCAATTGTGAGGAAATTTCATTTCCTAACAGTAAGGAAATAAATCTTTCCTAACAGTTGGGAAATCTTGTCTTTTTCTATGAGAAATGTCAATATTACCATGCGATTTGCGGAAAATGTATTTTTTCAATAACTCGAAGTCTTGATAACTCGATTTTTTTTTCTGGCAGATCATGATTCGAGTTATCGAAGTTCGACTGTATTATATTATCGCTCGCCGTCCGTTGCGGCCTTCAGGCTATAACTCAACAATCGCTTGAAGTGTTTGCGCATATCATTCATCGAATTAGTGCAGAATTAAACGAAGAATAGAAATATGTATAGATACAGGTTGTTACATTTGAAATAACGAAGTTTACATTCGTCTCCGGTAGAACCGGAAGTAGATTCCTTGTGAAAATATTTTACAATTTAAGTTCTGCACTCTAAATCGAATATACAGAATCTTCAATTTGTATCAAAATTCCTTCGTCGAATACGCAGGAAAACCATGTTGTATCTAAAGAATCAACCCATGTTACAGTCTTTTATTTTAAATCCTTCGTCCATAACCAAAACCAAGATCGATCTTCGATCCAATATCGAAATTTCAAAATCTTATATGGACCGATTGATGAATTAGATGCATCTCTACCGATGGTCAGGGTCGACTACACACTAAGCTGCAATGTTGCCACCATAGACTGCGTGAAACAATGTGACAACGTCGTAATGTGTAGCCGAGAAGGTAGATTCTAGCGACCGGGAATGCTTTCAGCTAATTAGGAATCCCCTCGCGAACTATTTGTCTGTAGGAATCCGGAAACGCTATAATATCTTCAAAACTCCGACCTCTAGCAAAGCTATAAGAAAGCTTTGCACCTAACTCCGCTTGGAATCGGTACTCGTAACAATTGTTTTCTTCGGGTGAAGGATGAAGTTACTCGTTCTCGCACAAGCGGACCCAATGAATGAATACATTTCCGAGTTCTCCCCAGAACCCGTAAACAATGTTGAAAGCTCTCGGATAAACTTCGAATATCGGAACAAAGACTGTCTTCTCCGGGATTCAATTCGTTCCCAGACATCCCAATACAGAATAAACACGGTCTGACTAAAAAGACACCACTCTCTCGAAATAGATTTCGGATACGTATATTCTGCTCGGCGCAGTTCATTTTGCCCTATTTTTCCAGCCCGATGGCGGGCTCGGGTAATACGTTTGAACTCACTGACTGCCCCATATTCGGAGATGAACTCATTTGACTATTCGATCGTTTTTGTCGATATCTTCATTTGCGATAAAGCCCCTGTTTATGTATGTTAGTACCCAGTTTTCGAGTGAGCGAGACGAATCCAATTCCAATTCATTTGACTGTGTCATCCGGTGGAAAATATATCGTAAACGGTGGCGCTACTGATCTTTCCTACTTAACGCCTTTTTACGGGTGATGAATTGGATTGGATTTTTATGCCTGAAAGATTTTACTGGCATTTTCAACTTCTATTCATGATGTCGTATACATCCAATCACTTGATGGAAACCAAGTAGCTTCAAACTAGTAAATAAATAAAATACTTCCTCATCTAGCTCGTCTATATCTTTTGGAGATTTCATCTGATTCAATTCGAAAAACATCGAAAACCTCTGGATCACAATAAGTGCTGTTGCCTCGGCTGTTGCATACAGGGTTGAAAGCCCAACAGAAATTTTTCAGCAAATTCATGAATAGATAGGTTTCTTGTAGCAACGTATTGAAATAAACTGCTCCACATGAGTTAGGGATATTGACTTAAATTTCAAAAAAATATAGAATAAGATTTTTGTGATGAAAATTCTTATCAATATGATTTCAAGTTGCAAATTTATTTTAGCATGTAGGTCTGCAGCGTATACAGGGTGGTTAAGAAAAATCGAGTTAAATAACGAAATTTTATTCCCAGAGAATTCAAGCATTTTAAGACTATCAATCCAATGTATGGCCTCCACGGGCATCAGTAACAGGTTGACATCTTCTTTACATACTACACAAGACTACAAGAGGTTGTTGAACATTTCTTGAGGAATTTGCTTCCATAAACGGGGTAGAAGCTCTCTCAGATCATTTAAGGATTCTGGGGTAGGTGGATGATTATCTAATCTTCTTTGGAGCATATCCCATACATGTTCTATGCAATTCAAATCTGGTGAGTGCGGAGGTATTGGTAAATGTGGAATACCAAGCTCCTCGAGCAATGGCTGCACGGTGCGGTCTAGCGTTATCGTCTAGAAATTGAAAAATTTCACCAATAGCAGCGTGAAAATTTGGTACAACAATGTCAATGACATGCTCCCTTTCGTGTGAGGCGGTCATATTCCCAGGACAAATTTGTAGATCTGTGTGCCCGTTGAAACATATCCTGACCCATACCATAACACTACCATAACCCCTCGGAATGGATGGACTTCTTGGACATAGCGACGATTACGGGTTCTGCGTGGGATTGTCCATACCCTTATTATTCTTCGAGAATCTGAAAATCGTGCATATCTGGATTCATCAGTGAAAAGGACACAACGCCATTGATCGTTCCAATTGATATGTTGTCTTGCACATTCCAGTCTTTGACGCTTATGGTTACGTGTTAATGGAACTCCTCTTAATGGCCGTCTAGAACCTAGATTCACCTCTCAAACGTCGTCTGATGGTTTCGATGGAAACTTGAACCCCATCTGCATTTTGAAGAGTATTCCGTAGCATTCTACTCGTAGATGTGGGGTTTCTTCTCGCCGAAACGGAGATGAAACGATCCTGAGCAGGTGTTGTTTTTCGTCGCCCACCAAGCCTTGGTCCTGTCTCCCTGAACCTACTATTCCAAAGTCGAGATATCACACTTTGGCTGACTTGGAGCCTTTCCGCTACAACAACCTGAGTTAGGCCACCCTGTAGCATTCCGAATTCCGATAGCCCTATTAGCCTCAGCGTTTGTTAATTCACGTCCTGGCATTTTCAGAAAACGAAGCCGTTGATAAACTGACTTCATTTCAAAATGAGAACATTCATGAAACATTTACAGAGAACCAAACTTCAGAAAAAAGGCGACCAGATTGACGAAATGTCTCATACTGATTTTTATTGGATCGATTCAAGTTGTTATTGAGTTTAAAATGATTTAACATCGATTTTCTCGAAGATTACATACTTTTAAAAACGATTGAATACGATATCCCTAACTCTTGTGGAGCAGTATATTTATTGTTTTAGAAAATATTCATTTAGGAATTATGTTTGAAACAAAATATCTTGTGAATGGTCGCAAAGAATTATTCAATAATGTAATTGAATACATGTGGTGATATTTCATTGATACAACATCTGATTTCGGCTTTCAATGCTTCGATGGTTTAAGTCTTATTGGCATAAACCTGTCACTTCAGATTACCCCATAACCAGAAGCCTAAGCCTAGCCGCACATTGAACCCAGCCCAGCACAGCACAGCCGAGCCTAGCCTAGCAGAGGATTTTGTAACACACGCAATTGAATAGAACGCCGCATATTGGACGTAGCAGTCCTTAGCTAGCCTTAGGCTAGCCGCACATTGAGGGCAGCCCAGCACAGCAGAGCCGAGCGTAGCCTAGCAGAGGATTTTGTAACACACGCAATTGAATAGAACGCCGCATATTGGACGTAGCAGAGCATAGGCGGAGTTCTATTCAATTGCGTGTGTTACAAAATCCTCTGCTGGGCTAGGCTCGGCTGTGCTGTGCTGGGCTGCGCTCAATGTGCGGCTAGGCTAAGGCTAGCCGCACATTGAGCGCAGCCGAGCACAGCAGAGCCGAGCGTAGCCTAGCAGAGGATTTTGTAACACACGCAATTGAATAGAACGCCGCATATTGGACGTAGCAGAGCATAGGCGGAGTTCTATTCAATTGCGTGTGTTACAAAATCCTCTGCTAGGCTAGGCTCGGCTGTGCTGTGCTCGGCTGCGCTCAATGTGCGGCTAGGCTAAGGCGTTGAAACGCAAGAGCTTGGAGGCCAATTCTAGTCACCAAATCGAGAAATGACACGACCAGGAGCAAACTCGTGCAAGATCGTCAATGTTTCACGGGCTGTCTGACATGTGGCACCGTCCTGATGAAACCAAATGTCGTCAAGATCAATAGCTTCCGAATAAGGCACAATAGCGTTCGTTTTCGAAGAAAAACGGTTCAATTCCTACCGTGAAATGCTCCATGTTTACTTACTCCCATCTGTCACTCCTTGATCCTACAGTGGCTGTATACAAGACAGTGGCGACAATAGGGTCATGGAACACGTTTTTGCACAAACATGGCGGATATTTGTTTACATTTGAGTGTCGTGCTGTTTGACATTTGACTCGATTTTAAGCTTTATACATGATGACATGACAACAAATCAATGAAAGTCCGCCATTAGTGGTCGAAAACAGTCCGACCAATCAAAACGTGAACGTCTATTGTCGCCACTGTCCTGTATAAAGCCACTGTACTTGATCCGTCACTTCATAATCATTTGACACTATGATCGTCAAATATGGTGCACAGTTCAAATCTTGCGCTCTTATCGAAACTCCTTTTAGCATTGCGAAACCTTTGAAATTATGTGTCGTCACAACCCCTATTGCCATTTGTCATTCATGTTCAGATGTTCCCCACCAAAAAATTGACCGCGCTTCCAGGAAAAAAATGAATGACCTGTTTCATATGCATCAGTCTGGTTCAAGAATCATTCATGTGACTCCCATTGTCAAAAGGAATGATTAAGAATAGCAAAATGAAGATTTAAAAATATTTTTACAGCTACCCTCGTCTGAAAATATCCGGAATTCGAATACGAATTCTGAATGTTTGATGGAATATTAAAAGCTAATTTCCCTCTGAACAGCGTCGATGTTATTAGATGGCTATTCCGGCTCACTTAACTCTTCGATAAAAGAAACCTGCCGCGAAAAATTCCCTCTGTTTGTATTTCCACCTTAAATAAATATTCTTTACTCTTTTGAAATTCTGGTGCGTAATTATTATCAACTCGAAAAGTTCAATCAATGTGCAATTTTCTGGGGAAAATTTGATAAAATGTTTTTCGATTATTTTGTTCAATCGAGGAGAAAAATCTACTCGGTTCGTTTACTTTTCATCCCTTCTAATGGGAGTTTTTATTGGAGATTCTGTTTATTTTGGGACGAATATTGGCTTCCACAGGCGTTGGAAAAGTAATCAACCGTACCCTTCACCACTCGTCATTCAAAACTAATGCTATATTTACCATGGTTTTCTACAAGCTATAATATATTATAACAAGTTTCTCAATGGAATGATACGATTTAAAATGGCATATGACTATGACTTATGACATTTCTTATATCGTTTTTGCTAAGCAGATTATGCCATTCACGTTTTGAACAGTGTTGTCATCATGATATCGTATTTCGTTGCATATGAAAAGTGGGATTTGGATTTATGTCTGAATATAACGAGCATAATACTTACATTCGAAAAATGGTTCGTATGTGTCTTGATTGTGGTAGAAAGGACTATTTGAATCCTGATTTGAGTTTACACAAGCTCTTATCATTCCTTATAACAGTGGCGTAGATTCTTTGATCTTCAGAACTTCACTTATCAGATTCTCTTTTGATATTGAGAGCAGGATCATTCGGCTATCAATTCTGAATCTTTCTGACTCTGTTTTCGACACTCGGAATCTGTTTCATGTTCGGAGCATTGTATGAATACGTCAAAAAGAGTTAATTCAGTTGTAATTTTATTTCCACTCTTGAATACCGATAACACCACGCCACTGGACCTTTCAGAGTTAGGTTTTGCAATGTTGCTTCGGCAGTATCTGATGATATTGCTATCCTTTATGCTCTCTTCGTTCCACTCATTGAAAACTGACTAAATTTTTCTCGAATAATAACATGGAGAATTTCAAGAAAAGATTTTGGTTTGCATCCTCACAAACTTCAACTGGTTCATGAGCTGATGATATTAAACCAACAAGAATTTCGTTTATTTTCAGATTTTTCTCCTTAAAATATTAAAAATGATGAACAATTCAATCGAAAATTTTATTCAGTTATGAAACTCATTTTAAGTGAATGTGGACGAACAGAATTGCAGAATTTGGAGTGGTGAAAATCCACACGAAACTGTACAGACACCATTACATCCAAATATCATCACTGTGTGGTGTTCTATTCATGCTGGCTGTGGGATTGGTCCATATTTCTTTGAAAAAAATAGTAGAAAAGGGTAGCAGTCAATTAAGGGAAATATGAAATGATTTTTTTTCCTACTGTTGATGAAAATAATCTGGAGAATTCTATTTCCTTGTTGACGTGTGTATCAAGAATGTACTTAACTTAGGATAAGATTCAGAATGCAATGTTAACAAAATTTCATGTGGAATCAAACACCGAGAATATTTTAGTAAAATAGATCACATCGCACTATGGCAGCAACTATAATTTCAGATTGGTCAATCACCCTGTATACTGAAATATCTCATTCGCGTCGCTCTGTGCTAACTGAATTTTCCCCTAGAACCCTCTCTCCTAAATTGAAACAATTTCGGCATTTCCGCTCCACTAACAAACAAATCTAATTCATTTATCGTTTCCTTTCTGTTCCTCCCAAGTCTGCTCATATTTCTCCAGCCGCTAGTTCCATTATCCCTGCTCGACTTCATTTTCCTTTTTATGATAGAATGGCATATATTCTCGTTCTTATCGAATCTTTTTTACGACTACGGAATTTTATAATAAGTTCACAATATCGTAGCAAGTTTATACTGGCGATGCTGAACGAGTGAATAGAACAGTAAGAAAGTTTATGACATAACGACCAATGGTTTATGCAAAATTTAGTTCACCAATATTCAAACTTTTATCGACGTTCTAGTCCGGGATCTCTGACCTTATAGTTAGATTTACGACTTATGTTATTAGATTTTTTTGAGAAGGTTCGTCGACCAAGATTTATCCAGACTAAGTGGCAGTGTAATGAAAACCCTTTGCTTAGGGGTTGTTAACAGACAAAAAAGACAACCATGAAACTGTTTTCTTAACTCTTGTCATAAATATAATAATAATAATGATATCAACCAAATTTATGACCGTGATAAAGTAGATGTTTATCCAAATACCTTAGATTTTCACCCCCAAAAAAATCTGCACTATGTATTTCAAGAATAAAATCCCTTCATGTTACTTGATAATAGCAAGGCACACACGAAAGGGAAATCTGTGAGAACTGATCCGCAGTTCAGATCTGTTACAGGTCTGGACTGCGGATCAGATCTCACAGATTTCCCTTTCGTGTGTGCCTTGCTATTTTCACACTTTTCTAGTTGAAAGAAAGCCTGGCCAGGGCCTAAAGCAGAAGTTAGGCCTTATGGAATTGATTGAATTTGAATCCCCTTCTGAGGTGTGAGGTTTATGAAATACGTAAAAAAGTATAAAATTTAAAATATATAAACGCTTTATCAGTAACAGCCAAATGGAATAAATGAGGGGGTGTTGGGAACGGACACGTCGATTTGTAATTCTAAATGCGCATATTTTTCAAGAAAATAAAATTATATAGGGTGTTCCATGCGACCGTGGCGAATACCAACTTTCTTATTTCAAATGCAACCCCCTGTATATTATTTATTTTTTGGATTCTTCAGAAAATGCTAGAGATAATTCATGTACAATGTCCTATACCAACTTTTTCGGAAATATTAAGTGTTTTCAGATTTTTCACAAAAATTAACATTTTAAATTAAAATTATTTTATTTCACAAATTCGATACATTACACTCAATACTTATTTCCTATTCACCTCTTGATATGGAGAAAGTAAGCAAAAACCATTACTGAGAAGAAATTAAAAAAAAACAAAAACAGATTTGTTTATTCTCATAGCCTTAGTAACACGTTGTCTGTTTGCAAGACAATAAGTGATCAGTTTAAGTGCTATTGTCTTTTGAATTTCGATAACTGCACGTAAGAATATTAGAAAAAAGGTTCATTCAACAGAAATGCACAAAATAACCATTCTTCAAATGATTGGTTATGGAGATTACACACGGACACAAATGGAAGTTTCTTGCTTATTTCACGAAAAATTTCCAAATTTGCCGCCTATATCCCAAGGAACAATTAGCAAAATAGAAAGACAGTTTCGAGAGCTTGGTCATGTAAGACAAATAAAAAAAAATTGCTGCCAATGCAGTAAGTGATGATACGAAATTGGATATTATGCTTGAGTTTCGAAAAAGCCCACATAATTCTGTTCGAAAAGTAGCCTCGCTGTTCACCGTCAGCCACACCGCACACGTCAATATTTCGAATATTAAAGGAAAGTAAGATCCATCCCTATAGAATGATGGTAACTTGGAGCTCATAGAAGACGATTTCTATAGGAGAACGCATTTTTGTGAGCAAATGATGGCAATGTTAGATAGCAATGTGATCCAATCAGAAAATGTTTTGTTTTCTGATGAGAGTACATTGACACTACACGGTCATGTTAATCGTCAAAATTGCCGCTATTGGTCTGATAAGAATCCCCACTAGATGAGAGAAGAACATTCGCAATATCCTGAAAATGTTAATGTTTGAGCAGGAATTGTTGGAAATCATATCGTAGGTCACTTTTGACGGCAACTTGAATGGAGAAAAATATGTAGAACTACTCCAAAATAATGTCGTACCAACTTTGATGAACTTATATCCTGCAAATCCATAAGTTCCTGCCAATATAATATGGTTTCAGCTATATATGGAGCACCGCCCCATTACCAAATCATTGTCCGGCAGTACTTGAACCAAATTTTTTCAAATCGGTGGATAGGGAGGTGCGGATCGATAGAATGGCCAGCACGATCTCCTGATCTGACACCATTCATCAGACTTCTTTTTGTGGGGATATGTCAAAAGTATTGTATACGAAACGAAACCCTTAAACTTAGACGACCTAAAAAACCGAATCACGCTTGCGAATCTTGCGATTAGATCAGTCACGCCTGAAATGTTGAGTAACGTAAGAAGACAATTCTACACCAGATTAGCATGTTGCCAAGACGTTCGCGGCGAGCATTTTGAACATTTCCTACATTGACATTAATGTTTTTTTGTTTTTTTTTTTTAATTAAGAAATAATCAGTATTACCATTGAGTTTAAATATACATAGAGACACATCCCGGTTCAACGATTTGAAGCTGAATTTAGTGTAGTTCCTTCACCGGTTCATAGATGGATAAGTGTGTTTCAGAGAAGCAAAAAAATTTTCTCCCGCATCTGGCGGTAAGTAGCTGAACTATGAAGCACTATTTCCGAAGCCGAATGCGATGACGATCAGGACCGGCGTACGAAATATTGAATATTCAGTATTTCATCACCTGATTTTTTAGATGCAATAAAACGAAAATTATTTTTGAACTCTCATGAATATATAATACTGATGTATGAAAAAATAAGGAACTGAATAAAACTCTTTGGACTCTGAAGCGACGTTTCGGAGTCATAATTCGTCTCGGGCTACAATGAAAACGGAATGAAAAATTAACAGTATATGTGTATGTGAAAGTGATGTGGACAAATCCAAAAGAATGTTTTTGAAAATGACTATATAAAACAATTAAAGATTCAATAAGAATACACTTCGCGCCGAAATTCCCTGTTTGAGGACTGACTAGACCAGAGGTCGGCAACCTTTTGAGTCGGAAGAGTCAAAAATTTACAAAATTTCCAAATTTTTCAAGAGCCACAAATTTTTTTCTCGCCAATAAACAGTATTGGCAAACACAGAGTGCTTTTCTTAATTGGAGGTTGAAATGAAGAGGGGAGATCACATGAATAATTTTAAGTGAAAAAGTCTCATAAAAATGTGTCCGAAAACATTAAATTTCGTTTTCGAAATACAGGGAGTTTCTTTCTCATAGTATCTGCCTGTGGTATGAAAATTTCGATTGCAAACCTACCGGGTGATATTTTTTCTGGCATACTATCCCCTGGTTTCCTTCGAAACCTTTCTTTCTGTAGGCTGTTATACTAAACCTTATGGCTCTGATAGGGGGCACAATAGACCTTAAGGTCGCAGTGAGCTGTAACCCCTTTTCACTATAACTATAACTATGTTCGCTTGTAGTTTTACCGATTTCGAAAACAAATTCTGGTCGATTCCTCAGAAAAATCAATATTATCATAAAAATTCAGTTAGTATATTCAGAACTGTTCAAGTCTGGGGATCTGGCAGGCTCTGACTAATGTCAGGTTTTCGAGAGAATCGTTTTTCTCTAAATCGGTAGCAGATACGATAAAACTATAAAGAAACCATAAAGTTAATTCTAACAACATGCAAAGCTTCGTTTTACAATTTCAACCTTGCAGTGTATCACAAAAAAAAATTCTGGAGGAAAACAGGATAGTGTTCCAGAAAAAATATCATGCTGTAGATTTGTAATCGAAATTGGCATGGCACATGGTGTAAACTCTAAATGGTATTATCCATGCCAAATTTCACTTGAATATCTTGTGAAATGCAGATACCTTCTATGAGAAAAAAAGTTGAAGAAAATTCAAATTTCATCTCCATATGTATCTCAATACGAATAAACGTTTGTTATCCCATATTTATGGGACTTCTCCTCTCGAAATATGTTTGTACCTCCAATTGTACACCCTGAACATGGCATTATAAGATTATGATCAAATAAATAATACTGGCGAATGTACTTGAAGATCCGCAGCTTCACCTCCAAAGACTAAAGAGCCGCATCGCATGGCGCAAGTGGTTCGCGAGCCGCAGGTTGCCGACCACTGGACTAGACTATTTATGGTTCATTTTCACCCCTCATTTCCTACCTGAGAACACTCCTTTGGAGAAATTCATGGCTAATAATTCATCATTATTGATTCATACCGTTTGTAAAGGAGATATATAATTCGGATGAATCCAACCCTGCCTAAGATTCATAGAATTAGAGGAAAATGAATATCCCACAGATTTCTGTAATTAAATAGTGATAGAATGGATCGGCAGATTAAAGTTCATTTAGTAGCTACAATGTGCCGCCACTGAAGTTGGCAAATTGGCAAGGAAACTGCCAAAAATGTATGCATCAAATCGTTGAACTGCGTTGTGTCTCTATGTATATTTAAACTCAATGGTATTACTTATTAGGTTTTAAGTGTGATGAACCAAATTTGTGAAATAAAATAATTTTTATTTAAAACGTTGATTTTTGCAATAAATCTGAAAACACTTTATACTTCCGAAATAGTTAAAGATAGGTATAGAACATTGTGCATGAATTGTGTCTAGAATTCTCTGAAGAATCCAAAAAATAAATAATATGCAGGGGGTTGCATTTGAAATAAGAAAGTTGGTATTGGCCACGGTCACATGGATCAACCTATAGAATATTATTTTCTTGAAAAATATGCGCATTTAAAATTACAAACCGACGTGTCCGAGCGTTTTTCCCAACACGCCCTCATTCATTCGTTATCGAATTTATTCCATTTGGCTGTTACACTCTGTATATGAGTTGTGAATTCAGCTACTGGTGGTTTCTGGCTGGCTCTTAATGAATAAAGTTATTTTGCTTTTATTGGGGAACGGTGATATTCATTGGAACCAATTCATAAATGTAAACCAACTTTTCAAAAATACGAATCAGGCTCAAACACCCGTTCTGACAAAATAGACGGACCAACCCATCGTATTTTTATGCCACTCCAATATTCTCGCTTTTCTAACCCCTCAAAAATATTTTACATTTTATATGCTTCTTCCGTCGTATATTTCATCTATTCGTGCCGCGTATCCGATACAAATCACGAATATGAAACGCAATGTTGGCGTCACAGTCTTCACACAAAGTGGAAAAATGATTTCGCTCGGGTAAATTGAAGTCACAACCTCACAACTGAGGTCGCAAAGGAAGTGTTGATTCACGAATTTCTCGTTCGCATGCGGAACGAGCTTTGAAGTCAGGAAATTTAACACAACTCGAGATCGAACACGTTGACAAATCCATTAGAATGCTAAACAGACCCAAATTATGTTCCTTATTTAGGCTCAATGTTAACAACTTTACGGAAAATGATGGAATTCAAAATAAACTCAAATCAAATGATACAGATACACCTAATTTATCGCATTTCACCAAAAAAAAATTTCCAATTCAGATTATATTTTTCGGATTACAATGTTATACTTCATACAAAATTCGTTTGGTATTAGGTACGAGGATGTATTCATATCTAGTTAGCCTAGACCAGTTCCATGCATAAACAAAATATTGCGATACCATTTCAACGAACAATAACTTAGTGTCAGTGTAGAGTTCGACGTCAAAAAAGTTAACCAGAGTTACGCAATAAATTGAAAAAAAGGTGACCACCGGAATAGTAAAAATCGAAAAATTAGAGTATCGAGCCATCATCAAGAACCTATATTTAAAAGGGTTAAGATGTACAACGATTTACGAAGATATGTTTCATAGCCTTGGTGATCAATGTTCTTCGTATGAGACCGTGAAAAATTGGACTGAAAGCTTCAAAAGAGGTAAATTTTTCATTGAAGATGATATGACCGATCGGGAAGGCCAGGTTCTGTGTCAGTCCCCGAAAATATCGATGCAGTTCATGACATGATTTTATCAGACCTTCGAATTGGGCTAAAACGGATATCTGTAGCACTGAAGATTTCATACGAACGCGTTCATCATACAGTTCACTTCAATTTGGACAAAATTTCCTCATAATGGATCCCCAAATGTTTGAATGTTGACCAAAAGCGTGCAAGGGTAGAAGCATCGCGTTCGATCTGTGCTCGATTTGAAAACGATGTAGACTTCTTGAAAGAATTGTTACTATGGATGAGACTTGGGTACATTTCTACGATCCAGAAACGAAGCAACAATAGATGGAATGGCGACACTCTGGTTCTCTAAGACCTAAGAAGTTTCGTGTCCAAAAATCTGCTAGAAAAGTTCTTGCTTCAGTTTTTTGGGATTGCCATGGAGTAATCATGATTGATTTTTTGGATAAGGGTAGAACAATGACTGAAGATTACTTTTCGACATTACTGACCACTCTACGGGAAAAAATTAAAGAGAAAAGACGCAGAAAGCTATCCAAAGGTATTTTGTTTTCACAGGACAACGCCCCAGTACACAAATCACAGGTTGCCATACAAAAAATTCGTGATTTAGGGTTAAAATTACTAGAACACCCCCCTTATTCATCAGATTTGGCTCCCAGGCAACACAAAGATATCCCATAGACATCCCTGCGACTTCTTTTTAGGAAGTTGTGACGCCTTTTGTGACATCTTTGAGAGGTCGCGGAGAGCTCTATATCTGCTCCAAATGTCCGCCACATAAGATATCCCAGAGAGCTCTTGGCTATGTCCTACGTGGATATTCTCAAACAAGTCACACTAGGAGTTCGCATACACATCGCGCGGCGAGGACTTTGAGAATTTCGCATTAGCCTCCTTTAGTGAGATCTATGCGAGCTCGCATTGCGAGATTTATAAGATATTCTCAAATAGGTCACATTGCGACATGTATAAGATGTTCCTATACATGTCGCATTGCGAGATGTATAAGATATTCCCAAATAGGTCACATTGCGAGATCTTTAAGATATTCTCAAATAGGTCACATTGCGAGAAGTATAAGAAGTTCCTAAACAGGTCGCTAATATACAGATTTTTATCATATAAATAATACTTACTCCATTTGTTAATTATACAAATCTAGTATGCTACACTGAAAGTACCATGATCGATCATTTCTTGTAGAAAGGTGTAAATAGAACAGGTGTAGCTTTCTACAGGAAATGATCGATTATGGTACTTTCAGTGTATCATACTAGATTTGTATAATTAATAAATGGAGTAAGTTATATTTATATGATGAAAATCTGTATATAAGCCAATATTATTGAGTTGACCTACACAACAAACAGTGTTGAAAGTTATTTATTATTTTCGGCAGCAACAGAAGGTATACTAAAACAATCGAATAACTCCTATAATCTTTATTGATAACGAACAGAAAAATAAAAAATATTTCAAATCATCCGGTTTCTTTCTTCTTCCTCTGGCTACAATGGCGTAGCCAATTTTGTGAAAAAACTTCGAATTCCTTCTCAGTTGTTTTCCATGTCTGCTTCATTACATCTGGAAGAATGAAAATGACATGTATAGTAATGCACTTTTGTAAGGTCAGTTGTTTATTCATTCATCAACGCGAATGAAAATTGTAACAAGTTCTTCTGGAGCACAAATTGAATAGAATTTCAACAACAAAAATTTATATATATGCCCATTTATATGTATATTTCAGCAAACAACATATCATCATCCTCTGCACCTCTGCAGGCTTGCGAAGTTTCTTTCACAATATTTATTCAAGCAATTACCATCGAGAATGAATGACTTTTTGAGTGATATCAGAAGATCTGTTGTTTGTAGAAAGTAGATAAATGTGAATTAATCACTTCTGTTATTGCCAGTGTTTGAATTACTCAGAAAGACCTAAAGCGGCAAAAATGGTATATAAATATATCCTAACTGGTGAGTGGTGGGTTGAAACTCAAGAATTTAATAAAAATAACACTTACCTTCGAGTACAAATATCCTCTTCGAAATTGTAAACAAAAGCGAACCTTGTACAGCACTGGTACACTTAACTAATTATGCACAAGCACAAAACATCTCTTAGTCCAACAGTATATCAGAACAATGAGAGCATCCTACACATACAAGATATGGTCTGAAAATACGGGAAGCGGGAATTGAGAAAACGAATAGACAACGTTATTTTCCGTAATCCAGAATACACCAACCGAAATGGACGATGTCCATGATCCGCGACTATGAATCTTAATACTATAATCAATTGGGTTCGAGTTCCCAATTCAGTTGAGCTCTATATTTCCCTCATACCGTGTAAAAAATTGAAGACATGTGTGCCTTCGCCTTCCGGGTGCATGCGCCGGGATGTAACTATCGTACAGATTGGCGGCACATCAAAACAAGCGAGTAAATAAATCTTATGGAGACGTTTTCGGCTGGAGAGTGGAGATCCCTTTGTCGGCCTGCGTAATCATATAATACATATGCTGACACTTGGATCGGGCGAAACAAAATCGGCAAATTCGGCTGCTGGAATGCGCTAGCCATGATATGTCTATACCAACACAGGGAGTTGCATATTTCCGGAAATGAAATTATTGATGATCAAGCAAGAAGACTTTGTTTCATGATAGCAAACCAAACTTTCTGATTATGATTTATTCTTGTTTTGCAATAAAAAAATTATTATTTGTTTCATATCCCCCCAAGACAAATGTCTCTGGGTACACCACTGAATAGTTCGTATAATCAATAGTTGATTAATTATCTCCTCTGTTCGAAGTTAGGGATGCGGGATAATTCTGTTGAAATACATTCTTTGATGTGTTTTCATTTGGATAACTTTAGAGTTTAGGAACATGCAATAAAAATTTCAAATTCTCCCATTGTATGTCCAAACACTACAGGAACTCGCCTCATTCGATAATTTCCAATTCATCTTTCATAGGTAGGTACATAATTGCGGAACAACTAACTACTTGTTGAATACAAGATCTTTTTGAAAATATTTACAAATTAAGTATGTAATATTATAAGGACAACTTTTGAAGCCCGCAGTAAGAATTTTTTGTTCTGGTTTGTTTCGTTATATCTTGACGATCTCGCAAAAAGATTAACCATGTCAATCTCATGGTGAGCTCTCAAAGATATCACATGGCGAGGTCTCCAAGATATCGCATGGGCACATCAGTGGGAACTTCGCTTAGTAACCTCACATAGAGATCTCTGGGACCTCGCGGTAGGATCTCGCATAAAAGTCGCATTGTAACCTCTCAGAGATATCGCATGGGAGAGGTTTCAAAGATATCGCATGTCGAGGTCACCAAGATATCGCATGGGTACATCAGTGGGAACTTCGCTTAGGAACCTCACATAGAGATCTCTGGAACCTCGCGGTAGGAGCTCGCATAAAAGTCGCTAGTCGCATTGTAACCTCTCAGAGAGCTCGCGGAGAAGTCTGTGTTTCCTGGGCTCCGTCCGACTATCAGCTCTTTACTTAACTGAAAAGAAGTTTGAAAGGTCGTAAATTTTCTTCCAACGAGGAGATAATAAAAGCTGTGGAGGACTAGTTTGCAGAGCAAGAAGAAACCTTTTTTTTAAGGTCTAGAGACGTTGCAGGTTCGATGTAATGAATATTTTTAATTGAGAGGAGTATATGTTGAGTAATAAAATATTTTGACATTGAAATTTTGTTTGGTTTTATAGTAGGCTAAGAATTTTTCAATATATCCTCGTATAAGTAATTAGTATTATATAATGCTCCCTAAGCACAGGGAGAGCTTGTTAAGTCCACGCTCATGTCTTGCAACCAATTTACGTAAGTGCAAATTTTACGCGTGTCTACAAAGCTGTATTTCGAGTAGCAACAAATGTTATGTTATTCACCTCGAGAACAGAGACGTGCAGGCAATTTATATAAGTAACGGCGAGCGATACGTTTATATATGTTCTGAGTCATATTTCATTGTGAACATGTTGCGAACGAAATCGAGTTTTTCGTTTATTCAAAAAAACAACGACTTGTTAAAACGGAAATACGTCCGAAACATCCATCAAAAAAAGTAATGTAGAATTCTGTTTAACTTCGAAACTGCGCAAATATCTAAACTCACATTCTATACTCAAACAGATATTTATCTCGTTACTTCATAATAAACTAGATGGATGTTTATTTAGAGAAAAGATGGAAAATTCACGATTCAACCGGAATAACACAATGAGAAATGAGCTTGATGAAGTTTCAGTCGGTGGAAATGGGGGGAAAAAGTTTGGCGCATAAATAGGACCATTCCTTTCTGAACAACATCAATTTTGATTCAGCGAAATGTAAATTGTTCATTTTGGGTGGAAATCGCTTTCTATATTATGGTTATTCGGGAGGGTAGGTCCGAGTAAGTCGTAATAAATTAGAATACCTTTTGTTCCCCTCATCTGAATATTCTGACTTCCTCGACATCACCAGTGTTCTCGAGAACACTGTGGAAAAATATTAATTCAAATAATTCTACTATTTCTACTTACTTATCTATTTCATGATAGTTGCAAATTGGCGGAGGAGATGGTCACCGATATTCGCTTCTGTGTAATCAATTTTTGTGACCGATAGTTTCGTGATGATTTTTTGAGACCATTTTTTCATAACTATATTTATATGTATCTTCATGCTCATTATTGAATCATATCTCCATGTTTATTATCGAATTATCACGGAAAATACAGAATATTTTAATGGAAGCTATTTCCCTTCCAAGAACTTTTTTTCTCTATTTAGGTATCGTAATGACTTCATTACAATACTATTATCTACTAAAAACAGTACTGTAATGAATTCATTACAGCATTGTTTTCACTTATATTTTTCGTATTGTGATTGTCAGCACTGGTTTCCGATCATATACCATTTAATGGTAATTATTTAGAACTGAAGGGATCGTGTTGGAAAAGTGAAAAAATTTGTACTCGCTAAGTTTGTGTCACAGTCACAGATTACGAAAATGATAACGAGAAGTCGGCAATCCTCTTAGTTTTTGGAAAAAAAATTTCAAAGTTTCCGTTTGGAAGGTTTGGTTATACGTAGTTCTATAGCTAGTTTTCTTCTATTTTCTCAATAAATACTCGTTGGAAATGTTTTCTTCATCAATTTCTGAGTCATACTGCGTTACATTGAATGAGTTCACCATAATATAGAACATTTATATGTCCTTATTCAGAAATACGTTATTCAAAATACGCTAACAAAACATTACCTGAAATTCAAATAATCGAATTCTCTTCAGGCCACTTCACTAGTTTTTCGTATTCTTTTTCATACATGGATTAGGATTTTCGAGGTATTACTTTATTCGCAACATTATTCGCAATTTTTCTTAATTTTGGTGGTGGTAAATCGATTTCTTCGACATAATTCACGAATTCAATGCGTAATTATAAATTATTTCAAAATTCGAAACGTACGATTCAAATGCCGTAATCTGTCAATTTTCGTAATAGTCACACCAACTGCCAAGATACCATACAAAAGTCACTAGGATGTATAATCTGAATTTTTCATTTAATTTCGACAGTTTTTCACCAAACTTGACTGAAATAAAGTAAATATCGTCCAATTCTCGTTGCAGAAGGCAATTCCAACACTCATTTCGCTTACGTGTTTGAATAGGTGCCCATTCTGCAACTAGTTTCAGAATTCAGGAGTCATGTGACCCAAACTGACACAATACATCATTTTCCTCATCCCAAAAGCCTCTTCCCTCCTTTTGAATGGTATGAATGCTTAACAAAAATAAGTGAATAATTCGGATTCTCAACAGAACATCATTCCTATAATATTTATGAACTTTACATACACAGTGTAACAGCCAAGTGGAATGAATTCGATAACGAATAAATGAGGGCGTGTTGGGAAAAACGCTTGGACATTTCGATTTGTAATTTTAAATGCGCATATTTTTCAAGAAAATGATATTATACAGGGTCTTTCACGAGGAACCTCACCCATATTTATACGGGAAATACTGAACGTATTTTCATGAAATTCAGCACTTATAAGTATTTCACGATGCTGATGAAATCTAAAATATTTCCAAGGCATGAGCACCTCCGGTTTTTCCGGAAATGACGTCAACTTCCGTTTTTCAAATTAGAACACCATTTTTTTATGGCAGATATTGAATCTTCGTTAAAAAATAATGTGAGTGTATGCATCACACCCTTGCCCTAAAATGGATATTTTCTGAGTTAATATCCACTTTAGGGCAAGGGTGTGATGCATACACTCACATTTTTTTTCAACGTAGATTCAATATCTGCCATAAAAAAATGGGGTTCTAATTTGAAAAAATTGATTTTTCACGATTTTGTCATCCCTAACTTTGAAAGCGATTTTTTCACCCCCTGTATCATGAATCGCGATTTCGATTTTCAAAGTGGATACATCAATCTTACATCTTGAAAAATCCCAAAAATGAAAATTTTCCATCCAAAAACCTCGAAGTTATTCTTGTTTCAGCGGAGCTCTATTTTCGATTTTTTTTTTCGAATTTTCCCGCTCAGAGAGAATTTTCCATCCAAAACTGAAAAATGTCACATCAAAATAACTTGAAATTTTCTAAGGAATCTATTTCTGCAATAAAAAAATGGTGTTCTAATTTGAAAAACGGAAGTTGACGTCATTTCCGGAAAAACCGGAGGTGCTCATGCCTTGAAAATATTTTAGATTTCATCAGCATCGTGAAATACTTATAAGTGCTGAATTTCATGAAAATACGTTCAGTAGTTTCCCGTATAAATATGGGTGAAGTTCCTCGTGAAAGACCCTGTATAGGGTGTTCCATGTAACCGTGGCCAATACCAACTTTCTTATATCAAATGCAATCCCCTGTATATTATTTATTTTTTGGATTATTCAGAGAATTCTAGACACAATCAGTGCACAATGTCCTATACTTATCTTTAACTATTTCGGAAGTATTAAGTGTTTTCAGATTTATTGCAAAAATCAACGTTTTAAATAAAAATGATTTTATTTCACAAATTCGGTACATTACACTTAAAACCTAATGAGTAATACAGATCATTCCTTAATTATTCAAAAAACAACAAAAAAACACCTTAATGTCAATGTAGGAAATGTTCAAAATGCTCGCCGCGAACATCTTGGCAACATGCTAATCTGGTGTAGAATTGTCTTCTAACGTTACTCAACATTTCAGGCGTTTTTGCTTACTTTCCTCATATCAAGAGGTGAATGGGAAATAAAATAATTTTCATTTGAAATGTTAATTTTTGTAAAAAATCTGAAAACACTCGATTTTTCCGAAGAAGTTGAAGATAGGTATACGATATTGTACATGAATTATGTCTAGAATTTTCTGAAGAATCCAAAAAATAAATAATATACAGGGGGTTGTATTTGAAATAAGAAAGTTGGTATTGGCCACGGTCGCATGGAACACCCTATATAATTTTATTTTCTTGAAAAAAATGCCTATTAAAAATTACAAATCGACGTGTCCGAGCGTTTTTCCTAACCCCCTCTCAGCCCTCATTTATTCGTTATCGAATTCATTTCATTTGGCTGTTACACTCTGTATACTCAGCTTGTGTTTCACGTTACATATACTGCCTTCAGTTTCATAATGAATCCCGGTTGGCCCAGACATTCTGACACATTTCACCTTGTATATTTTGAAAATATAAGGTTATGGTCATTTTCCGGTCAGATAATTAATCAGCTTTGTCCTTTCAACAAAGGGGCCTTATTATTTATGTATTCATTAGAATGTTTGTTTACTTTGGGAAAATAATGATTTTGAGAAAATATTATGTGAATTCAATAATTCCAAAGACCTGGCGAATGTTGAAGAAACTTTTTTCGCTGTTAATACAGGAAATATTTCACGTTTATAAACATGGTTGGAAGATTCAGTTATGCTATTTCCTTGCACGCAAATCAAGAACCGAGTGTTGGAATTTTACTGTAAAATAATGGACAGAATAGTCCGTTACTTTGTGATATTTCATTCGAAAAAAAAAAAAAGTACTCAAATAACTCGGCAGAAAAACTTCTAAACGAACAGAACAGACGGACCTTTGACCTATGAATTCCACACTTTTCGAAATTCTATAAAAAAATAAGCCTATAGAAGACATTTAAATAACTTTTTGCCCAACTTGAAATACTCCAGTATGAAAATGTTGTAGTAGGTACTACGAAACCTGTTAAACCTTAAAAGAACTAACTCCATCTACAAAGTTAAAAAAAGCTGAATAGAAATTAGCATTGGCAACGTCTCTGGGAATTATTTCGACATTGCCGATATTTCACGAGTGCCAACCTGCGTCAGTTTTAAGTAAAAAACTTGATAAACTCAAATCTTGGCTAACCGGGATGCTTTATAAAAGAGAATGGAGCTAGCGTCAAAATCTGATGGTTGTTTTCAGACATCTTAGTGATGCTTCACCAAACGCGAAATCTGTGTTCTCAGTTGGCCCTCATTTATGAAAGTTTTCTTTCGCATGCTTCTGGAGAAGATGAACTTTTGAAATGTGAATACTGAAACTTTTTAAACGCTGATAAAAAGTTGTACCGCCAAAGACGGTGAAAAAAATGACCCATATGACTTGAGGTCTCACAAATTCTCTCTGAATTCCTGCCCTGAAGCAAATTTCGAGATGTCAGGAGAACACGACGAAGCATTCCAAAGAAATACCGTACCACATCAAACGTCCCATCTCTAATTATGCTCAAAGCCTTGTGTCCATGCATTATTAACTTTGGATGGTGTCAAGTATGTGAGCCGCATTGCTTCAAACAATTTGAGAACTCGATTCAGGAGTGAAACTGTCCTTGACAGGAGTATGTGTGTTCGTAATTGGATTGATTGATGGCAATCTAGAACTGAATTACTCTAGAATGTGCTAAGTGGACGATTATTGTTATTGGAGATAACCGATTTCCGTAGACGTTCAATCCAGTTCGGAAATATGTGCATTTCACCTTTCATTATTGATTTATGATGCATACATTTTGTATTGAACTAGATAAATTGCATGCAAAAAACATTGCCTTGAAGAAAAAATGCGTACTTGTTATATGCCATTACTAATAAACAGGTGCAGCAAAATGGAGTCTTATTCAATGAGAACATCGCCCTAAATTGCAGATTCTCTGAGATTTTCAGTAGAAACAATTATTAATTTATATTATTCCTCCCAGAAAAACAATTATGTATACTCCATTCACAATTATAAAATCACAACTCTGGCTTTGGAAATTTGACACATTCCACTCTGTATCGAAGTTATGACGTTTTTCAAAATATTTTTATGTTCCAAGTCAACACTATGTTGCCCTTTCTACATTCTTAGCGTATTTCTCAGAATGTATATTTCATTTTGGAGAACACAACAGAAAATTGTGAACAATATTCTACATGTAAAGGAGTTTTTGGATTTATGATTGTGAAGATTTATCGATGTGCTTTGTTTTCATCCTGTTATTGTATGTGAAATGATTGTGAGGGACTGAGGGTGCATAACATTTCTATTTCTAATACATATTTCTTTATTTCAAATAAATAACAGTTTTCATCACAAAGAAAATGAACATAATAACTAAATTAACGAATTTGTTCACAGAGAAACTAATAATTTCAATTCAGTATCTAGTAATTTAGTTTTGGTTATAAATTATTAAGCAAGAATGTCAATTCCTGAAAGCTTTATAGATATACATTTCATTTATTTGATCTAATGAACAAGGAGTAAAATATTCTGACTGTATAGTAATTTATTAGTTTAAAAAATATTCATACATTACTATCACAGTAGGTTTGTACAAATAAAATGGAATAGGTCAAACATATGCTTCACATTTATCATTCACCTAAAATAAGACACAAATTCCTAGAATATGGAAAAAACCGATGTATTCTGGTTCAATATAGCCTATTTCTACTTTCGGCAAAGGATTGATAGGAATGAAAGCTCCAGTGACACATTTCAGTTCATCGGAATCTGAATTCAACTACCGTTGAATGCAATATAGTCATATTTCTTCTTTTTTTCAGCTTTTTCGATGTGTTTTTTTCTAAAACGTGAGAACGATCAACAATAATCATTAAGAGACCGATGATGGCCATCCAGAACCCGTTTAGGTATTTACGAAAATCGTGCAATTTCATTCTGCAAGTTCTTTCCTCATAATTCCTCGAAAATCCTACCTGAACCATATTTTCCGGTCGCTTTCGTTAGAAGATCGTATAAAAGGAAGCCTCTTTTGTCCATTTACACATTCCAAATAAATTTTGAGCACCAAAAACGATACCGAAACTAACCAAACTTCTAGGGGACCGGAATTTCGTTTGAAATCTTTCTAAACGGCCAGATACCTAAAAAAAACTTCATTATCAAGTGTAAAAAGGTCGATTAGTACTTACTTTCGCTTTATTTATGCTTATAAATCGATTTTTGGTCCAATTCAAATTCGCCAAAGACCACGACTACAGGACCATCCTTTCCATGGAATTTTCCATAACCAAATCGCAAAGTGGCTGCCCTATGTCCTCGTTACCCTCACGAATTACATTTTTGAGGTCTTGGCTCTTGGCGTAGACCTTCTCTTTCACATGACTCCATAGGAAGTAGTCGCAAGGTGTTAAATCACAAGATCCCGATGGCCAATTATAATCACCTCTTCGAGAGATAACACGGTCCGCGAACTTTTGCCGTGGAATGTGAGATATCAATGGTTTCATTGCTTGTGTGACACGTAGCGCTTTCTTGTTGAAAGTAAACTTAGTCCAGATCAATACCATCCAATTCCGGCCATAAAAAATCATTAATCATCTCTCTATAGCGCAATCTATCAACTTAACTGTTGCTACAGCCTCATTCTCGAAAAAGTAAGGTCCTATGACCCCGCCGGACCATAAACGGCACCAAGCAGTCACCCTTTGAAGATAGAGAGGCTTTTCAACAATAACTCTCAGGTTTTCTGAACCCCAGATGCGACAATTTTGCTTGTTGACGACGCCACCAAGGTGGAAATGGGCCTCATCAGTCAAGATGATTTTTTGATGGAATTACGGATCATTTTCATACATTTAAAGGACCCAATCAACAAAGACACGACGTTGTTGATGATCGGCCGGCTTGGGATCTTGTGTCAACTGAACTTCATAAGCTTTAGGACCCAAATCTATATACAAAATCGATTTAATGACGTTTGTGAAATGCCTAATTCAAAAGAACGACGAGGAATGGACAAACCTCCGTTTCATTTTCATTAATGACGTAGTTTCTACTTGTCAAATGTCAAAAAAGGACAGCTTCAAAAGTGGCATCTACCAAAATAGCATTCTGTTCAAAATAACACCTCTTATTGGAATATCCGTTATTATAGTTATTTATGGTGAAATGGAAGAATTGTTAACAGAACATTAAAATTTTGATATTTGAATATCCCGAGTTGCCTATGTTGACGAGAGAATTCAAAGAAATTTTGATGAACATGAAAAAATACGTCACTTGTACAGGAGAGACAAAACCAATTAACCTTATATATGACACTCTGTATAAGGATATGATAAACTTCAATAGACTATCGTGCAATACAATACTAAGATATCTTTTTTTGCAGTGAAACAGGGTCGGAATTTGATTCCAATGGATCCAAACGGATTGAGCGACCCGTATGTGAAACTCAAACTCATTCCAGATTCGGATGGTGTCAAAAAGAAAACCAAAACAATCAAGGCTTGTTTGAATCCGGAGTGGAATGAGACAATCACTTTGTAAGTACTTTCAATTAACCTTCCCGAAGTGCTCATAAATGAGATAATTATTCTCGGTTAAAAAAATTGAAAATCGACATGAACAAGCCAACGACAAAATTGCCTTCGGTTGAATAACCCGAATTTATTGATGGAGGCTTTCACGGCCGAATTGAATAACAAAATCCAAAGCTTCATATTTTTGTAGAAGGTTAGCCATTAAACAATATGAATCGTTTATATACAGCAGAACATGTGAAAATTGTGAGACAGTGAAAAAATTCGAAGAGACTGGATCTGCTACTGATGTCTCAAGGCCGATACATAATCAAAATGCATGCTCCACCAAATATTCGCATCAAATTTTCTTCAGCGACGAAGCACAACTTTCACGCGGTGACTTTGTAAACAAGCAAAAGTGTTGTTTATGTGAGGGTGAAAATCCTCATGATGATGCTGAGAGACCATTACAGCCACCAAAAACCGTATGGATTGCAATTTGTTCTGGTGGAGTGATTGGCTCGCACTTCTTTGAAATTGAAGAAACCCCCAAGTCTCATCGCTATAATCCAATGATTACCGATTTTTTGATCTGAAATTAATGATATGGAATTGGGAGCTATATTGTGCAACAAGCCACAAAACTCGATTCATTTTGACTTTATTGAAAGAACAATTTTTAGCATGCGTGAATTCTCGATTCGGCTATATGTATATGTACAGGGTGGGCAAAATTGGTGCTACATGAACTAAAACTTTTTAACCCGAAGAGATAGAGAAAAATGAATGGCACCTTATAGACCTCTTTTTTCGAGAAACTGATAATGCCATCAACTGCATTCCTCTATCTTCTTTTGTTTCCGAGTTATAGGTCAAAATTGAAATTTGGGCGATTTCAACTTTGGTCATTATATGTAGCAGAAGGGTCGGTACTTAGGCAAAAAAATAAATCAAAAATCATTTTGATTTATTTTTAAATTTTTTTAAATTACCCCTAGTTCCGGGATTGTCTAGCAAGTTGCTCTCTATCCTCAAATCGGAGAAATTGAAGATCGTTTTATGCTCTGATAGCACCTTGGGCAGATTAATTTTTAGTCAGTTAAAGGACGTTGTCCCCAAGAAGTTTTTATCGAATCTTGTGTATAAGATAAATTGTCTCAATTGTGATAAGTGTTACATTGGCACTACTAAACAATATATAAGTAGTAGAATTTCCAACCACAAGTCAACTTGTAAACATGTAACTGAAGGCAGAACAGCTCTTGTTGAACATCATTTGGGGACTGGTCATTTTTTCGATTTCTCTTTGGATAATGTGGAGATCCTTCATAAAGAAAGCAATTATGTGAAAAGATTGTTTGCTGAGATGGTGTTCATCAGGAAACATAATTCCGTTAATTTTAGATCTGACCTAGATAATCTCAGTGTAATATATAGTTCTATAATTGATAGATTTAAAGTATAGATTGTCTTTTCATTTTTATTTTTATTTTTATTTTTGTGACCTAAGTTAACTAATTCGGACCTGGCGGCGAGGCGCTGTACTAAATGTTATATTGTTTCGTCGTTAGGTGTGAAAAGTATATTTTAATATAGTTGAATTCTGTATGTTTAAATATTGTGTAGGAAGGATTCTGTATTGTGTGTCTGACGCGTTCATATGTATGTTGGTTTACCGCTCTCGATAGTCGATAGATGGTGGTTTTCCTATTTTTTTAAATTGAAGTTGTTAATAATATGTGATCATTGCTTAGGAATCGTTGATGTATTATATTAGAGTGAGAAAGAGTTTTTGATGTATCGGTTACAAAAGGAGATCTCTCGTACCATACAAAGATTTTTCCATTTATTCATGTAAAAATTGCAATTTATCTCGGTAAGATTGTCAAATCATTGTTGTCTGGTTTTTGCCATTTAAATATTCGTTTTTTAGCCTGATGCAGGAACAATATGGTTCCGAAACTGTTGCGACAATAAATTGATTTTTGATTTATTTTTTTGCCTAAGTACCGACCCTTCTGCTACATATTACATTGCAAGGCAATTCTCAATTTTGGTTTGGTCATTATCTCCGTTTCTGTTTATGCTAGGATGTTGAAATAAAAACATTATACAGGCACTTTTCTGATAGCAATCCAGTGGCGTACTCTGATTTTTTATAAAAGGTTCATTTGCTGAGTAAAAACATAAAGTTGTGTTTTTTCTTATGGAAACAGTAGTTTGAAATGACTTAGAAAGAATCGCCATTTTTTTCCCGTTTTAGAAATGTATCATATGTTATACATCGCCCTCAAATTCGTTAAGATATTATGAAATATATGGTTTGTATATGGAATTCAAATTATTGAGTACTGATTAGGCTGAAGCTGAATCATAGAATTATGTGTCTCTACGCATGGTGTGATTATTATTTCACAGTTGAATCACTTGCTGCCCCACTATTCTCATTCGCTAAAATGAAACATTTCAACATACCTATCATATTTTTCGTAATTTTGGAATATTTCCATAATGCCGCCAACGATCACTTCCAATTTTAATAACTGACAGTTGTTTCGAACAGAGATCGCACCATCAAGTATTCACTCTGTTCGAAACATGTTCCATTTTAGCGAATTAGAATAGTAAGGCTCTATAAAGGGGAGTATACCAGAAACCGCCATTTTGGGTCCAACCATAGACTCGCAAATTACAGATCCCTTCGAATGAAATGAAATTTGTAATCGAAAGAAATGAAATATGTAATCGAATGAGCATATTTTCGGAATGAGAGATCTTGTGATGACTTTTTTCGGCATGCTCACATGAAAAACATTGGAAATAGGTTAGGTTCGTGGTGTTAGAATAATGCCGCGGCATCTAATAGTCAAATTTATAATAATTTATTGTTTATGTTGGTGTATCACCCCGATAGATGGCGATAAAAATGTTGCGAGTCCTGTAATTTTCGAGTCTATGGTTGGACCCAATCAACCATAGAGTCAGGTCTATCTAGCATACCTATCTTTATAGTGCTCTAAGGATAGTGGGACAGCAAGTGTTCAACTGTGAAATAATGATTACACCATGCGTAGATACACACAATTCTATGATTCAGCCTACTTAGTACTCAATAATTTGAATTCCATTTACAAACCATATTTTTCATAATATCTTAACGAATTTGAAGGCGATGTATAACATATGATACATTTCTGAAACGGGAAAAAAATGGCGATTCTTTCTGAGTCATTTCAAACTACTGTTTCCATAAGAAAAAACACAACTTTATGTTATAACTCAGCAAATGAACCTCTTAGAAGAAATCAGAGTACGCCACTGGATTGCTATCAGAAAAGTGCCTGTATAATGTTTTTATTTCAACATCCTAGCATAAACAGAAACGGAGATAATGACCAAAGTTGAAATCGCCCAAATTTCAATTTTGGCCTATAACTCGGAAACGAAAGAAGATAGAGGAATGCAGTTGATGGCATTATCAGTTTCTCGAAAAAAGAGGTCTATAAGGTGCCATTCATTTTTCTCTATCTCCTCGGGTTAAAAAGTTTTAGTTCATGTAGCACCAATTTTGCCCACCCTGTACAGGGTCCATCAATAGTGCGTTCTTCTTCCATAGCTGCCGAACCAGACATCTCAGAGATTTCGTTGGAAAATAGACCTCTTGTACTTAAATTTCTGCATCTCAGGTAATTATTTTCTTATATACAGGGTATCCCCGATAAATGTTATTCAACAAATGGATGATTTTTTTTAATGGATCAGCCCATATATTTTCACATATTTTCAATGACCTTCATTACCTCTTGCATGACGCAAAATCTCAGGCTTATTTTTCCAACAGTTCAGATCTTATTCGAAGAAAACTGCAAAATGGTGAGGGAAAAGCAGTTCAGTAAAAGTCTTCTGATTTCCTGAAGCGATAGTAACATGAATTTGAACAAAAAACTTTTTAATTGAAGGATTCGCCTTGACATGGTTCCTAAACAATCAACCTGTCATATACAGGGTGTCCGTTATTAAGGTCTAAATATGAAGAACTTAAAATTATTATTTCTCGATTTTTTTCAAATAGAACAACCCTGTATTTTTTCCACAATAAGACAATTGGATACCTTACATTTTCTCAGAAGTAACCTTAGGATTATTTTAACCCCCGCATCCAGCAGACACGAAAAATGATATCGCAAATGAAAATTTCATTAAAATAATAACATAATAAAGCTAACCGACATTCAATAGAGGTCAAACAATGAAATAAAACTAAATTAATAATTATTGACAAACTTCAAAACCTTCCCAGAATCATATTTCCTGAGCATCATCATAAAAATGATATTTCTTTTCCGTACAAGCAATACATATTGATCACGTATTCAACCAATTATATCAGTTTTTATCGGCTTTCCAAAAAAAATATTGATCAAGTTATTGCTACTAGAGCTCAAAGATACTTTCGAATACGGTAAATCAGTATGAATTTTTGTTTCCTATCGGGATATTGGGCAGCATAAGTTCGACTTCCTTAAAAAAAGGTTCTGTGGCACTGCCCTAACATGAAAATCATATCAACCATCCTATTTTTTCCAAAAATTCATACTGATTCAGTGTATTCGAAAGTATCTTCGAGCTCTAAGTAGCAATAACTTGATCAATATTTTTTTGGAAAGCCGATAAGAACTGATATAATTGGTTGAATACGTGATCAATATGTATTGCTTGTATGGAAAAGAAATATTTTTATGATGATGCTCAGGAAATATGATTCTGGGGAGGTTTTGAAGTTTGTGAATAATTATTCATTTTGTTTTATTTCATTGTTTAACCTCTTTTGAATGTCCGTTTTCATTATGTTATTATTTGAATAAAATTCTCAGTTGCCTTATCATTTTACGTGTCTGATGGATGCGGAAAATAATCCTGAGGTTACTTCTGAGAAAATGTGAGGTATCCAATTGTCTACATCATTGTGAAAAAAATACAGGGTGTTCTATTTGAAAAAATCGAGAAATAATAATTTTAAGTTCTCCATATTTGGACCTCAATAACGGACACCCTGTATATGACAGGTTGATCGTTTAGGAACCATGTCAAGGCAAATCCTTCAATTAAAAAAGTTTCAGCTCAAATTCATGTTACTATCGCTTCTGGAAATCGTCAGAAGACTTTAACTGAACTGCTTTTCCCTCACCTTTTTGCAGTTTTCTTCGAATAAGATCTGAACTGTTGAATAAATGTCCCTAAGATTTTGCTTCATAAAAGGGGTAATGAAGGTCATTGAAAATATGTGAAAATATATGGGGTGATCCATTAAAAAAATCATCCATTGGTTGAATACCATTTATCGGGGACACCCTGTATATCAGAAAATAATTTCCTGAGATGCAGAAATGAAGGTACAAGAGGTCTACTTTCCAACGAAATCTCTGAGATGTCTGGTTCGGCAGCTATGGAAGAAGGACGCACTATTGCAGGACCCTGTATAAATTGGCCACCAAGATCTTTTGATTTATCACTTATGGATTTTTGTTTTGGAGTTATGCGAAGGATTGTGCTGATGCCGGTTTTTCCCAGTCTATTGATAACCTGAAAAGCAATATCCGTCATGTTATTGGTGAGATATTGCCGGACATGTGCCGGCAAGTCATGGAAAATTACCACACCAGGATCGACTCCTGTAATAGATAAATAAACGATGTTGTATTCCACACATAATGGCAATATCCTAGCATTATATTGAAATTTTATCGATATTCTAAATGAAAGTGTGCTTTATTTAGGTACGTCAACTTTCGGAACCACAAAAGAGATAACCCATTATAATCCCCATTATTCAGAGAAATTTATATTTAAAAACATTATTTCCTTGATGAATAGAATGTAGCCGGACGAAGCCAAATTAGAACTGTGAAAATTCAGTAGCTCTGCATCCTTTTGTATGAAAATTTCAATTTTCATTGGAATTTGGAGAAAAATACTTCTCAGGAATTTATATTTCCATGAAGAACCATCATCTTCTACTTGACTTTCTCATCTGTATGTTGGGAGTCTGCCTTTTTCTCATTTTTCGACGACGTTCGATACAAAAACTTTTATTCTCAAGGCGTGCATGAACTTGATACACGCGATCAGAATTGAAAAGTTTCTCGGAAACCTATCAACCCAAAAGACGAATTTCTCGATGGCACGCAGATCCCGATGTAGAATTGAAAAATCCTGCACTAGTTTCATTCCCCATATTCTATTTTCTTCACGTCAAAATAGTTCAGTCATGAGATCAGATCATGTGATTGCTTAAAAAAATACAAGGTTTTAATTTACTTTCACTTTGACATAAGTATAAAGAACTGGCTGCAAGGAAGTAAACAAAGCGAAGATCAACATAAAATACACGGCGCAAAAAAATTAACGCACATTCTGAAAATCTCAATTTTAATGAAAGTTTACTCTACATTGACTTTATAACTTATTTTTCATGTTCTCTCGGGAAGGTTTTGAACGAAACAAGATACATTAAATGGAAGAAAAATTCAGGATTTCACCGAATCTTATGTGAAAGAAGAGAAATGAACAATTTTCAAAATACTGAAATGCTGATAAGTCATTTAATACTTGGTATTTCCACCCCTTGCGTTAATTGCAGCTCGACAACGACGGTTCATACTCAAAATGAGTGATCTTAAAATGTTCTGATCTTATCCTTCCCAGATTTCTCCGAGTTGGGTTCCTAAGTCATTAAGAGTAGCTGGATGATTTTCTGAACTTCTCAGCCTTCTATTGAGGTTGTTCCAAACCTGCTCAATCGGATTGAGATCTGGACTTCTTGCTGGCCATTCCATTCCACAGACTTCAACCTCTTCAAGGTACTCCTGAACGATGCGCGCACGATGGGGTCTGGCATTATCGTCCATAAAAATGAAATTTTCACCAATGTATGGGGCAAATGGCACTACATGCTCTTCAAGAATGTTCCTTATATACTTATCAGCATTCATAGCTCCATTATCAACGACCACTAGGTCTGTGCGATCAGTCAAAGATATTCCACCCCAAATCATAATCGATCCTCCCCCCAAACCAGTAGTATTCAGGAAATTGCACTGAGCATATCTTTCATGTGGACGTCTGTATACAAGGGAACGTCGATCACAATGGTAGAGGCAGAATCTAGACTCATCTGTGAAGAGAACTCGTTCCAATCGGCCTCTTCCCAATGGATATGCTCTCTCGCAAAATCCAAACGCGCCCTTCGATGGGCTGGGGTAAGAGCTGGGCCTCTTGCCGCGACACGAGGCCTCAAATCATATTCTCTGAGGCGATTTCTTATTGTCTGAGTGCTAATTTGCACCTCATGAGTTTGCTCAAGCTGATTTTGAAGGAGGCGTTGTCTCAACGAAGAAACTCTCAAGTAACGTTCTTGAATGGCAGTTGTTACCCGTGGTCTACCCTGTCCTGATCTTCGGACATTCATACCTGTCTGCCTGAATCGCTGCAACATTCTGGACACACTTGTATGGGAAACTCCAATTTTCCAATTTCTGCAATTCTTGTGTATGTCCACCCTTCTTCTCGCAAAACTACCGCTTGGGCACATTCCTCTTGGGTCAAATTGCGTGTTTCGCGTTGCATATCGATCGAGTGTAAAAAATCAAACGAAAGAAAAACTATTGATCACTAGAATTGATCGAGAACAATTGATTTTAGAATGGAGCCAATTCATTCAAAATCTGTGGATAACATATGTATGCATAATTCTGATAAAAATAATTATCATTGAGAACACCTTCAGTTGTAGAATAAATTTGAGATTTCCATATTGTGCGTTATTTTTTTTGTGCAGTGTATTTCAAATGGATTGATTCATTTACATTGTTAACTATTAATATATGGTAAAAATCTTTTTATATTCGCTCTCATCACGGAAATATGAAAACTTCTAACTCGTTGGGTATCATTGCCTCATTTAATGTTTATTATTATGAAATCATGATTAATCTCATGAATAAACCAATAAAACCCAACGCTATGATTCTCATTCCAAACCTTCAATGAAAATTTGAATCGAAATCATCATACAGAATGTTGCGAGTTAACGAATGGCATTCGTTATTGGCTCTATTAAAAAATTATTTCATTAAGGGCTATTCAACCTCCGAAAGGCCAAACCATCGTTATGAGTTTTATAGGTGAATTTAATTTAATGGAATTCCGGCTCCCTTTGTAGTTTAAAATCCGCACCTATACGGCAGCTTATATTGATCCAGAAATTGAGTTAAGTGGATTTTATTTCTACTTTCAATTGATGTTGTATTCGATAGGTGTGTTCGAACCTTGAATATATTGAATATGATTTTGTTTGATGTTCTTTTGATTGGCTACAAATGGAGACCGCCAATAGAATATTCTCGACAATTGTTTCCCAGTTAGATTCTTGAGAAAATAAAACGACACATACTGAGACTCAATTTATAGTAACTTAGAAACGAGGAAGTCAGCAGCTGTCGAAAAATCGTCTTATTGATACCGGATCATTTGTTACAGAAATATTGGATTTTTCTTCTGTAATTCGGTATAATTCTTAGTTCTAGTTACGAGCTTTGGGCAAAATTCCACTTACAGCTTCATTCATATTTCAACCGAAAGCAAAATTCATTCTGGATGGAATCCTTATCAGTGAAATTATTAGGGAAATTAAATTACGATCATTTTCACGGAAACCTCAGTAGTTAATGGGTAAAATCCGGTTTCGTAAATATGTCCATACGAAATTTTGTTTTTCTGATAATTTCAAAATTACGGATTAAATCGAGAAAAAATTTGGCACGTAGAAGCCTACAACCTTCATGAAAGTTTTATCCAGATCGCGTTGACGATTTCTTTGACAGCTTCACTGTCAATTTTTCTAACAGCTATCAAAAATTTTCCAATTGTTTCATTGAACTGGAGAATGTGAATCTCCGTTAGAGGTGGATGAATGAGTTCTCAAAAGCTCCTGACTTCACGTCAGCGCTTTACTCATTTTTACTATATTATTCATTCAATAATTCCGCTTTTATAAATTCATAGCTCACAAGGAAATATTCGTAACATGAGAATGTCAAGCTTACAACACTATTTTCTCTACCAAATTAATTATTCTGCTAATAACCTGAATTTTTATTTCAAATGTTCTTCATTTGTAATGAACAAGTTGATCGAATGTCGCACTCTACAAACAACCAAACTTATATGGAATCACCCTGTTATTTGGAAAAAACGAATTTTAATTAAAAAAAAGTCGCTGAAAAGTGAAGAGCAGTTTTCCCAAAACAAGTTTTTTACAAAAATAATATAAATTATTAAAAGATTATTTTTATAATAGAACAGAAAATTAAAAGTGTAAATTTCTCTAAAAATAATTTTTATGTAACTGAGAATTGAACAACAAATAAAACGATTTTAACAAATCAATAATCAGTATTACCACCCCTGGCATTGATACAAGCTTGAATTCGACGAGGCATGCTTTCTATTAAGTTGTTAATTTCTTCTTCTGTAACATTTGCCCATTCCTCTAAAGCCGCTTGTATAAGTTGCTCTGCGTTACCAGGATTATTTTGACGAGCTCTAATTTTTCTTTTGATCCTATCCCACAAGTGCTCGATAGGATTAAGGTCCGGTGAACAAGAAGGCCACTCTAAAACAGTCACACCTTCTGTTTCGAAAGAATTTTTTGCAACTCTGTTGGTGTGTGGAGGTGCATTATCCTGCATAAATAGGAGATAATCTCCAAAAGCACCTCGCCAGAGCCTCACTACAGGTTGTAGCACTAGATCAACATACCTAGGCCCTGTCAGAGATTGTCTAAAGCCGGACTCCCACTACTCGTGTATTTGGCAAATATTTGCCACTTGCCTATATTTGGCATGTAGTGGGAGTGGTTCACTCGGCCAATACTTGTCAATCTTGTCATTTAAATTCGAAACTTCATCTACTTGCCAAGTACGCAAATAATTGTGTACTTGCCAAATATACGAGTAGTGGGAGTCCGCCTTAATGAGAATTAAAGGAGTTTTCTCACCAAACATAATTCCGCTCCAAAACATTACAGTACCTCCTTTGTATTTAGGGATCGGTCTTGCAGCTTGGAGCCTGGCTTGCCTCCCTCTACCTCTTAAAATGCGAACACGCCGGTCGTCTGATCGTAGGCCAATTCTGGTCTCATCCGAAAATAAGACATTTTTCCAATCTTCAATAATCCAATTTTCATGCTCTAAACACCAATTAAAACGGTCAACTTTATTTTGCCTTGATAGTTCTGGAACTCTTAACGCCCTTCTCTTGAATAATTCCAGAGCGCGAAGTCTTTTTCTGATAGTTTCGACAGAAACACTAACACCTGTAGCTTGCAAAAATTGCCTTTGAAGCTCTGAATGAGATACTGCGGGATTTCTTCTTGCTGTTTGGGCTAAAAAGCGATCCTGCCTTTCTGTAGTTACTCTTCCACGACTTCTTCTCGGCCTATTCTTTAGGGTTCCTAACTCCTGAAACCTTGCATAGGTTTTTGAAACAACCCCTTGTGTAACCCCCACCGTTCTTGCAATCTGTCTTTGTGACATAACTTGCTCTGCCATAGTAATAATTCTTCCTCTCTGGACTTCCGATAACCCCACATAAGGCATTTTTTTTTAAACTTCGCAAAAAAACAAAATATAAATTCACTGCGACGTTCGAACGAAATGGTAAAATCGACACTGCAAAGCCAAATCTTATCAAGTGCTTATGAACCTAACTGTTTTTGTGAGTAAACACAAGCACTTTTTATTTGCTCCTAACGGAAAAGATTTGCCATACTATGAAATTCTCGAGTTGAAACATTGAAAATTAAGTTTTTTTCAAAATTTGCTCTTATAGGTGATTTCGATAATTTGTGAGCCGAAAATTTTAAAATGAATGTGTTTTCGAACATTTTCAAAATCATAGCGGCATTTTGAATTAGGTTATCTCTAAAAAAATCTACTCTATCCGATAAAAATATTTGTTCGATAATGATCCTTTTTTCAATATAACAGTTTTTTAATTTTTCACTCCGAATTTCGAAATAAGATTTTTTAATTTAATTGGAATTTGTTTTTCCGCTTAATCCATCTTGCTGAGGAAGCAACTGGGAGAAGCGAGATAATGTAAGCGAGTCAAAAATCGAATTGTTTCCGTATTTTTTTTTCTGGATTAAAAAATATGATTTTTATTGAAAAAAATAGAAGTTGCGAATTGGCGGAGGATCCTGTTACAAGAATGTATCAAAATGATATTTTTCATATCCTGGTGATGCTATTTGGAAAAAGTAGTGAAATATTGTATTTCCCATTGGTTCTTGGTACGTGTGCAAGTTTTCAAGATAATCTTACGTTTTGAAGTTGGTGAAGAACACGATTGAAGATTCCGTTACAGAAAGAGATAGACAGGTGAAGTTAGTGAAGGCTTTCTTGAAAAAAACATTATAATGAGATATGGAAGGCAATCAATCTATAAAAACCTTCAAAAGATGAGCAATTTTATGTTTTCCGTTTTTCAGTGACCTCAAAGCAGAAGACAAAGATCGAAGATTGCTCATAGAAATCTGGGACTGGGACCGAACCTCTAGAAATGATTTTATGGGGTGTCTCTCGTTTGGTATTTCCGAAATAATCAAGGCCCCGGCGGACGGATGGTTCAAGCTTTTAACTCAGGAAGAAGGTGAATTCTATAATGTTCCAGTGCCAGAAGAAGGTGCAGATTTAGCACAAATGAAAACGCAAATGAGGGTGAGTTTCTTATACGAGATTGAACGAGATAAAAAAGTATAAAATGGATAAAAATGAGAAAGTATCTATATAGTTATATTCTTATGGGTTGCTTAATTTGTTTCCATCAGAATTTTTATATTCTGAATACGAGTTATTGGAGAATTGTAAGATTTTATTTCGAAGTTTTTCGACTCCAATTTATTTCTGAGTGTTTTTATTTGAATTGTTCCCGTTTTTCTAGTTCTCCAATTATTTGAAAGAGAAAGCGGATAAAAAATAAATGCATTCTACTTCGAAGCAATTCTCAAAAAGCGAGTAGAAAAGAATAAATCTTCAGTTTGATCACACGTTTTGGAATTGAAATTCTCGAAATATTGCATTATTTATATTAAATAGTTACAGATAAATACATTTATTTGATAGGTATATACAAGCTCCATGAATATTGAGTAAATTTGAGACTCTTTGAAAAATTTTCATTTTCGGTTTCACGGATTTTTTGAATATGAGAAATCTTAACTTTATCATGTTTTCATACGAAAATCTCGAATAACTCAGAAATTACTGAATTTAGGACCAAAATCATCTCAGGGTGCTATCATCATTTTTCTTCGCAGAATACAACGCAATCATGAAAAAATAGGGTCCCAATTTGAAAATCAGAAGTTATGGCCAATTTTCGATCACAGTTTCCCACGCAAAATCTGAAACACCCTGTGATGATATTTATGAAATTCAAAGATGCACGGTTTACACTCAGGATGTCCAGAATAAGAAAAATGATCATAATACCGAATATCTGATATATTTGAATCAATACAATGGTTTAACAGAAATCTATTCAGCATTGAATACTCAAGCACAGCAGAAACAAAAAAATAAAAAAAGAATGTTTGACAAGTTTATTTCCAATCCTTGTATAAGTGCTCAGGCTCCAAAAATATTTCAGCTCAGTAGAGAATTTCAAACAACATCGTTATCCCAATTTTCAGATTTCGAATATGTCCAGTTCTCCAGAAACGTCTAATAGGCACACGAACCTGTATATGCACTAGTTTTAAACACATAAAATGAACTCTCAATAGTCCATAGCATACTTGCACTAGAATTTTCCGGAAAACTCTTCATTTTCAATTCATAATGAAAACTGAAGGAACTTTGACTCTTTTAAATAGATTTTTCGTGAATGCTTTTACATAGATTCACTAATTTCAGCCAGATTTTGTAATGGTGGTAAGTGATAGGTAGTGGAAACCCTTGTACATATTTAGAATGTGATCATTATGTACATCTTCATAAGAAGCCTCCAGGAATAAGTAGATTCTGTACATATCTCATCCAACAATCCATAATGTCACTCTCTAAAAACCTATGAAAACTGGTTATTATGGATTCATATGAAAAATCTCTAAATTACCTGAATATATAGGATATATTTCAAGGTGAGGCTTTTCTTTTGAAAGGTGATAGAACTCATCAAAATAAGTCCTTTTACCGAAAATTTCTTTTATGCAATGTTCAATGGAAAAAATTTATAAAAAATTTTGGGCCTTAATACTACTCTGGCCTGCATCTCTCTACATCTCTGCATCAGGCTTATGAACATCCGCGAAGATGGGTGATTTCTTAGTCGAAATCTTTCACCATTCACCATAAATTAAAAACATATCAACCAGTTCATTATTTCAATAAACGTGCCGCCTTTTCGGAAACCTCGCCGTAACACGATCGAAAATAAACTGATCACAATCGATATTCTGAGTCATGTATGATAAGAAGACAAAAACAAGAGATGTTGACATCTACGAGGTGAGGGAGTAGGTTCGGGCTGAGGAATTTTCAGATTCACCTAGAAACTAGCCATCTGTCAAAAGAAAAGCGACACCTTTAAATACACCCTGTATAAAAGACGCAACCGTGTTATGGCGCATTTGTGACTCGAATAATTCTTTCCTTCAGAAAACATCGATATCCAAAAAACCTTCCATTACCACGGAACATAAGGATGTACCGCATAACATGGGCAAAAAGGACATTATCAGAGCCAGTGATTTCAACTTCATCATGGTGCTGGGAAAAGGATCATTCGGAAAGGTATGTAATCATTTGAAATACATGACATTGTTTCTGTAGTGTTGAATAAAATACAAGAGCTCTCTTGGAGAGAAGAAATGGACTGCTGTATCAATTCTTGTCGCCACGAGAATTAAAGAATAAAATGGTTGTATGAATAGAAATAAATACCACAAAGTAAACACAGGAAATGGTACTAACGGTTGTTCAGATTAAAAGTTACGTATCTGCTTCTGTCTGGTTTCTTGTAATGTTGTATCGGGTAGACTGTAGAGTCCTTATCTCACGTAACGAACACACTTTTAGGTACGACTGCAACGAGGTCCGACTTTGGGAAGAAAACAAGAGTATATTGCGACTTGCGAGCTTAGAAGTATCGAGGTTGCGAATTGGCAGGGGGTGAATTTGCACTGAACAGGTAGAAAAGGGATGTTTCCGGAGTTCTCGGTGAACCACAGAAAAAAGTGGGTAAAATCATAGACCGGTTCACCGACCCGGAAAGCCCATTCCAGTAGGAAACTTTGTGGTATAATAAAACAAAAAATATGAATTTTGAACAAGTGTTGTTTCAAGATAAACAACCCGACACTTTGTTTCATTACAAAAAATCGAATTGTATTGTCTTTGGAATTATATCCATCTGCCAAAACTCTTACTAAATCGGATAACTAGAAGCGAGTCGAAATTCACTTGCATAAATATTAGTTCAGTTCAATGAATGGTTGTGAAATAAAAGATTGGTCATTATAATATATCTGAAATATTGAATTGTATCTTTCACCCTCTACACCACCTATTTTTTCTTGAATTTAAGTCATACCGTAAAAGGCTTTTCGGTCTATTTTTCTCCATTAATCTATATGTCATCGCTCTGGACGCCAATTTATTATATCAGAAATTATCTGATATTTCGAAATACTTCATATGAATGTATCAGGATTGATGATAACTCATGAAGAAAATAATCTTATTGGAAGAAAAATGGACTTTCGCTAATTGAATGTAAGGACTGAACGAGAATGAATTCGCTATCACAAAAACGCTTATATCTTTTGAACCACTTGACCGATTTCGAAAATCAAACTCATTTTCGAATCATCTTCTAATGGAGACTTTTTACAATGAAAAAACCAAAACTATTTTTCACAAAATTCATGGATTTTTAATGGAATTTTTCCCATCATGCTTCTTATAGTGTTCTCAGTCACTTTCTGGGATGCTGTCTTCCACTTTTGCTCGAATTCCGCTAATGTTTTTGTTGATTTCTTCAATTCTCTTTTTACCGGAGCCCAATATCTTTCGATTGGCCTGAGTTCTGGGCAATTTGGTGGATTGGCCTCTTTGGGGACAAAAACCACCTCATTAACTTCATTCCTTGGTGGTCTTGCTGTAGTGGCATAAAGCTAAATCTGGCTAAAAGATTGTTGACACATCGTGCTCACGTAAAAATGGTAAAAGTCGCTTCTTCAAGCATTCCTCGATGTATATCTTCGAGTCAACAGAGCCTTGGCTAACGAAAAATTTGCTCCTTTTTTCACAAGTGCAAATTGCTTGCCAAACCAGGATTTTTTTAGGAAACTTTGCTTGTTTCTTCACGCGAAATTGTTCTTCAACGTTTCCACGAGAATCTGCAGTATAAAATTCCTGACCAGGAAGTTGCGAGAAATCAGCCAAGACATAGGTTTCGTCGTCCATCACGCAACGGGAAAAATTTTTCAAGAAATCTTTTTTTAATTTCTTTGCTCTCGATTTCACTTCTTGATGCTTCACAGCGTTCCTGTCTTGCATTTTCTGCACTTTGTATGTTCTAAGCCCACAACTCGATTTGATTTTCCGAACGGTTGAGTGCGAACAACCCACTATTTGGGCCACTTTCCGTCCTAAAAGGTTAGGATTCTTTTGAAAAAGGCTGATGGCTTTCTTCACTTTTTTGGGCTATGAAACCCCCTTTTCCTCCCGGTTCCTTCCTTGCGGTTAACTGTAAGATATTCGTTGAAGCGCTTAACAACTCTTGATACCGTTTCCGGACGAACGCGAGCCTCTTTTGCGATTCTTTTGAAGCTCCATTTTTGATTATTTTGAAAAAGTTTCACTATTAATTCTCGTGTTTTCACTTTCATAACAAAGCTAACTATGATCAAATTTTGATTTTTTCTCAATTGATTCAAGAGATATGGGCGTTTTTGTGATAGCGAATTTATTCTCGTTCAGTCCTTAATTACCCCATAGGATAAGTTCACTTATGTAGCCATTAAATGGAATAAATGCACCAATAATGGTCTCAGTACTTCGAACCCACAAAACTTCATATGGCCATATTTACTGAAGTCGAATTCTGCCCATTACCGAACTCGACTGCGATATTTGAGATCAGAACCTACCCTGATATTTTCAAGTCTCTAGGTTTATCCGTTCAAGAGTTATCGTTTTTGCAGACGGTCGGACAGAAAAAAACACAGTCCATGTCATTTTCAATGCTGCCTTCCGGACTATTCTTGATGCTTCCATAGAAACAGTTAATTTTCTTTTCGCCTGAAAGAAAAAAAATATATGATATAACAGCCATCGTTAAGGCTGGACCAAATCCGACATGTCACAATTTGGCGCCAGGATATGGCCTCCCTATGTCTGCAGTATGGGAAATCCCTTTTATCCTCTCCGTCCCGATTTTCTGGGTCCGGAAACCAACCAACGTCGAGATGACGACTTGTCGTTACACACTTCACAACCCCAAGTTTCCCTCTGCAACAAAAGCCGTACAAACTTTCGGTCCCTCATTAGAACTTGCGTTAAACTTCGGTCTGTTGAATTAGACGCCAAAACCCTACATATTCGAGAAACTCTCCTGGCGCTCAGTTGTGGGAGTTCCTTGCTCCGAAGTCCAACACGCTCAACAATTTATGGTTTGTAGATCAGTTTCCACATTGAAGGATGAAGATAAATATTTGAGCAACGGAACTAGCCAGTGAAGGGAGGTAAAGACAAGATGTGGGACTCAAATTAAACACCTAACTTCGTTTTCCGATAGCAATCGATGGAAATGTAATTACAGTGTTATTATGAGCTAATCTTTCAAAGAGGCGGAAACGCTTGAAGCTATGTCACTTCGTCACGATGCACAGTCTAAAAATCATACTACCCATAAAATGTCAGTTGTTATTCTACAACTGACTTTAAACGTCATTCTACTGAATTCACGCACCGAAAGAGTTCTAACGTATTTTATTTTTTTCTAATTTTGAATTAAAATTCGTTTTCAGTTTACGTGTTGAGAGTTTTCTCAACTGACGCGAAATAACATATTATTATTGTGGTTGACCATAATTTCTGCTGTGATCTGAAAATTCAAATGCACGCTTTGGAGGATTAATCTGAACCTATGTACTTCGTTTTTGTTTAGGTATATATTTTCAAAATAATATTTTGCTTAGGTCTAATCATTTGCGTTGAAAGTTGTCCTATTCGGATTTTTTTTGTTGCTATTGAAAGATGAAATGATGATGCAAAAGTAATTTTCCAAGAGCTTCCAAATACCTTTTTCTTTCAATAACTATTCTCTTGGGTTTCTAGTAGAAGCTGCCCCTTTTTGAGTTATTATATTGATACCTGTTCTCAAAAGGGATGATAGTATTATTTTCAAATTGTGTCGGGTTCTCAAAAGAAAACTCTGAAAATGTCTAGAATTGACTTGGTTGTTCTCATTTTCAAGAAAATGTAATAGAGTCAAGACCAATCAAGCGACATATTTTGATTTCATCTGACCCGATTATAATAAGTCATAGATCACTCCCAAAAAGAAAAAGGAAAACATATGGATATGCTACTGCCCGAGCTGCTGCCTTCTCCAGAAAAAATAGCTGAAAATAGTCTCAATCCACTGACTTCGGCTAACTAATCAAGAAACTGCGGTCAATTGGTTGTCTTGAATATGGCCATTCGAAATTTCGTTTTTCTGATCATTACAAAACAACAGAATGATGCAATCGAAATTTATGATTTAGATTTTAGATGAAGACTGACGTATATTCAAGCTACATGCAGAATTTTGTCCAAGTCGGGAAACCAGATTCATATAAAATTCTAATAACATATTCGGGTTCATGGATGATTAATTTGGCATCTGATAAAAAAATTCTGTTGGATTCTGTGATCCTACTAACTAGGTGAATGAAAGATCGCTCAAAAACTCTCGACTTCATGTCTTCTTCTTCTTCTTCTGCGGCGCCATTGGTGGGCAGAACGTAGGCCTTGTGGCCCATTGTTCATTCCGCATCTTTTGATACTAGAGAGACTCAGACCCGAAGGCACGCTGACAGGAATGCCGCGAGCCGACAAGGAGGAGTCCCTCTCACCATAGAGATGGAAGGTGTAGGGTTCCCTAGGTGTGTTGACCTCAGTACAGAGAGATTGTCGCACGTGAACAGTATATGTTCCGCCGTTTCATCAGCGTTCCTGCACCAACGGCACAGGGAAGACTCTGTTAGTCCCATTCTATATAAATGTTTGTTAAACAGATGGCCAGTTAGAGCACCAGTCACCAGAGATAATTGCTTCCTCTCGAGAATCAAGAGTTTTTTGACCTCCGGCTTAGAAGAAGGCCCCTTGATGAGGAGTCTCGACTGCCTGAGATCCGTTCTCATGTTCCATTCAGAGGAGAATTTTCCATCAATCCATCTCTTGAAGAGGTTTTTGATAAATGTGGGGCAGATAGGAAGCGCGGGTTCCGGCCCAATAAAAGTCGAGCGAGCCCCTTGTTTGGCTAAGTTATCTGCTTTTGTATTGCCAGAGATAGACGCATGCGCCGGGCACCAGATAACCTTGAGAGTGTTATTCGAGCCTAGCGCGCGCAGAGCCTCTCTGCATTCATAAACCAAGTTAGAGGTTACTTTTATTTCAGAGAGGGTTTTCAGTGTACCTTGACTGTCGCAACATATGTATATGTGTTTACCAGAGTAACCTCTGCGGATACTCTCTACCGCACATGCCAAGACAGCATATAGCTCTGCTTGTGCTATTGAGCAGTCTTTTCCGAGGGGAATGGACCACTTTGTTCTGGGTCCAACAATCCCAGCACCGGCACCCGTGTTGCAAACCGAGCCATCGGTGAACCAGGTGGGGCCCTCAGGTTTGAGTAACCTGTCTGGTTTACACCACTGATCTCTGTCAGGGACAACTACTTTGTAGGGCTCGTCGAAGCAGAATCGGGCGCACGCACGGTCCCCTCTGCGGAGGAGGGACGGGTTAATGTCCTCCACCATCTTGAGAGCCATGGCGTGCCCCCTGAATCCCCCACGATCACGCCATTGTCCCTGTTCCCAGATTCTGAGCGATGTTTTCATAGCCACCTCAGTGATGGTGAGGTGTATGGAAGGGATGCCCAACATGCATTCCATTGATACTGTGGGAGTAGATCTTAGAGCGCCTGTTATACTGAGACAAGCTCTCCTCTGGCATCTATTAAGGATGTTTCGGTTGTTGGCCTTCTCTAAGGAAGTCCACCATACCACAGATGCATAGGTGAGGATAGGCCTCACTACCACAGTATACAGCCAGTGTATAATATGTGGTCCGAAGCCCCACCCCTTGCCGAGCACCTTACGTGTAGACCAAAATATTATATTGGCCTTATTCGCTTGAGCTTCGATGTGTTTGTTCCACAGAAGTTTGCGGTCCAATATAACACCGAGATAACGGACCTGGTCAGATAAGGTGAGCCTCATTCCAAACAGACTGGGAAGTCTAATGTCGTTAGGCACCCTTTTCTTCGTAAAGAGAACCATTTCGGTTTTCTTAGGGTTTACTGAAAGGTCGTATGTTATGCACCACCGCTCGATTATCCGCAAAGCATTTTGCATCAAATCGACGACAACGCTGAGTATCCTACCTCTTATCAATAGGACAAGATCGTCCGCATAGGCTACTGCAACGTGGCCCGCATCCACCAACTCAACCAGAAGCCCATCCAGGACGAGATCCCACAGTAGCGGTGAGAGAACACCTCCCTGCGGACAACCCCTCCCTGGTGTTCCCCCTATGGTCGAGGAGCCCAGCTTAGCCACGATATTGCGAGCCTCGAGAAGCGATCCCGTCCAGCGACAAAGTGTAGGCGAGATTTCGTGTCTTACGACAGCGTTGTTCATTGCACCGAATGCAGTGTTGTTGAAAGCTCCTTCTATATCTAAAAATATAGCTAGGGTATATTCTTTGTAGTGCAACCCGTCCTCAATGTAATTTACAACTGAGTGAAGAGCGGTGTCTACAGATTTACCAAGCACATAGGCATGTTGAGAGGGATGCAATGGCCAAGCCACTAGTGATGTATCCCTAATATGTCTTTCTACCAGTCTCTCCAAGGTCTTCACTAGGAAAGGGGAGAGACTTATTGGTCGAAAGTCCTTCGCGTTTGTGTGCGACGGCCTTCCGGGTTTGGGTAGAAATATAACGCGAACCTTTCTCCAGGACATAGGTATATGTCCCAGAGCCAGACTTGCTCGAAATATATGGAGCAGTGAGGAAGAGAGCAGGTCCAACCCTCTAATAAGGAGAGCCGGAAATATGCCGTCCTCCCCTGCCGCCTTATATGGCTCGAATCCCTTGATGGCCCAATGGATCCTAGAGTGAGTTACCACCTGAGACGCTGCCCGCCAATCTGCGCTTGATGCACGTCGGTGAGCCTCGTCACAGGTGTTTTCTGTTTCATTGAAGCCCGGGAAGTGGACCTCTAGAAGATGTCTCAGATTTTCAACTTCCGAGCTGGTTTTCACACCAGTGGGAAGGGTTAACCAATCGATCTGTGGAGGGCCTCCGCTAGAGAGAATTTTCCGAAGCCTATTGGCCTCAGATACACCCTCTATACTGCTGCAGAAGTTCCTCCATGATTCTTTTTTGGACTTTCTTATGAGTCCTTTGTATTTTTTCAGGGCTGATTTATATTCATCCCAGTCTTTGTCAAGGCCAGATCTCATAGCCTTGTTGAATAGCCGTCTGCTATTACGTCTTTCATCAGTTAGTTCTCTTGACCACCATTTCGTCTTGCCTTTCGGCTTTCCGAACTGAGGTAAGCAACTACTATGATAAGCTGAGATAATAGATTCCTGCAGTTTGTTTGCTGCGGCATCTAACTCTCTCGTGTTCTTTGGTGCTGCGTTACTGTGCCCCAGATTTCCAGAGAGATGCGCCAAGTATCTTGGCCAGTCCGTTTTCTTAGGATTCCTGTATGCCTCAGGTATCCTTTCTCTGCTGTCTCTGATGGAGAAGCAAATATGTCGGTGATCTGAAAGCGAGATCACTTCCGTGTCCACTCGCCAATTTTTTATAAAGTCAGCGATAGAATTGCTACACAACGTTATGTCGAGTACCTCACGTCTCGCAGAAGTGACGAAGGTTGGCTCCACACCTACATTAAGTGTAGTTAGATACGTGGAGAACAGGAAGTCTGCCAGCGCCTCTCCTCTGGGGTTGACGTCTGTACTGCCCCACAATACGTGGTGCGCGTTCGCGTCACAGCCAACCAGCAAGGGCCAGCCCTTCTGTTCGCAGAATTTCACTAACTCTTCTAATTCCCTACTTGGTGGTGGGTTAGGGGAGTCGTATGGTAAATATGCTGAGCATATTACAAGATTCTCTAGTGGTCCTCTATTGCCGTGAATTTGGATCGCTACTAGATCTCTGAAACAGAAGTTTGTTAGTAAATGAGCTCCTAAGTCCGTGGAGGCCAGTATACACGCTCTTGGATTCGTATCCGCAAGCGAGCAGAAGAGCCTACCTCCCCTGAAGGAAAGGCCCCTCACCTCACCTCCACTGACCCAGGGCTCCTGAATCAGGGTTATGAATGTGTGCACTCTTGCCAGCTGCAACCGAAGGATGTCGGTCGCCGCTATGCAATGGTGCAAGTTGATCTGCGTGACATTTATGTCAGCCGCCATGAGGACGTGTGAGTACCTCAGTCAGCCAACTGTCACGTTTCGCCGGATGACCCATGCGGATCCTCCGGTGTAGCAGTCGGAGTTGAGCTCATCGGCGGTCCCCCGCTCGCCGCGTCGCACCCCGACCCACCGGCCTCAGTTACCGGTAGGTCCGCATGCGAGGCATGCGAGCTAGGAGCCCCCGCAGGGTCCACCTCCATACTGCTCTCCGACATTTGAGTCGGAGGGGGTTCTGAGTTGCCCTCGCCCTCTCCAGCAGCACTGGGCCCCGTCGCCGGAGCTTCCTGCGCTGCCTTTGGGTCCGGTGCAACTGTGTCGCGTGGACCCTGGACGAGCCTGAACGTGCCCGTCCTGGTTCCAACGCTGACTTTAAACTCCAGGGACTTCAAGACCTCTAGAGATTCTTTGTCCACCCCCAGAATGACCTGCACCGTGTCGGGCCTGTCACTCCGGTAGTAGACCTTCCAGGCCCTAGTTTTCAGAGCCGGAGTAGACATCTCTATCCGTCTGAGAATCAGACCAGTCGGAGAGGAGCTTTGAGCACCCCTCACCAACAGGCTGACCCTCGTCAGTTTTTCAAGGTCCTTCATCTCAATTGTCTTGAGACGAAGGTCCCTGGAGATGTTCCGCCCAGTCAAGTTGGTGGTTAGCCAGTTTTGACTGAAGCTGTCTTTACAAGAGGCAATAAATGCCCCTTGTGGGTTGAGCTCCACGTCGTGGAATTTGGGGTATGGCTGGCCCGACCGGATTTTGTCCATCGTGCCCACCACCGCCAGCTCAACTTTTTCGAATTCTCCCTGTGAGAGGCCCCTGTTTGGCCAGCCCTCGGGAACGAGAGCCACCTTCAGGGTCCTACTCACCACCTCAGTGTAAGAGAGCCCACCTTCAAGGTTGTTAGCCTTTTTTGGGGCCCTCTCGCATGAGGGTGGAGAATTTGAGTCGGGGGCGTTCCTTTTGGATGCCTCCGTCCTCGAGGGGGAAGAAGTCCCGGCTGCAGCCTCTCCGGTCGGTAGACCGGCTAACGCTGCGCGAGCCTTCCTCGCCCTATTTCTGGCGGCACCACTACGGTTCCGCCGTTTGCGTTCTATACCTGATTGGTTCCCCACATGTGGAGCCCCTCCAGTATTTGAAGGTTCCCCGCCAGGAGCCCCTATCAGGTTTTCACCATGAGCACCCTCCGAAGAGGTTCCCTTGGTGACTTCATGTCAGTTCTTTTCCATAATCATTCCTATTGATCGAGGCTCGGCCATACGGGAATTCCACCTAACGTTTCGCCTACAATTGCGGTAGCCATCTTCACAGGTTTCTCGATCGGAGAATTCAATCCGACGATTAACTGCTCCGAACTGATGATACTAGATCTATTGGTGGCAATGGCAACTGGCATCTGGCAACCAAGCACTATGAACAATGGGAGTCTCCCCTTTCCTGTTCATGTTGTTTTTGTGCTCATACATTTCGATGGCCTCCAAATCCATTCTAGGATGGAAATGTTGTCTGTTGTATCGAACAGAGTGTTATATCCGTCAATCAAAGCATGTCCCGCGAGTGCAGACTTTTCCGTTTTATACAGTTCGTATTCGTGTTCTTTGATCCGTGTATTAATACTTCTATTATTGGTCCCGATGTAAACTGTCTCTAGAATAGAAAACTGAAAAATAATTGGGGTTTTCCCAGTAATCAATTTTCGTAACGCCATCCGTATTCAAGATAAAGGGCATTGAAGAAAACAACTAAATATTACAAAAAAAACCTCAATCCCAATTTTCAAAAATGTATCCATTCATCGATGAGGTCTCGGATACGCGACAAGAAATTTTCAATTCACCTCATGCACACTAATTAATAACATCATTTCTTTATGAAGGGTTTTCTAATAAGAGGTGTTATTTTGGGTATTTGGGTAGATGTCCTTTTGAAGCTGCCATTTTTTGACATTTGACAAGTAGAAATTACGCCATTAATGAAAATGTACGTAGATATAGCATCGGTTATCATCTGCATAATTTTCAAATCGGAATATTCCGAAAACGGTACGAAGTATCGAGTTTTTCCAAGATTACCTTTTTGGTGTAAAATTGGATGATGCTTAAGTTCACTTGAAATTTTGATCGATAAAGCCTCGGATAAAGCTAACCTTAAAATAGTTATATCATATCCAATAATACTATAATCCGTTCAAATATAAGAAGGAGCTTTGTAAACGAACAAAATCGTCTGGTTTGCGCACAATAAAGCTGCTATTGGTTAAATAATCATAGCGACTCTCCCTTCGACTGCCAGGATCGTACTCGGTCTGTGGATGGTACTGGATAGAAATGATTCAATTATTTGAGTCAGCAATTTCCACATTAGAACTTTTTTCCTCAGAAACTCGTTCGCAAAATTTCTATTATGATTTGCAACTGTCATAAACGTTTTATATCCGACGTACCCTATTTTTCATTTTGTTTTTATATTATTATCTACTAAATAATTTCTTTTTCGGATGTTCGAGATTGCGGCAAGGTAATTCCTGGAAACACCAGAGTTTTAGAGATTTGGTTCGGAATCTTGCAAGATTTCGACAAAGTAATTCCGGGAAACACCAGATTTAAGTCCTTTTCCCTAATGGGTGAAAGCCATCTTGATTTGCATAAATATCGAAGTTTTCAATTGACAAGACTTTAAAAAGATCTCTGTTTAAATTTATGATGGTCATTTACTTGTAATATCCGAAATACATTCAGTTTCATAGTTTCGGTCCATAATTTTATATTATTTTGTACGAAACTCTTTGTCGGCTGCTCAAGATTCCGACAAGGTAATTCCGGGAAACACCAAGTTTGGGTTTTTTCCCTTTATGGATTGAAGCCATCTTGATTCGCATGAATATCGAAGTTTTCAATTGACAAGACCAGTTAAAATACCTAGAGCTACTGTGAAGGTCTAGCTGTTCAAAATGTTTATAGATTTTGTTGTGAAAAGTGTATTGTGTTGGAAAATCTTTTGACAAAGTGTATAGTGTTTATAGAACAATGTCGAATTCGGAAACGGATACTCCCTCTGAGGGTGATATGTGGGGACCACCACGAAAAAAAAGGTCGCATTTCTCTGGTGAAGAGAAGGAGATAATTTTGAATATTTTTCGAAAAGAATTGGAAGAACATCCTGATTTATCGAAAAGAGACTAAGTAGGAATTGTTTCAAAATCCTCAGGTTTGACTGATTCAGCTGTATTCAGAATTCTCAGAGAATATGAAGAGTATAAAACATTGACGACACCTAAGAGGAGAGCCCAGTCGATAAAATAAACGATCCGGTTGACGATTTCGATATGAACCTTATCAGAAGAATTGTCTACGGTTTTTTTTCGGAATGAAATCCCAACGATTTCTAAACTCTAGAAATCGAGTATGATGACGACAGTTTGCCAAATTCCAAAGGAAGAACATTCTATAAATTATTGGAAAAAATGGAATTGAAGTTCAGTTTAAACTGAACGATTGTGTGAAATCTCCTCGATTCGACTCTGAACGGAAAGAAACTTTACGAAGGCCCTCCTACCGAAGCGCGAAACATGTTATTATTGCTCCTTCTTAGATTTGAACAAGGTGTAGGTACGAACCGTGTAACTAGCGACTGTTATAAGAGTCTGACATAAAAACAAATTCATTGGATGTAATTGGATGGCGTTACGAAATTTTTTTACTGAGCAAAGCCCAAATATTGTTCTGTTTTCTACCTATCCTAGAGACGGGGTCACATTTTTTTGAAAGACCCTGAATATACATATTGAGGGTGTTCATACATTGGAAAAGAAAGGACCGCAAACGTCTCGTTTTCGAAAATTATGAACATATGGGTGGATTGGACGGGGTGAACATACCCATACGTAAATACATAGTTTAGATTTATTTTTATTCTAACAAAATTTTTATCTTACAATGATTTTCCTGAGGATTTTGAGACAATCGAAAATTTTTCCTCAGAATCAGTAGCAGCTACTACAAAATTGCATGAGTCCATAAAGTTTGGTATAACAACAAAGCGTCCTTTCACAATTTTACGAACTCACAGTGGCTCACCAAATGTTCTGGTAAAAAACAGGGGTCAGATTGGATTCATATTTTCATCACCGAAACGTCAATGAGTGTCGACAAAAGAATCGAAATACCTGACAAATATTTCATTTATTATAGTGGACAGTGTTCCTAAATCTCCAATTTATGAACTGTATAAATATGTGTTTCAAGCCAATGTATGAAATCGCATCACAGAATTATTCGTTGGAGACTTTTTAATATTAATGGCATTCACGTCTCCAGAAAGCATGGAGAAAATAAAAACCTTTCGACTGCAATAAATGAATAATAAACACGCAACCTTCGTTTTTTTACAAATCTTTTCTTCAATTCGATAAAAATTCTATTTTCAGAATGAATTCTCCAATTCACCATAACAAACACGGATTCTTTATCAAGAAATAAAGAATGCCATTGTTTCTCCCGTGTCCTGAATGCATCCAGTCCACAATCTGGATCAAAATCACGGAGCTCTATCGATTCGGAGCTATTACTCATGTTTAAAGTTCCTCTTATTTTTCAGGTCATGTTGGCAGAAAGAAAAGGAACCGACGAGTTGTATGCAATCAAAATCCTGAAGAAGGATATTATAATTCAGGACGACGATGTTGAATGCACTATGGTTGAAAAGAGGGTCTTGGCTTTATCCTCAAAACCGCCGTTTTTGGTTCAACTTCATTCGTGTTTTCAAACAATGGTAAATTAATTCTTTTCAATTCAGTAGGTATTTAAACAGTTTCTCATAGAATTTACTTAGGTGTCCAGTTAGGTGAATGGTAATATTTGAAAAGAAAATGTCAAATCAATCTCCATTTTCCAAGAATCCTGAATTGATTAAATTCTGGTTATGATGTAGTTTAATTGGTACTCAAAGAAATTATTACTTTATTTCATTAGAAGTTCCAGTTTGCAACTTCCATCAATAAATACCCTTTCACAATTTCTAATTGATACGTTATTGATATAATTAAGGGAGAAGAAGATATCCAGAAAGAACTTTCATACAGGATGTCCCAAAAAGTACTGAAGTCAGAGAAAAAAATTTCAACTCATATACAGGCTGTTTCACCATGAACTAGACGAACATAGTAGAAGTGTATATGAGATCGGGAAAAACATTTTTGCCTCACGATATAGGTATAGCCGTTTTTCGAAGCATAAGCTAGATACAGGGTGTTTAAGGTAATCATCATTTCGATAAAGCTTATATTACGTGAAGGCTTACAAACTGAAAATAGAGTGTCCCCTTCAAAAACATTAACTCTACTTCAAAGCATTTTAATGGTAGCTGTTCCTCTGATCAGATAAAAGTACCATATGTCCTATCAAAAATACTGATAAAAACTCTTTTTGAATTTTTGTGATGTCTCATAAAGCAATCAAGATGCGAAACACGGATTCTCGAAATCTTATAATTAAAAAAAAAAGAAATAGTGAGTCCTTGAATAAATTGTCTCTAACATGAATCGTTTACGAAATGCTCTCAGTGAGTATCGAATATGGACACAGTGTACACTCCAAAATAAGTTCCTAGAGTGTTACATCAAGTATATAATAGGTGCCAATCAGATTTTCTCGCAAATTTTCATTATCCTAGCAGCGATGGTGGCGAGGAATAAAAAATTCTGGAGTGAACGCAATGTTTTTTCAGGATCGACTGTATTTTGTGATGGAGTACGTTAATGGTGGTGATCTCATGTTTCAAATTCAACAATGTGGAAAATTCAAGGAGCCTGTAGCAGTGTGAGTATTGAAATCTTATGTTTAGACATACACTGCGCAAAAAAATCAACGCACATTATGGAAATCTCAAATTTATTCTACAACTAAAGGTGTTCTCAATGATAATTATTTTTATCAGAATTATGCATGCATATGTTATCCACTTTCAACGTTTTTCTTCAATACAGATGTTTTCTCCAAGCAGGAATAAAAAAAGATGATATTATCACATTTTGAATGTATTGGCTCCATTCGAAAATCAGTTGTTCTCGATCAATTCTAGTGATCAATAGTTTTTCTTTCGTTTGATTTTCTACACTCGATCGCTATGCAACGCGAAACACGCAATTCGACCCAAGAGGAATGTGCCCAAGCGGTAGTTTTGCGAGAAGAAGGGTGGACATACACAAGAATTGCAGAAATGTTTGGAGTTTCCCATACAAGTGTGTCCAGACTGTTGCAGCGATTCAGGGAGTTAGGTATGAATGTCCGAAGACCAGGACAGGGTAGACCACGGGTAACAATTGCCATTCAAGAACGTTACTTGAGAGTTTCTCCGTTGAGACAACGGTTTGCAATCGCTCGCCTCCTTCAAAATCAGCTTGAGCAAACTCATGAGGTGCAAATTAGCACTCAGACAATAAGAAATCGCCTCAGAGAATATGATTTAAGGCCTCGTGTCGCAGCAAGAGGCCCAGCTCTTACCCCAGCCCATCGAAGGGCGCGTTTGGATTCTGCGAGAGAGCATATCCATTGGGAAGAGGCCGATTGGGAAAGAGTTCTCTTCACAGATGAGTCTAGATTCTGCCTCTACCATTGTGATCGACGTTCCCTTGTATACAGACGTCCACATGAAAGATATGCTCAGTGCAATTTCCTGAATACTATACTGGTTTCGGAGGAGGATCGATTATGGTATGGGGTGGAATATCTTTGACTGCTCGCACAGACCTAGTGGTCGTTGATAATTGAGCTATGAATGCTGATAAGTATATAAGGAACATTCTTGAAGAGCATGTAGTGTAATACCAAGTATTAAATCACTTATCAGCATTTCAGTATTTTGAAAATTGTTCATTTCTCTTCTTTCACATAAGATTCGGTGAAATCCTGAATTTTTCTTCCATTTAATGTATCTTGTTTCGATCAAAACCTTCCCGAGAGAACATAAAAAATAAGTTATAAAGTCAATGTAGAGTTAACTTTCATTAAAATTGAGATTTTCAGAATGTGCGTTAATTTTTTTGCGCAGTGTATTTTTCAAATAAAGTACCATTTTCAATTTTTTTCATGAAACCTCAGGTCTACTGATATGATTTGATATTGGTTAAATTAAGGGGTATCAACAATATCAATCGACATATCTAGCACAAATTATTAATTGAATATCAATTGAATGTAGGTATTGTTTGAATATGTCCAACTTCATACTTGTGTTTCATCCTTCTTTTATGTTATCTTATTCCAGGTTCTATTCTGCGGAGATTGCGATCGGCCTGTTTTTCCTTCACAGTCGGGGAATCGTCTACAGAGATTTGAAATTGGATAACGTCTTGCTGGATCAGGATGGTCACATAAAGATAGCAGATTTCGGTATGTGCAAAGAAGGGATACTTGGTGATAAGACTACTAAAACCTTCTGTGGAACTCCGGATTACATCGCACCGGAGGTGAGTGAAGTATATAGAGTGTAACAGCCAAATGGAATAAATTCGATAACGAATAAATGAGGGCGTGTTGGGAAAAACGCTCGGACACTTCGATTTGTAATTTTGAATGCGCATATTTTTCAAGAAAATAATATTATGTAGGGTGTTCCATGTGACCGTGGCCAATACCAACTTTCTTATTTCAAATGCAATCCCCTGTATATTATTCATTTTTTGGATTCTTCAGAGAATTCTTGATACAATTAATGCACAATGTCCTATACCTATCATTAACTATTTCGGAATTATTAAGTGTTTTCATATTTATTGCAAAAATCAACGTTTTGAATAAAAATTATTTTATTTCACAAATTCGGTACATTTACACTTAAAACCTAATAAGTAATACTGATTATTTTTAAAGAATTAAAAGAAAAACAAAAAAACATAAATGTCAAGGTAGGAAATGTTCAAAATGCAAATAGACAACGTGTTACTAAGGCTATGAGAATAAACAGATCTGTTTTTGTTTTTTTTTTAGTTTCTTCTTAGAAATGATTTTTGCTTACTTTCTTCATATCAAGAGGTAAATGGGAAATAAGTATTGAGTGTAATGTATCGAATTTGTGAAATAAAATATTTTCATTTAAAATGTTAATTTTTGTAAAAAATCTGAAAACACTTAATATTTCCGAAAAAGTTGAAGATAGGTATAGGACATTGTACATGAATTATGTCTTGAATATTCTGAAGAATCCAAAAAATAAATAATATACAGGGGGTTGCATTTGGAATAGGAAAGTTGGTATTGGCCACGGTCGCATGGAACACCCTTTATAATTTAATTTTCTTGAAAAATATGCGCATTTAAAATTACAAATCGACGTGCCCGAGCGTTTTTCCTAACACCCCTTCATTTATTCGTTATCGAATTTATTCCATTTGGCTGTTACACTCTGTATGTAATATGTGGAATGTGGCAAATTTCCAGAAGAATGCCAGCCAATGTTTTAAGTGTTGTAAAGCAAATACACACACGGTTTTCAAGAACATTGATTATATTTCGCCCCAAAGGACCCCGCACACTTACTTAGGAAAAGCGGGTCCAGTGAATTTTCCCGATTTTTAGATATTATACAGGGTGTCCTGAAAACAATGGATAAGCCTGCAACTATAGATAGACACTGCCGTGGTCTAACTTATTCCAAATTTTGACCTTAATGAAAATTCCACGGTTTCCGAGATATTCATGATTTTCGTATTTTTAGAAAATTTCCAAGTGCGATTAGTTTTTCTAGTGCCATTTCTACAAATGGAGAGGAATTTGGATATAGTTTTTTTTAATTTCACATGACATAGTTCAGCTATCGGAAACAAAGACTTAAATTCATCAAACTAGTGTAAAAAGTTATAAATTCGTGAATTACGAAGAAAAATTGAAAACTAAATGAAATTTCCTTCAAGTTTGATGAGCTACAGTGTAAAAAAAATGTAGGACGCCCCTGGTAGACATCATCTTAAAAACTTGCTCAGTTATTGCAGATTCCAAAAAGGTATCATAAGCCTAGGCATTCTGTAGTTTTTCATTCTCGTAAGTCGTAACTACTTGATTACCAAATAGTCGAAAAATTTCGAAAAACTGTTTTTGTTGTAATCGTTATTCTGAGCTCTTGTGTTAAAGTCAGGAGGCCATTTTTGTTGGAATCTAGTGGAAAATTACGAAAATTATTTTTATTTTGAAAAAAGCAGTAGCGTATCGTTTCTCTGGTTGAATAGAAATATGGTATTATTTGCATTCAACACCCTGTATCTCGAAAACCTTACCGGACCTAATTGTATTTGACAAAATTTCTTATTTTCTTACATTCTGTACAGTGTTAAAAGGAAAGTATCAACTTAAAAAATACCCTGTGTTGCTACAATAGAGGTATGTGGAATATTCATTACAAATAAAATAAAACGAATTATTTTTTAAGTTGATACTTTCCTTTTAACACTGTACAGAATGTAAGAAAATAAGAAATTTTGTCAAATACAATTAGGTCCGGTAAGGTTTTCGAGATACAGGCTGTTGAATGCAAATAATGCCATATTTCTATTCAACCAGAGAAACGATACGCTGCTTTTTTCAAAATAAAAATAATTTTCGTAATTTTCCACTAGATTCCAACAAAAATGGCGTCCTGACTTTTACACATGAGCTCAGAATAACGATTACAACAAAAACAGTTTTTCGAAATTTTTCGACTATTTGGTAATCAAGTAGTTACGAGAATGAAAAACTACAGAATGCATAGGCTTATGATACCTTTTTGGAATCTGCAATAACTGAGCAAGTTTTTAAGATGATGTCTACCAGGGGCGTCCTACGTTTTTATTACACTGTAGCTCATCAAACTTGAAGGAAATTTCATTTAGTTTTCAATTTTTATTCGTAATTCACGAGTTTCTAACTTTTTACACTAGTTTGATGAATTTTAGTCTTTGTTTCCGATAGCTGAACTATCTCATGTGAAATTAAAAAAAACCATATCGAAATACCTCCCATTTGTAGAAATGGCACTAGAAAAACTAATCGCGTTTGGAAATTTTCTAAAAATACGAAAACCATGAATATCTCGGAAACCGTGGAATTTTCATTAAGGTCAAAATTTGGAATAAGTTAGACCACAACAGTGTCTATCTATAGTTGCAGGCTTATCCATTGTTTTCAGGACACCCTGTATTTATATCAACCTTAAGAACAATATATCAGATTGTCACGAAGGTCTTACATCCGGTTTGTTCTATAGGGCGTTCCAAAATTGCCGCTACGGAAAAATGAATCTTTAAATTTTGATGATAATTCTTCTAATTTTCAGAATTTCATCATGCCTTGGGTTCTGAATAACAAGATATCACAGATATCCAAACACCGCCCACCACGTTAAGTTTCGTTATACAGGCTGTTCCATGAAGCTGTATAAGTACCTTAATGTAACTTTGTTAGTGACTTTGGGACCACCCTGAGTTTTTCAAAATATGATACCATGATGTATTTCCACCTCTGTAGAAAGTTTCATTAATGTACAAAAAACAGTTGCAAAATTATTCAGGTTTGAATTCGGATTTCATACAATTTTTCTTTAAAACTTATCTGTAGTTGAGATTGCTGTCAAGAAATATATAGGTTTCCATCCAGTATAATTATTTTGATAGGTATTGACGGTCGTCCAAAGGTGTTTTCATTCCGGAATGCACAGGATGGACATAATTCAGTGTCACTAATCTCCTCATTTCACTCATCTCAAAATCTGTTTATATAGAAAAACAGTATATCATTCCAGGTTGTTGTATCTTTGAGCACTCTAAGGATGCATATTTTAAATATTATAACTTAAAAGTATGTCGACTCGTGTATAAATAATTAAAAGATTTTGTCGCCAAATCATTCAGGTTTCAGTTCAATATACACCATTACTTGAAATAATAACAAACAATCAACAATTTAAATAAAAATGTATTAGCACAAAATATGAAATCTATCAATTCCAATCTTAAAATAGGGTTATTAACACGACTGATTAAACAATTGAAAGATTTAACAGTTGAAAGATTTTAGCTTTATATTTGTTACACCACTATGTAATCTAGGACAGTTTATTTACTGAAAAAAGTGGAAAATGGAATAATCACTCCTGCATTCAAGATAGAATTCAAGAGTTGAGTTCTGGCTCCAGTAATGGTGTATATTGAACTAAAACCTGAATAATTTGGCAACAATCTTTTAATTATTTATACACGAGTGAAATTTTTCACAAAGGTCGACATACTTTTATGGTATAATATTCAAAAAAATATGCATCCTTAGAGTGCTCAAAGATACAACAACCTGGAATGATGGATCTATATAAACAGATTTTGAGATAGTGAAATGAGGAGATTAGTGACACCGAATTATGTCCATCCTGTACATTTCTGAATAAAAACACCTTTTTTTTGGAACGACCTATAGAACAAACCGGATGTAAGACCTTCGTGAAAATCTGATATATTGTTCTTGAGGTTGATATCAATATAATATGTGAAAATGGGGAAAATTCACTGGACCCGCTTTTCCTAAGTACGTGCGGGGTCCTTTAATATGTACCTAATTTCGTAAGAATTCACAGTTTGATTAGGAAAACTCAAAATTCTTTTTAGGCAGCTTCTTGGAACACTCTCAGTCAAGGGTGTCGATTAGGGGGCACGTTTCTTTTATTTACAAGGAAATAATGTCCCACTTCAATCTACGTTACATACTAAAAATTCCTCCCTTTGGTCGATAAATATAACTTGTCCGCTTCTATTCATGAAAGCCACATCAAATCTAATTCATTATAACATTTCAATGAGGTCTGTGAGGATACTGGTCGCTGAATACATCCTGCTCGGGAACATCGCCCTGTCTTGTCACCTTTCTGTAGCAGAGGCGCCAGAACTGCCTCTATATTTCGTCTGTCTGAGTTTCCTTTCATAGTCAACCGACACGTTTGATGTTCCCGGTTCTGCCTGTACGACCGATTAGTTCTGTTTATAAATTATTATCGATTGAAACAGAAGGCTCCTCCAATGGGATCATGTAAGGAGCACAATTAGGTCATTAGCTCTTAGTTGTTGTGCTGAGCTACAGACAACTTGATGAGTAATTTGTCGATAGCACTAGATGTTTCGGGTCTTTGATCTCCCTCCGGAGCTCACTGAGATTTATTTAATTATTAATTGAAGCTTAGAGCGAAAGACTGTGCTGTTATAGAATTGAAAGGAATCTGATCATAAGCTCAAACTTAGTTATGAGGTAGTTTTTGATGCATAATTGATGCACAGAAAGCTTCTTGCTTCGAGTAGGTACCCACTGAGTGAATATTCCGTAAAGGTACTCAGCGAAGAATGACTCAATTATAAGTTGCAAATTACATCAGGAAGCTTTTTCATAAGGCTCATATAAAAGTCAAACGATGTGTGGTGTTGAGAACAGATAACTTGCATAGAGAACCAATTTTCATTTTCACAAACTTATTCGTTCTATTGCCTCAACTTTATCGCGAATACCCTGTCATTAGCCATGAAACATAATTGACTGGAAGCTATGGAAAGACCCACTCAAATATTCGGTGTGTAAAATTCTATTCTAGCTAGCAAAAAACAGATGTGATCATTCTGTTACGAATAATTGGAAAAAAGGACAATAAGTGAAAGGATGATCAAACCATGGTTCCAATTTTTGACGGTTTTCGTTTGTGATTAGAACTAGTCACCTACCTTAATTTGTAGAATTGTTGACATAAGGTCATATTATAATTTCATTTCTTTTTAACCATATCGAAATGATTTTTCGTCCGATTCAGTGTTAATTGTAATCTATATCTTTTTTCTTGATCATGAGCATTATTAATATAGGGCTCCTGGTCCAGTGGTTAGGACATTGAACTCGCACCCGGCAAGTCCGAGTTCAATCCCGAGCTAGGAAAGAAATTTTCTAGTTTCGGTAGGGGCCTCCATTCACTGTTGGGTTAAAATTAACAGTGCTGTGCCTAAGGTGGCGTAAGGACACAGTAACAAAGCCTACACAGAACACAACTGATTCTCCTAACTCGCACAAGCTACAAGCTTCTGAGGGGTCTCCTCGGGAGACCTAGGAGTAATCAGTATAAACATAAACATAAACATATTGTTATAGCGTGGTTCTGGTTCTACTCGAGTTGCAGCTTTTTTCTCAAGAACTAATTCTTAAGAAGTGAAATCATATTACAATGGGTCAATAGCTTTTTTATTACAAAAGTGCTAAATTTCACCCCATTGCTTGAAATTAACTTGAAAATATTGATCTTATTACTGTGAGGTTCAATAATGAAAGGAAATAACAATTTCAAGATATCGTTTAATCAAATTTAATATTACAAAGTTGTTAAAAGAGACAGATTTTGTTACCAAATCAGCGGTTTTTAAAGCCAGATTTCAGTGTCAGCCAGGACTCTAAAATAGCCCAATGAAGATCCGGTGAAGAATTTTGTTAAATGATGGGAGCAATTCCTGACTTGATGAAGATAAACTATTGAAGTATGAAATCCGAACCGATGAGCTAATATATGAAAAATTATTATCAAATTGATACAACAAGAATGGTAAAATATGAACAGATCATTGAACATAGTGAATGAGTCTATCGGAGATGATCGAAAGTCAAAAAAATTGCAACAATTAGATTGATAAATATCTAAATAGGAATACATCCATGATTTCTGTAAATCGTATTTTGTATTTTTTTCCCGGTATTGAACCAATATTATTTCGTATGCCTTATATCGAAAATGAATTTGACTGGTCTGCCTCATCATCGCTCGAATTATGTTTGTGCCGAAAAATTGGAAGAATGTTATTTGTAGCATATGAAACTGAACTGAAGCTTACCTTTGATAGCAATTTTATCGTTCAAGGATTTAAATGTCCAAACACAAACAGAAATAGTTCAATTCACCAACACTTCTTAGTTTTTCACATTTTTTGAATCTTACATGAAACTCGCCTGTCACTATCAACACTCAACACTTCGAATCTTGTGGAAGCAATGTGAGAAAAAAATATGCAGACCTGAAAACTTCTGCATAACTATTTTTCACTTCACACCCCTAAACGAATCAACCTGGTCGGCCGTTCTGTAGCACATTCCTGGATTTTAGAGGAAATGCCGACAAATTTATTGAATGATGTAATGAAGGAATTTATTGCAGACAAACAAGATAATTAGGGACAGTACGCTGAATCTCGAAGGGTGCGTTTTTTTCAACATCTGAGTTTGGCTATAAGGCTTTTGTTATTTTCAATTGCGTTTCATGTTATTGTAATAATTCACAAGTTGCCACTGAGCTTCTTATAAAATATAGAAGATACCTACAGCATGACTATTTTTTTTCACACTTACAGAATTAATTTTCATGCTAGAAAAAAAATAGTTCGTTCGCCGGGGGCCCCTATATGGACCTCGGGGCCCTACGCTGCAGTGTAATAAGCGTACCGGTTAATCCGCTACTAACCTTTGATATGCAATGACCGTACATGTACGTTGCCCATATTCATAAATTCACTGCTTACTTCGTATTTATACGTACTAGGATTTCATTGCAGCTTAATTCCAAAATTTCTAAGAACGACATTTTTTTTGGAACCTGAAGCGCTGTAATCGTTTATTTACGGTTCCGACCTCAGCAGTGAAAGGGTCGAGAAAAAAAGCTCTTGACTCATCGTAATAGAAATTTATTTCGTATTTTTGCTGGAAATGCATTGTGTGCATTCTGATGACAATGTTTTTTTACACCACGCTAGATAAGACATGAGCAGAAAATGAAATTTCAGTAATATTTTCGTTTAAAAATATGTATGCACCCCAAAAATCATAATTCGTTCGATAGAGCATCTATCCAGGAAATGGATCCAAAAACACATGGGAAAAATTCCTTCATTTGGAGTGGCAAAGGGTACAATTTTGCTTATTTTTGAAAATGTCGAATATCTGAACATAAAACATTTTTTCTGCACCGCTACAAAGTTCTCTTTCCGTAGATACCATATTATCATTACGCCGCACCCTGTGAACATATTTCGAAAGGATATTGGGTTTTCCTGAAAAGAAAACACGAATGAATTCAACATCCCCAACTTTTGACGGACAGTTTAATTGATCCATTAGAATTTCTCAGCACCAAACTCCTTCCATTTTATTAGCCCCTATTTAACTTGTTGGATGGATGTTTCGTAAGCATTGGGTATAAGGTCTCTCTTTGATCTGAATTCTGCTTTACTTGTACTTTCAAATGAATGAAAGCAAAGTTCGAAATTCACAGAATAATTATGCAACAGGATATTAATTAAACTTGTCTTTCATGCGAACTCCATTCCAAAAAAACAACATTGAAATGTTTTCCTTCGACGTTATTTCTTTTTGCTTACAAATGAAACACTAAACTTTCCACTCCCTTTGATCTTCATCGTGAAATAATATGAACTTTTCACCTCATCCATTCCCAATTTATCAAATAGACTGAATTTAAATGTAATTATCGCTTACATAATTTGAAATAGAACCGAACCTTCTACTTTGCACATTCTTCCGTACATCTCAAGAATTGAGCCAAACCAAAATGCATTGATTGTACAGGGTGGGACGCGAGAAATTGACATTATTGAAATAAGCATAACTTCCATTTTCCATGAATAATTTCATTAAATTGAGACATATCTAAAGCCATAGATGCATAGAATACCTGGTGTTGGAACTGATTAGATTTTGTTTAAGACTTTCTTGTCGATTGATCATGTGATACTTTGTGCGGCTTTTCATTTCTCCCGAAAGAGGTCGCGCTATTATTCCATAAAGATTTATGACATTCGAAATTGTTTTGAAGTTTTGATCAGAGACAACTGTCATTGTGTCATTTCTCTAAAAACATAACATAACCAATATCATACTGATCATCGCGCCACGACCGATGAATATTGCGGATTATTCCGGAAGTAGCACAAAATTTCAATTGTTTTGATCTACAAATTTTGTTCACGATTTTTACTTAGGAGTCGTTTCACCAGGTATTTCTATGCATCTATCTAAAGCCAAATACATTGGTTACTTGTGAAAATTTATATCTGTCAAATGTTGTTCATTTTCATCGATACGTTGAAGTTGTTCGAGACTCTCCCCAAGAACTGTCTGACTTTTTCAACAACCTTCTGACAGCTTACGTTCTTCAATTTTCCCAATGTCCGAGGTTCGAACTCGTACTTTGGAGGTCACAGGACATTGCCTAATTTTGAAATAATGCGGCCAGAGAATTCGAAAAATTCTAAGAGCTGAAAACAGTAATGCTCTCCAGCTCATGAAAATTTATATAAAGCGATTAATTCTGGTTATTTCATGATATTCAAACTTTTTCAGATAATTTTGTACCAACCGTACGGTAAATCTGTGGACTGGTGGGCATATGGAGTGCTGTTGTACGAAATGTTAGTAGGTCAGCCTCCCTTCGATGGGGAAGATGAAGAGGAGCTTTTCGCAGCGATCACAGATCATAATGTCAGCTATCCAAAGAGTTTGTCCAAGGAAGCCAAAGATGTTTGCAAAGGAGTAAGTTTTAGTTCAGTAAATTATTCATAACGGATCAATGCACCGAAGTACCTATTCTTGGCAATGTAAGACAAATTTCGATCTATTGTAGATCGTCATCAGAGTTCGGAGTTTCGGACATTCCTATCCATACATTGTTCGGGAACAAATTCAACAACGGATTCCTAGAATTTCGTTCATATGAGGTTTCACCAGCAAATTTTCGTTTCGAAGTTAATGCATAGTGATGAAAAAAGTAGTTATTGCGGCTGTTCGGAGAATCACGGGCTTGATCGGAGAATCAACTCGATTAGTCAGTTTAAAATTGACATTTGATTGGCAATCAACTGATTTCAGAATTGACACAGCTTTGTGAAACTCACCGTTGTGTAATAACTTTTCAACGCTGAAATATAATGGAATGATATTCCAATAGCGGATCATTTTGATGGTTATTTTAAAAAAGAAAATGTAGTATGACACGATAAAAAAAAATCTCAAATTGAATTTTGTTTCTTTACCTTCTCTTCATCTCTAGTCAAAATATTACCTCTGGTGAACACCATTTTCTCCATTTCGTCCATAGAAAGATGACGAAACAGACAGAGAAAACGCAGCAGAGTGAATTCGTTTGAAACATTTTTTGAAAAAGGTTGAAAAATGTCATATATTTTCATCTCACAATATCCATTTTTCTTTCTGGAAATATTATCGATATGTTTCATTTTCGAAGGTGTTTAGACTGTGATAGTAATAATTTTCTTCATTTAAATTTATATACAGGGTCTTTCACGAGGAACCTCACCCATATTTATACGGGAAACTACTGAACGTATTCTCATGAAATTCAGCACTTATAAGTATTTCACGATGCTGATAAAATCTAAAATATTTTCAAGGCATGAGCACCTCCGGTTTTTCCGGAAATGACGTCAACTTCCGTTCTTCAAATTAGAACACCATTTTTTATTGCAGAAATAGATTCCTTAGAAAATTTCAAGTTATTTCGATGTAACATATTTCAGTTCTGGTTGGAAAATTCTCTCTGAGCGGGAAAATTCGAAAAAAAAAATCGAAAATAGAGCTCCGCTGAAACAAGAATAACTTCGAGGTTTTTGGATGAAAAATTTTCATTTTTGGGATTTTTCAAGATGTAAGATTGATGTATCCACTTTAAAAATCGAAATCGCGATTCATGACACAGGGGGTGAAAAAATCGCTTTCAAAGTTAGGGATGAAAAAATCGTGAAAAATCAATTTTTTCAAATTAGAACCCAATTTTTTTATGGCAGATATTGAATCTACGTTAAAAAATAATGTGAGTGTATGCATCACACCCTTGCCCTAAAATGGATATTTTCCGAGTTAATATCCACTTTAGGGCAAGGGTGTGATGCATACACTCACATTATTTTTTAACGTAGATTCAATATCTGCCATAAAAAATTGGGTTCTAATTTGAAAAAATTGATTTTTCACGATTTTTTCATCCCTAACTTTGAAAGCGATTTTTTCACCCCCTGTGTCATGAATCGCGATTTCGATTTTTAAAGTGGATACATCAATCTTACATCTTGAAAAATCCCAAAAATGAAAATTTTTCATCCAAAAACCTCGAAGTTATTCTTGTTTCAGCGGAGCTCTATTTTCGATTTTTTTTTTCGAATTTTCCCGCTCAGAGAGAATTTTCCAACCAGAACTGAAAAATGTTACATCGAAATAACTTGAAATTTTCTAAGGAATCTATTTCTGCAATAAAAAATGGTGTTCTAATTTGAAGAACGGAAGTTGACGTCATTTCCGGAAAAACCGGAGGTGCTCATGCCTTGAAAATATTTTAGATTTCATCAGTATCGTGAAATACTTATAAGTGCTGAATTTCATGAAAATACGTTCAGTAGTTTCCCGTATAAATATGGGTGAGGTTCCTCGTGAAAGACCCTGTATGTAATAGTGATCTGCGGCAATCAGTTCAGATCGAAATTTTGGAGTTTGATTTCGGAATTGTGATAGATTTAATTTAATTCCAACAATCCGAAAGAGCGTTCCCCTCTGGAGTGTAATTTGTACAAAAAATTGAGAATTGACAGATGAAAGAAAATTTACTTTGGATCTAGTTTTCTCATTCATTTCTTTCTGAAACTTTCATTTTGTTGCCGTTCTTTACTATGAAGACCCAATTTGGAAGACAGAAATTAACTATTAATTATTAGAGAAAAAACAGAAAACACAACTGCGAAAACATTCAACTAAAAAGAATAAACAACTATACTGGATCAATCTGGCCGATGGTTACGACACCGATTCTCCATTCAAAAAGTGCCTTTCATTTTTCCAAGTTCACTCCCTCAATTTTTCACCTAAGAGCTTGATTTTTTTTCAAATTGAAGTTGAAGGATGTCTTGACGGCACTCCAATTTCTTCTCTTTGAAAAAATTATTTTTTCGCATGAAAAAATCGGGTTGAATTTGAGATTCTATGAAAATTTACTTCATAATCGTTTTTCGGCGGTTGTTGATCAATTTTTTTTAGAGAATTCATTGAAGTGCCCAAATCAATTATCTATATTTGAAAAAAAATTACATTTGGATAAGGGAGTAAGGGGAGGTGGTACACGTCCGAGCTCGCGAGCTCCCTTCAAAAATTGGGCTTTTTATTTCCATGATATCACAGTTCGTATGCGGCGTAGACCAACAATTTTTTTTTTAAATTGAAGCCCTATCATTTCTCTAGAATGTGTATTACTTGCTTTTCTGTTTTTCTTCGTATTTTAGGAAAAAAAACCTGGTGAGCTGTAATTTCATGAAAATCTGGACAAACGATTTCATTTCCATATGTCCGTTAATTTTCGGGATAAATGTATGAAATTTTCAGTATACATGTGGGATAATATTTTACAGAATATTTATTATTCGCTTTTCCATTTTTCTGCGTGAAGAAGGAAAAAACCTGGTTGAAAATATGACCAATAAAATTCCCACTTTATAATTCATTTAAAAATTGAGGCGGCAATAAACAAAAAAAAACTGATCAATACTGAAAATTTCATACATTTATCCCGAGAATTGACAGAGATATCATGGAAATAGAATCGTTTGTCCAGATTTTCATGAAATCATAGCTCACCAGGTTTTTTTCCTAATATACGAAGAAAAACAGAAAAGCGAGTAATAAACATTCTAGAGAAATAAAAAGCCCAATTTTTGAAGGGAGCTCGCGAGCTTGGACGTGTACCACTTCCCCTTAAATAATGCAAAAAATGATGGAAATACTGAAAAAACTTCCAGAAAGTGTGAAATCGCAGAGAAATCAAGCGTTTAAGTTGAAAATTGGGGACGTGAACTCGTGAAAATGAAAGGCATTTTTTGAATGGAGAAACGCGGCCGTCGGCCAGAGTATAACGTCCCCTTCAATTGGCATCGAGCTCTTGTGTTGAGGTTATGTCTAGGCCTACTTAGAAGATTTTAGAAATCATACGGGAATACCTTTCATATAAAAGGAATCAAGCTTAAAGATTTTCGATAAATTTATCAGATCAATCCACGCATGGAGAAGATAGGGTAATAATAATAATAATAATAATCTTTATTGGTCCCTTCAGACATTGAAAATTTAATAATCCCATAGTACCATTGTAGGTTGCGCCTCTGAACAAAATTTGAAGATTTTAACAGTAATATTTTTCATTAAATACGATTGAACTTCACTTATTTTGTCGATACGATCTAGAAATCATGGCAGACATATTTGCAATACCTCCTATATGAGAAATAAAAAGAATCTATTCACATTTTCACAAATGTTTAATCCCCCCACAGTACCTATAGTGCCTCAGTGTTTCAAGAATTCACTCTGGTTGCTCTTGCTTTATATGAATAAAATATTGAAATCCTGTGCTGTTTCGTCTATATATATATCTTGAAAGATTTAATAGAAACTTCGGACCATACATCTCAGATGGTGCTCTTGAATTATTCATAATTCGTCAATGTTTTATTTCAGTTTCTCACGAAGAATCCCAATAAGAGGCTGGGATGTGGAAATAGGGGAGAAGAAGATGTGAGGAGCCACGCATTCTTCAGGCGGATCGATTGGGAAAAAATAGAGAATAGGGAAGTCCAGCCGCCGTTCAAGCCAAAAATCGTAAGTGAAAAATTTCCATTTCCCGAGAAGGCCGTCATGTTTTTTGAAATTAAATAAAATGCAGGATATTTCAGACGTAAAAGCGAAACAACCAATCTCAAATTACAGGAAAAAATTCTATCCTCACACATCTAACTCAATTCGAAAATTCTTCCAGAAACACCGTAAGGACGTAAGCAACTTCGATAAGCAATTCACCTCAGAGAAAACAGATCTCACGCCAACGGATAAGCTCTTCATGATGAACCTCGATCAGACGGAGTTCATGGGCTTCTCCTTCCTCAATCCAGAGTTTGTTCAACACGTGTAAATGCCAAAGAACGGGATCAAGTCGCCGTTGGGTGGATATGGCCCGTTTCTGCAACCATAGCACCTGATCAGAGGGAGCGACAGGAAAGCAATCTTGAAAGACGGAAAGTGAGATAAACCAGGGTGAGAGGCAATTCTGAAAAGTTGTGATAGTTGCGGAGGCAGGCCTCACGGCTACTCGCTTTCAGTCAGATGTTCGATCTAGTCGTAGATTTAAGACGGTTTGAGCTCTTCGATATTCGATAGTGCATACTTATTGTAGATTCTTGCGAGAGAAAGATCAAATTCTTGAGAAACGTCCTTTTTTCAACCACAATTGAATCAGAAGAAATGATAAGGGTAGATATGTCCGATAAACTCAAAAAAATCATAGTGAAAAAACTGCAATTAGACCTTTCATGATAATGAGCAGAAAATTGATCAGAAGTTAGAATGTTTAATCAGGAAGCCTGGCATTCTTATGATCTTATAGGAGGAACCTCTACGTCCTTTGTTAGCAGCTGATGACAGTGTTTCATCGAGATTGTCAATGACTTTTGTGAAAAAACTTAATTCCACCACCTTCAAAGCCTGAACACTCATCCAGTCGAAAGGATCCTCTGAAGTCGTTCCTCTGGTCTAGACCAAACCTAACATCTTCTATTAACAGTCATTGGAACTTTTCTTAATTGTCTGCTGCGAGAAAAACTTGTACCCGAAATTATTAAAATTTTTCATGGATAAGGGTCAAACTGTCTCATCCTCAACACGAATGTCAGGAATACTGAATTATTGAAGCCTTGCAAAGATTTTCGAACTTCAACTTGATTTTCTTTATCAAACAATCCAGAATATTGATAAGAATTCTAGATACTGGACGAGTAAGTTCATTCAAAGACAATCGAAAGGCCAAAACGGATACAACTATTCGTATCTAATGTAGGTATTACAAATGACATTGAAGGAATATGAATGTCAAGGCTAACAAGGCTATGAGCAATTATTTTAACTCCTCTAAAAAGCCATTATTCCATTATTGAAATATGAATCATGTCCATTTGGGAATACTCTTCCCAACGGAAAAAATGTGCTTGTTCAAAATTGATTCATTCGGTAAATGAAGATGAAAAACAACTGGTAGGTAGGTACCTACATAATTATGCTGATCGCCAATTCAAAGGAGGAACAATCGAAAAAGAAAAGGCATGAGTATACAGGATATTCCAGTAAAACCTCAGTAACAAAAAGAAGAATCACGAATTATAGCTACTGCTACTCAATTTTGGGAAAACTCTCATGTTTGTCCACAGAAAGCCATTAGCTATAATCAAGAATAACTCTGAATATATAATCAAAGCAATTAAATATTTCATTCATGCGGGGTATTTTTCTATAATTCATATTATTGATGGAATTTCACCAAAATATTCAATTTCAATATCATAATTGATTATAGCATGAGGAATACTAGCAGTTGAAGCAAAGAAGCGAACAAATAGTGAAATACATTTAATAAATTAAATATCTCAATTGAAGTTTGAACTTTTTCTCTACTATTTCTGCTTAAATTCATCAACATCCTAAACATATCAACATATACTCGACCAAATTGAATAAATACTATGGTAATAAAAACATCATTCGATAACCTCATCTATTATATTAACAATGTACCTATGAATCAAGCCGAACTTGTATATGTATATGAAAAATAAAAAAGTATTCTCTCTTTACCTGAGTAGCCGAAGTATTTTTCTATTTAATCAGTCTCTGAATATATATGTCATTTATCTATTTATTGTAATCGAACTTTTTCAGATTAAGATATATGAGTAGGCTAATAAGATGATAGAATCATTCCAATAATCATTGTATTTATTATTGCTGTAGCAATAAGAGCATTCCTCATCCAGACTGACTAAACAGCACTTTGATTCTTTTGTCTGAACTAAGAGGAACTTAGAAATATGTCGGTATATCTCGTTATCTCTTTGTTAATGTGTAATTTCATAACTATCGCCAAGCTGCTTGAGTTCAGTTTCCTGTATTAGAATTCTATTAAATAAGAAGTGTATACTTTATATACCTAGAAATATTTGTTCTTTTGGGATGTCAGTATCATCATGAGTATTAGACCTAGTGAAATTCCCAGTCATTAGGTCAAGCACGAAAAAAAATTCAATTTTTCATTCAGATGTTGACTACCTATTCTTATACGAATTGATTGTAATTGAATTTTGTCCCTTCTTCAATAAGTCATCAAAAACATGAAATAATTTTTGTGCGAAATTCACTGAATGAACTGTAGTGAGTACCTATGTTATATTAATCAATGCAGAAAAATATTTTTATTATTGCTGATTGATGAATGACAAATTCTATCAATCTTTCCACAATAAAAAGGAAACGAACTCATACACCTTTGCGATACAATATTAACCAAGGACATTTAAGTTGATCAAAGTATTCATTCATTGATATGACTTAGCAATTTTCTTGTAGATCTTCCATCGATGTTTAATATATGAATCAAAAATTGTCGATACCATTCATAAGAATTCTCGATTTCAATGTGCTATACTTATACATATGATAACCTACACTTTCCGTTTTCCCTTAATGTTACTAAAGTTTCAAGAATGTTCATTCATTAATTTCGAGGTTCTTATAATTGTGTTGAATTTTGTCCAAATGGAAGTTATTATTATGGACTCAAAACCTTCAAGAATATATTTATCTCATAATTCACTAAATTTTACAGTAATCCAACTACTTTTGAAATTGAATGGTTTTTGTGATAAAATTATAATGAATTTCAATATGCATTAAAGTATTGAAAAACCATATTATTATTTATCTAATTCATCAGATGTTCAACTGCTACCGTTATCTAATGCATAAAAAATATATGAATCAAAATGCTTCTGCATAAAAACCAACTATAATTCAGAGAAATGAAATACCAGAAATACCTATCAGTTCAAACTGAATCATTCAATGTTTGATGAGAACAAAGTGAATTTCTTTTTGAATCCAAAAATTTCGATGAAGACAATAAAAAATGAACCAGATAAACATAACAGAAGAAAATATGAGTGTTCTATCCTGGATAAAATCGACAATTACAAAATAATTGCAGAATCATTGTGAGGCTGAATTTCACTCCCACTATTTATAATGACCCTTTTCATCATCATTAGTCTGTATCCATTTCCAAGGTGCATTTATTTATATAAGAAATAAAAGTTGTATCTGCCATTCATGAATCGCAGTATAGTGAGAAAGTTATGTTATGGTCTTTGACCATATTTGTTCATCCCTAGCATGGAGATTTGCATATCTACTGATTAATAATGATATGCCTCCACGAATTCATCTTAAAATGTATTCATTTATATAGGAATACCTATATGAAATCTGTGTCAAAACTTTTTAAAAATTGTTAAATCAATCATGTCATAACTTTTTATACTATCCGATCTATTGGTTCTATTTTCCTGAATATATATAAAATTGTTGTATTCTTTCTTTACTAATGACGAATAAATTATGTTAAGAATAATGAGTTTCTATTTTACCAGATGTCCAAGTTCCAAGTTGCATGAATAAACGCGCGCAAAAGATCCCGTATTTGGGTGAAGATAGCGTTTTGTGGAGGAAAAAGTATGTAATGATAATTGTTGATATTTTGTAATTTGCTATTATCAAAAATAAGAAAACTTCCATTTTGCACTGCTTTCCTGAAAAAGTTGAGTTTAAAATTTCACGACGAAAACCTTATTTTTCTTTATATCTAATAATTGTTTAGTGACCGTTTCGAATAATTTACTGAAATTTCACACAGGTCACAGGTTTGTTTCCAAAACGAAAACAACTCTGTCATCAACATTTTTCGTTTACCGAATAAGGATTTTTCTGCTAGTTTTCGCTTGAAGTAGATGACAATAATTTTTTGTTGCGGAAACATGAGCATGGTAGGGCAGACTTGAATAAAATATGCCATTTAATTTATAGCAAGGAATATATCTAATTTTATTAGAGATATAGAGATCAAACCTGATTTTTAAGTATTTCTTCAGAGCGATTTAGGAACTATGTGTTAAAGGAATTTATTATAACGGAAAGGAAAATAATAAATTTGAATCTCACAAAGCCAGTAGAAGTGAAGACTTACATTATTGTTCAATTTCTGCCGTCCGTGACGAGCCGCCACTGGGCAAAGGACTCATAATGATCACTTTTTGGATCTGCTGAATGAAATTGTATCAAAAAAAAAGAAAATCCAATGTTGTCCGATATTATTCTCTAAGGACCGGTTTTATAAAGGGCAACCGAGGATTCAACCGTTGCGTCAACAACGAAATACCTCACTATCTGGTAGTTGGCGCACGGTTCAACTGTCGGTTCGCCTTTTATAAAACCGGCCCTTAGGGACGGTATTATAAAGGAGAACCGACGGTTGAATCAAAGAGTAATTCCTACTCTTTGGTTGAACCATGAGTCAACTACCAGATTCAGGCACGTAGCGAGGGGGGGCACGAAAAGGAATATCCTGTATTGTTCAGAGAACATCGTGAGAACCAAGGGCAAGCAGAAAAAACACGAAAGCGATAGGTTTTTAGCATTTTATTGCACTGGTTAACCCAATTAACATGTATAAAAAATTTACAATACATTAAAAAACGAGGAATCGTTTGCATAAGTACACTTTTTACTTAGAAAAGCTTAAAATCAATAATAAAATCACATCTGATATAAATACAATGACAAACCGATTTTACTTCCTTCAAAATTACCACAAGCTACAGCAATTCAATTCTACCACAAAATTAGAATCACACTCATTCTCCACATTGTATAACTAATGGAAGTATAAAATAATTACAGTAATATAATATGTATAATAGGAATTACAGGTAATCATCATACCTTGGTTTATAATTTTCTCAGGTATTATAAAATGAGGGAATGAATAATCAATTATATTCAAGCAAATAATTTCTTTTTTTTTTCCTGGTAGAAATCATGAAGCGCCTTTTCATATGAAGTATAAAATTTCAGTCTGAAAGCATTTCAGCATCAACTCAGTTTGGAATTCAACGATCATTGGAAAAATCTTATCATTAATTACATCTTATGCCTATAAGCATTAATACTAAATACTTGTCGATGGTAAGTGTAAAATTTTAGTGTATAAATTGGTTAGATGGAACCACTTCCAATTGACATTGTTTTCTATCATGAATTTGAATTTTGATGTATAGATAGAAATATGATTTGTGCATTTGGTTTAGAATAAACAATTTCCAGAATTGTTTCAACGAAATATACAACTGACCAACAAATAACAGAATTTCGAATTCACTAATGTAAGATAATATGGCAACGAATAATTTACACCTAATGAACATTCAGACCCTATACATAATATGTATATTGTTCAAATCACAAAAAATCGTTCAGTACACTTTGCTCCCTCTTCCCCACCACCATTCAAATAATTCAATCGCATCTATAAACATTTTCTGGGAACAAAACAGTGATTCTTCCAAACAACAAACTAACTCATTTTTATACCTTCAGAAAAGTTATAACTTATCATTATGTATCATGTTCAACTAAAAAAAACGAAAAATAAAGTCCAAGTGTAAGACAGATATGTAGGTCCGAAATGGATAAGGACAAAATGTCCCTCTGAATGTTTCTATTTGGCACTTAGTCAAGATGTTATTAATTTAATTAGAAGACCCTAAACACTATCAATGGGAATTTGATTCAGAATTCGAATCTTTAGGAATATAATCAAGGGACATGAGGCATGCAAAAAGTGTCATTAACATTTTGGGCTTCACCTCAGCTATGTCCTCGGGTAAGGCGTATACTCTCGCACCTGCTTTTCTCGCCATTGAAATTGCGTATTTTGCATTGGCTAATTTTTCCTGAAACAAATTGTATTCATGAATAGAAATTATACTTCATTGAAGAAATACGCAGGGAAATTGATTTGGGTGCGGAACTAAGTTTCCGCTGTTTGTCAATAGATGGCTTTTCATCAGTAAGTGCTGGTCGATTTGGACATGTCCAAAACGTCATGAACCATGCTAGACATATGAAAAACTAACTGTTTCAACACATAAATGATTCTGCTTTGGCATCATATACATTAGAGGAAAATGTTGATTTTCTTCTCTCATTCGGAGAAAACGTCATCTGAAGCGCATCGAGAGCTGCAAGAAGTTTACGGACATACTGTTCTAAGTGGAACAACATGTCGTGATTTGTTCTGTCGCTTCAAAGACGGTCGATGTCGACGCGTGAAGGTAAGCCAAAAACCTTCGAAGACGCTGAATTGGAGGTATTGCTCGACGAGGATCTTTGCCAAATGCAAGAAGAGCTTTCTTTAGCATAAGGAGTTACCCGCCAAGCCATTATCAAGCGACTCTATGCGTTGGGAATGAGTCAAAAACAGGGAACTTGGGTACTCTATGAATTGAAGCCAAGATGAAACCTATCTGGAAATGCTCTAATAGGACATCCTACCTCACACGCCGTATTCCACAGATACTGCACCGTCATAACTTGTTTCAGTCCACTCATCAGCACTTCCAATCATATGAAGACATAAAAAAAGGCTTGATTCATGGATAGTTGAAGGAAGAATAGCGCGTTCTTTTGAGAGAAAAGAAGAATAGCACCTTAACTACGATTTCCAACTCAACAGGAAAATACGAAATAAAATCGAATTGAAGGATAAGAGATACAACTCACCTCATCGTCAGCTCCAGGCTTCACCAAATCATAGTTTATAGCACCAGGTTTAATAGCATCTATCAAATCTAGCACCACCTTACCATCTGATATCGAACTATCTTGAAAACTTCTAATAGAGGATGTTTTACCAGCAGAAGAAAGTTTTTCGTTGACCCAGGTCACAATTTCTTTTTCAACTATAGGGTTTCCAGTCTCTGCCAACCTTGATAAAACCGACAAGGTGTACGCTCTCATCAGTTGCCAAATAAGTGCAAGAGTCAATGTTACATTTCCTTCGTTGATATCTTGACCACCGATGCCAACAAGAGAGAATTTGATGTCTTTCCCTATATCTACAGCATAGTTGCAGTTCTCTAGTTTTTCAATGAACTTCTTCCTGGGGTTCGTGAATTTACTGTGCACTTTATTCCAGTCAACTTTTCCTGGTTTGATTATGTCATATAGTTGGAATATGATCAAACCGTCAGCCAAGTCGGAATAGAGCCAGTTGATGTGCGGTGATACTCCCATTGAATTTATCCAATTTCTGTAAGCTGTAACAATAGACTTGGGTTAAAACACATCTCAAATCGATCTATATTAATGAATGATGCATACAACTTTAAAGTCATCCTTAATTGATTTGAACAAAATAATTTTGAAATGATAATTTTTTTTCACAAATATTTTATGTAAAGTTGAACCTGATTTAAATGGAAAAAATGATAAAATGGAGAAATAAAGCGAAAGAGCATAATTCACAAAAATCGTAATGTCAACAGAATGATAATTGAAGAGTGTTTAACCAACAGTACTAACTTTTTTCTTCCCTAGTCTCCTCGATTGTTTCACCCTCAAATGCGTTAGAAGTTTGTTCTAAACCAGGGTAGTTGTTGAAAAGATTAGCAACAAAGGCCAAATTCAATTTGTACACTCCGTTAACAACGTCCTGCGGAGTAACGAAAGATCTACACCTCAATTTCTCTGCTTGTTGCAACATTATTTCAGCCCTAGCCAAATAATCCTTCTCCTGAAATCAGAACAACACTTGATACAGTATTTCCCACAAGGTTTTCGCTGTATCATCCATACTATGTAATTATTACATTCTTGCAACTCAGCTTCTGCACATTATTGCATGAGATATTACTACAATAGATGTTATAATTCCGGCCATGAGAGTTCATTTGATAATTTCATAAAATTATGGATAAGTGTAATGAAGATAATTGCAAATTTGCATTAAAGAAGCTCTACCATAACTGGAAGTAGCCTTTGGGTAAGTTTAGGATCATTGTATTGTCAATGATACGCTCAGCAATGCAAGATCTTATATGAACAATGAACTACTTCTGTTGTTCACACTGTTGGTACTTATAGGACACCATTTGGCATAAGGTCATTAATAATCTATTATTATCAAATAATCAAATCAAATTTCGAATATTAGTTTAGTATCTTGGATATTTCTTAGAATAATATGTATATTATTTCATGCAATATGAAACATTTTTTATATTTTCTAGACCCTGTTTTAAGCTTCTCTCATGGTTATAAGATATTCAGGCCATTTGCAATAAAATCGCTCACAGGAACACTTTGAAAAACTCGAAAAAACTTACATGTAACGCCATTGTATCTACTCCACTCTCCATTGGTGCAATTTGTTTCAACAAATATGTATATGCTTCCGAATCCACGATATCCGATTGGAAATTGTTTACCCTCTTCGTGGTGCCTGCCCTTTCAAGGTGATAATTGACCCACCTCAACAAAATGCCTTCTGGAGATAATTTCATCAGGTCCTCTATCTTTTCCTCTTCAGAAAGCAAAGATGTCAGTCCAGGGCAATGTTCAAGGGTGATCTGATTGAATAGTCCAATTCTGATGATCTGCCATAGGAGACCAAGGACAAGGTGAGGGGTACCTTTGGATAAATTGTGGGCGTCTATGTTTATGACATTACAACCTATAGCTTGAGCTGATGAAAGTGCCAGGGTTAAATTCTCCAATTTTGTGTATAGTGTTAGGTTTTTCTTGTTTATGGCTCTTTCGTCTATGGTGTCTGGACAAGAGTGGTTTATAACTTTGCTGTAAGGAAAAAATGAGCGCCATGAGATACTGATTGATACGAATACATGCAAATTTGAATATATTACTCAAAAAAGAATTCCAAATTCTATTTCAAGTAAGAAATTGTGTAAACCTCTGATACATTGCCTCATGAATAGCAAGGCACACACGAAAGGGACATCTGTAAGATCTGATCCGCAGTCCAGATTTGTTACAGATCTGGACTGCGGATCAGATCTTAGAGATTTCCCTTTCGTGTGTGCCTAGCTAATGTGTACTGCTTTCTATAAGGAATTGATAAATATCAGAACCACCTGTGCTTTTGGAAAAATCAAAGAAAATTTCAGTGTTGATCATTTCAAAATCTGGCAGTAGGTAACTTTTATATTTACTAAGGAAAAAGTTCGGCGGCGCTTAGTTCTAATAAACAATTTGGCGCATAGCATAACTTTAATCGAAATACGAAATACATTTTGAAGAATATTTTCACTTTTTTTGTTATTGTGCAAAGGAATAGCATTTAATCCACATGAGTATAAGGGAAAAAACGTAATTTCCACACAAAAAATACGTCCAATGGTGGAAATCAACATTTTTTTACCGCAAATGATCAAAATTCAAGAATTCGGCGACATCTACAAGTGTACAAATGAAATTACTCTTCTGGTAAGAACGAAGAACTATTCTGAATCTAATACAAAATTTCAGGAAGAATATTGAACAAAGAGATGACACAATCTTCAACAACAATTAAAGACACCTGCTTGATCGATATAATATTTGACGTAATTCCATTGTAATGATGCAGATATAAAAATAGTTGTTTTTATTCTTGTGGCAGAATCTGAACGTTGAAGGGCAATGTTGACTGTGAGTATCAATTAATATTCATGAGCGCATCTCGTTATCTGGTTGTATTGTTCTGTTTATTAGATCATGAAAATACTACAAGGTTTGTTTGCATTGATTTCACAGGCTAGTAACTCTGGAGTTTTTTCTCATATAATAATAATAATAATAATAAACTTTATTTGCAGACAATATACAATGAAAAATAAATCACAAAGAAATACAGCCTTCCATAATTTTATCTGCAAAAAGGAGACTTACGGCAGTAAAACTGTTTATATGTAAGCTCCCAAAAAGCCCACTAAGAATACAAAAAAAAAAAAAAATGACTCCAGCACCGAGCATATCATGTAAGTTGGACACATTGAGAAAAGAAAAAAAAAATTATATGCATTATAATAGATATATGTATACATTTAGAGAATTGAAGGAAAGAATTCGGGAAACGAGACCAGCGGAGCTCACGCCTGAACCAACACAGCACGGGTACATAGGATGCCTAAAGTGAACCTGCCAACAAAAGTTGAGTGTACGATTTTCTGAATCTATATAAATTGAAGGATTTCAGGGAAAGAGGCAGACTATTATAAAGAGAGAAAATATTATATGTGAACGATCTAGTAAAAGTGGTTGTAGAATGGGCGGGCGCAGAGATGAGACCACGGTGCCTGAGACTCAAGGTATGAACGTCCGAGCGCAATTTAATTTTGTTGAACAAATATGGTGGAGATTTGTGAAGAATAATCGAGTGGAAAAGAATCATCGAGTGGAGCCTCCTACGTTTCTCCATATCTAGCCAGTTACAGTCTTTGAGCTTGTGAATGACTGGTTCGAACTTCCGGATTCCATATATAAACCTCAGACATGATCTCTGTACTTTTTGAATTTTCTTAGCGTATTCTTTTGTTAAGCATGGACCATAAACCGCGTCGCAAAAGTTGAATTGGCTAAGAACCAGAGACTCCGTCAGCAAAATCTTCAATTTTGTTGTTAGATAATGCCTGTGAGGGTATAATCTTTTCAGGTTTGCATAAGCCCTTTGAATGCACACATTTATATGTTCCTTGAATCTTAATTCCGAGTCCATCAAAAGTCCCAAGTTTCTCGCACAGCTGACGCAAGATAGCTTAACACCATCCAGCACAACATTCAGCCGCGATTGAACCTGTTCCTTATGTCTACCAAATACTATCACCTTGGTTTTTGACGAGTTCAAGTTGAGGTGATGTCTACGAGAAAAGCAAGCGAGAGTCCTCAGATCCCCACTTACTCTCTCACATGCGCTATCCACCTCAGATGACAAAAAAGTATGGAGTATCTGGGTGTCATCTGCATACCGAAAGTCAATACAGTACTTTAAGCCGTTTGCGAGGAAGAAGGTATAAATGCAAAAAAGCAGAGGACCAAGTACGGACCCTTGCGGTACACCGCTATGAATCGGCTCCGCCGTCGAAGAACCCATATCCGTTTCAACGTATTGAGTACGACCAATCAAATAACTGCGAATGAGCTCAATCGCCGAAGATGCAAGACCAATATGCCCAAGAATTGCCAATAAGAGATCGTGATCAATTTGATCGAACGCCCTCGAATAATCCAACAGAACAAGAATGCACGTTTTGCCCGAATCAATTGCTCGTAGGATCTCATCAACAACGTCCAGAAGTGTGGTACCACAGCTGTAGCCCCTCCGAAATCCCGATTGCCTCTGAGGCAGAATGTTGTATTTAGCCAAATGTACCCTTAACTGAGAAGCAATCATTTTTTCAAAAATCTTAGAACAAGTTGGCAAAATAGCTACAGGGCGGAGGTCGCTTAGCTCGTGTATTTTAGTTTTTTTAGGCAAAGGCATCACCCGGGCGATCTTCCAAGAGTCGGGAAAAACCGATTTCAGCAAACAAGAATTGAAAACATTGAGTAGGAACGGTACAACCCGAGGACAGCATAATTTCAACATTTCCATACTCACTCGATCCGATCCGGCAGCATTTGACTTCATTGACGACATTACAGAGATTACCTCCTCCTCACCTACAAGAGTGAAAGTTAATTTTTCCTGTATATGTCTCAAGGGCATCGTAGAATAAAAGTTTATTAAATCTCTATCAGGAGCCCCCAGTCTCTGAAATTGTAGGAAAAAGTTGTTGATAGAACTAGGGTCATTCAAAGGTTCAGGCAAGCCTACTGAATTTTTCTTTTTGGTGTATACTCCCATTTCACTTAATTGTTTCCAAACATGCCTACTACCTGACTTCATCGAGGTGGAGCTGTCGAGGTAAGATCTTTTTTCGGCATTCATTGCATCAGTAGTAGCATTTCTCACCTGCTTGTAGAACTGCCAGTCCCGAGGGGAATTAGTCCTCCTGAACTTTTTATAAGCTTTGTCTTTCTGCCTTTTCATCAATCTGATCGCCTCAGTGAACCATGGCTTGCATTTGTTATTCAAGGTTATCAACCTTTCTGGTGCAATGTGATCGAAGAGATCACATAGAAGTTTAGTGAATGTCTCTACTTTCAGATGTACGTCATCAATATACAGTATATTGGCAAATGGAGTAAGCAAAAATAATTGATCAAGAACATCACGATCCACCCTATGCAATGATCTAGATTTCAATGTACGGCTCTCTGAAACTCTTCGTTCGAAGTTCAACCTAACATAAACCAAGAAATGGTCGGACAAGTGTTCTACAGTATCCACTCCATGAATGAGAACCTCAAATGAAGTCAAAATAACATCAATCAGAGTAGCAGATCTGTCCGTAATTCTTGTGGGAGAATCAACAACCTGCCTTAAATTAAGTTGGTTGAACAGCTCAGACAACCTCCGGACCCTGTAGTCATCAACTCTCAACAAGTCTACATTTACATCACCACCGCAAACGATATCACTATTTGAAGGATGATATCTCAAAACAAAGTCCTCAAAAGAATTCAAGAACTCCGAGAAACTACCGGATGGAGGTCTATACATTACACAGATAATTATTGACTTACCATTAATCCTAACCTTTATCCACATATGTTCCATACAACTAGTAATACCTTCCTGTAAAATTTCATAATCCAAACTATCGCGAATATAAACACCAATGCCTCCCCCTCTAGATCCTCTGTCTTTTCTAATGAAATTGTAGCCAGGTATATCAACCAGCTGTGCAGGCACACCGTCGCCCAGCCATGTCTCGCATAACCCGATTATATCGAAATCATTATCATAGAGAAAACTCCGAAAATCAACAAAATGTGCAAGTAAAGAATGTATATTATAAAACGCTATGCTCAAATTCCTCATAATTTATGAACTTTACAAATTAGAATTAAAATAAATGCATCCAACTAACTGACATTTCAACAAATAAAGCAATCCAATAAAGAATTGTGACAAAAAAATAAACAACAAAAAACAAATTTCTATATTCCCTCTATGCGGCAAGGGACGTTGAGCTACTCCACTCATAATATTCAAGTTTTTATAATACCTTCCAGTTCTTCAGTGGATCTGACGACGTGTTTCTGACCTCTCCATTTAATGAAAATTCTACCATCAAGAGACCAAGCTTCTTTTCTTCCGACCTTCTCTTTAGCAGTTTTGAGTAATTCGTAGTTAAGCCTACTGAGATCGTCAACTATTAGTAATTTGGAACCTTTTAAATTCATCTTATTACGGAAAACTTCATTCTTGGAGGATACCGATGTGAACTTCATAACAATAGGTCTAGGACGATCTTGACTGATATTCTTCTTCCCAATTCTATGGCAATTCGTAATTACTGATTTGTCCACCTTTAGTTTTGAAACCAAGATTTCCTTCACCGAATCTGCCAAGTTTTCTTCAGTTGTCTCCTCCAACCCCAAAAGTCTCAATTGTTTACGTTTATTATACTGTTCCATCCCATTCAATTTTAAATTCAATTCGTTTATCTTAACTTGATAATCTTTGGATTTCCCCTCGAGTTCATTGACACGTTCTTCAAGGCGGTCCAGATGTTGTTGGACTGTCGATGTTACCTTGTCGGCGACTTTTATCACCAGGGATGATAAGAATTCCTTATCTGATAGACAATCGATAATGCATTGTTTTATATCTTCTCGTTGTTGTTTTGTAATTGGCATCTTCTTTATTATTTTGATGAATGAACTATTACTGAGTTGTAAAAGACTGTACAAGACAAAGGTTTTCTATGAATTAGGCAAATATGTATTTCCAGACTTATTTTCACTGAATACAACTATCAAACTTGGGAGCTCAACGAAACGCGTCTACTCAGTGCGGAGCATTACACGCTATGTATATATATATATTTATAGTTGATAGCTATTATTAATTTTAACAGGCGTTTACACGCAGCTATCATTCATGGGGTATAATAATTTTTAGTCGGGAAGCTTTCAACAGTTGAGTTATTACATTGCGATCTTTAGAATTCAGATTACTTCTGAATACTCGAGGAAGAATAGAGAACTGATTTATATTTTTCAGATAAATAGTGATCGATGAATAATGACATAATAGATACCTACATAATATCACAACATCTGTATCTCCTATAACAAATAAAAGATTATACAGGGTGATAAATTGAAAAACGGAGACGGCATTGTTCTGGACTTATATTCTCTGATTTTTAATTTTTTAGCGCTGCTTCTTCTCGAACGATCTCTTAACCCCTTATAAGGTACAATAGAAGTTTAAGGGCTTTCTAAACCTGGTCTAATAGGAGTTTTCTCGGTCAGAGGATGTAACCCGAGGATTGATCGTTTAGAATTGACGATGATCATCCTCTCCGCTTCAGTCATAGTCCAGTCAATTAGGCTCAAATTAGGTAAGAATCTCGGAATCCGAGATACCCAGCTGTGAGTCTGTAAATACTTGTATATTGACAACCTGAAAGTTGTCTCAAAACCTACATATTGTAGGGTGTGCGCAACTATCAAATTTCGAGGTCAAAGGTCACAAAAATCGGTTTTTTGTGCTTTTTTGTGAATATCTCATTTCCTATAGGTTTTTTGCTATTTGTATTCATCATCAATATTGTAGTATACAAATTTCTCTACAAAGGAAGGTTTTGAACGAAACAAGACACATTAAATGGAAGAAAAATTCAGGATTTCACCGAATCTTATGTGAAAGAAGAGAAATGAACAATTTTCAAAATACTGAAATGCTGATAAGTCATTCAATACTTGGGATTTCCACCCCTTGCGTTAATTACAGCTCGACAACGACGGTTCATACTCAAAATGAGTGATCTTAAAATGTTCTGATCTTATCCTTCCCAGATTTCTCCGAGTTGGGTTCCTAAGTCATTAAGAGTAGCTGGATGATTTTCTGAACTTCTCAGCCTTCTATTGAGATTGTCCCAAACCTGCTCAATCGGATTGAGATCTGGACTTCTTGCTGGCCATTCCATTCGAGAGACTTCAACCTCTACAAAGTACTCCTGAACGATGCGCGCACGATGGGGTCTGGCATTATCGTCCATAAAAATGAAATTTTCACCAATGTATGGGGCAAATGGCACTACATGCCCTTCAAGAATGTTCCTTATATACTTATCAGCATTCATAGCTCCATTATCAACGACCACTTGGTCTGCGCGAGCAGTCAAAGATATTCCACCCCATACCATAATCGATCCTCCCCCGAAACCAGTAGTATTCCGGAAATTGCACTGAGCATATCTTCCATGTGGACGTCTGTATACAAGGGAACGTCGATCACAATGGTAGAGGCAGAATCTAGACTCATCTGTGAAGAGAACTCTTTCCCAATCGGCCTTTTCCCAATGGATATGCTCTCCCGCAAAATCCAAACGCGCCCTTCGATGGGCTGGGGTAAGAGCTGGGCCTCTTGCCGCGACACGAGGCCTTAATTCATATTCTCTGAGGCGATTTCTTATTGTCTGATTGCTAATTTGCACCTCATGAGTTTGCTCAAGCTGATTTTGAAGGAGGCGAGCGGTTGCAAACCGTTGTCTGAACGAAGAAACTCTCAAGTAACGTTCTTGAATGACAGTTGTTACCTGTGGTCTGCCCTGTCCTGGTCTTCGGATATTCATATCTGTCTCCCTGAATCGCTGCCACATTATGAACACACTTATATGGGAAACTCCAAACCTTTCTGCAATTCTTGTGTATGTCCACCCTTCTTCTTGCAAAACTACCGCTTGGGCACATTCCTCTTGGGTCAAATTGCGTGTTTCGCGTTGCATAGCGATCGAGTGTAGAGAATCAAACGAGAGAAAAACTATTGATCACTAGAATTGATCAAGAACAACTGATTTCAGAATGGAGCCAATACATTCAAAATCTGATAATATCATCTTTCATTGTAATAATTATTTATGCTTTACGTTGCGCATTTCGTGTTCTGGAGAAAAAGATCAAAACCCACTATAACTCCCCAAAAAACTCACCACAGAAGAATACCATCCTTGATCTTCTCATACAAGTTCGTCCCTTCGGGGTCTATCGGCAACAGACTCTTCAAATCCGCGTCGTTTCTCAAATTCGAATTGATCCAATCGGAAAAAGCGAACTGCTCCTCCACCCTCACCGAGTGCGTGGTGCCCTCGTTCGAGGCTTCGGACGTACCGCCCAGATGCTGCAGGTTCTCCCTCTTGGTGACGGCCAGCTTGAACGTGTTGCCGATCTCGTTGGACTTGAGGTCGCCGCACAGCTTGCAGAACTCCTCGAAGGTGAGCTTGCCGGGCATCTGGACCTTGTTGTACTGCTTGAATTCGTTCTCCATCTCCCGCACCTTGTAGCCGGGGATTTTGAAGCCGCAGGCGTTGAGGGCGTCGCGGAGCTCTTTGAGATCTATGAAGCCATCGCCGTTTTTGTCGATCTGAAAAAAAAAATATATTTCAGGAGGCGAATTCACGATGGTCCTTTAAGTTGTATAGTCCACTTATGATTTTTTTGAAATGAGTAATTTTAATACATATTTGGATGCTTTGAAGATGGCTACGGGAAGAAACACAAAGAGAAATCCTTTCAGCAAAAAACCTTTACGAGAGATACTTCAGAACTAAGAAAAATTCATTATGCAATTTTTTTGGTTTTTTGGTTTTGGAGGCTTCCGAGGAGGCTTCTGAATTGAACGTACTTGCTTTTGAAATTCGTCGTTCAGCTTGTGTGAGGAAGTTACGGGACTACCAAAAAAAATTAAAATTTACACAGCTCCTTCTAGGTGTTGCAGTTTCTTTTTCAGTTAGTATATTATCAAATATTGGAATGGCGATTAAATTCGATAACTTCGATAAGTCGAACTTCGATAAATCGAATATTTGATAACTCGAATCAAATTGGTTGACAACAGCGCCAAGATTGAAAATTAGTGTAATTTTTATTCGATTAGTCGAACTTCTATAACACGAATATCTTGATACCTCGGACGAAATATTTGGCGGCACATTCGCTAAGTCGAATTTTTTGGAGGACTCCATCGTTTACGTGTGATATTAACGAATCGTTTCATAGCTTAAGCGCATGCCGTGAACTCATTTCAGTTCTTAAGTTGTAAATTGTGAGGTTTCACGACAATATCGCTAGAAATATGTCGTCAAAACGTAGGTACTTTGAAAACATTATCTCTTGATGAAAAACATAGACTTTTAAATGAAGTGGGAAGTGGTGTACTACATACTTTCCGGACTAGGCCGGAAAAAATCACGTGGTTGTTGTCATTGTTATGATCATCACACTAGAAACGAAATAACGGATGACAGTTCTGTTCTGATTGATTCGAATAAGAATAAAAATGTATAATTAAGAAATGTGTCGTCTCATGGGTTTGTTATTCTACACGTTTGCCGAAAAAATATTGTACGCAACACGCCCAAAAATAGTTTTTTTTGGACTCACAGACTTCCAGGACTAGCCTCCGGCTCGTCCTAGAATCTTGTCTATTCGTCCAAAAAAACCCTATTTTCCGTACTTGTTACGTAAATTACTATTATCTACTCCCATAGAATAATACATTTATTATTCAACTGAATTTAATATGTAATAGTCTCTTTAAACCAATAGTGTGAGGTAATAATAACTCACGCCTATAACTCACTCTAATACAAATAGGAAAAATGTAGCTTACGAAATGAATAAAAAAGTTGGGTCAAAGGTGAACTCTATTTCAGACATCAAGGTAACGTTCTCGCCATTCATTTCTACATTTTCTTAGGTCTGAATATCCAAAAATTGCATTTGGAAAACGTGCATTTTTTACGTTTTCTATTGGATTCGATATCGATTCGATTTTCGACAACAGAAATCGCTTTTGACAACTATTGCCAAATTTGAAAATGCAGGTTAATTCGAATTTTAATGAAGAAATCGAAGATCAAGTATAGTGTTCAATTCGCGGTAATGGTCATAACACACTTGATGAATTACACCCCGAGCCTGACGGCTCGGGCTGCAAAATTCATCTGCGTGTGTTATGACTTACATTACCGCTCATAGAACAATATACTATTGCGGTGCGGCCGCACGGAAAAGAGTCATTTTCGATGTTCTAAATATAAATTTTTTTCAGGGCGGTGTAATTAAATAAATATTTCCTAACAGTTGGGATATCTTGACATTTTCTATGAGAAATGTCAGAAATGTCAAATTTTCCATGCGATTTGCAGAAAATGTGTTTTTTTCAATAACTCGAAGTCTTGATAACTCGATTTTTGTTTCTGGCAGATCATGATTCGAGTTATCGAAGTTCGACTGTATTTCGATTTAAACCCAATGAAAGTGAGTAATTTTGTTAGATTACAAAATAATTTCACCATCAAAAAAGAGAGGCAATGCCACAGCTCTGAAAAAAATGAAGATCGATAGGGCAGAACTGATTTGAAAAATTCATCTATCTCACGAGTAAAACAATTTTGTAGATGGATTCGCATAAGATAATGCAACGAAAATAAATTTGGCAACTGTAAAAAAATGACAGAGCTATCAAAATAATCGTCCCTATTCAATATCATAGAGATATTGGGTATTTTTTGTCAACAATTCGCTAGTATTTTATATGGTTCTGGTGAAGCGATCGGGGAAAACTATTGCATTCAGCTTAAATATGTCATTCTCCATCTAAATGCAAAATTTCATCTCGATTGAATTTTTAGTTTTGAACCAGGAAAACACAATGTCGAATGGCCGTACTAACAACGAAAGCCCTGGTATAATTTGCTCATTAACTAACCTAATCGCTGGATTCGAGATCCAAACCTACCCTGAAATTTTCAAGTCCTTAGATTCATCCGTTTGAGAGTAATCGTGAAAAGTTGTATAGCCCTCGTTTAAGTAGGACGAGCACCAGTGGCGGCTGGTGAGGGAGGGCGGCGATGACGAAAATAGAAAAACAATCAATTTCTATATTACCTATTCGTGGTTTTCTCCTCGAACAGGATATAATTAAATTTCAAAAATTTTTACCTAGCCGTAGCGACCCCCGTATTTCACAATTCAGAGCGTAAAGCCAAAGACGAACGTAATCGGAATATGCTGGTCTGCGGTGCTGGGCTGAATCTCGAACGCCCGAGCGATATAGCAGGTTGCCATGGCAACGGGACGCGTCTCCAGTGAGAACCACGCGCCGCGCGCGGTTCTCAGTGACCATTCGAGCCGTTGCGCTGTGTTTCGGGCGTAGAAAGATGAGCCCTTCGAAGGAATAAATGGAGTCTAATGGAGAGATTTTGAAGGTGCCAATTGTTCCGTGTGGTAAATTCGCGTTGAGGATTTAAGGACTGAAAATGAGGGGGTGTTTTCTAACGAAATTCTACTTAATTTATTTGAGTTTGCGAGAGAAATCGGCGACATTATTATATTTCAGATTTAGGATTGTTTTGCTTTTAAACATCATCTCTATGGTGATATTTTCTGCAATGCAATTCATATGGTTCATAAGCCCTGAATTTGGAATTATCGATATTTTACTCGCGGCCAGAAATAACACAAGAAAACGGGAACTTGACCGTTATCTTAGGTACTTTAAATTTGATAGTGTCGTACGGTTTGGATTCAACGTTTTGTGCGTTGTTAGTATTTCTATGTTGCGTTGTTAGTATTTCTATGGTTTTGTGGAATATATAAAGTTTTGTTTTGATGCCAATGACAGCCGCAGAAACTGAAATAGGCTTCTCTGCTTTGAAATTGATCAAGTCGTTTCTAAATACGATGTCGGAAGAAAGACTGACGGCGCTCGCAATGTTGTCCATCGAACAAAATTTAGTTAAAGCCATTCCTGAATTCAACGTAAAGGTTTACGCAGATAAATTGCGACAAAACTCAAAGGATTGACTTTTTATTTTCAGAAATAGAATATTGTTAAGTACCTACCTATTCAAAATCTATATACTTTTTTCAAGAGCGGATATAGCTATTTTTCCATTAAATTCGGTGCACAACATTTAATCACTTCAAATAAACTATGAAACGCATTTTTTTCAACACGAGGCTTTCGATTCTCATAGGGGGTATATCCCCCATTGCCCCCCCCCTGTAAATCCGTCCTTTTTCATCTTGAATCAACGCCCCCCTGAACAAAATTATCACCAGCCGCCACTGACGAGCACTCAAAAACCGAATTTTCGACAAATCCCGTTATCCGTAAACGTCCAACCTGTCATCGATCGTGAGAAACTCTGTATAATCAAAACTTTATTCTAAAATCACATAAAACCATGTTCATTAAAAATTAACAATATCAGAATGTACAATCTCATTTGAATAATGTTAATGTTCTCCTAAATGTCTCCTTAGTTACGGTAAAAAGCTGAACGAGCTCATCGTCAGATATTTCACAAGAACTTCGACACAGCGATAACAGTTATTTGAGAAAAACCACAATTTCGTTAATTCATATCCTCCGGTCACACATGCTTTGAAAAATATTTCCTATTATAGTATGTGTGAAAAGAAAGAATGTGTTAATGATACCAAGTGTGGTTCCCGTGATGCCATGGAGTCGATCTCCATTCGGATCATTTCCTCTTTATGCAACAGAACAGGTGTTCTTATATCTTCACGGCAGAAATGAAACAGAAAACTTTTGAATTTACCTACTCTGTTATGAATTTTTCTGCAGATGAATTCCATTTTAATTCTTGTCTCATGAAGAATCTAGTACTGCTTAAATTTTTTGAATATTCCGGCTTTCTAATAATAAGTTCTTCGGTTTGGATTGATAACGAAAACATGGTTCCTTCGCGTGTTATAACAAGTATAGATATGTGCAATTGAAGGTGTAGAGTAGCGAAACTATAAGTTCTATCTACAGGGTCTTTCACGAGGAACCCCACCCATATTTATACGCGAAACTACTGAACGTATTTTCATGAAATTCAGCACTTATAAGTATTTCACGATGCTGATGAAATCTAAAATATTTCCAAGGCATGATCACCTCCGGTTTTTCCGGAAATGACGTCAACTTCCGTTTTTCAAATTAGAACACCATTTTTTTATTGCAGAAATAGATTCCTTAGAAAATTTCAAGTTATTTTGATGTAACATTTTTCAGTTTTGGTTGGAAAATTCTCTCTGAGCGGGAAAATTCGAAAAAAAAATCGAAAATAGAGCTCCGCTGAAACAAGAATAACTTCGAGGTTTTTGGATGGAAAATTTTCATTTTTGGGATTTTTCAAGATGTAAGATTGATGTACCTATCCACTTTAAAAATCTAAATCGCGATTCATGATACAGGGGGTGAAAAAATCGCTTTCAAAGTAAGGGATGACAAAATCGTGAAAAATCAATTTTTTCAAATTAGAACCCCATTTTTTTATGACAGATATTGAATCTACGTTAAAAAATAAAGTGAGTGTATGCATCACACCCTTGCCCTAAAGTGGATATTAACTCAGAAAATATCCATTTTAGGGCAAGGATGTGATGCATACACTCACATTATTTTTTAACGAAGATTCAATATCTGCCATAAAAAAATGGGGTTCTAATTTGAAAAAATTGATTTTTCACGATTTTGTCATCCCTTACTTTGAAAGCGATTTTTTCACCCCCTGTATCATGAATCGCGATTTCGATTTTTAAAGTGGATACATCAATCTTACATCTTGAAAAATCCCAAAAATGAAAATTTTCCATCCAAAAACCTCGAAGTTATTCTTGTTTCAGCGGAGCTCTATTTTCGATTTTTTTTTCGAATTTTCCCGCTCAGACAGAATTTTCCAACCAAAACTGAAAAATGTTACATCAAAATAACTTGAAATTTTCTAAGGAATCTATTTCTGCAATAAAAAAATGGTGCTCTAATTTGAAAAACGGAAGTTGACGTCATTTCCGGAAAAACCGGAGGTGCTCATGCCTTGAAAATATTTTAGATTTCATCAGCATCGTGAAATACTTATAAGTGCTGAATTTCATGAAAATACGTTCAGTAGTTTCCCTTATAAATATGGGTGAGGTTCCTCGTGAAAGACCCTGTATACAGTGGCGGCTGCTCAATAGGTGCATATGTGCACGTGTACCCCCAATTAATATCTTCATCTAAAGGAATTTACTTTTGTGTTTGACGTAAACGTAACGTTTTATATTTGGGTATGTATTCAATTTAATTTTTCATTTCCGATGTTCCGGTTCTGTATTTCTGACTCCAGACGGCAAGCGAACTTCGAACGCCAATGCAAATAATACGCGTAGACTCGTAGACGCTAGAAGGCAGTCGGTACACTGCACATCCGAAGTGAGCCGTGATTGGAGCACCAGCGACCCCGCGCGCCCCAAACGTCCCGCTACAGTCCACAAGCACAGTGTTGCCAGGTCTACCGTTTTAGCGGTAGATCTACCGTTTTGGTGTATGATCTACCGTTCTACCGTTTTCATATAATTTTCTACCGCTAAATATTACACGATATGATTAAATTTATTAAAATGATATTGTAGACGAACAAACGAACGATTCGGCAATCATTATCATTTTAAAACTATAATCAAACCAATTACTGTACTGTTCGTATTAAAAACTAAATAAAGAAACTCTTCATCGACATCGACTGGTATTGTTGGTTTGATGAATTCAGAAGAATATATGCAGAGTGAATGTTTTAATTTGAAATTGACCAACAATTGTTATCATATCATAACAACAATATGTACATCTTCAGTGTTCGTGTCCTATTCTTCAAATATGTAGTAGGTAAAGGTAATGGCTAAGACGACTGGAGAAATAAAAATCTTTTATGAGATGCCGACGTTTCGACCTTCTATTCATATGGAGTGCCCCTAATAAATTTACTAATAAAATTACGGAAGGTCGTGAAATTAAGAAGTTTTAATATAGAGGCATTTGGAGGAGTAAAAATATATTTCAAATCGTAAACAATAAAACATGCATCTGATAAAGGATTTTTATTTCCCCAGTCCTCTTAGCCACTACCTTTACTACAAACAATATGTACAAAAAATCTGGGGAGTTTTCCGTTTCTGAATGACCTATACATTTCAATTTCGAATCTATTTTTATTTTCTATTATGCACTCGAATTAATCAATAAAATTTCATGTTGAGTTGATGAAGGGTTTTGTTCAACTCTAATTTGAGTTTTATCATATATTCTATGTACAGAGTACTTCTGATTAAGCATTTCTAGTGTATTTTTGGCCCAATCAGAGTAAATATCTTGTCTATGGGCATATCTACCGTTTTATTTTCAAATCTACCGCTTTTTTCGGTCCTGTCTACCGCTTTCCTCATTTTCAACCTGGCAACACTGCACAAGCACAAGATTCAGCAGACACAGGTACACATGCAGAATGTGTACGCGTAGGCATGGATAAAGAACTACGGTGCTACGATGTACCGATGTACGTCGTGTGTAGGTGAGATAATTCTTTATTCATGGGTGAGATGCTGACTGCTGTCTACCGTGTTTGTTGTATTCGCGCAATGATGACCGAAAATTTGGAGAATCTGATTTGCATTAGCGTACAATACCTATTCGAAAACAATTCTTTTTTCTTTGCTGACATCAGAAGAAAAATTAAAAATCAAAAGTGCCGGTCGTCCAAATATGAATTCATCGAACACGCATGTAACAAAATGTAAAACACGCGATTATTAAAGAACCTTTAAGATAGACACTTATGAAAAAGCCGAATCGTTATGTGGTTGTGAAATAAGTAACACTCTTTATTGTCTTCCTTGTTTTTTATTTGATGGTGATGATCAAACAGAATGGACCAGATCCGGTGTCAAGGATTTAATCCATTAAAAGAAAAAAATTAAAAATATCAAAGTTCCAAGACACCTCTCTGCCATGAAAATTAGGTTTTAATTTATTATTAGGTAAACAAGATATTCGACAACAATTAAACAGTGCTTACCGACTGAATATAGAGAAACATTATGAGCAAGTTAAAAAGAACAGATATACATTTTATCGAAAATCATAAATTGTATTAAATTTTGGGGTGCTTTCGAAATAGCATTACGTGGCCATTATGAAGGAAATGATTCGATAAATCCTGTATATTTAGGTCATATCAATTTTTCGGCCGAATTAGATTTAGCACTCAGGGATCATTTGAATGAATCCACGGTATTTAAATATAAAGATGATGAAACAAGTGACATTTCAAACATTTTCCAGATGGTTATAGTTTTCCGTTATACTCCTTGTACTTACAATTTCAGATTTTTGCGCTAAACCCTTTTCTGAATATTATCCCGAGATAAGGCGAAAGAACGTCACGAAGTGCTCTGAAATGCAAGTTTTGAAGGTAAGTTTTCAAATTTTGTTCCTCCCTCGAACTCCCACATGTGCACTCCCAAAATGAAAATCCACGCGCCGCCACTGCCTTTATAGCCATCGTTTAAGCTCAATACGATTAATAACCTGGGTGTAGCATTTTCTATAGCATATTTACTAGCGTTTATCGAAAGTTACTTAATATTGTACATTCTGCATAGCTTTAGTGTTCGGAATGTACTCATTTTATGATACTTTCAGGTGTTCTCCAATTAAAAATCAATGACGCATATTACAGACAAGGAATCGATGAATAGGAATTTTCGTACGGAAATTTCAAGAATTTGTAAACATTACTGTTTCCGATCGAATCACTACTAGGTCCAAAACAACTTTCAGAATGAATCACGCTACTCATTTGCCAATTTATTAATAATGACGTCACTTATGAGTATCTTTATGGCAAGTTGCATACTAATACACCTTTAATGAGAGAATACGATAAGTAATAGACAGTCATCGGACTAGGAGGTCAACGATTGGATTTATGCAGGCCATTTCCTCACCTTCGTGGTGAATTTTCTCGGATTCCGAGCGCTTATTCAATGAATGGAAATCAGTAAATGGCCGCTAGCGGTGAATGAATCATTCTTGCGGTCGAGATAACTAGCCAGATTAAATAAATAGTGATTGTTTACTATTCGATTTTAATCATAGTCCTATTTTTCTAGTTATATGTCTATGATCAACATGTAGACATTGAACCATCAATTGATTGTATTTTGATCCAAAACAACGTCAGGATATTTTTAGGTACTCCAAAAGTGGGGAATTCTTTTCGGGGGAAAACAGTAAGGTACAGTTTACGTAACCGGCTCAAACCCTTCTCATTGTTACGTTCATGGTATTTCAAGTAGTTCAGATTGCTATATGTCGGTTCTTCATTAATACAGGGCGTTTCAAAAAAAAGTGATCCCGTCTCAAGAATAGATAGAAAACTAAAAAAAATTGGAGTTTGCTCAGTAAAAAAATTCCGTAACGCCATCAGTATTCAAGATAAAGGGCGTTTAGGAATAGTAGGTATACTAGTATGGGCCAGCAGATCTACCTTTTAAACAGTTATCCTTATCGGTAGGCCTCCGGTCGCGGAATCTGAGCGCAGTTGTCAGATTGTGTTCCGGGCTTTCTCTATAGAAGGCTGTGGCCAAACTCTAACAGCTTACAGCTACAATGTCAAATAGTTCTCTGTGATCTCTGCAGATCGTGCGATTTTATAGGAGAAATGTCAAACTTTGATCAGGTTTCCTGAAGAAATGGGAAAATTATGGAAAATATGAATACCAAGCTATTTTGCGTTGACTCTTCCTCTTTCGATACGTATATTTACATCACGGCCAGGATATCTGCGAAAAAAGTTTTATCGAGTTTAAAATTGCCCTTTTTGCCGAATTTTTTCGCGATTTTCGCGAATTTTTTTAAAATACTTCTACCTCGCCTAGAGGATCGAAATTTCGCCCACGTACGAATCGATCATTCCTCTTTCCGACCGTGTAAAAATTTCTCTCCTGTTTCGCAGCTTCGCTGCGATTTTAAGATTCTTCTGGTCCCACTTTTTCGACAGATTCCTCGGGCCGGGCCACCGTTTTAGTATAATATAGAATTATGCAACGATCATAATGATCGTAATGATGGTTATTGATACATGAGCATAAACCGGGATACGAAATGAGCCGGAGGCGAATTTCGTATGGTTTATGCGAGTGTATTACGCTTTCACTTACTTGAAAGAAATTCATAACATCTTTTTTATTAGTTCATTCTCATATCAATTGACATCATCCGCGCTAAGTTAACAACTAGGCATTATTACAACACAAATTTTCAGATTTTGACTAAGATTTTATTGTTAAAACGTGAAACAATAACTGATCCAAAATTATAAGAAACGCAAACGACTAGAACTTGAAACAAAAAAAATTATAAACGAGGAGCAAAAATACCAATAAGCTATAAAGAGTAAACATTTCGTGAACAAAAATCGGCAATTTATGAAACGGTCACAAAATTTCTGAACTTCCTTAACTTTTGTGGAGCAGTGTATCGATACTGTCTCATCATTTCTAGTTTCAGGTACGATACAAACCAGACTTATATCATTGCAACCCAACTGAAAACCAGAAATAGAGTGGTAGTATGCGTGAATTTGATAATCGGAAGTTAGTAGAGATCGTTGAGTTTTGTCGTCCATGACAACAAACCCTCCCTCTTGTTTGTATGGGATTTCCCTGAAACTGGGAGGAGCTGATGAAATCATCGAACCATATATTTGATCACAAGTCACCGTTTTTTTACTCAATTTGATCCATTATCCATTTTTATCTCGAAAGAAATTCAACAAATATCGGTGAGGTACATCCCAATCCTTGAATTAGATAAATACATACTGATTACTTTACAAAATTTCCTCTACATTCATTCCTTTTATTTCTTCTTCCTATTAAATATTCACACCTACTTCACTTGAATGAGGCCATTGGTATGGAAAATAATTAACTGCAACCCATGCATGTTGAGGTCACACCATAACATAATGAACGGGATTCCAAGAAGTGTTGGAACAATAAATATATTTTTCCTTTCTGAATATAAAGCGTGGAAAAAGAAAAAACGTTTTATTATTGTTTGCAACATACATAATTCAATAACGGTAATAATTGAAATAATTGAATTGGAAAAAAACACTGACTTCAGTTCAGGAGCTCTTGACGGCTCGTTCATCTATGGTTGAACATCAGTTTGATTTCAACCAGTTAAAAATTCGAGCCTAACATTAAAAAAATCAATTGAATACCGCAGAACTGTATCAGATGAGATTTACAATATTGATTTGGAGTAAAGGTTCAACAACGTTTAGAAATTGTCAAACTGTTTCATCAAAATCAGTTCTAGAGGAACAACGCCTTTGAACGAATTGAAGCTAAAATTTTTGGCCGTGTGGCGGCACATAGTTGCTACTAAAGGAACTATCTGCCCAGGCAGCCTGGACCATTCATTTACAGAAATCTGTAGGATATTTATTTCCTTCTAGTACTATGAATCATAGATAGGGTCGGAATCATCCAAATTATACAGGGTGTATTTTTTTCTTTTGACAGTTAATAGAACACATCAAAATAAGTCATTTCACCGAAAATTCCTCATATGAAATGTTCAATTCAAAAAATCCATAAAAGAGCGGCATATGGCAAAATGATCTGTTCTACGCACTCGAATTTTTTGCAAATTTGTTAGATAAGAAGACAAAAAACAAGAGATGTTGATATCTACGGAGGAGCAGGCGAGGGAGCAGGATCGGACTGAGGAATTTTCGGATTAACCTAAAAACTAGAAAATATTCTACATAGTTTCATTTTCTCGCAACAGGGGCATAATTCAAATGAAAAATTATTGGTAAAATGACTTATTTTAATGAGTTCTACCATCTTTCGAAAGAAAAGCCTCACCTTAATATACAGGGTGCGGCACGGAGGATGGATGGTTTTGAAAAAATAATAAAAGCGTTAATTTTTACTCAAAAACACATTTATTGACGGAATCAGATTCTCAAGGAAATAGCATTTGAGACAGTCAAGTGTGGAAAATCACATCAGGCATGTGGTGGCCTAAATCGGTGATGCAGTGCTGGAGGCGCTCTTGGAATTTCGCGTAGACTCTCTCCAACATCGCTCTCTCAACTTGGGCAACTTCCACGCGAATAGCCCTTTTCAATTCACCGTTGAGGTGAAAGTGGGCTTCGTCACTCATGAACAAAATGAGGTTCTCATTTTGATCGATCAGTGCTTCCATCTCACGTGCGAAGTTCATTCGTTGTGCATAATCTCCGGGGTGTAACTGTTGCACAATGGCCAATTTGTAGGGGTGAAAGCGAAGATCCATATGCAAAATTCGCTGGTAAATAAATGCTAGGAACACACGAGTCTAACGGCACCTTCCCCACTTCTCTCGTCCTCAGTGGGGGAAAGTTATGCCCATCTGAAAAACGTCCGCCCTCCGTGCCGCACCTTGTATATTCTGTACATATGCGTTACGAACGGTGTAAAAGGAAGATCATGTAGAAGTAGATCATTAGAATTATAATAATAAATAAATTTAAAAACATGGTCGAACAGTAACAATCAAAGGATACAGAAACAGAACAATAATAAAAGATTTTTTCATCCTGCTATTGTTGAGAATTATCTGTAGGATGAGTGTATGTAGTTTCAACAAGAAAATGCCACCTGCCCCACAGAATCCTAAACAATCGATTTATTGAAAAAAATTGTTGATGAAATCACCCCAAAAAAGGTCTCGTTAATGATACTTCCAGGCCGAGTGACTTAACACCTAGTGATTTTATTCTTTGCGGATATGTAAAGTCACAAATACATTCTGATCCAACAACATCAACATCGAACGTGGTATCGATGAATTACAGTCAAATTTATTTGAAAAAGCGATGCAAAAATTGGATTGACAGTCTACAGAATGCAATCGCTATTGGAAAATCCATTCATCCAAAACTTCCTGATGTGAAATCGAATTATCCGACGTCTTCTTTATTCATATCTCTTCTCTGTTCATTTCCGATGAATCACGAAATCCGAGCCCAGACAAACTAGGAAAACCACATTCACATGTTATCGCCACTATCCAACGAAAATACGACGAAAATCCAGTCCGTGATATTGAGATCCTACGCAATTATCCAAGAGAACGTTCACCGGACGTGAGGGGTCGACGAAACTGAATCCTTTTTTGGTCGAGTAGGACAAACAATGGTTCATTATGCCGGGTTCACAGCATCTAACCGTGTACCATTGGAAGAGCTATTAGTTGAGCAAGGTTGGATTCTTGGCTTTGCTCAAGTTCAAGAGATAGTTTTTACAACCCGAGATGAATTCGATAGTAAACTCGTCATTTTACAGAATTTCATTTCATTCACTGAAAAGCGCCATCTTTCATTCTTCCTATAGTAATTTGAAAAACCAAAATCGCAGATATTATACAGAGTGTAACAGCCAAATGAAATAAATTCGATAACGAATAAATGAGGGGGTGTTAGGAAAAACGCTCGGACACGTCGATTTTTAATTTTAAATGCGCATATTTTTCAAGAAAATAATATTATATAGGGTGTTCCATGCGACCGTGGCCAATACCAACTTTCTTATTTCAAATGATGCAACCCCCTGTATATTATTTATTTTTTGGATTCTTCAGAAAATTCTAGACATAATTCATGTAGGATGTCCTATACCTATCTTCAACTTTTTCTGAAATATTAATTGATTTCAGATTTTTTACAAAAATTAACATTTTAAATTAAAATTATGTTATTTCACAAATTCGATACATTACACTCAATACTTATTTCCCATTTACCTCTTGATATGAAGAAAGTAAGCAAAAACGCCTGAAATGTTGAGTAACGTTAGAAGACAATACTAGATTAGCATGTTGCCAAGATGTTCGAGCATTTTGAACATTTCCTACATTGACATAAATTTTTTTTTTCAAATTGAGAAATAATCAGTATTACTTATTAGGTTTTAGGTGTAGTGCACCGAATTTGTGAAATAAAATAATTTTTATTTAAAACGTTGATTTTTGCAATAAATCTGAAAACACTTAATATTTCCGAAATAGTTGAAGCTAGCTAAAGGACATTATGCATGAATTGTGTCTAGAATTCTCTGAAGAATCCAAAAAATAAATAATATACAGGGGGTTGCATTCGAAATAAGAAAGTTGGTATTGGGACACGGTCACATATTATGGAAACCCTATATAGGTAATATTATTTTCTTGAAAAATATGCGCGTTTAAAATTACAAATCGACGTGTCCGAGCTTTTTTCCCAACACGCCCTCATTTATTCGTTATCGAATTTATTCCACTTGCCTGTTACACTCTGTATGAGGACGCCCATAAAAGCCACCTAATTGTTTCATTTCCATAAAAAAATCATGCTTATCTCTATCTTTTCTCTTTTGATAAAGAGTTTTAGCATAGTCATCTGCAAATTCTCTTTGTAAATACAATGATCATCTGTCTAAAAATTTGACAAATTTTCCAAAATGCATGTCTCTTGAAACACTCATTTGAATCTGATGATTTTTTTGCGGACTGTAGGCGTATTCATCTGTAACAACATTGTAGTTGAACAATAATTCAATTACTCCTTGAAGCAAACGATAATCATCTCAATATGTATACTCCATTCACTTTTATAATGTTTCTCAGTTGGCCATGAAATTCTGACACATTTCACCGTGTATATTTTGAAAATGTAAGGTTATAGTCATTTTCCTGTCAGATGAATGAGCAACGTTGTCCTTTCTACATAGAAGTCTTATTAATTACCTACATATTTATCGGAATGTTTATTTACTTTGGGAAAATAATTAATTGGAGAAAATATTATGTGAATTCAATAATTCCAAAGAACTGGCGAATGTTGAAGAAATTTTTTTTCTGTTAATACTGGAAATATTTCATGGATATAAACATGATAGGAAGATTCAGTTTTGCTATTTTTGTGTACGGAAATCAAGAATCGGGTGTTGAAACTTTACTGAAAAATAATGGACAGAATAGTCCGTTACTTTGTGATAGTTCATTTGCAAAAAGAATAAAAGTACTCGAATAACCCGACAGAAAAAACTTCTAAACGAACAGAACATACGGAACTATGGGATTCCCCACAATTCTCAAGAAATGATCCTACAGAAGACATTGGAATACCTTCCTGCGAAACTTAAAATACTCCAGTATGAAAATGTAGCAGTACTACGAAACCTGTGTCACCTAAAAAGAACTAACTCCACTTACAAAGTTAAAAATGAGGAAATAGAAATTAGCATTGGCAACGTCTCTCAGAATCATCTGACATTTAACCAATCTGCATCAGTTTTAAGTAGAAAAAACTTAAACCTAAATCATGGCCAACTGGGATACATTATAAAAGGGAATGGAGTATAGGATTCGTTTACAAATTCGAACAGTTCATACACAAAGAGGATTTTACACCGAAACGAAAAACAGAAATTTTAGCATACATTTATAAATAGTTTTGCAAAACAATCAAAACGATGTGTCACTCGACGCCTATTTACATTTGTGATTCTTGACGGGTTTGCCACCCTGCTTAGAGGGCCCAAGAATTTGAAACCCAATGTTTCCGCTTAGTTGGCACAACTGATCCCCATACTAGCAGAAAAAGTTACCAAATATAGACCAAAAAGACATGAAATGCATCATGTTTCGAAAGTACTTCGTCACCATTGCAAACCAGGGGTTTTCATAGAGCATATTGATAAAGCGAAAATATCAGTTTGACAGGGAATTCCTATTACAAAATAGGCTTGGCCTGACTTACTCAACTAGATATAGATTTGGTACAATGACTGTCTTCGAAAGGTAGAATTTTCAAAACAAATAAATCGCAAAGTACGAAGTTAACTACGTCAATAGACCAGTTTATTTGCAGGTAGGTTATAACAGCTATCCATTATCTTGAAAAGTGCGCATAAACAAAGGTGGCTAGCATGATATTCTATAATTTGCACTTATCCACTGCAGTCTCAGCATTTTTTTGCAAGTATGTCATTTCAATTGAACGTCTACAGAAACAGTTCGAAGATCCTATTCGCGAGAGATTAACATATTTCAAACTAAACTATAATCATTTATATACAGGCTAAATGCAAAACTAGACCATACAAAATCTTAGCGAATGTTTAAGAGTCTTTAGCCTTCAAAATAAGAAACGTATACCGCCAGATGGCAGTGCAGTGCATTAATTTTTATTTATTGCATTATTCAGCTTAATACGACTATTTTGAATTCCTTTGTGAGAATTTTAATTATCTGTATTGGAACACTTTCGAAATCATTACATTACTATGACTTCTTCATTAATGACCGGGAAGTTGAATATGTATAGTGACGAGAACTACAAAACTATCATTACACGTAGTTTTTCCAATTTCCAATTCTTTCTACAAATGAATATATTTACCGTTCTGAGCATGAAAAAAGTTTAAATTAGTATTCAATTTATTGTTCCATTAAAAACTAATTGAAAGTGAAAAAAGTTAAAATTGAATTATAATGTGTCCTATCAAAAAGTGATTTGGATTCTAAACAATATATACTCCATTCACTTTTATAAAGTATCGCGGTTTGCCATGAAATTTTGACACATTTCACCGTATATATTTTGAAAATGTTAGGTTATGGTCATTACACTGTCAGATACGCCCACAACGTTGCCGTTTCTGCTAAAAAATCGTAGTAATTACGTATTTATCAAAATGTTTCTTTGGGAAATTAATGAATTTGAGAAAATTTTATGTTAATTCAGAAGACATTTAACTACATTTTTGCACAACCTGAAATACTCCAGTATGAAAATGTAGTAGTTCTACGAAACCTGCGCCACAGTTAAATCTTCGAAGAACTAATCTCCATTTACAAAGTTAAAAAAGAGTAAATAGAAAGTAGACCTGGCAATGTCGCTTAATTTTCACGAGTGCCAAACTGCGTCTGTTCTAGGGGAAAAAACTTGATAAACCTAAATCATGGCCAACCGCGATACTTTATAAAAGTGAATGGAGTATAGGCATCAAATTCCAGCTTTGGAGGTCAGCTGTTGGGACACCCTATATAGTGATAAAGTTTCACAAAATGGTATTTATCCGAGTATTTATCGATAGTTTGGTATCATAAATGAGGGTATACAGAGTGGCCACTTTTTTAATGGGATTGTATTGGTAACTTTTGAACCATAAGAGTTAGAAGGTCGGTCAAATGGAGAAAAAGTTGCATTTATAGAAGCATTGTCAAGCAGTTCAAACAAATCGAGACTATAAGGGCCGGTTATTGAGATATCATAAGAAAAGTAAATTCTGACATTCTGATTTTTCTTTTTCTCAATACGGACCTGCACTTTTTGAAATAACTTTCAACGCTGAATTCAACGGTATATCATACAATGTCATTCAAAGTTGATTTTCAGGTGATTTTGACCCATATCCAAATTTCTTTGGGTCGGATCTGTATTACATTTACTTAGTTTGATTAACAACGTGCAATACATTTGGATAAGAACATTGATATCGTTGATAGACTTGTTTTTTTTACATACACACAATTCTAGGTTTTTTGAATGTTTCATTTTCAAGTAGTAGGCCGTGGATGAAAAAATAATAACAAGAAATGACATTGTATGATATATCGTTGAATTCAGCGTTAAAAGTTATTTTGAAAAGTGTCATAGAATATGCAGGTCCGTAATCCGTATTGGAAAAAATGAGGTTGGATACGAAATCTGATTATGTCAATTTGAGGATAATATACTGTCGAATAAAAAATTCCTGGGTAATTTTCTAATAAATTCAAAATAAAGTGGGAAAAAATAAAAATCAAAATGACAGAATTTACTTTCATTATGATATCTTAATAACCGGCCCTGATAATCTCGATTTGTTTGAACTGCTTGACAATGCTTCTATGAATGAAACTTTTTCTCCATTTGACCGACCTTTTACTCTTATGGTTTAAAAGTCACCAATACAATCCCATTGAAAAAGTAGCCACCCCGTATTATTATTGCAGATTTTTCTTTATTAATCACGGTTTTTTTGAGTAGCTACTAGCTACCTATACACTTTTGTCCTTCGATCCGACCTGCATTGCAATAAATTCCAAACTTCATATAATCAACCATTTCAAATTTACGACGCCTTTATCAAAAAATCAACTTTGACCATGAACACATAAACCACGTATTCGTACTTGGTTTCCTTGAATAAAATAAATGTCGCATTCGTTGAATGAATCATCTGGTACGCACCATATGAGCCCGTTGGGAATTCCAGTTAAACTTATTTCCTGAGAAATTTAATCTTGTCGTGTGAAGTTCATCAATCAAATATGGATTTGGCGGAATTTTAGAATTTAAGACCTATGTCAAGATAATTGTGAGGGTTTTCAAAAGAAATCATTTTCTAGAACCAATGCATATTCATGAATAGAATTGCAAAATTTTCAAAATGATGTGCCACCTCCTATTACCTTTTAAGATTCTGTGAGGGTCGTCACCCCACTTGATGATCGTCCACCCTCGAATTTTAAATCAAAAGATGTCCCCCTCCAAATAAAAATTGACCTGTCTTGTTTCATAAAAATGATTTCCTGACAATGAGCATTGAGGTGGAAATTTAGACCATTTAATCCACATTTTCATAGGAAATTAATTTTTCAAGAAGTTGTTTATATAAAATTAGACATCTGATGTTATCTAGGGAATTTTATTTGATTTGTATCAATTTGTAGAATGAAAAATGTCGTAACCAATGACAATTTCATCATGAATACCTGATTTCTCTCTTTTGAATACAAATAACTGCGGTTGAATATAAATAAACAATGTTTCCAAATTGTTCCCAAGAACCACACATACTCAAATTCCTCTTTCACCAAGACTTCTGTTTATAACCGACAACAATAAACAGTCGTGTGTCCTCCTTTTATCGTCCACCCCCCAGACAGATGGATGTATGTATTTCCATTCGCACAGTCAGACCATATGGAGGAACACCTTGCACCACACAGGGCGATAAATATCTATATTCAGACCAAAAAGGTCTCCATTCAAGTGTTCAAGCTTTGGGCGTATCAGGTCAAGTACTTGAAACTAACCGACCGGTTGGGGATTTATGATTCAAGAATCAGTTTTATCTAGACCTAGAGGACTGGATGGATTTATAACAGGCAGGTATGAGGAATTGAAGGCTTGGAGACATTCACGATAAAATTCGTCATGACAATTTTTCCTTCATTTAAACTGGTTGTAATGATTAGTACTGAAGTCTCATGATGACGAAATACCTCAATAATTCCAAAGTGCAGAACAAGGGCGGATATATATCTTTTTCATAGGGGGGGTTGTTGATAACGATTGAAAATCATCAAATCAGGTATATAAAATGTTTTATGTGCACCACATTGCGTTACTTTCTCTCGGGTCTTCTATACCCATGGGGGATAACTACCTCCTCTAGCCCCCACCCGTAAATCCGCCCTTGGTGCAGAATCGGAATCTACAGAATAATGGGATAAAATGCCAGTAGGTATAACGCAAGAGGTGGGTCCAATGTTACATAATATTTCTCTCCGCAGAAATTTGAAGATTATCGCTATAGTCTTTCTACGAAAATAGGAAAGGAATGCCCAATTTTCGCATATTTTCTTATAAACCTTGAGAATCAGTTATCTAAAAAATTGGAGAACAATATTTTCATTGTCTTCACAGGCAGAGCTTCCATTTGATGCATCACACCATGATATCCTAGATTTTTTTTTATTTTCGTCCTAAAACTTCCTTATAACAGTTTTTAGGGCAAACACCGAGACAGTTCAATTTTAATTTGAAGTGGGACATCATTTTGATTGCCAATTCTTAGGTGTTCGATAATCCCTTCCCCTCAAGCAAGGTAGCAATCCCCTCAAAAATCTTAATCGAGTAGACAAATACTACGATGAGAAAACGAAGCTCCCATCGTGAACAAAACAATTTTTTTTGTTTATTTCGGAGATGCAGAAAATATCAATTGCAATATGCGAAAATTGGGTTTTCTTCTCTTATCACTGAAGGACCTCAAGATTTTGAAAAATATCACTAATTAATGTAGAGGTCAACCCATAGTTTGAAGAAAACCTATAGTCTTGAAATTTCTACGAAAAAAATTATAAAGAAAACTCTTTCAGAATATGCGCTTGTTTATAAGAAGCAAAAATGAACAAACCCAAATTGTCAAAATTTACGGAGAACAGAATTCTTCATTTCATTTTCGATTGCAGCTAAAAATGTTCAAAATTTGAGGTTTTTTTTTATTGTTCGATTTTAATTGTCCATTATTGGCAATAAAATTGGTTGTAGAAATTAATCAGAGATCGAGGAGAATATATTATTGCCTATTGGATAAGCATGTAGGTTCTTCAAGAATCTTGAATTGGTTCTAAGAAAATGTTTGTACAGAGTGTAACAGCCAAATGGAATTAATTCGATAACGAATAAATGAGGGCGTGTTGGGACAAAAGCTCGGACACGTCGATTTGTAATTTTAAAGGCACATATTTTTCAAGAAAATGATATTATATGTATAGGGTGTTCCATGTGACCGTGGCTGATACCAACTTTCGTATTTCAAATGCAACCCCCTGTATATTATTTATTTTTTGGATTCTTCAGAGAATTCTAGACACAATTCATGCACAATGTCCTATACCTATCTTTAACTATTTCGGAAGTATTAAGTGTTTACAGATTTATTGCAAAAATCAACGTTTTAAATAAAAATTACACATTACACTTAAAACCTAATAATTAATACTGATTATTTCTTAATTATTATAAAAAAAATAGAAAAAAACATTAATGTCAATGTAGGAAATGTTCAAAATGCTCGCCGCGAACGTCTTATTATTATTATTAACTTAATATTTCCGAAAAAGTTGAAGATAGGTACATAGGACATTGTACATGAATTATGTCTAGAATTTTCTGAAGAATCCAAAAAATAAATAATATACAGGGGGTTCCATTTGAAATAAGAAAGTTGCTATTGGCCACGGTCGCATGGAACACCCTATATAATTTCATTTTCTTGAAAAATATGCGCATTTAAAATTACAAATCGACGTGTCCGAGCGCTCTTCCTAACACCCCCTCATTTATTCGTTATCCGTTATCGAATTTATTCCATTTGGCTGTTACACTCTGTATAAGCTTTGACAAACGAACGTTGGGTGTAGGACTGTAGGCCATGGGGACTACAGGAACAGCAGATATTTATTCTTTCATTTTCGAACTTTTTCAATCTTGAGCGTAAGTCGCATACACTTTAGATGCTAAAACATCCCAGTCCCACCCACACAAAAATAGTACGGCACCAACCACGCCCCCACAAATAATATCGAGAATACTAGAACCTTCAAACTTGTAACTCGCCTCAAAATCCAATTAATATATAATTTTTTTATTTGGGGTCTAGGTGTAACACTGTTGAAATATTTTCAATATCGAAAACAAACCTAACAATTCCAACTAGCGGAAAATCCCGAGGAAAATCCTTTGTCAACAAATTCAATAAGATAATTTGTAATTTGTAGAAGTTTTGAGTTCGTTGAAAATTAGTTGAAATTTTTGATTCCTTCCATTTTCGTCATTTATTGATATTCAGATTCGTTTGTCTACTAATGATAAGGAACTAATTAATACCATTTCTGGTTTCTAATTACATGAAGGTAACATTGATTCTTTAATTAAACATAAATATTTTTTCAATACAGAATATTCGGTCTCACTTTCGGTGATATTCAAATTGTACGATAACTATTCCTCTTTGGCGATATGATATGTGATATCGAATGCAAAAATTGGTATTGAAAATTTTCAGAAAATGATTATCAACGAAAAGATTTCTATTTCTCTAAAATATGTTCCTACTAACTAGCAGAAAGAATTAACATGAGGAAAAAGGCGAGAAATGTGAAGATGTTCTTCTTCTACATCCAATCGAAGCATCAAGTCAAGCATTAGGAAAAAAAATATGTATTTTTTTATCTTTGAGATCGATAATTCTACTGACAAGCTTAGATTATTGGATTAAAAAGTGATAAGGACGAGACAAAAATCAATTGTTCCTAGAATCATGAAAGACATGCAAGGTTATCTGATTCCTATTACAATCAAATGATGAGTCTCTTATTTCGTGGGTTTTCGAAAAAGAAATAAAATTTCAGAAATAAGAAATACGAGATGAAGAAAAGAAACAACCAGTTTTATGAATTGACAGTTGGCTTTGGTATTTCATCCCTATAGCCATCTCGAATAGTTTATTATATTGATTAAACAGTTTCAATGTAATTCGATAAACAGATTACCCTAGTGAATCTATTGATAATAAAACGCTCTTGAGATCAATACTGGAGGAAAGTAAAGCTCCAAGTTTGTAGTAATTTTAATTTGTATAATTCATGATCAGTAAATAGATGACAAAAGCTTTCAATCGACAAAACTTTTATTGCGAAACAATCTTGATTATATTCTTATGGAGAAATTCTCTATAGAAGAAAAACATGAATCAAAACCTGAAACAATTTAAGGTTAGATTCACTTACCTGTTGGAAATTTTCTTTCAGATCCTCCAATTCCGGTGCCACTTTAGTATCCATTTTAGAGTATATTGAATTTATTCCAATTCAACTATTTGTAAATTGTTTCCCCACGTACTTCACACTGAAAAGGGTTATCACCGCTAAGAATCCAAATCGGCACTTGCTAATAACGCCTCATAAAAACATATATACGCTGAATACTGTGGATCTCTTGAAGTTTAAAGTATTTAAATAATTTATATGTACATAACACTAGAATACAGTTCCTCACTTAAAAGCAACTTATCTACTTCTGCGTAATTGGATATACGGATAGGAAGAATGAATGATGATTCATTATTTTGAAGGAGCGCCCAGCCCATCCAGTGCTGTCAGTGGGGTAGAGGAGGGATAATAGAGGTTATGCTTCATGACAGCATTCTGACAATCGAGTATCAAGAAAATTATGTGATTGGCCTATTGTCGAATAGGTGTCGCTACTTATTCAAAAGAAAATTCTGAAGAAATTAGAAAATTAAGGTTATTGATCAATTATAAATTCGAAAATGAGATTCATATTGATTTTTATGGAGTGAATGAACCTAACATTATGATAGCAATCGATGGAAACAGCTCAGAAATCTTAATAACACCATTTTTGTCATTAGTAAAGTTTTGAAAGGATAAGGAGTGTTACCAACACCTTACACCCAGTTTTCCAACCAGATTTTCAATTTCGCTTTCCTTTAGTTAGATTGATTTTCCTTTTCCATGAGTATTAAGATACCCTTATTGGAAAAGTGTATTAACGAATGAAAGGGGACAAAGAAAAAACAAATCGGAAAATTCCGGTGGAAATTGTCATTTTCATTTGAATCTGGGATCACAGAGTCTAGTATTTATCGATTCAATGTTCAGATTTTCTGTAACGAGGAATAATTCCATCTGCGAATTCCCAGGAAGCATTTGCCTTTGATTCAACTGGAGAATTCAGTTCTGAAATTTTCATTTCCCAGTGTAACTTGACCTTGAAAGAACCAATAAGATGCTCCCACGAATTTAAGCCACGTTACGACGTAAACGTCAGATCTTTTTTAAGCCACGTTGTTGGTTGTTGTGAAAAGCGGCACAGGATTCGTGTAGAGATTAGAGAAGTCTTTCCATCGGTGGTCTCGCCTGTTGACGTACGCTTTGTATTTTTTCACATTACACTTCCCATCGAATCCTCACTATAAGTTGATCCTGTTTAATTACTAATAGTAAGAAGCAAAAATGAAGATATTTTTTAGTGCGATTCTTTTTTCACTAGCATCACTTATATCGTGTGAAGAAATTACTACCGATGAAGGAGTTTTGGTGCTGAAGAAGACAAACTTCGAGCAAGCAATTACAGACAATGAGTTCGTCCTAGTTGAATTTTGTGAGTATTTTCCTATTATTTTGTTTTTCTTCATTTCCCAGATTGAGTTTTCTAGGTTAGGAATATGTCAAACGAATATTTTATGTTTTCTGATGCATTTTCGTCAGAAAATTTGCTTTCGATTTTGGTAATTTTTATTCGCCGGATTTGAACTTATACTGGTTCATCAATACATAATTTTGCTAATGAAACGATCATAAGTAACGGTAAAACCGGCATGTTGTGCAATGATTGACTTTGCTTCTGCTAACAAAATTGTCAATATATTTATCTCATACAGTTTTCATGAGTATTCAGTATTCGATATATTTTTGGTATCAGATAAGTAAATCATGAAAAACGCCATATGAAAACTCAATATGTTGTATCTGCTTTTTTATATTCACTTGATAGGTACCTTCTTATTAATTATTCATATCTGAGTGTTACATGATAAGTATTGGTATATTTCCTTAGTACCGATTTATATTTTTTGGAAATATAATAGTCTAATTTTTGCGTGTTACCGTGTTACAAACGGTTATAAACGGTTACGAGATTTTTATCTTTTTTATATTTTTTCATTAGCGGTAATAGAGGGGAAGGTGTTGTAACGTAATAAGGCTACGTCAAAATACCTTTCCCTTTATTACCGTTCACGAAAAAATACAAAAAATATCAGAAACTCGTAACCGATTGTAACACGGTAACACGCAAAAATTGGACTTATGAATGCTAAAGAAGCTGTATTTTTCATAAATAAATCAATCTCCCTTATGTTATTGGTTTCTTTGGATATATTATGCACAAGGTTTGAAGAGATAACATATTATGATATGATTGGTTTAAATCTCGATTTAAATCAAACCTCAACCGTACATCTTCTGTTTAGTGTGGAAATCAAAAAGGTCCAACAAGTTTGTCTAGTAGGCAACCAAATACGAGGTTAATGAACTTAGAAACCTTGACGAATTTTCAGTGTTAAGATATGTTGAATAGTTTGACCGGGATGCCCGTTCTCTAAGGTGCAAATTGTTATATGACAATAATTATTTATTTATTTTCATTTTCATGATAGTGTAGAGTGGCGTGAGCATCCGGGCTAGCTAGTTAGAAGTGTTAATCATTAAAAATTCAATTTATGCTTATTGGTTTTTCGATCCCACCCTTAAAATTAAAATATGAATAGAATAAAAACATCCACCAGTGCTTTTTGCTCAGCTACTAACTCTATTCCATGTACATATTAGCTGCTTAACCCTAGAACACTAACCTTAAATCGCACTCCCCTCAATACTAACCATTCGTAAAATTTACGATTTCGAATTCAAACATAAAAATCAACTTAACTAAGGAATTTATTCTTTATAAAATAACTTTAATAACACACAAACTTAAGTAAATTTACACTAAACATACAAAATACGACAAACTAATTGTCATTATTGCAGAAAACACAAAAACGTGCACGATGCTCTTCGCAAAAAGCTCGATTACAATGGTTACAAACAAGTGTCGTCATTCTTCTTTTTTTCGAGGGGAAGATAAAACATGTTGTGCGCTTCGACACTCAAGGTTCCACTTGATCATGTGCTTGTGGAATTTTCAAAATATCACTTATCATATCTTTGAGTGAGCGTTGCAAAGTTGGTAGTTTTATACCCTCTTCTAGCCATCTTTTTATGAGTTCTTCACGAAGTTCATTCATGAAATTTCTTCTGGAAACATTTTTCTTACCACTTCTTTGTGAGTTGTGATTGAAAATGATCCATGAGTTAATAAATGCCATGTTGAGCATACCGTAGAATATACATAATCGTCAAAAATAATCCGACGTGGGAGTTACATGAATACTAACCTTTCGTAAATATTACGAATCACCCCTGGATTTCCTGATACGCTCTGATCTGTTCATAACAACGGACTGAGCAAATGACCTGTCGAACCGAATAATGAAGCTAAACAAAAAACTGGAATACTGCGTATTACGCATTTTTGTCAAATCGAATCTCACAACAAGTGCTTCGTAAAATTTACGAATGGTTAGTGTTCTAGGGTTCAATACGGAAATATTCAGCTGAAACGTTTCATGTGGGTCACCCTGTATGTTAACTGAAGTTTTATATCATTATAATTTTTTCACCATGTGGCATCGTTGAAATCCTGGATCACTCGAAATCAAAGTTCAATTCGATATCTGTAGATGCATCATTATTTATATTTCGATTAATTTATTTCAGGCCGGGTTTCACCAAACAAAAAACACCACTGCCGCCGACATCAACAGCGTAAAGTTGGATTGATTTTCTGAAATGCATTTTCTTCTGAAAATCATCATTTTTTGTATCTGTTTCTGATAGTTGTATTCGTCATTCGTTGACTACTTCTGATACTCAGTTAGAGCTCAATTCTCATTGGTGTTGAGGCGTTTATTTTCGCACCTACGCACACTCTTATCTTCTTCCAAAATTGTCCATTAACTTCAATCATTTATCATTACACTTTAATAACTTGTTCCGTTTTATGTAAGGTTGAAATCTTGCAAATGAATTTTGACCCACGTATCTATTCTTCTATAATTTGAAATTTAGCAGGTACATATTTATTGTTCCGATGACAATGCAATGCATTATGATTTTTCAGGAGAAAAAACAAAATTGCGGCAGAGATTTGTGTTTCAAGGTCCAATTGCCTTCAAAATTGGCGTGTGGTATTTTGGGGTCGAAAATTCATTTCGTTTTATGGAAATTCATAACGGAAGCTTTAAGATGATGGATAAAATTAAGTGAATTTGATCAAAAATCGAATTTTGACTACATCAGAGAAACGAGAATCAAAAGTTGAAAAGTAAAATAATTGAGGGCTAGTTCATCCATCCAAAATTTCAACTCAATCGAATATACAATTCGGAAATTATCAGAAAAACAAAATTTCGAACGATGATATTTACGGATGTAATGATGAATTGAATTTTCGGAAGTAGGTTTCAAATTTATATGCAACAAAATTACTATTCTTGCTCTTGATTTTTTCGATATCTACTGTTCTTTCGCCAGACAGTTCTGTTAATTTTCCTAGATGCATTTGAATAATAGCCTTTTTTTATTTCTCATTTCATCTACATATCAAATTAAATTGCTCTCCTAATGAGCTTTCGATGAGTTTAGTGAGTGGGATGAAAACAAATTATGTGCTATACTTTCTAGTTTATTCCGCTTCATTGTCCTAAACGTCACTTGTTCCTATTTTTTGTTGGAACATGTGCGATGTTTATCTGCCCTGCAAAAGTGAAAAACGTGGGGCGTTGTAGGTTTTACCCCCTGATGTGACCACTTTATTCATACGTTGTGCCCCGTTGGGTGTAAATTCAAACTAGGAAACACTCTTAACCTAATGGATAAAAATATAGAAAAATAGCTTGTAGTTTATTTCTTCAACGATGAATGAAGCGGTTGAAATTTTGAACATGGAGCAATTCTTCCACTTCAGATGATATAGGATGAGATTAACTGTAGAGATTTTCTTCAGCAGTTAATAATAATTAATAATCTTAGCGAAATAGGAAACAAAGTGTTGACAAATCGCACGTACATGGGCGCCCGCAGAAATTTTTCTCAGGGGGGGCCAAAATATTTCTCAGGGGAGGCAAAATGAAAATTATTGTAATATTGAGGGTGTTGTGCTGAAAAACGATAAGGCCATCAAAATCTCAGGGGGGGCCATGGCCCCCCCTGGCCCCCCCCTGCGGGCGCCCATGCGCACGTATAATAATAAACAATAAAGAATTAGTAGAATCCGACTAGGGATACTTCCCAGATAGTTCTTTTATCTCTCAGAGATTTCGAAGTTGTCCTTTATGCGCCCAAATGAGGTTAGGGGGGCGGTCGAAATTTATAGTACTACTAGCTTAGACTACTAGATGCCTTCCTCAGAGGAATAAAACAAATCAACTAAATTTTTCGGTTTCCGTGTAAATACGGAATTTCAGTTTAAATGAATCATCCGGTATATTTTGAATTGTAACCATTCAAGTTCGCATGGGCGTAGATAGGGGGGGGGGGCCTGGGGGGGCACGCCCCCCCCCAGAATCCACGGTGCCCCCGTGATTTTAATAAATTACTGAAAAACACATTTGTTTTTCCTTGCTCGTTTTCCACTGTGCCCCTCAGCCCCCCCCCAGGAAAAAAGGCTAGCTACGCCCATGCAAGTTCGTATAAATTCCTCGATCTTGGACTCAACTATTCGTTTCTATTTATTTCATTTTTGAAACCTACAAATAATATTAAAATAATAAGGCGTTATTAATATTCAGAAATGACATTTTCAAGGAGGTTTGAATATTTTCCTTACTCCAATTTTAAATCTACGATAAGGAGGTGAAAAAACAGAATTCATACTTATGTATCAGTTGAGTCTACATATTTTCTTATCCACAGGAATTGGATAACTGGCTGATTACTTCAACAATATCTACCATAATTTAAGCAATATTTGCTTATCATAAGAACATGATCTACATTTACTTTACAATGCACATTCAAGTATGATATAAATATTTGGATTAATTTAGTATCCCTCCATTTCTGAAAGTATCAAAGAATCGAAATCGGTGAAACAAGAAATCAGGATTTTAGCTTTTCCTATTGTAATGCTCAAACGTCTCAAACATGTATCATTGTGATGCATTATGTAATTCCGATTACCAATTAATTTGCGGATTCGATAATTTTTATCTAAATTTATGGTTAATTACAAAAAATATGTGATACGATTTCTTATTACTCAATTTTGGTAATAAAACATGTTTTCGAATTATATTTATTTGCTCGATACGAAATTTTTTATGTGTATCTAATTTGTTTTTATAATTCTTTGCAGACGCTCCATGGTGTGGACATTGCAAAGCCCTTGCTCCAGAATATGTGAAGGCTGCTAAGGCTTTGGCCGAGAAAGAGTCTCCCATCAAACTTGGTAAAGTTGATGCTACTGAAGAATCCGAATTATCTGAAAAACATGGCGTACGCGGATATCCAACACTCAAGTTCTTCAGGAAGGGAACACCAATAGACTACAACGGTATGTTCTCTTCAAATCGTCTTAAAATATTTTTAGATTTTATATATTCTGGAATTTATAGGTGGAAGACAGGCAGAAGACATTGTTAACTGGTTATTGAAGAAATCTGGACCTCCAGCCGCAGATCTGAAGAAAGTTGAAGAAGCTAAGGAATTGATTGAAAACAACAATGTTGTCATTATTGGTTTCTTCAAGGATCAATCTACTGCTAAGGCTAAGGCATTCTTGGAAGTTGCTGCTGCTGTAGATGACCATCCATTTGCCATCACCTCTGAAGATGCCCTCTTTGAAGAATATGGTGTCAAATGCGGAAGCATCTTGTTGTTCAAGAAGGTACACATAATACACATTTTTAGGGATACATACTTGGAGTCTATTCGAGAATTAAGATTATATCTAGAAATTCAGTTGTTTTTATTTTGCATAATTTACAACATAGCTGCATGCGACATTGATTTGGAAGTTTCTTTGTTTGAAATTGATCCGATCTTTTGCAGTTTGATGAAGGAAAAGTTGAATATGACGGCGACGACACTGTTGCTCAAATCAAGAAATTCATCGTAACTAACTCCCTACCACTCATCGTCGAGTTCAACCATGAAACTGCACAAAAAATATTCGGCGGAGAAATCAAGAGTCACCTCATCTTGTTCCTCAACAAAGAAGAAGAGCACTTCCAGAAGGTAAGCGAGGCAGCTCGTTCAGTAGCCAAACCTTTCCATGATCAAGTTTTGTTTGTAACGATCGATGCCAACGAGGAGGATCACCAGAGGATTTTGGAATTCTTCGGTGAGTGGTGTTCAAGAATATAAAAAATTTTTCATATGACAGGAAACAGATTTCATAAAAAAAACTTAACGTTGTAGTCTACTGAACGATGGCTAACGTTTGATCAATACCTGATACGTACTTCTAATTTCATTGAATCGAATTTGATTTCACTTCATGATAATTTCGTCTTTTGACGAGTTTTTGGGTCTTTCAAAAAAATCACTTACTTTCGAAATGGTCCTGTTTGTGCATCTTAAGTTGTTTTCTTTCACTAGATTTTGTTAAAAATTGTATTATTTTCAAACTGAATTATTGCGGCATTCTTTCTTCAGCAAAAACTGACTTAATAATAGGGTTCAATGGGTTCAAGTATCAGATTCAAAGATGTCTACTTCTTTCAAGTATAATTTGTGTTAAAAATAGTAAATTTCGAACAGAATCATTGTTTGTCCCGAAATGACGGCATTTATCGAGATTTGGCACATTCTATTGTGTAAGGAAACAATGATTAATGAATAAAGGTTGCTGACGCAGAGTAACATTATTTTTCATCAACAATAACAGCACCAGGAACCAAAACTTCTCATATTGTTCTATATTCTTCGGTGAATTTCGTTTTCTATTGTTTTTTTTCCAATTCAGGAATGAAGAAAGAAGAAGTACCTGCTGCACGTCTCATCAAATTGGAAGAAGACATGGCCAAATACAAACCAGACACTGATGACTTATCAGCCGAATCACTCAAGAAGTTCGTCGAAGATTTCTTGGCCGGAAAGTTGAAACAACACTTGCTCAGCCAGGACATTCCAGAAGACTGGGACAAAGAGCCAGTAAAAACCTTGGTTGCCCACAATTTCGACAAAGTAGCATTGGATGCTGAAAAAGATGTACTTGTTGAATTCTATGCCCCGTGGTGTGGACACTGCAAACAATTGGCCCCAATTTTCGACAAGGTAAATGGGCGAATATTTATGTCATAAAGAAATTCGATTCTTCACAAAATATGAAGGTGGATTGCTCATATTCATCATTTTCAGGTTGGTGAACATTTCAAAGACAACAGTGATATTGTGATTGCCAAGATGGACGCCACAGCCAACGAATTAGAGCACACTAAAGTCAGCAGCTTCCCCACCTTGAAGTTTTACGCCAAGGGTTCCAACAATGTCATTGAATACAACGGACCTAGGACCTTCGAAGGTCTAGTTAAGTTTGTTGAATCTGGTGGTAAGGATGGTGCTAGCATAGAAGAACCTGTTGAAGAAGAGACTGAAGATGATGATACTCCTAGGAAGGATGAACTTTAAATATGTAGTGATAAAACTTTTTGTAAAATTTACTCAAAGATAAGGTATAGCTTTATGAACTTTACTCAAGAAGTTTAAAGGTTGTTTTTATTGAATGTGTTTTTTTAGAGACTTCTTTTTTTATATTGTGTCGTTGTGTTTCTTCCAAAACAAGCTTAGATCGATATACTAACATTCCTACTGATACTTATTTATTTTTCATGATCTTTGGATGAATGTACAGAAAATTGAATTTTCTGGAGGTTTTAATGAATTGTAAGATCTAAGTACAAATAAATATAAAAGTTTTACCATTTTTTATTACAAATATCGATTCCAACAGCCTACGATTTTCGAATGGAATGTTGGTAGTTGATGATCAAAACAACTATCAACCTGCTAGTTTTTCATAAGATGAACGCTTGGACATTTTCTTTTCTCACTCGGAGATATAAATTCCAAGTTTTATCAGTTTTTTTCCAAATAATATTTGTTTATTCAAACTCAATAAAATCGACAATATCAACAAAAATATTCATATTCACAAAAATAAATTAAACAAAATATCACAACAGACATTTAGTTATATATCGAACTATTTCTACTATCATTTATTGTACGCATTTTTACAGGCAACTTTAGCGTTTCACAATAAGAACTTATAAGGTTTAAGATATATAATGATTATGGATGTCGGTAGTAGTGAGGTTCTTGAGGAACAGTTTTCCCTCCAGTTTCGATAATCACAGAAAAAGCTCTACAGTAGTATTGTACAAAACAGATATCGAGTTACCACTAGGCCAGGAAACTTTCCCTTATAAATTTTGAAATTTGACCAGTTGATCAGGATTACATTTGAAAAGAAATAAGCATTTCAAACAATATCCACATCTGTATTCTAATTTGCTTCTTCTTCTCATAAGAAAATCTACTGATACATTTTTGATCTGATCGAAATGTTGAATGAAACATCATTAGATAGACATCTTTCTCATCCATTCTGTTCTTGACGAAGGGCTGGTAGACTGTCAGGCATAGCTGGGATAAGATCCTAACGCAGAACTTCCTAAATGGTGGCCAGCATGGTGTCCTATGGAATGTGTACTTGCTATGTTCGAATAGAGATTTGCCGTTGGATTACTCCAATACGATCCTGGCGAAGGAAACAGAGAAGCTGAAAAAGAAATTAGCAGTAATTTTTCTGGGAAAGATTTTGTGTAAGGTTGATTTTTGATCAGTATTATATGTTGTATGGAAAGAAGCCCAGATTAGGGCTGCATCGTTGAATTGAAGTATTATTTATTTTAAAAAATTCATAATAATACTTCACTTCAATCAATGGCTGTGCGAGTTTTAGGTGATTTAGGGGTGTTCTCTGTTCTGGTTAGGCCAAAGCAAAGAAACACAGTGCTGTAAACTGATGTTATTTGATTGTATCTATTTGCTGTTAATTGAATTCAACCCAACAGCGGATGATGACGAATACTGCAACCCAAACATTTTCTGCTCACGACCGGAGATTGAATCTCTGACTTTTTCATTTGGTACAAAGAATCTTTCATTTGGTATTTTTTACTATCCATTCAAATTCAATATATTCGAAGTGGATTATTTAATGCTAGCGCCATCTGAGAATAATGCGGTGAACCAAAACATGCGACCAAAGAGAATTCTCTCTTCTGCAATTGCTAATTCCTAATAGATGGCACTGAAATAGAAGTATTTTTGTTGGTACAGAAACCTGTAGAAAATGCCATCTATGATGAATTGCCCGAAGTTAAGTATTCTCTGAAAGATTTTTTCGCATTTTCTATGCTGTTTTCGTAATACTTTACTACTTTTAAATTAAATTCAAGAGAATGGGGACCAAAATCTTCATCCCCTATTGAGACGATATACATAGTGAAATTGAGAATTTCCCATTTTCGGACATTCATCATAACTTTATGGAAAATCGCATATGGAGATGCCGGAGATGGTAAAAAATGATGACTATTTTTGAGCGCTCGTCCTTGTAGAACGAGGCCTATATCATTTCTTCACGTTTCGGACAAATCGTTCATTAGTAGAATCCGAAATTTTAGGTTTGTTTTCGAGTAAACACGAAATTGCAGGTTTTGATTCAACTGTATTATTGCGTTCAAAATTTTTCCTTCAATCATTTCTTTGAATAGTCTGAGTTGTTTCCTCTGTGCTATCGCATTTAGCAGAATTCATCATTCAAACCCCTGTGAGATAATTGTCCTGCGTGGTGAAGGCACATAATTATACGTTTTTTATTTTACTAATACTAAATCAAGTTTTGGTACACTCATGGAGGGTTCATTAATAGTTTTGAGGAAGATGTTCAAATTAAGACACTATTTTTTTATTTTCCTCTATCAAATGGCGTGCTGATGACAATTCCTTTCACTACTCGATAATTTGTGAAACAATGTTCAAGTACCTACTCGCAGCAGCAGCACTCAGATCTCAATCAATGAGATTATGCCTGAACCTGAAGAGTTTGGACCAAACAACAGTACTCCCCGAGGGTAATTCATTCCCTCAATTAGAGTCCAACCGAGACTGCCGTCTATACGCCACTTGTATGAATACGTTATTGTATTTTTTCAAATTCAATCTTTAACTGGTGTTTGAAGGAGTGGAAATAACACTTTCATCCCCCTAATGGCATAATGCCTTGATTGTGCATTGTTTCGCCCCCTTCGCAAAGAACTCTACCCGTCATTTCACCAGCCCCTCCCTCAAATAAGGATATTGTTAACAAACTGCCCTAATGGATGTTGCTCCTCGCATGATGTTGACCAGATGAGTCACAGGAAATATTCTGATTTTTTCGTAAATTCCTACTTAACACAATAAAATGAATATGCATGATATGTACGACAGTTGACGTACCTATACCCACTATAAAATGTACTTGAATTTTTGAGCCAGAAATGGACACACTTTTTGATGTTGATGAGTTTGTAATCAACTCTATCATTATTATAGGATTCATTGAATTCGAATTTTCACTTTTCCCTTATTGTGATGTCGATCATGAACATTTTCAGGGTTTTTAATTTTTCTGAGCAGGATACTTCTTTGAAATACATAAAGAGTTCCATATTTTGCCCACATTTTGAATACGAATTGTATTGTGTATAAACATCAATCCACTCCTAAACCGTTTATCAATGACTTCAAATTAATAAAAAACGAAAAATTCGAATGAAATAAGTTTCAAATAAAAAAAGATAAAAAACTGCATCACAATGACCAAATCATCCTCAGCCATAAAGAGCCTGACTATCCATTTCTGGCACAAATAGTTAGGGTTGCCGTATGAAAACCCCATCATGACAAACTCCTCAATTATAAAGGGTGATTTTTTTTGAGAGCTTCAGGAAATGTTTTCGAAAAAACACATAAAATTAAGAAAAATGCATGAAAAATTTATATGAATCGATAGTACGGTCTATATAATTTAATATTAGAAGATTATTTCATGCAAATGTTGACCGCGGCTGCGCCTCAAATGGTCGCTTCAGTGGCGTAGTGACCTGTGTTCGGCGTTTTCGAAGAACACGGGCCCAGGCCCCCCAAGGGGGGCCCGGGCTCTTAGGGCGACTAGCGCTAATAGTGAAGGTAGGGGGTAGGGGCCCAGAAAACATCTTGAACACAGGCCCGTGGTGGAGTTACTACGCCGCTGGGTCGCTTTGTCCAATTTTGGCATACTCTTTCCAACATTCTGGCCGGTATCTCTCGAATAAATGCTTCAATGTTGTCCTCCAATGCGTCAATCGAAGCGGGCTTGTCAGTATAGACATGAGCCTCGATATAGCCCCACAAAAACATTCTAAAGGCCTTAAATAGCACGATCTAGGTGGCCAATTGAACGGTCCCAAACGTGAAATAAACTGTGCGAGGCTCAATAGTCAATTGATTCGAACGGCGCCAAACCGATAATTGATGGTCATCACTGACACTGGCCAAACACTGCTGCGAAATTTTCTTCAGTTCGCACTGTACGTAAGCGTGTTGGTGGTTTATGTCCACCAATGTAAATTTGGTGCGGAATTTAGTCACAATAGCCCAAATAGTTGAGACACTTCTGAGGATGCCTCCGGTTCCGGTAAATGAAGACTTTGGGTGAAATTCCGTACTGTACAGGGTGGGCAAAATTGGTGCTACATGAACTAAAACTTTTTAACCCGAGGAGATAGAGAAAAATGAATGGCACCCTATGGTCCTCTTCTATCGAGAAACTGATAAAGCCATCAACTGCATTCCTCTATCTTCTTTCGTTTCCGAGTTATAGGCCAAAATTGAAATTTGGGCGATTTCAACTTTGATGGTCATTATCTCCGTTTCTGTTTATGCTAGGATTGTGATGTAGGTACCCAGCTAGGGTAGGTTCGACCAATCGTTATGCAGTTAAGGATGGTGAAGAATAATACCAGGCAGACTCATCAAAGGGATTTAATTCACTGAACTTACATTGAATACAATATGTTTACTACAGATTCTCGCTGTTGACTAACAAGCGGTCAAACGTATACGCTTCTGAATGAATCACTTAATGACTCTCCCTAGCCAATTGTTATATATATTTTATAAATGTTTACTTGTTTTAATAACATTATATTTGATAACATAACTGGCAATGATGAGACCTAGAGCTCTGGCTTCACGTGCCGCTTAAGGTCTTGAAGGGAGGTCGCACTAATCTTATTATATCACGTACGAAATATACAGTGTGTTCAACATACTACAGGATGTTGAAATAAAAACATTATACAGGCACTTTTCTGAGCAATCCAATGGCGTACTCTGATTTTTTCTAAGAGGTTTATTTGCTGAGTTATTACATAAAGTTGTGTTTTTTCTTATGGAAACAGAAGTTTGAAATGACTTAGAGAGAATCGCCATATTTTTCCCGTTTCAGAAATGTATCATATGTTTTAGTTTATGTAGCACCAATTTTGCCCACCTTGTACGCATCGGACCGAACTAGAAATCTAGGGGAAAGTTCAACAGAATCGCCGGCAGTAAAATCATCTATTGTTATTTCACTAATTCGGTGTCAAATACGTGGTGAAGTTTGCCTGTCTGGTATGGCTTTTAGATTACGCCTAGAAAGTCCGGTATTTGGTCTATAATTAATAATCTTACCTGCTGAACTCGGTATAGTCCCATGGGAACTCATGAATCCCCCCAATTTGGCGCTCTGGTGGTACGAACTCATGAACAATTCAGTCTGATATTTATAACTATTAGGATCATTGTTCGCAGGCTGCGTCGCTGTCGCCAATCCTTGAAAATCAAATTTGTAGGCGTATCTCTTTCCATGGACCTTTGTCATGATATTTTTGTCATAGTAATACCTGTAAAAAGGAAGGGAGATTTAGAACGGATAGAGGTTATAGGTTAAAACAACAATTACCCAACCATACAGCCATACACATTCTGAAGAGATTTGCAGTAGCTTTACCTGAGTAAAGGTTTCATGTTTCATTTTGGTTTATAGGAAAGAAGCGTTTTTTGAGAGGAATAATTCAATTTTTGTTTCATTCAAAAGACAGAGCTTCACCATCACTAATGAAAAATAACATCAACCAAATGGCCTTCATAATTTTCCTTTATTTAGTCATTAGTTTTTTCAGTTCTGATAGGCGCAATGCGCAGGGCGCAATCACAAACTTTTTTAGATACAATAATGATGATACTTCTCATTTCATTATTTATTATTTTACTTTGTTTTCATTTTGTTGCTTGTTCGAATAAATATTTTCTATAAGTAGGTACAATGGGAGATTATTGATCAGTTTTTGGTTGCAAATTTCAATTTCGAATCGTAATTGAATGTTTCAAACATTTTTCTTTAGATCCCAGATAATTTGATTCGAGAAAAACGAGTACATACCTTACCTATATGTTTTAACATATTATATGGAAGAATTACTACTCTATACTGGTAATTATTGAAAAATATAACATATAACATTAATTGCGCACCTATACTCCGTTCACTTTTATAAAGTATCGCGGTTTGCCATGAAATTCTGACACATTTCACCATGTATGTTTTGAAAATGTTGAGTTATAGTCATTCTTCTGTCAGTTGAACGAGCAACGTTGCCGTTTCCGCTAAAAATCGTAGTAATTATATATTTATCAAAATGTTCCTGTACTTTGGGAAATAAATGAATTTGAGTGAATATTATGTGAATTCAGAAGACATTTAAATACATTTTTGCACAACTTGAAATTCCCCAGTATGAAAATGTAGTAGTTCTACGAAACCTGCGCCACAGTTAAACCTAAGACGAACTAACTCCATTTATAAAGTTAAAAAAGAGTAAATAGAAAGTAGACTTGGCAATGTCGCTTGATTTTCACGAGTACCAACCTGCGTCCGTTCTAAGTGGAAGAACTTGATAAACCTAAATCATGGCTAACCGCTATACTTTATAATAGTGAATGGAGTATACATTCCCCTATTGAGAAACAGCGGGAACTTAGTTGCGCACCTAATAATTATCTGAATGAATAAAAAAATCTGTATCGCAAAACTTTGGAAATATCTGTTTTCGATCACTTTTCGATCAGATATCAACGTCGATTGATCAATAAAACATCCCTTGAGGGTCTACATCCCTGAAAAGAAAGGGACTCAGAGAACGATTTATTTTTTCTGATTGATGAAGGGATGTATGAGTGTATGAAGATAAAAATAATTAAAAAAAGATTTTATAAGTAGGTAGGGGAAATACGTACAAAACGACATATGTGGACATAATGACATAGGCATCATAATTTGAGTTTGGAGGTATCAAATGCGTAACTGCCTACCAAATCACACGACCCGAGTGGGTTCAATTAACCTCTGAAAACTCGTAGGCGCTACTCTTCTTCATTCGGTCGTTATGAGTGATAACAGAAAATAATAGGTCACGAGTTTTTTTTATTGCGCAAAATTTTTGGAAGAAATGGCCAGTTTTCACCATTTTTTTTTATTTATGTTGCATTCATTTCGAACTTTACTTATTTGCCATTGTATTCACGAAGCTCTTTTTATGTTAAATATACTTTTTGTATCAATTCGATATATTTCTAGTATTCTAACGCTTTATGGACAAAATGACATAGGTATACAGTGAACGGACGAAATGACATAGGTATTTCCGCTGAATTAACCGGACAAGGGTCAACACCAAGACCATTCATCCCAGGCTCCATCAGCACAAGAAAGAGCCAGGACTTATCTTAACAAATTCATAACAAAATATTCATCTGTGGCTAATAAAGGCAATGCATCTTAATAGATTAAGATGCATTGATGATCCTATGAGGAGGTCCCTCCAATCCCTAATGGACGATTCATAAGTGGACAAGGCAAACGTGAGCCGAAGACACGATAAACATATACTTAGTTTCAACTTCTACACCTAATATGATTGCAATAAAATCAAAAAATGAGCCCATCCCTCCTTCAAAGAAAAGGAGACACGTCCCTAGGGCATTATTTGAAGAAGACAATGAAGAAGAAAATGTTTCTAGCAACTTCCGAGATGATGAAGGCGATTCTCCAACTGTCTATTGCAGCGGTTCTCAAACTTTTTTGGGGACGGAACCCTTTTGACAAGCAAAATACTCGACGGAACCCTACAATATAAGTGTGTATTCTTTATTAATAAGCGTATTGAAGGTACAATGTAACAGTTATTAATTATTACTTACTTTTCCACATGTTGCCATGGGCGCCCGCAGAAATTTTTCTCAGGGGGGGCCAAATTTTTTCTTAGGGGGGGCAAAATAAAAATCATTGAAACATTGAGGGTGTTGTGCTGAAAAACTTTAAGGCCATCAAAATCTCAGGTGGGGCCATGAACCCCCCCCCCCCTGCGGGCGCCCATGCATGTTACTACACGTTCGTTCAAATACTAATTCTCTCGTGTATCAGTTGAAGTTCTCACAATAATATTGTGCAACAATTAAATCATTCAAAAAAAAAAAAAAAATTAAGAATTAATTGATTTGAAAGTCGAAACATATTCTCGTTTATTTGATTACCCATCTATTTGTCACGAGTTAATATTTTGCTCGAATATCCAAGTGTAATTTGATAATTTACAACTATTTTGACTTCTTTTCGATCGGATACGGTATTTTTGCAAATATTCCGAAGAAGAAAATTATATTCACGCAAGAATTAAGCGAATCCAAGAAAATGACTATGAAAATAAGCGCCATTTGTCACGTAGAGACGTCATGCCCCAACCTATTCAAAACTCGATCATCAAGTGGTCTTTTCTTGTGGGTTTTGGTATCATGGTCCTATAGGGTCCTAGACTCGATCTCGAACATTCTCAAAAATACTCGAGTCGATGTTTTTGATAAACAAAAAGCATTCACAAGTATACGCGCAGCGGGCGGAGTCAAAACGTTCGACCAGAAGGTGGTGTTTCGATTTTTTTTCTATGAATACGAAAAAAAAGTCCTTTTTATCCCTCAATCTTTATTAGTTGACGACCAGTTTCTAGAATTTCAAAATGGTCTCATTTTCAAAAATTAGAGCTACAAGATTAAAAATAAAACACAAATGATGATGAATTAAGGTTTAAAATACTTACATACAAGCTACAAAAGTCAAAAAATTTAAAACAAATCTTGCGTCATACAATCAAGTGTCGAAATTCCCAAAATGTAGAGCAACAGGGCAGATAAAACAACATCAACCAACAATATGTTATATTCAAAATGACGATCTCAAATTCAAACAATGAAGCGACATCTAACTGAAGAACAAAACAAAATGAAAATGAGACTATTCTGAAGTTCTCGAAACTAGTCGTCAACTAATAAAGATTGTGAGATAAAAAGGATTTTTCTCCGTATTCATTATGAATCACCCACATGTATCTGTTCTTCAATTTATTTTTTTTCCAAATTCTTGCGGAACCCCTACAGGGGTATCGCGGAACCCTAGGGTTCCGCGGAACACACTTTGAGTATCACTGGTCTATTGTTATGACCCTTTCTTCCCGATTCAGATCGGGAAAAAACCAGTCTTCTCCAGGATTAGCACTGGAAAAGACTGGTTACGATGCATGCATTGGTTGTATTGGGCTCACGCATCTTGTGCTGATGTTCCTAGAAGAACCAAGCGGTTCATTGCTGAACTTTGTCAGTAGTTTTGTAACTATAAGTAGAAAAATACAGTTGCCTATTGCCGGTATTTCATTTTGTCCATAGCATTCGGACAAAATTAATTTCGTTTATCCCAATTTATCTGAGAATATTTTATTTTATGATAATTTTATTTAATAAAGGTTGATTAGATTTTTTGTAGAAAGGACCAAAGATTATAGTTGTAGAATATGACATTACTGTGATTCACTATTAACAAGTTATGCCTCTGAAATAAAACCCTATGTCGTTTTGTACGAACTTCCCCTACTATTGAATGAATGAAAAGGATATTCCCCATCATTTTTAGTTTTTTTGTAACATTTCCACCATCGAAACGAACAAATATTTTTGTGTTTTTTAATTTCAGTATCAAAGTCCATCATTTAGTTAATCAAACGTCTTTCTCATATTTCTTTTAGAATTTACCGCTTTTTTGCATATAATATTACAACAATGTGTTGTTTTCGCGAAATTTATTTCCTCGAATTTTTCTATTCGAAATGATAAATATCCCTTTTTATCAACCACAATTTATTAAGGTTTGTATTAGCCGTCGATAAGTGAAAATTAATTGTTTCTTTCAATTGTGGATTCCAACCTGGAATTGAATTTCTTTCAAATGACACGCCCCGCAGGTATCTCCTCCCATATCAGTTCTTGTAAGCAAAGTCAATAAAAGTACCGTATTTTCTCATAATTTATGAATGATGATGGTTCCTGATTGCAGTTACCCCATAATTGCACTTACCCCACTTCACCTTATGGAAAATTTCATGAAAAGGATATAGTCCTGTAGTCGTGGTTGCGGTGGACATTTTGCTGATGATATTTTCCATTATTAACGGCATACCCTCCTCTTAATAATGAAATAAACATTCGATCATTCAACTAAAAGAATGGCAATTTTCTTTGAGTGTCAAAATAACACCTCTTATTGGAAAATCCCTTTATTATACAATTCATTTCAAATGTACAAGATTCTTGGGAAACTCCGTCAATAAGTTAATGTTTCACCTTTCCCCCATATTTATTTCAAAACTGATGAAAAAAATTACATGAGATCACCGTCGATCAGATTGTTCTTATCATTATGAGCTGCAGTCTAGACAGAACCCACGATATCTGATTCCATTTCGAGGGCAGCTCCGCCCTATTCCTCCAAGGAAGGAAAATTAGCCAACCTCAGAAAACGGAAAATCCTCGTTATGAAGAGCAGCTCGAAGGGAGGAGGGCTGCCCACATAGCGTCGGCGTTGGTTTCGCGATCGTAAATGGAGAAATGGAGTGGATTCAGGGGGGGCAAAACCGTATAATACGTCCAATAAGTGAAATATTCATGTTTTTGTAACGACGGGAAGTGGTATACGATCAAATCTCAGTTTCGATCTTGTTCTGTTGTCCACACTGCTCCATATTTATTATGTGGGCAGAAATTTCCTTATGATAAATGTCGTATTTGCTCAGCGTAATGTAGTCAGGTATAAGATTAATTCTCGCATTATTTATTACATAATAACTGTCTCAAATTAATCTTGTGGAATGTTTATTTTGGTTTACGATTCCTCATTAATTCAGGTAATCTGAATGCCAATGCTGTATGATACAATGCAATGAGTGCCCTTGGCTCAGTGGTTAGAGCATTGGATTAGGACCCGGCAAGTTCAATACCGAGCTAGGAAAGAAATTTTCTAGTATCGGTAGGGGCCACCATTTCACTGTTGGGTCAAAAATTAACAGTGCTGTGTCTAAGGTGGCGTAAGGACACAGTAACAAAGCCTACACAGAACACAACTACTTCTCCGAACTCGTACAAGTTACAAGCTTCGAAGCTTGTAATTCAGAGGGGTCTCCTCAGGAGACCTAGGAATAATCATGATAAACAATACAGGCAGGGTGAGTCTTTGACTTGTACATATATTTCAACTGTAGATTCCTCTCATCAAACGAAACACTTTCTTTATATACCTTTTTTTAAAATTCGGTTTCGTTGGAAAGATACAGGGTGTCGAAGATCCATGAAAAATAGTATATTCTAAAACTAGTGGCAGAATGGGCTCCTATTCCAATACGAATGCGAACGCATTAGATGATATTTTCTCTATTTCAGTCAAATTTCGTTGAAATTCAATGAAAAATTCAGATTATACATCCTAGTAACTTTTGTTTTGTATCTTGGCATTTGGTGACTGTACCGAAATTGACATTTCCAAATTGACGTTTGTTGAAAATCGTTTGGATCGGAAGCCAGTGCTGACAACAAAAAAACGAAAAATATAACTGAAAACAATGCTGTAATGAGTTCATTACGGCACTGTTTTTAGTACTGTAATGAACTCATTACGATACAGAAATAGAGAAAACACTTTTCTGTTTATATCCTCGGAACCGTTATTTCAAATGAACTGAATTTTGGTTCATTGGTTACTCTATTCATGGTGCATATTCCTCAATCGAAACCAAGGTATTCAATATCTCTCCTAGTATAAAAGTTACAGGGTGGTCGACTCATCAGTACACGCTTAGACACCATAAAACCATTTTGAAAAGATAAACGGTTCATATTTCCGAAAGAATCTGCCATTTAAGAAACTGAAAGTATTCCTATTTTTTCAATAAAACGCGTCGTTTTCGAGTTATTTCCAATTTTACCCGGAAAAAATTGACGAAAAAATCATTAATTTCTATTATAATCTGAATGCGTCTCTGAATCGAATATCATCGAATATTATTCCTCCTCTGATGTTGTCACAATATTTATCAACTTTGTCAAGACTTGAATTCAAATGATGGAAAACGTTGATGTAGAGATATATTAATAATAAAATCCCACAAATGTGGGAGATAAAATTGAACACCAATGAGCATTTAATACGCACAGTTTCTATTAAAAATTCATAGTTACCGGTCCATATTGAAGTTGAATGTCGATGAAATACAAAATTGGGATATGAATGAAGAATCTCGATACGAACTACTTAGTAAATTGAAATAATATGATACCTGATAAGCTGTGGCGATTTTTCTATCTAAACAATATCCTCTTGGAATTTCATAAACTCGACACGATTAATATTATATTAATTCACTTATTCACATAATAATCACATAATAACAATAATTCACTGAATGTATTCAGAACTTCACATAATGTTCACTGTTTGTTTATTGGCACTGTTGGCAGCGCCTCCAAGGGTAATTGAGATAACCAATCCGTCGGTTCTCGCTATACGCATGCGTGGTGAAATTTCGCGACAAAGTCGAATTATGGTGGAAACGGCAGAATTCATTGATATTGACCATGTTTCGTGAAAAATCCTCAACCTCAATGTAAATATCAGCAAGCTGACAACATCTTATTGAAATTTCTGAGCAAACATTCACAGAATCTATACAAAATGGATTAGGTTAGGTTGTTTAATAATAAATTTTGATGATCTGAATGAAAAGTCTTTCTTCATGAGATTGTTCGGGAATTTTGAGGAAAATATGAACAAGTTATAAGTGTTCACAAACTAATCTGCAGAAAAATCGAAGAAGGAGCTTATTTCGGTGGGAGAAATGTGGCTTTTTAGTTGAAACCGGATGAAACTAACTGTTTTTGTTGAAATGATCGTGTTGATAGATACCATTTTCATTCCAATAAGGTTAGTACTGTATTAACTCAATTGCAATCGAGAAATATGAACTTTGAATCAATTCCACCGTATCATTTCAGGGACTAAATCTTTTTAACAGAGCCGAATTCGAAAAATTGGAAAATGAAAAAAGGTTTCTTTTGGCCTCACGAATCTACATTTAAAATATATGTACAAGTCAAAGACTCACCCTGTGCCTGTATATCAACGCGAAAAAGAAATTCCTCCAGTATAGTGTCCCAAAATGTAGGGCTATGTCAGTAGAACTTGTGTGAAGACTTTTTTTTTATTACTCTATAATTTATTGGTAAACATTTACATTCCAGATTTTTTCGAAATTACAGGTTCAGTAACTCCGCAGATAGAGAAACACATCATACTAGATTTGAAGTTTTTACAACGCTCGTTAGATTCGCAATTGACAGCTGATGAATAATTGAGTAATGAAAAAAGCAGCTGACAAAAAATCCAGCTCCAAAAGTTACTTATGACGACGAGACAAACTGGATAAAGGTACCCCTTATCCATTCTCAAACTATGAAGAAAAAAAATTTTCAACCATCGAAAATTATAAAAATTGAGCCCCTTCAACTTCCATAGGATGACATAGCTCAAACTTTTGCCTCTGATTCTGGAGTATTTCGGGGGCATGGGCTGCTTGAAATCCAACATTTTTGCCTCACGTTTACACACAATTACACAATCAACACCGGATAATGTCGGGCATCTTCGATATTGTCCGGCAAATATGATCGCGTGACTGCAAAATGGAAAAATCTTTTGAGAAAGGAAATTTATCAGCCACAAGAAAGCGCATGTTTGAAGGGCAAATTAAAAATCAATATGATATGAATCATAAATTTCACCCATATACCTACCTAATATGAAAAATTTGGACAAGTAAAATATGGATTTTTTTTTGTCGGAAATATTTTACATTGTGTCTCCCTTTCAGTGGCGACAAACCATAAATTTTGAATTTATTTTAGATATTGTTAACCGAAATATTATCATTTCGGATTCTCCTTCTGCATAGCCTATACTACGATAACAAATGGGACCTAAAAAATAAAGGTTCTTGATATTTTTTCAATACCTAGTCTGAAAACAGAAGACAGAAATATGTTATTTGACGTTTTACCCTAATTCACGTATAACATTGATGCGTCTTATTGGAACACCTTCAGAAAAAAAGTGGTTTCCGGTTAGAACGATCAATTGCTCTTATCCAGAAGAAACCTCCTAATCTGGAGTACGTTTCACGAATTCAATCGTCCGTAAATTAGCTACTCGTAACTATCGATTTCTGATGGGGCTTTCCTTGATTGAGTTGAAGGGCCCTTTGTCTTTCATCTGATTTTTGCCGGTTCATCTCATGAGGGGAATGGGAAATGGATTCAAGAAGCGAAAGAAAAATACATGATCCTGGACATACCTACCATCACACACTTTCTCGCATGTCACGAAATAGAAATTATCACTCAACACTGTAATGCACAATTAAAATAAGATTTGTCAAGAAATCAAAATTGGATCCCTAACGAGTAACGAGATTATAAAAAAAAGAATCAATACCAACACAAAAGATAATGGACAATGAAAAAAGTCAAAGAGGCAAAGTGCTGAAAGAAATACTGTATGAAACCAGGTCACGTGAAGTCAGCTTGATTCACATTCTTCATCAATTTTATATCAGTTTTCCAGTTCATGTCAAATGTGAATCACACGTTCCTTGCAAAATTGTAATATGCAAACAATGTAAAGTGGCGGACTTAAAATTTCTGTCACAACAATATGAAATTCCTTGAAAATATGAAATATCCAATAAGACCATTAACCCTCGCATTAACCTACACCTTAATGAAAAGTGACAGTGTAATAGAAAACTACGAAAAAGGTCGATGCTTACCTTAGTGCTCTTGAGAGTTTATCGTAGTTCATGTTCGGTTTAGATTTCCTTTCTCCCCATCTTCTTGCTACTTCATCAGGATCCGTCAATTTGAATTCGCCATTTGTTCCTTCCCAAGTTATGCAGGCTGCGTTTGTAGAGTCGCTCAAAAGCTCTAATAGGAATTGCCACAGTTGAATTTGCCCAGATCCTAGAATTTAATAGAAACCATAATTCCCCTTGATTTTCATCATAATATTTTAAGATCTATCCTCAAACGGTCTTTTCCAATTTTGAATTTTATTGGATAATTAGCGAAGAGAAATTGTAAGCAGAGAATGCTGAAGAATGATTATTTCAAAAAGAACTATTCAAAGTCGTCGACAAAATTGAGTATTCTTCTCGCATATAATCCACTCGCCTGGTAAACCTCATCCGCGTTAATAATAACCATCATAATATGATCGTTGAAAAATATATTATTTTTCTTTACTAAAGCATATTCATCATTTCATACTATGGAATGCGTCTGACATTGAGAATTTCCTTTATAGAATTCGAGTGCTTAGATTGAAATTTTATTATTTTCCTGTGAAGCTATTATAACTGTCGACTTCGGATCGTGAGGAAGAAACTGATTTCCGGGCGTAGAAAGAATGCACTGTGCAAAAATCTAATTTTTTCATAGAAATTCCAACGAAAAATAACAAAAAATGCTTAAGGCATTAGAAAGTTGGAGTGTGTTGGTTTTGAAATGTTGTTATTCAACAAATTACTGCTCCCAAATAAAATGAGAAATATGTACTCATATTTCAAATAACGAGTAACGAGATGAATTTGCTGATGGATAATTTTGTTATCCAGCATTTCCATCATTCGTTCACAAAAAAGTCCTCCTATATCATTTTATAGGGATGCCTTCTATTTTGTTGTGGAGGCATCTCTACTCGATTTATATGGATTTTCTTCAAACTCTAGCATCACAGCCAATTCCACATCCTTGCGGCTTGCACAGTGTGTTAGCAGCTGTTTGTTTAATTTACCTTATATGTTTCACTCCAAACTCGCAATAGGTACTGCTCTTGTACTGCTTCTATATTTTACTCATCGTGCCTTGGGATATAGGCGGCAAATCCAGAATTTTGTATGAAACCAGCAACTTCTTTTTGTGTTCGGGAGTTTTCTCCGTAACCAATCATTTGTAAATTTCAAGATTAAGAAATTCAAACAGAAGTTAGACACATCATATCAGCAAAAAATAATTTGTGAAGGCGTTCTAAAGAAACTACATTGCTACAAAATGTATTTCGAGTAGTTTTCAACGAAGGAGACGCCATCTTTGGGATTTTTTCATTTTCTTCCTATCACATCTTGGAGGTTAATGGTTTATTAGTATTATTGTAATAAGATTTGGAAATATTCCAGGGAATATCATAATGAATTTCGGTAGTCACACTTAATTTTTTCCAGTTTGATTTTTGCAATAAACATGAAAATGATAACATTTCTGAATAGAGAATGACGTGACCTTTCAAACGATGTCACAAGCCCATCTTCCTATTTGAAAAATTGGGGGTTGTGCCTGTCTTTTGAAGGAGGTTGATTGTAGGGTTCGCGATTCCTCATTTCGACTATTTTGCACCTTTGTGTTTTCCAGTCCATCTTCATAAAGCCTTGAATAATCGAATCTCATCGAACAGACCTCGACCGTGCAATACCGCACAATCAGATATAAATAAAGGAGTGAAAAACCGCTCCCTTTCCATTTCCACCGCCGTTTTCCCATCAGAATCCGACTTTGTCATTAACTCGCCCCTAGAAGATTTCACGTAAGAAATGAACAGGAATAATTGCAGGTCGTAACGCATGCAAATCAAATTGATGACTGATGGTAATCATACACCAGGTGAGCCACGTGCTGTAAGGGCACGCCACCTTTGCTACCGTAGATTATGCCCCTAGACCGCCGCTGTGAGTAATTCGGGTCACGCCTATCTGGCCAATTGATAACGGATTTTTCGGGAAATAGTGATTTCCCCGGTTTGGCGCGACGTAATTTCGTGCTACGAAAATATTGCTACAGATCCACAATTTATTACAGTCTAGATTCATGATACTTGTCGAATAATGGCTGTCAAGTGTCAATTTTGACAGATAATTATGTGTTCAGCATCGGATACTAAGCCATTCTAGGCAGAGGGGCAATGAAAAATTCTACTGAAAACCAAGCTGCTCTAAAAATCTTCAACTGTCTGATATCATTGTGTCAGGCCACTTCTGCATAAAAGCAAACGAAATAGCAGTAATGGTGCAAAAAGTTCCTTCTTCATCCCTAAACTAGCAGAATACGAAAGAGACGACAGTTTTGTTCAAAAGGATAATTTAGATTTGAAGCCATATTCGAACATTCAGAATCCTCAGTTGAAAACAAATAATTAAATTTTTGGTTCGACCACGAGAAAACATGATGTTATGTACTCGAATACTACCTCCTTTTTCTAATAGTCTTGATCAAGCTGAAATCACTGGCGGATCCATACAGCTTGTCAAGGGGGGGGGGCATGAATATTTTCAGGGGGGCGCATGAATTGATTTATTTAAAATTTAAGGGATCTATTGAACTTCTATCAAGGGATTATTGTCGTTTTTGGGCATGGCCCCGCTGCTCCCCACCCCCTGTATTCGTCAGTGGCTAAAATCATCGACATTTCAAAGTGAACTCTATCGTGGTATCGGCAATTATCCAGCAGGGATATAAAAGATATTTGACTTTTTGGCAGAGGATTTCATTAGGAAATCACGAATGGGAACAATGTACAGGGTGTTCCTGAATCGAACGTACAAACGAGAAGGGGAGATTCTTCAAGTAATTTTAAGAAAAAAAGTCCCAAAAACATGGGGTCACAAACGTTTCGTTTTCTTGGTACAGGGTGAACTATGTTTATTAAGGAGTATTTGAAAGAAAGTTATGAAAACAGGTAGATTGGACATCAGTCATGGCCTGCCAGATCCCTAGGCTTGAATAGTTCAGATTTCTTCTCATACTAACTAGGCCTTTATGACAATTTTGATTCTTCTAAGCATTTCGAGAGAATCGTTCAAATTTTGTTCCTCGAAATCGGTAGCAGATACGACAGAACTACAAGAGACCAAAAAGTTTAGTATAACAACAAAGCTTCTTTCTACATTTTTTCAAATTAAAAGTTGCTCACCAAAAAAGTTCTGGAGGAAAACAGGTGAGAGTGTTCCAGAAAAAGTATCACCCTGTAGATCTGCAATCGAAATTGCCATGTCACGTGATGAGAACTCTCAAATGTAATATCTATGCAAAATTTCAGTTGAATATCTTGTAAAGTGTAGGTACTATGAGAAAAAAAATTTAAAAGAATCAAAAGTTCAACACTCTGTATCTCGAAAACGAAACGTTTGCGACCCCATGTTCATGAGACTTTTTATCTTAAACTTACTTGAGGAATCTCCCCTTTTCGTTTGTACGTTCAATTTAGGAACACCCTGTGTTTGCCCTCATCTATAAAGATGGCTTCAATTTAATTAAGTTCATATTTTTTCTTCATTTCAATTTGGGTACTATATCTACAGGGTGATTTCATTGGTAAAGAAACGATAAAATGGATAAAATTAATGCTGGATAATTTTTTTACCGCTCGGGTCCGGGACGAAATATCCAACGGATAACTACTATCTGATAATTTAGCGGTACGTTGGTTTGGAAATGTCGCATATACAGGGTGTACCGTAAAGACCACGTCAAACGAAAACGGAAAGTATAGATCAGAATGTGCTCTACCTGATGTGAAAAAATCGTTCATATGAAAGTCTCACAGTTTTCGAGATATTTGATGTTTTATGAAAATGTTGAATTTTTACACTTAAAATGCTTTGTCTCTTGTGGAAGCTACAATTGAATACTTTTTGAATCAGTTTTTTTTCCGTAAATATTGTTGAATGGTTACTTCAATTTATGCAATGAAAATTAGCACAAAATATTATACAGGGATTCTGAAAGAAAAAATTAAAATTCATGTTTTGAAGGAAGTGTTTTTTTGTACTGAATTCTATCTGACGTGGTATAAAAAAAAGACACTAGACCTTTTCTGCATATTACGTTGAAAAGTTGCCCATTTTGTGAGGATTCCGAAAAGGTAAAACACAGGTGATAATCTTCTTCACGAAAAAAAAATATTTGAATGTTTATCGAAAATGGAGCATTTCTGTGAAAAACTGATTTTGTCACCTTTTCCACAAATCCTTTCATTTTGCAGATTTTGCTGTAACTCTTAGAAGATATACCACTGGAAATGCGACGTAATCTATGGTTTCAATACGACGGGTGCCCAGCACACTACAGTCGTCATGTTAGGGAATATTTAAACCAAACATATCCTCACCGGTGGATCGGAAGGGGCGGTGAAATTTTGTGGCCTCCCCGTTCACCAGACTTAAATTCTCTGGATTTTTTTTTACTGGGGTTTTTTAAAAAATGAAATTTATTCGAATCCCGTAAGAGATGATGCAAAACTAAGGGACCGCATTCGTATTTCAGCAGCCAAAATAGCGGGGAGAAGTTTGTATGGTTTGAAAAGGTCATTTCTCTATAGATGCAGGGCATGTATTAGCGAAGCGGGTGGTCATTTGCTGTAATAAGAATCCTGAATTTTTATTATTGATATTTTTATAAAGTTGCTTCACAATAGATTTGTTGATGTTGAAGGTCCTGTGCGTTATTACATTATACCATTGCAATTAATGAATTATTTCACTTTATAAGTAATTTAAGGACTAACTGACATTTTTCAAGAGAATTATTCAATATGTTACAGCAAAATCTGCAAAATGAAAGGATTTGTGGAAAAGGTGACAAAATCAGTTTTTCACAGAAATGCTCCATTTTCGATAAACATTCAAATATCTTTTTTCGTGAAGAAGGTTTTCACCTGTATTTCACCTTTTCGGAATCCTCACAAAATGGGCAACTTTTCAACGTTATATGCAGAAAAGGTCTAGTGTCTTTTTTTTATACCACGTCAGATAGAATTCAGTACAAAAAAACACTTCCTTCAAAACATGAATTTTAATTTTTTCTTTCAGAATCCCTGTATAATATTTTGTGCTAATTTTCATTGCATAAATTGAAGGAACCATTCAACAATATTTACGGAAAAAAAACTGATTCAAAAAGTATTCAATTGTAGCTTCCGCAAGAGAAAAAGCATTTTAAGTGTAAAAATTCAACATTTTCATAAAACATCAAATATCTCGAAAACTGGGAGACTTTCATAATATGAACGATTTTTCCACATCAGGTAGAGCACATTCTGATCTACTTTCCGTTTTCGTTTGACGTGGTCTTTACGGGACACCCTGTATGCGTGCTACTGGTTGAAAAAACGTAGAGGATGTCCTTGTAACTTTTGTGTTTTAGTCTCTGTGATGATTGTTGCAGAGAATAATTAAGTTTTATAGTAAATAAGGTTGGGAGGTTACTTGTTATAGTCAGGCCCGCCGCTAGCTGTCTGAGCGCCCGCGTGCAAATACTGTTATGCCGCCCCCAATAGGGCGCTACATCAGGGGCAATTGGGGGGGGGGGGCTTGTGGCAAGTTTTAGCGAGGGACCTGAACTGATCTTGAGTGAAAAGCGGGGTAAGGGGGGGTTAGATCGTTTCCATTCGAAGATTTAGTGTGAAAAACTCTTTCCTGGGGATGGGTTAATTACCCCCAGTACCCCCCCCCCCCCGTAAATACTCCCCTGCGCTAAATATGCTGAGTCTTCTCTAGAAAGGGTTCCCCCATTATGGTGGGAAAAAAATAAAAAACCGAGTAAAAAACCTATTGAATAATTGTTATATACATATATATATATATTATATATTATATTATTGTTATTTCTATCGCAGGGGGGCACCTGCGGAACTTCGGGGGGCGGCAGTGCCCCTCCCGGAAATATACCTGAAAGAAACACTGCAGTGAATTCACTGAATTCCATGGATATACGGAAATTATCGATGTTGGCCGCCTGTCCTCCCGATCCTTCAAAGAAAAAGTCTCTCTAAGGGGGATGGGGAGACCTTGCCGCCCCCAATGTTGAACGGAGTTGGAGAAATTTCAAAGCAGTTGGCAAAGTTTAGATCGCATATGGCAAAATTTCTATGTTTCTATGACAGTTGGCAAAATTTTAAAGCAGTTGGAGTTGGACAACCCCCCCCTTATTTTTCTCCCCCCCCCCCGCTTACCACGTTGTTTGTCCCCTCCAAAAAAAATTCAATTTCACTGGATTTGCCGCCCCCCTGGACGTGCCGCCCTTGTGCCGGGCACGCCTTGCACGCCCGCTTACGGCGGGCCTGGTTATAGTTGATATTTCATTAAAAAAATTATTTAGCAATATATCGACTGAAGTATTACTTAAAAAGTTGATAGGTGATTACAATAAAATGTTTTAAATTGCACTATTCATTTTGAACATCATTAAAACAATTGTTTTGACGACGGTGTCTTGATAACATATCATTATTCATTTGAATAACAGGATGTTTCATAATCATCTACCATCATAATGGATTTCAATATAAGAAGGTACTGAAACACATAGTTGAAAATATTTCTTAGCATTCTATGTAGATTTTCACATTCGCTTGTTGGGTTGAAAAATATATTTATAACAGGAAGGGTACTTGAATTAGTTGTAGTTTTCATGTCTTCATGGTCATATTCAGAAAAATTATCAAAACGAGTTCTTATTTCACGACGTTTTCGTAGACGTGATAAACCCTACGTTCAAAGAAAGCTTCAAATGTCATCTAAAAACAAGACAGATCCGTTTTCTCACACCCGCCTTCTAGAATTGCGTTTGTCATAAAAGAAGTTGGGTTATCTACCGGATAAAAATTTGTCAGACACATGATGCAGGTGTTAAACTAACCGGCAGTTAATCGGCTAGTGTAGCCTATCCGACACATGTGAAACAAAATTTTAAGGGATTTCCTTTGGATGAATTCGGAATAGCTCATCCGTTACTTCATCAGCAAGTGGTGAAACATCAGGTTTTAAGACTCTTGAGAAGTTGAAAGTTCTTACCTGAGTTGGCTAAACGACTGCTTGTGGGACCCAAAATTTGATATGGATCTGTAAAAAATAGTTCGAATGAATGATATATAAGGAAGATAAAAAGATCACTCATTTTGCACATATACGGTGACATCTTACATAAACAATTAAGTTCCTATATGCATTGGAGATACCGTGCATACGTAAAGTCTCCTACCATTTAAAATTTCATCTGTTTGATTGCGAATGTCTAATTTTTTACAGTGTGATTTGATTAGGGTGTTATGGTCTTACTTTCCATGAGAAAGTCAAGATTTCATTCAAGGTCACAGAGGTCAAGCTCAGAAACTCAAATGAAAAAATCGGCTAAAATGTCTAACGCATTGCCAATTTATTTTCATATTCAATAGAGGAAAGTCACCAAATATGAAATAGTATCCTAATATGGAATAGCTTCATTTCTCCAATACTATAAGTAATAAACGGTACATTCGACCATCTTCTGTTTCATTCGGTCTACTAACTATCGCACTCACACCATCGAGTTAGTTGCGCAAACGCTTAACGTGTGGCAGGCGTGTTTTGTTTTGTTGTCGTGAAAAAAATTTCAAAAGGTGAGTAGTAAATTAGTATTACCAGCTGTTATGTTTTGTCATTAAAATATTGTGACTTGAGAAAATATTTATAGAAGAGTTTGAACTAGTATAAAAATCCAAATATGGACAGTCGTCGGTGTCTAATTATGGAATATGCTTGATGTGTGGGCTCTGGGCACATTATGATTGTGCTGGTCCAGAGTTTGATACTTGGATCTGTGACTTTTGCAAGTAATTATGTAACTTCTTTCATTTATCACAATATGTTATATTCATTTAATTGTTATTAGATATTAATGTCCATTTTTGTTATTGTTATGTTGATTTAAGCTTATATTCCATATATGGGTTCCTATTCCACATTTGGTTACCCATTTGTGATTTTGTTTTTTGTGTTAGATTTTAATTAGATGACTAATATATTTTATTAGAGGCTGTTAGTTACTAGATACATATAAATGTATGACTGATTAGTAGAAACATTAAACTGATTTAATTAATATGAAGTTTTTCCTTTATATCACAAAAACAAAATGGTATTCCATATTTGGTGACTTTTCTTCTAATTTCATGCCATTTAAAGCTCGAATATACTTCCGGTCATTCTGTGAATTCATTGGAGTTGTCCTTATGGAATGATGAATAAAGAATATCTCAAATTTAAAGTAGAATTCAGAAATGTCCTATATGCAAGGCTTTCTTCTCGAAACAGCAAAAACCAATTTGTTCTGCATGAAAACAACAGGAACGGAATTCCACTTCGCAGACACTTCAAAGCTGTACCTTACAAGGAAATTTCACTCCGGATCTGGCTTCCACTCAGGGAAATATCATTTTCCCGCTGGTTTGTTCATAGTTTCGCAGAGATCCGAACTCTCAACTTGTACCCCGCTGGAGACTGCTTCTTGAAGCCAGCTACCGCACTATAAACATGAAGAGATGAAGAATTCACGTAGCTCCGAATTTTATCTCCTGGTCGAAAAACTGCTCAAGATTCTCATCCCCAAATTGAGAGCCGTCGATAAAAGGTGATTTGGGGGATGAAGGCGTAATAAACACAAAGGGGCAGTATCCACGTTGACGTTAAATTGGACATGTTTGCACAGTGAAGTCGTGCATTAGGCCACTACCCCTGACTTTCGTCAAACAGAAGGATATGTGAGCAAATAGAGGAGGCAAATGAATATACTGTTTCATGTGTGTGTGTGTGGAGTCTTCTTCGAATTTTTCCTCTCACCCAGTGGCGATTTATGAGGAAATATTATATTTCGGCGATGAGTCTGAAGCTCTAGAGATTGCATCTGTGTTGACCGTGAATACAAAGAGGGAATTTGATTGCGAAAATTCATCATGGAAAATACTTTTTTATTATTTCAAGAAAAACCACTTTGTTGATTTTTTTTCTTGGGGAAATAGGTTCATAGAGATCTAAATTGAAACGAGTTGAACCAGTATGGGAATAAATGAAGGTATAAGAAACATGAAAATTCTTATACTGTGATGACGAAATATACTGCTCCACAAGAGTTAGGAATATCGTATTCAATCGTTTTTGAAAGTATGTAATCTTCGAGAAAATCGCTGTAAAATCATTTAAAACTCAATAACAACTTGAATCGATCTAATAAAAATCAGTAGATATGAGACATTCCGTCAATCTGGTCGCCTTTTTTCTGAAGTTTGGTTCTTTGCATAATATACTTCATGAATGTTCTTATTTTGAAATGAAGTCAGTTTATCAACGGCTTCGATTTGAAACGAGTTTTCTGAAAATGCCAAGACGTTATTTAACAAACGCTGAGGCTCATAGGGATATCGGAATGCTACAGGGTGGCCTATCTCAGGTTGGCTTGTAGCGGAAAGGCTCCAAGTCAGCCAAAGTGTGATATCTCGACTTTGGAATAGGTTCAGGGAGACAGGTTCCGTGTTGGAAAGACCAAGGCTTGGTGGACAACGAAAAACAACACCTGCTCAGGATCGTTTCAACACCGTTTCGGCAAGGAGAAACCCTACATCTACTTGTAGAATGCTACGGAATACTCTTCGAAATGCAGATGGGGTCCAAGTTTCCATCGAAACTATCAGACGACGTTTGAGAGAGGTGAATCTAGGTTCTAGACGTCCATTAAGAGGAGTTCCATTTACACGTGACCATAAGCGCCAAAGACTGGAATGGGCAAGGCAACATATCAATTGGAACGATCAATGGCGTAGTGTCCTATTCACTGATGAATCCAGATATGGACGATTCTCAGATTCTCGGAGAATAAGGGTATGGACAATCCCACGCATACCCTGTAATCGTCGCTATGTACAAGAAGTCCATCCATTCCGAGGGGGTAGTGTTATGGTATGGGCCGGGATATGTTTCAACGGGCGCACAGATCTACACATTTGTCCTGGGAATATGACCGCCTTACACTATTATAGGGAGCATGCCATTGACAATGTTGTGCCAAATTTTCACGCTGCTATTGGTGAAACTTTTCAATTTCTAGACGATAACGCTAGACCGCACCGTGCAGCCATAGTTGAGAATGCGCACGAGGAGCTTGGTATTCCACATTTACCAATACCTCCGCACTCACCAGATTTGAATTGAATAGAACATGCATGGGATATGCTCCGAAGAAGATTAAATAATCATCAACCTACCCCAGAATCCTAAAATGATCTGAGAGAGCTTCTGCCCCGTTTATGGAACCAAATTCCTCAAGAAATGTTCAACAACCCCGTGTGTAGTATGCAAAGAAGATGTCAAGCTGTTATTGATGCCCGTGGAGGCCATACTTAGTATTGATAATTTTGAAATGCTTGAATTCTCTGGGAACAAAATTTCGTTATTTTACTCGATTTTTTTTAACCACCCTGTATACGCTGCAGACCTAGAGGCACAAAAATCTTATTTTAACTATATTTTTTTGCAATTTAAGTCAATATCCCTAACTCATGTGGAGCAGTTTTAGGAACATATAAACTGCTCCACGAGAGTTCATAGTATTCGTAGTGTACACTAAGTTCACTCCAAAAATTTGGAAAATATATTTCAGTGAAGATCATGATAGACGGGCTATCAATCTATTCAATCAACTAATCATGAGTCTTCTCCGCCTTCTTGAACTCTTGAAAAAAAAAACTTCTGCCGAAACGACATCATAGTACCTTCACGCATAGTTTGATTCATGGAGCTGGAGCTGGCCCTTTAGGGCCATCGAAATTGAACGAAAAAAATCATCCGAATAGCCAGTCTTTCAATTTATTCAATCAGCTAGTCATAAATGCTTTGGAAAAAATGACATACCGGCAACATGTAACTGTAATTTTCTACTTATTATTACGAAACTATACTGACAAAGTTCACCAATGAAACGCTTAGTTCTTCTAGGAACATCAGCACAAGATGCGTGAGCCCTATACAACCGATGCATGCATCGTAACCGGTCTTTTCCAGGCCTTATCCTGGAGAAGACTGGTTTTTAGGTCATAATAATAGACATATGGGCAGACGTCTTCATCATCTCGAAAGTTGCTAGGAACATTTTCTTCTAAACGAAAAGACGGACCTACGGAATTCCCCACTTTCCAAAATCTCAAGAAATAATGCTACAGAAGACATTTAGATACCTTTAGTATTAGCAACGTCTCAGAGAATTATTTTGACATTGCCGATATTTCACGAGTGCCAACCGGCGTCAATTTTAAGTAAAATACTTGATAAACCCAAATCTTGGCCAACCGGGAAAAAGTACCCGGAATTGTAAAAAAAAACACATAAATTTAAATTTAATCATCAATTGCTTACAATACAACTATGATATCGGCGAACCCACTTTTCCATGCACCGCTCATACGCCGCCAAAGGTATGGCCTTCAGTTCTCGTTGCGAATTTGTTTTGATGGCTTCAATGGACTCAAAACGCGTTCCACGTAGGGGCAATTTGAGTCTTGGGAATAGAAAAAAGTCGCACGGAGCTAAGTCAGGTGAATACGGCGGTTGTTCGATGGTATTTATCGAGAAACCATGTCTTCAGAGACCTGCTTTCGATGCTCTTTTTGCAAAAAATTCAGCTCTTTTGGAACGAGTTTTGCTGCGACGCGTTTCATACACAAAACATTAGTCAAAATGTTATGAACGGTCATTTTATCAATGCTCAACTCTCGAGCCAACTCTCTAACACTTGAATGACGATTTTCGAGCACTAAATTCTTGATTTGGATGATGTTATCGTCGGTTGTTGACGTTGAAGGCCGTCCAGAACGGGGCAAATCTTCGACCACCTCACGACCGTCTTTGAATGATTTGTACCAATCGTATGCTTGTGTTTTTGACATACAATTATCACCAAAGGCTTTTTTTAACATTTTCAATGAATCGGCACAAGAAAATTCGTTTGCAAGACAAAATTTGAGGCAAACTCTTTGATCAACTATTTTTTCCATTGTAAAATTCGCAGAGCACTTTTGAGGTCGACTGATACTGACAGCTGTTGTAAACACACTAGTTGACAGATCGCGCTCAAATTTGGCTTGGTAATAAAGGAAGGTCCTACCAACTTTAAGAAAAAAAAAATTACCGATTTCTTTTTGGCGGTTCATTTAAATAACATTTTCCGGGTACTTTTTATACAGAGTGCTTCATTTAGATCTCTAAGTTTTCCACAAAATCTCTGAAACGCGATATTCTGATTAGGTAGCGAATAAAAATTGTACACAATTGCTGCCCGATTTCTCCCCCCAATCAACGATCTCCTAGTCTTTTCGTCAAAGATTAGATTTGTGTTCTATAATGATCTCCCGAACACAGAGCGCGATGTAATTGCTCGTCTTTGATTGTCCAAACGCGGCCGATCTGCCACAAGGGACCAATGTTCCGAGTAATGTGACAGTTATTGAATCATAGCCAGGGGGGCGCAATCAGGTAATTATTGAATCTGGCTTTGATCGCAGAATTATTGGAGATGGGGTGTCTTGCCCTCGCCGGCATGGGGTCGTATTCTGCAGGGGTTTTGTCGTTTTTAACCAAATATTGTTCTTCTATGGGGTGCATAACTGCAAAGGCATGGTTTGGGCATTTGATATCGCCGATAAGGGACTTGGAATTGATTTGAGGAGAAATGTTGAAAAAGATACGAGAATAATTCCATAAAAAATTGTGTTTGCAGCGATCCGTGGTTTTACCTAAAAAATTTGTCACCGAATGAAAGTCGACCATTACTTTCATTCGGTGACAAATTTCATCAGGTACCATCGTCTCAGAGTAAAAGAGCCATGACAATGTGCACATACTGAAAACCTCTTTGAACTAACTAATTTAAAAAAAATGTTTTTCTCCAAAATTTCTGCACGCCTGTAAAGAAGGAACAGAGACCTTGCCAAAAAAGTAGCTCATGACCCACTTTCCCTATTCAAAAATTTTGAATGTTGATGGGGATGGCACAGGGTGCAACAAGTGAAACAAAAATCCACCTGTTTCAGGATTTTGTGGCCAAATATTTTTCTTCTGAGAAAATGAATCTGTTCCATAATTTTGACGCGCACTGTGTATCTGATATTACGTTATCTGGAAGTTAATTTTCATGGTGAAAACTGCATTTCTATGTTCGAGGTGTTTTTCGCAAATGTGAAGTTCGGAAAAGTCAACCAATTTTCCTCGAAAACTTTTTCACGTAGAATTCAATGGTGTTAGAAGTGTTTCCAGAAACATACAGAGTGTAACAGCCAAATGAAATAAATTCGATAACGAATAAATGAGGGAGTGTTAGGAAAAACGCTCGGACACGTCGATTTGTAATTTCAAATGCGCATATTTTTCGGGAAAATAATATTATATAGGGTGTTCCATGTGACCGTGGCCAATAACAATTTTCTTATTCCAAATGCAACCCCCTGTATATTATTTATTTTTTGGATTCTTCAGAAAATTCTAGACATAATTCATGTACAATGTCCCATACCTATCTTCAACTTTTTCGGAAATATTAAGTGTTTTCAGATTTTTTTCAAGAATTAACATTTCAAATGAGAATTATTTCATTTCAAAAATTCGATAAATTACACTCAATACTCATTTCCCATTCACCTCTTGATATGAAGAAAGTGAGCAAAAACCATTACTGAGAAGAAATTAAAAAAATAATATGGTTTCAGCAAGATGGTGCATAGAATGGCCAGCACGATCTACTGATCTGACACCATTAGACTTCTTTTTGTGGGGATATGTCAAAAGTATTGTATAAGAAACGAAACCCTCAAACTTAGACGACCTAAAAAACCGAATCACGCTTGCGATTAGATCAGTCACGCCTGAAATGTTGAGTAACGTTAGAAGACAATTCTACACCAGATTAGCATGTTGCCAAGACGTTCGCGGCGAGCATTTTGAACATTTCCTACATTGACATCAAGGGCGGATATAGTTCTTTTTCATGGGAGGGGTAATAACGATCATGGGGGGGGTAATAACGATTGAAAACCATTAAATCAGGTACAAAAACCACATTTTTCTCAGGTTTTGGATACTCATGGGGGGGGTAGTTACCACCAGTACCTCCCCCGTAAATCCTCCCTTGATTGACATTGATGTTTTTTTTGTTTTTTTTTTAATAATTAAGAAATAATCAGTATTACTTATGAGGTTTTAAGTGTAATGTACCGAATTTGTGAAATAAAATAATTTTTATTTAAAACGTTGATTTTTGCAATAAATCTGAAAACACTTAATACTTCGAAATAGTTAAAGATAGGTATAGGACATTTTGCATGAATTGTGTCTAGAATTCTCTGAAGAATCCAAAAAATAAATTATATACAGGGGGTTGCATTTGAAATAAGAAAGTTGGTATTGGCCACGGTCACATGGAACACTCTATATAATATTATTTTCTTGAAAAATATGCGCATTTAAAATTACAAATCGACGTGTCCGAGCGTTTTTCCCAAAACGCCCTCATTTATTCGTTATCGAATTTATTACATTTGGCTGTTACACTCTGTATGATAATTTAATAAAAAAAATGACCTGCAAGTGTCAAATGGAGTGTAAAAGATTTGGAGTGCAATGGCATCTTCAAATCTAGAGTATTCGGGATTTTCTAGCCGTGGTCCAATAGGAACTTGTCGTCTTTAATTGTGGTAAGCATTTTCAGAGGTTTCTCGGACGGAGGTTGTACCCGAGAGAATGACCGCTCCGAACTGTTCAAAATATGCCATGCTTGGTATTATACTGAAATCATCTTAGACGATTATAGATAACAAGGTTTCAGACAAATTATTCTGTATGTATTTGGAATGGTAACCTCAAGCTCTACTTAAATATACAAAATTTTCTAGTTGTCAGAAACCCATTTGAAATGAAATATTGTCCTATAGATAAATATTGATAAGCATTATTTCAGGAAAATATATCTACACCATTGAATGGTACATAAAAATTGAAACAGAAATGTTCCCATAGAAATGTAGAAATTTCCACACGAAAAAAACATTTACAAACAACACCCTCTATCACTGAAACGATGAGATACTGACATGTACTTTTGTTTTAGTCGAGGTTTCAGTTTATAAATTGAACTTTACATTCAAATGTATCCAATTTCAATCGAGATTGGTCCATTTTTATACAAAACTAGCTGGCCCGGCGAACTTTGTTTCGCCTAAATGATACCTATACCATAGCCATCTTTATCTTAAGAAGGCCGTGCCTATACTTACTGTGGATTTCACAAATCGTAATCACCAGTGATCGGAAATCAACGGCTTGGTTAGATTTCCGAACTGTCAAATCGAGTTGATTCTAGATCAAGCTCCGATCACCGGTGATATGCTTTGTGAAACCCCCGTTTAAGTTGTATAAACTTACCATTGCTATTTTTTCAAGCAGGAGATAAATTAGGGATAATGAAAGTTCTGTCAAATGTCATCTGCCAAAAGTCATCTGTCATCTCTCAAATATCATCTGTCAAATATTATCTGTCAAATGTCATCTGTCAAATGTCATCTGTCAAATATAATCTGTCAAATGTCATCTGTCAAATGTCATCTGTCAAATGTCATCTTTCAAATGTCATCTGTCAAATGTCATCTGTCGAACGTCATCTGTCAAACGTCATCTATCAAATGTCATCTGTCAAATGTCATCTGTCGAATGTCATCTGTCAAATGTCATCTGTCGAATGTCATCTGTCAAATGTCATCTGTCGAATGTCATCTGTCAAATGTCATCTGTCAACCGTCATTTGTCAACTGTCATCTTTTCCACGGATATGAGCTGTCACACAAAACAGAAATACAAAAATAATATGTCAATTACTAATTATGGGCAATTTTGGATTCAGCCATTTCCGCAAATATATTTATTACCCAAACATAAATCAGAAAGATTTCAGAAATATAGAGAAAAGATGAAAATGGACAACTCACGATTGCTGATCGTCACATTTACCTACTTTACATTCCGGTGAAAATTAATTGTTCCACCAACTTGAGATCTTTACCCGCTTTGGATCTGATAATAGCCTTCCATGTTATTATAAGTTCTATGCAAGTTACACAATAATTGTATACATCGCCATTCGTACTCTAGTCTATACCATTTCTGAATTTTCTACCCTTCAAGAAAATGAAATGCACCGTTGCCAGACTACTTCATGGCTTATATCTTCACAACGTTCTATTTTATTATTGCATTTCTATTGAATACCGTGGAACTTCGTTCTACTACTATTAATCCCCATGGAATATTCTTATACCGTTGGTGAGACCTACTGCACTTTTAACTATTCACTTGACATGCGATTCTGTGGAAGAAAAACTAACCTCCTCAGTCGAAATGTCAAAACCTATATAAGTACTCTATGATTGCTCGATTGGTGGTAACACATAATTCTATGGGTGGTAAGAAAAAGGAAGGCTTTTTTTTCTTTTCTGTAGGATTTTTTTGGGAATATTTTGTTATATAAACCTTGCCCTAACAATAATAAACACAACAAAAAAAGAATTGTCCAATTTGGTGCGATCGTTTGAACAATATGGCATTTCGAAGTTTTGAACCAACCATAGATCGCCTTTTATTAATATAGATTTTGAATCTCGACGAAAGTCTGGAAATACACCACTAGTCATAATTTAGCTTTGTTACTTTGTTCGACCAATTTCAACGTTAAAACTAGAGGCCATATCTTGAAAACCATTCGAGGTAAATGTATGATAGATTTTTATTGAATTATTCAAGTCATCTGCAGATGTGTTTAGTCTACAGGTGGTCCAAAAGATATCGCGATTTTTCAAAAACGACCTTTGAAAGTCCATTAATTCAAATGAACTTTTTAATCTTTCTAGATGGTCTAGTAGACAGTCTCCATTTATTCTGACATGTCAAAGGAATAAGAAATTACTCAATCAGCCATTTCAACTTTACATATGACACCAGAAATTAAGAAAATTAACTTGAATTGAGTTAGAAATTTAGACTTTACGAGAAGTGTTGTGGAAAGCTTCTACGAAGTTCAAATCCAGATATTTTGATGATTTCTTTGACTTGGCTTATCAATGGATATAATCAGAGCATTATCCAGAGTTGAGTAATCTTATTCTTTTGGCACTGTATGCTTCGAACAAAACATGGAAGCATTTTGAACATGTTCTCAAAAGAAAACTAAGACAAACCACTAGGGATCCAATAGGCAACAAAGTTATGGGCATACCAGTTCAAAGTGTGTGTATGTATGTCTTTTGCCTATGTATGATCAAATAGAATGAAATAGAACCACATTTTGTTTTTGTTGCTGTGCTGGCCACCGGTTGTTTCATCTACGAAATATCTCTCAAACGTTGGTATAGGATACGAGTATATTTGCGACATTATACAAGTGGGAAAAAAACCTCTAGCTTGGCTTATTGCTAATTGTTCAATTTTGCCTGTTCGTGAGTTTTTTTTCCTGTATAAGTATGAGAGTTAGAAAAAAAATACTCACCAGGTTGTCGGATATGTCCATGTGGATCGATAGAAGATTCTGCTCTAACTGATAAGGAATTCGTTCGATTACCTGAAAATTAAATTCAGTAAGACCTCTGCTTATAGCCGTAAACTTCATAGATTAATATTCGCAAAAACTTAAGCTTTTTTCTATTAAGGGCTTGGATAATTTTTTCTTGGAGATAGTAATGGTTTAATTAGTATAAAACAAACTCGCTGTAAACTGCTGAATGAATATTTCACTGAAAATTTTTTCTTGCTGGATGTAAGTCGAATATCAGTTCGAAATATTTTGAAATGAGCATATAACGTCTTTGTGTGAAGATAAAAGTTCCTTCGTAGTTTTGAAACGGAAGTTGGAATCAAATCCGAAAATTCATTAAATACATATCTCCATATCTTTTGGTTGCATGCTCAAATATTACAGAAGGATTTTCAAAATTTGGAATTTCTATTTTCGCGTAAAACCGTAATTGGAAGATGACATAATCAGCATTGCATATTATGTAGTAGTTCAATATTTGTGGTGAAAATATCGTATGTTTATAGAATACTAAATATTCACAAATCCCCTATGGTGAATGCCCCAGAACGAAAAGCAGATATCAATTATCATTTTCGCTGTTCCCATTGTCACAGGACAGCCCCGAAAACTTATGCACACATTCTGCTTTTTCTACTCGAACTGATGTTTCTGATACAGAATCGCAGATAGAGTTGAATTCCATTAAGCGGGGCATTCAGACTGTGAATTTTCATTTAGCCTCATTGAATAGATATGTCAATCATACCATGAAGATCATTTTAACTGGGAGCGTGAGTCTCCCCCAAAATCTTAACGTGCGCCACCCTTGTACACTGCATTTGAGTTTGTAAATATGGGTTGGGTGAAACCGAGCACGTGAATAAAACCTAATAGCTTGATTTTGGGTGGAAGGATTCTATGTTTGGGCTTTGATCGAGAGAAGATTTCGACAGAGTGAAGAGTTCACAATAGGTGTCCAAAAATATCGATGATTACCCAGATTAACTTCTTTATTTTTTGTAAAATCTAGACTCAGTAGGTACGAGGTTATATTGAAAAATTCTTAGCCTACTACCTACTATAGAACCAAACTAGCAGGGGCCAGCAGATCTACCTTTTAAGTAGTTATCCACATTGTGGAACTCGGGTGATTTTATAGGCGAAATGTCAAAGTTTGATCTTTTTTCTTGAAGAAATGAAGAAATAAAGGGAAATATGAATACCATCAAGCTATTCTGCATTGACTTTTCCTCTTTCGATCCGTATATGTATTTACATCACGGCCAGGATATCTGTGAAAAAAGTTTCATCGAGTTTAAAATGGCCCTTTTTGTCGGATTTTTTCGCGATTTTCGCGAATTTTTTAAGAATACTTTTACGTCGCCGAGATAATCAAAACTTCACCCACGTATAAATCGATAATTCCTCTTTCCGACCGTATGAAAATTTTCTCACCGTATCGCAGCTTCGCTGCGATTTTAAAATTCTTCTGGACTCACTTTCCGACAGATTCCCTCGGGCCGGTTCACCAAGTTACCAGTTTATTATAGTATAGAACAAAATTTCATTGTCAAAATATTTTATTACTCAACATATTCTCCTCTTAATTGAATACATTTATTACAGCGAACCTGCAACGACTCCAGACCTCTCAAAATAAATGTTTTTTCTTGCTCAGCAAACCAGTTGTCCACAGCTATTATTACCTCCTCGTTGGAAGAAAATTTACGACCTTTTAAACTTTTTTTCAGTTGAGGAAAGAGATGATAGTCGGACGGAGCCAAATCTGGTGAATAAGGGGGATGTTCTAGAATTTCTAACCTTAAATCACGAATTTATGCATGGCAACATGAGATTTGTGTACTGGGGCGTTGTCCTGTAAAAACAAAACACCTTTGGATAGCTTTTCGCGTCTTTTCTCTGTTAATTTTTTCCCGTAGACTGGTCAGTAATGTCGAATAGTAATCTCCGGTTATTGTTCCACAATCCACCATTATCCAGAAAATCAATCATGATTACTCCTTGGCAATCCAACAAAACTGAAGCAAGAACTTTTCCAGCAGATTTTTGTACATGAAACTTCTTAGGTCTTGGAGAATCAGAGTGTCGCCATTCCATCGATTGTTGCTATGTTTCTGGATCGTAGAAATGTACCCAAGTCTCATCCATAGTAACAATTCGGTTTAAGAAGTCTACATCGTTTTCAAATAGAGCACAGATCGAACGCGATGCTTCTACCCTTGCACGCTATCGGTCAACATTCAAACATTTGGGGATCCATTTTGCAGAAATTCTTCTCATGTCCAAATTGACGTGAACTATATGATGAACGCGTTCGTATGAAATCTTCAGTGCTTCAGATATCCGTTTTAGCCCATATCGACGATCTGATAAAATCATGTCATGAACTTCATCGATATTTTCGGGGACTGACACAGAAACTGGCCTTCCCGATCGGTCATCATCTTCAATGGAGAATTTACCTCTTTTGAAGCTTGCAGTCCAATTCTTCACGGTCGCATACGAAGGACATTGATCACCAAGAGTATTAAGCATATCTTCGTAAATCTGCTTACCTCTTAACCCTTTTAAATACAGGTACTTGATGGTGGCTCGATACTCCAATTTTTCGATTTTTACAATTTCGGTGGACATCTTTTTTTTTAAATTTATTCCGTAACTCTGGTTTACTTTTTTGACGTCGAACTCTACACTGACACTTTTAATAAGTTATTGTTCGTTGATATAGTATCGCAATATTTTGTTTATGCATGGAACTGGTCTAGGCTAACTAGATATCAATACATCCTCGTATATTCTTTGATACTGGGTGCTAATACAATCACAGATTAAATGCCGCTATGTCTGTGCTTGGAAGCTGGGAGTTGTATTCATGGTGAAAACAGCATTTCGATATCTACGAGTATCTTCGTTTCACAGTTAGGGTAAAACAACAACTGGAGATTACTCTTCAACATTACTGACCACTCTGTGGTAAAAAATTAAAGAGAAAAGACGCGGAAAGCTATCCAAAGGTGTTTTGTTTTTACAGGACAACGCCCCAGTACACAAATCTCATGTTGACATGCAAAAAAATCGTGATTTAGGGTTAGAATTACTAGAACATCCTCCTTATTCACCAGATTTGGCTCCGTCCGACTATCATCTCTTTCCTCAACTGAAAAAAGTTTAAAAGGTCGTGAATTTTCTTCCAACGAGGAGGTAATAAAAGCTGTGGAGGACTGATTTGCAGAGCAAGAAGAAACATTTTTTTTGAAAGGTCTAGAGACGTTGCTGTAATAAATGTATTCTATTAAGATGAGAATATGTTGAGTAATAAAACATTTTGACATTGAAATTTTGTTTGGTTCTATAGTAGGCTAAGAATTTTTCAATATGTCCTTGTATTTAGACTACATAAGATTTATTTAAAAGATGTTTGTACACCCGATTTGAAAAATTCATCCTGCGTGATAATGAGCCAAACACTGATCCATGACCAAAAAAATGATACACTATGATGTGAATCCCTATGTCTGATTCTCACTCGTTTCCCTTGCACAATCCAGCATAATATTTACCCAACGTTCATAAAGAAACACCAGAGGGGGAGACACTGTCATTTCCTGGTGCTGAAACTAACACGTTACACCGCGGCACAGATTCAACACCTCCAGGCGTTCAATATTCATCCTGCGAGTCCTGCCGTGTATTCTGTCGCCATTATCAAGAGTCCTGGGGCGAGGAGCTAGTGATGTCATCCGCTCAGGCGTGAGACAGTCGCAAATTCCTAGCCACCGCAAAGCTTTGACTGCATTATTGAATTTGGATAACAAGTTAAACGCCACTGGCGTTGGACACTGGAGGAGTTTGCCTAATACTTCAAGGCACAAAGACCGAAGGGTAGCGGGTTGGATCGTCTTGGGGCTTTAATAAGCACATCTCTTAATAAAGAGAAACTTCGAATAAAGGAGAAAAAAATATGCGTTAATAAGATTGAAAGCCTTTCATGAAGAATTGAGTGGTACAGTGGGATGAAGAACGGAACCAAGTTGTTAGTTTTGAAAATTCACCGAAAATCCCCCCAACTAAAGTAGGGGTTTCTGGTCACAACAGTATGTTTTGGTGACTTATTCAAATATTATGAAAAGAAATCCAAAATGTAACGATGTCCGTATCGCACAAGAACTGCGAGAATTTTGGGTAAACTCTTTAAAAACAAATACACACAACCAAACTTATATGGAATCACCCTGTTATTTGGAAAAAACGAATTTTAATTAAAAAAAAAATCGCTGAAAAGTGAAGAGCAGTTTTCCCAAAACAAGTTTATTACAAAAATAATATAAATTAATAAAAGATTATTTTTATAATAGAACAGAAAATTAAAAGTGTAAATTTCTCTAAAAATAATTTTTATGTAACTGAGAATTGAACAACAAATAAAACGATTTTAACAAATCAATCATCAGTATTACCACCCCTGGCATTGATACAAGCTTGAATTCGACGAGGCATGCTTTCTATTAAGTTGTTAATTTCTTCTTCTGTAACATTTGCCCATTCCTCTAAAGCCGCTTGTATAAGTTGCTCTGCGTTACCAGGATTATTTTGACGAGCTCTAATTTTTCTTTTGATCCTATCCCACAAGTGCTTGATAGGATTAAGGTCCGGTGAACAAGAAGGCCACTCTAAAACAGTCACACCTTCTGTTTCGAAAATTTTTTTTGCAACTCTGCTGGTATGTGGAGGTGCATTATCCTGCATAAATAGGAAATAATCTCCAAAAGCACCTCGCCAGAGCCTCACTACAGGTTGTAGCACTAGATCAACATACCTAGGCCCTGTCAGAGATTGTCTAATGGGAATTAAAGGAGTTTTCTCACCAAACATAATTCCGCCCCGAAACATTACAGTACCTCCTTTGTATTTAGGGATCGGTCTTGCAGCTTGGAGCAGCTTGCCTCCCTCTACCTCTTAAAAGGCGAACACGCCGGTCGTCTGATCGTAGGCCAATTCTAGTCTCATCCGAAAATAAGACATTTTTCCAATCTTCAATAGTCCAATTTTCATGCTCTAAACACCAATTGAAACGGTCAACTTTATTTTGCCTTGATAGTTCTGGAACTCTTAACGCTCTTCTCTTGAATAATTCCCGAGCGCGAAGTCTTTTTCTGATAGTTTCGACAGAAACACTAACACCTGTAGCTTGCAAAAATTGCCTTTGAAGCTCTGAATGAGATACTGCGGGATTTCTTCTTGCTGTTTGGGCTAAAAAGCGATCCTGCCTTTCTGTAGTTACTCTTCCACGACTTCTTCTCGGCCTATTCTTTAGGGTTCCTAACTCCAGAAACCTTGCATAGGTTTTTGAAACAACCCCTTGTGTAACCCCCACCGTTCTTGCAATCTGTCTTTGTGACATACCTTGTTCTGCCATAGTAATAATTTTTCCTCTCTGGACTTCCGATAACCCCACATAAGGCATTTTTTTTAAAACTTCGCAAAAAAACAAAATATAAATTCACTGCGACGTTCGAACGAAATGGTAAAATCGACACTGCAAAGCCAAATCTTATCAAGTGCTTATGAACCTAACTGTTTTTGTGAGTAAACACATGCACTTTTTATTTGCTTCTAACGAAAAAGATATCAAAATAATATTTGGGTGATTCCATATAAGTTTGGTTGTGTGTATATGACCATTCTCGAGTGAAAGAAAGGTTCGAAATATTTCTTACAGCATCAAATGTTCCTCCTGCGCTTTTAGATTTTAGTTCAAACCAATCATTTTCGTTCACCTTTTTCTCAAATTGTTTCAAATTACTCAGAAAAAATAAAACAATACAAATTCGACTATAACAAGGCCTATATGGACATGTTTGGTATCAAAATATAGGTTTTCGAGGACGCTGAATTCCATAAAAAAACAAATTAAAGTCGCTATCTATCTTAGTTTAGATTTTCACCTGTCAAATGGCATTTTTTCAAAAATCGAAATTTCAAATCGTCATAGCTCCCACTCCTGTGATCCTATCCACGATTCTTTTGTATATTGTTAATCAGCATTGTCCATATAGCATAATGCATAATGATATCGATATCGAAAATTTCAACTTTTTGGGTGTTGAAAGTCAAAGGGGTAAGACCCGCCAAAAACGCCATATTTGTCATCACCAAGGAATCCCTGGCGAATCCAAAGTCGTTTTTCGAACGTGAAGATCAACTACCCATTCCAATCATGCAGAATACCCATAAGGCTGATCAGTATCGCCTATACTTTGAGTACCTACTCTGAACGACTGAACAAAACTCGTAAATGAAAAATGGAAATAATAAAGAAATACAAATTCGACTATAACAAGGCCTATATGGACATGTTTGGTATCAAAATATTGGTTTTCGAGGACGCTGAATTCAATAATAACAAATTAGAGTCGCTATCTATCATAGTTTAGATTTTCACCTGTCAAATGGCATTTTTTCAAAAATCGTCATAGCTGAATATTTGATGAAAGCTTCGGGTCTTCTCACATGAGACCTCAACATCATTGTAAGAGTCATCACTGGATCATACGTTGGCGAGTCAATGGTTCTCACAATTGACGTGAATTGTTGAATGGTACACCATCTTTGTGTATCCATAAACTTGTGTTTGTGTAGCTTCATTTCGACGTCTTCGTCGAGTTATGAAGCTTTTACTAAGTTTTCACTCAGTTTGCCCTAGCCGATCTATATACATATCTATATATCTCTATAGAAGGCTGTGGTTTGCCTGAGTTTTGACTATGAAGGATGCTTCTTAAGTTATTTATATTCAGATGGTTCTAGTAGCTCCCTCTTCAAATGCTGATGATTTCATTCTTACTTCTCATACCTTGGCGTTATGTTGCTCTTTGGTGGTTTGGCGTTCTTGATGATTCTGGAAGCCTCAGCTCTCACTTCTTTAGCCGCGGCCTCTGGTAAAGAGCGTATAGCTGCTTCAACATTGCCGATATCTTTAATAGGCATATTATGCCTTGTTCGAATGGAGAAATTGGGTTCTTTCTCAAGGATTGATTTCTCCTCAACAGCCAATGCCCTCCTGGATCGATTGACAACGGTCTCATTCTTGTGGAGAACACTAGAGACCAGAAACTTGCCAGGGCCCGTATTCTCGAGGATACATTAGAAGGAAAATTCTTTCGGGAAATTTCGTATCGGTTCGGCAATCTCCGAAGCGGCAACCGGCAACTGCAACTTCTGTCGATCCAGGATACATTAAAAGATCCAACGGTGCCGAATTTCTGACCAATCACAGTACGGAATATCTGCACATGACATCACGGTTCTCTTTCCTTGTCTAATGTCAAATGTGCTTCTCTCTATTTCCATGATTTGTTTTGACGTTTGAGAAATTTTCATTGTTTTCTGCTCATCAGAATTTCAATTCAATTTTATTACAAATAGCGGTAATCCCGTTGTTTAATCAAGTGAGATTTGGAGGCCGATTTGCGCATGCGCGAGCAGTGTCATAAGCGAATTTTGTTGCCAGATTGTGCAAATGCGTTTCTTTATACTCTTCTAGACTGAATTGTAATGTGGTAGAAAAGGAATAAGAATTATCAACTTATTCAACTTCGTTCAGGAATAGGGAGAGTAATTTTTATTGGCGATTCATTGGAAGGTAGCGCTACCTAGAAATATCTTTTTGATGAAATTTGTCTTAGTGAACGAACTGCATTTGAAAAAAAAATATGAGTAGGTATTAATAAATATTGGCCCAGTTGTCGAAATGTTAGCTTTTTTGGGTAAATGAATCCATTTGAGTCTTAATTATGAAATTAGTAGTTTTAAATGTTTTCCACTTCTTATAGACAATCTATTTTTTTGCCATTTGTTCTTCAGCTCGGCGTGAAATGAAATGCAAAGGAAAAATATATTCAATTCAATTGCACATTTTTGTTTCTCATCATATCTATTGTCACGTAATAAAGATATTAAGAAATTCTAATTCAATCAATGGGAATTGTTTTGGAAGAGTTGTCTGATTGAACTATATTTTTATTGGAAAAAAATGCTATGAAGAAGAGAACTATGTCCTATTCTTCAAATACCGGAATAATTTGCCCGATCTGGCAACGTTGCGGCGAATTTGACGGACCGCTCACCGCGGCCCAGATCTCACTTGATTAAACAACAGGATTACCCAAATAGCAATTTTAATTGCTGCATCATATTGACAAGGAGTTCTGTTTTATAATAAGCAATAGGCATGGACGAAGTTGAGTGAGTATATCATTAATCAGTAAAAATTTATACTTGGTTTCATTTTGATTATTAATTTTCAGTGAAAGTTTGCTGTATCTCGTATGCCAAGAGCATTTTTCAAGATAATCAACAAGAAATCGGCATATGAGAAAAATTCATCATGAAGAACCTGTACCATTTGATCAAAAAGACATTCTATTAATTTGAAGTGCCCACTTTGCCCTGTACAGGACTAAATATCTTTTGGCTCTCATGAAGAATTATTCATCCATTTGAGAAAAATGCACTCATAATTTTTTTAAGGAACAAGAAGTAATACTACAGGTTGGTTTATTAATGTTATGAGTTATGTCAGCTGATTTTACTTGAACATAATTTATCTACGAGTCAATGTAATCAACGTAGCATGAAAGATCGAGGTATAAAAATATATGGATTATGTCCATCAACTCAAGAATGTCGGTGAAATTTAGTACTTCTGGTGGTTACTGTTCACTGTTAATATAGCATGTTAGTGTTTTATTAGTAAATTTAGTTCAATTTTAGGATTGACATTCAAATAATGGGAGGACCAGAGGTTGAAGGAAGGGAGATGGGGTCAGCTGTAACGAACTCTCTCGATATATTCAGTTGAATATTGAAACTAATGTGGGTCACTATGATGAACTTAGTTCTAAACGTTTGACGCAAGATCAGCAAGATAATTGATATTTACTTTCGCATGGTATATTTCGTGTAAAGTTTTAGAAACCGTTCATGAAAAAGGTGGGCTAATATTATATTCCACAATGAATATATCCTACTACCTGTTAGATTGATATTGGCTTGATTAATGGAATGGCTAGAATTTATACAGTGGACTTAAATTTGTACACAAGTAGACAAAAATGCACAATGGTGACAAATTCAGTGATTGAACTTTATTTTAAATAGCAAAAGTTAATATTTGAGAATTGTAGGTAACATGCAATTAGTATGTAAATATTCACTTTGCTTGTGGTATAGAGTTTCACAAAGCATTCATGTAGATCATAATGGCATTCAAATCCATAAGTAATTATGCTTTCGAAGAACTCCTTTGCAGATTTCGGTGTAGTAATGATTGAATTTTGTCACCCTACAATAATTTCATAGCTTCAGGAAGAATAATGTAGCAATAGAAGTGATATGTATGAGATAATGTGCTGAATTGATTGAATAAATATATACCACCGCTCCTTTGTTATTATTCAGATTAAGATATAATCATATATTTTGTTATGTCAATATGTAGAATATAATGACAATCCAATGAATGAAATTGGAGGCTCTAATAGAAAGTAGATAAGAGATTCAACACAGGCAATTTGTTATATTTTTCAATAATATGCAGTACTTTCAGTCATATTTAATTGAACAGTGTTAATGTTAAAATTTTATATACAGTTCAAATATTCATTAATGTGCCCGAATTACATAAAAACCCTCACCGAATTCTGGATACAATTCTCGAGAGAATTTAAATAGATTTCTGATTTTGAATACTTTTATTACTGGTAGATTTTAATAAGGCAATTTGATCATAGTCCATTTATATAAAATTCTATTGTCTGATTTGAAAGGAGCAAAAATAATGCTTGGAGGTATACCATTGTAGAATGCCTGCTGAGAAATGATTTTCAGTTATCGGTTCTCACATTCAGAAAAATTGGAACTATCAATAAATAATGCTCACGATTTATAACGTGACTTTCTTAATTTAATTCTTCCAAGACCTCAGTGATCAATAAACGGATTGATTCATTTCTGGTGATATTTCAGAGTTCAGAAATATTTATAATCCTTACTTTCGTTTCCGACCGACGAAAGATAAACAAAGCGGTCGAAGTGTCAATGTCAAAATCAGATGTTGGCGATGCGACGAAAAACCCGCCAGCGCGCAGGTCAAGTTTGGCCTTACATCGGCATTCTGTAACTCTTGTGCTTATTTTCCTTCTAATGTATCCTGTATTCTCGACGAGTGATCTTTCGATGCGTATACGTTTGCCATACATAATAACACAGAAAACGTATACGCACCGGAAAGATCACTCGTCGAGAATACGGGCCCAGTTTCGCTCAAATTAGATATATCCTACAGGAATGACATGGAGTCGAGATCTTTTGAGCGCACGTTGATACCCTTGTAAGTATATCCGCATTCAAGAATCCAAAAAAATTTCACTGATATATCAATGAATCTTATGTTTTTATGTATACTCCATTCACTTTCAGAAGTATCCCGGATGGTCATGACATCCTGACATATTTCTCCGTGTATATTTTGAAAATGTTAGGTTATAGTAATTTTCCTGTCAGATAACTACGCAACGTTTGGGTGCACCAATAGAAGGAAATTCTTTGCTGTCTCTTTCACTTATAATCTTTCTTATTGTGTTCATGTGAAGTTAAGGAATAAATATCTATTCTATCGAATATAACAATCAGCAGATTTCAATTCAACATAGCACTTCCTGATACTTTTTGTCTCTGCTTCTTCAAAACTACCTTCGGCATCATCCGATAAAGCTATTGTTACAGAAATAATGGGAGTTTTCGCTAGAATTTTGTATGGTTTGGTTACGCGACGTGGGAAAAATTTTATTTTATCTCAAGACGTGTCATCCTCCATTTTGATGAAGAATCTAATGGCGTTCGAATACGTATTTTCAAAATAACCAGATAACAAAATTTCAAAAGGTCCTAGACAAATTCCGTCCATTTACGAACTTGACGAGGTCCGTTCTTAGCCTGAAACTTTTGGGTCTCTCTGTCCGAGAGTTACCGTGTTTCCGGTCGCACGGACAGAATAGAATTTGACCACAGATTAGTCATCAGTGAGTCGAACCTCATCGTTTTTGATTTGTCCTGGCTCAGAATGAGATAGTGAGCCCTCAAAAAGAAGCGACAATATGTTAGAACCAATTTAGGTTTATTGAAAAAAACTGACCCGTCTCTACTTTGAAAGCATATAGGTGAAGTCCCCTTTGTAAAGCTTTCAGGGAATAATATTTAGAAGCCTTAAGAATCTATAAATAAGTTTTCTTGGTCGATAAATATTGTCCAACAAGCTGTGGGTACACATCAAGAAATTTTTGTCCTCCTGTTCGGGAGTTGCCGTGTTTCCGGTCGGACTGACAGAATAGAATATGACCACGGATTATTCATCAATGAGTCGAACCCCGTTTTTGATCAGTTCTGGCTCAGAATGAGAAAGAGAGCCCTCAAAAAGAAGCGACAATATGTTAGAACCAATTTTAGTTTATTGAAAAAAACTGATCCGTCGCTACTTTGAAAGCATAAAGGTGGAGTTATATTGGGCAGGAGCCCCATCCCCAGTCCGCTATGTGAAATTTTCAGGGATTCATATTTAGAAGCCTTAAGAACTGTCAAAAAGCTGAGACTCTATAAATTAGAATTGGGAACTTTTCTTGGTCGATAAATATTTTCCAACAATCTGTGGGTACATTTCCTTACAGCAATTTTTGTCCTTCTGTTCGGGAGTTACCGTCTTACCGGTCGGACGGACAGAATAGAATTCGACCACGGATTAGTCATCAGTGAGTCGAACCTCATCGATTTCGATCAGTCCTGACTCAGAACTTTTCTTGGTCGATAAATATTTTCCAACAAGCTGTGGGTAGGTACATTTCCTTCGATCAATTTCGTCTTCCTGTTCGAGAGCTACCGTGTTTCCGGTCGGACTGGCAGAATAGAATTTGACCATGGATTCGTCATCAGTGAGTCGAATCTCATCGTTTTTTATCATTCCCGACTCAGAATCAGAGAAAGAGCCCTCAAAAATGAAAGGGGAAAATATGTCAGAGCCAATTAAGGTTAATGAAAAAAACTGATTTGGAAGCTTAAAAGTTTAGTCATATTGAGCAGGAGCCCCAGCCCCTATCTTCGATATAAAGCATTTAGGGTATTATATTTAGAAGCCTTAAGAACTGTCAAAAAGTTGGAAATCTATAAATTACAATTTAGATCTCTTCTTGATCAATGAATATTTTCCAACAAGCTGTGGGTAGGTACATTTCCTTCGATCAATTTCGTCTTCCTGTTTGAGAGCTACCGTGTTTCTGGTTGGACTGACAGAATAGAATTTGACGTTGGATTCGTCATCAGTGAGTCGAATCTCATCGTTTTTTATCATTCCCGGCTCAGAATGAGAGGAAGAGCTCTCAAAAATGAAAGGGGAAAATATGTCAGAGCCAATTAAGGTTAATGAAAAAAACTGATTTGGAAGCTTAAAGGTTTAGTCATATTGAGCAGGAGCCCCAGCCCCTGTCTTCGATATAAAGCATTTAGGGTATTATTATATTTAGATGCCTCAAAAACTGTCAGGAAGTTGGGAATATATAAATTACAATTTAGATCTTTTCTTGATCAATGAATATTTTCCAACATGCTGTGGGTAGGTACATTTCCTTCGACCAATTTCGTCTTCCTGTTCGAGAACTACCGTGTTTCCGGTCGGACTGACAGAATAGAATTTGACGTTGGATTCGTCATCAGTGAGTCGAATCTCATCGTTTTTTATCATTCCCGGCTCAGAATGAGAGAAAGAGCCCTCAAAAATGAAAGGGGAAAATATGTCAGAGCCAATTAAGGTTAATGAAAAAAACTGATTTGGAAGCTTAAAGGTTTAGTCATATTGAGCAGGAGCCCCAGCCCCTGTCTTCGATATAAAGCATTTAGGGTATTATTATATTTAGATGCCTCAAAAACTGTCAGGAAGTTGGGAATATATAAATTACAATTTAGATCTTTTCTTGATCAATGAATATTTTCCAACATGCTGTGGGTAGGTACATTTCCTTCGATCAATTTCGTCTTCCTGTTTGAGAGCTACCGTGTTTCTGGTCGGACTGACAGAATAGAATTTGACCATGGATTCGTCATCCGTAAGTCGAATCTCATCGTTTTTTATCATTCCCGGCTCAGAATGAGAGAAAGAGCCCTCAAAAATGAAAGGGGAAAATATGTCAGAGTCAATTAAGGTTAATGAAAAAAACTGATTCGTCTCTCATTTGGAAGCTTATAGGTTTAGTTATATTGAGCAGGAGCCCCAGCCCCTGTCTTCGATATAAAGCATTTAGGGGATTATATTTATAAGCCTTAAGAATTGTGAAAAAGTTGTGAATCTATAAATTACAATTTGCATCTTTTATTGATCGATGAATAGTTTCCAACATGCTGTGAGTAGGTACATTTCCTTCAAGCATTAATTTGTTTATTAATCTCTCACCAGCAAAGAGCATGGAAAAATTCCCAAACGTCGTACTTCTGCTAAGGTAGTCAGCCGCAGGTTCAATGTCCAACATCGCAACACTCCAGAAAAACTAGAAACTTCAATGCAACACCCTCAAAAATCGTAAAAGCAGACACAGGCCCCTCACAGCTCGGATCCCAGGGCACAGCTTCGTTGTCTTGGAAAATGCATCGCGAACTCACGAAAATTTCACCGTCGCTCAAAATTCGATGAAACTCTGCGAAACCCTCTGAAAATCCAGTTCCGCGGCTCACGTGGGGGTGGAGTTTCAAAGGGGTGCGACGGCCAATGAAGGATCTTTCCTGTAGGGGCCTTATTGCGTCATAAACAAACCACTCCTCCGATCGGGGTTTCCGCGACGTGGGGGTGAATCATTTTCCGTGCGGGGATTGTTATCTGGAGATTTTTCCGCCTTTTTTCCTGTTATTTGCCAGCGGAACAATATTTTGGCCGATCTGTACTGGAGATAGCCGGGCAGAGGAGTTGATTAATTTGAATTCTATCACTGATAAAACTCCGTTGCATTTCGTTGAATATTATCGTGGTGGAAAACCTTTTCACGGTTATTTCAATGGTTCCGAAATGGCCCTTTTCAGTGGAAACTGAAGCTTGAATGGAAATCGACCGGAGGAGCGACGGAACTTTCCATTATGGCGAATTTCCAGCATGGAGCACGACGATCTGATTCGTAAGCGCGTTTTGTTTTGCAGGAAATGATTTCTTTGAGCGTTTTGGTTATTGCAATTTCGAGTCAGTATTTTCGGAGGAAAATCAAGGAACTTTCGATCATCTGTTATTACTTTGGATGGAGGCATGCAGGCGATTAAACAAGCGAATTCTGAAATCTGGATTAATTTTTTCTCTTTCAAATTATTGTGTATACTCCATTCACTTTTATAAGGTATCCCGGTTGGCCATGATTTAGGTTTATCTATCACTTTTAACTGACGCAGGTTGGCACTCGTGAAAGTCGAATAATTCTGAGAGATGTTGCTAATGCTACTCACTTTTTTCTCTTTTTCAACTTTGTAAATGGAGTTAATTCTTTTGAGGTTCAACTGTGACACAGGATTCGTATGTATACAAATGTCTTCTGTAGGATTATTCCATGAGAATTTTGGAAAGTTGGGAATTCCATAGGTCCGTCAGGTCTGTCGGGATATCCGAGTACTTTTATTCATTTTTCGAATGAACTATGACAAAGTAGAATTTCAACACTCGATTCTTGATTTCCGTACAAAAAATAGCATTACTGAATCTTTCAACCATGTACTTATATGAGTGGAATATTTCCAGTATTAACAGAGAAAAAAGTTTCCTCAACATTCGCCCGGTCTTTGGAATTATTGATTTCACATAATATTTTCTCAAATTCATTATTTTCCCAAAAAAAACTACGACTGCTATGTAGAAAGGACAACGTTGCTCATTCATCTGACAGGAAAATGACTATCACCTAACATTTTCAAAATATACACGGTGAAATGTGTCAGAATTTCATGGCCAACCGGGATACATTATGAAAGTGAATGGGGAATGGAGTATAGGAACATCTTCATTTTATTTTATCTGATGCCATCAATACTTTTGAAATGAATCGATGTACTACATAATTAATCCGCAGTTTTTGTGAATTTCAAAATTGATGTTTGCCTAATGCACAACTATTCTTTACTCCAAAAAAGATTTGTCTTTGAACCTGAACGCTGATATTGATCTGGATCATTACCAATTTAACTTTTCAGAGTTTTGTTCATCTGATGGTATATGAAGTCTTAGACCTAGACTAGGGAGCAGGTATAGATAAAATCGAAAGGAGTGATTGATTTTTTTTTGTTCCTTGGACCCCCTTTGGACCTCGAAATTGATAATAATCACTCGATAAAGTTCGATAGTTCCCTAATATTTTCAATAAATCAATCATGCCCCCCCCCTGAAAAAATTCAATGCCCCCCCTGAAAAGCTGTCTGGATCCGCCGGTGATTCTCCTGTTTTCTCTCTCTCTCTCTCCCTCTCTTGTTCAACAATGATCTAAGTCTAAGAAAATGAAGAAGCAAGTTAGATGGAATCAATAGCGTTTGATCGCTCAACCATTCCTCTTGTACATATACTCGCATTTTACAGTTCGAGAAGAGAATAGAAGAAATTTCTTGACAGGTGTCAAAAGAAAGCGGCTGTCAATTGTCATTGATACCGGAGGTATCTGTAACTGTTGTCTTGTTACAAAAATATGAGGATTTTTTGGATAGTTCGCTATAATGTTATACGGTTCTGGTTATTCCATGTAGCTTGAATACCACATTCTCTATCTAAATATGGAATTTCATATCTATACAAAACTTAGTTTTCGATCAGAAAAATGAGAATTCGAACGTCAATTTTCATTAAAATCTCACCAAATCGCGGCATTGGAGATCCGAACTTTAGTGAAAATTTCGAGCTTCTAAACTTTTCCGTTCGAGAGTTATCAGGTCTATGGTCGCCTGGCCGGACGGACAGAGTTGAATTAGAACAAATTCACAGAAACTTCAATCCTAATGTTGTAGTACCTACCTACTTTTCACGTCCTACTAATTTGATGATCAAAGATTTTTTTTCAACGAGACGAGATTGAGTTGAGGACTCTGAATTAAACTACAATTGGGACTTTGCCGACGTTTCGTCTGTATATTCAGACTTCCTCAGGGCTAAAATACACAAACATTGATCTAAAATCAAACTAAGTGAAAACTAAAAAGAGCTCACCTCATTTCAGAGTCCTTTTTAAAAGTGAAACTTTAATTAGTAAGTGGCAGCCATAAATAACTGTCATCAATTGAAATTATTCCAAACCTCACAACAATATACTTTTTCTTTTGTTGTATGACATGACACAATCAATGAACTAACAGCCATTTTATAAATAATAACAATTACCTAGGAGTAATCAGTATAAACAATATTACATATGAACTAAAATTCTGAATGGTCTCCAAACTAAGAATGTCAACTATTACTCCGATTTTTATATACATTGAGTAGATTTGCGTACAAAGAAGGTTTTGTGTATCATTCTTATAATTCACAGTCTTATGAAGATTCATATAGATCATCTCACTCAAGATTCTCCTCGATATTTACAATCGGAAATAAGCGTCTGTGCAATGGATATAAGTGAAATTATTAATCGGTGAACAGACAATTTTCGAATTCCGGAAAAATTTTCACCTTGAGCGAGAGTCGAACCACGCGTCTTTGAATTTCCGGTCCAACGTGATAAGTGATAACCATCTACACTACCGAAGTTACTCATCTTTCCGGAATTCGAAAATTGTCTGTTTACCGATCAATACTTTCTCTTATATTTTCCTCGATAGTTAACCTCCCTGTCTAAATTAATTAATTAATTAGTCAGAGTTCATTACAGTACTAACAACAGTGCTGTAATAAACTCATTACAGCATTGTTTTCATTAATATTTTTCGTTTTTTGGTTGTCAGCACTGGCTTCCGATCCGAACGATTCTCAACACACGTCAATTTGGAAATGTCAATTTCGTAACAGTACCTAACCAACTCCCAAGATACAATACAAAAGTCACTAGGATGTATAATCTGAATTTTTCATTGAATTTCAACGAGATTTGACTGAAATAGAGAAAATATCGTCTAACACTCGTTGCAGAATCTAATTCCAACACTCATGCGTTCGAAAACTCGCTCCTTCGTTGCTCGTTTTCGAATTTCGCATTCTTATTGGAATAGGAGCCCATTCTGCAACTAGTTTTAGAATATACTATAAAGAGGAATGAATATATGAACATGAACCTACAATTCTCATTGTTTATTCAATTATGTACCCACTAAAATCAAATTCAGTCTTATCTAGCCCTTAATGCAGCTGCAAACATTGATCGAATGGCATGACTGGTACACCTTCCAGGCAGTAGTGACTAATGAGATTTTAATCTAGCCGTGATAAATGATGAAAAATCTCAGGGATCAATTTCCAAAACGAGCTCTTGACAATATGAAACAATTTTGATATTTGGGGATGAAAATTCATTACAATTTAATAGAAGTAAATTTCTACAAATTTGATTGAATTGGTCCTATTGAAATTTCAAAATTTAAAAGGTCTTCAGTACAAATGAGTCTAGCAAAGAGGTATTTTGATGCATTTTTATTTATTAGGTATTTGAAAATACTGATTAGTTACCATAAATGTACAATTAATCATTCGATTCCTGCCGGGGTACCTATAACATTTTCCGGAATTTGAAAAATTTGTCTGCTTGCTGTTAATCCTTTTCCTATTTTCATTATAACAGAACGTATTATTATCTATATTCTACTTTTCAATAATTAGTTTTTTCACGTTCTATTAACGTTACAGTTGCCACTATTATGAAACGTTTTATCATCGTACTTCTTCATTGAGAATTATAAAAATGAAGTTTTGAGCAAACTGAGATGTTATCAAGATAGGTTATATCGAGAGTTGAAGTCATAGACCAGTTCTCATTACATATTATTATTTTTCATTGGTGAAATTCCAAGCTTTTGACTGTCTCAGTCTTCTTTAGGAAAACTGAAATCGGAAACAATAATAATTAGGTACAATAGAAATAGAGTGTTATATCAAGTCAGTTCTTCATTTGCGGCGAATGTGACAAATAAACAAAGCTGATAATGTTCATACATTATCTTGCTATTGACTAAATAAAAAAATCTTATCACAACAATTTTCTTAATAACAAAAAACTTTTCAAAATGTAGACCCCCTTCCTCCATGCATCTATTAATTCTTCTACGAACCCCATCTACTGTAGTAGTTCTCAACAATGCATTATAAATGACCTGACATCTTTTAACTATCAATATAGCCTACTTGAAAATTCTCTTAATAAACCTATGACTAGACAAAGAAACCTGGCTTTATTCGTGAAATTCGAATTTTTTTCGATATCTAACGGCAAAACTACTGATTTTGAAGACATGGAATGTTTGGCACACTCTAACTAGTTTTTGACGAGCATTCGATCGGAATTACAAAATTATATGGTTACCATTCGAAAAAAATTAGAACTCATAGTTTTCTTGAGGCTCAATTTGAAGCCCTGATTCAAATGATTGATCCTTTCGAAAATATGAACCGTTTACCTTTTTCAAGTGGTTTTATCGTATTTTTGCTTGGATTTATGAATGGCTTATGTTGTAACTTTCATACTAGGAGAATATTCCGAATAAGTTTTGATTGAGGAATATGCACCATGAATAGAGTAACCAACCAACCAGAATTCAGTTCATTGGAAATAACGGTTCCGAAGATATGAACAGAAAAGTGTTTTTTCGTGAATTTTCGACACCCTGTATCTTCTTAAAGAAACCGAATTTTGAAAAATAGTATAGGGAAAAAGTGTTTCGTTTGATGAGAAGAACCTCGGTTGATTTTGGCGCCCCCTTAAGCTGGCGCCCAGATCAAGTGCCCTGTTTGCCCTCCCCCCTAGATCCAGGCCTGATATCTCTGGATTTCATTTTCGAAAAATTGCAAATTTGTAGTATTTTGTAGTAGATATCTAAGTAATATCTTATTTAGAAATCACGATAAAATATGATTTTGTTATCCGCAACTTTCATTCATATACTGAACGGTAAGAGGTCTTCTTGTTTTTGATGCTGAAACCATAATGTCGTAGTTTCTGCGAATTTTCCTCTGCTCAACCTCTGACCTTCCACATAGGTCGGGTAAAATTAACCGAAATCCATCTTCGATGTGGTAATTACAAAGCGCCAGTAGTGTTGTTAGGAAGGATAGTCGTGACGATATATTGCCGGTTGAGAATCTATCGCAACACCGAAGCACGATATATGGACATAACTCATAGCATCCTCATTTAGAACGCAGTACGTTGAGTGTATAACAAGGAATATTCATTCGTAGACTTCGCAACCTAGACTATCTCTCATCAGCAACCTGGGGAAGGAAATTTACATCCTGACCGAGAGAATAATAATGATTTATTAAAATTAAATCAGCATATACCCCCACCCAGAAACAGATTGAATCATTCAAATTGGAAATTTATGGTAATATGATTAGATATAGGTGTTCTGGAGCATGAAACATATGTTTCTGGCCATTTAACGAATTAGGGCACGACACCCCCGACATTATAAAGTCAATCAGGACCGTATGGGGTGGGCTCACTTCCCACGGGTGTATGACTTGATGGGATGCGTGTCAACAACCACTAACTAAACAAATCACGGGGATAGAAAGGTTGATTGTTGAGTAACGTGGACAATTCGAGGGGCAAGAATATATTGTCATGCTATGTCGTGTGTCGGGTATATTATTTCACTTTATCGCCGACCGGATTCGTAATTTTGTATTCATTGTCTCTCGGACTGAAATAGCTCTTGCGTTTAGTTTCTTTGGGAGTGTGGGTAATGGCTTCTTGATTCGGGAAAAGTGGGTAGATCAAGATTCTTGATGAGTTTTGAAAGGTGTTGTGAATGTGTTGGGACAGGATGTATCCTTATGAACTGGGCAAAGATTTCATATGTTTGACCCATTTTGAAAGATCCACAGGAATAATTTCTCGGAAAGATCCTGAATCAAAATGAATAATGTTTCAAAAGGAAGAATCTCAGACAGGGGGATATTTAATCTCACTTGGGAGTCAGATTTCAATGTCATTTCGAGGTCGGGTAGATTTTTTTAATAGGAAATATACATTTTTCTTTGCTGAATATAGATCTTCGTGAAAATTTTAATAGCTATTTATGTAACAAGTACATAAACTAGGTCTTTATGGACGAGTCCAAAAGTTTGGGGCAATTCGGGCAAGTCCATAAGCCTTATTATGTACTTGTTACATACAACGCTTTATGTTTGACTGCAATGCAGAAATTTCATTTTCTGAAATGGCAATTAATATATTCGTCGCTTCATTACATAGAAATATTGAGTGTGCTTTTGCTTTTCTTACCTTAGTAACCATCAGCGCGACCTTAGCAACCTCACTGAACAAATTTGATTACTTCGTTAATTCTGTGACAAACGTCATAATAATCCAAAAATTGGATAGATAGAGGAAAGCGAGAAAAATTTAGCCGCAATTACCAAAGAATCTCTCCTACTCACTAAAAGTGCTTATGAAAATTTGTATGCGGCCTACAACAAGTGGTGTGAAACGAAGAAAATTGCAAAATCGAGAGAAGACTGTGACAGATGCGAGTCCAATAAAGTAGTCAATCATGGACGCTAAACCAATTCGTGAATCAAGTGTTTATGAATCAGTCGAACATAAAACATTTGAGGTGTATGCGTTTACGGGAGACATTAAAACACTTGTGGAAACGAAGGAATATGTTTATTCATCAGGAGATCGGTTCTAGTTACAAGAATGTTTCGACTGTCGTCGATAACTGCTAACCAGTTTAAGTAACAACTGTCTGGTTTTACCTATCTGAGGTATTTATATACCTGCCCAATGGGCTCCGTGGACTTGCGCCTGCCAAATCTTTCTAGTCATTCTTGTACCTGAAAGTGGCTGATATTCTTTGAAGGTTTCATGTTATTGCAATTAAAGAATTTCCTTGACGGTAGAGAAAGTTGAGGGTCAAGTCCAAGAATGCCATTGTTACAATGTGCAGGTATCTTCTGAATTATGGGGATGACAAACTTGGTTCGGCACGTACACTGTGTCGAATCGCTTTTATCACCACACATTTTTTCAGCAAAATTGATCTTCATGGATATATGATATGTGAGCCATTCAGCAACACCCCTCTCTTTGATGTCAACAACAAACCATTGACGGTTGTTACACCAATTTCTAATATTTGAATTTCGGACAAATCATTCAATCTTGAATGAAACGAAATAATCGAATATAGATCCGATTTTTTCAAACTGCAAGAGTCAAAAAAATAATAAACGCAGACAAAGGTGTCGAAATAAATATAAATATTTATATCGAGAAATCAGCATATCTATGTACGAGTTATAGGGTGTTTCTCACAAATGTGCATTTCGGAAAAAGTACCATTACTTTTTCCTTCTCGAACCAATTTTCTAGAAGCACTTTTTACGAGTTCAAAAGTGTCAGTTGTTTTTCCAATAATCTCACATATAATGAGAGATTCATGAATGAATTCTGCTGGCGGACAAGTGTCGGATGGGGTGTAAAATATTTGGAGTGAAATGGCATCATTTATACTGGAAACATACCTTCTTTTTTTTATCGAATCCATATTGACATGATCAACACCTGTACTGGTTCTAAGATTCAATAAAAGTATCTCTCTCTCTCTCTCTCTCTCTATTTCAAATGAGCTTGAAATTCCAATTTGGAAAATATGCCATAGTTGGTATTATTCTGAAATCATCTTCGTGTGTATTATAATTGGAGTGGTGAAGAAAAGAATACGAATTTTTTATGAAGTTGATGGTAAATGTGCAAATCTGATTTAGATAGTGAAGATTTCAGGCAAAAAGAGTGTTGAATATTTTTGTACGTTTTCCAATGAAGTGAATTCTTTCCGTGAGGAAAATGACTAATTTGTACAACACATAAATGAGGCCAGCAGACAAGCTCTCTCAAGCCAGAATCAACCGTGAGCCATTCTTCCAGGGTTTGATTTGTGGTATATTATTCAATCTCATAAATTTTTTCTGTAATTTTCGTTTCGATAAGAATAGGTTTTCAGTCCTTTCTTCAATTCAGGAGAGCTCTATGTGTATAATTAAGACATGCCTCGAATGCACACATCGTCAAAAGTGTTGGAATTTAATATGACTTTTTTTTTGTGTGTGGAATCTTCACTACCTTATCACTTTCCGAAAGAAACACTGAATTTTCCACAGGAAAAAAGCCACTTTTAAAAAACGCACTTTTACAAAAAACACAATTTAACACCAAAACGATTCTTCTCCAGCTTATAAATAAGAAATCACATTTGCTGCCCAATTTGGCTTACTCTGTGTACTCCATTCACTTTTATAAAGTATTCAGGTTGGCGACGATTTAGGTTTATCAAGTTTTTTTACTTGAAACTGATGCAGGTAGGCACTCGTGAAATATCGGCAATGTCAAAATAATTCTCAGAGACGTTGCCAATGCCTTTTTCTATTTACTCTTTTTTAACTTTGTAAATGGAGTTTCTTCAACATTCTCCAGGTGTTTGGAATTATTGACTTCACATAATATTTTCTCTATTTCAGAATCGTAGTGAGTTTATTACAGTAATATAATAATAATAACAATAATTTAGTAATATTTTTCGTTTCGTGGTTGTCAACAATGATTGCCGATCCTATCAATTTTCAACACACGTCAAGTTGGAAATGTCTCGTCAGTACACCAACTGCCAAAATACAATTTAAAAGTTACTTGGATGTATAATCGGAATTTTTCATTGAATTTCAACAGTATTTCACGAAATTTGACTGAAATAGAGAAAATATCGTCTAATACTCGTTACAGAATGTAATTCCAACACGCATTCGTATTGGAATAGGAGCCCATTCTGCAACTAGTTTCGGAATATACCATTCTTGGATTCATTATTTCCCAAAGTTTATAAACATGATGAATACGTAATTACTACGACCCCTATGTAGAGACGACTTTGCTTAGTTATCTAACAGGAAAATGACTATAACCTTACATTTTCAAAATATACACGGTGCAATGTCATGGCCAACCGGGATACTTTATAAAAGTGAATGGAGTACCTATATGGGTGTAGACCTAGCTCTTCACGAAAAATTTTCCATGTGGTAGATGCACAAAGTCCCTGGATATGCTAGGGATCAGTAGACACCGCGATAATGTGATTCCACCTCATGCTGAATTCGTTTTCCAAATAGAGCTTATTACCCAAGTCGATAACCACTATGTGAAAGTTTTTATGGCCACTTCAAATTACTTTGTATCAACTATGCCACTGAATCCAATTATTAGAAGAAATCAAAAATGGCGCTCTGATTGCTCGAAAATACACAATTAACCCACTTGACCTCTAGCTCGCAATCTGGAGTGAATCGAATCAAGGTAAAAATTAATGCTCACTCCTAAGTGAAGAATAAAACTCATTTGAACCAGGGAAAGTCATGCTGAAACCGGAAACACCATAAAAAAGTCGTTAGTGTGAAATAAATTGACCCGTAAGAGGACTCAGCTTGAACGGAACGGTCACAAATTAGCAGGGGATGACTGTCCAGTACGCGTTATTGTTCGAGCTATATCGTATAGGATTTTTTCACCCCATTCGACATTCAAGATGACGATTATTGTGTGTTACGAGAAAACTATTCCTATCACCATATACATAAAGGGTGTTTCAATAAGAGCGCAAGATTTGAATTGCGCGCCATGTTTGACAGTTATAATGTCACATTATTATGACCTATGACGTGACAGATCGAAAGTTGACAGAAAGTCGCCATCGGGCACAATTGGACATTTCCACAGGCACTTTTCAGCGAATTCTCGATACAGATTTACGACTACATGCATGCCTACAAAATCCAACTCTTCTTGTGTCTTATTTGAAAGCTTTCGATCTTGACGACATGTGATTTCAGTAGGAAGGTGCCAAATGTCATACCGCCTGTGAAACATTGACGATCTTGATCCTGATCGTGTCATTTCCCGATTTGGTGACCAGAAGTGGCCACCACGCTCTTGCGATTTAAGGCCTTTAGACTTCTGGCTGTGGGGTTATTGGTCACAGGCATTGAAAGCCGAAATTAGACGCTGTATCAATGAAATACCGCCACATGTATTCAATTCGTTATTGAAAATTTCTTCAAAAGGGTATGCATATGCCAGGAAAGCCCTGGCGACCATCCACATCAAGATATTTTGTTTCATGCATAATTCCCAAATCTTCAGAAAATTATCGGTTACTTCCTTCAACGAGATTAAAATCGTTGATTATACCTACAGGGTTATACAACTTATACCTACATCTGAATGAGCCAAAAAAATTAAAGGGGTGATTCTTTCAAAATAAAGAGTAGTTTGATATATAAATGTCGGGTCTAAAGTCAAACTTTAGGGAGATGGCGCGATTCAAAGATGGCGAAAAGAATATATTTCTATTTTTTATCTTGAAAATGAAAAGCGATAGAATGATGATATTTCATGGAAGTATTTCTATTATGAAAATACACTCCCTCGATATTTTTTAATATTTTTAGAATGGGTGGAGGGGGTTGAAGTAGACTACCCCTATCCTTTCTGTTAACTAAATTCAGAGAAAAAATCACGCAAAGACTTAGAATTGAATTCGGATAGACTGATTTTGTTAGAAACTTTCCTGTATTTTTCTCGTGAAATGTACCGTTTTGAAATGAAAAAAAATGTAAATAAGTTCTAAAATATATTGCCCTTTCCCGACACGTAATGATTTACATTTTATTTTTTATTTCGAAACGGTACATTTCACTAGGAAAATACTAGGCATGAAAAAGTTTCTAACCAAATCAGGCTATCCGAATTTAATTAAATCCAAGTCGTTGCGTAACTTTTCTATAAATTTCATTTTTACGCCATCTTTGAACCGCGATTTCTCCCTGACGTTTGACTTTTGACCCAACATTTATATATCAAACTACCCTTCATTTTGAGCAAAGAATCACCCCTTTCATTTTTTCGGTGTTATTCAGAAACACTCCGTAAAAATTCCAATGCACAGATGGAGTAAGATTCTTACATCTTCACGTATTTCATCAAAAATTATTAACTTATGAAGAGGTAAATGTCTTCATTCAATTAACTAATTGAACATGTTTAGATGTGTCGCAGTTTTACTGTCAAGTGACCTTTATTTCAAATTTCAACCTAGAGATAAGGCAGTGCCATTTTCCATATGTTGATTCGTGTCTTGAGAACAGAAAATGCTGTATTTATTTTGTCGTTTTCTTTTGCCTAATCTGATAAATCAGTTCCACCCAAAGGATCTGGATCAATTGGGAAAAAATATGTGTAGTTTATGGTGTTTATAGCTATAGCATTCCATACTGATTTCAGCTACATGAAAATATTTTCACGACACCTCGAATGCTGAAAATATTTCCGCTGAGTTCTTGTTCTAAAGAAGGGTGTGGTTCATTATCGATTTCCTGATGGTGTAGTGCTGATTGCGCCCTCTGGTTTCGATAAAACGAAATGAAAATATCTTTAGAGAATACTTGATATACCATGGAGTATACACAGCAGAAGCTAAGGTCCCTATAATACAGGTTCCTTTCCCTTCAACTTCACCCAGAATTATTCGCAGAACCACTGAAGCTATTTTCTTAAAATTCAGTTTTATTGTGTTATACGGGTTGCCGAGAAAATCTCAAATATACAGGGTGTTCGTAAGGTGAACGTACAAACGAAAAGGGGAGATTCCTCAAGTAAGTTTAAGAAAAAAAAGCCCCATGAACATGGGATTGCAAACGTTTCGTTTTTCGAGATACAGAGTGTTGAACTTGAAATTTTCTCCTCATCGTATCTGCACTTTACAAGATATTCAACTTAAATTTGGCATAGATATTACATTTGAGAGTTCTCACCACGTTCGATTGCAGATCTACAGGGTGATATTTTTCCTGGAACACGTCACCTGTTTTCCTCCAGAACTTTTTTTGTGAGCAACTGTTAATTTGAAAAAATGCACTAAGAAGCTTTGTTGTTGTACTTAACTTTTCGGTCTCCTGTAGTTTTGTAGTATCTGCTATCGATTTAGAGAAAAAAATTTTGAACGATTCTCTTGAAATCCTCAGAAGAATCAAAATTGTCACAAAAATCTAGTTAGTATGAAAAGAAATCTGAACTATTCAAGTCTGGGGATCTGGCGGGCCATGACTCATGTCCAAACCACCTGTTTCCATAACTTTCTTTCGAATACTCCCTAATAAACCTAGTACACCGTGTATATCGAAAACGAAACGTTTGCGGCCCCATGTTTATGCGGGACTTTTTTTCTTAAACTTACTTAAAGAATCTCCCCTTTTCATTTGTACGTTCAACTAAGTAACACCCTGTGTTTGAATTCTTCATCGAATTTCAATTTTACCTTGATCATGATTTGACTTCACTGACATTAGGGAGTTATATTGAGTTTTTCGAGCTTTCAGATTTTGAATCGATCCAATGAAAATTAGTATGAGACATTTCGTCAATCTAGTCGCCTTTTTTTCTTAAGTTTGGTTCTTTGCATATGCTAGATGGATGTTCTTATTTTGAAATGAAGTCAGTTTATCAACGGCTTCGATTTGAAACGAGTTTTCTGAAAATGCCAAGACGTAAATCAACAAACGCTGATGCTAATAGGGCTATCGGAAAGCTACAGGGTGGCCTAACTCAGGTTGTTGTAGCGGAAAGGCTCCAAGTCAGCCAAAGTCTGATACCTCGACTTTGCAATAGGTTCAGGGAGACAGGTTCCGTGTTGGAAAGACCAAGGCTTGGTGGGCGACGAAAAACAACACCTGCTCAGGATCGTTTCATCACCGTTTCGGCGAGAAGAAACCCTACATCAATACGTATAGAATGCTACGGAATACTCTTCAAAATGCAGATGAGGTCCAAGTTTCTATCGAAACCATCAGACGACGTTTGAGAGAGGTGAATCTAGGTTCTAGACGTCCATTAAGAGGAGTTCCATGAACACGTGACCACAGGCGCGGATCCAGGCCCGAATTTTGGGGGGGGGGGAACTTTTAGATATTCAAATGCCAAAAGATACTGGTATTTTAGACAATGGTAAATCATTAGGTGGTCAGGAGCCATTTGGGGGGGGAACGTTCCCCCAGTTCCCCCCCCCCTGGATCCGCGCCTGCGTGACCATAAGCGTTAAATACTGGAATCGGCAAGGCAACATATCAATTGGAACGATCAATGGCGTAGTGTCCTTTTCACTGATGAATCCAGATATGGACGATTTTCAGATTCTCGAAGAATAAGGGTATGGACAATCACACGCATACCCCGTAATCGTCACTATACTATGTCCAAGAAGTCCATGCATTCCGAGAGGGTAGTGTTATGGTATGGGCCGGGATATGTTTCAACGGGCGCACAGATCTACACATTCGTCCTGGGAATATGATCGCCTTACACTATAGGGAGCATTTCATTGACAATGTTGTGCCAAATTTTCACGCTGCTATTGGTGAAACTTTTCAATTTCTAGACGATAACGCTAGACCGCACCGTGCAGCCATGCAGCCATGCCCCTCCCCCTGCGGGCGCCCATGGCAGTTTAAGTCAATATCCCTAACTCATGTGGAGCAATCTATATTGAGTACGACCTTGTATGAAGTCTCGCCATCTTCTACTGGCTACCGCCTTTTCAGTATAAAATAGTGGACGTTACTTGATGTTTGTTTGTGCTGTCTTTAAAAAATTTACTTTATATCATAGAGTTTCATTCTAAGCCTAATGACTTCTTCCATTCTCTATTTCAGTGTTGATTGGTAAGATGTTGGTAATATCCAAATGCTCATTTATTCATAATTTTCTAAATATACATTATCGGAACTATTTTCACAATTCTTTCACGGTAATGGCCAGGGCAGTCCAGAAAAATCTACAGGTCCACCCAAACCAGCATCTACCTCTAGTAAACTCATGATTATAGCCATAGCAGCCTCGTCGTTTCCATCGGATTGTTGTTTGGCAGTTTGAGGTTTTCTCGTCACATCTTCCATCAATTTGATGATACCATCATCAGGAATTTCTGCCGGAGGAAGCTGATTCCCTGAATGAAAATATAAGTGTTAATGGAAATATTCAACATTTTGTATTTTTTTCTTACTTTCATTAGTGAAATCGAAGTCATCTATTCGTTGTGGTCTTGGGCCGTTCATCTCAATTTTTTCCCAATCCATGCTGAAAAGAAAAACTCAGAAGTTAGGGAAGAACGAAATGACACTTTTTTTCTACTTCAACTTCATACTTCAAATGGAGACTCAACTCAATCGAAAAGAGAAATATTATTTTCAACAAAAAATAAATCATTCAAATTAAGACCTTAATCCCATTGAACAGGCTTGGGATCAGCTACAAAATGATTTGGACTCTCATCAACCAACTTCACCTATTTAATAACTCTGGACTGAAATTGATCAAGACTATCGAAAGTATGCAAAGGCGTTCCCAGGCTGTGGTTGATATTCGAGGAGGCCATATCCCAGTATAAAATACTGTGGACTTACTCTTTACTGAACTTCATTTTCAAATTTTTGGGTGTACTGAGTTTGTACCATATAGATACTAAAAATAAAATTCCACCTGAAACTGTGAAACTTGTAAAAAATTGGCGAAAGAATGAATGGGATAAGTGAATAAACATTTAGATTTTTTCATATCTATAAAAATGGAAACATCCATGTTTTTAGTTTTTTTCCACCCAAAAAAAATGGTTACTCACACGAGGTTATTTTTCGATATCAAATATTCGATCTCTTTAGTCCAAGGGTTTTTGAAAGCTCTCCATTCGCTTTGCACATCGACGAAAACGCCATCCTTCGTTTTGAACCTATAGGGTTTCGTAAAGAATCTTTCCATCGTTTGAAGCACAGTTTTATGAGTCTCTGCCAAGACGGGAATATCATCCGGATGAAAATATTCGTACATACTGCAGCCCAAAAGTTCCTGTGGTAGAAATCCCAGCACAAGAGTCACCCTATATAAACCACTAAGAGGTTATCTTAAAATTCAACAATTATTCGAATGAGTTCAATTATTGGGTCAACAGAACGATTTGTATAATCCAGTGCATTGAGATCTTCATCTATAGGTTAATTAATTATTGAATGATTTATTCAAATAGTATTTTTGACTTATTTTAGCACATTGTTTGTTATTTGAAAACCAATTTCACATTTTAACTGAGGAATTTCCTATACATTTTTATGTTATTTTTAGGAAATGGAAGTTTTTGATTTTATTCACTTATGTATTCTCTTTCGAACTGACCTTTGATCTACGAATAGGAATTTGCCATCCATGGTATGTTTGGAAATGAACTGGATTGGCTTGGTGTTGATTTCCTGCTGGGAGGCTGTAGGAGTGGAGACAATGTGGTTCATGATGCGACCAACAGCAATCAAACAGGAGACATTGTAAGGATCCCCGTCAATATCATTATCCTGTTCATCAATTCCGATCTTGGTAGGATGCCATGATTTTAGATATCCTGTACAGTGTATAACGGCATATTTTCTCTCTATAATAGATGAAGTGGACTTTGAACACACTCTTTATTTATTCATTCTACATTCTGTGCAATTTTCGTTAGGTAAATCTCTTAAATCGAAAGAAATAGCATTTTTAACGAATACAGGTTGTTTGAAAACAAGTCCGAAAAATTAAAGAGGGCGGATTCCTTGTTCAAAATGAAGGGTAGTTTAAAAAAAATTATGGGTCAAATGTCAAATGTTAGATATCGCGCTTCGAAGATGGCGGAAAAATTATGTTTTTATTTTGTATCTCAAATTCTTAAACGATAAGAATGATGATATTTTATGGAAGTACATATTACTATTATGAAAACACACTTTCTTGATATCATTTCATAATTTTAGAATGAGGGGAGGGGGCTGAAGTAAAATACCGCTATCATTTTTGTTATAAATAAATTAGAAGAAAAGCTTACACAACGACTTGGGCAGAATTTAATTCGGATATCCAGATTTGGTTAGAAACTTTTTCATCTCCCGTATTTTTCTCGTGAAATGTACCGTTTTGAAATAAAAAAATAAAATGTACCTAAATCATTACATGAACGACACGTTATGATTTTTCATTTTCAAGGTATATTTAACGAGAAAAATACAAGAGATGAAAAAGCTTCCAACCAAATCAGGCTACCTATCTGAATTTAATTCAATCCAAGTCGTTGCGTAAGTTTTTCTTTAAATTTCGTTTTTCGCCATCTTTGAAACGCGATATCTCCCTATATCGTTTGACTTTTGATCCAACATTTATAAGACAAACTACCCTTTATTTTGAACAAGGAATCGCCCCTTTAATTTTTCGGACTTGTTTTGAAACACCTCGTATTTGTGTTCAATTGAACAATTACGGTTTCAATTTCAGTTCTACCTGTGATTTGATTATCCTTCTCGTTTTCCTCAGTTCCCATATCAGGTTTCTCCTGTATTGAAGTGATGTTCCGTTTCATTCTGCAGAAAAATGATCTTCTTGCCCCAGGACACAATCTTGAAACTGGGGAGAAATATGTCATAGAATTTCATTCGATTGTATTTATTGAATAAAGCAATGGATTTTGAATACAATTCCGTTCAACTGTTTCATTGAGATTTTGATTCGGTTATTGCTTCAATATTCAGGCATAAACGACTTCAACATCTTCAGGATGTTTCATTAGGTACACCAAAATAATAAAAAAATGTAGATAACAGTGATAACTTTGTGAATTCACAGCGAGATTTTTTTCGATTTGGATATCACTTCTGAAAATCCTGCCTCCAGAATAGAATGCCATTTTGTTCATGTGAAGGAAATATTTCAAAGAAAGATTTTAAAATAAGGTTCTTTAATTTTTTTTTTCATTTTTTATATTGGGTAGGTTAAGTAGGGCAGAATGTGTGCTTTTCGTACATTTCTGGACTTTGCCTTTTCCACCTGTTCTCTTGAATATTTTGTTTGTAATCGATTTTATTCGGGAATAAAGACAATTATTATTATTTTTATTCAACACAATTACATTTCAGCATACCGATAGGTACAATTATATGCTTTCAAGGGCGCAACCAGGATTAAATTTCGGGGGGGCTGAATCGAAATGCAACTTTGATATAAGATATAAAATCTCTGGTATTGTTTTCACGATTCTCAGTTACGCAGAAATTTTTTTCTAACACTTTGAATTTCGGGGGGGGGGGGGGCTGCAGCCCCCTGCCCCTCCCCCCCTGGGTGCGCCAATGTATGCTTTCTACTACACTGATGGCTCATGCCCCTTAGATGTGGGACGGTCAGACCCAATATATACAGGGTGTTCCTAGATTGGAGTTACAGAGGAGGGAGATTCCTTAAATAATTTTAAAGAAGAAGGTCCCATATATATGGGGCCGTGAAAGTTTTGTTTTTAAAATACAGGGTGTTGAAATTTCAGTTTTGTTCAAGTTTTTTCTCATAGTATCTGCATTTCACAAGATATTTAACTGAAATGGAGTTTGATTGATTTGACAAAACTAGCAATGAGCATATTAACCTCAGCTTAGTGAATGGATTTTCATCCTCAAATCCTTTCCGGGTTTTCTAGCCGTGGTCCAATAGGAATTCTGCGGCTAGGTGGAACCCGGAATACTCCAGTTTGGAAGTTGAATACGGCCGTGAAAGCCTTCATCAATACATCAACTGGAATCTGGATTTTCATGACAATTTTCATTTTTCTGAGGATTTTGAGAGAATCGTTTTTTTCTGGAAATCTGTAGCAGGTGCGACCAAACTTCATACATAGTATAATGACACAGATTCTTTTTTCGATATATCAAACGAACTGGGGCCCATTAGAAAGGATTCTGGAGTAAAACAGGAGCATATCTTGTAGAACAGATACGATGAGAGGAAAATTGAAAAAAAAAAATCTCGAAAACGAAACGTTTACAGTCCCATATTTATGAAAATATTTTTTCTCAGAACTAAGTAGAGAATCACCCATTTCGTTCACCATTTCAGTAACTCCCTGTATTTCTGTATATAACGGAGAACTGGCTAGATGGCCAATCAGGTGAAGTGGGCGTGGTTTTCGCGCGAGTGAACCTTCGCTACAATGATCTTTCGCGCGAATGAACTTTCGCTGCAGTGACTTTTCGCTTCAGTGAACCCTACTCTATACACTTACAAAGAAATTTCCACGTCACCTAAGAAGTACTATTTGATGACGTGTTGGTATTTTTGAATTGGGACTCCTCGCCTATTATGGCCCTATATAGCAATACGTTACTTGATACAACCTCCCTTAAATTTACTTTATAAAGCTGACATGATTCCAATCCTAATAGCTATTCAACTATCTCCACCCACTTATTGTACGTCGTTTGTACTAGGAATTGAAAATATTTTATATTTTTATGGTCAGAAAATCACAAAACTTCTATTAAACAGTTAGAAAACGTTTTTTTCTGAAATATACATAACTAGCTGGCCCGGCGAACTTTGTTTCGCCTAAATGATTCCTATACCATAGCCATCTTTATCTTAAGAAGGCCGTGCCTATACTTACTGTGGATTTCACAAATCGTAATCACCAGTGATCGGAGATCAACGGCTTGGTTAGATTTCTGAACTTTCAAATCGAGTTGATTCTAGATCAAGCTCCGATCACCGGTGATAGGTATGCTTTGTGAAACCCCCGTTAAAGTTGTACAAACTTACCATTGCTATTTTTTCAAGCAGGAGATAAATTAGGCATAATAAAAGTTCTGTCAAATGTCATCTGTCAAATGTCATCTGTCAAATGTCATCTGTCAAATGTCATCTGTCAAATGTCATCTGTCAAATGTCATCTGTCTATTGATAAATGTCATCTGTCAAATGTCATCTGTCAAACGTCATCTGTCAACTGTCATCTTTTCCATGGATATGAGCTGTCACACAAAACAGAAATACAAAAATAATATGTCAATTACTAATTATGAACAATTTTGAATTCAGTTATTTCCGCAAATATATTTATTACCCAAACATAAATCAAAAACATTTCAGAAATATAGAGAAAAGATGAAAATGGACAACTCACGATTGATGCTGATCGTCACATCCGATTTACTTGACATTCCGGTAAAAATTCACTGTTCCACCAACTTGAGATCTTTACCCCTTCCATGTTATTATAAGTTCTATGCAAATTACACAATAATTGTATACATCGCCATCTAGTGGCGATAATATCAAATACAGTGTCTAGTCACTGTACGCTACAGTGTCTAGATAAGAGCCATTAACCGTAGCGACACCTTGGGGCCTTATTCAAAAGGAGAAAATTCATTTCCTTCATAAGCAAACCGTAGTGACACCTAGCGGCCTTATTCAAAAGGAGGAAAAGTATTTCCTACATAATCAAATTTTTCATCGAATTTTTCAGAGTTTCAATGTATTTTATAATAACCAGGCCGTAGACGAATCCATAAATGAAGTTTCATAACAAACAGTCCATCCGATCTCGAGTTATAAATGGTGTAACCAACAGCTCTCTTTTATATATATAGATATTTGATTATTATCTATGAACTATTCATTCAATATTGGGATTAGATAATAAGAAATCCTGAAATTTATAACCAGGGTAATCGCTCGGTCGGCTGGCCTGAACTTTACTATTCTACCGTTCTATTTAGGGGAACTGCGTGAGTCGTAGGTGTTACACAGTACCATATTCTGAAGCGCTCGGTCAACTGGCATAAAAAAAATTGCTGCCTCTGATGGCTGATACTCGAAATTTACCAACGCAGATTTTTTCCATTGATATTCAAAATATTTCCCCATAATGAATAAATTGGTGACAGGATCTCCAAATGGCGAATATTGCTGAATTTTTTTGTGCCAAAATTCAGTTGGTTGCAAAATGAAGAAATAATAATGGGTACTTACTTCTGCTACTCATAAATTTTTCACGAGGATTGTGTTCAGATGACGAGAGTTGTTCTTTCACTTTTGCGACATCTTTAGGATGTACAATGTCGAATAAACTCTGACGGAGTAGATCATTCTGTAGACGAAACGAATGGATAATACCCGACTGAATGTTGAAGATGAAAATTTGGAAACGCACTCACCTGAGAGAAGTGCAGGACATTAGAAACAGATTCCGAAATATACAATATTTTTCCTCTGTCACATCCCACTACAAAGACAAACCCTTCAGCCACCTAAAACAGATATGGGTAGACATATACTGACTACCCTTGTCGTTGATTGTTTGTCTTGGTAAATTAGAATATAACATGGATTTAACATTTTTCTTCATTTCATTTACGACATCGATCAAATGACTACATATTTACCTGCAATATCAAATTTTTGAGTTCTTGGTCCGTTATGTGTGGTGGTTTATAGTGAGTTTCAGTGTAAGAATGAGCTGGACCACTTATGGTTTTCAAATATTCCACAGCCATTCTGAGGACTGTAATTTTATCAACCTTTCTGGATATTGAGCTACACATCGGAATCATTGATGACAACTCTGTGATGTAAGTGTTCATTTTATCCCTTCTGCGCTTTTCGATTTCACTATGGTTTTGTCTAAAATTAAGAAATGTTACGGTTCAACAAAATGGCGGATGAGATGGTTCATTAGGGAGATAAATCCTCTGGAGGCCGACCAATATATATATATAAACATTTTCAATACTCTTGTGCCTTATTATTGCTCTACAATTTCGAAATTTTCCGAATTTCCTTTACTGTGCGTGTATATGTGTATTTTTAAGACCAATGATATTATTTTTATTCAGTTCCACAGTTTGAACTGATTCACAAAAAAATGGACATTTTCTTAAATATACAAATACTCAAAATGATGAAAAATGAAGAGACAATAAAATGAAAGTTATATTGGAGTCAGGGGCTGGTATTCCCAAACTATATTGTGCAGCTTTTAAATATAAAATTACTTTGGATGAGTTTATATCACACAAGTTTTAACAGTTTCAATTTATAATTCATTGTTTTAATGTGTTTTCTGTGTGAAATTTGTGCTGAATATTTGTATAAGTTTGTTTTCAAAATTTATATTGTATGTATGTAACTTTCTCATTCGCTATGGATTTGGTGGTTGAAATTTTGACAATTCCTGTATATATTGAGGAAAATAAATGGATTTGAATTTGAATTTCAACAAGGAAAATCTATAAACTCATGTTTTTGCATTACAAAGTATTTTTGAATAAAAAATCAGATCTCCCCACAGTTAAGTCCCAATTGCTTGGTCTAGGAAATATTTCTGAATAGAATGATACTTTTTGATATTGTTGGATATTTGAGTATTCAATTTGTGGATGATTCCATATTATGACATTCTTACTCAAAAACCAGATCAGTGTGTTTTCGTTTGGATCCTTATAAGATCGAATAATTAAAAACGCGTCATAAAGTAACGTATAAAAGAATACCAACAAATGTCCAAACTTTTTACAACAGCGAAGTTTTTTCAACGGTTAGAGATTTCAGAAGTTTCACCCCGATTCATTTAATCAGGAATACAAAGGCTTTTTCTTGCAGAACTGAAATCATATAAACGATTTAGTGTTCATGAAATATTTATATTTTGTATAGTAGTTATGGTAATTGATTTTCTCAGTTCGATTTGATCCTCAGAAGCTAGGTACGGTTTGTTTCATAACAGATCTGAAATTTTGTGTGGCTTCTTCAATTAACATGTGGTGATTATTCACCTTGATGAACGTGTAGTGGAAGGAAATGTTAGAGTGAGAAGATAATAGGAATGACGTCATTTGGCCCTTGTTAAGACTTATCAATTTCAATTTTTGTTTTTTTGTACTCATGACTGTTTAGTTACATAGACTCAATATGGAATGACCATAACATCATACCAGTTAAGTCATCTTGATTGAGAAGATTGTCTGAAGTGGATTGTAACAGTGGTGACTTTATAGTCACCATAAATGTACAATATCACAATGCCAGATTAAATTGCCAAGCATTAAATCATCGAAATGAGATAGGGCTTGTTTTAGCTCAAAGCTTTTTTTACATTTCGGAATGGGTTATTATTTTATAATTATAATTTGATTTAATACAAACGATCATTTTCAAATTTAAAACAACGGGAAATAGAGGGATCCGAATAACTTATATTCTAATAATTAGATTTTCAATGGCTTTTGAAGGCTTTCAATAATCGATACAAAACAGATTCATATCCAGATAAAATATGGTCAAGGTTATGTATTGCATGTATGTATGTTTTTTTTCAGACAAATTAGTGTTCTGAATTGTCATGAACTCTAGATTGAATTGATTTGTAGAACTGAATGGATAAAAAATTGTTAACGCTAAAGTATCAATTTTCGATTTCATTCGAAGGCGTTCTCATACTTACTTCAATGAAGCTTTTCTTTTTCTACTTCCACAGCTTACGCTTGTATCTACCTCATGGAGTTCAGTTACGTCCAAAGATTGACTGGTATCTGTTAGGTCTGTTTTATACAGGCCAGAAGAACAGGGGTTCCTGTAAATGATAATTTCAAATAGGTTTTTTTAATTTGTTTCACGGCATCGAATACTTTGATTATTATGACTCGATTTAATCATTGAAGAAATGTTGGATTGAAATAAAAACACGCAAAGGTCAAATCATCACAAAAAATCCCTTGAAAAATAAGGTGACAACTCAATCAATTATTCCATGAAAATATTTGGAGCATTGTATTCCTTGGAAAAAAGGTGAATGTACACTGTGTCCCATTTCGGTTGAGACTGCACTGTATCTCAGCTATTATTGAAGATAGAGATATGCGATTTTCGCGACCCTGTGTCACTTTTTTGTAAAACTTTCAAAGCCACAAACGAAAATATTCCAACTACTTTTGTTCCTGAAATACAGGACAAAAACGAAAATGTTCACTTTTTGAGATGTTATTATTTCTCAGGCCCTGTATAGGATAGAAAAAAATGAAAACTGCTTATAATAGATATTTTTACATAAAATTCAGTGGCGTATTTAAAGAATTTTTCAGAGCACTGTTTTTGAGATTGTGCACAAACTTGGTATTTTTTAAATGAAACACTCTGTATATTTTAATGTCAAATTTTTGCAATTTTTTTCTGAATATATTGATGTATCACAATCTCACTTTGAACGAATTTCAGCTTCAAAAATCAGAAAAATCAATATGTATTTATGTTTATTTTTTCAATTGTAGGCCATGAATTCTTTCACATATGCATTTAATTAATATTTACTTTTTTAAAACGTCATGTTTGAATATAAGTTCAGGGCTGCTTCGACAATTTCGATTTGATAATATCATACTTTTCAAAATTTTGAAATTTCTTGTTTTCACCGTCAGCCATCATTTTTGATTTGTATTGACTCTGTTTTTGACTAAGTTTCCATGAATACAATAAAAAAAAGTTTTTATCGAGGTTTTTATTCATGATCAACTTCTATGCATTCAAATTAACAAACAGAAATATGGATTTTCTAATTTTTGAAGCTGATATTTATTAAAAATTAGGTTTTGAAACATCAATGTATACAGAAAAAAATGGCAAAAATTTGACGTTAGAATATACATGGTGTTCCATTTAAAAAATATCAAGTTTGTGCCCAATCTTGAAAACATTGCTTTGAAAAAATTCTTAAATACGCCACTGACTTTTAAATAAAATTATCTATTAGGAGCAGTTTCTATTTTTTTCTATCTGAAACAGGGCCTTAGAAATAGTACCAAACATCTCAAAAAGTGAACATTTTCGTTTTCGCCCTGTATTTCAAGAACAAATGTAGTTGGAATATTTCTGTTTGTGGCTTCGAAAGTTTTACAAAAAAGTGATACAGGGTAGCGAAAACCGCATGTCTCTATCTTTTATAATAGCTGAGATGCAGTGCAGTATCAACCAAAATGAAAGACAGTACACAGTGTACAATGTACAACAATCTCCATATTTTAAGGTCAGGATTCTGTAGTTGAAATATATATTCTACAGGATGTAAATAAGTGCGGAGAAATTTATGATTCTCAAACGACAATTATATCATAATATATTTTTTTGTTATGAGCCCTTCCACATTAAGTAAATAGCGCTGGAGGTTAGAAAATTTCCTAAAAACTGTAAAAAAATTGTTGTCTACTTAATTTTTCAACAAATTATAGTCTTGAATAAATGTGAAAAGTGTCTGAGTACCATTTTAGTTTTTTGTGATGAAAATAGCCCCTTTATGGCAATTATAATACGAAAATCTATTTTTCGACGAAAATGTTGATGAAGCATCCAATATGTAGAATATTGTCTAGTCATTCGTAAATGCAAAACTTAAAAAAAAACCAATGAGAGGTTAGCTCATCATCAGTATATTTGGGGATCGGAGTTTTATTTCATTAAGGATCGCAATAATGATATATTTCATCTACCTTGAGGGCTCTTATTATAACTTCAGATTACAGACATGTTATTTGGAGAAAAATTAAATGGTGTTTTCACTTGGAATTGAAAACAGCAAACTCTACTTCGAAAAAACAAATATTATAAAAATAAATACTCACTGCAAGCTGGAAGAATCATAAAAAGACTCATAGTTCTGATCAAAACTAGCGTGTTTAACTGGTGTCAGCTCCTCGAAAGTTATCAAATCGCTATCTGCATCAGGTATCTGCAGCAGGGTCTCATAGGACGAATCTTGCATTGGAAAATGTTGGACACCCCAAAATTGGTTCACTATCTTATATTCAATTATTTCATACAATTTGCTACGTTTCAAAGGGTCGATTCAAATTGCTTGATAAGATGTTTCAATCTGCAGGTGAGGAAACGCATTTCCACGTTTGAATCTTCAAACGCATGCGCATGCCCATTGTGGTTCTAATTGGTGAAAAAGTAACACCTATATCGGATGAGATGTAACGAGCGGACTGTACAACTGGAAAGACGATACGAGGGCAGTATTTCTTGAAGGGATTTGGCAAAAAGATGATCTCTAGGAGAATGATTGATATATCTGGTTTCGTTTCGGGAATGACATGAGGTTATCTTGTCGATTTAATTAATTTCGATATCGGTTTTCCCGAGAGCGAACTTTTTTGCCTCAATGAAACAATTTTATGATTTCTTGGATCGGTGTCTTATCTAAGTATTTTTTGATACCTACCCTTTATATGTATGAACTCTTCGACTGAAAATAATACCACTTTCACAACAACGTTTCTGAATTAAATTTTCATTGCGGAAATACCAAGATGTTATGTTTCAAATTTTTTAGAAAATAAGGATGAAGTTTTTCACAGTTTTTTCGCTTAAGATGGTGCATTTTCAAATTGATTTTTATTTAAATCGATACGATAAGCATGCCATGAAAAAAAAAGAATCGTCGTAGCTTTTGATCATGAAAAAAATTCGGCTGACAACGTTCCTAATACCTAACTTTTCGAATAGCTGAGTTATTCTCTTTCATTCGTGAGATTTTTATTGAAAGGTTAGTTTCCTAAGAATCTCAGTTAATAATCGATTGGATATTGGAATTTCTTGTGGAATATATCTCAGATTTTGAGACATTCTAATCTAATCGGTACCAAAAACTCCGAAGAATCATAAAACGAAAAAGATGAAAGGCAATTTTCAATTATCGAAACAATTCAAGAGAGTCCACCAGCACAAACTGAAACCTTCTCTGAAAGCTCAATAAGTAATAATATTGAATAATTAGAAAAACCTCACTTCTGCGTTGAAGTACATTGCAGCATAAAGAGAAACTCATATACAAGTTGTTTTCAAAGGTAAGTTTTCAGTTTCAACAGGAGATAGAACTAATGAAAACTGACCAATGTGCACAAAATCACCTATTCATATCTTTCAAGTTATCAACTATGGAATTCGTATTCTATTTCTTGAAATCAAAGTTACCTCGCGAGTCGCGAGCTCTGATCTAAAGCCGGACTCCGTAAGGCCGTAAGGCGAACTCCCACCACTCGTATATTTGGCAAGTACACAATTATTTGCGTACTTGGCAAGTAGATGAAGTTTCGAATTTGAATGACAAGATTGACAAGTATCGGCCGAGTGAACCATTCCCACTGCATGCCAAATATAGGCAAGTGGCATAGTGGCAAATATTTGCCAAATACACGAGTAGTGGGAGTCCGGCTTTAAGAGAATGCAAAATTTCGTGAAGATCGTGTGAAAATAAAAATAAAAAAATTTGGCTTGAATGTCTCATCTAAGTCAATGAAATAAATAAAAGATCATTATACAGAGTGTTCCTGCATTAAACGTACAAACGAAAAAAGTCCCATGAACATGGGGTCCCAAACGTTTCGTTTTCGAGATACAGAGTGTTAAAGTTCGAATTATTTTCAAGTTTTTTTTTCTCATTGTATCTACACTTTACAAGATACAAACGTTCAATGATTTGGTGTGTAAAAACTGACATTGAATTTATTCCCCATCGCTTATCAACTGAATTTTATGACAAAGCATCTATTTAGATCTCTTCAAATTAACAGTTGCTCAGAAAAAGAAGTTCTGGAGGAAAACAGGTGATAGTGTTCCAGAAAAATATCACCCTGTAGATCTGCTATCGAAATTGCCATGTCACGTGGTGAGAGGTAAAATGGATATTTTCTGAGTTAATATCCACTTTAGGGCAAGGGTGTGATGCATACACTCACATTATTTTTTAACGTAGATTCAATATCTGCCATAAAAAAATGGGGTTCTAATTTGAAAAAATAGATTTTTCACGATTTTGTCATCCCTGACTTTGAAAGCGATTTTTTCACCCCCTGTATCATGAATCGCGATTTCGATTTTTAAATTGGATAGATCAATCTTACATCTTGAAAAATCCCAAAAATGAAAATTTTCCACTCAAAAACCTCGAAGTTATTCTTGTTTCAGCGGAGCTCTATTTTCGATTTTTTTCGAATTTTCCCGCTCAGAGAGAATTTTCCAACCAAACCTGAAAAATGTTACATCAAAATAACTTGAAATTTTCTAAGGAATCTATTTCTGCAATAAAAAAATGGTGTTCTAATTTGAAAAACGGAAGTTGACGTCATTTCCGGAAAAACCGGAGGTGCTCATGCCTTGAAAATATTTTAGATTTCATCAGCATCGTGAAATACTCATAAGTGCTGAATTTCATGAAAATACGTTCAGTAGTTTCCCGTATAAATATGGGTGAGGTTCCTCGTGAAAGACCCTGTATATTTTTTCGTATGAAAAGCACACAGATTCGAGAAATACAAACAAACAAATCTCGGTTAGAATGTTCGTGCCATTCCGAGTTCTGAAAAAAAAAAATGGGATTTGGTGAACGCTTTCAGTTTGCCTTCTTTACTTGTGAAGATTTTCAGTACATTCTTTTTTTTAATCAAACAAAATTGAACGTGTGAAGGAAGGGCAAAAAAGTCATGGAAATGTGAAAGCGCTACTATATTACTATAAAGCAAATAAATCAATTTCAACTTGTGGAAAAATCCCTTTCACGACGTTTTTCCTTGCTCTTGATTTTGTAGATGAGATTATTATTAAAATTTTTTGAGTACATGGAAGTACATCTGCCCACTGTTTTCTCTGGGAGTGATTTCAATAAATCGATCATAAACAGTTCACTATCCACGTACCTAGGGGATGAAGGCGAAGTTGTCATATACAGATATAACCCCAATAAATATCAATTCCACCCTTACGATTATCGTAAATAGCATTCAAACTTGCGTCATGTACATGTTGCTAGGAAGTCTCGAATAGCCAGATGGAAACTATGCAACTTGAACAGCTGCTTTATCAAGAGTGCCATTTTGTTATTGTGTAATTTGTGTATTGTGTGTTCACGGATTTGAATTTTTGTGCCGGCGAGTAGAGCAATCAGCTAAGATATAGCTCTGGCGGATCCAGACAATTTTTCAGGGGGGTGCCATGAATATTTTTAGGGGGACCATCAATAAATAGAAATTTTAAACGAACGTTTTAGGACTACTATTAAGGGATTATTTTCAATTTCGGGGTCCAAGGAAGGTGTGTAGCAAACACCCAACTTCAAATCTCAGATCCGACGAATAGAAGTTTTCAAATCTGGTACCTGCAGCCTTAAAATACCTTAGCTTCAGAACTCAGAAGGTATTTCCATTGTGGAGCTGAAATTCATCATAGCTTATTCAACAATAATTTATTCCAGTTATCTTTTGGGTATAGCAATACAATTTATATCAGTATTGAATAGATCAGAAGGTCTTCTGAGTCTGTAGAGGAAACCTGAACTTCCAATTCCATATGTATAAAAATTCGTATGTGTTTCAAATAATTTTATTCCTAAAATAAATACAATTCTTCGAAATTTCATGCTTAAATTTGAACTCTCATGAAAAGGCACCAAGAAAACATCGATTTGAAGCTTCATGTTGAAGAAGTCAGATTATTCTGTCACTTTTAATTACATATTTCTCCATCTCAAAGTTGATAATATTTCCCGGAAAATGGTGATAGCTACATACTTGGGCTATTTGGCTGCAGCATGTTGGCAATTTTTTGGGCTGTAACTCCGGTTAGTATCGACGTATGATTTCCTTCCACATTATCAATTCTCACTTTCCGTTCGCAAACCTGGAATAAAGTTAATTAATGAAAAAAACAACAGATATGAGATAAGCAAAGTTTATTACCTTCGATAACCCATAGTCTTCGCCCAAATAAAGGTCGTTGCCAGTAGCTCTCAAAAGACAAACTTCCCCACGGAATTTGTTCGAAGGTTTATAGTTATCTGCTGCTTGAATTCTCTTGAAGTAACAAGATGCAGCTAGAGCTAGTTCCGCTTCGGGAATTGATGTAATCTCGGCTAGAATTTTCATACTTGAAGCTAGTCTCTCTTCCCATGAGGATAGTTTCAAAAGATCAGCAAAAATCTGGAAGAGTACGTCTTAAGTTATGTTCATAGAAGGAAGGGATGCATTTTTCTCCTACTAACAATGCAAAAGTACACAATTTATTAATTGAATTAACAATATCGACATAAATAAGTAGGTACGCGAATCTTATATGTATTTGAAATCCACCAAAGAAGTTCAAAATTCGTAGCAATCAAGATGTTGAAATATTTCTAATGATTGTTTCAGATTAAGTTCTCGAGCATTGAACTGCTATACATTTTGGTTGAAGAGCACTTCAACGCCTGGTTCAAATGAAAAAAAATGCTCTCTTTTGAAATGTACATTTTTGTAATTATAAAACTTTTTCTTTTTCTTACCTTCTTCTCATCAATGTCATCAAATAGCTGCATGAAGATAACCAAAGCCCCACTCTGTTCTGCATCTAGGTTACCCTTCTCAATAGACTTATTCGCTCTTTCTCTCACCAGATGAACTGATACATACAGAGGTGAACCATCAATAAGCCAAAGTTTCACTTCTTCTCCGATATTTTCCAACTGAATACCAATTTCAAAAGCAACCCCAGCTCCGAATGAGTAACCCACAATCGTATATGGACCACTCGGTTGTACAATTCTAATATGATCCAAGTAAAATTCAGCTAAATTTTGGATACTATCCAACGGAGCATCAGGTGTGCACTGCAGCCCAAAAACTGAAGCATTTATTTGTCTGGCCATACCGACCAATACCTCTATATTTCCTTCTATGGGGTGAATGATGAATATAGGAGTTTTGTTGTTGTTTTTGTCTTCCTTTGATATTTTTACAATTGTTTCTTTGGGAACTACCTCGATATTTTTGATTGTCAAACGTTGCTTCTTTTCACTGGACGTCTTATTGTTCGAATCATTCGTAGGTTTTGGGTTCGTTTCATACTCTATTAGTTTGTTGAGAGTCAAGGCTCTAATTGCTGCAGTACTTAAGTCGATATCGAAGTTTCTTTCGAGGGTGTGTTTTATTTCAGCTGCCATCAAAGAGTCCATTCCTAGCTCTGCCAGCGTCGTGTTTGGTGGCCAATTATTTGTATCTTTCAGTCCGAGTATGTTTGCGATACTATCGACCAATTTACATTTACTGTCATTAGTTTTAGTTTCCTTACTGTCGGCTAGAACGAAGCTCGAGACTGTGTGGTTCTTTAGTCCCAGGAAGATATCCAGGGTGGCAAGGCAAGATGTCATCCTTTGTGGCAGAGTTCCAGCTATCTCTATATCGTTCGAACCGAGAAGTTCAAAGGCCAGTCCTACGTCGCCAATGGCACCCCATTGTATCGCTAAGCCTGCCAAGCCAGATTCTCTCCTATTCTCACATATTCTTTCCATAACTGAATTAGCAAAGGCGTAATTGGACTGACCAGCATTGCCCCTTCCACATGCCAAGGATGAGAATGTGACGAAATGATCCAGATCTTTTGTCGTTTCACGTGAAACTTTGTCTAGATGGATTGTAGCAGCAATCTTTGGCTGACAGCAAATTCTGAACTTCTCTTCAGTTTGATTCTTCATCATGCCATCTCGTAGGACGGCTGCCAAATTGAAAATGCCGCCGACGGGAGCTAAGGATTTCGCGTGTTGAATAAGACGCCTCGCGCCAATTTCAGTGGCCACATCCTCCGTTGAAACCTCAACTTCTATTCCCTTTTCTCTCCATTTCCTCAGGCATAGTGATTGATACCCTGTTTTCACTCCAGTTCGTGATGATAAAACTAGTTTAGTAGCTCCTCTACGCACCAGCCAATTAGTGAGTTCTAATCCAAAGCCACCTAATCCTCCGACCAAAATATAGGATTTATTGGGATCCATATACGTTTTTGGAATGGCTGTTACAACTTTTGGTTTTGGAACGCATTGTTTCTGAGGTTCTTCTTCTCGAATTTTGATAACAACTTTGCCGATATGTTTGCCAGCTGCCATGTACCTGAAGGCCTCTTCGATTTGATCCTCCCTGAATACTGTAGCTGGAAGTGGACGTACTGCGCCATTTCTTATGCCTTCTTCAACTAGTTTCACAAGCAATCTTTTGGTATGGGGGCTACTATCCAGTACGATAGCGTCTAAGAGAATACCGTGAAATGATATATTCTTCAGGAACACACTCATTCCGAGAGCTGAGTTATTGGAAAGGTCCACTTTGCCAATCTCCAAAAATTTGCCGTTGGACGCCAAGCAACGTAGGGAAGCTTTTAGTTGGTCGCCTGCTAGTGAATTTAAAACGGCGTCAACACCTCTACCGTGCGTTCTAGATAGAATGAACTGCTCGAAAGAACTGTCTCTCGAGTAACCTATGTTTTCGTCGGATAGATCAGGGAAGGTGCTTTTCAGGAAATCTCGTTTAATTTTGGAGCTAACGGTGGTGAACACCTCACAACCCATGTAGAGAGCGATTGAGATGGATGCTATTCCAACGCCTCCACTACCTGCGTGAATCAGAACTGATTCTCCTGGTTGCAGTTGTCCCCTGACTATGAGTGCGTAGTAGGCCTGAAAATGGAGAATTCCAAATTACAATATCAGAATTGGATTCGTGGCATGGAGGCACAAATCGGTAGATATGAATACCAACATTTCGTTCGATTGATTCAAAAAGGTACTCACAGTGGCGTAAACGACTGGAATAGTAGCAGCTTCCTCTAAAGTCCAATTTTCGGGTACCTTCCAACATAAGTCGGGATCGATGGATACTGTGGTAGCCAGACTTCTGTATTGTACGAGTCCCATTAAACGTTCTCCTTTTGCGTTTCTACCAGCGTATTCAAGGCCTAGTAGGTTTTCCTCGCCGTTAAGTTTACCGGGTAGAGCATCGGGAGGGAGTTTTCCTGTAGCAATCATGATGTCGCGGAAATTCAATGATGCGTAGTAGACGTGGCATGATTCGAAATCAGAGGAATTCCTGAAATCGATAGCCGAAATCAAGATTGAATGAAATAAACAACAGACGACCAACATAGTTGGCAATCTGGCGTGTTGGTGCCTTCATCTATCGTCTGTGATCTTGTTGGTGATTCCAGGTTGACAACCGAGTCAGGGAAAAATATAATATACTACCCCACAAAAGTTGAGGAAGTTCAGATTTGCGATTTGTTTCGAATGTTGCCAACTCTTGCACACCATGTTCATTTATGGGAAATCAAATGATAACTCTCATATACCTTGCTATTTTTTTCTGCTCGTTTGAAACCTTTGTCAGTTTCAGGCAAAAGCTCTTGTCATTTGCATTTCTAAGAATTTTGTTATTATACCACGTTCTTACAATTAACTTTGATTCAAAATGTGAAAATTTATTTTGCAATAATTCCTAGCACGGATGAAGTCAGTATAGGGCTATTGAAATGATCGAGGAGGATTGTAGGAATGTATTCAGAGAAATGTTGCATGTACACTTGTTCAGACGGCTTTTACCGGAACTCTGGAGAAAAATTAATCAAGGCTTCTTCAACAATCTTGTCGAGAGTATGCATGTATGCAAATGCGCTGTCAAGCTTTGGTTCATGGTTCTTCACTGAACTTTATTTTCTCAAATTTTTGGGTGAACTGAGTGTGAACTTCAAATACGAGAAATAAATTTTCACCTGAAACCGTGAAAACAAATTGTGTCAAAGAACTTAAACAGGTGAGTAAACGTTCGTATTCCTCATTTATAAAATTGATGAAGAAACTGGAGACTTTATAAGATAGAAAGATGAAAGATGAGAAAAAAGTCCTTAGATCCCACAATCTTTATTTTTTGACGACTATACCTTTTCAACTTCAAATTGGGATCTATCAAAATCAAATTCGAAATTAACATATTCAAATTGGGAATAATCAAAATCAGATTGAGAATTAACATATTCAAATTGGGAATAATCAATTTCAAATTGAAACGGCATTCGTGGCTATGTAAATTAAGATCAGGCATGATCAGAAGATCTTTATATTGATGAAACATGAAGAAAAAACTATTAATATATATTTGAACTTATCAAACATTCGAAAAATAGTAAGAAGTACTTAAAAAATTTCATATTTGTGCTTAAACTTTCATTTCCAAAAAATTCAAAACATCACATATGAACGATCAACCACATATCTCTTACAGGTACTAACTGTAATGGTTGATATATTTCTTCTTATCAAATTTTCCTTCTTTGAAGTCGAAATTCTGTCTGTGTTATGTTTCCATTGCATACCGCAATTACCTGCTTTTTCATTGAACCTGCAGCTTTCTTCTTTGTATGAGGCATGATTATGAAAAAGAAATTGTAGACTTTAACGTTCGTTACTTACTTTGGACGAATTTGAGAGTTAATTAAAATCGAGTAATTCGAAGATCTGATTCACATAGATGTCATTCCCATATGAAATTGATTATTCCCAATCTGATTTTGATTATTCCCAATTTGAATATGTTAGTTCCCAATTTGATTTTGATAGTTTCCAATTTGATTTTGATAGTTCCCAATTTGAAGTTGAAAAGGTATAGTTTCGAGACTTCAAATTAGTTTTCGTGATGAAGACCTTTCTTTATATTCTGTATTTATTTGTGTTTTCTTAAAGTAGTAGCTTGTATCTTTAGAAGACTTGAGAATGAGACTAATTTTAAGTCTCGAAACTAGTCGTAAAAAAAAGATTGTGGGATCTAAGGACTTTTTTCTCTCCTTCCACGATGAGTCACCCACATTTGTCAATCTTCAATTTTGTTTACAGAAAGAGTCAACCTCTGAACTCCTTGAACTTTTGTGGAGCAGTATGATAATAACAAATGTCTTCGTTTCTTTCAAGTTGAAATTCCTAGTTCATATGTTTTCGAAAGAATACACACTGATTTGAAGTCTGAAGTTTTTGAGCGCTCGTTAATGATTCCTTTTCAGGGTTTTCTCCCCGAATTTCCATTTGTATGTGGAAATTGCTCTTGCATTAGAAGTTATACACTGAAAAATATTGTCTAACAATTAATAATCGGGGCTATTCACTAAGCAAAGTTGTTATGGATAGCAACTGTAAATCGTCGTTATCCCATGCTTATTACATGGGGTACGATAAATAAATAAATATACATGGGATAACGACGATTTACAGTTGCTATCCATAACAACTTTGCTTAGTGAATAGCCCCGAATATCGGAACAATTTGAATGATAGCACTCAAATATAGACGTATAAATGCACAATGGGTAAAATACCCTGAAAAGTTTCAGCAAAAAATAGTAGACATTAGCTTATTCCAAATCCGTTAGATGTAATGCATTAACTCACTTGGATAATGGACCTTCAATCCATCTCAAACTGGACAGATCTCCTCTGGTCAGTGTATTGATGACTGCATGCGTCACTCGTTTTTCATGACTCTCCCCAACATCCTCCATCATCAAATGTCTATAACAGCCCCAAACACCTCCCTTCAGAACATTATGTACCAAATCCTTCTTGAGCTGATCCGAATAATCGTTTATAGAGAATGGTTTGGATGTTTTGTCTTGAATGAATATTGATCTAATATTCTGACCTTGAGGTTCTTTTCTCAAACCATTAACCATACCTATAACTCCACTTAGTTTTTCGTCAGAGTATAGGTATACCTTTGTTCCTTTCTCCTCTGCTCCTCCCATGGCGTTTTTCAAAGATTCGAGATAAGAGAAATCAGCAAGACTTATTTTGATGACATGGTCGGTAGTTTCTTGCGCTACCTTTCGTAGGAGAATATAAGTGTTTCCAGCTATATGACTACTAATAGTTTGAAGATCAATACTGGTAAAATCAATAGAATTTAGGTTGACTTCAGATTCTTCTAAGAGGATAAAGCTTCCTTCTCCTATGGAACTAGAAATTGTTTTCAATGTTCCCAAATCATTTCGAGAAAGCAAATCATGACAGACTACGACGTCCATGTTTTCTTCCAAAGTTGTACCATGTTTAATATCACGTTCCTCTAAAAATGTCGAATTGACTGGATTGAATGTTACTACAGTTGATTCAACAGATATCAAAGGTTCACGTTCGAAAACGCTTTTCAGAATAGGTGATAATGAAGACTCAACTGAGCCATCGAGAATCACCTCACTCATTTTGAAATTCTTGGCACCTGTAGAGTTCTCGATTAGGATATGTGAGAAGATTGTTAATATTTCAGTTTTACTCAATTTGTAATTCGTGAGTTTGGTGGTGTCATAAGGTATAAACTGGTATTTCTCTAATATTGGTTGTTTGTGGTTCAACCTTCTAGGTGCTATAGAAGAAGTCATTGCTCTTCCCTCTATACCTCCACATTTAACCACACCTATATCTTCGTCGAATGTGACTGGAAGTACATCAGAATTTGAAGATTTCATTGCTTTCTTTTGCGCAATAGGATCTATTATCACTTTTTGAAGTTTTGTAGGTAAAAATAATTCCCTCGTGTTATTTCCAATGATTGTGAATTGGAGTATGGTATCTATAAAACATATCCAATTTTCTTGGCATAGAATTTCTCCTTGGTATCCTCTATTGTCTGATTTTACTATGCCTCTGAAGGAATCGACATATTCGTAGCCTCTCATAAGTAGATCCTTATAAATATCTTCTTTCGAAAGTGGCAAACCTGTATCTGGTGTTGAGTTTTTGTTCCAAATATCTATTGTTTCTTTGTCTATATTCTCTGGGATTCTTATTTTACCAGACACTACCAGAGAACCACGTTCCCGTAGTTCAAAAGCTCCGGATCCCATAAATATGTTGATGAAGAACTTCACAGTCTCTTCTTTTGACAGTATGATTGCTTTATGCAGTTGTATGTCTTCGAATATGACCGGCATATTCTCGTACTCTTGGTTTCGTATTTTGGCCAGAGTCTTCCAAACGTGAAACTGGAAAACGATTTGGTCATCAATAACTTGGAGAACTCAGTGAAATACAAATCATAACAAGGAGTGGAAAATCTATAGATATTGATTTTACAAGAAGAAGTTAAATAGGTACTAAAGAAAGTTATTGATCATAATATCTAAGGAAAATAGCAGAATATGAACATAATTTTCACCTGTTCTCAAACAAAGCAATCTGTTGAGCTAAATTCATAAATAGAGGAAAGTCACCAAATATGAAATAGTAATATGGAATACCTTCATTTCTTCAAGACTATAAGTAATAAACGGAACATTCGACCATCTTCTGTTTCATTCGGTCTACTAACTATCGCACTCACACCATCGAGTCAGTTGCTCAAACGCTTAACGTGTGGCAGGCGTGTTTTGTTTTGTTGTCGTGAAGAAAATTTTAAAAGGTAAGTAGTAAATGAGTATTACCAGCTGTTATGTTTGTATACATAAGTGTTATACTATTTAGTATATCGGTATTATGTTTATTTCACCATTTTGTGATTTTTTGTCATTAAAATATTGTGACTTGAAAAAATATTGAGAAGAGTTTGAACTAGTATAAAAATCCGAATATGGACAGTCGTCGGTGTCTAATTATGGAATATGCTTGATATGTGGGCTCTGGGCACATTATGATTGTGCTGGTCCAGAGTTTGATACTTGGATATGTGACTTTTGCAAGTAATTATGTAACTTCTTTCATTTATCACAATATGTTATATTCATTTAATTGATCTCAAAGATATTAATGTCCATTTTTGTTATTGTTATGTTGATTTAAGCTTATATTCCATATACCTATGGGTTCCTATTCCTATTCCATATTTGGTAACTCATTTGTGATTTTGTTTTTTGTGTTAGATTTCAATTAGATAACTAATATATTTGATTAGAGGCTGTTAATTACTACATATAAATGTATGACTGATTAGTATAAACATCAAACTGATTCAATAATTATGAAGTTTTTTCTTTATATCCCAAAAACAAAATGGTATTCCATATTTGGTGACTTTCCTCTAATCTGGAAAAATATGCTGGTGATGAAAGTGTTAGAGAAAACTGGAAATGAGCCATTCGATTGGAATAAATCAAATATTATCATTATCTAATTTCCATAAAAATACCCCAAACACGATAAAGCGAATTCTTGAGAAGGGTAATACTTATGATCAGATCCATGGCGGTTGTTGATATTAATCAATGAACGCGGTGTATCTGATTAATCGATTCTAATATACCTATTTAATATATTATAATTCCCTTTGGGATATTTCCTTTTGGAACAAATTTCGTTTTGCTTATGAAAATATAAACCAATGCAGCTTTACTCACTAGATATCCCGCCCCTGGATATATTATCCTCCCATCCAGCTTGTGACCGAGCAAAAATTTGTTTTCTTCTTTCGTCAGATCTATTTCCACAAGAAACTCTCCAGATTGTTCCTCTTCATCAATGAAAGAAGCCACCGTCCAATCTGTGCTGTGGTCCCACTTTATATGAGGCGAAATCATAGGAGTGCCTCTTCCAACTGGAAAACTGGGCATCTTATACAGGGCGCTCAGACACGGTTGACTACCAGCAGCGTATATCTTTCCGACAGCTGACAAGAAGAAGTTGACGTTATCATTGTGACCTTTTTTAGCCAAACTGATAGTGGCGCAATCCGAGCCAATAGACCGCTTGAGTATTCCTTGGAATAAACCAGAAGGTGCGATTTCAATAACAAGAGCGTTCTTCGGAATAAGTTCAATCGCTTCTTGGAATAAAACAGGGGACAATAAGTTATTCACGAAGTATTCCGGTGAACAGATCTGTGCACTAGTATTGTCCCATGATGATTGAGGCACTGAGGTGGAGACCCATTTGGATGAACGGGGTTTTGGATCTGTTATAATTTTTTCAAGAGATTTTTGAAGAATGGGCGCAGCTTTAGCTATACGTCTGCAGTGGAATGCATATCCTGTGCTTTCGACTTCTCTCACAAATACGTCCTCAGAAAGTAACTCAGCCATGAACCTCTTCATTTCTTTTGGATCTCCGGAAACAGTCACGTTATCCTGGCTATTATGGCATGCCGGGTAAACTGAAGGGGGGCATCTTTCCTTAGCTTCTTTCCAAGAAATACCGACAGATGCCATAAGTCCAGGCGGAGAATCACTATTCAAGACGGCCAGTGCTCTAACCAAGTTACTCAATAGAGCTTGTTCTGCTGTTAGACATCCATCTGCGTATCCACACACTGAAAATGAATGATTATTAGTTTGCCCAGGCAAGGTGGAATATAATGTAGAAAACCCTCAATAAAAACCTAACAAAATGAGCAGACTAACCTACTTCTCCGAATGAGTGACCAATAATTCCTTCTGGTTCAATTTTCAGCAACTTGAGCATATCAGTCAACGCTATTTGCATAGCAGTAATAGCTGCGTAAGTATTCACGATATTTTCGAAGGATTCTTCAGTTCCATTCTCAATCAAATCTACCAAATCGATTCCGTATGGTCCCAAAACATTAGCAGTTATCTCGATTGACTTTCTGAACATTTCAATTGCCATGAAGTCCTTTCCCATAGCAGGCCACTGAGATCCAACCCCTGGATAAACAAACCAAACCGGTCTTCTTCCTGAAGTCAATTGATTTATCTCTTTCATATTCGAACTACCCAAAACTCTATATCCCCTGAAGTTGTGACCTGTTATTGGATATTTATGAATCTGGTCCAGAAGGCATAGGAATTCTTCATCATTTCTGTTATTTTCTGCTGCTTCTAAAAGTACTTCCACAGCTTCTTCAGTTCTTCCTGAAACTTCAACAACCCTTGGTATATTTGTAGTTGAAGGTTTCGGTTTGGATTTAGGGTTGGATTGGAGAATTACATGAGCATTAGATCCTCCGAAGCCAAATGAATTTATAGCAACCATACCGCCATTCCAAGGTTGATTTTCGGTCAAAACCTTCAACCGGCCATCTGATAAAGCTGGTATTTCAGGATTTGGGTTTTGATAGTGTAGGTTTGCAGGTATAAAACCTGTTTCCATGGCAATTACAAGTTTAGCGATCGAACAGATGGCAGATGCTGCCTCAGCGTGTCCCATATTGCTTTTTACGGATCCTATCAACAGTGGATCTTTTCGATTTTCACAGAAGAATTCAGTAATAGCATTGAGTTCTTGTGGGTCCCCTACTTTAGTTCCCGTACCATGTGCTTCTACAAACTCAATTTTAGTAGGATCGATGCCTGTTTCTGCATAAGTATTTTTGATCAATTGAAGCTGCATGTTACCAGAGGGGTATGTTATACCTAAATCTTTATATCCATCGCTGTTTGTTTTAGAGCCCAGAACTGAGGCATAAATTCTTCTAGCTACGTCTTCCTTCTGCAAAAATATGGCTGATACTGCTTCTGATCTAACATATCCGTTACCAGAAGCATCGAAGCTTTTGCAAGCACCTTCTTGATTTATCATTCCTAAACGTTCGAAGTGTAGGCAACCATTTGGTTTCAAAAGTAAATTAGCACCTCCTACTATGGCCGAATCACATTCTCCTGATCTTATGGCATTAACGGCTTGCGCAAAGGCGTATAGACCGCTCGAACACGCTGTGTCTATCGTGAAACTAGGTCCTTTAAAATCAAAAGCGTATGATATTCGGTTTGAGAACATGGAACGAGAGCATCCCGTCAAACCGTACCCGTTTATTTCGTCTGCTTTTCTTTCCCAATACTCCAGGGAATCACTAGAGCAGATTCCCATGAAGACTCCGCATTTGGTACCTCGTAATTCGTTGGGATTGTAGCCAGCGTCTGTGATGGCCTCGTGGGTCACTTCTAAGAGCAACCGTATTTGGGGATCCAGTTGATCTGCTTGTTTCGCGTGAACGCCGAAATATTGTGCGTCAAAATGTTTCAGGTTCTTCAGTTTGCCAAATCTCTTCGGAAGTCCGTTTAATCCAGATGGCCATCTTCTAGGGTCGTCGGTTATCATGTCGATTCCGTTGAGGAGCTGTTGTTTGAATTCTTCAACATTGTCGCACTCTGGAAATCGTCCTGAGAGACCTGATATGACTATACTTTCCCGTTGGTTTTCAGGGAATCCGTTCATTTTTTCTGACGACACAGCTGCCATCTGAAACATTCGAAAGGTTTTCATTAATGGATATTTCCAAGAAAGAGTACTCCAGATTTGAATCAGATATAGTGGTATACAAATACAAGACAAATCGAAATTACTACTAATATTTCCTGACTTCACGAGAGTGCTTAGGTCTCGGCTTAGGTGATCTATTTCTTATGTCAATTTTGACAGGAGTATAAGGAGAAAAATCAATGCGCTACGCTGAGAACCGTCTCACTTTCCTATTCTTTCTCGTTTCATCTGATAGAAAAGTGTGTGACGTTGTGTTGAAACAATATTCAACAATGTCTCTGGAAAGTACTTAAAGCATAAAATCAAAATACATTGTTTGTCATATCATTAAACTAATAGAAGATTTGAAGTTTAATATCAATTTTATCTAAGTTTGGTAATTAAAGTTGAACATCAGGACATTAAGAGAACTTTTTTGTCGATAATACATAATCAACAAGAATGATTCTCAGAATAATTTGATCCATAAAGAATGTTAACGAGGTTCTACGAAATGGAATATATGAAAAAGCTTGTGCCTTATAAAAAAGGAAAATAGCAATTTTGCCAGTTGAACATTCAGAAAACATAAACGTAGCTCTTTGCTTTTGCATTTGGAGTAGAACGAAATTACATTTTCTCATTGTGTTGGAATATTTTATTCCGCATATACACTGCGCAAAAAAATTAATGCACATTCTGAAAATCTCAATTTTAATGAAAGTTAACTCTACATTGACTTTATTACTTATTTTTTATGTTCTCTCGGGAAGGTTTTGAACGAAACAAGACATATTAAAAGCTCAAACACTCAACGTATACCTATACTCCATTTACTTTAATAAAGTATCCTGGTTGGCTATGATTTAGGTTTATCAACTTTTTTTACTCGAAACTGAAGCAGGTTGGTACTCGTGAAATGTCAAATAATTCTGAGAGATATTGCCAATGCTATTTTCTCTTTTTCAAATTTGTAAATGGAGTTAGTAGTTAGTTCTTTTAAGGTTTAACTGTGACACAGGATTCGTGGTACTGGTACTACTATATTTTCATATTGGAGTATTTCAAGTTGTGCAAAAGATATTTAAATGTGATCTGTAGGCTAATTTCTTGAGAATTTTGAAAAGTGGGGAATTCCATATTATGGCATAGGTCCGTCTGTACTATTCGTTTAAAAGTTTTTCTGTCGGGTTATTCGAGTTCTTTTATTTATTTTTCGAATGAACTATCATAAAGATAAGTAGTAACGGACTATTCTGTCCATTATTTTTCAGTAAAATTTCAACACTCGACTCTTGATTTCCGTAAAAGAAAATAGCATAACTGAATTTCTCAACCATGTTTATATACGAGAAATATTTCCAGCAGTAACAGTAAAAAAAGTTTTTTCGAAATTCGCCAGGTCTTTGGAATTATTGAATTCACATAATATTTTCTCGAATTCGGTATTCTCCAAAAGTAAATAAACAATACTTAATTAGTACGCTCTATATGTAGAAACGAGTGATACGACAACGTTGCGTATGTATATCTGACAGGAAAATGATTATAACCCATCATTTTCAAAATATACACGGCGAAATGTGTCAGAATTTCGTGGCCAACCGGGATACATTATAAAAGTGACTGGAGTATACCTACCTATTGGTCCTCATATCTTCGAAGTACAATGCGCAAAAAAATTAACGCACATTCTGAAAAATCTCAATTTTAATGAAAGTTAACTCTACATTGACTTTATAACTTATTTTTAATGTTCTCTCGGGAAGGTTTTAAACGAAACAAGACACATTAAATGGAAGAAAAATTCAGGATTTCACCGAATCTTATGTGAAAGAAGAGGAATGAACAATTTTCAAAATACCGAAATGCTGATACATAAGTGATTTAATACTTGGTATTTCCACCCCTTGCGTTAATTACAGCTCGGCAACGACGGTTCATACTCAAAATGAGTGATCTTAAAATGTTCTGATCTAATCCTTCCCAGATTTCTCCGAGTTGGATTCCTAAGTCATTAAGAGTAGCTGGATGATTTTCTGGACTTCTCAGCTTTCTATTGAGGTTGTCCCAAACCTGCTCAATCGGATTGAGATCTGGACTTCTTGCTGGCCATTCCATTCGAGAGACTTCATCCTCTTCAAGGTAATCCTGAACGATGCGCGCACGATGGGGTCTGGCATTATCGACCATAAAAATGAACTTTTCACCAATGTATGGGGCAAATGGCACTACATGCTCTTCAAGAATGTTCCTTATATACTTATCAACATTCATAGCTCCATTATATCAACGACCACTAGGTCTGTGCGAGCAGTCAAAGATATTCCACCCCATACCATAATCGATCCTCCCCCGAAACCAGTAGTATTCAGGAAATTGCACTGAGCATATCTTTCATGTGGACGTCTGTATACAAGGGAACGTCGATCACAATGGTAGAGGCAGAATCTAGACTCATCTGTGAAGATAACTCTTTCCAATCGGCCTCTTCCCAATGGATATGCTCTCTCGCAAAATCCAAACGCGCCCTTCGATGGGCTGGGGTAAGAGCTGGGCCTCTTGCCGCGACACGAGGCCTTAAATCATATTCTCTGAGGCGATTTCTTGTTGTCTGAGTGCTAATTTGCACCTCATGTGTTTGCTCAAGCTGATTTTGAAGGAGGCGAGCGGTTGCAAACCGTTGTCTCAACGAATAAACTCTCAAGTAGTAACGTTCTTGAATGGTATTTGTACCCGAGGTCTACCCTGTCCTGGTCTTCGGACATTCATACCTGTCTCCCTGAATCGCTGCAACATTCTGGACACACTTGTATGGGAAACTCCAAACCTTTCTGCAATTCTTGTGTATGTCCACCCTTCTTCTCGCAAAACTACCGCTTGGGCACATTCCTCTTGGGTCAAATTGTGTGTTTCGCGTCGCATAGCGATCGAGTGTAGAAAATTAAACGAAAGAAAAACTATTGATCACTAGAATTGATCGAGAACAACTGATTTTAGAATGGAGCCAATACATTCAAAATCTGATAATATCATCTTTTTTTATTACTGCTGGGAGAAAACATCTGTATTAAAGAAAAACGTTGAAAGTGGATAACATAATATGCATGCATAATTCTGATAAAAATAATTATCATTGAGAACACCTTCAGTTGTAGAACAAATTTGAGACTTCCATAATGTGCGTTAATTTTTTTGGGCAGTGTATTTTCCAGATGCAAAACCATCATATAATAATAATAATAATTGAAGGGATTATGATGTTGATGAGCAGTATTTAATTTCTCGATATTCTAATGGCAAGGTGGTTATGATATTTTGGGCAACTATCGGCGGGTTTGTTCCTATAAACAAGATTCGTGGTCAAATTCAATTCTGTCCGGCAATCTGGCCCATCACTCCTCCCCGTATAGTAGTTATTCGATTCAATACTATTCTAAAATGGTAACTCTGGTCTCTGTGGACCGACCCGAGGGCTTCTGTCGAAAAAGTGGGTCTGGAAGAATCTTATACGGTCGAAAAGGTGAATAATCGATTCATAAGTGGGTAAAATTACGATTCTCTATGTTATGTAGAAGTATTTTTAAAAATTCGCGAAAATATCCGGAAAAAAGGCAATTTTAAATTCGATAAAAAAAATTTCACAGATATTCTGGCCGTGATATAAATATACGGATCGAAAGAGGAAAGAAAGGTCGATGCAAGATATCTTGGTATTCGTATTTTCCATAATTTTCCCATTTCTTCAGGAAAACTGATCAAACTTCGACATTCCGTTTATAAAATCACCAGATTAGCAAAGATCTACCGATGAGGATAACTACTAGGTAGATCTAGGAGCTCTACTAGTTATTTATTCTGGTTTAATTATTATTATACAACTGCGGGTATTACTGTATACTGTATGAGTTATACCAAAATGATTATTTTCCGAAACTCACCTGAGAAATCAATAAACACAACTAGAAAAAAATCTGCCGCAAACTCGATGTTTCAGAAGTTTACCGTTCTATTAGAAAAATGAAGAGACGTAGCTTTCCGAAATTGAAAAATTGATGAACTGGACATCGCAAGATATGAACAAATATTTATATTCATTTCATTCAAATATGGTAATTATACTTGGAGGATTTAGATAAAAAAAATACTAGACAATTCCTTTCCCACGATCAACCAATATCAAAAGAAACTTTTTTTCGTAAAAGACACAAAAACAAAATCAACAAGTATAATTCTCAGAATAATTTGATCCTCAAGTGATTCACCTGAAGAAGTTATGAGATTTTACAGATTGGCTCCAAGATAAAATAGTAGGTACATTGTTTACCTGGTATGAAAAAGCTCTACATTCCTGGACGATTGTGTCCAGGAATGTGGATTTTCCTACGAGGTTAACATACTATTTTTCCGCAAATCGTTTGAAATTCTACAGATTTTAATCAATTTTGAAAAAAAATCGCGAGTTATTCCATTCATAAATGAATGGAGCTTTAAAATTCGGAATGCAATTGGTTGCGTTACTATGGACACGTATTAATGCTGAATTGTCAAACTTGACGAATATTAATTTGATTGCTGGTCTTTTCGAAGACAAAACAGTGTAAAATGATGAGGGATGATGAATTTTCCATTTCTGGTTGAGACAGTGAATAGCTTCATTAGAATTATTGCCAAAGAAATAGAAATCTAGAGAAGAGTACGAATATGCATTTGAAGAACACTGACAACTTACTGTAAAGAAATCTCATTTCCTTACAGTAAGGAAATGCATATTTCCTATCAGTTGGGAAAACTTGACTTTTTCTATGACGAATTTCGTTAGGAATGTCAAAATTTCCTAGAGATTCGCGGAAAACCATTTTATTCAAATCTTTTCTTATGAGAAGGTGCTCACGAAATATAGCATAAGAGTTCGTGTCGATATTTTAAAACTTTTTTCTGAGTTTCATTTCGATCTAATAGGTATTTTTCAAATTAGTGAGATTGACAAAATTTAAATGGTCTAAACCTTTTGGACTGATTTCTCAGAGCACATTCAAGTTCGTAAACAGAGCATTCCAGATTTTTCACTTCGAAAGTTGTAATGTTAACGGCAAAAATCAAAATCTTCAGGGGGATGATCGTACACTCAAGAATTTGCAACCAAAATATGTCACCCCCCTCCAAATCGAAATGGACCTGGGCCTAATTGCCATATTTATATCAATTCATGTTTTCATTGAATATTAGTAGGTATATAATTTTAACTAACGAAACATTTTGCCGTCGTATTGCAAAATTTGGTTATTTTTACCCTTGTTTCAAACCCTTCAGGCGTTCATTAAAATATGGTTTTGAAGTGCATTCTGGGAAAAGATTGAATTGACTATAGGTATAACAAAATCTCAGATAACTCTCAAATCATTGAATTTAGAGGCATAATCTTTCTTGAATACAATCATTATTTTTTTCGAAAAATACAACGCAAACATAAATAAATATGTTCTAGTTTGGAAATAGAAAATTGTGATCTAATGTTGTTCACATAATTTTAGACGCAATACTAGAATCTTCCGGTGACCAAGTTCCTCAAATCCAAAAGAAGCACGGCATTTCCACATTTTTCGACTTTCAGAATGTGAAGAAAGATAACGAAGATTACGTGGATAGGTTTTGGGAATGGAAATGATGTATAGTACATCCAAGAATGCTTGACATCAGAGCAGGCCTCGAAAGTCCAGTCGCAGCTTTATTTCTGATTACAAAAGAATTAACTAAAAATTTTCTGTGCTTTCATCATAGATATAGAAATAACCTAAAAATTGAACAATATTTTTTGAAAGTAAGGAACTTTGAACATGAAAATATTCCCAATTTTCACATACGATTACCAGCGTGTGAATCTGTATACCAGCAGTAGGCATCTTGTATTGATACATTTTCGATCTTACGATCAATTATAGGAGCATACAGCCTGGAAATTCTGGTTTGATAACGAAAAATATCGTGAGTGATTATATAGCACGGTCCTTTTCAATATGAATATTCGCTAAACCGAAAAAATCTAGTTGATAATTTGAAGCTTGTTACTGCAATGTGAATGGATTGGGAAATTTGTAATAGATATCAAGACAGAAACGAAACGAATGGATCTATTTAATATATGAAGAATTTTGTCATGACATTGTAACTTTCAATATTTGTGAACAATGAAGGTGTAAAATATGAAATATTAAAAATATAAATATTCCTTTTATTCTGTTTCAACAACCACAACATGTTATTTTTTCCTCATCTGGGCAGAACTCGTCATGTTCCTAATGAAAGGTTTTGTCAGCAATATAACATAACATTCCTTATATTTTGACTATTCTTCTCTCATTTCTTTTTCTACGTGCTCTGTGCAGGCTTTCCATTTTTTAGCTTTTCACTTTTCAAGAGCCTCATTTCAAAAATATTTATTCCACTTGCTCAATTTTTTGCCAAATTTGTTCGAAACATAAATGACAGAATAAAATATCAGTGTTATTTCCAACACCAACATAATTTCGATTTTCCAAAGCCCCCCGAGATGTCAACCATTCTTGGATGGACTATACATAATATCATTGAGTTCAAATATATTTATGTATATTTAAACAAAATGATAATAATGATAACGCACTATTTGACTATTAGGACTAATGCAACAATTCGAACAAAAATTTAAAAGTTAATCATATAAGACAAGAAGAGTTCGGAAAATTGAACCTGATAAAGGACACGAACCTATTCTCGTGAGGAACCACTGACGAAAGAGTGATACAATAGACCCAAGCTGGTCGTAGTGTCACAGGGAGGCTAAGTGCTAACCCGGTCTCTTGTCCGTCAGTCAATAAATCAATCAATCAATCAATCGGAAAATTTATTTTTTCAAGAAATGTAGTTTCATTTCTGGAATCTATGACCGGAAGAGCTGAAGTGCTCGAAAATATTTTAGCTGAACGGAGAATTTCGAACACCATATTCTAAGTTTTCAGATTTCAAATAGGGCCTATTCTCCAGAAATGTCCAAAAGGCACTCGAACTTGGAGCTCCCTGTATGAAGTTTTCTATATGAGCTACAGTTACCAGTGAGGGATATGAATGCAAGGTTGTTTCAAAAAACACCCATGTATCTGGCATTTCCACAAAATATATCATTACATAAACATTTTCAGCCTTTCTTCTAAACTATTTCCTTTTGTCGAAAATTAAATTATGTCTTTCAATAAATCCATAAATTATTCATCATCCCAAAAAAAATTAAAAGCACAATGCGTTTCGAAACTCACCTGAGAAAATTATAAATAACACAACAAGAAAAAAACAGTTGGCAACTCGATGCTTCAGGCGTTCAAACTTTGAATAGGAAAAATGAAAAGACGTATCGTTCCCAAATAGGCAAATGTCCCCTTCTGGTGAATTGGAAGCGCAAGGTACGAGCAAATATTTATTCCACTTGCGGGATTTAATGATGTACCACTAATCATAGGCGTAGTAAATTCAACTTTTTCAGCATTTTCAAGGTATAAATGGCAATTAATGTGTTCAAGGAACATTAATATTCATTTTCATCCGAGAATCTGTGTTGTTCTTGGAAGACATTGGTATTTTTTTCGGCTTAGATTCATAAAATTTCCTCAGCTGGATGTTATGATAATTTTTTTCAGGTTGACAATTGTGTCATTTTATTTTTGGATTGACGAAATAATGGTAAGCTTGAGAATGAAATGTCTGAAAAAAATTTGATAAGGGAATTGAATGGAAAAACTGATTTTCCTCTAATCTCAAAATCTCTTCGGAGTGGACTTCATATAAGGACACATCGACAATTTGCATAGTTCTAGATTTTACGTCCAAAATTTACAATTATATTCTTCGAAATGGTATATGTTTTATAACACAAATGCTTGAGTAATCTTTTAAACTCATTGGTGATTTATATTAGACAGAATGAACATAGCTAGGCGGAGGCCATTACCCAAAAAAAACTGTTCACGTTTAAGAGTGTGTTCTTCTACCTTGATATACTTCACTTAAATTCAGTGAAATATTAAATCTAAAACCATGGGCGTGACCAGCTTTTAGGTGAAGAAATAAAGGAGGACATGAATCCATTAATAATCCATAATAATAATACATAGTTTATTGATCCTTTGAGACATTCACATTTATAAGAGAGGTCAAAGAAGGAAGAGAAAAAATTACAAAAAATTACCAAAAATTACTTTCACTGTTTGATTGAAAAAACAATTAAGACAATCACAGAAATATTCAGCAACAGCATAGAAACATTCATTCTCTGATTTCTGATTGTTTTCCTGAATTCATTCAGCTTGAGAATCTTAATATGCATTTAGGCAGGTGATAGTTTAATGGTAAATACTCGAAGTTTCAAGAATCGATTAAAAAATATGTACTTAGACATTACGGAAGGAATAAATATCCGCTTGGAACTGCCTCGGACCTACAAATAATACTCGGAAGTAATAAATATCATAATTATTAATCAAATAAATAACACGGAATGATTGAACTTATTCGAGAGCAAAAGTTTTTCCCCTTATAATAGCCATGAGAAATATTCTATGCTGAATATGAAATACTATTTCCAGAGCAATAACAGATTTAATTAGTATTTTTTCTCATTTCAGAATCATATTAAATTAGTTATTGCTCCGAAAACCATTTTTCCAGTGTGATTAATTTCAGTTTCTCATGAAAGATATAATGTGGAAAAAACTTTTTTTATCAATGATTCGCTTGCATTTTGAAAACAGGTTTTTTCTAACTGGATGTACAAACATGGGACTGCAAACGTTTTGTTTTCGAGATACAGGGTGTACATGTGTACTGGGGAGTATATAGTTTGATTTATTTTTATACTAACTGGATTTTTATGACAATTTTGATTTTTCTGAGGATGTCGAAAGAATCGTTGGAATTTTTTCCTGAAAATCGGTAGCAGATACGACGAAACTATATATGGTCTCTTATACAGAGTGGGCCATTGAAAACGAAACAGCGGCTCTGTAGGTCGGCAGAACCGAGGTATATAAAAACGCTCGGACACGTCAACAACATTTTCGAGGGGGACATCGTTCGCGATAAACTTCACCCGAAATACATTCCATCCCTCGGAGCTATGACCGCCACCCCTAAATTTTTAAATGGCACCATATGGCAAGTGATACCTCATTTGAAAGGTAGTTTCCTTCTTAATATCAAACAACAAAAATAAATTAATCCTATCGATTCGTTTTCGAGATATCTTGGTATTCGTATTTTCCATAATTTTCCCATTTCTTCAGGAAAACTGATCAAACTTCGACATTCCGCTTATAAAATCACCAGATTAGCAAAGATCTACCGATGAGGATAACTACTAGGTAGATCTAGGACTAGGAGCTCTACTAGTTATTTATTCTGGTTTTATTATTATTATACAACTGCGGGTATTACTGTATACTGTATGAGTTATACCAAAATGATGATTTTCCGAAACTCACCTGAGAAATCAATAAACACTACTAGAAAAAAATCTGTCGCAAACTCTATGTTTCAGAAGTTTACCGTTTGATTAGAAAAATGAAGAGACGTAGCTTTCCCAATTTGAAAAATTGATGAACTGGGCATCGCAAGATATGAACAAATATTTATATTCATTTCATTCGAATATGGTAATTATACTTCGAGGATTTAGATAAAAAAAATACTATACAATTCCTTTCCCACGATCAACCAATATCAAAAGAAACTTTTTTCGTAAAAGACACAAAAACAAAATCAACAAGTATAATTCTCAGAATAATTTGATCCTCAAGTTGATTCATCTGAAGAAGTTATGAGATTTTACAGATTGGCTCCAAGATAAAATAGTAGGTACATTGTTTACCGGGTATGAAAAAGCTCTACATTCCTGGACGATTGTGTCCAGGAATGTGGATTTTCCTACGAGGTTAACATACTATTTTTCCGCAAATCGTTTGAACTTCTACAGATTTTAATCAATTTTGAAAAAAATCGCGAGTTATTCCATTCATAAATAAATGGAGCTTCGAAATTCGGAATGAAATTGGTTGCGTTACTATGGACACGTATTGATGCTGAATTGTCAAACTTGACGAATATTAATTTGATTGCTGGTCTTTTCGAAGACAAAACAGTGTAAAATGATGAGGGATGATGAATTTTCCATTTCTGGTTGAGACAGTGAATAGCTTCATTAGAATTATTGCCAAAGAAATCTAGAGAAGAGTACGAATATGCATTTGAAGAACACTGACAACTTACTGTAAAGAAATCTCATTTCCTTACAGTAAGGAAATGCATATTTCCTATCAGTTGGGAAAACTTGACTTTTTCTATGACGAATTCCGTTAGGAATGTCAAAATTTCCCAGAGATTCGCGGAAAACCATTTTATTCAAATCTTTTCTTATGAGAAGGTGCTCACGAAATATAGCATAAGAGTTCGTGTCGATATTTTAAAACTTTTTTCTGAGTTTCATTTCGATCTAATAGGTATTTTTCAAATTAGTGAGATTGACAAAATTTAAATGGTCTAAACCTTTTGGACTGATTTCTCAGAGCACATTCAAGTTCGTAAACAGAGCATTCCAGATTTTTCACTTCGAAAGTTGTAATGTTAACGGCAAAAATCAAAATCTTCAGGGGGATGATCGTACACTCAAGAATTTGCAACCAAAATATGTCACCCCCCTCCAAATCGAAATGGACCTGGGCCTAATTGCCATATTTATATCAATTCATGTTTTCATTGAATATTAGTAGGTATATAATTTTAACTAACGAAACATTTTGCCGTCGTATTGCAAAATTTGGTTATTTTTACCCTTGTTTCAAACCCTTCAGGCGTTCATTAAAATATGGTTTTGAAGTGCATTCTGGGAAAAGATTGAATTGACTATAGGTATAACAAAATCTCAGATAACTCTCAAATCATTGAATTTAGAGGCCTAATCTTTCTTGAATACAATCATTATTTTTTTCGAAAAATACAACGCAAACATAAATAAATATGTTCTAGTTTGGAAATAGAAAATTGTGATCTAATGTTGTTCACATAATTTTAGACGCAATACTAGAATCTTCCGGTGACCAAGTTCCTCAAATCCAAAAGAAGCACGGCATTTCCACATTTTTCGACTTTCAGAATGTGAAGAAAGATTACGAAGATTACGTAGATAGGTTTTGGGAATGGAAATGATGTATAGTCCATCCAAGAATGCTTGACATCAGAGCAGGCCTCGAAAGTCCAGTCGCAGCTTTATTTCTGATTACAAAAGAATTAACTAAAAATTTTCTGTGCTTTCATCATAGATATAGAAATAACCTAAAAATTGAACGATATTTTTTGAAAGTAAGGAACTTTGAACATGAAAATATTCCCAATTTTCACATACGATTACCAGCGTGTGAATCTGTATACCAGCAGTAGGCATCTTGTATTGATACATTTTCGATCTTACGATCAATTATAGGAGCATACAGCCTGGAAATTCTGGTTTGATAACGAAAAATATCGTGAGTGATTATATAGCACGGTCCTTTTCAATATCAATATTCGCTAAACCGAAAAAATCTAGTTGATAATTTGAAGCTTGTTACTGCAATGTGAATGGATTGGGAAATTTGTAATAGATATCAAGACAGAAACAAAACGAATGGATCTATTTAATATATGAAGAATTTTGTCATGACATTGTAACTTTCAATATTTGTGAACAATGAAGGTGTAAAATATGAAATATTAAAAATATAAATATTCCTTTTATTCTGTTTCAACAACCACAACATGTTATTTTTTCCTCATCTGGGCAGAACTCGTCATGTTCCTAATGAAAGGTTTTGTCAGCAATATAACATAACATTCCTTATATTTTGACTAATCTTCTCTCATTTCTTTTTCTACGTGCTCTGTGCAGGCTTTCCATTTTTTAGCTTTTCACTTTTCAAGAGCCTCATTTCAAAAATATTTATTCCACTGGCTCAATTTTTTGCCAAATTTGTTCGAAACATAAATGACAGAATAAAATATCAGTGTTATTTCCAACACCAACATAATTTCGATTTTCCAAAGCCCCCCGAGATGTCAACCATTCTTGGATGGACTATACATAATATTCAAATATATTTATGTATATTTAAACAAAATGATAATAATGATAACGCACTATTTGACTATTATGACTAATGCAACAATTCGAACAAAAATTTAAAAGTTAATCATATAATCATCAAGAAATGTAGTTTCATTTCTGGAATCTATGACCGGAAGAGCTGAAGTGCTCGAAAATATTTTAGCTGAACGTAGAATTTCGAACACCATATTCTAAGTTTTCAGATTTCAAATAGGGCCTATTCTCCAGAAATTTCCAAAAGGCACTCGAACTTGGAGCTCCCTGTATGAAGTTTTCTATATGAGCTACAGTTACCAGTGAGGGATATGAATGCAAGGTTGTTTCAAAAAACACCCATGTATCTGGCATTTCCACAAAATATATCATTACATAAACATTTTCAGCCTTTCTTCTAAACTATTTCCTTTTGTCGAAAATTAAATTATGTCTTTCAATAAATCCATAAATTATTCATCATCCCAAAAAAAATTAAAAGCACAATGCGTTTCGAAACTCACCTGAGAAAATTATAAATAACACAACAAGAAAAAAACAGTTGGCAACTCGATGCTTCAGGCGTTCAAACTTTGAATAGGAAAAATGAAAAGACGTATCGTTCCCAAATAGGCAAATGTCCCCTTCTGGTGAATTGGAAGCGCAAGGTACGAGCAAATATTTATTCCACTTGCGGGATTTAATGATGTACCACTAATCATAGGCGTAGTAAATTCAACTTTTTCAGCATTTTCAAGGTATAAATGGCAATTAATGTGTTCAAGGAACATTAATATTCATTTTCATCCGAGAATCTGTGTTGTTCTTGGAAGACATTGGTATTTTTTTCGGCTTAGATTCATAAAATTTCCTCAGCTGGATAATTTTTTTCAGGTTGACAATTGTGTCATTTTATTTTTGGATTGACGAAATAATGGTAAGCTTGAGAATGAAATGTCTGAAAAAAATTTGATGAGGGAATTGAATGGAAAAACTGATTTTCCTCTAATCTCAAAATCTCTTCGGAGTGGACTTCATATAAGGACACACCGACAATTTGCATAGTTCTAGATTTTACGTCCAAAATTTACAATTATATTCTTCGAAATGGTATATGTTTTATAACACAAATGCTTGAGTAATCTTTTAAACTCATTGGTGATTTATATTAGACAGAATGAACATAGCTAGGCGGAGGCCATTACCCAAAAAAAACTGTTCACGTTTAAGAGTGTGTTCTTCTACCTTGATATACTTCACTTAAATTCAGTGAAATATTAAATCTAAAACCATGGGCGTGACCAGCTTTTAGGTGAAGAAATAAAGGAGGACATGAATCCATTAATAATCCATAATAATAATACATAGTTTATTGATCCTTTGAGACATTCACATTTATAAGAGAGGTCAAAGAAGGAAGAGAAAAAATTACAAAAAATTACCAAAAATTACTTTCACTGTTTGATTGAAAAAACAATTAAGACAATCACAGAAATATTCAGCAACAGCATAGAAACATTCATTCTCTGATTTCTGATTGTTTTCCTGAATTCATTCAGCTTGAGAATCTTAATATGCATTTAGGCAGGTGATAGTTTAATGGTAAATACTCGAAGTTTCAAGAATCGATTAAAAAATATGTACTTAGACATTACGGAAGGAATAAATATCCGCTTGGAACTGCCTCGGACCTACAAATAATACTCGGAAGTAATAAATATCATAATTATTAATCAAATAAATAACACGGAATGATTGAACTTATTCGAGAGCAAAAGTTTTTCCCCTTATAATAGCCATGAGAAATATTCTATGCTGAATATGAAATACTATTTCCAGAGCAATAACAGATTTAATTAGTATTTTTTCTCATTTCAGAATCATATTAAATTAGTTATTGCTCCGAAAACCATTTTTCCAGTGTGATTAATTTCAGTTTCTCATGAAAGATATAATGTGGAAAAAACTTTTTTTATCAATGATTCGCTTGCATTTTGAAAACAGGTTTTTTCTAACTGGATGTACAAACATGGGACTGCAAACGTTTTGTTTTCGAGATACAGGGTGTACATGTGTACTGGGGAGTATATAGTTTGATTTATTTTTATACTAACTGGATTTTTATGACAATTTTGATTTTTCTGAGGATGTCGAAAGAATCGTTGGAATTTTTTCCTGAAAATCGGTAGCAGATACGACGAAACTATATATGGTCTCTTATACAGAGTGGGCCATTGAAAACGAAACAGCGGCTCTGTAGGTCGGCAGAACCGAGGTATATAAAAACGCTCGGACACGTCAACAACATTTTCGAGGGGGACATCGTTCGCGATAAACTTCACCCGAAATACATTCCATCCCTCGGAGCTATGACCGCCACCCCTAAATTTTTAAATGGCACCATATGGCAAGTGATACCTCATTTGAAAGGTAGTTTCCTTCTTAATATCAAACAACAAAAATAAATTAATCCTATCGATTCGTTTTCGAGATTTAGGTACTTGAAGTTGGGAAATAAACATTTTATTCACTCAATCAATAAAAAAAAGATCTAACAATGCAACTGTTCAAAGATTATCATTGTCAATGAATCAAATGTTCAAACTGTCTACCACCCATTTCCATAAAATAGTACAAGTTCTGTTCAAAATGAGACCTCATATTTCGTAGCATTTCCAGCGTAATTCGACGGCATTCTTCAATAATTCTACGTCGTAAATCTTCTAGAGATTCTGGTTCGGTTGTATAGATTTTGTTTTTCAAGTGACCCCACAGGAAAAAGTCGAGTGGGGTTAAATCTGGAGATCTTTAAACAGTTGCAATGTTAGATCTTATTTTTATTGATTAAGTGAATAAAAAGTTATTTCCCAACTTCAAGTTCCTATATCTCGAAAACGAATCGATAGAATTAATTTATTTTTGTTGTTGGATATTAGGAAGGAAACTACCTTTCAAATGAGGTATCACTTGCCATATCGTGCCATTTAAAAATTTAGGGGTGGTGGTCACAGCTCCGATGGATGAAATGTATTTCGGGTGAATTTCATCGCGAACGATGTCCCCCTCGAAACTGTTGTTGACGTGTTCGAGCGTTTTTATATAACTCGGTTCTGCCGACCTACAGAGCCGCTGTTTCGTTTTCAATGGCCCTCTCTGTATATAAGAGACCATATAGTTAAGTCTATGAACAGAGCTTCTTTTTGAACATTTTTGAACTATCAGTGGCTCACCAAAAAAAATTCTGGTGGAAAATAGGGGGGGCCATCAGTGTTCCAGCAAATATATCACCCTGTAGATTTGCCATCGAAATTGGCATGTCATATATATATTGTAAACTGTGAATTGTAATAGGATATAGGTATGCCAAATTTCAGTTGAATATCTTGTGAAATGCAGGAATATCAAAAAAAATAAAATTCAAATTTCGACACCTTGGAACTCGAATGGGACTTTTTTTTCTTGAAATTACGCAAGGAATCTACCCCCTTTATTTCTACTTTTAATTTAGGAACACTCAATATATGGTTCTGGTCAAGCGATCTCGACAAAATTTTGCATGTAGCCCAAATACGTCAATATCCTTCTAAATCCATAAATTCATCTCGATTAAATTTGTAGTTTCGCAAAAACCTGGAAAACAAAATTTCGGACGGCCATATTTACGGAACCTCTGGTCAAATTTTGCCCATTAACGAACTTCTTTGCGATATTCGAGATTCGAACCTACAAAATAAAATATGGTTCTAATTCGAAAAAACAAAAGATGTGAATGATGTGATCGAATTTGGTTGGCAGTTTTTCACAAAATATTAGAAACATTCTGTGGTGAAATTCCTCAAATTTCAATGTCATTCCCACACTCTTATACACTGCGCAAAAAAATTTAAGCACATAATGGAAATCTCAAATTTATTCTACAACTGAAGGTGTTCTCAATGACAATTATTTTTATCAGAATTATGCATGCATATATGTTATCCACTTTCAACGTTTTTCTTCAATACAGATGTTTTCTCCCAGCAGGAAAAAAAAAAAGATGATATTATCTGATTTTGAATGTATTGGCTCCATTCTAAAATCAGTTGTTCTCGATCAATTCTAGTGATCAATAGTTTTTTTTCGTTTGATTTTCTACACTCGATCGCTATGCAACGCGAAACACGCAATTTGACCCAAGAGGTGGCCAAGCGGTAGTTTTGCGAGAAGAAGGGTGGACATACACAAGAATTGCAGAAAGGTTTGGAGTTTCCCATACAAGTGTGTCCAGAATGTTGCAGCGATTCAGGGAGACAGGTATGAATGTCCGAAGACCAAGACAGGGTAGACCACGGGTAACAACTGCCATTCAAGAACGTTACTTGAGAGTTTCTTCGTTGAGACAACACGGTTTGCAACCGCTCGCCTCCTTCAAAATCAGCTTGAGCATACTCATGAGGTGCAAATTAGCACTCAGAGAATATGATTTAAGGCCTCGTATCGCGGCAAGAGGCCCAGCTCTTACCCCAGCCCATCGAAGGGCGCGTTTGGATTTTGCGAGAGAGCATACCCATTGAGAAGAGGCTGATTGGGAAAGAGTTCTCTTCACAGATGAGTCTAGATTCGGCCTCTACCATTGTGATCGACGTTCCCTTGTATACAGACGTCCACATGAAAGATATGCTCAGTGCAATTTCCTGAATACTACTGGTTTCGGGGGAGGATCGATTATGGTATGGGGTGGAATATCTTTGACTGCTTGAACAGACTAAGTGTTCGTTTATATTGGAGCTATGAATGCTGATTAGTATATAAGGAACATTCTTGAAGAGCATGTAGTGCCATTTGTCCCATACATTGGTGAAAATTTCATTTTTAGGGACGATAATGCCAGCCCCATCGTGCGCGCATCGTTCAGGAGTACCTTGAAGAGGTTGAAGTCTCTCGAATGGAATGGCCAGCAAGAAGTCCAGATCTCAATCCCATTGAGCAGGTTTGGGACAACCTCAATAGAAGGCTGAGAAGTGCAGAAAATCATCCAGCTACTCTTAATGACTAAGGAATCCAACTCGGAGAAATCTGGGGAGGATTAGATCAGAACATTTTAAAATCACTCATTTTGAATATGAACCGTCGTTGCCGAGCTGTAATTAAGGGGTGGAAATACCAAGTATTAAATCACTTATGTATCAGCATTTCAGTATTTTGAAAATTGTTCATTTCTCTTCTTTCACATAAGATTCGGTGAAATCCTGAATTTTTCTTCCATTTAATGTGTCTTGTTTCGTTCAAAACCTTCCCGAGAGAACATCAAAAATAAGTTATAAAGTCAATGTAGAGTTAACTTTCATTAAAATTGAGATTTTCAGAATGTGCGTTAATTTTTTTGCGCAGTGTACTTCGAAGATATGAGGACCAATAGGTAGGTATACTCCAGTCACTTTTATAATGTATCCCGGTTGGCCACGAAATTCTGACACATTTCGCCGTGTATATTTTGAAAATGATGGTTTATAATCATTTTCCTGTCAGATATACATACGCAACGTTGTCGTATCACTCGTTTCTACATATAGAGCGTAGTAATTAAGTATTGTTTATTTACTTTTGGAGAATAACGAATTCGAGAAAATATTATGTGAATTCAATAATTCCAAAGACCTGGCGAATTTCGAAAAAACTTTTTTCTCTGTTACTGCTGGAAATATTTCGCGTATATAAACATGGTTGAGAAATTTAGTTATGCTATTTTCTTTTACGGAAATCAAGAGTCGAGTGTTGAAATTTTACTGAAAAATAATGGACAGAATAGTCCGTTACTACTTATCTTTATGATAGTTCATTCGAAAAATAAATAAAAGTACTCGAATAACCCGACAGAAAAACTTTTAAACGAATAGTACAGACGGACCTATGCCATAATATGGAATTCCCCACTTCTCAAAATTCTCAAGAAATTAGCCTACAGATCACATTTAAATATCTTTTGCACAACTTGAAATACTCCAATATGAAAATATAGTAGTAACACGAATCCTGTGTCACAGAGTTAAACCTTAAAAGAACTAACTACTAACTCCATTTACAAATTTGAAAAAGAGAAAATAGCATTGGCAACATCTCTCAGAATTATTTGACATTTCACGAGTACCAACCTGCTTCAGTTTCGAGTAAAAAAAGTTGATAAACCTAAATCATAGCCAACCGGGATACTTTATTAAAGTAAATGGAGTATAGGTATACGTATTGAGTGTTTGAGCATTTGTTTTTGAATACACTCGAATGCTTATTAAAATTTCATGTGACCTAAAGATGACTTAGAATGAACTTCACAGGTAAAATTCCAGTATGGGTGTATTCTTCGTCATTCAAATCAGCAGACATGAACATTTCGTTTAAAATTAGGAAAAATGAACACTAACATTTTTAAATAGGTGCATCAAGTAATAAAAAATGATTATTTCATGATATCTTATGAATATGTAAATTACAAGTTCACGAATGTGAAATTAAGCCCTTGTTAAACACAAATTAATCTAATTATGCCGGAGAATGTCGTTTACAGATAAGATTCATCTTTTTATATTCTTTGCTAATTATGGAACAATTTCTTTCAGTAGCGTAACATACATACGGATATTAAATCTCAGTGTGAATATTGAAAATATTTGTGTTTTTCCATTAAACAATCCGGAGGAAATGGGTTATAGGGCTTCAATTCATACAGGGAGAGATTTTATGATGATGAATTTATGGATAATCGTGTGGTATCCAAACTAATCGAAAATTTGAAAATCATGTATAGTATACAGGGTCTTTCACGATCAGTGGATATTAACTCAGAAAATATCCATTTTAGGGCAAGGGTGTGATGCATACACTCACATTATTTTTTAACGTAGATTCAATATCTGCCATAAAAAAATGGGGTTCTAATTTGAAAAAATTGATTTTTCACGATTTTGTCATCCCCAACTTTGAAAGCGATTTTTTCACCCCCTGTATCATGAATCCCAAAAATGAAAATTTTCCATCCAAAAACCTCGAAGTTATTCTTGTTTCAGCGGAGCTCTATTTTCGATTTTTTTTTCGAATTTTCCCGCTCAGAGAGAATTTTCCAACCAGAACTGAAAAATGTTACATCAAAATAACTTGAAATTTTCTAAGGAATCTATTTCTGCAATAAAAAAATGTTGTTCTAATTTGAAAAACGGAAGTTGACGTCATTTCCGGAAAAACCGGAGGTGCTCATGCCTTGAAAATATTTTAGATTTCATCAGCATCGTGAAATACTTATAAGTGCTGAATTTCATGAAAATACGTTCAGTAGTTTCCCGTATAAATATGGGTGAGGTTCCTCGTGAAAGACCCTGTATAGTATCACTATTTTTGAGCGTTTGTTCGACATGAACGAGGGATATATCATTGCATCAAGATTTCTGTATTTTTCGAATTTTGAGTCAGGAATGATCTGAATCGACTAGACGAGGACTCACTCATGACGAATCTTTGATAATATTCGATTTTGCCCGACCGTTCGTAAAAACGATAACTCATGAACCATAGCATCAGTTCTTTATTCTATGCAGCTATGCTAGAACAGATGAACCTGGATACTTAATATTTTCAGGTTAGGTTCGGATCTCGAATATCTCAGTTAAATTCGTTAACTATCCTGTAAATTTGAAATTTCTAGGTTCTTTCGTTCAAGAGTTTACGGCTGTCCGGACTGACAGACTTGATCGATTAGGTTGGAATCACTGATGTCCAAATAGCCATAAGCACAATAGCTTTCGGAACAAAAAAGACCTAGTCTCAAGGACCTTTAGGAAATCCCTGTGTACCTCTATTTGTTATACCAGTAGACAGCAAAACAAGAGTTTTTATTTCAAAAATTTATTCCATCTTTAACGATATCTTTATATACAATCTCTCAAGGAACAGTTTATATTCTAAATTGCTGTGCTCCAAGCTACTGAAACACACTACCTTAAGGCATTGAACTCTTGGTTCAATTCGAATAAATAAATTTTTTACACCGTGTGAATGTGAGTCCTATCTATTATCACTATAAATCACAATAAATTACAAAAATAAATTTCTAAAAAATGAGAAAAATCAATGAGTGATGAGTTATGGAATGTGAGTCATGACACATTTACAAAATCTACAATACCGGCTGCAAAATATTGGCAATTTTTTCAGCTGTTGGACCTAGCAGGATGGATCTGTGACTTCCTTCCAAAGAATTTATTCTTATTTTCTGCTTACAAACCTATAGGAAAACAAAACATAAATGAATAAATTCGCTCAAATCGGTATTGAAAATTAAAATATATTTCTTATTGAAGGTATTCTCACAGGATGAGGACAGGCTCAATATATATATATATATATGTTTAAATTAATATTTAAGGGTTTAACGACTCAATTTGGAGGGGAATAAACTACTCTTTATTCTTTGCCAAGCTTTCGCATTTATTTTAATGCTTCATCAGGGCTTCTACAATAAAGTACATACAATTTTTTTACTATATTAAACATAAATATGTTGTTAACACTTACTGAATGCGAGGTTAGATGTTCCTTGCATCATGCTCAAAACTTCCGTTAAATAAAAATGAAATTCACAATTAAAATTGGGTCAGGTAAATTGTGAAAATTGTGAAGAAAGTTATATCGGACATACATCCCAATGGGTAAAAAGTAGAATGGCACTCCACAAATCAGATATTACAAAACACCCAGAGAGATGCGCTTTGGCTGCACACGCACACAACCTAGGCCATAGTATGGACTTTGAAGGTGTCAAAGTATTAAAAACGGAAAAAAATTACCAAAAGAGACTTATGCATGAAATGATACAAATAAACAAAAATGAAGAAAAAGTCATGAACAAAAAAACAGATACAAATAATTTGAGTTGTATATACAGCTTCCTATTGGAAAAATCAAAATGGAAAGACTTTTATGATGGCCCTCTAGATGAATAAAAATCCGTAAACCAAAGATGCTAGGAAAACAGAACAAAACACAGAAGAACGAAACTTAACCTGTGGGAAGAAATTGACACATAAACAAGGTCAAATGGAAAAGAGAGAGGAGAAGTAAAAACATTCAGATTTCAGATTCATTCTAAAACCATCAAAGACCAGATTCAGTAAAAATAATAAAAATAAAAAAGAATTTAAATTGATAAAACTGATGGAAATTGTGGAAGTAAAAAATTTTAATTGTGAATTTCATTTTTATTTAACGGAAGTTTTGAGCATGATGCAAGGAACATCTAACCTCGCATTCAGTAAGTGTTAACAACATATTTATGTTTAATATAGTAAAAAAATTGTATGTACTTTATTGTAGAAGCCCTGATGAAGCATTAAAATAAATGCGAAAGCTTGGCAAAGAATAAAGAGTAGTTTATTCCCCTCCAAATTGAGTCGTTAAACCCTTAAATATTAATTTAAATATATATATAGACTCTTATAAGAAGACAAATATATATATATGTATATAAAGTTGTTTTATTGAGCCTGTTCTCATCCTGTGAGAATACCTACAATATTTGAAATGCAGGACGTGACAAAATTCATCTAATGTTTCTTATATTTACCTCTGATAAACCATAATCTTCTCCAAGTTGGACATAGTTATCCGTAGCTTTCATCAAGGTAACTTCTCCATTGAATTTAGATTTTGGTTTATATTTATCAGCTGCTACCAATTTATTGAAGAAGCTCGAAGCAGCAGAAGAAAGTTCTTCTTCTGAGAAAGGTGTTGATCCTGCTAAAATTTTTGTTGTTCTAGCTAATCTTTCTTCCCAGGTCTTGAATTGCATCAGTTCTGCCACAGTCTGTAAAACAAACAATAAATACTTGAGTAAAAAAAAAGGATAAAATATAATCTCATTTTACAGTTATGATAACTTGTGAACATCACATAAAGATAATTAAAATCAACTAACCTTTTGTTGATCCACCTCCTTGAATTGCATTATGAAGTACACCAGAGCTTCACTCTGTTCAGCAGTTGTATTTCCTCTCAACGATTTGGTATCTCTTGCCTTTCCAGTATGTGTTGCCACGTAAGCTGGAGAACCATCAATCAACCACAATTTAACCTTCTGTTTCTCCTTCTCCAATTGAGTTCCAATTTCGAAAGCCACGCAGGCTCCAAATGAATAACCCACAATCGAATATGGTCCCTTTCGTTGCACAGATTTGATTTGTTTTATGTAGAATGCTGACAATGTTTCTATACTATCAAGAGGGGCTTCTCTAGTGCACTGTAATCCATAAACAGGAACCTTGATGAGTTTAGCGAATGATTCCAGGGCAGTGACACTTCCTTCAATAGGATGAATTATGAACACTGGAAGTTTTTCATTGTCAACGTCTTTTCCTGACATCGAAACCAATGTCTTAGATGGCATTAATTCCATTCCTGTATATTGAACCTGGTCGTCTTTCTTTGTTGCTTTATCTCCAGCTGTTTCAGGCATTTTGGCACCTCCTTCCAGTTCGCCTAGTTTGCCAAATGTGAGAGTCCTGATTTCCTGTGCACTCATTACAATATCATGGTTACGTTCCAAGGTTTGTTTTATTTCAGCTCCCATAAGTGAATCCATTCCCAGTTCTGCTAAAGTGGTTCCAATGGGAAGGTTTGAAGCATCTTTCAAACCAAGAATATTGGCTATCGCGTCTATTAGGCTTACTTTGCTGCCATCGCCTTTAGACTTGTGCTTTTCAGCTAATACCATACTTGCTACTACTGGATTTGGTTGCTGTAGGAACACGTCCATAGTGGCCAAGCAAGATGGCATTCTTTGTGGTAGAGTTCCTCCTACTTCTGTGTCATTTCCACCCATGGTATCTAAAATTAGACCAACATCACCAATGGCTCCCCATTGAATAGCAACACCTGGGAAACCTAGATCTTGCCTTGTTTCACAGATACGTTCCATAGCAGAATTGGCGAGACCATAGTTAGCTTGGCCAGCATTACCTCTACCACAAGAGACAGATGAGAATATGACGAAGAAATCTAATTGAGGGGCCATATTTCTTGAGGCAATATCCAACTGTTTGCTACCTTCTACCTTTGGTTTACAAACTGTCTTGAAATCAGCTTCAGTTTGATTTTCCATCATGGCATCTCTCAAAACAGCGGCCAAATTGAAAATACCTCCAACAGGTCCAAGGGAGTTGGCTTGTTCCATTAACTTCTTTGCACCTTTCTCTGTGGAGGCATCTTCAGTAGATACATAGACGTTCACGCCCTTATCTTTCCATCTTCGAATGCACAAGGATTGATAACCAGTTTTAACTCCACTCCTCGAGGTCAAAACAATGTTCATAGCTCCTCTGTTAACCAACCAATTTGTTAATTCCAGTCCAAAACCACCTAAACCTCCAACAAGGACGTAAGTTTTGTCAGGGTTCATATAAGTTCTTGGAATAGCAGACACAGTTCTTGGTTTCGGTATCAAGGTTTTTCGTGACTCTTCATCTCTGATCTGCAGTACAACTTTACCAATATGTTTTCCTGATGCCATGTATCTGAAGGCTTGTTCAATTTGGTTATCATTGTATACTGTTGCTGGTAAAGGACGAACAGCTCCATTTGCAATACCTTCCGTAACCAATCTCTTGACTGCTCTCTTGTCCTCAGTGTCACAATCAAATAGAGCATCTAATAGAATACCGTGCACTGCTGTATTCTTCAAAAGTACACTCATTCCCAGTGGTGAATTATTGGACAGATCCACCTTTCCTATTTCCAAGAATCTTCCGTTTTTAGCCAAGCAACGCACTGAAGCTTGCAATAGATCTCCAGCTAGGGAATTTAGAACAACATCGACACCTCTACCATCTGTTTCAGAGAGAACTAATTGTTCAAAGGTTGAATCTCTGGAGTTTCCAATATTTTTGTCTGTGAGTTGGGGGAATGTTTTCTTCAAGAAATCACGTTTAGCTTGACTACCCACAGTTGTGAAGACTTTGCAGCCCATATGCAATGCGATAGCAATTGAGGCTTGTCCTACACCACCAGTTCCAGCGTGAATCAAAACAGATTCGGAAGGCTTGAGATTACCTCTGACTACCAATGCATAGTAGCTCTAGAAAAGAAAAGAAAGCAATGTCAAATAGATTACGTTTGGAAGAAATGCAATTTCATGTGAAACTTCAATGATGCGATATTCGAATTATTACTGCTTCACGAGACTTACCGTTCCATAGACAACAGGAATTGTAGAAGCTTCTTCCAAACTCCACTTCTCGGGGACTTCCCACAAGAACATCTGGTCAGCCAACACTGTGGTAGCCAATCCTTTAGCATCGACCATACCCATCACACGTTTTCCCTTTGAGTTACGTCCAGAAAACTCCAAACCCAAAATGCATTCTTGTCCAGCAAGGTTACCAGGCAGGGCATCTGGTGGTAGCTTTCCTGTTGCCAACATAATATCACGGAAATTCAGAGGTGCATAGTAGACATGACACATTTCTGTTTTTGAATCGTCTCCCCTAAAAAGAACCAAAGTAGAGAATAAATCTAGGAGTAAATCTTTAATTTCTTACTTGTGGAATGAGAGAGCACTTTCAATCCATCTCAAACTAGCCAAATCTCCTCGTGTTAGAGTATTGATATAAGCATGAGTAACTTGAAGGTTTTGTGATTCATTAACATGATCCAACATAATATGTCTGTAGCAACCCCAAACACCTTTCTTCAATATGTTATGAATTAGATCTTTCTGCAACTGTTTGCTGTAAGCTTGCAGTGTGAAAGGTGCTGCATTTTTGTCTTGGATGAATACAGATCTCAAGTTTCCGCCACCTGGTTCTTGTTTCAAACAATTGACCATACCAATTAAACCAGTCAATTCTTCAGCTTGTGTGTATAAGTATATTCTAGTACCTTCAGCTTCACTCTTCTTCATTGCTTCCTTTAGTGGTTCCACCCAGGAGAAATTATTTTCAGTTACTTTCAGTACAATAGCATCTGTAGGAATTTGGGTCATTTTCCTGAGAAGTACATACAATTTCGTATCTGTTAGTTGGGTGCTGACTACTTGAAGGTCCATTGAGGCCAATTTTGACACATTGAGTTGCATTTTTGGTTCCTCAAGAAGTATAAATCCTCCTTCTTTAATAGAACTAACAGCATTCTCCAAAAGTTTGTAATTGTTATGTGTTAATAAATCGCTACTTATTACCACATGAACATTTTGATCCACTGGAGCATTGAGCATGTCTTTCTGGGCATGTTTGATCTCATTTTCTTCCAACATAGTTGTATCAACTGGTCCGAATGTGACAACTGTTGCTTCACAAGAAATCATAGGTTCCTTTTCCAGAATAGTCTTCATCATGGGTGATAGAACTGATTCGATAGGACGGTCCACAACAGCTTCGGTCATTTTGATTTTCATTGCTCCTGAACTGTTTTCCAAAATAGTTTCAGCTAAAACTGTTAAAACATCTTTTTTGACTCTTTCCTGATTGTCAGTTAATGGATGGTTATTTTCATAAGGCACAAACATGTACTTTTCCATTTTAGGGTCTTCTTGTATTTGTCTCCTTGGGGCCAAACTAGCTTTCATACCTCTCAGTTCTATACCGCCAGCTTTAATTATACCGATATTTCTGTACATGTAGACTGGTGTCGTCTTCTCCTCCTCAGAAGTCGATCTTAACATTTCCAGATGTTTCTTTGGGTTGATAATTGCTCTTTGCAGTCTGGTCGGGAGGTATAGTTCCCTTGTGTTCAAACCAAGAATGGAGAATTGTAGCATCGTATCAATGAAGCTGATCCAATTTTCTTTCCATAACAACTCTCCGGCGACTCCATAATTATCAGATTCCTTAATTCCCTTGAAAAGGCCTTCATAGTCATAACCTCTCAGTCGTAATTCTTTGTATATGTCTTTGGTGGCAAGTGGTAATGCAGTTTTGTCTCCTTTCATTTCAGGTTTGGGTAAATCTAGCATCTCCTTGTCCATCTCTTCTGGAACTCTGATCTTTCCAGAAACAGCTACTGAACCTCCTTCACACAATTCGAATGCACCAGACCCTTCGAAGATGTTGATGAGGAATTTTACACTTCCTTCCTTTGGCATTATAGTAGCTCTGTGGAAATTTACATCTTCCAGTATCACTGGCATCTGTTCAAAGTCTTCGTTCCTCAATTTTGCAAAAGTTTTCCATACTAATGTCTGTGAGAAATATTATATTGAAATAAAGGAAGGGGGAATGTTTGATAGTAACTTACTAGATATCCTGTTGCAGGGAACAAAACTCTTCCATCAATGGTATGACCAGCTAAGAATTGGTCAGTATCTTTGCTCAAATCAATATCAACCACCAACTCCCCAGACTTCGAACCTCTTCCAGAGAAATTGGCAACAGCCCATTCTGTAGAATGATCCCATCTGACATGTGATGAAAGCATTGGGGTACCTCTACCAACTGGAAAACTAGGAGACTGATACATTTCACTCAAACGTGGTTGGCCTCCTGCGGAGTATATTTTTCCAATTGCTGACAAAAAGAAATTAACATTGTCCTTGTGGCCTCTCTTCACCAAACTGATATTGACACTGTTTGGTCCTAAAGATCTCTTGAGAATAGCTTGCAACAATCCAGTAGGAGCAATTTCTATCACTATAGCATTTTCTGGAACATGTTTCAATCCTTCATGGAAAAGAACAGGGGATAGAAGGTTATTAACGTGGTAAGCTGCTGAGCTCTGCTGAGCCAAAGGGGTATTCCATCCAGATTCTGGAATAGAGGTAGAAATCCACCTAGGAGAACGTGGTTTTGGATTTGGGATCAGCTGGTCGAGAGCTGCACGTAGTTTGGAACCAGCTTCAGCGATATATTTACTGTGAAAAGCAGCTCCTGAACTGTTCACTTCTTTGGCAAAAATATTTTCAGAAGTGAGAGTAGCAACAAACTTTCTTATATCTTCTGGGGGGCCAGATATTGTAACGCTGTCTTCACTGTTATGACAAGCTGGGAAAATCGTAGGCGGGCATCTCTTCTTTGCATCTTCCCAAGTCAAACCAACGGCAGCCATAGCACCTGGGGCTAATTTGCTGTCTAAAATCGCTCTTCCTCTTGCTAAGGCACAAAGGACTGCTTGTTCAGCTGTGAACGTTCCGTCAGCGTAAGCGCATCCTGAAAAGCAAAGAATAATAAGAATATTGCCATAAGGTTTAGAACTCATAATACGTACCTACTTCTCCAACAGAATGTCCCAATATACCATCAGGTTCAATTTTGAGTGTCTTCAGTACTTCAGTTAGGGCAACTTGTATGGCAGCAATGGAAACAAAGGAATTTAAGACATTATTGAATGTTGATTCAGTTCCATTGATCACGAGGTCTTCTAAATTAATTCCATGTGGTTTCAACACATTGGCACTTCTATTGATCGAGTTTCTGAAGATATCGATCTTCATTAAATCCCTAGCCATACCTGGCCATTGTGAGCCCATTCCAGAGAATACAAACCATACAGGTCTTTTTTCTGAAGAGACTTGATTCACTTCTCTAGTATCTGATCCATCTAATAAGGCATATCCTCTGTAATTGTGACCAGGGATGTTCATTTCATGGATGTGATCAACCAAAGCCAGGAATTCTTCATCATCCTTGTGCTTGTCACACAAATTCAAGAATTCCTCAACAGCTTCTTCGCTTCTTCCTGATACTCCTACTACTCTTGGCATACTGGGAGCTTGACACTTGGTTTTAGGCTTTGGGTTCGAACGAAGAATTACATGTGCATTAGCACCACCGAACCCAAAGGAATTAACGGCTACAATTCCCCCTTTCCATGGTTGGGCTTTAGACACAACCTTCAAGCGTCCATCGTTAAGACCAGGTATGTCAGGGTTGGGATTTTGGAAGTGTAGATTGGCCGGAATAATTCCTGCTTCCATGGCTATCAGAATTTTAGCAATAGAACACAATGCAGATGCTCCTTCAGAATGGCCCATGTTACTTTTTACCGAACCTATTAATAGCGGCTCTTTTCGGTTTTTGCAGAAGAAATCTGCGATTGAGTTTACTTCCTGAGGATCTCCTACTTTAGTACCTGTTCCATGGGCTTCAATATAGTTGACATCCGATGGATTAACACCAGTTTCAGCGTATACTTCACTAATGAGTTTCTGTTGCATTTTACCTGATGGGAATGTGATTCCCTGTTCTTTGTAACCGTCCATGTTCGTTTTAGCTCCTAAGACAGTAGCGTACACCCTCCTAGCCGCACTAGCTTTCTGTAGGAGAATAGCCACAACAGCTTCTGATCTGACATATCCATTCCCGGAAGAATCGAAAGCCTTGCACATACCTTGAGGACTCAACATACTCAGGCGATGAAATTGGAGGGAACCATTCGGTTTGAGGAGTAAGTTTGCACCCCCTACAATAGCGGAGTCACACTCTCCTGATCTTATAGCGTGGATGGCCTGTGACAAAGCGTATAAACTACTAGAACAAGCGGTATCAATCGCGTAACTTGGTCCTTTAAAGTCAAAAGTGTAAGAGATTCTGTTCGCGAACATAGCTCTGCAACAACCGGTTAGACCATACCCGTTGATTTTGTCAGGATCCTGTCCCCAGTATTCTTCAGATTCGCTGGCACATATACCTAGGTAAACACCACATTTGGAACCTCTCATCTCTGCAGGATTCATACCGGCATCCACAAGTGTCTCGTGTGTGAGTTCCAACAGGATACGCAGTTGGGGGTCCATTTGTTCAGCTTGTTTGGCATGTACGCCGAAGTACTGGGCGTCGAAGTGTGCTAAGTCTTTCAGTTTTCCGGTCCTGGTGGGCAAACCGTGCAAGCCAGCAGGCCATCTTCGTTCGTCATCTGTTATCATGTCGACGCCATCGAACAGTTGCTGTTTAAATTCTTCGACGTTGTTGCTTTCTGGAAATCGTCCTGATAAACCAGAGATGACGATGTCTTCCGCGTAGGGATGGCTGAAACCATTGGTTGCGTCTTCTCCTCTAGCAGGCATGTTGAGTATTTCTGTAAAAAGGATGGAAGTTTCAAGAAATGGGAATTTCTTCGAGAAATATATAGCAGTATTTGAACTTTCTCAAATGATTTGCTTCTGAATAATAATTTTTTTGCATTTGGGTTCACATGTCTTCGAGAACCTACAACGATGGTTTGAAATCTTCAAAGGAGGGGAATACTTTGCATGATCAATATGCACGAAATATGATTCTGTTTATGGAATCAGAGAAACCGCAGAGCTACATACTTTGTTGTGTTATCCTTTTAAGCAGTCAGAATCGATTTTTCACAAACAAATTTCGACTCATAGTTTCATCTGTCTAGTTACATCGCCACTATAAAACGTACTGACCTAAATGAAGCTTTATTATTGGATCGATAAACGACGAAGTAAGGGATGATTTCTTTTCGAAGCTTGCACTATTCGAAACGCTCCGTAAATAGTATTATATCAATACTTCGTTGTGGAACTTTCTGATGTTGATAATAAATGTCTGAGCCTTAATTACGACGTATAAACTTCCTAGCCACCGTAGACGCAGAAGTGGTACAATTGTTACTATTATACGCTTCATTGATGCACTTAGCGAAAACCATTGTGTGCTGTCGTCTAGTTATGTTAATCTTTGACGTGAAATTGTTCCAATTGTTGAAACCAAGGTCAATCACCTAACACCTCAGTGATATTCTGAAGATAAACAAACACACATTAACCGAGAGCTTGCAGAAGACCTAGCTAATCGTAACAGTCGGGCAGTGGCATTAAAAAACTGATATTATCTGTACCTAATTTTCTCTTTTGTGGTTTCTTTTCGATTTTTTACTAGATTTTCATTCACTTTTCTAGTTTGAGTTCCAGAGTAGGTAAAAATGTAATATTGCTGTTGAAAGTTATCATAAAAATAAAAGTTATTTTAGTGTGAATATAGAAAACGGTTTCAGAGTATCCTTATGGACGGTGTTGCAGATTTAAGGGAGTTTTCATTGCACTGCGACCTTAAGGTCTATTATGCCCCATTACAGCTATTCTCGCCATTACGTAGTCTACAGCTCGCCTCCAGTTCTAGAGTTCTAATGAACTCTGGAATGGCTATAGTAAAGTTATAGTTATATTGAAAAGGGGTTACAGTCCACTGCGACCTTAAGGTTTATTGTGCCCCCTGACAGAGCTGCTATCATCGCGCCTCCTACAGTTCGCCCTCCAGTTCCAGAAATTTGATGTAATCCAGTATCTGGGACGGCTTCAAGGAGGATAACTCCCCACTTCTACAAGTTTCTTGTCCAAAGCACTCTTTCCTTTGGCTTGCAATGGCATAGCATTCCGTTACCAGGTGAATAGGAGTTTCTTCGTCCTCCCCACAAAATCTGCACTCATCAGTGTCTGATAAACTCATTCTCAACAGATGCTTCTCTAGGCGACAATGTCCCGTGAGAAAGCCAGGTGAAGTTGGTTTTTACTGAGATCCAGATATTTTTTGGATCTAGCAGTTTCAAAGTTCCGGAGGAACTTTTTGGAGTGATCTATCCCTGGGAGATTCCGCCAGAGTTTTTCTCTTTCGGTTTTCTCCTTCAGCAAAAACTCCTTCTTATAGGTGCATTTTCCTATACCACAGAAGGGTTCTGGGCCAGTGAGTGGCGTTTGTGGAATGGCTAACAATAGCGAGGAAATCTGTTACCAGGTGGTTCGGAGTTTCCTCCTCCTGCCCACAGAATCTGCACTCGTTGGTTTCTGCTAGACCCATTATCTTCAGGTGCTTCCTTTATTAAACAATAATAAAAGAATGAAAAAAATACAGATTATATTAACGCTGTTCATCCATATGGACTGAAGAAACGGATAGGTTATGACGCTATTTTTATGGACGAGATATCATCCATTTGACGTCAATCTGGGAAATTCGAAATTCCTCTCTGAAGTATTCCTACAAGGACAAAACTGCTACTTTACATCAGAGCTGGATTAACCATTAGGCAGAGTAGGCGCCCCGCTTCAGCTAGGGGCCCCACGTGTCCCGTGCACGAAAAAAAATTGAAAGTTCTATATGGGGAAGATTGCACTGACTAGGGGCCCCCGCATGGTTAATCCGGCCCTGCTTCATCTTGCATTTCTGCATATTTATGAAGAAATACTTTATGTCTTGATACTCATAGGAAACTTAACTTATTATTCCAAAATGAACATTTTTCGATGCAAGCTTAATCATTTCCAATATTCTGAAACTTGTCATTAAGACTAGGAAAATCATATGAAAAAATGGACCTAGAGATATTTAAAAGAAAACTTAGTATGAGAGTTTCTTCGATTGTTCCATTCATTTTCAGAGAAAAAGATACAATTGAGATTTTAATATGAAACAGAAACACCGATAACTTTCAATTCTATAATCACCGCGAATTCAGCAGAAGCATATCAACTTCAACAAATAAAACAATGGGTTTTCAGAAATAATCAACTTTGAAACCGCCACTGTTGTTCAAGAAAACTAAACTAGGGAACAATTGCCTTCAAATGTTTCCCCAGGTCTAAACATTCATATCTCATTGTATTGGGAGTTTGAATTGTTTATCAAACTTCTTGAACTATTTTCGTTAGTTTTCGAATACATTATTTTCAAATAATGTGATAAAACAAGGTAGTTCCTTATTATAACGGCATGCAACATTTTCAATCAGTAGGATGAAACTAATCACATTCATTCTTCCTTTTCATTTTGATGGTATTTCAGAATTAGTCGTTCAAATTTGGAATCACAATGAAGGTACAGATACAAGCAAATAACATCCTTGGCATTCCTACTAAAGTTGACTATCATTAGTGGCAATATAACTGAATTATGCTCTACATTCAGGACAAATTGCTCTCGCATTACAAAATTAAAAAAATATTTGTTAGAATCGACCTCATTACTTTTCTTAATTTTGTGCTTTCATTGACGCAATTCGATATCAACTAGAACCAGCATCTCTCAAAATTTACTTCATTTTCATTTCATTGAGAAAGTCGTCACCGAATAGGTATACTGCGATATAGCAGCAGACATACAGAGTGTAACAGCCAAATGGAGTAAATTCGATAACGAATAAAAGAGGGCGTGTTGGGAAAAACGCTCGGACACGTCGATTTGTAATTTTAAATGCGCATATTTTTCAAGAAAATAATATTATATAGGGTGTTCCATGTGAGCGTGGCCAATACAAACTTTCTTATTTCAAATGCAACCCCCTGTATATTATTTATTTTTTGAATTCTTCAGAGAATTCTAGACACGTACAATTCATGCACAATGTCCTATACCTATCTTCAACTATTTCGGAAGTATTAAGTGTTTTCAGATTCAACATGCTAATCTGGTGTAGAATTGTCTTCTAACGTTACTCAACATTTGAGGCGTTTTTGCTTACTTTCTTCATATCAAGAGGTAAATGGGAAATGAGTACTGAGTTTAATGTATCCAATTTGTGAAATAAAATAATTTTCATTCAAAATGTTAATTTTTGTAAAAAATCTGAAAACACTTAATATTTCCGAAAAAGTTGAGGATAGGTATAGGACATTGTACATGAATTATGTCTAGAATTTTCTGAAGAATCCAAAAAATAAATAATATACAGGGGGTTGCATTTGAAATAAGAAAGTTGGTATTGGCCACGGTCACATTACACTATTTTCTTGAAAAATATGCGCATTTAAAATTACAAATCGACGTGTCCGAGCGTTCTTCCTAACACCCCCTCATTTATTCGTTATCGAATTTATTCCATTTGGCTGTTACACTCCGTATAAAAATGGTAGAAATATATGCTCCTGATAAATGTAAGTTTACAAATTACCTACACGATGCCAGAGGACTAATAAGACGACGTAATAAAATAAAACAAGGAAATATCGACGCTATAAGTGCCAATTATGTTTCTTTTCAAATTCACAACTTGTGCTAACAAAATGAAGATGAGGCGAATGAAAACAATACCAAAATACAATATGCTTAAGTGTTTCATACACTCATACAAGCGAGGTGAAAAAGGTGATTAAGTTCTCAAATAATGAGAAATTATGCAGTACTAATAATTCGTAGAAGACAGCAAAAATTATGTACCTGCCAATAGCGGAAATAAATTAATGGAAGGTTAAGGTCATGACTTACGACTTTCAATTGTCATTTTCTTTTGGACAAGATGAGACAAACGCATATAGAGATAATAAACGACCTTCTGAAAAACGTGAAATGTTTATGTTTTAAAATAACATGATGCAGGCATTAGGATTCAATATGTACATAGAAACTGCGGTTTTTAATAATAAGAATAAAATTTTATTGTTTTTTTTTGCATTTAAAACAATGTACACCTGGGAACAAGAAAAATTCGGTTTTCATTTCTCCCATTATGCTATTTCCACTTTTTCGTGGTATTGAAACAATACCAAAAAAACGTGAGAGTCTTTTCTGAACAATAAGTTTTCATATGTAAATTTGCTACTCAATTATCGTGATAATTTGATCAGGTTTACTTTTGGTGATATCATACTTCATAGAATGAAAGGAAAAAGATATTCTCCTTCAACACTGAAAAGAAAATGGAATCGGTGATCTGAAGTATCTAAACATGATTTTTCTTAATCTGCAATCGAATTTCAAAATATGTCTATATCTTATAGATTGTTAAAAATCGACCAAGATCTGAATTTGCATTTATGTAGGTACTTTTATATTCGCAATAATACTTAAAAATGATCAATCAATGCCGAATAAAATTCCATCCTTTGATCTATGAAAAAAAATTTCCAATTATGTCCTACATGACATGTAGTTATTTTCATGGTAATGACAAATTATTATTTTCATGGTAAGTGGCTATATTTGGAATTGTTTTGGAATATGCACGGTGTCTCTGGAAAGTGGTAGGAACCAAACATTTTTATTCAATTAAAATTTCCGCTTTAAAATTTTGGGAGAAGATTCTCCAATAAAAGGGTTCCGTTCCTCGAACAGCCGAAGCATAGAAGAATAATCGCTCGGAAGTCGGATCTGGTCAAAAGATCAAAAAGAGAGTCGAAACTCCGAGATAAATTTTTTTAGCAGTTGATGCAGATCTATTTCTCGCTTACGTGTATTTCTCGTTTTTCCTTCTGTTACTTTATTTCAGATTTAATTTCAAGATGTTTCATCCAACAAGATGAGAAAAAAGACCTACAATCTCAATGTCAGCAAATTCATGATCACTACACTTACACGGGGAGAAATGAATTTTGCCAAGGTTTTATCTGTGATCTTGTATAATACGTAGAATATGGTACCCCTTTTACATTATCTTTATACGCGCAATATTTTTCGAATTTTTGAAGGGTCTAAACTGGTCTCATTAAGAAGAAAATATACAGAGTGGCCACTTTTAATGGGATCGTATTGGTAACATTTAAACCATAAGAGTTAGAAGGTCGGTCAAATGGAGAAAAAGTTGCATTTATAAGAAGCATTGTCAAGCAGTTCAAACGAATATGCAGGTCCGTATTGAAAAAAAAGATGTTGGGGGTGACCCAGAGAGTACGAAACGTTGGATACGAAATCTGTCAATTTGAGGATAACTTACCTAGGAGCATAGAATGAATCATCATTCTATGCTCTTAGAACTTACTGTCGAATAAAAAATTCCTGTGACTTTTCTGATTATATTTGAAATAAAGTGGGACAAAAATAAAAATCAAAATGACAGATTTAATTTATCTAATGATATCTCAATATCCGGCCCTGATAATCTCGATTTGTTTGATTGAACTGCTTGACAATGCTTCTATGAATGCAACTTTTTCTCCATTTGACCGACCTTCTAAATCTCTTGATTTAAAAGTTACCAATACAATCCCATTAAAAAAGTGGCCTGTATACAGGGTGTATTTTAGGGTTAGGCTTTCCTTTTGACAGGTGATAGAACTCATCAAAATAATTCATTTTATCGAAAATTTCTTATATGAATTGTTCAATTTAAAATTTTTATAAAAAAGCGGCATATGGCAAAATGATCTGTTCTACGCACTAGAATTTTTTGCAAATTTGTTAGATAAGAAGACAAAAACAAGAGATGTTGATATCTACGGAGGAGCAGGCGAGGGAGCAGTTTCAGACTGAGGAATTTCCAGATCCACCTAAAGACACTAGAAAATATTCCAGCTTCATTTTCTCGAAACAGCAGCATAATTCATATGAAAAATTTTCGGTAAAATGACTTATTTTCATGAGTTCTGCCATCTGTCAAAAGAAAAGTCTCACCCCAAAATACACCCTGTATACTCCAGTCACTTTTAGAATGTATCCCAATTGGCCATGATTTAGGTTTATCAAGTTTTTTTACCTAAAACTGACACAGGTTGGTACTCGTTAAATGTCAAATGATTCTCAGAGACGTTGCCAATGCTAATTTCTATTAACTCTTTTTTGACTTTGTAAATGCAGTTAGTTCTTTTAAGGTTCAACTGTGACACAGGTTTCGTGGTTTCGTAGTACTATACTCTCGACTATACTACATTTTCATACTGGAGTATTTCAAGTTGCACATAAAGGTATTGAAATCTCTTTTGTATGCTCATTTCTTGAGAATTCTGAAAAGTGGGGAATTCCATAGGTCTGTCAGTTCGTTTAGAAGTTTTTCTGTCTGGTTATTCGAATACTTTCATTTTTTTTTTCGATTTTTTTTCGAATGAACTATCACAAATTAACGGACTATTTCGTCCATTATTTTTCAGTAAAATTTTACACTCGACTCTCGATTTCTGTAAAAGAAAATAGCATAACTGAATCTTCCAATCATTTTTATATCCGTAGAATATTTCCAGTATCAAAAATGAAAAAAGTTTCATTACCATTCGCCTGGTCTTTGGAATTATTGAATTAAACATATGTTATATTTTCTCAAATTCATTATTTTCACAAAGTAAATAAACATTTCGATTAATACGTAATTACTAGGACTCCTATGTAGGAAGGACAACGTTGCTCATTCATCTGACAGGAAAATGACTATAACCAAACATTTTCAAAATATACACGGTGAAATGTGTCATGGCCAACCGGGATACATTATAAAAGTGAATGCAGTATATCAGTATATGCATAAATTGACATTTCCCATGCCTATTTTGAGCATTTTTTTAAGCATATTTCCGACATTCCGTGTTTCTCTGTTGCAATCCGGACACTATGTATAACGCTGATAAAACGGGTGATGCGTACATAAACAGTATTCTGAAACTAAAAAAAAGTTTCTTCAAAAATGAAACGTAGTCTATGTCACTGCCACAATTAATCTAATGACACCTCATATGTTGAAACCAATTCGGGATGTAGGGAAGAAATTGACATGGTCATGAGGCCTCACCAGATGCATTGGACCGGATTTGGGTGTAAGTTGAAAGAAAGCGCCAGCAATAAAATAATCTATAGTTATTGCCAAGATTGACATCCTGAGTGAACTTTGTCTATCTGTTACGGCTTACCTATACATAGACCCGAAAAACATTATCCTACTTTCGGCGCAGTCAGGTAAAAACAAATCAAGCGTCTTCTCGTTAAATGAAGTAATTAAAAAACGATGGTAGAATTCCGGAGTGCCACATTCGATAAAAATTGGAAGAGCGATTTTCTCGAATTTCTCTCGAGCTGATGCTTCGGAAAATCTATCGACCTTTATGTATACAAACATTGTGAGTAAACACTGCATATATATTTCCAAACGAAAATATGGAGCAAAGTGTATACAATCAATATGCGTCAACTTTATTATGTGAAATGTAAACAATTGAAATGAGTACACATTTTCGGTGCTTATGAACTATCACTAATTCAAACTTGTTTCTTCTTACATGGTAAAATGCGAGTAAATATCACCTAAATACTATTTAAGTCCCATCAAGAACGCAACAAGTGTAAATTTTCAATTTTCCGCAGTTTTGGATTATCAGTACCCTCATAAATAAATTGGTTGATATATTGGAGTCAAACAGCATAAAATTGAAATGAGAAATTCAATCAAGAAAATTTATGATTAATGACATTTTTGCAAATTAAAAACTAACGCAAAATTATTTTTATACCTTTTCGGTTTCCACTCAGGTAGAAAACTAAGCATTATTCACTCCGAGTGAGACGAATTCATATAAAAATCGTTTTATTTCAATGCTTGTTTCATCAATTTCAAAAAATGACTTTATTAAATTCTTTGGAAACTAAAAGGACAAAATACCAGATACATGAGGGTGTTGATGGCGAAAAACTGATACATTTTGATTGGCTAAAATTCAAATGACTCAAATAATGATATGCCATTCAAATTTTCAATTAATACCGATTGCGAAATGAAGGCAAAATTGAAGACAGATTGAGAAAACTAATAGAGCACTTCCTTTGAAATCAATCAAACCATAGAATGTTAATCAGCGTGAAACAATGCTTTTTTGGGAACAAGCGATCACTTGTCAATAGGTAATATGTACCAACATACATTAACATAATCGAGCGCACTCACCTACGCGTATCCACTTTAAATTGAAATAGCTTTTAACTTAATCCTTCTAGAGCACACACCACTTAACGTCAACTATCGTATGGAAATTGCAGGAATATTCTGATTTATTTCTTTTCAATGGTCAGTAGAGCTTGCCGCTAGATTGATGGATATAACAACACTCGGCCTACCTAGGAGGTTGAATTTATTCGTCGCGGGATATAGCCCTATGTCAGACCACGAGTCGCAGCCAATGAGCAGCTTGCATGTTGCGCTCGTGCTTCTTCAACGGAACACGAATCTGTTTCGCCGGTTTCGCGATTTCGGTCGATATTCAAGAAGGCGAAATATGACGGTTGTTTTGTTTTCATTGCGAATTTGAGGTTAGCGTTAGACATTCAAAATTTGAATGAAATAGCGAACCACCTACTAACTGAGGTGAGGGAGAAGTAGGGGCAAGTTGTCATTTCAGTGGTTGGTAGTCCATAGAACAATGCAACGGCAATGAAAATGTTTCGTGCTGAGTGTCACCTGGTGATCGTTCCGTTCGATTTAAGGCTGTATATAATATTTTCTGAAATTGCATTAGAGTTGTGGACATACTGTTTATTTCTCATAATCACTCATGAGACTATACAGTAAATTTTTAAACATTTTATAATGTATCCCGGTTGGCCATGAAATTCTGACACATTTTACCCTGTATATTTTCAAAATGTTAGGTTATAGTCATTTTCCTGTCAGATAAATAAGCAACGTTGTTCTTTCTACATAGAGGTCGGAGTATCTAATTACGTATTTATCAAAATGTTTATCTACTTCGGGAAAATAATGAATTTGAGAAAATATTATGTGAATTCAATAATTCAAAAAACCTGGCGAATGTTGAAGTAACTTTTTTCTCTGTTAATACTGGAAATATTTCACGTATATGAACATGGTTGGAAGATTCAGTTTTGCTATTTTTCTTGTACGGAAATCCAGATTCGAGTGTTGAAATTTTACTGAAAAATACCTAATGGAAAGAATAATCCGTCACTTTGTGATAGTTCGTTCGCAAAAAAAAAAAATAAATGTACCTACTCGAATAACACAACAGAAAAAATGTCAAACGAAAAGACGGACCTATATGGAAATCCCCACTTCTCAAAAGTCTCAAGAAATAAGCCTTCTAAGACATTTAAATACCTTTTTGCAAAACATGATATACTCCAGTATTAAAATGTAGTAGTAGGTACTATATACGAAACCTGTGTCACAGTTAAACCTGAAAAGAACTGACTCCATTCATAAAGTTAAAAAAAAATAAATAGAAATTAGCTCGGCAACGTCTCTGTGAATTAGGTATTTGACACCAACCTGCGTCAGTTTTAAGTGAAAGAACTTGAGCCATATTTTCGCGTGACAATATTTTAAAATTATTTCGTCCGTTTTGAAATATTCGTGTTTAAGCGTCGAACTGGTGACGTCACGAACCAAATGGTTCGAAATAATTTGCAGCGGTTTGAAAGCAGGTAGTGGAATAGTTCGAACTGAAGTTTGATTTTTGGAATCAGCTGATTGAAAATGAAATGTTTTTGAAATAGTTTTAAACCGTGATTGACGCGAAAAAATGGCTTTGATAAACCTAAATCATAGCCAACCGGGATACCTACATTATGAAAGTGAATAGAGTAGGGGAAGTACATACAAAATGACATAGGGTTTCATTTCAGAGGCATAACTTGTTAGCAGTGAATCACAGTAATGCCATATTCTACAACTATGATCTTTGGTCCTTTCTTCACAAAATCTAATCAGCCTTTATGAAATAAAAGTATCAAAAAAGATATATATACATATTCTTATGAAATGGAGCTGTTACAGATTTGTTTTTAATTATGGCATGTGTCTCGAAAAGGCAACAAGGAACAGATCATTCAAACAAACATATTGATCCATTCCCCGCTCCTAATCTCAGTATTAGCAGAGGAATGTCAAACGGGGCACCATACATTTCTGCGTATGATGCAAGAGCACAGATAAAAACCTCAGCAAAAACTCTGTCTCCCCGTATAAGTGTAGGGTTATTGGATTTGTTTTCTCAGATAAATTGGGATAAACGAAATTCATTTTGTCCGCATGCTATGGACAAAATGACATACCGGCAATGGGAAAATGTATTTTTGTACTTATATTTACAAAACTACTGACAAAGTTCATCAATGAGACGCTTGTTCTTCTAGGAACAAGATGTGGGAGCCCAATGCAACCAATGCATCGCATGCATCGTAATGTAACGTAACCAGTCTTTTCCAGTGCTAATCCTGGAGAAGGAGAAGACCCGATCTGAATCGAGAAAAAAGGTCATTACAATAGACAGTTGGACAATCGTCTTCATCATCTCGAAAGTTGCTAGAAACATTTTCTTCTTCATTGTCTTCTCCAAATATTGCCCTAGGGACGTGTCTCGGTGTCTCCTTTTCTTTGGAGGAGGTATGGGCTCAATTTTTGATTTGATTGCAATCATATTAGTAGTAGAAGTTGAAACTAAGTATACGTTTATTGTGTCTTCGGCTCACGTTTGCCTTGTCCATCAGGCCATTAGGGATTGGAGGAACCTCCTCATAGGATCATCAATGTATCTTAATCTATCAAGATCATGATGCATTGCCTTTATTAGCCGCTGATGAATATTTTCTTATGAATATGTTAAGACAAGTCCTGGCTCTTTGTTTGGTGATGGATCCTGGGATGAATGGTCTCGGTGTTGTCCAGTAGATACGGTTAATTCAGCTGAAATACCTATGTCATTTTGTCCATAAACCGTTATAAAACTAGAAATATATCGAATTGATACAAAAAGTATATTTAACATGAAAAAAGCTCCGTGAATACAATGACAAATAAGTAAAGTTCGATATGAATGCAATATAAATGAAAAAAATGGTGAAAACTGGCCATTTCTTCCAAAAATTTGGTGCAATAAGAAAAACTCGTGACCTATTATTTTCTGTTATCACTCATAACGACCGAATGAACTAGAGTAGAGCTTGCGAGTTTTCAGAGGCTAATTGAACCCACTCGGGTCGTGTGATTTGGTAGGCAGTTTCGCATTTGATACCTCCAAACTCAAATTATGATTCCTATGTCATTTTGTTCATATATGTCGTTTTGTACGTATTTCCCCTAAATGCATTTATAGTAACAACATTATTCTTGGAACAAAATCAGAAAAGAGGAAGAGTTCGATGGCGTGTTGGAATAAATGAAAGGACTAAGGAGAAAATATTCAGCATTGCAAAAAAACTAATACATTTTCTCTGTATAATTGAGTATGACGACTATTATTATCGCAATTCAGAAATGCCATCACCTCATCAACAGTTATCAAAATAATATAAGAATCAGATCGTCAAATCGTACATTACGTAAACTTGACCATAACCTTGGTTGACGAGTTTTTGGGTATGTGTACGATAAACAATGTGCGTGTTTTGATTCACGGCATAGGAAAGTAGAACGGACTTCCCAGTGTAGAGGTAGAATTGCGAGAACTTGAAGACAGGTACCTATCTGAAATAATCGGGAAGTTGTCTTCTCACGGAAAGTTTCGATCACTACCGGTACTTTCCGCACATATCCGTAAAATTGGTATTCAAGATGTTTTTCTCATACAGAGTGTAACAGCCAAGTGGAATGTATTCGATAACGAATAAATGAGGGGGTGTTAGGAAAAACGCTCGGACACGTCGATTTGTAATTTTAAATGCGCATATTTTTCAAGAATATAAAATTATATAGGGTGTTCCATGCGACCGTGGCCAAACCCAACTTCCTTATTTCAAATGCAACCCCCTGTATATTATTTATTTTTTGTATTCTTCAGCAAATTCTTTACCTTCTTTATCTTCAACTTTTTCGGAAATATTAAGTGTTTTCAGATTTTTTACAAAAATTACAAATTCGATACATTACACTCAATACATATCTCCCATTTACCTCTCGATATGAAGAAAGTAAGCAAAAACCATTACTCAGCCTCAGCAGAAATGTTGAGTAACGTGAGAAGACAATTCTACACCAGATTAGCATGTTCGCGGCGAGCATTTTGAACATTTCCTACATTGACATTAATGTTTTTTTTGTTTTTTATAATAATTAAGAAAAAATCAGTATTACTTATTAGGTTTCAAGTGTAATGTACCGAATGTGTGAAATAAAATAATTTTTATTCAAAACGTTGATTTTTGCAATAAATCTGAAAACACTCAATACCTACTTTCAAAATAGTTAGGTATAGAACATTGTGCATGAATTGTGTCTAGAATTCTCTGAAGAATCCAAAAAATAAATAATATACAGGGGGTTGCAATAGGAAAGTTGATATTGGCCACGGTCACATGGAACACCCTATATAATATTATTTTAATGAAAAAATGCACATTTAAAATTACAAATCGACGTGTCCGAGCGTTTTTCCCAACACGCCCTGATTTATTCGTTATCGAATTTAATCCATTTGGCTGTTACACTCTGTATACAGTCTGTTTCAGTTGATATCAATGTAATACTGTATTTTCGCTATTTTGGAGAGTTCGAAATTTGTTCTGTCATACCTACTGTCCGATGAACCCCACTTTCTACGATATTTTAATGAAATTTTGACTTCAAGACAATTCCAAGGGCGTCGAAAAAAAGGGGGGTTCTGGAAGTCACTATTACCCCAAGAAACATTTTTGAGTGCAATATGCCTGCGATGCCTCGCCTCATACACCTTATCAAGAAAAGCACACCACTCCAGAATTCACAACAGAAGCACTTCAATCTATAGAATTCATCAATATACAGAAAGAAGCATGAAGCATTCGAATTGAATTCAAAACAATGAACGAATTGGGTGATGTTCCCACCAATAAGGTAGGAGAGCAGATGAAGTCCCACGTTTTTGCAAAATGTTAGAGGAGAAGGTGGTATTATGGAACCCCAGTTTGTTTTCATTTGATAATCCGAAGAGATTTGTGTTTATCTTCTTGTTTTTTGTATTAATAGGCCCTATATATATTCAGTTTTTGTTTACCTGAACGAATTTAGAATACTAGCAATATTCAACAAGATACATTTAATTATTTCAAAAAGCTCAAAATTGGACTCCCGAAAAAGTAGGCTGGTAATATGGACCCTTTGGAAAAATGAGAACTTATATTCGAAGAAATGCATTTTTAGGTGCATAAACATAAAATATCTATCTCACTCATGATAATTATATTTTATAATTCATAATATGAGATTATGAACGACGGGAGTCACACCAATCGGAAAAATCGTTGTGTGCCCATAAATGGCACATCAGATACTGAATCCACAGAAATTGAAGTCTCCAATTCTATTTTGTAAGGAAAGCTGGTTATTACTTCAGCAGATCAAGCTTTCCGTCCACTGTTCGACATTTTTTTCTTAGGTTGTGGTACCATCACCTTTGGGGTTCCATATTATCAAAAACACATGCTACAGTACATCGCTTGGCAAATTTTCTGGAACCTCGTAGAATGCATTATAACCTACTAGGTTTCAACAGAAAAGCCCTATTTTAGCCTGGCAGAATACCAAAATATATGAAACTCAGATTTAAGTCTTTTTTATGTTGACACGAATTCACGGCATCAAAGTTTCGTTTAACCCATTCACACATAACCCCTCACTGTTGGATTTCTGCTGCGTACTATACGCTGCAGTTTCCCACACAAGTTGTTCCATAAGTGATAAAGGATATTCAACTTTTTGAACCCTAGATATCACGGCCAGTTCAGAATTAACCGAGGGTTCCATATTAGCAGCAGGGTTCCATAATACCACCTTCTCCTCTATATTAAATCAATTCTTTTTACAGGTAAACACTCAAGAATAAATTACTTTTTTATAATTCAGTTCATTATGCGGCCGAATATTATATTTCTTTATTCTTTTTAAGATAATTAATGGATAAAAAGAGCTTTTTAAAAAACATTGTTGAGAACTTCAATTGTCGAGAAGACCCTCGATCAAACAGTGTGTTTTTGTAACGATTCATGTATTTTGTACCCATTTATATTCAACTAATATTTGTTTACAGTCATGGGCGCTAGCTGGTGGGCGATAGGGGGGCCATGGCCCCCCTGAGATTTTGATGGCTTATCGTTTTTCAGTACAACACCCTCAATATCACTTTCTAATTTTTGAATGAAACAACAACAATTTCTAATTTTTATTTTGCCCCCCCCTGAGAAAAATTTCTGCGAGCGCCCGCAGTTCATTTAACTGAGAAATCAATCTCATATGAGTCATTTTGCTCTGTATAGACTATTGAAATTTAAAAATGTCAGAAATAGTAATTTACGTCACGAGTTTGGAAAATAGGTTTTTTTGGACGAATAGAATTCTAGGATGAGCCGGAGGCGGTGAGTCCAAAAAAAACTATTTTTGGACGTGTTGTGTACAATATTTTTTCGGCAACCTTGTAGAATAACAAATCAATGAGACGACACATTTCTTTGTCATACATTTTAATTCTTATTAAAATTAAACAGAACAGAACTGTCCGTCGTCATTTCGTTGCTATGGTCATGACCAACAATGACAACAACGAAGTGATACTTTCCGGCCTAGTCCGGAAAGAACGTACTTCCCGGACAATTGCCGAAGAAATATATTTTTATATTTGTAAGAGAATGAAGGTCAATTTCATTTAATTTTTCATTCGCGAAAAAAATTTCAATCAGAAAATTAAATAAATTATTCAATTTTTCAGTCGGGCAGGTACCTACCATTATTGCATTGTGGCGTTACCAGTTTTTTCTTCTTTTTCCTTTTGAATGCATTACCTATTTCAATCTTCGCACTTGTATCGGATCATGGTATTTTCCATGTTTTTTTCTCATTTTAATTTAGGTGAATGATTTGATTTTCTGTACCTGTCGTTTCCTGGAGTTAATATTTTCAGATCATTCTGATTCCATTCAGCATTCAGCGAATCCATACTTGTAGATTGCAGAATTAATTATGTATCTATTCATTTATTTCGACTGATGCGCTCATTCAGAATGTTTCTCATGCAAATATGAAAATCTTTCATTATACATCAACAAAATGGATCCATGTCTTATAATATAATCACAACATTAGTCTTGAAAGGAATTTGCGAAAAGTTGTTTATTCAATAATATGATAGGTACTTAATTTGTCAAAAGTTTGAAATTGTTTGATTTATTACAATTATTTTGAATTTTGAACCAGTTCTCAATGAAAATGTCAACTTGACATCCGCCTAATGAATAAATTCTAGTTCGGAACTGATACGAGCCTCAGAAATATTTTCTGTCGATACATTTTTTTTCTCTCAAAAACCGCGAACTATAGCAAGAAATTAACATAGCACCTTATTTGTGAAGAATGGATTAAACTATCTGAATTATTATGTGAAATATGAATATGGAAAAATGTTTTCTGCGAAGCCAAGTTTAGGGGTGGCTTTTTCTACCCCTTGCAATAATAGAGGAACACTCCAAAATTTTTTTGAGTGCCTTCTCGCTCGCCAAAAATGTCTGCTTGATTTTATTCTTGCCAGTTTTTGGTTTTGAAGGATAATTAAAAACTGTTTTTGGGCGCCATCTTCAGTAAGTAAGCAGGGCGTTCGAAAATGAAAAGTTTTTATGAAAGACCCACCCTATTTTTCTAACTTCCTGTATCTCGGAAGTGCAAGAGTAATCTATGTTTGCAGGAAATTTGGTCTTATTCTCATTGTGTTTCATTTGTATTTCAAAATTCGACGTGTGTAAGACTGTGTAGTTGTATAAAATGAATAAATATTACTATTACTACTATTACATTAGGTACCTAATACCATCTACCCTATCAGTTTGTTGCACCTTACGCATAGACACTCTGTAGATTACTCAATGCTCATATGAATCCTTGCTTTCGATCAGTTTAACTGTTTGGACAATATAAAAAGTTGGAGGGTGAAGGTTAACAATAATGGATGTGGAAAATAGTTTGTGAAGTAAATATCTGGTTGTTATTGATATTATTGATAAAACAAAAATGTACTATTATCAGATGATTCCTATCGTATGCATTCTCAAAATGTCGTCCAATAAGAATTAATGACATCATGAATGAAAACATTCCATAGTAGGTACCTGAGAGTGTTGACTGTTCACGATATAAATAAATGCTCAAAACACGTTTGTGATTGTGGGTTTAACACAAACTTATGAAATGAAAGGTTTTATCTTATCTTGACCTTCCCTTTTACGAAATTTCCGATTTCAAGAGATGTCAGCAACGTGCATTCAAGACAGCTGATTACCACGCCTCATTCATTCTACAATAATGTGATACCTCAGAGTAATAAGTGATAACACACTTGAAACACAAGAGGATTCCTAATTGTAATCGCATTTTTCGAGAAATGTTCATTTTGAATGACAAGTAAAAGTAGGTGTGAAATTTTTATTGTTTCAACAATGGTTTATTTCGACAACTCGCTTCGAAACCGAATGAAACCTCTTGCTTCATTCTTGTTTTCCAGTTGTCAAATCTCTAGTAAATCAACGGAAGGATAATTCACGAAATTTTAAAAGGTGATCAACTCATGAGATTACAAAGTTGAGATTGTGTAGTTGAGATTTATTCATCGAAGACAGGAAGTTGTATCGAATTTTGTTTTTTAAATATTCAACGTAGATTTTATGAATGTCTTATTGAAAGAATCAAAAAAAATGGGAAGAAGTTAAATACTAATTTATTCGATAGTTCGACTGGAAAATCTCATGAACATCAATGCAATAGGTAGAATGTGTTTCCCAGAAAATGGTTGACGTCGACCATCCTACCATACGAAGAATAGTTGTTTTTATTTGGAAACCAAACGGCTTTCAACGAATTCCTTTGCGTGTCCGCAGGACATTGTGGTTTATTCATGATGGAGCCCTCGAACATTTCAATTTTGGAGCAGGTCATCATTTAAATCATACATAGCCAAATCGACGAATAGGGCGAGAGGGGCCTTAGTTCTGGTCGGCCCGACCAACAGATTCAAATCCTCTGGAATTCACTTTTGAGAACATTTAAAAAATTTGATTTACAAGATATGGAAGACTTTAGAAACCGCGATAAATTTTCGAATGAAAACTGAAAATGTAAAAAGGCTAATTCACGGTTTCTTAGTATGCTTAAAAACTGCGCTCAACAGTCAGCTTTTAGAGTCATTGATAAAAAATCGTACTTAACACTCTACTTTTGCTAGAATTAGCCTTCAAAGTCATCGAGGTGGAAAAAATCAAAGAACTGGACATTTACTACAAAATTACTTTTTGCCATTTTAAGATTTTTCGGGTCAAGTTATGATAGAAAATGCTGAAAATTAATGAAAATTAGCTTTAGATGTTGGTCAAGAAAAGTTCTAGATAAAAAAAGAAAAAGTTATGACAATAAATCACACATCATAATGTAAATGAATAGAAATTCATTTATAAAAATTTAAAGTAGGTTTTCAAAGTGGCCACCTCCAGCCTCAATCACATTCTGCACCTTCTTTGAAAACTTTTAATCGCATAAAACCTCCCCTGTTCTTTCTTAGGACACGTTCGACTACCCGAACAGATGGATCGGACGCAGCGGACTAATCAAGTGGCCCCCACGTTCACCTGACCTTAATCCCATCGATTTTTTCGTTTGGGGTTATTTCAAAGAAATTGTTTACGCCTGAGAATTTTCGAGTGAAGACGAGCTGCGACTGAAGTTAAGAGAAGCCGAACGTGTCCTAAGAGACAAAAGGGCACGTTTTATGCGATAAAAAAATTTCTGAGAAGGTTCAGAATGTGTATTGAGGCTAGAGGTGGCCACTTTGGAAACCTACTCTGATTTCTATAAATAAATTCCTTTTTATTTACATTATGATGTGTGATTTATTGCCATACCTTTTTCTTTTTTTATCTAGAACTTTTCTTGACCAGCATCTGAAGCTAATTTTCATTAATTTTCAGCATTTTCTATCATATTTTGTTAAGAAAAATCTTAAAATGGCAAAAAATAATTTTGTAGTAAATGTCTATAGTTCTTTGATTTTTTCCACCCCGATGACTTTGAAGGCTAATTCTAGCAAAAGTAGAGAATTAAGTACCATTTTTTATCAATGATTCTAAAAGCTGACTGTTGAGCGCAGTTTTTAAGCATACTAAGAAACCGTGAATTAGCCTTTTCACATTTTCAATTTTGATTCGAAAATTCAGATCATAATCCAATTCACGGAACTTTTTCACTCGAGACCAAAATTTCCATAATTTTTATCAAAGTTACGAATCTGGTTATTTCATGTATGAAAGTACATTTCATGGAGATCAAGTTACAAAAGAATTTCACTGAGAAGTCTCGTACTTTTTTTTAAATATCTTTTTAAGATGGTCAAGTCGAAAATTCTCGAAGTTCATAAAAAAATTCATAACTCGGGAACCGTGAAAAATCGCATAACATACATGGGGGGATTCGAATAGCCCATGACAGGAGAGACCTGTTTTTTTCTTTTTGACGTCAATCTCTTGGCCACCCTGTATAATGCCTGATCTTGCATAAAGCCGAGATTAACAAACAAAGATTTTCTATCGAATATATTGCAGTTGAAATAGAGGAAAATATTCATGTCATTTCCAGAACATAGATTGTTTTTTTTTACCAATGGAGGAACACCACCAAAAATTCCTAGAGTGACTTCTCGCTCACATAAAATGTCTGCTTAATTCTTTTCTTGTCAGGTTTTTGGTTTTCAAGGAAAGAATTTTAACTGTTTTTCGGGGGTTGTACCTAAGCAGGGGACTCAAAAAAAACATGAAAGAGACACCTGATTTTTGGACAAGAAATCATTTCCTAAATTTTTTTGCAACTATTTATATAGGTACATCCTGTATACAGAATATCTTACGATTATGACGAATTGAATATCTGATTGGCAGAGGAGATGTAATCCTGTGGTTCATGATGAAAGTGAAAATCTTATTTGAAATGCTTTCCTCGTACAAATGTATGCGTTCAAATTATTCATTAAACCTATAAAAGACTGAAATTGACCGAATATTCAGGTGAAAATCATCATGATGTGGCCAATTAGCTGCACTTGAACTTGGGAAGCAATAACAATTCTCCAAGAAGTTTCACCTTCACCTTCTGGATCTAGAGTGAATGAACTCTACCACGCCACACAGAAGTTGAACAGAAGAAAGCAATCAGAACACGACAATGGCAGCATATCATGGCTATTGAGTAGAAAGAATGGATTAATTCCTGCGAATTATATAACAATTATAGAAGCAATAGCCTGAGGTTATGTGCTCCTAAGCACTTGTCCAAATGAGTAGCCAGCGCGTTCACACATTCGATTCGTCCTACGATACTTGGCTATCAGATATAGAATCAGTTCTTCTATTGGTACGATGATAACTGATCTTTAGGTAGGGCGGACATGAGTAGCGAAGACCTGAGAAAAATTAATGTACAGGGTGTCCTATAAATCATGAATATTTGGATAATGGAAATTTTTAAGATCGAGTTAAAAAAAAAACGCCGATAAGCAGTTCGAATGATTGGCAAGCCGAGGGGAGCTTAGTCAACAGTTTTTTACCAACCATAAAATTTTAAGGTTTTTTAAAACCAATCATAGAAAACCAGGTCATCCCAGACAAATTCCATCTAACTTTCCAAGGAGCAAAGAGGAAGGGAGAAATATGTTTTAAAAAGAGTAATTTTCGGAAATAAAGGGATTTCCGGCAGTGTCGAAAAAGCAGAACGAAAAAGGTTTCGTGAGCGTCGCGAGCACATGCGAAAAAGGGAAAATGCTGAATTCGCAAGAAGTACCTGTGTTATTTGGCTGTAGAGTTTGGTCGGTTCTCGCATATTTTTATGTAATTTTGAAGATAATTAATTCTTCCGATTTGTTTAAACTGGGAATTCTACCGAAAAGTGGTTTAAGTTAACATCGGGATAATACGATCAGTATTTGCAATTCTTGAATAAGAGTAACAAAGTAAAATATCGATTAAAAGCAAGTGGATATTTTGTGAGTGTTGGGTAAGAAACATTTTTTTCATCATATAATTTATTGTGAATCGTAATTTTTTTGGTTGGTTTGAGCACAAACCACTAGTACTATGTCGCTCTCCATTTTTCAATTTCCTATTTTATTGATTGCAAGCAGGCCGTCCCAGCTTCGCCCGGATAGAATTTGTTTCACGCGGCGGTTTCATCTTCAACACTTCAACCTGCAATATCTTTTGATGTATTAGTTGTAATTGTATGTTGTGAAGAGCAATTTCGTTCTGAATTAAATACTGGGGATAAATAACGTATTAGGTTGGATGAGGATCAATACTCAATTTATAAAAACACAGTCCCAAATAGTGCATAATTTTGGAAAACATCCGATTACCATGAACAGTTGTTTTATTTTAATTCCCCTGTGCTCTCAGGAAGATATTTTATAATTTTTTCATAGACCTTGCGTTTGCTCAAGGTCTTTTCGACTGCAGCATTATCGAGTCCATCTTGTTCCACCTCTGAAGGTCGAGCATCGCCGGCGATGATTACAGTGGTGCAGAGAACGTATATTGCAATGGGGAATGGAATCAGGTCGTCTTTTCTGATGAATCTCGATTCTCCTTGGGTGCACACTGCACATGATGGCCGTAGATGGGTAAGACGACGTCGGGGAGAAAGACGTGAAGTGAACCTCAGTTTGATGTTGAGCGGCAGGGCCGATCCTAGCAGGTGTGCAGCGCGTGCCCTGCACGCGGGCGGCCAAATTCTAGGGGCGGCCGCAGGCCACCCCCTTTATATGTCACTTTGTAAAAAATATGATTTTCAACGAATCTTAGAGAGATAATTGTTTTTAATTTTTGATTATAACTCTAATCATCCAAATTTTGAATGATAAGACAAAAAAAATTCAATAAAACTGAATTTTTCAATCTTGTTGAATCAAATATTGTTCCCCTTCACCGAGAAAAATAAACAAAGGAATACTTGCTTCAGAAGAACGTAATACAAAAATCGAAAAAAACTACCAACCGAGAGCAATTATCGTTATCGATGGGGTCTTGAAATAGGAATGTTTAGGATTGGTAAAAATGACCAGATGTTGGAATAGAATCGCGTCGTTGTAAAAACAAAACAGCTGGGGTGCCATTATGATGGTTTGTAATGATGCTTTCTGCAGGTACTGCCATAGCTTCATGTTTATTTCTCGTTGCCAGCGTTCTGGGTTCCGGTCTCTTCTACTAACAAATAAATTTGAGTGTGGAAAGTGTTTTCTATTGTAAAAAAGTGTATATAGCCCAAGGTAAGTGTCATTGAAATATTTAGATCAACTCAAAAATCAATACCTATTATTATACAGTCGGTTCAATAAAGATGGGCTTGTGTAAAATCTTGCTCACAGATATTCAGCCATTAAACTATTAACAAATTATATTGTTGCTAGTTGATATGTGCTACTCGAGTTGTTTGTATTTTTATAGATGTCTTCCAGAAAGACTAAAAGGCAGTCAGGTAGTTACTATAACAGGAGAGAGAAGAGTCGAAAAACAGAGGAACAAAATGTTTCAGATCGGCTAATACTGAACCTAACGAAACAGAAATGGCCAAATCTCAGTTTGACTATCCGCAAGCTCATCAACCATCGACATCCGCCACTACCACTAGTACTGAAATTTGAAGAAACTGTAAGATTGTCGCCATCACCAACATCTTGGATCTATCTTAGTAACCCAGAGTCTGAAGTTGAAGATGAGATCGATGAAGGAAAGAATTTTTCTCAAACGGCACTAGATCTAGATGTAGACGATCCAGGTCCTCGGACAACTCTTTTGACGAACAAAATTATTGATATTCTCATAGAACATGGCCCCAAACAAATGAATAATTTTATTTTTCCAGCCGATGAAAGTGGTCGAAAATTAGCTCTTCATATTTTATTAAAACATTAGCAACGGTGAAAAAATAAGTCGGGACTGGCTATGCTATTTCAAAAACTAAATCGAATTTTCTGCTTTGCATGTAAAAGAATTGTACTATTGATGCGGAACAACAAAATGTTCATAATCGAGAGAAAAAGCGATGGTGTGCCTTTATTGAAAAAATGATTGCTGTAGTACAATTTTTGGCCAGTCAGAATTTGACATTTAGGGGAACTATAGTTCAGAATTATATAGTAGAGCTATTGTAGTAGTTCCTGTTTGTACAAATAGTTTTTTGTGACATTTAAGTTTCTTTCTTTTAGTATTTAGTTCGTGTTTCTTTTCTATATTACATATTTTTTATTGAATGTTTTTATTTTGTTGAAATGGATGTATCATGTATCTAGTACATGATTCATCATCTTGTACAGGAGTATATGAAATATATAAATATGCGTGTATGTAAATTGCATTGCGATATTTCGCCCATAGAGCATGTTTAGGACATCATGGGTATAGAAGGCTTGGAAATTTACCCCAGCTCCCACGGACTCACATACTCTGAGACATGAAGTGCAGGTACCTTGGGATATTATACCTCAAGAATAAATAGACCATCTAACACATTATTAACAAATTTAATAAAAAAAAATTGTAACCCTTCGTTTTTTTCTCCAAATTTTAATCATTTACTCCTTGCTGTACTATCTATGTTTTACCAAACAAAAATTAAAATTCGAACAGCTTCTTCATTTGAAATGATACATATTTTCATTAAAAACGCTAAAAAAAAAATGAGATGACTCCCATTTTTGTGTATCCTATAGTTAAGGAGTTACCCTTTACGAACATAAAAATCTGCTACTCTTTGCCTTAAAAACATGAAGAAAATGAAATGGAATGTTTTGATCGATTTATCTTTGAGAATTACGTATTCGACCGCTAGAACCATGACCTTCCGACAAACCGAAAGGAATAATACAAAATGTCGAAAGGAACACCAATATTTGTCCTCGGTGACCTTGTGATAATTTCTGGATCAAAGTTGCGATCGCATTTCGTAGGAAATATGTGTTTGAATAATAATGATAATTCTGAATATTGATAGAAGAATAATTTGGGCGAAGCTTGAATTTTTCTATGGACACGTTAAAAAAGGAAATTTATAAAAAAAAATAAATTTCAGAAAAACGCATGAAATCTTTCTTTGAATCAATAGAATGGTCCATATAATTTATTGTTTGACCAAATGTTGACAGCGGCTGCGCCTCAAATGTTCCATTCGCCTTTTCCAAGCGAGATTGTCAGTATGCAGAGTGGCCACTTTTTTAATGGGATTGTATTGGTAACTTTTAAACTATAAGAGTTAGAAGGTCAGTCAAATGGAGAAAAAGTTGCATTCCTATGCATTGTCTAGCAGTTCAAACAAATCGAGATTATCAGGGCCGGTTATTGAGATATCATAAGAAAAGTAAATTCTGTCATTTTGATTTTTCTTTTTTTCATTTTCATTTCAAATATTATCAAAAAATGGTACAAGAATTTTTTTATTCGACAGTGAATTATCCTCAAATTGACATAATCAGATTTCGTATCCAATGTTTCGTACTCTCTGATGGGCCACCCTCAACCTCATTTTTTTCAATACGGACCTGCATATTTTATGGCACTTTTCGAAATAAATTTCAACGCTAAATTCAACAATATATCATACAATGGATATTGCAGTGTTATTGGTCTTGAGCTCTGAAGTGTAAATTTCTGGCTTTCAAGGAAAATATGGATAGATAATCAACATGATCGAATAAACTATTGTTACGAAATATAGTTTTTTGTTCATTTTGGCTTCAGCAAGATCAGTTTGGGAGAATTTCCTAAATTATTCAAATCAATAAATAACAACTTAGATGGGTCTGCATTCATACCAAGAAATGGAAATTGAAAAGAGTTTTTTTTTATCTCAATAATCTATCATTTCCAAGAAATTACAAATCGAAGACCTACCCTGTATTTTCAAATCAGGTAGAAAAATCTTGATGGGGTTGCAACAGATTTTTGGGATTTCTCAAGTTTTGTTCCAAAATCTAAAGGTCTGTCTGGTCATTCATCAAAATATGGTTTTATTGTTTCTGTTAAATTTAAGTGCTTCAAGGAGGTTCTATTTATTTTCGTTTTTACATATTTTCTACATGCAAAACGCTGATATAAGGGTCGAAAAGATGTCCTGTAACCATAAAGGTGTTTGGCGTATGTGGAATTTCATTTTTGTCAATATAGCTAGACATTTCAATCATCTTTTTTCTAGTTTCTAACGATTGGCTAACGTATTCATTATTATTCATATTGTTATCAACTGAGTTATGTTTATGTATATAGGAATATTGTCTTCATTGTAGGAGATTGAAGTAGGATTGTTATTCGATGTAGATGAACAGAGGTAATTTTATAGTTCAACATTAGTGTAACATTAATGTCTATATGGACATATTAAGTGTTTCACGCTTTGATGTTTGTTAGCTCCTGAAATATTATAGATGACAGCTTGTTTTATTTTTTGTAGCCTTGAAAAAGACGGCATTATATTTGATATTGAAAGAAATAGCTGAATAAAAAAGGTGCCGATAAAATTGTTTGAATATTCATTAAATTCATCAAATTTTCAGTGATGGACGATTCACTGCAAAATTACCAATAATGATGCTATCGTCATAAAACATGAATGTTTTGTGTATCAAAATGATCAACTCACGCACGTGTTACTCTAGCATTGAAAGTGGGAGGCATATTCTTCAAAAATGACCGATGTCGTTTTTACTCAAGAAACTCCAAATTCATGCAAATTACAGTGATGAGTGGCGTGAGTACTCCTTTCAAGCTAAACTGAATCGTCCTGTTATATCACTATAATCATTTCATGGCTTTTGTAAATTTGATTGGTTTTAATGGGTTTGTGATGTACCATGCCACAAAATTATTATCTATTAAGTTCATTAGATTTTTCGTATTTCGTTATGGGATATGTGAAACACAACGCATATGATTCGAAAGTTTTTCGTAAAGTGTTCTGAAATTCAGTCAAGTCGACTATAGGTGCCATATCCTTGTTTTCTGTCTTGCCCACTGGTTACATTTGGCGTCATTCACATTTTCGCATAAAAATGGAATTGTTGGTTGCCAATTTAGATTCTTTTTGTTCAGATATTCCCTTGCCCACACTCTCTCATTCGCAAAAAAACACAAAATTGCGAAAAAAAGCTTCCATTCCTGCAAAAATTGAAATGGAAGCTCTTTGCGTGACCAAAGATAGAAACTGCTTCAAGCTTTTCCATGTCTAGTTGAAATGTTTATTTCCTGATAACATGTTTATTATTGTTATCAAAAAGTTTTTTGATTTGGGTTCCATCAAAAAGTTTTTTTTTCGAATCGCATTCTAAAAAAATGTAGATGACAGGCAACCACGAACTATGAACGATAATTATTTCCTGTTCGTGTTGTTTATAGGTTTCGAACGCCTCCATGTTCATCCTTGGATAATATGGATATAGCCCCATTTTATGATTTCCTTTACTATAGATATCACCTTAAGGTGGCCGTTTGAAGCGCGTAGGAAAAGTCAACCGATAGAGGCGCCACTGTGCATTTTATTTACGGAATATCTCCAAAGAACTTACATTATCTCTATGAGTTCTATGAATATCTCTCTAATTATGAATGAAATGTACAATGGCGCTCTCTATCCGAAACTCGCTGAACTATGAAATTAGTGAAAATGTGGGTAAAGCAGGAACTTTTTCCCGCTAAAATTTGAATTTGGCCATTTTCTGCCAATTCTGTATTTCAAGTTGTTTTTCTGAATGAAATCATCTCTAGATTCATTTTTAATCGGAGAACTATTTTCATGGGTCTTTCGTTTGAAATAAAACAGAAGCATGAGTTGGCTCATTTTCTTCTATTTTTCAAAGAAAAAGAATGAACTTTTGAAATGCATTTAATCTCAATTATCTCATTAAGAACTCCAATCCTTTCTGAGTTTACCCACAAAATTTCAGTTCTCAAAGTGAAACCATTTTCAAATGCAACTTGAAATAAAAACACACTACATTGAACGCCCACCTTAAGCAATACTTCTGGTATCTTAGAAATTGGAGATTTTAATTATGTTTAATATAGAACGTTGTCTTCTTATACAGGGTGTTTCACCATAAACTGGACAAACATATAAAGCCGTGTAGTTGACACCGAGAAAGTCATTTTTGCCTTATGACATATACCCCGTTTTCGACGCATAACCGAGATACAGGGTGCTCAATGTCAACTTTGAGCAATATTCTGTGAACTGTAGTAAGTTATGCGTGATATTTGAAATAACGGTTCCTGACCACATCTTAGTATTTTTGAGAGCTCAATTGAATTGTTGTGTAGAATTTTGCAAAAAAAAATTCAAAATGGCGGAAAACCTGCAAAGTCGGAATTTTTTTTTCTCGGTTGCCAATTTGGAAAGCATAATCTCAACGTACTCGATTTTCTAAGATTTTCCGTGAAAAAATTTTTTCAAATTTCGAACTCAACTTTTTTTTTACATGTCTTCAGTGAAAAAAAAATTTCGCCCAAAATTTTTGGAATTTTCCATGGTTAAACTATCTTCAATTCTGAATACTTGGGTGGAAACAGAATGAAAAAATATCAATTGGTTTTCTTTTTGTAGCCTTCCGAAGATTACGCTAGGTGTACTTTCTTAATTTTTATTTGAGAAACTGGAGGCCGTACGTGGGTAAAAATTGTGCTGCTGGGCTGCCAGAATGACCCAGATAGAAATATGAAATTATAACAAAAAAATTTTTTTTTTGAAAAAATAAAAAAAATTCGAAATAAAAAAATTATTTTTTTTTTATTTATTCCAAAAAACTTTGGTAAGGTTCGAACTCTATACTCTCAATTAACTAGTGTTGCTTTGGTAACGGAGATTTATAGGATTAGAATTAATCCAATTCATACTCGTAGAGTTCGATTCCTAGCAAAATTTTTTGAAAAAAAATTTTTTTGGTTTATAATTTCATATTTTTATCCAGATCATTCTGGCAGCCCATCAGCACAATTTTAACCTCCGTACGTCCTCCAGTTTCTCAAATAAAAATTAAGAAAGTACACCGAGCGTAATCTTCGGAAGGCTACAAAAAGAAAACCAATTGATATTTTTTCATTCTGATTTCACCCAAGTATTCAGAATTGAAGATAGTTCAACCATGAGAAATTCCAAAAATTTTAGCCGAAATTTTTTTTTCACTGAAGACATGTAAAAAAAAAGTTGAGTTCGAATTTTGAAAAAATTTTTTTACGGAAAATCTTAGAAAATCGAGTACGTTGAGATTATGCTTTCCAAATTAGCAACCGAGAAAAAAAAATTCCAACTTTGTAGGTTTTCCGCCATATTGAATTTTTTTTCGCAAAATTCCACACCACAATTCAATTGAGCCCTCAAAAATACTAAGATTTGACTAGAAACCGTTATTTCAAATATCACGCGTAACTCACAACAGTCATCAGAATATTGCTCGAAGTTGACATTGAACACCCTGTATCTCGCTTATGCGTCGAAAACGGGGTATATATCATAAGGCAAAAATGACTTCCCCGATGTCGTCTACACGGCTATATATGTTTGTCCAGTTTATGGTGAAACACCCTGTATATCAATTCTGTGATCTGAAATTGGAAGGTTCTCTGATGCGTAATTCTAATTTTTCTAGGAATACTTTTGGCTGAAATATTAATGTGGAATTCGTGATTTTAAATCAAAATGATTCATTTATTTCTTACATAGAAAATAGAAACATCAAAGCACTTAAATTGAAATGACACAAACCCATATTAACAATATATTGTTATTGCTTTGGCACAGTCAGCCTTAGTCAAGTTGGGTAATTCTATAGTTGCATAATGATCTAAAATTTAATTATTCAATTAATTATTTCCATTTTCATTCGTTATTCCTGCTGTGAGGGACATGTGTTCTGGAAAAAAAACATGAGGTACCTATTATGAAATACATAATATGAATAAAAAAATTCCAGATTTCAGAATTGGAGAAAGATAGCATTTTTCTAATTGAATTAATTTGGCATTGCCAAATTTTTTGGACAGGCAGTGAGATATTTGAGTTTTCGAACCAATTCTTCGCAAAACTTGATAACGATAACAAAAAAAATAGCAACAAAAATAAATCTATTACGTAGGATATTATAGATAAATCTAATTCTATAATTGGATCTCCATATCTATAAGACAGGGAAACCTTTGATTTGATCGGTCAGCTATAAATGTTTATCCTATTCAATGTTTTCATACTCCTTCCTACAAACATGTTTACATAATATTTCGAAAAGTGTATTTCGAATAGCATTATAGATATCTTTATCATGCATTTCTTTCTTTGAGAAAAGTTTGGAAATGACTTTGATGGGTAATGAGTTGGTACAATGAATTACCATACCATACCTCACTAATTAGGAAAATTATGCCATATTTTGGTGAAATACATCGAGAAAATTGTTTCTTTTGAATATATCTAAGAATATACGTTATAAGGATACATTTTCATACCCACACCTTCATTATTCTTCGATGTTGCTTCCTTTATAGCTACTTATACCAAATAGGTTTCATATTTGAAAAAAAATAGTTTTTATGTTTTCGAGATTGCTAACTTTGACAAAGATTTTGTGATCTCTAGTGTTTATAATTTTCATTATTGCGACAAGAAACAGAATTTTTACTGCGCAAGAAAGCCTGAAAACGACAATTTTTCATTGGAAAACCTTCAGGTTATCCATGTTTCAGCAGAGATCAATTTTCAGATTCGACATTAACCTAACTCCACTATCGATTTATTCTTTTTGATGACGAGAAAGATATTTCGCCTGAAGCATTAGAAATGAGTATCTTCAACTAAAATTTCAATAAAGTTAAAATATTCGGAAAAGTAACTTCAGCCTGTCGGACAAAATTGAATTTTTAATTGTTTTTGTTTAAATTCTTGCACAATTCTTGAAAATGAATAATTTATTTGGTGAATATTGCTGGTTTCGTTAATATGTTTCCTGTATTCATTACGAAAAATAACAATTGATATTGAATTTTCAACTATCGAAAGTAATAACAAGAAACTCTGGCTATGCCAGGGATCCGGTCCTCTAGGCGCCCATACCATATTGAGCAGGCAACGAGAGATACATATTATAATCTGAAAAATTAACAGATATTTGTTGCAGCGTACTTTGCACTATTTTGAGTGAAATGTTCTCAGAGAAACTTCTTTATTTTGATTCATTACTACGTGCTCGACCAAAAATATCAAATTTCAAACTTACGGATTCAAATTTCTTGAGCAAATTAATCAATTTCCTCTCTAGGATGCTCTTCAGCTTAGCTGATATCATAGCAATTATAACAATATATCGTTTGGTCTCGTCTATTCACTCAGCCGTTGATTTCAATTATGAGGGTGTTATTCAAATTTTAGATTCGAAGTACCTTGACTACTAAATGGTGCATGCGCTTACATTAAGGGGAGAACTTTTTTTTGCAAAAAATGAGAGAATCGGATTTTTTAGAGTTCCTCGTGTGAGCACTACCGAGTAGGTATGTTGTCAATATTAGATCGCCAATGGATCAAGGCTATTAGGAACTACTTCACGTAGTTCATCAATCTGCACAATATCTTCCATATATCTTATACCTACAGAGTGGAATGAACCTTTGGACAACCCAATTTGGACGATGGTCCTCAAATTTGGGAATACACCACTCTAGTAGTTCCGAAATTCCTGAATTTCAGTGGTGATAGAGCCCTAACAAATCCTGCGGGGCCGTGGTACGCCGAAGTCCCTGACTGTGGGCTCCATCCTTATTATAATTATATCATGAATCGCTGAACATTATACAAAAATGTTCTATCCATGCAATTTATTCTTCGTGAAAATTGGAATCAAACATAACGATCGACTGATTTTCAAAACTTTGTGATGCTTGCTATGGAAAAACCGCTGAGTCGATTTTGAGTGTGAATTGATTCATTATTGGACAGTTAATTTTAGCACGGATTGATCAGAAAATCTAAACTTATCGTTTGATACCATTCCTATCTGAATATTCGAAAAATATGGAACGAAAAGATCAAGCTCTGTTGTGAATAGTACGAGCGCTCAAAAATATATAAACCTATTAAATATCATTATCGAACTAATATTATTTCATCAAGAACATATAAACATTTCTTCTTGTCCTCTTTTTAAGTCATGAACAATAATCATTCATCCAATAATTGGAAATTAAACTCGAATGAAAGGAAATATACTGATATAACGGGTGACTTTTCAACTTTTGGCAACACTGTTTTTGTTTGACAGCTCAGGCACGTTTCGAGTTTTGTGTCACTTTGTCACTATCAAGTACGAGTAAGTACCTATCTTCAGTTTCGTCTGTAATTTAACCATGAATCGTCTCATAAATGAACAACGTTAGCAAATCATTGAATTTTTAATCAAAATGCATGCTCTGTTGAGAAAGTTCATCGCGCCCTTCTTCCATTTTGATTTTATTGTCAGTTTAATCAACCCACTGAAGCTGCTATTCGGACTGTTGTGACAAAATTCCGTACCAAAATTACATTGTTGGATATTAAACCACCAACACAGTGATCACCATCAATTATCGATTCGGCGCCATTTGCAGCAATTGGGCCGCTGTTACTCAACAACGACTTGCATGACTTGTGATTTCAACATGACGATGCCACATGCCACACATCACGCGAATGAATGAACGAATGAGAGTCAAGTTCGGGGAACAGTTTATTTCACGTTTGGGACCGACGAGATCTTGCGCCTTTGGACTATTTTTGTGGGGCTATATTAAGGTACATGTCTACAGGGTGATCCCGGAGGAGACCGTCAGATCTTAGGAAAACTTTACACTAGTCAAGGCAGTATCTGAACAATGTTTGGTTTATGGTTGGGGGCCTTATTGAGAGTCTACAGGGTGATTTGTCCGATTCGACCGATTTTTCTTTCATTCATAATCATAACTTTGGTATTGCTCGATCAATATTGATGAAATGTTCAGTGTAGAACAATATGATTGTCTTCTTTCAATAATTCTAACACTCTTTCAAAAATACAGTGTGGGAATTATGATAAGTTCAGATTAAATTTGCAGTTTTGCATTTGATGAATAATCTTCAAACATTAATCTATATGGACTATACTATCGATTCAAATGAGATTTAATGCATTTTCTGAATTTCATGAGTTTTTTTTAAGAAATCTCCTACAGCTCTTCAAAATTCACCCATTGCAACAATAATCTCATAACCTCATAACTCATAACATAAAATATAACTGCACTCACTGCGCACAAAAAAAGTGTAACTTTTCGCACGCTTGTAGAAAAAATATATGACATACCTATTTTTTCCAAAGATAAATCATTATCGGTATGCTGACAAATTTCGAATTTCCGAAATGAATCTTAAAAATACTTCACAGGCGATAATTTCGAATTAATATTTTTTTCGAATGTTCAACCTGATTTTGGATTTCTCACAACAATTATCGTGGAGGGAATTTCAATTACTCAAACTCAACAATGTCAATTAATCATTCGTTAAAACATAAAGAGTGAATTGTTTGGCATGATTGAAATTTTTTAAAACTTCAGTTTTTTAATCAATAAATTTTCGTAGCATTTGTCCCCTACTCCCCTTTGTGCCCGCCTGTGAATTTTTCTACAGTAGGTTTCTTGAAAGGGCAAATGCGAATCAAAATACAAGTATAATCTGCCTACAAGATGGATGAATGAAGGCTCCTGTCTCACGTCAGAGATTTTTTAACCCTTTTTTCAAATGTTTCAAAAAAATGTGAATGGGCTATATTAGTTTGAAAGAAAAACAGAGAATGAAAAAATATGAATTTAATATCATTTGTCACCATAAATTTTCTTATGCATCTAGTCAATCTTACGTAGGTATAAAAATATACATCTGAGGGCTTATTTACAAAGAACTATAAAATTCACAAAATCTCATCTTAGTAAGGTCCACTGCGGCCAGGAGGTCCGTAATTCGTCGATGGTCTGCCACCTCCAATTGTCGAACTTCCGGTTCCGGTAGAAATACCAATTGATCCACCTCCAATGGAGCCACCTCCAATCGAGCCTCCTCCAATGATACCACCTCCAATAGAACCACCTCCGATAGAACCACCTCCGATAGAACCACCTCCAATAGAACCTCCTCCAATAGATCCACCTCCAATAATACCACCTCCAATTGAACCACCTCCAATAGCACCACCTCCAGTAGATTCCTTCTGGGTCTTGTAACGGATGAAATATACCTCTGGTTTCGAGGGCTGAGTTGGGGCTACAGTTGGGATGCTTATTTCTGGTGCTTCTTCTGGTTTCTTGACCAAGACGTATACAAGAGTCTTCTCTTCGTTTTGTTGTTGGAGAGCAATGGATGCAGCGGTTGGGGTAGGTGGTGATGGGGCCTTGATGAAGATGATCTTGTAGTGTTTGGTGGCTTGTCCAACGGAGATTGGCCTTTGTGGTCTGAATTCTTCAGGCTCTGGTGGGGCTACGTGAACGTAAATGTGCTTCTGTACGAGTACGCCTCCGCTGGCGCCTCCTCCAATGGAACCTCCACCAATGGAGCCTCCTCCAATGCTTCCTCCGCCAATGGAGCCGCCTCCACTGATGAGTCCACCTCCGAAGGAACCTCCCCCAATTGAACCACCTCCAAAGGAACCTCCTCCAATTGAACCACCTCCAATTGAACCACCTCCAATTGAACCTCCTCCGATGAAACCTCCTCCAGTGCTTCCTCCGCCGAAGCTACCTCCTCCAAAGCTTCCTCCTCCAATTGAACCTCCTCCAATTGAACCTCCTCCAATGAAACCACCTCCTGTGGATCCTCCAATGAAGCCTCCTCCAGTTCCTCCTATACTGCCTCCCGGTACACCATAACTACCACTTGGTGTTTGTGGACGTTGCGGTGCTGGGTAGTTGTATTGTGGCTTTGCCTGGGCAAGGGCCAGAAGAGTTGTGGTCATCTGGAAGATAATAGATGTGTCATAGGACTTCACAGTTCGGATATCTTATAAACAACGATTTGCGTTTTATTTTAACGAATGTCCTGAATAAAATGGTAAGTTCTGATTTTAAATGCGGACTTTAACTGGCCTGTCACACAGAACCACACGTCTAATATAAAGCCCTAGGTCAAGATTGTATTTCGTTGAATCGAGTTAGTTTATTGACGGTCTATTTGGGCTATCTCAAGAAACTCAAGGGTTTTTTTTTATAACATTCACAACTAAGTGATTGCCCCGTGTCTTGCTTAGGATATACGCGCGACGTAAAAGGCACGGTCTTTACTTTCGTGTTAGTTTAACCTCCTATTGATAGATTCGAATGTAACTTCAATGTAAACCCCATCTCCACGGAAGCCTTCTTCAAACTAACGGATATCAAGACGATATCACAAGTTTTACAGGAAAAACCATGCGATTTTAGTTGCTTTATTCATCATCATACAATTGCTTTATTGGTCATCCTAAATTGAGATACTCTTTGTGTACCTGATCCTGTGTGGACCCTTCTAGAGTTAATCAACCTTATTTAATCTTTATGAAAGCGACTTATAGGGATTACAATAATTTTTTTTATGAAGTTCCCAAGCGTTCTCTTAATTGAGTCTGGGCGTCTCATTAGAATGCATCAATTCTTTTCCGAAAAGACAGGATATTTAGCCAAGCAAGAAATGGAAATATCTGCCATAATGCTAGTAAAGAACAATAGTAGGTACTGCATTCAGAAATGGTACTTTGGAACTTATTTTCTTTTTTTAGTTGGAGCAAACAATAGAAGATGATTCGAAAGATAAAATCAATTTATTTATTATATTATTCTATAAATACGTTTTTACGACCCCGTGATAGTAAAATCGTGATAGTTTTTGCATGCTGATTCCTATTATACTATCATCGTTAATGATAATGATGATACTTTTCAATAATAAATAAAAAATGTCAAATATCACGTTAATTGTAAAAATCACTCTCGCGATTCGTGGTCGTATGATTGTGACAACAAAAAGGAAAATAATTGATTTTTGTCAGAAATGGTATCCATTCGAATTATTCGAGAAAATTTAATATACTGCAATTATTATCGCCTGATTTTCTGATTTGTCAACAGCGAGAACATGATCGAATGTCCACGAAGCATGTTGCGTGAGAGCAAATGTCATCAGTGAAAAGAAGCCTTAACTCTTAAACATTTTATCAACATACTCGATGGTTGCGAGTCGTTGGCGATTCGCAACAAACAGAGATGATTATTGATTGTTAATTAGCCGGGGTCTTGAAGTTCAAAGTTAATCAGAATGATCACTTTCACCGTCACCACGAGCTTCGATTGTGCAATTGACTTTGCACATCACATTAAGATCTGTGAGATTGATTTTCTCCTGGGGGAGGAGTTATTGGTATTTTGCAATGATTCGAACAGAAAATTTCTCCATACAGTTGCGCATCATTGAATTAGGAGAATTTTTTGCAGTATTTTTTTCGCGTAAACATCTACTTTCGAAAACGAAACCTATTGGGATTTTTATTACCCTGATGGTTAATCAGTAAAATCAGGAAGAAGTTCATTTTAAACCGACTTTCATTCATTTTATACTTAATCTTATTCTCGCTATTAGGAAATGACCCATAGCCTATAGTTACTGGTTTGATTAAAATATGTGAAACGTGATTTTGGATCAAATGCCTCAGGGTTCGAGTGACACTTTTGACTTTGTCATTGATAAATGATGTTTATCCCTATTCATGTGTATAGTCTAGGTATAAACTAATCGTATAGTGAGACTACAGAAAATCCCTCATATGAGATCAATCGAAATATTCAAAATAGAAAAGCAAAAAGCTTTCATGAAATTTTCTCATCTCAATATTCAGATAAATAAATTTTCTCATGAGTTATAGATAGAAAGATATTTCATATAAGTGAACTACAAAAAGAGGAGAATAGGAAATAGACCGACATATTGCGTCAAAAATAATGTGATGAGAGGAATAAAGAACTTCAGAAAGTTTGAATAATTCTCTCTTGGGTTATAAGAAAACTGAATATGTCCAAAATTAATTCGTTGAATAGTCCGACATATTGCGTCAAAAACAATGTGGTGAGAAAAATGAAAAAGTCCGGAACGTGCAAATAAATAAATTATCTCTCGAGTTATAAGAAACCTACATGAGTCCAAATTTAATTGTTCCTTATCTGTAGATATAATCAGGTTGAATAAAAGAATAGGGAATAGTCTGACATATTGCGTCAAAAACAATGTGATGAGAAAAATAAAAAGAGTTAAGAAAGATTCATTGTCATAGATTTTTTGAATAGATGAACAGAGATAAATTAAAAATATGAAGATCTAACGATTCCTTTGCCAACAGGAAGTATTCTCATATAATATTATGTAAGTACCGCAACTTATGCATTTAAATGCAACTGTGAAAGTGGTGTTCGTCAAAAACACCACATGGCGAAGACATAATTGAAAATATGTAATATTTTGAACCATCAACACCTCGATTACTCTCGACTACTTCCCAGTGAGCAAAAAATGTGCGTTGAAGATCATTCATCAAAATTACACGTCTAATGATGATAATAATTGTTATTAAGTTTAATTGGTGTGTGACTTTTCCGCTTCTTTGAATATCGACTCGTTGAAACATTTTGAGTTTTAGAATGCGATTTGAATACGATTTTCATTATTTTGTTTGGCACATTTTCTTAAAAATTGGGCGTTAAACATACGATTCGTTGTTTTAAACACAAACTGAATTCCAACAAAGTCGTAACTGTAGCAGCAAATTTTGTTTGAAAATGTTTTCAACTTTTATTCTTCTGGTTATGCGATATGGAGAAAATTCTGTATGTAGCTTGAATACGGCGATCACCATCCAAATCAAATTTCTTCTCGATCGAAACTGTATTTTTGAAATTATAAGATCAACGAAATTTATTGATTCTAGCCTAACATTTCAATTTCTAGGTTCTTCTGCCAGAGTATTTACGGACGGACAGAATTGAATGTGAGCAAGGATTCGTCATCAGTAAGTCGAACTTAATCTTTTGAGGTCATTTCCGGCTCAAACGAATCCTGAAAAATTGATTCCTCTTCACTGATCCCAAATTACAAATAAATAATTAGTTTGCAATGACGTTTTATTTTTAAGCCTGAGGAAGACAAAATAAACTGAAAGATTTAGGTTCGACGAACCTCACTAATTTTTCAGAAATAATGAATTTTGCTTTTTAATGAAAATATGAAATACTGGGTGGGCCATTTTGAGTAAGCCCTAAATTACAGTTCGAATATATCGTCGATGCGTTGTCTCATTTTGAACACACAATGCTAAAATTCACGATAAATCGGAATATCTCAGAAACAACAAACTTCAAACACATGAAATGCCAAATAAACTAACTCTTTATTTTACCATGCTTATTACTAAATCTGCAAAAAGCTACAGGGTGTTCAATAAGTGAAAAAATTCGTTTGGTTCATACCACTGTATATTTCAAAACAATTTCAAAATGAAGCCTGAAACATTTCGCGTTGAATAATAATCCGAAAATTTTACTGCTTAAGCATAATATCCATGTCACTGATGAAACACCCTGTATAGTGGAAACGTAATGTAATGCTGTTAAATCTTGGTCAAGTTTTGGAGCTATATTCTCTAGGAAAGGGAGCGAAATCATTTTATATAAAATGTCTTTGATTTTAGAATCTTGGTAAAATTTATATGGCAATGAAGAATGCTTAGTCGAATTTAATTATGCCCGCCCGGCTATGCGTCGAAATGATAACTTTCGAAATGAAATATCTTGTGTTTTGAAATTTTCAGTGTTTAGCTTAGATCTGAATGTTAAGATCAATGATTTGAAAAATACCGATCCAATCGAATTGAAACTTCAATAATTGTGAAATCCAATACGCAGCATTATGCCAAATTTTGTAAGGATCCTTCAGAAAATGAAAAAACATTTTTTTATCTGGAAGCCACTAGCGTTCAGCCAGTTCCGTACCTGGATGGGTGACCGCTCTGGCTACGAATTGGAACAAGCGCGAAAAAACTCCTAAACATCTTTAATAAATTCAGTTCGGATTCGATTCTTTTAGGAGAAGAAAAGAAGGATTGAAAATGAAAAAAGTGATTCGAAAAGAATTATTTGCCATGAAAATAACTCCAGATGATTAACTGAGTTATTTCACAGCGTAAAATTAGATAGAAATAAGATAAATGCAGGATGTACAGAAACGCTTATGATTTAAGTGATCCAATTTGGGTAATAAAGAAAAAAAATTAATTCCCTATAGGGGGGCAGAGGGAAGAATATCCCTTTCGAATTTATCGATAAACTGCCAATTTGAATAGAAGACTAAAGAGAATATGAAAAACTGGTCAACGCAAAAACTACCGCACAAATTTCCGCGAATTAAAATCACACTAATCCTCTCGCCACAGTTGTATTCACTTTAATCGACCGACTTAAAATAGGAGAACTTGAAGAAGGAGTTTGTACTCACCACCACGAGGTACTTCATGTTGGTAAGACAATTGGAGAGTGTATGAAGAGACGATGCTGATAAACTTCTTTTATAGCAGGGACTTCTTCTTCGGCTATGTAATCAGTTCCCCCAAATAAAAGACATCTTCCTAGATATGTATGAACGTTTGTATATTTAACATTTAAGAGAAATTCGGGTCACAACCTCTCACCGTCATTGTACATAAATTCGTGTACTCGTGTGTCTCGGCTTTGATTTAGCCCCCAGGGTTTGTTGTTATCACCCAATCGGTAATGAAAAATTATTTGGTGGAACATTGGGATTGTCACATCGGTTGACGTCGAGTTTTCCATGAGCAGATTGTGTTCGTTTCAAATTAAAGTAGCAATTTTCCTTTAAGTCCTTTGAAACCCATAAATAAATATTTTAGTTTTATCTACCTGTTCTTAAGCCCAGACTGTCGAATTTTCATGTTCTCCTGTATCTATTTGGAGTTAAAGCAATTCGTGCATCAAGATGATATCAATTCATCCGCAGCAAACTACTGTGTGTTTCATCTGGGCCTTTTCCCTCAACTCTTGTTTTATTCAATCAGGAGAAGAAGTTTTATACATATTTATTGAATTATTGAATATTATAAGGAGTAGTGAAATAAAATATTTTCAATTGTAGAGGGTTTGTCGCTTCATTGCAATGGCGAATACAGCAGGGGGACATGGAGGCCCCTCCCTTGGACCTCGAAATTGATAACAATCTCAATAGTAGTTCAATCGATCCCTAATATTTTCAACAAAAAAATTTCATTCTAAGTCTTCAACTCCTACAATGTTGGTAGAAAATTTGAAAATTTCTATCAATTTATGACCCCCTCTGAAAAAATTCATGCACTCCCCCCTAAAAAACTGTTTGAATCCGCTAGTGCTTCGTTGGAATCCCACCCGACTCCCTATAAAGGGTGACTCTTTAACTTGTAGATTTTTTTGACTGTCGATTCTTCTCATCAAACGAAACACTTTTTTTCCATTTCATTCTACAAAACTCGCCTTCGTTTGAATGATACAAATACAAAACACTTTTCTGTCCAAATCTACGGAACCGATATTTCAGATGAACTGAATTTCTGTGAAATGTTAATCCGTTCAGGTTCTTCAATCCACACCTATTCAATATTTTTTGTAGCATCAAAGTTGCGCCCTAGCCGACTCATAAATCCACGGAAAAATAGAACTGGGAAATTCATATGATTGATCATTGCTTCAATACTATGGCATTCCCATCAAATATTAGTCAAAACATTTCTCCAATGAATCCACAATTTCAGCTCGTCCTTTAAAATGTCAGTGCTATTCTAATTCTATTTGGGAACAGTATTTTGATAAATACTGAACTGAAACTTCGAGCGTTTTGATATTGCGATAACAGAGGCCCTACAAGATACCTGGTCGTACTTATCTTTCATGTAAGGCCAGGTTAGAGCCATCTTTAAGACAGATGTGGCGCGTGTTCGGGAATAACATTCAAAAATTGGCAACCTTTGAACCTTATCGTGTAACATAATTAGATCTATGGTGTATTCTAAATCTGTTAAAGAAAGAAATGGAAATTGCATTGTTATTGTTCTGGATTTAAAAAAAAATTAATGATGAATTAATGAAAAGCGTTTGCAAAAAGATATTTATTGGTTATCAAGGAAAATATGAATAAATGATTAATGTTAACAAACCTAGCTGGCGAAAAATCAGAGAAAGGATGCGTGTCGGAGGAAGAAATATGGCTATTTAATTTGATTGAAGACATAATCGAACATAACTAAGTGTAGAAGGGTTAGTATTAAAGTATTTTCTAAATGTATTCAGTCAGTTCCACATGAGAAATGACAAATTTGTTGTCATTTCAGGAACGCAGTCGCCCAGTTTTTTTTTTCGAAAAATGACTGCATCTTCTTCACAGAGGATTTTGAAAAATGGGAAATATCAAGAAGATTTTTTTTTTCAAGAACATACAGTTCATTGGTATCTTAGATATTGACTTCTGAACCTATTGCATTCTGAATCGTTTCCCCCTCTTCAGTTGTTTTCGAGATATTTGATTTATTAACTGATTTGGTATCAACAACGGTACTTCTGATGATGAAAGCTTATTATATAGAAAAGATTGTCCGATATTTCAGTTTAGTTTTCGACCATTCGACCATTTCGAATGCCAATATCTTTCTCATTCCAAATGGACAACAATAAAATTTTCACTCCACTAGATGCAAAATACTCTCTCCCGATTTAGGTGAATTAAATATTCACGTGGATATTACCGAAAAAATTTCATTCGGAAGAATAGAATATGGAGAATGAGTCTTCAGACCTTAAGAATCTATAAAAACGCAAACAAATGAAAGTTTAAGAATTCTAGAAAATAATAATTGAAATGATCATTAATGTACAAAATCGTTACAATGTGATATCCAATGAATAATATGAATATTGAATAATACATATTTGCATAATCATTACACAATAAGGCTGAAAGTCATCAAATATCATCAGGGTTCATTGGAAAATGTATGTTTGAATAGTCCTCCAACAACTGAACTATGATGATCTGAAAATACTATAAAAGGAAATTTCAAAAATTTCAACCGGCTTACTCGTAATCTTTCTATAATCAATCTCCGCCAACAAGTGGATATTCTACAAAACTCTATTCGCCCAATGCAAATGATTATGCCGTCATGTGAATAATTGTTCAAACAATCATATTTGCACCATCTAATGAGGTATAAGGTGAAGATTGTTTCTCTAGCACGTATTTGAAAGTTGGAATAATCGAGGTATAGAGCGCATCTTCTCGAATACAAAGATTTATTGTGAATGGAGTTGTTGATTTGGATTGCCCAATTTCTTATGTGCGGGATCCATTAAGGAGTTTTATGGTCTCCGTGAATAGTTCCCATAATTCGATTTTCAAATAATAGCGTCCGAAGATGTGGATTTAGTAGCTTATATTCGCGAAATGTAATTGACGTTCTGTGTATCTGTTAATTGATATTATTCAGGGTGATTTCATATGAACTGTACTTAATGTAATACGATTTTTTCACACCCTATTACATATCTATCGGTTTGAATTGGCATCATTGATTTCGACTGCGATATTGAAATGCTTTGGATAATAGGTATTCCGGGATAGATGTTATTTTCTAATTTTTGGGGCGCATATATAATTTTTAATTAACAAATGTCTAGCCCAAATTTCATATTTTGCCTATTTTTTCCTTAACACAGCGTGAAAAATATGGTTACCTGAGTGCCCAATTTAAAAAAAAACCATGCATGTTTCATTGAGATTCCAAATTGGTATAACTAATTGTATTTGCAGCATTTAATGCAAAATAAATTCTTATTAAAATGAGTCGAAAGCTTTTCAAAAGTGCTAAAACACACACGTACAGGTGACTTACGCAACCTTGTTTCCTAGTTAGGTTAGTATTCAGTTGACTTCTTTCATAGTGATGAGAATTTCGAAAAAATTGGTGATTGATCGTGAGGTTCAAAAAAATATTCTGAATAAAACACATGAAATTCGATAAGTGGCTGAAGCATCATCATAGACGGGAAAAAAAGCTATCATTAATTTTTTAAAGATAATTCAGGCCTCTGCTGACGTATTTTCAACCTTCACTCTCTCATCACTCGTAAGAGATTGAGACGGAAATCTAGCCAGTTACAAGAGCAATTATCCATTTGTGCTTCCACCAAAGCTGTAGATTTTAATTACTTTCATTGTTTTCTCTCGTTTTCTTTCATTATTTAATCTCTCAATCGAAATGAAAAGTACCTACTTCAGCTTGAAATTCATTTACTCATTTGTGCTTGTATGTCAAAAATGAGTATTCAATTCAGTACCGCTATTTCAATTTTGTGTTACTAATGACGTTTTCATCATGATATCGCGTATGGAAAGTGAAATTTGGATTTATTTCTGAATATTATTAGCAAAATAAGTTGGAAAAATGGTTCGTAAGTGTCTTGTTTGTAGTAAATTGGACTTGATCCTGATTTGAATGTTCACAGGTAAGTTCTTCTCTTCTTCTTAGTAACAGTGGCGTAGATTCTTTTTTTTTCTAGAATTTCACTTTTCAGATTTCCTTCTGATTTTGAGAGCGGGAACATCAATTCTGTATTCAGCTGACTCTGTTTACCTAACTCAGAATCTGTTTCAAGGTTCGAAAACATTGTATGAATTCGTCAAAAAGAGTTAATTCATTTTTAATTTCATTTCCATTCTTCAATATCGATAACACCACGCCACTGGACCTTTCAAAGTTAGATTCTGCAATGTTGCCACGGCAGTATCTAATGATATTATGCTGTCCTTTATGCTATCTTCGTTCCACTCATTGAAAACTGACTAGAATCTATGAATGGGATGCTGTGTCTCCTCTTTCTATGTTCTGATGAACATAAAATATATTTTTCTGTACCGTTACAAAGTCCTCTACCGGAAGGTATCATATTATCCATTAATTGAGCTATACCCTGTATATTCTGATGGAAATATCGAGATCAAACCATTCAATTTGATCAGAACTTGAGTTAATTCGAAGTTTTCTGTCTTGGTATATTCCAACAACTTCCTTCTGGGTTTTATGGAGGTTCCTGATCGAGATGACCTCTTCAATATCATTATCATGAATTTTCCAGAATTTATAAACATTACACAAGTGCCAAAACCCCAATCTCCACCTGTCACAACCTTATTCCAAAACGCATGACACAATACCAACACGTATTCTCCGAAAAACCACACCATTGCACCTATTAAAGAGTCCAACCATAAAATTATCCCCTCTGATCCACCTGTTATGTCGCTTAATATCATGCTCCCAGCTTCATTATCTGCGAGACAAACTGACCCGCGGGCTGTTAGACATCGCCGAAGTGAAATTGGATAAATACATCGCGCTTTGTAATTCATAATTTAAGTGTTCACGTACCGCAAGAGACGATCCCAAAGAATACCGAGCTCATACGCCTCATACATCTGATACCATATAAGTAACCTGGATAGAGATCTACGATTAATGACTCACTCATTTTCATATTTTCTGGCTGAGTAGAAAGTTGAATTTCGGCAGGGATCGAATTTTAAGATTCTTGCTATTTTTTTGTTGCCGACACCGATTTCACCGGCTCCTTGAATGTCATCTCCCAGGAAATCACCTATTTAACGGCATGTTTTATGTGCTCGAGAATGAGGAATGCTGGGAAGGATTTCTGGTATTCGAATTCTTCGTATTAGTGAGTCTTCTCGTTATATCATTTTTTCACGCTCACAAAGGGGGTGCGTCCCCTGGAATAAGTATTCAGGGTGGTACTAACGATTATATAACGTATGAAACTTCTGTTGGGACACAAATGCCACTCGAGAAAGTCGTTTTTGAGAATATCCAAATCTGCAGTTAGGTTCTTGAAAAACAGAATTTTCGATCTAATTATTCATAATATGATCATGATAATGAAATAATGTAACGCTTTCCAAGATTTATCAGTAGTCAGTACCTACTTGATTTCACTTCATCCATGTTGAATGGATCTTCAGATTTTCATTTTGAACATTCGACCTTATTAGAAACATCAATTAGGTGGATTTCAATCAATTTAGGGTTAATTTTGTAGACAGACATCAATAATTGAGGAGTAGCTTCACCCAGTTTCCTCAAAACATCGCATCAACTACTACTCGAATGTGCATTTAAGCATTTTTGATATTGTTGCTTATCTACATGGAAGAATAAATTTATAATTTTTGAAAGGCTTTTTCTTCCCGACATATGGACTTATTAAATTGTCGAAATACAAGACGCTCTCTATAGAATTATTCCGAAAATAATAGTCGGCTATTTGTCATAGTCTTGTGATATTACCTCCGATAATACTCATGAAAATGAGAATCAAATTTTTTTGGAAAATTCAGTTCGCTACAATTCGTCTCATTACAAAGGTAGAAGGTAGGTACCTACAGAATTAGAATTTATGATAAAACCATTCATTCGACATTTTGCGGACACTCATGTTAAGGAATATAAAAATTTGAAACTTTATGACCTGATCAGATATAAAAAAAGCATTTCATACGGTTGACACTTAAATTTCCGCCCTATACCAGTTGAAAATTGGAGCAAGCATCAACAATTGTGAGAAACCATAAATTGGAGCTTTTCTGTTATAAGATATTCCCAATCACGTGAAGCACTCAATAAATTTTTTCTTTGGTGGAAGTGAGTCATGACCAGTGGCGGCTCGTCAGGGACGGCAGGGTCGGCAATGCCGACCCTATATATTTTATGTCCAGCCAAAATTTAAATTACTCTTTCTTCTGTTGAATTACCAAATTTATTGTAATTATTGTATTTCCAAGACCTGTGTAAATAAAATTCTATAAATCATATTTGTATACCACTGATATATTTCAACTTCTTGGAAATACGCTCTTCCAATCTCAACGCCGCGCCGTTTCCGTCTACTCAAATCAGTCCGAGACTCCGAGAATTGAAATATGTACGGGAAGACGAGAGCGCATCGAACGCTTTCTAGCGACCAAGTACGGCATGCCGGTCCTGACTCGACGTTTCAATGAAATGCGAATACGAATGAGGCGAAATAATTTTAACTCGACTGTTTTCTGTTGGAATTTTATTCAGATAATGATAAATATTATATTCGCCTCCTAGTTAATGCTTTTTCAAAATCGAAAATGCGATGTTTTCGTTGTTCGTTCCACCTCACAAATTTTAAGAGATAAATGTTGCTTAAAACGAATTTTTGTCGTATTTCGTACTTTTATAGACGAGGATATCGAATATGATAGTACTTATATGAATTTCCTCCCATTTCCACTATTTCCCGAAATTTTTAGCCGAGAAACAAAATGCAGAACAGTAGCCGCTAAACTCTTATAGCAGGCTCAACACATCTCAGGGTCGGCAAATGGGATTATGCCGTACCTAGAATGCCTCGACTCGTAGGACACGAGGAACGATCGGATCGGGGATTGTTTTCGTTTGTATTGCGGGATGCGGCTACAGGACTACAGGAGCCTTCAGTGTTCGTTTGTTTGGCTCTCAACGGGGTGAGTGGTTGGATCGTTTCTTCCAGGAAATTAATTATTTTACGCGAACTCAAAAAATTCCTATTCTGTTAGAGATGTGCATAAATCATGTATTTGACAAAAAATGGAGTAAAATGAATGGTGATTATAATGCAGAAAAAAAAATAATATGCAAGGCATTTGAAAAAATGAAGAAAAATCGATTTGAAATTCGTCATGTTGATAGTCTTTTTATGGACTCTATATGCTGGAGATGCTTTATTATAGCTGGGTAGGATACTTTGAAGTCTTGTCTTTCAATCCATATAAAACTGTTATTGGTATATGCAAGAGTTCGTGAAATATAATTGGATAACATAGCCTCTACAAGTATCATTTTTTGTCAAAATGGCCAATATTTCGAAAACTATCGAATAAAAATATGTGAAAAGTATACGAAAGCATGCAGGAAGTTTCAGAGAATTGAAAAACACTATTGAATATAGGGTGTCCCATTTGAAAAAACAAAGTCACCCGCTATTCCTCTTTTGTGGGCCACCCGATATATTCGAAAATATTTTTAGGATGTGCTCTTCTTGGAGTATATCAAGTCTGCATCAAAAAATTTTGACAAACTCAGTCCGTTACGCGTATATCGTCCATTGCGGCACTAGTGGGACACCCTGTATATCTGCCGACCCAAGATAAAAGTTTACGAGCCGCCACTGGTCATGACCAATGGCTGAAATTACTTAGAAATAATTATTGCAACCTTCAGAAGGACTTTTATCATTCTCACTACGTGCAGTACGTGCTTAAGAATTATATTTCAGTTATCACTCTGTGAGTGACTATTCTGAAATGGCATCTTGCTAGCGTCATCCGGAAGTCTGAGAAAGTTTCTAGGAGCTACCAAAATTTATTAAGAAACGTTTCATTCGATATTCCTATCATTAAACCTGACACTTACACAGTGGAATAACAAGAAATATAATAGGCTTCGCAGTATCCATTGTCTGGAAGTTGTTAATGTGAGCGACTGATTGACTATTATTCCGTCTGAAAGGTTGAGGCTTTGTGTTTGAAAAGAAAGACTAGATGATCATTGATCAATTTCGCTATATGAAGAGTAATTTTTGAGCAAGCTCGAATTCCGTAAATGTTGAACTGAATGTCGAAATAAGAATTGGCTTCTGGCTTGTATGTGTTAATTATTGATTTTCGTAACTAATGTTACAATGGAAAAAAAATTGTATCTGGCGAAAGATCAAATTTTTCGGGTTTTTAATTTTTTTTTTTCGAAGCATTTCAATATAGATTTAAAATATTTCTGTAAAATGGAATATGGTTGTCAGAAAAGGCGAAAACAAAGCACTTCATGAGAAATATATCTACTGTAAGGTAACATATCCGGGTGACATTACCCTGTCACTTTAATCTATTCTAACGAAATTTGGATTGAGAAATTTATAACTCCAATTGACACCACACGGATCACACGTATTATAAAAGATTTTCTCACCTTGCCTGAAGTAACAGCTTCTGGTCCCACAAATTTCAAAGACCAAAGAGAATAATTATTGCTGTAGATAATTAAATGTTTCGAACTTATGACAATATGCTCATTGTGATTTTGTTCTCCGAGAATGTTTTGTATGTGGAGGTATAAAATATGGTTCATTTTTTATTCAGCAAGACTTGAACAGTGAATAAAACACAAATTTCAAGACAAACATTCCTCAACTGAGGTAGATACGGAAAATGTCATGAAACAATTACGTTGAAAATTACTTAGGTAGGTACCTACTCATTAAAGTAAAAATCTGAAATTTTCTCATATTTTCTGCTTGAAAAATGGTCCAATATCTCAGAGTGGAGAATCCTCAGAATTATTCTCATAATCATATGTCCACTGGTTCGGACATCATACAAAATACAGTGGGTGCCATAAGTCATGATAAGTGGATTATACGTAATATAGCCGAGAGACATCACCTTGTTCCGAAATCTATTTAATTATCAACGAAAGGATCAAGAAATAAATAACTCCAGAAGATCATTGCTCTCAACTTTATTCATATCTGACAAAAAAAAGGATGGATCACACGTCCCATTATAATTTAATGAGTTTCCATGTTGACGTAAGACATACTTTTCGGTAAGATTGAGTAATAAGCGAAAATCAAGATTCATTCACATAGGCGCTACAATACTTATCCCACTCCCACCTCAACTCAAGGCTGGATTAAGCATAATGAAGAGGACACGCCAAATTTTCTCATATTTCCTTTTATTCAGTGGAAATATTCAAGATTTACTGAGAAGAACAACCCATCAAAATTGCGAATATTCAAGAACATTCGTCATTAAATTCCTCATGACTCCCATTGAAGAAACTTAATGATGATGGAGTCAATACGAAAACGCAGATCTAAAATCAACCCAATCAAATATGCATAGGTTAGGAATGATTTTCAGTATCAATAAACATGAATTTTAATTAGAAGAAAAGATTTTAGCGGCATGCAGACAATTTTTTGAAATTTCCTTCTAATTGAATTCACAGACGATAAAATCATTCATTATATATGAATTTCAATTTTCACTCAGCGTTATTTTTCGTATCAAAATTATATTCGCAATTCAAAACTCTTGGCTGGGTGTAGCTTCTGAATATTTTAGAATTATTGGAGTTATATTTATGAACATACATGATTTGATCACTTATTCATAGTATTCTTCATTTCAGGAAAACCTTATCCTTTGGATATTTCTTTTTGATAAGCTGAGTTAGTTCACTCAATATAATATTCAAAAATTAGACCTATAGTTTTGAAAGTAATTACGTTTGCTGCTGCGTTAATATTCGTTTTTGAGAAATTGCTGTTTAGTTTATCCTCCGAACTAAGGTTTTCCTGTTGTGTCATATTTTATTGGTCAAATCATGTATGACGCCTAGTTGTCAAATGTCAAGCATAATTGGTATGGTATACATTCCAGCATGTTATCATTGCTATTGCTTGTCTTCTTCCTGCCCATTTTCCATCTGCAATCCTTTGCGTAGCAGTTCTTCGAATCGATGAATATCCAAATTGGCATCGCGCTCACTGATCTTCTTCAGGGCGCTGTTGACTATGCAGAGATCCCCACGTAGTTCAGAAACAACTGCCTCGATTTTCTGTTCGTTGCTGAGTACTTCGACGCTTTGGGTGTAAGGGTTGTAACGGACACCGAAGGGACGATGAATTTGCTCGGCGAAAGACCTGCGGAATTTTCATGTTATTGAATATCCCTGAGGTTATACGCGCTTTTTCTAGATTAGAGATACAAACAATATCAAAAAATTGAATAAAAAAAGGAGAGGAAAGTCACCAAATATGAAATAGTATCCTAATATGGAATACCTTCATTTCTCCAAGACTATAAGTAATAAACGCAACACTCGACCATCTTCTGTTTCATTCGGTCTACTAACTATCGCACTCAAACCATCGAGTCAGTTGCGCGAACGCTTAACGCGTAGCAAGCGTGTTTTGTTTAAAGGTGTGTAATAAATGAGTATTACCAGCTGTTATGTTTGTATACATAAGTGTTATACTATTTAGTATATCGGTATTATGTTTATTTCAGCATTTTTTGATCTTATGTCATTAAAATATTGTAACTTGAAAAAATAGGAGTTTGAACTAGTATAAAAATCCAAATATGGACAGTCGTCGGTGTCTAATTATGGAATATGCTTGATGTATGGGCTCTGGGCACATTATGATTGGGCTGGTCCAGAGTTTGATACTTGGATCTGTGACTCTTGCAAGTAATTATGAAACTTCTTTCATTTATCACAAATATCACAATATGTTATATTCATTTAATTGATCTCGAAGATATTAATGTCTATTTTTGTTATTGTTATGTTGATTTATGCTTATATACCATATATGGGTACCTATTCCATATTTGGTTACTCATTTGTGATTTTGTTTTCTGTGTTCGATTTTAATGTGATAACTAATATATTCGATTAAAGGCTGTTAATTAGTACATATAAATGTATGACCGATTAGTAAAAACATTAAACTGATTTAATTAATATGAAGTTTTTTTTATGTCCCAAAAAATGCTATTCCATATTTGGTGACTTTCCTCTATCATAACCATTGGACCGGAAACGTTTCGTTTTCGAGATACAGTCCCCAGACTTAAAAGATTAGATTTCTTCTTATACTAAGTGAACATTTATGACAATTTTCATTTTCGTGAGGGTTTCAAGATAATCCTTTTTTTTTTCGTAATAGGTAGAGGACAGGTACGACAAAACTTCAAGGGCTCAGTATCAACACAAATATTTTTTATTAATTTTCGAACTAACAGTGGCTCACCATGAAAAGGGTAACAGGGGATGATGATACCTCAAAATGACGGTATTACCAGATGAAACAACGAGATAATAAACTATCGGGTGTTTTTTTTTAGAGTGTTAGAACTAAAAATTTCAATGAAACACATTTGAATCAAGATTAAAGCCAATTTTTTCTGAAAGATAATTTTATGTCATTTATGTTTTGAAAATAATTTTCGGCATATGTCCACCACAACTAGCTCTGAGGAACCGCATTTGACTAGACCAATTTTGGATCACTTTTTCGAGTAAGTCAGGCCTTATTTCAGTATTAACAAGAGTTATGTTGGCTTCCAAAGCGTCTATTGTTCCTGGCTTATCAGCATAAACCAATGACCTGACATAACCCCAAAAAAATGAATCCATTGGATTGGAGGCCATTTCTCGAAATAATGTTTTCGCCAAATCTTTCTTTCAATAAATCAGTTGTTACGGTAGCAGCATGAGGTGTAGCACTATCTTGTTGGAACTGAAACACTTCTGGGTGGATATCCATTCGAATTTTGAAACAAATAATCATTGATCATCGATCTGTTACGAGCACCATTCACTGTAAAATTAGCTCCAGAGCTAGTCGTGGTGGACATATGCCAGAAATTATTTTCAAAACATAAATGCCATAAAATTATCATATATAATACCACTAGAGATGAAATTTTGCCGGCAAAATTTCTCGATTATAAAATAAAAGTTTGTTGCTTTTCGAAAATTTCGCGAATGACATTTGTATCAAAATCACGAGCCGTCAGGCGAGTGATTTAGGAAAAATGTCATGACGCCTGAAAGCGCGTGATTTTGATACAAATGTCATTCGCGAAATTTCCGAAAAGCAACAAACTTGAATATTACAAGAGAGAAATTTTACCTGCTCAAATTTCATCTCGAGTGGTATTCGACATGACTATTTCACGAGAAAATATGGTAATATGGTCACATTCGGCACGTATTGCAGTCTTTGACAAATAAGTATTCATCATAGACTAACTGAACGTTGTTTGTTTTTTCTATGGAACTCATTTTCGAAGCTATCTATGAATTTGAGAAACGTCAAAAATTTTGTCGCTGGAAAACCAACTTGTTGGTTTTGCCTGTTTCCATGTTTTATCGATGAGAAACGAGTGTTGCTAAGGAAACTTCCTCGCTTAAAATGGAATGAGTGGAATAGTCCCTTGAAAACCAACTTGTTGGTTTTGCCGATCTGAATGTTTTATCGATGAGAAACGAGTGCTGCTAAGGAAACTTCTTCACTAAAAATGGAATGAGTGAAATAGTCTTTCAAATAAGGAAAAATTGGCTTCAATCTCAATTTTAATGGGTTTTATTTCAAAGTTCTATCACTTGAAAAAACACCCGATAGTACCGATACCTGTTATCAAAACCCCACGAACTTATTTATACTCCATAGTTCTTTTGTTAGAACGCAACGTCATCTCTGTGACTGTGAACCTAATGCCAGGAGACTTTTATGCAATTAAATCTCAATAGATTCAATTAATAAATATAGGAAAGTATTTATTCACATGTGTACTCTCTTAATAGATTGTGTTTCATAGGAAGAATTAATGATTCATGTGCCTCAATCATTGAGTTTCTCACATTCACATTTCTTATGATTCCATTGCACCGCCTTTCCAGAGCGAAATCTAAAATTCCTCATCTTTTTTCGGATTCAAATGATGTGAAACACCGTAAATTCGTCTTCAAGACTCCTACTTTGACTGACATAACGCAAATATCAAAGCTATAATTCATGTTTCACTCTCTGTTTAATGGACATAAAACAGGCCACTTTACAATCTAATTGAAATAATCATCGAGAAGTGAAATATAACTCCAATGATCTCAAATCCTCTCATACCCCAAGATGAGAATATGTGGGTTCACCAAGAACTACGAGTGCCAGATTTCAAAGGTTAAGGCGAGTAGGATTTCAATACTCAACGGTAATTCTACTAACGACAATTAGGTAATCTTCTAGATTCACACATTTATGTAAACCGTGCATTATTTCAAACAATGAATCCACTTGGTGAGAATTATGAAAGAAAGGTCAGAGATTTTTCTGCATTAGACGGGATTTGGTTACTTTAATTTTTTTGCTGAGGATATGAGGTTACATATTCAGAAGATTAAAACTGAATTGGACATTCTGCTTTTAGGAATTGAATCGAATTTTATTGCAAAATGTCATAAAATTATCTTTCGAAAAAAAATGGCTTCAATTTTCATTTTAATGTGTTTTATTTTAATTTCAAGTTCTATCACTCTGAAAAATACTCCCGATATTTTCGAGTAAGTATGTAATTTAAATATCCTTCAAATAATAAATAAATATTATTTCACATCCCTTTTTTCAAAATTTATCACAGGTTGCCTTTTGTTCAGGCGATGTCAACAGCATCAAGATATATGTTCCTTTTCCAAAAAAAATGTAGGTGATTTTGCATTTTTCGTGGGAGAAATATTGCCAGCCAATGAGTTCCATGACGATGGTAAGTACCATTCATCGAATAAGAAGCAAGAAAAAATTTAATACCCAAAAATAATGGTAACTAAATTTATCATTGATAAGTGAAATTTTTTTCGATACAACACGTTCGTCCATGTAACAGTTAATCGTTTATAATGGCCAATGGGTTTCCAATTTTCGGCAATCAAAGGACTCTAAATGGGCGTAATTGTTGATTCGAAAGATCCACCGCGTTTAGATTTTTTCGCAATCGTCTTCACTTTCACCGTGAAATTCCCATTAGATGCTGCCTCATGTTTGTCGTTGGAATTATCTCTCGATGAATCTGGCTGAAGGCGGGAACACGGTTTTATCCAAGTGTTTCTATTATTTCTGAGTTGATTGAAGGAGGTTCAGCTCATTGATTTTTCATGAAGTGTTGTGAAAGCAACACTCAACCTTGATTGCCGCCTGAAAGAATGCTTATCTGGGGTGTGGAATAGGTAGTCATGAATAAAAATACAGGGGAAGTTGGTGGAGATGGAAAATGGACGTTTTTCACCGTTTGGGCTACAGTTTCCCTATACTCTTATGAATAATACCGAAACCGTAATCAATTCTCTGCGAGTTGATGTGGGAGTTCTCATTTGCGATACAAGTGTTCTCATGTAAAATGTACCTGTGTGTGTATTATAGGGAAAGCTATTTTTTACAATTCTTGAAATGGTTCATTCATAATAGTGAACTCGTGAACATCGTTCATCCATTATCTAATTATGTTTGGTAATTAAACTGGATGTAACTGCATCGCAAACACAGTTGGTAAAAAGAAAAGTACAAATTATACTGATCTTCAGCATGCAGCCTCAGGCAGTGTTACTCGGGATACTTTTCAACTTTGAAGATAAACAAAGCTTTTCCTTATTTATGAAGCCAGCTTTTTTCTGTGTCTTAGGCGGCAATTAGAAGACGTTACATTCCACTATAAGGTCTGTTGTGCCCACAGCTGAGCTGAGCCAGTGGGGAAGCGTATCTTACTCTCACTGACATCCAAATAATTCTTGGTTCTCACATTTCCAAAAACCGAAGGTACTTTTTTGAATGATTCCCCCAGAGTGCATCTCTTTCAGATTCTCTCTGAGCTCTAGGCATTACCCTAATACCCTATACCACAGAAAAGTTCTGGGCCAGTAAGTGACGTTTGTGCTCCCATTCTGGCTAGTGTGTTGACATCATATATTAATCTAATAATTCCCATTTATGGGGAATGAATGAATCAAAACTGAAGCTGGACTCTGGTAACAATCCAGATCTGCGCTTGTGCGGCAATATTGAGAATAAAAAAAATTTTTTTATCTCTCTCTGACACGTCGTATTATGTCGTGAAACGTATGTCATTCTCAACTTCATGTGAATAGTTTCGATCGTAACCTCACAATTCAATGTGAAATGTTTCAATCGCTTCATTCCGTTTTCTTCAAGTCCTCAATATCATTGTTAACTCCTATTCATATTCTAAAATTGAACTGAAAGTATTTAGGGGAGGACGGGGAAATTCTGCGCATTGATATTCTGCAACTCAGTTCAGTTGTGTGTACATAGCCACATAGGAAGGTTTTGTGAGCATTTTCCCTTAGGTGCGTGGAATTCTCCCTTTCTCCTCTAAATGACATATTTTCATTCTGGATATCTTTTTTCTCGTAGTCTTTCAGAATGAACATAACCTCTAAATTTCTCGCAATTTTTGAATTTCCAGTTGACGCAAGCGTACAACTCAAGCCTTACCGAAGATTTGGCTTCACTTTGTGAGATTGAATTCTCCTCATAAGTCTATCATTTATTTCCAAACTCAAATGAGTTCCTTTGTGAAAACACCACTCGTCCTACGGACTCGTGATGTTTCCAAGCAACTCATTTTCGTTTGAGAAAGAATCGATAGATAGACTTATCACGGAAATTCAATCTCTTGTGATATTACTACTGATAATTTGTCAATCCTTACTGAACAAAAATGTCAAATCAAAATGGATTCTACCTTCTGTCAAATCACAGTTATCTCTATCGGAAATTCTATCACTCTAAAAAAACGCCCGATATATAGTAAGTCAAAATTCACTTTTTTCCAGCTGGATTGAAGATATACAGATGAGTTTAACAGCCAAATGGAATAAATTCGATAACGAATAAATGAAGGCGTGTTGGGAAAAACGCTCGAACACGTCGATTTGTAATTTTAAATGCGCATATTTTCCAAGAAAATAATATTATCTAGGGTGTTCCATGTGACCGTGGCCAATACCAACTTTCTTATTTCAAATGCAACCCCCTGTATGTTATTTATTTTTTGGATTCTTCAGAAAATTCTAGACATAATTCATGTACAATGTCCTATACCTATCTTTAACTATTCCGGAAGTATTGAATGTTTTCAGATTTATTGCAAAAATCAACGTTTCAAATAAAAATTATTTTATTTCACAAATTCGGTCCATTACACTTAAAACCTCATAAGTAATACTGATTATTTCTTAATCATTAAAAAAACGAAAAAAAAACATTAATGTCAATGTAGGAAATGTTCAAAATGCAAACAGACAACGTGTTACTAAGGCTATGAGAATAAACAAATCTGTTTTTGTTTTTTTTAATTTCTTCTCAGTAGTGGTTTTTGCTCACTTTCTTCATATAAAGAGGTAAATGGGAAATAAGTATTGAGCGTAATGTATCGAATTTGTGAAATAAAATAATTTTCATTTAAAATGTTAATTTTTGTAAAAAATCTAGAATTTTCTGAAGAATCCAAAAAATAAATAATATACAGGGGGTTGCATTTGAAATAAGAAAGTTGGTATTGGCCACGGTCGCATGGAACACATAATACTATTTTCTTGAAAAATATGCGCATTTGAAATTACAAATCGATGTGTCCGAGCGGTTTTCCTAACACTCCCTCATTTAGGAGAAGTACGTACAAAATGACATAGGTTTTTATTTCAGAGGCATAACTTGTAAGTAGTGAATCACAGTTATGTCATATCCTACACCTATGATCTTTGGTCCTTTCTTCATAAAATCTTATCAACCTTTATGAAATAAAAGTATCAAAAAATATTCTTAGATGAATTGGGATAAACGAAAATTCATTTTATCCGCATACTATTGACAAAATGACATACCGGCAACAGGCAACTGTAGTTTTCTACTTAAAGTTACAAAACTACTGACAAAGTTCACCAATGAAACGCTTGGTTCTTCTAGGAACATCAGCACAAGGTGCGTGAGCCCAATGCAATCGTAACCAGTCTTCTTCAGGGCTAATCCTGAGAAGATCTTAATCGGGAAAAAGGTATCATAACAATAAGATGGACACTGGACAGTCATCTTCATGATCTCGAAAGTGGCTAGGAACATTTTCTTCTTCATTGTGTTCTTTAAATAATGCCCTAGGGACTTGTCTCCTTGTTTTTGGAGGAGGTATGGGCTCTTTTTTGATTTGATTGCAATGTTATTAGGTGCAGAAATTGAGACTAAGTACGTTTATCGAGTCCTCGGCTCACGTTTGCCTTGTTCACTTATAAATCGTCCTTTAGGGATTGGAGAAACCTCCCCATAGGATCAGCAATTGCATTGCCTTTATTAGGCGCAGATAAAGATTTTGTTATCAATCTGTTAAGGCAAGTCCTGATTCTTTGTATGCTGATGGAGCCTGAGATGGATTGTCTTGGTGTTGTCTGGTAGATACGGTTAATTCAGCTGGAATACCTATGTCATTTTGTCCGTCCACTGTATATGTCATTTTGTCCATATAGGGTTATAAAACTAGAAATGTATCGAATTAATACAAAGAGTATATTCAACATCGTGTGACATGGTAGGCAGTTCCGCATTTGATACCTCCGAACTCAAGTTATGTTGCCTATGTCATTTTGTCCGTATGTCGTTTTGTACGTATTTCCCCTATTCGTTATCGAATTTATTCCATTTGGCTGTTACACTCTGTATAGCACTGTGCATTGTATGGTTACGAGGCTCAATTTGAGCGTTTGTTAGATTGAACCATGCAGGACACTCATCTCGTTCTCCTGAACAAATTTTGCCCCAATGCATTGTCTCTTTGCAATTGGTAATCTGTTGCTCTAAGTGAATTTCATTTTCAAATTCGAATATAACGTAAACGAATCTGAACGTAATTCTCAACTTACCGCATCTTCTCCTTCGCCTCCTCGAAGGAATCGGTGTACCAGTATCCGTGCTGGTAGGAAGTGATGATGCACTCCTGCTTGCAGGTCTCGTTCGGATCGAATCTTCTTATTTTGTCCGGATGACTTATGGCATGTGTCAGTTCGGCCACGGAGCTTAGCAGCCCGGCCCCGTACACTTTCATTTCTCCGTTTTGTTTGCACAACCCGAATTCTATTGTGAAAAAGTACAACTGCAACGAGAACATAATTTAAGCTGGATTCGACACCGGCCATAAATCAAGAGAAATCGGCGGTCATGAGAGCATCTCTATGGAGTTTTTGGGAGCGGACGGTCTGATCGGCCGCTAATTGTTTGCGGAAATACCTTCGGCGGTCTGGTTTTGGAAACTCTGTGACTCACTGAATCGAAGAATCGGATATTCGGACTCGTTTCATAATTAATGAGTTTGGGAGTGGTTCACGTATCGAATCAGAATTCAGATATCAAGAAGAAAACAATGGACGATTGAAGTGTCAAAGTGCTACTCAAACAACAAAAGCTGGCTAGAAAGGTTCATATCATTCTGTCCAGTCCAGTACTTCAGCAGTACCTACCGATTTCACGTGACTTACAAAGAGAAGAAAGGAAAAACAACAAAGTCACCTTAATCCGTAACAATGATCATTTCAGGAAACATTTCAGAAATTTTTTAACCTTTTCAGAAGTTGCCTAGTTTTGCTCCTGTTTGACAGATTTTTCAATTGGAGGCGAGTTCCTGTCATTTGCGTTTCTAACAATTTTGGATCAGTTAATGTTTTACGTAGGTACTCACAATTAACTTTAATTCAAAATCTGCTTCACAATAATGCCTAGACGTAAACTTAGTCCGAATGAAGCCAATAGGGTATGATCGAGGCATGACGTGATCAGAGAGACATCGCGAACTTCTCTCGAGTGAAAGCGTAGAGTCCTGGCTCGTCTATCGATATCAAGAAACTAGAAAAGTGACCGAAAGACCGAGAAGTGGACGCTCAATATGTACGAATTCTACACATGACCAGTTTCTGATTGTGTCCACCCGTAAAGAACCTTTGAGTACTTGTCGAATAATGCCACACCGGATTTCGAACTCTTCTGGTGTTTTGGTTTCGATAGAAACAGTTCGTCGAAGATGAGTACGTGAATTGGAGGCCAAACTCTTTTCTGAACTTCATTTTTCCAATTCTTTTAATTGAACTTAGCAATACAAATGTTGAAAATAATATAACATTGTTTACCGGGTAGGAAAGGCCTTACATTCCTGGACGATTGTGAAGATTGCTAAGTCGAGGCGTAAGCCGAGACTTAGCAACACAGAGTCCAGGAATGTGGCTTTTCCTACGGGGTAAACATACTACTTTTCCGCAAATCGTTTGAAATTCGACAGATTATTCTCAATTTTGAAAAAATCGCGAATTATTCCATTCATAAATGAATGGAGCTTTGGAATTCGGAATGGAATTGGTTGCGTTACTATGGACACGCATTAATGCTGAATTGTCAAACTTGACGAATATTAATTTAATTGCTGGTCTTTTCGAAGACCGAACAGTGTAAAGTGATAAGTGATGATGAATTTTCCATTTCTGGAACTGCTCCAGAGCTGGTTGAGTCAGTGAATACTGTCTCATTAGAATTATTGCCAAAGAAATCTAGAGAAAAGTACGAATATGCTTATGTAGAAAACTGACAACTGTAAGGAAATATCATTTCCTTACAGTGAGGAAATGAATATTTCCTAACAGTTGGGAAATCTTGATTTTTTCTATGACAAATTTTGTTAGGCATGTCAAAATTTCCTAGCGATTTGCGGAAAATAAATTTTCTCTTCAAACTGTGAAACTTTTGAAGAAATTGATCAAAAAATGAGTCAGATAAGTGAATTAACATTAAGATTTCTAATACATATTTTGAAAAATTGGTGAGAAAAAAACGGTAAAAAACGGGTGAAGAATACTCGTTCGGGTCCTTGAAATTGATTGAATCAAACCTATCACAACTCCGAAACTATAACTCCAAATTGTATCGTATTTACTCCATTCACTTTCATAATGCATCCCGGTAAGGCATGACATTCTGAAACATTTCATCGTGTATATTTTGAGAATGTTAGTCATTTTCCTGTCAGATACAAGCGCAACGTTGCCCTTTCTACATAGATGTCGTAGTAATTACGTATTTATCGAAATGTTTATTTAGGTATGTACTTTGGAAAAATAATGGATTTGAGAAAACATTATGTGAATTCAATAATTTCCAGAGACCTGGCGAATGTTGAAGAAACTTTTTTTCTGTTTATATTGGGAATATTTCACGCATATAAACTTGGTGGGAAGATTCAGTTAAGCTATTTTCTTCTACGGAAATCAAAAATCGAGTGTTGAAATTTTACTGAAGAATAATGGACCTAATAATATTAGTAGGTAATCTTCATTCATGCCCTACAATTTACAAATATCGTTTGCATTCGTCAAAATGAGATTTACTCTACATCCGTTACTTTGTGATAGTTTATTCGAAAAACGAATAAAAGTACTCGAATAACCCAACACAAAAACTTCCCAAGCGAACAGACGGACCTATGGAATTCCCCACTCTCCAAAATTCTCAAGAAATAAGCCTACAGAAGACATTCATTTAAATACTTTTTTGCACAACTTGAAATACTCCAGTATGAAAATGTAGTAATCCTACGAAACCTGACACCTGTGTCACAGTTAAACCTCAAAAGAACTTACTCCATTCACGAAGTTGAATAAGAGTAAATGGAAATTAGCATTGGCAACGTCTCTGAGAATTATTTGACATTTCACGAGTATGAACCTGCGTCAGTTTTAAGTAAAAAGATTGATAAACCTTAAGCTTGGCCAACCGGGATACTTTATAAAAGTGAATGGAATATAAAAGTAATTTTTGGTCCGAATTGAATGCCTGAGGTCACCATCATAATAATTACAAGGAAAATTGTTACTGTGTCAGTCCGAACATCTTCGACAATGGAATAATATGCCATAGATAAACTTTCCAGAAAGAAAATTGGATATTGTGAGCTTTTCTTAAGAAATGTTCCCGGACTCTTCAGATCTGTTGGATACATAAAAAAATGCAATGCGTCATTCACAATTAAATCGAACTGTTTGCTCAACGCAGCGAAAATTTTTTTTCGAATCACAAATAGTATTTCATCACTGTATGAAAAAGAGTTCAGAAAATGACATCAAGCCGTTCTGTCTGTGAAGCGTGAAGAAGAAATTGACAAACATACATACACTCGATAAACATTACATCCTTCTGGCGCATTCGAGTGAAAAGGTATAAAGGGTATCGAAATGAATTAACATGAGAGACGCAAACATTTCGATCAACATAATTATTGAACTCTGAAACCCCTAAAATTTTCGATATCAGAATGATTAACTAATGCCATATCCAAATAACTTACCGTTGCTAATTTATTGACATCTTCTTCAGAAGCTCCCAGAGTTGCCAACCCCAATTCCTGCGAGAATTGTGCGAAGCTTGGATTAGCTAAGAGCGGCATATGTCCCAGGAGTTCATGACAGCAATCTCTAAAGAAGGGTAATACAAAAATTCAATAATTTTCACCAACTGTTCATCAAATAATTTTTTTAGCAATCTATAGGTACTCACGGTTCGGGAGTATAGAATGGATCAGAAGAATGACGAATATACTGAGTGCAATGAAACAACCTGAAAGCTAATCCAGACAGGAAGTCCCTAGGACTCAGGTACCCAGCAACTGGCCTTAGTTGGAATCCCGTTTTCCTCTTCAAGAAATTGTTAACATCTTGCAGTTGAGGAATGTTATCTTCCCTATAGCCACAGTATTTCACCAGTTGTGGCCAGTTTTCCAAGTATTCCTTACAAGCGTGCTTCAGATAGAGCTTGTGGAGCTCTCTGAATACTGTGCCCCTACATGAATTGAAGAGAATTAGTGCCTGTAGCTTTATCTCCAAAGGGAAATCATCAAAAGTGTTCTAAAATCCCCGTTCATAATCTTCGAAATATGCAAGAATTTTGATGAATATATGGGGAAAAGCCTGAAAAATATGTTTCTGAATACACGCATTGTTTACTGTCTCTTTTGTACGGCTTCTTGTATACCTTCCAATCCTTCCATTGAAAATAAAGTCAAACTAGAAAGGGAAATTGAAATTAAGGGATAAGTACCCATATCAGATGGCGTTGAAGAAACTGGCAACTCTTCATTTAAATATTCCATCTCACTGATGAGTCAAGCATATGACACTCCATAAATTTCAATAAAAAAATGTTGAAATGTATAGGCGTTATGTGTGAAAGTAGCAATAATTTAGAGTAGATAGCTAAATGAATTTTACGCCTCCTACCAATTATTACAGCTATAAATATAGGAAGCTTCTAAGTGGTTTCTTTATGGTCTCCGATTAATCGACCAACGAGATTTTCCACCAATGTTTATTACTGTTTTAACGATTTACAGATCTCATTTAATATTTCTAGTAGGATCATTAAAGAATACTACGTGAATATTCTGATTTCGAGACCGAAACTGGAATATATATCGCGCAGAGTGTCTTGATATATTGAAAATTTGGTTTGTTTATTTTGACTTACCAGGTTTTTATTTCTTCATCCGTGTATTTCACTGTCGGAATAGGTTGGCCGCTTTGAAAATCAAAAATGCAATTTTCAAATGGTGCAACAGTATTTTCGAAAATGGAACTGATTGCTTAGAATAAATAAAAGTGCAATATTTGTAACTAGAACTTACTATTTGTGATTATTAGCAATTCTTGCGAATTGTTCCCTACGTTCTCTGTAGATTGGATCTCTGAATCCTGGATGATCGGCATCAAGCGCAGATCCGTACCGTAAAACATTCTGTGCTAAATCGATATCCTGTATGCGTTTTGGAAACCACGGAAATTCTTCGAAATCTACAAAAGAATGGTTTTTATTGCCAATTTTCCGAAATATATTTCAGATGCCAGAATGAGTTTAATATTATTTTCCGTCAGTCGTCAGAAAAGTATTTCTGGAAAACCGAGAAATTCATAATATTGTTGCTCAAAATATTTGAATTTTCTATGATTCTAAAATTATGAATTTGTGGAATAACTAAATAAAAGACGAAAATCCCGACTGCGAAAACATTGAACTGAAAAAAAAACGAGACCTATACTAAGGGCCGGTATTAAAAAGGCCAACCGAGGATTCAACGGTTGCGTCAACAACCAAATTCCTCACTATCTGGTAGTTGGCGCACGGTTGAATCCTCGGTTCGCCTTTTATAAAACCGGCCCTTAATCAATATAATTTTGTATCAGTAATGTACTATTATGATTATGTTAGGTATAAGACTTGTTTTTCTCCAGTTAAATGATTTTGCAGTAGAATTTTCTGTTTCAACATAAAAAATTCGTATATTTCAATCTATCAAGTTTCATTAATGTGCAAGTTGTTCAGTGATGTAGGTAAGTAAAAAATAATATACACTATAGAAAGGCCACACCATAGGAGTTTCAGCCGAAATTTAGTCCGTTTCGAATGAGTGGGACGTAGATAGCATGAAGGATAGCAATATTATTAGATACTGCCGTGGCAACATTGCAGGATCTAACTTAGAGAGAACCAGTGGCGTGGTGTTATCGGTATCGAAGAATAGGAATGAAATCACAAGTGAATTAAATCTTTTTGACGAATTCATACAGAATACAGAGTCAGCTAAATTCAGAATAGTTATTCCACCTCTCAATATCATATAGGGAATCTGAAAAGTGAAATTCTACAAATCACATAATCTACTCCACTGTCACTCATGATAAGATTAGAACATACCTGTGTAAACTGAAATCCGGATTCAAAAAGTCCAATTTACCACATTCAAGAAACATACGAACCATTTTTTCAACGTATATTGCTAATAATAATATTCAGGAATAAATCTAAATCTCACTTTTCATACGCGATATCATATCGTGGCAACACTGTTCAAAACGTTATTAGTAACACAAAAGTGAAATAGCGGTACGAAATTAATGAATGAACTGGCCAAATATTCAAAAAACGGTGCTGCCATAACGTGCCCATTTATTATCTCAGGCAAAAACAGCTGAGCCCTTTCGCGAACCTTCCGATACTTTAGTATATGACATGTAATGTGAAGAATGCACAATATTTGAAGGAACAAATACTGATTTCTGACATTCACGCACAAATGAGTAGGTAAATGAATTTCAATGTGAAGTACCTACTTTTCATTTTGATTGAGGGCTTATTTATTAACAAATTCAGAGAACGTCACAACGTTGTCTCCTCTTTCTATAATCTGAATTTCGAGAGCAATCGGCCGAACGAACAGAACGATTGAGAAATGAAAAATATGCGTCGAGATGTTTCATTTTTCTGGATTGACTCAACCGGTGATTATAGCTCCGTTTGAGATTTGAACCGAGTGTTGAAACGTTTGACGTTTCTAGATGGCCGACAATTAACCTCACCAAAGAGTATCTACTCTTTGACCTCACTTTATGTTGAAAACAAAACAAAACATTTTGTTTTGGCAAGTTGCTTGGAATGAAAATGTTATACCTATGATATTATATTGATAGAATGCCTGATATTAATCACAGTCTTCTGTAGGTTTGCCAAGTATAAAAATTCATCTTTGGTGTTTGGAAAAATATTCCTAAATTCAAACTGAATTTTTGTGCCTTACCTTCGAGGGATAGAACTGCTAGGTTCCTGTGTTCCTAGTTATGATAATAATGAAATAACTGCAAGGCATTCAAAAGATAGTAACGATAGTGAATAAAAAAGATACCAATCGAATGATTTCACATTTCCTTTTGACCTCTTCGTAGATTTTGGTCAAATAAAAAAACTCTATCATCAGGTGGATGAAATCACTCTGAATAAGCTGAATCTTTTCAGAGTTATATGAGTTATATAACTACATCCTTGTACGACTAAATGTTAATGCAATTTCATTGGATGTTTTGTATTATCCTAGCTTTTATTTGGTTACTTGGCATAAGAGTTTGAGATAAGACTTTACAGAATATCAAAATAGTACAAACTCAGATCATTCGAGTCAAATAAGTTGACAAAAGTGATAAACGCTAGAGCGTTTTTGGCAATAGCTTCGAGTGGAAAAAATTCGTACGAAGTCTGTCCTCATTTCATAAATTACAAATTTTTTTATTACATAATTTGGATGTAGAAAATCAGATTTCTCTAAATTCTCTGCCGTGACCGTCATAAAACACGGGAATATTCGAATTAGCTTCTTGTTTTGTCTTTATTAGACTACGATTATTGAATTTATCCAAACATGGTATAAAAAAAACGTGCCAAAATACTTCAAGAAATAAGATTCAGGTTAGCCAACCCAAAAAAAGCGATCTCAATCCGAGGTTGTTCAACCGAGGCCGCAAAGATGTTTATGATACCGAACTTTTTTCAACCGAGGGTTCCAATCCTCGTTTGAGTAACCTCGGATTGAACGTTCCTTTATACAACCGGCCCTCGACAAAATGTCATTATTTTTCATGCAGAATCACCCTGAAGTGTGACGAAATTTTCCAAATCCTCGCACTGCCCCAAATCACAATTTCAACCCCACAACCCAACTTACCGAAACTTGCGGTTGCCGACAGCGGTATCGGGGGCGAAAATTCATTCTCCCTCCTCTGATAGGACCCAATCACCATAGTCTGAACCTCCCGACGAAGTAGGACCCCGACCTGTTGAAGCTGATGCATATCGCACTCGATGTCCACGAAGAAATCGGACTCATTTTCCGTAGTGTTCGACGGACGAGACTCGATGTGAAGAAGGTTGATTCCAAGGTCCTGAAACGCTTGAAGGGCCCTCACAAGTCCTCCTACTTGATTTTTCAGCGAGAATATAATGGATATTCTTTCTAATTCCTTGGAGGTCTGTTTGGTTTTCTCCTCTTTCAGAGGGGCCTAGAAGGAACGGGAGGGGTTGAGTTAAGTGTGGAATCGAGAATCAGTTGTATGAATTAGGGATCGGTTCGGTTCCTAAGTGAGTTTTGCGGTTTGCGGAAAATTAAGGGAGTGCTTTTGTTGATTCGGGTACATTTCCCTCCATTCGATTCATGTTTTAAATCTAGGTACCCGACGAAATTCAATCTGTTTTCACACATTCTGGGTGATTCACAAAACTGTTTAATCAGAGAACTGAAAGAGACATCAACCTGGAATTTGGGTTCTGCCAATAGCGCTGTGATCTTTTTATCATACAGGGTTTTCCTAAATTGGAGGTACAAAGGAAGATAGTCCCATAACATAGGACCACAAGTGTGATTAAGTTTGATATTTTCAAGTTTTTCCTCATATATCTTAAGAGTTTTCCAATAAGTGGTGTTATTTTGACATTCGAAGAAAAATGCCATTTTGTCAGATAGATGATCGGATGTTTATTTCATTATGAAGAGGAACGTATGCCGTTAATAATGGAAAATAATATCAGCCAAATGACTACAACGAACACGTCTACAGGACCATATCCATTTCATGAAATTTTCCTTAACCAAATCGCAAAGTGGCTGTCCTACGTCCTGGATTGCCTCACGAATTCCATCTTCGAGGTCTTGAATCGACGCTAGGCTATTTCACATGGCCCCAAAGGTAGAAGTCGCAAGGTGTTGAATCACAAGATCTCGGTGGCAAATTGTGATCACCTTTTCGAGAGATAACACGGTCCGGAAACTTTTCCCGTGAATTATCAATAATCGTTGCTTGTGTGGCACGTAGCGGCGTCTTGTTGAAAGTAAACGTTGTCCAGATCAATAACATCCAATTCTGGCCATAAAAAATTATTAATCATCTCTAATTCCAAAAAACGACGAGGAATGGACAAACCTGGGTTTCCTTCAACACTTCAAATGTCGAAAAATGACAACTCAGACTTTAAACTAGTAAGCCAGTAGATCTACCTTTGAAGAGAATTCGCATAGGAGATTCATCAGAAAAATCAAAAGATCGCATGCCAGATAGATCGGAGAAATGGGTAGATGTACATTAATATCATTATTTGATGAAGTATTAGTTATATTCAGAGAAAATCGAAATTCATGAGCAAATAAATGGAAATGGAAGAAACAATCACCTGTCCATTCAGAAAAAAAATAAAACAATTCAAAATGTGTAGTAAAACATTATCATGAGTAATTTTTCAGATATTTTTATTATCATTATCGGACATAATTACAGTTCTCAGAGTTGAGCATTGCCAATTGTATAAAACATTATTTGGATCGATTTGAAACAAACATTCATTCATCACATGTTCCGATGTTCCATTCGATTAATAATAATACATTGAAATTTTCATATAAAATTAACATGATAATAATCAACACATAATACTATATGATTGTAGGCTGAAAAGGACGATTAAAAGAGAAAATTTGTGGATGAAAACATGGTAAAAATTTGTCTACAATTAACTATAATTTCTCATCCAATTCACCGGTCACATTTTCATCACAACTTCATATTAATTGATCAAAATTCAATAACTCTGTATCAATACAGGAGAGAAATCTGATTATCCAATAAATTGAGTTTTCAACTACTCCGAATTCTAAATCTGTTGAGGAGAGTTCATTCAATTCATTCATTTCAATTTTCATTCAATTATGATGCATGTAGCAAAATCGAATATATTCCAAGTCAACATTCGTTATTTCAACAGATATAATTGCGATTTCTGTAACACATAAATACCTTATGTTTCCCGTTATTCGACATTCAAACATGTTTATTAGTAATGTAGAATACATTACTAAACTAAGAGATGTTACAATTAGAGGTAGGTACATTTGACTAGCGCTTTCGCCATTTTGCAACTACATATCTGACAAACAAATATAACGAAGACCCTCTTGAAGAGTTATCCTCAGATTTCTGTTAATTGACGTCAAATATCTTCAGATATATTTCCCAACTAACCGATTTCTTCGTAAATTTGGCAAACGGCTCGAGGAAATTTATCGAAAATCGAGTAGAAAAGACGGGGGAAAATTGCCTTCGTACTGCGGAAAACATGAACAATTTTTTAAGGCTCCTATCTTCGGAGTTTTATTCGACAAACATCACGAAATTCCTAAAAACTTTTCACTTTTTCAAGGAAATTCGCATTTCAAACTGAAAGCGGAACAGTATATAGGGTGTTCCAGAATAGGGAACAAAATGATAGGGTAGATGGTACTAATTGAAATATGAACGAAGTTCCTACAGATATAGATCTTAGTTGATACCTCAAATTATTCCTTTTTCTGAAATCTACCAAATGAATAAGTATCAAATTATCATATAACTTCTTAATTGTGCGACAAAATCAAATTTTGTATAGAGTTGCAAGAATCAGAATGATAATATTTTCATTTTACATCAATAATTTGATGAATAAAAGTGAAATGTTCTGCAAAAAAGAGAAAAATAGTCAATAGAATGACATTTTTATTTCTATTCTCATAAATATTTACCGAATATTAAATCAAATATTCCGAGAAGATTCGAAAATATTGGATTATTTTAAATTTCCACTTGAAATTTGTTGTTGATTTTGACAACTATATTTATGTTTATATGAATCCCAAATTTTGCACTACATCTAACCAAGAAACTGAGTAGGTATTCATCAGAGTTGGTATAAAAACTTTCTATTCACAGATATATTTTATCATGAAACATCCACAAAATGGATGAGAATTTTCCATTCATCAATAAATTTCACTTATTGAAAAATCGATGAATGTGAGCTGTTCATAATTTCAAGAAGTTACTTTTCAGGAAAATTCGGTTTACCTCCTACACTTTGATAGATTGTTGCTAAATTGTACAAATTGAATGGGGAGATTCCTTGTATAATTTTGATAAAAAAGTCCATGAATATGGGACCGCAAATGTTTCGGTTACAAGTTAACACCCTGGATTTCGAAAATGTTTGGATTTTGTTCAAGTTCATTTTATGTGATGATTTGATGATTATACCAGTTTTTCGAATCTTTATGAATCATTGCTACGGATCGGGAAATTAACCCTTAAAACTGATATAAGAGAAAATCATTAATCGGTATTCAGACGGATTTTTGAATTTCGGAAAAAGTTTTCACTTCGAACGGGAGTCGAACCACGCATCTTTGGATTTCCGGCATCCGGCCCAACGTGTTAGCCAATGTATTAAACTAATAATGAATTTATTCACCGCAGATTACCTACTAACTGGATTTTTATGATAATTTCGTTCGTCTAACAATGGCTCACCAAAAAAGTCCTGGAGGAAAACAGGTGGCAGTGATCCATTAGAGATTTGCGATTGAATGTGGCATGTCACATGGTGTTAACTTCATGCCAAAATTCTAGTTGCATTTCTTGAGAAGTGAAGATACTATGAGAAAAAACTTGAAAAGAAATCAAACCAAATCTCGAAAACGAAACGGTTGCGGTCCCATGTTTATGGAACTTTTTTTTCCTAAAATTTTTCAAGGAATGTTACTTTTTTGTATCTCCAATTAAGAAGCACCCTGTATATGTGCTTCGGGTTGTGAAAGGTGATTTTCCCAAAAGGGGATCCAAAAGACAAACAAAGTGTTTTGAAGTCTATAAAAAAAATTATAGTAATCATTTTATGAAAAATACGAACTTTGGCACTCAGAATAAAAGGTATAGAAACAATTCGGTAAGGACATACCTGATCCAGGGCCTTCTGGATGGGAACTTCGTTCTTGGTGTCCCAATTCTCGCCGCTCCGGTAGAGCCACAGGCCAAGAAGGGGTTTTCCAGAAGCGCTCATCCTTCAATGTTGCGAAGCGGTGGACTAACAAGTCTGAAGAGAGTCACTCAAGCGATTCCTTCTTTTGTAGACCAACATCCCTTGCGCAGGCACTAGGTCTGATTGGCAGAATCAGGGATTTATAGCGATTCATGAATTTGTCCCCACGTTCTACTGGTTTCGGGACATTAAATCTATTGAAACTCGCAGGCAAAGCGATAACGTTTTCTATACAGTGAGTTTATGTTAGCGATGATGAGGAAATTCTATTTCGAGAGACACTAAATAACCTATTGTTGAGCGTTTCCGCTGCATATCCGGAAAATTCGATTAACCAAAGTTTCCATCTTGACGGATTTGATTTGATTAGCGTATCGTGCTGCCCTTTGAGTTTCATTCATGGGAACTTTGAGGGGTGTGAAAAAACGAAATCGGCAATGTGCAAATAAGGACCTTGAAAATATTGAGTTATTCAATACAGTAAAAAAAAATAAGATGCTTGGAATCGAATGAAATTCATGATTCTAAAGAAAATACAGAAAGAAAGGCAAGTACGATTGGTACCAAGAAGAAAAAACAATTTCTTTCCATCGCCAACACTTGGATAGAAGCTTACCATCATGATGATCGCGCGGAACAAAGATCATCTCATTTTTATACTCTTGATGACATAGTGCTACTCAACCAATTGCAACTCATTTCATTTATTCAATAGATGTATCATTTTTCGAAATCTTAGGGCGTTAACAAATGATTCTGTTGATGAATCGGCATACGTGGGTTCAAAAACATGAGGAAAACGATAAAAAGGACGAAAACAAAGAAATTAACATCAAAAAGATTGAACCATACAACAACGCATAAAAAATCTGATGCCATATCTTTTGTTACTACTGTACTTGAGAGAACCAGGTAAAGTTTTGCAGATTTCAAAAGACTTGGCTCCCATCCATACATTCAACTTTTGGTGATGTCATCCGACGAGCGAGTGAGAAGACTGCGACTACTACGTGTGTCACATTAGTGTCTTCTTCGTCCATTTTCCATCTTGCAGCCGTGCCACATGTCTTGCCTATCATCCTCTGAGCCTTGCAATGCATTCGATTTCATCATCTATCTGTGATCTTCTTCGTAGCTACTCGTTTCTTACTCTACCTCCAAGTGTTAGGCTAATCATTGGCCGTTCCTTTCTTCTTTTTCAGTTGTATTACTTCTTTGTTGAAGGTGGGAGTTTCAGTACCATCCAGATCCAAAAATATCTGGAACTCTGTAAGAAACAACCACACCGTCCACACCTACTCACTGGCTTTCTCAAAGGACATTGTCGCCTCGAGTATCCGATGAGATTGGGATTATCGGACACTGACGCGTGTAGATTCTGTGGAGAAGAGGAAGAAACTCCTATTCACCTGGTTACGGAATGCTTTTCCATTGCAAACCAGAGGAAAGAGTGCTTTGGACAAGAAAAGTAGGAGTGGGGAACTATCCTCGTTGAAGCCGTCCCAGATATTGAACTTCATCAAATCTCTGGAAATGGAAGGCAACCTGTAGGACGCGCGATGAGAATAGCTGTGTTAGGGGGCACAATAGACCTTAAGGTCACAGTGGACTATAACCCCTTTTCATTATAAACTATACCCATAATACGATGAAAACCATCAGTGAATTGGATCCCATGCACACAGCAGTATGTGATAGATTCAGATTGTATTCAAAGGGGTTACGATGCAATTAGACCTCAAGGCCTATTGTTTCAGAGTTCTGCTCTAATGAAATAGATAAGCAGCAGATCTGCTTGAATATGGAGGTGAAAACTTTGCACTTTGTATAAAATGAAGAAAAAATTCTAGACTGATGTGTGATGGAATATTCGCACTGTCTTGGTTTGTGTTCAAGGGAACACCATCGAATAACCACGAATCACAGAACTAATAGGGTAAACCAACCTTCTCGATTTATGAATTAGATTCAAAAAGAAAAAAAAAGTATTAAGTTGTAGTTTGTATACAAGTTTTGTTGAATTATTTCATTTAAATGGGATCAATAAGACATAAAAAAATGGATGCTATGTAGGTCACATGAATGAAGACTCAAGATAAAATGAAGTTCGAGGGTCCTACATAGAATTATGCACAATAGAACATTACTCACCTTAATGATAGGCGACAAGAGAATGAAAGATCTGCAGGTTGTTAATCCACAGGTGTGGATGTTGGTTTCTGATACTGTATCACTGATGACTTGATGTAGGCTGGATTGGAAATGTTTTTACTACTTCAATCAAACAGTGATCGAATATCCGAAAACAAGCTTGTGGTGTAACCTGTTGGGTTTGACACTTCCCTGCAGGATTTTACTAGGCTCTGTGTGCAAAATACACTCGGATTTTGAGGATTCACGAAATATGTTTTGACCTTAAATGTGTTTTAACTAAAGAATAAATGTAGGTATTGTATTTTGATGCATCAATCAATGTTACTCCATTTCCTTCCTCGAAACTTTGAGTGCATCAAAGTAAACTAACTTTCAATCGAATACTGCAATGCTATTCCTTATCATTTTCGATCGTAGCATTCTATTGATAGAACAACCAATGAAAAAAATCGTGAAATTCATTATTTGACTTTGAATATGTAAATCGAAGTCCCTAACTAAAATAAGCAGATGTAATTAACATTTTTTCTTCTTCGAAACAATCTTTTGAAAATCCATTTCTTCAAATGATATACAATCATCAATTTCAAAGAATAACGTATCATTCGCACTCTTATTTTCTAACATAATCAAAAGTATACATACAGATCATCTAAAACTCATAAAAAAACTATAACAATTTATTTCGAAATTAAACTTTATTGTTCTCGATTACATTAAAAATATGTACAAGTTCAAGTTAGTATAACATAGATACTCCTAGGACCTAGGAGTGACTCCATGATTTTTTCATAAAGTTATTTATTAGCAGAAGTGAGATCATCTTAGAAAAGGGGTCATCGTATTCAAGGTTCGAATCGTCCATCTAACAGATACTAAAATAATTGTAGTTGCCCTCGATTCCATTGTAGAAGACTCTTTGGTCGACTGGTGAGGATTTTTTCAGTTCATCTTAATGTTTCCATGCATTTGATGTAAAAATCTTTTTTTATTTTCGATATATTGTAGAGTCTCCGCAGTGAGCATTATTTGTTCAAATTATTATTTTACACTTATTCTATATAAATATCCTCTACTGGATATGCAGTCTCCATGAATTTCTGATAGAACCTATGGAAAGCACGTCTGAAATGGAAGGGAGAAGATAATTAATAGTGGATATGTATTAATCGAGAAATTTCATCACAGAAACGAAATATTCTCAACACTGAAATAGTTACAGCTACTTTTCGGAAAAGACCATTAACGAAAAATCCAATGGCTCTGAAACGAGGCTTGAAATCGATATGAGGTTCACATCATTAAGTTTGCCATGAAAACTGACCTACTAGCTTATAAATAGAAGTTTCCATTCAAAAGTTTCCGATTTGGCCCATCCATCCAGCACATGTTTGCCCTACGCTCATCGACTACTACAAAATTTTCTTGATAAACATCGGAAACTGACAATTTCAGGCATATCAACAAATTTCCCTCGAGAAAATTTCATTGAGATATCAACATCTATTATGGGGTAATGTAATAATATTGTAATTCGAGGAAAATTCCGAATTTCAAAAACTTCTGGTTCCTCAATATTCATTACTCTTCACCATAATAGGCCTCGTACATAATTCAATACTTCTAGTCATGGATAAGAGCCTGGTTCATTCACTTCGATAGCTGATCGATCAAAAGTGACTTCAGAGGGCCATCCCAAAAAGACGGAGATCAGGATACCCACAGGAAGATTTATAATTTCAGCCTCTCTAGGTCTCTAGATCTGACTCTGCTCTACTTCCTGCGAAAGATAATCAGTTCTACTGCAGGATAACGCTCTCAACAATGATGGTATCTACCAATTAATGGATTCAAAGGAATTAGTTCATACGGGTTTGAGCAGATAATATCTCAAATGTCCAGCAGCTTCCCATTGCTTTGACTGTCGAAAAATTTGAACGTTCTTGGTTTGCTGATTTGTGGAAAGAAGTTCATGGATGATTTATTCGATTCTTAACCTACCGCACTCTTTTTTAGATAGACTTCAATGATGTCAGTAGATTTTCCAAAAACCTTACATATACATTATACATGATTGAATAAAGTAATCTACTCACCCTACTGCTTCTGCTACCGGTCTCGTTGACTCCGTCCCTCTGAAAACGTGACAAGCGAACCTCTGAAGCGTAGGATGTTTTGTAATGAAGCCAAGATATCGATGATCCCGTGGATGAAATGCACAAAATGATACGTTTTTGAGGGAGTAGAAGTAGTCCATGCAAGTGTCATTGATCTGTAACGAATCAAGAATAGGTCCCTCGTGTATCAAATTTCTCAACATGGTAATGCAATTATCGAAAAATTACCGCGGTATTTTTTTAGAGTGATCGAATTTTCGAAAGGGATAACTGTGATTTGACAGAAGGTAGAAGCCATGTTGTTTTGACATTTCTGTTCACAAACCATTGACGAATAATCATGGAAAGACTCTCGCAGCCACAATTACGTCGACAAATTGTTGAAATTCATTTTCAAAATTAGTGTTCTATTCGCCAAACTTATAAAGCATATGGTTTACATAATCGTCCATCAGAGCAGCTTATTCGTCGATAGATTTCGCACAAGATTTCCATCCTCTACTCGATGCAACAACAACAAAACAAAGACCTTCACGTACAGAAGAAATTATCACTGCTGTAAGTGATTAATTGAGTGTGAATGAAGATCCAGATTTGTCTATTCTTCGACTTCACAACAAGTTGGACTCTGTGCATCCACCTCATGGAAAATTTTGCGTTAAGATTATGGTCTACAAAAGTGTTGACATTATCGGGTTAAATAATCATAGGCTCGATGTTCACCTCTTTATTGTATGTCCAAGCTTTCGGTCACTAACGTGACCATCTTCAGGGAACTAAAATATGTTAATTTAAATGAGTTCCCTGAAGATGGTTGAGTACTCAAAAACTCATATTTACGGCAATATCAGGAACTGTTTTATATGTGCGACCTTGTATATTCACGATAAGATACATGGCAGCCAAACACTTCAATATTCCACTGTTCCTCAATGAGAATTATGTCTCGTATTATTTATTAAAATTGAATTATTTTCCATAAGAATGAGTTGCTTTCAAAGAGCTAATGCTTTATTGTCTGATGAATTGAAAAGTTGAACGAGAATACGAAAGAATATCAATGTTTCAGTCGTGAGAGAATATCCATTATTCGCGAAGGAAGACGACTGAAGATGTAATTTATGCGGACAAAAACGTGATTTTCTTCGAATTTGTATTCTGCCATTATAATCGCGAATATTCTTGTCGTGAAAGAATGAACTTTCTCCATTTATTTTGTATAGGTACGTACTGAAGAGTTGACATATCATGTACTACGTGTAATGAACAAATTATTAAAATATCCTTCTTCTTTTTGAAATTTTGACGTATTTATTCTAAATAATCGATTCCTTGCAAAAAGGTTGACAATATTCTCGTGCTGTTGTTCTTCAATTTCGTTAGGATCCATGACAGTGGTCATAGGTTTTTTCCTCAGAAGATCTGGTTCAACTCAACTCAACAGTGTCTAACAACTAACCGTTCGTCAAATTTATCCTCTACCTGTAACTTATTTAGGTATATTCACCATCATTTATCTCGTTGGTAGTAATGAAGTAGATAACGACGGCACGATGTGACGATGTTTTTACTAAGAGTCAGTTGAATTCGATGACAAAGATGACGCTTCTTAAGTCCAAAGTGCAAAAGAAAGATGAATGATGAATGAAGCTAAGGCGATAACTTCCGGGTAATAAAGGATTCTTCGAAAAATCTCATTTTATTCTACGGAAACTAGACCGGTGACTAGTGCGGATTAACCTATTGGCAGTATTTATTTGGTTTTTCTTTAAGTAAGGTAGATTTTTATTCGATTTACGTCATCCCATTGTTGGGAACTGACGGAACTATTATAAAATCGGCTCGGATTTACAGAATCTTCATCATAATTATAAATTTGAGTTTTATATCATCTATGGAGTCTTGCGATAATCGAATTCTTTCAGAAAGATTCTTTATTAACGAGAATTTTCCGATTGTCAACATTTTTGGCGACCCTGCAGATCACAAAGGAGAATCGACCAAATTGAAGAAGGAAATATCTCAATTTGAGGGAGATAAATAACCTTATGCAGAAATCCCAAAAAAATTATGAATTTTTTCATGAAGGATAAATTAATAGTCTTTCCGGTTTATTGAAAAATGTCATGAACGATTTGACAATACTCCTTTTGGAATTTCTGCATTCTTCATAAGGTTACCTACCTCCCTGCAAGAATAACTGTCTTAATTCAGATCTTTCCATCTTCAATTGGGTCAAATTCTCCATCAAGTCCTGTCACGTTCGCCAAATGTTGATATTCAGAGATTCATTATAGAATACACTCTGATTTTTCTGACAATACTTTTATTTAATCGCAACTGACAACGTTGCCAATTTCCACTTGATTCCAATTGTGTATTTTTTTATGAAAAACAAATTTGATGTGAAGTGTATTCAAACAAAAATACCATTTTTCAGATAAATGATCGGATGTTTATTTCATCATAAAGAGGAACGTATGCCGTTAATAATGGAAAATAACATCGTCCAAATGACCATCACAAACACGACTACAGGACCATACAAAAAGAAAGGTCCAATAACCCCGACGGGCCATAAACCGCACCAAACAGTCACGTTGAGGATGGAGAAGCTTTCTTGGGTTTTTCGAGCCCGAGATGCAACAATTTTGCTTGTTGGCGAAGCTACCGAAATAGAAATGGGCCTCATCACTCGAGATGATTTTTCGGTGGAATTCCGGATAATTTTCGTGCATTTCAAGGACCCAATCAGCAAAGACACGAGGTTGTTGATGATCGGCCGGCTTGAGTTCTTGTGGTAACTGAACTTTGAATAGTCTGCCTTAAGACCCAAATCTTCATGCAAAATGACGTTTGTTGAATGCCTGATTCCAAAGAACGACGAGGAATGGACAAACCTGGGTTTTCTTCAACAATTTCGGCTACAGCAGCAATGAGCTTGAGCGACGTGCACGGGTTTTATTCTTCACATCACTAACTTCTCCCCACAGCTCGAATTTTTCCATCAATTTCTGTATTGCGGTTCGACAAGGTGCTTCACAAAGACCCAAAAGTGTTCGAGTTTTACGAACCGTCTCTGCTTAATTTCCACCAATTTTATATTGAATTTTAATGATATCAATGCGTTGTTGGAGCGTGTATCGTTCCATTTTTATTAATGGTGTAGTTTCTACTTGTCAAAGGTCAAAAAATGACAGCTTCAAAATTGACATATACCGAAATAGCGGGCTATTCAAAATGACACATCTTATTGAAAAACCGTTTACCTACTATACACTTCCAAAGTCCATTATTAGAGGGAAGTCACCAAATATGAAATAGTATCCTAATATGGAATACCTTAATTTCTCCAAGGCTATAAGTAATAAACGGAACATTCGACCATCTTCTGTTTCATTCGGTCTACTAACTATCGCACTCACACCATCGAGTCAGTTGCGCAAACGCTTTACGTGAGGCAGACGCGTTTTTTGTTGTCATGAAGAAAATTTCAAAAGGTAAGTAGTAAATGAGTGTTACCAGCTGTTATGTTTGTATACAAAAATGTTATACTATTCGTCTATTCAGTATATTGGTATTATGTTTATTTCACCATTTTGTGATCTTTTGTCATTAGAATATTGTGACTTGAAAAAATATTCAGAAGAGTTTGAACTATTATAAAAATCCAAATATGGACAGTCGTCGGTGTCTAATTATGGAATTTGCTTGATGTGTGGGCTCTGGGCACATTATGATTGTGCTGGTCCAGAGTTTGATACTTTGATCTGTGACTTTTGCAAGTAATTATGTAACTTCTTTCCTTTATCACAATATGTTATATTCATTTAATTCAAAGATATGAATGTCCATTTTTGTTATTGTTATGTTGATTTAAGCTTATATTCCATATATGGGTTCCTGTTTCATATTTGGTTACTCATTTGTGATTTTGTTTTTTGTGTTAGATTTTAAGTAGATAACTAATATATTTCATTATAGACTGTTAATTACTACAAAAATTAACGTATGACTGTTTAGTATAAACATTAAACTGATTTAATTAATATGAAGTTTTTTCTTTATATCCCAAAAACAAAACGGTATTCCATATTCGGTAACTTTCCTCTATTTATTGATAACTGTTCAATAAAACATAACAAATTCTTTCAGCTCCCACAAAATTCCTAACCATTGAAATGTTAGGTTAGGATCCCAGTAGGTTCTGTCAACTGGTCTCATGATTTTCCTGCTTGCTAAGACAAATTTTGAAAACCAATCACTTTCTCCTACTCCTACCGAGAGATTAAAAGACGTTTACGAATCACATTCCTCTCAGTAGCGCTGTTTGAGAGTTAACTGGTTGATGAATAGACCGGCCCAGTTAGTAACAGAAAAAGGAGAAAATCTTGAGAATTACCGAAAACCGAAATTCCACTTCAACGTTATTGATAGGAGCAATTATTGAACGATAAAATTGTCAATATGTACCTATTGATTCAAAATATTGGCGACCGCTGTATATCCGGCTTCTAAGCCGGAGTGAGAACTCTAGTTCTCACCATCTATCTCTAACCGACTGAGCAGTAGTAAGAGGGGTAGTTACCCCTAACTTTTCCCTTGCCGAAACGATTAAAAACATCGTAATCCGAAAATTCCAATAAGCAGATTAAACTCACAATTTGATTTTTCCGATCGACCATTCTCAAGCCCTGATCGGATATTTCCAATATACAAGGATGGGGTTCCGGTTCATTTCCGGTATTTCCAATTACTCTTCTCACAGCCTGACAAACTACCGATGTTCCCTTATGGGCGAGTGTTTCAACGGAACCCAAATATCCCAGCACATAACGCTCACGTCTACCATGTTCGCAGGAAGAGTCCCAATCACTATAATCACAGTCTACTGCATAGGCCGATGGGAAAACACCCATTCGTCCAGTCCGCAAATTCACACCTGAAATGGAAAAATTATTCGGATAATTCAATAGTGAAGGTAATAATTTTCGGATTTTCTGGCATATTCGGCAACGAAGCAATGACAAAAAAAAATTACTAGAATGAAATGTAATATGGGTGGCGCTAAAGCCACCACAGGGAAGATTTGAAGATTCATAATAGTTTATTTTTCATCTTCAAATACAGAAAATTGAAAAACCTCATATTATTCAAACCAACGGTACTAGTTAATGAATTAAGAAATAGTTGATGGAATATACTGCTCCACAAAAGTTAGGGATATCGTATTCAATAGTTTTTAAAGTATGTAATCTTCGGGAAAATCGCTGTAAAATCATTTAAAACTCAATAACAACTTGAATCGATCCAATAAAAATCAGTATGGGACATTTCGTCAATTTGTTCGCTTTTTTTTAAGTTTGGTTCTTTGCATATGCTTCATGAATGTTCTTATTTTGAAATGAAGTCAGTTTATCAACGGCTTCGATTTGAAACGAGTTTTCTGAAAATGCCAAGACGTAAATTAACAAACGCTGAGGCTAATAGGGCTATCGGAATGCTACAGGGTGACCTAACTAGGGTTGTTGTAGCGGAAAGGCTCCAAGTCACCCAAAGTGTGATATCTCGACTTTGGAATAGGTTCAGGGAGACAGGTTCCGTGTTGGAAAGAACAAGGCTTGGTAGGCGACGAAAAACAACACCTGCTCAGGATCTTTTCATCACCGTTTCGGCGAGAAGAAACCCTAAACATCTACGTGTAGAATGCTACAGAATACTCAATACTTCAAAATGCAGATGGGGTCCAAGTTTCCATCGAAACCATCAGACGACGTTTGAGAGAGGTGAATCTAGGTTATAGACGTCCATTAAGAGGAGTTCCATTAACACGTGACCATAAGCCTCAAAGAGTGGGCAAGGCAACATATCAATTGGAACGATCAATGGCGTAGTGTCCTTTTCACTGATGAATCCAGATATGGACGATTTTCAGATTCTCGAAGAATAAGGGTATGGACAATCCCACCCATACCCCATAATCGTCGCTATGTCCAAGAAGTCCATCCAGTCCGAGGGGGTAGTGTTATGTTATTGGCTGGGGCCCGGGATATGTTTCAACTGGCGCACAGATCTACACATCCTGGGAATATGACCGCCTTACAATAGAAGGAGCATGTCATTGACAATGTTGTGCCAAATTTTCACGCTGCTATTGGTAAAACTTTTCAATTTCTAGACGATAACGCTAGACCGCACCGGGCAGCCATAGTTGAGAATGCGCGCGAGGAGCTTGGTATTCCACAATTACCAATACCCCCGCACTCACCAGATTTGAATTGCATAGAACATGCATGGGATATGCTCCAAAGAAGATTAGATGATCATCAACCTACCCCAGAATCCTTAAATGATCCGAGAGAGCTTCTGCCCCGTTTATGAAACCAAATTCCTCAAGAAATGTTCAACAACCTCGTGTGTAGTATGCAAAGAAAATGTCAGCCTGTTATTGATGCCCGTGGAGGCCATACATTGTATTGATAGTCTTAAAATGCTTGAATTCTCTGGGAATAGAATTTCGTTATTTTACTCGATTTTTCTTAACCACCCTGTATACGCTGCATACCTACAGGCTGAAATTAATTTTCAACTTGAAATCATATCAATATGAATTTTCACCAAAAAAATCTTATTTTAACTATATTTTTCTGCAATTTAAGTCAATATACCTAACTCATGTGGAGCAGTTTATTTGCGGCTATTCACGAATCGAGTCTTCATATGAGAGGAACTTCTGAAAGCCAGATCATGTGCCATCGACTGGATCAAGTAATAATCGGACGGCGCAATATCTAGGGAAAACGGATAGTGGGGTGAGACCTCCCATTTGGGTATTTCCAGATAGGTTTCAATAGGTTTACCGTTTACCAACGTGAGGCCGAGCGTTGTCATGCTGTAGAATCACTTTGTCGTGCCTCTGCTCGTATTGTGGCCGTTTTTCGAGCAGAGATCGGCTCGATCGCATCAATTGAAGTCGATACCGTTCCCGAGTAATGGTTTCATTCGCTCATTATGATGAACACCGTCGTGGTCCCACCAAATACACAGCATAACTTTCGCTGCGTGAATATTCGCTCGAGGCGCGTCGTAGAAGCATGACCGGGCCGTCCCCATGAGTTTCTTTTTTTTTGGTTGCTCTGGCCTCTGATAGATCCATTTTTCATCACATCTCACGATGCGATGAAGAAAACTGAAGCAATTGTTAACAGGAAAAAAGACGAGATCCAACGTCCCCTGGCTTCAATGCATAGGGACCCCAAGTTCCCTGCTAGGAAATGGTCCGCCGGGTATCTTCTAATGCCTAATGCTGGAGACAGCTCTTCTTGCGTTTGGCACCGATCCTCATCGAGCAATACCTCCAATTTAGCGTCTTCGAAGGTTTTTGACATGTCTTCACGCGGATGGTCTGCGACTGAACCAATCACGGTACGTTTTTTCACTTTGAGCAGCATTTCCGTGAACTTAATTTTCACAAAATCAGACATATTGGCACAACCAAAAGTATATAACGCCGAAATAAATTCATTTATGTGTTTACCATAATTATGTCTAAGCTTGGTTGTTGACTTTTTCAATATGTCGACCAGCACTTACTGATGGAATCACCTATTGATAAACAGCGGGAACTTTGTTACGCATCTAAAATATTCCATGGGTACCTACTTAAGGAATATTGGATGCTGGATAGGGACCTTTCCCAATAGAACGGTACCTTATTGAACGTTGCATTTTCTATGCTACTTAGTGTATGAAGCCATCAATTGAACTCTTACCTTCACTCCACAGATCATCCGCCTCCTTCTGTACATACAACGGATCTCCTATCTCTATCTCTATCTCATCTTCGTGCCTAGGAACGAACTTGTGAAGACCCCGATGCGTCGATTCCATCATTTCAGTATCGCTGAACATCATTCCTCTCAGGAAAGACGGCGACATCGATGTTATGGGCGACATAGATTTAGGCCCGTCAGTTCCGGATGGTGAGTGTGCCGTGCTGTGGCCACTGTCCACATCTGTTAGCACCCTATCGGAATCTGGGGAATCGCTTTGCCAGATATGGCTGCATTTTAGAACCAGGATGGAATTTCTTCCAGAACCACTTGCTTCGCTGTTTTCTTCTGCTAGGGCCAGTTCCCTGGAAAGCTGCTGGTGGTGTGCGTTGTACATAGTCAAAGCTGCGGCTGGAATAGGTTGAACTTTATGAGAAGAAATAAATCTGTACATGGAATGCAGTAGGTCAATCGTATGATTGAAAATTGGCTATTGAAGGATTTCACCGAAAACTGGAGTTATCACGTTAAATATAACGCTTTTCTTGAATCAATATATTTGTATTCGCCAAAACACAATTTCTCTCCAAAACCTCCAATTGACTTATATAGAGGATTTTCATCGTACACTCACCCTGTATATTTTATTATCGAAAAAGCTAATCACTTTATGATATATACGCAAGAAGGTAAAACTAAAAATGGACGAAAATTCCTATAGATGTTCCACCTTTATCTATTGGAGAAGGAACGAAAACAATGCGCATATGCTTTTCCTAACGGAAGAGCTCTCTTTGTACAAACTGTTTGCTGAAATGTCAGCTGATGAAATTATTTTCCCCAGTAGAAAGGTCGTAAACAGCGTCATTCATTTAAAGCTGATTGATTTCCTGTTCCAAAGAGACCCAGATATTTGAGCATAAAAAATATTCGTTTCAACTCCATGATAAAAACGAGCAGCAAATGGTAATGTAAAGTAATAAAAATTTGTGAGTGCTATCGTAACGAATAATTTTTTGTCTGATATGCAGTGAATTGAAATAATAATCGCTTATTCATCTCAACTAGGTCTTGGAGTCATAAGCTTTCGAGAGCATTTTCCAGTTCAAGACAACAAAAAAAGTTTGACAGTTGTCAAAAAAATCGATAGCAACTGTCAAACAAATCGTCCATGATACCGGATATGTTGTAACAGAAACAAAGAGAATGTTTTTTGATAATTCGCTAGAATTTCATAAAAATTTGATTACACGATCTGGACAATAATGGGATGGAATGTGAAAATTATACTATTTTCATGCTACATATCTTCAGAATGAGATTAATTGCTGACGTGCTCAACGAAGAAATTTTCCTTCACAAGAAAAAATATAAATGAACCAAAAAAACTTCGACTTTGTGTCAAGTTCAACAAGTGAATAATAGCCATCATAATATCATAATAAGACAATTTTTTTTGGTTCATTCAACGGACTCGAATAATTTTCACCATTGTCCACTATAATGGCAAATGTGATAAGTGAAAATTCTGTCTTTTCTTAATGATGTTTTATTTATTTAGTCAATGTTTATATCAATACTTTACCTTAGCATATGACCCCAATATTTCATTATAGGATTTATTCTGATCTGAATTGCGATTCGGAAATATTCTCTAGAAGAATCTATTTTATACATCGGGTGTTTTTGTAGAGTGATAGAACTTCAAATTGAAATAAAACACATTTTAATTACGATTGCAAGTCGAATTTTCTTTATTTGAAAGATAATTTTATGAAATTCATGTTTTGAAAGTAATTTTCGGCATATGTCCACCACGACTAATTTTGAGGAACAGCATTCGACCAGACCAATTTTGGACCACTTTCAGCAATTACACATGTTTGCTTCCAAAGGCGTTTATTGTTCCTGGTTTATCAGCATAAATCAATGACTTGACATATCTTCAATGGAAATAATCCATTGGAGTTATGCCTCATGATCTTGAAGGCCAATTAATTATCTACACCGTTTCTCGAAATAATAAAGTTTATTGATCCCTTTAAACATTCAAAAAAGTTATGGGACAAGTCATAATAAAAACAACAAATTCAACTCATGGAGTCCTGAAGAACTCCTCAATACTGTAATAACATTCTGCTGATAAATAATAATGTTATCGCCAAATCAACCAAAACAAAATATTTCAACAATTTGTAAACTTTGTTGCGGCGTGAGTCTTTCCATGATAATTTGTCAATGCTTACTGAACAGAAATGTCGAAACAACATGGCTTCTACCTTCTGTCAAATCACAGTTATCGCTATCGAAAATTTTATCACTCTAAAAAAACACCTGATATTCGAAAAATCCTCATTGGGATCATATAACCTAACATTATTCCATTGAAGCTATTTATCAGCAAGAAATATCGCTCACTCACGTTTTTTATTTTTCGGTATTTCTGGAAGCTTTCGTCTTCTTCTTCCGATAGGCGGCCAAACAGGAGAAGAAAAAACTTCTTGCTCCGGCCTATCTTGCATCGAACTGAATCCTGCATCACCGTCAGTATCACAGCCATTCTCCGAATCGCTCTTGGAAGATGCCAGTAGGTCTTCTCCAGAAATATCGTGCACTAAACTGGAAATGAAGAAAAATGTTTCATCAATTTGAACTGTTTTCCATGATAGTTCGTTTATTATTCAAATCAAACGTCAAGAAGAAAAACTGTCATTAGTGTCATTAGGACTGAGATTTTCAGAGACCCATTCACATTAGCCAGGCATCAGCAAGGCTCACTTCTACTATCGATTTGAATCGCTTCGAAAGAACCGTTCACACTTGACGATCTTTGCATTGTTATTGTTAGTCACAAACAGTTTGTGTCTAAATTGGTCTGCAAAGTAGTGAGTTCTTTTTGTGCAAATGGAGCCGAGATAAAAATTTTAATGATTTATTATTCAAACTAAAGGCCATAAGTCTTCTTGAAAAAAATATATTTCTAATATCTATTATTCAAAATCTTTTTTTTTCAAATCATAACGTTTTCATTCGATTTCGCATAAACTTGACCTCAATATTCATACGGGTATTTTTTAATGAGCCTTCAGTTTGAGCTTTCCATTTGGAAAGCTTTTATCTATATCTAGTTTATACAATTATTGTAGTGTATCCATTTTTCGAAAATACAAACGGTTTCAACCAATTATCTACGTTTTGATAGTTACAGAATGTTTCAATCAATTATACAAATATTGTATTGTATTGATCAATTTGGATATCCTTCATATAATAGATAGTTGTTCAGCATTAATAGGTGGTTAATTAACTCGCAATACGTGATCAGATTCAATTTGGACACCATGTTAGTTGCAATAGATATTTCAGCATATACAGTATGAAGGATTCAGTGTGGTTTTTTTGAAATATGTATTTGGATATCTAGCACATATTCTCTCAATTCACGACAGGGAAACAGGATTCACTGTATTTCTATTTGAATTTGGACACACAAAATTATAGACTTTTTCAGCATCTGTGGACATATACGAAAATTTATCAAAAAAAAACAGGATAACTTTTTTTTCGCATTGTAATTTGTAATATTCTCCCTCATGACTTCTGCTCTATCTTTTGAAATAGTAGTTCTAATTCACTTATGAATATCCATAGGTACTTATGCAACACTGCAACACATTACCTTTATTTCATTCCGTTTTTTTGATCAAATCTGATATAAGTTCGTATGAAAACAACATTAAGAAAGAGACCATTCTTACGGTTGAGAAATTAATGCCAATATTTGTAAGAATAAGTGACAAAAGACGAAACGAAATTTAATGCAAGCTTCACGTATATCATGCAACAAATATGCACAATTTGCTCTTGCCACCAAGGGCGTCGATAACGGGGGTAGGTACTTGGGGTAACTACTGCCAGCAAGAAATCGTTTCGAGTGCAATATACCAGATGTCTTGCCTCATTAATTAATTGAACCATAACCCTCTCAAAAAATAAACAAATTATCTACGCCCCTGCTTGTCACTCGAATAACTAATTTAAGTGCATGCAGCCTCAAAATATTCACCCTGAAGTATCAACATTTATAGGATTTTTATGGAAAATGTAGACACGTCAAAGGTAATGTGCCTACCTACTCAAAAGTTGAATTTGTGTAATGTGGATCAAGTCTTCATCTTTTTTTATTTGGAAAATCTAAATGAAATTTGGGATATTCATTTCAATCTTACAAGAAATTGCTTCGTTAATCAAAAAAAGCGTTTTGAAATATTCATTTAAGAAATCATAATGGGAAGAACGTGCAAGAAATAACTTGTCATTCCGTATATTATTGGAAAAAGGTCTTCTTCATTAATTAATCATTGATTTATAACGACATTGTGCAACACACAATAAATTTCAATCCAAAATATTGTCTCTTATATTGGGACATTAAGTTGAGGACTGAGTTTTGCAAATTCTAAAACAAGTAGGTACTGACACCCTTTCTCAACAAGAAAAAACTCGTGAATGAAGTACCAAATGAGTTTTGAATTAAGAAAGTTCAGTTGACAAAGTAATAATTTATGCAAAGCAACATCGCATAATCCAAAAGATTATCCTGTAACTTCTCAGTTTTCCTTGTCATAATGAGAAGTTTTCCTTAGACATGCATCATTCATACACTCGCGCCAATGTTACGATAATCGCGGGACTATCGAAGAAAATCTGGACATTTTGAAGGCTATATACTCACGAGTAGAATGTGTTTGAAGAACTAGTGGGCCATGTGGATTTTTCGAAATTTTTTCGGAATTCCTCGAACTCCTTATCAGCCATGTTTATTTTCCGACCCCTAACCCCAACAACTGTCACTGTATTGATCAAAGGGGCGAACCCGCGTGGTTTTTCCGATTCGGCGCATGTCACTGCAAAACGGCGCAAGGAAATGGAAATTATGGAATGAAATCTTGGCAGATTAGCAAGTATGCATGTGGGAAAGTTGATTTTCGGTGCATATCGTTTTGATGATCTCAAAGATATTCGATTCGCATCTCACGGCATTCTGAATATTAAGGGTAAATCTGAATTTATTGTGAGGAAAAAACCTGGTAGGGCATGAAAATCACGAAGCAACCAGTGTTTCTTAGATCCCTACGTTGAATTTCCTTAATAGTGATAGTACAAGTGAAATAATTTTTTCCTACAATTTATGGGTGAACCTCCCTTTTGTAATGGCAGGAATTCAACAGTCACTAGAAAAACTTATTTTGAGAGAAAACGCAGGCCCATAAACCATTGGTTTCCAAGTTAATGGTCGTTGAAATCTTCCAAAAACTGTCGTTCATTTCAATTTAACTCGAAAATGATTAACAGGGGGACTTCGTTTTATTGAATGATGTTAAATCATATGAACATTAGTAGGTATCATTTATATCGGTGAAATCATAATCCTTCTATATCAAGCCGATTTCATGAAATCTCCGATATTGCACTGATCAAATTTTCACTGGGCTTGATCGAATTATGAATTTTCAACATAGTTAAGAGAGTAATGGATATCGAGAAAAGCAAATTCTGGTTACATATCTTCAGATTCGATGAATTTGAGTCTACGTACAACATGAATCCAGAAAAGCTCAAATATCTCGGGAATTACTGAATTTAGGAGCAAGATCATCTGAGAGTGCTATCACTATTTTTCTTCGCAGAATCCAACGCAATCATAAAAAAATAGGGTTCTAATTTGAAAAACAGAAGTTATGGCCAATTTTCGATCACAGTTTTCGACACAAAATTTGAAACACCCTGTGATGATATTTAGGAATTCAAAAGATGCATGACCTTTCCACATTCTTCTACTTTGACGTTGTGAGAACGGTTTACACTCGGAATGTTCAGAATAAGAATAATGAACATAACACTGACGATGAATATTTGACTTTTTTTCAGGTTTTTTTCCGATATGTTGAAAACTATTCGAATGAATACAATGGTTTCAACAGAAATTTATTCAGCATTGAATACTCGATCATATCAGAAATATTTTAGGTCTGTAGAGAATTTCCGACAATATCATAATCCCAATTTTCGGATTTCAAATATGTCCAGTTCTCCAGAAACGTCTAATAGGCACTCGACCGTGGGACACCCTTTGTAATGTTCCAATCGAACTCGAAAATATTTAAAGTACAGGGCTCAGCTTTGTTTTATTGAATCCACATGAACATCGAACTAAATTACTAAATTCTATAGCATTTTCAGTGGCAACATCAAGGATGCGAAGTCTCATTACCATTAAATTTTAAAAATAGCGGATACGGACCTGTCTAAAATAAAACACAGCATTTCCGCTTTAATGAGCCATTCATCCTCATCATACAGAAAACTTCTAGTATCAGTATCTGTTTCAGTTGAGTGACAACTTTGCATTTTTTGTGGAAATCCAAGTGTTCATGAATTAGCCGAGCCAATACCTATAGAATATGCAACAAAATGGTTTATTTCTTGATCACTTACTCTAAATGAATCCTTGTTTTACCGACTACTCTAGAAGGAGGGGACTGGGGAATGTTCTCAATTTGAAAGCATACAAAGTGTTTCACAACAAATAAATCCGAAACTGTAAGATTTGGGTCTGACGAACTTCAATAATTTTTCAAAGGAAATGAATTTCGCTTTCGAGTGAAAAAATAATATACAGGGTGTACCATTTTAAATAACCCCGAATTTATAGTTTGAATATCTCGTTAATGCGTTGAACACCCAGTAGAGTTTTGAATAATAATGACAGATGTAGTATTCATTTCTGTTATTCTAGTATTCACAGCCATCAATCGGCACGAACTTATTCCAGATTCATTCAAGTCAAACTTGTCGAGTTTTCCCGCAATGTTAAAATTTAAGGAAAATCGAAATATGTATATCTCTGAAACGGCAAATTTTAAGCACATGGGATGTCAAAAAAACTATGTCTTATTTTGTATCAGTTTGTCCCCGCCAGCAATACTTGTCAATAGTACTGAATCAATTCATTTTTGGATTCGATGAAAAAAACAACAAATATTTAAACTGACGTATATTCTGTGATAAATCTATTCACCCACAGCCTGTATAATTTTTGCATAATATTTTCATTAAATTGGATAATAAAACATAGAAATCATGTATAACTGATTCGTTCCATCCATATTACATCAAACCTTTGGTGCCATAATTATTACCATTCACCTCAATTCTTCTCGTCGTCATTTCACTCCAACCATTCTGAAACATGAAACGAATAAATTAATTAACATTCGAAAGAATTATTTCTCACATAATAAAATTATAAGCAAAAGCGATATTGGTCGATGGTCATAAAAATTGTTAGACAGTCAGATATCTTGATGAAATTGTAATGAGATATCGATTAAGGTATGAAAAAGTATCATGCTGTGATTGAATGGTTATACTTTTGTACTCCCAGGGCCCCCGCTACCATGTGTGCAAAGTGTGCAATGCACACGGGCGCCATCCTTTTAGGGGCGCCAAAATCCTGTGTCGAAAATATTTGCAAAAAAAAATAAACAAAAATTAATGCTAAAATAAAAATTCATCTTGGGTCAGTATCATTACCTGATGATACTGACCCATTAAATATTTTACAATAATTTGATCTCGACCCTTCCAAACCTAAGCATTCCACTTAGAATTCTTCTGACATTGCCTGTATCTGTAGCTTCTGGCGAGCGATCTTTCTCAAAGTTGAAAATTATTTAAGATCGACAATGCTTCAAGAAAGATTGTTTGGACTAGCAATATTAGCAATTGAACAAGAAATTCTTGATGGTATCAATTTTAGCGATGTAATTGATGAATTTGCAACAGCCAAGTCTAGGAAAATATCGCTACTATAATAGCTATCTTTCATTTTTCTACTGTACCTAGCTTTCATTTTCGATTTTATGAGGAAGTAAACTAGGTATTTTTCAAAGTACCTGCATATTTTTTTTAATACCTAAGTATAAGTAGAAAGTGATACTTTTATATGATATACAGAGTGTAACAGCCAAATGGAATTAATTCGATAACGAATAAATGAGGGCGTGTTGGGAAAAACGCTCGGACACGTCGATTTGTAATTTTAAATGCGCATATTTTTCAAGAAAATAATATTATATAGGGTGTTCCATGTGACCGTGGCCAAAACCAACTTTCTTATTTCAATCGCAACCCCCTGTATATTATTTATTTTTTGGATTCTTCAGAGAATTCTAGACACAATTCATGCACAATGTCCTATACCTATCTTTGACTATTTCGGAAATATTAAGTGTTTTCAGATTCATTTGTAAAAATCAACGTTTTAAATAAAAATTATTTTATTTCACAAATTCGGTACATTACACTTAAAACCTAAGAAGTAATACTGATTATTTCTTAATAAATAATAAAAAAAACCAAAAAAACATTAATGTCAATGTAGGAAATGTTCAAAATGCTCGCCGCAAACGTCTTGGCAACATGCTAATCTGATGTAGAATTGTCTTCTAACGTTACTCAACATTTCTTCTCAGTAATGGTTTTTGCTTACTTTCTTCATATCAAGAGGTAAATGGGAAATAAGTATCGAGTGTAATGTATCGAATTTGTGAAATAAAATAATTTTCATTTGAAATGTTAATTTTTGTAAAAAATCTGAAAACACTTTATATTTCCGAAAAATCTGAAGATAGGTATAGGACATTGTGCATGAATTATGTCTTGGATTTTCTGAAGAATCCAAAAAATAATTTGAAATAAGAAAGTTGGTTTTGGCCACGGTCGCATGGAACAGCCTATATTATTTTATTTTCTTGAAAAATATGCGCATTTAAAATTACAAATCGACGTGTCCGAGCGTTTTTCCTAACACCCCCTCATTTATTCGTTATCGAATTTATTCCATTTGGCTGTTACACTCTGTATATGTATACATTAGCCAATATTTCTGTTTTTTGTTCCTAAAAAAGATGTGATTTTTAGTTTTCGGTTATTTTATAGTCTCTGTACCCTACTATAGTCAAGGAAATACTTCAAAGTGGTTGTGAACAAGAATTTATTTTGAGTTATTTATTTCGTTATGATTTTATTCTGTTTGTTTGTTCTGTTGTATTTTGTTTGTTTTATATTTTAGTCTACAAAGAAATATCTAGTTTTTGACTTCTAAAGTTCAGTTTTTATATTTATTTCAAGCATCTAGCTACCTACCCACCTAATAAATAAAAAATCCAAAATGCCTCAAGGGGCGCCAAAATTCTTTTTGCACACAGGCGCCAGTAGCCCTAACGGGGGCCCTGTGTACTCCGTTCTGTTCAGGCTCGGAAAAATCTATCACATTCCTTTGAGAGTAAGTTATTGGAAATCCCAAAGAACAATTCAGCAATACAATAATAAACTGCTCCACAAGAGTTAGGAATATTGACTTAAATTGCAAAAAAATATGGTTAAAATAAGATTTTGTAATGAAAATTCATATATCAATATGATTTCAAGTTGCAAATTAATTTCAGCCTGTAGGCTATACTGGGTGGTTAAGAAACATCGAGTAAAATAACTAAATTTTATTCCCAGAGAATTCAAGCATTTTGAGACTATCAACACAGTGTATGGCCTCCACGGGCATCAATAACAGCTTGACATCTTCTTTGCAATTTGCATACTACACACGAGGTTCTTGAGGAATTTGGTTCCATAAACGGGGCAAAAGCTCTATTCTGAGAGATCTGTCATTTGAGGATTCTGGGGTAGGTTGATGATTATCTTCTTTGGAGCATATCCCATGTGTTGTATGCAATTCAAATCTGGTGAGTGCGGAGGTATTGGTAATTGTGGAATACCAAGCTCCTCGCGCGCATTTTCAACTATGGCTGCACGGTGCGGTCTAGCGTTATCGTCTAGAAATTGTCGATGACATGCTCCCTATAGTGTAAGGCGGTCATATTCCCAGGACAAATGTGTAGATCTCTGCGCCCGTTGAAACATATCCCGGCATATACCATAACACTACCCCGTCGGAATGGATGGACATCTTGGACATAGCGACGATTACGGGGTATGCGTGGGATTGTCCATAACCTTATTCTTCGAGAATCTGACAATCGTCCATATCTGGATTCATCAGTGAAAAGGACACTACGCCATTGATCGTTCCAATTGATGTGTTGCCTTGCACATTCCAGTCTTTGACGCTTATGGTCACGTGTTAATGGAAATCCTCCTAATGGACGTCTAGAACCTAGATTCACCTCTCTCAAACGTCGTCTGATGGTTTCGATGGAAACTTGGACCCCATCTGCATTTTGAAGATTATTCCGTAGCATTCTACACGTAGATGTAGGGTTGCTTCTTGCCGAAACGGTGATGAAACGATCCTGAGCAGGTGTTGTTTTTCGTCGTCCACCAAGCCTTGGTCTTTCCAACATGGAACCTGTCTCCCTAAACCTATTCCAAAGTCGAGATATCACACTTTGGCTGACTTGGAGCCTTTCCGCTACAACAACCTGAGTTAGGCCACCCTGTAGCATTCCGATAGCCCTATTAGCCTCAGCGTTTGTTAATTTACGTCTTGGCATTTTCAGAAAACTCGTTTCAAATCGAAGCCGTTGATAAACTGACTTCATTTCAAAATAAGAACATGAAGCATATGCAAAGAATCAAACTTCAGAAAAAAGGTGACCAGATGACGAAATGTCTCATACTGATTTTCTTGGATCGATTCAAGTTGTTTTTGAGTTTTAAATGATTTTATAGCGATTTTCTCGAAGATTACATACTTTTAAAAACGATTGAATACGACATACCTCTTGTGGAGCAGTTTACATTCACAAGAACAACATTTCTACGTCAAAATAAATAATTCTAGATAAAAACTTACTAGGCAACCCAACCAAGTCTTTCCTTTTAACAGATGGAAATTCTTTAGTTTCTTTCCTGAGGTCAGTAGGTTGTCCAGAAATATACCTTGATAAACTTAAATATTGATTTTTCGCACTGTTTCCTGATGGTGGTTTCAAGTTTTTTGCGTTTATATCCTCCCATGGAAACTTGATATTTTCAAGCTCATTCCTCGTATTGCCGTTCATTTTCAGAGTCCTAGAATGTATTATTCCTATTGTATTGGTATTTTTTTAGAACAATTGATTTCTGCATACCTTGTTATACCAGCGAAATACACATCGTCAAGCTCTTCATCCTCCATCCCCCAATTCAGACTCTTGTGTAGTGGAGCAGATCTATTGTTGATTTTCGAAAATAGTTTATTGTTGAAAGTCGGCTGGCCAAAAGTATACACTATAGAGGTGGACAAAGGCTCGGCCTCCTCCATCTTCTTTATCAAGGATTCTATATTTATCTTAACAGCAGGTTTCTGTACACTAGGATACTCTACGTCTGGGGGCACCTGAGAATTTCTCCTGGAAAAACTCCCAGGAAGCGGTAGCGCCAAAAGAGACTTCTCGGTTCGAGCTGGAGTCGGCTGCTGTATTTGAGGCTGTTGCGGCTTCAACAGTGAATCTGTCATACTCAGCTGGAAGCCATTCTCGTTCCTTCTTATACTGCTGTATCTTTGTCCTACCTGAATACTTCATGTATCAATTTATTCAGAAAACACATATTTTGAATACATAATTGGAATGTCTTAAATATACAGAGAGAATATGAATAGTTGCGAAAAACTTATTTTTCTTGAAATCCTAAAAAATTGGCAAGAACAAAATTGAGCAGACATGTTGTGCGAGCGAGCATAAAAACTCAAAAAAAATGTTGGTGGTATTTCTCCATTATTGCCAAGGGGTAGAAAAAGCCATCCTCTTAACCTTTTTTTGCAAGACTCTTTTTTTCGTATTTATATTCCACAAAAAAAAATTATTTCGGATAGCATGATCCATTCTCAACAAATAAGGTCTCTTGTAATTTCTTCTATGGTTCACGGTTGACTTTGACTGCGATTCAAAGGGCTTCTCTGATAAACCAACAGCATTTCTTGTATGTTGTATCTTGTATGTTTCAGTTTTGAAACCTAGGACTCACCTGAAAATATTGGTGTTTTAGTGCGCCCTGCGCAGTTGGTCTATCTAAAGGATTCCAGTCAAGTAGAATATCCAACAGGTTGATCAAAATTTCTGAAGCTTGAGGCACAACATCGGACAAATTGGTTTTGACGAAGTATGGGAATTTGTACCCTACTGCTCCAGCTAATTGATAACCTTCCGGCCATTTTTTCTGGAGAAAATCAGGATGAGGATCATCTCCGAATATTCTGTTCGTCAGTACTATCAATTAACGCTAACATATGAACAAATGACAATGAACCATGTTCGTGTAGAGTAAAACATGAGATTCAACTCAGGAATGAAGAAACTTATGAATGCACTGCATGAAGTCTAAAGAGTATATCCCTATGATCGAATTTCAAATTTGAAACGAATAATTAATACTGAAATAAACGAAGATATATGCATCAAGAGATTTCATGGAGATAGACAATTAATTATGAGAGGAATAAAAGTAAATAAAAAAAACACAGAAAACAATTAGGAAGAGTCAGAAACGTGTGACAGACATGAAAAAAAATAGTCTTGAACTTTGGAAACTGTTAGTTGAAAAAAATCTAGAAAAATGATTTTTACAGTATTTTCAACATTTTTTCATGATTATTTCAATATAAGTAAAAAAAGTCCACAAAAACGAAAAAAAATGCAAAGGTAGCCAAGTAATAAATAGTATATAACATTACTAGCAAGGAAAGAGGGTTTAAAACTGGCGAATGGAGGATATTCCTTGAGCCAGTACCTAAAAGCCGTTACCTTGCGTGTATTGTTTTATATTTTATTTGTTTCTCATTTGTAAAAAGGTTAGATAAATTACAAAAAAATCTCAATAATTTGTCGCAAATGTCGTAAGCTATGGAAGCGTGGCCATGAACATGTCTGTGTATTTTTCTTTACATTTGTTTTGGCGAAAGCGAAAATGAATGTACCAAAAGAAATTATTGAGGCAGCCAGCAGTGTAGCTTCAAGTTTATTACCTGCAAAATCAGCTTCAAGGTACGAGCGAGAATGCGACGACTTCAAAAAGTGGCAAAACAAAAATATGTAGTGTGATTGGGGTAACTGAAGATGTTTTGTTGGTCTAGGTAGGTACTTGAATCAACTATCAGCTAGATTCAGCCCTAATACTTTATGGGCAAAATGGTCTATCCTGAAAAGCTGCTTGGAAATGAAAGAAAATGCCCCTGTTCTCAGGTTTGTTTTCCTTAAAAATATGACGTTCAGTTGTCATTCGCAAATTTCAAAAGGTAATAGCGTTTCTGAAACGAAAAAATGAGCATTATACGCCAAAAAAGGCCAAGGTATTAAGTAAAGAAGAGGCTGAACAATTTTTTTTACTTGCTCCTGATGACCAGTGGGTGCTGGCGAAAATTGTAACAATATTTGGGATTTTTGGATGTTGTCGATGTGACAAAATTCTCTCCTTTAACATGAATGATGTAGAATTGTAGAAGATAAGGAAAAGACGTTATTGTGACATTGCGGCAAACAAAAAAATTAACAACAAGAAAATTCACCATAACCGATGATGGCTGCAGGTTATACAGAAAATATGTAAATCTTCGGCCTCCTGGAACAGAAAGCCTAAGATTTTTTTTGACATACCGACATGGAAAGTGCATTTCCCTTAATGCTGGCCAGCACACTATTGGTGGTGTCCCAAAGCAAATAGCGAAATATTTATGTTTAAAAGACCCAGAGTTATACACCGGCCACTCTTTTCGCAGAACTGGAGCCACTATGGTTCCGGATTCGGGTGGAGATATTTTAGCACTAAAGCGTGCATGAGGGTGGAAGAGCACCGAAATTGCGATGAGTTATGTCGATGATTCGGTCAACAAAAAAATCGAAATGTCTAGCAAATTATTTGGTAGTAAGGAGAGTACAAATGTTCTGCAGTCCTCGAGTTCAGCAGTTTCTGAGTCAACAGATGGTCCATCATCAGTATCAACTCTTTCATCATCAAAAATCTGTGTTACTGGAAATAACAATTGTACCATGATTTTCAACATATATGACGATAAAAAAAAATTTTCTAATGTAAATAATACTACTAACTTGTAAAAATTTTGCAAATTAACTGTCAGTTTTACAAGTTAGTGACTTGATAAAATAAACTTTCTTGATTAATATTCTGTTTTTGGAAACTGACGTTTACAAATGAGAAACAAATAAAATTCTTTTTAAAAGCCTTTGCAATTTCAGTTCAAAGAAAAATAATAATACGCACTAACCTTATTCGGGCAACCTAAGATCGCGCAAATTTTATATAGTTGATCTGTTTCCGTACTACCCGGAAAGAGAGGTCTATAGGTACATATCTCAGCAGCTATGCATCCCACAGCCCACATATCTATAGGGCTGCTGTAGGTAGTGGAATGAAGCAGCACCTCTGGTGCGCGGTACCATCTTGTTGAAACGTAGTCCGTGTAAGGTGGTCTCGACCTAATCTCTCTAACTAAGCCGAAATCGGCTATTTTCAGTAGCTCTGGACCTGAACAGAGGATATTTTCGGGTTTAAGATCTCTGTGGAAAAAACCGTGTCTATGAATGAACGCTAGACCTTGCAGGATCTGAAACACATACAAATTGTTGTGAATAACAAAAAAAAATTTAATCTATGTTTTGGGTGACGAAGTAACTTTTTTGGGCAAACTATCAGTTTGTTCTTCCACACTAGGCTTTTTGAAAAGATATATACAGGGTGAGTCTTTGACTTGTACATATATTTTAACTGTAGATTCTTGAGGCCTAAAGAAGCCTTTTTTTCATTTTCCATTTTTCCGAATTCGGCTCTGTTAAAGAGATATAGCCATTTGAAAAAAAAAGTTGGGCTGAATACGCTCCTGAAACAATGCAAACACCTCAAAGCTCATATTTTTCAATTGAAATTGATGTGATTATCAGATATTCTGGGTGATACATTTAGAAAATACTCAAGCACTAACCTTATTTGAATAAGAATGTTACAAACACGATATTTCCTAGCAAAAACGCTAAGTTTTCTTCCATAATTTCTGCAATTGAAATGCCATATTTCTCACACCAAAATAAGTTCCTTCTTCGATTTTCCTGAAGATTAGTTTGTAAACACTAATAATTTGTTCATATTTGCCTCGATACCCTGAAACTATCTTATAAAAATTAGTTTCTCACTAACCTATCCTAACTCCATTAATCAAAGTCATATGATTCGAGGTCAATGACCTAACCTAATCCATTCCTCTGTGATGATATATCATAGAATTCTAGAGAAGACGATGCCAGATTGACGATTTACTCTTCAACAATGGTATAGGCGAACTCAAGAAAGCAGAGCGTCCCCTATCGTTAACGGAAGAACTATCACAGAGGCTTCTACCACAGACCAACTGTGGTCTGTGCTTCTACGCATTGCTCTTTGGAAATGCCAAACGAGTAGTTCTGATTCTCGCCGATACAGCGCTACGATCTAAATTTAAGTGCGCTGCCGGCTGCGAGTGCGATGTAGCCGCCACGCAAGACAAGACAAGACGTTCTTCTGTGTCTCCACAGTACAGTCTGTGATTACAATGAACGACGCCGCGATAACCTTTCTACATGGATTCGTTTTATTATTTATTTATTTACTTGAAGTTTGCAGAGAATAAAGCAAACAGGTGATGAATGTGATGTGAAAACAGTGTAGGGTCGATTAAAAATTCCAAGAGGATATTGTTAAGAAGATAGATTTTCCTGAAGGACGGGTATCAATAAATTTTCAATAGAAACTTCTTATAAACTTTGTAATTTCATGCTTCTCGGAATTCAGTTGATAAACATTGACAACATTGTTAATTTGTTAAGAGACCAGAGAAGAAACAATATTCGATGATATTCAATCCAGGAAAGCATTCAGATTTTTTATGAAATTCATGATTTTTTCCTCAAATTTCTTCGTATACATTTAGGAATAACTCGAAAACGACGCGTTTTATTGAAAAAATATAAGAATACTTTTATTCTCTAAAATGGTTGATTCTTTCGAAAATATGAACCGTTTATCCTTTTCAAGTGATTTGATAGTGTTTTTGCATGAATTTATGAGTCGACCACCCTGTAACTTTTAAACTAGGAGAGATATTGAATAAGTTCCGATTGAGGAATATGCACCATGAATAGAGTAACCAATGGACCAAAATTCAGTTCATTTGAAATAACGGTTCCGGAGATATGAACAGGAAAGTGTTTTTTTCGTGGATTTTCGACACCCTGTATCTTCCAAACGAAACCGAATTTTGAAAAATGGTATGGGAAAAAAGTTTTTCGTTTGATGAGGGGAATCTACAGTTAAAATATATGTACAAGTCAAAGACTCACCCTGTATATATATATTTATTTATTTGTTTAATTGTGCAAGGTTATTTACCCGAAGAGAGGTTCAAGAAAACATATCGGATATTGCACAAAATGCATCAAAGTCAATCAGTTAATTCTCGGAATAAAAGCTTTCACTGAAATGATACCTGAAGATATTCAAATGTATCAATCTATCAATAACGACGAAGATATCTACCTGGTAAAGCATATTTCTAACAACTGCTTCAGGAAAGGGAACTTTCCTATCCTTGATGAGTTGATAGAGATTCTCCTGCATGTATTCAAATACGAAGTAGAGGACATCGTTCTCACGTATCACTTCCTTGAGTTTCACTACATTAGAATGATGTAACTTCTTCAATGACTGAAATAAAAAGGGTTAATCGATGAGCTTGAAAATTTCTTTCATAATTCATAATGATTGTACAATGAATGTGGACCAGTGCGAAGTTCTGTAATTTTCGAAAGGAAACCGTGGAGTGATTTTGATTTTTTTTGGAATGTCGGAAATAGCCTTTAGAATTGTAATAGCAGTATCGAATCTAGGGAGTTTCTCAGGGGGGCACGATAAACAAAACCTGATATCGGTATCTTATCGTTTCAGTGTTAGTGTGTGTTTTTTGTAAATGTGGGTTTTTGGAAAGTGGTTGCAACTTTTTTCCTGTGGAAAATTCAGCGTTTCCGTGAAATCATTTCTGTAACACTTTTCCATGTGCCATTCAATGTTGTCGGTATATTTTCCTGAAATATTGCTCACAATCAGGCCGTCCCAGCTTTGCCGGGTAGAAATTTGTTTCACGCGGCGGTTTCGTATTCAACACTTCAACCTGCCATATCTTTTGATATACTCGTTGTAATTGTATGATGTGAAGGGCAATTTCGTTCTAAATTAAATACTGGGGATGAATAATGTATAAGGTTGGATAAGGATCAATACCCTATTCAAAAAACGCACACCCAAATAGTGCATAATTTTGGAAAGCATCTGATCACCATAAACAGGTAATAGCAAGTCAATCTTGAGAGACAGATATATGCTTTCGCGGACTTTTTTGTAGAACTATTTAAGAGGTACATTTCCGTCTACATTGTATCCACGTAAAGTCTCACAGTTTTTGCAGCGCACGATGGAAAAAGCTGATTATGGCTGATTTTTTTGTAATTATTGAAGTTATAGTAGGTATCCTTAATTTTTTCGGGTGAAAAGTATAGCTTTCGTCACTCAGGGATGATGTAGCTTTCTGAGGGTGAAAGAATTTCTTAAATCGGTCCAGAAGTTTTCGAGCCTAGTCGTATCAAACACACAAAAATACAAATCTTTCCTCTTTATAATATTATGATAGATTAATAGAACAATATTCTATTTCGAATGGGATTCTAACACTTGAGATTGTGGTATACCTACTTCAGTAGGGCGTGAGTGTGAGATCACCACTCCAAAAATATACAATACTCGATATTTTGCCTGAAAGTTTCACTGTTTAAATCAAAATTTCACATTAACCATTAACATCGAAAAACATTCCAATTCTTCGCCTTTTCAATGAGGGTGAGGAAACTTGTAATCTTTAATTGTCGAAGATGATTTCAGGCTAATACCAAGTATGGCATATTTTTCAATCTCTACCGAGATATTAAGGATATTCCCTCCGAAATAAGAAAAAGAAGATCATTATAAATGATTCTCCAACTGTTTTACACCCCATTCGATACTTGTCCGTCAGCAGACTTTTGTTTATAAATATCTAATTATGTAAGGTTTGGAAAAACTACTGACACCGTTGAAATTCACGCAAAAAAAAGTTCTCTAGAAAAAATTTGTTTGACAAAGAAAAAGTCATATGTAACAACTTTTCGAAAATGCACATTTCCAAAGAATACCCTATAACTCGAACATAGATATGCTGTTTTAACCTGAAAAATAACTTCCAGCTTCCAGATACAGACATCCGACATCAGCTATCTAGCAGCTCGTATCTGCAGCTCATTTCTGAATTTCTGATCGATACAGGGTGGGCTTTTTAAAACGAAACAGACGAGATAACCGGCGGAATGAATTTATTTCGGAAAAATGCTCGGACACGTCGATTTTTGTTTCGAGGGGGACAACTTTTAAGGTCAAATTCACAACTATATCGCTTCAACCCTTAGTGTTAGAACACCAACCCCTAAATTTTGACTAGGAAAGATAGGGTGAGTGATATCTCATTTGAAAGGTCCTTTTATCCTGAATTCAGGATTTTGATTTTTTCTTCATTTGATCTATTAATTCTTGAGATATTGACATTTGAAGTTGAACAAAGATGATATGTCATCAAGCAACCTGTCTGAATCAATCGAACTTATTATTCATTCATTCTGTAGATGTGATGAAACTCCATAACTGCCATACACCAGACATCAAAATACAAAGTTAAAATTTTAACAATGAATAATTAGTCAAATAATTGATGAATTCACATAGCATGGTTAGCGGAATGAATGGTACTGTACGAAATTCAAAATTGAATATCTCGAAAACGAATGCGTTAAATGAGAAAAAAATTATAACGTTGAATTCATGATAAAAAGGCCTTTCAAATGAGGTATCACTCACCCTATCTTTCCTATTCAAAATTTAGTGGTTGGTGTTCTAACACTAAGGGTTGAAGCGATATAGTTGTGAATTTGACCTCAAAAGTTGTCCCCCTCGAAACAAAAATCGACGTGTACGAGCATTTTTTCGAAATAAATTTATTCCGCCCGTTATCTTGTCTGTTTCGTTTGAAAAGCCCACCCTGTATATGATATATTCATATATGATATATTCATTATTTATTGCCTCATCAATGATCGGGGAGTATACATAAGATGAATTCCGAGCATAACGACACCTTTGTCCGTATTTATGATTTTTTGCAGTTTGAAAAAGTCGGATCTATGTAGGTTTGTTTTCGGTCGTCTAGAAATATGACCTCCGCTTTGGCTTCCAAATCTATATTTTACGTCGACCGTCTTCCTGCAGTTCTCCCAAGAACCAATAAAACTCAAACTGTCTATATACAGTTTATTTACAGAGTTTATTCTACAGAATAATCTACACTTGTGGATTCATCCGCATTTACAGAACTTCGTGAGATAGAAAACGTCTCAACGCCGAACAAATAAATACATTGATCTTGTACCTCCGATATGGTACCGTCTTGAAGATCTAATTCTGTTTCTAATGGCCATAACAACCTCCGTCTAAACTCTCTACCGACTCCCGTAGGAACTCTGTACTGGCCCCCCGGCCAACAGTTAACTCCGTAGCCAACTGACAACCAACTCTCTACCGACTCTACCCCTGTTGGGGGCCTGGTACACGTCCGAGCTCGCGAGCTCCCTTCGAAAATTGGGCTTTTTATTTCCATGATATCTCAGTTCGTATGCGGCGTAGACCAACACTTTTTTTTTAATTAAAGCTCAATCATTTCTCTAGAATGTATATTACTCGCTTTTCTGTTTTTTTCCGTATATTAGGAAAGAAACCTGGTAAGCTGTTATTTCATGAAAATCTGGACGAACGTTTCTATTTCCATGATATCTCCGTCAATTTTCGGGATAAATGTATGAAATTTTCAGTATACATGCGGAATAATATTTTGCAGAATGTGTATTATTCGCTTTTCCGTTTATTTGAGTATATTAGAAAAAAAACCTGTTTGAAAATATGACCAATAAAGTTCCTACTTTATAATTCATTTAAAAATTAAGGAGGCATTAAACAAAAAAACTGATCAATACACATTCTGGAAAATTTTATTTCGCATGTAAACTGAAAATTTCATACTTTTATCCCGAGAATTGACAGAGATATCATGGAAATAAAATCGTTTGTCCAGATTTTCATGAAATTACAGCCAACCAGGTTTTTTTCCTAATATACGGAGAAAAACAGAAAAGCGAGTAAAACACATTCTAGAGAAATGATTAAGCTTCAATTTAAAAAAAAATTTTTGGTCTACGCCGCATACGAAGTGAGATATCATGGAAATAAAATTTTGAAGGGAGCTCGCGAGCTCGGACGTGTACCAGGTCCCCTTAACGACAATTCTTTGTTCCGTCCTCAATTTGCATTTGAGAAAAGAGGTGTTACTTCTTATCCGACTAAAGCCAATGGAATAAGCAAGTGCCAAGTGCATCTTTAAGCAATGAGCATCATAAATTATCTTACCCTCGTGGCCCGAGTCCACCTAGGGATGAAATGCTACAAAGAAACACTTGAGCCTAAACTGATCCATTTATCTTATTCTATACGAAATGGTACAACTGCTGAATTTCATATATTGCACTTCTTTTCAACTATAAGATAAGGGTTTCACATTCCGCAAAGTAAAAGTGTCACGCTTATCTTGGGCACAATATAAAGCGTCCCACCCACGAAATTCAGAAATAACAGAGAAATTTAACAACTATGTGCATTTAATCGGAATGGAATCCTACATATCTACAAACATCAGATCATTTCGTCTCATTCGAGTTCAATGATATGCAGGGAATGAACATAAAATTTTGTGAATTATTTCTCTGAAATTCTAATAGTAGAAATTGTTTGAAAAACCATCAAGAGTTTGTTGTCGAACTCGAAGTGTGAGGGGGTGAGGCTATGGACCCAATGCCCCCAATCTCGTATCCGGCAGTGCTTCAGACACCGACATCAATTTTTGACCATCGACATTATGAATTATCCAGTTTGAATGTTTGTACCTATGTACCTGTCCTATTTATATTTATTCATTTTATACTTTTTTTCTATAAGACTGAAAAATTCCTAATGAATCAGCGTATACCTAACGTTGTTTTTCGTTCGACATTGGACAAGGATTCCTATTCTGTATGTTTTTCACTGAATGATTCCAATGAGAAAAACATTTTTCTTACTTCATGGAAAGTACCTAGGTATATAATTAGGTAGACATATTTGTCTTCAAATTAAGCTTGCTGTAAAATCATTTATAAGTTAAGGTATAGAGCCTTTCGTCCTCCTATACTGATGGCCTACATTAGAAACCACAACTCAATTGATAGGAAGTGGAATAATTGCAACAGATGAAATTTGAACAGGATTCGATCAAATAAAAATACAAAAGCTTTCATCCGAAGATTTAAAAAATTAAACTGAATATTCAACGTTCAGCGTTCACGATGTGGCAAGTATCATCCGCACCAATTTTTGTAGAAATAGGATATATTCATGAATTACTTCAAGAGTTATCGTGTCACAGAAAGAGTCTTGCATATTTAATACCGTCTAACCGACTCTTTGAATCGATAATACAGATGTCCTTTGTTGTGAGTGGTCAGTTTCTATAAAAGTTATCAAAATGTCAAAGCTTCCACCCACACATTGAGGTGTTCTACTCACTTTCACTTCTCTAAGGCTCATAGCCTCATCCCAAGAATAATATTTCCTTTTCATCCTCTTTATGGCAACCTTTTCCCCTGTGTCTTTCCTCTGGCCCAAAACAACAGAGCCGTAAGTACCATCGCCAAGTTGATGCAGGGTGATGTAGCGGTTCATTTTCACAGCGAAACAAACATGAAACTTCAAACGAAGGAGTCACTCATGACATTTTCGATGGTTGGTGATCGACTAGGAGTTGTGGTGGTTTCCACTGAACTGACTTAATATAAACAGCTATGACCGTTTCTATGATGAATCACGTGGATTTTATCGATTATTTCGGGAACTCCTTGCGTTTTTGGTGTCGATGTAAGGGTTAGTTTTGCGGTCCCCTTAACATCTTTTCTTCGCATGTTTTTTGGTGGACATGCGATTTGAGAAGTCTTGGAATAACGTAGAGAAGTTTTGTACACGACTATTGATAGAATTTGTTAGATCATCGAGAATTATCTGCACTTGAAAAACTGACACTTTGCAAAAGCTTTGAATTTTTTTCTCGTAAATCCTTGAGTTTTCGAAAAAACTTGTAGAAATAAGAAAGTTTGTGTACTATGTAATTTCATTGACAAATGATAATTACCAAGTTTCGTCTCCTTAGCTAAATATACAGGGAAAAAGAAAAACAATTTTTTTTATCTTCGGAGGGGTGTAACTTTTCCGGGGGGTTGTTTTTCTAAAAAATTTATGCCGAATACCCACTTTAATTTTTAGCACAGAATCACCCCTTTCATTTTTCGGTGTTATTCAGATATTCATGAAAGCTTCGATGACTAAACACTAGGCTCTTAATGAAAGCCTTCATCAATAAAGGGGGGTTTCAGAATAAGGGACCGTAAATTCGGGAACTTAATCCTCAGATGATTTTATGACAGAAAGTTCTTGTGGACTCTAGGTCCCTGGCGCACTGTTTCTGAGATACGTGGTGTGTTGAAATTTAAAAAAAAAAAGTTGGTTTTATGAAATTATTTTCTACACCGTACACGATTTTTTTTGCGTTTTGGTAGATCATGAATACGCATTGAGACACATTTTTTCCTATACAAAATGATGGTCAATTTTCACCAGTGGCGTCCGTACAGACTTCTGTCCGAATAAATTCGGTGAAAAAATTGGTACGCCAATGATTTTTCTCGAATTTTAAATTATTTTCGTAATTACCACATAATTTACAATAAGAATGGTTTCTTGAGTTTTTTACCTGCGACGAATACTTTATGAGAAAAAAAAATTAAATGCAATTTCATCATGTGTTTAAATGCGTACTCATTTTCATAATAAGTTTCCGTGAATTCGGGGTCTTAATCTTCAGAAGTTTTTATGATATAAAGTTCCTATGGACTATGGCTTAATGCGTACTCATAACCTACCAAAACTCAAAAAAAAATCGTGTACGGTGATAAAACCAATTTTTTTTTTTAATTTCAACACCCCGTATCCCAGAAACAGTGCGTCTGGGACCTATAGTCCATAGGAATTTTATATCATAAAATCATCTGAGGATTAAGATCCCGAATTTACGGTCCCGTATTCTGAAATACCCTGTATATCAATTTTTTTCTGACTTACGAATTACGATTTCATGAACCTTAATAAATAAAGTCTATTTTTCATGTGATGTCAAGGCCGTAGCCAGGGGGGGTCCGATGGGGTCCGGACCACGAAAGAAACACGTGATTTTGAGAGCGTGTCCCGTGTCTGTGATTTCCAGAAGCGGGAAGATATAAGTCAGTAACAGGTCCGTACTTCTAAATTCACTGAACAAAATTCGATTTCAAGGGCTAATGATTTCATATGGGTATACAGTATGCGTCTACAACACGTTTGAAATATTCACATCTCCAATCAATCAATCAATAATCACCGAAAAACAACAGAATAATGCATAAGCAGTAGATACATATTCCTATTCTTGTCGCAAAAAATTCCCATTCACATAATTGAGATCGGTAAAAATTATGAACCTCGTTTAGGGTGAATGACTTTGAAGGAACGGTTGAACCATAAAAGCGATATAATACCTTACTGAAATGCGGGCGTAATCGGCTCGCGTTAGGTATATTCCACATAAGCAGAGTTTATGCACAGGAACTGAGAATTTAGCAGGCGCGGATCCAGGGGGGGGGGGGGGAACTGGGGGAACGTTCCCCCCCCAAATGGCCCCTGACCACCTTATGATTGACCATTGCTTAAAATACCAGTACCTTTTGGCATTTGAATATCTAAAAGTTCCCCCCCCCAAAATTCGGGACTGGATCCGCGCCTGGAATTTAGATTCATAGCTAGATAATTATTTCATTCACTTCAGCACAAACTCGCTGAATAGTGAACTCCCATCATTATTTTTCGTTTCATCAAAATATTCGGTAATATCATTCATAAAACATGAAAGTTACGAAATTTTTCAACTGTTTTGGTCATATGACAATTCGTTCATAACGGATTAATTAATAACTTGAAAATAAAAGGAGGTAAAACATGTAATTTCCGATAAAGGTAGTCGAAAATGAGCACATAAAATATTTGTTGCATTCAGAATATTTAGCAGTGAAAAAAAAAATAAATCAAAGGATGAAGGATCTAAAAATAATATTTGGATCTTTGATGTGTAAATAAACATTCACTTGTGAACACTTGTAGTTAAAAAGAATTAGAATTAAATTATAAATAGATATCATGCAGTTTCTATTTATGAGAATGAGAATCATAAATTGAACTTGAAAATTGGTGTGAATAATTAAAAGCTTTAATAAGTATAAGAAATATTTTATAGCACATACAAATGGTAAAAAGGTGACTTATTCACTTTGAGCTCACTTATGGAAAAATACATACAATTTATACATTTCATATCTAAAATTAGGTACAATCAAAGACTTCACTGGAAATCTGCACTCACAGAACTAAAGTTGAATCACATTGTCGACACTTGTGAATATCAATTTTTTGCTTTCTGAGCCACATTTCTTCCATACACAACAACAAGTGGTTTATCTTTGAGAATGAATCCATTGGTTTCTTCAACAGCTTTTTGGGCAAGTTGTTGACTATCTAAGGTCACAAAAGCTTGACCTTTCATTCGACCTTCCTGCATCAATTTGATTTCAAACAAAGATTTCTGATCACCAGTTTTATCACCTCTATACCGATTGAAAATATATGCTAAATCTTCAGTTGTAACATTTTTAGCGATATTCTTTATGTAAAGTCTATTGCTTGGAACACCAGGATGATAATCTTTGAAAACTGCTAATACACTCAAATTATTAGATGGAATTTGATTACTTTTTAGTTCTTCATCGCTAATTTCTGTTCCTTTCTCTTTGTTTTCAGATAGTTCCTCCATGACTTCATCTTCTGTAGCTGAAAGTTTTTCTTTTTCAACACTTTGTTCTGCTAACTGTGAGGAAACCTTAACTTCAATTTTTTTATGAACAGGCAGATCAACCTGATCGAAAACTTCTTCATTCTTCAATCTTTTGCTAGGATTTACTTGTTTTGCATTTGGTTTTATGAATTTTGGGCGTTTCATTGGTTTTTTGAGTGTTGATGGCTGTTTCTGTGGAATAACATCTTTATTTTTTGTTTCTCCATCACTCTCTATTTCCGATTCTGAAGAACTTTTATTTTGAACCACTGGTTGTTGAACAATTACTGGTTTTGGAGGTGCTACACTTGCTTGTGGTTTCATATGTTTGAGAGGGGGCTTCTCAGTGGCAAATGGTGGAGGAAGATTCATTCTGTTCATCAAATGTAGGACTTGTGTATAAAACTTTGGAACAGTGGTAAGTACATGGGCTATATTATTTACTGTAGGTCTATTAGCCTTTGGATATTCATACCTCAAGTGAGGGGGAGGTGGTTGATGAAATCCTACTGAGTGATTGAAAGAATGCATCTTTACAATGAAGTTTTTGAAGCATTTTTTCTGGAAATTGTCATCTTCTTCTACTTTTGTTAATTTTATCGTTCTATCTCCTATATCATTATCAGCATAAACAGCAGTTAGTCTAGAATTCAAAATTGTAAGTTGGTGCAGTCGGAACATTGCAGCTTTGGCAACTTCTGCATTTTCGAATTTAGCAAAGGCTATCACATCGTCGATTTTGTATTTTACTATTTTTACTTGAATAGCTCCAAAGTGTTTCAAAAAATCTTCCTTCTCGTCATCTGATAGTTCCTTTGGAAGGTGTTTTATCCGAAGAATGTTTTCACAAACCATTTTAGGATTTTGTTTATTGAGTTCAAATCTAGAGCATATTTCTTTTAAATTTGAATCTGTCTCCAAATAGGTTATATATCTATGGTCTATTCACAGATCGAATCCTGGTCTGTGGTTATATCACAGAAGTTAAAGACATCAAACACAACACAGAGCTTTCGAGTGGCTTTTGATTCGATCACAGAATATACAGGAATTCTTATGGGCAGTGATGCCAGGATTGCCAGGTCTCATGCTTCATCATGAGAATTAAGCTCAGAAACCCGCTCACCGCTGAGAACAGTGTTTTCCTGTTCGAGATTTATTTGTCATAAAAATATATGTACAGTCGTATTATCTTTGTCAAAACAATATTAATACCATTGATTAAACAATGTTGTTAACATTATCTCTAAATTTCATTAGATCTCTGGAACTGGAAAGCGAGCTGTAAAGAGCGTGGTGAGAACAGATCTGTTAGCAGTTTGACTGTTAGAGGACTGTAAACTTAAAAAATGGTATTATTCCCATTTTCGAAATAAGGGATGTACAGTCTGTTTACCATGCATTTCGAATTTGCATAAAATGTAAAGTATGGACTATGGATCGAGCATTCTGGAATTCTCGAAATCGTTAACAACATTGTTTAAAGAGTTGTTAAACAATGTTAACAAACAAAAATAAATTCTTCTGAAATTTTGTTTCCTTCGTCTCAAGCATTGTGTACTGTTAAAAGCATTTATTGAATAAAGATGTGTTGAATTAGTTCACCACCTTTTTTTCTAATTTTAGTCGATTAAGCCAAAGACTCTTCCTCTTTGATATGTTGAGAAGTACACCCTATTACTCTTGCAGCGTTGCCTTGTTGACAGTTTTTATGAAATTTTCTATGGCCTCTATTAGAGGTTAATCTGTTCTTTGGTGTCGAAACATAACCGATAATTCTAAAAATAAACAAACGGAAAATGAGAAAGAAACAAATTATGGTGAATCCCCTTTCACATCCTTCGAAACTCGTTTGAATCACGGGTAAAATTAAGTGCAAAATGAAATGAAGGGGAATTGAAGAATCTCATGTTTACCTACACATAGATAGTGTCAGCCTGCTACAACTTCATTTGAGATGGTTGGTTATGATCCAAAAAAAAAATTAACAGAATGGGATTATATGTTCGCCGGTTCAGCATCGGGCGTCATCACAAGGCTACTTTGTCAGCCTCTAGATGTATTAAAAATAAGGTTTCAATTACAAGTAGAACCTATAGAAAGAAATGTTGCATCCAATTCAAAATATCGAAGTGTTCTGCAGGCAACAAATTTGATTGTACGAGAGGAAGGTATAAAAGCAATGTGGAAGGGTCATGTTCCTGGCCAACTTCTCTCAGTTAGTTATGGCTTGGCACAATTTACCTCTTTTGAAGTTTTAACTGAGAAATCTGCAAAGCTAGGCATCACAAAGAAATGGGATGTTATTGTTAATTTTATGTGTGGATCAATATCTGGTAAGTTGATAAATGTTTCATTCAAAGAAAGTTGTTACCATCCATCTTTTTAGGTTGCACTGCAACTTTTGTTTCATTCCCATTTGATGTTGTTAGAACTAGACTTGTTGCCCAAAGTGAAGGGAACAAAATTTACAAGGGTGTGCCTCATGCATTTCACCAGATTATTAAGTTTGAAGGTCCTTTGGTCCTTTATAGGGGTATGTTACCTACTTTCATGCAAGTTGGGCCACATGCAGGAGCGCAGTTCATGTTTTATAAAATTTTTGACAACTTTTATAAAAAAGCTATACATACAGATAAAACATCACTCACAAGTAGTACATTTGCTGGCAGTTTGGCTGGTTTCTTTGCAAAGATTGTTGTCTACCCTCTCGACTTGATTAAAAAGCGATTACAAATACAAGGTTTCAATAGGGGTGATATGTTTGGAGAGAACTTCATTTGTAATGGAATGCTGAACTGTATGTCTCAAATATATAAGAGAGAAGGTTTCAGAGGGTATTTTAAGGGACTGAATGCTAGTTTGGTAAAGGCTGTTGCTACTTCGGCTTTGTATTTTTCAAGTTATGAGATGGTGTGTGAGGCTATTCAGCTATATCGAACTTCCTGAAATCTCATATTGTGATATGGTAATATTCTGATAATGTGTGATATTTTTTCTGGATATGATTAGGGTTGAAGAATTCAGATATAGTTTCAAGAAACCAAATATTGGTAGTTCAAATAAATTTGTGGTCTAGAGTAATGTCACATTTCACTAAGCTGTATTTTATTTGTATTAAAAGTTTTGCACATTAAAATGTCACAGCACACTAGACCACGAATTAATTTGAAAGCTTGCTATTTACTTTTAAGTTCTTATGTACTTGTCTTTTCTTCAAGTTAAAATTCATTATATTTTTAATGGGGTATGTATGTAAGAAGAATATATTTGTTGGATAATAATTTCGAATATCTAGTTTGAATAATGAAGTGAATGTTATTTTTTGTTGTGGCTGAATTATGTATACATAATAAAATTGTGTTGACTTAATTCTTCAATTGATACTTCCATAAATACCCAACCTCTCATCTACCCAGACCCAGTGGAAGAATTTTCAAGATGAGAGTTCTTTTCTGTGAATCTTCATTCCTTTGTAAACTATCTGTACAGTCTACACAAAAAATAATTTCAAGTAATATTTATTCCATTTGAATCTATATACATGCAATATAAAATAGAAGTTTTTATGATACATTTTTACAAAAATAAATAAATTTATATTTTTCTATAATAAAGGAAACTTAATCCTAGTCTTTTTTAGTTTAGAATTTTACAAGCAGGTTGAATGAATCACTAGATAGATTATTCAGCAAAGGGGAAATCTAGTGCTGCTATTTGAATATGAGATGGTGAAAACTTAATGGATGTAATATTTGCCCCTATAACAAGGTGAAATTTAGGTTTCTGTTGAAGCAACAGAAAATTGGTTGTATACTTCTGAAATATGGTCATGATTTCTTATATATGCTTTGGTGAATGCTATGGATTCTTATCCATAAGAAACTGTATATCCCATATTCTTCATCAAAGTTTCTTTTATAGCTGGTTGCAACTCTTTCTGCATGTAAGATGTGAGCAGAGATCTTATACCCTTCAAAAAAATATCTTCCATCTCTCTGCTCAACTCATCCTCTTCTTCTTCTCTTAGATCTTTTCCATAAGCACGGAATTTTGTTGGTTCACATCCATAAGCATAGACGCTTATGAAACCAGGCTCCAAGAAATGGGAGTCTGTCCTCACATTGAAATGACCCCTTTCTCTTCGGATTGGTTCAGTGTAAAACCTGAAAATGGACAAAACTTAGTTTTTTCTCGATATACAAATCTGCCGTGTCCAGAATTGAAATTGATTTATTAAGAAATTACATTAATCGTTCTGATTAATTGAAAAATTTCCTCCCCATGTAAAATGATCACGAGCTGTCCCTTGGATAAAAAGTTCACAAGATTAACGTCTGTATAGACTCGTAAGGCGTAAGACTTAAGAGTCAATTAAAAAAACACATTGGTCATCTTAGAAATCCAACACCTCTTTTTAAGTAGTCAGTGTGGATATACTATTACCCTGATGTTTTTATCAGAAACAATGAATTGTCTGTTCCTGTAACCAACTTATTTTAATCAGATGAATTGTTCGATTCAGCTTGCAACCAGAGAATTAATTGTAGACATGCTTGAGCGACTTCTAACGGAAATTCATTGTTTTTCATCCAAACAATTGATAAAAGCTTAATTGGAGGAAATACTGATAATTGGAACTTGGCAAGATATCATTTATACTTGCAGGCTTTTTTCCAATCATTCTTTATCCAGAAACAATGAAGGAGCCTACTTACCTAGATGTGAAATGGAATATCCTTAGGAAGTTTGGTAACATAGATCTTATTTTACCATGCCGGGAAAGGTTATTTGACGCAATAAATCTTTCATAATTGAGTGGAGGTTTTAGTGGCATAAAATTGATTATTTCAGAATAAAGATAATCAATGAAATTGATTTGAGATAGAGTGTCGCTTTTACACTTGCCGGTTGGAAGGCCAGTCCAAGTTGGTTGAAAGCCAGTGGACTGTCGCCAATAACACAGACCAGTTAGTCTGTGCCAATAACTGGCTTCCAGTGACATTCCAGCCTAATGTCTTTGCCATTGTTAAAAGTCGCTCCAGTGTTTGAGGCGTAGAACCGTCTACTCAACGCCCTAGATTGTCCCAGCTGCAGGCGTGTGATTTGGTAATTTCCTACGTTTTCACCTCAGCTCCCAACTCAAACGCCCTAAATTGCCAACTGGAAGATCTATTGGCACAGGACGCTACATTACCGGAGCTTAATGGTAAACCTCAGTTTGTATTTTGCAAGGGAACATGCAATTGGTTATGTAGGCCACTCACGATGCGTTTTTACGGGACTTTCGAGCTGCCAGCATCGCAAGAAGCTTGTAAATGTAAACAGTCTCCGTGGATGGTCGACGGGACTTTCCTTAAGCGTTTCGAGAGCCCGGTTGGAAGCTTGAAAGTCACTATACCTATATATATATAGTCTAAGCTAAGGTCCAGATGAGGTCGTAAAACGCTCGAAACACAGACTTCGTGAATGGCCGGCATTAGAGGCTGACTGGCATTGACTTTCGTATTTTAAAGAAAAAATAGTGTGCCAGTGCTTTTTTCCAAAATTGAATTCATTTCTACAATACTTTTTCAAATCAGAACAAAAATAGGTTTTTTCTCTAGGATGCACTAATTTTCAGTAAAAAATTGGAAACCGTTATTCGAAAATATGCTTGAGTAGAGCAATCGAAAAATGAATTTATTACATCGAAAATCTTTTCAAATTGCAAGAATTGTTGAAAATGCCCGCCTCCAGCTAGGTTACAAGAGTCCAGCAATTCTTCGATTTTTCAAGTCTTCAATGTTTTCCACTGGTCTAGCTCTAGTGTATCCTGATGCCGTTAGGTAGCCCCACAGAAAATAATCCAGGGGATTTAAGCCCGGAGATCGATCAGGCAATGGGTTATGATAGATAGATTCAGGATAAACAATATACTCATTTAGTTTTTCCTGCATTAACGATGCCGGCTTTTCAATTTTATCCTTAAACATCGTGGCAGTAGCCGTCTTCATTAAGAAGTTATAACAGAGCTGTCTCTAGCGGTCATAGATCTATGTATAAGTACATATATGGGTAATTCAGACAAACCAGTCACTAGAAGGTTAAATTTATTGGGCGTTCTGCCGTTAAAATGCTCGTAATTTCCGTTTATGTTAATGTTAGTTTCGAAATTTTACGTATTAACCTGTATCTTCGGAATAAATATAAACTCATATTTCAAAGAACGAGATAAAATTGTTAGTTCAATAACTCATTGGAGGAATGTTTTGAGGGATATTTGCTGGAAATGTTAGTGTGCTCTGACAAAAAAAGAGATATCAACATTATTAAGTATTGATTGTAATGCAAAAATCATACTGACAACATTGCGTGCATGATTTCGATGATATTTCAATCAATTAGAATCTAGGGGCCGCATCCAGAATTTTCTCCGCATTTACGACTTTTTTGGCTAATATCGGATAAAATTTGGAATAACTCGAAAACTGCACGCGTTTTATGCGAAAAACTTTTGTAGTATAAATATACCTAGAGCCCCTAGAGGAACAACGTCATTGTAAGAACTGAAGCCACTTTTAGTTGTAGTTCCTTCTCCCATTCATACTGGCGCAGTTGTGTTTCAGAGAATCGAAATTTTTTACCCTCGCATCTGGCGGAGAGTAGCTGGACTATAAAGCACTATCTCCTAAACGGGCTGGGCACGAATGCGTGATTTATTTATTATTGTAATTCAAATGATCTTCCTTCCACACCGTTTGTAACGAAGATATATAATTTGGACGAATCCTACCCTGCCTATGATTCATAGTACTAGCATTGTCTAAACAATGGTACTAGAGAGAAATAAATATCCTTCAGATTTCTGTAAATGAATGAATAGCTAATAAAATGGACCAGACTGCCCCGGCAGATTATAGTTTCGTTAGAAGCTACTATGTACCGCCACTTTACGGCCAAAAATTTTACCTTCAATTCGTTGTTCCTCTAGGTATATTTAAACTCAATGAAAAAACTTAAGAATAATACATTTATTTTTCGAAATGACCGGTTCTTTCGAAAATGTGAAACGTTTATCGTTTTCAAGTAGTCTTGGTATTTTGTCGTCGATTTATGAGTCGGCTAGGCGGTAACTTTCATACCAGAAAAAATATGCAATAAGTATTCATTGAGGAATATGCAACAATTATAGGAGTGAACACTAAAATTCAGATCATTTAAAATAACGGTTCCGAATGGAGCGTTTCTTCTCATGGATTTTCGACACCCTTAAACTTTCAAACGGAAACGAATTTCGAAAGATGGTAAAGGAAAAACGACCCGCGATGAGTGAAAAGTATATTGTTCTATGAGCGGTAATGTAAGTCATAACACACGCAGATGAATTTTGCAGCCCGAGCCGTCAGGCGAGGGGTGTAATTCATCAAGTGTGTTATGACCATTACCGCGAATTGAACACTATACTTCATCTTCGACTTCTTCAGTAAAATTCGCATTAATCTGCATGTTCAAAATTGACAATAGTTGTCAAAAGCGATTTCTGTGGTCGAAAACGGAATCGATATCGAATCCCGTTGAAAACGTCAAAAATTCACGTTTTCCAAATGCAATTTTTGGATATTCAGACCTAAGAATATGTAGAAATGGATGGCGAGAACGTTACCTTGATGTCTGAAATAGAGATCCCCATTGATCCGACTTTTTTATTCATTTCGTAAGCTACATTTTTCCTATTTATATTAGAGGGAGTTATAGGTGTGAGTTATTATTACCTCACACTATTGGTTTATAGAGATTATTACAGATCAAATTCAGTTGAATAATAAATATAGGTATATTATTTTATGGGAGTAGATAAAAGTGCTTACCCAATTCCTGCTCTCCTGAGTCTGAGAATCATGTTACAACTGCTATCAGTGTCCAGGTTGTGACTTTCCTGCCTTTGTATTTCTTCTCCATTGAATAGGTTGACCCTACCGCTTATCGTCAAGTCGTTGAAGAGTAACCTGGTCTCTAAGCTAGTATTTCTTGGATCGAAACGGCATCTATCAACCCTAACCCAACTAGCGGAGCTAGGTAGCCTATATTGGAAAATTTCTTGGTTTTCAATGAATTCATCATGGCTGTAAAGTTTATTATAGATTCGGGACTATTTTGGAGTTGTGTATCACTCTGTAGGGGAAATACGTACAAAACGACATATATGGACAAAATGACATAGGCATCATAACTTGAGTTCGGAGGTATCAAATGCGGAACTGCCTACCATATCACAGGACCCGAGTGGCTTCTATTAACCTCTGAAAATTAGCAAGAGCTACTCTGGTTCATTCGTTCGTTATGAGAAATCAATAGGTCACGAGTTTTTTTTTCATTGCGCCAAATTTTGAGAAGAAATGGCCAGTTTTCACCATTTTTTTTTAATTGAATGCAATTTAAAGCATTCAATTCAAACTTTACTTATTTGTCATTGTATTCACGGAGCTTTTTGTATGTTCAATATACTTTTTGTATTAATTCGATACATTTCTAGTTTTATAACGCTATATGAACAAAATGACATATACAGTGAACGGACAAAATGACATAGGTATTTCAGCTGAATTAACCGTATCTACCAGACAACACTAAGACAATCCATCTCAGGCTCCATCAGCAAACAAAGAATCAGGACTTATCTTAACATATTCTTAACAAAATCTTCATCTGCGGCTAATAAAGGCAATGCATCTTAACCTACTCTTGCTGATCCTATGAGGAGGTTTCTCCAATCCCTAAAGGACGATTTATAAGTGAACAAGGCAAACGTGAGCCGAGGACTAGATAAACGTACTTAGTTTCAACTTCTACACCTAATAAGATTGCAATCAAATCAAAAAAGAGCCCATACCTCCTCCGAAAACAAGAAGACAAGAACCTAGAGCATTATTTAAAGAAGACAATGAAGGGGAAAATGTTCCTAGCAACTTTCGAGATCATGAAGATGACTGTCCAGTGTCCATCTTATTGTTGACACCTTTTTTCCCCGATTAAGATCTTCTCCAGGATTAGCCCTGAAGAAGACTGGTTACGATGCATGCATTGCTTGCACGCACCTTGTGCTGATGTTCCTAGAAGAACCAAGCGTTTAATTGGTGAACTTTGTAACTCCAAGTAGAAAACTACAGTTGCCTGTTGCCGGTATGTCATTTTGTCCATAGCATGCGGATAAAATGAATTTTCGTTTATCCCAATTCATCTAAGAATAATTTATCTTTTGGTACTTTTATTTCATAAAGGTTGATGAGATTTCATGAAGAAAGGACCAAAGATCATAGGTGTAGAATATGACATTACTGTGATTCACTACTAACAAGTTATGCCTCTGAAATAAAACCCTATGTCATTTTGTACGTACTTCCCCTATATCTTGTGAAACTGAATAATCATAAATACAAACATCAAACATCTATGTACCTATACCGGTCAGTTATATTCGTATATAGTCAATATAGAAACACGCACCTTACTCTCATATCGGTGACATACATGTCGAAAGGGGCAGTCCTCAATTGCTGATGCAATGAATACCCATCCAAATGCAGCGTCTTCTGCTTTGCGATCTGTCTTCTCCTGATGAGCTCCAATGCATTTTCCAAACGTTCGCTGCATCTCGGAGAGAATTCGTCGTATCTGTCCTCATAAATATTGTTTCCGCTTCCTCGAACGTAAGGGTAGGCCTCGTTTGAGAATTTATCGTTCTGTCTGTTGGGTATATCTGCAAATTGAATGGATTTATTCATATGCAGTTCATGAATTCATCTGAAGAAAAGATGCATATTCAATGGTGAATCCCGAAGCTAGCTGAACAGCTTATCTCCGCTCATCTTCGTTTTTACATTCGTTGTAAGTACATATATACATAATTATTCTCTTAATTCAATCAAAGACGCATAACTCAATTCCTATGTAGTCTAACGAATTATCAAAATAGAAAAAAGTTATTTCTGTAACAAATGTTCCAGGATCATTAACAATTTCTTTTTTGACGGCAGTCAAAACATTTTTCCAATTGATTTCCTGAACTGGATAATGCGAGCCACCTTAAGGGGCCGTTATACTCTGGTCGACGGCACTGATTCTCCATTCAAAAAGTGCCTTTCAATTTTCCAAGTTCACGGCCTCAATTTTCCACCTGAAAGCTTGATTTTTTTTCAATTCTCCTGAAATTTCAGACAGTTCTCTCAGACCTCATACTTTCCGGAAGTCTTTTCAGTATTTCCATCATTTTTTGAATTATTTAATCGACTATCCCAATGGATTTTTTTTTAAATATAGAAAATTGATTTCTCGAGGGCACTCCAATGGATTTTCTCGAAAAAAAAATTGATGAACAACCGCTGAAAAACGATTATGAAGTAAATTTTCATAGACTTTCAAATTCAAAGCGATTTTCTCATGCGAAAAAATAATTTATTCAGAGAAAAGAGATTGGAGTGCCCTCAAGACATCCTTTAACTTCAATTTAAAGAAAAAATCAAGCTTTTAGGTGAAAAATTGAGGGCGTAAACTTGGAAAAATGGAAGGCACCTTTTGAATGGAGAATCGGTGCCGTAGCCGATTTTTTCATGCGAAAAAATTATTTTATCAAAGAGAAGAAATTGGAGTGCCCACAAAAAATTGAGGGCGTGAACTTGCAAAAATGAAAGGCACTTTTTGAATGGAGAATCGGTGTCGTAGCCGTCGGCCAGAATATAACGGCCCCTTAAGAATGGATGGAGTGAACAATTTTTCTAAATCTTTATATTTGCTCACTGGGGCGCAAGAAATACAGTAGGTACATAGAAGTTACTTCTGAAAGTTCTGAAAAGAATTTATTTCTTCTATATGAAATAATACCTCATAATATATCACAATTACATTGTTTACAATAGGTATACATCATTTGCTCTTTCCATTTTCACTCAAATTATAGAAAAATGCATATTAGACTCGTGCCTTGTCAACGTAACTCCTGGTTCTACCTAATTGAAAAATTGTACCTCTCATTGTTTTACCGAATTAAATGAAAAGTGTCTTTGTTTCAGCCTTTCGATCGCGGAACAATGGAAAAATAATAATTCCGCTGTATTCTGTATTATGACAGTTGCATCATGCCAATGCTACCATAGTCACAGATCCATGTCGCCTGATATGCATGGTGATTCTTATCTTATGACAGAGTCAGTGATTTTGTTAATTAACGGATTCTTTCTGCTCGGCATCTGCATTATCAGTAGGTAAAATTGTGTTAGAGTTTTTATACGTTGCCACAATACCTGCATATTTTTTGGTAGCCGAACTTATTTTCACATGATTTTGGCACTTTTTAATTCGGTATCCATTCTTGATGATTATGATGAAATTGTGGGAAAATTTATGTGAAGGTTGGAATTTCCATACTCCTAAAATTACAACCGATTGCGTTTTGATGCGATATTCATTTTGCAAAAAAATGCAACTGTAACTACCAAAGTCGGAAAATACTCTTTTGTTTATTGCAAAAAAATAAAAAATCAAACTAACTCAGCTCCCATTGCCAACTATCCCCAGTTGAAATTTGGCCACAACGAATTTCAGTTTCCACTGTTCATAATACAGGATATAGATAGATGCATAGAATACCTGGTGTTCTGTTTAAGGAGACCTGGTACAAGTTCGAGCTCGCGAGCTCCCTTCAAAAATTGGGTTTTTTATTTTTATGATATCTCATTTCGTATGCGGCGTAGACCAACATTTTTTTTTTAATTACAGCTCAATCATTTAACTGGAATGTGTAGGTATTACTCGCTTTTCTGTTTTTCTCCGTATATCAGGAAAAAACCTGGTGAGCTGTGATTTCATGAAAATCTGGACAAACGATTTTATTTCCATGATATCTCCGTCAATTTTCGGGATAAATGTATGACATTTTCAGAATACATGCGGAATAATATTTTGCAGAATGTGAATTATTCGTTTTTCCGTTTTTCTGGGTATATTAAGAAGAAAACCTGGTTGCAGTGGCGGATTTACGACTTCAGGGGCCCTACGCTTCAAAACTTTTGGGGTCCACTCTGAAACATTTTCCAATTTTTTTCAAAAGATTTTTTTAATTAGAACTCACTTCTTTAAAAACAAAACATAAAGTTAATTAATAGAATACAAGGTATGTATATCAAAACAAAATATAAAAGATGAATAAAAATCTTAAGAAAAGGGAAAATTATCGCCAAAATTCAAATACAAAATATCTCTAGAATATCAAATCTGCAAATTTCTTATTGTGGTATCGAGATTAAGGAATAAATAAAATCATCATCAAAGATACAAATATCGTAAAGCTGTAAATCAGTTACCTACAACATAAAATTCCACTTAAAAAATTAATTCTTTCTTATTTTAATATCAGCAACTTCTTTTATGGCAGAATCATAATCGAGACTGTTCGTTATATCACTTTCGATAGAAAGTTTTCCTAAAAACTGTAGTGTGTAGTCTATTTTCTGTCATAACAGTTCTATATTTATTTTTTTGGAAAATGAGCAAAAAATTCTGTCAATTTTGGATGATTAGCTTTACTCTGCTCTCTACTTTCCTTGAGCTTTCATTTTTGGTAGCCGCTCATATAACGTCTGTCAGACATGGTGTCACGTCAATATTACATATGTACCTAACTAGCAACTGTAATGATAAAAAAATGTTAAATTTTATTTTATATTCTGTGAGGACTAACACAGAAATTCATTGACTTCGCTCTATCGAAGTATGAAATCCGAACCGATGAGCTAATATATGAAAAATAATTATCTAATTGATACAACAAAAGAATGGTAAAATATGAACATATTATTGAACATAGTGAATGAGTCTATCGAAGATGATCGGAAGTCAAGAAAAAATTGCAACAATTAAATTGATAAATATCTAAATATACATCCATATTTTTGAAACGAAATCATTTGTTTTGTTTGTCATTTCGTCGTACAAACACGTAGGTACAGGTTGTATCAAATCGTTTTTTGTATTTTTTTCCCAGGAGGTATTGAACCAATATTATGTCGTATGCCTTCCTATATCGGAAATGAACTGGTCTGCCTCATCATCGCTCGAATTATGTTTATGCCGAATTGCCGAAAAATTGGAAGAATGTTATTTCTAGCATATGAAACTGCACTGTAAAGCTCACCTTCTTAATCAATTATATCGTTCAATGAGAGTACAAGGATTTAAAATTCCAAACACAAACAGAAATAGTTCAATTCCCCAACACACTCAGTTTTTCACAATATTTGAATCTTACACCTTACCCGAAACTCGCCCATCACTGTCAACACTTTTCGAATCTTGTGAAAGAATGTAAGAAAAAAATATGCAGACCTAAGATCTTTTTCACAAGTATTTTTCACTTTACAACCCTAAACGAATCAACATCTGGTCGGCCGTTCTATAGCACATTCCTAGATTTTAGAGGAAATGCCGACTTTATTGAATTATGTAATTGTAAATATTGGAATTCGGCCGCCACCCTTGTCTGAATTTATTGCAGGCAGACAAGATAATTAGGGACAGTACGCTGAATCTCGGATGGTGTGTTTCTTCCAACATCTGAGTTTTGCTCTGAGGCTCTTGTTATTCAATTGCGTCTCGTGTGAATGTAATAATTCATAATTCGCAAGTTGCCTCTGAGCTTCTTATAAAATATAGTACAGTATGACTTTTTTTTTCACACTTACAGACTGAATTTCCATTCTAGAAAAAAAATTCGATCGCCGGGGCCCCTATGGACCTCGGGGCCCTATACGCTGCAGCGTACTTAGCGTACCGGTTAATCCGCTACTGCCTGGTTGAAAATATGACCAATAAAGTCCCTACTTTACAATTCATTTGAAAATTGAGGGAAATAAATCGTTTGTCCAGATTTTCATGAAATTACAGCTCACCGGGATTTTTTCCTAATATACGAAGAAAAATATAAAAGCGAGTAATTCACATTCTAGAGGAATGATTAAGCTTTAATTAAAAAAAAAATTGTTGGTCTACGCCGCATACGAACTGAGATATCATGGAAATAAAAAGTCCAATTTTCAAAGGGAGGTCGCGAGCTCGGACGTGTACCAGGTCCCCTTAAGACTTTTTTGTCGATCGAAAATCTGAGATAAAATATTGCGGATGTTTCCGGAAGTAGCACAAAAACTCAAATCTAGAGTGTCATTTTGATCTACAAATTTTGGTCACGCTTTTCAGTAAGGAATCGATACACCAGGTATTCTATGAATCTATTACAAGATCATGGATGTTTGCTTCGACAGCTGGCTGTCAAAATTGTTTCGAGAGCTGACAAATTTTTTTTCGTTAGATTCTCAAATACGAATCTATTCATGAGATGGATGAACGAGCGCTCAAGCTCCTGACCTCACGTCAATGCTTTTTTAATAGAAATTACTACAAAGTAAGAACCTTTGGACAATTAAAGAGTAGATACTAGTATTTACTCTTTGCTTTGGATACATGACATCAAACCACGTCAACACCAAAATGTCCACCTGTTGGAATCGGCGATGGGATATGGCGTAGAATACACCTTTTGAGTCTGAGAAATAAGAGAAAATCATTAATCGGTATTCAGACGGATTTTTTCGAATTCCGGAAAAGTTTTTCACCTCAGGCGGGAGTTGAACCCGCGTCCTCTAATTTCCGGTCAGAGATGTTCAACTCCCGCCTGAGGTGAAAAATTTTTCCGGAATTCGAAAAAATCCGTCTGAATACCGATTAATGATTTTCTCTCATTATTTCACAGACGTTAATTTATATTTACAAAGTCTGAGAAATGCAAAGATATAAGATAGCACGTGCTGAATAACCTATCATGAAACGGAGGGGAAGTGGAGCCCTATGGGCTGTGTGAATCATATGTGCGAGCCTTAGAAATTGTTTGGAAGTCGATAATTCATTGAGTTCATTTTCAATTTTGCGCACGTTAGTTTAGGTATGTGGAAAGTTTTATTTTGCGTATAGAAAAAGTTTCATCAATTAGTTGCTAGAGAGCAACTCATTTATAAACTCGGGAAACAGCCTGTACATTTGATAATATGCTAATACCGAAGTTCTCTCACTTGAATTTACCAAAACTTCTCATACTTTTATCTGTCAACAATTCACTAATGATGATTCCGAACGAAAGTGTGCGAAAAAATAGGTAGGTATGTATTCGAAATTCAGTGTGCCATAAATATTGTTCCAGCACCAACCACCATTGTAATTTGAATTCCCATTGAATCGAATATAATGGCGTTTATGTTACTCAGTGGAATAGAAACAGATTTGCCATACTTACACTTACAGACTGGTTGTCTTTATCAATACAATACAGGGTCTTTCACGAGGAACCTCACCCATATTTATACGGGAAACTACTGAACGTATTTTCATGAAATTCAGCACTTATAAGTATTTCACGATGCTGATGAAATCTAAAATATTTTCAAGGCATGAGCACCTCCGGTTTTTCCGGAAATGACGTCAACTTCCGTTTTTCACATTAGAACACCATTTTTTTATTGCAGAAATAGATTCCTTAGAAAATTTCTAGTTATTTTGATGTAACATTTTTCAGTTTTGGTTGGAAAATTCTCTCTGAGCGGGAAAATTCGAAAAAAAAATCGAAAATAGAGCTCCGCTGAAACAAGAATAACTTCGAGGTTTTTGGATGGAAAATTTTCATTCTTGGGATTGATGTAAGATTGATGTATCCACTTCAAAAATCGAAATCGCGATTCATGATACGGGGGTGAAAGGGGATATTAACTCAGAAAATATCCATTTTAGGGCAAGGGTGTGATACACTCACATTATTTTTTAACGTAGATTCAATATCTGCCATAAAAAATAAATGGGATTCTAATTTGAAAAAATTGATTTTTCACGATTTTGTCATCCCTAACTTTGAAAGCGATTTTTTCACCCCCTCTATCATGAATCGCGATTTCGATTTTTAAAGTGGATACATCAATCTTACATCTTAAAAAATCCCAAAAATGAAAATTTTCCATCCAAGAACCTCGAAGTTATTCTTGTTTCAGCGGAGCTCTATTTTCGATTTTTTTTCGAATTTTCCCGCTCAGAGAGAATTTTCCAACCAAAACTGAAAAATGTTACATCAAAATAACTTGAAATTTTCTAAGGAATCTATTTCTGCAATAAAAAAATTGTGTTCTAATTTGAAAAACGGAAGTTGACGTCATTTCCGGAAAAACCGGAGGTGCTCATGCCTTGAAAATATTTTAGATTTCATCAGCATCGTGAAATACTTATACTTAAGTGCTGAATTTCATGAAAATACGTTCAGTAGTTTCCCGAATGAATATGGGTTCCTCGTGAAAGACCCTGTATAGAGAAACTAAGTGAAAATGGAAAACTGTAGAAGAACAAATCGAAAGCAATGGATTGGATCGCTATTCGGAGAGGATGTAGGTTCAATATAATGGCAACAATGACATGAGAATAGATACTCATATCATTTGAAATTTCAATACTCGAAAGCAATGACGATTATGAAGAAGTGTAGATTCGCATTAATTCATATATATGTAGGGGAGAAAGTAGGCACTGGGAATAATTCGAAAAGACCGTTTAAACTCCAGGTTCTATTCCCACCCGGATTTTTAGCGTCATCTGTCAAATTTAGCCTATTGAGTAATGACGGTGCCCCATTTTGTCAACCTCAAAGTGTGAAAGATTCATTAGCGAAAACAATAATTCCACCTACTTATGTTTCCAACAAGTATATTCAGGGTGTTCTTTATGGCGAATCTTTTTCTTAACAGAAAGTGAGGATCACATCAAAATATTTCATTCCACGAAAAAAAATTTCAAAATGAATAAGAAAAAATCTAAAAATCATCAATTTGAATTAATCCGGACTTCTAAATTAGGCGTACATAAACCTCAAAGTCCAATAACTTCTCTTATTCTTCTTATTGACATTTGACAGAGTGTATTATAAGCTGAAAATATTTCAACTATAGAATCTTGAGATTCAACCCAAATCACCTAGATAGAATCACGGCCTTCTCTAGTTGAAGATGGCTATGATAGAATGTGCCTCGTGTTTGAGATACAGTTAGGGTGATTTTCATTCATACCATAAATCTAATGGTGTCAGATCAGGAGATCGTGCTGGTCATTCTATCGATCCGTGGATTTGCTGGATCAGGATATAAGTTTATCAAACTTGGTAAGACATTATTTTGGAGTAGTTCTAAATATTTTTCCATCCAGTGAGGATTCTCATCAGACCAATAGCGGCAATTTTGACGATTAACATGACCGTGTAGTGTAAAAAATGTACTCTCATCAGAAAACAAAACATTTTCTGATTGGATCACATTATTATCTAACATGGCAATGTTAGATCATTTGCTCACAAAATGCGTTCTCCTATCGAAATCGTCTTCTATGAGCTCCTGAGTTGCCATCATTCTATAGGGATGCATCTTACTTTCCTTTAATATTCGAAATATTGACATGTGGCTGACGGTGAACAGCGCGGTTACTTTTCGAACAGAATTATGTGGGCTTTCTTGAAACTCAAGCATACCTAATATCCAATTTCGTATCATCACTTACTGCATTGGCAGCAATTTTTTTTATTTGTCTTACATGACAAAGCTCTCGAAACTGCTTTTCTATTTTGCTAATTGTTCCTTGGGATATAGGCGGCAAATTTGGAAATTTTTCGTGAAATAAGCGAGAAACTTCCAGTTGTGTCCGTGTGTTATCTCCATAACCAATCATTTGAAGAATAGTTATTTTGTGCATTTCTGTTGAATGAACCATTTTTCTAATATTATCACATACAACTGTATGTGTATATATATCGAAATTCAAAAGGCAATAGCACTTACACTGATCACTTATTGTCATGCAAACAGACAACGTGTTACTAAGGCTATGAGAATAATCAAATCTGTTTTTGTTTTTTTCAATTTCATTTCAGTAATGGTTTTTTGCTTACTTTCTTCATATCAAGAGGTAAATGGGAAATAAGTATTGAGTGTAATGTATCGAATTTGTGGAATAAAATAATTTTCATTTAAAATGTTAATTTTGTAAATAATCTGAAAACACTTAATATTTCCGAAAAAGTTGAAGATAGGTATAGGACATTGTACATGAATTATGTCTAGAATTTTCTGAAGAATCCAAAAAATAAATAATATACAGGGGGTTGCATTTGAAATAAGAAAGTTGGTATTGGCCACGGTCGCATAGAACACCATATATAATTTTATTTTCTTGTAAAATATGCGCATTTAAAATTACAAATCGACGTGTCCGAGCGTTTTTCCTAACACCCTCTCATTTATTCGTTATCGAATTTATTCCATTTGGCTGTTACACTCTGTATGCAATTTCATGTTACTTAAGGCTTTCGGTGAATCAACTTGCTCGATAACAGATTCGTATGAGTGGTACAGTGAGGTCGAGATATGGTGGAAAATTTGCTTCCCTCTGGTTGACCAAATACGTCTTCAACTGAACCATTGACTAATGACTATTCACAAATCATGAATACCCCATGACTGAACTCAATATAGTTAGAGTAAAGGAAATGGTTGAAATTTGTGTTTCACGGCTCAACCCATACCGACTTCTTAAGGGGAAGTATCACCTTTTGAATCGTGGTAAATCTCCATTCAAAAAGTGGTCTCTTTATTTCACGAGTAACTACCCTAATTCACGACGTAGAGACTTGGTTTTTTTTTTAAATTGAAGTTGAAGAACGTCCCGAGGGCAAAAAGTTTTCTATTTTTCGATTTCATGAGTTTTTCAATTAAAAAAAACAGGTTGAATTTCAGGGTTTTGAAAACTATACTAAATGATATTTTTTCGTATGTTTTTCATCATTTTTTGGAAAAAATCGCAACTATTTCCCCTCGGCAATTTAATCTTCTATAAACTACAAAAATTTTCATGATGATTCGTTCAAAAATATAGCTTGTACTCATGAAAAACGAAAAACATATTCAATTACTCTGAATGAAAGACTCACTCACCAAAATCATCCTCTCTCAAAACTGCAGTATCATCTGCCAAAATGGCACTGCAGAGGCTGTCGGTCAAGCTCAGTGCCCACAAAAATAACATCCACATGTGCAAGTACATAGATAATAAAAAACGCGACACACGCAATGCACCAAGTACTGGAATAATGAAGGACAATAATAGGACTAGCGATTTTGATCGACAAGTCGATTCTTCTCTTTCCATTCAGATTCAGAAAGAGTGTGGGAGATATTTCTTTAAACCTCCATTGCTCTCACCTACTTGGTCTTTCTCCGTCGCTGTCTCATCGAGGTAAAAGTCGCGTTTTCGTTCGCGTGCCACCGAAAAGAGATTTTCGGGTGTTTAATGAGACGGAATGCAGGTTGAGCCGGTGAAATACAAAAGTCCGATAGCCATCACTGACTCCGAAAGTACTGTCTGTCCTCCACCCATCCCGTATTCGAGAAATTCAAGTGAAAATTTATATTTTGAAAACTATAAACTTAGGAACAAAATTGGGCCATGTGAAATGAATGGTTTACTAAAAAAAACATGTTGTAATATACCCCGCAAAACTACCATATCGACGCCCTTGCCTGAATTAACGAAAAAATACAAGTAACCCATTTCCTCCCAGACTAGCAGATCTAACTTACTTCGATTTTCTTTGGAGCTGCCCGAGGGGCTTCCTGAAGAGTATTGCTCAAGAAAGCTTCAAGAACTCAAGACATTTGCCATGCAACTCTGATGTCATTGGTGGACAGATATTGCAGCTGAGAATGCATCAGAATTTAGAGGTCCTTTCCTCTTGTTTTGAGGCATATGGACAATATTTATTGACATGCAGTAGCTCTGATACGTGATTTAAATCTAAGGGATATTCAGTAATAAAAAAGAGTACAAAATTTTAATTGATTTTTTCAATGATCTGAATATCCCTTAAATTAAATCAGACTACTGACAATGTTGATTTCCATACAAAATAGCATTAACGTTAAACAGTTCTTTGGTAAAAATAAAATGTGAGCCTATCTCCGTGGCTCACCTTGTACCGGGTGATTGTTACAATTTTTCTCAAAAGCTCTCTCAGTTAATATTGGTTGTATAGAAACGTTTAAATGGGCAAATTTGTAGTATTTTTTACGGGCATTCAGAATTCAGTACTGAGAAATGCATAAAAGCATTTTTTATGAGAACTGTTATTTTTCAAATGCATTTTATTTTCCTAATCAGTAGAGCTCTTTCCTCTTATTTCAAAAATGTATACTTCATGTAGATTATTTTCGGCAGTTCTCTACAAATACAGGGTGCGTCAGCAGGGCGTACAGATTAAATAGCGCCTAAACTGTACCGTGTGGAAAAAAACTTTTATGGCATGGTTATAAGGTTGACAAAAATCTACAAACTAAAAATGATTTCACATATACAGGGTGCGTCAAAAAAAGTTATGGAAAAATAGGTGGTTTTTTCAAATGGAACATCCTGTATTGCATGGCATAATTCTTCCGAGGACAACAAGAGCTTTACACTTTTACCTCATTTTTTAAATTTCATCACGACGTTGCCACATTATTCGTATTTTTAGGTTATTTTTAGTGTTTTAAGGGGTTAATAAAAATTCCTATAGCAACCGCTGTGTTCAATCTAGATGAACGAAATTTTTGCAGTAGTTAGCCTTAGCTTAAGGTATCTCAGCTTCATCATTCGATAAACATCTGAAGATTGGAACACCCTGTATTTTTTTCTTTCATGAAATTTGTTTTTCAAATGTTATACAGGCTGTTTCACCATAAACTGGACAAACATATACAGGGTCTTTCACGAGGAACCTCACCCATATTTATACGGGAAACTACTGAACGTATTTTCATGAAATTCAGCACTTATAAGTATTTCACGATGCTGATGAAATCTAAAATATTTTCAAGGCATGAGCACCTCCGGTTTTTCCGGAAATGACGTCAACTTCCGTGTTTCAAATTAGAACACCATTTTTTTATTGCAGAAATAGATTCCTTAGAAAATTTCAAGTTATTTTGATGTAACATTTTTCAGTTTTGGTTGGAAAATTCTCTCTGAGCGGGAAAATTCGAAAAAAAAATCGAAAATAGAGCTCCGCTGAAACAAGAATAACTTCGAGGTTTTTGGATGGAAAATTTTCATTTTTGGGATTTTTCAAGATGTAAGATTGATGTATCCACTTTAAAAATCGAAATCGCGATTCATGATACAGGGGGTGAAAAAATCGCTTTCAAAGTTAGGGATGACAAAATCGTGAAAAATCAATTTTTTCAAATTAGAACCCCATTTTTTTATGGCAGATATTGAATCTACGTTAAAAAATAATGTGAGTGTATGCATCACACCCTTGCCCTAAAATGGATATTTTCTGACTCAATATCCACTTTAGGGCAAGGGTGTTGGAAAGCATAATCTAAACGTACTCGATTTTCTAAGATTTCCCGTGAAAAAATTTTTTCAAAATTCGAACTCAACTTTTTTCACATGTTTTGTGAAAACAAAATTTCGCCCAAAAGTTTTGGAATTATTCATGGTTGAATTATCTTCAATTCTGAATACTTGGGTGCAAACAGAATAAAAAAATATCAATTGGTTTTATTTTTGTAGCCTTCCAAAGATTACGCTCGGAGTACTTTCATAATTTTTATTTGAAAAACTGGAGGCCGTACGAAGGCCAAAATTGTGCCGCTAGGCTGCCAGAATGACCCAGGTAGAAATATGAATTTATAAACCAAAAAAAAATCATGGGATTATTGTCGATCTTGAACAAGGGGGGCATGATCATCATTGGCCACCCCTCAATGCGCCAGTGACCTTGTAGTTTCCCGACCATAATAAGAAAAACCCTTATAATGGTGGTGATAGTTTTATCATTGTTTAAACAATGATTTTAATCAGGAAAAAAGAAGGTCAAATACTTCTTATTGAAGCAGAGATAAAATAAAAATGAAAAATTAGTTACATTATAAAAAACTACAAGACTCGATATGTCAAGTACATGGCAACGTCCAATGAAATGTCTTATAGCGTTCCACCGTTAATTGTAGTATTTTGTATTTATTTATAATTGTATCTACTACAACCAACGCTCTTACCGATTTTGACTTATGATGAATTAGCAGCACTGCGCAGTCCTGTGCAAGAATCAAAGGCGAATGGAAGAGATCGGACCTTGCAGGGAAACTGGCCGTTATGGCCATGTCATGAAAATGACAAAATATGTTCTTTACAACCAACCTGCCCTGACTATGAAAATTCCCCCACCAAATCATTGTGTTTTTGAGTTGTATGAAGCCACACTTGTCCATTCTTAATTGCGAGTGAACATTTCCGTTTTCGAAGGAATCGAGAATATGAGATGTTTCCTAATCTAAAAAAATACGTTAAAGACCAATATAAAAAAATAAACAGTATTGTATCGCCTAAACGACATCCATCTTTAAGGAGAATGAGTAAGGATTCGTTTTTAATGCAAGAAGACTCCAATGATAGCTTAATATCTTGCGAAAGAGATAACAATAATCCGGATGGAAGCCCCATCAATGATATGGAAACAAAATATTTAACGAGGATAGTGAGGGTTCATGAAGAATTTTTCAATAGTTTTGGAGATCTTTTCGATGATGATGATGAAATGCTTCCTTAAAAGTGGATTGAAAAATTGAATTTTTATTGTATGCCATGTGAGTTTGTTAGTTTCTACCTAATTGTTTTCATACAGACATTTTATGTTTTTTGCTTTTTTATGTATCTCGAATGATGTACATTAAATATTGAAATTTGAAATAAAATACTTGTTCATTCACACTGTCACAGAAAGCATTCATGCACAGTTTTCATGAAACTATCAAATCAAAAATACTTCACTTCAATTTTATAAAGGACCCCGCACTTTTACTACGGGAAATGGCATTCCGTCAAATTTTCTAAAATTTTGGTATAATGTAGTACTCGACATACTGATCAAAAGTGTCCATGGCCCCAACTCAATCCTATGACTAGTTTTTGAGATACAGGGCGTTGAAGTTGAGAATTACCCACTTTTACTACGCCCGTATCTCGGAACAGAATCGAATGAACTTCAATTATTCTCAAGAAACATTTCATTACATTCCCAAGGAGCAAGCATATAGAGGAATATGACCTCAGACCTCCTTTGTCTAAGAATATGACCGAAAATCGTTACGAATACAGGGTTATCCATAATTGAATGCATGCTCGATTTTGAAAGTATATGAAATATGTCAATTCCAGAGCGAAAACGTTCGCACAATGAACTATTACACTAGATATGTTGTTGTTACATCGAAAAAGTCTGAAATACCCAGAATTTATACTGGGTGATCCATTATTATAGAAACTATTCTCAAGGAAGGTTAAATGGACACCCTGTATTTATGGGTTGATTCAAGGTGTTTGTTTAATTTTCTTAGAACATATCATCATGGACTTCAAAGAATACAGGGTGATTCAGTCATGAAATGAACTTTGAACCTCACGAAAATACCCAAAAACCACCTTTTTTTTCATCACCCTCTATTTCAAGATTGAATCCGACGAGGTGGGAGTTTTCTTTCACCACTGTACTTGATATAAAAACATCAATACGGCTGAGAGTTTTTATCCAATTCCTATGACCAGATTTTTTTTATGTAATATGAAAATTATTTATTCATGTTATTCTATTCGTATTCCAGCTGAAAATCTGGTCATAGGAATTGGAAAAAAACTCTCAGCCGTATTGATCTATACAAACATGGTTGGAAGATTCAGTTATGCTATTTTCTTTTACGGGAATCATGAATCGAGTGTTGAAATTCTACTGAAAAATATAATGGACAGAATAGACCGTTACTTTTGTGATAGTTCATTCTAAAAAGGAATAAAAGTACTCGACTAACCCGACAGATAGACATAGACTTCTAAACGAACAGAACTGACGGAGAAATGGAATTTCCCACTTTTCTGAACTCTCAAGGAATATACCTACAGACAGTGGCGCACCGAGGGGGGGGGCTGTCGGGCTGCAGCCCCCCCCGAGCTCAAAAATAAAGGATTGTTTTCGTCGTTTTCGAGTTTTTTTTTAAGTAAAAACCTGATTACTCTCGAGCAGCCCCCCCCAAATGAAATTTCTGGGTGCGCCACTGCCTACAGAAGACATTTGAATACCTTTTTGCACCACTTGATATACTCCAATAGGAAAATGTAGTCACAGGTACATTTCAAAAGAATTAACTCCATTTACATCAAAATTAAAATAGAAAATAGCATTGGCAACATCTCTCAGAACTTGATAAACCCATGATGCAAGAATACTTTCATCATGGATAAACCTAAATCATGGCCAACCGGGATACTTCATAAAAGTGAATGGAGTATTTATGTGGAGGCCAAAGATATTCTAGAATTCAATTATATTCAAAAATTCTTTGGCAGAGGCTCACTAGCAGTTTGGAACTTTTTCAGACCTATCTCCTATAATTATGTATTATCTTTTATCATTATTATCGAAGATATTATCGTGATTTAGGCGTTTTGTGAATTTTCGAGATGGACAATTATGATGAATGAAATAAAATTTTAATCGACTATATTCCGTCTCAATCTTTGTGATACGGTTTATAAAAGAATTGGATAAAACCAGGTCGATGAATTTGCGATTGTTATTGTTTGAGTAGTAATCCAAGTTGACTAGGTGAAATGCAGAAACAAGAAGCGAAGAATTGTTACGCTTTTTGATGACAACCGTTAAAGATTCGAGCTTTGTCAACTTGGATAGTGATTTATTTTGGCAGTTAATTGAGGCCCTTCTTTCTGTTTCGATACGACTTCGACCCGGTGTAATGAATGCAGGGCCGGATTAAGACCACTTGGCGCCCGGGGCACAATATATTTTTTCGCCTTCTCGATTTCAGCGATTTCCGTATGTAATTAGTAACTCAATGAATTCGCCTCCAATTCTGAATTCGCCCTGGGCAATTGCCCTTTTTGCCCTGGGGTTAATCCGGCCCTGAATGAATGATAGAACATACTGGCAGTGGCGGATCTACAGTTTCTTCGAGGTGAGCAATATAATGCAAAAAAATATATCCATTGTTCAAAAATGACTTTGTAACCTCTATTATCTATGTTCTTCTAACATCTAACTAAACGTACAAATGCAACCATTCCGTCAACAAAAAGCAAAATTGTAACTACAGAGTACAGAGCACGTACAGAGTGAGTAAATTTCGATGTTTGTACATGGAAACTTCATAGAACTAAAAATTGAAATAGAATAGTATATTCTGTAACAAGGGCAGAATGAAAATCCGATACGAGTGAATCATTCCGAGGGCGAGCCTGAGGAATCACGAGTATCGGATTTTCATTCTAACCGAGTAACAGACTATACTTTCTCCACGACTGTTTCCAAGCTAGATAATTAATCTTTTAATACTAAGATGAATTATGACGTTTCGAAAACCGCAATAAATATGACAATCAAAGCGGCTGACACATAGATTTATTCTCTATGTTTTCATTCTCACAACAACAAGTATTATACTCAAGCTTGAGTTGGTGGTAATATACTAAGGGCAAAAACCAAGGACCAAACTGAACAACAACCGCGGTCATAACTGGTTATTTACTTGAAATCGATAAAGGTGTTGTAGAATGAATATTACATTTTATATACTGATGGAATACTGACATTCTATGGTCAAATTCGATGTTGGAAGAGCTGTATTCTGCGGCAGTCGTGGAGAAAATATTTTTTTTTTTTATGTTGTGATTTTCACGAAAAGGAATTTCCTGTAATGTTCAGAGAACATCGTGAGAACCAAGGGCAAGCAGGTAGGAATTGCGGTGTTCTTCTTGAATTTCTGGAGGTGATATGCCTCGGGGAACACCTCCCTAGGCAATGTGTTCCAAATCCTCGCTGTTCGTTGTATGAACGAGTCTTTGAAGAGAGATGTTCTGCAGGTCTCCAAAGTTACCACGATATATATTCTTGATCGTCCACCTCAAGCGAGAGCAGTGTCATTTTGACACCTTGCCTGTATTTTCCGAATTTTGAGTCGAAAATAGTCTCAATCGACTTGGTTCGACTCACTGATGATCACGAATCCGTCGTGAAATTCAATTATGTCCGTTCGGATAACAGATTTGGAACGCTGTCAAAAAATTTTCCGTTGCATTCTTGAATGCGACTTAATCTACCTACAAGATGGATACACGAGCGCTCAGAAGCTACTGACTTTACGTCAGAGTACTTCAGGTCTCATTTTTGAAATGAGGGTGATTTAAAGATTCTTCTACCTCTGCCATGTTGCCTTTCAGGGCTCGTTATGAAGACAAATGTGGCCTTGATTAGTCTATGGTATATTTGTGTTCTGTGGTAGAAAGAAGACGGTTTTTGATCTTTTGTTCTATGAGATTATATCTTTTCTCTATGCCGATAACCTGTAATTGTCATCAATGTCATTAAGTGTCAACTGTTCAGTGCGGTGCTGATTGTAAATAAAAAGACAGTTAAAAAGTTTTTGATCAAATATTTAAAAATGAAGCCTGCTGTTGTTGCCGATGAAATGTTTCCGGAAGGTGCGGGTCCCTATATGGATCTTGAAGAAGGTGGAAGCGCAAGTGGAATGTTAATGGATCTAGCAGCAAATGAAAAATGTGTACATGGTGATTTCTTCAACGACTTTGACGATTTATATGATGAAGAAGATCTGAAATAACCTTCTTGGACCAAGAATTTTCGTGAATATGTAACTCGGTTGATATAAGGAATAGTTTCCTTAATTATGAATTTTAATCGTGAACATATTAATTCAGTTTCATGTAAATAAATAACAATATAAAATACCTAACATGTTTTCTGATTCCCCTTGAGTAAGTTGTATATAAGATTTATGAGAGATAGAAGAGAAATCCGCTTCGAAGATTATGAATTGAATGTCCATCATACTCGGTCTTCCAGTCAGTAATATGAATTTCACCATCATTAAAGCATTATTGTTAATTTTGAAAGATATTATTCAGGACTTGAGTATTCAAAAAGTGGTGTCGCTGATAAATTTGCTTTTGTCTTAGATTCTCCATTGCAGTGCTGCATCCGCAATTGTCCTGATTCGAGATGAATTTTTGCCAAATTTTTTTATCTATTCAAAATTGGATCTATATCTGAAGAGTAATATGAAATTTGGTTAGGAAGGATTGTACGGTTTGTTTTTGGGGTATGAAGATGTTAAACTTTCATAACAAGATTTATAAGTTATTGAAGTCAAACTAAGATCTTAATAGAAGTACGGTAGTTGAATCAAAAATAATAATGAACCCGTTCACGATTTACCAGTTGGATGTCTTTCCTTACATCATTGCATATATATATGTTCAGAATCATTAAAAAAATAAGTGCAACACAAAGATTTTTCATTACATTTTATTCAAAATTACATATTTGACCTGATATTTTTCTCCAAAACTCATGCACCATTACTGGACCTTAAAATGTTAGCAAAAAAGTATTATAAATTAATTTAGTAAGTATAAAAATCAACATTCATGTTGAATTATAAATTAATTTGTTCTTTCTTTGAACTTAATTTGTTTCAACTCATCATTAGCTGAATGATTTTGAATTCAATATCAACGAATTGAGCTCTCTACACAAAACTTGTACTAAATCTCTATATAAATTAAAAATTTACAATTCATTTGTGGAATATGTTCACACAAACTTTGCAAGACCAAGATCCTTCGGGTGGGTTCTCTAATGGTGGGGTTAAGCAATACATGTGGTATCCTCTATCGCAATCATCACAGAACAATAACTGGTCCTAAAATATAAAAACTTATATATGAATCATCGCCCATGAAATACATGATTTTAACATTTGAATTGAGTACTTTTAGAATCAAAAAATGTAACTTTTTGGCAAGTCCATTTTGCTCAAGCATTCACAACAATAAACAATCATTATTTCAAATAAACTTACATCATTATCAGAGTTTCCACAAACTGAGCAACATTTACATTCAATACATTGCCATCTATATTTCTTCACTGAAATCATCATATTTGGGGTGAATTGGAGGCAACTTGGATGACCTGAAGCAAACAGTTCATATATTCAACGAAATCAGAAAGAATCGATAGGATTAATAAACTTTACACCAAAATGTAACAATTATCTTGTAATTTGAGAGATTTCATTATATTCGGATATAGGGGCTATTTGGGTGGCAGATCAGTCGACTAAAATACCTATATAGATTTCATTATATTAATTTCTGTAAATAGAACAAGTCAGACCATAGTCTGACTTATGTAATCTATTTGGTGCATCAGGAGGATAGCAATTTCTGGAGTATCCTCTTCTTGAAGAGTTCTGGTTCTCTTTCAGAAATACATTATTTCATTGTGGCCAATATAATCTGAGTAATGCACTACTTTAAATTAAAGAATCGTAACCAATTGCTCTATTTCAGATATGCATCAGATTAAATTGATAGTGTAAAAAACTGATTGACAACTTCAATAGATCTGCTCTGATTTCAAAATGAGATTTTGCTACCTACCTCAGAATGAACAAAAAAGTAACCAAAATTAAGCAACTGTCAGGTCGAAGATTCGAATGAAAAAGTGGACAAAAAATTTCAAAAACAATTAAAATTTTTTTTCACCTCCAACATGCCTCTTAGTTCAATATTCAATATAATTCATCTGAAGTTATTAAATAATTATTTTTAAAACAAGTACCTGAAATTTCTGACATTGCCATTTGATTTTTGAGGGATGAAAATGGATATATGGATGTGTAATAGGATCAGAGTGCAGAAGAACAGTGACTTTCCAAGTTACGTAATTTTTTGTAGCTATTAGCAACTTCATTGAAATAAATGGAAAGACTTGATTGAAGAACTTACATAAATTGAAGTGCACTTATCTTCAGCACTGAAAAAACAACAATATTCACTGTTGGCAACATTTTATTGCACCAATATTTGTATCTACACATATTCGCCTTGGAAAATAACTGTTCTCGAGAACTCATCATATGAATCAATAACTGGAAATTAATCAGTCATACTTAAAAAGAGGATCCTTAAATAATATTGTCGCTACCTAACCATATTTATGTTTGGTAAATATTACAGTTATATGCTAAAATACAGATCTACCCCTCAAATTATCATTTTCTACATGAAAATGTGACTAAAAAAGCTTGTACAATTCGAAACTGCAGTCTTGAAAAGGAAATAGTATTTGAAAATACAAGTTACAATAACACATTTATAATTAAAATGATGGCATTAGTGTTGGGTGGCATTTACTAGGGTGGAAGTTTATTATAACAAAACATTATTCAAAAATATGACTCTTTTACCCAAAAAACTGTGGAATAATGAATGATTATAAGTTGACACAAATATAAAATTTGCGTGAAAAATTATCTGTAAAAATGGCAAAATTCATTTTTATGCACTCAACACTAGAGTTCCTGAGTGAACCCCATAAAGAACCAAATACCTAGTCTTTGAATCATGCTACAATGCAATATTACATATTACGGTGAAATCACACCAGAGTGAATAAATGAAGTTTTTATTTTATAATAATCAATATCTTGATCAAAATATAAAAAGTGAAATTTGTGATCAACTCAGTCTTTTTTGAATGAAAAAAATTAAAGATGAAGATCAAATTTGAGATTTCTTCCAACAAAGTGAAGTTGGTTAATGAATTAATTAATAATTTCCGAAAGCGATATGTTCATTATTAAAAATCGGAATGATCAGCAACAAAATTGTTTTGAATGTCAACAATCAACAGTTTTTCAAAAATTACCTACTATCACAAAATGACATTTTTTTAATGGTGAAAGAAAAGCATTTGTCTAATAGAAGTTATTTGTACATATTTTGGCAGCTATCATTGAAACAAGTTTATCACCTTGAAATTTGTCCATTACTGGTCCACCTATTAGTTTATTCAATATCTTAAAAACTAACAAAATTAGAGATACATCTACAATGTCTAGAAACAATTAAAAGATCAGAATAAAACAAAACTGACCGAGTTTAATTAATTCACCTCAAAAAAAAGTTGCTCAATTAAGAACAATCTGGTTCTAGACATTGTGGTTCATATTTTTTCCGATATGTATTGGATACATGGATGCACGAAAACAGTACAGAATTCAACAGAACATCCTTCATCGATTTTGAACAGAATCATTAAGTTGAACATTTCTTCAGGTGAACGCTTGCAGTCAAATAAATAATTCAAATATAGAGTTTAGTGAAATTCAGTTAGTACACAAACTGAATCCTATGGTTAGAATATAATATATTTAATGAAAAACTCAATAGAGTACTGAATAATAAATAAATCTTTGGATCCATAATGATTATATAAAATGTAAAGTCAATTTTGTAACAACTCAAATTTCGTCAATTCGAAAATATGAAAACCTGTGCGCAACTGCTTCGTAAAATAGAATAAATATATAATATATTAGAATATAAAAAGTAATCAAATAAAGACGACATGTTTTTCTAAAAATCACAATGCACAATATCATGCAATAATTTCACAAAAACTCATATTTTCATTTACGCAAACATTGATTATGTTCTAAGAATTTGTTTGATTGCAAATAGAATATACAGGAGATAGTTCTTTCTCTACAAACAAATCGAGAAATTTTCAATATTTTATGACAGGTGGTTTTCACATTGATTTTTTTTAATTATCAGCACTTGAAATCTGACAACCTAAAAGATGTCAGAAAATTCCATAAAAGGAACAATTTTGATTAAGGACAGGATGTTAAGACCATGCTGTATATACATGAGATATATGATCCTTGGGCATCTGTGATACCACTCAGAGGGATAGAGTAGAAGAGCTATATGATTAATGCGGGATCAAAAGTGCTGTATCCTCACGCCCCCTTAAGGTGAATACAGACTATTCTGACGTGATGTGGTTACATGTGGGCCCACGTCAAAATAGTGAGTGATATAAAAATGCAACACATCGTTCTGTGCGTTCACGTTCATATTAGGCCAATGTGAGCACTCCACGGTCCTGACGTGACGTGAAATCCCGTCAGAATAGTCTGTATTCACCTTTAAACAGAGCACTGTTACACAACAGTGAGTCAGAAACATTTAATTTCCTGGCATACTCAAGCTCAGAGCTGATCATGGAACTCACTAAGCTACGTTTGTACTTGATGAAGTTAAAAACGTCCTCTATCATTAATAGATAAGTACAAGCATTGTTTTTAGACACAAACAATGGTACAGATCATATTCGAAGCACAAAATAACAGAACTGAAAATAATACCATGAAATTTGGAAAAAAAAGGTTTCAATCCAATCATTATAATATACTATATGAGTCCCCTTGTGATCGAACAATTTCTGGACAACTTTTACAGCAGTCAGCATATTCTTCATTAAGGGCAATAGATGTAAGAAAAACATGTCTCTCTCAAAAAGATAAACCTAGTAATTAAATAGAAACTGTCCGGAAAATCAACGCAATAGTAGTCCAGTTAAAATATGTTTAGAAGGGTAAATAGTAGATAAGTTCTGGTTGAGTTTCGATTTCTTCAAATCTGTATGTATTTTGGGATGCTGAATCGCCAACAAAATTTTGTCACGCCACATGAAGAATCACCTTTTTTGAGGTTTTTCGCTTATAACTCGGGAACTATCAAATTTACGTGGAGAACGTTCCTATTCGAACAAATAGCACAAAATATGCTACAAACTTCGTCTGAAACATTTTTTCTCAAACAAGTCATTGAGGCTTCAGAGCTTGTAGTATATTGGCTGCAAGTAATATTGCTGCACATCTAGCTGTGGAGGTATTTCATATCCTAATTGTCGCAAATTTTCATTGGAATTCGAATTTCTTCTGATTCCAAATTTGTAAACCTTTCGGGCAGTATAAACATTATGTAATTGGTGGAAATATTACTTTTTTTCAATGTTGGCATATGTTTTGTTGGCATTGGCAAACCAGATACGTATTCAGCTTATAACACAATTTAACTGGACAACAGGTTTGTTCATATCAAGTGCGGAAAGATTGCGATCTGTATGGTCTCGCAAATGTTAAGAACAACCTCTTTCCTACAATCGTTTAGGATTCAGTCAAGATAACGATTTATCTTTCGATTTTCCATTTGTCCGCACTTGGGCGAAAATTGGTAATTTCTATGCAATTTTCTTAGCCATTGTAGGACATATTGTTAATTAACTTAATTATTTTATAAAATCTAGAAGAAAAAGATTTTTCAGTGATTTCCATACACAAAGATTTCGACTAGCATTGCCTTACAAAGACAATCAAAAGACATTAAAAAAACAATAATAAAACAGCTGCGCAGCAGTGAATGCCCGTCAATAAGTAAAAACAAAACGATAACAGAATAAGAAGCCTTCTTATCATAACTCATTATAGGAAATCATTCGAACTTCCTATTTTTTTCTACGTCCCCTTTTCGTCGGTTCCACTGTTTCAACGGCCCCGTTCTTACCTGATCTTCCGCAATCCGAACAAGACACCAGTTCCTCCGGGCTGCCCGTCTTCTTGTTCTCCCTGCTGTCCCCTAGGCAAAAATCGCAATAGGGACTGGGACCGCCTTTCGGAGGCGGTACCTTCGGAGGGCCTTCAGCTGGCGCCGCCGCAGAACACGTTTCAGCAGTGTTTTCCGGCGGGAGAACCGGCATTTGGGGCTCTTCTGAAGGGACATTCGGTGGAGGAAGAAGAGGCATAGACGGCACAGGAGGTTGGGCGGGAGGTAAGTTCGGGGGTAGTGGGGATGCTTGTGGCATACTCAAAGGGGGCGGCTGAATGCCCGGTGTGCCCATTGGTGGTCCTTGACGGTTACGAGCTCTTGGCTGGGAACCTAAGGAAGGAATAAAAATGAATATGTTCCATTGCCCTGGTAAATATGCAATAATCTAACTGAGCAAATGAATTCATGCTGGCGTTATGAATGGACATTGGAGACCATTGAAATTGAAAAACAAGGAACCTTTTGAAATTGAACAAAATCATGATCAATTATCCATTTGTTCTCCAGACGATATTCTCCAAATGTTTACACAAAAAGAGTTGAAAACGGATATGGCAACAGTATTCAGAAGCAACGCCAAAAACCCGATAGAGTATGCTGCAATGAAAAGGTTCATAAACAAGGACTGTTCACAAAAATAGTATCGGTTTGAGACCAACAACTATCAAAATAAATATTCAATTATCGTGAACTCAATGATACGGAACCTTTCATGCCTTATCTGTTTTACTATATGAAGAAAAGATTATCAAATGGTATATGGAAATAATATGATCGAACTATGAATAAATAAAAACTCACAATATAAAAATTGCGGTAAGGGGTCAGTTAATTTCACTTTCTAGAACTAGTGAACAGTAGCAGCATACTTCTCTTTTATTCACCAGCATCGATATCATACTGCTATTGTATACTTTGACAAACCTATTTGTTAGGATCGTTGAACAAATACTTTCATTTCAATCAAAAATCTTCCCGTTATTTTCAGTGTATTACATGTACTACCTACTTTTATTTCGGAATTTCGAATAATTAAACCAAATTCAAACGTCCAAAATCCAACATGAACCCAACATAAGTGCATTTGCATTGCATTCTTCCTAAAAACAATGATGAGATAATCACAGTCAACAAAAATGAATAATATCTTGCTATAAATTACTTTTTTCAGTGACCTAACCATGAAACTCAAACTCTCTTGATGATTGCTGAACAATTATAAAAATTATTTCATCAATAAATTCATGTAATGAGATAGAAGTCAATTGGATTTCCACAAAATTTTCATAAGGGCGATTGATTCGCCACAACGGTCAGCTTCTCCATTTTTCTGGTTTTGGAAAATGACAATTTCGTTTTGAGAATATGCTCATAGGAATGAATTTAGGATGTAGTATATGAGCATCCATTTTGATTGATGATCCTGGTGAAATTTAGTTATCAAATGACCATTTCCTCTTTTCACATTCAGATGCATTGAAAAAATGTCAGAAATTCTTCTAGAGACAGGTACAGATTGAATAAAAATCGAAATGTACAAGAACTCTCTCTTCAGAATTTATGGAACCCCAACTTTATACTGCCCACCAAATTCATACGTTAAAATATTCCGAAAGCAAAATATAATAAGTATGGTTTCCAAATAAATTCTTATGAAAAAAGTGGGAATTCAGTGGACTTTTTCCTCTGCATTCATAATGAATTAAGAATGTATTTGAACTGAACATATTGAATCAACATTACACCGCAGAATAATCCAAAATTAAATAATTAATATGAGAGCTAAATAATTTACAACACACTTTTAGTTACTTTGTTAGTATTCAACAATAAGGGATATTCACACCACATTTGCAAAATTATGAATCATTTGAATAACTGGTATTATCTCTTACAAAGTAAAAGCCAGCCCATGCACAGGAAAAGACAGAAAACGTAGTAAAGAGAAATCAAACTAATAAACAACAGAAGAAAATACACTACTACCATGCAAGCAAAACAATCTAAATGAAACGGAAAACCTTTTGATAATCACAAAAAAATAAAAAAAAATATCATAAGGTAAAATTTAGTACCGGGTGCTTGATTCAGAAAGGAAACATAACTATCTTGGTACACCTGTCCTGGAATCGGCTGCCCCCCATGCGTCGGCACCGGCGGCGCCACCTCCCCCATCCCTCCCATACTATTGCCCCCCACTGCGCCTTGCATGGGTTGCATCGGCTGGCCAGGCACGCCTGGAAAGGGAACAGGCATGCCCGACGGGCCAGGTGCTGGTGGCATAGCCACGCCCATCGGTGTTAGGGTCGAGGCGTTACTGTCGCGCGAGTTATCGTCGCTAGCGCCCTCTTTGTGAGAATGGCCGTAGTGGTACGTCAACCCAGGCCTTGTCTTGTAACGCGCTCCACACACTGAAATTTTTTCAAATAAAAGGAGAAACGAAAAGGTAATGCCTACTCATTTGATTTTAATCTGAGGATTTTTTAATGTTAGTTACTCATATTCTTGCAAATTAGCCACAATATTGATTGACTGAAATTACTTCCCTTTTCTTATAGCTTCCAAGTCTTCAAAGCTAAATCAATACACACTCTATTTTTGAGAAATAATTTCATATAGAAGTAATAGACATATTTTGCCCGCTGCATCTATTTTCAAATAACTGGAGGCGGCTTCAACAAAAAAACGCATTTTTTTGAATGAGTTGAGTCATTATTAATGGAAAAGAGGTTATTTTCTAATTAATGGCAACATGTTCCCTAATATTCTATGCTTTAAATATACAGTAGATAAAAAAGTAATACCTATTAGAATTAGTTAGGATTAATGAATTTCTAATATTAATAGTCTGAATTTCTGGAGGGGTTGTACAGTTCTCAATATGAATTAATTGCAAGATAAAAAGGAAAAAAAGGGTTTCATATGTATATCAATGAATGACTAAAATTCATTACCACGATAATAGTGGGTAGTCTTACGAAATTCTGATAAGATAATTTCACTCCCATTGTACAAAAGTATTTAAAATGAAAGATACTCCAAACAATTGAACATATTCACGAAGACTCAACTAAAAATTTTTGACAACCAATTCATCTTAGTCTATTATTCACCATTCAAAATCAGAGTTGATGTGTCTGACCATTTGGTGAATTAACAAAAGAAGGAGACTTTTCATTTGTGGACATCTGCAAAATATTCCATAAATGCGAATTTTCCACATGAGATATCCAAATGTTAAAAATTCATATGGAAATTGAAATTTGTGCTTTGATAATAATGGTTGATGGAAAGCCGATATATTTTCTGCTTGTCATTGATGAATATCGTCAATAATAAATAAAACTTCACTATTCAACCAATATAGGTGGCTAACAAGAATATGACAAGAAACCTATGATAATCTTCTGAATTTCTTGATGGTCCCAAATCAGATTTTCTAATGTCCTCATCACAATCCTTTGGAGAGATGTTCAACAGGATTATAAAGCAGAAAAATAACAGGCCCCGCTATTATATCTACAAGACTTCAAAATATCGAAATATACTTGAAAGTTAGTATTGAAGCAATAAAATTATTAAGCCATAGTTGTTGGACAAATTCTGTGCAGATCAACAAACGAAAAAATTCAGAAGATTGCCACATGATTAATTTCAGGGACCAGAACCGAACAAGAGGGAAAAAAAATGAATTGAAAGGAAGAAACAAAGCACTTAAAGAGCAATCAGATTCAACATACAACCAGCCCAATGCTGCGAACCCGAACCGAAATCAATTCATTGTATACCTTACCCAGAAAATTAAAAAAACCGATGGTAAGTAACCATGAAATAATTTTTTTATGAAAACTAAAAATGATTCACCAGTCGAAAGAAATTTGAATGTTGAAATTCTGCCAAATTTCAAGAGAAAGAAAATAGAATATGTACTTGAAGAACTAGTGATTCAACTGCTATAACTATAATTATATTAAAAGTCTACAACAGACACATGCAGAGAGTAAGCAGTGATAATCAGAATTCCTTTTCTGAAAACACTGAACATCTTGATAAAATTTATGGGTAAACTATAACGTAAAGAAACTACAACCCATTACCTCTGACACCCAAATAAGAGTTATGCTTTATAATTTACAACAATATTCCTATTATTTGAATCACAAAAAGATTTTTGGAACTTTACAACTAAAATTAAGGTTGCAAAAAAACTTTTAACATTTTGAGACTACACTATTTTCTTGATTCAATTTGAAAAAAAAAACGCTTTGCTAAACTAAAATTAATTTCGGTTCATTTTGGATCCTTCTATTTGTGGTAATTATTTATTTTTCTTTCGGTTCGAGTCCCTGTCTATTAACAATTAAAAAAGCTCTCTGTACTAAGCAGCAAGCTCATACTACGAGGTACAATTGAATCAATGATTCCCCATGGTTCGTTCATGAGGAAGGATATTCAGTGTGAATAACAAACCAGAGTTGAATGAAAGAAACACCAATATTGTATTGTAAGTCACTGGTTTGATATACATTCTGGCATGCTCAAGCAGAGAAACCTTTATTAAATATAAAAAGAATTTTCTTCTGTGAACAATGTTACAGTGCAGAAAATATCTTCAAAAAAATGATTTTCAATGAGCAAATCTAATGACATTTGTCTTCACATCATTAGTGAAGAATTCACAACCGAATTCACTAGGCTTGATTAATCATAACATGACATCAAACAATATTGAAAAATATGTACATACATACAGGGTCCTGCAATAGTGCGAAAATCTTCCATAGCTGCTGAACCAGACATCTCAGAGATTTCGTTGGAAAGTAGACCTCTTGTACCTTCATTTCTGCATCTCATGAAATTATTTTCTGATATACAGGGTGTCACCCCATATATTTTCAATGACCTTCATTACCTCTTTCATGACTCAAAATATTAGGGACATTTTTCCAACAGTTCAGATCTTATTCAAAGAAAACTGCAAAAATGTGAGGGAAAAGCAGTTCAGTAAAAGTCTTCTGACGATTTCCAGAAGCTATAGTAACATGAATTTGATCTGAGAGTTTTTTAATTGGAGGATTTGCCTTGACACGGTTCCTAAACGACCAACCTATCACCTACAGGGTGTCCGTTATTAAAGTCCAAATATGAAGAACTTAAAATTATTATTTCTCGATTTTTTCATATGGAACACCCTGTATTTTTTCCCCAATAATGTAGACAATTGAATACCTTAAATTTATTCAGAAGTAATCTTGAGATTATTTTAACTCCCGCATCCACCAGACACGAAAAATGATATCGCATCTGAAAATTTTATTCAAATAATAACATAATGAAAACTAACAGACATTCAAAAGAGGTCAAACGATGAAATAAAACTAAATGAATAATTATTGACAAACATCAAAACCTTCCCAGAATCATACTTTCTGAGTTGTACATCATAAAAATGATATTTCTTTTCCGTACAAGCAATACATATTGATCACGTATTCAACCAATTATATCAGTTTTTATCGCCTTTTCAAAAAAAAATTAGTGAATATGTATAAATTGCTTGTACGGAAAAGAATTATCATTTTTATGATGATGCTCAGGAAGTATGATTCTGGGAAGGTTTTGAAGTTTGTGAATAATTATTCATTTAGTTTTATTCTATTGTTTGACCTCTTTTGAATGTCCGTTAGTTTTCATTATGTTATTATTTGAATAAAATTTTTAGTTGCGATATCATTTTTCATGTCTGCTGGATGCGGTAGTTGAAATTATCCTAAGGTTACTTCTGAATGAATTTAAGGTATTCAATGGTCTACATTATTGTGGAAAAAAACACAGGGTGTTCCATTAGAAAAAATCGAGAAATAATAATTTAAGTTCTTCACATTTGGACCTTGATAACGGACACCCTGTATATGACAGGTTGATCGTTTAGGAACCGTGTCAAGGCAAATCCTTCAATTGAAAAACTTCCAGATCAAATTCATGTCACTTTCGTTTCTGGAAATCGTCAGAAGACTTTTACTGAACTGCTTTTTCCCCACTTTTTTGCAGTTTTCTGCTAATAAGATCTGAATCGTTGGAAAGATGTCCCTAATATTTTGCGTCATGAAAGAGGTAATGAATGTCATTGAAAATATGTGAAAATATAAGGGGTGATCCATTATAAAAATTATCCATTTATTGAATAACATTTAACGGGGACACCCTGTATATCAGAAAATAATTTCTTGAGATGCAAAAATGAAGGTACAAGAGGTCTACTTTCTAACGAAATCTCTGAGATGTCTGGTTCGGCAGCTATGGAAGATTTTCGCACTAGTGCAGGACCCTGTATAGGGGCCATTTAGTTGCACTATCTCAGATTGACATATTCGAACTGAAAGTGAAGTTACAGATCAGAACGATTTATATTTGTCATTAAAATGCTCCTATTATCTGTTTAGTACTTTTCAAAAAGTTCAGTTAGAAATGTAATGAAGATTAATGGGAACTTGGACGTATTTATTTTCAAAAATTCCAACAAGTGTAGTTAACAATAACTACACCAGTTAACAGTTCAGTTAGAAAGTTTATTATGATTCAAGACTTTCACAATTGATGAAAATAGCAATGCTTTGATATCCATTTTCAATTGAATTGGAATAAGAGAAGTATAAAATGTTATAAACGTGTCATTATTTTTACCCATATCAAGCATTATTTAAAGATATATCTGACTCAAATCCAACTTCAACACAAATTATAATTCCGAAAATGATAATTTCAAATGAATAAAACAAATTTCAATCAGTATATTATCTATGCTTCTCAATACTTTGAATACAAACTACCAACTCAGATACATTTGAAGCTGTATTTTTATGTAGCAATATTTCAAAAATATTTTGAAAGATATGTAATAAATGAGCAGAATTAACATTGTAGAAATATTTTGATTAATGCAAGAAAAATCAAATGTGATATACACACAAATTCCATATTGTATCAAAGCAGAAACCAATAATGAAAATGGTTTCAATTAATCAGAAAATAATTATTGAAAAGTAAGGTTTCTCATTTCGCAAAACATTGAAATACTGTTTCCCAAATTTCATATGAAGGACTTACGTTCACAAGCAAATGGTTTATCAGGATCTCCTGGAGTGGGTTCGAAACTATGACCACCTTTTTTTCTCCCCCTTCCACTAGCTGCTGCACCTTTCTTACGCCCTGGAGTACTGGGAGAATCTGTGCCTCTTCCCTACACAATTGAAAAAAAATTAAAAGTTGAAGTGGCTTCATCAACATTATAAGAATCAACTAGGTAATGAAATAAATGAATTTTACCCTTCCAGTGCCCTTCTTTTTCCTTCCTTTTTTATAAGTTTCTTCATAATCTAAATCTGAGTCAGGATCAGGTTCATCATAACCTTCCATATCAATTATATCTTGTTCATCATAATACCACTCCTAAAAAATTGTTGAATTTAACATATGAAAATATTGGTGCAAAGTAGTTTAATATTAATCTGTCAATAATAATGGATGTTGCATATCGTCGTTAAGAGCCGAAAAATGTGTAACTGCATTCTAGTTGATTGTATAGGAGAGGCTAAAAACTTTTCTTTATTACAGGTACTCCCTTAATACACATTATTCTATTTTGCGTGGGAAAAATATTCAACTGTTAGATGGAACTACACAAATTTCTGAGCATGTAGATGTTGAAAACCGCTAAGAGATGGCATCAAAATCAAATTTTTTCCATATCTAAAATTCTGTTAATATCTCGAAAATGATAGAATTTTAAATTCATAGCTGTAGCCTAAGGAACCAATAGCTACATCTATTAATTAGCAAGAAACTAAGGCTTCATAACATTAATATTCCTCTTACCTTAGGTACTTCATCCTTTAACAGTTGACTATCTTTACTATCTGTATCCTGAAGAGCTGGATTTTCTACCTGAGAAATGCTATGCACTTCTCCTTCATCTAATATAGAATCTGCAGCTCTTGCAAACGCTCTTGAATTCATAGTAAGATACTGTCTACGCTTCTTACGCCATCTAGGTCTAGGATATGAATAAATTTGTCCAGGCAACAATCCTGGAATTCTCTGTCTAGGATGCATAAATAAAGATGAATGGTTTTGTGCAACCCCAGTCTGAGTATCAATAAATGGAAGACGCATTCTTCTTTCTATACATAGTCTCGTATTGTAGTTAGCCGAGCTTTCCAAAACTTCTTTATATTGGGGATCGTTCAGAAAACTAAAAAAAAAAACAGTATCCAAGTATTGATTCATGAAGAATGGAGACGCCTTGAAAGAATTGAACAAACTAGGTTTGTTCAAGGAGCGCAAAGATCAATTATAAATCAATAACTGACGATGTACCTTTCTATTTTTTCCAAATTCGATTTGTTTATTAAATTATCCATTTTAATATCAACATTATTCAAATCCACCACCGCCACAGCCATCCTTTATGTATCAAACATCATCAATCAACGATGAAATGTCATAGAAGAGAATAACCTAAGCTTCATAAATGAAAAACACAGAATATCTATAGAAAAAAAATGTTGCGAAATATTGATATTCTGTAGTTTCCACCACAGAATACAATACTTCTTGGCCACAGAATCTGGCCCACAGTACCCTACAGCACAGAACATATATATTAGCCCTACAGTGGCTTTATCCTGCCACTGTACAGCACCCCAGCAACCATTCCATGAATCATGGATTGAGAGACCTACCCAATCATTCGCTTTTATAAAGTATCGCGGTTGGCCAAGTTTTAGGTTTATCAAGTTTTTTTACCTGAAAAAATCGCAGGTTGGCCTTTGTGATTCCCGAAAAATCGGGAGGTTTCAAGCTCAGTTTGAAAAGCGGGAGGGAGTATGAGAAATCGGGAGGTATAGGCGTCTGAAATTAAGATCGTAGCGCCACATCGGCGAAAATCAGAACTACTCTCTGAACACAACAAATACATGTTTACAAACATGTATATATTCAAGTGAAAAATTACTGTCATTTTTGGTCTGTTATTCATGATCTCAGACCAAAAATGAACCAATAACCGAAATCCAAATAACCTAACACGTGTAATTCAAACTGTAAACAAAACTTTTGTAGTGTCTTTGCGTTAGTTCATTCGTTAACGCTAGGGGGCGTACCGCTTCCTTGGTTACGCCTATGACAGCCCTATCCGAAGGTAGTTTCGAAAAAGCAGAGGCAAAGTATCAGGGAGTGCTATTTAGAATTGTAGAATTGAAATCTGCGCATTCTAAAAGTAATCCTGATAATTTTCTTAAATTCATTATTTTCCCGAAGTAAATGAACATTTTGTTAAAAACCTAATTACTACGACATATATGTAGAAATGGCAACGTTGCTTGTTCAACGGACAGAAGAATGACTATCCTAACATTTTCACTGTGAAATGTGTCAGAATTCCATGGCCAACTGGTATACCGGTATATATATAAAAGTGAATGGAGTATACATATCTGTCTGTTTTTTGAGGAAAAACGAATTTACCTGATGATGACTTCCTGACGATTTTTTTGGGTCGGTAAAGAAGGTTTCTGTAATATCTTTAAATGGCGGCTTAAGGCCATTTCTGTGGTTTAGTAGGGAGCGGAGGGAGGTAGCATTTCTTTTATAGACCAATCCAACGATCTGTCACGATCAGCTTTTTCAAAATGGCTGCTGGAAGAAACAAATAATAAACCGAGGATATTCAGTTACGAGGTACGTGTTTCAGGGTAGTTTCCGTTGGTTTCTCAATTTTCAACTTCAATGTCTTCAATTATGCCATGTAAAATGATAGTTATAATAGAGAAACACTATAACAGAAATGTTTGTTATTTGTTTCTTCCAGCAGCCATCTTGAAAAAAGGTGATCAGCTGTTTTGTTGGATTGGTCTATTAGATGTTCTGTGTTTGTACAAAAAAAAAATTCATGTGATGAAGAATTCTAAAATTCTCATTGATGTAGAATCTAGGTCAATGAAAATTCTAGATATTTGGATCTTGTTTTGAATATAATGTCTAGCATATCTGGATTGTATTCACCTTTACCTCAATCAATAAGTGATTCCGATTCTGAAAGGGAATTTCATATGGATTCCTTATGTCCCTCCAACAACCATTTCAATGAAAATTCTCCAGATCAACTTAAAATATATTCGAATCATGGTCCCTACACCAAACAATTCCAGGACCAAATACCCAGTTTAATGGAAGCTAGGGTGATAAAACCTCAAATGAGTACAAGTAGAAAAATAGCCTTCATATTTTCTATAATCCTCTGCTTTTTACCGATCATCGTATTTTTATGGGTTCTTCCTTGTGATGTTGATACATGTCCAGTTAAAGTACTGAATTGGGAAACCCAGGAAGAAGATGTAGAAATGAAAGGAAAAATAAATTTATTTTTTGAGAGATTCAAGAAACATTTCAATTTGGCAGTGCAGTATAAGGGGGATATGAACTCTCAGGAAGTTTCAAACAATGGTGTTATATCCTTTTTAGGAAATAATGGTGGAATGAACTGGTATTTTAGACAATCTGTTATTCCAGAGTACTTAGATTGCTCACTGATTGATGTTGATAGAAATGGTATAAAAGACTGTTTGTTGCTCGATGAAAAAGGACTTAAAGCTGTTGAAGTAGTCTCAGGTCAAATAATTTGGCATGTTCACAGTCATGAAGAGAGAACATTAATTGAAAACCTGCAATTTCCTGTTGCTGTTAAAGATATTAATCATGATGGAGTTGATGAACTGTTGAGCATTTATCAGCATAAATATCTAATGATAATATGTGGTAGAACTGGAAAAGCTTTGACTGATATGGTTATTGATGAATGTAACAAAGTTGAAAAACTGCACATTTTCGAAGAATATGTTGGTTTTCAATGTTTAAATGATACAGTTATTTACTTGAAGATAAAAATTTCAGAAATTAAAAGACGATATTACAATAGCTCTCACATGCTGAATTTTGAAAAATTCAATTTTACTTCTTCAGAGACTAACATTTTCACATTAGATCAGTATAAGCTGACTATTGAAAATTTTGGAACATGCCCTGACTGTCATTCTTTGATTAAATTACTAAATGACCAAAATAATGTTGTCTATTCTAAACTATTTAATAAATCCCATATCATAAAACCTTCCAAGTTCAAATTTGGATCATCTATAGCTAATTCTTTTTCTGCAAGAAAACATATAAAAGGATATATTGTTAAAGTTTGGGAATGGCACTATAAATTTAATCCCAAATATAATTCAAATCCTGTTTTCTCATTCAGAAGAGACATTTCAAACAGTACTTACTTCGGAAATTACATAACTGAAAGAATTATTTTGATAACATTCAATAACACAGATTATAATATAATAGAAGCAAGTTCTGCTAATATTACACAGTTGTGCTTTCAATCGGAATTGTCTGTTGTTAAATGCCAACCAAACTTTAAAAATCAGGAATATTCCATTTTGATAGCAGACTTGGATAGAGATGGATCTCAAGAATTGATCTATTATTCTAGCTCTTTCTATTTAAGGGAAAACTACAAAGTTAATGCTAATCCTTGGCAATTGATATCAACTATCAAACTTCTCAAGCTTGAATCTGAATTACCAAAGTTATATAATGCTAAAGAAACATTTGGAATTTATCCAAATTATTGAAAGGAAAATTGTCAGCATCTGAACATTAGTGTATATTGTAGTTTTAAGTTTTTTGCTGTGACTCCTTTCTATCTGATCCATTAAGTTTTTTGTGATATGCTCTAGTCATTTGGTGTGATGAGAATACCTAGTCAGTTCTCCCATTCTTGTAATTGCTTATATTAGTGAAAATATGTTGAAATCTCGAAATATTATCGTTTAATTCCAGGATAACTTCATTCTCAATGAGTGCATGTTTGCTTTCATTTGTGGAAACAGCTATCTGAATTAATTGGTTCATCAAGATCATTTGAATTTAGAATATAAATTCAATAAAATAGGACAGAAAGAAGTATTTCATTCCAAATCAAAATGTATACCCAGCATCCTTTTCGAATTAATTTTCAGCAACAAAATCCTTTGTTGAATTAATTTCCCACACAGATCAATAATAAAAAAAATAATAAATGATGATTTTGCCAGCAATCAAACCAGATAATGCAGTTTTGAAAAGAATACATGGACATGAGAGATATTTGAAACATCAAATTTGATATTTTTCATTTTCTATTCCAATTGAAAAGAATATTTGTATAAGCATCATAATATGGATGTTTGAACAATTTTTTCTCTTCAGAAAAAACTCAAGAACAAATCGTACTTTCAAGTAGAGAAACCCTTGAAAATTTACCCTTTGTAAGGAATGCTTTTTCAAGGGTCAACTACATCAATAAGTTGGCTTGGAACTAAAGTTTTTGTGTTTTCTCCAAAATCTTTCAGAGAAGGCGACTGCCTAGGGGCCCCACGTGCCCCGTGCACGAAAAAAATTGAATGTTTTATAGAGGGAAGATTGCACTGCCTAGGGGCTCACCACATGGTTAATCTGGCCCTGCTGAGCTTAAACAAACATCCTTTTCATGATGGATCACTGTATAAAAATAAGCTGGCGAATTCATATTTATAGCACAACAATGTGTGAGATTGAAAATTATGTTTTGGTTTCTGGAACCAGAAAGGTGAATTTCCTCAGAGCTTGTTTTTAATCTCCTGAAGGCGAAAATAATTATTTTAGTAAAAGAAGTTTATTATCTCAACTTGTACAACTATTTATGCTTCTTCTTCTGTTTCTTTTTATTCTTCTCTTCATTTCCTACTTTCCTCTTTTCCCCACTGGAAATATTTAACTCTTCACCAATATTCAGAGGTTTAACACTGAAACCTTCTATGTAGGGTTCAACTAATTGAAGAACAAATTTCTCATGTTGAATGTTTTTAGAATCTAGGCTAACTCTAACAACAACAGGGTCAAAAGCATGGAATATAACATCACCAGCTTTTTGGGTTTGTTCCTAAAAATAAAATTTTCAGAACAAATTTAAATTTGGGAATGATTCAAAACTCACATCTTCGTCGTAAGTAAACACAGATTTTCCATCTTTAGTTGCTAAATATAATGGACATTCAAGACCATATTTGGGAAGCAAAATTTGGAGAGCGTTTTTCCTCACGAACAAAACATAACCTTCGTCATCTTGAATTTTTCCTTTGAAGAATAGCTAAAAAGCAATGAATTTTCACATATGGAATTTAAATGTCCATGATTTCCGAATGGTTGCCTTTTTGAACTTGTAGTTTTTTTAGACCAAACAAATCCAGATATTTTCAAATTTTACTAAAAGAGAAAATGTATAACTTACGTGAGTGTTGAAGGCTACAGAGGCTCTTCCCGCATATTGTGCCATTCTATTTCTATAATTCAAGTTCTGACATAACTGACTGCTCTTCTGTTTATCTAGAAGGTCAGGATATGTCGAGTCTGCTCCACAAGAGACTGCTAGCAACCTATGCACAATGATATCGGCGTATCTTCTTATAGGTGAAGTAAAATGCGTATAAAGTGGAACTGCTAATCCATAATGGTAAAATTCATCCTTTTGAAGTGTACCGCTGGGGAAATAAACTGCTTGAAGCATACAACGGGTTGCCAGAATTCTCAACATTGTGTTCAAGTATGGATTTGATTTGCTGACAGCACTGTCCAGAGACTCGGCAAGGTTCTTTCCTGTTTCAATTTGTATATCATATCCCTGAAAACAAAGTGTACACAATGAAGAAACATTCAACGATGAAACTTTGGATATGAAAATAATGAGGAAATTTTATAGAAAGAAAATAAGTAGGATTATTAATACACAAAAATGTCAAATTCAAATGAACTTACAAGATGTTTACCAGCTTTGACCAGAGGATCAAAGTTAGAACTAGGTGGTGTTGGGTGTCTTCTCAGCATAGCACAATCTGGAAAGTCTTCCAAAATTTTCTCAGCTACACTTATATTAGCCAGCAACATGAATTCTTCCACCATTGAGTTAGTTTCAAAAAGTTTTTTAACTTCTACGTCCAGAGGTTCCATGGTTTCAGAATCCATATGAATTTTAACTTCAGGAGATGCCAACACCAAAGCTCTGAAAGTAAAAATCAAAAATAGAAATTCTTGTCCGTTAGGACCATCCACTAGGGACATAATAAAAACATTAAATAAAATAATCTGGAATTCTTCAATACAATTGGGACTCACCCATTTTCTAGTCTTCTTGCTTTTAAAATTTTAGCCAGTCTGTTTAATCCTCTCAAACCAATGGCGACTTCATCATTTTGAGACTTGTCATTGATTGTTATTTGAGCTTCTTCATAAGTCATAGCCCGTTTTGATTTGATTATGCTCTTATGGAATCTCGTATTCAGAATATTTGCATTTTTGTCCATTTCCCATATACAAGAGAAGGCAAATCTTTCCTCCCCACCTCTCAACGAGCACAGGTTTGAACTGAGAAGTTCTGGTACCTGCAGAAATCAAAAATTGTGTAATTGTTTAGTATCATGAAATAATTCCTAACTGAATATTTACCATATCAATCCTTTTATTTACAAGATAGACAGTTGTAGCCCTGGAAGCAGCTTCCAAGTCAATAGCAGTTCCAGGTCTAATAAAGTGAGAAACATCTGCTATGTGAACACCAACTTCCAATTTTCCATCACCTATATCTCTACAATGAAGAGTATCGTCAATGTCTGTACAACCTGGAGGATCTACAGAACATATTGTTATATTTCTAAGATCAACTCGTTTCTTCACATCCTATAAAACAATTGATAGAACAAAAATTAAAATAAATAAGGAATAAGGCACAAATCATTAGCCAATAAATTAAAGGAAACCACACCTCATCTGTAATAATCCAAGGTAGCTTAGGTAAGCATTTCAGCACTTCCTCAGAGAACTGACTGTGGGGTACATCATGTTCAAGCAAAACAACTTCATTTTCTGTATCTTGATTGCCTATTTTACCAAGTGCTCGCACAAAATGACCCTGTATAAATGAGTGTTCTAAATAATGTTTATTTTTGTGTGAAAAAGCAAACAAAATAAATTATAATAAAAGAACTCACATGGGGATACCTAGAATTCTGAGGCCAAGAATCTATTGTCACTATTAGTTTTTGAGTTTTCAAAAATTCAGCTTGCCTGGTTTCTATTCTTATCTTGGGGATGCTTCGGTTGGATGGAATGAATAACTGATATACTCCATCTACACCACCTTCCAGAATACCGCAATATTGTTTCCATTTTCTGCGGATCACTCCAACTACTTTACCAGTAGGCCTTATTTCATCTTTCTTTTTATGGGCCATTTTTATCTCTTTTTCTTTCTCGATTAGATCATCGATAATTTCTTCCACTTGTCCTTCATCTTCTATAACTAACTCAGTAGGGGAGGTCCAATCTTTTTTTTCGAATAATTCTACTGCTACAATATCTCCATCTACTGCTCTATTCAAACCTTCTCTGCCTTGCACAATAACCTGTCAAATAATGTATACACAAGTTGTTAAATTGATATCTACAATGAACAATAATTTCTTCACTTACAGGGTCATTTAAGCCATCTACAGTCACATATCCTTCAAGGTAATTTTCTCTAGATGCTCTGAAAGTACCTTGATATAATTTTCCCATCTTTATTTTTCCCATGAGTTCCGTAATAGCCATATGAGGTGGATAAACATCTTTTCCAGATGCATAGCTGGTAAAATTTTTAGCCAGTTTATCTTCAACCAAATGACTATCTTTAAGGTTCTGAACATACTCCTTAACTGGAAATAATAAAGAACAATATTTTTTCATTGCAATGATACAAATTTAATTCAAATATACCAGAAAATGTGGTTATATTTTCTTCTAGAGCTAGTCTTTTATTTTCAGCATCTTCTGTTAAGAAAACAAATTTTTCAGTTGGCAAATGTTTTTGATACCAGCTACAAGCTTTTCTAATACACCTATCGTTGTAATCATTCACCAATTCCTTTTCCTCTTGAATCAAATATGTATCTCTAAAAATAAACCATATATACCAATTTGAAACATTTCTCATGCAATGCTCTCACTTATGGTGGTCATTTGTAAATACATAAAAGTGTCGACTTGGATTCTCAATTATATTCACAAGTCTCTTCAGTATTGGTAAACTCCTATGTTTAACTTCATTAAGTACAGTATGTAAGATAATCACATTACCAAAAACTGTTTCATCTATCACATCCATCTATAAAATTAAAGTTATTTAATTTACCCTTTTGGCAATATATATGCATCATTTCACCTGATTCAAAAAAACATTAGTATCTAATAATAAGAAGTGGTTTCCAGCGATCAATTTACAATCATTCTCATGAGAAATACTAAGATTAGTTGGAACTGGGAGACAATTTTCACATGTAGGAAATCCACAGGATATATCATCTCGTATATAATGTTCCCTGACATTCTGAAATAAAAAATAATTATCAAAATTGAAAATTTTCTTGCAATTAATTACCTTCAGGAAATTTCCAATCTTATTTTTTTTAATGAATATTTTGGTGGTGAACATCTTGTTGATTTTTAGCAGTTTGGTTTGAGCAGTTTTTAAGGTTAGTTTAATCACAGACCATAGATATTGATCATTTTGAGTCAAGTGACTCTGACAGAGCGGCCATTTTATCCGTGGGGCATCACTGGCATCAGTGAACTCTTGGGCGAAAAGTGAGGCATGTTAGGGGTACCTGTCTCTTTCTAACTCATGTCGGTTAATGGAACGACCGCTATCTCTGTTTCAGCAAAAATGTATTCAAAAGTCTTCTGAATTCACATAATATTTTCTCAAATTCATTAATTTCCCAAAGTAAAGGAACAATAATTTCGATAAATACGTAATTACTATGATTTTTTAGCAGAAACGGCAACGTTGCTCGTTCAACTGACATAAGAAAGAAATAACCCAACTTTTTCAAAACATAACATATATACACGGTGAAATGTGTCAAAATCTCATGGCAAACCGCGATACTTTATAAAAGTGAATGGAGTATATTTAGTTCGAGTTTTTAGTGTGTATCTTGCGTATTTAATTAACTTTCTACAATATGTTACATTAATGTCAAAATAAATTGATTAAACGGAGACAGAACACTTTTATTTGATAACTAGGGAGCCACACTGTTAAATACTTGAAACATCAGCTCAGCTTTTGGGAAACCCGTGGAGCACAATGTTTTTGAATCATTCTTAAATGACTCCCCTGTTAAATCTGATGCATTCAATTTTTTTTCCAAATCATAAATTTTCTGATTAGCAAAATTGAGATCTCCAAATAGCTTGTTCAAGTGGTCCATAGTCAAATCCGTTTGAATGTTAGCAGTCCTGTGACTTTTGTGTTCATTGCACAGTTCAGGAGTTCCTTGGGTTTCTGTAGATGGACCTGCTGTGGGCTCTATTTTCAATGCAGTATTCCTAGCTTCATCCTAAAGAAAATGAAGAATTGATTGGGGATCACAACTTTTTTAAATAACAGTAGTACTGACCATTTTAAGATGTTTCGTTTGACGTTTAACCAATCTAACATGTCTTTTTAAACTTTGCTCATCCTGTGTTTTGATGCTAGTGTATCCCATATTTACAGAAGGGACCCAATCGGGGCTAATCCTATCTTCCAGTTTGGCTGGTTCTCCTAAAAAGTTGAACAAAAAACGTTTACTTTAACACCATATTTAACTATAAATTCAAAGATTTTGGACCATAATTTTTGTATTTCTTATGTATTGATAATATTTACCTACCTGATACAAAATGACATGCACAAATTCGTGCATTTTTAAGGAATGTATCGCTCAAATTGCCCCGTCTTAAAGCCCTAACCCAACATTCTCGACGTTCTTTTGATGAGGCGTCCAGCATAACTCCTCGGTTTTGTAAGGCTTTGGGGATTCTAAAAAAACGAATTTGATCCCTTTCTGTTCTTTTAGAACACCCCACAACACAACAAAACGCCGGCATTTCAAATGATTCACACGTTTAGTTGGTTAGTTTGCCCCACAAAACATCTGGTTTGCCCCACGGGCGGATCTCATAGACTAGGACTAGATTTGTTCTAAAATCAACTTGGCAACTTGGACCGAAGCAAAGCCAATCTAAATAGAAAGCCTGGAACATGAATTTTGGCAACGATGTCGGGAGGCCGACCTTGAAACGCTTCGCTTCCCTTGTTGAATTTCAGTTCATCGTGGACCGTGGTAGTGCTTCCGTTTTAGTCCACGTGCAATAATATTAATGTGTAATATCGTGATAAACTCGCGAAAAGTGGGTTTTTCGATTTGTGATATTGTGCTGTGATAGTGTCTGAATTATTGTTTTGGATTACTTTGCAATCTGGTGAGTTGAGTAGATAAAGTAACATCGAGACCATATTATTGAAGAATTCATTTTCAATCATGGTTAGGAAATGTTGTGTGCCTTCATGTAATAGTAATTATTCTTCGGCAATCGATGGCTATCTGAGTTGTTTTAGATTCCCCGAAAATGAAGAACGGAAGCTTTTATGGCTGAAATCCAATAATGTAGTTTGCCAAAAACATTTTGAAGAAAGCGATATACCTAATTAAATTGGATAAACATTTACAACCGGATGGAACAATTAAACGTTTGCTTTTAAAAAACCCCAAACTAACAGAAACCGCTGCTCCAAAAATTTTTCCAAATTTACTAAAATATCTTTCAACGTCAACTTCCAATAAGAGGAACGATCCTCAAGCAAGAAGAGATGCAATTTTCAATAGGAATAACGATGAAATTGACATTATAAAGGATTTCGACGACTTGATGTGTATTTTGATAATCTTCAGAGAAATGTATCAATAGCCACCATTGATGTAGAATATTCTAAGTCAATGATAGCCACCGATTCTGTTTATTTCATTTTCGTACATATGTGTTCAAGTGCATTCTTAACGATCAACAAACTTTTTCAAAATTTTCACAAAACGTTAATCAAAAATCTATTTTATGTGAACTGAATAAAATTTTTATTTGAGTTTATTTAAAGAAATGGATGAATGAACTTGGGCTACCAACTATCCATTCTATAATTTCTATCTCAATTCTATCATTCTCGCTAACTAATGTTAAATCATTTTAACAATTTCATTCAAACATTTTTATGGCAAGAGATGGCCCTACACCTTCTCGTGGTTCTTGCTGAACGATAAATCGAATAACAAACATAAAAACAAGCTTCCATTCAAACACTATTGCATGATAATGAGATAATTGGAACTTTTCAAAATATTATTTATTCGATTTATTGACTAAGTAGGGCATTATGTGGTCTTTTCATAGGTATCCCATCAAAGGAAATTCGTTTAATGATTTTGAAAACGTATGAAACAGTGTTTTTACATTTGAAAATCATATATCCTGCGCTACGTATTCGAATACTAGTAGGCCTCCGGTCGCGGAATCTGAGCGCAGTTGTCAGATTGTGTTCCAGGCTTTCTCTACAGAAGGCTGTGACCGAAGTCTCTGTGGGACCTATCTCTTAGCACAGTCTGTGGTTATGGTCATCTTCATAAAAAAAAATGGCTGCGGTTGAGTCCATTATCTGTGGTGGGTTTCTCTTCTTTATATTGTTGTTCTGTGATCCTCTTTGCTTTATCCACAGACCTCTCATCTATGATCCAAAAAGAACGAGGTTTGAGATTTGTGAGGTTATGGATTAAAATATAAAATTCATACCAAGTACTTAGCGTGGTGCACGTGTTTTTTTGTGAGTCGTTGGAAGTTATATTTTAGTTGATTGTGGTGAAATTACAAGAGTTCATTCGATACCAAGATGTTCGCTTTGTTTGAAAGTCCTGCTGGATATGCATTATTCAAGGTAAATCTTTTATAGTAGAACTTCCGGCGGTATCAGAATTATTTAATGTTGAACAATTCTACAGTATTATTAATATTGCTTCAATGTGAATATTATTCAACGCTAATCAAGTTGCTTTTTCATTTTTCAGCTGACCGATGAAAAGAAAATCGAAAAATCTGAAAATATTCACTTAGATTTCGAAACTCCAGAGAGAGCAAATAAATTGTAAGTATTATCCGATTTAGTGAACTCAACAATTTTTGATGGGAAAAGAAGTCATTCATAGAATATTTGAAAGTTTAATCTTTCATTGGGCATTTTAGTTATAGGTACAGGCGTTTTAAACTGATGCAAAAGATTTCAGGAGTCTTACATGGAAACTAGCGCTCGATTGCTTGTTCTAAGAATGCTAAAATGATGAGAGAATAAAGGGTCGTTTATACTGGCCCGTAACTTATGCCCTTAAAAATTGTTCTCTTTAAGGGAATAAGTTAAAGTTCGAGTATAAACCATAGCATGAAATTTCAACTCTTAGGGCAAGGGAAAAGTTTAAGTTACAGGCCAGTATAAACGACCCGTAATAAGAATATTTTTTAAAGTGGCCCACCTACTCGTTATCAGTTGGTATGATATTAAAAACCCAGATGTAGAAACTCTTGAATATAGTTGTTGTTTCTGAAAGAATCAGCAATATTGACGGTCGTGGCACTATTTTTTGTGTGAAATGGGTTGTTTTCAAAGATATTTGCTGCTTTCAAAAAGTACCTTATATTTATAAAAACGCGTTCCTCTCAAATAAAATCGATTCCCTAAGGCTTCAACTGCACTTATCCATCTACAAACTTTTACCATTGCCATCCCAAATATGGAATTCATTTTTGCGACTATACAGGGTGTTTCAGAATAAGGGACCGTAAATTCGGAAACTTAATCCTTAGATGATTTTATGACATGAAGTTCCTATGGAGTATAGGTCCCTGACCTACTGTTTCTGAGATACGGGGATTACGAAAATAATTTAAAATTCAAGAAAAATCATTGGCATACCAAGTTTTTCACCGAATTTATTCGGACAGAAGTCTGTACGGACGCCACTGGTGAAAATTGAACATCATTTTGTATAGGAAAAAATGTTTCTTGATGCGTACTCATGACCTACCAAAACGCAAAAAAAAATCGTGTACGGTGTAGAAAATAATTTCATAAAACCAATTTTTTTTTTATTTCAACACCCCGTATCCCAGAAACAGTGCGTCAGGGACCTATAGTCCATAGGTACTTGCGTATTACGATCCCGAATTCACGGTCCCTTATTCCGAAACATCCTGTATAAGACAGAGCCATCACAGCTATCTCAGTTAATGATCACTATTACATACTCTGGTTAAAGTACATGTCTCTTCTATATACAGGGTGTGCCAAGCTCGAGTACCTATTAGACGTTTCTGGAGAACTGGACATATTTAAAATCTGAAAAATTGGGATTGTGATATTGTTGGAACAAATTCATTTTCACTCCTTGTATAACCGGAGTGCTCAGGCTCCAAAAATATTTTAGGTCTGTAGGTAATTTCAAACAATATCATATTGCCAAGTTTCAGATTTCAAATATGTCCAGTTCTCCAGAAACTTCTTATAGGCACTTGAACTTGGGGCAGCCTGTATATGCCAACATTGCCATCTCTGGAATGAAGCCAAAATACTCAATGGTCATGTCCTTGATTTAGAAAATGGTGGCATGTATTGAAGAGTACATGTACTTCTTATCTTGAAACTGGGGTCCTCCGAAGGTGACCTACTTGCCTGTGCAATAGCACCCCATACCAAAACGCCTGCTGTCCGGTGTACATGACGCTCAACATAAAACTGAGGTTCACGTCTTTCTCCCCGACGTCGTCTAACTCTTTTCGGCCATCATGTGCACCCAAGGAGAATCGAGATTCCAATCTGCACCACTCTAATCGTTGCCGGCGATGCTCAACTGTCAGAGTTAACACAAGATGCTGCAGTCCAAAAGACCTTATCTGGCGGTAAACCGTTTGGACAGTTACAGGATGGCCTTGTTCTCCTAATCACTTATCAGCCAAAGATCGAGTTGTTGCAAATCGGTCTCTAATGGCTATAAGTCTCAGACGTCGATCTTGAGCTTCATTTGTGCTCCTTCGAAGTCCGGTGCCTACTCTTTTTCGATTTTGGACATAATCAAACCACACTTGACAACATCTCATAACAGTGGTTGGATTTGTGTTTGTATTTCATCATCCATAACTTCATGTGAATACTTTCGATCATAACCTAATATTTTCAGGTGATATTATTCCATCTCTGTAATCCGTTTTCTTCAAGCTCTGTATATCCTTAACTTGTATTCATATTCTAGAATTGAACCGAAAATATTCGAGTGGCATATTTTCATCCTTGTTATCTATTTTCTTGTTGACACTGGGAATATACCTCACCTAACTATTCCAGTTGATGCATGCTTACATTTCAATCCTGTTCAAAGATTTGGCTTCACTTTGTCATTGTGAATATCAGGCGTATAAGTGATATTGATCTTATTAAATATATGTATGTGCAAAACTGTATAAACGGTTCAATTTCTAACAAAAAAATTTTTTCCAGGTTGAAGTTGAAGCACTTTGAGAAATTCAGCGATACAACAGAAGCTCTAGCAGCAACAACAGCCACTGTGGAAGGTAAAATATCAAAAACTCTGAAGAAAGTATTAAAAAAATTCATTGACAAAAATGAGAAAAATATACTTTTGGTTGGTGATTCAAAACTTGGATCTGCCATCAAGGAAAAATTTGAACTGCAATGTTTATCAAACAATCCTGTTCAAGAATTAATGAGATGTATAAGATCCCAGGTTGACAGTTTGATTTCTGGATTGAGCAAAAAAGAGTTCACTGCAATGTCCCTTGGATTAGCACATTCATTATCAAGATATAAATTGAAATTTTCTCCTGATAAAGTTGATACCATGATTGTTCAAGCAGTAAGTTTGTTAGATGACATCGATAAGGATTTGAATAATAACTACATGAGGGTTAAAGAATGGTACGGATGGCATTTTCCTGAACTTGCTACAATCCTCGCTGACAATTTGACTTACGTTAAAGCTGTAATTGTCATAGGAACAAGAGATAATGCTGCTACTTCTGATTTATCAGATATTGTGCCTGAAGAAATCGAAGAAAAAATCAGGGCCGCTGCAGAAATTTCAATGGGTAGTGAAATAGCAGAAGAGGACATCTTGCATATTCATAACTTGTGTGAACAGATCGTTCAAATTGCTACACATAGGGATCAATTGAATAAATATTTGGAAAGTAGAATGCTTGCTATTGCTCCTAACCTATCAGTTCTAGTCGGTGAATTGGTTGGAGCTAGATTAATTGCTCATTCTGGATCACTGATTAACTTGGCTAAACAACCTGCTTCAACCATACAAATCCTTGGTGCCGAAAAGGCTCTATTTAGAGCATTGAAAACAAAAAAGGATACTCCTAAATATGGTTTGATCTACCACACACAACTTGTAGGTAAAGCGTCAACAGCAAATAAAGGTAAAATATCTAGAATGTTAGCAGCTAAAGCTGCCCTGGCTATTCGTGTTGATGCACTTGGTGAAGATGGTTGTATTGATTTGGGTGCAGAACACAAAGCGAAATTGGAATCTCGACTAAGAATTATTGAAGAAGGTAATGTAAGGAGAATCAGTGGTACTGGAAAAGCACAAGCCAAATTTGAAAAATATCATGGTGTTAGTCAAGTTATGCAGTATCAATCAGCAGCTGATTCTACATTGCCCTCATCCAGTAAAAGGAAATTTTCTGATGCATTCAATGCTACACAAGAAAATACCAAGGTAAAACAGGAACCTTCAAATGATGATAATAAAGATGAAACTCCTAAACAAAAGAAGAAGAAAAAGAAGGTTGCTACTGAAGAAGAAGAACAGATAGAGGACTTGCCAGTGAAGAAAGTAAAAAAAGAAAAAGTTCAGGTGAAGATTGAAGAATCAGAGCAACAAAGTGAGGCACCCAAGAAAAAGAAGAATAAGAAGAAGAAGCAGGAACCAGATGCATAAAAACTAACTGTATGGAACCTTTTGGTTCAAGCATATGAATGTATATAGAGAAACTCCTTTTATTGTAATAATAAAAATATGAATAATGTTTATTCTCTTTCAATTTTTCACAAGAAGATTATGTCATCACTAACAAAATGAAAACAGAAAGAACTTAAATTAAATCCAGTAAGAGTGAATATGTTATTTGGCCTAAATACATTTCTATATTTAAGGTTCAACATATTCCTAATGGCCATTTTTTGTTTTTCAAGTAAAGAATAACCCAAAATACAATAGGATATAACAAAGCTGTCTGAAAGTTGGAAAAATATTGTTTAGATTGTATCAATGTTGACTGTTTTCTTCTGTACATTGATTGTGTATATTATTGAGTTCAAATTTTTTCCTGTGTGGTTAATATGATTCTTTCATTTCGAATTTTGATCATTATAAACTCCTTAGGATTTGGTTCAATCCTTAGACAACCTTTGTCTAAGGTTCAATCAGACCACAGAAATATAATAAACATTTATTAATTATTTATTATATTTCTGTGAATCAGATCCTTCCACAAGTGTATCATCTACGAAATTTTCAATATTTAATGACGTTCTTTCTGTGTGGAGTACTAAACATTCTGTTTTTTTTTATTATTCATGGTTAATTGGTTCACAGCATATGTTGTAAAGTATACTGAAGGATCTGCATATAATGGGAAATCATTTATATGCCAGGTGGCCCATTAGTGAGAGGAAGTACAGTATCTCGTATGAGGAATATGAAAAATGTTCCAGATAAAAATTGCATGGTTGCTTATTTCAAAAATATTTTGGAATATACAGGATGTTCCTTCGAAGCGGGGCGATACAAATCATTATTTTAAATGGACCGTTGAATTGAGCAAAATGTTTTACATAAGGCGATTTTTTCGAAAATTTTGCGGCGTTGTCAAGTTATTGCTGAAAGTAAGAAAATCTTCAGAAAAACATACCACCGAAAATGCCTTCATAAAAAAATTATGGATTAAATTTAAGCAGACATGCAAGACCAAGACTGAGAAATGTCCGCATGGACAGAAAATTTCATTTCTAAAACAGAACATTTTATACAGAGGCATTAACTTGACAAACTTCGGATATCGAAAACTTGATTTTTCAAATGAATTTTGAACGATTTTGAGGAATTTGAGAGAATCGTTCAAAATTTTTTTCTCGAAATCGGTAGAAGATACGACAAAACTACAAGAGACCAAAAAGTTCAGTGTAACAACAAATCTTCTTTTTACATTTTTCCAAATCAACAGTTGCTCACCAAAAAAAAAAGCTTGAAAAAAATTCAAACTTCAACACGAAACGTTGACGACCCCACGTTTATGAGTCTTTAAGGAATCTCCCCTTTTCATTTGTACGTTCAATATTTGTTTAAGGACTCTTTAAACAATGGTTCAATTTAGGAACATTCTGTATATTATATTATTGTTCTGTGGATTATACCACAGACCAACTTCTTTGATCATACCACAGACCAAGTTGGTCTGTGATCATACGTACATTTGTGGTACATTCTATCTAATTCTATGTCTATGTGTTAACCTCATTTGAATCTTGAATAACCGTTTATTTCGTTTTTAAAATTAAGAAAAATATAGATATTAGATATGGAACAAAAGAAAGGAAAGATAACATTCATCAACGAAATATCTCGTATGATGTTTGGATTTGGCGATAGCTGCAACCCAAATCCAGAAACAGTTCAGTTGGTTGAAAACATAACTTTAGAGCAACTTCGAACTATGGTTCGGGTAGCATTGAAATATTCGACGGATGGAAAAACCCTCAAAGGCGAGGAATTAATTTTTTTGATGAGACACAACAAATATAAAATGCGGAGATTTGTTAAATATTTGCATAACAAAGTGTTAAAGAACATTCAAACGAATAAAATTGCAGAAGTAGATTTGGATGTACAACCAAAAGGTTATTTAATGGATTTTATAATGAAAATAGATGAAACAGGTGAATTCACGGATCTAACTGAAATGGATGAAGTAAAGCGAGAGAGGGAGTTGAGAGCCGATAGGATATCACAAGCTCTAGATGAAGAGCAATATTTAGAATTCTGTAAAGCACGTTCTACATCTTTTTGTAGTAGGAACATAACTATGAGAAATTTAGATAAGTTGAAGAATTGGGTTGATCCTGACAGCCAAATTGTATTTCGAATTGATGCTTTAGAAGTGCTTGCTTATTTAGCTTATCAAACAGTGGCTGAAATAGTTGATTATGCATTTCTAGTAAGAATGGATGCAAACTGTCGTCATGACCCATTGAAACATATAGTTGGTTCATATTATTCTGCTACAATGTTTAATTTCTCCCAGAAATTTGGCGCTTCAAGCCTAGACCACAGCAAAGTAAACATTGGCCAGCCAGCAATAAGTGTTAATGAAATTAAGGAAGTTATGAGGAGGGTTAGATCTCCTCAAGCTGGTTTTTTAAATTTTGGAGAAAAACCCCCAGAAACTCATTACTGTTTTGCTCTTAGATTATATATCCCTGAAAAGATGAGTAACGCCTAACTAAAATCGGTAGGGGAAGTGTGCCCAAGATAAACACGGTCGAAATGGTGGTGGGGGGTGTTTATTCTTCCAAACCAAAACAGTTGTCAGTGGCGGCGTGACTTTTTAATTTACTATATTATTAATATTTTTTATCCTGTTAATTGGATAACTAAAGAAACGATGTAAATTGCAAAATGCTATATAATAATTGAGTGCAATAATAATTAATGAACTGAATACACAAAATGGGACGAAATTCTATAATTCTCAATGAAGTAGTCTTTCGTTTTTTATTCTAATGAGTAATGAACTGAATACACAAAATGGGACGAAATTCCATAATTCTCAATAAAGTAGTCTTTCGTTTTTTATTCTAATAATTAATGAACTGAATACACAAAATTCTATAATTCTCAATAGTCTTTCTTTTTTTTATTCTAATAAGTAATGAACTGAATACACAAAATGGGACGAAATTCTATAATTCTCAATAGTCTTTCTTTTTTTTATTCTAATAAGTAATGAACTGAATACACAAAATGGGACGAAATTCTATAATTCTCAATAAAGTAGTCTTTGTTTTTTTATTCTAATAAGTAATGAACTGAATACACAAAATGGGACGAAATTCTATAATTCTCAATAAAGTAGTCTTTCGTTTTTTATTCAATGCCCAACCTTAAAGAGCACTTATTAATTTGGGTGTTTTATATAGAAAATAAAATAAACAAATATTTTTACTTCAATTTTAATATAGATATAAAAATAATACAAAAACGTAGGTTATGTCAAACAAATACAATGTGATAAAAAATTGCACAATTGGTCTACTAAATACTACTGATTTTGGTACAAAATGAGATGGGTGAGTACACTTCTCACTCTATTTTTAATAGTATCACTCCTTTTCCTTGTTTCGTGGTGCATCCTTATAGTGAAATATCTCGTCAATATTAATTTAACTAGAGAAACTTGATGGTTATCTAAAAATTCACCATCATATACATGATCCCCAAACTGACGAAATATTTTATCAGGTAGATCTGAAATGGTCTTATTTATAATAATATTCATTACATCTTTATATTTTGGAGAAAATATACGATCCCCCATTTGGCGAATAGTGCGTTCTCCATGCATACATATGCTGGTAACAAATGAAGAAGCTTTTATTAGATTGCCAAAAGATTTTCTTTTTTGTAAGAAGGATGTTGTTTCCCCACTTTCCAGAAGAGCTAAACATTTACCACATGTTATGCATTTTTTCAAAGATTTCACCACGAAACCGGAAATATATGTGATTACATCTTCTAAAAATGAAGATAATTGCCAACCTGTTGAAGAAAAGAAATCATGGTTATCCAAATCCTCGCACAGTTTCTTATATTCAGCAGATGCTTGAATATCTTCTTTATCATCATTAATGGTGATCTTTCTACTTGATACATGTAAAATTAATGTATTGTCAAGATTGATAGCATTTCCAGTATCTGCTCCTCTAACTTCCTTAGATACAAGGAGTTTTTTGTACGCAGATTGGAATTGTCTACAACTTGGATTATTATTGAAGCCATGCATACTTCTCACACAGCTGAAAAATGTTTCCAAGTGATCCTGACTGAATTTATAGCCTAATAAAAAATTCAATTCTCCCGATTTAACATACGTTTCGTAAATTCCATTGAAACTTTCCATCCCAACTAAAAACCCTATGAAACCAGTTTTCCTAGAACTTGTTATAACTGGTACGTCCCTCAAAGTCAAACTTAAAATAGATTCTTTCATTTCTTTGAATTTTTGCAAAAATAAGGTTTCTGTTTCAGAAGAAAATCCTCTCTTGAAAATATAAGCAGCAAACTTACTTCTAGAATTAAGAATATCAAAAACATCATTAAAAATTAAACAGAAATTGGCTGTATATTCAGCACCTCTGAAATTATTCAAACCCAAGTCATGCTCCAAGAATATCAAAGCATCATGCACACTCTTACTAAATGTTTGGGTTGCAATTTTCACCCTCATTTTCTCTTTAGCATACTGCATATGACGTCTCTTGATTTTTGGAGCAGCACTTAGACCTTCTGTAGTTTGTAAATTGACTAGCTCGTCAAGATAATGCCAATTTATCGTTTTATTATTTGTTGTTTTTAAAATTTTGAAATCTCCCAAACAGTTACGAACTAACTTCATCATATGACAAATATCCAAAAAAATGAATATTTTATGTTTAGTAACTGGATGATCGAAATAAGTTTTCAAATTATTCACATCGCTGAAATCAGCACCTAACTGTTTTGCCATGGCAATGTTGGAGGCAGCACCATCGAATGTGAGGGACGTAATTATAACCCCTGACTCGTGTAAAAATCTCAAACAATTTTTCACCAAATTAGATCTTTCAGTTCCTGACAAACCATCTATACAAAAATAGCCTACAGGTATTTTCCAGCAACCATTCACACTTGTTATAAGAAATACTAAGACTTCTTTTGCCTCTGGAAGTGAGTCGCTGTCAACATCACTACCAAAATCAACAAAACCAATGAACCTATTTTCCACCCATTCCACCTTTTTACGTATAGACATTTCATCCATCACTAAATTGGCGTAAGTTGCCTTTCCCTTAAGTTTGTTTTGTTCAACTCTATCCTTAATAGCTGCCAATGATTCTGTAGTAAATCCTGGACTTCCATTGATATTTTGATACCACTTACTGACAGTTGAGGGATGTGGCAAGGATTTGTTGAATGTTTCTCTTACATAGTTGTAAGCTCGAGGGGAATAAAAGTGCAATGTTAAGGCAAACGCCCGAAGAGAAGGTGAGTATTGTTCACTTTTAGACCCTTTCAGAATTCTCTTTACAATGTCAGCTACTGGCACAGGTAATGAAGCCTGAAAAAATATACAATGTAGGGTACATCCAGACAAGATGAAAATTCTTAGGAAAATATTGGTGTAACACATGTTGAGATATTAAAAACTTAAAGGGGTTTGACATGTGAAATTATCTATGAAAATCTCAACAAAAGCCATTAAATATTTTCTTTCAACCCTAGCCATTTTCTGAATAATTTAGTAACTTTTCATAAATCTTACTTCAATAGATTCCAATGCTGAATTAGACAAGAGTTTTTTATGAAGAAGGTGATCCAATAAAGATTTTAAATTCATCACTCTAGCTTTTCTTCTTCTATTCTGTTGTTGAAGAGAATGCATTTTTCTTCTATAGGTGGAAATAGTTTTTCGTGCAATACCAAATGCTTTTCTAGCTTTCGATGGACTGGCTAAGTCTTCACTATTAATATCACCAAAATAGGACTTACGCACTATTTTCCTTCTAGAAAAAACATGAATATTAAAACCAATTTCTTATATCATCCATTAAACATAAGCAATATATTTTATGGATTCAAATGCTCACTATATTTCAAGAAATGTAATACCTTTTGGTCAAAGGAACTCTTGTACTGTCAGATTTTGTTGGTGGTAATGTGCTATCAGATATACTTCCCCTGTTTGGACTGGAACTGGATTTTGAACTAGAGGGGCTAGATGTAGATGACTCATTTTTTCGCCTAAAAACAAAATATCATAAAGTTATAAAATCAAAAACCTTTCATGAAAAACCATACTTCCTACTTTCTGGAATTTTAAATTCATTCACTTCATCTGTCTCTACAAATGACCCATCTGCAACTTCTGAAGCTGTAAGTGTACAACTTTCTGAAGCTGTAAGTGTACAACTTTCAGAATCAGACGCAGTGATGGTTCTTTCAGAGGATATTGTAGTCTGTGAAATTGTCCTAAAAAATAAATACATAATCAAAATAGATACAATATATGTACAAATAGGATCTGCTTTATCATGCAGCCTAGCACAATTGCTTTGATTTCATCTGATATGATTAAAATTTAATTTGCCTGTTTACCTCGTAAATGGAAGAGCAACTATGGATTCAATTACTTGGTCCTTAGAAGTACTTGGTTCTGTCATTAGGACTACTTCTTCCTCAACAGTTCCTGATAACTCCTCTTGGCTAAAAATAATTAGTTATGAATGGTATAGTTCTATATTAAAAAACTATACTAATTGATAAAGAACTATAATAAATTTGATTTTTTTGTTTCATTAAAATAAAATAGTTCAAGGATTCTTGATTTGGTGTTGGAAATATCAAGATATCTGCCTTGGAGAAAATAATGAAGAGGTAGATAGTACATTACAAACTACTTACATTGGACCAAACTCATGGGAAACAGGAACTGCATCCCGTTTTAGTATCCTCTGCCCAGATTTTTTTTCTTCATAATCATATGGCTGAAAATGTTTTCCACAAACATAATGCCACTTGTTGGCGTGTTCCAAATTCAATGCATTCAACCATTGTTGCCTCCTCTGAATATTATCAGGAAATCTAAAAATATTGACAAATTGAAACAGCAATGAATTTCTCTTAGATTATATATCCCTGAATTATTCAAGGATATATAATCCTTAGATTATATATCAGGGATATATAATCTAAGATATAATCTAAGAAATTTCTATGTGCCGCCTATGGAATAGGTCGTGGTTATTTTGTTTACATACCTATGAAAGGATAAACCTTCTCCAGCTCTGCTCCTATAGCCACAAACTAAGCACTTATTGGTCATTTTAGCAATTGAGTATTACTTCAATACTTCAACACTTTGAAATTGTCGAAAAAACAGCGAAAACCACGATCAGATGAATCAGTAAATGACACGTGTTGTACGAAATGACATTCCTCGTGTTGCTTTCGGATATGGTCGTTAAAATACGACGCGCGCGTATTTGAACTAACCAATAGGATGCAAACCAGCGAAAATATTTACTTTCCCCTCCTTCGTCATGGAAGGGAGAAGATGATGGTTACAAACAAATACGGGCTGGTTACTCATCTTTTCAGGGATATATAATCTAAGGTTTTGCTCTATAAATCACTGCATGTTTATATAATTTAGAAGTAAGATGAATATGCAAATGATTGAGTCTAGTTAAATTTATTTGAAAAATTTGATTTTTGTTACTTTTTGACTACTGCAATTAGAAAATTCTCAATTGTTTGCAATAACTTCCTGTCCAATTTTTCATAGCTAACATTAATTTAATCTAAAAAATGAAATGAATATCCTTCCTAAATCACATATTATGTATTTCCTTATTGAGAAAGAACATTTATGATTTCTGAAAAGTCCACTATATAAATACGAATATATGTTTGTCAAAAGTTTATTTATTAATTTATATAGTTTTTGAATTGAAATTTGATTTCACTGTAATAATTCATAAACATATAATTCATCAAATCATCAACTATTATTTGTCCTATCCAGATATTAAAACAAAATCTTCCATATATCCTTCAGGTTAGTCAGCATCTGTAAAATAGGATGTTTTAAAAAGAGAACTTCAAATAATGTTCATATTTTACCAAGATAATGGGCTAAAATAGTCATCATTGAAAAACCTAATCCAATACATATAAGCTGGTATAACCCAGCTGCTCTTTTTTGGTGCTCTTGATGCCATCTTGCTCTTTCTCTAGGAATTATTTCACTGAGAGTAACATACAATAACGTACCTCCAGCCAAACCCTGAAGTAAAGATGTAAATTAACACATATATTGTCCTAGATAAAACTTTCCAGTTGAATATTTTGTTTAATACAAAGTTGAAGTAAATTTTCAATCTAGGGGTGACATCGATTTGCATCATTACAAATAAAATTTTTGCAACCCTTACATAGATAGGAGTATGAAATTTGAAATGACATTATAACATTTGAAAGCAGGTTTCATACACTGAATCCATAAACAATATAACTCATGAGACGATTTCAAGAAAAAACATCATCAAATACATTTTTACAATTGCTGAATATCAACTACATATACCACACATTGAGAGGACTGAAATATGCTAATGATACCCCAAATTTGAAAGAAAATTTTCACGATCACAATACTTTTCCTTAAAACGTCCGGTCGCTAGAAGTTAAAAAGCTTTCAAATGATGTACCTTACATGCCTCACAAAAGCAAATAAAAAAAACGCATATATAATAGTGCGTCGCATATTCACCCTTTTTCAGATTTGTCATAATATTTTGAGAACTATAATTAGGACTAATGCAACAGTCCAAACAAAAAGTCATTGTAAATCGAAAACTTAATCAAATTAGAGAAATAAAAAGGACCCCGCACTTTTCTTACGGCAAATGGCGTTCCGTCAAATGTTCTAATTTTTTGGTATAATGTAGTACTCGACCTACTGATCAAAAGTGTCCACGGCCCCAACTCAATCCTATGACTAGGTTCTGAGATACAGGGCGTTGAAGTTGAGAATTACCCACTTTTACTACGCGCGTACCTCGAAACAGAATCGAATGAAGTTAAATTTTTCTCGTAAAACATTTCATTCCATTCCCAGGGAGCAACCATATGGAGGAATATGACCGAAAATCCTTACGAATACAGGGTTATCCATAATTGAATGCATGCCCGATTTTGAAAGTATAAAATATATCAGTTCCAGAGCGAGAACCTTCGCAAAATGAACTATTTCACTAGATATGTTGTTGTTACATCGAAAAAACCTGAAATACCCAGAATTCATACTGGGTGATCCATTATTATATAGATACTTTTCACAATGAAGGTTAAAGTGGACACCCTTTATTTTTGGGTTGATTAAAGGTGTTTGTTTGATTTTTTCAGAACATATCATCATGGACTTCAAAGAATACAGGGTAATTTAGTCATGAAATAATCTGTGAACCTCACGAAAATAGCCAAAAACCACCTTTTTTCTTCATCACCCACTATTTCAAGATTAACTCCGTTGAGGTGGGAGTTTTCTTTCACCACTGTACTTGATATAAAAACATCAATACGGCTGAGAGTTTTCATTCTCTTCCTATGACCAGATTTTATGCTGGAATAAGAATAGAATAACATAAACAAATAATTTTCATATTACATAAAAAAAATCTGGTCATAGGAAGTGGATAAAAACTCTCAGTCGTATTGATGTTTTTATATCAAGTACAGTGGTGAAAGAAAACTCCCACCTCAACACGGATGAGTTAATCTTGAAATAGAGAGGGTGATAAAAAAAAGGGGGTTTTTGGGTATTTTCGTGAGGTCCACAGTTTATTTCCTGACTGAATCACCCTGTATTCTTTGAAGTCCATGATGATATGTTCTGGAAAAACCAAACAAACACCTCAAATCCAACCAAAAATACAGGGTGTCCACTTAACCTTCATTGTGAATGGATCACCCAGTATGAATTCTGGGTATTTCAGGTTTTTTCGATGTAACGACAACATATCTAGTGTAATAGTTCATTTTGCAAATGTTTTCGCTCTGGAACTGACATATATTTTATTATACTTTCAAATCGGGCATGCATTCAATTATGGATAACCCTGTATTCGTAACGATTTTCGGTCATATTCTTCCATATGGTTGCTCCCTGGGGATGGCATGAAATGTTTATTGAGGAAAATTGAAGTTCATTCCGCATTCGATTCTGTTTCGAGATACTCGCGTAGTAAAAGTGGGTGATTCTCAACTTCAACGCCCTGTATCTCAAACACTAGTCATAGGATTGAGTTGGCGCCATGGACCCTTTTGATCAGTAGGTCGAGTACTACATTGTGCCAAAAAAATTAGAACATTTGACGGAACGCCATTTGCCATAAGAAAAATGCGGCGGTCCTTTGTTTTAGGAAGTTTATTTTCATTTCCGGGATAATCAAGTGCTGTCGAAGCTTCAAAATATCTCATAATTCAAAATTCGGATTTTAAATAGGCCCTCTTAAATGAAATATTCAGCTAGAAAGTTTAAATTGGACATTCAGTATAGTAGATGTGAAAGAAATGGCATATAATCTCATAAAACATTGAAAATGCAGACAGCCCACCTGCAAAACTGCCATCAATGTATCTGATAAAAGGTTTTCGATATTGGAAAGAAATGCTCCAGCAGTTATTCCAATTACAGATCCAGCAGAAAACACCAATACACCTATTATTTGCCTACAAGTTGTAGTATTTGCTGCTAGTTCTAGACCTAAGCAAAATCCAACCACAAACTTATGAGAACAAATAGCTCCAAGCAGAAGTAAAACCTGCGAAATGATATAATCTGTTAATCATTCATCTAAAGCAAAAATGGTACAGAATCAAAGCTTTCATAAAAATTCTTTTGTTCAGTTATTCTATTTTATCTGTTGTTATTCCCTGCGAAATTGAAAGTTTCGTATTATTTAGAGATAAGAACATATGACTCAAAATCAGGCACGTATAGCCAGGATTTTCTGTCGGGGGGTTCACCGTTCACAATAAATAAACATTGGAAGTAGAACACTGAACATGCCCCTTTTTGTTTTGCGTCGTCACAATATCGAACAATACATATTTGAATTATCAATTGATTCGTATAGTCACTTTCCAGAGATATTATTGTCTAATGTATTACTGATAATCTTCAGATGTCAATGCAAGCAGATTAACAATTTGAAAAAATATATCGAAAAATCATTATTTTTTTAATGTAAGAAGTTTATGTGTACGTTTCTGTCGCTAGATATTGTTTATCAAAAAAATTAAACTTCGGAAACAGATTACAATGAGGGTAAATTTTTGTTAAAAATAAGCTCAAAGGGAGTGTCTTAAGATCTGATCATATTCTTGGAATCAAAAACTCACTTTTGTTGAAGTACCTTCTAATCCAACGACTAACCCTTCCAAAAACGAATGAATAGTTAGCGCTAGCACTAAGCCAAAATTGATAGCTGGAGCGGCAGATTCACAAGGTTCCTGATGTCCTACATGGCACAACTGAGATGGGGTGCCCTCATCAGAATGGTAAGAGTGCGAAAAATCATCATGATGATCACTCACTATTTTATCTCTGCTAAATGAAGGGTTATAAGGAGGCTGTGGCCTTAATCGAGTTTTTTCAGTCGCACCATAACCGTCATTATTAAAAAGTCTCGTCCTTTCCTTCACAGAGACACGTTTACTTAAAATAGAATGGCTATGCGTCCCTCCGTATAAAAAATGAACTATTTCGTCAACAATGTAAAGCAAAAAAAATCCCATGCAGAATATAATTTCCGCATATTGTTCGTATCCTTTCAGTTTTTCGCGATTTTCTGGGAGCATATGAGTTAAAGATGTGGACAGTAAAACTCCTCCACCATAACATAACAAACAAGATAAAAACAAAGAATTTTGGTTTCTGTTATTCGTTAAACAAAGGGGCAGAAAACCGAATATAATACTTCCAACTCCTAGGATTACGGATGCCAAAACCTTGGTTTCTATCAATTCCATTGTGATTTAATTATTCACTGAACTTTTTCACCTGTTATTCACATGTTTCGAATTAGCACAATCGAGAAATAGTCCATGGATCTTATCTAGAAAGCGTGTTATCTTTCGATAATAAAGATCCGAGTCTAACGATCATGATCTGCCCAACTTGAAGAACGGACTGAAATACTTTGTTGAAACTTTTGAAAGAGATAATTGCTTTGGAATGGGCGTGTTTACAGATAATGCAATTGTTTGAAATAAAGGAATTATAATGGTATTCCACAAGGGCGGTCATATATCTTGATTCTGGGGGGGCCATTTTGTACAATTACATAATATCAGTAATAGTATCTAGTATTCCAGAATTTATTCTTAGTGCATTGCCACCTTTGGGGGGGCCATGGCCCCCCCCTTATGACCGCCCTTGGTATTCCATATTCAATGGATAGTGAATGATTTCAATGATTAAGAAAAAACGATTTTGAGTCCATGCGGACGCGGTATAGGTACGGATTATAATGTGTGACACAAATTGTGAAAATTCACTCTGATATAAATTTATTCATTAATATGGAATTTACCTACATTATATTACTATGACTTAGGGTTTCGTGATCCGAAAAAATTTAATATAATAATTATTTGGTTGGGTAGTGGATCAATTATCTTCAAGAAAAAACTATTTTCCTCTTTCCAGCGTTTTGATGTTTATTATGTTCATCCTCAGGGCTCTACAAAATAGGTTTGGTAGCCACCACAACATATTTATTATCAATCAATGGACTTACCGAAAAATTCAGTCTTTTCTGTATCAAAATTGGTCAGAAAAACCATAAAAAAACGCGAGACTGCACGAACACATAGGTTGTACAGGGTGGGCAAAATTGATGCTACATGAACTAAAACTTTTTAACCCGAGGAGATAGAGAAAAATGAATGGCACCTTATAGTCCTCTTTTTTCGAGAAACTTATAATATGCCATCAACTGCGTTCCCCTATCTTCTTTCGTTTCCGAGTCAAAATTGAAATTTGGGCGATTTCAACTTTGGTCATTATCTCTGTTTCTGTTAGGATGTTTGAACGCTACATTTGGGGCAGCTCTGGCAATTAATTTTGTAAATAACACCCGACTCCCCGACTGGTTTTCGAGTGGTGTCCTCGTTTTCTGTTTTGTGAAAAACATTTTTTCTGTGATTTCATTAGAAAAGCCAATTAGAGAGTCACTGTTGAGCAACGATGCCAATCTCTCAGATAGACAGCTCACTTATGGAATCTTGAGATATCTTACGTTGTTTGTACGTTCACGTTCTATGGGGTTAGTAGTCTCTCCGATAATTTCCCGTTTTATTCCAATGGGATAGTGATCATTTACGAGGAATTTCCTTATCAGTTTCTTGTTGTGAAACTCTAGATTGGATATTCTTAAAACTCTTGATTTGAGATCACTATATTTGCAATATCTGTGAACACCATTACCTGAATTTATCAAAAGATGTACCAGTTTATTTACAATGTTACTATTTTTGGCTTATATGTATTTATATTATGATTGCTTCAACTTTTGTATAGACAATTTTTGGTGAAATAGAATAAAGTTGAGGTTCCTTTCCTGTACAACCGGAAGTTGACATGAACTGAATTTATTTGAGCTGAGAGTTTTTATTCTGAAACCTTGGAGTGCAAATTTTCAGAAAACTAGTACCAGTAGTTACACATGTACATAATATATTATTTACGGTTCCCTATGCATCTATCATGACTCGAAATATCATATATAGTTTTGATGCTAGACAAATAGTATATTTTTAAATAATAGTTGGTTTCGCAAGGAAAAGCTTATCTTCCCATTTCGATCATGTTCACCAACACAATTATTTAGTAAGGGCGTGTCAACTAATTCAGTTTCACAACTATCCAATCTGTAGTGTAAGGAAATATATTATAATGAATAAAGTGAAGGGTGTTCAGATTTCCAGAGAAAAAAATCAAACATTATTTACATTCTTATTCAAATAATATGTTTACATAGTTTTGTATCAAATCCACAAGAATACAAAATATCTTCGGACCAACATAATCCTCTCACTATACCTTTGTGTTTATCACTATTGTAGACGTTTGTCAAAGCTTCTCCATCCCAATCAAGAACAATTACTTCATTTGTATCACCACAAACTGCAACCTGATTCGAATTTGGATTGTAGGAAAGCCTATTAATTTTGCTGTCGAAGCAGTGATGGACTTCTAGGAAAGTATTAGGCTCTCTTCTATCCAAAAGATAAACAGCACCACCCTCTGTCCCACATATTATATATTCATCTTTTGCTTGATTCCAAGCTACACTTGTCAAAGCAGCAAATTCATTTGTATACAGTACTGCAAATTAAGAAGAGAAAATTAAAGCTTAGGTACATAAGGGTAACTTTCTCTATTAAAGCAGGAGGTATCTATTTATCAAGCCAGTGATTCTACAATTAGCATCAGCCTCTTTGCGTTTTGTTTGAACCTTTTCTCAATCATACATTCCTTATTCTCAAAATGCAAAAAAAGCAACAAACTTGTAACCTGATCTGTGAAAATAGACCTATTGCATTACCTGAAGCATCATTAGAATCGCGTTTATCCCAAGTCAAAACTTTCCTATCAGCTCCACATGATACAAAACAATTTTCATTGTATTTTAGTGTATCTACTGAATAGATTATCTCAGAATGGTAGTCTCTGAAATTGATACATATAAAATCAGCTCATACATTCCTTATGAAAATGTTTTATGTTCATAGAAAATGACACTTACGGAAACACATGTTTTCTCGAATTATTTGTATCAATTACTGTGATGGTTCTTTCTGAGCATGTGAGTAGTTTAGAAGATTTGGACCAAACAGCTATTTGAGGGACTCTAGAAAAATGACGATAAACTAAGTATGGCTCAATCTTAAACTTCCCATCTATATTTAGGATTTGGACATCCCCTGTTTCTTCAGCTAGAACTATCTGTAAATAAAACAATCCTCTCAAATAACACTGCTGTTCTAAATTAGAATTTAATCAACATACTGTCGTATCATCAAGATATTTAGCGTCAGATGCAGTGGGTCCTATATAATACCCTGTCCATTTCAAATCCTCTAAATCTTCTCTGCTCTGAAAAAAGAATGTTGTGCCTTCCCAAAGAGTTCCATTTATATTTGATGACCCAAGAATTGCTTCCTCTGAATTTGCAAATAATTAATCAAATTGTAAAGAATAATTCAATCATACAATATTACTCACTTTTACTGTTGAAGTCAATGAACATAAGTGATTTGTGTATATTGGGTATCTCTGAATAATGAAAGTTCCTTTCCATAGCTTTGTTTGGGGGATATACAATGACGTTTTCTTCATATTCCTGCATTACTGGAACTCTTGTTCAAGTTAGAAAAAATTCAAAATACAAAAATTTTCCTTTATTTTCAAATAATGGAAGCACAGAACAATCGCGAAAGTTGACAGCTTCGCTGTGCCGCTGTGGCACAGAACTTTCCAAACAAGCACAAAACAAGACAAGTTTGTTTGTTTGTCTCATTTTAATGGACTCGACCATATGTCATGTACCCAGATTCAAGTTTATTCGCGTTATTCGCGCCCTCTACAACACGTGAGTGAGTATGATTTGTAAAAATTGGTTCTGACATAAGGTAATTTGCGGAGGAAAAATAAAATGGAAAGTGAAAAGAGTGTTTTTTTGAACATAAGCGAATATTTCCGATATTTGAGAGCCACTCCAAATAGAAGGAAGGGTCTTTGGGTCTGAAGGAATGAGTAGCGTTGAGATAATCGGGGCTATTCACTAAGCAAAGTTGTTATGGATAGCAACTGTAAATCGTCGTTATTACGTTATCCCATGTATTAAGCATGGGATAACGACGATTTATAGTTGCTATCCATAACAACTTTGCTTAGTGAATAGCCCCGTATAAAAGAATTCAGATAGCTGAACGAAGGTGTACTTAGGTATTTTGTATTGCATAAGTTTTTACTTTTTATCAAGAAATATAGGTATGTTATATTAATATTTCACCAAATATTTATGAATAAAATTCATATTCTATTCTATAAAAACTTTTATATATCCTGATATTCCTGATAACTGTCAACTTGATAACATTGGATTAAAAAAACAGTAGGACATGGTTAATACAATGAATTTATACATGGATATTAAAAACTTATCATTACACTTGGCAATATAAATTTATGATTTATGATATATAGTTATGGTAAAGAAGGGTTACAGTCCACTACAACATTAAGGTCTATTGTGCTACTTAACATAATAGTATATTGAAGTATAAGTGGATATTGAGGTCTTTAGAGACGAAAATAGACAACATGTTTTAAAGACCAGTTATCCACGGATACTTTACACAATTTTTTTTATTGGTAGAATTTGAAATCATTTACATACTGTAAGAAATGCAATTGACAGATCGATAATTAAAAATCGACGTTGAGATTTCACATTGTTTGTGATGATATTAACCATGACACAACTTTAAAACACGTTCTTATAATGAGCAAAATGAGTTACCTACCTATGAAATTATGATTATTTCTAGTTTACAACTTTTGTACTTGGGAAAATAATGAAATGAGACTGGACCCCTATTGGCTTTACTATTGCATCCATAAACGCAACAAACCGCATGTGATTTCGACATTTCAGGGCAGTAATCACTTATCACAATGTTCAAACGTATATAAAACAGAATCTGGAACACAATTTTTCTAACTCACTTCACTAAAATAGAAAAATTAACCGGTAAATAATGTAGAAATCGAAGTTTTCCATATATACTATCCTACAAATCACCCCACTCCCGTTAATGCTGGTTCTGCCGCAAGGTGGCTTGGGAGATGAACTTGAATCGCAAATTGTGTAGATGGTCTTAGTAACCCGGCACATTGAATGGAAGAGAAGAAGAAGAAGAACTTATCTATGGTTAGACAAAACATGGAATCATCCTAACCTATAATTGACGTTCATTTGACACTGATTCAACAGTGACATGTTCACCTGCATTCTGCTTTAGTGAATGAAACGGGGGTTCTCAAATAATTTTTATTGCATTTTATAGGAAAAATAATATTTATTTTTTTGTAATAACGTGTTTAAACCGGATCGCATTTTTTTTAAATTTCGTTTCAAATAATTTCATATAGTTTGTAAAAATTTTATAAATGGTGCTAAACGGGTTGTGAACGTGAGGATGGCAGTAAGGATTTTATGAAGAGGTGAGTACTTTGCAATTCTTAATGAATTTTCATGTTGAAATTGTGCTTGTCCAGAAAATGCATTTTTTTACATGGTCACAAAATTATTCATTCGATAAACGTGTATTTCTAGAAGGCATGGTTGTCAAAGTATTCAGTCAGTGTGCTTCACAAAAATAATGAAATTACAGGCAGCTTACACCCCGAGGTAACACGTCACTCAACATTTGTTAGTCACATTCGAAACGAGGGAAACGAATAGGAGCCTACACACCGATTGATGTGATGATGACACAAGACTTTTGTATCTTTGGTGTGTAAGCTCCTGTTTGTTTCCTTGGTTTCTTATGAGCGTCTTACCTAGGTGTGTAAGCTGCCTTAGATTTCCTTAAGAATTCCCAAACAAATCATTATACACTTATTTGAAATTATTATTCATACTGATTGACTTTTACATTCTGAAATTTTTGCTCGGTTTAGTGGATACTAATTAAACATAGTATATACTGAATCAGTTGTAGTCATTAAGGAAAACTCATTTCACTATTAAATTTTGATAGGGAAATATGAATCATGAGGCTAGGAAAGAAATTTTTTGGTCAGACAGTAGTGGGCCACCATTTCACTGTTGGGTCGGAAATTAACAGTGCTGTGCCTGCGGTGGTGTGAAGACACAGTAACAAAGCCTACACAGAACACATATTACTCTCCCTACTCACACAAGCTTCTGATGTGTCTCCTCTGGATACCTAGGAGTTATCAGTATAATCATAAAAAATTATTCATTACTGTTTTTATCTGAGTTCCTTATTTTATTCATAAACTAATATAGATGTTTCAATTAGAACAAAGTATGGTAAATTCCATTCCATTATAAATATTTCAGACATCTTATCAATAATTCCACTTGGATAAAATATATGGAGGTTTGTTGAAATTGTAATTTATTACTCATATAAAAATTTCGATATTGAATTTTTCTACCATTGAATTCAATCAAAGCTGAAACCATTTTGTCTTGATATCTGTAAAAGTTGTTGTAGAAACATTATGAGTCTGTTTTAAAAGTATTAGTTTTTCTAGGGTGACTAGATTTAGAATGGATAAAACATGCCAAACAGAAGAACAGAACTGTTTAAATGAAAACTTCAATGAAGACACTGCCAGCTCTACACCAAGTGACCAAGTACAATCAATTGTTGACAAAGCTGATCATCTGCCAAGTGAGAAAACATTTCATTTACAATAGCTTTAACAACTCCCTTATTTTTATGGAAGATATCTGATTAAACTATAAGTCATGCTAACATGTAGATTCTGATTTTTAGGTACTTCCCAAAACTGGGTAATTCTGAAGAAGAACATACCTTTCCTTTTATTTCAAAAATCAGAAGGGACTGATTGTACAGAACCGAAATCATCTCAGGATGGACTTCAGTCTGCAGAAATTCTGCAGTGCTGTGGTGGTGAAAAAATTGAGGATTCTGTACCTATTGATAGTGTAAATAGTGAGGTAATCCATTACAATGGTAAAATAGGGTTGGATTATTGAAATGTTCTCCTTATTTTCTTGGTGTTATCTCTATTATAATAGGATTCTTAATGTTTAAGTTAGATCATCATCATGGGTGATCACTTTGTCTTAAAAAGATATACAGTATAACTTCGGTAGTCTGGGCAGGTATCGTTCCGGGACATGCCCGAACTATCAAGGCGCCTGGATTACTGGAGTGATTTGAATTTATCAAATACAATAACTCAAAAATGATCAAGAATAAAGTTCATCAATCAAAACTGAAGAAAAATTATCCCTTTTTTAAAGGAAAACGGTCTTTCAAAATTTTTCGACCCGGTGCTGATATTTCATAATAATGGACCCACGTGTTATCAGGTAGAGTTTTCCAAAAACTTGCCGATTCATCAGCTGAAATGATGCTGCTCTGAAATTTAACGATTACTTTTTCCTGCATCTAATATTTCTGTCTTTTGTGCGAATGAAAGTGTCTTATGTGGTCATTTCATTGGAGCAATTGCGTCCGCCACCATACCAAAAACAAATGAAGATAGATACCGCCAGCGCACCTTGGCGTTTTCCAACTGTTTTATACTTGTTCAGACAAGAAAATTATATTGATTTGCATATGAGTGTTCTCCTGCCCGGATTTCAGAGGTGAAAATTTCAAAATGCCTGAATTCATAGCAATGCCTAAATTACTGGAGTGCCCAGGCTAGCGAGTGTCCGAACTAGTGAAGTTGTACTGTACATAGAATGTAGGTTCTCCATACTATGATCAGTATTTTTACAGGTAAAAGAAGACACTCCTGATATTTTGAATAAATGTAATGGCCATCACCCCACTACACCAAAAAGCTCCCTGAAAAGACCAAATTCTGAACCATCCATAGTGGAACATTGGGTAATTGTTCATGAATTTTTGAATAGTAATAAATTTTGAAAAGATTTCAATTCAATATCCCCATATTAAAACGATGTGATTCCTATTTTTTTGCAAATATGAAATGTATCTATTATATTAGTAACTCAATGATGAGAAATTCAAAAATTGTCATGATTCGGTAACATATTTGATATGTTGACTGATTTGATGAGTGGGTTTATAATCTTCTCTCTGATATAGCAATTATGCAGATGAAAAAGCATGTTCATTTTACTGACAGAAACTGATTCTTTTTTTGTTTCAGTGTAAACGTAAATACTCACCTGACTATGGAAAAAGCTGCAAGAAATTGTTGTCAGAGATTAATAAAATATCAAATACTGAAATTGATATTAACAATAAAATTAAGACGATGAAATTATTCAAGAATAGTGAAGAACCCAAAACAGATGTACATAAAAATTCGCCTAAAGCCCCCTCTCCAATGGGTACGCCTTCAAAAGTTAGATCAGTGATACCAACTAAAGACAATCCTCCACCTGAAATGGCAGATTGGCTTCTACAGTTTCAGTGCTGGTCTAATGCTGAAAGAATTCTTGCCATAAATGAACTAATTGATAGGTGGGTTGTTCTATTCAAGCATGTACAGTAGACTCTCGATATAGTGAACTAATTAGTGCACGCCCAGTTCACTATTTTGATTTGTTCACTAAAACGAAGTTCAAATGAAACGATATAGTTTACTGGAATGAACAACAGTTTATTGACTTGATATCATACAAAAAAAGTTCCTACTACCTAAATTTGTTATTTCAATGTTTTTTTCTCAAAAAATGAGGTGATTTTCGTTTGTTTATGTGATTTCTCTACACCCATCTGAACCATTGTATGTCTCAAATTATGTAGGACTAGTATTGTGGAGTAGTCAATACGATTTTGATTACCGTCCGTCCACTGTATCACCTCATTTAATGATTTTAATGCAGCAGTTGTCGTAACGGCTTGTAGATTATTTCCAGAATTATCTGGTATATCATTGTCCTCATCACTTTCAATGAAAATTTCAGCTTCCTCCACATCTTGAACGTAATCTCTGTTCCACTCATCAATATCAGCTTCTTCAATTTCAACATCAGGATTTACATGACGAAGCAAAATTTGAATGTCTGTCGTCACATGGTCTATTTCCTTATTACACCATCGCAACTTTAATACAGATAAGGGAATGTCATCTTCATCATCGAAGTCTGGTGTTTCCTCCAATGGCGATAGTATTTTACTCCAGCATTTCTCGATAACATCGGGGTTCAAAGAATTCCATGCCAAAATTAAATTAACAATTGCATCTTTCAAAGAGAGAGATTTTAGAGCCGTTCCGATACAGTCTACGTTGTCATTTATGATGCGTGACAACAAAGTCTTACGGTAGAATAGTTTTGTTAGCCTTATCACATTCTGGTCCATAGGCTGTACCAGTGGTGTTATATTAGGTGGCATGTACATAACGAAAATTGAACCATCAGCACTTTTTAAGTCCTCCGCTGGCGGATGACATGGCGCATTGTCCAGCAAAAGAATTGCTTTAACAGGAAGTTTTTTGTCAGTCAAGAATTCTTGAACCTAGAAAAATGAATCCAGCTCAATACCCTCAAATTTCAAACTAATGATGGCAACTCACCTCTGGAATAAACATCTTAAAGAACCAATCCTTAAAAATGAATCCAGTCATCCAAGCTGTTTTAGAATTTCTATAATGTACAGGACAATCGAAATTACGGAATGATCGAGGATTTCTCGCTTTCCCGATGACTAGTGGCTTCAATTTATGATTGCCGGCTGCATTTGTACAGGCTAAGAAGGTAACTCTCTGCTTTTCTGTTTTTCTTCCGGGAGCTGTCTTTTCCTGAGGACCTACATATGTTTTGTCTGGAAGCAATTTCCAGTATAGGGAAGATTCATCAGCATTATAAATTTGCTCCTTCAACAGCTGAAGTTCATCCACTTTTTCAAAAAAAGCCTTTTTGAATGGATTGACCGTCTCACTTGCAGATGACAGTTTTTCTCCTGAGATTTTGAGATAACGAATCCCAAAACGTTTTTTGTATCTTTGTAACCACCCGCTGCTCGCATTGAAACATGGAGTCTCTTTATATTCTTCGTGCAATTTTTTTGCTTTTTCTTTAATCATGAAACCTGTGACTGGAATATGTTTTTCCCTTTGTTTCAAGAACCACCGATACAAAGCTTTTTCCATTCTAGGGCATTCAGAAGATCGTAGTGTTTTCATTTTTCCTGGTCCAACGTAGGTATTGCTGATCTTCTTCAGAATATTCACTCTTCTATTCCGAATTGCACAAATGGTAGACTTAGCCACACCATATTTTTTCGCTAAAGTTGTCACTCCAACACCTTTATCTAACTGTTCGACTATTTCCCCTTTTTGACTAAGCTTTAAATGAACCCTGGCCATATTTATGCCTACTCTAAAACTGGACAACAATTTGATACCGCGTACTCAACACAAATGATCGAATGTAAATAAAAGAAAACGTTTCCATGATATTCTTGTTATGACTTGTCGAATTCTTCAATTTCACTATTCCGAGGCTTCGGTTGTTCACTGCATAGGGTACCAATGCAAATATTTATCTGTTCACTATTTGGAGTAGTTCATTATAAGCATTGTTCACTATTTCGAGAGTCTACTGTATTTATTTTTTATATTTAACATATTTCTAAAATGCAGATGTGAGCCCACACAAGTAAGACATATGATGCAGGTGATTGAACCACAATTCCAAAGAGATTTTATTTCTCTTCTACCTAAGGAATTAGCTCTTAATGTTTTGTCATTTCTGGATCCTAAAGATCTCTTGAGAGCATCTGAAACATGTAGGAGTTGGAGGTTTTTAGCTGAAGATAATCTTCTTTGGAAGGAAAAATGCAAAGAGGTTGGTATAACTGAATTACCCAAAAGGAAGGGTTCACCTAGAAGTCCGGGATGTACCATGTGCCCATGGAAGGTGAGTTGATTTTACATACTAATGGACACACAATAAGGCAAAGCATCGGAAAAATAAATTATTCTTTACTTGTATTTAAATTGAACTGTGCTACCCACACGACTACGGACCACATAGAAATAGTATTAGTTAATCTATCTCTTGTGACTATTGCTCCAATAACAAAACAAACCTCAGAGTCTGACCATTCAAATGGATTCTGAGTACTGGTCAACTGTTTCAGCAAAATGTTCTGCTAATATTTTTATACTAATAATTTTATTAATGGCATAATTTTCAGTTGTCATTTGTCAAAAAATGACAACAAAATGACAGCTTCCAGAAATGCAGACTATTCAAAATGTAAGCTCTAATTGGAAAACTATGTACCTTATTACAGGTGGCCTATATGAGACATCATATGATAGAAATGAACTGGAGAAGCAAACCAATCAAACCTCCAAAAATGTTGAAAGGTCATGATGACCATGTCATCACCTGTTTGCAATTTTGTGGTAGCCGTATAGTGAGTGGTTCTGATGACAATACATTGAAAGTTTGGAGTGTCACAAGTGGAAAGGTGAGTCTCAAAATCAAGAAACGAAATATATTAAATTATAGCTCGATATTCAGACTATTGTTTACTACTTAAGTATCTTTTATATGTGAAGATGATTTGTCAGAATACACTGCCTCTGTCACTGCAACCAATAAGATGTGCTCATTTGCCATTTATTTATTCATTGACAGACGCTTAACTTGATGCTGGCACATTAATCAGTTGAATCCCTTCTTTAAAAACACCATGAATATAATCTTAATAACAAAGCGTTTTATAATAAATATGTACTCAAATGATTTTTTTTTTTAATTAGTGTTTGAGAACTCTGGTTGGACATACTGGCGGAGTTTGGTCTTCCCAAATGTCGGGAAATACCATTATCAGTGGAAGTACTGATAGAACACTGAAAGTCTGGGATATAGAAACAGGTGCTTGCAAACACACACTCTGTGGGCATACATCTACGGTCCGTTGTATGCATCTTCATGGAAACAAGTAAGAAGGATGAATTGATATCTCATTTTATTTACTCTCAACTGTACATTGAAAAAACTGCTATTTTTGATCCAGTAAGTAATATGGCTTTAATTTGCAGAGTAGTGAGTGGTTCTAGGGATGCGACATTAAGAATTTGGAACATAGAATCTGGTGCATGTTTGAATGTTCTAGTTGGTCATATGGCAGCAGTAAGATGTGTTCAGTATGACGGGAAGCTGGTGGTTTCAGGGGCATATGATTATAGTGTTAAGGTTTGGAATCCAGACAAAGGTGAATGCTTGCATACTCTCCAAGGCCATACAAACAGGGTGTATTCCCTTCAGGTGAGAAACACAAACAATTTCTCTTGTGATTCATTTGTTATTATTAAACTTATGTACTCATCATTCGTAACCTTAATATGAAAACACAAATGATGAAATATTTCGAATATTTTGAATTACTCTTTCTATGATTACCATGTAAAAGGTTTGATGTGTTTGTTGAATCCATCTCAATATTGATTTCAATTCAATGAGACTATTTATTTGTTGATTCCAAACATCAATTGAAATTGAAACTTGCTGAGAAGGACCATCATTCCTAGTTTCATGAAATTAAATGCCTTTCATCAGTAGTTGTACCATTTTTTTTCTAATTTTCAGTTTGATGGTTTATACGTAGTGAGTGGTTCACTGGACACAAGCATAAGAGTTTGGGATGTTGAGACAGGAGCTTGTAAACACACACTTATGGGACATCAATCTCTAACTTCTGGCATGGAATTGCGCAACAACATTTTGGTGTCAGGAAATGCAGATTCAACTGTCAAAGTTTGGAATACAGTGACTGGACAGTGCCTACAAACTTTATCAGGTACATTTTTCTCATATTTCCTTTGATTCCGTATTCATTTTGTAATATTCATGCATTCTGAGAATTGAATGGCTGATGAGAAATTGCTTTTCCAATGATTACGTAGTAAAAGGTTTGAAATGGTTGTTGAGTCATAATTTGTTGGTTCTGAATGAATCTAATTCATTTTATTGATTCCGACCATTGAATGAAATCAAAATTTAATGAGGAAAAGTCTTGAGGTGGGCGTTCAATGTAGTGTGTTTTTATTTCAAGTTACATTTGAAAATGGTTTCACTTTGATAACTGGAATTTTGTGGGTTAACTCAGAATGGATTGGAGTTATTAATGAAATAATTGAGATTTAATTCATTTCAACAGTTCATTTTCTTTTTCTTTCAAAAATGGAAGAAAATGAGCCAACCCATGAAAATAGTTCAACTTCCGATTAAAAGTGAATCAACAGATAATTTCAGTCAGAAAAACAACTTGAAATACGGAATTGGCAGAGAATGGTCAAATTCAAATATTTGGCGGAAAAAAGTTCCTGCTTTACCCACATTTTCACTAATTTCATAGTTCAGCGATTTTCGGATAGACAGCTCCATTGTACATTTCATTCATGAGAGATAAACATAGAACTTATAGAGATAATGTAAGTTCTATGGAGATATTCCATAAAATGCACGGTGGCGCCTCTATCGGCTGAGTTTTCCTATTCGCTCTGAACAGTCTGAACGGCGACCTTAAATTAGTATGAATTCGATTCTCTTCCAGTCTACCGACAATAAATAAAACAATTGTTCAAGAACAGAGTGTCTGGAATTAGTAGGCAAATGCGCTAACTATTCTTTGATCGAAAATTTTACCACTTTCATAACATAGTTTTTCAATAAAATGAAAGTACAGAAAGTAAGGTCAATACCTGAAATTATAGCAAAATGATTGAATGAACAACATCTGGAAGTAATAAGAAGCATTATTTTTCAACATATTACTTACAGTTAGCACTTTGGTCCTCTCATTCAAGACAGCCTGTATAATAGTATAGATATTTTTGTTTGTTTGAAGATATTACACTAAATTGAATTGGGACAAAGACAATAACAGTTCACATAAGTGATTTTAAACTGAAAAAATCATTTCATGATGATTTACCTGTTAAATTGGCTGTGATAACGAAAACTCATTGCATAAAATAATATTGATCATGATTACCCAGCCCGCCATTTTTTTTTTTATTTCAATTGTCTCGTTTTTCATAAATCCGCTTTCAGGACCTTTCAAGCACCAATCTGCCGTAACCTGCCTTCAATTCAACAACCGCTTTGTCATCACTTCATCAGATGACGGTACTGTAAAACTTTGGGATGTGAAAACCGGCGAATTTATTCGAAATCTAGTTGCCCTAGACAGTGGTGGTTCAGGGGGAGTAGTTTGGCGTATACGCGCAAGTGAAACGAAACTTGTGTGCGCAGTGGGCAGTAGAAACGGCACAGAAGAAACGAAATTACTCGTACTGGACTTTGATATCGATCAAAATGTCAATGGGTACAAAGAAGTGGCGTCTCTAATGAGGTAGAGATCAGAAGACTCAAAAAATTGTGTGAGTGACGGTTGAATGTGTTGAATAATTTGTTGTATGTGTGTAGTACTAGAATTTAATATTCTAAATGTTTTTGTAAATATTTTTCAATTTTATGGTAATTTTGAATATTAATGAAATTGAAGAAATCAGCAATAGAACTCTGAGAGATAATTTATATTTTGAACTATTTTGAATTCGAAGCATGCATATTGTAGGTATATGTACATATTTTCGATTTTGTGACAATGTTATTTTTTGTAATTTATAGCTTTATATGAATCGATCAAACTTATGCCTATACTTATAATTGATACTCTGATCAGTCTTTAGCCTTGTATGTCAGATAACTTGAGTATGCTAAACAAAAACTTCACAATCTCCCAGTCTCATAGTGGCGAAAGCTAGTTAACAAACATTCTCCAGATGAGATCAAAGTATTGACTACAAGTGGGTATTAGTAAATAGGTTGAGTAACTCTTTATAATTCACTAAACACCCAATGTCAAAAAAGCTTGATTCTAAAAATGGTACATCACTCCATATTCTTGAATAAAGGTAAAGGTTACTTGGCTTTAGCAAAAACAATTATCAAATGAAAAAACAGAAATTTTTGTTACATAACGGTGTAAAGATGTCTTTCTTTGAAATATAATCTTGACAAGATTGCTAGATTGAAAATTTTCATTCGATACTCTAAGAGGCTGCCATCTGTCTTCAGCCACATCTAATTAGTATTGAAGGATTAAACTCTCCTTGAAACAAAAGAAGAAAATGCATCATCAAATAAATACTTTTTTTTTATTTCTCACAGTATTTTTCTGAATTAATTGGAATAAAATTCATTCAAAATCTAGACCTTTTTAGAAAATTCAATTTTTTTTTCAGTTAATAAACAAAATAGTGTGCCAACAAAGGTCTTAATTGTCTGTTGGTTTCTGATTGTCTGGGTAAGAGTTTGAATGTTACGGATTCCGAGGATCATCTTGCTAAATACTATCTTGGGCAGTAGAAAACTTTCACACATTTTTCCTGTCATTGCTACTTTGAAAGTAGAAGTTTATGCAATTTAGTAGAGAGAATGAGGTTAATATTTCCGTGCGTAATCTTATACTCTCATCGAAGTTGCATAGGCTCAGATCCTCCGAATATGTTTCCTTCAATTTTGCATTTGATTTATTCAATAGGAATTCACCCAAAACTTTGACTGAAAAAGAAAATATTTTTTATTTGCATCAAAAATCGGAATCAATTTTAGGAAATGGATATGCTAACTTTCTTTCATTACAATTTTTTTTAATCATTGAAACATAAATTGACCAGATTGATACCTTCTGTATGTAACAATGTTGATTTTATTCTAGTTTTGTCTGTCTGTCCCATTTACATGTTGTTTTCTATTTTTATTGAATAGGATATTTGTTTTACCAACTGTTAATATATAAGACTGAAAAATTGTTGAATATTTTACCCTTGATGATACAACTAATCAGGATGTATATATTTGAGTTTACCTTAATTTCTCATTCGAATGAAATTAAAACACAGATCATATTGAAACAATTTTATGATTTGAATATATGAATCGTACTAAGAGAACTTTGTCGTTTTTATTTGCCGCCTTGATTTTCTTTTATCACTATATTACCTCTTTCATAGGTCGCTGATACTTCTGTGATCACTATTTTCGTGGCCACATTAATTTTACTAATACTACCTAGGAGCATAAATACCACTGCTGATTGACAAGTTACTCCGCCCCAAATATAACGAAAAAAGAAGCATCGGTGCATCTCACTCCGTCAAAACGAAAGCAGAAACAAGGACTATTTGGCAATAACTTAGACCGAGGTAACCTCTAGGCATGACTACAAAGGTGTCCACTTATTTCGCAAGATTTAGGAAAGAGGGTGGTGAGAGAATATTTGAATTTTTTTCTTCATTTTGCTTTGAGGCCAGTTTGTTTCTAGCAGATTGATAATCACAAAATATCACAGCAAGAACATGTATGTATTTCAACCCCCATATCTTTCATAATTCAGGGTGTCCCAAGTTCGAGTACCTATCAGACGTTTCTGGAGAACATATTTGAAATCTGAAAATTGGGATTACATATACTAGGTATTCTTCGAAATTCTCTACAGACCTAAAATATTTTTGGAGCCTGAGCACTTCCGGTTATACAAGAAGTGAAAAATAAATTTGTTCAAAAATTTTTTTTTCCAATTTTTTCAATGCTGAATACATTTCTGTTAAAACCATTGTATTCATTCAAAAATCATAATCCCAATTTTCAGATTTCAAAAATGTCCAGTTCTCCAGCAATTTCTAATAGGCACTCGAACTTGGTACACCCTGTATATTGCATCTAGCCAAAACGTGAATGGGACATTTTTGGTAACAAACGGAATTGGCCTTCATTTTGTCAATAAAACTCATTGTGGAGACAACCAAAAGTGAGTTGAGTGGAATTTAAAAAAACGAAACAGATATTGTTAAATAAACTGCTCCACATGAGTTAGGGATATTGACTTAAATTGCAAAAAAATATGATTGAAATAAGATTTTTTGTGATGAAAATTCATATCAATATGATTTCAAGTTGCAAATTAATTTTAGCCTGTTGTAGGTTAAGAAAAATCGAGTAAAATAACGAAATTTTATTCCCAGAGAATTAGATGATTATCTAATCTTCATTGGAGCATATCCTATGCATGTTCTATGAAATTCAAATCTGGTGAGTGCGGAGGTATTGGTAAATGTGGAATAAAAAGCTTCTCGCGCGCATTCTCAACTATGGCTGCACGGTGCGGTCTAGCGTTATCGTCTAGAAATTGTAAAGTTTCAACATGCTCCCTATAGTGTAAAGCGGTCATATTCCCAGGACAAATGTGTAGATCTGTGCGCCCGTTGAAACATATCCCGGCCCATACTAAACACTACCCCCTCAGACTTCTTGGACATAGCTGCGATTACGGGGTATGCGTGGGATTGTCCATACCCTTATTCTTCGAGAATCTGAAAATCGTCCATATCTGGATTCATCAGTGAAAAGGACACTACGCCATTGATCGTTCCAATTGATATGTTGCCTTGCCCATTCCAGTCTTTAACGCTTATGGTCACGTGTCAATGGAACTCCTATTAATGGACGTCTAGAACCTAGATTCACCTCTCTCAAACGTCGTCTGATGGTTTCGATTACAGTGGTTATACAGTCACTGTAGTTTCGATGAAACTTGTACTCCATCTGCATTTTGGAGAGTATTCTGTAGCATTCTACACATAGATGTAGGGTTTCTTCTCGCCGAAACGGTGATGAAACGATCCTGAGCAGGTGTTGTTTTTCGTCGCCCACCAAGCCTTGGTCTTTCCAACACTGAATCTGTCTCCCTGAACCTATTCCAAAGTCGAGATATCACACTTTGGCTGACTTGGAGTTTTTCCGCTACAACAACCTGAGTTAGGTCACCCTGTAGCATTCCGATAGCCCTATTAGCTTCAGCGTTTGTTAATTGACGTCTTGGCATTTTCAGAAAACTCGTTTCAACTCGAAGCCGTTGAAAAAAGGTCACCATATTGACGAAATGTCTCATACTGATTTTTATTGGATCGATTCAAGTTGTCATTGAGTTTTAAATGTTTTTACAGCGATTTTCTCGAAGATTACATTCTTTTGAAAACAATTGAATGCGATATCCCTAACTCTTGTGGAGCAGTATATTTTCATAGTTTAGTATACTGATATTCTCACACAGCACCGATTGTCCTTCATTTTCATCTTATTCATTTCCTGATTAGCATTGTGTTAATATATTAACATTAGTTAATTCACTTTTGCTGAAAAAAAATATTTTTTTAAGTAAGAAATGGTGCATTTGACCTAGAAAAATGAAACATCCAAATCATCTTGCAAATTTTATATTATAAAATTCTCTAGATGATATTCTAACAGTAACAATAGTTATAAATTCAATTTGTATACATTATTGGGGTGACAGAAAATAACAATATGATAATATATCTTGCATATGAAACTCGTATGCAAGGATTTTCAAATTAATAAGTGTAATATTTATTCATTCAGGAGCAAAATATTCTTGATCAATAAAAATATGATTTTATAATTAGGTACGACAGAAATTAACCGTACTAAAAAATTATTGAAAATTTCACTATCTAGTCTCTCTGCTTAAAATTAATATGGAACATTTGAGAAAAGGAAAGACACAGACTCCCCGTTATGTGTTCTCCGCACTGCCTCTGCAAATATCATAGATACATCTATACACTGTAAAGAAAAATATCATTAGAAAAAATTAATAACATTTTAAGAAAATACATCCATACCTGGATTCTAGGACAATCCTTCATATGTTCATCTTGGGGTATAGTATTTGTCACAACCACAGCTTCAAAGCATGCATTATTGATGTTTGCTATTGCGGGTCCCGAAAAGATACCATGAGTCAAAATGGCATATACTTTAGTTGCGCCAGCGTCCCTCAGTTTTTCTGCAGCATGGCACACTGAGGAAAAAATTTCAATCATAACAATTGATCTCATATCACAGAATTAAACATATGAAAAGTACCTTTCCAATTGAATAACCCTTTTCATTGGGTAAAAACTAACCTGTTCCACAGGTATCAGCCATGTCATCAACTAAAATAGCTACTCTATCTTTGACATCTCCTACAAGTACCATAGAAGCTACCTCATTGGCCTTCTTTCTTTCTTTGTGAATAAGAGCGAACTCGACGTTCAGCCTATCGGCGATAGATGTCACTCTTTTAGCTCCACCTGCATCTGGTGAAACTATTATACTATTTCTCCATTCCGAGATATTTTCTCTGATCCATTTCAGCACTGCGGGTTCGGCATAAAGATTGTCCACTGGAATATCAAAGAAACCCTGAATTTGTGAAGCATGCAAATCCATGGTCATGATGTGATCTGCACCAGCTACCGACAACATATTTGCAACAAGTTTTGCTGATATGGGGGCTCGACTCTGCAACAAATATAAATTTTACTTTCAATACACTCAGTGACATCAGAAGTGTTGAACTCATTTTTGGCCACAAGAATGAATATATTTGAAGCATGCTATGGTAACAATATCATTGTCTTATTTCGATAGTTTTTGCAGAAATAATGTTGTATCTTTTAATTTTTGCGCCCTTGTTTCTATGGACAAGAGAGTTATAATTTTTGCCAAATGTCTGTAAATGTATGATTTGGATTAGTTTGGACTCACTGGTGAAGAATCGTGAGTCGAATTCTATTGTATATTTTTCCGATACTTCAAAAACTACAATATGTCCGACAGTGGCGGCTTGTCCTATGAGGCAGGTGAGGCAGTGTCTCATCAATAAATTCAACAAAATATACGTATTAATCGAATATTCTATTATATCATCCCATCATCACTATCATTCCTGTCACAATTAATTTCGCGTGTTTAACGATTCTTCATCTAAAAGCATTTATGCTTCAATTAACAAGAATGATCGCGCGTTCGGTAATAAATATCCGTTCACTTATTTCACCCCGACCCATGTATTTTAAGCTTATACGACGATATATGCACTTGCCGAACGCGCTAAAAGGCTCCGCGTTTTCATTCCTGTGTATCCATCTCACTCCCTCTTCAAGAAGTAAATGGTTAGAGCATAGACTAACTATAGATAGGCAACTCTTAATCCAAATTATGTTCATTACGTCAGCGCCATCTATATTTGGTCGTTCGTACTAACAGCCGATATCGGCGTAAAATGACAGAGGCGCCATCTAGCGGTTTTTTATAGAAAAACAAGGGGCATCGTCTTATGCACTATTAATTTGTATAAAAATATTTTTCAAATTTCAAGTTCTTATTAGATACGATGATTATTTGTATTAAAGAGAAATCGCCAAATCTAATAAAAAGCATGAAATGTAAAACATCAAGGATAAAAGTCAAAGTCTTATATAGGAGTTAATAATTATTTATTTATACATGTTTATATATCCACATGAATTAATATCAATAACAATATTATTCCACTCAAGAGAACACACAAAAATATTTTACTCAAATCTGTTTTGACAATTCCGGTTTTCAATGATGAATATTAAAAATATATTATTATTGATTGAATAAACAAAATTATTATCGGTTCCATCTCCTTTTATCATATTTAACCAATGCCATTTTAACGATGGGGTCAGATGGAATTTCGACACTGGTTTTTCCAGATAATATTTTGTTTATTTCACCTATGTAAAACAATAAAATAAATTTAACACCCACATTGATGAACTTCCGGTGCACATCTTTGTGCTTATTGCAGAACAACATCTTCACCTCTTCAGTATTAACTCGTTCCATTATTTTTCTTTTAATATTCCAACTATTGAAAAATAATGGAATATTCCCAATGACAGACTTGGTAAAATTGTGAAAGATCGTATTAAATGTTCGAGATGGATTGAACATCTTGCAATTTTTGAATGCTCTGGCCTTAATTAAGGCATTGGAAGGCACTTCATCATATGCTTCCATTATTTCTAAACAGCTCGAACATTTATTAGTATCTTTCAAATTTTTTTTTGCCAAATACCCTGCCACATAAGAATTGGCCAAATCCAAGTCTGCATTGCTTTCACACGTTTTTTACTCCTCTGTGGGATAAACAGGTGGCTTCACATTTGTTGGAGTTTCAGTTACATAAAAATATATCTCTTCCGTCTACATCACGAACATAATCTGAAAAAGAAGGCAACTCAATTTTCAAACATTCAGAGAGATAAAATAAAAATAAAATCAATTTTGTTTTCTCAAACTAATTCAAATGAAAGGTATAAAGTAAATATTACTCACCTGGCAAATTCAGTGTTGGTAAAGAAAATTTTTTGAGTTTATCACCACTTTCGAGAATGCAATATGGATTGAAATGACTTTTGCAAACAGCATATTTGCGTACCAACCAAGTCCAGTTCCATGCTCAACAATTTGGGATTTTTTATTCTCTCCAACCAAGTTTGCTTGCAGGCCTTATGAGTCGGAATTGTATACCTAAACACATAACAAATATTGAGTATAAATTGTAGAAATGATCATGAAGCAAACAACAGTAACTTACCTCTTACTAGTCCTATCTACGCAACCAGGAACAGAACAGTTTCTTATACTTGGAGACATTCTTAAAAAACTTTGGACACTTGAATGAAAAACTAATATTTCGAACTGTGCTTTGCACGGATTGGAAATTAAAAAGGTGGTTTTCATTTTGTTCGAAATGGTACATACAATTTTTTGAAAAATCAAAGAACAATATAACCTCACAATCTTCTTCATTTCCACTTCTTCGCAGATCCAAGAGATTACCATGCCCCTTCAGACAAATGAATTATATATTATAATAATATGAAAAATATATTTATAGCATTGAAATTATATCATATAACAGGCGTTTATAATGACAGCTCTTATTGTTTATATACAAAAGTACTCTTTGACTTTGACAATGTTAACAGACATGGATGACGGAACATGCTCTCCAATAATGAAAGAATCCTATTTATCGGCATTGAATTATCAGGTTGTTCATCCGGGATACACTTCAGAGGGCGCTGGTGTAACTCAGATTATTTATGATTTGTGCTTTGTATGAGAGTGCCACCCCCCTGGGTTAGAGGCTGGCCTCACGCGCTTCCTTGTCTAGCACGTAATCTTGGAGAATCGACTGCTGCGTCTGTCCGCTTTGGTAGGCGCGTTTATAGACCGACGTGAGGCTAGATGGAGGCTAGCCTCATCAATTCGATTTCTCGGCCGGATATTCATTATTCGTTCAGAAGTCAGCTCGGAGAAACGGTAGTAAAATTTCGATTGTTGTCTGGCACAGGGAAAACTGCTCTGAATTCGGAAGTTTGAAGGATTATTATCGAATTTGATAATCCTTTTTGGATTCTCCGTGTCGACCGTGTCGTGTGATTTGCGATATCTTCTGAAAGAAGCATTTTCATTTTCTAATCAGATTCAAATACAACCCGATTTTCAAATTCAAAGCAATTTCAATCATGATATGTAAGATAACAACTTTGCCAAAAAATCAAGTTCAAGAATCACTTCGAATGTAATTCTTCAGATTATTAGGAATTCAAGTGGTTCCTACAATGACTAGTGCCTATGTTCTAAAGGCTCGAAATTCATGCTAAGCAATACGACATCTGGTGAGTCTAAGACATCCTTTTTACATACAACACCAGATTATTCTGACCCTATCACTGATCCACCTGCTTGAGAACATTGCAATATAAAAATGAAATTAAATTTTCATAGGGAATTGGACAAATTTTTATTCTCAATAGCACTTTCCTACGTTTCGGAACGTCGGCAACGTTATAAGTGCTATTGAGATTGTCCAATTCTCTGTGAAATTTTTATTCCATTTTAAATGGTTTTATTTTATCAACATGGACACGAATTCTGATAAATTGCAATATGAAACTCAAGTGGAATGGACTGAAATAGAATGCATTTCAACCTATGATTTCAACTTGGAGCAGTGTAAGTGCATCGAGCTGTCAGAATTGATCGATTTAACGATTTATCGCGAACCATTGAATTATAGATATACTCCATTCACTTTTATAAAGTATCGCGGTTTGCCATGAAATTTTGACACATTTCACCGCGTATATTTTGAAAATGTTAGGTTATGGTCATTGCACTGTCAGATACGCCCACAACGTTGTCGTTTCTGCTAAAAAATCGTAGTAATTACGTATTTATCAAAATGTTCATTTACTTTGGGAAATTAATGAATTTGAGAAAATATTATGTGAATTCAGAAGACATTTAAATACATTTTTGCACAACCTGAAATACTCCAGCATGAAAATGTAGTAGTTCTACGAAACCTGCGCCACAGTTAAATCTTCGAAGAACTAACTCCATTTACAAAGTTGAAAAAGAGTAAATAGAAAGTAGCTCTATTTTCACGAGTGCCAACCTGCGTCTGTTTTAGGGGAAAAAACTTGATAAACCTAAATCATGGCCAACCGCGATACTTTATAAAAGTGAATGGAGTATACCTATAGAATTTGAACCCAATAAGTACACAAAAGTGTACTCTCCTAATACCTACTTGGCCATATTGCCACTACTTTCCTTGAATATCCTACTCCAAGCCACGTCCCCCTCATCACACATGCGCACTAGTTCTCGCTGGAGCCAGACAAAACCCACTAGATATTTCAGATTGGATTTCAAATTATAGGTAAAGAATTAAATGTAGCGAACGCAAAAGTTGTAGGTTAGTCAAAGATTGAAGTATCAATCAACAACATCGACCAATTTTGTTGAAGAAATCGACTTTTTACTTTGACACCCAAAATTTTCTCATTCTCTTGATGCTTTATCGTTTTATTGCAAAGGAACCTACCTTATCATATCGTTTTAACAATTCATCAATGTAAACGGTATTGAACAGATACACCGCGTTACCTATCTTCTCCCAGGTGACTTAGAGAGGGAATTGCTCTTCCGATTCTCAACTAGATGTCGCCATGATGTAGTTTCTACGCATGACGATCTTTAGTTTTGTTTTAAGAGGACCTGCGTTCTATTCCAATTCCCATCGACGTAGAGGTATGTTGTTCTGATGAGATCAAACGAGATCGAAACCTAGGTCAACGTCTACTCTCTTTGATGAAGGGAACTCTCGTAGTTTTCCTGGGGGATGGTTTATGGCAAGTTCAACTCAGATGCGAAGCGGTCATTGATATTAATATCATTGAACCTACTTCAGAAAATTTTGCAACTTACATACCGAATCCTTCTGAATTCTGTTCAAAATGAATCAGTACCTGTTAATCTACCAACAGTTCCAATTTTTCAGACTATGAATCTTTCTTTAGAAATACCATTTGCTAGTTCCTTATACTTATTAGATGACTTCCAAAGGTAAGTTAGGAAGGAATTCTGAAATGCGTTTTGAAATGGCTATTTTTGGGAAAGAGATGATTTTCTCAGCCATTGAACATTCATAACATAACTGAAACGTCGAAATTAGAATAAAGTAAAATTCCATTATTATTTTCCTCCTATTATATTGCTGAAGCCCTGTGGTCCGCCTAGGTGCGACTTTGCTGTGCTTTGTTTGAAATCCCCCCAAAAAAATTTATGTAGGTTCAACAGACCTAACACCCTTTTTTTTTAAATATCGTTCATATGATAAAGAAGATTGACTTGCTATAGAAAACACACACAAGTTGCGTCAACTGTCATGAATGCCGGCTTGCTATCTCCATTTCATTCAAACAACTTTCAGCTGATAACATGCAAGAAAGCATTCATCTGATCTGGATCTATCTGTCAAATATGGAATGCATATGGGAGTGTTGCAACTAATGTTATGTGCAAGGATCACACCTTGTAGTGGTTATAATTATGGAAATATTAAACTAAGCCTAGAGCAAAAAGTTACTAACCAACATAAAAAAAAATCTACTCTGCAATTTTTCCTATTCCCTAAAGCAATAGAGAATATGAAAAAAATGTTTTGGTAGCTAAAAACCACTGATTATCTAATCAATTTGAGGAGTTTCATTCAATTCCAATTGAAATCAACAATTTTTTTGAGCAATAAATAGACTATATGAATGATGGTCCTATTGAACTCAAAAATGGAAAAATGTGGCAAGAAACTTTCCATAAAAATACCTAACTGAAACAGCTATTTACAGAACAGCAGATTGAATCAAGCTATTTTGTTGTTTCAAATGTTATAATCGAGGAAAGTCTCCTCAAATATTGAAATACTTGTTTACTTCATCTGAATATGTAAGATAACTGTTGACCTATCAAATTACCCCCTATAGAGATTGCGCAATAATAGTTAGATTTTAGCATGGAAAAGAACAAAACATTTATCTTATCATAGGATTACTACACAAGTGAAACTGTTTCCTCAAATAAATAATTTACCTTATCTTGAAAAATATTTTTCAATTGCAAATATCCAATGTTACTGAAAAATTTTCAGTGATGATTTGGATCTTATTAACTGTAACATTCAGAAAAATGAAATATTTGTCATAGTTGCTGACAATTGCAATGCTGACAGTTTTCAATGACTTCCACACTAATTCCAAATGATCTTGATCTTCCCCTTTGTTAGTTAGATAATTTGGATGAGTATTAGTAATGATTAAACCCATGTTTAGACCCAAAACAAACAAAACAAAAATAATCATATGAATTTAACATAACTTCAAGCCAATTAAAATTTCAATTAAATTGGAAACTTGTAGGATGACCAACATGATTAATCTTATATATGACAATATCAGACAAAAAGCAACCAACATACAGCTGATTATAATATTTTACCCTGTATTTCCATTCAAGTTCTTTCCATTTTTCCACTTTGAGTTCTTTAGAGTTTGATGGCTAAAATAATCATGTGAAGACAAAATTAGTATATCATGAAAATCATTTCGATTCATAAAATTTATTAGGAGATTTTCACATCTCAAATTTTTCCTAGATCAGAAAAATACAACTGAATTATTTGATTTGAAATCTTAACGTTTCATTATCTGTAGATATTGATTAGACAAATAAGTGGAACTATGAGCAATTTATACTGTTTTAAGAATATAATTTATTTTCAATTACTCAGATACCACAAAGTTGTAATCAAAATAATGAAATTGTATTTAGGAATAAATTGATTATTACCGATACATCATTCACCAAATCAAGGATATTGGTATCACCTACCTTGTCTTTCTTATCTTGTCTTGCATAGGGAAAACATGGTATCACGGCAGTCACTCTGCTAGCAGAAGCGATTTTACAGGCATTTATCATAATCAGAAGTTCCATCAAGTTATCATTGACTTCTCCACAGCCTGACTGTACTATATAAACATCTTCTCCTCTTACAGATTCCCCAATTTCCACACTAAGAAAAATTAATTGTCAGCAAGAACGAAATTTTCCTTTCAGGTCCAACATTGTTTACGTCTCTGCTTGTCCAACGCTATTGAATTGTATGAGAACATACACATGCACAGCCAACTTACCATGTTTCAGAATTGCTGAATTTTTTTGTGACCACCTTGCCCAAATTGATTCCAAGCCGATCGACAATTCTTTGAGCCAGATCAGGGTGTGAGGTACCGCTGAATACCTTAATATTGGGCATTCTTGGTTTCAGTGAGAGTGTCTGGCCAGAAATTTCAGAATTCTCAATTTTTTTAGTGTCTCTTAAACGTGCTCTTGTGATTCCACACAGACAATTCGTAGGTTGTTTGGAAGATGAACCACTCATAACTGCAGAAATCAGGCTGGACAACTTCGTATAAATAGAAGGTTCAAATGTTATCCGTTTTTAATTGATAAATATCCTTATCGCCAAGGGCTCGGAAGACAACAATTTTCGAAATAAGAGCTTTCAAATGGATAAGATCATTTACGACAACAAGAGGAATACAGTAAATTTTGATTTTCTGAGGATAATTTCGGAATAATGACTGATTTAAATTTCTGCAGGTTGGCAGCTGTATTGTACATCACTAATTTTGACGTTTGTTCAAGAGCCAGCCTAATTTTGACTTAAAATTAAAAGTGGAAATATTTCCATTCTAGATATTTATCTTTTGTAACCGCAATATTCCCTGTTTTAATGACTGTTATGATCCTTTTTGAATAGTATTTGATAATAAATTCATGGAGATGGCTAACATAGCTGCGCAAAGAATTAAACGAGAATTCAAAGAGGTTATCAAAAGTGAAGAGGTAAGATTAGAAATCATTTTTTTGAAAATCCTAGTCTTCCACAACTTTTTCTATTTTGAATTTCAAGTTTAAACATAACTTGCACTAATCACAGTGATTGAGACATAGTTCTTTTATTAGAATTTGGGGTTATAACAATGAATATGCATTATTCCCAAAAAGTAGGTAATATAAAGAAAGGTTTAAATTTTGTAAAACTCTTATAGGTCGCGAAATGTGCTATAAGAGTTGAGCTGTTAAATGACAGTTTCACTGAATTGAGGGGAGAAATAGCCGGTCCTCCAGATACACCATATGAAGGAGGCACATTTATTCTAGAGATCAAAGTCCCTGAAACCTATCCATTCAACCCTCCTAAGGTAATTTAGTAATACCAATATATTTACTGGTAATTAGCGTTTTATGATTCCTATAGGTACGATTTGTAACTAAAATATGGCATCCCAATATTTCTTCTGTAACAGGAGCAATATGCTTAGATATATTGAAAGATCAATGGTGAGTTTATCATTTGAAATGAAAGATAGCTCACAAAAATGTTCGTAGTTTGAATTTGATGATTTTTTTTATATATTTAATCCCAATAGGGCAGCAGCTATGACATTACGAACTGTCCTACTGTCTCTTCAAGCTCTCTTGAGTGCAGCTGAGCCAGATGATCCCCAAGATGCTGTTGTAGCTAAACAATATAAGGAAAATAATGAAATGTTCCAAATGACCGCTCGTCACTGGACAAATGTTTATGCTGGAGGTATGACATTTTAAACAAATTATGGGGAATGATATTGATGTCCATTTGAAAAAGTATAGGTAGTTGGATATAATGAATGCTGTTTTGTTTAAGGCCCAAATGCAAACAAGGAATGTGATGAAAAAATTCGTAGATTAGTAGATATGGGAGTTGAAGAGCATCAAGCTCGTGTTGCACTATCATCTTATGATTGGGAGTTGGAGAGAGCTACAGAACAGATTTTTAGTTAGTGAAATTTCATTTTTAAATCAATTGTTCAGTGAATTTTTTATAACATGAATCTCTCGTCATGTCACCCTTTTGAAAAAATTGATTTGGTTGCTGTAGCAATGTGTACATAAAGATGGAATATTGATTATGTGGATTGTTTTGCATTTATTTTGTGTCATATCATTTCTTCATTTAGAATAAATTATTTTATGAAACTATTTGGGTACCTAATATATGGAAGTAGGCAGATATACTTCCTAACCTTTTAAATATTTTGAGTTGAAAACCTTGATTGTTCAATTAATTTCGGAAATGAATCCTGGAAAATATTTCTTCATAACCTGAAAAAAATTGTAAACATTTATTCATATCTGCCCCAATTTTTTTTGAAAATCTTAATGCTTGGTATTTTTGTAGTGAAGCTAAGGGCTTATGCCTCTGAAACTAAATTTTACCATTGACTGTTGAACTCTTCCCAGTACGAAGTATCATAACATTTTTTTAACAATGATCATAATATAAGATGTCTAGTGTAATGGTGTAAGCAAGGACTCGTCAATTTTTGAATGGATCGACGTTCGAACAAATCGAAAATATTAGAAATGTTTCGTAGCGGCGCCGCAATGTCATTTCAGTGTATTTTCCGTTGTTGTTTTGATTGATGCCAAGGTCAATTATGACATTTTTATGTAAATTCAAATTGTAATGAAAGTCTTATACCTTTCCTCAGAACTAATATGAATCAAAATGTCAAGGATATAATCACAAATTATTGCTTGAAATGACTATCGACTATAAACACAATAGAGAACAAATTCAAATATTTGAAATAATTAATAACAATCTGTCATAAATTGTGAATAGCGCCTCCTGAAGTGGAAAAAAAAAAATTTGCTCTTATTTTCTCAATTTGGTCGAAACAAAATCTAATCAGTGCAAACACCACATAGAGTTTTCAACTTAGGCAGAAGAAAAAACTGAAAATTCAAGAAAATATCAATTAAATCAGATTTAATACAATAGTAAAAAAATTACAGTAGAAATCACAATAAATATCCTCAGGAAAACTTATAGAATAACATTTTTTTATCAGTAAGACCAACTAAAAGATCAGTATTCACTATAGCACGCAAATCTAGTACTGGATCGTGTGCGGTAACAGCTGTTGCTTTCATTCCATTATTTATATTCCACAAGGATACCACTTTGCTGGACTCGTCATGAACTGCTACATATTCCTGACTTCTTTTAATGAAACAGGATCTTGATAGATGCCTCTGAATACCTGGATTTTCAAAAGTATGAACAGAATTTGCGATAACCTTTTCCCCTGCTTTTGATAGAAATGCAAGTGTATGCCTTGAATTGGGATTCCTGAGATTTGGTCTGGATGACACTAAAATCTGTTTAGAACATTGGTCAAACCTCAATGCATAAAATGGTCCATCTATGCCTAATGGATGTCGTACATAATCGTTTGATGTTTGCTCAAAAAACCATAATGAATTTAATTTACAAGAAATTATCCCATCTTGTGCTAGACCATTCGGTTCATTTGGTATATGGGCAACACTTACTACTGGAGACATGTCTCCTGGAACTTCTAATATATTTACAGGCTGTCCTAATGATCTCAAATCATACTTATGAACAGCTCCCATTTGTGTTCCAAGATAGAAACAGTTAGAATTGATAGAATCCCAACAGCAAGACCATAATGGCAAAGTTTGACTGAATGAACAAATATGTGAATTATTCAATGAATCTGTTATTTTCACCATTTTATCAGTAGAAACAGATAATACATTGGCATTCTGAAAAGCAATATCCCTAATTTGAGCAGTATGCATAGGTAAAAATGCCAATGTTCGATACTGTGAAATACATATTTTTCTCAAACCAAAACCTGAAAACAGAGCATTTGGTGACTTTACATTAACCATAATTAAATCAAGAGCAGGATTTGCATCAAAAACACGACAAGCTCCTGCAGGACATACTTCCAAAGATTTGTCCATAAACAATTTCACTTTTGACATAGAATTATTGGAAGTTAATTTGGGATCGTTTTTATTTGAGAATAGAAGTGGATTCTTCTTGAACATCTGAAGTTGAGATTTCAGTAAATTAATCTCTTGATTTAATGCATGTTCACGGCAGATATACTTGCTCATTTCTAATTGTATGTTATTTCTCTCATTTATAACACAATCTAATTTATCTTTCATTTCTTGCAATTCTGAATTATCTACAGCAGTCAGCTTTTTAATGTAAAGAAATCGAATATCTGATTTCACTATCCTTTTTTTACATGTTGGACATGATTTCTTAGTTTGAGATTGCATCCATCTTAGAATACAACTATGTCCAAATAAATGTCCACATTTCAAGCAACATATCCTATGTTCCCCTGAGTTTGTCCAGTTATCCAAGCAAATGGGACACTGTTGTCCATCATCCTCATTTTCATATTGACTTCTAGAGCGTTTTCTTGAATCTGATTCTGTTTCATCATTATATCTTTCCTTCTCCTCATATTCATCTTTTTCTATTTCTTCTGGGATAGGTGTTGGTTCTCTACTAATCGTATGTTCACTTGAATTACTGGAGCTATTGGAAGCAATGGATATAACATCGTCATCATTTGCATTTGCCCCAACAATTATTTCTGAAGCTAAATGAATATCATTCAGCAGTACAATCGGTTGTTGTACTTCTATTATTTGAGAACCAAACACGCTCTCTTCATCACTTTCCATGTTAGGATTGAAACCTGCAATAAATAAAAATCATTTCTTTACTCACTACCTACTTGAAAAAAAAATTTTCATACCAAGAAGTTGAATCGATTCCGACATCATGCAGAGATTTTGAATGTTCTCTATTGTACATGTCAGAATTTAAATATCGTTTAAATTATCAGAAACCAAATTTAAGATCAAACTTGAAGTATATATTATAGTAATGTTTATAAAATTTCTTTTTGAATTTACACTGACATCGTGACATCGGTTATGTCAGTTTACGCCAAACCACAGAGGACTTCTATTGAAGAGGCCTTTGCAGTAGTCTCTATTAGCGAATCCAAAGATCAAAGCGCCCTCTTTCCGCAAAAATTCCAAACTACAAAATAAGTAATGCTTTGAGATCTTCTATGTTTCGCGTGCTTTTGAGCTATAATATTATTTTTGTTTCATATCCAGGTATTCCTGAGAAATATTTAGAAATTTTTATCGTGTTCTGAACAGATAAATTTGTATTGAAAAAAATGTTGAGAAGGTATTTATATAAGTGAAAGTGTTATTCATTTAAAATATTATTCACAAAATAGGTAATTCACGTCCGTTAGGACCGTCCACTAGGGACATAAAATAAATTGGAAAAATGGACTCGCAAAGATCTAATTCAAGAAGTAAATCGCCGGAACGTGTTGCTACCGCAGAATGAAAATGACAGACCGGTTTTCTGTGACACTGATGACGGCAAACAAGCCAGAAACCAGTCTGTCATTTTCCTTCTGCGGTAGCAGCACGTTCCGGCGATTTACTTATTGGATTAGATCTTTGCGAGTCCATTTCTCTCATTATTCACAAAGTTATCATGTTTGAGTTTAATTTTCTGGTGCAGTTTTAACTTATGAGAAAGGTTAATACCATAATTATCAACAAGAGTGTTATGAAACTTATCATCGTAATTCAAGGTTCTGAGCTGTGCCTTTAACTTTCTGTAAGACATAAATGAAATAAGGTGAATTATCTGAGATTCTGAGCGAAGGGATTCATGTTTTAATGCAAATGTTATATATAATTTTACGCCAGTGGATTTTAGAACACTGTGGTGATTTCAATTTCTCTTCAAGGCCAAATAAAAACTGGTCTGTACGCTGTACGTTTTCACGAATTTCCTAAGAAAAGATGCCTTAACGCTTAACACTATGCCTTCAGTATATTGGAAAAGTTGGACTGAACAAAATCATGGATAAACTATGTGTATAATGCCATAATGGAGAAACCTTGCTGAAAGGATTCTCGTTAAGTGTTTCTCGAACAACTGCGAACAATATTTTCAGGGAATATAATAAGTATTCAGCAAATATTTTGGAAGGTTGTATTCAGTGGCCAAGTTCTGAGGTTGAATTGATGAATTTACTGCTTAACATTTTGGGAACATTCAAGTGATACTTGATTAGAAGGATATACCATACATAGATCTTCATGTTTGCCATGTCGCATCAGAACAGATCATAGTTCAGGCAGAATGGCAGTTGTAAATCTTTTTGTGTGGCTATTATGTAGTACATTTCCATGAAAATAAAGAACATTCAAAACAATATTTTTTTTTCATAATTTCCATGGAATTCCTCGTGAATTGTCGATCCAATCAGAAGGGAAAAAGCCAATTTGTATGCAACAATTGTATAAACTCGACAGTGCACTCTCAATAATACATTCATTCTCAAAAATCTTCACGAGATCAAAGAAAAACACTTGAAATAATCCGTTTTACACGTAGACCTTTGTCTAAGGTTTTACACATCAAAACAACGTAGCTTTATAAAAGATTAGGGGAGGATGGGCCACCATGAGACGCGTTTACCATGAGACAGTCGCCCTTATTTTCGAATTACGCGCCACAATTTGTCGGGATCCTCTGAAACTTTAGGTTGAAGTGGAAGATATGTTAGTCTTATATCTGTTGCCGAAGAAGCCACACGTGCTTTTACAAAACATTTGCCAGCCCCGATTCGTATCGTATCCACCATAGTGAAATTTTTCGTGAAGTTCAGTTCACAACCTCATAAGTGGTTTTTGATAAACCTTTGAGATTGGACTGAAGGTTTCAAGAAGTCAGATAATTATTCATTTCATTGTTTGTATTCATTATTAGAGTCTTTTTCCATTTTCCCCTGAAACATGGCAGTTTGAAAGTCAGGTATAAGTATAAGATGGGCTACCATGAGACACGAATTTTGGGCCTCCTTGAGACGTGTTTTTTGAGGCATAGTGTCAAACAAAGAAATCTCCTTTATTCATCCCGCTGCAGAGGATATTTCTTATGTTAAGAAAACCGATATCAAATGTTTGCTTTCCGCAAGTAGCCGTTTGGCTGGCACGAAACGGCAGCAATCATATATAACTTTTGGAGTTAAATTCGACGGAATCGATATCCGTTAGTGCCATTTTTTGTTTGAAACTCAGTATATACTGTTGTTTAGTTAAGTTCATCATAAAGTTTTGTGATATTTTTGAATAAACGTTTTTATTTTGTTTTTATATTGTGTCTCAAAGTGGCCCATAATGTGGGCTACCATAAGACAAAATCAGATTTTTTTAATTTCTCAATAAGAAAAAATTCAGTAATGTTGTTTCAATTATTGTATACAAAAATTGTTACAATTAGATTAAATATTATAATGTATAAGTAACTGTGGCTAAAAAAAAAAATTGAAATTTTTATCGCCAAAAAGGTAGGTCTCACTGTGGCCCACCCTCCCCTACTCATTTCCTCCATGTTTGTTTACATTCAGCAGCGCCCTCATCAGTGGTTGGAATCGCCAATAAAAGTGGGAAACTTTTGAGAACCCAGTAGCTGCCAGTAGTAATTTATCATCCTTATATCATTGTTAAAAGTTATTCTCTTTAAACAATGCTTATATTTACCGATCGATGCTTAGTGTAAGTTGATTATTCATACCGATTTGAACAAAAATAAATAAAATTCTATGAACTTAAAACATAGCATAGAGAACTAATATAAACACTTTAATAACCTCATTTATACTTTTGTTCCCTAGAATGACAAGTTAATTAAATCTGGTTGGCTTGAAATTTTGATGAAATGATGTTAAATTAAAGTATAAACGTTACAAGAGAATGATATTCTAGTGCTTTACTAATTTACGAAATGGTTGTGTACTCTGATCATGTAGCTCTCAATTTGTCAACAAATGATAATATCTATGAAAAAAGGAGGTCTAGGAGTTTGAAGAGGGTAATTTTGGAGGATATCTACACAATATTATATAAGAAGAGAATTTAATACATTGATATGATAAGATATGATATATTGTTTATCCTGATTACTGCTTTTACGGCCGGATTCAACTTCAAATCTTAAGTATTCAGAGATTTGAAGAATTTAATATATTTTTTTCTTTGTAGAAATGGCATCATCTCTCAAAACTGCAGAAGAATTGTGTATATATTTTGACTGCCCTTATCTGTATAACTCTTATTTATATATTATCAAATACTCCAGATGCAACTGTTATTAATTCAGAGGTTGAAGAACACCAGCTCAAGCCACTTATTTCATTAGAATTAAAGTTCAATGAGAAAAATGTTGAAAGTGACAATGATCATGAAAGAGTAATAGAAGATCCAAAGGATGCAGAACTGGTGAACAATGCAAATAAAGAAGTACTGAAATATAAAAGAGAAATTGAATTCTTAGGTGATATTGGATTCATCAAATTTTTACTAGGAAAATATTTCAAATTTCATTTTCAGGACCAACTACTTCAAAACAGGCTGCTGTAGTTAATGCATTTAAGCATGCATGGAAAGGTTATAGACAATATGCTTGGGGCCATGACCACCTGAAGCCTATTACGAAAGGCCACCATGATTGGTTTGGTTTAGGATTGACTATTGTAGATTCAATTGATACTATGTATATAATGGGACTTCAAAAAGGTATTATTATTAACGTGTAATTTGTTTGAAGACTGGAGAATAATTAAAATAATGCTATACCCTTTTACTTCCATCTGATAGATTTTGAATACCATGTTTACATTTTTCAGAATACTCAGAAGCTAGAGACTGGATTGAAAAACATTTACAATTTGATATTAATAGAGATGTTAATTTATTTGAAGTAACTATTAGAGTTTTAGGAGGATTGCTCAGTATTTATCATTTATCTTCTGATAAAATGTACTTGGATAAATCTGTGAGTTTGAATTTTTATTGAGGAATTATTCAAATGATATTTAATTTGAATCTAGGTTGATTTGGCTGATCGTCTTATGGCCTGTTTCGAAACAGATTCTGGAATTCCATTCTCGGATGTGAATTTATACACTAGAAAAGCTCATTCTCCAAAGTGGTCACCAGATAGTAGTACATCTGAAGTTACTACAATACAATTGGAATTCAGAGATTTGAGTAGAGCTACTGGGGATCCTAAGTATGAAGTATGTGCCTGAAGATATATTGGCATATTTTGTTCCAGATATATTATTAAAAATTCAACTTTTTTTCCAGGAGGCTGTTTCAAGGGTATCTCAACTTGTACATAACCTAGAGAAAACAGATGGCTTGGTTCCTATTTTTATCAATCCCAATACTGGCCAGTTTAGGTTCTCATCAACTATTACTTTGGGAGCTCGGGGTGATAGTTATTATGAATATTTGTTGAAACAATGGCTTCAAACTGGAAAAACTATAGAATAGTAAGTTAAAAAATCTTTTAACAATTGGTCAATCATTCAGAAAAGAAGGTTATGAGTAATTTGTAGTTATTCTGCTGATAGTTTGGAGAAGTGAGATTTTCAATTATTTTCCTATCATTTCAGTTGCAAGAGATGAACATCTTTTGAATTAAACTCCAAGAAAGTTTTGTAGGTTTGTTTGTGTGACCCTGTTTTTATATTTCATATGCTTAATGGTGAAATTCCTCAGATATCGAGTGAAAAACAAAATAAATTTTTAGTTCATCACAAAATTTTCATGGTGTGAATCATTTTTCTCGATATTAGTCTTGTTAATTAAATCCACATCGATAATATTTTCAACCACTCCATCTAGAAATTTTTCGTGAATTCATTCATTTTGATGTTCCACTTTCTGTTTGAAAACACCCTCTATGACAGGTTCCATAATTCTGGGACTATCCTTGAGTATCGAATGTGATGAATTGAAAAAAAGATTTTTTCAATGTACCTACCTATCCTTCAGTACATCCTATTTAAGCCCTCAATGTCAAGACAGCAAATAAATTTCTTCAGATTTTTGAAATGCATAGTTTAGGAGTTATTCTAGTAAATACATATGCGATATTTTTGAATTCCCTTCTCACTTTCGAAGTTACTCAACCTAATATCGAATTCCATTAGTAGAACGCATCAAGTTCCAAAAATAAAATTCCATTGGAGGATTTCAACCATTGTTATATGTCATTGGGATTGCACTAGGATAAACTGGGATGAACTCAGTGCACCACAATTTTTGCTAACGGAATTCATGTCTTCAAATATCTATATAAAAAGTTATAGTACAGAACCCTCTTTCATTACTTGACCCTATTTTATATTTTATAATATTTTAAAAATTATCGGTTATAAATTCATCATTTTATTCCCTTAGACTCCTTAGAGTGATAATTTTTGCAGTGTTTTTGCATATAGTACATGGTTTTCCATGCATGATTTGATATACCAATTTTTTTTTTTAAATATTACTGGGAGCTATTAAGAGCTCTATTTATTTTGTTAGTAGGATTGCTGGAAATGATGATGTATTGAATAATATTTTTTTTCAAGTTTAAAAGATGATTATGTCACTGCCATCAAAGGAGTACAAGAGAGACTTGTGAAGAAAACAGTTCCAAATGGATTTGTGTTCATCGGAGAACTTTTGAATGGAGGCAAGGATTTCAAACCAAAGATGGATCACCTGACTTGCTATTTACCAGGTACACTTGCCCTTGGTGTTCACAATGGCCTTCCAGAGAGTCACATGAAATTGGCAGAGGATTTATCTCTCACGTGCTACCAAACTTATGCTCGTCATCCTACTTTTTTGGCCCCAGAAATAACTTATTTCAATATTCAGGTGAATATTACGATTGTTCATAAACAATATCTCTAAAAACAATGATATTAATAATGGAATGATATTAATGATTGTTAAATTGGATTGTTATTTTGGTCTTACTTTGTGTTTTAGGGAGAAAGCTCTATTGATTTTTATGTTAAGATAAATGATGCGCACAATCTTCTCCGTCCAGAATTTGTTGAGAGTCTTTGGTATTTGTACCAATTTAGCAGTAATTCAACATATCAAGATTGGGGATGGCAAATATTTCAGGTATGTATTTTCAATTATTATTAAATCTGCTATCCACCATCATGAAATCCTAATGATACGAAATACATTATTGATTTTTGGAAGTTTTTAAATAATCAGATGTTTGAAACTCATTTTTTTTTGGGAAAATCGCCTTCCACAACCTAAATCAATAAATATATAACAGTATAGAAAATCTTTTTAAGTGAGGGGCAAACCAATAGTTTAATCCAGAAAATTACTGAATTTACAAAATAGACTCTCAAACTTGTCAGTATTTTTTCATGTTGTAAAAAATAGCCGAATGAAAACAGAAAAATAATGATACTTCTCTTAGTTAACGCTTCTATATTAGTATCATTATTTAGCTTCGTTTTTCATTTGGTTGCTCAATAGGCAAATTTTCAATTTAAGAATCAGATAGGTTCTGTCAATTTTTTGTCTATTTTGTATATCATTTATAGTGAAAAGGGGTTACAGTCCACTGCGACCCTAAGGTCTATTGTGCCCCCTGTTTGTAAGCGCAGTAACTTTTTGGGGCAAACTGATAGTTAATATTTTTGTTGATTCAGTTTGTGATTTTCCATAAAAAGAGGATGAAGAATACTTACGGAATTATATTTTGGTTTTCAGGGGTTTGAAAATTTCACGAGAGTTTCTAGCGGATATACATCAATAGGAAATGTACGAAGTGCTACCGATGTTCGCCCGAAGGATATGATGGAATCCTTTTTTTTAGCTGAAACTTTGAAGTACTTCTATCTGTTGTTCAGCGATGATCCAAAATTGATAGATTTGGATAAGTATGTTGTGAATTCGGAAGCGCATGTTTTTCCAATTCATAATTTGTGATTTCAACAAAAAGTTGTGACAATCTAGTCAAGATATTTCAAAGATGAATTTTATGATTTGGATTGATGTGTTCTGGAAATAGGGAATAAAAAAAACATGGGATTTTCAATTTACGAAGTAATAAAGGTTAAGAATGCATTATACATAAAGCTTTATTGATGAAATGGTCTTTATGTAAGTAGACTTTATTCTTTTTGATGAAATTTTTCCATTGAAAGAAATACAAATATTCTTTCTGTAGAGCTTTCGTGATAAATGTGTGGAGCTCAAAATTCTATGAATTGAAATTTTGTATTACTCATTCGTGTGTAATAATTTTTGTTTTGAATTATAATTATACTTCAATATTTTGGAATTATCTATTGTGTATTCATTCAGCTTCTTTTGAATGATGAATATTCTTTATATTCCGTATGTTTATTTGTTATCCAGTATTAGCATTTTTTTGGAGTCTGTTGGTTGAATTGTATGTGTTACAATAATGTAATATTAAATGAATGTTTGTTTGTGGAGTTGTATAGTCCTACTGGGAATTGGTTATCAATCTCTATTATCATTTTTGGAAAGTTATAAAGTTCTCCATTCAAATACAAATTAATTTTGTGCAACTCTATTTTCATGAAAAAAATAATTTTAATTAAATGACAAATCAGACATTGTTCCAAGAGCCAGATTTTAACTTAATTTTACTAACTTATTGTGATTTTTACATCAATATTGATGTAGAGGAAAAAAATTTGAATAAAATTTATATTAAATGTAAACATTGTTTATTTCTACGGAGATATTTCCCCCTTCACCCATCAGGGAAAACACAACTATAAGTAAACATAAGTTTGTAGGGAGACATATTCTGATATGACTGTCTCTCCCGGAAATGCACCCCTTAGGAAGGTTGGAAATGTTGAATTTTGATCAGGAAGTTTTGGCCATGTGATATACAGGGTGTCTAGTTTTACAACGGCAAAACTTTAAGGGGAGATTATTCAAGTGATTTGCAACAAAAAATGTCATATAACACATGGTCGAAATTTTGACGGTTATTCTTCACTTTAACATTTTTCGTTTTCACGAAATATTTCAATTTTTTCCATAAAATCTTTAATATATCAGTTATGCTTGTAGCTTCATCGAATTCGATCACATATTTGGAAATGGTATTAAATTTTCTACAAGAAAAGAATTTCAGTGTGCCAAAACTATTTCTATTGCGGGTTTGGTGAGGAGATGAATATCACGATACAAGTGAACAAAATCAGTCATATTTTTCCAATGGAGTTTTCGTTAAAAAATTATTCATTATGGACATGTTTTCTTTTCAGCAAAAAATACCTCATCTAGTGTACTTTCGAATGACATATCGACTTTTTTGATAACTGCTCGTTTTCTGCCATAATGTGGCTAACAAGATAAAAACGAAAAAGTCGAAAAATTTCAAACCTAAATTTGCTCCATTTTGAAACTCATTTTGATTGAATATCGAAGTAATTCTCATGGAAATCATAAATTTATCAATGAAATAAGAATAATTCAGAAGAATGAAATTATTTTTTATAATACAGATTTTATGAAAAACGCTTGTTTTGGTGGTTTCAGAATTAGTGAAGGTGGTCGAAATAGTCAACAAGGCCAGCATGCACCTGCTATTCTTCAAGCTGTTGGGGAGGACCCCACAGGCCCACAACAAGTACTCGTCGAATTGGTTGTCAATTGAGCATACATCATTTTACTGTACAGGGTGGGCAAAATTGGTGCTACATGAACTAAAACATGTGATACATTTCTGTAACGAGAAAAAAATGGCGATTCTTTCTAAGTCATTTCAAAATACGGTTTCCATAAGGAAAAACACAACTTTATGTTATAACTCAGCAAATAAACCTCTTAGAAAAAATCAGAGTACGCCACTGGATTGCTATCAGAAAAGTGCCTGTATAATGTTTTTATTTCAACATCCTAGCATAAACAGAAACGGAGATAATGACCAAAGTTGAAATCGCCCAAATTTCAATTTTGGCCTATAACTCGGAAACGAAAGAAGATAGAGGAATGCAGTTGATGGCATTATCAGTTTCTCGAAAAAACAGGATGCCATTCATTTATCTCTATCTTCTCGGGTTAAGAAGTTTTAGTTCATGTAGCACCAATTTTGCCCACCCTGTACACAGAGTACTCAAAACAAATAAGTTACATCCATACCATTTCAAAAATAATAGCCCTAACGTACGACAGTTGATGAATGAGTATTTTGGGAAGAAATGGATTGGAAGGTACGGTCCGGTAAGATGGCCACCAAGGAGCCCAGACCTGACGCCTTTGGATTTTTATGACTGAAGCACCTTAAAAGGAAATGTGTACCGAATTCGCGTTCAGACTCGAGAGGCTCTGATCGAAAGGATCAAATTGTGTTGTGCAGAAATGCGTCAGAAACATTACGAACTTCGCAGGGTTGTTGATTCAGTTCGAAAAAGATGTGTTAAATGTATTGAACAAGGAGGTGGACATTTCGAACAATTGATATTAATAGTAATAGTCTGTTTTCTCAATTTCTTCATAAAATCTGTATTCTTAAAAATTATTTCATTCTTCTGAATTATTCTTATTTAATTGATAAATTCATGATTTCCATAAGAATTACTTCGATATTCTATCAAAATGAGTTTCAAAATGGAGCAAATTTAGGTTTGAAATTTTTCGACTTTTTCGTTTTTATCTTGTTGGCCATGATATTATGGCAGAAAACAAGCAGTTAGCAAAAAAGTCGATATGTCATTCGAAAGTACACTAAATGAGGTATTTTTTGCTGAAAAGAAAACATGTCCATAATAAATAATTTTTCAACGAAAACCCCTTTGGAAAAATATGACTGATTTTGTTCACTTGTATCATGATATTCATCTCCTCACCAAACCCGCAATAGAAATAGTTTTGGCAGACTGAAATTCTTTTCTTGTAGAAAATTTAATACCATTTCCAAATATGTGATCGAATTCGATGAAGCTACAAGCATAACTGATATATTAAAGATTTTATGGAAAAAATTGAAATATTTCGTGAAAACGAGAAATGTTAAATTGAAGAATAACCGTCAAGATTTCGACCATGTGTTATATGCTTAGACAAAGGAACTTTGTCTAAGGTTATAGGACATTTTTTGTTGCAAATCACTTGAATAATCTCCCCTTGAAGTTTTGCCGTTTGAAAACTAGACACCTTGTATAAACATATATCACAAACAAAAAAATTTCGAAAAATTGTTTTTTTATTGGAAAAAACTCGTAAACAAATTGTTGCAAAATTGAATTGAATCATTAACTTAAACATTACAGAGAATTAAAACACCACATAACATTTTATAAAAATATATATTCGAAATATAAAAAAAAGCTGCTTGGAAAAAGACAGTTCACAAAATACATTCAAATATTTTATATAGAAATCGATTACATAATTGATAATATGTAGCACATGAAATAAAGATCATATAAGGATTGGAATGATGATTACCCAATGATCAAAATGCAACTATGAACCTGTTCTTACAAATGAATAAGTAATGAACTAAAATAAAATACAGGGTAAACAAATAGACGGAACCGGATGTGTAGCTGAAATTTTCCTTCACGTAATTATCTGCGACTTTCTCAATAATCTTAAAATATATTTCTGCATCATAAACTTAATTCATTTTACAATTATACTGATAATGATTGCTGCAATGTTGTAAATATTCGAACAAAGTATATAAAATAATTTCCTAGAAATGAAAATGATGCTACTCCAGGATTGTGAGAGACTTCTTGGAAACTTTTAGGATATCATTAAACATTATAATATCAATTTTGTTTCGAAATTATTGCTTTTAAATAGTATTGAATATGTAATGAGGTAAATTTGGCACCTTAATTGCTGAATAGCATTATAATTTGATCACGTCTGGGATGAGATTGATCATTGAAGGCACTGAGTTCCTGATTATCACAGCAATTAGTATTGTTTTTACGTAATTGTACATTCACAACACAACATGGTCACATACAAACATTTAACACATAAATCGTCTTCGCTGTTTTCATCCTCCTCCTCGTCTTTTTGGGATAAAGAATCGTCATGTTTATCTGCTTTATCATTATGTTTAGTGGAATCATTTTGTTCCTCCGAAGATCCTGAAATTTCAATGAGAATTGGATAAAGATACTGAAATTCAATGAAATCAATCATGGGCCATTATTTACGGCAGGAGACCCATATTTTTAGGAAGCATAGGTATTTATTTTTGCCATTTGTTTTAGCATAAAGGGAATTGAGTTTTTTTACGTTTTTTCGCATAGCGAAATAATTATTCAATCACGGTGATTTCGATAATTACCTATATTATTGGGAATTTCCTCATCCTCTGCCAAAGGCACTTTATTAGCAATGCAAGGAAGGGTTCCATCGATTAATTTGAAATTACTTGAGTTTTTCAATGCAGCATACGCATTATTCACTGGAATACTATCTGTGACGTCAACTAGAGTGGATCCTTTCAGGAGGGTATCTCCTCCATCGCATTCCTTCGATGTGGAGGCAGGAGTGGGGTTAGATTCTTTCAGTTCGAACATGTCGCGATGAGAATTCGGCGAATGGTTCGGCATTATTGACCTGGAAAGAAAAATATGGTTCTGCAATGTTTTCAGCAACAAAATATCGTGATATCTTTCCATGAATGTTCATCGATTAATTTTGTTAATGTACACATAAGTTTTACCGGGAGTAAAACATGTTATTTGTGAATTTTCGGACTTTTCTGACTTATCATAATATACATAATAAAGATGTCTTTATACATCTATGTTTCCATGAATCTTTGATTACTTCCATCATAACCTGAATTCAATCAGCTACTGTTGTCCCAACTATCGTTACTCTCTTGAGTCATTTTTTTTTATTTTTGGCAAAAGCAGTACCTCATAACATTGCGAGCCCAGGCGGTTGAAGTCAAAAGTCTGCTCTAGGTATTTGTCTGAACAGGATCTTGAACACTCATACAAGTTGATGAGACGTTTGCGCGAAATTTCGATATCTTGAAAATTCTGATATGCTCCATGTTTGAGCTGAATAGTTAAATGCCCTCGACTAGCACAATTACAGTTTTTGCGAGCTCAGATGGTACCATTGGTACCGGAGGCATGTCGTCTCCAAGCTACGGAGCTGTGAGCAGGGAAATAGAATATTCGTTTTTCATTCATCTTGCGTTAGTTTTAGGTGATGGGATTTAATTTTTCTCTTTCGCTCATCAATTTCCTCAAAATTTTTATACAGCTCAACGAGCGAAAATAATAAGTAGAGAATGAGAAACATTCTCCGACCTATTCTATAACATTCTCATCATAATTTTCCTATTCTTACCTGTTATTTTGGAGGAAATTATGCATTGCATAGCCAACAAAATGCTGTCTTGTTTGAACACCAGAAGAATGGCGCGGAAATGTTTTCTCCGAATTGAAAACTTTATATTCGAATTCTTCATATGGCGGTAAATCCATTTTCAATATTTCCCAACCTCCACGATTTACTTTCAGCTTTAATTTTGTTCGATGGATCAGAAAACAACACTAATCATCAAAATGGTTCATGTGATACTATAGCTGACAGGAAAAGGAATTCATTTATCAGAGTTTCAGTCGATAACATATTTGTTTTCCTTTTGCGCCTCCTACAATGACAGAACAAATTTTTTTCATTATTTGTTCGAGTCAATTGAAAGCAGTGCTCCCTTCATTTGAAATTTTTAATGATTAAAAGGTAGTTATATCAATCATTATAATATTCTGATGAATTCGCAAGTTACCTATCCATTGTTCTTAGTGTGAAACATTAATAATGACATTATACCTATTATAATTATAGAATTCATAATTTTAACATGTTTAGGTTAACCTAGTTTGGGTCATATTATGAATTGAAATTTGGTATCCAGGTATCCTGTATGAAAAATTACCTTCTCAAACGTGAAAAAAATGCCATTTTTTCTCGTTGAAGAAATAAAGAGCTAATCTGAGATAGCTCTGGAAGTATCGATGTTAAAATAAGATCTACAGGGTGTTTCAAAAAAGGTGATCCCGTCTCTAGGATAGGTAAAAAACTGAGAAATATTTGGGGTTTGATTAAAATTTTCGTAACGTCATTCCTATCCAAAGGGAGTTGAAGAAAACAAATGAAATATTACATGAAAGCAAAGCCATCAATCCCAATTTTTTAACATGTACCTATCCGTTTTATCGATTATGTCTTATTTACGCGACAAAAATTTTTTCATTCGCATAATGCTTACCTATACAGGGTCTTTCACGAGGAACCTCACCCATATTTATACGGGAAACTACTGAACGTATTTTCATGAAATTCAGCACTCATAAGTATTTCACGATGCTGCTGAAATCTAAAATATTTTCAAGGCATGAGCACCTTCGGTTTTTCCGGAAATGACGTCAACTTCCGTTTTTCAAATTAGAACACCATTTTTTTATTGCAGAAATAGATTCCTTAGAAAATTTCAAGTTATTTTGATGTAATATTTTTCAGTTTTGGTTGGAAAATTCTCTCTGAGCGGGTAAATTCGAAAAAAAAATCGAAAATAGAGCTCCGCTGAAACAAGAATAACTTCGAGGTTTTTGGATGGAAAATTTTGATTTTTGGGATTTTTCAAGATGTAAGATTGATGTATCCACTTTAAAAATCGAAATCGCGATTCATGATACAGGGGGTGAAAAAATCGCTTTCAAAGTTAGGGATGACAAAATCGTGAAAAATCAATTTTTTCAAATTAGAACCCCATTTTTTTATGGCAGATATTGAATCTACGTTAAAAAATAATGTGAGTGTATGCATCACACCCTTGCCCTAAAATGGATATTTTCTGAGTTAATATCCACTTTAGGGCAAGGGTGTGATGCATACACTCACATTATTTTTTAACGTAGATTCAATATCTGCCATAAAAAAATGGGGTTCTAATTTGAAAAAATTGATTTTTCACGATTTTCTCATCCCTAACTTTGAAAGCGATTTTTTCACCCCCTGTATCATGAATCGCGATTCCGATTTTTAAAGTGGATACATCAATCTTACATCTTGAAAAATCCCAAAAATGAAAATTTTCCATCCAAAAACCTCGAAGTTATTCTTGTTTCAGCGGAGCTCTATTTTCGATTTTTTTTTTCGAATTTTCCCGCTCAGAGAGAATTTTCCAACCAAAACTGAAAAATGTTACATCAAAATAACTTGAAATTTTCTAAGGAATCTATTTCTGCAATAAAAAAAATGGTGTTCTAATTTGAAAAACGGAAGTTGACGTCATTTCCGGAAAAACCGGAGGTGCTCATGCCTTGAAAATATTTTAGATTTCATCAGCATCGTGAAATACTTATAAGTGCTGAATTTCATGAAAATACGTTCAGTAGTTTCCCGTATAAATATGGGTGAGGTTCCTCGTGAAAGACCCTGTATACTTATCATTCATAATAATAAATAACACCTTATCAATACTTTATATTAGCAACGGTTATTACTTCATAATTTTCAAATCGAAATATTTCGAAAACGGCACACAGTATCGAGTTTTACCATGATTCCTTTTATGGTGTAAAATAGAATGACGATTAATTTGAAATTTTGATCAATAAATCTAACGTTAAAAGTTATGGTACGTATGAATGTTGGGCCCTCTTTGAGAGTCAGATATAAAAACGAATTCATAGGATGTATCCAGTTTCCAAAACATTTTCGTTCAAAATTTCATTACAATGTTACCAGATGTTTCCCCAAAATCGAAAAAATGTGTATTACTTTTATTTTCCTCAACACTTTTTACCAAGCAATTATTTTTCAGTTTTCTACCTACCCTAGATACGGGGTCACTTTTTTGAAACACCAAATTCAATTCCATAAATCCATGTTTAAACCAAACGCAACGCAATTCAAAAATATACAGGGAGTTCCAAGGGTGTCCCTAATCTTTGAGCTAGGGAAGGGGGCAAAAAAATCAGAATAGAAATAGTGAACTGATTTTCGTATATTATGCTATTATTTAATGGGTTTTTAAGGGATACATGTTCCAAAATTGGAGGTACAAACGGAAAGGGGAGTTGCCTTGCATAATGTCAAGGAAAAATTTCCCATAAGTGAGAGACCGCGAACGTTTCGTTTTCGAGATAATCATGAAGACAGGTGCGTTGGACGGGGTGGACATCAGTCATGGCCCGCCAGATCCCCAGACTTGAATGGTTTGGATTTCTTTTTATACTAACTGGATTTTTATCGCAGTTTTGATTCTTCTGAGGATTTCGAGAGAATCGTTCAAAATTTTTTTCTCGAAATCGATAGCAGATACGACAAAACTACAAGAAAACATAAAGTTTAGTATAACAACAAAGCTTCTTCCTACAATTTTTCAAACTAAGAGTTGCTCATCGAAAAAAGTTCTGGAGGAAAATAGGGTGCAGTGTTCCAGAAAAAAATTTCACCCTGTACAGGGTGGCCAGATTTCGATTATTTAGTTCTACAACTCCTAAACTTTAAGAGATAGAGAAAAAGTAATATACATGTCATGTTCTCTTTTTTCGAGAAACCGAAATTGCTGAAAACCCCAAGTTGCTACAGCGTCTAGTTTCCGAGCTGCAGGGCGATTTTGGTATTTGGCCAATTATTATAATTGACTATAACTTCCGTATTACAGGATTTACGCTCTCGAAATTAACACACCTTGAGGGCACTTTTTTTACTGCTTTTCAGCGGTGCTATTGGATTTTTTGTATCTGCTCAAATTTCGGAGCTATAACAAAAATTGGGAAATGATATTTCCGAATAGATCTTTCTTCAAAGATTTCAAAAATATATATCATGTTATACTTCCGAGTTCACTAGGTATATATCGAAAATTTCGAAAAAACACTTCTCGTTCAACAAAATCCATGCAGGCTCTGATTCACTCCCTTCAAAACTGGGGCGGTCATGAAAATTCATGTCTTTTTATTACAAGCTTTTATTTAGTTTCACCTGTCCCGGTGTCTGTCTGTAATCAAATCTTGCAAGTTGAATATGACACACTTCTAATCGTCCGATTGATTTGAAATTTGGCAGGTGTACATAGTTCTGGTGACAATGCATCATGAAATATTTAAAAAAAAAAAAACAAAATGGCGGCTCCAAAATGGCGGATGAGTTTTGTAATTATCATCCGATTTCATTCAAAATTAGTATCTGGGGGTTTTTGGGTTCGACAATGATGATTCTTCTGTCAAAATTGAAAAATTCAAGATGGCGGCTACAATATGGCGGACGAGTTTTGTAATTATGATCCGATTCTATTCAAAGTTGGTATCTGGGGGTTTTCTGGGTCGGAAATTACGATTCTTCAAAATTGAGGAATTCAAGATGGCGGCTTCAGAATGGCGGATGAGTGTTGTTATCATAAAAGCTTGTGTTAAAAAATGATTTTTTTTTTAATATAGCTTGTTTATTTTCACTTGTCAAATTCAATTCAGTTTTATCATTGTTGTATCGTCTGGCGCTTCTAAAATTCTTATTAGGTCATAGAATTCGATATCTCACATTTATTGTAAGCTGCCAAATTGATTCAGGAAATATAAGCTTTATTATTACTCAGACCAATAGAGGGGCTTCGCGAAACTTGTTGTTTCTAGTATGATTTCTCTGCTGAATTGAAAAATGAAAAGCGTTTGAATACTTATGTAACCCGTTGATAGCAATAATTAATGCTCCTTCAAGAAAAAATATAGATTTATTTGAAAAAAAGTATATTCAAAACAAATGTTCAAATCGTTGTCCATTGGAGCGAGCCATTAGAGGAAATACATAAATTGTATGATGTGATATAAATAAGAACTTTAGAAGCGCCAGACGATACAATGATGAAACTGAATTGAATTTGACAAGTGAAAATAAATAAGACATAAAATTCTATGACCGTCCCAGTTTTGAAGGATCTGAATCGAAGCCTGCTTGGATTTTGTTGAACGAGAAGTGTTTTTTCGAAATTTTCGATATATAGTGAACTCGGAAGTATAACATATATTTTTGTTATCGTTGAAGAAAGATCTATTCGGAAATATCATTTCCCATTATGGTTTTCATTTGAAAAAAAAATTTTTTTCGTTATAGCTCCGAAATTGGAGCAGATACCAAAAATCCAATAGCACCGCTGAAAAGCAGTAAAAAAAATGCCCTGAAGATGTGTTAATTTCGAGAGCGTAGATCCTGTAACACGGAAGTTATAGTCAATTTCAATTTTAATAATTGGCCAAATACCAAAATCACCCTGTAGCTCGGAAACTAGACGCCCGCGCCGTAGCAACTTCGGGTTTTCAGCAATTTCGGTTTCTCGAAAAAAAAAAAAAACATGACATGTATATTACTTTTTCTCTATCTCTTATAGTCTAGGAGTTGTAGTAGGCACTAATTCATCGAAATCTGGCCACCCTGTACATAAGCAATCGGAATTGGAATTTCAGATATACCTATTGTGTTTATTCTAAATTTGAATATCTATACCTACCAAAATTTCAGTTATGAAATGCCGATATTATAAGAAAAAACATAATCGAGTTGGATTATTTTGAAACAAGCTAAACCGGAATCTCAGAAGACTTTGCAACTTCATGTTCGAACTATCTCACCACTACGATATACAAATAAAACGTGCTAAGAACAATTTTTCAAGACGAACAATTTGATAAACAACCGATCTCATTAAAAACAAAATAGCTTTAGCCGTCATGGTACAAATATCAAAATCAAAGTAATGAAGCTTCAGTAGAGCTAAATACTATCCAATAGTCGATCAATATAATGTGAACTTACAAATCAAGAAAGGGATTTTGATTGTTTTCACCATTTTGTTTCATGATGAATCCGCTTCAAACTCAATATTTTCGTATAGCACTTTGTTTGGTGGTCAAATTCACATAGGCACCGATACCGATCTACAGATCTACCATTTACTGGGAGAGACTTATCGGAGATTCTGAGTATCAGATTTCTGCATAGTAAGTACAACGATTTCTGATTCATAACGTGTCTTATCAAATGTAGCGATGTAGTCAAAGCATCGAATCTAACAATGGATTTATCGAATGTTTAACTTGAGGTGATATTTTCAATTGGAATTCCTTTCTCGAAAAGAATAGATAAGGCTATCAGTTGAAGACATCACGTGATCATTATTAGTTTCATTATTTTCACAATTTGTAATGAATTAAAAAATTCCACCCACTCAATTCGTTTTCTGGTCATTTTAACATTTTTTATACTATAAGGTTTCTGAAAAATTCGGTCAGTAGCTTCCGTTACTCAATTGGTTTCGCAATCGTGATTGAGGAGAAAAACAGTTGGTACGAGAAGAATCCTAATTAGGTCTGAGTTTTCCCAATTGAACCAAACCGACAGGTAAACTCTATAACTTCGCAAACTCAATCAAAATCGATGCAATTATCTGAACCAACGATAGCGCAGTAGATTATGGAAGCTGAATAGCCTGGTCTGCTATGTGCTTTGTACAAAAATATCTAGATTTCGAACATCTAAGGTAGGTATACTCCATTCATAATTATAAAATCACAACTCTGGCCTTGGAAATTTGACACATTCACAGAAATATAATAATATATAATATTTCTGTGGACACATTCCACTCGGTATCGAAGTTATGACGTTTTTCAAAATATTTTTATGTTCCAAGTCAACACTATGTTGCCCTTTCTACCTTCTTAGCGTATTTCTCAGAATGTGAATGAATTGGAAAATATGTGATGGACGAAAATAATTAACGTTTATATGAATTGATAGAAAGGATTCCTTTTCTAGTTATTTGCATGAAAAGTACAAGAGATCACTGTTGAAATATATAATTTTTCGCCATGAAAGAAAATTGCATTGCTTTCACATAATTTTCATATTATGCATGCTTGTGAAGATTTGATGTTTATTATCCTCTTGAACTGAAAGTTCAAGACTTGACGACATCAATTGTTGATTCTAATCAAGAATTAAAAAAAAATCAACCCAAAGATATAAGATGAATTGATGGGTAATTACAACAATCAAGAATAATGGAACATCATATCCCTCTACTGGAATCCGAATATGTGATATGATTGTGAGGGTGCATAACATTTCTATTTATAATATTTCTTTATTTCAAATAAATAACAGTTTTATTCATTCATCACAAAGAAAATAAACATAATAACTAAATTAACGAATTTGTTTACAGAGAAACTAATAATTTCAATGCAATAGTAACTGAGTTTTGGTTTTAAATTAATAAGCCTGAAAGCTTTATAGATATACATTTCATTCGCCCAGATTGCTCTAAATTTTTAGAGGCATAGACAAATCAAGTCAAGATGTTAGTAAGACGAGGCAAGTGCAAATAAGATACATTGATAATCTTATGGAGTGAGTAACGTTTATTTTCGTCCAGAGTAGCAATAAAAGCAGTTTACAAATAACGTTCACAACCGCCTCAAGAATTCTGAAATCTTTCCAATAATTTACGACAACATCCCTTATCTCTATTCAAATTTCAAGGCTTGTTTAACCCACACCCCCAAGCGACGACAAGACAATAGGATCAAAAACAGCCATGACAAATTTTTGGTAAGCCGTAGGTATACGTTTTTGAAGAAGATTATTTCCTCAATTATTTTTCTGTAGCATGAAGCCATCCACGATTAGTAGGTACCAATATCATCCTAGGAATACGAAGATGAAGGAAAATCAAATTCCAATTCTGAATTTTTACGTTTCACAAAAGTCTGACGTTAAGAATTAATTAATATTTGTATGATCGATTATCTCTAGAAATGAACAAGTATGAAAACAAAGTTCGAAATCTTTAAAAAAAGAATATACCGATGGAAAACTAATAAATATTGAAAGTTATCCTTTTTGGAGGAGAAGTTATTATTGTTTTTCGATTATGTCTGGGATTATTATAATCTTCTAAAATCTCACCAAATGAAATTAGAAGCAGTCAGGTTTTCTATTACATTAGGCTCATTAGAGATCTCTGCTTGAAATTCTGAATATTTTTTTGTCATCATAACACTCCAAAAGTCGGTTGTTTTGGAAATAAATATTCGCATAATATAGAAGTTTTAAAGGTGTCCCATCCATTGAATTCCCACAAAAGATATTGTACTCCATCCCCTAATTCTATGGTATATATAAGAAATGAATTATGTCAATATTTAATTGTATTAGTTATCAAATTTTGCTTCGAATACCTATACTCCATAACATCTACATTCAAAAATCTCATGTTTCGTAAGATAAGTTTTGTACCATTTCATATTTCAACATTGTTTTTTGTAGCCTCTCCTGAAGAAGAGATAAATAAATCTTGAAAGCTCGAGACGTAAGGAAAAAAGAGTACACTTACTAAATAGACTGATATCCCAAATAAATTTCAACCTATTCATAATCCAGTCAACTACCTCATTCCTAGAAATTTGAGAAGTTAACAATAATTTAATAATTTTGTGATTTCTTCCTGCGCTTTTATAGTTTCATCGATGATAATAGCAATTTATTCATAGGGCTATGATGGTATGGAAAATAATAAGAGACCATGGGAGTTTTGCATTGAACGAAATGGAAACAAAATTGAAAATTAAAAAAAAAGTTTATGTTGCTTTAGGGCGAGGAGAATAGGAATATAATGAGAAAGATGAACATTAGCATGTCAATGATTAAACATAGGGAATAAGGATAAGCACAGAAGATTAACTGTCAAGCAGCGATTGGTCAGTTCTTATTTTATTCGAAATCATCTGTATGAACCAATTTATTTTGCTCTTATTCTATTCTAGTTCCTATCTTATTCGCTATATGTATAAACCATCCTTTAGTTCCCAATATTAATTTCTCGCCCACTCGATGAGAAATATTACAATTTATTTCATTTTTGGCAGACAATATTAAAAAACTACAAAGTACTGACTAGTTCAATATATGTTCTTCACTATTCAAATTACAATTTTAATGAACTAGTTGATCTTTCTACATTTTTTTTTCTAGAGAATACTCACCAAAAATGGGACTAGAAGACTAGATCTAACACTTCGGAGAAGAGGTCGAATTTTTACGATGCCGATGGCCGAGTGGCAGTGTTCAACTGAATCTATTTAGGGTTTGTCACCCGTAAATATTCGCACAGTCTTAGGAATATTCCCTTTCCAGTCGACAATAAAATAATAAAGGGTTTTGTTTCCTCCTTCTCGAAATCGTAAAATCCACCAGGGCAGGTAAATTTAGTGCTTTGCGCAGGTACTCATGATATTTTTGACGCAATAAATACATAACTCTAGCTCAGAAAAATAGCGAATAACAGGAAACATGGATCGTTCATCCACTTTGTAGGTAGATTCGCATTTGGTTAAAACCAAATGGAAACTTTTTGACAGCTGTCAAAGAAATCATATATGATACCGGATCCGTTGTTACAGAAATGTTAAGACTCTCTTTTACATAATTCGCTAGAATTTTGTATGCATCTGGTTGAGCGCTCTTTTGCCCATCTATGAACTCAACTGCGGCTTCGAGATCCGTTTCTATGTACATTCACTTTTATAAAGTATCCCGGTTGGCCATGAAATTCTGACACATTTCAACGTGAATATTTTGAAAATGTCAGGTTATAGTCATTTTCCTGTCAGATACATACGCAATACGTCGTTTCTACATAGAGATCGTAGTGATGACGTATTTATCAAAATGTTTTAATGAATTTGAGAGAATATTAGGCGAATTCAATAATTCCAAAGACCTGGCGAATGTTGAAGAAACTTTTTTCTCTGTCAATACTGGAAATATTTCACGTTTATGAACATGGTTGGAAGATTCAGTTATGCTATTTTTTTTTACGGAAATCAAGAATCGAGTGTTGAAATTTAACTGAAAAAATGTACGTTACTTTTTGTGAAAGTTCGGAATTCGAAAAAAGAATAACGGTCTTCGAATAACCCGACCGAAAAACTTCTAAACGAACAAAACAGACGGATCTATGGAATTCCCCACTTTTCAAAATTCTGAAGAAATAAGCCTACAGAAGACATTTAAATAGTTAAATACCTTTTGCACGAATTGAAATACGTCAGTATGAAAATGTAATAGTACTATACGAATCCTGTGTCACACTCAAACCTCAAAACTCCATTTACAAAGTTATAAAGTAGGAAATAGCATTGGCAACATCTTTCAGAATTATTTGACTTTCACAAGTACCAACCTGCGTTAGTTTTAAGTGAAAGAACTTATAAACCTTAATCATGGCCAATCGGTATACTTTATAAAAGTGAATGGAGTAAAGGTATTTTGAATTTTACCACGGATTCGTCATCAGTGAGTGGAACCTTCCAATTTGAGACCAATCCCGGCCCAAAATTTGAAATAAACTGCTCCACAAGTGTTAGGGATATCGTATTTAATCATTTTTAAAAGTATGTAATCTTCGAGAAAATCGCTGTAAAATTATTTAAAACTCAATAACAACTTGAATCGATCCAATAAAATTCAGTATGAGACATTTCGTCAATCTGGTCGCCTTTTTTCTGAAGTTTGGTTCTTTGCATATGTTTCATGAATGTTCTTATTTTGAAATGAAGTAAGTTTATCAACGGCTTCGATTTGAAACGAGTTTTCTGAAAATGCCAAGACGTAAATTAACAAACGCTGAGGCTAATAGGGCTATTGGAATGCTACAGGGTGGCCTAACTCAGGTTGTTGTAGCGGAAAGGCTCCAAGTCAGCCAAAGTGTGATATCTCGACTTTGGAATAGGTTCAGGGAGACCAAGGCTTGGTGGGCGACGAAAAACAACACTTGCTCAGGTTCGTTTCATCACCGTTTCGGCAAGAAGAAACCCTACATCTATGTGTAGAATGCTACGGAATACTCTTCAAAATGCAGATGGGGTCCAAGTTTCCATCGAAACCATCAGACGACGTTTGAGAGAGGTGAATCTAGGTTCTAGACGTCCATTAAGAGGAGTTCCATTAACACGTGACCATAAGCGTCAAAGACTGGAATGGACAAGGCAACATATCAATTGGAACGATCAATGGCGTAGTGTCATTTTCACTGATGAATCCAGATATGGACGATTTTCAGATTCTCGAAGAATAAGGGTATGGACAATCCCACGCAAACCCCGTAATCGTCGCTATGTCCAAGAAGTCCATCCATTCCGAGGGGGTAGTGTTATGGTATGGGCCGGGATATGTTTCAACGGGCGCACAGATCTACACATTTGTCCTGGGAATATGACCGCCTTACACTATAGGGAGCATGTCATTGACAATGTTGTGCCAAGTTTTCACGCTGCTATTGGTGAAACTTTTCAATTTCTAGACGATAACGCTAGACCGCACCGTGCAGCCATAGTTAAGAATGCGCGCGAGGAGCTTGGTATTCCACATTTACCAAAACCTCCGCACTCAACAGATTTGAATTGCATAGAACATGCATGGGATATGCTTCAAAGAAGATTAGATAATCATCAACCTAGTATGCACAGTAGATGTCAAGCTGCTATTGATGCCCGTGGAGGCCATACATTGTATTGATAGTCTTAAAATGCTTGAATTCTCCGGGAATAAAATTTCGTTATTTTACTGGATTTTTCTTAACCACCCTGTATACGCTGCAGACCTACAGGCTAAAATAAATTTGCAACTTGAAATCATATATGAATTTTCATCACAAAAATCTTATTTTAACTATATTTTTTTGCAATTTAAGTCAATATCCCTATTCCCTAACTCGTGTGGAGTGAGCAGAAATAGGAAAAGCGCATTTTGCAGCTTTCTTATACGGATACGGTTTTTTCGAAATGTTAAATTGCGCAATTCAACATTTCGAGAAGACTGTATCCAGCGGAAAAACTAAATACGACCCTTTAAAGAATAAAACCAACAAAACTTTCTGCTTAAAGTATTCATTTCAATTCCTCTAAACGCTTAGGCCGTAAGATCCTAAAAGGGCATTTTCAATACTATGATCTTCTAGAATCTAGATAATTCCGTGCATATCTCCGCCTTTATATCGGTCAGTATATCGTCAATGGTGGCTTTAATGTTCCTGGGTTGTCGGCAAAAATCAGTGAATTATCATACAGCCCGATAAAAAGAGTCGTTAAATCGCACCAACGAAGCGGCTATGCAACAGGACGACCTCTGGAAAAAAATTGTCGCAATGAACCGATAGTAAGTGCCGAATGGCATGATGCTCCATCCAGTTGGAACCGAATGTCGTCGATGTTAAGCCGACCGAATATTGAAAACAAGAACAAGTCAGCATGTTGAGAACGACATTTCATCGACACTACATTAAACGATTCAGGACTAAATGGCCAACCTTACTGAACACAATTTGAATATTTTCAGCAGTCAAACCATATTTCGAGCGTTCGAATGAATTCATGATTTGGTATTCTACAGAGGTGAAGTTTTGTATACTAAAGTTGTGCGCAATAAAATGTGACAGCACACTAGACCACGAGTACATTCGAACACTCGTTATATCCCCGATATTTCTCATGCGGAGAACGACTTATTTTCATATGTCAAAAATTGATCTATCAATGATTTAACCTCAATTTTTAAAGCCGGTTGAAATATTGCATCTTCTCCATTAACTGAAAAAATTATTAACTTACAAAATATAGTGCACTATGTAACAAAATACCACGTACTGGAACCATACTATAGGTCCCAACATTCCCATGGTACATGTCAATGAAAGGACACCATAAGAGCAAATATCGGTATTTTTAGACCGGAGAAAGCAATGGGGACCTTCTAATTGCTACGATGTGCATTTGATATTATACATACAATGCACCGGTACGAAACACGACTGTTCTGCTGGTGAAAAACTCGGTCTCGTTGTTGTGCAATGAATGCTTCAATTAAATGGATCTATTGTACGATATTGGTGGAGTATCTTCGTATCAGCTATGCTAATGAAGCTGTAATTTGTTAGAAATATCACTTTTTTTCAATGATGACTTATATTTTGCTACTTTATATCGTGTTTGGGTGAGCTTTGAGCTGAAAGCAATGACAATTTATTGTTCAAGAATAGGTAGCGTTTTTCTACAGAAGTAGGATTTTAACACTCACCTATATGGTATTCGATATTGATTCCTATCCATCATGATTGTTATGAGAATTGAAATTCAACAATTCACCTCAGAGCTATCGACAGAATGAGAGTCTTTACTGTATTCGGATTCTCGAAAATTTAACAACCTATCTATAATATTATCTGACAGGAAGTGCAAATATTTAACTTTTCATTCAAGGCATGACGTTCTACTTCTTAGCATGGAGATAGAATGCGTTTGAGATTATCCATGTTCATCAGTATTCTTTCATTCTTAACGCGAATTTCTGTGATAAAAAGGAAGGTCATCCGAATTTCTGACCTCAACCGTTCGATTGGTTGCGGTTCCTAGAATGCATAATGAGATAGGTGATACGTCAATTAGTTGAACGATGATTGTATTCATATTGGAATTAAATCATGACATGTAAGTAGAAACAGAAAGCAGAGTCTAAGCTTTAGTAAATCTGATAAGAATTTTCACTCCTTCATTTTCAATAATGATTGAAATTGTTGCAATGAAATTTATTCTTTACAGATTAAAATGTCAAATTACAAGCTTCGAAGCTTGTAGTTTCAGAGGGGTCTCCTCAGGAGACCTAGGAGTAATCAGGATAAACAATATCATATCAGTGGCGGCTTGTCCTATGAGACAGATGTAATATTATAATATTTTGTTTTGTTTGTATTTTTCAATTTGATTACAACAAAGTATGGCACTGGTACATGCCGATATCAAAAGTTGAAATAAGCGGAATAATATCAAAATAAGACGTTTTCACGAGGGAGTCAGGGAGATCTGTTCTTTTATCAGGAAACTATTGCTTTTACTGACACAACACAGGAGTTAAAAGGATTTGCAATGAGTCGTTCATTTCAACACATATTTTCAAATTGAGAAATTTTGACGCATGTTCGTCTGCACCGTGAATCTACCAAATTCGAACATTTTTAATCTACAGGTGTCCCAGAAGTCGCGCACCCCATTGAGGGAATCGAAAGTAAAAAATATTCTAAGCCCAAAAATCCATGTTTGAAATTTTTTGATAACGTAGTTAATTAGTAATTAATTAATGAAAGTGACCAATCAGGATCGCCCTACAGAAGAATAAGTAGGCAGTGGGGACGCGAGAGTGAGACGCCAGTCTCGGTTTACTGCGTGAAAAGCCGGCAGCAGCTCTGACGTCTGATACCTTAAGCCAAAAAATTTATCTAGATTGAAAACAGCAGTTGTTATAAGAATTCTGATGAACCCTTTTAAAACACTAAAAATATCCTAAAAATAGGCAACGCCGTAATGAATTTAAAAAAAGAGGCATAAGTGTAAAGCTCTTGATGTCCTCGAGAGAATTAAGCCATGAAATACAGAGTGTTCGATTTAAAAAAACTACAAAAATACGTAACTTTTTTTGACGCACCCTGTATTTGTAAAATTATTTTTAGCTTGTAGATTTTTGTGAACCTTACAATCATATCTCTAAGTTTTTTCGACGTGTAGTTTAGGCACTATTTTAGCCGTACCTAAGCCTTGCCGAGGCTCCCTGTATAATTTTTGGAGTACCTGTATATATTTCATTTTGAAAAGGGATCACCTCAAGACGAAACTAAACACAAAAAAAACTGATAGATATTTCGATACCGCAAATAAAAATTTAGATCTGCTAATTGTTTTTGAGGTCAATAATCAATAGATTCAAAGGAACATCTTCAAATGCAATCATTGCTGATTTACCTGAAGGTGTTTCCACTTCGTTCAGGAACTGGGTGCATTTTTTTTATTTTCTGGAATCCGGATTTCTCAGACAATATTTTCTCAAGTTAGACAGTTTCTGCGTTAAGTCAACTCCAGTCATTAGGTACCTGAGTTGATAGATGCATCTATACCTGTTGCTAGAGGTTTTGACGTTAATCCTTGGTTGTCAACAGTCGTCAATAGAAAGTCCCTCTGCATAATTTTCGTTGAATTAGAAAAGGACAGATATTTATAATTTTGAAATTTTTATTGCTGCATATTGACTCTGCATTTTTGAACAACAGTAATAAACCGATGGCATGGCAGGTAGAAACGATGTTAAATAACTGTCATTCCTACAGTGGTGGTGACAACTTATTGTTATGTTCAATGAACAGACCACTATTCGATTTGTATGAAAGTGTGAAACACGAAACACACTGTATATTTGAGAAATGCTAGGGGATAGTTTCTAACTTTCAAATGAATACTCGTAAGGATTGAATGTTGTTGCTTTCATGTATGTTTACATGTATGAATCAGCTCTTTATTGTTGAAATTATGAGTTGGAGTTTTGAAAACGTTGAATAAATAACGTCACAATAATGGCATGTTGAAAATTATAACTTGGAAATTTGAACGCCCATGCAGTCTTTACTTTATGTTTACAAAAAAAAAGGCTCGTTAACTTATCGGTTTTCTCAAGGCTTAAGGAATGCTGTTTCTGTCAACAATAAATAATAATATAACGTATTGATCTCATTCCTTCTGCCATCGTTGTGAAATTATTTAGCCCTTGTGCAAGTGGAACAAGCGCTTTGAAATAATTGTAAAATATCTTTTTCACGAAATAATATAACAGATTACTTTTGCGTATTTTGCATTGATGGAAGGTTAGGGCAGAGACAACCTGGTTAGGGTAGGTATCTTTTGACGGGAATTCAAATGAATTCGTATTGAGTGCTGCAGCAATCTATTGAGTTGAAAATTAAGGTATACCAAAGAGAAGTAAACAAGACTAACGCTAATTAGAATTAATAGGAATATAGTCTTTGAGAATAGTATCATGGTTAGTAACACTGATGTAGAATATTCTAGGTCAATGGTTAGTAACAAGTTGCAAGTTGCTATAGAAAAAATATGAGGAAACAATGAAACAAATAACATTAATTACCTATTATGTTTGGTGGCTTTTGGATGTCTGTCTTTTTCATAGTTATCGTTGATTCTAGATTTCTTATTCTTTTGAGCTTTATTAGCCACCCACAGAACTCCTAAGCCTGTGAAGCCTCCTTTGGACCCCTTTCCTGATTTAGACGCCAGGTTTGCAGTTTATCAATTCCCTTTCACACTCAACACAAATGAACACTTGAACATAAATGGACGTGACTTCGAAGACAAAAGACAGCTTACAAACATAAATGAACGAAATACATCAACGATACGACATTCCTGATCTTTATTATTTTCTAATTACGAGACGAAACTGGTTATTACGCAAAATAGTAGTCAATTTCCTTTCTAGTCGAATTCTTCTTTTAAATGATATTTTATGAAGGTTGTGATCAAAGATGATAAGTGAAAATATTCATTCAATGAAAAATACTAATTGTGAATATCGAAAGTTAAAATATAAAGAAAAATAATATAGTTATGAAGTTACATGATATTTTGACATTTGCTTAACCTCTAAATTGAAGGATTCGAACTGGCAGTGCGACCAACCTAACCTAATATAGAATGATCTAGTGAATTTTCATATTGAACCAAATTTCGATGACTGAACACATGGTGATTGCACTGATTAGATTTTGTTTCGACCAAATCGAGAATATCGGCAAGATTTCGTTTTTTCCACTTCAGGTGGCGCTTTTCACTAATTATGACTGATTTTTATTAGTTATTTCAAATATTCGAATTTATTCTGGTGAACATGTTGTGTCAATAGCCGATAATTTTGTCAAGCAATAATTTGGGAATATATTCTTGACATTTTAATTCATATCAGGAAAAGTATAAGACTTTCACCATATAAAAATGTCATTCTATGGTCAAGTCATTATTACTTTGGCAGATCAGCTGTTGATTAATCAATCGAATCGATCAAGGGAAAAAGGACCGTAATGACGTTGTATGACATAATAAGTGAAGAGCGCCACCTGAAGTGAAAAAAACGAAATCTTGCCGATATTCTCAATTTGGTTGAACGTCATTCCATTCAAAATTTGACGAGTGCTTACACCAGTATTATAGGCATCTTAAACCAAATCAACTAAGATGCCTAGAATACTGGTGTAAGCACTCGTCAAATTTTGAATGGAATGACGTTCAACCAAATTGAGAATATCGGCAAGATTTCGTTTTTTCTACTTCAGGTGGCGCTCTTCACTAATTATGTCTACAGTGACTTTATACAAGACAGTGGCGACACGCTCATGTCTCAATTTCTATTGGTAGTTGGATTTTACGTGGTGAATTCCGCCATTAAGAGGCTAATTGTGTTTGGAAGCACAGAACAGAACAGAAGAATTAGTGTTCTGTGCACAGAACTATAGAAATTATAACTTTTTAGGTTAGTATCATAGAGAAAATGAGAATTGTCTATGGTTAGTATCAAAGATGTACTCTATAATCTTTGAATTTTAACTTCCAATAATCTGACATTAGCCTCTTAATGGCGGATTTCAGCTCCTTGTCGTCACTGTCTTGTATAAAGTCACTGTAATTATGTCATACAACGTCATTACGGTCCTTTTTCACTTGATCGATTTGATTTGATTGATTAATCAACAGCTGATCTGATAATGTCAATTATGACATGACCACAGAATGACATTTTCATATGGTGAAAGTCTTATACTTTTCCTGATATGAATTAAAATGTCAAGAATATATTCCCAAATTATTGCTTGACAAAATTATCGGCTATTGACACAACATGTTCACCAGAATAAATTCGAATATTTGAAATAACTAATAAAAATCTGTCATAAATTGTGAATAGCGCCACCTGAAGTGGAAAAAACGATATTCTCAATTTGATCGAAACAAAATCTAATCAGTGCAATCACCATGTGTTCAGTCATCGAAAAATCAACTAACTGATTCATATCTGTGTTCATATCGAACAAACGATTTCATTAAATTATTTTCAAAAATCGAAATGAGGATGAGATTATGTTAAGAAATGTCCACGTCCACACCAACAGAAGGCACATTAGCATTGGAATGAATACTCAATAACAGCGATTCAAGAATCACGATAAAAATGTGTTAAGTTACGTACTTCGCACATCTTTTTTAGTGATTTTGATTCGAATATTGATAAGCAATTAACTGAATCAACTATTTTTTATTTGAGATTAATTGCTTTGAAGCCACTGGCTGTGATAAGGTCCCCACCGGAAAGCCTCTACCCTTCGAGGTCTGATGCTCAAAAGCTCAAATGCCCCAGAAGGAAAAGGTTACATAGATCAGTATCATAGTGGGTCCCCTATTTCCCTATTTGTTAATCTCCACTAATAAATGGAGTCTCTGGACACTGGATGTCAGCTGATTGAACTTTGCCATACGATGAAGAATGCAGAAATCCTTTATCATCAATAAAATGTTCGAATTTCCATCATCAACTACGGGCGAGTTGATTTGAATTTGGTCGAGTTGACAATGGTCCTCATTGGTTTTATTCTCCATGAAGAAAACATAGGCGCATCCACCATATTTGAAATAATGATAATTTACAAAATTGTCATCAATCTCATTCTCGTATATCCGAATAATAGTATATTATTCAATGATCGGTAATGGGCGTCATAACACACGCAGATGAATTTAACAGCACGGGCCGTCAGTCGAATTGAATACTATACTTTATCGTCGACTTCTTCAGTAAAATTCGAATTAATCTGCATTTTCGAAATTGACAACAGTGGTCAGAAGCAATCTCTGTGATCGAGAATCTAATCGGTTAGAAAACGTTAAAAATTCACATTTTCGAAACATCGGCGCCCTCAGAAATTTTTCTCAGGGGGGAAAAATAAAAATAAGTAAGTAATATCATTGTTTAAACATTCTTTAAACAATGGTAATATTGAGGTTGTTGTATTGAAAAACGATAAGGCCATCAAAATCTCACGGGATTTGGACCCTACAAATTATTGAAAATGTTTGGGGTCTTATCACTTAACTGACCACATCTAGAAGGAAACCGATCACTTTTATTATATTTCTGAAATGGCATAAACATTGTTTATACATTGATATTAAATTTTATGTTAGATGGTCAGTGATAATTCCAAGTTTCTAGATTTTTTCGTTCGAGAGTTATAGTGTTTACGGTAGGACGAACGGACAGAAATGAATTTGGCAACTTGATCGTTTTTTCAATTTTTTCTCATTTCCAGCTCGAAATCCTAAAAATACAGAACGAGTTGAGGATCAACTTCAGGAGGCGAGAGCTTTTACTTATAAGTATCTATGAAAAGCAATGGTTTGGATATGGTGTGGTTCAGAATCTGATTTTCGGAATATACCTATGATCGAACAAAATTTAAGTAAATTTTTTGAAAGGTCCCACTGTGTGTAATGACCTTTTTCTAGATCGTAGTCGCTCTGTTTTCAATTCAGATTGCTAATCTAGAAACGCAAAAGAACAGTATGCTTGTTATTCGATATGTTATTGCTTCAGCATTAGTTTTGCTGAATTGAATGAATGAACTGGTTGTCATATCTCTCTGATACGAAATTATCCAATTCGACTAACATAAGACCATTATTTCATATCGTAGTTCCTATCATATAACTTCCTGTAGGTGCATAATATTATAATAAAATAATCATAATGGTGCTGAATTCGTACTGATTGAATGTGACTGAGATTTTGTTCGCCTCCTGCAATTCTCTGATGAAGTTTCAAAACACTATCATGGTTTCATTCTTTATTTCTGATAATAATTCAGTTGAAATCAATAAAGACATTCAGTACACTAATAGATATCTAATATGGCCCTGACCATTACGTTGAACTACTGCCGTATTTCCCAGAAAAATTGATTTAAACAAATGCTGTTTTTTTTGCAGATAGATTGATCCTTTGTGAATAAAAAAAAAACCTATCTTTAACCATCAGAGTCGAACAGTTTAGATTTTCCGATTTTTTTCGCGAAGGTCCAAAATTTTCGCCAATTTTCCACTCAAGGTCAAATATTTCCCGAACCAAAAATTTCTCGGAAAAACAAATTAGCAATCTAAGACCTCGAATTAGTAAATGAAATGACCCGGGTCGATATACTACGAAGAAAAAATTGGAAAAATTTCGATCTCGACCACTCGACTCCGCCATCTTGTTCGAAATTTTTCCAAGTCCGATCGAAAATTTTTTTCTTCGGAGTATATCGACCCGATTCGGACACGTAGATTCAGGCGCTATATATCAGGGGCTATTGGGGCTCTAGCCCCTTTCCCCCCTCATTCTCATTCACCACAAAGAACTTTCAAGTAGTATAAGAAAAGCCAACTAACTGAAAACTAGTTAGTTAACTCTTGCATGCTTTAATATTTTCTCATTTGTTTCTTTTAATTTCTTGTAGTTGAACATATCTTTCTTTTACTGGATAAATGCTGAGCCCCCCCAACACACCTTTCTGGGTACGCGCCTGGCTCTGAGCGTCTGACCAAAACTCGAAAATGAAAAATGCAAAAACAACAAAACGAATTCAAGTCGCTTTCTATCATAGTATAGATTTTGACCTGTCAAATGGCATTTTTTCAAAAATCCGAAATTTCAACTCGCCATAGCTCCCGCTCCTATGATCGTATCCATTTTTGTTTGGGAATTGTTAATCAGCATTGTCCAAAGTCTCTCTAGGCATGATGAAATAGAATTCGAAAATCTCAACTTTTTTGGTGAAAAATGCCAAAGGGGTAAGACCCCCCAAAAACACCATATTAGTCATCGCCAAGTAATCACTGGCGAATCCAAAGTCGTGTTTCGATCTTGAGGATCTACTACCCACACTAGTCATGCAGAATACCTATGAAGCTGATCAGTATCGCTCAAACTTTGAGTGCTCTGAGCGTCTGAACAAAACTCGTAAATGAAAAATGCAAAAACTAAAACAATCACAATTCGGCTCAAGGAGGACCTATATGGACGTATTTGGTATCAAAATGTAGGTTTTCGAGGGCGCTCTATTCGATAGAAACAAATTCAAGTCGCTATCTATCATAGTTTAGATTTTGACCTGTCAAATGGCATTTTTTCAAAAATCCGAAATTTCAACTCGCCATAGCTCCCACTCCTATGATCGTATCCACTTTTTGTTTGGGAATTGTGAATCAGCATTGTCCAAAGTCTCTCTAGGCATAATAAAATAGAATTCGAAAATCTCAACTTTTTTGGTGAAAAATGCCAAAGGGGTAAGACCCCCCAAAAACACCATATTAGTCATCGCCAAGTAATCACTGGCGAATCCAAAGTCGTGTTTCGATCTTGAGGATCTACTACCCACACTAGTCATGCAGAATACCTATGAAGCTGATCAGTATCGCTCAAACTTTGAGTGCTCTGAGCGTCTGAACAAAACTCGTAAATGAAAAATGCAAAAACTAAAACAATCACAATTCGGCTCAAGGAGGACCTATATGAACATATTTGGTATCAAAATGTAGGTTTTCGAGGGCGCTCTATTCGATAGAAACAAATTCAAGTCGCTATCTATCATAGTTTAGATTTTGACCTGTCAAATGGCATTTTTTCAAAAATCCGAAATTTCAACTCGCCATAGCTCCCACTCCTATGATCGTATCCACTTTTTGTTTGGGAATTGTTAATCAGCATTGTCCAAAGTCTCTCTAGGCATAATAAAATAGAATTCGAAAATCTCAACTTTTTTGGTGAAAAATGCCAAAGGGGTAAGACCCCCAAAAACACCATATTAGTCATCGCCAAGTAATCACTGGCGAATCCAAAGTCGTTTTTCGATCTTGAGGATCTACTACCCACACGAGTCATGCAGAATACCTATGAAGCTGATCAGTATCGCTCAGACTTTGAGTGCTCTGAGCGTCTGAACAAAACTCGAAAATGAAAAATGCAAAAACTAAAACAATCACAATTCGGCTCAAGGAGGACCTATATGGACATATTTGGTATCAAAATGTAGGTTTTCGAGGGCGCTCTATTCGATAGAAACAAATTCAAGTCGCTATCTATCATAGATTAGATTTTGACCTGTCAAATGGCATTTTTTCAAAAATCCGAAATTTCAACTCGCCATAGCTCCCACTCCTATGATCGTATCCACTTTTTGTTTGGGAATTGTTGATCAGCATTGTCCAAAGTCTCTCTAGGCATAATAAAATAGAATTCGAAAATCTCAACTTTTTTGGTGAAAAATGCCAAAGGGGTAAGACCCCCCAAAAACACCATATTAGTCATCGCCAAGTAATCACTGGCGAATCCAAAGTCGTTTTTCGATCTTGAGGATCTACTACCCACACGAGTCATGCAGAATACCTATGAAGCTGATCAGTATCGCTCGGACTTTGAGTGCTCTGAGCGTCTGAACAAAACTCGAAAATGAAAAATGCAAAAACTAAAACAATCACAATTCGGCTCAAGGAGGACCTATATGGACATATTTGGTAGCAAAATGTAGGTTTTCGAGGGTGCTCTATTCGATAAAAACAAATTCAAGTCGCTATCTATCATAGTTAAGATTTTGACCTGTCAAATGGCATTTTTTTCAAAAATCCGAAATTTCAACTCGCCATAGCTCCCACTCCTATGATCGTATCCACTTTTTGTTTGGGAATTGTTAATCAGCATTGTCCAAAGCCTTTCTAGGCATAATAAAATAGAATTCGAAAATCTCAACTTTTTTGGTGAAAAATGCCAAAGGGGTAAGACCCCCAAAAACACCATATTTGTCATCGCCAAGTATTCACTGGCGAATCCAAAGTCGCTTTTCGATATTGAGGATCTACTACCCACACGAGTCATGCAGAATACCTATGAAGCTGATCAGTATCGCTCAAACTTTGAGTGCTCTGAGCGTCTGAACAAAACTCGAAAATGAAAAATGCAAAAACTAAAACAATCACAATTCGGCTCAAGGAGGACCTATATGGACATATTTGGTATCAAAATGTAGGTTTTCGAGGGCGCTCTATTCGATAGAAACAAATTCAAGTCGCTATCTATCATAGTTTAGATTTTGACCTTTCAAATGGCATTTTTTCAAAAATCCGAAATTTCAACTCGCTATAGCTCCCACTCCTATGATCGTATCTACTTTTTGTTCGGGAATTGTTAATCAGCATTGTCCAAAGTCTCTCTAGGCATAATAAAATAGAATTCGAAAATCTCAACTTTTTTGGTGAAAAATGCCAAAGGGGTAAGACCCCCCAAAAACACCATATTAGTCATCGCCAAGTAATCACTGGCGAATCCAAAGTCGTTTTTCGATCTTGAGGATCTACTACCCACACGTGTCATGCAGAATACCTATGAAGCTGATCAGTATCGCTCAAACTTTGAGTGCTCTGAGCAGGCGCGTATTCTGGGGGGGGGCTATTGGGGCTCTACTCTTTTCCTATAGCTCTTACTATTATTCCAACCGGCTTCAAATACAGGGTTCTGCAAGTGTGCGAAAATCTTCCATAGCTGCCGAACCAGACATCTCAGAGGTTTCTCTGGAAAGAAGACCTTCTGCATCTCAGGAAATTATTTTCTGATATACAGAGTGACACCGAAAAATGTTATTCCACAAATATATGATTTTTTTATTGAATCACCCCATATATTTTCAAAGACTTTCATTACCTCTTTCATGACGCAAAATATTAGAGACGTTTTCCCAACGGTGCAGATCTTATTGGAAGAAAACTGCAAAAAGGTCAGGGAAAAGCTGTTCAGTAAAAGTCTTCTGACGATTTCCAGAAGCGATAGTAACATGAATTTGATCTAAAAGTTTTTTAATTGAAGGGTTTGCCTTGTCTCTGTTCCTGAACGATCAACCTGTTATATACAAGGTGTCCGTTATTGAGATCCAAATATGAAAAACTTCAAATTATTATTTCTCGATTTTTTCAAATGTAACATCCTGTATTTTTTTTCACAATGATGTAGAAAATTGGATACCTTACCTTTCCTCAATTATTTTCACTCCCGCATCCAGCAGACACGAAAAATGATATCGCAACTGAAACTGAAAAATTTATCAAATAAGTAATAACATAATAACTACGGACATTCAAAAGAATGTATGTATAATTATTAACAAACTTTAAAACCTTCCCAGAATCATACTTCCTGACCATCAAGATAAAAATGATATTTTTTTCCGTACAAGCAATACATGCAGGGTGTCCCAGAAGTCGCGCACCCCATTGGGGGGATCGAAAGTGAAAAATATTCTAAGCCCAAAAATCCATGTTTAAAATTTTTCGATAACGTAGTTAATTAGTAATTGAATCATGACCAATCAGGGCTCTCAAGATTTCCCTTTTATTTCTCAAAATGGACAGATGCATTTTCCCGTCGGAGAGTGCTCAAAATTCGAATTTTCTATTTTTATTCATAATCATACAAAGAAGATCTCATACTTTAATTGTTTTCTTCAATTTTCGATTCAATATGAATTAGTATATCAGTCAATTCTTCTCTTGAGGCTTGAAGGGAGCTCTACAAGGGCGTCCCCAGCCTTTGAGCTAATTTTGCAATTGAGCTAGGGGGGGCAAAAACAAATCAGAATAGAAATAATGAACTGATTTTCGTATATTATGTTATTATTTCATGAGTTTTTAAGGGATTTTTGAGCTCTAGGGGGGACAGCTGCCCCGCTCCTGCACCCCCTGGGGACGCCCATGGAGCTCTATATTCATTCAACACCAAAAATATTCTTTGTGAGAAAGATTGCTAAGACTAAAAAGCTCAATATATCCAATATTGAAAAGGGCCAAACCATCAACCATACAAGTAACTCTTCATACTCAACTCAACAAAATCAACATTTTGGTCTAAATGTATATGGTTAATGGTTTCGCTATTTCGCGGTGAACATATGGATTAAATTGCAAAAAACTGATCCCAAAGACTTAATTTTTTTGTTGAGTTGGGTCTTGAAGAGTCAGGCTTGGCTCTACATGAGGTCTCATAACTTATAATCCTTGAATAAAGAGTCGTCAATGATAAACTGAAGTTGATGTTTTGGGCCATGCTGTTTGGTTGTTTAACATCCAGTCCATGAGAAAACTATCAGAAGTTTTTATAGATAATCTGAATCTCCATTCCCCAAATATACCAGTGTTATGGTATAAAGCCGGACTCCCACTACTCGTGTATTTGGCAAATATTTGCCACTTGCCTATATATTTGGCATGTAGTGGGAGTGGTTCACTCGGCCAATACTTGTCAATCTTGTCATTCAAATTCGAAACTTCGTCTACTTGCCAAGTACGCAAATAATTGCGTACTTGTCAAATATGCGAGTAGTGGGACTCCGCCTTCAGGCTCAAACAAGGGTTGAATGAACATGATTTTGACAGACATCTGGGCCTCTATTCTTGAAAACCAGGGAGTAGAACAGTCGAGGGAACGGTAACGTGGCCCTACTGATAATCCATAAGCCACCTCACCGTTCTCTCGACTGTTCTACTCCCTGTTTTCAAGATTAGGGGCCCTGGAATTTTGTGAAGAAATGTCAGATTGCTTAGATAATTTTTAGGATTAACGATTAATACACGTTCTTCTTAAATGGGCACGTAAATCCTCACAACTGTCATTGCAGTACGCAGTGGCGGCGCGTGGATTTTTATTTTGGGAGTACACATGTGGGAGTTCGGGCGAGGAACAAAATTTGAAAACTAACCTTCAAAACTTGCATTTCAGAGCACTTTGTGACGTTCTTTCGCCTTATCTCGGGATAATATTCAGAAAAGGGTTTAGCGCAAAAATCTGAAATTGTAAGTACAAGGAGTACGGTCTGTTAAAGTATAACGGAAAACTATAACCATTTGGAAAATGTTTGAAATGTCACTTGTTTCATCATCTTTATATTTAAATACCGTGGATTCATTCAAATGATTCCTGAGTGCTAAATCTAATTCGGCCGAAAAATTGATACGACCTAAATATACAGGATTTATCGAATCATTTCCTTCATAATGGCCACGTAATGCTAATTCGAAAGCACCACAATTTATGATTTTCGATAAAATGTATCTGTTCTTTTTTACTTGCTCATAATGTTTCTCGATATTCAGTCGGTAAGCACTGTTTAATTGTTGTCGAATATCTTGTTTACCTAATAAATGAAAACCTAATTTTCATGGCAGAGAGGTGTCTTGGAACTTTGATATTTTTTATTTTTTTCTTTTAATGGATTAAATCTTTGACACCGGATCTGGTCCATTCTGTTTGATCATCACCAGCAAATAAAAAACTAGGAAAACAATAAAGACTGTTACTTATTTCACAACCACATAACGATTCGGCTTTTTCATAAGTGTCTATATTAAAGGTTTTTTTATAGTCGCGTGTTTTACATTTTGTTACATGCGTGATCGATAAATTCATATTTAGACGACCGGCACTTTTGATTTTTTATTATATATATATTATTTGTTTTTAAATATTGTACGCTAATGCAAATCAGATTCTCCAAATTTTCGGTCATAATTGCGCGAATACAACAAACACGGTAGACAGCATCTCACCCATAAATAAAGAATTATCTCACTCACACACGACGTACATCGGTACAACGTAGCACCGTAGTTCTTTATCCATGCCTACGCGTACACATTCTGCATGTGTACCTGTGTCTGCTAAATCTTGTGGACTGTAGCGGGACGTTTGGGGCGCGCGGGGTCGCTGGTGCTCCAATCAAGGCTCACTTCGGATGTGCAGTGTACCGACTGCCGTCTAGCGTCTACGACTCTACGCGTATTATTTGAATTGGCGTTCGAAGTTCGCTTGCCGTCTGGAGTCAGAAATACAGAACCGGAACATCGGAAATAAAAAATTAAATTGAATACATACCCAAATATAAAACGTTACGTTTACGTCAAACACAAAAGTAAATTCCTTCAGATGAAGATATTAATTGGGGGTACACGTGCACATGTGCACCTATTGAGCAGCCGCCACTGGCAGTACGTATTCCGCATGCTGCGAACCCTTTGTCACGGTACAAAATTTCGACACGGTTCAGGGAAGGCCACGAAGCTCGAACGCGACATCAAGAACAATTTGTAGAAGGAGAAAAGGACATAATAACGTCAGAAAACGATCAGAAGAAAAAAATGTGTGGGCTGTGGGCTGGAATTGCAATCATATCGTTGGTCCAATTTTTCATTCGGAAAACTTGAATTGTGGAGTTTATGTATATATGCACCAAAATTTGATATACGGAAATATCGGGTGTTTTTTTTATAGTGATAGAACTTTAAATTGAAATACAACACATTTAAATTAACACTGAAGCAATTTTGTTTTATTTGAAAGATAATTTTATGACATTTATGTTTTCGATCATACCAATTTTGGACCACTTTTTCTTCAAGAAATTCAGGCCTTATTTCAGCGAAAAATACGTGTTTTGTTGGCTTCCTAAGCGTCTACATAACCCAATCCATTGGTGTTATGGAGGTTATTGGAGGCCAATTAATTGGACCATTTCTCGAAATAATGTTATCGCCAAATCTTTGTTTCAATAAATCAATTGTTATCTACAGTAGCAGCAAGAGGTGTAGCACCATCTTGTTGAAACCAAAACGGTTCAGGGTCGATACCATTCAAATTTTGAAACAAATAGTCATTGATAATCGATCTGCCACGAGCACCATTCACTGTAACATTAGCTCCAGCATCGTTTTTAAAGAAATATGAACCGATGATGCCTCCATCGTGTAAAGCACACAGTACAGTGCCTTTTTCAGGATGCAATGTAACGTGCAGAACTTCTGTTTTCACTCCATATAAGGCAATTTTGCTTGTTTACGTAGCCGTTCAACCAGAAATGGACTTCATCCCTTCATCAATAAACACAATCTTTCGATGAAAAGTGGATCAACTTCAAGCCTTGGGCCCAATCAGCAAACAAACGCCGCTTATTATGGTGACTTTAGTTCTTGAACCAGTTGGATCTTTTATGGGCGTAGACCAAGATCTTTACGCAAAATTTTCTATGTGGTGGATGCACATTGCCCATTGTCCAACTAGATGTGAACGTCGACGAATAGACAAATCTGAATCTTAATTAACACTTTCACTTACAGCAGCGATATTTTCTTCTGTTCGTACAGTTCTTCATCTTGTTATTGTTGTTGCATCGAGTAGAGCAGATTTTGTACGACATCTATCGATAGTTCGACGACTAAGGGCCGGTATTATGACTGCAATATATGAGAGAAACCAGAAGAAAATTATAATGGGGGTGTATAGGCCACCAAATGGAATATTCGATGTGTTTCTGAAAAATCTTAGGTCTTGTCTGGAAGAACTGGACAGACTTCAGCTACCGTGTTCCGAAATATATGTTGCTGGGGATTTTAACAGCGATCTGATAGGTGTTAGTAGAAGTAGTAAAAACTTGCAGGAATTAATGGCAGACTTCAATTTGCATGCTTTATTCAATGAACCTTCAAGAGTGTCAGATGGAAGGACAACTTTAATAGACAATATTTATTCTAACAATGTAGATGAGCATGCTACATACACAATAGAACCACATATATCGGATCATAGAGGTCAAGTGCTGCAGTGTTCTGGTACAATCATTGAATCTGAAAATAAAAAGACAAAATTAGTAAGAAAATTAGGAAAGAAAAATATCAATCAATTCAACGAACTACTGAGAAGACAAAAATGGGACTTCATTTACTCTGATGATTCTGCAAGGGAGACATTTGATCTGTTTTGGATGAAATTTCTGGAAATATTTGAAGGATCTTGTCCACGAGAAAATGTAACAATAAAAAAAGGAAATCAAAAATCTAAATTCAAAGAAAATAAGGAAGTGAGGGAGCTGAAAAACAAGCTGGATGCACTCTCTGTAATCTTAAACAAAAAAAGGGACACAGACAGTAGAAGGGCATATAATCTTTTAAGGGGAATATATAGGGAAAAAATTACAGAAATTAAAAGGAGAGAAAACATGAGAAGGATTGAGAGGTCTGAAAACAAGAATAAAGCAATATGGAAATTGATAAATAAGAATGCGAAGAAAAGTACCCAACAAGGTGAAGCAGAAATAAATCCAGAAATGTTAAATGAGTATTTGTCAAGAATAGGAGGTGAACTTGGGCAAAGCTGTCCTCAGACCGGTATAAACCCATCAGACTTACATAAAAAAGCAAATAAACATATTGGAAACTCATTGTTCTTCAGAGAAATAACAGAAACAGATATCCTGAAAATTGCAAGAAATATAAAGCCGAAAAATTGCCGAGATATTTATGATATGTCCCCAAATATGCTAAAGCAAGTCATCCCAAGCATTGCAGAGCCCCTAGCCTGGATTTCTACAAAGTGTTGCAACGAAGGATATTTCCCAGAGCAATTGAAGAAAGCGAAAATAACACCAGCATTCAAAAGTGGAAACAAAGATGAACCTGCGAACTATAGACCGATCTCAATTCTGCCAAGTTTCTCTAAGATATTTGAAACAGCAATAAAGGACAGAATGTTGGAGTTTTTTGAGAGGTTTGGTATTGTATGTGAAGAGCAGCATGGCTTCCAGCATAATAAATCTACAACAACAGCAATATCATCTATGCTGATCGATGTAGCTGACGCACTTGATAAAAAGAAAAAGTGTAGGTTGATAGCATGCGACTTGAGCAAGGCATTCGACTCATTGAACCATGAAATTCTGCTTCAAAAACTGCAGAACTATGGTATTAGAGGGGTAGCACTTAAACTCATAGAAAGCTATCTAAAGGATAGATCCCAAAAAGTAGTCAGTCAGGGGGGACAGTCAGGATGGAAATGTCTGGAGTGTGGGATTCCACAGGGATCCATACTAGGACCGTTACTATTCCAAGTGTACATAAATGACCTACCATCAAGTGTGGACTCGCAGACCACGGTCCTATTTGTTGATGATACCTCCTTTTTGGTTATTGGCAAGGATGAAGAGGAACTCCAGGAAAAGGCACAAATGGTCCTGAAACAGGCAGAAATATGGTTCCATACAAATAAACTCAAAATAAATGAAAGAAAAACCCAATACTTAACTTTTGATGCTAGACCTAAAACAGATTTCACTCTGAAATTCTTGGGATTATATCTGGAACCAAACCTGAAATTCTGGAAACACACAGAAAATTTGATAAAAAAACTATCTATAGCTACGTATACTATAAGAAGATCAAAGCAGATAGCTGGAAAACAGGCAGCAAAACACGCTTATTTCGGGTATTTTCATAGCCTCATAAACTATGGATTACTGTTCTGGGGTGGTGGTACTGAAAGTGAAAAGATCTTCATTAAACAAAAATATGCCATTCGTATCATATGCGATCTAAGGAATAGGGAAAGCTGTAGAAGTCATTTCAAACAAGAAAAAATACTTACACTTACCTGCCTGTACATACTCACCTGTACTTTATACGTACACAACAACAAAGACAACATAATACGAAATGGGGAATACCATGGCTACAGAACTAGAAATGCAGGAAAATTCTCAACACCATATCACAGGCTGTCAGCAGCTCAACTCAGTATCAACCATGAAGCCATTCAAATTTATAATAAGATACCTGAGGCTTTCAAAAAAATGAGTAAACAAAAGTTGAAGAAGGAGATGAAAAAAATCCTACATGAAAAGTGCTACTACACAATGGAAGAATTTTGGTCTGGTCATTTTGAATAGTGTGTCCATATGTGAGGGTTGTGTTATACTGGGTAACTCAATGTTAGTTTATTAATCTTACGTGATATTTGCGATTTAAATATACTTTTATTCACTGATAAATTTGTATGTCCATATATATATAATGTTTGTGATATACCTTAAATGTTTGTAACCTGCTTGTTGACAGTGCTAATGCCTTTTAATATTGATTGATGACTCCCCATGTAATATTTTGATGGGTCAAAATTATTCACATATGTTTTTTATAAACAATTTGTATTTTGTGAATAAAGATTATTATTATTATTATTATTATTATAAAGGCCAACCGAGGATTCAACCGTTGCGTCAACAACCAAATTCCTCACTATCTGGTAGTTGGCGCACGGTTCAACTGTCGGTTCACCTTTTATAAAACCGGCCCTAAGCTGCTCTATAAGTTTGACGAATAGAACACTGATTTTGAAAATAAATTTTAACAATTAGTAAACGTTGTTGCGGCGTGGGTCTTTAAATGATAATTTGTCAACGCTTACTGAACAGTCAAAACAACATAGCTTCTACCTTCTGTCAAATCACAGTTATCCCTTTCGAAAATTCTATTACTCTAAAAAAACAATCGATACTTCTATATAATGAGGAAATGTAACATTTTCAATAAAATGGAGCACCTGCTGATTATGCAGCATCAGTTCGATACTTTTTCTGAGTGAATGTTTTCCAGAGCTTTGGATTGTTCGTATCTGTTTAAAGAGGTCCTGTAGAACGACCTGCCCTTAGTGCCCTGGCACTAGGTCTGACGCATCTTGTTTTTTTATACTCATATATTATGTAATTTTCATTAATATGTAAACTGAATACTATTTCTTGATTGTCTTAGATAGACACAGACATGAGTTTATAAATGAGCAGTCTCTTAATAATATGTTACACTTTTTTCACAAACATCCTGCACATCAAGAACCTGAAATAAGACAATAATAGTAGGGCGGTGAGGAATAATTCCAATTTACATCACATTGAAAATGTTCTGTTTGGTTAGGAAAGGTTCGACTGTCTAGAATGGAACTGAGTGGTCAGATTGAAGACAGGGTGTATTATCTTTTGAGATGATAAATTTGAGTAAATCTCCAGAAAAATCGGAAGTGATATGAAATGGAAATATGAAATATGCATTTCTTTGGAATATCCTGAATAGTGCACTACTTATTCGTGATCAAACTATTTTTCTGGGATATGCTCTGTGAATGCAATAAGAATTCCCCGAATCGATTTGAATAACCTCGACCTAAAAATAGAAGAATGCTTCTTCAGCTCCTTTCCTGGGAGTCTAGACCCCGGCAGAAAATACATATAAGCTGTCACTGGTTGCTTAGAACCACTTTGCGTCGGGCCATGGCCGTGGATAAGCAGTATGAACTCGAGGTCTCGTTGAGGAAATACACACTTCCTTAAAATATTCAAAATAAGTACTCTGTGATTTTTCAACGATGGGGTTGGGAAAGATAATACCCCTGTTAATATTGGCAGTGAGTGTACCCATAGGTTTCGTGAAAATTTCTAGTATTTTCAGTATACCCCCAGTACCGACTTTAGAGAATACCTGGTGGGGTCCTGGGGCCAAAGGTGTTGATGATGTCGGAATAAGGCCATTTAAAATAGCTGTTCCTGATGAGGTGAGAAAAAATTTGACTCAATTTGTTCAAAGAGTTTTAATCTCAAATTCAATTCAGTGAGAATTCCATAACCTTCATTTTCCGTTTGAATAAAACACAAGACAGTGTTGTTAACGTGTGAATAATGTATACATAAGATGAACTTTGGATGGTACCGGTGTGTTTTATCGTTGATTGAAGTATGAGTTATATCAATCATCGGATTTCAGCAGAGGCGTAACAATAACACGGACGATAAAGATTTTATTCTTATGAAAAGCTGGTTTTTTTACATGATCCCCAGACTTAAATTTTTTAGATTTCTTTTCATACATAATGAATTTTTATGACAATTTTCATTTTTCTGGGGATCTCGAGAGAATCGTTTCAATTTTTTCTTCTCGAAATCGGTAGCAGGTAGGTACGTCAAAACAAAATGTGACGTCAAAGTTTAGTATAACAACAAAGCTTCTTTTTACAATTTTAGAAACTAACAGTGCCTCACAAAAATATCACATTTTAGATTATCGCAATCGAAATTGGCATGTGACATCATGTAAACTCTAAATTGTATTATCTATGCCAAACTTTAGTTGAATATGTTGTGAAGCGCAAATACTTTGAGAAAAAAACTTGAAAAAATTCAATCCCATGTTTATGGGATTTTATTTTTCGAATTATTTAAGAAATCTCCCCTTGTCGTTTGTTCATATGATTTAGGAACACTCTGTATTCAAGAAATAAACATATAAAATAAGACAAGCAACAAAATAATCGTTCATTATTACTATACAGGACGTAGCTATACAATATACAGGGTGTTTCGAAACAAGTCCGAAAAATTGAAGGGGGTGATTCCTTGTTCAAAATAAAGGACGGTTTCTCATATAAATGTTGGGTCAAAAGTCAAACGTTAGGAAGATATCGCGGTTCAAAGATGGCGGAAAATGAAATTTAAAGAAAAACTCACTAAACGACTTTTAAAGAATTGAATTCGGATAGGCTGATTTGGTTTCATCATTTATTTGATTTGGTTTCAAACCTTTTCAGATCTTATATTTTTCTCGTAAGATGTACCGTTTTGAAATGAAAATAAAATGTAAATCATTACGTGTCGGAAAAGGACAATTTATTTTAGAACGACACGTAATTATTAATATTTTATTTTTTTATTTCAAAACGGTACCTACATTTTAAGAGAAAAATGCAAGACATGAAAAAGTTTCTTACCAAACCAGGCTATCCGAATTCAGTTTTATCCAAGTCGTTGGTAAGTTTTTCTTTAAATTTAGTTAACAAAAAATATGATAGGGGTAGTCTACTTCAACCTCTCCACTGAATCTAAAAACATGAAAAAATATCAAAAAAGCAGGTTCTCATAATATCAATTATCAATACTTCCATAAAATATCATCATTCTATCGCTTTTCGTTTTTAAGATACAAAATGAAAACATCTCCATATAATCCATTTTCCCAAAACCCTAATTCTTTGATTTTTGTGGTGTCTTAAATGAAAGTTTTCGAATCGGGAATATTCGAGTCGATGCCAAGATCATGTAACCAGAACCATATACAGGGTGGTCCAGATCGTAACCAAGAAATTTTAACCACGTATGTTACATAAAAAATAAGCCCTAGTTTGTCATATAAACATATGTCGAGAAATGTTTCCTCTCCGAGATACGGGGTGTTAAAATTATAGAAAAAAAAATGTTTTTTATTAATAACTTTCACATTGTTTGGAATATTTTTATAAAATTTGAGACATAGATTCTGAGCGTCAAGGAGCACTTTTTGCATAATATCATTCCTTTTCTTTTCTACCAGTGGCGTCCGTACTGCAGCGAGACTGAATATTCTCAGATAAAAAATGATCGCCACTGTTTTTTCCGAAAAAAAAAATTACTATTTGAATTCTTATTTAATTTGGAGCAAATTCGGTCTCATGACTTTTTGCTGTACGAGGCACCGTTTCCGGTTAAAAAAATAAAACACATTCTCATGCATGAAGAAATCGCCAAAATTTGATATAGCAATAAAAAACTTACTACGGTTTTGTAGCAATTTTCCGAGATTATTTGGTAATGCTCATTCTTTTTCAGTTACACGTTTCGTTCACCAAAATAGTCTTATTATTATTATGTAGGTACCTACCATATCAAATTTTGGCGATTTCTTCATGCATGAGAATGTGTTTTATTTTTTTAACCGGAAACGGTGTCTCGTACAGCAAAAAGTCAGGAGACCGAATTTGCTCCTAAATAAATAAGGATTTAAACAGTAATTTTTTTTGTCCGAAAAACCAGTAGCTTATCATTTTTTAATCTGAAAATATTCAGTCTCACTGCATTACGGTACGGACGCAACTGGTAGAATAGAAAATAAATGATATTATGCAAAAAGTGCTCCTTGACGCTCAAAACCTATGTCTCAAGTTTCATGAAAATATTTCAAGTAGTGTGAAAGTGATTAATAAAAAACATTTTTTTTCTATAATTTTAACACACCGTATCTCGGAGAGCAAACATTTCTCGACATATGTTTATATGACAAACTAGGGCTTATTTTTGATGTAGAATACGTGATGAAAATTTCTTGGTTACGATCTGGACCACCCTGTACATGCTGGCAAATTATTTGCAAAAAATTTTTCTGCTTTTTAGCTGCTGTCAATTTTTCTATTTTTTCCGTTGGATTATGCTCATGCGATCTGCACCAAACTTTGGATGCAGTTTGAATACCTCATTTTCTATTTAAATGCGAGATTTCTTATTGACCGAATACGTAGTTTTAAGATTATCATTTCGCTCAGCTGTGATTCAAACAAAAAGAAAATAACAATAAAATGCATAGATTTGGAGTTATAATACCCCAAAGGTCACTCCATTCGAGTCCACAACCAAATATCGAGCCAATTATGTATATGATTCCGGCTTAGCGTCGATTTTAAGTTCACCTATAAAGACCATCATTTTTCTAGGTCATTCTAGATCTGAAAGCAAGGCTACAGAAAACCAGAACACTTGTACCACCTTTGGAAAATGCTAAACAAACATATGGCGTGTCATCCACTGTCACGAAAAAAGTTGTTGACTTCTGGCTGAACAAGTACGATTGGCGAAAAAGGGAAAAATTCCTCAACCAGTTTCCTCAATTCAAAACCAAAATCCAAGGCCTCGACATCCATTTTCTACATGTGAAACCCAAAGAAACGAAGGGATTGAGAGTTTTTCCGCTGCTGCTTATCCACGGCTGGCCCGGATCGGTTAGGGAGTTTTATGAGATTATTCCCCTTCTGACGACCCCTCAGAAAGGTCGTCAGTTCGTCTACGAAGTCATTGTTCCATCATTACCAGGTAACACTAATTTAAAAAAAATGTATAACCTCTTTCATTAGAAAATCGAGATTATTACATGGTTACAATCTCAAATCATATTTTCGTTAATAGGAAGAGACTTTTGCTGCCACGTCTCAACATCTCTTACATAGCGTTGTCTTATTACAGGGTGGTTCGTAAAAAGGTGACTCCGTCTTAAGGATAGATGTAAAACTGGAAAATAATTGGGGCTTGCTTGGAAAAAATTTTTCGCAAAGCCATATGTGAAATTTTATTCGAATATGGTAATCTGGTATATCAGTCAGATATAAAAACAAATTTATGGGATGTATCCATAAATTTCATACTTCCAATATATCGGGTGTTTTTTTAGAGTGATGAACTGTAAATGAATTAAAACAAATTTAAATTAAGATTGAAGCCATCTTTTTTATTTGAAAGATAATTTTATAACATTTATATTTTGAGGTCAATCCTTACCAAAGATTTCGCTTCACCTGGTTGGTGACTTTGGATAGCAAACGTAGGTATAAGCTTATAAGTTTTATTAGATATACAGGTTGCATTTCAAGGTGAGGCTTTCTTTTCGACAAATGGTAGAACTCATCAAAATAAGTTATTTTACCAAAAATTTTTTATATGAATTATGCCCCTGTTTCGAGAAAATGAAGCTAGAATATTTTCTAGGTTCTAGGTGAATCTGATAATTCCTCAGTCCGAACCTGCTCCCTCGCCTGCTTCTTCGTAGATATCAACATCTCTTGATTTTTCTCTTTTTATCTAACAAATTTGCAAAAAATTCCAGTGCGTAGAACAGATCATTTTTCCATATGCCGCTTTTTTATAAATTTTTCAAATTGAACATTTCATATAAGAAATTTTCGGTGAAATGACTATGAGTTCTATCACCACACTTTAAAATACACCCTGTATGGATGTATCATTTTCCAAAACATATTGGTATGAAATTTCATTACAATGTTGTCAGTATTTTCGGCAGAACCGTGAAAAGTGTGTACACATTTTTTCTCTTCGATGTCCTTCATCTTTAATACGAATGGCGTTAGGAAAATTTTTTATTGAGCAAACCGCAAACACACTGCTCCACATGAGTTGGGGATATTGACTTAAATTGCGAAAAAATATAGTTGAAATAAGATTTTTGTGATAAAAATTCATATTAATATGATGTCAAGTTGCAAATTAATTCAAGCCTGTAGGTCTGCAGCGTATATACATGGTGGTTAAGAAAAATCGAGTAAAATGACGAAATTTTATTCCCAGAGAATTCGCGCATTTTAAGATTATCAATACAATGTATGGCCTCCACAGGCATCAATAACAGCTTGACATCTTCTTTGCATACTACACACGAGGATGTTGAATATTTCTTGAGGAATTTGGTTCCATAAACGGGGTAGATCATTTAAGGATTCTGGGGTGGGTTGATGATTATTTATTTAATCTTCTTTGGAGCATATCCCATGCATATTCTATGCAATTAAAACAAGGGCGTACCCAGCCTTTGAGCTAGGGGGGGGGGCAAAAAAAATCAGAATAATAGAAATAATGAACTGATTTTCGTATATTATGCTATTATTTCAAGGGATTTTTAAGCTCTAGGGGGGGCGGCAGCTGCCTCCCCCTAGAGCTTCCTGGGTACGCCCATGAATTCAAATCTGGTGAGTGCGGAGGTATTGGTAAATGTGAAATACCAAGCTCCTCGCACGCATTCTCAACTATGGATGCACGGTGCGGTCTAGCGTTATCGTCTAGAAATTGAAAAGTTTTACCAATAGCAGCGTGAAAATTCGGCACAACATTGTCAATGACATGCTGTAGATCTGTGCGCCCGTTGAAACATATCTTGGCCCATACCATAACACTACCCCCCTCGGAATGGATGGACTTCTTGGACAAAGCGACGATTACGGGGTATGCGTGGGATTACCCTTATTCTTCGAAAATCTGAAAATCGTCCATATCTGGATTCATCAGTGAGAAGAACACTACGCCATTGATCGTTCCAATTGATATGTTCCGCTACAACACCTAAGTTAGGCCACCCTGTAGCATTCCGATAGCCCTATTAGCCTCAGCGTTTGTTATTTTACGTCTTGGCATTTTCAGAAAACTCGTTTCAAATCGAAGCCGTTGATAAACTGACTTCATTTCAAAATAAGAACATTCATGAAGCATATGCAAAGGACCAAACTTCAGAAAAAAGGCGACCAGATTGACGAAATGTCTCATACTGATTTTTATTGGATCGATTCGAGTTGTTATTGAGTTTTAAATGATTCTACAGCGATTTTCTCGAAGATTACATACTTTTAAAAACGATTGAATACGATATCCCTAACTCTTGTGTAGCAGTACCTATATCTTTCAGTTTTCACCTTTTTTTGAAACATCTGGTATATCGGTGACAAATTTTGTCAATTTAAAACGCCCAGTGGAAATCAACACATATTCTTATCTTCGCAGGTTATGGTTTTTCGGACGCTGCAGTTCGACCAGGTCTAGGAGCATCTCAAATGGCGGTAATATTCAACAATTTGATGAGAAAATTGAATATCCAGAAGTACTATGTTCAAGGGGGAGATTGGGGATCCATGATCTCCAACTACATGGCAGTTTTATTCCCTGAACACGTCATCGGAATGCACTCGAACTTATGCTACAGCGACATGCCAATCACACAGCTCAAGAAGATTGCGTACAGTTTGAAACCCTCGTTGATCGTGGAAAAAAAATATGAACATCTTGTATACCCTACGACAACCGTATTCTCTAATTTGCTACTAGAGTCAGGATATTTGCACATACAGGCCACTAAACCTGACACCATTGGTAAGTTAGAATGTGCATTAGGCTCGCAGGTGAGTCTTAAAAGACATCCAAGTGTCGGAAACTGTCACATATGAACCATTTACGGTTTCATATAGTCCTTATATCAGCAGTTTTCTACAGGAAACTGAAATAATATTAAAATAAAGGGTGTTTCAAATTGCGCGGTTTTTTTAGAATAAATAAAACAATAATTTGCATTCATTTTCAAAAACTTCTCATTGGTAATTGAAGTATTAGTTATGACATTTATGTACGAAATAGTATATTCTAAAACAAGTTGCAGAATGTGCTCCTTTTCCAATACGAATGCGAAATTCGAAAACGAGCGACGAGGGAGCGAGTTTTCGAACGCATGAGTGTTGGAATTGCATTTTGCAACGAGTATTAGACGATATTTTCTCTATTGTAGTCAAATTTTGTTGAAATTCAATGAAAAATTCAGATTATACATGCTAGTGACTTTTGTATTGTATCTTGGCAGTTGGTGCCGAAATTGACATTTCCAAATTGACGTGTGTTGAAAATTGAAAGGATCGGAAGACAGTGCTATCAACCACGAAACGAAAAATATTAGATACCAAAAACAGTGCTGTAATGAGTTCATTACAGATGTAATGAACTCATTACGATACTGAAATAGAGAGAATAATATCTGCCAAATGGCCTCCTCTAGCAGCTCTACAGACGTCCACCCTTTTGTTTGAATTTTCAATTTTATTTTGACATAATTGAGGCTTTATCTCACTAATGACACGAATAATTTCATCCTTTAGTTCAGGAATGGATTGTTGATTATTTTTATAATAACAATAATAATAATAATAATTTTATTGCATCCTTTAAGACATTATACATGTATAGGAGAAGTCAAACATCTAATTTTATCCTAGAGATAACCATGAAATTAGGAAAACAAAAAATAACACGAAATGACAATGGAAAAAACAAAGAAGGAAATATAGAACTACCCACTTTCACCCCAATACTGCTTCGAAATATTCACTCCTACTATAAAAGCACCTTTCTAAAAGAATTTTCTTGATCTCTCCCTTGAAACTCGTAAACTTTAAGATTTTCAATCTATCTGGTAAATGATTATAAAGTTTTATACCACCATACATAGGTGAACTTTCGAATTTTGAAGTTTTATGAACTGGAATGCAAATGGTTTCCTTCTGTCTCGTGTTATATTCATGATATTCGAAACACTTTTTTCGAGACTTAATATTCCTTTTTGTGTAAAGCAGGCAGTTCAGAAAGCTAGGAATATTCTAATTTTGAAATATAGAATGATGTATCAACAATTGGTCATAACTAGAAGAATGTATGCAGAGTTTTGAAACTCACTTCTGATTATATTTTTTTATGAATAATCGTTACTTCTATACGTGCAGAGCATATACGGATAAACACATCAATTGAAATTATTTGTTTGACTATTTCTATTTCTGAGTTGAACACTCGATATAATAAATCGTCTTTAGACATTATAATATGTTCCTGATCTTCAGTAAGAATTCCCAACAATTTGGTTTGCATTTCACAAAATTAAATAATTAAATTTCAAAATTACACCAGTATATTTTCTTCTGAAGAACCTTTATCATATTATGAAGAATATAGGATGCATATTCTATCACTTTACCGTTTTGGACAACATAAATTAATCTCCTTCCGAGAAAAATTGAATTTTTTCAGTAGTATATTTCAGTATACGAGTACGCTAACACCTGATTTTATGAAAACTACTTTAACAATCAGTATTGGGTCACATTTCACGATCACAATACTTGCTCTTCTGCATCCATTAGCGAGAAAGTTTAAAAGTGGATTATTTCCGAATTCGTCTAGATATAAAATGTTGCTCCAGTTCACAAATATGGTATCGTAGAAGGCATAGCTTCCATCATTATTTGTTTCTCAAAAATTATCTCCATAACGAGCCGTTTCTTCTTCCTTCGTCGTGGGGTTCCCGGAATCCTGTACAAATCTATCAATTTTATAGGTACAGCTTTGACGGACTCACCAGCAGGATTGGCGATTTACATTCTAGAGAAATTCATGACCTGGACAAATCCCAGCTTCAAGGAACGCGTAGATGGGGGATTGACTGAAAAATATAAAATGGAGGATCTACTTGATAACATCATGATTTATTGGATAACTGGCACAATAACGACGTCGATGAGGTTATACTCGGAATCGTTCAATTCAGCCCATTATGCCTTGCAGCTATCTAAGTAAGTGGTATGGTTACGCTAAATGACTATCAAGTGTTCAAGGAAATTTAGGGATATACAGGGTGTCCCACTAGTGTCGCAGCGGACGATATACGCGTAAGTGTCTGAGTTTGGCAAAATTTTTTGATGCAGACTTGATATACTACAAGGAGAGCACAACCTAAAAATATTTTCGAATATATCGGGTGGCCCACAGAAGAGGAATAGCGGGTGACTTTGTTTTTTCAAATGGGACACCCTATATTCAATAGTGTTTTTCAATTCTCTGAAACTTCCTGCATGCTTTCGTATACTTTTCACATATTTTTATTCGACATTTTTCGAAATATTGGCCATTTTGACAAAAAAATGATACTTGTAGAGGCTATGTTATCCAATTATATTTCACGAACCCTTGCACATACCAATAACAGTTTTATATGGATTGAAAGACAAGACCTCAAAGAATCCTACCAAGCTATAATAAAGCATCTCCAGCTTACAGAGTGTCCACAAAAAGACTATCAACATGACGAATTTCAAATCGATTTTTCTTAAATTTTTCGAACGCAATGCATATAATTTTGTTTCATCATTGTAATCACCATTCATTTTACTCCATTTTTTGTCAAATACATGATATGCATATCTCTAACGGAATAGGATTTTTAAGCGCTTTTTCGAAATGTTTCCCTAAAATTCACATAACCTTCGAATTCAAATAGCAGATTTGGCTTTTCTGTGGTTATTAGGAACTGTCAAATTATTCCGCTCAGAATAATCATAATTGAAGCTTCAATTCATATTATAGCGAAATGAGGAACTAGAAAGTTTTGATGTATCTACTCAAAAATGCGATGAAATCAGTTACTGAAGACAGAAACTTGCTTTCTGTACCCATTTTTCAAACTACATTTTTTATAATTTTCTATGTTTCTATTTGGAACCTCGAATCTTCCAAAAATTTCAAACAAGCTTTGAGCTTGCGAGCTTGAAGATCTGCGTGCGGGCCTGTGAATATCATTTTTTCGAAGAAAGTTGTATAAGGATAAGAGCGGGCACTTTTTTGTATCCTGAAGTTTTGAAACTCGTTTTTTTTGAAGCATTCATAACTTGTACATTCTAACTCATTGGTATTTTTCGAATTTTTACATCATTGTGTGAGTATTCATCCAAACTATGATGATATGAATTGAAGCTGCAATGATGTTAATTCTGATTAGAATAATTTGACAGTTCCCAATAACCACAGAAAAGCCAAATCTGCTTTTTGAATTCGAAAGTGAATGTGAATTTGGAGGAAAAACTCTAAAAAATCCTATTCCTTTAGAGATATGCATATCATGTATTTGACAAAAAATGAAGTAAAATGAATGGTGATTATAATGATGAAAAAAAATTATATGCATTGCATTTGAAAAAATGAAGAAAAATCGATTTGAAATTCGTCATGTTGATAGTCTTTTTGTGGACACTCTGTATGCTGCAGATGCTTTATTATAGCTGGGTATGATACTTTGAAGTCTTGTATTTCAATCCATATAAAACTGTTATTGGTATGTGCAAGGGTTCGTGAAATATTATTGGATAACATAGCCTCTACAAGTATCAGTTTTTTGTCAAAATGGCCAATATTTCGAAAACTGTCGAATAAAAATATGTGAAAAGTATACGAAAGCATGCAGGAAGTTTCAGAGAATTGAAAAACACTATTGAATATAGGATGTACCATTTGAAGAAACAAAGTCACCCGCTATTTCTATTTTGTGAGCCACCCTATATATTCGAAAATATTTTTGGGTTGTGCTCTTCTTGAAGTATATCAAGTCTGCATCAAAAAATTTTGCGAAACTCAGACCGTTACGCGTATATCGTCCGCTGCGGCACTAGTGGGACACCCTGTATTCATTCACTCTTATGAAGAATCCCGTTTTGCCATGACATTCTGACCCATTTCACCGTGTATATTTCGAAAATGTAAGGTTGTAGTCATTTTCCTGTCAGATAACTAAGCAGCGTTTTCCTTTTTACATAGAGGGCGTAGTAATTACGTATTTATCAAAATGTTTATTTACTTTGGGAAAATAATGAATTCGAGAAAATATTATGTGAATTCAATAATTCCAAAGGCCTGGCGAATGTTGAAGGAACCTTTTTCTTTGTTAATAGTTAATAATAATAGGACAAATTAGAATATGTCAGATTGTTCAATACATATATTCGGCGACGTTTTGCAAATTCACATTTGCTTCTTCAGGCTTTAGTCACTTTTAAGGTATTGAGGCCTGAAGAAGTTAATAATAATAAAATTTGCGGGAAGATTATTCCGAAAATGATGCAGGTACCGAACTCGCTGCGCTCTTTCTGGAAACTCCTGTTTTCGTTTCAGCATAGCAATATTCCCGCACTTGATACGAAAAATCAAGTTTATTCTAATTCCTCAATATTTTTTCAGGATCCATAATACGCTCATATCATCTGGCTTTTTCACGTTCATCAATCACACAATGCACTCAACCACACTAAACATCGCTGAACCATTTCGATGAACATCTCAGAAAAATTCGAACTCGATCTCAGTTGCCATATAATTCAGAAGTTTTCGGATGTTTACGTCTACCTCTGTAGTGATTGGGGATTTTCCCCAGAAAATGCTAAATGTCATCACAAACGATTGAATGAAAAACGGCAACCAACAAAATACTGAACTTCTTACCTCACTCAAACAATCTTAATGTGTGCGACACTAAAACCTTTTCTGGGGTAGTATCGGTAGAGTTTGGACCTCTGCAGAGCTATCGATCTCAAAATTGCTATTCTTAAAAGACCGACTAAGGTTGAAGCCCTTCAGAAACTACCGAATTCAATAAACAACTTTGAATTCATCATCGATCATTACGAAGGTGGATGGACTTAGGTAGCTCTGTGCACCCTAATTTTTAGATCTCTCAATTTAAGTAGAAGGGTTCGAATTTAAGATGCCTCAAAACCAAAAACAGTATTTCCATATCTCCATTATTCGAAATGGGAGAATGTTTCATGTGATGGGAGCTAATTTTGGAACCAATATCTTCGAAATGTTTATGGATGTCGAATAAAGAATGATTCTCCTTCTGTTCTATTATTGTAGCTTTTGCACCCTAGAAACTATTTCAGGTATCATGGGGAAATTCAATGGATTGAAGCATTTGAAAAATATCAATGACCCTGTCGGATTAGATTAGATTGGAGAAGGGCCGTAAGATCATCCGACCTCGCATGCACCTTGACCTAAAGATCTTTTGTGCATCCCCGCGCTGTTTACCAGTCAGGCAATAGTGTCTTAAAGAACTTTATCACCTTTCTGGGGACTACATCCATCACTTGTTCCGGCTTTAAAAACCAAGACTCGAAGTGTTATAGCCTTTTACGATGAACCGCTTCACAATCGCATATCAAGTGCTTGGCTGTCTCAGTGGCTTCTTGGCAGATGCGGCATGTGTCTTCCGGCGCCTTCCTCATGTTCTTCAGATGATACCTCACAGGACAGTGTCCCGTGAGTGCGCCGGTCAGTTCCACAGTTCCAGTTCACTGTGTGAGAGAACCTTTTTGGTCCAGCTCGTCGAGTAGAGGACAAATGAGTTTGCCTGTCTCTGACCATTGATCGTTCGCCAAGATGCTTAACTGCCATCGCTTGACGACTGGCTGGGAAGCCCAAAACTGGCTCTGGCCTGGTGATGGGGATTGCCCTTCCTTCCCTGGCAAGTCGATCTGCGTCTTCATTGCCAGATATCCCGGAGTGGCCAGGTACCCAAGGTTCACCTGATTTCTTTCTCCGAGTGTGTTGAGGGACGTTTTACATTCCCAGACTAACTTTGACCTAACCAGAGAGGAGTCAAGCGCTAGCAGGGCTGCTTTGCTATCCCACACTATGCATATTCTTGCTCTTCGGTAGTTGCGTCCTGTTCACAGCGCAACACATTCCCTTATGGCTAAGGTTTCTGCTTAAAATACCGAAGGACAGGAACCCATTGGTATGGCTAATTGGATCAAGGGACCGTGTACGCCGGCTCCCACTCGTCCATCTTCGGTTTTCGAGCCATCGGTGTAAAATACCCCAGAGCCTTTAGGGAATACCCCTTCATTATTAGTCCATTGTTCACGACTTGAAAATGCCATGCCGAAGTTTTTCTGAAACTCGAGTAGGTATGTCTCAGTGGTAGGTTATCTGTGACCATATATCCAGGGGATCCTTGCACTCATTTAGAATGCGAAGGTGTCCTGAGTTTTCAGTTTTCAGTTCTCGTTCTTTTGCCACCCTGAGAGCCCACTAGGCAGCCTCAGCTGAAATTGTTAGGTTATTCATGTATGAATATCAAAACTTGGACTGTAGACTGCTGAGTGAGTCTCAAAACGACTCTACCCAAGCCATTGAATCCCCTGACCTGAAGACAGTTTGTCTAACCCATTTACCTACCTATCTAGTATCATCAGTATAAATAATGAGCCAATGACAATTGAAGCTTGAAGAAATTCGTTTTCACTTTGTGATTCTGAATAGCAGGCGTATGAGCAATATTAGTAGGTATATTAGAGATACTGTTCAAAGCATATAGGTGAGATCCATTGCTAAAAGTGAATCCCAAAAACTTGGTTTTCTGTTTCGTGCCAGGAGCTATTTCACCTCAAGTCAGCTGCTTATAATCTATAGGTAAGACACAAATTCCCATATTTGGAGTGCTGCACCTAAACACACCCTAAAACTCTTGGATTCTGTACAAAAAAAGGCAATTCGTCTCGTCGGTGATGCCTCGCTTACAAACTCGCTCACTGCTCTCGCTCTGGAACACCGTAGAAAAGTGAGCGATCTGTCTCTATTTTATAGATATTTCCATGGGCGATGCTCTTCTGAATAATCAGCAATCGTTCCCTCTCTTGCAGTCTCTTCCAGACTAACCCGTCAAGTTAAGTCTTCACACGCCTTCGTGGTAACTTTGGAGACCTGCAGAACATCTCTCTTCAAAGACTCGTTCATCCAACGAAAAGCGAGGCTTTGGAACACACTGCCTAGGGAGTTGTTCCCCGAGGCATATAACCTCCAGAAATTCAAGAAGAACACCAATTCTTACCTGATTGCCCTTGGTTCTCACGATGTTCTCTGAACATTACAGGATATTCCTTTTCGTGAAAACCACAACATAAAAAAAGCTATCATTACGGCTCATGAGCCTGCCATCAAGTGCTACACTGTGAAGACAAATCTTTGATAAGAATTGAAATATCGCAAGAAACGTGGAGGTTATGTATATTCTCAAAAACAACAATAAAATGGACTTCGAGGATGAAAATATGCCATTGAGATGGTTCAAACCTTATATCTTAGAAAACCAAAATGGGCAATGGCAATATGCCTACTAATCAAACTCGTAAAGTGAAGCCAAATCTATGGTGGGGATAGAGTTGTACGCATGCGCCAACTATACATACAAACTTTGCGGGAAATGTTAAGGGTATGTATTTCCTCTCATAATGTATCCCGCCCTACTTTCAAAAGTCTATAGCCCCTTCTTCATCGCAACACTCCCTATTTTTCTCGGAGATCTCAAACCTATAGTTTCAAGTGGAAGCCTTCGCCAAGTCATAAAATGTGTGTTTCAATCAAAGCGCAAGACCTCAGTGTTCAATCAAACTTGGTTTTCTCTATCGAAGTATTGAAATATTTATTGATTTAGAAAATATACATTTGGGAATTGTGTATGAAACAAAATATCTTATGATAGGCATGAGCGTACCGTTCTGAAGAAATTGTCAACAACGTTGTTGAATACATGCGGCTTTCAATGGTTGCAGGCTTATTGGCATAAACCTGTTACTTCAGATAACCCCACAGCCAGTAGTCTAAAGGCCATAAATCGCAAGAGCGTGGAGGCCAATTCTGTCACCAAATCGGGAAATGACATGACTCATGCAAGATCATCAATGTTTCATGGGCGATATGACATCCGGCACAGTCCTGCTGAAACCACATGTCGCCATATTGTTGCTGTTCATTACACTATGCCACTATCGCTATAACATTTTCATTTCACCCAGTAATTCAATCATTTGACTGATCCAAACTTGTTTTTTTTTTCAGAATTCCGGTGCCTGTACCATCTGGCTGTTCGCGATTCATTCACGACATCCTGTACTCGCCAAATGCGCTGTTGGAAGACAAATATCCTAATTTGTTACACGTAACAGATCACGAGGCCGGCCATTTTGCAGCTTTTGAAGTACCAGAAGTACTCGCCAAGGATATCTATGATTTTACAGAAAAGGTTTTGTCAGCGTCCAAGAAGAAATAATCCAATTGGTTCATGAGAAATACGACGTTGTATCAATATTTCGATGTATGCAAAGAACGAATTCGAGCAGACCATCCTCCATGTGATCCACAAAACGAAAATGTTTTCAATTTATTTCGCCGCCATAAGTCTCGATTGGGGCCTACAGAGAGTGATAAATCACTTTGACTCCTGGGGTAGTTCGGTTGAATTTTGACCAAAACAGAGTTACCGAATTTGCATCTTATCCTATTCACCCATTCCTTGAACAAACACATCAGATAGAACTCTTTGGGAACTACCGATTCAACAATGACGTTGACCCCCAATCATTTCAATTGTGGGCGAAAACAGGTGGCCATGACAAGCATTTTTTCGGCCTACCAGATACAGTTAAAATGTTCGAATTCACGGATACAAAAAAAAACAAGAACTTCTATAACTGTACAATTCGAAATCATACAATGTCTTCTCTGATCCAAGCAAATGCTCAATAATCATTTGATTTTCACTAATAATTATGAAATAAAAGGAATAAATTCACTCCGATGTCGTTATTTATTCCTATTTTCGAATCCATGTAGTCTTAAGGAATAAAAATATACTGCTCCACAAGAGTTAGAGATATCTTATTCAATCGTTTTTAAAAGTATGTAATCTTCGGGAAAATCGCTGTAAAATCATTTTAAACTCAATAACAACTTGAATCGATCCAATAAAAATCAGTATGAGATATTTCGTCAATCTGGTCGCCTTTTTTCTGAAGTTTGGTTCTTTGCATATGCTTCATGAATGTTCTTATGCATAAATGAAGTCAGTTTATCAACGCGACTTCGATTTGAAACGAGTTTTCTGAAAATGCCAAGACGTAAATTAACAAACGCTGAGGCTAAAAAGGCTATCGGAATGCTACAGGGTGGCCTAACTCAGGTTGTTGTAGCGGAAAGGCTCCAAGTCAGCCAAGTGTGATATCACGACTTTGAAATAGGTTCAGGGAGAAAGGTTCTGTGTTGGAAAGACAAAGGCTTGGTGGGCGACGAAAAACAACACCTGCTCAGGATCGTTTCATCACCGTTTCGGCGAGAAGAAACCCTACATCTACGTGTAGAACGCTACGGAATACACTTCAAATTGCAGATAGAGTCCCAGTTTCCATCGGAACCATCAGACGAAGTTTGAGAGAGTTGAATCTAGGTTCTAGACGTCCATTAGGAGGAGTTCCTTTAACACGTGACCATAAGCGTTAAAGACTGGAATGAGCAAAGCGACATATCAATTGAAACGATCAATGGCGTAGTGTCCTTCTCACTGATGAATCCAGATATGGACGATTTTCAGATTCTCGAAGAATAAGGGTATGGACAATTCCACGCATACCCCGTAATCATCGCTTTGTCCAAGAAGTCCATCCATTCCGAGGGGGCAGTGTTATGGCATGGGCCGGGATATGTTTCAACGGGCGCACAGATCTACACATTTGTCCTGGGAATATGACCGCCTTACACTATAGGGAGCATGTCATTGACAATGTTGTGCCTAATTTTCACGCTGCTATTGGTGAAACTTTTCAATTTCTAGACGATAACGCTAGACCGCACCGTGCAGCCATAGTTGAGAGTGCGCGCGAGGAGCTTGGTATTCCACATTTACCAATACCTCGGCACTCACCACATTTGAATTGCATAGAACATGCATGGGATATGCTCTAAAGAAGATTAGATAATCATCAACCTACCCTAGAATCCTTACATGATCTGAGAGAGCTTCTGCCCCGTTTATGGAACCAAATTCCTCAAGAAATGTTCAACAACCTCGTGTGTTGTATGCAAAGAAGATGTCAAGTTGTTAATGATGCCCGTGGAGGCCTGATTTTAAGACTGATAGTCTTAAAATGCTTGAATTCTCTGGGAATAAAATGTCGTTATTTTACTCGATTTTTCTCAACCACCATGTATACGCTACAGACCTACAGGCTGAAATTAATCACAAAAATTCAATATCCCTAACTCATGTGGAGCAGTTTATGTGCAGGTGTTTCCAAATTGGACGTACAAACGAAAAGAGGAGATTCCTTCGATGCATTCAAGAAAAAAAGTCCCATGAACATGTGACCGCAAAGCGAAAACATTTCGTTCTCGAGATACAGGGTGTTCTAAGTGCACTAGGAAGTATTCGAACGAAAACTATGAAAACAGATCAAGGCCCGACAGATCGCTAGAGTTGAATATGTATTTAGATTTCATTTTAAACTTACTGGACTTTTCTGACAATCTTGATTTTTCTGAGGGTTTGGAGAGAATCTATCGAAATTTTTTCCGAAATCGGTAGCAGATACGACAAAACTATAAGAGAGACCAAAAAGTTTGGTATATTATTTACAACTCTTCAAACTTAAAAAAAAAAAAAAATTGTTGGGTAGATTGCAATCAAAATTGGTATGTCACTTGCTGTAAATTTCAAATTCTAATATTTATATGCTAAATTTCATATCTTGAAGATACTATGAGAAAAAACTTGAATTTTCCTTAAATAATGCTTATTTATAGAACAATATTTAATTGGGATTCTGACACTAGAGAATATTTCAGTATATACCTAGAGCTCGAGCTTACCATTCCAAAATATAAAACTTGATATTTACTATCTAAATCAGCATTTCACATTTACCATTAACTCAAAAAAAAAATATTCCAATTCTGTTCTTCATCACTTCATCACAATGATTAACTCGCTATCTCCAATTTTCGATTTCATTATGAGACCAAGTATGGCATATTTTTGATTTTGGAATTTCAAGCTCTACTGAAATATTAACGATGTCCTCTTCGTCCTATTACTTGAACAAAGATAAGATAATATATGATGTTTTTGTCATGAAAATTAATTTTCAGCTTCCAGCAGGTGGTTCTTGATCTGTCAATTTTTGGCCTTTTGTTGGAAAAAAGTAATTTCATTTTCTCCGTGTAACTAGGAATATGGGAAATTCGTTCTCAGAGTTATTGACGAAACCGATCAAGCAGAAAGTTGGGAGAATATCCTCAAAGAAAACGGAATATCGAAGAACTTTGGTACTTAGAAACTATCGGCTTCGTTGCAAAGCATTCCGTTGCGTGTTCCCCGGCATTCCCACCCCATGTTTTTATGTCTTTCCCGCCTCCACCTCATTAAGGTGAAATTCTCCCGACTACCTTTATTGATATATTGGAAATACGAAAGGACCGTTCGATTCCCGATTAAATGAACTCAATTCGCGTCAAGACCATGAAAACTACACCTTCGCACATTGTTTTGTGCCGATAAGTTGTAAAGGGTTTTCCAATAACAGGTGATATTCTGAATAGGCCTCTATTTCGGGAGATGTCACCTTCGAAGCTGTCATTTTCTGACATTTGACAAGTAGGTACCTAGAAACTACGCCATTAGACCATTAAGACCTCAGAGATGGAATTCGTGAGGCTATCGAGGACATAGGGCAGCCACTTCGCGATTTGGATATATATGTTATTCGCAATAGCCGAAATCGGCCACTGTCCGAAATTTTTGCCCACAACGCGTTATGGGTATCCAAATTTACCCACGATGCGAATAGATGTTCTTTTTTCGAGCACTGAGTAAAGCAGAATACCCAAAACGCGTTGTGGGTAAATTCGATAATCCACAATGCGAATTCGATTTTAACGCGCTTTCATTCTGCGTTGTGGACAATTCATTTTACCCACAACGGGTTGTGGGTATCGCTTTTTACCCAGAAAGCGATGAACCAGAATTTGTCGTCGAAGTCAGTGTGCTGCAGGTTGAGTACTGGCAAGTACGAGAAGCCATTATCATGACGTGAATACTGAATAGATTACGCACCTTGTGAATTCTCAACTTCGATTGAAGGGCCTGTTTTCGAAATGATATCAATATGAAAACATAATTTGAACAAAAACTAAGTGAACGTATGCTAGAAAAAAAAAAGACAGGTCGTTGTTATTGATATTATCGGACGAACGTTATTTGGAGTTAGTAAATGAAATCAAAGTGGCACTACAGGGAAAACAGGATGGGCTTCAATTATCATCCAAAAAATATCGATGATTGAAAAGATATGATTTATTAACAGTTGGCAAAAAAAAAACTTGTTAACAAGGAACGTTCAGGAAACCAATCTGGCTTTATAAAATGCAATTGTTTAAAAGGATGTCAAACTAAGGCGTGTGCATGTGTGAAATTGAATATAAAATATAATTCAAGATTTCATAAAAGTACTTGTGAAAATAAATAATACCTATTTGTTTTTAGTTCTGATAAGTTGTTGATATATCGTTTTGTTTCACCTTTATGAACTTTCAATGTAAGTAAGAAGAGAAATAACGGCATGCAGACAATTGAATATTTTTTGAAAATTATTTCTCTTCTTAATTATATTCACAGACGTTAAACTTATTCTAATTTCAATATAAGATTTTTTGTAATCATTGTTTTCCTTGAAACGTATTTTGGGTAAAGCGAAATGGACAGACAGCTTTTTCTCTTTTGTGTCCAATTTTTCAATGAGTTATCAGTATTACATCATACATTTCATTTGCTGCACATTAAAAATCTAGACCAGATTGGTTTGCTAAACGTCCTATGTTAACAAGTTTATCCTTCTCTCCACCAATTAATGGATCAAACCGTTTTAATCTACGATATTTTTTGAATGATAATTCAAGTGCATCCTGTTTTCTTTATAGTGTCACTTTGGTTTCGTACATAATCTCTAAATGACCTTCGTCTGGTAATAATAACGGCCTGTTCACTTAATTTTTGTTCGAATTCAGCTTTCATATTGAAATATTTTCGAAAACACGCACTAAAACCAAAACACAGTCAAAGCAATTTCAAGAAATCACAAGGTATCCAGGCACTGTGGTAAGTAATCTATTCATGCTACTCGTAATACTCGCTACTCGTACCTGTCAGTATACAACCTACAGCAGGTTGACTTCGACGACAAATTCTGGTTCATCGCTTTCTGGGAAAAGTGCAATGCCCAGAACGCGACGTGGGTAAAATGAATTGTCCACAACGCAGAATGAAAGCGCGCTAAAATTGGATTCGCATTGTGGATTATCTAATTTACCCACAACGCGTTCTGGGTATTCTGCGTTACTCAGTGCTCGAAAAAAGAACATCTATTCGCATTGTGGGTAAATTTGGATACCCATAACGCGTTGTGGGCAAAAATTTCGGACAGTGGCCGATTTCGGCTATTGCGAATAACATATAAATTTCATGGAAAGGATATGGTCCTGTAGTCGTGACCGTGGTGATCATATGGCTGATGTTATTTATGCAATTATTAACGGCAAACCTTCCTTTACCAAATTCAATTCCGGGACTACTTCGATCTCGATGCAATATTTCTCTCTGATCTGAAACCCTCAGATTTATTTTTATGGGGATATGTGAAGACCATGTGAACAAAAATAAACTACCTATTATACTCCATTCACTTTTATTTAATCACATAGGAGGTTATGGTTTCTTTTCAGGAGTTGGTGCACCTGATGAAAAGTCTGTGCGCGTACAGAAAATATCGCTAATGACAAAACGACGTTGCCAGTTCCTTTGTTTACATCAAAGTAAAAGTATCAAAGATATTCCACATTTTGTTAGTTCGAATCGATCGGCGATTTTGGGGCGAAATATCGATAGGAAATCGCCTATTTTTCCGTTCTTCGTCGTCCAGAAGAAGTTTCGTGCAAGTGTCATTTTTTCCTTTCACGAGTTTTGGCGTGAGTACGAACGGCGAATTTGAATTGGACCAAAAATAGATTTATAAGCATAAATAAAGCGAAAGTAGGTACAAATCGACCTTTTTACACTTGATAACGAAGTTTTTTTTAGGTATCTGGCCGTTTTGAAAGAAATTCAAACGAAATTTCGGTCCCCCAGAAGTTTGGTTATATTTGGCATCGTTTTTGGTGCTCAAAATTTATTTGGAATGTGTAAATGGACAAAAAAGGCTTCCTTACACGATCTTCTAGCGAAAGCGAACGGAAAATATGGTTCAGGTTAGATTTTCGAGGAATTATGAGGAAAGAACTTGCAGAATGAAATTGCGCGATTTTCGTAAGTATCTAAACGGGTTCTGGATGGCCATCAACGGTGTCTAAATGATTATTTTTGATCGTTTTCATGTTTCAGAAAAAAAACACGTCGAAAAAGCTGAAAAAAAGAAGATATATGACTATATTGCATTCAACGTTGAATTCAGATTCCGATGAATTGAAATGTGTCACTGGAGCTTTCATTCCCATCAATCCTTTTCCGAAAGTAGAAATAGGCTATATTGAACCAGAATACATCGGTTTTTTCCATATTCCAGGAGTTTGTGTCTCATTTTAGAACAGGTGAATGATAAAATATGTGAAGCATATATGTTTGACCTATTCCATTTTATTTGTACAAACCTACTGTGGTAGTAATGTATGAATATTTTTTAAACTAATAAATCACTATATACAGTCAGAATATTTTACTCCTTGTTCATAAGATCAAATAAATGAAATGTATATCAGGAATTGACATTCTTGCTTATTAATTCATAACCAAAACTCAATTACTATTGAATTGAAATTATTAGTTTCTCTGTAAACAAATTCCTTAATTTAGTTATTATGTTTATTTTCTTTGTGATGAATGAATAAAACTGTTATTTATTTGAAATAAAGAAATATTAGGAATAGAAATGTTATGCACCCTCACAATCATATCACATATAATATCATGATGAAAACAAAGCACATCGATAAATCTTCACAATCATAAATCCAAAAACTCCTTTACATGTAGAATATTGTTCACAATTTTCTGTTGTGTTCTCCAAAATGAAATATACATTCTGAGAAATACGCTAAGAATGTAGAAAGGGCAACATAGTGTTGACTTGGAACATAAAAATATTTTGAAAAACGTCATAACTTCGATACAGAGTGGAATGTGTCAAATTTCCAAAGACAGAGTTGTGATTTTATAATTGTGAATGGAGTATAACTCGGTTTTGACCTAAAATATCGAATGGCGCTTGCGATTAGGATGTTGCGTTCGCTGTGAACACGTTGAACATCTCTTTCATTGATATTCATAACTTATGTTTCGAATTTCACTAATCATTTGATTTTATTTCTTTCTATGTTGATTTTTACGATGAATATGAGAATGATAACGATAGAGATTGACTCCTTGAAAAATTAGGGGTTATACCTGTCTTTCGAAGGGGGTTGAAGGTATAGTTCGCTTTTTTATGAAGAATAATGACAATTTCAAAAAGTAAATCTGACGTGTTTCAGAATTTCACAAAAATATGTAGGTACAGTAATTAAGATAATGAATTCAATCCATTTGGCTTCTCCATACTGTATATAGGTATATCTGTTGAAGAATAAAAGTGATTTTTCAACTGAAAGATACAATTACTTGAACTCTTTTTTATCTCATCTCATTTTTCCTAACCCTTAGAATTTTCCTAACTGTTTATTTTTGTTTTATTTTGTTGTATTTTGTTGTATTTGTATCATAACATTTTTTAGCACCATTTGGAATTCAAATTTTTGATAATTTTGACCGTTTGATCTACTAGTTAATGAAAACATTAACTTGAAATAAATTCTCACAAACAACATTAAAAAGTCTATATTAACAATCGACTGAATCAATGTAAGATTTCAAAGTTTTGACTGCTCGTTCCACGGCATTCTTTTCGGCTTCTTCTTTTGTTGATCCCAAGCCTAAAACAGTGAAAGGGATGTCAACCTTCGCATCAAAGGCTACAATGACTTTCGGTGGACCCTGTATTTGTATCAGACTGTAAGACAATCTGAATTGTCCAAAGATGGCTTTCAGCCCTTCGTCTTTTTGCAAAGTCCAGTACTGAAATGAACGGGGAATCCAATGAAACTTCCAAAAATCTTTTTTTTTATTTCTTATAGATAAGTAGTTTGAAATTTTTGTATTAATAATGCACTGGGTGTCGTAAATTATCGAAATTAGTGTCAATGTTATAACAAACCTTCTCAAAATCTTTTGGGGTGAGATGTTTCCTTCTCATAAATCTCTGGAAATAATTGGAATTGTTTATTATTTTCGTTCTTTTGTCCAATTCTCTCCTGAATGTTTCTTTTTCGTCGAATAAGTTATTGCGCAAAGCGTCATTAATCTGTTCCTCGTACTGAATCAGGCCTTCTATCCTGTAGAGCAGTGTTTTTCAAACTTTTTCATGATGCGACCCCCCTGGTATGAGAAAATGTTTCGCGACCCCCCGACCCTTCCCTATTTTATCATGTATGGTTGTGTATGTTACAGTGTTACAAATATTCATTATATACATCGATGAGAAGTTAGCCACATCCATACATACACTTAGAGACAAAAATGGCTAATGGAAAAAATTCATAACTCAGTGAAATGAGATGGTATTGCAATCAGATTTAGATGTGAGCTTGATAGGTGTATAAGAAATTCAATTTTGATACTTTCAAGACTCAGGGAGGGAGTTATGAGGGTTATTGGGGGTGGTTTCTGACAAAAATCATAACTCGACGAAATGGGAGTGTTTCTCGATTGGTTCCGAATATGTGTTTCTTGAAAGCCGAAAGAATAAAATGCAATACCCCTCTTAGTTTGTTAGCCCCCAGGTTTGGAGATTGGGTGGGTTGTTTATGAAAAATGATGAAAAAATTCTTATCTCGGAGAAATGGCAGTGTTCCACGTTCAAATTCGAATATGCGTTTCTTGAATGCCGAAAGAATGAATTACAATAAACCCTATAGTTTGTTAGCTCCCAGGTTTGGAGATTTGTGGGTTTTTTAATGAAAAATAATGAAAAAATTGATATCTCGACGAAATGAGAGTGTTCCACGATTAGATTCGAATATGCGTTTCTTGAATGACGAAAAAATGAAATACAATAAACGCCATAGTTTGTTAGCCCCCAGGTTTTTACATTCGGAGGGTTGTTCATGAAAAATTACGAAAAAAAAAATCATATCTCGGTGAACTGAGATTGTTCCACGATCAGATTCGAATATGTGTTTCTTGAATGCCGAAAGAATGAAATACAAAAGACCTCATAGTTTGTTAGCCCCCAGGTTTGGAGATTTGGAGGGTTGTTCATGAAAAATGGTAAAGAAAATTCATATCTCGAAAAAATCAGAGTGTTCCACGATCTGATTCGAATATGTGTTTCTTGAATGCCGAAGGAATGAAATACAATAAATCCCATAGTTGGTTAGCCCTCAGGTTTGGAGATTTGGAGGTTTGTTCATGAAAAATGACGAAAAAAATTTATATCTCGACGAAATGAGAGCGTTCCACGATGAGATTCGAATATGTGTTTCTTGAATGCCGAAAGAATGAAAAACACCCCCTATTTTGTTAGCCCCCCGGTTTGAAGATTTGGGGGGTTGTTTATGCAAAAAAGTTAATATCTCGACCGAATGAAAGTGTTTCACAATCATATTCGAATATATTGTGTTTCTTGAATGTCGAAAGAATGAAATACAATAAACCCCATCGTTTTTTAGCCACCAGGTTTGAATAATTGGGGGGTTGTTCATGAAAAACGATGAAAAAAATTCATATCTCGACGAAATGAGAGTGTTCCATCGATCAGATTCGAACATGTGTTTCTTGAATGCCGAAAGAATGAAATACAAAAGACCCCATAGTTTGTTAGCCCCTAGGTTTGGAGATTTGGGGGGTTATTTAAGAAGAATGATGAAAAAAATTCATATCTCGGAGAAATGAGAGTGTTCCATGAAAGAAAAATTGTATCATTTGATTAATCCGAAACAAGCACAACCTTCTATTACTAAAGCTCTCCCGACTTCTGGCGACCCCCCTACAGAAGCTTCGCGACCCCCCAGGGGGTCGCGACCCACAGTTTGAAAAACACTGCTGTAGAGAAAGTGATAAGGACGAACACGTTTCAAGACGTATCTTCCTCAGCAAATAAACACTGAAATATTCAAAATAATTTTTTTAACACTCACTTCTTTATCATCTGCTCTGCACACAATCTTTTTGCCTGTTTCTTAGAATTGGACGTGGCTTGTGTTACCAAAGAGTCTATCTCACATGCAAAAGTGAACCTTCTTTGATGTGGCGGCCCAACTTGGGATAATTGACGGTAGAAGGGTTGAGTTATCTTTTTAATACCACATAATTCTTGTAAGAAACCTGGACGAAATTTTTGACAATTGAAAATGAGTAATATTGATTTTGTGAGGACTGGAATCGAATTATAACTTGTAGTTTCACTTCAGTTAATTCGTGAACAAACTTGATACAGAATTTAAAGATTAACTGTTTATTTTGAGAATATTTTCGAAAATAATTTTATCGAGAACTCACCCATGTTGTTAGTTGTCCTTATATTAGCATTTTCATCAGTTGATGCACAAGATTGTAAAGAACCAAATGCTGCACTTTGATTTGGTGTGCGTTTAATGCTGGAAAATATTGAAGCGTTTCAATGAGAAACAAGTATCAGAACTAAAAATTGTCCAGTAGATCAACATTCTCAAGATAAATGGCTTATTGCTAACTTAATTTGTAAGGAAGATTGTGCAGATTCAGGTGTTATTATTCAGAATGATAATAAATTGATTTTCCTCTTGACGACAATTCTTATTTTGATTACCTTTTTCTATTAGTTGCAGCAATATTGCAAAACTCCACATCAGACAGTTTGCGTTCTGGAAGTATTTTCTCCTGTTTCGAAAACTTTCGAAGTGACATTGATGAATTTTCAGTCATTGCACTGAATACAAATATGTTGATCAATAAATGCTGTTCATAATAAAAAAGAGATTAGTGTTGAATAAGACAAAAAAGAGATTCATTTGGAAGCTCAATATATAAAATATAAGCGATTATAATGAAATGAAGATTCAAAAACTTACTGTATGCGAGATTATTTTACTCGATACCACCAATAGACACATTATTTCTGATTCTCAATATCCGTCTGAAAATAATAACAAAACCTCTTGAAGAAGAGGTGGAAAAACAGTGAAATAAACTAACGTATGTTTCTGCATGATAAATACTGCATTCCCGAGTGACGTTTCTAAGTTGATGATGTATTTACAGAGAAAAAAAGGCCTCGTGACGAAATTAAATGGCTTAAGTGGAAGGAGCCCTCTTGATGTTGTCAGATTGAGAGTAGAGCTCGCGGTTCATTTCCGTATAGAAAATCAGGATACTCTTGAAAGGAAATAGTACATTGTTTACCGGGTAGGAAAAGCCTTACATTCCTGGACGATTGTGAAGATTGCTAAGTCGAGGCGTAAGCCTACGGACTCGTGATGTTTCCAAGCACAACTCATTTCCGTTTGAAAATAAATCGATAGACTTATCACGGAAATCCAATCTCTTGTGATATATTACTACTGAAAATCATCTGAAACTGAGGACGTACTAATTTCTTGTTGATTACGTTCTATCATAACCACAGTAAAGCCCATCGAGATCAATCAGCATCCAAACGTGACAAATAGGTCTATTTGGTTCGAAATTCATTGAACGCTATTAATCCATTCAGATCGTTATTGTCCTTATTTGATGCGATACCTACGTGATCCGTCGAGATTCCACTCTAGGAACATGTCATATCGGATGAAATGTATTAAAATGAAATGCATGATTTCAGAGCCTCTATTCTTGAAAACCAGGGAGTAGAACAATCGAGAGAACGGTGACGTGGTTCTACTGATAATCTATAAGCGGTATTCTTGAATGTCTTTCTATCGGACGAAAAGAAGGATGACTCCCTGACAAGGGCGTAGCCAGGGGGGGTTTGGGTTCAACCCCCCCGAAATGTTTCAAAGTTATTTTATGTTGCAGAATAAATCTTTCATTTTGCACTTAGACCAACTCTAGTTGAAATTATCAATATGGATGATATTAAAGTTTCATTTTGAGCGGCTTCTTTGATGTATAGGAATCTTCATGTTTCCTGATATTTAAATAATAATTGTCCATTCTCCACTGAAATATTTTTTTTCCAGAATAAGGAAAATACGAAATCATTTCATTTCCATTTCCCTTCCAGCGAAATAAGCATTCGAATTTGAAACCTTGTTGTGTGTGTGTTCACTGTGTTCAGACCTTCAGAGTGAAAGTTCTCAATATTATTGACAGATGCCACGTATTGTCAGCAGGCAGAAGAACCAGTCAAATGCTCCAGCCTTAGATAGGTACAACAACTTGATTTAAAATCAATTTCTTCATTCCATTTCTAGACCATGCTATCCAAAAATTAACTGATAGATTTTCTAAACACCGAAAATTAATATCAGCCTCATCTGGTCTGCTTTTGACAGCGAATAATAATTAGATGACGCCGTATCGATATATTCTTCACTACTCCCAGAAAAAAATAAAAACGTAATTAAAGCAGAATTTGAAATATGGAAAATGTCAATGAACTCCACTTCAAAATGCTTAAATGAGTGCAATCAAAATATGTATCCGAACATTACATCCTACTACAAATTTTAGCTACGATTCCAGTATCTATTGCTACTCCAGAAAGAAGTTTTTCCACTTTTCCAGCCTGAGGAGAATTGAAAATTACCTGCGCAATTCTTCTAGTAAAACTAGATTGAATGGGTTGGCGCTTATGAATATTCATTATATTGTGAAAATTGATGAAAATGAAGTGGTTGACCAATTCGCTAGAAAAAAAGACGAATAAGTTTTTAACTGAAGGAATTCATATAATAAATATTGTTTGAGTTTTCTCACTGTTTCATTTTTAATACCTATTTTTATGTTGTTGGCACTATTTTGGAATAAAACATTGAAAAACTCTATTTAGTTTCAATGAAAGCACACATCCACACCAATTTCATATTGATTCATCCTGTAAGTATTGTTTGGGAAATAAATATTGTTTTTCAAGTTTTTGTTTGAGTGGATAAAAATTAAATTCTGAAGCATATTTGAAAAATACCTAACCAGGAATATCTATTTTGAGTATTGTTTCAGGAGTAGGAAAAGGATTCTTGAATTCTTAAAAACAACAAATACTTGCTACAGAAAGCGACCCTCACAATTCTCGGCACTTACAAAGTCAATTGCCAAAATTTCAAAAACCCTTGCCTTAAAATGGATATTTTCTGAGTTAATATCCACTTTAGGGCAAGGGTGTGATGCATACACTCACATTATTTTTTAACGTAGATTCAATATCTGCCATAAAAAAATGGGGTTCTAATTTGAAAAAATTGATTTTTCACGATTTTGTCATCCCTAACTTTGAAAGCGATTTTTTCACCCCCTGTATCATGAATCGCGATTTCGATTTTTAAAGTGGATACATCAATCTTACATCTTGAAAAATCCCAAAAATGAAAATTTTCCATCCAAAAACCTCGAAGTTATTCTTGTTTCAGCGGAGCTCTATTTTTGATTTTTTTTTCGAATTTTCCCGCTCAGAGAGAATTTTTCCACCAAAACTGAAAAATGTTACATCAAAATAACTTGAAATTTTCTAAGGAATCTATTTCTGCAATAAAAAATGGTGTTCTGATTTGAAGAACGGAAGTTGACGTCATTTCCGGAAAAACCGGAGGTGCTCATGCCTTGAAAATATTTTAGATTTCATCAGCATCGTGAAATACTTATAAGTGCTGAATTTCATGAAAATACGTTCAGTAGTTTCCCGTATAAATATGGGTGAGGTTCCTCGTGAAAGACCCTGTATAGGACATCTAAGAACACTATCTTATTGAAGCAGAACACGATGGAGACGATATTATGTCCTAGCCATACCTTGCGTCCTGTTTCTATGCAAGACAAACTCAAGATTGGCTAGCCGACAAAAACGTACCAATCCTTCTAAACTTCCACAGGCTCGAACCATAGAAGATTTTTGGGTTCTCTTATCGCGGAAAGTTTACGATGGAGAATGGGACCCCCAAAATGAAGAGGAACTTTGACGCCGAATATACAGGAAGATCCGAGAAATCAATCTGAATACCGTCCAAAACATGATGCCAGGTGTTCGCAGAAAGTTGCGCTATGTGGAAGATAATGGTCCTCTTCATTTAATTTAAATCGATAGTTTTGATCCTTCTAAAACGTTAATTAATGTGTATCACAATACAATAAACTAATGTATATTTTTTGGTCTCTGAAATTTGTGCCAAATCTTATGGGACATACGTTATTCAGCTGGACTGTTTTAATGAGCCACTCTCTATGTTAATCTGGCGAGGCGACCATTTCCCTGTAAATATGAATATTTACGCAATTAACCTCAACTATTCTCAATCCGCATCTCAAGTGGAGACAGTGGTCCTGTGCACAGGATAATTCCTCAACAACCTGCAATTAATTTTGTGTGATTTAGGAAGTTCCTTTCCTCTCTGTGTTGGACTTGTGGCTTGGCAACTTCAGCCAGTTCGTTCATTAATTACGGAAATTGTAAATGACTTAATGTAATGAATAGAATTCTCTCAACGGCCTCTGCGAATTTTTTTCGAACTTCTGTGAGTAGGTAGGTATAACTAGAACAAATTATAAGGGTTTCAATTCGAAAAGCCCCTTATAACACAATTTTTTTCAAATAAACGAGAAGCTGAAGCCACAGAGGTATTTGCTGTGATCTTAATGTACCACTTCATGTTTAATGTAAAATCTGTGAATTTTCCCGGTGAACTTTCAAGGTTTATAAACATCATGAGGATTTGAGAAAGTTATAAATAGGCAGCCAAATTCACGAAAAACGACAACCCATTATTTCCAAACGATTCGACTGAATTTCGGTTTTTCTTTTGAGATATCATACTGCAAAAGCTCCTCATCGTGGTGTTCATTAGTTCGAGATTCGTTTTTCCATAGCTCACTTCTGAAGGAAGCAAATGTTTTCGTTGATCTCTCGAGTCTCGACTGAATTAAAGTTGCATTAACAATGTGAATAGCTTCTTTCGAAGTGAAATTTGTTTCGCTTTCGAAATTATTTATTTATTTTTATGTTCGTCGGTTATAAATAGTAATTAATTTCATTAAAATTTCAGCATATTCATGATTTGTCCAATGAAGTTTAAACGATCAGGTAAATACTTCTTTAGAACTTTTGAACCAGTCTGTATATTGGAGTAATTATTTTTTTGCAGAACAAATAGATTAAGATTTCTACGAATCATAGTACCACAGTAATGAACAAATAAGCCGATTTTCACAAACATTATTCAATTTCTCTGACGGCAATAATCCCTCGTTCAAAGGGAACGAGCTTTATAACGAATATGAAAATTTGCGGTTAACGCACAAATATGTACCTAATTTCTAGTAATGGGTTTGGTGTAATCAATTTTTCTCGTCGAAATTGGATTTTTCTGGCTTCATATCTTTCCTTTTCAATAGAATTCAAGCCCTCTCAATGAGTGAAAAAGCGCCTGAAGATGAACAATATTTCCAGGGATGTAATATTATGAACCTAATAACCTATACTGAAATTTTCATTTGATGTTCGAATACATAAAGAAAATTCTGTGAGAAGAGTTTTTTTCATGATTCAGTTTCGATGTCTCTTGCTGAGTATTGTGTCTCACTTCGTAACATCTGGACAAATTGAATGCCATATCCTTTATCCTCTAGAAATGAGCTGTCGCCTTCGATAATGTTGTATAGATGAATTGATTTCAACCATATAACTTTAAAAATCAAAAAAATCCATATTTATGTTTGTTTATTCAAATTTATAAAAGATTGAACATGTATAAAAAAATATATTTTTTATTGCATTCATGGAAATAAATCACAAACAGAGTCAATACAAATCAATAATGATGGCTCACGGTCAAACATGGAAGTATGATGAGTATTATCGAATATTTAAACCTTTCTAACGAAAATGTCGAAGCGACGCTGCTATTATATTCAAACATGACGTTTAAAAAAAGTTATAATTGAAAAGATACATGTGTGAAAGAATTCATGGCCCACTATTGAAACAAACATAAATATGGATCTTTCTGAATTTTGAACCAAAAATCTATTAAAGATCAGGTTGTGATGATACATCAACGTATTCAGAAGAAAAATTGCAAAAATTTTGCATGAAGATATACGTGGTATTCCATTTAAATATTTCAAGTTTGTGGCCATTCTCAGAAGCAGTGGTCTAAAAAATTTTTTCGAATACTAAACTGACTTTTATGTAAAAGTATCTATTATAATCAGTTTTTATTTTTTTTCTATCCCATACAGGGCCTGAGAAATAATAAAATCAAGGTCTCAGTCAACCCTCATATTCTGTTTGAAGTTGAAGTAAATCATGTAAAGCAAATTTTTCATCGCATCCAACGTTCTGGGGAGCATACGCGGGGGTGAGTAATTAGATTAGAATATGTGTGAATTGATACGAAAATTGATATTGGGTATATATATGGGATTGCTCAGATGTCGAAAACATGAAGGTTCTTCAGGATAATCATCTTCACGTGCACCGAAATGACTACGTCAATAAGCCCCTATAGACAGCGGATGAAAGGAATGCATCGATTCAACGATTCAACCCCATTCGAACGAAAGATGATTCGATTGGGGACCAATTTTGCTTGTTTTCGTTGGAATGACCGACAAACACAATATTATTCCAAGCTTATAAATATGATAGATTTTCAGAGTTTCTTACATTCAAATTCCCTTTTTCTCTTCCTACTGCCCTAATTTCGGAATGATTTCGTTCCAACTTTGTCAAATTTATATTCTGATCAACGAAATCCTGGAGTTCCACGGAATACGATGTGGTTCCAAAATTATTATACACTGTGTCCGTTAAGTATGGAACAAATTCATTTTTAGCTAAACAGGTCATTTTAAGAAAAAATCCTGAAACACGTCGATTTTTGATGTTAATTTACTGTATTTCAAAATTATAATCTAATATACAGGGTGAATTACGTTCGAGTTATGACGTCACCGTCATTTTTTAAATGGAACACCCCCAATACGTCTCAATTTTCGGATTACTCTAGCTGAGCTGATTACAAAAATGTATCACATGTTGATTCCAATTGGAACAGGGTGGACAAAAATACAACAGTTTTGTGTGTGCTCATAAAGTATCGCGTAACATTCTTTATTAGGTAAATAATAAATACTATCAAAAATACTTATTGTCTAGCGCCAATTGGTTTGAATGTAACAATCCGTAGTTTGCTACATGTTTAAAGTAATAAAAATCAGCTGTTTCCAAACATGTTACTTTGTGAGCACACACAAAACTATTGTTTTTTTGTCCATCCTGTACCAATTGGAATCAACATGTGATACATTTTTATAATCAGCTCAGCTAGAGTAATCCGGAAATTGAGACAAAATGGGGGTGTTCCATTTAAAAAAAATTACGGTGACGTCATAACTCGAACGTAATTCTCCCTGTATATTAGATTATTATTTTAAAATACGGTAAATCAACATCAAAAATCGACGTGTTTCAGGATTATTTCTTAAAATGACCTGTTTAGCTGAAAATGAATTTGTTCCATACTTTACGGACACAGTGTATGGAGCACCGCATTACCAGCGCAATGCTCGGCCGTACCTCGACTCATGGGCGTAGCCAGCGAAGGGCAGAAAAAAAAATGAAGGAAAAAATAAATTGAATAATTTTTAATTTCAATAAACAAAGATTTGTATCTGAATCATACTTATTTATCTGTTCTGCATATTTTTTTGTTATCTGTTACTGTTTTATATATTTTGTATGTTGTTGTGGCCGTTTGGTTGCTTTCATGAACATTTTGAAATTAATAAATGAAATTATTCGCGTGTTCTTTGCCACTAAAATATATTTCATCAGCAAAAAACAAAGAGGTTTGAAAAACTGTCATAGTGCTAAGTATACAGGCGGAGTCTTAGACTTGTACATAAATTTCAACTGTAGATTCTTGAGGTCAAGAGAAACCATTTTTTCATTGTCCATTTTTCCGAATTCGGCTCTGTTGGAATTGGTGCAAAGTGCATATTTCCCGATTGAAATTGAGTTGATACTTTCAGGAAATACTCAAGCACTAACCTTATCGGAATAAAAATATTACAAACACGATATTTCCTATCAAAAACACTTAGTTTGGTCCGATTATTTACGCAATTGAAAAGCCATATTTCTCTCACCAAAATGACTGCCTTTTTCGATTTTCCTGAAGATCAGTTTGTGAGCACTAATAACTTGTTCATATTTTCCTCGACATCCCAAAATTATCCCAACAAGAATTGTTTTTACACTAACTCTACCTAACTTAATTAAAATCAGGACTGCATAGCGAAGAAAGTTTTGGATAAATTTAGTGTAAACCCAAGAAAAATGTTAATAATTTAACTAGCCCTGGCTTCTCACGGATGCAATGCAATCCTTATAAACAACGGTAGTGCCGGCGCCGCACCGCTATGTCCCTGCATTTTAAATCTGTAATATCTTCGGAAATATTCATTTACATTACATGCTGTGAAGAGCCATATTGATCTATATTGAATGGACAATGTATTCAAGGTACCTACTTAATTTGATAAGGATTTATGCTGTATTGCTTTAAATCACCTTCTAAATAAGCCATTTTTTTCCGTAAAATGTAAAGGATAAAAATGGTTATTGTGGGTTATCCTTAAGAGATAGACATATACCATCGCAGACTTTTTTGTTGACCTTTTCAAGGAGAACAATACCGGGTACATTATTTTGATTTATCTCGTGGGGATCAGTCAGCGTTTGCAATGTAAGCGCAAAAAATGTGTTTATTTACGACATCACATTAGAAACCTGTAAATTCATCAGTGTTCTCAACAATAGTATGCATGTATCATACATATTAACCTTCATCTTGGATCACTTTTTCCATTAAAAAAAACCGTTTCAAAATCCGTTGGTTAGTTTTGAAGATTTAAGCATACATAGGGACAGACAGCGAAAGCGACTTTGCTTTATACTATGTAATGATTACAATCTCGAAGTTTTGTTTTTATTTGCCTTTTCTCAGTTTTATTTCTATCCTGAAATTTCACATTCTGAACGACCATGGATCATGACTTTGGTTTGCCCTTTGCCCCCCCTCTGCTATAAATCCTGGCTACGCTCTTGCCTCGACGCAAATCGGTAGATAGGAAGGCCAGTTGAAGGTGGATTTATACAGCAACTAAAATAAAATAAGAACTAAAATAAAATAAAATAAAAAATAAGAGCAGACAACATAGGTTTATAGAGATCACTAGAATAAAATAAGAAATAAGAATGAACCAATCAAATCGCAGATTTTTTGACAATGACTTCCGCCTTTTATTCAAGGCGATAATCGCAGTACGTGTCATCAATAACAACATCGCTCCCATCACGATTTCCTGGTCATCCATATTGAATATAATTATCAACAATGATTTAAAAATTCATTAAGTTTTAGGTTAGAAAACTAGAACTTGTCAAAAGTGTCAATACGGAAAAGATTGGGGAGTGGATTTGGGTCATGCGCACTATCATTTTCCAAATAAAATAAGCGAAAAAGATAAAAGTTGACCATCTCCTACAAGGGCGTACCCAGGATTTCAGCTAGAGGGGGGCAGCTCATACTTGAGAAGAGTAGATAACACGTTTTTATTTCCCACTTGCCAGGAAAATTACCATTAATGTTATCTTCAAGGGGGGGGGCAGCTGCCCCCCCCCCTGCTCCTACCTGGGTACGCCCATGATCTCCTATTCTTATTCTTATTCCTTATTTTAGCTTATTTCCTGTATAAACGCTGTCATTGAAATGCATCAAGTGAACATTCTTATTTTATTTTATTTTAGTTCTTATTTTATTTTAGTTTCTGTATAAATCCACCTTTAGATTGAATGGCCAGCGTGATCCCCTGATCTCAACCCATTAGATGTCTTTTTATGGTCCTTTTACCTGCCATCTGCAATAACGTATGTCCCGTAAGTTTTGACCCAAATTTCAGAAAAGTGACAAAAAATATACATTTGTTTATTGTATTGTGATACACATTCATTAACGTATCAGAAGCAACAAAACTATCAATTAAGATAAAATGAAGAGGGCTACAAAGCACAACTCTCTGCGAACATCTAGCATCAGAGTTGAAATGTTGATCAAAATTGTATGATCTGATTCATCAGTGCAAGAGCAAAAACTTTTGCGTGAAATTTTTTTTCGGTAGTTGGTAGGTATGCGCGTACGGAAGCGGGAGAAATGGAATTATTCGATTTGTTATGAAATGAACATTCTGTGTTTATCAGCACATCTTTACACCGTGATTTATATAATTTGCATCGGAATCGGGATGTTGACATGACAATTACAATATTTTATTGGAGCACACATCAGAAGACTGGGTCTGCACGAAAATGAAAATAGAAGCGAGCGAGACTGTCCAGCATAAAATGATTTCAATTCACAATTGGAATCCGTAGACCGTAACACTTCTCCGGAACAAGGAATAAGAATGGACGCTTTATGATGCCCCACAAAGGACGGAATTCTTTATGAAATTGATACCCTTGCCTTACCTTTAGGCATTCTCATCACGGATGCGAAGGAAATGTTTGAAGAGGATATATTTCTTCCGAATGTCATACATATATGTACGAGAAATATTTTTTTATTCTTTATCCTTCAGTCCATAAATGGGACTGATATTCTCAGACACAAACTTTTTTGAGCGCTCTTTTTGTTACAGGGGTCAATTAACTCATCACGACTTCGGTGTTATTCGAATAATTTTGACCCAGTAATGGTCTAAAACCTTAAGGTTTCAGTAGCTGATGACGAATACGTGGACATAATCAATTCTGTCCGTTCGGCGGTAAACACAATAACTTCCGAATGGAAAAACTTAGGAACTTGGAATTGATAATTCGATCGAGATAAAATTCTGCATTTAATGTTCAATAATTTTCAAATTTTGTTCCAATTGATTTCTTGAACTGGGGAATGGGGATCTAGAAGCTCAAAAGCTACTTATATTAGTGCTTAAAAGGGCAAATGTTTTGACCAAACTCTAACAATATCATTGTCGTGGTCTATTAGGAATTTGTTCAATTCTTGGTACTTAACAGTTTTTGAAAAACCACCAATGGTCCATTGCAATCTGCAAATTTTTCGACATGAGGCGATGAAAACAAATCAGGAATTGACATGTTAATGCAACCTTTGCTATGAAGAGTATACTACATACTTCCTTGTTGGGAGTTGAGAGCCCATAGCTTCTTGGAATGGTTCAACCCAGAAAGATTCCACCACAGAAAGGTTCTGGATCAATGAAAGGATTTCGTTGTCTATTTCTGGCAAGTGTGGTGGTAAGAGACCAAGATTCCTGAGTGGCCAGAAACCTAGACTAAGTAGACCCTGTTATTCTTGTCAATTTCATCAATCTTACTGCTTTAATTACAGCCTGACTGTTAGAATGTATCACTCCCCTCTATTGCAACCATTTCTGGATGAAAGACTCGTGGTGGTGAAGGTTTTCTTGATGCTAATTTTCTTGATCATTTCTTCACTGGGCAGGTTCCATGGGCGCCCGCAGAAATTTATCTCAGGGAGGGCAAAATAAAAATTATTGAAATATTGAGGGTGTTGTGCTGAAAAACGTTAAGGCCATCAAAATCTCAGGGGGGGGGGCATGGCCTCCGTGAACTCCCCCCCTCCTGCTGTATATTTATACATATTTGAATTCTTCGTTTAATTCTGCAAAGATTAGATGTATGATATGCGCAACCATATCAAGCGATTGTTGAGTTATTGCCTGATTCTCAAATTTTTTGACAGAAAGATTGTCACAAATTAGTGTTTATATCTTCAAAATTTCTCATTGTAACAATTTTTTTTTGCAACAGTGAAACAAAAGAAAGTACGCTGATGCTTCTTGTATAAATAATGAGGAAATATTATACAGGGTGCCTGAAACAGGGCTTCAAAGCAGTGACGGCTCGTGCCCTTCAGGAGTGGGTCGGCCAGGCACAATATATACCGAAAATTCCTTATATGTATTAAAAAAATTCATAAAAAGCGGCATATGGCGAAATGATCTGTTCTACGCACTAGAATTTTTTGCAAAACAAAAAACAAGAGATGTTGAAGCGCTCCGATATTTTACCGTCTCGAACGAAGCGGAAAATTACTGACATCTGAGTGAAACATCTGATATCGGTTGTTTCGTCTATTTCCCAAGAACAACACGCTGCACTGTCTATTTCGAAACGAATATGTTCCCTCAAAATTTTGGTAACCGAATCAATTAAATCGTCCTGTATAGTTTTTGATAAACCACAAAATACGGAGGACACGGATGGATCTGTAAACTTTTTGAAATCTTCGTCTAACGTCGCGGCGAATTTAGCGAGCTCTTTAAAATTCCCCTGATTGTCGGAATTGAGACTTTCATCGTTTCCCCTAAATGCTAGTTCTTGTGTCGATAGGAAAATGATCATGTTCAACAAATGTTTGATCATTTTCCGATTTTCCCTAACCTTATCGTTAAAACACTTAATAAAATCGCGATGAGCACTGTCCAAAGAATTCAAAATGTTTTGTTTTCCGAACAATTTATATTTTAGGGCCGAATGAATATGCTCTTTCGAAATTTCATGTTTACTCGAAGCGCGATGAATTTCCTTCAAGTTATCGTATCCGGCCGAACAGAAAGGGCTTTTTTGATCGGAAAATAGCAGGCAGTACCAACAGAATAGTTTATTTCGCGTTTCGCTTCCCGTTAACCAAATGAATTTTTCGTAGATCGATTTGGAAAATGCACGATTATGACTAGTTGTGCGCTGAACCAGATTAGACATAGAGGGTCTGGGAACAGGTAAGTCTTTCACAAATTTCTTATCATCGTATGAAAAAGCGAAAAACTTATTATCAATTAAAAAACTTACCAAGTCGCCGTTACTTGATATCACCGCCCTTAAATTTGCCATGAGAATTCACGAAACGACCTATAACCTAAAAAACACGATAACGGCTCTATTATTCTAAGGCCGGCCACTCACGTACAGTCTAACTGTCAGTTAGACTGATCGCAGTTGAAATTGTCAGTCTAAACTGAGGACTGAGATGTGCACACATGAACAGTTCAATCCTTCAGTTTGTTCCAATCATGGATTCGAGCAGGTCCGACGATTTGGCCGTCCTCGGTTTGATTTTTGCAATTTTACCAAGAATAAAAAAGAGAAAACGTAAACAGTGGTGCAAGAAGTGGCTACAAAAACGCAATTTATCTTCCCACATCAAGGGCGGATTTACGGGGGGATACTGGGGGTAACTACCCCCCCCCCCCACGTGAGTATCGAAGACCTGAGAAAAAGGTGGTGCACTAAAAATATTTCATACATTGTGTACCTGATTTAATGGTTTTCAATCGTTATTACCCCCCCCCCCCCATGATTGTAGTTACCCCTCCCATGAAAAACAGCTATATCCGCCCTTGTCCCACATAAACTTATTGAGAGAGTTGGAGGAAGAACCATTAGATTTTCTCAATTATTTGCGCATGACTTAACCGGTGTACCAAAAATTGCTATCGTTGGTTTCCCCATTGATTGTGAAAAAAGATACAGTCATAAGAACTGCAATATCTCCACATGAAAGGTTGACTGCTACCCTGAGATTTTTATCCACAGGACGTTCGTACGAGTGCCTAAAATTTTCTACAAGAATATCTCCTCAAACACTCGGAAAATCTCGATGAAGTCGAGTAAAACTTGGTTTCCTCTGTAATGATTGCGCGACATCGTGATATGCTCCCTTCCTCGACTCACACTGAACTGAGAACTGAACAGTCCGAACCCCCACACACGGTCATTTCAGGTAGTCCTTTCAGTTTAAAATATGAAGAAATTCATTTCTCTCAGTTAGACTGAACAGTTGGCAAAATCGCGTTAAACTGAGACTGAAATGCCCACTCACGTAAAGTTTAGACTGACAATTTCAACTGCGATCAGTCTAACTGACAGTTAGACTGTACGTGAGTGGCCGGCCTAAGACACTGACCTAATTCAATCCTACTATGCAAACTTCGCGATTCAACAACCCCCACCCTATGGTACGGCCGGCCGATCTAGCGGACCTAGCGGGTCTAGTGAAGCGCGTATTTCACGATGCTTCAATTTCCTAGAAATTAGGAATATTTTATATTTTCATGGTGAGAAAATCACCAAACTACTTTTAAACGGTACGAAAACGTTTTTTTCCTGATAAAGATATAATAATTATAATCAACTATTAACTATTCATGTAATATTAGGAATAAACAGTAAGAAACTGTGTTTTATTTTTATGACATTGTCGATTCAATAGGCAGGGCTGGTACGGCTGGCCGTGCTTGTATGTATCAAGCAGCGACCTTATATTGAGTTATTGTACCGTTCTTCTTAGTAGCAACTGCTAACGGCGTAGGTGTTTTATAGGGCCATAGGAATTGCGATATTCTGAAGCTCTCTTGCGGCGGGCTCGGCGGGCCGATCTGGGGCCTGTATGTTTCAAGCAGCGTGTAACTATGTTTCATTTGTGGGAAGCGCTCCGTCGACTGGCGGCATATAGTAGGTATACAGAAAATATGTGATGAGAAGGAACTTTTTCTGTTCTAAGTGGAAATATAGGATTTTGAGGAGAATAATCGAGATTTGAATTTCGAAATTGATAATTCAGAATAAGGTTTAAAAAATAAATTTTTTAGATATTTATTTTCTATTCCCAAAATTATTCTTGGGTCGGCCGGGCCGACCCTGCCTACCCTGACGAGCCGTCACTGCTTCAAAGTGAGCCTCGATTAAACTATGAAATATCATTTTTTTTTAAATGGGAACCCGGAACCATATAATTTTATAATTCCGATCGATTGCTCATCAAAAACTAGTTAGAGTGTGCCAAAAATTTCATGTCTTCAAAATGAGTAGTTTCGCCGTTATCGAATAAAATTCGAATTTTACGACTAAAGCCGGGTTTCTTTGTCCAAACATCAGGTTTATCAAGATAATTTTCAAGTAGGCTCTATCAATAGTAAGAATATGTCAGTTTTGATCTAAAATTTCTGTATTTAGTCATCAACAATTATCTGCTCTGTTTATTTGCACATTCGCCGCAAATAAAGAACAGACTTTTGATATATCATTCTAGTGTACCTTAGTCCTTATTATTATTGCTTGTTTTGCATAGTGCTTGATCGATAAAAATAAGTAAGAATGACAATTCCTAACATAGCCTACTTTGAAATGGACGAGCATACCACTGAATTTGACAGAATTTCACGAATAAAGCCAGTTTTGTCACATCAGTCAAATTTAGTGCCCAGTGGTATGCTCGTCTATTTCAAAGTAGGCTCTGTTAGGAGTTGTCATTCTTGCTTATTTTTATCTTTTTAACAGAGCCGAATTCGGAAAAATGGAAAATGAAAAAAAGGTTTCTTTTGACCTCGAGAATCTTCAGTTGAAATATATGTACAAGTCGAAGACTCACCCTGTATAATTATAAAATTCATGCGAGTGTAATATCAAATTATTATTGTAATTTATGTAGAATAAATGTATTATATGTATGATATTTGATATGGAAATGGTTCGAGGTGGAAACTATATTACAAGTTGATCTTTTTATAGGAGGGCGCAAAAAGATTGCATTTTCCAAATGAACATAATCAAATCTTTCCAATGATGCCGATTTCACAATTTTGTATTCAGGTAAGTATGCCTAAAATCAGTCGTATGTGGTCACAGCCAAACCTACCACCAAAATAAATAATTCATTTTCTTATTATCGATATAAGTTTGCGCATATCACCCATCATCACATCCTTCACCCTCAATCGCGGACAGCGTGGCTTTCATTCCGACCTAATTTTCGCGCAGAGAAGGACCGTTTATGTCTTGTGCTGATACAAACTGCGTTAAATAAATATCCTATCGGTATTTCGCGGATTAGCTCAAGTTTTTCTCCTTTGGGTGCATAGGCTGCTATATTGTGTTTTGAGAGAGAAATGGTGAGTCTGAAATTCACCTCCAATCTATTATTTGTTGAACTGAGGGAACTCTATTCATGTGGGAAGTTTTAGGATAGTTTACCAGCTACGTCTTTGAAGTTTCAAAGAGAACTTTCGATATTTGCTGTTTGCATTCGAGAAGTTCGGTTTCTAAGATTCTTGATTCGATTCTTCTGATTTTATGAATCTTCTTCGCTATTGTAGTTTCATAGAATAGCTATTATTATGAGTTAATAAGTGGTGTACGCGAATGGAAATTTCAGGTAAAACAGGGAAGTTCTAGATTATTCGAAACATTACTTATACCTGGTGTTTCAGAGATAAAACGTAAGCAATACATGCGGGGTACCTAGGTGTTCCAGAATCTACCATTCTTGATAGGTCTAACAACTTTTGTCACCATTTCACAGGAGGGCTTTCTCATTTGGCCTCAATCTTTTCTAGGCAAATGCTCGAACCAGTTGAAATGTTTTATTTTGAGCACTATTTCTACTCAAACGGGGCCTGTACAGGGTGATCCATTTTGAAAGATCCACTCAAATAACTCCTTGGGAAAAGCCCAGGCTCCTTGATCCAGATCAAACAATTCTTCAAGTGAAAGTTTCTTAGGTTTCAGGGAGACAACAATGTGACCTTAGAGTTTGATTTCAAGGCCAAGTAGATGTTTTGATTAGGGAATATGCATTTTTCGTTGCAGAATATTGATCGTCGTGAAATACTATAAACATTCTGCCCGCTTTTAGAAGGGAGAAATGAATGAAGAAGAAAAAATATTACAAGAAAAATTGTATGAAATTACAGTACACAATCTGAAATTCACAATCATGTACCAATGTATCTGCAGTGGTATCAATGATTTCACAATTCGGCATGCGATCAGATTTTATTAGCACGGTATCAACTCATGTATGTTGGAAAAAAATTGAGAAAATGATTTTTTCTTTTTTGAATATGTTAATACGCAATACAAAACCAAATGTTTCTATGAGAAATAACCTGAAGTACTTTACCATGGATATCTCAAGCATGAAACATCATTTTTATGGAAAAACAAAAGAGAAAGAAGTATATTCTCTATCAAAAAAATCTACTTGATCTTACATTCGATGTCTCTCCAAAAACAAAGGAACTTTCATTTGAAACATTTTTTGATCCAGTCACTTCCCAGGCTGTTTTTCCAGTGGATGTTTTAAAATGGATCACCCTGTATAATTGAGTCACGATGTCTTTATTTTCAGCCGAGAAAAGTCTCAATCGATTAGGTTCGACTCACTGCTGAAGAATCCCTGGTCAAATTCAATTATGTCCGTTCGGTTTTCCGGATATTTCTGTAATATCGTAAGATCCGGAATCAAGGCGTTTCAATTGACAGCTGCTGTAATTTTTTTTTTAGAGCTGTCAGAATTTTCTTCTTTTCGATTCCTGAATGCGAATCAACGTTGCAAGTTTATCCATCTTGTAAGATTGATTCGCATTCACATAATGTACGAGTAGATTAGTGCGTGAGACTTCTTAGAAATCAGAATCCACTCCAATTTAATGTGCACCGACATGAAAGAGCGCTCAAGAGACTTCATGTCTGTGCACCTAAATTGGAGTGGATTCTGATTTCTAAGAAGTCTCACGCACTATAATCTTCTCATACATTATGTGAAATCATAAAAAAATCAGTACATAATAGCATGATATTGTCGAGAAGTTCATTCGTCTTGGTATTTCGATAATGACATTAATTTTGGTTCATTTCCACAATTCATTCTTTCAAAATACCACTGAAGAATCATACAGCCGAAAACCGTCAAATATGAATATAACCATAGACAATAGACATATTGTACTAAGTACTAAGCAACAACGGAATAAAATTTTTTGTGTTTTTTTTACTCCATATGGACTTCGATAATAAGTCGACAATTATTTATAATCATTTTCATGATTTTCGATCCATATTGAAAGGTTCTTCTGCTAACTTTATGATTAGTTATCAAAGCCATCCCGCAGAAAAAAAAACAAAGGACGCGACAATTTTTTTCACGACGATTAATGCAATAGAGAAAATGCCATAACTATGTAATACGCTGTTGCCAAAAATGCGATAATTCCATAAATACCACGAAATCGCGGGAAATAAAGTTGAAGGAATGAATTTTGTGTGTTTTTTTTACTTCCTATGGACTTCGGCAATTAATCGACAATCATTCATAACCATTGTGATGATTTTCGATCTAAATTGAGAAAGTGGTTATGCTCACTTTACGTTGAGTTAGCAAAGCCACCCCGTAGCAAAAAAATTAAGTACGCGACAGTTTTTTTCTTTCAAAACAAATTCGGGACAGGTTCTCGACAATTAATGCAATAGAAAAAATAGTCAATAACGAATGCGCTGTTGCCAAAAATGCGTTAATTTCTGAAATATCACGAAATCGCGGGAAAACGGCGTAAAATAAAGTTGAATTGAAGGAATGCATATTTGTGTTTTTTTAATTCATTCTATACTATACTAAAATGGTAACTGGGTGGACCGGCCCGAGAGAATCTGTCCAAAAATGGGTCCAGAAGAATCTTAAAATCGCAGCGAAGCTGCGATACGGTAAGGAAATTTTTATACGGTCGGAAAGAGGAATAATCGGTTCTTACGTGGGTGGAATTTCTATTCTCTAGGCGGAGTAGAAGTATTTTAAAAAAATTCGTGAACATCGCGAAAAAATCCGACAAGAAGGGCCATTTTAAACTCGATAAAACTTTTTTCACAGATATCCTGACCGTGATGTAAATATACGGATCGAAAGAGGAAAAGTCAATGCAAAATAGCTTGGTATTCATATTTTCCATAATTTTCCCATTTCTTCAGGAAACTCAATCAAACTTTGACATTTCACCTATAAAATCACCCGAGTTCTACCGATGAGAATAACTACTTAAAAGGTAGATCTGCTGGCCCATTCTAGTATGGACAATAAATCGACAATTATTCATAACCATTTTGATGATTTTCGATCCATATTGAGAAAGTGGTTATGCTTACTTCACCTGAGTTAGCAAAGCCACCCCGTAGAAACAAAATTAAGGACGTGACAAATTTTTTCCTTCCACGACAAATTCGAGACAGTTATTCGACAATTAATGCGATAGAAAAAAAGTCAATAACGAATGCGCTGTTGCCAAAAATGTGAAAATTTCAGGAATATCACGAAATCGCGGGAAAAAGGCGTGAAATGAACTAGAAGGAATGAATTTTCTGTGTTTTTTTTACTCCATATGGACTTCCTCGACAATTATCTATGACCATTTTCGTGATATTCGGGCTCGGCCGATATTGAGAAAGTGGTCCTCCTATACTCCATTCACTTTTATAAAGTATCCTGGTTTGCAATTTCACCGTGTATGTTCTGAAAATTTTGGGTTATAGCCATTCTTCTGTCAGTTGAACGAGCAACGTTGCCGTTTCTGCTAAAAAATCGTAGTAATTACGTATTTATCAAAGTGTTCCTTTACATTGGGAAATAAATGAATTTGAGAAAATATTATGTGAATTCAGAAGACATTTAAATACATTTTTGCACATTTGAAATACACCAGTATGAAAAGGTAGTAGTCCTACGAAACCTGCGCCAGAGTTAAACCTTAAGAGAACTAACTCCATTAAGTTAAAAAAGAGTAAATAGAAAGTAGACTTGACAATGTCGCTTAATTTTCACGAGAACCAATCTGCGTCCGTTTTAAGTGAAAGAACTTGATAAACCTAAATCATGGCTAACCGCGATACTTTATAAAAGTGAATGGAGTATAACTTTACGTTGAGTTAGCAAAGCCACCCCTTAGAAAAAAATTAAGGACGCGACAAATTTTTTTCTTTCACCCCGTAGAAAAAAACTATGGGCGCCACCAATTTTTTTCTTCCACGACAAATTCTATACAATTAATGCAATAGGTTTCATTGATTTTCTCGCAAGTGGCACTGCTAACTTTATAGACATCTTTGAATTTCGATCCGAAAAACTTTTGACCTGGACATCCCCGTCCATTTATCGACCTTCCGAGTTTTAGCTTTCTGTTGCTAACTATAATTCGGGAGCGTTCTCGGGTAGGTGCTCTAATCCAGGAGATAAATTGTTCATGAATTAATCAAGTTGTGTTTTTCATGCGGTTGATGGAGCTCGAGCTGAATATGTTGGTCGAGAGATTAAAGTGGAATTGGCACCCGTCTAATGCCGAATAAATAAAGGGTGTTTCCAAAAGAACGCAAGATTTCAGTGTTAAATAAAACATGTTTTTTTGTAGCAAAGTATTGAAATATTTATTGATTCAGGAAATATACAGGGTGTCCGAGAAAATGTGGGAAATCTCTCGGATTCAGATGAAACATAAAAACATAAGATGACAAGTTCCCATAATTTTTTTCCTAGCGGCCCTCCCTACGGAAATACGGCCTCCTAAATGACGTCACTGGAAATCCATTTTACTGGATTAAATCTCAAACTACTCAATATAATAAAAAAAAATTGATATGACGAACGGTAGTAAGGACCTCTTAAAATACTGCCCTTAAATTTAAATTAGCTCTTTTAGTTTATCATGGGCGGACTAGGTTGTACATTTTAATGCTTACATTTTCAACACCCTGTATGATAAGGAGTAGAAAAAAAAACAAATTTGGATAGCTTGAACATTAAGCTAGGAAAAAAGTTCTCTTGTTTATTGTCGATGAAATGAACCGTTTTCGAAAACAAAAATAGAAGATCCTTAACTATGTAGTTTTGGCATAGAAAGGCACGTTAACAGAAATTATTTTTTAGAAATGCACTCTCATTAAAGCTTGCAACGATTGAATATGAATACGCTTGTTATAAATAATGTATTAAATATTTTTTTAACGTGTCTTTCTGTGACAAAACTGCATAGTTAAGGATCTTTGTAATTTTGTTGTTCGAAAACGGTTCATTTCATCGACAATAAATAAGACAACTTTTTTTTTAGCTTAATGTTCAAGCTATCCAAATTTGTTTTTTTTACTCCACTGGCAAGTGTTCGACTCAGTTAGATTTTGTAGGCATACAGATGTAAATCTTAAGTGAGAATTCAATAAAGAGTGTCTGTCGTTTTCTTCAGATTTATAGTATACCGGGTTCTGTAGCCGTGGTCCAATCGGAATTACACCTGATTTTGCTGAAAAAGCCGTGACTGTGACTGTGACAGCCTTCAATATAACCTCCTATTGTTTTCTTGAGATTTGATACTAAATCGAATCCAGATTACTGATTTTCGTCTAAACCACCCTTAAATTAGCTCACTCTCTCTATCCCTTGCTTTGGGGTTTCGTCACAATTAATGGTACTACGCTGTCAACCACAAACTATCTCTCCGCATTCCACTCGTCCATAGACAACCCAGTAATTCCCATTTCCTGAAATCCGATATTTCAATGAAGGTAGTTAACACATGATTTTAAACATTGAATAGTGAGTGCTATAATTTTATCTTCTTGCTTTCATTTATGTTCCTCGTTTGATAACTTTTTAAGATTCAGGCAAGATTTTGACGTTTGCGTTTCTAAGAATTTTGGATCAGTTAAGTTGATTAGCACTTTTGCTAGACTTACCCTTTTTGGCACAGTTGTATGAATTGTTTACTAACGTTATTTATATATTTTTTTACTGCCAAATAAAGTCGATTATTTTTATTATTGTTTTACACTCTTGAAATCAACCCTTTTGCGAGTTAGTGAAAGCCGAGGTGAAAGCATCGTTTTCGTCTCGTCCATCGATATCGAGAAATTGTGTCTACCTATAGATGGCCTTTGAGTACTTGTCGAATCATGCAATAGTGGAAAACTTCGAGACATTAATCTATATTCTTGACGACTTTTGAGAAGGATTGAACTGACTCAAAATCATATGTGACTTCCAGAACTATGGATGCTTGATTAATGACCATAATTATAATGACAACTTTCTGTGTAGGCATTGTTTCTGTGTCCTTAGGCACAGCACTGTTAATTTTTGACCCAACAAAGAATGGCGGCCAGTGGCGGATTTACACTTTCAAGACTTTTGGGGCCCCCTGAAACATTTTCGATTTTTTTTTTAATATTTTTTCATCAAAACTCACTTCTTTAAGAATAAAATTTATTAATAAAATACAAGGTATGTATATCAAAACAAAATATAAAAGATGAATGAGAATCTTAAAAAAGGGAAAAAAAATTACAAAAATTCAAATACAAAAGTCTTAGTTTCAATCTCGTCATCAATAGTTTTGTTTTCCACTGTCACGGTATGAAAGCTCATAGATTCGCTATTTTCTTCCAGGAAACCATCGCTTCTATTTTTATCAGGCCTTTGTGAAGTACCTACTAGTTTCACATATTTCATCGACATTTCCGATGGTTTGAGAACAGAGGCTTTCTTGATTTTCAGTAGACTCTTTAGATTTATTTGGAGCAAAAAATTCTGTCACTTTTGGATGCTTAGCTTTACTCTGCTCTTTACTTTCTCATGTCTGTCAGACATGGTGTCACGTCAATATTACAGATGCAACTAGCAACTATAAAGATAAGAAAATGTTGAATTTTATTTCATATTCTGTAATGAATAACACAGCAATTCATTGACTTCGCTCTATTGAAGTATGAAATCCGAACCAATGAGCTAATATATAAAAAATTATTATCAAATTGATACAACAAGAATGGTAAAATATGAACAGATCATTGAACATAGTAAGTGAGTCTATCGGAAGTCAAGAAAAATTCCAACAGTTAGATTGATGAATATCTTTATAGGAATACATCCATAATTTCTGTAAATCGTATTTTGTATTTACTTTTCCCGGTATTGAACCAATATTATTTCGTATGCCTTATATCGAAAATGAATTTGACTGGTCTGCCTCATCATCGCTCGGATTATGTTTATGCCGAAAAATTAGAAGAATGTTATTTATAGAAATATGAAACTGAACTGTAAAGCTTACCTTTTATATCAATTATATCGTTCAATGAGAGAACAAGGATTTAAAAGTCCAAACACAAACAGAAATAGTTCAATTCACCAATACTTCTCAGTTTTTCACAATATTTGAATCTTACACGAAACTCGCCTGTCACTATCAACACTATTCGAATCTTGTGAAAGGAATGTGAGAGAAAAATATGCAGACGTAAGAACTTCTGCATAAGTATTTTTCACTTTACACCCCTAAACGAATCAACATCTGGTCGGCCGTTCTGTAGCACATTCCTAGATTTTATAGGAAATGCCGACAAATTTATTGAATGATGTAATTGTAAACATTGGAATTCGGCCGCCACCCTTGAAGGAATTTATTGCAGGCAGACAAGATAATTAGGGTCAGTACGCTGAAACTCGGAGGGTGCGTTTTTTTCAACATCTGAGTTTGGCTATGAGGCTCTTGTTATTCAATTGCGTTTCATGTTAATGTAATAATTCACAAGTTGCCACTGAGCTTCTCATAAAATATAGTAGGTACCTATAATCTGATTGCTTTTTTCACACTTACAGACTGAATTTTCATTCTAGAAAAAAAAAATTTGATCGCCGGGGGCCCCTATGGACCTCGGGGCCCAACGCTGCAGCGTACTAAGCGTAGGTACCGGTTAATCCGCTACTGATGGCGGCCACTACCATCTGACTATATAAAATTCGATCTGAAGATGCATATCATATCAATTTGACAACTATGAAGACAAATAATTATCAGATGAGTTATCAAGTATCTGAAACTTTTCGGAGTTACTTCAAGAACGATGAAGGGTTTCTGGCATTTCAAGATGAGATCACATAAAGCGTAATGTATTCCACTCCATACTGATATCGATTGGGGACATGAAACAACATTTGAATGCTCATGGAACTGAAATTCTATCACATCGCCATTCACAGACAATCATGCATAATGCCAGGATTCAAGCCAAATTACAAATGGTTCGTTACCTGCGGAACCGTATTCCTTGAAAATAGCTCGTGTTTCTCTGGGATTTCAAGGATGGTATTCTGATGGTAATCATGTCAGGGGAGTTTGTGATTCCTTTATTTATGCAACCACCACCCATTTATGTTGTACGTAAAAAGAATTCATACATGCACTCAAAAAACATCACCCTCTTTCTGGTGAAAACACGAAAACTTACTCGAATTCAACACTCATAGTCGAATTTTGCCACTTAACGAATTCAACCTCGGCATTCAGGATCCTAGCCAAGCCTGAAAATTTCATGTTCCTAAGTTTCCTCGTTTGAGTTGATGAATTCTGAGTTGAATTCTGAGTGAATTCTGAGTTGATGTTGAAATTCTAAATGATTTTCGTGAATTTCGATTGAAGATTGAAATTCTGATTAAGTGTCATTGACTTTGATTCAGTGTTGTCACTCTCATTTATCATTTTTGAAATTTTGAGTCAGTATTGTAGTTCTAGATCTTGCCATATTTTATGTGGAAATTGTAAATAAGAAGGAATAAATAACTTTTTGAAAAACTCAAGTATTGAATTGAATCTATCAATGCAGGGTTAGGAAAAACTGACTGCAGGTTTTTCTCGTTGTTTTATACTTTAATTGGACAACAGATTCGTGATCAGTGTCTAGAACCTCAAAAATTATTGAAGAAAAATCCAATACCATTTTGGCCCAAAAAACAATAATTGAAGAAATTCGGAAATATGACAACGCCTTTGTAAACATAAGTAAACGTACAATGAGATAGCCAAAACATGTTTTATCGAGCTACCAGAGGATAGGGGACATTGTTCTTATCTGAAAGCCAAGCAGAGTTGTGCGGATTCAGTGAATGGGTGCCTGAACTATCTACGAATTTGAACAGGCCAGCAAATGCTACTCACCAGAGGATATTGCTTCTATCCGGCTTTTCAATTCATACTAGTATTTTGATTTTCATTGTATATTAATTTATAATTACAATCGGCGTCGTTGCAAACTGACGGAGGAGCCGGTCTATGTTAAATGTGATGTTATGAAAAAATATGGTTCTTTTTACTTGAAAATACAAGGCTTAATCAATGCACAACTGGAATTGAGTTGATCAAATGCTCTGATGAATATATTTGCGAATCTACCCTACATATTTAAAATCCATCAAGATTTCCAAATACATATCTAAAATCATTACATATACATAGTTAACTATTACTAACTTGTTTTATACTAATAAAACAAAGTCGCTTTCGCTGCCTGTCCCTATGTATGCTCAAATCTTCAAAACTGCGCAACGGATTTTGAAACGCTTTTTTCATTAGATAAAGTGATTCAAGAGGAAGGTTTATATGTATGATACATGCATAATATTGTAGAGAAACACTGATGATTTCACAGGTTTCTAATGTGATGTCGTGAATAAACACATTTTTTACGCTTACATTGCAAAAGCTGACTGATAAAAATGATTGAAATATTGAGGGTGTTGTGCTGAAATACTATAAGGCCAACAAAATATATGGGGGGGGCATGGACCACCTGGCCCCTCCCTGTGGGCGCCCATGACTCGGTATTGTACTCACAAAAAAGCTCAACAAAAAAGTCCGCGATGGTATACGTCTATTTCTTAAGGATAACCCAAAAAAAACATTTTTTATCCTTTAAATTTCACGAGAAAAAATTATTTAATTATTTATTTTAATTTCAAGCAATATTGCATTAATCTTTGTCGAATTAAGTACCTTAAATACATTGTCCCTTCAATAAAGATCGATTAGGACCTGACAGATGACATTTGACGGAACTTTTATTATGCTTAATTTATCTCATGCTTGAAAAAATAGCAATGGTAAGTTTATACAACTTTTCCATCGACCATAGAATAAAAGATCATTTTAACGCACTCGAAATCATCCATTAATTACCTATTTTAATGCATGATTTCTTATTAATGCATGATTGTCATGGCAACCGAACATAAAATATTCTGTCAGAGCACTATCGAGCTTGATTGGAAATAAGATGCCTAGAATACTGGTGTAAGCACTCGTCAAATTTTGAATGGAATGACGTTAGACCAAATTGAGAATATCGGCAAGATTTCGTTTTTTCCACTTCAGGTGGCGCTCTTCACTAATTATGTCATACAACGTCATTAGTTACGGTCCTTTTTCCCTTGATCGATTTGATTGATTAATCAACAGCTGATCTGCCAAAGTCAGTTATGACTTGACCATAGAATGAAATTTTTATGTGGTGAAAGTCTTATACTTTACCTCTATACTGATATGAATTAAAATATCAAGAATATATTCCCAAATTATTGCTTGACAAAATTATCGGCTATTGACACAACATATTCACCAGAATAAATTCGAATATTTGGAATAACTAATAAAAATCAGTCATAATTAGTGAAAAGCGCCACCTGAAGTGGAAAAAACGAAATCTTGCCGATATTCTCAATTTGATCGAAACAAAATCTAATCAGTGCAATCACCATGTGTTCAGTCATCGAAATTGGAAATCAACAACTTCTGTCACAGAAGGGTATATTGACAACTCCATTCAAAATAAAATAGACTGCAGAAGAAATTTCAGGTGACAAAACCTGCAAAGTAAATAATACTTCAACCTCCACCTTCTCCACAATTTCCTTGATGGGATATCATAGGTAATGATATAAATGCAAACTAAATGTAAACTATTCAGAATGTCACAACATGTCCAATATTCCCTCTATGAATTTTTCGAATTCTTCCATAGGGAGCATAAATATTGATATATTGAAATGAACATAGAAATTTACATTATGTCAAATTTGTCTATTATGCAAAATAAAAATTCATTTCTATCGAGACTTCATAATATTCAATTCGTGATAAGGTCGACAGAAAAATCTTGTAATAAACTCGTTTATTAATTCAGCGATTAATAAACTAGTTGATTAAACAACTATTAACGGCGGGTTTCACAAACCATATCACCGGTGATCGGAGCTCGATCAAGAATCAACCCGATTTGACAGTTCAGAAATCTAACCAAGCCGTTGATCTCCGATCACTGGTGATTACGATTTGTGAAATCCACCGAAAGTATAGGTATCATTTAGGCGAAACAAAGTTCGCCGGACCACCTAGTATTCAAATAAATCAGAGATTCAATACCGAAACTGGAAATATTTACATTTGATTTTAAATGAACGAGATTTTCATTCCGCTTCAGAATAACACGTTGATATGTTCAGGATAAAAATTGGTTCCATTCCTGGCTACTGGATATATTTCCGCAAAAAACTCCTATTGCTCATTTAAAATATCGGTCATGAAGTTTTTACTCCACACGCCAGCTATAGCGTATTTGCAAACTCAGCCAGAGCACACATCCATATTACATAGTGAAAAGTAAATCCCACATTCGGTCTATCCGTATTTTACCGGACCTGGGGCCCGATTCTCAAATGTCTATTGAGTCGCATGCGGCATCACCAGATTGTCGAACGAAATCAAAAATTTGTATGCTCAAATGTCGCATTTTTGACAAATATCGATAGACAAGAAGACGAGTGGGTAGGAGCCACTCGACATTTTTATCATCCTAATGTCATTAATGTGACGTTATGTTAGTTCTTCCCCTTCCCGTGTGTTTTCACTTTCGAGTTCGACATTGTCATTTTCAGCGAATGAAATAAACACTCGACATATTGTCGCGTGCTACATTTCCGATAGACATTTGAGAATCGGGCCCCTGGTCGGAATCCAAACTTTTCGAAAGACATAAGAGAAAATGATTAATCGGCATTCAGACGGATTTTTTCGAATTCCGGAAAAGTTTTTCACCTCAGGCGGGAGTTGAACCCACGTCCTCTTGATTTCCGGTCAGAGATGTTAACCAACTACACCACCGGAAGTCGATGTTAATGATGCCACGCAGACTAAGATGTCTGCGCGGGTGAGAAAGTTAATAGGTGGGGGGGGAAACTCATTCGCTTTAATATATTTCACGCTCTTATATATTTCACAGACGTTATTCTCCAATTTATGTTTTCGAAAGACTTTCGAAATTTAATTTGTTTCGATATTGATTCGTAATATTTCTGTAGGAAGGAAGAGTGGTTTATAGAAATGTGTTGAAACTTTAGAGAAATATTGAGCCGAACTGAAGCGACAGGTCATGCAGAATCACAATAGTCGACTAGACCGGAAATTTCCGGAGTTCAAACGCCTGAGCGGAATAAACGTGAAGGTAGGAACCATCCTTGCAGAAATATGTTCATTTGTGAAGGTTTATTGAATTGGGGGATACATATGAGAATATAACCATAGCAACTTAGATTAAAAGTTTGAAAAAAACTGCGTCAGGATGTCACATTGAAAAAGAAAAATTAGTGAAAAATCTTCTCTATGAGGGGTCATTGTTTTACGAAATAACAATTATCTTCTCATCAGTCTATGCGGAGCAGGTACAGGTGGAATTAACCCTTATGTTGCTTCTGGAAAGATGTGAAGTATTCAATTCTTTGTATTATATTGCAAACATAAATAGAGCTGCTTCAATTTACCTGTGTAAGCATTAATATTTGCAGATGATCTGGTATTCCTTACAAAAGGACCTGACATAAAATTACTCTCTACTCACCTGGACTGACACAAGCGGATTCCAGTTTTCACCGGAAAAAACGAAATGTATCATATTCACTCGGAAGATCATGTCCTATCCAATTCTCACTCTAGGTGAGAACGAACTGCAATTTACCAACAACATTAAATATCTAGGTATCCATCTTGATAGTGAGCTGAATTGGAAAAATCATATTGAAAACGTCAAGATTAGTTGCAACAGGAACTTGAATTTACTGAAAAACCTAGAAAAACATCAATGGGGAGCGGATCTCTAGTGCCTTTTGAGAATATACATCAGATGCTTAATCCGAAGTAAAATCGAATACGGAATATTGGTTCACTCAACTGCAAAAAAAAGTTACTTCAAAACTCTTGAGATAATACAGAACAAAGCTCTGATGATCGCTGCGGGGGCATTTCCAGTAGGTGGGGGTAGTAACCCCCATCATCTCTCTTCGGGCCCTTCTTGGTGAAATGCCTCTTCAATACAGGATACAAATAGCCTTAATCGTATATGCGGTAAAGATATTATCTATCCCAAAACATTGCAAGAGATCCATGGTAAAGTCAACTCGTTTTTCATAAATATATGCTACCAACCCAAACATAAATCCCCCATTCTACGAAAGACTCAAGAAATTTAACAAATTCGGATTATGAAATTCCGGACATAATGAAGTTGGTTCTTTACTCAACACCTTGGACGACAAGAGGCCCTAAAGTAGAACTAATACTTTCCAAGTACAATAAGAAAGAAGTTCACTCTTCTATAATACGGAAGACATTTGCAGGATACTTTGGACAAATATAAGATTAATACTTTTTTATATACTGACGCTGCTGTTAATCCATCAGATAACAATGTTGGATCATTAGTGGTTACCCCAACTGTTGTAAAAATGTTTTGCATTAGGGATTCTTCGATATTCACTGGTGAACTGATGGCCATATATCAAGCACTCCTCCACATTCTGAAAGAAAAAACTCCGTTTAGGAACTATTGTCTCTGCACTGATTCACTATCATCAATACGATCTCTTCAGAAAATGTATACCAACAACGCCTTGGTTAATGAAATCAACTATAAACTTCAACAAATAGATAATTTATGTATGAATATTATATTTATTTATACCCCCTCGCACACTGGAATTGATGGAAACACACAAGCAGACTCAACGGCTAAATGGTCATCAAAGAATGTAGATAGACAAATTCACGCCCATATGAGGGAAGATATAAATCACTGCAACATATAGTGTTGGATGTTTGTGGAAATCAGATTGGATACAAAAAAGTACATTTCTAAAACAAATCAAACCTGACCCGCTCAGAATGATGACCCTTCCCAATAATCGTCATCACCAAGCCAAAATATCTCGATTACGACTAGGCCATACTAGACTCACGCACGCCCATGTCTTGAACAGAGAAAATGCTCCAGTATGCAGCACATGTGGATGTGATCGAACTATGACCGTCAAACATATTCTTGTTGACTGTCCCAAGTTCAGACCTCAAAGATAACAAACTGGTATCGTGGACTCCTTACAACAGGCTCTAGGACAAGAAGTCGAAAAACTGGAAAATACCATCAAATTTCTGAAACTCATCAATTTAATCAATACAATTTAAATTCAATATTTAGTTTGATATAAGTTTTTGATTATATGAACTGTAAATATAAATGAGATGTAACTGTCCCGTAGTGCTAATGATCTGCGAAATCGAAGCACGATAAACTTTAAATAAGAAAAAAATAAATAGAGCGTTACATTTAATGATGATATAAAATTTCTAACAGAAATCTCAAGGGGAAGTTCACCTGGAGGTGTTTCACCACTCAACCCTTTTACCAAAAAAACACGTCCTGTAAAGTGCGGAAAAAGTATAGGTAGTACAAACTATTCGGAATAAGTTAGCAACCGAAAAGGAAATCCTTGATCTTTTTTCTAAATTTTTCAATTATGAGTTGCTTAAATTCATAGGGAATAACGGATATTATATCTGAAACTTCTTCCAAATGTTGATGTTCTGTGTTGAGGAGATGTCAATAAATTTTTATCTCATGTTGGTGTTGTGAACATCAGATCTATACCCCAGCTTATTGAAGAGATAAGGTGGACTTATATTGAAAATTATATTATGGAAAGTACAAAAGGCATAATAATCAAAATGAAGCCTCATTGGGAGCCAACTCAACTCTTTAAGTTTGTGTGATACATGACATAATCCTAATAAAGCCTCATTGGGAGACAACTCAACTCTTTATGTTTGTATGATACATGATCAAATTTTTGTTCCTTGGACCGATATTTTTTCAACTGTGACTATTACCTGGAACGAGATTCTTTCGATAAAAACCTTATACAGTTGTTTTGAATACACCTATTCGATGTATTCGATCCAGCAAGTCTTGGTGAAAGCTGAAACTATAAACAGGAGAGCAGTAATTGAATTTTGATAAGACCAAAGCCTCACATAACAGCCTCTTCTGGAAGATAGGCAAATTTGATCTATGGGGAAACAACATTCTCAACGACCCATATAAGCGTCACCAATCGCGTTTACTACATGTAGGTACTACAAATTCACCGAATCATCAAAAAATCTCGAGAATTATCCACAAAACCAATGACATTATGTGGAACAGACAGTTCGAGATTCTCATCAACAGTTTTCTTATTGTTCTTGGAACCAAAAGCGAGAGCAAAAGTTTTTTTACCATTCAGATTCAGACCATGTTTCTTTGCGATATGCCACAGGCGATTCGAGTCCTCGTTTACTTTAGTGGCAGATACATTCAATTCATCAATGAAGAAGTCTAGGAAGTTGGAAATCATCAGCATAGTTATACAGGGTGGCCCACCCCAGACGCGGTTCTCATTTTGAGGCAGTAAATGAAGACATTTTGAAAATTTTTTATTCGTGAAATGTGAAGGACAATCAGATGCACAATTTAAAATTGTTTTCACATATACAGGGTGTTCGATAACAAAGATATAGACCAAAGTTACACTTTTTTAAATGGAATACCCTATATATGAATTCAAAAATTGAATGGCAAGCTCAAATAATGATGAGTTTATAAAGACCATCTTATGCCTTAGAAGAGCCATTGTAGAGAAAATGGCGAAAAATCGCAAAAAAGGAGTATTTTTAATTTGCAATTAATGAATAAACCCTTCAAGCCAACGAGACAAACAATGTTTTTTCGTGTAGACATATTGGCTACCCTTATGCAGAAAAAAAAAATTCATCTCTGGAATATACTGAGTGATCATAATTAATGTTCAAACATTAACTACAAATAATGGCCAAAAACTTTCTTATTTCAAATGGCACACCCAGTATTTCTGTACCTTGTTGAACGTAAAAATTAATATCGAAACTATCTTCATTGGGTTTCCCTATACCTAAACCTAATAGTTTTCAAGTAATTCTCGATTTTCAATTCAACTAGTTAACCAACTATTATGATTAGCGATATTCATAGAAATATTTGGAAATATTTGTGGGGAAATGCTTACAATATTATTTGAAATCTGAAAAACTCATATGAAGATCTCAATAATGGTGTTGCGGTCACGCAAGATTTATTATTCCTTTATAAATTATTAGGTATCTACTGTTTTTCTGAATATCAATTCTTTTTTCAATTATTTTCAAATTAATTTCGCCTAGAACTAGAAGGTATTAAGTGTCATTATCATTCAATCTTTTTAGGTACATGACCTTAAATTTTTCTTTATTCTTATCGTTTTGAAGTTAAGCCATACGTTCAAAGAGTCATGTAACAAACGATTCATTTAAAAAAATATTTGCTCAGGCGATGAACCTTTGATTCTTCATACTTGTTATCTCCAATTGTTGGATTGAGTATTAGTAGACTCAAAGTTTCAAAGATGTTCACAAAATACCTTCAAATATTACCTTACTACTGAACTGAATGTCCTTATGCTGGTGAAACTCGTTCCACTCGGTACTCAACTCACTCTCTGGCCAGAGGTTCACTATCACAGATCTCTTTTGAAAATCTCTAAAATTCTTCAAACTATTGAAAATGTGAAGAATAGGAAAATGTTGGACTGGAGCATAGGTTCATCGCCTTAACAAATATTTTTTTAAATGAATCGTTTGTTACATGATTCTTTGAACGTATGGCTTAACTTCAAAACGATAAGAATAAAGAAAAATTTAAGGGCATGTATCGAAAAAGATTGAAAGATAATGACACTTAATACCTTCTAGGCGAAATTAATTTGAAAATAATTGAAAAAAGAATTGATATTCAGAAAAACAGTAGATACCTAATAATTTATAAAGGAATAATAAATCTTGCGTGACCGCAACACCATTATTGAGATCTTCATATGAGTTTTTCAGATTTCAAATAATATTGTAAGCATTTCCCCACAAATATTTCCAAATATTTCTATGAATATCGCTAATCATAATAGTAGGTTAACTAGTTGAATTAAAAATCGAGAATTACTTGAAAACTATTAGGTTTAGGTATAGGGAAACCCAATGAAGATAGTTTCGATATTAATTTTTACGTTCAACAAGGTACAGAAATACTGGGTGTGCCATTTGAAATAAGAAAGTTTTTGACCATTATTTGTAGTTAATGTTTGAACATTAATTATGATCACTCAGTATATTCCAGAGTTAAATTTTTTTTTCTGCATAAGGGTAGCCAATATGTCTACACGAAAAAACATTGTCTGTCTCGTTGGCTTGAAGGGTTTATTCATTAATTGCAAATTAAAAATACTCCTTTTTTTCGATTTTTTGCCATTTTCTCTACAATGGCTCTTCTAAGGCATAAGATGGTCTTTATAAACTCATCATTATTTGAGCTTGCCATTCAATTTTTGAATTCATATATAGGGTATTCCATTTAAAAAAGTGTAACTTTGGTCTATATCTTTGTTATCGAACACCCTGTATATGTAAAAACAATTTTAAATTGTGCATCTGATTGTCCTTTACATTTCACGAAAAAAAAAATTTCAAAATGTCTTCATTTACTGCCTCAAAATGAGAACCGCGTCTGGGGTGGGCCACCCTGTATACAGGGTGTAACTGAATAAGTGTAAAACATTTAAGGAGGTGATTCCTCATCGAAAAAAAGATAGGATCTTTTATATAAAGAAACTTCATTGGAGCATCCCTTGTTAAGATACAGCCCCTTAAAGGGGGTACATAAAATTTGTATAACAATTTTTTTCACAAGCACTGAAAAAGTTACAATATTGAAATTAACCTGACGTTTTGTACTACCAAAAAGACACTTAGCCAGTAATTTATTTGGTTTACCCCATGGTTGTAAGGGGTGAAAAACGCAACCCCTGAAATTTATTTCCAATGTAACTTTTTGTCTTATTATTTGTTTACCATTTAAAAATTTATTTCCGATAGCCTGTTTCATTCTAAACAAAAAATGTCTATTGGGTTTTTGGCCCAAAATAAACCAGTAAGCAGCAAAACATTATTTTACGAACAACTGCAGAGATACATCGTCATAAATGCGAACTGGATTTATTGTTATTTTGTAGTTAGTACCTGCATTGAACGATTAAAGGGGTAAACCAAATAAATTACTGGCTAAGTGTCTTTTTGGTAGTACAAAACGTCAGGTTAATTTCAATATTGTAACTTTTTCAGTGCTTGTGAAAAAAATTGTTATACAAATTTTATGTACCCCCTTTAAGGGGCTGTATCTTAACAAGGGATGCTCCAATGAAGTTTCTTTATATGAAAGATCCTATCTTTTTTTCGATGAGGAATCACCTCCTTAAATGTTTTACACTTATTCAGTTACACCCTGTATATAGTTATAGTAAAAAGGGGTTACAGTTCACTGCGACCTCAAGGTCTATTGTGCCCCTTGACAGATCTGTTATCATCGCGCCTCCTACAGCTCGCCCTTCAGTTCCAGAGATTTGATGAAATCCAGAATCTGGGACGGCTTCAAGGAGGATAACTCCCCACTTCTACAAGTTTCTTGTCCAAAGCAATCATCAGCATTACATGTGCATCTTGCAGTAATGATTGAACCTGGAGAATTGGCTGGTATATAAGATGAAGAGTATCGGCCCAAGAACCCAACTTTGGGGTACTCCACAGTCTCCACTCAACACCAGTTTGGCAGTACCTTATTACCCAATTTAACGACCATTGAAATCAGACTCGAATAGTTTAAGTGCCTCCCCGCAAACCCCACAAGAATCTAATACAGCAAGAAGAGTTTCACTTCTGACTTTGTCGAACAGCAATACACAAATTGGTGGAAAAATTTGAGCTGTTGGGGAAATTAAGTGATGTGAAGTATAAAACCCGTGCACGGTGCTCAAGAAGAGCCAAGAATATTGCTGCTGTAGCCGAAAGTGTTGAAGAGAAGAGAATGCGGCTGGTGCAACAGTTACGGTGAATAGATTGCGCTATCGAGAGATGATTAATGATTTATCATGGACGCAATTGGATGTTATTGATCGGACAACGTTTACTTTCAACAAGAAGGCGTTACGTGCCACACAAGCAACGAAACTATTAATATTTTACGAGAAAAGTTTCCGAACCGTGTTATCTTTCGAAGAGGTGATCACAATTGGCCACCGAAATCTTGGGTTTTAACCTTGCTTCTTCTTCCTTTGGGGCCATGTGAAAGAGAAGGTTTACGCCAAGATCCCAGCGTCGATTCAAGACCTCAAAGATGGAATTCGTGAAGCTATCGTGGTTATGGAAAATTTCATGAAAAGGATATGACCCTGCAGTCGTGTTGATCATTTGGCTGATATTATTTTCCATTTTCACGGCAAACCTTCATCTTCATAATGAAATAAACATCTAATCATTCATCTAAAAAAATGGCATTTTTCTCTGAATGTCAGAATAACACCTCTTATTGGAAACCCCTCTAGAAGGTCGATCTATTTCAGGACCCTGTATAGTAATATACTATAAAATAATCTCTTCTATTTTTTATTCTTGTGTCGTTGTTCCTGAAGGATTATAGTCCTATTCAAAGTTGTAATCCTATCACTGAACACGAGAGTGCTGACTGCGGTCCCGTTCTCAGGATAAATCGGGCGTTTCGCTGAAGGTCAAGCTTTCAGAGCACGCTCATAATATTCTCTGGAAATACAAGAGAAAATAGCAAAAACGTTTAAAATTCATACCTTTGATACCGCTATTGAAAATAACCCTCGTATGAGGCTAAACTTGTATATGGAAAAGGAAAACAATGTTTATTTACCCACGGAGAATGAAACAAAGCCATGTTGGTTTTTAGCTCGGTCTCCTTTTTAACAGGTTTTCGTTTTTTCGACTTTAAGAATTTTATTGTATCCTGTGTTCAATGCTGAAATGGGATTTTTTTTTATCGATGTGTATCTTTGTTTTCATAAAATCCAATTATTTTCGCATTGGCTGATTTTGCCGAATCTGAATAGCTGAGGATGAAGCATGTATAGGATTTTATTGCAAGTGAATAGCAGAGGGTGGCCAAATTTCGATTAAAAGGCTGATGAGTTCTGAAATTAAGGATTTGATTGCTCTATATCTGCCAGGGTTTACTGGCACTGACATTCATATTCATTTATTTAATACTCGCTGAGCAATATACCTACTTTCAAAAGCAGAGCTTATTTCACCTAGAATTTTACTGAACTATGGTTGTTACACTTGTTACAGAAAAACGTACAGAGTGTAACAGCCAAATGGAATAAATTCGATAACGAATAAATGAGGGCGTGTCGGGATAAACGCTCAGACACGTCGATTTGTAATTTCGGATGCGCATATTTTTCAAGAAAATAAAATTATATAGGGTGTTCCATGCGACCGTGGCCAATACCAACTTTCTTTTTTCAAATGCAACCCCCTGTATATTATTTATTTTTTGGATTCTTCAGAAAATTCTAGACATAATTCATGTACAATGTCCTATTACTATCTTCAACTTTTTCGGAAGTATTGAGTGTTTTCAGATTTTTTACAAAAATTAACATTTTAAATGAAAATTATTTTACACTCAATACTTATTTCCTATTCACCTCTTGATATGAAGAATGTAAGCAACAACCAGCGGCGTAGTAACGTCACCACGGGCCTGTGTTCAAGATATTTTCCGGGCCCCTACCCTCCCTATTAACGCTAGTCGTCCCAAGCATCCGGGCCCCTTAGTGGGGCCCGGGCCCGTGTTCTTCGAACACGCCGAACACTGGTCACTACGCCACTGGCAACAACCATTACTGAGAAGAAATGTTGAGTAACGTTAGAAGACAATTCTACACCAGATTAGCATGTTGCCAAGAGGTTCGCGGCGAGCATTTTGAACATTTCCTACATTGACATAAATGTTTTTTTTTTTTAATAATCAAGAAATAATCAGTATTACTCATAAGGTTTTAAGTGTTATGTACCGAATTTGTGCAATAAAATAATTTTCATTCAAAACGTTGATTTTTGCAATAAATCTGAAAACATTTAATACTTCCGAAATAGTTAAAGATAGGTATAGGACATTGTTCATGAATTATGTTTAGAATTCTCTGAAGAATCCGAAATATAAATAATATACAGGGAGTTGCATTTGAAATAAGAGAGTTGGTATTAGCCACGGTCACATGGAACACACTATACAGGGTGTCCCACTAGTGCCGCAGCGGACGATATAGGTACGCGTAACGGTCTGATTTTGGCAAGATTTTTTGATGCAAACTTGATATACTACAAGAAGAGCACAACCTAAAAATATTTTCGAATATATCGGGTGGCCCACAAAAGAGGAATAGTGGATGACTTTGTTTTTTCAAATGGGACACCCTATATTCAATAGTGTTTTTCAATTCTCTGAAACTTCCTGCATGCTTTCGTATACTTTTCACATATTTTTATTCGACAGTTTTCGAAATATTGGCCATTTTGACAAAAAAATGATACTCGTAGAGGCTATGTTATCCAATTATATCTCACGAACCCTTGCACATACCAATAACAGTTTTATACTGATTGGAAGACAAGACTTCAAAGTATCCTTCCCAGCTATAATAAAGCATCTCTAGCATACAGAGTGTCCGCGAAAAGACTATTAACATGACGAATTTCAAATCGATTTTTCTTAAATTTTTCAAATGAAATGCATATAATTTTTTTTCATCATTGTAATCACCATTCATTTTACTCCATTTTTTGTCGAATACATGATATGCATATCTCTAACGGAATAGGATTTTTAAGCGCTTTTTCGAAATGTTTCCCTAAGATTCACATAATAATTATACCTTCGAATTCAAATAGCAGATTTGGCTTTTCTATGGTTATCGAAAACTGTCAAATTATTCTACTTGGAATTATCATCATTGAAGCTTCAATTCATATTATAGCGCAATGAGGAGTTTTGATGTATCTACTCAAAAATGTGATGAAATCAGTTACTGAAGACAGAAACTTGCTTTCTGTACCCATTTTTTCAAAATACATTTTGATAATTTTCTATGTTTCTACTTGGAACGTCGAATCTTCCAAAAATTTCAAACAAGCTTTGAGCTTACGAGCTTGAAGATCTGCTTGCGGGCCTGTGAAACTTATGAATTTAATTTTTCGTAGAAAGTTGTATAAGGATAAGAGCGGGCACTTTTTTGTATCCTGAAGTTTTGAAACTCGTTCCTTTGAACCATTCATAACTTGTACATTCAAACTCATTGGTATTTTTTGAATTTTTATATCATTGTGTGAGTATTCATCCATCCGTAAAAACTAGGATGATTTTAATTGAAGCTGCAATGATGTTAATTTTGAATAGAATAATTTGACAGTTCCCAATAACCACAGAAAAGCCAAATCTGCTTTTTGAATTCGAAAGTATATGTGAATTTGGAGGAAAAACTCTGAAAAATCCTATTCCTTTAGAGATATGCATATCATGTATTTGACATAAAATGAAGTAAAATGAATGGTGATTACAATGATGAAAAAAAAATTTATGCATTGCATTTGAAAAAATGAAGAAAAATCGATTTGAAATTTGTCATGTTGATAGTCTTTTTGTGGACACTATGTATGCTGCAGATGCTTTATTATAGCTGGGTATGATACTTTGAAGTCTTGTGTTTCAATCCATATAAAACTGTCATTGGTATGTGCAAGGGTTCGTGAAATATAATTGGATAACATAGCCCCTACAAGTATCATTTTTTTGTCAAAATGGCCAATATTTCGAAAACTGTCAAATAAAAATTTGTGAAAAGTATACGGAAGCATCCAGGAAGTTTCAGAGAATTGAAAAACACTATTGAATATAGGGTGTCCCATTTGAAAAAACAGTCACCCGCTATTCCTCTTTTGTGGGCCACCCGATATATTCGAAAATATTTTTAGGTTGTGCTCTTCTTGGAGTATATGAAGTCTGCATCAAATAATTTTGCAAAACTCAGACCGTTAAGCGTATATCGTCCGCTGCGGCACTAGTGGGACACCCTGTATAATATTATTTTCTTGAAAAATATGCGCATTCAAAATTACAAATCGACGTGTCCGAGCGCTCATTTATCCGTTATCGAATTTATTCCATTTGGCTGTCAAACTCTGTATATATTATTTTTATCATGATGTGATCATGAAAATTTCGGGTACAATTTTTTTTCGCTGTATACATATGAAAAACAGTAAGTTGTAATTGAGTATTGTGATATTTTTTCACTGAGAATCTTGACCTGCACCAGCATGTTGAGGGGGAATCCCTGTTATTCAATTCATCTAGCCTTGGAAATCAAGTGAATCGAATGAAATTCAATTATGGGGGATTACATTTTACAACACGATTTAGGTACTGCATGCGCTCCAAATTTCATATGGAATTTCCAACGAATGCACAGTTTGATTATGTATACGACTAATCCATTTTTACGCAGCGAGTTGAAAAACTCAGTGGGTACTGAACGGAAAAGAGTCGAACAGAAATTTTAAAAATTCGAAATCTCCACATATTTGAAGGTCTGTTTTCTGTCGTCTAGGACTATGACCTTCACTTTGGCTGCCAAACCTATATTTTACGTCTATCGTCTTTCTGCAGTCCTCTCAAGAACCAAATAACTCAAACTGTCTATATACAGTTTATTAACAGTCTTTACACAATTATCCACACTTGTAGATTATACGTCTTATACACTTATACTAATTATTTAACTCGACGTACCTTCAGTTACGATTTATCCCCATTTTCTGAACAAATGAATTGATATTATAACGTCTTGCAGATCTGATTCCGGTAGAAAGTTAGGACGGAGGTAGTGACTGCCATTAGATAGGCAGTCACTACCTCCGTCTTAACTTTCTACCGACTTCCCGACTAACAATCAACTATTCGACTCATCATTAACTGACTTCACTACCTCATTTATGCCTTTAACGTTGATTCCGGGTTCCGCCCTCAATTTGCATTTGAAAAAAGAAGTGTTACTTCTTGTACGACTTAAGCCAATGAAATAAGCAAGAGCCAAGTGCGTCTTCAAGCCTCATAAATTATCTAGTTCTATTCATCTAGTTTCACGAAATGGCAAAAACTGTTAAATCTCATATTACTCTCCTTTCAACTATATGATAAAGGTTTCACATTCGGGACTCGATAGCTGACACATGGAAGTCATCAAACCCAAATCAGAAAATGACTTATGCTTATCTTGGGGACAATATAAAGCGTCCCACACACGAAATTCAGAAACATGAGAGGAATCTAACAACTATATTGTATAATTGATGGGAATGAAATCCTATATTATCATACTGAATTTACCACTAGAATTCGTTTTATGATATAGAAGGTGGCGAAAACTACCCCGTAGTCTTCGAGAATATAATTTATTTCATAAAATAATAACCTCATCATACTGAACCTACCACAGAAATCTTTTTGGATTTGGCGTTTTTTTAGAGTGATATAATTTTCGATTGGGATAACTGTGTTTTGACAAAAGGTAGAAGCCATGTTGTTTTAATATTTCTGCTCAGTAAGCATTGACAAATTATCATGAAAAGACTCACGCCGCAACAATGTTACAAATTGCTGAAATTAATTTTTGAAATCAGTGTTCTATTCGCCAAACTTATTCGTGAAATTTATGGTTTACATAATCGTCCATCAGATCAGCTTATTCGTCGAACTATCGATAGATTTCGGACAACGTACAGAAGAAAATATTGCTGCTGTAAGTGAAAGTGTTAATGAAGATCCAGATTTGTCTATTCGTCGACGTTCACAACAAGTTGGACTCTGTGCATCCTCCACATGAAAAATTTTGCGTAAAGATCTTGGTCTACACCAAACAAGATCCAACTGGTTCAAGAACTGAAGCCACTTTACCATAATAAGCGTCGTTTGTTTGCTGATTGGGCACTAATATTATTTCGAGAAATGGTCCAATTCATTGGCCTCCAAGATCATGCGACATAACTCCAATGGATTATTTTCTTTGGGGTTATGTCAAGTCATTGGTTTATGCTGATAAACAAGAAATAATAGACGATCTGGAAGCCAACATAAATCGTGTTATTGCTGAAATGAGGCCTGAATTACTCCAAAAAGAGGTCCAATCGGTCGAATCCGGTTCCTCAAAGCTAGTCGTGATGGACATATGCCGGAAATTTATTTTAAAACATGTCACAAAATTATCTCTCGGATAAAAAAAATTGACTTCAGTCTTAATTTGAATGTGTTTCATTTCAATTTGAAGTTTTATTTATCTCAAAAAAACACCCGATAGTTCAGAATAACATGAACATATCTCCTTACTGTACTGAAGAACTTTTAAAACTATTAAGATTTCGAGAAAAATTACCTTCTTTTTATTTGTAACACCCTGTTTATTATCCGAAAGAACTGGAGGCATTTTTCTCTTCAAGAGCTCACAGGAGCAATAATTACCTATTGTGTAAGCTCTTCCATACGCTTCCGTAATTGGACATCGAGAATCAGAGGACTGTGTAGATCTCCCTGGGGTCCTTCTGTAAACTTTTGGAGCTTGTAGCTATATAATGTTCGCCAAAGTTGGAATTTCGAATTTCGTATGGTTACTCAATTTTTCTTCGAATACTCTTTAATGATTCGGTATGAACTCTCTGGAGATCTGTGGCGGGTGGCTTACTAGGAGATTGAGTCTGACGGCTATTGTCCAGAACAGTGATTCACAAACTGTTATATACAGTGCGCGTCAAAATTATGGAACATATTCATTTTCTCAGAAGAAAAATATTTGCAACAAAATCCTGAAACAGGTTAATTTTTGTTCCACTTTTGCCAAATTTTTGTGCATTTTTGAAGGATTTTTGTTGAACCACCCTGTGCCATCCCCATCAACTCTCTAAATTTTTTGAATAGGGGAAGTGGTTCATGTGGTACCTTTTTGACAAGTTCTTTGTATCTGCTTCACAGGCGTGCAAAAATTTTGAAGAATAGTACATTGTTTACCAGGTAGGAAAAGCCTTACATTCCTGGACGATCGTGAAGATTGCTAGCAACACAGAGTCCAGGAATGTGGCTTTTCCTACGAGGTGAACTTACTATTTTTCCGCAAATCGTTTGAAATTCGACAGATTTTAATGAAATTTGAAGGAAATCGCGAATTATTCGATTCATAAATGAATGGAGCTCTGAAATCCGGAATGGAATTGGTTGCGTAACTATGGACACGTATTAATGCTGAATTGTCAAACTTGATTGATATTAATTTAATTGCTGGTCTTTTCGAAGACAAAACAGTGTAAAATGATAAGTGATGATGAATTTTTTTTCTGGGTCTCGTCCAGAGTGTGTTTGAGGCAGTAAATACTGCTTCATTAGAATTATTGCCAAAGAAATCTAGAGAAAAGTACGAATATGCTTATGTAGAACACTGAAAACTGTAAGGAAATATGAAATGATATTTCCTTACAGTTGTCAGTTTTCTACATAAGCATATTCGTACTTTTCTCTAGATTTCTTTGGAAATAATTCTAATGAAGCAGTATTCACTGCCTCGAACACACTCTGGAGGAGTCCCAGAAATGGAAAATTCATCATCACTTGTCATTTTATACTGTTTTGTCAGTAAGGAAATGAATATTTCCTAACAGTTGGGAAATCTTGACTTTTTCTATGACAAATTATGTTAGGAATGTCAAAATTGGTCATAGAAAACGTCAAGATTTCCTAACTGTTAGGAAATATTCATTTCCTTACAGTAAGGAAATGAATATTTCCTAACAGTTAGGAAATCTTGACGTTTTCTATGACCAATTTTGACATTCCCTTACTGTAAGGAAATGATATTTCCTTACAGTTGGTTCGACATATGCATATACGAACTTTCCTAATGATTCCTTCGGCACTTATTCTGAAGAATCAGTATTTTCACTGCATCAACCAGCTCTGGAGGAAACCCAGAAATAGCAAATTCATCATCAGTCATCATTACACACTGTTTTAAATTCGAAAACACTAGCAATTAAATTAATTATATGCGTCAACTTTGACAATTCAACATGAGTACGTTTCCAATTTCAATACGAATTTCGAAGCATCATTTATTTATGAATTATAATTCGCGATTTCATCAAAATTAATTGGAATCTGCCGAATTTTAAACGATTTCCGGAAAAATAGTATGTTCACCTCGTAGGAAAAGACACATTCCTGGACTCTGTGTTGCCAAGTCTTGGCTTGCGCCTCGACTTAGCAATTTTCACAATCGTCCAGGAATGTTACGCTTTTCCTACTTGGTAAACAATGTACTATTTTTTTTTAAATTAGTTATTTCAAAGAGGTTTTCAGTATGTGCACTTTGTCATGGCTTCTATACTTTGAGACGATGGATGGTACGTGATGAAATTTGTCACCGAATGAAAGTCGACCATCACAGTAATAATCATCAAAACAAAACGGCCCAATGAGGAATCCATTAACTATGGCATGCCATGTGATGACACTCCAACGGTTTTGATGATCGACTGCCCGTGTCCAATGAAGCTTTTGCGCAGACCAATAATGAAGAATATGTCGATTCAGTTTACCTGTGTTAAGGAAAGTGGTTTCATCAGAAAACATGATTTACCTGAAAAAATTTGGATCGTTCAGCAATTTTTCCTGTGCCCATTGGCAGAATTGTAATCTTCTTCCAAAATCAGGTATCTAGTATTAACGCTAGAGTCGAAGTTATGTGTTGTTTCCCTCAGAATGTCAGATTGAACTTGAATTTGAAGTGGAATATTCAATGCGCCCATTGAAAGTATGTACTACTGAAACTCAAGGGCGACCCCAGCCTTTGAGCTAGGGGAGCGGGGCAAAAAAATCAGAATAGAAATAATGAACTGATTTGCGTATATTATGCTATCAATTCATGAGTTTTTACGGGATTTTTAAGCTCTAGGGGGGGGGCTGCCCCAGCTGTGGAGCCTATCCTAAAACTTGTGTTGTGGGTCGTCTCAATAGTCAGAGTTCTACGTCTACGTCGCAGCCATATTCTTCGAGGCGCTTGCCTCTCTCTATTTTCGATTCGGACGATTACTGCATGACTTTGGTGATGAGCTCTATTTGAAAAACGGATTCGATATAATCTTGCTGCCGGACGATAATTCCTTTTGCACTCGATCCTGAGACCACTAAAATATTTACCATTTCACTTCGCATGTTATCCGGCATTATATCCGATCAATAAATGAGACGAAGTAATTAGGAGAAATAATGAAGAAGAAAAAATATAACTAGAAAAATGGTCTAAAATTTCCAATCATTATGTACCAATGTATCAAAAACCTCTGTAACTTACCATGTTTATTTATTTATTGAATAAACATTATTATTATTATTATTATTATCTGTTCACAGTGGTAACAATAATTTCAAAATTCGGCATGCGATTAGATTTTATTATCGCGGTGTCAACTCATGTGTGCGTTTGGAAAAAATTCGGAAAACAAACCAGTTTTTCTTTTTTGAGTATGTTCATATGCCTCATAAAACCAAATGATTCTATGAGAAATAACTTTGAAGTACTTTACCATGACTTTCTTAAAAGCATGAAATACTGTATAACTCCAAACAACTTCTTTTTATGGAGAAAAAATGAGATAGAATGTTTCAGTTTCTCACGAAGATTAAAATTCTGCAACGAAAAAGGTTAATTTTCTATTCAAAAAAATCTACATGACCTTGAAATAAAACTACAAGGTCAGATTGAACGCCTGCATTATTCGATGTCCCCCTAAAAACAAAGAAACTTTCATCTGAAACTTTCTTGATGCAGGCTCTTCCCAGACAGTTATTTCAGTGGATCTTTCGAAATGAGTCACATTGTATATCTCGAAAACGAAACGTTAGCGTACCCATGTTCATGGGACTTTTTTCTGAAAATCATCCAAGGAATCTACACCCTTTTTGTTTGTTACTCCAATTCAGGACCACCCTGTATATCTCCGTTTTTGCTGCCTGGAAATATTTGAATATTACTGGATGGATATCAAATTTCACAAGAAGAGGAATGTGATTGAATGAACAGTGTATCCCAAATTCGCTGTCCCCTAAGGGTATTTATGAAACCGTTGGAGAAATTTTGAGTATGAAATTTAAGGTCTAGTTTTTCATGAATAATTCAGAGATGTTTTCAGTTCTTTGGTACATAAAAAACTTTGGAAGTTACAGGGGGATTTTGAAATTACGGCGTTTTCGGGCATAGTGTGTATCTCGATATCCTCTTATGATATTTTCACGATGAAAACTGTCTTTGAGAGATATTTTTATGTAAAATTTATTGGCGTACCTGCACAAACAATTTTTTTGAGCTATCGTTTTCGAGTTATGAACCAAACTTATAGTTTTCCTAACGGGACACCCTATATTTAATTTCACCATTAAATTGCATTAAATTTTTTTCTGATTGAAAGAATATTATAACACTTGGTATCTAAAAATAACTTTTATAATTGAAATTCGAATTTCATACTTCATACTCATAAAAAAACTGTTATTTTGAATTATAACTCAAAAACGATAATAAACGCCAATGAATTCTATACATAAAAATATCTGTCAAAGACAGTTTTCATCTTGAAAATATCAAAAGAAGTTATCGATATCGAGATACACAACAGTATGCCCAAAAACGCCATAATTTCAAAATCACCCTGTAACTTCCGAAGTTTTTAATATACCAAAGAACTGAAAGAATCTCTGAATTAGTCATGAAAAACTCTTCTTCTTCTTATTCAGCCCTCCGTTATCCACTGCTGGACATAGGCCTCCCCCATGCTTCTCCATACTGATCGGTCTTGTGCTATCTGAAACCACCACCTTCCTGCATGCTGCTTAACATCATCAAGCCATCTTCTTTGCGGTCTTCCTATGCTGCGCTTTGTTTGTCTTGGCCTCCAGTGTACGAGCTTGTATGTCCATCTCGACTGATCTTGTCGTGCGACATGACCCACCCACTGCCACTTCAAGTCTGCAATACGTGCTATTATATCAACGACCTTAGTTCTTCGTCGGATTTCTTCGTTTCTTATTCTGTCCCTAAAACTGATGTTAAGCATGGTTCTTTCCATGGCTCGTTGCATTACTCTCAGTTGATTTGTGGTCTTTTTCGTCATAGCCATTGTTTCCGGGCCATAAGTCGCTACTGGCAATACGCACGTGTCGAAAATTCTTTTTTTGAGGCTTATAGGACCTTCACCATTTCCAAAGATGAATTTCAGTTTCCCGAAGGCTATCCAAGTTAGTCTTATCCTTCTCTTAATCTCCGCTGTTTGATTTTCCTTTCCTATTCTCATTGCGTGACCCAAGTATATATACTCCTCCACATTTTCGAGTCTTGCACCGTCTATAAATATTTGTTCTGTGGTGTTATTATTTAAGGTTTTGGTCTTCGAAATGTTCATTTTCAAACCGATCATTTTAGAGGCATCACTTAGTTGATTTACCATTTCTCGCAGCTCCTGTATGTTGCTACTTATAATGACGATGTCGTCGGCGAAACGTAGGTGGCTCAAGTAGGATCCATTTATATTTATGCCTTTAGTTTCCCACTGCAATGACCTAAAGACATTCTCCAGCGCTAGTGTGAACAATTTCGGAGATATGGTATCACCCTGTCGGACTCCCCTATTGATTTTGATTTTTTCCGTCTTTGTGTATGCCCACGTTTCAACGGAATCGAACGCCTTATGAAAATCTATGAATGCCAAATACAGTGGTACATTGTATTCGGTTGATTTTTCTATCAGTGTCCTCATAGTTTGCAGATGGTCGATGGTGCTAAACCCCCTGCGAAACCCTGCCTGCTCCACTGGCTGATATTCATCAAATTTGTTACTTAGCCTATTGGTAATGATCTTGGTGAGTAACTTGTACATGTGAGACAGAAGGCTAATTGGCCGGTAGTTTTCAATATCACCACTATTCCTTTTTTTGAAAAGCAGAACAACCTCTGAATTCTGCCATCCATCCGGAATCTGGCCCCCCTGAAGACATTTATTCAGAAGAATCTGTAGAGGCCTTTCGATTACTTCACCTCCTAACTCAAGCATTTCACAAGTGATTCTGTCTTCACCTGGGCTCTTTCGGTTTTTCATCATCTTCAGAGCAGCCTTTATTTCTTGTCGAGATATCTCTGGAATATCCTCGGATCCCACATTGCACACAGTCACACCTTCCGTTGTTGAAGCAGGTCTAATGGAAGTATAAAGAGTGCTATAAATTTTTTGGATGTGATCAGCAATTTTAATACTCTGGTTGTTCGACACTACATTACCAGATTGGTCAATCATTTTCGTGATCTTGCGACTTCCTGGGGATACTTTCAATCTGAGAACCCTCATATTTGCGTTATGTCTCAATGAAAAACTAGACCATAAAAATCTAACTTGAAATATCTCCAACTGTTGCAGAAATACCCTCAGGAACAGCCAATTTGGAATGCACTGTACAGGGTGGGCAAAATTGGTGCTACATGAACTGAAACATGTGATGACATTTCTGTAACGGGAAAAACATAGCGATTCTTTCTAAGTGATTTCAAACTACTGTTTCCATAAGGAAAAACACAACATTATTTTATAACTCAGCAAATAAACCTCTTAGAAGAAATCAAAGTACGCCACTGGATTGCTATCAGAAAAGTGCCTGTATAATGTTTTTATTTCAACATCCTAGCAAATAAACAGAAACGGGGATAATGACCCGCCCAAATTTCAATTTTGGCCTATTAGTCGGAAACGAAAGAAGATAGAGGAATGCAGTTGATGGCATTATCAGTTTTTCGAAAAGAGAGGATTATAAGGTGCCATTCATTTTTCTCTATCTCCTCGGGTTAAAAAGTTTTAGTTCATGTAGCATCAATTTTGCCCACCCTGTACATTCGTGGACGAAATCACGAAATAGTTGGAAAATCCCTCCATTCGCAGCTTTCCTTCAACAAACAGTAATCGGCGTTTAGCTTTTTTCATCATGTATCTATGTTCATCCAAAGCTTACGATATTCGATAAAAAAAATTTATCCAAAGCTAACGATATTCGATTAAACAGAGAGATTGCATCCGGAAAAAGATTGAATTTACTATTCGCGCATAAAGTGCCGGACGATTTTTTTCCTTTTGAAAAGGCTTAATGATGCGCTCCTGCATGCTGTGGAAGCATTAAATTGGGTCGAACGGCAAATGGAAGTGGTCGAATGCAAATTCGAACCTTTTTTTTTTGGAAATTCCTTGGAGTGAAGTTGCTATGGTAATCTATGTCAATGTTGTCCAGATGAAAATTGAATTAGCCGCTTTGAAGATTAAACATATGAAAGAAATATAATGCAAATGATTTCAAGATTGTTTGTACTATTATATTAAATGACAAGGGTTGCGGAGAGAATGCTTTCATAGCGGGTATTGTAGGTAATTCTCTTGATGGTCAAAGAACTCCGCAATCCAACTTTTCTCGCAGAATTCATGGAAGCGAATGAATGATCGCTTCATGAGAAGCTCAGCGAATAATTAAATTTCTTTATGAAAACAGATTGCTTGAATCTCATCTCTCCTATAAAAACAACTCAGCCACCATGAAAAATTTCATTAATTCATTTCTATATCGATTGGGAAGCATTAAAAATAAGAAATGAGTCAGATACTCCGAGCATAGTTCAATTAATGTACCTACCTTGTAGGTGTTTTTCTTTTCATTTGTGTGGTTTCTTCCGCACATTGCATATTCAAACTTGCGTTATGCCCAGGGCTAAGTGGTTACGATGTCTGTATTTATCGAATTTCGGGCCAATTTTCATTTCTTCATCGAAAACGGTTCATTTTATCGACAATAAACAACAGTACCTTTTTTTCAGCTTGATTTTCATGTTATCCAAATTTGTTTTTCTACTCTTTATCATGCAGGGTGTCGAAAATGTGAGCATTAATATGTACAATCTAGTGTGCCCCTGGTAAACTGAAAGAGCTAATTTAAATTTAAGTGCAGTATTTAAGGGGACGATATACTCTGGCCGACGGCTACGGCACCGATTCTACATTCAAAAAGTGCCTTTCATTTTTCCAAGTTCCCGCCCTCAATTTTTCACCTGAAAGCTTGATTTTTTTCTTCAAATTGAAGTTAAAGTATGTCTTGAGGGCACTCCAATTTCATCTTTTTGAAAAAATTATTTTTTCGCATGAAAAAATCGGCTACGGAAGTGATTCTCCATTCAAAAAGTGCCTTTCATTTTTCCAAGTTCACGCCCTCAAATTCTCCCCTTGAAATTGATTTTCTTTAAATTGAAGCCGAAGGATGTCTTGAGAGCATTCTAATTTCTTCTTTTCGAAAAAATTATTCTTTCGCATGAAAAAATCGGATACGGAACTGATTCTCCATTCAAAAAGTGCCTTTCATTTTTCCAAGTTTACGCCCTCAATTATTCACCTAAATGCTTGATTTTTTTTAAATTGAAGTTGAAGACTGTCTTGAGGACACTCCAATTTTTTTCTCTCTGGAAAAATTATTTTTCCGCATGAAAAGATCGGGTTGAATTTGAGAGTCTATGAAAATTGACTTCATGATCGTTTTTTGGCGGTTGTTCATCAATTGTTTTCCTGAAAATTCATTGGAGTGCCCTCGACAAATCAATTTCCTATATCTTGCAAGAAATTCCATTTGGATAGGCAGTAAATAATGCAAATAATCATGGAAATACTTAAAAGTCTTCCAGAAAGTGTGAAATCGCACAGAACTGTCTTAAATTCCAGGAGAATTAAAAAAAATTAAGCTTTCAGGTGGAAAATTGAGGGCGTGAAAAATGAAAGGCACTTTTTGAATGGAAAATCGGTGCCGTCGACCAGAGTATAATGTCCCCTTAAAAGGTCCTTACTACTGTTCAACATATCAAATTTTCCTTCGAATCATATAAGGTGGTTTGAAAGTTATTCAAGTAAAATGGATTTCCAGTGACGTCATTTAGGAGGCTGTATCTCCTTAGGAAGGGGGCCCCTAGGAAAAAAATTATGGGAACTTGTTATCTTATTTTTTATGTTTTATCTGAGTCCGAGAGATTTCCCACATTTTTCTGGACACCCTGTATATGGACGTTGGAAATTTTGTTTTGCTGATAATTTCGAAACTACAGATTCGATTTCCATTAAGGTTGTAGGTATATACATATTAGATGGAGAATCCAGTTCACAATATTTTCGTGCTCTTTGACATATATTATATATTCTGTCAAGAAAGTACCGGGAATTATCGATTTAAATCTGGCGGGGCAATGAGGCAGGTAAAATTTTTTTTTCCTAGGTTGGTACCACTGTCCTTAATTACTATGCCAAGCTTGAGCGGGATCTGTCGATGTCAGAGTGCGTGCCGATTTTTACTATGGGTGATTACGTTGAGCAAAGAATTTGTTTAAAGTTTTGTGTTGCAAATGAATTTTCGTGTGCCGATGCTTTGAAAATGTTGCAAAAGGCCTTTGGTGATAATGCTCTATCGAAAACTCGTGCATATCAGTGGTACAGAGCCTTCAAGGACGATCGTGAAGTGGTCGAAGACTTGCCTCGTTCCGGACGCCCATCGACGGCTTCGACCGAAGATAACGTCGATAAAATTAAGGAAAGCGTGCTTGAAAACCGTCGTACCAGCTTGAGAGAGATAGCACATGATCTTAAGATATCCCACGAGCCCGCACGTACGATTTTGATTGATATTTTGGGCATGAGAAAGGTGGCCGCACGACTCGTACCGAAAGTCCTGAATTTTTTTCAAATACGTCATCGCGAACAGGTTGCTTCAGACATGCTGGATCGCTGTAATTCCGATTCTACATTCATGGAACGCATTATAACTGGTGATGAGACCTGGGTCTACGAGTACGATATGCAAACAAGCCATCAGCAATCATCGGAATGGGTGGCAAAAAATGAGCCGAAACCGAAAAAACCACGCCAAAGCCGCTCGAAAATGAAGGTGATGCTCATTGTTTTCTTCGATATCCGTGGCGTGGTGCACTACGAATTCGTTCCAGAGGGTCAGACGGTAAACAACGAGTATTACCTAGGCGTTATGAAACGTTTGCGTGAGCGTATTCGTAAGAAGCGGCCAAATTTGTGGGCGAACAACTCATGGATTTTGCACGACGATAACGCGCCTTCTCACCGAGCTACGATTGTGACTGACTTTCTCGCCAAAAACTCAACAAACGTGCTTCAGCAACCACCGTATTCGCCGGCTCCCTGCGACTTTTTCCTCTTCCCAAAACTAAAATTGCCCCTTCGTGGCACCCGTTTTGAGTCGATTGAAGCCATAAAACAAAATTCGGCGCGAGAGCTAAAGTCCATCCCGGAAAGCGCCTATAAAAAATGTTTCGATAATTGGAAGTGCCGTTGGCTTGGTATAGATGTATTGGAGCAAATGGAGCCTATTTTGAAGGCGACCCAATAAATTTTGACGATTAAATGTAAAAATGTTGTTTCAATTGAAAATTCCTGGTACTTTCTTGACAGAGTAGTATGAGTTGTAAGACTTATTTGGCATTTTTAACTTTTTCGGAATGTCTAAGAACAGACGAGTGTATCTATTCTTTTCATTGTTTCCATAACATTTTCAATAACCTTTTTAACAAACAAATTCGAACTCATTTCTTTGTCTTCTGTTTCAGATCCACGATGGAACTTCCACAGCATAGAATGATTACTCAGTGTTGATATTATGCTAATGAAAAACTCGACAAACCCAACGCATATTGATCCAGACATCGAGACAGATCTCATTCTCGTGAAGAACGTCAAACTCATCCTCTGCTCGACCTGCATCCTGGCCGTCCTGACCAATTTCAAAGTTTTCACTTGTGTATTATGGATAAGGAAGCCAATTACTTCGATACTGAAGATAAGCCTGAGCTTAGCTTTGGCAGACAGCTGTGCTTCTTGCATATCGGGCATCGTGATATTCTTCGAGGACTACATAACTTTCAGGGTATTCATCGTGCTAGATATGGTGAAACTGTGTTTTATTCTTGTCACAGTGTTCCATCTTCTGAGCCTTGCAGTCAATCATTACATGGGCATACACAAGCCACTTCATCATAATTCAAAGTCGAGAAAGAATATGTCTGGAGTTCTCCTTCTCCTCTGGTTCATCCCAACATTTTTTCTTATAGGATTGTACACGATAGCAGGTGGATATTCGTTTTGGATATCCCTGTATGAAGACAACCTCATAAACGAAACCCTATTCATCCACAGTTTCAAATTCAGAATGGCCATCTCATCTTTCATAGTGCTGTCCATGATATGTATAATAATCTGCTACTTTTCCATACTTTTGATTATCAGAAAGCAAAAGAAGATTTGGAATAAGGTTTCTTTTGGAGGCAGCGTAATTTGGAGGGGCCGCAATATCAAGGGTTCGGTAGACAGGCATACCAATCATGTGCAAATTAGGCTGAAAGGCAATTCCAAAGCTGTATACACAACTCTCATAATTATGGGATCTTGTCTACTTGGATGGATACCTGCTTTGACGATATACGCGATAGCATGTAGCCAGGATTGTCTGATAAGTGGAGAGCTATTGAATTATGTCAACGAGAAATATAGGAGACAAGTGATCATGTTGAGATTCTTCGATAATGAAATGTTGTTTCTGAAGATGATAGCTAATCCGATAATTTACTGTATACGGATGAAGGAATTGAGGGTTAGTTATTCAGTTATTTCAGAAATATGCCAAAGAACTGCTTTTCCCTATGTAAATTGGACGTACTTACGAAAATGCAACATTCTTTCAATAATTTAAAGAAAAAAGTCCCGTAAACATGGGACCACATACGTTTCGGTTTCGAGAAACAAGGTGTTAAAGTTAAAAATTTTTCAAGTTTTTTTTCTCATAGTATCAGCACTTCACAAGATATTGAACTTTTGAAGCCAAGAAGTTTGATTTGGTAAGTCATAACTGACAATGAATTTATTTACTGCAGCTTACTAACTGGATTTGTAAGATAATTTCGAGAGAATACACAAAACTACGAGAGATCTAGAGGCCATAAGTTCAGTATAACAACAAAATATTGGTGTCTCACAAAAAAGAGTCAGGTAAAATATCACCCTGTTGTTCTGCGAATCATTGGCATGTCACATGGTTTGAACTCTAAATTGTATTATAAGTACACAATTTCAATTGAATATTCTTTGAAGTGGAGACTGGAGATATATAAATAAATTAAAAGCTAAAAAACCTTTCTCAAAGAAAGCTTTCATTTTAATGCTCTTAAAAGAAGAAAATGAAATTCAATATACACAATTTATATGATCATAAAAGCTTGTCGCGTGGTTTGCGTAACTGGAATTTAAAAATTAAACTCAATTAAATAGATACTAGTTTATTCATACAAGTGAATCGCGCGGCAAGCTTTTATGATTATATGAATTGTGTATAGAGAATTTCATTTTCTTCTTTTTAGAGCATTTAAATGAAAGCTTTCTTTAAAAAAGGTTTTTTAGCTTTTAATTTATTTTTTACTTTTTAGTTATCGCTGGCTAGATTTCTGAGTTATTCTCGACAAGCTCTTCCATTTGATACCCATATTGCAGAAGTGCATGAAAAATAGATATTTCGCCATCTTGGGTGTTATAGTTATAGTAAAAAGGGGTTACAGTTCACTGCGACCTTAAGGTCTATTGTGCCCCCTATCAGAGCTGTTATCATCGCACCTCCTACAGCTCGCCCTCCAGTTCCAGAGATTTGATGAAATCCATTATCTGGGATGGCTTCAAGGAGGATAAGTCCCCACTTCTACAAGTTTCTTGTCCAAAGCACTCTTTCCTTTGGCTTGCAATGGCATAGCATTCCGTAACCAGGTGAATAGGAGTTTCTTCCTCCTCCCCACAGAATCTACACTCATCAGTGTCCGATAAACCCATTCTCAACAGATGCTTCTTTAGACGACAATGTCCTGTGAGGAAGCCAGTGAGTGAGTTAAGTTGGTTTTTACTGAGATCCAGATATTTTTTGGATCTAGCAGTTTCAAAGTTCCGGAGGAACTTTTTGGAATGATCCATCCCTGGGAGATTCCGCCAGAGTTTTTTTCTTTCGGTTCTCTCCTTCAGCATAAACTCCTTCTTATAGGTGCATTTTCCTATACCACAGAAGGGTTCTGGGCCAGTGAGTGGCGTTTGTGCGCTCTTTCTGGCCAGTGTATTGGCCTCTTCGTTTCCTACGATTCCCGAATGACCCAGATTAAAAAGACCTTATTCTTCTTGCCTACCTCATTGAGTTTGTTTCGGCACTCCCAAATCAGCTTTGAGTCAATGATTATTTTGGATGTTCCATCATATTGGATTTGGAATGACGTTTACTTTATTTTTCGAGTTGCTCTCAACAAGCCCTTCCATTTGTTACCCATATTGTAGAAGTGCATAAAAAATAACTATTCCGCCATCTTGGATGTCCCGCCATATTGGATTTAGAATGACGTCAGATTATTTTTTGAGTTACCCTCAACAAACTCTTTCATTTGATACCCATATTATAGAAATGCATTAAAAAAACTATTCCGCCATCTTGGAAGGTCCGACATATTGGATATAGAATGACGTCACATAACTCATCGTGTATTGTCATCCAAATTAAACGTGTATACAAAATTTCAGTTCAATCGGTTGAAGATATCTGATTCAAAATTGAGTAGCAAGATCCACCCGAACAAACATACCTACATACATACATTGCAAGTTAAATAAAAGCTTTTAAAAATAAAAAATTCAAATTTTAACACACTGTATCTTGAAAACGAAACGATTGCGGTCCCATGTATATGAGACTTTTTTTTCTCAAAATTGTTCAAGGAATCTACCTTTTTCCTTCGTACCTCGAATTTAGGAAAACCAACATATTTACCCATTGTTGTACTATTTTTTTTATTCAGAATATGATAAAATACAAATTTCCGCTAGCAGTCTGGTCATATTTTCACTGGAAAGAACCAGTACTGATTTGCTTGATTATTTCTGTTTTATACAGGGTGTTCCGAAATTCATGCCGCAAAATTTGGTCACGGATTCTCGAGATGAAATCAGGAGACCACTATTTTCGATTTTTGCCTCTGCCTCTAAATGTAGTAAATTTTTTTTTCAAATTCCTGTGATATGAAAATCACTGAATTTGGTTCACAGAAGTTTAATGACATTCGAAATGTCATAGTTCTACCTATTCCACCCCTCAGGATACTTTTTACATTGCCACAAAGTCTTTAGAAACACTCAACTGCGTTTTTGAATACCTCGAAAATTTCAAACCGTTGGTTGGAAAGACCATCTTCTTTGTCTCTTCCAATTTTTCATGTAACACAAGATTTTTGAGATTTTTTGGTACGTAGTATACCGTAGGTAAGTTTCTATGAGTTCCATTTTACTGAAACTTGGTTTTCCTTCGGTAATAGAGAACGACATACGTAGTCTATACGTTCGAAAAAATATCTTGCCTATAATTTTTGTATGAGACGAAAAACTTTCATTGGCTCGTTTGATTGAATATATTCATATCACAATGATAAACCTCAGTTATATAAATATCTATTTCACGATATTGGATTATTTAGGGTTTAGGAGTATAATTATTTAAACTATGACTAAAATTCATCATTCAACCGAGCTCAGTCTCTCAGATCGAAAAGTCCCGAGTAATAATCAGACCAATACAAAATCTGAATAATCTCGAGTCGAATTTTGATGTTACAGAATCCGAATTTTCGGGTAAACTGCTGGGAATTCGGGTTTTTTCATGTTTTTACTTATAATTATTCAAAGTATGATTAAAATTCATCATTCGCCCAAGCTCAGACTCTCAGATCAAAAAGTTCCGAGTAAAAATTAGATCTATCTATCTCAAGCCAATTTCTTGAAATCCCAGATTTGGTAAAATAAGAATTCGCTACGAAAATATTAGAGAGGATGGACTCAGTTTCTTTCGATGATGTTTACTCCGAGAACATATAAGATTCATGAATTTCAGTAAGAACAGAATCCTTCTATCTCAAGCCAATTTCGAGAAAACTCAGATATCTGATATAGTTGGACCGGATCCTCCGCCATTTTGTAACAATATTTGGAATAACGTTCACGTGTTCTAGATTCCTCTTATCATTTGGAGAAAAATCCTCAGACGAGCCTCCAGCACTCAAATTGTTCATCATTCGTCGGATGTCCCAGATTAGGCTCGAATTAACTCATCTTATGACATGACAAAACATAGCAAATATTTCACTACATCTTCTGTATACTGCAGAATTATTCACAAACCATCCATTTTCACCAACTTTTCAGGCGTTCACACGTTTTATCTTTCCAGGAAGGTACCAACAGAATGCATCATTGCATTCTGCATTATTTGGGGTACAGGAGGGTGAGAAGAAGAGAAGGCACCTGTACGACGTTTGTATGCAGTGGAACATCCAACGCTCAGAAGTTTTCTCTGAAATCAACATGCAGAGGACCAGCTAATCTCATAACGACGAAAAGAAGTCCAAAAGAATATTGCAGGAGTTCATTCCTTTGAACATGTTTTGTAATCCTATTTTGTATAAGAAATACTGTTATTAAATTTTTGAAATCTATTCGTGATGTCTAAATGATTCAGATTTAATCTCTGCATAATGTTGAACAATGAGAAAATCTAACAGAATTAAGATCCAAGACATATCTATACCTATATTATAAAGAGTAAAGATTTGTATTTTTGTGTTTGATACGACTAGGCTCAAAAACTACGTGAGCGATTTCAGAAATGCGTTCACCCTTAGAAAGCTACATTATCCCTAAGTGACATAGGCTATACTTTGACCCACGTGGATAATAATAATAATAATAACAGTCGCTGCCTGGGGATCGTCAGGGCGCGTCTGGAGTTGGTGCTGGACGTGACAGCATGCGGGACACCAACGGCAGGATGCTGAGAAGGCAGGCGCCTGCCATACAAGAAGCTATGCCTTTAGACGAGGAGGACATCGACGAGGAGAGAGTTCAGGTTGTCGGTCGCATTGGGATTCAACGTTCGAAAGAGCAGCCCGTAGTCGGAACCGGCAGCCGAAACAGGACAGCACAAAGGGGACGCCACAAGTGGACGCCCGAGCAGCATGACCTGCTGTCTGCGCTATATAGAAGATCAAGACCCGAAAGACGGGGATACATGAATAGGCTGCATGGTCTGTGGTGCGAAAATTATCCAGACCTTGACTACATGACGCAGCAAAACCTTAGAGATCAGATCAGTCATCTCAAAAGAAAAGGAATCTTATGGCGCTCTCAAGAGCAGGAAAGGACGAAACAACAAGATGGGGAGCAGGTGACAGATGCTTCGAACCAACATCAGCTATTGACGATTGACACAGCTGAAGAACAAGCTGTAGCCATGGTGAGAAATGTCGCGGGCCAAACCGGGACTGGTACACGCTCCAACAGGCCAATAACAGAACATGTGAGAGATGTTCCAAGAAAAGAACAAGGTGGAGAGCATGTGACAGATGCTCCAAAACAACAACACCAAGCAAAAGCCTCAGGGGCGAGGCCAAGAACGGAACAGATCAGTCGTATCATAAGAAGAGGAATCTTATGGCGGTCTCAAGAGCAAGAACGGACAGAACAACAAGCTGAGGAGCAGGTGACAGATGCTTCGAACCAACATCAGCAATTGACGATTGACACAGCCGAAGAACAAGCTGTAGCCCTTGTGAGAAATATCGCGGGCCAAACTGGGTCTAGTACACGCTTCAACAGGCCAATAACAGAACATGTGAGAGATGTTCCAAGAATAGAACACGGTGAAGAGCAGGTGACAGATGCTCAAAACCAGCAACATCAAGCAATAGCCCTGGGGCCGAGGCCAAGAACGGAACAGGTGAGAGATGTTCCGGTAATAGAACTAGCTGGAGAGCAGGTGACAGATGCTCCTGACCAACAACACCAAGCAATAGCCCTAGGGCCAAGGCCAAGAACGGAACAGGTGAGAGATGTTCCGGTGATAGGACTAGCTGAAGAGCAGGTGACAGATGCTCCAGACCAACAGCAACAAAAACCAGGAACGGTGAGAGATGTTCCTAAGTTAATCGTCAATACCAGGGAAGCATTTGAGGCGGCCGTTAGAAACCCACTGGTCAAGACCTTCCGAATAAAAACAAGACATGAGGCTGAAGATCTAGCCGTATTGGACAACATCATTCAAGATCACCTTAACGAGACCTGTTCACTAGAAGATGTTGTGGCTGCAGTGAGAGCAGCCGCTTCCCTTCTATGCCCACCGAAAAGTACAGCTACGAAGGAGGATAAGCATAAGCTAAGACTCAGGCGGCTTGACACCAAAATAAAATCAATGAGGCAGCAGGCATCTTGGTACCAATGTATCATAGATGTTCTGAAAGGCAAGATTGAGTCAAGCAAGAAAATGAAGGATATGATTGAGGAGCTTCGTTCCATACATCATAGAGTAGACTTGCCCACAGTCCATTTACTGAAGCAGAAAGCTGTAGATAGAATAAGATCACTTGCTGCAGCGCGAAAGAAACTGATAAAAAGGCAAAAATGGATTGAAGATAACAACACCTTCACCGCAGAACCATCGAAATTATTTCAGTCCCCACAACAAAAGGCACAGAACCCACCTTCACCTCAAGAGGTCGAAGAATTTTGGAAGAGCATATATGAACAACGAGCAGAAACCAGGGATACTCCAGCACTTCTCAGATTCCAGCAGATGTGTGATCAAAACCAACAGCAAAACGATGAACTTTGTGAAATATCAACCGAAGATATTAGACAAGCCCTTAAGAAAAAGCGTGATTTCACAGCACCTGGACTGGACGGTATTCAAAACTACTGGTGGAAGAGATTTCCAGCTACACATCAACACCTGGCAAGATTATTCAGCGGGGTGCTGACTCGCCGTGAGCCCATCCCGTCATGGTTGGTAGAGGGTAGAACAGTGCTGATACCAAAATCAGGTGATTTAGGGCAACCCAAGAACTACCGCCCAATCACTTGCCTCAATACACTGTATAAGATCCTCACAAGTGTAATTCAACATCAAATTCTGAGGGTTATTGGACCAGTGTGGGACAGTATATACGAACAGAGGGGAGCAAAGAAAGGAGTGCAAGGATGCAAAGACAACTTGCTCATAGACAAGAGCGTATGTCTAGACGCCAGATACTACAAGCGCGACCTACACACATCATGGTTAGACTACGCGAAAGCATATGACACCTCGCCGCACGAACTGATAATACGGCTATTAAAAATGCTGAAAGTTCACCCTAACATCATCCACGCGATAGAAAACATCATAGCGCTGTGGAAAACGAAGTTTGCCATCCGAGCAGAGGGTCGAACCGTTTATACGGGATGGGTGAGATACAGAAGAGGAGTTTTCCAGGGAGATTCGCTGAGCCCGTTATTATTCTGCATAACACTCATACCACTAACAATTGAGTTGAGGGAGAGCAAGATAGGATACAAGGCCGGACCACCAGGCAGAAGGAACCACCTGATCTCGCATCTCTTGTACATGGACGACTTGAAGCTCTACGCTCCCTCCAAGTCCGCACTACGGCAACTACTGAATATCGTTTCAGACTACACCTCAGCAATGGGAATGTCGTTTGGTTTGGACAAGTGTGCCGTTTTTCATCTGCGCAGGGGAAAAGCTGAAGACGCAGGAGAAGATATTCGACTGGAAGATGGTATGACTATTCGACACCTCGAAGAGGGAGAAACGTATAAGTTTCTTGAGATGAAACAGAGGGGTGTACTGGAGACAACCCAGATAAAGGATGCCTTAACAGCCAGCTACAAAAAGAAGCTGAGAGACATTTGGAAATCGCAGCTTTCGGGAAAGAACAAAGTTTCTGCTACAAATATGCTAGCCATCCCGATTCTCACCTACTCTTTCGGGGTGGTGAACTGGACGGTGAACGAACTCCTCGATCTTGATAGGTCAACAAGAAAAACGATGAACATGAATCGTAGCCTACATCCCAACAGTTCAATACAGAGGATATACCTTCCGAGAAGCCAGGGGGGTAGAGGATTGCAATGTTTGGAATATCAACACTATCAACAAACATTGGAAATGGCAGTAAGGATTCTAAGAAGTGAAGATCCGCTCCTGAAATTTGTTGCTCAGCATGAAATTGCGAACCATGGAGCCTTCCTTTTCCGAGCTGCACAAAGGGCCGTGGAGAAGCTCAGCATAACCGGCGTATCGATCAATCCTGAGCTCGCTGGAACACCGATCACTCAGGCGGAACAAAGAAGCCTAGCGAGACTGATCCGAAAGTCTCAGGCGGATAAATTACTCGAACATCATATGAGTAAAAACTTGCACTCCATATATTTCAGGAGTTTAAAAGACCAGGACCTGTCTGAGGAATTGTCTTTCGCCTTTCTGAAGTCCGCTAGCCTCAAGTCAGAGACGGAGGGATTTGTGATGGCGTGTCAAGATGGAGTACTAAATACAAGATGGTATAAAAAGAACATCATGAAAATGGACACCCCAACAACTTGCAGGGCTTGCCATGGGCAGCAGGAAACGATTATGCACATCCTTTCCGCCTGCAGAGTCCATGCTCCATCAGGGTATGTAGAGAGACACAACGCGGCTCTACGAATTCTATACTTCCATCTGAGAGCCGCGTATGAGATAGACAAGGAACCGGTGCTACCATATGTGCCTCTGGAGATTGAAGCGGTGGTCCAGAACGAAAGAGCTCGCATATGCTGGAATTATCCTGTCTCAACAACACGACAGATCAATGCTGTTAAGCCAGACATACTTCTTCTGGACAAGGAGCTGAAGGAGTTATTTGTCGTGGAATTCTCCTCCCCTGCTGAAAATAATGTTGTGATGAAAGAAGAACAGAAGAGGCAAAAGTACAAAGATCTTATGTTCGAGCTTGGAACTTTATACCCAGGTCATAAAGTTAGGATGGTCGTACTAATCATAGGATGTCTCGGTGGAATGAGAGCCAACTACGTGGATGAACTGAAGATTATCCCGGCCTGTAGATCACTGGCCGAGGTATTGGCGCACAGAATGCAGAAAGCAGTGTTGCTCGGGTCACTTCATATCATCAGGTCCCATGAAGTCTAGAAGCCACTTGCAGCTCATCTCTTTTGTTAAGGGACGCTACGAGGGCAGGATGAAGAACTCCTCCATTTAAGTGTGAGGGGTTTTTAGTGAGTAACCATACAAGATCTTGGATTCTCACACTACCGAGAGTGCGGACCCTCTCGGTGCCCATAAAGGGTTTTCCCCTCACACGGACGTAAAAAAAAAAAAAAAAAAAAAAAAAAAAAAAAAATAATAATATATATTTATCCTTTCAACCACATATTTACATGTATAAATACAAGAAAAAAATATATATAGGTATAGGATATGTCATACAATGTATGACGGAAATGTACCTACCCCTTAAATAGTTCTACAAAAAAGTACACGATAGCCTATATCTATCTCTCAAGATTGACTTGCTATTACCTGTTTATGGTAATCAGATGTTTTCCAAAATTATGCACTATTTGGGAGTGTGTTTTATGAATTGGTTATTGATCCTCATCCAACCTAATACGTTATTTTTCATCCCCAAAATTTAATTTCAAAAGATATGGCAGGTTGAAGTGTTGAAGATGTAAACCGCCGCGTGAAACAAATTTCTACCCGGGCGAAGCTGGCACGGCCTGCTGATATATGATAATATATAATAGCAATAACCGGAGGTTGGGAGCTTATGGGCTTTTCTTCGCATTCGTAGCTAACAGGGTCTCAAAAACAGTTACTAAATCCGTTCAAGGTTGCTTGGTATCTAGATAAAAATAATTTCCCGATTTCCTGGGAAGCGCATCTCCTTTTGGACAAGAGCGTTATCAATTTGCCCAAATAAATGTCAAATTTTGAGTTGAAGATGTACTCAAACTATTATGTTGTCCGTACTGATGAATAAATTCGTGGAAAAATTCAATTCTGTCCGTTCATCCGGCAGACCGTGAAAACGATAACTTTCAGGGTGGTTTCAAGGTCTGAAGGCCCAAGTTACATTCAAAAATAGTGAAATAGGTCCAATGGTATATACACATTCGATCTCCTAATGTTATTCCGAATGTCTTGTTGATTAATATTAGAATTGTATGCCTTATTGGGCGAATACTTTGGAAGATTTTGAATTTTTTTGTAAACACACGATATTAACTAATTGTTTCATACTCTTGGAAATTGTTATTATACATCCATTTCTATAGGTAGGTGCAAACGAGCAATAATGAGGAAATCGATATCAGAAATTTCAACTAATACAGGGTGGGGCAGAAGAACCTATCCGATTTCAAATCCCTTTTTCTCAGAAGAGAGAGCAGGTAGAGTAGTGGGGTAAACTGTATTTATATCTCTTCATCTTGACTCATCATCACTTGTCATAAATATCAACCTTTCACCAAATGATCGTTGACTTTTCAATAATAAAAGAAAGTAGGTGTTTCAATTCAAGAAAAATTCATTAAAAATTTTTCAGCTCCAATCAAAAACAAAATGAAAGCGATCACTCTTCAGTTTTTCGTGAAACATGTGGATGAAAAGAAGTTCAATGTTCGGATATGCTGCAGGAAATTGCTCCTGATTATAATTTCTCCTGAAGGAAATTGAACTACCTTAAAATTCGCCCCAGCAAATTACTAGGTCGACGTTTAATGAATTAATATAGAACGGTTCCGATTTCTGATTATGAAATATTGCACATGAAGACGTATTTCAAATCACACGAAAAATCTTTAATCAGTTTTGGGAAGAGGAAATTAATATTTTGGCCAATAAACAAGAGGTTTCGAGGAAATGTGATACAATGAAAAGATGTACCTAATTAATTCATGAATAATATTCTACGAATGTTCGTAGATTCCATTCAGCATATTGATCAAGGCTACTAAACTTAGTTTCCGTTAAATGTGGAGAACCATAAGAATTCTTGTCACGTGCTCGACATCATAAGTACTGATTAATCGTGGATGGTGAGCTTTGAAATTGTGAACAATGCAGCAATTAACAAGATTATATTTACCAACAAAATGATCGAGTTCGTGACTGTAGAACTGCGTCGAAATATTTGTCCCAGGATTATTAATTTTCATGAATATTGTGGACATTTTCAGTTCATAAAAAAGTGGATATTCATTTCACGAATTTCGTTTCACGTACCGGGTTTTTCACCATAATTTGACCCACCCCCTTCAATTCTGTTACTGAAAGCGGTACAAAAAAATGTGTTTCACAAAAGTTTCACAAAATCGACTAATGTTTTTCAAAATGATTACACAAAATGAAATATATATAGGGTGGGCAACATACTGATTGCAACATTCGAATATATAACATATGTTTGGTCTATCTCTCTTACTCTGAGTACCACAGAGTTTTAAATTTTGAAAACCGATTTCTTTAGTTGATATTATTTATTCCATACTACCATAGTTTATTATTTTTTGTGTTTTATTGGAAGTTGTTAGGTATTCATTGAAAAAATATTGCTTTTGAGTAAATTGTTTGAATATAAAGAATTTCGGAATGATTTCACATTTGTATTTTTTATTTTGTACCTAGTTTCATTTCAAAACTCTGAAACTCTGAAAATAAAAGAAACAGACCCACATACGCAAATACAAGGTGTTTGGTTATTCGACGTGAACCTTGAAAAGGAATATACTAGACGTCATTTGCAGTGAATTGCGTCGAGTGAAGCATGGTCCGAAAATCTATGGTTACGAAGATATCGCGATTTTTCAACTTTTTTTAAATTTTCTGCTTCGTTACCGAAAATAATAAATTTTGTGAAAACTACTCGCTCTGAATATTCAATGAATATTTTTTTCAAAGCTGAGGAGATGGTCCTCATTTCTTGCGAAAAATTATTCTCTAAAAATTCAGATAACCCGAGATATACAGGGTCATAAATCTCCGCACCTGTTTTTCTCATAAAATCTTGATAAAACAATTGGAAATTACTTGAAAAAAGTATTATGAACTTGGTGTACAAATGTCAAGAAAAACTTCCCTATTTTATGACCTTTCCAAAAAGGTACATATGTCAATAATTCCTTCATGCAATCTAAAAATATGGCCGGAAAACCAAGCAGACAACAGACTTTTGTTCGTGATTCGTAAGACGGCCATGGTTCGATATCTAAATGACTCGAAAAAGTCTGTTGTCTGCTTGGTTTTCCGGCCATATTTTTTGCATGAAGGAATTATTGACGTATGTACCTTTTTGAAAAGCTGATGAAACAGGGAAGTTTTTCCACACATTTGTACACCAAGTTCATGATACTTTTTTCGAGTAATTCTCAATTGTTTTATCGAGATTTTATGAGGAAAACAAGTGCAGCCATTTATGACCTGTATATCTCGGGTTATCTGAATTTTTAGTGAATTCTTTTTCCCAAGAAATGAGGACCATCTCCTCAGCTTTGAAAAACATATTCATTGACTATTTAGAGTCGAGTAGTTTTAACAAAATAAATTATTTTCGATAACGAAGCAGAAAATTTCAAAAAAGTTCAAAAATCGCCTTATCTTCGTAACCATAGATTCTCGAACCATGCTTTACTCGACGCAATTCACTGCAAATGACGTCTAGTATATCCATTTCCAAGGTTCACGTCGAATTACCAAACACCCTGTATATTCGATATCAGAAAATAATAACCAATTAAAATATGAAAGAATACACAGGGTGTCCCATTTGAAAAAATGTAGTTGCATTCAATATGTTGTTCACCCTGTATGAAGTCCAATTCATCATCAATTTCGAAAAATTCATATGATTTCGTACAATTTTTGTATGAAATATTTTTTTGTATCTGTTTTTGTGACAGAGTTAGGGGGGGGGTCTATTTATAGTTAAAAACCCGGTACATGAGCCTCCTGGAAAATATCGTTTTTACCCGACTGCGTCTGTAGAGTGTTATTTTAAAAGTGTATCTATATGCTTCTTTTTTTTCACGCTTTACAGCCCAAACGGTTTGATATTTTTCAGCATGAGAAATGAGGTGTCATCAGATTGGTATGAATGGTGAGGGTGATACAGGTAATGGCTTTTTTCTGACGAAACTTTATTCAATGTGACAATATTATTTGAGTGTTTCGAGTCAAAGAATTTTCTGATTTATCAGCGGGCTCTTGGCAAATAGTTCGGTATTTCGGAAAATTATGCACTACAATTTTGTATGTTTTCGAAAGATTTAAGAAAAATTCTGCAAAAGGTGTTATTTTGACATACAAAGAAAAATGCCAGTTTTTAGTATAAATGATGAGGTGTTAACTTCATTATGAAGAGGAAGTTATACCGTTAATAATAGAAAATAACATATCAGCCAAATGACGGACGACTACAGGACCATATCCTTTTCATGAACTTTCCCATAACCAAATCGCAAAGTGGCAGCCCTATGTTCTCGATAGCCTCACGAATTCATCTTAGAGGTCTTGAATCGACGCTGGACTCTTGGCGTAGACCTTCTCTTTCACAAGGCCCCAAGGGAGGAGTCGCAAGGCGTCAAATCACAAGATCTCGGTGGCCAATTGTGATCACCTCTTCGAAAGATAATACGGTCTGGAGGCTTTTACTTTAAAATATCAATGGTTTCGTTGCTCGTGTGGCACGTAGCGCCGTCTTGTTGGAAGTGAACATTGTCCAGATCAATATCATTCAATTCCAGCCATTAAAAATCATTAATCATCTCTCGATAGCGCCATTCACCGTAACTGTTGCTCCAGCCCCATTCTCGAATAAGTAAGGTCCAATGATCCCGCCGGACCATGAACCGCACCAAACAGTCAGACGTTGAGAATAAAGAGGCTTTTCAACAATAACCCTTGGGTTTTCCGAAACCCAGATGCGACAATTCTGCCTGTTGAGGAAGCCACCGAAGTGGAAATGGGCCTCATCAAAGCTTCCTTTAACCTTAAATTGGTTTAGGGAACCCTTTTCATTTGTGAAGGGGACTTCTCACGGAAGAGGAGATTTTATTTTCGACTATGGAACTGGTCCTTACTTGACCAAACAGCTCAAATTATCACTCCAATTATTTCCATATTGCGGTTCGACAAGGACAAGGAGCTTCACGACGACCGAAAAATGTTTGAGTTTTACGAACAGTCTCTGCCAAATTTCCACCATTTTTATAGCGAATTTCATTAATTTCAATGCTTTGTTGAAGCATGTATCGTTCCATTTTTATTTATGGCGAAGTTTCTACATGTCGAATGTCAAATAATGACAGCTTCAAATGCGACATCTACCGAAATAACAGGCTATTCAAAATAACACCTTTTATTGGAAAACCCTTCAGATGAATATGCAATTCTTCATGAAAATCAATGAAAGCTGGTGGGAAGATTTCGATAAAATGCCTGAAACACTCTGTATCTCATGAAAAATATACTTAGGGCTCTGATTTATCGACTAGTGACTACCCAATCTATCCTGCATTTGCCCTGAAAGCATGTGTGCCTTCACTTTCATAAAATACCCATTAACAGTGTTCTCAAATAAAAATATGCCTACTCACTTTCACACCCACCATAAGTAAAATTTCATATTCCAGTCGCATTCGCACCAATTAATTGATTCCAATAATCCTTTGTCATCAGCGTCATATTCAACCGGATGAATCTGTGCCAGGAACGCCGATGAAGAGCAGGCTGACGATTAATCGAATGAGTTTTTGAAACGTTTGTGCCCGGTCAAAATAGATTCGTTACCGGACAATTAGGGACCGAATCCCAAAACGAATAGGCGAAAATAGATGGCCTACGTGGGGTTAGAGAACGTGTCGAACCTATCGAGGACCAGTTTTGACCTAAAGAATATCGTTTCATCGAATATTTTGCGGAATGATTTGGCGACTTATGGAATTGGAGGCAGGTGCCATTTAAGGTGGGCGTTCAATGTAGTGTGTTCTTATTTCAAGTTGCATTTGAAAATGGTTTCACTTTGAGAACTGAAATTTTGTGGGTGAACTCAGAATGCATTGGAGTTCTTAATGGAATAAGTGAGATTCATTTCATTTCAACAGTTCTTTTTTTCTTTCAAAAATAGAAGCAAATGAGCCAACTCATGCTTCTGTTTTATTTGAAACGAAAGACCCATGAAAATAGTTCAACTTCTGATTAAAAGTGAATCTACAGATAATTTCATTCAGGAAAACAACTTGAAATACGGAATTGGCAGAGAATGGACAAATTCAAATATATGGCGGGAAAAAGGAGTTTCCCTACGCACTCTGAACGGCGACCTTAATAGTCGATTCTTTGAATTCACTTCACCTCCTCGAGAAATGGATTCGTATCTTCAATATTTCAAGGAATTGAGAGAAATTTGAGCTATACGCAGGGTGTTCCAAGTTCGGGTGCCCATATGACGTTTCTGGAGAATTGAGTCTATTTGTAATCTGAAAATTCGGATTATGGTAATGTTCAGAATTCTCTGTTTAGCTAAAATATTTCTGGAACATCAGCTCTTCCGGATATACCGGAAATGATTTTTTCTTCGCCGCTATGATGAAGATTTCTATTCTCAATGACTCTCAAGCATTGATCTTGGAACATCGCCCTCTTTAATTGGGGCCCTCTATGCTAAACAGCCCTATACTCTGTTGAAATGTAAGAAGGATTAATAATAACATGTTTGGCGCAGCGGTAGGAGGGCCTTCGTAAAGTTCCTTTCCGTCCAGAGTCGAATCGAGGAGATTTCACACAATCGTTCAGTTTTAACTGAACTTGAATTCCATTTTTATCAATAATTTATAGAACCTTGTTCTTTTGAAATTTGGCAAACTGTCGTCATCATTCACGATTTCTAGAACTTAAGAAATCGTTGGGATTTCATTCCGGAAAAAACCGCAGACAATTCTTCAATATTATCTTCAGCAGAGAAATGCGACCTTTTGGACCTTTTTCGTGGTGGTCCCCACGTATCACTTTCAGATGCAGTATCCGTTTCCGAATTTGACATTGTTCTATAAACACTATATACACTTTGTCAAACGATTTTCCAACACAATACACTTTTCACCAAAATCTATAAACACTTTGAACAGCGAGGTATTTTAACTGGTCTTGTCAATTGAAAACTTCGATATTTATATTTTATGCAAATCAAGATGGCTCTAATCCATTAAGGGAAAGGACCCAAACCTGGTGTTTCCCGGAATTACCTTGTCGGAATTTTGAGCAGCCGACAAAGAGTTTCGTACGAAATAATATAAAATTATGGACCGAAACTAAATATATTTCGGATATCAAATTGAATGACCATTATAAATTTGAACAGAGATCTTTTTCGAGACTTGTCAATTGAAAACTTCGATATTTATGCAAATCAAGATGGCTTTCACCCATTAGGGAAAAGGATACAAATCTGGTGTTTCCCGGAATAACGTTGTCGGAATCTTGAAAGATTCCGACCCAAACCTCTAAAACTTTGGTGTTTCCTGGAAATAACCTTGCTGCAATCTCGAGCATCCGAAAAAGAAATTATTCATATAAGAACAAAACAAAATAAAAAATAGGGTACGCCGAATATAAAATGTTTATGACAGTTGCAAATCATAACAGAAATTTGGCACTAGAGTTTCTGAGAAAAAAAGTTCTAATGTGGGAATTGATGACTCAAATTATTGAATCATTTCTATCCAGAACCATCCACAGTCCGAGTACGATCCTGGCAGTCTCTAAAGGTCTCCACTCACGAGGCTACCGATCCGAGCGTTTTATGGCCTTTTATGACATTTAATGAGGCCCTTACCAATCACAGAGACTCTTTTCGCGCGTGGTCTCATAAAATGTCATAAAACGCCCAGATCGGTCGCCTCGTGGATGGCCGGCATTAGGGCGTTAAAAGGGAGCGTGGTTATGACCGTTTGACCAATAGCAGCTTTATTGTGTGCAAACAAGACGATTCTGACCAAGCTCCTTCTTATATTTGAATGGACCATAGCTACTCACTCAAACGAGAGCGCCTTCTATGCGAGAGCACTACAACTACTGAAGCGAGAGCGTCCTAATGGTAGAGCGCCCTATTAATAGGGCGCACTCGCACTCGCTTGAGTAATAGGCTATTAATCAAGCGAGTGCGCCCTATTACTCAAGCGAGTGCGCCCTTTTACTCGAGCGATTGCGACCTATTACTCAGGCCATAGGGCCCTCAATGCCTGACACCCTCATTATAAGTTGGTTCCGGAATTATCCTCCCACGTTATGGGAGCTCAGTTTTAATCTGCCGTCCGAGTTAGCAGAGTGTAATTCCTACTTTATGGTATTGGTTTAATTTCCCAGAGATGAAAGATTTTCTGTAGGGTATAAATCCAATATCCTGCAGGATATGCAAACTCTTGTAAAATTCGTTTCTCCAATTTCAAACTCGATTACATCCTATTTTTTTGGTCCTCCGTTAAGATCGATCGCTCCATCATTTCCTCCTTTCCCCACACATACAATATTTTTATGCCTTCGTAATATTTGAATAAAACAGGATAACTCATTGCTGATCCAACTTTTAGAATGGCACCGAATATCATAGACAAAATCTTTGGTATGATGCTTGATGCTACCGGTTTTTTCAAAATCTGGTCAATTAAAAAAAAATAGTATGTACAGGGCGCGGCACGGAGGATGGATGGTTTTAAAAAAATAATAAAAGCGTTAATTTTTACTCAAAAACACATTTATTGACGGAATCAGATTCTCAAGGAAATAGCATTTGAAACAGTCAAGTGTGGAAAATCACATCAGGCATGTGGTGGCCGAAATCGGTGATGCAGTGCTGGAGGCGCTGTGGGCTGTGCAGCGGTCTTTCGTGTAAGTGTTGCGGATTTTCATTAGCCCAATAACGGCAATTCTGCCGGTTAACCATGCCGTTGAGGTGAAAGTGGGCTTCGTCACTCATGAACAAAATGAGGTTCTCATTTTGATCGATCAGTGCTTCCATCTCACGTGCGAAGTTCATTCGTTGTGCATAATCTCCGGGGTGTAACTGTTGCACAATGGCCAATTTGTAGGGGTGAAAGCGAAGATCCATATGCAAAATTCGCCTCACCGAACGATCACTGAGGCGAAGTGCAGCAGCATGTTTCCGAGCAGATCGCGACGGACTGCGAAGAATGGCTTGTCGAACGCGTTCAACATTTTCAGGCGTTCGAACTGTTCGCACAGGTCCTCTTGGTCTTCTGTTGATCAATAAATAAATGCTAGGAACACACGAGTCTAACGGCACCTTCCCCACTTCTCTCGTCCTCAGTGGGGGAAAGTTATGCCCATCTGAAAAACGTCCGCCCTCCGTGCCGCACCTTGTATATTGTAATGTAAGTCATAACCATTACCGCGAATTGAACACTATACTTTATCTTCGACTTCTTCAGTAAAATTCGAATTAATCTGCATTTTCAAAATAGACAACGGTTGTCAAATGCGTTTTCTGTGGCCGAAAATCGAATCGATATCGAATCCCGTAGAAAACGTCGAAAATTCACGTTTTCCAAATGCAATTTTTGGATATTCAGACCTAAGAAAATGAAGAAATGGATGGTGAGAACGTTACCTTGATGTCTGAAATAGAGTTCCCCATTAACCCGACTTTTTTATTCATTTCGTAAGCTACATTTTTCCTATTTGTATTAGAGTGAGTTATAACCTATAGGCTTGAGTTATTATAACCTCACACTATTGGTTTATAGAGATTAGAGACTATTACAGATAAAAATTCAGTTGAATAATTGATATATTATTCTATGGGAGTAGATAAAGTCTCAAACAAAATCTAACCAACACCAGGTATTCTATGCATCTATCTATAAACCAATAGCGTGAGTTATAATAACTCAATCAAATACAAATAGGAAATATGAAATTGCTCACGAAATGGATAAAGAAGTCGGATCGACTGGGAATTCTATTTCAGACTCTTCTCGCCATTCATTTCTACATTTACTTGGTCTGAATATCCAAAAATTGCATTTGAAAAACGTGAATTTTTGACAATTTCTACGCGATACTCTCGACCACAGAGATTGCTTTTCGCAACTGTTCTCAATTTTGAAAATGCAGATTAATTCAAATTGACTGAAGAAGTCGAAGATAAAGTATAGTATTCAATTCGCGGTAATGGACATATTGATAAATTACTTGTCTGACGGCTCGTGCTGCAAAATTCATCTGCGTGTGTTATGACTTACATTACCGCTCGTTGAATAATGTAATGTTCTATTATTTTGTTCACGAATTCTTTTCGTCAGTGGAGCCAACCTTATCCTTCAAAACCACTTTCGGCCCATATAGGAACAAGCGCACCTAAAGGTTTTTGGGAAAATATTACCATAGGAAAATGGCGAAATCGGTTCTAGACGTAAATTTGGAATACTTGAAAAAATAACTTGTTTGGTCAGTCAGTTAGTATAATCTTAAAATAGGGGCCAATTATGTGGAAAGGGATGAGTAGCTTCGACTTTTTGTTGCGCTATGAGTACCATTACACAGAGCAATAGAGAAGAACACTTTTGAAATTTAAGTAAATGGTAAAACCGCAGTTCTCAGCCATATACGGATTTTTTTTCCGTTTTGTGTGAATTTCATACGCGAAAACCAAAATTGTACAAAACTTTCTTTATGGGTCAACGTTTCGTCTACATTTGTAGACTTCATCAGGACTGAAAAAGGATAATTACAATGGAACATTACATAAGCAAACGTCCAGAACAACACCTACCTAAACAATTATTGTAGAACAAGTCATAAAGATAAAATGTAAAAAGTGTAAAAACTCAACATCAACATAGGAAGCAACACAACCAACACAAAAGGCAAACAACAAAACCGCTCTGAATCTTCGAAATGAATTGCGAAACGGGTATGTAAAATGAATGAAATAGAAATAAAATCAAACATACAAATTATTCGGACAGACCAGGCCAAAAATCATTAGTCTAATTATCGAGAAACACGTTGTTCGATAAGGAACAGTAGAGTGCTTTGGACAAGAAACTTGTAGGATGGGGGAATCATCCTCCTTGAAGCCGTCCGAGATACTCAATCAAATCTCTGGAACTGGAGGGCGAGCTGTAGGAGGCGCGATGATAACAGCTCTGTCAGGGGGCACAATAGACCTTAAGGTCGCAGTGGAGTGTAACCCTTTTTCACTATAACTATAACTATGAGGAACAGTACATGACATTGAGACCTTGTGTATCAGATCGATGATTCACCGTATTATTCATGTGTAGGTATGTACCTCATTTCGCTCAGATTCCGTTTATTATAGACTTTTTCTCGATCGAGGATATTAACTTCTTCGGAATTAAAATGTAAAATGATGTTCCGATAAGGCATTTTTTCTGTTCTGCCGATGTTCTGTATTTGGCAATCATATTTTTGTGTTGTAGAATTATATTTTTAAGTAGTCTCTGGTCCTTCCAACATAACATTTATCACAGTCCGCACAAGATATCTCATATACCAAATTTGAAGTTTCACAGTTTTCTTATGTCTTTAAGTCTCGAAAATATCGAACCTGTTAATGAGACTGACAGGGTAATTGTTTAATCTCAAAAAAGATTTTCCACATTTTGTTAGTTCGAATCAATCGGCGATTTTGGGGCGAAATATCGATAGGAAATCGCCTATTTTTCCGTTCTTCGTCTTCCAGAAGAAGTTTCGTGCAAGTGTCATTTTTTCCTTTTGCGAGTTTTGGCGTGAGTACGAACGGCAAATTTGAATTGGCCCAAAAATCGATTTATAAGCATAAATAAAGCGAAAGTGAGTACTAATCGACCTTTTTACACTTGATAACGAAGTTTTTTTAGGTATCTGGCCGATTTGAAAGATTTCAAACAAAATTCCGGTCCCCCAGAAGTTTGGTTAGTTTCGGCATCGTTTTTGGTGCTCAAAATTTATTTGGAATGTGTAAATGGACAAAAAAGGCTTCCTTATACGATCTTCTAACGAAAGCGACCGGAAAATATGGTTCAGGTAGGATTTTCGAGGAATTATGAGTAAAGAACTTGCAGAATGAAATTGCACGATTTTCGTAAGTAAACGGGTTCTGGATGGCCATCATCGGTCTCTAAATGATTTAATGATTATTGTTGATCGTTTTCACGTTTCAGAAAAAAACACGTCGAAAAAGCTGAGAAAAAGAAGAAATATGACTATATTGCATTCCTCAGTAGGTGAATTCGGATTCCGATGAACTGAAATGTGTCACTGGAGCTTTCATTCCTTTGTAGAAATAGGCTATATTGAACCAGAATACATCGGTTTTTTCCATATTCCAGGAGTTTGTGTCTTATTTTAGAACAGGTGAATGATAAATGTGAAGCATATGTTTGACCTATTCCATTTTATTTGTACAACCTACTGTGGTAGTAATGTATGAATATTTTTTAATCTAATAAATTACTATACAATCAGAATATTTTACTCCTTGTTCATAAGATAAATGTCGTCAAGTCTTGAACTTCAAGAGGATAATAAACATCAAATCTTCACAAGCATGCATATGAAAATTGTGTGAAAACAATGCAATTTTTTTCCATGGCGAAAAATAATATATTTCAACCGTGATCTCTTGTACTTTTCATGCAGATAACTAGAAAAGGAATCCTTTCTATCAATTCATATAAACGCTAATTATTTTCGTCCATCACATATTTTCCAATTCATTCACATTCTGAGAAATACGCTAAGAATGTAGAAAGGGCAACATAGTGTTGACTTGGAACATAAAAATATTTTGAAAAACGTCATAACTTCGATACAGAATGGAATGTGTCAAATTTCCAAGGCCAGAGTTGTGATTTTATAATTGTGAATGGAGTGTAGATATTCATAAATGAAGTTTTGTACAATGTTGGTTTTGTCCTCGTTCCCGTGGTCTCCAATTGGAAAAGACTATTTTAAGGTGCGAAACTACGAAAGAAAGGGTATTTTTGTCGGTGTATTACAGTTTCCATTCCTTCCTTTCGCTTAACATTGTTTCTCTCAGTACCTATTTTCTTGAATCTTGATCATTCGATCAGTGGGAAGGTTCGCAGCTGAGATGTAGATGTTCAGGGAGGACCAGACTTCCTGACTCTCGATTCCTGGAAATAGAATTATGTTAGTTCTAGTAATATTTGTCAGGAAATGCAATACGATGTATGCGGATATAGTATTCCTCCAACCTCATACAGGTTCGCCCCTGACATTTGTCAATGTCAACAATCCTTGACACGCTTCGAAACTGAATTGAACGATTCATTAATGTAATTTCACCTGAAGATTCATTGCAGAATCACCGAGAATTGGATATTTCGAATTCGATCATAAAAACAGAAAAACGAAGACAAGGTAGACCTCTGAATGATGTGATTTTCACAGCATGATTGTCCTAAGGTGTTATTCAAAATGAAAAACAACTGTCCTTATCCGAAATATTTTTTATTTCATCAAATCTGAGGACATTCGTTCCTTTTTGAGAAATCAAAATTGATAATTACTAATCAGCAGAATGCGTATTTCGAACACAATTCTCGTAACAGCAATATAAGGTCCCGAATACGACCTGTCTCCCACAGATAGTGGAACAACGTAGTTTTCAATTTGTCAGGAACACTGTTCAGATTTTCAGTGGGGAAAGCGGATAAGCCATTTATCTTGGCAGCGGTCGTGTGAGGAGGAGAAAAATTATGGAAGAATCCACTAACAGGGCGCCGAAACGAGCGTTTCATTAAATTACATCGAATAAACTTACGTCAGTTAGCTTAAGATTATGTTAGACGTGCGAAGGTTGTTTTCCCAAAATACTCTTTCATCTTGAACGAAAACAAGCGAAAAGGCATGGGTCATTAAAAGCATTGCAGGGGCTTTTGAGTGCTTTCTCATCCAACTTGTATGTAGATCGGCATTTTCCAGTTGAATAACAAATATTTTGGCAGCTTTAAGAAAAATTGTCCAATGTTGTCTCTAAGGACATATGTCATTTCTCTAGAGAAATAACATAACATATTCCACACGAAAATAGCGCCACGACCGAATCTACAATCTAGAGGGCCGATTTGTTCTACAATTTTTGGTCACAATTAGTTAGGAGTCGTTACACCAGGGTTTCTACAGGGTCCTGCAATAGTGCGTTCTTCTTCCATAGCTGCCAAACCAGACATCTCTGATCTCAGAGATTTCGTTGGAAAGTAGACCTCTTGTACCTTCATTTCTGTATCTCAGGAAATTATTTTCTGATATACAGGGTGTCCTCGATAAATGTTATTCAACAAATGGATGATTTTTTTAATGGATCACCCCATATATTTTCACATATTTTCAATGACCTTCATTACCTCTTTCATGACGCAAAATCTTAGGGGACATTTTTCCAACAGTTCAGATCTTATTCGAAGAAAACTGCAAAAAGATGAGGAAAAAGCAGTTTAGTAAAAGTCTTCTGACAATTTCCAGAAGCGATAGTAACATGAATTTGAACTAAAAGTTTTCAATTGAAGGATTCGCCTTGACATGGTTCCTAAACGATCAACTTAAAATTATTATTTCTCGATTTTTTCGAATAAGACACCCTGTATTTTTTTCCACAATAATGTAGACAATTCAATACCTTACATTTTTTCAGGAGTAACCTTAGGATTATTTTAACCCCCGCATCCAGCAGACACGAAAAATGATGTCGCAAATGAAAATTTTATTCAAAAAATAACATAATAAAAACTGACGGATATTCGAAAGAGGTCAAACAATGAAATAAAACGAAATGAATAATTATTGACAAACTTCTGAACCTTCCCAGAATAATATTTCCTGAGCATCATCATATAAATGATATTTCTTTTTTGTACAAGCAATTCATATTGATCCCGTATTCAACCAATCATATCAGTTTTATCGGCTTTCCAAAAAAATATTGATCAAGTTATTGCGTCTTAGAGCTCAAAGATACTTTCGAATACAGTAAATCAGTATGAATTTTTGTTTCTTATCAGGATATTGGGCAGCATAACTTCGACTTCCTTAAAAAACAGGTTCTGTGGCACTGCCCTAACATGAAAAACATATCGACCGTTCCATTTTTTCCAAAAATTCATACTGATTCACTGTATTCGAAAGTATCTTTGAGCTCTAAGTAGCAATAACTATATTATATTATATCTATATAATGCACGGCAGATATCCATATCTTGACGAAAAGATTTTCCATCCAGCGTCGACTTTGGGATATTCCACCCTGATGAGTCCTAAATAGGACAAAACTGCAGTCGGTGCGATTCTCAGTTGACGTTGAATCGTTCGGTCTGGAAGGGTAAACAGTATCGGAGTATAGTTCGTATTCACATTTCATTTGCCATTATTTATAATGGGAAATGAGTTGTGTCTTAATTCTTTCTATTCTATGGGTAGCTGCCTTCTCAGCTTGATGATTTTATTTCATCATTTTGTCTTTGTTCATTTGATTTGTTCGCCACAAATACGTTCGACCTCAGTGCCTTTCATGAAGCAAACGTACCATTTTAAAGTAAAAATCAAATACATCAGACTGGATTATTCATTTCTTTATATGGCAATAACGACATTTTCCTAACAGATGTAAAATTAAAATAGAAATAGATTTTGAAGTTCGAATGATAAATCTCAATCTTCCGAGTTCCGCCCTGGAATTATATGAGCCGTTTCAAATAGCCCAGGAGTCAGTGATAGTTTTTGGTGACCAATTTTAACCCTGGCCATAATTTGTATATAGCCATTGAGTTTAAATATACATATTTATGTATATCTAAACTCAATGATATAACTTAATTTGTATTTGTCTTAAAGCATAGTGACCGTCAGCTGGCGTACCAGTGGTGGGTTTGCCAACGGGAGCAACAAAAACACGTAAAAAAAATATTGAGTTTCAGTAATTTTAACTCTGCTGAAATTTACAGAAATTGTGGTTTATATAATTATTCGAATAAAAAAAATCGTCCGCTGGCTGTATGTTGGTGGAAAACCCGTACACTACCATCTCTGTAAATTTCAGCAGGGTTGAAATGACTGAAACTCAATTTTTTGTTACAAGTTTTCATGTCCAGCGGACGGGTTTTCCACCAACATACAGCCAGCGGACGATTTTTTTTATTCGAATAATTATATAAACTACCATATCTGTAAATTTCAGCAGGGTTAAAATGACTGAAACATATTTTTTTACATGTTTTCGTTGCTGACAGCTGACAGTCACTTTGGCTAAGAAAACAACCAAATCAAGCTATATACAAATACTGGGCAGGGTTAAAATGATTGACTAAAAACTATCACTGGCTCCCGGGCTAGAAGGGGTTGTTGGAAGAGAACAACAACGAACTCACAGTTCAATCAAAATCGGACTGCTTATAATAAATATCGTATATTCAGGAAAATATTCATAAACCACCCAGTGTATCCGAAACTTATACCCTTACGATATGAAACGAGCAACTTTTCTTGAAGGCCTGGACTGCATTCATCGCTATGCTATTATAATAACATTTCATGAAATGAAATAAAAATGGAACTTCGTGAAAAACTAACTAAAAATAATTGGGATTTCGGTTGATATTTAATCAACTCGGAAAACCAGAAAATTCGGTAGATAATTTATGTTTTCTTTTGTGATACAATTCTGTTGGCAATTAAACCTTGGATTCATAATTAGCGCCATAAAAAAATTGAAGAATTGTACAAACTGAAACGACCTCAGAATTTTCGAATCAGTAGTCTTCTGAACACAATTCGAATGGTATAACCAGGAAACAGTACGCAAATTGGTTTGGAGACGTTGACGTCATAAAACTATACAACAGGGGGGTTGGATACATCGAGTCATCGAGAGATCCATCCACTACAGCACCTACAGTATTGATGAAGCAATAGATCTCAACAATCCAATTACTAGTTTAAATTGCAGAGATATATAACAGAGGAGACTAACCTTCTTCCTCACGCCGTAATTCTTGGTTTACGTGTGCCTTGCAATATTCTGAAAGAGATTTATACAACTTCAAAGCGAATGTTCGGGTCTAGGGCATTTGGTACATTTCAACATGAATGCAGTCGACAGCAGAGCAGATATTTTCGGTAAATTCTCGGAGCAGAAAGAATTTCTGGAATTTGAATAAGATAGGCGCATTCGTACCTAGGCTCATAAGGGACATATATGTAAATGTGATGAAGTTTAACAGCCATTTCCCTCGAACGGAAGAGTCATTCATTCCGTACATGGTGTGAAAATGAAACATTTTCTTTCAAAGGGTATACAGGAAGCCACGATTTCACAGATGGAAATTTCGTTCAATACCAATATAAAGTTCCAATGGCGTAGCTACTGTAGCTAGGGGGTTGTTTGTGGCTGCAGCCTCCCAAGAAATCATACTCAAAATCTAAAGAGGAAGACATTTTTTTGTTGTTTCAATTTCAGTATTTGAAAATTTGAAATTTTGGCAATTGACTTTGTAAGTGCCGGGAATTGTGAGGGTCGCTTTCTGTAGCAAGTATTGAACCCTGAAAACATTTCGGGGGAGGGGGGGGGGGGTTGAACCCCCAAAACCCCCCCTGGCTACGCCCTTGCTTCAACCTGCCATATTTTTTGATGTACTCGTTGTAATTGTTTGATGAGAGGGGCAATTTCGTTCTGAATAAAAAACTGGGGATAAATAACGTATCAGGTTGGATGAGGATCAATACCCAATTCATAAAAACACACTCCCAAATACATAGTGCCTAATTTTGGAAAACATCTGATTACTATAAACAGGTAATAGCAAGTCAATCTTGAGAGGTAGATATATGCTATCACAGACTTTTTTGTAGGACCATTTAAGAGATACATTTCTGTCATATATTGTTTCCACGTATTACGGTTTTTGCAGCGCACGTGAAAATAGCTGATTATGGCTGATTTTTTTGTAATTATTGATGTTACCTATAGTAGGTATCCTTAAATTTTTCGGGTGAAAAGTATAGCCTATGTCACCCAGCGATAATGTAGCTTTCAAGCTTTCTGAAGGTGAAAGAATTTCTGAAATCGGTCCAGTAGTTTTTGAGCCTATTCGTATCAAACACACAAAAATACAAATCTTTCCTCTTTATGAGTATAGATATAGATATACAGGGTGTCCCGTAAAGACCACTCCAAACGAAAACAAAAAGTAGATCAGAATGTGCTCTACCTGATGTAAAAAAATCGTTCATATGAAAGTCTCACAGTTTTCGAGATATTTGATGTTCTATGAAAATGTTGAATTTTAACACTTAGAATGCTTTCTTTCTCTCTTGCGGTAGCTACAATTGAATACTTTTTGGATCAGTTTTTTCCGTAAATATTGTTGAATGATTACTTCAATTCATGCAATGAAGAAAAGCACGAAATATTATACTGGGATTCTGAAAAAAAATTTAAAATACATGTTCTGAAGGAAGTGTTTTTTGTACTGAATTCTATCTGACGTGGTACATTACGTTGAAAAGTTGCCCATTTTGTGAGGATTCCGAAAAGGTAAAATACAGGTGATAACCTTCTTCACAAAAAAAAAATTTGAATGTTTATCGAAAATGGAGCATTTCTGTGAAAAACTGATTTTGTCACCTTTTCCACAAATCCTTTCATTTTGAAGATTCTGCTGTAAAATATCGAATAATTCTCTTGAAAAATGTCAGTTAGTCTTTATATTACATATAAAGTGAACTTATTCATTAATTGCAATGATATAATGTAATAACGCACAGGACCTTCAACATCAACAAATCTATTGTGAAGAAACTTTATAAAAATACCAATAATAAAAATTCAGGATTCTTTTTAGAGCAAATGCTCAAAATGACCCTTTCAAACCATACAAACTTCTCCCCGCTATTTTGGCTGCTGAAACACGAATGCGGTCCCTTCGTTATGGTTCATCTCTTATGGGATTCGAATGAATTTCATTTTTTGAAGAACCCCAGTAAAAAAATCCAGAGGATTTTAGTTTGGTGAACGGGGAGGCTACAAAATTTCACCGCCCCTTCGGATCCACCGGTGAGGATATGTTTGGTTTAAATATTCCCTATTATGACGACTGTAGTGTGCTGGGCACCCGTCGTGTTGAAACCATAGATTACATCGCATTTCCAGTGGTATATCGTCTAAGATTAAGGGTACACTGTTCCCTAGAAAATTCAAATAGTTGGTGCCGTTTAATGATGGCGGCAATTTTGTCGGACCGAATATTTTTCCATCGTATATTCCAGTCCATAAATTCATCGTAAATCGATATTGGGATCTATCTTGCCTTATATTGGGCCGATTCACGATGTTCCAACTATGAAGATTATGCAGATTGATATTACCCCCTTTGAGTACAGGAAGACTCATCCGTCCAAAGGATATAATTGAAAAAATTTGTTGATTGATTATTTTCAGCAGAAAGTGCAAAATGACAGTATTTATGGAAAAGGTGAAAAAATCAGTTTTTCACAGAAATGCTCCATTTTCGATAAACATTCAAATATCTTTTTTTGTGAAGAAGGTTATCACTTGTATTTTACCCTTTCGGAATCCTCACAAAATGGGCAACTTTCCAACGTAGGTAATATGCAGAAAAGGTCTAGTGTCTTTTTTTTATACCACTTCAGATAGAATTCAGTACAAAAAAATACTCCCTTCAAAACACGTATTTTAATTTTTTTTTCAGAATCGCTGTATATTATTTTGCATGAATTGAAGTAATCATTCAACAATATTTACGGAAAAAACTGATTCAAAAAGTATTCAATTGTAGCTTTCGCAAGAGAGAAAGCATTTTAAGTGTAAAAATTTAACATTTTCATAAAACATCAAATATCTCGAAAACTGTGAGACTTTCATATAAACGATTTTTCCACATCAGATAGAGCACATTCTGATCAACATTCCGTTTTCGTTTGACGTGGTCTTTATGGGACACCCTGTATAGATATAGATTTAGACGGAAATCAATTCTTTCATGTGATTAACGCCCAGTGTTTTTTGTGATTATTTGGTTCGGTAACAGAAAAATTTTTCATGACCACATGGGAATGTTCGATCGATTGATTAAGGAACATATCAAAAAGTACTACGTCGCTATCAATTCACAGTTGGGTCAGTGAAAAGGTTGAGGAACAAAAGTTTTTGTTTGATCAATGAATGTAGATAAGACAATTTTCTTGATTCAATATGTGATTTTCAAGAAAAATTTGTTTCATTTTAATCCAGCTGAACTCTCAGAAACGAACTCAATAATTTTTCATTGACCTTGCGTTTGCTCAGGGCACGAGTCCACGAGTCCCGATTTCCTTTCTTCTAGAAAAGTGTTCAGGATTCAGAAGGTTTGAGATTAATTCCAATTGCGGTGAAAGGTGAGTAAAGCACTCAAACACCCCATGTATCACAATTTTACACGTAATTACGTTACTGTAAACAGGGTGCACCGCTGAAGAGGATTCGAGGACTTGTCATTTTCATTCTGGAGGATTTCAAGTTGTGCATAAAGGTACTGGCGTAGGCTAATTTTTCGAGAAATTTGAAGAGTGGGGAATTCCATAAGTCCGTCTGCTCTCTTCGTTCAGAAAATTATTTGTCGGGTTATTTGAGTATAGGTACTGTTATGGTTCAAAATATCTTTCCAAATTTCAAAATCAATTTCGATTTATTGAGGCCAAATTATAATGAAAGATTTAGAAACATCAATTTTGAAGTTTATACATAGATTAAGGATTCTGTGAATAGTTTAGAATTAGATTAGGGAAATCAAGGATGTGGAAGGTTTTTGAAATATGGAAACCGGGGAGACGAAAAATTTGAATTAGAGAGGAAACATCAAAAAAGAAAGTCAAGAAGTTAAATTGTAAAATCAAGAAGAAAAGTCAGAAAATAAATTGGAAAACTGAAGGGAAAATGAAATAAAATAATTGAAAAGATAAGAAATAATTGGAATTGACGCAATCCTGAATCCCAATTATTATTAATGAAGTTAAAAGAAGACAGAAGAAATATCAAGAGAATAATAAGAAAAAATAATTGAAAATATTGGAATTGACGTGATCCTGAAAGCCAAATATTATTATTGAAGCTATAAGAAGACAGAAGAAGTATGAAGAGAATGTTAACTTTGTGAAAACAGGAATATATTGTACGGACAATAATCATAAATAAGTAAGCGTAGTTTTATCTTATAGAATTAGAATAGGTTGTTTATTTTTATCTGAATTAGAATATTTTATGAATTTGATATTAGAATAAAAGTTCATATAAATCTAAATTTTTCAATTTTGGACCCTCAATTGGGATAAAGTATACCGGGTATATCAAAATTTAAATTTTCATTGTTTTGTTTGATTCCAAATTCATTTAATTCATATTATTTAAAACTCACATATAGGGAATCATAACAATTGGCGCCCAACGTGGGGCTGAAAATTTTTTTATTATTCAAAATCAAATAGTATTAATTGAATTTTACCGAGTTTTTTGATTCAACGATCATCTTAATAAAAATATATTATATATTCCAAAGCATTGATATAAAATAGTAAGATAGAAGAAATGGCTAACCATAATATGGAATTGAGAAATAAAAGAAATGAAGAAAATATAACTGAAAAGGAAGGAACAACCAGAGAGCAGACACGGGAAAGCAAAATGGATAAAATTATAAAATTATTAGAAGAAATGAATACAAAATATGAAAATATTATCGCAGATTTAAGGAACACAAAGAAAAATGAGAATAATGAAAATATAACGAAAATAGAAGATAATGAAGATAAAATCAATGAAACAAATAATAAAGTAGAAACAAAAATATCTATTGCTGCAGATAAAATGAAGAAAGAAGAACAAGATTTCGCAGAAGAAGTAACAGATCAACTAAAACAACAAAAACAAGAAGAAAAAAATCAACATATTCAAACGAAACAAAAGGGGAAAAATAAAATATTAATGAAAAAGATTTATAGAAATAGAAATGCAAATTACGAAGATTGCTTGATATTGATGATGAAAAATGGGTTGGCTGAAAGAAAATGGGAATTTGAAAACAACAGAGAAGAAATTGTGAATGGAGTGGATAGTAAGGTGGAAGAAAATGCAACGAAATATCAGAAAAGAATGGAGATAAGGAAGAAAAAGAAGAGAAGGAAGGAAATGACGGAAAGGAAGAAAAAGAAGAAAAGGAAGGGGAAGAAGAAAAGGAAGAAAAAGAAGAAGGGGAGGAAAAAGAAGGAATGGGAGGAAAAGAAGAAAAGGAAGAATAAGAAGAAAAGAAAGAAAAAGGAGGAATGGAAGAGAAGGAAGAAAAAGAAATAAAAAAAGGAATATATAATATAGAAAGTATTTTTTCAGTATTAGAACGATGAATCAAGAGATTTGATAAAATTAGTTTTAATTTGCCTAATTTTCCAAATTATTCAAATTTAAACAAAATTTAGGGGATTTGTTATGGTTCAAAATATCTTTCCAAATTTCAAAATCAATTTCGATTTATTGAGGCCAAATTATAATGAAAGATTTAGAAACATCAATTTTGAAGTTTATACATAGATTAAGGATTCTGTGAATAGTTTAGAATTAGATTAGGGAAATCAAGGATGTGGAAGGTTTTTGAAATATGGAAACCGGGGAGACGAAAAATTTGAATTAGAGAGGAAACATCAAAAAAGAAAGTCAAGAAGTTAAATTGTAAAATCAAGAAGAAAAGTCAGAAAATAAATTGGAAAACTGAAGGGAAAATGAAATAAAATAATTGAAAAGATAAGAAATAATTGGAATTGACGCAATCCTGAATCCCAATTATTATTAATGAAGTTAAAAGAAGACAGAAGAAATATCAAGAGAATAATAAGAAAAAATAATTGAAAATATTGGAATTGACGTGATCCTGAAAGCCAAATATTATTATTGAAGCTATAAGAAGACAGAAGAAGTATGAAGAGAATGTTAACTTTGTGAAAACAGGAATATATTGTACGGACAATAATCATAAATAAGTAAGCGTAGTTTTATCTTATAGAATTAGAATAGGTTGTTTATTTTTATCTGAATTAGAATATTTTATGAATTTGATATTAGAATAAAAGTTCATATAAATCTAAATTTTTCAATTTTGGACCCTCAATTGGGATAAAGTATACCGGGTATATCAAAATTTAAATTTTCATTGTTTTGTTTGATTCCAAATTCATTTAATTCATATTATTTAAAACTCACATATAGGGAATCATAACAGTACTTTTATTCATTTTTCGAATAAACTATCACAAAGTAACGGACTATTCTGTCCATAACTTCTCAGTAGAATTTCAATACGCGATTGTTGATTTCCGTAAAAGAAAATAGCATAACTGAATTTTCCACCCATGTTTATATGCGTGAAATATTTTCAGTATTAACAGAGAAAAAAGTTTCTTCAACATATACCAGCTCTTTGGAATTATTGAAGTAACATAATATTTTCTTCGAATAAAAGTAAATAAACAATTTGATGAATATGTAGAAACGACAACGTTGCGTATGTATCTGACAGGAAGATGACTATAACCTAACTGTTGACGCAGCTTTGCGTGTGTTTTTCTTTTCTTTGCATTTTTAAATTTTGTTTGCATCATAATTCCTCAAAGAGGCACTTTTCGCATGCTTTGTTGCGCGCAGACACAGGAACGATTCATTCATCGTTGGAAGAGCAAGTGCGTAAAATCAAACTTTTTCTTCGCTTGTGAAATATTCGAGAATTTTCAAAGTTTTTCATCAAGTTTATGAAGATTGTGGTTGGAGGCTTCAGGCAGAAGGGGATCCCCAGATTCACGCATCGAGACCACATACGGGTAAGTGCCAGAAGGGTTTTGATGCAAAATTTCATTTCACATTTCAATTGTTGACTATTTCCTTATTTTTCATATACAGTCTGCTATTATCGTAAAGGCGTTAACACTAACATTCACAAAATATACACGATGAAATGGGTTAGAATTTCATGGCCAACCAGGATACTTTTCGAAAGTAAATTGAATAAACAGGTTATATTACTTATATTTCAAGGTGAGGCTTTTCTTTTGACAGGTGATAGAACTCATCAAAATAAGTCATTTTACCGAAAGTTTCTTATATGAAATGTTCAATTTGAAAAATTTATAAAAATTTTGGGCATCAATACTTTAATACTTCTCTGGCCTGCATATCCTCACATCTCGGCACCAGGTTTGTAAATTTATAAACCTGGTGCCGAGATGTATGTTCATACGCGAAGTTGGGTGATTTTTTAGCGGAAATCTTGTTCTGTTCAACTTATACGCTGAACCTGCAATTTGTTTTGATTCACCATAAATTAAAAGCATATCAACAAGTTCATTATTTGAATAAACGTGCAGCATTTTCAAAAAAATACACTCTAATACTGAGTATCTCAACCAACTTCTTAACACTTTGAAGATGACCTATTTTTGAAGGAGAAAATGAATATAATTCTTCCAATGACAGAACTAATTCAGTAAACTTTAATTCAGTTCCAATTCAGCGGAGTGGCACATTGTTCAGTTGCAAATCACAATCCAGTCCCCAAAACCATTTTGACCCTCCCTTCCTTATCATTGAACCCGAAAGTTCATAAAATTTATGTTTATTATACTCACCAATTGAAAGATGTCATCTGAAACGAATGGGGTAGCATTGAAAGCAGTAGAAAATACCATCTGAACCGAAATCCCGCCATATGCCTAAAGAAACAATGAATCGTCCCGTGCGTTTGTCGTCACAAAAGTTCGCAAACTTTCACGATACTGCTTGAAACTAGATAGCACATGAAACAAAGGAAGATATCGAATTTGTTCAACAGAGCTTGGAGAATTGGATCTCGACCCATTCGTGAAATGTTTACGGAGTGGGTATGCTGTCCAGAAATCGCAAACTGAACTGAAAAATGAGATATGCCTGACTGAAGGCAGAACAGGGAGAAGGTCGGAAAATAAATTTGCGATTCGTAATATATTCGTTTCATGTATTCCGAATAAGAATCCCGAAATGCACCTGTAGTTGAATGTCTGAGAAGTCTCGATGGAATTTTTCTACGTTTCAAATATTATAATCGCAGCATGGAATAGAATCTTTCAAAGCCATATTCCGGGATCGTCATGCAGGGTGCTTCATATGTTATTCGCAATAGCCGAAATCGACCACTGTCCGAAATTTGTGCTCACAACGCGTTATGGGTTTCTAAATTTACCCACGATGCGAATATATGTTTTTTTTCGAGCACTGAGTAAAGCGGAATACCCAGAACGCGTTGTTGGTAAATTAGATAATCCACAATGCGAATCCAATTTTAGCGCTCTTTCATTCTGTGTTGTGGACAATTCATTTTACCCACGTCGCGTTCTGGGCATTGCACTTTACCCAGAAAGCGATGAACCAGAATTTGTCGTCGACGTCAGCCTGCTGTAGGTTGTGTACTGATAGGTACGAGTAGGGAGTATTACGAGTAGCATGAATAGATTACTTACCACAGTGCCTGGATGTGATTTCTTGATATTGGTTTGACTGTGTTTTGGTTTTAGTGTTTTCGAAGAATTTTTCAATATGAAAGCTGAATTCGAACAAAAATTGAGTGAAAAGGTCGTTAGGGTAAATGTGTCTAAGAGTACGCACTTAGTGATTTAAGTTCAATATCTTTTCGATTTTCAATACAAGGGTGGTTTTTTATGTTTTTTATGTTTTTTTTTCTTTTATAAACATTGAAGATTATGTTTTAATGGCATTTTACGTCTGAAAGGCACAGATAAATAAATTATTCAACTTTTCCTGGACTACTTCCAGTGCGTACTCTTATGCACAGCTGTGCATAAGAGTACGCACGCTTATACTTAAGAGTACGCATATTACCATAATTCTTTATAACACTCATTTTTGAATGAAAAACGGTTGAATACGAACCAAAACATTTCCATTTATTAAACTTTGTTTTACATACATAACGTCTTAGGTATCATCACAACATAATAATAAAATAAAATAAAACTTTTTTCCACTTAATTTTACCCAACAAAGTATTAATAAATCCGATAAAAGAAAATACCTACTACTCTTCGCAGTCGGAGCATATGAATTCTCCTATAACATAATTTGTGCAGGACTCATGTCACCACTGTTCGCAATGGAAACACATAATCCAGTCTTCTACTGATTTCGAATATAAATCATTGCACCTTGGACAACTGACGTCCTCATCTTCTGATTTCTTGTTCATCTTTCTTTGTTTTTTTCTCTGCAGTTTCAGATAAGGAATGTAATTTTCTTTTTGCTGCCCTTGCTCTTTTCTTTTCTTCCCTCTCCTCCTTTTCTTGGGCTAGTACGCACTGCCTACTCTTATGCAGGGAATTTTGCGTACTCTTATACACATCCATGAATTTCGATACTTTCGGCTTTAATTATGACAAAAACAAATTTTGCTACCGTTTTCATATGAATTCAAATGAAGTGAAACATATTGTGACATAATTCAATATCTACAAGGCCAAAGCGCCAGTTCTTACCTGTACAAACACAAAACTTTGAACGATAAGAATTACAGTGCGCGGCAACGAAAACTTCTAACCTATTTTTCTTCCGACCGAGGCTCAGAATTGCAGATTTCGATCTTGTTAGTAGCATTTGATAGCATTCGGATTGAAATAGGCTTTTCAAAATCAACAAAAGGTGGCGGTCTATTGAAATAACAGTGGTGCGTACTCTTATACACATGCGTACTCTTAGACACATTTACCCTATCATTACCAGACGAAGGTCATTATGAGATTATGTATGAAACCAAAGTGACACTATGAAGAAAACGGGATGGACTTGAATAATCATTCAAAAACTTTCGTGGATTAATTGGTGGAGAAAAGGATAAACTTGTTAACATAGAACGTTTAGCAAACCAATCTGGCCTAGATATTTAATGTACAGCAAATGAAATGTATGATGTACCTAATACTGATAACTCATTGAAAAATTGGACACGGAAGAGAAAAAGCTATCTGTCCATTTCGCTTTACCCAAAATACGTTTCAAGTAAAATAATGATTACAAAAAACCTTATATTTAAAGTTCATATTGATAAAACTAAACAATATATGTATTAACAAGTAACAACTTATTAGAACTAAAAACAAAAAGGTATTATTTATTTTTACAAGTAGGTACTTTTATGACATCTTGAATTACATTTTATATTCAATTTCACACATGCACACGCCTTAGTTTGACATCCTTTCAAACAATTGCATTTCATAAAGCCAGATTGGTTTCCTGAACTTTCCTTCTAAACAAGTTTATCTTTTTGGCCAACTGTTAATGAATCATATCTTTTCAATCTTCGATATTTTTGGATGATAATTCAAGCCCATCCCGTTTTCTTTGTAGTGCCACTTTGGTTTCATTTACTAACTCCAAATAACGTTCGTCCGATAATAACAATAACAACGACATGTCTTTTTTTTAGCATAAGTTCACTCAGGTTTTGTTCCAATTAGGTTTTCATTTTGATATCATTTCGAAAACACGCACTTCAATCAAACTTGGGAATTCACAAGGTGCGTAATCTATTCTCGCTACTCGTAATACTAGCGTCTCGTACCTGCCACTCCTGTCAGTACCTACTCTACCTACAGCACACTGACTTCGACGACAAATTCTGGTTCATCGCTTTCTGGGTAAAGTGCAATACCCACAACCCGTCGTGGGTAAAGTGCAATACTTACAACCCGTCGTGGGTAAAATGAATTGTCCACAACGCAGAATGAAAGCGCGTTAAAATTGGATTCGCATTGTGGATTATCTAATTTACCCACAACGCGTTTAGGGTATTGCGTTTCACTCAATGCCCGAAAAAAACACCTGTACGCATTGTGGGTAAATGTGGATACCCATAACTCGTTGTGAGCAAGAATTTCGGACAGTGGCCGATTTCGGCTATTGCGAATAACATTTACATTAATCATCTTCTTTTATACAGGGTGTCCCACGGTCGAGTGCCTATTAGACGTTTCTGGAGAACTGGACATATTTGAAATCCGAAAATTGGGATTATGATATTGTTGGAAATTCTCTACAGACCTAAAATATTTTCGGAGCCTGAGCACTTCCGGTTATACCAGGAGTGGAAATAAATTTGTTCAAAAAATTTTTTTTTCAATATTTTCATTTCTGATACGATTGAGTATTCAATGCTGAATACATTTCTGTTGAAACCATTGTATTCATTCGAATAGTTTTCAAAATATCGAAAAAAACCTGAAAAAATGTCAAATATTCATAGTCAGTGTTATGTCCATTATTCCTATTCTGAACATTCCGAGTTTAAACCGTTATCACAACGTCAAAGTAGAAGAATGTGAAAAGGTCATGCATCTTTTGAATTTCATAAATATCATCACAGGGTGTTTCAAATTTTGTGTCGAAAACTGTGATCGAGAATTGGCCATAACTTCTGTTTTTCAAATTAGAACCCTATTTTTTTATGATTGCGTTGGATTCTGCGGAGAAAAATATTGATAGCACCCTCCGATGTTCTTGATCCTAAATTCAGTAATTGCCGAGAAATTTGAGCTTTTCTGGATTTATGTTGTACGTAGAGTCAAATTCATCGAACCTGAAGAGATTCGATGAATATTCTTGTAAAACCATAGTAACAACTATGTCACCTGTGAATTATTTCATGGGATCATTAATTTTCTATGGTCACAGAATATTCTCATGCCAACAGATTCGATGACTATTCTTATGAAACCATAGTAAAATCGAGAAGTAAGGTTAAGGCCTAAAATGAGAGCTGTCACTTGTGAATTATTAATGGGATAATTTATCTTCTTTGGCCACAGAATATTCTCATGCGAAAGATAAGATGAATTTGACTCTACGTATAACATGAATTTAGAAAAGCTTAAATATCTCGGGAATTACTGAATTTAGAAGCAAGAGCATCTGAGAATGCTATCATTATTTTTCTTCGCAGAAACACCCTATAATGATATTTATGAAATTCAAAAGATGCATGTTATTTCCACATTCTTCTACTTTGACGTTGTGAGAACGGTTTACACTCGGGATTTTCAGAATAAGAATAATGATCATAACACTGACGATGAATATTTCACATTTTTTCAGGTTTTTTCTCGATATTTTAAAAACTGTTCGGATGAATACAATGGTTTCAACAGAAATGTATTCAGAATTGAATACTCAATCATATCAGAAACGAAAATATTGAAAAAAATATTTTTTGAACAAATTTATTTCCACTTCCGGTATAACCGGAAGCGCTCAAGCTCGAAAAATATTTTAGGTCTATAGAGAATTTCCAACAATATCATAATACCAATTTTCGAATTTCAAATATGTTCAGTTCTCCAGAAACGTCTAATAGGCACTCGACCGTGGAACACCCTGTATAGTTGGAAAAAATCTTCTTGATCCCAAATAATCTCTGAGACATGTTGATACTTGATATACATACCTTGTATCGTCATTATCTTCTGCAATGAGCCAGAGGATCCTGGATAGCTTTTGCAAGAGAAGAGATTTATTGATATTTGGCAGTTGCCTCACTGCAATCACTGATGCATAGGAGCAACACATGGAAAATGAGTTCGATTCAAATTCAATACATTGTTGTCCAAATAAGTGATGTGCAAAAAAAAATACGTACCTATTATAACTCTGGTTATAACATTACGTACAAATGGAATAAATTCGATAACGAATAAATGAGAGCGTGTTGGGAAAAACGATCGGACACGTCGATTTGAATTTTAAATGCGCATATTTTTCAAAAAAATAATATTATATAGGGTGTTCCATGTGACCGTGGCCAATACCAACTTTCTTATTTCAAATTCAACTCCCTGTATATTATCACTTTTTTGGATTCTTCAGAGAATTCTAGACACAATTCATGCACAATGTCCTATACCTATATTTAACTATTTCGGAAATATTTAGTGTTTTCAGATTTATTGCAAAAATCAACGTTTAAAATGAGAATTATTTTATTTCACAACTTCGGTACATTACACTTAAAACCTAATAAGTAATACTGAATATTTCTTAATTATTAAAAAAAAAACATTAATGTCAATGTAGGAAATGTTCAAAATGCTCTCCGTGAACGTCTAGACAACACGCTAATCTGGTGTAGAATTGTCTTCTAACGTTACTCAACATTTCAGGCGTGATTCGGTTTTTTAGGTCGTCTTAGTTTAAGGGTTTCGTTTCGTATACAATACTTTTGACAAAAAGAACCTACAACCTACGAAAAGAAGTCTAATGGTGTCAGACCAGGAGATCATTTAAAATGTGAATTTTTGTAAAAAATCTGGACATTGTAAATGAATTACGCCTAGAATTTTCTGAAGAATCCAAAAAATAAATAATATACAGGGGATTGCATTAGAAATGAGAAAGTTGGTATTGGCCACGGTCGCATTGAACACCCTTTATAATTTTATTTTCTTGAAAAATATGGGCATTTAAAATTACAATTCGACGTGTCCGAGCGTTTTCCCTAACACCCCCTCATTTATTCGTTATCGAATTTATTCCATTTGGCTGTCACACTCTGTATATGGATTTTGTATAGGATGGATAATGGCAGCAAGACTCAAGAGCTTCCATTCAATCAGTAAAATAAACAAATTTTTTTTCTGAATGACTAAATTTTCTTACCTTCAAATAGAAAAGAGAAAACACGAATTAGATTTACCTTTAATATTAAACTATCAAACAATCCCTTGAACATCAAAATCGACCCAGTGTCGATATTCCCTAGTGCCTTTTACATCTGCAATTTTTGGAGGATTGTTATGATGTCGAACATTCATGTTTGAAACACTCCATCGCGTATAGGGGAGGTCACGTTGACAAAATCGATAAATTGAATGCCCAAAGGATGAAAAAATAAATAACCTACTCCAAATTCAATGAATTGCACAATTCACCGAACCAATATTGTTTTTCAGGCCCTCAGTTCAAATAATTTAATCAAGATACCCCAATTTTCCAATTGAATATCAACGCCACATTTGTACGGCTCTTTACGGATTCAGAACGAAACCTGCATATTCTCTTATTATGAAGTGATAACAATGAGGAAATTATTTTGATAATTCAATTAGTTTCATTTCCAGGAAAGTTTGATTAGTGTCGGTTAAAACTCATTAGAATTAAATTCCCTATTTCGAATAGAGCACGTTGCGAAAATTGTGCACCGAACATTTGAGTTATAACTGCGCTACTCATTTCCACTCGATTGTGCCGACCGAATTGGGATATCCAAAAATAGCAAATTCTGTAAAGTAAACTGAAAGTGAATATATTCATGCAAGCATACAAAAGTATATACAATCATCAAAAATTTCAATTTAATACAGTGACAAAAAACTAAAAACCACACAAAAAAAAGTAAAAATCGGAATTGAGAAAAACAGGTATATTATACAGGGTGTTTCAGAACAAGTCAATTTATGGGGGTGATTCCTTGTTCAAATTGAAGGGTAGTTTGTCAAAAAATGTTGAGTCAAAAGTCAAACGTTAGGGAGATATCACGCTTCAAAAATGGTGGAAAAATTATGTTTTTATTTAGTATCTTGGAAACGCAAAGCGATAGAATAATTACATTTCTCTATTTCAGTATCGTAATGAGTTCATTACAGTACTAAAAACAGTGCTGTAATGAATTCATTACATCACTGTTTTTGGTAATATTTTTCGTTTCGCCGATCCTATCAATTTTCAACACTTGTCAAGTTGGAAATATCAATTTTCATCAGTACATCAACTGCCAAGATACAATACAAAAGTCACTCGTATGTATAATCTGAATTTTTCATTGAATTTCAACAGAAATTTGACTGAAATAGAGAAAATATCGTCTAATACTCGTTGCAGAAGGCAATTCCAACACTCATTTCGCATTCGTATTGGAATAGGAGCCCATTCTGCAACTAGTTTTAGAATATAGTATTAATGGAAACACACTTTCTTAATATTTTTTCATGTTTTGAGAATGAGTGGAGTATTAATGGAAACACACTTTCTTAATATTTTTTCATGTTTTGAGGAATGAGTGGAGGGGTTTGATGTAGACTACCCCTACAATTTTTGTTGGCTAAATATAAAGAAAAACTTACGTTCGGCTATCTTGATTTGGTAAGAAACTTTTTCATCTCCTGTATTTTCCTCGTAAAATGTACCGTCTTGAAATGAAAAAAATAAAATGTAAATCATTACGTGTCGTTCAGAAATGAATTGCCCTTTCCCGACACGTAATGATTTACGTTTCATTTTGCGAGGAAAATATTATGTACCTAAAAGAGATGAAAAAGTTTCTAACCGAAACAGGCTATCCTAATTTAATACACCCAAGTTTTCCTTTAAATTTCATTTTTCCCAGAACCTTTGACTTTTGAACCAACATTTTCATAAGTAACTACCCCTTCATTTTGAGCAAGGAATCACCGCCTTAAATTTTTTGGACTTTTGAAACACCATCGACATTTGTACTAAAATTATTTTCAACTTATTTTTCAGAGAAATTTGTGGAAGACTTCTCATATGTGATGACAGAATATTATGAAATTTCGGGCGCACCCTGTGACTTTTTCGACCTGCAAAATGGGACACAGAAATCACTCCTATTTCTAGTGGAATGAGAATGGTTCCTCCCACATACTGGAAATCCTATGGGCATATATCTATTACAGTAATTACACCATCCAGAATATAGGTGGAGGTGTGAGTAATGCAACTGTTTAAAAGAATACCTGCAATCATGTAGAAGCTAAGATGTCTAGAATAATGGTGTAAGCACTCGTCAATTTTTGAATGGAATGACCAAATCGAAAATATTAAAAATTTTTCGTGGCGGCGCCGCAATGTCATAGAACGTCATTTGTATCTTTTTCCCTTGATCGATTTGATTAATCAACAGCTGATCTGCCAAAGTCAATTATGACATGACACAATGACATTTTCATATGATGAAAGTCTTATACGAGTGTAACAGCCAAATGGAATAAATTCGATAACGAATAAATGAGGGCGTGTTGAGAAAAACGCTCGGACACGTCGATTTGTAATTTTAAATGCGCGAATTTTTCAAGAAAATAATATTATATAGGGTGTTCCATGTGTCCGTGGCCAATATCAACTTTCTTATTTCAAATGCAACCCCCTGTATATTATTTATTTTTTGGATTCTTCAGAGAATTCTAGACACAATTCATGCACAATGTCCTATACCTATCTTTAACTGTTTCGGAAGTATCAAGTGTTTTCTGATTTATTACAAAAATGCACGATTTAAATAAAAATTATTTTATGTTCGACTGCTTCATAAACACTTGATTCATGAATTCGTTTAGCGTCCATAAATGACTACTTTATTGGACACCACTTTATTGGACTCATCTGTCACAGTCTTCTCTCGATTTTGCAATATTTTCATTTCACAGTTTCACACCACTTGTTATAGGCCGCATACGAATTTTCATAAGCACTTATTCTAGTAGGTAGGAGAGATTCTTTGGCACTTGCGGCTAAATTTTTTACGCTTTCCTCTCCCGAACTATCCACTTTTGGAATTATGGTGAAGTTTGTCACAGAATTGACAAAGTAAACAACTTTGTTCAGTGAGGTTGCTAAGGTCGCTGATGGTAACTAAGGTAAGAAAATCAAAAGCACCCTTAATGTTTTCTTGAAACGAAGCAACGAATATATTAATTGCCATTTCAGCAAATAAAATTTCTGCATTGCAGTCAAACATAAAGCTTTGTATGCAACTCGTACATAATTAGGCTTATGGACTTGCCCAAATAATTGGCCTCGCTCGCTTTGCTCGCTCTGCCATAAACTTTTGGACTCGTCCATAAAGACCTAATTAATGTACTTGTTACATAAATAGCTATTATTTTACAAATTCGGTACATTTTACATGAAACCTAATATGTAATACTGATTATTTCTTAATTATTAAAAAAAACATTAATGTCGATGTAGGAAATGTTCAGAATGCTCGCCGCGAACGTCTTGGCAACATGCTTATCTGGTGAAGAATTATTGTCTTCTAACGTTACTCAACATTTCAGGCGTGACTGATCTAATCGCAAGCGTGATTCGGTTTTTTTAGATCGTTTAAGTTTGAGGGTTTCGTTTCGTATACAATACTTTTGACATAGGTTAGATATCCCCACCAAAAGAAGTCTAATGTAAAATTGTAAAAAATCTGAAAATACTTAATATTTCCGAAAAAGTTGAAGATAGTAATAGGACATTGTACATGAATTATGTCTAGAATTTTCTGAAGAATCCAAAAAATAAATAATATACAGGAGGTTGCATTTGAAATAAGACGGTCGCATGGAACACCCTATATAATTTTATTTCCTTGAAAAATATAACACCCCCTCATTTATTCGTTATCGAATTAATTCTATTTGACTGTTAACTCTGTATACCTTTTCAGTTTTCTTCATATTGATATGAATCAAAATGTCAAAAATATATTCACAAATTATTGCTTGACAAAATTATCGGCTATTAAAACAACACGTTCACCAGAATAAATTCAAATATTTGAAATAACTAATAACAATCTGTCATAATTTGTGAATAGCTCCAGCTGAAGTGGAAAAACTTTGCTAATATTCTCAATTTGGTCGAGAAAAAATCTAATCAGTGCATTCACCATGTGTTCAGTCATCGAAGTGGAAGTTATTAACAGAAAAAATACCGTAGGAATGATGGGTGGGCAATACTGATCCTTCAGCGAATCTCGTGAAAGTGCAATAAAAACGGAATTGGAATATATTGAATTGTTGAACTTTTGGAGTTACCATAAATCAGAAATCTCAGTAGGAGGAATCCATGCCTCATCGGAATCGTGTTATAGAAAATCTGATCATTACAATTGTAAAAAGTTTTCAGGTGCTTTTATTGAACTCTTCACAAAGTTATTCGGTAGATATGGAGGAGTAGGTATCGCATAAACTTTTTCGACCTTTTCGTTTCTTCTTCAGTCGGTAAGTCGGTAATAAACCTACTCAAGAACACTAGCGGATACAGGGGTTGGGGGAAGGGTGCCATGGCCCCTTCCTCGAAATTGAAAATAATCCCTTTGTAGTTATTCAATCGATCCCTAATATTTTCAATAAAAAATTTCATTTCAAGCCTCTAACTCCTTTCATGATGGTAGAAAATTTCTATCAATTCATGGCCCCCCTGAAAAAATTCAACACCCTGCCCGAGAAACATGATTTTCATTCCCAATGATTAATCGCAATAAATTTTTTTTTGAGCACTCGTTTTGAATCATGTTCAACTTCCACTTCAAACTTCAAGGATACATAGATTTTTAGGAGAAATAGATACATATTCTATTGAAAAAACTGGCTCATCTGGCTCATCAAGTCCTTCCTTGGAATAGCTGAAGAGCGAAAAAAAAATCCAATTTGAAATAAATGAATTCTGTTTCATATTAGCAAATGTCTTTGTAATAGAAGATGGTCTGAAGGAAAAGGATTCACGTAAAAGGCGAACAAGATCGAGTTGGCGCTAGTTCAAGGGTCCCCCAGAAAAAAATCTAATTAATCTTTCGCCACTTTGGAACTTGAGGACATATTTCTTTTGTGATTCATTCAGTGGTCCTCAATTTTTTATACGGGGGATCAATTTCATTCGATGAGGATTCCATCATCAAATTTTCTGTGATTTATTGTTGTAGGAGTGGTAGACTCATCTTTTTCACCAGGAGGATTCCGTGATATTTCTCATCACTCACTGATAGTCAGTTAAAATCGAGCATGAAAGCATTTTCATCAATCAGAAAAAAAAGAAAGAAAGAATCATGAACGATGAAAGTTCAATACTTGAGTCAGCGAATGAAAATTATTACTGTGTCAGTCCAAATCAAAATCTGCTGAAACGAAACTGGTGCCTACTTTCAAGAGAAAACATTTTTAGGAAATGAAGAAGGAATTTGGCAGGTTTTTAAAATAATTTTGTTATACATAAATAGTGGAATTTGGAAGTTGCGAGCAAATTGATATTAGAAATTGAATACCATTTTTTTCTTTATATACCAACTTTCAATTCATACTAAATATTTGTCAACATCCATTACAGCATAGTTTGGCTTTTTTTATACATATAATATCCTCTTCTGATGATAATAACACATATTTCCCAGGCCTCTTAGCCACTACCATTACTGTATATTTAAGAATAGGACACGAACACTGAAGATGAATGATAATAACACCTTCAAGGTTCACGTCTAATGAGGAAACACCCTGTATATTTCTGCTCAGCAAGCTGAATCTATATTGCCTGCAATCTTCCAAGGAGACATTAAGGAAAGCTGTACAATCTTCTACATCGGTAAGAACCTTTCATCGTTCTATTTTCCACTACATTACCCTGTGTCACTGTCTAAATGGAAATATTTCATTTCGAGTCTGGAATAATTATGGTTATGGAAATATCGCTCTTTTTATTTATTTTTATACAAGAGGTTTCTGATTTATTACAAAGCCAACTGGTGATTCAGCCATCTTTTTACGAGGAGGTTGACCGAAATATCCATAGCGATTTTAAAGAATCTCAGTCAATCAAGCGGATCCCTATAAAGATCGTATCCAAATTCCAATTGTTTTGAGCTAGGAAATGCTTTTTTCAGCTTTAGGTGTAATCTTGTTAATTTTTAGGGTTTTCTGTCGCAATATCTAACATCTATTGAATTATCACATATATAATACCACTAGAGATGAAATTTTGCCGGCAAAATTTCTCGATTGTAAAATGAAAGTTTGTTGCTGAGGCAATTCCTCGAACAACATTTGTATCAAAATCACGAGCCGTCAGGCGAGTGATTTTGGAAAAAATGTCATGAGCAAAATTGCCGGAAAGCAACAAACTTGAATATTACGAGAGAGAAATTTTACCTGCTTAAATTTCATCTCGAGTGGTATTCGACATGACTATTTCACGAGAAAATATGGTAATATGTTCACAATTGACACGTACTGCGCTATTTGACGAATAAGTATTCATCATAGATCAACCTAACGTTGTTTGTTTTCTCTATGGTATTCATTCCCGAAGCTATCTATGAATTTGAGAAACGTCAAAAATTTTCTAGCTGAAAAACCACCTTGTTGGTTTTGCCGATGTGAATGTTTTATCGATGAGAAACGAGTGTTGTTAAGGAAACTTCCTCACTAAAAATGGAATGAGTGGAATAGTCAATATATTTTTTTCTACAACCGTGCCTAACTAACTACTTTTCCGCATTGTTTTCGATTCGGAAAGTGTCGCTTTCCCGCACTAGTGCGGGAAAGTTACTTTTACGCACTAGTGCGGGAAAGTAAATATGTGTTGAATTTGGGTTCAATAATAATTTTAACATGAAATCTCTTAATCTACTTACTTATACAGGGTGTCTCAGAAGTACCGCACTTCCTTCAGGGAATCGAAAGTGAAAAATATTCTAAGCCTAAATATCCATGTTTGAAATTTTTTGATAACGTAGTTAAGTAGTTATTAATTAATGAAAGTGACCAATCAGGAGCGCCCGACAGAAGAATAAGTAGGCAGTGGGGACGCGAGAGCGAGACGCTAGTCTCTGTTTACTGCGTGAAAAGCCGGCCGCAGCTCTAGCGTCTCTCTCTCGCGTCCCCACTGCCTACTTATTCTTCTGTCGGGCGCTCCTGATTGGTCACTTTCATTAATTAATAACTACTTAACTACGTTATCAAAAAATTTCAAACATGGATATTTGGGCTTAGAATATTTTTCACTTTCGATCCCCTGAAGGAAGTGTGGTACTTCTGAGACACCCTGTATATTTAGTTAAATATCATGCAGTTTCATCCATGTCAAACTAATTATTAATGAAGATTTCCGTTTGAAAATTATTGCATTTTCAAAGAGAACTTGACGTCCTTCGAAAATTATGACTGGCATACATGTGTATTCATTTCTATGTCACAGTCTATGATTTTCCGCATAGAATCCCAAACCCCTTAATTAATGTGTCAAAACGAATATTCGAGTTGTGTAGAAGTTGTTTTTCATTTTATAATACGGTTGTAGAAAAAACATTGTTCCTATCTTGAGCGGAAAGTACTTTCCCGCACTCGATTGCTTGCCCGAACGACGCGGAGCGGCAATCTAGTGCGGGAAAGTACAACTTTCCGCCCTTGATAGGAAAATAACTATTTCGCCAACCGTTCGGGATGTACCCACTTCCCGGACTCTTTTTCTTCGTTGTTGTCATTGTTGATCAATACCATAGCAATAAAATAACGGCTGACATTTCTGTTCTGTTTAATTGAAATGCATACCTATTAGAGAAATGTATCGTCTCATTGATTTGTTATTCGAAACGGTTGACGAAAATAGTTATTTTGGACTCGCAGAGTTCCAAGACTCGCCTACGGCTCGTCCTAGAATTTTGTCTATTCGTCCAGAAAAAAACCTTATTTTCCGCACTTGTTACGTAAATTACTATTTTTGAACCCCTCTGATTTTGTAGTAAACAAATTATCACTCGAAGATATTGTATTCGAGGGACTGTTGAACTTGGGATGTACTACAACCTTTAACGCAGGAGTGATATCTACAACAAATAACAAAATTGCAGATATTGAGATATGAAATCCAAAAAATCTTTTCAATAACATGCATACATCTTTCAAATTATCCTTCAATCAAAATAAAAGAAAGAATATTTTGCTTAGTGTAGATAGGTACTTATCATTACAATTTGAATCCGTTAACTACATTTCGAAAAAAACAAATAGTGGGCATTTTCTATGTTTCTTTCTTTCACTTTCACCCTAATGTTTTGTTGATGCTTCGCCGCTTCCATGGGTATATGCATTAAGGTATCGTTATCTAGAATGAAGTCGGATAATAAGGGTTATTTTCTTACCCAAATGCGTCAGAAGAAACGTTATGTTTTCGAGTGCATGTATGTCCATTTCAACATATGACGTGTCATTAGATTCGTATGTTTTCTTTTCATGAAGAAATTTTATTCAGAGTGAAAATAAAGAATCTTTCGCTTTCGACTTGCGCCGGGCGTTGGCTCGTTTAATGGCCAGTTTAATCAGAGTAGATATGTATAATGAATCATATGGTTCAATTTAATTAAAAATTATGCACTTGAATGTTATATGTCTCCAATGCCCTCTTTGAGTAGAACGAGCGTTCAAAAAATAGCTTTTCAATCAAATTCGATTCTTATACCCTCTGGAGCATTTTTCCCATAGCATTCTTCTTGAATCGTTTATAGCACATATTTGGAATACACGAAACGATATGACGAATTTAGCTCTCACGAAAACTGCATATTCATTTTCATGAAATCTTTTTCATTTCACTCAACTGCGCCAAAAGAAGGTAATGTTTATTGAGCCTGTAATACATTATCGCATTCAGGTTATAATATTTATTTGTTTCTCATTTGTGAACGTCAGTTTCCAAAAACACAATATTAATCAACAAAGTTTATTTTATCAAGTAACTAACTTGTAAACTGACTGTTAACTTGCAAAATTTTTACAAGTTAGTAGTATTATTTACATTAGAAAATTTTATTTTATCGTCATATATGTTGGAAATCATGGTACAATTGTTATTTCCAGTAACACAGATTTTTGATGATGAAAGAGTTGATACTGATGATGATGAACCATCTGTTGACTCAAAAACTGCTGAACTCGAGGACTGCAGAACATTTGTACTCTCCTTACTACCAAATAATTTGCTAGAGATTTCGATTTTCTGGTTCACCGAATCATCGACATAACTCATAGCAATTTCGGTGCTCTTCCACCCTCCTGCACGCTAAAATATCTCCACCCGAATCCGCAACCATAGTGGCTCCAGTTCTGCGAAAAGAGGGTGTATAACTCTGGGTCTTTCAAACCTAAATATTTCGCTATTTGCTTTGGGACACCACCAATAGTGTGCTGGCCAGCATTAAGGGAAATGCACTTTCCATGTTGGTATGTGAAAAAAAATCTTAGGCTTTCTGTTCCAGGAGACCGAAGATTTACATATTTTCTGTATAACATGCAGGGCTTGAAGCTGCAGCCATCATCGGTTATGGTGAATCTTCTTGTTGTTAAATTTTTTGTTTGTCGCAATGTCACAATAACGTATTTTTCCATATCTTCTACATCATTCATGTTTCAGGAGAGAATTTCGTCACATATCGACAACATCCAAAATCCCAAATATTGTTACAATTTTCGCCAGCAACCACTGGTCAGCAGGAGCATGTAGAAGAAATTGTTCAGCCTCTTCTTTACTTAAAACCTTGGCCTTTTTTGGCGTAAAACGCACATTTTTTCTTTTCAGAAACGCTATTACCTTTTGAAATCTGCAAATGACAACTAAACGTCATATTTTTCAATGAATTTTTTAAGGAAAACAAACCTGCGAACAGGGGCATTTTCTTTCATTTCCAAGCAGCTTTTCAGCATAGACCATTTTGCCCATGAAGTATTAGGGCTGAATCTAGCTGATAGTTGATTCAAGTAGACCAACAAAACATCTTCAGTTACCCCAATCACACTATTTTTGTTTTGCCACCTTTTGAAGTCGTCGTATTCTCGCTCGTACCTTGAAGCTGATTTTGCAGGTAATAAACTTGAAGCTACACTGCTGGCTGCCTCAATAATTTCTTTCGGTACATTCATTTTCGCTTTCGCCAAAACAAATGTGAAGAGAAATAAACAGACATGTTCATGGCAACGCTTCCATAGCTTACGACATTTGCGACAAATTATTGAGATTTTTTTGGAATTTATCTAACCTTTTTACAAATGAGAAACGAATAAAATATAAAACAATACACGCAAGGTAACGGGTTTTACTGGCTCAAGGAGGTAACTGACTCGCCTGCGGCTCGTCAGTTATATCCTCCATTCGCCAGTAAAAACACCCTCTTACCTTGCTAGTAATTTTATATATACTCCATTCACTTTTATAAAGTATCGCGGTTGGCCATGATTTAGGTTTATCAAGTTTTTTCCCCTAGAACAGACGCAGGTTGGCACTTGTGAAAATTAAGCGACATTGCCAGGTCTACTTTCTATTTACTCTTTTTCAACTTTGTAAATGGAGTTAGTTCTTCGAAGATTTAACTGTGGCGCAGGTTTCGTAGAACTACTACATTTTCATGCTGGAGTATTTCAGGTTGTGCAAAAATGTATTTAAATGTCTTCTGAATTAACATAATATTTTCTCAAATTCATTAATTTCCCGAAGTAAATGAACTTTTTGATAAATACGTAATTACTATGATTTTTTAGCAGAAACGACAACGTTGTGGGCGTATCTGACAGTGCATAACCTAACATTTTCAAAATATACGCGGTGAAATGTGTCAAAACTTCATGGCAAACCGCGATACTTTATAAAATTGAATGGAGTATACTATTTAGTTCATGTAGCACCTTGTACATTCTGAAATAGGTGAAAACTAGTGGGTACGTTTAATGATTGATTCCGTTAGATAGATTCTGTGGAAACAAGTTCCAACCTGAAATCTTGAAAATAAATACACAGTTCATCAGTTTTGTCTAGGAACATCTGAATTTGCCATATGCAGCCATTTGAATGTATTTTCTCAATAAGAGTAGTCTTCTGAGAGTTTGACAAAACTTACAGACTCGATTGTTTATCAGTGGTGGGAGTCAGTCGTGCCTGCATAAATATATGTCATCATTCGAACTCAGGGTTCAATACAATCCTCCTGAAGGGGTTTCTCTACCGGCTGTGACTTCAGGGACAGGCATTTGAAAAGGGTCATTTCCTATGGGGACCCTATATTTACTCGACGAATCAATCTCCATTATGAATGCATTTCTCGAAGAACCGAGAAATATTCGTATTCCAGATCGAGAAATATATAGTGGGCGACAAAATCCATCCCAAATGGTTTTGTGAGGTTGGAACGAACATATTAAATTGATGAGGCTTTCACGGCCAGATTCAGCTTGAAAATCAGAATAACCTGATGGCTTTCTAGCCATGTTCCAACAGGATTTTCACCTAACGTATCGTCCACAACTGCGGCAGGCATCTTCGGAGGCTTCAGAGGTATAGGAGGTTGTCTGTTCAGAATTTGGTGATGGATCGCTGTATTTATAGGCGCAGCCCAACGACGGCGTGGCCGGTTGGTTCATCACCTCCACTTCGCACAGATTTAGTTCAAGCATCGCAGATCGCTGGCAACTAAACACTTTGAATGGGAGTCCTCTTTCCCTTTCATGTTGAGCTCATAGATTTCGATGGCCTACATATTCGTCGCAGCAGGATAATAATTCTTGATCTTGGAAATGACCTCTGTTTTAGCGAACAGAATTCAATGTCCATCCTTCAAAGAAGTTCCACGGGTGCAGAATTCTTCTTTTGATACAGTCGACAACATCGTTCGTGTGCGTTGATCCGTGTATGAATGCTTCTTATAGTTGTCCCGATGTAAATTTTTTCGCAATCGCAATATAGGTTCTACCATATATCTAATAGTTTCTATAAGGGGAATGAAAGAATCAAAACTGAAGCTGGGCTTTGGTAACAATCCAGATCTGCGCTTGTGCGGCAATATTGAGAATAAAAATATTTTTTTAATTCTATCTCTCTCTGACACATCGTTTTATGTCGTGAAACGTATGTCATTCTTATATTAATTTCATGTTATATTATTTATTATTATATTATATTATATTATATTATATTATATTATATTATATTATATTATATTATATTATATTATATTATATTATATTATATTATATTATATTATATTATATTATATTATATTATATTATATTATATTATATTATATTATATTATATTATATTATATTATATTATATTATATTATATTATATTATATTATATTATATTATATTATATTAACTTCATGTGAAAGTTTTGATCGTAACCTTACAATTTAATATGAAATGTTTCAATGGCTTTATTCGGTATTCCGTTTTCTTCAAGTCCTTAATATCATTGTTAACTCCTATTCATATTCTACAATCGAACTGGAAGTATTTAAGTGACATATTTTCATTTCGGATGTCTATTCTCTTGTTGTCTTTCAGAATAAAAATAACCTCCAAATTTCTCGCAATTTTTGAATTTCCAGCTGACGCAAGCGTACAATTCAAGCCTTACCAAAGATTTGGCGTCACTTTTTGACTGTGAAAAGCAGGGGTATAATCCATATTGGTATTAGTAGATATATGGGTTCTACAAACATCAGCTTGAGATAGTGGATCAGCTTGCTCTTTGGCACTTCTTAGGACCTGTTCCAGGTTGGGTATAGGTTTGAAGCGTACTTTGGTATTATGTTTTTTCATAAGTTTACAATTTCGTATGAACGAATGAAAAAAAGCACAGGGTGATTGTTTATATTTTACTCAAAGCTATCTCAGTTAATATTGGTCGTACATAAACGTTTAAATAGGCAAATTTGTAGTATTTTTTATGGGCGTACAGAATTCAGTACTGAGAAATGCATAAAAGCATCGTAAACCTAAAATTATTATGATGAGTCTTATTTTTTAAGTTAAAAAACATTTTCACAAGTTTTCCATTAAATCCCTCTTAAATAAAAAAAACTTCTTCGGGTTCGGGATGTTTCTCAAAATTGGACTTCGAAAAAATTTATTAATTCCATCGCACTGCAAAGGTACTAATCAGACACGAGTAGAATTTTATTGAGGAAGTTTGAAAGACATTGTTTAATTTGAATGTTAGCTGATTATGAATCCAATGAGTTGATAAGCTATACAATGGTACTATCTATCAGCTATCTAATAATGGAGAAATAGCTACGAGAGCGAGCTACTAATTGGCGGAGGTTCCGGTAACCTACCAAATTCAAATTTAGTGACATTTATAACCACGAAGAGTGGTACACAAGGGCGGATTTACGGGAGGGAAGAGGGGAAAATTATCCCCCTCATGAGTATCGAAGTCCTGAGAAAAAGTTACGCAATGTGGTGCACATAAAATATTTCATACGCATTGTGTACCCACCTGATTTTCAATCGTTATTACCCCCCCATGAAGAAGATCTATATCCGCCCTTGGTGGTACATGATGAAACATCGGGCTCTGCAATTCAGCAGGATAATCCTGTTAACATTCAAACCAGATATTGTTTTGGGAAGGACCAGCACAGCATAAATTTGACTTAATTTGCGAAAGGCAATGTTTTTCATAACAAAATATAACCAACTTTTTATGCGAAACTCAATGACACAGAATATTGAAGGTCGAAATCATGATACCATGAAATTTTCTTTGATATTGCTGCAATATATTTAATAGATATACGTGTTCGGAGTTGATATAAAATTTAAGCGTTGCTTTCATGAATAATGGATTAATCGAAATCTCGAGTACGATCAAAGGGTAACGATATAGCTATGATGGTTTGATCCTTTCCAATTCATGAATTAGGGATATATCTTACACGTGGCGAATAGTTTCGTTAAGCAACCAATCAGGATGAATTATTGAGTATTGTTTCAGTATTTCATGTCACGAGAGTAAATATGGGAGCGGTTCCATTGGAAATTCTATCTATACTCCAATCACTTTTATGAAGTATCGCGGTTGGCCAAGCTTCAGGTTTATCAAGTTTTTTCGCCTGAAAAAATCGCAGGTTGGCACTTGTGAATCACATTACGTCAATGAATAAATCTCGGAGACGTTGCCGCCGTTTATTTTTCATTATTAATTGATAATTATCAAGTCTGGAAACTAAGAATACTGAAGGTAGTTTCGAGAAAGCAGAGGCAAAGTAGCAGGAAGTGCTATTTAGAATTGAAAACTGCTTATTCTGATAGTAACCCTGATAATTTGGAACCAATAATTTATCACCAGCTATCCTACATTTTCGACGCATGTGAGTGAAAACCAGGGTTTTATATTATAAATAAATATATATTTATTTTTTAGCTGCACATAAACACAATTAGGAGGATTTTAAGTGAAAGAGACGACAAAGAAGCAAGGGACTATTCTGTCCATAATTTTTCAGTGAAATTTCAACACTCGATTCTTGATTTCCGTACAAGAAAATAGCATAGCTGAATCTTTCAACCATGTTTATCTACGGGAAACATTTCCAGTATTAACAGAGGAAAAAGTTTCTTCAAAATTCGTCAGTTCTCAGAAATTATTGAATTCACATGATATATTCTTAAATTCATTATTTTCCCGAAGTGAATGAACATTTTGTAGAATACGAACAGACAGAACTACGACAGATATGTGGAAACGGCAACGTTGCTTATTCAACTGACAGGAGAATGACTATAACCCAACATTTTCAAAATATACACGGTGAAATGTGTCAAAATTCCTTGGCCAATTGGTACTTTATAAGATTGAATGGAGTATAATAGCACAACTTTCAGAATCTTCTGTCAATGTTTGTCAGATCATCTCAAGAAGTGTTTTTCAATTTTTACAGTGAATTAAATTATCGAACAAAGAACCCTCCCTCAATCTTGCCTTTCAATAGAGTTTCGTGTGGAAAAGCATTGAAAGTGTTACATGAGGCTCTTCATCAAAGTGTGCATGAATGGTACAGTGCATTAAACAGTTAGTGGAAAATTTCACTTAATGTGGCTGGAACATGAATGTCTCTAACTGAACTCTGCTAAAATAAATGGAATAGTGACTAAAATTGTCTTTCTCAGTTGTGTTCGTTTCAATTTTCTAAGGAATATACAGGGTGAGTCTTTTGTCTTTGAATTGTACATATATTTTAACTGTAGATTCGTGATGCCAAAACAAACCCTTTTTCTATTTTCCATTTTTTCGAATTCGGCTCTGTTGAAAAGATATAGCGATTTGAAAAAAAATTGGGCTTATCACGTTCCTGATACAATTCCCTGGAATTGATTCAAAGTTCATTTCTCGATTGAAATTGAGTTTAAAGGTACATTTAGGGAATATTCATCAAGTACTAACCTTATTGGAATAAAAATGTCGCAAACACGATAATTCCAACAAAAACAGTTAGTTTCATCCGATTATATCTGCAATTGAAAAGCTACATTTCTCCCACCAAAATAAGTTCCTTCTTCGATCTTTTTGCAGATTAGTTTGTAAACACTAATAACTTGTTCATATTTTCCTCGGAATTCCCAAACAAGCTAATGAAGTAGGGCTTTTCATTCAGATCATCAGAATTTATTATTAAACAACCAATTGTATCCATTCTGTGAATATTTGCACAGAAATTTTAAGAAGATGTTGTCAGCTTGCTGATATTTTCATCAAAGGTTAAGGATTTTTTACGTAACATAGTATAAATATACATGAATTCTGCCATTTCCATCAGAAATCAACTTCGCCGCGAAATTTCACGACGCATGCGTATAGCAAAAATCGTTTGAGGCGCTGCCAACTATAAACAAACTGTGAACATTATGAGAAGTAGTGAATACATTCAGTGAATTATCGCAATAATGTGATTATTATGTAAAGTGAATTAATATAATATCAACCGTGTAGTGTCGAGTTTATAAAATTCCAAGAAGATATTGTTTTGATAGAAACATCAAGGCCGTAGCCAGGGGGGGTCCGATGGGGTCCGGACCCCCCCCCCGAAATTTTTTCTAGAGCTCAGTTCAACGGACACCCCCCTCCCCCGGAAATTTTTTTCTAGCTACGGCCTTGAGAAACATCGCTACAGATTATCAGGTATCATATTATTCTTCATCAATTTCAATTTAATACGTGGTTTGTATCAAGATTTATCATTCATATCCGAATTTTATATTTCATCGACATTTAACTTCAATATGGACCGGTAACAATAAATTTTTAATAGAAACTGTGCGTATTGAATGCTCCTTGGTGTTCAATTTTATCTCCCACATTTGTGGAATTATTTTATTGAAATATCTCCATCAACGTTTTCCATCATTCGAATTTAAGTCTCGACAAAGTTGATAAATATTCTGACAACATTGTAAACTCATTTAAAGACCAGAGAAGGAAGATTATTCGATGATATTCAATTCAGAGCAGTCAGATTATTCTTGAAATTAATAATTTTTTTGTCAAATTCTTCCGGGTAAAATTGGAAATAACTCGAAAACGACGCGTTCTATTGAAAGAAACATAACAATACTTTAAGATTCTTAAATGATTGTTTCTTTCGAAAATATGAACCGTTTATCTTTTTAAAGTGGTTTGATGGTGTTTTTGCGTGTATTGGTGAGTCGACTACCCTGTAACTCTTATACCAGGAGAGATGGATAATAAAGTGTTTTTCCGCAAATCGCTAGGAAATTTTGACATTTCTAACCAAATTTGTCATAGAAAAAGTAAAGATTCCCCAACTGTTAGGAAATATTCATTTTCTTTACTGTAAGGAATAGTATATTCTGTAACAAGGGCAGAATGAAAATCCGATACGAGCGAATAATTCCTCAGGCTCGCCTCCGGCTCGCCCTCGGAATCACGAGTATCGGATTTTCATTCTAACCGAGTAACAGACTATACTTTCTCCACGACGAAGCTAGATAATTAATCTTTTAATACTAAGATGAATTATGACGTTTCGAAAACCGCAATAAATATGACAATCAGAGCGGCTGACACATAGATTTATTCTCTATGTTTTCAAAAGTGTTACGGAATGAATATTCTCACACTGTGCGAGAATGAAATTCAGTCGAAATGCTTAAAAAACAAGGATTATACTCAAGCTCGAGTGGGTTATTGGTGGTAATCTATAAAGGGCGAAAACCAAGGACTAAACTGAACAACAACCGCGGTCATAACTGGTTATTTACTTGAAATCGATAAAAGTGTTGTAGAATGAATATTACTTATCAAGTGATGGAATACTGACATTCTGTGGTCAAATTCGATGTTGGAAGAGCTGTATTCTGTGGCAGTCGTGGAGAAATGATATTTCCCTACAGTTGTCAGTGTTCTACATAAGCATATTCGTACTTTTCTCGAGATTTCTCTGGCAATAATTCTAATGAAGCAGTATTTACTGCCTCAAACTGCTCTGGACGAGTCCAGAAATGGAAAATGCATCATTACTCATCATTTTACACTGTTTTGTCTTCGAAAAGACCAGCAATTAAATTAATATCATATCAAGTTTGACAATTCAACATTAATACGTCTCCATAGTAACGCAACCAATGCCATTCCGGATTTCAAAGCTCCATTTATGTATGAATAATTATTCGCGATTTTGTTCAAAATTCATTAAAATCTGTCGAATTTCAAACGATTTGCGGAAAAATAGTAAGTTTACCTCGTAGGAAAAGCCACGTTTCTGGACTCTGTGTTGCTAAGCAATCTTCACGATCGTCCAGGAATGTAAGGCTTTTCCTACCCGGTAAACAATGTACTATTTTTCATGGATTTTCGACACCCTGTATCTTCCAAACGAAACCGAATCTTGAAAAATGGTATAGAAAGAAAGTGTTTCGTTTGATTAGAGGATTCTACAGTTAGAATGTATGTACAAGTCAAAGATTCACCCTGTATATACAGAATTGGTCACGGTTGATGGAACCGTGCAAAATGTTAGAAAGAGTATGCCAAAATTGGACTAAGAGGATGGGCCATTTGACGCGCAGCCGCGGTCAACACTTTCATGAAATGTTTTTCAAACATTAAATTATATGGACCGTACTATCGATTCAACTAAAGATTTGATTTTCCAATTTTTTGCGTTTTTCTCTGATTTCCCATAGCTCAAAAAATCACCCATTTTCTGTCACAGTCAATTTTCTCCTAATTAACTCGACAGAAATTATTGAAATGAGGAACATATCGGGTATTTTTTTGGAGTGATAGAAATGTAACACATTTAAATTAAGATTTAAATCAATACAATAGACGCCAACATTAGTCGTGTTATTGCTGAAATAAGGCCTGAATTACCCGAAAAAGAGGTTCAAAATTGGTATGGTCGAATGGGGTTCCTCAGAGCTAGTCGTGGTGGTCATATACCGGAAATTATTTTTCAAACATAAATGTCATAAAATTATTTTTCAAATAAAAAAAATTTGGCTTCAATCTTTAATTTGAATGTGTTTCATTTTTTTTTTAATTTCTTTCACTCTAAAAAAACACCCGATACATGTAGTTTCTGGACCCAGTTGATGGTTGTGGTATCAGATTGAAACTGCAGTATTTCTGCTCCTTTGAGGTCTTCTATTGTGAAGCTCACTTCTCCTTTCAGTAACTAGAGTTGAACAGTTGATAAAATTATATTTTCACACTTACAGCAACAAGCCTCATCACCATGAAAGAGGAGAGTGTGCGTAGAAGAAGCAAAAAATCGCGTCGCTGTTGGAAATATGCTTCTGGTAACGCAGCTGTCTCCGAGGAGCACATTTTGCCGCCAACCAACGTCAGGATACTTCCCTAAACCGACGGCTTTTGCGTCGCGGCGCGTTCCCACAGTGCGCTACCACCGAGTTCAACTTCACCGGGAGTTTTCAGGAATGTGTGGGAGTTCTGGTAAGTGCACATTCTAATTCATGTAACAGGTGTCGAGTAAATATTGTTCGTGACGAAATTTCGAGCTTGATTAATGGAAAGTTTGGTAATTGAGTTTAATAATTGAGATTCAATGAAATAATCAGGAAATGTTGCGGTTGAGTAGATTACTTTGAATGACATTCAACACTGAATTTGAACAACATGATTTTTCAACTCTAGTAGTGGGAAATAGGAGACGAGTTTTATACGAGCTGAATTTATTCACTTTATACAGGGTGTTCCTAAGTTCCTACATAAGTGTATCAACAGTCAACAGTAGATTTCTCATGAAAAATAATATTTTTTTTTCTCTTCCATTTTTTTTAAGGTCCTTCGTTATCTAGATACAGGGTGTCAAAAATTTATATATTTTTTCAGCTTCTTGCTTATATCTCAGGAACCGTTTGAATCACAGAATTGAGTTTTTGTACACTCATTGTCATTAATGATAGCTCCTTTCTTGCACTTTACTCGGTTTTATTAGACTTTCAAGTGGCGGAGATATTGAATTTGCACAAAGGTTGTACCTCCTTACTTTCACACCACTAGATAATATGCATTTGCACAACAAATTCCGATGCGCCAATGTGTTTTTTCACATAAAAAGTTACGCTTGGTTCAATACTCTAAAGCGAACCGTTTTCAAGGAAACTGACATTTTATGATCAAAATAAATTTCCTGACGCATTGTAAATTTCTTGTAATTGGAAAAATTCTTGTAATCTTGTTAACTATGATCGATAATAATGATAAAAAATAAGTTTTAAATGTAAACTCAAAAACCTAGTTGTAGAATTTTGTTGAAATTAATAAACTTGTCTTGTCCATTATCATTTCTCCAATTTCAAGAAATTTACAATGTGTTGCTCATAAAATGCCAGTTTTCTCGGAAAAGGTTCACTTTAGACTTTCAGAGTAATGAACCACGAGCACCTTTTTTATGTAAAACACCTGTCATTGAACCTTACTTTTTGAGAATGAGGCTGGAGCAATAGTTACGGTGAATGGATTGTGCTATCGAGAGATGATTGATGATTTTTTATGGCCGGAATTGGATGGTATCGAACTGAACAACGTTCAACGGCGCTACGAGCCACACAGAGAACAAAAAAAACATTGATCTTTCACCGGAAAAGTTTCCGGACCGTGTTATCTCTCGAAGAGGTGATCACAATTGGCCACTGATATCTTGTGATTTAACACTTTGCGATTTCTTCCTTTGGCGCCATGTGAAAGTGAAGGTGAATTTTCTTCGAATGTCTAAATAACACTTTTAATGGAAAACCCTTGATCTATACTAATATTATAAAGAGGAAAGATTTGAACATGTTTTGTAATCCTATTTTATATAAGAAATACTGTTATTAAATTTTTGAAATCTTTTCGTGATGTCTAAATGATTCAGACTCAATCTCTGCATGATGTTGAACAATAAGAAAATCTAACAAAATTAGGATCCAAGACATATCTAGGTATACTAATATTATAAAGAGTAAAGATTTGTATTTTTGTTTGTTTGATACGAATAGGCTCAAGAACTACTGGACCGACTACATTATCCTTGAGTGACATAGGCTACACTTTTCACCCGAAAAAATTAGGATACCTACTATAACTTCAATTATAACAAAAAAATCAGCCATAATCAGCTATTTTCACGTGCGCTGCAAAAACCGTAAGACTTACTTGGATACAATGTATGACGAAAATGTACCTCTTAAATAGTTCTACAAAAAAGTATGCACTATTTGGTAGTGCGTTTTTGGAATAGGGTATTGATCCTCATCCAACTTATTACGTTATTTATCCCTAGTATTAAATTTAAAACGAAATTGCCCTTTACATCATACAATTACAACGAGTACATCAAAAGATATGGCAGGTTGAAGTGATGAAGATGAAAGATGAAACCGCACCACCGGACCTAAATGCGTCTCCGTATGTAGTAGGAGGCGGGTAGGACAGGGCACCGAAGTGTGTATATAAGATTAGCCGCGTAGATCAACTTTCAGACACCCGGTCGATTTGTTGAGAAGCGGAAGCAGAAGCCATTTTCCTTTTAATAGCATAAGTTGAAAAGTTCTTTTCAGAACTGAATTTGAATTGTTTTATTCAACACGTTCTTCTTTATTAATTATTTAGAAAGATACTTCCAAAGAAAAATGTCCCCAAAAAGGTCCCAAAACTATCCAGATATAGTTCCCAAGTAAGAAAATTAAAAATACGTCGTATTGGAGAATCTTATTCGGAAAATTCGAAAAAATCGATATGTTTTGTTGCCACTTACAAATACCACTGCCAACATAGTGTACAGAGAAGTTCGGGGGTAGAAAATCTAAGGTAAATACGGAAAAGTTCATGGAATCGAATAAAGCCTCAAAATAATAAAAAAAATATAGGCAAAATAAATCTCCTGGAAATGTAGAAATTCAAAACATATTTATAAAAAGAATAAATGTTGTAGATTTACTCTAAGTTCATCGCAAAATGTTGATGAAACAAATTTCTACCCAGGCGAAGCAGGGACGGGCTGCTTGTAAGATATAAATGCAAATTTTTATTTATTGATTTTATTTATTTATATTTCCTAGGCTAATGTAATTAACGACATGGCCGGGTTAAAAATTCAACCCGGTAGCAATAGATTTAGAATAAAAACAAGCGAATTATTCAGCTTCCTTGATCATAACTCGAAATCAAGAAATGATAGGCAGGTTCTGTTCTCGAATTTGGATTAGCCACGAAGAAATAGTAGATTGTTCACCGGGTAGGAAAAGCCTTACATTCCTGGACGATTGTGATAGAGTCCAGAAATGTGGCTTTTCCGACGAGGTGAACATACTATTTCTCCGCAATAGTTTGAAATTCGACAGATTTTACTCAATTTTGAAAAAAAATCGCGAATTATTCCATTCATCAATGAATGGAGCTTCGAAATTCGGAATGGAATTGGTTCCCATGACATAATGAAGGGCAGTTTATAACACATTTGTAACCATTTATTCACTCTGAATTTTGAAGAATTGATTAATTATTCGATATTGAGAATGTGATTTCAACACGTGTGAATTCAAAAGTCCCTCTGCTGTGACGTCAGTGGCTCAATTTGTAATATGATTGGTTGAAGTTTGTGATGGAGGGGACAAAGCTCAGAATAACTGAGAGACACGCCGCTGTTGTCAAGTCTTCGTAAAATCTCTGAATTTATTCATAAATATATTCAGTAACCGTATTATATTTGGTCGGATCACTATAATGTTTTTGAAACATCGTCATATAACAACTTAATTTTCATTAAAGTTGATATAATACTCATTCTCTGAAAATACAAATACTGATGTGACAACCACGCCTACAAAATATAAATAAAAACAAAACCTTCTAATTTTTCATTATTCGACATTTCGATGTCTTTTCTGCGTACTATAGAATGGCGTTTCTTACAGTTAAAGCCATTTTTTCGCGTGAATCACGGTTCAAAACTATTTCGAAAACAACTTGCCCTAAAATGGATATTTTCTGAGTTAATATCCACTTTAGGGCAAGGGTGTGATGCATACACTCACATTATTTTTTTACGTAGATTCAATATCTGCCATAAAAAAATGGGGTTCTAATTTGAAAAAATTGATTTTTCACGATTTTGTCATCCCTAACTTTGAAAGCGATTTTTTCACCCCCTGTATCATGAATCGCGATTTCGATTTTCAAAGTGGATACATCAATCTTACATCTTGAAAAATCCCAAAAATGAAAATTTTCCATCCAAAAACCTCGAAGTTATTCTTGTTTCAGCGGAGCTCTATTTTCGATTTTTTTTTCGAATTTTCCCGCTCAGAGAGAATTTTCCAACCAAAACTGAAAAATGTTACATCAAAATAACTTGAAATTTTCTAAGGAATCTATTTCTGCAATAAAAAAATGGTATTCTAATTTGAAAAACGGAAGTTGACGTCATTTCCGGAAAAACCGGAGGTGCTCATGCCTTGAAAATATTTTAGATTTCATCAGCATCGTGAAATACTTATAAGTGCTGAATTTCATGAAAATACGTTCAGTAGTTTCCCGTATAAATATGGGTGAGGTTCCTCGTGAAAGACCCTGTATATACCAATTCTCACCTGTGTAGACAAGGGTTAATTGTTCTTAATTGAATTTCCCACCTATCTGCTCACTTGAACCCCCCTTATCTTCAATGAGGAGTTCCTGAATTGAATGATATTATGAAGCTTTATGAAGTACAGATGAAAATGTGATGATAAAAGGAAAACATCCAAATCAACATTATATTATGATAATGATATTATTAGGAAAGTGAGAGCAAGGGCTTCTTCAGGCTAATTTTTTTTGTGATTTGGCAATGCTGTCATTTTTATATCAGCAGCTCGTCATGACGAGTACAACCAATCAAAAATCTCTCTAGCCACTGACGTCACACGATTTTCCGCTTCTTCTGATCGTTTAAGTCAGTTGATTATTTTTGACTTTTCAATATTTTTTTAAGGTTATAAATTCATGAGGAAAAAATTTGAAAAAAAATCACGAATTATGTGAGAATCCAATATGTCAAAATATATTTTTTCTGAAAATGACTGGAATGCCCATTGTGAAACTTGACGAATATTGATCTAATTGCTCGTCTTTTCGAAGACAAAACAGTATAAAATGAAAAGTGATGATGAATTTTTCCTTTCTGGGTCTCCTCCAGAACTGGTTGAGGCATTGAATACTGCTTCATTAGAATTATTGCCAAAGAAATCTAGAAGAAAGTACGAATATGCTTATGTAGAACACTGATAACTGTAAAAAAATATCATTTCCTCTTACAGTAAGTAAATGAATATTTCCTAACAGTTGGAAAATCTTGACTTTTTCTATGACAAATTTTGTTAGGAATGTCAAAATTTCCTAGCGATTTGCGGAAATAGTATATCATGTAATAAGGTTTAAAATTTCATATTTTTTTACGAGCAATATTCGCAGTTGCGAGGCGGAGCGCAGCGCAGCCGAGCGAATGCAAAATTGCGAGTAAAAATAGGCACTTTTAGTCCGTCTGATATATTATACTATTTTTTCTCCAACCAAGTCAAATATCTGGTATTGAGGGTAAATATTGATTATCAAGTAGACGTCAGTAGACTTCAAATTTCAATTAGAGAGCTCAAATGCAATCCTAGGATTAAAAGTGTTGCTAAGCAACGAGCAAATTTTCGTACGGTAAGGGAATTTATGGCTTTTGCAACAGGAAATAGTAAAATAATGTCAACATTTTTTGATGGTTGGAGAAAAAGAATATTTTTCTAGCTCATATAAATATATAAGCAAAATGCAAACCTGGCATCAATGAAGTAGATAAAATGAGATATCCAAAATATCGTTAACCCCGGGTCGCATTTTCAGTAACAGCAGACGCGCTATGTTTTCGAATAGCGTTCGGCGACGACAGTAACAGCAGACGATTTAGGTCTAGAACGTCTGCTGTTTCTCACCTTAAGTTAACTTTCAAGTGAGACTGATTCAAAAAAAAAATTATTTTAGCTTAGCAAATAATGACTTTGTTTTCGTTATTAATTTATTCATAAAACACATTTAAAATAAAAAAAAATACATAACATAATGATTTATAAATTATTAAAAAATGACCTTAGAAAACTGACAAATCAATTTCATTTTTTAAACTTATTTTCACCTAATCCCATATTCATATTGACACATTCTTGTAGAGAATGGGGTGTTTTAGCTTTTTTTTGAGTAAGCTTTTCACTTTTCTACCAGCTCAGGAATGTTTTTTACCACCCATTGCCAATTTTCTTCTAGCTGCACTTGTTGGCTGCACACTTATCATTTTCCTTTTCTTATACCCAGGTGCTTATGCTTTGGAGTTGTTCCGTGGTATTTAAAAGAATTATGCAACCCTGATATAAGAGAGTTGTTACTTTTAGCACACTTTTCTCGATTTTCAAGTGGAAATTGCAGGATAAAATTCTATCGGATTATTGTCAAGACGTGTCAGGATTTCATTAGAAAATTTTTCCAATCTTCATTTAAATCATCGAGTTCCTTGGTCGTGGGAACATTGATAGGCTGTTTGGTGTAGGCTGGTTTATACTTAAAGTATCCACATTGTCACCTTGAAGTGGAAGAAATAGCTCTGGATTTGGATTATCTCCACATGCTACTTCATAAAGCTTCATTTTCATGTCAAGATATAAGGTGTTCACACAAGAGATAATTTTTTTTGCTACATCAGCCTGATGCTTGCAGTGCTTTCCATTGTATCCAACATAACAACTGCATTGGAAAGACATCATATCAACTATGTATGTAACATCTTTATTTTTAGAAGAAGTTACGCTAAACTCCAAATTACCTCTTTTGACAAAACTTGACGGTAAAACATCTTCATTATCATGGATGTACCGTAATTTTGTGGACTTTGTCACTCTGTTTGAAACCACATCTAGAAGCCGTTGCTTATAATAACATTCAAAATTAGTTATTATAAAATCAACAACTGCGTTAAATTGAAGGCTTCAGTTCTTTCTAACGCTATATCTTTCAGCAACCTGAATGTAACTTCAATGTAGTTATTTGTGTTTGTTCCTCGAATCATCAAGTTAAGTCTATAAAATAGGCACCGTTACTCGATCCGTTCTATCATTGATTCCACATATTGAGTAAAAAGCAGCAACACCTAAGCCAAACACTGGAAGCCGAAAAAAGCCGAAGCACCGCCGATGATCTAGCGCGTCTGCTGTTACTGAAAATGCCCCCGGGTCGAGAGAATATCGGGAATTTTATTCATATATAATACCACTAGAGATGAAATTTTGCCGGCAAAATTTCTCGAGTGTAAAATGTAAAATGAAAGTTTGTTGCTTTCGGCAAATTCGCGAACGACATTTGTATCAAAATCACGAGCCGTTAGGCGAGTGATTTTGGAAAAATGTCATGAGCGAAATTGCCGAGAAGCAACAAACTTGAATATTACAAGAGAGAAATTTTACCTGCTTAAATTTCATCTCGAGTGGTATTCGAAATGACTATTTCTCGAGAAAATGTGTCTGAAGATGGTCACATTGGGCTTGTATTGCGCTATTTGAGAAATAAGTATTCATCATAGATCAACTAAACGTTGTTTGTTTTCTCTATGGTATTCATTCCCGAAGCTATCTATCAAATTGAGAAACGTCAAAAATTTTGTCATATATAATACCACTAGAGATGAAATTTTACCTACTTAAATTTCATCTCGAGTGGTATTCGAAATGACTATTTCTCGAGAAAATGTGTCTGAAAATGGTCACATTCGGCTTGTATTGCGCTATTTGAGAAATAAGTATTCATCATAGATCAACTAAATGTTGTTTGTTTTCTCTATGGTATTTATTCCCGAAGCTATCTACGAATTTGAGAAACGTCAAAAATTTTGTCATAAGTAATATCATAAGTGCATCAAATTTTTCCGAAAAAAATCGAAAAAACACGTTGCTAAGTAATATTTTAACAAGAAGCATGAGTGCTCTGGTGGCAACAAAAATCCGAGTCGAAGACGAGGATTTTTGCACCTGCACGAATGCTTTTTGTTAAAAAAATATTACTTTGCATTGTGTTTTTTCGATTTTTTTCACAGGAAAAATTAGATGCACGAATGCTATTTGACAAGACTATTTCATGAGTAACAGATTATTCTGGATGCATTATGTATTATTAAGTTCCGTTGACAACAACTGTCAAGTTTTGCCGCGGGTAAACCCGAAAAAACTGCTGACAGCTGCTGCCATACAGTTTTTCCATCTAGAAACCATTTGTGATTCAAAATTGCGCGTTTCTGATTGGTGGAAATTGAGACGAAGGAAATAGTCGCTGAAAAACCAAGTTGTTGATTTTGCCCGTTACCATGTTTTATCGATGAGAAACAAGTGTTACTAAGGAAAATTCCTCACTAAAAATGGAATGAGTGGAATAGTCATCTGGAAATCAAGGTTTGGTTCAGTACTTGAATGGGTATAACATAACATCATTATTGGAAGCTTTGTATACCTGATCCTCTTCCGCTCATATTCCTCCGAAAAATTCGAGCCAATTAAGTTTCCTGTTCAGAAAACCCTTCCTCTTGGAAAAAATATTGGTAAGCTCCCATGATTTACATTGTAACAAGGATATCGTAGAACAATTTCAATGTTTACTTTGCCCTCCTCTCGCAGTGATTTTCTTATATCAGCAATTAAGAGGCAAGCTCTTCTATTCACGTTCCTGTTTCGGCATCTCCCGGAACGAAGAACTAGAGGATCGTGCCAAAAAAATTCACAATTTGAGACACGCTAGGGTCTTATTCAGGCTCTGATCTCATAATAATGAAGTACTCACTTGTGTTTCTTGTTTCTTGTTTATTTTCTTCTCCTCTCATTTTGTGTTCCCCAATGTTCCAGAAGTTATTATTACAGAAATAAATAAAGGTAGAGTGGAATTACTGGTTTTACAGATGTTTGAGTATTTCTTTGAGGATGATGAATAAGCACCGTTGAATTTCCCAGTTCACATTCCTCACTAATATTATTGAATAGACCTCGGATACGATTCAGTTAGCGAGTTTACTGTTGGTTTTTCGAACATAAGCTGTTCCCCATGAACAGAGTTGTTATAGAATATATCAAAAGTAACATTGTTGTGAGGTGAAGAGATACGAATCGCGGATGTGGCAATTAGTAGCCTAAAGTTGTTTTTCTCAGGACTAATACGTAAATTTAATACCCAGAGGGCGTGAACAAGGTTTGACGCGAAATAAGGGAGCAGGGCAATTAACGCAGTGAGTAGGATCCGCGTAGTTACCGTAGAGAAAGGAATATCTTTTCTCGGTGATTGATAGTTACCTATTATAGAAAATAGGATCTCGCCTGAAGGAGTCGACGAACACGGTATTTAGCCATTTAATTAGATGTGCTGAGACAATGCGATGTTGCTCATTAATGAGAGAGATTTCGATATTTCCTTGCAATCAACCGAAGTGAATGAGCGAACGCGATATCAGGATGAGAATGACTATTGATTCTTGCGTTTTTGGATAAAATATAGTTGGCAAGTTGGCGATGAAGAGTTAAATTTTCGAGTGTTTGTCCGGCATTCGAGATAATAATAATAATACCTATGTCTTCATTTCAAATAGAGAAAAGAAAAGTACTTGGAGATATTGATATCTAGTCAGCCTAGACCAGTTCCTCGCATAAACCTTAGACTATATAGTATAGATAGGGTATAGTCAAAAAAGGCATAAACAAAATATTGCGAATTGCGATACCTACTATATCAACGAACAATAACTTATAGTGTCAGTGTAGAGTTCGACGTCAAAAAAGTGAACCAGAGTTACGCAATAAATTTAAAAAAAAAGATGTCCACCGAAATTGTAAAAATCGAAAAATTGGTGTATCGAGCCATCATCGAGTACTCGTAATTAAAAGGGTTAAGAGGTATGCAGATTCACGAAGATATGCTTAATACCCTTGGTGATCAATGTACTTCGTATGCGACCGTGAAAAATTGGACTGCAAGCTTCAAAAGAGGTAAATTTTCCATTGAAGATGATGACCGATCGGAAAGGCCAGTTTCTGTATCAGTCCCCGAAAATATCGATGCAGTTCATGATATGATTTTATCACACCGTCGAATTGGGCTAAAACGGATATCTTAAGCACTGAAGATTTCATACGAACGCGTTCATCATATAGTTCACGTCAATTTGGACATGAGAAAAATGTCTGCTAAATGGATCCCCAAATGTTTGAATGTTGACCGAAAGCGTGCAAGGGTAGAGGAATCGCGTTCGATCTGTGCTCGATTTGAAAACGATGTAGACTGCTTAAAGCGAATTGTGACTATGGATGAGACTTGGGTACATTTCTACGATCCAGAAACAAAGCAACAATCGATGGAATGGCGACACTCTGGTTCCACAAGACCTAAGAAGTTTCGTGTCCACAAATCTGCTGGAAAAGTTTTTGCTTCAGTTTTTTGAGATTGCCATTGAGTAATCATGATTGATTAATGGATAAGAGTAGAGCAATAACTGGAGATTACTATTCGACATTACTGACCACTCTACGGTAAAAAATTAGAGAGAAAAGACGCGGAAAGCTATCCAAAGGTGTTTTGTTTTTACAGGACAACGCCCCAGTACACAAATCTCATGTTGCCATGCAAAAAATTCGTGATTTAGGGTTAGAATTACTAGAACACCCCCCTCATTCTCATTCACTAGATTTGGCTCCGTTCGACTATCATCTCTTTCCTGAACTGAAAAAAAGTTTAAAGGGTCGTAAATTTTCTTCCAACGAGGAGGTCATAAAAGCTGTGGAGGACTGGCTTGCAGAGCAAGAAGAAAATTTTTTTTGAAAGGTCTAGAGACGTTGCAGGTCCGCTATAATAAATGTGATCAATCAAGAGGAGAATATGTTTAGTAATTAAATATTTCGACATCGAAATTTTGTTTGGTTCTATAATAGGCTTAGAATTTCTCAATATATCCTTGTACAATACAGATGCCCGAAGTGAAATAGGGTCAAATTTTACAGCAAATTCACATATTTTCGATCGGAACCAAACAATGGTATGTGGTATTTTTCGATACCTTCATTATTTTTTCCTCGAGACTCACATACAGGGTGTTCCTAAATTGAACGTACAAACGAGAAGGGGAGATTCCTTAAATGAGTTTATGAAAAAAAGTCCCATAAACATGGGGTAGCAAACGTTTTGTTTTCGAGATACAGAGTGTTGAAATTTATTTTTTTTTCTCATAGTATCTACACTTTTCAAGATATTCAATTGAAATTTGTCATAGATATCACATTTGAGAGTTTTCCTCCACGTGACATAGTAATTTAAATAGTAGATCGCTACAGGGTGATATTTTTTCTGGAACACTGTTACCTGTTTTCCTCCAGAACTTTTTTTTGGTGAGCAACTGTTAATTAAAAAAAAATGTAAAAAAAGCTTTGTTGTTTAAACAAACTTTTCGTTTTTTCGTAGTTTTGTCGTATCTGCTACCGATTTCGGGAAAAAACAATTTTGAACGATTCTCTCGAAATCCTCGGAAAAATCCAAATAATCATAAAATTCAGTTAGTGAGCGATGGTGACTGAATTCAGTGTCAGTTTTTACACATCACATTATTGAAGGTGTGTGTTTTGAAAAGTGAAGGTGGTTGCATTTGTAGCTATTTATTTTTTTGATTGAAAAAAATTCAAAGTTCAATACTCTGTATCTCGAAAACGAAAAGTTCGCGACCCCATTTTTATGGGACGTTTTTTTCTTAGACGCACTTAAGGAATCTCCCCTTTTCGTTTGTACGTTCAATTCAGGAAGACCCTGTATAATTGTGTATTCCTAATTATCTTTTGGACTTGAAATGAAATATTCAAAATATTTTCTAGTCTTAAAATTTGATAAATGCTTCGAAATATCGTTCACTCGCGAATGTCAACACATTTGCATTCAATTACAATTTCAATCAAGCAAGGAAGACATGGAAACTTGTTAAAAAAATGAAACAACAAGTTACCCGCCTGTTATTTAGCATATCTTCAAAACTGAACCCCGAAAAGAAATCGAGTACGCCACTGTATTCTACGTAGAATTCTGCATCAGACGTAGTTTTTAGCTCAGTATTGTTTCTAATAACTTCGGAGAGGGGGGCTGAAAGTATCAATTTCCAAAATCGCCATGTATCTCATAATCGGAAATGGTTATTGAAAATCTGATAAGGCGTGAAAACCGCAAAGCTCTATCTCAAATAACAAGCGAGAAACTTTGCTGTCTCACCCAAAATGGGATGCACTGGACAGCATTAGTTCCTGTGGTTCTTTTCTCTCTGAAATAAACTCCAAATAAATCCGCTGGTGTAAGCTCTATCAACAAATAATAGGCCCACCTGCAAATATCGAATGAAATATGGCTGCAGAATATTCCAGTCGAATGAATTGCATGGATTTTTCAACTCATGACCCCTCAGGTGTCTTTGAAAACACAAATGAAAATCAATTAATCTGATCGCAATATTTAAAACATGATAATTAATAATAGGGCCTATCCGAACCAATCCATAAGTTTTAATTAAATTCAGGTACAAACGTTGTATTTGTTGCAGTTGATCGAATATAGTACGAAACATATTTTATGATTTCGATAAATGCGATTTCACTTTGCTTACACGATGTGTCCCGGAACTCATCGGCACGACAGTACTTCCTGGATTTTGACAGTGACGAAAAAAATTATTGACATACTGTCAAAATTATTGTACTCGTCAAATTATGAACATTGAAAAATGACAACATGTGATGATCTTCCGAGTATTGCGACACAGAATCTATACTCCATTCACTATCACATAGGAGGTCATGGTTTCGTTTTCAAGAGTTGGTGCACCTGATGAAAAGTCTGTGCGCGTACAGAAAATATCGTTAATGACAAAACGACGTTGCCAGTTCCTTTGTTTACATCGAAATGAAAGTATCAAAGATATGCCACATTTTGTTAGTTCGTATCGATCGGCGATTTTTGGGCGAAATATCGATAGGAAATCGAATTTTTCCATTCTTCGTCGTCCAGAAGAAGTTTCCCGTCGATATGAGAAATTTCGTGCAAGTGTCATTTTTTCCTTTCACGACTTTTGGCGTGAGTACGAACGGCAAATTTGAATTGGACCAGAAATCGATTCATAAGCATAAATAAAGCGAAAGTGAGTACTAATCGACCTTTTTACACTTGATAACGAAGTTTTGTTTGGGTATCTGGCCGTTTAGAAAGATTTCAAACGAAATTCTGGTCCCCCAGAGGTTTGGTTAGTTTCGGTATAGTTTTTGGTACTCAAAATTTGTTTGAAATGTGTAAATGGACAAAAAAGGCTTCCTTATACGATCTTCTAACGAAAGCGATCGGAAAATATGGTTCAGGTAGGATTTTCGAGGAATTATGAGGAAAGAACTTGCAGAATGAAATTGCACGATTTTCGTAAGTAAACGGGTTCTGGATGGCAATCATCGGTCTCTAAATGATTATTGTTGATCGTTTTCACGTTTCAGAAAAAAAAACACGTCGAAAAAGCTAAAAAAAAGAAGAAATATGACTATATTGCATTCATCGGTAGGTGAATTCGGATTCCGATGAATTTAAATGTGTTACTGGAGCTTTCATTTTATTGCCGAAAGTAGAAATAGGCTATATTGAACCAGAATACATCGGTGTCTTATTTTAGAACAGGTGGATGATAACTGTGAAGCATATGTTTGACCTATTCCATTTTATTTGTACAAACCTACTGTGGTAGTAATGTATGAATATTTTTCAAACTAATAAATTACTATACAGTCAGAATATTTTACTCCTTGTTCATAAGATCAAATAAATGACATGTCGTCAACTCTCGAACTTTCAGTTCAAGGGGATATTAAACATTAAATCTTCACAAGCATGGCGAAAAATAATATATTTCAACAGTGATCTCTTGTACTTTTCATGCAAATAACTAGAAAAGGAATCCTTTCTATCAATTCATAAAAACGTTAATTATTTTGGTCCATCACATCTTTTCCAATTCATTCATTTTCCGAATGAATTCACATTCTCAGAAATACGCTGAGAATGTAGAAAGTAGAAAGGGCAACATAGTGTTGACTTGGAACATGAAAATATTTTTAAAAACATCATAACTTCGATACAGAGATGGAATGTGTCAAATTTCGAAGGCCAGAGTTGTGATTTTATAATTGTGAATGGAGTATATACTTTCATAAAATTTTTCTGGGTGTTAAATGAATCATTCTCTATTTATTGAAAATACAATGAATTTTCCAAAAACCTTCTCTGTCATTTTTCACATTTATTCAAACTGAGAGTAGATCAACAACAAAATTTCTGGATGAAAACAGGATACAGTGTTCCCGAAAAAATTTCACCCTATCGATTTGTCACATGGAATATATTTCAAATTGTAATATCTACGCCAAATTTCAGTTGAATATCTTGTGAAATGCAGACATGATGAGAAAAAATTCAAAAAATTTGTACCTTCAACAACCTGTATCTCGAAAACGGTACGCTTGCAGTCCCATTTTAATGGGACTTTTTTCTTGAAATTATGCAAGCAATCTCCAATCTTCGTTTGTACCTCTATGTAGATATAGATACCCACTTTTCATTGTGACATGTCATTCAATTCCTCATCTTCCCTCGAGTTATTGACCATTGGTCTAATTATTTCTATTGACGTGAAGTGGAGGATCAGATACGGCAACATCAAATGCCAGTGCCTCTGATGATTCCTGAACTTTCGAACTCAGAAAATGAAGGTTATTAAATCCTATATCTCATGCTATGAGCGGAACACTGGGCTGGCTTGTTTGAGAGTTGGGCACTGGAAAGTTCATAGCGGATGCGATTCCGGATTCGATGATGATCCGATAGCATTGGCAATACTTTTAAAACTATTCGAATATTTATTCGTTTCCTGATAACCCTTCAAGGATTATGAGAAAAATATATTCAATAGGAACGCCGATTAATACTTTTGCTTCTATCGTAGTTTGGAACAAATTAGCAAGCTTGAAGAAAATAATATCTATCATAATATTTTTACACGTTATGCAGTTTCAATTCAATATTGAAGAACTGTGGTTTCATTCTATGGAAATCGAAGTTGAAAACCTGAAAATAAATCAAACAGGCAACTCAGTTCCAGGCACTGTTTGACTGGAGGTATATCGGAATTCGTTTTACTCTCTATCATGAAGGTAATTCTTCTTCTTCTTCTCGTGCCGAACGCTTACAGCGTGTAGGCGATCATCCACTAATTAGTCTATAATTCGCAATTGCCCCTCCGCGGCCAGTGCGAATATATCACCCACATTCCTCACTCCGCACCAGTTCCTGATATCGCGCAACCATGAGTGTTGTTTTCGGCCTGGACCCCTTCTACCTTCTATTTTACCCATTAATATTAGTCTTAGGGTGTCATATTTGTTGCCTCGGAGTATGTGACCCAGATAAGAGATCTTGCGCTGTTTTATAGTTCTCAGTAGTCCACGCTCAACGCCGGCTCTTCTGAGTACTTCCTCATTTGTTACCCGGTCCACCCATGGAATTCTCAATAACCTGCGGAGTGTCCACATCTCAAAAGCCTCTATGCGGTTCATGGATTTTACTTTAAGTGACCAAGTTTCGGCCCCATATGTTACTATAGGCCAAATATAGCATTTCACCATACGAAGTCTTATGCTCAACGATACTTCTCTTCGACATAGATATCTTTGAAATTTAATAAATGCAGATCTTGCCATCGCCGTTCGCACTCTTATCTCCACATCACTATCCAATTTGTCATTAATGTTACAACCGAGGTACTTGAATCTGTTGAAGGTAATTGAAATTCATAAAGTTCAGTACTGTACATTGTATCAGACAGCTTCAACACCGAATGACATTACGATAAACTGTTTCATTCGAAACAAGATTCTTTGGAAGAAGAAGTTGATCGGCTAGTCAACAACAACAATAATTGTGGGAGTACCACAGGTTATGTTTATTATTATTTATTTAGTATCGAAATACAGTCTGTTCATGTCATTTGAGTCCAAAAATTTCCAGCTTTTTGGCTTATGCCAATAAACCCGAAAGCTGTATCGATGAAATAACACCTCATATCTTCGATAATGCATATGCCACAAAAGCCGTGGTGGCCATTTACAAGATATTTTGTTCCATACAATTACCAAATGAACATTTTCGAAATCAATATATACAGGGTGTTCCAAAATTGAACGTACAAACGAAAAGGGGAGATTCCTTAAGTGAGTTTAAGAAAAAAAGTCCCATACACATGGGGTCGCAAACGTTTCGTTTTCGAGGTACAGGGTGTACTAGATTTATTAGGGAGTATTTGGAAGAAAGTTATGAAAACAGGTGGATTGGACATCAGTCATTGGCCGCCAGATCCCCAAACTTGAAAAGTTCAGATTTCTTTTCATACTTTCTAGATCTTTATAACAATTTTGATTCTTCTGAGGATGTCGAGAGAATCGTTCAAAATTTTTTCTCGAAATCGGTAGCAGATACGACAAAACTACAAGAGACCGAAAAGTTTGGTATAACAACAAAGCTTCTTTTTACATTTTTTCAAATTAACATTTGCCCACCAAAAAAAAAAGTTCTGGAGGAAAACAGGTGACAGTGTTCCAGAAAAAGTATCACCCTGTAGATCTGATATCGAAATTGCCATATCACGTGGTGAGAACTGTCAAATGTAATGTCTATGCCCAATTTCAGTTGAATATCTTGTAAATTGTAGATACTATGAGAAAAAAACGTGAAAAAAATTCAAACTTCAACACTCTGTATCTCGAAAACGGAACGTTTGCGACCCCATGTTTATGGGACTTTTTTTCCTTAAATTCACCTAAGGAATCTTCCCTCTTCGTTTGTACGTTCAATTTAGGAACACGCTGTATAAGACATCCGTTTGTCCCCGTTTGCAATACATTATAATATTCACGTCATATTTGAAGTATTACAGGATCTATACCTATACTCCATTCACAATTATAAAATCACAACTCTGGCCTTGGAAATTTGACACATTCCACTCTGTATCGAAGTTATGACGTTTTTCAAAATATTTTTATGTTCCAAGTCAACACTATGTTGCCCTTTCTACATTCTTAGCGTATTTCTCAGATTGTGAATGAATTGGAAAAGATGTGATGGATGAAAATAATTAACGTTTATATGAATTGATAGAAAGGATTCCTTTTCTAGTTATTTGCATACAAAGTACAAGAGATTACTGTTGAAATATATTATTTATCGCCATGGAAGAAAATTGCATTGCTTTCACATAATTTTCATATGCATGCTTGTGAAGATTTAATGTTTATTTTCCTCTTGAACTGAAAGTTCAAGACTTGACGACATTTTATTTATTTGATCTTATGAACAAGGAGTAAAAAATTCTGATTGTATAGTAATTCATTAGATTGAAAAATATTCATACATTACTACCACAGTAGGTTTGTACAAATAAAATGGAATAGGTTGAACATATGCTTCACATTTATAATTCACCTGTTCTAAAATAAGACACAAACTCCTGGAATATGGAAAAAAACGATGTATTCTGGTTCAATACACCCTATTTCTACTTTCGGCAAAGGAATGAAAGCTCCAGTGACACATTTCAATTTATCGGAATCTGAATCTGTTGAATGCAATATAGTCATATTTCTTCTTTTTTTCAGCTTTTTCGACGTGTTTTTTTTTCTGAAACGTGAAAACGATCGACAATAATCATTTGGAGACCGATGATGGCCATCCAGAACCCGTTTACTTAACGAAAATCGTGCAATTTCGTTCTGCAAATTCTTTCCTCATAATTCCTTGAAAATCCTACCTGAACCATATTTTCCGGTCGCTTTCGTTAGAAGATCGTATAAGGAAGCCTTTTTTATCCATTCACACATTCCAAATAAATTCTGAGCACCAAAAACGATACCGAAACTAATCAAACTTCTGAGGGACCGGAAATTCTTTCTAAACGGCCAGATACTTAAAAAAAAACTTCGTTATCAAGACAGTGTAAAAAGGTCGATTAGTACTTACTTTCGCTTTATTTATGCTTATTAATCGATTTTTGGTCCAGTTCAAATTTGCCGTTCGTACTCACGCCAAAACTCGTGAAAGGAAAAAATGATACTTGCACGAAACTTCTTCTCGACGACGAAGAACGGAAAAATAGGCGATTTCCTATCGATATTTCGCCCCAAATTCACCGATCGATTCGAACTAACAAAATGTGGAAAATCTTTGATACCATTACTTTGATGTAAACAAAAAAACTGGCATCTTCGTTTTGTCATTCACGATATTTTATGTACGCGCACAGAGTTTTCATCAGGTGCACCAACTCCTGAAAACGAAACCATGACCTCCTATGTGTTTAAATAAAAGTGAATGGAGTATACATGTATATTAAATGCTCACACAAAATTGTTTTGATTTAGTATAGATCTTGTCTTTTTTTTTCTTTCCAGTTGAATGTTTTTGCAGTCGGGTTCTGGAGGAATATTTTTATCAGTTTTTTGGCTCAGAAATTTATTTTTGAAATTTCTTTGAACGTCTTCAGTTAAATGAGAAGGCCGGCTTTCCTTGATTATCTTCGTGAAAATAGATTGATCATGTGTTCAGGTAATATAGGTTCTAATTCTGATTAATTTTTGGCACATTCCTCTCCTCGTGAATGGAAAGGTTGTCACAGGTCAATTTTCAAATTGAATATTCCACAATCCAAACGTGAATTAATCGAGTCCATCCTTCGTATTTGTGTTTTTACTCCGAAATCATGTTGGAATGTAAATTTCGGTGTTCTGCTAATATGATATGCATTCGTAATTATCTACATCGTAATATGAATACTCTCGGATCTCTGACGATTGTCAATTTCAACAATGATTTCAACTTTTGTACTATATATGTCATCATAATATGTTATTTCCCATTTACATGAGTTCATTGAATAATGTGAGAATTATTTGGATTGAGGAAATTCCTAGTTTTTTGTTTGAATGGAAAACTTGTCGTGGAAGTACGTACAAAATGACATAGGGTTTGTAGGTCTTCAAAAAATCAACAAATCGAAGAAATAAGTTACAAGACAAAAAATAAAACTCTGCCTGCAATACCTACCATATAAGAGTCTAGTTACATTTCTATTACTGACATTGGGGTTTTTTCTATTTTTTCCTAAATAGGAATCGTAAAAAAGAACGTTTCATATAAATGTTCTTCAGTCGCGTATTTTTGTTTTCTTTTTTATTAATCACAGAAGCAAAATCCAGACTTATTTCATCTGGAAATGTGAAGGGATCATTGAAGAGGAGAGTTCAATTATTATTTTCACCAATTAGTTACTCATCGAAATTTACAGTCGATATCTTATTAAGGCCATAATGAGTCTGATACTCAGTTGATAAATAAATAAAAAAACCAACATTGATACATTTTTATAATCCCCTTATTCAGGTGCAGAAGCATTGTTGTCACATTTCCTGACCTTTCACCGTTTTCTCCATTTCCTGCGAAGTCCCCAGTTTTTATTCTCGGATGTGATTGATGAGACTCTTATCCATTCATTTTTCAACATGTCTGCCACTCGTTGCGGATGGAATATTATGGATCTTGTTCTTCATTTTCACGCTGTAATTCTCAATTTCGGATTGAGGAAATTTTATTGCAGTTTTAAATTCGAAATAACGATTGAATGCTAGAGCCGAAAATTATAGTGTTATAGTTTTCGTTTTCGGGGTACAGGGTGTTAAAGTTTGATTTTTTTCAAGTTTTTTCATCGTAGCATCTGTATTTTACATGCTATTCGAATGAAACCTTTAATAAATATTATAATTTGAAATTGAGACAATGTGATCTGGCGATTTCGATTTCAAATCTACAGGGTGATATTTTTTCCAGAATGCTCTCCCCTGTTTTCCTCCAGACCTTTTTTTGGTAAGCCACTGTAAAATCTAAGAATTCTGAAAAGAAGCTTTGTTGTTATACTGGTCTTTATTGTCTCTTTCAGTTTTGCAGTACCGGCTACCGATTTCGACAAAAAAATTATGAACGATTCCCTCGAAATCCTCAAAACTATTCAAGTCTGGTGATCTGGCGGCCATGACTGGTGTTCTTGAAATGGGACATCCCTTTCATATATCATTGAACTATGATATAACTTTACTTCTGGGAAAGATATCGAAGGTCTTCAGAACAATTTTCTCCTTCTTAACTTCTTGAAACATTAAAAATAACGAACTCAAATTTGTATCATGTTTTGAGATGAATAACATGAAAAATAGAAATATTTTCGAAATGTTGCTCTTTGTTCGAAATGGGAATCGATCAAAGAATCCAATGAACAAGCACACAACCTTGGGTCATCCTGCATATGATGAAATTAAGATTCAGGAACATGAACAAGATTATTAATAAAATAACGACATTTCCGAATGCTCGCTGCTTTCCACACTTCAACTACTTTTCCTTGTAAATCTGTTTCGAATCTCTATGAAATATCATCATGGATGATTAATATTCATGTATTTCATTTTCCGAAATCTGTCTATTAGCGTAATTGCCAGCGTGAATGCATTTTCTGATTGTCTGTTGATGCCACATAATATAATGTGTTAATTATGTTGAAGCAATGAGCACTCAAGTTCCATTTCCTCCAGGGGATTTAAAACAAGTATTAATATTCTGTTCCTGACATAATACAGATGATGTCAATTATGAATATGCATATAGCTAATTCGTACATATTCCTCTACCCCATACAATGTGAAGTTAACTTTCATTATTCTATATTCTCCTCCTTATTGATTGAAACGTAGGAAATAGAATATTCTCCAAACCTTTATATGAGTATTTATATCTTTTCGATATATGAAAATTTCCAAAGATACTCTATTTCGGTTGCACACAAATTCAAAAAAATCATTGCAACTGCCATATAATGCGAAGCATTAGAGAAACAGATAATCTAGAAATATAACGTAATACCAGTGTCGGATGATACAATCCGATAAGAAAAGTTTTTGTTTGGTATAGACATAGAGCATTCGAGAACAGATTCAATGAAATTTCGTATATAAATTAAATTTACAAAATATCCAGTACCTCAAATCATTCCGAATTTAGAAGTAAAATCATATTCGAACACTATAATTTCTTTTATTCTTTATATCCAAAGCGATCATGAAAAATACATAGTCTGATTTGAATAGTCTATAGACGCAAAATAGTGTAGGTATTAAATTACAGGGTGGGCTTTTTAAAACGAAACAGACAAGATAACGGGCGGAATAAATTTATTTCGAAAAAATGCTCGGACACGTCGATTTTTGTTTCGAGGGGGACAACTTTTAAGGTCAAATTCACAACTATATCGCTTCAACCCTTAGTGTTAGAACACCAACCCCTAAATTTTGAATAGAAAAGATAGGGTGAGTGATACCCCATTTGAAAGGTCGTTCTATCCTGAATTCAGGATATTGATTTTTTCTTCATTTGATTCATTGATTCTTGAGATATTGATATTTGAAGTTGAAACAAAGATGGTATTGTCTGTCGTCAAGCAAGCTGTCTTAATCAATCGAATTTATTATTCATTCATTCTGTAGATTCGATGAAACTCCATAACTGCCATACACCAGACATCAAAATACAAAGTTAAAATTTCAACAATGAATAATTTGTCACATAAAAAATTCGTTATTCTTGAAAAATAAAGAAACAATTTCAATTCTTTCTGCCAAAGAATAAACCATTTTCACCTCATTTCTTGAAGAAAGTAATTACCAATAATAATTATTTCGTTGTCTAATGTTGACAATTAACGGTTACCATCGTAACCACAGACTGAATTAGTCAAATAATTTATGAATTCACATAGCATGGTTAGCGGAATGAATGGTACTGTACGAAATTCAAAATCGAATATCTCGAAAACGAATGCGTTAAACGAGAAAAGAATTATTACGCTGAATTCATGATAAAAAGGCCTTTCAAATGAGGTATTACTCACCCTATCTTTCCTATTCAAAATTTAGAGGTTGGTGTTCTAACACTAAAGCCCGCAACGGACGAGCGATAATATAATATATAGTCCATCCAAGAATGATTGACATCAGAGCAGGCCTTGAAAGTCCAGTCGCAGCTTTATTTCTAGTTACAAAAAAGTAACTAAAAATTTTCTGTGCTTCCATCATAGATATAGAAATAACCTAAAAATTGAACGATATTTTTTTGAAGTAAGGAACTTTGAACACGAAAATGTTCCCAATTTTCACATACGATTACCAGTGTGTGAATCTGTATACCAGCAGTATATTATTTTCATCTTGTATTGATACATTTTCGATCTTACGATCAATTATAGGAGCATACAGCCTGGAAATTCTGGTTTGATAACGAAAAATATCGTGGGTGATTAAATAGTACGGTACTTTTCAATGTTCAATATGAATATTCGCTAAACCGAAAAAATCTAGTTGATAATTTGAAGCGTGTGTTACTGCAATGTGAATGGATTGGGAAATTTGTAATAGATATCAAGACAGAAACAAAACTTAACCAATGGATCTATTTAATATATGAAGAATTTTGTCATGACATTGTAACATCCAATATTTGTTAACAATGAAGGTGTAAAATATGGAATATGAAAAATATAAATATTCCTATTAGGTATTCTGTTTCAACAACCACAACATGTTTATTTCCTCATCTGGGCAGAACTCTTCATGTTCATAATGAAAGGTTTTGTCAGCATTTCATAACATTGCTTATATTTTGACTAATCTCCTCTCATTTCTTTTTCTACGTGCTCTGTGCAGGCTTTCAATTTTTTAGCTGTTCACTCTTCAAAAGCCTCATTTCAAAGATATTTATTTCACTTGCTCAATTTTTTGCCAAATTCCGAAACATTGATGACAGAACAAAATGTCAGTGATATTTCCAACACCAACCGGAATTCTGCAACTCAAAATATTACTGAATGGCATTACCAACATAATTCCGATTTTCCAAAGCCCCCCGAGATGTCAATCATTCTTGGATGGACTATACACACAACCAAACTTATATGGAATCACCCAGTATTAAGATGAAATATTATTTTGATATCTTTTTCGTTAGAAGCAAATAAAAAGTGCATGTGTTTACTAACAAAAACAGTTAGGTTCATAAGCACTTGATAAGATTTGGCTTTGCAGTGTCGATTTTACCATTTCGTTCGAACGTCGCAGTGAATTTATATTTTGTTTTTTTGCGAAGTTTTAAAAAAAATGCCTTATGTGGGGTTATCGGAAGTCCAGAGAGGAAGAATTATTACTATGGCAGAACAAGGTATGTCACAAAGACAGATTGCAAGAACGGTGGGGGTTACACAAGGGGTTGTTTCAAAAACCTATGCAAGGTTTCTGGAGTTAGGAACCCTAAAGAATAGGCCGAGAAGAAGTCGTGGAAGAGTAACTACAGAAAGGCAGGATCGCTTTTTAGCCCAAACAGCAAGAAGAAATCCCGCAGTATCTCATTCAGAGCTTCAAAGGCAATTTTTGCAAGCTACAGGTGTTAGTGTTTCTGTCGAAACTATCAGAAAAAGACTTCGCGCTCGGCAATTATTCAAGAGAAGAGCGTTAAGAGTTCCAGAACTATCAAGGCAAAATAAAGTTGACCGTTTTAATTGGTGTTTAGAGCATGAAAATTGGACTATTGAAGATTGGAAAAATGTCTTATTTTCGGATGAGACCAGAATTGGCCTACGATCAGACGACCGGCGTGTTCGCATTTTAAGAGGTAGAGGGAGGCAAGCTAGGCTCCAAGCTGCAAGACCGATCCCTAAATACAAAGGAGGTACTGTAATGTTTTGGGGCGGAATTATGTTTGGTGAGAAAACTCCCTTAATTCCCATTAGACAATCTCTGACAGGGCCTAGGTATGTTGATCTAGTGCTACAACCTGTAGTAAGGCTCTGGCGAGGTGCTTTTGGAGATTATTTTTTTGTTTATGCAGGATAATGCCTCCACATACCAGCAGAGTTGCAAAAAATGTTTTCGAAACAGAAGGTGTGACTGTTTTAGAGTGGCCTTCTTGTTCACCGGACCTTAATCCTATCGAGCACTTGTGGGATAGGATCAAAAGAAAAATTAGAGCTCGTCAAAATAATCCTGGTAACGCAGAGCAACTTATACAAGCGGCTTTAGAGGAATGGGCAAATGTTACAGAAGAAGAAATTAACAACTTAATAGAAAGCATGCCTCGTCGAATTCAAGCTTGTATCAATGCCAGGGGTGGTAATAATGATTATTGATTTGTTAAAATCGTTTTATTTGTTGTTCAATTCTCAGTTACATAAAAATTATTTTTAGAGAAATTTACACTTTTAATTTTCTGTTCTATTTTAAAAATAATCTGTCAATAATTTATATTATTTTTGTAATAAATTTGTTTTGGGAAAACTGCTCTTTACTTTTCAGCGACTTTTTAATTAAAATTCGTTTTTTCCAAATAACAGGGTGATTCCATATAAGTTTGGTTGAGTGTATATTATAGCTTTGCATTGACATATGTCATTTTAGTATGGAAAAATATCGTAATATATCGCTTGAATGAAAATATATTTATATTTTTCCATACTAAAATGACATATTATGTCAATGCAAAGCTATAATATATATTATATTATCGCTCGTCGTCCGTTGCGGGTTCAAGGGTTGAAGCGATACATTTGTGAATTTGGCCTAAAAAGTTGTCCCCCTCGAAACAAATTTATTCCGCCCGTTATCTCGTCTGTTTCGTTTTGAAAAGCTCACCCTGTATATAATTTGAAAAAATAGTGGCACATACTTTCCGTGAAACTACAAATCTCAACTAATTTTAATGATCAGACTCGGAAGTATGAGAAATTAATAGAATGAATATATTGCATATCGAAAACTTCTGGAATGAAATTATTCGGTTGGAAAATTGCCGAAGCTTCAAACTCAGATTACTGAACTTTAATGTTGATAATATCATTGAAATTGATGCTCAGAATCCGTTTCGACGTATCCAATTATCAGTGTCATAAAGCAAACTTGTTTATTGAACCATAAAATATTTGAATAGTTACGCTAAACGCATCATAATTTGCTTCAAATAGGAATATGATTTAACCGGCTTTAATGATACTTTAGTATCATTAACGTCATATTGGTAACTCATCCTTCAATCAAGCTGAGTCCTGTCTGTCAAATTTGAATAAAAAAATATTGCCTTTTGAGTGAATCGTCTAGGCCAGGGTTTCTCAAAGTGGGGTTCGCGAACCCTTTGGGGTTCGCCATCTGACGAAAGGGGGTTCGCGACAAGATTTACTTAATGGCGTCTCGATAAGTAGGAGGCGCAATTTTATTTTTTTTTGGGGAATTAAAGTACTGTAAAGGGGTTCGCTGGCATCGGGAAACTTCAACAGGGGTTCGTGGAGCCAAAAGTTTGAGAAACCCTGGTCTAGGCCTAAAGCCGGACTCCCACTACTCGTGTATTTGGCAAGTACGCAATTATTTGCGTACTTGGCAAGTAGATGAAGTTTCGAATTTGAATGACAAGATTGACAAGTATTGGCCGAGTGAACCACTCCCACTACATGCCAAATATAGGCAAGTGGCAAATATTTGCCAAATACACGAGTAGTATGGGAGTCCGGCTTAAGGAGAATTTGCTTTCACCGATATTAGGGGTACCCCCAACTAAATGCATGAATAATTCATCATTCACTCAAGTGATTGCTTCAGATTTGTTGTTATACTTTTACCTAACGTTTTATGCAACCTGTTAAACTCCAGTTCGTTTACAGCGTTGCGGCTTATCGCTTATCTTTATAATTACATCAAAATATAATAGGAATAGGTTGTTTCATTGGTTGCGTTAACGTGACAAATTCGAATTTTTTCAATTATAGTAACAAAGTAACAGTTTTACTCATGACCATATGGTATAAACGATGGTTTTTTTATTTTTCCGAAGTATGTGATAAGTTTCGATTTCAAACTGTCAGTATTTTCGAAGATAAACGAAAAAATGTATTCGGTATATTACTCAATAGTACTTGCCGATGTTTAGTTCATATACCTCCTATGAATTACTAACTGTTGCAGGAGAGAGAGTCCCTAGTAGCGGTTGTCTTTGGGGTACCTGTATGGCCATCCAATGCGCATTGGGGCAAGTGTTCGTGGGACTCTCTCTCAGGCAGTTTTGTCTAAATTTTTCGTCAACTTTGATCCCCGAGGATTCCGATATATTATATCGATACATTTCGATATATGAAACAGCTCCAAATCAATTATCTACTCATGTTTCTTTGTTTTCGAGTGACTATTTCACTCATTCCATTTTTAGTTTAGTTTTATTCACAAGTTGGTTTTCCAGCGATAAAATTTTTGACGTTTCTCAAATTCATAGATAGCTTCGGAAATGAATACCATAGAGAAAAAAAACAACGTTTAGTAAATCTATGATGAATACTTCTTTATCAAATAGCCCAATACGTGCCCAATGTGACCATATTAGTGTTAGACACATTTTCTCGTAGAAAGTCATGTCGAATACCACTCGAGGAAACTCAAGGAGGTAGAATTTCTCTCTTGTAATATTCAAGTTGTTGCTTTTCGTCAATTTCGCTCATGACATTTTTTCAAATGTCATGCCAATGCCAAGCAACATACTTTCATATTACAGTCGAGAAATTTTGCCGGCAAAATTTCTAGTGGTATTATACAGGGTTTTTTTAAGTTGAGGATTTTCTTTTGACAGGTGATAGAACTCATGAAAATAAGTAATTTCACCGAGAATTTCTTAAATGAAACTTGATTGATTTCGTTATTTAATAAAGCTAAGTTTTCCTGTTGATCAGTACGAGAGAGAATCTGGTCACCGAATTAACCGCGCACATCATAAATATTCACCACGACCAATTTTGGAAAATGAACATACAAAGAAATATTGGGACGTCACAATTAATACAAATAGAAAAACTGAGCACAACCGCCCAGACGTTGTAATCTGGAAGAAGAAGAAAAAACAGCAATTGATAGATTTTGCCTTGAAACTGGACCACAACTTGGTGAAGACATCGGATAAATACGAAAAATATCAACCTTGCGAGAGAAATGAAGGCAATATGGAAATTGAAATCGGTGAAGATCGTACTATTGATCAAGTGACCTTGTGCACAAGAAGACAGTGAAACATGTCAAAGTGTTGGAACTTCCCGAAAACACCATTATGTGGATGCAGATGGCTGCGATTTTGGGAACGGGGAACGGGGACCTAGTACACGTCCGAGCTCGCGAGCTCCCTTCAAAAATTGGGCTTTTTATTTTCATGATATCTCAGTTCGTATGCGGCGTAGACCAACAATTTTTTTTCAAATTAAAGCTAAATCATTTCTCTAGAATGTTTATTACTCGCTTTTCTGATTTTTCGTATATTAGGAAAAAAACCTGGTAAGCTGTAATTTCATGTTAATCGGGACAAACGTTTCTATTTCCATGATATCTCCGTCAATTTTCGGGATAAATGTATGAAATTTTCAGTATATAATATTTCGCAGAATGTGTATTATTCGGTTTTCCGTTTTTTTGCTTCTATTAGGGAAAAAAACCTAGTTGAAAATATGACCAATAAAGTTCCTACCTTATAATTCATTAAGAAATTGAGGGGGGCAATACTCGAAAAAAAAACTGATCAATACACATTCTGGAAAATATCATTTCGCATGTTAACTGAAAATTTCATACATTTATCCCGAGAATTGACAGAGATATCATGAAAATAAAATTGTTCGTCCAGATTTTCATTAAATTACAGCTAACCAGGTTTTTTCCTAATGACGTCTTTTTGAAAAAGCATTTGTTTTCGTTTTTACTATAAATATTGAATGATGTGAAATCTCGTAATCCTGTTTCGCTGGATGAAGTAAATTCTTTCCGACTTGAATTTTCCGGGAACTGCTCGTAAGGCAGTCAAGAAATCAAATAGGGACGATGAGAACTAGTCGGATCTTTTTTCCGGTTTCTCAACGAACTGGATTTCCCAAATTAACGAGAGATCCCTTGATGATTGAAAGATGTATACGGTTTATCTGATGTATTTACAAACTTAATACACTAGACATCAACAGATCTTGTTGTTTCGATTTCAACAACTCTTACGGACGAACGATGAGATCTATCTATGAGGATAGATCTGAGTTGATAACACTTCAAGAAAGATGTTGTAAGGATCTTTCCGTATATAAACTTGTTAGTTTGGTGTTTTTCCTTACCAAGCTTGCGATATCAAATGATATTAGGTACTAAAACGAAATTGCACAAAAAGTTAACGCATTTTCTCCTACCTCTGCAAAGAGGGGTTATATGTTTTGACCAATAAAAATAAAGCTTGAATCTAATCTAATGAAGTGAGAACAGGTATAAATCCATTTTTAAAACCCGAAACTATCATAATCTAGGTTATTCTCCTAAAATAACTAAGTAACGAATATTGTCTAGACATGTATGTAGGTAGGTACTATGTACATACATACATGGCATTTGGGTCTTTAAATGCTGAACCTAATCTAATCTCATAAAACTAAGAAATACCGAAGTCCGAAATTTTAGGAATATCGGACCTCTGTGATCTGGGTCTATGGTACAATACAGGGTGTTTCAGGTTTCACCATAAACTGGACAAACATATATAGCCGTTAGACGACACCGAGGAAGTCATTTTTGCCTTATGACATATACCCCGTTTTCGACGCATAATCGAGATACAGGGTGTTTAATGGCAACTTTGAGCAATTTTCTGTAAAACTGTGGTAAGCTATGCGTGATATTTGAAATAACGGTTTCTGGTCACATCTTAGTATTCTTTAGGGCTCAATTCAATTGTGGTGTAGAATTCTGAAAAAAAAAATTCAAAATGGCGGAAAGCCTGAAAAGATTAAATTTTTTTTCTCGGTTGCCAATTTGGAAAGCACGTACTCGATTTTCTAAGATTTCCCGTGAAAAAATTTTTTCAAAATTCGAACTCAACTTTTTTCTACATGTCTTCAGTGAAAAAAAAATTTCGCCTGAATTTTTTGGAATTTTCCATGGTTGAACTATTTTCAATTCTCAATACTTGGATGAAAACAGAATAAGAAAATATCAATTGGTTTTCTTTTTGTAGCCTCCGAGCGTAATCTTACGCTCGGAGAACTTTCATAATCTTTATTAAAAAAACTAGAGGCCGTACGAGGGTCAAATTTAGGCTTATTAGCTGCCAGAGTGACCCGAACGGAAAGATGAATTAATAAACCAAAAAACATTTTTTCAAAAAACTTTGGTGGGAATCGAACTCTCCACTTTCGATTTACTAGCGTCGCTATGGTATCATAAGATTAAAATAAATCCAATTCATACTCGTAGAGAGTTCGAATCCTTCCAAAGTTTTTTGAAAAAATTTTTTTTGGTGTATAAATTCATATTTCCGTCCGGGTCACTCTGGCAGCTAATTTGCCTAAATTTGACCTTCGTACGGCCTCTAGTTTTTTGAATAAAAATTATGAAAGTTCTCCGAGCGTAATCTTTGGATGGCTACAAAAAGAAAACCATTGGTAATTTTTTTATTCTGTTTTCACCCAAGTATTCAGAAATTAAGATAGTTCGATCATGAAGAATTCCAACATTGGGCGGAATTTTTTTTCACTGAGGACATGTAAAAATAAAGTTGAGTTCGAATTTAAAAAAAATTTTTTCTCGGAAAATCTTAGAAAATCGAGTACGTTGAAATAGTGCTTTCCAAATTGGCAACCGAGAAAAAAAAATCAAACTTTTGATGCTTTCCGCCATTTTGAAATTTTTTTCTCAAAATTCTACACCACAATTGAATTGAGCCCTAAAGAATACTAAGATGTGACCAGTAACCGTTATTTCAAATGTCACACATAACTCACCACAGTTATCAGAATATTGCTCAAAGTTGACATTAAACACCCTGTATCTCGCTTATGCGTATAAAACGGGGTATATGTCTTAAGGCGAAAATGACTTTCTCGGTGTCATCTACACGGCTATATATATTTGTCCAGTTTATGGTGAAACACCCTGTATACATAGTTTCATGATCAGTTCGAATCTCAACAGCTGTGCTCCTACTCAAATGATGATAAATAGTATCTCTAACCTCTTCAATCGTTTTTTTGACCTGTAGACGCCCCACACTTTTCACGCAATTGACGCAATTACAAAAGACTTCAACCAGTCGTCTTCAATCTTCATTTCTTCAAATCGCACAATTTGGCGCTCGGTCCCTTTTAATTACCATCATCCACATCATTAAAACGAAAAGATTTTTTATTACTATGTTTTACTACCAATAATTTTAAGATACAATATGTAAGGAATACATTTTTGCGACTATAGTTTCGAACTCTCGTTCATCTTCAGACAACTGACCTCTGGGTACAAAGTACAGGCTATTTATGCGGATTCAGGTAGTGATAATAAAAAAGAAAGTGAGAGCTGAAGGAATTTTGTTTGCAACAGATGTTAGAAAAAATAAATTTGTGGATTATTACAGTTGTAGATATTTAAATGCTTTGAAAATTTGAGAATTGCACAGTTCTATTTGGTCATTCATTATTTCGTGAATATTTTTCTGCTCTAATTTGTAAATTTCAATAGACTCCAGATAATTGAGTTTTATTCCTTTCGATTCTACGTGTAAAATTTTTAGATTATCTATTGTTGGGAATGTGTGGCCATTCTCAATGCAATGGGTTGCGACGGTGGACTTGCTTTTGTTCTTGGTGAAATCCATTCGATGTTCATTGAATCTTGTTTTGAATGAACGTCCAGTCTGACCTATATATTTCATATTGCAAGTTGAACATTTTAACTCATAAACTCCTGATTTAAGCAAATTTGGGGTTGAATCTTTGGCATTGAAGAACAGAGACGATAATTTATTTTTTGGTTTGAAAGCTATGTTGATATTAAGTTTCGATATATTATTGGCTATTTTTTCACTTACATCACCGAAGTATGAAAGAGAAATGAACTTTTTGGTTTTTTCCGTTTTTATTGTAGGGTAAATTTGGTTCAAGGCTAATTGGGAATTTTTGTGTTTAATTATTTTATCTATTATCTTGTGATTGAAACCGTTGTTTGCAGCTATTGTTTTTATTGTATTAATTTCAATTTCACGGTTATTTTTAGACAGGGGTAAGGAAAATGCTCTATGGAGCAATACAATGAAAACAATAGCTGCAAACAACGGTTTCAATCACAAGATAATAGATAAAATAATTAAACACAAAAATTCCCAATTAGCCTTGAACCAAATTTACCCTACAATAAAAACGGAAAAAACCAAAAAGTTCATTTCTCTTTCATACTTCGGTGATGTAAGTGAAAAAATAGCCAATAATATATCGAAACTTAATATCAACATAGCTTTCAAACCAAAAAATAAATTATCGTCTCTGTTATTCAATGCCAAAGATTCAACCCCAAATTTGCTTAAATCAGGAGTTTATGAGTTAAAATGTTCAACTTGCAATATGAAATATATAGGTCAGACTGGACGTTCATTCAAAACAAGATTCAATGAACATCGAATGGATTTCACCAAGAACAAAAGCAAGTCCACCGTCGCAACCCATTGCATTGAGAATGGCCACACATTCCCAACAATAGATAATCTAAAAATTTTACACGTAGAATCGAAAGGAATAAAACTCAATTATCTGGAGTCTATTGAAATTTACAAATTAGAGCAGAAAAATATTCACGAAATAATGAATGACCAAATAGAACTGTGCAATTCTCAAATTTTCAAAGCATTTAAATAACATCTACAGCTGTAATAATCCACAAATTTATTTTTTCTAACATCTGTTGCAAACAAAATTCCTTCAGCTCTCACTTTCTTTTTTATTATCACTACCTGAATCCGCATAAATAGCCTGTACTTTGTACCCAGAGGTCAGTTGTCTGAAGATGAACGAGAGTTCGAAACTATAGTCGCAAAAATGTATTCCTTACATATTGTATCTTAAAATTATTGGTAGTAAAACATAGTAATAAAAAATCTTTTCGTTTTAATTATGATCAACTACCAAATAGTAACGGCTGAAACTGTTCAATCATCCACATCGACTGATTTTGTCGTGATAGAATCCGTTTAGCAGGCGATTAAATACCCAGATGCGTAGATCAGTAGATGGAATAAATAGCATCAGCCAACTGAATAAATCTCAACGATTTCCGAAAAACTTCGGAAATACATCACAGTTCTCGTTAGACTTTCACGACTTCGTCAATTCAGTTCAATTTCCGAAGTTTTTACCCAGTGCCCGAGACATTCAAATAAGAGGAATAATTTTGGGGGAATTTCAGATCTCTTTATTTTGGTATATTTTATTTGCATCGTCCGTTTAATTGAAGAACTTCTTGAGCGTTCTGGCTGAATTTGCATGTCATTATTCTCCAATAATGAGTACGTCTTTCCATGAATGACGATGAGCGGACAGCGGAATACTGAACCGTTTTGTTGCCGTATTATTATACGAACGTCTATTCGAAGAACAAAGACTGATTGTGCTCTGTCGAAGATCAGATCCCTCTAATATTCAGTATTTTCTTTGAATCAACTACATTCAATTCATCTCGACTTTCTCCAAATGCTCAACTGAACTGGAATGAAACTTCAGTTCTCCCCCATATCTTATTTTTCTGAATAATGAAAAATGAATGATAACACCTGGTACAGATTGGTCCACAGTCGATGCGCTTGTGTGTCATCTGCGAAACTCAAACTAATAGGGAAACTGACTCTACGCCTACGTTCACTATCGTATTTCTACCGTCAGTTTATTCGTAGCCCAATGTTCTACCAATGCAGCTACCAAAGTTCTCTATGAACCTATTTAAGGTCGCCGTTTGAAGCGCGTAGGACAAATCAACCGATAGAGGCGCCACCGTGCATTTTATGGAATATCTCCATAGAATTTACATTATCTCTATGAGTTCTATGAATATCTCTCTAATCATGAATGAAATGTACAATGGCGCTGTCTATCCGAAACTCGCTGAACTATGAAATTAGTGAAAATGTGGGTAAAGCAGGAACTTTTTCCCGCTAAAATTTGAATTTGGCCATTCTCTGCCAATTCCGTATTTCAAGTTGTTTTTCTGAATGAAATTATCTGTAGATTCACTTTTAATCGGAAGTTGAACTATTTTCATAGGTCTTTCGTTTGAAATGAAACAGAAGCATGAGTTGGCTTATTTTCTCCTATTTTTGAAAGAAAAAACTGTTGAAATGCAATTAAACTCAATTATCTCATTAAGAACTCCAATCCTTTCTGAGTTTATCCACAAAATTTCAGTTCTCAAAGTGAAACCATTTTCAAATGCAACTTGAAATAAAAACACACTACATTGAACGCCCACCTTAACAATCTATAAATCCGCTGAAAGTTGATCGCAAATATCAACGAAAGATTTTATTTAAATAATAATAAAGATCACGTCCTTCAGTTGGACCAACAAAAATGAATGTGAAAAATCTAGCTTCCGAAGTACACCACCAGGTGGCACCACCACATCAAGACAATGACATACCGGTTTCTTCGGAAGCTAGATCTCTGCTGGTCCATTTTTCACATTTTATTTAAATCTTATGGGCATATGAAAATGAAAACAACACTAGATTTTTAGTTTGAGAATTACTGTGAAAACCGCATAAAATGGCATACGTGGCTTTTGAGGGGGACATTTTTTTCATAAGTAATATCATAAGTGCATCCAATTTTTCCGAAAAAAATCGAAAAAACACGTTGCTAAGTAATATTTTGACAAAAAGCATGAGTGCAGGTGGCAACAAAAATCCGAGTCGAAGACGAGGATTTTTTGCACCTGCACGAATGCTTTTTGTCAACAAAATATTACTTTGCACTATGTTTTTTCGATTCTTTTCACAGGAAAAATTAGATGCACGAATGGTATTTGACAAGACTATTTCATGAGTAACAGATTATTCTGAATGCATCTATGTATGTATGTATTATTAATTTTCGTTGACAACAACTGCCAAGTTTTGCCGCGGGTAAACCCGAAAAAACTGCTGACAGCTGCTGCCATACAGATTTTCCATTTAGAAACCATTTGTGATTCAAAATTGCGCGTTTCTGATTGGTGGAAATTAAGACGAGGGAAATAGTCACATATAAACCATCATCATATCATTTTCAACACGTCAACCCCTCGAATGTAAATAGGGAAGAAGGGTCTGTGAAATTTCCAACCAAAAGTACAGTGACAACTGTACAGAGTGAACCAAATTGGACACATTTGAATGTAAAGTCTGTGTAAAGTTTCTAGGTAAATCTGAAAGCTCTTCAGTACGAACCTACTCCCTAGCCTGCTCCTCCGTAGATATTTCTTGTTTTTTTTCTTCTCATCATACATGACTCAGAAATCAGAATATCGTTTGTGATCAGTATTTCTTCTATCATGTTACGGCGAGGGTATGGTATGAATTGTAATTTTCAAAAATGCCGCATTATTTATTCAAATAATGAACTTGTTGATATGCTTTCAATTCATGGTGAATCAAAATAAAGTGCCAGTTCAGCGTTGTACAGAACAAGAATGTGCCCAAGCGGTGGTTTTGCGAGAAGAAGGGTGGACATACACAAGAATTGCAGAAAGGTTTGGAGTTTCCCATACAAGTGTGTCCAGAATGTTGCAGCGATTCAGAGAGACAGGTATGAATGTCCGAAGACCAGGACAGGGTAGACCACTGCCATTCAAGAACGTTACTTGAGAGTTTCTTCGTTGAGACAACGGTTTGCAACCGCTCCTTCAAAATCAGCTTGAGCAAACTCATGAGGTGCAAATTAGCACTCAGACAATGAGAAATCGCCTCAGAGAATATGATTCAAGGCCTCGTGTCGTGGCAAGAGGCCCAGCTCTTACCCCAGCCCATCGAAGGGCGCGTTTGGATTTTGCGAGAGAGCATATCCATTGGGAAGAGGCCGATTGGGAAAGAGTTCTCTTCACAGATGAGTCTAGATTCTGCCTCTACCGTTGTGATCGACGTTCCCTTGTATACAGACGTCCACATGAAAGATATACTCAGTGCAATTTCCTGAATACTACTGGTTTCGGGGGAGGATCGATTATGGTATGGGATGGAATATCTTTGACTGCTCGCACAGACCTAGTGGTCGTTGATAATGGAGCTATGAATGCTGATAAGTATATAAGGAACATTCTTGAAGAGCATGTAGTGCCATTTGCCCCATACATTGGTGAAAATTTCATTTTTATGGACAATAATGCCAAGCCCCATCGTGCGCGCATCGTTCAGGAGTACCTTGAAGAGCCGAAGAGGTTGAAGTCTCTCGAATGGAATGGCCAGCAAGAAGTCCAGATCTCAACCCGATTGAGCAGGTTTGGGACAACCTCAATAGAAGGCTGAGAAGTTCAGAAAATCATCCAGCTACTCTTAATGACTTAGGAATCCAACTCGGGGAAATCTGGGAAGGATTAGATCAGAAAATTTTACGATTACTCATTTTGAGTATGAACCGTCGTTGCCGAGCTGTAATGAACGCAAGGGATGGAAATACCAAGTATTAAATCACTTATCAGCATTTCATTATTTTGAAAATTGTTCATTTCTCGTCTTTCACATAAAGCTGAATTTCCATGCATCCGTCATCCGATGATACGACCGTCCGATCGTCGTTGTGATTGGCAGAAATATTCAAAATTGAAAGTTTCTGCCAATCACAAAGTCCGATCTTATCATCGGATGACGGATGCATGGAAATCCAGCATAAGATTCGGTGGAATCCTGAATTTTTCTTCCATTTAATGTGTCTCGTTTCGTTCAAAACCTTCCCGAGAGAACATAAAAAATAAGTTATGAAATCCATGTAGAGTTAACTTTCATTAAAATTGAGATTTTCAGAATGTGCATTAATTTTTTTGCGCATTGTATTATAAATTGGTTGCAAGGGTTCATTGCTGACCTCTAATGAGGGTCATGGCCCCCATGAATCCCTCTTAAATCCGCCAGTGCGAATAATTCCCATAGCCGTTGGGCGTTAATGTCTTCTTCTCGAATTTCCGACAGTTCTAATTGCTCGAAATTCGTCAACACTTTCATTCATGAATACCCAAAGGTGACAGATTCGACTAATAATTATTTTGCCAGTCTCTTCCTCAGATATCCTTGATGAAAAATGCTTCCAATTTCTCAGAACCATAATTATCGTGAAAATCCGAATCGATATGAACTGCGGGCGGGTCTGGAAACTTTTAGGATTATTAAAAAGAGATTGTGAAAAATTTATTCTTCTCTTTCAATCATATGCTATTCTTCAAGATCCTTGTTTAGGAATTCAGTTTCCATCTTCCATCAAATAAATTTGTGCACGATCGTCAGAGATTACTCAACTCGGCTTTCATGAGCACTCTATCTTATAAATTATTAAGTTCGTCATTCAGTGTTTGAAACGAATCGTACATTGTGTAGCTCATCCTGCTCATCTGGTGAGTAGTTGAATGAAAAAGGCACGTTTCGCAGTGAGAAATATTCCATGTCGAAATTTTTCACGTATCTGCTGCTCATCCTAACCGAATACATTGGGCTTGAATGTGGTCATGTAGGGAAAGAATTCCATATCTATAACCGTTGATAGAACCATTATTAAATTATTAATGTGAATGGAAGGTGCATGATACTATTTGGAACATCTCGATTGGAACTCAATTTCAAACTTGGGCACCTCAGATCTCCCAATATTAAAATCAAATTGAATTTTATTATTCAACCTGCTATTCGGGCTATTGGGCGGAGTAGAATTTAATGACACGTCTGGCGGAAAAAATTGTAATTGAAGCAACGAGTAAAATAATTCATATTGCATTGTTTTTATTCTATTTTTTGTCTTCATTGCAGATCAAGTTTGATTTTTTGTGTACTTACCTTTTTTAAAGTTTTATACTTTGAATTATGTCGCTGCATAATCGAAACTGTTCTGTATTTGGTTGCACTAGCCGTAATAGCCCGGGAGCCAGTGATAGTTTTTGGTGACCAATTTTAACCCTGGCCATAATTTGTATATAGCTTAATTTGTATTTGTCTTATAGCATAGTGACCGTCAGCTGGCGCACCATCAGTGGTGGGTTTGCCAACGGGAGCAACGAAAACACGTAGAAAAAATATTGAGTTTCAGTCATTTTAACCCTGCTGAAATTTACAGAAATGGTAGTTTATATAATTATTCGAATAAAAAAAATCGTCCGCTGGCTGTACGTTGGTGGAAAACCCGTCCGCTGGACATGAAAACTTGTTTTCCACCAACGTACAGCCAGCGGACCATTTTTTTGTTCGAATAATTATTAAAACTACCATCTTTGTAAATTTTAGAAGGGTTAAAATGACCGAAACTCAAATTTTTTTTTACAAGTTTCCATGTCCAGTGGACGGGTTTTCCACCAACGTACAACCAGCGGACGATTTTTTTTATTCGAATAATTATATAAACTACCATCTCTGTAAATTTCAGCAGGGTTAAAATGACGGAAACTCAAAATTTTTTTTACAAGTTTTCATGTCCAGTGGACGGGTTTTCCACCAACGTACAACCAGCGGACGATTTTTTTTATTCGAATAATTATATAAACTACCATCTCTGTAAATTTCAGCAGGGTTAAAATGACTGAAACTCAAAATTTTTTTTACAAGTTTTCATGTCCAGCGGACGGGTTTTCCACCAACGTACTGCCAGCGGACGATTTTTTTTATTTGAGTAATTATACGAACTACCATCTCTGTAAATTTCAGCAGGGTTAAAATGACTGAAACTCAAATTTTTGTCAGAAGTTCCCATGTCCAGCGGACGTTTTCATGTCAAGCGGACGGGGTTTTCACCAACGTACAGCCAGCGGACGATTTTTTTTATTCGAATAATTATACAAACTACCATCACTGTAAATTCCAGCAGGGTTAAAATGACTGAAACTCAAAATTTTTTTTACAAGTTTCCATGTCCAGCGGACGGGTTTTCCACCAGCGTACAGCCAGCGGACGATTTTTTTTATTCGAATAATTATACAAACTACCATCTCTGTAAATTTCAGCAGGGTTGAAATGACTGAAACTCGATATTTTTTTTTACATATTTTCGTTGCTCCCGTTGGCGAACCCACCACTGTTGAGCCAGCTGACGGTCACTTTGGCTAAGAAAACAACCAAATTAAGCTATATACAAATTATGGCCAGGGTTAAAATGACTGACTAAAAAATGTCACTGGCTCCCGGGCTATAAAGGGAAAAATCCCGAAACGAATATCCCAAGTCTACACAGTACGCACCGGCAAATAGTTCCGAATTAATTTCGGAATTTTTGAATCGATCGGCAATTTTGGGGCGAAATATCGAAAGCATATCGCCTATTTTTCCATTCTTCGTCGTCCAGAAGGAGTTTTCCGCCGATATATAGTTAATTGAGCGCTTGTTGTACTTTTCACAAACACCAACCATACTCCAGAAATAAAAATATTAGTAGCCGAAATTTAGTTTAATAACATAAAGCACTAAAGCACAATCAAAGAAAACCTAAAACAGCAAAATAAAACCACTTAAATATCGAAGGGCTTCTGATTTGTTTTACTCGTTGCTAAGCGATGACATTGACATTTCAGAGCGCCACCTATCGAATTCTACTTTTCCCAATTGTGACTAAATTTCGCACCAAATTTACATTGTTGGACATTCAACCAGCAACTTGCTTACGTACAGTGCGAACTGAAGAAAATATCGCAGCTGTATCGGCCAGTGTTAGTGATGACCATCAATTATCGATTCGACGCTGTTCGCAGCCATTGTACCTTTCTTACTCAATAACGTGGAAAATTTTGCTGGTGCAAGAATTGAAGCTGTGGATGGTGAGCGCTACCGTGAGATGATATCCAACTTTTTTTGAGATTGACACATTGAACATTTTTCAAGACCGGCTTTTATAATAACAACACTAATACGCCAATTCGAAGCCGCCATCTTGAATTCCTCCATTTTGAAGAATCGTAATTTCCGACCCAGAAAACCCCAAATACCAATTTTGAATAGAATCGGATCCTAATCACAAAACTCGTCCGCCATATTGTAGCCGTCATCTTGAATTTTCCAATTTTGACAGAAGAATCATCATTGTCGAACCCAAAAACCCCCAGATACTTTGAATGGAATCGGAAATCGGATCATTATTACCAAACTCATCCGCCATTTTGTTTTTTTTCTATAACAATGGACCGAACATAGATGCATAGAATACCTGGTGTTGGCACTGATTAGATTTTGTTCGAGACTTTCTTGTCGATCGAAAATCTGAGTTCTTGAACTACTTTTCATCTCTGCCGAAAGGGGGGGGGGCATAACCAATAACCAGTCAAATTCAGTGGTATGCTCGTCTATTTCAGGGTAGGCTATGTTAGGAATTCTCATTCTTACTTATTTTTATTGATCAAGCACTATGCAAAACAAGCAATAATAATTAGGTAGAATAGAATGATATATCAAAAGTCTGTTCTTTATTTGCGGCGAATGTGACAAATAAACATAGCAGATAATGAATTATGACTAAATGAAAAATTCCTAGTTTAAAACTGACATATTCTCACTATTGATATAGCCTACTTGAAATAGTATATTCTAAAACTAGTTGCAGAATGGGCTCCTATTCCAATACGAATGCGAAATTCGAAAACGAGCGACGAAGGAGCGAGTTTTCGAACGCATGAGTGTTGGAATTGCATTCTGCAACGAGTATTAGACGATATTTTCTCTATTTCAGTCAAATTTCGTGAAATACTGTTGAAATTCTATGAAAAATTCAGATTATACATCCTAGTGACTTTTGTATTGTACCTTAGCAGTTGGTGTTACGAAATTGACATTTCCAAATTGACGTGTGTTGAAAATTGATAGGATCGGAAGCCAGTGCTGCCAACCACGAAACGAAAAATATAACGGAAAACAATGCTGTAATGAGTTCATTACAGCACTGTTTTTAGTACTGTAATGAACTCATTACGATACTGAAAAAGAGAAATTATCTTAAAAAACTTGAGGTTTAGACAAAGAAACCTGGCTTTAGTCGTGAAATTTGAATTTTATTCAATAACGGCAAAACTATAGTGATTTTAAATACATGAAATGTTTTGAACACTCTAAAACTAGTTTTTGACGAGCCATCGATCAGAATTACAAAATAATATGGTATTTGAAAAAAAAATGAGATTTCCTAGTTTTATTGAGGCTCAATTCGAAGCCCTGTTTTGACACCCTGTATAATATTTCCTTATAATTTATATAAGAAGAAGTATCAGCGTACTTTCTCTTGTTCCACTGTGGCAAAAAAAAATTCTGACAATGAGGGATTTTGGAGATATTAGATAACTCTAATTTGTGACACTCTTTCTGTCAACAAATTTGACAATCAGGCTATAACTCAACAATCGCTTGAAGTGCAGAATCAAACGAAGAATTCAAATATGTATGAATATATAGGATGTTGCATTTGCCATAACGAAGTTCACATTCGTTTTCGGTAGAACCGGAAGTAGATTCCGCTTGAAAATATTTCACAATTCAAGACTCTAAAACAAAAATACAGAATCTTGAATTCGTATCAAAATTCCTTCCTCGAATATTTCTAATGAAACACTTAAAAAAATGACCCAGTATATACATGTATATCCATATATGAATGTCAAGAAAAAATAAATTTTTTTGTCTTTGGGGCGGCACGCGGGTGGCCAACACCTTAGGATCGGCCCTGAGTTGACTGTATATTTTATTTAAACTCAATGAGTTGTCACAGCTATTTCGATATAGGAATAGCTATTTCGATATAGGAATCAAATGACAGTTATCCTATTTCCACTCAGTAGCTTCTTCAGATTTTACACTTTTTAATAACTTCAATTCAAAAATTTCAAATCTGAAAAAGCTAGATACTATATAGCGAAACAATTGATTTTTGAATCATTAAAATTGAAAATAGACTAACTTATCATCTAATTTTAAATCCAGTTGTAATAATTTTGCGATTGAATTATTGTCTAAAAATAGTCTAAAGGTAACATCCCCCGTGTTCAAGCAGGGCCGGATTAACCCCAGGGCAAAAAGGGCAATTGGCCAGGGCGAATTCAGAATTGGGGGCGAATTCATCGAGTTACTAATTACATACGGAAATCGCTGAAATCGAGAAGGCGAAAAAATATATTGTGCCCCGGGCGCCAAGTGGTCTTAATCCGGCCCTGTGTTCAAGTTAGGTATTTCATTTACCTGTTTCTTCCATCTTCCATCCTTTCCTATATTTCACTGATCTCAATAATCGCGAAGAACTTCTCATTATACTTTCACCCAACCGGAAATTTCTAGACTAATATTTCGGGACTTTTCATTGCTTTCGGTTAAAAGAGGAAATGAATTTCTCGATGAATTGGTAGCTTGTACGGCTTACTGTAAAATATATGCTGAATGAAAAGGAACTGAAGCCAAATCGAATGAAACAGTCAGCTTATTTTTGTACCGACATTTGACGGTTATGAATAAATTAAAAGCCCTGAGTATCAAGAAATGTTTTGTAAGACCTGAAAATCTATACGCGAATCTCGAAATTAATCGAATCATTGCTGGAAAGAGAATAATTGAAAATAGTAGGAATGAAAAATGGCAAGGGTAGAATGTTTTGCTGAAAGATATTCATAATTTAGTGGCTTGGGAAAAGTTTCAGGCGAGAGTGAGAAATTCACATAAACATAATGAATTAAATATGTCCGACTTCAAACGAATGAGGTGGATTCATTATAATAATAATTCTTTGTCATCTCCAGCAGTAAGCTTAGACATATGGTAAACAAACTGTTTCAACAGATTAGTGACTAGTTGATGCGATTGAGCCGAGCATTGCGCGAAAAACGGCCACAATACGAGTAGTATCACGATAAAGTGATTTTACAGCATGACAACCGACTTCCTCACGTTGCTGAACCCTCGGAAACCTATATCTGAGATATTTCGCCGTCAGATTATTATTTGTTCCGGTCGATGGCACATAATCTGGCTCATCAGAAGTTCCACTTATATGGACACATCAGAAAATAGCATGATTCGTGGATGGCCTAAAAAGATGAAATCTTTCACCGTAAAAGTATTCGAGCTCTACCAGAATGATGGGAAAAAATGTAGCTAAATGAGCAATACAATGATACAATGATTCATTTGTGATAATTTTTTCACAATAAAATCGCATTTTCATCAAGTTGCGCACTGACTTAACATAATTTTTCTTTGAAATGTCAACTAGAAATAAGTATAGTCCATCCAAGAATGATTGACATCTCGAGGGGCTTTGGAATATCGAAATTATGTTGGTAATGCCCATTCAGTAATATTTTGAGTTGCAGAATTCAGGTTGGTGTTGGAAATAACACTGACATTTTGTTCTGTCATTAATGTTTCGAACAAAAAATGGAGCAAGTGAAATAAATATCTTTGAAATGAGGCTCTTGAAGAGTGAACACCTAAAAAATGGAAAGCCTGCACAGAGCAAGAAGAAAAAGAGATGAGAGAAGATTAGTCAAAATATAAGGAATGTTATGATATTGCTGACAAAACCTTTCATTATGAACATGGCGAGTTCTGCCCAGATGAGGAAAAAATAACATGTTGTTATTGTTGAAACAGAATAATCGAAATATTTACATTTTTATATTTCATATTTTACACCTCCATTGTCCACTAATATTGAAAGTTACAATGTCATGACAAAACTCTTGATATAATATTAAATAGATCCATTGGTCAAGTTTTGTTTCTGTCTTGATATCTATTACAAATTTCCCAATCCATTCACTTTGCAGTAACAGGTTTCAAATTATCAAGTAGATTTTTTCGGTTTAGCGAATATTCATAATGAACATTGAAACGGACCGTGCTATTTAATCACCAATCATTTTCGTTGTCAAACCAGAATTTCCAGGCTGTATGCTCCTACAATTGATCGTAAGATCGAAAATGTATCAATACAAGATGAAAATAGTATACTGCTGGTACCTAATCGTATGTGAAAATTGGGAACATTTTCATGTTCAAAGTTCCTTACTTTAAAAAAATATCGTTCAATTTTTAGGTTATTTCTATATCTATGATGAAAGGGAGGAGAAGTATCACTCTTCATGGCGAGCTTCAGTTTGCCCGCCGAACGTAGTGAGGCGGGTAATTGAAAGCGAGCGATGAAAAGTCTTTTATCCTTTGAATAATAGTATATTATTTTATAAGGAGGAGAAGTGTCACTTTTCATGGCGAGCTTTAGTTTGCCCGCCGAACGTAGTGAGGCGGGTAATTGAAAGCGAGCCATGAAAAGTCACTTCTCGTTCGAATGAAATATGTTATTTTATTTTCAAACATCTTGAAATTCCTGGAAATCTGAATAATATTGACATTTACGATCGTTATAATTGAGTAAAAAATGTAACATTTGTATAGTTACGGTTGTCTTGCAAAATTAGTCCTTTGCATAACAACACTTTTCCTGCCGCCGCCCGGAGGGAAAAGTAAGCCATAGCAACTATTTCTCCGTCTAGGCGGAGAAATAAAACTTCTCTGTGATCCTGTCAGTCTAGAACTGACGTTGTTATCGAACGTTTGGAAATAAAATATTTTATTTCCAAACATTTTTATTTCTCCGCCTAGGCGGAGAAATAGTTGCTATGGCTTACTTTTCCCTCCGGCGGCAGGAAAAGTGTTGTTATGCAAAAGACTAATTTTGCAAGACAACCGTAACTATACAAATGTCACATTTTCCACCCAATTATAACGATCGTGAATGTCAATCCAAAAGGGGATATTCAGATTTCCAGGAGTTTCAAGATGTTTGAAAATAAAATAACATATTTCATTCGAAGGAGAAGTCACTTTTCATGGCTCGCTTTCAATTACCCGCCTCACTACGTTCGGCGGGCAAACTAAAGCTGGCCATGAAAAGTCATACTTCTCCTCCTTATGAAATAATATATGTACAAGGTGCGGCACGGAGGGCGGACGTTTTTCAGATGGGCATAACTTTCCCCCACTGAGGACGAGAGAAGTGGGGAAGGTGCCGTTAGACTCGTGTGTTCCTAGCATTTATTTTTTTATTTACCAGTTGTCGTCATGGAGCCTTGGACGGTGGAGCATCGTGTTTTCGCCTATGATAGTTTCGTCCGAAATAATGAGTCAGTCACGGTCGTGCAGCGTGAGTTTCGTCGCCATTTCCACATTCATCGGAATAGAGCTATTCCCTCTCGAAACACCATCCTTCGTTGGGTTGAATCACTTCGCAGACGTGGTGAACTGATCAACAGAAGACCAAGAGGACCTGTGCGAACAGTTCGAACGCCTGAAAATGTTGAACGCGTTCGACAAGCCATTGAGCGCCTCCAGCACTGCATCACCGATTTCGGCCACCACATGCCTGATGTGATTTTCCACACTTGACTGTCTCAAATGCTATTTCCTTGAGAATCTGATTCCGTCAATAAATGTGTATTTGAGTAAAAATTAACGCTTTTATTATTTTTTTAAAACCATCCATCCTCCGTGCCGCACCCTGTACTATTATTTTATTTTGAAACATTTTGAAATTCTTGGAAAATTGAATATCCTCTTTTGGATTGACATTAACGATCGTTATAATTGAGTGAAAAATGTAACATTTGCATAGTTGTCTTGCAAAATTAGTCCTTTGCATAACAACACTTTTTCTGCGGCAAACCAGAGGAAAAAGTTAGCCATAGCAACTATTTCTCCTCCTAGGCGGAGAAATAGAACTTTTCGATGATCCTGTCAGTCAAACAAATACGCCGTTGTCGTACGTTTGGAAATAAAAAGACTGAATACCCAAATTTTCTCAAATATATCATCAATATCATTGAATATGGCGTTGGAAATGCTGATTGAGTTTAAATTTAATTTCCAGTTTCAAGCATTTCCCTATTCGAATGGAAAATAATATATGTAGTTGAATAGTTTAATTTATCCTGACGTGCAAGAAATCAGGTAGTAGCAATTTTTACAAGCTTTTATTCAGTTTCACCCGGTGTCTGTCTGTAATCAAATCTTGCAAATTAAATATGACACACTACTAATCGTCCGATTGATTTGAAATTTGGCAGGTGTACATAATTCTGGGGACAATGCATCATGAAATATGTTCTATAGAAAAAAATGGCGGCTCCAAAACGGCGGATGAGTTTTGTAATAGACCTTTCCAGAATACGTAGAACAAAGATGAAAGATGTGAACTAAACCAGAATGAGAGAGAAACAGGTATATTTCATGAGCAACTGGTGGGCAACTTTAAAAGATGCGCAAACCTTAGTGCGAGAGAGAAGAGAAAGAGAGAGAGGGAAGCAATGAAATGAGATTCTACTGTTTTTATCGTACCGTGACCCTTACTTAGTAACACAACATTGTTGAGGCATAATAAAATTTTGATTTTCGATAAACAATACAACAACATTCACATCCAAAACGTCGACTACGTAAAATAATAATATCAATTATCAAATGTCAACGATTTGAGGGGGGAAATTTTGACGACCAATACTATTCATTCTTAACCCACGAAAGACGCGCGCAACTCTCACCTGCACAGGTAATTCTGGAAAGGTCTATTATTCCATTCAAAATTGGTATCTGGGGGTTTTCTGGGTCGGAAATTACGATTCTTCAAAATTGAGGAATTCAAGATGGCGACTCCAAAATGGCGGACGAGTGTTGTATCATAAAACGCTATGTCCGAGATGACGTCGAGGTACTCTGATCAATTTTCCGACCTCTAGGCCCCTAGGAAGTCCAAAAACTGCATTTCTTTGCACGTTTCCCAGTTTTCGACCATACCGAATCATTTTTCGACCATGCATGATCGTGAAGATCCTTTTTGAACCAGACAGTATTCATTGGATTTTGAAATCTTTTTCATCTCTGTGGACCCAATAGATTCCGAGATACAGCTTTTCGAAGTTCGATGTTTTCTCAAATTTGCAAATTTCTCTTGTTGAAAATGGCCCCAGATCCATCACAAATCACTTCAATATGGTTCACTGAAGTGGAAAATATTGCAAAAAGCTCCTTAAGCTCATGATTTCTGTCGATATTATCGAAACTATATTGCCTGCACGTGTTCAATTGTGTATGAAAAAAGTCCCCATTTTCATCTTCGCTACAGTTTTCAATATCTCATAAATCGCCAACATGCTATATCTTTATGAAATATGCTCCTTGCCAAAGACCTACCTGCATGAATGGGAAATGGAAAAATTGTCGAATTCCATTTGGCGTACACCGTTTTTTGATGCGAAATTAATTTGATCATCAAGAATTCTTCCCATATCTGTATATTCGCAGGGAGAACACGAATTCTTCGCGGCATTTGGCTGCAATCAGTGGCCATTGTTTCGGCAATTTTGAATTCATTCACGTTCACACGAAATACACGGGTATAATTTCGCATGCGAAAATATGATGCGAGGTAAATTTTTGTTCTGTAGGATAACGATCCGAATATCCTGATTTTTCACTGACAAATGACGTATTACTTCTGCCATTTTGAATTTGCCAGCTAAACTGATGGTGAAATGAACTGTTTGGAACCCATTTCACCTTGACTATTCCAGCCATTCCATTTTTCGTGAGGAAGTTTCCTTAGCAACACTAGTTCCTCATCGATAAAACATTCACATCGGCAAAACCAACAAGTTGGTTTTTCGACGTTTCTCAAATTCATAGATATACTCCATTCACAATTATAAAATCACAACTCTGGCCTTGGTTTCGTTTTCAGGAGTTGGTGCACCTGATGAAAACTCTGTGCGCGTACAGAGAATTTCGTTAATGACAAAACGACGATGCCAGTTTTTCTGTTTACATCAAAGTAAAAGTATCAAAGATTTTCCACATTTTGTTAGTTCGAATCGATCGGCGATTTTGGGGCGAAATATCGATAGGAAATCGCCTATTTTTCCGTTCTTCGTCGTCCAGAAGAAGTTTCGTGCAAGTTTCATTTTTTCCCTTTTACGAGTTTTGGCGTGAGTACGAACGGCAAATTTGAATTGGACCAAATATCGATTTATAAGCATAAATAAAGCGAAAGTAAGTACTAATCGACCTTTTTACACTTGATAACGAAGGTATCTGGTCGTTTTGAAAGATTTCAAACGAAATTCCGGTCCCCCAGAAGTTTGGTTAGTTTCGGTATCGTTTTTGGTGCTCAAAATTCATTTGGAATGTGTAAATGGACAAAAAAGGCTTCCTTATACGATTTTCTAACGAAAGCGACCGGAAAATAGATATGGTTCAGGTAGGATTTTCGAGGAATTATGAGGAAAGAACTTGCAGAATGAAATTGCACGATTTTCGTGAGTAAACGGGTTCTGGTGTTCTGGATGGCCATCATCGGTCTCTAAATGATTATAGCTGATCGTTTTCACGTTTTAGAAAAAAAACACGTCGAAAAAGCTGAAAAAAAGAATAAATATGACTATATTGCATTCAACGGATAGGCGCTTCAATAATGCAAAAAATGATGGAAATACTTAGAAGACTTTCAGAATGTGTAAAATCTCAGAGAACTGAAATTCCAGGAGAATTAAAAAAAAACGAGCTTTCAGGTGGAAAATTGAGGGCTTGAACTTGGGAAAATGAAAGGCACTTTTTGAATGGAGAATCGGTGCCGTCGGCCAGAGTATGACGTCCCTTTAAGTTCGTTCGTAAACCCTTTTACCCCTTTTATACACTCATATGATCTGCATTCTGTATAGGTACTTATTATTTGAGAAAAAGAGATCGAATGGTCTGTGAAAAAATGTTGTCTTACTCATATACTTCTTGATGCCCTCATTTGGGGCCCCCTGTGCCTTTTTTCTTGAGATCGAAAGAAATTTTTTTGGAGAAGGTAGGTATCTGTATTTTGAGCCGGAAGTTGTCTGAAACTATACTAGTTTCAACTCAGTGAGAAAGAATTCGGGTTCATATTTGATTCTGTCTGTCCGTCTGGCGGTAAACACGATAACTCTCAGAAGGATGAACCTAGAGAATTGAAATTTTCACCGAGTATAATAGTAATAATAATTTTCCTTCTGATGGGCTTCATCACCTTATTCTATTACGAGCCGCCACTGGTTCCGGATCTGGATAATGTTGCAAATTGGAATTTATCGTTTCTATGGTAAAATGAGATTTCTATAATTTGAAAACTTTTAGAATTATTGTTAAATTCTCAATTGGAATGCTTACAATGTATGGCCTACTATTGTGTTTGTGCACTCTGACAATTCTATCACTTACATTTCAGTTTTCTCATACCGATATGCCTCACACTTGTGGAGCAGTTTAGTAAGGATATATCGGCAAACCGAAAATCCTTTTTTCCGTCGACCATAGAATAAAAGCTCATTTTAACGCACTCAAAATCATCCATTAATGACCTATTTTAATGCATGATTTCTTATTAATGCATGATTATCATGGCAACCGAACATAAAATATTCAGTCAGAGCACTATCGAGCTTGGTTCGAAATCAACTTCTGTCACAGACTCACAGAAGGGTATGTTGACAACTCCATTCAAAATAAAATAGACTGCAGATGAAATTTCAGGTGATACAAGTTGCAAAGTAGATAATACTTCAACCTCCATCTTCTTCATACGTTCCTTATGGGATATCATAGGTAATGATATAAATGCAAACTAAATGTGAACTATTCAGAATGTCACAACATGTCCAATATTCCCTCTATGAATTTTTCGAATTGTTCCATAGGTAGCATAAATATCAATATATCGAAATGAACATAGAAATTTACATTATGTCAAATTTGTCGATTAAGCAAAATAAAAATTCATTTCTATCGAGAATTCATATTCAATTCGAGATGAGGTCGACGGAAAAATCTTGTAATCAACTCGTTTATTAATTCAGCGATTAATGGTCTCAAACATTAACGCGCTCGCTCCGCTCACGCGTTAAAATATTTCGACCATTAATCGCTGTCATTAATAAACTAGTTGATTAAATAACTATTCCATTATATCCCCCTCGTGAAACTTGAAAAATGATATTCCTGATAGATTGAAAGCAACAACTTCTGAAAAATGAGAAGAAAGTATGTCATATTATTCATCCATGAGGTTCAAGAAAAGTAATAAAAGTCTGTATTCCAAGGACATTTTAGGCAAGAAAATCCATCAATATTTCGCGGTTTCTGAGGAGAAGCTGAGTTCTTCTTTTGTGCAGCTGTGACACACAAGCTTTATTTCTTTTTTCCTCAATATTCAGGTGGTATGCGGTGTTGTTTACATGTAGAATTTCTCATGCTATAAGATATGATGTTTTTGCTTGAGGTAACTTTGGAATATTATCCTAATTGAAAAATATCTCATGGGATGAGGCGTATCTATCTATTATAATTTAATATTGAGAATACAACTGAAGCAGAATATTGCGGATACTGTTCCAAAGAATTCAATTTTCCTCTCGCAGATATATTCCAATTTTTTTCAACGGATCGGCTGATTTTTACTTAGTCTTCTGCTGTTTTCGTTGTGATAAAAAATCCTACTCATTGTTTGCAAAAAATTCAGATATACAGGGTGCTTCCGGAGGAGATTTTAGGAGAAGTTTACACTAGTGAAGGCAGTTTCGAAACAACGATTGTCCGATTCGACCGATTTTTTTTCATTCATAACTTTAGTATGGATTGATCAATATTGATGAAATCTTCGTTGTAGAACAATATGTTGAAGTGAATTTCAATAATTTCAATGCCTTGTTGAAGCGTGTATCGTTCCATTGTTACGCGTAGCTTCTACTTGTCAAACGTCAAAAATGACAGCTTCGAAAGTGACATCTACTGAAATAGCGGACTAATCAAAATAACACCTCCTATTGGAAAACCCTTTATTTTCTTTAATATACTTCTGCTCAAGTATGGTTTGGAAAATACTTCTAGATGAAAGGAGTGATTTCACTTACTTGAAAACTATAAATTTAAGATGGTATGCGCTAAAATAGTACCTACATTGATTACCGGATAGGAAAAGCCTTACATTCCTGGACGATTGTGAAGATTGCTAAGTCGAGGCGTAAGCAGAGTCCAGGAATGTGGCTTTTCCTATGAGGTAAACATACTATTTTTCCGAAAATCGTTTGAAATTCGACAGATTTTAATCAATTATGAAAAAAATCGCGAATGATTCCATTCATAAATAAATGGAGCTTTGAAAATCGGAATGGAATTGGTTGCGTTACTATGGACACGTATTAATGCTGAATTGTCAAACGAATATTAATTTAATTGCTGGTCTTTTCGAAGACAAAACAGTCTAAAATGATAAGTGATGATGAATTTTCCATTTCTGGGACTCCTAAAGATCTGGTTGTGGCAGTGACTACTGCTTCATTAGAATTATTGCCGAAGAAATCTAGAGAAGTACGAATATTCTTATGTAGAACACTGACAACTGTATAAGGAAGTATCATTTCCTTACAGTAAGGAAATGAATATTTCCTAACAGTTGGGAAATCTCGACTTTTTCTATGACAAATTTAGTTAGGAATTTCAAAATTTCCGCGATTTGCGGAAAGGAACATATGGCGAGCAATTGGAAAAATGAAGTTTTGCCTCTTTTACAAGCTTACATTGTTTGCAATGGAATTATACCAGCGGATTTCTATGAAAAAGGCTCAATTCTAGTAGATACCGCTTCAAACGAACACCTTGTAGGTAAGAATGAAATTGTTCAGGCCGACGATGATCTTTTTGACTATACCCGAAATAGTCTAAAGATGATTTGTGCAAGAGCAACAACATTCTTTCGTTACTATCGTAAGTAATGAGATATTCAACTTTAACGCACTAATAGACACCCTATGGAAAAGAAGTCATAAGAGCAAAATAATTTTACCCTATAGGCACGGACAACAAAAATCAAGATGTTCGACAAGAAAACTTCATAGATATCCAGAAATCCACCTAATGACCGATACGGTTCGGAAAATTTTGGTTTTCCTCTTCATTCCCCGCTTTCATGTGATGAAAAATGTTTCGATAGATGGAAGTTAACAACCTGGGCGAAAATGGTTTCGTGCAAGTGAAATGAATGCATGTTTTATGTCGGAGGCACATATCTGAGGCAAAAAACATTTTAATATTCCGAATACTCCAGAAGTTCTCGCGATAACTGGCATCAACAGAGATGCACATTTGTAAAAAACTGTCAATATGTCTACCTCGCACAGGGTACGCACTGAGTCCTTGTATAGTTTATCTATGGCCTTGTGGGTAGATATGTATGTAAATATGGAGTTGTTGCATTCGAATATTGGATGTCATTTCCACGCATTTTACGAGATGCTCAATTTGGAGAGAGCTGAATGCCTGGAAGAGGGGGATATGACGCTATGACAAGCATATTTGGTTTTGGCTCTCGACTGGGAATGAATTTTCCAGGAATTAATTACTTCATGTTGCGAGAACAGGACTTCGAAACGTTTCATCGCATTTGCTGAAAAGTTTTGAGCAACTTTGTGAAGATCCAGGCAGGCACCAGTAATATAAAGTTCCAATCCTTGAGCGAACATTTGACAACGTAGGTTATACCTAGGAGCATAGATAACTGGAGTGAAGACTCTGCCCCATTATTGAACTGCCAAAGACTGGACTTGTTAGTTCGCCGCACGGTCACGAGGTGGCGCCAACGTCGTTATAGCTCTAACCAGGCTATAACGATAGTATGCATCTAAAATAAGAGCTATTTATGTAACAAGTACATAAATTAGGTGTTTATGGACGAGTCCAAAAGTTTATAATTTGGGCAAGTCCATAAGTCTTATTATGTACGAATTGCATACAAAGTTTTATGTTGGACTGCAATGCAGAAATTTTATTTTCAGTAAAGACAAATAATATGTTCGTCGCTTTATTACGGAGGAACATTTAGTGTGATTTTGCTTTTCTTAGCTTAGTAACCAACAGCGACCTTAAAAACCTCAGTGAACAAAGTTGTTTACTTTGTTAACTTAGTGACATACACAGTAGCGGATTAACCGGTACGCTTAGTACGCTGCAGCGTAGGGCCCCGAGGTCCACAGGGGCCCCAAGCGATCGAATTAATTTTTTTTTCTAGAATGAAAATTCAGTCTGTAAGTGTGAAAAAAAATTGTCAGACTGTACTATATTTTATAAGAAGCTCAGAGGCAACTTGTGAATTATGAATTATTATATTCACATGAACCGCAATTGAATAACAAAAGCCTCAGAGCAAAACTCAGATTTTGGAAAACACACACCATCCGAGATTCAGCGTACCTACTGTCCCTAATTGTCTTGTCTGCCTGCAATAAATTCCGTCAAGGGTGGCGGCCGAATTCCAATGTTTACAATTACATCATAATTCAATAAATTTGTCGACATTTCCTCTAAAATCTAGGAATGTGCTACAGAACGACCGACAAGATGTTGATTCGTTTTGGGGTGTAAAGTGAAAAATACTTGTGCAGAAGTTCTTAGGTCTGCATATTTTTTTCTCTCGCAAGATAATATTGATAGGGAGAGTTTTAAAACACTCTTGGAGTATTATGAAAAAGACCTTGAGGAGGGAATTATAAGCGAAGCATCTCAATTCAAGGAATATCTCAAACTCTTTAAACAAAAAAAAAATACTAGTTGTTTAGAGATGTTGAAAATAATAATATGATAAGGCAATGATAGAAGTACATTCCCCAATTCATATATTGCTTTTAAGTTATTTGTAACTATTACAAGTTTTGAAGCAAAGCGCTCATTTTCGAAACTGTCATCGATAAAAAATAAATTTAGAACTGTTATGACAGAAAATAGACTGCAGTTTTTAGGAATACTTTCTGTCGAAAGTGATATAACGAGCAGTCTCGATTATGATTCTGCAATAAAAGAATTTGCTGATATTAAAATAAGAAAAAAACAATTTTTCTAGTGGAATTTTATTTTGTAGGTAACTGATTTACAGCTTTACGATACTTGTATCTTTCGTGATGATTTTATTTATTCCTTAATCTCGAAGCCGCAATAAAAAATTCGCAGATATGATATTCTAGAGATATTTCGTGATATTTTTTCCTTTTTTAAGATTCTTATTCATCTTTTATATTTTGTTTTGATATACATACCTTGTATTTTATTAATAAACTTTATGTATTGTTTTTAAAGAAGTGAGTTTTAACTAAAAAATCCTCTTGAAAAAAATTGGAAATGTTTCAGAGGGGGCCCTAAAAGTTTTGAAGCGTAGGGCCCCTGAAATCGTAAGTCCGCCACTGGACATACATCATAATAATCTAAAAAATGGAAATTGGAAGTGCCAAAGAATCTCTCTCACCGACTAAAAGTGCTTATGAAAATTTGTATGCGGCCTATAACAAGTGGTGTGAAACAAAGAAAATTGCAAAATCGAAAGAAGACTGTTACAGTTGAGCCCAATAAAGTGGTGTCCAATAAAGTAGTCAATTATGGACACTAAATGCATTCATAAATCAAGTGTTTATGAGGCAGTCGAACATGAAATTATTTTTGGAACGAAACAATGAAATTATCTCTAATGATTATTAGTTGTTATTACTAGGTAGCATAAGTAACTATATCAAAATAATAGCAGACTTTGATAATATGTGTATTTCTCACTGCGAAATACACATAACACAACATTCGTGCATAATATTCCGAAGGACAATTCACTTGTTTCAAAATTCATTCATTCCATTAAATTGATCAAAAATTTTATTCAACATTGATCATTCACAAAAAATAAATATAAAAATTAATTACAAAACTTATTTCAGACAGAAAAAAGCTGATTCAACTATATAGGTATCATTTGTCATGCTGACAAGGTAGATCTTGAAAAAGATATCCTGTCCGTTAGGAGCTTTTTCGATTTAGAGAAGGGTGATAACGAATGATTTACAATTTACATCAACCTTTTGATGGATGTGAGAGGAAAGTTTCCCGAAACCCATTTCTGATTTTATATAGTAAAGCCGGGAAATCGATAACAGCTTGCCCCGTCAAATAAATTCCTCCGGTTTCAGAATTGAAATGGATCCTATACAGGTTCACCCTCGGTCAATGGTAGGTTGTATCTTCACGGAGAAGAGGATTATTCCGAATATATGACTTTTGTAATTAAATATTTTCAGCACTGTTGCCGTTCATATGGAAAAGTAGCAACAACTTTGATATTTCGAATGAAATACCATTTAGGGATACAGTGCGTGTCAAAATTATGAAACAAATTCATTTTCTCAGAAGAAAATATTTGGCAACAAAATCCTGTTTTTGTTCCATAATTACGATTACAAATTCAATTTTTGATTAATTCTCAATTAATTGATTGGATGATCTACTCCGATAGTTGTTATTTCATTCAAGAATTAGAAAATTTCAAATTTTACTGATTCGATTTCATTTGGAGATCGAATTATTTGCTGTTTCCAAAACTATTATGTTTTTGGAGTTGACGATTGAAAACTCAATTCATCTCGAGTAAAATCTATGTATATCTACTTATTACCACTTTTGTGGTTTTTACTAAATCACAAGTGTTGGGTAGAATTTCAGTTAACCAACTGGACTGTGGTTCAATTATTTAAGTTTAATTTTCGAAATATAATTTTCTGAGTGATAAAAAGATAGAGCTAGTGGACTGTATACATGTATATATGAAATTAATTGGAACCCAATACAAATGAAAGGATAAATGCACTCAAAAATAACAGTGGAATATAGTTACCTATATATCAGCAAACAGGATCCTGTCGATGACTCCTATTTCAATATAAGATTGCTCGAGCTCGACAAACGAATATGGAATGAAGCTGACGTGAAAATCCGTTGCTAAAAATGTCAAATTGTGCACACTTATCCTTGTGGTATTATAAAATAACCACGCCACTGGTAACAGTTTTTTGTTCGAAGTAGTTCACACAAGTGAAAGTTTTAAAAGAATGTAATTCGATTGAATCGAAATCACTACAAACAGCGAATCACAGGAAAACTAAAATTTTCCGAATTCACGAAAAGGAAGCAGAAAATTTAGGAATTATTCACGATTAAGGGCCGGTATTATAAACGTCGAATCGAGGATTCAACCGTGCGCCAACTACCAGATAGTAAGGCATTTGGTTGTTGGCGCACGGTTGAATCCTCGGTTCAACTTTTATAATACCGGCCCTAAGTCAATCAGTGAACTGAATCAATTATATGGAAACCAAAGATTATAGAGTGCAAAGATAGGAAACGCCCTCATATCTCTCGTACTAAAAACCGACTACGTTTTATGAATATATATATCGGGACTTTTTACTCACGAGATGGCGCTTTCATTACAGATTACAGTGACTGTAGTTTTTTTCATTACAGATTACTGTTACTGGAAAGAGCGCGAAATTTGAATACCACCATAAGTAATAATTTTGATTTCCACCTATCGAGCCCAGACAATAATATACAGGGTGACACAACAAAAGCAGGGCTTCTGTTCTGCTCAGGATTATATATATATATATATCAATTGTTTATATATTTTTGATCTACATATTAATTCAATTGATACTAATTAAACACACCAAATAGATTTGCTTACATATTTTTATTTCAAAATATACACACAATTTTAAATTGGAATACATGTCAAAAATATCTTTACATCTGCAGCGTCACTTGATAAAATCTTGAAGGAAGATTGACGACAGGGTTGAGTTTCCCGGATGGAGAGAAATGCTCACTGCACATAGTATAAGTTCTGCTGAGATCTAAATCCTCTCGCCCAGAAAACTCTATCCATTTCAGAGCACTAAAAATTAATGCAATGAATAACAGAGTTACCCCTTTCGAGTTTCAATACTTACATTTCCATTTTCTTCGGTAATTTAAAGAAGGATAATTTCGGATTATTCCTTTTATTATTAGTACACTGCTTTGCCATGCAGCATGCTCCGGATGGCATCTTGTCTTCAAATATTTAACAACCGAAACACAGGAACGAATACTAATAAGCACGAATCAAACTAAATTATAACGAAAACACAAATATTAAACGAAAACTCAAACACTACACGATATATAACTCAAATACAATACGAAAACTCAATTAAACTTAAACTTAACGAATACAACTATTAATTATTCTTTGTAGATCTAATCTAAACGAACTCAACTGGAGAATAATCTAAATTTGATTTGAATTTGTCTGTTTGAATTGTACCATATGTGGTAACCATGGTAACATAATGTCACTTAGCCACCTATTATCTATCTCAGGACTTTCTTCTCACCAGACGGCGCTCACGTCAATGTTGTCGCTTCGTTTCCAATCTTCCTTCTCTATAATCTTTGATGGAAACGAAACAAATATGCGACATATGCTGCGCTTCACAGCTGACAAGTTCCTCTTGTACACAAAGGATAATCCATATGGGAATTCCCTAGTTTGGAAAAATTTATTTAATAATTCGAATTTTGAAAATTCAGAATAATTATTTGAAGCGTTCACTTGGCGTGAACAACAAGGATAAGTCTGCACCTTTTACTTTATTAGCAGCGTAACTACAAGGATCCTCTGGTATACTCCTTGCACTTTTATAAAGTACCCCAGTTTGTCAAGATTTAAAAAGTTAAATAACACGAGCTGCTTTATGAAATGGTATATTTTCTAACTCAAACATCAAAATACATTATTTCCATTGCTTGTATCGCTTAAACGAATAATTGACGGCTAAATAAGTTCATGAAATATTTAATTAATTAAAGTGAGTTGAATGTTGCAAGCAAACCTCACAGCCCACTTAAGCTGTCATCAACTAATCTTGCACTCCCCATATTCAAAATGGAGATTATCTAAATACCTTTTATCCCTCCATTATAAGTAATTGTGAGCAAAATACACGGAACATATTTGATCAAATTGCAAATAGCGAGAACAGAAAATCAAAGTTAGTGTGAAATGAAAACAAAATTTCCTGGAATAACTTTCAGGCCCAAACCTCAGACCTCCTTTGTCTAAGGCCCAAACTTTTCAGAACCGCAGGAGCAATAAGAGCGAATCATGCCGACTTTGAGAACCTGATGGCTGTAGTAATATTAAACCTATATTGAAACACAAGGGAGGCATTCAACTAATGATTCCCGCCCTTTTTTTATTAACTTTCGAACTTTTCACGTTACAAGAAAATGAGAACTCGAATGATCCTATTGAAAAAAGGTTGACGTGCCTTAGACAGATGAATTCCTTTAATCATCTATTCCATCAAAGCCTGGATTTGTTTCGCGAACCAATTTGATGTTCACGGTGAATTTTTATTGAAATTAGACTCCTGTTCATTGAGTAATTTGAAAGGAATCATCTCTTTGTGCAGTTTTTCTGGTTAAACCGGAATGCCACATTCACAAAAAAGCGAGGTTTTTCCAATATGTATATTGGTTAGGGATTATAATGTTGGTTTTATTCGTTCGTATTGTACTTTACGCTACAGAGGCAACAGAGGTATTTTTCGAGGATTTCTCCCATCTTCTAATGGCAGCTCAATGAACAGGTGATTCCTATTTCTATTTATTACAAGCTTACAATTTCATCATGATCGAATTTTGGGGCAGTGTCAGAATACTTTTTTAGTTCACCTGTTGTAGTTACGTTCCTCATCGATATACATATCTTAAAGGGTTTTCCAATAAAAGGTGTTATTTTGAATAGCCCGTCATTTTTTGACATTCGACAAGTAGAAACTACGCCATTAATAATAATGGAACGATACACGCTTCATCAACGCATTGAGATTATCAAAATTCACTATAGAAAATAAAAATAGTGAAACGTAAAACTCGAACCGCTGCATTTTCTTTAAACCTTCACATTTCACAAACAAATCAAGATATCGGGAAAAATAAAAAAACAAAATGTTGGAAACAAATCAGTCTTCTTGATTAAGTTAATTGTGTGCAGATCTACCAGCAGAATTAACCTACGGGGTGCGTTAAAGGTAGAGAAAAAAACTGCTTCCTCTTCTACCCTGTATATCCAGCGAATACTGAATAACTTTTAGATGTCCGAATAATAACCTTAAAACTACAGTATTCTATCTGAAAGTTGCTAAAAAATTCAAATGAATCAGCCTATCCATTTGAAAGTTATAGCATTTTTAAATAAATCATAGCACATAAATTTCTTAAAAAAAATCAATTCATCCACAGTCTAGAATTATCAATGTAATAAAATCGAGGAAAAAACTATGATGTGCCATCATCAATTAAAATCACCTGAACTTATAAAATGAGCCATAGGTAGGTATATTCAATTACATGCATATACAGAGTGTAACACCCAAATGGAATAAATTCGATAACGAATAAATGAGGGCGTGTTGGGAAAAACGCTCGGACACGTCGATTTGTAATTTTAAATGCGCATATTATATAGGGTGTTCCATGTGACCGTGGCCAATACCAACTTTCTTATTTCAAATGCAACCCCCTGTATATTATTAATTTTTTTGATTCTTCAAAGAATTCTAGACACAATTCATGCACGATGTCCTATACCTATCTTTAACTATTTCGAAAGTATTAAGTAGTGTTTTCAGATTTATTGCAAAAATCATCTTTTCGAATAAAAATTATTTTATTTCACAAATTCGGTACATTACACTTGAAACCTAATAAGTAATACTGATTATTTCTTATTTATTAGAAAAAACAAAGAAAACAATAATGTCAATGTAGGAAATGTTCAAAATGCTCGCAGCGAACGTCTTGGCAACATGCTAATCTGGTGTATAATTGAGAATAAACAAATCTGTTTTTGTTTTTTTTAATTTCTTCTCAGTAATGGTTTTTGCTTACTTTCTTCATATCAAGAGGAAAGAGGTAAACGGGAAATGAGTATTGAGTGTAATGTATCGAATTTGTGAAATAAAATAATTTTCATTTGAAATGTTAATTTTTGTAAAAAATCTGGAAACACTTAATATTTCAGAAAAAGTTGAAGATAAGTATAGGACATTGTACATGAATTATGTCCGGAATTTTCTGAAGAATCCAAAAAATAAATAATATACAGGGGGTTGCGTTCGAAATAAGAAAAATGGTATTGGCCAAGGTCGCATGGAACATCCTATATAATTTTATTTTCTTGAAAAATATACGCATTTAAAATTACAAATCGACGTGTCCGAGCGTTTTTCATAACACCCCTTCATTTATTCGTTATCGAATTCATTCTACTTGGCTGTTACACTGTATATCAAAAATTCCATGTCTTCAGGTCCTAAGTAAACTAATCGAATATAAAACTACTCTACCGCAATTTTGGGTGACCGCTTTATTACAACCGCAAACTTACTAATGAGCTTGCATAAGCATTCGAGATCTAGTGGGCTGTGAACTTTTCCTGTGTTGAAGTTTTATTTACTAATAAAGTTGCGCCCAGTAAAAGTTCCATCCCATTTATAACATTCTGGCCGAAAGAACAAGTCAATATTTTAAAGGAGTGTAAACAGGACAAAACCTACCCTGAAAGGGTTTTGAACTAATATTTCAGGCCTGACTTGTAAACGTTCAATCGTTTGACAGAACGTAATTCACATCGGTGAAATATTGATATGATAATTAAGGACATGAAACTGATAAAAGAACACTTGAATTGGACAGAAAGGATGATATCTGTATTGATTCATATTGAAGTTGCTTTCGATAGCCATCGTCAAAAAAATAAGGCAAAACAGTAAGGATCCAATCATATGGTTCTATCTCTGAAGCAAAAACTCTTGGCTTCCAGTTGAATAAGATTGAATAGAATCAGTAAAAAGAAGGTTAATAAGAATCAATGGTTGAAATTTCAGGCAGACCATTCATAGCATATGTAAAAGATACTCACCACTCAGTTCATTTAGATCTCAGAGCATACTGGTCAGTGTATTAGACATTTCACAGTTTCCTACCTCAACGGTCTAACAAACAACCACATTTTGTTAGTTCGAATCGATCGGCGATTTTGGGGCGAAATATCGATAGGAAATCGCCTATTTTTCCGTTTTTCGTCGTCCAGAAGAAGTTTCCCGTCGATATGAGAAATGCATGTGTCATTTCTTCCTTTCACGACTTTTGGCGTGAGTGCGAACGGCAAATTTGAATTGGACCAAAAATCGATTTATAAGCATAAATAAAGCGAAAGTGAGTACTAATCGACCTTTTTACACTTGATAACGAAGTTTTTTCAGGTATCTGGCCTTTTAGAAATATTTCAAACGAAATTCCGGTCCGCCAGAAGTTTGGTTAGTTTCGGTATCGTTTTTGGTGCTCAAAATTCATTTGGAATGTGTAAATGGACAAAAAAGGCTTCCTTATACGATCTTCTAACGAAAGCGACCGGAAAATATGGTTCAGGTAGGATTTTCGAGGAATTATGAGGAAAGAACTCGCAGAATGAAATTGCACGATTTTCGTGAGTAAACGGGTTCTGGATGGCCATCATCGGTCTCTAAATGATCATTGTTGATCGTTTTCACGTTTCAGAAAGAAACACGTCGAAACAACTAAAAAAAAGAAGAAATATTACTATATTGCATTCAACGGTAGGTGAATTCAGATTCCGATTAATTGAAATGTGTCACTGGACTCTGGAGCTTTCATTCCTATCAATCCTTTGCCGAAAGTAGAAATTGGCTATATTGAACCAGAATACATCGGTTCTTATCATATTCCAGGAGTTTGTGTCTTATTTTAGAAGAAGTTGAATGATAAATGTGAAGCATATATTTGACCTATTCCATTTTATTTGTACAAACCTACTGTGGTAGTAATATATGAATATTTTTTAAACTAATAAATTACTATACAGTCAGAATATTTCACTCCTTGTTCATAAGATCAAATAAATGAAATGTATATCTATAAAGCTTTCAGGAATTGACATTCTTGCTTATTAATTTATAACCAAAACTCAGTTACTATTGCATTGAAATTATTAGTTTCTCTGTAAACAAATTCGTTAATTTACTTATTATGTTTATTTTCTTTATGATGAATGAATGAAACTGTTATTTATTTGAAATAAAGAAATCTTAGAAATAGAAATGTTATGCACCCTCACAATCATATCACATGATGAAAACAAAGCGCATCGATAAATCTTTACAATCATAAATCCAAAAACTCCTTTATATGTAGAATATTGTTCACCATTTTCTGTTGTGTTCTCCAAAATGAAATATACATTCTGAGAAATACGCTAAGAATGTAGAAAGGTCAACATAGTGTTGACTTGGAACATAAACATATTTTGAAAAACGTCATAACTTCGATACAGAGTGGAATGTGTCAAATTTCCAAGGCCAGAGTTCTGATTTTATGAATGGAGTATAGGTATAACGAATGAGTTCATTTGTCTATCAAACTCCATGGATATCATTATCCCAAATAGACCAAATAAAAGTGAGAAACTTTCCAGTCGGAAAATTTAAAGAACTGCATAATATTCTCATGGATAAACAGGTGGTTGCAATAAATTTGGTGTCTTTACCCAAACTCAATATTAGCATAAGGAAATCCGACTCTTCCACAATAAAATTGCTTTTACGAAGATTCCCATGTATTTATTCGGTGAGATGTATAGTCCAATTTTCGTTGTTTGGAGCATTCCGAATGGCATTGTGAAAATCTTGTCCTCGTTGAAGTAGTTCTCGCTAAACAAGGTGTAGGGGAAATACGTACAAAGCGACATATATGGACAAAATGACATAGGCATCATAATTTGAGTTTGGAGGTATCAAATGCGGATCTGCCTACCAAATCACTTGACCCGAGTGGGTTCAATTAACCTCTGAAAACTCGCAGGCGCTTCTCTTGTTCATTCGGTCGTTATGAGTGCTAACAGAAAATAATAAGTCACGAGTTTTTGTATTGCGCCAAATTTTTGGAAGAAATGATTTCGAAATTTACCTATTTGTCATTGTATTAACGAAGCTTTTTTATGTTGAATATACTTTTCGTATCAATTCGATATATTTCTAGTTTTATAATGCTTTATGGACAAAATGACATATACAGTGAACGGTCAAAATGACATAGGTATTTCAGCTGAATTAACCGTATCTAACAGACAACACTGAGACCATTCATCCCAGGCTCCATCAGCAAACAAAGAGCCAGGACTTGTCTTAACATATTCATACAAATTATTCATCTGCGGCTTATAAAGGCAATGCATCTTAATAGATTAAGATGCAATGCATCTTAATAGATTAAGATGCATTGATGATCCTATGAGGAGGTTCCTCCAATCCCTAATGGACGATTCATATGTGGACAAGGCAAACGTGAGCCGAAGACACGATAAACTTATACTTAGTTTCAACTTCTACACCCAATCTGATTGCAATCAAATCAAAAAATGAGCCCATACCTCCTCCAAAGAAAAGAAGACACGTCCCTATAGGGCATTATTTGAAGAAGACAATGAAGAAGAAAATGTTTCTAGCAACTTTCGAGAAGATGAAGACGACTGTCCATCTGTCTAATATTATGACCTTTTTTCCCAATTCAGATCGGGAAATAACCAGTCCTCTCCAGGATTAGCACTGGCATTGGAAAAGACTGGTTACGATGCATGCATTGGTTGCATTGACGGGCTCACGCATCTTGTGCTGATGTTCCTAGAAGAACCAAGCGTTTCATTGTTGAACTTTGTCAGTAGTTTTGTAACTATAACTTATAAAAATACAGTTGCCTATTGCCGGTATGTCATTTTGTCCATAGCATTCGGACAAAATGAATTTCGTTTATCCCAATTTATCTAGGAATATTTTAGTTTTTGGTACCTACTTTTATTTCATAAAGGACAAAGGTTGATTAGATTTTGTGAAGAAAGGACCAAAGATCATAGTAGTAGAATATGACATTACTGAGATTCGCTAATAACGAGTTATGCCTCTGAAATAAAACCCTATGTCATATACAGGGTGCGGCACGGAGGATGGATGGTTTTAAAAAAATAATAAAAGCGTTAATTTTTACTCAAAAACACATTTATTGACGGAATCAGATTCTCAAGGAAATAGCATTTGAGACAGTCAAGTGTGGAAAATCACATCAGGCATGTGGTGGCCGAAATCGGTGATGCAGTGCTGGAGGCGCTGTGGGCTGTGCAGCGGTCTTTCGTGTAAGTGTTGCGGATTTTCATTAGCCCAATAACGGCAATTCTGCCGGTTAACCATGCCGTTGAGGTGAAAGTGGGCTTCGTCACTCATGAACAAAATGAGGTTCTCATTTTGATCGATCAGTGCTTCCATCTCACGTGCGAAGTTCATTCGTTGTGCATAATCTCCGGGGTGTAACTGTTGCACAATGGCCAATTTGTAGGGGTGAAAGCGAAGATCCATATGCAAAATTCGCCTCACCGAACGATCACTGAGGCGAAGTGCAGCAGCATGTTTCCGAGCAGATCGCGACGGACTGCGAAGAATGGCTTGTCGAACGCGTTCAACATTTTCAGGCGTTCGAACTGTTCGCACAGGTCCTCTTGGTCTTCTGTTGATCAATAAATAAATGCTAGGAACACACGAGTCTAACGGCACCTTCCCCACTTCTCTCGTCCTCAGTAGGGGAAAGTTATGCCCATCTGAAAAACGTCCGCCCTCCGTGCCGCACCTTGTACAAAGAAATGGAAAAGCGTCAATTACAAAGAAAAAAAAATTAAATTACATTCCAGATTTCACAATATTAGGTACGACAATAATTCAAAAATTCTAAAATCAAGTAAGGTTCAATATTTACAATCAAGTCTGTGAGATTTTTCTTGAACTTGCAAAAATTATTTATGCCTAGTATATTTTTAGGTAGACTATTATAAAATTTAATACACATATAGGTACTTGGTATTTTTCTCAGTTAGTGTCATATTATGCATCGGAAAATGAGTGGGATGAATGGATATCTGGAGTTCATTCTGCAAAATTCGTTCACATTTATTTCCCTGCGAATATATGAAGTTCTACATCGAAACTCTTCTTCAAGATGATTCGATTTGTTCACAGTCGAAGAATTCTGAGCTCTGAATGAAGGTATTCGTAGGAATAAGAAATTTTTATCGCAGACCTGAGCCAAGAAGTATTTTCAACCATTTTCTATGAAAACAACAGAAACTGAAATGTGAATAGGATATATTTATTCAGTGTAAAATCAATCTGAAACCCCATTCCTGAAAGTGGGCAATAAGGTATTATAAATTCCTAGATATACAGGGTCTTTCACGAGGAACCTCACCCATATTTATACGGGAAACTACTGAACGTATTTTCATGAAATTCAACACTTATAAGTATTTCACGATGCTGATGAAATCTAAAATATTTTCAAGGCATGAGCACCTCCGGTTTTTCCGGAAATGACGTCAACTTCCGTTTTTCAAATTAGAACACCATTTTTTTATTGCAGAAATAGATTCCTTAGAAAATTTCAAGTTATTTTGATGTAACATTTTTCAGTTTTGGTTGGAAAATTCTCTCTGAGCGGGAAAATTCGAAAAAAAAATCGAAATAGAGCTCCGCTGAAACAAGAATAACTTCGAGGTTTTTGGATGGAAAATTTTCATTTTTCGGATTTTTCAAGATGTAAGATTGATGTATCCACTTTAAAAATCGAAATCGCGATTCATGATACAGGGGATGAAAAAATCGCTTTCAAAGTTAGGGATGACAAAATCGTGAAAAATCAATTTTTTCAAATAGGAACCCCATTTTTTTATGGCTGATATTGAATCTACGTTAAAAAATAATGTTGCCCTAAAATGGATATTTTCTGAGTTAATATCCACTTTAGGGCAAGGGTGTGATGCATACACTCACATTATTTTTTTACGTAGATTCAATATCTGCCATAAAAAAATGGGGTTCTAATTTGAAAAAATTTATTTTTCACGATTTTGTCATCCCTAACTTTGAAAGCGATTTTTTCACCCCCTGTATCATGAATCGCGATTTCGTTTTTTAAAGTGGATACATCAATCTTACATCTTGAAAAATCCCAAAAATGAAAATTTTCCATCCAAAAACCTCGAAGTTATTCTTGTTTCAGCGGAGCTCTATTTTCGATTTTTTTTTTCGAATTTTCCCGCTCACAGAGAATTTTCCAACCAAAACTGAAAAATGTTACATCAAAATAACTTGAAATTTTTTAAGGAATCTATTTCTGCAATAAAAAAATGGTGTTCTAATTTGAAAAACGGAAGTTGACGTCATTTCCGGAAAAACCGGAGGTGCTCATGCCTTGAAAATATTTTAGATTTCATCAGCATCGTGAAATACTTATAAGTGCTGAATTTCATGAAAATACGTTCAGTAGTTTCCCGTATAAATATGGGTGAGGTTCCTTGTGAAAGACCCTGTATATTCTGTGAATTCTACCAATTCCGTTGATCTGTGTCACGTAGGAGAGTGGTTCAATTGGACACTTTCGAATGAAAAGTCCCATTCAGAGCTAGGTAGACAAAAACTGGTGGCGCTTTTTTGACGTCAATTTTTCTGACAAACCCAATGGTGAAATTCTTCCACCGATATATTTTATAGTTTCGGAGTTATGAGGTGTTCTCCATAAACGTGAATTTTTGAAAAGTTACTGTGACTTTTCCTGTCAAAAATTATTCGTTGTTGTAAAAACATTTCTACAGCTTCTTTAATGTACAGGGTTTATATTTTACTCAATAGCTATCTCAGTTAATATTGGTCGTACAAAAAGTTGAGATGAGAAAATTTGTAGTATTTTTTATGGGCATTCAGAATTCAGTACGAAGAACTGTTGTTTTTCAAATGGTACAGCCTGTATTCTTTTTCCTCAACGGTAGAGCTCTTTCTTCTGATCTCAAAAATATAACCTTATGGAGGTTATCTTCGGCAGTTTCCTGAAAATATATGTTTTTCGATAAGCATTGAAAAATCTACAGAATTAATGAAATCTTTGTTCCATTGCAGGTCCCAATTCATTGAGCCTCGCCTAAATCCAGTGCACTGTTGGAAACATGCTGATTATCTGGCTTATTCACGAGTAAAGTAGGTAGGTACGTACATGTCTCAGCCATAAATTACTATTGATCCTATCTCTATGCATTATGCGATGCCATACCGCATTGTACGTCAACTGAAAATGGGAAATAATGCTTTCCTATGCCAGGACTACATTTTGATGGTATGTTCGCCATTAAACTGTCTGTTAATTCATTAGCGCTGATATTAATGTTCTTCATGAAAGACATGACATAGATGTACGAGTATAGAACCCCTCTGTGTTGGTCCTGATTTTTTTATTTTCATCTTTTCCTGTTGAACGGAAATTTGAGTTATGAGTCCATTGTTGTATTGTTTGAACCTTACACCGAGAAAAAACGGTTGACACCACCGATCTTAAGGAAGAAACTCAATGTATTTTCTCTATTTCAGTATATCGTAATGAGTTCATTACAGTACTAAAAACAATGCTATAATGAACTCATTGCAGTACTGTTGTCAGTTATATTTTTCGTTTCGTGGTTGTCAAAAATGACTTCCGATCCTATCAATTTTCAACAAACGTCAACTCGAAATGTCAATTTCGTAACAGTCACCAAGTGCCAAGATACAACACAAAAGTCACTAGGATGTATAATCTGAATTTTTCATTGAATTTCAACAGTATTTCACGAGATTTGACTTAAATAGAGAATGAACTAAGCAAAAATGGTGAATGTGCCGGAAATTATATGTAATAAGTTTTTTCAAGGGTTGAATTTACGTAAATTGATGAAAAATTGTTTTAACATATTTCTCCTATACTGGGGAATCGTTTAGAGTGAGAAAAATATAAGGGTGCCATTTGAAAAAAATATCTGGGGAAAGTTTTTTCAGGGGTTGGTAATTAAAAACAGAATTTTGATGACGGATTCTGGTAGAGTTTTTGATGCCATTATACTTTTTGTTTGAACTTTCTATCCCCCAATGTTGAACACACAGGCAAATTTTAAAAGCAGTTGGAATATTTTCGAAGCTGTTGAAAAATTTTCAAAGCAGTTGGACAAATTTCGATGCAGTTGAAAAATTTTCGAAGCAGTTGGACAAATTTCGATGCAGTTGGAAAAATTTCGAAGAAGTTGGAAAAATTTCGAAGAAGTTGGGAAAATTTCGAAACAATTGGAACAAAACAGTTGGAAAAATTTTGAAGCAGTTGGAAAAATTTTGAAGCAGTTGAAAAAATTTCAATTGAGTTGGAATACATTTTCTAAAAACGTTTTCTCAAAATGTGAATGAATTTGACTTTTTCTTCAATAAAGTTTGAAATTAATGCTTATTAAACCGGTAGAACTAAGCCCACGTTTAGCCGGACAAAAGCATGCAGAGAATGGCGACAATTGTACAAATTCTTATTAGAGTATATTTAGGGTAGGTATTTGGCAGATTTGGCTCAATGTGGAATGTGTATAACCAGCATTATTTATTCCGATATTGCTACCAAGTGTTTGAAAAGATGAACAATTTATCGTCTTTTACGTTATCCCTCAGCAGGTAGTTGTGAATTTCTCAGTTTGGCCGCATCGACTGTGTCATAAAAAACCATCTGGTACCAATTTGCGCTTTTTCTCTCGGTCGGGCAGTAGGCAGTATTTTTTCTCATTTTTAAATATTCTATCGAATCTCCGTTCAACACGTTAATCTGTTAAGGGGCCGTTATACTTTGGCGGACGGCACCGGTCTTTCATTTTTCCAAGTTCACGTCCTCAATTTTCCACCTGAAAGCTTTTTTTTTAATTCTCCTGGAATTTCAAACAGTTTTCTGCGATTTTATCATAAATAGTTTTGTACATAGCCATGCATTTTCAATGAACTTTTTTGATCTCACCATCACATGTTTATAATATATCCTTTCATTATAGAACCATAATGAACTTATGTCATCAAAATTGAGTGACATAACGTTGTCATTATGGCAAGCCATCAGATAATAGTATATTCTTATATTCTAAAACTAGTTGCAGAATGGGCTCCTATTCCAATACGAATGCAAAATTCGAAAACGAGCGAGTTTTCGAACGCATTAGTGTTGTAATTGCATTCTGCAACGAGTATTAGATGATATTTTCTCTATTTCAGTCAAATTTCTGTTGAAATTCAATGAAAAATTCAGATTATACATCCTAGTGACTTTTGTATTGTATCTTGGCAGTTGGTGACTGTTACGAAATTGACATTTCCAACTTGACATGTGTTGAAAATTGATAGGATGGGCAGTCATTGTTGACAACCACGAAACGAAAAATATTACTAAAAACAGTGCTGTAATGAATTCATTACAGCACTGTTTTTAGTACTGTAATGAACTCATTACGATACTGAAATAGAGAAAATATTGAATCGTCCATGATCCCGCATCTGATATTGGAGAAATATTTAAATTTTTTCCTACCCTGGAAATTTCAACTTTATAGGTTTATCCGTTCGATATTTTTCGTGTTTGCGGACAGACGAACATGATTGTATTTGATCAGTGATCAGTGATTTAGACCTTCGACCATTCTCGACTCAAAATTTGAACATTTGACAACTATAAAAAAATTGACGAGCCGTGGTTAACTATTTTTTCAATCTTATATTTCATCATTTTCTTTCCTTCACTAGTCATAAGGGGAAAAGATTTATGAGGATCGAGGGGTCCTATTCCTATTTCATAGAAATCTATAGAAATCCCCTGGTAGGTCTGTCATAAATCAGGACGGCAAAATAACCCACAAATTCAGGGCTCTGCGAAAGAGTTCATCAATTTTCCTTTGAAACTGCAACACCCTACGAAAACTTAACCTTTAATTTAGGGGAAAATCATCCCTATTCGACTTTATCGTCTAGAAACCGAGCATCGAATCCCTCTGACTGCGGTCTGATAGGGCTGAGGCTTTTAAGAGGAAACTATCGGTTCCTCATAGACGTGTCTGCTTTTCTGCAGCCACTTTGGTCTTGTATTTAGAGATTTTCCAGCCGTTTAACGCCACCTGAGCGGAAAGGACAAACGGCTTCATGGTATCTGATTTTGTCCCTTGAAGTTTCGGAAAACGACAAGAGCGGCATTTTGAGAGGCTCACGATCGAGCTCACGATGAAAGCAAGTTTCATTAATGAATTCTGATGTATTCAGCAATTTTACTTTTTATTTCATACGCTATTTCGCAGTTTGTAAAAATCGAATCAAAACTGAAGGGAACATCTTTTTAATCATTTCGAAGAGAATAATAACATCTAGTTCATCTCGGGAACTACATGTACGAGAGAAAACACGCAGTGTTTCCCATATGAAAGTCATATTTCCAGCGATATTAGGGTTTACTGGAGATGACAGCTCATCCGTAAAATCACGTAGGACATGTCATATTCATATATGCTGTTCAAAGTTAGATTTTCAATCTGATTCAAGGATAAAGGATCTGGATACGAGGTAACTTGACGAACATTTTGAGTCATCCACTTATGCCCTGGAGTTGTTGAGCTTATTCCAAAATAAACAATTTATTTTCATAGAAACTCACATCAGTGAAACATAATATTTTGAATAAACGGTTGATTTCCAACTGCCTGTTCTGTTCCAGTTCAATATGTTAGGTATCGTGTTTTTTAGAGTGATAAACTTTGAATTGAAATGAAACACATTGAAATCAAGATTGAAGCCATCTTTTCTTCATTTGAAAAATAAGTTTAATAACATTTATGTTTTAAAAATAATTTCCGTCATATGTCCACCACGACTAGCTCTGAGAAACCGCATTCGACATGACCAATTTTGGTCCACTTTCTCGACGTATTTCAGCAATACCACGAGTTATGTTGGCTTCAAAAGCATCTTTGATTTCTGTTTTATCAGCACTTGACATAATACCAAATAAAATAATCCATTGGAGTTATGTTGCATGATCTTGGTGGCCAATTAATTGGACCATTTATCGGAATAATGGTGTCGTCCAATCAGCAAACAAAACAAACGACGTTCAAGTGGTCAAGCGGCTTTAGTTCTTGAATCACTTGGACCTTGTAAAGTTCTTTATCTTGTTGTTGTAGCATCAAGTAGGGAAAATGTTGTCCGAAATCTATAGATAGTTCGACGAATGAGCTGCTCTGATGTCTGATGAACGATTATGTAAACCATAAATTTTACGGAATGTGAATTTTCAAGTGAACATGAAGTTCAATAACCAATATCACTATATTATTGGAAAATCTTCAAAAATGCTTGGATTTATCATTTGTCATTTGTCGAAATTGCAGAGATTTTGAGCCTGCTTCTGTTATGAAATTGCCTCAGTTATTCGGATACCAGCTGAAGTGACTAACCAAGATCTTATTGAAAGGGTTCGATAACGGTTTTTACGATATCTGTATTTGAGACAGGACAGACTATACCTTTTCAACTTCAAATTGGGATCTATCAAACTCAAATTGGGAATTAACATATTCAAATTGGGAATAATCAAAATCAGATTGGGAATAAACACATTCAAATTGGGAATAATCAATTTCAAATTGAAACGGCATTCGTGGCTATGTAAATCAAGATCAGGCATGATCAGAAAATCTTTATGAAGAAAAAACTATCAATATTCAAACATTCAGAAAGTGTAAGAAGTACTAAAAAAATTTCATGTTTGTGCTCAAATTCATATTCAAAAAATTCAAAATATCAGGTATGAACCTCTGGATATGAGCCACATATCTTTTACAGGTACTAACTGTAATGGTTGATATATTTCTTCTTATCAAATTTTCCATTCTTTGAAGACGAAATTCTGTCTGCATACAGCAATTACCTGCTTTTTCATTGAATCTGGAGCTTTCTTCTTCATAAAAGGCATGATTATGAAAAGGAAATTGTAGACTTATCGTTCGTTACCTACTTTTGACAAATTTGAGAGTTAAATATATATCGAGTAATTCAAAGATTTGATTCACATGGGAGCATTCCAATATGAAATTGATTATTCCCAATCTGATTTTGATTATTCCCAATTTGATTTTGAAAGTTCCCAATTCGAAGTTGAAAAGGTATAGAACCTATCCAATCCATATACCTATGTTCAGGCTGTATTATTTGTTTATTATGTGGATAACAGAATGAAATATACTGATTGTGATTTCGTTTCATTCATGAACTTTAGGGTTCCGAAGCTGCACCTGAGGTTACAAAACCAATATCTTCTTCATATTGAAGCAAAAAAAGTTTCCGGTAGGCAAAATATGATTCAGGTGTGCAACGAATTTCTAGATAAGAAAACAAAATTTATATATTATATGAATTTTGTTTCATTGAAGAAGAAATTGTACTTGAAAGAGGGATCTATACCGTTCGACGTTCAGTTCATACCGCGAATCGGGATTTCTCATGATAGAGACCACCGATTTATATGGGGTTTTCAATATTATACAATTCGAAGAGTTCTTCAAGTCGGAAAGTTCATTACTCTTTTTTCGGAAAAAACATCAATTTTATTTTCACCTTACGAAAAAATGAAAAATTATGAACTTTCTGACTTGAACAACTCTTCAAATTGAAAAATAGTGAAAACCTCATATAAATCGGTGTTCTCTATCGTGAGAAATACCGAATCGCGTTTTGAACTGAACGTCGAACGGTATAGACCCCTCTTAATGATGTTATAGTTATATTATTGGAGGTTGTTATTTTTCAATTCAGTTATTGGGTTTTGTTTTTTTTTTGTGTACCTCTCTTTGCATGTAATTTACCATAATGGTGTATGTAAGCATAAATGAATAAATTTCAACAATTTGTTAACGTTGTTACGATGTGAGTTTTTTCATGATAATAATATGTATAAGAATAATAATAACGTTTATTTACCAAAAATTTTGATATTACGAATACAAAGAAATATATAGAAATGAACGAAATACACGAAAAAAATCTTGCGATGAGAGAAAATCATTGAGAATATATCACAATGAATTCGAAAGAATATCTTTCAAACACTGAAAAAAAAAATATCTTCTAACCCTTCAAAAAAATGAACCAATAATGACTTGCAGTGTTCTCTTTCACTATTTGAGATCTGTGGTCATTTTGATAAACTCCTCTTTAGACATGCTCTCTAGCCAACTGGTCAATCTCTTCTTGAAAAGTGGTGTACTGTTCATGTTTCTTATGCTCTGGGGAACACTACAGATTATCTTGGGAGCTGCGAATAGAAGTAGAAGGATTTATGACCAATTGTCTTCGCTTTCTTCCCATAGTCATGAACTCAGAATGTTTTTTGTACCTTGTGTGATATTGGTGGTGTTTATGTATAAGACAAATTTTGTCGTTTTTTTGTATTGCAAACACAGAATTTTGAAATAATAAAGTTTTTCAGGTCAAATACCTGTGTTTCTTGAAATAGTTTCTCTGTGGGGTTCGTACGACTTTTTCCGTGAATGATTAAAAAAATATATTCCCGAATAACTTTGAGCTGTTCTGATAATTTGTCAGTGCTTACTGAACAGAAATGTCAAAGCCTCCTGTCAAATTACAGTTATTTCTATCGAAAGTTCTATCACTCTACAAAAACAACCGATACAATAAAAACATTTCAAAAGCAATAACCTGCAGTTATTGTCGTTACAGAAATATCAGGGTTATCATTTCCGAAGTTAAATATTGGGAAATTGATCGGATCTTGAAAAAATTATCAATGCCATATTCAGAAATAAAAGATCGTTTCAAGAACGTAGCGCACGACCCATCTTCCCTATTCGTATTTAAGGCTTTCTGGTTGCCGCGCAAAAGGAATTAATTTGAATGAAATGACCCGTCAAGAAGGAAATTGTTTCTTTTTCTGCTAGAATGTGACAACCTGTATGAAATGCTTGCGAAATCTTGGAAAATAATTCAAGCTCCGGACACTTTGGGTGTCTTCCAACCACTTACATAACGAGTATGTGAACATGTAGATACAATCCTGAATATCACAGATATTATGTGAAATTTTGCAGAAACTTTTAATCCTGAAATTCATCACGAAGTGGATCACTTGCATAATGCTGATGTGCAGGAAGTCGCGTTAATTTCAATGTTTCATCTCAATGTACGGATCGCCTGCTGAACCTGCCAAGTAGGTACTCCACTTCAAGAGGAAAAAGAAAATTAACGCTAATGAAATCAAAATTGAAGTATTCCTACCTATCTACATTCCACGAAAGTTGATTTTCAGAATATTTCAATTTACCATTATTAGAATACTTTCACATAATACCGCAATTCCGTTCAATTTAAGCATGAGAAATAACGAGAGGAGCGGGTAATTTTCAAATAATTCATCTTCTTTATGTATTCCTTTTTACAACAGCGAAGCTTAGCTCGCAATTAAAAGTTGGTTCAAGTTTAGCGCGATGTTTGATGAGACTCTTTAAAGTCGCCTATGATAAAAGTCGGAACTTTTTCCTATCTACTCACATAATAGTGCAAAATTTTCTGATCTACCAGAATTACGATACGGGAAGTTATTCGAGAAGAACGAGGAAATGCCTTCGAAAACTCCAGGAATATCGATACTAGTAGACGAATGGAAAAGTACTGAGCTCAATAAGAACGTCAACTATTGTATAACTGAATATGCATTTCATACTTTGGTGTTTCAGATGAAAATTTCAACTCATTTTATCCAAGAGACTATGATGTTCACATCTCAGTGTGATTTAGTTTGATTTTTCTGTGGAAGATTCATTTCATTTCAGAAGCATTTGAGTTTGGTTCCTCATTTTCTGGTTTTTCAAGAGGGAACAGATTCCGTGGTCAACAGTCAGACGAAAACGATAAATTTTCAGTAAATTTCCTGTTAAATAACGATAGTTCTATATTCAGGACTTTTTTTGGTTGGAAAATATTCCGAAATGCTAGAAAGAACCGTCTTGAATTCACATAAAGTTTCATTGAGGTTGACCCAAGATGTTAACGAAATGAAGGGCGAGAGTGGCAAGGGGAAAGAGAATTTTGAAAACATTGGTTATACAGGGTGAGTCTTTGACTTGTACATATATTTTAACTGTAGATTCTTGAGGTCTGAAGAAACCTTTTTTTCATTTTCCATTTTTCCGAATTCGGCTCTGTTAAAGAGGTATAGCCATTTGAAAAAAAATTGGGCTTAATACGCGCCTGAAACAATTCTTTGCAAAAACCTCAAAGTTTATATTTTTTGATTGAAATTGATGTGAAAATACTCAAGCACTAACCTTTTTTGAATAAGAATGTAACCACAGAAATATAATAAATACTAGAATGCTATTAGGTACGTCCGAGATTCAGTAAAATGACCCCACATAGCGAATAAACACCTACTACTTGTACATGCGCAGCTCGTCTTTTCTTGCCACGTCGTTGCCAAGCATTATGGTTTCAGATGAAGTTCGGAATAAATCTTATTGTAAAACCCAGTGAATTCGGCAACACCGCTACGCGACGAAAACAAACACGTCTTCACATCAGAAAAAGAGCAGTGTCGTATTTTAGGATTTGTTGATTCCCTTTTTGATGTGTGCTTTCCTGTTTATTCATTCGTATAAATTCGCTTGCCTTTTCTGCTCCGTTTTCGGTGTTTCCTCGTTGTTTTCTTGAACATTGTGTAGTACTGATACTCCTTTAGTTTAGTTTTGTACTTGAGTTTTACTAGTTTACTTTGATAGTCGAGTGCTGTGACAAATTATAGACAAAATGAAGTGAATGGTTCTTTTTTGCGCAAATAAAGGAGAAACCCATTTTATGAAAGTAAGTTTAGTTTAAGTAAGATACTACAGCTATTTTATTATTATTGCAAATGTTGATATCGACAACTTATTCATACCACATTCACGAAGTCAAAAATTTTAGGTCCTACCCTGATGACACGTTCACATATTGCGCAAACTCTGTAGTAGGTCAATTTTCCCTATGAGGTGCCAGGAATTGTGAACCTATTGGCGTTCTAGTATTTATTATATTTCTGTGAATGTAACAAACACGATATTTTCTAACGAAAACATCTGTCCGATTATTTCTGCAATTGAAAAACCATTATTCATCCCACCTTCTTCGATTTTCCTGAAGATTAGTTTGTAAACATGTAAATACTATAATTTGTTCATAGTTTCCTCGATATCCTGAAACGAAATTGGTTTCTCACTAACCTATCCTAACTCCATTATTCAAAGTCATATGATTCGAGGTCAATGACCTAACCTAATCCATCTCCTCTGTGATATTTCACAGAATTCTAGAGAAGACGATGCCAGATTGCCGATTTTCTCTTCAACAATGTTATAGGCCAACTGAAGAAAGCAGTCATCCCCTATCGTTAACGGAAGAACTATCGCAGAGGCACTAGTTTTGTTTACTTTTCGCTAAAGGCTTCTACGCATTGCTCTTTGGAAATGCCAAACGAGTAGTTCTGATTCTCGCCGATATAGCGCTACGATCTAAATTTCGGTCGCGGTGCGCTGCCGGCTGCGAGTGCGATGTAGCCGCCACGCAAGACAAGCCGTTGTCTGTGATAAAATGAACGATGCTTAAACGCGATAACCTTTCTACATGGATTCGATTTATTTATTTATTTACTCGCAGAGAATAAAGCAATCAGGTGATGATTGTGATTTGTGATGTGAAGAACGTGTAGGGTCGATTAAAAATTCCAAGAGGATATTGTTTAGAAGATGGATATTTGTCTGAAGGACGGGTATCAATAAACTTGCTTATAAACTGTGTGATTTCATGCTTCTCGGAATTCAGTTGATAAACATTGACAACATTGTTAATTTGTTAAGAGACCAGAGAAGAAACAATATTCGATTATATTCAATCCAGGGAAGCATTCAGATTTTTTATGAAATTAATTTTTTCCTAAAATTTCTTCGTATACATTCAGGAATAACTCGAAAACGACGCGTTTTATTGAAAAAATGTAGGAATACTTTTATTCTCTAAAATGGTTGATTCTTTCGAAAATATGAACCGTTTATCCTTTTCAAGTGATTTGATAGTGATTTTGCATGAATGTATGAGTCGACCACTCTGTAACTTTCATACTAGGAGAGATATTGAATAAGTTTCGTTTGAGGAATATGCACCATGAATAGAGTAAAGAATCAACCAAAATTCAGTTCATTCGAAATATCGGTTTCGAATTTATGGTGAGAAAAGTGTTAATTTCATGGATTTTTGACACCCTGTATCTTTCAAACTAAACCGAATTTTGAAAAATGGTATGGAAAAAAAGTGTTTCGTTTGATGAGAGGAATCTACAGTTAAAATATATGTACAGGGTGGGCAAAATTGGTGCTACATGAACTAAAACTTTTTAACCCGAGGAGATAGAGAAAAATGAATGGCACTTTATAGTCCTCTTTTTTCGAGAAACTGATAATGCCATCAACTGCATTCCTCTATCTTCTTTCGTTTCCGAGTTATAGGCCAAAATTGAAATTTGGGCGATTTCAACTTTGGTTATTATCTCAGTTTCTGTTTATGCTAGGATGTTGAAATAAAAACATTATACAGGCACTTTTCTGATAGCAATCCAGTGGCGTACTCTGATTTTTTATAAAAGGTTTATTTGCTGAGTTATAACATGAAGTTGTGTTTTTTCTTATGGAAACAGTAGTTTGAAATGACTTAGAAAGAATCGCCATTTTTTTCCCGTTTCAGAAATGTATCATATGTTATACATCGCCCTCAGATTTGTTAAGATATTAAGAAAAATATGGTTTGTATATGGAATTCGAATTATTGAGTAGGCTGAATCATAGAATTATGTGTCTCTACGCATGGTGTAATTATTATTTCACAGTTGAATCACTTGCTGCCCCACTATTCTCATTCGCTAAAATGAAACATTTCAACATATCATATTTTTCGTAATTTTGGAATATCTCCATAATGCCGACAACGATGACTTCAAATTTTAATAACTGACAGTTTTTTCAAACAGGGATCGCACCATCAAGTATTCAAACGTGAATTAAGAATTACACCATGCGTAGAGACACATAATTCTATGATTCAGCCTACTCAATAATTCGAATTCCATATACAAACCATATTTTTCATTATACCTTAATTAATCCGAAGGCTATGTATAACATATGATACATTTCTGAAACGGGAAAAAAATGGCGATTCTTTCTGAGTCATTTCAAACTACTGTTTCCATAAGAAAAAACACAACTTTATGTTATAACTCAGCAAATGAACCTTTTATAGAAAATCAGAGTACGCCACTGGATTGCTATCAGAAAAGTGCCTGTATAATGTTTTTATTTCAACATCCTAGCATAAACAGAAACGGAGATAATGACCAATGTTGAAATCGCCCAAATTTCAATTTTGGCCTATAACTCGGAAACAAAAGAAGATAGAGGAATGCAGTTGATGGCATTATCAGTTTCTCGAAAAAAGAGGACTATAAGGTGCCATTCATTTTTCTCTATCTCCTCGGGTTAAAAAGTTTTAGTTCATGTAGCACCAATTTTGCCCACCCTGTACAAGTCAAAGACTCCACCCTGTATATGTGTTATTTTGAATAGCCCACTATTTCGGTAGATGTCACTTTTGAAGCTGTCATTTTTTGACATTTGACAAGTAGAAACTAAGCCATTTATAAAAATGAAACGATGCACGCTCCGATAACGCATTGAAATTACAGGGTGGGGCAGAAAAACCTATCCGATTTCAAAACGTTATAAAATTAAAACCACTCAGCTTGTCAAAAAATTTTTCTTATTAACATATCGCAAATTTTATGCCATTTTTAAATTTAAGTTTTGAAAAGCACATCACTCAAATGTCGTCCTTGGGAGCGAATGTTTTCGCGCCGAACGACGCGGGGAACGTTCAATCGCGGCTCTCACATTGGCCACGTTTTCAGGTCCTGTTGCTGTCCTGGGACGTCCAGGCGACTTCTTTTTCAATGCTGAACTCGTCTGTCTAAAATTTGACACCCACACTTTAATCGTAGCGTGATGTGGAACAGGATCATGACGCCCGAGTCCGAAATGAATTCGAAAAGCACGTTGTGTAGCAATTATCGAACCGCCGCATTCGATAAACCGCTCAATAACAAAAGCACGATGTTCACCAGACCAAGGCATGTTGACTACTGACAAATGGCATAAAACCAGCTTTCTAACGGTTTTTACCCCACTACTCTACCTGCTCTCTCTTCTGAGAAAAAGGGATTTGAAATCGGATAGGTTCTTCTGCCCCACCCTGTACTAAAGTTCACTATAAAAATGGTGAAAATTTGGCAGAGACCATTCGTAAAACTCGAACATTTTGGGTCGTCGTGAAGCACTTTGTCGAACCGCAGTCCGCAATGAAGAAATTGGTGGCAAGTGACAAAATTTGAGCTGTTAGGGCAAGTTAGTGATGTAAAGAACATAACCCATGCACGTCGCTCAAGAACAGCCAAGAATATGGCTGCTGTAGCCGAAAATGTTGAAGAAAACCCATTCCTCGTCGTTCTTTGGAATAAGGCATTACACCGTATTTTGCAAGAAGATTTGGGTCTTAAGCCTTATGAGGTTCAGTTAAGGCAACAACTCATGCCGGCCGATCATCAACAACATCGTGTCTTTGCTGATTGGGTCCTTGAAATGCATGAAAATGATCCGGAATTCCATCGAAAAATCATCTTTAGTGATGAGGCTCATTTCCACCTCTGTGGCTTCGTCAACAAACAAAATTGTCGCATCTGGGGCTCGGAAAACCCAAGAGTTATTGTTGAAAAGCCTCTCTATTCTCATAACATAACATAAGGTTATTTGCGAGGAAAAAATACGATGGAGAGTGAAAAGAGTGTGTTTCTTAGCATAAGTGAATATATTCGATATTTGGAAGCAATTCCATATAGTAGGAAGGCTCTTTGGGTCTGAAGGAATTACGCAGTGGCGGTTCTTAGCGGGTAGGCCAAAACTTTCATATTTATTCTAGTGGACCTCCTCGGCTTTGCACGGGGTGGTGTAACTGACGTAATTCCTGAACCAGGCCTAACCAAAAAAAAAAACTGGGCCTACCCAAAACGAAAATCCTGGAGCCGCCCCTGGGAATGAGATTATAAAAGAATCCAGACAGCTGAACGAAGGTGTACTTAGGTATTTTGTATTGCATAAGGTTTTACTCTTTATCAAGAATTATAGGTACGTAATATCAATATTCATAAATAAAATTCATGTTCTATTCTATCAAAACTTTTATTGACATATCCTGATAACATGATAACATTGGAATAAAAAAAACAATAGGACATAGTAAATACAATGAATTTATACATGGATATTGAAAACTAATCATTAGGTACACTTGATAGCAATATAATCTCAAGACATTTGCATCCAGTTCAATGAAAAGGCAATTTTCAAGCACAAGGAGCTCTGTAACATGGATAGCAGCATATTTTTTTGAACAAATTCAGTATCACCACACATACACGGGGAGACAGAGTTTTTTCAGAGGTTTTTATCTGTTCTCGTGTATCATACTCAGAATTGTATGGTACCCCGTTTACATTCCCTCTGCTAACACTTAGATTTGGAGCGGGAAACAGATTTTATTCATTTATATAATCTGGTCCTTGTAGCCATTTCTTCACACGTGCCATATGCCATGTATTGTTTGGTTTCAGAAAACAGTTTGTAATACTCTCTTTCAAAAGAATATATATATATATGGTAAAAAAGGGTTAGGGGAGAACGGGGGAATTCCGCGCACCTAAGGGAAAATGCTCACCAAAACCTTCCTATGTACACACAAACTTTCATAATTTAATTGCCGAATCATGAACCCATTAGGAACTTTTTCATCACAAGGAAAAGGTTCAACTTCCTATACCAATTGAGAAAAAAAATAATTCTGAAAAACTTTCTTTTCGCGGTATTCCCCGACGTACGGGGTAATACCGCGCATGCCATTGGGTAATTATGCGCATATATTGAACAGCTGAGAAACTCGAAAAAATATTTTATTATTTAGGTAATAACCAACTACAATGTAAATTAAACAAATTTCTATGAATAGGTAGATACAAAAAATATTATTGAAGAATAACCCCGCTGCAGCTGCGCGTTATTCCCCCGGTGTGAGTCACTCATCCTAACTAATCACTGACAGTGGCGGCTGCTCAATAGGTGCACATGTGCACGTGTACCCCCAATTAATATCTTCATCTGAAGGAATTTACTTTTGTGTTTGACGTAAACGTAACGTTTTATATTTGGTTATGTATTCAATTTAATTTTTCATTTCCGATGTTCCGGTTCTGTATTTCTGACTCCAAACGGCAAGCGAACTTCGAACGCCAATGCAAATAATACGCGTAGAGTCGTAGACGCTAGTCGGCAGTCGGTACACTGCACATCCGAAGTGAGCCTTGATTGGAGCACCAGCGACCCCGCGCGCCCCAAACGTCCCGCTACAGTCCACAAGATTTAGCAGACACAGGTACACATGCAGAATGTGTACGCGTAGGCATGGATAAAGAACTACGGTGCTACGATGTACCGATGTACGTCGTGTGTGTGAGATAATTCTTTTTTTTCTGATCAAGACAATATTGAGCAATATCGCCTTAGATACCATATGTCATAACACACTAATATTTCCCAAGGGAAATATGAAACGTCAAGTCATATTTCCCTTGGGACAATATGATATATTTATATTTTACTATAAAAACTCGTTCATTTATTTTTTGAAAAAAGAAAAGTGCAATTCTTAAAATTTCAGCTGAAGGTATTGTAACCAATAATGCAAAAGATGAAATATCTTGTTCGCAATTCGTCATTTGCAGCTTCTCTCAAGAATTTCTTGATCTCCTCATTCTCCTCCCGAGCCAACACTGCTGATTTTTTGGGAAAGTATCCATTATTTTTGTTTTTAACAAATGCTTCCACTTCATCGAATATTTTGACTTCAGTTTTTTCCTTAAAATGTAACATTGACCTAAGCATCGATAATTTTGGCCATAACGTTTTTGGTGAATATTTCTGCAAGTAGGGACCGAACAAATTAGTATTACATCAAAAATATCAAGGATCAGAGCATCATACCAAATCTTCAAAATATGCTAACAAAATATTTTCGTTGACACTGTCCACCAAATTTTTTCTTCTCCACTCCTGAATGTCTTCATACGCTTTATTGTAGGCAGTGTTAGATTTCTCCGGAACCAAACATTCACGGGCTTTTGCCGCTTGAGTTTCCACGTAATTTGACATTATTTCATCAATTTTATTTTTGACAAGACATGAAAATCAAAACAGTCAACTATGATTTTCACGAACACTGCCCATAGCAACGTTTAAAATCCAACGAATTCAAAAATTTGCAATCTAATATTAATTTTTCCATTTTCAGAACAATAATGTTTCAATCAGAAAAAAACTATAATAGCTATATTTATGGGTGAGATGCTGTCTACCGTGTTTGTTGTATTCGCGCAATTATGACCGAAAATTTGGAGAATCTGATTTGCATTATCGTACAATATTTAAAAACAATTCGTTTTTCTTTGCTGACATCAGAAGAAAAATAAAAAATCAAAAGTGCCGGTCGTCCAAATATGAATTTATCGATCACGCATGGAACCAAATGTAAAACGCTATTATAAAAAAACCTTTAGTATAGACACTTATGAAAAAGCCGAATCGTTATGTGGTTGTGAAATAAGTAACAATCTTTATTGTTTTCCTTGTTTTTTATTTGCTGGTGATGATCAAACAGAATGGACCAGATCCGGTGTCAAGGATTTAATCCATTTAAAGAAAAAAATAAAAAATATGAAAGTTCCAAGACACCTCTCTTGCATGAAAATTAGGTTTTAATTTATTAGGCAAACAAGATATTCGACAACAATTAAACAGTGCTTACCGACTGAATATCGAGAAACATTATGAGCAAGTAAAAAAGAACAGATACATTTTATCGAAAATCATAAATTGTATTAAATTTTGTGGTGCTTTCGAATTAGCATTACGTGGCCATTATGAAGAAAATGATTCGATGAATCCTGTATATTAAGGTCATATCAATTTTTCGGCCGAATTAGATTTAGCACTCAGGAATCATTTGAATGAATCCACGGTATTTAAATATAAAGATGATGAAACAAGTGACATTTCAACCATTTTCCAAATGGTTATAATTTTCCGTTATACTTTAACAGACCGTACTCCTTGTACTCACAATTTTAGATTTTTGCGCTAAACCCTTTTCTGAATATTATTTATTTATTTATTTATTATCCCGAGATGGCGAAAGAACGTCACAAAGTGCTCTGAAATGCAAGTTTTGAAGGTTAGTTTTCAAATTTTGTTCCTCCCCCGGACCCCCGAACTCCCACATGTGCACTCCCAAAATAAAAATCCACGCGCCGCCACTGATCACTGACAGTAGATGACGACATATAATTAGTTGTTCTTTTGCAGTAAATGATCTACACATATGAAGGAAAATAGTCATGCAATAAATTCATTAGAAATTAATAATAGAAGTACCTACAACGATTTCAATTTCTCTTGAAAATTAGATCAGAGCGTCGTGAAACAAACAATCGGCTCCCTGATCTAAACTAAAAACACGAATACCTTCAAATTACGGGAGGATGTTGGCAAGGCAAATACGAGATGGCACGCTGTATTTAAATTTTGAAATAACTACACTGAGTTGCAGAATATCAATGCGCAGAATTCCCCCGTGCGCGGAGTTCCCCCGTCCTCCCCTACAGTCCACTGCGACATTAAGTCTTTAGAACACGCGCGAAATAGAGAAAGTTTTTTGAAGACCAGTTATCCAGGAATACTTCACACAAATTTTTTATTGGTGGAATTTGAAATCATTCAAATACCGTGCAATTGACAGAATAATAATTAAAAATTGACGTTAAGATTTTCATGACACAACTTTAAGGTCGCCGTTTAGAGCGAGTAGGAAAGCTCCTCCGGTAGAGGCGCCACCGTGCATTTTATGGAATATCTCCATAGAACTTACATTATCTTCATTATCTCGCCAATTATGAATGAAATGTACAATGGCGCTCTTTATCCGAAACTCGCTGAACTATGAAATTAGTGAAAATGTGGGTAAAGCAGGAACTTTTTTCCGCTAAAACTTGTCCATTCTCTGCCAATTCCGTATTTCAAGTTGTTGTTGTTGTTTGTGAATGAAATTATCTGTAGATTCACTTTTAATCGGAAGTTGAACTATTTTCATGGGTCTTTCGTTTGAAATAAAACAGAAGCATGAGTTGGCTCATTTTCTTCTATTTTTGAAAGAAAAAGGATAAACTGTTGAAATGAAATAAATCTCAATTATTTCATTAAGAACTCCAATATTTTCTGAGTTTACCCACAAAATTTCAGTTCTCAAAGTGCAACCATTTTCAAATGCAACTTGAAAGAAAAACACACTACATTGAAAGCCCACCGTAAAATACGTTCTTTCTTGTACTTGCTTTACTATTGCATCCATAAACTCCACAAAACGCATGTGATTTCGACATTTCAGGGCAGTACTCACTTATCACAATGTTCAAACGTACATGAAACAGAATCTGGAACACATTTTTTCTAACCCACTTCACTAAAATAGAAAAATTAACCGGTAATTAATGTAGAAACGAAGCTTTCCTTATACTAACCTACAAACCAGCCCACTCACGTTAATGCTGTTTCCGCCGCAAGGTGGCTCCGGAGATGAACTTGAATCGCCAATGAGCTCAATAAAAATTGATTTCACCTGGATCGCGTCCATGAATAATAATCTGACGAATAGAGAAATAGATCTGAAAAAAGTTGTGGCGGAATTTCCATTTCTCTGTTTTTCGCATAGTAATGAAGCTTCTGTCGGTAAACATCGTATATATTCCAATTAAGGAGATCGCGTTGGCTGAAAATACCGGATGTGGGATTCAGAGCGTATTTTTTTAGTCCGTAAATTCGTTAATGATCCTTTCAAAGTTTCCCAGAGGTTCTTTTATGAATCATCACCAATCAACTATCTTCTGAGCTCCTGAAGGAATGACATCAAACAAATTTGTTTCTTCTAAATAAAAAAGAAGGCCTTTAGAGTTGAACCTGGATTTGGACCATTTCAGATTCTTTTCACATTTATCTCTGACTGAAGAGAGAGAGAGATATCATCAGTCCTCTAGTGAGTCTAGTTTACAGAACGAGGTACTGGCTGTTCACGGATGCCACGCTGAGGTCCCTGGAATCACACTTCCCTCCGCTTCGCTAATATTTTTCCCGTGTATAATACACAATTTTTTTCTGTGACAGGAAAAACGACGATTTAATAGTGAAAAAACATAATATTATTAGATACAATACAGGGTGTTTCACCATAAACTGGACAAACATATATAGCCATGTAGACGACACCGGGGAAGTCATTTTTGCCTTATGACATATACCCCGTTTTCGACGAATAAGCGAGATACAGGGTGCTTAATGTCAACTTTGAGCAATATTTTGATAACTGTGGTGAGTTATGCGTGACATTTGAACTAACTCGGCTTGCGCCTCGACTTAGCAATTTTCACAATCGTCCAGGAATGTTACGCTTTTCCTACTCGGTAAACAATGTACTTAGAGTAAGGAAATGAATATTTCCTAACAGTTAGGAAAACTTGACTTTCTCTATGACCAACTTTGACTGGAATGTCAAAATTTCCTAGCGATTTGCGGAAATAGTATATTTCATTACCAGTCCAGAAAGTAAGCTTTTTCCGTGCGCGCGCGATGTGTTCCCGTGTGAGGCGGAGCCGAACACGGGAACTCGTGCAAGCACGGAAAAAAGCCTTTCTGGACGTGTAATGAACGATATTTTTCATTACACCTCTCTGAAAACAATAACACGGGAAAAATTTTCAGCAGAAAGCATTTCGATATTGTGAAACAATAATTATTCAAAACACTGACATCTACTGTCACGCAATCGTTGCTCTGTGTCTCTGCATAGGAATCATAGGACGTATCTATGCCTCAGCGCACCGTAAAACTTTTTGCGGTGCGGCCGCACGGAAAAGAGTCATTTTCGATGTTCTAAATCTACATGTTGTGATAGGGTTTTCTGTGCGGTGTAATGAAAAAGTAATTTCGTGGAAAGTTATATTTTGTTACCTGTCAACAGAGATAAAATGTCAAATTTTATTCCCGTCATAGATGCATCTATTTCCCGTCACAGAAAAAACGACATTTATTTCGAAACATCAACCAGTTATTCATTTTGTACTTCAACTAGAGCACTATAAAGATAGGTATGCTAGATAGACCTGGCTCTATGGTTGATTGGGTCCAACCATAGACTCGAAAATTACAGGACTCTCAACATTTTCATCGCCATCTATCGGGGTGATACACCAACATAAACAATAAGTTATTATAAATTTGACTATTAGATGCCACGGTATTATTCTAACACCACGAACCTAACCTATTTTCAATGTTTTTCATGTGAGTCATCACAAGATCTCTCATTCCAAAAATATGCTCATTCGATTACAGATTTCATTTCTTTTGATTACAGATTCAATTTCATTCAAAGAGATCTGTAATTTTCGAGTCTATGATTGGGCCCAAAATGGCGGTTTCTGGTATACTCCCGGTATACTCCCCTTTATAGAGCCTTACTTTAACTGACAGAAAAAAACGATTGAATTCCACATGAAATCGCCATTGGCTTAAACCTAAGTTAAACCAAATGCAATCAATTTCCATCAAAACTAGCTGCAAACTTTTAGGTACCCTAAGTCTCGACAAAGGAGTTTATCCCATAGAGTAACTGAATTGTTTGCAATCGCGAAACTTTCTGTCTGGAATTTATACATCAAGTTCCGGAAAATTTCGGAAGAAGACGTCTTCCAACTTTATAAATCCACCAGTGGGTGTTGTGAACTTCAAACGAATCTAGTGGAATGTGCGAAAGCTTTCAACCTTGTCTGCAATAAATTTCTATGAATTCCTTCGAATGATTCTTTTATGAAGCGGAAGTGGTATTTCTTGAAATGCATCCGCTCCAGAAAATTATCATGAAGTGTCTGATGGATCCTGCTATAAATCGGAAGTTGTTCAAAATTAGATATTGATGTTGGACAGTTTGGGTAAACTAGGCTGCTTGTAAAGTTTTCAAGAGGGTCATATACCTACAATCAGGAACCTTTTTTCCTCAACGGAAACGTCAACAATCATAATTGTAGGTTTTGGTCCGATGAGAATCCTCTTCAGGGAGCAACATTCTCAACACCCACAAAAGCTCAACGTCTGGATGGGTATTTTCATGGGCGCCCGCAGAAACCCAAAGGAATTTTTCTCAGGGGGGCAAAATGAAGATTAGAAAGTAATATTGAGGGTTTTGTGCTGAAAAATAATGAGGCCATCAAAATCTCAGGGGGGATTGAACGATATGATTGCCCTTGGCTCAGTGGTAGAGCATTGGAATTAGGACCCAAAGGTCCGAAGTTCAATCCCGAGCTGGGAAAGAAATTTTCTCGTCTCGGTAGGGGCCACCATTCTCACTGTTGGGTCAAGAATTAACAGTGCTGTGCCTAAAGCCGGACTCCCACTACTCGTGTATTTGGCAAATATTTGCCACTTGCCTATATTTGGCATGTAGTGGGAGTGGTTCACTCGGTCAATCTTGTCATTGAAATTCGAAACTTCGTCTACTTGCCAAGTACGCAAATAATTGTGTACTTGCCAAATATACGAGAAGTGGGAGTCCGCCTTAAGGTGGCGTAAGGACTCAGTAACAAGGCCTACACAGAACACAACTGCTTACTCCGAACTCGGCACAAGTTACAAGCTTTGAAGCTTGTAGTTTCAGAAGGGTCTCCTCAGGAGACCAAGGAGTAATCAGGATAAACAATATATCATATTATCATATCATATCAGGATAAACAATATATCATATCATATTATGAAAAGTATGTGAGGTACACAGAGTATTGTATTTATAAATTAAGTTCTTCTAACTGACTTAAATTTGGGATATACAGGGTCTTTCACGAGGAACCTCACCCATATTTATACGGGAAACTACTGAACGTATTTTCATGAAATTCAGCACTGTTCCTGAAAATTTCATCTTTTTGGCGTGAAGGGAAAAGAAATAGCTGAAAATTCAAGACGAAAAACAGTTTTTTGTGAATAACTCAGAAAATATCCACTTTAGGGCAAGGGTGTGATGCATACATTCACATTATTTTTTAACGTAGATTCAATATCTGCCATAAAAAAAATGGGGTTCTAATTTGAAAAAATTGATTTTTCACGATTTTGTCATCCCTAACTTTGAGAGCGATTTTTTCACCCCCTGTATCATGAATCGCGATTTCGATTTTTAAAGTGGATACATCAATCTTACATCCTGAAAAATCCCAAAAATGAAAATTTTCCATCCAAAAACCTCGAAGTTATTCTCGTTTCAGCGGAGCTCTATTTTCGATTTTTTTTTCGAATTTTCCCGCTCAGAGAGAATTTTCCAACCAAAACTGAAAAATGTTACATCAAAATAACTTGAAATTTTCTAAGGAATCTATTTCTGCAATAAAAAAATGGTGTTCTAATTTGAAAAACGGAAGTTGACGTCATTTCCGGAAAAACCGAAGGTGCTCATGCCTTGAAAATATTTTAGATTTCATCAGCATCGTGAAATACTTATAAGTGCTGAATTTCATAGAAATTCGTTCAGTAGTTTCCCGTATAAATATGGGTGAGGTTCCTCGTGAAAGACCCTGTATATCGTCATGTTATTGACTTGGATGATTTACCGATCTCAACTTCATCTCGTCTCATCCGCGTGAATATACATGGTGTAACAGCCAAATGGAATAAATTCGATAACGAATAAATGAGGGGGTGTTGGGAAAAACCACTCGGACACGTCGATTTGTAATTTTAAATGCGCATATTTCTCAAGAAAATAAAATTATATAGGGTATTTCATGCGACGGTGGCCAATACCAACTTTCTTATTTCAAATGCAACCCTCTGTATATTATTTATTTATTGGATTCTTCAGAAAATTCTAGACATAATTCATGTACAATGTCCTATACCTATCTTCAACTTTTTCGGAAATATTAAGTGTTTTCAGATTTTTTACAAAAATTAATTAATTTTAAATGAAAATTATTTTATTTCACTGATTCGATACATTACACTCAATACTTTTTTCCCATTAACCTTTTGATATGAACAAAGTAAGCAAAAACCATTACTGAGAAAAAATGTTGAGTAACGTTAGAAGACAATTCTACACCAGATTAGCTGATTAGCATGTTGCCAAGACGTTCGCGGCGAGCATTTTGAACATTTCCTACGTTAACATTAATGTTTTTTTTTTTTAATAATTAAGAAATAATCAGTATTACATACTTATTAGGTTTCAAGTGTAATGTACCGAATGTGTAAAATAAAATAATTTTGATTTGAAACGTTGATTTTTGCAATAAATCTGAAAACACTTAATACTTCCGAAATAGTTAAAGATAGGTATGGGACATTGTGCATGAATTGTGTCTAGAATTCTCTGAAGAATCCAAGAAATAAATAATATACAGGGGGTTGCATTTGAAATAAGAAAGATGGTATTGGCCACGGTCACATGGAACACCCTATATAATATTATTTTCTTGAAAAATATGCGTATTTAAAATTACAAATGGATGTGTCCGAGCGTTTTTTCCAACACGCCACCATTTATTCGTTATCGAATTTATTCCATTCGGCTCTGTATTATATGCCATCATAATAAGCTCTTGAACAATATACTGTTATCGTTGCTGTTATCTATGCGGATGGCAAGAGAAGGATCTAGAGCGCAAATATGAATTTCGTATTTTTTCGAACGGCCATCCAAAAATTCAAGTGAACAAGGGAACAAGCTTTTGGACGGGGTTAGTTTTGAAATTTTCGTAATTACCAAATTACTGTATACTCATCCTTCTCTATCGCACGTTCTGGCATTAGGTAAATTTAGCAGGAGGAAATAGAAATTCACCAGTTTCAAACTTCCAGCAGTTTTCATACCTGAGATCGAACATTACCACTGGCATGTCATCGTGAGACATATATTTAAGTCACTTCGTGAGAAAGTTTTGCCGTAGGGAACTCTCAAAAGGTGTTTCTCATTTCTGTCAGTTATGTCTCTCCGAGAAATAGGAAAGGAGATGAAATTGTCAATTCATTGAAGGAATGTTTTGACGAATATTTGCGGCTGTTTCAAAGAAATGATGTTATGAATTTACTGATATGAAGTATCAATATCTTCTAAGACATAGTATTTTGACGGGAAAATATTGCACAGTACACATTTTTTATACAGGGTGTTTCACAGAAAGAACCACTTGACATAATTATTTTATTTGGGATTGATTCGAAGCCCTGTATTCATGGATTGGTTTTTGGGAAAAGTAATACCACAAACATATGTGTGCCTCTAATCTCCAAAATATTCAAGGTGGTTTATTCATAGGAAGTTATTCTATACATATACAACCTGTATTCAAAAATTTCCTCGGTCAAATGTAACTATTTTCTCACTACATATTGAATTTCATAACACCTTCAGATGTATGAATTCTAAATCCGATAATATGACCAGTTTTCGAGATACATGGTATTAAAGTGGAGAATTACTGATTTTATCGTTTTTTTTTCAAATTGAAAAGCCGGATTGCCCGGATTGATTCCATGTTGCGACTAGGTTTTAACTTTATGAAATAATATCTCTATGTAGAACTGTAGAATAATTGTGTGTTTGCAGAAGCCAGAAGCTATTGTGATTTATTCCTGAATAACCCCGTAACAGTGAATATTTTTAGCTGAACCTTTTCACGTACCGGGTTTTTCACTATAATTTGACCCCCCCTTTAACTTTGTTACTGAAGGAGATACAAAAAAATTTTTCATACAAAAATTTCACGAAATCAACTGAGGTTTTTTAATATGACTTCACGAACTGAAATATATACAAGGTGGTCAACATATTGATGGCAACTTCATTTTTTCAAATGGAACACCCTGTATATTTTCCTATATTTGGCTAGCTCTTTTTCCCCTAATTTCGAATATGTAACATATGTTGGTCTATCTCTCTTATTCTGAGCACCACAGAGTTTCAAATTTAAAGAACAACCTGGCAAGCTCAGCAATAACTTTTCAAGTGGCAGGCTGCGATTACTCAAAATGCCCGTTTTTGGAGTTATCTCCTTAGTAACGATATGACATACGTATTTACATGTATTTACAAAATACATTTTGAGTAATCGCAGCCTGCCACTTGAAAAGTTATTGCTAAGCTTGCCAGGTTGTTCTTTAAATTTGAAACTCTGTGGTGCTCAGAATAAGAGAGATAGACCAACATATGTTACATATTCGAAATTAGGGGAAAAAGAGCTAGCCAAATATAGGAAAATATACAGGGTGTTCCATTTGAAAAAATGAAGTTGCCATCAATATGTTGGCCACCTTGTATATATTTCAGTTCGTGAAGTCATATTAAAAAACCTCAGTTGATTTCGTGAAATTTTTGTATAAAACATTTTTTTGTATCTCCTTTAGTAACAAAGTTAAAGGGGGGGTCAAATTATAGTGAAAAACCCGGTACATCTGACCGCAACTCATATAAAACTAAATAGGCGCAAAGTAAAATCAATCCGGCTTTTCAATTTGAAGAAAAAACTGATAAAATCAGTAATTCTCCACTTAAACGTAGGTACTTTATCTCGAAAACTTGTATAGTATCGGATTTAGAATTCATACCTCTGAAGATGTTATGAGAATCAATATTCAGGGCGAGTCAAGCTGAACGCCTTCGACTCTCGTGTTGAAATGGTACATTTTTTCGGTATGTCGATTTGGACTACTTTTTAAAAATAATGACTTTCATACAGGGTGCTTGAAGACAGCGTGACATATCAAAGTTATGTTTTTTAATGGAACACCCTGTATTTTCATGCATTTTTGAATTCTTTGGGGAAAAATTAGTGAACTTCGCAAAAGTATCTATACAGGGTAGCCCACCCCAGACGCGGTTCTCATTTTGAGGCAGTAAATGAAGACATTTTGAAAAAAAAATTTTTGTGAAATGTAAAGGGCAATCAGATGCAAAATTTAAAATAGTTTTCACATATACCGGGTGTTCGATAACAAAGATATAGACTATAGTTACACTTTTTTCAATGTAATACCCTTTATATGAATTCAAAAATTGAATGGCAAGCTCAAATAATGATGAGTTTATGAAGACCATTTTATGCATTTAGGAGAACCATTCAAGAGAAAATGGCGAAAAATCGAAAAAAAGGAGTATTTTTAATTCGCAATTAATGAATCAACCCTTCAAGCCCACGAGACAGACAATGTTTTTTCGTGTAGACATATTGGCTACCCTTATGCAGAAGAAAAAATTCCACTCTGAAATATACTGAGTGATCATTATTAATATTCGAACATTAACTATACAAATAATGGTCAAAAATTTTCTAATTTCAAATGGCACACCCAGTATTTCTATACCTTGTTTAAAGTAAAAATTAATATCGAAACTATCTTCATTGGGTTTACCCATATCTATAAACCTTATGGTTTTCCAGTAATTTTCGATTTTTAATCCCACTAGTTAACCTACTATTATGATTAGCGATATTCATAGAAATACTCGGAAATATTTGTAGTGAAATGCTTACAATATTATTTGAAATCTGAAAAACTCATAATATGAAGATCTCAATAATGGTGTTGCGGTCACGCAAGGTTTATTATTCCTTTGTAAATGAAATGTGAAGAATAGGGAAAATGTTGGACTGGAGCACAGGTTCATCGCCTGAACAAATATTTTTTTTAAATGAATCGTTTGTTTCATGATTCTTTGAACGTATGGCTTAACTTCAAAACGATCGGAACAAAGAAAAATTTAAGGGCATGTACCAGAAAAGATTGAATGATAATGACACTTAATACCTTCTAGGCGAAATTAATTTGAAAATAATTGAAAAAGAATTGTTATTCAGAAAAAAAAACAGTAGATAATCATTTATAAAGAAATAATAAATCTTGCGTGACCGCAACACGATTATTGAGATCTTCATATGAGTTTTTCAGATTTCGAATAATATTGTAAGCATTTCCCCACAAATATTTCCAAATATTTCTATGAATATCGCTAATCATAATAGTAGGTTAACTAGTTGAATCAAAAATCGAAAATTACTGGAAAACTATTAGGTTTTGGTATAGGGAAACGGGAAACCCAATGAAGATAGTTTTGATATTAATTTTTACGTTCAACAAGGTACAGAAATACTGGGTGTGCCATTTGAAATAAGAAAGTTTTTGACCATTATTTGCTGTTAATGTGTCAATATTAATTATGATCACTCAGTATATTCCAGAGTTAAATTTTTTTCTTCTGCATAAGGGTAGCCAATATGTCTACACGAAAAAACATTGTCTGTCTCGTTGGCTTGAAGGGTTTATTCATTAATTGCAAAATGAAAATACTCCTTTTTTTCGATTTTTCGCCATTTTCTCTACAATAATTCTTCTAAGGTAGAAAATGCTGCTTCAGGAGTTATCGAAGCCTTTTCGAAAGTAATCGTCTGCATTGAAAATAATTGCAATTCAACTTTTAACGAATAAATCGGAAAATCTGGACAATTTTCAACTTTAACACCCCGTGTTCAGAAAACTAGCCATAGGATTGGGTTGGCCTGATTGTTACTGAGTCGGGTACAACAACACAACAAACTTTCAGAAAATTTGACCGGTCGCCACTTTACATAAGAAAAGTGCGGGATCCTTTACAATTCACAGATCTAGTAAACAGGTGTTCTTGAATGGTCATCATCATTGAGCGCATATCTCTTGAATCCTGCACTGCTGGACTGGCTGATTAGATAGATATCTCTTGGTAAATTTCTAGTTTAAGTCCCCCTCGATTTTAAAGTCAACCGTTGCAGACGATAATCAGTGACTGCGGGATTAATGCGAAAGAGAAGTCCATTCAAAATATCAACATTCAATTAGGGTACAACAAACAGTCACTATGTAATTGCTTTCCTCTCCTCTCCTCTCCATTAATCAAATTGATATAAACTAATTCGAACCGAAGCCCATGCAAAGCTGAAAGGGCCTTTGTAGCAAAGTGTGTCGATACCGACAGGCTTTCGAAAACTTTTTGTTTTTACGCCTGCAATGTCAGGCTGCTTAATTAGTGAAAATGATCTCCCTTATCCCTATATCAATATCATCGTATGAATTAAACGCTGGATTGACACATTTTGTGCGGCCGGCACTGAACTCTATACTACACACAACAAAACTTATATGGAATCACCCTGTTATTTGGAAAAAACGAATTTTAATTAAAAAAAAGTCGCTGAAAAGTGAAGAGCAGTTTTCCCAAAACAAGTTTATCACAAAAATAATATAAATTATTAAAAGAATATTTTTATAATAGAACAGAAAATTAAAAGTGTAAATTTCTCTAAAAATAATTTTTATGTAACTGAGAATTGAACAACAAATAAAACGATTTTAACAAATCAATAATCAGTATTACCACCCCTGGCATTGATACAAGCTTGAATTCGACGAGGCATGCTTTCTATTAAGTTGTTAATTTCTTCTTCTGTAACATTTTTTGCCCATTCCACTGAAGCCGCTCGTATAAGTTGCTCTGCGTTACCAGGATTATTTTGACGAGCTCTAATTTTTCTTTTGATCCTATCCCACAAGTGCTCGATAGGATTAAGGTCCGGTGAACAAGAAGGCCACTCTAAAACAGTCACACCTTCTGTTTCGAAAAAATTTGTTGCAACTCTGCTGGTATGTGGAAGTGCATTATCCTGCATAAATAGGAAATAATCTCCAAAAGCACCTCGCCAGAGCCTCACTACAGGTTGTAGCACTAGATCAACATACCTAGGCCCTGTCAGAGATTGTCTAATGGGAATTAAAGGAGTTTTCTCACCAAACATAATTCCGCCACAAAACATTACAGAACCTCCTTTGTATTTAGGGATCGGTCTTGCAGTTTGGAGCCTAGCTTGCCTCCCTCTACCTCTTAAAATGCGAACACGCCAGTCGTCTGATCGTAGGCCAATTCTGGTCTCATCCGAAAATAAGACATTTTTCCAATCTTCAATAGTCCAATTTTCATGATCTAAACACCAATTAAAACGGTCAACTTTATTTTGCCTTGATAGTTCTGGAACTCTTAACGCTCTTCTCTTGAATAATTCCCGAGCGCGAAGTCTTTTTCTGATAGTTTCGACAGAAACACTAACAACTGTAGCTTGCAAAAATTGCCTTTGAAGCTCTGAATGAGATACTGCGGGATTTCTTCTTGCTGTTTGGGCTAAAAAGCGATCCTGCCTTTCTGTAGTTACTCTTCCACGACTTCTTCACGGCCTATTCTTTAGGGTTCCTAACTCCAGAAACCTTGCATAGGTGTTTGAAACAACCCCTTATGTAACCCCCCACCGTTCTTGCAATCTGTCTTTGTGACAATTGTGACATACCTTGTTCTGCCATAGTAATAATTCTTCCTCTCTGGACTTCCGATAACCCCACATAAAGCATTTTTTTTTAAATTTCGCAAAAAAACAAAATACAAATTCACTGCGACGTTCGAACGAAATGGTAAAATCGACACTGCAAAGCCAAATCTTATCAAGTGCTTATGAACCTAACTGTTTTTGTGAGTAAACACATGCACTTTTTATTTGCTTCTAACGAAAAAGATATCAAAATAATATTTCATCTTAATACTGGGTGATTCCATAGAAGTTTGGTTGTGTGTATATGAAGATACCACGGCCAAGAATTTTCTGAATTTATAGTGAAATCCGGTCAGCACCACTATATCTATTTCATAAACTTAATCCTTTACATCCTATCCTATGTATTGAGCCAGTGGAAAGCTTATCAGGTGGGAGGAGATTCTCCGTCCATAATTTTAGTTGAAAGTTAGTTCAACGGACGGTCCGAAGTGCGGATAAATGTTTAATATATTGAAACGAGTTGGCCAGTAGAAATGCATAACGATAAGTTCTCACATCCCACCCGTTGGTTATAAAGTTCGAGACTATTTCCTTTGGTTTTCCCAGTTTGCTGTCATGTCGTCACTTCAAGAGAATTAAATGGTTAGTCTGAGGATCAATGACGTTTCGTGAAGAGGAATGCAAAAGCAAGTTTTTCTGGATAATTCATCTTCTCCACTTGAAAAGAACGCAAGATTTTAAAATGCCGTGATTTGAGCAGTAAAGTGTTCGTAAACCTCACATCAAAATAAAACAATCCTGAACAGGATGGGTTCTGACTGTGTCTACCCTTAGGAAGCTTTGGAGTAGTTACCTACTTATTGAATCATGCAACAGCGGCTTTCAAATAATCAAATGCTTCTGGTGCTTTGGTTTCGAACGAAACCGTTCGTCGAAGACTTCGGGGCGGTAATCTACATTGAGGTTTGAGAAGGATTCAACTAAGTCAAATTCATATGCAACTTGGATTGGAATGAGCAATGAACAGATAAATTGGAAAGATCAATGGAGGTTTGTATTGTTCGTCCGTTCAGAAGTGGTACAGTTACTGTGTGAAGAGGCTTTTGTTTCTGTTTGATAATTTGCTGGTTCTGATTTTATTGTATGATTTGATTGTATTGATATGTAGTGGACTGTGATAATTTTTATGAAAAGAAAATCCATTGGTTTTTAATCGTTTAATAATTGCGAGCTGTATCTCATGAAAATTTGAAGATGAATGAATTGTACATATGTATCCTATGTATTGTCTTGATAAGGTGTACGCAGACACCGGAGGATGATACGTTGCCAAATCAATAGAAAAGAACTAAAATATAGTAAATTCCTAACAGTTTCTTTGGACGAACAGAATTGTTGGTGCTTGACAGTGGCGGCTTGTCCTATGAGGCAGGTGGGGTAGTGCCTCATCAATAAACGTCGAAAATTACACGTATAAATATCAAATTTTACTAATGATTTATTTAGTCATTTCAAATTTTTTTATTATTTGCATTCATACGCATTTATATCGTTATTTCCCTTCATTATACAGGGTGTTTCACCATAAACTGGACAAACATATATAGCCGTGTAGATGACACCGAGGAAGTCATTTTTTCCTTATGACATATACCCCGTTTTCGACGCATAAACGAGATACAGTCAACTTTGAGCAATATTCTGATAACTGTGGTGAGTTATGCGTGACATTTGAAATAACAGTTACTGGTCACATTTTAGTATTTTTTAGGGCTCAATTCAATTTTGGTGTAGATTTTTTTTTAATTTCAAAATGGCGGAAAGCCTGCATAGTTGGATTTTTTTTTTCACGGTTGCCAATTTGGGAAGCACTTTTTCAACGTACTAGATTTTCTAAGATTTTCCGTGAAAACATTTATTCAAACTCAACTTTTTTTTACGTCATGTCTTCAGTGAAAAAACAATTTCGGCCGAAATTGTTGAAATTCTTCACGGTTGAACTATCTTTCATTCTGAATACTGAGGTGAAAACAGAATGAAATTATATCCATTGGTTTTCTTTTTGTAGCCTTCCAAAGATTACGCTTGGAGAATTTTCATAATTTTTATTTAAAAAACTGGAGGCCGTACGAAGGCCAAATTTAGGCTAATGAGCTGCCACAGTGACCCAGACAGAAATATGAATTTATAAACCAAAAAAATTGTTTTCAAAAAACTTTGGTGGGAATCGAACTCTCCACTTTCGATTTACTAGCGTCGCTTTGGTAACGGAAATTTATTAGATTAAAATAAACCCAATTCATAATCGTAGAGAGTTCGAATCCTAGCAAAGTTTTTTTAAAAATTTTTTTTTGGTTTTTAAGTTCATATTTCTGTCCAGGTCATTCTGGCAGCCCATTAGCACAATTTTGGCCTTCGTACGGTTTCCAGTTTTTTGAATGAAAATTATGAACGTTCTCCGAGCTTAATTTTTGGAAGACTACAAAAAGAAAACCAATAGATATTATTTCATTCTGTTTTCACCTCAGTATTCAGAATGAAAGAGCGTTCACCATGAAAAATTTCAACAGTTTCGGTAGAAATTTTTTTTCACTGAAGACATGTAAAAAAAAAGTTGAGTTCGAATTTTGAAAAAAAAATTTCACGGAAAATCTAAGAAAATCGAGTACTTTGACAAATTGGCAACCGAAAAAAAAATTTCAACTTTGCAGGCTTCCCGCAATTTTGAAATTTTTTTTCAGAATTCGAAACCACAATTGAATTGAGCCCTGAAAAATACTAAGATTTGACTCGAAACCGTTATTTCAAATGTCACGCATAACTCACCACCGTCATCAGAATATTGCTCAAAGTTGACATTGAACACCCTGTATCTCACTTATGCGTCGAGAACGGGGTCTATGTCATAGGGCAGAAATGACTTCCCCGGTGTCGTCTACATTGCTACACATGTTTGTCCAGTTTATGGTGAAACACCCTGTATACACAGTGGCCACTTTCTTGATGAATTTAAAATATTATCAAGAAATCTTACGGGAATTTTTTATTCGGCAGTAAATAATCCTCAAATTGACATCATCAGATTTCGTATCTAACGTTTCGTACTTTCTGGGCCACCCTCCACCTCATTTTTTTCAGAATGGACCTGCATATTTTATGACACTTTTCGAAATAACTTTTAACGCTGAATTCAACGATATATCATACAATGTCATTAAAAGTTGATTTTACAAAATGGTGGACATTTCGAACACTTACTTCATTAGGTAATGTTCATCATTTTCTCTCGAATAATCATTCAATTTGTCTTTCATTAAATGATAGTTCCGTTTAATTATTATTAATTAGGTTTTCACCTCTTGAAATTAGTAAATAATTATTACTCGTTTCTTGCTCTGATTCTGTTACGTAATAATCATTTTTCGGAATCCGAAAGTTGTCTGTTTACCGATAATGATTCCTCTTTATTATTCCTTTGTTTCGCCACTGCTTTTGGGCCAAATTTCTCATTTTTGCATGATAATGCGCCACCGCATCGTTCGAGAATTGCCAATGAATCTGTGGAAATTCCATGGTATCCCATTGAACACGCTTGGGATCAGCTAGAAAGAGTTTTGGATTCGCATCGACCACCTCCAAATGGCAAATACACAACTTTGATGGCTTTCACCGCAACTCTGAAGAGAAATTGATCAATTGATAACTGAGCAAATATTGAAAATAAATTTTTGCCTGAAACTTATAAAGAAATGGACCAAAGAATATGAGTTAAATAAGTGAAAAAACATTAAGATTTCTGATATTCAAGAAATTGGTGAAAAAAAATCTTCCTTAGCTTTTGTGAAGCAGTTTTTATGATCATGAATGGTTGTTTTTGCAACTTCGAAATGGAATACAATCAAAAATGCTCTTCCTTCTTCCCATTCAAGGAGTAAAGGATTCATTGGTCTCTCGATTGGCAATAGATGAAAGGATACGCTTTGTGTCGCTCTTATCTGAAAATTCCCCGAGTACCTGTTGAAAGCTGTGAAAACCACTCTAATTCCAATTCTCACTATTCTCAGGCAGTTATTATCCAACATAGGGACGAGTCGTGACAGGCCTGAATCCGAACAGTCTAGCTGTCGAGTTCTAATACAATCTCCTCCTCTTATAATGAAACGTTTAGATCTGAACGCATTGGATTTGGCGATAATGGAACCGAGGGGATTATTTGAATCGTTTCGCTGATGTTATTAAGTTAGTCGTCATTCGAAATGGGAAAATTCTCTTTCCTAATCTGTTTAGTAGTTTATTGCTTAATTGGAAAACGCGGAAACCTTTCGGTTCCGTTGGTAATTTTACGCAAATTATGGAAACGTTCATTTGGAACTCATGCATTCGGTGAAAATGTTATTTCTTGTTAACAAGCGCCAGCTCCCGGTTTATTTTACCTGCAGTTTGCATTTTCGATGCCTGAGTGTGTACCGCTATCTTGTGTACGAGCTAGATGTCGTGATTCCTCGAAGCCTAGTAAAATTGGTGGGAATTGGAAAGGTGGTTTCCCAATTTTCTCGGTTGTTCGCACACAAAAACATCGTGACTGTTTATTTCCAATAATACAACCACAATAGATCCAGGGTTTCGATTCGTGAAAATGGAATATTCCATTACTATATGCGGGCAACATAATAAGAGTTTTCCGACTGCAAAAGATGGTTTTGAGAACTATTTTAGGGTTGAGCTATAATCAGAGCTGCAGAGGTCATTTCAAACATCACAGGATTTTTACGGTATCTGGTTTATATGTTAGAGAATGTTTGATTTTCAATTTCAAAAATAAATATTTATTTCAGAGCTGCGATAAGGTTTCTGATCGAACAAGAGGCAGTAGATATGTTTTACCAAGGCAGGCTTTCACAGCTACTCAAAAAGTTTTTTTCTCTATTTCAGTAACGTAATGAGTTCATTACAGTACTGAAAACAGTGCTGTAATGAATTCATTACAGCATTGTTTTCAGTAATATTTTTCGTTTTGTGGTTGTCAGCACTTCCCATCGAATTTCAACACACGTCAATTTGGAAATGTCAATTTCGTAACAGTCACCAACTGCCAAGATACAATACAAAAGTCACTAGGATGTATAATCTGAATTTTTCATTGAATTTCAATGAAATTTGACTGAAATAGAGAAAATATCGTGCAATACTCGTTGCAGAGTGCAATTCCAACACTCATGCGTTCGCCCCTTTTTTTAATTTCGCATTTGTATTGGAATAGGACCCCATTCTGCAAACTAGTTTTAGAACATACTATTATCAAGTCACTAACTTGTAAAACTGATAGTTAACTTGCAAAATTTTTAGTTAGTTAGTAGTAGTAGTATTATTTACATTAGAAAATTTTGTTTTATCGTCATATATGTTTAATGGTACAAATTGGGGATTAATCAAGCTATATCAACCTATATTGTATTCAAAACAATAATTATTTCACAGAGTTTTTGAGAAGACGTTGTCAGATTGTTAATTTTTCAGATAACATAGTTGAAATATCTATGAATTCTACCATTCGTTCATATCAGGAATCGATTCATCCCAAACTGTAAACAAACAAGGGGGAAATCTTTTCTCAGGATGTATTGTTAATATTGTTATTATAATGGAAAGTGATTATTATAGGTGTTCCACTTCGATATCGTGATGATTATGTGAAGACGTTTAATGAATTGATGTAATATTAACCGTGTAGTGTCGAGCTTATAAAAAAGTTTCTTACTAGTTGGTGGCAAATTATTATAGAGCACATTGTTTAGATATGAACATCGCCTGCACAGATTATTTCCTTCATTCAGATTTTAGTCTCGACAACGTTGATTATCTGATATTCAAAATCCCGGGAAGCATCCAGATTATTCTTGAGATTATGCATTTTTGTCAAAAATGATTGACGAAAAACTAAAGATAATAAGAGACCCTTAAGTTTAAAAGAACAAATATTATTTTTTACGATTTCTCAGTGGTCCACCCAAAAATAATCTGGAGAAAAGCAGTGTCCCATCAAAAATATCACCCTGTAGATGTGCAATGGAAACTGATATGTCATATGGTGAAAACTCTGAATTGTAATATTTATGCCAAATTTATTTAGTATCTTGAATTCAAAACGTTTGCGGTCACATGAGAAAACCCTGTATAACATGTATACAGGGTGACCCATTTCAAAAGATCCACTGAAATAACTGCCTGGATAAAAATGTTTCATATGAAAGTTTCTTATTTTTTAAGGGGACATCAAATGCAGGCGTTGATTAAAGTTCACTATAAGCCCAAATTTTCTTCCCGATTTTTTTCTAGCTAGATTTTGCCATGAAGAATCGATCAGTGCTACTCTCAAGTTGCAAAGAGCTTTATTTCAGAAGATATAAACTTTTGAAATTTGCATGAAAATATCCAATTTTAAAACCTATAATTCGATCCATACACATGATATATTCATGGAATATTGTGTTTGACATATAATCCAACCAATTATCATCATCCTTTCGAATAGTTATTACAATAGAGGCGGTAATTATTTTTTTAGAGGGTGAAAATGAAAGAATAATGCTGCAAAATGGTGAATGCGCGAGGCACCGAAGGTATACAGGGTCCTGCAATAATGCGAAAATCTTCAATAGCTGCCGAACCAGACATCTCAGAGTTTTCGTTGGAAAGTAGACCTCTTGAACCTTCATTTCTGCATCTCAAAAAATTATTTTCTGATGTACAGGGTGTCCTGGGTGTCCCCGATAAATGTTATTCAACCAATGCATGATTTCTTCAATGGATCACCCAATATATTTTCAGATATTTTTCTAACGGTACAGATCTTATTCGAAGAATAGTGCAAAAAAGTGAGGGAAAAGCAGTTCAGTAAAAGTCTTCTGAAGATTTTCAGAAGCGATAGTAACATGAATTTGATCTGAAAGTTTCGTAATTGAAAGATTTGCCTTGACACGGTTCCTAAACGATCAACCTGTCATATACAGGGTGTCCGTTATTAAGGTCCAAATATGAAGAACTTCATATTATTATTTCTCGGTTTTTTTCAAATCGAACACCCTTTATTTTTTTCCACAATAATGTAGACAATTGAATACCTTACATCTTCTCAGAAGTAACCTTAGGATTATTTTCACTCCCGCATTCAGCGGACACGTAAAAGGATATCGCAACTGAAAAGTTTATTCAAATAATAACATAATAAAAACTAACGAACATTCAAGAGAGGTCAAACAATGAAATAAAACTAAATGAATAGTTATTGACAAACTTCAAAACCTTCCCAGAATCATACTTCCTGAGCATCAACTCAAAATTGTTCGTTTTTCCCGTACAAGCAATTCAGATTGATCACGTATTCAACCAATTATATCAGTTTTTATCGGCTTTCCAAAAAAAAATAATAATAATTTTATTGAACCAATATTTTATTTGTCAAAGCAAATCCTTCAATTAAAAAACTTTCAGATCGAATTCATGTTACTATCGGTTCTGGAAATTGTCAGAAGCTTTTACTGGACTGCTTTTCCCTCACCTTCCTGCAGTTTTCTTCGAATGAGATCTGTACCGTTGGAAAAATGTCTCCAATATTTTGCGTCATGAAAGAGGTATTGAAGGTCATTGAAAATATGTGAAACTATATGGGGTGATCCATTGAAGAAATGATGCATTTGTTGAATAACATTCATCGGGGACACCCTGTATATCAGAAAATAATTTCCCGAGTTGCAGAAATGAAGGTACAAGAGGTCTCCTTAACAACAAAATCTCTGAGATTTCCAGTTCAGCAGATACTATTGCAGGAAAAAGGGTCACCCTGTTTGTCATTTTCTCCTTCCTGGTTATTCAGAAGGACGCTAGTGCAGGAAAAGTTGGTAAAACCTTCGGAAGGCTTTTCGATTCATCCGACTCCAAGGACACAAATCTCCGGGACAGACCAATAATCCTCACGATCTGATTCGCGTAAGTATGCTGCGACGAGGACGGATCACTTCTAGAACATCCCCCTCAAGAATTCCAATTAAAAAAGAATTTATTAGCATAGTAAGCTCTCTATGAGGATTCTCGTAGTCTGGATGACGTCAACTTGATAAAACGAGAAGCGATTAGTTCTATATGAGTTTTTAAACTGTGAACAATTCTCTTAATTTTCACCCTTCGGGAAGAATTATTAATGAATAAACAAAATATTTTTCACATCTATATATGGGTTCAAGAAAAGTACAATTTTAATCAATCGTTTAATGCTTATTATTTTTTAAAATAGCAACAACTAATATAAGTATACCGATTCGGAAATAAAAGTTGTGAACATAGACAATACAGCGTTAAACGAGTAGATGAATATTGTCTAGTGGACAAATAAAATAATGAAAACCCTCGGCGCGATACGACAACGAATAAATGACTGATCACACTCAATGGCATAGGAGTCTGGAGAGGGGGAGATTTGAACTCTCTCGGGTATCGATGCAGTTCCTATGCCATTGAGTGGGGTCAGTCATTTATTCGTTGTAGTATCATTGTTTTGATTATTTTATTGTTCCATTAGACAATATTCATCCACTCGTTTAACGCTGTAGTGGCTATGCTCACAACTTTTATTTCCGAATCGGTATATATGATATGACACTATCTGAACGTCAAGGTACAACCGAAACTAGGTCACTATCCACTGTCATAATGTTCGGCAAAAAAAACGAATCTAAAGGGTTTTTCAATAAAAGGTGTTATTGTGACATTCGTAAAAAATATCATGAGGGCATCCAATTTTTCCGGAAAAAATCAAAAGAACACGTTGCTAAGTAATATTTTAACAAGAAGCATGAGTGCTGTTGGAAATTCTCTACAGACCTAAAATATTTTTGGAGCCTGAACACGGTTATACCAGGAGTGGAAATAAATTCGTTCAAAATTTTCTTTTTCCATCTTTTCGTTTCTGATATGATTGGGTATTCAATGCTGAATACATTTCTGTTGAAACCATTGTATTTATTCGAAAAGTTTTCAAAATATCGAAAAAAAAATGTCAAATATTCATAGTCAGTGTTATGTTCATTATTCTTATTCTGAACATTCCGAGTGTAAACCGTTCTCACAACGTCAAAGTAGAAGAATGTGGAAAGGTCATGCATCTTTTGAATTTCATTAATATCATCACAGGGTGTTTCAAATTTTGTGTCGAAAACTGTGATCGAAAATTGGCCATAACTTCTGTTTTTCAAATTAGAACCCTACTTTTTTTATGATTGCGTTGGATTCTGCGAATAAAAATAGTGATAGCATTCTCAGATGTTCTTGCTCCTAAATTCAGTAATTCTCGAGTTATTTGAGCTTTTCTGGATTCATGTTGTACGTAGAGTCAAATTCATCGAATCTGAAGAGATTCTATGAATATTCTTATAAAACCATAGTAACAACTAATAATTAGACCTGTCACCTGTGAATTATCAATGGGATCATTTATCTTCTACGGTCACAGAAAATTCTCATGCCAACAGATTCGATGACTGTTCTTATGAAACCATAGTAACCATTGAAGTAAAATTGAGAAGTAAGGTTAAGGCTTCGATGACTGAACATATTCTAGGCATCTTAGTTAAGGCCTAAAATAAAACCAGTCACTTGTGAATTATTAATGGGATAGTTTATATTCTATGGTTCATGCGAAAGATGAGATGAATTTGACTCTACGTATAACATGAATCCAGAAAAGCTCAAATATCTCGGGAATTACTGAATTTAGGAGCAAAAATATTTGAGATTGCTATCACTATTTTTCTTCGCAGAATCCAACGTAATCATAAAAAAATAGTGTTCTAATTTGAAAATCAGAAGTTATGGCCAATTTTCGATCACAGTTTTCCACACAAAATTTGAAACATCCTGTGATGATATTTATGAAATTCAAAAGATTTTCTGGTTTTTTTTTCGATATTTTGAAAACCTTTCAAATGAACACAATGGTTTTAACAGAAATGTATTCAGCATTGAATACCCAATCATATCAGAAACGAAAATATTGAAAAAAATATTTTTTGAACAAATTTATTCCCACTCCTGGTATAACCGGAAGTGCTCAAGCTCCAAAAATATTTTCGGTCTGTAGAGGATTTCCAACAATATCACAATACCAATTTTCGGATTTCAAATATGTCCAGTTCTCCAGAAACGTCTAATAGGCACTCGACCGTGGGACACCCTGTATTGCTGAAATACTGCGATGGATGTTAGTCATGGTAGTGGAACTCGTTATCACTCAGGGGAAAACGAGAAACATATTGGTACTCCGAAGTCAGTCAGTTCTACACGAGAAAGATTCTTGGCAAGATACAGAAAATAGCAGAATATCTTACGAAGATTAAGGTAATGACAGAAGCAAAAATCGGAAAATATGGTTCCCTTCAAACGAGTTCATCTCATCAGCAAACCTTCCCAATGATCAAGAAAATAAGCATCGAAAAAGACTATACTATGATGCTCAGTTCAAAGAAAGAAAAGGCTATGGGCAACCAAGACTTTCGAAGGAAATACGAGCACCAAATGCCAGTTAGATTTATGTAGAACGTTCATGTTTCAGGCAGGAATACTTGCAATTGAATGATGTGCGAAGATGAACCCAAGAAAAAACTCAGAAATGTAACTTAACGATCTATTCTGGGAGTCAAGCTGCTATCATTTAATCGGTCCAAAGATGATATAAGTGCTGAAGAAAACTCCATGAAAAACGTCTTCATTATAATGCTGTTGAAATTACTTTGATTTCATTATAATAAATTATCAAAGTTGATTTGATGGAATAGCCCAAATAACATTCTTACTTTTTTGTAAGCCGCGTACTGTTCAGAGAAAGCATATTCGTGACGTTACAATTTGGACTCGGAAATGCACTTCTAAGTCTATAGTTCTTGCATGAATCCACAGTTACGACAGCCCTGGAGTCAGCTGATTAATTATTATATTTTTTTGCAGAATGATGACATGAACTAATGGCAACGGTGACCCCAGCCCCAACAAACTGGTCTTATGCCGATGAAGAAACAATACCAGAAGATATAAAAAATCTAACTTCAGTAATAAAATCGATACTATGCGTTACCTGCATCTTAGCCGTTGTCGTGAACCTGAAAGTTTTCGCCTGCATTCACTGGATAAGAAGACCGTTGAATTCGGTTTTGAAGATAAGTCTAAGTCTGGCATTGGCTGACAGCTGCGCTTCATGGCTGTCTTTACTTCTCATTTTTTGCGAAAATTTCATCAGCACGCGGACGTACATCATACTTGAAATCATCAGGCTCTGTTTCATATTGGTTACAGTGTTTCATCTCCTTGGTTTGGGTTTCAATCACTACATAGGTAAGTCAATATAAGTAAGTTATAAGTTACATTACAATAAGTTACGAGGATGTATTGATATCTATAGTTAGCCTAGACCAGTTCCATGCATAAATATTGCGATACCATATCAACGAACAATAACTTATTTGAAGTGTCAGTGTAGAGTTCGAAGTCAAAAAAGTAAACCAGAGTTACGCAATAAATAAAAAAAAAAGATGTCCGCCGAAATTGTAAAAATCGAAAAATTTGAGTATCGAGCCATCATCAAGTACCTGTATTTAAAAGGGTTAAGAGGTAAGCAGATTCACGAAGATATGCTTAATACCTTTGGTGATCAATGTCCTTCGTATGCGACCGTGAAAAATTGGACTGCAAGCTTCAAAAGAGGTAAATTTTCCATTGAAGATGGAAGGCCAGTTTCTGTCAGTCCCCGAAAATATCGATGCAGTTCATGATATGAATTTATCAGATTTATCAGATTGGGCTAAAACGGATATCTGAAGCAGTGAAGATTTCATACGAACGCGTTCATCATATAGTTCACGTCAATTTGGACATGAGAAAAATTTCTGCCAAATGGATCCCTAAATGTTTGAATGTTAACCAAAAGCGTGGCAAGGGTAGAAGCATCGTGTTCGATCTGTGCTCGATTTGAAAACCATGTAGACTTCTTAAACCGAATTGTTACTATGTATGAGACTTGAGTACAAAGCAACAATCGTTGGAATGGCGACACTCTGGTTCTCCACGACCTAAGAAGTTTCGTGTCCAAAAATCTGCTGAAAAAGTTCTTGCTTCAAGTTTTTGGGATTGCCATGGAGTAATCATGATTGATTTTTTGGATAAGGGTAGAACAATAACTAGAGATTACTATTCGACATTAGGTACTGACCACTCTACGGAAAAAAAAATTGAAGAGAAAAGACGCGGAAAGCTATCCAAAGATGTTTTGTTTCAACAGGACAACGCCCCAGTGCACAAATCTCATGTTGCCATGCAAAAAATTCGGGATTTAGGGTTAGATTACTAGAACACCCCCCCTTATTCACCAGATTTGGCTCCGTTCAACTATCATCTCTTTCCTCAACTGAAAAAAAGTTTAAAAGATCGTAAATTTCCTTCCAACGAGGAGGTAATAAAAGCTGTGGAGGACTGGTTTGCAGAGCAAAAAGAAAAACATTTTTGAAAGGTCTAGAGAAGTTGCAGGTTCGCTGTAATAAATGTATTCAATTAAGAGGAGAATATGTTGAGTAATAAAATATTTTGACATTGAAATTTTGTTTGGTTCTATAGTAGGCTAAGAATTTTTCAATATATCCTCATAACTTTCATCTTACATAATAATTAACGAAAGTACATATAAACAATGCTACTAATGACCAAAGCATACATCCATCTCCACCACACTACCCTCATTCTGTCCCATACATTCTCAGGGCTGTCCATATCGGATCCCACGTCCAAGAGCCATCACCAAAGCATATTATGTTGAAGAGTCGATGATGACCACGATAGGTCTTAATGGCACACCATCTTTGTGAATTCTTGAAAGCCCTTCCAAGTTTCCAAGACCACCGTTGCAATGCCTTTGTCTGCTGGGAGTGCAATGATCGATTTATCTCCTTATAGCTTGGCGTTCTCTTAGCTTTATGTTGTTTATCGGTGGTTTGCTGCTCCAGTTGATTCGGGAAACCTCAATCCCACTTTCTCAGCTGCGATCTCTGTCAAGAGTGTATAGCTGCTTCAGCATTGGCTATCTTCAACATATTATGCTTAGTTTAAATTGAGAAATTGTGTCCTTTCTCAACGGCCAATGGCCTCCTGGGCAAATTGACAACGGTCTCTTTCTTGTAAGAAGCAATAGAGGCAGATGTTTCCAGTAATCATGCTGCTTTCAAAGAAGATGCCTGCCCTCTTTGTAGGCTGAACAGAATTTTCTAATTTTGTTGCTGAATCTGGCACTGAAAGCCTTCATCATCGGGTGTTTTTTTCTAGAGTGACAGAATTATCGATAGGAATAACTGTGATTTGACAGAAGGTAGAGGCAATGTTATTTTGACTTTTCTGTTCATTAAGCATTGACAAATTATCATGGAAAGACTAACGCCGCAACAACGTTCACAAATTGTCGAAATTTATTATCAAAATCAGTGTTCTATTCGCCTAACATATAAAGCACTTCGTGAAATTTATGGTTTACATAATCGTCCATCAGAGCAGCTTATTCGTCGAACTATCGATATATTTCGGAGAAGATTTTCCCTACTCGATGCAACAACAACAACAAGACAAAGAACTGTACATACGGAAGAAAATAGAGCTGCTGCAAGTGATAGTATTAATGAAGATCCAGATTTGTCTATTCGCCGACGTTCACAACTAGGGGCATCTACCATATAGAAAATTTGGCATAAAGATTAAAGATCTTGTACACCCATACACGATCCAACTGGTTCAAAAACTGAAGCGTAATTGAAAGAAAGATTTGGCGATAACATCATTCCGAAAAATAGTCCAATTAATTGGCCTCCAAGATCATACCACATAACTCCACAGGATTATATTTTCTTTGTGGTTATGTCAAGTCATTGGTTTATGCTGATAAACCAGAAACGATAGACGCTTTGGAAGCCAAGATTAGTGCTAAAATAAGGCCTGAATTACTCGAGAAAGTGGTCCAAAATGGGTCTGGTAGAATGCAGTTCCTCAGAGTTAGTTGTTGTGGACATAATAATATGCCAAAAATTATTTTCAAAACATAAATGTCATAAAATTATCTTTCGAAAAAAAAATTTAGCTTCAATCTTAATGTGAATGTGTTTTATTTCAATTAAAATTCTTTCACTCAAAAAAAACCGATATAAGGCAATTCTTCAAAACAAATCTACAACACATCGTACTATTTGTAAACATTTTATTGATTTCAATATACCCGTATACCCCAAAAATTTTACATGGAGGAGAAATGAGCAAACCATTGGATATTTTAGAGTTTTTGAAAATATCTTCGGCATATAAACGAAAACTACCAATTGTGAAAGTATGCTGAACCTACTCTACTTGATGAAACAGCCGGGACACCCTTTCTTTTGTTTCCCTATTTGAACCAAATCTTCCATTCTCCTAATGCTTCTTTTCGAGAGTAGGTACTAAAATGAAATTATCTTGAATGACGTGAATTTTAACTATTAAAAAAAATCTCTTGATGATACATCAAACCCGTTGAGTCTGCTCCTCCTTGGCTTATCCAAACCCCGAAAAGCTTATCAGCTTTTTCAACAGCTTTGCTCGAATGCCAATCGAAGTTTTAATTAATGTGTCTCGTAGTCTCGTATAATAATTCTGCGAGGATTCAATGTATATTCCTCAAAAATCACATCATTGAATAAAATGTTGCTTCAACTACCGCGTTATAACTTCCCTATAATATGAGTTTCACCGCCGACTTCGTATTCGCCCGCAGTATTTTTCACCTGCTCACCGAGCAGATCGCCCTCAGGATAAAATATTATTCTGTAGCTCGAGGTCCAAATATACATCGTCAAAAAAGTCATGGCTTTCCCTATCAAATCTCAACTTGTTGAATGTAACATGACAAATTTTTGTGTGTGCCCTTCAGGAAACCTGGAACGATATGCCTGAAAATTTCAATAATGATAGATAGATAGGTTTATTCATTTCCTAGTATACTTACATCATGTAATACATCAATCAATGACTTGATTCGTGGAATGTCTAGGAGTATTGGGCAGTTGATTGACAGAAAAGGTGGTAGTACGAAACATTTAATTTGGATGCAGTTGTGGAATAACTATAATCAATGAAAAATAATCCACAAATTCCATATTTTTTTTCTCGTTTTTCCTGTTTTCTCTCTACCTGCATAAAACGAAGAGTAGCAAACAAAGATTTCCTATCAGAAATGTTGCAGTTGAATGAGAGGAAAATATTCTTTCATTTCCAGAACATAGATTGTTCATTTCTTGAGAAACCTAGGGAGCAAGACATTTGGCGATGTGTGTATGGTTCATACCGAGGATATTCTTCAAACTGAAATCTGCTGTTTACCCAGTTGGTTATAGAGCGATTTTCCAATAGATTGTTTCACTTATACAGGGTGATTCCGGTTGAGACCGTCAGATTTCAGGAGTAGTTTACACTAGTCAAGGCATTTTCGAAACAGAGACTAGGTACAGGGTGATTTGTCCGATTCGACCGATTTTTCCTCTATTCATAACTTTGGTATGGCTTGATCAATATTGATGAAATTTTCAGTGTAGAACAATGAGTTTGTCTACTTTCAATAATGCTAACACTTTTTCAAAAATACAGAGTAGGAATTATGATAAGTTCAGATCAAATTTGTAGGTTGAAAAAACACCTTGTACATTCCGTTCTCAAAAATCTCAAAAATTCGCTTCAGATTCTAGCATGCGTTTACTGGAGCGTTTTATTTTATTTTTTGCTCGCATCCAGTTCTCCTAGAAACAATTTTTAAAGATGAACAATATCGTTGTTTCGGTCCAAGGCAGTGAGAATATTCTAAACTAGATAGTAAAGCTGATGTATCGTCCACTGATACAAAGCCCTGCCGAATGTATAAAATAGTTATTTATGATATGAGTGTTAAAAGTGACGTTTTATTTTGTGAGTGAAAAAGTTCGTGAAATGAGCGGAGCGAATTGAACAATTTCACGAACAAAATAAAATCACTTTTAACACAAATACCATACAATGTTTTTTGTACAACTGCCCTATTTTGATAATGAAATGGGCGAATTTGCAATGACAATAAACTTCAAAATGCATTTTAATATTCAAATAATCAAAAGGTTGTTGTGAATGGCAAACCTTGCCAACGTTATGATCACTAACAAATGAGAAAAGAAAGACGCTGTCATTTGAATTTCGTACCTGTCCAATTTTCGTCTTGGGTTTTTAACTGCTTAATATGTTTGTCGAGAGTCCAATTATTGATAAAAGTGACGGTTTGGTTGTTCCTGTGGATATTGAAGAGTCTGCAAGAAGGGCAAATCTGGAACTCCTACCTAAAAAATCTGTTCAGCAGTACGATATTGCATATAACAATTTCCTGGCCTGCTGTAAATTGAAAAATGTAGAAGGGAACTTCAGTGAACCTGTTTTCCTGGCATACTTAGGACCGATTGCACCGTAGACAAAACTGTAGATTAAATCCAAAACCCCGATTAGTGTCTATTGATTATCATAGACACTAATCGAGGTTTAAGATTTAATCCACAGTTTTGTCCACGGTGCAATCTTTGACTATACCCTATCGGCCTATCCTATACCTATATAGTCTAAGGGTGCAATCGGCCCTTAGGAGAAAAATCAAAAATATGGAATTCATCAACTCTGTGGAGCAAATTTTCAATTATATATAGTCAAGCGCCATTGTTAAAAATGATGTGGATGTTAGTAAATATTTTAAGGTATTAGGTATTAGCCTATTTAAAACGGAAAAGTGAAGGATATTGTCCCAAAAAATCAAAAATTCTCTCCGTGAACAAGTTGAAAAGTTCATAAATGAGGCACCAGATGAGAAATACTTAATGGTTAAGGTTGCAACTATTTTCGGATTATTTGGAGCCTGTCGGCGTGAAGGAATTGTGTAATTTATCAGTGGAAGACATCGAAATAACAAATAAATCATTGGCTATACGTTCTTTCAGTATCATTGGGAAGTATGTTGACTATTTTCATAAGTACTTTGCACTGCGCCCTCTGTCATCAAACATCGTCTTTTTTTCCTGAAATATATGAATAATAAATGCACTGTCAATTCAGTTGGTATCAATACGTCATTTGGGAAAATTCCATCTATTGTTGCCGAACATAAAATATTCACTCAGAGCACTATCGAGCTTGGTGGGAAATAAGATGCCTAGAATACTGGTGCAAGCACTCGTCGAATTTTGAATGGAATGGCGTTCCACCAAATCGAGAATATCAGCAATGTTTCGTGGCGGCGCCGCAATGTCATACAACGTCATTACGGTCTTTTTCCCTTGATTAATCAACAGCTGATCTGCCAAAGTCAATTATGACATGACCACAGATTGACATTTTTATATGGTGAAAGTCTTATACTTTTCCTCCATACTAATATGAATTAAAATGCCAAGAATATATTACCAAATTATTTCTTGACAAAATTATCGGCTATACTAACACAACATGTTCATCAGAATAAATTCGAATATTTGAAATAACTAATAACAATCTGTCATAAATTGTGAATAGCGCCACCTGAAGTGGAAAAAACGAAATTTTGCCGATATTCTCAATTTGGTCGAAACAAAATCTAATCAGTGCAAACACCATGTGTTTAGTCATCGAAGTGGGAAATCAACTTCTGTCACAGAAGGGTATATTGACAACTCCATTCAAAATAAAATAGACTGCAGAAGAAATTTCAGGCGATACAAGTTGCAAAGTAGATAATACTTCAACCTCCACTTCCTTCACACGTTCCTTATCGGATATCATAGGTAATTATATAAATGTGAACTAAATGTGAATATTCAGAATGTCACAACATGTCCAATATTCCCTCTATAAATTTTTCGAATTGTTCCATAGGGAGCATAAATATTAATATATCGAAATGAACATAGAAATTACATTATGTCGAATTTGTCTATTATGAAAAATAAAAATTCATTTGAAGCCTGAATTCAATTCGTGATGAGGTCGACGGAAAAATCTTGTAATCAACTCGCTTATTAATTCAGCGATTAAGGGTCTCAAACATTAACGATCTCGCTCCGCTCACGCGTTAAAATATTTCGATCATTAATCGCTGTCATTAATAAACTAGTTGATTAAATAACTATTAACACGCTTTCAGGTAAACAATCAATTTTAACATCGTTTGCTCTTTGCTGTCACTTTTAATGGCAGTTCAAAAAATAGTTTTCATCAAATTGAAAATTTTCCATGAAACTTAAATTTCAATTTGAATCAAGTTACTTTGGGACTCAGGAAGAGCTTTGTATCATTGAACGATACAGCTTTACAGTTTACTATCCAGTTCAGAATATACTCACTGCCTTGGAGCGAAATAACGGTATTGTTCATATTCAAAAAATTTTTCTAGGAAAACTACACGTATGCCAAAAAAAATTAAAACGCTTCAGTAATGTAAAATTCTGGTAGAATCTGAAACAGGTAGCGAATGTTTGAAATCGGAATGTACAGGGTGCTTTTTCAACCTGCAAATTCAATCCGAACTCATCATAATTCACACCCTGTATTTTTGAAAAATGTTGGAATTATTGAAAGTAGACATTCATATTGTTCTACACTGAAAATTTCATCAATATTGGCCAAGCCATACCAAAGTTATAATAAAAGAAAAATCGGACAAATCACCCTGTAGACTCTCAATAAAGGCCCCCAACCATAAACCAAACATTGTTTCGAAACTGCCTGGCCTAGTGTAAACTTCTCCTAAAGTCGGACGGTTTCCTCCAGAATCACCCAGTGGCCAGTATATTGAATCAAAATGAAGATTTTTGTTCCAGGCATAAGGAAACCGCTTCATCACAATTCGCGCCTGTCGCTGAAAGGAACATCCGGCCTCATCCTCCTCCTCTGGTTGATTCCCACCACGTTCACAATAGCGTTGTACACGGTAGAAGGAGGAATTTCTTTCTGGAGAGCCATCATCAAAAATAACATCGCCCAAATCAACAAATCGTCGTATCCCAATTTTACCGACCATTCGAACTACACTACGTCAAGTCCAAACGAAAGCTACTCCACTGACAACGACTGGTACCAAACATTTCCTCAACTTTCCGAAATCCAGAGCGACATAGAGGAGGATAAAATAAAATTCATGATGAGTTTCCGGTTCAGAATGATAATTGGATCATTCATCCTCGTCTCTTTACTGCTCATCGTTCTATGCTATTTATGGATATTAATCATGATAAGACACCAGAGGAAAGTCTGGAAGGACCTATCCAGGACAGGAAGTACGGTGTGGAGGGGACATAATTGCAGGCATGCGTCTAAACAAAAGGCCCACGAACAGAATAAGACGAGGGGTAATCTGAGAGCTGTTTATACCACCCTAATTATTTTGGGTTCTTGCGTTATGGGATGGATGCCAGCTCTCATACTGTACACTCTGACTTGTAGCCAGGACTGCTTGATCAGCGGCGAACTGTTGGAAAAATTCAACGAGAATTATCCGCGTCATATTTTGATGCTTAGGTTTTTTGACAACGAAATGCTTTTGCTGAAGATGATCGCCAATCCGATCATTTACAGCATAAGGATGAGGGAGATTAAGGTAAGGCTGTAGTGGTTTATGATCAGTTTATGGCCTCAATCCGATATTCATCCCCTGACGTTCAGTAAACATTACTTCATTAACATCTGTCAAGATGTAAGGAGATTGAATTGGCTTAAACAATTAATTGTATAATTCATTCATTCATTTAGGTATATATTGCTCTTACATACACCAACATGGTGAATAACATGCAAAGGGATAATAGAAAGAAAAGAAACAGAGTAAAAATAACAAAAGAATTGAAAAATAAAAATCCCCAATAATATCAACTATACTCCATTCACAATTATAAAATCACAACTCTGACTCAACACAATGTTGCCCTTTCTACATTCTTAGCGTATTTCTCAGAATGTGAATGAATCGGAAAAGATGTGATGTGATGTGACGGACGAAAATAATTAACGTTTATATGAATTGATAGAAAGGATTCCTTTTCTAGTTATTTGCATGAAAAGTACAAGAGATCACTGTTGAAATATATTATTTTTCGCCATGGAAGAAAATTGCATTGCTTTCACATAATTTTCATATGCATGCTTGTGAAGATTTAATGTATATTATCCTCTTGAACTGAAAGTTCAAGACTTGACGACATTTTATTTATTTGATCTTATAAACAAAGAGTAAAATATTCTGATTGTATAGTAATTCATTAGATTAAAAAATATTCATACATTACTACCACAGTAGGTTTGTACGAATAAAATGGAATAGGTCAAACATATGCTTCACATTAATTATCATTCACCTGTTCTAAAATAAGACACAAACTCCTGGAATATGGAAAAAACCGATGTATTCTGGTTCAATATAGTCTATTTCTACTTTCGGCAAAGGAATGAAAGCTCCAGTCACACATTTCAATTCATCGAAATCTGAATTCACCTACTTGGAATGCAATATAGTCATATTTCTTCTTTTTTTTAGCTTTTTCGACGTGTTTGTTTTCTGAAACTTGAAAACGATCAACAATAATCATTAAATCATTTAGAGACCGATGATGGCCATCCAGAACTCGTTTACTTACGAAAATCGTGCAATTTCATTCTGCAAGTTTTTTCCTCATAATTCCTCGAAAATCCTACCTGAACCATATTTTCCGGTCGCTTTCGTTAGAAGATCGTATAAGGAAGCCTTTTTTGTCCATTTACACATTCCAAATAAATTTTGAGAACCAAAAACGAAACCGAAACTAACCAAACTTCTGGGGGACCGGAATTTCGTTTGAATTCTTTCAAAACGGCCGGATACCTAAAAAAACTTCGTTATCAAGTGTAAAAAGGTCAATTAGTACTTACTTCCGCTTTATTTATGCTTATAAATCAATTTTTGGTCCAATTCAAATTTGCCGTTCGTACTCACGCCAAAACTCGTGAGAGGAAAAAATGACACTTGCACGGAACTTCTTCTGGACGACGAAGAATGGAAAAATAGGCGATTTCCTATCGATATTTCGTCCCAAAATCGCCGATCGATTCGAACTAACAAAATGTGGAAAATCTTCGATACTTTTACTTTGATGTAAACAGAAATACTGGCATCGTTGTTTCGTCATTAACGATATTTTATGTACGCGCACAGAGTTTTCATCAGGTGCACCAACTCCTGAAAACGAAACCATGGACCTCCTATGTGATTAAATAAAAGTGAATGGAGTTTACCTACACTACCTATCATTAGATACAATCTCTTCTTCAAATTTATATTGAACAAATAAACGTCTCCATTTTTATCTAGAAATTCATTGCACATCCTGAAGCATATTTCCGATAGTGGACACTGATGAGTTCTCATGTATTTTTCAGGAAGGCAGTAAGCAGATGCACAACATCATCCTGCACCACCTTTGTGGAGGGAGGTGTAGCAGCATGCATCAAACTTACTCCCAATCTTTTTCGAAATCGAGCAACGGTAACCATTCCCATGTGGTTCTCACGTCGCTCAGATCTATCAGAAATGACAGATGCAATTCCGGAAGGTGCAGGAGGAACCGGCAGTCTGGACAAACGTCGAATCTTTGAAATTCTATAACGAAATTTATCTTGTTGATGTTTTCTTTGCAATAAATTTGAACAAAAAGTATTTTGGTCTCATTTCAACGAACATTGAATTGCCCTAAAGTGGATATTAACTCAGAAAATATCCATTTTAGGGCAAGGGTGTGATGCATACACTCACATTATTTTTTAACGTAGATTCAATATCTGCCATAAAAAAATGGGGTTCTAATTTGAAAAAATTGATTTTTCACGATTTTGTCATCCCTAACTTTGAAAGCGTTTTTTTCACCCCCTGTATCATGAATCGCGATTTCGATTTTTAAAGTGGATACATCAATCTTACATCTTGAAAAATCCCAAGAATGAAAATTTTCCATCCAAAAACCTCGAAGTTATTCTTGTTTCAGCGGAGCTCTATTTTCGATTTTTCTTTCGAATTTTCCCGCTCAGAGAGAATTTTCCAACCAAAACTGAAAAATGTTACATCAAAATAACTTGAAATTTTCTAAGGAATCTATTTCTGCAATAAAAAAATGGTGTTCTAATTTGAAAAACGGAAGTTGACGTCATTTCCGGAAAAACCGGAGGTGCTCATGCCTTGAAAATATTTTAGATTTCATCAGCATCGTGAAATACTTATAAGTGCTGAATTTCATGAAAATATGTTCAGTAGTTTCCCGTATAAATATGGGTGAGGTTCCTCGTGAAAGACCCTGTAGTACCTAGGTCACCTAGGTGTATAGTATAGTAAAGAAAAATAAACTTCATTTCCCTACCTTCAGAAGTCTGAACACTTTTCCAGCCGAAAACATGATTGGAAGCTTCGACAAGGTCTAAGGTTGGAAGATTAAGTTATGCTCTTTTCTTGTACGGAAATCAAGAATCGAGTGTTGAAATTTCACTGAGAAATAATGGATAGAATAGTCCGTTACTTCGTGATAGTTCATTCGAAAAAAAAAGTACTCGAATAACCCAACCGAAAAACATCTAAATCTAAACGAACAGAAGGATTAATGAAATTCCCCACTTTTCAAAATTCCCAAGAAATAAGCCTACAGAAGAGATTTAAATACCTTTTTGCACAACTTCAAATACTCCAGTATGAAAATGAGTAGCACTACAAAACCTGTTTACCTTAAAAGAACTAACTCCATTTACAAAGTTGAAGAACAGTAAATAGAAATTAGCATCGGCAACGTCTCTGGAAATTATTTCGACATTGCTGATATATCTCGAGTGCAAACCTGGGTGAGTTTTAAGTCAAAAAACTTAATCAACCTAAATTTTGGCCAACCGGGATACTTCATAGAAGTATATGGAGTATACACCTTAGACTATACCCTATATAGTCTAAGTCTAAGGTATACACCGATAGTGCTCAGTCAGCAGTCCCACAATGCTCAGAAACCGTATCCACGTTAGCTGAATAAGCTTCTTTGTGTAGACGGCGAGAAATAATAACCATGAAATAAACATACTAAGCATCAGTGGTTGACAAAATAATCAATCAAAATTCAGCTGTATTGATAATTCTTAACGTCAATTCGCGAAACAATGGGTAAAGATTATTATTCGATACTGGGTCTTTCGAAAAACGCATCAGATGACGAAATAAAAAAAGCTTACCGCAAATTGGCACTTCAATATCATCCAGATAAAAATAAATCCCCAAAAGCCGAGGAGAAATTCAAGGAAGTTGCGGAAGCTTACGAGGTACTTTCGGATAAAAAGAAAAAAGACATTTACGACAATTACGGTGAAGATGGTTTAAAAGGTGGAGCAGGACCACATGGAAACACAGGATTTGCCTACACCTTCCACGGGGACCCAAGGGCCACTTTCGCACAGTTCTTCGGAAACACGAATCCCTTCCAGAGCTTTTTCGGTTTTGATGACAATGATATGAATCAGTCCACCTTCATGTTTGGTTTTCCCGGAAATGAGAACCATGTTGGCCAACACAGGGAGAGAATGGCCCAAGATCCGCCAGTGGAACACGAAATTTATTTGACGCTAGAGGAGGTTTTTCACGGATCTGTGAAGAGGATGAAGATCCAGAAAAAAGTGCTGCTTGCAAATGGGAAAATAGGGAAAGAAGAAAAATTATTGGAAATAAATGTGCATCCTGGTTGGAAGGCAGGAACAAAAATAACATTTCCCAAAGAAGGAGACCAAGGGGTAAACAAGATACCTGCCGATATTGTGTTCATCATTAGAGATAAAACGCATAGTACTTTCAAGAGAGAAGGAAGTGACTTGAGGTATTCAGCAAAGATAACCCTCAAACAAGCTTTGTGTGGTTGTATAGTGAATATTCCACTTATTGATGGTGACCAAGAAGCTCTCAATTATAAAAATGATATCATTAGACCTCAAACCGTCCGACGCATAGCTGGTAAAGGTCTCCCCTTTCCCAAAGAGCCTTCAAGAAGAGGAGATTTGATCGTAACTTTCGATATTCGTTTTCCGGAAATAATACCAACGACAGTAAGAAAATACTTAGAGGAAAAACTTCCATCGTAGTATTCCATTAGTTAAGTAGCATAACTGAAATATCTTGTATTGAGCAAACAAATAAATTCGATATTTTCACTTAGACTTGTGTCATTGTTTAAGGAGAAAAAATGGTTTAAACAATGGTAATCCCAAACATGTGAACCCAACCCTATTTACCCCAAAGATTAAAGATTCACCCCTAACGATTATTTTCAACTTATACCACAGAATCAGATTCTTCTTTTAGAAAATATCAAACCACAGATTTATCAAAGACTATCGTCTTTGGATCTATGGTTAACGTAAATGTTTTTGAGGTTAATCAAACTTGATCCCGCTTCTTATGAGAAAAATTAATTATGAATTGAATTAATCGAAAACTCAATATAATTGGGATAAAAATTACCAATGATTTGAAGCTTTCATTCATACAGATTGAAATTTTCATAGTTTGAAGAAGCTGGCATCAGAATGGCTGAAGGTACATAATTAAATTATCAACACAAAAAGTGATTAATGCTACTTTTGTTTTAGTTTTCACAAAATCTGAAGACTTGTGGAATCCATATAAGGATCTTCAAGATATTGTCTACAAGCATCTCACACAAAGTTCTATAAATCTTTGCAATTCAGAATTGGAAAGTGTACTCCGGAAACATAAACAAAGTTTTTTCTCTTTACTAAAGAATCCGGTGAGAAACTTATTCATTTCTTTGCTTATAGAACCGAATGTATTTCTAATTGCGAAAATGTTTCAGCCAAAAAATGTCAAAAGTAGAGAAGAAATAAAAAAGGGTATGACTGAAGGTATCATAGTTCGTGGATTGGGACATCAAATTCTATCTCAGGAATTGTACCAAGAGACAATAATAATTTCGGATATGTTTGATATAAATGAATTTGTAGCTTTGGATTTATTATGTACAGCACAACTGCAAGTAACGTATCATCCAGGCTTACCCAGAGGTTTAGTAGCAGTCCTCTTATATTATGATGGTAGGAAAGCTTTGCTATCAGCCTTAAAATGCCTTATTCAAGCCAGAAATGGAGTACAATGGTCTGTTAATATCAAGGAAGATGTAGCTAGATTTATCACAATATATACTGATCAATTGATGGAAGGTGGATTGTTTATTAGAATTTTTGAATTATTAAGGGAGTTAGATCTCAGTAAAGAAATGGAAAAATTGCATCAAAATGTTGCATTAGGAGGTCCTAAACACAGAAAACAAGTGAAGGATTTGTTTCTTGATATAAGGAACTTGTTGGGAGATATTGTTTTCATTTGGGCTACTCAGTGTGGCCTTCCAAAAGCACCGACTTTAGCTTTAATAGATTATCTAAGAGAAGTCAAAGGTGAGTCAATTTATGAAAAGTTAAAACTGCACTCACTATTACTGCCATGTATGCAAAACTATGTTTTTTGTACATTGCTACCTACTATTTTTCCCAATTACATATTTATTTTTTGGTTAATTAAATTGAAGAAATATGATTTTTACTATAAGAAATTTTCCAATTTGTATATTTTTCACAGGAGAGGAAGAAGCATCTGGGAATTTGGATTCAGTGAATTTGACTTTACAGATGGCCCTCTTATCAGCTTTAGACCTCAGCATTCTTCATACACGAGAAGATGGTGAAGAAATAGTAAAAAGTCTTCCCATTCTTTCTCAAAAGAATTACCTGGAATATATCATCAAAGAATTTGGACCCAATAAGCCAAAATGGAATTGTGAGGGTCTAGAAGCTGTTTCTACATTTGGATTAGCAGTGTGTATAGCTTCACTAAGATTGCTTTGTCAGAATCAACAATTTCAAGAATTCATCGGTAAAGAGGAAATTTTCATTGATAAAGCTATTGCACTTAATGTCTTCGATTTCCTTAACAATATGGTCCTGGATTGTGAACTTCTATATGAAGAAGAATTCATGTATAAGAGGATGCATTATTTACTGACTGATTTCATAGTTTATCTGTACCCAAAAGTAAAAGAATTGAGAATCAAAGCAGATGAATCGGCAAGAACCATACAAGTGTACATTCGTGAAGGTTTAGAAGCTCCTGTTAGTCTTCCAAGGCATTTTGAAAACCTTCTATTGTCCATTGCGAAATTATACCAGGGAAATATTTTGAAAAATACCTATGTTTTGGACTACTGGAGTCCTATTGAAATAAATCCTGATCAGTCATACTCTTACCACGCCCCACCAAGAGCAGTGTCGTTATTCAAATTTGTAAGGTTTGCAGGAGACATGCTACCTTCTACTTTGTTTGTGCCTTATGTCACGTTTCTTAGCAGTTTGTCTACGTGCCAACAAGCTGCGAGGAATTGTTTCAATATGCTGAAGCAGGTAAGTTTCACTTCAAGAATAAATGCAGAAAAAAAAATTATTTTTCTTTGTAAATATGCTACAATATATACTTGATTCACTTTTATAAAGTATACCGGTTTGGCATGACATTCTGACACATTTCACCATGTATAATAATGTCAAATATTTTTTGAGGTTAGTCCTGGTGGTCAAACAATGGGAATTTAGATTTGTTCATGTGGATATCAAAACCGTTTATTCGTTTAAAAAATTCTTTTATGTGGAAATTCGTTTGATATTTCTAGTCAATTTTAACCTTAGTTATATCAGACCAGTGAAAATTATTCAAATTAAGTGCATTTTTATTGAAAAAATGACATAAACGCATGCCAAAGTTGGATCGTTCAAATTGAGAGGATTTTCTGAAATATTTTTGAACATCCAGTGTGTGTAACTTGACTTAACAGGAAACACGGAAATTTGGTCAGCAGTCATCAAGACTTGACAAAATCGAAGATAAGAAAGTGAATTGAATATTTCTCCGTAGACACTGAAATAAGCAGTATGAATATTTTATATCATACAAAAGGATAAAGAAGTTACAAATTGCAGTGCCCTGATAAAAATTCCTTTTCAATACTTCCTCTGCAATCTCTGTGGGCTCCCAATAGTAAAAGTTGTGATCATATGATTATGAGTAAAATTTTCTTCGTCAGTGTTGCTTCTGGATATTTTTACAAATCATAAAAACTCACTTGTTCACTCAGTTAATGTTTAAAATAATAAAATTTCACATATTTACCGCTAATTAGCGACCGGTCAGAAACGTTTTGAGGTTAACAGTGGTGGAATAATCACGTGATTTGGATTGCCTAATTTTGAAAATGTTAGGTTATAGTCATTTTCCTGTCAGATACATACAGAACGTTGTCGTTTCTACTTAGAGATCGTAGTAATTACGTATTGAGAAAATGTTGTGTCAATTCAATAATTCCAAAGACCTGGCGAATGTTGAAGAAACTTTTTTCTCTGTTAATACTGGAAATATTTCACGTATATAAACATGGTTGGAAGATTCAGTTATGCTCTTTTCTTGTACGGAAATCAAGAATCGAGTGTTAAATTAACTGAAAAATAATGGACAGAATCTGTTACTTTGTGATAGTTCATTCGAAAAAGGAATAAAAGTACTCGAATATCCCAACAAAAAAATTTCTAATCAAACAGAACAGACGGACCTATGGAATTTCCCACGTTTCAAAATTCTCAAGAAATAAGCCTACATAAGACATTTAAATACCTTTCTGCACAACTTGAAATACTACAGTATGAAAATGCAGTAGTACTACGAAAACTGTGTCACATTGGCAACGTCTCTGAGAATTATTTTTACTTTCACGAGTGCCAACTTGCGTCAGTTTTAAGAAAAAAACTCGATAAACCTAAATCTTGGCCAACTGGGATACTTTATAAAAGTGAATGGAGTACACATATAATATCCAAGCTGACATACATATCAAGCTGTAGCATTATAAAAATTTCAGTTGAGTGTTGGCAAAATACAATGTTTTCATTCATTTTCAGGTTGGTCTTTTACCTAGCTCAACCATATCATGGGATCACTTTTTTGTTTCATTTGCTCAGTACTATTCCAATCTCAGAGAGGAAACACCTCCAATAACAGATACCATTTATGGTCAAAAAGGATCTTACCACAGAGCAGTTTCCCCATTAGAAATAAAGGGCTTACAATCTGTTCTCCTTCTCATCAGAACTGTTGCCAAATACGACGAATTTTCAAGGCTAGCGTTGTGTGAACATCCAGGATGGGCCCCCTTAACTGTGCTCTTAGGTTTGGTGGGGTGTTCTATACCAATCCCCTTGAAGGCGGAACTGCTATTGACTTTAGCAACACTATCGAAGTCCCCAGAGAATGCTACGCAGATGTGGGAAAATTTAGAAGCTTCACAAATACTGATTACCATTCCATCAATTTCTGGGTATACCCCAAGAGGTATTGAAACGGAACTAGAGGAGGTTGAATCAAGAGATGAAGAATACCCATTAACAAAAGCTTTCTTGAGATTGTTGGATAGTTTAACTGATCTTGGAATTCCAAGAATGCTAGGTGCCGGACCAAGAAAACCTGGCTTTACCCCTTATCTAACATTCATCGTAAATTCCGTATTTCTCCGGTACCACACAAGATCATACAAGGACCCATCAGAAAAGTGGGAAGTAGCCATGCTGTGTTTGAAATTATTCGAGAAATTTTTGAAGCATTACGATCCACAAATTACAGATATTTCTCCGGATGACACCACTAAAGAATTCCATACTCCACCTGGTTTCCACCTGATGATACAATTCAACAACAAAACTGATCTCTTGAATCTCATTCTTGATATAGTCCATGATGGATGCACTTTGTTCAGTCAGTTTGTTTCATTTCCTGGTGAAGAGATGCTCAAACAATGCGTGCTCCACTGTTTGAATATTATCCACAGAGTTCTCCTTCTGCAGGGATCATTTTCCAACATAGTAGCAGCTTCTACTGAGCCCATTCTGCTCACAGGAATGATGAAACTGCTGCTCACTATCAATAGGAAAAGCGGGAAACCAGATCATTGTATCAACATCTCGAAATATGTCAACACTCAGTATCATCTGTCGGAGCATGCTAATAGTGCTATCAAAGTTTTAAGGTTGCTATTGAGTTCACCAGTAGCTCACAGCCACTTTGTTAGCATGCTTTTTTCAATGGAAGACGTTGCTAAGGATATAAAATTCGGTTTCATAGAATGCTTGGATGAAGCTCAAACCGAAGATAATGAACAGTTGAACTTGAATACAAAACTAGAGATCTTGAAACTATTGAAACAATGTGTTGTGTTTAATGCGCCGAATTTCGCTCATTACCTACTTGGCTTTGACATCAAGCAAGATATATCGAAGTCAAATTTATTATTACCAGGTGTGAATGATTATCCAAGGTCATGCTTACATTCAATTTTCGTCTTATTCAACATTGCTGTCAGGGATTCTATTCCAGATCAGTTATTGGAGTCTATATATAACATGTTACATATTTTATGTTCAAATGGAAAAACCTCTGGTCCTGTTTTAAGATTTATAAAATCCAATGAAAATTTCTTCATAACACATTTAAAGTACTGTTATAAGCATTTGAAGGGCATGCAATCTCTTAGACAAGCATCCTGGTTAATGAAAACCGTTGCTATTGAACTGAAAGTGTGCAGCACAAGTAAACAAGTGAAATACCTAAAACAATTATCGAATTTCCTCACAGGTTATCCTTCTTATGATATTGGAGTTTGCAACGACACATTTGCGTTAATTTCAAAGCCTAGCTTATCAGATACTGGTCCTGCATTCGCTCCTATATCTTTCGACGAACCAGACTTTTTCATGTTGAACTTGACTGAACATTTTGAAACAAAAGAAACTGAAATGGAAATGCCTAGTTGGGAAATCTTTAATACGACTGTCTTGGAAAACTTACTCAAAAGTTGCCAAACAGAAGGCACACCAAAAGTTATAAACATAAAAAAATTACACCAAATTCTAAATGATGAATTGAAAAATTTCCAAGGAACTGCGATCATCGGTCAAATGCAAGCAATTAACCAAGAAATACCCAAAGTTTTGAAATATACTCTGGAAGTAAACAAATGTAGAGAAGAGAGCGCAGCAGTTGTGCAGTTTGTAGAAGCCTGGTGCCAAATTATTGATGTTATTGTCATCTACATTCCCTTTGAAATATTGTCATCAATCGATAAGCAGTATTTATGCATACAGCTACTTGTTAAACTACTCAAAACTGTAACAGTAGTGGATATTGTCAGTGAAGCAAACAAACTGTTGTCTGGTACAATACTTTTGCTGTTGAGTAACTTGCATCAATGCCATATGCAGGAGAAAAAATTGAATAAAATGTCTGTTAATTCACAAAAAGAATTATATGTTATACAAGCAAATGCTGATACGTTGAAAGAAATTCTAAGGCTTTTAATGAAATGGATACTTGCTTCTAATATTGTTAGCGAAAAATTAAGGATTAATATTTACGCTTGCTTAATGATATTCCTCCAACTAACGCACGTTGATCAAGAAAATGATGGTTTGTTTGTTCCTAACAGTTCATTTGTCAGTCGTCTAGATAGTTCTAGGTTGAACCTAACACAACTGGATGATACTACAATAAACATGCCAACAGATGTCATCAATGATTTTGGGGAAAAACTTGTTGAAATTCTATGTCATGATTGTATAAGTTCACATGATATGTGCAAAGTATTAGCTATGACCAGTCTGGGACAACTTGTATATTTAACAGGAAATATGAATTGGATAGCTTTCATGTCAGGAAGAGGCTATATTAAGCATATTATTCAAAGTATATTTGAAAGCGATAATGAATTACTAAATTTATTGGAGCCATCTTCCAATAATATGAAAGTTCTTTATGTTTATTCTGCCAAAATTGCGTTTTTGATCAAACTAGCTGGTAACAGAATGGGTGCTGAACTCTTGTTGGAACATAACTTGTTATCATGCTTAAGTAACATGAAAGTTTTTGGACACCATCCTGAAGTGAATAAAACATGGGATTTTAGAGAAGATATCAGTCAGTTCACACCATCTTTAGAGGAACAATATCTTCAAATATGGCTGCCTACTTTTGACCTCTGCAATGCCTTACTAACAACATTAGGATGTGATAATAAATCTGCTTTAGTTCAAATCCTATTTTACGTCCTTAGCCATATGGACGTGGTGGAACTAGTGCTGAGGTCCGGAAGCCCTGAATTGTCAACTGTTTCACTAAAAGAAGTATCTTTAATCACATCAGTACTTTCTAGAAGTGCCAACAATGAGTTAATCAATATAATGGAGAACCCAGAGCTGATACAGAGTAACCGTGCTCAATTATATCGTTTACAGAAACTGATATTTGCTTTATTACCTAAATTCATACTGACTGAATCAGTAATAAGAAACTTGATTCACAATACTTCTAACAATATGCTGAACACGTACCAGACTTCTCAGAGATTACTCTATGGAATGCAAGTCATTTGCAATTTATTATCCTATTGTAGAAGCGTTGTAGCCAATCATGGCATTGATCATACAGGAGTGGGAGTTATCTTTGAACCTTCATTGAACACAACAAACACTACTCAGAGTGCATACGAGCAAACTCCTTCATTGGGTGTTATCGTTCAACATCTAATTAGTGCTGTTAGTTATCATCATCAAGAAAAGGTCACTTTGGACAGACTTCACAGAAAAATCAAGGATATACCAGAAATGAGTTCAATGGATCTCAGGGAGTTTGTAAATGAATCCCTCAAACTGCAAGACCTGACTTCAATGAGAGAACAGATTCTTGATTTCACTAGAGAAAAACTGGAAAGCAAGGAAAGGGAAATTAAATATTGTACTTATATTATTGAGCATGCTTTATACCTAACTTGGGTTCATTTGGACTATTACATGCTGAAAGCTATTCCCAGAGCAAAACATTTTGGACCAATAAATACTAGGAATACAAGTAACTTAAATGGTGAGAGATTATTCTTCTTATTACTTCTTTTTAGTTAAGTAGCTTATTGGATTACCCACACTGTATGTGAGATTTAAAATTCATTTTCTTAACAACATTACAAATGCTCATTGGTCCATAACATTGGTAGCATGATGTTTGGAAACAACTTGTGGAATGAAATTATTTTGAACTTCTGTTTTTGCCATAAATCAAGCATTTTTTTTCAATTATTGTGTCGTAAATTGTTACTTTTTACTGGTGGTACTCATAGTAGTACATATTACAAAACAACTCGAACTTCGTGATAGTTTTGGCCGAATTCATTTGAACACTTGCATAGAAACATGACGTATACATATAAAAATATTCTCGATTAATCAGATACATCGCGACAATTGATATAGGTAAATATCAACAATCGCCATGGATCCGACTCGAACTTGCCACATATGATATGTGTGATTATTGATATTTATATCAATTATCGCGATGTATCTGATTAATCGAGAATATATTTGATATATTATAATTTCCCTCTGGGATATTTCCTTCTGGAATAAACCTTCGTTCATATAAAAATATATGCTTGTATCAAATACATGAATGCTAATGTCAGTGAACCCATCAGTAATGTAACAATCTAATCTTGATTATTTTAATGTAACAATCTAAGTTCTACAATTTTTTCAGAATCCCTACCAACAGCTTTTGAAGCGACATGGAAAGTATCTACAGATGATATAAGTAATTTGAAGCAAGGCCTTGTTTCCATTTTCAATGACAGCTTTACAAAACAATTGTTGGAGACCCTCCAAGATCTTCCAGAATCTGATAAGGGTCTTGCTGAGGCACTATTAAGGAAAATTAAACGTTTAATTCAGTTTGTCCCTGTGAAATGATCATTAAATTTTTTATATTCGAAACTTATACAAAATTATTTGAGTGATTTACTTTGCTTCGCTTTTTATACTAGTGGACCTCCTCAGCTCCGCACACGGGGTGGTGTAACTGATGTAACTCCCAAACTGGTCCTACCCATAAAGAAAATCCTGGAGCCGCCCCTGAATATACGCGAGCCATCATTCCAAACTTAACAAAGACTTTGATATTAACATAGATCCGGGATTGTTGATCAGTGAATCGAACAAAGTCGATTGATACCATTCTTGGCCCAAAAGTGGAAAAATACAGACCACATTCTTGCAAAATTCTAGTTGAAAAAACAAATTAACTGGGTATAAACTTATTAATCAAAGATTATAGAGTACAAAGATAGGAAACGCCCTCATATCTCTCGTACTAAAAACCGACTACGTTTTATCGGGACTTTTTACTCACGAGATGGCGTTTTCATTACAGATTACAGTGACTGTAGTTTTTTTCATTACAGATTACTGTTACTGGAAAGAGCGCGAAATTTGAATACCACCATAAGTAATAATTTTGATTTCCACCTATCGAGCCCAGACAATAATATACAGGGTGACACAACAAAAGCAGGGCTTCTGTTCTGCTCAGGATTATATTTTTGATCTACATATTAATTCAATTGATACTAATTAAACACACCAAATAGATTGGCTTACATATTTTTATTTCAAAATATACATACAATTTTAAATTGGAATACATGTCAAAAATAATTTTGTTCATTGCTACACCTTCCTCCGCACGTGGCCCCTTAAGGAAAGGAACGCTTCCAGGATGCAGCAATAAACGTGGATAATCACGCATAATTTGTTCTGGAGAGAAATGCTCACTGCACATAGTATAAGTTCTGCTGAGATCTAAATCCTCTCGCCCAGAAAACTCTATCCATTTCAGAGCACTGAAAATTAATGCAATGAATAACAGAGTTACGCCTTTCGAGTTTCAATACTTACATTTCCATTTTCTTCGGTAATTTAAAGAAGGATAATTTCGGATTATTCCTTTTATTATTAGTACACTGCTTTGCCATGCAGCATGCTCCGGATGGCATCTTGTCTTCAAATATTTAACAACCGAAACACAGGAACGAATACTAATAAGCACGAATCAAACTAAATTATAACGAAAACACAAATATTAAACGAAAACTCAAACACTACACGATATATAACTCAAATACAATACGAAAACTCAATTAAACTTAAACTTAACGAATACAACTATTAATTATTCTTTGTAGATCTAATCTAAACGAACTCAACTGGAGAATAATCTAAATTTGATTTGAATTTGTCTGTTTGAATTGTACCATATGTGGTAACCATGGTAACATAATGTCACTTCTCTTAGCCACCTATTATCTATCTCAGGACTTTCTTCTCACCAGACGGCGCTCACGTCAGTTGTCGCTTCGTTTCCAATCTTCCTTCTCTATAATCTTTGTTATTAATGAGATATCTCAAGAAAGAAGATTTGTGTGACATATATACCTAACCAAACTTTTACCACTTTTACCACAGACACAGGTCTGTGCTTTTACCTAACCTTGCTTTAGTTTGAAACATAAACGTCAAACTCATTTCTCTGGTGTTTGTGTCTAAAATTTTTCGAATATTGGTTATGAATTATGAAATATTTTTCAAAATTTCTAATACTGAACAATAATTAAATGGATTAACAATGTTGGATAGATAGAAGATTTTGGCAAATTCGGTTAAATGTAGATACCAATTTTGTAGGCTATTTCAGAAATAACTTTTTAATATTTTTCATTGAACCATCTTAGGTCTTCATATTATTCCTCTTTTAATAATACTTCTATTTTCCCAAATCTGTTGCAATGTCCGAACCAATAGACCTTTTTGAAAAATTGGAATGTAATGATACAGAAATTATTGAAACAGCAAGAGCTGAAATATATAATATTCTGCAAAGGGGTACATATTAAATATTTTTTTCAGTTTTTTGACTCTGATACATATTTGTTCTAGTGCGGGATCCATGGTTAATCAATGGCTTATATGACTATTATTTGAACACAAATTCTCTTCGTTCTATGGAAATTTTAGCAAATGTTAATGAATATCATCATAAGTATTTATTTGATAGGTAATTTCATGGGATAAGCAAATAGGAATATTACTGTACTCATAATATTACAGACTGAACGAATCTATAAAGAGACAGGAGACTGAACTTAGAGTCAAAGCCTTAACTTTACTGGGCCACATTGTTAGAAAACAGCCAACTTGGATTTATAAAATCAATGAACACCCACTCATGAGAGAAATTTTATATGTACTGAAGGTAAATTGGTAATGCTTAATTGTATGACTCTTGATCTTCAACACGTTGTTTTCAGACAGAGGATGATATTCTAGCATTAATAAGTGCATTATTATTGATAATTGTCCTTATGCCAATGATTCCTTCTTTGATAGCTCTTCATCTACAGGAAATTTTCGATATATTCAGGTATTTTCAAGTGGAAGAATTGTGAAATATTTCTCAAGTAGTATTAGATTAATTTGATATTCTATTTTTTTAGCCGCCTTGCATCATGGAATCTTGGAACTGGGGCATATTTCGATAAGCAAATGATGATTCACATGCAGATTTCCCTTTATGCCTTATTTTTAAGATTATATGGAATGTATCCATGCAATTTTGTAGCATACCTTCGATCTTTTTATAGGGATAGAAATAACCCTGTTTTTATTCATACAATTCAAGTGAGAATAATATTATCTATTACCAGAGCTTGGAAATTTTAAATTTCCTATTTTTAGCCAATGCTGGAAACAGTTAGGATGCATCCAAGACTTGTTACTGCCTCAAAAGATAATGAGATATCCGCAGATAGGTAAGATTTAGTTCATCAGTAGAATTCAAAAATGGAAATTAGTAGCTATGGATATCTGGACAAATCCAGAATATAGGAATACATAGGGTTGAATAAAAAGTTTCTGCTCATTCCTCAATATTTAAGAATTTTTTTAAAACTTCTCTGTCTTTTTGGGCATTTTATCCATTTTCATTACTTTTAGGTGGAAAACGAAAGGTGCTCAACAGATCATTGCTGAATGTGAACAATTTTATGTTGATGTAGTGGATAAATGTCCTCATGATTGTTGTTATGTCAGTACTGGTTTTCGATCACGTTCTAATACAACAAATTCAACTATGATAGGCAAGTTGATTGTTTGTTACTATGTATACATATAATGAAAGCTTGAGAATCCTTGATAACATAATGCCCGTTTCATATTTTTGTTTAATGTTGTTATTTAAAAAACAATTTCATCGACATTCATGTTCAGTGGTACACCAAATATCCAAACGGTAGGGTTAAGCAGTCTTTTGGCTTAATCGGTCTATGGATAATCGATAGCGCCACAACCATTAAATATTGCGGATTATTCCGGAAGTAGGACCCGATCGACAATCTAGAGTGCCGTTTTGATCTATAATTTTTGGTATAGATTTTTAGTTAGGGAGTCGTTACACCAGGGTTTCTTTGCATCTATTTTTTGATTATAGACCTAACAACATAGAAAATCTCCCCTATTTCTAAATTTCTTTGGGAATTCTTTTTTCATGGAACTTCGAATGAGCCTAAATTTTCTCAGTTGGGTGGAAATAGAATTCTGAAAATTTTGCAATATAATAAGTTGTATTTGAGGAATACAACAATCTTTTAATATATTGAAATATAATTAAAGTATAACATTGGCATATTATAATTGAAGCTTCTTTCTCCCTTAGCCCATCTGGAATATCAGTGTGAGGGTAAATGAAACATTAAAACTATCTTACCTCCTTTCCTATTTGATTGTGTCAATTCATTCAAATTCAATAAATGCAAACTTCAATTTCCACAAATTTTTGAAACAACAATTGTTTCATCATTTCAACTGTATCTAATCATGGAAAAGCTAGAGTGTGTTGGAAAAATGATTATTTAGTATTAATTAATGAAGTCCAGAAATTGATGTTCTTCATTAGATTAAAATGAACAAAAGTTATTCTGTATTGTTTCACCGATTGGAATTCAATATCGTCATCACTTCATATGTTTTGATGAAAATGCAAACTACACTCATTCAAGATTTTTTTCTGATTGAACTACCAGAAGGATATACCTTTAGAAAATAATAACCTTCAGTTTTATCCTGAATTTGAATGACTATTCACTCCTGGATATCGATTAAGTAATATGAATTGATGAGGGCTTTTTCGGCCGGATTCAACTACAAAATTGGAAAATTCCGAACTTTTTATTTGTTATAGAAATATCATCTAACGTTTCGCCTACAATTGCGATATTCATCTTCAGAGCCCAGAATTTTCTAATTTTGTAGTTTGAATATTTGTTCTGGATATACCAATAGAATTATAATATTTCTCTTCAAAAATTCACTGTGAACTTCATCATTTCCATAGAAAAGCAGAAATTTCCACATATGAAGCTGACTGAATTATATAAATTGCCACCACAAGATTCAAGGATGTTTTTCAGTCCAAGTTTAGCCTTTCCAGATCGCATTCCTCCACCAACTACTCCCAAAAATATTATGCAGCCACTTTATATTGTGAGTATTATATCGTGAATATAAGAAATCATTTCATTCAGTTTTTTATCCAGACACTTTGAGTACATCTGAAAGTGTTGATTTATAAAATATTTACAAAGCCTCGATGTTTGTTTCTAATTTGGCATACACACCAGCTTTCATTGTTCTGGAGGAAATTTAAGTATTGTAATTTATCTTATTGCAAAATATAATACGATGTTATTTCTAGCAAAGTATAAGCAGTCATGAAGGAACTTCTCCACCAGAGGCAGCTATAGAAGCAACACCTGAAACGACTCCTGTTCGAGTGAGTAGTGTTTAAGCCTCAAAGTTTGTGGGAAAATTGATTGGAATTACAATTTTGAACCATCTTAATAATTGCTAACCCAAAGCTACCCAGGCTAGTTATTCATTTAGGTTAAGCATAACATTGAGTCCATTTCAGTTTCATTTTGCAAGTAGCCTAAAAGTTTGAACAATGGATAAAAAAATGTGATAAGTCCTCTGTGTACACTTTGTTGTGTGAGAAAAGTTTGCTTGAATGTGGGAGCAAATAAATTATTTTGATTTCAAAGATCTGGATTACAAATCAACTTGCTTAAATGATAGTTTTCAAACACACTGAACTAAAATACTATTTGATGGAACTTTATCAAACTTGAAATAGTGAGTTGATTTGTAATCTAATAGAGTAGTAAATTTGATTCCAAACAATGTATTAGTGCAGACAAAGTTGACCTCAACACCACAGTATATTTTCATTCAATTCACCTGCAAACACAATTTTATCATTTGAAGGACACTCGGAATCCTGCAATCATCCGATCTCCACACATCGGTTCATCAGTCGTACGTGGACTCACCTCATTCGCAAAAAACAGGAGTGCAAACACAACGCCTACACATTCACAACCTTCATCACCCATGCGCAAAGAAGCATCTCCTTTTCATTTCCCATCATCAAGTAGTGGAGCCGTTAAAAGAGATTCGTTCATTAACCAAAAATTGCAGAAGCTGTTGTATGAAAGGAGTCAGGTGAGCTAGATCATTTATAAATTCATATTCACTAGAATTTTCACCCCAATTATTAAATGGTTTCTATTTTTCAAATGTATCAATTACATATTTACCATACTATTTATGTATGTGGAACTGGTAAACCTTGTCTTAGGGTCCCTCCTTTGGAATGCGCTAGAAATGCGTTTATGCTTTGAAGATCCATCTATTTTGGATATTTAACTTGGCAAGCAATGCAGGGTCCTAATTAAAATCTACCGAACATATTTCACCACCATGCTCTAATACTTCGCAATTCGGCAATTTTGCATTAATGTATGTGATCATTATTATTATTTATTTGCAAGAAAAATTCTATGAACTCAAAAAAAAATAATAATGAATACATGAATATGTTGAGAACTTATTCATTCTACTAATCCAGGAGGTCCAGCGAATGAATACAAATTTAAATTCCATACATGAGCTTTGCTTTCAGCAAAAATCACTGAATTATGAACTGCTAAATAATAATTTATTTGCTATGGTGCGACATCACTAACGGCTTTATGCTGCCTCAAAAAAGTTGTTTTCCTAATTTAATACAACCCTGTAATGCTTCCAGAGTGTTGAGGCCTGCATGGAGCCTAGCACAATGCCTTTGAACGTTCCAACAAGTCCAGTGAAAATTGTCACCTCCTCTCCGCGTAGAAACGATTCCCCATTGAGTAGGGAGGATGAAGAAGTTAGGGCTATAGTTGAACAAAAAACGGACATGGATCCTATAATCACCAGGAAATGTGATAGTGTGCTCCATGAGGATGTTGATGGTAAAAATGGCTCCTGAGAACTAAACTGTAACATTCACTCTGCTTTATCTTTTTTCACTTAACCCTTTCAAGCTTAACTTATACTAGACATACCACTAAGCTTGAAAGGGTTGATGTGAAAACATAGTGATTTTCAAGAATTATATTTTCATGCTTGTGTTGATAAAAATCTCATTTATTGATTCAACATTAACATGAAGAATTTTTCCATCTTTTAGCTGATGCAGAGATAGAAAATTCATTAGAACAAGGTTCCCCTTGTTCTCAGGGTGGACTTCATATGCCTAACTCAAGATCAATGAATGATTTTGCAAAGAGAGTCCAACGTCTCAGGTACCATAGTCAAAATTATGACAGAGATTCAAGTGGAAATTCTATTGGAGGGAGTCCTGAAAAAGGTATCTCAATTTAACATGTCAAGAATTTCATGAAATGCAAAAGTGAATCGCAATTTTCGGTGCAAACACCTGATTGTGAACACAGGAAATAGTTACAGTATTTATTTCCAAAAACATCAATTCAATAAGTTTAAACAATATTGCTTGAGTGATATTTTTATATTTTGTTATATTAAACAGAGAATTAATTTGTAGGATCCACTGAAACGACTACTGTCAGAAGGGCTAGCTCTTGTCCAGATATAAAAAAGAGGAGTCCTGTAACTAGAAAAGGAAACAAAACTCTTAGAGAAACTGACGAAGAGGTAATAAATTCACAAATTTATCCATTATGCTGATCTAGCCAATATGTTTGTTAAAATTTTCTAGGCTTGTGACGAAGAGGCAAACCACACAAGGGAATCTAATCGAAAGAGCTTTGTAACTAGCGAAACACAAACTGACAGTTATATGTCATATGAACATCTTTTTCTGAATATTTTTCCATGTTTAGGAAGTACAGACGTTAAGACTAGTCCCTCTTCAAGTCCAATGCCTATCAAGCCATTTGGTGAAAGAGAAAATCAACAGCATTCTATACACAATGTTCTGGACAGGTAATTGTCAATGTTTTTAACAAAATACATTTGGGCCCATTGATACAGTACAGGGTGGGCAAAATTGGTGCTACATGAACTAAAACTTTTTAACCCGAGGAGATAGAGAAAAACGAATGGCACCTTATAGTCCTCTTTTTTCGAGAAACTGATAATGCCATCAACTGCATTCCTTTATCTTCTTTTGTTTCCGAGTTATAGGCCAAAATTGAAATTTGGGCGATTTCAACTTTGGTCATTATCTCCGTTTCTGTTTATGCTAGGACGTTGAAATAAAAACATTATACAGGCACTTTTCTGATAGCAATCCAGTGGCGTACTCTGATTTTTTATAAAAGGTTCATTTGCTGAGTTATAACATAAAGTTGTGTTTTTTCTTATGGAAACAGTAGTTTGAAATGACTTAGAAAGAATCGCCATTTTTTTCCCGTTTCAGAAATGTATCATATGTTATACATAGCCCTCAGATTCGTTAAGATATAATGAAAAATATGGTTTGTATATGGAATTCGAATTATTGAGTAGGCTGAATCATAGAATTATGTGTCTCTACGCATGGTGTTATTATTAATTCACGTTTGAATACTTGATAGTGCGATCTCTGTTTGAAACAACTGTCAGTTATTAAAATTTGAAGTCATCGTTGGCGGCATTATGGAGATATTTCAAAATTACGAAAAATATGATATGTTTCATTTTAGCGAATGAGAATAATGGGGCAGCAAGTGATTCAACTGTGAAATAATAATTACACCATGTGTAGAGACACATAATTCTATGATTCAGCCTACTCAATAATTCGAATTCCATATACAAACCATATTTTTCATAATATCTTAACAAATCTGAGGGCGATGTATAACTTATGATACATTTCTGAAACGGGAAAAAAATGGCGATTCTTTCTGAGTCATTTCAAACTACTGTTTCCATAAGAAAAAACACAACTTTATGTTATAACTCAACAAATGAAACTTTTATAAAAAATCAGAGTACGCCACTGGATTGCTATCAGAAAAGTACCTGTATAATGTTTTTATTTCAACATCCTAGCATAAACAGAAACGGAGATAATAACCAAAGTTGAAATCGCCCAAATTTCAATTTTGGCCTATAACTCGGAAACAAAAGAAGATAAAGGAATGCAGTTGATGGCATTATCAGTTTCTCGAAAAAAGAGGACTATAAGGTGCCATTCATTTTTCTCTATCTCCTCGGGTTAAAGAGTTTTAGTTCATGTAGCACCAATTTTGCCCACCCTGTACAGGTTTGAGCCAAGTTTGAGGTTGAACGATGTTCAGTTTTGTGAAGTTCCTTGGAATAGAACAAATTGTCAAATTCAATTCTATCCGTCCGGCTGTCTATGAACACGAAAAAACCGAGAAAGTTGAGATTGCCAGGATAGGTTCGCATCCAGAATGCAGCGGTCAAGTAATGGGCAAAAGGGTTCCGTAAATATGGCAGTTAGAAATTTTGTTTTCCTGAAAATTTCAAGACCATACATCAAGTTGCATCATCTGTATAGTCTGCATCAAAGTGTATATTCATAAATTTTCAGGTACATGGAAATCTGCAAGGGGGATATCTCTCATCCGACTATTCAAATACAATTAGTTCAGCAGCAACTTCTTTTTGAAAGATATAGACGCGAAGCTTTCTCTTCAAGAAATCGAAAACTATTGGCTGATGCCAAAAATGTGAAAGCTTTAGAAGAATACAATTCAGCACTGGTGAGTTCCACTCATTTATTCAATGTATAATCTCTTAGTAATTTCATCAATATGCTTCATTAATATTTATTGTTACAGAAAGATACCATTCAACTTCAGCAACGTGATTTAGATTATTTAAGGAAGCAGCTGTCTACCATACAAAAGGAACACTTAGAAGAAGAGAGAAGGCTGTTATCTTATAAAAAGCATCTAGAAGAAAAGGTGAATCAGTTCATTATATATAATTTTTTTTGAGATTCATGATAAATCAAATGAAATTTGTCATTTTGATGATGAACTAATTATTAGCCTCAGATATCTTGGTTCTGATTTTAATTGTCCAAATAACGGGATTTAAGGTCAATCATTTGCTTGATCAAGTGGATAAGTTAACTGGTGAAAAAAATAAAGAAAGTTTGAGATTGATGGAACTGAAAGAAAAATGCAGCTCGGTGGATACAGAAAGACAACAAGCATGTTCTGCTCTATTTGAAGCTTATGCTGATTTGAACGTGAGTAATTTAGCTGTGAATTGTAGCTAACAAAAATCAGAAACTGAAATTTGCGAAGCTTAAAAAGGGTCTCTTGAGAACTCAACACTATCCCTAAATGTGTTAAGATTTTATTTCAGGTGCTGCAGTAGAGTCAATGTTAAATTAAAGAAACAATGGTAGAATGAAAAGCAAAAGACCATGAGCAAGTACAAAACTTTATGCTGAGTTGTTTTGTTGAGTGTGGACTCTTTAGTATCAAACTCTCAAATTTTAGATGTTTTTTTCTATAATAGAACAGTGTTTAGGATGACAGGTGGAAATGGAGTGCCATATTCGAGGTGCTTTTCCATACTGTCTTGGTATCTTTGCAAATTTCAGTATCCAGTCCCACATTAATCCTTGAGGACTTCTGAATTTCAAAATTATTCTTCTGTAAATATAGAAAAAAGATTTGTTTTTAGTTAGCGAAAGAACAAGTAGCTATGGGGGAAAAGGCCAGAATAGAAGTTGAAAGATTAAATAAAGAAATATTATTATTAGGTGAGGCAAATATGAAATTTCAAGAAAAATTGGAAGAATCGGAAAGAACAGGATTGCTTGATGCCCACATTGAAATGCTTGAGACATCACACAAGGAGGAAGTTAATTGTAATGTTACATTCTTTCTTTTATACAATATAATATCAATTCAATATGATTAACCCATTTCAGGGCATGAATACAATTGAATATTTTCTTTCAGTTTTGAAAAATAAAGTGGAAAGCAAAAAAACACTGATGGATGCTTACAAACAGAGAATAATAGACCTAGAATTGATATTAATTCAAAAAGATGATGGAATATCGGATCTGAAGAGGAATTTGATGGAAGTAAATTCGGAAAACTATGAAAAACTTAAGGTAAGGGAATTCGGGAAATTTTAAATACTTATTAATCTGTGATAAGAGGAGAAACAGCTCAGAATCGTGTAAGATTTTGTTTTGAAATTTAACTTATAGCAAATGCAAGAAATTATGCACATTTAGATGTTTCCGAAATTTGCCAATACATTTTTCGCTCGTTTATTGAATTTCACTGTCAAATTTTCCGTTTTTTGCTCTGAGCTCTTTTTCCTTTATCGAATATTCATATAAACCACTCTGTATATCTACCTTTCAAGTAGGCTGTGGAGTGCAAGTACAAATCCCAGTTGTCAATAAACCGAACGCTTGAACAGAAGATGCTGCAATTGTTTACGAAAATAGAATCACCAGGCTTACGAAGCCTTCATTCTCCTGAAACTAGTAGTTGCCACGAGGCCATTGCTACGCCAAGTGTTTCTGGTTTGAGTCCTCATTCCTCACCTCTTTCTGTCTCGTTGGCTTCCTCAGAAAGCAGCGCAGCATTTCTGACCTCCGATATCAGAGATATGAAGAACCTACAGGTAGGTGTAATCTATAAATTATGTATTTTAAACAATGCATGTTAATTATTGAGGGTGAAATTTTTCATATTCATCAAAATTATCGCATTTTGTGATTGAATTTTGGAATTGAAGCCTCTTGATTTGTCCCCTCTAGACATTGGTAGACAGAAAAATGACAAGAGCTGAAGAATTAGTTGAAGCTGCTGGAGACACCATGGAAATGTTACCAAATACATCTTCTTTTAACACACAAACAAACTCAGCCACAAGTTCACAAACGCCTATCTCCCAGCAGGCTTCAATCTGTAGCACCCATTTCTCAAGTACAGATACACAACCATCAACCAGTGAAAGTCAATCTTCTTATAATAGTGTATATGCAGCAGCTAGCAGCACACAAAATCTATAGCAAGGGGCTGGAACAGATTTTGAGCTAAAGTAAGGGATGTCTATATTCTCTACCTTTTTTTTATTGTAAGTTACCTAAGGACAGTCAATACATATATATTGTAATGTTGAAACTGCATACAAATTTATTGGGGGATATTCTAAACTTATCAGGAACTTTCTAGAGGTGTTTATTTCCCATATCATAATTGTTGAGACCACTAGGTTTCAACACCTGAAAACAAAAGGTTTCAGGTTTTTTGAGAAGTTTGGACTACCATTGTTTGGAATTGGATACATTAAGATTCTGGATTATTAAAAAGTGGTTCAGTATAACAGATGTAAAGAATTAATTGAATTTCGGGATTTATTGTCACAATCTTCCATATACAAATATTTGGATTTTGTATTATCTGGATTGTCTTGAAAAAGTTTCTGAAAGAGTTTTGAACTTCGTGAATATCGGGAGGATTGAGGTTAGTTAGGAGGAATACAAGTCATTGAATTACATTATTGTAGATACTTATTAGTTCGAATCGAATTCAATAAATATCTTTCAATTGAAAAAAACTGAATATTTCATCGTAAATTAATAGAAACTGTGCACATAAAACTTCTGGAAATCTATTTCAACCTTAGAATTGTTTTGAAATTTGAAAGAAAATTCATTAGTTAGTACCTCTGTTGGATTGAACCTAACTTGAAATATCCATTTTCCTTTGATCGTTATTTGCCAAAGAGTCATCAAAGTCATATGATTGAGTGGCATTAAATGAAAAGATAGATTCACAATGAATCTTTGTTGGCATATTTATATTTTTTAAGACAAATAAATACTGTATTATTGCTTTATTTTAAATCATTACATTCTTTTAAAACTCATAGATGTTTCTTTCCTTCAAACCAGATTAAAAGAAATTCATCTATTTGTTTAAAAAAAAGCATCTATTTGTTGTTGATATATTTAGAGGATGAATCTTTCATCTATTTTGCAATAGATTCTGCATCAGTCTTAGTGAAAAACGGATTGAAAATGATGATTATTCTGGTCAAATGGTAAGATTAGATTCTATAATTCTAATATTTGAATGGTTCATAGAAAACTGCAGGGCATGTAGGGACCTGTTATAATCGACTCTGCTTATTCACTCCAAAACAAGTTTCAATAATGCTCCTAATAGGTGGAATTTAAACGATTTCATTTTCGTATTGAATATCTATTTTATATCAGTGTATCTGAATAAACATTTCAATTACAAACAAAATAATCAACAGACCATCAGTTAAAATCTTTTCATTCAAGTCATAATAAGACGTGGGAGTAACCACTATTTCTTTAGCCCCAAATAATGTCTTAAATTGAGTGGAATTCAAGAAAAAAATAGAGATTCTCATTTCAGGCAAAAAAAACTTTCTTAGATTACACTACAGAATTGCATTTACATAATCCTCAATTTACAAAATAGCTGTTAATATACCATATTCAAATACAGTTTTCTTTGGCTGACAATCGCATGATTATTTTATATCTATTTGATATTCTGTGATTTTTATGCAATCTGTACTATTTATTAACATTTGATTAATTACTTCATTCTGAAAAAAATATAAAAACGTCTTTATTTCTATTGTTCCTATCAGGGTCTCGATAGGATACCTACCTATAAAATAAAAATTCATAACTTAATAAATTTTATACATATTTTAATATTGCTTTCAATTTCTAAAATAACAATAACAATCACACACTGGACGGTCTCAACCTATATAATTTACAAAATGGTAAATTAATCGTACACTCATGTCTCTAAATAAATAAATAAAGTACAAATGCATCAATAGACATCATTCAATATGTCAGGACTGTTGGTCCATGTTAGATTCACAACTGTGATGAAAATAATATTATTTCTTAGTCAATAGTGAGGGGAAATGTGAGGTATGTGAATGAGAATTCTCCTTTATCAAGTATAAAAATTGGAGTATCATAATATCAATTCTACACAATAGGGAGAATTTTAATTTTGACTTCAAGAACTGCATGGAAATATTATTTAGCTATAATAATTTGGCATTGTTGCAATGAAAACTATCTCAAAGTGGTGATTATTCCTTCATCATACATTCAGCTCAGTTCTTGTAGTATAGTGAAGTATTCATTCTTCGTCGACTATGGATTTCCGATTTTGCTTCACCCTTCTCTTCTTTATATTTGACAACGTATCATATGCTTGTTTGATTTCCATAAACTTTTCTTCCGCCTCTCTTCTGAGATGTGGGTCTTTAACCTTATCAGGGTGGTATATCCTAGTCAAAGCCCTGAACTTTGCCGTTATTTCCGTTTGACTAGCTGTTGGGCCTACTCCAAGAATCTTAAAGGCATTTTGTTCTCCTTGTGGATCAGACAGTTCTATTATCTGTTTCCATATCTCGTACCTGTAATTGAATTTGCATTAATATGGTACTTATCAAGTACTCATTGGTATCGTTTGATTTCAATTCAAATAGTCGTCCATAGCTGCGTAACGGGATAGTTGGACAGGGGAATCTCCTAAGTGTGAACGAACACAGTTGAAATTACATAGGATATAGCATCCTTCTAATTATATCAGAATGCTATACATAGGATATGGATAGTGGTTCTCTGGAATCATTTTGAATTGAATGTTTTGAAAAACTTTCTATAGATCCATTCTCAGTGACATGTGACAATCCAGTGAAAAAGTTTTTATTTATTACTTGGAATGTCACCTTCTTTGCCAAATTCTAGTATCCGTCCTTGGAAAAATAAATTTTATTGATACAAAACTAAATGACTTGGGTTTTTGGGCGAACAATCAATTGAAATATATTTCTTTACTAACCATCCGTGGTGCTGAGCGTATTGATAAACATCTACCAGAGACTGTTTCAAATCGGTCCACCAGGGAGACGTGAAGAAGTGGTGTATGGCTTCATGTACTGGGATCTCATCTCCATTAGTATCCGTTATTTTGCCGTTAAAGTAGAAATATGAAGACCATAGCGCTACGTACAACATGGCGCAGAGGACAAATGTTGTAACCCTTTTGGTGTTCGATTGCGGTCTGCGAGGTTTTCTTCTCCATTCCTTAGAAAATTGGTTGAAGGCGAGAGCAGCGAAAAACGTTACGATAGTGAGCCAGGTATTGATGTCGTAAAAGTACCATCTGGATACGTAGCTCAGATAGGAAACTACAATTGTGAACCATGGGTCTCCTTGTTCACGTCCGATGTTGCCTACTACCCAAACTCCTGAAAAATACATTAAAAATTTAATGTATTGTCATATAGGGACAAATATAGTGATGTTGGTCAGGTAGACAGTGCCAAATATTAACTTTTGGTTTGCAAAACCAAGACAGAACTAATTTAGTTACAAAACAAAAAAATATTCACCTACCTAGACCTACTGCAAGAGGTATTAGCCAGTGCATGAAGCTCCAGTCTACTCCTCCCACTATTTCTTCTGGTATCGCAATCATAACCAGCTGACCCCAAAGGTAGCCAACCATCAGAGCAGATATAAATCTACTCGCAGAATAAGGAGGCTAGAGAAGAGAAAAAAATGAAAAATTATTTATGAGTAATTTGTCGAAAGTCTATGAAGAATGATAACTGGTAACAGTTAATAGGTCGTCTCGAGATATATACAGGGTGTATTTGTAGCTCGCCTGAAATTTTCAAACATTTAGTCTGGTCAAAATGTCGCACTTTCAATCCTGATAAAACAATACAATACTATTTTTCATTTCGGCTGAAAATTGGCATATTTTACAGCGCTTTTTTCCGAATATTTCATAAACTAGCTATCTCCATATATGTATTATATTCTGAAATAATAGCCAACAGAGAGATGAAATTTGCCAGGCAAATGAATGTTCTCGGTGACTTCAAAAAGAGGAATTTTTTAAAACCAAATGAAGTTAAAAAAGCGTAAAGTAACGTAAAGTTAAGTGCTCTTGAGCGCTCGTTCATCCACCTTATAGAGATAGATTCGCAGTCAAAATTCTCAAAGTCAAGCTCTCCTGAGCTTTTTGAGTTTCCCTAGGTTTGCTACTCCAGATTCTTTGTCTTCAGTAATGTATTGATTTTTTCTTAAATGAAACAATATTTGGCATATGGCACGTGTGTAGTAATTGCGACAAGGAACAGATTTTATAAAAGAAAAAAATGTGTTTCCTGTTCCAAATCTAAGTGTGAGCAGAGGGTACTATAAAATTCCTGCGTATCATACACAAGAACAGATAAAAACCTCTGAAAAAACGGTCTCCCCGTGTATGTGTAGTGATACCGAATTATTATAATAGGACTTCATTGAAATTACCTTCATTTTCATTATACACAACAAAGTGGTAGACTCAGGCGTATTATCTGTTGTAAATTAGGATTTTTTCTCCAGAACAGTGATCTTTGAAAATAAATCACAAGAGAATGGATGAAGCTGTCCAAAATTTATTTATTTATTGTAAAATATAAATATGGAAACAAGTTTCTTGCGAAACAAGATCCTTTTTTACCCCTTGCATTCATAGACGACACCAGCAAAATTTTTTTTGAGCGACTTCTAGCTCGCTTAAAATGTCTGGTTGATCTTATTCTTGTCAGTTTTCAAGTAAAAAATTAAAAACTGTTCTTTGGGCGCCATCTTTGGGTTGCAGTAACTCAGCAGGGGGGGGTCAAAAAATGAAATTTTAAATGAAACACCCAACCTATTTTTGACAAGGAATCACCCCCTAAATTTTTTCGCAACTATTCTGATTTCATGCAGAAGCACCTCTATTCTGCCACTTTAACCCTGAATTTCAACATATAGAAGTCATATATTCCAAAAAGATCCAAAAACACATTACGATGTCAAAGGAAAAGCACACATATAAATGAATAACTGAACTAAATATCAATTATTGAGGTATGAATTGGATGATTCAACTAGGTAGGAAGACGATATACCTATACAGATTCTGATATGATATTTGTGAATAGAATACGTGAAAGATCCCTCGAAATAAACGAAATAAATTCCTTCCAATTATTATAGACAAAAAAACAAGATTTATAAAAAAGATTTTGATTGAAGTGTTATATTTTCTCTATATGAATATCATGTAGTTTTACCATGATATCACATAAGTAAATACCTATCCGATAGAACAAAGTACGTACAACATCGTAATATACCTTATTTTATCGCATTCAGAGTAATGAAAAATTACGATACAATTATGTTTTTTACGTAGTACGCGGTGTTGCCATAATGTTTGCCTCAACGTAAATTATTAAATTTAGAATAAAAACAATATTATATTTCCGATATTTTACATTACATGTAATAAAAAATAGCGTAAATATACTATTGTGTATATTCATAATAATCAGATGAATTTCTGTCAAGCAACGATTGAAACAAGCTCATATTTAGTTATGACTTCGGATTATACGAGCATTGTTTAAACAAAGATACGAGTTGGTACGTGAAATATTGTAACTAAAGAGTTTGTGTTTTATATTGTATAGGTTCAGTTTGAACTGAACCTATATTGGTAGACCCTATAGATGGATTCACTGAACATATACAAATGTATTTTAAAGATTTATGCATTCTGAAATCGGTAGATTGATTCGTTTCTTATCATAATCATCGTGAGGAATATACTCGAAGTAAGTTTTTCTTTGAATGAAAATTAGGTTCATATAAAATATCTACTATTCAAATTCTTTAGTGAATGTATATATTTGCATAATATACAGGGTGTATTTTAAGTTGGGGATTTTCTTTTGACAGATGGTAGAACTCATCAAAATAAGTAATTTAACCAAAAAAATTTATATGAATTATGCCCCTGTTTCGAGAAAATGAAACAAGAATATTTTCTAGTTTCTAGATGAATCTGAAAATTCTTTAGTCCTAATCTGCTCCCTCGCCTTCTCCTCCGTAGATATCAACATCTCTTGTTTTTTGTCTTTTTATCTAACAAATTCGCAAAAAATTCTAGTGCGAAGAACAGATCATTTTGCCATATGTCGCTTTTTTATAAATTTTTCAAATTGAACATTTCATAAAAGAAATTTTCGGTAAAATGACTTATTTCGTTGAGTTCTATCACCTGTGAAAAGAAAAGCCTCATTTTAAAATACACCCTGTATAAGTGGGTAAAAATATTGAATTCTTCCACTTGTCATAGTCAGTGCAACGATTGAAAATAAATGGGTTTTGCTTTTACAGACGGCTTATTTTGATGTCCCTATTGAGTTTAATTCATTATACTCTATTGTTTCAAGAATGAATGGACTGAACGAAAATAATTTGTGGACCAATCCAAGGTCGATATTACCCGCGTTTTGGATAGAGTATCTAGATGCACTTTGGGATAGTTGAACATAAAATTAAATTTACGTTCGACTGAAAATGGATAAGAAAATGTAGGATTTCTTATTCCATAGTGATTGGGAAATTTTCCGAAACACGTCGAATTATTTTGTTTGGGGGACATCTTTTGACATTCGAGCTTCAACGAGCAACCCCCTAAGAGGGGGCGCTTCATCCCCTCAAAATTGAAAATGGGAGAAGGGTTGAATGATACCTCATTTGAAAGGTCTTGGAAGCCTCTTTACAACGGTGTATAAAAAACGAAATTATGATGAGCCGTTTTCGCCAAATATCCATTTTTTAACTCCTGCCTCCTTGAATATTTACAAGCCCATTCTTACGAACTTAAAAAAATTGATTTTATTATAACCACAATCGAAAAAATTATATTGATTACAAATGGAAATTTAACGTTGATTATTTGTAATAGGGTGAATTCGCCAGTGGTCGGACAGTTTAGGCAAATGCGAATTTAAAATTCGTCTAGAAACTATAATTTTGGAGTAATCATAATCGTTCTTTCTCCAGGTTAGTCGTTGATAATGTGACCACATATATGATTTCAAAAGAGACTTTGTTTAGCTCTTCATGGATTTTACTCAATGAAATAATGAAAAAAGGCCAATTTCGCCGGTATTCGGACAGTTGATGCCAGTAGTCGGCCACGCAGTCGCTAGTAGTCGGACAGCTAAACATAGGTTAATTTTCAACAGGGTCACATCTAGAGAATTTCTTATGATTTTATATTAAACTATAGCGACCCGCCCCGGCTCCATACGGAGCCTTATAAACAACGGTAGTGCCAGCGCCGCACCGCTATGTCCCTGCATTTTAAATCTGTAATATTTCCGGAAATATTCATTTAGATTACATGCTGTAAAGGGCCATATTGATCTATATTGAATCGACAATGCAAGGACGTAGTCAGGAATTAATTTCGGGGGGGGTTTTGAAATTTTGGCAATTGACTTTGTAAGTGGCGGGAATTGTGAGGGTCGTTTTCTGTAGCAAGTATTGAACACTGAAAACATTTCGGGGGGGGGTTTGAACCCCCAAACCCCCCCCCTGGCTACGCCCTTGCGACAATGTATTTAAGGAACCTACTAAAATGGATAAGGATTAATGCTGTATTGCTTGAAATAATTTCTTAAATAAGCCATTATTCCCTCAAAATGTAAAGGATAAAAAATGGTTATTGTGGGTTATCCTTAAGAGATAGACATATACCATCGCGGACTTTTTTGTTGACCTTTTTTAGGAGTAAAATACCGAGTACATTATTTTGATTTATCTCGTGGGGTTTGGTCAGCGTTTGCAATGTAAGCGCAAAATAATGTGTTTATTTATGACATCACATTAGAAACCTCTAAATTCATCAGTGTTTCTCTACAATATTATGCATGTATCATACATATAAACCTTCCTCTTGAATCACTTTATCTATTAGAAAAAAGCGTTTCAAAATCCGTTGCCTAGTTTTGATAATGATTCTTCAATTTATTTCATATCTTCAGGAACGAAAACGAAAAACTCAGAACTTCATTCATAAAATATTAAAAATAGTAGTTATAACATACACACAACTAAAAACATGATAAATAAAAATAAACTCCATAACGAAAAAAATGCCACCTTGCCAGATTCTGTCCCCATTTTATTACTATTTCAGTTTCATATGAAACTATTAAAACTGGTTCTGGGTCTTGGCTTCGTCAGAAACTCTACCTTTGATACGGTCCTGTACCGTTGACTTGGGTACCCCATAAATACGGCAGATTTCTCTCAATTTACCACCATTTCTCATCGCCTGTACCGCTTCTTTCAAGTTTTTCTCTTCGTATTGACGAAAATGATTTGAATTTTTCTTTGTTTTCATATCAAGTGAAATAAAAGAAAAAAACCTGAGCAGCGGCGTCATGAAATGCCGAAAACAAGAAGTAGTGGCCGACTATTGGAACTCAACGAATTGCGTGGAGTTCAGTAATCGGACGATTTTCAATTGGCCAAAATCTATAAATGCGATTTTTTTTCTATGGACGACTACTGGCTAGAGTTTAAAAGAAGTATCAAGTCATTCGATGTGAAAAAGAGATGTTCGATAAGTCATATAAAAGCGCCAGAAAATAGAGAACTAAACAAGCCCCAAACTACTAGTAGTCGGACACCCGTCCGAATACTGGAATTTCACCAAATTTCTTTTCCAGTTACCGGCCACCCAATTATGACTTCAAAATAAAAAAAAAATCAGTTTTGGATTATTATAATGAAATTTCAGACCTTTCCCCCCAAATAAAATATTAATGTGAATACAAAAAATGGACGAAAATATATTTTGTATACCTTTGAAAAAGCACCTGCTGATGTTCAATACGTAACAATGGACAACTGCTGATATAACGCTAAATTGGCACCCTTCTTACATGACAATGGCAGCAACTGTTAAATAAAAAATTAGCCAATAAAGTGTAACAACATTGGCTCTACTGATTCGTTTTCATTTGGGGAAATTTGATCGAATTTTTCTCAAGTTATCTCAAAATGAACCCGTTTTGTCCGACTACCGGCGGTGTCCGGCTTACCGGCGAATTCACCCTACATACTTGCAAAATTTCCAGTAAATGAAAACTCACCTTTTTGTTATGCCTTATTTTAAACGCCAACTCTTCCATATATCTTGGATCCTCATTGCAGTCTCTCACATACCTAGGAATTTTTGTCACATCCGCCAGCCACCCCAATCCATAACCACCTAAAGTACTCCATGTCAAAAAAGCATGAGCATCCCTCTCCAAATAAAACAAATGAAGACCAAATATTCCCCCAAACAACCAATAGGCATAAGCCTTCACGATACTTTTTTTGTTATTAGTCACAGCCATTATAAAATGGTTTTGATGCACTTTTTCGTATTCGTTTATTTACATAAGCACATCGGAAATTAGGTGATAACAGAACACGTCACTGTATCATCAGGAAAAAAATTGTTATCACATTTGCCACCGCACTGCAGAAACTTCACAACGATCTCATTTACCAAAAGTTTATTGTTTAACGACTTTCTTATTATTTACAATTTTTCCTTAATTGTGAGTGAATTAGAAATTCTTCTGTCTTCATAAATTTAATTGCAACTTCCGTTCGATTGAGATTTGTATGAATGAGCGTAATGCTTCTGTTATGACGTTGCTACCTTTTCTGAGTTCACGGAAAAATGAACTGTAGTACTTCCAAAATTAATCGAGACGCGCAGGTGAGACTTATGAAAGGTCGGAGTACTTTCCGTCTAAAGACAGAGTCTTTTTATCCTCGAGTCAAACTGGTCTACCGGTCATTCGACACAATCGGTTCACAGTAATTCCAAAAGTTCAATTTAAATACAGAATAGTAGATACTACATACGATGCTATTTTGCAACAGTGTTTGAAAATGAGCAGAATTTCCAATTCAGAATTTTTATCATTTCGTCCAATGTACAAATGGCTGTAATGATCAAATTTTCAGATGAAAATGGTCTTACAGGATTAGGTCAAATTTACTTCTGAAAAGATCTATAGAGCTTTGAAATTTTCTGGGTTTCTGATTTCTAATATTCAGCACATATCTAGGTATAGGTAGCACTATTCGCCAGAGAAAATATTAATGTTGCATTCAAAACGAACAATAATGCCATCATCAAATAGGTAGGTACCTACATTAAAAATAAATAAATGAATAATTGAAATCAAATCGAATAACTTCAATTATTAAGAGTATACAGGGCGTATTTTAAGGTGAGGTATTTGACAGGTGATAGGACTCATTAAAATAAGTAATTCTACCGAAAAGTTCTCATATATACCTAATATAATTTAAAAAATTCATAAAAAAGCGGCATATGGCAAAATGATCTGTTCTACGCACTAAATTTTTTTGATGAGAAGAAAAAAAAACAAGATATGTTGATACATTGAATGATAGGGGTCTGAAATGAATTTTATGGCAAATATGATATGAATAAACCCAAAAATAGCAGTAAACGAGCAAATGGAATTTTATTGCATCTCAGTTTTCGATGATTTCAATGGAATAATCTGACTAAAAGGAGATGATTTCTATGAACGCGAAAAATGAATAAACATTGCAATTTTTTCTCATTTCTCACATGCTGGCGGAGAGGGCAAGCACCCCGACTGCCCTTTCCCCCTATAACTCGAAACCCAGGGGAAATACCCACGGAAATGGGGGTACCTAGACGTATAAAATTATTACTTAGAAATTCTAATTCTTCACTGCCATAAGCTAGCGGTGAAAGAATTAGGAACCTAATTTTTATGCTTTGGAACTTGGGGAGGGACAGTAGCTCCCTTGAATCCGCAAACGCAGAACACAGTAGTTAGTCGAGTTATATTAAGATTTTATTTCATTTAGCATTCTCTATTTTTGGTAGTTTAATGCACAAATAGAATATATGATCCATACTGTTAATATCCATATTTTGTTAAAATTTTTGTGTTCATCTGTAATGTAAAAATAGAATATTGTAGGTACTGCGTCAATGGCCTAGTTGCCGAGACACAATAATTTAAATAAATAAAAAAAAGAATATAGAATAAATACGATGAGCGTTGGATCAATGATTCCACACACATCGATCCTCAGACTGACCGGCCCAATGCCTTCACGGAATCTTAACGGTACTTCTCTGTATGTTTAAAACTTACGTTTCGAACAGCAGAAATACTTGATTGATCTATTTGAGATTCGATTTAGTGCGGCAGGCGGTCCATTAAGATTTTTATGAGCCTGAAATTTGTTTTTCCAATAGTAATTGAATTATATCGAGGTTCTTTTTGTCCTAGTATTGTTTCAGAAGAAAAATGCGATGAAGAGGTAAGGAGATAAATCATGTCTATTCATTGGATATTGGACAGTAATTCGAGTCCGCTGAGGCAACGCTTTTCAAGAAAATTGTAATGAAAATTATGTTCCGATATAATGCCAATTATTGCTCTCAACGAATTTTCGAAAAGAGGTTGCAAACAGCAATGAATACCATACATTTATGATAGATTTATTTTACTAAATCGCAATCTGAATCTGAAAATACAATGAAAGAAGTTAATCCATTCATTTTTAATTCATCAGAAAATAAATACGTCTGCCTCACATATCTAGGTACCTACCAGAGCTGTGACGAGCACTGAAGAAAAGTGCTTAGAGCACTAAGCACTTAAATAAAAAGGCTCCCGAGTCTCGAGCACAAAGCACTTATTTTCACAAAAGGCTCGTGAATACTAAGCACTTTGTGAAAGTAATTCGTCATTTCGAGCACTAAGCCTTAAGCACTTTTTTTAGGAAATATTGAAAGTGAGGTTATTTTAATAGGAAAAGAAATTGTAAGTTGGTATAGGTATGTGATATTAAAAATTTTGAATTCGATTCAATATAATACATATTGTATTATAAATTCTTATTGGTAATGAAAGAGAAAAATGCTATTCGCTCCTGGATCTCTCTGTTTGATAATATTGATAAATATCCTACTGAATTTTTCGAGTTTACTATTATTTTCTGAAAACTCCCAGTCCTTGAAACAAATTTCAATAAAAAATTCAAGGACAAATGGAAATGTTCCTTTGTCAATACTCTCACTGATTTGTCAGGAGCAAACCAGTTGCAAAACATTGTTGCGTGACAAATAACGAAGAGGAAGAAGTATCAAAATTAGAACTCAATCAACTGTGTAACGTTTTGATGTTGTAATTTGAAGACTCTTTGGTCAGATGAAAAGGTAAAAAAAATCAGAATCGTGGCTTTTGCTTTTTCTATTGATACTAAGTTGTCAACGCACAAATTACCATTTAACAAAATATAGCAAACACATGGGCCCTTCAATTTTACTTTCATAATGATCAAGTTTCCTTATTATCATCTCTCTGTAATTGCAATCCAAACAGTTTTGGGATGTAACTGTCATGTAAGGAAATGTTGATTTGAGATTTTATTCATGTAAAAATGAATTCGTACAACATTGGCTCAGGGCTTAGTAATCCGCAAAAGTGCTCGGGAGCACTTTTGGGATTACTAAGCACTATAAGCCTTTGGCCGAAGCACTCCAATTACTAAGCACTGCTTTTGAAAAGTGCTTGGGAGCACCTTAGATTATATATCAGGGATATATAATCTAAGGGGAGCACAGTGCTCGGGAGCACAAAAGGGCTCCGAGTGCTTTCACGAGCACAAAGCACAATGCTTTGGCACAGCTCTGGTACCTACCTAATATTCAGTTGAAAATACTGTTCGTCAGATACTGGAGCATCAAGGAGGGTAAAGGGTCTGCAGGTCCCCCGAGATTCATGAAATTAAAAAGTTACATAGTGATTCATTTTCTTTGATTTGGAGAATTGTGAATAACAGCAATAATTTCATGTTCAAATTACTCAAGATGTGCCATCTATGAATGATGAAGTGCTAGGAAAAAGATGGGGAAGCCTGTCAAAGCAGAATTCTAGCTCATAATGACGAGTGTATAGGCAACACAAATTACTTGAACACACCATAGATGCATAGGTTTCTATGCATCTACCCTCTGAATGAAGATTAAAAAATGCATCTACCAACCACATACTCAATCAATATTTTTTAGTGCTGTGTTTTGATTCATGAGCAATGCAACTAGCTCTTATCTGTTAATTGATAAGCTGAAGGAAATGAAATCTTTCAGAAAACCCTGAAAAATTAATCTTATGGTTTCCTTCTCTGGCGGCAGGTTTGATTTTATTCTGTGCTTTGATGTTTTGAATTGACAGACGTCAATTTTCTGGGGGTTATGTTCACCTTTTCATTCAAAATCATTTTTGATTAATTGGGTACCACTTTGTGGAAACAGGGACAGATCGATATTAAAAATTGTACTTGCTCATTCATTTTTTACACTAACTATAGTAAATTTCAAAAGCGAAGAAGTATTATGTAACCCACTCCTTGGGAAAAATTAGAATAGAATTATTCAAGTAAGCCATTTTGTTTGACAAAAAAAATACCTATTGAACCTATGGAAAATTGTCGCTAAGTAGATATTCCCCTGTAGGTAATCACCTCCTGTCTTTGAATTAGAACCGATTGAATGCCGAAAGTTATTTATAGGAATTCATTTCACATGACTTCACATCGTATTGAATTTCATAGAATAGAAATACCTATTTACAAAAACTGCAAGCTTTCAAATTTGCCATGTAGTTCGATTGTGGAAGTAGCTTGTTGTTTTGTTGAGCTTAAAAATCTAATAGCGTGCTGTTGGTTACGAAAGTCAACAACCTACTATCAAATTAAAGTGGTTTTTATATATTTTATAGAATGTCAGAGGTTATGGCAAATGGGACTGATACTAAGCGGGATCCAGGTGAGCTGTGTATTTGAGGAGTCGCTTGGTGTCTGCATGTTCGATTTTTATTCTACAGTATCATCTGCATTTGTTTTGTTTTTTCCCTGAACTTGTTTTTAGTATCGCTGTTTTGTTTTTCCAAAATTGTTGTGAAGGCTGCATTTTTTTCTTTTATCATTACTCCTTTTAGTTTTTACTGACAAATATTTTTGATTCAAATTCGAATGTGATAAAATGAAGAATTCAGTGCCTCTTGTCTCTACTCCTTCAAATTATTATTTTTATAATTTTTAGGAATAGACATTTTAGATTCTCTATTGAATTGCATATCTTACATATTATTTATCATGAATCAAGGGAAGAAATGACGAATTGAATAGCAACAAATAATGGTTAATTTTTATGGAATCGAACATAAATTACGCGCATTGAATTCTTTTCTCTGTCGAAAAATATGAAACCAGGTATCACTCATGAAGGATAATATGCGGTTATTCATGTTTTCCACTTTATAATTCAATCAGCATTGAAATTCAAGTAGAATATGCATATGAATATTCTGTATGTAGATCCAGGTCATTGACTTCTTGGGCTATCTATAACTACCTATAAAATGTACTAGCAGGTCATATGTGAGGCTTAATGGAGTCGTCACATGATGAGGACTCCAAAAGTTTCCAGATTTCCTAAAATCAATAGAGAACATAAACTTCACTTAGCAACTTTTTTTCGGTGCCAGGTACATTATTGTTTGAATGACTTTCGACTGAAATTTTTCACTAATAAAATTTCAAAAGTTCTGTCAATATGGAATAAGTTAAATGCGTAGGATGTGCTCCAATCAGGACGAAACGTCGGCGAATACAACATATTATACTCCATTCACTTTTATAAATTATCCCGGTTGGCACTCGTGAAAGTCAAATAATTCTTAGAGATGTTGCCAATGCTATTTTCCCTTTTTAACTTTGTAAATGGAGTTAGTTCCTTTGAGGTTTAACTATGGCACAAGATTCATACTGGAGTATTTCAAGTTGGGCAAAAAGGTGTTTGAATGTCTTCTGTAGGCTCATTTCTTGAGAATTTTGAAAAGTGGAGAATTCCATAGGTATGTCTGTTCTGCTCGTTTAGAAGTTTTCCCGTCGGGGTATTCGAGAACTATTATTCTCTTTTCTAAGGAGCTATCACAAAGTAACAGACTATTCTGTCCATTATTTTTCAATAAAATTTCAACACTCAACAAAATAGCAAAACTGAATCTTCCGACCATGTTCATATGTATACGTGAAATATTTCCAGTATTAACAGAGAAAAAAGTTTCTTCCACATTCGCTAGGTCTCTGGAATTATTGAATTCACATAATAAACTGCTCTACATGAGTTAGGGATATTGACTTAAATTACAAAAAAATATATGTAGTTAAAATAAGATTTTTGTGAAGAAAATTCATATTAATACGATTTCAAGTTGCAAATTAATTTTAGCCTGTAGGTCTGCAGCGTATAGGGTGGTTAAGAAAAATCGAGAAAAAAAACGAAATTTTATTCCCAGAGAATTCAAGCATTTTAAGACTATCAGTACAATGTATGGCCTCCTCGGGCATCAATAACAGCTTGACATCTTCTTTGCATACTACACACGAGGTTGTTGAACATTTCTTGAGGAATTTGGTTCCATATCCCATGCATGTTCTATGCAATTCGAATCTGGTGAGCGCGGAGGTATTGGTAAATGTGGAATACCAAGCTCCTCGCGCGCATTCTCAACTATGGCTGCACGGTGCGGTCTAGCGTTATCGTCTAGAAATTGAAAAGTTTCACTAATAGCAGCATGAAAATTTGGCACAACATTTTCAATGACATGCTCCTTATAGTGTGAATGACATGCTCCTTATAGTGTAAGGCGGTTATATATATTCCCAGGACAAATGTGTAGATCTGTGCGCCCGTTGAAACATATCCCGGCCCATACCATAGCGACAATTACGGGGTATGCGTGGGATTGTCCATATCCTTATTCTTCGAGAATCTGAAAATCGTCCATATCTGGATTCATCAATGAAAAGGACACTACGCCATTGGTCGTTCCAATTGATAAGTTGCCATGCCCATTCCAGTCTTTGACGCTTATGGTCGCGTCTTAATGGAACTCCTCTTAATGGACGTCTAGAACCTAGATTCACCTTTCTAAAACGTCGTCTGATGGTTTCGATGGAAACTTGGACCCCATCTTTGAGAAATATTCCGTAGCATTCTACTTCTACACGTAAAGATGTAGGGTTTCTTCTCGCTGAAACGGTGATGAAACGATCCTGAGCAAGTGTTGTTTTTCGTCGCCCACCAAGCCTTGGTCTTTCCAACACGGAAACTGTCTCCCTGAACCTATTCCAAAGTCGACATATCACACTTTGGCTGACTTGGAGCCTTTCCGCTACAACAACCTGAGTTAGGACACCCTATAGCATTCCGATAGCCCTATTAGCCTCCGCGTTTGTTAATTTACGTCTTGGCATTTTCAGAAAACTCGTTTCAAATGGAAGCCGTTGATAAACTGACTTAGTTTCAAAATAAGAACACTCATGAAGCATATGCAAAGAACCAAACTTCAGAAAAAGGCGACCAGATTGACGAAATGTCTCATACTGATTTTTATTGGATCGATTCAAGTTGTTATTGAGTTTTAAATGATTCTACTGCGATTTTCTCGAATATTACATACTTTTAAAAACGATTGAATACGATATCCCTAACTCTTGTGGAGCAGTATATTTTCTCAAATTCATTATTTTCCCAAAGTAAATAAACATTTGGATAAATTCGTAATTACTACGATTTCTATGTAGGAACGACAACGTTGCGTATGTATCTGACAGGAAATATAGTTATAGTTATAGTGAAAAGGGGTTACAGTTCACTGCGACCTTAAGGTCTATTGTGCCCCCTATCAGAGCTGTTATCATCGCGCCTCCTACAGCTCGCCCTCCAGTTCCAGAGATTTGATGAAATCCATTATCTGGGATGGCTTCAAGGAGGGTAACTCCCCACTTCTACAAGTTTCTTGTCCAAAGCACTCTTTCCTTTGGCTTGCAATGGCATAGCATTCCGTAACCAGGTGAATAGGAGTTTCTTCCTCCTCCCCACAGAATCTACACTCATCAGTGTCCGATAAACCCATTCTCAACAGATGCTTCTTTAGGCGACAATGTCCTGTGAGAAAGCCAGTGAGTAAGTGAAGTTGGTTTTTACTGAGATCCAGATATTTTTGGGATCTAGCAGTTTGAAAGTTCCGGAGGAACTTTTTGGAATGATTCATCCCTGGGAGATTCCGCGAGAGTTTTTCTCTTTCGGTTCTCTCCTTTAGCATAAATTCCTTCTTATAGGTGCATTTTCCTATACCACAGAAGGGTTCTGGGCCAGTAAGTGGCGTTTGTGCGCTCTTTCTGGCCAGTGTAATGGCCTCTTCGTTTCCTACGTGACAGGAAATAACTATAACCTAACATTTTCAAAATATACACGGTGAAATGTGCCAAAATTTCATGCCAAACCGGGATACTTTGTAAAAGTGAATATAGTATGTTCACCTACATCCTTGTTTGATTGACAAATATCAAGTGAGCTGTATCAAATAAAGTCATAAAGTTTGTATTTTTTTATAATTCACCCGATTTCAAAAAATTATATGAAATAAACCCCTTGATTTCCGTTGAAGAACTACCTCTTAAAATCTTTCGGATCGACTTTAAAACATCCCGAATGAGTGGTATTTTCAGAAATTGGTGAGTTCCTGGAAACGATCAAATCACGTGTACAACAAACACTTAGGTACTGGTAGTCGCAATTTAATAGGTGATTCTTGTTCAGAATCACCAACCCCTTAAACTGCAGACAAAATCTCATAGGTCATAGTTTGCAGTATCAAATTTATTCGGCGTAAATCCATGTTGATGAGCAAAGATCTTAAACTAGCGGGAAAAGAAAAGCAAACGGGATCAGACTATTTTTTCGAAAATTAGGTCAGTAGACTGATAGGTCTTTAGCTACCTGTGTCTTTCCATAATCAGAGGTTTAATAATCGATAATTTCAAATCGTCTGGGAAAATAGTCTAGCTAGGGGTATATGACTCTATGACTTAATAATATTATAAAGGTCAATGGATCCATCCAACATTACATGAATACACTTCATCATGATGTACTTTGCCGTATCCAGCAGGAGAATTTTCCAACTCCTCATAGAGTTAAAAGAATGTAGCTCAGGTATTACCAATTTTGCCCACCCTATGAGGATGGCCCATTTTGTGTCAAACCCTTCATCAAATGAGACTTATTTTGATCAGTGACGGCTAGTGGTCATTTAGTCTTAGGTGGCTCGGATATTATAAAGTCGATTATTTTCAGTCAGCTACTCCCATTTTTTTTATAAATAAAGGCGTTATTCTTTAATATATTACATCTTCATTGTAAATTATTATAATAGATACCGATTCCCGACCGGAAGGGAACTGTCATTTTCCGATTTGACAGTTGCGACGTCCTGTTGTGTTGGGGGGTGTTGTCATTATCCTGTTTGCAAGTTCTCATCAATATCTTGCGGTTACATTTCTTGCATATCTGTACATACCCTGTTTCCTGCTTTATAAACTTCCTGTTCGAGGTTTTATTTCCAGTCTTATCAACATCCTGTTGGTGGTTTTTTCTACTTTCTTATCAACATCCTGTTTCACAAGTGCTTCTCAATAAGTTTGCGAGTCCACACTTTTCCTACATTTCCTGTACGTATACATTATGTTTAGTGTTTGTCAATTCCTGATCCACATCCTTTTTCGTTTTTTTCAACATCCTGTTTGCCAGTGCCAACATAACTCTTCCCCCCCTACCAATCACAATACAATCCACATCACAACTACATATTATCTGCAAGAAAATCAAAACAATCCAGAATTCACAACAAAAGCATTTGGATTGAAATCACAACAATGGACAAATTTTATGATGTCCCACCAATACTGCATTTATGCAACCCGAATATCAAGGGATGATAGATTCAGTTGGAACTCTTCTCTTTTTTCTCCTGGCCTGTCGCCTGTGATGGTAGTCATGGGAACACATTAAAAAGCCCAGCCGGAGCCATCACAAAAAATTTCAGAGGGGGCACATTTTTTTTCAACCGAATTGTTCTACCAAATTCAAATGAAGAGTCACCTACGTCTAATCGATTTAGAAAATACGCATCGAAAAACTTCCTAACACATAAATTCTAGAGGGAAGGAGCCCCATCTCATTGAAACCAAAAATTTTGTGGTGGCAAAAATAAGCCTCAATGGAAAAACTACATTTGCCGAAGAATGTTCGTCGTCATTAAAAATGTCCATTTTTGTCATTCGCAAAACTCCATCGAAATTCTAAATAACGATGCGCTAATTCGTTTTTCCGAGAAATTTTTGGTTCGGGAAATATTCGACCGTGAGTGGAAAATTGGCGAAAAAATTGTCGACTTTTTTTTCGGCCAAAATAAAAGTCAAGGCAAAAATGTATGCAATAAAGTGGCACAAAGGATAGTCTTATTCTAGTAGCCAAAAATAAATATAATTCCTCTGTACACATTTTGTCGATGTAGTGTCCCTAGCCTAGTGGTTAAGGCGTTTATTGTCTCGTACACGGCAAGTCCGATTTCGATCCCGAGGCTAGGAGAGAAATGTAGTGGGCCACCATTCACTGTTGGGTCGAAAATTAACAGTGCTGTGCCTAAGGTGGTGTAAGGACACAGTAACAGCGCCTACACAGAACAAAACTGATTCTCCTAACTCGCACAAGCTACAAGCTTCTGAGAGTTATCATTATATATCATAAATCATAAGCCAAGTCTTGATTCTCTTGAGTGTACCGAACGACAGTTCAATCGATGTTGTAAGAGGGAATAAGTTGGAATCAGCATAAATATAAAGTAACAACTAACAGATGTGTTGAAAAAAATAATTTTTTACAGTACTTTCCCGCTTGCTCACCTCACTGGAAACAAGAGGTGGCAGCCTGCCATCTACAGAGGAAGATATAGGTTTCCTCAGTGAACTACTCCAGTCCAAAGAACTACACGCTTTGGTAAATGTACATAACAAAATCATCAGCAATGGAGCGAGTGGCAAATTTTTTCCCATGCTCTCCACGTCAATGCACGTCATGGTCGATGTCCTGGAGGAGTTGGCGAGTATTCCACAGGCCTCTGAGGAGTGCAAGGAGTTGTTCTATTTACTTCAGAAGCCAAATATACAGGTTTGTCCTGGCTTATTGAACGAATAGAATTTACTTCGAGATCTAGTGAAAATAGTTAAATTCCTTGGAAAAATTTATCGTTTCGGGAGTTGGTAAAAGTGCTGATCCCTGATCACGCATCAAGGCGGACTCCCACTACTCGTATATTTGGCAAGTACGCAATTATTTGCACTTGGCAAGTGGACGAAGTTTCGAATTTGAATGACAAGATTGACAAGTATTGGCCGAGTGAACCACTCCCACTACATGCCAAATATAGGCAAGTGGCAAATATTTGCCGAATACACGAGTAGTGGGAGTCCGGCTTTAGGCAAGTTCACTTCCAGTTTCTCCTTGATCTGTATGGGCACTCTAGGAGTTTATGCGAATTCTCCAATAGCATCCTTTCATCAGTACCCCAATTATTCTGTCTATTTGTTCTAGGGTGTTTTATGTGCACATGATGCAGTAGCTCAAAAAGATTACTATCCACATCTTCCAGAAATTCCACCTGAAGCCGATGAAGAAGAAGAAACTGTTAAAATAGTTCAGCTTGTTAAAAGTAACGAACCACTGGTGAGTAAGTTCGAAATAGATATTCACTGAAAAGGTGACTGATGAAAATGAGATTATCAGAATAAGTGATTTCGGAAACCGTTGAAACGAATATTTCGGAATGAAATGAAAATAACCGTATTCGGAGAATTAATTTTTGCAACAGCAGCGATCATATTATCATTCCATTGACATTCAGGACGTTGTTGTTTCCTTTGATCCTAGTGTATATACGTATCATATATGCTTGAAATGTTTTAAAACTTCTTTCATTTACTCACAGGTTGGAATAACTCAAACAATTTCACTATGGTGATTTTTTTCAGAAAGTACTTATTCAATTTAGCTTTTTCACCTTGATTCAAATTCGCGTAAAAAGTATTGAATTTTTTATGGTAGAGATAATTGATGTTTAATTTTAATGTTTATTTTGTGCCTTTCTTCAAAGACTGGGTCACAAAGTGCCGAACCTATAGTAGTAAGTATGAGATGTATAAAATAGCTGTTCTTCTCTAGCATCCTCAAATACCTCTTCTGCATAAGTCACTTCACATGTTTGATCAGGCAAAAAATGCACTTCCCTTGATGTTGATTACAAACTGAATAAAGAAAAAATGCTTTGCAATTCCTACAAATGTTATTAGAGGATGCATTCCAAGTGATTTCTCGAAAATTTTGTTTTCCTGTTTCCACCATCCACATAGGTTGTCCCGAAATCAATGCAACAACATTTGGTTACACTTCACCGAGACGAAACTAGGGCCCTCTTGTTTTTGATTAAAATGGTCTTCCAGAATTCTCAGAATTCGGTCATACGAAGATCACTGAATTTGGTACATTTTCTACTAGGCCATGAATTCATTTCTTCAGTGTGAACATCAGGCACCTGTGATTAACAATAATTCCATACGAATCCCGAAATGCGTTAAATCACATTTTAAGGTTCTTGTCAAAAATCTTGTGTTTCATAAAAAAACTGCAAGAAAAGTTTTCAAAAAGCTTTCTAACGGTTCGACGATTTTCGAGGAATTCAAATGTGCGGTTATCGTTTATTAGTGGTCCAAAGACGTTTCGGCCCAGTAATACCACAAAATTTAAATAGGTAGCACCACAAGATTCCGCTTATCCTAAAACTTCTGTGTACCAAATTCAGTGTTTTTCGTATGAACGGATTCTGAGATGTAAATAGAAGACTACTTTTATGGGCAAAATTTAGAGGGCTGTAACTTCAAAAGAGGGGGCAACCTGGCAAAATCAAAAATAGAGATCTCCTAATTTTGTCTCGAGAATCTGTGAGCAAATTTTAATTTTTAGACATCCTGCAGAGTATCACGCGTCATTTTCAAAGCAAGATTATTTTATTATTTCGAAGTTTAATGCCTCCATGGTTATCCCATCTGATACCCGTAGGCAGAAATTTCCAAAATATATTTTTCTTTGTATATTTATCCAATAGGAATTGCTGAATTCAGAAAAGCATTCTTATGCATCAGGTGGCAGCAAATATTCAAGAAAGTTTCATAATTCTTCAACGGCATATCATTTGAATTCATTTTTCTTTAATGGATATTATTTTACAATAAAACCTGTAGAATACGCTTAATTACAGGAATCAATATAATTTTCGAAATGAAATAATTTTAATATTGTAATATCAAAAAATAGAATTCAATATGGTGAGCCTTGAAAGAGTAGACGAGTAGAGAGACTGTTACGGAATTTAAATCCGCTCTTTAACCGTTAAATAGATACATTTTTGAGCAATATGCATTTATTTAGGGAGCAACAATAAAAACTGACGAATCTACAGGCAAAATAATCATAGCTAGAGTGATGCACGGTGGAGCTGCTGATAGATCAGGGCTCATCCATGTAGGAGATGAAGTAGTCGAGGTCAACAATATTAACGTTGAAGGAAAAACGCCAAATGATGTTCTTACTATACTGGTATGTACATCCTGTCGTATAATTGCTCACAAATTTGAATTTGAATAGCCAAAAAGTCTCTGATTACTGATTAGGTCTCTATACCTTTAATCTACTTGGGATTTCCTACTCACCTTGTATATTCTTGATTGTGTTATTGGATATCAAATTGACATTAATTTCAACATGTACGAATGCTCAAATTTAGGTACTTCGAAAATAGTGCAGCTATATTCAAACTGTTAGGAAAATAACAACAAGATTATGTTTAGGTAACGAACAAATTTCTTGGCATATTTTTAGTATCGTTAGGTGAACTATACACTATACGATTTTTTTCAGCAAAACTCTGAAGGTACCATCACGTTCAAATTAGTTCCTGCTGATGGGAGACTGAACCAACGAGAAAGTAAAGTTCGCGTTAGAGCCCATTTCAATTACAATGCAGAAACCGATCCGTACATCCCTTGTAAAGAGGCGGGTTTGGATTTTGAGAAAGGCGACATTCTTCACATAGTTTCACAAGATGATGCTTACTGGTGAGTAGGTATGAATTTGCGTTTTCCTGATCATGGGATTCTTTCATTTTTTTGGACGATGAAGTTACTTGAATTATTGTTTCTCATTTTTTGAAAAAGGTGGCAGGCAAGAAAAGAAGGGGACAGAAATATGAGAGCAGGATTGATACCAAGTAGAGCTTTGCAGGAACGAAGAATTGTCCATGAAAGGTCGCAAACTAACAGTGATGAACCAGAACGTGAGTACAATTGAAAATACACCATACACCCGTTTTTCCGTGTCAGTAAATCAAAATCAAAATTTTCAAGATTGGAAGCAATGGTTTATTGGTTCGACAATTCCTAGGATAATACTCAGCTAGTACTCAGATAGTTTTAGAGAAGCAGTTCCTTTCTTTCAATAGCTCCATGTTTCTGCACTCAGACATATATAATTTGCAGCTCTTTGCTCAGTATCTCCAATACTGAGTTTATCCTGCAATCAATCGCCAAAGTCTCCACACTGTGCATCAGCCCCGAAAACCAAAAAAATCATGTACGACACAACTGAAAATGATGACTTCGACAGAGAGCAGATAGCAACCTACGAAGAAGTAGCAAAACTCTATCCAAGACCTGGCATCTACAGGCCTATCGTTATGATAGGAGCACCTGGCATAGGTCGCAATGAGCTGAAACGGCGTTTGATAGATACTAATCCTATGAAGTATAAAACACCCATACCATGTGAGTATCAATCTACACTGCGCAAAAAAATTAACGCACATTCTGAAAATCTCAATTTTAATGAAAGTTAACTCTACATTGACTTTATAACTTATTTTTATGTTCTCTCGGGAAGGTTTTGAACGAAACATTAAATGGAAGAAAAATTCAGGATTTCACCGAATCTTATGTGAAAGAAGAGAAATTTTCAAAATACTGAAATGCTGATAAGTGATTTAATACTTTGTATTTCCATCCCTTGCGTTGATTACAGCTCGGCAACGACGCTTCATACTCAAAATGAGTGATCTTAAAATGTTCTGATCTAATCCTTCCCAGATTTCTCCGAGTTGGATTCCCAAGTCATTAAGAGTAGCTGGATGATTTTCTGAACTTCTCAGCCTTCTATTGAGGTTGTCCCAAACCTGCTCAATCGGATTGAGATCTAGACTTCTTGCTTGCCATTCCATTCAAGAGACTTCAACCTCTTCAAGGTACCCCTGAACGATGCGCGCATAAAAATGAAATTTTCACCAATGTATGGGGCAAATGGCACTACATGCTCTTCAAGAATGTTCCTTATATACTTATCAGCATTCAAAGCTCCATTATCAACGACCACTAGGTCTGTGCGAGCAGTCAAAGATATTCCACCCCATACCATAATCGATCCTCCCCCGAAACCAGTAGTATTCAGGAAATTGCACTGAACATATCTTTCATGTGGACGTCTGTATACAAGGGAACGTCGATCACAATGGTAGAGGCAGAATCCAGACTCATCTGTGAAGAGAACTCTTTCCCAATCGGCCTCTTCCCAATGGATATGCTCTCTCGCAAAATCCAAACGCGCCCTTCGATAGGCTGGAGTAAGAGCTGGGCCTCTTGCCGCGACACGAGGCCTTAAATCATATTCTCTGAGGCGATTTCTTATTGTCTGAGTGCTAATTTGCACCTCATGAGTTTGCTCAAGCTGATTTTGAAGGAGCCGAGCGGTTGCAAACCGTTGTCTCAACGAAGAAACTCTCAAGTAACGTTCTTGAATGGCAGTTGTAACCCGTGGTCTACTCTGTCCTGGTCTTCGGACATTCATACCTGTCTCCCTGAATCGCTGCAACATTCTGGACACACTTGTATGGGAGACTCCAAACCTTTCTGCAATTCTTGTGTATGTCCACCCTTCTTCTCGCAAAACTACCGCTTGGGCACATTCCTCTTGGGTCAAATTGCGTGTTTCGCGTTGCATAGCGATCGAGTGTAGAAAATCCAACGAAAGAAAAACTATTGATCACTAGAATTGATCGAGAACAACTGATTTTAGAATGGAGCCAATACATTCAAAATCTGATAATATCATCTTTTTTATTCCTGCTGGGAGAAAACATCTGTATTGAAGAAAAACGTTGAAAGTGGATAACATATTCATGCATACATGATTTGATAAAAATAATTATCATTGAGAACACCTTCAGTTGTAGAATAAATTTGAGATTTCCATAATGTGCGTTAATTTTTTTGTGCAGTGTATTATATGGTTATATTCTTAGACCATATGGTCTAAGGTTATATATTTGATTAAGTTCCATTTTTAGTTTTTTGAGGAATCTCTCTTTTCTAACCGACAAAACACATCCTTTAATATCCAATACATACTATAACCATAGATCGATGCTAAACATTCCTTCAAGCAGTCGACATTATTATCATTGAGTTTAAATATACCCAAAAGAACAACGTCGTTGAACTAATTGAAGCCACTTTTGGTTGTAGTTCCTTCTTCCGTTCATAGTGGTGCAGTTGTGTTTCAGAGAATCGAATTTTTTTACTCTCGCATCTGGCGGTGAGTAGCTGAACTATAAAGCACTATTTCCTAAGCGGACTGGGCACGAATACGTGATTTATTTATTATTGTAATTCAAATAATCTACATGATATTCCTTTCACACCGTTTGTAATGAAGATATATAATTTGGACGAATCCGACCCTATGATTCATAGTACTAGAGGAAAATGAATATCCTTCAGATTTCTGTAAATGAGTAGCTTACATACTGGACCAGACTGTCCCAGGAGAATATAGTTCCTTTAGTAGCTACTATGTGCCGCCACTTTACGGCCAAAAATTGTAGCTTCAATTCGTTCAAGGGCGTTGTTCCTCCTTGTACATATATTTAAACTCAATGTTATATGAAATATTTATCGTCAATGACATGAATTGTTCAAAGATTCTCGAAAAACAATTCACAGTAGATATATCAATTAAATTCAATTCAGTTTAATCATTAATGCCCTATTGCAGTTACTAGTCGACCGATGAGGCCTGGCGAAGTAGAAGGAAAGGACTACTTTTTCGTCACTAGGGAGAAAATGGAAGAGGACATCGAGGCGAACAAATTCATAGAATTCGGAGAATACAAGGGTAATCTATATGGTACATCCACCGAAAGTGTGAAGGCTATAATAAATAGCGGGCATGTCTGCATTTTGAACCCTCACTATCAAGCCCTCAAAATACTGAGGAATCCAGAACTCAAACCTTACATCATTTACATCAAACCACCTTCGTTAGAGGAACTGAAAGAAACAAGAAACGCTGTTCATGCGAGATCCACCTTCGACGTCAATAATTCTAGGGGATTTACGGTGAGTTTTTCAAAGTATTATGAGCTGAATCGATTCTACTTGATGCCTCTTCGCGTCCATTCATATCCAAATGCATCCTAGTCATAAACTCGCCCTAAGACTATCAACAGAGGCCAGGAATTATAAGTACGCGGAAAAGGGACAGAATGTCAATTGAGGCAGGCAACCAGCAATGGGAGGTTATCGTCCCTTGAAGTTTAGTTTGCAAAAATTCAGTATTGGTGGAGACATTGCGAAATTCGTTTATTGATTTGATTTCCATTCAAATGCTCCTATGGAATGGTACATAAAAAGTGCTACAGAAATGTTTTCACAGAAACGCAGAATTTTCCACAGAAAAAAGTTACAACCACTTCTCAAAAATGCACATTTACAAAAAACACTCAAACCATGAGATACTGACATCAGTTTTTGTGTATCTAGGAATCCACATTCAAATGTGTACAATTTGTCTCACTCTGTTCTCTTGGTTGAAATTTTCATGTCCCCTCCTTGAAAAACTCCCTAGATCTGCTGGTGACGAGGAAGCACTTCATTATTTATGTTTTTCAGGATGAAGAGTTCAACGACATCATGAAATCCGCGGAAAGGATCGAATTTTTGTACGATCACCTTTTCGATGATACTATTGTTAATGACGATTTAGCCGTAGCTTTCAGTCAAATTCTCCAAATCGTTAGTCGTGTAGAAACGGAGCCCATGTGGGTACCTGCCTCTTGGGTGCAGTAAATTTATTGTTTAGTTGTTTTGCCAAAATTGAGATTAACTCGAATTGTTACCTTTTTCTAATCGCTTGGTGTTATACATACATTGCATTTAGAGAAGTTCTCATTGTATTTTTAGATACTTGAAATGTTGAGTTTTTTATGTCAAATTAAGATACAATTTGCCGTTTTGAATTCAAATTAATTATGGACAATAATATATCCTGTAATACTATCTCATTTCAAATGTGTAAAATATTTAATTATAATTGGTCGACGATTTAATATTTCTTCTACAAACGTAATTCAGAACAACTATTCGCCAAAATTTGTCTTTTTCAACATTTCCACTAATGGAAATATTTTGGGGTAATAGAATATTAAATTTCTGTTTTAGGAAATTGTTAAAATCTTAGAATATCATTATTTATTTTAAATTTTAAGGTTCACCCCTTTGAAAAATACAAGACAGACGTTGTGAATCTAACAATTTAGCTCGATAAAATAAACCTTCGATCAAATAACGAGTATCAAAAACAGAGTTTGTCTGATTAAATGTAGCGCTTAGCTTGTACCATAGTGTCCCAGACTTGAAGTGCCTAGGTAAACTTTGCATACTTCAAATCTGGGAACACTATAATACAAGCTATACCACGTGCTTTTTTTAAGGATCGTTACTAGGTCGATTTACTTGTAACTTGTAACCAAGAAATCAGGAAGTAAATCATACTGAAAAATGTATTCGGCGGGCAGTTTCAGATAACAACAAAGTATTTCCGAATTTATTATAAATTCTACCAGTTTGTGGAAGAAATATTGTACCTTTCTTATTGTTATGCGTAAGCCTTGTTTTAAACCTAATATTCAACTACAATATCATTAATAACACTATAGTAGCAAAATGAAATTTTTATTCTTAGCATCTATTCTTCCAGTTACGGGTAGTTCTCTTGGGATATAGTTTCCTGAAAACCTAGCAAACGTCTGAGCATACCTGTGCTTTTTCAAAAGCCATTGTCTTTAAACAATACCTGTACGATGAAAAACAGAAATCTACTATATACATACCCGTATAACAATCTTGAAAAAATAATCGGACTGTATAACTATATCGAATTTCAATTCAAGAATAGATTTGTTGTAGTTTTTATACCAATTTGAAGAGTTTTATAGAATATCCCATAACAATCAATCATATAGTCAATAGTGAATGTAGATATTTAAACTGAGATTGTTTGCCACTCATTAGTCTATTTCAAATAAAAATTATACCAATGAAAATTTGTTTTTCAATGGAAAAATTATCATACATGAAATATATGTCGTGGTCACAGATATGTTTCTTTCATTATTTCCACTTTGTTCATTTTTGAGAGGATAAGAAAATGGAATCAAATAATTAAGAAATTATTGAACCATTAAAATTTAACATCTGGAATCAGAGCTGATCCATGGTTTTTCTAGAGGGGACACTCATAAAAATATAATGAAATTTGTTACTGGTTTATTTCTTTATTTATTAGACATAAAAAATATCTTTTTGTCCCTAGTGAGGACAGGGAAAATGGTGATGTCACCTAAGCTTTGTTTGTATTGGCTCTTGAGAGTGCACCCATATTTCACTTCTGTTTTGTGATCGAATAATTTTTCTTTGACGTTGTATAAAATCATATTTTGTTGATATTGTAATGCTATTCTATGTCTAGTTCAATTGATAAAAATTGGATTTATTAGTTATAGTAGGCTGTTCCTGAGCATCCCCTTGAAAAATATTGATGTAAGACACTGCCATAATGTTTTTATTTTGAAATATACGACTGCAATAAAGTATTGTTGACATATAAAATCAATATTCATTATTTAAATCACAACATTAGCAATGAAGTATATGGGAACGAAAAACTGCGTTTCGAGCTCTCGTTCAGCAACCTTTCAGCTTTCGAAAAAGACAGAAATTGACAGCAGCTGTCAATCATTCCGGACATGATATTATTACAGAAACATAGAGAATGTTTTTGACAATAATTCGCTAGTAATTTATGTATATTGTTCTGGTTAAGCGATCAGGAAAAAATGTCTTGAACACGTCATTCTCCATCGAAATTTTGAATTTCATCTTGATTGAATTCGTAGGTTTGCAATAATCAGGAAAAAATATTTTGAATGGCCATATTTTCGGAGCCCCTGGCCGAATTCTGCCCATTAACGAACCTACCCTGAAAATTTTGAGTCTCTAGGTTAATTCGTTCGAGAGTTATCGTGTTTACAGCCGTCTGGACGAACGAACATAATTGACTTTGACCTCGAGAAATAAATACATCGTGTCGAAGGATTTAGCACCCATTTAGATAGAACGAGCGGTCGAAAAATTAAATATTTTTTTTTCCAAAGAACACACCATATTTATAATAAACTTTATTGGCAGGAAAATAAATACATTGCGAATACATTTTAAACCACTAAAACTTTTCGTGGGGTGTCAATGAATTCAAAATAGGTGCGGTTACAAATTTAAAAACAACAAAACACAAATGAAAGTGGAAAAAGCGGAAATATTTGTTTATATTGCTGTTTACAGGCTGTGATGTGGTGGTGAGTGTGCTTATGGGGCTAAACCCTCCGTAGAAAAAGATATGGGTTCTCAGAATCCAAAATTGCTTAAGCTTCCCTTTTCTTTCCTTCACAATTCTAATTTGAACTGATTACTTTGCTCTAAATCTCTAATGAAATTATTTTGAAATCAGTATCATGGAAACGCATGTTTTCTTTCTTGATTTTCATTTCAGAATAATGTTGAAACATGGTTTATGTGTGTATGAAAGTTTAGCTGTACTGTCCTGCTATTTCCAAATTTATTTCCACCTATAACTTTTGGCTTGAACCAACTAACTGAATTTAAAGCAAATCGATATACGTGGTCGACAACCTCTGACAATAATCGAGAAACACTCTGTACGACAAAAAAGGAATGCTTCAGGAAGTTTATGAGTTTGGATCCCTATTCCCCATAATGTGTTCTACCAAGGTTTACACCATGGACTTCCTCACTGGACTTCCTGTAGCTACATTGGTTGATAGGATTTGTCATGCTCTACCGTGTAGCTGATTAAATATTCTGGGTAGATATCTGCCGTCTGCCATTTAGCTACAATACCATAGTAATGATACTCGAACGACTTGCATATGGCATCATGATCCTCCGATATATCTTCCATTCTTCCATTCCAGTAAGCGTTGCCAATTAGTACGCGACATCCAAACATAAATTGCTTAGTGAAAAACTTTCTTCCCTTTGGATTTCTTGCAGCATGGCAAGAGCTTTCAGTTAACAGGACTACATCTCCGCCGAATTCTCTGTCTTTACAGCATCTTAAAGTAAAAGAAAGATTTTAATTTGATAAAAGCAACAATTATTCCTTACTATACCAGAGACATGTATCTGACTATACTAAAATGGTGACTCTGTAGACCGGCCCGAGGTAATCTGTCGAAAAGTAGGTCCAGAAGAATCTTGAAATCGCAGCGAAGCTGACTATTCATACGTGGGTGGAATTCCGATTCTCTAGGTGAGGTGAGAGATATCCTGATAAAAACACGGATCGAAAGAGGAAAGGTCAATGCAAAATATTTTGTTATTTATATTTTCCAAAATTTTCCCATTTCTTCAGGAGAATTGATCAAACTCTTACATTTCGCAAATAAAATCACACGATTTGCAATCTACCGATAACCACTTAAGGGGCACTGGCACTGTATAACGATACAGTGGCCGACGGCACCGATTCTCCATTCAAAAAGTGTCTTTCATTCTTCCAAATTACGCCCTCAATTTTCCACCTGAAAGCTTGATTTTTTTTAATTCTCCTGGAATTTCAGACGGTTCTCTGCGATTTCACACTTTCTGGAAGTCTTTTCAGTATTTCCATAATTTTTTGCATTAATTAAGCGCCTATCCGAATGGAATTTTTTTAAATATAGAAAATTGAGTTCTCGAGGGCACTCCAATGAATTTTCTAAAAAAAATTGATGAACAACCGCCGAAAAACGATTATGCAACTTTTCATAGGCTCTCAAATTCAACCGGATTTTTCCATGCGGAAAAATAATTTTAACATTGGAAATGTTTATGTCCGTATATTACAGGCAAGTACGAGTTTTCGTTCAAGGTCAAAAGACAAAGGTGTCGCCAGTAGACCAAAAAAGCATTCGAAAGTTATCGCGTGATTTATTAACATAGGTGTATTGAGTCAGCACACGAGAATCGGCGACCAGTGAGCAGCGGTGGGAGTTCCGTCAAATTCGCAGCAACGTTGCCAGATTGGGCAATTATTTCGGTATTTGAAGGATAGATCATTGTTTCATTTCCTTCATTAGCACTTCGAGTGTTTATATAGTTGTTTCATCAAGTGAGATCTAGGCCGCGGTGAGTGGTCGTCAAATTGGCCGCAACGTTGCCAGATTGGGCGATTATTTTGGTATTTGAAGAATAGGTCAATAGTTGATCCGAGTAAATATAAGATTCATGAATTTAAGTAGAAACAGAATCCTTCTATCTCAAGTCAATTTCATCTTCATGAAAACCCAGATTTGGTAAAATCAAAATTCACTTCTGAAATATTGGATAGAGTGGACTCTGCTTCATCTCATGCTATTTACTCCGGGTACATATGAGATTTATGAATTTTAGTGAATAAAGAAACCTTCTATATCAAGCCAATTTCGGGAGAACTCAGAGTTGGTAACATAAAAATTCTCATCGAAAATATTGGACGGGGTGGACTCAGCTTCTTCTGATGATGTTTACTCCGAGTACATATAAGATTCATGAATTTTAGTGAAAACAGAATCCTTCTATCTCAAGCCAATTTCGAGAAAACTCAGATTTGGTAAAATAAAAATTCGCTTCGAAAATATTGGACAGGATGTAATAATAATAATAATGAGCTTCATCCGATGATAGTTGATCCGAGTAGATACATAATATAAGATTTATGAATTCTAGTAAAAACTGAATCCTTCTATCTAAAGCCAATTTCATGAAAACCCAGATTTGCTAAAATCAAAATTCACTTCGAAAATATTGGACAGGATGGACCTAGCTTCATCCGATTATTTATATCTTTATTTTTTATTATTATATCTTAGGAATACTTACTTTAGAAAGAACATTTTTGTTTTAAAATACGGTGACAAGTTTCCTCTTACATGTTTATGTTAGGAATTAGGAATGTTGATTGTTTCTTGCAATTATTATTGCTTATTATTATTATTATTGAAAATACTATTTTATTTTAAGTTCAAATGCAAATAAATGTTGGTTATATTTACATGTGGTGTTATCATTTCCAATGTCTCTGATGGTTGCAAGGATTGCGAAATCTGTAAATTTTTTTCGAAGAGAAGAAACTGAAGTGCCCTCAAGACATCCCTTAACTCCAATTTAAAAAAAAAATCAAGCTTTTAGGTGAAAAATTGAGGGAGTAAACTTGGAAAAATGAAAGGCACTTTTTGAAAGGAGAATCGGTGCCGTAGCCGATCTTTTCATGCACAAATAATTTTATCAAAGAGAAGAAATTGGAGTGCCCTCAAGACATCCTTCAACTTCAATTTGAAAAAAATCAAGCTTCAAGGTGAAAAATTGAGGGCGCGAACTTAAAAAAATGAAAGGCACTTTTTGAATGGAGAATCGGTGCCGTAGCCGTCGCGTCGGCCAGAGTATACCTAACGGCCCTTTAATGGGTAGATCTAGGGGCTCTACTAGTTGATACTATATGGTTAAATGAGTTAATTATTGCAGGATTTGTCAGATGGAAGTAGTGATAGGTGAAAAGTAAAAATAAAAAGTGGTACGAATTTATTGAAATTTCGTGCAAAATGTATCCGTTCTTCGAAATGCATACAGGTTGTTCCTGAATTAGAAGTACAAATAAAATGGGGAGATTCTTTGAATAATTTTGAGCAAGAAATTTCTTTTTGAGGTACAGGGTGTTCTAAATGAAAAAGTGTACTAGTATTTGAACGAATTGGACGACGTGGACATTAGTCATGGTCTGCCAGAAATTCCCAGACTTGAATAGTTTAGATTTCTTTTTATACTAACAGGATTTTCATGAGAAATTTGATTGTTCTGAGAATTTCGAGAGAATCGCTCAACATTCTCTTCTCGAAATCGTTAGCAGGTACGTCAAAACTAGAATAGTCTTTAAAGCATAGTATAACAACGATGCTTCTTTATACAATTTTTCAAACTTGGCTTACCAAAACAAAGTTCTGAAGGAAAAAAGCAAAGTGTTTCAGAAAAAATATCACCCTGTTGATTTGCAATCGAAATTGGCATGGTGAAAATATGTAAAATCTATGAAAATTTCAGTTGAATATCTTGTGAAATGCAGAAACTATGAAAATAACAAAATAGAAATATACAAACTTCAACAGCCTGTATCTCTAAAACGAAAAGTTTGCGGCCACTTGGAACTTTTCTTCTTAAAACTATGCAAGGAATATCCCCTTTTTGTTTGTACCCTCACTGTATGAACAGTGAACACACATGTTTGGCTTAGCTGTATCTCGTGACTATTCACCTAATCAAAAAGTATTTTCGCCGAAGTTGCAGGAAATTTCATGCTGAATTTATTGCGGGAAGACAGTCCAACGGAAGGAGTAAGGTAAACGATATAATTTGATTTGATAGTTTAACAGAATGCTAGAAATGTGTATTTGTTGAGGGTGCAATTCAATATCGATAAAAGTTGACCTTAATTTTTTTAATAATTTAACCTTAAAAAGTTAAATATATCCCTAATTTCGGATAGCTGCATAACAGATTGTCAAGTCCAGCAGAAAATATAAAAACCAAGAATCTAGCGACTCATCTGATAATGAAGAAATAGTTCTGGACGACGACTCTGATATGGACTGTGACACTGGAGACGAGGATGCTGAGTATTTATTTTGCTGTGGATTGTTTTCTGAAGACCAAGCAGGAGAACAGTGGATCAAGTGCGCAAAATGTTTCAAGTGGACTCACTCCCCCTGTGCAAATATAGACAAGGGAAAAAATTATATTTGTGACTTTTGCATCAACGGATGAACAAAACATGATAGTCCAGTCATCTTAGTAGTTTCACCTCGGAATGTGAGATACCCAGCTGTATATTTGTATAAACCTTAATTTTGACACCCTAAAACATGTCTCAAAACCTACATATTGTAAGGTGTCCGCGTCTGTCAAAAAATGAGGTCAAAGGTCACACGATTTTTTTTGACGTTTTTTGCAAATATCTCGTTTTCTATGGGGTTTACGGGATTTGTATTTATTATCAGTATTATAGAAGATAAAATTCGCTACAACTTTTGTCTGAAAATTTTTTTATACGTTGAATCGTTTTTGAGATAGAGTGCTGTGAGCGCGCAATGTTTAACTATATAGAGGATCTTTAAAGGTCAACCGGTAGGTCCGATCAAAAATATGTCTCAAATAGTTTATAAAATGTTTAGAAATATATAATTATAAATTATTATAATTTTTTTCGAAAAGTACATTATAGTTAATGTTTTTTTATGACTTATCTATTGTTAATTAAGTATCAATGTATTTAATCACACTTACCTGGTTGTGTACGAAGGCAAATACCCAAATTATTTTTAATGTTAATCAAAGCTATACTAATTACTGAAATAAGTAAAAATGAAGAAATGAAATAAATTTCTACTTAACGTTTTTTTTGAAAAATTTTTAATCGATACATTTATCAATATAAACTAAATAAAAAGAATAATTATTCAAACAACGACAAACTCTGATTTTAATTTTTTTCTTCTTCCTCATTATCATCGTCTTCTGGTTGAATTTGCGCTTCTTCTTCATTTTCTTCTTCAACGACATTTGTCACCAGGTCTTCCATGATGTCAGGGTCAAAGGTCCCATCTTCACTGGCATCACTCTGGTATGGCAGAGCATTGAGACAAGTATTTTTGTTGCAATTTTGTAATAATAGTTTTATCATCTGGCACATATCCTGTCAAGACATCTTTAAGCTCTTTTAGTGTAAATTGTGAATCGTTATTATTTTCAATATAATTGAAAATTTCAAACATCGCTTCAGGTACTTGATTATCTTGACGAAGTTTCTGATGAGGCGATGATGATGATGTTTTACTTGAAAAATTTGTGAAGCAAGTAGCATGATATTTAGCTTCAGCAGCAACCAAATCATAATGGAAAAGTATACGATTTTTTACTATTTCTCCGAAATCATCACCACGTTCTTCTGCTTTTTTGATCACAGATTGTTTGAATTCAAGAGTTCTCACTTTTTTTATTTTACGTCGGTATTTTTCCTTTTTCTTTATCTCTACGGCCTCATCCGCTGTTTCACCACAAAATATACATTGAGTCTTAAAATCAAACACTTCACTTCGTCTTTTACAGGGTACAGATGGAGAAGCAATGCTTTCCCCTTTTTCTAATCGCCGTTTTGCAGCTTGAATACAGTTTTTGCTAATGTAAACACTTCGGCATTTTTCATGCACTTTTACAGAGGTTACGGATTTTAGACGATCAATGATGCCATCATTTCTTTCGATACTTGCCTTTCTCAAAGTCTTTAACCCATCTTATACCAAGCATCGAAATATTTCAAAAAACGAGCATTTTGTTTGTGAATGTTCATTTTGTTACACCTATAAGAATACATTACATGCATTAAAAAAAATTAAATAAAATTGGAACATATGTAAAGTACGACATCACCGTACTTCAGATAATGTTCTATAAACCTTTTTATCTATGTTTCTTTATTTATGATTATGTACCAATTGATCATTTGTAACTATAGTAATAAGTTGTTCATTTGTTGATTCCGGTTCGTATTGTCTGATATTTTGTATTTCATCATTACAGGTATGTAATTAGTTATAAAGTTATTCATGTTATCAAAATAAATCATCATTACAGATGCAATCCTAAATCATTTCACGAATTGGAGTCTTACACATATAAAAAAATACTGGTGCGTGGACGAACCACTGGGAATTAACATGAAATATTATTTTATGGCACATAGTGAAAAACTATTAATTACACCTGTAATATATAATAAAATGATTGAATCTTACATTCCAGAACTAAACATAAATTATTTCTCACATAGAACTTCATTTGAAACAAAAAACACCAAAATATTTCATGGTGCGGAATCGCACCACTGGTTATACCAGGTTCCATTTTTGTTGATACTGTACAAAGCATGGAGTATGCAAATGTACATTACACTTCTTACAGATGTAAATTGTGTAGTTATGGCAGATTCTACATCTCCTCCAGGCTTTGTTGGCTTAATGGCATGAGAAATTATGAGGTGATCATGATTATCATAACGTAGTTCCTCAAGGGCATGAGCAAGATTTCATTGAATTATTGTTTTATCAGTTTTTCAATGTCGCAAGGCTACATAAGATTTAAAATCTACCTGGAATTTTTTTTTCATACCTATTATAAATTTTTCATTCACGATAAGACTATCCAAGGAGTTTCAAAATAAAGGATATCACCATTTTTTCCCAAATACTTGGCACCGTAATTATCAATTTCGTAATCATGTAAATCTACTCCACCCATATATTTTTTGTATTGAGCAATTACATAGGCTTGGGGTTGGGTAATATACACATCTTTTCGTTTTTTTCTATTATGGCGTTTTACATTTTGGACAGGATCTATACCATAAACATTACTTGCCACCGTTACTACCGAATTATTGTGCCAACGGACATTTTTGATACATATTTTTTCATATGTCGAAATATAGGATCCGCGGCTTTTTTTACAGGAAATGATTTTCAATTTTCGAGTGGACACTTATTTGTTCTATTCTCTCTTATTGACCGGTGGCGAAATCTCCTTCATAGCCGCCTCTAACTCCTTTTGAGTCAAATACCTGTAAAATGGCATTTTCACTGATCGCAATTATATATCAAGTGATCTACATAAGAAATGAACGAATACTGAATAACACACAAATCGTATCCTACTTACTCGTAATGAAGTAACTGACTTACCCAGACTAGCAATAACTCGGGTTTGGTTCACAGATAATACCAGTGGTGCGTTCACGCACCAGTTGTAATTTACACAAAATAAACTATGATCTATTTCATATTTCGAATGTTTTTTCTATTGCGTGATTTACATATTATAGCCTCACACAAAATGACAATACTTTACTGCTTCGGATTCACTTCAACATTTTAAACAAAATTATGCGGACGTTTTCTCGTTTTTAGAGTTGTCATAAAACTTTTCTTTCAAAAGATACATCAAAATCTTACACGGTACCTAATTTTTCGAAAGTGATGATAATGAAACCTCTAATTGAATATGCACAAATGTTTGCCGTATTTAACAAAAAAAAATCCTGAAGTATGTGGTGCATTAGCGCACCACTGGGATAAGATGGGTTAAGCCGCGCACTACTTCAACTAATGCATCTTTTGAATCAGAGTTATTACATATAAAACACACATCAGCCATAATTCTTGAAATAGTACGTGCGTAGTTACCAAGATACGATTTAAACTTACGAATAACCATGGTTACTATAAAGTGGTTCCTTGATAAAGAAAACGGTCGAAACTCTATACAAGACAGCGCTCACTGCCCTCTATCTCAAAAACGATTCAACGTATAAAAAAACTTTTGAGACAAAAGTTGTAGAGAATTTTATCTTTTATAATATTGATAATGAATACAAATCCCGTAAACCCCATAGAAAACGAGATATTTGCAAAAAACGTCAAAAAAATCGATTTTTGTGACCTTTGACCTTATTTTTCGACAGACGCGGACACCTTACAATATGTAGGTTTTGAGACATGTTTTAGAGTGTCAAAATAAAGGTTTATACAAATATTCAGCTGGGTATCTCTCATTCCGAGATTCTTACCTTATTTTGACTAATATGACTGGACTATGAATCAAAAATAGTATTCCTAATATCGGATAGGGTATCCGGTATTAGGAACACTTTTCTTACACTCCAAAAAATGACTCATTTTGTGAAACTTTCATTTTCTCCGAACATGTTGGAATTTTTCCTTTTTTTTCAAATATATCATTCTGTAACCACTATTTTCTTCACTTTCTTTATACAATCCGAAAACTTACTATTAGAAAACGGAAGATATTAATTTTTTTAAAAAGGTATCCGATATTAGGCCACTTTACTCTACGGGGGGTGATTAAAAAGTGATACTTTTCATTTCCAGCCTGTATAGCAAAAACTAAGAGGGCTATGCAAAAACTGATTGCGCCATCTTTAGTTTCACAAAAAAGTAGCACACTGTCGCGAAAACCGCATCCCGCTAACGTAAAAATAAAGGAGATATCCCGTGAAAGTGCCCAAAATGGGATACCCTGTACAACACAGGAACAACAGCTTATAAAAATTAAGGGTCACAACAATGTCAACTTGATAAAACCCTATTTGAATATTGACGAAGAACATCATAATCAAATTATGTATTAACAGCATTCGTAGTGGAAATACATCTTCATCAGCTATACAAACACGTCTAGATCTTCATTTAACTTTTTTATTGTTCCTTTATGAATAAATTGTTTTAGCTCTGTATTTTTTCTATAATTAGCAAAAAATTTTCTATCCGAATACGGAATAACTCTCGGACATTGATAAATGCTCAAATATTTATTATGACAACTTTCTCAAGCTTGTTGCTTGTAGGCAACAGACCTCTCCGCCTACGTCGTTGGTCTGTTTCCAATCAACAAGCTTTCGAAATCTGTCATAAAATTTTTTCGAACAATTATAAATATTTTTTCCGTCGACCATAGAATAAAAGCTCATTTTAACGCACTCAAAATCATCCATTAATGACCTATTTTAATGCATGATTTCTTATTAATGCATATGATTGTCATGGCAACCGAACATAAAATATTCAGTCAGAGCACTATCGAGCTTGGTTGGAAATCAACTTCTGTCACAGAAGGGTATATTGACAACTCCATTCAAAATAAAATAAACTGCAGAAGAAATTTCAGGTGATACAAGTTGCAAAGTAGATAATACTTCAACCTCCACTTTCTCGACACGTTCCTTATGGGATATCATAGGTAATGATATAAATGCAAACTAAATGTAAACTATTCAGAATGTCACAACATGTCCAATATTCCCTTTATGAGTTTTTCGAATTGTTGCATAGGGAGCATAAATATTAATATATCGAAATGAACATAGAAATCCACATTATGTCAGATTTGTCTGTTATGCAAAATAAAAATTCATTTCTATCGAGAATTCATATTCAATTCGTGATGAGGTCGACGGAAAAATCTTGTAATCAACTCGTTTATTAATTCAGTGATTAATGGTCTCAAACATTAACGCGTGAGCGGAGCGAGCGTTATTTCGACCGTTAATCGCTGTCATTAGTGAACTAGTTGATTAAATAACTATTTCAGATGTAGACAACGTGTTCGATTTTTGTAAACATTTTTTCCTGGAAAATTGGGTGCATTGAAAGAATTAAATCCAATTCATCAACCGAGATTCAAATAGCGTAATTTGCAATTTTTCAGCCATTTTGAATTTTTTCTCAGAATTCTGCACCATATTTGAAAAAAGATGTAAAGAAATCTGTCGGATAACTGGAAATACAGTAAGTAATATACCATTTAGTCAAGTTAGTCTTGTTATGATGATTGAACATGGGCGGTAATATAGACATAGGTATTTTGTATCGATTGTGGCGTGATTGTTGAACAAGCTTCATACTCACCTTGTATCCAAGTTATTGGCGCAAATGGATTCCACGTTCTCCCTTCCTGTGCCGTGAAATAAAAGTATTTCTTTTAATTTAGGATACAGTTCCTTCTTAGCAGCTTTTGCCCTTTCATACTTTGCCTTAATATCCTCATTTACTATACGCCAGATACTGGTTACATTCAGTTGGAGCGTAATCGATTTTTCCACCTCAATTTTGATTCTAATGTAGTCTGGGTCCGCTGAATCGAGTGGTTCAAGTTTGAAAGAATCACCTTCCACGTTCACACTGCTCGCCATGTTGTCACACTGACTTCTTAAATTCAAATCAGGATGCACAGCTCAGCCTTGCAGCGAGTGCATTGAGTTCATTTACTGGGAGTGGTAGTGATAATACCTATTTGCTGATATGATATGATGCAATAATCAATTTGCAACTTGTGAGTCATTTTATCAACAGAAGATGGAGCTCATCAAAATGAACCATTGAATCAAAAGTCACCCACCTATACAAAATTTTAAAAAAAAAGATTGTACGAATGGATGCTTTCCTAGAATGCGAGACATCACATCCGTTCGAATTTGACTCATTGACAGCACTCGCAGTGTTTTTCATGGAAAGATCATGAAAAAAAATACAATCCTTAAACCATGGGAAAGATGTTGGTAGAAGCTCGAAGCTAATAACTTCGCAAACTTGATAATGTCGCCAGTTCGTGTGTCTGCCATCTTCAGAAATTGTTCTTGTTGCTTTGAGCTCAACAATAAATTTTTGTATCATCCATTTGTTTACCCAAAATTTTGGAAGAGAGCACTGGGGGTGCCATCGTCAAAGATCTCAGTAACTAAAGAATATAAACACTGATACCCCATCTGCATATTATCATGGCCAACTTAAACTACCGGGCCCAAGAGCAACGCTTGACTCTGGTATACCCTTAGACTATATACAGGGTGTTTGGTAATTCGACGTGAACCTTGAGAAGGGATATACTAGACGTCATTTGCAGTGAATTGCGTCGAGTGAAGCATGGTCCGAAAATCTATGGTTACGAAGATATCGCGATTTTTCAACTTTTTTGACACCGGGACAGGTGAAACTAAATAAAAGCTTGTAAAAAGGACCGATCCTCAGTGTAGAAGGGAAGCAATTTTTTCTAGGAATAATAATGAAGTAGAATCTTTTTCGAGTTCCGATTTGATCTAAGATTTTAGAGACTTGAAAATTGGCCAAAATTGATATACATACCTATCTGGATGGGAAATCAAAAAATGCGCTAACGCAATTTATTTCTGTATTCTAAAGTAGCGACCCGCCCCGGCTTCGCACGGATGCAATGCAATCCTTATAAACAACGGTAGTGCTGGCGCCGCACCGCTATGTCCCTGCATTTTAAATCTGTAATATCTTCGGAAATATTCATTTAAATTACATGCTGTAAAGGGGTATATTGATCTATATTGAATGGACAATATATTCAAGGTACTTAATTGGATGAGGATTAATGCTGTATTGCTTAAAATAACTTCCTAAATAAGCCATTTTTTCCCGTGAAATGTAAACGATAAAAAATGGTTATTGTGGATTATCCTTGAGAGATAAACTTATACCATCGCGGACTTTTTTGTTGACCTTTTCTAGGAGTACAATACCGAGTACATTATTTTGATTATTTACGACATCACATTAGAAACCTGTAAATTCATAGGTGTTTCTCTACAATATTATGCATGTATCATACATATAAACCTTCCTCTTGAATCACTTCATCTATTAAAAAAAAGCGTTTCAAAATCCGTTGCGTAGTTTTGAAGATTTAAACATACATAGGGAAAGACAGCGAAAGCGACTTTGCTTTATACTATGTAATGATTATGAAAAATCATTATCTGTTGAAAGTTCTTTCGAGATTAATGAAAGTCTACAGATTAAAATATTTCAAAAAGATGTTCAAATTTCCGCTAATGACCTAAAATGGATACTTCCTTCTGATTTGATTCTCAGCAGATGGTCTCAAGTCACGAATTTGCTTTCTCGTTTTAAAAATGTGTCTAATGAGAATACAAGTAAATCTACATCAGATTTATTGAGAGATTCCTTGACTTCATTAGAAGCATCCGATAAGAATAATGAAAATTTTGACCAACTCAGGCAACTGGAAATTGTAACTGATCAATTGCGGCAGATAAGTAGAAATATAATTAGGTACTCATCAAGTACAAATAATAATGTCTTTCGTTTTATATTCGCAGTCAGCCTCTTGTTAGGAATTAATGGGAAAGTTTTTTATTCTTCCTACTAAGAGGTACTTTACTTCGAGATCAATTTCATCGTCTTTGGAAATTTCTGCAAATTCTAATAGCGGAAATAAAAACTATCTCTCAAATGTATCTCACGAACTGCCCACATTGGATCGTATTGTAGTACTTTTGATCGACGAAATTTATATAAATTCCCGTCTTGATTATCGATCGAAAACTATTATCGGTACCGCGGTAAATTCATCACAACCCAAAAATTTGGCTAAAACGGTTCTTTCCTATATGATTAGTTCGGCTTTTGAACATACAAAAGAAATCGTAAAATTATTTGCGGTCAATAACGTAAAAGGTACGGAAATGGTGGATATCACAAGAAATATCATTTCATTTATTCAAAATTGCGGTTTCGAAGTTTTGGCTATAATACCTAACAGATAACCGAGCAGATAACCATTCCATCAATCGAGTAATGTTCAAAAATTTTTCAAATTCATTTTCAATTCCTAATCCGAACGATGAGCAAAAAAAATATTTTTGACATTCGATCCCGTGCACATATTCAAAAACATTTGGAAAAATTGGTTAAATTTAAAAAATTTAGTACGGATTAGGTACTTGGAAAAAAGATTCGTTTTGTATAGATCTCTATCGGGATGTAATTATAATCTATCATTCGATGATATTTTAAGCGCAGAAGAAAAAATAAGAATTAAAAAAAATTTCAAACGGGCAGATAAAGGAAATCAAAGAAAAATTCAACTCCGCGGATTTCGATATGTTGGAAAATTATTCATTTACGGCTAGTCATAACGAAGTTTCTGATTTTATGTTCATTTCAGAAACAGATTATCTCCAAATTTTCGAAATAGATAATTCCGCTAAAATTTATGTATCGGGTAATGCAGCGCATTCCATTTCCCGTAAACTTTCGTGCGATGAATGCATTTGATTTGATTCATATACTCCATTCACTTTTATAAGTATCGCGTGGTTTGCCATGAAATTCTGACACATTTCACCGTGTATGTTTTGAAAATGTTGGGTTATAGTCATTCTTCTGTCAGTTGAACGAGCAACGTTTCCGTTTCTGCTGAAAAATCGTAGTAATTACGTATTTATCAAAATGTTCCTTTACTTTGGGAAATTAATGAATTTTAGAAAATATTATGTGAATTCAGAAGACATTTAAATACATTTTTGCACAACTTGAAATACTTCGGTATGAAAATGTAGAAGTTCTACGAAACCTGCGCCACAGTTGAACCTTATAGACGAACTAACTCCATTTATAAAGTTAAAAAAGAGTAAATAGAAAGTAGACTTGGCAATGTCGCTCGATTTTCACGAGAACCAACCTGCGTCCGTTTTAAGTGAAAGAACTTGATAAACCTAAAAGTCATGGCTAACCGCGATACTTTATAAAAGTGAATGGAGTATATGTGCTCTATTTTAGAATATATTATGAACGACAACGAAACTTTTTCAAAATTCTTGAAGAGTTCCAATCAAAAATCAATTTTATGTGAACTGACTATTCATATCATTATTAGCATTGAATTGGACTTCTATATTATTCAGAAATCACAGAAACTTGTAGTTGTGGTTTGAATTCGAAGTTCATTTTAAATTCGCTTTGTTCAATTTTTTCCAACATACTTCTCAAAACGTGAAGAATACGAATAATGAAAATCGCGCCGAAAAAGTGGGAAAAAAGCGGACACATACGGGAGTTAGCCAGTTAGCAGTAGTGGAAGTAATTTGCCTCCGAAGAACCGAAAATTGGAAACTTTAAAATGAGGGGTCAAAATTTTCATTCATTTTCGCCATTCAAAATGGTTTTGTTATTTATATACAGAATTTCTATTTATTTTGTTATGTATATGTTAATTTTATTTTGAGAGTTACATATATTTAAATTCACATTTTATTGGCGAGAGATGGCTCTACACCTCCCCGTGGTTCTTGCTGGCAATAAATTGAATGAAACATCAACCAAGTCGCTTTAATTTCAATTTTGTTTTTCATTTATATTCAATTTATTGACTAAGTAGGGCATACGTCCACTCTTTTTTCAGATATTCATTGGAAAATACATTTATCATCATCAGGAAATGAAATGATACGTTCGAATGTTCGAAATATCGTATCTCTCATCGCTAAGCATCGTAAGCAGTATACCTCCCTAACATTGTCTTTTCCGGCATTGCCGCTTAAGGCACCTGGCCATGTCTTTAGAAGGACGTGATATTATCTAGCGTCTCAAAAGTGTTGGAAAAATTATAAATAAATAGCTAACTCACTTTGAAGAAGAAAACAACATAATTCCGTTCCAGGGACTCAACCAGAAAAGGACACGGATGTTCCACGGCACTCAGTAATGTGACTGACAATATGTTGCGTGCAGCTGAAAATGGTTTTGGCTCTGCCAAATTTTACGGAAGCATTCAACACCATCAAACATGAACTACTCCTTGCAATCATACATTTTTTCGGACTTAGTGATGGCGCTGTACAGTTTTTCTCTAGCTTCCTTTCACATAGATCCCAGAACGCGAAAGTTGACTCGAGGTTGTCCGACTTTGCCGACCTCATACGTGGGGTCCCACAGGGCTCGGTTCCATCCTAGTCACGTCTGCTCAGCTCAATTTTATGCTGATGACGCACAGGTTTATCTGTCATTTGATGGAGCGAAGTCACGGAAAGCTCACTTGTGTTGAATAGAGAAATTGAGGCGTTGAGAAGGATGGCTCTCCAACACTCCCTACTTCTGAATCCGAACAAGTCCTCTTTTATGCTGGAGGGGCCTAGACGAGATGTGTCGCGGCTGAGGAACATAGAGTGGTGGTGGATGGTACCGTCCTACCTGTAAAAGATTCGGCACGAAATCTTGGTCTTACATTCGATAGTATTCTCAGATTTAGTCCACATGTGTCGTAATGCATAAGAAGACCATATTATGCAAGAATAAAGTGTATTTATAGAAAGAAACACCTCATATCAAGTAAAAAAATCTGTGAATATTTGGTCTTATCACTCTTTGACCACTGTGATATCATTTACGGGAACTTTCTGACTCGTTTTGATAAAAAAGAATTCAGCTTGTGCAGAATTCATGTCTCCGATTGGGATTGAATCAAGGTGTGAGGAAATATGAGTCAATCTCACCCAAGGTCGGAGAAACAGGATGGCTGAGTATGGAAGATAGGAAAAAGGTTCATTGTGCAATGTGCATGTTTTTATCGAGATATTATTCATTTTAAGAGTCCTCCTTACCTTTATACGAGAATTATGTTCAGAACTCATGTCCACAAATTAAATATCAGATTCAGGCAAGGCTGTAGCTAGAAAAAAATTTCGGGGGGGGGTCTGTCCGAGGCCGTAGCTAGAAGAAAAATTTCGGGGGGAGGGGGGGTGTCCGTTGAACTGAGCTCTAGAAAAAATTCGGGGGGGGGGGGGGGTCCGGACCCCATCGGACCCCCCCTGGCTACGGCCTTGGATTCAGGGGAAAAATAACACCACCAAATTGGTGGCACCAATACAGACAACGGCAATGTTCGAAAGAAGTTTCTCCTTCAACATTGCAAGACTTTTCAATACTAACCCTGACTTTCCAGAGCAACTTTCAGAACGCACTATAAAAGATTATTTCTAGAATCTAACATGCATTCATCAGTGAGCTGAATACCCTCTCCCAAATATAGATAATTTATTTTCTCTATTTCTGCATCGTAATGAGTTCATTACAGTACTAAAAACAGTGCTGTAATGAACTCATTGCAGCACTGTTTTCAGTTATATTTATCGTTTTTTGTTTGTCAGCACTGGCTTCCGATCCAAACGATTTTCAACACACGTCAATTTGGAAATGTCAATTTCGTAAGAGTCACCAACTGCCAAGATACAATACAAAAGTCACTAGGATGTATAATCTGAATTTTTCATTGAATTTCAACGAAATTTGACTGAAATGGAGAAAATATCGTCTAATACTCGTTGCAGAAGACAATTCCAACACTTATGCGTTCGAATTTCGCATTCGTATTGGAATAGGAGCCCATTCTGCAACTAGTTATAGAATATACTATTATCTACTCCCATAGAATAATATATCCATTATTCAACTGAGTTTGATCTGTAATAGTCTCTATAAACCAATAGTGTGAGGTAATAATATAACTCACGCCTATGACTCACTCTCATACAAATAGGAAAAATGTAGCTTACGAAATGAATAAAAAAGTCGGGTCAATGGGGAACTCTATATTTCAGACATCAAGGTAACGTTCTCGCAATCCATTTCTACATTTTCTCAGGCCTGAATATCCAAAAATTGCATTTGGAAAACGTGAATTTTTGACGTTTTCTACGGGATTCGATATCAATACGATTTTCGACCACAGAAATCGCTTTTGACAACTGCTGTCGATTTTGAAAATGCAGATTAATTCGAATTTTACTGAAGAAGTCGAAGATAAAGTCAAGTGTTCAATTCGCGGTAATGGTCATAACACACTTGATGAATTACACCCCTCGCCTGACGGCTCGTGCTGCAAAATTCATCTGCGTGTGTTATGATGACTTACATTACCGCTCATAGAACAATATACCTACTATTGTAGGGTATGGAATGATTTTTCTTCTTCTTTTGTGGTGGTAGTTGGGGCACTTTCTGTTCGATGGTAGATCAGAGAGTTTCTCCGGAAACTCATCCGGACTTCGTCAATTTTCTATGGCATCGAATATTTGTTTATTAAATGTGTTTTGATTCTATTATGAAAAATAAAGACATTATTTTTATTATAATTATTCATTCGTATTGTACCAGTTTCGTTTGTTGTACAACATAGTTTCTAGAAAAGTGCTGTATAACAACTAAGAACGTAGGAACGATTCCTACAGAAAACAATTTTTATTGGGTATGTTTCAGATATTTGGGGAGAAAACCCTAAAGAAAATTTTCAAGAAAATATGCAATCACCTCCAAAATCATCTTTGAATAATAGGAAATTTTTCTTCAAAAAAATATCACTCTTATTGGAAAACTGTACATTAAGAAATTTCATGGGCATCCCCTCGAAAATTGTTGGTGACAATGTTATATTCGTCTCGATTTGCCTTGAAACTAAATAAAATAAAATATTATTCACATCTTTTATTATTGATTCTGAGCCCGTATACCGGCGTAAACTAAAAAAAATATATTCAAATAGTTGTAATTTTTTATTTACAACAAAGGATTTTATAGAACCACCTTATAGGTAACCAAAAATTCTGGGTAGATATCTGCAGTTTTCCATTTAGCTACAATACCATAATGGAAATTCACGATTCCATTCCCGACGAATTCGAGGAATTTGGCATCATGATTCTCTGGTATGGCACGCTTTTGTTCATTCGGAATGGTTTTAAGATCTAGTGGATTACCAATCATCACGCGACATCCAAACATGGCTCGCTCAAAATTTGGTATTACATCCAGAGGATATCTTGCAGCAAGGGTAGAGCTTTCAGTTAGCTGAACAGCCTTACCGAATTGATGGTCCTTAGTGAAGCTAGAATTTGAAAGATCATAATGAGAAAAATTATTTGATGCACGAGTCTGGTGTTACTGATAGTTATGCCCATTCGCAACGCATAAAGCGCGCCATAGTGAGTTCCCTAGCTCAGTGGTTAGGGCGTTGTCTTGGACCCAGTAAGTCCGTGTTCATTCCCGAAGCTGGGAAAGAAATTTTCTGGTCAGACAGTAGTGGCCACCCTTCACTTTTGGGTCGAAAATTAACAGTGCTGTGCGTAAGGTGGCGTTAGGACATAGAAACAGAGTCTACACATCTTACCTTGTATCCAAGTTAATGGCGCAAATAGACTCTACGTTATTCCAACCAGTGCCGTGTAATAATAGTCTCTCTTCGAAATCTGGATAATCCCGGCTCTTAGATTCCTTTGCTTTCAAGTACTTTTTCTCAATTTTCTTATTAAATATACGGTGAACATTTGTAACTCTCAATGTGTTTCCCCGGGAACTTTCCACCATGTTCTTCATTCGGATATAGTCACAGTCAGTATTTTTGAGTTGTTCAAGACTGAAAGAATCAGTTTGCTCTGCTATAATAATCATGTTACCTCACTGAACTATTGAAATCACCAAACACAAATCTATTAGCGCATTATGCATTTATTACGTTTTATAGTTTTACTCGGGATAAGATTTTGAAGATATGATCCGATAAGTAGTCATGTCTATTGTCTATTCAACTTGCAATATTGAGGATTGAATACTTTCAAAAGATTATCAGGTATATTTTCTTGACTTCTTATTTCTTTATTTTCTAGACAATATTGAACAGACAACAAAATCCAACCAAAAGTATTCCATGTAAAAGGGTTGCCAAGACTGAGAAGCTCAACGCATTCACTGGTAAAAAGTTCTCAGATCTCATGTAGATTGTAAAGCCTAGCCTGTATCCAGGGCCCCCGCTACCATGTGTGCAAAGTGTGCAATGCACACGGGCGCCATCCTTTTAGGGGCGCCAAAATCCTGGGTCAAAAATCGCAAAAATATTTGCAAAAGAAAATAAACAAAAATTAATGCTAAAATAAAAATGCTTGTATTTGATGCGTCTCTGTAAACGGTCTTCAACGCACAGGTAGGTACGCTTTCCTCGGACTGTCAATCTCGTTTTTACGAATTTATCCAACCAATGTAGTTGTTCTCATTACCTGATGATACTGACCCATTAAGTATTTTAAAATAAATATTCGAAAACAATTTATTCTCGACCCTCTCAAACCTAAGCATTTCAATAAGAATCCTTCTGACATTGCCTGTATCTGTAGCTTCTGGCGAGCCATCTTTCTCAAAATTAAAAATCATAAAAATTATTTAAGATTGACAATGCTTCAAGAAAGATTGTCTGGACTAGCAATATTAGCAATTGAATAAGAAATTCTTGATGGTATCAATATTAGCGATATAATTGATGAATTTGCAACAGCCAAGTCTAGGAAAATATCGCTACTATAATAGCTATTTTTTATTTTTCTACTGTACCTAGCTTTCTTTCTTGATTTTATGAGGAAGGGTATTTTTTAAAGAAGTACCTGCATATTTTTCAAATTACCTAAGTATAAGTAGAAAGTGATACTTTTATATGAATATATATGGAATATATGGAATAAATTCGATAACAAATAAACTAGGGCATGTTGGGAAAAACGCTCGGACACGTCGATTTGTAATTTTAAATGCGCATATTATTCAAGAAAATAATATTATATAGGGTGTTCCATGTGACCGTGGTCAATACCAACCTTCTTATTTCAAAGGCAACCCCCTGTATATTATTTAATTTTTCGATTCTTCAGAGAATTCTAGACACAATTCATGCACAATGTCCTATACCTATCTTTAACTATTTCGGAAGTATTAAGTGTTTTCAGATTTATTGCAAAAATCAACGTTTTAAATAAAAATTATTTTGTTTCACAAATTCGATACATTACACTTGAAACCTAATAATTAATACTGATTATTTCTTATTTATTAAAAAAACAAAAAAAACATTAATGTCAATGTAGGAAATGTTCAAAATGCTCGCCGCAAACGTCTTGAAGGCAACACACTAATCTGATGTAGAATTGTCATCTAACGTTACTCAACATTTCTTCTCAGTAATGTTTTTTGCTAACTTTCTTCATATAAAGAGGTAAATGGGAAATAAGTATTGAGTGTAATGTATCGAATTTGTGAAATAAAATAATTTTCATTTGAAATGTTAATTTTTGTAAAAAATCTGAAAACACTTAATATTTCCGAAAAAGTTGAAGATAGGTAAACTGGTAAAGGACATTGTACATGAATTATGTCTAGAATTTTCTGGAGAATCCAAAAAATAAATAATATACAGGGGGTTGCATTTGAAACAAGAAAGTTGGTATTGGCCACGGTCGCATGGAACACCCTATGTAATTTCATTTTCTTGAAAAATATGCGCATTTAAAATCACAATCGACGTGTACGAGCGTTTTTCCTAACACCCCCTCATTTATTCGTTAACGAATTTATTCCATTTGGCTGTTACACTCTGTATGTATACATTAGCCAATATTTCTGTTTTTTGTTCTTAAAAAAATGTGATTTTTAGTTTTTGGTTATTTTCATAGTATTTATCAACAGAGTGTCTGTACCCTACTAGTCAAGGAAATGCTTGAAAGTGGGAACAAGAATTTATTGCGAGTTATTTATTTCGTTATGATTTTATTCTGTTTTTTTGTTCTGTTGTGTTTTGTTTGTTTTATATTTCAGTCTACAAAGAAATATCTAATTTTTGACTTCTAAAGTTCAGTTTTTCGATTTATTCCAAGCACCTAGCTACCTACCCACCTAATAAATAAAAAAATCCAATATGCCTTAAGGGGCGCCAAAATTCTTTTTTGCACACAGCCGCCAGTAGCCCTTGCGGGGGCCCTGCCTGTATCTATTACTTGCGCCTCATCATTCCTCTTTTCATAGCCTACTGAAAATTCAAAATTGAAGTTTACTCAAAAATGTGAAAAAATAGGGTTCAGTAAAGAGTAGGACATGCTCGAACATCAACCACAGCCTGAAAGCGCCTTTGCATACTTTAGATCAGATTGTTGAAAAGTAGCCTTGATCAATTTCTCTCCAGACGCATGCCAACTGACAGAAAATCCATTCAACTTCCGAAGATTACAACGGATCTGGCCAAACGACTTGATTTGAAGTAATACTGACTGGCCAAACATTTTACTACAGCAATCATGGGCTATATAAACTTTTTTACGTTAGAAAACACTTTCCACACTCAAATTTGTTTGTTAGTATGTAACAGGAGGATTATTGTTTTCCCAAGGAAAAGACCAGAACCCAGAACGGTGGCAACGAGAAATAAACATGAAGCTATGGCAGTAACTGCAGAAAGCATCATTACAAACCATCATAATTGCATTCCAGCCGTTTTTGTGTTTACAATGACGCGATTCTATTCCTCCAACATCTGGTAATTTTCACCAATACTAAACATTTCTAATTCGAGACCCCATCGATAACGATAATTGCTTTCAGATGGTAGTTTTTTTTGGATCTTTGCATCACGTTCTTCAGAAGCAAGCATTCGGTGAAGGTGAACAAGGAATATCTGATTTAACAAGATTGAAAAATCTTCATTTAATTTTTTTTGTCGTCTCATTCAAAAAATCTGGATGATTAGAGTAATAATCAATAATTGAAAACAATTATCTCTTTAAGATTTGAAGAAAATCATATTTTTTTCAAACTGACATATGAAGGTGGCGGCCTGTGGCCGTCCCTTGAATTTGATCGCCCTCGTGCAGGGTACGCGCTGCACACCTGCTGACCTGCTAGGATCAGGGAGTAAATATAGTCAGAAACCGATCTTGTGAGGGAGTGGTAGATCTTGGAGTCCACTTCTCGGTGTTTGGTCACGTTTCCAGTTTCTCGATATCGATGGGAAACTGCGCTTTCACTAACTGACGAAATTCGCAACATTTCTCTGATAACGTACCGCCTCGATCATACCAATAACCCTATTTGTTTCATCCATACAAAGTTTACTTCTAGGCATTATAGCAAAACGAATTTTCAGATTTTGAATCAAAGTTGATTGCATTATATTAACGTATACAATAACTGATACAAATTTCCTAAAAACGCAAACCATTCAGAAGTAAGAAAGTAAACATTTGATTTCTCATAAATGAGCATTTGGTCACAGTATCTCATTATAGTCGTTCTCATTTTCTTTCAGTGGAGCATTTAATGAATGAATATAACCAACTATTTTCGAATTGTACCGTATTGAAATGAGGAACAAAAACACTTTCTCGTATAAATATAATATATTATTTTACAATGTTTCTACAAACTTCAAGGGAAGTCTTGTTAGGAGTCAAAAATAACTTAGTCGGTTCACTTGTATATTGTTTCATATAATTCTACATCATATTTATATTCTATAATATGGTCTCCAAAGTATTCAACATCTTTTAAATATATTTAAATAAACTATACTTAACACAATATATCAACTGAATCTTCTACACATTTATTCAGAAATTTCGAATGATTCCAAAGAATTGAATTGAAATATCCTATTTTTTCACATCGCCCAGATATGAGTTGGTATACAGTAACATTTTTGCAATATAATACCCAGAAATTGTTTCGAGAAGAATATATAATTTTTTAGACATCGATGATTTGACTTTGGTAGTTTTAAGGTTGTCGCATGCTGACTATATTATTGCCAGTATTTTCGAATTGCTGGTAAGAATGCCTAAATCGTTCAAAAAAAATTTTGAGGGATTTATGCTCCCCTATCAAATCGATTCTCAATATCGAAAATATTAACAACGATAATATTGCCAGTGTGAAGGAAGCCTTAAATTTGGTTAGAATTCATATATATTAAATCTTTAGATCTATATTTGAATGATTTTTTCCAAAGATAAGAGTTTTCGCACTCGAGATTATCAATATTGATACACCAACCATTGAGAATAATATCGTGCATTGGGAACATAAATCGAATTCAACGGAAAGGATGCACATCCAATAAAATAAGGAAACAAACTGAATGTACTCCTTTGAAATATGGGAATGATTTCAACCAAGTTTTTGAGAGTTAGTCTCGTTGAATAATTGCAGAGTTCTCTGTGCTAGATATCTATTTCGAAATATTATTACGAGAATATTTATTCCTTGTTCCCTTGTTTGATTTGTGGAGTTTGTGCTGGGGTTGGATCATCCTGATATAAAGGGTTCTTCACTTCCATTTCACCAGTCTGGAAAGTAAAAAATATTTTCAAACTAGGCGCGAAAAATTCTCTGCACTGAACTTTTCTTTTCAGAATATTGTCAATTGTGGAAGATGTTGTAGGCGATGTTGACACGAATATAATTTTTTATAGTACTAAAACTACACATTTCTGGAGAACAAGGCCTATTTGTTTTCAGAAAATTTGAAGTATGAGAATGTCTTTTTTATGGTGAGCTACTGTTAGTTTAAAAATTGTAAAAAGAAGTTTTATTTTTATACTGAACTTTATAGTTTCTTCAGGTGGGGAATAAATTCACTGGTATTTTTGACACATCAAATTAAACTATTGTGTTTTGATAGTAAAAAATATCAAAACATGCCAAATTTTCACGAAAAAAACTCAAAAAAATCAAACTTTAACACCTTGTATCTCGAAAACGAAATGTTTGTTGTTTATGGGACTTTTTTTCTTAAAATTATCCGAAGACTGTGCCATTTTGGTTTCTACTCCCTATTTATGAACACTCTGTATAATACAAAATTTTCGTTCAGGTAAGAGAAACGAACAAACATCTTGACTTTCACATTCGTATATAATTAGGATTTTAGATTTTTTGAGCTAAAAATGTTGTGCTTTTGTACCCTATAATTCAAACGGATAAATCTTTTTTCGCCGAAGACTGATCTAGATTCTAGATGTCTAGGGGAGGGGATATTTTAGTTACTATGAAACCACTTGTAAACCCACGTCTGTGATAAAAATCTTTCAACTTACTGGTGCCAATCCTGGGCATTCATACACCGTGTAATCTCCTTCTTCATTTTCCTCATCGGTGTCTGCTTCAGACACTGAACCATGACGATCACCAGAGGCTGCTCTGGAAAGAACGTAACGGAAAATAGTCAATTTCTGATACCCAAATCGCGTACGAACTTTGAAATATTCTCGTTCCTTCCAGAATATCATGAACTAAAACGGATCCCGGTATAAGGAACTGAATAAAACTCGTTATTGTCGATGGTTTCTTGATGACACTTTCGCTCTTCACGACCGTGCCCGATTGAGACTCAAACCCGAAGGCAAGCTGAAAGAATGCTGCCAACCGACAAAGAGGACAAGGAGTTCAAAATCGATAAATTACTCGTGAACAATGTGTGTTCAAGGGCGGTCCTACGGGGGGGGGGGGGGGGGGGGGTAAAGGGGGTAATTACCCCCCCCAGAGCACTACAACCAATTCGATTTTTAAAATTTTATTTATAAAAAACTAACAAAAAAAAATTTTATAGTCTTTTCAATTGTTCATTCAATTATTACCCCCCCCAGGAAATCAGCCTAGGACCGCCCTTGTGTGTGTTTCAGATTCATCTCGAAAGTGCCTATTCCAGATTTCACTCAAAAATAATTTCAAGACAATTTTGCAATAGGCGAAAACATGAGAAAAAGAGCAGAAAAACCTACTTCTCCATGGCAATAATCTGTTGTTTCTGGTGTTGGTAGTGGTACATTTGGGCAGACTGGGCTAGTCTCCTGTCGTTTGAAGGTGAAACATCTTTGTTTGGGCCTGTTACTCCATACGCTGGATAGTCCACATCAGATGCATTTTTGACGTGTTTTTGAAGGCTGAAAATGGAATACAGATTGCATTTTCTGAGTTTTTTATGCTTCATTGAATAATTTGAATCTTCCCCATCGTATCAAGGGATTACATTTTTTATTCACCTATCAACGTAAGGTCACTTAATCGAAGTTCATTCAGAAAATGTTTTAGAAACCTATTAATACAAGAAGCATTTTACAGTGGGGTGATTATTTCAACACCAGGATCTACTTAAATGAGGAAGAAGAATATCTGTTCAAATTTAAGTAGGTATTTGTTTTATTAATTAAAATTTGGATTTCTTCTTTGAACCACTAAGTTGTAAGTGTGCATATTAATCGTTGTAATATATTTCTTGACATTGAGTTATATCAATTGAATACTGACTTGTCCAATACAATGTAAATTGTCTTACTGGATGAATGAAGATTGCATCAATTCCGAAAAAACGCCTATTGCATCAATTCCGAAAATAGTACTATGCACAATTGATGATATGTGCATGAACTAAAATATTTTATTTTCTCGATATCTGGATAAACAAATTTGAGTACAATAATTATTGTTTGGAAATCTTCCTATTCGAACTGAACATGAACCTAGATTGGAAGATGAGAACGAAATAGGTACTGATGTACTAGCTATGATAATTGTTTTCGTATTTTGATCTACCATTTTTGACTCGACAATTAATTCAATAACGTTGCTTGAATAGGTAATTCTCCATGTACATACCTACATGCGAAATTTTATCTGGATCGAACTCGCAGTTTCGAAATTATCGAGAAAAGAATATTTCGAACGGCCATATTTACAAAACCACTGGTCGAATTCTGCTCGAACTTGACCATTCGATATACGAACCTACCCTGAAAATTGCTGGAAGGAAGGACGGACAGAATTGAATTTTATCACGAATTCGTGATCAGTGAGTCTAACCTAGTCGATCAAGACATTGCGTTTAAATATACATAGGGGAACATCGTCCTTGAACGATTTGAAGCTGAATTTATTGTCGTTCCTTCACCCGTTCATAGAAGTGTGTTTCAGACAATCGAAAATTTTTTTCCTCGCATCTGGCGGTGAGTAGCTGAACTATAAAGCAATATTTCCTAAGCCTAATGCGAAGATGATCAGGACCGGCGTAAGAAATGTGGGATGTTCAGTATTTCATCACACCTAATTTTTTGGATGCAATAAAACAACAATTAATTTTTGCCATGATTCATAGAACTGGAGGAAAATAAATATCCTGCAGATTTCTGTAAATGAATAGGGAGCAGATTATAGTTCCTCCAGTAGCTATTATGTGTCGCCACTAAAATTTTTGCTTCATATCGTTCAAAGGCGGTGTACCTCTATGTTAATTTAAACCCAATGATCGAGACCATTCTCGTCCCAAAATACCAGAAATACATACATTGTGACGAAATGAAATAGACCTCGTTCAAGTGGGAATAAGAGAGCTCAAAAAAAAATTCGTCAGCTTTGATTATGAAAGAACTTGGTGAATTCGAGAATTAGCAGTGACAACCGCGAATAATTTTTCCCTGAGACTGAATTTTGATGGAATTGGAATAACAGAGGAACATTACAGTCTATTCTCTGCGATTTTCAATTAGGTTCTTATTGAATTTTTTCCCTGTTTATAGCTTCTAATGAAACGATAAGTATCGAAGGTTAATGCTGATAGAATAACTACTGTTTATTACAGCTATAGAATTCCGGATGGCTGAAATATCGATGTTGAGTAGATACTGTAGGGATAAACTTCCTCCCAGAACACTCTGTCATTATTTTGCTATCTTGGTTTCCATTGAAAATCATATGTCGCTAAGTTTTTAAAACTCTGAACTCACAGGAAGCTTGAGCTTGAGCCCCCTCCTCCCCTTCTAGGTCGACAATAAATAACCCTCGGTGGTTATTCAACCAATTTCTTATATTCGAATTTCAGACAAATCATTCGAATAATATTTTTTTTTGCATCATATCAACGAATTGGATTTAAACTAAATCATCTGATATACATAGATCCGACTTCTTCAAAGTGCATGCAAGACTCAATCAAATCATATATGCAAACAAAGGTGTCGAAATGCTCCAAATTGCATAGGCACTTCCTGATCATTGAAATGGCAATAAATAATAAATATATCGATGAAAAATAAGCTTCAGATACTCGCTTCTAGATAACTGATGTTATATTGAGGCTAGAAGTTCATTTGCATGGTGATAACAGCATATTCGAGTTATGGGGTGTTTTTCACAAATGTGCATTTTGGAAAAGTGGCTATAACTTTTTCCTTGTCGAACCAGTTTTCCTGACGCACTTTTTTTTACGTAGAATTTATCTTCGAAAATTAGAGATTACAAGTTTCCTCGTGTATTATCATTGAAGTGGAGAAGAACAGAATTGAAATGTTTTTGAAGTTAATGGTAAATGTGGAATTCTGATTTAAAAATTGAAGATTTCAGGCAAAATATCAAGTTTTGTATATTTTTGAAATGGTAATCTCAAGCTCTACTGAAATGTACAAAAATCCCTAGTGGCCGAATCCCATTTGAAATGATTGATAGGTATTGTTCTATAAATAAATATTGATACCTAGCATTATTTCAGGAAAATATACCAACACCATTCAATGGTACCTACATAAATAGGTGTCACCGAAATGTTTTCACAGAAACGTGGAATTATCCATAGGAAAAACACTAAAACAAAGAGACACCGCCATCGGTTTTTGTTCAACTAGTTTATAAATATCGGGTGTGATAGAACTTTCGATAGGGATGACTGTGATTTAAAAAAAGGTAGAAGCCATGTTGTTTTGACAATTCTGTTCAGTAATCATGGACAAATTATCATGGAAAGACTCACGCCGAAACGACGTTTACAAATTGTTGAAATTTATTTTCAAAATCAGTGTTCTATTCACCAACTTATTGAGCGCTCCGTGAAATTTATGGTTCACATATTCGTCCATCAGAGCAGCTTATTCGTCGAATCATCGATAGATTTCGGACAACATTTTCTCTACTCGATGCAATTACAACAACAACAACAAGAACTGTACGTATAGGAGAAAATATCGCTGCTGTAAGTGATAGTGTTGATGAAGATCCGGATTTGTCTATTCGTTGACGTTCACAACAAGTTGGACTTTGTGCATCCACCACATGGAAAATTTTGCGTAAAGACCTTGGTCTACACCCATACAAGATCCAACTGGTTCTAGAACTAATGCCACTTGACCATAATGGGAGCCGATTTATTGAAGATTTTCATTGGCGATAACATTATTTTGAGAAACGCGATATAACTCCACTGGATTATTTTTTTGGAGATATGTCAAGTAACATTGGTTCATGCTGATGATCCAAAAACAATAACTCGTGTTTATTTCTGAAATAAGGCCTGAATCACTCGAAAAAGTGGTCCAAAATTAGTCTGGTCGAATTATTTTCGAAATATGAATGTCATAAAATAATCTTTCGAATAAAAAACAATGGCTTCAATCCTTATTCTAATCAGCTTCATTTCAATAAAGTTCTTTCACTCTAAAAAACACACGATAGAATAGAACTCAATCTGTAGGTAATCTTCCTTGAAAATTTTTATACTCCCCTCCCTGAAAAACACCCTAGATCCGCTAGTCAGCTAGTGACTTAGGCAACACATACCTATTCAACCTCTAAATTGAAGAAGGGGGTGGCATTTATTAAGTTAAGAATCATCATGATGTTTAATTAATGTTTTTTCTCAACAAGCCGGTATTTCGGCATTTTCTAGAATTCTACTCTTTTGAAGATACACAATCTCAGAATAATATTTCGAGTAGTAAACCAGTCCTGGATAATCCGATACGCTGTTGAGTATACTCCATTCATTTTCATAAAGTATCCCGGTTGGCCATGACATTCTGACTCATTTCACCGTATATTTTGAAAATAATAGGTTATAGTCATTTTCCTTCCAGATAACCACGCATCGTTGTCCTATCTACATATATGTATAGAGGTTGCAGTTATTACGGATTCATAAAAATGTTAATTTACTTAGGAAAAATAATGAATTTTTGAAAATATTATGTGAATTCAATAATTCCAAAGACCTGGCGAATGTTGAGGAAACTTTTTCCTCTATTTATACTGGAAATATTCCACGTAGGTATATGAACATGGTTGGAAGATTCAGTTATGCATTATTCTTGTACGGAAATCAAAATCGAGTGTTGAAATTTTACTGAAAAATAATGGTCGTTACTTTGTGATAGTTCATTCGAAAAAAGAATAAAATTACTCGAATAACCCGACAGAAAAACTTCTAAACGAGCAGACGGACCTATGGAATTCCCCACTTTTCAAAATTCTCAAGAAATAAGCCCACAGAAGACATTTAAATACCTTTTTGCACTATTTGAAACCTGTCTCACATTGGCAACATCTCCTAGAATTTTTTTTTGACATTGCCCATATTTCACGAGTACCAACCTGCGTCAGTTCTAAGTAAAAAAACTTGATAAACCCGAATCTTGGCCAACCGGGATATTTCATAAAAGTGAATGGAGTTTACCTAGAAATTTGTAGTGACCGGCGTATCCACCATTCTGTCACCAATGTTAATTAGATTCTTCTGTCGAGAAAAACAAAATTGATGAAAATATTTAAACGAAAATCTCGCCTTCTTCAATTCGGCTCTGAATATCTCTCGTGATACTACAAAGTCCAAATAAGTAAAATAGCTAAGTCAATTTTGCGATAAACAGAAATTCCATCGAGTTGGTTTGAAATTCTAACTAACCTCTCTCGTTAATACGGAGAAAAGAGCCCCTTTGTTATTTTTCAGGCTCAAATTTCCCACATTCTGGATTAACAATTCCTTTTGAACACCCAGACCCCCACTCAAATCCACAGATTAGTTCCTCAATTGATTGATATAAATTTAAACTTCTGCGAGGACTTCGAAAGTGTTTATTTTAATCACGTTTTATCCATCAATCAATTTGGGTTAACAAAAGTCTTCCTTTTCATTCTATCTAGTTTGATTGTTTCCCAACTCTATGTACCTACTTATCCCATCTGTTTCATGAATAAATAAATGCATGAATAAACAATTTTTCATCTCTTACTTTACTTACAGCTCTTGCGATATTTGGATGATGCCGTGTTTAACATGAATTATGAATTCCCTCACATTCTTGAACATGGAAAGATGGTTCTAACTTCGTGAAGTTCAAGCGCGCAACTGCCCGGAAAAGAGCTTTCCAACTTCGCCCCATCTACGGTCGACATCAACTGAATCCCGATGAATGGGTTGGACATTTATATACTTAGGAACGAGGTGTTTTAGTATGTAACTCGAACAGCTCTTCGGCAAATGAAATTCAGTCCAATAAAATGTTGCATTGACTTAACATTTCGGTTAATATCGATTTCTCGAACAGGTATCTCCTGTGGAAATCTAAGAATTTTGTCAAATAATAAGAGATGCGCAAAAATCTCTGAACGAAAGGCTATACCAGAAAATCCGTACAAGAACGAATATTCGGTAAATTGTATAACCTTTGTTTAAGGAGAAGACAATGGTATATTATATTTTTCATTACATTACAGTTCAGTATTCTACCTAAAAATATAGACACAAAGGTTATCCAGCAAAAAGTCCAGATTTCACTGGGAGATACATGACTGTCTCTAATTCAGAGACAGTTGTGAGTTGGATGTGTGCGTTTTTGAAAATTGAAATATCAAATTAAAATATGACGAAGAACGTAGAGATTAAAGCAGCAATCACAAATATCGTTCATCTCAGGAAAATTGTCGAAAGAAAGGAACTAGGACAGGTGACAATAATAAAAAAACATGATTTCTTCTTCCATTCACAAAAGGGGAGATTGAAATTATGAAAATTCCAGAATAATGATGGTGAATTAATTTTTTATGAAGGAACTGATAATGAAGGACCTACATTATCAACCTATGATGAAATGGAGATTAAAAATGAAAATTTTGAGAATTCATGCAACATTGGGAGAGGTGAAAAAATCAGATAGTTTCATGCAGGGTGCGGCAACTAGTTCTCCCACATTTGAAGGATCTGTTCAAAAAATACGAAGAAAGGTATTGAAAATGAAATAAGGTTTAACGTCTGTAAATAATAATAAGGGGAAAGATATAACGGCATGCAGACAATTGAATAAAAAAAGTCACACACCGTGCACGGTCTTACGCAGAAGTTCTCCATTACTCTCTTAGCATACAATTTCAATTTGAATGAATGCCTCTTTCGAGTCAAGAATGAAGACCTCAAGAATGAGATCTTCAAACATCGCCTTGTACCCTTGATGACTTAAAAGAGGCAATCAAGGTGGAAATCATCCAAATAGTAACCGGTATGCTGAAGACTGAAGAGACTGATGCGTCGCTCGCCAGTCGCCAAGGCCGTTATTTGGATGATATTATTTTCAAGACATAAATGAAAAAAACTTGATTAAGTAGGCTTACAAAATAAAAAAGAATTTTTCCAATATCTTTTTTCGTATTTTTTTAACAGCGCCTTCAAATGTAGGAGAACTAGTTGCCGCATCCTGTTTATAACTCTGTTTTTTTTTCACCTCTCCCAACATGCCCATGCCCAATAATTATCTCAAAATGTTGCATAAATTATAAAAATTTTTATTTTTTATTTCCATTTTATCATAGGTTGATAATTTAGGTCCTTCATTATCAGTTCCTTCATGAAAAATTAATTTGTCATCATTATTCTGGAATTTTCTCAATTTCAATCTCCCCTATTACTCGTATGAATTGAAAAAGAACTCATGTTGTTTTATTATTGTCACCTGTCCTAGTTCCTTTCTTTCGAAAATTTCCCAGAGTTTAACGATTATGTGATAGCTGCTTTAATCTCAACGTTCTACATCATATTTTGATTTGATATTTCGATTTTCAAAAATGCACACATCCAACTGTCTCTGAACGAGAGACAGTCATGTATCTCCCAGTGAAATCTGGACTTTTTCTAGGACAACCTTAACGTCTATATTTTTAGGCAGAATACTGAACTAAACTGCTCCACAAGAGTTAGGGATATCGTATTCAATCGTTTTGAAAGTATGTAATCTTCGAGAAAATCGCTGTAAAATCATTTGAAACTCAACAAACAACTTGAATCGATCCAATAAAAATCAGTATGAGACATTTCGCCTTTTTCCTGAAGTTTTGTTCTTTGCATATGCTTCATGAATGTTCTCATTTTGAAATGAAGTCAGTTTATCAACGGCTTCTATTTGAAAAGAGTTTTCTGAAAATGCCGAGACGTAAATTAACAAACGCTGAGGCTAATAGGGCTATCGGAATGATACAGGGTGGCCTAACTCAGGTTGTTGTAGCGGAAAGGCTCCAAGTCAGCCAAAGTGAGATATCTCGACTTTGGAATAAGTTCAGGGAGACAGGTTCCGTGTTGGAAAGACCAAGGCTTGGTGGGCGACGAAAAACAACACCTGCTCAGGATCGTTTCATCACCGTTTCGGCGAGAAGAAACCCTACATCTACATGTAGAATGCTACAGAATACTCTTCAAAATGCAGATGGGGTCCAAGTTCCCATCGAAACCATCGGACAACGTTTGAGAGAGGTGAATCTAGGTCCATTCTGAGGGGGAAGTGTTATGGTATGGACCGGGATATGTTTCAACGGGCGCACAGATCTACACATTTGTCCTGGGAATATGACCGCCTTACACTATAGGGAGCATGTCATTGACAATGTTGTGCCAAATTTTCACGCTGCTATTGGTGAAACTTTTCAATTTCTAGACGATAACGATAGACCGTACAGCCATAGTTGAGAATGCGCGCGAGGAGCTTGGTATTCCACATTTACCAATACCTCCGCACTCACCAGATTTGAATTGCATAGAACTTGCATGGGATATGCTCCAAAGAAGATTAGATAATCATCAACCTACCCCAGAATCCTCAAATGATCTAAGAGAGCTTCTGCCCCATTTATGGAACCAAATTCCTCAAGGAATGTTCAACAACCCCGTGTGTAGTATGCAAAGAAGATGTCTAGCTGTGTTATCGATGCCCGTGGAGGCCAAACATCGTATGGATAGTCTTAAAATGCTTGAATTCTCTGGGAATAAAATTTCGTTATTTTACTCGATTTTTCTTAACCACCCTGTATACGCTGCAGACCTACACGCTAAAATTAATTTGCAACTTGAAATCATATTAATATGAATTTTCATCACAAAAATCTTATTTCAACTATATTTTTTTGCAACTTAAGTCAATATCCCTAACCCATGGGGAGCAGTTTATAATGAGAACTTTAAAATACCATGGTCTTCTCCTTAAACAATGGTTAACCATTATACGATTATTCTAATACTTTGCTATAGAAAACCACGTTTCATCGAACACTGAAATCTTGCGCTCTTATTGAGACACCCTTCAGTTTCTGAAATACCATTTCTCTGCAACTCTTAATTTCCTGACTATTTTCACGTGTTGCTTCTGCATAAAGGTAATTACCATTTCTGCAGTGAAATCTCACTAATTGCTTCCTCAGGCAAAACTACGCCTAAGGTCAAAGGTTCCATCAAACCGTCTCCTTTGTTATTTTAGCATCCTACTTTCAGATTCCTTCTACAGTCAGATAGTCAATATTCGATACTTCTCCCAAAAAATTTTACACCAATAATTGATCTTTTGAAATCCCAGAACTCGTGGAAATTTTTTTTCTTTTTTTTTTCAGATCTTTATAATCGAAAGATCAAACCGAAAATTGACGAAAAAAATTGTTGGGATTTTTACAACATTCGTTTTCCTCTGAATCAGATGAAACGGTCTGATCGATAATTGGAAAGAATCTTTCCATGTGGGATTTTTCGAAGCAGGGATGCCAGAGAAATTCCCTTCTCGAGTTAAAAGTTAGAAAGTCACGTTCCCCGCAAATGACGTTAGAAAGTTTAGAGGAAAATCAATATTTTCCAACAAACGATGAGATGGAGACACAAAGAAACCGAATCAGAAATTCGAGATCATTGGCAATCTTGATTCAATTCATTTTTCACAGGTTCTGAAAATTCTCAGTTGTAAATTATAAATATACATATCGGCCTTCTTGTATGTGTTCAATTTAAACTTCGAGTGTCCGTTAAACTCTGGTTCAATAATTTCATTATATCAAGTTGAACTGGCACTTGGAGTTCAAAATGAACCTATATACAAGTGGACCTCATTAGTTCTGGATATTCTTGTTTGCTTTAGGTTCGATATATTCCTCAACCAAAAATTGTTTTGATACAACTCGGTACTTCAAATTTATTTCATAACTCTGTTGTTTGTCTGAATACTTTCATTTTTCTTGAGAAAGTTCTGTATAAGTTTCAATCGATTCGCTTTTATCATAGGAAAAGAAGCATGTTCTGTTCGACTTTTCATTATTTCGATTTTAGCTTTGCCATAAAGGAAAAGACTTCCGAAACGTTAGCGTCGTTATTTATTTATAGTCCAAACAGATTTTGTATTTTTATCACATGGATATCTAACTGAAGAATCAACAATATGAAATTAATTAACAAATTGAGCAATATAATGAAAAAAACATATTCAAAAAATGATTTTCAAGTTCAGGCAAAGAGAAAGTGAGAAAGTTCAGTTTATCAGAAGTGACAGATTATTAAATAGTATGCTTCTGGAATGGAGTTGTCCAATCAATATTCACCTCAAAGTAATTTTAAATAAATTAACCTATTCCTATTGCCGTTATTGACTTCCTATTTAATTATAAATATAGATGTGAATCAGGCACCTCTCAACCTTAAGAATATATAAATCTATCTGCAATCACTATAGATTCTAGAATTTTTTCAAATGGAAATTGATCATAAAATATTCTGGAAAATAATATGTTATCCACAGAAATGAATAGCCAACGACCATAGTAAGAGGACAAAAATCACAATCGATGTACCTCTAATATACCTCTAAAAAATCATTGAAATAATTATTATATCTTCTTAACAAAATTAAAAATTGTATGGCATACATGAGGATGATCAGGATAGTACTCCACTAACTGATTATTTCCCATAATATTTAACAAGAAATGTATAAACTTTATGAGCAAGAAAAATTACCAAATTTTTGGTTTTTTCGAATATTTCAAAAAGTATTAAAGGAATAGTTTCACAGTGAACAAAACTTTCGTGGAAAATTGAAAGATCTACAAAATGATCAATAGAGCGACCGAAAAAGAAGTTTTTTTCATCGAGAAAATTCGGGAAAACTCCGGAAAAGAGATAATTTTACGAAAATCATAATTTCCATAAACTCGAAGCTGGACAAAAAATACCTATCTGGAAACTCGTAATCAACGGGTTCAACTTTGCACAAAATAGTTTGTGCAAGATGTGCTGTTTTTGCACAATCGCCTTATGAATAATTTAAGGGCTCATCGTGCAACCATGCACAGTAACCCCACCCCTTATCGACGGCCTTGTATGGGAACATCTAGGAATGAGACATCCCTAATTATAAAAATTTCGTATTCAATTCATTCAAAAAAATTGCATTTTCTTTGGGAATTCAAAAAATATTGCGTCAATCTCGTTGATTTTATCATTATGTCTTGAATGTTCTTTTGTTTTCTGATCAATCGATTAACGCCCTGATATTTCCCGAGTCTTTATTGCATTCCACGAATGAGCTGGAATGCTGAACCTCGCTTTATTAAAACATATTTGGGATAGAGGCAAAGTTGAAAACTTCTTTCGGGTAACTGCACGTACTGAATAGGAGATAAAATCTCAATTTTCATCTAATTATAAAACGCTTTGAATTTCACAAATTTAGAAATGATTCGCGTTTCATACTACATATCGATCCACATCTTTCCTCAGAAATTCGATATAATCTAATTTTTCTTCTGTCATCTAGATAACAATGGTAACTAAATTTTAATTATGAAGAATTCTTGGTCAATCTCAATTCTGTCCTTCCGTCCGACCGTGATCAGGAAACTTTAGAAAGAAGTGACCATAGGTATGCCGTCACTACGATGAATCACTATCTAATAAATCTGTTCATGTAGTACAGACTTTAGAACATATAAATAGTCATTTGTTAGTTGACAACTTCGTTCGAGTCTGAATCTACTGTTGACGTGGTAGAAAAGTACCATTTTAATATTGAGACATTTGAAGAAAGCTCAGAAACATCAGATACATTTGAATCTGAAATCTACCTGATGATTCGGGTATGTCAAATATCGTACATCAGTTTGACCTTCAATGACGCAACACTTCGGAAACGCGTAATCTCTTATCACGAATTTATGTGTTTTGTATGTTTTCATTGCTCAAGTTCATAGAAAGACTTTTCAGTGAGCAGAGCTTTGAATAAAGTTACTTTTGCTGTTTGTCGATTGGCAGCAACCGCAAATATCTTAGTGATGGCCTTCAACCCAGCAGGTAAATGTTCAATTTACAAATAGTCGAGTAATCAGAATTCAGAAACTTCCCAGTTGATGGAAAGATAAAGCGGGTCACACACCGTAGAACTTACAAATATCAGAGCTGTCCTTATACGTTCTTATACAGGGTCTTTCACGAGGAACCTCACCCATATTTATACGGGAAACTACTGAACGTATTTTCATGAAATTCAGCACTTACAAGTATTTCACGATGCTGATGATATCTAAAATATTTTCAAGGCATGAGCACCTCCGGTTTTTCCGGAAATGACGTCAACTTCCGTTTTTCAAATTAGAACACCATTTTTTTATTGCAGAAATAGATTCCTTAGAAAATTTCAAGTTATTTTGATGTAACATTTTTCAGTTTGGTTGGAAAATTCTCTCTGAGCGGGAAAATTCGAAAAAAAAATCGAAAATAGAGCTCCGCTGAAACAAGAATAACTTCGAGGTTTTTGGATGGAAAATTTTCATTTTTGGGATTTCTCAAGATGTAAGATTGATGTATCCACTTTAAAAATCGAAATCGCGATTCATGATACAGGGGGTGAAAAAATCGCTTTCAAAGTTAGGGATGACAAAATCGTGAAAAATCAATTTTTTCAAATTAGAACCTCATTTTTTTATGGCAGATATTGAATCTACGTTAAAAAATAATGTGAGTGTATGCATCACACCCTTGCCCTAAAATGGATATTTTCTGAGTTAATATCCACTTTAGGGCAAGGGTGTGATGCATACACTCACAGTATTTTTTAACGTAGATTCTATATCTGCCATAAAAAAATGGGGTTCTAATTTGAAAAAATTGATTTTTCACAATTTTGTCATCCCTAACTTTGAAAGCGATTTTTTCACCCCCTGTATCATTAATCGCGATTTCGATTTTCAAAGTGGATACATCAATCTTACATCTTGAGAAATCCCAAAAATGAAAATTTTCCATCCAAAAACCTCGAAGTTATTCTTGTTTCAGCGGAGCTCTATTTTCGATTTTTTTTTCGAATTTTCCCGCTCAGAGAGAATTTTCCAACCGAAACTGAAAAATGTTACATCAAAATAACTTGAAATTTTCTAAGGAATCTATTTCTGCAATAAAAAAAATGGTGTTCTAATTTGAAAAACGAAAGTTGACGTCATTTCCGGAAAAACCGGAGGTGCTCATGCCTTGAAAATATTTTAGATTTCATCAGCATCGTGAAATACTTATAAGTGCTGAATTTCATGAAAATACGTTCAGTAGTTTCCCGTATAAATATGGGTGAGGTTCCTCGTGAAAGACCCTGTAGTGCAGTTTTATAGCAACGTAAAACGTGAAAGAGATAATATCTAACCTTTCACTAATCTATTTTAGATGGAACTGTCAGCGGTCGGCACATTCCTGATTGCTACTTCTCATTATTTCCAATTTTGATTCAGTATTATCATAGTATAATATACTATGGTATTATTGATCATATTCTGTTGAATTCCTCAGATCACCCTCACAACAGGTATAACCCACTGAGGGGCGAATGGGTTCTGGTATGTCCCCACAGAGGCAAACGACCTTGGGCTGGTCAGATAGAAAAAGTCAGGGTAACAGCCATTCCTCGTCACGATCCAAAAAACCCTCTGTGCCCTGGAAACGTTCGAGCTAATGGAGAGATTAATCCACAGTACGAACAGACCCACGTCTTCATAAACGACTTTCCCGCCCTCATGCCTGATACGCCACTGCCTCCAAAAGACCAAGACCCACTCTTCCAAATGGAGCCGGCCAGAGGTAAATGTAATTTTATCTACTATACAGGGTCTTTCACGAGGAACCTCACCCATATTTACACGGGAAACTACTGAACGTATTTTCATGAAATTCAGCACTTATAAGTATTTCACGATGCTGATGAAATCTAAAATATTTTCAAGTCATGAGCACCTCCGGTTTTTCCGGAAATGACGTCAACTTCCGTTTTTCAAATTAGAACACCATTTTTTTATTGCAGAAATAGATTCCTTAGAAAATTTCAAGTTATTTTGATGTAACATTTTTCAGTTTTGGTTGGAAAATTCTCTCTGAGCGGGAAAATTCGAAAAAAAAATCGAAAATAGAGCTCCGCTGAAACAAGAATAACTTCGAGGTTTTTGGATGGAAAATTTTCATTTTTGTGATTTTTCAAGATGTAAGATTGATGTATCCACTTTAAAAATCGAAATCGCGATTCATGATACAGGGGGTGAAAAAATCGCTTTCAAAGTTAGGGATGACAAAATCGTGAAAAATCAATTTTTTCAAATTAGAACCCCATTTTTTATGGCAGATATTGAATCTACGTTAAAAAATAATGTGAGTGTATGCATCACACTCTTGCCCTAAAATGGATATTTTCTAGCGTAGCGTATATTTTTCAACGTAGATTCAATATCTGCCATAAAAAATGGGGTTCTAATTTGAAAAAATTGATTTTTCACGATTTTGTCATCCCTAACTTTGAAAGCGATTTTTTCACCCCCTGTATCATGAATCGCGATTTCGATTTTTAAAGTGGATACATCAATCTTACATCTTGAGAAATCCCAAAAATGAAAATTTTCCATCCAAAAACCTCGAAGTTATTCTTGTTTCAGCGGAGCTCTATTTTCGATTTTTTTTTCGAATTTTCCCGCTCAGAGAGAATTTTCCAACCAAACTGAAAAATGTTACATCAAAATAACTTGAAATTTTCTAAGGAATCTATTTCTGCAATAAAAAAATGGTGTTCTAATTTGAAAAACGGAAGTTGACGTCATTTCCGGAAAAACCGGAGGTGCTCATGCCTTGAAAATATTTTAGATTTCATCAGCATCGTGAAATACTTATAAGTGCTGAATTTCATGAAAATACGTTCAGTAGTTTCCCGTATAAATATGGGTGAGGTTCCTCGTGAAAGACCCTGTAGAGGATGTTCCTAAATTGGAGGTACAAATGAAAAGTGAAGATTCCTTGAATAATTATAAGAAAAAAAAGTCCTGTGAACATGAGGCCGCAAACGTTTCGTTTTCGAGATACAGGGTGTACTAGGTGTATTTCAAATACATAGTTCAGAGAACTTTTCATAGTAACTTAATTTTTATGACAATTTCGATTTTTCTGGGGGTGTAGAGAGATTCGCGAAAAATTTGTTTCTCGAAATCGGTAGCAGATACGACAAAACTACAACCCCATAGGTTTAGTAAAAAAAAATGTTTTTTTTACAATTTTTCAAACTAACAGTGGTACACCTAAAAAAAATTGGGGTAAAACAGGTAACGGTGTTCCAGGAAAAATATCACCCTGTCTATCTGGACACGAATCTGACATGTCACATGGTGAAATCTCTGAACTGTACTGTAACATATACAGGGTGTTTCAGAATTCATGCGAGAGAATTCAGGAAGTGATTGCTCGTAAGAAATTGAGAAGGGTCTTTTCTATAACAAAATTTCCTCAGCCCTTTCCCAGATATAACCCTTAAGGTGGTTACTAAAATTGGGGTTTCATTGTTTTTCTCTTCTACTTTTGGTTTTGGCCAAAAAAATTTGGAATGAAAAATTGTTTCATATAGAACAAGGATTTCAAGTTGAAATTTTATTTCATGAAACTTCATCTCGAAAAAAGGGTTTCGATATCGAATAAAGTAAGGGTTGCTAATTACAGCCCTGTATAATGTGGTAGGAATATTGAAAGAGAAAAAGTCCTTTGCGAGTGCACGAAAATTACAGAATTTCAAGATTCTAGCATAGATGCATAGAATACCAGGTGTTGGTACTGATTAGATTTTGTGACTTTCTTGTCGATCGGAAATCTGTGAAGGGGTCCTACTATTCATTTCTCCCGAAAGGGGCCGCTCTATTTTCCATTTCTGCAATAGCTCCAAAAACCGTGGAATATTGCGGATTATTCAGGAAGTAGGACCCCTAGTAGAAATTTAGAGTTTCGTTTTGATCTAAAATTTTTTGTCGCGATTTTTAGTTAGGAGTCGTTACACTAGGGTATCTATGCATCTATATTCTAGTTTCACTGAAATTTTAGAAAAAATAAATAAATTTAGTCAACACTTTTTAGGGGTGATATCACTGTATCTCGGAAGGGAGTGGGCTGAGGAAATGTTGTTAGTAAAGACCCATCCTAATATAAATTGAAGATTAACGTCTGTGAAATATTTTAGAGAAAATCATTAATCGGTATTCAGACGGATTTTTGAATTTCGAAAAAAGTTTTCACTTCGAATGGGAGTCGAACCACGCATCTTCGGATTTCCGGCCCAACGTGCTAACCAATTACAACACCGAAGTTACTCATCTTTTCGAAATTCGATGTTAATGATGCCACGCAAACTAAGATGTCTGCGCGGGGGAGAAAGCCCGCGTGGCATCATTAACATCCAATTTCGGAAAGATGAGTAACTTCGGTGGTGTAATTGGTTAGCATGTAGGGCCGGAAAACCAAAGATGCGTGGTTTGACTCCCGTTCGAAGTGAAAACTTTTTTCGAAATTCAAAAATCCGTCTGAATACCGATTAATGATTTTCTCTAAAACCCATCCTAGTTTCATACGAGCAATCACTTCCTGAATTTTTTCGCATGAATTTAAAAACAACCTGTATATGCCACATGCCATTTGAATATCGCGTGAAACGCTTGAAGTCCCATGTTCAAAGGGCATTTTTTTCTGGAAATTATGCGAGGAATATCTCCTCTCTCTTTGTACCTCCAATTTATTATTTCCTCAATCTATTCTCTACTTATTCATCTCCATTTGAGATACATACTTTCCTTATAATTTCAGGCACCTGTAAAGTGATGTGCTACCACCCTCATTCTGACCTCCACTACGCCAACATGGAACTTAGTGACATACACCTTGTAATAGAAGAGTGGTTAAAGCAGTATCAAGACTTGGGAAAGAAGTTCCTGTGGGTCCAGATAATGGAAAACAGAGGCGACATGATGGGTTGCTCGAATCCTCACCCACATTGTCAAATTTGGGCTTCAGAATTCTTCCCCAACGAACCAAGAATAAAACACGAGAACCTTAAGGCTTATTACGATAAATACAAGAAGCCACTTCTACAAGACTATCTGGAAAAAGAATTGCAGAAAAAAGAACGAATAGTGTACGAAAACAAGGAATGGGTTGTGCTGGTGCCATTCTGGGCTTTCTGGCCTTTCGAGACCATGATCCTGCCAAGGAGACAAACCCAGAGGATGTCCGATCTGGACGAAGAGCAGAAGAAACACCTTGCTGTGATGTTCAAGGAGTTCACCTCCAAATACGATAATCTTTTCGACTGTGCTTTTCCATATTCTATGGGCTTTCATGGGGCTCCTACTGGAACACAGTTCGATGTTGATATGCCTTTTTGGACGCTTCACGCAGTCTACTACCCTCCCCTGCTTCGTTCTGCCACCGTTAAGAAATTCAAGGCTGCCTACGAGCTTCTAGCTCAGGATCAAAGAGATATTTCCCCGGAATTGGCAGCGTTGAGGTTGAGAGAGCAGTCAATTATCAGAAAAAAAGAATGATTACCGAAATTTTCAAATTTTCCTTCGCTGACCCTAGTCTGATTCAATCAATCATAACAATTCATGTAATTGATGAGGGAATGCATGAGAAATTTCTTGAGAAAAACAAACAAGCTGTAATCAGATCAGAGTCTCTGCTAAAACTTATTTAATTTGAATATACTTTTTGTAAGTTATACTCATGTAATAAAGCGATTAAGAATGAAATTTAATTTCTTTTCTCAGAGGCAATTGGATAAAGCCCTCATCTTGAAAATACAAAGGATTTTGAGAGTAATAGTTTATTTAACATCGAATTCATACTTTCCATAATCTTTTTTGTAGTGGCGTGCGTGGAACAATCACACCGTTTTTTCTAATTCAAGCTCCCTCTTTCCAATCATAAAGCTTTTATATTTTATTGGGAATCCGCCCTCAACAGAGATAAAATATGCTTGAGGTATGTGCTTATTGTTGTGGCAGAATAAGTTTCAAGCCTTGGGCATTATGCACTATTCCAGATCAAAATCTTCTTCTATTCATCTTTCAATTGAATTTGAAACCAGTGGTATTCAGGGGATTTGATAGTTGTCATATTAACTCCTTAGTTCTATTTGCCTATTGGTTGCATTGTAATATCAGCGTCTTGTACACTGTAGAGGCAACTTGCATTGCTCTGAAGATGACCAAAACATTGGAAAATACAAGATAATATTCTCCTCCAACGTTGTTTGATTGGCCTTGATCAAACCAAAAATTTCTCTAATTTAAACTCATGAACAGTTTCTGATTTCATTTAATCGAAGAATTATCGTCCTTTTATGGTATACGAATTGTCGAGTCATTCTTCAAAATATAGCTAATTTGATTTTCGTAATGCTTCGAAAAATAGAAGAAACGATTAATTTCAAGGATATTCATACTAGGTAGTAAGAACAAATGAAAATTTTCGATAATATCGGGAAATTAAAGTATATAAATTTGAACAACCCTATATGATGGCACAGTCTCATTTTTATGAGCGCAGGTTTCAATACAATTTTTGAACGACTCAACATGTATAAATGTCTATTATATTCGTATTCATTAAAACTGCAAAGTTTTCCTACTCGAAGCTATCAATTCATAGCAATAAATAGTTTTTGTATTTTTCGAATAATTGATGTAAAATCTAACAAATGAATTCAAAATACTGAAACAATTTGATTTTCCGATTCAGTACTACTCCTTCAAACTTGAATAGTACCACTGAGTATTCATCTAATGATTTCGAATTTTAATTGAAATCCTGGAGATTTTATACAGAATCTTCCGGTTCCACGGAAATATAATGAGACTTAAGACAATTAAGTTTTTAAGCATATTTTCATTATTACACTTTCACATTGAAAATACTGAATCATCTCTGTGCCAGTTCAAAAAACAGCATTCCACATCACCAGAAAAGAAGCAGTTTTCAATTGTAGGGGGTTTGGTAAAATATTTATTCAACCACTACTGAAACTTTCACATTTGCTGTTAATAATTTAGTACAATTTGAATTTTTCATTGTTTCAGTTATCAGAAATCCAAAAATGAATATGAAATAATGAATCTATATTAATAAAAGGCGATCTATGGTTGGTTCAAAACTTCGAAATGCCATATTGTTCAAACGATCGCACCAAATTGGACAATTCTTTTTTTGTTGTGTTTATTATTGTTAGGGCAAGGTTTATATAACAAAATATTCCCAAAAAAATCCTACAGAAAAGAAAAAAAAGCCTTCCTTTTTTTCGAGCAATCATAGAGTACTTATGTAGGTTTTGACATTTGGACAAAGGAGGTTAGTTTTTCTTTCACAGAATCGCATGTCAAGTGAATCGTTAAAAGTGCAGTAGGTCTTACCACAGAATACCTAACAAAAGTATAAGAATATTCCATGGGGATTAATAGTGGTAGAACGAAGTTCCACGAGTGTTAATAAAAATGCAATAATAAAATGGAACGAGAGAAATGGACTCGCTATCTATATTAATAAAAGAGGATCTATGGTTGGTTCAAAACTTCGAAATGCCTTATTGTTCAAACGATCGCACCAAATTGGACAATTTTTTTTTGTTGTGTTTATTATTGTTAGGTCAAGGTTTATATAACAAAATATTCCCAAAAAAATCCTACAGAAAAGAAAAAAAGGCATTCCAATTTCTTACGACGAATCGAGCATTCATAGAGTATGGGTTTTGACATTTGGACGAAGGAGGTTAGTTTTTCTTCCACAGAATCGCATGTCAAGTGAATAGTTGAAAGTGCAGTAGGTCTTACCAACAGTATAAGAATATTCCATGGGGATTAATAGTAGAAGAACGAAGTTCTACGGTATTCAATAGAAATGCAATAATAAAATAGATCGTTGTGAAGTTATAAGCCATGAAGTAGTCTGGCAATGGTGCATTTCATTTTCTTGAAGGGTAGGAAATTCAGAAATGGCATAGAGTATGAATGGCGATGTATACAATTATTGTGAAATTTGCATAGAACTTATAATAACATGGAAGGCTATTATCAGATCAAAAGCAGGTAAAGATCTTAAGTTGGTGAAACAGTGAATTTTTACCGGAATGTAAAGTAAATCGGATTGTGACGATCAGCATCAATCGTGAGTTGTCCATTTTCATCTTTTCTCTATATTTCTGAAATGTTTTTGATTTATGTTTGGGTAATAAATATATTTGCGGAAATAACTGAATTCAAAATTGCCCATAATTAGTAATTGACATATTATTTTTGTATTTCTGTTTTGTGTGACAGCTCATATCCATGGAAAAGATGACAGTTGACAGATGACATTTGACAGATGACATTTGACAGATGACATTCGACAGATGACATTTGACAAATGACATTTGACAGATGACATTTGTCAGTAGACGGATGACATTTGTCAGTAGACGGATGACATTTGTCAGTAGACAGATGACATTTAACAGATGACATTTGACAGATGACATTTGTCAGTAGACAGATGACATTTGACAGTTTACAGATGACATTTGACAGAACTTTTATTATGCCTAATTTATCTCCTGCTTGAAAAAATAGCAATGGTAAGTTTATACATCTTTAACGGGGGTTTCACAAAGCATATCACCGGTGATCGGAGCTTGATCTAGAATCAACTCGATTTAACAGTTCAGAAATCTAACCAAGCCGTTGGTCTCCGATCACTGGTGATTACGATTTGTGAAATCCACAGTAAGTATAGGCACGGCCCTCTTAAGATAAAGATGGCTATGGGTAAAGGTATCATTTAGGCGAAACAATGTTCGCCGGGCCAGCTAGTAATATATAAAATTCCATCAGTCTGATTAAAATCGTCTCGGAAAACTAGAAATTTTTGACCGACCCTGGTACATAAAATTGAACTACTCATTCCAAGTTACATAAAACGTTAGTCAGAAAAACAAGTTTCGGATTCGTGTTTAGCTTGGGGATTTTGAAGTCCCATTCAGTTATGACGCGTTTTCAGAGGAGTGATCATATAGGGCGCGCGCGTTTACTCAGTTTCATTTGTAGTGAAGTGTTAGTGCCCTTAGTGCGCTGTGTTTAGTGAATTATCAAGGGATTTATTCGAGAAACCGTAAGTTATACCGTGTGTATCACTTTAAGAATCGAAAATGCAATATTTTATAACAATGATGAACAATTTTACTCCAAATGCACCCTCGCAATTATTTTGAGATTAGCCTTTTCCGTGGCCTTCTACAATAAAGAATAGTCTCAAGAACAAGAAACAAAAACATCGGCGTTTTTCTTACTCTCGCAACATGTCTCATACGAATCTTGCTCGTTTAAAAGATACAGTGTGTTCAAGTTAATAATAATATAATAAATGAGTTTATTTTGAAATTAATTTTCAAAAAATGCATAGAAACATAAAAATCGGTATTTTTATGTTTTTCAGCTTGATGAATAGGAATTTGAAATTAATTTTATATTGCCATAGAATAAGAGGCATGGGGTGCGGCAGGGGAGGCCAAAGCCCCCCCTGAGATTTTGTTGGCCTTATCGTTTTTCAGCACGACACCTCAATATTACTTTCTAATTTTTATTTTGCCCCCCCTAAGAAAAATTTCTGCGGGTTTCTGCGGGCGCCCATGGGCACTATACGAACACAATGTTGAGTGTAGAACGAATTTCGTTGTCTCATTCTCATCTCTTATTTTAGCTGACCTGATGATGGTGTAGGTACTAGGTAGAAGCTATCACTCCCAAATTCTTAATATTGTAACGTTTTCTTCGTTAGTAAAACTTCCGGGTTCAATAAACTATTTATTTACACTACTTATAACACTAATAATTAATAACTAATGAACTTATTCTAACAAAAGTCTGTACAATTTATTTCTACTGATTTATATGCACTACAAATTTATTTTCACTCGTCGCTCGTCTCTAACTGAATGAATGCCTCCCGTCGATGCGCTACTTATATGTATAACGCCGATTGTTTCTCGCTAGGTCCGGGCCCGTCTGGAACCTTCCCGAATCATCGGTACGGCCGTAACGTCGGATGGAACACTCCACGCGTTTCCAGAAACCTCTCGATCGGCCCCGTAGCGCTTTGAATGCACAGGGCCGCACTCGTCACAATATGAAATTGGAGGTGAGCTATACCTCAATTGAAAGATCACTTGTCCATTAACATAATACTATGGTTTGCAAATTTTGTTCTAGTCTTTGAAATAGTTACAGGGGATGACAATTTGAAAACTTGCCAGGCCAATTATGTCTCGACAAGGATAATTTCAGAGAAAATTCCGGAACCCGGGAACCGGTCAGTTTTTATTCGGAGGGGGGCATATTTTGACCCTCTACATGAATATTATGGTTTGCAAATTTCTATTGAGGTTTAGCTCACCCTCTATTCCCTATATAGAATTTGGGGGTGATAGCCACTGAGGAGATTTCAGCTTACAATTTTGCTCAAAATATGTCCCCCTCCCTTGCCGAGACATAATTGGCCTGTCAAGTTTTCAAATTGTCACCTCCTGTAACTACTTCAAGGAATCAATAATAATTTGCAAACCGTAGTATTTATGTAGAGGGACATGTGATCTTTCATTGAGGTAAATCTCACCCCCTGACCACCTATTCCCTATTAAGAATTTAGGGGTGATAGCTCCTACACCTAGGGTTGAGGAGATTTCGGCTTACAATTCTACTCAAAATATGCCCTCGTCCGAATAAAAATTGACCTGTTCTGGCATTTCCTCTGAAAACATCCTTGTCGCGACATAATTGGCCTGGCAAGTTTTCAAATTGTCACCCTGTATGTATTAATCATTTAATTCTTTGGTAATCTATAATATTGACAACAGATTTTTTGTGGGTTTCTGATGTGTCGAAGTCGATAGAAGATTTTTCGCAAATAATTACAAATTAATTTTTCATCATTTTTGAAAACGTATTTGTTATTGTAGTAGGTTTTGGTGATACCACTTCAAAAACTTGTTTGTAGTTTATTGGAATTCTATATGCCCCGGTTGAATTCATTTCCTTTTTGAAATTAAATTTTTCCAATAGTTCCCAAACAACCTTGATGTAAAATAACGTCTTTTGAGTGTAACAAATTTTCCCCCAATTCTTTTGAACTCATGTCGATGGAAGATGGACGTTGCGAAAGAATTGAGAACCGTTTTCATTCGGTTTCCAGCATTGTCATCTATAAAATAGAGCAAGGGCGGATAGTTCTTTTTCATGGGAGGGGTAATAACGATCATGGGGGGGTAATAACGATTGAAAACCATTAAATCAGGTACACAAACCACCTTTTTCGGTGGAATTCGTTCAAGTAGCCGAGCACTCTACCTACAGGGTGGTGAGGAAACGAGTGCATTATAACTATCGCGTTTATATTCCCTTGGTGGAATTCGTTCAAGAAGCCGAGCACTTTACCTACAGGGTGGTGTGAAAACGAGTGCATTATCTATCGCGTTCATATTCCCTTGGCGGAATTCGTCAAGTAGCCGAGCACTCTACCTACAGGGTGGTGTGAAAACGAGTGCATTATAACTATCGCGTTTATATTCCCTTGGTGGAATTCGTTCAAGAAGCCGAGCACTTTACCTACAGGGTGGTGTGAAAACGAGTGCATTAACTATTGCGTTCATATATTCCCTTGGTGGAATTCGTTCAAGAAGCCTAGCACTCTACCTAGAGGGTGGTGTGAAAACGAGTGCATTATCTATCGCGTTCATATTCCCTTGGCGGAATTCGTTCAACTGGAAAATGCGGAGAAAAGTGAGAAGCCGAAACAAGATTGCGGCAATAAATGCGGAAAAAGTATGCGCCAAAAACTGAGCAACCAGTATGCGCCAAAAACTGAGCAACCAGTATGCGCCAAAAATAGTCAGCGGTAGCGTTTCTTCTTTTCAGATTTTTTCAGGTGGAAGAGAAGGTAGGTCCCAGAGAACCCTTGGCCTTTCAGGGCTCAGGGCTGAGTTGCAAGGAATCACCTGGATGCCATTTCCAACTTCAGCCCTCGAAGGACCGGGAGCGGAAAATCGAGAGTGGAAAGCGTCAGTGTGAGTGACTTTTAGTTTTTGGTGGTGGTTAATTTCAGGTATATTGCGAAAAAAGAAAGCGGCAATAAATACGGAAAAGTATGCGCCGAAAACTGCGGAACCAGTAGGCGCCAAAATCTGAGCAACCAGTATGCGTCAAAGAATAGTTAGCGGTAGCGTTTCTTTTTTTCAGCTTTTTTTAGGTGGAAGAGAAGGTAGGTCCCAGAGAACCCTTGGCCTTTCAGGTCTGAGTTGCAAGAGATCTCCTGGATGCCATCCCCAACTTCAGCCATCAATGGATCGAGAGCCGATAATCAAGAGTTGAAAGCGTCAATGTGAGTGACTTTTAGGGTTTTTGGTGGTGGTTTATTTCAGGCATATTGAAAATAATGTCGCCAAAGTTCTGACGAAGGAGAAATGTCTCACGAGAACACATGCGCCAATAAATGCGGAACAAGTATGCGCCAATTTTGACAAGTGGAGTAGGCCTACTGGGGATACCACTCAAAAACAAAACGCGCCGAGCACTCTACCTAAAGGGTGGTGTGGAAACGAGTGCATAAACTATCGCGTTCATATTCCCATGGTGGAAGTCGTTCAACTGGATAATGCGGAGAAAAATATGCGCCCAAAAGCGGAACCAAGATTGCGCTGCAAATGCGGAAACATGTAGCGCCAAGAAATAGTGCATTAACCATCGCGTTCATATTCCCTTGGTGGAATTCGTTCAAGTAGCCGAGTACTCTACCTACAGGGTGGTGTGAAAACGAGTGAAAATCAATCGCGTTCATATTCCCTTAGTGGAATTCGTTCGACTGGATATTGCGGAAAGGAGTATGCGCATAAAAAGCGGAAATAAGATTGCGCCGAAAATGTGGAAACATATAGCGCCCCATCGCGTTTATATTCCCTCGATGGAATTCGTTTACGTAGCCGAGCACTCTACCTACAGGGTGGTGTGAAAACGAGTGCATAAACTATCGCGTGCATATTCTCTTGGTGGAATTCGTTCAAATAGCCGAGCACTCTACCTACAGGGTGGTGTTAAAACGAGTGCATAAACTATCGCGTTCATATTTCCTTGGTGAAATTCGTTCAACTAGATAATGCGGAAAAAATTATGAGCCCTAAAAGCGGAAACAAGATTGCACCAAAAAAAAATACCTTAAATATCGCGTTCATATTTCCTTGGTAGAATTCGTTCAAGTAGCCGAGCACTCTACCTACAGGGTGGTGTGAAAACGAGTGCATAAACTATCACGTTCATATTCCCTTGGTGGAATTCGTTCAAGTAGCAGAGCACTCTACCTACAGGGTGGTGTTAAAACGATTGCATAAACTATCGCGTTCATATTCCCTTGGTGGAATTCGTTCAAGTAGCCGAGCACTCTACCTACAGGGTGGTGTTAAAACGAGTGCATAAACTATCGCGTTCATATTCCCTTGGTGAAATTCGTTCAACTAGATAATGCGGAAAAAATTATGAGCCAAAAAAGCGGAAACAAGATTGCGCCAAAAAATGTACATTGAATATCTCGTTCATATTCCCTTGGTGGAATTCGTTCAAGTAGCCGAGCACTGTACCTACAGGGTGGTGTTGAAACGAGTGCATAAACTAATCGCGTTCATATTCCCTTGGCGGAATTCGTCAAGTAGCCGAGCACTGTACCTACAGGGTGGTATTGAAAGGAGTGCATAAACTATCGCGTTCATATTCCCTTGGTGGAATTCGTTCAAGTAGATAATGCGGAAAAAATTATGCGCCCAAAAAGTGGAAACAAGATTACGCCAAAAAAAAGTACATTAAATATCGCGTTCATATTCCCTTGGTGGAGTGAAAACGAGTGCATAAACTATCGCGTTTATATTCCGTTGGTGGAATTCGTTCAAGTAGCCGAGCACTCTACCTATACAGGGTGGACGGTGGTGTGAAAACGAGTGCATAAACTATCGCGTTCATATTCCCTTGGTGGAATTCGTTCAAGTAGCCGAGTACTCTACCTATACAGGGTGGTGTGAAAACGAGTGCATAAACTATCGCGTTCATATTCCCTTGGTGGAATTCGTTCAACTAGATAAAGCGGAAACAAGATTACGACAAAAAAAAGTACATTAAATATCGCTCTCATATTCCCTTGTTGGAGTGAAAACGAGTGCATAAACTATCGCGTTTATGTTCCCTTGGTGGAATTCGTTCATCTGGATAATGCGGAAAAAAGTATTCGCCACAAAATGCGGAAACGAAGTTGCGCCCAAAAAGCAGAAACAAGATTGCGTCAATAAAAATTTTTCTCGTCGGAGATCGCCAAATCGAAAAATTACGAGGAAACGTGATATTTCTTTCTGGATCTACGATTTTCTTTCGGCCATAAGGGGCTTTAAAGGTATGGTTCCCCTAATCCCACATATGCTGTACGCATCTGTTTGACTTTGAGAAGAATCGTAGGCTAGAACTAAATTGAAACTTTTCCTTTCCGCGATCCTCTAATATCTTGTTAATTTGTTGATCAACAGATTATTAGAAATAAATTTGGCGCATTTCGACATTAAGTGGAGTAGGCCTTCTGGGGATACCACTTAAAAACAAAACGCGCCGAGCACTCTACCTACAGGGTGGTGTGAAAACGAGTGCATTAAATATAGCGTTCATATTCCCTTGGCGAAATTTATCAATAGGATGAAGCAGTAAGTCTTCTAAAACCAGTTCTTGAAAACTTATTCAAGAATTGGTTGTTTCAGTGGATGAGATCCAATTATTGGTCTAGGAGAGTAACAAAATCTGCGTGAATGGGCTTTTCTATTCACTGGTTTCGGACTGAAGAGCCCATGAACAGAAAAATTGCACTTCATCATTCCTGGAATTTCCATATCGTTGAAACCAATAGTTTTTAAATATATCGAATGTAATTTGCAAGGAAAATGGAGCTGCCCTTTTGATAAATTGAAGAAAATGCGGAAATTGGACGACTTTTCGAACACAACGTAGATAACACAGGTTTCCGAGGTTTAATTACACTAATCTTAGAGTTCTACCAGCATAATGAAAAATTCCATATACTTGCACTGCAATGTTTCTTGATTTCACTACAAGAGAAAGTAATCCTACCAAATCTAAACTTTCGCTTCAAGTACTCACTTGTACCACCCTATTCCAACAGCTATCAATCCAACCGTTGCTGCAGCACTGATTCCTGCCACAATAGCAATAATATACAGCCCTGTAGAATCATTATCTAGATGTTTGGGTTGAACAAGGACTTCGCCAGATGATCTTCCATTTGACGGATTTTGTCGATAATAACTCTTCGAGGGGTCATCGATGTAAGTATGATCTCTTCTCAATGGTACTTCAATGGTCTTCAAAGAATTGTTGTTGTTGTTTACTGGACGTGGAGTGTTGCTAACTTGCTGTACTGGTGCAATTATCGGTTGGGCTTCTGTAGCTGAAACTGAATAAGCTTTAATTTTTCATTTGAAATAATTCGATGAGTAATGCAAGGGTTTGATCGGTAAGTCGTATTTTGAATATAAGTTTTTCAAGTTTTGGAAAAGTTCCACGTTGGCATTGATTAACCAATTGATCGAGTTGTGCCCAAGGTGACAAGTTGAGTTTGATCATCATTGTCCAAAACGGCGGTATAAGGTGAACAGAAATTGGACTCTCTGTGAAGGAAAAATATACAGGGTGTTTAACCATAAACTGGACAAACATATATAGCCGATGTAGTTGACGTCGGGAAAGTCATTTTTGCCTTATGACATATACCCCTTTTTTGACGTATTAGCGAGATACAGGGTCTTTGATGTCAACTTTGAGCAATATTCTGTGAACTGTGGTAAGTTATGCGTGATATTTGAAATAACGGTTGCTAATCACATCTCAGTATTTTTTAGGGCTCAATTCAATTGTGTTGTAGAATTTGGAAAAAAAAAATTCAAAATGGCGGAAAACCTGCAAAGTTGGAATTTTTTTTCTTGGTTGCCAATTCGAAAAGCATAGTCTCAACGTACTCGATTTCCTAAGATATTCCGTGAAAAAATTTTTTCAAAATTCGAACTCAACTTTTTTTTTACATGTCTTCAGTGAAAAAAAATTTCGTCCAAAATTTTTGGAATTTTTTATGGTTGAACTATCTTCAATTCTGAATACTTGGGTGAAAACAGAATGAAAAAATATCAATTGATTTTCTTTTTGTAGCCATCCAAAGATTACGCTCGGAATCGGATAACTTTCATAATTTTTATTTGAGAAACTGGAGGCCGTACGAAGGTCAAAATTGTGCTGATGGGCTGCCAGAATAACTCGGATAAAAATATGAAATTATAAACCAAAAAAATTTTTTTTTAGAAAACTTTGATAGGAATCGAACTCTACGAGTATGAATTGGATTGATTCTAATCCTATAAATCTCTCTTACCTAAGCAACACAAGTAAATCGAGAGTGTAGAGTTCGAATCTTACCAAAGTTTCTTGGAAAAATAAAAAATTCATAAATTTTTTTTCATATTTTTTTTATTTTTTCGAAAAAAAAAATTTTTTTGTTCATAAATTCATATTTCTATCTGGGTCATTCTGGCAGCCCAGCTGTACAATTTTGGCCTTCGTACGGCCTCCAGTTTTCCAAATAAAAATTATGAAATTTCTCCGAGCGTAATATTTGGAAGGCTACAAAAAGAAAACCAATTGATATTTTTTTATTCTGTTTGCACCTTTGTATTCAGAATTAAAGATAGTTCAACCATAAAAAATTCCAAAATTTTTAGGCGAAATTTTTTTTTCACTGAAGACATGTAAAAAAAAAGTTGAGTTCGAATTTTGAAAAAATCCTTTCACGGAAAATCTTAGAGAATCGAGTACGTTTAGATTATGCTTTCCAAATTGACAACCGAGAAAAAAAAAATTCCAACATTGCAGGTTTTCCGCCATTTTGAACTTTTTTTTGCAAAATTCTACACCACAATTCAATCGAGCCCTCAAAAATACTAAGATATGACCAGAAATCGTTATTTCAAATGTCACGCATAACTCACCACAGTTATTAGAATATTGCTCAAAGTTGACATTAAACACCCTGTATCTCGCTTATGCGTTGAAAACGGGGTATATGTCATTAGGCAAAAATGACTTTCTCGATGACATCTACACGGCTATATATGTTTGTCCAGTTTATGGTGAAACACCCTGTAGAGTGTAACAGCCAAATGGAATAAATTCGATAAGGAATAAATGAGGGCGTGTTGGAAAAAACGCTCGGACACGTCGATTTGTAATTTTAAATGCGCATATTTTTCAAGAAAATAATATTATATAGGGTGTTCCATGTGACCGTGGCCAATACCAACTTTCTTATTTCAAATGCAACCCGCTGTATATTATTTATTTTTTGAATTCTTCAGAGAATTCTAGACATAATTCATGCACAATGTCCTATAGCTATCTTTAACTATTTCGGAAGTATTGAGTGTTTTCAGATTTATTGCAAAAATCAACGTTTCAAATAAAAATTATTTTATTTCACAAATTCGGTACATTACACTTGAAACCTAATAAGTAATACTGATTATTTTTTAATTATTGAAGAAAAACAAAAAAAACATTATCTAATGTCAATGCAGGAAATGTTCAAAATGCTCGCCGCGAACGTCTTGGCAACATGCTAATCTGGTGTAGAATTGAATTTTTTTTAATTTCTTCTCAGTAATGGTTTTTGCTTAATTTCTTAATATCAAGAGGTAAATAGGAAATAAGTATTGAGTGTAATGTATCGAATTTGTGAAATAAAATAATTTTCATTTAAAATGTTAATTTTTGTAAAAGATCTGAAAACACTCAATATTTCCGAAAAAGTTGAAGATAGGTATAGGACATTGTACATGAATTATGTATAGAATTTTCTGAAGAATCCAAAAAAAAAATACACAGGGGGTTGCATTTGAAATAAGAAAGTTTGTATTGGCCACGGTCGCATGGAACACCTTATATAATTTAATTTTATTGAAAAATATGCGCATTAAAAATTACAAATCGACGTGTCCGAGCGTTTTTCCTAACACCCCCAGCCCCCTCATTCATTCAATTATATATCAATGAAATTCTTGATAAGAAGTTCAAGATTACAGACGGACAGAATTGAATTTCAAGATGGATTCGTCATTCGGTAAGTCGAACCTCATTATTTGAGACGAAATGGGATAGTTTTCGTGTAAGTAGAACGATATCACAAAAAGGAAAGAAACTATGTATTTGAATATTTCTTACTTGGTTCACTCTGCTTCTCGTAGTATCTTGGATCAGGTGGAACATAAGCAAAATGAGCTGAATCATCTTGTGTCGTATGTTCTCTCGATTCGTAAACTGTTGTTTTGGAAGTATCTGGATCGAACGACTTTTGAAGATGTTCGAAAAGCTTCTTTTTACTGCCCTCTTGCCATTTTGCCAAAATTCTCTGGGTATTGCGCTCAATCTCATCGTTCAGCCATTTTTGGTCAAAACCGCCATCTGAATCTGAAAATGTTGAGTGCCATGAATTCAAGAAAATTCTAATTTTCCACCGACTATCCCTCGTCTCAATTTCCACCAATCAGAAACGCGCAATTTTGAATCACAAATGGTTTCTAGATGGAAAAACTGTATGGCAGCAGCTGTCAGCAGTTTTTTCTGGTTTACCCGCGGTAAACTTGACAGTTGTCAACAAAAATTAATAATACATACATAATGCATCCAGAATAATCTGTTACTCATGAAATAGTCTGGTCAAATACCATTCGGGCATCTAATTTTTCCTGTGAAAAAAATCGAGAAAACACAATGCGAAGTAATATTTTTTAACAAAACGCATTCGTGCAGGTGCAAAAATCCTCGTCTTCGACTCGGATTTTTTATGCCACCAGCACTCATGCTTCTTGTTAAAATATTATTTAGCAACGTGTTTTTTCAATTTTTTTCGGAAAAATTGAATGCCCTTATGATATTACTTACGAATATCTCTCGTTTCTATCAGTTGGTAAAAGAGTTATGAATTCACTAGGCTATACAGTAATATCATTATTCACAAGTAACAGAATATTCTCAGATGGCTCATCTTACCCTCATCTTCATTTTCATCAGGTTCCGCATTTTGTCGTACTTCTTGGAGTAAACGTGGAAAGATTAATCTTCTTTTGTCCAAATTATCCAAGTCTGCGTTTTGCTTCCTGTAGAGGAATCTCAAGATTCCATCGAGAGAATTCTTCGTTTTATCGACATCATCCTCATTGGATATCTGGCTGTCATAATCAGGTTCAGAAAAGGTCTTGGTGTTGTCTTCATAGTCGTCAAAATTAGAACCGTATCCCTCATTCGATATAGGGATGTCATCGTAAATACTTCGATCATTCGGTCTGTAGTATTTCGGTTCTGTAATGAAGAAATTTAACGAATTGAAGAAAACAAATCATTCACAAACATTATTGAAAATGCTGCGCCATGGCCATATGGGTCATGGGGGGGTCATGACCCCCCTGAGATTTTGATGGCCTTATCGTATTGCAGCACAACACCTTAATAGTACTTTCTATTTTTTTTGCACACCCTGAGAAAAATTTCTGCGGTTTTCTGCGGGCGCCAATGCTATTTGAACAAAAATTATTAAATCAGGTATATTGGAAATTGGACGGGGTGGATATCATTCATGGCCCGCCAGATCCTCAGAGTTGAATAAATCTGATAATTCTTTCTATAGGTACTTACTGGATTTTTATGACCATTTTGATTTCTTTGAGGATTTTGAGAGAATCGTTCAAAATTTTTCTTCGAAATGGGTAGCAGAATACGACAAAACAACAATAGACCATAAAGTTTAGTAAACCAACAACATTTTTCACAATTTCTCGAACCAACAGAAAAAACCAAAAGGTAGTGGAGGAAAAAAACATGGGAGAATATTTTCAGAAAAGATATGAATTTAATAGCTATGCTAAATTTCAGTTGAATATCTTGTAAAATGCAGATACTAATTCAAACTTCAACATCCTGTATCCTATCTCGAAGACAAAATGTATGCGGTCCCATATTTATGGAACTTTTTTTCTTAAAATCATCGAGGGAATCTCCACTTTTCATTTGTGCCTCCAATTTAGGAACAACCTGTTGAAATTATTTCAAAAACAGTTTGCTTCTTTGTAAGAGCTAATCCCTATAATTATTGATAAGTCTCATAGTTACAAAGTCATTCCCACTCATTTCTCAATCATCAGATAAGATGCGCATGGAATGGTTCAGCTAAAATATTCACTGTTACAGGGTGATTCACGAATAAATCACAATAGCTTTTGCAAACACTCGATAATTCTACAGTTTCGTCACAGAGAAATTATTCCGTGAAGTTAATACCTAGTTGTTCACAATTTTCAGTCTGAAATACTTCATTATGATTACTTTTCATACAGGGTGAGCCATACAGGCAACCATACCAAAAATACTTATGCTATTGTGATTTATTCGTGAATCACCCTGTAACAGTGAATATTTTAGCTGAACCTTTCCATGCGCATCTTATCTGTACTCATATTGAACTCATGGGCACAATATAAAATCGATCCGCCTTTTCAATTGAAAAAAAACCGATGAAATCATTTATTCTCAACTTCAACGCCCTGTATCTCGAAAACTGTTCATAGAATCGGATTCAGAATTCATACCTCTGGAGATGTTGTAGAAATCAATATATAGTGAGAAAATAGTTGCATTTGACCGAGGAAATTTTCGAATACAAGGTGTTCATGTTTTTCGAACTTTTCCCAAAATGGGATACCTTCCTATGAATAAACCACCATGAATATTTTGGAGATTAGAGAAACACATATGTTTGTGGTAATACTTTTCCCAAAAATCAATTCAAAAATACAGGGTTTCGAATCAATTCTAAAAAAAAATTATCATGTCTAGTGGTTCTCTCTGTGAAACACCCTGTATAAAAAATATGCAGTGTGCAATATTTGGTCGGCATAATACTGAATCGAGTAGAACATTTCAAAAATATGCCTTCCTGACGTCACTGTAGAAAAGTGAATTTTGGCAAAAAACTACCGTCATATATTCGTGAATCACCCTGTGAATATAAATATTTTTGAACATACTTATCCACTAATTTCATTACTAGAACATGGAGTAAACGTGTGTATGCAACAGAGATCCAATCTAACTCTTAATAATCAGAGAATAAATCCGAAAATTTGGGCAATTTTCAACTTTAACACCCCGTATTTGGAAAACTAGCCATAGGATTGGGTTGGACCCATTGACACTTTTGGTCACTGAGTCGGGTACAACAACATACCAAACTTTCAGAAAATTTGACCGGTCGCCACTTTACCTATAAAAAGTGCGGGCCCTTTGTTGAAATCATTTAAATAAAACTCGAACATTTTTGGGTCGTGGTGAAGCACCTTTTCGAACCGTAATACAGGAATTGGTCGAACAATTCGAGCTGTTGGGACAAGTTAGTGAACAAGAACAGCCGAGAATATTACTGCTGTAGCCGAAAGTGTTGAAGAAAACTCAGGTTTGTCCATTCCTCGTTGTTCTTTGGAATAAGGCTCTCCACAAACTTCATTACACCGTGTTTTGCCTAAAGATTTGGGTCTTAAGGCTTATAAAGTTCGGTTAACACCAGAACTCAAGCCGGCCGATCATCAACAACATCGTGTCTTTGCTGATTGGGTCCTTGAAATGCATGAAAATGATCTGTAAGAAAAATCATCTTGAGGGATGAGGCCCATTATCGGTGGCTTCGTCAACAAGCAAAATATTCGCATGGGGCTCGGAAAACCAAAGAGTTATTGTTGAAAACTGAAAAGCCTCTCTATTCTTAACATGTGACTGTTTGGTACGGTTTATGGTCCGGTGGGGTCATTGGACTTCATTTTTTCGAGAATGAAGCTGAAGCAACAGTTACGGGGAATGGATTGCGCTTTCGAGAGATGATTCATGATTTGCTATGGACGGAATTGGATAGTATTGATCGGACAACGTTTACTTTCAACAAGATGGCGCTACGTGCCACACAAGCAACGAAACCATTGATTCTTCAGGGGAAAAGTTTCTGGACCGTGTTATCTCCCGAATTGGTAATCACAATTGGCCACCGAGATCTTCTGAGTCAACACCTTGCGACTTCTTCCTTTGGGACCATGTGAAAGAGAAGGTCTACGCCAAGTGTCCAGCGTCGATTCAAGACCTCAAAGATGGAATTCGTGAGGCTATCGAGGACATAGGGCAGCCACTTTGCGATTTGGTCATGGAAAATTTCATTAAAAGGATAATATGGTCCTGTAGTCGTGGTCGTGGTGGTCATTTGGATGATGTTATTTTCCAATATTAACGGTATTCCTTCCTCTTTATAAAAAAATAAACATCAGATTATTCATCTGAAAAAATTGCATTTTTAATGTCAAAATAACACCTCTTTTTGGAACCTTTTATACAGGGTCCTGCAATAGTGCGTTCTTCTTCCATAGCTGCCGAACCAAACATCTCAGAGATTTCGTTGGGAAGTAGACCTATTGTACCTTCATTTCTGCATCTCCGGAAATTATTTTTTGATATACAGGGTGTCCCCGATAAATGTTATTCAACAAATGGATGATTTTTTTTAATGGATCACCCCATATATTTTCACATATTTTCAATGACCTTCATTACCTCTTTCTTGGCGCAAAATCTTTGGGACATTTTTCCAACAGTTCAGATCTTATTCGAAGAAAACTGCAAAAAGGTGAGGGAAAAGCAGTTCAGTAAAAGTCTTCTGAAGATTTCCAGAAGCGATAGTAACATGAATTTGAACTAAAAGTTTTTTAATTGAAGGATTTGCCTTGACATGGTTCCTAAACGATCAACCTGTCATATACAGGGTGTCCGTTATTAAGGTCCAAATATGGAGAACTTAAAATTATTTTTTTCCCCAATGACGTAGAAAATTGAATACCTTACATTTTCTCAGAAGTAACCTCAGGATTATTTTAGTTCCCGTATCCAGCAGACACGAAAAATGAAATCGCAACTGAAAATTTTATTCAAATAATAACATAATAAAAACTAACGGACATTTAGAAGAGGTTAAACAATGAAATAAAACTAAATGTATAATTATTGACAAACTTCAAAACCTTTTCAGAATCATACTTCCTGAGCATCATCATGAAAATGATATTTCTTTTCCGTACAAGCAATACATATTGATCACGTATTCAACCAATTATATCAGTGTTTATCGGCTTTCCAAAAAGAATATTGATCAAGTTATTGCTACTTAGAGCTCAAAGATGTTTTCGAATACAGTGAATCAGTATGAATTTTCGGAAAAAATAGTATGGTTGATACGTTTTTCATGTTAGGGCAGTGCCACAGAACCTGTTTTTTAAGGAAGTTGAACTTATGCTGCCCATTATCCCGATAGGAAACAAAAATTCATACTGATTCACTGTATTCGAAAGTATCTTTGAGCTCTAAGACGCAATAACTTGATCAATATTTTTTTTGGAAAGCCGATAAAAACTGATATAATTGGTTGAATACGTGATCAATATATGAATTGCTTGTACGAAAAAGAAATATCATTTTTATGATGATGCTCAGAAAATATGATTCTGGGAAGGTTTCGAAGTTTGTCAATAATTATTCATTTAGTTTTATTTCATTGTTTTACCTCTATTAAATTTAAATGTCCGTTAGTTTAATTATGTTATTATTTGTTTTTCGTGTCTGCTGGATGCGAGAGTTAAAATAATTCTAAGTCTACTTCTGAGAAAATGTAAGGTATTCAATTGTCTACATTATTGTGGAAAAAATACAGGGTGTTCCATTCGAAAAAATCGAGAAATAATAATTTGAAGTTCTTCATATTTGGACCTTAATAACGGCCACCCTGTATATGACAGGTTGATCGTTTAGGAACCGTGTCAAGGCAAATCCTTCAATTAAAAAACTTTCAGATCAAATTCATGTTACTATCTCTTCTGAAAATCGTCAGAAGACTTTTACTGAACTGCTTTTTCCTCACCTTTTTGCAGTTTTCTTCGAATAAGATCTGAACTGTTGGAAAAATGTCCCAAAGATTTTGCGTCATGAAAGAGGTAATGAAGTTCATTGAAAATATGTGAAAATATATGGGGTGATCCATTGAAAAAATCATCCATTTGTTGAATAACATTTATCGGGGACACCCTGTATATCAGAAAATAATTTCCTGAGATGCAGAAATGAAGGTACAAGAGGTCTACTTTCCAACGAAATCTCAGAGATGTCTGGTTCGGCAGCTATGGAAGAAGAACGCACTATTGCAGGACCCCAAGGGCGGTCATAAGGTGGTCAAAGGTGGCAATGCACTTAGAATAAATTCTGGAATATTAGATACTATTGTGACACCTTATGTAATTGTACAAAATGCCCCCCCCCAGAATCAAGATATATGACCGCCCTTGCAGGACCATGTATAGAACAAATTCATTGATCATCAATTGGAAATTTCGATTCCATTGCAACATCCTGAAAATTGTACTTATATGTAATTAAGTCCACATCAAAGTAATATTTCTCTATTGGCAACTTTGAAGGGTTCCTATTCGAAGAATTAATCACGGGAAATACCTTGGAAAGTTATGGTTGGAAATAGCATTCAGAAACCGAATAAAATCTGTCAAGTGTCGGTATATTCTGAAAGCTTCATCGAATGGAAAATGAAATTGCCATATTCAAAAGCTCTGTTTTACAGCTCTGGTTATAAAGGCCCTGATGTTAAAATCAATATGAAGGATGCCTTCGTAGACACTTCACCTTGAATTAATTTGATGTCATCTCCAGACGAACGGATAAATGGATTCGAAATTTGTGTTCAGAAACAGATAAAATGGAAACTTGCATTACGTAAACGTTTATGTTTAATGACGTTGCATTTGAATAATTATCGACCATTTTCGAAATGAGCGTTTTTCAACAGGGATGAGACTATATGAATAATTTCAAAGTGATCAAACATTTATTCGTGACTGAAGGTTATTGAACTTTTATACAACTTTCATTCAATAAACATGAAGGCAAATTCGGGGGAACAAAACATTTATAATGAAGGTCGAATAAGCTATTCTTTTCACATAAAACCACCTGTTTGGGTGTCATAAAATCGGTTTATTTTCCGTTTATATCGGAAACTCGCGGATCAATTGTTTGCCGATCGATTACGTTTACCTCTCACAATTTTGATTATGACGATTCAGGAAGATGAAACAAATTCGATTTCGTTTCTTAGCCTAGAAGGTAGAAAATAATATTATTATGAACAAAAATAGTTCTGCCGAACAAATCTTCACAGATCAAATATCGTACAGACTATTTGATAATGCTTTGGATCAAATTTTAATTTTGATTCCGTTGAGAGAGCTCAACTCGATTTCAAGGATAGAGAGATGATATCAAAAGGCAGTTTTCTGAAACAGTTCTGTAATGGTTTATTTTAAAACTAGTTGCAGAATGGGCTCCTCTTCCAATACGAATGCAAAATTACGCATGAGTGTTGGAATTGCATTCTGCAACGAGTATTAGACGATATTTTCTCTATTGCAGTCAATTTTCGTGAAATACTGTTGAAATTCAATGAAAATTTCAGATTATACATCCTAGTGACTTTTGTGTTGTATCTTGGCAGTTGGTGACTGTTACGAAAATCGACATTTCAAAATTGACTCGTTTTGAAAATTGATAGGATCGGAAGTCATTTGACAACCACGAAACGAAAAATATGACTGAAAACAATGCTGTAATGGGTTCGTTACAGCAATGTTTTTAGTACTGTAATGAACTCATTACGATACTGGAATAGAGAAAAATTTGTAATGTGAATATTGAGATCACCCTCGGAAGAATTCAAACTTCTTCTGATTCAGTAATTTTTAATGGAGCAATGGTAACAGATCAAATTATATCCCTATAATGAGAGCTTGCATATGATGTACCCATAGACTTATCAAAATAATATTGGGATAATATGTCTATGGATGTAACATAAGACAGTTAGAAAATATTTTCAACTTTCCAATTTTCTCTGAAAAGATCTCGAAAATTCTGTATTTTCAGAGAAGGGTAAGTCATTGACATAACATGCATGTAGAAAGGTTCCAAATTTCAATCAATTCTGTCATATAATATTAAGCTAACAGAATACCAAAACACTAAAATGAAAATATGAAAATATCAATATCTGTAGTGCATACTCCATCTGCTTATTATACTAAATAGATGGCCATCAAACCTACTGGTAAACAAACAGATATTACCTACCTCTCACAGACTCATAAGTCCATTATTGGTTATCACGAACTTTATTGGAATATTGATTTTGGGACGATTAAAACCTGATCTCCCTGCAGAGAATTAATTAGATTCTCGAATATAAATTCCATATAGAACGATAAAAGCATTCTGCCACAAAACAAATTCGTGCCATTACGTAGCAATACCGTTTTCAGATGGGTATACAGAGGATTTGAAACACACTTGATCAAATTACATACATTTTCGGTATTAAATATTGAATTATAGCCTATTGGCAAGTTCTACCCCCACAGCTGAAAATCAGAAGACAGATTGTTTGATCATTTCAATCCTCCTTAAAATACTAGATCTGCCAATCTCCCGCAGAACATTCTATGAGATATTTCTGGAAATAGATAGGGATGCTGCGGTTCCAAAAAAAAATGTTTGAAGATCTATTGAGTTCAATTTATCCTAAAGCTTTTAGTCTACTGCGAAAGTAAAAAAAAATATATAGGTACCCTGTATCTTAATTGCTTGTGCAGGATATTTTTGAGAAAAATTTGGTTGAGTGTGGTGGGTTGTGTTTGTGTGTGAGCTCTAAAAAACGATTTCTAGTCATATTTCACTATATTTTCTTTAAATAAATCTATCTAAAAAGAATGAAGGAATACTTTTATATGTTGCAAATACAGTATGTTTCTCTATTAACTGAACAAATGTATATGTCATGTAGATGAGATCGGAGAAATATATACTAATTGACAAAGAAACTGCAACACCCAGAATGAGCTGTTTAAATTTCAAATTTTCTTTGGCGAAACATACAGAGTGTAACAGCCAAATGGAATAAATTCGATAAAGAATAAATGGGGCGTGTTGGGAAAAACGCTCGGACACGTCGATTGGTAATTTTAAATGCGCATATTTTTCAAGAAAATAATATTATATAGGGTGTTCCATGTGATCGTGGCCAATACCAACTATCTTATTTCAAACGCAACCCCCTGTATATTATTTATTATTTGGATTCTTCAGAGAATTCTAGACACAATTCATGCACAATGTCCAATATACCTATATTTAACAATTTTAGTGAGGAATTTGGTTGTTGTCGCAACGGTTGAATCCTTGGTTGGCCTTTATAATACCGGCCCTAAGTGTTTTCAGATTTATTGCAAAAATCAACGTTTTAAATAAAAATTATTTTATTTCCAAACGTTCGATAACAACGTCATTTCTAGACTGACAGGATCACAGAGAAGTTCTATTTCTCCGCCTAGGCGGATGTTACATTTTTCACTCAATTACAACGATCGTTAATGTCAATATTATTCAGATTTACAGGAATTTCAAGATGTTTGAAAATAAAATATCATATTTCATTCGAAGGAGAAGTGACTTCTCATGGCTCGCTTTCAATTACCCGCCTCACTACGTACTATTATTTCATGCATTCGGTACATTACACTCAAAACCTAATAAGTAATAATGATTATTTCTCAATTATTAAATAAAATAAAAAAAACATTAATGTCAATGAGGGAAATGTTTAAAATGCTCGCCGCGAACGTCTTGGCAACATGCTAATCTGGTGTAGAATTGAATTTTTTTTCATTTCTTCTCAGTGATGGTTTTTGTTTACTTCCTTCATATCTGGAGGTGAATGGGAAATAAGTATTGAGTGTAATGTATCGAATTTGTGAAATGAAATACATAATTTTCATTTAAAATGTTAATTTTTGTAAAAAATCTGAAAATACTTGATATTTCCGAAAAAGTTCGAGATAGGTACAGGACATTGTGCATGAATTATATCTAGAATTTTCTGGAGAATCCAAAAAATGAATAATATACAGGGGGCATTTGAAACAAGAAAGTTGGTATTGGCCACGGTCGCATAGAACACCCCATGAGTATCCAAAACCCCCCAATGATCGTTATTACCCCTCCCATGAAAAAGAACTATATCCGCCCGTGTGCAAGTATGTCACCTTGAGTCTCTATTCGAGATAGCATGACAGAGTTGCGTTACCTTCAAGAAATAGTGGAGCCATAGGTATGTTCTTCCTCGCCTTAACCGGCTCGAGAATCCAATATTCCAGCAAGATAATTCTCGACCCCATGTTGACAGAGTTAGTTTGAACTTTTTTGAAGCGAACCATGTGAATCTTTTGCCATGGCCGCCCAGATCTTCCGATCTTTCGCCCATAGAACATGTTTGGGACATCATGGGACTTTGACGGCTCTAAGTCATGAAGTAGAGGAAGCTTGAGATAGCATCCCTCAAGAAGAAATAGACCATCTTATTGCACCAATACCAAGACGGTTGGGGAGTGTATAGATAATCGCGGTAGGCAAATACATAATTATCAAATTTATTTAAAAAAAAATTTCTCCAAATTTTAATCATTTACTCCTTGCTATACTATCTATGTTTTACCAAAAAAAAAATTCAAAATTTAAACAGCTCCTTCTGGGTGGTGCAGTTTCTTTGTCAGTTAGTATACATATATCATAAGTCAAAAATCCATGTTTGGGTAAAAACACTCGTAGTGATGCCTTTTTGGAATTTTTCCAATAAAGAATTTCAATTCTGATTTCAATATTGTTTCCTAGGCATTCTTGTTTGTTGACAAAAACAATTTATTTCAGTAGATTACTCAAGGAAATGTGTGGAAAATTCAGTAAAATTGAATAATTCTGTACTAATTACGTTGTCATTCCTGAATAGGGTGAAATACACTGCGCAAAAAATTTAACGCACATTATGGAAATCTCAAATTTATTCTACAGCTGAAGGTGTTCTCAATGATAATTATTTTTATCAGAATTATGCATGCATATGTTATTCACTTTCAACGTTTTTCTTCAATACAGATGTTTTCTCCCAGCAGGAATAAAAAAAGATGATATTATCAGATTTTGAATGTATTGGCTCCATTCTTAAATCAGTTGTTCTCGATCAATTCCAGTGATCAATAGTTTTTCTTTCGTTTGATTTTCTACACTCGATCGCTATGCAACGCGAAACACGCAATTTTACCCAAGAGGAATGTGTCCAAGCGGTAGTTTTGCGAGAAGAAGGGTGGACATACACAAGAATCAAGGCCGTAGCCAGGGGGGTGACTATACCCTATATATACTATATAGTCTAAGGGTAGACCAAGGGTAACAACTGCCATTCAAGAACATTACTTGAGAGTTTCTTCGTTGAGACAACGGTTTGCAACCGCTTGCCTCCTTCAAGATCAGCTTGAGCAAACTCATGAGGTGCAAATTAGCACTCAGACAATAAGAAGATTTAAGGCCTCGTGTAGCGGCAAGAGGCCCAGCTCTTACTCCAGCCCATCGAAGGGCGCGTTTGGATTTTGCGAGAGAGCATATCCATTGGGAAGAGGCCGATTGGGAAAGAGTTTCCTTCACAGATGAGTCTAGATTCTGCCTCTACCATTGTGATCGACGTTCCCTTGTATACAGACGTCCACATGAAAGATATGCTCAGTGCAATTTCCTGAATACTACTGGTTTCGGGGGAGGATCGATTATGGTATGGGGTGGAATATCTTTGACTGCTCGCACAGACCTAGTGGTCGTTGATAATGGAGAGCATGTAGTGCCATTTGCCCCATACATTAACATTGTTGGAAATTTCATTTTTATGGACGATAATGCCAGACCCCATCGTGCGCGCATCGTTTAGGAGTACCTTGAAGAGGTTGAAGTCTCTCGAATGGAATGGCCAGCAAGAAGTCCAGATCTCAATCCGATTGAGCAGGTTTGGGACAACCTCAATAGAAGGCTGAGAAGTTCAGAAAATTATCCAGCTACTCTTAATGACTTGGGAATCCAACTCGGAGAAATCTGGGAAGGATTAGATCAGAACATTTTAAGATCACTCATTTTGAGTATGAACCATCGTTGCCGAGCTGTAATTAACGCAAGGGTGGGAATACCAAGGTATTTATTCACTTATCAGCATTTCAGTATTTTGAAAATTGTTCATTTCTCTTCTTTCACATAAGATTCGGTGAAATCCTGAATTTTTCTTCCATTTAATGTGTCTTGTTTCGTTCAAAACCTTCCCGAGAGAACATAAAAAATAAGTTATAAAGTCAATGTAGAGTTAACTTTCATTAAAATTAAGATTTTCAGAATGTGCGTTCATTTTTTTGCGCAGTGTAGTTGAAATTTCTCCAAAAGCCTGGGGGTTCAACATAAATCAATTAATTTCTAATGCGCCTTATTATGCCGTTTTCATCACTAATATAGGTATTACTTGACTATTAAATGAAGGATGATGAAAAATAATATACTTAAAATTATCAGCCACAAATTTAATTTTATGATGAAACCCATAATTTTCAAGAGTTAAATAAAATATAAAATACATATGTTTGAGAAAAAATAATAAGTCTGCAGTCTTTAATAAAATTTCAAAAAAATCGAAGCTTGGGAATGTGGAATATTTCTCATACATCTGATGTGGAAGCCAAAGAAAACCACACTATTGTTTATTGACGCAAGAAGTACCTTATAAAAAAATTTCCTTCAGATCACAGGAAAAGGTGAGGAAAATACGGAAAAATTAAATCATCCTGGGGAATTCCGTTGTCATTCTTAAATACGAGTGGAACAATCAAAATTCCTTCACGAACATCGAGGGTGATCATCAATCAAACATGTTGGAATGCACCCCTCGTTCATTCACAAAATACTCCCTCCAATCGCTGGAGTTCACCACATTGCCTCAACGCACTCAAATTGCTACTCACCCGGATATAAGTCCATATCAGCGGAAGCACAGTAGCTACATGTTAACACGATGACAAAACACCAAAACGGGTATATCATATTGCCGAGATTCAGAAGTTCGCGTCCATATGTTCCAGAGCGGGCGCCATTTTCGGGGTAGATCAATAATAGCATAGTGGGTTTTCCATTGGGCTAGGGGCGCTTTCGTCAGTTTCCCGGTCGGGGAAGCTGCTCTGCCAGACTAGACGTGAAGGTAACCGATTTCATTGACTACACTAACTTTGCGATAGCTCGCTTTTCCAGGGCATGCGCCGGCCTTTTTCCTATCGGCGTTAGTCTTATCGGAAACTCGTTATTTTGTGTAACGAATGTGGAATACGCGGCTTTATTGGTCGTTATTCAAGCCATCTCGAGCGTTTCCAGAGATAAATCACTAAAATTGAGGAGGAATTAATTTCAACACCATCTGGGGATAATGCAGTCATCCCTTAGAGCAAGCATGTCAAAGTCGCATGCGGCCCGCATCGTAAATTATTGCGGCCCACTAAAAATATTGAATTTTGTCTGTTCAGGAATCATATACATATTTGTTTTACGGTATCCACCCAACTTGTAAAACTTGTAAAAAAAAAGATTTTTTTTCACAAGAGATTTTAGATTTTTCTTGTATTTGACATTTATATGGATTTTGAAGCAATTTTATTGATGGACTGAATCTCTTTTCATTCAATCTATTCATTTCTGAGAACGGAATTCGATTCCTAATTTTATTATGTGGGAAATGAAAAATCGAACAGAAATTCTTTTGAAATTGAAAATGAAATTTTTTTCTAGTTCAAATCCTTCAGAGGATGAGGAATCTTATTATAATGAAACAAGCTTTCTCAATGAAAACTGATGGAACTCCATTCAGAAATAACTATGATGAATAGTTCAGTGGGAAACACAAATAGGTAAAAAAAATATTGAAAATTTACTTGATAGGCACTTTTCTATAACTTTTCGCGCCCCCTCCCATTACGGCGCCCGGTGAGGTCTCACCTCTCGCACCGCCCTAGGACCGCCACTGTCTACTCTACTCCTCTATACGGTAACGGGTAAAGATTCCACAAGGGGACCAGGAGAGGTTCAACAGGTCCATTCCAATTGTCCACCCATGCCAGGCAGGGCCGATCCTAGCAGGTGTGCAGCGCGTGCTCCGCACGCAGGCGGCCAAATAAAAAGGGCGGCCGCAGGCCGCCACCTTTATATGTCAGTTTTTGAAAAATATGATTTTCGACAAATCTTCAACAACAAGAGAAAGTACGCTGATACTTCTTCTCGTATAAATTATGAGGAAATATTATACAGGGTGTCCGAAACAGGGCTTCAAAGTGAGCTTCAATAAAACTATGGAATCTCATTTTTTTCAAATGATAACCATATATGTAATTTTGTAATTTCGATTGATTGCTCGTCAAACACTACTCAGAGTGTTCCAAACATTTCATGTATTTAAAATCAGTACCTATCTAGTTTTGCCGTTATTGAATATTATTCGAATTTCACGACTATAAAGCCAGGTTTCTCAAGATAATTTTCAAGTAGGCTATATCAATAGTCAGAATATGTCACTTCCAAACTGAGATTTTCTTATTTAGCCATCATTCATTATCTGATGCTTTGTTCATTTGTCACATTCTAGTGTACCTTTTTTATTATTGTTTGTTTTGCTTGTTCAATAAGAATAAGTAAGAATGACAATTACTAACATAGCCTACTTTGAAATAGACGACCATACTATCTACTGAATTTGACTGAGCCAATTAACTTGGCTTAAGTCGTGAAATTCAGTGGTATGCTCGTCTATTTCAGAGTAGGCTATGTTAGGAATTGTCATTCTTACTTATTTTTATTGATCAAGCACTATGCAAAACAAGAAATAACAATTACCAAGGTACAATGGAATGATACATCAAAAGTCTATTTGCGGCGAATGTGTTATGTGACAAATAAACAAAGCAGATGATGAATTATGACTAAATGAAGAAATCCTAGTTTAAAACTGACATATTCTTACTATTGATATAGCCTTCTTGAAAATTATCTTAAAAAACCTGATGTTTAGACAAAGAAACCTGGCTTTAGTCGTGAAATTCGAATTTTATTCAATAACGGCGAAACTAGTGATTTTGAATACATGAAATGTTTCGAACACTCTAACTAGTTTTTGACGAGCCATCGATCGGAATTACAAAATAATATGGTATTTGAAAAAATAAATGAGATTTCCTAGTTTTATTGAGGCTCACTGTTTTGACACCCTGTATAATATTTCGTCATAATTTATACAAGAAGTATCAGCGTACTTTCTCTTGTTCCACTGTGGCAAAAAAAAATTCTAACAATGAGGGATTTTGGAGATATTAATTAATTATTCATTAAGAGGAGCCGTACCTTTTACTTTCAAAAAATGAAACAATTCCTTCAAGGTATATGCATAAAAATAATTGAAGGAAAAGGTTTTGCTTCGAGGAGTTTGCTTCGAAGTAAAAGGTTATACGTTCGCCGTATTTAATAAAAGAAGCATTTGCTCACAAACTAAAGGATTTGCTTCCAAAATAGGAAACTAGGTTCACAACAACTTTTCTCACTCTTTTCAGTATTCGTATTGAAAAGCCAACCCAATTTGGAGACGGATACGTAAATCGCTGTACCTTTTACCAAAGACTATAGTCTTTGCTTTTACTCCACTTATCCGAAGCATTTCCTTGCAAGGAAAAGGCGGAGACTATAGGCCGTATTTATAAAAATAAGCCGTACCTTTTACTTTGAAAAAACGAAGCAATTCCTTCAAGGTATATGCATAAAAATAATTGAAAGAAAAGGTTTCGCATCGAGGAGTTTACTTGGAAGTGAAAGGTTATACGTTCGCCGTATTTATAAAAAAAGCATTTGCTCAAAAACTAAAGGATTTGCTTCCGAAAATAGGAATCTAGGTTCACGACAACTTTTCTCACTTCTTCTGATGCATTGTACCGGGGTTTTCACCATAATTTGACCCCTCCTTCAACTTTGTTACTGAAAGAGGGACAGAAAAATGTTTTTCACGAAAGTTTCACGAAATCGAATAATGTTTTTTAAAATGATTTCGTGAAATGAAATATATACAGAGTGGGCAACATAATGGACCGTATTTATAAAAAGAAGCCTCACCTTTTACTTTCAAAAAATGAAGCAATTCCTTCAAGGTATATGCATAAAAAGAATTGAAGGAAAAGGTTTTGCTTCGAGGAGTTTGCTTCCAAGTTGAAGGTTATACGTTCGCCGTATTTATAAAAAGAAGCATTTGCTCAAAAACTGAAGGATTTGCTTCCAAAAATAGGAATCTAGGTTCACAACAACTTTTCTCACTTCTTCTGGATATTGTATCGGGTTTTTCACCATAATTTGACCCCCCCTTCAACTTTGTTACTGAAAGAGGTACAAATGGAACACCCTATATACTTTTCTATATTTGGCATATTCTTTTTTCCCTTATTTCAAATATATAACATATGTTTGGTCCTTCTCTCTTATTCTGAGTATGTACCACAGAGCAGGCACGTAGCCAGGATTTTCTTTCGGGGGGGGGGGGGGGGGGTGGCACAATACTTTCGGGGGGGGGCTACAATAAGTAAACATTGCAAATTTCGTCAAATGCAGGCATTTTTTGATATGTCGGAGGGGGCCCGTGCCCCCCCTCGCTACGTGCCTGCCACAGAGTTTTAAATTTTAAGAACCAATTTCTTCAGTTGCTATTATTCATTCTATACTACCATAGTTTATTATTTTTTTATTTTTTATTGGACACTGTTAGGTATTCCTTGCGAAAATATTGCTTTCGAGTAAATTGTTTGAATATGAAGAATTTCGGAGTGATTTTTCATATGTATTCTTTTATTCCGTGGTTTCATTTCAAAACTTTGAAACTCTGGAAATAAAAGAGACAGACCCACATACGCATATATATTCGATATCAGGAGAAAATGAACAATTAAAATATGGAAGAAAATACAGGGTGTCCCATTTGAAAAAATGTAGTTGCATTCAATATGTTGTTCACCCTGTATATATCCCAATTGACGTAATCATTTTCAAAAAATTCATTTGATTTGAGCTCAATTCGGAGACGAATATTTAAATCGGTGTACCTTTTACTTCCTTGCAAGGAAAAAGTGGAGATTATGAATACGAATTGAAGCAAAACCTTTTGCTTCTACCTTTTACTTGTGAGTAAATGCTTCATTTTTATAAATACGGACTATTGATTGCAACTTCATTTTCTCAAATGGAACACCCTGTATACTTTTCCATATTTGACATGTTCTTTTTCCCCTTATTTCGAATATATAACATATGTTTGGTCTTTCTCTCTTATTCTGAGTACCACAGAGTTTCAAATTTCAAGAACCAATTTCTTTAGTTGATATTTTTTATTCTATACTACCATAGTTTATTATTATTTTTATTTTTTATTGGAAACTGTTAGGTATTCCTTGGAAAAATATTGCTTTCAAGTAAATTGTTTGAATATAAAGAATTTCGAAATGATTTCTCTTAAGTATGTATTTTTTTATTCCGTAGTTTCATTTAAAAACTTGGAAACTCTGGAAATAAAAGAGATAGACCCACATACGCATATCTATTTGATATCAGGAGAAAATGAACAATTAAAATAAGGAAGAAAATACAGGTGTCCCATTTGAAAAAATTTGGTTGCATTCAATATGTTGTTCACCCTGTATATATACCAATTGACGTAATCATTTTATTTATTCGATTTCGTACAATTTTCGTATGAAGTATTTTCACGAATCTGTTTTTGTAACAGAGTTAGAGGGGGGGGGGGGCAATTTATAGTGAAAAACCCGGTACAACACAGCAAATCAGATCATGCAGGCCAAAATGAAGTGGATGACCAGGTTCCATTTCCCAACAGCTATGGGGGTTGTTGACTGCACGCACATTCGTATTGAAAAGCTAGCCCAATTTGGAGAGGAATACGTAAATCGGTGTACCTTTTACTTCACTCATCCAAAGCATTATTTCCTTGCAAGGAAAAGGTGGAGATTATTAAGGCCGGCCACTCACGTACAGTCTGTCAGTTAGACTGATCGCAGTTGAAATTGTCAGTCTAAACTTTACGTGAGTGGGCATTTCAGTCTCAGTTTTACGCGATTTTGCCAACTGTTCAGTCTAACTGAGAGAAATGAATTTCTTCATATTCAGTTTAACTGACAGTTAGACTGTACGTGAGTGGCCGGCCTAATACGAATTGAAGCAAAACCTTTAACTTCTACCTTTTGCTTCTACCTTTTACTTGAGAGTAAATGCTTCATTTTTATAAATACGGACTTATAAATACGAATATTACGAATTAAAGCAAAACCTTTTACTTCTACCTTTTGCTTCTACCTTCTATTTGCGAGTAAATGCTTCATTTTTATAAATACGGACTATTAACTCTAATATTGTGACACTCTTTCTGTCAACAAATTTGACAATCAGGCTATAACTCAACAATCGCTTGAAGTGCAGAATCAAACGAAGAATCCAAATATATAGGTATGTATGAATATACAGGGTGTTGCATTCGCAATAACGAAGTTCACATTCGTTTCCGGTAGAACCGGAAGTAGATTCCGCTTGAAAATATTTCACAATTCAAGTTCATGTACCTACTCTAAAACAAAAATAGAGAGTCTTGAATTCGTATCAAAATTCCTTCCTCGAATATTTCTAATGAAACACTTAAAGAAATCGCCCTGTATATATACATACATGAATGTCAAGGAAAAATACATTTTTTTGTCTTTGGGCGGCACATAAGGATTCTGCACGCGGGCGGCCAACACCCTAAGATCGGCCCTGATGCCAGGATCCAAATCTAGATCCGCCCTTACTGAGAACGAGTGCACAAACGGTACACGCACTTTCAAAAGTCTTGCATGTTTCTTGAAGTTTGCATTGACAAGATATAGTATTTTATACAACGAAATTATTACGGTGGCTATTATTCAAGAGGATGAGGTTCACTGCTTGTTGAAAACTCTTCTCACAGAATAACCAACATATTTTCAGATAATGCTTCATCCTTATCATCTGCTTAAATGAACTATGAAGTAATAATTTACTGAACTAAATACAAAATAATAGTCATTTTCGATTGCAAATCTTCAGGGAATTGGGAAATATCTCACGAGACAGTGGCGTATCCAGGATTTCAGTTTGGGGGGGGCCAGATTTCCCATATGAAGAAAATCGAATTTTAATACTATCCTAAGCCTTCAGACTTTAAGAATTTCTTTCCTGTGATTATATGGTTTGGGGGGACGGCCCCCCTGCCACCCCCCTGAATACGCCACTGTCACGAGATATCGTTAATCACTATTTTGAAGTAGTAAGTACTCTGAACTACAGATGTCATCATGATTTTTCACATTATAGAAAGCTGCATATTTGAAAATGACAATTTCGCATTTCGTTAAAATTTGGTTGAAACGAGTTTTCAACTGCGCAAGTTGTTGTGAAATTCTTTATCATATCATTTTCGATTTTCAAGTCAAATTCAATTTCGAGTTTCAAGGTCTCCAAATGATAATCACCTTTTAATCGGGTTCATTCTGTTCACAGTGAGCTTTGAGTCTCAAAAGAGTAATTCCAAGAAACATGCAAATCATCGTAGTAAAAAATCGAGATGAAGTCATCTCAAAATTAATGGATCTGATTCAACAGATCGCTGAAGAATCAATAACCAATAATGGGGTATTCACAGTTGGTTTATCAGGTAATGAAAATGACCCTCCAGTTTTTCCTCAGCTAAATTCTTCTCTCAATGAATCAAGGTGGGTCCCTGGGTAGTTTTTTAGCGACTGGATTGCCAAAACTGCAGTCCGATTTGACTAAATGGAAATTGTTTTTCTGTGATGAGAGGATAGTTCCAGAGGATAATAATGATTCCACATATGGTTTTTATAAAAATACTCTAATAGGTAGTACCAAATTGAAAGAAGAGCAGTTTATAAAAATCAAACAAGGGGTTACAGGTAAGAATCAGTATACACTAGTTATATCATTTTTAATTTGCACTGTATTCTTGCTTCACTTACACTCACAATAGCCAAAGAAGCTGCAGAGGACTACATTAAGCAAATGCAAAAGCACTTTCCTGAAGGTAACTTACCAAGATTCGATTTGCTTTTGCTTGGAATGGGACCTGATGGTCATACATGTTCTTTGTTTCCATCCCATCCGCTCCTTAAAGAAAATGAAAAGTGGATAATGCCTATCATAGACTCTCCCAAACCTCCATCAGAAAGAATTACGATGACCTTCAAAGTTATAAACAATGCCAGAAATTGCATTTTTGCAATGTGTGGTAAAGAAAAAGCACCTATGGTGAAGGTGAGTTACTAGTACCACAGCCTTCTATAGAGTTTTAGTATTTAGATCGGCTACACTAGTATATCATTCTCTTCAGAGAAAATGAATAGTAGTTCAGCTTGAAATGAGGCACAATATTGATTTCCATGGTTCATTAAATACCATATTTTTGGAGAAGATAAAATACCATGAGAGTACTACCTATATTTCATGAGAGGTTGGAGATATATTTCGAATGATATCTCTGATTTCATAAGTAAAAGATGCTTTAGAATCAACAGCTGTTATTTCACATATTACATGGATATTTTTATTACAAACTGTTGATTTGTCTCAAAGGAGAACCTGAACATTGAAATATCAATTTGTGAAAATTTGATTCGCCTTTTTCAAAAATCATTTAGGTTTCTTCTTGAATACACTTTTCCATATTTTTCAGAGAATACTGAAGGATAAAGAAAATTTACCAGCAGGACAAGTTAAACCAACAAATGGAGAAGTTTACTGGGTGTTAGATGAAGAAGCTGCCAAAGAAACACAATAGCCAATTTGAAATGTTTTATTTTTATAAATTACATAGGTTTTTTCAATAAATATTATTTATTAAAATATTAAGTACATCACATTTCCATAGTCGGAACTTTGAATATTATAGATACAACAATTTTAAATATTTATCACGTAACAAGTGCAAGAGAGTGAATGTTGTCGTTAAACATCTTTGGTAGGAAAAATTATACACCAATTTATTAGCACGTTTTTCCTCGCCAAAATTTGACTCATTACACGACAGATTCTTTTATTTTGTAATATCAACTTGAAATTAATTTCAATTATTGGAGATTATGCACACAGATTCACTACATAGTAATTCAATTCTTTCATAGTGATCAGGTGTATTGCTAGCATATCAACACTTACCCCGACATTGAAAATGGAAATTTAGAAGAAAGCTTCCAATAAAATTTGAGCAACTACTATTTTCAGAGTATTTGGATATCAGTTTTATTCCTTAAACCAAAGAAAAAATTTCCACAATGGAAGATAATGAAATATAAATGAGTACTTAAAAAAATTAAAACATAATAAACCAGATGAAATTGAATTTTTTAGATGGAATAATAAAAAGCCACGAGGTCGAATATCAAAATGAATTATAAAAATTTCAAAATGCCTTAGGGTGTACCGATTTGGAAACGAAAAATATAACGCTATCAATAGTTATTCAAACAAGGTTTCTAAATCAAGTTGATTCAAGTATTTAGTCACTGGAAAACGTCATATTCAAATCACTGGGAATATGCATAATAATAAAATAAACAGAACTGTTTCTGACTTACTGGAAACCCATCACAGAAACGGATTATTTCAAAGAATTTCCACCTAGATACTCCAAATTTTGACGAGGTTTATTAACAGCCAGTGAAGCTTATCAACATTTTGGACTTAAATCAATCTGTACAAATAAATTAAGAATTCATCAACAAGAAAAAAGATTGGAGGGGAATATTTCCAACCAACCTCTGCATCTCAGGGCCCAGCCCTCAGCGATACAATCAATCTCTTAAAGAAAAATTTGTTCCTAGACGAATAGCTTCATCATGTCATGTTCACGCCAAGTAATCTGCTTGAGTACTCATAAACTACATAGCTAATACTGACTGCCGGCATCACTTTGATAAAATTCGGAGTGATACCTCTGTACAATCCTGTCACTCCTTCTGTTTGTACTATCCTCCTGAATAAGCCTGTCATGTTCACTGCTGAACTATCCATTGAGGTATGAACCGCTGAAAAAACAGCACTTTGGCTCTTAAACAGTCCATTGAATATGCCATAAGGTTAATGATTTGGACGCTTTGATACAATAATGAGGGTGGAATGCCAGTCTAGTGAAGGGTGTTCAATAGGGACATAACAAATTTGTATCTGAATAAAACACCGAATAATTAAGATAATGGGCTTAGAATAATTTAGCTATGGAATTCAATAAATTCTTTGGAGACAATTTTGCAGCTTTCGGCAATTTCGAGTTTACCATCATCCACTATAACACATAAACACCTATGTTCTATTCAAATACAAAATTGGTATATCCTAAATTCAAGACCTGGATTAAATAATGACTGCTCTATTGGCAATGATGAAATTTGCAAGATGTTTAGTAGGGAGGAGTGAGGACATTTAGTACCTGGTTAACATATACTGCTCCACAAGAGTTAGGGATATCGAATTCAATCGTTTTTAAAAGTATGTAATCTTCGAGAAAATCGCTGTTAAATCATTTATAACTCAATAACAACTTGAATCGATGCAATAAAAATCAGTATGAGACATTTCGTCTGTCTGGTCGCCTTTTTCTGAAGTTTGGTTCTTTGCACATGCTTCATGAATGTTCTTATTTTGAAATGAAGTCAGTTTATCAACGGCTTCGATTCGAAACGAGTTTTCTGAAAATGCCAAGACGTAAATTAACAAACGCTGAGGCTAATAGGGCTGTCGGAATGCTACAGGGTGGCCCAACTCAGGTTGTTGTAGCGGAAAGGCTCCAGGTCAGCCAAAGTGTGATATCTCGACTTTGGAATAGGTTCAGGGAGACAGGTTTTGTGTTGGAAAGACCAATGCTTGGTGGGCGACGGAAAACAAGACCTGCTCAGGATCGTTTCGGCGAGAAGAAACCCTACATCTACGTGTAGAATGCTACGGAATACTCTTCAAAATGCAGATGGGGTCCAAGTTTCCACCGAAACCATCAGACGACGTTTGAGAGAGGTGAATCTACGTTCTAGACGTCCATAAAGAGGAGTTCCATTAACACGTGACCGCGTCAAAGACTGGAATGGGCAAGGCAACATATCAATTGGAACGATCAATGGCGTAGAGTCCTTTTCACTGATGAATCCAGATATGGACGATTTTTTGATTCTCGAAGAATAAGGGTATGGACAATCCCACGCATACCCCGTAATCGTCGCTATGTCCAAGGTGTCCATCCATTCTGAGGGGTATGGTATGGGATGTTTCAACGGGCGGACAGATCTACATATTTGTCCTGGGAATATGACATTATAGGGAGTATGTCATTGACAATGTTGTGCCAAATTTTCACGCAGCTATTGGTGAAACTTTTCAATTTCTAGACGATAACGCTAGACCGCACCCTGCAGCCATAGTTGAAAATGTGCGCGAGGAGCTTGGTATTCCACAGTTACCAATACCTCCGCACTCACCAGATTTGAATTGCATAGAACATGCATGGGATATGCTCCAAAGCCTCCAAAGAAGATTAGATAATCATCAACCTACCCCAGAATCCTTAAATGATCTGAGAGAGCTTCTGCCCCGTTTATGAAACCAAATTCCTCAAGATATGTTCAACAACCTCGTATGTAGTATGCAAAGAAGATGTCAAGCTGTGTTATTGATGCCCGTGGAGGCCATACATTGTATTGATAGTCTTAAAATGCTTGAATTCTCTGGGAATAAAATTTCGTTATTTTACTGGATTTTTCATAACCACTCTGTATACGCTGCAGACCTACAGGCTAAAATTAATTTGCAACTTGAAATCATATTAATATGAATTTTCATCACAAAAATCTTATTTTAACTACATTTTTTTGCAATTTAAGTCAATATCCCTAACTCATGTGGAGCAGTTTATTTTCAAGCTGAAGAATTATCAGAGAATTATCCATTCATAAAAATATTTACTTACTTGTAGCTTGCAATCTTGTCCTAATCAAAGCGAGAGGATAGGAGCACATTTGACCAAGGGTACTAGAAGCACTGCCACATGCCAGCAGCAGGTAGAAACTTGGTTGTTCTTCAGAGGAATGTGTGCTTATGTAATTTTTTTTAAGTGTTTCGTATACAGCAAGATCTATGCCAGCATAAGGAATAATGCCTAAGATATTAGGAATGTAACCTCTGTAAAAACTTTTCGGGCCTTCATTTGTATAAATCTTGAAAGCAGCATCAGCAATACTCTTGTATTGTCCAGTTTTTCTGAGAGCCAGCCTGAAAACAAACATTGAGAAATCATAGTAATTCAAGTACCTACATCCTAAAATTTAGTTAATGTATATGGATTTGTGATCAAGAAAATCAACAAACAAAACATGTGGAAAGTACCAACCTTGTCTTCAATACCTCCATTGGATAGATAGCTGTTTGACTTATACCTCCAGCAAGAGCACCAGCAATGAATCTTTCATAGATTGTGAGGTTTTCTTTGGAATCACCCTTAATGAACCTTTTCACCTGTTCATAAGAAGCGAATTTAATTGCAGTCTCAGGTGCAATTTTCAAAACGTTTATTCCGTTACCTCGCCATAAACCTTTTATGCCGCCCTCTTTCAGCATCCCTTTGAAACAATGAAATATTTTTTGTTTGGTAGGTTGTACCTAGAATAAAAATTTCCGTTAGTAATTTCAACCCATTTGAACAGTTGGAAACATACTTGGAGAAAAACTTTCAATCTGTCTAGAGGAGCTGTACATGTACGTGATACAGCGCCAGCTATGCCGCCTGCAGCAAGATGGCGCCACCACATTCCTGTTTGCATTTCACTTTGCGTGAAGTCATCGGGGACGTTCATGTCCTCCCCGATGTCGAGGTACTGCAAAAAAAATCTGGGTGTTAGTGCGACTTCAAGAAGGAGTCTGGAAATGACAAACATTTTAAATTAGCACAAAAGGGCTGATGACAAATTATGTTTGCATAAAAGGAGCACCCTAAGGGTTTAGAAATCTTTGAAAGGTTGAACTAACATGGTTGAATTTGTTCAAATGAAAAAAAGTCTAGCTCATATATTTTCTATTTAAAATTAAACGTTCATCAATTTAAAATTACAGAGGGGATGTTTTGAATTTGTTGAAAGTTCATATATCAGAAAAGAGAAAGCAAACGATATGAGGAAGGAAAATATCTAATTCGAAATGATACTTTACTTTTTTTGAAACAGCGTTGGGATTATGCTTCCTGAGGTAGTCATTATCCATTCGATTTTATCCCACCAAATTATCATTCGTTTCAGTTTCAGGAGAAATTTAGAAACTGACACTGCTGACATAACGTCCGAAACGTTCAAAAATTGAGACATTTCGTCGGTTTGATCATCTATGTTCGAGCATCGAGAGATGCCGAAAATAACTCAAAAACTTTGCCAAGACTTGAAAGTAGGGATTAGTTTGTATCAAATACTTGAAAGTATTAAGACAAAAATGAAGAGGTTTTCTGCAACGGTGGTATTGGATTAGAATTTGCACCGTTGCAGATTTAAACACACGGGTTTTTAAATCTTATTCCCAGCCAGAAAAAGTTTAAGTGGAGTATGCCCAATTATCGAATATGTATTTTCTAAACCATGCATATCAAAAATTTAAAATGAAAATAATTGTCTCCAAGCTGAGAGCTTTCTGCCACAGTATACACTTGGAAAAAATTCTATATTTTCAATAAACTACATTAATTTTCCCTCAAGAATTATAATTCTTCCATTTGGAATATTCGAGCGTTACTGCTAGAAGCATAGAATGAATGGAGGGAAGGCTCCGCTACAAAAATGAACTGCCAAAAACGTCCGCACTTGTCAGTTCGCCGCAAGGTTATGAGATGGCGCCAACGTCGTTCGTGGCTCCAGCATGGCTATAACGATACATATTCAAAATGAAATTCGTTTTGACAAATTTATTTCCGATCATAGAATTTCCATATAATTGCGCATAAATAATTGATTAGAATGCGGTGATATGTCAACAATATTGTTATGATTAATATTTGGTGTTATTTTGAAGGGTGAGACTTAAAAAAATTCTTTTATTTAAGTAACGTACAGGTCTTCTTCTAGAAGCTGAAAAAAACGGAGATGGAATTGTCGAATTTTAATGTAGTAAGAATTTGTTTCGATTTCTTCATATGGAACAACCGGACGTCATTTCAAGTCAATCAGAAGGCGTGATTATTCTTTCTTCAGAAATTTTGAATGCGTCATGATCCCACCGAGGCCTTTTTGGCTAAAATAGGTAATAATAAAATTGTTCAATATGTTTTGATACTTGTCAATAAAAATTCAAACTGTTTACCTTGTTTTTTCATTCAATAATTATATAGTAGGTACATAGCATAATAAATCACACTATATCAATTAAAAATATTATACTTAGCAACAAACGTTGAAATGAACAAAACCAACAGGTAAATTAGATAGTTGAAGCCGCAGAAATGTTTTTTTTTTATCGAAGCCGATTCAATTCGTATATTATAGTAACTTCAAACAATATTCGAATTCAATACAATTTGTTTCGACCTCCTTTAGTCCTTTCAGTCAACAACAAAAAGTTTTATTATTCAATCACTTTGGTGTTGGTCGTAAAAATGTATCAATAAAAATGACAACCACATAATATTCTTTGCAACTGTAGCGCCACAGAACAAGACATGTGACATATAGCCCTATTTGCGATCACAACGTTATCTATCGGGCGCCACACGAAACTCTAACCTCCGCCGAAATTGGAAGTTCAAAATGATCTGTCGAGCGTATGAAGCCTTCCCTCCATTTATTCTATGCTCCTAGGTTACTGGGTCGCCAAACTCCATAAACAAATGTTCTAAATTTAAAGTATTTCTGATAAATGGATTGGTAAATAATGATTGTGGAGGATGAACCTGAAAAATGTATAAAATGAGTACCTAATATATTTAGAGTGTTTCCCAGATATGGAAGAGTTGGAAAATAAATTCCACTGGCAACGAATTATTGTTCGTTTTTTAGAACGGGAAAGAAATATGAGAATAATCGAGAAGCTAGGTCACCTCGTAAATGTGCCAATTAATCTCAATCAGCTGTTGGTACGTAAATTTGCAGGTTGTTGTGGTCTCTTTTATTAACTTGTAATTTCAATCACCATTTCGTTTCATGATTCTCCTGAACAAGATTATAAATAAATCTAAGCAAAGCGGACGAGAATTTAGAAAAACCGGCACTCATATTATTCGCTCACTGACCGCGAGAGAAAGTACAAAGTAACCAAAATTAAAGGAATTTATAGAGAAAATAAAAGTTGGAAAGAATCATGCTATTTAATGAACTGCGAGAGGAAGACATTAGCTCGAATGAAATTATAATAGCTCCTCCATTATACACAGGGTGTCGAGCTCAGCTTCATAACATTTCGATGTCTTGAAGCTTGAGAATCGATTCACCTCATTGAAAGAATTAAGCAGTTTTGATAGTTAGTTATAGTGAAAAGGGTTAGAAGCAGTTCTGATACTTCTATTTGAAAAAAAATTGAATGACTTCTGGAGTTTGTTAACACAAATATAATACGTTTACGGAGTGTTTCATTGAGAAACATAAACAGGGAATGAAGTTCGTCTAGATATACCAGTTTAATTAACCTGTAGGTCTATGATTCTGACCTACAGGGTGCTCTATCTATTGCGTTCATTTCCATGCTTTGCCAAAAACACCGGTATATTCTTCTGTTATTTGTAACACATAATAATCATATGTAGCCCAAATGAGCAACTCAATAATCGCATGAAAGTTCCTGGTAAAACAGTTGAAACAAAACCTTAAATGGCTTCATAGTTCAAAGGAGCACAAAAAAATATGTCAAAAAGCGAAGACCTTCAACTATTCAAACCTTGGACTCGAAAATAAATTTTTGAGACCATTAGAAAATAAAAATTCACTTTTGATGGTATGTAAGTCGAGTTCTTTCTAGTTGAAATTTCTGAAAACAAGACATTTCAACATAAGTATTTTATTTAAAAAATCAACGAATGCTCAAAATGCAATTTATTTTTTTCTGTTCATTAATTTCCTTGCTCGTCAACATGCTGCGCAAATAATAAAAATTACTGTGTTCAATTGAGAAGTGGAACAATTTATTCAGACAATCTTAATAAAATTGAGATAAAATTCGAAGTGCACATTCTGTCAATATATTTTTTTCATATTACATATATTATATTGTAATATTAACGTATATTATTACATCGGAAAACCCTTCATAACTCTTCATAGTATAGGTACCGGTGAAAATTATAGATTACTTGCGGTTAGGTTCCTTTCCTCAATTTTGTTCATTCCGATAAATACGTTACTCGGAAATAGAACAATTCGGAATCACGAAAGTGTTCGTAAAAATAAAAAATGTTCGAAAGATTAATCAGGATTTCCGTAAGTAGGCACAATTTTCTCACAATTGTTCAGACATAAAATAAGGACGAGAAATTCCGACCTGTCAAAGCTAGAGCAACATTTTAAAACACTTTGAAATTTTGCTCATATCAAAATACGGTTAATAAATCATACGTTATCACCTGTGGAGATATCCTACTCATTCCAGCTGATCTCAATAACTTAAACACCTTGACCTCAATGCACTTCCTCTGTACATTATGTATTCAGTTTGTGGACACATTGAATTTGCACTATCACATATGAGTACATCCATTCGCGCTATTTCATCAGGGGAATTTTTCAGCAAACAACGACCTTAGAGTTACTTCCTTTCAACTTGGGGAAATACAGGACTATTCAAATGATATTATCGATCTGAATATTACTCGCTTCGTTTCATTCTCAAGTTTCAAGGAAAATGTGAACTGGCATCGATGGAATTCGGACCAATAAACAGTACCACGCCGTTGTGAAAATAAAAAATGTATCAAGATTTCACACAATGAATGAACTTGATCAGCTTATAGATTTAATAAATTAGACAAATTTAAATATTGAAAAACGGAGGAGAGTCATTGTCACTGGAATACTGACTGATATCATCGGGAAAATATTATTTAGATACCGATAGAACTTTGAATTCAAATTCAGTATGATTGTTGTTAACCAATCAATTGCGTGAACCCAAATCTATATTTGATTGGACAGTCTTTTTCATTATAGCAGTAAGAGTTTGTTATCTTGAGAAAAATAAATAATAAATATTTGAAGTTTTCCGAATAGGCAAATTCCATAGTCTAATCCTACCCAGTAGTGTCACAAACTTGAAAATAATTTCAAAAGTCATATCCTCATCAACATATTATGAAATCTAAAGTCTCAAATTCAAAATCGATCCTGTTGAAACATCAATAGACCACATAGCTATAATACAGGATTTTTCCCGACGATTTGAGTATATACAGGGTATTACATTAAACATAGTAACTGGAGAAACTTTAGCACAAAATACGAAGATTCAACCTAAAACAATGGGCTGAGCTAATTATAGAATATTTGTAATAAAACACTCTGTAGCTCGGTAAGGAGGAATATTTCTTCAAAGTGTTTCAGGTTGAATCACATAAAACACTAACGCGAAGCTTTTGAGCATATATCCATTTCATAAGTAGATTCAAGTCCAAGAATCCAACGAAATTTTTTTAACAGGTATCGAAAAATAAATTAACATCCGCTATCGAAGTAGAGTGCGTATAGTTAGAACATGTCATTCTCCATCTAAATTATTCTAAATGCAACATTTCACATCGATCGCATCTGTAGTTTTGAAGTTATCAGGAAAACAAAATTTCCAAGAGTATTATACACACGACATTAGCAAATTATAGCCGAAGTTTCAGCTTTCTATGAAACCAAGTACCGCAGCAATTAGCATGCATTTGTAGCTCTATTGTTGCCACTAAATAGTTGAAGTAGCTATGCAGCGGTGCCAAAAATACTTGAGATCGACAGAGCAGAACTTTTATTGGAGAAAACGATTTTTTTAAAATCATCCCAAGTCCCAATAATAAGACCGTGGGTGCCCTGTATATCTTACCAAAAAATAAAAGAATGAAGAAGAGTTTTTGAAAGGGATATGAAATTATTTTTTTTCAAATGACTTCAGGCATTGGGTTAATTTAGGTATGAAAATAACGCTTCCACAATTCGCAAAGTTTACGATATTCAGTATTAGGTGCCTAAAATTTTATTTCATCGAATTGTTGATCATTATTATTACAAACTGATATCACAGTTCCTATTTTTCCCAATAGTCTATACATTTTGAAGCTGCCATTATCGTTAGGCCATGAACTTCTCACCCTATACGGTATTGAATAAATACTGTCGATCAAAAAACGCGCATGAAAGTTGATACCAATGAGTCAAAACACGTGCCTCAAATAAAACTACCTCTCGATCTTAAGACCAATCACTGTGCCAATCACAATCGCTACAAGTACACATCCATCAGCTCCTTATGCGAATTACCTGAACCAGCCAAAAGCTGAAGGCCATCGTGCTGCCCTTGCAATTCCTGACGACAAAAATCACACCGGACATTTTCTCACTCTGCCACGAAACTATTCAAAAGCAGCCGCACTAAAGGGGAGAACTGGAAGAGCGTCTATCGGGAAAAACAGCACAAAAAGCGCCTTTGGACCACATGTTCACGAGGAGGAATCCCCACGTTACGGCTACGACGTCGGTTATTCACAATGGACCCCAGACGACAAAACGAAACGAAAAAAAATCGTGGAGGTTATCGATAGATAACGCTCGTTACATCAGATCGTCTGCGTGTGTCCGTGTCGTTTGTTTGAGATAACTGGTAGAAGTAATGCCAATTCTAGTTGCATAAGCTGTCTTTTAATAGATTAATAGGATTGATGAGCAGGTGAACATGGGATTTGCATGGCTTCTTCCGAGTCGAAAAACGTGAATTAACGAAAGATTTCAGTGAGAATGACAATTATTTTGTGAAATATGGTGTGATTATTCAGAGATATAAGTATAGTGGCGAGGTCAATGCACCGAGATAATCAGGTGTGAGCCAAGGCGAAAAGGTGAGAACTCCTCATCATCATATTTGAACCCAACATAAAGCATCGAGTGGAATAATATTTTCGGAAGCTTGAAACCATACAAGAATGTATTGTTTGGAATTAACGCACAGACCGTGGAAAAAATTTTGCGCACAGATGTGCTTGTCTCATGAATGCTTGAAGTCCTCCATCTTCATATCCCACTATCGAGTTTAGGAGGAGAGATTTCCGATTTAAACCCCGGTGAAGATCCTAAAACTTGATCCGCTACTGGTTGGGATAAGGTATTAAACGTCGTTGAAAAAGCGCTCGCCCGAATCAGCCAAAGCGACTATTTTCACATTGATAAGAAGAATACACAAAACCACCTCGAAACTTGAATGTCAATTATTATAATTTTGATCACAGTTCAGGTAGTAGATCTGATCAAGAAATTCACAAAAATTCATTATTTTTCCTGTGCTATTGGCAGAATTTTCATTCTGTTGATTGTTTCAAACGTATGATGTTTTCGTAATCAAACTTTCTCTTTCCTGCATCTAGATTTAGGACAATAGTTATGTCTTTGGGAGTAAATTTCAAACCACAGGCACATTTGCAGCGATCGATACGTTGAACCGAAGATGCATAGATACCTCCTAACCAAAAATCATTGTAAATTTTTTTCTTTGTGAAATAGTTTATTCAGAGTGTATTTCAAGGTGAGGCTTTTCTTTTGACATGTGATAGAACTCATCAAAATAAGTCAATTTATCGAAAATTTCTTATGTGAAATGTTCAATTTAAAAAATTCATAAAAAATTTTTGGCATCAATACCTCAATACTACTCTGGCCTCCATATCTCTACACCAGGTTTATGAACATCCGCGAAGTTGGGTGATTTCTCATCGGAAATCTTGTTCTGTACAACTTATACGCTGAACTGGCATTTTGTTTCGATTCACCATAAATTAAAAGCATATAAACAAGTGCATTATTTGAATAAACATGCGGCATTTTCGAAACATATAATACAATCTGCACCGTACCCTCGCCGTAACACAATCGAAAATATACTGATCACAATCGATATTCTGAGTCATGTATGATAATAATGCAAAAAACATTTATTTGTACTGCGAATATTTTAGTAGCATTTTTACACCCATCAACGAACATGTATTGTATACTGAAACAGTTTCACTGTAAACTGCTTGCCTACTGGTACAAGAATTAAGACCGTTGGCGTTAACGCTCTTACAATCACCGATCCGTTTTGAGAGTGCGTACGCAATACAAGTACCAACTTCTCAAATCCCTATCGGAAAACCCTGTAAATCCAAATGAACTTTGAAAGAACATGTGGTCTGTTTGTAACTTGAACTCCCGCCATATCTACATACAAGTTGTTTGAAGTACTGTCTTACCGTGAAGGAAATAGAATGGTGCATAATTTTTTTACCTCTATAATGAGACAGCATGTATGAATGAATGTGAATCTGAACTCAATGAAACATACCATACACTCAAATAGTAGTATTATAGGGAGATAGTGTTTGAGGTAAAGTTTTTGCATCAGAAGCTTTGAAATGCTGTGCTAGGAAATTAGATACAATTAATTGACAGAACGACAGATAAATGGCAATATGTACTTATACTGAGTGAACTGATTGAAAATGCAAGTCCAGGAAATTAATGTAACAGACATAAAGTATTCGCCCAATGTTATTAATTAGGAGCCAGACAGAGATAGCTAAACCAGAATTCCCAATTCAGACTAAGAGAAGGGTTGATTCTGGTGTAGCTATCTCTGTCTGGATTAACGACGTTGCGCGAATGCTCTCTGTCTGTTACATTATTTGACTCAGTGTATAAACAAACAGTGTTTGAATAGTACAGAAGTGATTATGGTTCTTCAAAATCAAAGCATGAATATCACATATTGATAAAACAAATATCTGTCCTCCATCAAACTTTTAACTTCAACTTTTTTTGGGCACGTTCATTAACCCTTAAGCCAAATAGCACATCTAACAGTCTGGAACTAACGAAGTGTGATGTTCTAAAAATATTCCACATATTTACCAAACTCCGTTTCATTTCATCATCAGCTTGCTAAGAAAAAAGTAGATTCAACAAAAAAAAACGTTGTTAATATCTACACTTCCATAAACATAGTCAATTGGTAATTCTTTATCTTCAAAGGTTGAAAAAGGTCAAATTTAGAAATTTACTAAATGGAAATTCTGAATGCATCTTAAATCCAAAGTCTAATGATCGATAATTTGAATGTAAAGTGCTTATTTCACTTCATACCATTACAAATCTCCAGATGTGATTTTTCAAAATACATATTTCAGAATTCATAGGTAAATGATTTCATTTTTTGTTCAGTAAAAAATATTAGTGATTTCAAGCAGATAGGATTCAATTGAGATTAGAGTTGAGGATATTTTTCAAGTTTCATAACCAAATGATAACCATAGATAATGAAAACAGAGATGTATAAAATCCACAGTATTGAACTTTGAGTTTAAATGTCTCCAAAGACATTTTATTTCATAAACTGTTCAACATGATATGTACTTGCATGAAGCATTAAATTTATTTTGAATTTACTCTCACAACGATGTTGTTCTCTGTAAAAAATGTTCACAATACATATCCAGTGTCTATAAAGCATAAAGTTATCAAAACAGTGAATAAGTAAGCTAGAGTGCTGCCTTTAATTACGGACTTAAGAAACTATAAGTAGCTTACCGTAGAATGACGCCAATATTTTATCAACTGATGTATGTCATGGCTTGGTGCAAGTAGTAAAAAATCTCTCCACTCATCAAAACTTATGTTCAAACTACCATCCTGGTCCATTCTGCAAGGAGAACAATATTTTCTGGACGAAAATGTATACATAGCTAGACATACAGCTTTTAGAAAGCTCAATGCTAATATATTTCAGTTTAACCACAATGAAGTATGAAAAAGTTCATACTTGTTTCGGCACATACAACATTGATTCAATCATTTCAGCTGTACCTACAGTACACTCCACTGCTCTCATTTGATGTTCTGTAACTACACTCCATTTATTTTATTCTACATCCATAATCAATGAAAAAATCAAGTGAAAAAAGATGTAATGTACACTAAGAATTTCATGCAGATACAACAAATACACCATGACAAATGAACTTCTTGTGATGAACAACAAATTTACAAGATTATGGATATGCTGGGCTCAAAGTACCCCTCCATGAGAAAATTTAAAAAATTCTGAATTGTACCTTTGTAAAAGTTTCTTGGCCTCACATTTTTCCAATGGAATTCCAAGATCCTTAAAGGCACCTGCCAGTTCTTCCAAGTCAATCTTGCCTTTAACAAAACACAAACACAAAACATAAATCTTCAGATAAATCTTCTCCTCCATTTCTGAATATAAAAAATCATGCTATATCACATTAACTTCAATAACTGAACAGCAAGGGCTGTATTTCCAAAAATCTAAATTTCTGTGAATACTTCTGAAAAAACTGTTCTCAAACAAAGCATAATAATACATTACTGAATGAAGAGCAAATGCCTACTTACCATCACGGTTCCGATCCAGATGAGAAAAATGTAGCCTCAAGTTTTTTTCATGTTCTCTCACATAAATAATGAAATCTGCCAATGATAAATGATCATCATTTGATTTGGAACTCTTCAGGAATTTCTGAAAAGTAATTTGAATTTCAGATTATCTATCATCACTTCAATTCCTGAACACTATAAGAATAGGAGCAGCACCTATTTGTCATCAATTACTCCAAAAATTTCTACATTATAAATTATTGATCTCATAAAACGAGAACTTAATAAGTTCAGTATAGTATTATCTCATCTGAAATATATCTAGTTGAACTTGGAACTTGAAGTAAACACTATAAACAGAAAAATATTTGATAAATCTATTTTACTTTGAATTCCTCACAAAGTAAGAGGATTTTTACTCTGAAATGTGATCTCATAATAGAAAATTATTTCTTCCCTTATCAAAGCTTTCATAAAAATATTGATTTCGGATAATGGATTCATGTGTAATTAAATTTTGAAATACAAATAAGGGTAATCCAGTTGTTTATACAAGTGACCTTGACGAAGTGGTGGCCGGTCCTCCAAATTCGCCGCAACGTTGCCAGATCGGGCGAATATTCCGATATTTGAAGAATAGGTGATAGAAGGATAGAAGCGCATTTTATTGACGGGACGTTAATTTCCCGCCTCCGATTCTTGGCGGTAATTTAAACTAACGGCAGAAACCGTCGACGACTCATTTCTTTATTACATACGACTTCTTGCTGAACAGTTCAGAGTTTTTGTGTTGTAGTGAATTTTCAAAATGGGTGATTCTAGTTACGGTTGAACTAAAAGTTCAACCGTAATTCAATATTGGTGGTTGATGGTTTCTAATGGCCCCAAGAATACATTGGTAGAGAAGCAGAGTTAGGTCCTACATCTCACACCGTTTCTGACTGGTATAACTTCAGTCGAGAAGTGTGTGAAACCTATTTCATCCAAAATTAAATAGCTATTGGTGCGCTTAACGAAGATGGCACGTCGAATATCGTTGAGATCGACTAATCAAAATTCTTCCATAGGAAGTACCACCGAGAAAGATGGGTAGATGGCCACTTCGAACTAAGCGACTCTGAATAAATTATGAGAAATCATAAAATTTCATTCAACATAGTGTTCAATCCAAAAACTATCCCAAAACAATTCTAATTGATTAAATTAGAAGTTCTTAATATCTTTATCACGTGACAAAAAATAAGATGAAAAACAATAAGGTGCATTTGAATTTAATATATTTCTCCCCCGCATTTTATTTCACGCCACTGAGGTGAAAAACAAATGGCTAAAAATTAGATTGTCTAAGAAATGATAAAAAATTTCAGAATTCAGACTTAAATAGATTAATTTATATAAAAGAAAATCCGACATCAGACTGAGTCAATATTTATTGACACTCATTATTTATTTTCAATTGGAGTTCGCCAATTAAGACAAATTTAATCGAAAAATGCGGAAGATATTTTCAGGGGGCGCTAGCTTCCAATGAATCGCCAAAAACAATTACTCTTACAATTCCTGAACCAAACGAAGTATAAGTTGATAATTCTTATCTTATTCCATTTCGTTGACATAATTCAATCCAAAGAAACGTATTTGCACAATCTGGCAACAAAATTCGGTTTTGACACTGCTCGCGCATGCGCAAATCGGCCTCCAAATCTCACTTGTATAAACAACTGGATTACCCAAATGGGATTATCTAATTTGAACATTTATTATTTAAAATCTTAGGTAAATAACAGTCTACTTCAAGCAGCCAAAACAGGTCATAGGACATATGGACTCAAACTAGATACGAGAACCAAAACCAAGAAAGAAATACTCTTGATAAATAAGACAAGTTGGGTGATGGTAGGTGATATAAGAATTATTGAAGAAATGATACAAGTATGAATCACATGAATAATACGATATCCTTGACATCTAATGCAATATAATTTGGTAATAGATTTGAAGAATCCAGTTACATCTGAATTAACCAGTCTAGACTAATATTTTACTTACCTCTGCATAATGTTGGTGCACCCCATGTTTCTTGAGGGCGTCTGAAAGATCGTGAATATCAATTTTGCCATTTCCATCCTTATCCAACGTTTTGAAAAGCTTTTCTAGCCTTTCTTCATCTTCTTGTGGTAACTCGTGGGGGAAAGTTGATTTGGGCAAAGTTCCACTTGAATTTTTTACATTTGGCATGGTGATTTGATTACTAGAAACACACTCCTGGCACACTGTAACAACTCTAAATAATCGAAAGGGATATTTGGGAATTTCTACGGACTTCAGGACCAAATTAACTCATATGATATACCGCATTGCGACTTTCCTTTGGGAAAGCAACAAACCTTTTTCATTTCTGGCTGTTTTTAATTGACATTTTGACAATCGACACATGTGTGCCAAAACCACAGATCTGTACCAAAACTGCCAAGCAGAAAGGCTCCGTTCGAAAAATGTCCAATTTAAGAGAAGTCCAACATTTGATATATACTTTCATCTAAGATGTTTATTCGTCGAACTTTCATCGCATTTAAGACGCTAGTTTAATGAAGTTGAAGATATTATCATTTCAATCCCTCAATTTTTCAGAACCTGGCTTTAATTTGGATTATGGCAACACTGACAAAGTGACAAATGACAATGATAATATAAACATAACCCCAATGCACCAAAGTGTTTTTGAAATTTATGTTTGGGAATAAATTATTGCCTTACATAAAAATTAAAAATGCTTGCTGTTCAAGGAATCAATCAATCTGGAATTCCAGATAAAATGTGGCAACCACCTTTTGTCGTATTTGAAACAACGTAAGTACTTTAACGATGAATAAATGTATGACTTCAATAATCGAACCTCTCTTTTCAAGTATGGGTGAAATCACTGTAGAATTATACTGGAAACATGCCCCTAAAACCTGCAGAAACTTTGCTGAACTCACCAGAAGAGGTTATTATAACAATACGATATTTCATCGAATCATCAGGGACTTCATGATTCAAGGTGGAGATCCAACAGGTACTGGTAAAGGGGGACTATCTATTTATGGTCAAACATTCAAAGATGAAATACATTCTGGATTGAAACATAGTGGGGCAGGCATACTGTCAATGGCAAATTCAGGACCTGATACAAATGGATCTCAATTTTTCATAACACTAGCTCCTACGCAGTGGCTAGATGGTAAACATGCTATTTTCGGTAGGATATCATCTGGAATGACTGTTGTTCAAAGAATTGGTTTGGTTGAGACTGATAAAAATGATAGACCTGTTGATGAAGTTAAGATTTTAAGGGGTAAAATATTGAAGTCATAATAATAGTAATAAAGATTAGTTTAATAATCAAAGTCGGACAATTTAATCAGATACAGTTATAACTGAAAATTGAAGGTTTGAACAAATTACATTGTTGTAAATATTTCTCTGAAATGAAATTCAATAAACTGATTTTTCTTATACGAAACTCCTTTATTTATATAGATGCTTTTCCATTCTTGAAAGTAAATAATACTTGAATTAACACAATGAAAATATCAATCTTAGTAAATGAATGCATAACATTTCAAAGAAACAATCTTGTATAGCGAATATCCTTTGTTCAACAAAACCTGTCCTCATCAAATTTGACCAACTTCATACAAGTAGGCTGCTAACAGTTTTGACTGAAACAAAGAGAAATATTTTTTGGTAAGTATTGTGAATATATTGTATTACGACTTACCCCTTCAATGTAATTCCTCTTATCAATTTTTTCATTCTGACTATGAGCTCCGTCATCCCCAGCTCCAACAGGTAAAAGCAACACATTCTTTCCAGTAGCTTCCTGGAATGTTAAAGTGATTGGGATAGAACCTCCTTCCCTGATAAGATCTGGTTCAACTTTATAGACATACTGGGTAGCCTTCACACCCGCTTGATAGTGGGGATGCTTAAAATCTTCACTCCATGGAGAACCACCACCATTCAATGTTATCTGAAAGAGCAATTGGAAACTAAAGGTGTAAATGAGGATTGTAAAATTAAATATCTTCTAGATATTTAATGATATGACTGATATATTTCATAATAGGGAAATTATCAAAATTGAATTAGTTTTACTTAACAGTGTCCCTGTGCTTCAAATCCAAAGAAAGATTTACCTTCATCTTATTAGGGCTGTGCCTTTGCTTCCATTTATTCTCAATGTGTTCGATAACACACTTCTCTACATTTTCAGGGGTTTGGTTGGGAACTATTCGAATAGAAAATTTTCCTGTTACTTTGGCAGGAATAACTGTTTTTTGTCCAGACTCTGAAAATGCTCCTTCGATACCATGAATAGATAGGGATGGGAACCTCCACCTGAATTTTTTTTGAATGGAAGGAGAAAAATTGGAATTAGAATCATTATTCAACTTTATTTGATTCCACTGACCTGTGCATCAATAGTTTGGATTTATCCTCATGCAGGAGAGCTTTACATCCAATGTTTTCCCTGTAAGATTTCAAGTCGAAGGCAATTTTATCATAGGCAGCAGTTTCTTCCTGTTGAATCTCAGCAACATCATTGTAAACGCCTGGGATTAAAATTTTTCCAGTCTCATCCACAAGAGTATTAAGAAGATAAACCATGTCAGTCATTGCTTCGGCACTGCGTATTGAAATGTATCATCAGTTTCAAAAACTCAATTTTTTCCAGTACTATAAACGTCTAGAGAGAATGTTAAATCAATGAAGCTAGAAATTCTATCAATCATTGTGAGCAAAGTGCTCACAGTATAAATGGTAACATAGGTATTTTAATTGAACCAAATATTCCTCATACACTCACACTGTGCCCCCAAATATTCCGCTGTGTAAATCTTTTTCTGCGCCTTCGATTTCCAGATAGAAATAGCACAGACCTCTCAAACCATAAGTGATGCAAGGCTTGTCTGTACCCAACCAATAGTTATCAGAAATGCAGACGTAATCCACATCTTTCAGAAATTTATCCTTTTCTGAGAGCAATAAGGGCTCCAAACCATCACTTCCCATTTCTTCCATTCCTTCAAAAACGAATTTTATGTTGACAGGAATCTCAACATTATTTTTTTGGAATGCTTCGATAGCATTTATCCAGCAGATTACAGGACCCTTATCATCACTCGAACCTCTACCTGAAAGGGATCAAACAGAGTTCTAGAGTGAATATTAAAGTTACCAAAATCGAACTATATCATCGATTATTAAATCTAATGCGTACCATAAAATTTTCCATCTTTTTCTACCAATGTGAAAGGATCGGTGTGCCACCCATCCTCTTTAGCCGCAGGTTGGACGTCTAAATGTCCATAAACAAGTACTGTTTTCTTTGCAGGGTCTTTACCCAAGACGCCAAGCAATACTTTAGGTAATGGTATTTCCCCAAGACCAGGAATTTGTTGCATGCCTACATCTCTGAGCTCAACTTCAACACCCAAAGCTTCGAGACGATCCTTGGTCCAGTGGACCATTCTATCAACATCCTTTCGTTTTTCAGGCCATGCTGATACAGAAGGTATGGCCACAGCTTCCCTTAGTCTTGCAACGCAAGTCAGGTAGTTGTGGCTGATAAAGCTGGAATATAATCAGCAGTTAGACTAGATTCGCCAACTTTTTTTTCATACAAAAAGGAAAATAAATTTAGTTATTTAATCATTGATTGCATATTGATTAAGACAGTGATTCAGTGGGTGAAAAAACAAGATGAAACAATATCATAAGAGAAAATGTTATTCACATGTAATAAAAAAAAAAGAAGTTGGCGACACCGTAGCTGAGTACACTCCTGTACACATGAAATATAGTCAAAGTCAGCTTGTGGTACTTCACTCTTTTGCGAATTGAACTTTGTGGATCAATTGTGCCAGAGATAGTGGAGGAATATGTACAGTGTACTGTTACCTTCAAATCATATCCCACACATGATTTTGAATCCAGTGAAGGGGCGAAGGGGGTGACCACGGCAAATTTTTTTGAAATTTTATGGTGTTAGGTACACCCATTGTCTTTGAAACAAGCGTTTATGCTCAAATGTTATTATGAAATCTTTGATGCAAACTTGATATACTCCAAGAATAGCACAACTTAAAAATATTGTCGAATATATCGGGTGTCTCACAAAAGAGGAATAGAGGGTGACTTTGATTTTTCAAAAGGGACACCCTATATTTTTTCATTTATTTTTAATGTGTTCTAACTCCTCTTTAATGGTGTGAAATTTTAGAGATATTTTTCCAGCGGTGCAGATCTTATTGAAAGAAAACTGTAAGAAGTTGAGGGTTTAGCCGTCCGCTAAAAGTCCTTATCGGCTTATACTCTTAGAAGAAGCAGCAGTTACGCAAATTCGATCATAAGTTATTCCAACTGAGATATTTGCAGAGTTATCATAGCAAAATAATTATCTTACCATCTACAGTGTGGCCATTATTAACTGTCAAATATGGAGAATTTCAAACTGATGTTACTCGATTTTTAAATGCAACAACCTGTATAGGGCAATACAGACTATTGAATTCTTTACGTTGGGTCTATTTTTACGTTTGTGCCTAGCAGGTTTTTAGGTTGAGCTTTTCTTGGAGTCTATCAAGTTGGCATCAAAAATTTTTGCCAAACTCAGACCGTTACGGTTATATCGTCCGCTGCGGCACTAGTGGGACACCCTGTATAAAAACTCCCATCGTTAAGGGAACAAATATTCATTTGAGATTTTTAAGCAAGGAGTCTACGGAGATATTCAAGAAAATATGCGAAATTGGGCATTCCCCCCCCCCCCCTTCTCTTATCACTGAAGTTAGTGAGCGTAAGATTTCAAAAATGAACTTTAAATTAGAGGTCGTTACATAGATTACAAAAAAATTATTGCTCAAATCCTAAGCATTCAAATATCTAGAACGGAAACCTCTTTTCCAAGCGGTCTTCAATTTAAGCACGTTATTGCTATAGAAACCATCCATATAGATTGAAGGTGTAGGTACTGCAAAAATTGTGAATAATACCATTAATTCATTATCTTTGAGGAATGATATTTCCCAAAGAAAAACTTTTTTCGAGTTGATTTTTTTCAATCAGCTCATCTTTCTTCAGGTATTCTGTAATGCTCAAGGCCGTCGATATGGTGGTACTGGGAGTAACTGCTCCTCCCCTTAACAACAATTAAGTTCTTAGTGCAATATACTGGATAATAGATATCTTATCTCATTCACCCCATTTTCTTATGCTTGTTTTTGTTTTATTGATTAAATCATAACCCCCAAGAAAAAAAATTATCGACGCCACTGTCATACATGAATAAAAAATGCAAGCAAGAAGCATGCGCCTCCGAGGCAAGGTTAGAAATTTTAAAATTCAATCATTAACCCAAATTAAAAAAAAATAATTTGTCACTTCCAAAAAGTATTTGAAAAAACATTCGAATCTGAATAACTTCAGCTGTTTCATTTCGTTTAATATTTAGGCAGATATAAATTTTTTATAAGTTTTAAAATTCTACTGATGACAATGATATCCCTTGTTTGCACAAATATTGAACCTTGTACTTGATAAAGTGCATCCTGAAATGAATATCTTTTGAATTTTCATTGAGAGGACGTTTGTATCTGAAAACAGGCTCTTTCCTTTTATCCGACCATCACTAATGTGATTTAATCTCCTGTGTATGCGTTATAATTACGACTATTAATTAGGTAGAAAATACCAAAACTGAAGAAAATCGGAGGATATATTGAAATTAAAGAATACCTTTGTTACAGTTGCCAATTAATTGCTATTCAGACCTCCAATGAATTTTTTAGATCTAAATCCATAAAATTTTCAATCTGCATTTGCCATAAAATTTTCCTTCAATACAGTGGGTTGCAAGTAGGGTTGCCAGATGTCCGGTTTTCGACCGGACAGTCCGGTTTTTTCATGTTTATCCGGTCGAAAAAATCTTTGTAAACCGGACAAAAGATTGAGTTGTCCGTTTTTTTCATCAAGTACATTTGAGTTGTCCGGTTTTTTCATCAAGTACATCTGGCTACCCTAGTTGCAAGAGATTCATAATAACAAAAAATATAACTTGGGTATTCTTGACATTACCGCATAATAAGCAGATCAACCCAATTCTTTGGATATAAGAGTCTTTGGTATAAGTATGGAGAAGCTACGTAAATAATTCTTCAAAACGAAAGCGGCTATCGGAAAACGATTATATTACTTGTTAACTTGTTGATATTCTTCAATTACCTACTAAAAAACTTACTCAAAAACTTTAACTAAATCTTGAGGAACTTCCATCCTAGAATGGGCACACCTAGTTTGTTGAATATTATCTGATCAAAAGAATATCAACGACTGGATGAAATGGGATAAGGTATCAAGATAATTGATAAAGGACCTTAGATAATGATTCAGAAATTTCAATTATTTTATTGCACTAACAAAATAAAGTATCCTACAAAAAGTCGTGTCATCAGCGAAGTATTTGAACTACCAGATAATACATGAATGAACTATCCTTAGTCTCTGGACAAATTCAAGCAAAGCACAGATTACAAATCATGGACAAACGTCAGAGAGGTGACAGGTTGTTGAGGTTACGAACGGTAATCACAACATAACCAAAGTCTCTGACATAACAATCTCAAAAAAAAAAATTTTTAAATTATTGAAAAGCGTTTTGAAACACTACCTAATGGGTATATGAAAATCTATAATGGGACCTAAAAATTCTTCAGCACATGCAAAGTGCTCAGTTTGTGAGTGTAGTTTTACTAGAAAAAGTAGTTTCAAGCGTCATGTTCAAAAGTTTCATCCATGTAGGTATTTAAAATTCCAAGTATGTATTCTATTCTTAATACAACGAGGAAATCTCTGAAACATTCCAATGATTTACGCATTTTTCCAGGTGATAAGGGTGAATTGTCAAAAAATAATGAAGACTATGAATGCAATAAATGTGATGAAACATATAGCAGCAAAAACAATTTAAAACAACATGAGAGATCTGTACATAATGATAAAAATTCTATATCGAATTTACCTCATCAATGTGTTTTTTGTGGTTTCAATGATAGCCAAAGGTACAATATAGTTAAACACTATGAGGAAAATCATCACATTAAAATTGAAGCAGAAGAGTTTATTTTTAAAGGAAAGGTTGAATTTGAAAACTGGAAAAAAGAAATGGAAAATTATACTAGTACATTCTTCAGAAAAACATGCACTTTTAGCGATCCCAGAAATGGATTCAATAGATTGAGATTTTTTTGTAATAGATCAGGTCATTACAAGTCAAAAGGTGAGGTTTTGAAATATTATAATCAGTTTGATGCTGGGAATTCGAGGTCTATTATCATCACCACAGTCTTGTTTGAGTAGAGTCATTATTGTTGAAAAATAAAATGCAATATTTACACAAAACTGTTGTACATTTCCTGATATTGAAAACTGCATATCGTCGCCTTCAGGAGAAAATTGCGTAACTCCATTCAATTAACGAGGAGTTACGTAGTTTTCTCCGGAACACGACGATATAAATATCTATCACCATTTCAGAGTTTAAGGGTGTTTTAGCAAATGTGAGTTTTTCACAAGTTGCTGCAACAATATTACTATCAACAATTCTTCATACAATCATATCTGTGAAAACATTTCAAAATCACTTTTTTCCTGGAACTTTAGTTATTAATAAGAACAATTTTTGTCGAATGGCCAACCCTATATATTTTTGAATATTTCAATAGAGCTTGGAATTGCCATTCTAAAAATATACCAAACCTGATATTTTATCTGAAATTGAGTTCAAAACTTCACTATCTGAATCATTACTTGGCATTTACCATTAAATTTACTTGATCATTTGGATTCTGTTTTTATCACACCATCCAAATCCTACTTGTTCAAATTGAGCACTTTCACATGTACACATTAGCTGTGATTTTCCATTACTTAGATAATAAATTATAGGTAAGGGAGTGAGGAAATTGAGAAATCAAGGAAGTTTGAAAATTGGTGGAATTTGCCCTGCAGAAATAGATGTTATGGTTTATGATGATGGCAAACATGTTGTGAAATATGTAATATCCCACTGTGGTCATAAAAATGACTTCCAAGACCAATACCTGACTAAATCTCAAAAAGAATCCTTAGCTATAAAGATTGCTGCTGGAGTACCTTATAGAGTAATTTTAGATGAAGCAAGGGACACAATGAAAACTAACTCAAAACTGGAAAAAGCTCAGTTTCTTTCAAGAAAAGATTTGTATAATATCACAAAGTCCTTTCACCTAGTAAATGAATCCAGAGTACCAGTTGATGGTCTCAGTATTGAGGAATGGGCTCAAGAAATGAGTGGTAGGGGAACTGTTATTTACTACAAACTTAAAGGTATATCATTATGAATATTTCTCAAGATTCACTACATTTGCTTTATTCGATCCTACATCTAAAGCAAAAAATTATAGTCAAAACATTTTTAACACTAAAAGATTTCATATTCTCTTCCATTTATTAAAATATGTTCAAGAATCAATTCAATACACACATGTAAGAATAAGATTTCTTTATCTGTATAATGTTTATTTATCCAATAAATTTTCTAAATTTCAAGGATCCTTCTGCAATGTACGTATAAATCTTCACAAAGATGACTTTGTAATAATAATTATGAATGAAAGTCAAAGAGAAATGCTAGAGAAGTATTCCTCCAACTGTATATGTATTGACAGAACACACTGCCTTAACAGTGATGAAATGGAATTAATTTCACTACTTGTGTCTGATGATGAAGGCAAAGGATTTCCATGTTCCTTTTTCATCTCTAATAGGATAGATACTGAAACAATTTCCCTATTTTATTCATGTATCAAAACAAAAATAGGAAAGAACATAGAAACTTCTATTTTCATATCGGATTTAGAGAACACTTTCTATTATTCTTGGTTAGATGTTATGGGTACACCAAATTTCCGGTAAATATTTAATAGAGGTTAATGAAATTTTATTATATTTTCATATTTTGTAGGTTTTTTTGTCCTTGGCATGTAGAGAATACTTGGAGAAATGACCTTCAAAAAATAAAATCAAGGAAACTTCAAGTAAGCTAGATTATTATATTTGTGTGATATAAATATATCAATTGAAAATCTTCACTTAGGCCTTAGCATATGAAGAGTTGAAGTTGCTACTAGAAGAAGAAGATAAAGAGGAGTTTGATTGTAGCTTAGCTGAATTCTCAGAGAAGTTGTTGACAAAAGAGACAGAAGAATTCTTTTTTTGTTTCCATAAGAAATTTATGAATAATTCCGAGTCATGGGCTCAATATTATAAAACACAAAATATTATATGTTTGAGTAGTGACCTGGCCACTATTCATGAAGATACATCGAAATTATTTGTGTTTGGAAAAAATAACAATCAATTGAATTTGGCTGTTACAGCACTAATGAACTATGTGACAAATAGATTAATACAAAAAAAATCTAGAAAAGATGTTGATGACAGTACATTACAAACGGAAACAGATCAAAGAAATGTTGGATTAGGTTGGTTCCTTTCTTTCTGAATTCTCAAGGGAGATTTTTTGCTACAAAAGCATTATCAATAATCACAATGATTTTAGGAACTTCCAATATGTGCAAAGAAGTTGATACAAGAAATGTTAGTAAGAATCAAGAAAAGCAACTTTCAGTCAAAAAGAAACAACTACTTAATGAAATTGCTGCTTTAATTGGTTCTTGCACCAATGAATATGAGCTTAGAGTAGTAAACCAGCTGTTGGTGCCTATAGAAATCACTTTGAAGATTATGAAAAGGTGTTCTTCAAAACAGATAATTATTACTGATTTATGTGAAGGTGAAAAGATTATCACTGAAAAATGTGTGCCAGATATATCATGTAAGATGTCAAATGAATAAAGTGTAATATTGCTATTGTGAACTCAATTTCAATTCCCACCAAATCCAAACTAAACACTTCAATGACGATTTTTCGACTAGGTTCGACTCACTGATCAGAAATCCGAGGTCGAATTCAATTCTTTCCGTCCGTTTGTGGACAGAATAGCCCTAGGAACGGATGAAATTCGTTCATTAGAAAAATTCCTCAGAAATGGCCATTCGAAAGTTTGTTTCCTTGATAACAAATCCGATCGAGATGGAGTGGAAAATGCCACACGCAAAATATTGTCTAGATCCCATAGCCAGAACCATATAAAAGGATTGACTAATTGAAAAAATTCCCAGTATATCTGAATAATATCATAACATGGACGATTTCTTTGTAGTCTTGCATGCTTATAGGATGGATAAACCAGCCCTCAAAAGCTCCCGACTTCACTTCAAAGATTTAGGTGACCCATTTTTTGAAAAGTTGCGCCCACTTGAGTTCTCTTAATAATACTGCAACACTTAAATTGACCCTTCATTCTGCCCATTATATGTAGATGAAATACTAAATAGGCCAAATTGACGTCATTGTAGCAGTTTGCAAACTCCTGTTCTGACTATAATCGAATTGTAACCACATCAAAATTGCCGTATAACACGAACATAGGCGTAGATAGATACTGAATGAATTAAGGGTAATCTGAATTTCGCAATTTATTCCATAATATGAATCTTCAGAAATATTTTCTGTTGACATGCATATTGCTATGAAAATTTCATTATCGATATGGCATTCACATTAGGTAATTGAGATGTAATGGAAAGGACAGAGCAAATTTACTATGTCCGAAAAAGACAAAACAGTCGTAATAAACATCAAACTCAAAGTATTGCGGAAAAACCTTATTTAGACTTCAACCTTTTTCTTTCTAAATAAGTTGAAAGCTTCAACAGTATTTTAGGATTTATTCAATTCAGTAGGAATTCTACTTATTCAATTCATTGTTCATTGATGATGACTGATGTCCAATGCTCAATAAATAAACGTGGCAAAGTAGAGCTAAGGTTGAAACACAGTGTCTTTGGTTGAAACATATTCGCTAAAGAGTTAAGTTAAATAAAGCGACTGATGTTGTTAATAAAAGCTTTTTCAGTAGGTATAAGTACTAAGTTGCGAGGTACTAGGTACTATGCTCAGACCAAGGAAAGAGGTACTATGCAAACAGAAAGTCTATTTGATCACGATTTCATTCTAACCCCCCTTATTCCATATTGTGTACGTACATGAACGTTTTGAAGTTCATGGCCCAAGCCCCAAAGACGGAAATAATTCCCAATCTTCGAACCATTGGTACAATATGGGTATGGCACGTTATACTTCGTGACCCGAAATATACGGCTTCACATCCAGAGAACGCTAGATGAATATAATTTCGCGAATGTGGGCCGTAATTTATCTATCAAGATATCCGTGAACGAAGGCTGGATGCTCACGCTACATTAGGTGCTGACCAGTGGCGTATCCACGGGGGGATAAGGGGGAAATATTTTTAGGTCTTAGGTCCAAAAGTGTGTAATTGATAAAAGCGAATTCTCCTATTAACGGTTAAATCCAAGAGAGTTTTAAAGTTCCTAACAGTGTAATATATTCTCTTCGGTCACTGTATACCAAATTATTAATAAAAAAATTAAAGACATCTATGAAATCTTCCGAGTGCCGCAACTATCGCAGCGATTGACGGCTCACCAAAACAAGCGATTGAGAGTCAGGCACGTAGCCAGGATTTTGTTTCGGGGGGGGCCCACAATAAGTAAACATTGCAAATTTTGTCAAATATACAGACATTTTCTGATTTTTTTGATATTTCGGGGGGGGCCCGGGCCCCCGGGCTCCCCCCCTCGCTACGTGCCTGTTGAGAGTAGGTACCTAAATGAATCTTCATCGGGACATGGCGATTTTCGGCTCAAGATCCCTTTGTCGACCGATAATACTGCGTTAAATTCGCACTTGGATCAGTAGGGTGATATTTTGTTTACTGGTATGAAGTAAATGAGTAGACATTTTTCTATTCCATTTCTTAAGGCGACCTGTAGGAATTTGTCCTGAGTTGATGGCTTTCATTCATCATAATTAGTTTAATTGTCACACAGGTGTGTTGTATTTTTTTAATAGAGGTCCAGAAAAAAATCATTATGAGTAAACAAACTTCATTGGCGGACTTCATCAAACGAAGAAAAATTGAGGAATGCTAAACAAAATCGACAAGTTCGGCTGCTGGAATCTGCTAGCCTGCTGTCTATATACACAGGGAGTTCCCAATTTCCGAAAATGAGATTATTGATGATCTAGCAAGAAGACCAAGGCGCGCCTTTCCTTTGTTTCATGATAGCAAACCAAAATTTCCGATAAAGATTTTTCTTGTTCTGCAATAAAAAAAAAATATTATTATTTGATTCATTCCCCCCCAAGACAAATGTCTGGGTACGCCACTGGTGCTGACTACGTTCCAAAGGCCCAACCGAATATTATAAACCATTTCTGAAATTCTGCATCTAACAGAGGATGGATTGATTAAAATATAATTTAAACATTATTCATTTTCATATTCGTGGTAAATTGTAAATTTAGAAAAGATCCTTGAATTATAACAAATATCGGATTTTCATTCACTACAATGTCGGCTGATATACAGTGTGTTCCACTTCAAGAGGCGACAATTTATTGTTTAATATCTCATGTCGACCGTTTTTCGAAATTTATTTTTTTGATATAGATCTTCAAGAGCTCTATATACTGGTACATATACATCGTTTCGAGAAGAACCTTTGCTTGCTACCTCCAGGTGAAATATCACAGAAAACTGCAAAACCGACGAAAAACACTAGGGATTTTTTTCAAAGTGAATAGCTACATCGACTAGGTATATGGCATCGCGAAAGACCACCTTGGGCTCCTAAGAAATAAAACTGGGAGAAATATTTACTTCCCTTCTCGAACCTTAAGGGCCCGGTATACCTTTCACAAATCACAAAGTTGACCGAAGAGACAATCAAAGTTTGACGGCGAGTTCTTCAAACATTGAAATAAGCCATCTATTAGCAGTAGCTTGAAATACCAGATGGTTGTAAAGTAGAAAATCATCTCATCACGAAACTATTTGAAACTATTTATTACCTGATCCTTCCTGGTTTGCCAACATATGCGAATTACTTTTACATTTCTCCCGAACCGTTTATTATTTTTCATGTCAATAATATCGTTTAGGTAAGAGAGGCTGAAGAATAATTACTTCTTGAGCTGAATTTATTAGGTACATTTTCACCGCAGGCGTTTTACTATCAATTTTTATGAGGTATTCCTATTGAATAAGTGGTGATTCGAACTTTTTATGACGAATTATTCTGTTGAATAATCCCTCATGTTTGAGGTAAAAATTAATTAATTAATATGCGAATTTTCTATATTACGTACTAATTGAAGAAACAAGAGACGATATATTCGCTAGGAAATATCTATTTCACAGTGATAGTGGAAATATCGGTCCCAAGACCAAAAATCACATGCAACTACTACTTTACAACGATTAGGACTTTAATTAGACTTTCTTCAGGTGTCGGTGTCGAAATAATAATATAAGTCCGAAACGTTATGAGTGATAAATTCCATGTTTTCTGTTCCCGAGACAGATAATTTTACAGGTAGTATGAGATGTATTTATAAGTACTCGTATAGCAGGAATATAGTTCATCACCGAAATTCGTTTCCGAATCATTAGCCCACTTGGTTATTTGTTTATTTATTCAAGAAGGAGAGCAATTCCTGAAAGTCCAGAACAATGTATTCCTTTGTGCGATGGAAGAACTTTCCGGAAAAACTGAAAAACATGAAAATCCCCATACTTAGTTTATCTGATACTCATCAATTCGATAATTAATTTTTGAAATGAAAAAGTAATTATTCTGAAAATTTTTTCATATGCAATTAGCTTCAAAAAAACGTTCACAAATCCACGTTGGTTAAATTTATTATTTTATTTCCAATTGTTGAATAGAATTTTTATGATTATAACTTGAATAAGTAGTGATCATTGAATATGATAATATTCGTTTCAATCGTGAAAACTAGAATTCGTATATGCAATATAATTATAATAATAATTAATTATAATAATAATTTCAACATTATACATATGGGAATATTTTATGAGTTACTGGAAATTAGTTAGTGACATATGCAAACGGTTGATTTGAATTCTAGAAAACTAATTGATTTCCATTAGGGTTTGAACCACCAAACCCCCCCCCCCTGGCTACGCCCTTGGTTTGCAACTTTGACAGTAAATAATTCTCAATAAATGTGTGCGTGTCAGAGAAACTAAAATTCAAGAATGAATAACCGAGAAAATGATAACTTCACAAATAATGTTCCAATTTGAAATTTCAATTGACGTTTTCTCCATCAAAACAAATGTAGAATACAAAGTGTGATACACTAAATATACGGGGTGCTATTTGAAATAAGAAAGTCAGAGGACACCCGATATATTATGAGTTATTGCGACTCCTGGAAGAAATCGTCAATGAGAAGAAATGTATAAAAATCCGAAATTTCAATTCGTTATATAGAAATAAAGAGATTTTTTGTGGGGTGGGCCTGATTCCTATAATAAGAGGAATAAGAAAATAATGTGGGAGCTCGTCTTGTTTCGAATTCCTATAGGTCTTCGAGATATTTATTACTACCCAGAACCCAGATGTATGTTTATGGCCAGGGTTCCCAATGGTTCTATCTATTCACTACCTGCTAGACTCGCTGGCCTGACATTACCGACATTGAAAAAGGCGCCATCTAAAGTTGAATGTTCGAACACAAAAATCAGGGTAATCGTTAGATCTCTGCAATATTTGAGTTATTGAATATGTTTTTTGTTTTTCATGAGTACAAGCTATATTTTTGAACTAATCATCATAAAAATTTTTGTACTTTATAGAAGATTTAATTGCCGAGGGCAAAGAGATGCGATTTTTTCCAAAAAATGATGAAAACACGTCGAAAAAAAATTAGTAAGTGTAGTTTTCAAAACGCTGAAGTTCAACGTGATTTTTTCAATTGAAAAACTCATTAAATCGAAAAAAAGAAAGCCAATTGCCCTCGGGACGTTCTTCAACTTCAATTTAAAAAAAAAATCAAGTCTCTACGTCCTAAATTAGGGTAGTTACTCGTGAAATAAAGAGACCACTTTTTGAATGGAGATTTACCACGATTCAAAAGGTGATACTTCCCCTTAAAGATTAATATCCTGGGAAATTAAAATGCTCTATTCCTTAAAGCTAATGCAGCGCATACCCCAAATCGATATGGGAAGTAATGGTGCCCACGGGTTGTGTTTTCACCCTGACGACCTCAACGCCAGGTCGGTAGCATCCGAGGTTGTCCACCGTTGATGAAGGAAGATGAAAGTTTACTCTACTTAGGGCCGGTTTTATGAAAGGCGAACCGACAGTTGAAACGTGCGCCAACTACCAGATAGTGAGAAATTTGGTTGTTGACGCAACGGTTGAATCCTCGGTTGGCCTTTATAATACCGGCCCTTACTCGAAAAGGGGCCTTTGGCCGCTGCCACACCTCGTTGAAACTGGAAGGTAGGTAGTCTATGGCCGAAACGCTTCTCTTCGGCGAGATTAAGAACCTCGAAGTCCTAGTTTGACTTTGATCCTAGCCACAAATTGGTTCTCACTGGTTCGTGAAATGTAATAAAGCTTTCTCAAATCAAGGTTTTACCAGATGAAGCAAGCCCGGCTTCATCGGATCTCACATTTTGAGTCAGCTGCTTGATGCACACGTCCCAATACGTTCTATTAATGCGACGTCATTTCAACTTTATTCTGGGGTTATTGATATTGATTATACTGAATACTCCTAGGTCTCCAGAGTAGACTCCTCATAAACTACAAGCTTCGAAGCTTATACGAGTTCGGAGAAGCAGTAATGTTCTGTGCAGGCCCACTAGGTACTGAGACTAGAAAATTTCTTTCCTAGCCTCGGGATTGAACTCGCGACTTTCCGCGTCAGAGTCAATCGCCATAACCCCTGGGCTATGAGCACGGGTAATGATCCAAACAAAACGTTTTTGAAATTTTGATTTAATAATATGAGAGTAACTCCGTCCGGAAACGGGAAGGAATCCGAAAAACCTCGTGAGGAACCACTGACGAAAGAGTGATACAAATAGAGTTGGTCGCAGTGTCACAGGGAGGCCAAGTGCTTACCCGGTCTCTTGTTCGTCAGCCAATCAATCAATCAACTTCGTCAAACTAATACCACAGAATACCTACCTATCTAGTTAGGTATTCTGTGCTAATACGGTATAGACCAGTCCAACAAAACAGCTGATCACGGTTTCAAGATGGCTGCTGGGAGCATCGACTTAATTATGTCATCTTCTAAACCTGCCGGTTTTCCTGAGAGATTTTACGATTATAGAATTACTAAACTCACAAAAATCAGATGTCTTTACCTGCTATGAAATGTTTGGAACATACAGCAGCATTTTTAATTTTATTTTCGGTTAGATCAGACCTTTTAATTGCTGCTAACCATTTTCCCCTTCCCAAACTGCAGAGCTCATTCAGTCGTTTTTCATGGGCGAAATTCAGCACAGCTGGAATTCTATATTCTTTTACATTGTCGCAAATTCCTCTATTTCCACAATTTATCACAATGCAAGATGATGGCATGGTTGAAATTGAAAATTCCGAAAGCAAAAGAAACTACCCTGAAACACGTACCTAACTGACGTAACCTCAGTTTGCTCCCAGCAGTCATTAAAACAGCTGATCGTGACAGATCGTTGGAAATTCAAGAAAACTGAGTAACTGACATAAGATTTATGGTCCTGGTAAGTCAAGGTCGATTGGTTGATATCATTACGTGTCTGAAGACATTTGCCTTTTTATAGCTGTTTCATGTCTACAAGCGATCAGATCTTTTTTTATAAATAAAAGCAAACTTTCTCCGCAGTCTGCTACAGTCGTGATTGCCGAAGCTAAAACGGTTCTCACACTCAACGATTTATGGTACCCACACCCCGTCACGACCCATGGTGATCTGAGGGTCTTAGACTTAGACATGGGCGCCCACAGAAATTTTTCTCAGGGGAGGCAAAATAAAAATCAGAAAGTAATATTGAGATGTCGTGCTGAAAAACGATAAGGCCATCAAAATCTCAGGGGAGGGGCATGGCACACCCTGCGGGCGCCCATGGATTATTGTATGGTTGAAAGTAGGCACAGACATATTGTACACACACCACCAGCTCTTGATCAAGTGCTCAGCAAAGCTTGCCATCCGATAGGTTTTAAGATGAGCCACACGTCTTTCAACCCAGTTCCAGAGACAACAGGTTGTCTCTGCCAGTACCCCCCCTCCGCTTCAGACAAACTGGTCCGATACGCAAATGGCAGGCTCCGCTTACAGCCCATCTGATGAGTTCTGTGGGTGAAGCTTGGACGAAACGAAAATCCCATATGGAGTGTAGCAGGATATACAGGGTGGCCAAGAGATTGACGTCAAAAAGGAAAAAACAGGTCCCTCGTGTCATGGGCTATTCGAATCACCCCATGTATGTTATGCTATTTTTCACGGTTTTCGAGTTATGAATTTTTTTATGAACTTTGAGAATTTTCGACTTGACCATCCTCGAAAAGATATTAAAAAAAGTACAAGACTTCTCTGTGAAATTCTTTTTGTAACTTAATCTCCATGAATTGTACTTTTATACATAAAATAACCAGATTCGTAACTTTGACAAAAATTATGGAAATGTTCGTCTCAATTGAAGAAGTTACGTAAATTGGATTATGATCTGAATTTTCGAATCAAAATTAAAAATGTAAAAAGGTGAATTCACGGTTTCTGAGTATGCTTGAAAACTGCGCCCAACAGTCAGCTTTTAAAATCATTGATAAAAAATGGTACTTAACACTCTACTTTTGCTAGAATTAGCCTTCAAATTCATCGAGGTGGAAAAAATCAAAGAACTAGACATTTACTACAAAATTATTTTTTGCCATTTTAAGATTTTTCTGACCAAGTTATGATAAAAAATGCTGAAAATTAATGAAAACTAGCTTCAGATGTTGGTCAAGAAGAGTTCTAGATAAAAAAAAGGATTAGGTATGGCGATAAATCACACATAATAATGTGAATAAAAAGAAATTTATTTATAAAATTTACAGTAGGTTTTGAAAGTGGCCACCTCTAGCCTCAATACAAATTCTACACCTTCTTAAAAAATTTATTTATTTAGCGTATGGATGCTTTACAATACGATATGAAGAAATTATAAGTAAAGGTAAAAGTAAAAGTACATAGACATGTCACAATACAGGGTCTTTCACGAGGAACCTCACCCATATTTATACGGGAAACTACTGAACGTATTTTCATGAAATTCAGCACTTATAAGTATTTACGATGCTGATGAAATCTAAAATATTTTCAAGGCATGAGCACCTCCGGTTTTTACGGAAATGACGTCAACTTCCGTTTTTCAAATTAGAACACCATTTTTTTATTGCAGAAATAGATTCCTTAGAAAATTTCAAGTTATTTTGATGTAACATGTTTCAGTCTTGGTTGGAAAATTCTCTCTGAGCGGGAAAATTCGAGAAAAAAAATCGAAAATAGAGCTCCGTTGAAACAAGAATAACTTCGAGGTTTTTGGATGGAAAATTTTCATTTTTGGGGGTTTTCAAGATGCAAGATTGATGTATCCACTTTGAAAATCGAAATCGCGATTCATGATACAGGGGGTGAAAAAATCGCTTTCAAAGTTAGGGATGACAAAATCGTGAAAAATCAATTATTTCAAATTAGAACCCCATTTTTTTATGGCAGATATTGAATCTACGTTAAAAAATAATGTGAGTGTATGCATCACACTCTCGCCCTAAAATGGATATTTTCTGAGTTAATATCCACTTTAGGGCAAGGGTGTGATGCATACACTCACATTATTTTTTCACGTTCGGCTTCTCTTAACTTCAGTCGCAGCTCGTCTTCACTCGAACATTCTCGGGCGTAAACACTTTCTTTGAAATAACCTCAAACGAAAAAATCCATGGGATTAGGGTCAGGTGAACGTGGGGGCCACTTGATTGGTCCGCTGCGTCCGATCCATCTGTTCAGGTATCGTTCATTCAAGTGATTACTAAGAAGGTGTAGAATGTGTATTGAGGCTAGAGGTGGCCACTTTGAAAACCTACTCTAAATTTTATAAATAAATTTCTTTTTATTTACTTTATGATGTGTGATTTATTGCCATATTCCTCTTTCTTTTTTATTTAGAACTCTTCTTGACCAACGTCTGAAGCTAGTTTACATTAATTTTCAGCATTTTCTATCTATCATAACTTGATTTCTAGTTCTTTGATTTTTTCCACCTCGATGACTTTGAAGCTAATTCTAGCAAAAGTAGAGTGTTAAGTACCATTTTTTTCATCGATGATTCTAAAAGCTGACTGTTGAGCGCAGTTTTTAAGCATACTAAGAAACCGTGAATTCGCCTTTCCACATTTTCAATTTTGATTCGAAAATTCAGATCATAATCCAATTCACGTAACTTTTTCACTTGAGACCAACATTTCCATAATTTTCATCAAAGTCACGAATCTGGTTATTTTATGTATAAAAGTACAATTCACGGAGATTAAGTAACAACAAAATTTCACAGAGAAGTCTTGTACTTTTTTTTTAATATCTTTTTAAAGATGGTCAAATCGAAAATTCTCAAAGTTCATAAAAAAATTCATAACTCGAAAACCGTGAAAAATCGCATAACATATAAGGTTAGGTTAGGTTAGCACGGTGGTTCGGGATGGAACCCACATAGGCCAGGGGCCCGTTGTGATGCCTTATTAGGGTGGTTACCACCCCCACCACTACCGTGAGAACCAGTAGCTGCTGTTAATGAACAGCATAAGGCTTTTGACACCAACCGACTGAAGATCGGATAGGTTGTCAAAATAGGCCTGTCCCAGAGCCGAGAATCTTTTCCTGGATAGGGCAGGACAGTGGCAGAGTAAGTGGACCATCGTCTCTTCCTCCTCCTCGTTTCGACAGCTTCTACAGAAGTCGTTGCGTTGAAGGATTCCCATACGTGCAGCATGGCATCCTCCAAGCCAGTGTCCGGTGATGGCCGCAATCGCGTTTCCAATGGAGTTCCTGGAAAGAGATAAAATATCTTTGGTGCGTCGCAGGTTAAGCTCCGGCCATACCTGTCTTGACGAAGTGCAAGAAAGCTCCTCCCGCCACCTGAGGTTGGTTAGGCGGAGTACTTCCTTCCGGAGGAGCAACCTCTGTTCAGCGATAGGTGCCCCTGGTCTAGTATTAGCGGATATAGCTGTGAGCGTTGTACCAGCTCTAGCTAGCTCATCCGCCCTACAATTTCCTGCTATGTCCCTGTGGCCGGGTACCCAGACAACATTGACTCTTACTTTAGTCGCCAGCTCATCTAAGGCTCTACGGCATTGTATAGCCGCCTTTGAGGTCAGGTAGACTGAGTTTAGAGATTTGATGGCAGCTTGGCTGTCACTTAGAATAGATATTTCATTGGACTCAAGTCCTGTTTGAAGTACCCATTTGGCTGTTTCATTTATAGCTACCATTTCTGCCTGGAAAACACTACAGTAGTCCGGCAAACGAAATGATAAGTTGAGGGATGGGGACTCTGAGAAGACTCCACTTCCTACTCTTCCCTCTAGTTTTGAGCCATCTGTATAAAAGAGCGTCCCATTTGGCTTAACTAGGTTCGCTGTCCACTTTTCTCTGGACGGGATGTCCACTGAGAACTTGCGGTCGAACATCGGGGTGGGTTTAGTGTAGTCTGTGTTATTTAAGGTGAGGTTGAATTCCTTCAGAATTTTGGAGTGGCCGTAGTTTACCTTAGGCCATGGCGAGACTGCATTGAGTCTGACAGCGGCGCTAGCCGCGCACTCCTTCCCATATAGGTCTAATGGAGTCAGATGTAGGATCATTTCCAGGGCTTTAGTCGGGGTTGTCCTAAGACACCCCGTCATGAGAACGGCAGCTAGTCGCTGTACCTTTCCCACCCTTTTCCGGTTGACCTCCTTACACAGGGCTGGCCACCATACTAATGATCCATACATAAGTGTGGGTCTTACGACCGCCGTGTATAACCAATGGACAATGCTGGGTCTCAACCCCCATTGTTTGCCAATGGTTCTTCTGCAGGTGTATAGCGCAACTGTCGCCTTTTTCACCCTTTCTTCTATATTTTCTCTCCATAACAGCTTTCGGTCAAGGACAATTCCTAAGTACCTAGCTCGTTCGGAGAGTTTTATTTCTTGGCCCCCTATATTGGGAAGGCGAAAGGAGGGTATTTTGTGCTTCCTCGTGAAGAGAACTAGTTCCGTTTTGCCCGGGTTTATCCCTAGGCCGCATTTGTTGCACCAGTGTACGAGTTCATTTAGTGCCCCCTGTATGACATCCGACAGAGTCTCTGGAAATTTCCCTGAAACTATAATCGCAATGTCATCGGCGTAGGCCACAATTTTAATTCCTAGCCTTTCCATTCTCTGGAGAAAGCCGTTGAGGGTAAGGATCCACAGTAGGGGTGAGAGCACTCCCCCCTGCGGAGTCCCCCTATTGACCACTCTTTGTATCTGACAGCCAGAGATCTCTGCGTGAATCTCTCTGCTGCAGAGCATGTGGTTAACAAATTCGACGATTGACTTGTCGATTCTCAGATTTTTCATTTCCCCTGTAACAGCACTGGGGATTATATTGTTGAACGCCCCCTCAATGTCTGAGAAGGCTATCAGTGAGTATTCGTTGCAGTTTAAAGACTTTTCAACTTCTAGTACTAGCGCGTGGAGGGCTGTTTCTACTGACCTCCCCTTGCAGTAGGCATGCTGGGATTGGGAAAGAATTCCCTCCCCTAACAGTGAATCTCTTATATATGAATCTACTAATCTTTCTAGCGTTTTTAGTAGAAATGATGATAAGCTAATAGGCCTATAATCCTTGGGGGTGTTGTGCGATTGTTTACCCCCTTTAGGTATAAAAACAACTCTCACCTCCTTCCATTTCTTAGGTACATAAGTTAGGCTTAGGCAGGCCTTGTATATGACCTCTAACCATGGAATCGCCAGGTTGGAGACTACCTGCATTTCCGCTGGTATAATATCATCCTTACCAGGTGATTTGTAGGGTTGAAACTGTGCGATAGCCCATTCAATCCTGCTCGAGGTGACGATTGATGGGTTAATAATTTTTTCGATGCTAGGAGCTGCTGGTTCGCATTGCCCACCTAGCTGTTGGCCAGGAAAGTGTGTGTCTACCAGTAGCTCGACGGTTTCTACGTCCGTGGTCGTCCATGTGCCATCAGGTTTACTGAGATAGCTTGGCGCCACTGGGTTGGACGAGATTATTTTTCGCAGCCTGTTGCCTTCTGTAGCGCAGTCGATGCTAGAACAGAATTCAGACCATGATTTGAATTTTGCGAGTCGAACACTCTTTTTGAAGCTATTCAGACCGGCTTTATAAGCACTCCATTCATTGGTTTTCTTAGCTTGGTTGAACAGCTTCCTACATTGTTTCCTGAGGTCACTGATTTCAGAAGACCACCAGGCCGGTTTGGGTTTTCCCCTGACCGTTTTCATCGGGCATGCAACATTCATCGCATCGTTGAAAGTTTCTGTGAGGCTGTCTACCAGCTGATCCAGATCGGCCCTAGAAGTGGGAATGTCTGGTATCTCTGCCGGTAGGGCCTGGGAGAAGCGTTCTTTGTACATACCCCAGTCCGCATTACGCTTATTACGGAACTGTTTGGCTGTTGGCCCATGTACGTCCATGTCAAATTCCAAGTATCGGTGGTCTGACATGGAGTGGTCTCGGGATACTCTCCAGGACCGTATCAGGTTAGCGGCATGTTCGTTGGTCAATGTTATGTCCAGAACTTCCTGCCTTACGGCTGTAATAAAGGTGGGTTCACCGCCTCTGTTACATATTTGAAGGTTGTTATCTAGAATGTATTCTAAAAGCAACTCACCTCTTTCGTTTGTGTCGGTGCTGCCCCATATAGTATGGTGTGCATTCGCATCAGCGCCGATAACGACCGGTGTCCGCGTCCTTGCTGCCTCCAATAGGGCTGCTTGTAGCGGTCTCGGCGGGGGAGGTCCTGCATCATGCGCCATGTATGATGACATGAACCATATACTAACCGGACCTAGTTGCACCACAATGCACACGTTGTCCCTGTCACAAAAATTTGGTAAGGTAAAAGAGCTGTATTTCCTGTTAACAAGAATACATGCTCTAGGCGGCTCTTTACCCTGTATATATATGACATTGTAGTCTTTCAGTTGCAGTCCGCAAACCCGATGTTTATGCACCCAGGGTTCTTGGACTAAAACGATCTCCTCGCCGGTTTTAGCTAAGCGGAGGAGAAGTGCAGCTGATGCTGCTTTACTGTGGTGGAGATTTATCTGCAGGAACTTCATCCGCAGTTTCCCCGCCGGATGAGTCTAGCAGCTCATCTTCATCCACATTGTTGAGGCGACTCAGCATTGCCGCAGCTTCTGAGACGCCGCTTTTGCCGCCATCGGATGCGCCATCGTCAGATGTCGTCGCCACCTTCTCCTCTTGGGGTGTGGTGGTTTTGGCGTCTGCGTTGTAGATGAGGAGTTTCACCGACCCGAGCCCATAGTAGACCACCCCCTTGTTCTCCAAGATGGGGGCCACCGACTCGTTGTTCAAGATGACAACAGCCTCTCGCCTTCCTTCTTTTTCTTCGCCTACCTTTGCCACCCTCCAATCGTGGGTTGGGAGGCTAGGGTTGCTGAGCTGCAGGAATTCAATTATTTCTGCAGGATCTGATGGCTCTGCCGGAATCCAGGTCCTTGACCTTGGTCTGCGCGGGATGTTCTCCCTTGTCACAGCCTCTAGTCTTGAGCCTGGCCAGACTTCGCCAATTTTTGAGATCGCTTTCTCGTATAGATCTGCTGATCTCTGATCAGCGCACGATACCAGCTTGACTCGGCCCTGGAACCAGCCTGCGTCCGTGCACTGAGGGGGAGCTCCCGGATTTTCTCTGAGGAGCTCCTTGAATTGCTTTAAAAGCGCCATCTCGACCATCATCCATTTTGACGGAGTGATGTTGCCGTCCTGGTGGCTTTTATCGATAACCGCCCTGACGAGTTCGTTTTTCACGACCGCACTGTAGGGGCGCTTGGGCGAGGGCCCCGTTTTGGGCTTCTTCGCTTGTTGATCGCTCTGCTCTCCCGATCGCTGTCGCTTAGCTGCTGGTTTAGCTGCAGTTTCAGCTTCAGTTTTTTGGGGTCGCGCGGCGGCTTTTGCAGCAACTTCTCGAGCCCAATCTCTCGAGGCCAGTTGCTTTTCCGACATCTCCTTTTCGGGTATGTCTTTCAGCTTCTCTAGCAGACGATAGGCCGCTCTTCGGTCCCTGTACGCCTGCAAGGAAGGGTTCACCTGCTTGGGCTTACCGTTTCCACTCGACCCTGCGGTCGGGGTGGGCGGGTTCTCCGAGCTGGTGTTTTGGGTGGCCGAAGCCGAGGGACGCCTCCCTTCGCGGGTGGGCGGTATAGTTGGGGCCGAAGCCCCGGATTGCCTCCCTTCGCGGGTGGGCGGTATAGTTGGGGCCGAAGCCCCGGATTGCCTCCCTTCGCGGGTGGGCAGTGTAGTTGGGGCCGAAGCCCCGGATTGCTTCCCTTGACGGGTGAGCGGTTTGTTTTTTTTGTTTTCTTGGTCCATAGTGTTCCCACGAGTAGCAAGGGAAAGGTAGTCCGCTGCGGCAGAGCCCGGCATACCGCAGTAAGGGGTCTCATACTATGGGGTGTCCCCTGGTGCCCCAAAGGAATCGTTTGCGACACACATATTTTGCAACCCAGTGCCATTCAGCCCTCGGCACGATCTCTTCCACCTTGGCTTGGGTTGGGTCTTTTAGTCGCCTTTTACGACAGGCAGACCATACCTGGGATCTATTCTATTTTCCCCCGTATCCCCAGGGGGGATAACATATAAACATGGGGGTGATTCGAATAGCACATGACACGAGGGACCTGTTTTTTCCTTTTTGACGTCAATCTCTTGGCCACCCTGTATTGTGAGTTATTATGAATTTTATTGGTGGCAGTGGCGGAGATTTGAATGTCGACCAAAAAAAACTATATGTACTCAATCTTTTCCATTGGGAAAAGCGCCAGTGCAGACCTCCTACCAAAAAACTTCGCATTTCTCAGCATCAATATGCCATTTTTCGTATATTAATCAAAACCCCTCCAAACGCCTATCCCAAACGCCGTTAATTTATTACTGCGGGTGTAGTATGATAAACTCCCGTTGCCTCCTACGAATTGGGGCAGATTCATTCAGTGGCGCTCGTACACGGGCCTGGGCGTCCTGATTCCAGCAAACTTCGCACATGACCTTGGTCCGGCAGCTCAGCCGGTGTGAGCCGTGCCGCCCGCTATCCGGCCATATCTCTCTCTCTCTCTTTCTCCGTTTTGGTGCATTCAGTTGCCATTGACCCGATTCGGAATTTGGGGCAGATCGGCCAGGTTGCAGGGTAGGAGTTTGGCAGAGGGGGGGGGGACGATGCAGATTTTTGGAATTTGGAAGGTTATCCCATCCCTTCGATATCAGCAAGTTTGCTGCAACAAACAGTGGTATATTATCTGCGGACGCTACTGATAAATAGTTGTTTTTTTTCTTTCGGCTACTTCGATATCCTTCTCGGATAATCTACACTGCGCAAAAAAATTAACGCACTTTATGGAAATCTCCTTAGACAAAGGAAATCTCAAATTTATTCTACAAATGAAGGTGTTCTCAATGATAATTATTTTTATCAGAATTATGCATGCATATTATGTTATCCACTTTCAACGTTTTTCTTCAATACAGATATTTTCTCCAAGCAGGAATAAAAAAAGATGATATTATCAGATTTTGAATGTATTGGCTCCATTCTAAAATCAGTTGTTCTCGATCAATTCTAGTGATCAATAGTTTTTCTTTCGTTTGATTTCCTACACTCGATCGCGAAACACGCTATTTGACCCAAGAGGAATGTGCCCAAGCGGTAGTTTTGCGAGAAGAAGGGTGGACATACACAAGAATTGTAGAAAGGTTTGGAGTTTCCCATACAAGTGTGTCCAGAATGTTGCAGCGATTCAGGGAGACAGGTATGAATGTCCGAAGACCAGGACAGGGTAGACCACGGGTAACAACTGCCACTCAAGAACGTTACTTGAGAGTTTCTTCGTTGAGACAACGGTGTGCAACCGCTCGCTTCCTTCAAAATCAGCTTGAGCAAACTCATTTAAGGCCTCGTGTCGCGGCAAGAGGCCCAGCTCTAACCCCAGCCCATCGAAGGGCGCGTTTGGATTTTGCGAGAGAGCAAATTTCATTTTTATGAACGATAATGCCAGACCCCATCGTTCGCGCATCGTTCAGGAGTAGGTACCTTGAAGAGGTTGAAGTCTCTCGAATGGAATGGCCAGCAAGAGGTCCAGATCTCAACCCGATTGAGCAGGTTTGGGACAACCTCAATAGAAGGCTGAGAAGTTCAGAAAATCATCCAGCTACTCTTAATAATGACTTAGGAATCCAACTCGGAGAAATCTGGGAAGGATTAGATCAGAACCTTTCAAGATCACTCATTTTGAGTATGAACCGTCGTTGCCGAGCTGTAATTAACGCAAGGGGTGAAAATACCAAGTATTAAATCACTTATCAGCATTTCAGTATTTTGAAAATTGTTCATTTCTCTTCTTTCACACATTTCACACATTTCGGTGAAATCCTGAATTTTTCTTCCATTGTATGTGTCTTGTTTCGTTCAAAACCTTCCCGAGAGAACATAAAAAATAAGTTATGTAGAGTTAACTTTCATTAAAATTGAGATTTTCAGAATGTGCGTTAATTTGTTCGCGCAGTGTAGATTGCATGATCGTTTATCGATCGTTATCGAATGAAAAAAATACTGGCGCCTTCGCCTTTTTGTAATCGCAACTGAACACAATAGTATATTCTAAAACTAGTTGCAGAATAGGCTTCTATTCCAATACGAATGTGAAATTCGAAAACGAACGACTAAGGAGCGAGTTTTCGTACGCATGAGTGTTGGAATTGTATTCTGCAACGAGTATAAGACGATATTTTCTCTATTTCAGTCAAATTTCGTGAAATACTGTTGAAATTCAATGAAAAATTCATCCTAGTGACTTTTACAATATTGTAGATATCTTGGCAGTTGGTGTACTGACGAGAATTTACATTTCAAAATTGACTTGTGTTGAAATTCGATAGGATCGGAAGTCATTGTTGACAACCACGAAACGAATAATATAACTGAAAACAATGCTGTAATGAGTTCATTACAGCATTGTTTTCAGTAATGTAATGAACTCGATACTGAAATAGAGAAAATAATGACTGCTGTAGAGATGATTGTATAAGCTTTTGAAAGAATTCTTAATTGACCACCAATGTCATACGAATATAATGATTTTAGTAGTAGATAAGTGAAAATATAAACAAAATGTCCACGCATGGTCTACGAGTGGATCAATAATTTTCAAATTCAAGTTTTAACAAAAAGTGGAAATAGTTAAATCGAGCTCAAAAACGGCTTTATTGAAGGGGAAAAAGATTCAATAAGTAAATACTATTATAACCCACGCATCCGCCATTTAGCAATCACCATTTATGATATAAAGTTCCTATGGATGGACTATAGGTCCATAGCACTGTTTCTGAGATACGGGGTGTTGAAATTAAAAAAAAAAATTGGTTGTATGAAATTATTTTCTACACCGTACACGATTTTTTTTTGCGTTTTGGTAGGTCATGAGTACGCATTGAGACACATTTTTTCTATACAAAATGATGTTCAATTTTTACCAGTGGCGTCCGTACAGACTTCTGTCCGAATAAATTCGGTGAAAAAATTGGTACGCCAATGATTTTTCTCGAATTTCGAATTATTTTCGTAATTAACACATAATTTACAAAAAGAATGGTTTCCAGAGTTTTTTACCTGCGACGAATACTTTCTAAGAAAAAAAAATAGAATGCAATTTCATCATGTGTTTAAATGCGTACTCATTTTCATAATAAGTTTCCGTGAATTCGGGATCTTAATCTTCAGATGATTTTATGATAAAAAGTTCCCATGGACTATGGCTCTCTGACGCATTGTTTCTGAGATACGGGGTGTTGAAAATAAAAAAAAATGTTTTTTGAAATTATTTTCGGCACCGTACACGATTCTGGTAGGATATGAGTAGATACGCAATAAAACACATTTTTTGAATTTCGTGGAAAAAGGTACGCCATTGCTTTTGATAAATATACGTTTTACTATTCACCTATGAAAACAGAACTGCCTACCAAAACACGAAAAAAAATCGTGTACGGTGTAGAAAATAATTTCATAAAACCAATTTTTTTTTTAATTTCAACACCCCGTATCTCAGAAACAGTGCGTCAGGGACCTATAGTCCATAGGAACTTTATATCATAAAATCATCTGAGGATTAAGTTTCCGAATTTACGGTCCCTCATTCTGAAACACCCTGTACCTACTGAATTGAGAGAATAATTCGAAGAAAAGTAGGCTGATGACTGCTGAAAGCAGTTTCGCGCAAAAACTGCAAGCACTCTTTTCTGGTAGGAAGTTCAATCGATTAAACGATTCATCCCAAGCAACTTTTTGAATTAACCTTTGATTTTAATGAACTGCTTTCATGTAGATTGTAGATTTAAGGAGGGTTTCATTCCAATTCGATCTTGAAGTCTATTGTGTTCCCCATCAGAGATTCAGAGCTATTCTCGCCAGTACGTAGTCTACAGCTCGCTCCAGTTCTGAAGTTCTATAGTGTACACCAGTATACAAGTTTCTTGACCAAAGCATTCTTTGCGTTAGCTAGCAATGGCAAGGCATTCCGTCATCAAGTGTTTCGGGTTTTCCTTCTCCTCCTCACAGAATATGCACTTGTCTTTTTCTGCTAAACCTATTCTCTTTTAGTGCTTCCTAAGCCTGCAATTCCCTGTGAGAAATCCAGTGGGAGGTATAGCATATTCTTGCTAAGATCCAGATACTTTTTAGATCTCGCAGTCTTGAAGATTCGAAGAAACTTCTTGGAATGATCCAACCCAGGAAGATTCCACCAGAGTGTTTCTCATTCGGTTTTTTCTTCTCCTGAAACTGTTTCTCATAGGTAAAATTGTCTTCACCACAGAACGATTCTGCGACACTGATTCTTTTCGAAGATTATGAGATCCAATTCCCAATCATTTTTACTTATCATTGTAGTGAAGGTTTTCTCGATGCTTATTTTTTTTATCATCTCGAAGAAAAGGTTCAAGGATGAGGTGTATTTGGTCAGGGATGTCCAGGTTCTCTAATTTCTAATTATCTCATCACCAGTACCTTCCTTAAATAGTCTAAGAATGCCCTCATGGGCTAAACTATTTATCACAAGACGATCTGTAATTATCTTCAATGCCCAATTTGCTACATTTCCACCGCTCCAGTGATACAGCATGAATCCGAAAAACCTTATGAACAGGCTACTGAACCTGATAAAGGACACAAACCTATTCTCGTGACCGTGAGGAACCACTGACGAAAGAGTGATACAATAGACCCAAGTTGGTCGCTGTGTCATGGGGAGGCCAAGTGCTAACCCGGTCTCTTGTTCGTCAGTCAATCAATCAATTGAATCAATCCAGAGATACAAACACAGGCTCACCTTTGTTTCCTATTGAGGGCTCTCCTCTCACTATTCTGGCTTGCCTTAGCATACCAGACTATTGTCCATCAGTTATGATCGCTCTCACATCAATCATGATATTCATCTATCGCAGTATTTTTGGGTTACATCCCTAAGTCTACCAGAACTGCTCAATTGAAATATAATATATACTCCATTCACAATTATTATAAAATCACAACTCTGGCCTTGGAAATTTGACACATTCCACTCTGTATCGAAGTTATGACGTTTTTCAAAATATTTTTATGTTCCAAGTCAACACTATGTTGCCCTTTCTACATTCTTAGCGTATTTCTCAGAATGTGAATGAATTGGAAAAGATGTGATGGACGAGAATAATTAACGTTTATATGAATTGATAGAAAGGATTCCTTTTCTAGTTATTTGCATGAAAAGTACAAGAGATCACTGTTGAAATATATTATTTTTCGCCATGGAAAAAAATTGCATTGCTTTCACATAATTTTCATATGCATGCTTGTGAAGATTTAATGTTTATTATCCTCTTGAACTGAAAGTTCAAGACTTGACGACATTTTATTTATTTGATCTTATGAACAAGGAGTAAAATATTCTGATTGTATAGTAATTTATTGGATTAAAAAATATTCATACATTACTACCACAGTAGGTTTGTACAAATTCTGGAATAGGTCAAACATATGCTTCACATTTATCATTCACCTGTTCTAAAATAAGACACAAACTCCTGGAATATGGAAAAAACCGATGTATTCTGGTTCAATATAGCCTTTTTCTACTTTCGGCAAAGGAATGAAAGCTCCAGTGACACATTTCAATTCTACCTGAACCATATTTTCCCGTTAGAAGATCGTATAAGGAAGCCTTTCTTGTCCATTTACACATTCCAAATAAATTTTGAGCACCAAAATCGATACCGAAACTAATCAAACTTCTGGGGGACCGGAATTTCGTTTGAAATCTTTCAAAACGGCCAGATACCTAAAAAAACTTCGTTATCAAGTGTAAAAAGGTCGATTAGTACTTACATTCGCTTTATTTATGCTCATAAATCGATTTTTGGTCCAATTCAAATTTGCCGTTCGTACTCACGCCAAAACTCGTGAAAGGATAAAATGACACTTGCACGAAACTTCTTCTGGACGCCGAAGAACGGAAAAATAGGCGATTTCCCATCGATATTTCTCCCCAAAATCGCCGATCGATACGAACTAACAAAATGGGGAAAATCTTTGATACTTTTACTTTGATGTAAACAGAAAAACTGGCATTGTCGTTTTGTCATTTACCATATTCTATGTACGCGCACAGATTTTTCATCAGGTGAAAAATCTGTGCGCGTACATAGAATATGGTTTATGACAAAACGACGATGCCAGTTTTTCTGTTTACATCAAAGTAAAAGTATCAAAAATTTTCCCCATTTTGTTAGTTCGTATCGATCGGCGATTTTGGGGAGAAATATGGATAGGAAATCGCCTATTTTTCCGTTCTTCGGCGTCCAGAAGAAGTTTCGTGCAAGTGTCATTTTTTCCTTTCACGAGGTTTGGCGTGAGTACGAACGGCAAATTAGAATTGGACCAAAAATCGATTTATAAGCATGAATAAAGCGAAATTAAGTACTAATCGACCTTTTTACACTTGATAACGAAGTTTTTTTAGGTATCTGGCCGTTTCGAACGAAATTCCGGTCCCCCAGAAGTTTGGTTAGTTTCGGTATCTATTTTGGTGCTCAAAATTTATTTGGAATGTGTAAATGGACAAGAAAGGCTTCCTTATACGATCTTCTAGCGGAAGCGACCGGAAAATATGGTTCAGGTAGAATTGAAATGTGTCACTGGAGCTTTCATTCCTTTGCCGAAAGTAGAAATAGGCCATCATATTGAACCATACCTAATACATCGGTTTTTTCCATATTCCAGGAGTTTGTGTCTTATTTTAGAACAGGTGAATGATAAATGTGAAGCATATGTTTGACCTACCTATTCCATTTTATTTGTACAAACCTACTGTGGTAGTAATGTATGAATATTTTTTAATCCAATAAATTACTATACAGTCAGAATATTTTACTCCTTGTTCATAAGATCAAATAAATAAAATGTCGTCAAGTCTTGAACTTTCAGTTCAAGAGGATAATAAACAAGCATGCATATGAAAATTATGTGAAAGCAATGCAATTTTTTTCCATGGCGAAAAATAATATATTTCAACAGTGATCTCTTGTACTTTTCATGCAAATAACTAGAAAAGGAATCCTTTCTATCAATTCATATAAACGTTAATTATTTTCGTCCATCACGTCTTTTCCAATTCATTCACATTCTGAGAAATACGCTAAGAATGTAGAAAGGGCAACATAGTGTTGACTTGGAACATAAAAATATTTTGAAAAACGTCATAACTTCGATACAGAGTGGAATGTGTCAAATTTCCAATGCCAGAGCTGTGATTTTATAATTATGAATGGAGTATACATATACTGATAAGATATAAATTGGTTAATTCTATTTCCGATAATGACAACCCTAAGTGATTTTTATCAATTTTAATTAGCAAACTATTGTCCACTACGGTTAGTTTGATGTTTTAATTTTTTTTCGAATGAATAGTATGAAGGAGGTACAAACGTATGAGAGAATATTGAAGGAATATTGTTAATTGGACACTAAATTAAAAATTGGAAAACAAAGAATCATTTGAAAAACACCACCGCATTCGCCATTTTGTAGACAAAATATCGCAATATCATATCGATGTCAATTTTCGGCTCAAACGGATTTCTCATAGTTCAGGAATAATGTTCTTTGCTGGTTATTGGAGTAATGGATTATTCATTCAATTAGTTTGTCGTCCAAAGTTTTGGAATGCCTATTTTTATTATGATATTCGAATGGAAATCAATATTGCTAAATAATATATGAAAGATGACTCGTTTACTGGAATACTAAAACTTGTGAATAAAATATGATATGCAATCGAAAAGATTCTCTTGAAATACTGCGCAGTTTCTTCTAGTATACTGGCATGAATTGGAAAACCACATCAAATTCGAATTGAGAAAGACTTCTATTTTCTATTATCATTTAGCACGCAAAACCATCGTTTGGAAACTGTGAATTTTCATAATTCAAGGTCTCACGAATATTCCAGCCCAATTTCCATAAAGTGAAATGCTTTATATTTTTTCAGAGGGTGTATTATTTACTGCATAAGTATTCAGATCAAATCGAAACGTTTTATTATGTATTCAAATGGAACTTTCGAATTATTTGTTCCAAACTTTCAATGAAGAATTTTTTTCAGAAAATTGTTGAATATCTTGTTCGGGGACACACTGTATATTGGAAACCCTGCTCTCGAACGAAATCTCTGAGATCCTGATTTCAAGCTTTGATTATATTGGGTGTCCCATTTGTTTACCGGGTTGGAAAAGCCTTACATTCCTGGACGATAGTGAAGATTGCTAAGTCGAGGCGTAAGCCGAGACTTAGCAACACAGAGTCCAGGAATGTGGCTTTTCCTATACGAGGTAAACACACTATTTTTCCGCAAATCGTTTGAAATTCGACAGATTTTAATCAATTTTGAAAAAATCGCGAATAAATCTATTCATAAATAAATGGAGCTTTGAAATTCGAAATGGAATTGGTTGCGGTAATATGGACACGTATTAATGCAGAATTGTCAAAATTGACGAATATTAATTTAATTGCTGGTCTTTTCGAAGACAAAACAATGTTAAATGATGAGTGATGATGAATTTTCCATTTCTGGAACTCCTCCAGAGCTGGTTGAGGCAGTGAACACTGCTTCATTAGAATTATTGCCGAAGAAATCTAGAGAAAAGTAGGAATATGATTATGTAGAACACTGACAACTGTAAGGAAATATCATTTCCTTAAGGAAATATCATTTCCTTACAGTAAGGAAATGAATATTTCCTAACATCAGTAGGGAAATCTTGACTTTTTCTATGACAAATTTTGTTAGGAATGTCAAAATTTCCTAGCGATTTGCGGAAAATTAATATTAGTCAAGTTTGACAATTCAGCATTAATACGTGTCCATAGTAACGCAACCAATTCCATTCCGAATTTTCAAAATTTATTAAAATCTGTCGAATTTCAAACGATTTGCGGAAAGATAGAATGTTCACCTCGTAGAAAAAGCCACATTCCTGGACTCTGTGTTGCTAGCAATCTTCACAATCGTCCAGGAATGTCAGGCTTTTCCTACCCGGTGAACAATGTACTATTTTTGCTGCTGTAGCCGAAAGTTTTGAAGAAAACTTGAAAATGATCCGGAATTATATCGAAAAATCATCTTGTTAATGAGGCCCATTTCCACCTTGGTGGCTTCGTCAACAAGAAAAATTGTCGCATCTGGAGCTCAGAAAACCGTTGAAAAGCCTCTCTATCCTCTATGGTCCGGAGGGGTCATTGGACCATATTTTTTCGAGAATGAGGCTGGAGCAACAGTTGCGGTGAATGGACTGCGCTATCGAGGATGATTAATGATTTTTTATGGCCGGAATTGAATGGTATTAATCTGGACAACGTTCAATTTCAACAAGACGGTGCTACGTGCCACACAAGCAACGAAACCATTCATCGTTCACGGAAAAAGTTTCCGGACCGTGTTATCTCTAGAAGCGGTGATCACATCAGTTGGCCACCGAGATCTTGTGATTTAACACCTTGCGACTTCTTCCTTTGAGACCATGTGAAAGAGAAGGTCAACACCAAGAGCCCAGCGTCGATTCAGAACCTCAAAGATGGAATTCGTCTATCAAGGACATAGGGCAGCCACTTTGCGATTTGGTTATGGAAAATTTCATGAAAAGGATATGGTCCTGTAGTAGTGGTGGTTATTTGGCTGATGTTGTTCAAGCCAAGTGAACGGTTCAAATTAATTATTCTGAATTTTCAAAATTCGAATTATTAAATCAATTCCCATATGGATTATTTTTTATGTACAAGAAGAACTCGTCAGCTGTGGAGTGCAGCATATGTCGCGTATTTGTTTCGTTTTAATATTTTTCATTCAGTTCACTGATTTACTGGATCGTGAACAATTCTGTTTCCATTGATTGCTTAATTCTGCTTCCTTTCGTGAATTTGGAAAATTTCAGTTTTTCCTGTGATTCGCAGTTTATAGTGATTTCGATTCAATCGAATGACTTTCATTTAAAACTTTCATTTGTGCGAATTATTTCGAACAAAAAAACTGTTACCAGTGGCGTAAATATTTTATAATACCACAAGGATAAGTGTGCACAATTTTACATTTTAGCAACGGATTTTCACGTCAGCTTCATTCTATATTCGTTTGTCGAGCTCGATCAATCTTTATATTGGAATAGGAGTCATCGACAGGATCCTGACATCCTGTTGACTGTTTTGCTGATATATGGTAAGACTATATTTCTTCTGTTATTTTGGGTACATTTTTCCTTTCATTTCTGTTGGGTTTCAATTAATTTCATATACGTATACAGTCCACTAGCCTTATTTTTATTTTCACTCGGAAGATTATATTTCGAAAAATTAAACTTAAATAATTGAACCACACTTCAGTTGGTTAACTGAAACTCTATCCAACAGATGTGACTTGCCATTATTTACGGTAGGTATTACGGTACCTTCATCTTCATAATGAAATCAACATCCGATCATCTATCTAAAAAAATGGCATTTTTCTTTGAATGTCAAAATAACACCTCTTATTGGAAACGCTTTTACAATAGACCTGGAGTCATCAGGAAATCTACCTCCTGCCTCCTGTCATGATTCAGTCCACAACCTACGGCATCCTCATGAAACGTAACATATAACGACGCCGAGCGTCGGCTGCAGAGGTGAAACCCTGCGATCGTTTATGTATCGACCTGATCGAGGTTTTCAGAAAGAAATACTCGCCAAAACCACCTCTGTTCCATACCATTTCTCCGTCCCGACGCTTGCGCCCGCCGCAAGCGGGCGCGCGCTATCGACTCCACTCTGGGCCCTCAGCATGCTCAGCTCTGCTCCGGACTGCTCATCGCTTCAGTTCTCGGCCACCACGAGATGATAGACAGACGCCCCCAAAAGCGCTCGCAGAAACGACGCGATCCCGTCGAAGGCTACCAAATCGATGTTCATCAATTAATCAGGGGTTGATACGGACATTTATACCATCTGAAGTTACAAGAACCGACTTGCTGTGACTATCTGAGGACAAAACTGGCTCCCCGATTGTCTGTCGTCGTGCTTTCAGGCGGTGAAAGTGTTTTGGCGCTTCGTATATCGATAATCTCGAGCAGAAAGTGATGAGCTGACAATTGAACAATGTAAGTTGATATCCAACATTTCTATTTCATTCTTATTTTAGAAAATATTCTTGCCGAAATAAAAATTTCACTTTCATTGATGTCATCTTGGTATCCCAACCGGATTGACATTGAAAAAGTAATTTCAAATATCTATCTGACGAAAGTTCATATTTCTGATCCTATGAAGGAAACATTTTTATTAATTCTATGAAGCCAAGACTATCTTATTGAAAACTCGAAAATTTTTTGAATATCAAATTTGTTAAGGCATTTTAAATTTAACATGGTTTTCTGATTTTGGTTCGATATACAAAAATAGCTCAATTAAAAGAAAAATAAATATTCAAACCAAAATAAGAAAAAAATTAAGAAAAAGCGAAATATGGTACAGGGTATCCCAATGGAGATAATAAATTCTAAAGAAAATGAATTATAAGTAGATAATAAGATTGAAAATTTTCGATTTTGAAGCAAAAATTTTTTGACAATCAGGTTTCGTATAACTCATTATTGGGATACGAAACATGGTAAAAGCGTTTTTAGTTATTCTGAATTTGGTCCATATCGACTTCCAGGGGTCGACGAAGACCTGTGGAGAGGGTCACGCCATCGAAAAACAAATTGGGGGTCCGTGAGAAGTAAATGGAGGTCCACGATAGTAATTCTAATTTAAGCAAATCGTGGCATTAATTTATAATCCAGATATCGGTACAAATAGTATTAACCTATTTACACACATGAAGGTGGTGTATATAAAATAGTGCACCTTTTCTGAAGGTAAGAGTTTTTTCACTACATGTCACCACTATTACTTCGCCAAAGATGTGCTGTAGAGACAGATTTTTTTTTAAACAATACTCTTCATGTGACCCCTATTGAAAAACTACAATGGAGTTAAATCTTTTGGGTAGTTAAATGATCATATCAAAACGTAGACTCGTAGACATAAAAATCCAATACATCTTGGATCTAATCACAGTCTTCTACAATTTGCGCAATGCGAGAGTTTATTTGATCTGGAGCAAACTGAGGTGAAAGGATTCATCTGTAATATGAAAAATTACAATAACAACCAAACAACTCGTCAAAAGTTGAAGAAATTGAATAAATTTGTATTTACTCTTCAAAAAATCCCATTTCCTTTTAAGATGCGACTCAGTTTTATAGGCTGGAATAATAATGTTTCGAAGAAATTATATTTTCACAATAACAAAAATATAATATTCGAAAAGTATAAAATTTTACGAGAAACCAGAATTCTGAATACATACTTCGAATTCAAACTTGTATGTATGAAAACCAAGCTCATCAATAACTACTTAGCTGCTTCCCACCGAGCTATTGAGAATATACTGCACACTGATGGAGACTTTAATTGCAAATATCCTGCACAATTTGTTGCCAAAGTTGTGGCAAAAGGATTCGGAGCTGTTGAAGCGTTTCTGGCTGTGTTTTGTGGGCATACAGAGTTCTTTGTAATTGATCCCAAGCATGCCCAATGGACATTTCCAGTCATTTTCAGAAAAAATATATTTTGACATATTGGATTCTTACGTAATTCTTCATCTTCTTTTTCTTTCTTCAACTTATACCCTTAAAAAAATATTGAAAACTCAAAAATAATCTACCGAATTCAAACGCTCAGAAGAAGCGGGAAATCGTGTGACGTCGGTGGCTAGAGAGATTTTTGATTGGTTGTACTCGTCATGACGTGCTGCTGATATGAAAATGACAGCATTGGCAAATCACAAAAAACATTTGCCTGAAAAAGCCCTTGCTTTCGCTTTCCTAATAATATCATTGATTTTGGATGTTTTTCTTTCATCATCATGACGTGTTCATTTCTACTCCATAAATCTTCATAATATCATTCAATTGACTACCTCCTAATTGAAGATAAAAGAGGTTCAAGTAAGCAGATATAGGTGAGAAATTCAATTAAAAATAATTATTCCTAGTCTACACAGGTAAGAATTGGTATTTATAGGCCGGTCTTCTAATTTAGGAAGCATTAATAATTATTTTCATTTTGAGAAGTGCAAATTAGTGGTAAGAATAATCATTAATTTGGCAACTGTGTACCTAGGCGTATAGAATACTCCTGGACTTAACTGTAAGAAACGCCATTCTATAGTACGCAAAGAAGACGTCGAAATGTCGAATAATTACAAATAAGGGCCGATTGCACCGTAGACAAAACTGCAGATAAATCTTAAACCTCTATTAGTGTCTATGTAATCAATAGACACTAATCGAGGTTTTGGATTTAATCTACAGTTTTGTCTACGGTGCAATTGGCCCTAAGAAGGTTACCTATATATGTTTTTATTTATAATTTGTAGGCGTGGTTGTCACATCAGTATTTGTATTTTCAGAGAATGAGTATTATATCAACTTCAATGAAAATCAAGTTGTTATATGACGATGTTCCAAAAACATTATAGTGATCACATCAAATATAATACGATAACTGAATATATTTATGAATGAATTCAGATATTTTACAAAGACTTGACAACAGCGGCGTATCTCTCAGTTACTCTGGGCTTTGTTCCCTCCATCACAATCTTCAACGAATCATATTACAAATTGAGCCACTGACCTCACGACAGAGGGACGTTTGAATTCACACGTGTTGAAATCACATTCTCACTATCGAATAATTAATCAGTTCTTCAAAATTCAGAGTGAATAAATGGTAACAAATGTGTTATAAACTGCCCTTCATTATGTCATGGGAAGAAAAGTGCTCATTTTGAGGTATGTACTGGAAATCCCCATTGGATTTGGGTCAGAGAATCTTGAAAGTAATGCCAGATGTGGTTTCGTCTGGTAGTAATCACCTGGTGGGAACTACATATGTAGTTTTGCATTATAATCCAGAAAAAGAAATCTTCATCAACATATGTCTGCATGGACGTCCCCAGGGGGTGCAGAAGGGGAGGCAGCTTATCCTAATTGATTTACCTACTGCTTATGACCTACCAAAGACCGAAGTGATTCACTCTCTCAAGCTCATCGAGACTACTAAAGGGAGCATTCATTCACGGATCAATGAAAAAGTACAGTGTTGTCGACGTAACAAGAGGAAAAATCTGCACACGTGAAACATGCTTTGATGGACACAAACATTCTGTTCGCTATAACAGGAGAGAGGAGACTCCCATTGTTCATGGTGCTTGGTTGCCAGCAATCTGCAATGCTCAAACCAAACCTGTCCGAAATGTCAGCGATGGGGCAGCAGCTACAAAGACAGCCATAGATCCACCAATTCGGAGCAGTCAATCGTCGGGTTACAACCTCCGACCTAGGTAGCTTTGGAGATGATCGCCGCAGTTTTAGGCCTGGGCCCAAAATTCGAAAATAACACGCATTGTACAAAATGATAAAGTTCCTTTATTTTTTCCGTCGGAAAAATTCGGTTAAATGACAAAAAACTTCTGCTGAAACGGAAAAAAATATTCTGTCAGCATATTGGCTTTTTTGTGAGGATTCTCGGGAAAAGACATGATCCATAAAGAAACGAATTGAATTATATCCTGACCAGTAAAGACATCATGACATCAATAGCTTGTTATTTTATTAGTTCGAATGCAATAAATTATGTTACTACAGAGCTGTAAACTTTTACGATTTTATCCTTATACGCGCTAGATAAGTGACCACAGAAGCTTTTTTCCCATATATATCGAGTTCGTAGAGGTCTCAGAATATGGGAATATTTTCCCTTATGCGGGACATAAAAAATGCTTTGATAAATGAAATAAAAACACGACCACCGATGCACGGATATATGAACGAGTAAATACACTGCGCAAAAAAATTTACGCACATTCTGAAAATCTCAATTTCAATGAAAGTTAACTCTACATTGACTTTATAACTTATTTTTTATGTTCTCTCGGGAAGGTTTTGAACGAAACAAGACACATTAAATGGAAGAAAAATTCAGGATTTCACCGAATCTTATATGAAAGAAGAGAAATGAACAATTTTCAAAATACTGAAATGCTGATAAGTGATTTAATACTTGGTATTTCCACCCCTTGCGGTAATTACAGCTCGGCAACGACGGTTCATACTCAAAATGAGTGATCTCAAAATGTTCTGATCTAATCCTTTCCAGATTTCTCCGAGTTGGATTCCTAAGTCATTAAGAGTAGCTGGATGATTTTCTGAACTTCTCAGCCTTCTTTTGCGGTTGTCCCAAACCTGCTCAATCGGATTGAGATCTAGACTTCTTGCTGGCCATTCCATTCGAGAGACTTCAACCTCTTCAAGGTACTCCTGAACGATGCGCACCAATGTATATGGGGCAAATGACACTACATGCTCTTCAAGAATGTTCCTTATATACTTATCAGCATTCATAGCTCCATTATCAACGACCACTAGGTCTGTGCGTGCAGTCAAAGATATTCCACCCCATACCATAATCGATCCTCCCCTGAAACCAGTAGTATTCAGGAAATTGCACTGAGCATATCTTTCATGTGGAAGTCTGTATACAAGGGAACGTCGATCACAATGGTAGAGGCAGAATCTAGACTGATCTGTGAAGAGAACTCTTTCCCAATCGGCCTCTTCCCAATGCATATGCTCTCTCGCAAAATCCAAACGCGCACTTCGATGGGCTGGGGTAAGAGCTGGGCCTCTTGCCGCGACACGAGGCCTTAAATCATATTCTCTGAGGCGATTTCTTATTGTCTGAGTGCTAATTTGCAACTCATGAGTTTGCTCAAGCTGATTTTGAAGGAGGCGAGCGGTTGCGAACCATTGTCTCAACGAAAAAACTCTCAAGTAACGTTCTTGAATGGCAGTTGTTACCCGTGGTCTACCCTGTCCTGGTCTTCGGACATTCATACCTGTCTCCCTGAATCGTTGCAACATTCTGGACACACTTGTATGGGAAACTCCAAACCTTTCTGCAATTCTTGTGTATGTCCACCCTTCTTCTCGCAAAACTACCGCTTGGGCATATTCCTCTTGGGTCAAATTGCGTGTTTCGCGTTGCATAGCGATCGAGTGTAGAAAATCCAACGAAAGAAAAACTATTGATCACTAGAATTGATCGAGAACAACTGATTTTAGAATGGAGCCAATACATTCAAAATCTGATAATATCATCTTTTTTTATTCCTGCTGGGAGGAAACATATGTATTGAAGAAAAACGTTGAAAGTGGATAACATATGCATGCATAATTCTAATAAAAATAATTATCATTGAGAACACCTTCAGTTGTAGAATAAATTTGAGATTTCCATAATGTGCGTTAATTTTTTGCGCAGTGTACCGGGTTTTTCACTATAATTTGACCCCCCCTTTAACTTTGTTACTAAAGGAGATACAAAAAAATGTTTCATACGAAAATTTCACGAAATCAACTGAGGTTTTTTAATATGACTTCACGAACTGAAATATATACAAGGTGGCCAACATATTGATGGCAACTTCATTTTTTCAAATGGAACACCCTGTATATTTTCCTATATTTGGCTAGCTCTTTTTCCCCTAATTTCGAATATGTAACATATGTTGGTCTATCTCTCTTATTCTGAGCACCACAGAGTTTCAAATTCAAAGAACAACCTGGCAAGCTCAGCAATAACTTTTCAAGTGGCAGTGCGATTACTCAAAATGTATTTTGTAAATACATGTAATTACGTATGTCATATCGTTACTAAGGAGATAACTCCAAAAACGGGCATTTTGAGTAATCGCAGCCTGCCACTTGAAAAGTTATTGCTGAGCTTGCCAGGTTGTTCTTTAAATTTGAAACTCTGTGGTGCTCAGAATAAGAGAGATAGACCAACATATGTTACATATTCGAAATTAGGGGAAAAAGAGCAAGCCAAATATAGGAAAATATACAGGGTGTTCCATTTGAAAAAATGAAGTTGCCATCAATATGTTGACCACCTTGTATATATTTCAGTTCGTGAAGTCATATTAAAAAACCTCAGTTGATTTCGTGAAATTTTTGTATGAAAAATTTTTTTTGTATCTCCTTTAGTAACAAAGTTAAAGGGGGGGTCAAATTATAGTGAAAAACCCGGTACATACACGATTGAGATAAAGTATGGAACCAAGTGAATACAATGAAGAGGACGGTACTTATGAAATTATACAGGAAAGTACAATGCAAACATACCTACTTCTTTTTTCAAAATCGAATAAATAGATTCTGGTGCATGGCTCTTTTTTAGATTGTAATTTTTTTATTCGTTTTTCTGTTGGGTTTTTCGAGTAATTTTTTTCGAATAAACTATCATGAAGTAACGGACTATTCTGTCCATTATTTTTCAGTGAAATTTCAACACTAGATTTTGATTTCCGTACAAGAATAAAGCATAACTGAATCTTCCAACCATGTTTATATACGAGAACTATTTCCAGAAGTAAGAGAGAAAAAAGTTTCTTCAACATTCGCCAGGTCTTTAGAATTATTCAATTCACATAATATTTTCTCAAATTCATTATTTCTCAAAGTAAAAAAACATTTTGATAAATACGTAATAACTACGACAACGTTGCGTAATTATCTGACAGAAAAATGACTATAACCTAACATTTTCAAAATATATACGGTGAAATGTGTCACAATGTTATGGACAGCCGGGATACTTTATTAAAGTGAATAGATTATATTCGTATGGATTATCCTCTGTGCAAAATCTCTAATCACCAAGAAACCCACCGCAAGAGCCTCTATTTCTGGAGGGTTATTAGGTTATAGTTCCGCCATTCATCAGCCTGAAAACTTGAATGGGAAAATAATCCTTTCATCTAATTCAGTGACTAGGCATTATTCAGGCGTAGTTCACAAGGCTCCGAATCCTGCTGATGAATTGAGTCGGCGAATCGGAAAATTGGGTTTTATATTTTTCATTTTCCGTGTTCAAAACGACGTGAACCCGTATGGGAAATGAAAGAGTCGGGCGGGAATCCCAAAACTGTTTAATTTGTGATGGTATTTTCTGGTTGTGTTGTGATCCTCTAATTTCAGCTCGCATATACGTTCGTATAATTGTTTTTGTTGTGGAGTTCGAATGGTGCATAATTGAAAAGTTTGGTACTCGTATAAGTATAATGGTAACTAATATGGCTATTTTTCCTAATGGATCCGTTTGAAAGGGAGGACATGCAAGTCAGGCAGCATAAGAATTTGGTCAATTACCTATCTATCTATAAATTATGTGTCACCAATTAGAGCTTGCCAGCTTGGTGTCTTTATAGTAAAATATGAGCAAGTTTTCCTGACTGTACAACAATATTCTTCAAAAGAACTAAACCAGCAAATTTTCCATCGAATGAAAAAAGTCGCATTCTTTTTCCCTAGCATTTTTCTGATCTTTCCGAAACTGAACGGTTTCGATAGAGATGGAATTTTGCAGTTAGATGGACATTGACGTATTCGAACTGTCTGCAAAATTTTATCCAGTCCCCCTAACCAGACATAGGTAATAAAATTCAGCGGATTACGGAGAAAATATTAAGGATTCATAGATGATTTCTCTGCCTTGAACTGCTTTCCAGAGCTTTATCGGCAATTCTTCCAGAATCGTCGAAAATATGAAATTTGGCCAATAGCAGCATGAAAAAAGGAAAAATATTGTCTATGACTTGCTCTATGTGAATCTGCGCATTCATGGTAGAATCAAGAACCAACATTTTTGTACGTCCATTGAAACAAATGCCCAAAAAGTAATTGTACCATATCGAGGCAATATTGTAAAACAAACTTTCAGATTTCGAATCAAAATTGATTGGAATAACGTTAAACAATAACTGATCCTTAATTATTATAAATGCACACGATAAGAACTTTTCTTAATCTAAAAAAGTTATCAAACGAGGAGTACCATAACCATTGAGATAGGGAGAGTGAACATTTGACTTTTCATAAATGAACATTGGGTGGACAAGAATCGGCCACTTCAGAAACGATCACAAAATTCCTGATCTTCCTCAAATTTTATGGAACAGTATAATTGCGCCTGTCATTGGACCAACAATTTCCATATGTTATGTTCCAAATCCAATCATTCCTTTAATGTAAATTGGGAGAAAATTGTCAAACACGCGAGTGATCCAAAAATTGTTTCGTTCGTTCATCAGGGAATTCAAGAAGGACAAAAATGATAAAATCGACTTGAGGCCTAACCGGAAGAACCAATCACGAATCTGAAAATAGTTCAAAAAGACATATCCTTGAATCCTTAATTTGACAGTATTTTAAATCAGACCTCCTTCATCTAGTGATTGATAGGGTAGCCCATGAGGCCATCCTCAGAGTATCTAAAGAAGGAGCAGGCAATGAGAGAGAGTCAGGTTTCAGAGAGCTTGGTCCTCTCTAAATGACTATACCTCATCTGCAAGCCTTCCTAGTGATGTAATGATCAAAAAAGTAAGTACTGAGAAAAACTTCAGTACAATGCTAAGCAAAAGATAGGATTGGGAAAGGGAATACACCAACTCTAATCTCAAAGAAAATACAATAAAATGGTATAAGATGGTTCCAAAACCGCTACAGGAGCTAGCGCCGGGATTTACGTGACAAGTACCAAGTGTGCACTATCGTTAGGCTACTGTACAAGCGTCCTTCAAACGGAAATACTTGCAATCAGAAGATGTCTAGATATAAATCTAGAAAGAAACTATCAGAAGTGCGATATAGCTATTCATACAGATAGTAAAGCTGCTATTAGAGCACTGAGCTCCTACGTCATTGACTCAAAGCTGATTTGGGAGTGCCGAACAAACTCAATAAGGTAGGCAAGAAGAATAAGTTCTTTTTAATCTGGGTTCCCGGTCATTCGGGAATCTTAGGAAACGAAGAGGCCAATACACTGGCCAGAAAGAGCGCACAAACGCCACTCACTGGCCCAGAACCCTTCTGTGGTATAGGAAAATGCACCTATAAGAAGGAAGTTTATGCTGAAGGAGAAAACCGAAAGAGAAAAACTCTGGCGGAATCTCCCAGGGATGGATCACTCCAAAAAGTTCCTCTGGAACTTTGATACTGCTAGGTCCAAAAATATCTGGATCTCAGTAAAAACCAACTTCACTTACTCACTGGCTTTCTCACAGGACATTTTCGCCTGAAGAAGCATCTGTTGAGAATGGGTTTATCGGACACTGATGAGTGTAGATTTTGTGGGGAGGAGGAAGAAACTCCTATTCACCTGGTTACGGAATGCTATGCCATTGCAAGCCAAAGGAAAGAGTGTTTTAGACAAGAAAGGCTGTAGGAGGCGCGATGATAACAGCTCTGTTAGGGGGCACAATAGACCTTTTCACTATAAATAGAACTAAATCAGACCTCCTTTAATAGGCTTATGGGCCACTTTCCTTGAACTACCCTGTATTTGTCTAGAGATCGTTCCTTTAACCAAGCCTTCGGATCTTCATTTTGAAGAATATCCATCTAATATAAATTCGTATTATAAGAGATTTAACCAAGCTTTCACATCGCACGGAGTTCTATCAAGTTCAAACTTTTATAGCTTGATGGAAAGATGTAAGACTGTAGGAGGAACATCCGTGAAACTCAATTTTCATGATAATCCCATCGTTTATGCATTTCCGTTTTTAAAGCGGCGGTGTATAACAGAGATAATATACATGGAAATGCGTTCTCATAGTAGAAACAATTCATGTTTACTAACAAATGGATGAACCTTTGGCTATACCCCTATACCTATATAGTATATACCTAGTCTTAGGGATGAACAGTGCTAAATATGAGCAACTAGCCTCACAAGTTGCATTCTTTGGAGATGTACTTAGATTTTCTGTTATTAATTTGAAAGAATGAGAAAAATGGCTCAGGTAAAACCCGTCAGATTCAGAGAGCCTGGACAGTGGTCACAGTATGAGTATATATGAAATTCTGACACATTTCACTGTGTATATTTCGAAAATCTTAGGTTATAGTCATTTTCTTGTCAGAAGAATGAGCAACGTTGTCCTTTCTTCATGGAAGTCGTAGTAATTACGTATTTATCGAATGTTTATTTAATTTGGGAGAATAATGAATTTGAGAAAATATTATGTGAATGAATTCAATAATTCCATGCAAAGACCTGGCGAATGTCGAAGAAACTGTTTTCTCTGTTAATACTGGAAATATTTCATGTATACTTATAAACATGGTTGGAAGATTCAGAGTGTTGAAATTTTAGTTAAAAATAATGAATAGAATCACTTCGTGATAGTTCATTCGAAAAAAAATAAAAGTACCTTCTAGAATAACCCGACAGAAAAACTTCTAAACGAACAGACGGGCCTATGGAATTTCGAACTACAGAAGACATTTAATTTAAATATCTTTTTGCACAACTTGAAATACTCCTGTATGAAAATGTAGTAGTAGGTACTACGAAACCTGCCACAGTTGAACCTTAAAAAAACCAACTCCATTTGCAAAGTTAAAAAAGAGTAAATAGGAATTAGCATTGGCAACGCCTCTGAGGATCATTTGACATTTAAGTCCCAACCTGCGTCAGTTTTAAGTAAAGAAACTTGATAAACCTAAATAATGGCCAACCGGGATGCATTATAAAAGTGAATGGAGTATAGTTATGTTATGATCAAAAAAGTTATCATTGGGAAGAACTTCAACTCAATACTATGTAAAAAGGAAGGATGAGAAAAGGACTATGCTACTCGAAATTTCAAAGTGAATGCCATTAAATGGTTTAGGTACCGATGATTCTTAAACTACGCTATCGTAATACTCCTACTTGAGTGTTTTTCAGGCAGAAAAACTTGAAACAGACATAAACCTGAAAAGAAACTATCAAGGGTGTGGCATTTTCACCTGGAACTGTAAAACTTATGAAGAAATGGGCAAGATATGAGAGAGTAAACATTTAGATTTCTCATATTCGAAAAACTGCTGAAAAGAAATAGAAACAATCTCAAAATTTATGTTCTTCAGCATCACCATCTCGATAAATTTCGGAAGCCTGAAAAACCGAAATGTGCCTGGAGCCACGTCATTAACAGGAATACAAACTTGATTACCTTGAACCTTCTGGGCTAATATACTCCCTCATTTCCATTATGTGGTTCAAATCTATAGGAACTTATTGATCGATGTGATATTTCTTTCAAAGTTATTCTGTTGTACCTACCCTGTATCTATTTTCCGTAAGCTTCTTCCCAACTCCCAATTCTGCTGAAGGGCTTTGAGTTCTGCATTCCAGCAGTGAAACAAAGTTTAGTCGCTGGCAAATGTTTATTATCAGTACGTCAAACTATGTTGAGTATTTGTATGAGCCAAGTGTCAATTCTCAATTAGAATTAACGACAAACTAAAATTGGAACTTCATGGGCGGCATAACCCTTCCTTGATAAAATACGCCAGTGGTGAGACTTACAAGATTTGGCGTCTGCCGCTCTTTATGAAGAATATTTACTGACACTATATTATCTCAGATGAAATCGAGAACGGAATAAAGCGTGGAAAAAGTGGAGGAAAGCCCCAAGAGCTCATGAGAAACAGAAATACGCCTTTAATTTAATAAGACAAGAACAGCTGCCAAGAATAAGCGCTTATTATTCGAGAATCATTGACATCGAGGATCCTCCAGTAAAGTGGCTCATTTCGCTTTCATCCTTGGGTGTAACTGTGAACTCTGATTGTGTGAAGATATTGATATAAACTGAATGGACGATATGGAGTTATTGATTATTGGAAAATTTTGAAGGAAGACTGGAAAACTACGCCGTTAGTGATTGTATCAGAAGTTGGGAAGTTTGTTATCAACTGTGAACTTTTTCTATCATCGATGGAAATACGGAGTTGATTGAAAAGTACCTGATTGTCTAAAATTATATTGTTTGTTGACAAAAATTGCAATGGTTGAAAGTACCAACATTATGTGGCTGAAGAAGTCTGAAGTTGCTCCTTTGTTTGGCATTCGTTTAGCAGCCATCACTGAGTTTGTTGACATAGAAGAAATTGTTAATCGTTATACGATACAATATACTCCATTCTCTTTTATAATGTATCCCGGTCGGCCATGATTTAGGTTTATCAAGTTTTTTTGCTTAAAACTGACGCAGGTTGGTACTCAGGAAATGTCAAATAATTCTCAGAGACGTTGCCAATGCTAATGTCTATTTACTCTCTACTAACTTTGTAAATGGAGTTGGTTTTTTTGAAGTTTAACTGTGAAATAGGTTTTCGTAGTACAACAACATTTTCATACTGGAGTAGGCTTATTTCTGGAGAATTTTGAAAAGTGGGGAACTCCACTGTTCGTTTTTAAGTTTTTCTGTCGAGTTATTGTTTTTTTCAAATGAACTATCACAAAGTATCGGATTATTCCGTCCATTATTTTTCAGTAAAATTTCAACACTCGATTCTTGATTTCCGTAAAAGAAAAAAGCATAACTGAATCTTCCTACCATGTTCATATCCGTGAAATATTTCCAGTATTAACAGAGAAAAAAGCTCTTCAACATTCACCAGGTCTTTGGAATTAGGTATTGAATTCACATAATATTTTCTCAAATTTGTTATTTTCCCAAAGTGAATAAACATTTTGATAAATACGTAATTACTACGACCTCTACGCAGAAAACACAATGTTGCTTATTCATCTGACAGGAAAATTACTATAACCTAACATTTTCAAAATATACTCGAAATGAGTCAGAATTTCATGGGATAAATTATAAAAGTGAATGGAGTATATCTGTATATATGAAATTTTCAATTCATCATCAAAACAGAGCTGGATTTACTTTGGGGAAAACTTCTACTTTCTTCAAACTGGGAAAAACGTGATCTAGGTTTTACTATTTTAAATTTTTTTCATCTTTTGTAATTACGTAACAACAACTATATGAAACTGGTTCTATAATTACTAGATACTATTACTTTCATCATCATTTGTGATCAGTCGGTTGGTTTCTACTATCACCATTTGCAATAAAGCGATTATTTCCTAGAAATCAAATTAAGCTCTTCAAATAAAATAATTTCACGATATCTGAAGATCTTCAGGTCATCACTAGGTGATTTCTTCACACTTATTCTTGAAGGTAGATTTGCATCTGCCAGTTCAAGAAAAAGATTGAAATTTTCAACAGCTGTTAGAATTTCGAAGGCAGCTGTCTAAAAAATCATCTTTGATACCGGATTTTGTAATTTTTTCCAATAAATCGCTAGAATTTTCTATTGTTCTCGTAACGCGATCTGAACAAAATTTTGCATGTAAATCGAATACGTCATTTTCCCTCTAACTGTGAAATTTCTTCCCCATCGAACAGGTAGTTTCGAAATTATCTGGAAAGTATTTTTTAAAAGCGATATTAACAAACTTCTGGTATAATCAGTCAAATAGCGGTACTGACAGGAATGCGGTTCGTGAACGTCTTTCAATCTTTCAGCAGGACTAGCAGGAGATAGTGATCAGTAAATTTTTCTAAGCAAGTGTATAAGTCCGTATTTGTCAGAAGTTATTAAGATCCATTTCAATGGTTAGGAATTTTGTATGAGCTGAATGAATTTTGTTATGTTTTGTTGAGCAGTTATTAATAATGTACTTTGTTGAAAATGGATAGTAAATTCAATTTGTTTATCAGATAGAAATATAAGATAAGTGTCAATTGAGAATTTTTTCAGGGTTGTCAGTTGCGATTAAATGAAAAATTATATTTCCCAATGATTCTCCGAATTTCAACATGAGTCGTCCGTGGCAGGACTTGATGAAAATTTTGAATCAATTGAAGAAGAGAAGATTTCAATTAAGAAAGTTATTCCTGCAGGGAGATAGATGAGAATGAAGAAATCTCAAAGAAGTATTATCAAATCGTTATTTTGCAGATGAATAGAAAAGACTAGATATTCATAATGGACGAAAAATATTGATACTTTTTTTGAGATTTCTGCATTCTTCATAGGGTTACCTATCTCCCTTCGAATTCTTGAAAGTAATTATATTAATTGAGATCTCTCCTTCTTCAATTGGGTTGTATTCTCCATCGTATCCTGTTGCCAAATGTTAATAATCGGCGCATTGTCACTACTTAAGGATCATTCTAGAATTCTCCGATTATCAACAGTCTTCATGGATCACAAATAGTTCCGATAGATCCCAACAATAGGATAACTTAAACCGATGGGACAACTTTGAATTCAATCAGAGATTGTGTCTAACCAAACTAACAATTTCAATTACAAAGTTATTGATGGGGGCTCAATCCTTATCAGAAGTTTGAATGGAAAAACTGACATGAAAGCAGAGCTCTTATTATCATATTGGCATTAAATACGTTTATTTATATCATATAGGTAATTGAATAAGGATTGGATGTGGAGGCACAGATATCAAGCTAATTAGTTCAATAGGTTTAAGTCGCATTTATATCCTTTAAATTAATCAGGAATGCATTCACTCGGATAAGGTAAAAAGATAGTACTATTCAGTCCGAATTTACATAACCAAAATCACCAAAAAGTCGACAGAAAATAAGAATCAATGAATCATTAATGGCATAGTTACATTCCTCGCAAATATTGAATATAGTTTCTCCATAATCATAATCCAAACTACATTATTCCCATGTATCTACAGGGTGTTTCACCATAAACTGGACAAACATATATAGCCGTGTAGTTGACACCGAGAAAGTCATTTTCACCTCATGACATATACCCCGTTTTCGACGCATAATCGAGATACAAGGTGCTTAATGTCAATTTTGAGCAATATTCTGTGAGCTATGGTAAGTTATGCGTGATATTTGAAATAACGGTTCCTGGTCACATCTTAGTATTTTTGAGGGTTCAATTGAAATGTGGTGTAGAATTTCGCAAAAAAAAATTCAAAATGGCGGAAAACCTGCAAAGTCGGAATTTTTTTTTCTCGGTTGTCAATTTGGAAAGCATAATCTCAATGTACTCAATTTTCTAAGATTTTCCATGAAAAAAGTTTTTCAAATTTCGAACTCAACTTTTTTTTTACATGTCTTCAGTGAAAAAAAAATTTCGCCCAAAATTTATGAAATTTTTCATGGTTGAACTATGTTTAATTCTGAACACTTGGGTGGAAACAGAATGAAAAAATATCAATATCAACTTGGGTGAAAACAGAATGAAAAAATATCGATTGGTTTTCTTTTTGTAGCCTTCCGAAGATTACGCTAGGTGTACTTTCTTAATTTTTATTTGAGAAACTGGAAGCCGTACGAGAGTCAAAATTGTGCTGCTGGGCTGCCAGAATGACCAAAATTTAAAGAAAAATTTTTTTTTTTATTTTTTCCAAAAAACTTTGGTAAGGTTCTAACTTTACACTCTCGATTAACTAGTGTTGCTTTGGTAACGGAGATTTATAGGAATAGAATTAATCCAATTCATACTCGTCGAGTTCGATTCCTACCAAAATTTTTTGAAAAAAATTTTTTTGGTTTATAATTTCATATTTTTATCCCGATCATTCTGGCAGCCCATAAGCACAATTTTGACCTTCGTACGGCCTCCAGTTTCTCAAATAAAAAAGTACACCGAGCGTAATCTTCGGAAGGCTACAAAAAGAAAACCAATCGATATTTTTTCATTCTGTTTTCACCCAAGTATTCAGAATTGAAGATTGTTTAGCCATGAAAAATTCCAAAAATTTTGGCCGACTTTTTTTTTTCACTGAAGACATGTAAAAAAAAAGTTGAGTTCGAATTTTGAAAATTTTTTTTTACGGAAAATCTTAGAAAACCGAGTACGTTGAGATTATGCTCTTCAAATTGGCAACCGAGAAAAAAAAATTCCAACTTTGCAGGTTTTCCGCCATTTTGAAATTTTTTTTTTCAAAATTCTACACCACAATTGAATTGAGCCCTCAAAATACTAAGATGTAACTAGAAACCGTTATTTCAAATATCACGCGTAACTCACAACAGTTATCAGAATATTGCTGAAAGTTGACATTAAACACCCTGTATCTCGCTTATGCGTCGAAAACGGGGTATATGTCATAAGGCAAAAATGACTTCCCCGGTGTCGTCCACACGGCTATATATGTTTGTCCAGTTTATGGTGAAACACCCTGTATATGCATTGAAATTAAATATACCTAGAGGAACAACGCCCTTGAACGAATTGAAGCTGAAATTTTTGGCCGTGAAGTGGCGGCACATATAGAAGCTACTAAAAGAACTATAATCTGCCGGGACAGTCTGGTCCATTTTGTTAGCTATTCATTTACAGAAATCTGTGGGAAATTTATTTTCCTATAGTACTATGAATCATAGGCAGAGTCCAAATTATATATCTTCGTTACAAACGGTGTGAAGGGGAGATCATGTAGATAATTCGAATCATAATAATAAATCACGCTTTCGTGCCTAGCCCGCTTATGAAATAATGCTTATAGTCCAGCTACTCACCGCCAGATGCGAGGGTAAAAAATGTCGATTCTCTGAAACACAACTGCACCAGTATGAACTAAAAGTGGCTTCAATTCGTTCAATAACGTTGTTTCTCTAGGTATATTCAAACTCAATGCTTTATAAGTATATCGAACTTTATAACTTGCAAACAAAAAACGAAGTCGAATTGGTCTCGAAAATAGGGTGATCGATGTTTCCTCACTGCGCAGGCAAATTTTTTTTCTCAAAATGTTCAAATATCATCGTTAATCGTTAAATCCTTCATATTTTCACTTGAAGAAATGTCTCATAAATTATTTTTTTTGCAGAAACCTCACCGAGCATCAACACCAACCTTATCGCACCGATAAGGTCCATCATCAAACACCAACCAATGGCAATCAACAGTGTCTCAACTTCCGATTCAAAAATTCCTCAAAATGTTATTGCAGGGTCCTCAAAGACCGCGGTCCTCTGTTGATTTGCCGCCTCTTTCGGGCCCTGGCAGGGGTATGTTCCGACTGAAGGACACCGCCACCATGTTGATCCTGACTGATAATAGAAACGAAACTGAAATTATTGTATCTCTCGAGAGCTTGACTCAAGCCGCCATCATTTTCGTTATGGCTGCATCCGTTATAATTCTAAATGTGTTGGTAGTGATGACAATTATTAACTATAAAGGTGAGTCTTACATTCTCCAGAACTTCATGACAAAATTCTTCTCTCATAGAACACTCTCATTTCTCCGAAATATGAATTTTTTTCATCATTCTTCATAAACAACCCCCCACATTTCCGAACCTAGGAGCTTACAAACTATGGGGTTTTTTGTATTTCATTCTTTCGGCATTCAAAAAACACATATTCGAATCTGATCGTGGAACACTCTCATTTCGTCGAGATATGAATTTTTTTCATCATTTTTCATGAAAAACCCCCCAATTCTCCAAACCGGGTGGCTAAAAAACGATGGGGTTTTTTGTATTTCATTCTTTCGACATTCAAGCAACACATATTCGAATCTGATCGTGGAACACTGTGATTTCGTAAAGATATGAATTTTTTTCATCATTTTTCATGAACAACCCTCCAATTCTCCAAAACGGGTGGCTAAAAAACGATGGGGTTTATTTTATTTAATTTTTTCGACATTCAAGAAACACATATTCGAATATAATTGTGGAACGCTTTCATTTCGTCGAGATATTAATTTTTTTTTCATCATTTCGCAACCCCCCAAATCTCCAAACCAGGGGGCTTACGAAATATGGGGTTTATTGTATTTCATTCTTTCGGCATTCAAAAAACACATATTCGAATATGATCGTGAAACACTCTCATTCCGTCGAGATATGAATTTTTGCATAAACTACCCCCCAAACCTGGGGGCTAACAAACTATTGGGTTTATAGTATGTATTTAATTCCTTCGGCATTCAAGAAATACATATTCGAATCAGATCGTGGAACACTCTCATTTCACCGAGATATTAATTTTTTTTCGTCATTTTCCATAAACAACCCCCCAATTCTCGAAACCGGGTGGCTAAAAAACGATGGGGTTTATTGTATTTCATTCTTTCGACATTCAGGAAAACACATATTCGAATATGCTTGTGAAACACTTTCATTCGGTTGAGATATTGATTTTTTTCATCATTTTGCATAAACAACCCCCAAAATCTCCAAACCAGGGGGCTTACAAACTATGGGGTTCATTGTATTTCATTCCTTCGGCATTCAAGAAACACATATTCGAATATGAGCGTGAAACACTCTCATTTCGTCGAGATATGAATTTTTTTCATCATTTTGCATGAACAACCCCCCAAACCTAGGGGCTAAAAAACTATAGGGTTTATTGTATTTCATTCCTTCGGCATTCAAGAAACACATATTCGAATCAGATCGTGGAACACTCTCATTTTTTCGAGATATGAATTTTCTTCACCATTTTTCATAAACAACCCTCCAAATCTCCAAACCTGGGGGCTAACAAAATATGGGGTCTTTTGTATTTCATTCTTTCGGCATTCAAGAAACACATATTCGAATATAATTGTGGAACGCTTTCATTTCGAAGAGATATTAATTTTTTTTTCATCATTTCGCATAAACAACCCCCCAAATCTCCAAACCAGGGGGCTTACGAAATATGTATTTCATTCTTTCGGCATTCAAGAAACACACATTCGAATCTGATCGTGGAACAATCTCATTTCATCGAGATATGAATTTTTTCTCGTCATTTTTCATAAACAACCCTCCGAATGTGAAAACATGGGGGCTAACAAACTATGGGGTTTATTGTATTTCAGTTTTTCGTCATTCAAGAAACGCATATTCGAATCTAATCGTGGAACATTCTCATTTCGTCGAGATATAAATTTTTTCATAATTAAAAAAAAAACTCAAATCTGCAAACCTGGGAGCTAACAAACTATAGGGTATAATGTATTTCATTCTTTCGGCATTCAAGAAACGCATATTCGAATCTGAACGTGGAACATTTCCATTTTTACGAGATATGGATTTTTTTCATCGTTTTTCATAAACAACCCCCAAAATCTCCAAACCTAGGTGCTAACAAACTATGAGGGGTATTGCATTTCATTCTTTCGGCATTCAAGAAACACAATATTCGAAACCAATTGAGAAACACTCCCATTTCGTCGAGTTATTATTTTCGTCAGAAATCACCCCCAACAACCCCCATAACTCCCTCCCTGAGTGTCGAAAGTCTCCAAATGAAAGAGGATTCAATTTCTTATCAACTCATCAAGCTCACATCCAAATCTGATTGCAATACCATCTCATTTCACTGAGTTATGAATTTTTTTTTCCATTAGCCATTTTTTGTCTTTGAGTGTATGTGTGGATGTGGCTTACTTCTCATCGATGTATGGAATGAATATTTGTAACACTGTAACATACACAACCATACATGATAAAAAAAAGCAAAGGGTCGGGGGGTCGCGAAATATTTTCTCATAGCAGGGTGGTCGCATCATGAAAAAGGTTGAAAAACACTGCCATACACAAACTTTCTCAATCAGTTGGCAGCAAAAACATTTACTTCAGTACTGCCAGTTTCTAATTAACTTCAAGGTGCTAATACAGCTTTCTATCTACGTGAAAACGCGACAAATCAATTAGTGAACTATTCAGGTTCCTGCAAAATTTCAATCAATCTATTTTTTCAATCAACTCTCCATTGGATCCGACGCCTAATTAAGACAAACAATTCGAATTCCCATCAAAGGAAATCAATGAAGAGAACCTATCAGTTAATTGGGTGGTTTCCAAAGTAAGGAGCATATGATTGTTTCGTCTTCTTGAATAACTGTTCTGTCGATAGTTTTCAGGGATAGAGATGCCAATTTTTCCAACTTTGTATAATAGAGATTTCTATTCTTATCTATTCATGATGTTATTAAATACATAAAATAAAATTTTCAATTACTTATGCATCCAATGAAACGGCTCCTATCCTTTTCGAAATGAAGAAAAACATGAAAGCGTTCCCTGGGGTAAAGCTGAAGTAGCTCATCCCCTTCAGAAAAAATTTTATTGTACAATAAGAAAAAACAACTTAGGCCAAAGGAACGTGCCTGAAGACGAAACACCAAGAGATGTTTAAAAATTAATGATAGCTTTGTCATTGGAGCGGATACAAGGACATAACCTTCTCCATATTCTTCTAGGACTCAGGAGCGTCATAATGATCCTTTCCTGTCGGGGCCATAAATATGAGTTATGAAAAGGAATGGATGCCGTGTCAGCCGAATATTATTCGTATAAATAGACTTGAAGCGACCCGGGATAAAATGTGTAGGTTCTTTTGGAGATTAATACCAACATTTTCTTTCCGAACCTCTACCGTGTCTTTTGACAATCGAGTATAGTGCATTATGTAGGTGTCCAACACATAATTTGATCCTTGAAATTAAAAGTGGAACATCTATTGGGTTCTGCCAAACGCCGAAGAGAACTATTGCGCATGTACGTAGGAAATATAGTGATTGGTTAATCGGCAGCACGGAGAAAATTCCATAAGGCATCCATGGATACATAATGGCATTGCTCCTTCTCTTCGCCGAGAAAGTTTACGACGCATGCGTCGTAAATTTAGTAGGAGTGAATTTAGTAGGAACGAGGCCTAACACTTTTGTATACTTATTTTCCACTACGCTCACATTCTACATTTTCAATTCTATGGTGTCTAAATATAATCTGGATATAACAAAAAATGTTATTGATTAAGGGGACGATTCACTCTTGCCGACGACTACGGCACCGATTCTTCATTCAAAAAGTGCCTTTAATTTTTCCAAGTTCACGCCCTCAATTTTCTACCTGAAAGCTTGATTCTTTTTCGAATTGAAGTTGAAGGATGTTTTTAGGACACTCCAATTTCTTCTCTTCGAAAAAAATAGGTAAATTTTTTCGCATGAAAGAATCGGCTACGGCACCGATTCTCCATTCAAAGAATACCTTTCATTTTTCCGAGTTCACGCCCCCAATTTTCCACCTAAAAGCTTGATTTTTTCTAAATCAAAGTTAAAGTATGTCTTGAGGGCACTCCAATTTCTTCTCTTAGAAAAAAATATATTTTTTTGCATTAAAAAATCGGCAACGGCACCGATTCTCCATTCAAAAAGTGCCTTTCATTTTTCCAGGTTTGCGCTCTCAATTTTTCACCTAATAGCTTCATTTTTTTAAATTGAAGTTAGTGTATGTCTTGAGGGCACTCCAATTTCTTCTCCTCGAAAAAAATATTTTTTAGCATGAAAAAATCGGGTTGAATTTGAGAGTCTATGAAAATTGACTTCATAATCGTTTTCCGGAAATCGATAATCAATGTTTTTTAGAAAATTCATTGGAGTGTCCTAGACAAATTAATTTTCCATATTTGAAATAAATTAAAATAAAAAAAACCTTTTTAAAAAAGCTTTTATTTAAATGCTCTAAAAACAAAAAAATAAAATTTTCCTTTTAAATTTTAACTATCAACTTATAACTTCATTATACACAATTAATATGATCATAAAAGCTTGTAGCGCGATTAACTCGTGCAAATAAACTAGTACCTATTCAATTGAGTATCTTAATCTGCTAAATTTAATTTTTTTTCAGTTTAATTAAATACTTATAGGTACAAACGCAAACCTCGCCCTCGCGACAAGCTTTTATGATCATATAAATTGTGTATAATGAAGTTATAAGTTGATAGTTAAAATTTAAAAGGAAAATTTTATTTTTTTGTTTTTAGAGCATTTAAATAAAAGCTTTTTTAAAAAGGTTTTTTTTATTTTAATTTATTTTTTACTTTTTAGTTATCGCTATTTCGCCATGTTGGATGTTCCGCCATATAGCATTCAGAATGACGTCAACATTATTTTTCGAATTACTCTCAACAAGCATTTGATACCCATATTATAGAAATACATCACAAAAAACTATTCCGCCATCTTGGATGTTACGCCATAGTGGATTTAGAACGACGTCACAGAATTTTTCGAATTACTCTCAACAAGCCCTTCCATTTGATACCCATATTATAGAAATGCATCACAAAAAACTATTCCACCATCTTGGATGTTCCGCCATATTGGATTTAAAATGACGTCACCGTATTTTTCGAATTACTCTCAACAAGCTCTTTCATTTGATACCCATTTTATAGAAATGCATCACAAAAAACTATTTCGCCATCTTGGATGGTCCGCCATATTGGATATAGAACGACGTCACATTATTTTTCGAATTACTCTCAACAAGCTCTTTCATTTGATACCCATATTATAGAAATGCATCACAAAAAACTATTCCGCCATCTTGTATGGTCCGCCATATTGGATATAGAATGACGTCACTAAGCTTATCGTGTATTGTCATCCAAACTGAACGTGTATACAAAATTTCAGCTTAATCAGTTGAAGATATCTGCTTCAAAATTGAGTAGCAAGATTCCACCCGAACATACATACATACATACATACATACATACAATGCAAGTTAAATAAAAGCTTTTAAAAAATTCCATTCAGATAGGCGCTTGAATAATGCAAAAAATGCCGTGGTCCAATAAGAATTTCACCTGCAACTGCGGTAAACATTTTCAGAGGTCGGAAGTTGTAACCTAACGATTGACTGCCCCGAACTGGTGATGTTACTCGATCAATAGCTGATGTATTTATAGCCGCAGCCATGTCTAAAAGGGCATGGCCAAAATTCAACACAAAACTGGGACTATTATAAGGAGTGCCAAAGACCAAACTGATCTTTCCGCTGGTGTTTATAGAATACCTTGGGACTGAGGGAAAGTTTACATCGGGACTACGAAAGGAGCATTCAAACACGGTTGGAAGAACATCGAGCAAGAATATGAAAGAGGAGACTCCCATGTTTTATATTGCTTGGTTGCCAGCATGGGCAAGATATACTGCCAGCGATCTTCAATGCTAAAACTCAACATGACCAAAGCGGTGGGGATGAATCCACCAGCCACGCCGGCGGTGGGAGTGCGGCTATGAATAACAGCGATAGATCCAATAACATCACAAGTTCGGAGCAGTGAATCGTTGGGTTAGAATCACAGACCGAGAAAAATCTGTGAAGATCACTACAGCAGTCGTAGGTCCAATGTTGGGTGAAATTCCTATTGGAACACTATTTTTCTTCAATTATTTCTGGGAAAAAAATGATATGAATAGAAATAGAAAAAATCATCAACAATGGAAACTGTTACGTCCAAAACGAAACTCTAGAGCAGATGATGTAGTCAACTGAAATCACTGAAATAAAATGTCAGTCAATAATTTCTGCAGACCGTTTCATTCAAAGTGTTCAAATCCTTTAAGATTCATCACATTCACCCCCGGACAGTGGAAATTGAATTATTCCCTGCGTCCTATTCTTCCTAATAGAAATATAATTAACGATGTCATCTCTAAAACAATTGCGCAAATTCCGACCCAATTTTAGATTAAAAATTCATGAATCGGGCCCATCAAGACAACACGGTAATGGAGTGGCTTCCCGAAGGACCTCCTCTAGTCGTGACTCAATTAACCCACCTCCCAACTTTTGCACGGACTTCTCTTTTCTTCCTTGAGGTTAGGCGCAAGTTGGATTCGAACATTTCTTAGTTTATTAAATTTATATAGGGTGCCCTTTCAAAAGGAGATGGAGAATGTATTTCGGACTAACTGAATATTTTCTGAATGATTTTCGGGAGAGTGTTTTAGTTTCTCACGGAGATCAATATTCTGCAACGATAAATACATATTCTTTTAGACTTCGAAAACGTCTGCATTCGGTGTCCCCCAAAAAACTAAGAAACATTTTTTGGTCCAGGCTTTTCCCCTGGGAGTTATTTCATATTTGATTGGATCTTTTAAAATGGGTCGCCTGGATATATGACGTGAATGCTTTTATGTATTGCAGGCGGGGACAAACTGATACCTATTTTAATTTTCACAATACGTTAATGAAAGAAACATGCTTCAAAATGGCGAATGAGACGTGGCATCGCAGATATACAGGGACTTTCACGAGGAACCTCACCCATATTTATACGGGAAACTACTGAACGTATTTTCATGAAATTCAGCACTTATAAGTATTTCACGATGCTGACGAAATCTAAAATATTTTCAAGGCATGAGCACCTCCGGTTTTTCCGGAAATGACGTCAACTTCCGTTTTTCAAATTAGAACACCATTTTTTTATTGCAGAAATAGATTTCTTAGAAAATTTCAAGTTATTTTGATGTAAAATTTTTCAGTTTTGGTTGGAAAATTCTCTCTGAGCGGGAAAATTCGAAAAAAAAATCGAAAATAGAGCTCCGCTGAAACAAGAATAACTTCGAGGTTTTTGGATGGAAAATTTTAATTTTTGGAATTTTTCAAGATGTAAGATTGATGTATCCACTTTAAAAATCGAAATCGCGATTCATGATACAGGGGGTGAAAAAATCGCTTTCAAAGTTAGGGATGACAAAATCGTGAAAAATCAATTTTTTCAAATTAGAACCCCATTTTTATATGGCAGATATTGAATCTACGTTAAAAAATAATGTGAGTGTATGCATCACACCCTTGCCCTAAAGTGGATATTTTCTGAGTTAATATCCACTTTAGGGCAAGGGTGTGATGCATACACTCACATTATTTTTTAACGTAGATTCAATATCTGCCATAATCAAATTTAATAATGTCCTTCCGGCCGTAATCAGGATAATCCTCGCTTGAACGTAAACTGTTTTCCAGATAGCGTGAGCAGATCCACATAAAATTCCAACGAATTATAGAGAAACTGTCAAGATTTCTGTAACAACAGTTTGGATATTAACTCAGAAAATATCCATTTTAGGGCAAGGGTGTGATGCATACACTCACATTATTTTTTAACGTAGATTCAATATCTGCCATAAAAAAATGGAGTTCTAATTTGAAAAAATTTATTTTTCACGATTTTGTCATCCCTAACTTTGAAAGCGATTTTTTCACCCCCTGTATCATGAATCGCGATTTCGATTTTTAAAGTGGATACATCATTCTTACATCTTGAAAAATCCCAAAAATGAAAATTTTCCATCCAAAAACCTCGAAGTTATTCTTGTTTCAGCGGAGCTCTATTTTCGATTTTTTTTTCGAATTTTCCCGCTCAGAGAGAATTTTCCAACCAAAACTGAAAAATATTACATCAAAATAACTTGAAATTTTCTAAGGAATCTATTTCTGCAATAAAAAAATGGTGTTCTAATTTGAAAAACGGAAGTTGACGTCATTTCCGGAAAAACCGGAGGTGCTCATGCCTTGAAAATATTTTAGATTTCATCAGCATCGTGAAATACTTATAAGTGCTGAATTTCATGAAAATACGTTCAGTAGTTTCCCGTATAAATATGGGTGAGGTTCCTCGTGAAAGACCCTGTATATATTGCACTCAATTATTTTCTTGGGGACAGTTACCCCCCAGTACCCCCCTTAAGGACTCCCTTGACTGTAATCTATTAAAACTTCCAATATATTTTCAATGGAGGCTCTGTGACTCTATATTTATTGACTAAAGTGGTTTTTAATATTGAACAAAGAATAGGTGGTCAGTTTTCTTCCTCTAGTAAGGAATCATTTTGTAAAATCCGAGTAACTTTACAAATTGTGAGTAAAAGTAAATATGTAAGTGGCGAAATCGACTTTCTTTCAGAAATGAACGATTACAAGTGAATCCAGATTCAACAGAGTGAATATTAAATATTCATATTGACATTTTCTCTAGCACTCAAATACAGAAACCACGCTCTAGTGAGTGGAACTATGCGTGATATAATTTTCACATTTACGTTGGCTCAAAGGGAGTTGCGAGTGTTTCAAAGTAATACCCGTATGCTTAGCTCGAAAAACATGACACATTTCAACTCAAAAACCTTTTACCAGTAATTATAATGGGGGTTGGCCTTTGATGTAAATATGAAACGTAAATATGAAACGTTCATTGTTATGAGGATATTTTTCATGTTTTTAAATAGTAAATATGCACAATTAATCGTCCAACCTCCAACAGAAGTCAAGAGGGATCGATTAGGTTATATTATTTGTAAAAATGGGCTTTCCCCCACGAAAACACAATTCAAATTCAGAGTACAAAGGTAGCTAAAATGTTTTTGTACTTCTTTATTTTTATGGAGTAAAAATTATTGAGTTTATACATAATTTATTGTTGAATTTCGCTACGAAGTGTATGGGTTACGTAGTCTAGTGTCAACCAATTTAATTTCGTCATGTCTATAGATTATTGTCTATTTGTCTGCATAAACTCTAGTGAAGTACATACTTCGTGAAGTTGCTAAATGGCGGATGCCCCGGTCAACTGGTATCTATCAGTTACATATTACAAGTTCGAGTGCCTATCAGACGTTTTTGAAGAACCGGGCCTATTCGAAATCTGAAAATTGGGATTATAAGGATTGCCACAGTGTAAATCAGAATTTCACATTCACCATAACTTCAGAAAAAATTCCTATTATGTTTTTCACAACTTTGATTACTCGTAGCACCTGTAATGATTTCAGTAAATACCCAGAAAGATTTAGGATCTGCCATTCTTAATGAGAAATACGATATGAAGCCATTTCACTCTAAATATTCCTAAGTCATTAAGAGTAGCTGGATGATTTTCTGAACTTCTCAGCCTTCTATTGTTGTCCCAAACCTGCTCAATCGGATTGAGATCTGGACTTCTTGCTGGCCATTCCATTCGAGAGACTTCAACCTCTTCAAAGTACTCCTGAACGATGCGCGCACGATGGGGTCTGGCATTATCGTCCATAAAAATGAAATTTTTACCAATGTATGGGGCAAATGGCACTACATGCTCTTCAAGAATGTTCCTTATATACTTATCAGCATTCATAGCTCCATTATCAACGACCACTAGGTCTGTGCGAGCAGTCAAAGATATTCCACCCCATACCATAATCGATCCTCCCCCGAAACCAGTAGTATTCAGGAAATTGCACTGAGCATGTCTTTCATGTGGACGTCTTTATACAAGGGAACGTCGATCACAATGGTAGAGGCAGAATCTAGACTCATCTGTGAAGAGAACTCTTTCCCAATCGGCCTCTTCCCAATGGATATGCTCTCTCGCAAAATCCAAACGCGCCCTTCGATGGGCTGGGATAAGAGCTGGGCCTCTTGCCGCGACACGAGGCCTTAAATCATATTCTCTGAGGCGATTTCTTATTGTCTGAGTGCTAATTTGCACCTCATGAGTTTGCTCAAGCTGATTTTGAAGGAGGCGAGCGGTTGCAAACCGTTGTCTCAACGAAGAAACTCTCAAGTAACGTTCTTGAATGGCAGTTGTTACTTTTGGTCTACCCTGTCCTGGTCTTCGGACATTCATACCTGTCTCCCTGAATCGCTGCAACATTTTGGACACACTTGTATGGGAAACTCAAAACCTTTCTGCAATTCTTGTGTATGTCCACCCTTCTTCTCGCAAAACTACCGCTTGGGCACATTCCTCTTGGGTCAAATTGCGTGTTTCGCGTTGCATAGCGATCGAGTGTAGAAAATAAAACGAGAGAAAAACTATTGATCACAAGTATTGATCGAGAACAACTGATTTTAGAATGGAGCCAATACATTCAAAATCTGATAATATCATCTTTTTTTATTCCTGCTGGGAGAAAACATCTTTATTGAAGAAAAACGTTGAATGTGGATAACATATGCATGCATAATTCTGATAAAAATAATTATCATTGAGAACACCTTCATTTGTAGAATATATTTGAGATTTCCATAATGTGCGTTAATTTTTTTGCGCAGTGTAGTGAAGCGATCTCAGATTTGAGTGAATGTCTTGTGAATATTACGCAACTGATGAAGAAGGGAGTTCACTAGAATTGGTCATTTATGTAGGTACATATACAGAGTGTCCCATTAGTGCAATGAAGTATATAATCTCATTACTTACGTCAGTTATGGAATTATTTGACTAAAGTGGTGGCTCTTGCACTGATATATCAGCCTAAAATAATAGTACAGTTTGAAGCGGTATTAGAATTAATACGATAAAATTATGTATGAATGGAAGATTTTACTTCATTATCAGAGTGATATAAACTTCAATATTCTCAATTTTCTGGTTAATGGTTGTTTCAAATCTGATGATATGATGGAGAGCGAATTTCTCGTAGAGGATTTTCTTAACAAGGTCCAAATATTGAAGAATTTGAACAACGATGCTTAATTTTTTTCAAATGGCTTCAAATTACTTTTTCTAGATACCCTTTGAAATGTTCAGTTTTCGAATAAGATAATTCTTCATCGCTAAGAGGAAATATTTTTCAAAGCAAAATGTATCTCGAAATAGATGACCTTGAGTATGCTAGCGATAAAAAATTATTCTAATCATCAGTTTTGAAAAAGCCTTTTGCTTGGCAACGCCACGACTGGGATTCTTTTTTTTTCTGATGTGCCTCACCACCTTGAACTGTCACGAGCCGCCACTGATCTGCAGCTAATTTTTTATGGATATATTTATTATTTATTGCCTCTCCAATTATCGGGGAGTATACATCAGATGAATTCGAAGCATTTTGACATCTTTGTCTGCATTTATGAATAAGTTTAGTCTTACAGTTTGAAAAGTCGGATCTAAATAGAATTATTTCGTTTCATTCGAGTTCGGTGATATGCAGATAATAAATAATCTTATAAAAAAACGTTTTACATCAAATTCATGATTCATCAAGCTATATCAATCTTTTTAAAATCCAAAACATTAAACTCCTATAATTATTTCACAAGAGGCACAGAAACGTGATGATATAGTCTTTGCCAGCATGGGCCATATTCCTGAATCTTTTGAACGAAGCTGAATTTTTAAAATGATTTGAAAAAGAACTGTTTCGTTTGCAGGGCCGGACTGGGCAGGTGGGGTACCGGGGAATTCCCCGGTGGGTCCCCTTATGTGGGTTGTGGGGGCCCTTGTCTAAAACGGTGCTACTTATTACTGAAACTTTTAAGCCCACATTTTAACTTGGTAGTCACAGATGCTGTTCAGGTAAATTCTGTAATTAAAACCTACTTTGGGACACTCAATCGGGTTGGTGTTTTTTTGTCGGAATCTTACAAAAGAATGGCGGAGTGGGATGAGAATTCTAAATGTAATAAAAGGTTAACAAAAATATGTGACACCCGTGGAGGAGTAAGGGCCTGATGGCTGTGCAAAAATTGCTCGGAATTGAACGAGGTGAATATTATGAGGACGAACTATATTATTCAACTTTGCTGACTGTTCTGGAAAAAAATTCAAACTTCTGTTAAATTTGATCCCAAGACTATATCAGAAGCTTCAGCTTTTCAGAATTACTTTTGCAAGTATGATGCTGTTTTATTGTCCTTTACAATGAGCCAGTGTTTTTCATACCTTACACCAGCATCCAAATACCTTGAAAACTATGGAATTGATCTAGTTCAATCATACAATATGGACAATATGGTTATGCATGCCAAGAGTGGTATTGAAAGTTTATTTGAAAACTTTGGCCAAATAAAAAGCCAAACAGACAAATTCATATATTTTATTAACAAAAATTTGGAAGAAGGACATGACATTGATATTGAGAAAAATTTTAGTTTAAAAAGGCGATAAATAAAATAAAATTTCAGAGGAATTGATGGATGACCCTATTTTTGATAATGCTTGTAAAAGGTTTGAAGTGGAAACTTATAAAACTATTATAAATCAAATTTTTCGAAGTATCTCAGATAGGTTTTCTAATAATGAAACACATTATAAAAACTTTCAATTGTTCGACCCGAAATATTTTCCTCGAAAGCGGGAAGATTTGTTAACATTTACGGAGGCTTTCACCACGATTTCTGAATTTTTACATGTTTATAAACAAGATCTGATCTCAGAATTGAGCTCATTTTCTGCAATATTCTCAGAAAGGATAAGATACTCAAATATAAATTGCCAAAATATGTACTGTATATCTGTTAATTCTCGATGTCTAGGGTGTATAAGCTGCTGTTATTTAGTATTGAAAAAAATGAACATGAATAGGTCGGCATTCATGTGAAATGGTATTTTCTGAATTTAAATTAATAAAATACAGAATTCGTTCCATCATTGCTGCTGAGGAAACCATTGGAGCACTAGTATTAATGAATGTGGAAAGTGATATTACTGAGGATATTGACAACGATACAGTGATAAATAAATATTTTAAGCATGAACAATGTTTTTAAAAACATGCTTCAGCCAAAGAATGTGTCCCGACTGATTTTTTGAGAGTGACTATGTTTTTGTCTTGTTTTTTTTAGAGTGCTTGTATTAAATTATATAATTCAAATGTGTTGGATTTTTGTACTTTTGACAAACGTTAGGGTTGCCAACCTTCCGGGATTGGCCGGGATTTTTCCAGAGTTTAATGTTGAATTTTGAGTTGGGGATTATTCTGAAATTGGACCAATTCCTAGTGTCCAATGTTCGAACTCGACTATGGTGCACAAGCTCTGAGGCCCCCTTGAAATGTTTTCCCGGTGGGCCCCCACCATACCAGTCCGGCCCTGTTCGTTTGATGAGAGGAATCTACAGTTAGAAATAATTTGCAAGTCGATGGCTCATCCTGTATATTACCGTCGATTTCGCTACAATTCTTTTCATTCGTTCTATTTCGGAAATCCGATAAGAATGAAACATTATAAAGATATCTGCATTGTTACGAATTCAACTGAACCTAGCGCCTTCGCCATTTCGCAACTGCAGGTTCATTATCTTGTCAAATTTCGTCGAATTTCCCGACCGATCCGTAAATTCCGAACGAGTTACCGCATAATCGATGAGCAGTTTTCGCCCTTTCATCCCTGATATTGCAACCGGGGATGCGAGCAGAATTCCCCGTATAGATTTGTTATGTCTTCATCCAATATCTGGCTGCTCTCGCACCTCCTGAATTTTCAATGAACTTTCTTCCGCCGAAACATCCGACGCTGCCAATTCGTGACCTCCACGTAATAAGTAGAGATATTCGGATTAGGGTAATCGGCTCCATCATGCGAATTCTTCGATTGAGCGGATCGATCGCAAATGGGATTTAGCCGGTCAGGTTACTTTGAACTGAACCCCAGCTTAGGCTGTGCAGGAATTATTGTATGTAGATACAGGGTAGTCACATGAAATTCTGAGTTATTATCCTAGGATGGATATCGAGACCATCGAAACATATAAGCTCAAGAACAACATCAAAAGGAAAGTGGAGATTCCCATTGTTGATAACGCTTGGTAGCCAGCGATCTGTAATGCTAAGATTAAACCTGTCCGAAGCGGAGGGGATGAACCGATCGGCCACACCGGCAGTGGGGCTGCGGCTATAGATCCAGTTACATGACCAATTCGGAGCAGTCAATCGTAGGGTTACAACCTCCGACCGAGAAACCTCATGCCTACCGCAGTAGGTAGTAGGCAAAACGTTAGGTGTAATTTCTTTTGGACCAGGGCTAGAATGCCGGCCGATTTATTGATATCGATAGATCTAGCAAAGCTCATTCAGTTATATGTGGTCACAATGCCGAAACAAGTATAAAGAAACTAATAGCATCGAAAACAATTACAACAATCGGTGGATATGACGACGTGGCAAACTTGAAGGGACACTGAGTTCAACGGACCTCACCCCCTTGGATTTTTTCTGTGTGGAACTATAACTTGTCGAAAAAACTTATATGATATGGTTGACAAAAATCTACAAACTAAAAATAATTTCACATATATAGATACATATGCGTCAAAAAGAGTCACGGAAAAATATGTACTTTTTTCAAATGGAACACCTTGTATTTCATGGCATAATTCTGTCTAGGACAACAAGAGCTTTACACTTATAACTCATTTTTTAAATTTCATTACGGCGTTGCCACATAATTCGTATTTTTAGGATATTTTTAGTAGGTGTACGTTAATGGGACTTAGGAAGGTGTAAAAAAAACCAGCAAATCTCAGCTAATGCCAACGTTTCGCAACATATATTGTCGCTTCTTCAGGGCTAAAAAATACAGGTCATCATGTATAAAATGAATGATCAAGACAACAACAACACACAGAACCACACAAACTAACATGCACAAAAAACGATGGAAAATTGCAGGGCCACAATCAGCACTGAGACTCACTTAACAAAGCTAAACAATGCTCTTAAAATAATAAATACTAAAAAAGGGAAAGCAGAAGGTGAAACATCGAAAATAATTGTTATTTGGAGTGTTCGACATCAATTCCAATCGGATAACAGTCATCAAATGAACCAGGCAGGGTACAAAGAATATACACCGTGCCACCCACATATGTAGGTATACGCTATCAGATAACCGACAGGTGACCCCCGCGTTCTCTGGTTTTGAAAACTTCTAAAATATTTTTATATATGGAACTTAAATTCTGGGTGTCCGTTCTATTATTGACTGTTTCGTTTAATCTTATAAACACCATTTCGCTAATATTGCGCTTCACCCAGCTGTCCTCAAAATCCAAAATCTTGACATTGTCAAAATCAAATTGATGGTGTTCTTGGAAATGATGATCGGCCAGAGCCGTTTTTGATTCTTTACTTCTATTAACCTCGTTGCAATCGTATCTGTGTTGTCTGACTCTGTTTTTTAACAGTTGTTTGGTTTGACCAACATAACATTTATGGCAATTCATGCAGGGTATTCTGTAAACGAGATTGCTGCACTCAGTAATCGGCGTTCTATCTTTCAACCCACCGAAGAGAGAACGCGACGAACAAACGTTGTATGGCACGAGTTTCACCCCATCCGAATACCGACCAAACAAGTGAGAAATTTTATTTGTGAGTCCCGCGATAAAGGGAAATTTAATGTATCTTTTGCGTATCTCCCGTGCTGGATTAATTTCTCCAGGTGACGAAAGAGAGGTATAGCCGTTCAAAATCTTCTTTAAAAGGGACGCAGGATAAAATATTAGCGAAATGGTGTTTATAAGATTAAACGAAACAGTCAATAATAGAACGGACACCCAGAATTTAAGTTCCATTCCATATATAAAAATATTTTAGAAGTTTTCAAAACCAGAGAACGCGGGGGTCACCTGTCGGTTATCTGATAGCGTATATATGTGGGTGGCACGGTGTATATTCTTTGTACCCTGCCTGGTTCATTTGATGACTGTTATCCGATTGGAATTGATGTCGAACACTCCAAATAACAATTATTTTCGATGTTTCACCGTCTGCTTTCCCTTTTTTAGTATTTATTATTTTAAGAGCATTGTTTAGCTTTGGTAAGTGAGTCTCAGTGCTGATTGTGGCCCTGCAATTTTCCATCGTTTTTTGTGCATGTTAGTTTGTGTGGTTCTGTGTGTTGTTGTTGTCTTGATCATTCATTTTATACATGATGACCTGTATGTTTTAGCCCTGAAGAAGCGACAATATATGTTGCGAAACGTTGGCATTAGCTGAGATTTGCTGGTTTTTTTTACACCTTCCTAAGTCCCATTAACGTACACCTACATAATGTTGAGAGGAAGTGACCTTTTAAGCGATATTTTTAGTGTTTTAAGGGATTCTTCAAAATTCTTATGACAACCGCTGTTTTCAATCTAGATAAACGAATTTTTTACAGTATTTAGCTTAAGGTATCACCTTTATCATTCGGTAAACGTCTGCAGTTTTTTTTTATACAGAGTGTCTCATATAAATTTACCAATTTACTCAAATCAAATATGCGATAACTCGGTTTTTTCATATGGAACAGCCTGTATTTGTATTTCAGTGAACTCGTAAATTTATATTAGACACTCGGTAAAAAAAACTTCAGATGTTCACCCATTGATGAAGCTGATGCCTTAAACATTTATCTAGATTGAACACAGCGGTTGCTATAAGAATTTTGATGAACCCTTTGAAACACTTAAAATATTCTAAAAATACGAATTATGAGGCAACGCCGTAATGAAATTTGAAAAATGAGGTATAAGTGTAAAGCTCTTGTTGCCCTAAAAAGAATTATTCCATGAAAAAAAAGGTGTTCCATTTGAAAAAACTACATATTTTTCCGTGATTTTTTTTTGACGCATCCTGTATGTGTAAAATTATTCTTAGTTTGTAGATTTTTGTCAACCTCACAACCATATCATATAAGTTTTTTTCCACACGGTACAGTTTAGGCGCTATTTTAGCCGTAGGTACGCCTTGCTGACGCATTCTTGTGAAATATTCTTCAATGTTATTCGGGGGTTTAATCTCATTTCGATAATTTGATATAATTATTTTTAGTAATAATACCAATGAACAGATTGAAGTAGTTTGTTCAATTTGAGTCATTTGACATTTCTGAATCAGTCTTGCAAGAATTTATCCGTAAAAATGTACAGAGTGCCCCCTTTAAAATAAAAAAAAAATTAGTTTTCATACACTGCGCAAAAAAAATTAACGCACATTCAGTGGCGGATTTACGACTTTAGGGGCCCTACGCTTCAAAACTTTTGGGGCCCCCTCTGAAACATTTTCGATTTTTTCCAAAGGAATTTTTTTAATAAAACTAACTTCTTTGAAAACAAAACATAAAGTTTATTAATAAAATACAAGGTATGTATATCAAAACAAAATATTAAAGATGAATAAAAATTTTAAAAAAGGAAAAATTATCACCAAAATTCAAATACAAAATATCTCTAGATAGAAATATATCATATCTGCAAATTTTTTATTGCGGTATCGAGACTAAGGAATAAATAAAATCATCACAAAAGATACAAGTATCGTAAAGCTGTAAATCAGTTAGTTACCTACAACATAAAATTCTAATTAAAAAATTGATTCTTTCTTATTTTAATATCAGCAAATTCTTTTATTACAGAATCATATTCGAGACTGCTCGTTATATCACTTTCGATAGAAAGTATTCCTAAAAACTGTAGTCTATTTTCTGTCATTACAGTTCTATATTCATTTTTTATCAATGACAGTTTGGAAAATGAGCAAAAAATTCTGTCAATTTTGGATGCTTAGCTTTACTCTGCTCTTCACTTTCCTTGAGCTTTCGTTTCTGGTAGCCGCTCATATAACGTCTGTCAGATATGGTGTCACGTCAATATTACATATGCAACTAGAAACTGTTATGATAAGAAAATGTTAAATTTTATTTTATATTCTGTGAGGACTAACACAGAAATTCATTGACTTCGCTCTATCGAATTATGAAATCCGAACCGATGAGCTAATATATGAAAAATTATTATCTAATTGATACAACAAAAGAATGGTAAAATATGAACATATTATTGATCGAGTCTATCGGAGATGATCGGAAGTCAAGAAAAAATTGCAACAATTAAATTGATAAATATCTAAATATACATCCATATTTTTGAAACGAAATCATTTGTTTTGTTTGTCATTTCGTCGTACAAACACGTAGGTTCAGGTTGAATCAAATAATTTCTGTAAATCGTATTTTGTATTTCCTTTTCCCGGTAGGTATTGAACCAATATTATACATATATCGAAAATGAATTTGACTGGTCTGCCTCATCATCGCTCGAATTATGTTTATGCCGAATTGCCGAAAAATTGGAAGAATGTTATTTTTAGCATATTATAATGAAACTGCATTGTAAAGCTCACCTTCTATATCAATTATATCGTTCAATGAGAGTACGAGGATTTAAAAGTCCAAACACAAACAGAAATAGTTCAATTCACCAACACTTCTCAGTTTTTCACAATATTTGAATCTCACAGTCTTACACGTTACACGAAACTCGCCCGTCCCTGTTAACACTTTTCGAATCTTGTGAAATGAACGTGAGACAAAAATATGCAGACCTAAGAACTTCTGCACAAGTATTTTTCACTTTACAACCCTAAACGAATCAACATCTGGTCGGCCGTTCTGTAGCACATTCCTAGATTTTAGAGGAAATGCTGACAAATTTATTGAATTATGATGTATGTAATTGTACATATTGGAATTCGGCCGCCACCCTTGGCGGAATTTATTGCAGGCAGACAAGATAATTAGGGACAATACGCTGAATCTCGGATGGTGTGTTTTTTCTAACATCTGAGTTTTGCTCTGAGGCTCTTGTTATTCAATTGCGTCTCGTGTGAATGTAATAATTCATAATTCGCAAGTTGCCTTTGAGCTTCTTATAAAATATAGTACAGTCTGACTATTTTTTTCACACTTACAGAATGAATTTTCATTCTAGAAAAAAAATTCAATTCGATCGCCGGGGCCCCTATGGACCTCGGGCCCCTACGCTGCAGCGTACTAAGCGTACCGGTTAATCCGCCACTGCGCACATTATGGAAATCTCAAATTCATTCTACAACTGAAGGTGTTCTCAATGATAATTATTTTTATCAGAATTATGCATGCATGCATATGTTATTCACTTTCAACGTTTTTCTTCAATACAGATGTTTTCTCCCAGCAGGAATAAAAAAAGATGATATTATCAGATTTTGAATGTATTGGCTCCATTCTAAAATCAGTTGTTCTCGATCAATTCTAGTGATCAATAGTTTTTCTTTCGTTTGATTTTCTACATTCGATCGCTAACGCGAAACACGCAATTTGATTGGGTCAAAGGTGCCCAAGCGGTAGTTTTGCGAGATGAAGGGTGGACATACACAAGAATTGCAGAAAGGTTTGGAGTTTCCCATACAAGTGTGTCCAGAATGTTGCAGCGATTCAGGGAGACAGGTATGAATGTCTGAAGACCAGGACAGGGTAGACCACGGGTAACGACTGCCATTCAAGAACGTTACTTGAGAGTTTCTTCGTTGAGACAACAGCTTGCAACCGCTCGCCTCCTTCAAAATCAGCTTGAGCAAACTCATGAGATGCAAATTAGCACTCAGACAATAAGAAATCCCCTCAGAGAATGTGATTTAAGGCCTCGTGTCGCGGCAAGAGGCCCAGCTCTTACCCCAGCCCATCGAAGGGCGCGTTTGGATATTGCGAGAGAGCATATCCATTGGGAAGAGGCCGATTGGGAAGAGGCCGATTGGGAAAGAGTTCTCTTCACAGATGAGTCTAGATTCTGCCTCTACCATTGTGATCGACGTTCCCTTGTATAAAGACGTCCACATGAAAGATATGCTCAGTGCAATTTCCTGAATACTACTGGTTTCGGGGGAGGATCGATTATAGTATGGGGTGGAATATCTTTGACTCCTCGCACAGACCTAGTGGTCGTTGATAATGGAGCTATGAATGCTGATAAGTATATGAGGAACATTCTTGAAGAGCATATAGTGCCATTTGCCCCATACATTGGTGAAAATTTCATTTTTATGGACGATAATTCCAGACCCCATCGCCGGCGCATCGTTCAGGAGTACCTTGAAGAGGTTGAAGTCTCTCGAATGGAATGGCCAGCAAGAAGTCCAGATCTCAATCCGATTGAGCAGGTTTGGGAGTTTGGGACAACCTCAATAGAAGGCTGAGAAGTTCAGAAAATCATCCAGCTACTCTTAATGACTTAGGAATCCAACTCTGAGAAATCTGGGAAGGATTAGATCAGAACATTTTAAGATCACTTATTTTGAGTATGAACCGTCGTTGCCGAGCTGTAATTAACGCAAGGGGTGGAAATACCAAGTATTAAATCACTTATCAGCATTTCAGTATTTTGAAAATGGATAATTTCTCTTTTTTCACGTAAGATTCGGTGAAATCCTGAATTTTTCTTCCATTTAATGTGTCTTGTTTCGTTCAAAACCTTCCCGAGAGAACATAAAAAATAAGTTATAAAGTCAATGTAGAGTTAACTTTCATTAAAATTGAGATTTTCAGAATGTGCGTTAATTCTTTTGCGCAGTGTAGATCAGCCCTGTATACAGGCAATTCTATACCTGAATGATGCGGAGTTTATAATTGCATTTGAATTAAAATAAAGCATCTTTGAAGCGCATTTCCGCCAATGGGTTCAAAAATTGTATTCGTATATCGAACGAAACAGTTATGATTCTCAACAGATGCCCTAGACTCTCGAAAACGGTTTCAAGAACCAGCATCTCCATCATTAACACCTGTCAGACGATGTTATCGTATGAAAATTACTGCCACCAACTCCCAAACCACAAAGAGCTTCATCTAGATACGGCCATCCCATCTCTACCGTTAAGTGCCATCAGCACGTTTTTGAAATATGACCATTTCCAGAGAACGACCGAATCGATATTCGCCGGCGAGATTCCATTGAATACGAGTTTTGATTTACATGCGCCGCCCCTGCCTTTTTCATCTTATTATAGATCAGAGAAAACGGAAGCGACGTATCAGATTAATGGTTTGAATTAAGGGAAAAACGACTAAAACGAGCGGATGCAGTCTAGGATTGGATAGAAAGCAGGAGCTTCGCTGGAAATTCGTGAATAGAATTGAGTTTTGGGGATCGAAAAGTTTGCTGATAGAACAGTGTCTTAAGAGTCTTTAGCCTTCAAAATAAGAAACGTATACTGCCAGATGGCAGTGCAGTGCATTTTTATTAATTGGATTATTCAGCTTAATAGGGCGTAGGGAATATAACAAGAAATCCTACACTGAACTAGATCTCACATAGGCTGTATAATACTCTAATTAATAACCTACATATTTGTTTTTGAGTTTATAGGAATTTCCTCAACTCTTGTTTTGATTTTAATAATAATAATAATTTTATTAATTTACCTGTCATCTGGGAGAAGATACTTGCGTAGCGTGCCATTTAAAAGAAATTCAATTCCATCTTAGAATCCACAATTGTAAGAAACAATTAATGTTCACTCATCGACGGCTAAAACAAACCTTAATAATAATTGTCGTTGATAAAAATGGATATTTATCATTTCGAATAGAAAAATTCAAGGAAATAAATTTCGCGAAAACAACACAATGTTGTAATATTATTTACAAAAAAACGATAAATTCTAAAAGACAAATGAGATAGACGTTTGATTATCTAAATGATGGACTACGATACTGAAATGAAAAAACACAAAAATATTTGTTCGTTTTGATGGTAAAAATGTTACAAAATAACCAAAAATGTTGGGGAATATCCTTTTCATTCATTTAATACTTATAAAATATTTTTTATTATTTCTATATTTATACGCTCATACATCCCTTCATCAATCAGAAAAAATAAATCGTTTCTGAGTCCCTTTTTTTTCAGGGATGTAGACCCTTAACTTCGTTCTGGATTGTTTGAATAATTTATTGTGGGATTAGTTTTGAAGTTTTTTTCGAAGTTAGGATCGTTTGGTCAAGTTTGAAATAATCAGGCAGTCATTTTTGAACATCTTAAACTGTCAAAAATAGAAATTCTTGTCCTCTAGGGACATAATAAATGAGAGAAATGGTCTAGCAGAGTTCTAATTCAGAGGTAAATCGTCGAAACGTGCCGCTACCGCAGGAGCGCACACCGGTTTCTGGCTTGTTAGCCGTCATCAGTGCCACATAAAGGAGCCACAGTAGAGAAAATCAATTTGGCAGAATAAAGAAGAAGGATGTGTGCTTCTTTTGGGGAATATTTCGTCTTTCCACGCAGCCGGAAAGTATGTAAATTTCCAGATCGAATATCGAGAAATTGGAAGAAATCGCAAAATGAGCCAACTTTATGATTGAAAGGCTTCTTTCACCGAGATTCTAGAATCGATTTCCAGGTATGGAAGGTAGGCTCGTCAGAGGAAAAATCGGTAATTTCTCGATTGCCTTGGCGATTCCAGACATTGTTTTCCATCTTAACTCTTTCAAAGTTCTCGAATCTCTTCGTTATATTGTCTAGAATGTCCATAAGATACACTTTAAGATTGTTATCCGTCATCAGTGCCACATAGCCCAACCTACTATAGCAACCAAATGAAACGGCAGAGCTTATATTACGCTCTAGCAGGAACACTTGAGTATAATGTACAGTGTCCCACCCGTTCCTGCTAGAGCGTAATATAAGCTCTGCCGCTTCATTTGGTTGCTATCGTAGGTTGGGCTATGTGGCACTGATGACGGATAACAATCTTATGGACATTCTAGACAATATAACGAAGAGATTCGAGAGCTTCGAAAGAGTTAAGGCGGAAAACAATGTCTGGAATCGCCAAGGCAATCGAGAAATTACCGATTTTTCCTCTGACGAGCCTACCTTCCATACATGGGCGTAGATAGGGGGGGGGCCTGGGGGGGCACGGCCCCCCCCAGAATCCACGGTGCCCCCCCCCTTACTGAAAAACACATTTGTTTTTCCTTGCTCGTTTTCCACTGTGCCCCCTCAGGCCCCCCCCAGGAAAAAAGGCTAGCTACGCCCATGCTTCCATACCTGAAAATCGAGTCTAGAATCTCGGTGAAAGAAGCCTTTCAATCATAAAGTTGGCTCATTTTGCGATTTCTTCCAATTTCTCGATATTCGATCTGGAAATTTACATACTTTCCGACTGCTTAGAAAGACGAAATATACCCCAAAAGAAGCACACATCCTTCTACTTTATTTTGCCAAATTAATTTTCTCTACTGTGGCTTCTTTACTGTGCGTTTCCTCGCACCACTTTTTGTACAATTTGAGCCAATAACAATACCAACATTTCCGTTTCAGGTCCTTCAGAAGTAATCAACTGCTACCTCCTGAGCCTAGCCGTTGCCGACCTGTTGTGCGGCGTGTTCGTCATTCCTTTATCCATATACCCCGCCGTAGTCAGGGATTGGATATACGGGGATGTCTTGTGCAGAATGATCGGCTACCTAGAAGTGACCCTATGGTCCGTTGTAGTTTACACTTTTATGTGGATCAGCGTAGACAGGTATATTGAAAAAATCCGTTTAGTCTCGTAGCTGTGAATTGTCGTCCGAGCTTCGCTCACATGACTCGCCAGATTGGCTATTGTGTGCGAAGACTGTCAATGCTATAGATGTTATAGTTGTTAAGCCTTGCTCGAAGCGAGTGAAAGACGGGGCTCGTCTTAAACTCCGTTTCGTTTCCTATGCTGAGCTCGGGCGAATAGAGAATAAAGCTCAAATATCTCTGGAAAGCTTTCAGAAAATCAGTGTAATCAAATGATGAAAGTCGATGGAGAATCCAAAATGTTAAAACTCATGGATCATTCATGGAGCCACTTAAAAATTTATTATCCGGAAGACAATAATAACATGAAAATGTTTGAAATGGCATCGATAGCACACTGAGAATAGATCTCAACAAAATATCTTTTCAGTTAAATTTTTTTATTTTAATAATATAATATATAATGTGTTATATTTTTTTAATAAGCTCTGAATGAACGGAAAAGAATATTTCAAGACGGTTTGCATTGGAAAAGGAAAGGTTCTTCTTAAAAACTGTGTAAAAATCTATAAACACCCATTTCTGCAATTTCAATACCATCCGCAATAGTCAAGTCGATGCAGGAAAATCAATAAAATTTAGAATCAACCTGTAGCACAAATACTGTAAAACAGTGTTTTTCAACCTGTGGGTCGCGACCCCCTGGGGGGTCGCGAAGCTTCTGTAGGGGGGTCGCCAGAAGTCCGGAGAACTTTAGTAAAAGAAGGTTGTGGAACACTCTAATTATGATATGATATGATTTTTTTTCATTCTTCATAAATAACCCCCCAAATCTCCAAACCTAGGGGCTAAAAAACTATGGGGTCTTTTGTATTTCATTCTTTCGGCATTCAAGAAACACATATTCGAATCTGATCGTGAAACACTCTCATTTCGTCGAGATATGAATTTTTTTCATCATTTTTCATAAACAACCCCCCGATTCTCAAAACCGTTTATTTATTTATTAAAATTTATTAAATAAACATATTATTATTATTCTTTCGACATTCAAGAAACACGTATTTGAATATAATTGTGGAACACTTTCATTTCGTCGAGATATAAATTTTTTTCATCATTTTGCATAAACAACCCCCAAAATCTCCAAACCAGGGGGCTTACAAACTATGGGGTGGGGTTTATTGTATTTCATTTCTTCGACATTCAATAAACACATATTCGAATATGAGCGTGGAACACTCTCATTTCGTCGAGATATGAATTTTTTTCATAATTTTGCATGAACAACCCCGCAAACCTGGGGGCTAAAAAAATATGGGGTTTATTGTATTTCATTCCTTCGGCATTCAAGAAACACATATTCGAATCAGATCGTGGAACACTCTCATTTTTTCGAGATATGAATTTCCTTTACCATTTTTCATAAACAACTCTCCAAATATCCAAACCTGGGGACTAACAAACTATGGGGTTTTTTGTATTTCATTCTTTCGGCATTCAAAAAACACATATTCGAATCTGATCGTGGAACAATCTCATATCACCGAGATATGAAATTTTTTCGTCATTTTTCATAAACAACCCCCCGAATGTAGAAACCTGAGGGCTAACAAACTAGGGGGATTTATTGTATTTCATTTTTTCGTCATTCAAGAAACGCATATTCGAATCTGATCGTGGAACACTCTCATTTCGTCGAGATATGAATTTTTTCATCGTTTTTCATTAAAAACCCTCCAAATCTACAAACCTGAGAGCTAACAAACTATAGGGTTTATTGTATTTCATTCTTTCGGCATTCAAGAAACACATATTCGAATCTGAACGTGAAACACTTCCATTTCTCCGAGATATGAATTTTCTTCATCATTTTTCATAAACAACCCCCCAAATCTCCAAACCTGGGGGCTAACAAATTATGAGGGGTATTGCATTTTATTCTTTCGGCACTCAAGAAACACATATTCGAAACCAATCGAGAAACACTCCCATTTCGTCGAGTTTATGATTTTTGTCAGAAACCACCCCCAACAACCCCCATAACTCCCTCCCTGAGTCTTGAAAGTCTCCAAATTAAAGAGGATTCAATTTCTTATCAACCCATCAAGCTCACATCTAAATCTGATTGCAATACCATCTCATTTCACCGAGTTATGAATTTTTTTCCATAAGCCATTTTTTGTCTTTGAGTGTATATGTGTGGATGGGGCTAACTTCTCATCGATGTATGGAATGAATATTTGCAATACTGTAACATACACAACCATACATGATAAAAAAGCAAAGGGTCGGGGGGTCGCGAAATATTTTCTCATACCAGGGGGGTCGCATCATAAAAAAGGTTGAAAAACACTGCTGTAAAAGCAACAGCCAATCTGATTGACATTATAAAAGAAAAAGCTGGTTATAATTTCTTCTTCATCTAGTAGTAATGAAGTACTAATGTTTGAAATTCCAAATATAAAAAAAGATTATTTTCAAGAAGGTGCTTGACATTGAGGAAAGAAGGACTAGCATTATGTGGAACACCTTATAGAAATGATCATTTTCTTTAAATATTTCAAGAATTCCACACATTGAATAAAGATTTCAAATTGAACTTATGGGAAATATATGGAGAAATAAACTCAAAAATAGCAAACATCATAAACGGACAAACATGTTTTTACTACAGTCCACCCTTCAATATTTTAAGATTAATCAGGGCCAGTGAACATGATTCTAAATGGAATATTTTAGCAGCTGTTCAACAATTTAACTATACAATAACTTCCCCTATTCCTATAAATTTGAATACCCAAAATCTGCATATTTTTTCTTTGATGATTTCTTTTAATTCATGGCTAAGAGTACATCAGTTCCATCGATTTATAGCAGAAAATATAAACCATTGTTTTATAACGTCAAGTATAAATTATTTCTACCCAGTGAACGCCCATATCAATCACAAATCTGTGTATGGTATTCTTGGTTTCATCAAAAAGTACATGCGTGTCGCGAAAACCGTATATCTACTCCTAACCGAGTAAGCTTGCAAAACGTACCAATTTGGGACACCTTGAGCAGAACTTCTTTCTTGCAGATACCTGGCGGTGCGGAAACCCCTACGCTACGAAACCCTGCAAACCAAAACAAGATGCCAATGCTGGATGGCCTTCACTTGGATCTCCGCAGCCATGCTCTGCAGTCCGCCTCTTCTAGGATTCACCAAGCCTCTCTTCGATAAAGATGCTTTCGTATGCATGCTCGACTGGGGCAGCATGGCCGCCTACTCAGTTACCTTGTCGATTCTCGTATTAGGTCCTAGCTTGATAACCATAGTTTATACGTACACTTACATTTTCAATATGCTAAGGAAGATCAGAAGTGGCTTCCCTTTCCACGACAAGGAGTACGCTACTGCCCTGTCGGAAAATTTATCGAATCCTAGTCATATGATGTCGTTTTCGCTGATAGTTGCGTTCTGGTTGTCCTGGGCTCCTTATATAAGTGTTAAATTTTACGAGTACTGCACTGGACTGAGGATTCAGGTGAGTTGATTAAGATTGTTCGGAATTTTCCAAATTTTTTCCTACCCCATTCCTGAGGCAAAATCAATTGGGTTATATCAATAAACATTATATTAACATCTGGACAAGAAGCTGTAGTGTTTCAACAATACATAATAGCAATTCATAGTAGGATACACTCGTTTAGCACAAGATTTGGTCATCTCTGATCAAATACATCCCATCAGCGAACCTACCCAGTGACGAGCTGATTATCTAGAATCGATTAAACCTTCACTACAATGCTTATTATTTATTGTCCAAACGTCTCTCCAGTAGAAATGCAAAGATGTAGATTATGTGGAGGAAACTCCGAACCATCTGGTGACTGAATGCCTCGCCATATTGCCAACCAACGCAAAACATTCTTTGGGCAAAAGAAACTTGTAGAAGTGAGGAAGTAACCTCCTTGAAGCCTTCCCAGATACTGGAGTTCAATAGAACTTCAGAATGGAGAATGGGGAGCGAGCTATAGACTACGTTATGGGTAGAACGATAGTTAAACAAAGTGCAAATAAACTCCCCTTAAATCTACAATGAAGCATTTCATTAAAATCAAACGTTAATTCAAAACTTCAAAATGATTGTAACTAGGAAAGAATCGTAGTGCAATAAGAGCCCCCTCAAAATCTATCTATCTACACAAGCATCTGAATCATAAGACTTGGTAAAGATTACTGATTGAATTTGTTTTGTTCCAGATTCAATATCTTCACTTCGGTATAATATGGATCGGTTTTATGAACTGCTTCTGGAAGTCTATGCTACTAATAATGCTTAGTCCACAGTTTCGTCTAGCTCTACGAATCTTCTTCATGACAATCTGCTGCAAATATAAGGGCCGTCTGCAGGCCGAACTGATAGGTATGTAGGAAAATCATCAGTTTGCGTTTGTTCCTACGAACGATAGCCTTTTCATTTCGACCATTTTCGAAAGTAGTCTCAAACAAGTAGGTATTAGGTTGCACTCACTCGAGTTGAATTCGTGGACAAATTGAATTCTGTTCGTCCGTCCGTAAACACGGTAACTTTCGAAAGAAAGAACATAGATTCTTGAAAGGGAAGTTTAATTTCAAAATAATTTAAAAAATACCGATCCAATCGAATTGAAACTCAGTAATTAGCTTCTTTGGGAGGATCATATCACTATAAAACTAAAATAATAGATTTCTAAATGCCAACAGAGCAACGTGATAAGAGTTCCGTTCCTGGCTTCGCACTTGAGCAAGATCCTAACTTCAGGTTAGTGCTTTTACGATTTTACCAAATGTTCTGTCCGATTATCTATAATTGCTCGCTTGAGCATTTCAAAACTCTGATACCTTTCGAAAGTTATGTTTACATACCTACAGAATTCAATTCGACCAAGAATTCTTCTTCTGTGAGTCCAACCTAATCGACAATAATTCAAAATGGTAAAAATTGATATTATGCCAATGCGATTCCCTGAATTTTGTCAACATTTCTAGTGGAAAAATTAGCTTCAGATGTCGATTGGCCGAAAACTACTATCCCCTTTATTTTCTTTCCGCAGGTATGGAGGCTGATGACTGACTACCCATTTCTCATGCCAATCTCTGGACTGGAATAAACTTTCCATTCACAGGACTGGCAGTTAGAGACTTCGAGTATTTCATCAGGAAAATACGACGATATTGGTATCAGTATTCAATAGGTGGCCAAGTGCATCGTCATCGATGAATATTTTGTGATAATCGTTACAAAAATGAATTTTAAATGTGAATAATGTAATATATTTTAAAATGCAAAGGTCAATTAATGATAAATGTTTATAGGTTTCAAGAAATAAAACTATGTACAGAAGCTGAACATCTTTTTCCCCCAACAACCTAGAAAGAAACTGAAACTCACTGCATAAAAGCTTTGAACCTTGAAAATGGAAATGAATAAGAAACGCTTATGTAACGAAGTATTTAACAGTGGATAAAGAAGCCGTGAAAAACTTATCTTCTCGTGATGTTTCCGATATTTCATACACTTCCTACCCATCGCATATTCAACACAAGGCGTTTTATTTCTTTTTCCTATGTGAAATTGAAACAGATACAAGAAGTGGTGATACAGTTCTCGGGAGTTTAAAATCAAAGAAAACGTAATGCAATATAATTTATTACAGGTATAATATATAAATATATACTTCCACCCAATTATAATACAAACGTGATTAATATAATCAGTATAGTAGCAAATATTAACCACATGTGCAACATGACCAACTACAAAATGATTGCCAGAAAGGACTCAGTAGATTGCAATGTCATATCGATTAAGGAAGAAAATTTGCTGGAAATTGAAAATTAGAAAAAAAAGTATTATCAAAATTTATTCCGGCAGATTCATTGGGAATAATTCGGTATTGACCAGAAAAGGGAAAAATTATCAATAAAAATTGAGAAATCCCGAATTGTATTATTTCAAAAAAGAACATTTTGAAGCTTGTAGAATAGCTCAAAATTTTTCGAAATAATAGATACGCCTTAATTTCAAAAAAGTCCACCCCAATAACATCCTACGAGTATATTCTTCATGAAAATTGATTAAAAGCACTTTCTTTTTCCTTTTCCGTTATGCCACTGTTTGACACTAAGGCAAACATATAAAAAAGTAAAAAATGAAGTTATAAAAGACCAAAGTAAATTACACAGCCTAGTATTATATTGCAGGTTATCAAAAAATAAAGAATATTAGAACAAAAGCTGACTCTTCTCACCTTCAATAATAATAACAAATACATAATCAATAATAATCCTTCACTACCAACATTGAAATCTTTCGAAATGCAACATATTTTTGAAGGAGAGAAAAGTAAACCATTACCCTAAGAGAATTCAAAAATGATTTTGTTCATCAAAGTGAGATAAATTATTTTGGAGGGATCTAGCCAAGCATTTAACGATAAATTTCGAATTAAAAAATTAATGGCAATCTTTCAACAGTTACATTTTTTCTGGTTACATCAAGAATGTTCTATAATTTTGTGATAGGTTGTTTTATTGAACACCAGAAGAAAGAAAATTTGAATGGAAATAGAATTTCGTAATATGAATGATGCATGGGCCTGTTCCGCAACTTGATCTTTAGGTTATTCGATACTATTCGTTGAAGAGTCCTTTTTTAAAGCTTTTTGCGCTTAACGCTAGAGCGCCGAGATATATTCCTGAATAATGAAAATCAGATGGACAAATAAAAATTCAACAGCAATTCCATTATGTGCATTGTTTTTACGTAGTTTTATCGTCGATTTTGAGCACAAATATTGAAGTCCCCCAGTACCGACAGATATAAGTTCAAGTTCTGTTACAGTGCTTATTTGCGACAAAAAATTAAATAAACCGAAGATGTGGCTAAAAATCATGATAATTTGCGACTTTTGGAGTCTAAAATTTCTTGAAGCTTAAAGTAGTGTTCCAAGAATGCCGCTCATACATCAGCGAGTTTAAATATTTGTGTCATTTGGTTTAATTCTAGAATTTTAGGTGTTATTAAAAACTCTGAAATGAATAAAAAACACCACCTCAATCAGCTTCTCACGATGGCAAGATAAAAATGATATATTTCTCAGATTATCCTAATTTCGGGCAAATGAAAAGCACTTGCATTTGGTCAGTGTTTTTCGATATCAAGACGAATTGATTTCATCATTTGCTTATGTCTTTTCCCCATTTTTGACAGCGCGGAATAGGCCCATTCAAATAAATCAACATCAATTCATTCTTTTTAAAATTATGCATCCTGAATATTTCCATTTGTCCTATTTACCAGTCAATCCTGACGCAATTACGTTAAATATAATAAATAGCCATATTAGCACAGTGAGATAGTAATAAATAAAAATATAATCCAACAAATATAGACATATAGATGTTGTCTACCAAGTGAATTGCACTATATTTATTTATTCTGATTTATCCTGTAGCATATTGAAAAATCATAAGCGTTTCAAGATAATAACTTTCAGAAATGAGTTTGAAGATTGAAGATTAATAGACAACAATAAAATGATAAATAAATTAATTAATACCTATACGAGTAGAAGTTTTTGAGGAGATTCACAGAAAAGGAAGGAGTTCCCAAACTTGGCAAATCACAGAATAGGTATAGAAATTAAAATATCAATTTTTTTTGAACGTTTTCAATGAATTGTTGCGAATTTTATGTAAATATTACTATTGTATTTCTCATTTCTCTGTGAAAACTTCCTCGAATCAATTTGATAAAATATTAAGGATATGTTGAGAATGCAATCAATAGATCATACCGTAATATTGTTTAACATTAAATATTAAGTTTTCTTCATGAAATTCATCAACAATTTTAAAAAACACAAAGGAAGAATATTACATACTCCGGACATTATGAAACCTTCAGGTCATGGATAAAATCACCATGTGACTCAAAGCACCATTTAATTTCACCTCAGAAATAATTTCATATATATTATTCCTCAAAATTCATAAAAAACTAGTTAAAAAATTAAGTAAAATATCAGTTTATAAAAAGAATATTCATTTAATAAGAAATTGAATAAAATTAATCCGTTTTTGAAGGATTCATATGTCCCATAAACATTCTAAATAAAATAAAGCATGTTTAACATTATAAATTGTATATTTCAATTGATTTAAGCATTTAATTAGCAACATGCATTTTCAAACAAATGCATCAAATCAAGATAATACATTGTTATAAATATATATCAACTCATAACATTGATATACCCAATCACACACAGCATGATTATATTATATAAATATTTAGGGGTAGGCAGAAAAACGTGGCAATGTGATCACCAAATCTGACAAAGTGGGCCAACATTCGCTGAAGAAAACCTTTGGATTCCCCCATAAATTAATTTCAAAATGAATCATCATATTTTTCTCCAACGAAAATGACTAGTTGGAAGTTCTTGATCACCCACTTTGAAAAGTTCCCAACCTATACACTTAACTCAATAGGCCCTCGTATCAATCTTCCAATAAAACTGGAATCATCACCGAGTTCAGCAATTTTTTAAATACATATCGAAATGCACCACATATACTTTTAATTATGAATTAAAATTATATATTAGGACTAATGACTCATATTTTGAATCACCAGAAACGTAATTTCCGATGCAGTCAGTCTGATTTCATCATAAATAAAAAAAATTCAATCAGAATCAACAGGAAAAATTCATCAATTGATTAATGATAACTCCTTGTATAAAATATGAGAGAATTGGTGGTATGGGCCCAGCCTCATATCCTCCAATGAGCAAGAACAATTAAATTCAGTCAATAAAACATATCAAAAAATAGGAATCAATCGGAATTAAATACATAATAATTCGAAACAAATTGAATAAAATATAAACTGATCTGATAAAAAATTTCAATAATTCAAAAATTACGAAAATCGATATCTCATGATTCAAAATAAAAGTGTATACATATATTGTTATGCAGTCTTTGATGCTAACATAAGATTATGTCATGAAAATAGAACCCATTGGGTTATTTAAATTTTTTCTACAAAATCGGAATATTTACTTGTTTGAGTCATCCTCACTGCTCCAGCGTTTTTCCTGTTCTTCAAGTTCCTCTTTCCATCGAAGTTCAAGCTCTTTCATATCATTGGCAATATCGTCTTCATACATTGTATCCTCAGACGGTCCTGGGGCTACGCTAGCATTCATGGTTAAGTTCCACGTATTAACTATATGGTTCTGAAACGGACAAACGTTTCAAATCATGAGCAGAGAACGAAATTAATAGAGAATAGTTTACTGACAAAACCAATTTACATTCTAGCACTGGGTATTCATGAAGCAAGAGGTACAATCATATGGAGATGATTTTGACAGTGTTCAGAACTTTAACCTAGTTTTATCAAACTATATTATTAGGATAAGAGGAGCATGCCGTGTATGTTTTGTGATTCTCACCCAAATATGATTTTTTTTTAATTCTGAATTTATTTAAAAGACCTAAATAAAACCAATATTGAAAGAAATCAGTCGTATTTTTTATCTGATTTGCCAATATGGAAGGAATCTTCTGGAATCCGTATCTCCAATGAAATCTCTATGTTCTGCAGTGTCCCTACTATCTGACAAGGCTGTGTCTTCGATGACTGAACACATGGTGATTGCACTGATTAGATTTTGTTTCGATCAATTTGAGAATATCGGCAAGATTTCGTTTTTTCCACTTCAGGTGGCGCTTTTCACTAATTATGACTGATTTTTATTAGTTATTCCAAATATTCGAATTTATTCTGGTGAACATGTTGTGTCAATAGCCGATAATTTTGTCAAGCAATAATTTGGGAATATATTCTTGATATTTTAATTCATATCAGTATGGAGGTAAAGTATAAGACTTTCACCACATAAAAATGTCATTCTATGGTCAAGTAATAACTGACTTTGGCAGATCAGCTGTTGATTAATCAATCAAATCGATCAAGGGAAAAAGGACCGTAATGACGTTGTATGACATAATTAGTGAAGAGCGCCACCTGAAGTGGAAAAAACGAAATCTTGCCGATATTCTCAATTTGGTCTAACGTCATTCCATTCAAAATTTGACGAGTGCTTACACCAGTATTCTAGGCATCTTAGCTGTGTCATTAACTACCAATCATCGTTGACTATAGGGTGACCTCCTCGTTTGATATAGAGCATTTCATGATCACTTCAATCGAATACTCATACCACACCAGAATGTTATGCATCATATGCATATGGTATCCGTTTTGTATCGACAAAAAGCCGTATCGGGATGCAAATGACATTATATTCTCGAAATTGGCATTGAAAATGCCAGGGCTTTTCATTTTCAAGAAACCTGAAACACTATTTTCGAGAAAACGATTCCCAAGGCATGCGTACAAATAAAAGTTTAATGCCTCCAAATATGCATTGAAATTTCAAAAAGCCTAATGTCCACTTTCCAAAAAACCCAATTCAAATTTTTCAATTTCGCCAAACTCCTTAAAACCAAAGAATTATCGGGAAGAACAGCTACAGGTCATCACTACATATGGCATCTCAGTCGTACCAACAGTCTATATGGAAAGAGGCACAACTACCATCAGAATCACTCACCAAACATGCCTCCTTCTGTTTTTCATGAATTCCCTGTTCAATCAGTTGCAACTCTTGCGTGAGCTTGTCGCTTTCACTTAGATTGGGAATTTTCTGTGCCGCCAGCTTGTTTAAATCTTTCAGTTGCTTCTCTAAATTTCGCAATTGCATGCTGACCCGTTGAGATTCGGCCATGATTTCCTTGGAATGATCTTGCATCCTCGGATGCAAATGCAAGTACTGAGGACCTGGCAGAGAAATTAATGTAACAGACATAGGATTCAACGTACTGCTAGGTCACATAATGGGACAATAGCCTGGGAACTAACATTCAACTATCAAGGACTGCTTGGATCTAGGTAATCACCAATTTTGCTGATTTTTCATAGTCGAACAGGTTAATTAACTGGGCCGCGCTGCTGGTTGAAAATTATCACCCCGAACGCCCTTTGGTCGAAGCGCGAAATTTTGCACTGTGTTCTTCTTTGGATTTATTATCATTACATAGTTAGTGCGTTCCACTTGGCGCTCACAACGATCAAAATGCTCCATTAGAGGTTCCACATGGCGACTACGGTCGTTGTGAACGCGGCGAATACGAAACTCATGACGTCATTGTTTTCGCTCACGCCTACAGTGGCTATATTACCACAGTGACGACAACTCGTGTCTCATTTTCTATTGGTCGGCCGCCATGTTTTGTCGAAATGACAGTGCGCAGATTTTCTAACCCATCTATGATTGTTATTGTTTATTTTCTTTCGAGAGTTATGGCCATTAAGCCAATGACTGATCGATCAAGATAACCAGTATTTTCGATCTGTATCTTCGGGAAAATAGATAGCACGATTCAGTTCATTTGCAACGTCATATCTTAGATCGAATTCATGCAACATAATGTTACTTCCTAATGAAATTGAGACCTATAATATGATATGATGATATAAATATTGCCGTAAGTTACCGATGTAAAATTCAAAAATACCGCGAAAACATCTCGACAAAACATGGCGGACTTTTGACAGTTTTATAGCCAGTTGTCGTCACTGTGGTTATACCAAAGAGGAGTCTTTGGTTATACAGTCAGTAGTCACTGTACTCACGCCAAGCTCACAACGACCCATTCGAAGACGTGGTTCTTTGCGGTCGTTCGAGGAGTGGGGATGATAATTTGGCATTCGAGATCCAGACTCGGAGGTTGGGTTATTTATTTCATTATTTTCAGAGAAGTTGGAGAAATACTAAATTTTCTAAAATTGCATTATACTCTTCATCCGAACTCGACGAAGAACTTTCTGAATCGTTGCGACTCATCAAATATCCCACAACGGCATCGTAAGACATTTCAGGTTGCATTCGATTTTGAGTTTATCAGAAAATTCACCAAAAGATTTTATAACTGAGTTTTTAATTAATGAAAAACTTTAATATCAAAACCCTGAAATTTATTTCGATTGACAATGTCATAAATTTGTCTGGATTGCGCTTGTGCAAAGCTTTTCCACAATCTAGCCCGTTCCACTTGTATTGTTAAATCTGGCAACACCACCCCTATCGGTAACTTTGCGAATCTTGGGATTTCGAGGATTCGGCGGTACTGATAGATTGAGAGAGGGAGAAAAGGGTGAGGGTAAAGGTATAAAATGAGCGGAAACGGACAGATTAAGGAGTTGCTCTTCAGTATGTAGTATGCAGTAAGCTACAAGCTCTTTTCCATAACGAGTAAGTACTATATTGAAATAGATTTGACTGTGTATCACTTTTTGTGTTGAATAAAAATCTAAACTGTAGTGATAGTGCTTCATTATTTTACCAACCCACAATATTACCTGTACGAGAACGAGAATTTCGATAAGTACCTAATTCTAAATTCAACATCTGGCGACCGTGACAGGACTTTGTATCGAAATTCTTAGGTAATTTGTGTTAAGTTGGGTAAAATAATATTATTTGAAAAATGGACCAGAGGAAGAGGACGACCAGACGCATCTCCTTCACGAAGGCGCTCAGATCTCTAAACACCTTGATGGATCAAGAAAGTTCGAGTACGGTGGAGATCAAATCGGCCTTTGAAGGACTGACGAGGAGGTACCAGGAACTGGAAGAAGTTTCGTCGAAAATATTGGAGGAAATGTTCGCCGCTGAAGACATTGATGACGATGATCTAGAAAAGACCTCAGAGGAAAACATAAGGTATGAGGGCCAATTCTTGACAGCGAAGTGCAAGTTCGAAGACAGGATGGCTTCGATTGAAGAAAAGGCTCAAAGCATCCTCAGCAGTGGAAATTCGACGTCGAGGGCGAGGTGCAACCTTCCGAAAGTGGAGCTGGCCAAATTCAGCGGAGATATTCGGGAGTGGCTGAAATTTTGGAGTCTCTTCAGCAAGATTCACGAGGACGCTGGACTTCGTGACGAGGATAAATTCCAGTATCTGATGCAGTCGATGGTACCTGGATCCAGAGCAGCAGAACTAGTGAATAGTTACCCTCCGGTCGGCGACAATTATCTTAAGGCCATCGAAGGTCTTACGAAACGTTTCGGGCGCGAAGACTTGCAAATCGAGGTTTATGTGCGGGAACTGTTACAGTTGGTGTTAGAAAATGCCATTGTGAAGAAAAAAGTGAACCTTGCTTCGCTTTATGACCGAATCGAGTCATACATACGGGCGTTAGAAACTCTAGGCGTTACCACGGATAAGTGTGCGGCGATGCTTTATCCGCTGGTTGAATCCGCGTTACCAGAAAACTTATTACGCGTGTGGCAGCGTTCTAATAATGCGGCTGAAAATGGTTACGTGGGAAAAGCGTCGGATGTGTCGAAAACGCGACTCGAAGGACTCATTCGTTTTTTGGAATCCGAAGTACAAAACGAGATGAGAATATCTATGGCCGTGAAGGGATTCCGCATAGATGGTCAACCGAAACGCGAGCGTGAAGCAGAAATGAACATACCTAGTGCACGTAATCTGCTTGTTTCGGAAGTAAAGAAGGAAAAATGTGTTTTTTGTGAGAAAACTAATCACATCAGTGAGCGGTGCTTTAAAGCGAAAAAAATGTCGCTATCGGAGAAACAGGAGTTGGCGAAAACAAAAGGTGTTTGTTTCTGTTGCTTGAAAAGCGGACATTTGAAGAGGCATTGTAGAACAACAGTGAAATGCTCAAAGTGCGATAAGAGACACTTGGACATAATGTGCTCGGACCGAAAAAGTAACCCTAGTTCGCGATCAGATTCGGAAAGTTCGATAAGTGCGGTCAACATTCCTAAAGAATGCGCGTTGGCTTCCTCAGCCGAAATTCCTGTGACTTTCATGCAGACTCTGAGGGTGCGAGTGCGAAGTGAAGACAAGGAGGTTGTCGTTCGTGCGTTAATCGACACCGGGTCTCAGAACTCCTATGTCTTAAGTGAACTGGCAAATAAATTGGACTATAAGCCGCGGGGGCAGCAGGATATGGTGCATTTACTTTTCGGCGGAGGTAAATCGGATGTCGCGACGCACCAGAAATTCAAAGTGCATGTCGGTAATCTCGATGGCTCTTATTGGTGCAATTTTGAAGCTCTCGGAGAAGAAGTGATTTGCTCAAATGTACCTTCTATAAAAAACGGTGCCTGGTTGAAAGACCTGAGAGAACAAGACGCGGACGTTACAATGAGCGACCTCGATAGTGAGGAAGAATTCGTGTCCATTCTTATCGGCGCCGATATAGCAGGCAAATTGGTGACAGGGAGAGTACACCAACTAGAAGGTGGGCTAACGGCGGTTGAAACACATATTGGATGGACTCTAATGGGTAAAGTGCCATCAACGAAGAAAAACAGCGAAGATGAAGCGAATCTGGCTATTGTGACCGTCTCCATGTTGACGAAAGGTGTTGGGATCAAAGAAGATTTAGGGTCACTAGAAGGTGCAGAAATAAACGATCCTATAGACCATAAATCCCGAAAGGATCACAACATTCAAATGGAACCGACGTTCAAAGAATACCAAGGAATACCAAGGGATACTCCGAGAGTTACGCTACGGAGGTGCGGTGAATCAGGTAACAGAACCACAAAGACGAGGCCCATATTCGATGCTTCAGCAGGTAGTCCATCCCTGAGTAGATGTTGGAAAACCGAATCTAATCGGAGAGGTGGTGGACATTTTATTTAGGCCCAATTAGGCAAATGTCAAAATAGAGGACGACAATGCGAACAAACAGGTTCAAATTAGAAGCGGGCGTATTTCGAAGGAACCTAGACGCCTAAATTTGTGAATTTATATTGACGGTTATTTAATTTTGTTTACTTATATGTAACTTTTTTTGTATTGACCTGTGCTATTTTTGTATTGTCTTGTGATTTTTTGGTATCGTTTGTACTTACTCGGTTTTTGTTTGAATTGATTTTTTGATTGTAAGTTTTTTTGTGTTTTTAATGAAATTAATGTTTATACCTAATGTCCGAATCCTGCAAAGTTGTGATATCCCCACTCTTTTCTCGTGTGGGAGGATGTTAAATCTGGCAACACCACCCCTATCGGTAACTTTGCGAATCTTGGGATTTCGAGGATTCGGCGGTACTGATAGATTGAGAGAGGGAGAAAAGGGTGAGGGTAAAGGTATAAAATGAGCGGAAACGGACAGATTAGGGAGGAGTTGCTCTTCAGTATGTAGTATGCAGTAAGCTACAAGCTCTTTTCCATAACGAGTAAGTACTATATTGAAATAGATTTGACTGTGTATCACTTTTTGTGTTGAATAAAAATCTGAACTGTAGTGATAGTGCTTCATTATTTTACCAACCCACAATATTACCTGTACGAGAACGAGAATTTCGATAAGTACCTAATTCTAAATTCAACATGTATGTTCGATTGCAACGATCGCAAGCAGGAGGAATGGGAAAAACAGCGGTCGTGAGCGCGAAGCATTGTGAGCGCCAAGTGGAACGTACCGAGTATAAAGCAAAGTCGCTTTCGCTGTATGTCCTATGTATACTCGAATCTTCAAAACTGCGCAACAGATTTCGAAACGGTTTTTTTTTAATACATGAAGTGATTCAAGAGGAAGGTTTAAATGTATGATACATGCATAATATTGTAGAGAAACACTTTTGAATTTACAGGTTTCTAATGTGATGTCGTAAATAATAGTATTTTCAAAAACTAGTTGCAGAATGGGCTCCTATTCCAATACGAATGCGAAATTCGAAAACGAGCGACGAAGGAGCGTTTTTAGCACTGTAATGAACTCATTATGATACAGAAATGGAGAAACACATTTTTTTGCGCTTACATTGCAAACGCTGAATCAACCACACGAGATAAATCAAAATAATGTACTCGGTATTGTACTCCAAGAAAAGGTCAACAAAAAATGGTGTATGTCATTGTCTATCTCCCAAGGATAAGCCACAATAACCATTAACCATTTCTTATCCTTCACATTTTACGAGAAAAAATGGCTTATTTAGGAAGTTTGTTTAAGCATACAGCATCAATCCTTATCCAATTAAGTACCTTAAATACATTGTCCATTCAATAGATCAATATGGCCCTTTACAGCATGTAATTTAAATGAATATCTCCGAAGATATTACAGATTCAAAATGCAGGGATTTATCGCTGCGGGCCGGCACTGCCGTTGTTTATAAGGATTGCATTGCATCCGTGCGAAGCCGGGGCGGGTCGCTAGTTAAATATACAGGGTATCCTAGAAGTCGTGCACCCCATTGAGGGGATCGAAAGTGGAAATATTCTAAGCCCAAAAATCCATGTTTGAAATTTTTTGATAACCTAGTTAATTAGTAAATAATTAATGAAAGTGACCAATCAGGAGCGCCCTACAGAAGAATAAGTAGGCAGTGGGGACGCGAGAGTGAGGCGCTAGAGCTGCTGCCGGCTTTTCACGCAGTAAACCGAGAGTCCGAGACTAACGTCTCGCTCTCGCGTCCCCACTTCCTACTTATTCTTCTGTAGGGCGCTCCTGATTGGTCACTTTCATTAATAAATTACTAATTAACTACGTCATCAAAAAGTTCTAATATGGATTTTTGGGCTAAGAATATTTTTCACTTTCGATCCCCTCAATGGGGGGCGCGACTTCTGGGACACCCTGTATATGAGATACATATATGGATTTATTGATCTAGTTCAGTGTTGTTATCCAGAATGAAAATATCACAATGTTTAATTTAAGGAGAGGACTGTAGTGCGATTCCTAAATTCTCAGTTTGGTTGAGAAACGCCTGAAGTGTACATGCGCATTTCCATTCATATTAGTGTTCTAAATCTAAACCATCAGATTATGTTTTTCATTAGGCGACTACATGAAAAGTTCTTCTTGGAACTGCTTGCTTCCACTCAATAATAATAATCAATATGAACATTAGTTCCTATTATACTCAAATACACACTGTCAATGTCATGAAGGAAACAATCCGATTTTTCTGTTTGTTGAGTGTTCTTCCGGAAAGTCCGCATTTTATAACACACTCTCAATTTACTCCACTCCAATGTCAATTGCATAAGTTTATCTCGGTAAATTTCACCCCAATCCAATATAATTTTTGATAAAACGTCTCATAAAATTTCTATTTATCATGTTAGGATAGAATTTCACATGGCAATTACATCTAAAAACTTACTAATCACATTTCCTGATGAGACAAACGCTCCTTGGGGTATATTCGGTGGATATATCTGTGGATTGTTGTTGTAATATAGGGAAGCTAGTGGACTGCCTGATGACATTGGCCTATGGCCCTGAAATATCAACCCAGTTAAACCCATATAGAGATACTAGTTCCGTTCCTTATCGATAATTCATGCAGCTTAGCATTATATTAATGTTTGCAGAAATATACATTGGTTATTGTGTTGAAATTAAGCACACTTCTGTAGAAAAACCCATTCCTTAAAACCTAAGAAACAATCAGAACAACCAGAAAAGCAAATAGCAAGACAAGACCAAAATTACAGTGTGTCATATATCAAAATCCTGTCAAGACGGTCTCATCAGTGAAGCCACCTTAACAACCAGAAAATCCACTGTCTACTCACTATATTAGACGGCAAACTGGAATCTCTGAATGAAGTGGACTGATTTAAGTTGTTATCTTTGTGCATCCTTGAAATGGGACCATATTTATTGATCGATGGCGAATCGTAGGGGACGTAATCGTCGTCTGGTGTTAAAATAGAATCCGATCTCACAAACGTTGGGCCGTTGTTTATGTGCGGTGGCAAAAAACTATATGGCGAGGATGGACTGTCCCTGTCGATTTGGGACTCTTGACGGGCTAAAGTTGTTGCGTCGTTAGATATCGCGGTTGCTGCATTCTTTCCGACCACTTTCTCCAGAAGTGAAATTACTTCCTGCTTGCGGTGATAGAGTTCGGCAAGGCTCTTTCCTTGACCGCGGGGCATTTTCGGTTGGATCGGCATGTTTTGGTTTTTTGCCTGTCGACAAAAAAACATTTTTCACTTGCTTTTCTCAACAATTCGCATGAGAGCTCAATATGAAGCGTCTGGAACTATTCTCCCCACAAATCCAACCAAAGTGAACCTAACCAATTCAAAAATTAACAAAAGGCCCACCCCCTAGTAAACCTACGGATTGAATTTGAAAATAAGAGATTATGACAAAAATTTCATACTGAGAGATTCCAAGTAGAATGTGGTGGCTACATTTCATTTATATAGATTTCTGTTCGTGTTACTATTGAGATGGTCGATTGTATACCTCACTGTGAATGACAAGACGAAGTATCAGCATTGCAAACATCTTTTTGGGAATTTCTGAACTACTCGATATTCAATTAAATCTGAAGGAGAAAATTATCTACTTACAACATCCCAATTAGTAGATCTAGGTGTATCCCCAGTTAAGTTAGGACGATTCAAATCGGCATATTCAGGAGACTGAAAATAGTTCTGACCATTGTTGGACACCATCACATTTGGTTGGTTCGAACTATACATTTCGTGCGGCAAAAAATGGTTCATACTGTTTGCGTACATTTGTTGGGGTGAAGTATGATGTTGAGTTGGTCTCAAATAATTAGCATTGTAGGGAGGAACATCATAACCTAAAAGAAAATCATCTTATTAACTTGTTGTGTATAAGTTGACATTTTTCATTGAATACGATATGTTTGCATTTGTTGTCTGGACTAATTATACCGATATTAACTTACTCATTCCTTGTGCCATTCCCGGCACCATGGCTGGCATAGATACAGGACTGGTAGCGGCAGTGTTTGAAACCGGAGTGTAGTAATCCTCCGGCTGACTGTAGCTCTTCTCAGACGGGCTTTGACTGTCTATCCTGTGTTCCTTGTTTCTGATCATCGTCTTCCTATTCTTGGCCCTGTACTTTTCCAATTCCTCATTCGAATGGGCGAACGTGCAGTTCGTGCTCCGAGGACAACTGCCTCGCAGTGTCAGGTCCCGACACATGCTGATCTTGTATTTGGCGTGTTGAGAATGGGTAGTATCTTGTAGCTTGCGGTTGCCGTATTGGTGAATGAACTCGACGAGACCAGCGACCACTTGTTGGACGGCCTCTAGAGCCTCGCTGAATTCCTTCCAAGATGGTGTGGCAGATTCTGGATTGAAGGGAATATTTGCTTGATGTAATGTCGAGCAGGCACAAAATGATCAAACAATGCAAAAAGGTGAATAGCAAAATAAACGAAACCCAAGGAAGAACATTTGAGCACGAAATATGAAGTGACATAATATATTGGGTGGTTTGGTGGAGAAACTGCTCTATCACAGTTGACTAGCATAATATTTTTAGTCACTGTTCTTCCACCTAGTGTCCTAGTAGAGTTCGAAGACGGCAAACTCATCACTATGTAAGTAAGAGACATTAAAGGGGTTTATTTTTAATTTATTGACGGTAATTCGTGTGTGTCATGTTTGGACAAACTAGAGTGGTAGAGGAACACAGCATGCTTAAGACCATTAGCTCTACGAGACCGTTTAAATGTTATTCACGATAGACGTAGAAGGAATTGAATGTGACTACGGGTTCGTTATCAAATAGAGACGCCAATTACAAACTAATTATTGGCATCAAATGACTACTGGGGCAGTTTGGGAAAAGGTTTCCACAATATTATTTTCAGAACCAATAAGTTCTCCATACCTGCACTGGGATCTATTGCAGCCAGAAGTTCCAGGTGAGGCCTCAACGCCGACAATTTTCCAGGATCTCCAGTTCTCTGTAGGGCGATTAATAGTTCCTGCACGCTCTGCGCGAAAGACTGCGGCGTCTGCAACTTATCGATAATGCTCTGCATATGCGACTTATGGGCGGTATCGCCGTAAAGTAAAGCGGACCATTGGTCCGGCGCTATTCGAAGACCCGCCTCAGTAGCGATTTGAACGATCTGCGCATCGTGTTCTCTGCGCAACGCCTCGTACGTTCGGAATTCTTCCTTCAACTGCATTAGGGAAGAGTCTCCTTCCCTCTTTGAGACCTGTCAATTAAAATATGGTTCAGTTAAATTATAATTAACTTTGGCATAATAAACTGCCCTCAGAACTTAATATGAACATAATTTTAATATTGAGATCATGTGGATGGATTTTAGGTTATGACTCTAGAAATGTGGGTTTCTTTTGATTTCTAGGTCGTTCTCAATGATTTGTGTGAAATTTAAAAAAGCATTTGAATTATTCAAACGCGAAAAATATGTTTTCATGTTGAAAGTATTCCTGATTAAAACAAAACCTCACCTTGAAGCATGAAGCTCTGTATAATAATTGCACAACATGTCCAATACTTGTTTTTGATGCTTGCGGAAAGTGTGGTTCTAATCTTTGTACTACAAACATCACAAGGACTTTTCTAGATAAGGCTGATCCGTCTTCTAATGCTAGTAGTACTAGCTTTAGAACTTCTTCCTGCATAGCTGAAAAAAGAACATAATATAAACAAATATAAACTTCGTGTGCAATGAATAATAACTTGGGAAACAATAATGTACAAACTTTGAAGTCTCCACTGCTTAGAATTCAAGAAAATCGAAGAAAGGTGTAAAATGAGATTTTTTTTAATTGGTTTGTCGTATTGAACATATCTTGAATTAAAAAACGGAATCAATGAGATTTTTCACTGATGAAATCCAAATTTTCATAGAGAGTGTGGATGTATGCCAATTTGCAAAAAGATAACGCAAAACCACGTAATATTTTGTTGGGGGGGGCATATTTTGATGCAATTGACACCTCCTGCCAAAACATCCCTTACACAATAGATGCATAGAATACCTGGTGTTGGAACTGATTAGATTTTGTTTAAGACTTTCTTGTCGATTGATCATGTGATACTTTGTGCGGCTTCTCATTTCTCCCGAAAGAGGTCGCGCTATTATTCCATAACCGCAATCTTTATGACATTCGAAATTAATAGACCAGTCCAACGATCTGTCACGATCAGCTTTTTCAAAATGGCTGCTGGAAGAAACAAATAACAAACCGAGGATATTCAGTTACGAGGTACGTGTTTCAGGGAGGTTTCTGTTGGTTTCTCAATTTTCAACTTCAATGTCTTCAATTATGCCATGTAAAATGGTAGTTATAATAGAGAAACACTATTTCAGAAATGTTTGTTATTTGTTTCTTCCAGCAGCCATCTTGAAAAAAGGTGATCAGCTGTTTTGTTGGATTGGTCTATACATGTTTTGAAGTTCTGATCAGAGACAACTGTCATTGTGTCATTTCTCTAAAAACATAACATAACCTATATCATACTGATCATCGCGCCACGACCGATGAATATTGCGGATTATTCCGGAAGTAGCACAAAATTTCAATTGTTTTGATCTACAAATTTTGTTCACGATTTTTACTTAGGAGTCGTTTCACCAGGTATTTCTATGCATCTATCTTACACAGGATGGCAGTCCTTGGTGAAATTTGAAATTGTTCGATAAGATACATGATACATAATTTGGAAAGTTTTGAAATAATCAAAAAGAATATCAAATTTGCAAAAGTTTGTACGAGGAACATGGGTTTCAAGTGCTATGATAGTGATCTTGAACACACAGTAGTAATTTATATTATTCTTTTTATATGGTGAAACCGCAAACAGGAGAACACCTAATGAATGTTAAACCAAAAATAGACAAATTTTAAATCAAAAGAGTGCAACAGCATTAACAGGACTAAAAATCTATTGAAATTAATGTAAGATATACATTATTGGCATTACAAATACAGTGGCTCCGAGTAGACAAAAAATAAATGAAAACAGTGAATATCTCCAATAAAACTCATTCACTGAACCTCACTTGCTGTGCTTGATGCCATGTTTTGGAAAAGCTTCAAGAAGTTTATGAAGCTAATACAAATGGTACATTCTCACGTACGAGAAATCAGGTAGTAGCGATTTTTTTTGATAATGTTCGAGATGACGTGGAGGTACTCCTCGTTTTTGTAGACCTAATATTTTCCTAGATACAGCTTTTCAAGGTTTTTTTTTCAAATGTGACAATTTTTAGCAATTTCTCCATATTTTCAACAAATCGCCCCACAACAGAAAAAATTGCAAATATGTAATTAGCAAATTTGAAAAAATCATGGTCTTTAAAAAACCGCTTCATTGTGAAAATGGCCGAAATTTGAAAAAATTGCAGTTTGTGAGCTGGGTGGTTGTGAGCTGGTGGTTCCGAAGGAGTCTCGAGGCCAAAAACTTGAAAAGTTATCAAATGCTGGACTCGACTCCGAACAAAAATTTCGACGGATCGTTTGGGATCAGCTCAAGCTTTCCGCATATCAAGCGGTAATTATCGTAAGTATTATCATAAGGGCATCCAATTTTTCCAAAAAAAATCGAAAAAACACGTTGCTAAGTAATATTTTAACAAGAAGCATGAGTGCTGGTGGCAACAAAAATTCGAGTCGAAGACGAGGATTTTTGCACCTGCACAAATGCTTTTTGTTAAAAAAAATATTACTTTGCATTGTGTTTTTTCAATTTTTTTCACAGTCACTGTCAAGTTTTACCGCGGGTAAACCCGAAAAAACTACTCACAGACAGCTGCTGCCATACAGTTTTTCCATTTAGAAACCATTTGTGATTCAAAATTGCGCGTTTCTGATTGGTGGAAATCAAGACGAGGGAAATAGTCGGATAAAAACGTTCAATTCTAAGAGTACCTGGTGAATTATATTTTCTTGCATGTCCGTATCCGCTGTGAAATCACAGACTCAAATTTTTACGATACGGCTCGTCATCATCACCAATTCAAATTATCGTAAAATAACTTTCCAACTAACCAAACAACTTTATTAAATTGGTATTTCGTAGTAAACGTAAACAGCAACTCCCAGTCCAGGGTCGATGGATGCAATTATCAATTCACCTTTATCTATGACTAATGCTGTGGTTGGGATTTTCCATCGGATAAATTTAGTCCCATTTTAAAATAATTTGTAGGAAAAAAGGGAAATTCCCGCCAAAGACAAAAGTCATAGTTGAAAAGAATCTCAACTCCCCAATAAAAGCTACATTATTCCTTAGTAGCATGAGCTTTCCTTTATCATCATGAAATCGTTTTTGAACACTTTGTTCTAAAATGAGTGCATTACAAATTTGCATAGGTCGCAATTGTCGTGGGCCACAACCTGCATTATCAATTCGAGGTGTTTGAAACTAATATGTTCATAAAACATCAAAAAAATATCCGTATAAAATATTCCATGAAAGTTTCCATAGAATGGTCATTTCACAAAACTTAATGGATAGATGATTACTTGGAAAGTTGAATTGATTATTAAAACCCCATAAAAATAAATGTGATTATTCATTGTCATTTCATTATGTTCAATATCTAATAGCCTTATATCCTTTTTATAAATTGTTGAAATGTGAGAAACTAGAAATTTCGATAATCAATTTATTGTTTTAATCAATTTCATCTGATTCGCACAATGCACAACTGAACTCTCGAAACGCTGCGTCGCTTCCAAATAAAATAAATTTCCCAATATATTGGCACGACGATGACGACGATGATTTTTCGGATAACTCATTTTATCTATTTCATTCATTCACATCAACAGTTTTGGAGACATTGAGTTTTTTTTTTAATATTTTTTTTTCTTGTAATCATACGACCGCCACGAAACAATTATATATCGTTATTACAAATCTTATAACAAAATTTCAAACCGATCACTTATCGTGCCTGTAGCGGGACAGCATTGAATAGATCTTGGATTATTCATCAGTGAGACAAATCGAATCGATTTAAGACCAATTTGTGCTTGAAAGTCGAAAATGAAAGACATTTTGCAAAATAATATCGCCCTTATCCATAGGAACAAGAAACATGCTGAACAGTATGAGACATAAAATATAACTTCACTTCCATATTCGCCATAATTAAATTTTATAAATGTGATCCCAAAACAATTATAGAATGAGACTGCAATATTTGAAAGGAATTTTAGATTGTTGATTCAATGAAACAATTGAGAATTATTAATTTGACAATTCAGTTGTATTGATGAAAAGTAATGAGAACCATCTTTGTTTTATACCAATAAAATACATCCAATTAATATTAGAAGAAAAAATATGTCTACTGGGATATTCTGTGAAATAATATGGCGATTTCAATTGCAGCTCAGAGTTTCTTCGCTTTCTCAATGAATTTCATTATTTTTTCAACGATATAACATACATATAACTATAATAATATTGCTAAGCAAATAAAACTTTCTTCAAGATAAAAACAGTTAATTTCAAAATATTGTTCAACACTTACCTGGGCCTAAAAACTGGCATCCTCTGGCTCTAACAGCTGCCCACAAATTGTTAGAAAGCTGTTGCGGATTCTGATGTTGTAGAATCAATTCCGTCACAGTTCTCTCCCCCAAAGACCTAGCAGCACGCATTGCCCTAGTTCTACCTTCATCCTCTACGAGTTGACAATTTATCAACGTAACCAACTTTCTTTGCATAGGCCTTGAAAGAATACTACCACCCCCAGATACACTGCCATTCGGAAATGGTTTGAGATAGAGAGCCAACTTTTCAACACACTTCTTAGATGTAAGGTACAAACTTGTGAATTCTCTTGGTATGACTTTGAGGTCAATTGTTTCGTCATGTTCATTTTTATTCAGCGGTAAAATTAGCTGAAGTAAGGCTGTGTTGATTGGTAAATTTTCGATGTCTATACTTATAACATTTTGTTCAAAAGGACACTGTTTTCTATGCAAGTTTGAAAGACAAGCTTTGCATATTGTATGGCCACAACCTAAACTTATAGGACTCCTCAGAGCTCCATCAAATGTGTGGCAGCATACCGGACAAGACAGAAATTCCGTCCACTGTGGTGCCTGTATGGGCATTCTGAAAAAAATTCTAATGTTATATTATTGCAAACATCATTGATACAGTTTGTCAAAATCAGGTGATACATAGGTGTCAATGTGGCATATTTCTAGAAAGGACAGAAGTTTTTTTAACACTGTTATAATTTTGGTTATTCTAACATCTAGGGTACTAAAAGAAGATTCCTAATAGAGATTCAAGGTTTAAAAATATTTTACCTTAAATATTGCAAAACAGAACATCACATTATGCATCAATGACAGATCATAACATTTTTTGTTGTGAAGTCAGATGAGTAATCATCCTTGTCAAAAGTGTCAAGCTCTAATTTGCATAAACTACTACGTTCCATGTGGTTCGATTCCTGAAAATAGGAAAGATAAAGTTTCGATGGAAGTCAAAGTAAATTACAAAACAAAGAAATACCATACCTTGCCGATTTCAGAAAATATTCATACAAAAAAATTGGAAAGGTAATTTCAGGCATTGTTTAAACAATGTTTCAGGAATCCAACCCTAGCAGCCTAGGCGTTAAATCTTATGTTCTATGGGACAACCTGTTGTGTCAAATCAAATCACAGACTGTCGTTATTTGTTGATCTTTAGGAAAGTGAAAGGGGAATTTGAATTTAAATTGAAGATTTCAGGTTTCAGGTGTTTGAGGCTCGAAATATTTTTGGCATGATTTACGAAATATGTTGTGACAGATTAGGCGCGATTGAAGCTAAATTTTGCTTGGTGTAAGCCATTGACGTAGAATATATACGGATTCTACATCAATGGTGTAAGCATTATTTTCAGATTCGTGTCCTGATTTGTTTAACATTTTAGCAATTTTTATTGTTGAAACAGATGCATTTCATGAATCCTTGAATTTCATCTTTTCTATAATGGATTACAAGGTGACTTCAGAAATATATAACGAATTTGATTACACCAGTTCATTGAAACCAATTGTCAATGCTGCTAGTAAGTATTTTGTTATGCAAGATTCCTTTTCATTATAGATTTTTCTACTTCAGATGTAGTTTCCACCTTTGAATTCAATTGCCTCCCTAGCGAACCTTGCACTGACAAAGATGGAGACTTTATTGTTTGCAGGAAACCAAAAAAGGAAAATTGCAAACTAATTGAAATTGGTATAATAAACGCAATATCCTTTATTCTGATATTACACTTATATTTCTTCAGAACATAGCAAACGCACTGCTTTGGATTTAGTTGGATTACAAATGTGGAGAGGGTCATTATTACTTGCAGATTGGTTGATAAGCAATGCAGGGAAGTTCCCTGAAGGCAGTATGGTATTAGAGTTATCAGGAGGTGTAGGTTTCACAGCTATAGTTGCGTCCATGTTCTGCCCTGTTATATGTACAGGTATGATCATTGATGTAGAATCTACGTATATTCTACGTCAATGGGTATGATACAGATCTCAGATTGGGAAGAGTTTTTATCCTTTGATTCATCTTCATTTTGTAGATGTTGAGAAAGGAGATCTATTTCAAGTACTCAACAGCAACATCAAAAGAAATCAAAGACTTGTCAAGCATCCTATTCATATCTTAAATTTTGATTTTTTCACTCAGATAATCCCCACTTTTGTGGTAGAAAAGTTTGATAAAATATCTGTTATACTTGCTGCTGAAGGTAATTCAAGATATCGATACATTTAATCAGAATGAAAGTGAATGAATTTTGTATTTTTCAGTGATATATGATGATCAATTAACAGATGCCTTCATAAGAACAGTAGAGCATTTATTGAATGCAAGTTCTTCTAAGAAGGTGCTATATTTAACTTTTGAGAGAAGATATGTCTTCACCTTGGAAGATTGTGATACAGTTGCCCCATGTTTTGAACATTTCCTTAGACAAATTCAATCTTCCAAATTAAGCTACGAAGAAATTTCTTTAGATTTTCCGCAATATTTTAAGTATGATAGAGTGAAGCAAATGGTTTTTTGTAAATTAGAATTGAAAAATTGATAATCTTCATTTGTGTAGAATAGGCTTTTTGAGAAAAATGCTTATCATTATTTATTGACATCACAATAAAATATTGGCCAGATTACATGAATTCAGATTATATCAGAAACAAAATTTCCTCAATTTCAAATAATATAATTGTATATGTAGTATACTAGTATGGGCCAGCAGATCTACCTTTTAAGTAGTTATTCTCATCGATAGAACTCGGGTGATTTTATAGGCGAAATGTCAAAGTTTGATCAAGTTTCCTGAAGAAATGGGGAAATTTTGGAGAAAATGAATACCAAGCTATTTTGCATTGACTTTTCCTCTTTCGATTCGTATATTTACATCAAGGTCAGGATATCTGTGGAAAAAGTTTTATCGAGTTTAAAATTACCCTTTTTGTCGGATTTTTTCGCGATTTTCGCGAATTTTTTTAAAATACTTCTACTTCGCCTAGAGAATCAAAATTTCACCCACGTATAAATCTATTATTCCTCTTTTCGACCGTATAAAAATTTTCTCACGGTATCGCAGCTTCGCTGCGATTTTAATATTCTTCTGGACCCACTTTTGGACAGATTCTCACGGGCCGGTCCATCCAGTTACCATTTTAGTATAGTATAGAATGATTATGAAAGAGAGGTAACGCATATGGAGAAGATCAGTTAAAAATATGGCGCATGGGAATAAAGAACAGAGTAACATAAGTATTCAATATTTTATTAACTCATTTAACAGTTTGTATTCATTTCAATAACTCTTAAAGAATTTTCATAGGGATGCACAACAGATTATGACTGATAATACTGACTAAGCAAGAAAATTCTTTTACTCGGATTTCAAACGTCAGATCTGCAAAATATAACAAATTAAACATAGTAATAAATAAAATGTTAATGAGAAATATTTGAAATTATCAGTGAGGGCAAGTAATAATCATTTCATGGATCATTATAGCGTATATATTTAAATCATCACAAAACAAATATGCAGCATATATAATATAAATATTATCAATCATATATAAATAATTTTACCTCATATGAATCCGTCCTCCAAGAAACACTCAACCAGACACCAATCTGAAATAGAAGACTAGTTCAAAATAAAAGAATTTCAAAAATTTTCACTAATCTTTTTGTTATCATGTCAGGAAGAAGTTTTCATCAGAGTTGTATATGACAGGGATAACTATAATTCATCATTAAAATATTATTATAATCAACAAAAAAAAGGAAGATAATTACCTCTGAATATTTTGTCTAATACATATGTTGCAACTGATATTCTGAAAAATAAGACAGACAACTACAAAACAAGTTCAAGCAAATATTGATAATCAATAGTTTGACCATGAATCAGTTACAATAAATGCAGCCAAAATGAATAATCATTGTATTCAGACGGTAATTAATATCATCATACAACATATTTCAATTCGTACCAAATTTAAATGTTTCCATATTCCATGAAATTGAATAAAGGCCTTTATTATTATTATTATTATTATACAAATATAAATCATTTGTGGTTCACTATTGTTAGCAAACCCCAAAATTGAACCCTGAGAACTAGTCATATTACTAAATTGATAAAAAATACAATATGAAAAGGAATTAATCATGACACAATATTATTAATAAAATTTCAAAAATATTATATCAATGAATTAATGGCTGCACCATTATCTATTAGATTACTAGACACCCCCCATAAGAATTGAATTATTAAAATGTTGTACAGATTAGGCAACGATATACATACCTCAATTAGTTTTTCAATTCTAGACTCCTATGAATTGTTTTAAAATCTGGTCAGAATCCTGAAAATTAAGAAAATAAATGTTAGAACGAGTTTGTACAATGCAAAATTATGATTGATGAAATTTTAAATCAGGAAAAGATTCTCAACATAATTATTTTCAGTCATATGCTTGTCAAAAAAAAATCATCATTGAAATGAGTTGAACCATCTTAAATTTCTAGAATTTGCTTTCTACTTACATTTTATTTTTCTCCTATTTCATTGAGTTAGCAGAAGTTGTCAAAGTCTGATGATCCTGAAAAACAAAGCAAATTTAAGAGTTATATAAAATATTATAATCTAACTTCAATATTGAAATGGAATATCAGAAACTATCAATCAACATATTTTTATCAGACTGGGGCGATACAAAAATCATCATTCAAAACCTATGTGTTTAAAGTATTAGTGAATTACATTGGTAAAACTCTTGTGCATGGAGTGCAAGTATCATATTTGACCATTATTATATGTTGGGTTAGTTTTTGCCAATGATATTCGCCATGTCTGAATTAATACAGCTAATGATTAAAACCAAAATATTCACCTCATCTCAAATGGTCCAATGATGCAAGATTTGACCTGAAATTAGAAAACCTATTCAATAATCAGTTTCAGGGATTATCAGAATTTATTCTAATCTTGTTGAAATCAGGACAGTTTTCATCAAAAATATTTTATGACAGGGATAACTGTAAATCATCATGAAAAGTTAAAAAGAACGCTAGGAAAACGCAAGCACAGTATACCTCTTGTCTCCCTGACTACTAATATGTATATCAACCAAGTGGATGCACACTAGAACAATCGCAAATAAAGCTAAACTAACTGCACTTTTAGCAGTCAAAAATCAGATCTATCAAATACAGAATTAGCTTGGAAATTAATCACTTACATTTCAAGTCACCATTAATCACTCATAAGGGATATGTGATGTTAATCAAGTTGTTTTAGAACATTCCAGGGATAGGAGGATCGTTTCAGTACTGTAAATAGAAGGAACATTATATAAATTTTACGATACCAACATAATCAAAGACAAAATTATAAGTTATATCAGTGAAAATTCTCAACAAAAATATTCAGTCATATGCTTGTCAAAAAAAAAATCATCATTCGAACTTGAAACTATTCCATTTTTCTGGAAAATGTGGTAATTTTCATCTCTTTTTTCAGCTTACCGTATGCTTTATGAAAAAATTATTACACTTTGACTGATGCTTACGTCTCAAATTACTTGAAATTGATATTTATAGTTAGTGAATATCCATCAATATCAGATATCAGCCTGGGGCGATAAACAATGATAAATCAACAATAAAAAAAGGAGGAAAGAGGAATTATTCATGACACAATATTATTAATAAAGTTTCAAAAATTTTATATTAATGATTCAATGGCGCCATTATCTATTCGATTACTAGACACCCCCCATAAGAATTGAATCATTGAAATGTTGTACAGATTAGGCAACGATATACATACCTCAATTAGTTTTTCAATTCTAGACTCCTATGAATTGTTTTAAAATCTGGTCAGAATCCTGAAAATTAAGAAAATAAATCTTAGAACGAGTTTGTACAATGCAAAATTATGATTGATGAAATTTTTAATCAGGAAAAGATTCTCAACATAATTATTTTCAGTCATATGCTTGTCAAAAAAAAATCATCATTGAAATGAGTTGGAAGATCTTAAATTTCTAGAATTTGCTTTCTACTTACATTTTATTTTTCTACTAGTTCATTGAGTTAGCAGAAGTTGTCAAAGTCTGATGATCCTGAAAAACAAAGCAAATTTAAGAATTATATAGAATATCATAATCTAACTTCAATATTGAAATGGAATCTCAGAAATCATCAATCAACATATTTTTATCAGACTGGGGCGATAAATAAATCATCACTCAAAACTTATTTTTTCAAACTAATAGCCAATTCCATGGGTGGATCTCATTATGTCATAGGAGGGATTGCCCTTAGGGTGAACTTGGTGCACCAAAGGGTATGCCATCGATCGAAATCAAAATATTAATTATTAGAGTTCCAACTATATTGAAAAAAAAATTGGTTTCTGAAATACTCTTGAATTGATGATGTATTTTTTTATAAGGTCACCAGGGCCCCCCTTTAAGAATATATTGAAACACCAGAATTTGGATGCTCAGATAAGGCCATCATAAATCCATGAAAAAACATACCTTAAATAATTTTGGACTCCCATGAATTGTTTAAAAATCTGGTCAGAACCCTGAAAATGAATGAAATAAATTTTAAAGGGAGTTCATTCAAATACAAAATTTTGTTAAATCAAATTATTAATCAGGAAAAGATTATCAACATAATTATATTCTGACATATGCTTGTCAAAAAAAAATCATCATTGAAATGAGTTGGAAGATCTTAAATTTCTAGAATTTGTTTTCTACTTACATTTTATTTTTCTTCTAGTTCATTGAGTTAGCAAGTTGTCAAAGTCTGATGATCCTGAAAAACAAAGCAAATTTAAGAATTATATTATGGAATATCATAATCTAACTTCAATATTGAAATGTAATATCAGAAACCATCAATCAACATATTTTTATCAGACTGGGGCGATACATAAATCATCATTCAAAACCAATTTTTTTAAACGAATAGCAGATTCCATGGGTGGATCTCATGCACTTTCGATTATTCCAATCTACTTGAAGTCAGGACAGAGTTTTCATTAATAATATTTTATGACAGGAATAACTGTAAATCATCATGAAAAGTTAAAAAGAACGCTAGGAAAACCCAAGCACACTAAACCTCTTGTCTCCCTGACTCATAATATATCAACTGAGTGGAAGCACACTAGAACAATCGCGAATAAAGCTAAACTAACTGCATTTTTAGCAGTCAAAAATCAGATCTATCAAATACAGAATTACCTTGGAAATTTATCACTTACATTTCAAGTCTCCATTAATCACCATATGGATATGTGATGTTGATCAAGTTGATTTAGACCATTCCAGAGAAAGAAGAAACGTTTTAGTTCTGCAAATAAAAGGAACATTATCTGAATCTTATGATTCAAACACAATCAAAGACAAAATTATAAACTTAAATCAGTGGAAAATTCTCAACAAAAATATTCAGTCATATGCTTGTCAAAAAAAAAATCATCATTCAAACTTGAAACTATTCCATTTTTCTGGAAAATGCGGTATAAGCTTTTATCTCTTTTTCAGCTCACTGTATGCTTTATAAAAAAAATTATTACACTCAGACTGATGTTCAGTCTCAAATTACTTGAAATTGATATTAACAGTCTGTGAATATCCATCAACATTAGAAATCAGCCTGGGGCGATAAACAATCATCATAAATTAACAACAAAAAAGAGAAGGAAAGAGTGGGTGTTGACCTTAACTTTCTCATTTAACTAGAAACCCTTGCAGAAAAGTGCTGAAGTCAACTCACCTTCAAATATATTCTCCTCATATTTCCAGAATACATCAGAATAAGTCCTGTAAAAATAAATATAATATGAAAGGCAACTATAATTTTCTATAATATGAGCATATAATTTTTTCTTATTTCAGAAAGACTAATCAATCGTTCATTAGATTCAGACTGGGGCGATATACTGGTCATCAGATACAAATATTTTAGAAACAGAGTAGTAATAAAGGTGAATTACCTTTCAACAGTGAAGTCATATCCCTTCATCACCCTGAACACAGCATATCGAGAAGGTACAACACTTGTATTCCTAAAAAAAAATCAATGATAATCGATATAAACTAGTTTCTATAATTTATTAACTAGTTTGCCTAGTTTGTGTATCAGTGCGAAAATTATCAACAAGAATGTTCAGTCATATGCTTGTCAAAAAAATCATCATAAAATAATGTAGCATGTCGAAATGAAGATAAATTTAAGAGAATCTAAAATATGAACAATACTTCAGGAAGACCAATCAATCTCATGATTCATAAATATATCAAAGAAAATACAATTGACAAAACACTTACTTTTTTTCAGTCTACCTTGAAATTTTTGAGTTTTCTTACTGAAAGAACCCTGCAAAAAATGTTTACTGTTAGCTCAGAATATGGAAAAATAAAAATCAAAACTTGATAGTGTTACATCAGTGAGGGCAAGTACTAATCAAATCGAAAAAAGATCATTATAGCGTATATATTTTGATCATCACAAAAAAAACAGAGATATTGTAACCACATTCATGTTATTGAACAGGTAATGTGAAAATCTATTGAAAAAAAATTATGACAAAGAAATTTGCTCACCTTCAAGTATTTCTTCTATGACTGAATCCACTGTGGAAGTTCAATACTTGCATTCTGAAAAAATTATCCAAATAAATTCAATGACTCAGGACATCCATAAGGGAGATTTAATTTTAATTAAATGCTCAGAACATAAAAATGCAGCCAATTGAATAATCAGTGAATTCAGACGGTAATTATTATCATCATTACAAAATATTGATAAAATCAAACAATGTTTCTTTGTTTTTTGGTTAATAGTGAATGTGGAAAATATTACCTCTAGTAAAAATCCCCAAATATCCATCCATCCAAAAGAGAAAAGCTGAAAAAAAAATACATCAAGAAATCACAAAATCAAAGAAGTAATTAATTCTTGATTAAATTCAAAAATATCAGAAAGACTAATCAATCTACATAATTTTCAGACTGGGGCGATATACTTGTCATCATAACAAAAAATCCTCTGAAACAGATTAAATAAATATTCATTCAACACACCTTTTATCATTTATTTTGCTTCAAAGTTTAGATATACCTGGATTGGGCATTGTCGAAGATACTGAAAAAAAAAGGATTGGTTAGAGAATCCTCACCTCCATATATTCATAGAAATTGAAATCAAATTATTCAGTAACAACTGTAATCAGAGTAGATCATTGCGTATATTAGAAGCATCATGCAAGATAGAATACACATTTTCGAGAAAATGGAAATATGTAATTAAAAAACTAATACTAAAAATAATATACAGCATTCAATAAAAATTGTCGTAGTATGGCTATTGGGCGGAGTAGAATTCGATGAGACCTCTGGCGGAAAAAATGTAATTGAAGCAACGAGTAAAATAATTCGTATTGCATTGTTTTAATTCTATTTTTTGTCTTCATTGCAGATCAAGTTTGTTTTTTGGGGACCTTTTTTAAAGTTTTATACTTTGAATTATGTCGCTGCATAATCGAAAGTGTTCTGTATTTGGTTGCACTAGTCGTAAAGGGAAAAGTCCCGAAACGAATATCCCAAGTCTACGCACCGGCAAATAGTTCCGAATTAATTTCGGAATTTTCGAATCGATCGGCAATTTTGGGGCGAAATATCGATAGCAAATCGCCTATTTCTCCATTCTTCGTCGTCCAGAAGAAGTTTTCCGCCGATATATAGTTAATTGAACGCTTGTTGTACATGTACACAAACATCAACCATACCTATTACTCCAAAAATAAAAATATTAGGAGTCAAAATTTAGTTTAACAACACAAAGCACTAAGGCACAATCAAAGAAAAACCAAAATTTCCACAAAACACACACTGAAAATAACTAAAACAGCAAAATAAAACCACTTAAATATCAAAGGGCTTATACGGCATCTGATTTGTTTTACTCGTTGCTCAGATGACATTGACATTTCTGAGCGCCACCTATCGAATTCTACTTTTCCCAATCCTGTATAAAATTTATTTGAATTATCAATTTACATATTTTACCCCATCAAATCAATCAGCTCACCTTAGTAAGTTTCTTCTCACACACCCTTTCACAAAGAAGTCTACCTGTAAATCAAGACATTCTCAATAGAAATCATAAATATAATTACATAGCCGCACCCCATATTGATAGGATGAACCTCCTTATCTTCTCCATAAGCTCCACATATGACCATGTTGCAGCTTGCTAAGTCAGCATCGGACACCTGCGATGCTGAGTCTCATTGAAGATAAGCCGTTCCTTTATAAACGGCTTCACCCGTGTTATTCAGAGAGAATTAGATTTGCTTTCCTAAGAATTAGACTTGTTTTCCTAAGTAATAGATTTACTCTCAAGTATAGATTTATTCATAAAGTGTTAACTAGTCTGTATCGATAGTTGTGTATTCAGTAAATAAATTGTTTTTAAAAACAAGGTCTTCAACTCAAAATTTATAATTGGCGACGAGGATGGGATTGTGCAAGTGCTAGAATTCTGCGTGTGTGCCCCTGAAGAAAAGAAGAGGTCCATCCAGAGAGTCCAGCCACTTTCAGTTTCAACTGTTGAGCGCAATCGAACTACGAGAAGAAGACGAGAAGCCCGATCACCTGAGTAGCGCCCCGTGACGACTTCAAAGAATACACTTTGGGTGAGCATTTCCTAGTTCTCCCCAGTTTCCCTTATTCTGGTTAAAAAATAGTGTAAATTTGTATAAGTTTTTCCTAGGTTTCTTCATAAAACCGATTTTAAAGTTTTCTCTAGGTTTTTCTTTTCTAAAAACCGACATAAAGTTTTTCCTAGGTTTCCCTTAATTAAAAAACCGAATTTAAGAGTATTTACTTATATTGTATACTCATTTATTAAAATTACTTCGATCAAACACTTTCGTAATAAAAGAGGCAAAAGGCCCATTCAATCAGAAACAATAATGGCAAACGAAAGGATCGATTTATCTATCGCAGAAAAGTTTGGGATGCTTTTACCCCGCTTTTCCGGCATTGAGAATGAGTTACATTCATTCATCAAGAGTGCGGAAAATTACCTTTTGATGTTCGCTAATGAACAACCAATGATAAAAAATTATTGTTACGCTGTAGTCAAATCGAAATTAGTTGACAGAGCCCTAGCTGAAGTTTCGACTTCTGATATACCCGATAATTGGGAAATATTAAAGAATTTCCTTTATAATAAATTTGGCGATCAAATTAATTTAGATGTTCTGATACATAACCTACAATTTTTAACAAAAAGACCAAATGAAGATTTATTGTCCTTCATCGAAAAAATTATTTCTATGAAAATTAGAATCAATTATAGGATCGATGCTGACCTAATGCCTGATCCTGAAAAACAACTTTATAAAACAAATATTCTCAAGATTTGTAAAACAGTATTAATTTCAAATGCCCCTGTAGAATTGCGAACGTACTTAATCACAAACAATGGTCTTTCATTCGACGAAACTGTTAACGCCGTGAAAGATTATGTTAGTAATATGGCACAATATGAATTATTAGATAGGAGCCGTCGAAATAAAAATTCGCAGCCTTTCTTAAAGAACAATCCATTGATTCAGCCCACATATAGGAATAATCATTTCAATCATCAACCGGTGCAACGGAATATTAATTATAATCAAAGATTTCAGTCGAATCAACATTTTCCTTCGCAACCAATTCAATTTCAACAAAGGAATGTGAAACCGCATTATCCTACGTATCGTGAAGTTTTTGAGAGACCCTCTCATAATCAAAATACGAATGTTTTTAAACCTAATCCAAATTATAGAAATCATAATCCTCCAGAGAAAATGTCTATACAAACAAGAAATTATCCTCAAAAACGTAATAATTATTCTACTCAATTCAACCCCAATCCACAAAGAAAATTTTTCGATAATAATCAAAGTCCCCATTATACTTTCGAAGAATTGACTCATTTAGAGCAACCTTCAACTTCTAAAGTTCAAGCAAGTACAAGTTATGAAACAAAAAGAAATTTTCGAGGAAACGCCTCAAACGAAAAATTGACTTAAATTCTACTCTTGATAATACTAATCAATTACCCTTTATTCAATTCCAAAATCCTAAATGTAAACTTTTAATAGATAGTGGATGTTCAGTATGTCTGATAGATCCTAAATTCGCTTATAATAATTTTCAAAAGAATATTTTTAATGAATCTACGACATTAACTGCGTGTATGAAACAAGAAACTTCCAATGAGAAAGTATTGATACCTTTATTTTCCGAATTTAATATTGATGATTTTCATCCATTTATTCTTTACAAATTCCATAAAAATTATGACGGATTGATAGGAGCAGATTTCCTAAATAAATATTGTTTATCCTTGGATTTTAAAAACCAAGTAATCTTTAATGAATATTGTAGAATCCCTTTCAATTTTCAACAAGTATGCCAGAAGAATACGGTTATACCTGTCGAATTAGGACATTTAGAACCCAAAATAAGCAATCAATTAATGAAAATTTTAGTAACAAACGAAGATGCTTTACAATTACCTGGTCAACCATTAAATTTTTCTAATAAAATTAAACATAAAATTCGTACTAATGATGAAAATCCTGTTCATTGTAAGATATATCGATATCCAGAAATACATCAGGAAGAAGTTAAAAGACAAATTCAAGATATGCTTGAGAAGAAAATTATTAGACCTAGTATTTCTCCTTGGTCATTTCCAGTTGTTGTTGTCCCAAAGAAACAAGATTTATCCGAAAAGAAAAAATGGCGAATTGCGATTGATTATAGAAAATTAAATGATAAAACAATTGATGATAAATATCCACTTCCTCAAATTGATGCTATTCTTGATAAATTAGGAAATAAAAAATATTTTACTACTCTTGACCTAGCATCTGGTTTCCACCAAATTGAATTAGATGAAAGTTCTATTGAAAAAACCGCTTTTACGGTAGATAACGGACATTATGAGTTTTTACGTATGCCCTTTGGTTTAAAAAATGCACCAGCGACTTTCCAAAGATTAATGAATGAAGTTTTGAAAGATTATATTGGAAAAATTTGTTATGTTTACATGGATGATGTTGTTATTTTCTCAGAAACAGTCGAGCAACACTTAGCCGATATTCATAATATTTTAGAAACATTTAAAAATGATAATTTGAAAATTCAGTTGGACAAATGTCACTTTTTCAAAACTGAGATCGAATTTTTAGGTCATATTATTACTCGAGAAGGAATTAAGCCAAATCCTAATAAACTTCGAGCAGTTAAAAGTTTTCCAATTCCCAAAACTCAGAAAGAAATTAAATCATTTCTTGGTCTAGTTGGATATTACCGGAAATTTATTCCGAACTTTGCAAAAATTACTAAACCATTAACTATGTGTTTGAAAAAAGACGCGAAAATTAATATTCATGATCCTAAATACATCGAAGCTTTCGAAATTTGTAAAAGAAATTTGATAAATCACCCTGTATTAAGATATCCGAATTTCAATGAACCTTTTATTCTTACTACAGACGCATCAGGATTTGCGGTAGGTTCTGTATTATCGCAAGGTGATTGTCCGAACGATCTTCCCATTGCTTTCGCTAGTAGAACGCTGAATGAAGCAGAAACTAGATACAGTACGATCGAAAAAGAACTTTTGGCTATCGTTTGGTCTTGTAAACATTTTAGGCCTTACCTTTATGGAAGAAAATTTATTATCTATACGGATCATAAACCCCTTATTTGGCTATTCTCATTAAAGGAACCAAATTCCCGACTTATGAGATGGAGAATCAAACTCGAGGAATTCAATTACGAAATTAAATATCGTAAAGGTTCAATGAACAATGCTGATGCACTTAGCAGAATAAATTTAGATTCAACGGAAGACTTGAATTATGAAAATTTTATGAAACTTTATGAAAATGATCATATTCCTAATTCTTTAAAATTAATAGAAAAACAAGGTGACTTATTCCAAGCACCTAGGAACTATTCATTCGCACATTGTGTTTCTAAAGACTTGAAGATGAGTCAAGGTATTGCTTTAGAATTTAAAAATAAATATGGTAAAGTTGATGAACTTAAATCACAAAATAAATCTATCGGTGAAATAGCATTCCTTAAAACCGATGAAAGAAATGTTTATTATTTAATCACGAAAGAATCGTTCTATGATAAACCGGAATACGAAACGGTATTTAAAACATTATTGAATTTGAGAAAAATATGTGAATTTAATGGAGATAAATATTTAGCTCTCCCTAGAATTGCTTGTGGGTTAGACCAATTAAAATGGTCAATAATTTTAAGTATGATTAAATACATATTCGCAGAATCGAATATGAAGATTCTTATTTACTTTTTATCTGATACACATAATAATCATAATTTTGATTTTAACGCTATTGAAGATGATAGAATATCATTAGTAAATCATATTTCCGATGATGAATTAGATGAATGTGTTAATTTACTTGTTGACCCAAATAATGAATTACCTATTCTTGATAATGAAAATTTAAATGAATTAAAAAATGTTATAATTCATAGTGATATTACAATTCACAGTAGTATCGAAAATCCCATTTTGGAGATTCCCTATACAGAAAGAAGTTTGAATTCAGCTTCTCTTCAAGTTATATTTAAAACAGCTTCGAATTTCAATGTAACGAAAACAAAACCTTTCGGAGAAAAACTCAGATTCCGAGTTTTGATTAATTCAATAGAAAATGATTTGTTCACGTTCGTTAAAGAATATATCCAGCCTAAAAAGTCATATACGTTTTATTTTGTATCTCAAGAGTTGGAGAAGCCATTGATTAAAATATTACAAGAAAAATTCGATTATAAATCCTTTGATTTAAAAATATCAAAAACCTTTTTAGAGGATGTCGAAGACAAAGAAGAACAAATTCTCAGAATTCAACAGTACCATGAAACGAAAACGATACATCGCGGTCTCAAAGAAAATTTAATAAGTTTGAAACGGAAATTTTACTGGCCGAATATGAATAAAGACGTACTAAATTTTATTAATTCATGTGAAATATGTCAAAAGAGTAAATACGAGAGAACTCCTATTCAACTCAATTTTAAACCTAACCCTCTTGGTTCTAAACCATTTAGTCATGTTTATTGTGATACAATAAGATTCAATCAAACATATTGCTTAACTATTGTCGATTCGTTTTCCAGATTCGGACAATGTTATCCCCTTCTTCAGAAAACGGGTACTGAAATTTTAGATAAACTATTGGTCTATTTTAGCCACTATGGCATTCCTTCTAAAATTACTTGTGATAACGGATTAGAATTTAAAAATCATGTAATTCAAGATTTTTGTAAAATACATAAAATAGAAATTCACTATATTACTAATTATAATCCGAATTCAAATGCAATTGCGGAAAGATTTCATTCTACATTGATTGAACAATTAAGAACTATTGATAGTAAAAATTCTACTTTCCAAAATCGATTAGCACAAGCTCTTTTAAGTTATAATAATTCATTTCATTCTAGTCTTGATATGACTCCAATGCAAATAATTAAAGCCGATTTAAATTATTCTTTACCTATTGAAAAAACGCATAATGAACAAATTCAAGATTATGTCGGAAATTACGTGAAAAATTTAGGTGAAATTTCAAATGAATTAGAAAAGAAACAACAGAAAAATGTTGAGCGTTTAGAAAAATTGAATCAGAAAAGGTCTGCTAAACAGGACCATCCTTTAAATAAAAATCCCACATATTTGAAAACTCCAATTGTACGCAAACTTGATCCGGTCTACAAAAAGGTAGATGCGCGAGAAATTGACACTCATCGTGTTCGAGACTTGAAAAATAAACACATTTATCATAAGAAAATTTTGAAACAACGGAAAAAATAGTTGAATATTTTGTTTCAGATATAAAAATGCGAGTCATCACATCTCTTCTTATTATACTCGAAGTAGTTGCTGAAATAATCCCTTTGAAAATTATACCCTTGGAAAACAATGTACTTCCAATTCTATTAGGCAAAGCCTACATTACTAAAAGGCATATTCAATTGATATATCATATTGACTTGAACCAAATTGAGAATCTAATTGGCAAATATCAGAAGGAGATTGATAATTTTAAAAATCAACAACTAGGGTTTTCTCAAACTGCACATTACAAATATTTAGAACATTCAAATTCTATAAATGTTAAAACGCTAGAAGAGCTTTTAAATGAAAAAATTAGAGAAAAACGAGGTTTGATCAATGTTGGAGGCAAAATATCAAAAATATTATTTGGAACACTTGATTCTGATGATGAAGCACTTTACAAAAGCTATTTTGATAGTATAAACAAGAATGAAGAATCACTCATGAGAAATCAAAAACAGATTGCCACTATTGTTAATGATTTGAAAAATAAGTATATTGATAAATTTAAGCAATTAATGAATAATTTCAAATTACTTCAAATCGTACCGGCATTACAACAAGTTGAACAAATGCATCTCATGACTTTTGAACTCAAAGATATAAAAAACGTTCTTGATGAAATCCAAACAGCAGTAAGCTTCGCAAGACTTCACATTTTGCATGAATCTATTTTACCTTATACAAAATTCGCGGAAATAGTTAGAAATTATACTATTATTCCAATGCACCATTTGAAAGATTATTTTCAATTGTGTCATACTAAAGTCCTATTCAAAGATAAAACATTACTTTTTCTCATATCCATCCCTACGGTCTATGAAGAAAGCTATAATCTTTACAAGTTTTACTATTTGCCCCAGAGAAATCTTACCCTTTCTTTCACCAATCCTTTCATGCTCACTCGAGATGAAGAATTGAAATGGTCCACGAAGCAGTGCCATCCAGTTGAAGAAGACTATCTATGTGATCAAGATTCCCTAGACAACCCTCCAGAATGCATGAAGAATATATTGAAAACTCATTTAGAAAATTGCCCTAGAAAAGAATTCTCCTCTACGCCCAATTTGAAGACATTGGAAGATGGAAGCATTTTGTCCATCAATAATTTGGAAATACAAGAAAAGTGCCCTCAACAAACAAAATATCATTCTACTCCGCCAATGGCGATAATCCAGTCAAAATGTATAATTAGCAACTACCAGAAAGAAATTTACCCCATTCAAATAAGGAATGAAGAAAAATATGTCATTCTACCCAAACTACCATTTTCGACGTTGGACAACCGATCCAAATCCAAAGAAGAAGAAGAAGACTTCCCAGATGAAGAAATTCCCAATATTTCACTAGATGAACTAGAAGAATGGAAATGGAATCCACCATTATCCACATTTATGATTATTTTAATTGTTTTGATAATTTTTATAATATTTTGTACAATTTTAAGAATTTTGCAGCTTAAAGCTACACCTCAATTAGGTGATACCTTTATCCAAAGGGGGGAGGAATTACATAGCCGCACCCCATATTGATAGGATGAACCTCCTTATCTTCTCCATAAGCTCCACATATGACCATGTTGCAGCTTGCTAAGTCAGCATCGGACACCTGCGATGCTGAGTCTCATTGAAGATAAGCCGTTCCTTTATAAACGGCTTCACCCGTGTTATTCAGAGAGAATTAGATTTGCTTTCCTAAGAATTAGACTTGTTTTCCTAAGTAATAGATTTACTCTCAAGTATAGATTTATTCATAAAGTGTTAACTAGTCTGTATCGATAGTTGTGTATTCAGTAAATAAATTGTTTTTAAAAACAAGGTCTTCAACTCAAAATTTATAATTATATGTACATCAATGATGAGATTCATTCTTTCAAAATATCAGAGCAAAGTTTTCATCAACTATCATTATATGACAGGGATAACTATTAATAATCATAAAAAAAATTTAATCGACTTGAATACAAATACAACAACCTTGTTAAACAGAATGCAGCCAACATACACTTTTGCTTTATTCTGTTGAACTGGCTTGTATCTCTGGTTATATGAATACTCACCAAGAGTGGAATATGAACTTGATGGACAAAATTGGCCATTGTCAGGTACTGATTATAAACCTACAAAGATGAACCAATTCAATAAATAAATTCAGAAGGAACCAAAAAATTAAAATTGAACAATATTTCAGAAAGACTAATCAATCTATCATTAAATTCAGACTGGGGCGATATACTTGTCATCACTCAAATATATTCAGAGCCGGATTAACCATAAGGCATTGTAGGCGACTGCATAGGGGCTTCTGTGTACAAAAAAATCTAATTGCACTGCCTAGGGCCCCCACATGGTTAATTCGGTCCTGAGTATATCAATGTATCCAAAAAAAGCACACAATTGTCAATCAACTTACTTTTCTTTAGTCTACCTTGAAGTTCCAACATTTTCTCACTGGAAGAACCCTGAAAAATAGCTGACTGTTAGCTCAGAATATCAAAAGTTAAAAATCAAAAATTGATATTGTCATATCAGTGAGGGCAAGTACTAATCAAGTCCAAAAAAGATCATTATAGCGTATATATTTTGATCATCACAAAAAATAGAAATATTGTAACCACATTCTCGTTATCGAACTGGGAGAGTGTGAAATCAATTTAAAAATATTGCTCACCTTCAATTATTTCTACAACTAACTGAATCCTCTAGATAAGTTCAACACTTGCATTCTGAAACAAATCATCAAAATCAATTCAAAAATGATTTAGGACCAGCATAAGGCAGATTATTCATTAAATGCTCAGAACATAAAAATGCAGCCAAATAAATAATCAGTGAATTCAGACGGTAATTATTATCATCATTGAAATATAGTATTGATTAAATAATAGTGTATATGGAAAATATTACCTCTAGTAACAATCCCCAAATATCCACCCACAAAAAGAAGATCTGGAAAAAAAAATACATTAAGAAATTGCAAAATTAAAAAAGTAATTTCACTTTTTATGCATCAAATATCAGTAAGACTAATCAATCTACATAATTTTCAGACTGGGGCGATATACTTGTCATCATAAAAAATCCCCTATAACAGAAGGAAAAAATATTCTTTGAACTCACCTTCGTCCAAAACATTTTACTTGCTTCAAAGTTAAGATGTACCCTAAGTATTTTAGAAGACACTGAAAAAAATAAATTGGTTAGAAAAACCCTCACTTCAATGTATTTGAAGAGATTGAAATTACATAAATCAGTAACAAATGTAATCAGTGTAGATCATTGCGTATATTAGAAGCATCATGTAAGATTTAGTACATATTTTCAAAAAATTAGGTATATGCAAGAAAAAATCAATACTGAAAATAAGGTTTTCAATAAAGATGACATTTGCCATGTTTGATTATTCTTTTTTGAATTAATATTTGTTAGATATGTATATAGATGATTGCTCAGAACAAATCATATATTAAAGGTATGAAAGGATAAACATTTTTAAATTTCACCTTGAATGCCATCGTTTCACAATTCAGAAAAGGATTGAGTTTTAAGCTAGTAGCACCATATGGGAATATAAATACTAACCATATTTCTACAGCCAATACAATGTTCTAAAGATTCAAATAAATCTGTATAAAATTTTTTAAATTATCAATTTACATATTCCACCCCAATAAAGCAATCAGCTCACCTTAGTAATTTTTCATCACACGTCATTTTTCAAAGGATTCTATCTGTAAATGAAGAAATTCTCAATAGTATTTCGTAAACATGTACATCAGTAGCCTGATTCAATTGTTCAAAATATCAGGGCAAAGTTTTCATCAACTATCTTTTTATGACAGGGATAACTATTAATCATCATAAGAAATATGTATTTAATTGACTTGAATGATGAGCATTCATATATCAAGAGGTAAAACACAGATCCAACTGAATATGGCCTCAACCATATTTCACTGGTTTGAAACTGAATGAGGACTATGAATTTGCTTAGAACTCTGGCTTATTTGGACAACAAGAGTTATCGTTCTAGATTCTAGAACATTCAAACAGAAGAGTGAAAATGAAAGACAAATTTCAAATCAAGTTTCATTTAAAATTGTAAATAAGGTGAAAGATCCAAATAAACGACTTCTGAACATACACATGAAATATGTAAGGCACCATGTAAATTTCAACAATAAAAAAAGGTTTAGACTAGAAACAATTTAGTTCTATGAAAAAAAGATGTCTTCAATACTAGAGATTATGGAAAACACCTATTGTTGGAAATGAAGTACGCTTGGGCCAAAAATCCAATACAATTGTGAAAAAAGAGCTGTTCTCATGTATCAAGTTCAGCTTGCATCTGATGTGATGGACAAAAGAGTGAATATTATTGAAATTGATTGAAAATTTTCAGGTTACTACTAGAAAAATCTCATCAGAAATTATTTATTAACAGTTGAATTTCAGACTAGGGCAAAAACAAACACATCAGTAAAAGAATTGCAATGAAAATACATTTCGAGAACATTCAGAGAAAATAGTGATACTACAGACTTCCCAAATTTGGGAGTAGCGGTCACTGCTTATCTTAAATTAAACCATGAACACTTTAATTTCCAAACCTAAGAACTCACCTAATCATTGTAATCCACGTGGAGATAAATATTTTTCCTGGCTAACAGATATGGAATATTCTCAACTGCCATTAACGTAAGAGACATCCCCACACGTGGCGATAATATGCGAGTTTCCAGTATACTCGATTAGGAAATCTGAAAGTTCAATAATTAAGAACAAAATGCCGAATAGCAATTTCATTCTGTAGTTGCCTTCAAAAATTCAGGATTTCCGATTGTTTGTAATCATTGCTCATACGAACGAGACATATAACTCATCATTAGGTAAGAATATCAAAAAAATATCTTGCAATTAACACGAACAAATTTAACTCACAAACTAAACAAAAACTCAAATTGAAGGTGATTACAGTTGAACTAAGATAAATTAAGATTATATTTGAATCTCCACTTACCCAAACCACGATAAAATTCATGAAATTTAATGCTGTTGAGGATCGTTCACCTCGTAATGAACAATGAAGTCTTGTAAAATGAAATGAACGCAGTCCGGCAGTCGCCATCTTTCCCTCCTTTTCTGAACCATAGAGTTGTAAAATGACGTAGTCTTTTTTAAACTACGGTCGTCTTGATTAGAACTGTTTCATAGCGAGCCATGAAATGAAATGTGGCAACGCCATATTGTATTTCCCTGTAGGGCCCTTCATGTCAGTGCTTTTTCCGAAGCATTTTTTAATTATTAGTATTAGAGAAATCAATTCTTGCTGGACCTTTGATAACTTTCCAATTGCAAGTATCTACTATCAAGACTTCAACCATAGTAAAATACTATGCTTCAACAGAAAATCTCATATTCACATATTATGCCCTTGATCACTTAATTTCGAAAATTTCGTGCCTTGAAATTAAAAAAAAACTATCGTTAATCTTTTATAGTATTATATTAATACTCCAACTGAGTTTGCCATACAGCATCACGTTATATGCTGTTCATTCAGTATTAACAGAGTATCTGGTAATAAATTCACGGCCTTAACACAGTATAAGGTATCACCTCACCTTGGTGTATACTGTGGCTTTAATATGCAACTAGCTTGGGAGTTATGGGGATTTAATCCCATAAAATTTAAAAAATTACTGATACAACCCTTTCAAAAATAAAATTATGCATTTTTTGCAAAAAGAAGCAATGCATTGTCTACAGGGAGTCCCTTTTGGCATTTTTTTCGTAACTGCCTTACTTGGCAATCCAGAGGTAGAAAATAATATTACTCAAACATTACTAGATAAAATTCATTATGGTTGATGAAATTGTCTGCAAAATTTAAAATGAAATACACATAACAGTGAACATTCTTATTTTATTTTAGTTCTTATTTTATTTTAGTTGCTGTACTAGAAAGGGATTCAAATTTAGAGTTAGAAATTTTATTCTCACACTTATTAGGCTTAGCTGATTTTTAATGGAAACATTTGGATTTTCCCAAAAAATACAAAATTGATCCATCAAGAAACGGATATGATTTGATTTTGGACAGTGCACTATCTGTTGATATGGAAAGATCCAAAACTTAGAATGAAAAACACATACTGGAAAGGGATTTAAATTTAGAGTTAGAAATTTTATTCTCGCACTTATCAGGCTTAGCTGATTTTTTATGGAAACATTTGGATTTCCCCGAAAAATACAAAATTGATCAATCAAGAAACGGAGATTATTTGATTTTGGACCGTGCACTAGCTGTTGATATGGAAAGATCCACTATTTCTCATTCAATTTTAGTGCAAAAATGGCAATCCAAACTTCATTTTATTAATTTTTTTCAAAAAGTTGCAAAAAAGTAAGTCGGCTTCGCCCAAGTTATATTTGATGAGATGGAGATTACTTTATTTATTTCATCCTCCACAGCAATTTGGCAAACATTGGGACTTTGGGGTGTTTCTGAGAGTATATCAACATTTCAACAATAACAAATAAAATACTTACGACAGTTTTCACTGAAATTAAATGGAGAACCATTAGGAATGATTAAGTTCTGAACCTCTTTATATGTGTAATATATAAAATATAAATACAAATTCTGAATTGATATTTCACAATATTGAATTAATTCTATTAACAAGTCAGAATAGACAACAAAAAATCTGAGTAACTAAATAATCTGCTACTCATCTTTCTCTTCTACTTGTGTTTGCTGTGGGATTTTATTTGAAAATTTCTTGAGTTTAGCTACAAAGAATCCATCCATATTATGAGTATGAGGATAAAATCGTTTAGACAATTTCAATGTAGGATGGAATCGATGATGTCTATAGTTGACAAAGCCTTCAGTTCCAAAGTCTAAACCTGTGGGTACCAACTTCACATTTCTCTTCTTCAAAGCATAGTCGATAACCCATTCATTTTCTTCAGGTAAAACAGAGCAAGTTGAATATACAATATATCCACCAGTTGAAGACTTTGCATTCACACAATCTATAGCTGCCAATAACAATTGCCTCTGCAGGTTATAACAGCGCTGAATGTCTTGCTCGTCTTTACTAGTTTTGACACTAGGATCCTTTGCAACAACTCCTGTTCCTGTGCATGGAGCATCTAGTAAAACTCTATCAAAATCTTTCATTGTTTTAGGGTACTTCCTACCATCCATTGTGGTTATAACAGAGTTTGCTACCCCCAACCTGTGAAAGTTACCATAAACTGCTTTTATCCTATTTTTATTTACGTCATTGGCAAATAATTTACCAGTATTTTTCATAATAGCAGCAATATGTGAAGCTTTACCTCCAGGTGCTGAGGCCATATCTAAAATTCTCTCTTTTTCTTGGGGTGCCAAAGCCATGACTGGTAAAAGACTAGAGGCACCTTGAATTATATAATGTCCTGCCAAATATTCAGGAGTAGCACCAATTGGTACTTGTGACGAATAAATGACCAATCCTACTTTACTCCATTTTCCTATTGGATCCAAATTGACACCCCTATTAATAAGAGCTTGTGCTAAATCTCTTCGCCTTGTCTTCAAACTGTTTGTTCTTATAGTTAAAGGCCTTTGAACTTCACTAGCTTCCAAAAATTCTAAAAGTTCAGATAATGAAAAAAGTTGCATGAACCTTTCCATGAGAAATTCATTATAACTGTAATATGTACATAAATCCTGTTTTAATAGGTCTAAGTATTCTGATCTTGACCTATCTTTGTCTCTTTGATTTGAAAAATCAGCAAGTACTGCCATGACTTCTTTAATTCTCTGCTGAACATCTTGCAAGCTGAGAACTTCTTCATCTTCTTCATTTGTTGGAAATTGGAATTTATCTTGTGAGGCTATATTCAGTGCCAATTCTTCTTCAGCCATTTTTTCTTCTCTTCTCTTTTTTTTTTCAAGAACTTTGTTTTTCTTCTCAATAGGAAGTAAGTCATCATCTTCATTGTCATTACCTTCATTGTCATCACTAGAATTTTCCTCTTGGCTACTGTCCTCTTCTCCCTCATATTCATCATTGTCTACATCAGAATCATCACTCAAATCATTGAGCGATGCCACATTGGCACTATCAGTACCTTCATCATCACTCTGTTCACTAACTTCTTCACCTTCTTCTGAACTATCAAGATTAGTTGAACTTTGATTAGATTCTCCATCAGAATCATCTGCTTCTTCCTCGCTAGATTCTTCTTTAGAGGTTTTTTGTTTTTTACTTTGTTTTGGCTTCAACCAAGTATCATTATCATCTCCAAAACCATTCTTCCTTTTCTGAGGAGGTTTCTTTTTAGTTGAAACTGAATCAGCTTTTATTATATTCTGAACCTTAGGCAATTTACCTATTTTCTTAAGCTCCTTCTTCTTTTGGGTTAATTCTAGCTCAACTGCACGTTCTACTTGTTTTTTCATACGGTTTTTTGCTCTCAATTTTTGTCGTCTGCTGAGTTTTTTTATTCCACCATCTGAAATCAATTCAGACAGTTAAAGAGGTGTACATTTGTCCATCGTAATTCATGATGATTATTATTATAGATAATAGAGAAATATTAATTGATAAATTCTTTAAAAATTCCATGACATACCCTGTAATGTTTCTGGAAGCACTGGTTCCTTCTGTTTTTTAGCTTTTCTTCCAGGACCTTTTTTAGGTTTCTCCCCTTCGTTAAAACCAGCCTTTCTTCCCATGGTTGCTGCAATCAATTATTCACCATAAAATACTAAAAGAACTATGAATTGTAATTTATAATGAAAATTAGCATCAAAACGTGCTGTAAATTTGAATCATGGACAATAATTAAGGGTTATGAATGCCGCACCACAGATTAGAGATGGGTTGTTATTTAACAGTCTGTTATTTTTCAACTGTTATTTTATAATAGCAATAGCAGTCTGTTACATCGAAACGAAAATAACAGACTTAGAAATCATCCACTTGCAGCGCCTCTACAATTCTTCGCTGGTCAAGTTTTGAACTAACTATTTCAAGCGAGAGCGCGGATTGACCGCGGCGGTCCCTGCTCTTTCTCTACCTACACCTACTTCTCCATAGCCACCCGGCGTCGTCATGATTTTGTACTTCTGTAGCAGAAATAACAAATAACGCTGACTGTTCATTTTCATTGTTATTTCAATTCTGTTGTTGCGGCATATTTACCTGTTATCCAAAATCACTGATTCCGCTGTTCAGTCTGTTACTTTAAGTAACACTGCTAGTGTGAGTGAATATGGGTGACGCTGATGCGCAGGAGTCTATCGCGCAGCTGTTATTTCAACCTGCTATTTTCAACTGCTATTTGAAAATAGCAATAGCAATAACAACTGCTACTTCAAAGTAGCTGCTTTTTCCCATCTCTACCACAGATGTTCACTTCATCTTCAACACAAGCAATTCAAAGCGTAAACCACAGAATAGAATAGATTTGATGGCTTGTATAAAGACGGCTGTGGATCATTTTCCGAGACCTGTCAAATTTTTTAGCGAAGACTTTTGTAGTTCGAATGTACGCATATATCTTTTTTGGATTATCTGTGTCTGTAATCGAAGATCGATAATTTTCCATTTGTTATTAATTAGCGGCATTAGCGCTAATAATAACTGCATAATCTGCCAATAATAGTTATTTCCCGAGTGCAAAAATAAAAAGATTTAAGTAATATATTGAAAATATTTCACAGGTATGAGATTTCCTATGAAGGTTGATGTACACATTTATATAGTTATCGAACAGAATCATACTTTCATGGTTAATTCTAGATGAACGTAGACGACTTTGCCGAAGATAGTGATAGTAGCGATGAAGACTACAATCCTAGTACTAAACCAGAAGAAGTGGTCTCTGAAGTAGATTCAGATGGGGATCCTGAAGATCCCCTCTCGGATTCAGATTGTAGTCCTACAAAGAAAAGGAGAAAAACTACTAAAAAATCAAAATCCAAAAAGTTGAAGAAGGAATCTCAAGTTGCAGGTAAAATTTCTTTTTCTTTGACTAGCATCATTGGTGTGATATATTTTCAGGTTTTAATAATTTCATAACTTTTTATATATATATTATAGCAAAGTATATGGATTGTTTCAGTTGAAGAAGAAATAGAAGAAAACCAACAGAAAAATGAACTTACAGATGAAGATAAAAAAAAGCAAGCTGATGCTCTCTGGGCAGATTTTCTTCAAGACACTGGTTTCAAGTCTAAAAATACTGTAACGAAAACAAATCAAGTTAATACTACAAAGAAAGATATAAACATTAACCCAGAGACATCATCTAAGCCCCAAACTGCCAAAAAAACAGAACCTGACAAAATTAAAATAACAGAGATATTTGAATTTGCTGGTGAAGAAGTAAAAGTTGAAAAAGAGGTACCAAAAGACTCTGTAGAAGCTAGATTATTAGGTAATTTGGAAATAATTGGTTTTTCAGTTTTATTATGCACAACATTTCAGGAACATCTTCTGGTTCAAGTACAAGTAAAGGTAGTAAGGGCGGCAATTTGAGTGGAATAGGTAGTGTTCTTAGCCAATTGGGAAAAAAGAAAAAGATTAGCACTCTAGAAAAGACAAAATTGGACTGGGATAGGTTCAAAAAAGATGAGGATATTGAGGATGAACTAAATAACTATAAGAAAGGGAAAGATGGGTGAGTTAATTTTGGAGTAATTGCTACTTCTTATCCTGTAACTGACATGATCACTTTGTGAACATTGAAGGAAAGCATATTTAAAAAAAATTACTATTGAAAATTTGTATTCTTTAGATATTTGGAGAGACAAGATTTCCTTCAGAGAGCTGATTTGAGAAGATTCGAAATAGAGAAAGAAATAAGAACAGTAGAAAGAAACAAAAGAATGAATTTAGGAGAACCTTTTTGATAACTGACCAAGTATTAAGTGACATTCCTACCATTCAGTACTGTTTTTTGTTAATTCCTTGGACATAATAAAATTATAATGATATTATTATTCTTTGGGATTTAAAAAGCCACCCTTTCCCTTTTCAATTTAAATATTAATCCTGCTTGTTCTACTTTGAAAATTCAATATTTAAGAATAAAATAGTTTAATTATTCATTGAGCATAATATGCTCTCATTCACAAAGATGAGGTTTACCCGATGAGTCAAAGTCAAGTTTGGTGAATCATCGAAGCATATAGAGGCCTAAATCTTTTTTTTTATTATTACAATTTGTATGAAAAAAATTTGATAAACCATAAATCACAATGATGGCACCAGTTTGATAACATTGAAATCTAGGAGGGCAAATATGTTCCTTGGTGCCATATAGCACCAGATGAGGGTAATTGTCCTGAGATTTTTCAATATGAAGATGTCTAAAAATATTGTAAGCTAATCAATCAACCTGTTACTTGAGCTTATCTGGATTTCGACTTTATCTCATTCTCAATTAGTAAATGATGGCTCGTTCTAAATCTCTTTAGTCTAACATTAAACATTTCGAACCAAGCCATTTGTCTTGTGACGGTAAATAATTAATCATGAAAAAAAGTATAATTGTACTCTTTATTGTGGTGATTTAATACATAAAGGAGACTTCACTTATATATTCAAGTGTTTTCAGCTTAAATATTTATAAAAAATGTTATGAGTTTTTGTTTTATTTTTTCCTTGAAAAATTTTATGTTCTTACTAATTGAAACATCTCTAAGTGCTCTTCTGTAATATTTTAACCTTCTCCAATAGGTTTTCAAGATGACCAGATACTTCATTAACAAGAGATGTTGTCTCCTCCCATCCATGTTTATTCACAGCAGCTACTGCAGATCGCAAATTTAGTCTAACTGAATTCAACAGATCAAACTTGAAATCAAAGTCATAATTTAAAACTAATTCTGCCATTTTTACACATAAACAAAGGACTTTCACACAATTTTGAGGGTTTTTATCCCATCCTAGTTGAGTATATGCCCTGAAGGCTCTTTGGAATCGTTCAGCTCTAAGGGAGCCTGGTGGGCACAAACTTGCATACATTTCCCAAATATAACCCTCATTTGAATCGATAGAAGTTATTCTACCAAATAATTCTCTTGTTTGTTTCAATAAGATGTCAGGTTTTTCATCAACATTCATTTCTGCTGATTTTTTTTCATCAGAGCAGTTGCAAGCTTCAAACACAAGTAGTTTCAAAGCTGCAATGTTAATATACTTTCTTTCTAAATCTAAGATCTTATGGTAAGCTCTTATGATATTTGAGTAACTAGAAATATCACAGCTTACTATCAAGTAATTCTCCCAGATTTGCCAGTTTTCAAAATCATACTTCAAAGCTTCGGCCAACGCATTGTGAGCTTCTTTAGTATGTCCCATTTTGATGTAAGCCTGAGCCAGATTGTTCCAAGCTTGATATCCTTCAGGCTCTAAATGAGTGTACCTTATATAAGCCTTTGAAGCTAGTTGCCAATTTCCAGTTTGTAAAGCAGCAAAGCCAAGTCGTAACCAAACAGGTGGTTGGAGAGGGTTAATGCTTACAGATTTCTCAAAATGAGGTATACATTCATTGTACAGTTTTCGTTCAAATAAATAGTTCCCCCAATGTCTTTTTGCCATATGACTTCTTTCCTTTGACAGTTCCCAGGCTTTTTCATAACAAGTAACATCATCATTAGTATCACCTGAAATTATCAAAATATTTAAAAAGATTATTATATTTATAAAGGTTTTTACTGCAAAATCGGAGAATTCTGGATCTCCTAGCTCCTAAATAAATAATGTAGCATTCCTATTGTACTATGGCTATATAAGATTATTCTAGTTGAATGCATAAAGGTATATTCTCAAAATTAATCTACCCACCTAATAAGCACCACATTCTTGGAGTTTCTTTTTTCTCTAACTCCTGTCTGATAATTTCTGCAGCTTTATGTCTCAACCCTAACAATGTATAACAAACTATCACTGATTCCCAGTCTTGGATATTCAGGTAAATGTTCAGTGCATCCTTTATGAGACCCATTAATTGTAGAGCATTGGCATACTCAGTTTGAACTTTCCACATTGGTTTTAAACCAGTACTGAATACATCTGCAAATCTGCTCAATACATGAGGTTTGGATTTCTTGAAACATTCCAAAATTTCTTCGCACTGAGCTATTTTTCTACTGATAGTTCTAAGTGAGTTCTCATATTTACAACGAAGCAATAGAGTAGCTACTCTTACCGACCAAGTATTCTTCTGGCCCAAGATGAAATCAAGGAATGGTAATATTTCTTCTCTGACCAATTCAGTTTTCGGCTTCGTAATGATCATCTCTTGTACTCTGGATAGAAGAGTCTTTTGTTCTGTGTTGGGAATATTTATACATGTTTCTTGAGGATTTACAAATTGAATTTTATCAAGTCGTACATCATCATTCAGAATAATATCTTTGGGCACAAAAAATTCATGAACAGGTGGTCTTGAGATTTCTTTATCATCTAACTGTACATCAAGGGTCATTTGAGCCAAATCTTTTACTTGGTATTTAGTTCTTCTTCCTAGCTGTCCACCTAAAGTATATCTTACACCTAATATATTCTCAGCTGAATCTATCAGTTGGTTAGATTTAATTATATGATGAAGTATTAGATAGAGATGAGCAAATTCCAAGTCGAACTTGGCTTGTGTATAACCTGTAATAATAAAATCGGATAATATTATGTATAGATTTAGAAATATATGTATAAGATGTGCTATATTCATCTGCATAGGGAGAACATAAATTTACTTTCTAGGAATCAATTTATGGGAGAAATGAGAAATAAATAAAAAGCTAATGTGCATACCTTGAAGATTGAATGTATCAATTTGCATTTTCAGATCATCTGCCACTCCTAACAGAAATGGGTTCCATTCTTCCATTATTTGTTGATTTATAATTAAACTTCTCCAAGTCCATAATAAATTCACAATCTTTTCAACTGAACAATGCTCAAAAATGCATTTTGATACGATGAATAAAATGGGAAATTTGATATTTACATTTATCTCATCATTGTTTTGAATGAGAAATCTTTCAACATAGCTAGAAGTCTCCGGAATGTTTAATAATGTAATTATATCTTCTGTCAGTTCAGGCCCAGTGAAATTGGCTTGAATGAAATGTACAAAACAGGATATTCCAAATTTAAAAACACATCCCCTTTTTTGCGGAGATAAAAATGCGAAGTATTCTTGTAATTGAAGAAAATCGAAAGACCTTTCCTTCAAAGCATCCCAAAGCTCGGTATCCTTGATACGGCTCATCAATTCTAATGCTTCAGGATTATTTCCATCTTCTATATCTTTGTCGTTTTCGATAAAAAGGAAATACTCCTTAAGTATTTCGGAAGTCACCATCTTTCTAATGGAGCTATGTTAACAAATGAAAGAAAAATGAAGCCAAATTAATTTCAATTAATGAAACAGTGAATAAAATTGAAAATGGCAATGTGTTTTGATGTTTGTTTGAATTGAATAGGTTAAGTTTTAAGTAAGGTTAAATCACAGACCAGGTACGTCACCGTTTCAGAAGAACTACAGATCAAAGAATCACTTTTGTGTGATTACGTCTATTTTCCTCTACTTTTTCATGACTGCTTGCGGCAAAATTGACGAAACCAGGGAAGCAGTACGTCCTCTACGGTCCTCTATCGTTAACGGATGAACTAACGCAAGGGCACTAAAAGAATCACTGTAAATTTCAGTCAGGTACATTACCAAAGACTTCATTACTGCATTCCGCACGAAAACATGGTAAATCTTAAATTTATTAGATGTTCTGTGTGGTAAATGTTAATGTTGACAGTTCAAATACATTCGGGCTCAAGAGAACCTCTAGACGGACTAGACCACGAATTTTGAACGCTCGTTTTTTAGGTTTGGACGACCGACAGAGTTTCTGGAGCATTTTCCCTTAATTCATTGGGAGGATCTCTTCATTCATGTTTTATTCCAATTTCAGGCTCACATACTTTCTTGATATCTGCTGAACTATGCATTTTAAAAAAATATTTATTTGCTATATACGTGAATTACCGCATGATACATATTATAAAATGAGCACTCCAATACCCCAATGGATGACGAAACAATTCGTATCACTGCGTTTTTGTTGTTTCAGTATACTGAACTCCTAGAACAGCAGACAGCAGGCGTTTATAGACCAATCCAACGATCTGTCACGATCAGCTTTTTCAAAATGGCTGCTGGAAGAAACAAATAACAAACCGAGGATATTCAGTTACGAGGTACGTTTTTCAGGGAGGTTTCTGTTGGTTTCTCAATTTTCAACTTCAATGTCTTCAATTATGCCATGTAAAATAGTAGTTATAATAGAGAAACACTATTTCAGAAATCTTTGTTATTTGTTTCTTCCAGCAGCCATCTTGAAAAAAGGTGATCAGCTGTTTTGTTGGATTGGTCAATAATCGTTTACAGATCCGTACTTGGCCGTTGAAAGCTTCGAACCTTAGAGGCAAATGGAAAAATATTCCGATGACCCTCACGATGTTACAATTATAGGCGAAATCATAGACTTATTATCCTTATTTGATAAGTCTATGGGCGAAATGATATAATGCTAATGTCTGAACAATCGAGTCTGGTAACCAGTGCTCTAATTGGCCATTTGTTTAACGAACATATACAGAGGATGAGACTCATTGGTAGAACTTTATGCCGCTGGCGTAAGAACTCAGATGAAACGGCGGAACACATCAGAATTGGGGGCAGCACACCTAGAAAACCCAATGCCTTCAATCTCTATGTTGTTAGCGTTCCTTCGGGTTTATGAGGTACGAACCATGGGCCTCATGTCCTACGTTTCGCCGACAAAGGCGTCGCGCGAAAAAGAATACTCAATAAGCATGATGTAATAAAAATATAATTTGAAAACAATTAATACACACACAATATTACCTTTCAGCAGATACTAGATGCAGAAAGAATGTTCAGTTTGAATAAAAGAAAGTATAGTATCAATTTGGTGAAATGATTCAATGAAACATGATTATTAAAAATATATGGTAACAAAAATATGCAGAATTAAGAAACACCCTAACGAATAACTAGTCTTTCACCATTGTTTATTTCGATATTCTTCTCTGTCAATTTCTTGACCTTTTCAACCAACCTCTCTAAATGGACGGAAACTTCATCAACAAGTGATCTTGATTCTTCCCAGTCATGTTTCTTAGTAGCAGAAACTGCAGAGCTCAAATTAGTTTTCACAGAGTTCAACAAATGATCCTGAAGGTCTACACCTTTAGTGAGAACTAATTCTGCTAATTTTATACATAAACACATAACTTGCACACACGTTTGGGGGTTTTTGTCCCATCCACTTTGCGTATATGCTCTGAAGGCCCTTTGGAATCGTTGAGCTCTTAGCAAACTCGGAGGAACTAAACTAGCATACAGTTCCCAAATATAACCCTCCCCTGGGTAGATTGAAACAACTCTGCCTAGTAATTCTCTGCACTTTTGTATCAGATTTTCAGGTTCGTCATGAAGTCTCAGTTCAGCTCTCTTATTTTCATCTGAGACATCGTTACAAACGTTGAATACCAAAATATTTAATGCTTCTAGGTTGAGATATTTCCCTTTCAGATCCAAGACTTTGTGGTAGGCTTTGATGATGTTACTATAGCTGTAAGTGTCTGTGCTCACCAATAAAAGATTCTCCCAAATTTTCCAGTTTTCATAGTTGTATTTCAAGGCTTCCAGAAGAGCATTTTGGGCACTCCTTTTGTTGTTTATTTTGATATAGGCTTGAGCAAGATTGTTCCATGCTTGAAACCCATCAGGTTCCAAGTTCGTGTACCTTCTATATGCTGTTGCTGCTACATGCCAATTTTCAGTCTGTTGGGCAGCATAGGCCAGGCGAAGCCAAACTTGTGACTGAAGTGGATTGATACTGACTGATTTTTCGTAATGAGATATACAGTCTGCATATTGTTTTTGAGAATAGAAGAAGTTTCCCCATTGTCTTTGGGCTCTGTGACTTCTTTTCTTCGAAAGCTCCCAGGCTTTTTCATAGCAAGTGACATCATCAGTGGCATCACCTAAAAATATACAATAAATCCAGGACCTATGAAACAAAACCACAATGCACAATGAATTGAATAAAGGTTATAATAACTTAAAATGATACTCTCTGTATAAAAAGTACCCGGAAAATGTTATTTAAATGAACCGCCAAAAAGGAATCGGTAATTTTTTTTTTCTTAAAGTTGGTAGGACCTTCCTTTATTACCAAGCCAAATTTGAGCGCGATCTGTCAACTAGTGTGTTTACAACAGCTGTCAGTATCAGTCGACCTCAAAAGTGCTCTGCGAATTTTACAATGGAAAAAATTGTTGATCAAAGAGTTTGCCTCAAATTTTGTCTTGCAAACGAATTTTCTTGTGCCGATTCATTGAAAATGTTAAAAAAAGCCTTTGGTGATAATTGTATGTCAAAAACACAAGCATACGATTGGTACAAATCATTCAAAGACGGTCGTGAGGTGGTCGAAGATTTGCCCCGTTCTGGACGGCCTTCAACGTCAACAACCGACGATAACATCATCCAAATCAAGAATTTAGTGCTCGAAAATCGTCATTCAAGTGTTAGAGAGTTGGCTCGAGAGTTGAGCATTGATAAAATGACCGTTCATAACATTTTGACTAATGTTTTGTGTATGAAACGCGTCGCAGCAAAACTCGTTCCAAAAGAACTGAATTTTTTGCAAAAAGAGCATCGAAAGCAGGTCTCTGAAGACATGGTTTCTCGATAAATACCATCGAACAACCGCCGTATTCACCTGACTTAGCTCCGTGCGACTTTTTTCTATTCCCAAGACTCAAATTGCCCCTACGTGGAACGCGTTTTGAGTCCATTGAAGCCATCAAAACAAATTCGCAACGAGAACTGAAGGCCATACCTTTGGCGGCGTATGAGCGGTGCATGGAAAAGTGGGTTCGCCGATATCATAGTTGTATTGTAAGCAATGGGGACTATTTTGAAGGAGACAAAATAAATATTGATGATTAAATTTAAATTTATGTGTTTTTTTTTACAATTCCGGGTACTTTTTATACAGAAGGTAATTCAGTTTTCATAATATTTTCAGAAGATAAGTGAAATTTCTTATATGTTGCATAGTAAAATATTGTTCATGAGTATTTGTAAAATCTAGAGGTTTATATATCTAAGATTTATGCAAAATAACCATCTTATATATTTGTGATTAGGTTTAATCTATTTTGAATTAAGAAACAGTAAATGGAAAAGTTGAATCACTGATCCACTGTTGGAAAAAATTCTGTTCTTACCCAATAAACATAGCATTCTCACAGTTTCTCTTTTTCCTAATTGCTCTTTGATAGCTTGCACCCCTTTTTGTTTAGATTTCATCCGGTTATAGCATGTTATAACCTCCTCGTAATTTTGGACATTCTTATATATATCTAAAGCATGTTTCACTATGCCCAAGCTCATCAAAATATTAGCACATTGAATCTCAACTTTCCACGTTGGCACCAAACCTGTACTAAATACATCAGCAATTCTGCTCAATACATGGGGTTTAGGTCGGTCATAACATCCTAAAATTTCTCTACATTGAGCTAAGGTTTTTTCCACTACCTTCCCAAATTTGACCTCAATTTTACAACGAAGTAACAGAACTGCTACTCGTACTGCCCAAGTATTCTTTTGGCTCAATATGAGATCAATAAATGGTTGAATTTCTTCGAAATGAAGGTCATCCTGAGGTTTAGCCACTAACATTTCATGAGCCCTCGCTAAAAAAAGCTTCTGTTCAGTGTTTGGTATAACTTTGGTATGTTGATTAGCAGCATCTTTCTTTCCTGCTTTCACATTTTTTGGTAACTCAAAATCAAGAACCGGAGGACGTTTTATATCAGGATTATCTGTAGACATAGATAATTCCAGAGTTAATAGAGCTGTATCCCTTTCCTGTTTAGTTCTTTTAGTTATTTTTCCTTGTAAACTAAATTGGACACCTAATATATCATCAGCTGAAAATATATGCTCCTTGGCTTTGGCTACATGATGAAATATCAAATAGAGCTGGGCAAATTCTATGTCGAATTTAGCTTTTTCATATCCTGAAAAAAAAATTAATCTCAGAGATCTTATCTAACATAATAAAACACAGATAATTAAGTATATTAGGTTTAAAGACCCTTGGTCGATGGCCAATTGTATCATACAATAAAGAACTGTTACTACTACTAAGTATATTTCAGTTAAAATGCCGATGATCTAATTTCCATTCACAGTTAATCAAAAATTTTTTTAAATGTTTATTAAAATCAGTATTGAACATTCTGTTTAACTGGTTCAGAATTGTGAAGAATTTGATGAAATTGTTAATGTATGTTCACCTTGTAGATTGAAGGTACTGATTTGTTTTTTCAAGGCATCTGCCTGAGAAAGGAGAAGAGGGCTCAGTTCATCCATAATCTGTTGATGTATAATCATACTTCTCCATGTCCACAATGAATTAACGATATTTGAAACTAAACACTTTTCAAAAATGCATTTAGATACAACTAACAAAATTGGATACTTAGTATTCACACTTATCTCTTCATTGTTAAGCGTGAGAAATTTAGGAAAATCTATAGCCTCTATTTTCGGGTTATTGAAAATATCCATAACATCGTCTCCTAAATCAGGGCCTGTGAAATTAGCTTGCACAAAGTGGACAAAACATGATATCCCAAATTTGAATATTTTACTTCTCACTTCTGAGGTGAGACCAGTGAAATATTCTTGTAAATCGATGCTATCGAAAGATCTTTCAATAAAATGATTCCAAATATCAGGATCTCTGATTCGGCTCATTAATTCTGATGCTTCAGTATGATTTCCATCTTCTAAATCCTTGTTTTCAATGAAAAAGAAGTATTCCTCCAAAACGTCTGATGCTCCCATGATTGTTATAATGGGGACAGCTGGATAAAACAGGACCTATACCAGAGCAATACTACTTTTTTTTAACTTTACACTGCAACGGGACATTCGGAATCCTAAAGCGACTCGAAAAAAGTAACCTCACTTTTTTGGTATGAGGGAAGCAAAAAAATAACTATCAGTCAATATTTATACGGGGGTGAATTTGAAAATGTTAGCTGCTATCAAATTTTCTTAAGTGGTCTGTGGTTGGATTCTCGAATGCGAATCAACCCACAAGGTGGATTTGTGATTTATTTCATTTCATTCAATATAAAGTTTTAGCATGGACCATGGTTAATACGATATTGTTACTGTCGATTATAAAGGAACTATAATATGCATATATATAGTCCATCCAAGAATGATTGACATCAGAGCAGGCCTTGGAAGTCCAGTCGCAGCTTTATTTCTAGTTACAAAAAAGTAACTGAAAATTTTCTGTGCTTTCATTATAGATATAGAAAAAACCTAAAAATTGAACATGAAAAAGTTCCCAATTTTCACATACGATTACCAGCGTGTGAATCTGTATACCAGCAGTATATTATTTTCATCTTGTATTGATACATTTTCGATCTTACGATCAATTATAGGAGCATACAGCCTGGAAATTCTGGTTTGATATAACGAAAAATATCGTGTTGTTCAATACGAGTATTCGCTTAACCGAAAAAATCTAGTTGATAATTCGAAGCGTGTTACTGCAATGCGAATGGATTGGGAAATTTGTAATAGATATCAAGACAGAAACAAAACTTAACCAATGGATCTATTTAATATATGAAGAATTTTGTCATGACATTGTAACTTTCAATATTTGTGAACAATGTAGGTGTAAAATATAAATATTCCTATTATTCTGTTTCAACAACCATATAACATGTTATTTCTTCCTCATCTGGGCAGAACTCGTCATGTTCATGTTCATAATGAAAGGTTTTGCCAGCAATATATCATAACATAACATTCCTTATATTTTGACTAATCTTCTCTCATTTCTTTCTCTATGTGCTCTGTGCAGGCTTTCCATTTTTTGGCTGTTCACTCTTCAAGAGCCTCATTTCAAAGATATTTATTTCACTTGCTCAATTTTTTGCCAAATTTGTTCGAAACATTAATGACAGAACCAAATGTCAGTGTTATTTCTTACACCAACCTGAATTCTGCAACTCAAAATATTACTGAATGGGCATTACCAACATAATTTCGATTTTCCAAAGCCCCCCGAGATGTCAATCATTCTTGGATGGACTATATGTAAGAAATGAATCCACCTTGTAGGTAGATTCGCATCAAACAGTTTGAGAGGATACATTAGAAGGAAAATTCTTTCGGGAAATTTCGTATCGGTTCGGCAATCTCCGAAGCGGCAACCGGCAACTGCAACTTCTGTCGATCCAGGATACATTAAAAGATCCAACGGTGCCGAATTTCTGACCAATCACAGTACGGAATATCTGCACATGACATCACGGTTCTCTTTCCTTGTCTAATGTAAAATCGTCAAATGTGCTTCTCTCCATGATTTGTTTTGACGTTTGAGAAATTTTCATTGTTTTCTGCTCATCAGAATTTCAATTCAATTTTATTACAAATAGCAATTTTAATTGCTGCATCATATTGACAAGGAGTTCTGTTTTATAATAAGCAATAGGCATGGACGAAGTTGAGTGAGTATATCATTAATCAGTAAAAATTTATACTTGGTTTTATTTTGATTATTAATTTTCAGTGAAAGTTTGCTGTATCTCGTATGCCAAGAGCATTTTTCAAGATAATCAACAAGAAATCGGCATATGAGAAAAATTCATCATGAAGAACCTGTACCATTTGATCAAAAAGACATTCTATTCATTTGAAGTGCCCACTTTGCCCTGTACAGGACTAAATATCTTTTGGCTCTCATGAAGAATTATTCATCCATTTGAGAAAAATGCACTCATAATTTTTTTAAGGAACAAGAAGTAATACTACAGGTTGGTTTATTAATGTTATGAGTTATGTCAGCTGATTTTACTTGAACATAATTTATCTACGAGTCAATGTAATCAACGTAGCATGAAAGATCGAGGTATAAAAATATATGGATTATGTCCATCAACTCAAGAATGTCGGTGAAATTTAGTACTTCTGGTGGTTACTGTTCACTGTTAATATAGCATGTTAGTGTTTTATTAGTAAATTTACTTCAATTTTAGGATTGACATTCAAATAATGGGAGGACCAGAGGTTGAAGGAAGGGAGATGGGGTCAGCTGTAACGAACTCTCTCGATATATTCAGTTGAATATTGAAACTAATGTGGGTCACTATGATGAACTTAGTTCCAAACGTTTGACGCAAAATCAGCAAGATAATTGATATTTACTTTCGCATGGTATATTTCGTGTAGAGTTTTAGAAACCGTTCATGAAAAAGGTGGGCTAATATTATATTCCACAATGAATATATCCTACTACCTGTTAGATTGATATTGGCTTGATTAATGGAATGACTAGAATTTATACAGTGGACTTAAATTTGTACACAAGTAGACAAAAATGCACAATGGTGACAAATTCAGTGATTGAACCTTATTTTAAATAGCAAAAGTTAATATTTGAGAATTGTAGGTAACATGTAATTAGTATGTAAATATTCACTTTGCTTGTGGTATAGAGTTTCACAAAGCATTCATGTAGGTCATAATGGCATTCAAATCCATAAGTAATTATGCTTTCGAAGAACTCCTTTGCAGATTTCGGTGTAGTAATGATTGAATTTTGTCACCCTACAATAATTTCATAGCTTCAGGAAGAATAATGTAGCAATAGAAGTGATATGTATGAGATAATGTGCTGAATTGATTGAATAAATATATACCACCGCTCCTTTGTTATTATTCAGATTAAGATATAATCATATATTTCGTTATGTCAATATGTAGAATATAATGACAATCCAATGAATGAAATTGGAGGCTCTAATAGAAAGTAGATAAGAGATTCAACACAGGCAATTTGTTATATTTTTCAATAATATGCAGTACTTTCAGTCATATTCAATTGAACAGTGTTAAAATTTTATATACAGTTCAAATATTCATTAATGTGCCCGAATTACATAAAAACCCTCACCGAATTCTGGATCCAATTCTCGAGAGAATTTAAATAGATTTCTGATTTTGAATACTTTTATTACTGGTAGATTTTAATAAGGCAATTTGATGATAATCCATTTATATAAAATTCTATTGTCTGATTTGAAAGGAGCAAAAATAATGCTTGGAGGTATACCATTGTAGAATGCCTGCTGAGAAATGATTTTCAGTTATCGGTTCTCACATTCAGAAAAATTGGAACTATCAATAAATAATGCTCACGATTTATAACGTGACTTTATTAATTTAATTCTTCCAAGACCTCAGTGATCAATAAACGGATTGATTCATTTCTGGTGATATTTCAGAGTTCAGAAATATTTATAATCCTTACTTTCGTTTCCGATCCGACCGACGAAAGATAAACAAAGCGGTCGAAGTGTCAATGTCAAAATCAGATGTTGGCGATGCGACGAGAAACCCGCCAGCGCGCAGGTCAAGTTTGGCCTTAAATCGGCATTCTGTAACTCTTGTGCTTATTTTCCTTCTAATGTATCCTCAGTTTGAGTATCCGACATCCGTAATTCCGTATGTTCTGTGTCCGTGGGTAAAGGTCAAAAACCAAGGTCAACAAGTTGTCTGTGTGTCTGATTTCTACACATCTGTGTGGAAATCCTGTGGGTAGTTAGCGTTCTGTGGTAGTTAGTATTCGCGGTGTAGTTGCAGGTTGCAGTTCATTTTCAATTTAAAAAAAATGTCTGGAGATAGGTTCTTACCCTTGCAAGAGGAATTTGCAACAATTGCAATTCATGAGGCGCAAGAACCTGAACAATGGGCGTGCATGGAGGTTGTAACTCCTATTTCCACTTCTACCACATACAAGCAGAAAGGACCTGCTGATTTTAAGAAATACGAATACAGTAGGAGCGGAAATCCTACCAGAGAAGTTTTGGAGAAGGTTATTGCAAAACTTGAGAATGGCAAATATGGATTTTGTTTCAGTTCAGGCCTGGGAGCTAATACAACACTTCTTGGCTTATTGAAATCTGGAGATCATATACTTTGTATAAATGATGTATATGGAGGAACCAATAGGTTATTTTCAAAAGTTGCGAGTAGGTTTGGAATTGAAACTACTTTTTCTGAGATAGAAGCAGAGGCTTTTGAAAAAAATTTGAAAACGAATACTAAAATGATATGGATAGAAACTCCTACTAATCCAACTCTGCAAGTATGTGATATTAAAAGAGTAGCAGAAATTTCTAAAAAGCATAATGTGATCCTTGTTGTTGATAATACTTTTCTGACACCATTTTTTCAAAAACCATTGATGCTAGGAGCAGATATTGTTGTTCATTCTCTCACTAAATACATGAATGGTCATTCTGATGTTGTAATGGGTGCAGTAATGACTAATGATGAAAAATTAGGTCAGGAATTGAAATTTTTACAAAATGCTATGGGTACTGTACCATCACCGTTTGATTGTTACCAAGTATTAAGAAGCTTGAAGACTCTTGCATTAAGGATGAAGCAACATTCTGACAGTTCAATTCAAATTGCAAAGTACCTTGAGACTCATCCTAAAGTACAAAGAGTTTTACACCCAGGATTACCAAGTCATCCCCAGTACGAGTTGAGTAAGAGGCAAACTAGCGGACATAGTGGAATATTCTCTATTTATTTGAAAGGCAATTTAGATTCTTCAAAGAAATTCCTACAGTCTCTCAAAATATTCACACTTGCTGAAAGCTTAGGGGGTTATGAAAGCTTGGCTGAATTACCAAGTGTCATGACCCATGCTTCAGTTCCACCAGAACAGAGGGAGAAGTTGCAGATAACAGATAATTTAATCAGACTTTCTGTTGGTTTAGAAGACTGTGGAAGTCTTGTGGCAGATTTAGATCAAGCATTTTCACTTATCTAATTCTTGTGGAATGTTTTATACAAAGGATGCTCTAGGTGCAATATGAAATTTTTTAAGGCTGGATTTCAGTTAGGTAACAAGGATTACATGCATTCTTTTCATGCAAAAAATGTGATGGCAAGTGAGCTAATATGGACATCCCAAATAATCTGAAGAAATCTTGTCATTTGGTAATAATCTCTCTGAAACCAAATCAAAATGATTATAACGAAGATGCTAGGTGCTATTTTCTCAGGGATTGTTTTAATTTCAATGTATGTTTTATGAGCACTTGATCATGAGATTATGTATTGTAAGAATTGTTATGAAACGATTTCATGGTGGTTTTAAGCTTTTTTGCAATTGGTTAATCAATACAAAATTCATATTATTCAGAACTGATGTTTGGTTTTTCTTAATAATAAATTGCATTTATTATTACATGATGGACTTTTTGCAATAAAAATATGAAGATATTTGCTCAAATAATCGTTTTAATTTCCGATTTTAATGTTTGCGAAGATTCCTGGATAACATCAGTGATATCGATAAGTTTGTTTCCTGGTGTTGGCACGGATTAGACTTTTTTGTTGAACGAAAATCTGATATGGGGTCCTACTTTACATTTCTTCCAAAATTTGGTCACGCTATTTTTAATTGCCGCGACTGCGGATTATTCCGGAAGTAGGACTCGTACTACATTCTAGAGTGCCGTTTTTGATCTACAATTTTTGGCCACGATTTCTAGTTAGGAGTCGTTACACCAGGGTTTCTATGCATTTATGTCTAATTGAATAGGGATACAATAACTCTATTAAATAATTTATATAAATAATTTTTATAAATTAATTCACTGTGAATAGGGACTTTGAAAGCTGCCCTCTATTGGTCAATAGCAGAACATCTAATTCAAAAAAAGAAAACATGAAATACATGTCAAATTTGACAATCAGAGATTAATCTTTGTTGACATACTAACAGCTGCTTATGACGTATTCGTCGACTAGTTTTTTTCAATAAACACAGCTTTTATTTTTACAAGTTATTATTTATAATATTACTTTCCAAAACCAATATGCCTTCAAGGAAATGAATTCGAAGAATTATTTAGCAATGTCAATATTCCACTGAGTATTAAGCAGTTTCGAAGTCTCAAATTGGAGCAAACTGAATCAAGATGCCGCAACTAATAGAAAATTCATTGCAGGTAACAAAAACTTAATTTTAACGGAAAGGAAATTATTACAATTGTCTGCAGTAATTTTGTATGAATCAGCGTGGAGCGTGCTACAATTTCCTGAGGTCAGGATCTTTGACTTTCCATTATATATCTCCAATGAATCATGTATTTATTAATTTAATAATGATGCTGAAATAATAATTTGTCTTTTTCGGAGTTTATATATCGCTGATTCAGAAAATTAGTGACTACAATTTGAAAAAAAATATGAAGAGTGCAAATAGATCAATCCTGAATAAAATGAAAAATAAGACATACTCTATCTGTTGATATCTATCGACAAACAGTATGAATCAAACTATGTCTCTAGACTTCTTCAAAATTAACCGATAGATGCCTCTATCAAATAGAAAACAATCAACCAAGGCTACATCTTCATTTTGACTCTTAGGATATTCCAAATCTTTAGCATCAGAACAATATTATAATATCTTTTGAGGAAATATTAGAATATTCCATCCTGATTTGTCCAAAAAAGAATTAAAGTTAAACCATGGTTGCTTGTTTGAAAAAGGAGAATGCCATATTGTTATGAGTCTTTCAGATAAGACATTCTTTTTTCAATAAGTGAATAGAATTTTAATATTGTCCATTTTTTTCAGAATTGTATGGCTTATGCGATATTTGATAATGTACCAGACTCCCCAGATGAACTGGCATTTAATAAGGGTGATCTTTTGACTGTTCTGGAACAAAATGTAGCTAATATTGAAGGATGGTGGTTATGTTCTTTAAAAGGAAGACAGGTAAGGTTAGATATTTTATTTTTCTGATCTGGTAACAAATACTCATCTTCAATGATAGGGTATCTGCCCTGGAAATAGACTTCGGGTGCTACCTAATGTATATGACACACCACAGAGAGATCTCTCTTCTATTGATACCAGCTTTCAGAGAACTAATGGAAGGAGACTTCAACAAGAACAGGTTAGTTATAAGCAACTACTGTACATATGGTGTACCTATATTTTTCGCTTCCATAATTTGATCTGGACCTTTGTATAGATTTCAAAGTTCGTTTTTATCTCTATAACATGGTTCAAGTAAATTGACTATGATATATGGATTTAAGTTAGCATGAGAGCATGTGGAAATTTCACCTTCCTGGTTCAGTTTGAAAAAAAATAAGTATCCTTGTTGAAATTCTTAAATTTTTAGACCTTGTCAAGAACATCCTCTACAAGGAAATAGCTTACCATCATATCATTATTTGAAACACTCATTAACCAGAAAATTGAGAATATTGAAGTTTATATCACTTTGATAATGAAGGAAAATTTTCCACTTTTCCATAATTTTTTCGTAATATGTCGGCAACGCCGGATAAATTAAGAAAAAATTTGATACCAATAAATAGAACCTATATTAATTTAGCGCACAACAATGAAATAATATGAAAGGGGTACCCATTAGAACAAACTGACCCAATTCTAATATACAGGGTGTCCCGTAAAGACCACGTCAAACGAAAACGGAAAGTAGATCAGAATGTGCTCTACCTGATGTGGAAAAATCGTTCATATGAAAGTCTCACAGTTTTCGAGATATTTGATGTTTTATGAAAATGTTGAATTTTTACATGCCCTGCATCTATTGAGAAATGACCTTTTCAAACCATACAAACTTCTCCCCGCTATTTTGGCTGCTGAAATACGAATGCGGTCCCTTAGTTTTGCATCATCTCTTACGGGATTCGAATAAATTTCATATTTTAAAAAACCCCATTAAAAAAATCCAGAGAATTTAAGTCTGGTGAACGGGGAGGCCACAAAATTTCACCGCCCCTTCCGATCCACCGGTGAGGATATGTTTGGTTTAAATATTCCCTAACATGACGACTGTAGTGTGCTGGGCACCCGTCGTGTTGAAACCATAGATTACGTCGCATTTCCAGTGGTATATCTTCTAAGAGTAAGGGTACATGACTGTTCCTTAGAAAATTCAAATAGTTGGTGCCTGATTGCGGCAATTCTGCCGGACCGAATATTTTTCCATCGTATATTCTAGTCCATAAATTCACCGTAAATCGATATTGGGAATCTTGCCTTGTATTTGAATGTTCTAAGGAACAGTGTACCCTTACTCTCAGAAGATATACCACTGGAAATGCGACGTAATCTATGGTTTCAACACGACGGGTGCCCAGCACACTACAGTCGTCATGTTAGGGAATATTTAAACCAAACATATCCTCACCGGTGGATCGGATGGGGCGGTGAAATTTTGTGGCCCCCCCGTTCACCAGACTTAAATTCTCTGGATTTTTTTAATGGGGTTTTTTAAAAAATGAAATTTATTCGAATCCAGTAAGAGATGATGCAATACTAAGGGACCGCATTCGTATTTCAGCAGCCAAAATAGCGGGGAGAAGTTTGTATGGTTTGAAAAGGTCATTTCTCAATAGATGCAGGGCATGTATTAGCGAAGGGGGTGGTCATTTGCTCTAATAAGAATCCTGAATTTTTATTATTGATATTTTTATAAAGTTGCTTCACAATAGATTTGTTGATGTTGAAGGTCCTGTGCGTTATTACATTATACAATTGCAATTAATGAATAATTTCACTTTATAAGTAATTTAAGGACTAACTGACATTTTTCAAGAGAATTATTCAATATGTTACAGCAGAATCTGCAAAATGAAAGGATTTGTGGAAAAGGTGACAAAATCACTTTTTCACAGAAATGCTCCATTTTCGATAAACATTCAAATATCTTTTTTCGTGAAGAAGGTTATCACCTGTATTTCACCTTTTCGGAATCCTCACAAAATGGGCAACTTTTCAACGTAATATGCAGAAAAGGTCTAGTGTCTTTTTTTTATACCACGTCGGATAGAATTCAGTACAAAAAAACACTTCTTTCAGAAAATGTATTTTAATTTTTTTTTTCCAGAATTCCTGTATAATATTTTGTGCTATTTTTCATTGCATGAATTGAAGTAATCATTCAACAATATTTACGAAAAAAAAAATGACTCGAAAAGTATTCAATTGTAGCTTCCACAAGAGACAATGCATTTTAAGTGTAATAATTCAACATTTTCATAAAACATCAAATATCTCGAAAACTGTGAGACTTTCATATCAGGTAGAGCACATTCTGATCTACTTTCCGTTTTCGTTTGACGTGGTCTTTACGGGACACCCTGTATAACATGTACAGAAAATTCACTACCTAAAAAGAAATATTCACTTTAGTTTCTTATCTTCGATTTTGTCAAGTCTTGATCACTACTGAGAAGAGTCACTTGATATGTGGATAATACCTACAGCAAGTTACACATAGTGGGTGTTCTAAAATATGTAAAAAATTCTCTTTATTTTAACGACTTTCACACCTGACTTTCGCACACATTCACGGCATTTATTGATTGAAAATGCATTTAATTTAAAAAAAATCTTCTCTGGTTTGATATTCTTGAGAGTAAGATTGACTGAAATGATCGAAAAAATGTCCCCATAACACAATTGTTCAAGCAAATGAACAACTTTGATAATATCTACATGAACAAAGCATTGTTCGACCACCAGCACTAACCTAAAAAATATTTGATGGGTGGTTGGTTTCACCAATTATTGTTCTCAATAGCTTTCCCGATCTATGTTTTAACGAGTCTATCCGTTCACTCCGCCTTGTGGTAGGATAAAAAGGATATCGATATATTCACGCCTTATGCCCGCTCCACACTCATGGCAAGAACCTCGGCCAATACCGCGAACGTGAGTGTGGATAACTTTCTTGTGTCACGTTCGCGCTTCGCGCCCTTCTCCGTTTCGTTATTTGGCTGCGAATTCTTGGCCAGGTTCACGGCATGAATGTGGAGCGGGCTTTTGACTAATGACTATACATATACCGGTTCGGAAATAAAAGTTTTAAACATACCGAATACAGCGTTAAACGAGTGGATGAATTTTGTCTAGTGGCCAATAAAATAATCAAAACCCTTGGCGCGATACGACAACGAATAAATGATTGACCCCACTCAATGGCATTGGAACTGCATCGAGACTCGAGAGAGTTCAAATCTCCCCCTCTCCAGGCTCCTATGCCATTGAGTGAGATCAGTCATTTATTCGTTGTCGTATCGCGCCGAGGGTTTTGATTATTCTATTGGTCCACTAGACAATATTCATCCACTCGTTTAACGCTGTAGTGGGTATATTCACAACTTTTATTTCCTAACCGGTATATAGTGATGAGGGTTGAGCATTGTTTGAATGTTCGGTAGGGTTGGCGTGTGCTTCCTACTTGTTCCTATGTGCCAATTAGCGATTTGGTATAGTTGTTTCAGATACAAACATAATTTTCGCATTTATGTATTAGTATTGATTAATATCTCCAGAAAAAATGAGATAGAGATTGGGCATAACTCAAGAACCTTCTTCCAGCCCGGGTTTAGGTTTGTCTATGGCTGATGTACCCCGGAGTGGTAACCATGGGATACGGTATGTGCGTTCCCGGACACAGCGGCCTAGCCCTCCCCGTCGAAAGGCGTGGGAGGATGACTACGATGCAAATGTGCATGTGCAATCCCAACCGATTCCGGCGGAAGAACGAGAGCCGATCGATATCTAACGCCCTGGGCGATTCCATTCCCTGATTGTTTTCGGAAGTTATAGCTCTACCAGTTGCGGTAGGCGGTAGGCCGCTTTATTTGGCGGAACCAGTTTGCTTTTGATGTCTATATCAGTTCCGATGATTTTTTCAATGGGCCGGGTTATGTTAAGACGAAGTGGCTATTCGACATTTTAATATGCAGGGTGTGAAATGAACTGCTCGTGCTCCACATGAGTTAGGAATATTGACTTAAATTGCAAAAAAATGTAGTTAAAATAAGATTTTTGTGATGAAAATTCATTATGATTTCAAGTTGCGAAATTATTTTAGCCTATAGGTCTGCAGCGTATACAGGGTGGTTAAGAAATAACGAAATTTCATTCCCAGAGAATTCAAGCATTTCAAGACTATCAATACAATGTATGGCCTCCAGCCAGAGCTGTGACGAGCACTGAAGAAAAGTGCTTCGAGCACTAAGCACTTGAATAAAAAGGCTCCCGAGTCTCGAGCACAAAGCACTTATTTTCACAAAAGGCTCGCGAATACTAAGCACTTTGTGAAAGTAATTCGACATTTCGAGCACTAAGCCCTAAGCACTTTTTTTAGGAAATATTGAAAGTGAGGTTATTTTAATCGAAAAAGAAATTGTAAGTTGGCATAGGTATGTGATATCAAAAATTTTGAATTCGATTCAATATAATATATAATAAATTCTTATTGAGAAAAATGCTATTCGCTCCTGGATCTCTCTGTTTGATAATATTCATAAATATACTGAATTTTTCGAGTTTACTTTTTTTTTCTGAAAACTCCCAGTCCTTGAAACAAAATTGAATAAAAAATTCAAGGAAAATGGAAATGTTACTCTGTCAATTCTTGCACTGCTTTGTCAGGAGCAAACCAGTTACAAAACATTGTTGCGTGACAAATAACGAAGAAGTATCAAAATTAGAACTCAATGAACTGTGTAACCTTTTGATGTTGTCTATATAAGACTCTTTGGTCAGATGAAAACGTAAAAAAACAGAATCGTGGCTTCTATTGATATCAAGTTGTCAACGCACAAATTACCATTTAACAAAATACACATGGGCCCTTCAATTTTCCTTTTATAATGATCAAGTTTCCTCATTATCATCCTCTCTGTAATTGCAATACAAACAGTTTTGGGATGTTACTGTCATGTTGATTTAAGATTTTATTAATGTAAAAATGAATTCGTACAACATTGGCTCAGGGCTTAGTGCTTTGTAATCCGCAAAAGTGCTCGGGGGCACTTTTGGGCCGAAGCACTCTAATTACTAAGCACTAAGCACTGCTGTTGAAAAGTGCTTGGGAGCACAGTGCTCGGGAGCACAAAAGGGCTCCGAGTACTTTCACGAGCACAAAGCACAATCCTTTGGCACAGCTCTGGCGTCCTCCACGGGCATCAATAACAGCTTGACATCTTCTTTGCATACTACACACGAGGTTGTTGAACATTTCTTGAGGAATTCGGCTCCATAAACGGGGCAGAAGCTCTCTCAGATCATTTAAGGATTCTGGGGTAGGTTGATGATTATCTAATCTTCTTTGGAGCATATCTCATGCATGTTCTATGCAATTCAAATCTGGTGAGTGTGGATGTATTGGTAAATGTGAAATACCAAGCTCCTCACGCGCATTCTCAACTATGGCTTCACGGTGCGGTCTAGCGTTATCGTCTAAAAATTGAAAAGATTCACTAATAGCAACGTGAAAATTTGGCACAACATTGTCAATGACATGCTCCCTATAGTGTAAGGCGGTCATATTCCCAGGACAAATGTGTAGTTCTGTGCGCCCGTTGAAACATATCTCAGCCCATACCATAACACTACCCCCTCGGAATGGATGGACTTCTTGGACATAGCGACGATTACGGGGTATGCGTGGGATTGTCCATACCCTTATTCTTCGACAATCTGAAAATCGTCCATATCTGGATTCATCAGTGAAAAGGACACTACGCCATTGATCGTTCCAATTGATATGTTGCCTTGCCCATTCCAGGCTTTGACGCTTATGGTCACGTGTTAATGGCCATCCTGTAGCATTCCGATAGCCCTATTAGCCTCAGCGTTTGTTAATTTACGTCTTGGCATTCTCAGAAAACTCGTTTCAAATCGAAGCCGTTGATAAACTGACTTAATTTCAAAATAAGAACATTCATGAAGCATATGCAAAGAACCAAACTTCAGAAAAAAGGCGACCAGATTGACGAAATGTCTCATACTGATTTTTATTGGATCGATTCAAGTTGTTATTAAGCGATTTTCTCGAAGATTACATACTTTTAAAAACTATTGAATACGATATCCCTAACTCTTGTGGAGCAGTTTATTTAGGGATATGATAGTAACCATCGCTTCCAACGAAATTTTCCTTTGTGATTTTTCGTGAATCTCATGGTTCTCAACTTTGCTACCCAGCTTCGAATGACTTAAAAACAATCATAAGTTTCTACTGCAGCTATCGGTTCCTGTTCAATTTGCTCAAGTGCAACTGAGTATGTCTTGTGGTCTTTCGATTCAGGGTAGATTCATGACCAATAATGTTCCTTTTCTGGCCAGTGCGTTGTTTTCTATGCATCTGCGATGAGTGCTTTGATAGCAGCTTGAATTTTAGGTTAAACTCTGAGCTTCTTTCAAGTACAAGTATTTCGGTCTTGATCATTTGGTGCCAGGACCGAATATTCCTATCCTGTTCAAACTGTGGTTTTTAATAATCTGCATGCCATTCAATGGTATTTATTCGAAATTTGGGTGATTCCCTTTTCCAGTTTTTCTTCCTGCTTAGCGTCATGTTGATACTTTTTTCAATGTATTATTACTTGATCATTTTTTCAAAGGAAAGGTTTGCTGATGATATTCGATTTTCTATTTCCTCATTATCTGTACCTGCCTGAGAATGGTTCCATCGGCGAATCTGTCTCATAATTCCAGTGTTGCACACACAGGCTAGTCTCTTTATCTTGTCGAGGGTTTTTTGCGTGCTGGTCCGACTTGCTTTGGCGTGCTAGAGTATTGCCTCATAAGTGATTATGGATCTAAGAATCATAACGTTGATCAATCGTAGTATTTTCGGGCTACAGCCCCGATTCTCACCAGCTAGACTTCTTCACGAAGCCCTTTGTTGTTTTAGCATCAGCGATATCCACATGCTCATTCCAAGTTTGCTATCTTGGGTTATTCTCAGATATTTAATTTCAGATTTCCCTTCTATAAGCTTCATTCAGAAAGGCGAATTTCATAGTTGGAAGTTTTCTTCTTCGAGTGAATGGGATAAATGTGGTTTCGCGTTATTGTTCGATAATTTTCAGACCCTCCTGTACCAAATAGCATTAGTTCCACTCGAATTTATCTCCAACTTTCAAGAAAAAGTCATCAGCTGAGACCTTTACATTCGAAGTCAATTCTGTTAGCCTGTGGAGCAGCTCATCCACCACAAGACTCCATAGAAGGGGAGATATTACCCTTTCGAGATGGTCCGCGAGTGTTTCAGCTATTCTCGTCGTCAATATCTAATCCGTCTTGCAATGGTTTCATTCAACCTTCTCAGGAGCTTCTATGACAGACTCATGTTTTGTCTTGTCAAAGGCCCTAAATATGTCCAGGAAGGTGCAGATTGGCATTACTTTGATATTCACTCTGAGACTTCGATCAGCTGATTCAAAACAGGCGTCATAGATTATCGTAATTTTGTATCATAAACTAGTGGAAAAAATTAAGGGATCAAAAAAATATTACCAATTTAATGAGGTTTTTCAAGTGTCTGTATTTCCCTTAAAAATCGTCGTACTGGAATGAAAAAAAAATATTTTGAAGCTCAAAGTTTTGAGTTTCGAAATCAAACAATGAAAATTTTTTCATGTGTTCCGCTCAATCTTAATGAATACCAAAAAAAAAAATTTTTTGGGAAATTTTTCGATTCTTTTTCTGGTCTACGACTTGAATTTTTTTTACAACTTAACCACTATATAGATGTGATAACTTGTTCATTCAGATTAAATTTGCTTTTTGAAAAAGTTTGATACGACCACTTCTCGCTCAGATATCGAACATTGAATGGAAAAGGATCCTTTTGTATTTTACCATCAATATCTCAGCAACCGCTGATCGCACAAGAAAATTTAGGCAGGTTTTGAAATCTTGAATAAACCCCCAACAATAATCAGGTGCGACTTTTTGAAAATTTTTTTTTTTTTATTCTTTGCGTTGATTTGAAAAATCAAGATAAAAAGGGCTTTTGGTGGTTTTGTGATAATCAGGCGCTGAGTTGGAAATATCGAGAAAACCAGTAATGTTGAGTGTGCCTTTTACAGTTCAATATGCCTACAAAATCCCCACAAATTTTCGATTCAATCCATCAAGCCGTTTTTTTTGTTTTATTCGATCGAATTTGAAAAAAAATTAAAGGATCACGAATTTGACTTTAAATGATCATTCAACAAAATGCCGAAAAAATGTTTTTTTGAGTTTTTTATGCATTTTTATTGATATAAATGTTCGAATTCATGGAGAAAAAATCTAGAAAAAAAAAATTGGCGAATGACTTTGGAATCATTAAATACGGAGGAACTGACGAGCCTCCGGGTCTCATTTCTCCTCAAGAAACACATACACACGAAGCGTAAATCCGACCAGACAACCTCCACGTGGTACGCTTTGGGTGATGCTGATGCTGGCGGAAGTTTTTGTTTTCAAATTTTTGGAGTCATTGAAAAAATTCAAAATTTTTCAGAACAATTTTTTTTTTTAGATTTTTTTTCCATGAATTCCAACATTTCTATCAATAAAAATGCATAAAAAACTGAGAAAAACATTTTTTCTGCACTTTGTTAAATATTATGATCATTTAAAGTCAAATTCGTGATCCTTCAATTTTGTTTAAATTCGATCGTATAAAACAAAAGAACGGCTCGATGGATTAAATCGAAAATTTTTGTGAAGATTTTGTAGGCATATTGAACTGTGAAAGGCACACTAAACATTACTGGTTTTCTCGATATTTCCAACTTAGCGCCTGATTATCCCAAAAGCCCTTTTTGTCTTGATTTTTCAAATCAACGTTAAGAATAAATTTTTTTTTCAAAAAGCTGCACCTGATTATTGTTGGGGGTTTATTCAAGATTTCAAAACCTGCCTAAATTTTCTTGTGCGATTAGCGGTTGCTGAGATATTGATGGTAAAATACAAAAGGACCCTTTTCCATTCAATGTTCGATATCTTAGTGAGAAGTGGTCGTATCAAACTTTTTTGAAATGCAAATTTAATCTGAATGAACAAGTTATCACATCCATATAGTGGTTGAGTTGGAAAAAATTGTTCCAACTTTGTAGACCAATAAAAAGAACCAAAAGAATTTCGAAAATTTTTTTTTTGGTATTCATTATAAGTGAGCTGAACACGTTGCATGAAAAAAAATGTCATCGTAGAAACTAGAAACTTCGAGCTTGAAAATCCTCTTTTCTAAATTCCAGTGCGACCATTTTTAAGGGTAATACAACAGTCATTTGAAAAACCTCAAAAAATTTGGATTTTTTTTTATCCCTTAATTTTTTCCACTAGTGTATAATATAAGAAAACGAGAGGATTGGGAACGGGACGCCGACTATAATCTCAAAGAAGATTCAATAAAATGATATACAGATGGGTCTAAAACCGCTATAGTAGCTGGCGCTGGGATTTACGGGGCGAGTACAAAGTGTGCACTATCGTTAGGCTCCTGTACAAGCGTCCTTCAAACAGAAATACTTGCAATCAGAAGATGTCTAGATATAAATCTAGAAAGAAACTATCAGAAGTGCGATATAGCTGCTATTCATACAGATTGTCAAGCTGCTATTAAAGCACTGAGCTCCTACGTCATTGACTCAAAGCTGATTTGGGAGTGCCGAAACAAACTCAATGAGGTAGCCAAGAAGAATAAGGTCTTTTTGATCTGGGTTCCCGGTCATTCGGGAATCGTAGGAAACGAAGAGGCTAAAGGTGAATACAGACTATTCTGACGTGACGTGAAATCACGTCACGTCAGGACCGTGCAGTGCTCACATTGGCCCAATATGAACATGAACGCACAGAACGATGTGTTGCATTTTTATGGATTTTCATATCACGCACAATTTTGACGTAGGCCCACATGTAAACACGTCACGTCAGAATAGTCTGTATTCATATATAATACCACTAGAGATGAAATTTTGCCGGCAAAATTTCTCGATTGTAAAATGAAAGTTTGTTGCTTTCGGCAATTTCGCGAATGACATTTGTATCAAAATCACGAGCCGTCAGGCGAGTGATTTTGGAAAAATGTCATGAGCGAAATTGCCGAGAAGCAACAAACTTGAATATTACAAGAGAGAAATTTTACCTGCTTAAATTTCATCTCGAGTGGTATTCGAAATGACTATTTCTCGAGAAAATGTGTCTGAAGATGGTCACATTGGGCTTGTATTGCGCTATTTGACAAATAAGTATTCATCATAGATCAACTAAACGTTGTTTGTTTTCTCTATGGTATTCATTCCCGAAGCTATCTATGAATTTGAGAAACGTCAAAAATTTTGCCGCTGAAAAACCAAGTTGTTGATTTTGCCCGTTACCATGTTTTATCGTAAGTAATATCATAAGTGCATCCAATTTTTCCGAAAAAAATCGAAAAAACACGTTGCTAAGTAATATTTTAACAAGAAGCATGAGTGCAGGTGGCAACAAAAATCCGAGTCGAAGACGAGGATTTTTGCACCTGCACGAATGCTTTTTGTTAAAAAAATATTACTTCGCACTGTGTTTTTTCGATTTTTTTCACAGGAAAAATTAGATGCACGAATGGTATTTGACAAGACTATTTCTTGAGTAACAGATTATTCTGGATGCATCTATGTATGTATTATTAATTTTCGTTGACAACAACTGTCAAGTTTTGCCGCGGGTAAACCATAGAACTTATAGTACATGGAATGCCATTAGCCTTGCTGCTCAACTTGAAAAAATGGATAAACATCTCCAGTTGGAGGAATACTGAAATTTCCATGTTCCCATGGATACGACTTGTCATACAGAACAGAAACACAGAAATAAGTACTATGAATTTAACATAGAACTTATAGTACTATAAGTTCTATGGAATTTAATCGTCAAGATCCGATTCACTTGGCATTTCGGCAAACATTTCTGTGTTTCTGATCGGTGTGACAAGTCGTATCCATGGAAGCATGGAAATTTCGGTATTCCTCCAACTTGAGATGTTTATCCACTTTTTGATCTGGTAATAGCATTCCATGTACTATAAGTTCTATGGGGTAAACCCGAAAAAACTGCTGACAGCTGCTGCCATACAGTTTTTCCATCTAGAAACCATTTGTGATTCAAAATTGCGCGTTTCTGATTGGTGGAAATTGAGACGAAGGAAATAGTCGATGAGAAACAAGTGTTGCTAAGGAAAATTCCTCACTAAAAATTGAATGAGTGGAATAGTCAGCTTTATACAGTTGCCAGAAAGAGCGCACAAACGCCACTCACTGGCCCAGAACCCTTCTGCGGTATAGGAAAACGCACCTATAAGGAGGAGTTTATGGTGAAGGGGAAAACCGAAAGGAAAAAAAAAGCTCTGGTGGAATCTCCCAGGGATGGATCACTCCAAAAAGTTCCTTCGGAACTTTGGAACTGTAAGATCCAAAAGGTATCTGGATCCCAGTAAGAGCCAACTACACCCCTCACTGGCTTTCTCAGATGACATTGTCGCCTGAAGAAGCATCTGTTGAGAATGGGTTTATCGGATACTCCTATTCACCTGGTTACGAAATGCTATGCCATAGACCAATCCAACAAAACAGCTGATCATCTTTTTTCAAGATGGCTGCTGGAACAAACAAATAACAAACATTTCTGAAATAGTGTTTCTCTATTATATCTATCATTTTACATGGCATAATTGAAGACATTGAAGTTGAAAATTGAGAAACCAACAGAAACTACCCTGAAACACGTACCTCGTAACTGAATATCCTCGGTTTGATATTTGTTTATTTCAGCAACCATTTTGAAAAAGCTGATCGTGACAGATCGTTGGATTGGTCTATTGCAAGCGAAAGAAAAGAGTGCTTTGGACAAGAAACTTGTAGGAGTGAGGAACTATCCTCGTTGAAGCCGTCTCCTATACTGGATTTCATCGAATCTCTGGAACTGGCGAGCTGTAGGAGGCGCGATGAGAACAGCTCTGTAAGGGGACACCATATGGACGTTCAGGTCGCAGTGGACTGTAACCCCTTTTCACTATAAACTAGATATATCGATATATGACTATCATATAATATTACCATTACGTCGTTTTGATCTGTTGATTCCGCCCAAAATCACTTGTTTCATAACATGGGACAAAATACCTCGTTTCCCGAAATAATTCCGTCCCCTCTATCGCTGTGGTTCCGGGAAACGGACCGGACCGATCGATCGGAGCGTCTCCACCTCTTCCCTCGGATCCACGGCGACGCCACCAGACGCCCGCTTCGCCCAGTCCCATCGGTACGGCGTCGTCGTTGTATGGGAGAGGTCTTTCTAGGCCGCTGAAAGCTTTCTGGATTGATATTGTTGTTGTTATTGTTCGTGCTCGGGCAACTCGGTTGGCAGTCGAAACAACCGGTAAGTCGGTAGGTTTACTGTGAAATAGATGTTGCCATCACTTCGATTAGTCGGAAATTACTCCCCTTGTTCGCATTTTCAATTCATTTTAACAATTAACAGATAATGTACCAGGTATGAGCGATAAATAATCGAATAGTCATCTCGATGTATCATATTCTTCCTTAACTTCTTTTCCTTCGGCACCGCTATCCGATATTCGTTGATTATAGGTGGAGATCATGAAGAACTTGTATTGAATGAAATGATATAAGCCTTCCAGCTCAGCCTTAAATAATGGGTAAACAATTCAGTTGGTGGAAAAGCAAGATTTACTAATTGTTTCCATGGATATGAGCTGTCACACAGAACAGAAATACAGAAAACACATGTCAATTACTCATTATGGGCAATTTTGGCTTCAATAATTTTTGAAAATATATTTATTACACGAACAGCAATTCAAAAATATTTCGAAAATAATGGGTAAACATCTCAGTTGGTGCAACAGCGAGATTTCCATGGATATGAGCTGTATGTAACACAGAACAGAATCACAGAAATAATATGTCAATGACTTATTATTGGCAATTTTGGCTTCAATAATTTTTGAAAAATATTTATTACACGAACAGCATTACAAAAACATTTCAAAATGAAGGGAAACTATGAAAATTGCCAACTCACGATTGAAACTAATCGTCAAAATCCGATGTGACAACTCACATCCATGGAAACATGACAATCCCACTGTTCCACCAACTTGAGATGTTCACCTACTTTTTGATCTGGAAATAGCATTCATTGTTACTCTATTATTATAAGTTCTATGGTGGAGATGCATTAAAGTACAGTTGGTGTAGTTCAGTTTCGAAGCAAATGAAAACCGATATTAGATGTCCAATTTCCGTTCGACAAGAAAGTCTTGAACAGAAACTTTTCAGTGCGAACACCAGGGTGAAATATATGTTTCCATTTGTTCTTGTCTATGCGCCTAAGCTTCTACGTTTCTACGGCCACTATACAATGTCTAAAAACATGATGTATGAAGGACTCATCAATTTTTGAGTCTTAAACAGAATCTGATCAGTGCCAACACCAGGTATTCTTTGCATCTATCTCAGAATTAATATGAATCAAATGTCAAGAATATAAAAACAAATTATTGCTTGCAACTTGCAAGAACTATCGACTATTAACACAACACGTTCACCAAAATCAATTCAAATATTTGTAAAATCAGTAATAATTTGTGAATAGCGCCACCTGAAGTGGAAAGAACGGAAGTTTTCTAACATTTGTGATCGAGATATTCTTGATAATTACTAGTGTTCTCAATTTTGGTCGAAACAAATTCTAATTAGAGCTTACCATACATCTAATAATTCCAATAAAGGTAATGAGCCAATCAAAATTGAAGCCTGGCTTTGGTAAGAATCCCAATATGCGCATGTGTAGGAATATCTATGTATATAAAACAAAGTTGTTGGTTACACCATTTATAACTCGAGATCGGATAGACTGTTTGTTATGAAACTTCATTTATGGATTCGTCTACGGCCTGGTTATTATAAAATACATTAAAACTCTGAAAAATTTGTTTATGTAGGAAATGCTTTTCCTCCTTTTGAGTAAGGCCACTAGGTGTCGCTACGGTTAATGGCTCTTATCTACAGTGACTCTATTAATAGAGTCACTGTGTGACTCTATTAATAGAGTCACTGTACTCTTATCTAGACATTGTAGCATAGTCGTGAAGGTACTATATTTGATATTATCGCCACAAGATGGCGATGGTAATTACGATTTGTGAAACCCACCGTAAGTAGGTATTATTTAGGCGAAACAAAGTTCGCCGGGCCAGCTAGTCAAGAATAAAAATAACTTACGAATTCTGCCTCTCCCTGACACAATCAGGTCGATTCTGTTTGGAAATAGTAATATGGTTATAGAAAAGATATTGCCATCACAGCAAAGTTTGGTTATATTTTATAATTATAACAATGTTGTAGATTTAGCAATGTTATAACAAGATGCGAACAGAATCGACCTGATTGTCTTATGTCGTATATGTGAATACCTACTATATCGATGATAACCTGACCATTTCATGTGTTATTCAATCCGTTTTCTTCAAGATCTATACAGGGTGAATTTTTTAAATGTTTCATTAGACGTATTCGGGGAAGGAATTTTGATACAAATTCTGTATTCTTTATTTCTGTTAGAGTACATAAACTTAAATTGTAAAATATTTTCAAGCGGAATCTACTTCCGGTTCTACCGGAAACTAATGTGTAATTCGTTAATTCAAATGTAACCCCCTGTATATTAATTCATATTTGAAGTCTTAATTCTGCACTGATTTGATGCATGACATGCGCAACCATTCCAAGCGATTGTTGAGTTATTTGATTATCAAATTTGTTGACAGAAACAGTGTCACAAATTAGTGTTTATATCTCCAAAATCCCTCATTGTGAGAACTTTTTTTTACAACATTGGATCGAAAAGAAATAAAGAAATTCGCTGATACTGCGTCTTGTATAAATTATAAGGAAATATTATACAGGGTGCCTGAAACAGGGCTTTAAAGTAAGCCGCAATAAAACTATGAAATCTAATTTTTTTCAAATGGTAACCATATGGTTTTGTATTTCCGATCGATTGCTCGTCAAAAACTAGTTTTGCCATTATCGAATAAAATTCTAATTTGAAAAACACAAGTTATGGCCAATTTTCGATCACAGTTTTCGACACAAACTTGGAAACACCCTGTGATGATATTCATGAAATACAAAAAATGCATGTCCTTTCGACATTCTTTTACTATGACGTTATGAGAACGGTTTACGCTCAGGATGTTGAGATTGAGAAAAATGAACATAAAACTGACTCTGAATATTTGACTTTTTTTTTCGATGTTTTGTAAACTATTCGAATGAATAGAATGGTTTTAACAGAAATGTATTCAGCATTGAATACTCAATCATATCAGAAATGAAAAAATAAAAAAAAAGGTTTTTTCACTCCTTGTATAATCGGAAGTACTCAGGCTCCAAAAAGATTTAATCTTAGTAGAGATTTTCGAACAATATCATAATCCCAATTTTCAGATTTCAAATATGTCCAGTTCTCCCGAAACTTCTGATAGGCACTCGTACTGGGCACACCCTGTATATTCGAATAATCTCAGATATTCATGAACATATATAAAATATATCTCCTCATGCTGATTTGTATGTTTTGTTCCACAAAAAAAGTTTTTTCGATGTTTTTTAAATTGCTATGTTATGAAAAATCATTCAGATTCATATGTTACTCGGTGTATGCAGTTTCTTCTGGTATGGTAGGGATAGTAATGGAAACATCGGATTCCGCATTATTCAGATTGTTTTCAGAAAACGTAATTCGATCCTCTGTTCTTTTGATTAACGATGATTTGGTAAGAAAATTTTTATCAAGGTCTTAATTTTTTTTGTGTCCATTAGAAATTATTTGAAATTCTCAGATTTACATATCTCGATTTTCACTCAAATATTTTTTTCGCTATTCTGCGATTAATGTCAAATCAAAATACTCAAATTTAAATCGGTAACAGGTATTACGGTTACAGCAACTTACAACTGTTCAAAAACTGGTTCAATCTGTGAAGAAATGTGATAATTAATTATTGATTTGTATTATAAATTTGTATATCTTTTCAAAGCTTGTGTTGTGACGCATTTCGTCCACAAATCGCTTTTGATTGCGATTCTAGGGACGCTTATTTGAATATTTATGAAAGCCATAAGCCAATGTTGGAGCTTTTGCGCGCTTATTCAAAATAGTAGATGTGCTTAACCATTCAGATAGCTATCACACTTTTGCTTCATATTTTTCTGTTTGTTCGTCGCATTTGAAAATACACAGGGTGTATTTTAAGGCGAGGCTTTTTTTTTTGACAGATGGTAGAACTCATCGAAATGAGTCATTTTACCAAAAATTTTTTATATGAATTATGCCCCTGTTTCGAGAAAATGAAACTAGAATATTTTCCGGCTTCTAGGTGGATCTGAAAATTCCTCAGTCAGAACCTGCTCCCTCGCCTGCTCCTACGTAGATATCTCTTGTTTTTTTCTTCTTATCTGACAAATTTGCAAAAAATTCTTGCAGGTAGAACAGATCATTTTGCTCTTTTTCAAATTTTTTTGACTTGAACATTTCATATAAGAAATTATCGGCAAAATTACTTATTTTGATGAGTTGTATCACCTGTCAAAAGAAAAGCCTCACCTTAAAATACACCCTGTAGTTAATGTTCCGATTCCTTGCATATTTATTTACGTTGTATTGCTTTTCTGTATATAGATTGGTTTCCTGTAATACATATACAGGGTTGGGATAAAGTTTGGCACCAAATTAATATCTTTAAAACGAAACGGGCGATATTTTTGAAATTTGGCAGCTGAGTGTAATGGACCACAATGCATCTGATGAGCATATTTTTTAATTAATGAGATACTTCCGGTTTAACCGGAAATGACAAAAAAATATTTAAATGGGACACCCTGTATATTTCTGCAGATTCTGAAAGAGCACTTTGTTTCGGATCTGTCCATACCAGGTTAAATGTAAAAATTGCAGGAATTGAGACAACGGATTCTTGATGAATGTGCATTAATACATGTCGAAGTCTTGAGGAAAGTTACTCAAGAATTTGTTAATAGACTGGCATATTGTCAGGAGGTGAATGGCCCATTTAAATAATTATTTAAATGGGACACCCTGTATATTTCTGCAGATTCTGAAAGTGCACCTTGTTTCGGATCTATCCATATCGGGTTCCATGTAAAAATTCTCTGTAAAAAGAACAAATTCAGTCTTTTTGTACATTTGAGGAAAAATCCATTCAAATAAATAAATCGTTGTTATTTGTATCAATAGTGAGAAATAAAACGAAATACTTCGTAGTAGATAACTCTTTCTGCTTTTCATGACGTATTTTTTATGAAAATCTATAAAGAGAAGAAATACAGGGCTTTTACTAGTAGAAAAATTTATTGAAAATAATTAAAAAAAATCATTTTAAATGTTCGAAGTGCTTGCCATTCACCTCCTGACAATATGCCAGTCTATTAACAAATTCTTGAGTAACTTTCCTCAAGACTTCGACATGTATTAATGCACATTCATCAAGAATCCGTTGTCTCAATTCCTGCAATTTTTACATGGAACCTGGTATGGACAGATCCGAAACAAAGTGCTCTTTCAGAATCTGCAGAAATATACAGGGTGTCCCATTTAAATATTTTTTTGTCATTTCCGGTTAAACCGGAAGTATCTCATTAATGAAAATATGCTCATCAGATGCATTGTGGTCCATTACACTCAGCTGCCAAATTTCAAAAATATCGCCCGTTTCGTTTTAAAAATATTAAATTGGTGCCAAATTTTATCCCAACCTTGTATACATATTTCGGTCCGTTTTATAATAATAAAAATATATATAAATAATTAACATTTCTTCTCGTAGATGTATTTCACTTCTATATTTGGGAATCAGATTAAATACACAGAAAACTTGTTTTATTGTTTCCTTGCGGCGGCTAAAAGCCTAGGTAGCAATTTTTCAATTGAAATGAAGATCAGACACAGAATCCTTGCAGGCCTTTATAACATTATCTCTGTAAGGAATCGATATATAATACTTTTCTCAATTCAAGAATCACAATAAGTTAATTCGTTCCAGGTCTCACTTTCCCGTAGGTTCAACGATGAGATCGGCTATTACGACATGCCAAACCGTTGCTCACCCCTGCAGCATCATCCGCCAGGATTGCCACAACGTCCAGGAGGCGCAGACTACGACGTACCGCCATCCAGGCATGTGACCCTAGGCACTAGTCCAGGATGCGTAAGATGCGCTTCAGCTTCCCCTGCGTCGATATCTCCAGTGATACGAGATGGAGAGGCATACGACGTACCCAGGCCGCATAATCACCACCTAAACCAGCTGACTCCGTCGAGTTCCGCTAGTTCTTTAACAGGTAAGAAGTCTACCATTCAACTAGTCTAAGAAACTACTCTTGTAATGAGTACCCAGTTCATTCTTATCGATGGATCCGAACTGAAGCACCAAATGCCCATTTCTATATTACAGCAGACTCCATATCATCTTCCAACCGCAGCAGTATGGCCAACATGCCAGATTACGATGTACCAAAATCCCATTTTAAGGGGCCTCAATTGGTCCTGCAACCCTCCCAGTTGTACGACGTGCCCCCTTCACACAACCCCAAAGAATTGCCGTTGGAATTAAATTCGGCCCTGGAGAATCTTGAGAAACTCGAAGGCGATACCACCAGCTCGATAAAAAAATTATTGGGCTTCGTCGGACCTGGATGGAGAACGAAAGATAGGCTAACAGAAACGATCTACGAGATCAAACTAGCTGTCACTAGACTCCAGAATTCCTTAAACGATTTGGCTGAATTCGGCGAGGGTACTCTAGGAAATGCTTCGAAAGCTGCAGACAAAAACCTTGCAATCAAATTAGCTCCTCTAGTAACAAGCCTTAGGAAGTCTTATCATACAGTCAACGAAGCTGCTGAGAAATTAACAGGATTGAATTGGAATGTGGAGGTTCTTATTGTAAGGGAAGATTTAGAAGATAAATATGTTCCTGATGCATTGGATACCGTTGTATCATGTTCGAAGGCTCTCACTGATGACATCCGACAAATAACCTCCTTCATCCAAGGAAACAGCTTGTTATTATTTAAGAAAGAATCAACGAACGACTGGACCAACGAATACGATTATATACAACTGAACAACAGACGACACCCCGAAAATCGAAAAGACAACAAGAGATTCGATTTGATAGAAAACCAGGATGAAGATTCCTTCGAAAATGGTATAAATCTAGACAGTAATGACCGTCATATACTCACCTTCTTCGGGGGTCAGTACATCACCCATCACAAAAACCTCATGTTGTCAATCGACGCTTTTCTGAACACAGTGGAACGAAACCAGCCTCCTAAGATTTTCCTTGCACACAGCAAATTCGTGGTGTTGAGTGCTCACAAGTTGGTCCATATCGGAGATACAGTTTATAGGAATGTGGGATGCAAGGAAGCTAAAGAGAGGGCTCTGAATTTCTCCAACGCCCTGTCGGATGTACTTGCGAAAAGTGTTATGAAAACTAAACAGGCAGCTCTGCAGTTTCCTACAGTGACGGCTGTACAAGAGATGGTGGACAGCGTGCTGGACATTTCACATGCAGCCAACAATTTGAAGATGTGTCTGCTGCAAACCATGGCAAATTTTTTGTAAGTGTAGTATTAGATGAGAAAATAAGTGTAAAAATTTCATTCGCCCTTTATTAGAAGATGGAGGCTTCGAAATGTTCAAGGAATAGATATTGAATTGAGATGGTCGGTCTTTGATGAAAAACCGTTGATAAAATAAGGGTAAAATGTACTCCAAGCTTCTGCGGAGGTATCAGTGTAAATATCAAGGTCAAAGAAATCATGAATATTTTTTCATGGAAGTAATAAGGTCTTTTCAATTCTGGAATGGTATTGGGTATTGGTATACCTTACATATCAAGATAATATCCATAGTTCTATCTTTCCAGAGTTTGTCTAGGTTTATGTGAAAGCCCTAGAGCTTTTGTGAGAGGATTTCATTAGTTGTTCTGCTGAACTAAAGGGCTATGGTCAATTTGGCATTATTATCATTTGGATTTTTCTTCATCAAAGTTGATTGGTGCTTCATTTTATTCGCTGAACAATTTATGATTCAAAAATGAGTAATTCCAATAAGCAAACAAAGCTATTCATAATTTTAAAAAATTAACTCGTTGTCCACTTTTCCGTTAAATAACAAAAGTCATATGTCAATAGTCAACTACTTTAGCAGGAGGGGTACAGTCATTGAATGACAACAAAGGGGTAATTTATGGAGGGGGAAGGTGATTCGTGAATTCAAAGATCTTCAACAATTTATCTGCAAGAGTTGTTGTTGATTATTGAAAAAGGTGACTTTCTTAATGTGAACGAAATTTGGCAGGGGGTGGAATACTAAAGAGGAAAAAATACTACTGGAAGGAGTAGGGGATTCGGGAATCTACAAATCTTGGATGAATATTCATTAGAAGTTGGGAAGAATCAAATAAGTAAATACTGGAAATATTTTTTTCGGAAATTTTCGTTTTTATTTCAAAATCGAAGTCAATTTTTTGGAAAAGTAGCTGTGGGATTTATTATAAAGAAAAATATTTGATTTGTTTTGTTTACTTGATGTGTCATATTATTTTAGTTTATTATTCTTTCCTTTTTGTAAATAATGAAATTTTTATGGGTGAATTTGTTTTAATTAGTTTCACTTCTGATCTTGGATGAATTTTGGGTTGAAATTATAATTCACATGATATTTTTTAACATGTAGATCATGTATGGACTGAAGGAAGTAGGAGTTTCGCGAATCCAAAGCTCGTAGATGAATGATTTATTGTTTGACTGAAAATAGAATTCCATTATCAATGAAGTGTTTCTTCAATTTATATTGTAGAAATTGAATTATGTAAGTGCATCAAATCTCTGGAACTGGAGGGCGAGCTGTAGGAGGCGCGATGATAACAGCTCTGTAAGGGGGCACAATATTGTGCGACCTTAAGGTCTATATAGACCTTAAGGTCGCAGTGAACTGTAACCCTTTTTTACTATAACTATATAACTATCAGATCTTAGGTAAATATTGAGTTGAAATATTGACTTATATCTTGTATGACTACATAATATATAAACTTTGACCTCAAATAATAAGGTAAGAATTTATTCGTTCTCGGCTTTTGTATAAATTTTGACCTTAGCTTTGATTTTACGGTAAGTGGACTATTTTCCCGCGTGCCGAATGTGCAAAGCATTTCCCGGCACTTGTGGCCAAATATCTCTATTCCTTGAACATGATGTTCTCCATAAGATCTAAACTTTTGAGGGTAGCTGATATCAGAAATTAAGTATTATTTTTCTAAATGCTTGGTGAGTGACAGCTTTATTTATTTTATTCCAAATGTGAGTATGTATACATTGTTTTGAAAAAATTAGTTTTTATTTTGATTGAGTAAAATAAATATTTTATGTTCTATTTAATTGTTTCGACCCATTAACATTTCCTTGATTTTTTTTCCGAAGTAAATTTTGGGACATAATTTCTAAATCGACAATGAAGGGAAAATCTTCGAATTTGAAGTAATTCCATCTTGAAAAAAGAAAAAAAAATTAGGAATATTATTCGAAACTGGAAATGAGCAACATTTTTCTAGCCAACGAAAGAAACTCATTCTTCTGATGGATCTGCAGAAAAGTGAGATCATGTAATTGCTGCTAATGACAAGTAGGAGAAATTTGATCAAAAAACATGATAATTGTTCCCACCTTCATTAGCAAGGCACACACGAAAGGGAAATCTGTGAGATCTGATCCGCAGTCCATATCTGTACAGATCTTGACTGCGGATCGGATCGCTCCCGCCGATCTGGTCTGTCGCGGATCAATGAGATATATGATCCGCGACAGACCAGATCGGCGGGAGCGATCCGATCCGCAGTCCAGATCTGTAACAGATATGGACTGCGGATCAGATCTTACAGATTTCCCTTTCGTGTGTGCCTTGCTATACTAACACATGCAATTTTTCTTTGTTTATTACATATAATAAATAATAATAATATATTCTGAATAATTCACGGAAAGTTTGATAAATACGCACAAACGCTCAACAAATTCAAACACGCACAAACTAATTGATTTTATGCGCAATTAGAAATGAAAAGTATTAGAGTGATTAATATTAAGGCCGTAAAACTAAAGGTTCGTGATGACTTTTGTTTCCTTCAGTTGCACGAATTTAATTAAAAAAAAAATGAGGACTGAACAATATGATATGGAGAACTAAGCATCATGTTATGTTTTTGCCTTTTGGGAAGCAGCACATCCAAAATGGACATAATGCTTCTTTTGCTTAGTTTTCTGTATATGTATACGCAGTCTGCAAATAGATTTCGACGAAATTAGAAATATTTATTCATTGTAACATGTTGAAAACAAATTTATGTCGGAGTTATCCGAATTTTCAAAAATCTTTTAAAGGCATGAAGAATATATGAGCGCACAAAATATACGCACAATAACTTGTTCTTTGAACAGTCTGAACGTTCTTAGACGGAATCCATGCGCAATGGGATGAATGAGAAAAATTTCCTGTGATAAAATCTTCGATGAAAACTATCGATTCTTTCTGAAGCTCATAAGACAACATAATTGATCTTATTTTCAAATTGAACGGTTCTCTTCAGTTCCACAAACGATAAAATAGACTTGGGTATATTATTTTTTTTTAAAGCGGACATGGGCGTCGTTATAGATTTTTGTTGGGGTAATGTTTCGCTGGTGGATATTTTCTCTTGATTTCTCATCTTTGTTTTGTGTCTGTCCCCTCTTTCCAGTGTCGCCCATTAATTATTTGGATGGAAAATATTCTATTCTACAATGTGAAAGGTGTAACCGCTAAATTATTTTGGGCATATTTAATTTCCATAATTTTACACTATTTCCAAAACGATCCGTGGTCGTTCCAAACGGATTTTCAACGGATATCAGGTCTATCGATTTAAGGAATAAAATCGACGAGGAAGTCAAGTTTTTTGAAATTCTACTGATAGGGGGAAATGATTCATTTATTGAAAATGGATCAAATCCAGTATTTGTAACGATATTCTAAAGCATTTATGCATGAAAATAACGCACAAATCTGCCCAAGTTCTTCGCACTACTGCCATTCGATAATTTCGTGAGGTAATGTGGAGTTGTCGATGAATCTTCTTTCATTAATATATCGTTATCGGGAAAGAAGTCAATAAATTCATTAAGGACTCTATCTAAAAGTGTATTCTTTATTGATTATTTCCTAGCTTTCGTTCCTATCTTTGGAACTTCTTCAGGGAATTCAATGTGAAATTTAATTTGATAGGACCATTTTTCAATGTATATCATCATATAATTTGAGGCATCGTCAATTCTTGTGTGAACCATTTACTAAGAAAGCCGTTCAACAGTATATTACAAAATTAAAATTCTCATCATCTGTACAAGACTTCAAAACAACCATAAATTTATATGGTGATATACATTGAAAAATGGTCCTATCAAATTAAATTTCACATTGAATTCTCTGAAGAAGTTCCAAAGATAGAAACGAAAGCTAGGAAACAATCAATAATCAATATACTTATAGATAGAGTCCTTATTGAATTCATTGACTTCTTTCCCGATAACGATATATTAATATAAAAACGAAGTCGAAATTTTCACTCAATCTTCTTTCATTTTTCTTTGTATCCACTCCATGAAAATCTCGAATATGTTATCGTCGATAATGAAGAATTTACGATTGGAGAATGGCGATATTGTGGATTTTCATGAACACGATCCAAGGGAAATTTAGAGAGAAGATGAGAATGAAACAAACCAAGACAAAAATGGCATTTTTCATACTTTCATATGTAGGTATCTTTGAGTAAATTTTGTACGATAGTATTAACTCTTAATCACTAAAATAAGTAAATTGGATTGATTTCTCTAAAAACAATAATTGATTTTCATGTTGGATAGGTACTATTTTTTTCGAGCATTTTTCAGTCGAAATGTCAGGATGGTATGAACTTCAACGATTTTCACATTACTGTCATAAATAAATGATGAAAGTAAACATTACATATCTACAGAGCGTTCAAATGAGTAGCTGTATTACTGTATTACTCTCCCTCAGGTAAACGTGTAACACAAAATACAAATATTATTTTGAGAGTTTCGAAACACTACAAATTTCAGAATAGGAATAGACATATTACACTAGTGGATTCGCGATGGGTTTGGGATAGGTTCCCCTAAGGTATTGCTATTTATCATTTGCTGTATGATTGTTCAATTGATAATTTCTACTCTTTTTCCCTCTAGATCGCTTCTTGTAGAGAAATATCGAAAGGCAATTAAAATAAATAATTTCATTATTGTGCAGGTGTGTTTTTATTTGTTTTTTTAGTTTTATCTGGGCCTCCAATAGCTGAGAAAGATCGACTGGTATAACTGAAGGGAAAATATAATATGTCGGTCTTCCATGAACATCATTAAGGAAAAAAATAAATAAAAAAAAATTATTTCAAATTTTTCAATCGAAGAGTGAAAACATTTCCACACAGTATTCGCAAATTTTGAATTGGGAACACGCTAAACGGAGATAAACTTTCGTTGGTTGAAGTATAAATAAATACATTGCAATATCATAAATAAACATTCAACGATAAGCAAGTAGAATATTTTATCAGTTCAATTTCATTTCCAAAAGAATTAGATTGAATTGTCAAATAAAAGTGGATAACTATCGGGGATATTTAAAGTTAGCTTTTCCGTGTTTATATCATGCATGCTATTATACTAGCTATATGTGAAAACGAAAGTAGTTAATGATTCTACTGTAAATTGATTATTAAAAAAATTGAGTCGACTAAATATTTGTGTAATCTACGTGATGAATATGGGGATTTTCATATGTAGTGTCTGAACTACCTAGTATTTTAAATCTAATTCTAAATGTTTTGCTTTCTGTGTAAATTACGAATCAATTTTTCACATCTATTAAATGTGATTTACGAGAATCGAATTATGCAAGCAAATCAATGTTCTATGTGGTTCCAAAAAATTTAAAAAAATATTTCAATCCTTGTTCGGCTAGGAAATTCGGTTGCAACTTGTTAGTGAAAGTATCGTGGGATTATATATGATTCAATGATTACCTATACCTAAGTGTTTTGATCTCCACGTGTCATATAGATGGTAGTTTGAACAAATAATTATATTCTACTTCATTCTACTGTTGAAGGATACCAGAGAATCAAGTTCGATATGACTGATATGAACATTGAGTATTTATCTAAGTTGAATACTCAATGTTTTGAGGCAATTTGTAAATTAATATTTCTCAGTAAATCATTTTAAAACGCGGATTTCCGAAGAAAATGCCAAAGAACATCAACTCTCAAATTATTTCCTATATTTCCTATCTAATTGTGAGAACTTTCGAGTAGGAATGTTCATATGTGTGTAAAATAAAAATATAAAAAAAAATAAGTGATTTGCAAATATCGAAAAGAAAGAAAATTAAAAAAAAATAGAATTTGGGTTTCAAACAAAGAGTACGACTCTTTTATTCTTGATAATAGTCGCATTCATTGTTACAGAACTCCACATCAGCTTATTCGGTTTCATACCTTCTTGAAAATGGTGCTACCTAATAATCTAACGGTCACAAAATACCATGGTTGGTTTAAACGAAGACTATTCCTCTTTGGTTCAATCGCGATACCAGTTTGATGTTTCCAATTTTTCAAAGTAATTTTGATTTTTAGATTTCTCCCATTTAATGATTAATTATTCCTCCCATATCAATATATTAGGTCGCACATCTTTATATACCTATCATTCGAAATAATGATAATGCATCCTATTCCTATCAGCACACTCAATAATTGAATAATAATTTCTTAAATAATTCAATACTTATCTTGTTTTTCCAAAACGTAAGAATTGGCATAAATGTTCATGGTATTGATATAGTAATGAAATAATAATGAATAATCCAGCATATTAAACACTGCTGTGAAAAAAACTTTCAAAATAGATATTGATACTGGTAATACTTGAATGTTTTTTGATTCTTTAATTTGAATAATGAATTGAAAATTTTTCGAATTCATCAGGAATTAATAATATACCTACATATGTAGCAAGTTTTCTCAATACGAGATAACATGTTCATCACATCAGCATAATTCATCTATAGAGAATATAATTGAACCCGCTTATAAGAAATACTGATTTTAGATAGATTCAACCACTTGAAATTACTTTAATTATTTAATCTTGTTTGATGCAGGTACAACTGTATTGATTTCAGAAGATTTATATTTACATTGATATTTACCCGATTTGAGCCTTTTACGTCCATACTTTTTCCACTTTCTTCCATGAAACATTTCATTAGTTGATTAATAGTAGATATAATAATTAGTTACATTAGCTAGTGCTCAACGTTTAGCCGTCAATAAGATTATATCAAATTTAAATGTGATAAAAAAAATAAAAAAAAATCTTTAATAACTTATTATACTTAAGGAAATCTTAATACTTACTAAAAATAATAATATGAGATTTGAGAAGGGGTTCTCGTTTGATTAAAATTACATAAAATATTATATAACTAGATATATCGAAGATAAATAATTGTATTTACGGGAGTAATCTATTTCTAGATGGCCTAACATAAATAATATAGGTATAACCATTAATATAATTCGTTACCACCATATTTATTAAAATCTATCTAATCTTTCGCTAACAGTAGATACTTAAAGGTAGGTTGTCGTTGTATCATATTTTCTCGTTGTTTGGGAGTTCAGAATATTTCTTTTTAAATGTACTCATTTTTGTTTCAGTATAACTCATTTTAAAGACAGACATCTGTCTCCAAAATGTATCTGAAAGGTATTATTCTCATTTAAACATAAATAGGAGAAATGGTACTTCCAAAATAATATAAGTTCCAACCTACATTCCACTGTGCTCTGTGCGTTATCAGAAAAAGTTTTTCTGGGTTTCAAACAATTCTTATAGAATTCATATGACAAAATTCTCTTTCCGATCGATACTATTAGTTTAATTTAGATCCCAAATGACCGAAATATATTACAATTTAATATATGTGTAGTTTAATAGGAAGTAATATTCATTAATTGAATAATTCTTAGATGAATATAGGTACGTGCAATAATCCAGACAGATATTAATAGTTGTGAATAACTTATTGATGTTAGTACTTCAATGGGAGAAATTCAATAGGTTCTTAATACTATGTGTTTTTCATATATAAGTGAAGGTTACTAAGGCACAATCTAACTCTGACGTGCATTTGTACGATTTCATGATAATTTTTATATTTTATGAATTATTTGTATAATATGTAGTTTATTCTTCATTATTGCACCATATAAATGAAAAATCGTTGAGAAAATGAACTTGTAAATGGAAAAATGAATTGAAACGAATTTTCAATGGGGTAAAGCTCTAAAAAAAATAACGGACATTCAAGATATTACCTTTATCCATATCCAGAAAAAAAAAATCTAATTGATAAGTGTTAAAGAATAAAGATGCAAAAATATGTGCAAAATGAATTCCGGATCCAGAGGATAAACGGAGTGATCACCATCTCTCAAGGACTTTAAAATTGCTCATTTATTTTATAATATTGACCACATATGTGGATTTACTCTCTTTCCTATAGCATACAACCGATTAAAAGATACACACGACGATTGTCATTGTATGAACCCCAAGATCCGCCACACAAAACCGACAGAAACGAGAAAATTTTCAGTAAGTGAACAAGCAAAGTCGTTTTCGAATAATATCATCACAGGCCTGTGACAGGTCTGTGATATTATTGATCACACCTAGACCTGTGCAGGAATATATCCGAGTTCGATCCCGAGGCTAGGAAAGAAATTTTCTAGTCAACGAAAGTGGGCCACCATTTCACTGTTGGATCGAAAATTAACAGTGCTGTACCTAAGGTGGCGTAAGGACACAGTAACAAAGCCTGCACAGAACACAAAAACTGATTCTCCTAACTACAAGCTTCTGAGGGGCCTCCTCGGGATACCTAGGAGATATCAGTAATCATAATCAATCAATCTTTTAGTAGTTGATGTCTTTCCCATGAAAATATTCTATGAACACACCTGGATCGAATGAAATATTTGTTGAAAGGTTCAGGAAAACTAAAATCTCACAAAGTCACTCTATCATCATGGCTACTGTATTTCGATTCCATTAATTAAAATTATATTTTTTCCATGTTTTAGCTCTTTATTGTAATCTTAGACTATATATAGGGTATAGTCTAAGATTGTAATACGTCATCTGATCTATTAACCAATTTTTCTGAGAATTTTGTACTTGTGTATTGAAATATATTTCAAAATTTTTTTGGTTTGTTTCATTCCAAAAAATGTAGCTGAATTTTTATTTAATCCGCATACATATACATAAGCTGTTGCGAAACATTACACGCACAAATGTGTGCCTTATCGATGTGAAAAATTTTCAACAAACTCACAATTTGATGGCAAGCATAAGAATCGCGCTGAAATCCATGCATCATATATTTTTTTTTTCATTTCAAAGGGTTTTGTCGGCGTGTATATCGATGGAAGTAAAAGGACAGTTTCCAAAAACCCACGCACCTGATCAGAATATTCAAGCCTCTTATTACCATTTTATATGCCAAACTTTAACATTCAAATTATATTCGTGATATCATTTCACTTTACAATGCTTGCCAATTGACATGACATAAATTCAAAATGAAATCTTTCGAAGTAAGGAAGTCCAATGTATCCACAATAACTCACTGGCGGATCCAGACAGCTTTTTCAGAGGGGGAGGGGGCTCATGAGTTTTTTCAGGGGGCCATTAATTGATTTATTGAAAATATAAGGGATGGATTGAACTTCTGTCAAGGGATCATTAATTGCCAATTTCGAGGCCCAAGGGGGGGGGCATGCCATGCCCCCCCCCCTGTGTCCGCCAGTGCAATAACTAGACAACATGGACTTATTGATTTTCGTTGATGATTCTGTGCGTATTTGAATAATGATGCATAACAAGGCAAATCTTTTATTTTTACCTGAATTTTGTCTCTGAAGAATAGGTTTATGAATTTCTATAATTAAATCCTTTATTAGAAGATTGAGGGTATTTTCAAAAGAATCTCTAAATCTGAATTATTTTCATTTTGGTACCTACCTACTTTTCATGAATTTGTATTAAGTCAGAAGTGGTAGTTGGGGGATATTTGAAAATTATATGGTTTCCATGTTTCCATAAGATGAAATTACTTACTTTTCATTAGCAAAATAGTAAAAGGAACTATTATGTATTAGAATGCAAAATGGCTTTCTGATTAATCCAAATTTATATAATTTGCCATTCCAGTATTCCTGAACATTGCTGTCTGGTTTTTTTAAGGGAGAATGAGTTTTCTTCGAAAGAATAAGAATATGATTATCTAAGAAATAGATAATAACTCAATATGTACTTTTCATGTATCGATGATGAAGATATTATAATTGTTTATTAATTCGATAGCAAAGTTTCGGAGGATGCGACATTTTAAAATTATTCAAATTTCAAGTACGTTAATTTCTGTAGGTACCTACAACAGTGGTAAAATTTTTATGACGATCATATTCGCTACCTAAGGAATTTACTCATTTGATTAAAGATTGATGACATTAATTACAATTATAACAGCTTCATTCACAGATAAATTGATTGCAAAGATTTTTTCATCATTGTTCTTGTATAAATTATCTGAGGAACTACTGCCGGCCCACTAGGTACAAGTAGGTATTGCTTATTTCAATGGGTTCTACCTCCAGTTGAAAGTGAAGCCCCACCTTTGAAAATATCCTGTGTAGAAAAATATACCTACACTTGAAAGTTAAGATTCAGATTGCATCAATAGTTGATCCCCATCATCGATGTTAGATTCTCATATTTTTTTATAAATATGCACCCCTAGTCCTAGTAGATATATTATGAAAATTGTAGTTATAGATTTCAATTTCATATCTTCGAATTTTGAACTTGTGACTAAGTTTTGAACAAAGAAACTATATAAATGTGCTCTTGCCAACATTAACAATACGACTATCTGAAGCAAATCAAAAATTTATCGAAAAAATAAGTGGTCATTTCTTTAAAATTTCTCTTCAGTGAATGAAATCGAATTTGGAATAATGAAGAAAATTGAATTTGGCTGTGAAAAGAGTGGATGCAAAATTATTATTCCTCCACAAAAGACTATGGTTTCATTATTATTGTTTTCCAAAAAAATAAATTCTTGGAATATAGGGAATGTTTTTGGAAACTGAAGAGAATGCTATTAAAATTTTGTTGATGAATGGTATAAATATCAGTCAGATACTCCTGTTGTTAATTGATGAGTAGAAGAAGTAGAAATAAAGATTTCAGTGTACTGTTTAAAATATTAGTAGTTTCAAGAGATTGATAAATTAGAAAATGAACGTATTCTTTGATTCTTATGTCAAAATGTATTTGAAATTACTTTTAGTTTCGATTAATTATCCTTTTATAATATAATTATGTATGTGATAATAAAGATTATTAATTAGTATTGTTTCGTAACTTCATTTTATCTACAAAATATTTCATCATTATGTTTTTTATTACTGATGGGTGGTTTGAGATTTTTGTTTAATAACAATGAAATCATTCCTTAATTTCATTTACTTTTACTTCAATCACAAAAAATACAAATTCTAGTTATAAGAATTATTTACAGAGGAAAAATAATGCATTGGTCTCAGCTCTGAATCATGCATAAAATGCATGGAATTCAACATATTTCAAAGGCTTGTTTCCCTACTTAAACATCTCTGAGTAAAAAAATCAAAAACTGCCTTTTTTGATTTTTGAGAATCTTGTTGAGAAACTTTGAAAAAAGAAGTTATTGACGTGTTATTCACAGGAGGTTTTTTACATTCTTCATCGTCACTGACATCTTCAATTTCCACATGGTAAGCTTGCTCTTCCAGAATTTTTGGTACAGTGGACCAACTGAATCTGACCAATTGGGGATATCCAAAAACCATATCATAATTATCAGCCAAGAATTTTTTTGTAACTGGATCTCCTGTAAAAAGCAGGAAGATAACCAAATCTGTATATTTGAAGGAATGGTTTGAAATCATGAATGAATATCATATTTTAGTTATTCTCGAGGTTATTCTACTATTAATTTCTCTCATCCAGATCAAAATTGTTGTTTTTTCGTCAGATAGAGATTATATATACATACCAGGATATCCACTCCCAAACTCCTTATGTGTAATATTATGCCCTTCCTTGAATATCCATGTTTGAAGAGCATGATCTCTAGTCACTTTAGCACAAATACTAGCAGCTGATACTATAGGAAAAGTAGAATCAGCTTTTTTTGCCACTGTAATTTTATATTCAGGAAAAAGTCTCTTCAAGTAAGCTTGGTATTTTTCAGGAGGACCAACAGTATCCACAAATATATGCTCAATTTTAACTCCATTTTTCTTAGCCGCCCTAATCAATCCAATTGCAGAATCCATAGAAACCTGATTCAATGAATGTTTTGACCTACTCAACATATTATTGCATATTTTATTTGGTGATAACAGTTCAATTGCCCAACCAATTTTGTTCGAATTCTTGCATATATCTTGAAATATCTGATCACGTTGCTTTTCTTTCAAAACTTTGGAATCATCACAGTTAAGTGAAGCAAGTAATTCAGCTTCATTAATTGGACAAAATGCTATACCATATACCATAGGACCAAGGACAGGACCTCTTCCAGCTTCATCAATTCCTAAACAGCAAGGAAATTCTTTACAAGCTTCTGGAATTTTAGATATGTATAAACTATTCTCAGAGTTATCCCAATTTTTCAAATAATTATCCAGTGTTTCTAGATCGGAAATCTCCAATTCCTCGTTCATTGAACTTTCAATCATTATATTGCAGGTATGCCACTGTTTTACCAAGTTTTACCTTCAATCTCCCAACGACTATGACTGTTGAATAACTTTGGACGAGTGTGTCTTTGATATTTGATGATATCCAAATTTCCCGCCAACCAGCAACCATCCAAACTTCAACGTCTAAATTTTGTACCAAACTTTGATTAAACCAGAGACTTTGGTTAAACTTCTTTGATTAGCATATCGAAGTTCATGGTAATTGAAGACGCCATACACCAATAAAATTAATAAACAGAATTCTTGTAATTTTTCTCAGGAAATCTTTGGCCATTTGGGATTTGTTTTATTTTTATATGCAATTCTGTGGATTTGACAAATCAACAGAAAATTTTTTGTGAAACAGAAACATAGAGAAAAGATTCATCACTTCTCTATGATCAGTTACGTCAAACGTCCAAACGACAGAAACATGACAGAAACTGTTGAAAATATTTTGGAGCAGATATGTTATTTCAGAGACAACCGTTATTTACTATTTTGTATTTATATTGATCATTGTTAGAACGTATTGAAATTAAGGAAAATCAGTGAAACATTTTCTTCCATTAATCTAATCTCTTTTAAAGTCCACAAGGTACAGAAAAATCGCTTTTACCAGCTTTTCCTAAATATGATATTTTCATTCTCAAAGAGTGGCATTTGTAAGTTAAAAATGCATTAGAAGTAATTCTGTTCCATGTTTTCAGGAAAAATGCCTCCTCGTCTGAAATATATCGAGGTGGAAAATTTCAAATCTTATAGGGGCCATCGTATAATTGGTCCTCTCAAACCTTTTAATGCAGTCATTGGTCCCAATGGATCAGGTAATCTGCAAAAGCAAGTTTCTGAATTCATTTATCCTTAATAACGATGCTATTTTAGGCAAATCAAATTTTATGGATGCCATAAGTTTCGTGATGGGAGAAAAGACTCAAAGCTTGAGGGTGAAAAGGCTGAGTGATTTGATACATGGTGCTGCGATCAGTAGGCCTATTTCTAGAAGGTTGGTTCATTAAATTGCATTACTTTTCAGTGAAAAAAATTGAATAGTGACTGTATAGGAGATGAAATAATTGAAATATTAAGGGGACTAAATAGTTAGGTTAGGATATGCAGAAAACAAATTCCATCATTATCACTGTATTTTCATGAATCTGAATGAATGGGGTATGCAGTTGAAAGGAGGGGGTATTCTACAGTGGAACCAGGCAAAACAATCAACAATCGATCCAGTCAATCCAGTGCATCCTGCACACCCAGTGCTGATTGACTGGCTTGAATTCATACCTACAAAATGCATTGAAAATGCTTTTGTCTGGATCTTATTTGTCCCTAATTTTATAATTTGGAATCTTGGTCAGACTGTCAAACTATTGTACAGAGTGTAACAGCCAAATGGAATAAATTCGATAACGAATAAATGGGGGCGTGGTGGGAAAAACGCTCGGACACGTCGATTTGTAATTTTAAATGCGCATATTTTTCAAAAAAAAAATATATAGGGTGTTCCATGTGACCGTGGCCAATACCAACTTTCTTATTTCAAATGCAACCCCCTGTATATTATTTATTTTTTGGATTCTTCAGAAAATTCTAGACCCAACTCATGCACAATGTCCTATACCTACCTTTAACTATTTTGGAAGTATTAAATTAAGTGTTTTCAGATTTATTGCAAAAATAAACGTTCTAAATGAAAATTATTTTATTTCACAAATTCGGTACATTACACTTAAAACCTAATGAGTAATACTGATTTTTTTTTAATTATCAAAAACAACATTAATGTCAATGTAGGAAATGTTCAAAATGCTCGCCGCGAACGTCTTGGCACCATGCTAATCTGGTGTAGAATTGTCTTCTAACGTTACTCAACATTTCTTCTCAGTAATGATTTCTGCTTTTTTCATATCATTTTCATTTAAAATGTTAATTTTCGTAAAAAATCTGAAAACAATTAATATTTCCGAAAAAGTTGAAGATAGGTAGGTATAGGACATTGTCCATGAATTATGTCTAGAATTTTCTGAAGAATCCAAAAAATAAAGAATATACAGAGGGTTACATTGGAAATAAGAAAGTTGGTATTGGCCACGGTCGCATGGAACACCCTATATAATTTTATTTTCTTGAAAAATATGCGCATTTAAATCACAAATCTACGTATCCGAGCGTTTTTCCTAACACCCCCTCATTTATTTGTTCTCAAATTTATTCTATTTGGCTGTTACACTCTGTAGAATAGAACACACAGGCTTATTGAAATCTTATGTTTTATTTAGCTCTATTTTTCTTTCAGAATTCAGAACAACTATTTTCCAATAGAAAAATAGTCGCCCATTTTTATTAATTCATCAGTTAACCTCCCTTAATTTTTAGTAGATGTCTTCATGATTCATTATTTGTCCATGGTAAAGAGTCCTGGATCTACGATTATTCTTAACCTGGGCAAAAGTCAAGTCAAATGGGCCTTTTTTTCTCATATTATAAAATAAAAAACATTTAATATTTTTCATAACTTGATATTTGGCGCATCCTTGAGCTGCCACTCTTGACATAAACAACCTGACTTGCCCCCCTAGTTGGTCTGGTACTGGTGGTACATTACAATTACTTAAAGTTGTACTCCTTATTTCATTGCTATAAATCCGAACAAAAGCCTGACACTCTGGTCATTTGAAATATTTGCATAAAATGTGCAGGTGATGCTGGACAAAAAATGAATTGCATTCATAATGAAAAAGAATAAATATAAATATTTGATAAATTTTTTGGGTTTCTACCATGCATAGAAACACATCAAGATTTTCAATAAAAAATATATTTCTTTAAAATCACAATTTGTATACATTCTCTAAAAGTAAAAATCAGATTTTACAATGAATAATACTGTTTCATCTACTAATCTTCTTTGGATGTCAATTTCTTCCAATCATTTTTCACTACGCCTATAGGTTTAACAGAGGCCCATACTATAACACTTGTTATCAGAAATACTCCTAGAATGAAGCTGGTGAGAGATGATTTGCTCTTTTCAATATACCAGTTGCTGTACAGTGAAAACAAAAGACTCAAACCACCAATTATAAAGCCTAATGTCCCTGTGACAATATGGAAATACTTATTCCATGCAGGTGGAATATAGTTCCTAAGTTCTTTTCGATATAGTGCTGGTATCCCATTTAATCCACTGAATAATGATAATGTATATCCAGCCAAACCAAACATGGCATGCCAAGTAACGAAGTGTGGTTTGTCATCATCAAATTTGTCTTTATAGGCGCAAGCAAAGCCCAAAGCTGCTCCCAATAAACCAACAGTTTCTATGACCCAATGGTTGAATACTTTATCTTTTCCAAGAAGTTTCTTGACAACTGGATTAACAGTGTGTAGAGCCAGCAGTCCTTGTGTCATAGAGAAGATCCACTGAAATGTTACAATTTTATTAATGCACAATCCTCAATGAATAATTGATTGGTTCATAGGTGGATAGAAACTCTGGTATAACGGCACCTAACTAAAAATTGTATATCAAATCGGCACTCTATAGACCAGTCCAACGATCTGTCAGCTGTTTAAGTGACTGCTGGGAGCAAACAAACAACAAACCGATGGTTTACTGTGTGTTTTTCACGCAATTGCTTCATTTTTGTCGTATAAAAGCTGCTACTATTTTGTTATGTGGTTAATTGGGGAAGTAGAAGACGTCTTGGCATTGTGAAATTCTATAAAATTTCTATTTGTTATTTGTTTGCTCCCAGCAGCCATTTTGGAAAGATGATCAGCTGTTTCGTTGGACTGGTATACAGGGTCTTTCACGAGGAACCTCACCCATATTTATACGGGAAACTACTTAACGTATTTTCATGAAATTCAGCACTTATATAAGTATTTCACGATGCTGATGGAATCTAAAATATTTTCAAGGCATGAGCACCCCTGGTTTTCCCGGAAATGACGTCAACTTCCGTTTTTCAAATTAGAACACCATTTTTTTATTGCAGAAATAGATTCCTTAGAAAATTTCAAGTTATTTTGATGTAACATTTTTCAGTTTTGGTTGGAAAATTCTCTCTGAGCGGGAAAATTCGAAAAAAAAAATCGAAAATAGAGCTCCGCTGAAACAAGAATAACTTCGAGGTTTTTAGATGGAAAATTTTCATTTTTGGGAATTTTCAAGATGTAAGATTGATGTATCCACATTAGAAATCGAAATCGCGATTCATGATACAGGGGGGTGAAAAAATCGCTTTCAAAGTTTGGGATGACAAAATCGTGAAAAATTAATTTTTTCAAATTAGAACCCCATTTTTTTATTGCAGATATTGAATCTACGTTAAAAAATAATGTGAGTGTATGCATCACACCCTTGCCCTAAAGTGGATATTAACTCAGAAAATATCCATAATATATATATCGCATATATAATATGCGGTGTATCCACACTCGCGTTCGCGGTATTGGCCGACGTTCTTGCCATGAGTGTGGAGCGGGCTTTTCATGTAGTATTTGGACTAGTTCAGGAATTATCCGCAATAATTCATGGCTGTGGCGGTATTGTAGTAATGGAAAAATTGCTCGGCTTCTCTCGAGAGAAGTGAACAGTAGATCAGTTACTCAGATTTTTTGTCGACAAAATCGACAAGTCTTAAACGAAAATCTTATCAGTTCCACCTGGATTTCTTTTATACATCTATATTGATTCCATTTCAATGTCAGTTCTTCTTGATGCATTCAAAACAACTGAGGATGATAATAAAATTTTTGGTATCAAAGCCCATTGAACAAGGTTCTTCAAAGAAAAATGGTCAGAAACTTGAGATTCTTGAGAAGGCAGGTTTGATAATATGAACTACAATATTTATTAAAAACCTTCCTTATAGCCCGGGAGCCAGTGATAGTTTTTGGTGACCAATTTTAACCCTGGCCATAATTTGTATATAGCTTAATTTGTATTTGTCTTATAGCATAGTGTTCGTCAGCTGGCGCACCAGTGGTGGGTTTGCCAACGGGAGCAACGAAAACACGTAAAAAAAATATTGAGTTTCAGTCATTTTAACCCTGCTGAAATTCACAGAAATGGTTGTTTATATAATTATTCGAATAAAAAAAATCGTCCGCTGGCTGTACGTTGGTGGAAAACCCGTCCGCTGGACATGAAAACTTGTTTTCCACCAACGTACAGCCAGCGGACCATTTTTTTGTTCGAATAATTATATAAACTACCAACTTTGTGAATTTTAGCAGGGTTAAAATGACTGAAACTCAATTTTTTTTTACAAGTGTTCATGTCCAGCGGACGGGTTTTCCACCAACGTACAACCAGCGGACGACTTTTTTTATTCGAATAATCATATAAACTACCATCTCTGTAAATTTCAGCAGGGTTAAAATGACTGAAACTCAAAATTTTTTTTACAAGTTTCCATGTCCAGCGGACGGGTTTTCCACCAACGTACGGCCAGCGGACGATTTTTTTTATTCGAATAATTATACAAACTACCATCTCTGTAAATTTCAGCAGGGTTAAAATGACTAAAACGCAAAATTTTTTTTACAAGTTTTCATGTCCAGCGGACGGGTTTTCCACCAACGTACTGCCAGCGGACGATTTTTTTTATTGGAAAAATTATACAAACTACCATCTCTGTAAATTTCAGCAGGGTTAAAATGACTGAAACTCAAATTGTTTTCAAAAGTTCCCATGTCCAGCGGACGTTTTCATGTCCAGCGGACGGGGTTTCCACCAACGTACAGCCAGCGGACGATTTTTTTTATTCGAATAATTATACAAACTACCATCACTGTAAATTTCAGCAGGGTTAAAATGACTGAAACTCAAATTTTTTTTTACAAGTTTTCATGTCCAGCGGACGGGTTTTCCACCAACGTACAACCAGCGGACGATTTTTTTTATTCGAATAATTATACAAACTACCATCTCTGTAAATTTCAGCAGGGTTAAAATGACTAAAACTCAAAATTTTTTTTACATGTTTTCGTTGCTCCCGTTGGCGAACCCACCACTGTTTAGCCAGCTGACCGTCACTTTGGCTAAGAAAACGACCAAATCAAGCTATATACAAATTATGGCCAGGGTTAAAATGACTGACTAAAAAATGTCACTGGCTCCCGGGCTATTATGGCAATTTTGTTTATATTTAATTCTAGCAGAGTATTTAAACAATTCATGTTTAAATATAATCGTAATTTATTTTTAAGACGGCAGTTGGATATTTTAATATGCATGGTGCATAGCATATCAGTTTATTATAAGCCCGCCAAATTTCATAACCTTAAAACAGATTCGACCCACCTTTTTGGTCGTTGTGGCCGCGTTTGAACGAAAACATGATGTCATTATTGATGTTTTTGCCGCGACCAGAATGACCGTGGCCTTCATTCTGTTTGTTGTGAGCGCTTTGTGAATGGAGCATATGAATTCGAATTTTCTTAATACTCACAGCGATTGTTGAATGAAATGCATGTACATTGAGAATCTGAAACTCTGTACCGAGTATCATCAAGAATATCATCAACACAAACACAATTTCGAACAATTGCACAACATTTGTTATGTCGATTTCGAACTTACTCCTCGCCATTAAAATAAATAAATCGTTCTCTATTATGTGTGTAATTTATCACGATGTGAGCGAAGGTAATCATCAAGCTACTGCCGGAAGATTCGTATGCAAGCCTCTGAGTCTAATCTTTCCACAATTTACTGCCATGTCATGTTCGAAACAAACTGTTTATTTATTTCGGGACTTTCGATAGGCAATTGAGAATATCGATATCATCATTCTGATAAATCCCATCGAAGTAGTATTCTTAAAACTGCGTGGAATTAAAGCTTCTCATTAAAAAACGTTGTTCATGATTCTTTATGGACTCGAGCAATCAATATATTCAATAAAAGTATACCGACATATAATACTGGGCTTCTGGAATTAGTAGGACAATTCGCTACCAGAAAATTCATGGATCGAAAATAATACCACTTTCGTAACATAATTTTCCATGAATTGTAAATTGCGGAAAGAAAAGGCGTCGAACATTATATTTTTTCCGTTAACGTCGAAAAATGTCGACTTTATTAACGCCAGTTCAAGAAATTGAAGACATTTCTTGTTGCGATTTTGAATTTCTCTTCTGGTATTAGTTTCTTGAGCAGTGGTGTTAACTCTTCAATAATACCAGAAGAGAAATTCAAAATCGCAACAAGAAACGTAAAACCACTTAAATCAATTTTTACAAATCTAAAAGAAATTGAAGACATCTATAATATTTTCAAATTGTTTGTTTCATGTGTGGATGGTGATCAACACATTGAAATGGATGGAGCGAGGTTAATCTATGATTCAATTACTACACAATTATGTTGATGAATGATTAGGAGATGAAGAAAATGCAATAGCGAATTCACAGATCAGACATCATTGTATTATCTGGTTTGATTAAAAATTCAGTGTTTTTCAAGTCGTGGGTCGCGACCCCGTGGGGGGTCGCGAACTTTCTGTAGGGGGGTCGCCTGAAGTCGGGAGAACTTAAGTAAGAGAAGGTTGTGCTTGTTTCGGATTAATCAAATGACACAATTCTTCTCTCATGGAACACCCTCATTTCTCGGAGAAATGAATTTTTTTCATCATTCTTCATAAACAACCCCCCAAATCTCCAAACCTAGGGTCCAACAAACTATGGGGTCTTTTGTATTTCATTCTTTCGGCATTCAAGAAACACATATTCGAATCTGATCGTGAAACACTCTCATTTCGTCGATATATGAATTTTTTCCCCATTTTTCATGAACAACCCCCCAATTCTCCAAACCGGGTGGCTAAAAAACGATGGGGTTTATTGTATTTCATTGTTTCGACATTCAGGAAAACACATATTCGAATATGCTTGTGAAACACTTTCATTCAGTCGAGATATTAATTTTATTTCATCATTTTGCATAAACAACCCGCAAAATCTCCAAACCAGGGGACTTAACAAACTATGGGGTTCATTGTATTTCATTCCTTCGGCATTCAAGAAACACATATTCGAATATATCGAGATATAATACTTCGTCGAGATATAATACCCCCTTTTGAAAAAATAGGATATATGTATTTTTGAAAAATTCTTGAAATGCAGAAGTTAACTCCCAATACAGTGGGATCATTCTTTTATCCATTTGGAGATTTATAGATATCAGATTCCTGCAGAACCAATTGAAAACTAGTGTTCAACCAAGACTTCTCTTTCAGCGCTTCAGTAACGGCAGTTTTCTCGTTGGATGATGAAACTGGAAAAGAAGTTGCTTTTCAAAGATCAGTACAAGGATCTTCTTCTGAATACCGCATAGACGGAAATGTAAGTGTATCAATCTCCGTCTATTAAAATTTTCCACATCATGATATGTGTCTGTAGGTAGTTTCAAATAATGAATATTTGGGTGAACTAGAGAAACTGAGGATCAATGTCAAGGCCAAGAACTTCTTAGTTTTTCAAGGCGCAGTAGAATCTGTAGCCATGAAGAACCCTAAAGAAATGACTGGTCTATTTGAAGAAATTAGCGGGTAATATTCTTGAAAAGTCTACTTAATTGAAAGTAACCAAAAATTCCACCTTAGATCTGGTGCTCTGAAAGAGGAATATGATAAACTGAAACAACAAATGTTAAAAGCTCAGGAAGAAATAAATTTTGCCTATCAAAGAAAGAAAGGAATCAATGCAGAGCGTAAGGAAGCTAAGTTGGAGAAAGAAGAAGCTGATAAATATGCTCGTTTGAAAGATGACTTGGTAATATTGAATCTCAAAATTCAAAAGCAGTGATGGAGTTTTTATTTCAATTTTTTTTTAGAATGATAAGCAAGTTGAACATCAACTGTTCAGGCTTTACCACAATGAACGTGGAATGAAAAATTTAGAAATGGAAATCAAAGGAAAACAAAAAGAATTGGATAAGATAGAAAAAAGAAAAGAAAAAGCAGAGGAAGCTTTGAAAGAGAAGAAGAAAGAACATGGAAAGCTCAATAGGGATTTAGCCAAAATCGAGCAGGATATCAGAGAAGTGGTAAGTATAGAGATCATTTAATGAGGTAAGGATTATTTTCAAATGCTGATTTTCAGGAAGTGGAGATTTCAAAGAAGAGACCCCAGTTTATAAAGTCGAAGGAGAGAGTATCTCACATGCAGAAAAAGCTAGATGGGGCGATAAAGACTCTAGAACAAGCCAGAAAGGCTCACGAGGCTCATATGAATGATATAAAAAAATTGGAAGATGAGTTGACTGAAGTTGAAAGAACAAAGAAAGAATATGAAGAACTAATTGCTGGGGAGTCTCAGAGTCAAGGAAGAGACGTTCATTTAGAAGATGCGCAGGTATTTTCTTCATACAGGGTGCGGGAGGATGGGAGATGCTTTTCAATTGAAAATATATTTTATTATGATGTGATATTATGATTGAGATGTGCTTTTTATTTATGTTAGGTTCGTGAGTATCATCGACTGAAGGAAGAGGCGGCTAAGAGGTCAGCAAGATACATGCAGGAACTCGACTCAGTGAACCGTGAGCAAAAGTCTGATCAAGATAAACTTGATAATCTCCTCAGAATGAGGACAGATAACGAGAATAGACATAGGCAGAAATGCCATGAGAAGGAGGAAATGGAAAAAAGGATTGAAAAATTAGGAGAACACATCAGGTAAAACACCAAAAGATGTTGAGTTATTGCGTTTTGAACTTTGTATAATAATTTGATTATTGGTAGAATTTTTATTTATCAATCTTCAAATAAGAGTTATTTCTTTGGAGGAGGTTTTTCAGTCACAAGGAACACTACTATATATACACGTTTATTCAAACAGCAACGTTTCGAGAATTATATTCTCTTCTTCAGGCTAAAAAAATTACATTAAGGTGGGCGTTCAATGTAGTGTGTTTTTATTTCAAGTTGCATTTGAGAATGGTTTCACTTTGAGAACTGAAATTTTGTGGGTGAACTCAAAAAGGATTGGAGTTCTTAATGAGATGATTGAGATTTATTTCATTTCAACAGTTCTTTTTTTTTCTTTCAAAAATAGAAGAAAATAAGTCAACTCATGCTTCTGTTTTATTTCAAACGAAAGACCCATGAAAATAGTTCAACTTCCGATTAACAGTGAATCTACAGATAATTTCGTTCAGAAAAACAACTTGAAATGCGGAATTGGCAGAGAATGGCCAAATTCAAAATATGGCGGGAAAAAGTTCCTGTTTTACCCACATATTCACTAATTTCATAATTCAGCTATTGTCGGATAGAGAGCGCCATAGTACATTTCATTCATAATTAGAGAGATATTCATAGAACTTATAGAGATAATGTAAGTTCTATGGAGATATTCCATAAAATGCACGGTGGCGCCTCTATCGGTCGACTTGTCCTACGCGCATCAAACGGCGACCTTAAGTTACTGAAGCAGGCAAAAGTATTCAATAAAAACAATGAGGACAACACGTAGTAAAAAAATTAAACAGAATATAAAATAATATTCAAAAATTAAACATGAATAATGTGAAATTGTATGCGCCTCCACCAAATTACTCAAACAAAGACAATCATAAAAATAAGTTAAATTGCACCAGCTCACCTTATGAACAACATTAATATAATAATTCATTTGAATATTGATTCAAAATCATGGATGTTTGTCTCAAAATCGTCTTCATATCTCGGGGCCTTATTACTTGACGTATTGGAATTGGCAGGTTCATCGGTTGAAATGGGAAACACAAGTGAACAAGATGAGAATTCGCAGGATCATGAAAAACTATAATTGGATTTCTTTTATCAGGTTCGAATATGCTATGTTCAATGAACCTATGTCAGATCGCGAATTAATTGAATTTGGGTGTCTCTTGATGAATAGCATCTCTTTAAAATTCCTTTTAAACCAATTGTTTTCCATGGTCAAAATTTTCGCGTCCTCAAAGTTGAACTTGTGACTCTCAGATTTGACATGTTGGGAAAGAGCCGTTGTCTCAGATTGTTTTTTACAATCTGATTGATGCTGTTTGAGTCGAGAACCAAAATATTGCCGGGTTTGTCCAATGTACAAACCCTCACAATCCATACAATTTATCTTGTAGACTAAACCTGACTGTCTAAAGTCAGGGTCTCTGTCCTTCAAACGGGAAAACAAACATTTGACTGTCTTCCTATAATAGGAGACAATTGTAGAAGATGTACTACGCATTGCGTTTATCATTCTTTGGCTCAGTTTGGGGACATGAATGAGCTTGAAATATTTATTAGATGATGTGCTCGAATCAACACGATCCTGTGGCTCAAGAGTTGAACGGTTGGAGTTGAAGAAAATTCTATTTACAAGGCTTTTTGGGTAACCATTCTGATAAAGGAACGTTGCCTGCTCTCTGAAATTTTTGGGATGGAAAGACACGTGTGACATATTAAGGATTTTATGTTTCATCGACTTAATAATTGCAATTTTTTGCGCTGTTGTATGGAGTGAATTAAAGTGTAACGTTCTGTGAGACGCCATGGGCTTAGAGTACAGATCAGTTATGATGCGACCCTCATTTCTTACAAGCAATATGTCGAGAAATGGAATTCTACCATTCTCCTCAATTTCATGTGTAAATTGTAAGTCTGTATGAAAGTTGTTAAAAACTTCCAAAACCGTCTCTATCTTGTCACAAGGAACAGACATAATTATGTCATCTACATAGACAAAAATAATCGGTATGTGGAAGTCTAAGATGGACAGAACATACTTAATCAGGTTGTTCATAATTAGTTCAGCTAAAATTGGTGAAGCTGGGTTCCCCATGGCAGAGCCTCTGATCTGTGCATAAAATTTGTTGTTATGTTGAAAATAACTATTTTTGAATATGAACCTTACAATAATAACCACCATGTCAAGAGGAATATCGATAAAGTTTCGGTATTGTTCCCAGTTCTCCTGCAATAGTCTCACCACCAAATCTTGGGGAATATTAGTGAACAGAGATTTGACGTCCACGCTTATCAGAACATATTCTTCAGGAATGTCAGCTATCACACCGATTCTGGAAATAAGATCTGAAGAATTTTTAACAGAAAATGTAAATAGGTGTCTAATTTTACTCAATACGGTACATATGAACTTCGAAACATTGTAGGTGGGTGCATTGCAACAGGAAACCACAGGTCTTAGTGGGTTACCCTCCTTATGAATTTTGACAAGACCGTAAATTTTTGGGGGAACTGAATTATATTTCCTCAATTGCTTTGCTTCAACACGTGAAATCACAGAACAAGTCTCCAATTGTTTAATAAGTTTGTTAGCGTCAGCTTGAATCTTGATTGTTGGATCGGTTTTTAATGGTTTATAAGTTTCTGTATCTGACATCAAATCACTTAGTTTATGTTCGTAATCAACTTTATTAATTATGACTGTTTTATTGCCCTTGTCTGCATTGACTACATAAAGATCTGGATTATCTTTCAGGTAATTGCGTGTTGTTTTAAGAAGATAGAGTAGATACTTGTGAAAGGAATTTGTTGCTGAAGTGATTTTAAAGTTATTGTAAAAACCATACACCATATTACACAATGTAGTACGTAACCCATTTTTCACATCTGGTTGTAAACTATCTTGACCAGTAATGAAGTTCTCAATATCAGACATCAAATCCAACAAAGGGAAATCTTTTTTACTATATGGAAGCGAAAACTTGGGACCCAAAATAGTTATTTTCAACATAACAACAAATTTTATGCACAGATCAGAGGCTCTGCCATGGGGAACCCAGCTTCACCAATTTTAGCTGAACTAATTATGAACAACCTGATTAAGTATGTTCTGTCCATCTTAGACTTCCACATACCGATTATTTTTGTCTATGTAGATGACATAATTATGTCTGTTCCTTGTGACAAGATAGAGACGGTTTTGGAAGTTTTTAACAACTTTCATACAGACTTACAATTTACACATGAAATTGAGGAGAATGGTAGAATTCCATTTCTCGACATATTGCTTGTAAGAAATGAGGGTCGCATCATAACTGATCTGTACTCTAAGCCCATGGCGTCTCACAGAACGTTACACTTTAATTCACTCCATACAACAGCGCAAAAAATTGCAATTATTAAGTCGATGAAACATAAAATCCTTAATATGTCACACGTGTCTTTCCATCCCAAAAATTTCAGAGAGCAGGCAACGTTCCTTTATCAGAATGGTTACCCAAAAAGCCTTGTAAATAGAATTTTCTTCAACTCCAACCGTTCAACTCTTGAGCCACAGGATCGTGTTGATTCGAGCACATCATCTAATAAATATTTCAAGCTCATTCATGTCCCCAAACTGAGCCAAAGAATGATAAACGCAATGCGTAGTACATCTTCTACAATTGTCTCCTATTATAGGAAGACAGTCAAATGTTTGTTTTCCCGTTTGAAGGACAGAGACCCTGACTTTAGACAGTCAGGTTTAGTCTACAAGATAAATTGTATGGATTGTGAGGGTTTGTACATTGGACAAACCCGGCAATATTTTGGTTCTCGACTCAAACAGCATCAATCAGATTGTAAAAAACAATCTGAGACAACGGCTCTTTCCCAACATGTCAAATCTGAGAGTCACAAGTTCAACTTTGAGGACGCGAAAATTTTGACCATGGAAAACAATTGGTTTAAAAGGAATTTTAAAGAGATGCTATTCATCAAGAGACACCCAAATTCAATTAATTCGCGATCTGACATAGGTTCATTGAACATAGCATATTCGAACCTGATAAAAGAAATCCAATTATAGTTTTTCATGATCCTGCGAATTCTCATCTTGTTCACTTGTGTTTCCCATTTCAACCGATGAACCTGCCAATTCCAATACGTCAAGTAATAAGGCCCCGAGATATGAAGACGATTTTGAGACAAACATCCACGATTTTGAATCAATATTCAAATGAATTATTATATTAATGTTGTTCATAAGGTGAGCTGGTGCAATTTAACTTATTTTTATGATTGTCTTTGTTTGAGTAATTTGGTGGAGGCGCATACAATTTCACATTATTCATGTTTAATTTTTGAATATTATTTTATATTCTGTTTAATTTTTTTACTACGTGTTGTCCTCATTGTTTTTATTGAATACTTTTGCCTGCTTCAGTAACTTAATGTAATTTTTTTAGCCTGAAGAAGAGAATATAATTCTCGAAACGTTGCTGTTTGAATAAACGTGTATATATAGTAGTGTTCCTTGTGACTGAAAAACCTCCTCCAGTGTTAATATTAGGAACGATATAAGCCATACTGATGGTTATTTCTTTGTTTCAGATCTAGTCAACAAGCTCTGCAAGACCAGAAACAGATGCTTGTTGATCTCCAGTCCGATGTTGGTTCTTCTAAAGATAGGGTGCAAGAAATCCAGAAGCAAATGGATGATGTCTTGGAGCAATTGGGTGATGCTCGAACTGATAAACATGAGGATTCAAGACGAAAGAAAAAGCAGGAAATTGTTGAAAGATTCAAGAGCAATTATCCAGGAGTTGTAAGTTTCCGAAGTAATAGAACACAATTTTATTTTTACATTCCATGTTTGTATTTTTGTGATCTCCCAATTTTTAGACAGAACTGAGATTTCAAAGTGTTAATCTAGTGCGATCTAATAAAATAGAAACAAATCCTTTTATTTGCAGTATGATCGTATGATCAATATCTGTCATCCCATCCATAAGAGATACAATGTTCCTATTACCAAAGTCATGGGTAAATATATGGAAGCTATAGTGGTTGATACTGAACATACTGCTCGACAATGCATCAAATACCTGAAAGAACAAATGTTGGAACCTGAAACCTTCCTCCCCTTGGATTATCTTCAGTCGGTCCCGGTAAAGGAGAGATTAAGGAGTATTACAGATCCAAAAGGAGTTAAACTGCTCTATGATGTGCTTCAATACGAGCCGCAGAGTGTGGCAAAAGCCATTCTCTTCGTTACTAACAACGCTTTGATTTGCGAAACGCCCGAAGACGCAAATAAGGTGGCTTATGAGCTCGGAGGAAGATATGATGTGAGATAATAATTCTTTTTCGTCAAGAGATGTTTGGAATATCTTCATCCAAATCTTCAACTTCAAGTGTTCTGTTATATTGTAGGCTGTTGCACTTGATGGCACCTATTACCAAAGATCTGGTATAATTTCTGGAGGTACTCTTGATTTAGCTAGAAGAGCTAAAAGATGGGACGAGAAACATATGGCCCAACTGAAACAACAGAAGGAGAAACTCACAGAAGAACTTAGAGAAGCAATGAAGAAATCCAGGAAAGAATCTGAAATGAACACCGTTGATTCGCAGATTAGGGGTTTGGAGACAAGACTACGTTATGCTAAAACTGATATGGAAAGCACTGTAAGTACTGAATTATTAATGGTAAAGGTCTAAATTACGTAGTTGGGACATCTAAGTTGATTCATATTCTGCTTTCCCAATTTTTATACACTCTTCCTTATAGAAAAAGCAAATTAAAGCTGTTGAAACAGAACTTGGTAGACTAACAGAGGAGATGACATCGTTTGGGGTAAGTTGAGCCTATTATTCAGTATTCTGGTTAATAACCTGCTTATGTTGTAGCCCCAAATCGAAGCTATAGAAAAAACTATGAGATCTCGAGAGCAACAGATCGAAGAGATCAAATTGAAGATGAACAGTGTGGAAGATGTTGTTTTCTCCAAATTCTGTCAAGAGATCGGCGTTCGCAATATCCGTCAATATGAAGACCGCGAACTAAGAGCTCAAGAAGAAAGGAAACAGAAAAGGTTGGAGTTCCAGAAGCAGATCAATAGGATTTCGAGTAATTTGGAGTTTGAAAGAAGCAGAGACACACAAAGTAAGTAATTAGGTTCACGGAATGGGCTTCTCTCAATTGTGGAAGTTTTTATGGATATTTTGGCGGGTAAATTCTATTGAACTTCAGAAATGAAAAAGATATTCTTCCCAATGTATGTGTAACTTCAATTATTATTTCAGATAATGTAAGCAGATGGGAGCGCACAGTGAACGATGAAGAGGAACGTCTCGAAGCCGGTAAAAAACAGGAACTGAAACACAGAGACGAAATCGATAAAGATCTTCAGCAGGTCGAGCAGTTGAAGTCGCAGAGACTTTCTAAGAAGCAAGAAGTAGATGGGATGGAAGAAGAGTTGGGGAAGGCTAGAAGAGAAGTGGGATCAATTGCTAAAGATGTACAATCTGCACAGAAGGCTATTGTGTCATTTGAAGGGAAGATTGAAAGTAAAAGAAGTGAGAGGCATACTATATTGATGCAGTGCAAGGTAAATTCAAGAATTGAATGAGCTCAGTTCAGGTTCAACATTTTCTTTCTGTTTCGTTGACAGATGGATGATATTGCTATTCCTATGCTTGTTGGTAATATGGAAGACATAGTAGCTGCCGATCCTCAGTCTCAAAGTTCTTCAGGGGATTCTAGCTCAGCAAATTTGGAGAAGGAAGCCAGGTGTGTATTGTATAGTGATACTTTGCCATTAAATATGTACACTGTTAATTGTGATAAAAGCTTAATCACATTATACTTTCAGAATAAAAATGGACTACAATATGTTATCTGAAAATCTGAAGGACCTTGAAGAAAAGGACGAAATAAAACGGATGGCAGACAAACTTCTGAACTCGATAAAATCTCTGACAGATACCTTGAATAAGATCCAGGCTCCAAATCTAAGAGCTATGCAGAAATTGGAAAGTGCACAATCAAAACTACAGTCAACCAATGAAGAGTTTCAGAATCTTCAAAAACAGAACAAAAAAGCGAAAATTGCTTTTGAAAGGATCAAGCAACAGAGATACGATAGATTCACAAAATGTTTCGATCATGTATCAAACGAGATTGATGCTATTTATAAATCTTTGGCTCAGAATCAATCTGCACAGGCGTTTTTGGGTGCTGAAAATCCGGAGGAACCCTACCTGGATGGTATCAACTACAATTGCGTAGCTCCAGGAAAAAGGTATGTATTGGAAAAGATCTCAATTTCCTTCAAAACAGGATAAAATATCAAACAGCACTCATAATGAAATTTGATGAAAAGCAATCGATTTTATCTTGATTGTTTCTAGATTCCAACCCATGTCAAATTTGTCAGGAGGAGAGAAAACAGTTGCTGCGCTTGCTCTATTATTCGCAATTCACAGTTACCAGCCTGCCCCCTTCTTTGTCCTCGATGAGGTGGACGCAGCCTTAGATAATACAAATATCGGCAAAGTGGCGAAGTATATCACAGAAAAAACTGAATCTCTTCAGACTATTGTGATTTCCCTGAAAGAGGAATTTTATTCGCATGCTGATAATTTGATCGGAATTTGTCCGGAGGTATGTTTTGACATTCATTCATTTTGTCATTCATTTTATGTTTTGAATAATTTTCAGCCTGCAGACTGCCTTGTGAGCCAGGTGCTATTGATGGACTTGACGAAATATAGTCATTATTGAGAATTCATCAATTTATTTTTTGTATGTTTATAGTTATAGGTTCGTTTTATTATAATATGTTCATGGTTAGTATGTTTTTGACACGAAAATGTGGAGTTCTAAGCTTTTATTTATAATAAAATTCAAATAAAATGACTCAGTTTCCTTTTTCTGTTGATGAATCAAACCTCAATCGAATCTTATAAAGCGTGGGTAGAACACGATATCAAATGACAGAGAACAATAATAATACAATAAAATGACTACCTCAGGATGAATATATTGTAACATTGCCTGTATAGGTCCCATTTGGTTATTTTTCAATCACCTGCTGAAATACAATTATAAGAGTGAATTAGATCATTGTCTTTTCTGCGTTTAACAATCCGAATTGAAAATTTGAGAGTTGGTTAAGCAATCCAACGACCTGTCGAATATTTTTTGAGGTTAGCGCTGGCGGTCAAACAATGAGAATCAAGCTTTGCTCATGTAGATTATCATTTGCTTGAGGAATTGTTTTATCGGACCATTTTTTTTTATATTTTCATTCAATCCTACTCTTGGGAGTATCAAACCAGTGAAAATTATTTAAATTGAGCGCATTTTCATTAAAAATGCCGTGCGATAAAGTCAAATTCTGACACATTTTATCGTGTGTATATTTTGAAAATGTTCTTTTTTCTCTGTTAATTCTGGAAATATTTCACGTATATGGTTGGAAGATTCAGTTATGCTATTTTCTTGTACGTAAATCAAGAATGGAGTGTTGGAATTTGACTGAAAAATAATGCGCAGAATAATCCGGTACTTTATTGTGATAGTTCATTCGAAAAAAGAATGAAAGTAGTCGAATAACCCGACAGAAAACCTTCTAAACGAACAGAAGAGACCGACCTATGAAATTCCCCACTATTCAAAATTCACAAGAAATTAGCCTACAGAAGACATTTAAAAACCTTTTTGCACAACTTGAAATACTCCAGTATGAAAATGTAGGTACTATGAAACCTGTGTTACAGTTAAACCTTAAAAGAACTAACTCCATTTACAAAATTAAAAAGGAGTAAATAGAAATAAGCATTGCAACGTCTCTGAGAATTATTTGACATTTCACGAGTATCAACCTGCGTCAGTTTTTGAAACGCTATTTTTAATAGATAAAGTGATTCAAGAGGAAGGTTTATATGTATGATACATGCATAATATTGTAGAAAAACACTGATGAATTCACAGGTTTCTGATGTGATGTCGTTAATAAACACATTTCTTTGCGCTTACATTGCAAACGCTGACTGAACCCCACGAGATCAATCAAAATAATGTACTCAGTATTGTACTCCTGAAAAAGGTCAACAAAAAAGTCCGCGATCGGCTATTGTATATATGTCTCTCTCTAGGATAACCCACAATAACCATTTTTTATCCTTTACATTTGACGGGAAAAAATGACTTATTTAGGAAGTTATTTTAAGCAATACAGCATTAATCCTCATCCAATTAAGTACCTTAAATTGTCCATTCAACATAGATCAATATGGCCCTGTACAGCATGTAATTTAAATGAATATTTCCGAAGATATTACAGACTTGAGATGCAGAGACATAGCGGTGCGGCGCCGGCACTACCGTTGTTTATAAGGATTGTATTGCAAGCGTAGCCAGGGCGGGTTGCTAGTAAAATTCATGACTTCAATTGTCCGTAAAATGCATACCTAATGATGGCATATTCTTGACTTTAGTTGATCTTCCTAACCCTTTTTCTGCATCTATTGTAGATTATATTCAATAGTCGAACCACTGTATATACTGAAGGTAAACATCCGAACAATTACCTAGTGTAACTGTCGATAATAACACCTATATAGGTACTTATACGAGGAAATTAATTTTAATCGCATCGAAAGTAATAATTGCACACTCCTTTCATATTTTTCTTTATCCTCATTTTTCGAATCAGCAGAAATAAACCGTATACGCGGTAATGTTCGAAACAATATCCTTCGATTTTTTAATCATCTCAAAGAACAATCATCACACCGGTGTTAATTAACTGTTAAGAGATTGCTGTTATGGTTGCTGATCAGTAGATCTAATTGATGCATTTTCAATGGTAATTATAGAGATTTAGAGGACGCATGAGACTCGATGCAATTAGTTCCGGGGGAGATATTGAAATATGAGATATTTTTGCATTCCCATCGTCTTTCTTAGACCGTAACCGCAGGTTCAGCTCTGCAACAACAAAAAATTGGTATTGAAATTCGTTCATTAACTTTCCGATGAATCTGATTTTTGTAGATATTAATCCTTTCTTGTAAAACAGAAACGAAGATATCAAACAAGGGAAATGTAAGGGAAGAGACGAATTTTCCACATAGCTTTTTTGACTGAATGAATAAATCACAAAAAAGATGATACAACGAAAAATATTTATAAATAAATTCCTTCAATAGTCTATTCAGAACTTAGCATTTTTCATACTGTCCGAAGGTTTTCACAAATTTGGAAACTCTAACTCACAAAGGTCATTTTCTGGATTTCGATTCAAACATATAGATACCGATTGATTAAGAATGAGAGTAGATATATTGCAGAATGCTAAAAGGTAATTTCGTGCTTTTGAAACTAGAAACACAAATGAAACTATAAACAAGTCATAATAAAGACCCAACTATAAACAAACGAAAAATTGATCCCCCTTCAAATAACCACCCAGTATAACTTGAGAATTATTTAGATCTCACATTACCAAAATTTTAACATAAAAACACCAACCAAGTTCGTAGCCAAAGTCAAATCACACAAACTGAATAGTGAGTTTCAATACGATCGGATCGGTATTTTCAAAATGATTGAGATTGAAAACAATCAGATGACAATATCTCTGAAACCTTTGGGTGGATTATTTCACCAATAATTCACGAACTTGACGAACTTGACCGTAGTTTTTAGACGTAGGTAACCAGAAAATTTGTCTTCTCTATCGAAAGTTATCACGTTTACTACGTATACCGGGTTTTTCACTATAATTTGACCCCCCCTTTAACTTTGTTACTAAAGGAGATACAAAAAAATGTTTCATACGAAAATTTCACGAAATCAACTGAGGTTTTTTAATATGACTTCACGAACTGAAATATATACAAGGTGGCCAACATATTGATGGCAACTTCATTTTTTCAAATGGAACACCCTGTATATTTTCCTATATTTGGCTAGCTCTTTTTCCCCTAATTTCGAATATGTAACATATGTTGGTCTATCTCTCTTATTCTGAGCACCACAGAGTTTCAAATTCAAAGAACAACCTGGCAAGCTCAGCAATAACTTTTCAAGTGGCAGGCTGCGATTACTCAAAATGTATTTTGTAAATACATGTAATTACGTATGTCATATCGTTACTAAGGAGATAACTCCAAAAACGGGCATTTTGAGTAATCGCAGCCTGCCACTTGAAAAGTTATTGCTGAGCTTGCCAGGTTGTTCTTTAAATTTGAAACTCTGTGGTGCTCAGAATAAGAGAGATAGACCAACATATGTTACATATTCGAAATTAGGGGAAAAAGAGCAAGCCAAATATAGGAAAATATACAGGGTGTTCCATTTGAAAAAATGAAGTTGCCATCAATATGTTGACCACCTTGTATATATTTCAGTTCGTGAAGTCATATTAAAAAACCTCAGTTGATTTCGTGAAATTTTTGTATGAAAAATTTTTTTGTATCTCCTTTAGTAACAAAGTTAAAGGGGGGTCAAATTATAGTGAAAAACCCGGTACAACTAGACAAACATAATTGAATTGGACCACGAATTTTTCATCAGCGAGTCCAGCCTGATCGTTTAAGACCATTGTTTCTACGAACAAGCGCGCACAATTAAATTATAATAGGTAAGTGGTGGATATGTTGAATCCACATTTTTATCCGTGAGGCAGAAATTCTGAATAATTATACGAAAAATCCTCTCATAACATTATGCTACAGGGTCAGACTAGACTCGTTTTGAATATTTTATAAAAACCTTTCAGGAATTCAGGATCAACTTTTGAATTGTGTGAGTTGATAGCATAATGAAATAACCTTCTTATTAAGCAGCAGTGCAACAATTCTAAAAAGTGTAATTTGCACATATTGAACATAAGAATTATTCGGCACCCATCGAAAACCTCACTTTGAGCAAGTGAATTTGTTAGCCTGCAGGTGTCCCAGGAAGTACGGATAATTAATTGATTTCAAACTTGAATTAGCTGAGAAGTGTGCCTTACTGACTTGAAAGAATTTTGGCATTGGCGGATACATGGGGGCCATGGCCCCCCTTGGACATAGAAATTGACAAAAATCCCTTTATAGTAGTTCAATCGATCCCTATTATTTCCAATAAAAAAATTTCATTTTAAGTCTTTAACTCCTATACAGGGTGTCCCACTAGTGCCGCAGCGGACGATATACGCGTAACGGTCTGAGTTTGGCAAAATTTTTTAATGCAGAATCGATATACTTCACGAAGAGCACAACCTAAAAATATTTTCGAATATATCGGGTGGCCCACAAAAGAGGAATAGAGGGTGACTTTGTTTTTTCAAATGGGACGGACCCTATATTCAATAGTGTTTTTCATTTCTCTGAAACTTCCTGCATACTTTCGTATACTTTTCACATATTTTTATTCGACAGTTTTCGAAATATTGGCCATTTTGACAAAAAAATGATACTTGTAGAGGCTATGTTATGCAATTATATTTCACGAACCCTTGCACAAACCAATAACAGTTTTATATGGATTGAAAGACAAGACTTCAAAGTATCACACTCAGCTATAATAAAGCATCTCCAGCATACAGTGTCCACAAAAAGACTATCAACATGACGAATTTCAAATCGATTTTTCTTCATTTTTTCAAATGCAATGCAAATAATTTTTTTTCATCATTGTAATCACCATTCAATATACTTCATTTTTTGTCAAATACATGATATGCATATCTCTAACGGAATAGGATTTTTTAGAGTTTTTCCTCCAAATTCACATTTACTTTCGAATTCAAAAAGCAAATTTGGCTTTTCTGTGGTTATTGGGAACTGTCAAATTATTCTATTCAAAATTAACATCATTGCAGCTTCAATTCAAATCATCATAGATTTTACGGATTGGATGAGTACTCACACAATGATGTAAAAATTCAAAAAATACCAATGAGTTTGAATGTACAAATTATGAATGCTTCAAAAAACGAGTTTCAAAACTTCAGGATACAAAAAAGTGCCCGCTTTATCCTTATACAACTTTCTTCGAAAAAATGATATTCATAAGTTTCACAGGCACGCACGCAGATATTCAAGCTCCCAAGCTCAAAGCTTGTTCGAAATTTCTGGAAGATTTGACGTTCCAAGTAGAAACATAGAAAATTATCAAAAATGTATTTTAAAAAATGGGTACAGAAAGCAAGTTTCTGTCTTCAGTAACTGATTTCATCACATTTTAGAGTAGATACATCAAAACCTTCTAGTTCCTCATTTCGCTATAATATGAATTGAAGCTTCAAAGATGCTTATTCTGAGTGGAATATTTTGACAGTTCTCAATAACCACAGAAAAGCCAAATCTGCTATTTGAATGCGAAGGTATATGTGAATTTTAGGGAAACATTTCGAAAAAGCGCTGAAAAATCCTATTCCGTTAGAGATATGCATATCATGTATTTGACAAAAAATTAAGTAAAATGAAAGGTGACTACAATGATGAAAAAAAATTATATGCATTGCATTTGAAAGAATGAAGAAAAATCGATTTGAAATTCGTCATGTTGGTAGTCTTTTTGTGGACACTCTGTATGCTGAAGATGCTTTATTATAGCTGGGTAGGATACTTTGAAGTCTTGTCTTTCGATCCATATAAAACTGTAATTGGTATGTGCAAGCGTTCGTGAAATATAATTGGATAATATAGCCTCTACAAGTATCATTTTTTTGTCAAAATGGCCAATATTTCGAAAACTGTCGAATAAGAATATGTGAAAAGTATACGAGAGCATGCAGGAAGTTTCAGAGAATTGAAAAACACTATTGAATATAGGGTGTCCCATTTGAAAAAACAAAGTCACCCGCTATTACTCTTTTGTGGGCCACCCGATATATTCGAAAATATTTTTAGGTTGTGCTCTTCTTGTAGTATATCAAGTCTGCATCAAAAAATTTTGCCAATCTCAGACCGTTACGCGTATATCGTCCGCTGCGGCACTAGTGGGACACCCTGTATAATGTTGGTAAAAAATTTCTATCCATTCATGCTCCCCCCTGAAAAAATTCATGCCTCCCCTGAAAAACTGTCCGAATCCGTCAGTGCTATACCCCCTCAGTATTTCTCAATCTGTTCTGACAAGAAAACAAGAAGGTTCCTGTTGCTTTATGTCTCTTGAAGAAATCTGATGTTCAGGGTGTACCAGGAAGTCCATATACGAGAACAAGATCCAAATTTCTGATTAGTACTCTATATTTTTCATTATGCTCTCGAATTCTGCGTAAAATTTTAGATATTTCTTTCCCCATCTTACCATACCCCAAAATTCAGTTTTTCTCGAGATTTTCGCCTTAAAGTAGAATTTTTCCTACCACGAAAATTTTTCACCGGAGTTTCTCCAATTTTTGTCCCCGCGGAGTTTTTCCACCGCGAAATTTTTGTCCCTGGAGTTTTTCCAACCGCGCATGGCTAAGTTCAGGGAGCTAGCTTCAAGTGGAAAAACTTAATTCTGCAATTTGCCCTATTTCGCCCAATAATAAAGATACAAGATGTTTGTTTGTTTTCGAGATACAGGGTGAACTAGGTGTATTAGGGAGCAGTTGGACGAAAGTTATAGAAGCAGGTGACTATTTCCCTCGTCTTAATTTCCACCAATCAGAAACGCGCAATTTTGAATCACAAATGGTTTCTAGATGGAAAAACTGTTTGGCTGCAGCTGTCAGCAGTTTTTTCGGGTTTACCCGGGGCAAAACTTGACAGTTGTTGTCAACGGAAATTAATAATACATAATGCATCCAGAATAATCAGTTACTCATGAAATAGTCTTGTCAAATACCATTCGTGCATCTAATTTTTCCTATGAAAAAAATCGAAAAAACAATGCAAAGTTATACATTTTAACAAAAAGCATTCATGCAGGTGCAAAAATCCTCGTCTTCGACTCGGATTTTTGTTGCCATCAGCACTCATGTTTCTTGTTAAAATATTACTTAGCAACGTGTTTTTTCGATTTTTTTCAGAAAAATTGGATGCACTTATGATATTACTTACGACAATTTTGATTTTTTCGATAGAATCGTTCTCGAAATCAGTAGCAGATAAGACAAAATTACGGGGGACCATAAGTTTAGTATAACAACAATGCTTCTTCTATCAATTTTTTGAACTAACAATGATTCACCAAAAAAAAGATTTGGAGGAAAACAAGGGACAGTATTTTAGAAAAATATCATCCTGTAGATTTGCAATCGAAATTGGAATGTTACATGGTGAGGACTCTGAATTTTGATTTGTATGCCTAGTTCCAGTTGAATTGTGTAATGCAGATACTATGAGAAAAAAAAATTTCAAACTTTAAGTCATGGCCCTCTTCTTTGGACCTAGAAAAGGACCTTTATTAGTAGCCTTATAACGTTGGTAAAAAATTTCTATCTATTGATGGCTCCCCCCCCTAAAAAATTCCGCCAATGAATTTTGGTCACAACTGTTAACATTGCGCTTTAAAAATTGTTGAAGCTCAAAGATATTTTAGAATTCCAACAGCAGAGCCTACAGACGAATATACAGGGTTTATTTTAAGGTGAGGCTTTTCTTTTGACAGGTGATAGACTGATAGAACTCATCAAAATAAGTTATTTTACCGAATTTTTTATATGAAATGTTCAATTCAAAAAATTTATAAAAAAGCGGCATATGGCAAAATGATCTGTTCTACGCACTAGATGCAAATTTGTTCGGTAAGAAGACAAAAAACAATAGATGTTGATATCTAAGGAGGAGCAGGCGAGGGAGCAGGTTCGGACTGAGGAATTTTCAAATTCACCTAGAAACTGGAAAATATTCTACCTTCATTTTCTCGAAACAGGGGCATAATTCTTATAAAAATTTTTTGGTAAAATGTCTTATTTTGATGAGTTCTACCATCTGTCAAAAGAAAAGCCTCACCTTGAAATACACCCTGTATAACAAAGATTTTTGTCCCAACAAGGTCATTTGTGAATCAGTTAACTCCTGTGTCTCTAAATACTATATAGGGAGATCGGAATTCCATGCGCTATTTTAACTATTGAAAAGGAATTTGTCAGATAGATTTCAGGGTTAATGGAAGAATGGAGGTTAATTGTTTTGTAGGTACCTATTTGATAACGATCTCGATATCCATAAAATATATCTACCTAATTCTGAGGATTATACTTCCGTTCTCTGAGGGTTTGTCACATTCAATATTGTGCAATCCTTTTCCCTGAAATTTTTATCTTATTCAGACAGTTGACCTCGCACTGATCCCAACAGTTTTTCATTGAAGGAATTGAAAGTTTTGTTCCTTCCTTTCGCGAAACAGGAAGTTCGGAAATGGTTTAATTGATACATTCGAGTCAATATCACGAACGAATTTATTCACTGGTTTTCGATAATGGGTCTAATTGAACATTGATACTTTTACTTTTTAAACGATTAGTAGCTATGCTCGGGGCAAAATATCAATGAAATTGATATGTTCATTTATCCCAGGTTTCTCGGTATCTGTAGAAGTTATCAGGGTGTTTCAGAGGTCAAAATTTTTTTTCGTGTGGAAATCAGATTTATCTATGGAAATGAGATTTATCTATGGAAATATGAGAGAATAATTACTTGACCATAGTCATTTTGATTTATGAATCATTTAACTCCTTTCATTTAAGTACTCTGTCCTATTCGTAAAGAAATCAAAAGTAGAGTTTTCATATTTCGCAATTGAAAAGATTTTATACAGTTCAAAAAGGACTAGAGTAGGTAAGTATGATCAGTGTGCCCCCCCATGAAAAAATGTATGGCCCTCCTCTGAAAAGCTGTCTGGATCCGCCAGTGGCTTTGAGACAACGATGTAATCAAAAAACATGTGGGGGAATTATTGTTGATCGGAGATGATAACACGAAACGCACAGATTGGCCTTTAGGAAAAGTCATTGAAATATTTCCTGATGGCAAAGATGGTGATATTCGTGTTGAACGAGTTCGAACTGAAAAAGGGGATATGTTAAGACCGGTCCAAAAAAATATGTCCACTCTAAATAGGTAGTGGTACTACGGAAGTGTCAACCTCGACAAATCCATCTTCCTCCAGTAATGCTACGAGTACAGGTATACTCAAAACTCGAAGTATTAGAAAACCCACTAAACATTGTATTGATTGCAATTTATTTGAAATTGCAAGATGGGAGTGTTCATTTTGGGTTTTATTTAAAGTATTTGATAAGAGTTGTTAGGATGAAAAATAAAAAATATACTACACTTTACCTATATTTCGCTGAAGTCATATTTGAAACATGGAAATATCAATTTTTCACGCATACCTTTATACATTGAAGCGCTCACTTTGAACGTAGACTCTGGATTACCAAGGAGTATCTAAATATTCTTCTCAAAATTACAAGAAGTTCCATTCGTGATGATATTTTTAGAAGATGAAATGCAAATATTCGACGCATGAACTCTCTATTCTTTACATAATCCCCGGTATAATTCACATAATACCGTCATTCGGATAACCAAATAACAAGAATAATAAAAAATGAAAACCTCAAATAATATCGAAGCTTAACTGATACAAATGAAACTGGAAATATCTAGAATTGAATGGTAGTATGTTCTTTAGGATTAAACCAAATATTGACAATCTTAGGATAACAATACAAAAATTAATGCAGGACTTACTTCAGCTTACATTGAACGACGAAAACTGGAAATATCCAGACAAAAACATATTTTCGCAAACAAAGAACTGAGTGAATTAAATGATTTACATAAGGCACAAATGATCTTTTAGAACAATGAAAAACAATCTTATGTAAAATATAGAAATAATAAAAAATACATTTTGAATGTTGATGGGAGGTAAAAAAAAAATAAACCACACTCTATATTTTGATGAAGTCATATTTGAAACATGGAAATGGAAATTTTCCACGCATACCTATAGACATTGAAGCGCCCACTTTGAACAAGTAGACTTTGGACCCCCTCATTTCGTTATCGAATTTATTCCATTTGGTTGTTACACTCTGTATAAGTACCTATACTCCATTCACAATTATAAAATCACAACTCTGGCCTTGGAAATTTGATACATTCCACTCTGTATCGAAGTTATGACGTTTTTCAAAATATTTTTATGTTCCAAGTCAACACTATGTTGCCCTTTCTACATTCTTAACTTATTTCTCAGAATGTGAATGAATTGGAAAATATGTGACGGACGAAAATAATTAACGTTTATATGAATTGATAGAAAGGATTCCTTTTCTAGTTATGTGCATGAAAAGTACAAGAGATCACTGTTGAAATATACTATTTTTCGCCATGGAAGAAAATTGCATTGCTTTCACATAATTTTCATATGCACGCTTGTGAAGATTTGATGTTTATTATCCTCTTGAACTGAAAGTTCAAGACTTGACGACATCAATGTTGATTCTAATCAAGAATTCAGTAAAAAAATCAACCCAAAGATATAAGATGAATTGATGGGTAATTACAAGAATCAAGAATAATGGAACATCATATCCCTCTACTGGAATCCGAATATGTGATATGATTGTGAGGGTGCATAACATTTCTATTATTCTAATATTTCTTTATTTCAAATAAATAACAGTTTTATTCATTCATCACAAAGAAAATAAACATAATAACTAAATTAACGAATTTGTTTACAGATAAACTAATAATTTCAATGCAATATAAATTAATAAGCCTGAAAGCTTTATAGATATACATTTCATTTATTTGATCTTATGAACAAGGAGTAAAATATTCTGGCTGTATAGTAATTTGTTAGTTTAAAAAAGATTCATACATTACTACCACAGTAGGTTTGTACAAATGAAATGGAATAGGTCAAACATATGCTTCACATTTATCATTCACCTGTTCTAAAATAAGATGGAAACTCCTGGAATATGGAAAAAACCGATGTATTCTGGTTCAATATAGCCTATTTCTACTTTCGGCAAAGGATTGATAGGAATTAAAGCTCCAGTGACACATATTTCAATTCATCGGAAACTGAATCGTTGAGTGCAATACCTATAGTCATATTTCTTCTTTTTTTTAGCTTCTTCGACGTGTTTTTTTCTGAAACGTGAAAACGATCAACAATAATCATTTAGAGACCAATGATGGTCATCCAGAACCCGTTTACTCACGAAAATCGTGCAATTTCATTCTGCGAGTTCTTTCCTCATAATTCCTCGAAAATCCTACCTGAACCATATTTTCCGGTCGCTTTCGTTAGAAGATCGTATTAGGAAGCCTTTTTTTCCATTCACACATCCCAAATAAATTTTGAGCACCGAAAACGATACCGAAACTAACCGAACTTCTGGGGGACCGGAATTTCGTTTGAAATCTTTCCAAACAGCCAGATACCTAAAAAAACTTCGTTATCAAGAGTGTAAAAAAGGCGATTAGTACTACTTTTGCTTTTTTTATGCTTATTAATCGATTTTTGGTCCAATTCAAATTTGCCGTTCGTACTCACGCCAAAAGTCGTAAAAGGAAAAAATGACACTTGCACGAAATCGACGGGAAACTTCTTCTGGACGACGAAGAACGGAAAAATAGTCGATTCCTTATCGATATTTCGCCCCAAAATCGCCAATCGATTCGAACTAACAAAATGTGGAATATCTTTGATATTTTTACTTTGATGTAAACAAAGCAACTGGCAACAACGTTTTGTCATTAACAATATTCTCTGTACGCGCACAGATTTTTCATCAGGTGCACCAATTCCTGAAAACGAAACCATGGCCAGAGTTGTGATTTTATAATTGTGAATGGAGTATAGGTATGTTTCTGTTTTTTCTCCGACCAATTCAACGTCGTAGGAAAATAATAAATTTTTAGAAAACTTTGAATACTATCGAAGTGAATTTTCAAATTTTTCATATAGGTAACTGTTATATTCCATGTGAAACTGTAAGATCCATATCTAGTAGCAAACTGCATCTCTGAAAGTCAACTGAATCAAACGCGATCCCATTGTACCTACACAGTAGGTAATCTCACTTTCAAGTTCAAGTACCTCGATTTGAACGCATGGTGATCTTCGAACGCAACTGGAGGCAGGCAAATCCGCCGATGGAAGGAGTAAAACCCCAGTATTTGTCCTTACAAGCGCGCAAACTATAAAAACCGCTGGTTCTTGATCGTAACCTCCAGTCGAATTCTGAATAAGTCGGGAATTACCTCAAAGGGGTTAGCCTGACAAAATCAACCACCGTGTGCTTCGAGGTGCTTCGTAACAAATTCCGGAAATTTTTCGTCTGAAAAATGCCGCCCCAGGAGAAAGTGATTCAATCCCAATCGGGGGATGCCGATAACAATTCGGAGTTAGCGGCAAAACCCTCCCCTTTGGCTTACACGAATCAGGCCTTCGTTTGCGATACGCAAAATAATAATGAAAATTCGAAGAAAATCGAAGAGACTACGAAGAAAAACGACGATGAGAAACCGTTCGAGTTCGATGATTTGCTGCCTTATATTGGAGAATTTGGAATTTATCAGAAAATTTTGTTTTTGATGATGATACCTTTCGCGTTCAGTGTTGCGTTCGTTTATTTCACACAAATTTTTATTACCGTTATACCCGATGGACACTGGTGTTGGGTGCCCGAGCTGGCCAATCTAACTGTAGAACAAAGGTAAGATGATGATATTATTGATACCATCCATTATTCACTTAAAAAAATTCAGATTTTTTTTCGAATTATTCATTGAAGAAACAGAACAAAGAAATATTTCTCTTCCCTTTAAATTATTTTACACTTTGTAGGATACACTGTTTCTACCAAATTTTTGTTTCTATACTAAATTTTATGAATCACGTAAGAACCTTATTACTGACGATTAATTCTAGAACAAAAGTGTCAAATTCCCCAAGTTGGACTGCCATGTAAATACCATTCAGTGCAATACACCAATACTTGATCATACCCGTAAAATATTTACATATTGTTATGAATTAATGGAAGCTTTAGGCTCTATTTATGTTCGCTTAAAACTGAACCCTAAACCAAAAGGGAGATTTTTCTCAGGGGGGGGCCAAAATTTTTCTCAGGGGGGGCAAAATAAAAATAATTGAAATATTGAGGGTGTTGTGCTGAAAAACTATAAGGCCATCAAAATCTCAGGGGGGGCCATGGGGGCCAGGGGGGTCCATGAGAAAGGTATCTGCGTGTACGGTGTATCCTTATGCAATTGAAGGATTGTCACAGTGTGACCGAAATAAATTTTAAAAATTTCGCGTTTAAGACCTTATTCATTAAATCTGCTAAAAAAAGCTAAATAAAGATTATTATTATTAATCTCATTTTGGACAACCTGTAGATAGTGGGCCAAATTGGAATCTTTGGAATGAAAAACCCTTTTTAAACAGTATTTTAAGTGGCGAGCGACAACGATTAAAAAAATTTATTTATGTTCGACTGCTTCATAAACACTTGATTCATGAATTAGTTGAGCGTCCATAATTGACTACTTCATTGGACACCACTTTATTTTATTGGACTCTTCTCTCGATTTTGCAATTTTCTTCGTTTCACACCACTTGTTATAGGCCGTATACAAATTTTCATAATCACTTTTAGTGGGTAGTGATTCTTTGGCACTTGCGGCTAAATTGTTTACGCTTTCCCCTCCTCTATCAATTTTTGGGATTATTATGACGTTTGTCACAGAATCAACGAAGTAAAAAACTTTGTTCAGTGAGGTTGCTAAGGTCGCTGATGGTTACTAAGGTAAGGAAAGCAAAAGCACACTAAATGTTTTCTTGAAATAAACCGACGAATACAGTAGAACTCCAATTATCCGAATTAATGGGGACCGGGACCCATTCGGATAATCAAATATTCGGATAATCGGAGTTTTTTTAAAAAATTGCCATTGGAGAGAAAAAAAGCTGCGTTTTGATATTGCACTATTTTTTTATTGAATTAAATGAAAGAAACATGATATTTTCACATGTTTTAAACATGTTTTATTTATATGTACATATAAATAAAATGTACTTATTTATGTACAAGTTTAGGAATAAAAATCATTGTTTTTCAAACATCTCCGTCAATGTAAGCAAACACTGGCTTCGCGGGGGGAAGAATAATAGCGCACTTAGATTTTTTTTGGACAAATTTTTTCTGAAAGTGATTCGGATAATCGGCGATTCGGATAGTCGGAGTTCGGATAATTGGAGTTCTACTGTATATTGATTGCCCTTTCCGAAAATAAAATTTCTGCATTGCAGTCAAACATAAAGCTTTGTATGCGACTCGTACATAATTAGGCTTGTGGACTTGCCCAAATTATTGGCATAAACTTTGGATTCGTCCATAAAGACCTAATTTATGTACTTGATACATAAATAGCTATTATAGATTCGGATTTTTGAGAGTGTCCTGTGTAAAGGCTACTGAGTCTGTTTTTGATATTGAATTTTCAATGAATTACGAACCACTTGGTGTATTAATTTAGCTCATAACATCCGCCATCCGCATATCTGATACAGAATGTTCATAATAAATATGGAAATATATCCATAACGACGAAAGGAGTACTCACTAGTGGCTCGTCAAAGGGGGAAAGGGCAGCTATGCCCCTTAAATCCTTAATGTTCCAGTACTCTTCCCACTCAAAATATTTTTTAATGCATGCGCGATTTTTCATATAATTTTTATATAAGCAAATGGCAGACAAATTTCCGATTTTAAAGAAAGTATTTAGGTCAATGGAAGCTATGTTCCTCTCAGGTGTATTTTCCTATTTAATGAGAGCACTCTGTAGATATCCGGATGATATTGTGTGAAATGAGGAAAGATTCAGAAGTGTTCACACAGGGCCCTTCCAAAAATGTGATTTTTTCATTTATTGCTATTATGTTGAGGACGCCTCGTATAACAATGAAATGAAAGGGCAAACCACTGGCGGATCCAGTCAGCTTTTCAGGGAGGGGGGCATGAATTTTTCAGGGGGGCCGTGAATAGACATTTTTTACCAACGTTAAAGAACTACTAATAAAGGAATTTTTGTCAATTTCGAGGTCCAAGGGGGGGCCATGTTCCCCCCCTGAGTATGCCAGTTGAACAAACTTCATCTGATATGTTTTAACACCGATATTTAATAATAACAAATGAATTTTCACTTAGGACAAATGTCGAACCAATTAATTTAAAATATGTGGCACAATAAACAATAGCCACCTCTACAAGATAATTGTAACCAAAATGGAAAACGAAACGGATGCTGCCATCAATCGAAATGGATATAATCCTGGCGGTCACCCAGTATCAAAATATCAATGCAAATCAAAAATCATTAATATGGGTCGAGATGGGGATATAGTAGGACAATTTGAAAGACGAGATGGAATAGTATATTATTTCATAAGGAGGAGAAGTGTCACTTTTCATGGCGAGCTTGAGTTTGTAATTGAAAGCGAGCCATGGAAAGTCACTTCTCCTTCGAATGAAATATGTTATTTTATTTCCAAACATCTTGAAACTCCTGGAAATCTGAATATCCTCTTTTGGATTGACATTTACGATCGTTACAATTGAGTGAAAAATGTAACATTTGTATAGTTACGGTTGTCTTGCAAAATTAGTCCCTTGCATAACAACACTTTTCCTGCCGCCGGAGGGAAAATTAAGCCATAGCAACTATTTCTCCGCCTAGGCGGAGAAATAGAACTTCTCTGTGATCCTGTCAGTCTAGAAATCACGTTGTTATCGAACGTTTGGAAATAAAAATATATTTTTACGAAAACTCTATAACAAAACAAGTAAATTCGTTATCTTCAAACTTGCGAGAATCATCTATTTATGGAAGCTCAAATATAGTCTCGAGATATATTTACGTAAACAATCAATTTGAATTGTGGAAAATTCAAATTGGTAGGTATACTCCATTCACTTTTATAAAGTATCGCGGTTGGCCATGATTTAGGTTTATCAAGTTTTTTCCCCTAGAACAGACGCAGGTTGGCACTTGTGAAAATTAAGCGACATTGCCAGGTCTACTTTCTATTTACTCTTTTTCAACTTTGTAAATGGAGTTAGTTCTTCGAAGAAGGTTTCGTAGAACTACTACATTTTCATGCTGGAGTATTTCAGGTTGTGCAAAAATGTATTTAAATGTCTTCTGAATTAACATAATATTTTCTCAAATTCATAAATTTCCCCAAGTAAATGAACATTTTGATAAATACGTAATTACCACGATTTTTTAGCAGAAACGACAACGTTGTGGGCGTATCTGACAGTGCAATGACCATAACCAAACATTTTCAAAATATACGCGGTGAAATGTGTCAAAATTTCATGGCAAACCGCGATACTTTATGAAAGTGAATGGAGTATACCTATATCCAAGCATATTATCGAAGTGTACCTGAGATAAATCGCATGATATGTATAATTTACATCAAATGCAATTGGTTATTTTCAAGATTTGAAAAAAGGAACAAATTTTTGTCCTAATTTTTATACAATCGAGATTTTCGTTTTGTCATGCACTTTCTATGTTAGCTTTGACCTGCACTTCTCATATGTTATCAAGGACCTTACTTTCTCTTCTCATTAAGTCACCCCTAGATAATAAATATTTTTCCGTCCGAAATTCTTGAAAAAATAGAGAATTTCTCCTTGAAGTTTCATGTAATTTGATTAGAATTAATAAACATGGTTGTTAAATCGATTATGTTGATGGGCTTAACGGATTACCCTACTCTAGGAAAACTGTGAGAAATTATCTAGATAAATCAATGAATAATAGAAGTGTATATAGTTATTTGAATAGGTATCTACATAATACATTCATCATGAACATTACTATTTCGCCGCAAAAATTCCTATTATATGTCTTTCTCATCATTATCAGAGAGTAGGTACTTCAATATTCATTCGTGATGATATTTTTGGAAGATGAAATGTAAATATTCGTCGGATGAACTAAATATTATTCACATAATCCCCGGTATTATTCACATAGAATACAACAAAAATATTAAAAATTGAAAACCTCGAATAATATCGAAGCTTAACTGAAACAAAGTTAAATATCGAAATATCCGAATTGAAAAAGCTATATACCTATAATTATAATCTTATAGTTTGCATAATGCAAAAAGAAGTTGAATGCGGTAACCTTCTAACAAAACTATCAGTTCTTCTGTCTCACTGCGATCTTATTGTGTTTGAAGATAGCAAGGACTTCTTAGATGTCACCCACTTTGTTTGATTTCATAAAAAATTTTACCTAATTGTTACACCCAGAGAATTATTTTTATTTTCAAACGTACGATAACAACGTCATTTCTAGACTGACAGGATCACAGAGAATATCTATTTCTCCGCCTAGGCGGAGAAATAGTTGCTATGGCTTACTTTTCCCGCCGGCAGCAGGAAAAGTGTTGTTATGCAAGGGGCTAATTTTGCAAGACAACCGTAACTATACAAATGTTACATTTTTCACTCAATTATAACGATCGTAAATGTCAATATTATTCAGATTTCCAGGAATTTCAAGATGTTTGAAATAGTACATTTCATTGCTAGTCCAGAAAGTAAGCTTTTTCCATGCGCGCGCGATGTGTTTCCGTGTGAGGCGGAGCCGAACACGGGAACTCGTGCAAGCACGGAAAAAGCCTTTCTGGACGTGTAATGAACGATATTTTTCATTACACCTCCCTGAAAACAATAACACGGGAAAAATTTTCAGCAGAAAGCATTTCGATATTGTGAAACAATAATTATTCAAAACACTGACATCGACTGTCACGCAATCGTTGCTCTGTGTCTCAGCATAGGAATCATAGGATGCATCTATGCCTCAGCGCACCGTAAAACATTTTGCGGTGCGGCCGCACGGAAAAGAGTCATTTTCGATGTTCTAAATCTACATGTTATGATAGGGTTTTCAGTGCGGTGTAATGAAAATAAAATAACATATTTCATTCGAAGGAGAAGTGACTTTTCATGGCTCGCTTTCAATTACCCGCCTCACTACGTTCGGCGGGCAAACTCAAGCTCGCCATGAAAGGTGACACTTCTCCTCCTTATAAAATAATATACTATTTAACGATTCGTTTGAACCATATTGATAGTTTCCTTTTAAATATTGGTTACGAATGAGTAGTTGAGGGAAAATCAAATTTTGTTCACATCTTGTTTTATCGATACAATGAAGAATTTTCAGTGATAAGTGTTCTTTACAATTCACGATGAAAATGCGATCCATTGTGAAAAGATATGATTGCAATACCCAAATGAGTAACGTTCAGTTCTTTAACAAATGATAAATTTTCAGATTAGAACGAGGTATTTTGGTTTGACTCATCAGCTATTATTTCAAAGTAAAGAAATACATTTACTTTTTGCTTATCTCCTATTTCACTTCAACCCAATACTTATGTTAGGTTTGGATAAGAATTATATGAAGCGCTATGGTTAGGCCAGAGACATCAAGATCTTCTGAATAAGCTTACTTCTCGTGGTTATGTTGCGTTTGTGTTAGGAAAGGACAGTAGAATATTGAGTTTGATTTTTGATATCTTTTTGGAATGGTCATTTCAAGCTCAACTGAAATATATGAAAATATATAGAGTGGTCCATTTGGAATGAAATATTTTTCTATATCTAAATATCAATTGCTAGGATAGGTTTAAGGGGGAAAGTGTTTCAAAAATTTTTTCACGGTAACGAAGAATTTTCGACAGGAAAAGTTATAGCAACTTTTCGTAAATGCACATTTGAAAAAATACCCTATAATACTGAAACAATAGTAGGTATAGAGATATGAGGTTTTCAATTTGTATCCAAATTGGTCCACCCTCTACATAAAAAAATGAAGCGAAAACGGATACTTAAATCATGAACATCTGTTCTATTATTATAGCTGGATAATTCTATTTCTCATAATGACCAAAACAACTTTTATTCTACCTATCCAGTGACCTGAAAAATCACTGTGGAAGCATAAAAACTGTCTCCAAATTCGGTATAACTCCCACAGCCAGCCATTTATTTTTAGATCCATAGCCGACATGCTCTAATTACAGAGCTGGTAATTGGAATGAACAACATCCTTTTGATCGTTTGAATCAATAAGCTTAATCATCAATAAATAATTCATGATATACAATTGTTTCTCACCGGAGTCAGCCAAGCGATAACAGTTTGAGATGGTAGAGGTCGTTTACGTACGATTTTCTTTATTTCTCTGGCTGTAACTACCAGGGAGGTACTTTGTCGAATATTGATAACTGAAGGTGATACATAAATGCAGAAGGATGTTTCATATCCAGAACTATTCTACGATGTTTCTCTGATTTGGTTTCATCTTCTGGTTATTGGTTTTAGCACCCCAAACCAGAATTCTCACAGTTGCACATGCTTCCCGTTAGAATATTCTTCTACTGACTGACCCTCATACGTCAGGTGAAGCATAAGAAAAAGAAATGTGACATAGTGTTCAGTACAATGCTAAGCAAAAGAGAGGATTGGAAACGGGAATACACCGACTACAATCTCAAGGAAAATACAATAAAATGGTACATACATGATAACATAAAATGTGGCAGATTTGATGAAAGTCCAAAGCTCTGTTACAAGGTTACAGGACAATCGTTGTTTTCGTCGAAGATGTGGGTGCTACACCCCATTTTTCTTCCTTGCCAATCGATTTCTCTGATGTGATGTTGCTTACCCATTCTGGCCTATTATCATCCTAAGGAACCCAGCAAATCACGCCACAGCATTCCAAGCTGATGAAGTACCAGCGATACATCAGAGCAGAGAGGAAATTGGGAAAATTATTGTACTTGTGGTTGGGTAATGGGGTTACATTCTACTGCATCCTCAAGGTTTATTGTGGCTCCCATCAGTGATGTTTTTGAAACTGCGCTATCTACAGCTCGCCATTCAGTCCAGAGCTCCAATGAACTTAAGTATCTCTGCGATTCCTAAGTGACCAGGAACCGGGAATAAAGAGACCAGGAACTCAGACTCAAGAGACCATTGGAACAATAAGGCCTATTATCAGTCAGAGAGCAGGAAAAGTACTCAATGCACATAGTTTAACTAATTGGAGCTCATTCACCATGGCATGGATTTCCGAGCAAGAGCGTTTTCAAACAAAAATTATTGAAGGCTTTCTCTTGTCCAGATATCTCATGTGGTATAAAAAATCTGTAGATCAGCTGACCTTCAAAAAATGGTCTGCTCAAAATTGACGTGATATGACCATTGGTCGTCGCAAACATGGATATCCTACCTTTTACAAATTTTCCAGTTTCACTCTGCCCTAGGGTTATATCTTGCTAGTCTTGAGCAGACCATTTTTCGTGCTACACCTTTTTTATACCACATGCAAACTGAAAAATTCGTAGAAGACTGGCTTGTCAAGATCACAACATACCTGCTATGGACAGACTCTTGCAGTTCAACAAAGATATGAGCACCACAGACCTTGCAGAGACAAATGCAGGTTTTGTCAGACTAAAGAGGAAACCTTACCTTTAATGTCAGTGCATAGGATTGACGAGGCTGATACTCTTACAAGAAAGCCTAGAATATTCAGATGAAAATAGGTCAATAAAAAACAGTTGTAAGAACAGCTAGAGCTTATCAAGTAGACTTCGCTGATGCGGGCTAGAAGTTATCGGAGACCACAATAGAGCCGTGAGGGAGAGAAGGCCAGGACCATGGCTTTCTATCTGCTGAACACCTATCAAAACCCTCTTTCGGGCTTGAGTCTCGCGGGTATTACTTATGCGGCATATAATGATCATATACCAGTTATTGCAAAGATAACACAACAGATAACAGGTGTCGAAATACGTCCCTGTTCCTTTCATCTACGGTACCTTTAATCAACGACGAAACCCATTGGTCCGTTATTAATGAAAATCAGTGCGAATAGCTGAGAAATTCAATAACCCCGATAGTTTTTAATCCCTAATATGCATTTATAGCATGCATGAATGGTCTCTTTGATTCTTAGCCATGTAGAAAAACTACATATTCAACACATCCAAAAAAATTGGGCAATGTACCGTCGAATCGAATTTTGTCCGAAGGTTGAGTTTTTCAAGAGTAAGTATGAGTAGGTATGCTTTTGTTGAAATTTCGCAATTGGTATAATCTGTAGAGAATGAATTTCTCGATATTCTTTTGTAATAGTTTTTGATAAGAATGGTGATTTCGCGATGAAAAAGTCTATCCGTAAATCGTTTTCGATGAAAACATTGGAGTTCAATGCTGTGACATGTAATAGATCATATTTGGAAAAAAATCACGTCCAAGAGATTTGATCATGAGGTATATTTATTTACATTGAAATAAATTCCAATTTCTTATGCAATTTTTGATTTCGAAACACCATAGGCAAAGTGCATTGGACTACGTAAATCAAATAGACAAATAGTTATCCATATGGATGGATCAAAATCTGGCGAGGGAGCAGTCATACGAGTATTTGGCCAATAGGGCAAGGACCGTTATTCGTTTTAAAGGCGGAAATAATGGCTAGATAGCCATTATATATAGATATGCGTGCGTCCAAGAATGTTTGAAAACAACTCAAAGTGGCGCGCATAAATGTAGCAACAGATAGACAATCAGCACTAAGAGCTCTGAAATCTTACTACCAATGCTCATTGCTCATCTGGCAATGCCACACTACCATAAAGCAACTGGTCTAAGGCAACAGTGACTTTTTATGGGCACTGTGGCATGGTAATGAGGCTGATGCACATGAGAAAAGTGAATCAAAGGTTAAACCCATTCGACCTGAAACCTTCTTTGGCTTTGGAAGGGACCACTATAGGGCAGCGTCACAGCAATGGAAGATACAAAACATTATACTCATCTGGAGAAGATCTCCAAGATAAAGACAAGCGAAAAGATTTGTAGAGTTCTCGCCATGTTCTCAAGGAAGCTGGTCCAGCTAACGGTGTATTGTAGGATTGCTGACAGGGTACTATCGGTGCAAGTATCTTTTTTAATCGAAAGAAGAAACCGCCGAACTCATGGTGTGAAAGAGCCCGAATCTCTTGCCTGCCTCAGGAACTTACTCCTATAGGCAAACCTACTCTTGATCCTCGGGATGTGAATTGCGAAAGCTCTTAGGCCTTTGGGAGCAAGGGCGGTCCTAGGCTGATTTCCTGGGGGGGGGTAATAATTGAATGAACAATTGAAAAGAATAGAAATTTTTTTTTTCTTAGTTTTTTCATAAATAAAATCGAATGGGTTGTAGTGCTCTGGAGGGGGGTAATAACCCCCTTTACCCGCCCCCCCCGTAGGACCGCCCTTGTTTGGGAGATCATTCAATTTGTAAGGATGGTAGAAGATCTCGTCAGGAATTAATTCAGTAGGGTATAAGAACAAAATATTCATCTGGTAGCAGATTGAAAGGTTTTTCTATGCCAATCGTCCTCGTCATAAAATAATATATGGATAAACCAAAATCTTGCCCCAAATGTTATCATTCATCAAAAGACCAAGTTAAGAAGAAATTGGGGATATCAGATAATAGACTGTTTTGAATCTTTTGTAACACTTAACAGCATCAATATTCTCTTAGCTTCTCAAGTTTCGATGTTTTGTTGGTGTTCTGATATCTTGTTGAGTGACTTTGTTTCGAATTATTGTCATAACATTCGAAGATAATCAATTGTTGGTTCAATATGAAGAATATTCAAACTACCTGCCATGATCTTTGAAATGTAATGGCTTTCCATTCCGAATTCTTGTAGAGATGAAGTTAATGGCTGTAAACAACAACATTCATGCGTGAAAATGGAACTGATGAACCAACAATTTTGTCTCAAGGAATTCAGGGTTCCTGATTGAGTGAACTTGAATGTTGCGATTCTCTTCGGATGATTACTCAATTATGAATTTCTTAATTATGAATATTTACTCTTCTGCTACAAAATTCCTGTTTTATCCAATATGATAATTTCATTCTCATTCAGATAAATTATTCATTCAATTGAAATATATACAGGGTACGTCAGTAAGGCGTAGGGGTAAGATAACGCCTAAACTGTACCGTGTGGAAAAATCTTATATGGCATGGTTATAAGGTTGACAAAAATCCACAAACAAGAAATAATTTTACCTGAACAGGGTGCGTCAGAAAAAAGTTAAAGAAAAATATGCAGTTGTTTCAAATGAAATTTGTTTTTCGAATGTCCGCCTTCTTTACAAAGTACCTTATCTTTTTTTTAAATAATGTGAAATATCTCAAAAAAGAGCGGTTCAAGTATGAGACTTACTTCGTAAAAAAGGTAGACATTTGAAAAACAAATTTCATGAAAGAGAAAAATACAGTGTTCCATTTGAAAAAATCGAGTTATCGCATATTTAATTTGAGTGAATTGGTAAATTTATATTAGACACTCTGTATAAAAAAAAACTTCAGATGTTTACCGAATGATGAAGCTGATACCTTAAGCTAACTTCTGTGAAAATTTCGTTTATCTAGATTGAACACAGCGGTTGCTATAAGAATTTTGATGAACCCCCTAAAACACTAAAAATTTCCGTAAAATACGAATTATGTGGCAACGCCGTGATGAAATTTAAAAAATGAGATATAAGTGTAGAGCTCTTGTTGTCCTCGAAAGAATTATGCCATCAAATACAGGGTGTTTCATTTGGAAAAATTACATATTTTCCATAACTTTTTTTTGACGCACCCTGAATATGTAAAATTATTTTTAGTTTGTTGATTTTTGTCAACCTTACAACCATATTATATAAGTTTTTTTCGCTACTTTAGCCGTACGCCTTGCTGACGCACCCTGTATAATTGTTAAATAATCTACATACATATATGGGCAAACATCAAAACAAGACAATCCGAGACAATGTATGAATTTGGTCTTTTCTCAGAAACTATAAAAATTCAAGGATGTTCAAACAATTCAGCTTTTGATGAAATATATTTTCATCATTCTGGTGAAGACATTTTATGATCATTGGAAGAAAAGTTTATTAGTAGTTGATCTTGATAAATATAAACTGCGAAAGGATATTATACGGCAGAAAAATATTGATTATAGAGTGGACGATTCTATGTAATTTGTAGGCAAGCCTTGTTATTTAACAGGAACAAATAATTCATTGTACCACGTAAGTTCCAATGTATCGATTGTCGAACTTGCATCCATATAGTCATAAAATTTTTAAATTGAGTTATATTATGAGTTTTTGTATTTGGGAAAATCGAAATTCCAAATTTTACCCCGAAGAAAAAAAAATTGTTTTTAAAGTTTGATTTTCATTTTAATTTAACAATGAATCGACCGATTTTCGAAAGAAGAAACTTCTGCACTATTTTTAAATTCGCATTTTCCATAGTCCACAGTTAACATAACATACCAGCGGATTCAGGGAGTTTTTCATGGGGGGGGGGCAAGAAAATTTTCAACCGATAGTACCAACAGAATGTAAAATCTTACTTATAAACTAGACGAAAAAAACTGATGTTGGTGTCTCATCGTATTGCTTTTAGAGAGAGTTTTTTGCAAATGTGTATTTTTGAAAAGTGGCTGTAAAATTTCTATCGACAATATGAATAGCCTCGACTAATTCATAGATTCAGTTTATCAATACATTATTACAGCAATTCTGAATACTCGCGGCTATAATAAATGGGAAATATATAATATTCACATCATTTATGAAATCGATGAATCATACAGGTACTTTGTGTACGTTCTAGGTAAGACATTGAACTTCACACAACAATTTCAATGATGAAATGATGGCAAGCCAATCTCCAACAAGGAAATCCGTAATTTGATTTTTTTTCGGTTCTGTTAGGCCTATTTATTTCGTAATGTGGCATTATCAGTAATCACCTACCAGTTTATTATCGTATCTCTGCAGAACATTCAACAATATAATGTTACGCCACCGAATGAATTACGAGCATTCTATTATTATAAAGCTTATCCTTCGTTGAGAAAAAATAAGGTTATGAAATAAAATATGAATATTACACACAAACACAATATAGATACCTACATTCTATTTAATTTTGAATGTAACGAAACAATAAAGAGATAACAATGTTTCCTACTAATTATTATAATTGTTTCATATTCATGTCGATTAAAGATTCACATTACTTATTGAAGGAAAGAAGAAAATTATATTCTGTCATTGACAAAAAAATAATGGAGCAAAATGAAATAAATGAAAAATAAATTTGGAAATGAGGGATTCCGACCATAACTTTAGGAATTCATGTGAGAAATCAAATGATTAGACTTTGATATGATTGCAATGCTACTTTTGAGCAAAAAAATATGTCTTTTCCAGCAAATTGACAATGGCTTAGAAATTTTTTTATTCGGAAGCTAGACTAATAAAATTTGGATGAAAGATGATGAATAGATTGAAAATTGTGTGAAACTACTCGCTAAAAAAATTAGCCACTGAAAGCATTGACGTGAAGTCAGGAGTTTGTGAGCGCTCATCCGCCTTGTCAGTAGATTCGCATTTTCCGTTTCGAGCAGTTAGAAAAAATGGCAGCTGTGAAAAGAGCTTGAAAAATCTATATGATTCCTATTATGATTTTTTGTTATATGGCATAATGGGATTTTTTTTCCGAAAATTTTCAAAATTTATTATGACTCTAATTAAGCGATCTGGACCAAAGTTAGCATGTAGCTCATTCGAATGCGAAATTTTATACTGACTGATCCGTAGCTTTGAAATGATCCAGAAAACAAACTTTCGAACGAATTTAACCGAACCTTCCCTGAAAACTTCAAGTTTCGTGCGTGTATGGCCGAAAGGACAGAATTGAATCTGACCATCGATTCGGCATGAATGAGGCCATTTCCGGCTCAAAATTCCAAAAATACAGACATCGCATGGAAAGGATTAGATAGCCTCGATTTAGCTCGAAAAAGAGAAAATGATTTCAACAATCTCTATGTTTGAATCATTAAATAATCATTCGAAATTTATGCAGTAGTATCATGTATATTCAGATCAATGTCAAGAATAAATATTCATCTATTACGGAGATTTTAAGATGTAGATCTTGAACTTGGGAAAATGTCAATACAATAGGAATTTCGTTGAAACCTCGATTTTGATAATAATAAATTCTAATACCTTCTCTTAAGTTATTTTGATTTGAATTAATTTCAAATTAATTTTATTTCGAAACAAATCAACTGAATCCTTAGGAAAGCATATATACTGAGTGTTAATATCTTGAGCGGGAAAATAAAAAAATCTATATAAGCAACTATTCATAGGAAAACTTCGAAGTGCTTCGTTCACAGGCTTACTAGGCTTACTGGAATATATTATTTTGCTGTGTATCACAAATTGCATTTCAAATACATTTTTCATAAGAAAATAAAGTTGTACTGTTCATTTCATCATTTCAAAATAGGTATAGTCACTCTACACTTAGTTTTACTCATTGAATTGTTTGAAATGTGCTGATTTAATGAACTTTCAATTAAATTCACTTGCCATTGCATTAATTGATTCTTGAATGATCAATGATTATTTCTTCGATATAAGTCAGATAAATAATGTGCAGTTTTATCGATTAATACTTATTCGATGACTGTCAATAATTAAATTCTCAGTACCTATAACATCAACATAAGAAATTTATCTGACATGGATAGTGTGTAGCACGATAATTATAATCGAGATGAAGTATACAGGGAAGGGTTCGTTTTCATGTAATAAAGTATGAAGCCGTTTGAGAACTGGGGCGATTTTGAACTGGAAACTTCGGATTTAATAATGAGTGTCCATCAATGAGTCCATTTCACGTTTATGCCAAGAACATGGAAAAATTTCAAAGCTAGAATCAGATGGGATTTTGCGAAATCGACCAGATAGATACTATGTTAACGGATAATAGGTCACGTAACTTACGTAGCACCCTGTATAATGAAAGGGTTTATTATTTGGAGAATTTTCAAGGAGAGCGAGCTATGGGAGGTAGTTTCAAGCTTTTGTGTGCCTGAAGCTTTCAATAAATTACCAACAGGATGTTCTTCATGATGACATAGTATCAATCCATATATTGAACCAGTTGTGGTATTCAAGGTTAGAGATTGTCCTGGTAGTATGATTTGAAGAATCATATTGCCAAATTTAAGGATCTGCTTCAATTGAGGACTTGCAAAGAAGTGAATACAGGAAATAATACTAATATCTACTGATAATCTTAGATAAAAAATAATTTTCTCGTATTATTATCGTAGAACGTAGATGCCTAGATAGTTTTTCCATTTTTGGTCCATAGTTGATACAAGCCCATTTCTAAGGCAAATTCGGAAGAGGAATATTGAGAGAAGATTGGTTATGTTAGCTTTCGTGACTTCTCTATGAATTTATCTTCGAATCATGCGAGTTTTTCAGATTCCAAATCCTCTAGGTGAATTTAAAATCTTATTATAAGCCTTCAAAGTCATTAATAGCTTGATAACTGGAACTTCTAGCATTTAATTTTTATTTTCATGGAAATTTAGGTTCAGTAACAGTGAACTAAAGTTTGTTTGTCAATGCTGAGAAACCTCGAAATACAGAGGCTTTGAAAGTGAATTTTATCCTGCGAACGAAGCTCAGGTGCACCTTTCAATATTGTGTTCTACTTTGAAATGAGAAATATTTTGATTCTATCTTGAATTTTATATATTTCATTCAATTGGAAAATCATTATCTTGTTGAGAACTGAAGAAAAATCCTCCTCAACCTTTGAATCTCCTCCAACATTCCAGCAGATACATTCTAAGATGAGTAAGGCAAAAAGAATACAATGATGCACTTATTCAGGTGCACAAACCATTATGTCCATAAATACGAAGGAGTTCAAGGAAATTGATAGAGTAGGAATACGAACGCACAATATCTACCTGCACCACTTCAATCTTCACCGTATAGAACCATTATTTACTTGGTCTCTCCAAAAAATAATCACGGATATCGAAATAACGCACGCAAGCATGTACCGGAATTCGGGGAAGGTTGAATAAAAAAGTGAGCGCTAATTCATCTATTCTGCATAGAACTAGGCGGTTGACCGTGAACACACCAAAGTCAAGTTGAGTTTGCCATCGTGTTAACGTTGGGCAATCTGTCTTTGGCATATATTGTGAACGGTCATGTGAAGCATAAATTGATCCTAAGTGGAACAGAAAATGAAGATGTGACAATATGTGCGACATTTTCGATGAGATTGTTGATTTTTCAGCATCAGGGTTCGAAGCAAGGCAAATTTGGGTAGTTATAGTTAAAAGGGGTTACAGTCCACTGCGACCTTAGGTCTATTGTGCCCCCTAGCAGAGCTGTTATCATCGCGCCTCCTACAGCTCGCCCTCCAGTTCCAGAGATTTGATGAAATCCAGTATCTGGAACGGCTTCAAGGAGGATAACTCTACACTCCTACAAGTTTCTTATCCAAAACACTCTTTCCTCTGGTTTGCAACGGCAAAGCATTCCGTAACCAGGTGGGAGTTTCTTCCTGCGCATAGAATCAGTGTCCGATAAACCCATTCTCAACAGATGCTTCTTTAGGCGAGAATGTCCTGTGAGAAAGCCAGTGAGTAGGAGTACTTGGTTCTTACTGTGATCCAGATATTTTTTGGATTTAGTAGTTTCAAAGTTCTGGAGGAACTTTTTGGAGTGATCGATCCCTAGGAGATTCCGCCAGAGTTTTTCTCTTTTCTTTTTCTCCTTCACCATAAACTCCTTGTTATAGGTGCATTCCTCTTATATCACAGTAGGTTTCTGAGCCAGTGAGTGGCGCTGGTGCCCTCATTCTGGCAAGTGTATTGGCCTCTTCGTTTCCTACGATTCCCGAATGACCGGAAACCCAGATTAAAAAGACCTTATTCTTCTGGTTCTGGCCTACCCCATTGAGTTTGTTCCGGCTCTCCTAAATCAGCTTTGTGTCTTGAGTCAATGACGTAGGAGCTCAGTTCTTTAACGGCAGCTTGACCATCTGTATGAATACCTAGCTATATCGCACTTCTGATTTCCGTATGACGGACGCTTGTACAGGAGCCTAAGGATAGTGGACACTTTGAGTAACTGAGATTTCCAAATGAAAGATCCCATTTGATGAATCGCTTATGGGCTTATGTGGACTTGCTCCATTTTGATGAAAATCCATTTTATCTGACAACGTGGACGATATGAAGAAATTTGATAGCAGCTTTCAAAGAAATCGTCCATGATCGTGTGTCTGTTATTTTTTTTTCGAAAATAGACTGAACATACCATGAAAAAATAATGATTCTATGTTTCACCGTCCAGGAGATATCATCTTCACGGCCCGGCGGACAGAATCTAAAACAACTTAAAGATCAACTTCGCTGTTCTTCTAGGATCGGTTTCATTTTTAATAATCAGGGTGTTCCTAAATTAGAGGTACAAACGATGTGAGGAGATTCCTTGCATAATATTTAGAAACATGCATGGGACCGCAAACGTTTCGTTTTTGAGATACAGGATGTATTATGGAGAAGTTGAATGAAAATTATGAAAACAGGTGAATTGGACAGGATGGACTGGTGGACATCATTCCTGGCCCCACATATTCCCATACTTAAATAGTTCAGATTACTGGTTCAGGTACAATCCAGGATTTTTATGACAATTTTGATTTTTCTGAGGATCAACAGAAACGACAAAACTACAAAAAACCATAAAGCTCAGTATATTAGCAATGGTTTTTTTTAAGATTTTTCAAACTAACAGTGGCTCACCAAGAACTGGAGGAAAACAGGGGACAGTGTTCCAGAAGAAATACCACCTTGTAGACTTCCTCACTAAAAATGGAAAGAGTGAAATAGTTACCAGAATTATGTACACCTTTCAAATTTCAAATCAATCGAACGATTAGAAGTGTGTCATATTGAACTCATGCAGATGAAACTAAATGAAAGCTTGCAATGTCTTCTTCATGAGCAAACTAAAACATCTATTAAGAAAGGTGCTGAATGGTAAAGAAGCAACAATTTGAAAGTATATCCTGGAAATTTGGTAATTACCACCTGACGACTATATAACGAGAGTATCTCTTCATTAGGTGTGGAAAATTTGACATGACGCAACATGCAAATGTAAACATAATAAATGTGAGAAGCTTTATACTGCACTGTGCGTAATCACACAAATAAAAGTTTTGCTAAACGAAAAAGGAGCTCTATTTGACTATTTCCTATCGTGCTCAGTTATTCTCTACCATGTACCTAATCTTATGGAACTCCTTCTCATGAAATGGGTGATTTTTAAAAGGAAAAATGCATGAAGTCTTTATTTGAATCGATAGTACGGTCCATATAATTTGATGTTCGAAGATTTTTCAATGCGAATCTTGGCCACGGATGCTCCTCAAATGGTGCATTCGCTTAGTCCTATTTTGGCATACTTTTTTCAACATTTCGACCGATATCTCACAAATGAATGCTTCAATGTGAGTCTAGACATGAGCCTAACAAAGCCCCACAAAAAGTTGTTGAATCATTAAATCGCACGATCTAGGCGGCCAATTGACCAGTCCCAAACGTGAAATAAACTGTTGACCGAAGTTTCCTCGCAATTGGTTCATTGTTGCGTGTGCTGTGCGGCATGTGGCACCGTCTTGTTGAAACCCCATGTCAAGCAAGTCGTACTCCTCCATTTAGGGCAAATAATTTTTCACGTTGTTGAGTAACAGAGGCCCAATTGCTGCGATCGGCCACGAATCGATGATTGATGGTCATCACTGACACTGGCCGATACAGCAGCGATATTTTCTTCAGTTCACACTGTACGTTAGCATGATGATAATTCAATGTCCACCAATGTGAATTTGGTGCTAAATTTAGTCACAATAGCCGCTTCGGTGGGTCGATTAAACTTATCGTAAAATGGAAGAAGCTCGCGATGAACTTTTTAACAGACCACCATATTGATAATAAAATTCAATGATTTGCAAGCGTTTGTTGATAATGATGTTTGACAGTGGCACAAAACACGAAACGTGCGTGAGCTCTCAAAATCAGTGTTGCCAAAAAGAAAATAGCTGAAAAATCGCCCGTTATCTTGGAGTTTCCTCAGGACCTTACCTTGAATATGATGTACGATGTACCTACTTCACAACTTTTACTTTTCTATTAGGTTCACGAAGCTCTCCTAATCCATTGAAAGTTTTGTTGTATTGGAACACACCTAACTACTTCTTTTCTAATTTCAGAAAAATCTTGGCCATTCCATTCAACGGACAAGAATTCGATAAATGCCGCATGTACGACGTAAATTTCGAAGATTTGATGAAAATCGACATATCGAAACCAGATCCTTCTTGGCCAATCAAGGCCTGCAAAAATGGATGGGAGTATGACTTCACCGATCAACCATACACATCTATTGCTACAGAAGTAAGTGTTCACCATAAAATTGCTATTTCGTCCATATTTGAGAAAGGGACTATTGAAATTTTACGATTAAGGCCGGTATTATAAAGGCCAACCGAGGATTTAACCGTTGCGTCAACAACCAAATTCCTCACTATCTGGTAGTTGGCGCACGGTTCAACTGTCGGTTCGCCTTTTATAAAACCGGCCCTAAGACCATTGTAGTTTTCGGAAGAACCAAAAATTTTAATATTTCCAGGGTAGGTTCGGATCTCGAATGCCGTCAAGGGTTTCGTAAATAGACCCCTTCAAAATTATGATTCGATTCGATTGAGGTGGAATTTCGCATTTAGAAGGAGAATTACTTGCAAAATTTTAGAGATTCTAGAGAATAATTGAAACAAAATTCACAATATTTCTGTTAGATTCGGGATCATGGACGATTTTTTTAAGGCTGCCATCGTTTTTTTTTTACAAACAAATTTTCCGTGGGATTCTTGAATGTGAATCTACCTACAAGGTTGATGATCTAGTTATAAAGTGAATGAACCAGCGCTCGAAAGCTCCACACGTCAGGACCCGTTTTTATTCTTCATTTCAAATTCATTTTTTCCCAAGAATTATTGAATATTGAAAAAATACAGCAAAAATCCAGAATTCTTACTATTCAGCAAAATCTTTTCCAAAAAAACGAGAGTTTCAAAACCGATTCCCGTTTTATTCGGGAATCGAATCCTATCGAATTATAAAAGTCGAACCGAGGATTCAACCGTGCGCCAACTACCAGATAGTGAGGAATTTGGTTGTTGGCGCACGGTTGAATCCTCGGTTCGACTTTTATAATACCGGCCCTTAATCTATTTTAGCAAATTCTGAACTCTGTGAACGCAACTGGAAACTGTAAGGGAAGGTTAGTCTTCATTTTTTACAACAGGCATATACAGGGTGTTTCAAGTTTAAATGGAAGATTCCTGGTCCGAAGTAAAGGGTAGTATGTCATATAAATGTTGGATCATAAGTCAAACTTAAGGGAGATAACGCGCTTCAAAGATGGCTGAAAATTGAAGTTCAAGGAAAAACTTAAGCAACTAGTAGGATGAAATGAGGTTCGGATAGGGTGATTTGGTTATAAACTTTTTAATCTCAGTTATTTTTTCCGTGGAATGTACCGTTTTGAAATAAAAAAAATAAAATGTGAATCATTACGTGTCGATGAAGGGCAATTTATTTTAGAACGACACGTAATGATTTACATTTTATTTTTTTATTTCAAAACGCTTTATCTCACGAGAAAAATACAGATGTTAAAAAAGTTTCTTGCCAAACAAGGCTATCCGAATTTAATAATATCCAAGTCTTTGCGTAAGTTTTTCTTCCAATTTATTTAGTTAACAAAAATGATTTTTCCGCCGTCTTTGAACCACGATATCTTCTTTACGTTTGACATTCAACCCAACATTAATATAACAAACTAACCTTTATTTTGAACAAGGAACTTCCCTCTTAAATTGTTCGGACTTGTTTTAGAACACCCTGTATAAAAATGAAGCAAAAAACGTCTTCATAAAACCTTCTCCGACCTACTTGAGTACAGGTCTGATTTTGTAGGTATCAGCAATTCTTTCCCCGATATCAAGGAAACTCATAATTATACCTAATGATAATTCCTTATTCACTCAAGCCCAGTTCCTCAAATTAAATTTTTTGGAGTGATAATTTGAACACACCAATATCGGAGTTTCTAGGAATTTGGATTGAGATAGTAGGAATATGAATCCACCGACATTAATGATACCAATGATCATATAATTGATCATTCAATGAAGTCCTCTCTCTCTCTCTCTGTCAAAAATATTCTCGAGTTTGAATATGAATTCAACAAAATTCGCTTTCATCGATATCAAGGATACTCTTAACTATTCTGATAATTCATCATTTTTTAAGTGATGTTACTGATATTTGAAAAAAAAAGGAAAAACTTGTGTGATTATTTATTGAATCAATTATAAAATCAGAAATGTGATCAAGATATAGACATCTATGCAGTGTGACTAAATACCGAATGGTCGTTCTTGGGTCAGTAATTGTTGTCAACTGATTAAAAAGTCTTCAAAAAGCCCAACCGGAAGTAAAATAATTGAGATCAATCTCAGAAGATAATATAAATAGTGAAAGGTGACCGTCAGTTTTCAATCCAAGACTGATGGCTCATTTGTGGCAGAAGGTCATCCAGGATTACACACCGTATATGCCATAGACTAATAATATAATATATTATTAGTCTATGGTATATGCCTACCTGGAAGCATTCGAAATAGTGCGGCACCAGCAAATGAAAACATGTCATCTAGACATACGAATTTGATACATTTTTACAGCATGCCTGTTAAATCTATTGTATACAAACATATATAGTATATTTTGTTGCGCCCACATTGTCAGTCAGTCAGAAGAAATTACCATATCTGGTCATAAAACAGGAGTAATTGATCGATAACGAAAATAATTATCTTCATATGTATATTAATTAATTATCTGAATACTAAGAAGTTCTTGGCTGGCTATTTTTCCAAGAGGAAGGTTACGAAAGTACTTCAGAATGAAGAATTCTGCATATTTTTAACGAAAAGGTATTTAACCAATTAAGATGAATGCTGATCGAAGCATATGAAGGTGGTGGCCTTGAAAGAAAATTAACAATGAATGCTATCAAACACGTTTTTCGATGCTGGAATATGCGTCGATATGTATATGCGAAGAACTAAAAAAAGTAATCTGCAAACTTGATTGTTTTGGTTACCATTTTCCGATGAATCCACGAAAATAAATAACTCCATTTTTTTTATCGCTTCACAGAATTGAATTCATATTTTCAATTTTTTTTTATGAATTACCCATCCATTGTAACAAATGTTTTTTTCTATAATCTGAGAACAAATGAAAATAGGTAATAAGACGGAAATATCACTGGGATAACGTTTTTTTATAATCTGCTTGTGTTATTCTGATCTCGTCTTTTTCTGTGACGGACAGTTAGCTCAGCTTGAATGCTTGTGAATTAGGAAAAAGAGAACCTACTTAATTATATTTTATGTGGACAACGTGCATCTGACTTTTTTATGATTTCATTCTCTCTTTCGTCTTTCTTTGATAACAAGAATAGAACATGCTGCAATTCTCAAACGCATAGAGCTACCATGTTTAATGCCTGATTTTTTAAATGAAAACAAAATCATTATACGAAAATTCACTCTCATAAATTGAACAATTCTAATACAGAAAAATTCAACTTCCAAACGAAGCTTAAACATTTCATCGCTTATTTACTATACTATGTAGAAGGTACGCTACTTGGCTCAACAACTTCTACGACTTTCATCGTGTTGAAAATCCGAAAATTGCGATACAACAGGCGTCATCTGGTTGACGGCGTTGCTCCTGAATATCTCAATCTCGCAATCGGAAAAGTAATTTATGGACGTGCATTAACATAACTAAAAACATAAACGTTTGTTACATGATAAATGTCCGCACATATCTTATTCGATTGGGAATGCTCAGTATTTGGATTAACAACCCGCAAGCTGTCTATAATTTTAATTAGTATGTATGAAATTATCATAAATACTCATTACTGTGAAATGTTATGTTTTGTCTCTGAATATTTCAGAACATGCCTTTTTCATTCTGTTCCACATTCGTTTCTTTTAAAATTGTTGTCTAGGCGTAAGCATTACAGAATTAACGGAAGAATGCTACAGCCCCTTGTTTTCCAGAACCTTTTTCAGTGAGCCACTGATTGTTTCAAAAATTGTGGAATGAAGCTCTGAGGTTATACTTAACTTTAGAGTCTGTAGTTTCGTCGTATCTGCTACCGATTACGAGAAGAACATTTCTCTCGAAATCCTCAGAAAAATGTGAAGTAACAAGAAACGTTAAACTCAAAAATTAATCTCAACAAAAAAACTGAATAGCAACAAAGAAACTGGACTACACACTACACCAATTGTTGAAAATGTCTTACCCTCAGACCTTTGTCTAAGGTCTTACCCAAACCCTTCTACCAGCTTCAGTTCTTCTTCTTTATAGACGATCGAACTCTTTCGAATACTGACGGAATAATCCTTAATGTGTCACCTTGTAGATTTGCAATCGAAATTGGCATGACACTAAATCGTATTATCTATTCGAATTTCAGTAGAATATCTTGTGAATTGCAGATACTATATGAGCATAGTGTAAAGTATGATTCCTTATATGTACTATACTTCAAGGGGCCGTTATACTCTGGCCGACGGCTACGGCACCGACTCTCCATTCATTTCATTTTTTCAAGTTCACGCCCTAAAAGCTTGATTTTTTTTTAATTTGAAGTTGAAGGATATCTTGAGGGTACTCCAATTTCTTTTCTCTGATAAAATTATTTTTTCGCATGAAAAAATCGGCTACGGCACCGATTCTCCATTCAAAGAGTGCCTTTCATTTATCCAAGTTTACGTCCTCAATTTCTCTCCTAAAAGCTTGATTCTTTCTTCAAATTGAAGTTCAGGTATGTCTCGAGGGCACCCCAATCTCTACTCATTGAAAAAATTATTTTTTCGCATGACTATTCCACTCATTCCATTTTTAGTGAGGAAGTTTCCTCAGCAACACCCGTTTCTCATCAATAAAACATTCAGATCGGCAAAACTAACAAGTTGGTTTTCAAGTGATAAAATTTTTGACGTTTCTCAAATCCATAGATAGAAAACAAACAACGTTCAGTTAATCTACGATGAATACTTATTTGTCAAATATCGCAATACAAGCCCAATGTGACCATATTATTACTGTTAGACATATTTTCTCGTGAAATAGTCATGTCGAATACCACTCGAGATGAAATTTAGGCAGGTAAAATTTCTCGATTGTAACATGAAAGTTTGTTGCTGAGGCAAATTCGCTCATGACATTTTTCCATACAAATGTCATTCAAGAAATTGCCTCAGCAACAAACTTCCATGTTACAATCGAGAAATTTTGCCGGAAAAATTTCATCTCTTGTGGTATTATATATGACAAAATCAGGTTGAATTTGGGAGTCTATGAAAATTGACTTCAAAATCCTTTTTCGGCGGTTGTTCATGAAGTGCTCTCGACAAATCAATTTTCTATATTTTAAAAAAATTCCATTTCGATAGGCTATCAAATATTGCAAAAAATGATGGAAATACTGAAAAGACTTCCTGAAAGTGTGAAATCGCGGAGAACTGTCTGAAATTCCAGGGGAATTTGAAAAAATCAAGCTTTCAGGTGAAAAATTGGAATTGAAACTTGGAAAAATGAAAGGCAATTTTTGAATGGAGAATCGGTGCTGTCCGCCAAAGTATAACGGCCCCTTAACTCCCTGTATCTCGAAAACGAAATGTTTGCGGTTTATTGTACTTTATTTTCTCAAAAATATGCAAGAAATCCCCCCTCTTCGTTTGCACCTCCAATTCAGAAACACCCCAGCTCTATATTCTGATAATTCCATAATTTAACCTTTTTCAGCTAAACTGGGTATGCGAGAATGCTGCCCTGCCACATACTGCTCAAGCTATATTTTTCGGAGGAGCTATAGTGGGTGGATTGATCTTTGGATGGTTGGCAGATCGGTTTGGTAGACTTCCAGCTCTTGTAGGATCGAACCTGATTGGATTCCTGAGTGGTATAGCTACCACTTGGTGCGGCTCTTTCTTGAGTTTCTGCATCTGCAGGTTTTTAGTAGGACTGGCTTTCGACAACTGTTTCACAATGATGTATATTTTGGGTGAGTTGTCATCGATTTGAATTTTCCACCAGAGAGTCGGTTTAAGAATCCAGATCAAAAGAAACATTTATGATGCTTCTGATTTATCTTAGAATTAAAAGGTATAGATTGAGTTTGGATGTATTGTTTTTGGATTTAATGAACTCAACAAGTATACTCCATTCACTTTTATAAAGTATCCCGGTTGGCCATGAAATTCTGACACATTTCACCGTGTATATTTTGAAAATGTTGGATTATAGTCATTTTACTGTCAGATAACAACGCAACGTTGTCGTTTCTACATAGAGATCGTAGTAACTACGTATTTATCAAAATGTTTATTTACTTCGGGAAAATAATGAATTTGAGAAAATATCATGTGAATTCAATCATTCCAAAGACCTGGCGAATTTTGAAGAAACTTTTTTCTCTGTTCATACTGAAAATATTTCATGTATACATATAAACATGGTTGGAAGATTCAGTTATGTTATTTTCTTCTACGGAAATCAATAAAAATCGAGTGTTGAAATTTTACTTCGTGATAGTTCATTCGAAATATGATTAAAAGTACTCGAATAACCCGACAGACAGGGCCGATCCTAGGGTGTTGGCCGCCCGCGTGCAGAATCCTTATGTGCCGCCCCAAAGACAAAAAAAATATATCTTTTTTTTTGATATATATTCTTAAAATCTTCAATGGACCTCCTTTTATTGTTAGGAAAAAACTGTACTTACATAGATTTAAGGAGTGGATAACCCCGTTACTTTTTCCGTAAATATTTTGGTGATCCCTCTGCCCTCCGACATCTTCTCTAAAGATTTTTTTTATTCCACACAATAAAAATGCAATTTACATACACGCATATATATTTAATATACTACTCACTACTGTATTCGTGTACTAGATGATGAAGAGATGAAGTAATCATTCTTTCCATGATGGCACGCCATCGCTTTTTCTCTCGATTATAAACATTTTGTTGTTCCGCATCAATAGTGAAATTCTTTTCCAATCTCAATTTTAACTCGCCCCAAGATTTCACAGAATTTACATGTTTAAACGCAATTCCATGTTTATTTAGGTCAGTGTTTTTCAACCTGTGGGTCGCGAAGCTTCTGTAGGGGGGCCGCAAGAGGTCGATAGAACTTTAGTAAGAGAATGTCCACAAGACCCATGCGGAGGTTGTGCTTGTTTCGGATTAATCAAATGACACAAATCTTCTTTCATGGAACTCACCCATTTCTGCGAGATATGAATTTTTGTTATCATTTTCCATTAACAACCCCCCAAATCTCCGAAACTGGAGGCTAACAATCTATGGGGTCTTTTGTATTTCATTCTTTCGACATTCATAACAAAAAATTCATAACATAACATAAGAAACACATATTCGAATACTCTACCCTCTATATGAAAATGTATAGCAAGGAAGAATTATGATGTACCTTCTATATGAAAATGTATAGCAAGGGAGCAAGGTGTTGTTGCGATTTACAACTGATTAATTAGCGACGATTTCGAATTACAACTGAATCATTACTGTCCGATTAGTTTTCTCTACTTTACTTTACTAATTGCTTGTCCCTGCAAAAAGGGTTTTGAAGACAACTGTAAAATAAGAAGGTTTAATTCTTCTGAATAAAAGTGGGGAAGATCAACAATTGATTGAGTGTCAGAATCAAAAAACGCCTCGCTATGCCAACAAAGTGCTCTCATTTGCCATTTTTGACTATAGTGGAAAAAACAACCCATTTCTTGAATCTACAGACCAATGAGAGAAACCTTGGACGATTTGGTATTCGATCCTGCCATGTGTTTCCAAATGCGACTTGAACTGCAATAAAAACGTCACCATATATTTATTTTTATGAACTAATACGGAGAAACTGAATGAAGGTTCACCGGACCTGGTTATTGTCTCAAAAAACCAGATGAATTTCCCAAACTGTCCCAAATTCTTGGTTTGAGAAATCTTTTGAATAGCTGACCATAAATCAGTCGAAAAAGGGTATTCTTAAACAAAGAACGAGAATTGTAACTAAAGGCATATGGAACAATATTGCAGTTCAAGGGTTGGTCGATTCCATATGGTTAAAATCATTTCATCCATACAACATTTTTGAAGGCGACAGCTTTTTTCTGGTGGCCAAAGGATATGGCATTCAATTCGTCCAGATGTTGGGAAGTGAGACGCAACATCGAGATATGAATTTTTTTATCATTCTCCATAAACAACTCCCCAAATCTTCAAACCGGGGGGCTAACAAAATAGGGGGTCTTCTGTATTTCATTCTTTCGGTATTCAAGAAACACATATTCGAATCTGATCGTGAAACACTCTGATTTCGTCGAGATATAAATTTTTTTCGTCATTTTTCATGAACAACCCTCCAAATCTCCAAACCTGATGAGGGCTAACCAACGATGGGATTTATTGTATTTCATTCTTTTGACATTCAAGGAGCACGTATTCGAATATGATCGTGGAACAATGTCTTTTCACCGAGATATGAATTCTTTTCATCATTTTTTATAAACAACCTCCCAAATCTCCAAACCAGGGGGCTAAGATTATAATTGATTTTCACAAGGAAGAAACCGGAACCCAGAACGGTGGCAACGAGAAATTAACATGAAGCTATGGCAGTAACTGCAAAAAGCATCATCACACACCATCATAATTGCACCCCAGCCGTTTTTGTTTTTACAACGACGCGATTCTCTTCTAAAATCTGGTAATTTTTACCAATCCTAAACATTCCTATTCCGAGACCCCATCGATAACGATAATTGCTCTCAGATGATAGTTTTTTTCGATCTTTGCACCACGTTCTTCTGGAGCAAGCATTCCTTTGTTTCTTTCTTTCGGTGAAGGGGAACAAAGAATATTTGATTTGACAAGATTGAAAAATTCAGTTTCAATAAATTTTTTTTGTCTCATTTAAAATTTGGATGATTACAGTATTAATCAATAATTGAAAACAATTTTCTTCTCAAGATTTGTTGAAAATAATATTTTTGACAAAGAGACATATAAATGTGGCGGCCTGCGGCCGCCCCTTGTAATGGCCGCCCGCGTGCGGGGCACGCGCTGCACACCTGCTAGGATCGGCCCTGCCGACAGAAACAGAACAGACAGACCTATGGAATTCTCGACTTTTCAAAATTCTCAAGAAATAAGGCTACAGTCTACAGAAGATATTCAACTACGTTTTTGCACAATAAATAAATAGAAATTAGCATTGGCAACGTCTCTGAGAATTATTTGACATTTCACGAGTACCACCTGAATCATGGCCAACCGGCATACTATTTCATAATAACTCACGCCTACAAATCACTTCAATACAAATAGGAAAAAAGAAATAGCTCACGAAATGAATAAAAAAAGTCGTATCGATCGGGAACTCTATTTTTCAGACATCAAGGTAACGTTCTCGCTATTTATTTCTACATTTCCTGCAGATTAATTAAATTTTATTGAAGAAGTCGTAGATGAAGTGTAGTATTCAATTCGCGGTTATGGTCATAACACACTTCATGAATTACACCACTCGCCTGACGACTCGTGGGGCAAAATTCATCTGCGTGTGTTACATTACCGCTCATTGAACAATTGAACAACACTATTATCGAACCTGGCGATTTCACCATTTTGCCATTTTATTCGATATGACGATTATTTGGCGCAAAATCGGGCATATTCACACAACCAAAAGAATTTGACGTCAAAACAAAATTACTTATGACTAGTGGAGATCTTATTCAAAAGTGAACCTTTCCTTAATGGAAATGAACCTTTTTTATTAAAATTACTTATGTGTTGAAACATTTTGTTTATCATATAGCTATCTAAGATTGGTTCATGTCGTTTTGGATATGTCAAAATCGAATAGCAGTTACTGCTGGAGCGATCTATGGATAAACAAAGGAACTTAGTTGCGCAGCTTAGTTGCAAGTATTTTCAGTTGTTTTACGACAAAAAAATTTCACGGTTGAAATTGTTGTAACTGGGAATTTTGATTGAAAAATCCGGATTTATAGCTGAAAAAGGCATGAAAATGATCCGTTGTTTTACATATTCAAGTGATACATACTAATTTCCATGTTTTTTTCAGTTTTGGAATATGTGGGACCAAAATGGAGAACTTTCGTTGCGAACATGTCGATCGCAATCTTTTTCACATTCGCCGCCACTGTTTTACCATGGATCGCATATTATTTGGCAGATTGGAAATTGTTGTGCTATGTGACTTCTCTCCCTCTTCTTTTTTCTGTAGTGGCTGCTTGGTTCATACCAGAATCAGCAAGGTAAGACCAAGATGTGATTTTTCCACCATTGAAGCAGATCCTATTCGATTATTTCTGTTCTGATGATCCTTCAACTTCTTTGAAAGATATATTCGAAACAGGGTCATTTGTTATTGTTATAGAATGTTCGCGAAATTCAATAACTGTGTCTATTCTAAAATTATCAAAAATTAATCTCTATAGGTATAATTATGTGTGAAAATAACTCAGGCATTATGCATATGCATGGTATCATTTATGTTGGATTTAACTAGTAACAAGCGCATAGTTCAAGTAATTCTGAGGTGTTGTCTGATTATCTTAATGGTATGTTTCTCGATAGGTTGAGGGCATTGTTCTCACGATGCTATTTTACGGAGATATTTGCTGCAGCCTTCAACTGTTTGAAATTGAAAGTTAAATCGAATAAATTCTATGTTTATAGGCCTGCTTCATATTTCCGCATGGATAACTTTTATTCACTATTCAGGTGTTACTTCAATAAAACATGCCTACCTCTACATCTAACATTGTACAGGGTGTTCCTAAATTGAACGCTGAAACGGAAAGGGAAGATTCCTTCAGTCAGTTTAAGAAAAGAAGTCCCATCATAAACATGGAGTCGCAAACATTTTGTTTTCGAGATACAGAGAGTGTTGAACTTTTAATTCTTTTCAAATTTTTTCTCATAGCATCTACACTTTATAAACTTTACTTTTCAAAACACAAACGTTCAATAATTTGATGTGTCAAAACTGAAACTGAATTCATTCACCATTGCTTACTAACTGAATTTTATGATAGTTAAATTTTTCCGAGGATTTCGAGAGAATTCAAAATTTTTTTTCTCGAAATCGGTAGCAGATACGACAAAACTACAGGAGACCGAAAAGTTTACTATAACAACAAAGCTTCTTTCTACATTTTTTCAAATTAACAGTTGCTCACCAGAAAAAAGTTCTGGGGGAAAACAGGTGACAGTGTTCCAGAAAAAATATCACCCTGTAAATCTGCTATCGAAATTGCCATGTCACGTGGTGAGAACTCTCAAATGTGATATCCATGCCAAATTTCCGTTGAATATCTTGTAAAGTGTAGAAACTATGAGAAAAAAACTTGAAGAAAATTCAAACTTCAACACTCTGTATCTCGAAAAAGAAACGTTTGCCACCCCATGTTTATGCGACTTTTTTTCTCAAACTTACTTAAGGATTCTCCCCTTTTCGTTTGTACGTTCAATTTAGGAACAGCCTGTATATTCTCAGTTTTTTTATTTTTCTGTTAACTGCCTAGAACCGTTTGAAATTATCTCACATTCAAAGTAGCGTATTAGCTTTTTAAGAAGAGAAGAGTTCTACAACATAATGAAACAATTAGAAGAATATAATTGTTGGGTCACATTCTTTTAACGGCATGTTAGTATTGATATACATTCGATTTAAAAAAAACCTATTGAATTTCAGGATCCATATTCGTTAATGAAGGAATAACCTATTAACAAGTAGGTACTTACAGGGTCTCTCATTTAAAAGTGTCCACCCTAAATAACTCAGCAACGAATCAGAATTTATGCAAACACACAGACAGGTCGATTTGTGATGACATGGGGACATGATCTAGGACACAGCTTGTTTTTACTAGAAACCCCTGGAGAGTGGAGTAGAGCACTGATTCACCACCATTAGACAGGGTAATGTAGTGAATCAGTGCTCTACCCCTAGGACACCCCCTGTATTCCACTATATATGAGGTGAACCTCATCATATTGAATTCCGGGAAAAGAATTACCTAGAGCCCCCGCAGACTGCAGACTTTTTATCGGCCGATAGTTTGGTCGGCTTCTTAATCAGTATGGGGAGGAATGCATATGCGCAGACTACAGCGATTCCTCTCCATACTGATTAAGAAGCCGACAAAATTATCGGCCGATAAAAAGTCTGCAGTCTGCTGGGGCCCTTATACACAACGGTAGCTTAGAGGTCGAGTAACAAGTCCGGAAAACAGGGAGACGCAGGTTCGATTCCTGCTCGGTGTGTATCTTTTTCCGGAGTATAAAGAAAATTGTCGCCATGCCGTTAACTCTTTCTCTATCATTATCACAGACGTTATACCCATTTATTTGTTCTCAATGCAGTGAGCCTTACCTACATACCCAAAATTTCAGCTTTCTAGTATTTTAGGTATCTTTTCATGAGAAATTCATAAACTTACCTACATATCCATAATGGGGGCCAGAAAGGTGAAATTTGTAGATTTATAATTCTCTCAAATACCTCAAAATACTCAAATACCTACTTATTCATTTTTCCTTCACAGATGGCTCACATCTCAAGGAAAATTCGACAGAGCTATTGGAATTCTCAGGAGATTCGAGAAAATCAATAAGAAAACTGTTGATGAGAGTATTTATGATAAATTCAAGGTAAGATTTCCCGTTCAGAATGAATAGAGAGGGTCATTACTCATTTGATTCCGATTTGGATTGAAAACACGATTTATTTGAGTTCAATTTGTCTTTCCTGAAAATAAACAATGTCTTGATCTTGGACACACTGAATAGCTACGAAATTTCAATCTCTTCAACAAATTGAGTTACCTTCCTTAAATTTCACATGGAAACTGCACTTCTATATTATGTATCCCTATGCTTCAAATGTATATTTTTAGTCGAGCTGCTTGAAGATCCAGAAAGAGGAAGAGATGGAAAAGACCTACACTGTATTCGACCTATTCCGAACACCACGTTTGAGAAGGATAACCCTCGTGCTTATCGTCTTGTGGATGTGCATCTCTTTGGTATTCGATGGCCACGTCCGAAACGTGGGTTCCCTGGGTCTAGATCTCTTCCTGACATTCACCATAGCTAGTTTTACGGAATTCCCAGCTGATACCTTTTTGACCATGGTTTTAGATGTATGGGGAAGAAGGTGGTTAGCTTTCGGTTCAATGGTTGTTAGTGGAGTCTTCAGTTTGTTGGCTACAACTGTTCCAATTGGTAAATTAGTTGAAATATGGTTACTTTTGGTGTAATACTAGTTGAATTCTAAAAATTACAGGTATCCCAAGTGCTACTTTGGCTATTATTGGAAGGTTTGCAGTGAACATTTCATACAATATTGGTCTTCAGTACGCTGCTGAATTGCTACCGACTGTGGTGAGAGCACAAGGTGTCGCCCTGATCCATATTATGGGTTACGTTGCTAGTATATTAGCTCCATTCGTGGTGTATTTGGTACGTATGTCATACCTTCTAAACGCAATCCGGCGAATATTTATCATGATTTTGATCATCTGGAGCCTATTGCATCGAACACATTGCAATTTCATTTTCGTTATGAAAAAACGTGGAAATTGCCAAAAGAGTTGAGAATATGGTAAACGAAATACACAGCGCAAAAAAATTAACGCACATTCTGAAAATCTCAATTTTAATGAAAGTTAACTCTACATTGACTTTATAACTTATTTTTTATGTTCTCTCGGGAAGGTTTTGAACGAAACAAGTCACATTAAATGGAAGAAAAATTCAGGATTTCACCGAATCTTATGTGAAAGAAGAGAAATGAACAATTTTCAAAATACTGAAACGCTGATGAGTGATTTAATACTTGGTATTTCCACCCCTTGCGTTAATTACAGCTCGGCAACGACGGTTCATACTCAAAATGAGTGATCTTGAAATGTTCTGATCTATTCCTTCCCAGATTTCTCCGAGTTGGATTCCTAAGTCATGAAGAGTAGTTGGATGATTTTCTGAACTTCTCAGCCTTCTATTGAGGTTGTCCCAAACCTGCTCAATCGGATTGAGATCTGGACTTCTTGCTGGCCATTCCATTCGAGAGACTTCAACCTCTTCAAGGTACTCCTGAACGATGCGCGCACGATGGGGTCTGGCATTATCGTCCATAAAAATTAAATTTTCACCAATGTATGGGGCAAATGGCACTACATGCTCTTCAAGAATGTTCCTTATATACTTATCAGCATTCATAGCTCCATTATCAACGACCACTAGGTCTGTGCGAGCAGTCAAAGATATTCCACCCCATACCATAATCGATCCTCGCCCGAAACCAGTAGTATTCAGGAAATTGCACTGAGCATATCTTTCATGTGGACGTCTGTATACAAGGGAACGTCGATCACAATGGTAGAGGCAGAATCTAGAATCATCTGTGAAGAGAACTCTTTCCCAATCGGCCTCTTCCCAATGGATATGCTCTCTCGCAAAATCCAAACGCGCCCTTCGATGGGCTGGGGTAAGAGCTGGGCCTCTTGCCGCGACACGAGGCCTTAAATCATATTCTCTGAGGCGATTTCTTATTGTCTGAGTGCTAATTTGCACCTCATGAGTTTGCTCAAGCTGATTTTGAAGGAGGCGAGCGGTTGCAAACCGTTGTCTCAACGAAGAAACTCTCAAGTAACGTTCTTGAATGGCAGTTGTTACCCGTGGTCTACCCTGTCCTGGTCTTCGGACATTCATACCTGTCTCCCTGAATCGCTGCAACATTCTGGACACACTTGCATGGGAAACTCCAAACCTTTCTGCAATTCTTATGTATGTCCACCCTTCTTCTTGCAAAACTACCGCTTGGGCACATTCCTCTTTGGTCAAATTGCGTGTTTCGCGTTGCGTAGCGATCGAGTGTAGAAAATCAAACAAAAGAAAATCTATTGATCACTAGAATTGATCGAGAACAACTGATTTTAGAATGGAGCCAATACATTCAAATCTTTTTGTATTCCTGCTGGGAGAAAACATATGTATTGAAGAAAAACTTTGAAAGTGGATAACATATGCATGCATAATTCTGATAAAAATAATTATCATTGAGAACACCTTCAGTTGTAGAATAAATTTGAGATTTCCATAATGTGCGTTAATTTTTTTGCGCAGTGTATTTCGTATTCATAGTCGACATCGGATTCTGAGTTTGTCTTTCGCTCCTGCCTTCCCTTAAGGTTTAGATCGGTTAAAATCACGCTCAACTCACTAAGTCAGCTCTAAAATAGAGCTAGCTTGAACTAACAATCACCATTGACTCAATAACAATCACAAAACAGTATGGTATCCAAAATATTGCCAGAAACGTGTTTTATCCAGATGTCTATAGGGACCTTTCCATTACACGTTCTTCATTCACCCTGTATATATTAAAAGAATTTGAATTATATATTTGTCTTCTTTCAGGCTAATATTTCTCCATCACTTCCATTGTTCATCTTAGGAATTTTGGGAATAGTAGGAGGTATTCTTGCACTATTTCTTCCAGAAACGCTAGATCAGGAACTGCCTCAAACCCTTCAGGATGGAGAAGCCTTTGGGTTAAACCAAGGAATGTGGGATTTCCCTTGTATCAAGAAGTGAGTAAACTCAAAATTGATTACTTGCTTCCTTCACTGTTGAATATCCGAACAACTTGGTTATTCGAAGATTAGAAATATGTATTATAAATTGTTATTTTTTTCTAGAAATGATGATGAAGAAAGTGTTGGAAATTTCAAGCGTTCTTCAACTACGAGGGGTTCCTTGAGAGCATCCGGTAGGGGGGAAATAAGATCGAGTATGGTCAACAGGTCGTCATTGAGATCTAGGCCGATACCAGAAAACCAAACTGTATGATTTGGAATATTCCTAAAATTTATTGATGGTAGAAAGCCATCGTTCTGACTGTGGTACAACTTTATTATTGCTGTTTTATTTTAATGTTTCTATTGTACATATCTTTTCCTCTAGTACATGTAGAGATTTTATCGAATTCTGTGAACGTGATATATGTTAAGGTTTATTTATCTAAGTTATTGTAATAAAATGATATTTGAAGATAGTGTTTTTCTTAATCGGGCTTAATTCTTGGCTGAAAGTGTCAAGATTGTTTAAGCATAGGCTATTAATACTTTTCAAGGAACTTATAAAGGAAAGCTATTTTCATAAGAATAGCGGAATGTTTCCGATGAAGAAATCTGCATTAAAACGTTGAAGTTTCGAGTACCTCTCTGCAAAACCACCAAGTTATGACAAGAAATACTTCTTATAAGCCTTTTTTGGAATCACTATCCCTTGAATGTTTCAAACTATCTTTCTCCTTCAATCGCAGTGGTTTAGAATCATCCTAGTGGAATTATCAAATATTCAAATTTACATTTCCAACATGAACCTAAAACTAGAAAAAAATTATGATACCTACAACACATTTCATCGAGAAAGTACATGCAATTGATCATCTTCAAAATGCCAGATCAAATTAATTGCCAAAGGACCCCGCACTTTTTATAGGTAAAGTGGCGACCGGTCAAATTTTCTGAAAGTTTGGTATGTTGTTGTACCCGACTCAGTGACCAAAAGTGTCAATGGGTCAAACCCAATCCTATGGCTAGTTTTCCAAATGCGGGGTGTTAAAGTTGAAAATTGCTCGGATTTTCGGATTTATTCTTCAATTACTAAGAGTTGGATTGGATTTCTGTTGTTTACACACGTTTACTACATGTTCTAGTAATGAAATTAGTGGATACGTATGATTAACAATATTTATATTTACAGGGTGATTCACGAATATATGACGGTAGTTTTTTGCCAAAATTCACTTTTTCTACTGTGACGTCAGGAAGGCATTTTTTTGAAATGTTCTTCTCGATTTAGTATTATGACCACCAAATATTGCACATTGCATATTTTTTATACAGGGTGTTTCACAGAGAGAACCACTAGACCTAATCATTTTTTTTAGGATTAATTCGAAACCCTGCCATTTTGAATTGATTTTTGGGAAAAGTAATACCACAAACATATGTGTTTCTCTAATCTCCAAAATATTCATGGTGATTTATTCATAGGAAGGTATTCCATTTCGGGAAAAGTTCGAAAAACTGAGATGAAAACATTTATTCTCAACTTCAATGCCCTGTATCTCGAAAACTGGTCATAGTATCGGATTCAGAATTCATACCTCTGGAGATGTTGTAGAAATCAATATATAGTGAGAAAATAGTTGCATTTGACCGAGGAAATTTTCGAATACAGGGTGTTCATGTTTTTCTCACTATATATTGATTTCTACAACATCTCCAGAGGTATGAATTCTGAATCCGATACTATGACCAGTTTTCGAGATACAGGGCATTGAAGTTGAGAATAAATGATTTCATCTCAGTTTTTTTTTCCAATTGAAAAGGCGGATCGATTTTATATTGTGCCCATCAGTTCAATATGAGTACAGATAATATGCGCATGGAAAAGTTCAGCTGAAATATTTACTGTTACAGGGTGATTCACGAATAAATCACAATAGCATAAGTATTTTTGGTATGGTTGCTTGTATGGCTCACCCTGTATGAGAAGTGATCATAATGAAGTATTTCAGACTGAAAATTGTGAACGACTAGGTATTAACTTCATGGAATAATTTCTCTGTGACGAAACTGTAGAATTATATCGAGTGTATGCAAAAGCTATTGTGATTTATTCGTGAATCACCCTGTAACAGTAAATATTTCAGCTGAACTTTTCCATGCGCATCCTATCTGTACTCATATTGAACTCATGGGCACAATATAAAATCGATCCGCCTTTTCAATTGGAAAAAAAAACTGAGATGAAATCATTTATTCTCAACTTCAACGCCCTATCTCGAAAACTGGTCATAGTATCGGATTCAGAATTCATACCTCTGGAGATGTTGTAGAAATCAATATATTGTGAGAAAATAGTTGCATTTGACCGAGAAAATTTTCGAATACAGGGTGTTCATATTTTTCGAACTTTTCCCAAAATGGAATACCTTCCTATGAATAAACCACCATGAATATTTTGGAGATTAGAGAAACACATATGTTTGTGGTATTACTTTTCCCAAAAATCAATTCAAAAATACAGGGTTTCGAATTAATTCTAAAAAAAATTATTATGTCTAGTGGTTCTCTCTGTGAAACACCCTGTATAAAAAAAATATGCACTGTGCAATATTTGGTGGTCATAATACTAAATCGAAAAGAACATTTCAAAAGAATGTTTATTTACTCTGGAAAAATAATGAGTTTGAGAAAATAATAATGCGAATTCAATAGTTGCAAAGACCTGAAGAAACTCTTTTTTCTGTTAATACTGGAAATATTTCACATATATAAACATGGTTGAAAGATTCAGTTATGCTTTTTCCCTGTACGGAAATCAAGAATCGAGTATTGAAATTTTACTGAAAAATAATGGACAGAATAGTCCTTTACTTTGTGATAGTTCATTCGAAAAAAGAATGAAAATACTCGAATAACCCGACAGAAAAACTTCTAAACGAACAGAAGGACCTGTGGAATTCCCCACTGTTAAAAATTCTCAAATGATAAGTCTTTTCAAATACCTCGTTGCACAAGTAGTAATAAAGGGTTGGGATAAAGTTTGGCACCAAATTAATATCTTTAGAACGAAACGGGCGATATTTTTGAAATTTGGCAGCTGAGTGTAATGGACCACAATGCATCTGATGAGCATATTTTCATTAATGAGATACTTCCGGTTCAACCGGAAATGACAAAAAAAAATTATTTAAATGGGACATCCTGTATATTTCTTCAGATTCTGAAAGAGCACTTTGTTTCGGATCTGTCCATATCGGGTTCCATGTAAAAATTCTCTGTAAAAAGAAGAAATTCAGTCTTTTTGTAAATTTGAGAAAAAATCCATTCAAATAAATAAATCGTTGTTATTTGTATCAATAGTGAGAAATAAAACGAAATACTTCGTAGTAGATAACTCTTTCTGCTTTTCATGACGTATTTTTTATGAGAATCTATAAAGAGAAGAAATACAGGGCTTTTACTAGTAGAAGAAATTTATTGAACATAATTAAAAAAAATCATTTTAAATGTTCGAAGTGCTTGCCATTCACCTCCTGACATGGAACCTGGTATGGACAGATCCGAAACAAAGTTTTCTTTCAGAATCTGCAGAAATATACAGGGTGTCCCATTTAAATAAAATTTTTTTTGTCACTTCCGGTTAAACCGGAAGTATCTCATTAATGAAAATATGCTCATCAGATGCATTGTGGTCCATTACACTCAGCTGCCAAATTTCAAAAATATCGCCCGTTTCGTTTTGAAGATATTTATTTGGTGCCAAACTTTATCCCAACCCTGTATTAATTACTCCGGTATGAAAATATTGTAGTTCTACGAAACCTATGTGTCAGGTTGAACCTTGAAAGAACTAACTCCATTTACATAGTTGAAAGAGAATAATTGGAAATAAGCTTTGGCTCTCACGAGTACTAACCTGAGTGAAAAACTTGGTGAACCGGGATCCTTTATAAAATTGAATGAAGTAATAAGTACTCGAAGCATGCTAAGATAAAAATACATATTGATGTTTTTTCTATGAGTTTGTAAAATGTTTCATCTTTTAATTATTTAGATGTATACAGGATTTTTATATAATTTTCATAGCAAGTAGAAGTAAAATTTTCGATTTTACTGATTCGAACTGATGAAATTGTGGGGGGCAACCGCTCCTTATGACGGTCCTGCAGTGGGTATCTTATTTCTAACATCATAGAACGATTCTGCATGCAAAAATATCACTGAATATTGAATCCAAATTCGCATCATGAATACGTTCTGATATAGGTAATTGGAAAAATCCCGATAATAGGTGCAATATTCACTCTAGCTACCTTGAGAAGCAATTACGGTCCCATGTTCATTGTGAATTTCTTCTCATTTTGAGCTATGGAATCGTCTCTCAAGCGCTCAAAAACATGGTAGAATCAGTACATAGTGAAATGAAATATTTTGTACATATACTGGGGACAAAGCTTGGTCAGACGCACTGAAGTCCTCCTTCAAAAGTCATCTATTCCGAATTATTAGTCAGCAGTTTATTATCAATAATAAAGATAACCCACAGATCCGCAGGAGTTATTTTAATAATTTTCCAGCTATCTTGTTTTGTTGGAAATATTGGACAATTACTGATTTTCTTATCTAACTAAGCATCCAATACATATTCACAGAATCTCACTGCCATTAACGTAATTTGAATTAACTCATCATAGAAATCATGACAGACAACGACGGTTTTCTACCATTACCCAAAGGGTTTTCCACCATAGCCATCCACGAAGCTCAAGATCCAGAAAAGTGGACACACAAAGAGGTCATCATACCAATGACGTTAACTGTCAGTTATAAACAAAGTGAACCTGGAGTGTTCGAAAAATACGCACACTCAAGAAAAGGAAATCCTACTAGAGTTGCTTTGGAACAAATCATAGCGAAGATGGAGGGTGGAAATAGCGCTACTTGCTACGGATCCGGATTAGGCTCTATCACCACCCTTCTGGCTCTACTGAAACAAGGTGACCATATTCTTTGCATTGACGATGTTTATGGTGGAACATACAAGTTATTCATGGATGTGGCTACCAGGTTCGGCGTAGAAATATCGTTTTCCAAGTGTGAAGTGGCAAGTTTCGAAAGGAGTATCAGACCAAATACCAAAATGATCTTTGTGGAAACACCAACTAACCCTACTCTTCAAATAGTGGACATAAAAGAACTATCGAAATTGGCTAAAAGACAAAATGCTCTTTTTGTTGTCGACAGGCCCGCCGTAAGCGGGCGTGCAAGGCGTGCCCGGCACAAGGGCGGCACGTCCAGGGGGGCGGCAAATCCAGTGAAATTGAAATTTTTTTTGGAGGGGACAAACAACAGCGGGGGGGGAGAAAAAAAGGGGGGGCGGTTGTCCAACTCCAACTGTTTTGAAATTTCTCCAACTCCGTTCAACATTGGAGGCGGCAAGGTCTCCCCATCCCCCTTAGAGAGACTTTTTCTCTGAAGGATTGGGAGGACAGGCGGCCAACATCGATAATTTCCGTATATCCACGGAATTCAGTGAATTCACTGCAGTGTTTCTTTCAGGTATATTTCCGGGAGGGGCACTGCCGCCCCCCGAAGTTCCGCTGGTGCCCCCCCCCGGCGAAATACTGAGAGCGCTCAGATCCAGTTATGGCATAAAACTTCAAGATCGAAAAATTCACATAATCCGATAAATTGCCCTCCCGGAACTTCGAATTGCGCCCTCGGGAAAAATTTTCTGAAAGAAACATCGATTCAGAAAGTTCCTACGGCATCTTGATTATGTTGAATATTCTACGAGAAAAATTTGCAGATGTTCTTTTTCCCAATATTACAACCAGGTAGTAGTAGTAGTTTTGAATATTTTCAGTGTCGCCGTATCGTTTATGCCAATTATTGCATGTCATAAAAAACCCTCTGTTACCAAATTGCGCCCTTTCTACTAGCCGAGTTTAGGTAGATACGTGATTTTGAAGAGAGAATTACGAAAATAAAGATAAAAACAGAATGTAGGTCCTTGTCGGAATATACACCCCTAGGATCAGTTGCATTTTGCATTCGAAATTGAAACTTGTCTCTTGTCTATGATTCGATTCGAACAGTTCCGTGGTGTATGAACAGGAACGATCAAAAATTAAATTCCAATTATTTTGTTAATTGTGAATCTGAAGCTTAAAGATGATGCTACTAATGAATCAGACATTGACGGTATTGATTTGTTCAATGAAATTATTGCACTAAAATCGCATTTTGCAGAACTCTAATCGAAGGTTCCACAATCACTGTTACAATATATTTTTGGCAATGACTTAATTTCTACATTTCCGAATATAACAATAGCACTAAGGACACTAATAACATTGCCGGTTTCAGTTGCATCTGGAGAAAGATCTTTTTCAAAATTAAAAATTATCAAGAATTATTCAAGATCCACTATGCTCCAACACAGATTAAGTAATTTAGCTATATGTAATTTCAATTGAACACCAAATTTTGGATAGATTGGATATGACTAAGATTATAGAAGATTTCGCAAATATAAAAGCGAGAAGAGTGAAATTTTTTTAGATAAATATTTGAGTGTGTATCTATATGATTTTTCAATTTTATAAATAAAAATAACTATAATATAATATGTATAATAACAATAATTCAATAGGTTTTTAATTTTTTTCCCACCATAATGAGGGAACCCTTTCTAGAGAAGACTCAGCATATGTAGCGCAGGGGAGTATTTACGGGGGGGGTACTGGGGGTAATTAACCTCCCCAGGAAAGAGTTTTTCACACTAAATCTTAGAATGGAAACGATCTAACACCCCCCCCCTTTACCCGCTCTCAAGATCACACCCCCCCCCCCCGAATTGCTCTCTGATGTAGCGCCCTATTGGGGGCGGCATAACAGTATTTGCACGCGGGCGCTCAGACAGCTAGCGGCGGGCCTGGTTGTCGACAATACTTTCCTTACGCCTTAAGCCGGCCATAGACATCGTTATTTTTCATCCGTTTATAACGCCGCGATACGAACCGTCCCGGCAAAAGCGCCAAAAACCGATGTGTATGGCGAAAAACCGTCGGTACGAATCGTCGGTACAAATATCTGCCGATGCTTGATTTTTGTCACGACGGTTCATCGGTTGTCGTGCCTTACCGACTGTGTGTGGGGATTTCTTCGAGAATCGGCGGTTATTTTCCAGTAGCGTAGTACAAGTCGCGTCCTTTCCACAAGTGCGTCTACTTCTGCTGTTTCTTAATCACTTCTTCTATCACTATTTTTGACCGGGATGGATCAGAAGACGGCGAATAAACAATTAATTGTGGATTTCATCCATTTGGACAGGTTGCATCCTTGTCTATGGCGAATTAAATCAGCAGAATACAGGAATAGAAACAAGAAGAGGGAAGGTTATGTAATATTATTGAAAAAATATCATGAATTGGAAGGAAGGCGCTGATATTAAAACAGTGAAGAATAAATTTGATTCTTTTTTATTCAGCACCGAAACCGCGGCCGCCACTGCTAAGAGATGTTTCCTCTTCATGACGTGCTTAATCGTGAACGACAGTAAAATAACGGGAAGAATTTACCGAAGTGTGTGGGCAAAACAGTTCTGCGATATGACTCGGCGGTTCGAATCGCGGCGATGAAAACGGATGAAAAATAACGATGTCTATGGCCGGCTTTATTTTCAAAGACCTCTTGGTCTTGGAGCAGACATAGTTATGCATTCTCTGACGAAGTACATAAATGGTCACTCTGATGTGTGTATGGGAGCCTTAGTAGCAAAAGATGAGAAAATAGGTAAACGACTCAAATTCTTGCAAGAGTATATGGGCGTTGTACCTGCTCAATTTGACTGCTACCAAGTATTGAGAGGAATTAAAACTCTAGCATTAAGAATGGACCAAATCCGAAAGAACTCTCTGGCTGTTGCCAACTTCTTGGAAGGTCACCCTAAAGTTGAGAGAGTTATTCATCCAGGGTTACCGAGTCATCTTCAGCACGAGCTGGCCAAAAAGCAAACGAGTGGGCATAGTGGCATGTTGGCAGCTTATTTGAAGGGAGATATTGAAACTTCGAAAAAGTTTTTGATGACCTTGAAATGTTTCACTTTGGCTCCTAGCCTGGGAGATGCTGAGAGCTTGGTGGCTCTGAATGCTATAATGACCCACAGTGATATCCCGAAGGAAGAAAGGGAGAATTTGGGGTAGGGATTGCATTACCGGTTTACCGATTTACCGGTTTACCGATTTACCGCCTTGAAAGTTCTCCAAATTACCGACGGTTAATCGACATCTTTTACCGGTAATTTCGGTAAAAAGTGCGAAGCTGACAACAGCGCGAATCCATTGTTGCCCGGGCAGTGCGGACGGGATGATGGATTATAAATAGTAGGTATATTATTCAATTCGCGGTAATGGCGATAACACACGCAGATGAATTTTGCAGCACGAGCCGTCAGGCGAGTGGAGTAATTCATCAAGTATGTTATGGCCATTACCGCGAATCGAATACAATACTTTATCTATGAATTCTTCAGTAAAATTCGAATCAATCTGTTCCTCAAAAATTGAAAACCGTTTTCAAAAGCAATCTCTATGGTCGAGAATCGAGTCTCGTAGAAAACGTCAAAAATTCGAAATTTTCCAAATGCAATTTTCGGATATTCAGAGCAAAGGAAATGTAGAAATGATAGGCGAGGACGTTACCTTGATGTCTGAAATAGAGTTCCCGATCGATCCAACTTTTTCATTCAATTTGGGAGCCATTTAATTTTTTATATTTGTATTAGAGTGAGTTATTAAAACTCTCGCTATTGCTTTATAGATAATGGATATACAATTTTTTGGGAGAAGATGAAATGTTAGAGTGTTTGAAAGTGAATGTATGAAGAAGGAATGCAATATTTTCGGATGGAGGGAATATATTATAAAATAAAAAAAAAATTCTACACACTTTGGAGAATATTCATTTTGACATTTGACATTGGAAGTTTGGGTTTCTATGGAAAATCATAGACCATGACATAAATAAATACACAGATCCATGTGTGCCAGTCATAATTTTTGAAGGATGTCAAGTTCTCCTTTAAAATGCAATAATTTTCAAACGGAAATCTGCATTAATAATTAGTTTGATATGGATGAAACTGCATAATTTGCAATATTCAACTTAAGATATAAGAGATTTCATGTAAAAGGTACTTTATTCACTAATTCAACAAATATCTACTTTCCCACACTAGTGCGGGAAAGTGACACTTTCCGAATCGAAAACAATGCGAGAAACTAGTTACTTAGGCTTGGTTATAGAAAAAAGCCGTTACTGCGGCAGGAACAATTTTTACTAAGATTAAGTCGCGGCTAAGTGATAATAGTATTGATAAGTTGGTTTCTCAGGGTCTTCTTCATTAAACAAAAGGAATCGCAAGAGTCGTTGGAAAAGTAATAAATGACAGAAATTTTTTTATTCAAATTACTATTTCGAATGTTTTAGGACCGTAACAAGTGTTTAAGTTAGGTATATTAGGTATTATTTTTTCAATTTTACCTAGAGTTTTAATTTTCTATTGTTATTATTTGATAAGAATTAAAGTTCGGTTAGTTATTTTTGTGGCTCATACTTTTATGTCGTAAAAAAACCGGTAAATACCGGTAACCGGTAATTTTTCAAATAATTTACCGAATTACCGGTAAATTCAAATGCGGTAAATTTGCAATCCCTAATTTGGGGATAACTGATAATTTCGTGAGGTTCTCAGTTGGATTGGAAGATACTGAAGATTTGATAGCTGATCTCAAAAAGGCTTTAGACAGTTTATGAATGTGAGATTTTCATAAAATTTTATTATAGAAATAAAAACTATTGCTTTTGTTTATTGATAAATACTCGATGGAAGTATATAGTTGCTTATGGTTGAGTTGATGGAGAGTAAGAGCCAGATGATGGTCTCAACTTTTTCAAGCAATTGACGTTTTTTACTTTTATTTGGTTCTTGATTATCATGCATGGGTGTCCCCAGGAGGTGCAAAAATCCCTAGAAAACGCATGAAATAATAGCATATTATACGAAAATCCCTTCATTATTTCTATTCTGTTTTCCCCTCTCCCCCTAGCTCAAAGCCTGGGGACGCCCTTGTTTCCATGTAAATTCGTTAAGAATCCGTGAATATATCCACAAATTATAGTTGTTGTTTTCGGTGTTATCTAAGGTCAGTAATTTTTAATGAACCAAAATTTAATCTTGTAAAAATTAATATTTTTAGGTACGCATATTCTAAGAATATCATTCAAAATAACACTAGGTATAGATATTCATTTCACGTTGAAAATTTTCGAAATGCTTATCAAGAATTTTGAAATTTCAATTAGTGTCCGAATCTAAAATAAGTAGACTCCTCTCGTCAAACAAACAACTCTTTTCCATACATTTTTCAAAATTCGGCTTCGTTTGAAAGATAGATACACAGTCTCAAAAATCAATTAAATTTGGCCATATTTTAGAAACCGTTTCTTCAAAAAGACTAAATTTTGGTGAATTGTTTACCCTATCCATGGTGCATATTCCTCAATCAACACTCATTCAATATTCTTGGTGGTATCGAAGTATAGCCGACACATGAATACACACAAAAATTTTATGAGATTAATTGGAAACGATATACAGGGTCTTTCACGAGGAACCTCACCCATATTTATACGGGAAACTACTGAACGTACTATTTTCATGAAATTCAGCACTTATAAGTATTTCACGATGCTGATGAAATCTAAAATATTTTCAAGGCATGAGCACCTCCGGATTTTCCGGAAATGACGTCAACTTCCGTTTTTCGAATTAGAACACGTTTTTTTATTGCAGAAATAGATTCCTTAGAAAATTTCAAGTTATTTTGATGTAACATTTTTCAGTTTTGGTTGGAAAATTCTCTCTGAGCGGGAAAATTCGAAAAAAAAAATCGAAAATAGAGCTCCGCTGAAACAAGAATAGAATATTATATATATAATAGAATGGATATTTTCTGAGTTAATATCCACTTTAGGGCAAGGGTGTGATGCATACACTCCCATTATTTTTTAACGTAGATTCAATATCTGCCATAAAAAAATGGGGTTCTAATTTGAAAAAATTGATTTTTCACGATTTTGTCATCCCTAACTCTGAAAGCGATTTTTTCACCCCCTGTATCATGAATCGCGATTTCGATTTTCAAAGTGGATACATCAATCTTACATCTTGAAAAATCCCAAAAATGAAAATTTTCCATCCGAAAACCTCGAAGTTATTCTTGTTTTAGCGGAGCTCTATTTTCGATTTTTTTTTTCGAATTTTCCCGCTCAGAGAGAATTTTCCAACCAAAACTGAAAAATGTTACATCAAAATAACTCGAAATTTTCTAAGGAATCTATTTCTGCAATAAAAAAAAAGGTGTTCTAATTTGAAAAACGGAAGTTGATGTCATTTCCGGAAAAACCGGAGGTGCTCATGCCTTGAAAATATTTTAGATTTCATCAGCATCGTGAAATACTTATAAGTGCTGAATTTCATGAAAATACGTTCAGTAGTTTCCCGTATAAATGGGTGAGGTTCCTCGTGAAAGACCCTGTATATTTCCGAAAAAACAAACAATCATTTTGGAATAGCTTTGAGAATAACAGGAGTCGTTTTCCAGTTATTTCTAGTTTCATCCAACCGCCCTCATTGAAAAAAACATAAGAATACTTTTATTTTCTAAAATGATTGATCCTTTCGAAAATATGAATCGTTTATCTTTTTCAAGTGGTTTTATGGTATTTTGCGTCGATTGGTCGATTCATGATTCGGCTACGCTGCAACCTTTATACCAGGAGGACTATTGAATGAGTTTTTAATGAGGATTATGCACCAAGAATAGAGTAAACAATCAACCAAAAGTTCATTTGAAATACGGTTCCGAAGATACGAGTAGGTATAAACAGAAAAGTGTTTTTTTATGGATTTTCGACACCCTGTAACTTTCAAACGAAACCGATTTTAAAAAATGGTAGAGAAAAAAGTGTTTCGTTTGATGAGAGAAATCTGGAGTTGAAATGTACAAGTCAAAGACTTACGCTGTATAATTTTTTTAGAAAAGCATTCGAATCGAACAATCTTTTATTTCTTGAAAATAATTTATAAAATTTAAATTTTATTTAGAGCTTGCTCAAGGTCAGCAATCAGATCCTCAGTGTCCTCTAACCCAACCGACAATCTTATCAAATTGTCTGTTATACCCAACTTCTTTCTCTGTTCCTCAGGCACCCAAGAATGAGTCATCAACATGTTCAATGCTACCAAACTTTCTGCAGCTCCTAAACTTGGTGCCAAAGTAAAATATTTCAAGGAACCCAAAAACTTTCGTGTAGTGTTCGCATCCCCTTTGATATAAATTGATAACATACCACTGTGACCACTTGTCTGCTTCTTGGCCAAAGAATGTTGAGGGTGACTCTGTAGAGACGGATGTATAACTTTCTCTACTTTAGAGTGTGTTTCAAGATATTTAGCAATAGCAAGGGAACTATGGGAATGTTGCTGCATCCTCAGTGGAAGTGTTTTCAAACTTCTTATTAGTTGGAAACAGTCAAACGGCGAAGGAACAGCACCCATTGATTTCTGAAAGAAGTGTAGCTTTTCACCCAGAAGGTCGTCGTTTGTAACCACAGCTCCCATACAAACATCAGAATGTCCATTCATGTACTTGGTTAATGAATGAACAACCAAATCTGCTCCAAATGTTATAGGTCTTTGGAAATAAGGTGTTAAAAAAGTATTATCCACCACAAACATCAAATTGTTCCTCTTTGCCAATTTTCCCACGTCTTCCAAATCTACAATTTGTAGTGTTGGATTGGTTGGAGTCTCCACATAAATCATTTTGGTGTTTGGTTTTATACACTGCTCGAAGCTCTTGACATCGTTTTCGGAAAAAGATATTTCTATTCCAAAGTTACTGGCGACTTCCAAAAACAATCTGTTGGTTCCTCCGTAGATGTCATCGATGCATATGAGATGATCGCCATGTTTGAGAAAAGTAAGAACAGCTGTTATAGCTGCCAGACCTGAACCAAAACAAGCTGCATGTTTTGCACATTCCATTCGCTAGCTATTATCTTTTCCAAAACGTCTCTTGTTGGGTTTCCGTGCCTGCTATATTCAAAATTTTCATAATTTCCTGGAGACCATTGTTTGTAGGTGGTTGTCATTGAAATTGGCATGATGACCTCTTTGTTGGTCCATTGTTCCGGATCTTGGCCCTCATGGATCGCCGATGTTGACAACCCTTTAGGTAAAGGGAGAAAACCGTTGTTACCGGCCATAACGAATGCTAAACTGCAGCTCCTACTTCTGATGAGCAGCAACAAAACTGGCTATCATATTTTTAATATTTGGAAATGATAATTAGGATTGGCATATTAAGTAATCTGCATATTGATGCTTAGAATTTATCAAAGTCAAAGTATATACTGCCCAACACATACACATGCTTACCTACCGTTTTACAATAAATTGCGAATAAATAAGGGGGGAAATAGTATGAAATTCAAAGAGCGGTAATGTAAGTATTGTAAGTCATAACACACGCAGATGAATTTTGCAGCACGAGCCGTTAGGCGAGTGGTGTAATAGCGAAGCTACTTTTCACAATTTTTCTAACTAACAATGGCTCACCTAAAAAAAAATTGTGGAGGAAAACAGGGAACAGTGTTCCGGAAAAAATAACACCCTGTAGATTTGCAATCGAAATTGGTATGTCACATTACTCACATTGTGAAATTTCTAAATTGTAATATCTAGGTATAACAAATGTCAGTTGAACATCTTGTGAAATGCGGATACTATGAGAAACAACCTCGAAAACAATTCGAGTTTCAACACCCTGTATCTCGAAAACGTAACATTCACGGTCCCATGTTTATGGAACTGTTTTTCTTGAAATTATGCATGGAATCTGCATTCTTCTTTTGTACCTTCAATTTAGGAAGGTATATTACAAGTATTTTTTTTTAGTTGCATTGTTTCGCTATCTGGTTCACTTTTCCATTCATATTATTACCAAAGATAAAATCAGACCATGTAGTATGTGGATTAAATATTTGGTTTTGACCAGTGCTCTCTGTATTCTTGAAGAGCAAGCAACCTCCTTCAACTAAAATGGTGAATGCGCTCTCAAAAGTTGGTAGTTGCATGTATAGTATCCATATCCATACGTATGTATGTATTTATAATAATATTATTAGATATATGAACATTCGAAAGCACAAGAAGATTCAACCATTCTCAAAGAAGAATACCATACCCTTAAAGGGTAATTCATTGCAAATCGAATATTTCCAGGATTTTTTCCATCTGGCGACGTTGCCTTTCCTAAGCGTGTCTGTGGGACACTGTGGGTTTCTGTGTTCTGTGTGTTTCATCGTATTCTGTAGTTACGTCAAACGCTTTTCATTTCGATATGTCATGTGTCACTACTATTTACTTGTCAATATGTTCAATATTTATTCACCTGTCACATGTGTACTACTTATTTTGCAAAACTCATTGTTTATTGTGGAGAATTAAATTAGGAAGTTAATGAGAAATGTGGTCGTAGTTTGGTGTACATTTGAAAAGCGAGATTATTAATCCATTTGTGGGGTTTATCGAAAATTCGTCTTGAAAAGTGAATGGCTGTAGGATAAGAGAGATTTCATTTGCCCAACCCGTTAATGTAAGTGACGTAATTTATTTGTTTCTAATCTGAATATGTTTACTATTACTATCACAAACTATAAGTTGGAAATGATATTGATTTGTTCCGAATTATGATATAAATGATGAATGGATGCTGGCAGAAATAGTGCTTTTAGAGCATCTCGATCAAAATGGCGGATCTTCATGACCTGAAATGCAACTGTAGTCTAGTCGTAGGATGTGAATAAATCATTCTGAGAAAGTATTTTCCTAGAATACTATCGCTACAGCTTTTAATACTTGCTTCCAAAACCTGTCATCCAAGTAGCGGATGTTGTTCTTTTCCTCTATGTTTTGTTTATGTGGTTTCATATGACACCGTATTTTCATCGTTTATACCCAAATAAATATGAGTCTTCGTTGATGCGCTCAAAAAGGAATTTTACCCTTCTTTGCCCAGCTTGAATAAATTACTGACTTCTAGTGTTGATTGAATAGAATGCAATAAGTTTAGTATATAGATTTAGAATAAATACTATAAGTCAATGGTTTACTATAAGATACAAGAAAGTCAACAGGTGTGGAAATGAAAGCTGTTCAATGAATTGAAATGAAGGATTTATACTGAGAACGATCTCACTTTGAATTTGAAATGAAACCCTCTGTCTGCAGGTTCGGTTCAGTAATCTCGTAGGTACAGTACAGATGGATTCACCATGCTCAAAGATGTTTTTCCAGATCAGTATTATTCTGTTCTGGTTTCCACACTCAAATTTATATTTTTGACAGTTCGAGAAAGGTAGACTAAGTACATGAGCTTGGAAAAACCCTAGAATTTCTTCTCGATTTTCCCATCTTTGTTTTCCCATATATTCTAATGCACTACCCGATGCCCCTAGCTAAAGAAATGGTAATTTCGTTCAACAGGATAGGCAGAAACTCTCCTCATTCCGTCCCACTTTGTATAGATCGAAATGTCTGGTATAAAAAATATAAATAAAATTGTTGTTGATACGCAAATGTTCAAATGAATAAACCTGTTTGTAATATTTGCATGATGCAATAGATAGGAAATCTTCTCCAGGGTTCACACACCAGACACCTGTGCAAACTTTATAATCAAGAATGTAAATCGATTTGTATATTCGAAAGAACCTCTGTTTTATATCTTCAAAGATTAGAATACATTTAAAATGACACCTACTCCTTTTCTTCATTAGATAATTCCTATAAATATCGGATGATACATAGCCAATCTGGAATCCCTCATCATTTGTTGATTTTGTGCATTATAATATTATATTTATCATGGTCATGTTGATGTGCATGGTTTTCTCTATTTCACCCCAAGACTTTTAGTCATTTTCCTGGACACAGCGCTTCACAAACGATCATTTTTACTCTGTTTTGAGTAGAGAGACCATTTATTACATAAACAGATTTGTATCAAATTGTGTTACAAGTAAGTCAAAGAAGATGGAGAATAATTTGAACACGATCTTCGTCCAAAAAGAGATACAATCAAAAATATTCGACAACATCCTCTTCGTTACCCGCGAATTAATTTTGTCCTTGTTCTCGAATAAGTAGATGATTCAAGGATTTTTCGACCATGAAAAATAACCGATATCCACTTGAAAGATCATGGCTGTCTTCGGTAACGGTTATAAGTTAGCTTATGTTTACAGTTCGTTCGTGTTTTTATTGGAAGTGTTTGATCAATAAATCCAGCTTTCGACCTTCAGTTATCTGGGCGAATGCTTATTGAATCTATTTGGATTCTATGTTTTGGGTCTACAATTTTCAGGATTCCTCGTTAACATAAAATTTCATTTTGTCGATTCGTTCGTCTGATCTGGTTATTTGGCAGATTCGGGTTTCTTGTTTGTTCCAATTTCTCGGAATAACATGTCTATTCAACCAGCTCCCTAGCCGACTCATTCATTTCGACACAATGAGTGTGCTACCTGCTATAGCTGCTTCACATTTTTTGTGTTGGTATGTACGACACTAACAGGTGGATCGAAAGGTCATTGGAAGACTTGAGCTTCCAATCACATAAATTGCGTTGTCATCGACCGTAAAATAGAACATATTCCTCGTTTACTATGAGATAATAAATTCAAATATGTAAAGGGTTTTCCAATAAGAGCTGTTATTTCGAATAGATGTCACTTTTGAAGCTGTGACTGTCACACAGAACAGAAACACAAAAATAATATGTCAATAACTAATTATGGGCAATTTTGGATTCAGTTATTTCCGAAAATATATTTATTACCCAAACAGAAATTGAAAAACATTTCAGAAATATCGAGAAAAAAGAAAATGGACAACGATTTACTTGACATTTCGGTAAAAATTCACTGTTCCACCAACTTGATATATTTAACCGCTTTCTGATCTGATAATAGCCTTCCATGTTATTATGAGTTCTATGCAAATTACACAGTAATTGTAAACATCGCCATCTAGTGGCGATAATATCAAATATAGTACCTTCACGACTACGCTACAGTGTCTGATAAGAGCCATTAACCGTAGCGACACCTAGTGGCCGTATTCAAAAAGAGATAATGCATTTCCTACATAAGCAAATTTTTCATCGAATTTTTCAGAGTTTTAATGTATTTTATAATAACGAGGCCATAAGCATAGAAATCATAATATACTTACTCTAGAATGCTAATTCCTTCGAGTTCCGCTGCGAAAAACGTTCCGCATAGGCAACTGATGCACAATGTGCGCATGCTCACCATTAGGTTATTTCACGTAGAACGATGCCAAGTCCCTAAATATTTTGTCGGTCCTATTTTGAGTTCAATATAATTAAACAATAAAAATATTCCATTGAGTAACAAACTTATTTTATAGCTCATGCGCGACTATCAGACACATTAATATCATAAGTGAATTGCAATATTTGTGGAATTGCTGAGAAAATTATAGCAGTAATGTAGCAAGTTTTACTGAAAATATATAAACCGTACAACACCGCTTTTTCTTCCTCACGGCAAATGACTTTGAAATGACCTCAGTGAAAGTTTAGGCAGGGACGGTTTCAGTCACAGTTTACTGGTGCTTTAGTTCCTGTATAACAGTATAAACACTATAAACTGTTATCTTCGTGTGCATTTTGGTTTTGTTGTGTGTTGTGTTCGATTTGGATTTTTTCGTATCAGATAAACAATGAACTGTATATTGTTGTGGTGTGATAACAAAGGGAAGATTCCCGGAATTAATTATTTTGGGTACGTATTTAATAAGTTTTTGTATTTTTGTTGTATAAACTCTACGTTACTCAAGGAGCCTATCATTTTCAGCTTGACATAAAAGAGGCATGACGCTTGGATGTCGGCTTTGGGAAGGAATCCCATCGTAGAACATTTGAGTGAGAAGTATGTAATATGTTGCAAACTTTTTTCTTCAGAAGATATATGTAGAGAAGGCAAAAGAATCCAGTTGAGACCGAATGCAGTTCCAAAACTGTTTTTACGAAAATGTGATCATATCATTCAACAAGGAAGGTAGGAAACTCACTATTGCTGAAAATATTCTGCCACTTGATCATTAGCTGAAAATAATTCATATTTGTAACTACAGTCCCAATGATCCTTGAAGGGATCTGCGGAATAAATATGAATCAGACAATACCTATACATCCATTATTTTTTACTGTATAAGGTTTTGGATGATGCCCTAATTTGTGTTCTAATTTTTTATTGTATAGTTCTAGGGTCCTACAAAAAATGCCTCAAAACAGAAATGTCCCAATTAATGATTCCTCACAGGAAATTGCTGGAAGTATGGATGAAATGAAAGTATGTTTTTTTGATGGTAAGGAAAATACTCCTGGAGTTACTATTTCTTGCAATGCAGAAAGGTAAGACAATATGAATAATAGAGTCTAGGTTGTTTGAATTGAATTATTTCAGTTATTCCAGAAAGTATTTTTTGTGGAATAGCAATGTGTTTTTTGGAATATGTTGGGAATAAGACCTTCCACAACTTGAGAAATGAGTGTAGAAGGGCAAATAACTACTCTGCTCTCATAAGTTAGTGTCTACCATATTATTTTTCCTTTGTGGAAAAAAATCAGGAATTTGCTTTATACTGAACTTATTTATCTATTGATAAATATTTCTAGTTTTGTATGTAGATATTTCAGGTACTAACATCAATCCCCAGTTTCAAAACTTATATGTTTTCCAGAACAATATTGAATTTTCAAACCAAAATCATTTCTATGAATTCAGTTACTAACTTCACAAATTGTAATATTATGTCAACTTCATAGACAAGTTGTTGTCTATGGTCAACTTCTAAAGTAAAGTTCGAAGTTGTATGACTTTCACCAAATTATCAATATATCCAATTTGCTAACAGTCTTCAGTATCAAATGACAATCTAAAACGAGTAATACTTTGAGATAAAAACAATCATTTTATTTCAGGTCACCCATCAGTTTCACCACTTCCTCTACAGATTCTCCTAGAAGTTTGAGAAGAACTCGAGAAGATACCTCAACTGATAGTGAGGGTAATAAGAGAGAAACAAAAATGATTATACGAGAGATCAAAATCCGACACAACTATTGGTTAGTATTATAATTAAATTAAATTTTGAACTCCAAATGTTCCCATAAAAATCTATATAAAACCTATTGAAAACCATATCTTACACACAGTATCAAAAAAACATTCCTACCTGAAAATTTACATTTATGTATTAATTTAATATTATAGATGTGGAAAACTGTAGGTTTTTTTTATGATAAGCTGGAGAACCTTATCACAACAAGAAATTTGATCCAAATCATTTTAGAGATATATTTAATTAATAATTTTTCAGTGCATCACCTTCAAAACTTCTTCGTCAGCTAAAGGCTGCCAATGTTAGGAAAACTTTGGCCCAAAAAAAATTGAAATAGATTAAAGTGAAGGCTAGACGTTTGAAAAGAAGAGTTTCAAGTTTAAAACAAGTTTTATGGAATGTGAAGAAAAAAAATTTGCTTTCTGAGAATGGTATTCATCTCATGGAAAAATCGATCGCAGGAGTACAGTTATTCATATTGAACAGGTCCATGGAAGTTAGGAAGAAAAAATCTCAAGGGAAACAATATAAACATACGTTTGGGAATGACATCAAAAATTTGCTATGACATTACAATTCCTATCATCAAAGGCTTATTTATATGTAAGAAATACTTTTGATGGTGCTCTTCCATATCTTTTGATGTACTCGTTGTAATTGTATGATGTGAAGGGCAATTTCGTTCTAAATTAAATACTGGGGATAAATAACGTATTAGGTTAGATGAGTATCAATACCCAATTAATAAAAACACACTCCCAATTAGTGCATAATTTTGGAAAACATCTGATTACCATAAACAGGTAATAGCAAGTCAATCTTGAGAGATAGATATATGCTATCGCTGACTTTTTTTGTAGAATTACTTAAAAGGTACATTTCCGTCATACATTGTATCCACGTAGGTCTTACGGTTTTTGCAGTGCACATGAAAATAGCTGATTATGGCTTATTTTTTGTAATTATTGAAGTTATAGTAGGTATCCTTAATTTTTCGGGTGAAAAGTATAGCCTATGTCACTCAGGGATAATGTAGCTTTCTAAAGGGTAAAAGAATTTCTGAAATTGGCCCAGTAGTTTTTGAGCCTATTCGTATCAAACACAAAAATACAAATATTTATAATATTAGTATAGATTTTCTTTTGAGTCCACTGTTCAGATTAGAATGAACTATGTATAAAATTGGATAATATATTTTTGTTTCCAATGCTGTAGTGTCCTTGTCTTGACCTGTTCATTTTCCACTTGAGTATGTAAACTATGTGCACCTTTTCATTCATCATATGAACTGTTAAACATTTATGATTTACGCTTTGCTTTTCATTCGATTGACACATATCTATCCACTCGCACCATGAGATTGGTTCTTTATGAAAAAAGAACGCAATTCATTATGAAAAATCATGAAATCTTGTGAGTAAACCATCTTTTACTAGATAATTCGAACTCAAAAATGAAATATATTGAAGTAAAACTTTGCAGTTTCATTCAGATATCAGATTGATTTTGGAATATACTCGGAACTCAAAAAGACAAATGACTTGAAGAATGAATGTAGGTATCAGAATTCACTCATGAAACGATGCAGAGTAATGCATTGGCAGATCTCCAATACATTTTCATGTTTCCACTATCTTCAGGAACACGAAGAATAGAACTGTCCTTCAGGGATATATTAGTATATTCTGCTCATTTGATTTTTCTTCTGTACTTTACCAAAAGATATTCGTTGTTTGTTAACCAGAATTTGTCTTCCTTGATCCTCGAATTATTTTTTTTACAAAAACCGGGTTCCTTCAACGCCTGAAGAGGTTTTGGAATAATGAAGGATTTTCAGCTTATTTTCCAGACGCTGATGATTCCAAATTTACCATTCGAATAACTGTTGAAAATTATCAATATGTTCAAAACAACTAGTGTCGATACTATTATGCATTGATATTCAACTGCAACAATAACAGCATAAAATTTCAGTGAAGCCGACTCTGTTCAGAAATAACCTAATGGCACACATGCGCATTATGGACCACACTGCAATTTTTACAACACTTTTGTTCAATTGATTTAGCATTCTAGAGTAAGTATATATATTATGATTTCTATGGCCATAAGACGAATCCATTTATGAAGTTTCATAACAGACAGTCCATCCGATCTCGAGTTATATAAATGGTGTAACCAACAACTTTGTTTTATATATGTATATACAGGGTGATTTTTTTAAGTGTTTCATTAGAAGTTTTCGAGGAAGGAATTGCGATACAAATTCAAAATTTTGTATTTTTGTTTTAGAGTACATGAACTCAATTTGTAAAATATTTTCAAGCGGAATCTACTTCCGGTTCTACCGGAAACGGATGTGAACTTCGTTATTTCAAATGGAACACCCTATATATTTATACATATTTGAATTCTTCGTTTAATTCTGCAATGATTTGATGTATGATATGCGCAACCACATCAAGCGATTGTTGAGTTATTGCCTGATTCTCAAATTTTTTGACAGAAAGATTGTCACAAATTAGTGTTAATATGTATCTTCAAAATCCCTCATTGTAAGAATTTTTTTTTGGAGCAGTGAGACAAATGAAAGTACGCTGATACGGCTTCTTGTATAAATTATGAGGAAATTTTATACAGGGTGCCTGAAACAGGGCTTCAAAGTGAGCCTCAATAAAACTACGAAATCTCATTTTTTTCAAATGGGAACCATATGATTTCATAATTCCGATCGATTGCTCGCCAAAAACAAGTTAGAGTGTGCCAAACATTTCATGTCTTTAAAATGAGTAGTTTCGCCGTTATCGAATAAAATTCGGATTTCACGATTAAAGCCAGGTTTCTTTGTCTGAATATCAGGTTTATCAAGATAATTTTCAAGTAGGCTATGTCAATAGTAATAATATGTCAGTTTTAAACTAAAATTTCTTTATTTAGTCATCATTCATTATCTGCTCTGTTTATTTGTCACATTCGCAGCAAATACAGAAGAGACTTTTGATATATCATTCTAGTGTACCTACATTCTAGTGCTTGTTTTGCATAGTGCTTGTTTTGCATAGTGCTTGATCAATAAACATAAGTAAGAATGACTATTCCTAACATAGCCTACTTTGAAATAGACGAGCATACCACTCAATTCGACAGAATTTCATGAATAAAGCCAGGGTTGTCCCATCAGTCAAATTCAGTGGAATGCTCGTCTATTTCAAAGTAGGCTATGTTAGGAATAGTCATTCTTACTTATTTTTATTGATCAAGCACTATGCAAAACAAGCAATAACAATAATAATGAAGAGAATGATATATCAAAAGTCTCTTCTGTATTTGCTGCGAATGTGACAAATAAACAGAGCAGATAATGAATGATGACTAAATAAAGAAATTTTAGTTTAAAACTGACATATTATTACTATTGACATAGCCTACTTGAAAATTATCTTGATAAACCTGATATTCAGACAAAGAAACCTGGCTTTAGTCGTAAAATTCGAATTTTATTTGATAACGGCGAAACTACTCATTTTAAAGACATGAAATGTTTGGCACACTCTAACTAGTTTTTGGCGAGCAATCGATCGGAATTATAAAATCATATGGTTTCCATTTGAAAAAAATGAGATTTCGTAGTTTTATTGAGGCTCACTTTGAAGCCCTGTTTCAGGCACCCTGTATAAAATTTCCTCATAATTTATACAAGAAGCCGTATCAGCGTACTTTCATTTGTCTCACTACTCCAAAAAAAAATTCTTATAATGAGGGATTTTGAAGATATTAACACTAATTTGTGACAATCTTTCTGTCAAAAAATTTGAGAATCAGGCAATAACTCAACAATCGCTTGATGTGGTTGCGCATATCATACATCAAATCATTGCAGAATTAAACGAAGAATTCAAATATGTATAAATATATAGGGTGTTCCATTTGAAATAACGAAGTTCACATCCGTTACCGGTAGAACCGGAAGTAGATTCCGCTTGAAAATATTTTACAAATTGAGTTCATGTACTCTAAAACAAAAATACAAAATTTTGAATTTGTATCGCAATTCCTTCCTCGAAAACTTCTAATGAAACACTTAAAAAAATCACCCTGTATATATAGATATATAGATTAACGTCCGATTATTTATCTGAAAAATTGCATTTTTCACCTCTTATTGGAAAATCCATAGACTTATTATCCTATTTTGATAATTCTATGGGAAAATTCTTCAATCATAATAGGAAATGGCTATTTTGTTTTCATCTCATGGTATATCAAATCATTTCGAACATTTTTCAATGTTTCAAACTACTTTCAATGGAGCGAATCGTGGATTCGTTAGCAGACTGATATTTTACTACATATTCAGCATTATTGTTTCCCTCTTGATTTAAATTATGTTATTTCATTCAACCGAGATCCATCGTTCATTTCATTTCGAAAATCTTATCCCATCTACTCCGAGAAAATTTGAGTACGATAACATCGAAAACACGTGTCAAGATGGACGATTTTAGATTGTATCAACCGGATTGTTTGAATAATATTGGCAAAATATCGCATGGTTGTTTGTCCAGACTTTGTGGGACCCTATTCGATAATCTATTCATTTATTCAAAATATTTTGAAGGTTAATCATTGTAGTAAATATTGCCTATCTCCGATGAATATTCATGAATGGGGAATGTTTGCTGAGTTGCATTCTGCTGTTATCTTTGGTTCTCAGCTCTTATCAAGGGATATTGAAAACATGAATGAATTTCATCAATATATTATTTTAAGAATGAAAGGCAATCCAATGATAAATTATGCTTGAAGTAAATGATTCGAGTGTTGAAAACTTGAAAATGTGAATATAGACATTTTCACGAAAGTTAGGATATATCAGTACTCAGAAGTACTCGTCAAGAAAAACAAAATTAAGGTGTAGGCTAAAAGTAATATTTTTAATTGTGGTGATGCAACGATTTGACCCTTTTGATTGGCCTTTCTGGTTTTCCAACCGCTTGAGCTGTAACAGGTTTGTTTATCTATTTCCAGCTACTGACAACAGGAAGTGAGCAAAGATTTACCTCTATTCATAAAAATTCTCAAGAATATTATTCCTTATTTTTATTTGATGTGTCATTTCCTAGTAAGTTCATCATTACGCTGGATTTTCACACAATTTGCGTGTTCAGAGTGGTTGATAAGTGCTCAATCGAAATTTCCCTGTTTGTAGCCCTGAAAAGTGGAAATAAATCCATCAAACGTTGGCATCAGTTGAACTAAGTTTTTTACAAACTCATTTTCCTATATCCTGTGAAAATCCAGCGTAAATTCCTCATTCACATTAAATGTAGACGTTTTGATATGATTTCTATATTGTCATAAAAATTCTATAGGCCATTCAAAATTATTATAATTTAGAATCTCTCATTTTATTATTATTTTATCACGCAACTTATTGAAACTTTTAAACAAATTTTTTTCGATTTCTCAGAAAAGATAAAAACTTATTTGTACCTCATTATATGAGGCATCATATCTTTTCAGATAAAACGCCTATAAACTGAGGAACAGGCAAAGTTTGCACAGCTAACGAGGTACAAATTGCCGAACGGGTTTCGATAAACGCTAATTACTTGGCTAAATTAATTCATATCGTTCTCCATGGTGATCCTTCTCATTTCGGATGACACTAGCGTAGTTTATCAAAAGAAACGCTTCTGAACCGAATATGTAGGAAATTATTCATCGGTCGCGCAAACATGTGATAAACAAAGTAATTAACCTTTAAAGTCAATCGGAATGAAGACATTAACTCTTGTAGTCACTATATAATTTACTATTGTGTTACTCTTATTATCCGATGGGAGAAACTTTGGTATGTACCATGTATTGTGTTGACGATAGTTGTGCGAAAGTATGGATTAATGCATGCATTGCATGTGAAAGGCATAATTGGTCTTATTGATAAGAGAAGCTTAGTGTCTGCTTTGCCTATCTAACTATAAGTGCTGTTTTCTTTTGAATTTTCTTTCTCGAAGTACATACACATGAAGCACATTTAATTACAATTGATGAATGAAACTTTGATCTACAAAATTAGAAAATTCCGGACCGTCTAGCCGTGATCCAATATAAGGTGGAATTCCTATTAGACCACTGCTAGAATGCCCTGAATTTTCTAATTTTGTAGTTCGATCCGGCTGTGGAAGCCTTAATCGATATGTGAAACTTTGGTCGGTTGCAAGAGCAGCTGCATAAAGACCAAAAATTATGTGTAGAGCTCGAATTTTTTGTGCATCCTCTGAGAAGGTTTTATTGAAGATTGTGCTATTTTGACGGGTAAGCAATCAATAAGTTATTCATTTATCACTATTTTTTCATTTGAAATTCTTACTGCTTGCCCGATCCCCGAATTCGAATTAACTAAAGCCGGATTTATGTGCAAATCAGATTATGTACAATCAATTTTTTGTGTACTCTACAATAATTTTCAATACCAAATTATACTACAATTTTCATTAAAAATCAAAGCACAATTGTGCTAGATAGCTGTGCAAATTATATGTGAGTGCCTAAAAATCATACAAAAGCTGGCACAAATCCAAAGTATAAATTGAACATAATTTGTATATAAATCTAGCGTTTGTTTTATCAGCATCGATAGATACCTACATTATTTAGTTATTGAGAATTGCGCTCTAGCGTAATGACCAATGAATAATTAATGAAGAATGCAGTAAGAAAAACTGACTCCGCATATAAATCACACATATAATTTGCACATAATTTCAGTTTTTCTTTATTGAAATCGATTGTAAATGAATTGCTTAGTGAAAATTGTGCTAGGTTACCGGACAAATAGTCCAATTCTCAATAAAATAATTTAAAGTGCATAGGATATTTGCCCATAATTCCAGCATTTGTTGAATTGAAATCGAGTGAATAAATTGCTTTTTGAGAATTGTGTTCGGAGAAATAGAACAATTATCATTGAAAGAATTTGAAGAATTCAGGAGTAAAGTTGGGTTTGCACATATCACACAAAATTTGCACATAATTCTAGAATTTCCTCAATTGAAATTGAGTGATGAATGAATTACTCATTAGTCATTGGTAATAATTCTGCTAGCATCGGCAAACTGACGCTAGCAGGAGAAAATTGACTCCGGATATAGATAACATAATGTGCACATAATTCCAGCTTTTGTTTCAAAGAAAAAAAAACTGAATTATTTATTATGAAGTGTGTTGTAGCTTGTTCGGCAAGCTAGCATCATTTTCGATAAAAAATTATTGAACATTATTGTGTACAAAAAATCGTAACATAATTTGCACATAATTTCTACATAATAACAACATAATGTTTTATGATTATTGTGGGTACAAACAGGTATGCTAATTGAAGAGTCTGGGTTAGCGTTCATTTAATTTTTCGTGCGCAATAATGTAAAATCAATATTTTTGTGCTACTGATGAGATAACCACAAATCTAAGATTTCCTGATGATCTGTTTTGTGTCGGCTAGCGATAACGGCCTGCAATCGATACTATTTAGATTCAAGATCAATATCAGGCATGCCATGCGGCGGAAGTCCTTTCTTTTCCTCCTCAATCCTTCTACGTCCTAGTTATAATTGCCTGGTTCCTTATCTCGAGACTTGTGCAGGTCTAGACCTGAATGAAAATTCTCGGCGCGCAATAGAAGGACGTTATTTATCCAATAATGTCCAATTCAATTGGGAACTGGGAATTATTCCATGTTGGGCCTGAGTAAAGTGAAGAGTGGCTAGAGCAATTGGTGCGGAATAGAAGACTATTTCGGTCTTCTGAAGGGGAATAGTTCGCCGTCTTGTTTATTCGGAAGTTTTCTTTGTGTATAGGTCGTTGCCCTCGCTGTAGACTTTATTTAGAAGGTGATGGGTTTTTGTGCGATATTTCAGTGTGAAAAATGAATATGTGAATTTTTTGTGATCATTGTTCTGGAGGATAGTGATAAGTAATAATGTTAACTGAACGCTCAAGAAAAAAAAGTATATTCGAGTTACAGCTGTTCAATTTCTGATAATTGATTATGCAACTTTATATAACTAGAAATCCATATTTGCGCTACTCGATTTTTCGTAGACTTATTTCTCTACAAAACATCACAAATATTTTATTCTCAAAAGTCCAATGATTCATATGAATCTAGTGTTCTTTATCAAACCTCGAAATCTTTTTGGGAAAGGTTCAAACTCTCTGAGAACAAACTTTTCACAAGAAAAGTGGTTTTTTGTACATTTTCTCGAATGCTACAAGAACAAGAATGAGCACCCCCATTCGCTTGAACAATGATCAAAGTACCACATTTGCATATCAAAACTCATGTTTCATCATGTATCGATTAGTTCCAGTATAAAACATGCAACATTCTCTCTAAACAATGCTTATTTCTTGTTGCAGGTTCCACAACATCGACTGATTTGTGATGGAATAGTACTTCAGTACCGATAGAATGGACTCATCGGGTAGTGACTCCAGTATAGACAAATGTTCCTGTGATAAGGGAGACAGGTCGCAGGAAAGTGATAGTAGCAGTTCCGAGTCTCCATCAGCCCCGAAAACTAAGAGGATTAGGATGAGCCTGCCATCTTTGGGTTAGTATAGAGAATATGAGTACTGAATTGTCACAAGAGATGGCGACACACTTCCAAAATGAAACACTGTGAATAGTCTCAGCCTTGGTATAAATGTGTTGTCTTCATACTGTGATATATTTGACATTGTGCTTGTACTTGTTATGAATCATTTGTGCACCTGGATAGATATTTTAAAATAGGTACATTCAAACTATCTTATTATTCAAGTTTCTTAAAAGAACTTTTGAAATGTTTCAATGATAGATTTTCTTAGCTGTTAATACTGATAAATTCCCAGATCCATTTGTATTCGTATATGCAATATTTGCATATGAGAGCATATGATCTCTCATTATAATTAAGAAAATGGCAAAAACTAACCATTGATATTTTATTTTTTCAGGCTTCAATTTACGCCGATGCAGATCTCTGAATTTCACAGGGAAGAAAAATAAAAAATCCCCAACTTCGGATGAGCACACTTTCTCTTCATCCGGTAATAGTTCCTCCAGTGGCGTCATGAGAAAGTCCCCAAAATGGCCCCTGAAATTCAATTGCTCCAAAAAGGACATTAAAGGTGCTCTTCCCAGTCAGGATGAGCAGAACTGTTGTAAATGTACATGTTATAAGAAAAAAGAAGATAATGTTATGGAGGAGAGGAGTGAAGCAACATCACCCACTGAAACCTCAGCTTCTTTGGATAGCTCAGGTAAATGATCATAATTTGGACCTCTAGTTGTTTTTTTTTTGTTTTCAACATCAACGAACTATTATCAGTAATTGCATACCCTTTAAAGATGAGATGAGAAATATTATTAGAGAAATGTGTTACCACATTGTTTCAACTTGTTAATCTTAATTTTAACTGTTTGAAGCACATAAAATATCCATTGAAATGCACCCTAGAAGCACAGCCATATTTTTTTGGCTAATTTTCTCTTTTTTTTTTCCTTAGTTTAGTTCAAGGGGATTGGGGATATATAATGAAACATAATTTGCCTCTGTTCATAGAAACTATATGCCATAACGTCTGTGAATAAAGCGTGGTTTATGAAATAAACCACCATGCAAATCTTGAAAAGACCATTCAATAGGTGGTTTATTTTATCGACCACCATGCATGATGGGTCTAGAAATATGTAGTATTTCCGAGTACCACCATGCTCGAAAGAGTTGAGCCATCATGAAGTTGAATCGAATACATACCATACTTTCATGAATGCTTGCAACTACTATTACACTGAGGAATACATTTTGGTTTGAATTTGACAAAGGACAAAATGGTTATAGATTAATTATTCATCATGGCAATAGTTTGAGATGTTCAAATTTCATAGTGATCAATTCTAATGGTCAGTTTTCAAATATTTATGATGTTGCAATCATTATTAGTTTGTCAGTTGCCATTACAACCATAACAATAGCATCATAAAGGTTTGATGACTATTGTCAAAACGTGAAAATGATTGTTTTCTAATCAATGGCAAAATCAGGAAAAATACAACTGTTTATTGAATTAATTACAATATTTATGGTTGAACGTGATTACTATTCAAACGTTCTCAATGCTTGTTCCAAATCTGCAATCAAGTCCTCGGTGTCTTCAAGCCCCACAGATATCCTTAGCAGATTATCAGTGATTCTCAGTTCGTCCTTTTGATCCTTCGGAACTGATGAATGGGTCATTATGCTAGGTAGAGCAATCAAGCTTTCGCAACCTCCCAAACTTCCACCTAAAGTGAAGTATTTGAGGGCCTTCAAAAATCTTCTACTTGCTTCCAAATCACCTTTCAGGTATATAGAAAACATTCCGCTGTGCCCACTAGACTGTCTCTTGGCCAAGTCGTGTTGAGGATGGCTGGTTAATCCAGGGTGAAGTACTTTTTCTATTTTAGGATGTCCTACGAAATGTTTGGCGATAGCCAACGCGCTTCTGGAGTGTTGCTGCATCCTCAGAGATAGCGTTTTCAAACTTCTGAGTACCTGATAGCAATCGAAGGGTGATGGAACCACTCCCATCACTTTTTGAAGTGTGTATATTTTCTCACCAAGGGCATCGTCGTTGGTTACTAAAGCTCCCATGCATACGTCCGAGTGTCCGTTCATATATTTTGTGAGAGAATGGATGACTACATCTGCTCCCAGCAATATTGGACGTTGAAAAAAAGGCGATAAGAAGGTGTTGTCGATCGCAACCAGCACATTGTACTTCTTGGCCATCTGAGACACCGCCGCTATATCGCATATTTGAAGCGTTGGGTTGGTGGGGGTCTCCGCGAAGATCATTTTGGTGTTGAACTTGATCTGCTTCTCGAAACTTCTCACGTCGCATTTGGCGAAGGTGACTTCGATGCCAAACTTGGTGGCCACTTGTTGCAAGAGCCTGTTCGTTCCTCCGAAAACATCGTCGATGCAGATTAGGTGGTCGCCGCTTTCCAGAAGTCCTAAAAGGGTGGTTATGGCTCCCAAACCAGATCCCAAACAGGCGGCGTGCTTGGCGCACTCTAACTTCGCTATAACCTTTTCCAAGACTTCCCTGGTCGGATTTCCTGTTCTTCCGTATTGGTAGCGTTTGAATTCTCCCGGTGCGTCCTGTTTGAAGGTGGTGGTCATGGATATAGGCGTAACCACTTCTTTGTGGGCCCATTGTTCTGGCTCCTGAGCTTCGTGGATAGTGATAGTGGCGAAGCCTTTGGGCAAGGGAAGGTATCCGTTGTTATCAGACATGGCTTCAAGGACTGGGAATCGTTAACAGCGGACTTTAACGTGGAACATGTAAATTTTAACACAGATCTGAAGAATAACTAATTTCAATATCATTCCGGAACGTTATCAACAAGTATATTATTGATACGCGTGTTTTGCAATGCCGATTTTGTGTAAAGTCAAGATCACGAATTTCTAAAGCGTCCGAACATGGTGAGGCCTACAGTCCGATATGAACAGAGTTTGAGAGTGAAATTCTTTCCATGATATAACTAAACAACTGGTTGTTGCGGTTTCAAATTCCCGTTTTATCAATTTTTTGGTACCTTTTGCGCCATCTGTGTGCTGCGTTGGGTACTCTGGTTCGCTATAGGTTCTTGAAATAATCAGAGCTATATAATTACATATAGTAGCTCCAAATGAACGATTTGTCGTATTTGAGATCCTTTAGCACATAAACATCTTGAGAAGCATGATTTTGTTATATTTCGGTGATGATAAGATATACTGATGAATAAATTGAATTTGTAGTTTCGAAGGTCATTAATAATGAATGATACTTGGGTTTGTACTATAAATTAATCTTTGATGTCAGAAAATGCAATAAAAATGGTTTGAGGCTATTTATGAACTTATAAATATGGAGTTATGAATGGTTGTTCAAAACATATCTTTGATCATGAACATTAAGCGTCTGGAGAACACCCACTTCCTAGTTTGGTGTATAAGCCATTGAAGTCTTATTCAAGTCCAATTCAAGGTAGAGTGAAATGAAATTCGTGGTCGCATATCAAAATGTTTAATAAATATGCGTCAATAAAAAGACATTTCATGCAATTCGCGCTGTCCCATTTTAACAAGAATAATTAGAATCGCAGTCAACGTGAAGATGAATCGCCAATAAATCGTGGAAAGGTGATTAACCTACTTTTGAGGTCACGAGTCGCCACTGATTGGATCATATAAAGTTTCTCACCAATAGATAGATCGATCCTTATTAATGACACACAAATGTTCTCAGCGTATTAAATGGTTCTTTGAATTTATATTCTGGGTAGATCTACAGCACATTGAATTTTCATGAAACTATTTAAACTATACAGGGTCTTTCACGAGGAACCTCACCCATATTTATACGGGAAACTACTGAACGTATTTTCATGAAATTCAGCACTTATAAGTATTTCACGATGCTGATGAAATCTAAAATATTTTCAAGGCATGAGCACCTCCGGTTTTTCCGGAAATGACGTCAACTTCCGTTTTTCAAATTAGAACACCATTTTTTTATTGCTGAAATAGATTCTTTAGAAAATTTCAAGTTATTTTGATGAAACATTTTTCAGTTTTGGTTGGAAAATTCTCTCTGAGCGGGAAAATTCGAAAAAAAAATCGAAAATAGAGCTCCGCTGAAACAAGAATAACTTAGAGGTTTTTGGATGGAAAATTTTCATTTTTGGGATTTTTCAAGATGTAAGATTGATGTATCCACTTTAAAAATCGAAATCGCGATTCATGATACAGGGGGTGAAAAAATCGCTTTCAAAGTGAGGGATGACAAAATCGTGAAAAATCAATTTTTTCAAATTAGAACCCCATTTTTTTATGGCAGATATTGAATCTACGTTAAAAAATAATGTGAGTGTATGCATCACACCCTTGCCCTAAAATGGATATTTTCTGAGTTAATATCCTCGTGAAAGACCCTGTATTTTCGAAAGATTATCGGTAGAAATTCAGTTGATCTGATAAAATCTTCAGTCTGAAATGAATATGATAATATGTGAAATTTTTTCTCTGTTAAATGAAGAAGAATTAAAAGAAGTAATTGGGCCAGTGATGAAAATCATTTTTTGTAAGTAAAAAAATGATGCTCTGAAACAGGATTTGATGAAATTACTGTCCAGGTCTAGAAGATTGGTTCGAAATTCTCTATTTATTCGTATGAAAACCATTCAATTTGCTCACTGTACTGATGAAATGTTGAAATTTTACAGTGATTAATTTTGATGGCTTGCAATTGCAATTGTGAATAATACTGATGGTTACTTGAACACATTGTTGTAATTATAAGTTCACAATAGCATAACCAGAGTTTAATGAACATTATGAAATCGTTCATTTCTTCCCATAGGTTTCATGATTTGTTACATGAGACATTGTCGTTATCCACTCAAAAGTCAGAATAGGAAAAAACCATTTATTGAATAAGAATGAAATATTCAAACGAAGTATAAATTCATTCAATATTGTTCAGACATTATGATCATTCATGATTTCTATTCAGACATTTTCTAATGCCTCTTCCAAATCTGTAATCAGGTCCTCGGTGTCTTCAAGACCCACTGATATCCTTATAAGGTTATCAGAGATTCCCAGTTTTTCTTTCTGTTCTTTCGGAACCAAAGAATGGGTCATTATACTGGGTAGGCAAATCAAACTTTCACAACCTCCCAAACTTACTCCAAAAGTGAAGTATTTAAGGGCCTTCAAAAATCTTCTACATTCTTCCAGATTTCCTTTTAGATATATAGAAAACATTCCACTATGTCCACTGGACTGTTTCTTCGCTAAATCATGTTGAGGATGGCTGATTAATCCAGGGTGAATGACTTTTTCTATCTTAGGATGTCCCACGAAATGTTTGGCGATAGTCAGCGCGCTTCTGGAGTGCTGCTGCATCCTCACAGTCAGTGTTTTCAAGCCTCTGAGTACCTGATAGCAGTCGAAAGGTGATGGAACCACTCCCATGATTTTTTGAAGGGAGTATATTTTCTCACCAATGGCATCGTCGTTGGTTACTAAAGCTCCCATGCAAACATCCAAATGGCCGTTCATATATTTGGTAAGAGAATGGATGACTACGTCTGCTCCAAGCAGTATTGGGCGTTGAAAATAAGGCGATAGGAAGGTGTTGTCGATCGCAACCAGCACATTGTGTTTCTTGGCTAATTGAGACACCGTTGCTATATCGCATATTTGGAGCGTTGGGTTGGTAGGGGATTCAGCGTAGATCATCTTGGTGTTGAACTTAATCTGCTTTTCGAAACTTTCCACGTCGCATTTGGCGAAGGTGACCTCGATACCAAACTTGGGGGCTACTTCTACCATTACTCTGTTTGTCCCTCCGTAAACATCGTCGATGCAGATTAAATGATCGCCTCTCTCTAGTAGCCCTAAGAGGATGGTGATGGCTCCCAAACCAGAGCTCAAGCAAGCTGCGTGTTTGGCGCACTCCAACTTCGCTATGACCTTTTCCAAAACTTCCCTGGTCGGGTTTCCGGTCCTTCCGTATTGGTAACGACTGAATTCTCCGGGCCCGTCTTGCTTGAATGCAGTACTCAAGGATATGGGCGTCACCACCTCGTTGTGGGCCCATTGTTCTGGCTCCTGAGCCTCGTGAATGGCGATGGTGGCGAAGCCTTTGGGTAGAGGAAGGTAGTCGTTGCTATCGGACATGGTGTTCAGATCAGTGCGCCGTCAATGTCAGTTTTGTGTGCTCTGCTAATTACACGCTTATTCTACTTATCTGATGAACAAGTAGTTTCACGATCATTTGGAATCGTAATGAACAAGTGCATTGTTTTGTGGCATGTTTTCAAGGTCTTCATATCGAGTATTTTTTAATATTGCACGACAGGTTGATGTTCAGAGCTTTTCGAATATTTTTTGTATGAATTTCAGAACTCTTATTCCGTAGTGGACGTCGTAACAGCTTACCACTAGTTGTGACATGTCTTTCTGAACCTCTGAAAAATTCAATATTCAGCTATATATTCTACATTTATTGGTAATGAACTACTGTAAGATCCATGTTAAAGATAAAGGAGATGATCACCTCCTCTTTCCTTATCTACTCATTTGCTGTGAGGAAATTGGTTCCTAATACCTAGAGCTGAAGATACAAGGATTTACATTTCGTTTGCGATTCTCTACCGTCCTCAGAATCCTACTCAAGATATGCCCTTGCAATGCATCGCAAAAGTTGACATTAATTTTTTTATTGTATTGTATTTCTTGAATTTATTCAGCTATTTCACCAACGTTTCGAAAATTTATTACTTTTCTTCTTCAGGGCTAAATAAGAATTAAAAGACTGTTAATCTATCTTTATCCAAAAACATAACAATCAGATGGAAACCTCATAACATAATCTAACAGCTATGTGATAAGACCGTTCTCTGCTATTTTCTAATATGTATACCTCAATTATGAATTTGCCTTTCTCGAGATTTCCAAAAACTCTCCAGTGACAGCCACTGTTGATCAAAATCGCAATGAACTAGCTGATGTCTATCAACGTCAGACAACTTTGAAACTGTCTTGAAATATTTTTTTCTTTTCAGTCAAACAGGTCTTACTTACATATTGCCTTATTTATTATCTCCACAAATAATCAAATCTACATATTGTAAATGCTGATGTCTTCAATCTAATAAAAACAATAAATCTTCAGGAACATATTTATTTTCCAAATCCTTTCTCAACTTGAAAGTTATTCATGCATTTCAAAATGTCAAAAGTCTTAAAATTGAGTTGAATTTTTTCATATTTTCATTATTTCACATCAAATAGGTCTCATATTCATGACTGAAACTGTTTGACAACCATCTAAGACTCAAGGCTCGTTCGATGGGGTCTTAAACTGATGATTTTTCGTATTTTTTTGTATTATTCAAGAAATTTTTTTTGCAGTTATTGAACCTATCCAAGAACAACCTTTCGAAGAAATCGATGTACAGCAAGTCGAAATAAGAGAATATAATGTAATTAGACCAAATGATGGATTCGATGAAAGTATTTATGGTGTGGCTCCTATACAGCCCAGCGTAGTGGTCACAGCTCCCTTTATGGAATGGTAAGGGATATCACTGTATTGTTATGTGCAACATCGATATTTCAAACGAAGGATTGAATAATGAACTATTGCTTTTGCAGCATAAGGACCATACATGAGGATTGTGATGAGGCTGCTAGATTGGCTAGGGCTCGCGAGATAGAGCAAGGAGTAGAGGCTCCAGCGAACTTCAAGCCTGTACGGAGGGTACAGTTGCTTTGTAGTGATATGGAGGCGGAAAACGGACAGAGGCCCCGAAGGCTTCAACTGGTGTGTCCCAGAGACCTGAGTGTCGATTCCTTACGGGCGCTGTTCCACACGAACGTTACGTTGAAGTCATGCCCCATCGATTCTGTGAACGGATGTCATACTCAGGTGGATTTCATCCATTGCTTAGTACCTGACCTGCTGAATATAACGAATTGTAGTTTTTATTGGGGTGAGTGTAGATATGAATACTGCATGTTTTTATTGAGGCGTCACAAATTGAAAATCTAGTTGATTAAAGCCTGCGTCTTATGGCGAAAATCAACATGTTCCAATTTGAGAAAAATTCTCTAGACTTATGGATAAATGTGATTTTGAATTGGTATCATCGGGCAATAAAATTTTTACTTTTTCTTGCAGGTAAAATGGACAGGTATGAAGCTGAGAGACTGCTGGATGGCAAGCCAGAAGGAACATTTCTCCTCAGAGATTCAGCCCAGGAAGAATTCCTCTTCAGTGTATCCTTCCGTAAATATGGAAGGTCACTGCATGCTCGTATCGAGCAGTGGAATCACAAATTCAGTTTCGATTCGCACGACCCTGGAGTATTTACTTCGAATACTGTTTGTGGCTTGATAGAACACTACAAGGATCCAAGCAGTTGTATGTTTTTCGAGCCTATGCTTACCTGGCCTTTGCACAGGTAATATATCAATGGAATATTCTTGTTGCGTTTTCCTTTGCAAAATAGCGTTATCAATTTGTCCAAATGTCTGAGATTGTGGATTTTTGAACCAAAAATGGCCTCGAACAATTTGGTTGGACTCGCTGATAAAGAATTCGGGATCAGATTCATTTCTGTTTATCTGTCCAGCCGTGAACACAATATCTTTGGGAAGAAATGAACTAGATTCTGGAAATTTTTGGGGTACGATTGAGTTTCAACTGATTCTTATATTTTGTTCGTAAATGTGCAATATCGGTTCAACGGATTCAGGAGTTATTAATTTTAGAAATTTTATTCACCTCTATATTGAAAAGTACGAACCCAATCGATTTAAAATCTTTTCATAATATGTATAATAACGACTTCAAAGAGTAAGCTAGAATGTGTGTGATTACAAGAATAAAAGGATTTTGAAGAAAATCTCCAAAAATAAAGTGCTGAAATTTCTTATATAAATAAATTGAATAGATTGAATGAGTGACCATAGAATTGTTATCATCGTGCCATTAGCAGATAGGGAAATTATTTTCATCTAGATGTGAATGAGTGAGTTTTTATCCATCTCATTTTTGTACTTGGTCCAGTTTTATCAAAAATTTGCATGACTCAAATTGCTGAATGCTCTAGTTTCGATGACTTTCAGAAAGATTATCCAAGTTGAATTCGATTGAACTGATGACTCCCCATTAAATTAAACAATTAATCATTAGGGAAGAATGTTTTGAATAGCATAGCTTGGATTCAATTAAAATTAAAAAAGTGACCTGAATGCCTCAGGCCCCGATATTTCTTTTCGATTAAAAAATATACTCGATAAATGTGGGTTTTCGAATAGGAGTAGGCGGTGGATGAATAGAAACAGCTGAAAAGTAACATGTTTAATTTTCACACAATGTTAGTAACAATTGATACATAAAGTTCTTCGACACAAATACTTGCATATCAATAGTCTAAAAACTTGCTGAAGGCACTTTATTCAGAATATTGTTCCAATTTTTCAACTTTCTAGACCATAATACCTTCTTACAGTTCGATTTATTACAATATACATATTTCATATATTTGGGAATAAAGGTTTGTTTACACAATTTGCCAACAGAAATTGGAATGAAATCGATTGTTTGAAAATATTCTACAAACGACGAAAGAATACTAGTACTTGGTAGGATCCAAACTCAGTGTATAATTTTTTACTCCAGGAACTTCCCCTTCAGTTTACAACACTTGTGTAGAGCAGCGATCACCAGCCGTATGACATATGACAACATAAACTCCCTTCAACTGCCAAAAACGCTGAAGAATTATCTGAGAGAATATCATTATAGGCAGAAGGTCAGGGTGAAGAGGTTTGATGATGACGTTCAGTGGCTGGAGCTACAAAATATGTAAATATTTCTTTTTGTTTTGAATAACTTAATGTTTTTACTGTTGATTTCGTTCCGATGCCGTCTGTTTTAAGAATTTTATTTTTATGAAATTTTGTATATTATAGTGTCGAGAAGTGATTATAATTAATTGTTTGTGGTATTTTTGAACATCCCAGTGGAAGGATAGTTGATGTGGATGAACAGCATATATTAGAAAATGAATAACTTCAAAGTATACTTTGATATGATTATGATTGTTGAATGTTTCTTAATATGTTGAAGAGTTTCATAGAAAATTTCTTGTTGAGTTTCATTACATGTTGCTAATAAGTAATGGGAGTGAAAACACTTCATTTGATTCGCCAGCAAAGTGTGTTATTTTAATCTTTTGTATACTTCAAATAGTGAATGTTCTACACTTTTGGTTGGTGATCTAAAAGATTTGTTAGTTGATCAAAATTATATAGTTTCAGTCAAAACATACGTTTATGTTATTTTGTGAGTTTCTATCTGAAAATGATTGGTAGCTTTCAAGACCTTAAAATTCATTATTCCAGAAAAAAAACTATATTTGAGCTGACTAACCAGACAAATATTAGAAATGATACCATAAATGTAATGGGATGAAAAAAGAAATTCTTTTTGTATATACAAATACACTAATACAGTAAGTATTCCATGAAATTGTATCAATATATTCATTAGATTAAACTTTGTTTAGTTCGGTGTATCGTTCAAGTATAATTTTAATCAACAGTAATGTGAATCTTAGATATTTTCTGGTAAATGAATTGATGCAAGTAGTTTGATTGAATAGTTGAATTAAAATTCAACATTGATGTGATGTTGATGAGTTTTGCGGCCTAATAGATGATATCTTAAGAGATGTTTTCACTGAAAAACATTTGTATACAAGGATGATGTAACAAAAATATGGAAATACTTTTATAACATTACTTATCAATTCAGTTGTAAAAGACAAAATTTCAACATAAATTAGAGATACTTATTATGTCTACAATGCTCATTGATAAATTGATTTTCTTTATTTTTCCCTTATATATGCTCCATAAAAATTTTTATAAATAAATCCATTCATGTGGGAATTGAAGCATGGAGGGTTGTTTTGTTTTTGTATAAATGTAAATAATGTAACAGGATTTTTATTTTGTAGAGCTGAATTCTTATTTTAAAGAAAAATATTCAAGCAACTCCAAAATGGAGATTGCCAATGCAGTGCTTTAAATAATTGTTAACGAATAGTATTATATGATTAACTATGTCCTAAAATTGAATGAATATCCCAATGTGAATAATAAATATGTTTATTTAAATTTTTTCTTCTTCACTCCCAAACAATGAATTATGCGAAATAATTGCTTTTGAAAACAATGGCGAAACAAAAGGAACAACAATTTTATTTCAGTTATAATTCGCGTTATCATGTTCAAGCTGTGGAGTGGTGAGAACAGCAGCTCTGAATATGTACGACATCTGTTACTGTTTGAGAATACAGGCACTGAAAATTGTTTCAGTGAATCTCGTAAATCGTAACCCGTCAATTACACTCAGCCCACTTCCACGGCAGGGAGCAGGGAAATGAGCAGGGTGAGAATGTAATCACCTCACTTCTGCTGCCACTCGCGCTGCCGGTCACTCCCTAAATTAGCGGTTTTTCGACCTTCGTGCGGCAGTCAAAGGACCGGCAGCGCAAGTGGCAGGGAGTGATCACATTCTACCCAGTTACTGTCGTGCGTACGTTGTTAATTGTTGCGGAAAATGTCGACGGAGAGGAGCAACGAAAAAATAATATCATTTCTAGAACTCCTTGAGATCGAAAGAGTGATATGGGATTCTCCTGATAAAAAACATGAATTTAAGCACAAAGTGCACGGTATTTATATCATCCACCATCTTCTACGACGACGAACTTTCTTTTGGAGTTTATATGTTTTCAAGACTCACATATTTATATACCTAAATGAAAGTGTAATAAGAGACAGAGCGCTGAGGCTGCAATTTCGTCGTCCGCCATTGCCTAAACTTGATCGCGAGTGAAATGTTTGAGCTGAGTGTAAATACTCACTGCGTTTCCATACTGCCGCAGAAGTATTCCGGGAAATATTTCTGGCAGCGCGAGTAGCAGTGGAAGTGGCTGAGTGTAATTGAGGTATAAGAGGTAGGTGATAGTGGGTCTCCTTTACGTACTCCTCTCTGAATTGGGATTGGTTTGGTTTCATCTGCCCATTTGACTATTATCACAGTATAGGACACTAGTGTCTATACTGTGCTATTATTAATGACTGAGTTTAGTGTAGAAAAATCATAGTTGGGAGGTGCTCAATCTTGTTGAAACCAAACATTTTGTGGTAATTGTCCATTCTGTTCAGAAATAAATTCGTTATTTAGTAGATCCAAATACTTGTCACCATTCAAGTTTCCGTCGATAAAACAGGGCCTACAAGCCTATTTTCGAAAATTCCCTTCCAAACATTCAACTTCTGTGGACGCTGGGTATGTGCTTCATGAATCCAAATAGGATTCCCATTTGACCAATACCTTGATTAAAGTGCTATATTCCTCGTTTTTACAATTTTTTTTACAGTAAACTCAGTATGTATGAATTCAAAATAACAAGCTCTTTCAAAATCTGTAAAAATATATAGCAATTTTCACAATCGTCCAGGAATGTTACGCTTTTCCTACCCGGTAAACAATGTACTATTTTTCAAAAAACTTTGGTGGGAATCGAACTCTGTCGATTTACTAGCGTCGCTTTGGTAATGGACATTTATAAGATTAAAATAAACCCAATTCATAATCGTAGAGAGTTCGAATCCTACCAAAAATTTTTGAAAAAAATTTTTTTGGTTTATAAATTCATATTTCTGTCCAGGTCATTCTGGCAGCCCATTAGCACAATTTTGGCCTCCGTACGGCTTCCAGTTTTTTGAATAAAAATTATGAAAGTTCTCGGCGTAATTTTTGGAGGGCTACAAAAGGAAAACCAATGGATAATATTTCATTCTGTTTTCATCTCAGTATTCAGAATGAAAGATAGTTCAATGAGTCAAAAACGGGGTATATGTCATAAGGTAAAAATGACTTCCTCGGTGTCATCTACACGGCTATATATGTTTGTCCAGTTTATGGTGAAACAACCTGTATAATACCCAAAGGTATTCCAAGATATTGCGTAGAATATCTTTGACTACTATACCTTCCAATATTTCCTACCTACCTATAATACTCCTATTCATATAGTGACTTTCAGCTTTCTGGAATTTTCGAAAATATCAACCATATGAAATTGCATATACTGGTCTATATTCTCATTATGGGGGTTCGGAAGTTGAAAGTTAGGTACAGATTTCTTAATTTTGTCAACATATGTTCCAGATACCACTCTTTGTTACTTCCGATACTGCCTAGAAGTTTCAAGTGAGTGAGTGACTAAATCGATTGGATTTGGGTATTAATATAATCCGCAACTCGTTTTTTTATCAAGATTATTTAATAATTCCTCTTGGATCTAATACATACCTAATGTGGACAATAGATGTACCAGTAGGTACGCACTGTTATGATTAGTTTGCGTGATATTACGCGAACAATTATGCAACGATCAAACATTGTAGCAGAAATTGCTTTTAATGGTGGGTATATAATGTGAAGGTTGAAGGTATCAAACGCACGGATGTGGGTGCGTTTTTCCAGCTGATGTAAGGTCAACCTGTGCACTAGCCTCTTCCTCTCTGCTGTCGCATTTGATTCACCGGCAGCAAAGCGGAAAAAGACACGTTCACAGGTCATTGTTACGCTTCTGGTGTATGGCACCTACAAAAAAAATATATTGTCAGTTGATGTTCAGTCTTTCGATTGATTATCTCAGCTTGGGATGATGAATGAGCTTGAAAGCTGCATCGAGTCGTTTTAGGAACTGAAAACAAGGTTCACTTCATTATGAAAAAAATTGGTTTGCATGCAGTTTTCCTAGGATTTGCTAGTGTTTGGAGGTGTCAGGAATTGTTGATGATTCTGGATATGTCATTGAGAATTTTTTTTCAATAATTCTTTTCACAATTTCTGGTCTTCACTATTTGGTATAGTTCATATGCATAATTTGAGGCCGGGGATGACAATAACCACCCATTCACCCAATATTAAGAAAATTCGTTGAGCTAACCAAAAATTCTACCCAACTGAATAAATCACCCTGTATCTCAGAAACAAAGAGTCTTAACCCATTATAAATTGTCGTTTTCTGGCTCCCCTGGGTACCATCTATTCACCATGAAACTACAGTTACTCGTGGATCACCCTGTAGTTGTCTATCTTTATTTTGTAACCGTAGATGAGAAGTATTCCTCCCACAACGACAGTTTACGTAATGTTTGTGTTTGTAGATAAAATGGTAAGATAAATCAGCTGAGTGTTTCCATAGAACATTTCATTCGATGAATCGTCTTATTGTCTTCACTAATTAACACTAGTCTACTCTAATTTTCGAACGTTTTAAAAGATGCATAACCGCTCGAGTGGAGACTTTCCTCTTAATCGTCAACTATTAGTACTTATAATAACTTACCAGAAACATATGTTTCAATAGGTACATCTCAGAGAAAAACGATATGAGAAAATTCAATATTTGTAAAGAAATTGTTGAATACATTTTCTTTGGGTCTTATCATGCGATTCATGCGAACAAAGTTTCTCCACATATAACATACTTATAACTATTGTTTTAAGGTCGGCAATCAGTGCAACATGAATTCGAAGACATGAACAGAATGAGAAAGAGAACCTAACGATAAGACGGTTTTCTTAATTACTGGATAATATCATTGTTCACCGTTTGCTGATTATATAAAAGTGACCAGCTAAATGTTAGTATAATTTCTGGAAAAAAGTGTACACAATGCTATGAATAATCGCTGAAGGAGTATAAACTTTTAACGGCACAAAATACCCTTTTATAAATCAAACATTTCACGGAAAAACAATGGCTGCTTATTATTTCACCTTTGGCGATATGTTTTTACTGCACCTTTACTATCAAGTGAGAAGCAAATGGTGCTGGTGATTAATGCTATGAGATAAGAAAGGAAAACATGAGTTTATTGGATAGGATAAATATTTAGAAATAATGTTTTGATTGCCCATTGACTTAATCAATTTATAGCTACGAGTTTGAAAATGATTTCCTCTATTTCTGAAGCTAGACAGTGTTTTAAAATTTTTTCTAATCCACTTTGCAATGTTCTCAAATACTTTCAGCAATAGTGCAGATTGCTGATATTACCATATTACTACTAGATTCAGCGAGTCTTCCTCATATCCTTTTGATGCCAAAAAGTTTTCCAAACATTCCTGTACACATTCCAAAAAGATTTTTGTGAGCTTTAACTACTCAGCCCATTTAAGAATAGTTCAGGATATTCATTTATTGTTAATAGAGGTTAGAAGAATGAATATGCAAGTAGAGTGAACTCTTCACCATAATTCAATTCCTTCGGAACAACGGTTTCGAAGATATGGAAGGAGTTTCTTCATGGATTTTCTACACCCTATATCTTTCAAATTGAGTTGAAAATAGGTATGAAAGAAAATTGTTTTGTTTGACGAGGGGAATCTGAGGTTGAAAATTGTACAAGTAAAAACTCACCCTGAACCCTGTATGTGAGCTCGTGGAATAGAATGCTTCAATCTCCTACAAAGTAAGTTTTTATTAAACACCCGCTGTGACTTGAGAAAATTAGATATTTCACTCACTACATTTAGCGAAGAGTGACGAGAAAGTGTTTCCCTCCCGGTATGGTTTTCTCATTTCCCAAGTCTAGTGTGATTATCGAGAAAAAGGGAACACGTGTTTCTCCTTGAAACGAAGACGGAGACTTGTCCTGCTGTTCCAAAACAGCATTAACGAACAGCAGTGGCTGAAAGCAACATTGTGTTGCTTTTTCAAACTATTCAAGGTTTAGGAATGGTATACTCAGTTGAATGTTCCATTGTCGTCATGGACTCACATGTCTGTCAGTTTACGGACCTTGCAATTTATGGGAAATAGGTCTCTCTCAACTTATTGGCGATAAAATTTTATTAAGGTACTCTGTAATTTGTATCCAAGCTCTCCCAAATTTCATGTTCAATTGGAGCCGAATTACTTAGTCTCTGCTGGATGCTCCAGAAGCGACTAATACATATGGAAGAAATTGAGAAGAGTCTTGTTATTATTATTGTAATTTGAGGGAAGAAACAATCAAAATGTAAACATATCAAACAGATACACAGTGTTCATTAATATAATTATCAACGACCACTACGCATCTGAGTCGAACTTGCCATAAAAACCATTTTCCAGGCAGAATTCGAAAGTTCCACACCAAAAAGTGTTAATAAAATATTAAGAATGTTCTCTTTGATTCGATCAATAAATTAAAGTTATCCTCATGATTTGGAAACAATGAGAAAATATTTTTTCCACATTCAAGGTCAATGTGACAGAAAAATTATCAGAAAGGTTCTTCAATTAATCCAATGGTTCTGTGGAATTTCATAATTTTCATTATTGGTGGAAAACTATTATATGAAACAAACAAAAATATTTTTTTGTCAAATTCAGAGCAAATATGACAGAAATAAATTGAATATTATCTTTCGTGTACTAGGGAGGTTGAAACTTGAAAAATGTATCGGTACCATTATTGTTTGATTGATAGAAAATTATTAAAAATTTCTTTTTCATATTAAAAGCAAATATGACAGAAACGAACTGAATATTATCTTTTGTGTACTGTGGAGGTTGAAACTTGAAAAAATGTCGGTAACACTCGATTAATAGAAATAAATTATTAAAAATTTCATTTTCACATTAAACGCAAATGAAAAGAGGAAAGAAACTCCAACATTTGATAGTCATCACAGTATGACTCGTCTTTCTAGATCACTCTATGTTGTATGAATGGAATGAGTAAATATGTAGGTGGTTTTTGGATTCTAGATTCCTTCAATGGAAGATAATTATGCAGTCGGTTCGATCCACAGAAATATAATAAATACTAGAACGCCAATCAGTTCACAATTCCTGGCACCTCATAGGGAAAATTGACCTACTACAGAGTTTGCGCAATATGTGAAAGTGTCATCAGGGTAGGACTTAAAATTTTTGACTTCATGAATGTGGTATGAATAAGTTGTCGATATCAACATTTGCAATAATAATAAAATAGCTGTAGTATCTTACTTAAACTAAACTTACTTTCATAAAATGGGTTTCTCCTTTATTTGCGCAAAAAAGAACCATGCACTTCATTTTGTCTATAATTTGTCACAGCACTCGACTATCAAAATTAACTAGTAAAACTCAAGTACAAAACTAAACTAAAGGAGTATCAGTACTACACAATGTTCAAGAAAACAACGAGGAAACACCGAAAACGGAGCAGAAAAGGCAAGCGAATTTATACGAATGAATAAACAGGAAAGCACACAACAAAGGGAATCAACAAATCCTAAAATACGACACTGCTCTTTTTCTGATGTGAAGATGTGTTTGTTTTCGTCGCGTAGCGGTGTTGCCGAATTCACTGGTTTCACAATAAGATTTATTCCGAACTTCATCTGAAACCATAATGCTTGGCAACGACGTGGCAAGAAAAGACGAGCTGCGCATGTACAAGTAGTAGGTGTTTATTCGCTATGTGGGGTCATTTTACTGAATCTCGGACGTACCTAATAGCATTCTAGTATTTATTATATTTCTGTGGTTCGATCAGATCATCTTCAGTTATCTGTGTAGTTGAGATGTGTGAACACATATATCTAATAATTCCTATATAGGTAATAGGCCAATCAAAATTGAAGCTGGGCTTTGGTAACGATCCAGATCTGCGCATGTGCAGAAATATTAAGAATAAAAATAACGTGGTTATTCTATCTCTCTCTGGCACATTTTATTATGTCATAGACGTAAAATTAATAATGTGATGTATTATTTCATGTGGATATTTACGCTCATAACCAAACAAATTATTCGTTGTTGTTCATTTTCGTGTTTGATTTGATATAATGATATAATCGAAGTTTGTTTCCCCAGTTTGATCCGTTTGCGTTCCGTTTCTACCCTCCGCTCTTATTGAACATTCATGGTTTGTTAATAATTTAAATTCTCGTTCGTTTTTTCATTCTGTTCGTTGCTGTTATTGTTAATTTTCGCGTTCAATATAATCAAAGTATTTTTACTTAGTTGAGTTGGTTAGTCTTTATAGTTATAGTTGGTCCGAATAATACTTATATCTATTCGAAAATTTTGTTGTTGTTCCTTTATTCAATAAGGAATTAAACATGTCTTGAAGGAGTTCTACTTACAAATGTTACATTTGTGACCCTACATGCTCGAATTCATATCACAGGTAAAACATTCAAATACTACTGTTATACGTTCATGCTTTCTCCTTTACCACTATATTATTTTCAGGTTCCCTAAAAATCACCTGCAAAGATCTCAATGGATGGCTCTACCTATGTCACATAAATGCTGATAATGATGTCGCATAAATGAGGATTTGAGGAAGACATTTTGTTGAAAGTTATTTTACAGGGAAAGGTACTAATAGAAAACACTTAGAGAAGTCAATTTTGGTTTGGATGGAGGACATCTTATAAAGTATAAATCTCTTTTTGAATAGTAACCCACTGAAAGGGTTGGCTCTAAGTTTTTAATGGCAATGTACCTCTAGGTGAAAAAACTGTAACACACATATTGGGTGCGTTTTTCTTTTCATCAAATGAATGAAATCAGTCAGTTAAACTGACTCTAGAATAAATGCATTCTGAAACTTGATAAATTATTTGTCACATATTATCTGGGTTCTGTATTTATGTTCATCGTATTGAGAAGTAAATTTGCCTTGGCTTTTGATTACGTCATATAAACACAGTGGAACCTGGATATAACAAATCGGTGGGGAACCAGTAGAGATTCGTTATAACAAGTAATTCATTAAACTAAGGTGATATTGGTCTAAAATGTGTTATATCGAGGTTCCACTCTAGGTTTATACACCACAACATTACGTACTCATCTTGTTTTAGCAAAAAATTTGCATGATTTTAATCTTCCACTGTTTACAGACAATCCACTATCTTCCTTCCAATCAACGGTATGTCTTTTTAGATCACATATTATCCTCCTACTCACTATTCAGATGGTATTATTGAAAATTTAACAAAATAAAGCAACAGTGTTTTTGCAATACTGTATTACTTAGTGTATGTACTGCTACCTCCACTCTCATGTTCTCACTTTGTCATAATAATAGCCTCTCATTCAATTTTAATGGAACATGCAGTCCCTGGGTTATTAAAAAATTGCACATTTCTATGAGGGTACTACCAACAAACTCCTTTTTCATGCCATAATCCAAAACGCATAATAATCCAATCAGAAAAGTTCAACTTGTTCTCAAAAGTGCCCTTCTGAGAATAATTTTGGATTTACCCTTATTCTGACGGCTATTTCCCTTACTATGTAAGCAATTATAATATGGATCATGGACTAAAAATTCATAGTTTACCTGAAAACTCATAGTAAGAAAATATTTCTAATTTCATGTACCATTTTAAAATTGGAGGAGGATTCAAACTTTTCTAATACTTTACTCATATTGAATATGTCATGAAAGCTTGTTTCCCAAAAAACCTTATCGAAGAGGCCCCATATTTTCCAATCCACCAAAGTAGACAAAACGTCATATGTCTCAATTAAGAATAAGTTCATCCAACTCTACCTACCTCAGCATGTAAACTTGTTTTTTCTCTTCCTTAACAATAATTTTCGGTATGAAGTTGTTATGAAAAAATGTATAAATAAACTGTAAAATAGTTATTATTTGTTTTATTACATAGAATGATTGAATACATCATTTAAAGAAATTGCAAATTTAAATAATTAATGTTTATGGCCTCTACTTGATATTATCTTCAATAGTTGCTATAAGTGGGATCTTAAAAAGGAATGTTTGAAGCAAAGAAAGAATTTTTCATTCAGAATTGAAACCTCATCGAACCCTGAGCAAGTAGATCAACAAAACGAGACAAAAATTGTAGACTTCTTATCAAAAAAAAATTGTGAAGAGAACAACTATTGGGATGCAACATTGCAAATAAACATATCCTTGAATACCTAACTGAAAAAACACATTTCAATTTTGTTTCAGCAATGAAATATTCACTATTCAATTAACCTAAAACACAGAATCTTTTTGACTTCTACATTACTTTGATAACGAGAGTTTATTTAACTATGTGAGTTACCATTTTATCAACCTTAATTCTCACAGCAATGATGTTCAGGCATACCTACGTATTATTTTATCGGAATTCCATTAAACCTCTGACGAAAATTTCTCGATAAATCCTTGATACATGAATTGAATTATCAATATTTATTCCGGCTAAAAGAATGCATTCCCTTCGATACGATGAATCTAATAGTTTTCTGAAATCTTATAACATTTATTTCTTTGTGAAAACTAAAATGGAAATGTTTTAGTAGAACGTTTTCATGCAAGACATATCTATGCAAGAAAATCTTGAAGTCTAAAATAAATAACATAACCTCCAAGTCTATTGTCATTTTCGAATTTCGAGTTGACGCATGCGTACAAATCAATCGTTACCAAAGATCTGGCTTCACTTTCAGACTCAGATTAGCAGGCGTATAAGCCATATAGGTATTAGTAGATATATGTGTGAACATCTATAAAGAAATCAATCGTGCTCGAATCTTTTACGCGTTGTGTTGTGTTGTTTGTGGATAAGTTGAGTACGGGAAAAGTGTTGTGCGTTATTGTACGGATCATTATTGTATCGGATTTTTAATTGTTTCGTTGTTATTTGAACTTTTTCAATATTATTTCAATATTTAACATCTTCAAAGTGATGGTTATATGAAAATTATTTGTGAACTAAGAAAATAACACGAAATTTTCAGAGCATGATTTCTTTTTTCGTCGTTATCATTTGTTATTCATGAATGAACATTACTACTCAATCAGTAGATATACGCTGGGCTTCACAAAAAGCTGGTGTCCGAGCTTGATCAAGAATCAACCCGCATTGACAGTTCAACAATCAGAGAATCAAGCCGTTGATCTCTGATAAGATGCCTAGAATAATGTTTTTAGTCATCGAAATCTCTGCAGTTGCAGTAATTATGCTTCGTCTTTGTGAAAACATTGAGTTTAAATATATTTAAACTCAATGGTGAAACCCACCGATAGTTTCCGATTTTTTCATTATCGATATCGTATTCGGAACTATTCATATTCAGAACTATCATGATAATTAATTGTAGGTGTATGAAAAATAAATCTTGGAAATTTCGACACAAAGTGTATTAGGCCTACTGGGGATACCGCTCAAAATAAAACGCGCCGAGCACTCTACCTACAGGGTGGTGTGGAAACGAGTGCATTAAAGGGTCGTGTATACTGGCCCGTAACTTATTCCCTCAACTTATGCCCTTAAAATTTGTTCTCTTTAAGGGAATAAGTTGAAGTTCGAGTATAAACCATAGCATGAAATTTCTATCTTTCAACTCTTAGGGTAAGGGAAAAGTTTAAGTTACGGACCAGTATAAACGATCCGTAACTATCGCGTTCATATTCCCTTGGCGGAATTCGTTCAAGTAGCCGAGCACTCTACCTACACAGTGGTGTGAAAACGGTTGTATTAAAAATCGCGTTCATATTCCCTTGGTGGAATTCGTTCAAGTAGCCGAGCACTCTACCTACAGAGTGGTGTGAAAACGGTTGTATTAAAAATCGCGTTCATATTCCCTTGGTGGAATTCGTTCAAGTTGCCGAGCACTCTACCTACAGAGTGGTGTGAAAACGGGTGAATTAACTATCGCGTTCATATTCCCTTGGCGGAATTCGTTCAAGTAGCCGAGTACTCTATCTACACAGTGGTGTGAAAACGGTTGTATTAAAAATCGCGTTCATATTCCCTTGGTGGAATTCGTTCAAGTAGCCGAGCACTCTACCTACAGAGTGGTGTGAAAACGGTTGTATTAAAAATCGCGTTCATATTCCCTTGGTGGAATTCGTTCAAGTTGCCGAGCACTCTACCTACAGAGTGGTGTGAAAACGGGTGAATTAACTATCGCGTTCATATTCCCTTGGCGGAATTCGTTCAAGTAGCCGAGCACTCTACCTACAGGGTGGTGTGAAAACGAGTGCATTAACTATCGCGTTCATATTCCCTTGGTGGAATTCGTTCAAGCAGCCGAGCACACAGGGTGGTGTGAAACTGAGTGCATTATAACTATAGCGTTCCCTTGGCGCCTTGGCGGTATTCGATCAACTGGACAATGCGGAAACAATATGCGCAAATATTAGCGGTAAAAGTATGCCCCAATACATGCGAAAACAACTATGCGGCAGTAAATGCTGAACAAATCTGCGCCAAAAATTGAGGAACTAGTATGCGCCAACCAATAGTTAGCGGTATCGTTTCTTTCTTTCAGATTTTTTCAGGTGGAAGAGAAGGTAGGTCCCAGAGAACCCTTGGCCTTTCAGGGCTGAGTTGCAAGGGGTCTCCTGGATGCCATTCCCAACTTCATCCATCGATGGACCAAGAGCGACAAATCGAGAATTTAAGGCGTCAATGTGAGTGACTTTTAGGGTTTTTGGTGGTGGTTGATTTCAGGTATATTGACAATAATGTCGGAAAGGTTCTGACGAAGGAGAAATATCCCAGAGAACACATGCGCCAATAAATGCGAAAACAAGTATGCGGCAATAAATGCGGAAAAAGTATGCGCCAAAAAACAGTTAGCGGTAGCGTTTCTTTCTTTTTTTCAGATTTTTCAGGTGGAAGAGAAGGTAGGTCCCAGAGAACCCTTGGCCTTTCAGGGCTGAGTTGCAAGGGATTTCCTGGTTTCTATTCCCAACTTCAGCCATCGATGGACCAAGAGCGACAAATCGAGAATTCGAGGCATCAATGTGACTGACTTTTAGGGTTTTTGGTGGTGGTTAATTTCAGGTATATTGACAATAATGTCGGAAAGGTTCTGGCGAAGAAGAAATATCTCAGAGAATATGTACATGCGCCAATAAATGCGGAACAAGTATGCGCCAATTTCGACACAAAGTGGATTAGGCCTACTGGGGATACCACTCAAAATAAAACGCGCCGAGCACTCTACCTACAAGGTGGTGTGAAAAAGAGTGCATTAACTATAGCGTTCATATTCCCTTGGCAGAATTCGTTCAACTGAAAAGTGCGAAACCAGTATGCGCCAATAATAATGGCATGCCGCCCTTGTGCAGTGCACGCCTTGCACGCCCGCTTACAGCGGGCCTGATAGAGCGTGATGTTTCCATATATGTATTGTATCAAATAAATGCGCGAATCCTATTGGAGGATGCATTCAAGAGACGTTTGGTTAGCTTGCCAAAGCTCTTGGTGTTCCTTACGTCATATAGTTTATGTTTGGCTACGACCTTCTTTTTTTGTGATTTGCATATTTAGGCACTTCAGTCTTTACAGTAGTAAGTAATTGATTTATTCCGTTTGTTAATAGGGCATCTGCCGAAACTTGTGATTAGTTCTTGAAGTTAGTGGTCACTTTCGCTATATTGCAACTGTGCTAGCAATTCAGTTTTTGATTTATGTGGCCGCTACTTGGTGGAAATGATTTATTCATACTTCACGAATGTTTCTTATAATGTGGTTAAACATAGCCATTTGATTTATTGTACCTATTGTTCGTTAATCTTGAAGAAGGCCCTGGTAGAAAACGATCTGAAGCATTTCTGTTGAAGACCAGCTTTGAGAGTTTTAATGTTTGGCTGTTAGAGATCATTGCAGAAGAAAAAACTTATGGAATGATTTATGGTTGAACCAAAGTTTGAGGCTGTATGTCATTGAAACTACATAGAGGAGAATCTACTGCTGATGAATATCACTACTGGAACTTGTGTGTACCTCTCCAGAACTGAGCCCAATATTGTTGTACCACATAAGACCCCTAATTGCATATCTGGAGGAGATAACTTTAATAGGAAGAAACTGGCTAAGCACATACGAACACCTAAAACGCTGACAACTATCGGTGGATGATCCTCTAGATATGTTTTCTTTTGCTTTATACAGGGTGTATTTTAAGGTGCGAGGCTTTTCTTTTGACAGGTGATAGAACTTATAGAAATAAGTTATTTTACCGGAAATTTCTGAAATGTTCAATTTGAAAAATTCATGAAAAATTCTGGGCATCAATACCTTATTAATACTACTCTGGCCTGCATCTCTCTACATCTCTGCACCAGGTTTATGAACATCCGCGAATTTGGGTGATTTTTTACCGGAAATCTTGTTCTGTACAACTTATACGCTGAACTGGCATTTTGTTTTGATTCACCATAAATTAAAAGCATATCAACAAGTTCATTATTTGAATAAATGTGCGGCATTTTCGAAACATAAACCTCGCCATAACACGATCGATATTCTGAGTCATGTATGATGAGAAGACAAAAAACAAGAGAGGTTGATATCTACCGAGGAGCAGGCGAGGGAGCAGGTTCGGACTGAGGAATTTTCAGATTCACCTAGAAGCTAGAAAATATTCTAGTTTCATTTTCTCGAAGCAGGGGCATAATTCATATAAAAATGTTTGGTAAAATGACTTATTTTGATGAGATCTACCATATGTTGAAAGAAAACCCTTACCTTCAAATATACCCAGCATAATTTGATTTTGAGTTAGAGGAAAAAGTGTCCACCTCGATTTTTGTCACGACGAAGCTGAATTGTGAATAGAGAATAGTATATTATTTTATAAGCAGGAGAAGTGTCACTTTTCATGGCGAGCTTTAGTTTGCCCGCCGAACGTAGTGAGCCGGGTAATTGAAAGCGAGCCATGAAAAGTCACTTCTCCTTCGAAAGAAATATGTTATTTTATTTCCAAACGTTCGATAACAACGTCATTTCTAGACAGACAGGATCACAGTCACAGGCTTACTTTTCCCTCCGGCGCGCGGCGGCAGGAATAGTGTTTATATGCAAGGGACTAATTTTGCAAGACAACCGTAACTATACAAATGTTACATTTTTCACTCAATTATAACGATCGTAAATGTCAATATTATTCAGATTTTCAGGAATTTCAAGATGTTTGAAAATAAAATAACATATTTTATTCGAAGGAGAAGTGACTTTTCATGGCTCGCTTTCAATTACCCGGCTCACTACGTTCGGCGGGCAAACTCAAGCTCGCCATGAAAAGTGACACTTCTCTTCCTTATAAAATAATATACTATTATTTTCAAACATCTTGAAATTCCTGGAAATCTGAATAAAGCCGGACTCCCACTACTCGTGTATTTGGCAAATATTTGCCACTTGCCTATATTTGGCATGTAGTGGGAGTGGTTCACTCGGCCAATACTTGTCAATCTTGTCACTTTTCCTGCCGCCGGCCGGAGGGAAAAGTAAGGCATAGCAACTATTTCTCCGCCTAGGCGGAGAAATAGAACTTCTCTGTGATCCTGTCAGTCTAGAAATGACGTTGTTATCGAACGTTTGGAAATAAAAAACTTTATTCCTTTTGAGAATGTATTCTTTGTGAATTTAGATCAAACCTCCATCACATTGGATTGAATGTTTTCATTGATAAATCTGTGTTTGGTTGGGTCAGAGCCAAAGGAACCTTATAATTCTCCAAAGGGTTCCTAGATAAGATACAGTTCGAAGCGAATATTGTGGCACATCACATCAGATAGTTCTCGTAATGAGTTCATTCGCGGTTTCCTCTGCATCTCCTACACAGCAAATCTCGAAAGTCAGGTAATCAAGTCACAAATTAAAATTACGCTCAAATTAAATCTAGCGACCAGTGAAATTCCCGCGGTGAGTCGGTTCATTCAGGGCCACACATCTTAATCTTTCGCTGATTGATTTATCTCGGGCTAAGCGTTCGGACTCATAAACAGAAATTCATTAAACGTCCCAGGATGACGAAGAGGCAGATAATTGTCAATTTGCAGCACGGGATGGAAACATCCCGAGGAGATTGAATCGAGGAAGTCGATTTCGACTGCACCGGGAGATTCCACTTTCTCGAAATAGACGTCGAATACGGATACATTTTTAGGAATTTAATTGGCAGTAAAAATGGCGCGGGGAGGGGGAGGCGGATCTGCGGAGGTTTGGGGATTTTGAATTGGCGAAAGGCCCGTACTGATTTTTATGCGTTTCGTACAGTCCACAAATTGAACAGATGCACAGTGATGTCACTTGTCACTTGAACGGAAACTGACCGACAACCGCCAACCAACTTCTTCTTTTTGAGCGCTCGTTCCACTCAAACCAGGGCTGTATGATTTCGTCACGACTTCTGATCAGAGTATGGTCTCAATTGACTAGGTTTGGATCACTTATCAAGAATCCGTGGTCAAATTCAATTATGTCCGTCAGTCCAGCCGGCCGTTCGAAAACTCTCGAACATTCAAACCTAGACACTTTTGAACCACAAACAGGTGTTCCTTAATTGGAGGTACAAAAGATCTGGAGGAAAACAGAGGACAGCGTTCCAGAAGAAAATATCACCCTGTAGATTCGCAATCAGAATTGGCATGTCACGTGGTGTGAAATTCAGATACCATGAGGAAAAAACTTGAAAAAAAATTCAAACTTTGACACCCTGTGTCTGGAAAATGAAACGTTTACGATCCCATATTTATGTTGTATGTTACAATAAAGAACTGTTACTACTACTACTACTACTATTTAAGGAACACCTGTAATGAAATGCTTGCGAATTATTGAAAGATAAATCTTCTGTCAACTCTTTTCGCAAGCTGCCAAAAAATTCCCGTTGGATTCACACACAGCTCGTATCACAATTGATTCATTGAAGAAAATGTTTGATAACCGCATAGCATCACGTAACGGGCCCGAGAATTGGCCTCCGAGATTGTGCGATTTAACGCCGCCTGACTATTTTCTGTGGGGGTATGTGAAGTCGCTAGTCTACGGCGATAAGGCCGAAACGATTGACCACTTGTGGGACAACATTCGCCTCGTTATTGCCGGTTAACGGCCGCAAATGTTGAAAAATGTCATAGATAATTGGACCTTCAGGTTAGATTACGTTCCAGCCAGCTGTGGAGGTCGTATGCCATCAGAACTCATATTTGAATTATAATGTCATAAGATTATTTTTCGAATAAAGTAAATTTCATGTCAATTTGAGAATCCCTTAAAAAACACTTTTCACAAAGCGAATCTACCTAAAAGGTGAATCTACTTTATAGAAGTTGAATCTAACCCAAAGGTAAGTGAACGAGCGCTTTAGGTGATCCATTATTAGATTTTGTAGGTCAGTCAGTTGAAACAAGCAATAAACAATTATTCCAAAATTTTTGAAACTTTTATGTAAAATTTGAAACTATTCTACACCATTCGAACTCGATTCATTTTTAATATCTTCACATAAAAATATTAAAATTTCGGACGGACAACTTGAAATTAGTAAAATCGATAAAAAACCCATATTCGCAACAATCACCGACTTGCCAATAAATGATATAACTGCCGTTAAAGTGATTTCCAAATGGAACAACCTGTGTATGAAGCCGATTACTGAAAGAGGGGATCATGTAGAGCAGATGCTGTAATTTTTCGAAATGATTCAAATAAATCTCAATGTCAATAACTTATTCGGATAATTTGATCGTAAATTGAGAATTTGGAGAATTTTGGAAACATAATTTTTGTGATTAGTTATAAAAAGTGGATTGTTGCTTTATTTGGGACATCCTGTACAGAGGTTTCTTGTGTAAGTTAGAAATTAATTTAGAAATAACAAACCGAATTCCTTTGTTCCTCATAGATTCTAGGTAGTTCGAGAAGATAAATACGTATAATACATCGAACTTCGAAAATAAACAATCTAAATTCTTCGCGAAAATATGTACATAATTCCAAATGTTTATTACGATTCTTTCAAACGAGATCGGAGGGATTCAAGATTGTGACGCTTGATCAGGAACTTCAAGGTGATATACAGGGTGTTTCCTAATTGAATATCAATATTTAAAGGGGTGATTTTTGGGCCCATGTTGAGAAAAAATCTTCATATGAACATATTATGTCCTTAACAGGCCCGGATCTACGATTTTTTCTGACCGGGGCAAAAATTCATGATGGCACCCCCCTAGGTTCCTAGGTTGGATATGAGAATTGAAAGCTTTAAAAATGTATATATACAGGGTGATTTTTTCAAGTGTTTCATTTGACGTATTCGAGGAAGGAATTTTTATACCCATTCAAAATTCTGTATTTTTGTTTAAGAGTACCTACATGAACTTAAATTGTAAAATATTTTCAAGCGGAATCTAATTCCGGTTCTACCGGAAACGAATGTAAACTCCGTTATTTTATATGTAATACCCTGTATATTTATACATATTTGAATTCTTCGTTCAATTCTGCACTGATTGATGTATGATATGCGCAACCACTTCAAGTGATAGTTTAGTTATAGCCAGATTGTCAAATTCATTGAAAGAAAGAGTGACAAATTAGTGATTATACCTATCTCCATAATAATCCCTCATTGTGAGAATTTCTTTTTGTAAGAGTGGAACAAAAAACAGTACGCTGATACTGCTTCTTGCATAAATTATGAGGAAATATTTTACAGGGTGCCTGAAACAGGGCTTCAAGCCTTCAAGTGAGCATCAATAAAACTATGAGATCTGATTTTTTTCAAATTGCTCTTCAAAAAAGTGTGCAGAACATTTCATGTCGTCAAAATCAGTAGTTTTGCTGTTATCGAATAAAATTCGAATTTCACGACTGAAGGCAGGTTTGGCTCTGTCAAATTCATTGATACGCTCTTTTTTAAGTAGGCTATCTAAGGAATTGTCATTCTTACTTATTCTTATTGATCAAGCACTATGCAAAACATTCGATAATTATTACTAATTAGGTACACTAGAGTGATATATCAAGTCAGTTCTTTATTTGCGGCGAATGATGACTAAATAAAAAAATCTTAGTTTAAAACTATAACAACAATCTTCTTAACAACAAAAAACTTTGACAGAAGTTAAATAATAGCTATTACAATAAATTTTCAAAATGTTGGCCCCCTTCCTCCATAAGTATATTTATTAATTTTTCTACGAACCCCATCTACTGTAGTAGTTCTCAACAATGCATTATAAATGAACTGACATCTTCTAACTATTGACATAGCCTACTTGAAAAACCTATGACTAGATAAAGAAACCTGGCTTTAGTCGTGAAATTCGAATTCATTCGATAACGGCAAAACTACTGATTTTGAAGACATGAAATGTTTGGCACACTCTTACTAGTTTTTGACGAGCAATGGATCGGAATTTCAAAGTTATACAGGGTCTTTCACGAGGAACCTCACCCATATTTATACGGGAAACTACTGAACGTATTTTCATGAAATTCAGCACTTATAAGTATTTCACGATGCTGATGAAATCTAAAATATTTTCAAGGCATGAGCACCTCCGGTTTTTCCGGAAATGACGTCAACTTCCGTTTTTCAAATTAGAACACCATTTTTTTATTGCAGAAATAGATTCCTTAGAAAATTTCTAGTTATTTTGATGTAACATTCTTCAGTTTTGGTTGTAAAATTCTCTCTGAGCGGGAAAATTCGAAAAAAAAAATCGAAAATAGAGCTCCGCTGAAACAAGAATAACTTCGAGGTTTTTGGATGGAAAATTTTCATTTTTGGGATTTTTCAAGATGTAAGATTGATGTATCCACTTTAAAAATCGAAATCGCGATGCATGATACAGGGGGTGAAAAAATCGCTTTCAAAGTTAGGGATGACAAAATCGTGAAAAATCAATTTTTTCAAATTAGAACCCCATTTTTTTATGGCAGATATCGAATCTACGTTAAAAAATAATGTGAGTGTATGCATCACACCCTTGCCTTAAAATGGATATTTTCTGAGTTAATATCCACTTTAGGGCAAGGGTGTGATGCATACACTCACATTATTTTTTAACGTAGATTCAATATCTGCCATAAAAAAATGGGGTTCTAATTTGAAAAAATTGATTTTTCACGATTTTGTCATCCCTAACTTTGAAAGCGATTTTTTCACCCCCTGTATCATGAATCGCGATTTCGATTTTTAAAGTGGATACATCAATCTTACATCTTGAAAAATCCCAAAAACGAAAATTTTCCATCCAAAAACCTCGAAGTTATTCTTGTTTCAGCGGAGCTCTATTTTCGATTTTTTTTTCGAATTTTCCCGCTCAGAGAGAATTTTCCAACCAAAACTGAAAAATGTTACATCAAAATAACTTGAAATGTTCTAAGGAATCTATTTCTGCAATAAAAAAATGGTGTTCTAATTTGAAAAACGGAAGTTGACGTCATTTCCGGAAAAACCGGAGGTGCTCATGCCTTGAAAATATTTTAGATTTCATCAGCATCGTGAAATACTTATAAGTGCTGAATTTCATGAAAATACGTTCAGTAGTTTCCCGTATAAATATGGGCGAGGTTCCTCGTGAAAGACCCTGTATATGGTTACATTGGTTACCATTTGAAAAAAATGAGATCTCATAGTTTCATTGAGGCTCCCTTTGAAGCATTATATTTCCTCATAACTTATACAAGAAGCAGTTTCAGCGTACTATCTTTCGTTCCACTGTTGCAAAAAGAAATTCTTATAATGAGAGGTTTTGGAGATATAAACACTAATTTGTGACACTATTTCTGTCAACAAATTGGACAATCAGGCTGTAACTCAATAATCGCTTGAAGTGGTGACGCACATATCATACATCGAATCAGAGCAGAATTGAACGAAGAAATCAAAAATGTATAAATATACATGGTGTTACGATTTAGCACTAGGAAAATAATTTTTTCCGAGAAAATCAAAAATAAAAAAATTTCGAACTCTGGTTGATTTTGGCGCCCCCTTAAGCTGGCGCCCAGGGCACGCGCCCCGCTTGCCGCCCCCCTAGATCCGGGCCTGGTCCTTAACGTCTTACTTTTGAGATACAGGGTGGTAAAGTTGTCAGGAGACAGGAATAAATCATTCATGCAATCATTCAATCAATTAAGTAATTAACTCTGTATTGTATGACTGTATACTGATCATATCGACGTTATTATTCCAGTCGGTCTTCATGGAAATTCATTCTGCAAATTTGGGTGGAAACAACTGTGTTCCCTATGGAAACTAGATCTACTGATTATACGGTATAGGAATTTTATTTCGATAACATATACAACATGTTTGCCGGAGATCATTTGCAACAGTCACATCGATCCCCAAAGGGAGAGGAGAGCATTCTAGAAATTTGAATAGGGAAATGGGGTGTTGTCGAACATCATCGAAAAGATCTCGGAATTCTCAAAACTACTGTGAGAAATTTGGATCTTGAATGAATTATTGAAAAAAATTAAGTCCTTTTACCTTTTAGGCTTTCACCACCACTGAAAGGTCAAACCTAGTTAGTCTTTCTGCTCACATAATATTCACTCCAAATAGCATGTGTGCATTCATGATGAAAATTTAACGGAACACCATGTCGAAATTTCGGTGCATGGAAGGACATAGACCACCATGTATTGTTGTATTTGGATGATTACTTTTCAGTGAACTGTTTCTTCTGCGTTCATTCATCTTCCGCATCCTAAATTTGTCGAACTCCTGTAGTATCGCAATCAACACAACAGCGACAAGTTAACACAACGAACAAAAACAGATGGAACCGATTTCGAGGGAGTTGAAATATTCCCTTGAAGGAGCTTTGACAAGCAGTGGATGATGCTAAGCATAACAAATCTTAAAAATAGTGATCCTATATCTCTTTCGATGAGTTTACGAGTGTACAAATTCGAAATATATTAAATACCCGTATTTTTAGATGGATGTCTGGAAGCTCTGGTTTGTAGCGATTTCATTCCGATTCTGAAACAGGAAGGAAGATGATTCCCTGTTTCGTGTTTGTTTTTGGAGCTCACTATATTGTCAACTTTTGAATTCCCCTAGGTTTAATCGGAAGTTTTTCTTACTAGAATAACAATAACGAAAAAATAGTTCCATCAAGTGCCGACATCAGTTTTCATGAACGAGGATATATTATTGAAAAATTCTTAGCCTTTTATAGAACCAAACAAAATTTCACTGTCAAAATATTTTATTACTCAACATATTCTTCTCCTAATTGAATACATTTATTACAGCGAACCTGCAACTTCTCTAGACCTTTCAAAAAAATGTTTATTCTTGCTTTGCAAACCAGTCCTCCACAGCTTTTATAACCTCCTCGTTGGAAGAAAATTTACGACCTTTCAAACTTTTTTCAGTTGAGGAAAGAGATGATAGTCGGACGGAGCCAAATCTGGTGTTCTAGTCATTCTAACCCTAAATCACAAATTTTTTGAATGGCACCATGAGATTTGTGTACTGGGGCGTTGTCCTGAAAAAACAAAACACCTTTGGATAGCTTTCCACGTCTTTTCTCTTTATTTTTTTCCCGTAGAGTGGACAGTAATGTCGAATAGTAATCTCCAGTTATTGTTCTACCCTTATCCAAAAAATCAATCATGATTACCTACTCCATGACAATTCCAAAAAACTGAAACAAGAACTTTTCCAGCAGATTTTTGGACACGAAACTTCTTAGGTCTTGGAGAACCAGAGTGTCGCCATTCCATCGATTGTTGCTTTGTTTCTGGATCGTAGAAATGTACCCAAGTCTCATCCATAGTAACAATTCGGTTTAAGAAGTCTACATCGTTTTCAAATCCAGCACAGATCGAACGCGATGCTTCTACCCTTGCTTTTGGTCAACATTCAAACATTTGGGGATCCATTTTGCAGAAGTTTTCTCATGTCCAAATTGACATGAATTGACAAATGAACGCGTTCGTATGAAATCTTCAGTGCTTCAGATATCCGTTTTAGCCCAATTCGACGGTCTGATAATTAGTGATGGGACGAGTCGTATAATTCTCAACTCGATCTACTCGAGTTGACTCGGTGGCCAACTCGAGTTGAAACTCGAGTTGACTCGAGTCGTCCGCAACTGTCCAATTCGGTTTGCTCATCCTCATCGCCATAGACTCTCATCGCGCCCGTCGAGTCGGTGAAGGCTTATCGCGTTGGCTGCTGCCGCCGCGCCGACCGAGTCGAACTCGGTCCCGATCTCGATTCGAGTTGAACTCGCTGAAGGAAGGTTGAGCTCGGCGTTCGACGCGATGTGCATTCACCGTCTCGATTCGTTAGACGGCTCAAGCTCAGTAAACACGAAATTCGGTCTTTCATTTTCGCAGACCATCATGTAGAATTTTCATAATTTTTTTTAATGAAATATAAATATTAACAACAACAGTTTAATATGAAGGTCATAGATTTGACTGTTAGAACAGAATTATGAATGATTTTCATTAAAAAGAACTGGAAGTTATAAAACTTCCAAATTCCAATTCCAAACTGAATCCTCATCTTCCTGAAATCGCTCTATACAATTGATACAATCATACGATGGCTTGATTCGGTCAACGTCGTTAGATCGGGCCCGACTCGAGCCAGCCAAAGCTCGAACGGCAACGGAGATTCACGATTTCCGCGAGTCACGCGGCCGTCGTATTACGTATGATTTCTCCCGAGTTGACTCGAGTCAACGAAAATGTAAATCGAGCTGACTCGTTGGGAGTGCGACTCGAGTTAATCGAGTTGAACAACTCGAGTTGCCCATCACTACAGTGATAATATCATGTCATGAACAGCATCGATATTTTCGGGGACTGACACAGAAACTGGCCTTCCCGATCGGGATTTACCTCTTTTGAAGCTTGCAGTCCAATTTTTCACGGTCGCATACAAAGGACATTGATCACCAAGGGTATTAAGCATATCTTCGTAAATCTGCTACCCTCTTAACCCTTTTAGATACTGGTACCTACTTGATGATGGCTGGATACTTTCGATTTTTACAATTTCGGACTTCGGTGGACATCTTTTTTTTTAAATTTATTGCGTAACTCTGTTTTACTTTTTTGACGTCGAAATCTACACTGACACTTCTAAAAAGTTATTGTTCGTTGATATGATATCGCAATATTTTGTTTCTGCATGGAACTGGTATAGGCTAACTAGATATCAATACATCCTCGTATCTAAATTGTAAATAGGACATTCAAAAGTGTCCAATTTGGCCAGCCAATAGCCATGTACATGATGTACAAATTAGCATGCAAAGGATTCAACAACATCTTAGAGAAATTGATTTGAAGCCTCAAGCGAAGAGAACGTTTGGATATTGCAATGTCAACTGATGATAAGAAGCCCAGAGGGAGCGAGTTCAATCAAATGATATGAGGGTTCTTCAATATTGCGCATTGCCTATAGTTGTGGATTGCTTTATTTTTGAATGTTTCATTTTATACGAAGTCTGTCTGATCAAAAATCATGTTTTCATAACTGTGTTTTAATTTTTTCTCGGCGCAGTGTAGAGTTCCGTTCTTTTTTCAATGTTCTTTATTAATAGCTGTAAAGAACCAAAAGCAGCATTTGCCCAATGCTTGTAGCTGGTGTTATTCAAATCGTCCGATATTTCCATACTCTTTGTTCGATGTTCATTATGAAAAACCCTTTTCATAATTGTCTTGACCATTAAGTCGTTTTTCATCAGACTACGGCTATAACAACGTATTATTTCATGTAAATGAGTTCAAATTTAGTGGATTCCCGTTGCACCAATTACTGAATATAGATGATAGATTTTCCTACTATAATGATATCCTCGGAGTTATTGGTTTGTTTTCATTTTCTCGGAAGAATATTAATGGAAATATTACTGGAATATGATACATATTGTGGTATCTCTCTATTAGATGTTTGCAGACATAGATCAGAAAGCCAGGGTAGCTCGAAACTTCAAAACGTTCAATACAAATTTATATTTTTGAGTTTCAATCAGTCTTATTAGGTCAATCTGTGGATTGTTCCATTCTCTTTATATATTTTTCATTAGATTTACGATTTCATAATGGCAAATAACGGAAGTCAGTGCCCTTAGCGCAGAGGTTAAGGCGTTGTTCTAGGACCCGGAAAGTCAGACGGTAGTGGGCCACCATTCACTATTGGGTCAAAAATAAAGACTGTTGTACCTAAGGTGGCATACACAGTCACAAAGTCTACACAGAACTGATTCTCATAATTCGTACAAGCTACAAGCTCATGAGCTTGTAAGGAGACCTTAGTGTGATCAGTATAATCATAATCAATAATCAATCAATTCCTATTGATTGAAATTATATTTTCGATTCATTTATTTTTTTTGATTGGAATATTCTTGTCATAATATCCTGATGAAAAATACATATTTTCGTACAAAATTTAATGGTTTCCAAACAGAATGCATATTTAGTTGATGGATGTTGCATTATTCAACACAAAGATAAGAAATATCTTACCAGTTTTTATTTACTCTTTTATTGAGAGATAGGGTTTCACGTAATACTGTTTGAAAAAGCATGAAAATGAAATAATAAAAAATGATTCAAAAGAATTACCTGGTGATTTAGTTGCTCACTCGAACAATTACCTATCGGTGTCATCATTTTCATGGTCAAGGTCATTGTTATTGCTCTTCTTCACATATTCAACATACCAAATGGATTTATGGAAGTAGGATAATTATCACTACTACACGTTTTATTTCCTAGGTTATATGACACGTTCAGAACGATTATCCAACAATTGGACATTTTTCAGATAGGAATTGAATGAAAATTCAAGAATCTTTACCATAGGGAAAATAGTAAGATAGCAAATTGAATGATATCAATTATCGAATTCGTAAATGACAATGAGCAATTATCCAATAATGGCACTTAATTTTTCTCTCATTTGAGTTTAGTCACAATTTAACCGGCTCTAGTTCAATTATATCTCTTGATGAATCATTTGGAATTGTCGCGACCACATGTTGAATTGGATTCTAGCAATATTGATTAGGATTATGTTCTGTTTTATTTGACATTTTTTTCAACCAAACGGACATCACTATTTTTGAATACCTGTGAATACACCTCAAGACCACTTTGATCGTGGTTAAATTCTTGCCCTCCATCTTGATTTTCGTGTTATCGTTTAAATTCAATTCTCACAATTCTTGGTAACACAGTTCATGGAAAATATGTATTCACTTTTTTTGTTTAGGAGTTTCTATATCAGGAAGAGTTTATTCCACATACGCATTGTGATATAGAAGTAGGAGTAGTACAACAAAACAATTGTATACACGTAGGTAAAAGCTTCAACTCTGTTATGGCTTTCAAAAATACACACAATAAATAATTTTATGTTATTTTCTGAACCTGAAATTAATACCATTGTATTAACAAAACACTGATTTGACTCAGTCTGTAACTGCATTATTTTCGAAATATATTAATAAAACAAGCTTTTACAAAAAACATTTTCAAAGACAAGCTTCTATAATAACAACAGTCATCCGCCATATCGAAGCCACCATCTTGATTTCCTCACTTCTGAAGAATCGTTATTTCCGACCCAGAAAACCCCCAGATACCAATTTTGAATAGTATCGGATCATAATTACAAAACTCGTCCGCTATTTTGGAGCCGCCATATTGTTTTTTTCTAAAACAAATATTTCATGATGCATTGTCACCAGAATTATGTACACCTGCCAAATTTCAAATCAATCGAACGATTAGAAGTGTGTCATATTTAACAAGATTTGATTACAGACAGACAGACAGACAGACACCGGGACAGGTGAAACTAAAAAAGCTGGTAATAAAAGCTTGTAATTAATATGTATATGGTGTTTAGCCAGAATTAACAAATACAGAATTTTCAAATGAACTACATAATTGGAAATATTTGACGAAAAGCTAACATTGACCTGACATAACCCCTAGAATGTGTCTTAATAGGTCTCCATTCTCACTTAAAACACTGACTAGATGTCAGGAGCTCTTGAGGTTCGTTCATCCACCTTGTAGGTAGATTCGCATTGCCCTGTTCAAGATGTCAGTTTGAAACAATGTTTTAAAGCTGCATGCCAAAAATATTCGACAATGCAAGATACAAACTGAATGTCAACTCGTTTGGATCTGTCATTACAGAAATGAAGGGATTTTTTTGATAATTGACTGGAATTTTAAATGGTTCTTATAACCCCATCTGAGTATAAACCTCGAATGCGCCATTGTCTATTGAAATTCGAAAGATATTCAAGAAACAAAATTTTGAATGGAACATAAAAATGGGACCCCTAGTTCGATTGTGGTTATTACCGACATTTGAGATCCGAACCTACCCTGAAAATTTCAATTTTCCATATTTTTCCCTTCGAGAGTTACTGTTACGGCTGACCAGACGGATGGACAGAATTGAATTCGACCACGGATTGGTCATCAGGAAGTCGAGCCTTATCGTTTGGGACTATTTCCGGTTCAAATTCGAAAAATACGTGACGTAGACACTAAAAATTTAAAATAGTAGTAAAATTTTTTTCGGGAGTGAATATTTAAAAATAATCGTTGAAAGCTGAAATTTCATGTTGAGAAGATAATGCCTCTTGTCCTGGTTCGTTTGAATAATTTACATACCTACTTATCGCATTGATAACAATTTTCGATAATAGTCTTTTCTTCAATTAGTTACTTCTATGAGGTGAAAATGTGGTATAATAAAACTTTTAAAGCACTTAAAGACTGATATAATTATGGAAAATTTGCATTTTGGAAATGTATAATGTTCTCGATTGCTGAATTAGTTCCGAAATTTTACATTTTCGAAAAATGTTGAGGAAAATATGTATATTTTAAATGATTTTTTTCATTCTCAATGTATTTTCATTTTTTCTGATAATCCTACTAGGAAATGAACCTTAAATATTCAGGAATATTGTGCCGGTTCCACTTTTTCGTTGAATTGAATAAACACTCAATTTTCGAAAAGAGCGCTGTTGAATGTTTCATATTTTCTTAGATCTGAAATACAACTCTGCGTTTCAATGAAAACAGCACCTAATTCATTCTATGGAATTTCAAAGGAAATTTGTTTTTTTTCATATTGAGTCCAACTTATTTATGAAGCTTAAAATTCTACATCAATTTGTTGATCATTTTTGGAGATTGTATTTTCTTTCTATTTTGGCTTGTGATAATATCTATTATTTTGATGTTTGAGATGGGTAAAACACCAATGAGCTGAACTGATAAACATTTATGATTATTATTGAATCGCAAAACACTTTGGCACAAGGACCACAACACTTGCGAAAAACTGTTGAATTTACTCACCCTCAAAAAAATTAATTTGAAACCGCACTACACGGAAACTCAAAAGTAAAAACTTTTTATGGTGAAAAACAGAAAAATCCCAGACCGGAACATTGAAATTCTCGTAACATATGCGGGCGTTTTCTATGAACGGTCCGAGGACATTCGCGTTTGAAGCCCGCTTAGAAGTGTGGGTGGAAACTTCTTTCGGGAAATGAAACTTAATGAGGCGCAAGCGCCTTGATTTTCAAAGGTGGCGCCATTAGATGGACGATGTGGTGAATGAAAACCGACCTGGATTAATCAAAGTTTTTTTTGTAAGTTGGCATTGCATGAAAGGAGCATTCTATGATGCAGGAAAACTTGGGCTAATGAAATGCCTGGCTGATATGTAGAATACTTATAATGAATTTACTGGTTTATGACCTTTTTTTGGCATTGCAAATGTATACGAGTGAGCGTTATCATCATCGTTCTTTGTGACCGAAGTTAGTTGACTCTATAATCCCCAGAAATATGATGAAATTGAATGAAAATTGGATTCAACCGATTCGATTCGAAGCCGAGATAAAGATTGAAAGCATAATTGTCATAGATTGTACGAAATATAAAAAAATCTTTTACCTCAATTACTTCGTAATAACATGAGAATCCTCGACTTACATATTTTTCATCTTGTATATTCTTGAAGTCAGAAGAAGTCTTCATTTATTATTTCAAATTCGACTCTGTTAAAAAGGTATCTACAGTCATTTTTATCGGAATATTAGTTTCTTCGTCGATATAATTTTCTGGTGTGAATGACCGCATGTCCTTGAAAAATATAAAACATACAAAATTTTGTAACATAAGAAAAGATGGAAAGGCAAGGTTTTGATCAAAGTACAGTCTTCTTCATCTTTTTGAGATGGTAACATGTTTACATTTTGTGATTTAGTTTAGTGATGCTGTCCGATTAATGTATTTTCATGCATGTTTCGAGAAAAGAAAATTTTAATATTCAATCATGGGCTTGTTATTTTCATGTTTTGTATTCTTGAAGTTTTTGGCTGCAACATGTTGATACCAAATCTCTTGACAGAAATGATGAGAAGAAATTCCTTTTACGAAACTCCACCAAATTCAACAGAAATAAACTGACCTTGCCCTTAACTAACCCGCCATACAGACATCAAAAATTATGACCGTTTTCATGTTTCAATATTATATTTCATAGCACATTTGATTAGGCCATAAATACGGTTAACCATGGGCACGAATATTTAAAATATGAAATCCATTATTCCACTGAAATAGATGGCTGAAATGGTCGTTTGAATCATCTCATATTCATACTGTGAGTACTCTGACACTTTATATCACCCAAATGGGTAGACACTCGAAATTTTTATGGGGGTATAAAGACCGTGCCTGAAATGTTGATCGATAATGAGTAAAACTTTGGAAGAATCAACTGTAGTAGAGAGTACAACTTTGTACCAGCGAACTTAATCTGGCCCAATGGAGATTTTCGGAACTCACAACACTACTTTTTGAGTACGAGATCACTTTAAAAGTAAAAAAGTTCAGATCTTCCAGGACCAGACTTTAAACTGGACCGATATGATGGCAGTGCACAATCACAGGTTAGTCCAGGAATAGATGCATAAAAAACCTGGTGTTGGCACTGATTAGATGTTGTTTGAGACTTTATTGTCGATTGAAAACTTGAAATGGGGCTCTACTATTCATTTCTCCCGAAAGGGGTCATGCTATTTTCCAGATAGCGCCACGACCCAGGACAAAATGTGTAGATCTGTGCGCCTGTTGAAACATATCCCGGCCCTTACCATAACACTATCCCCTCGGAATGGATGGACTTCTTGGACATAGCGACGATTACGGGGTATTGGTGGGATTGTCCATACCCTTATTCTTCGAGAATCTGAAAATCGTCCATATCTGGATTCATCAGTGAAAAGGACACTACGCCATTGATCGTTCCAATTGGTATGTTGCCTTGCCCATTCCAGTCTTTAACGCTTATGGTCACGTGTCAATGGAACTCCTATTAATGGACGTCTAGAACCTAGATTCACCTCTCTCAAACGTCGTCTGATGGTTTCGATGGAAACTTGGACCCCATCTGCATTTTGAAGCGTATTCCGTAGCATTCTACTCGTAGATATAGGGTTTCTTCTCGCCGAAACGGTGATGAAACGATCCTGAGCAGGTGTTGTTTTCCGTCGCCCACCAAGCCTTGGTCTTTCCAACACGAAACCTGTCGCCCTGAACCTATTCAAAAGTCGAGATATCATCACTTTTCAATTTCAATTAAATTTCAATTTATTAAACCAAATTAGTACAATATTATTAAAGAAATACTGTCATTTAAACCTATGGTTTGTGCCTGACAGTAACAGTAATTTTACCTAAAAAAAAAAATATAGCTACAATATTAATACACGTACATGAACCCATTTATCACAATTACACCGTCAGTTCCCATATCATGGACAGAGATGAATGCAGCACAGTACAACTCAGGAATCAAGGATGAAGCTTTTTATTTTTCTAACAAAATGTTTGAGGTTACTTATGTGCCTTATCTCCCGGGGTAAGGCATTGTACAATCGCAACCCTACATGAAAGGCATGTTTTTGGGAAATTGTTTTCCGTGTCTTCGGTATCTGTATTGGACTTTCGAATTGACCTCTGGTACTATAAGGATGTTCATACCTGACATGATTTTCTCGGTGCTTATAGATCATTAAAAGTGCATTTTTGTGAAACAGTTGATCAATTTTGTACACTTTAGCTTCGTCGAATAGAGAGTGGGAGGAGAAAAAACGATCCTTTTTCATAATTATCTTCAGAATGAATTTCTGAGTTGTTTTCAAACCTTCGAGATGAGCATCATAAGCTGCGCCCCAACCAACTATACCATATTCCAAAATCGACTGTACCAATGCAAAATAAATCGTAAATAAAGTTCTCTGTGATAATATATTGACTAATAGTCTGAATTTCGGTAATGTACATCTAATTAACTTTATGATATGCTTAATATGCTCATCCCATCGTAGTAGTCGGTCAATGTATACGCCCAAGTATTTTATCCTATTAGTCTCCTCAATGAAATCCCGACAGTCACAATCATGACCACAATTCTCTCCCTTGTGTATTTTAATTGTTTTTATATTTGGATAAGTAGCTTCCGTCAATGTAAAGGTGAGAAATTTTGTCTTCTTGATGTTCAAAGTTAACAAAAGCTTTTCCATTTCCCCACAGATCACTGTCAATCCCTCCTCAGCCCTCTTGGTAACAGACTCCCACGTGTCTCCCCTAAATATAAATGCTGTATCATCGGCATAGGCTACAACCCTGGAATCAGAATCAAATTTTAACTTTAGCATTTCATTGATAAAGATATTAAAGAACAAGGGTCCCAAGACTGTACCCTGGGGAACACCGTAGTTGATTGTTTTTGCATTACTTTTAGCATTATGAACTTTTACTATCTGAGTTCGATCTTTAAGATATGATCTAATTAAGTCAGCAGAATTACCTCTAACACCGCAGTGCTCAAGTTTCTCAAGCAGAATGTCGTGAGAAACCGTATCGAATGCTTTTTCCAAATCTACAAACATGGCGATGACCTTCTTGTTTCTATCAATTGACTCATAAACTGTCTTTGTGACTTCAAAAATTGCATCACTGGTACTTAGTCCAGATCTGAACCCGTACTGACTATCTGATAGTATTTTATGTTTATTAAAGAATTCGGTAAATCTGGTTTTAAGACATCTTTCGAAAACCTTCGCCATGCACCCTATTACAGAAATAGGTCGATAATTTCCGACATGGATATTTTCTGAGTTAATATCCACTTTAGGACAAGGGTGTGATGCATACACTCACATTATTTTTTAACGTAGATTCAATATCTGCCATAAAAAAATGGGGTTCCAATTTGAAAAAATTGATTTTTCACGATTTTGTCATCCCTAACTTTGAAAGCGATTTTTTCACCCCCTGTATCATGAATCGCGATTTCGATTTTCAAAGTGGATACATCAATCTTACATCTTGAAAAATCCCAAAAATGAAAATTTTCCATCCAAAAACCTCGAAGTTATTCTTGTTTCAGCGGAGCTCTATTTTCGATTTTTTTTTCGAATTTTCCCGCTCAGAGAGAATTTTCCAACCAAAAATGAAAAATGTTAAATCAAAAAAACTTGAAATTTTCTAAGGAATCTATTTCTGCAATAAAAAAATGGTGTTCTATTTTGAAAAACGGAAGTTGACGTCATTTCCGGAAAAACCGGAGGTGCTCATGCCTTGAAAATATTTTAAATTTCATCAGCATCGTGAAATACTTATAAGTGCTGAATTTCATGAAAATACGTTCAGTAGTTTCCCGTATAAATATGGGTGAGGTTCCTCGTGAAAGACCCTGTATACTAAACTGTGTCAATAGCCTGAACATTTACATTAAACATGACATTATTTGAATATGTAAAAAGCAGAACGAGTGGTTTCAGTGGATCACATTTTTTCAGGACATATTTTTGTTTTGACAGATTTTAGTCGAATTATTTAAACTTCTTGATTAATTCCGTTGTGTTAGCAGTTTTTTGTTTTCTAATTATAATTTGAATAAATGCCAATTCAATTTGGACATTTCCCCACTACTCCAAATTTCATTCACGTGTTTTAATGATACAGCTCGCTCCATTGATATCAGATTCTCCTTTGATCTTTTCTTGTACATTCTAATTTGCAGTCAAATGGATGCCATTATTCATTTTTCACATTGAAGAACCAAGGGAAATATTGTCAATAGGTAGACAGGAATATAATATGGCATAACTCGTAAGAGAACTTCGTTTTATTGATGGAGTTGCAGTGAAATAAAAGTGTATATGAGATGATAATTCGTTGGTTAGGACGAATCATGGAATTTCCGTACGTAGCGTACCAGGTGCACAGGCTATAAAAATTCAAATAATGGCGTTTTTATCTGTATCGTAAAGAATTTTCCTGAAAATTTCAACATCGAAATTTGCTGTGTATGCCAACAACCATAACGTGCTCGTCAGGTGTAAATGAATCAAGCTTCCAAGAATTATAATTATTACTTCATTTTTACATAAATTCAAGTTCTACGACCTCCGCTGTCATGTCCTGGCTTGAATACAGATTACTTTAAAATCGTCAACACATTCGGAAAAATACTCCGACTGGATTATGATTCGATTAAAATCAGGGCAGATAAACAAATTTTTTTTTGCGAAAATTGCAAATCGCCCTGACTGCACATTGTATACAATAACTTGTTCATTCAATTCACTATAGATTTCGTTTGAAAGATACAGGATGATTTTGTTGAATAGTTTACTCTACTTTCAAAACATTTGAAAGAGCCGCTCTTTTGGAAAATAATATACACTGTGCAAAAAAATTAACGCACATTCTGAAAATCTCAATTTTATGAAAGTTAACTCTACATTGACTTCATAACTTATTTTTTATGTTCTCTCGGGAAGGTTTTGAACGAAACAAGACACATTAAATAGAGGCAAAATTCAGGATTTCACCGAATCTTATGTGAAAGAAAAGAAATGAACAATTTTCAAAATACTGAAAAGCTGATAATTGATTTAATACTTGGTATTTCCACCCCTTGCGTTAATTACAGCTCGGCAACGACGGTTCATACTCAAAATGAGTGATCTTAAAATGTTCTGATCTAATCCTTCCCAGATTTCTCCGAGTTGGATTCCTAAGTCATTAAGAGTATCTGGATGATTTTCTGAACTTCTCAGCCTTCTATTGAGGTTGTCCCAAACCTGCTCAATCGGATTGAGATCTGGACTTCTTGCTGGCCATTCCATTCGAGAGACTTCATTCAACCTCTTCAAGGTACTCCTGAACGATGCGCGCACGATGGGGTCCATAAAAATAAAATTTTCTCCAAAGTATGGGGCAAATGGCATTACATGCTCTTCAAGAATGTTCCTCATATACTTATCAGCATTCGTAGCTCCATTATCAACGACCACTAGGTCTGTGCGAGCAGTCAAAGATATTCCACCCCATACCATAATCGATCCTTCCCCGCATGCACTGAGCATATCTTTCATGTGGATGTCTGTATACGTCGATCACAATGGTAGAGGCAGAATCTAGACTCATCTGTCATAGAAATACCAGAGAACTCTTTCCCAATCGGCCTCTTTCCAATGGATATGCTCTCTCGCAAAATCCAAACGCGCCCTTCGATGGGCTGGGGTAAGAGCTGGGCCTCTTGCCGCGACACGAGGCCCTAAATCATATTCTCTGAGGCGATTTCTTATTGTCTCAGTGCTAATTTGCAACTCATGAGTTTGCTCAAGCTGATTTTGAAGGAGGCGAGCGGTTGCAAACCGTTGTCTCAACGAAGAAACTCTCAAGTAACGTTCTTGAATGGCAGTTGTTACCCGTGGTCTACCCTGTCTTGGTCTTCGGACATTCATACCTGTCTCCCTGAATCGCTGCAACATTCTGGACACACTTGTATGGGAAACTCCAAACCTTTCTGCAATTCTTGTGTATGTCCACCCTTCTTCTCGCAAAACTACCGCTTGGGCACATTCCTCTTGGGTCAAATTGCGTGTTTCGCGTTGCATAGCGATCGAGTGTAGAAAATCAAACGAAAGAAAAACTATTGATCACTAGAATTGATCGAGAACAACTGATTTTAGAATGGAGCCAATACATTCAAAATCTGATAATATCATCTTTTTTTATTCCTGCTGGGAGATAACATCTGTATTGAAGAAAAACGTTGAAAGTGGATAACATATGCATGCATAATTCTGATAAAAATAATTATCACTGAGAACACCTTCAGTTGTAGAATAAATTTGCGATTTCCATAATGTGCGTTAATTTTTTTGTGCAGTGTATTTTCCTTCATGCTTATTCAGTTCCTAATATTCATTATTGAAAATGAGGAACCATCAAAATCAAATGGGCGTAATGAATAACTCGCGATTATTCGAATGTTGATTATTCAAATTGAGTGCATCTAGGAAAATATTCTCCAGAACGCGAACTAGCGTTAGAATGTAGTGTTTCTTTCAACAGGCTGATACACCAGAAACGAGAGAGTCGAGAGCATACGGACGCATCAAATTAATCATTTCTGTAATTCAAACAAGGTTATTAATAAATCCGGGTTTTGCTGGCCCGACCCATTTATTTAAAACAGGAATTTATAGTTTTCATAATTTTGGAAAACGGCTCATTTGAAAAACATACATAATGTTAATGGTCACCGTTATCTTTGAAGATAATCGCACTGGACGTTGTCAGATTTTATGTGGTAGTGTGGAAAACCACAATGGCTTACCACGATTTTCATGTCAATGTGCATGCTACCCAAAATTCGAAGCGCTCTAGAAGAATGAAATAACATTATAAAGGAAGCGGTGCCAAAATCTCATTAGAAGTTAGAATCGACGTGCAGAATCTGATATACAGAGTGACACACATTAAATAGTGCAGTCGAATATATCTCTAAATATAAGTTTTTCTGAAAAAGGGGCTGTTCAGAATTCATTTTTTACCTCATACCATAAAACTGATACCGCGATTGGATTTGCTGTGTAACCGAGAAGAAGATCCGGAACTCGGTGGTCAACCCACTGTCTGTGGTCCAAAGGCTTCGAGAATGGAAATACAACCATTCGCTTTTCTAACCGCTCCCCGTTGAGACCTCCTTGAACATTCCAAGCTTTAAAAATCTTAGTTTTCAAGAACTCTACGAATCGCATTCGTCTACGTCAACATCTTTCGTTAAGTTAATTCGATCTGTGAGAAAAGCACTTAATAAAATTCGCGCAAGAAGTTGAGGAGATGGGACTCCCAGGCCCAGGCCATAGATTAACCGCTAGTACCATTATTTCAGCACTAATTTTGTGGTATATTCAACTTCACAGACATATTTTCTTCTTTTCTCGTTGTGATAATATTGATATTTGATATCATCAGTTTATTTCTTTTCCACAAGCAGTCCCCTCAAGAATCTTAAATCACACATCATTTTGCAATTGTATTTATGAATATTCTTGCTACAAGAGTTATTTTGGTCATTTTGCCATCCTTTGATCACACCTTGAGTGCTACTTTTTCATTTCAACAAAGTAACCCAATCCAATTAATTGAAACCGAAATATGTATTTATGTAAAGGGTTTTTCAAATTGCGCGGTTTATTTTTTTAAGAATAAATAAGGATAGAATGCGCACTGAATTCGTCTGGGTATTTTGACATTTGAGTGTGATGTACGACATTTATAAAAATTGCTTCGTACACGATACAACAATGCGTTCAAATTGTTGAATTATTTTATGAAAATCAGCGTTCCGTGAAAAATGTTTTTAGAAAATGAATTTTATGATTTACTTAGGTTTAAGGTTTAATTAGGAAGTCAGTTAAACAAACAAAGAGGACTCTTTTCTCTTTGAGCTTTCGGAATATGTTTATTTCTCCATCAGGAGCAGCTACAACAAAAACAGAAATACATATTTATTGTACCGATTTAAAAGCACATGAACCATAAAACTTACAAGTTGAGGTTTCGTTTTAGGTGTTGGTTTATTGAAAAGCAAGGAAATCATATAAATTCTTGAAACAGGCAAAAACAGCAATATCCTCCTATGTTGATTTGTTTCGTGAAAGTGTTGCTGAAGACCGTGAAATGTCTATTAGACGATGTTCAACAAGTTTGACTCCACAACATGGCATATTTCACACAAGGATGAAGGCATATAAGGTTCAACTAACACAGGAACTAAAGCCATTAGATCGTTTAAAACGTCGTTTATTTGTCAATTTCACCAATGATCAACCAGTTCATTTTTCTCAATAAATCATGTTTTCCGATGAGGCACATTTTGAACATGGTGGCTATGTTAATAAAAAAAATTATCGTATCTGGGGTGAGAAAAATCCACAATGGATTCCTGAACTAAAGGATAAAATTATTCCTGTCATTGGTGGGATAGAGCCTCAAGCATGTCAAAATGTCATTGAAAATTTTAACAAAAGAATGGACTGTAGAGCTGCAAGAGGAGGCCATTTGGCAGATAATATTTTTCGTACATAAATGTCATAACTGATCCTACTTCAGTTACCAATAAAAAGTTTTTGAAAATTAATGCAAATTATGTGTTTTATTTATTCTAAAACCGCACAATTTGAAACACCCTTTATATTCAGACAAAAAAAAACATTCAATATTTTGAATTACATAGTTTAAAATTCAGGATGTCCCAAATTTTTGTCGCTGAGTCTTAGAAGTTCGCGTCAAATTTTAACCCAACACACAAAAATGGTGAAACATTCATGTTATAGAGAGACCAAAAGTTTCAAAGGAAATTCCGTGAAAAATATTGTCAAAGTCGAAAGAATAATTTTTGTTAGTTATTTACTGATGAATCCAGCAACGGACAGTGATTCAAACCAACTCTCTGAAGATTGAAATTTCGAAAAGAATTAATTGATTTTGAATAAAAACTGAAACTTAATTTTTTTCACATTAGACATAATCCTATTTAAGATTTTGAATAATCATTCCCCTTTTATTATTTAGGCGTGTGCATTCTCAGAGAGCCAATCCCATATCAACCTGATGCGAAAAGACTGTGTTATGATATTTTTTCTCTTTCTGTCAATATGGTGAGATCAGAGCAAAGTCCAACCAGTTGCCAATAGTTGAAGATTTATTGTGACGTTTTTACTGAGATTCAGAAATGCGTCTGATTACTATGTTAATGATATGTTTTCAACTCGAAAAATATCAGATCTCATCTAGATAATGTAGGCAAACATCAAGTTGCAAATTGCAACTTGGTGTCAAGAAAATTGTAGGGCATTTTAAGCAGTGGCGGATTTAGGGGGGGGGCGAAGGTGGTTTCGCCCCCCCCTCGGGATTAGAATTCGTTCTGTGATAATATAATTTTTGCTGGTTTATCCGAGAATTATTACTGTGTTACTTTGGATTCGCCCCCCCCTCAAAAAATTCCTAGATCCGCTCCTGATTTTAAGTTTTCTATATAAAAGCAAATACCTTTATGGAACCATATACCACATATAATATTGGATTTCAAATGCTCTTGATTTCTGCTTTTTCTTATTTTTTTTTATTGCCCTCAAGAAAAATGTGGAGATTTGCATCTTTCAGCAATCTTGGATATTAAAAATTTTTTGGGTGTGATGGTATCAAAATCAATTATTATTTGTCTCAAATTATTATCTATTTGTAACTATTTTAGTCTTGTATTTCATGCCCATTACAATATATTTTCTTCGAGGTCCATGGTATTCAGTCAATTCAATGAATCGGCAGATAACTCAAAATTGAGACAAGAATTTACTGAATTCACTATTGGTACCATACTTAGCGATGAGAAAGTAAATATTCGAAAATGTGATATCGTTTTATCAGATATCCCGTCATAAAAATCACTTCTTTGTATGTCAAAATGGATTCAAATAATTCAAAGTGCATTATTAGATATCCTTTCTATTTCAGGGGAATACGTTTAGTGTGTTAACATTCGTTTTATTTATACATGTAATACTCTTGTGTCATTCTCTCCACATAATATCTCATGAACGTGAGTACACCAAGTTTCAGTAATTTTGCCAGATTTCGATAAAAAGTAATAGAGGAAACAATAAAAGCTGGTATATATTTAAACGCGACTGTTCTACGCGTTCAAGCCAGAAATTGCAGCTTCTCCTATTAATCCTTCCGAATGTCGCACATTAGCTGTGGTCGAATGCTAAAAATGCATACCACAAAATATTATAAAATCCATTCACAAGAATTTTCCTACGTTCATATCCATCCATTGGAAATTTATAAGCATTCCAATAATTTAGTGGAGATTCTACCAGGATTGACTTATGCCGTGTTTTTTGGCTCTGCACGCAAATGGATAATTGATATCGCAATAAGTAATCTAAAGACTCGTTATCATCGTGTCTTCATGCTTTCAACTGTCAATGAAATTTTTCCTTTTGTTCTTGGCTGCGAATCTACCTTCAAGGTGGATTTAGTTGATGAACGAGCGCTGAAAATCTCCTGACTTAGCTTCAGTGCTTTAGGTGACCCATTTTCATCTGGGTGGATGGTTTGATAAACTACCTGAATTACTCACGGCACTAGCTACGCATTTTAATATGTGCTGCAAAAACTCCTAACCCCATGTTGTTGCTTTTATAATTTTTCATTTATTTGCAGCGAAGTAAAAATGGTTTAATTTCTCCCGAAAAAAACATGCACCTGCCAGATTCGAATATTCCAACCACTCATCTTTAATTGCGAGATACTTTACTTTTGTATGCTTTTTTTTAGTGGGTCCACACATGGCGTATTTTACACAACGATGAAGGCATATAAGGTTCAAATAACACAGGAACTAAAGCCATTAGATCATTTAAAACGTCGTTTATTTGTCAATTTCATCAATGAACAACCAGTTCATTTTTCTCAATAAATCATGTTTTAAGATGAGGCACATTTTGAGCATGGTGGGCTATATTAATAAACAAAATAATCGTATCTGGGGCTCGATCTGGGGTGAGGAAAATCCACAATGGATTCCTGAACTAAAGGATGAAATTATTCCTGTCATTGGTGGGATAGAGCCTCAAGTATGTCAAAATGTTGAATTTTAACAAAATAATGGACGTCTCTGTAGAGCTGCAAGAGGAGGCCATTAGGCAGATATTATTTTTCGTACATAAATGTCATAACTGATACTTCAATAAAAAGTTTCTGAAAATGAATGCAAATTATTATTTTTATTTATTCTTCACCCTTCATATTTAGACAAAAAACATTGAATATTCGAATTTGTATAATATTTCGGATGTCTCAAATTTCTCAAATATGTTCACTCTACTTTTATATGCTTTTTTTTGATGACGAGAATTAATAAAACTAAAAACTCTTCCTTCGGCTACCAATTCGATGAAAATAAATAAAAAAAATCAAGCGTAAAAGTTGTCATTGGGCGTTATACAGGGTGGCCATTTGAAAACGAAACAGACGAGATTACAGACGAAATAAATTTTTTCGATAGAAATGCTCGGACAGGTCGATTTCTGTTTCGAGGGGGACAACTTAAGATGTAGGTTACGGACGCATAGCGCCTCAACCCTTGCTGCTACAACCCCCACCCCCAATTTTTGAATAGGGAAAATGGGGTGAGTGATACCTCAATTCAAAGGTATTTTTATACTGATTTGAGCACAGTAATTGTTTTTTCATTTTATGCATTAGTTCTCGAAATATTCATGCGTTAGTTAATTTTATCACTTAAATTAATTTTTTGCGAATAATTGACATTTCGTGCTTCCGAAACACCAAAATTTCCGTACTTGTATTTGAAATTGCAAAACATCTACCACTGGGCAAATGAAGTCATACCGTACGTGTTAATGCTACTAGGGTCAGATGTTCGACTAGCTGTTTTATTCACTGAAATCATTCTCCAACTGTACGGTATCAGAACGATTTGAAGTATTGATCTAAGAAATAAGACTTTTCAAAGTAAAGTAAATAATTTATCAAAAACTCACATCAATTAATTAATTTGAAGCTCAAAATGTCGATTTTTCACAAAAAACACTACAAGTGCCATGAAAACACCACTTCATTTTCAAATACTTAGTTAAGAATATTTCGAGAACTAATGCATAAAATGAAAAAACAATTACTGTGCTGAAATCAGTATAAAAAACCTTTCAAATGAGGTATCACTCGCCGCATCTTCCCTATTCAAAAATTGGGGGTGAGGACTGAGGGTTGTAGTAGTAAGGGTTGAAGCGCTATGCGTCAGTAACCTACATCTTAAGTTGTCCCCCTCGAAACAGAAATCGACCTGTCCGAGAATTTCTATCGAAAAAATTTATTTCGTCTGTAATCTCGTCTGTTTCGTTTTCAAATGGCCACCCTGTATAGTGCTACTTCTCGCCCAAAACAAAGGGCGTTGAGGACCGAATATATTATGAGTAATATTCAAGGTGACATATTTGCTTTTCAAAAGGTAAACTGATAAACATAATAATGGAAAAATGAAGTGGAAAGCGTAAGCGAAAACAGGCGGAAATGCTGTACACTATAATTTGTTACATGAATCCGCATTACGTATTGAATAATCACATTCTAATGCATCCTCTATTCAACAAAAACGAGAAGCGGTATCGTATCTTGAAGCGCCGCCACAACCAAGGTTCAATTCAAGGACCATGCAATAATTGTGCATTACTGTCATTATACATGGTTATTCTTCGGCCTACATAATTCACTGCGAAAAAACATTGCAAAATTCATTCAATATAAATATTGAGCACGAAAATGACTTTTTAAAATTACAGTTGCATACTAACAAATCGACGGTTTTTTCAGTTAAACAAGGTGAGATAAAAAAATCGAATCATAAACATTGCAATCATCAGATTTATTTTTGTGTAATCCAGAAAGTTACACGATAAAATATATTACAATTTCCCAAGAGTTTTATTGAACTCAGGTATACGTCCAAGGCATATGTAATGTAGGTACCAACATCTACTATTCCAGTCTCGCCTAATTTTAAACTGTGTTTTCAGTTGGATTTAATTTATAATCTCGTCCACTTCCGCCAATTCTGCACATTCGTTGGTTTGAAGTTTGAGGAGGGTCTGAAAGTCTTAACCGCTATTATCTTTAACTACACCATAATTCTATAAAACTGTGGTTTGTAGATAATTCATTGCATCCATTCTTTCTATTTCAGGAATCTCAGGACTAGACTATATTCTGACTTAAGTGACTGTAGGCTGTAGAATAGAAAATATCATTTATAACGAAATTAAATTATTACCAACAACGCACAAGTAACCAAGATCGCCTCTTGTACGTGCTGACAATGAACTAGAATATGCGTGTACTGAAATTAATCTCAATACAGCACCTATCACCAGAAATAAGTTGAAAAATATTACCTAATACCACCTATGACTACCTTCAGGGATAGTGGGAAGACACTCCCAAATAACAGATGTTCCTTTATGATTAGAAAAGAAAAAGTTAAAATAAAATTATTCATTTTGTAACCTACAGCGACATCTATAGGCATCATTGTTAAAATGATTGTGTGTTATATTTTCTCACAGAGAATTCTATCTATATACAAGCATTCCAAAAGATCGTTTTTCAGAAAATTGGAGTTTTATCGCGAAATTCCGAACATTATATCATCTTATAAAGATAATAACCCTATGTTCCTTGGTCGAGCTATCTGTGGTATATCTGAAGAATCACAATCTAAAGATCTTAAATGCATTTGCATGAATCTCTTTGAAGTCTCTAGTAAAGTTCTTGAACTGTTTGTCAATGATGGCAAATAGTATCACATCAAAGATGAAACGATATCATTTGGAAGAAAAGTTACTCCGACCGATAACTCTCCTTCCTGTACAAGTTTCAAGCAACTGGAAAGTTGGGACACAATAAACTTTAATTTATTTCAGTGCAATGTATTTCTTTTATACAAGCTGTGTTTAGTGTGTTTGAGATAGCACACTCCATTCGTAAATAAAAGGAACATGCTGCAAAATGGTGAATGAGCCGAGGCATCGCAGGTATATTGAACTTGATCTTTTTTTCCTACTTTCTCCTCCTAACACAAGAAGCACGTTGCCATCATTGCAGCGGCCAATTTCGCAAGTCAACAAGGCTGTCAAAATCGCAAACAAGTTTTCGAACTCGAGGAATTTTGTTGCGTTAAAAAGAAGTAGACGCAATGATAAAAAATATCTTCAATACCTACTGGTTCCAGACACTCTGTATTGACATAAGGATTCATCTTGTCATTTTAACTCGAAAAGTCATTATTCCACCAGTTGTGATGTTCACTTACTTTTTTTTACTCTACAATATGTATTCCATGGAATATGACTGATCGACTGAAATCCACTTTAAACTACAAGTCTCAGTTAAATTTTGGTTCAACTAAATATGTGTAGTACCTATAATGACTATTGAACCTGATAAAGGACACGAACCTATTCTCGTGAGGAACCACTGACGAAAGAGTGATACAATAGACCCAAGCTGGTCGTAGTGTCACAGGGAGGCTAAGTGCTAACCCGGTCTCTTGTTCGTCAGTTAATAAATCAATCAATCAATCACCTATAATGAACGATTTAACTGCGAGATCTTTGTCAGAAATTTATCGTCCGATTATTCGGTGCAATATCGTCACAATACGCCTACTGTCTTCAAAGCTCGCACAAAATTTTTGATTCAGGCCAACTTGACGTATGTTTTTATTTGAGAATGGGTTTGTAGTAGGAATATTTTTGCGATTACACTTCATTTGTCTATACGAAAGCGATTAATGAAAGCTAGATCCATCACTTCTAAAGAGATTGAGCAAATAAAAAAATTTGATAATGAAAGTGATTTATTATAATTATATCCTTATTACGAATGATGGTCCTTAATCACATTAAACTGTTGTCCCTTCATACAGAACTCTCCTCAATAAAGAAATTCAACAAAATTTAAAATTCAATTAATTTTAATTAATAATTCACTAATACAAAACATTTTCATTAATTTGTTATTTATATCATAATAAATTTAATTATAATCACAATTTTCATGTTGTTATGAAGACTTCCCAACACTTGGGTTTCATATTTGTACCTTCAGTTAAACATAATATTGAAAAAATATATTATATACATATAACTAAAATGACTAATTCGATTGAGAAAATAAATAAAATTACTAATTCTAACAAAATATAGAAACAATGAAATTATTTTCAATAATTCATGTGTGGAATTTCAAAAAGTCCTTATGATTCAAAATGCTCTTGAATTCCAAACTAAAAGCTACTCCATCAAAAATATATATATATTATATAAATAAAAAAGGTTTGTACAAAACCCAAGTGAAGTATCATCACATTTTCTAATGTTCTATTTGATACAACGTCTCCCTACCATATACAATATCTGTTTTCAACATAATTAAATAATTTAACATTTTGCTAAATCCGATGCATTCGAAAATGAGATTTCAATATATAAATTAATTAGGTATAATAGTAAAATTTTGACTGAACAGATAAATTCATGAGTTTGAAATCGAAATACTCTGAATGGAAAGTGAGGCAGAAACTTATCAATGAAATTACCCTCAATGTATGCATTTCGCAACAAATAAATAATACTGATTAGGTTCTTTATCTTTTCTATCCACATTGAAGAGTCAGGAAGGTAACTTTGAATATTTTTCGAATGCAAAGGATATGATGATTATTTTGAGGGGTTGACTATAATATGAACACTTGTAGCATAAAGGAAACTCTCAATCAGATCCAAACAACTTTTCGGATCGTAAGTCTTCCTGTTCTTGCACTTGAATATCCCATTTCATTTCAATAAACAATATTTAAAAACAGAACAATGTTCTACTGTCATTTGCTTAGTTTGTTTATTTGGAAATATAAGGTCGTGCTAAATCATTCGCCAAATACAATTTTGATTTCAATTTACAATACGTCATTTCATACTGTTAAGCCAAGTTGCTACGATGTATGTCTGGTTGTTGCTAATATAGAAAAAGCTTACGGAACACATTGAATCAGCTTCTAAATCGTTTATTACGCAATACAAAATTCAAGTTTTTCAGACATGCATCTTGCAGCCCGATTGGAGGCAAATTCCAAGAAACTCATTGATGCCAGACTTTGAATTTGAGAATCAGTAAAATTTCACAGAATGCACAGTCAACCAATTTAGTTTTTCAAGTTTTACATATGCAAATATGAAGGATCAAGTTGGGTTAAAAATACCTGACAGAACTAGAATGAGGATCTTGTAGAGCATCAAAATTGTCAGCCAGTAATGAATTTCTGTTTGATCAAATGTAAATTTTGAATAGTTTTTGAACTCATACTGATTGAGCATTTCTGTTTGAGTTCCGATAATGTTTGTCTATAAATACTTGAGTTATTCACAATAGTATTGCTGAGTTTACAAAAATAAAAGATATTAAATTCCTTATATGAGTGAAATGGGTGCTAAAGCTTTGTGTCAGTTGAAAATGATTCAAAAAAGAATTGGTTCTTGTTCGATATTCATCTTAAGAATATTTACAGGAAAATGTGAGAATATTGTAGGAACTAGTAGTTATATTTTGTAGTTATACAGCAATTGCTTCGAGATGAAAGTTGTATGAAATGAATTGACGCAATGGAGACTTGACAGGGAGTTAGTTTTGTTAATAAGAAGGGATCGAATGAGTTTCACAGGAATGTTGATATTGACAATATACAGAAAAGGAATAATTTTCATTTTCATTACAGCGTCGACAAGTAAGCAAGTCATGTACATAGTACACAAATAGCATTTATATTTGGCTAGACAGTCCGTTATCGGGATAGATAGTTTTACACAGTAAACCACATAAAAAGAGTGTCTAACACCACCATATTTATAATTTAATGACTAAACGTTCCTTCGTTGATCTATTAACATATATAAAGTTGCAATATTTATATATATTCATATATTTATACGGATAATAGGGGTTGGAATCGTTTAAACTAAAATTCACATATTTTTTCGCCTAGTTTTTGGACGCAAGGTCAGACGCCCCCTTTGCTAGGCCGGTGGTTTGTTGGCGGGGGGTTCTGCTCAGGGGGACGCCTCCTAGAGGGCACTACCACCACCGGTAACGTGGGCGCGGGACTGGGAGCTTGGGGGGTCGTTCTTTTTCCAGTGAATATTTTAACAGTCCTTTGTAAAAGATCAGTCTTTTGATTACTGGCTGCCTCCGACCGTCTTGAGGTAGACGACATCGAATGGCAACGCTCGACGAGTGGTGCAGTGCTCATGCCCCCCAAGGTCCAGTCCGCGCTGCTCGACGAACTGCTGGAAGATCCTAGAAGGCCTGCTGAGCTCGATCGGTACGGGGGTGGAGATTCCGATTCCAGAACGGTGCGGTTGGGTGGCGGCCTGATGCATTTTTGATATATTTCGGCCTCCTGAAAACAAAGAACGAAATTAATAATTTGAAAAAATAATTAAGTACCATAAAAGCAGGCAACTCAACTATTTGTTTTGAATAAGAGCAGTACAAAATTTTTTTTTGGATCAATATAAGCAGAGGAAGTGTAAACGGGTTACAAAACAATTCTACGTATGATACAACAGCTGAGATAAAACCTCAACAGAAATTCTGTCTCGCCATATAAGCGTAGTGATCTTGAATTTACTAAAGAAGCTATTCAAGTTGCACTAAGTAATATCTTGGAATCAAATCCGAAATAAATGAACAGAAGGAAAAACGAGAAAGAAGAATTGGATAAATCAACTTCACCTGATGAAAAATCCCTTTCACGAAGTTCTAACTAATACAAAGGGTTCACATTGATTTGTTTTCTACAACATAATAAATTCAAGTATCATCTCTAAATATCATGTTTTGGGAAGTTTTCCCTACTCTTCGGTTTCCAGTTGAACATAATATTAAAAAAATAGTATTATAACTGAAATGACAAATACTACTGAGAAAATAAACTAATATGAGTTACGCAACTAAGTGCCCACTGTTCGTCAATAGATGGCATAAATTAAACAACAAAATATGTCTGATTTTGCGGGAAGTGTTAAGTTTCCTTTTTCATTCGAAGAAAACGGCGACTGAAGCACATCAATAGATCCAAAAATTCACGGAGATGCTGCTCTTAGTGAAACAACGTTCCGTGATTGGTTTCGACGCTTCAATGACTGTGATTTCTATGGTGATGATTGTCAGCCTAAAGGAAGGCTAAAAACCTTCGAAGACGCCGAATTGGAGATATTACCCTATGATGAGGATCCATGCCGAACGCAAGAAGAGCTTTCTTCAGCATTAGTAAGATGCCTAGAATACTGGTGTAAGCACTCGTCGAATTTTGAATGTAATGACGTTCGACCAAATCGAGAATATCAGCAATGTTTCGTGGCGGCGCCGCAATGTCATACGGTATTTTTTCCCTTGATCGATTTGATTGATTCATCAACAGCTGATCTGCCGAAGTCAATTATGACATGACCACAGAATGACATTTTTATATGGTGAAACTCTCATACTTTTCCTCCATACTAATATGAATTAAAATGTCAAGAATATATTCCCAAATTATTTCTTCACAAAATTATCGGCTATTAACACAACACGTTCATCAGAATAAATTCGAATATTTGGAATAACTAATAATAATCTGTCATAAATTGTGAATAGCGCCACGTGAAGTGGAAAAATCGAAATTTTGCCGATATTCTCAATTTGGTCGAAACAAAATCTAATCAGTGCAAACACCATGTCTTTAGTCATCGAAAGCATTAGGTGGCAATACAGTGGCTTTATACAGGACAGTGGCGACAATAGACGTTCACGTTTTGATTGGTCGGACTGTTTTCGACCACTAATGGCGGACTTTCATTGATTTGTTGTCATGTCATAGTGTATAAAGCTCAAAATCGAGTCAAATGTCAAGCAGTGAGACACTCAAATGTAAACAAATATCCGCCATGTTTGTGCAAAAAAGTGTTCTATGACCCTATTGTCGCCACTGTCTTGTATAAAGCCACTGTAGGCAGTGTTCTCAGATCTACTAAAAAATCAGTAGATCTACTGATTTTAGGTTTCGTCTACTGATCTACTGATTGCATCCTTAAATCTACTGAAAATACTTAGATGCTGAGTGACATATGAAACCAAGCATATACTTTTGTTCAGAGCTGGTTTCTGACAGAGACGGATCGAATTTTGAATCGCTTAAGTCACGAAACTACATGTATATATCATATACATATATACATCATAGCTATATATTCTACAATTGTAGAATATCTTAATCATTCATTCTCCACTATCAGATGGCGCGTCAGTCAACATTATTATTATTATTATTATATTTATGACAAGAGTTAAGAAAAATTCTATAAACTCAAAGAATATTAAGAGTAAATACAGATGCACATAACTAGACAAAAAAAAAAGAAAAATAAAAAAAAACATTGTTAGAAATTCCCTTATTTCTCTCAGCTCTGTCAAATACATTACTTGAAACCCGTAATTTCTTAATGAATTTTGCATGAGACTACACTGTCCTAAATTCTATTTGAAGTTTTACTGGTTTCCTATTCATGAAGAGGATCTCCGAACTCATAGAATAATTTCTATGCTCCTACTGAATTCTACTGATTTTTCGTGGCAACATCTACTGAAGGTTGGAATCCGTCATCTGGGAACACTGACTGTAGGTGGCAAAGGCCTAGCAATATCCAAGCACTCTACGCGTTGGAAATGATTCAAAAACAGATAACTTGGGTTCCTTATGAATTGAAGCCAAGGAGGTTTTCTTCATTGCGTCGAGATGGGTGAAGAAATGAAAGTCATGGAGACTGTCCGGTAATGCTTCTACGTCGTCCAATCAATCGAATATTTAATTCAAATTTCAATTCGAACAGATGCGTATTTTCAGAAATATTGAGAAAAAATCTGAAATTATTTACTCGGGAACCATAGGACCAATTTTATCCATAAATGAACTAGACCGAGGTATTTGGACTTTGAACGTACCCTGAAAATTTCAAGACCCTAGGCCAGTCTTTGCGGAAGTTATCGTGTTGCTTCGTTTCCTTTTCCTACTATTAATGCCTGAACGATAAAGACTTGCTAATTCTGAATGCTTTGACTCTAATCTGCCTCAAAGTTAATTCGATGGTGACTTGACTAAACACACAATCTCCTTGCATACAACTTTGGTACGAAAAGGCGTCGTGACTGAAACAAGAACTACCAAATTTCAGAATCGCGAAATGGCGAAGGCGCCGGGCGATTTCAGGACACATTCGCATTCAAGGGAGGAAATACCGAAGTCCCTACCTGTTCAGCGTCCCGGATGTGTATCCTGGCATTCGAGTAGGGATGGTCCTCGCCGTCCGGCATGGCTATACTGGGTGGAAGATTGACCGCGAGGTCGGTACGCAGAGCATGCAGCCGCACCTGCTGTTCTCTGGCGGCAGCGAGGTCGCGGGCGGCTCCGCCACGCAACCGTTCCATGCCGCCCACGCCAGCTGTCGCGCCGGCGCTCACAACCGACAGCATCTGGAAAGAAAGAAAAATGAATTATTAATTTCATTTTTTATTCTGAATTTCTATTGTACAGGTTGTTTCTAAATTCATGTGAAAAAATTCAGGAGGTGATTGCTCGTATGAGACTTTCCTATAACAAAACTTTCTCAGCCCATCCCTTCCAGAGATATCACCCTTAAAAGGTGGTGACTAAAATTGACTTTTCATTTTTTTCTCTTCAGCTATTGGTTTTGGGAAAAAATTTAAGAAGAAAAAATTGTTTTGATCAAAACAAGGATTTCAAGATTCTAGCTTAACTGAAATTCTAGAAGAAAACAAAATTTAGTCACCACTTTTTAAGGGTGATATCTCGGAAAGAGGTGGGCTCAGAAAATTTCGTTATAGGAAAGACCCATCTTGATTTGATACGAGCAATCACCTCCTGAATTTTGAGAAAACATGGCAACGAAAACGTTTGTATTTCAACGAAAATTATGAATCATGGCCCGCTAGATCCACAGACTTAAATGGTTCAGATTTCTTTTCATACTAACTGGATTCTGGTTTTTCCGAAAATTTCGAGAAAATATACTGCTCCACAAGAGTTAGAGATATCGTATTTATTCGTTTTTGAAAGTATGTAATCTTCGAGAAAATCGATGTAAAATCATTTAAAACTCAATACCAACTTGAATCGATCCAATAAAAATCAGTATGAGACATTTCGTTAATCTGCTCGCCTTTTTTTTTCTTATTTTAAAATGAAGTCAGTTTTTCAACGGCTGCGATTTGAAACGAGTTTTCTGAAAATTCCAAGACGTAAATTGACAAACGCTGAGGCTAATAGGGCTATCGGAATGCTACAGGGTGGCCTAACTCAGGTTGTTGTAGCGGAAAGGCTCCAAGTCAGCCAAAGTGTGATATCTCGACTTTGGAATAGGTTCTGTGTTGGAAAGACCAAGGTTTGGTGGCGACGAAAAACAACATCAGGATCGTTTCATCACCGTTTCAGCAAGAAGAAACCCTACATCTACGTGTAGAATGCTACGGAATACTCTTCAAAATGCAAGGGTCCAAGTTTCCATCGAAATCATCAGACGACGTTTGAGAGAGGTGAATCTAGGTTCTAGACGTCCATTAAGAGGAGTTCCATTAACACGTTACCATAAGCGTCAAAGTCTGGAATGGGCAAGGCATAAGAATAAGTTTACGGACAATCCCACGCATACCCCGTAATCGTCGCTATGTCCAAGAAGTCCATCCATTCCGAGGGGGTAATGTTATGGTATGGGCCGGTATATGTTTCAACGGGTGCACAAATCTACACATTTATCCTGGGAATATGACCACCTTTCACTATAGGGAGCATGTCATTGACAATGTTGTGCCAAATTTTCACGCTGCTATTGGTGAAACTTTTCAATTTCTAGACGATAACGCTAGACCACACCGTGCAGCCTGCAGCCATAGTTGAGAATGCGCGCGAGGAGCTTGGTATTCCACATTTACCAATACCTCCGCACTCACCAGATTTGAATTGCATAGAACATGCATGGGATATGCTCCAAAAAAGATTAGATAATCATCAACCTACCCCAGAATCCTTAAATGATCTGAGAGAGCTTCTGCCCCGTTTATGGAACCAAATTCCTCAAGAAATGTTCAACAACCTCGTGTGTAGTATGCAATGAAGATGTCAAGCTGTTATTGACGCCCGTGGAGGCTATACATTGTATTGATAGACTTAAAATGCTTGAATTCTCTGGCTAAAATTAATTTGCAACTTGAAATCATATTGATATGAATTTTCATCACAAAAATCTTATTTTAACTATATTTTTCTGCAATTTGAGTCAATATCCCTAACTCAGGTGGAGCAGTTTAGTACACAATTTTTTTCTAGCAATCGGTAGCAGATACGACGAACATACAAGGGAACATAAAGTTTAGCATAACAACAAAGCTTCTTTTTACAATTTTTCGAAATAATAATGGCACACCAAACAAAGTTCTGGGGGAAAAGAGGAACGAGTGTTCCAGTGTATCACCCTGTAAATTTGAAATCGAAATTGGCATGTCACAAGCTCTAAATTGTAATGTCACGCCAGAATTTTTTTTTCGAATAATGTCTTTCGCTACTATAATTTGTTGTTTTAAAAAGGTCAAAGTAACATTCCATCATAGGATGAAATACACGCTCGTTATGTTTTGTTGAAATTATAGGTTTCCTGAATTACTGAAAATGGTATTGAATACATGGAGGTGATTTGGATACTTATCAATACAAGTTATCCAAATTTCAGCTTCCAACGTCAGCTGACGACTCACTTTGTGAGGAGTTTAATTCAATTTTTGTTTTTGCGATGAAGTATGTTCAATGAACAATACAGGGTCTTTCACGAGGAACCTCACCCATATTTATACGGGAGACTACTAAACGTATTTTCATGAAATTCAGCACTTATAAGTATTTCACGATGCTGATGAAATCTAAAATATTTTCAAGGCATGAGCACCTCCGGTTTTTCCGGAAATGACGTCAACTTCCGTTTTTCAAATTAGAACACCATTTTTTTATTGCAGAAATAGATTCCTTAGAAAATTTCAAGTTATTTTGATGTAACATTTTTCAGTTTTGGTTGGAAAATTCTCTCTGAGCGGGAAAATTCGAAAAAAAAATCGAAAATAGAGCTCCGCTGAAACAAGAATAACTTCGAGGTTTTTGGATGGAAAATTTTCATTTTTGGGATTTTTCAAGATGTAAGATTGATGTATCCACTTAAAAAATCGAAATCGCGATTCATGATACAGGGGGTGAAAAAATAGCTTTCAAAGTTAGGGATGACAAAATCGTGAAAAATCAATTTTTTCAAATTAGAACCCCATTTTTTTATGGCAGATATTGAATCTACGTTAAAAAAAATGGATATTTTCTGAGTTAATATCCACTTTAGGGCAAGGGTGTGATGCATACACTCACATTATTTTTTAACGTAGATTCAATATCTGCCATAAAAAAATGGGGTTATAATTTGAAAAAATTGATTTTTCTCGATTTTGTCATCCCCAACTTTGAAAGCGATCTTTTCACCACCTGTATCATGAATCGCGATTTCGATTTTCAAAGTGGATACATCAATCTTACATCTTGAAAAATCCCAAAAATGAAAATTTTCCATCCAAAAACCTCGAAGTTATTCTTGTTTCAGCGGAGCTCTATTTTCGATTTTTTTTTCGAATTTTCCAACCAAAACTGAAAAATGTTACATCAAAATAACTTGAAATTTTCTAAGGAATCTATTTCTGCAATAAAAAAATGGTGTTCTAATTTGAAAAACGGAAGTTGACGTCATTTCCGGAAAAACCGGAGGTGCTCATGCCTTGAAAATATTTTAGATTCCATCAGCATCGTGAAATACTTATAAGTGCTGAATTTCATGAAAATACGTTCAGTAGTTTCCCGTATAAATATGGGTGAGGTTCCTCGTGAAAGACCCTGTATTCCTTTCAGTACAGTAGGTATTGGGTGATTCCATAAATGTCAGTTGTGTGCACAACCAAGAAATGACGCTGTCAAGACCGAATGCACCACGATTTCGACGGTCTGGAATTCTAGGAAACTCTGGCCGTATTCGAGGCAATCGGCGCTCATTTCCTACTAACGATCACGTAGGGAACAGCTATTAATTTCTATTGTTCCCGCGACCTTGGGGTTCCGTCAGACATTGAAAATTTGCAACGGAGTGACCGATATTCGCCGTACCGCGACCGACAAACAGGACGTAAATTGCATTTCGACATGAAACCGCCTGCGAGAGAGCAGAAAAAAGCGGCTGGAGTGCTCAGACGAGCGGCGGTAATGAGCCTAATGGAAGCGCTAGACGGGAGCGAGCTCAGAAAAACGTATTTGAGAAATTCTACGAGACTCATAACCTTCACGGCTGCACCTACTGATATTATTAGTATCATTGCATGGACAATTCAACCTCCAGTTCGGTCTTACGTAATACAATGGATTAGAATTATTACCAGAAACGTACTTGCTCGAAACTGCCGTGGTCATGCAGGAAGTATTCTAAGAAAGCCCAGAAATAATGAATTTAGTACATTTTTTCGTGTACATCTCTTAGGTTTGGATTATTATTGGATCAAATTTTCAGAAGAATCCAACAGTTGGAAAAAATTCAGGAGTTAGATAAAATATTATGTGAATTCAATAATTTCAAAGACCTGGCGAATGTTGAAAAAACTTTTTTCTCCGTTAATACTAGAAATATTTCACGTATACTCCATTCACTTTTATTTAATCACATAGGAGGTCATGATTTCGTTTTCAGGAGTTGATGCACCTGATGAAAAGTCTGTGCGCGTACATAAAATATCGTTAATGACAAAACGACGATGCCAGTTTTTTTGTTTACATCAAAGTAAAAGTATCAAAGATTTTCCACATTTTGTTAGTTCGAATCGATCGGCGATTTTGGGGCGGAATATCTATAGGAAATCGCCTATTTTTCCGTTCTTCGTCGTCCAGAAGAAGTTTCGTGCAAGTGTCATTTTTTCCTTTCACGAGTTTTGACGTGAGTACGAACGGCAAATTTGAATTGGACCAAAAATCGATTTATAAACATAAATAAAGCGAAAGTAAGTACTAATCGACCTTTTTACACTTGATAACGAAGTTGTTTAGGTATCTGGCCGTTTTGAAAGATTTCAAACGAAATTCAGGTCCCCCAGAAGTTTGGTTAGTGTCGGTATCGTTTCTGGTGCTCAAAATTTATTTGGAATGTGTAAATGGACAAAAAAGGCTTCCTTATACGATCTTCTAACGAAAGCGACCGGAAAATATGGTTCAGGTAGGATTTTCGAGGAATTATGAGGAAAGAACTTGCAGAATGAAATTGCACGATTTTCGTAAGTAAACGGGTTCTGGATGGCCATCATCGGTCTCTAAATGATTATTGTTGATCGTTTTCACGTTTCAGAGAAAAAACACGTCGAAAAGGCTAAAAAAAGAAGAAATATGACTATATTGCATTCAACGGATTCAGATGAATTGAAATAAGTCACTGGAGCTTTCATTCCTTTTCCGAAAGTAGAAATAGGCTATATTGAACCAGAATACATCGGTTTTTTCCATATTCCAGGAGTTTGTGTCTTATTTTAGAACAGGTGAATGATAAATGTGAAGCATATATTCGACCTATTCCATTTTATTTGTACAAACCTACTGTGGTAGTAATGTATGAATATTTTTCAATCTAATAAATTACTATATAATCAGAATATTTTACTCCTTGTTCATAAGATCAAATAAATAAAATGTCGTCAAATCTTGAACTTTCAGTTCAAGGGGATAATAAACATTAAATCTCCACAAGCATGCATATGAAAATTATGTGAAAGCAATGCAATTTTTTTCCATAGCAAAATAACATATTTCAACAGTGATCTCTTGTACTTTTCATGCAAATAACTAGAAAAGGAATCCTTTTTATCAATTCATATAAACCTTGATTATTTTCGTCCATCACATCTTTTCCAATTCATTCACATTCTGAGAAATACGCTAAGAATGTAGAAAGGGCAACATAGTGTTTACTTGAAACATAAAAATATTTTGAGAAACGTCATAACTTCGATACAGAGTGGAATGTGTCAAATTTCCAAGGCCAGAGTTGTGATTTTATAATTGTGAATGGAGTATATATAAACATGGTTGGAAGATTCAGTTGTGCTATTTACTTGAACGGAAATAAAGAATCGAGAGTTGAAATTACACTGGAAAATATTGGACGGAATGGTCCGTTACTTTGTGATAGTTCATTCGAAAAAATAAAAGTAGGTACTCGAATAACCCGACAGAAAAACGAACAGTGGAAGTCCCCACTTCTCAAAATTCTCAAGAAATAAGTCTACAGAAGACACTCAAATACCTTTTTGCACAAGTTGAAATACCCCAGTATGAAAATGTAATAGTACCTACTACGAAACCTGTGTCACAGTAAAACCTTAAAAGAACTAACTTCATTTATAAAGTAGAAAAAGAGTAAATAGATATTAGCGGTAACGTCTCTGAGAATCATTTGACATTTAACGAGTACCCGCCTGCGTCAGTTTTGACTCTTTGAGTAAAAAAACTTGATAAACCTAAATCATGGCCATCCGGGATACATCATAAAACAGAATGGAGTATAGAGGATTCGAAGAGAGGACGATTCACAGAATCCGGTCCTGACGTCCACAATGACATAATGTGAGACTTGTTTCTTCATAGAGCGGACTTGCTTCATCGTCATTAGATGCAGGTTTTCTCGGCGTTTTATGGCCTAGCGATGCTTCATTCGCTTTTATGTGGCTCAAGGATCGCGTCTCATGCCGTTTCCATTCTCCTACTAGCTAAGCCGTGAAGATGCAGTCGAAGAAAGTTGAAGGCGGTTCAGGTGATATAGACGAAGGCTGCGATAGACAGACAGTGAAAGCGAAACGGACTAGACGATGAATTTTAAATTGAGAGAGCAGCAATAGACTAGACAAGGTCACAGACCAAATCGGTGTACTGTATTGTTGAAGGGAAACCTAGAGCCAATCCGAATCTCTCGGGTTCCCACAGGAAGAAAACGTTGTAAATGAGATCTAATATCAATTGTGATGGAGATGACGCAGTGTATATTTTGTTTAATCTGCTTCAAGCTGTACTGTATGTGATAATAGTTTGATGACCGCCAAACTCATTGTTTCTTATGTAATATACTTATTATTTCAGCACGCATGAGGGACTGATGCATATTTTTTCCCAAACTCCACAATCTCACTCTATTTGAAGATTATCCAGTGAGCTTTGTTTTATTGACTCAGAAAATAGTCCATGCTACAGGGGTTTTTCCTCACTCAGATGAAAATTCAAAGAGCCTATACAGAGTGGCCACTTTTTTAATGGGATTGTATTGATAACTTTTAAACCATAAGAGTTAGAAGGTCGGTCAAATGGAGAAAAAGTTGTCATTCTGATTTTTCTTTTTTTCGATACGGACCTGAAAATTTTATGACACTTTTTGAAATAACTTTCAACGCTGAATTCAACGATAAACAGTACATTGGGTAATAATAATAATAGAGTTTATTCGTATAAATAATACACAAAAATAAACTCAGTACAACTGTTGAGTCCGATATTAAATATTAACTGTGCACAGCTCGTACAAATTAATTTTGCTCACTCAATATACCACAAATTATCTAGTAAAATCCTATCAATATATCCCACTCAATAAAACACAAAAAATCAACCAAGAAAGAAACAAAATTAAGTTTCTGTATGAAAAAATTTCCCATCAACTACAACTACTTTATTTCCCCAAAAAAATCGTCAAATATATGGTGACGATGTATGGACAATCGGAAAAAGAAATACTGAAACTACGTGAGCACAACTTGAAGTGTATAGCCGTGAACACTTGTAATATTGAAATGATCCTTTTGTATACAGGGTTGGGATAAAGTTTGGCACCAAATTAATATCTTTAAAACGAAACGGGCGATGTTTTTGAAATTTGGCAGCTGAGTGTAATGGACCACAATGCATCTGATGAGCATATTTTCATTAATGAGATACTTCCGGTTTAACCGGAAATGACAAAACAAAATTTTACTCAAATGGGACACCCTGTATATTTCTTCAGATTCTGAAAGAGCACTTTGTATCGGATCTGTCCATATCGGGTTCCATGTAAAAAGAAGAAATTCAGTCTTTTTGTACATTTGAGAAAAAATCCATTCAAATAAATAAATCGTAAATTTGTATCAATAGTGAGAAATAAAACGAAATACTTCGTAGTGGATAACTGTTTCTGCTTTTCATGACGTATTCTTTATGAAAATCTATAAAGAGAAGAAATACAGGGCTTTTACTAGTAGAAAAAATTCATTGAAAATAATAAAAAAAAATCATTTTAAATGTTCGAAGTGCTTGCCATTCACCTCCTGACAATATGCCAGTCTATTAACAAATTCTTGAGTAACTTTCCTCAAGACTTCGACATGTATTAATGCACATTCATCAAGAATCCGTTGTATCAATTCCTCTTTTTACAGATAATTTTTACATGGAACCTGGTATAGACAGATCCGAAACGAAGTGCTCTTTCAGAATCTGCAGAAATATACAGGGTGTCCCATTTAAATGAATTTTTTTTGTCATTTCCGGTTAAACCGGAAGTATCTCATTAATGAAAATATGCTCATCAGATGCATTGTGGTCCATTACACTCAGCTGCCAAACTGCAAAAATATCGCCGGTTTCGTTTTAAAGATATTAATTTGGTGCCAAACTTTAAACCAACCCTGTATATTTACATTGAAATTTTATCTTATTTTGGGTCAAATCCGAGTATTTTGCATCAGATACACATAACATGTGGTTTCTCTTTTAAATTAGCTATTTATTATTTTATGCAATTTTGTTTTGTCATAATTCATGATCCATTCCTTAAGTGCTCTGCTAAAGGAATTTTTATTCTTTTTTTTCTCCAATTCTTGGGGTATCACAGCAAATATTCTGGGAGCAATGTAACAGCAGCACCTCTGGCCTATTCTCTTAATGGATCGCGAGCGTTCAAAACTACGTGCAATTGTCCTTGTTTGGTGTTGATGTTGCTACTTTTTCAGATGTTATACACTTATACAGGGTCTTTCACGAGGAACCTCACCCATATTTATACGGGAAACTACTGAACGTATTTTCATGAAATTCAGCACTTATGAGTATTTCACGATGCTGATGAAATCTAAAATATTTTCAAGGCATGAGCACCTCCGGTTTTTCCGGAAATGACGTCAACTTCCGTTTTTCAAATTAGAACACCATTTTTTTATTGCAGAAATAGATTCCTTAGAAAATTTCAAGTTATTTTGATGTAACATTTTTCAGTTTTGGTTGGAAAATTCTCTCTGAGCGGGAAAATTCGAAAAAAAAATCGAAAATAGAGCTCCGCTGAAACAAGGATAACTTCGAGGTTTTTGGATGGAAAATTTTCATTTTTGGGATTTTTCAAGATGTAAGATTGATGTATCCACTTTAAAAATCGAAATCGCGATTCATGATACAGGGGGTGAAAAAATCGCTTTCAAAGTTAGGGATGACAAAATCGTGAAAAATCAATTTTTTCAAATTAGAACCCCATTTTTTTATGGCAGATATTGAATCTACGTTAAAAAATAATGTGAGTGTATGCATCACACCCTTGCCCTAAAATGGATATTTTCTGAGTTAATATCTACTTTAGGGCAAACCTCGAAGTTATCCTCATGCTCATGCCTCGAAAATATTTTAGATTTCATCAGCATCGTGAAATACTCATAAGTGCTGAATTTCATGAAAATACGTTCAGTAGTTTCCCGTATAAATATGGGTGAGGTTCCTCGTGAAAGACCCTGTATAGGTATGTTATTATTATTTTAAGTAGTTATCCTTATCGGTAGATCTCTGCAAATCGGGTGATTTTATAGGCGAAATGTCAAAGTTTTATCCATTTTCCTGAAGAAATGGGAAATTATGGAAAATGTGAATACCGAGCTATTTTGCATTGATCTTTTCTCTTTCGATCCGTATATTTACATCCCGGCCGCAAATTTTAAAAAAATACTTCTACATCCATATATGAAGCGATTATTCCTCTATTCGACCGTTTAAAAATTTCCTTACTGTATCGCAGCTTCGCTATCGAGGACATAGGGGTGAAGTCCTGTAGTCGTGGTGGTTATTTGGCTGATGTTATTTTCCATTATTAACAGCATACCTTCCTCTCCATAATGAAATAAACATGCGATTATTCATTAAAAAAAATGGCATTTTCCTTTGATTGTCAAAATAACACCTCTTATTGGAATACCCTTCACAAAGTGAGAAAAAGTGGTATAGGCAACCATATTCTTCATAGTACGAACTACATTGAGGCCACTACTTTTAAATCAGCCATTGAACTCCAAACGAGTGAGTACCTAGACAATAGGTACAGTCCACATGGATTCGACGAACCATATAACCCGCTTGGCGATATCAGACGAAGACATCACTCCGTGAGCAATTCTCGAAACGGCGATAGCATCGGGAAACACATCACCTCATCAACCTCATTCCGTCCGACGTGTATTCAAATGAAATGAAACCCATACCCGCGTTTCCGACATGCTTATCGGAACAATGGAAATTTTCGGTTCGTCGACAACACGAGCGCGTACGAAAACGCGCGCCCGTTCTGCCGGACCGTACGCATCGCTCGCCACGCCGCTTTTGTGTTAATTGTTACCCGGTTTTATTGTATTTGGGGCGTGTTACAATTTTAACGACCTTATAATTCTATTCCGGACCATTAAATTCGTACACAAAGTAAATAAATTGCGCCACCTTCCTATTAGGACACGTTTTTACTGCCCGTACGCATGGTCCTTCGGCAAAGGATTACAAAGATAGGCCGATGTTCTTTCATCGAGGATAACGATGTTTTGTTTTCCTTAGCTCTCGCTGTTACTCGTAGAGACAGAATTAGAGGAACAAGGAAGTTTTTGGCATGGCATGGATTTTGGACATGACAAGTTTTATACAGGGCGAGTCTTTACCTATTAATTTTTTTGTCTGCTTTCTCCCATCAAAAGAAACACTTTTTCCCTATAAAAGTTTTTCAAAAACACTTCTCTGTCCATAAAGCCGGAACCGATATTATCAATGAACTGAATTTTAATGAAATATTAACTCTATTCATTGAGCATATTCCTCAATTAACCCTAATTGAATATTTTCCTTGTATCAAAGTGCCTATTTGACTCGTAAATTGACGGAAAAATACTATAAGCCTTCTCGAGAACGAAAAATGGTTCATATTTTTGGAAGAATCGATTATTTATGAAAACGAAAGTATTCCTAAGTTTTTTGTTTCTAGTTATTCATGATTTTATCCGGGAGATCAGTAGAAAAATTTGTGAATTTAAGAAAATTCTGGATGCTGCCACGAGATTCCAATTGTTTCAAAATCTACAGGTTGAAAAAATGTACAATACTCACCCTGTATACAGGTTGAGTTTTTGACTTGTACATTTTTCAACTATACATTATTGGTCTTGGGTCTTTACCTCTACATGGTGTTTTTTGAAATTTAAAAGGCAGATAAACTTTCCGTACGAATAAATTTTTTTTTTACAATTTGGAACAGAAAATTTTTCACATTTAGAATTTTGGAATCCAAATTTTCTAAATACTCTAATTCAAGTGACTTCGTTGATTTGTGATCTAAGGTTTTTTAATTACTTGATTTATTTTCGTATTCTCAAATTCAAATTGGCTTTCTAAATCTCATTTCTTTTATGTTTTATTCGAAAGGTTTTTTTCGATTTTTTTCAATCTTTCATGTCGAATATTCTCAGAAATCTCAAGCGGTTAAATTTTACAATTCGACATTTTTTTCAATATTCATTCAATTCAATTGCATTCTGAAAATGCAATTGGGATGCCATTTTTCCTCTTCGTTCAGGTTTACCATGGAAAAAATATTTTACATTTCCTATAATGGAACTATCCACTTCTGTATTTCACATAAACTCTTCTTTTTCAAGACCCTCCTGCTAAGTTACAGACCCCTGAAGACGTCGCCTGAAAAACAGTTCTCAATTTTTTTCTCAAAACCCAAAAAACTGACAAGAATAAAATTGAGCAGTAGCTCAAACAGTTTTCGGTGGTGTTACTCTATGATTGCATGGGGTACAAAATCCACCCCTTAACATAATTTCTCAAGAAACTTTTTTCCAAAACAATGTTACATTGATTGCAACAAAAGAACCAATTTCAAACTTTTTGAAAATCAAATACCATATTGAATAGATAGAAAGGTATTGATAGTTATCAACAAATTTGTTGGTCAATCAAAAGACCTAAAATGAAAGCGTTTTAAAAATCGACTTTGTACATTTTTCATCATTCAGGACGTAATATGAATAAGAATTTTATTCTAAACAGCGCCAGCGTTACAAAATGGTGGAGGATCCTGTTCGTATCAAAATATGTATAATTTAATTTCAATTTGTTTCAACCTGGCGATCCCGACCAGAATAATAGGCTAAAATAATAAAATTATCTTATCATCGGTCATTGAAACAACTTTTCAGTGAAATTGGTGAAAACTAAGTCGGAAAATTCTGTTACAGCGACAAATGCAGGTGAAGCTAACAAGAGGGTGTTGAAAATCGGTAAGATTATGTGAATTTTGAAAACTAGAAGTGCTTATATTGACAACAGACCCACCAGTGAAGCCCATCAGGCAACAGAAAATTGTTCAATAAGTGTGGCTTTCGGAAAAAAGTACCTATATTTTCATGGATTTGAAAAAGTCGAATTTCGAAGAATGAGGAATTTACAGGTCAAAAATATGTACGGATCAAAATTTCTCATCCTTCTCCCAAGAAACGGATTTTTCAGTCGCTGAACAGAATGGAAATTCTACTAGTACAACCCCTAGATCTACCTGTAGTTGTTAAGTAAGAAATGGGGAAAATTATGGAAAACATGAATAATGTGCTATATTGCATTAACCTTTTCTCTTTCGATCCGTATATTTACATCACGGCCAGAATATCTGTGAAAAAAGTTTTATCGAGTTTAAAATTGCCCTTTTTGCCGAAATTTTTCGCGATTTTTGGCGAATTTTTAAAAATACTTACACATCGGCTAGGGAATCGAAATTTCACCCACGTATGAATCGATTATTCCTCTTTTCGACCGTATAAAAATTTCCTCACTGTATCGCAACTTTGCTGCGATTTTAAGAATCTTCTGGACTCTCTTTTTCGACACATTCCTCCGGGTCGGTCCGTTTTAGTATATTATAGAAAGAACTACTTCTTTCTACTCTGGATGCTCCGACGAGAGTCTATGCCGCCGTAAGATACTTGAACACAGTTTATTGTATTCTGGACCTGTTATAATTTTAACGACCCCGCAATTCTTTCGCCAACCATTAAATTTAAATTCCGACACAAAGTAAACAAATTGCGCCACGTTCTTTTTAATAAAGCACGTTTTTACGTCTAGCACGGACAGACGGCCCTAGAACGTAAACGTTCCGAACGATACGGCTTTGATCGCGTCCGTGAAAGGGATATTAAGAAAGGAGGCGCTTTTTCTTTGCGGCAGAAAGCGTACGAATCGGGCTTTCCACGGCTTCGGGATATAAGGGTTTTGTCGGCGTAAAAAGTGCAAATATTGAACGACGAGATCGTCAAATGAATGTAACCGATTTATCAACATGAACCCTCGCTGTTCTTCTATTTCTACAACATGTTTTTTGGGCGAGAGGCGTTTAAAAACTGTACAAATTACATCTGTACTCATATAATTAAAGTGTTTTCCTCTAATTATCGAAAAACCGATTTTTTTCAGGTTTGTTGAGCTGTGTGCGCGTATTACACAAACAAGCTTCAAAATGTTTTTCATCTGCTTTCGGGCTAATTTTGATAACTTTTTACGCGCACATAATAACTTTGAATCAGAAACGAATAAGCTTGATATTTCTCGAATTTATTTGTGAACTTCGCAAATGCTGATCCAAAGTATTCATGGCGCAGACAAAAATATTATCAAAATTCATGAAAATACATCATTGAACTATGTATTTGCCAAAGAGCAGAGAGTACAGAGTGAGCCAGATTTTACACATTTGAATATAAAGTCCTATTCATAAATTCGATAAACAGAAAATGATGTCGGTGTCTCATTGGTTTAGTGTTTGAGGTTGTTTTTGTAGATTTTCGAAAAGTGGCTGTAACTTTTTCCTTCTGTAAAATTATGCGTTTCTGTGAAAACATTTCTGTGGCACTTTTTAAAATATTTTATTTGAAATGGAAATCCTACACTAGGGATTTTTGTATATTTCAGTTCCAAAAATATGCAAAACTATTCTGCAAGAAATCTTTACTATATCTAAATCAGAAATTCATATATTCCATTAACTTCGAAAAACATTCCAATTTTGTTCTTCATCACTTCAATTAATACACGAGGAATCTTGTAATCTCAGATTTTCGAAGATGATATAATTATAGGTAATACCAAGTAGGTATGGCATATTTTTGAAATTGGAAATTCAAGCTCTACTGAAATATTAAGGATGAGAAAGGAGGTAGGTATGTGTTCCCCGTAAAAATGATGCTACTTCAATCCAAATATTTCACACCTCATTCGACACTAGCTCCCCAGCAAAGTATTCTCTTATACAGGGTGGCCATTTGAAAACGAAACAGACGAGATTGCAGACGAAATAAATTTTTTCGATAGAAATGCTCGGACAGGTCGATTTCTGTTTCGAGGGGAATGTAGGTTACGGACGCATAGCGCTTCAACCCTTGCTACTACAACCCTCACCCCCAATTTTTGAATAGGGAAGATGGAGTGAGTGATACCTCATTTGAAAGGTATTTTTATACTGATTTTAGCGCAGTAATTGTTTTTTCATTTTATGCATTAGTTCTCGAAATATTCTCAACAAAGTATTTGAAAATGAAGTGGTGTTTTCATGGCACTTGTAGTGTTTTTTTGTGAAAAATCGACATTTTGAGCTTCAAAACAACCATGACTGTGGCTTCCTTCCTCCAATCCACCATAGAAATCTTTAATCAAAATGTCGATTTTTCAAAAAAAAAAAACTACAAGTGCCATGAAAACACCACTTCAATACACACACTCAATACTTATTTCCAATTCACCTCTTGATATGAAGAGAGTAAGCAAAAACCATTTCTGGGAAGAAATTAAAAAATAGTTAAAACTGTTAAAAGACAATTCTACACCAGATTAGCATGTTGCCAAGACGTTCGCGGCGAGCATTTTGAACATTTCCTACATTGACATTAATGTTGCTTTTCGTTTTTTTTAAATAATTAGGAAATGATCAGTATTACTTTTTAGGTTACAAGTGTAATGTACCGAATTTGTGAAATAAAATAATTTTTAATTAAAACATTGATTTTTGCAATAAATCTGAAAACACTCAATACTTCCGGAATAGTTAAAGATAGGTATGGGACATTGTGCATAAATTGTGTCTAGAATATACAGGGGGTTGCATTTGAAATAAGAAATTTGGTATTGGCCATGGAACACCCTATATAATATTATTTTCTTGAAAAATATGCGCATTTAAAATTACAAATCAACGTGTCCGAGCGTTATTGGTTATCGAATTCATTCCATTTGTCTGTTACAGTCTGTATATGATTACATGAGAGGTCTTCGGAAAAACTACCGAAACCATTGAATTATACGTAAAAAAGTGCTTTAGGAAAATTGTTTTGACAAGGAAAAGATATAGAAACTAGTCTCTTTATTTTCTTTCATTTAAAGCTTGTATTGAAGTAATATAATTGATGAGAAAAGTTGATGTTCCTATTATCCTGAATTAACGAAGATAACCGCATCTAGACAGAACTCATCAGGACTTGTACTCATGGATAGGTGTTATATATATATTCTTTTGAAAGAGAGTAATACATACTTTTTTCTTAAATCAAACAATATATGGCATAAGGCACGTGTGAAGAAATGGCGACAAGGAACAGATTGTATAAAAAAAACAATCTGTTTCCGATCCAAATATTAGTGTTAGCAGAGGGAATGTGAACGGGGTACCATACAATTTTGTCAGAAATGACAATGAAGCGTCAGAAGTTTTTTGAATTGTAACATGGATATCATTTGAACAAATTCAGCATCACTACACATATACGGGGAGACAGAGTTTTTTCAGAGGTTTTTATCTGTTCTCGTGTGTCATGGATAGGTGTTATGTCAACGATATCAAGATATCCTATTAATTATGCCTAGTCATTGTTAATTCTTTTTCCAGGTGCTCTATGTAGACTTTCCATTTATCAGCTGAACACTCCTCATATGATCCTTCTTCCAAAGAAATTTCACTCGTTCCATATGTTCTAACTCTCCCTGAATTCTTCGGATTATAATACATTTTGCAGGAATCGAAAGCCAATTCTACATGGTTACAATGACAATTCAATGGTGCAATCTAAGGTCTTCATGTTCGGAATTTTGTAAAACTTGATCAATTTGATTCTAATTATTTTCAATACCAACCTGAATTATGCATTTCGCAATGAGGCAAAGAAACTTTATATTATGCATATTTTTCCAATGCGCCTCCAGCAAAAATTCATAAAATCCATGTTGAAAATTCCGTTTACTAAATCCCAAATTGAAACTATTTAATAGAATCTCTCTTGCTAAAACAAATAATCGAAAGATGGGTTGGTTTGTAGATAACGAGCTGCAATGCCATAGATCAGCATTTCGATAACGATTAATGAACGTTAAATATTTACTGATTCGTCTGCGGTTCCGAAATTATGCATTCACTTCTCTCTGATCTTGCCAGAACCAATTAAGTCCATTACATATGATTTCCTGATTTGCCCTTTGAGAGCATCAATTGAAGGGGCAACATCGAAATCAATCAAGAATCCTTTTTCTTTCGGTTCATTAAACAATAAATCAGCAATAAATACACCAGCAACACCCTCCGACCGCTGTTGAAACCTTTTCTCTATGGATACAATTGTAGGACAGGCAACTGCAAATTTTCCGCTGTGAGTAGTTTACGGAAACATCACGAAAATCAACAGCGCGTATTCCCACGGGTTTTTCAATATTTGGAAGCTCAATTTTATAGTCAATAAGTGGTTTAGGTTTACTTCTGAACGGCTAAATGAATCAAAATATACAGCAGTTCGAATGGTCGGTAAACGAACTTTTTAATCTATATTTGTGATTCTGAAATCTGTAATTCAACCCTGTATAATATTATGAATCATTTCCTCCATAGACGAAAAACAAGACTGTTTCATTTTCCTCGATTGTTATCAGTTGTTTCCTCGGATTCAATGAACCCACGCGCGGAGCTCTCTCCAGAACGAGTTACAACATCCTGTAGATTACACACACACACACAGTTCGGGTACGCACCGATCGCAGGGACACTCGACCACATTGAAAGCGAAGGTTCAACGACCGACACCTGGAAGTACCCGACCTCAAACACCTGCGTTTCAACACACACACCATAGAATATTCCATCCGATTGTAGCCATGGATATCGACGCAACGATCTCGTTCGAACGATGGGAAATCGTTTCATCATTATGGCCATCCTCATTGTTCCAAAACGAGAAGTTTCGTTACCGATTTTGCGTCACGTTTTAACGGTACCGGCGGAAAATGGGAATAGGACTCGTGGATGGTTTCGATTTTCGAGGAGAAATCTGATTATTAAATGAGGTGATACACTTCTTTTGACAGCTATCAAAAAAGTTGAATTGCCAGCAGCTGTCAAAGAAATTTTCAATCATCCTTGATCTGTTATTATAGAAATATTATAAAATTATGGTTCTGGATTTGCGATCTGAACAAAATTTCGCATATAGTTTGAACACCCACCAGAAGGATGAAGAGAAAATAATGAGGAAAATGAATGAATAACAATGATTTGTATTGTTCATATAAATAAAATCAGTGTGTTATGATGGAAAAAGGTTGTTTCCAGTAGAAAAAATACAATTTCGAAAAATCGCATGGAAAAAGATATAATAAGAACAGTTTTGCTCTGAATACAATAAATTTTTTAATCTTCATTTCGAAATTTACAATTTCCAATATATCGGTGCAGTTTTTCCCTTTTCAGTTGAGAAATTTTTTCGACAGCTGTCAAATAAATCGTCAACCGTCTCGGATCTTTGTAACAGAAATATTGGTATTGTTTTTCGATAATTCGTAAGAGTTTGATATGGCTCTGGTTGAGCACTTTGGACAAAATTTCTTCATGTAGCTAGAACACGTAATTTTTTTTCTACGTGTAAAATTTCATCTCGATCGAAATTGTGGTGAAGGAATTATCAGAAAAACAAGATTCGCAACAAGAAAGACGCTTTTCATTCAAATTATTAATGAATAATCGAAGCACAATCATGATAAATCAGAGAAACCAAACAATATCTCAAAAATAGACTTTACCAACATAAATACAATATCAGAAGTAGATATTCGGGCTTGAGTCAATATTCTTTAGAGTCTGTTCATGATTTCAACATCCAAAATTCAAAAATTCTGAAATAAATCATAAACAAACAAAAATTACTTTCTCAAAATTAATGCTCAATTACACTCCGTCTCAACTTTTCCCCCCAAAGAACTTTCAGGTTAACCTCAAACTCTCTTATGTTATGAGCACAGATGACGAATAATCATCTTCTTCTTTCAAAACCAAATTATCAGATTGAAAGGGCCAGGTACTCACAATGAATTATTTTAGGCTTGAGACGAAGCAAAACATGAGCTAAATTTAATACATAATACAAACAAGCTATAATAAAAAAATCATTTTTTAAGACAAGCTTTTATAATAAAAACACGCCGCCATCTTGAATTCCTCAATTTTGAAAAATCGTAATTTCCGACCCAGAAAACCCCCAGATACCTATTTTGAATAGAATCGGATTATAATTACAAAGCTCGTCCGCCATATTGTAGCCGCCATCTTGAATTTTTCAATTTTGACGGAAGAATCATCATTGTCGAACCCAAAAACCCCCAGATACTAATTTTGAATGGAATCGGATGATAATTACAAAACTCATCCGCCATTTTGTTTTTTCTATAAAAAATATTTCATGATGCATTGTCACCAGAATTATGTACACCTGCCAAATTTCAAATCAATCTGACGATTAGAAGTGTGTCATATTCAACTTGCAAGATTTGATTACAGACAGACAGACACCGGGACAGGTGAAACTAAATAAAAGCTTGTAAACAAGCTATAACAAAAAAAACATTTTTCAAGACAAGCTTTTATAATAACAACACTCATCCGCGATATTGAAGCCGCCATTTCGAATTCATCAATTTTGAAGAATTGTGATTTCCGACCCAGAAAACCCCCAGATACCAATTTTGAATAGAATCGGATCATAATTACAAAACTCGTCCGCCATATTGTAGCCGCCATCTTGAATTTTCCAATTTTGACAGAAGAATTATCATTGTCGAACCCAAAAACCCCCCAGATACTAATTTTGAATGGAATCGGATGATAACAAAACTAATCCGCCATTTTGGAGCCGCCATTTTGTTTTTTTCTATGAAAAATATTTCATGATGCATTGTCACCAGAATTATGTACACCTGCCAAATTTCAAATCAATCGGACGATTAGAAGTGTGTCATATTCAACTTGCAAGATTTGATTACAGACAGACAGACACCGGGACAGGTGAAACTAAATAAAAGCTTGTAAAATGCTTTGAACAGATGGATAGAAACGTTGCTTCTCACGTTATGCATTCAAAATCCAGGAAAACTATAAAATTCAATAAAGAGAATAAAAATTGTTGAAAAAGGCAAGTCTCTTTTTTGGAACACACTATTTTCCAATTATAAATATGAATTCGGTGACATTTAAAACACAGATGAATCCAAAATAATCATAAAATTCAGAGATTTTCTTTAATCTTCTTGGATAACACACGGCAACCTTGGAAACTGTGCGTTTCATTGAAAGAATTAAGGTCGCCGTTCAGAGCGAGTAGGAAAACTAATCCGATAGAGGCGCCACCGTGCATTTTATGAAATATCTCCATAGAACATACATTATCTCTATAAGTTCTATGAATGAAATGTACAATGGTGCTCTATCCGAAAATCGCTGAACTATGAAATTAGTGAATATGTGGGTAAAGTAGGAATTTTTTTTCCACCACATATTTGAATTTGGCCATTCTCAGCCAATTCCTTATTTTAAGTTGTTTTTCTGTATGAAATTATCTGTAGATTCACTTTTAATCGGAAGTTGAACTATTTTCATAGGTCTTTCGTTTGAAATAAAACAGAAGCATGAGTTGGCTTATTTTCTTCTATTTTTGAGAAAAAAAATTAACTGTTGAAATGTTCTAAATTTCAGATATTTCATTAAGAACTCCAATCCTTTCTGAGTTTACCCACAAAATTTCAGTTCTCAAAGTGAAACCATTTTCAAATGCAACTTGAAATAAAAAAAAACACACTACATTGAACGCCCACCTTAAAGAATTTTTCCAAGAATTTTAAAAGTAACTCAGTGTTATTTGAAGAATGCGATCAATAGGTACAGTAAGTTTCTATCAAAAAGAAGGAATACTAAACCTTATTTTCTTCATAGGTACGAAATATTTGTTTTGGACCTTGATTTTCAAGATCCGAAGAATAAAAGCTGTGGGAAATATCCCTTTAGACACTAAAATGACAATCAAATTTTTTTTCCAGACCATTTCCAATTGGACTGAGGTCCCTTTGCTTTACGTGCAAATGGCTCTAATTTCGTATCTACATAATTGGAATTCAGGTGAAACTGAGCGATCGCGGGAATATATTTCGGCTGATTAATCCTTCTCATCCAGCTGAAGCGGGCAGCTGCCTCAGACAACGATTAGTTTTTTTCGCTAAAGCCCAGATCGTCGCAGTTTCAGTGCAGTCAAATTTCTGCCTGGGGGTGAGTTATTCAATTAGATTCTATCACGTCGTTTATTAAAGTTTAATTAGATCTGAAATAACGAAGGAAGTTTCGGATTGTTGTCGAGCAGTTTCGAACGGGGGCAAAAAGAGATGTGATTTAATATCCCCCCAATCTAATAGTAATTAAAATTTCAACGCTCAAATAGCCTGGGGTGATTGAGTTACATTTTCTTGTCTCATTCGTATTTGCTTTATTTCGGTGAGATAAATCGATTCCTTCTTACGTTTTATCCTAGAATCGACAAATGATTGCCAATTTGAAGAGCACAGTTTGACATTTGGAATGCATTCTACCAGACATGATGAATTTAACACAACAAATTTGGCAGGAAATATAAAATTGCTTAGAAACCAGACTGGATATTCTTTGTTCTCTTAAATTTTCTTATACATATAAAACCACTAGAGATTGAATTTTGCCGGTTAAATTTCTTGATTGTGAAATGAAAGTTTGGAAAAATGTAATTAGCGAAATTGCCGAAAAGCACCAATGAGTGAAACAGTAGTAGGTAATATCATAAGGGCATCCAATTTTTCCGAAAAAAAATCGAAAAAGCACTTTGCTTAGTAATATTAACAAGAAGCATGAGTGCTGGTGGCCACAAAAATCCGAGTCGAACGAGGATTTTTGCACCTGCACGAATGCTTTTTGTTAAAAAATATAACTTTGCATTGTGTTTTTTCGATTTTTTTCACAGAAAAAATAAGATGCCCGAATGGTAATTGACAAGACTATTTCATGAGTAACAGATTATTCTGGATGCATTATGTATGTATTATTAATTTTCGTTGACAACAACTGTCAAGTTTTGCCGCGGGTAAACCCGAAACAGCTGCTGCCATACAGTTTTTCCATCTAGTAACCATTTGTGATTCAAAATTGCGCGTTTCTGATTGGTGCAAATTGAGACGAGGGGAATGGTCATTGAAAAATATTGCTGAAATACTGAAAGAACTGAAGCATCACTAATTTATAGCGAATAATTGTATTCCCTCCATTTCTTTTTCTTTGTGTTGTCTTTTCGATTAATGTTGCTAGTAATGAAAATATTTATTTGCATATACAGGGTGAGTCTATAACTTGAACATATATTTCAACTGTAGATTCTTGACGCCACAAATTATATTCTTCATTTTCCATTTTTCCGAATTCAGCTTTGTTGAAAAGATATAGCCATTTGAATAAAAAATAGGCCAAATAAGTGCCTGATGCGATTCTCTACAAGGACCTCAAAGTTAATATTTCTCGATTGAAATTGAGTTATTACATTAAGTGAATACTGAAGTACCTACTAACCTTATTTGAATGAGAATGTTAAAAACACGATATTTCGTAACAAAAACACTAAGTTTGGTCCGATTATATCTGCAATTAAAAAGCAATATTTCTCCCAGCAGAATGAGTCCCTTCTTCCATTTTTCTGAAGATCAGTTTGTAAACACTAATAACTTTCATATTTTCCTTGATATCCCAAAAATATCTTATAAACAATGGTTTCCACTCAATTTATGATTAATCAACTTAACCTAACCCAATTTGTATTCAAAACAATAATCTTCTATGAATATTTCACGGAGCTTTTGAGACGACGATGCCAGATTCTTGACAACTCTTCAATAACCATTAACCCTCGCTAGAAACTTTCCCATATTTTCATAGAAAATTCTCTAATTATGACAAAATTGATTTTTGTTCCAAAGGCGAGCCTTTTTCAGGTGATTACTGAAAATGGATAATTGATCGAGTCCTTTACATTAAATCAATTAGTCCCCAGCCCATCCATTCTCAATACATCAAAACCCCAATCATGTACCCATTTCACACCAGCCACCGCAGCCTCACACGTGTGAAACGCAAATTCGCACAATACGAATTAATAACCCGCCCACCCTGACGTCGGCGCTCAGCGTCGAAATCGCTAATTGCCATCGTCGGGCGAATTGTTGCTTTTCAATCCTCGCAAGGGCCGTTTTCAAAGGACCCGTAATTATCGCCGTTTTCGCAATCAATCCCTTCTTCACAACACAAGTTCGTCTGACTGAACGAACAGACGAACGTTGCTCGTGTAGGGCAGCTCAGGTTATTCACTCAGGTTAATTAGCGTATTGAACACCGATGGAGAGAGAGTCTGTGGTCGCAAACGTGACCACAGAGAATCAATTAGTGGAGGCCGCATCTCCGACGTCTATGTGCTTGTGCAGCTTCCATCTTGGGCGCCAGCCTTTTTCCGACGGGACCACTCGGGGCGATGCGGCGAGGAGGAAAGGGGGGTGCGTAGCCGTAACTTGAACTCTGGGATGGGCGGAAAACAATTGACAGACGGTTGTACTGGTCGCGATCGGTTACCATGATTTTTAGATTTCGCAATTCTTGTATCGAGATTCGAAATACGTTTTCGGTTTGCAATGAGCATGAAGCACCCAACAGTTAACTAGGGTTTTCAAAAGAACGATTCGAAATAATTTCAATTTATTTCATTGGTCCTTCGAATTTGATATGGTCTCTCAGTCATCAGGCACTACACCTTTTCCAATTGTTATTCCGAAAACGTAAAATGTAATTCGGAAAAGCAAATTGAATTTCAGAAAATTGAAATTGTAATTCAGAATAGTAAGTTGATATTCAGAATAGTAAGTTGATATTCAGAAACGGTAATTTGAATTTCAGAATAGTGATGTGTAATTCAGAAAGGGTAATTTGAATTCTAAAATAGTGATATGTAATTTACAAATGTAATTCAGAAACGGTATTTTGAATTTCAGAAAATATAAATTGTGATTCAGAATTGGTGATTTGAAATTCAGAAATGGGAAATTGTAATTAAAAAAAAACCAAATTGTAATTCAGAAAAAATAAATTGTAATTCAATTGCTTGGTACCCAAACCACATTCTCTAATAGTATGTATTTAATTCGAATTGAGACATGATTTCATTAAAAGTGGGTGGCGAGCAATATTAATAATGATTCTCGACTCTCAAAGTACGTAGATACCTTCATAGAAGCAAGAAATATAATAATAATAACTTTATTTCCAAGAATAACATAAAGATATGTATACAGGGTGTTTCACCATAAACTGGACAAACATATATAGCCGTGTAGTTGACACCGAGAAAGTCATTTTTGCCTTATGACATATACCCCGTTTTCGACGCATAAGCGAGATACAGGGTGCTTAATGTCAACGTTGAGCAATATTCTGTGAACTGTGGTGTGTTATGCGTGATATTTGAAATAACGGTTCCGGATCACATCTTAGTATTTTTGAGAGCTCAATTGAATTGTGGTGTAGAATTTTGCAAAAAAAAATTCAAAATGGCGGAAAACCTGCAAAGTCGGAATTTTTTTTTCTCGGTTGCCAATTTGGAAGGCATAATCTCAACGTACTCAATTTTCTAAGATTTTCCGTGAAAAAATTTTTTCAAATTTCGAACTCAACTTTTTTTTACATGTCTTCAGTGAAAAAAAAAAATTCACCCAAAATTTTTGGAATTTTTCATGGTTGAACTATTTTTAATTCTGAATACTTGGGTGGAAACAGAATGAAAAAATATCAATTGGTTTTCTTTTTGTAGCCTTCCGAAGATTACGCTAGGTGTACTTTCTTAATTTTTATTTGAGAAACTGGAGGCCGTACGTGGGTAAAAATTGTGCTGCTGGGCTGCCAGAATGACCCAGATAGAAATATGAAATTATAAAAAAAAAAATTTTTTTCGAAAAAATAAAAAAAATTGAAAACAAAAATTTCTTATTCATTTTTTCCAGAAAACTTTGGTAAGGTTCGAACTCTACACTCTCGATTAACTAGTGTTGCTTTGGTAACGGAGATTTATAGGATTAGAATTAATCCAATTCATACTCGTAGAGTTCGATTCCTACCAAAATTTTTTTGAAAAAAATTTTTTTGGTTTATAATTTCATATTTTTATCCAGATCATTCTGGCAGCCCATCAGCACAATTTTGACCTCCGTACGGCCTCCAGTTTCTCAAATAAAAATTAAGAAAGTACACCGAGTGTAATCTTCGGAAGGCTACAAAAAGAAAACCAATTGATATTTTTTCATTCTGTTTTCACCCAAGTATTCAGAATTGAAGATAGTTCAACCATGAAAAATTCCAAAAATTTTGGGCGAAATTTTTTTTTCACTGAAGACATGTAAAAAAAAAGTTGAGTTCGAATTTTGAAAAAATTTTTTTACGGAAAATCTTAGAAAATCGAGTACGTTAAGATTATGCTTTCCAAATTAGCAACCGAGAAAAAAAAATTCCATACCACAATTCAATTGAGCCCTCAAAAATACTAAGATTTGACTAGAAACCGTTATTTCAAATATCACGCGTTACTCACAACAGTTATCAGAAATTGCTCGAAGTTGACATTGAACACCCTGTATCTCGCTTATGCGTCGAAAACGGGGTATATGTCATGAGGCAAAAACGACTTCCCCGATGTCGTCTACACGGCTATATATGTTTGTCCAGTTTATGGTGAAACACCCTGTATACCGTCAAAAACGAAAACAGGAAAAAAACAAACTTGAAAATACAGGATAATTTCTCATAAAGATAAATTTTGTGATGGGATGTTCTATGTAAATTTTCACTGACCAACTGGCAAAGGTTGAAGAACTGTATCAAAGACTATATTTCTACGGTCTAAGCTTGATACCGAGCTCGATACTATTATGAATTACACATTTCACTTTCTGAAATTGATTGATAACTTCAGAATTACAATTTTCCTTTTCTGAAATTAAATTTGCCATTTCTAAATTTCAATACACTATTCTGAATTACAACTTTGTTTTTCTGAATTACAACTTCCTAATCTGAATTTCAATTTCGTTTTTCTGCAATTGAATTAACTATTCTGAAATTCAATTTCTGTTTTCTAAATTACATATTGCTATTCTGAAATTCGCGTACGGAAGAAGCTTACTTTCTGGACCAGTAATGAAATATACCATTGCTTCTACGCTCAAATTCTATATTTATAATTCTATGGGCCATGACCACCGCAGATGAATTGATTCAGACAGTTCAGGGATCGCATTGAGCTCATTAACGAGGGTGACGAAAACCCCTCAAAAGAACGCACTAAATTAATCTCGATTCACGATTGATTCCATTGGTCGCCCCAGCCACATATGGCAAAGTCTATTATTTAAAAGCAGCTGTTTCAGATTTCGCTCCACACATCTATCGATTCCGTGAGTATTCATTATTTTTCACGTTTATGTATTTTTATGGAAATGCTAGTATTGTAGCGTTATAATTATTGTAGAGGCATGCCAATTTGATTTGAGTTTTGACAACATATCCCCGTGCACCAAACGGATCAAAAACCCAATTTACTGAACTATTGTAATCGATTATTCAGCGGAAAATTTTCATTCGATGATAATCGGGAGTACAATGTATACTCCTAGACACGTGTCGGGAATTTTGGCCTGCTTGTCGCTTTCAGGTTGTGCCAAAACACCATGCTACAATGTGGCAGAAATCAAATTCTGAATTACACATTATATTATTTTTACTCCTATCTATTACTCGGGCGGATACATTTATTTTAGATTCACCTTTCGCTTCCGAGAGGACAACGAATAGATAAAAAGATTCACCGTTCTATGGTGAAGTAACTCGTGTAAATACTTCACGTGCAGAACGAACTTCGCTCCGACAGTCGACAGTACAACTAGTAGTAATGATATCGAGTCTGTTATTATCCACGAGAACCCTGTAATTTTTGAACCCACCGGAGCCGAAAGCTGAATGAATATCTTCATTAAAATTTCTAACGTCATTCGTTTTTACTTCAGCGTCGAGAATGAGTTATCCAAATTAATTAGACATTGAATTTTCGGGTCTGTTTTGTCTACCGAATTATGGGGTCAATGTTGGAATAGAATCAGATCTGACCTTTGGTGATGATTAGCTTTGTTGCGACAACAATCCGGTCTAATATTTATAACTGATGATGGAGAGTTTACTTGACGATTTTGTGAACAAACATGCAACATCCTGTTCATGCTACACGAAGGAGATTATTCGAAAAACAACGAAAACCTGGCCCATCATTCTGCTGAGACTTCGAAGTCGAAGAAAAATCAGGATTGTCTACAGTCTACATTAACTGGGAAGTATACAGGGTGATTAGACGTATTCGAGGAGGAAATTTTGATACGAATGCAAGATTCTGAATTTTTGTTTAAGAATTCATGAACTTGAATTGTAAAATATTTCCAGAAGGAATCTACTTCCGGTTCTCTCGGAAACGGATGTGAACTTCGTTATTTCAAATGCAACACCCTGTATATTTATACATATTCGAATTCTTCGTTTGATTCTGCACTGATTTGATGTATGATATGCTCAACCCATAGAACTTATAGCACTGTGAGTTCTATGGCTGAACCACTTCAAGCTATGGTTGAGTAATAGTAGAGCCTTAGTTATAGCCTGATTGTCAAATTTGTTGACAGAAAGAGTGTCACAAATTAGTGTTTATATCTCCGAAATCTCTCAGAGTGAGAATTCTTTTCTTCAACAGTGGAACAAAAGAAAGTACGCTGATACTGCTTCCTTTATAAATTATGAGTAAATATTATACAGGGTGCCTGAAACCGGGCTTCAAAGTGAGCCTCAATAAAACTATGAGATCCCATTTGGTAACCATATGATTCTGTAATTCCGATCGATTGCTAGTCAAAAACTAGTCAAAGTTTGCCCAACATTTTATGTCTTAAAACTAGTATGGGCCAGCAGATCTACCTTTTAAGCAGTTATCAGATTGTGGGCTTTCTCTATAGAAGGCTGTGGCCGAACTCTGACAGCTTACAGTTACAATGTCAAATAGTTCTCTGTGATCTCTGCAGATCGGTTGATTTCATAGGAGAAATGTCAAACTTTGATCAATTTTCCTGAAGAAATGGGGAAATTATGGAAAATATGAATACCAAGCTATTTGGCGTTGACTCTTCTTCTTTCGATCCGTATATATACACCACGGCCAGGATATCTGCGAAAAAAGTTTTATCGAGTTTAAAATTGCCATTTTCGCCGAATTTTTTCGCGATTTTCGCAAATTTTTTAAAATACTTCTACATCGTCTAGAGAATCGAAATTTCGCCCACGTACGAATCGATCATTCTTTTTTCCGACCCACTATTTCGACAGATTCCCCGGGCCGGACCACAGAGTTACCTTTTTGGTATAATATAGAATAACGTCTTTTTATAAGTAGGCTATCTTAGGAATTGCCATTCTCATTTATTTTTATTGATCAAGCACTATGCAAAACAATAATAATTAGGTACACTAGATTTATATATCAAAAGTCTGTTCTTCATTTTCGGCGAATGTGACAAATATCCAATGCAGATAATTAATGATAAAAAATAGTAATATGTATATCGAAATGAATCTAGAAATTTACATTATGTCAAATTATTTGTCTATTTTGCAAAATTTATTTCAATCCAGAATTCATATTCAATTCGTGATGAGGTCGACGGAAAAATTTTGTAATCAACTCGTTTATTAATAAGCGGTGATTATTAAACTAGTTGATCAAATAACTATTATGACTTGAACTTACAACATTGATTTCATAACTGTGGGATTTAATAATGAGAGATAACGAAAAGAGAAAACAACTTCAAAATATCGTTTCATCAAATTAAATTTACAAAAAGTGTTAATTCATTAGAAGGAGCAGAGCATGTATTAGAGCTCATGGTGGCCACTTTGAAAGCCTTTTGTAAAATTCAATTTGATAAAATACTATTATGACAGGCATGTTTTGACAGTTCGTTGATGAGATCACAGTGCAAATTCGAAATTTTCAAGTGTCCCTAAGAAGCCTTCAAATTATTTGATGTGGAGGAAGTTTGTTTTCTAAAGATTCTCAATAATTATTGTTCAGCATTGTTTGTGAATCGCAAGAATGTACTTCGTGCAAGGTATATTAGGGGAGAATGAGGTTGGATATTGATCGATACCTTCCGAATCCGTAGTCTATACCCAGTTGTTGTTGTTGTTGAATTAGTTTACAACAATCTGCTCCCTGTCCTCGGTCTGATCAAGAGGAGAATAACTGAATAGACTCCCAGGGGGTATTTCCAACTAATGACGCTCCGTTGTCTTGTACCCCAAAATGAGTGCTAACGATGACAACCCTTTGAAAATCTAAACACGACAAAACGATGACTAAGAGAATCTCGGGTAACGAGCCTTTTTGTCTGGCATCTCCAACGCCGACAAAGGGTTTCGTATACGACGTGGAATGTCCTCCGACGATTATCTGTCTCACCCATCGGGGTACACAATAAAAAGTAACGGTCTCTGAGGCATCGGATCGTTTTTTCTCATTATCATCCCCCGTTAGACGAGTACCCCGCCTGGGGGATCGATGATGACAGGGGATTTAGGACGATCGTAATTTCCCGCTATCGTAAGTATGTCGTGTACTGTGTACGTCTGTCTGATACGTAACGCTTTTCGGACAGGCGATGGGAAAGGGGTACAGTTAATTGCGGAGGGGGTGGAGGATGAGGTTGCAGCCGCGATGGGCCAGTACGCACCGTCTGCCGCGGCTTTCGGGGCGACAGGGACGGATCCGGATCGAATTGTCGGAAATAATCAACTAGTAATGCCTGATTGGTAACGACGATTTTCAAAAATATCGGGATTAAATTTTCAGCAGGCACTTTCTCAACCATATTCGATCGCTGATCAAGAATCCGGTTATTTTCTTCAGATGACTGACTCTTAACTGACACCTATGACATATTTGGGCGGGATGAGATCATCAGTATTTGTTTAGCAGCTATTAATGTCAGTCAAGTTTTGCCCCAATTTTGGGCGCTCGTCCTATTAACAGTGGTGAAGGTTGTTAAGGGCCAAAGTTCGTTTCGTAAATATGACCATTCGAAATTTCGTCTTTCTGTAAGTGAGGAACACACTCAACTACTGTTTATACACTCTGAAATGCATAATTCAGACGAATAAAATATATATTTCAATGAAGAGGATAATAATGTTCAAAAATACGAAAAATGTTGTATGTTTAGAATATTGGGTCTTCAGAGTAGTGCTGTTTAGGTCTTGTCGGTGTTTTGGCAGAGATGACAATGAAGTGGCAGAAGTTTTTCGAATTTGTTCCTGCTTTTTGCTTATTTTTATTTATAAACTAACCATTTTGAATATACAAGGTGTCCCAGAAGTCGCGCACCGCATTGAGGAGATCGAAAGTGGAAAATATTCTAGCCCAAAAATCCATGTTTGAAATTTTTGATAACGTAGTTGATTAGTAATTAATTAATGAAAGTGTCCAATCAGGAGCGCCCTACAGAAGAATAAGTGGGCAGTGGGACGCGAGAGTGAGACGCCAGTCTGGGTTTACTGCGTGAAAAGCCGGCAGCAGCTCTGGCGTCTCACTCTCGCGTCCCCACTGCCTACTTCTGTAGGGCGCTCCTGATAGGTCACTTTCATTAATTAATTACTGATTAAGTACGTTATCAAAAAGTTTCAAACATGGATTGTTGGGCTTAGAATATTTTTCACTTTCGATCCCCTCAATAGTACGAGATCCCTCAGCCTGTTGAGAAATCGAACCTGATCGAAATATCCTCAATCCAAGAGAAATTTGAAAGGGTTTTTTCGGGGTGACTTTTTTTTTACTGCTTCTTTCTCGTTCTTCTACTTTGTTCTTGTTACAGATATAGTTTCAAGATACTTGCATCCAGTTCGATGAAAAAGCTTGTTCTCAAGTACAGGAAGCTCTGTTACATGGATATCCGAAATTTTTGTTTAACAAATTCAGTATCACTAGACATACAGGGTCTTTCACGAGGAACCTCACCCATATTTATACGGGAAACTACTGAACGTATTTTCATGAAATTCAGCACTTAAGTATTTCACGATGCTGATGAAATCTAAAATATTTTCAAGGCATGAGCACCTCCGGTTTTTCCGGAAATGACGTCAACTTCCGTTTCTCAAATGAGAACACCATTTTTTTATTGCAGAAATAGATAGTGGATATTAACTCAGAAAATATCCATTTTAGGGCAAGGGTGTGATGCATACACTCACATTATTTTTTAACGTAGATTCAATATCTGCCATAAAAAAATGGGGTTCTAATTTGAAAAAATTGATTTTTCACGATTTTGTCATCCCTAACTTTGAAAGCGATTTTTTCACCCCCTGTATCATGAATCGCGATTTCGATTATTAAAGTGGATACATCAATCTTACATCTTGAAAAATCCCAAAAATGAAAATTTTCCATCCAAAAACCTCGAAGTTATTCTTGTTTCAGCGGAGCTCTATTTTCGATTTTTTTTTTCGAATTTTCCCGCTCAGAGAGAATTTTTCAACCAAAACTGAAAAATGTTGCATCAAAATAACTTGAAATTTTCTAAGGAATCTATTTCTGCAATAAAAAAAATGGTGTTCTAATTTGAAAAACGGAAGTTGACGTCATTTCCGGAAAAACCGGAGGTGCTCATGCCTTGAAAATATTTTAGATTTCATCAGCATCGTGAAATACTTATGAGTGCTGAATTTCATGAAAATACGTTCAGTAGTTTCCCGTATAAATATGGGTGAGTTTCCTCGTGAAAGACCCTGTATACGGGGATACAGAGGTTTTTATCTATTCAAGTGTATCGAACGCAGAATTGTATGGTACCTTGTTTACATTCCCTCTGTTAACAGTGTTAACACTTAAATTTGACGTGGGAAACAATTTTTTTTCTTTTATACGATCTGTTCCTTTTCGCCATTTCTTCACATGTGCCATATATTGTTTGATTCAAGAAAAATGTATGTACTGCTCTCTTTCGAAATGATGTATTTTTTTTAGATTGATAGAACTTCAAATTGAAATAAAACACAATTAGGATTGAAGCCAATTTTTTTTATTTGAAAGATGATTTCATGACATTTGTTTTAAAAATAATTTCCGGCATAAGTCCACCCCGGCCAATCACTAGAGCTAGTGTTACAGTGAATAGTGCTCGTTACAGATCGATAGTCAATGATTATTTGTTTCAAAATTCTAATGGTATCGACCGAGAAGTGTTTTGGTTCCAATAATATGCTGCTACCGTAACAATTGATTTATTGAAAGAAAGATTTGGCGATATCAACAGTTCAAGAAATTGTCCAATTAATTGGCCTCAAAGATCATACGACATAACTCCGATGGATTATTTTCTTTGGAGTTATGTCGAATCATTGGTTCATACTGATAAACCAGAAACAATTTGGAAGCCAACATAACTCGTGTTATTGCTGAAATAAGAACTGAATTACTCGAAAAAGTGGTCCAAAATTGGTCTGGTCGAATGTGGTTCTTCAGAGCTAGTCGTGGTGGTCATATGCCGGAAATTATTTTTCAAACATAAATAAAATATCATAAAATTATCTTTCGAATAAAAGAAATTTGACTTCAATCTTATTTTGAATGTGTTTTATTCCAATTTAAAGTTCTATCAGTCTCAAAAAACACCCGATATACTCTTTGTGTGAGAATGACATTAAATCAATCAGAGGTCTATAATCGAAGAAAAATATTCGAACTTAACGCCGACAGAAAACTCTCTTAAAACGAAATATGTATAAGATTCTTTCCAAAAAGACCAACTTGCTAGTGAGGAGTTCTCGAGGTTCATTAAAACTTTCTGCTATAAAAATAAACATTGCCATAAACAGAGTAACTAACAAAGTATGAGAATGTGAGGACTGAGAAGAAGTCAAATGAGACTCGCATTTCAATAACCGGAGTATGGGGGCACAGGTGAAATATTGACCATTCATTTAAGAAACTTCAAGCAGACTGCTCCAAAGAATACAATTCCTATGTTTTTATACCATCAAAAGAATATACGAAAATGTTTGAAACAGAATGTTGACATTCCCAGCAGCTTCTTCAATTTATATCGTGTTCTGTATCGGAAAGATTCAAAGATCTGCAACACAAGCAAGACCTCCATTAACAATTTTCCAGCCGTCCAAAAAAGAAAGTAGACCGCGTCCGCAAGACCGGTCCTGACCCGGGATAGACAAACATACACCTGCACCCGACCCAGGGGAGAGCGGCGGAGACTCGTCGGAGTTGTGCGGTGTGTGTGTGTACGGCTGTGCGAGCCAGACTGCTGCCAGACATCGCGCCAAGGACGTCCCGCGCTGATCACGTAGCCCGTCTGGCCCGCAGAGGGCGGAACGGATCGACGGCGGGCGGTTAAAGGGCCCCCTAGACGCGGGCGACGGCTACAAGTTTCTCCGAGAGTCCGGATTGTTGCGGCAGGGCGTAGAAAAAAAGACGTGACGGGGCGATGAGACGTGTCGTCCCGCGAATGTCGAAGTAATTTGTCTCGCGGCGAACGATTGGATCGGGCAGGGGGAGAAATGTTGTCTTTCGATTGTTGCTCGCACTCGCAGGGAGATTAGGACCGTTCGACGTCTGCAGGTGGACGGGGTTTTGGGGGAATTTGAGGGATTATCAGAGGAGAAGGGGTGAATTTTTGTGAGGATTTACAACTCATCAGGGTATTTGACGGCGATTTCTTTTGAAAACCAGGAAAATCAAATGTTGGGCGCCATGCGAAAGTAGGACCCTTCAAAATATAACAGTAGATCTGTCAAAGAGTTTGTAAGAAGCAAACGTGCTCTGGTAATTTTTTATCGAGATAGAAAATAACGATGACTGAATTTTTACTTGGTCGTGAGGTTATGTAAAATATGACATGATGCGGACGCTACAAACGTGGAAATGATACGCTCCAACGGGCGTAAACTTTGTACCTCAACGCACTAGGGCGTAAAAGTTATGATGGGAATTTTGTTGTGAAATATACTGCTCCACAAGTGTTAGGGATATCGTATCCAATCGTTTTTAAAAGCATGTAATCTTTGGGAAAATCGCTGTAAAATCATTTAAAATTCAATAACAACTTGAATTGATCCAATAAAAGTCAGTATGAGACATTTCGTCAATCTGGTCGCCTTTTTTCTGAAGTTTGGCTCTTTGCATATGCTTCACGAATGTTCTCATTTTGAAATTTATTAATGGCTTCGATTTGAAACGAGTTTCCTGAAAATGCCAAGATGTATATCAACAAACGCTGAGGCTAATAGGGCTATCGGAATGCTACAGGGTGGCCTAACTCAGGTTGTTGAAGCGGAAAGACTCCAAGTCAGCCAAAGTGTGATATCTCGACTTTGGAATAGGTTCAGGGAGACAGGTTCCGTGTTGGAAAGACTAAGGATTGGTGGGCGACGAAAAACAACACCTGCTCACGTTTCATCACCGTTTCGGCGAGAAGAAACCTTACATCTACGTGTAAAAATCTACGGAATACTCTTCAAAATGCATATGGGGTCCAAGTTTCCATCGAAACCATCAGACGACGTTTGAGAGAGGTGAATCTAGGTTCTAGACGTCCATTGAGGAGTTCCATTAACACGTGACCATAAGCGTCAAAGGCTGGAATGGGCAAGGCAACATATCAATTGGAACGATCAATGGCGTAGTGTCCTTTTCACTGATGAATCCAGATATGGACGATTTTCAGATTCTCGAAGAATAAGGGTATGGAAAATCCTACGCATACCCCGTAATCGTCGCTATGTCCAAGAAGTCCATCCATTCCGAGGGGGTAGTGTTATGGTATAGGCCGGGATATGTTTCAACGGGCGCACAGATCTACACATTTGTCCTGGGAATATGACCGCCTCACACTATAAGGAGCATGTCATTGAAAATGTTGTGCCAAATTTTCACGCTGCTATTGATGAAACTTTTCAATTTCTAGACGATAAGGCTAGACCGCACCGTGCAGCCATAGTTGAGAATGCGCGCGAGGAGCTTGGTATTCCACATTTACCAATACCTTCGCACTCACCAGATTTGAATTGCATAGAACATGCATAGAATATGCTCCAAAGAAGATAAGATAATCATCAACCTACCCCAGAATCCTTAAAAAATCTGAAAGAGCTTCTGCCCCGTTTATGAAAACAAATTCCTCAAGAAATCTTCAACAACCTCGTGTGTAGTATGCAAAGAAGAGGTCAAGCTGTTATTGATGCCCGTGGAGGCCATACATTGATAGTCTTAAAATGCTTGCTATTCAAAGAAACACCTCTTATTGGAAAAACTTTCAAGCCTCATCCTGGAAATCATAATCACATATCATTCAACCTATAATACTACTCAGATGTAGAAAAATGAAAACGTTCTTCATTATTTCAACTCCTAAGAATATTTTCAAAGCTTAACAGATAAAAAGCATCCCAATATCAGAACAGCGATTACGGAATATAAAATTTCCTGGGACATAACCATAATAATTCGTTATCCTCGAGACTATGTGGTTCTTGGAAACAGCATGGAAGGTCAAATTCAGGGAACCCTTCGGAGTGTATGTGAAACATGTCTTACTCTTTATACCGCATACGTTTCACACAGAACGTAAACTAGTTTACAGAACATTTTTGCAGCTTCTCCACTTGCCGTCTGCGAAACTTGAGGATTTTCGTACCGCAAGTTATGGTCAGTATCGATTGAATTAAAATTATCGAATGTACACTGTCCAGTCGGTTCGAAATGAAAGACCGTTGAATTGATTTAGTTTCATTGAAATCTTCAGGCACTTGATAGCAGGCAATTCCGGAAGAATTTTACTAGCGAGGAAAACTACCCACTGTGTGAACGAATTTTGTGAATTTTCAGTTTTCTAGTGATAAAACCTGAAAATGTAACTAGTCTTCCTCGTCTTCGTTTCAATCAGTAGAACTCAAGCACTGATGACAACGTGGTTTAGGATATGTACTTAGCAATGAAGAATATTTTCCTATATTATTATTATACCCGTTCGAAGTTCACTGAATTAAGTTCACCAACAATTCCATGTTCCAAATAACGTAGCAGCACTTAACAGATTTTTCTTTTACTTCGTAAATATATGATTTCTCTAATCTTATATTTATTTCTCCAAAATGTTCTCATCCATTATGGAAACTTAATTAATTAAACTAATTTATTGTCTACTTGAAAAAGATGATGCATCACGGTCAAAGGTTTCTCTATATTCCGCCATTGATTACGGGATTGCTATTGCTTCCAATTATACGACTTCGGAGATAAATGAATTCTGTTTTCACTGAAACTGATAGGACGATGATCATAAACATTGTTCTAGATTTCCGAAATTTTCCAGAAATATATTTAAATACAAATGACGGTATCTACGTACGTCTATGATAACGGGAGCTCATTGGAAAATTCTGAAGGATTTCTCCTAGATCCAGACAAGATTAAAGTGTCAGGGGATTTTAGGAAAAATCAAGATAGCCACGTTCAAAATTCAAGAGCATTCTTCACTGTGATATCGTGATTTAAAATGAATCCTTTTCGTCCATATCTGACTATGCACATCACGCAAATTATAAAAGATAGTGAAAAGCGTGAATGACAAACTTGTTGAAAATATCATTGTCTGCATTACACAACTTTATATCTAGAATGCAATGAGAAGTTGAAACTGAATTCCTGTCTTCAATAACTCCGTTGATGAAAGTCTGATACTAAAAGTGAATAGAACTGAAGCAATTTAGTTCAGAAAAAGCATGCTTCATCGTAGACGCCTCCAACTCAGAATTTCACTATTTATACATCATCCATTTCATTCAGTTCTCATGTTGCAATGCAAAAAATGAGAGTGTAAGAAAAGATTACAAAACGCAGAAAGGAGAGTCTGGCGTTTGAACTAAAAATTTCGAAATGATCCTAAATTTACATTTGAACTCATTCCGAATCGATCTTGTTTGATGATGCTGCCTTGTTTTCTTAATGGGCCGATAGTGTTTATCTCACACTTTGAGGGGGAATTTGGGTCCAGACAAAATAAGGATGTTGATTGTCTAGCGGTCAGAAGATCTTTACATTGCGAGATACGGAAGTAAACAGTGAAAGGGGGAAAGAATCGAGAAGGTTGATTTCCTCTAGATATGAACTGAAATGAGTAACATCGATTTGAGATTAATTCACTTGGAATACTGAATAAGGTGTCATTCTTCAATCCTTTTCAAATACATTATTCAGAATGAAGCAAGAATAAGAATGAATAATAACAGAAAATCTTGTCCGTTAGGACCGTCCACTAGGGACTCAATAAATGAGAATAATAATAAGAGCGAATTTTTTCAGTTACAAAAATGAAGAGAACTTTCCTTCCGAATTAAGCGTTGAGTAATGCAAAATTTCCAAATATAATTTTTGCGTTTTTAAAGATACATATTGATCATATTTTCTATTCTTATTATAAATAGCAGATATATATTTCCTACTCAGGAAGTGCAGTAGTCAAGTCAGTCGATTCTTCAAATATAGTTTTTCAAGTGAAAATATGCCTCATATATTCAATATTGATTATCGCAAGGATAAGAGGAACATTTTGATACGAGAGTTTCAGTGAAAAGTAATTTCTTGAAGTAATGTAATATTGCAAGAAGAGAAAATAGTACTGGTTGATGCGAGTAGATCGCGAGTGTTGGAGAGTTCGGTAAAATATTTTTTCCGCTGGAACTTGAACACTCCTACTGTAGGATTTTAGTAAATCTGAGCCTCCGTATTTACGTACAAAAGAACTGGCAAAAGAAGGAAATGCCCAATTTTGTCCTCAAAAGTTAAATATTTTGAATTCAAATTATTTCTGCAAGAAACGTTAAACCGACTAAGGGCCGGTATTATAAAAGCCGAATCGAGGATTCAACCGTGCGCCAACTACCAGATAGTGAGGAATTTGGTTGTTGGCGCAACGGTTGAATCCTCGGTTGGTCTTTATAATACCGGCCCTAAATGTCAGAAAAGCATTCGACAGTAACAGATGAGTAGTCAAACTGTTCGAGATTAGAGATAAATCAGAACAAAATCCGGCCTGTCATTATGAAAATCAATAATTGAGCCAATTGAAAATGTTCTAGAACGAAAAATATGAAAAAAAAATTATTCGAAGGAATCTCCCCTCCAGTAATATAAAAAATGGATTTCATATTTCTGATGAAAGAAACCTTGACATTTTAAGCGATTCAGCTTCGATCCAAACAGAAAATCCCAGAGAGCATTCCGCGATAACATTTTATTACTCGATACACAAGAAATGATTCCGGCAAGAAAAACCAGCAGAAATAAAAAAGATCCTTGAATCCAAAGTTCGCATTTATTGAAGAAAAGTTGATGAAGAATTGTAGGAGAGTGGATATGAGGGGTAAAGAAAATAAATAAGAGATTGAAGGTTCAAGAAAACGTAGAAGGAAGGTCTAAATTCTATTAAATATTGAATTTACCTTAACAAATCATCAACACATCTTATAATACCGCGAATGCACCGACAAAATGCATCTGACAACCCGAGACACAGATGAAACATCTAACTTCGTTTACCGTCTAGTTCGATCACATGTTAATCACAGTACGCACTGACGTTAGACACCGTGTAAATAACAAATAAATACCTTATTATTAATCGTAATCTTCTGTCGCATGACAGCAAGGCACTTGCGAGAGACCCGCTTCAGGAAGCTCCTTTGCGAGCACTTCGCGGCAGAGAAATCGTTCGCAACGACAGTCATCAAAATTACGTTCACTTCGCTACTAGCAGTAAGACCGCTCGGCACGATAGTCCGAGCGAGACTGATATTTCCAGCGGCGCGAACACGAGCAAGCCGAGAGCGGACTGACACACGCAGGCCGACTCGCCGACTACGATTGTTAGAATAGTGACGCGACTATAGCGGTGTCAAGTGTAGTGCCGCGGACGTCTAGACAGAGGACTATCGCTCCCCGCTACGGCTCGTTCTGATAACACGGTCGTCCCTGAGTGATGCACGCCGTGTTGTAAATCCCCATATGGCCCACTTAGAATTCCCATTCGATTCTCCTTCATGCCCGCGATTAAAATACACACCAGATCAGATCCATAGGTGGGTCGTGAATTCAGGCGGATGAGATCGAAGATTTGGGATTTGGTTGGGGCATTGCGATTTAGAACGATGATTTAGGGGTGAAAACTTCACGCTGACCTTATTTTTTGATCTGCTTCGTTTAGCTGTTATTGAATTGAGATGTTTCCATGTTTTTAGAAGTACAGGCATTGTTGAGAACTGTAGACCACAGGATCGAAGGGAGTGGGTAAACCACTGAGGTCCGGATCTTCTTTGTTACCTTCGAAGTCCATGGGCACTGGTATCAACGAATTAGGAACACCCTCCAAAACACATTTTTAACCCCAAAAGAATGCCCGAAGAAGCAATGTGAAAAATGTATTATTCAAAAATGTAAATAATTTATCGATTTCAATATCAACAATAAAAGTTTTGACCTACTCTGTAAATATAAATAAGATGTAATTGTCCCGTTGTGCTAATGATCTGCGATGTCGAAGCACAATAAACTTTAAATAAAAAAAATAAATAAAAGTTCAATGTTGCACTTGCTGAACGAAGAACTAGATGAATTGCTTACTATATTTTTTGTCCAAATCGGTGAAGCCATCAGGATTCAGGAAGCCCAATTCATCTAACGCATCACAACGCATGCTCAATGAAAGCTAAGAAGGAGAGCCGAAATAATCCTAAACGACTGGGCATGATAATTAAAGGGCATCAAATATACCTAATTTTAACGACAAAAACACCCACATTGCGAGGTTTACCCCCCGATTTTTGGAATAGCCGCCATTTTGAATGATTTTTTTATTTCAGTTGACCCTTTCAAATGCTATCGCTTTCTTTGGACATAGGAGGTCCTACAGATGTGAAAAAATGTTTTGTAGAAAATAATACTACCTCCTTTTATTGAAGTAGAACAATATGAAAACTAACTCAAAAATGTCATAAAAAAATTCTTAAAGAAAGATTTAGTCAAAAAATTTACTGCATTTTTTAGTAAATCCTCAATAGTACAAAAACTAGCACATTTAGGGCGCTCGCGTAAAGGTCATTCGAACAACAATTACTCTCAAATTCTGTAACTTAGAGAAATGATGTGGGTGTCGTTTTGTAGCTGATGTTCTTGCGTGTCAGTTTATCAAAAAAAAAGTATACTTCAATGGGCTAGTTTTTGTACTATTGAGGATCTACTGAAAAATTCAGTAAATATTTTGACAAAAATTTTTTTCAAAAATTTTTTTATGACATTTTTGAGTTTATGTTTTTATAATGTTCTACTTTAATAAAAGGCGGTATAGTATTATCTTTCAAAAAACATTTTTTTTTACATCTGTAGGACCTATTTTCGAGAAATGAGAAGCAATCCGACTCCTTTTTGCATTTATTTTGTTTAGCCATGCAGTTTGAAACAATCGTATCTATAGAGGCTGTTCCTAAATTGAACGTACAAACGAAAAGGGGAGATTCCTTATATTAGGTAAGTTTAACAGAAAGAGTCCAACAACCATGGGGTCGTGAACGTTACGTTTTCGAGATACAGGGTGTACTAGGTTTATTAGGGAGTATTTGAAAGAAAATTATGAAACAGGTGGATTGGACATCAGTCATGACCCGCCAGTTCCCCAGATTTAAATAGTCCAGATACTTACTAGATCTTTATGACATTTTTGATTCTTCTGAGGATTTCGAGAGAATCGTTCAACATTTTTTTCTCGAAATCGGTAGCAGATACGACGAAACTACAAGAGACCGAAAAGTTTAGTACAGGGTGCGGCACGGAGGATGGATGGTTTTAAAAAAATAATAAAAGCGTTAATTTTTACTCAAAAACACATTTATTGACGGAATCAGATTCTCAAGGAAATAGCATTTGAGACAGTCAAGTGTGGAAAATCACATCAGGCATGTGGTGGCCGAAATCGGTGATGCAGTGCTGGAGGCGCTCTTGGAAGTTCGCGTAGACTCTCTCCAACATCGCTCTCTCAACTTGGGCAACTTCCACGCGAATAGCCCTTTTCAATTCACCGTTGAGGTGAAAGTGGGCTTCGTCACTCATGAACAAAATGAGGTTCTCATTTTGATCGATCAGTGCTTCCATCTCACGTGCGAAGTTCATTCGTTGTGCATAATCTCCGGGGTGTAACTGTTGCACAATGGCCAATTTGTAGGGGTGAAAGCGAAGATCCATATGCAAAATTCACTGGTAAATAAATGCTAGGAACACACGAGTCTAACGGCACCTTCCCCACTTCTCTCGTCCTCAGTGGGGGAAAGTTATGCCCATCTGAAAAACGTCCGCCCTCCGTGCCGCACCTTGTATAACAACAAAGCTTCTTTTTATATTTTTTCAAACTAACAGTTGCTCACCCAAAAAAAAGTTATAGAGGAAAACAGGTGTCAGTGTTCCAGAAAAAATTATCATCACCCTATAGATCTGCTATCGAAATTGCCATGTCACAAGGTGAGAACTCTCAAATGTAATGTCTCTGCCAAATTTCAGTTGAATATTTGTGAAAAGTGTAGATACTATGAAAGAAAAATTAAGTTCACCACTCTGTATCTTGAAAACGAAACGTTTGTGATCCCATGTTTATTGGACTTTTTTCTTAAACTTACCTAAGGATTCTCCCCTTTTAGTTTTCACGTTCAATTTAGGAACACCCTGTATTAAATTTTTTCGCTTCATTCGAGTTCGGTGATATGCAGAGAATAAAAAAATTATTATTTGAATTATTTGTCTGAAATTCGAATGTAAGAAATTGGTTGAACAACCATCAAGGGTTTAATGTAGACCTCGAAGGTGCTTCTATGTCACCCATGCCCCCCACCCCCTCTCAAATGCGCCAATGGAAGAGAGCTCTGATTCAAACCAGAGTACCTACTCAGAAAAAAGGTTCTTATGTGGAAGGAAAAGAAGGCTAAGAAGATAAGATCTTCGAAAAAAAGCATAATCGAATGATTACAAGGCTGACTATTGCAGAGTGATATTCACTTTACAAAAGATGGTTTGAGAACATGGGGCATATAGGACTTGATCTTCTAGAAGGCAGTACAATGAAATTAGAAGATATCAGAGAAGAATAATTGCCAGGGGATTCACCACATTGCAGAAGAGATACTTGGACTTTTTGAAGAATGATTCAGTATGGTGTCACACGAAAGACCATAGTGATAACATTACGAATTCATTGTGGGCCGACGAACAATCTCAATTCGATTAGAATTCTTCACCAATTTCGAACCAGCCTGTGAGCAGTATGAGCGTCCGCCTCTTACCATCCCATTGAATAGGGAATCCATAAAACGTTTTATTTCAGGTATTGCCGCTTCTAAAAATAGAGCGCGTGTATACGTCGATACCGGGAATCGATTCAACATCAACCGGAATACTTTGCCGTTGGGATGGATTCCTAATTCGCAGCATCGCGATTCGAACGCGCATAAAATATGCATGCACACACACTCACACGTGTTGATTCGCATCTTTCATTCAGATCTTCAATGCGATCGGCCAAAGCGATGAATAGAGTTCGGTTGAAGCGACAAGCTTGTCATTTTGGGATGCTGAAAGCTGAAAGATGCAAACGGCTGGGGACTGCGAGAAGATGTATGTGTAGTGTGTACAATTCTCGACTAATGGACGAATGGAATACATTTGCAGTGGCGGACTAAAATTTTGGAGGTTTTCGGATAATCCGATAGAAGTTTACACGGTTCTGATTCCTCTATCCGGTGTTTCCCAACGTGGGGCCCACGCCCCACAGGGGGGCAATTTGATAGTTAAGGGGGGCAATGAGAAAATGGACTCACACGACTTTTACCTTGCACTTTGGGTTATTTAAATGCAATGCTAGATATCGGTGACAAACTCAACAAAAAAAGCAAATTCTCAAAAAAATGCTGTTAATAATTATTAGGTATAATTTCGTTTGTCGTTACCAAAACATCAAAGTTGTAGTTGAAGTCGTCAAGTAACATCGTCGGGGATTCACCGCGGAGTGTGCCGCCTGTCCGAGGAAACCCTGGACGTTTTAAAACTCGCTGAACAACGCCGTTGTTCGCACCTAATTGACCTACAAAACTTCTGTTGTGTTTCACATTATTCAGTGATTCAGTTGGTTTTAATGATTGAAATAATAGTCCATCAACTTTGCAGAAATTGCAAGTGAAACTGGAAAAAGAATATCGGCATTCAGTTAAATAAATGTTTCTTTGCGTATACGTTATTCTGTGAAATTGATTTAAGTTTAGCACATACATACAGACAACCAAACTTATATGGAATCACCCAGTATTAAGATGAAATATTATTTTGATATCTTTTTCGTCAGAAGCAAATAAAAAGTGCATGTGTTTACTCACAAAAACAGTTAGGTTCATAAGCACTTGATAAGATTTGGCTTTGCAGTGTCGATTTTACCATTTCGTTCGAACGTCGCAGTGAATTTATATTTTGTTTTTTTGCGAAGTTTTAAAAAAAATGCCTTATGTGGGGTTATCGGAAGTCCAGAGAGGAAGAATTATTACTATGGCAGAACAAGGTATGTCACAAAGACAGATTGCAAGAACGGTGGGGGTTACACAAGGGGTTGTTTCAAAAACCTATGCAAGGTTTCTGGAGTTAGGAACCCTAAAGAATAGGCCGAGAAGAAGTCGTGGAAGAGTAACTACAGAAAGGCAGGATCGCTTTTTAGCCCAAACAGCAAGAAGAAATCCCGCAGTATCTCATTCAGAGCTTCAAAGGCAATTTTTGCAAGCTACAGGTGTTAGTGTTTCTGTCAAAACTATCAGAAAAAGACTTCGCGCTCGGGAATTATTCAAGAGAAGAGCGTTAAGAGTTCCAGAACTATCAAGGCAAAATAAAATTGACCGTTTTAATTGGTGTTTAGAGCATGAAAATTGGACTATTGAAGATTGGAAAAATGTCTTATTTTGAATTGGCCTACGATCAGACGACCGGCGTGTTCGCATTTTAAGAGTTTTGGGGCGGAATTATGTTTGGTGAGAAAACTCCTTTAACTCCCATTAGACAATCTCTGACAGGGCCTAGGTATGTTGATCTAGTGCTACACCCTGTAGTGAGGCTCTGGCGAGGTGCTTTTGGAGATTATTTCCTATTTATGCAGGATAATGCACCTCCACATACCAGCAGAGTTGCAAAAAAATTTTTCGAAACAGAAGGTGTGACTGTTTTAGAGTGGCCTTCTTGTTCACCGGACCTTAATCCTATCGAGCACTTGTGGGATAGGATCAAAACAAAAATTAGAGCTCGTCGAAATAATCCTGGTAACGCAGAGCAACTTATACAAGCGGCTTTAGAGGAATGGGCAAATGTTACAGAAGAAGAAATTAACAACTTAATAGAAAGCATGCCTCGTCGAATTCAAGCTTGAATCAATGTCAGGGGTGGTAATAGTGATTATTGATTTGTTAAAATCGTTTTATTTGTTGTTCAATTCTCAGTTACATAAAAATTATTTTTAGAGAAATTTACACTTTTAATTTTCTGTTCTATTATAAAAATAATCTTTTAATAATTTAAATTATTTTTGTAATAAACTTGTTTTGGGAAAACTGCCCTTCACCTTTCAGCGACTTTTTTTTAATTAAAATTCGTTTTTTCCAAATAACAGGGTGATTCCATATAAGTTTGGTTGTGTGTATTTTATTATATTGTTTTTAGCACATAATTAAATGAGTGGAACAAACAAGAAAAAACTCGTCAATATTCGGTGGAATATTTTAAATTTGGTTTCATACCCACTGCTATGATGAGCGGATGCCGTTTTGTCCTTTATACCAGCAATGCTTGACCAACGAATCAATAAAACGAGGTCGTCTTGAGGCGCATTTTAAGGCGAAACATATAGTGCTCATATAAATTCAGATTTGAGTAACTTTAAAACTTCAAAGGACAAATTTGAAAAAGAACAACACTAAAATCTCTATTTATTGCTCGTTTTTCAACAAATAATCATGTTTCTGAGGCTAGTTATCAAATTTCCTCATTAATCGCTAAAACTGAAAAAAAAACTCACTACAGGAGAGAATCCGATAAAACCGTCAATATCAGCATTTCTTGAAACGGTTCTGGAAAAGGATGACAAATATGTAAAAGCTATATGCCACTCAGTATCAACACATGTTAGAATAGACCAAATGAGTGAGGTATCAGTAAAAACTTCATTAATATAAAAGGAGCGATGGCATGGATTTGTGAATAAACTGAAATTAAATACCCAAATGCAACCAAATGTACAAGTAAACTTTTACTAACGTTTCCATCTTCATATCAAGCTGAATGTGGATTTAGATGCTGTGAATGATTTATTTACTGATAAAAAAAATCGACTTGATATAACACAATACGGAGACTTGAGACCAATTGGGACCTAATATGAAATTTCTGTGCAGCAAGCATCAAGCGCAAGAATAGCACTAAATAAATACTTATAAAAAACCAATATTGAAATTATTATGAATTCCAGTTTATCATTAAATTTTAATTACGATGTTTTGACAACGATGAGTTCAAAGTGATTTCTTCCTAAAACTTGAAGGTTAAAAATTATGGGGGGCATTAAAAATTTCAAAAATGTGCAGGTGATAAAAAAGGTAGACATACGAAAAACAAATTTCATGAAAGAAAAAATACAGGGTGTTCCATTTGAAAAAATCGAGTTATCGCATATTCAATTTGAGTAAATTGGTGAATTTATATTAGACACTCTGTATAAAAAAAACTTCAGATGTTCACTGAATGATGAAGCTGATACCTTATGCTACCTACTGTAAAAATTTCGTTCTTCTAGATTGAACACAGCGGTTGCTATAAGAGTTCTAATGAACCCCTCAAAACACGAAAAATACCTTAAAAATGCGAATTATGTGGCAACGCCGTGATGAAATTAAAAAAATGAGGTGTAAAAAACTGCATATTTTCCGTAACTTTTTTCTGGAGCTGATCACGAGCTTGATCGGAAAATCAACATGGTAACAATAAGATATTTTGAAAAGATGTGAATATTAGTTGGTTCACTCTATATATTTTCAACCAATAATATTAAATAATGAAACCAATTGAAATTTATAGAAGATCCTAATGTAACGTGAAAAAATTATCGATTTGAAAGAAGAAATCAGTTGCCATGCGACTTGAACACGTTGAAAGTTTTCCTAATTAATTAACGATTTTTTCCAATCCAGCAGGTACCTACCCGAAAAAGTGGACGAACTTTGCGAACGGACCGTGAACAAAGTTCGAGTCTGCTTCGGGCGCAACGGATTGTTAAAATCCGCATTAAAACAAATAAACTGATACATAAACCCGATACACGGCCAGACAGAAAATATACAATGGGGTTATTGTTTGTTATTGCACGAAAACGTCTGGAATTCTGAATTTATTAATATCTGAAAATGTGACTGACTCGGGAATTCATGGACCTCATGGATAAATATTATGGCGGCCGCCACGTCGAAACTGTGGATATAGACGAATAGTTCAACGGAATTTCGAATATGTTTCAGCACAATAGTTCCTGAATAGATCGCGAACAAAAACGGTCAGTTCCGGAAATTAATCGAACACATAAATTCTAAAGGAATAACGAAATATGCAATTTTATTCAGAAAAATTTTCACAGACCTTACCACACAGACAAACTTCGCTCCGGATATAGGTTAGCTGTTCACTAAATTTTGTCAACTGTAGGCAGATCCGGCATGCAGGGTGAGTCTTTGACCTGTACATATATTTTAACCGTAGATTCCTCTCATCAAAAGAAACACTTTTTTTCTATACCATTTTTCAAAATTCGGTTTGGTTTCGAAGATACAGGGTGTCGAAAATCCTTGAAAAAAACACTTTTCTGTTTATATCTTCGGAACCGTTATTTCAAATGAACTGAATATTGGTTGTGTTTTTACTCTATTCATGGTGCATATTCCTCAATCGAAACCTATTCAATATCTCTTCTAGTATAAAAGTTACAGGGTAGTCGACTCATCAATAAACGCTAAAACACCATAAAACCACTTTGAAAAGATAAACGGTTCATATTTTCGAAAGAATCAATCATTTAAGAAACCAAAAGTATTCCTATTTTTTTCAATAAAACGCTTCGTTTTCGAGCTATTTCCAAATTTACCCGGAGAAATTTAACGAAAAAATCATTAATTTCAAGAATATTCTGAATGCGTCTCTGAATATCATCGAATATTATTCCTTCTCTAGTCTTTAAACGAGTTTACAATGTTGTCACAAAATATTGTGACAACATTGTCAACATATAAACTCTTTCGAGGCTTAAATTCAAACGATGGAAAACGTTGATGTAGAGATATTTCCATAATAAAATCCCACAAATGTGGGAGATAAAATTGAACACCAAGGAGGATTCAATACGCACAGTTTCTATTGAAAATTCATAGTTACCGGTCCATATTGAAGTTGAATGTCGATGAAATACAAAATTCGGATATGAATGATGAATCTCGATACAAACTTCTTATTTAATTGAAATTAATGAAAAAAAAAACGATACCTGATAATCTGTGGCGATGTTTCTATCTAAACAATATCCTCTTGGAATTTTATGAACTCGATACGGTTAAAATTATATTAATTCACTTCACATAATAATCACATTAGTACAATAATTCACTGAATGTATTCAGAACTTCACATAATGTTTACAGTTTGTTCAGAGACTCTGGTTTGTTATTGTTCATAGTTGGCCTCCAGATAACCAATCCACAGTATAAGGTACCCTATACTGTGACCAATCCGTCGGTTTTCGCTCTACGCATGCGTGGTGATAAATTTCGCGCCAAAGTCGATTTATGATGGAAACGGCAGAATTCATAGATATTTATACTGTTTCCTAAAAAATCCTTAACCTCAATGAAAATATCAGCAAGCTGACAACATCTTCTTGAAATTTCTGTGCAAACATTCACAGAATCGATACAAATTAGATTAGGTTAGGTTGTTCAATAATAAATTCTGATGATCTGACTGAAAAGTCTTTCTTCATGAGATTGTTTGGGAATTTCGAAGTTCAGAGAAAAAATAATTGGTAGCATACTTCAAAATGAATTCTTCCGAAGTGCAAATATAATCTTTGAGTTGGTACTGATGAAATTAATTAAAAGTTTGGGACGAACGGATTCATTCTGTTAAAGGAATTTAGAATTGGAAGATACTGAGAAAAACTCATTGATACCTAGGTACACTAAAATTCCGTTTTCAATTTAATTAAAAGTTTCGCAATCCACTCATTGATTAATTGAACAAGTTGGAGTAGAAAAAAAATCGAATAACTGTTATTCAATTAAAATCAATAGTTCCATTTCAATAAAATCGAAGAAAGATCAAAACCATATTTTCCACGTTGTTCTTTGTTCGACTGAGGATTTGCCGCATTTTATAGGGTGGACAGTTGTTTTTTCTATGAGAGGAATCTCTCTAAAATATAAATTCATTCTTGTCCGACAAATATTAATGAATTTAAAAACTCAAAAAAATCGTCGATTTTCATTTGTCGGACAAGGAAAACGCCACTTTTTTTGTCGGACAATTGCATTTTAATATTTCACATGGTTATATCAATCGATTTTAATAGAATCAGGAGTGTATTGATAATTAAAAAAATGCGATTTTCCGTCATGTTCATGTTGGTAGACACGCCCAAAGCCACACGATTTTTGTCGGACAATCATGTTTTTTCACTTCTCCTAGATTGTTTTCATAATTGCATTTTACAAAAAAAGAGCATGTATGATTTGAAAAGATTGAAAATATGGTCGATTAACGAGAGGTTTGCTGAAAAAAAGCCGCGACTACAAAAATTTTCACAGAGGAAAATGTGGTAGACTCTACCTACTAAAACTATACAGAAATTAAGAAAACTTTATTAATATGTAATTTGCAATTTGTCCCACCGGCACTCAGACTTTTATGTTCGAATTTATTTTTCTCTATCAGAAATCACAGAAGACAAACTCTAAGAAAGTCTACTCAAAGTGGAAAATGGGGTTGATATTTTCCAGTTTTCACCCAAATTCCTGGTATACAATGTTCAATGACAGCAGACATTAAGTTCCACTACCTTGAGGGGCCAGAATATGTCTACCTCCATTGACGGAAAATTGGTAAAGGCAGCTTCCGCTCCGTTATTTATTGAAGAACTATCGAATTAGGGGAAATGTTTGCTTTTATCGGTGGATAATGGCATTATGGAGCGATTAATTTGTTGTCTGGCGACAAAATTGATGTCTCGTTATCTGTCAGTCCATGTTAAGGGTAACCCCCACGCATTAGAATGCTTCAATATTGAATTATGCGATGCAGCTTGCATCAAGGGTGTCTATTGTCGAAGAAGGCTTGACGAAGCAGTCCGGGAGATGAAATCAAATAACGTCATTCTCTATTCAGAAATGTTATCATTTTGATGTTTGTTGAAAAATTCAAAATGGAAAAAACTATAATCATGTGATTACCGAAACTCATTATAAAATTCACTCGAATATTACCAGAATTTATTACAATAATACTAAACTTATTTACATTCAAGATGTAAATGAAAAAAATTCATAATAATTATGTTCGACTGCTTCATAAACGCTTGATTCATGAATTCGTTTAGCGTCCATAATTGACTACTTTATTGGACACCATTTTATTGGACTCAACTGTCACAGTCTTCTCTCGATTTTGCCATTTTCTTCGTTTCACACCACTTGTTATACGAATTTTCATTAGCACTTTTAGTGGGTAGGAGAGATTCTTTGGCACTTGCGGCTGAATTTTTTACGCTTTCCTCTCCCGAACTAGCCATTTTTGCTATTATTATGACGTTTGTCACAGGATTAAAGAAGTAAACAACTTTGTTCTGTTAGGTTGCTAAGGTCGATGATGGTCACTAAGGTAAGAAAAGCAAAAGCACACTTAATGTTTTCTTGAAATGCAGTCAAACATAAAGCTTTGCATGCAACTCGTACATAATTAGGCTCATGGACTTGCCCAAATTGGCCTCGCTCGCTTTGCTCGCTCTGCCATAAACTTTTGGACTCGTCCATAAAGACCTAATTGTTCGCGTCCATAATTTTTCTACATTTCGTATTACATTTTAGTTTTTGATATTGTACCAAATTTTGCTAATCACTGATATATTTTTTTTCTATTTTGATCATTGCAATTTACACTAGAATGATAACAAGGGGGATTTCCAGTACCTCAAAATATGAACTCTTCTTCACATGACGTAATGGAGGGCGTTTTATAACACATTTGTAACCATTTATTCACTCTGAATTTTGAAGAACTGATTTATTATTCGACATTGAAAATGTGATTTCAACACGTGTGAATTCAAACGTCCCTCTGCTGTGACGTCAGTGGCTCAATTTGTAATATGATTGGTTGAAGTTTGTGATGTAGGGGACAAAGCCCAGAGTAACTGAGAGACACGCCGCTGTTGTCAAGTCTTTGTGAAATCTCTGACCTTATTCATCAATATATTCAGTAATCGTATTATATTTGATGTGATCACTATAATGTTTTTGAAACATCGTCGTATAACAACATAATTTTCATTAAAGTTGATATAATACTCATTCTCTGAAAATACAAATACTGATGTGACAACCACGCCTACAAATTATAAATAAAAACATAACAGTCTCATTTGTCATTATTCGACATTTCGACGTCCTCTCTGCGTACTATAGAATGGCGTTTCTTACAGTTAAGTCTAGGAGTATTCTATACTCTATATTCTATACTCCTAGGTTAAGTCAATGACTGACAACCAGATGGTCCCTATACACAGTTGCCAAATCAAAAATTATTCTTACCACCAATTTGCACTTCTCAAAATGAAAATAATTATAAATGTTTCCTTAACCAATAAGAGCAGAAAGGAAAAGTCTCCTAGTGGGAAAAAGGACAATCCAAAAAAACTCTTAAACTATATTTGGCGACGTTTCGCAGATTTTCATCTGCTTCATCAGGCCTCTATAAACTAGAGTTCTATAAAATCTAAAAAAATGGACCGAAAGGTATCACCAGTCATCAATCCTAAAATACCACTCACAACGTAATTTAAAATCAAAATAAACATCTGACAGGAACTCGAAACTCAGAATAAACCTTTCCTTAACTAAAAGACCGGCCTATATATACCAATTCTTACCTGTGTAGACTAGGGATAATTATTGTTAATTGAATTTCTCACCTATCTGCTTACTTGAACCCTCTTTATCTTCAATTAGGAGGTCGTAAATTGAATGATATTATGAAGCTTTATGGAGTACAAATGAAAATGTCATGATGATAAAAGAAAAACATCCAAAATCAACATTATATTATGATATTAGGAAAGTGAAAGCAAGGGCTTTTTCAGGCTAATTTTTTTTGTGATTTGGAAATACTGTCATCTGTCATAAAAATGGAAGGTTGTACCCGCCTTTCGAAGGGGGTTGAAGGTAGGGTTTGCAATTTTATGAGGCAATGAGTACGATTCAAAATTCAAATATGACGTGTTTCGTGATTTTCCAAAAATATGTACAGTCCCCGATAAAATGAATTAATTCCATTTGGCTTTTCCACACTGTATATTTCGGGGTCTCTCCCGAACATTTCGCGCATGAATTTCGATTGTCGAAGATACGATTTGCCCCACTAATTTCGATATTGCCGTTTTAGCGCGCCGAAGATCAATTATTCGTACTGTTCAACGTTGTAATTTACAATTAAATATTAAATTTCGCGTTGATGAGGTACGTAATAAATGAAAATCTATGCCGAAATGACATTTTGATTTCGATGCAGTCGAATGATTCGGGAATTTGATGGATTGACCGCCGGATGAATGATGATGATGAAACAATTCCGGACTAGGTCTCATTAGTTCGAAAATTCAAAGGGTTGATGGATAGATTTTTGATTAATCTTATCGTTTCACTGCAAATGGCAGGTTCGCGGTTATGTTTCACTGATCAAAGCTTTTTCGAGCAACCGAAGTGTTCTGGTTTTTGCTCCATAAATTAATATGATGATGATAATTAAAACTTCACCTACAACTGCGGTAGGTATATTTCAGTTGTTATTTGGATGAATTCGGTTATTTTTTATGATTTATCGACAGAGTCTCTGGGGACTCTACTCTTTTAAAAACTATACTCTGTTCAAATGTAAGGAGGAGCAATAATAACATGTTTGGCGCATCGGTAGGAGGGCCTTCGTAAAGTTTCTTTCCGTCCAGAGTCGAGTCGAGGAGATTTCACACAATCGTTCAGTTTTAACCGAACTTGAATTCCATTTTTTTCAATAACTTATGGAACGTTGTTCTTTTGAAATTTGGCAAACTGTCGTCATCATTCACGATTTCTAGAACTTTAGGAAACGTTGGGATTTCATTCCGAAAAAAAACGTGGACAATATCGGATCATATCGAAATCGTCAACCAAATCGATTATTTTTAACGACTGGGCTCTCCTCTTAGGAGGCGTCAATGTTTCATTCTCTTCATATTCTCTGAGAATCTGAATACAGCTGAATCATTCACCCCTGAGGATTTTAAAACAATTCCTACTAAGTCTCTTTTAGATAAATCAGGATGTTCTTCCAATTCTTTTCGAAAAATGTTCAAAATTATCTCTTTCTCTTCAGCAGAGAAATGCGACCTTTTTGACCTTTTTCGTGGTGGTCCCCACATATCACCCTCAGATGCAGAATCCGTTTCCGAATTCGACATTGTTCTATAAACACTATACACATACAGGGTCTTTCACGAGGAACCTCACCCATATTTATACGGGAAACTAATGAACGTATTTTCATGAAATTCAGCACTTATAAGTATTTCACGATGCTGATGAAATCTAAAATATTTTCAAGGCATGAGCACCTCCGGTTTTTCCGGAAACGACGTCAACTTCCGTTTTTCAAATTAGAACACCATTTTTTTATTGCAGAAATAGATTCCTTAGAAAATTTCAGGTTATTTTGATGTAACATTTTTCAGTTTTGGTTGGAAAATTCTCTCTGAGCGGGAAAATTCGAAAAAAAAATCGAAAATAGAGCTCCGCTGAAACAAGAATAACTTCGAGGTTTTTGAATGGAAAATTTTCATTTTTGGGATTTTTCAAGATGTAAGATTGATGTATCCACTTTGAAAATCGAAATCGCGATTCATGATAAAGGGGGTGAAAAAATCGCTTTCAAAGTTAGGGATGACAAAATCGAGAAAAATCAATTTTTTCAAATTAGAACCCCATTTTTTTATGGCAGATATTGAATCTACGTTAAAAAATGATGTGAGTGTATGCATCACACCCTTGCCCTAAAATGGATATTTTCTGAGTTAATATCCACTTTAGGGCAAGGGTGTGATGCATACACTCACATTATTTTTTAACGTAGATTCAATATCTGCCATAAAAAAATGGGGTTCTAATTTGAAAAAATTGATTTTTCACGATTTTGTCATCCCTAACTTTGAAAGCGATTTTTTCACCCCCTGTATCATGAATCGCGATTTCGATTTTCATCAATTTTACATCTTGAAAAATCCCAAAAATGAAAATTTTACATCCAAAAACCTCGAAGTTATTCTTGTTTCAGCGGAGCTCTATTTTCGATTTTTTTTTCGAATTTTCCCGCTCAGAGAGAATTTTCCAACCAAAACTGAAAAATGTTACATCAAAATAACTTGAAATTTTCTAAGGAATCTATTTCTGCAATAAAAAAATGGTGTTCTAATTTGAAAAACGGAAGTTGACGTCATTTCCGGAAAAACAGGAGGTGCTCATGCCTTGAAAATATTTTAGATTTCTTCAGCATCGTGAAATACTTATGAGTGCTGAATTTCATGAAAATACGTTCAGTAGTTTCCCGTATAAATATGGGTGAGGTTCCTCGTGAAAGACCCTGTATACACTTTGTCAGAAGATTTTCCAACACAATACACTTTTCACAATAAAATCTATGAACACTTTGAACAGCTAGACCTTCACAGTAGCTCTAGGTATTTTAACTGGTCTTGTCAATTGAAAACTTCGATATTTATGCAAATCAAGATGGCTTTAATCCATTAAGGGAAAAAACCCAAACCTGGTGTCTCCCGGAATTATCTTGTCGGAATCTTGAGCAGCCGACAAAGAGTTTCGTACAAAATAATATAAAATTATGGACCGAAACTAAATATATTTCAGATATTGCAAGTAAATGACCATTATGATTATGAACAGAGATCTTTTTCAAGTCTTGTCAATTGAAAACTTCGATATTTATGCAAATCAAGATGGCTTTCACCCATTAGGGAAAAGGACCCAAATCTGGTTTTTCCCTGAATTACTTTGTCGGAATCTTAAGATTTCGACCCAAATCTCTGAAACTCTGGTGTTTCCTGGAATTACTTTGCCGCAATCTCGAGCATCCGAAAAATAAATTATTTAGTAGATAATAACATAAAAACAAAACAAATAAAAAAATAGGGTACGTGGTACGTCGGAATTAAAATTTTGCACTAGAGTTTCTGAGGAAAAAAGTTCTAATGTGGGAATTGCTGACTCAAATTATTGAATCATATCTATCCAGTACCATCTACAGTCCGTTCCGAGTACGATCCTGGCATTCTTCTACGGCGTTAAAAGGGAGCGTGGTTATGACCGTTTGACGAATAGGAGCTTTATTGTGCGCAAAGCGATTCTGTTTGTTTACAAAGCTCCTTCTTATATTTGAACGGACCATAGAGCATGCTTGGACTGAGGCGGTAATAATTTTTCGGTCTTTCTTTCACTTGCGGATTTGAGGGGGGCCATGCCCATCTTATTGCATCAATGCCAAGACGTGTTGGGGAGTGTATAGATAAACGCGGTGGACAAACACATTATTTACAAATCTCTTCGATTTTTTTATCAAAATTTTAATTTGCTATAATACTATCCATATTCACCGAAAAAAAATTAAAATTTGAACAGCTCCTTCCGGGTGTTGCAACTTCTTTGTCAGTTAGTAAAAAAAATATTTGGAGTACAGAATTTGACTAACGAGTTGGAGAAAACGTCAAGCAGGCTCTAATTTTCGAAAGTGAGCCTCAGTTAGTACCGAATGGATGACATTAGTCTCCAGCGGGTATACAAGATAAGTTCTGCATTCTACAGTCGATAGCCTTCTTGACCCCTTTTTTAACGCTGGTCATTTTATCGATGTGTCGCATTTTCTGATGATGCATCATGTTAAGTAGGACGAATAATTGTTTATTGTGAAAGTCCACTAACCTCCAACAGAATACACTCAATGTGCAAGAGAGGTTGCAATTGTGCTTCCGAAAGGTATCAAATGGTGTATAGCCATAATTGGTCAATATCCTACAAGTAGGACAAGACTCTTTTTCGAAATAGGAATAGCTTGATCCGTATTCTTCATTTCGTATTTCAAATGAGCACATGATCAGAAAATGATGGATTGGTTTCTAGCTGTCAACTGAGATGATCTTAGACCACAAAATCTACCATAATAACCAAACGCTGAAAGCTTAATTATATGTATATTGTTAGATGATTGTAGGGTTAATGCAAAGAATTCATTATTTATCAAAATCCCTGAGGTAAGTTTGATACTTATGCAGTTGAGGTTGATTTTTTGTCGTGTTGTGTGGGTTTTCTCAAAATGGGCGGTAATGAATATGAATATATATTTCGAATGTATTGAACTGTTTATCCATCCTCAGAATACAGCCATATAATCAACTATTATCAGAACTATTTGTTTTAAATTACCTATAGAACATTGAAAGGTAGAATATAATTGTCTTAGATTCCTTGAAATGCTTAATGGTTTTCTTCTGGAAATTAATTAAAGAATGAATTGTCTATTTGAAAGATATCATAGTAAAGATAAGCTAATTTTCGGCATACATTCTGAAATTGCAATTGCTAGACGGGTGGACGTCGATGCAATTATCATTTTGCTATCATTTTTCAACCACTAATTGGTTGCAACTAATATCACAGAACACAAGCGGTGGTCCAGATGAAGGACTTAATTATGCCATTCTTTGATTACAATCCCAGACAAAACATAATTTCTCAAACATCTGTACATTGTTCGCAAGCTCCTTTATTTACTTCAGAGGTTATCACTGGACTACCAGAGGAAAATATTATATTCAGATAACCACTAAATCACGCAGATGATAGATCACAAGCTTCTTGCGTGACATGCTCTTTTATTGCCGCGCGGACTTCTTTGTTCTATTTTTGGCTTCACAGAATCAAATATGTATGTAATGATTGGAATGTTATCATGAGACACTTTGTGGTAAATCTCCAATTAATTTTCAGATAAGGTTCAGCGTACAATGCGATAAACATAATGGATGAATACAGGGTGAGAATTTTAATTGTTAATTCAGGAGGTGGAAGGAAACCTTTTTTCAATCATCAATTCCGCATTCAACTCCGTTGAAATATACAGAGTGTTACAGCCAAATGGAATAAATTCGATAAGGAATAAATGTGTTAGAGTTAGGGCGTGTTAGGGAAAAAGCTCGGACACGTCGATTTGTAATTTCAAATGCGCATATTTTTCAAGAAAATAATATATATATATAGGGTGTTCCATGTGACCGTGGCCAATACCAACTTTCTTATTTCGAATACAACCCCCTGTATATTATTTATATTTGGATTCTTCACAGAATTCTAGACACAATTCATGCACAATATCCTATACCTATCTTTAACTATATTTCGGAAGTATCAAGTGTTTTCAGATTTATTGCAAAAATCAACGTTTTGAATAAAAATTATTCCATTTCACAAATTCGGTACATTACACTTAAAACCTAATGAGTAATACAGGGTGGGGCAGAAGAACCTATCCGATTTCAAATCCCTTTTTCTCAGAAGAGAGAGCAGGTAGAGTAGTGGGGTAAAAACCGTTAGAAAGCTGGTTTTATGCCATTTGTCAGTAGTCAACATGCCTTGGTCTGGTGAACATCGTGCTTTTGTTATTGAGCGGTTTATCGAATGCGGCGGTTCGATAATTGCTACACAACGTGCTTTTCGAATTCATTTCGGACTCGGGCGTCATGATCCTGTTCCACATCACGCTACGATTAAAGTGTGGGTGTCAAATTTTAGACAGACGAGTTCAGCATTGAAAAAAAAGTCGCCTGGACGTCCCAGGACAGCAACAGGACCTGAAAACGTGGCCAATGTGAGAGCCGCGATTGAACGTTCCCCGCGTCGTTCGGCGCGAAAACATTCGCTCGCTTTGGGGATTTAAAAATGGCATAAAATTTGCGATATGTTAATAAAAAAAATTTTTTGACAAGCTGAGTGGTTTTAATTTTATAACGTTTTGAAATCGGATAGGTTTTTCTGCCCCACCCTGTACTTGTTATTCCTTAATAATTAAAAAAAAGCAGAAAAAACATTAATGTCAATGTCAGAAATGTCAAAATGCTCGCCGCGAACGTCTTGGCAACATGCATCTAGTGTAGAATTGTCTACTAACGTTACTTAACATTTCAGGCGTGACTGATCTAATCGCAAGCGTGATTCGGTTTTTTAGATCGTCTAAGTTTAAGGGTTTCGTTTCGTATACAATACTTTTGACATATCCCCACAAAAAGTCTAATGGTGTCAGATCAGGAGATCGTGCTGGCCATTCTATCGATCCGCGCCTCCCTATCCACCGATTTGGAAAAAATTGGTTTAAGTACTGCCGGACATTGATTTGGTAATGGGGCGGTGCTCCATCTTGCTGAAACCATATTATATTGGCAGGACTTGTGGATTTGCTGGATCAGGATGTAAGTTTATCAAAGTTGGTACGATATTATTATGGAGTAGTTCTAAATATTTTTCTCCATTCAAGTTGCCGTCAATAAAAAAGGGACCTACGATATGATTTCCACAATTCCTGCCCAAACATTAACATTTTCAGGATATTGCGTATGTTCTTCTCTCATCCAGTGAGGATTCTCATCAGACCAATAGCGGCAATTTTGACGATTAACATGACCGTGTAGTGTAAATGTACTCTCATCAGAAAACAAAACATTTTCTGATTGGATCACATTGTTATCTAACATTGCCATCATTTGCTCTCAAAAATGCGTTCTCCTATCGAAATCGTCTTCTATGAGCTCCTGAGCTGCCATCATTTTGCATCTTACTTTCCTTTAATATTCGAAATATTGACGTGTGGCTGACGGTGAACAGCGGGGGGCTACTTTTTCAACAGAATTATGTGGGCTTTCTTGAAACTCAAGCATAATATCCAATTTCGTATCATCACTTACTGCATTGGCAGCAATTTTTTTTATTTGTCTTACATGACCAAGCTCTCGAAACTGCTTTTCTATTTTGCTAATCGTTCCTTGGGATATAGGCGGCAAATTTGGAAATTTTTCGTGAAACGAGAAACTTCCATTTGTGTCCGTGTGTAATCTCCATAACCAATCGTTTGAAGAATGGTTATTTTGTGCATTTCTCTTAAATGAACCATTTTTCTACCGGGTCCGGCGATTGAACTGTCCGTCTCTAAAAATTCAAAATTTCTGGTAATTTTCAATATTTATTCACATGCTCTTTTGCATATGAAAGCAGAAAGTTCAAAGTTTTTCATGTGCTATTCCGAAGGAATATGACCGCCTTTGGCCTTCACAACAAGCTTGAGTCTCTTTCTGAATGAGGTGCACGCTGCTCGAATGACGTCCTCACTTAAACGGTTCGATTCTCGCGTCAGCGACAACTTGAGCGATTCCAATGAAGTGTGTTTTTTAGAACAAGCTTGGGCCTGTATGATGCTCCAAATACAGTAATCCAGCGGGTTCAAATCTGGTGAGGACGGCGGCCACATATCACGGTCTATCAAAACTGGAACGTTCGATCTCAACCAATTTTGCGTGCCATTTGCTTTATGCGAAGGAGCCGAGTCTTGTTGGAAAGTCCAATGCTCTGAACCGAATGTTTTGCGTGCCCACGGTATTAACTCAGGTCTCAAGATCTTGTCTCGGTAGATTTGTTCGTTTATCTTGACTTCGTTGCGACCCATTGGCAGGAAAACGAGTGAAGAACGGCCTTTTTCAGAGATCGCCGCCCAGACCATGATTTGGTCGGCTCCTTGTCGTCGAGTGACCCGTAAACGATCCGAATGATTGCTGGTACGTTTCTTCAACCAAACCCGATCGTTTTGTTTGTTCAAATATTGCTCAATGCAGAAAGTTTTCTCGTCAGAGAAGACAATGTTCGGAAGCATCCCACCATCGAGCAGGCGAATCAGCTCCTTCGATCGATCCAACCTCTTGCGACATTGCAAAGCTGTGAGTTCCTGAGACTTATGTTTTTTATAAGGCTGGACCTTAAGCTTCTTCTTCAATATGCGACGAACACTGCGGTCGCTCACGTTGAGGTCCTGGGCGAGCTGTTGTGCTGAGCGCTCCGGATTTCTTTCCAATCGATGACGCACCCTTTCGACGACTGCTGGTGCTGTTGCAGTACAGCGTCGTCCTCCACCGTAGCGTTTCTTGATGCTACCAGTCTCAACATATCGTTGGATAGTGCGACGCACAAATTTCTCATTCAATTGTAGTTTTGGCAGCGCTCGACGAATTTCGATATTCGATTTTCCTTCCAAATGGAGAGCAATCACCGCATTACGTTTCAAATCCATCGTCTAAATTGCAGAATGTTTTTCTCTCACATCAAAATCACTTTAAGTGTTGACAAATAACATGTCAGAGAATGCCCTGTCAAATTTTCGCTGCGTTAGGTTCAGTGGTTCTGATTTTATATCAGTTAGATGGAGACGGACACTTCAAAGGCCGGACCCGGTAATATTATTACGTAAAGTTATCCAAATTCAAAAGTCAATAGCACACTGATCATTTATTGTCATGCAAACAGACAACGTGTTATTAAGGCTATGATAATAAACTATTTTTGTTTTTTTTAATTTCTTCTCAGTTATAGGTTTTGCTTACTTCCTCCATATCGAGAGGTAAATGAGAAATAAGTATTGAGTGTAATGTATCGAATTTGTGAAATAAAATAATTTTCATTTAAAATTGTAGAAAATTGTAAAAAATCTTAAAACACTCAATATTTCCGAAAAAGTTGAAGATAGGTATAGGACATTGTACATGAATTATGTCTGGAATTTTCTGAAGAATCCAAAAAATAAATAATATGCAGGGTTTGCATATGTAATGAGAAAGTTGGTATTGGCCACGGTCGCATGGAACACCCTATATAATTTTAGTTTCTTGAAAAATATGCGCATTTAAAATTACGAATCGACGTGTCCGAGCGTTTTTCCCAACACGCCCTCTCATTTATTCGTTATCGAATTTATTCCATTTGGCTAATACACTCTGCTAGGAGCATAGAATGAATGGAGGGAAGGCTCCGCTACAAAAATGAACTGCCAAAAACGTCCGCACTTGTCAGTTCGCCGCAAGGTCATGAGATGGCGCCAACGTCGTTCGTGGCTCCAGCATGGCTATAACGATACATATTTAAAATGAAATTCGTTTTGACAAATTTATTTCCGATCATAGACTTTCCATATAATTGCGCATAAATAATTGATTAGAATGCGGTGATATGTCAACAATATTGTTATGATTAATATTTGATGTAATTTTGAAGGGTGAGACTTAAGAAAATTCTTTTATTTGAATAACGTACAGGTGTTCTTCTAGAAGCTGAAAAAAACGGAGATGGAATTGTCGAATTTTAATGTAGTTAGAATTTGTTTCGATTTCTTCATATGGAACAACCGGACGTCATTTTAAGTCAATCAGAAGGCGTGATTATTCCCTTCTACAGAAATTTTGAATGCGTCATGATCCCACCAGGGCCTTTTTGGCTGAAATAGGTAATATTAAAATTGTTCAATATGTTTTGATACTTGTCAATAAAAATTCAAACTGTTCACCTTGTTTTTTCATTCAATAATTATATAGTACATAGCATAATAAATCACACTATATCAATTAAAAATATTATACTCAGCACACGTTGAAATGAGCAAAACCATCAGATAAATTAGATAGTTAAAGCCGCAGAATTTCTTTTTTTATCGAAGCCGATTCAATTCGTATATTATAGTAACTTACTTCAAACAATATTCGAATTCAATACAATTTGTTACGACCTCCTTTAGTCCTTTCAGTCAACAACAAAAAGTTTTATTATTTAATCACTTTGGTGTTGGTCGTGAAAATGTATCAATAAAAATGACAACCACATAATATTCTTTGCAACTGTAGCGCCACAGAACAAGACATATGTGACATATAGCCCTATTTGCGATCACAGCGTCATCTATCGGGCGTCACACGAAACTCTAACCTCCGCCGAAATTGGAAGTTCAAAATGATCTGTCGAGCGTATGAAGCCTTCCCTCCATTCATTCTATGCTCCTAGCACTCTGTGTCTGTATGTATAAATAGCCATCTTTCAAAATATATTTTCTGTTGAGAATAGTTTCCTCTTCTTGGAGTCGAAAATTGCTAATATGATCGAAAATCGAAATCTGGCTAGAATGGAGAAAATGAAATTGAAAATGAAAAAGACAAGTTTTTTTTCAAATGCCCTATAGTTACGGTGAAAAGGGGTTACAGTCCACTGTGCCCCCTAACAGAGCTGTTTTCATCGCGCCTTCAAATCCCCTAAAAAATTATTTAATCAATTACCTGACGTAGTTTATTCCATGAACAACAGATTCGAAAGTATGTTGCCTAAAGTTTCAACTTTGTATTTAAACAACAAAATGGGTGTATACAAATATGAAATTCGATTTCGGTTCTTACTAGTGGGTACCAGGTGCCAATGTGAATTGAAATCCTAATACATTCATTGAATTAAAAACAGTGTTATTGAATTTCCAAATGATAATTGTGTTGTCTGAATCGCGCAGCCGGGATACAAGGAAAACAATAATTATTATTTTAATAACAACGTTGCAGACGCTTTATATTCAAATGAATAACCACTCAAATGTTGCCAAGATGTGTGTCATGTTTCGTATATGCAATTAAATCATTGTTTACCACGCCGCTACGTTAATATTTATTCGCACCCAGACCAAATCGAGTTTTTAATTTGTACAAACATTTTGATAAGAGCAGTCTAGACTTATATCGAGTTTGATTTAACCCATGAGACTCATTGCAAAATCTGGACGGAAATAATAAAAAGATTACTCATGTGTTGAATACGGCTACAGATAACCGGCGCATTATGATGATTTCCGTCTATAAAGCAGTTAGTTGGCTAGACGTACTAATGCAATATTTATTCAGCGTCAACAAATTAGAGCATCAAGAAGAAAAATAATAATGATCCAATAAGAGGAGCAGTTAGAAGCACTCGAGTGTTAACTGTAGAAATGGAGTTCCATATGCATATAGGTTGAGACGTTTAAACGAAACAGAGCCTTCATCGGACAATTTGAATATATTCACCTCAATACAATCTAAAATTCTATAGTGTTATTAGTGCTTTTTTTATTTCTGGTTCCTTTATATTTTATATTTTATCGTTTATTATTTCATTTGTTGAAATAGCTCATTTGAATAATTGATATACACACAACCAAACTTATATGGAATCACCCTGTTTTTGGAAAAAACGAATTTTAATTAAAAAAAAGTCGCTGAAAAGTGAAGAGCAGTTTTCCCAAAACAAGTTAATTACAAAAATAATATAAATTATTGAAAGATTATTTTTATAATAGAACAGAAAATTAAAAGTGTAAATTTCTCTAAAAATAATTTTTATTTAACTGAGAATTGAACAACAAATAAAACGATTTTAACAAATCAATTATCAGAATTACCACCCCTGGCATTGATACAAGCTTGAATTAGACGAGGCATGCTTTCTATTAAGTTGTTAATTTCTTCTTCTGTAACATTTGCCCACTCCTCTAAAGCCGCTTGTATAAGTTGCTCTGCGTTACCAGGATTATTTTGACGAGCTCTAATTTTTCTTTTGATCCAATCCCACAAGTGCTCGATAGGATTAAGGTCCGGTGAACAAGAAGGCCACTCTAAAACAGTCACACCTTCTGTTTTGAAAAAATTTTTTGCAACTCTGCTGGTATGGAGGTGCATTATCCTGCATAAATAGGAAATAATCTCCAAAAGCACCTCGCCAGAGCCTACAGGTTGCAGCACTAGATCAACATACCTAGGCCCTGTCAGAGATTGTCTAATGGGAATTAAAGGAGTTTTCTCACCAAACATAATTCCGCCCCAAAACATTACAGTACCTCCTTTGTATTTAGGGATCGGTCTTGCAGCTTGGAGCCTAGCTTGCCTCCCTCTACCTCTTAAAATGCGAACACGCCGGTCGTCTGATCGTAGGCCAATTCTGCTCTCATCCGAAAATAAGACTTTTTTCCAATCTTCAATAGTCCAATTTTCATGCTCTAAACACCAATTAAAACGGTCAACTTTATTTTGCCTTGATAGTTCTGGAACTCTTAACGCTCTTCTCTTGAATTATTCCCGAGCGCGAAGTCTTTTTCTGATAGTTTCGACAGAAACACTAACACCTGTAGCTTACAAAAATTGCCTTTGAAGCTCTGAATGAGATACTGCGGGATTTATTCTTGCTGTTTGGGCTAAAAAGCGATCCTGCCTTTCTGTAGTTACTCTTCCACGACTTCTTCTCGGCCTATTCTTTAGGGTTCCTAACTCCAGAAACCTTGCATAGGTTTTTGAAACAACCCCTTGTGTAACCCCCACCGTTCTTGCAATCTGTCTTTGTGACATACCTTGTTCTGCCATAGTAATAATTCTTCTCCTATGGACTACCGATAACCCCACATAAGGCATTTTTTTTAAAACTTCGCAAAAAAACAAAATATAAATTCACTGCGACGTTCGAACGAAATGGTAAAATCGACACTGCAAAGCCAAATCTTATCAAGTGCTTATGAACCTAACTGTTTTTGTGAGTAAACACATGCACTTTTTATGTGCTTCTAACAAAAAAGATATCAAAATAATATTTCATCTTAATACTGGGTGATTCGATATAAGTTTGGTTGTGTGTATAATGAAATTACATATCTCCTGTTGTTTTTGTCCTCGCTATCCATTTTTTGAAAGCTTTCATATTAGTAGTTATTCTCAGAACACTATTTCTGTCGAATGGGACACCCCACATATTTCAGTAGAGCTTGAAACGACCCTTCCAATAGTTATTTAATCAACTAGTTTATTAATGACAGCGATCAATGGTCGAAATATTTCAACGCGTCAGCGGAGCGAGCGCGTTAATGTTTGAGACCACTATCTAGCTTATAAATATGTATAGTACTTTCCATTCGAAAGTGTCAAACTTGGCCCAGTGTAACTACATCAAAGAATACGAAATTTTTAATTCGACTAAGCATTTAAAATCAGTTTTCTTTCAAAATTCGCATTTGAAATTTTTTCTCTTAATTTCTTGGATTATTTCGGAATTATTCCATCAATTTCATCTATTCAAGATATTTATATATTCTTCTGATTGAAAAGAAAATAAATCAGAAAGTTTTTTTTATCTTATATCATCATCAATGGGAATATTATTTTATCGACATGCAGACAAATTTCAAAATCCGGAAAAAGTTTTCACTTCGAGTGAGAATCGAACCCACATTTTCAGATTTCCGGTCTGATGCTCTGGCCCTTGAACTACCGAAGCTACTAATCTTTTCAAAAAATGTTAAATGAAGATTTTCCTCAGGTTTTACATTTTCAATTAAATATGCATCCGAAACTACGTATTCAGTTTTTTTGTTTGTTTTTTTTTTCAAACAATAAACCAGAGTTTTGTCGGAATGTTTCACTTTTATTTTTTAAATTCCCGAATAAATATATCGAATGAAGTTTCTTCAGTGATAAAACATTGCTTATGTCTCTGCGCCAATTTATACGAATCTAATGACACCTCATATGTCAAAATCCATCAAGCCGTTCGGGCTGTAGAGGGTGCCAAGGAAATATACTCGAAAAACTACCCTCCTGGCGCAGTGTCGTGAAAACAAAAGCGGTATAGAGTAAGATCCCAGAGCAATCAGACACAACTTATTTTCACACGGATAAAACCTGAAGTTTTCAGTAGCGTCTCGTGTGCCTTGAATACCTACGCGCTTTGTGGAACTTGCCGAGTGACACCTGGGCAGGTACCGGGTGAGGAAGGTAACTAAAAATAAGAATTATTTTACTTAAATTCACATTGCTGATTTTCATATATGTCATGTAGAATTTTTTTTTAAGTAATATCATAAGTGTCAGACACTTTTGATGGACCAGAGCTTTTGTCAGACGCTTTTAAGCTATCCAAAAAATAAATGAACTTTACTTATTTTTACATGTCTGATTTTTTAATATGTTATTGAAGTATTTATTTGAAAGTTATGTTCAATCAGTCAGACAAATTAGGGTGACCAATCATCCCCTAAGACAAAAATTATTCAGCCAGAAGTATGAGGGCGAGAGCACTATGCAATATGCATGCGCTTCAGAGTGAGTGAGACGTCCATAATAACTCGGTTCCCCTTCTTAAACTCACCATCTGTTTCAATCTACTGTGTATGTGCTATTTGCGTGTAAAATAACTTATAGTATACAGTATAGTTCGAGCCGGCGAGAGCACATGTTTTTGTTGTTTACATCAGGTTATTGGTGAATGTTTTATTAGGTTGTTTGTAATAGTGATAATCATGGAAGAAGAGAAATTGAAATATACATTTTGTAAAAAATCTCATGATAAACTCCTTTTATTCTCCGAAGAAATATTGAAAAATTTGAGGTTATGGATTATTCGCTGTTTTAAAATGTTTTTGCACTTTTTTAATATTTCTTCGGAGAATAATGAAAATTTATCATGAGATTTTTTACAAAATGTACATTTCAATTTCTCACCTTCCATGATTATCACTATAACAAACACTTAATAAAACACTCACAAATATCCTGATGTAAACAACAAAAACATGTGCTCTCGCGCCTCTCGCCGGCTCGAACTATATTGTATGTGTATACTTTAAGTTATATTACACGCAAACAGCACATACACAGTAGATTGAAACAGATGGTGTTGTTTGAGAAGGGGAACCGAGTTATTATGGATGTCTTACTCACTCTGAAGCGCATGCGTAGTGCTCTCGCCCTCATACTTCTGGCTGAATAATTTTTGTCTTAGGGGATGTGTGGTCACTCTAATTTGTCTGACTGATTGAACATAACTTTTAAATGAATACGTCAATAACATATTGAAAAATCAGACATGTAAAATAAGTAAAGTTCATTTATTTTTTGGATAGCTTAAAAGCGTCTGACAAAAGCTCTGGTCCATCAAAAGTGTCTGACGCTTATGATATTACCTAAAAATAATATTCTACATGACATATGAAAATCAGCCATGTGAATTTAAGTAAAATAATTCCTATTTTTAGTTACCTTTCTCACCTGGTACCTGCCCAGGTGTCACTCGGCAAGTTCCACAAAGCGCGTAGGTATTCAAGGCACACGAGACGCTACTGGAAACTTCAGGTTTCATCCGTGTGAAAATAAGTTATGTCTGATTGCTCTGGGATCTTGGACTAGTAGAAGACTAGATCATTTTCACCTCAGAGAATTGAAGCGTGTTAAAAATCAACAGAGTATTTTTCTCTTCTGGATGTAAGAAAAAAGAATTTAATTCTGAACAACGTTACAAATTGGTGAAGGATCCTGTTCGTTTTGAAGTAATAAACATTTCTTATCTTCGCGATCCTGATCAAATTAGGCAGGGCCGTATCTAGGGTGTGGCCAAGTGGCTCCCGCCACAGGCGCAAGGTCCGCAGGGGCGCCAAAAAATATCAAATGAAAAAAAAAATTTGAGCGCCAAAAAAATTCAAAGAATAAAATATAGAAGCGCCAACAAAATATTCGAGATAACATGGTTTTCATGTATACGCCAAAAATATTTTTTGCGTAAGGAGCGATGTCGCGACTCCGCCAGGTAGGATGTGAAAACCGACCGCGTGTACATAGAGGGTTCCGCTGACAAGCCAAAAACAGTGTTGCCGCACCAAGCTAAAAAATAGTAGTAGATTGGAGGTTGAAAGCGGAGTAGATACATACCAAAGCGGAGTAGATACATGCTATTCAAACTATGACTGTTGACGATTTACAGAAAAGTGTTGCAGATCTTGCAATGAAGTATCCTTTGGATTTAAATGCACATGAGTTTTCAGTGGAAATCGAAAGTTTCAAATTTCAAAGTAGCCTAATTTTAGAAAACTTGAATGAAATGGGACCTTTACAAATATTGAGAGGTATATAGGTATGATCTGACTCTTGAAAATATTTATCCCAATCTGGAAACGGCGTTGAGAATATTTTTGAGTTTGCCAGTGACAAGTGACAACTGCTACATGTGAACGTTCCTTTAGCAAACTGAAACTTATAAAGTCGTATCTTCGTTCCTCCTTGGGACAAGAGCGATTATCAAATATGTCAATCCTCGCCATCGAGAAAGAAGTGACATGTACCTTAGATTACTCTGAATTAATTGATATATTCGCCGAAGCAAAATCAAGAAAGGCGAGGTTTTGAACATATTCCTAATAATATGATTGTGATTAACGATTAGTTCTTCTAGTCAATTAACCAAAAAAACATTTCACTTTGCGTTTGCAGTGTTAATGAATTTTCAGTTGAAAATTTTTTATTTGTCTGTTTTGTTTTTAGAATTCATATTATTTTTATATTTAAATATTTTATTTGAGATGAGTATTTTAATGTTTTCAATAAAAATAGGTAAATATCCATATTATTGTGTATTATTTCGAATTTGTGACGAAAATATCTGAATAATATTATGAAAAAATATCATAATATATATATACATATGTATATATATATTTAGTTTATTCAAAACTAAAAAAAAAATTTGAAACATGATGAAAAAAATTTACGCCAATTTGGGGGCGCTGAAGAAAATCTTGCCACAGGCGCAGTAGTACCTAGATACGGCCCTGAAATTAGGCCAATGTCATGAAAATATTGTACTGTCATCAATTTTTGGAATAATCTGCTCTTAAATTTTCGAAATCTGCCCACTCAAAAGTCTAGCCACTTATATATCGGTTGATTTTACACAAATTGAAATGGATGACAATACTCATCTTGAGAAATTTCGAAATAACCTAATCTGGCCAAGTTTATCTACAAGATGATTCACACAGACTCGAGTGGCAAAAATTCGATGATACTTTGTATCATCCTGTTATCAGCAGTCGGCCAATTAGCGGGTATCCAACTCGATTACACTAATTTTTGTTGCGTATTCCATATTTCTAATAGCAATTCTAGACTTGTATTCTGAGAAACAGGATCAAGGTTTCCTTTATCGTGAATCGCAATTTATCAGGTACACATAGACGAAAACGTCTTATCTGATGTGTACTTTTGCGATAATTCAATCAAACTTTTTTGTCTGGGATATTGTGTTCTCTTTTATTTATGCGAGAGAGATATGATCAATATCAGTAGTATTCGCTATGCAAAAAGACTTTTCTTGAGATTATTATAAGAATCGATATAATAATCAAAATGAAGTTCATCCGATGCAGGAGTCCAGCAAAGTTTGTAATTTGGAGCGAAACCGTTTATATCCATAATCATTCAATCTTGATAACTTGAAAGAAAAAATGTCAGTCGGTAAGTAAAATGAAATAAATGGTAAGCAAAAAAACGCATAACACGAAAATGAAATATGAGTTGAAAATTATGGTGTGCTGAGGACTGAAATTTGAATTTTTGACGAGAAGACGGTGAAATTTTAACATTTTACACGGTACACGCTTTTCATGGCTACACTACTTCAAAACTCTCTTCGCAAAACGGATCTCATTCATGAAGAATACAGAGTCATCCACCATGAACTGGACAAACTTTAACAGAGTCTTCCTGAATTGGAGGTACAAACCAAATAGGAAGATTCCTTGCATAATGTTGAGAAACAAAGTCCCATAAATATGGGAATACTATATTTTCATTTTCGAGATATAGGGCGTTGAAGTTTGAATTCTTCTCATGTCGATTTCGATTGATAATCTACAGGAACACTCCCTTGTTTTCCGCAAGAACTTTTTTTGATGAGGCACTGTTAGTATGCAAAATTGAACAAAAAACTTTTTGGTTTTATTGAACTTCATGGTCTCCTGTAGTTTTGTCGTACGTGGAACCGATTTCGAGAAAAAAATCGAAAGAAAAATCGAAATTTTCATTGAAATCCGGTTAGTATAAAAATAAATCTAGACTGTTTAGGTCTGGGGATGATGGGCCATGACTGATCCACCCCGCCAAATCCACCTGTTTTCATAATTTTTGTTCAAATACTCCCTAGTACAATTACTACACCCTGTAAACCACAAGAACGAAACGTTTGCGGTCCCATATTTACGGGACTTCTTGAAATTATGCCAGGGATAACCTCACTCCGTTTGTACCTCCAATTTAGAAACTCCCAGTAATGCCATTTGACTACTATACCTACTCCATTCACTTTCATAAATTATCCCGGTTGGCCATGATTAAGGTTTATCAAGTTCTTTCACTTGAAACTGACGCAGGTGGGCACTCGTGAAAGTAAAATAATTCTGAGAGATGTTGCCAATGCTATTTTCTATGTTGTGTGTTTGATACGAATAGGCTCAAAAACTACTGGACCGATTTCAGAAATTCTTTCACCCTGAGTGACAAAGGCTATACTTTCCACCCGAAAAAATTATCGATATCTGCTATAACTTCAAAAATTACAAAAAAATCAGACATAAGACTTACGTGGATACAATGTATGACGGAAATGTACCTCTTGAATAGTTCTACAAAAAAGTCCGCGATAGCATACAGAGTGTAACAGCCAAATGGAATAAATTCGATAACGAATAAATGGGGGGGGGTGTTAGGACAAACGCTCGGACAAGTCGATTTGTAATTAGAAATGCGCATATTTTTCAAGAAAATAAAATAATATAGGGTGTTCCATGCGACCGTGGCCAATACCAACTTTTTTATTTCAAATACAACCCCCTGTATATTATTTATTTTTTGGATTCTTCAGAAAATTCTAGACATTATTCGTGTACAATGTCCTATACGTATCTTCAACTTTTTCGGAAATATTTTCAGATTTTTTACAAAACTTAACATTTGAAATGAAAATAATTTTATTTCACGAATTCGATACATCACACTCAATAGGTACTTATTTCCCATTTACCTCTTGATATGAAGAAAGTAACCATTACTGAGAAGAAATAAAAAAAACAAAAACAGATTTGTTTATTCTCATAGCCTTAGTAACACGTTGTCTGTTTGCATGACAATAAGTGATCAGTGTAAGTGCTATTGTCTTTTGAATTTCGATAACTGTACGCATTAATAGAAAAATGGTTCATTTAACAGAAATGCACAAAATAATTCGAAAATTCTTCATTGGTTATGGAGATTACACACGGACACAAAAGGAAGTTTCTCGCTTATTTCACTAAAAATTTTTAAATTTGCCGAATATATCTTAAGGAAAAATTAGCAAAATAGAAAAGCAGTTTCGAGAGCTTGGTCATGTAAGACAAATAAAAAAAATTGCGGCCAATGCAGTAAGTGATGATACGGAATTGGATATTATGTTTGAATTTCAAGAAAGCCCACATAATTCTGTTCGAAAAGTGCTGTTCACCGTCAGCCGACAGCCACACGTCAATATTTCGAATATTAAAGGAAAGTAAGATGCATCCTGCATTTTTTAATAATTAAGAAATAATTAGTATTACTTATTAGGTTTTAAGTGTAATGTACCGAATTTGTGCAATAAAATGATTTTCATTTGAAACGTTGATTTTTGCAATTAATCTGAAAACAATTATTACTTCCGAAAAAGTTGAAGATAGGTTTAGGACATTGTACATGAATTATGTCTAGAATTTTCTGAAGAATCCAAAAAATAAATAATATATAGGGGGTTGCATTCGAAATAAGAAAGTTGGTATTGGCCACGGTCACATGAAACACCCTATATAATATTATTTTCTTGAAAAATATGTGCATTTAAAATTACAAATCGACGTGTCCGAGCGTTTTTCCCAACACGCACTCATTTATTCGTTATCGAATTTATTCCATTTGGCTGTTACACTCTGTATATCCATCTCTCAAGATTGACTTGCTATTACCTGTTTATGGTAATCAGACGTTTTCCAAAATTATGCATTATTTAGGAGTGTGTTTTTATGAGTTGGGTATTGATCGTCATCCAACCTAATACGTTATTTATCCCCAGTATTTAATTTAGAACGAAATTGCCCTTCACATCATACAATTACAACGAGTAGGTACATCAAGAGATTTGGCAGGTTGAAATGTTGAAGGTGAAACCGCCGCGTGAAACAAATTTCTACCCGGGCGAAGCTGGGACGGCCTACAGCTTGTAACCTTATATAGGGGTATGTATGGAGACAGTATTCTTAAACTCATTACTTTTTGCTCTTGACTCACCCTGTATTTGTTGACTCCGAAATATACCAGATTTGAAAGGGCTGTACGTCGAAAGTTCGTCCAAATGAATGCGATACGACTGTATCTTCCTACAAAGCAAGCATCTGTAGGAGAACCTTGCATGAAATTTAACAAAGGAAGTCGACTCTATTCCCAGCAAACTTCGCGTTTCGCAACTAGAAACAACAAGCTGCATTAGAATTGCGTAAGATCTCATTTCCTAGCGAGTTTTCATTGCGACATACACACACGACAGTTGACAACCGCAGCCGGCCAAGGTCGTAGACTGTGATATCATCGCAAGTTTACCTAATTACACGTTACACGAAACCCATTAAGTATGTGCAACGTGTATGCCTATTGCAATTTCATGTACGTCAGTGCGGGAGGATGACGAATACATTGCGGGCATCGATATCGAACTGAATATCAGGATGTTAAAGTTGCTTTCACCTCAAATATCTTATATTCGGAAAACATAATTCACATGATAAATAGTATAATGTATAACAGGACTCAGGAGGGGTATATTCTTTACATAATTTCGAAAAAATGGCACCGCAAACGTTTCGTTTTCGAGATATGTGGTGTTAAAGTTTGCTTTTTTTAGTATTCTTCTCATAGTATCGGTGTTTTTTTAGTATGAACTTTGAATGGAAATAAAACACAAGACCAATAATTTTGGACCACTTTTCCGAGTAATTCAGGCCTTATTTTAGCAATAACACGAGTTATGTTGGCGTCCAAAGCGTCTATTATTTCTGGTTCATCAGCATGAACCAATGACTTGACTTAACCCCAAGGAAAATAATCCATTGGAGTTATGTCGCATGATCTTGAAAGCCAATTCATTGGATCATTTCTCGAAATAATGTTATCGCCAAATATACTGCTCCACAAGAGTTAGGGATATCATATTAAATCGTTTCTGATAAAAGTATGTAATCTTCGAGAAAATCGCTGTAAAATCATTCAAAACTCAATAACAACTTGAATCGATCCAATAAAAATCAGTATGATACATTTCGCCAATCTGGTCGCCTTTTTTCTGAACTTTGGTTCTTTGCATATGCTTCATGAATGTTCTTATTTTGAAATGAAGTCAGTTTATCGACGGCTTCGATTTGAAACGAGTTTTCTGAAAATGCCAAGACGTAAATTAACGAACGCTGAAGCTAATAGGGCTATCGGAATGCTACAGGGTGGCCTTACTCAGGTTGTTGTAGCGGAAAGGCTCCAAGTCCAAGTCCAAGTGTGATATCTGGACTTTGGAATAGGTTTAGGGAGACAGGTTCCGTGTTGGAAAGACCAAGGCTTGGTGGGCGACGAAAAACAACACCTGCTCAGGATCGTTTCATCACCGTTTCGGCGAGAAGAAATCTTACATGTACGTGTAGAATTCTACGGAATACAGATGCAGATGGGGTCCAAGTTTCCATCGAAACCATCAGACGACGTTTGAGAGAGGTGAATCTAGGTTCTAGGCGTCCATTAAGAGGAGTTCCATTAAGGTCGCCGTTTGAAGCCCGTAGGAAAGTTCGTCCGATAGAGGCGCCACCGTGCATTTTATGGAATATCTCCATAGAACTTACATTATATCTATGGGTTCTATGAATATCTCTCTGATTATGAATGAAATGTACAACAATGGCGCTCTCTATCCGAAACTCGCTGAACTATGAAATTAGTGAAAATGTGGGTAAAGCAGGAACTTTTTCCCGATAAAATTTGAATTTGGCCATTCTCTGCCAATTCCGTATTTCAAGTTGTTTTTCTGAATGAAATCGTTTGTAGATTCACTTTTTATCGGAAGTTGAACTATTTCCATGGGTCATTCGTTTGAAATAAAACAGAAGCATGAGTTCGCTCATTTTCTTCTATATTCGGAAGAAAAAAAATTAATTGTTGGAATGAAATAAATCTCAATTATTTCATCAAGAACTCAAATCCTTTCTGAGTTTAATCACAAAATTTCAGTTCTCAAAGTGCAACCATTTTCAAATGCAACTTGAAATAAAAACACACTACATTGAACGCCCACCTTAACACGTGACCATAAGCGTCAGAGACTGAAATGGACAAGGCAACACATCAATTGGAACGATCAATGGAGTAGTGTCCTTTTCACTGATGAATCCAGATATGGACGATTTCCAGATTCTCGAAGAATAAGGGTATGGACAATTCCACGCATACCCCGTAATCGTCGCTATGTCCAAGAAGTCCATCCATTCCGAGGGGGTAGTGTTATGGTATGGGCCGAGATATGTTTCAACGGGCGCACAGATCTACACATTTGTCCTGGGAATATGACCGCCTTACACTGTAGGGAGCATGTCATTGACAATGTTGTGCCAAATTTTCACGCTGCTATTGGTGAAACTTTTCAATTTCTAGACGATAACACTAGACCGCGAGTTGCAGCCATAGTTGAGAATGCTCGCGAGGAGCTTGGTATTCTCTTGTAGTTTCGTCGTATCCACTACCGATTTCGAGAAAAAATTTCGACCGAAATTTTCAGTAAAATCAAAATTGTCATAAAAATTTTGTTAGTATAAAGAAAAATCTGAACTATGTATTTATGTCTATGAATCTGGCGGCTATGTCCACTCGAACAAAACTTATAAGATGTCTGCTCCGGCCACTATGGAAAAAGAACGCTTCTTTGCAGGACCCTGTATACTTCCGAACCCTTTGCATCCAAATAAAGTTGATTCGTTAACATCTTTACCTTATCAATCAACAGCCTTGATAAATAAATCAAGGCTGTTGTCCTCAAGATGTCACAGCCTTAGAGATCCCTGAACTAAAATCTGAGTTTCCACTGAATCTCTGTAGCAAAAGGCGAGTCAGAAGCATTACCCGAGCGAGACACCACACCAGTGTTAAGTGCAAATTGTTGCGGCAATATTCACTTCCTCTCTAATGTATGCAGCGTTTGATTGTGCCCACAGGGCACGAATGCCTGTGCAATACGATTATATGCGAAGTGAGGATTCTTTCGGCAGATTTTCTCGCTGGAACATAATCAAACATTGTTTCTATTGCGGCATTGCTGGGGTAAAGAAAACCGACATTCACTGGTATGTTTATGAGCAATGAATTATTTATTGCAATTCCCTTTGTCTTCGTACCTATCTTGATTTTCAATGGACGGTAATGAGATACTGGACTGATTCTTTCTAGCTGTAATGTCAGATGTTATCGACTCATTGTGTGGTTATGCTTTTCTTCAGAAATTTTTTATCTTCGGATATGCATTGTGAATGCGTGCATATTGAGGAGAAGTGGAACAATTTGAACCGAGTGAAATATGCAAAACGATGTTAATATTTTATGACGTGATATTTGATCTAGTTTCAACCAGTGGACAAGTTCGCTGGCAAAGTGGTAAATGAGAACAACCATTTGATGGCTGTAAAGATAGTTACTTCCTCGAAATCTTAACTGTGAAGTTTAATATTCAACACTCACCAACTATAGAAGCGATGAAAGGATTTGGGCTCTTGACTTACCTGAAACAAAAAAAAAATGTTAAGATTTATTATCAACATCATTATATGCATATTTGAAGATTTTTTGTTGATGAAGGGTTCACAATAAGACGGATCGATGTTAAACAGTAATTCGAAATCAGTAATGTACAAAATTGGTTTTATTGAACATGATATTCGATACATTACAGCACTAGCGGATCTAGGGAGTTTTTCAGAGGAGGGAGGTATGAAAATTTTAAACCAAGAGTGCAGAATGAGCCAAACTTGACATATTTGAAAGTGTACTCCTAATTATAAACAAGATAAACAAAAATTGTCTCGTCGTTCTAGTGTTGAAGTTTTTTTTTGTGAATGTGTATTTTTGAAAAGTGGCTGTAACTTCTTTCCGGTAGAAAAATCTGTAAAAATATTTCTGTGGCCGTTTTTTATATACCATTCAATGGTGACGGTATATTTCCGTAAAATAATGCTCATCAATATTTATTTATTGAACAATATTTCATTTCGAATGGAATTCAAACACTACAGAGTTTGAGGTGTAGCCATTCTCCAAATATATATATTTGGAGAATGGCTACACCTCAAACTCCTCTACTTGATATTTTGCCTGGCATAATCACTTTCTGAATCAGAATTCCACATTTACAATTTACCTCAAAAAAATTTCGATTGTGTTCATCACCACTTCAATGATAATACACGAGGAAACTTATAATCTCTAATTTCCGAAGATGATTTTAGAAGTATGGTATATTTTTAAATTGGAATTTTCAGCGCTACTGAAATTTGGGGGAAAGAGAGTATTTGTTTTCGGAAAAAATGTTGTCATTTCAATTCGAATATTTTCCACTCCGTTTGACAACAGCAAAATATTTTATTTTTTCAAGCAGGAGATGAATCAGGCATAATAAGAGTTCTGTAAAATGTCATCGGTCAACTGTCAAATGTCATCTGTCAATAGTCATCTATCTACTGTCAAATGTCATCTGTCATCTTTCCCATGGATATAAGCTGTCACACAAAACAGAAATACAAAAATAATATGTCAATTACTAATTATTGGCAATTTTGAATTAAGTTATTTCCGCAAATATATTTTTTACCCACACATAAATCAGAAATATAGGGAAAAGATGAAAATGGACAACTCACGATTGATGCTGATCGTCACAATCCGATTTACTTGACATTCCGGTAAAAATTCACTGTTCCACCAACTTGAGATGTTTACCCGCTTTTTGATCTGATAATAGCCTTCCATGTTATTATAAGTTCTATGAAAATTTCAAAATAATTGTATACATCGCTATCTAGTGGCGATAATATCAAATATAGTACCTTCACGACTATACGCTACAGTGTCTAGATAAGAGCCATAACCGTAGCGACACCTAGTGGCCTTATTCAAGAGGAGGAAAAGCATTTTCCACATAAGCAAATTTTTCATCGAATTATTCAGAGTTTCAATGTATTTTATAATAACCAGGCCCTAGATAAATCCATAAATGAAGTTTCATAACAAACAGTCCATCCGATCTCGAGTTATAAATGGTGTAACCAACCACTCTGTTTTATATATATAGATACTGAGCAAACTTCAAATATTTTTCAGTTTTCTACCTATCCTATGGACGCAGTCACCTTTTTTTGGAACACCCTATATAGAGCTCATAATCCCCTCGTTAAGTACCAGCTAGACGATAAACTTCCGAACTCATGTCTGTACAGAGACGGGAATCCCGCTAAACACGTTCAAATCCCCCGAAAACAACCCCCGTTGGCCGATAAAATAGGGGGAAAACGACGAGACAACGACGTCGAAAGAAACACAGGACGCATTTAATCCCCGACGAAATCACGGACAAATATCGTCGCAACGTCTGCTCGTCGCGACGCCTTGAAACCAATCTGGCAATTTGAATAATTAATCTGCCGTTTAAGCATTCATTAGAGCGCCCCCGTTTTGGGCCAGTTCGGTATGGGGCGGAACCGCCCACACGTAATCCGACAGTGGTGTGGAAGCGGCTTTAATATTGATCTCCTCCACGGCCGACGACTAGCTTTGAGCCGATCCAAGTCATGTTAAATTCCTTTGAGGGCACCTAGCACAACTCTTGAAACTATCGGTAAAGTTTGCGCCGACTTAGTTGTTATTTAGAATTCTCCGGTAAGGTTTTGCTTGGAGGAGACTCGACCACTTCCTTCTTCCTCATAGGGAGTTGGCAGCAATCCGACAATTGGACATCTGATGTCGACTTTGAATGTATATACATACATACAGGGTCTTTCACGAGGAACCTCACCCATATTTATACGGGAAACTACTGAACGTATTTTCATGAAATTCAGCACTTATAAGTATTTCACGATGCTGATGAAATCTAAAATATTTTCAAGGCATGAGCACCTCCGGTTTTTCCGGAAATGACGTCAACTGCCGTTTTTCAAATTAGAACACCATTTTTTTTATTGCAGAAATAGATTCCTTAGAAAATTTCAAGTTATTTTGATGTAACATTTTTCAGTTTTGGTTGGAAAATTCTCTCTGAGCGGGAAAATTCGAAAAAAAAATCGAAAATAGAGCTCCGCTGAAACAAGAATAACTTCGAGGTTTTTGGATGGAAAATTTTCATTTTTGGGATTTTCCAAGATGTAAGATTGATGTATCCACTTCAAAAATCGAAATCGCGATTCATGAAACAGGGGGTGAAAAAATCGCTTTCAAAGTTAGGGATGACAAAATCGTGAAAAATCAATTTTTTCAAATTAGAACCCCATTTTTTTATGGCAGATATTGAATCTACGTTAAAAAATAATGTGACCGCCTTACATTATAGGGAGCATGTAATTGACAATTTTGTGCCCAATTTTCATGTTGCTATTGGTAAAGCTTTTCAATTTCTAGAAGATAACGCTAGCTCGCACCGTGCAGCCATAATTGAGAATGCGCGCGAGGAGCTTGGTATTCCACATTTACCAAAACCTCCGCACTCACCAGATTTGAATTGCATAGAACATGCATGGGATATGCTCCAAAGAAGATAAGATAATCATCAACCTACCCCAGAATCCTTAAATGATCTGAGAGAACTTCTGCCCCGTTTATGGAACCAAATTCCTCACGAAATGTTCAACAACCTCGTGTGTAGTATGCAAATAAGATGTCAAGCTATTATTGATGCCCGTGGAGGCCATACATTGCATTGATATTCTTAAAATGCTTGAATTCTCTGGGAATAAAATTTCGTTATTTTACTAGATTTTTGTTAACCACCCTGTATATGCTGCAGACTTACAGGCTAAAATTAATTTGCAACTTGAAATCATATTAATATGGATTTTCATCACAAAAATCTTATTTTAACTATGTTTTTTTCGCAATTTAAGTCCATATCCCTAACTCATGATGTGGAGCAGTTTATTTCACGTATATAAACTAGGTCGGAAGATTCTGTTATGCTATTTTCTTGTACAGAAATCAAGAATCGAGTGTTGAAATTTAACTGAAAAATAATGGACAGAATAGACCGTTACTTTGTGATAGTTCATTCGAAAAATGAACAAAAGTACCTACTGGAAAAACCCGACAGAAAAACTTCTAAACGAACAGACGGACATATGGAATTCTCCTCATTTCAAAATTCTCAAGAAATAAGCCTACAGAAGACATTTAAATACCTTTTTGCACAACTTGAACTACTCCAGTATGAAAATAGAGTAGTTCAACCAGACCTGTGTCATGGTCAATTCTTTAAAGAACTTACTATATTTAAAAAGTTCTTGGGAATCTATGTGAATGATGCACTGAATTGAGAAGAACATATCCCTGAACTGGGATGCAGCTTAACCTTGGCAACGTCTCTGAGAATCATTTTGACATTGCCGATGTTTCACGAGTGCCAACCTGCATCAGTTTTGTGTAAAAAAACTTTATAAACCTAAATCTTGGCCAACCGGGATACTTTAGAGTGTGAATGGAATAAAAAATAAAGTGTCTGAATAAACAAATTATTTGGTCATTGCGAAAAACAGAAATCTCGAAAAACCGAAGAAAAACCAAGCTTTGGTTCAACACTCCTTCCAATCCTTCCATCGAAAAGTGTTATCGATAAAACCGTTTACCTTCGTCGAACAATTCCGCCCCATTCACCGTCAAATCCCCGTGCACGAGATCGGGCATCCTGGATCAAAGTTGGAGATAATTTCGGCGGAAAATCCAGAGCACCGCCGTCCCTCGAAAGGAAGGCGGAAAAGCGCTTCGGGCATTCCTAAAGAGTACATATTATGCTTGCGTGCTGTTCCATAAAATCGAGTTGAAGAGCTCGGACGATCCCGCCGTCGACCTGTGAAAATTCGTGGTGGCGAATTCGGCGGAACGCACGAGGCAGGCGCCCGGGAGTCTGCCGGGATCGTGTAAAATCACGACGCGTCGCCTTAAGGCAGCCACGCACGGAAGGATTTTTCTCATTTTGGAATGGGGACTATGGCATAACGGTTTCTTATGTCAATTTTTCACTGTAGCTTGCTATTTATGATTAAAATAAATAGTTTCAAAGGAATCAATTTTTAATTGGTGAGATTTTTGGCATCCAAGTCTAAGCTGATGAAGTGGGTCCAGAAAAACCTAAAAATCGCAGCGAAGCTGCGATACTGTGAGGAAATTTTTATACGGTCGAAAAGAGGAATAATCGAATCATATGTGGGTGTAATTTCGATTTTCTAGGCAATGTAGAGGAGTATTTTGAAAAAAATGTCGATAAATTAACTCCTGTATAAAATTTGTCATTCAAAGATGGCGATAACTCAATTTTTTCAAATGGGACACCCTGTATTTCTCTCTTTCATGGAATTTTTTCTTCAAATGTCTACCATTTTTTACAAAGTATAATCTTTTTTTTTTTGAAGAATACGAAATATCCCAAAAAAGAGCGGTTCAAGTATGGGACATATGTACCTTGTGGAAAAAAAATAGATATTTTGAAAAACAAATTCCTTGAAAGAGAAAAATACAGGGTATTCCATTTGAAGAAATTGTTATCGCATTTTCGATTTGAGTGAATTGGTGTATTTATATTAGACACTCTGTATAAAAAACTTCAGATGTTTACCGAATGATGAATCTGATACCTTAAGCTAACTTCTGTACAAATTTCGTTCATCTAGATTGAACACAGCGGTTGCTTTAAGAATTTTGATGAACCCCTCAAAACACTAAAAATATCCTAAAAATACGAGTTATGTGGCAACGCCGTGATGAAATTAAAAAAATTAAGTATAAGTGTAAAGCTCTTGTTGTCCTCGAATGAATTATGCCATGAAATACAGGGTGTTCCATTTGGAACAACTACATATTTTTCCGTAACTTTTTTTTGATGCACCCTGTATATTTAAAATTATTTTCAGTTTGTAGATTTTTGTCAACCTCACAACCAGTTTTTTTCGACACGGTATAGTTTGGGCGCTGAGATTGGCTGTCAGCGAATGACACTTGAATAATTTTTATAAAGATATCTGTCAGAAATCAGAATAAACGCCTCCAATACTATATTGTTGAACACGCATTTCATGATGAAAATAAACGAGACATGAAAATTGGGAAAATACTAAATTTTTTCTCATTAATCAAAGCTCGTTCTACTTGAACAAGTGTTAAATCACAGTCAGGATGTCCGTATTTTCGAATATAAAGCAGGAAATGGTATCAAACGATAAGGTTCGACTCACTGATAAAATTAGGTATTGTACGTTTGGCCGTATACTCTATAATTCTAGAATGGAAGAACCTAATCTTGTTTTTTTTCAGTGTGACTGTAGGACTATTTAGAATCAGCAAAATATTCTACACACCAGAACAATTTTTTTTCGGAATGATAAATTATTTATAAAATTTAGAAAAATTGTTGAAAAATCTTTGTTGTCGTAGGTTTGATGATTTTTTTCATATCCTTCCCTCTTGACTCTATTAAAAGGAACACTGTTTTTAGGAGATATGAAGGTGAATTTTGAAATTTAGTATTGAGGATTTGCAGTAGAAATTCATTTTATGAACTTTGAAACAATTAAAACCCTCATACAGAGGGTACCGAAATGAATGCAACAAAATTCTCGAGACGAAATGAGGAGAACCCCATTTTTGATACAGCCTCCTGCATTTTGCACTCAAAAATCGACTTTCTTTATTTCAGGACTATTATGATATGCAAAATTCTAAATACTACTTCTATATTTTGAACGGCAGCCACTTGTGAATGAAAAGTTGAATTCCAAACGAATCTATAAATGAGTTCAATCATATTTTCAGATTTTTCTCGAAAATCTGGGGTTCAATGAAAAATGTTCAGGGACAAGAAAGTTTTTCAATTGAATGGTCTTTTTTACTGTTTAACAATGTTCAGTAGCTCCAAAGGCTTTGGGCCCAGTAAAAGTGTCTTCAGTGGGATACAAAGAGAAGAGAATTTTTTAGGAGGGAGGAGGGGAATTCAGAGGGCTTTAACTTCGGATGAGGAGGCCTCCAGGCAAAAATAAAAAAGTGGTCTTCTCGTCTCGAAAAACTGTGTTCAAATTTTGTTACATTCATTTCCGGACAACCTGTATGTTGGTAAAATTAAATCTCGAAGTTATGCTACAATCATATTCTGTTTTCACGGTGAGTAGACAAAATCTACAAAAAAAAAATTGTACGAAAATAAAATAAATTTCATAAAAGAATTCAAAATCACGAAAACGAGTGCCGCTTCAGATCATGGTGGATCGTGAATCTTCCTCCAGAGTTCCCATAAATTGGAGGCTTGAAAAGAAAAGGCTGTGATAGAGCTAGAAGTGCCTGGAAGGATACGAAACCCTCGCATCTATGACATCCTTTAACCTCTGCTCCTGTTTCTATGGCATTTATGAGTCATTCCGACGTCGACGCTGCAGCATCATTGACCGCCGTTCGTAATCGTAACTTTCGCTTTTTCCGTCGCAACGCTTCCCTTCTCTAGCGCTCTCTTCCCTTTTCTTCCCCCATCTTCCCAACCCCCTGCTTTTCACTCTCCAACGCACAATGGACAGGCCCGCTTCCTAGGGCCCGAAATGGTGTGGATTTTGGCCGCTTCGGCGTTCGTGCCCGACGAGATCTTTGAAGTTTGAAGGCACCCATCAACCTCTATAATTGGATTTGACTGCGCCCACTTAGGGAAACGAGTTTTCCTTGTGTGTGTACTCCGCAACGCGATTTCCCGACAGATAGTTGTGGAAATGGCGAGATTACTCCGTGTTCATGCGTACTTTCAGTTGAGTGTGTATCGCAATTTGGGGATTATCTGCGAGAGTTTGGGAACTCGATGAAATTTACCATTTGCTGAGTTTCTAATCAGGAAATGTATTTATTTCGGAGTTTTTCGGGGATTTTTCGGAAGACGTTGGAAATCTGATAGGTAATAGATAGGAGTATAAGAAATCGTAATCCGAAACGGCAATGTCTAGGCTGTACGGCTGGTGGGGTAGGACTTACCATTCGAGGTATCCAAAGTAGGTACGGGCGACGAAACATACGGCATCATTATCATCGCCTTTGGCAAATGGCTGGATGAGTGACTCCAAGGGTCTTTGCGTGATTAATCTTCATCGAGCCTCGGCTCTTAATTATTCATCCACAAAGTTTGGTGGCACTCCGGTTCGTTCTTCGTCTTTCAAATCATAATTTACACATTTTGTCTAGATATTACAATTATTTAAGGTTGACACCATTGTGACATGCTAATTTCGATTGCAAAACTATAGCGTGATATTATTTTGGAACACTGTGCCTGGTCACGTCAGCATTGATGAGCTAATGTCAAGTGAAAAATTGCAAAAAGAACCTTTGTTGTTGTATACTCCATTCACTTTTAGTTAATCACATAGGAGGTCATGGTTTCGTTTTCAGTAGTTGGTGCACCTGATGAAAAGTCTGTGCGCTTACAGAAAATATCGTTAATGACAAAACGACGTTGCCAGTTTCTTTGTTTACATCAAAGTAAAAGTATCAAAGATATTCCACATTTTGTTAGTTCGAATCGATCGGCGATTTTGGGGCAAAATATCGATAGGAAATCGCCTATTTTTCTGTTCTTCGTCGTCCAGAAGAAGTTTACCGTCGATATGAGTAATTTCGTGCAAGTGTCATTTTTTCCTTTCACGACTTTTGGCGTGAGTACGAACAGCAAATTTGAATTGGACCAAAAATCGATTTATAAGCATAAATAAAGCAAAAGAAAGTACTAATCGACCTTTTTACACTTGATAACGAAGTTTTTTTTTAGGTATCTGGCCGTTTAGAAAGATTTCAAACGAAATTTCGGTCCCCCAGAAGTTTGGTTAGTTTCGATATCGTTTTTGTTGCTCAAAATTTATTTGGAATTTGTAAATGGACAAAAAAGGCTTCCTCATACGATCTTCTAACGAAAGCGACCGGAAAATATAGTTCAGGTAGGATTTTCGAGGAATTATGAGAAAAGTACTTGCAGAATGAAATAGCACGATTTTGTCGATTTTCGTAAGTAAACGGGTTCTGGATGGCCATAATCGGTCTCTAAATGATTATTGTTGATCGTTTTCACGTTTCAGAAAAAAAAAACAAGTCGAAAAAGCTGAAAAAAAGAAGAAATATGACTATATTGCATTCAACGGTAGGTGAATTCAGATTCCGATGAATTGAAATGTGTCACTGGAGCTTTCATTCCTATCAATCCTTTGCCGAAAGTAGAAATGCCGAAAGTAGAAATAGGCTATATTGAACCAGAATACATCGGTTTTTTCCATATTCCAGGAGTTTGTGTCTTATTTTAGAACAGGTGAATGATAACTGTGGTAGTAATGTGTGAATATTTTTTAAACTAATAAATTACTATGCAGTCAGAATATTTTACTCCTTGTTCATGAAATCAAATAAATGAAATGTATATATACATAGCGTTCAGGAATTGACATTCTTGCTTATTAATTTATGACCAAAACTCAGTTACTATTCATTTAAATTATTAGTTTCTCTGTAAACAAATTCGCTAATTTAGTTATTATGTTTATTTTCTTTGTGATGAATGAATAAAACTGTTATTTATTTGAAATGAAGAAATATTAGAAATCTTATGCACCCTCACAATCATATCACATACAATATCATGATGAAAACCACATCGATAAATCTTTACAATCATAAATCCAAAAACTCCTTTATATGTAGAAAATTGTACACAATTTTCTGTTGTGTTCTCCAAAATGAAATATACATTCTGAGAAATACGCTAAGAATGTAGAAAGGGCAACATAGTGTTGACTTGGAACAAAAATATTTTGAAAAACGTCACAACTTCGATACAGAGTGGAATGTGTCAAATTTCCAAGGCCAGAGTTGTGATTTTATAATTGTGAATGAGTATACTTAACTTTATGGTCTCTTGCAGTTTCACCATATCTGCTACCAATCACGAGAACAAAATTGGACGATTCTCTCGAAATCCTCAGAAAAATCAAAATTGTCCAGTTATTTAGCTGTGGTAAAACTCTAAATTGTAATATCTATGCAAAATTTCAGTTGAATATCTTGTTAACTGTATCTCGAAAACGAAACGAATGCGGTCCCATATTTAGAGGACTTTCTTTCCTTGAAAACAACCAATGAATATTCTCTTTTTGTTAGTACCTCTAATTCAGGAACACCCTGTTTGCATATTGAGAGACGAAAGAAAAACATACTGTGTTCGAAATATTTTTTCATAATCAAAATTAATAAGACGGTAATAATTAAAAATATGCTGAAACAACCATTGAGTTATAGTTTTTTTCGATATTTCTTCCAACGGAACTCCACACGAATCCCACTGAACTCGCAGGTAGGTATACAAATCAGCTTTGCTTGAGGCCGTCGACTGCGACATAAAAACGAATAATTATATGCATCGCTGTTTCGACAACCACCCCTTCATCCTTGGCTGGGAATGTGAATATTGTTCTTGTTGTTTAGTCTACGGTTCACTCCTTGGTTCCTAGTAACACACAACTAGGAAGGGGTAAAGTAAACAACAATCCAACAAATTTTTTCTTCGAAACCGAGACTGAATAGTGTCGAGAAACAATGCCTCAAATCTAAAAATGGGTCGCCTAAAAGCACTGACGTGATGTCGGGAGTTTCCATCTTCCAAGTTGATCCATCATTAAGGTATATTCACATCAAAGAATCCAACAGAATAAATTTGGCAGCTGACAAAAAAAATGACAGCAGCTATGATTCCTTATATTTCATTATAAGAATTTTGAGAATTTTTCGGTCAATAATGCGATAGCATAAAACTTGATGAGAGATCTGAACAAAATTTTGTATGAGACATGATTATGTCAATCTTCATATAAATGCAATTTCATCTATATATTTTGAAGATTTGAAATTATTAGAAGAACAAAATTTCGCCCATTCACCATAATATTCAAAGCAGGTACAAAAATACTTGTGGATATCCGCGGGTATAAATATTCGTAAGTTATATCATCCAATTTTTCCGAAAAAAATGGAAAAAACACGTTGCTGGTGGCAACAAAAATTCGAGTCGAAGACGAGGATTTCTGCACCTGCACGAATGCTTTTTGTTAAAAAAATATTAATTTGCAATATTTGCATTGTGTTTTTTCGAATTCTTTCACATGTAAAATTTGATGCCCGAATGGCATTTGACAAGACTATTTCATGAGTAACAGATTATTCTGGATGCATTATGTATGTATTATTAATTTTCGTTGACAACAACTGTCAAGTTTTGCCGCGGGTAAACCCGAAAAAACTGCTGACAGCTGCTGCCATGCAGTTTTTTCATCTGGAAACCATTTGTTATTCAAAATTGCGCGTTTCTGATTGATGAAAATCAAGACGAGGGAAATAGTTGAATTGAATTTGGCACATCCGATAGATTCACGAAAAAAATCTACATATTCCTTGAAAATATTCCGGAAGCATTTTGTGTTCTGAGGATGTATTTATTAGAATATTCTGTGAACGATTGAAGTTAATATAATAATAAAATTTTTTTATCTTTCAATTCTTCTTTTCAAAACCCATTTATGAAAGATGACAGGAACATTTGGAGTATTTCAATTTCTTTATAGCTTTCTCATCAATGGAGGATGCTTTCAAAATGAAACATTAAACCTTTTGTACGTAAAATTACGAAAATATACTCTGAAACCGTGAGTCGTTGACTCACTAACCAAATGACCCAACAATAGCTGCTGTGATCACATCTGAATCACCGATTTGTTTACATGTGATCTCAGGAACGTGGTCTGACTAACTCATCAGTGAAGTTTTAAAAATACCCGGATAAAAAATTCTTCGAATACAGTCGAAATGGACCAATTATTTTGGTCGATCTACAAAGGGAGTCTTCATACTGCTTCCTACACGAATCCTATAGTGAAATCTCATTATCCATGTTACATTGTGAAGTGGACAACTCAATTCGGCGTTGTTGACCCCGCCACTGGCGAATAGAACCTTTCTGGCTGTCGTAAACACGTTACAGATTACTATTTTTAAGTCTGCGATTGGTGATATTAAGCTCTGGTAAAACTCTAAAAAACGGAATAATCTTCTGAATTGAAATTATAAATCGCGTCTGAATTTGCATCATTTCCATCTGTTTATTAGTGCAGAAGAAAACCAGTGTGACATTGAACAATTTTTGAGTGAATTGCCGCCTAATGGACAATTCCAGTCATTTCAGAAGAAATATATTTTGAATTATTGGATTCTCACGTAATTCGTGAGTTTTTTTGAATTTTTCCTCATCAATTTATACCCCCAAAGAAATATTGAAAACTCAAAAATAATTTATCGAATTCAAACGATCAGAAGAAGCGGGAAATCGTGTGACGTCGGTGGCAAGAGAGATTTTTGATTGGTTGTACTCATCATGACGTGCTGCTCATATAAATATGACAGCATTGTCAAATCACAAAAAAAAATTAGCCTGAGAAAGCATAATATAATGTTGATTCTGAATGTTTTTCTTTTATTCTCAAAACATTCTCATTTGTACTCCATAAAGCTTTATAATATCATTCAATTCACGACCTCCTAATTGAAGATAAAGAGGGTTCAAGTAAGCAGATAGGTGAGAAATTCAATTAAAAATAATTATCCCTAGTCTAGACAGGTAAGAATTGGTATATATAGGCCGGTCTTCTAATTTAGGAAGCATTAAAAAATATTTTCAGCAAGAAAAAACAATTTTGACGATCATATCATTGATAGAATGTTAAATAAAAAATTGCACAGGTGCTTATTGAGGTGTCATTTTCCTATGAATCAACCAAGAATCGAAGATGAAAGATATTTCCCTCTAAGCTACATTGGAACTTTGTCGAGTAGGGTTGCGAGGTTTTTGGAGAAAGACAGTAGGTACTATAAAGATAGCCCTCAGACCAACAAACAATTTAAGAAATTTATTCTTCAATAATAAAGACCCTGTTCCCCCATTAGAGGAAAGTGGTGTTTATAAACTCATTTGAGATACGTGGGGTGCAATGTATATTGGAAGGACTAATAGGACGTTCAATCAAAGAATCAAGGAACATTTGAGAATTTTGAGGTTGGGTCCTCATTATGACAATTCCCACTTCGGCAATCACCTATTTAAGGAGGGTCATCATTTTGTACCAGAAACAGGTTTCAAAATATTACACACAGGCACTAATTGCGTGTTGGTAGATTATTTGGAAAAATTTGAAATTATAAAACATAGGAAATTCTATCCATCTTTGGTTTTGAATTCTCAAGTGGATTTTGTTGAGATGTATGTGATGAACGCTGTTTTGTAAAAATGTGTATGCGTATATATTTTCTTCTTCATTGGTCTTAGCAAGTGGAGACTATTGTTTTTGTGGTTCATGAAAGATTTGATTTGTGCTCTATGCTCTTAACCTATATCTGTTATTTTTTGATTGCATGGTTTTGTTGAAATTTTTGCTGGAATTTGATGCAATTGTACTCGAATTTGAATGTTATGTATCTCATTTTAGATTTGACGACCTTGTTGAGAATAGCATAGCAGTAGGTTGCATTGTTTTTGTCCTTTTGATTTTTAGAACTGTTTGTATTTTTCTTGTAGTGTGCAAGATTCGGTCTGAGGATGCATTGGTTTTACTAGTGCGAAACCGGTCACCACGTTTCAATAAATGCTGTTAGGAATTTGAATTTCACTAATCCCAAATTTGACGTTCCTATTTGGACTTTATTATTTAGTTAGATAAATATTTTCATTTTGAGAAGTGCAAATTAGTGGTAAGAATAATTATGGATTTGGCAACTGTGTACCTAGGAGTATAGAATATAGAATACTCCCAAACTTAACTATAAGAAACGCCATTCTTTAGTACGCAGAAAATACGTCGAAATTTCGAATAATGACAAATAAGAAGGTTATGTTTTTATTTACAATTTGTAGGCGTGGTTGTCACATCAGTATTTGTATTTTCAGAGAATGAGTATTATATCAACTTTAATTAAAATAAAGCTGTTATATGACGATGTTTCAAAAACATTATAGTGATCACATCAACTATAATACGATTACTGAATATATTCATGAATGAATCAGAGATTTTACAAAGACTTGACAACAGCGGCGAATATCTCAGTTACTCTGGGCTTTGTCCCCTTCAACCAATCATAATACAAATTGAGCCACTGACGTCACAGCAGAGGGACGCTTGAATTCACACGTGTTGAAATCACATTTTCAATACCGAATAATTAGGGCCGGTATAATAAAGGCCAACCGAGGATTCAACCCTTGCGCCAACAACCAAATTCCTCACTATCTGGTAGTTGGCGCACGGTTGAATCCTGGATTCGCCTTTTATAATACCGGCCCTGAATCAGTTCTTCTTAATTCAGAGTGAATAAATGGTTACAAATGTGTTATAAACTGCCCTTCCTTATGTCATGGGAAGAAAAGTGCATATTTTGTACTGAAAATCCCCATTTCTGTCAACTAGGCATAGAAGGAAGGTTGATCCCTTTACCCCTATCCTGAAATGAATGAACAGGAAAGTGGAGGCTCCTTATATTCACAGTGCGTATCTGCAATACAGAAACTGATCCTGTCCGATGCGGCGAGAATGAACCCACCGGCCACGCCGGCGTTGGGGCCATAAATCCAGCGATAGATCCAGTAACATCACAAATTCGGAGCAGTCAACGTCGTAAAATTGAATTCCGCCGTGAATGACTTCATCAATAAAGGGAAAGAAGCAGTGAATAAATCAGTTTCACTCGTTGAATGAACTCCTTGCAGGAAATGTAAACTTTTTTGTTGATCGGGAGCAAAGTTGATATTTCAGCATGGGTATCAACACTTAGGAGGGACCGTTTCGAACCTAATTCCCGACTCTGCCGTAATGGAGTTCATAGAAAAAGAGCGAGAGTCTATGTGGTTTCCGGCTGACTTATGAAGTGACGGCTTATTGTTGTGATATTTACGAAACTGCCGAAGCCGAACATACTCGCCGCGCAGAGTTTCATTGTATTCGGGAGGACGGTTTTACGACTGCCATAAATTCCCCTGAATTCGGCGGATATGATCCCACTCGCCCTGATCGTATCAGGAGGAGAGTCTTTATTGCCAGATTTCGTCCTTTTGCAGATATGGCTTTATGTACGTGGCCGCAGAATACGCCCAAAGGTCTCCGCTTGTCCCTCGTTTGATCTTCTGCTCGGAACCTCATGTTCAAAAAAGGCATTTCTTATGGCAGATCATTTTTATTCAGTAATGAAATGGAATTCATCTCAGTTAAAAGTTATTGAATGGTTTCATTGAGCATTTCTGTTGATATATACTGCTCCACAAGAGTTAGGGACATCGTATTCAATCGTTCTTAAAAGTATGTAATCTTCGAGAAAATGGCTGTAAAATCATTTAAAACTCAATAACAACTTGAATCGATCCAATAAAAATCAGTATGAGACATTTCGTCAATCTGGACATATGCTTCATGGATGTTCTTATTTTGAAATGAAGTCAGTTTATCAACGGCTTCGATTTGAAACGAGTTTTCTGAAAATGCCAAGACGTAAATTAACAAACGCTGAGGATAATAGGGCTGTCGGAATGCTACAAAGTGGCCTAACTCAGGTTGTTGTAGCGGAAAGGCTCCAAGTCAGCCAAAGTGTGATATCTCGACTTTGGAATAGGTTCAGGCAGACAGGTTCCGTGTTGGAAAAACGAAGGCTTGGTGGGCGACGAAAAAAAAACCTGCTCAGGATCGTTTCATCACCGTTTCGGTGAAAAGAAACCCTACATCTACGTGTAGAATGCTACGGAATACTCTTCAAAATGCAGATGGGGTCCAAGTTTCCATCGAAACCATCAGACGACGTTTGAGAGAGGTGAATCTAGGTTCCAGACGTCCATTAAGAGGAGTTCCATTAACACGTGACCATAAGCGTCAAAGACTAAAATGGGCAAGGCAACATATAAATTGGAGCGATCAATGGCGTAGTGTCCTCTTCACTGGATGAATCCAGATATGGACGATTTTCAGATTCTCGAAGAATAAGGGTATGGACAATCCCACGCATACCCCGTTATCGTCGCTATGTCCAAGAAGTCCATCCATTTCGAGGGGGTAGTGTTATGGTATTGGCCGGGATATGTTTCAAAGGGCGCACAGATCTACACATTTGTCCTGGGAATATGACCGCCTCACACTATCGGGAGCATGTCATTGACAATGTTGTACCAAATTTTCAGGCTGCTATTGGTGAAACTTTTCAATTTCTAGACGATAACGCTAGACCGCACCGTGCAGCCATAGTTGAGAATGCGCGCGAAGAACTTGGTATTCCACATTTACCAATACCTCCGCACTCACCAGATTTGAATTGCATAGAACATACATGGGATATGCTCCAAAGAAGATTAGAGCAATCTACCCCAGAATCCTTAAACTTTAAATGATCTGAGAGAGCTTCTGCCCCGTTTATGGAACCAAATTCCTCAAGAAATGTTCAAAAATCGTGTGTAGTATGCAAGGAAGATGCCAAGATGTTATTGATGCCCGTGGAGGCCATACATTGTATTGAAAATCTGGAAATGCTTGAATTCTCTGGGAATAAAATTTCGTTATTTTACTCGATTTTTCTTAACCACCTTGTACATGCTGCAGACGTACAGGCTCAAATTAATTTGCAACTTGAACTCATATTGATATGAATTTTCATCACAAAAATCATATTTTAACCATATTTTTTCGCAATTTAGGTCAATATCCCTAACTCATGTGGAGCAGTTTATAAGATGCTCAACTAACTAAGCTATTTTCGGGAAGATTCCTACAGAGACACAGAGTACTTCTTTTTCAGTTTCTTCCTTCTGCAAAAACTCTCTCTTATAGTGAGCATCTTATAGGTGCATTTTTCTATATTGTAATCGTAAGGACTCAGAGTCGGTTCAAGCTCGCTTAAAATTCTCCCGCAAATGATTCATTGACTTTTAAAGTAAAATCAAATTTCTCAATGTTTGTAACATCTCTATATGTATCCATAACAGAAATCACAAAAGAAAGCACCACGCCATATCGAGAAAGGTCTCATCATTCTGATCAGACTGTGCAAATACGTGGTGTGAAAAAACGAGTCGATTTAATTTAATTCAAGAGATAATTCAACACCTCGTTATATTTGCTGAGCGTGGGTAGTGCGTACAAGATTCTCGACAGAATTACATTGCATTAAGTCATATAATGAGACTTTTGTCCAATTCGTTCCGATGTTTTGATACTCGGAGCTCGTTGACTCCGATTGTTTGAAGAACGGCCTTCTTTCTTTTGGTCGTTCGTTCGATTGCAAAATAATTTTCCAACAATAATAATTCTGTTTTTACGAGAAAGACTACATGTGAATAATTTTCTATCTATGGAATATTTACATGGGCCGCGAAGTGAAAGTCCCCATATTCGAATTATCGCGTTGATGTTCGATATGTCCGACGTCTGACGTATTTTAAGATGCATATTTTTCAAATTTAATCACTATTCGGAGGTAAGTATTCGGTCGATTATGGAAGATTAACGTATATTCTCACTCTTCATTTACAATTCCAGCCCAATAAATAATTTTGGAAGCAAGACCGAATTGTTTACATTTCTGGTTAGGTATAGAATAAATATTATATTTATAGTTCTTCATCATTCATCGGGTGTGGATAAAATAGCGTATGCAACTCTTAAGCTGAATACAGACTATTCTGACGTGACGTGGTTACATGTGGGCCCACGTCAAAATTGTGCGTGATATTCAAATGCATAAAAATGCAACACATCGTTCTGTGCGTTCACGTTCATATTAGGCCAATGTGAGCAGTGCACGGTCCTGACGTGACGTGAAATCACGTCACGTCAGAATAATCTGTATTCACCTTTATGGTCACTAACAAACTCGCATAAACCATACGAAATTCGCCTCCGGCTCATTTCGTATCCCGGTTTTTGCTCGTATATTAATGACTATCGTTACATGATCGTTGCATAATATACTATTATCGATCTTACATCTGATAACAGAAGAATGAGTTTTTTGGGAGACCGCGAAAGACAAGAGAAGACTCAAGCTGAAGACATGGTCATGCTGACGAAAAGAACTCCCTTATTCCTTATGCCGCAATATTGAACTTGGCAGAGCTTTTTAGATTTGGAGTTTGGAGAGATACTTTTGAAAAGGGCTTTGCTATTAGCTTCACTGAATACTAGCAGAGTCGTGAAAAATGAAGGTGCATTTGGATGAGGGAATGTTTAATTGAACTATTTGTTTCCATGAATTGAACTGCATATCAAACTTTCGTGGTGAAAAATCGAGTAAGATCTCATCAAAATTGTTGAGTTATAAGTTCCTTTAGGGTTGATTTCAATCAAACACAGATTTCTGAATAATCGATTAATTCAATTCAATAATAAGGAGGTCGATCTATACTCGATGAAACGAACTGAATAACTAACTTCTCGAAAAGAAACATTTCTATTTCCTAATTCATAATAGGAAATATGCCTGTACGAATGTATCAGGGATAAGAATTAAATATGTCAACACATGCACTTCAGCCACTCAACCAAATAACGAATAAATATTGAACCTAATTTATGACCTTTCGTTCAGTGGGAAATAGTGGAGATTTGGTTTTGCTTCGTATATTTCAACAAAAACCATCTGTAAGACACAGAATAACTGATTCAAACAGTTCTTGGTGAATGGAGATACATCTGTTAGGAAGAAAAATTATCGAGCAGATCCTAGAGAGTCTGCATTGAGGCAGGAGTTGGGAAGAGAGCTCATTGAAAATGTCAAGAACTTTGGCTGATGCTAATATGATTCGACGAATGGGCAGCCAGGAAAAGCTTCCGACGCCTAATGCTTCAGAAACTGTTTTCTAACAAGGTACTGGTTCACATTCGAACCCATCGAATGTGAACTACCCACATCGCCTCGAACAAACCCCGAAATCGAATTTTGCAACGATGCGAAATTGATCGCACTCAAACTCGCCCAAGCGTGCAAATATCTCGATTTAGAAATTTCCGAACTATGGCCAACTCCACTGGAGAAGGGCGCGCTCTCCTCTTTCGGCATGAACTCCAATTTACTGCCTCCAATTAGCCCCCTCGAGAAACTTGACGATCAATATATCGAGGCCTATCTAGAGGTCGGAACAATCCACAGAGAAGCCGAGGAGGAATTCTCGGAACGACCCTGTGGAAACGCCGGGGCATAAAAACTGAACCTTTCTAAGGAGCCCGGTAACGAGGACCCCGGTAAAGGGTGTAATGTTGCGGAAAATCGGGTGAAATTCTCCGAGGATTGGGGAGCAAGCTGCGCTGAGGCTGAAAGTGAAGAATATGCAGTCATATGTATCGTCGGGAATTTTCTGAGTGACTTGGAGATAAATAAACAACGTAGGAAAGATGTTGGGAAGGCGAAAACGTCAATAATACTTGTCGAGATGTCAGCTTGTTCACCGAAAGGGACGTTGTGAGACAAAGACTTCGATGTATACTTATAGGCTTTTCTTTCAGGGTACTTTTTGTTTATATCAACCGAGATGGATCAATGACGATCCTTCAGATGCATTGCTCTTCCTTGACCTTATTTTTTCCTAACTGTTCGAATCCATCTTTTCTTAAATCAATTTTCAAAATTCCAACCATAGTGATGTTACAACACTCATTTTCATGATCTGGGAGTGTCAACCGTTCCTTGTAGTATGCTATCTAATTCTTCTCTACTCAAATTGGATGGTATTGAATGAGGGGAATGAGATAGAGAATCGAGTCTCAGTACACTGAACATTGTGGACGCATCTAATGTTAAGAAAAAGAGGAAGGTGAATTATACATACAATACCTTATGCCTGGAATTTATTGAAGACAAGCAGGAATATACCCACACAAATTGAAGGAGCATTAGTGAAATCCACATATAAAAAGGATATAGAAAAAATATTGACAATTATGGACCTATCTATTGTGTCTAACACAAAATATTTGATCATTAGACCACATAACTTGTAATATACTGGTGAAACAACAATATGGCTTTAGGAAGGGTAAATCCACTGTGAATATCAGGCATTCAATTCAATCATTAAGTCCCTAAATCAGCTCTGTGTTTGGATCTGAAGAAAGCCTTTGATGGAGTCAATCATGAGGAATTGCTAGCAAAGATGGAGAAGTATCGAAATATGGAATAAGAGGAGTAGCATTGAAGCTCATCTGATCACATTCAGATGAAAGAACACAGCGGACAATAATTGGAGGAAAAGAAGGAAATATAATAACGTCTGATTTCAAATATGTAACGAATGGAGTGCTACAGGGTTCCATCTTGGGGCCCTTACTCTATATATTATATGCTAATTATCTAGTTCACAATACCGAAAAAGATGTCATAATGTTTGCATATTATGATACTTCAATAATATGTCAAGCAGAAGACAAAAATGGGTGTAAGACTCATGTCTTAAGAATGATTTGAAAAATTTGAATGTGCTTCATAACAACTTAATGATGAACCTGAAAAAAAATCTACTGAAAACCTGTCCGGGCATATTGACAGGATCTCACCGAACATAGCACGATAGTGCTAAGCATCGAGAACTATCAGGATGGTAGTGCTGCTCTGGCTGCTTACCATTCTTACGCCCAGTCCAGAGTACAGTATAGAATCATTTTCTGGGCAAGATCCAGAAGGTGAAAGGATTTTTCTTCGACATAAGAGATGTCTGAGAAATAACTAACTATATTTTTGGAATGAAGCAAAATTAAACTGAACCGTTTTTAAGAATTATAGTATATTGACATAGTAAAGCCTATACTTGTACGAATCGACCGTCCCAGCTCCGCCCGGGTAGAAATTTGTTTCATTAACATTTTGCGATTAACTTAGAGTATATCTACAACATTTATCCTGTTTATAAAATCGTCGCGTGTCTGAAAGTTGATCCACGCGGCTACCCTCTCATAGATAAGCATGTCCCCCTCTCACACTTCGGTGCCCTCTCCTACCCGCCTACCTAGCACTGAGAGGCATTTAGGTCCGGTCGTGCGGTTTCATCTTCATCACTTCAACCTGCCATATCTTTTGATGTACTCGTTGCTATTATATGATGTAAAGGGCAATTTCGTTCTAAAATAAATACTGGGGATAAATAACGTGCTTATTTGGATGAGGATCAATACCCTAACACTATTCAAAAAACGCACTCCCAAATAGTGCATAATTTTGGAAAACATCTGATTACCATAAACAGGTAATAGCAAGTCAATCTTGACATATAGATATATGCTATCGCGGAGTTTTTTGTAGAACTATTTAAGAGGTACATTTCCGTCATACATGCATTGTATCCACGTCTTACGGTTTTTGCAGCGCACGTGAAAACCTCTGATTATGGCTGACTTTTTTGGATTTATTGAAGTTATAGTAGGTATTTTTTCGGGAGAAAAGTATAGCCTATGTCACTCAGGGATAATGTAGCTTTCTAAGGGTGAAAGAATTTCTGAAATCGGTCCAGTAGTTTTTGAGCCAAGTCGTATCAAACACACAAAAATACATATCTTTCCTCTTTATAATATTAAAACCTATAGATAAACATCCTATCATTTATCAAAAAAATCGCATTTTTCTTTGAATGTCCAAACAACACCTCTCATTGGAAAACCCTCTATTTGTTTGAGGTTTTTTTGATTCTTTTTACCAGAGCATTATCTTCTATAGCCCTCGTTCAATTAAAAAAAGGCATCATTATCATACGAACTTTTGATCCGAAAAAACTTGACAGAAATAGACCACAATCCCGGAGATATTATAACAGAAATATTGGGAATTTTCTGTCAATAATTGTAAATAAAAAGAATGGATTATACGTTTAAGTAATGAAAGAATCGAAATGAGTGTTCCGCATAGTTTTCAATCCAACAAATGCAGTATAATTTTACACGATCGAGAGTTCCATTGTCGAATAGAATGAATTCTTCAATAAAACAAAAACAAAAACGATCATACGATTTTTATATCGGGGGAGCGGAACCCTTCGCAAAATTAATTGCCGTTTAGAGAATTTTCTATCCTTGTGAAAACCGTCCTAGTCATATCCCACAATAGCTGTCACATTCCCCGATTTGTTCGTTTTTATGTGCCTATGTGCCCATTGTAGGCTTTTCCCTTTTCACGCGTTGACATCAAGTGACAGCCACACCAGCGGAGAACTGACGTTAATATTCGGGTTCGGATCCCATTTCGGATGAAATTTTGACGCACCCCATAATGCGATAAAGGGGAGAGAACGTTCGATATCGACAGATTCGTCAACTAGAGTTGGAACGCTAGTAATAATATTTTTTCGAACGGTTGCGAATGTGGATATTCCAGACAGAAGCGTGTCCAAAATGTTGGAATTCGGAAGAATAATTCTTACGAATTGAAATTTCATCCCGAATTTGATTGAAAAGGATTGAAATTTCGTTAATGACAAAACGACGTTGCCAGTTTCTTTCTTTACATCAAAGTAGAAGTATCAAAGATATTCCACATTTTGTTAGTTCGAATCGATCGGCAATTTTGGGGCGAAATATCGATAGGAAATCGCCTATTTTTCCGTTCTCCGTCGTCCAGAAGAAGTTTCCCGTCGATATGAGAAATTTCGTGCAAGTGTCATTTTTTCCTTTCACGACTTTTGGCGTGAGTAGGAACGGAAAATTTGAATTGGACTAAAAATCGATTTATAAGCATAAATAAAGCGAAAGTAAGTACTAATCGACCTTTTTACACTTGATAACGAAGTTTTTTTTAGGTATCAGGCCGTTTAGAAAGATTTCAAACGGAATTCCGGTCCCCCAGAAGTTTGGTTAGTTTCCGTCTCGTTTTAGGTGCTCAAAATTTATTTGGAATGTGTGAATGGACAAAAAAGGCTTCCTTATACGATCTTCTAACGAAAGCGACCGGAAAATATGGTTCAGGTAGGATTTTCGAGGAATTATGAGGAAAGAACTTGCAAAATGAAATTGCACGATTTTCGTGAGTAAACGGGTTCTAGATGGCCATTATCGATCTCTAAATAATTATTGTTGATCGTTTTCACGTTCCAAAAAAAAAACACGTCGAAAAAACTAAAAAAAAGAAGAAATATGACTCTATTGCATTCAATGGTAGGTGAATTCAGATTCCGATGAATTGAAATGTGTCACTGGAGCTTTCATTCCTATCAATCCTTTGCCGAAAGTAGAAATAGGCTATATTGAACCAGAATACATCGGTTTTTCCATATTCCAGGAGTTTGTGTCTTATTTTAGAACAGGTGAATGATAAATGTGAAGCATATGTTTGACCTATTCCATTTTATTTGTACAAACCTACTGTGGTAGTTATGTATGAATATTTTTTAAACTGATAAATTACTATACAGTCAGAATATTTTACTCCGTGTTCATAAGATCAAATAAATGAAACGTATATCTATAAAGCTTTCAGGAATTGACATTCTTTCTTATTTATTTATTACCAAAACTCAGGTACCTACTATTGCATTGAAATTATTATTTTCTCTGTAAACATGTTCGTTAATTTAGTTATTATGTTTATATTCTTTGTGATGAATGAATAAAAATGTTATTTATTTGAAATAAAGAAATATAAGGAATAGAAATGTTATGCACCCTCACAATCATATCACATACAATATCATGGTGAAAACAAAGCATATCGATAAATCTTTACAATCATAAATCCAAAAACTCCTTTATATGTAGAATATTGGTCACAGTTTTCTGTTGTGTTCTCCAAAATGAAATATACATTCTGAGAAATACGCTAAGAATGTAGACAACATAGTGTTGACTTGGAACATAAAATATTTTGAAAAACGTCATAACTTCGATACAGAGTGGAATGTGTCAAATTTCCAAGGCCAGAGTTGTGATTTTATAATTGTGAATGGAGTATACATTTCTCGAAATTTTTGAATTTCCAGTTGACGCAAGCGTACTTACAACTCAATCCTCACCAAAGATTTGGCTTCTCTTTGTGAGTGTAAAAAGCAGGAGTATAATCCATGTTGATGATATAAGATATATGGTTATTCCTTTGTAAGAAGATTCATGGTTAAATTATAGAGCAAACTGAAGATGTTTGACAGCAACACAAAACACGAATCGTGACTGAGCTGTCAAAATCAGTGTTGCCCAAAAAAATAGTTAAAAATCACCCGTTACATCAACAATGAACGACAGATATCCCACAATATCATGAACACCGATCTGTGGGGTTATGAACTTTCCCAGATCACAAATACATCCATTTCCCTCCCGGTCCCCAAAAACACCAAACGGAATTTCACGCTCCAGATGCGCCCCTCGGGGCGTGAAACCCCAGTCGTTGGTCCCGCGAAAAAACCCAATTACGCGAAAACGTAGGAGGTGAAAATCAATTATGGAAAGTTCCCGATCCCGCGGAACAAAAATGGCCGGACTGATTTCGGTTTTATTCTGTCTGAAGAGGTGCGCGACGGACTCGGTAAAATTGATCCGAAATTGAATTTTAATGCGTCTGCGAAACTATCATCTATATGGAAATTGTAGCTCGTCCGTCGACGTCGACGGAATCTTCGAAATTGTTTATTCATCACGGGACGAGAAGCGACAGGCGATACCGGAAAAAAAACGAAGTGCAATATCTTGTACGAAGTTAAAGACAACCGAAATTGCAATTATAGTCCGGACAGAAAAAAACACATTTGAATTTACAACAATTCGCATCGAGCCGAATGGGCATTTCCAGTCATTTTCAGAAAAAATATATTTTGACATATTGGATTCTCACGTAATTCGTGATTTTTTTTCAAATTTTTTCTTCATCAATTTATACCTACCCTTAAAAAAATATTGAAAACTCAAAGATAAACTACCGAATTCAAACGATCAGAAGAAGCGGGAAGCCGGGAAATCGTGTGACGTCAATGAGTAGAGAGATTTCTGATAGGTTGTACTCGTCATGACGTGCTGCCGATATAAAAATGACAGCACTGCCAAATCGCAAACAAAGAATTAGCCTGAAAAAGCCTTTGCTTTCACTTTCCTAATAATATCATAATATAATGTTGATTTTGGATTTTTTTCATCATCATGACATTTTAATTTTTACTCCATAAAGCTTCATAATATCATTCAATTTACGACCTCCTTTTTGAAGATAAAGAGGGTCCAAGTAAGCAGATAGGTGAAAAATTCAATTAAAAATAATTATCCCTAGTCTAAACAGGCAAGAATTGGTATATATAGGCCGGTCTTCTTATTAAGGAAGAATTAATAATTATTTTCATTTTGAGAAGTGAAATTAGTGGTAAGAATAATTATTGATTTGGCAACTGTGTATAATCGTCAGTCGTTGACGTAACCTAGGAGTATAGAATTAGAGTATAGAATAGACTCGACTGTAAGAAACGCCATTCTATAGTACGCAGAGAAGACGTCGAAATGATGTCGAATAATGACAGATAAGAAGGTTATGTTTTTATTTATAATTTGTAGGCGTGGTTGCCACATCATTATTTGTATTTTCAGAGAATGAGTATTATATCAACTTCAATGAAAATTGAAAATTGACTTGTTATACAGGGTCTTTCACGAGGAACCTCACCCATATTTATACGGGAAACTACTGAACGTATTTTCATGAAATTCAGCACTTATAAGTATTTCACGATGCTGATGAAATCTAAAATATTTTCAAGGCATGAGCACCTCTGGTTTTTCCGGAAATGACGTCAACTTCCGTTTTTCAAATTAGAACACCATTTTTTTATTGCAGAAATAGATTCCTCAGAAAATTTCAAGTTATTTTGATGTAACATTTTTCAGTTTTGGTTGGAAAATTCTCTCTGAGCGGGAAAATTCGAAAAAAAAATCGAAAATAGAGCCCCGGTGAAACAAGAATAACTTCGAGGTTTTTGGATGGCAAATTTTCATTTGTGGGATTTTTCAAGATGTAAGATTGATGTATCCACTTTAAAAATCGAAATCGCGATTCATGATACAGGGGGTGAAAAAATCGCTTTCAAAGTTAGGGATGACAAAATCGTGAAAAATCAATTTTATCAAATTAGAACCCCATTTTTTATGGCAGATATTGAATCTACGTTAACAAATAATGTGAGTGTATGCATCACACCCTTGCCCTAAAGTGTATATTAACTCAGAAAATATCCATTTTAGGGCAAGGGTGTGATGCATACACTCACATTATTTTTTAACGTAGATTCAATATCTGCCATAAAAAATGGGGTTCTAATTTGAAAAAATTGATTTTTCACGATTTTGTCATCCCTAACCGAGTCCCTAACTTTGAAAGCGATTTTTTCACCCCCTGTATCATGAATCGCGATTTCGATTTTTAAAGTGGATACATCAATCTTACATCTTGAAAAATTCCAAAAATGAAAATTTTCCATCCAAAAACCTCGAAGTTATTCTTGTTTCAGCGGAGCTCTATTTTCGATTTTTTTTCGAATTTTCCTGCTCAGAGAGAATTTTCCAACCAAAACTGAAAAATGTTACATCAAAATAACTTGAAATTTTCTAAGGAATCTATTTCTGCAATAAAAAATGGTGTTTTAATTTAAAAAACGGAAGTTGACGTCATTTCCGGAAAAACCGGAGGTGCTCATGCCTTGAAAATATTTTAGATTTCATCAGCATCGTGAAATACTTATAAGTGCTGAATTTCATGAAAATACGTTCAGTAGTATCCCGTATAAATATGGGTGAGGTTCCTCGTGAAAGACCCTGTATGACGGTGTTTCAAAAACATTATAGTGATCACATCAAATATAATACGATTACTGAATACATTTATGAATGAATTCAGAGATTTTACAAAGACTTGACAACAGCAGCGTGTCTCTCAGTTACTCTGGGCTTTGTCTCCTCCATCCTAAACTTCAACCAATCATATAACAAATTGAGCCAGAGGGACGTGCTATCTCTCTTCGTTTAGTACGGCTATCATCAGCTCGCCACCCTATGAAAGCTCGCCTCATATTCTCCCCCACGCCTGAACCCGTTAGTTCTCGCATTCATAAAGAGAATTCGTTCTGTGAGATAAGGACTTACTCAGTACAACACCTACACGAAGCCAGAAAACCCGCAGGTACATCTCCTCAAGTCAGACTAACCGTGAATACCATTCCTTCAGTGTTTGCTTTGTGTTATTTTTTTCTATGCCGTATATACATTTTTTCTTAAATTCTCGTGGTGATAAGAATAATTGGTACAGCAAGCCATTCTTCTCTACAAGAGAGCTCTTGTATAATTGACAGGTACCCTATTTTCAGTGAAATATACTGCTCCACAAAAGTTGAGGAACTTGCCGATTCATTTCAAAGAAATCAAATGTTAACTCTCTTATAACTGAATGCCTTTTGTTTATCGTTTGATAACTAACTTCTTCAGTTTCAGAATTAAGGATCAGTTATTGTTTCACATCCTTACAATCAACGTTGATTCTCAATTTGAAAATTTGTGTGCAATAATGCCTATTCGTCAACCAAGCGGGAAAAACCGAAAGGGCTATTGATCAGATCGAGGCGGGACGAAATCAGAGATATTTCACGAATTTCTTTCAATTCAGTGAAAGCGTAGTTCCCCAGCTCGTCTATCGAAATCGAGAAACTGGAAACGTGACCGAAAGACCTAGAAGTGAACGCCCAAGATCTACCACTCTTGCTCAAGATCGACTGTGTCTATCCGAAGTCGACATATTTCGGGTGCTTCTTTCGTCGCGAAAACGTAAAAATTTCAAAAAGAAATCTGACCATTTCCAGTCTATCCCATTTCCAATGGAATTTTCACTCCATAGCGTGTTGTCCTCAAAAAGCTGATATGCTTTAATGACGTCTAGCCGTCTCAGACATTACCATCAAGCCATTAAGAGCAACACTTTTATGCATATTCATATCGATTATTCCATATGAAACGTTGTTGTTCATTTTATGACATAATTAGTGTGTCATTGAAAGCATGGGATTCAATTAAGCTGTAGAATTTATATACGCAAGACTTCAGAAAATGTTTGGCACTGGTTATTCTTGAGGAACCATCGGAAATTTTGTGAGAAAATAAAAAAATCATGTACTTATAAATAAATTCATGCAGTTTTGATTTCAGATATCGTTATTAGTTTTTTATTTTATTGTTCCATCTGGCAACACCGAATGTTAAGTAAGAAAAGTCACCCCGTGAAATAAACCAAGGACGCTACAAATTCTCTTCTTTCACGACAAATTTTTGACAACTATTCGACAATCAATGCAGAAGGTTTCATTGATTTTTTTACAAGTGGCACTGCTAACATTATAGGGGTTACTAAGAGTTGTGTTCAGAAATCGCATTTATCAAAGAACTCAAAAAAATTTTTGAAAAAATTCCGAGAAAAATTCTTGAAAAAAAATTTGATCAAAAAATTTACTGAATTTTTCAGTGAATCCTCAATAGTACATTGAGGTATAATTTTTTCAATGGATTAACACACAAGGATATCAGCTAAAAAACGACACCCACATCATTTCTGTAAGTTACATAATTCGAGAGTTATTGCTGTTTGAACATGACCCTTGTGAAAATTCATAAAATAAAATAAAACTCAGTACTGGGCTTTTGATCATTTTTATTTTAATTATCAAACTAACAAATTCATCATAAAAATTGCTCAAAATGGCAGCCTCTGCTTTGTAGACAGGCCCGAGACTATCTATTGTAGCAACAAAAAAAAACAGTTTAGGGCGCTCGCGTGACGGTCATATTCGAACAACAATAACTCTCAAATTATGTAACTTACAGAAATGATGTGGATGTCGTTTTGTAGCTGATATCCTTGCGTGTTAATTAATTGAAAAAAAAATTATACTGTGCTAGTTTTTCTACTATTGAGGATTCACTGAAAAAATCAGTAAATTTTTTGACAAAATTTTTTCCAAGAATTTTATTATGACATTTTTGCGTTAGGAAATGTTTTCATATTGTTCTACTTCAATGAAAGGTGGTAGAATTATCTTCCAAAAAACATTTTTTTCACATCAGTAGGACCTGTATGTCCAAAGAAATCGATATCATTGAAAGGGTCAACTAAAATAAAAAATTAAATTAAAATGGCGGCTATTCCAAAAACAGGGGGGTTATACCCCCAATGTGGATGTTTTTGTCGATGAAATTAGGTATATTTGATGCCCTTGAATTATCGTTAAGTCATGCCCGAACACACTGTATATGAAGGTATTTCAAATGGGGATTGACTGATTTCGAAAGGTTTTGATAGCCATATTTGAAATGGTTAAAATGTTATGTCGTTTATGTTCAGTTTAATTTGATTCGACAATTCATCATTCGTCAGGTTACCATCAAAATTGATATTGGTTTATTTGTTTAAGTTTAATAGTATATATATATAATCTTTTGAACGAGAGAATTACAAACTGTTTTCTTGAATCAAACAATACATGGCATATGGCACGTGTGAAGAAATGGCTGCAAGGACCAGATTATATAAATGAATAAAATCTGTTTCCCGCTCCAAATCTAAGTGTTAGCAGAGGGAATGTAAACGGGGTACCATACAATTCCGAGTATGATACACGAGAACAGATAAAAACCTCTGAAAAAACTCGCCGTGTATGTGTGGTGATACTGAATTTGTTCAAAAAAATATGCTGCTATCCATGTTACAGAGCTCCTTGTGCTTGAAAATTGCCTTTTCATTGAACTGGATGCAAATGTCTTGAAATTATATCTGTAACAGTATCGTATTACCAGAAGAACATTAACATGCAGCTGAAGCTCTGAAATCCCCTTTGATTTCGTTACCTTTGAATTTTGATATAAACAAGCTATTATAAAAAAACCTTTTTTTAGACAAGCTTTTATAATAACAACACTAATCCGCCATTTTGAAGCCGCCATCTTGAATTCCTCAATTTTGAAGAATCGTGATTTCCGACCCAGAAAACCCCCAGATACCAATTTTCAAGATAATCGGATCATAATTACAAAACTCGTCCACCATATTGTAGCCGCCATTTTGAATTTTTCAATTTCGACAGAAGAATCATCATTGTCGAACCCAAAAACCCCCAGATACTAATTTTGAATGGAATCGGATGATAATTACAAAACTCATCCGCCATTTTGGAGCCGCCATTTTGTTTTTTTCTATAAAAAATATTTCATGATGCATTGTCACCAGAATTATGTACACCTGCCAAATTTCAACTCAATCGGACCATTAGAAGTGTGTCATATTTAACTTGCAAGATTTGATTACAGACAGACACCGGGACAGGTGAAACTAAATAAAAGCTTGTAAAAATGATGCGAATACCAAACTGAAAACCTTGCATCTAGATAGAATTAATCCGTTTAATCGGCGTATAATAAAATTTTATACCCGAAAATGAGAAATACCATCCACCGACCAAATAAGGAACGCCATAAAATTTCGGTATCCAATCTGCAATGTTGTACCTTTTGACATATCAAAAAGAGAGAACAAGAAAATGCGGAGTTATCTGAAAGTCACCTTGACACTGTCTGGGTCGAAATCAATTTGCGGGATGATGGGCCCTCTTTTTTTAATTTAATTGTAGCCATTGAATGCAACCGTCAAATCGCATACGTGTACACATCGTCGAAAACAACTGTCACGGCTCCTTTTTTTACACCGTCGATTTATAGTTCCGTTTTATTTACAATTATGCATCCCGCTCGACGACGACCTACAAAACCTGTCATAAATTAGAGGTATAATGGATTGTTTGTTTATGTAACAAACCCGAAAATGTTCGAGTCTGTGATTTCGGACAATGGATGCTTGAAGGTAACTGGCTGCTTTGTCTAGCGAAATAGGAAAAATGTATCACGTTGATGGGCTCAAATTTGACGTTTCCAATTGAAAAACATCCGGACAAAGGATGTCATCCATTCCGTCGTAATACAGGTTGATTCAAAACTCGAGGCGTACATATTACGTGCGCAACTAAGTTTCCAATGTTTTTTTTCAGGAATATCCAACTTTATTGTGGAAAAATGGTTACAAATTAATGATTCAAGTATTGTCCATTGGTATAGCTACAACTTTTTCTATCTTTCTGGTAGAGCTCGAAGAAGTGCGAGCGAGTCAACAATCGGCGGCAAGCCGGTGTTGTTGAGCATTGAAAATCGAAAAGTAAGTTTATCCCACTGGCGTACACAGGGGGGGTGGCCATGTTTGCCATGGCTATGGATCTCGGAGTTGACAATAATCCATTGATAGAAGTTCAATCTATTCCTACTAATATTTTCAATAATTTCATGGACTACCCTTGAAAAACTCTTGCCCCCTCCTGAAAAGCTGTCTGGATCCGCCAGTAGTTTATCCCACAGTTTTCTAATGAATTCTTAGCTCATTTGTTAGGGTTTCATAAAAGGAATGCGATTCTCAACTTATTTTTCTGTACACATCTATTTTCGATGATAATCTGGCAGTCATTTAGTCACAATCAAACTTCAGAATTATTTGAGGTTATGTTCACGCCAAGTGAACGGTTCAAATCAATTATTCCGAATTCTCAAAATTCTGATTCCTTTGAAATTAATTTCTCCATACTGGGCAATTCCCATATGGAGTTGTCATTGTTTAGGTGCGAAAAGAACTCGCGTCAGCTGTGGAGCACATATGTGGTATATTTGTTTCATTCTCATTCAAATCAGTTCACTGATTAACTGGATTGTGAGCAATTCTGTTTCCATTGATTGCATATTTTCTGCTTCCTTTCGTGAATTCGGAAAATTTCAGTTTTTTCTGTGATTCGAACTTTGTAGTGATTTCGATTCAATCGAATAACATTCATTCAAAACTTTCATTTGTGCGAATTATTTCGAACAAAAAGACTGTTACCAGTGGCGTGGTTATTTTATAATACCACAAGGATGAGTGTGCACAATTTGACATTTTAGCAACGGATTTTCACGTCAGCTTCATTCCATATTCGTTTGTCGAGCTCGATATGATATGATATGATATATTGTTTATACTGATTACTCCTAGGTCTCCTGAGGAGACCTCTCTGAAACTACGATCAATCTTTATATTGGAATAGGAGTCATCGACAGGATCCTGTTGACTGTTTTGCTGATATATGGTAAGACTATATTTCATCTGTTATTTTGGGTACATTTATACTTTCATTTGTGTTGGGTTTTAATATAATTTCATTCCATTCCAGTCCCTTCAAAAATGAAATTGAAACCAAGCAAAACATAAATAAAAGAAAAAGGCCTGTAATGAATAGGTACAACAAAAAAAAAGGAGAAAGACAATCGGAACGTCAGAGAAGATGAAAATAATAAAAGATGAGGAATCGTGGAAATGCCAATTATGTGAGGAAGATCGGGAAGAAAACAGAATCCAGTGGCTGCAATGTAAAAGATTGGTACAAAACTTATGTGCTGGCCACATTTCATTTTTAAGTCTTCAACTCCTATAATGTTGGTAGAAAATTTCTATCAATTCATGGCCCCTTCCTGAAAAAATTCATGCCCCCCTGAAAAACTGTCTGGATCCGCCAGTGGTACTGTCGTAGAAAGCAAAATGAAGAAATATATATGTCATATCTGTGTCCAATCACAATAATATATGAATTGAAAAATGTTGTATGTTCAGAACAACCATTCTTATTTTGTGTTTCACGTTAAGTTAAGTTCTGAGGGTATAGGTACTCTGACTGATTGATTTTGTGAGAAATTACCAAAGAAATACATTTCAAGTTGATCTCAAAGATAAGACTGAATTTTCTGCATTTTTTTTGAAATTGTTTGGAGATGTTTCTTTTTTTGCTGAGCTATTCTCAATAGAGCTTATAATTTCTTCACAGTCTCTTTCTGAGTACGACTCAGGCTTTAGGTACGAGTTAGGCGATTAAAAGCCTTAGTCGTACCAAAGATAAATTTGAAAAACCTTAAGGAATATCTATGTTGACAGAAGTTTCTTGAATTGAATGAATGGCGATTGAAAGGTAACTAAATGAAGGTTATATTCATGTGAAAGCTTTCGTTTTATCTGGATGGCTTGGAATATTACAGCATTATTTCCTTATCGGGTACGACTTGAGGAACCTTACCCTTTTTATACTATTCTTAGAAAAAGTAGCTCCGTCCGACCAAAGCGTCTCTCTGAAGAAATTGTAATTTTGTTCATGTCTATGAAGAAGCCATTGACAAAAGGCTTTTCATGTGTGAATTATGTACTTTTGTTCTGTCACCAGTCAACTCACCAATTTATGCGTAGGCTCGATGTAATTCATGAAATTGAATTGATCGTATACAGAAACTTCAAAGTCCAATAACTTGGACCCGAAACCTCATAGGCCAGAAACTTTTTTTAGGTTTTATCAAGAATGCCAGTCTAAGTGCACCCAGAATCAGAGAAATCGTGATGTTCCATTCTCCATGATTCCATCTTCTCCATGTATTATACATTTATATAAAGTGATAAGCAACATCTGTCTAGTCTCGTTTGCTCTTTGCGCGGATCCGATATACGACCAGATCCATATCTACTCCAATCTGCGTCTCTTTTATCACCATCGTGGCGAATATTCGATACTCCCTTCGAGTCTTATACAATTACAGAGCAACGTCTTCATTATCTAATTCCACTAATACCATAATACACTCAGACGCATCAGATCGAGCCTGCTCGCAGGCTAGACATTTCCAGTTGCAGCGTCTGCAAATTCCCAACCGCGATTGTTCGTTCATAATGAGGTCGTGTTGTTGATATCACTCACCATGTTGTTATGTCTGGTTATGCCTGTTCGGGATAGCGAGTTTACCACTGTGACACGGGCAACCTTGTTAAATGCACTGTACAGCCTTCAGCGGCAGCCATGCACGTAGCATACGTTCTAATATCGGTCTTCAAACGTGACATTGATTACACGGTAATTTAAAAGGTCCGGAGGCTGATAAGCGTTCGTTAGCCCAAGACCGGGAGAACCTTCGTCTTGGTGTGCTCTTTCCTCTTTAGTCGATAATCGAGCAACTGTGGTTGCACGGTTTCTGCTGAGAGTGTCAAACGGAACTGCCATTTTCAGGCTGCTTCTATTCTGCCGACCACAAAAGAAGAGAAAAACGCGCCAATGAGCCCTGGTTGTCGCAGTACCTGGTTCTACGGGGTGGCCTTAGGATAAGCCGCCGGAAAGCATATAATACGAGGATGTATTGATATCTAGCCTAGACCAGTTCCATGCATAAACAAAATATTGCGATACCATATCAACGAACAATATCTCATTAGAAGTGTCAGTGTAGAGCTCGACGTCAAAAAAGTAAACCAGAGTTACGCAATAAATCAAAGAAAAAAGATGTCCACCGAAATTATAAACATCGAAAAATTGGAGTAGGTATCGAGCCATCATCAAGTACCTGTATTTGAAAGGGTTAAGAGGTAAGCAGATTTACGAAGATATGCTTTATACCCTTGGTGATCAATGTCCTTCGTATGCGAGCGTGAAAAATTGGACTGCAAGCTTCAAAAGAAGTAAATTTCCCATTGAAGATGATGACCGATCAGGAAGGCCATTTATTTTCTGTGTCAATCCCCGAGAATATCAATGCAGTTCATGACATGATTTTATCAGACCGTCACTGAAGATTTCATACGAACGCGTTCATCATATTGTTCACGTCAATTTGGACATGAGAAAAATTTCTGCAAAATGGATCCTCAAATGTTTGAATGTTGACCAAAAGCGTGCAAGGGTAGAAGCATCGCGTTCGATCTGATGTGCTCGATTTGAAAACGATGTAGACTTCTTAAACCGTATTGTTACCATGGGTGAGACTTGGGAACATTTCTACAATCCAGAAACAAAGCAACAATCGATGGAATGGTGACACTCTGGTTCTCCGAAACCTAGGAAGTTTCGTGTCAAAAAATTTGTTGGAAGAGTTCTTGCTTCAGTTTTTCGGGATTGCCATGGAGTAAGGGTAGAACAATAACTATAGATTACCATTCGACCTTACTGACTACTCTACGGGAAAAAATTAAAGAGAAAAGACGCGCAAAGCTATCCAAAGGTGTTTTGTTTTCACAGGACAACGCCCCAGTGCACAAATCTCATGTTGCCATGCAAAAAATTCGTGATTTAGGCTTAGAATCACTAAAACACCCCCCTTATTCACCAGATTTGGCTCCGTCCGACTATCATCTGTTTCCACAACTGAAAGAAAGTTTAAAAGGTTGTAAATTTTCTTCCAACGAGGAGGTAATAAAAGCTGTGGAAGACTGGTTTGCAGAGCAAGAAGGAACATTTTTCTTGAAAGGTCTAGAGACGTTGCAGCTTCGCTGTAATAAATGTATTCAATTAAGAGGAGAATATGTTTATGTTTAAACTGTTCATGTTTATATTGATTACTCCTAGGTCTCTTGAGCAGACCCCTCTGAAACTACAAGCTTCGAAGCTTGTAACTATACATTGAAAAGGTATTGCTTTCAAGTAAATTGTTTGATTATTAAGAATTTCGGAACAATTTCACAATATGTATATATTTTTTTTATTTCGTAGTTTCATTTCGAAACTTTTGAACTCTGAAAATAAAAGAGACAGATCCACATATTCTATATAAATAAAATAACCAATTAGAAAAGTAAATAATATACAGGGTTTTTCTTTTGAAAAAATGAAGTTGCATTCAATTTGTTGTTCACCCTCTATATATTCCAATTGACGTAATCATTTTCAAAAAATTTATTTCATTTCGTACAATTTTTGTATGAAATATTTTTATGTATCTGTTTTTGTAACAGAGTTAAAAGGGGGGTCAATTTATAGTGAAAAACCCGGTTTACATTTCATAACTCTATACATACTTATGTAGGTACTTGTATAATTATTTCGTAGTTGTTAGTTAAGTTGAGATAACAAGAAAATAAAGTTTGTTGTTTGTTGAAAGTGCGTTCAAATTTCATCACTTCCTCATCCTCCTCGCAGTTGTTATGTAAGTAGAGATAAAAACTTATCGCAGTGATCATCCAGAATAGCATAGGGTGCTTACAGTTAAGTATACTCCTACAGGCCACATTCAGTGTTCAACACCACTGAAATTTGTGAGGAAAAATCTGAGTGACTCAACTTCGTCATTTCAACCATATTTCTCTTTATCATAGATCGGAAGAGGACAGAAAAATCTGTCGAAAAATGAGACGCTGGCGAAAGAGAACAAAGCTGTTGTTGCACGCTAGAATCCAATCAATGAGAATCATTCGAGTGGGAAGTTCTGTCCACCGGTCTTGTGGCAAACATAGACGCTCCGCCAATATATTTCGGAAGGACGCCGAAGAAGTCCCGCTGAGCAGAAAACGATAATTAAAAAACGCGAATGTGATATCTCTGCGAGAGTATGGCTGTTTTCTGGCCCCGACCCAAGCCCGTTGTAATAAATAACATCTCGGAATTGCCTGACTCTAGTACAATACAGGTATGCACAACACACGGCGTAGCAGCGACCGAGTGCTGTTGACCAAATTAAAAGCATGAATCACTATGATAAATAGTTCAGGGTCTGCGCATTTGCACCTCCATTTACCTTAAGGTTGCAACTTCAGACCATGTCATGCAATTGTCACATTCGTGGCACAGTCTAGCGTCGTCAAGGAACTTGAAGGTCGAGGATTTCACACATCTAACAATAAATTCAACCTCGACTTTTTCACGTCGACGTGAAATAATGCGATTTTTTTAATACCGTTAAAAGTTGAGTCATCCATAAACATACAGGGTGTCCCAATGAAAAGGAGCCTACCCTGATATTTCTCATATTATACTGCTCCACAAGAGTTAGGGATATCGTATTCAAGTATGTAATCTTCGATAAAATCGTTGTAAAATCATTTAAAACTCAATAACAATTTGAATCGATCCAATGAAATCAGTATGAGACATTTCGTCAATTTTGTAGTCTTTTTTCTGAAGTTTGGTTCTTTGCATATCCTTCATGAATGTTCTTATTTTGAAATGAAGTCAGTTCATCAACGGCTTCGATTTGATCCCAGTTTTCTGAAAATGCCGAGACGTAAATTAACAAACGCTGAGGCTAATAGGGCTATCGGAATGCTACAGGGTGGCCTAACTCAGGTTGTTGTAGCGAAAAGGCTCCAAGTCAGCTAAAGCGTGGTATCTCGACTTTGGAATAGGTTTAGGGAGACAGGTTGCGTGTTGGAAAGACCAAGGCTTGGTGGGGGACGAAAAACAACACCTGCTCATGACCGTTTCATCACCGTTTCGGCAAGAAGAAACATCTACGTGTAGAATGCTACGGAATACTCTTCAAAATGCAATGGGGTCCAAGTTTCTATCGAAACCATCCAACGACGTTTGAGAGAGGTGAATCTAGGTTTTAGACGTCCACTTAGGGCCGGTATTATAAACGTCGAATCGAGGATTCAACCGTGCGCCAACTACCAGATAGTAAGGCATTTGGTTGTTGGCGCACGGTTGAATCCTCGGTTCAACTTTTATAATACCGGCCCTAAGAGGAGTTCCATTAACACGTGACCATAAGCGTCAAAGACTGGAATGGGCAAGGCAACATATCAAATGAAACGATCATTGGCGTTGTGTCCTTTTCACTGATGAATCCAGATATGGACGATTTTCAGATTCTCGAAGAATAAGGGTATGGACAATCCCACGCATACCCCGTAATCGTCGCTATGTCCAATCCATTCCGAGGGGGTAGTGTTATGGTATGGGCCGGGATATGTTTCAACGGGCGCACAGATCTACACATTTGTCCTGGGAATATGACCGCCTTACACTATAGGGAGCATGTCATTGACAATGTTGTGCCAAATTTTCACGCTGCTATTGGTGAAACTTTTCAATTTCTAGACGATAACGCTAGTCCGCACCGTGCAGCCATAGTTGAGAATGCGCGCGAGGAGCTTGGTATTCCACATTTACCAATACCTCCGCATTCATCAGATTTGAATTGCTTAGAACATGCATGGGATATGCTCCAAAGAAGATTAGATAATCATCAATCTACCCCAGAATCCTTAAATGATCTGAGAGAGCTTCTGCCCCGTTTATGGAACCAAATTTCTCAAAAAATGTTCAACAACGTGTGTAGTATGCAAATAAGATGTCAAGTTGTTATTGATGCCCGTGGACATTGTATTGATGGTCTTAAAATGCTTGAATTTTCTGGGAATAAAATTTCGTTATTTTACACGATATTTCTTAACCACCCTGTATACGCTGCAGACCTACAGGCTAAAATTAATTTGCAACTTGAAATGATATTACTATGAATGTTCATCACAAAAATCTTATTTGAACTACATATATTTTTTTGCAATTTAAGTCAATATCCCTAATTCACGTGGAGCAGTTCATGAGGTGCTCAACTAACTAAGCTATTTTCTGGAAGATTCCTACAGAATGCTTCTTTTTCATTTTCTTCCTTCTGCAAAAACTCTCTGTTATAGGTGCATTTTTCTATACCACAGAGGTTCTGGGCCAGTAAGGTTCGATTGTGCTCTTTTTCTGACTACTGTGTTGGCTTTTTCGTTTTCTTCGATTCAGTGCTTTGATAACAGCTTGACTATCAAAATGGATCACTATGTCACACCCTTGATAGATTCTTTCCAGGTTCATGTCTACGTTCTTTGTTTGGGTCCATAAAATTACAAGGTTGTGTGTATTCTTTCAGGAACCATCCATGCACGAGCAGCTGAAATCGGTCGACGGATTCGGCTTCCCGTCATAATTCCCAACGCGCCGTCAAACGGCAAAGAAATGGGTCATCCGAAAAACTCCTTTTCGTTTGCGCTGAATCATCGCGATTCACGTGAAAATCGAGGAAAGTTCGTGATAAACGAGCAGCAGAAACTGTAAATAGTTCCCAACAGACAGCAGGCGGCCCGGCATAGTTTCCCCAAGTTAACTTACGCTTTGCTACTTCCAAGAACGACTGGGTCCGGCTGGAGGCGATTAATTTGTCGCTGAAACGGAGTCACGTTCATCCACGCCGATATAATTTGGGAATTGCTCCGGTTACAGAGGTCTCGAATGAGCGAAAGATCAGCTTCTGTTTTTATGGCGTAAAGGTTGAAATAGAAAAAAGGGTCGGATCAGGCTTGATTCAGAAAAGATGAAGAAAAATAGCAGAAAAGTATCTGCATCCATTCAGGTACTGAAGCTGCCCAACGCTGCTGGCTTCCATATAGAAAGAATTTCTCGATGTTCACATAGCACGATGAGTCTTTGACTTGTATATATATTTTAACTGTAGATTCTTAAGGCCAAAAGGAACCTTTTTTTATGTTCCATTTTTCCGAATTCGGCTCTGTTCAAAAGATATAGCCATTTGAAAAAAATTGGGCCAAATACGTGCCTGATACGATTCTCTGCAAAGACCTCAAAGTTCATATTTCTCGATTGAAATCTCCTCAATTTGGCTCACTCTGTCTTGGTTGAACATTTTTATTGACCCCCTACGAAAAACTCCCTAGATCCGCTAGTGTCTTTTGGTAGCCCTGTATCACAATTAAGGCCTTCCTATAGGATCATCAGTCGTTTGAAAAATATACCTCAGTCAATTATTTTCTTCGAAAGTAGCATCATTTTTATATTCGCATCCAAATCTCCAAAGGAAAAACATTTGTGACAGAATGAAAAAATATATTGGGATTCTTGGACTGAATTTATTTATTGTTCTTCAGTCCAAGAATCCCAATATATTTTTTCATTCGAACATAAATGGACGATAACCTAAGAACATTCGTGACAGACTTCACAAAATTTGACAGCAACTATCAAAGTAATCGTCCATGATCCCGAATATTCTATTATAGCTATATATTATGATATTGCTCAACCCAATAATTTCAGTCGTACCAATTTTTTCAACAGTATTCTGCACTTCCGATCAAACCTTATGATCAATTTTTTTTTCAATCTCCAGTACATTGGTGGAATCAACTCCAAAATATAGTTATATGATAGACTGTTGATTCACGATTTGTCATTCACCTTGGTGAACAAAATTATTGGTCATCGAATAGACTGGTCACCTTGAGACTTTTAATTTTCATAATGGGTAGGGTCTGCGATATTGCCATTGTTCAAAATCGAAATGTTAGATCGACAATGGGCGTTAGCCATGCATAAAATATATGAGATTCCGCTAAATAAGGCCATTGGATACCTAGAGTATAATTTGGTGGCGGGATTATGTTGGCTAACAATAAATTATGCTCAGGGGATTCTGATTGGAATTCACAGAAGCCTTCCTGATAAATAATGGTGCCCTATGCAGTAATCAATAGGATCATTCCAAGCCTTCTCATTGGACATTCATTTCTTGGATGGCAATAATATACCCTGTGTAGGAAGACAATTCTTTTCCAATGGTTTTGGATTGTACAGGGTTATCCATGCGGTGGTCCAGATTTTACATCCCTGTTTCAATGACATATCAAACAGAACTGTCATCCAGAGCGTTATATGCTCAGAAACGTTTATCTTCTGCTGAACGTGTGAAAATTGTAAAAATTCACCACAAAAATAATGATTCTGTAGTGAGTATACGTTTAGTGCATTAAGGGCAGATTATGGTCGACATAATCGTTCATCCGAGTCTACAATTGAGATATTCGAAACACCGGAAGAACATCCGGATCAAGACCTCTGAAATTAGTAGACTAGAACACGAAGGAAGAAAAACCCCGCACTTTTTCTATGGGAAATGGCGTTCCGTCAAATTTTCTAAAATTTTGGTATAATGTTGTACTCGACCTACTGATCAAAAGTGTCCATGGCCCCAACTCAATCCTATGACTAGTTTTTGAGATACAGGGCATTGAAGTTGAGAATAACCCACTTTTACTACACGCGTATCTCGAAACAGAATCGAATGAACTTCAATTTTTCTCAAGAAACATTTCATTACATCCCCAAGGAGCAAGCATATAGAGGAATATGACCGAAAATCGTTACGAATACAGGGTTATCCATTATTGAATGCATGCCCGATATGGAAAGTATAAAATATGTCAGTTCCAGAGCGAGAACGTTCGCAAATGAACTATTACACTAGATATGTTGTTGTTACATCGAAAAAGTCTGAAATACCCAGAATTTATACTGGGTGATTCATTATTATAGAAACTATTGTCATGGAAGGTTAAATGGACACCCTGTATTATGGGTCGATTCAAGGTGTTTGTTTAATTTTTTCAGAACATATCATCAAGGACTTCAAAGAATTCAGGGTGATTCAGTCATTAAATAAACTGTGAACCTCACGAAAATACCCAAACACCACCTCTTTTCTTCATCACCCTCTATTTCAAGATTAAATCGGATGAGGTGGGAGTTTTCTTTCACCATTAAACTTGATATAAAAACATCAATACGGCTGAGAGTTTTTATCCACTTCCTATGACCAGATTTTTTTTTGTGTAATATGAAAATTATTTATTTTTGTTATTCTATTCTTATTCCAGCTAAAAATCTGGTCATAGGAAGTGGATAAAAACTCTCAGCCATATTGATGTTTTTATAATTAGTACAATGGTGAAAGAAAACTCCCACCTCATCGGATTTAACCTCGAAATAGAGGGTGATGAAAAAAAGAGGTGGTTTTTGGGTATTTTTTGAGGTTCAATGTTCATTTCATGACTGAATCACCCTGTATTCTTTGAAGTCCATGATGATATGTTCTAAAAAAATTAAACAAACACCTTGAATCAACCCATAAATACAGGGTGTCCATTTAACCTTCATTGAGAATAGTTTTTATAATAATGGATCACCCAGTATAAATTCTGGTTATTTCAGACTTTTTCGATGTAACAACAACATATCTAGTGTAATAGTTCATTTGGCGAACGTTCTCGCTCTGGAACTGACATATTTTATACTTTCCATATCGGGCATGCATTCAATTATGGATAACCCTGTATTCGTAACGATTTTCGGTCATATTCCTCTATATGCTTGCTCCTTGGGGATGTTTCTTGAGAAAAATTGAAGTTCATTTGATTCTGTTCCAAGATACGGGCGTAGTAAAAGTGGGTAATTCTCAACGCCCTGTATCTCAAAAACTAGTCATAGGATTGAGTTGGGGCCATGGACACTTTTGATCAGTATGTCGAGTACTACATTATACCAAAATTTTAGAAAATTTGACGGAACGCCATTTCCCATAGAAAAAGTGCGGGGTCCTTTGTAACTTTTTATATTGTTAATGTGAATATATCATTTCTCCGAAATTTAGTTATTTTTCACTGAAAACCGCTACACATCCATATTTCCAAATAAAATTGGGTTTTTGTGAAGAGAAAGCGCTAATTTATAAAATTTCATATTTTTTATAATTATAGTTAATGTCTGGATTTTGTAGCACTGAAAAATAATAGCAAATTGTTCTCACGAAAGCAGATGAAAATTTTTTCCATTTCGATTTCAATTCTTAACGAATTTATGAATATTTTATGAGGCAAATCTTCCTCATACTGCTGAGCAAATTGTCTTGTCATTAGCAAAGTCAACACTCGAAACCAATTACTGAGAATAGGGATTCCGATGCGATATCGACTTGGATCTTTGAACAAACAATGCAGTAGCTGTATCTGTTCGTCAACATCTTGATTGCGTAACGATTGCGCTGGCTGACTTCGTTTCTGCGTAAGCTGTCGATTGTTGCAAATTTCAGCACGGAATTCACCAAATTATTTTGTATCTAAGTTGGGGTGGCACTTGACGTTCGTAGATGAATAGCCTTTTTTGTAGCTGTGAAGATATTTGAGACACCATCGAAAATCTCGCGGAATCAATCAATTCCCAGGTTCAGAAACAATCAAAACTGAAAATATCGGCAGTATACTCCATTCACTTTTATTCAATCACATAGGAGGTCATGGTTTCGTTTTCAGGAGTTGGTGCACCTGATGAAAAGTCTGTGCGCGTACAGAAAATATCGTTAATGACAAAACGACGTTGCCAGTTTCTTTGTTTACATCAAAGGAAAAGTATCGAAGATATTCCACATTTTGTTAGTTCTAATCGATCGGCGATTTTGGGGCGAAATATCGATAGGAAATCGCCTATTTTTCCGTTCTTCGTCGCCCAGAAGAAGTTTTCCGTCGATATGAGAAATTTCGTGCAAGTGTCATTTTTTCATTCCACGACTTTTGGCGTGAGTACGAACGGCAAATTTGAATTGGACCAAAAATCGATTCATAAGCATAAATAAAGCGATTTTTTTACACTTGATGACGGAGTTTTTTTCTAGGTATTTGGCCGTTTAGAAAGATTTCAAACGAAATTCCAGTCCCCCAGAAGTTAGGTTAGTTTCGGTATCGTTTTTGGTGCTCAAAATTTATTTGGAATGTGTAAATGGACAAAAAAGGCTTCCTTATACGATCTTCTAACGAAAGCGACCGGAAAATATGGTTCAGGTAGGATTTTCGAGGAATTATGAGGAAAGAACTTGCAGAATGAAATAGCACGATTTTGTCGATTTTCGTAAGTAAACGGGTTCTGGATGGCCATCATCGATCTCTAAATGATTATTGTTGATCGTTTTCACGTTTCAGAAAAAAAACAAGTCGAAAAAGCTAAAAAAATAAATATGACTATATTGCATTCAACGGTAGGTGAATTCAGATTCCGATGAATGGATATGTGTCACTGGAGCTTTCATTCCTATCAATCCTTTGCCGAAAGTAGAAATAGGCTATATTGAACCAGAATACATCGGTTTTTTCCATATTCCAGGAGTTTGTGTCTTATTTTAGAACAGGTGAATGATGAATGTGAAGCATATGTTTGACCTATTCCATTTTATTTGTACAAACCTACTGTGGTAGTAATGTATGAATATTTTTTGAACTAATTAATTACTATACAGTCAGAATATTTTACTCCTTGTTCATATGATTAAATAAATGAAATGTATATCTATAAAGCTTTCAGGAATTGACATTCTTGCTTATTAATTTATAACCAAAACTCAGTTACTATTGCATTGAAATTATTAGTTTCTCTGTAAACAAATTCGTTAATTTAGTTATTATGTTCATTTTCATTGTGATGAATGAATAAAACTGTTATCTATTTGAAATAAAGAAATATTAGAAATAGAAATGTTATGCACCCTCACAATCATATCACATACAATAACATGATGAAAACAGAGCACATCGATAAATCTTTACAATCATAAATCCAAAAACTCCCTTATATGTAGAATATTGTCCACAATTTTCTGTTGTGTTCTCCAAACTGAAATATACATTCTGAGAAATACGCTAAGAATGTAGAAAGTGCAACATAGTGTTGACTTGGAACATAAAAATGTTTTGAAAAACGTCATAACTTCGATACAGAGTGGAATGTGTCAAATTTCCAAGGCCAAAGTTGTGATTTTATAATTGTGAATGGAATATAAGTACCTACTCAATTCAACCATAACTGCAACCATGATATATCCAAAGATATGAATGTTCAATGGGTTTCTTCAATGCCCTAGCTAGGTGTTCCCAGAAGAAAAACTGATGGAAAAACAACGAAAAAGACTGATATATGACATTTATAGCGTTATGCGTCACTGCGAAGACGCCCGCTAGTTGGTTAGTGCCTATGGTTTTTTCTAAAGCCTTCGAAATCGCTTCAGCAAGTTCCCTCACGAACGCAGTCACATCCACAATAACAATCCCACATCTTGACATGACACAGACTACATAGAATGGCGGAATTGATTCTGCATACGGCATGATTGCGGTCGGAGAACCGGCATGCTCTCAGACGCAAACACGTATAGACACACGCACTGGCAGACAGACACACATGTCGCCCTAATTAGCAATTAGACTCGGTTTGCATCAATCATCAGGCTAACATCGAAACATTCCGATGAAACGGTAATTATCGGGCTTATAAGCCATGATGGATTGGAGAAGCGTGATTGATGGAAGGGCCACAGGAGGGGGTCGGTTGGGGTGAGAGGGGGAGGAAGTTCTGAAAATCGGTCATGAAATTATATCTTGATTGTATGCGAAAAGAACGAGGTCATATGGACGGGAATCCCTACAGTTGTGCCAGGAATCAACGATATGATATGATATGAATATGAGTGCCTATAGCTCAGTGGTTGGGACGTTGTTCTAAGACCTGGAAGGTCCGAGTTCGATCCCGATGCCAGGAAAGAAATTTTTCAGACAGACGGGATGGGCCAGCATTGACTGTTGGGTCAAAAAATAGCAGTGCTGTGTCTAAGGTGCTCTTCTGTCATTGGTTCAAAGATGATGTGGTGGTGCTGAGGAAAGAATAGGGTCTTTCTAGTTCTTGGTATAGCAGAAACGGACGAGGGCAGATTCTGCAGTGGAAAAGAAGACACTCCGAGTCCTCTACTTACAGAATGCCATTACAAGGAGCAGGGCCGGCGCTAGTAAGTTTGCCGCCTGAAGCAAGGAATTTTCGGGCGCCCCTAGTAGGGCTGCCAGATTTCCGGAAACGAAAAGCGGGAGGAAAAATTGTCAATTCCTACCCCCCCCCCCCCTAGGCAGCGATTACGACAAACAACAAATTTGCAGAGGACTCGACCAACAGTTTGCAGCGATCGTCTATGTGTAATTCGATGTATCTTTCCTAGCCCCTAGCCCTACCATCAGAAGCATCGACAAGTCAGCTGGCAAAAAATGCCGCCCCCAGAAAGCTGGCGCCCTGAAACATTTGCTTCAATGTTTCACCCCTAGCGCCGGCCCTGACAAGGAGCAGTGATTCCAAATGAAATAAAAATGTTTATAACTTGATTTGTTCAACCCACTCCTTATACAGGGTCTTTCACGAGGAACCTCACCCATATTTATACGGGAAACTACTGAACGTATTTTCATGAAATTCAGCACTTATAAGTATTTCACGATGCTGATGAAATCTGAAATATTTTCAAGGCATGAGCACCTCCGGTTTTTCCGGAAATGACGTCAACTTCCGTTTTTCAAATTAGAACACCATATTTTTATTGCAGAAATAGATTCCTCCGAAAACTTCAAGTTATTTTGATGTAACATTCTTCAGTTTTGGTTGGAAAATTCTTTCTGAGCGGAAAAATTCGAAAAAAAAAATCGAAAATAGAGCTCCAGTGGGTATTAACTCAGAAAATATCCATTTTAGGGCAAGGGTGTGATGCATACACTCACATTATTTTTTAACGTAGATTCAATATCTGCCATAAAAAAAATGGGGTTCTAATTTGAAAAAATTGATTTTTCACGATTTTGTCATCCCTAACTTTGAAAGCGATTTTTTCACCCCCTGTATCATGAATCGCGATTTCGATTTTTAAAGTGGATACATCAATCTTACATCTTGAAAAATCCCAAAAATGAAAATTGTCCATCCAAAAACCTCGAAGTTATTCTTGTTTCAGCGGAGCTCTATTTTCGATTTCTTTTTCGAATTTTCCCGCTCAGAGAGAATTTTCCAACCAAAACTGAAAAATGTTACATCAAAATAACTTGAAATTTTCTAAGGAATCCATTTCTGCAATAAAAAAATGGTGTTCTAATTTGAAAAACGGAAGTCGGCGTCATTTCCGGAAAAACCGGAGGTGCTCATGCCTTGAAAATATTTTAGATTTCATCAGCATCGTGAAATACTTATAAGTGCTGAATTTCATGGAAATACGTTCAGTAGTTTCCCGTATAAATATGGGTGAGGTTCCTCGTGAAAGACCCTGTATTGAGTTCGGAACTGAACATCCAAATATTGAAATTTAATACCTCTATTTGATCGAGGAGGGATTGATATTGCAGTTACTGGAATTATACTAACTTAGAAATTGTGACTGTGGTACTAAAAAAAAATACTCACGGGTGCAGAGGTCGGTGTTAGCGCGGCGTTATTCGGATCGGACGCCGTCCCTCCGTCGTCGGCGGCTGCCTCCGCACGATAGTGGCTCAGAATGCACGTGATGAGTCCAAATGTTACCGTCAACGCTACACCGGAGACAATTATGCTTACAACTACTCCCCACTTGTCCAAAGCTGCAAAAAAAAACAGTTCTTAATATTCCAATCTGGGTTTGATACATAAAATTGGACAACCCATTGATTGAGCTTTAGCTCGAAGAATTCAATTCTTAGCGGGAAACAATGACATCCAGATACAATATCTGATTCAATTCTATGATAGATGCACCATATCAAGTTATTTTATTTGATAAAAAGCAGGCCGTCCCAGCTTCGCCCGGGTAGAAATTTGATTTACGCGGCGGTTTCATCTTCAACACTTCAACCTGCCATATCTTTTGATGTACTCGTTGTAATTGTATGATGTGGAGGGCAATTTCGTTCTAAATTAAATACTGGGGATAAATAACGTATTAGGTTGAATGATGATCAATACCTAATTCATAAAAACACACTCCCAAATGGTGCATGATTTCGGAAAACATCTGATTACCATAAACAGGTAATAGCAAGTCAATCTTGAGAGATAGATAGATGCTATCGCGGACTTTTTCGTAGAACTATTCAAGAGGTACATTTCCGTCATACATTGTATCAGCGTAGGTCTAACGGTTTTTGCAGCGCACGTGAAATTAGCTGATTATGGCTGATTTTTTTGTAATTATTGAAGTTATAGTAGCTATCCTCAATTTTTTCGGGTGAAAAGTTAAGCCTATGTCACTCAGGAATAATGTAGCTTTCTAAGGGTGAAAGAATTTCTGAAATCGGTCCAGTAGTTTTTGAGCCTATTCGTATCAAACACAAAAAAAATACAAATCTTTCCTCTTTATTTATAATATTAGTATAGATAGATGACACCGGTTATTCAATTTTATCCTCCAACACATTGGCCACGCACGTCTTAAAAACGGCTCTAACGTGGTCGTAGATTTATTTATCATCCATGTATGATTTCTCAGGTGTAATTTATCAAATGCACAAGTCAAAGACTCACCCTGCATATTTGTATGTTTTCTGATGTTCATACGGCGTATGCTTTCTTTCTCAAAACTAAATTAGTATACAGAAAAATGTTTGAACAAAAGTTAAGTTGCCTGATTTTATTCTGCACAATTTAGAAACATATTTGCAAAAAAGTTTTGGGACATTTGACCTTGTATATCTCAAGTCGCGGATAGGACATTTTATGAGACTTTGACACAACTGTAAGAATTGAAATTGAGATTCATTCAAGTTTGCAGCTTTTCATCCGAGATTTACTTTTTTTTTGTCTTGAATTACTGGAAGTTGACGGAATCGGCTGACTGGAATAAGGCTTTTATGATATATATGATTATTGATATTCATTCTAAAAAATACAAAATCCTTTTGGAGGGGTCGTTAAAGGGTTCAACACGGAAATGATTTAATAACACTATAGTCCGTTCAAATATACGAAGGAGCTTTGTAAACAAACAGAATCGTCTGGTTTGCGCACAATGAAGCTCCTTTTATTGGTCCAACGGTGACAACAACGCTCTCTTCGACCGCCCTAAGAGACTGCCAGGATCGTACTCGGAACGGACTGTAGATGGTACTGGATAGAAATGATTCAATAATTTGAGTCAGCAATTCTCACATTAGAACTTTTTTCCTCAGAAACTCTAGTGCAAAATTTCTGTTATTATTTGCAACAGTCATAAACATTTTATATCCGACGTACCCTATTTTTATTTTTTTTTATATTATTATCTACTAAATAATTTCTTTTTCGGATGCTCGAGATTGCGGCAAAGTAATTCAGGAAACACCAGAGTTTTAGAGATTTGGGTCGGAATCTTGCAAGATTCCGACAAAGTTATTCCGGGAAACACAAGATTTGTGTCCTTTCCCTTGATGGGTTAAAGCCATCTTGATTTGCATAAATATCGAAGTTTTCAATTGACAAGACTAGTTGAAATACCTAGAGCTACTGTGAAGGTCTAGCTGTTCAAAGTGTTTAAAGATTTTCTCTATTTCAGTATCGTAATGAGTTCATAACAGTACTAAAAACAGTGCTGTAATGAACTCATTACAACTGTCTTCAGTTATATTTTTCGTCTTGTGGTTGTCAGCACTGGCTTCCGATCCTATCAATTTTCAACATACGTCAACTTGGAAATGTCGATTTCGTAACAGTAGAGCACTATAAACATAGGTATGCTGGATAGACCTGGCTCTATGGTTATTGGGTCCAACCATAGACTCGAAAATTACAGGACTCGCAGCATTTTCATCGCCACCTATCGGGGTGATACACCAACATAAACAATAAATTATTATAAATTTGACTATTAGATGCCGCGGCTTTATTCTAACACCACGAAGCTAACCTATTTCCAATATTTTTCATGTGAGCATGCCTAAAAAAGTCATCACAAGATCTCTCATTCCGAAAATATGCTCATTTGATTACAGATTTCATTTCTTTTGACTACAGATTTCATTTCTTTCGATTTAAGATTTCATTTCATTCGCAGGGATCTGTAATTTTCGAGTCTATGGTTGGACCCAGAATGGCGGTTCTGGTATACTCCCCTTTATAGAGCCTTAGTAACAGTCACCAACTGCCAAGATACAATACAAAAGTCACTAGGATGTAAAATCTGAATTGGATGAACATCCTGATTTATCGAAAAGAGACTTAGTAGGAATTGTTTCAAAATCCTCGGGGGTGAGTGATTCAGCTGTATTCAGAATCCTTAGAGAATATGAAGAGAATAAAACATTGACGCCACCTAAGAGGAGAGCCCAGTCGTTAAAAATAATCGATTCGGTTGACGATTTCGATATGGACCTTATCAGAAGATTTGTTCTAGAAATCGTGAATGATGACGACAGTTTGCCAAATTTCAAAAGAACAACGTTCTATAAATTATTGAAAAAAATAGAATTCAAGTTCAGTTGAAACTGAACGACTGTGTGAAATCTCCTCGATTCGACTCTGGACGGAAAGAAACTTTACGAAGGCCCTCCTACCGCTGCGCCAAACATGTTATTATTGCTCCTTCTTTCATTTGAACAGAGTATAGGGCTAAGCTCAATCGAAATTTGAAGACATAGAAATGCACAAAGCCCGAATGCGCTTTTGCCGGTCCAACCGAGAATCGTTCGTCTCCCTTTACACTTTCGACCTCCACATAACCGAATCGATCCATCATTCAGGATAAAAAGAAGAAAACCTCCATGTCTGCTCCTCGCCCTAACCCGGCCACAACTTGGAATCTTTCCATCCGCTGCCAAGTAATGCACGGTTTTCACGAGATACGTCGGTGCGACAAAAAGTGTTCGTTTCATTTGTTTACGCGACGTTCAACAAGGTGTGACGTTCTCCGGGCGTCGTGACTGGCATAAAAACAGCCGAAATCCCTTTTTAAAATATCACCTTTCAAGAAGAGGTATCTAGGCAATCAATCAGTCATTAGGCCCGAATTTAAGTTGTCAAATACGGATCCCATTCGTCTGCGACTTGTTCGGACTGTTTGTTCATGAATAAACCACGCTTATTCACACTAGGGATATCAATTTCAGCGATTACTTTGGCTTGTTCATCTATTTAATTGAATTGCTCTCAACTTTCACGAAGAAAATATTATTTTTGGCTTGTGTAAGAAAAAGTGATGATTCCTAACTCAATTGGTGTATCTGTTACGGCTTAATACAGAAATAGAAGTCGTGTATTTTTATATTGAATTTTTCAATTCGAGAAACTGTACATTCTGTGATGATTTTTCAACTGCTCTTGCTACAAATCTTCACTTTTTTCCCATTTCATTGTTCCTGTGATCTCCTGCATAGTGTAACTGTAACCTGTAATCTTTAATGCTTCAGCTTGGAAGATAATGTCGGTTTTGCCGAACCAAGTATTCACCATTAATATTTTGCCCACCTTTAACTGACTGTACCAAAAAGGTATGGCACTATATCAGGATTCTGAAAAGTAACAACACTCACTGTATAATTCATTATATGGGGCAAAAAAAGTTTTGCTTGAAGCAACTCAGTTTCTGATAATTTCCTTACTTGAAATGATTTGGGTGCATTCAATGAATGTCTTAAGACCATAACTTTAAGAATGAGATGGAGTGAGCCCTTCCATGAAGTGTGGGTAAGACAGATAGTGACGCCACTATTTTGTATTGACACACGCAATACAGATCAGTACGCGACGTCCCTTCGTCTATTACGTATTTTCCGTATTTGATCGTGTTATTTGTGTATTTACGACTATTGGCTTCGTTTATTGAAATGGATTACTTGAGATTTAGATTTGGACAGTTTTGATCCTATATGTTTTCTCCCAGCAGGAATAAAAAAAGATGATATTATAAGATATTGAATATATATTCTCCATTCTAAAATCAGTTGTTCTCGATCAATTCTAGTGATCAATAGTTTTTATTTCGTTTGATTTTCTACACTCAATCGCTATGCAACGCGAAACACGCAATTTGACCCAAGAGGAATGTGCCCAAGCGTTAGTTTTGCAAGAAGAAGGGTGGACATACACAAGAATTGCAGAAAGGTTTGGAGTTTCCCATACAAGTGTGTCCAGAATGTTGCAGCGATTCAGGGAAACAGGTATGAATGTCCGAAGACCAGGACAGGGTAGACCACGGGTAACAACTGCCATTCAAGAGCGTTACTTGAGAGTTTCTTCGTTGAGACAACGGTTTGCAACCGCCCGCCTCCTTCAAAATCAGCTTGAGCAAACTCATGAGGTGCAAATTAGCACTCAGACAATATCAGAGAATATGATTTAACGCCTCTCTTACCCCAGCCCATCGAAGGGCGCGTTTGGATTTTGCGAGAGAGCATATCCATTGGGAAGAGGCCGATTGGGAAAGAGTTCTCTTCACAGATGAGTCTAGATTCTGCCTCTACCATTGTGATCGAAGTTCCCTTGTATACAGACGTCCACATGAAAGATATGCTCAGTGCAATTTTCTGAATACTACTGGTTTCGGGGGAGGATCGATTATGGTATGGGGAGGAATATCTTTGGCTGCTCGCACAGACCTTGTGGTCGTTGATAATGGAGCTATGAATGCTGATAAGTATATAAGGAACATTCTTGAAGAGCATGTAGTGCAATTTGCCCCATACATTGGTGAAAATTTAATTTTTATGGACGATAATGCCAGACCCCATCGTGCGCGCATCGTTCAAGAATACCTTGAAGAGGTTGAAGTCTCTCGAATGGAATGGCCAGCAAGAAGTCCAGATCTCAATCCGATTGAGCAGGTTTGGGACAACCTCAATAGAAGGCTGAGAAGTTCAGAAAATCATCCAGCTACTCTTAATGACTTAGGAATCCAACTCGGAGAAATCTGGGAAGGATTAGATCAGAACATTTTAAGATCACTCATTTTGAGTATGAACCGTCGCGTCGTTGCCGAGCTGTAATTAACGCAAGGGGTGGAAATACCAAGTATTAAATCACTTATCAGCATTTCAGTATTTCGAAAATTGTTCATTTCTCCTCTTTCACATAAGATTCGGTGAAATCCTGAATTTTCTTCCATTTAATGTGTCCTGTTTCGTTCAAAACCTTCCCGAGAGAACATAAAAATAAGTTATAAAGTCAATGTAGAGTTAACTTTCATTAAAATTGAGATTTTCAGAATGTGCGTTAATTTTTTTGCGCAGTGTATCTTCACCTACTAAGTGGAATAATATCCAACGGAAAGTGTTTTCTACGTTGTTTGAAGAATCCCTTTGAATTGCATTTATTTCAAATGTGAATTCCCACAGACGAGAGAAAGAGACTTTCTTCTAAGAACGACGATGAACTAAAACCGTTCATCTGTTCGTAGAACAACACAAAGTAAACACAGAAAAACACTACAGGCATTGTTGAGTCGTAACCATTTCAACATCCTAAACACGCTTGCACAAACCCTAATTGTCTCACCAAAGGCCTCATTATCGCGAAAATGCTAATTTATACATTTCAATCATTAAATCGTCCGCACAGACATGTCCGATAAAAATGGAGGCATTGTAATTACCCTCGCAATTGCATTCTCATGTAGCCGGTCGCGCATTTTGACCGGTATGCCTCGTCCTTCTTTTTTTTTTCTTATAGAGCGAGCAACAGTCGAATATTTGCATATAACAGCAGGTTGACCGGACCAGACAAAATAAAATTTGGGTTTTATTTTGTGGCTCTTGTGCACGGACGTCATTTCAATGTCAGACGATGGCCAGGGACGTCCTCAAGACGGGGAGGCTGCAAAACACGTTTTTTGGGCTGTCCCGGAGATGCACTTAAGAGAATTAATGGTGGCCATAATCTCGACTGATGCGAATGCAGTTTTGCAGTCTCGCCTGGTACCTTTCGATGATATAACAAGGTGTATCGATATGCGGTTTTGGTCAAGGTTCGGGTCGAGGTTCATTCCAGAGCCAGACGGCTGGTGAAGCTACTTTTGGTGTCTGGTGTCTTGTATGGTCGCACATACCGAAAAAAGGTACTTCTAGTAACTAAAATGATATATCGGACTCAAGAGCTCTTCAAGTACTCAACAAAGTATTTGACGAAGAAAGCCATTTTGGATTAACACTTCTTGGGTACCAATCAATAAAATAGAGTTTATTGAATACTGAGTCTCTGCAGGAATAAGTTTCGGAAAAACAACTGTGGATCGGCTTACTTTAGCCAGCGGCCGATTTAGAACCTACTATTCCAGGACACATACCGAAAAAAGGTACTTCTAGTAACTAAAATGATATATCGGACTCAAGAGCTCTTCAAGTAGTCAACAAAGTATTTGACGAAGAAAGCCATTTTGGATTAACACTTCTTGGGTACCAATCAATAAAATAGAGTTTATTGAATACTGAGTCTCTGCAGGAATAAGTTTCGGAAAAACAACTGTGGATCGGCTTACTTTAGCCAGCGGCCGATTTAGAACCAGGCGTTGAAGGTACATCAAAACATAGTAGGTACACTCTTTCAGAGTTTGAGTGCTGATTTTTATGTACGACTTATACGGAGTCTTTATGAATGAGTAGCTGCACGAATTGTAGGTACTATCATCCCCACAAATACCTTAATTTCTCTCAATACTTTTCTGTCCATGCAGAGTGTAACAGCCAAATGGAATAAATTCGATAACGAATAAATGAGGGCGTGTTGGGAAAAACGCTCGGACACGTCGATTTGTAATTTTAAATGCGCATATTTTTCAAGAAAATAATATTATATAGGGTGTTCCATGTGACCGTGGCCAATACCAACTTTCTTATTTCGAATGCAACCCCCTGTATATTATTTATTTTTTGGATTCTTCAGAGAATTCTAGACACAATTCATGCACAATGTCCTATACCTATCTTTAACTATTTCCGAAGTATTAAGTGTTTTCAGATTTATTGCAAAAATCAACGTTTTAAATAAAAATTATTTTATTTCACAAATTCGGTACATTACACTCAGAACCTAATAAGTAATTCTGATTTTTTCTCAATTAAAAAAAAACAAAAAAAAAACATTGATGTCAATCTAGGAAATGCTCGCCGAGAACGTCTTGGAACATGCTAATCTGTGGTGTCGAATTGTCTTCTAACGTTACTCAACATTTCAGGCTTACTTGCTTACTTTCTTCAAATCAAGAGGTGAATGGGAAATAAGTAGTGAGTGTAATGTATCGAATTTGTGAAATAAAATAATTTTCATATGAAATGTTAATTTTTGCAAAAAATCCGAAAAAGATAGGTATAGAACATTGTACATGAATTATGTCTAGAATTTTCTGAAGAATCCAAAAAATAAATAATATACAGAGGGTTGCATCGGAAATAATAAAGTTGGTATTGGCCACGGTCGCATGGAACACCCTATATAATTTTATTTTCTTGGAAAATACGCGCATTTAAAATTACAAATCGACGTGTCCGAGCGTTTTTCCTAACACCCCCTCATTTATTCGTTATCGAATTCATTCCATTTGGCTGTTACACTCTGTATATTTGGAACTAATGAACTCATTTCAATTGACCTGAAGTTTGGTGTAGAATTTACTTCATTCAATGGTGTACTCATATTCCTCAACCAACACTCGTTCAAAACTTATTCTGGTCCAAATTACATGCTAGCTCCGAAATCCACAAAATATATTAAATATATTTGAAAATGAAAGAATTCCTAAGTAAAGGAGTATTTCCTCATATGGGAGCAGTTATTTGGTGAATATAAACATTTCAAAACTGCCACCGACATATTCATAAACAAAAAGTGCCAGCAATTTGAACATTGTAATATTGGTATATTTGAAAAACGCCTAAGATGCCTTGGATAAATGATACGCGGCATCAGGCCTATTATCTCCGAGCTTAGAGCTGTCTTTAGGACGGCTGTGACCACGTACCTTAAGAGAAAACTCAATAACCGAAACCGTTATCAAATAATATAACTAGATCCATGGCATATCCTGAATTTGTCATGAAAATTACACATTTTATGATTGTTATTGTTCGGAATCATGAATTATTCAAGATGAATGAATGAAAAATCTCCGCTTATGAAGTAATTAATTAATTTCAAAGTTCAGGAAAAAAGCTGCAATCAAATTGTAAATATTATCGAAAGAGACAATAAAAAATTATAGAAAATTCTCATTTGTGGAATCAAATTTCGCTATTGTTCCAGATCCTCTTCGATATGAGCCATAGAATTACGAATTAACATATAGATTCGTTGTCGAAAATTCTGAAATGGGTATCATTATTTTCGCCATCTAATTATCACATTCACTATACCCTAATAGGAATATATTTCAGTTTTTATCTATCTCAATAAGCTGCTGTCACTGTTGGCATGATGAATCGTCGATATAAGTTGAAAAAACCTGTTGGGATAGAAATAATACCCGAGATATAAGCTGAACAACATTTTCTGAATAGCTAAATCGAGTTTCTCAGATTTTAGATGATTTACTTCTTATAAACGTTGATAATTCATTCAAAATTCATCAGACGTTCCATTACCGATGACCAATTGGAATATTTGACAAATTAGAAGGTTAATATTGCATAATATGAAGAGTCGCGTGAATAATTGCAATTTTTTGCTGAAGATGGAACAGAAACTTCAAGGTGGGAAAATTGCATTCTATTAATTCGGACCCAGAATTGTGAAATGTATTCAATTCGCTCCAGTTGAGACATGGAGATCACCTCGTTCTTAATTATACATTTTAAAAATTGACTAATTGTTAGAAAATTTCTGTTCCATAACTCAACAAACCTTATTCGATAACCACTGTGATCTCAAGATGTCTCCGACGGACTTTTTTCTCTTTTCAAAACTTCAACCACCATTCGCGTTTTTAAGAAGAATAATAATAATTTAATTTTGACGTGTTCCGGGATTTTCCATGAATATGAACAGCAACCAAGAGACTGAATGTATTCCATTTGGCTTTTCCACACTGCATGCTTAGTAATAGTGAAGATAATGGAAGAGCTTTCCAACTAATCTTAATGATCCTGTACCTACACCACATTTGATTACCAACAGGTTGTTATAATTCAGGTGTATCTTTATTCTGAATTGTTATTGTGAATTAATTCAATCAAAAAGTTCTCTGACAATCATGACTATGATACAATAAGGCACGAAGATATTCTCCGTATTCCATAACACAGAAAAAAAAATTTCAGCACTCTGTCACTTATTGTGATATTAAATCATATAATATTCTTCCGAGAAAGGCTGAATATTTAAGAGATGGAATTCATGAAGTGCTATTGTTCTTAAATTGATTCTAAAGTGTTGGCGAATACTCAAGTAGTAGAACAGTTTGAGGTTCCCGATTGTTTAGTGGTTTTTCACTTACATTTTTTCTTTCTACTTATTTTAACTTCAATTTTTTCTTGTATCATCGATTTAATATTATTTCTCGTTCTCATTTTCTTCTTCTGACAATCTGACATGTACTATAGAATGTATGTTGTCTTGAAAAATGAATAAAAAAATTACCAATGAATAAGTATCGCAGATTCCGCAATAAATTGAAAAAGAAGATGTCTACCGAAATTGTAAAAATCGAAAAATGGGAGTATCGAGCCATCATCAAGTACCTGTATTTGAAAGGGTTAAGGGGTAAGCAGATTTACGAAGATATGCTTAATATCCGTGGTGATCAATGTCCTTTGTATGCGACCGAGAAAAATTGGACTGCAAGCTTCAAAAGAGGTAAATTTTCCATTGGAGATGATGAGCGATCGGGAAGGCCAGTTTCTGTGTCAGTCCCCGAAAATATCGATGCAGTTCATGACATGATTTTATCAGACCGTCGAATTGGGCTAAACCGGATATCTGAAGCACTGAAGATTTCATACGAACGCGTTCATCATATAGTTCACGTCAATTTGGACATGAGAAAAATTTATGCAAAATGGATCCCCAAATGTTTGAATGTTGACCAAAAGCATACAAGGGTAGAAGTATCGCGTTCGATCTGTGCTCGATTTGAAAACGATGTAGACTTCTTACTATGGATGAGACTTGGGTACATTTCTACGATCCAGAAACAAAGCAGCAATCGATGGAATGGCGATACTCTGGTTCTCCAAGACCTAAGAAGTTTCGGGTCCAAAAATCTGCTGGAAAAGTTCTTGCTTCAGTTTTTGGGATTGCCATGGAGTAATCATGATTGATTTTTTGGATAAGGGTAGAACAATAACTGGCGATTACTATTCGACATTACTGACCACTCTACGGAAAAAAATTAAAGAGAAAAGACGCGGAAAGCTATCCAAAGGTGTTTTGTTTTTACAGGCAACGCCCCAGTACACAAATCTCATGTTGCCATGCAAAAAATTCGTGATTTAGGGTTAGAATTACACCCCCCTTATTCACCAGATTTGGCTCCGTCTGACTATCATTTCTTTGCTCAACTGAAAAAAAGTTTAAACGGTCGTAATTTTTTTTTCAACGAGGAGGTAAAATAAAAGCTGTAGAGGATTGGTTTGCAGAGCAAGAAGAAACATTTTTTTTTAAAGGTCTAGAGACGTTGCAGGTTCGCTGTGATAAATGTATTCAATTAAGAGGAGAATATGTTGAGTAATTAAATATTTTAACATTGAAATTTTGTTTGGTTCTATAGTAGGCTAAGGATTTTTCAATATATCCTCGTATATGTATTTGACTATTTCCCTCGTCTTAATTTCCACCAATCAGAAACGCGCAATTTTGAATCACAAATGGTTTCTAGATGGAAAAATTGTTTGGCAGCAGCTGTCAGCAGTTTTTTCGGGTTTACCCGCGGCAAAACTCGAAAGTTGTTGTCAACGAAAATTAATAATACATACATATAGATGCATCCAGAATAATCTGTTACTCATGAAATAGTCTTGTCAAATACCATTCGTGCATATAATTTTTCCCGTGAAAAAAATCGAAAAAACACAGTGCAAAGTAATATTTTTTACTTAGCAACTTCGATTTTTTTCGAAAAAATTGGATGCACTTATGATATTATTACTTATGAAAATAGTCAATTTCATTGAAAGTGGCTCTGTTATTGACCTCAACCAAAAATTAATTCGCAAATTGAAATCTTTACAAATATACCACCTAAATATATTCGGACATCCATGGAAACGCCTACAATTCTTTCTCAACTCCTTTTTCAGTTTCTGAGCTGCATCCAGATACGTCAGAGATAATTTCCGTGAACTGATTTACGTCCACTATGACACGAAAAGAGTAGGTTCGTATGTCTGAAAAAACTGATTAATTACTGCGCCCCCCGTTCATAATCTCGGGCTACCAGTTTTTTCGGCTCCTGGAAATATGACTGATCTGGCGATCTCTATCTGGGATCGTTCCGAAACCGACCTACAGCCTTTGGGAAGAGGAGAGTCTGAGTAACATACAGATGCTATCTGATCATAAAAAACCTCTTCGGCTTCTTAAATCTTAATTAGCGTATGGAAAATTAATAAAACAAATTGCCGTCCAAATTGTGGCTATTTTAAAAACCGAGCCGGTGCCTTGTCCGAGAAGCGCGACAGGGCAGGACTCGCGGATTACGAGAGAATGGCGAACCTGATTTCGCAGGGTGTCCTAAGACCTTTTCAAGTATGTCATGGTACTTAAGATGTTTCGAAAGCGACACCTGATCAGAGAATTTTTTTCAACGCTCCATCTTTTATATCAAATTGAAATTTATCTGTCAGATTGTTGAGTTCAGTAATGAAAGAACAGAGAATCTTTGTTCGGATTGAATATTTCTGCTCCTCACTTTCTTAAGCAGATACCATCAGTACTGATCTACGATTCTTCAGAAGAATTCTCAAAAAATTACCATTTTCGATTCCAAAAACAAATTGCGGACGTCTCAGATGAAATTGACATTTCGTAGAACGCTATAGTTCAAAAAAATTGGGTGACTCATTCTTATTTGACATAGCAGTGAATTATGAATTATATATTATAAGTGATTTGTGTAGGTATCAAAAAATGCTTTAAGGAATACTTCATCAGAGAATCGAGGGCAAATAAATTAGTTTGAAATCGAGTTTATTCATAAAAATTATTTTTTCAAGAAATATACCTACTAGCAGGTGTGATAACATTCTAGAATACAAACTGAATGCGTATTCTTATGAAATCATTTGCCAAAATTGTCTAGTATATTTTTTTTTGAGTGCGCGTGATTGAAGTTAGGACATGTTATAATTTTGAGTGCATATTTGGACAAAAAAATAATTATTTCGTCAGAACTGGAGCAAATATGTTTTAGAAGAAATTGAGAAAAATACCAACAGGGTATTCCTAAATTGGAGGTACAAACGAAAAGGTGGAATTCATTTTGTAATTTCAAGAAGAAATAGTTCCATAAAGATGGAAACGCAAACGTTTCGATTTCGAGATAAGTACAGAGTTTCGAAGATTGAATTTTTTTCAAGTTTTTCTCTCCTAGATTGAAATTTGGCAAAGATATGACAATTAAGAGTTTAAACCATGTGACATGCTCATTACAATTGCACATTTGTAGGGGGGATTTTTTTCTGGAACACTGTCCCCTGTTTTCGTCCAGAACATTCTTCTTGGTGAGCCACTGTTGGATAGGAATATTGTAAAAAAAAAGCTTTGTTGTCAAACTGAACTTTATGGTCTCTTGTAATCTTGTGGTATCTGCTAGCAATTTCGAGAAGAAAATTTTAACGATTCTGTCGAAATTCTCAGAAAAATCAAAATTCTCATAAAAATCCAGTAAGAAAAGAAATTTGAACTGTTAATGTCTGGTGATATCAGGCCATGTTTTCATTATTATCTTTCAAAATAAATAATGTCAATTTTACTTTCAGTACAGGATACGTTTTGCCCCTTTTAACATCCTTTTAAACATCGGTTTTAGTGGGTTCCTTCATGTTTTTTTTCAGTATATTAGTCTATGTAGGTTATTTATTGTAATACTAGCTGGTCCGGCGAACTTTGTTTCGCCTAAATGATACCTATACTTACGGTGTATTTCACAAATCGTAATCACCAGTAATCGTAGATCAACGGCTTGGTTAGATTTTTGAACTGTCAAATCGAGTTGATTCTAGATGAAGCTCCGATCACCTGTGATATGCTTTGTAAAACCATTGCTATTTTTTCAAGCAGGAGATAAATTAGGCATAATAGAAGTTCTGTCAAATGTCGTCTGTCATCTGTCAAATGTCATCTACCAAATACCATCTGTCAACTGTCATCTTTTCCATGGATATGAGCTGTCACTCAAAACAGAAACACAAAAATAATGTCAATAACTAATTATGGGCAATTTTTAATTCAGTTATTTCCGCAAATATATTTATTACCCAAACAGAAATCAAAAACGTTTCAGGAAAATAGAGAAAATGGATGTAAATGGACAACTCACGATTGATGCTGATCGTCAAAATCCGATTTACTTGACATTTCGGTAAAAATTCACTGTTCCACCAACTTCAGATGTTTACCCGCTTTTTGATCTGATAATAGCCTTCCACGCTATATAAGTTCTATGCAAATTACACAGTAATTGTATACATCGCCATCTAGTGGCGATAACATCAAATATAGTATTTCCACGACTACGCTACAGTGTCTAGATGAGAGCCATTAACCGTAGCGACACCTAGTGGCCTTATTCAAAAGGGGGGAAAGCATTTCCTTCATAAGCAAATTTTTCAGAGTTTTAATGTATTTTATAATAACCCGGCCGAAGACGAATCCATAAATGTAGTTTCATAACAAACAGTGCATCCTATCTCGAGTTATAAATGGTGTAACCAACAACTTTGTTTTATATATTTAGATTATATGGTATGAAGGCTGGTTTATGATATGGTATGAGCATGAATAAACATTTATTGATTCCTTCCTTCCCAGAATATAACAGATGTCATTTTTCTCGATTTTTCTTTGATACCGATCATTCCAAAAAATGCTTCTTGTTACTCTCAGTGGTATCAGTACTTTGCCAAAACGTTGAGTTTCGGGACACCTGTATACGATTGAATATCATTCAATATCAGCAAAGAAAATTCGGCGATCATTTTCCGTTCAAATCGGGCAACGTAACAAACCCCCATCGAAATAAAAGTGCCACGAAACAGCACAATGCCATCTGAAATTCAACGAGCGAGACAGCAACGATTAGGCTGCAACGACGGGAATAGTGTATCGGGAAGCGCCCATAAGCCATCGGCGACCGATCGTACAAACCTATCGATTCCGAACTTAGATAGGTATATGTAATTTTTATTCGATAAGGAAAAGTGTGTCACAGAAGTGGCTGCTCTAGGTCAAACCGTCTGGTCGACGCTCCACTGGCCCAGACGTATCGATTGAAACAAAGTTGGCTCTGAAATCGTGCATGTTGCCGAAAACATCGGATCTGCGCTTTTGGTATACGGGGGCTGGACAGGAAGTGGGTCGATCGGCGGGTAATCCATTTGGAGGTAAATTTTTGAGACTGAGGCTTATTTTGGGAATTTTCTCCGCCACAGGAATTTTCTCGAGTTATAGAATTTCCATATTGAACTCCAGTGTCACTTTGAAAAAGACATTTCTAAAAATTGCTCGGGCACGTCAAGAAAATTGTTTTTTTCTACCACCTCTGTGTTATCTTTCTTGTCAGCTTGTTCTAATTCCGGACTCATCTATTGTTGGTCTCTGATGCTTCCACCATCAGATGTGCAAGATGCCCCCAAAACAGAACAACGAGGAATGAATTTTTTATATTTCAATTGTACCAAACGCTTTTTCCCTCCATAAATCATTGAGCAGGGAGATTGTATATCCATTTATTATGAGGTATTCACTTCAGTCTATTTACGCATTGTTTGTGATAAAATTTTGGTTCTGGCCTCCATTTCATATGTAACCTGATACTGCTGATAGTGTTACATTGCATTTTACCATATGACGCATTAGTGTCATTAGACATTAGGGAATATAAACGTTTCAATGGGGATAATGTTTAATTTGGAAGCTACACTGGGCAAAAAATTTAACGCACATTCTGAAAATCTCAATTTTAATGAAAGTTAACTCTACATTGACTTCATAACTTATTTTTTATGTTCTCTCGGGAAGGTTTTGAACGAAACAAGACACATTAAATGGAAGAAAAATTCAGGATTTCACCGAATCTCAAGTGAGAGAAGAGAAATGAACAATTTTCAAAATACTGAAATGCTGATAAGTGATTTAATACTTGGTATTTCCACCCCTTGCGTTAATTACAGCTCGGCAACGACGGTTCATACTCAAAATGAGTGATCTTAAAATGTTCTGATCTAATACTTCCCAGATTTCTCCGATTTGGATTCCCAAGTCATTAAGAGTAGCTGGATGATTTTCTGAACTTCTCAGCCTTCTATTGAGGTTGTTCCAAACCTGCTCAATCGGATTGAGATCTGGACTTCTTGCTGGCCATTCCATTCGAGAGACTTCAACTTCTTCAAGGTACTCCTGAACGATGCGCGCACGATGGGGCCTGGCATTATCGTCCATAAAAATGAAATTTTCACCAATGTATGGGGCAAATGGCACTACATGCTCTTCAAGAATGTTCCTTATATAATTATCAGCATTAATAGCTCCATTATCATCGACCACTAGGTCTGTGCGAGCAGTCAAAGATATTCCACCCCATACCTTAATCGATCCTCCCCCGAAACCAGTAGTATTCAGGAAATTGCACTGAGCATATCTTTCATGTGGACGTCTGTATACAAGGAAACGTCGATCAAAATGGTAGAGGCAGAATCTAGACTCTTCTGTGAAGAGAACTCTTTCCCAATCGGCCTCTTCCCAATGGATATGCTCTCTCGCAAAATCCAAACGCAACCTTCGATGGGCTGGGGAAAGAGCTGGGCCTCTTGCCGCGACACGAGGCCTTAAATCATATTCTCTGAGGCGATTTTTTATTGTCTGAGTGCTAATTTGCACCTCATGAGTTTGCTCAAGCTGATTTTGAAGGAGGCGAGCGGTTGCAAACCGTTGTCTCAACGAAGAAACTCTCAAGTAACGTTCTTGAATGGCAGTTATTACCCGTGGTCTACCCTGTCCTGGTTTTCAGACATTCATACCTGTCTCCCTGAATCGCTGCAACATTCTGGACTGGACACACTTGTATGGGAAACTCCAAACCTTTCTACAATTCTTGTGTATGTCCACACTTCTTCTCGCAAAACTACCGCTTGGGCACATTCCTCTTGGGTCACATTGCGTGTTTCGCGTTGCATAGCGATCGAGTGTAGAAAATCAAACGAAAGAAAAACTATTGATCACTAGAATTGATCGAGAACAACTGATTTTAGAATGGAGCCAATACATTCAAAATCTGATAATATCATCTTTTTTTATTCCTGCTGGGAGAAAACATCTGTATTGAAGAAAAACGTTGAAAGTGGATAACATATGCATGCATAATTCTGATAAAAATAATTATCATTGAAAACACCTTCAGTTGTAGAATAAATTTGAGATTTCCCTAATGTGCGTTATTTTTTTTGCGCAGTGTATAAGGAAGAAACTAAGGTCGATTGATACCTCTCTATGAGGGGACGCTTTGGTTGATTGTTGAAAGAGGGCTAGTATGACGAGTTCGATTCTTAGTAGTACTATTGTTCAAACAATAGTAGTACATAGAAAAGTCTTTTTTTCATAGAAATGAAAATTTCTATTCATTTGAATCTTTCCTTTATTTCCTCGAGTAAATATCAACCATAAATTATTCATAGTTAACCCAAAAAGTCATAGAATCCCAAATGTTGGATATCATCTTCTTGATCTACACTTTGCTGATTCTCCCCGGTACAAACGCAAATCCTTCAATTCGCGACCACATTGTTTATATCGTCGAGGATTCGTTCTTATCGGTGGCGAAGAAATAACTGGAAAACACCGAATATAAATGCCTGCATAATGTATTGGAGATTTATGGTATCGCGCGAAAGATCTCGACCCAGAGTAGAAACATTCGTCATAGTCTTATCGATGAAATAGAGTGTTAATAAGGAACGGCGACTTTATGTAACACCTATAAATAAAAGGCGTCTGCTGAAGGACTTTCCGCTGCAGGATATTCGAGATCGAACGTTGAAGAACAGCTCAGATGGAAGACGAAGATTGGAATTTTTTATTCATTTATGCACAATTCGAGCACAAATTTGATAACCAACCCAGTAACCAATATGCAAAGAGATTCAATTGAGCACAGATCACATGGGATTTTCTCCAGATCAATGACTTCATTCACTCTATACAGGGTGTACCAGAATCAGTTGGTCAATAATTCACAACTGCATCGATCTGTAACGAGCACCATTCACTTTAACATTAGCTCCAGCTTCTTTTTCAACTTCTTGAGGATTGTTTTCACTCCATATACGGCAATTTTACTTGTTTACATAGCCGTTCAACCAGAAATGAGCTTCATCACTAAACACAATTTTTCGTTGAAAAAGTGGATCAAGTTCAAGCTGTTCTAGGGCCCAATCAGAAATCAAACGACGCTTATTATGGTCAAGTGGCTTTAGTTCTTGAACCAGTTGGATCTTGTATGGTTGTAAACCAAGATCTTTACGGAAAATTTTGGATGCACACAGTCCAACTTGTTGTGAACGTCGACGAATAGACAAATCTGGATCTTCATCAACACTTTCACTCATAGCAGCGATATTTTCTTCTGTACCTACAGTTCTTTGTCTTGTTGTTGTTGTTGCATCGAGTAGAGAAAATGTCGTCCGAAATCTATATCGATAGTTCGACGAATAAGCTGCTCTGATGGACAATTATGTAAACCATAAATTTCACGAAGTGCCCTATAAGTTTAGTATTTTTAGTGTTTTAAGGGGTTCATTAGAATTCTTATAGCAACTGCTTTGTTCAATCTAGATAAACGAAATTTTTACAGAAGTTGGTTCAAGGTATCAGCTTCATCATTCGGTAAACATCTGAAGTTGTTTCCATACATAGTGTCAAATATAAATTTACCAATTCACTCAAATTGAATATGCGATAACTCGATTTTTTCAAATGAAACACCCTGTATTTTTTTCTTTCATGAAATTTGTTTTCCAAATGTCTACCTTTTTTACAAAGTATGTCCCATACTTGAACCGCTCTTTTCTGAGATATTTCACATTCTTTAAAAAAACGACAAACATTCGAAAAACAAATTTCATGAAAGAGAAAAATACATCGTGTTCCATTTGAAAAAATCGAGTTATCGCATATTTGATTTGAGGGAATTGGTGAATTTATAATAGACCCTCTGCATAAAAAAAACTTTAGATGTTTACCGAATGATGAAGCTGATACCTTATTCTAACTACTGTAAAAATTGCGCTCATCTAGATTGAACACACCGGTTGCTATTAGAATTCTAATGAACACCGTAAAACACTAAGAATACCTTAAAAATGCGAATCATGTGGCAACGCCGTGATGAAATTGAAAAAATGAGGTATAAGAAGTGTAATGCTCTTGTTGTCCTCGAAAGAATTATGCCATGAATTACAGGGTGTTCTATTCAAAAAACTGCATATTATTCCGTAACTTTTTTCTGACGCACACTGTATATGTAAAATTATTTCTTGTTTGCAGATATTTGTGAACCTTATAATAATGCCATATAAGTTTTTTTTCCACACGGTACAGTTTAGGCGCTATTTTAGCCGTACGCCTAAATGACGCACCCCGTACATAAGCAGAGCTCGTATTCGAGCTCTACCAGAAAGATGAGAGACAAATGTAGCCAACAATGGAAAATACTTTGAATGAATCACTTTTGTAACAATTTCTTCACAATAATGTTGCATTCTCATTAAAAGAACATCGGGAACTTAGTTGCGGACTTATTAAGATTTGTGTGGGTAGTACGATTGCCTGCTACCCATAAAACAAGGATCTGGGTTCTACCAATAGATAAAGAAATTATCCTCCACTCCCGAAATTAATTTGCCTTCACCATCGAGATAAAAGAACCGAGCTCAAACCCGCACCAATCCATCTCTCTACGAATGCGGCATTCGCCCCGGAATCCACCAGGAACAAAACAACGACCAAAACATCTATTCTTTCCGTCCTGAATAAACAACGCACCTGGCAACCTCGCGCGCCTGATTAGTTTTTGATAGTAATAAAAATCGCACTAACAGAATAACTTCCTATTTATAATGCAGCGTCTAGACGGGAGAAGGAGACGAAACGAGAGGAGAGCCGGTCGATGCGGCGAAGTTCCGCAAGATGACGTTGCCTATAGCGACTGCCGCCGCGACACGTGACCCATTACGTTCGTTGACGGATTGGCACGTGTGCCGGGAAACGGATCTAGACGCCCACGATATCCATCAGGCATTGTTCCCTAGGAACTCGAAAGGGTTTCAATTAGCTGAAATTGAAGTTTATGGTCGGAACGGTGTGACTTTGAAGAATTAACAAGGCTTGCTTTTATGACGAAAGAAAAAGAGGAGGAGGGCACGCGGCAGGGCGAGAACCGTCTGACATTTCCCACAGGCATATTTCGTCCAGGCGGAGAGAAGGAAGACGAGGAAATTATAATTTTGAGCAACATCATCTTCTATACTCCATTCACTTTTATAAAGTATACCGGTTGGCCATGAAATTCTGACACATTTCAACGCGTATATTTTGAAAATGTTAGGTTATAGTCATTCTTCTGTCAGTTGAACAAGCAACGTTGCCATTTCTACATATATGTCGTAGTAATTAGGTATTTAACAAAATGTTTATTTACTTCGGGAAAATAATGAATTTAAGAAAATTATCAAGGTTACTTTCAGAATGTGCAAATTCCAATTTTAAATAGCACTTTCTGATACTTTGCCCCTTCTCTTTCGAAACTACCTTCGGCATTTTTAGTTTCCAGGCTTGATAATTAATAATGAAACCATGCCTGTAACTCACTCTTTCTTTTGATAAAGTGATGGAAACAGAAATTATTTCTGAATTAGAGTAGAGCTGGAACTCGGAAAGAAACATGGGGTTGAAACCTGTAAATATTCAATTAGTTTCTGCATCCATTGTTAGGTTTTTCCATGAGTATCTGTAACGAACATACAAATTTCGAACAATTTCAAAACAAGTTTCAATTATTGAATTCCAAAAAGTGAAGGTCATACAGGCGTCCAATTCTGCCGAACAAAGAGAATAAATTAAAATTTCCGAAACGAGTAGTCCGTTTCAGCATTCTTTAAAATTTCACATTTCCACCATTGTTTGATGATGAATGGAATTCGTGCCAGTGAAACTAACAATTGTATGAAATATCAGCAAAGAGAGGACTGTGCATTGAAATGATGCCATAATAATGTATTTTATCACTGTACGCTTTCGAAATAATTATTGAAAAGCACTGCTACCGAACTGGGTCATGTTAGTACTATCTTTCAGCTTCAGCATAATCAATATGGGTCAAAAAAGGGTGTTCCGGATTCATTCAACTTCTTTATATACAGGGTCTTTCACGAGGAACCTCACCCATATTTACACGGGAAACTACTGAACGTATTTTCATTAAATTCAGCACTTATAAGTATTTCACGATGCTGATGAAATCTAAAATATTTTCAAGGCATGAGCACCTCCGGTTTTTCCGGAAATGACGTCAACTTCCGTTTTTCAAATTAGAACACCATTTTTTTATTGCAGAAATAGATTCCTTAGAAAATTTCAAGTTATTTTGATGTAACATTTTTCAGTTTTGGTTGGAAAATTCTCTCTGAGCGGGAAAATTCGAAAAAAAAATCGAAAATAGAGCTCCGCTGAAACAAGAATAACTTCGAGGTTTTTGGATGGAAAATTTTCATTTTTGAGATTTTTCAAGATGTAAGATTGATGTATACACTTTAAAAATCGAAATCGCGATTCATGATACAGGGGGTGAAAAAATCGCTTTCAAAGTTAGGGAAGACAAAATCGTGAAAAATCAATTTTTTCAAATTAGAACCCCATTTTTTTATGGCAGATATTGAATCTACGTTAAAAAATAATGTGAGTGTATGCATCACACCCTTGCCCTAAAGTGGATATTAACTCAGAAAATATCCATTATTTTTTAACGTAGATTCAATATCTGCCATAAAAAAATGGGGTTCTGATTTGAAAAAATTGATACATCAATCTTACATCTTGAAAAATCCCAAAAATGAAAATTTTCCATCCAAAAACCTCGAAGTTATTCTTGTTTCAGCGGAGCTCTATTTTCGATTTTTTTTTCGAATTTTCCCGCTCAGAGAGAATTTTCCAACCAAAACTGAAAAACGTTACATCAGAATAACTTGAAATTTTCTAAGGAATCTATTTCTGCAATAAAAAAATGGTGTTCTAATTTGAAAAACGGAAGTTGACGTCATTTCCGGAAAAACCGGAGGTGCTCATAACTTGAAAATATTTTAGATTTCATCAGCATCGTGAAATACTTATAAGTGCTGAATTTCATGGAAATACGTTCAGTAGTTTCCCGTATAAATATGGGTGAGGTTCCTCGTGAAAGACCCTGTATACGGAACACAAAAGCGAAGGAAGTTGTCAACCAAATGTTCATTTTTGCTCCTCGTTTGATAACTCTTCAGTTTCAACATTGAGTTTAAATATACCTAGAATGCCTAGAGAAACAACGTCATTGAAAGAATTGAAGCCAAAAATTTTTGCTTCAATTCGTTCAAGGGCGTTGTTCCTCTAGGTATTTTCAAACCCAATGTTTTCGAGCAAGTTCTGGTCGTTTGCGTTTTTAAGAATGTTGGATCAGTAGTTATTGCTTTACGTTCTTGAAAACAACTATGAATCAAAACCTGAAAATTTGTTTCTCAATAATGCCTAGACGTAGGTAAGCTTAGTGCGAAACGTAATCAGAGAGATGTTTTAAGATAGTACTTTTCCAGTTCGTAAATCGATATCGAGAAACTGGAAATGTGACCGAGAAGTAGACACCGAAGATCTACCACTCCCAAAGAAATACGGTTTCTGACTGTATCTACCTGTGAAGAATAAAAAAAATGTGAATATAAATTGGAGATTAACGTCTGTGAAATAATAAGAGAAAATCATTAATCGGTATGCAGACGAATTTTTTCGAATTCCGGAAAAGTTTTTCACTTCACGCGGGTTCAACTCCCGCCTGAAGTGAAAAACTTTTCCGGAATTCGAAAAAATTCGTCTGTATACCGATTTATGATTTTCTCTTAAAAATGTGAATTTCTGGACCGTCCCAAAATTTCTAAACTTTCTCAACATTCGAGGGGCAGTTTATTTTACCGTGAATGGAATGAATACCAGGCATGACCTTTTTCTGTAGATGTTATAAGAATACCCAAAATTAACTGGTCATATACCCCTGCAGTCAAGTCTTCGAAACCATGTGTACAAAATTCTTCGAACCGACAGCAAACCATCTTTGCTATAAAGTTCAACCCGAGCATACCAATCAGGATAGAAACTTTACAAACCGTTCAAGATCCAGCAAAGAAGTAAATTTATGGGAATGTTTCTGTTTTTCTTTATAGTCCATTATGTTTTGATTCTGAGGCTGTGCCGAAAAAATTCGTTTGAATATAAAACGAGTGCATTTTTTCCACACCTTCCACTTAAAATATCCGCAGCCAGCAGCAAACAAACTAACGAATGTGCCTTCCGACAAGCAGAGAGGAAGATGGCCGAAACCAGGCTGTCGAAAAACTTGGGAAAAAAGCGCCAGACACCTACTACGAATTCAAGAGAGCGTCCCGGCCCACAATGACGATCTAGATGAAGTCCTACGTCTCACGAAACGTTGTTAAAATGGTTCTTCATCCAGCCGAATGATACTCAGCCACGTATGTGATATACTTTCGCAGGAGCGTTTTGTGCCTTGCCTTGTTTGTCATACTAATGAGGTCTGCTCCCCCGGAAAACAAACTGCCACCGTGTCTGCCGTTCACGCAGGGTTGCCACGTCATTTTGCCGAATTCCACTCGGAAATGCCCGGCATGATTTTCAGATATTCTTCGTTCACAATCATAGCCTTCACTGAGCAACATAGTTCGTCCATACTGCTTCGATGAATTGCTTACATCAACAATCCAATTCTTCAAAACAAATCTGAAGGAAAATACCAGATTTGGCAACATCGCTTATGTCCACCCTCCGTAGCCTCGTCTGGAGCAGAAATTTGAAGGGGTTCCCTGAATTTTTCGCCACCATTTCCAACTAATTAATTGATATCTTGTAGGAGCGTGGTGCAAGTTCTTAGAGAACATCTTTTTTCATTTGGCACATGCTGGTTCATCAAGTGCACGACAATCGCTGACTGTTATCGTTTTCGCACAGACGATTTTTGTTGCAATGAATTCGGAGCTGGGAAGTCCTATCTCTTATTGCTTCTTTGACAAAACATTCGAAACTCAGCATAAGCAAACATTTATTTATGCATTGAAAGTAGGTAGGACATTTTAGTGAAAGTACAATTATTACAATTTAACTAATCAGATTCCTTGCTATTCTCTTTTATAGAAGATCTAGCACCACGCATAATATTTATGATCTTGTTGTGGTGATCTTGATTCCAGTAATAGTAACAGTAATCTTTAGTCATGCCTTGAATCTGAAAATTTCGTTTGCATTCGTCAAAATAAGATTTACTTTACGTTCGTGATCACATCATCACATTAAAAATATGACCACCAAAACTTATCGACCAATACATTAAAATACGAGGATGTATTGATATCACGTTAGCCTAGACCAGTTCCATGCATAAACAAAATATTGCGATACCATATCAACGAACACTCATTAGAAGTGTCAATGTAGAGTTCGACGTCAAAAAAGCTATCATCAAGTGTGTACCTGTATTTAAAAGGGTTAAGAGGTAAGCAGATTTACGAAGATATGCTAAATATCCTTGGTGATCAATGTCCTTCGTATGCGACCGTGAAAATTGGACTGCAAGCTTCAAAAGAGGTAAAGTTTCCATTGAAGATGATGACCGATCGGGAAGGCCTGTTTCTGTGTCAGTCCCCGAAAATATCGATGCAGTTCATGACATGATTTTATGGAACCGTCGAATTGGTCTAAAACTGATATCTGGAGAACTGAAGATTTTATACGAACGCGTTCATCATAAAGTTCAAGTCAATTTGGACATGAGAAAAATTTCTGCAAAGTGGATCCCCAAATGTATGAATGTTGACCGAAAGCGTACGATCTGTGTTCGATTTGAAAACGATGTAGACTGCTTAAAGCGAATTGTGACTATGGATGAGACTTGGGTACATTTCTACGATCCAGAAAAAAAAAAACAATCGATGGAATGGCGACACTCTGGTTCTCCAAGACCTAAGAAGTTTCGTGTCCTAAAATCTGCTGGAAAAGTTCTTGCTTCAGTTTTTTGGGATTGCCATGGAGTATTCATGATTGATTTTTTGGATAAGGGTAGAACAATAACTGGAGATTATTATTCGACGTTACTGACCACTCTTCGGAAAAAAATTGAAGAGAAAAGACGCGGAAAGCTATCCAAAGGTGTTCTGTTTTCACAGGACAATGCCCCAGTATACAAATCTCATGTTGCCATCCAAAAAATTCGAGATTTAGTGTGAATTACTAGAACCCCCCCTTATTCACCAGATTTGGCTCCGTCCGACTATCATCTCTTTCCTCAACTGAAAAAAAGTTTAAAAGACCGTAAATTTTCTTCCAACGAGGAGGTAATAAAAGCTGGTTTGCAGAGCAAGAAGAAACATTTTTTCGAAAGGTCTAGAGACGTTGCAGGTTCGCTGTAATCAATGCATTCAATTAAGAGGGGAATATGTTGAGTAATGAAATATTTTGACATTGAAATTTTGTTTGGTTCTATAGTAGGCTGAGAATTTTTCAATATATCCTCGTATTGTATATATAAATTGTAAAAAATTTCAATTGCAATGACCTGTAATTTTCAGCAACGGTTGTTCTTCTACACCACTTTTTGCCAATTCGCTAACAGCAGTTGATCTATTCGAGTGATATGTTATGTATTTGTTCTTCACATTACAGCCAATTGCCCCAGTAGCAGATTCAATCCATCCTCTCAGAGTTTTTTTTTTCAACAGATACGTTATCGTACTATTATTTGTCAGTTTCATTTCACCAGTCTCGATTTGGTTTTGAGAAGATTCTATGATCATTCAATTCATATTCTCGTTTGCAGCAAAATTCTATATTCGTGGCTATATCTATGTGATCTATGCATGATCTATGCCACTGATACTCAGTATGTGAGTAGAACATACCTGTGGAAACTCGAGTTATGTTTCGAGTAGTTCAATTTACCACACACAAGACACTCACGAACCATTTTTTTCGTATTTGGCAGGAAATATTGAAAAATAAATCCAAATCTCACTTTTCATACGTAATATCGAGATGACAACACAGTTCAAAAATAAAAATAAAAATAGTGGGACGAAATTAATGAAGGAACTGGCCACAAATTAAGAATGCTGTCATACCGTGCCTATTCATTATCTGAGGCAAAAACGGACAAGCCGTTTCTCGAACATATACATACAGATACTTAAGTAAATGTTATGTGAAGAATTCACAATATGTGAAGAAACAAATACTCATTCACAATGAGTAAATGATTTTCATTCTAAATTAGTTTTCATTTTTATTTATTTTTGAAATGCGCGTCTCCTCTTTCTATAGTCTGAGGAAAAACCTGAATAGTCCGATTTTCAATCGCACCGAATAGAAATAGGAAACGTACACAATCGGATGCAGTGCATCTGGAAGTACGTATAATGACATCTGCCTCGATTATTTCTCTGTAAAGGAGTATTTAAATTTAGAAATCGGTCTGAGCCAAATTTATTTTAGTTAATCCACTCTATTTATATCGCAGACTATACAAATGCCAAAAATTGTAAACAATCGGAGGAACGTTAAGTAATAAAATTGTAATGAGAAATAGTTTCCCAGTCATATCCGCTGTTTGTTTTCGAAAGAAGCCCATAAATTGGCAACATTCTTGGTATATTTCCTCCATTGACTCGGTCAAAACAACAACTACTTTTTCAACAGAGATGCTGTTCGAGATATCGTGAATGGGGGTTTTCGTTTTATTATTTTCGTATAACATCACGAGGCCGGATGTGTGGGAATATTTCGCGTATGCAAATTGTACATCATGCCTTGCCACAAGGTTTTTCCTTTCGCTGTTTGGATAGTGCATGGTTCTCCGTAATTGGCTGTATTATTTCGACCACCAGTTGCATAAGTATCTGTCAGATGAAGGAGCAGAATCTTTCGAAGAAACATATTATACAGGCTGTTCCTTTCAATCAATCACTTTTATTCGTACATTAACTTTACAAGAATTTGGTGAATACAATGTTTGTGGTCACATCAACAAGAAAAAATATGTAAAATCAGTAGAACCAAAAAACCCACGAAACAAACTCAACTTGGAAGATGTCAAAGTTTGCTCAAGATATTAAGCCGATTTACCATCATATAACATGTCAATTGATGATATTCTTCTTGCCCCCTCATTCCCAGAACGTTTTTGCTTTTCGCCTCTGATGATTAAGAAAAAAATTGACGATAATTTCTGTTTCATTCAACTTCTCAATCTCTTTCAATTTTTACTCGGCTGTGGAGGGTAATGTTTTTCGATTGTATGTATAACTAGCTGGCCCGGCGAACTTTGTTTCGCCTAAATGATACTAACGGTGTATTCCACAAATCGTAATAACTAGTGATCAACTGCTTGGTTCTCTGATTTTCGAACTGTCGAGTCGAGTGGATTCTAGATCATCAAGCTCCGGTCACCGGTCAAACGGTGATAATACTTTCTGAAACCCAACGTTGCTATTTTCTCCAGCAGGAGATAAATTAGGCGAAATTGAAGTTCAAAATATACAAAATTTTGATGGCATTACTTACATGAAAAGAATTCTTGATACCCAATAATTGTTGAACATAATATTTATAACCCAAATTCAAAAACATGTCAGAAATGAAGAGAAAATATGAAAATGGACAATTCACGATTGATGCAGATCGTCAAAATCCGATTTACTTGACATTTCAGTAAAAATTGACTGTTCCACCAACTTGAGATGTTCACCCGCTTTCTGATCTGGCGTAGCCGGTAATAAAGGTAATAGTCTTCCATGTTATTATAAGTTCCATACAAATTATGCAGTGATTGTAAACATCGCCATCTAATGGCGATAGATAATATCAAATATATTACCTTCACGACTACGCTACAGTGTCTAGATAAGAGGTACAGTGATAGATCTAGTCACTGTAGATGAGAGCCATTAACCGTAGCGACACCTAGTGGCCTTATTCAAAAGAAGGGAAAGCATTTCCTTCTTGAGCATATTTTTTATCGAATTTTTCAGAGTTTTAGTGTTTCTTATAATAACCAGGCCGTAGACGAATCCATAAATGAAGTTTAATAACAAACAGTCCATCCGATCTCGAGTTATGAATGGTGTAACCAACATTTTTTTTTTATATATAAAGATATCTATATGATGGATTTTAACATATAAGGTGTGGGAGTAATGTCGGCTATGTTTCATTTTTTAAGAAAAGTAATTCAAAGTGAAAATACTGTTTAACCACACAGTATAAGTATGGGCAGATATGAGAAATACAAACAAAAAAGAAGATCAGTACAAGCACAAATATAAACAAGAATATGGTTTATGACGAGAACAACTCAATATCATAACTCATCTAGTACAAACAAATTTTTCAATACAAATGGAAATAATTTTTCGAAATTGATATGACCCTATTCAACCCACTCATTATATCGATTCAGTATAGGTATCGATTTTTCTTTCCATTTGAATATTTTTGCAGTCAGGATTTTTGTTTTATCTACAATGATTTGTTTCGTATGTGCTTCTGCTCTTGCAAAATGTGCTGAAGAATTCTACATCTAAGTAGTCAGGAAAATCTCAAACTTTGGCAAAGTTGGATTTATTCATCGTTTCATTTTTGTTTTTACGAATAAAATCAATAGCTCTGGTTCAAATGAGGGGTGAGGCGCTATTAATTACTGAAGTAATATAAATCGAAAAATTCAACTGCTAAAGACTGCCCCTTATCAGAATTCGTTTTTTATTTTCTTGGATGAAGCGCCATTATACATAGTGAAGTTTAAATGACAAAATAGACATTCGCAGATGTGTTCAACAGTGAATAAAATTGGGAAAGAATTAACGGAGTGCCGGCAAATATTTGGATTCTGGAAAAAGTTACACGCTAGACAGGAATCGAACCTACGTCTCTTTATTGCTGGTCAAGTGCTCTGACCACTAAGCTATCATGTTTTTTTCGGGATTCAACATCAGAGCATTCTACCAGAAGTGAATGAATGCTGAAGAAGTTGAGCGTTCTTCACAATTCAGCTAGACTGGATTAAACAACACAGGCAGGGCCATATACAAAAAAATTCAGTTGAGGACAAACTATTTTAGAAGAAATACACGTGTATGCTATGGGATGTCATTTCGAGGTATAAAATCGTCTAAACATTCTGTTGGTCATAAAAACGAATGAAATACTGCAGGACCACTTTTAAAAACTCCCACGATCTAATTCTAATGGCCAGCTTCAACGGGACGAACCGTTAATGAACTTTCTGTCTACCGGATTAATTTCGGAAGGTAGTGAGTCCCAGTTTTACATGAGTAAGTTTATAGTATTCACTCATTCGAATCGTTAAGATTCCTAATTTTGTCGCAGGCACTAAAATTTTATGGCTCCAGTCGACATATCGCGGAGGACTCATCAAGTGACATTATCGCCATCTATTGCGAGTTCTACGAAATAAAATCCCACGCATACACAGCCATTCCTCCCCTGATTGCACTACCGTTATAACTTTCCCCAGACAAAATTTCCACACTGATTGACAAATACGGCGTATACCGTATACCTCTACGCTTGTTACATAGTTTGTTATATTTATTTTATTGCCTTCATTATGGGTTTTATCCAAATTTTTATAGTTTTTAAATTGCCTGGTTTTACGACCGTGCCACATAAAAAGTTGATACAAGATGGCTCGTAAAACCTCGGGAAGCGAGTTTAGAATATTTAACGGCGAAGACATACACCGAAAACTCTGGCTGAGCACCAGACGGTTAATTCGAGCAATCTCGAGAACTCGACCTGATGGTGAGGGAGTTATCGTTTGGGTATTTATTGCCAACGTTTTGGTGGGTTTTATGTGTCTCTGACCGTCATGACGACCGCTATCGAATACTGATCGAACATGATATCAACTGCCCACTTGCTTATTAATTTTCCAATTCGATCTGTTCCTAGCAAAGTCAATGACTTCGGTCGACTGGTTTGGCCACATACACCCCAATTGGCATTTGGTCTTGTTCTATATGTGAAGACGCTTTTTGATTTACTACCTTTGAGTAGTGAACTTAGTAGTTGACCTCCCTGGTATTGAAAATTGGTAGAAAAGTAGAGCAATCGTATGCAGAAAATCTACAGGACATTTCTACTCCTTAAAATTATTGAAAAGCTCTCAGATATTCACCAAGAGCTTCTGCCAGTTGATAGATGGAACCCTACTTTTCTGGGAAACCCCTTGACCATAAAACACTCTTCAGCTCATCGAAGGACGTCCAGATTGATCAGGGATATCAGCACCTTTCAACGAATGCTGCGGCAGCATCCACAAGGCCCAAATCTGTCAAATGTCATTTGCGCTTCGCTAATTCCCTAATAACAATGAATGAAAGCCGAGGACAGGTAATATGCCGAAGACAGATCCAAGTCAAAGTGTGACATGGACAAGGCTAGACAGATTTCCTAGAACAACTACATCGAAATAGATTATCTGACAAGCGCGTGGGTCACAGCTGTCAAGAAGAACCTTAAATTATGGCGTGTTTCTTTGACTGCTCGGTATGTTTACGGTACGGGGCCTGTGAAGAGTTGAAGATCCGACGGACTAGCGGCAGAAACAGATGTTTTCGGGTTTTTTCGTCGATACGGACCGCTTGAGAGTGATTTCTGGTAGACGTTTCGGAAAATAAATCTATTTCCGTAGCGATGATAGATGGGTCGGGAGCATAGACAAAACAGTGTTGTTTGTTTTGTGAAGAATTTCCGATCGAACGGGATTGCTCTTGAACCCAGAGAAGAAGAAGATAACCCTTTGTGGTAGCATATTCAAGGTGCCAAATTGATATGCAACTGTATCGATAACTCTCATCCTTGGAAAATGGTGAAAATCTAACTGCCAAAGTTATGTCCGCATCTTGAAGTTTCAGGCTAACGCTGTAGCTGCAGTTCGTAGAAGATCTATTCTATAATATACTAACTGACAAAGAAAATGCAACACCCAGAAAAAGCTGTTTAAATTTTCGTTATTTTTGGTGAAACATAGATAGTATAGCAGGGAGTGAATAATTAAAATTTGAAAAAAAAAAAAACGAAGGGTTACAATTTTTTCAATAAATTTGTTAATAATGTGTTTGCCCCCCTCGGTTATCTATTCACTCCCCAACACGTCTTGGCATTGATGCAATAAGATGGTCTATTTTTTCTTGCGGGATACTATCCCAAGCTACCTGTACCTCGACCTGTACTTCATGTCGCAGAGCCGCCAAATTCCGTGGGGGCTGGGGTAAATTTCCAAGTTTGATGTCCCAAACATGCCCTATGGGTGAAAGATCGGGGGATCAGGGCGGCCATGGCAACAGATTCACATGGGTCGCTTCAAAAAGGTTTAAAATGCTCCTTTTTTTCTTGAATAAAGACTAAAGATGACCTACTTGCATGTGCAATAGCATTTCATACCATAACGACTACTGTCCGGTGTACATGACGCTTAACATCAAACTGAGGGTCACGTCTTTCTCTCCAACGTCGTCCTATCCTTCTTCAGCCATCATGTGCACCCAAGAATCGAAATTCATCAGAAAAGACGATCTGATGCCATTCTACATTCCAATGTTGCCGTTCTCTGCACCACTATAATCGTTGCCGCCGGTGCTCAACCGTCAGAGGTAACACAAAATGGGGTCGATAATGTTGCTGTCAAGAGCGGATATAGCTTCCTTTCATGTAGGGGGGAGGTAATAACGATTGAAAATCAGGTACACAATGTATGAAATATTTTATTGCACCACATTGCTTTAATTTTTCTAAGGACTTTGATACTCATGAGGGGGTAATAACCCCATCCAACCCCCCCGTAAATCCGCCCTTGGTTGCAGTCCACCGTTCGTACAGTTACAGGATGGCCTTGTTCTCCTAACAACTCATCAGCCAAAGATCGAGTTGTCGCAAATCTGTCTCTAATGGCCATAAGTGTTAGACGTCGATTTTGAACTTCATTTGTGCCCCTTCGATGTCCGGTGCCTACTCTTCTTCGATTTTGGACATTATCTAACCACGCTTGACAACATCTCATAACAGTAGTTGGATTTCTGTTTGTACGGTTAGCGATTTCTCGAAATGACAACCCCGCCTCCCCAGACCAATAATTCGACCTCTTTCAAATTCACTCAGCTGGCGATAAATTCCGCGTACACGTGCTCTAGGCATTTATAAAACAACTAAACATCGACTTTGGATCTCCTCGAACAGCTGGTTTCTTGTAAAATTCAAAAATTTCGCAAAAAACTACTACAATATTTGAGTAACAAAAAATTCACATGAAAAAACCTTCACAATTTTTCCCAAATTTTAATCATTCACTCCTTGCTATACTATCTCTGTTTCACAAAAAAAAAAAAATTTAAACAGCTCCTTTTGGGTGTTGCAGTTTCTTTGTCAGTATCTTTTGTCCTTAGCTAGAAGGACTTGAAGTATTGGACAAAAATCGGTTATGTTCACTGCCTCTTTACAAGGAATGATTTTGGTGAGAATTCATCATTTCATATGTTTCACCATTTTTTTGGCAAATAAGCTTAATTCGAACATTTTATTTGGATGCAAATTGAAGAAACTGACCCAATTTGAATCATGAATGAAGATTTCAAATTCTCTCTGTGAAATAGTTTCATTGTGAAGAATGGAACAATAGATCTCAACAAAACGCGTCTAGGAACATCATCCAAATGCAGTTACTAATTAGTCTGAGAACAAGGACCTGGCATGAAATGATCTAATGGTCCATTACCGTTTCCATAATCCAGCATATATCTGGCAATCAAGCAAACGCTCCACTCGACAAGAAACAATATACAAGAGCCGTTTTGCCTTTCATTCCCGGGATCGACTCTGAGCTCCATTAAGACTACACGTAATTATATTTTAATCGGTTCCAATGTTTAATTTGTAATTACCCTGAAAGGTTATTTCATTTCGAGATTGCTGTTTTCCGCTCTACGAACAGAACAAGCTGCATTTGAAGACTCAACTTGTATCAAGTGTCCGTTCTAATAGCATTAGGCCCTTAATTATGCCCCGACTCAGAATCTTCTATATCAGAAGATCGAGGAATGATTTCAACGCCATGGAAATTCGCACAAGAAAGTTCCAACAATGGTAAGAGAGGTTCAGATCGGGTTGAAAATGGATTGCACTTTAGGTGGTTCCTGTTAGGCCAGAAAAAGCCTATTATGGGGATTTCCTGAGTGCTGGTTCAAAGTTTGGAGTTCTGGAATCGAAGTTATGAAGCTTAAGACTCAAGTCATCAATTTGTCGGTAATAACTGACAGAATCGGTATTGCTCAATTTTATCGGATTCCAAAAATCAAACAAATCACAAATTTCGAAAAACGCATAGGATTGCGCTTATAAGAGAATGTCGTATACGATTTGTTTCAAACGAAATTTAACGTCACAATCAAAAAAGGTAGCCGGAGAAAGAAGCAAAAAGTGTCGAAAAAACCTTTGAACTTTCAGTGTCAGAAATCAGACTAAAGTTTATCTGAAAAATAGTACCTACCACAGAAATTTTAGATCAGTGTGTACAAAAAACTTACAGAAATGATATTTATTTCGAACTGCGCAAATTTTGATGTATGCTTGAGGAGTTTGTCATGCTGAATTGAGTTTTTTTGAATGGCAACCCTAGTTTTCTGCCAGAAATTAATTCACTGTTGTTACTGGGGTTGACTTGGTATGAATACTTTGAAGGACTGAAATGGTTAAACTTCATGAAATCGAACTTCAAGAGTGATTGATATTTTTGCACTGTTAACAAGAACATTACTTCTATGTAGGGTTATAATTGATAAGCAGTCCGAAAAAAATCACAAAAAATATAGATAAGATTACATCATGTAGGCAGAATATGAGGCTGGTTGGATATTCTTAGAATTAAGCAAATACAGAAGAGAGTGTTAGTGAACGATAACAGAAAAACTCACAGAAATTCTTCTGCAGACTTCTGAACCAGGACATATAAAATACTAATTCGTATGTTACTAACGCGCATTCGCCATTTTGTGTATTGAAGACATTCCTTGAAATTGTAATTATTGCAACGTACTTTTCATGAAAGCGTTCCACCTAAAATGTGATCAATTGAAATGAAATTTTTGAGCGCACGTTTTACTTAAAAGCGCACTATATCATTTCGTCTTGATGTGACAATCACAAATCAATTTTCTGAAGATGCCAAGACGTAAATTAACAAACGCTGAGGCTACTAGGGCTATCGAAATGCTACAGGGTGGCCTAACTCAGGTTGTTGTAGCGGAAAGGCTTCAAGTCAGCCAAAGTGTGATATCTCGACTCTGGAATAGGTTCAGGAAGACATGTTCCGTGCTGGGAAGACCAAGGCTTGGTGGGCGACGAAAAACAACACCTGTTCAGGATCGTTTCATCACCGTTTCGGCGAGAAGACACCCTACATCTAAGTGTAGAATGCTACTGAATACTCTTCAAAATGCAGATGGGGTCCAAGTTTTCATCGAAACCATCAGAAGAAGTTTGAGAGAGTCGAATCTAGGTTCTAGACGTCCATTGAGATTATTAACACGTGACCATAAGCGTCAAGACTAGAATGGGCAAGGCAACATATCAATTGGAACGATCAATGGCGTAGTGTCCTTTTCACTCATTAATCCAGATATGGAAGATTTTCAGATTCTGGAAGAATAAGGGTATGGACAATCCTACGCATACCCCGTAATCCTTGCTATGTCCAAGAAGTCCATCCATTCCGAGGGGGTAGTGTTATGGTATGGGTCGGGATATGTTTCAACGGGCCCACAGATCTTCACATTTGTCCTGGGAATATGACCGCCTTACACTATAGGGAGCATGTCATTGACAATGTTGTGCCAAATTTTCACGCTGCTATTGGTGAAACTTTTCAATTTCTAGACGATAACGCTAGGCCGCACCGTGCAGCCATTGTTGAGAATGCGCGCGAGGAGCTTGGTATTCCACATTTACCTATACCTCCGCACTCACCAGATTTGAATTACATAGAACATGCATGGGATATGCTCCAAAGAAGATTAGATAATCATCAACTTATACTCCAGAATCCCTAAATGATCTGAGTGAGCTTCTGCCTCGTTTATGGAACCAAATTCCTCAAGAAATGTTCAACAGCCTCGTGTGTAGTATGCAAAGAAGATGTCAAGCTGTTATTGATGCCCGTGGAGGCCATACATTATTTATTTTATTTATTTATCGTATGGCATTATAGCAACAGCAGTTCACAAGTATAAATGTCAGTGACCATGAATATAAAATTTGAGGGTAAAATTTGCGACGACAGATGTTATTATGACTCCAGTCAGAGCTCTCCGTCCAGGGAACACAAAAGGCGGCCGAACTAGATCTCAGATCTCTCACGGCCAACAAAAGCGACAGCAGAAGCCATACATTATATTGATAGTCTTAAAATGCTTGAATTCTCTGGGAATAAAATTTTGTTATTTTACTCGATTTTTCTTAACCACCCTGTATACGCTGCAGACCTACAGGCTGAAATTAATTTGCAACTTGAAATCATATTTATATGAATTTTCATCACCAATATCTTATTTTAGGTAACTTTTTTTTTGCAATTTGAGTCAATATCCCTAACTCATGTGGAGCAATTTATAAATACAATTCGTTCGGAAATAATTATGATGGCATAAGATTCGTATCCTATTCCTATTCTCATATTATGGCTATTATCCATTTGGATGATTTACCAAACGCAGCTTCGCCCATATAATGGCAATCCTAATATGCTCGTTGAATAATATAATAGAACATGTATCAACTTTACGTGTATAAGTATTCAAAGGATGGAGTTTTTTGTATGGAATTGAATTGTTCAGTCATTCAACTTTCGAACACGCCACTGGTTCAAACAGCATGAAAGTAGTATATCATAAAACCTTATGGAGACAATAAGATGTCACATGCATCCGAAAGAATTCATTTGGGTAGTTTTAAGATTATTATTAATAATATTCATAGTATGTATATTATTATGAAGGGTGTTTCAATAAGAGCGCAAGATTTCAGTGTTCAATAAAACATGGTGTTAGTAGCAAGCAAGTATTGAAATATTTATTAATTTATGACATTCGTCATTCTCCGTGACTGCATTTTTTGACGATCACGACGCGTTTTTTTACCGTGTATACTTACACACATCTGTCAACTTTCGATCTGTCACGACATAATCATGTGATATTATGATTGTTGAACAAGGCGCGCAAATAAAATCTTGCGCTCCTATTGAAACACCCTGCTTTATACTTTCAAACAATCATCAAATGAGAACTACCAAGACGGGGTTAATGTTCCAAACACCGATAATTGAAGCATACCAAAGTATTCAAAAGTAAATATTCACGTTTATGGAATATTCTCAATTTGTTAACGTTACTCGAGATATTTGTGACGGAAAATTCACAATTTAACAACATTCTTCATGATTCGAAAAACGAATACTTTTTAATGTTCATCACTCGTCACACACCTTCTGTTGAAAAAGACTCTTCAAAAACACCTGTTCATCCGAAATGTACGTATTCCAGTAGTATATTGATTTTGCCGAAGGAAAATAAGGAAATCTGGTGGTAGGTATGGAAAACCTGAATCACCAATTTGTCGAAGCGTTTTTAATCTCGGAACAATCTCAGATAATCCGATATATCAACAATGGAGTTCCGCAACACTCGATGGGAATACTCACCGAAAGTTCAGATAATTCTCGGTGGAAAATTATCCACAAAAGCAAACCCGCTTTCGACGACGACCGAGTTGACGGTGCGTAGGGAATTCTGTAAAGGACAAGTCGATGCTGGATAGGAGCACAGAGAAGAACTGGGTAGGATTTTTTTGGGTGTTGGTTCGAACATGGAATTTTCATTCGATTGATGTAGAGAGTGAATAATGAAAACAGTAAATTTTGTACTGAGCAGTTGTTGAGAAATGGGAAAATAACACCTACGCATTCGCCATTTTGTCACCAATCCCCCACCCAATGATTCCGAATTCTCATCACCCTGGAGGTACAGGGTGGCCAAAATTGGTGCTACATGAACTGAAACTTTTTAACCCGAAGAGATAGAGAAAAATGAATGGCACCTTATAGTCCTTTTTTTTCGAGAAACTGATAATGCCCTCAACTGCATTCCTCTATCTTCTTTCGTTTCCGAGTTATAGGCCAAAATTGAAATTTGGGCGATTTCAACTTTGGTCATTATCTCCGTTTCTGTTTATGCTTGGATGTTGAAAAAAAAACATTATACAGGCACTTTTCTGAAAGCAATCCAGTGACGTACTCTGATTTTTTCTAAGAGGTTGATTTGCTGAGTTATAACATAAAGTTGTGTTTCTTCTTATGGAAACAGTAGTTTGAAATGACTTAGAAAGAATCCCCATTTTTTTTTCGTTTCAGAAATGTATCATATGTTATACATCGCCCTCAGATTCATTAAGATATTATGAAAAATATGGTAGATAGAGAGATAGAGAATTATATGACTCTACGAATGGTGTTATTATTATTTCACAGTTGAATCACTTGCTGCCTCACTATTCTCATTCGCTGAAATGAAACATTTCAACATATCATCTTTTTCGTAATTTTGGAATATCTCCATAATGCCGCCAACGATGACTTCAAATTTTAATAACTGACAGTTGTTTCAAACAGAGATCGCACCATCAAGTATTCAACCGTGAAATGATTTTTACACCATGCGTAGAGACACATAATAAAATTCTATGATGCAGCCTACTTAATACTCAATAATTTGAATTCCATATACAAACCTTATTTTTCATAATATCTTAACGAATCTGAGGGCGATGTATGACATATAATACATTTCTGAAAAGGGAAAAAAAATGGGGATTCTTTCTAAGTAATTTCAAACTACTGTTTCCATAAGAAAAAACACAACTTCATGTTATAACTCAGCGAATAAACTTCTTAGAAAAAATCAGAGTATGCCACTGGATTGCTATCAGAAAAGTGCCTGTATAATATTTTTATTTCAACATCCTAGCATAAACAGAAATGGAGGAATGACCAAAGTTGAAATCGCCAAAATTTCAATTTTGGTCTATAACTCGGAAACGAAAGAAGATAGAGGAATGCAGTTGATGGCATTATCAGTTTCTCGAAAAAAGAGGACTATAAGGTGCCATTCATTTTTCTCCATCTCCTCGGGTTGAAAAGTTTCAGTTCATGTAGCACCAATTTTGCCCACCCTGTACATTCCAGATATCCACTTGAGATACATCCTAAGATTTGTAAACCATGAAAATATCCAACTTCACCATAATTTCCAAATGTTGGTGGCTGGTTCTTCTATTTAATTAATAATTAATTTTACTCCATTCACCTTCATAAATTTTCCCGGTTGGCCAAGATTTGGGTTATCAAGTTTTTTCCCTCAAAACTGACGCTGGTTGGTATTCGTGAAATGTCGGAGATGTCAAAATAATTCTCAGAGACGTTGCCAATGATAATTCTTATTCACTCTTCTTCAACTCTGTAAATGGAGTTGGTTTTTTTGAGGTTTAACTGTTGCACTAGGTACTACATTTTCATACAGGAATATTTTAAATTGTGCAAAAAGGTATTCAAATGTCGTCTGTAGGCTTATTTCTTGGGAGTATTGGAAAGTGAGGAATTCCATAGGTCCGTCTGTTCGTTTAGAAGATTTTTGTCAGGTTATTCGATTACTTTCATTCTTTTTTCGAATGAACTGTCACGAAGTAACAGACTATTCTGTCCATTATTTTTCAGATAAATTTCAACGCTCGATTCTTGATTTCCGTACAAGAAAATAGCATAAATGAATCTTCTAACCATGTTAATATACGTGAAATATTTCCAGTATTTACAGAGAAAAGAGTTTCTTTATAATTCGCCAGGTCTTTGGAATTATTGAATTCACATAATATTTTCTCAAATTCATTATTTTCCCGGAGTAAATAAACATTTCGATAAATACGTAATTACTACGACCTCTGTTTAGAAAGGAAAACGTTGCTCAGTTAACTGACAAGAAAATGACTATAACCTAACATTTTCAAAATATACACGGTCAAATGTATCAGAATGTCATGGCCAAATGGGATCATTATAAAAGAGTATGCACATCTCATCGAAAATGCCGAATTGATCTTCTTCTCAGTGGAAAATGAGGGTTTTATAAGGATTTCTGGATTGAACTCACAATTATATCTGTTGCATAAACAGTAAAGCTTGTATCTCATCAAATTTGGCAACTTCAACATTAACAAACAAGCAAATATCATTTTTTTCTCTCATCCTTCAGAAGAGGATATTCTAATGAATGGAAAAAACCTATTTTAAACTACTTCTGCACTGAATACGAGATATGAAAATGATGACGAGTCCTATAAGACTGGAAGACAATATTCTCTACGCAAATCTTCAAATATATTCACAAATTTTTCTTGCAAGAAGAGGAAAATGAGAACTTAGTTCCAAACAAGTTCAGGCAGTAGAACCTCCTTTTTTCAAAACTTAATATAGCTTCAATACATAGTATAAAGCAAAGTCGCTCTCGCTGTCTGTCCCTATGTATGCTTAAATCTTCAAAACTACGCAACGGATTTCGAAACGCTTTTTTTTATTTATAAAGTGATTCAAGACGAAGGTTTATATGTATGAAACTTGCATAATATCGTAGAGAAACACTGATGAATTTACAAGTTTCTAATGTGATGTCGGAAATAAACTCAGTTTTTGCGCTTACATTGCAAACGCTAACTGAACCCCACGAGATGAATCCAAATAATGTACTCGGTATTGTACACCTAAAAAAGGTCAACAAAAAAGTCCCCGATGATATATGTCTATCTCTTAAGGATAACTCACAATAGCCATTTCTTATCCTCCACATTTTACGGGGAAAAAATGGGTTATTTAGGAAGTTATTTTAAGCAATACAGCATTAATCCTTATCTAATTAAGTACCTTAAATACGTTGTCCATTCAATATAGATCAATAAGGACTTTACAGCATGTAATTTCAGATAAGTCTGTTCAATTTCAGGAATATTGATTTGGAATTGAATTAATTTTTTCGACAAGTGCAGCTACTTGTCATTATGATGAAATGCGGAAGGAATTATACGATCTCTAAATTGGAAAATTCGTTGGCTACGGTTCTGGAAGGGCCTACCCAAGGCTTTTATACTTATTGCATAATCAATATACCCTCAGGCAGAACTCAGTGCGTGCGCTTGGGAATCCTCTTCATCCTATCTGGTCCAAACCGAATGCAAATTTCGGTTTTTACCCGATGAAAAGGGAAATATTTCTTTATAGTGATTTTTTTCTACTGGCATCTACCTTGATTCTCTTCTTACCTGAGGTGCTCATGTGGATCACCTGCAATCTTCTCTCAGTAAAGCATTTTGCACTCATAGAATCCATAAAACTTTCTGAATATTTCAAAAAAATGAAACTTTTTTCGAAAATATCACCAACGTTCAGAAACGCCTTCATCATATTTTTACTTGGACATAGACATTGTTGTGGGGAGATAAATATCAGAATGAGGTCGACAGTATTTTCATCCTCTTGAAGATAACAATATTATTTTGGAATGTACTTAATTTCTAGACGGTCAAAGTAAATAAACTCATATATATCTTTTAACTGCAATAGCACATTGGCTGTGCATCAATTGAATGTTGAATATTTGATACGTGAACAGATCAAAGATTATATTATGGTATAGGCGAACTCTCCACGTATAATATATCAAAAGAGAAGCCTCCTGGCACATGATGGTCCTTTCACTTTTTGGCATGAAGAAATGGACGAGATAGAAAAGGAAAGAATTTCTCTACATAGTTTTAACCACTTTTTATATCGGGACCAATTTTAGAATTAAGCTTATCGATGTTTTGTAATAACGAATAAATAATCAAGTACAAATTGTGATGGATATTGAAATTCTGCATAGCATTCTGTGATTTAGATTATGATAATAGAGGAAAATCATTTGAAATAGACCTTCCAGTTGGATTTTCACAAGTTCTCGTAATCAATCCATCGTCATTTAATTCTTACTCGACATTTTTTGACGCTAATACCGGAAGCAGAGTAGGGGCACACGGATCATTATTTTCAATCCCACAACGTGTCGTCTACTTCTTATGTTGTGACTGATATTAATAATCATAAAGGGCGTTCCATCAGGGGGGATCCCACGCGTTCAATTTGAGACGTTCGGCCTGATGAAGTTGACGAATGAAAAATCATCGTAATTTGTCAGTCTGTTGTTAGTGATAGAAACGGAATGTTGGCTAAATAGAACGTAGCTTTTTGTGGGAAGATCTTAGTACTGAAAAATTTCCTCTGGTCCTTTGTCAAATTCTTTTGGGTCCTCCTACTTTGGATGAAAGATTTCAGTTATAGTATTTTTAGTTTCATGCAAGAATAACAGATTGAGTGACGAAAGAAGTGATTCAACATTATTTCCGAAAATTCATGAACATTTTCGTTCTTACGGGAATCACCATTCTCAATCGAAAGTGCATATCGTGAAGCTTAGCGAATGTGCCTTTTCCACAAAATTTCTTCATTAATGCACTATTGGAAAGGACCAATACAAATCCTTGATGACTAGGACGTATAATATCAAATAAACTGCTCCACAAGAGTTAGGGATATCGTATTCAATCGATTTTAAAAGTATGTAATCTTCTGGAAAATCGCTGTAAAATCATTTAAAACTCAATAGCAACTCGAATCGATCCAATAAAATCCGTATGAGACATTTCGTAATCTGGTCGCCTTTTTTCTGAATTTTGGTCCTTTGCATATGCTTCATGAATGTTCTTATTTTGAAATGAAGTCAGTTTTTCAACGGCTGCGATTTGAAACGAGTTTTCTGAAAATGACAAGAGGTAAATTAACAAACGCTGAGGTTAATAGGGCTATCGGAATGCTACAGGGTGGCCTAACTCAGGTTGTTGTGGCGGAAAGGCTTCAAGTCAGCCAAAGTGTGATACCTCGACTTTGGAATAGGTTCAGGGAGACAGGTTCCGTGTTGGAAAGACAAAGGCTTGGTGGGCGACGACAAACAACACCTGCTCAGTATCGTTTCATCACCGTTTCGGCGAGAAGAAACCCTCCTACATCTACGTGTAGAATGCTACGGAATACTTTTCAAAATGCAGATGGGGTCCAAGTTTCCATCGAAACCATCAGACGACGTTTGAGAGAGGTGAATCTAGGTTCTAGACGTTCATTTAGAGGAGTTCCATTAACACGTGACCATAAGCGTCAAAGACTGGAATGGGCAAGGCAACATATAAATTGGAACGATCAATGGCGTGGTGGTCTTTTTCACTGATGAATCCAGATATGGGCGATTTTCAGATTCTCGAAGAATAAGGGTATGGACAATCCCAAGCATACCGCGTAATCGTCGCTATGTCCAAGAAGTCCATCCATTCAGAGGGGCTAGTGTTATGGTATGGGCCGGGATATGTTTCAACGGGCGCACAGATCTACACATTTGTCCTGGGAATATAACCGCCTTACACTATAGGGAGCATGTCATTGACAATGTTATGCCAAATTTTCACGCCACTATTGGTAAAACTTTTCAATTTCTAGACGAAAACGCTAGACCGCACCGTGCAGCCATAGTAGAGAATGCGCGCGAGGAGCTTGGTATTCCACATTTACCAAAACCTCCGCACTCACCAGATTTGAATTGCATAGAACATGCATGGGATATGCTCCAAAGAAGTTTAGATAATCATCAACCTACCACAGAATCCCTAAATGATCTGAGAGAGCTTCTGCCCCGTTTATGGAACCAAATTCCTCAAGAAATGTTCAACAACATCGTGTGTAGTATGCAAAGAAGATGTCAAGCTGTTATTGATGCTTGAATTCTCTGGAAATTTGAGTTATTTTACTCAATTTTTCTTAACCACCCTGTATACGCTGCACACCTACAGGCTAAAATTAATTTGCAACTTGAAATCATATTAATATGAATTTTCATCACAAAAATCTTATTTTAACTATATTTTTTTGCAATTTAAGTCAATATCCCTAACTTATGTGGAGCAGTTCATTTGATCTCTAAATTTGCAATACTCTCAGCTAATTTAGTGTCTAGCGATTTTGGCAGAAACCACTGTGGTATATATTTATATATACAAGCCACGAGGTTGAGATTTCTCAACCTCGTGGCTTGTAATCCGAGCGACGTATGTGATCTTCGCTCAATCCGAATCGTCCAAGACTTCTCTGGGAGTTATCTAGTGGCGGACCTTTGGAGGAGATAAAGAACCTCTCAAAGAGTAGCAATTGGCGTCACAATTTCCTATATAGAAGTCGCTGGGCTATTTTTGGGATCTCTTTGTGTTGCTTGGGTGATACCATATATGGTATCAAAGGAATTCGTGAATTTTATTGGAGATCAAATTCAGGTGAAGCTTTGAAAAACCGCCAAACTTTTGGCGGTGCTTTAAACTATAACTTTAACCCTTGAAAACTTATTTCAGAAGCCTACACTGTGTCGCTGCGAACTAAATTTGAAATCTGAATAGATCGTTCCATCAAATTTAAATACGATAATTTAAATGAAAATATAAAAAATTTTAAATATACGAATCAAATCGCACCTTATTAATGCACCATTGTCTTCCGAATAGAGGGCAATGGAAATGCTATTGTTACATAACGCATTGGTGTGTAACAACTGACGACTTTCACGTGAAATTCCAATCTTTTCCAGCCATGCCCTCCAATAAATTGTAACCTATGAACTTTGTAATCTAGGCGTCAGATAAAACGATTATCAGCTCGTAGAAAAATCGGTTCACAGATATCAAAATAGCGGGAGTGATTCGATGTGTTTGACATACACATACTCTGTTTTAAATGAAGTAGATAAGGAATTATCGAACGTAGGTAGTTCGAAAATATGACAACTTATCGGAAGTGGTGAGGATGTACCGGGTCCGTTCAAAAATTGACGAAACTTTGAGATATTTTGAGCGATTCTCGATACTATTCAAACAACATTTCCGGAGAATTCTCAGATTTTTAAATAATTTCAAAATTGGTCTTTTTACTCGATTAAGGTAAAGGGATGGTGATGTTTTTCGCGTTTATAAAGTATCCAGGTTGACTATGACATTCCGACACATTTCACCGTGAATATTTTGAAAATGTAAGGTTATAGTCATTTTCCTGTCAGATACATACGCAACGTAGGCATTTCTACGTAAGATCGCAGTAAAGACGTATTTATCAAAATGTTTATTCACTTTGGGAAAATGATTAATTCGAGAAAATATTATAAGATATAAGACCTGGCGAATGTTGAAGAAACTTTTACATTACTGGAAATATTTCACGTATATAAACATGGTTGGAAGATTTAGTTATGCTATTTGATTTTACGGAAATCGAGAATCTAGTGTTGAATAAGGGACAGAATAGTCCGTAACTTTGTGACAGTTTATTCGAAAAAAGAATAAAAGTGCTCGACTAACCCGACAGAAAAACTTCTAAACGCACAGACGGACCTATGGAATTTCCCACTTTTCAAAATCCTCAAGAAATATGTATTGGAATTAGAGATTCCTTTATGGATCGACCCATTTTCAGGTATGAGGAAATCAAATCATTATAAAAAAGCGCAACAATTCGAGAGACGCTCTCGTATCGAAAAGTGTACGGACTTTTCCAGCTACCCTAGTATTCTCTCATTACTTTCTCAGACTCCCGACCAGATAACCGACCGAATGATGTCTGTCCAAGCTTCCGTTTATGAGGATATATGAACGGAGTTGGCTGTGCCCACGTATTTGCCCCTTCCCGCACCCCGCCAGATAATAAACGTAAAAGTTGAAACAAAGCCACCATTTCCCGGAATCAAAATGTCTAGACATGCACTAAGTAAACTGGCTTACAGAAAAGATAAGATAGAGCATATTGTAGCGACTGTTGTATGCCGTTAACCCTTGTTTTTTTCGGGACAGGGAAATCAAAAGTGGAAGTATTTGATTAATAAATGCAATCTGAATTTCATGAGAAGGTCATGATCTAGTCTGACATTTTTTACTGAAAGCTTTCTATTTTCATTACTGTCAAATTGAAACTGCGTTTATTTCGGATTTTCACCTGAGAGGTGGAAAATGTATTGCGAGATTTCAAGATAAGTTTAAGGAAAGTTTGGTAGAAATTGAGGACCAATTACATTGGTCAATAGAATCAATAGTCAACAATAAATCAGCTTTCGGCTGTCATTGGAGAGAAAATAATCAAAAAATCCGACCTGAAACTGAAATCGAAAAATTCGATGACGTAAAAGTGAAGGATAAAAGGAGTCCTCTGGCTAATGATGACGAATCACGAATCAGTGCTCCCCCCCACCTAGGAACCCCACTCACGCTACATACGAGGTGAACCGTATGATATTGAATTCCGGGAAAGGTATCATACACACTGGTAGCTCAGAGGCCAGAGCATCCGCCCGGCAAGTGGAAGACGCGGGTTCGATTCCCGCTCGGTGTGTAACCTTTTCCGGAATTTCAAAAAATTTGTCTGCATGCCGTTAAATCTTTCCCTAATTATTCTCACAGACGTTAAAACCATTTATATATTAATTCTCGGCTAGTATTTCATCATTGGTCGGAATCCAAAATCCGACCTGAAACTGAAATCGAAAAATTCGATGACGTAAAAGTGAAGGATAAAAGGAGTCCTCTGGCTAATGATGACGAATCACGAATCAGTGCTCCCCCCCACCTAGGAACCCCACTCACGCTACATACGAGGTGAACCGTATGATATTGAATTCCGGGAAAGGTATCGTACACACTGGTAGCTCAGAGGCCAGAGCATCCGCCCGGCAAGTGGAAGACGCGGGTTCGATTCCCGCTCGGTGTGTAACCTTTTCCGGAATTTCAAAAAAAATTTGTCTGCATGCCGTTAAATCTTTCCCTAATTATTCTCACAGACGTTAAAATCCATTTATATAATAATCATATACTTCCGATGATTATAGGAATGCTGAGATACTGCATTTTGTGAATAAGGGTGGGAAAAAATGGAAATTCAGGAGGACTAGGTGATATTGGGATGTATGGAAGATACCAATGTTAATATACACTGCGCAAAAAAATTAACGCACCTTCTGAAAATCTCAATTTTAATGAAAGTTAACTCTACATTGACTTTATAACTTATTTTTTATGTCCTCTCGGGAAGGTTTTGAACGAAACAAGACACATTGAATGGAAGAAAAATTGAGGATTTCACCGAATCTTATGTGAAAGAAGAGAAATGAACAATTTTCAAAATACTGAAATGTGATTTGAAACTTGGTATTTCCACCCCTTGCGTTAATTATAGCTCGGCAACGACGGTTCATACTCAAAATGAGTTATCTCAAAATGTTCTGATCTAATCCTTCCCAGATTTCTCCGAGTTGGATTCCTAAGTCATTAAGAGTAGCTAGATGATTTTCTGAACTTCTCAGCCTTCTATTGAGGTTGTCCCAAACCTGCTCAATCGGATTGAGATCTGGACTTCTTGCTGGCCATTCCATTCGAGAGACTTCAACCTCTTCAAGGTACTCCTGAACGATGCGCGCACGATGGGGTCTGGCATTATCGTCCATAAAAATGGTCTGTGCGAGCAGTCAAAGATATTCTACCCCATACCATAATCGATTCTCCCCCGAAACCAGTAGTATTCAGGAAATTGCACTGAGCATATCTTTCATGTGGACGTCTGTATACAAGGAAACGTCGATCACAATGGTAGAGGCAGAATCTAGACTCATCTGTGAAGAAGACTCTTTCCCAATCGACCTCTTCCCAATGGATATGCTCTCTCGCAAAATCCAAACGCGCCCTTCGATGGGCTGGGGTAAGAGCTGGGCCTCTTGCCGCGACACGAGGCCTTAAATCATATTCTCTGAGGCGATTTCTTATTGTCTGAGTGCTAATTTGCACCTCATGAGTTTGCTCAAGCTGATTTTGAAGGAGGCGAGCGGTTGCAAACCGTTGTCCCAACGAAGAAATTCTCAAGTAACGTTCTTGAATGGCAGTTGTTACCCGTGGTCTACCCTGTCCTGGTCTTCGGTCATTCATACCTGTCTCCCTGAATTGCTGCAACATTCTGGACACACTTGTATGGGAAACTCCAAACCTTTCTGCAATTCTTGTGTATGTCCACCCTTCTTCTCGCAAAACTACCGCTTGGGCACATTCCTCTTGGGTCAAACTGCGTGTTTCGCGTTGCATAGCGATCGAATGTAAAAAATCAAACGAGAAAAAAACTATTGATCACTAGAATTGATCGAGAACAACTGATTTTAGAATGGAGCCATGAGCCAATATATTCAATATTCAATCTGATAATATCATATTCTTTTATTCCTGCTGGGAGAAAACATCTGTATTGAAGAAAAACGAAGTCAATTTCGAATCTTTTTCCACAAAACGTCACTTTCACTTAGGAAGATAGAATTTCACTTCTCCGTTACGACTAGTGACGATAATATGGACCGTGGTATCAGGAGTAAACGACAAAAGATCAAATGTGTTGGTCCTCAACTAGTGATATTGATAGTGTGAGGGCTTCTTAATCCAGAAATTATAATGCCGTGTCAAAAGTTTTTCGAATTTGCTCTTGCTTTTTTGCTAATTTTTTGATTAAAATAACGACTACAAATCTATGGGAGATGATCCCCCAATATAAGGGGCCTAAAGAATCATCACTTGGAAGATCGGACCCAATCGAAAGATCCTCCCGATCCAAGAGAGAGTTGAGACTTCGTGAAAAGGTTTTTTTTTAGTGGGTGAAGTATTTTTTAATGCTTCTTTCTCGTTTCTTCTTCGTTCTTGTTAAAGATTTAATTTCAAGATACTTGCATCCAGTTCAGTGAAAAAGCTTGTTTTCAAGTACAAGAAGCTCTGTTACATGGATATTAGCATATTTTTTGAATAAATCAGTATCACTACACATACACGGACAGATAGAGTTTTTTCAGAGGTTTTTATCTGTTCTCGTGTATCATAAGCAGAATTGTATGGTATCCCGTTTACATTACCTCTGCTGACACTTAGATTTGGAGCGAAAAACAGATTTTTTCCTTTTTTACAATGTGGTCACCATTTCTTCACACGTGCCATATGCCATATATTATTTGATTAAAGAAGAAAGTATGTAATATTGCTCTCTTTCAAAAAACAAATACGAAGTCCTGACATTCTTCCGACAAATAACTAATTATGCAATCGCTATGGCACCAATTATAATGAATCAAATGAAAATAGAGTTGTCATTAACTCTTCATCATGTTGAGAGAAGTACATCGATTATTCATAACGGAAACGGTTGATCGGGTAAGTAGTCTATTGTTAAAAATTTTTTTCAGCTCTTTATTGACTCAGCCAAGCTTTCGGATAATCTCTCATCCTTCTTCGGGGCTAAACAATGTGAGATTATTCATTTGTAAAATCACTAATTTCGTCAGAATATCCTGAAGTGGGGAATTTGGTAAAACTAACTAATAAACCTGTGATTATCCACACGTGGAATAGAGCAAGAGAGAGATCGGACAATCACGAATCCACAACACGACTTAATGTGCAATTGGGACTCACCTGAAAAAGTTTAAATAGAGCTCCCACCACGAAAAAAAATCACACACACTTAGCAAATACACTGAACAGAAAGTATCTCAAAACCAAATCAAACAAATTCATAACGATCAATTGTTTCTGCCTTGTTCCTCTTGAGAAAATAAACTCCGTCCTCTGTCCATTGATGTTCGTTCAGTATCCGTTTGTTTTCATGTTCGTAACTTTTTTTTTTATCTCCCAGCACAATAACAACTCGCGTGAACTTTCATTCCGATTAAATACTGGCAGGGTTCAAGTGTGGATACTGGATATGCGCGATTGGGACTTTTACTATCGCGGGGAATGGACGGTGGTTTAATAACAACATCATAACGATTCGGCAGTAATTACTGCTTCTGGAGCACGCAGGAGAATCAAACATTTTGTGAATGATAGGGGGCAGAGATCACGAGGATCTATCTGAGATAAAGAGCGCTGAATTTGTTGAATGAACTGGATATGGCGAAATCCAAAAAGTGAGAGCGATCAAGAGTGGATCCCGTGATTATCACGGATAGAAGTGGAAAGTTGACGAAATCGGGGGTATGCGAGTGTGATAACGCAGGTTTCGGCACTACCGGCGCCCTATGGTAATCGTCCGCAGAGATTACAACGGCGCGGCGTCCTCTATTCGCTTTTCAAATCCACAGGAACAAAACAACATTAGGCCTTATTAAGGAAAGAAATAACGGCATGCAGACTATTGAATATTTTTTGAAATTCCGGAAAAAGTTACACACCGTGCAGGAATTGAGCCTGCGTCCTCCTACTTTCCGGGTCGGTGCTCTTACCATCTCAGTTAACAGTGTGTATGATACTTTTCCCGGAATTCAATATCCTGAGGTTCACCTCATATGTTGGTGAGAGGGGGGATCCTAGGTGGTGAGCAATGATTCAACATCATTAGTCAGGGGATTCCACTTATCTATCCTTCACTCCACGTCATCGAATTTTTCGATTTCAGTTTTTGGATCGGATTTCGGATTCCGACCAATGATGTTATATTGATAAGCCGAGAATAATACATGAGAATAGGTTTAACGTCTGTAAATATAATTAAGGAAAGAAATAACGGCATGCAGACTATTGAATATTTTTTGAAATTCCGGAAAAAGTTACACACCGTGCAGGAAGTGAACCTGCGTCCTCCTACTTTCCGGGTCGGTGCTCTTACCATCTCAGCTAACAGTGTGTATGATACTTTTCCCGGAATTCAGTATCCTGAGGTTCACCTCATATGTTGGTGAGAGGGGGGAGCCTAGGTGGGGAGCAATGATTCAACATCATTAGTCAGAGGATTCCACTTATCTATCCTTCACTCCACGTCATCGAATTTTTCGATTTCAGTTTTTGGATCGGATTTCGGATTCCGACCAATGATGTTATATTGATAAGCCGAGAATAATACATGAGAATAGGTTTAACGTCTGTAAATATAATTAAGGAAAGAAATAACGGCATGCAGACTATTGAATATTTTTTGAAATTCCGGAAAAAGTTACACACCGTGCAGGAAGTGAACCTGCGTCCTCCTACTTTCCGGGTCGGTGCTCTTACCATCTCAGCTAACAGTGTGTATGATACTTTTCCCGGAATTCAGTATCCTGAGGTTCACCTCATATGTTGGTGAGAGGGGGGAGCCTAGGTGGGGAGCAATGATTCAACATCATTAGTCAGAGGATTCCACTTATCTATCCTTCACTCTACGTCATCGAATTTTTCGATTTCAGTTTTTGGATCGGATTTCGGATTCCGACCAATGATGTTATATTAATAAGCCGAGAATACATGAGAATAGATTCAACGTCTGTAAATATAATTAAGGAAAGAAATAACGGCATGCAGACTATTGAATATTTTTTGAAATTCCGGAAAAAGTTACACACCGTGCGGGGAAGTAACAGTGTAACTTTTTCCGGAATTTCGAACAATATTCAATAGTCTGCATGCCGTTATTTCTTTCCTTAATTATATTAACAGATGTTAAACCTATTCTCATGTATTAGGCTTTATTTTCTGGTGCCCTAGGCAGTTGCCTAACCTGGCACTATCCTAACGCCGGCCCTGACTAAATTTTGTCGATTAACATTTCTTTTCGTCAAACATTGAACAATGTCTATTTCCCTCGTCTTAATTTCCACCAATCAGAAACGCGCAATTTTGAATCACAAATGGTTTCTAGATGGAAAAACTGTATGGCAGCAGCTGTCAGCAGTTTTTTCGGGTTTATCCGCGGCAAAACTTGACATTTGTTGTCAACGAAAATTAATAATACATACATAGATGCATCCAGAATAATCTGTTACTCATGAAATAGTCTTGTCGAATACCATTCGTGCATCTAATTTTTCCTGTGAAAAAAATCGTTGCCACCTGCACTCATGCTTCTTGTTAAAATAATACTTAGCAACGTGTTTTTTCGATTTTTTTCGGAAAAATTGGATGCACTTATGATATTACTTATGAATAAAAATCATCAGTTTATTGTTTGAGCCTTTTCCTTTATATATGAATATTTATTATTTATTGCTAATTCTTATAAACAAGCAACCCCTTTTGGCCTTGAGTTATGCAGTATTAAAATCGTAAAGTATACAGCGTGATTTTTTAAGTGTTTCATTAGAAGTATTCGAGGAAGGAATTTTGATACGAATTCAAGATTCTATATATTTGTTTTACGAATTCGAATTGTAAAATATTTTCAAGCGGAATCTACTTCCGGTTCTACCGGAAACGAATGTGAACTTCGTTTTTTCAAATGCAACACCCTGTATATTTATACATATTTGAATACTTCGTTTAATTCTGCACTGATTTGATGTAAGTATGATATGCGCAACCACTTCAAGCGATTGAAGTAGCCTGAGTGTTTGATTTGTTGTCACAAATTAGTGTTTATATCTCCAAAATTTCTAAGTGTAAGAAATAGTGGAACAAAAATTGGTTGAAGTGTGCCAAACATTTCATGTCTTTGAAATCAGTAGTCTTGCCGTTATCGAATAAAATTCGAATTTCACGACTAAAGCCAGCTAGGTTTGGTCAAATGCATTGGTATGCTTGTCTTTTTTTCAAGTAGGCTTTGTTAGGAATTGTCATTCTTACTTATTTTCATTGATCAAGCACTATGCAAAATAAGCAATAATAATAAGGTACACTAAAATGATATATCAAAAGTCTGTTCTTTATTTGCGGCGAATGTGACAAGTAAACATGATGACTGAATAAATAGTACATTGTTTATCGAGTAGGAAAAGCCTTAATTCCTGGACGATTTTGAAGGTTGCTAAGTCGAGGCGTAAGCCGAGTTTTGGTTTGGTTGAAAACTTTTTCATCTACATATCTGTTCCTCTTAAAATGTGTAAAATGGAATGTAAATCATTACATGTCGTCCTCAAATAAATTGCCCTTTCCCGACAAGTTATGATTTATATTTAATTTTTTTATTTCAAAACGGTTCATTTCACGAGAATACAAGAGATGAAAAAGTTTCCAACCAAATCAGGCTATATCCAAATTTAATTCTATCCAAGTAAATTTTCCTTTCCTTTAAATTTCATGCTTCCACCATATTCCCCTAACGTTTGACTTTTGACCCAACATTAATATAGTTATAGTGAAAAGGGGTTACAGTCCACTGCGACCTTAAGGTCTATTGTGCCCATTAATATAACAAATTACCCTTTATTTCTAACAAGGAATCACCCCTGTAGTACACTGAAAAAAAAATGTACATAATAGTTACGAAATTTGTTCACCACAACAAAATCCTTGATTGAAATATGGCTTATTAAACATTTATTCATCTTAAACCAATCATTTTTTTGAAACTTGTGAATAAATATTGTTTTACTATTACTTACCGAATTTATTGATACGTATAGCCGTACTTATTGATAATTATAATATTTTGGATTTGATGAATGAATCATAAAACTACTTTTAATAAAATTTTTTGAGATCTGATATAAATTTGTTTATAGGTAAGAAATATTACTGTTTCTATATGTACTATTTATTCATTATTAATGAATTTGTTTAGCGGAAACTGAATATTATGTTTATATGCAAAATGTTTCAGTTTCCATTAAAGTATCATTTATTTACTGTTAATGAATCAAGTTTAACTATAAATTTGTGAGCGGGTTGTTTCAAATAAAACGGTTTCATTTTGAGAAAAATTATTTATTAAACCAATATTTAAATATAACAATACACTGCCAATCATAATCAACAAAAAAAAATATTTCTCCACTTATGAACTAATAAATCTACAATAATTATTAATGGTTTCAGTCAATACAATGTAAGATTTCGTTTGTATGAATAACTCTTGATTCATAATATAATATAATTTTGAGGCGAATGCCCATACACGGGACAATTTCCCTGAAATATGTTTCTATTTGAATAGCCTCCTCCAACAAACTCACACTAGTTATTCCATTCACTGGGGAAAAGAAGAATTAAGATTAGAATTATTGATTACATTATAATAAGTAGGCCATTTTTATCAACAAAAAGTATTTGTCAAATAAATTTGCTTATTTACTATAACCAAATATATTAATTAATAATTTCAAATATTTCTGATTAGGTAATGAATTTGGTCTAATATAATGTTATTTATTATCTATTACAAAACATGATTATCGCACGGTTCTTCCTTAAAAGCTACGATGAGAGATGGAAGAAAAATGTATATGGACGCAAAAGTCAAAAAGTGCTCTACAGTAGAATATCATAATTTGGGTACAAAAAATTTTATCAATCGGGTTGTAACTGAATTTGTCATATTTTAAAAAGGTTGATAACATTTTTGTACCGAAAGATTGTAATTTGAAGAACCAGATCCCTTGTTCGCTTACACAAAGAGTCTAATTAAATCTTCAGAAGCGAATATTACTGATTCCAACCTACTACGCGCCAATAAAAAAATAGATTCATAAAAAATTGGGTACTTACGTATAAAATAAGTTACGGATGGGAGTATCTAAAACATCCGCGAATACACTGCTGATTTCCCAACCACTTGATAATTCTTCCATACTATATGATATTATTTTTCACTCACTTAAATAAAAACTTTCAACAATCCAACATTCAAGTGACTTACTGACTTACTCAAACAGCAAACTACAAACTGAAACTATATAAAATGAGATCGCGGGCAACCACGGTGACGGCGGAATGGAAGGGGTTACTTCAATACATCTCGAAACGAAGTATTTTGTTGTTATAAAAAATATATGTTTATAGTTAATATATATTTTATTGAAGGTTAATTGCACGCCAATGAATATTATTTGTTAATATTCAAGGAGTTGCTTTCTAGAAGTAATAAATATTTTGTAATAGTTAACAAGCCACATTAGCAATTAATAAAATAACGAATATCATGTAACAAATGATTTTCTAGAGAATTTCTGCATATTATTTATTAACTTTTAAGTAATGATTATAGGATCTACAAAATATTTTTGAAACAAAGCTTTTATTTTCTATAAATAACAAGAATTGAAGAATTTGGGGATTATAAATAGAAATTATTTTAAACAAATAATGCCTAATATAGACAACAAAATATCCCTGAAACAAGTGTTTATTACCTATTATATTGAACATTTTTCTCAGTGTATATGAAAAAAACGATTGAAAATCGAAACGTCCATCCTTTCACTTTCGATCCGCGAATAACCTGGAAAAAGGTTCCACCTGTATTTTCCTTAATTGACATTTCCGCATGACATGCGCAAATTGTTGAATTTCTAAACGATTGTAGGAATGTAGGAAACTCAATTTTTCTCCAAGAAATGGAAAAAATGCAGCATCAAGTTGTGAATTACGACTGCAGTTTTCCTATACATACATTCCGGAATCGACATAATATCTGCCCCAAATGTCATTGCATCCGTAAGTTCAACAATCCCATACACTATTCCATATAACAAACGATAAAACCTGTACAAATGGCGATATTATACAGTTGGCCACTTCCTTGAAATATTTTTGCCACGAGTTTGAATACGAAATATGTTATTGAACTCGGGAGTATTGCAGAATCCATACAATACCATAGTGTTTGTTTAAATTAGAGGTTATCAACCAGTAAATTACTGTGCCATTATTCTGTTTCTGGCCATGAATAGAAAGAAGATCGCTGTCGTTTATCGAACCTTATGCATTGTACTAGGAATGTGTTGGACCTTCTTTGAATTTATTCCGAAACGAGGTCATTCTACCGCGAATAGTGGTCATTCTTCTGACTATATGCTTGGCAAGACACTTTCAATTTAGATCTTGACAATCACAATAGTTCATTGATGAATATTTTCAAAAATTTACTAATGGAGTTGAACCTATTATAGAAGTTTTAAAGGATCTTACTTGATAAAGGATAAAGATAATAAAAGGGAACAAATAACTTAATAAAACTTGGACACAAAGGTCTTTACTTCATTGGTCCGAGTGTAAGTTGTTTCGCAGCTTTCACATGTCAATAATATAGGAGCTTATGAAATGTGGGATGTGGAGCTTTATTTACTTCCATGAGTTCCATGAGCTTACTACTGGCAAAGTCTCATAAAACAGCAGGATTCAATACTGCTGCAGATGTTACCTACCAGATACAAAATGTGAGGCATGATTGAGAGTGTCACCGGATCATTTTCAGAAATGGTTCAATTACAGATGGTATGACAATCGTTTAAAATACTTTGTGAAATCAGCTACTTACTACCCGAAATGGAGGATAAACCCAAATATTCAGCAGGTTATGTGTATATTGATACACCCGCAGCAAGAATATTCAGACAGGGAATTATTACTACAGAAGTAGCAAACGAGTTAGAAAATCGATACAAAACTTGGAGGTGGACCCGAAAAAACTACCAAGCAGTTCAACTTGAAGCAACAAAAAAATAATCGAATGAAATCGTTTTATGAGAAAATTCAACCGTGAAACAATGCCATGAAAATTTCATTTTCTATTTCAGCGTTTCCACAACTCCATCGTTCCGAGTAAATAATTCATGAGCAGTTCGAAGCGCATAAACTTTTGATTAGAATATCGCGAAAACGAAATCATTTTAATTTATTCCGAGATTTTTTACTCCGATCTAGGATCTATGCATCTTGATTTGATTTAATTAATAATTCTATGTATAATTACGTTAATAGAAACCTCGGAAAAACGTCCGATCTTGCTTTAATAAGCTGCGTTTTATGCAACACAAGCCGGGGACATGAAGTGAAGTTTGAGTGGCACAATGAATTAATCATTTAATTGCATATTCATCAGGTCTAGAATTAAAAAGCACCGAGATAAAAAGAAGAGGAAGATATTGCAAAAATATTGATATGGAATTTCGAGTAGATTAGCTTCTCGACTCTCGACAGCTCACACTCGTGGTACTCATATTTCACGTCCTTCTTTACAATAGAAAAGAACTGAAGATTCATATATTAGGAGCAGCCGAAAACGACATACTTCAGCATTAATTTAACAATGGCACCAAATTTCCTACCTTTCGGATAATTCCCATTGCTTTCAAACAATGGCAAATGTCTGCTTGAGTGACTACTAGTGTTTTTGCTGTCGCTCTTCCACTTCCAAATGAAAATTGCACCTTTTGAATCGTTCGAACCACTTCTGCGACACGCTCATTCAGCTCGATCATCGTCATCACAAACTTCCACTGAACACAAATTTCGGTAGCTTTTTTCTTCATATTGAAGTTATCAAGTGAAACTCGTTATTAAGTATAGGTACCTATATACAATACAGGGTCTTTCACGAGCAACCTCACCCATATTTATACGGGAAACTACTGAACGTATTTTCATGAAATTCAGCACTTATAAGTATTTCACGATGCTGATGAAATCTAAAATATTTTAAAGGCATGAGGACCTCCGGTTTTTCCGGAAATGATGTCAACTTCCGTTTTTCAAATTAGAAAACCATTTTTTTATTGCAGAAATAGATTCCTTATAAAATTTCAAGTTATTTTGATGTAACATTTTTCAGTTTTGGTTGGAAAATTCTCTCTGAGTGGGAAAATTCGAAAAAAAAATCGAAAATAGAGCTCCGCTGAAACAAGAATAACTTCGAGGTTTTTGGATGGAAAATTTTCATTTTTGGGATTTTTCAAGATGTAAGATTGATGTATCCACTTTGAAAATCGAAATCGCTATTCATGATACAGGGGGTGAAAAAAATCGCTTTCAAAGTTAGGGATGACAAAATCGTGAAAAATCAATTTTTTCAAATTAGAACCCCATTTTTTTATGGCAGATATTGAATCTACGTTAAAAAATAATGTGAGTGTATGCATCACACCCTTGCCCTAAAATGGATATTTTCTGAGTTAATATCCACTTTAGGGCAAGGGTGTGTGCGAGATGAGCCTAGATTCTGCCTCTACCATTGTGATCGACGTTCCCTTGTATACAGACGTCCACATGAAAGATATGCTCAGTGCAATTTCCTGAATACTACTGGTTTCGGGGGAGGATCGATTATGGTATGGGGTGGAATATCTTTGACTGCTCGCACAGACCTAGTGGTCGTTGATAATGGAGCTATGAATGCTGATAAGTATATAAGGAACATTCTTGAAGAGCATGTGGTGCCATTTGCCCCATAGATTAGTGAAAATTTCATTTTTATGGACGATAATACCAGACTCCATCGTGCGCGCATCGTTCGGGAGTACCTTGAAGAGGTTGAAGTCTCTCGAATGGAATGGCCAGCAAGAAGTCCAGATCTCAATCCGATTGAGCAGGTTTGGGACAACCTCAATAGAAGGCTGAAAAGTTCAGAAAATCATCCAGCTACTCCTAATGACTTAGGAATCCAACTCGGAGAAATCTGGGAAGGATTAGATCAGAACATTTTGAGATAACTCATTTTGAGTATGAACCGTCGTTGCCGAGCTGTAATTAACGCAAGGGGTGGAAACACCAAGTATTAAATCACTTATCAGCATTTCAGTATTTTGAAAGTTGTTCATTTTACTTCTTTCACATAAGATTCGGTGAAATCCTGAATTTTCTTCCATTTAATGTGTCCTGTTTCGTTCAAAACCTTCCCGAGAGAACATAAAAAATAAGTTATAAAGTCAATGTAGAGTTAACTTCCATTAAAATTGAGATTTTCAGAATGGGCGTCAATTTTTTTGCGCAGTGTAAATCCATGCAAACAAACATGTAATCAGTACAGCAGCTTAATGAAATTACACCTGACCATCACAAGAATCGATAGATGTGCTATTCAAAATCAAAATAGTACTGTCATAAGTTTCTTCACATGAAAAAAAAATTCCTTTCATGACAGATATCTTATATTTCTTTCTAATTCGAGAACATTCCGTCTCCATCTCAAACCCTTCAGGTTTATGGACCACCTCTTAAAACTCCTCTTTCATAATTGAAACTGAGCAGAATACCACAGACACATCGCATTTCTTCCAAGAAACTATTCACCCCGATTCTACCGAGAAACATAAATTGACATTTTTTGTCCAATTTAATTCCCCCATCCGCCGTAATAACAACACGAGCGGTCGAACTCCAAGCGAATATCTCCAGAAGACATTCGGCATCGTAGATCTCTGTTTCCAAGAAGTCGAGGTATGCGTATAGGCCATTCTCAACCTTGACTTCTTCCTCATTCCTTTCGCGAACACGCAAAGCCGTTTTATGATCTATCACCACAGCATGGAGGCGCCTTGAAACAATCCAAAGACATCCTGTAGGTAGCGTTGCGTAAAGCCGAATATGCCGAGACATAGGCGCCGATGTAGATCTGATATCGGGGACATGACGTGAATCAATAATTAGGTTAGGAATAGATCGATCGATCTGATTCTTGCACTTCGGTTTTCGACATGGTGAATAAGGTTGGCTTAACAATCAATATGCATAACCCAAGACGTACCCACGAAGATAATGCGCTTATCGTTCATTGAATATTTTGAGGTATATTCACCTCTATACACGCCGAGTCTTTGACATCTAAATTTTTGGGGAAGGAGATTTTGAAAAGATGATACTGACTTCTAGAGGAGTCACCAGTATCAATAGCAAATTTTTCCCTTTGTAATACGATCACTTATACTCGTAAGAAATACTGGAGGATTTGAGGGGGGCATTGGGGGACATGGCCCCCCATTCGAGGTCGACAATAAACCCTTGTTTGTAATAATCGAATTTCCGACAAATCATTTTAATATGGAGCATTGTTTCTTGGGTAGGAAAAGCCTAACATGACTGTTGAGATCTGCTTGCGCATAAACTTAGCAACACAGATTCCAGGAATGTGGCTTTTCCTACGAAGTTAACATACTATTTTTCCGCAAGTCGTTTAAAATTCGACAGATATTAATTAATTTTACATAGTATAAAACAAAGTAGCTTTCGATGTCTGTCCCTATGTATGCTTAAATCTTCAAAACTACCCAACGGATTTTGGAACGCTTTTTTTTAATAGATAAAGTGATTCAAGAGAAAGGTTTATACAGAGTGGGCCATTGAAAACGAAACAGCGGCTCTGTAGGTCGGCAGAACCGAGTTATATAAAAACGCTCGAACACGTCAACAACAGTTTCGAGGGGGACATCGTTCGCGATGAAATTCACCCGAAATACATTTCATCCCTCGGAGCTGTGACCACCACCCCTAAATTTTTAAATGGCACGATATGGCAAGTGATACCTCTTTTAGCAACTTTTATACGAATCAGTAAGGACATAATTACGATTATAGTACAACACAAATATCAACACATCATCCGTTTTTGATGATTTTATATGACGGCGATACTGAGAAGTTATCTCAATACCAACTATGAATATCGGAAAATGTTTTCCTGTTAGTTTACCGAACGTGATTGAAATCAACTAGTTCTCGATAGAAATCCGAAACAGTCGAATTTCCCAGTGGACCAATAGTCAGCCGACGGAACGATCGGCTAGCAACAGCGATACGCCCATACAAATAACAGTTTTTGGTATATGCCAGAGTGTAACGTCTGGCTGGGGTCTAGACTCAATAAAAATATCCGAATGTGTAACCGTTGTATGAACGTAATTACAGATGAATTTGGATGTGACCTTGTCTAGCGGAAAAATTCGGCTCCCGACACCAATTGTACTTCCTCCATTTTACTACTCACGGAATGCGGTTTGAAATAAGTCAGAGCACTCTGAACAGCGAGTCATTGGAGGAAACAGCTCTAAATAATTTCAATCCATGCATATCTACTTTATTAAAAGGATTTGTTTCCAGTATAAATGATGCCATTTCACTCCAAATAATTTACACTCCATTGAACACTTGATGCCAACAAACTATTTTATAAAGATTTAATTATAGGTGGGATTTTTGGAAACACTACTACGTGAAAAGGTGTTTCAGAAGAATTGGTTTGACAAGAAAAAATCATAGCGACTCCAAAATACACATTTGCAAGAAACACCTTATAACTCGAATATAGACATGCTGTTTTCGCCATGAAAATTAACACCTCCAGTTATCTGCAGCTTATTTTAATCGATATATTTATGATTTATTGCCTTTTCAATGTTCGCAGATATTCGGACCATTCCGACACCTTTGTCTGCAATTGTGATTTTGTTGAGTGCAGTTGCAGCTTGAAAAAGTCGGATCTATATTAAATCATTCCGTTTCATTTATTGTTTGAATGATTTATCTGGAATGGGAATATAAGAAGTGTCCGTGAAGTTAGCACCCACATTTTCGAAAATGAAGAAAATTTTTTTTGCATTCGTTAGTAACTCGTTAGTAAGTATTTGTAACCTCAAAATTTTCGTTTGTACCTCAAAGGAACTCATAGAAAAACGCCGCATTCCGCTAGGTGCTAACTTCACGGGCATTCACTTCTCCAATTTCCGCGAAAAAAAAATTCGATCGGAAAGTCCTTCGTTAGTAACTATTTGTAACATATAAATTTTCGTTTGTAACCTAACCCTTACTGAAAGATGACACCCCTAGAATGCGAAGATAGCACCCACATTCTCGAAAATTTACAAATTTTTAGGTTACAAATAGTTACTAACGAGTTACTAACGAATGCAAAAAAAAATTCTTCATTTTCAAAAATGCGGGAGCTAACTTCGCATGTAAGGTGAGTCATTTTTTCAGTAAGGGTTAGGTTACAAACGGAAATTTTAATGTTACAAATTGTTACTAACGAGTTACTAACGAATGAAATATAAAATTTGTAAATTTTCGAAAATGTGGGTGCTAACTTCGCATTCTAGGGATGTCATTTTTCCACTAAGGGTTAGGTTACAAACGAAAAATTTTATGTTACAAATAGTTACTAACGAAGGACTTTTCGATCTTATTTTTTTTTCGCAAAAAATCGAGTAGTGGATGCCCGTGAAGTTAGCACCCAGCAGAATGCGGCGTTTTTCTATGAGTTCCCTTGAGGTACAAACGAAAATTTAGAGGTTAAAAATAGTTACTAGCGAATACAAAAAAAAATTTCTTCATTTTCGAAAATGTGGGTGCTAACTTCACGGACACATATAAGAAATCCGTTGAACCACCATCGAAGGTTTGAAGTCGAAAGGGAAGCACAGCCCCCCCTCTAGTCCAAGTGGGTTTTTATGTACTCAAATGAAGATGAAAACTATAGTATGCCTCCCGCAAAATCGCATTGTGGAATTGTTTTTGTTTAAATAAAATTCTTTTGTATTTTTGTTCACTCAACAATAAATCTTCGGAAATTTTGAGCAATTTATCGTTGAATCTGCAAAGCACATAAAAAATTCAATGAAAAAATCTGATACTTAAACTCCATTAACTTTTATAAAGTATCGCGGTTTTCCATGAAATTTTGACACATTTCACCGCGTATATTTTGAAAATGTTAGGTTATGGTCATTGCACTGTCAGATACGCCCACAACGTTGTCGTTCCGGTAAAAAATCGTAGTGATTACGTATTTATCGAAAAGTTCATTTTCTTTGGAAATTAATGAATTTGAGAAAATATATGTTAATTCAGAAGACATTCAAATAAATTTTTGCACAACCGAAATACTCCAGCATGAAAATGTAGTAGTTCTACGAAACCTGCGCCAAAGTTAAATCTAACTCCATTTACAAAGTTGAAAAAGAGTAAATAGAAAGTAGACTTGGCAATGTCGCTCGATTTTCACGAGTGCCAACCAGCGTCTGTTTTAAGTGGAAAAACTTGATAAACCTAAATCATGGCCAACCGCGATACTTTATAAAAGTGAATGGAGTATATGTATGTATTTGTTGATGTTGATCTTATTTCAATATTCCTTAGAAGGAATAATAGTTGGAAAACTCATTATTTCGTTCAATTTATAGCGATAATGAAAATTTCCGAGAATATCTACATTTTGATGATGATTGTAGCAATTTTTCGATTAAGTTCGATCTGCATCGCTGAATGTATCGTATGTGTACAAATGATAAATTCTAACCGACATATATGAAGATTTTTCATGCGTACAGTTGACCCGTGCAATTCGAATTCCTCCGATTAATCGCTATGATCTGTCGTTAAATACGTAGCGAGCTCCGACCATCACAGTGAGATATCCTGTATTGATAAAAAATATGGCGATTTCCAGTGAAAAATCGACGAAATGCCTCGGACAAGAAGAAGTTGAAAGAGCAAACCGACTGAAGAAATCGGATCGCTCAACAATCAAAGTTATATACGGAACAAAATCGTTCCATGAAATAGATACTGCGCTATTAAAGGGAACGGAAGAATACGAGAACCTTCCATTTGTGATTTGCAGAAGGTAGATGGAGGAAATTCCATCAGCCGGCAGCGTATTTTGATGTCGACATTAATTAAAACCTTTTGAAGTTGGGCAGTGATTACAGGAATTCGATATGTTGGCAAAAAATACGCCGGGGTATTTTTAATTGCGAATTTTTTAGTGGAAATATTTTACCAGATGAAAATTGTAATACGCGCCATCAGGGAGTTCGCATAGTGTTTGATCATATTTTTCATTTTCTTTTCTACTCACTATGTACTCATAACGTGATTCCTCCTGTTCAATCCTATGGGCTATCTCTTTGAAGTAAAGACTCACCTGAAACAAAATGAAATGTTGAAAATGAATTGAGTTTGTTATAAAGAGTGTTCATGAAAAATTGTAACATCATTTGTATACAGAGATAGGGTGATAAACGAAATGAATATACACTGCGCAAAAAAATTAACGCACATTCTGAAAATCTCAATTTTAATGAAAGTTAACTCTACATTGACTTTATAACTTATTTTTTATGTTCTCTCGGGAAGATTTTGAACGAAACAAGACACATTAAATGGAAGAAAAATTCAGGATTTCACTGAATCATATGTGAAAGAAGAGAAATGAACAAATTTCAGAATACTGAAATGCTGATAAATGATTTAATACTTGGTATTTCCACCCCTTGCGTTAATTACAGCTGGCAACGACGGTTTATACTCAAAATGAGTGATCTTAAAATGTTCTGATCTTATTCTCCCAGATTTCTCCGAGTTGGATTCCTAAGTCATTAAGAGTAGCTGGAGGATTTTCTGAACTTCTCAGCCTTCTATTGAGGTTGTCCCAAACCTGCTCAATCGGATTGAGATCTGGACTTCTTGCTGGCCATTCCATTCGAGAGACTTCAACCTCTTCAAGGTACTCCTGAACGATGCGCGCACGATGAGGTCTGGCATTATCGTCCATAAAAATTAAACCGCTAGGTGGGACACTGTAGTATTACATTATACTCAGTAGTTCCTACTAGAGAGTAATATAAGTTCTGCCGTTTCATTTGGTCGCTACCGTATGAGGGGATATATGGCACTGATGACGGCAAAAAAAGCCAGAAACCGGTCTGTCATTTTCCTTCTTCGGTAGCGGCACGTTCCGGCGATTTACTTCTTGAATTAGATCTTTGCTAGTCCATTTCTCTCATTAAATTTTCACCAATGTATGGGGCAAATGGCACTACATGCTCTTCAAGAATGTTCCTTATATACTTATCAGCATTCATAGCTCCATTATCAACGACCACTAGGTCTGTGCGAGCAGTCAAAGATATTCCACCCCATACCATAATCGATCCTCCCCCGAAACCAGTAGTTTTCAGGAAATTGCACTGAGCATATCTTTCATGTGGACATCTGTATACAAGGAAACGTCGATCACAATGGTAGAGGCAGAATCTAGACTCATCTGTGAAGAGAACTCTTTCCCAATCGGCCTCTTCCCAATGGATATGCTGGGGTAAGAGCTGGGCCTCTTGCCGCGACACGAGGCCTTAAATCATATTCTCTGAGGCAATTTCTTATTGTCTGAGTGCTAATTTGCACCTCATGAGTTTGCTCAAGCTGATTTTGAAGGAGGCGAGCGGTTGCAAACCGTTGTCTCAACGAAGAAACTCTCAAGTAAAGTTCTTGAATGGCAGTTGTTACCCGTGGTCTACCCTGTCCTGGTCTTCGGACATTCATACCTGTCTCCCTGAATCGCTGCAACATTCTGGACACACTTGTATGGGAAACTCCAAACCTTTCTGCGATTCTTGTGTATGTCCACCCTTCTTCTCGCAAAACTACTGCTTGGGCACATTCCTCTTGGGCCAAATTGCGTGTTTCGCGTTGCATAGCGATCGAGTGTAGAAAATCAAACGAAAGAAAAACTATTGATCACTAGAATCGATCGAGAACAACTGATTTTAGAATGGAGCCAATACATTTAATTCGAAATCTGAAAATATCATCTTTTTTCATTCCTGCTGGGAGAAAACATCTGTATTGAAGAAAAACGTTGAAAGTGGATAACATATGCATGCATATTTCTGATAAAAATAATTATCATTGAAAACACCTTCAGTTGTAGAATAAATTTGAGATTTCCATAATGTGCGTTAAGTTTTTTGCGCAGTGTAGGTACAACATTAGGTTGAAGTGCAGGAATTTTATTTTTGAAGAGGAAAATGTATTTTCTTTCAAAGCCGAAAGCATTAATTCTTCCATTAGAAAAAAATCTGTCACAAAGAACAATTGGCAATCGATCAAGTCATACCTAGGAAGCGAGTAGTGATAGATGTTTGTATCTATAAATTTCCATAAGAATTTTCAACAAAATCCACATACCATCGATGAATAGAGATATAAATAACCCATTCAAACGTAACTCGATATTCCTTCTTCCTCCAGCATCGATATGTAATACATTATATGGAGCGCTATATCAACAGGAAACATCACGCTTCCAAACCGTCCATTCCAACGAATAGGAAGCAAATTCACATTGCAATAATTCATTCCGAGCATTTATGTTAATTTTCCAGTAGGTGCATAAACTATCGGGCATAAAACGATACTCCGTTCGCTGATTTAATAAAAGTACAGCCACGTGTTCGCAAAAGCGGGCTTAACCCACACCAAGGCGAACTGGTCGCATTGCGAGGTTGCCGCGTCGTCTCAAGGGATTCTCCCAAATCACAGAAAAAGTATACATGAAAGATTATTTTCGTTCGATCCCACCAATAATTGATTTTTCGATGAACGCTAAGAAGAGATACTTGGTCGAGTTACCAAAATGAGTAAAGGCAGCTTCGGTATCAGTATGAGTCTCATCTGCAGTCCTGTGTTTGAATAAGGTTGGGAGCTAGTCATTGCTGGATATTTCGAAATCTCTCTTTCTGTAGACACAAGAAAAAAATTCAAACTGATGTTTAAAACGAAGGAGTCTGAGAAAAAAATGTGCAATTTGGCAACACTGTCGTGATGGACCAGTCAAATCATGCGTTCGGCCTCGATGAAGACCTGCGGTTCAGGTGAGCCTATGCGTTCCAGACTCCAGTGGTGAGTGGTCTGAATAGATCAGACCTGAGAGGAACAGATGCACTATTGCTCTTGTTTGTCGTCCCTCATTTGCATATTACACGTTTTATGTTTGATCGGCTGAATTATGCACGAGGCTGGCGTTTATCCAAGGATATGTCATATCTGGTGATGGGTTTCCGTTTCAAGAATTGTATCAGAAGATAGGAGGAGCTTTTGTCGATTTATTTCGAATTTTGTGGCGGGAATGGTCTCAAACGGAAGGATTGACTCTGTGTTGAAGAATTCGTGGCCAAATTTAACTATTCGTTCGGATGGACGGTAGTAAAAAGGGGTGAAAACAGAAGAACCCAGATGATTCTCAGGGTAGGTCCGAGACTCAAATACCGCGGTTAAATTCGTAACTGGGCAATTATGGTCATTCGAAATTTTAATTTTCTTATCATTTTTGAACTACGGACTCGAACAAGATGAAATTGTGCATTCAGATGGAGAATGAAGTATCCAAGCTTCATACAGAGTTTTGTCCAGGAAAAACAGAACCATAGAAAAATTCAGCGAATTATCGAAAAAAAATTCCAATGTTTCTGTGAAAACAGATTCGGGACCATTGACGATTTCTTTGAAAGCTGCTGTCAATTTTTGACAAGACATGAACCATGTTTTTTCGAACAGCCACAAAGTCAGTTACATACGCAACGTTGTCGTTTCTACATATAGATCGTAGTAATTACGTATTAATCAAAATGTTTTTTAACTTTGGGAAAATAATGAACTTCTGAGAAAATGTAAGGTATTCAATTGTCTCTACATTATTGTGGAAAAAATACGGGGTGTTACATTTGAAAACATCGAGAAATAATAATTTGAAGTTCTTCATATTTGGGCCTTAATAACGGACACCCTGTATATGACAGGTTGACAAGGCAAATCCTCCAATTAAAAAACATTTAGATCAAATTCATATAAGGTACTATCGCTTGTGGAAATCATCAGAAGAATTTTACTGAACTGCCTTTTCCTCACCTTTTTGCAGTGTTCTTCGAATAAGATCTGAACCGTTAGACGAATGTCCCTAATATTTTGCGTCATGAAAGGGGTAATGAAGGTCATTGAAAATATGTGAAAATATGTGGGGTGATTCATGAAAAAAATCATTCATTTGTTGAATAACATTTATCGGGGACACCCTGTATATAAGAAAATAATTTCGTGCAGAAATGAAGTTACAAGAGGTCTACTTTACAACGAAATCTCTGAGATGTCTGGTTCGGCAGGTATGGAAGATTTTCGCACTATTGCAGGACCCTGTATAGTGTATAAACATGGTTGGAAGATTCAGTTATGCTATTTGCTTGTACGGAAATCAAGAATCGAGTGTTGAAATTTTACTGCAAAATAATGGATAGAATAGTCCGTTACTTTGCGATGGTTCATTCAAAAAAAGAATAAATAAAGTACTCCAAAAACTCGACCGAAAAACTTCTTAACGAACAGACGGACCTATGGAATTTCCCACCTTTCAAAATTCTCAAAAAATGAGCCTACAGAAGACATTTTCATTCCTTTTTGCACTTGAAATACTCCAATTTGGGAATGTAGTAGTATCGACTACGAATCCTGTGTGACTGTTAAACCCCAAAAGAACTAACTCCACTTACGAAGTTAAAAGGAGAAAATAGAAAATAGCATCTGCAACACCTCTCAGAATAATTTGATTTTCACGAGTGCCAACCTGCGACAGTTTTGAGTAAAAGAACTTGATAAACCTAAATCATTGCCAACCGGTATACTTTGAAAAATTTAATGGAGTGCACAGTTGAAACCACTTCGTGATTTGTATGAAGAATGCTCTATTATTATGCGTTCATCAAGTTATCACATTGAAAAAATCCGGAACAGATTTTTGGCGTCTGCGGCATTTTTTTCTTCTATTTCTTCATATGAGTTTTTCAGATTCCAAATAATATTGTGAGCATTTCCCCACAAATATTCCCAATTATTTCTATAAATATCGCTAATCATAATGGTAGGTTAACTAGTTGAATTAAAAATCGAAAATTACTTGAAAACTATTAGGTTTAGGTATAGGGAAACCCAATGAATATAGTTTCGATATTAATTTTTACGTTCAACAAGGTACAAAAATACTGGGTGTGCCATTTGAAATAAGAAAGTTTTTTACCATTATTTGTAGTTAATGTTTGAACATTAATTATGATCACTCAGTATATTCCAGAGTTAATTTTTTTTCTTCTGCATGAGGGTAGCCAATATGTCTACACGAAAAAACATTGTCTGTCTCGTTGGCTTGAAGGGTTTATTCATTAATTGTGAATTAAAAATACTCCTTTTTTTCGGTTTTTCGCCATTTCCTCTACAATGGTTCTTCTAAGGCATAAAATGGTCTTTATGAACTGATCATTATTTGAGCTTGCCATTCAATTTTTGAATTCATATATAGGGTATTCCATTTGAAAAAGTGTAACTATGGTCTATATCTTTGTTATCGAACACCCTGTATATGTGATATCAATTTTAAATTGTGCATCTGATTGTCCTTAACATTTCACGAAAAAAAAATTCGCAAAATGTCTTCATTTACTGCCTCAAAATGAGAACCGCGTCTGGGGTGGACCTCCCTCTATATCTTGTGCCTTTCGGAACGATTTTTTTATTACTAAAACTCAGCTCACGAAATGGAAATACCCTCTTTCAATTGCATTCAGAAAGAGCATAATATACTCGCGCTGACCAGGAATCTGCATTGGGATATCAACGAGCACGCCCATGTCACCGGTATACGCCACGACCCGGGCGTATCGAAGAAGTACGTACGAACAGCCTCCTCGCGGGAAAGGTTAACATATTCCGTTGGCTTACGCGTGGTCCGAATAGCACAAAGGCCTGGAATGATTTAGAAGTAAAATATTATGCAATACAAGGTTATATTCCGAGTTGATTTAAAGGTCCATCAACCTTTTGCGCTAGACGTATCGTTAACAGGTTGGACTTAGGATATTCTGCTCGTGGTGTGGTGGCGCCTTTCAGACGAATGCCAGATGAGGTTTTTTGTGATGGCCATGATATCACCGTTCGAGAGAAACATCTCGTGAAAAATTGATACTGTGAACGTTGGCAAGTGCACCAGCAGAAGGAATTTTGGAATAAAATTTATGACATAAGAGTTAGAAAAGAAAAGACCAAGATATTTTTCTTCAGAAGTGGACTTGAAGGCTGTAAAACATTGGCTGAATGAGAGAAATCTATTCCCGAATGATAATAATGACATTAGTTCTTTATTTCGAATTCCATCCATGAAAACTACAATAAGTTATTTGGAGACGAAGTGAAATAGAGTCAAAACAAAGAAATACATATTTACAATTAAGTAGGCAATCATATTAACCTAGAATTCTTCTTAACTGTGAGGCTCCACTTCTGAAAGAAATTTATATAATCTTCTCTTGAAAAGTTTTTCATCTTTTATAGTTCAAATTGTATTTGGTAGGCAGTTATACAGGGTGTTCGGTAGAGGAACCGACAAAAATTTTTTGTGTATTGGAAGGAATAATTGCAACATTTTATTCAAATAAACTTTTGTCCTAAGTGTTAAAGTTTATGAGATAGGATTTTTTACCGTATAAATCATTCCTTCACTCATAGAATACAGAAAAAAATCAAAAGCGGCAAAGAGCTTCCTTTCATTTAAAAAAATTCTATGCTTGCTTCTATGGTTTCTCCTGTTTCTAATGATATGCACCACAGAGATAAGAAAAAGATGTCGAGCCTGTATAAGGAATGGAGGTGCTCAGTTTGAGCAAGATTTGTAATAATAATGATATTGATGAAGTGAAGTGAAGTAAAAGTTTAAAAAATAAATTAAAAAAAAAGAATTTTTCATTTCAAACTATTGAAGAAATAATTTTGTGCCATAATGGGCTAATCATTAAAAAGAGGATAAACCATAGAACTTTTCAAATGAAAACGAAGCCCTCTGCCGCTTTTGTTTTTTTTTCTGAAAAATAAAAAAGTTTTGAGTTTTGATGTTTGAAATTATTTTTGGGAATTTGAAGTCTAATAACTGAATTTTTCGGTACTCCATGACTGAAGGAATGATTTATCCTGTAAGGCAATACATTACAGAATAGAATACAAAAAGTTTGACGCACATACAGCTGCAAACAAAATAGTCGTAGAGGTTTTTGTAGAAATTTTCAAAAAATCGAACTAAAACCGAAAAAAAATTCTATCTCAAAAGTTTAATTGAATAAAATGTTACAATTAATCCTACCAATACACAGAAAATTTTTGTCGGTTCCTCTACCGAAAACCCTGTATAATTCAAGGCATCTTTATTCAACTTGCTTTTGGGATATTTTCAAATTCAATTTGGGAAGAGATCATTTTCGTATTTTTCGAATACCTAATATGGTATTGTTGGAACTCACTTTTTCGAGGATGAGGATAGAGCAATAGTTACGGCGAATGGATTGCGCTATCGAGAGATTATTAATGATTTTTTATGGCCGGAATTGAATGTCAATGATTTGAACAACGTTTAATTTTGACAAAACGGCGCTACGTGCCACACAACCAACGAAACCATTGATCTCTATAGGGAAAGTTTCCGGTCCGTGTTATCTCTCAAAGAGGTGTTCAAAATTGGCCACCGAAATCTTGTGATTTGACACCTTTCGATTTCTTCCTTTGTGGCCATGTGAAAGAGAAGGTCGCCAAGAGTCCAATGTCGATTCAAGACCTCAAAGATGGTATTCGTGAGGCTATCGAGGACATAGAGCAGCCACTTTGCGATTTGGTTATGGAAAATTTCATGCAGAAGGATATGGTACTGTAGTCGTGGTCGTCATCGGAAAACCCTTCACATAAACTCCACATACTTCAGATCTGAGAACATATAGTACGAGCTATAAGCGCTTTCAATCACAGAAAGTCAACTCAAAATTATCCAAAGCACTATGAAACACGAATTTTATTGAACGCTCGTTACATCGTATTGGCCAGACTCTATATTATATGGATTCTGAATTTTTAGTGCTCTGTACGCTTAATTTGAATTCCCAGTAGCCTCATTCCATGATGCGCAGTCAGGGTAGCTGTGTCATCAACAAATCCTACACAATTGATTTTCGAACAAATAATTCACGTAAACAAAGGGTTCCGAAATTGTTCCCTGGGGCACTCCATATTCGACCTTTTCAGACTTCACTGATAATAATTTTCCAGTGACTACCTCGGTGGTCCAGTGGGCTGAATAGCCGGCTGGGGTACTGAAGATACCGGGTTCGAATCCCGGTTGGTCATGGATGTTGAAATGTCTGGTGGTGGTGAACGGCTAATGACCAAAGCAGTCGATGCCGAATTATTAAAAAAAAAAAATAATAATTTTCCAGTATAATATATCCAAACAAATCCTATCGCTCCAATATTTCCGAGCACTGTTAACAACATAATAAAGCTATAATTTTTCCTGGGTAGATCTCTAAACATTGATTAACCGCTAGTAGAGAAATTCTCATATAATTACCAATAGAATTCCCGATTCAAGAACTACTAGCATATAACCAACAAAATTATCTTCCGCATAACAGTCCACCGAAGTCCCCATTTCAACGGCCACTCTGACTGTTTAGCGTTGTAGGTAGATATTGTAGATGACTATCGGACAGAAATTTCTACTCGTTCAGCTATTCATTTCAGTAATTTATAACGAGCCATACTCGACCACGATTATGTAGGAAGAATATCATGTTTCGCGATCGCACGAGTGGTTCCGCTCGTTAGGCCGAGCTTACACGTCGCGGAAAGAAAATTTTCACGTCAAAAATAGCCGTCATCGAGAGGCATGTCCGACACGCTAAACGGAACCACTGAATGAAATATCGTTTTACTGGTACGCAAAGTTATTTTTATCAAATTAAGTCGAACGACTTGGTAAATATCTGGTGGTAAGTCTGCACTTTTCGGGAAGTAAAAGGCTATCCTTATGAATTGAAACTGCTTCGCGGGTTTGAAGTTCTTTGACGAAGACCAAGGAAGAAATTTGTACTCTGGGCTAACCTCATTGTCAGTCCACCAGACAAAATGTAACCGCAATGACAGTTCTTGTCCAAAACTAAACAAAAAGACATCGATTAAATATTTGGGAGTATAAATACAGGGTGAGTCTTTGACTTGTGCATATGTTTTAACTGTAGATTCTTGAGGCCAGTAGAGACCTTTCTTTCATTTTCCATTTTTCCGAATTCGGCTCTGTTTAAAAGATATAGCCATTTAAAAAAAAATTGGGCTTATTACGTGTCTGATCAATTTTCTGGAATTGATTCGAAGTTCATATTTCTCGATTGAAATTGAATTGATACGTTTAGGAAATACCCAAGTACTAACCGTATTGGAATAAACAGTTAGTCTCATCCGATTATATCTGTAACTAAGAAGCCATATTTCTTCCACCAAAATAAGTTCCTCCTTCGATTTTCCTGCAGATTAGTTTGTAAACACTGACAACTTGTTCATATTTTCCTCGAAATTCCAAAATAATCTTATGAAGAAAGGCTTTTCATTCAATTCATCAGATTTTATTATTAAACAACCTAACCTAACCAATTTTGTATCCATTCTGTGAATATTTGGACAGAAATTTCGAGAATATGTTGCCAGATTTTTGATATTTTCATTGAGGTTAGGGATTTTTTACGTACCTTACATACTTTTAATATCTATGAATTTCACGACGCATGCGAATAGCGAAAACCGGCGCTGCCAACTATAAACAAACTGTGAACATTAGAATGTGAAGTTCTGAATACATTCAGTGAATTATTGTGATAATGTGATTATTATGTGAATTACAGTGAATTAATATAATATTAACCGTGAAGTGTCGAGTTTATAAAATTCCAAGAGAATATTGTTTAGATAGAAACATCGCCATAGATCATGTAGTGTTAAGTATTCATTTTGCATTAATTTCAATTCAATACGTGGTTTTTATGAGACATTCATCATTACTATACGAATTTCGTATTCCATTGACTTTTTAGTCTCGACAAAGTTAATAAACATTCTGACAACATTGTTAATTTTTATAGATGATCAAAGAGTTTATGAATTTCAGCCATTCTGTGATATTATAAATTCAGGGAAGTATTCAGATTATTCTTATGATTTTTGATTTTTTCGTCAAATTTTATCGGTTAATATTGGGAATAACACGAAAACGACGTGTATTATTAAAAAAACATAGGAATACTTTTATTTTCTAAAATGATTGAGTCTTTCGAAAATATGAACCGTTCATCTTTTTCAAGTGGTTTAATGGTATTTTTCGTCGGTTTATGAGTGGGCTATGCTGTAACTTTCATACCAGGAGAAATTTCAAATAAGTTTTGATTGAGGAATAGGCACCATGAATAGAGTAACCAATCAACCAAAATTCAGTTCATTTCGAATAACGGTTCCGAAGATATGGACAGGAAAGTGTTTTTCCGTGGATTTTCGACACCCTGTATCTTCCAAACGAAACCGAATTTTGAAAAATGATGTAGGAAAAAAGTGTTTCGTTTGATGACAGGAATCTACAGTTGAAATAGTTGTACAAGTCAAAGACTCAACCTGGATTTTGACCAGCATATAAGATAGGATGTCCACACGCAGTACTTAAAAAAGAGATGTAAAAAACTAATTAAGGCTTATGAATCGTTAGTGGAATCAATATTGCGCTATGGAATAGGTATATGGCATGGCTCTTATAACAATGCCTTGGAGGGCTTGCAAATAGTTCAAAAATTCATTTTGAAGATCATATTAAACGTGAGAAAAACTTTCAATTCTGAACTATTGTTTTCAAAATCAAAAAAACTTAATATCAGACAGTTATAAGTTTTCAATTCTTTAATTCATCGAATCAGAAGCAATAGAAATTATGTTGATCACAGTTATCTTACAAGATTCAAACAAAATGCATCAGTAATAGTGCCTTTCTTGTAAAAGAGTCATTTACAGAGAAACCTCTGCTTCAAAGTTCCTAAATTCTCTTCTGTCAGCTTCTTTGAGGAATGCAAATACGAGGATCAAAAGAAATAGGGACACATTTGGACTATGTGGTAGGAAACTTTTAGAAATTCAACGACATTTTAAATCAGTATGAAAGGAAAAAACGTTTTAATTTTTTTTGCTTATCGCTCTCTCTCCCCAAAGATTTTCGCATAGAATCTTTCCTTTTTCTTCTCGGTGTGTTTCAGTTGTTCTAGAAAAATGGTTGTGGATTTATTATGAATGCTTTCTTCATTCAATGAACGAGGAAAGATTGTGGGAAGCACTCAGCCTGGCTCAGGTTTCACGGTCTTCTTTTCGATTTCAAATGTATTTTAGATCATATGTTTGTTGTTATAAGTTACATGAATTGAAGTTATTATTATTGTTGAGTATCATCTCATTTTGATCCAAGTTACAATACCTCAACTAAAGAAAATATTTCAAATCGGAGTTCTGTTGTTGTTTGTCGATGAAGAATTGCCCCACCTTCTGAAAAATTCCTAGATAGGCACTGGCTGATCAACCCATGATGGATTTCAAACAGACGAGTTTCAGACAAATCTTTCAAATTATTTGTGTAACAGCAGATACGGAACAACAGAGAATGTCTTCGACAGTTGCTGTCTAATATTTTTTCAACGGGTTTCCTGAACTATGCGAATATACAATGTTGATTGAACGATGACTTCACATCAGCGCTTTTGGTGACCCATTTTTCCGCCTCAATTCCTCATTAAGCTCTCGAACTTCATTACAACGTCAACCTTCGCTCAGTTTCCGATATTTCGGAATATTGCATTCTATTTTAATGGCCGTTACGTAACTAGACTGGCTAAATCGTTATTTAATTGATGTCTGCTCTCACGGTTCGATATCCTGTGTGACATTCCGTTCTGTGGTCACGCTATTCGATGGTGTGTGATTGGGGGGAAGGAATAGGGAGTAATGGCGAACGAAGTGACGTCTATTAGGTCTGGAACGATAGGTAGGAAGAAGAGGTCGGGTTTCTTATAGGTTCACTGCCAGAAATAAATTAGATCTGGTAATGAGTTTTTTGCGACTGATCGATTGGGACGTCTTTAGGACGATTGATTGGAAGTGTTCGAATGTGCAGTGGAAGGGTTTTTATGGAAGGTACAATTTTCCGTTTTCTCCATTGGAAAATACCGTTTTCTGATGCCTCCGATTCAACAGACTGTTACAGAAAAAATCAAGACTCATTGAGACGAAGTTTTTATGATTTCATTCGGAAGATCCTAAATTCCTTGTTCCCTTTCATATATGCAAATTTATTGACAACCAGGCTTTGAAATTACTGTCTTTCAGCCATCCGTACCATTGGCCATTTCTCTCATTGGAGATTTTTCCAACTTTGAGGATGAAATTGAAAGGAAGGTTTTCTATCAATCGACTTCAAATGAAAAGAAAAATTGTTTGATGTGGTCTTTCTTAGGAACTGAATAGGAAAAATGCTTTGTGACCATGAACCATTGACTGTTGATAAACGAAGAAACTTTGACATTGCCTAAAGATTCAAAGATCATTAATCTACAAAAGATGGTTCCTCATACACCCCATGGTACCTACTTTCCTTCGAAATGGTCCTCATCTTTTACTAGCACCGTCCACCACGTGTTGCTAGGCGAGAGTGACTGGTTATTGTCTACGTCTGTCTAGCTTCATCTAGCCAGCCTTGTCAGTCTAGTTTCGTTCTACGAGTGGGTTGCATATTTTACAGTACAATGCCATCGCATCTCCCGAGTCTCGCGTCTCATCCGCAATCTCCTGGCGTTCATCTTGCGGGCTAGCTCATCCGGCGTTGCCACTTGGATCTTCTACTAGAGTACCATCAAATTTCATTGCTTGTAATGGAACCCAAATCTCTTGCAATCGTTATAGCGAATCTACCAAAATTGAATTTAATTGAAGAATCTATTTTCAATGGAATTGAAGAGCCGGTTTAGGTGTAGGTACATACTGACTCACTCGTCTAGTGAAAATACCAAATAAAGAACATCTCTTCGACAGGACACTTGATTTTAAGTATAACTCTCCTTACTGATCAATTGAATAAGTTCGGAACTTTTCCCCAGAAAAGACGAGTTTTGTTGAGGAGTAGATTCTGAGCCAAATTTGAGAAATAATGGTTGTTCTGAACGCTTAGAACAATCTTTGGCTGTTCCAGCTGAAAGAGGGTAGGCAATATTGTTTGAGAGAGTATGAAAAGGCAAAAGCTGCCCTGTAACTTAGAGGGTCTTTCCCACTGACTGGTTTTTTATACCAATTTTTTGGCATGGCTTTGTGATCGTCTAACTGTTTGGTAGGACTCTATATAGGGTGAGTTTTTGACTTGTACATATATTTAACTGAAGATTCTTGAGGTCAAAAGAAACCTCTTTTTCATTTCCCATGTTTCCGAATTCGGCTCTGATAAAAAGATATAGCCATTTGGGAAAAAAATTGGGCTAATTACGTGCCTGATAAGATACTCTGGAATTGATTCGAAGTTCATATTTCTCGATTGAAATTGTGTTTATACATTTAGGAAATACTCAAGTACTAACCTTACAGATATTTCTTTAAAAACACTTTCATATTTTTCTCCATCCCCAAAACTACCTCGAAAAAATTTTTTTTACACTAACCGAACAAAACTCCATTAACCTAGGTCATAGGATTCGAGGTCAATGACCTAACCTATCCTATCTTCCCATCTTCTGTGACAGAGCTATCATCGAGCTTTTGAGAAGACGATGCCAGATTGTGTTGATTTTCTCTTCAAACAAGGAATCAGTACGTCCCCTATCGTTAACGAATGAACTAACGCAAAGGGACTAGTTTCGTTTACTTTTGGCTGATGGCGTCTAGTCTTTGGAAATGCCGAAGGAGTAGTTCTGATTCTCGTCGATAGAGCGCTACGATCTTAATTTCAGTCGCCTAAAATGGTGCGCAAGACAAACCGTTGTTCCACAGACCGAACAGTTGGTCTGTGGTTGTTGAACAAAGCATGCGTATAGCGGCTTGATGGACTAGGATTTTTCGATTTGTTTGTTCTCAGAGAAGAATGCGAACAGTTGATGTGAAAAGACTTTCAGTGAAAGTGAATTGATGTGATAAGAACCGTGTAGTGTCGAATGTATAAAATTTCAAGAGGATATTGTTTAAATAAAAACATCGCCACAGATCATGTAGTGTTAGGTACTCATTTCGCATTAATTTCAATTCAATACGTGGTTTGTATGGGACATTCATCATTAATATCCGAATTTTGTACTCCAATGACATTTTAGTTCTGACAAAGTTGATGAACATTCTGACAACATTGTTAATTTGTATAGATAATCAAAGAGTTTATGAATTTCAGCCATTCTGTGATTTTATAAATCCTGGAAAGGATCCAGATTATTTTTATGATTTTTTATTTTTTCGTCAAATTTTATCGGTTAAAATTGGGAATATTTCGAAAACGACGCGTTTTATTGAAAAAACATGAGAATACTTTTATTTTCTAAAATGATTGACTCTTTCAAAAATATGAACCGTTTATCTTTTCCAAGTGGTTTCATAGTATTTTTGCTTTGATTCATGAGTGGGCTACGCTGTTACTTTTACCAGGAGAAATTTCGAATGAGTTTTGATTGAGGAATATGCACCATGAAAGTGTAACCAATCAACCAAAATTCAGTTCTTTTGAAATAAAGATTCCGAAGATATAAACAGGAAAGTGTTTTTTTCGTGGATTTTCGACACCCTGTATCTTCCAAACGAAACCGAATCTTGAAAAATGGTATGAGAAAAAAGTGTTTCGTTTGATGAGAGGATTCTACTGTTAAAATATAAGTACAAGTCGAAGACTCACCCTGTATAATGGCGTAGTAATTCAGCTTCGTTATAATTCAGATAAGTGAAAAGAGCGACAGGAACTACTCATGTAAAATCCAATAAATAAAACACTTCATTTGGACATAAGGGATGATTCTTTCATTAGTCTATGTTGAAGTAGTTTCAAAAGTAGGTAATTTCCTCAGCGAGGGAAAACGAAAAAGGACCAGCAGTATGTCATAGGTTTAAATATCTGGGTAGATCAGGATGGGAAAGGCTGCTCCCTGCATTCCAGAAGGTTAGATGGTTTGACGGTTTCGTAATATAGCAACAACTTTATGGGAATATTCCTCAAAATCTGTGGAATAGGGATTCAGCACCTATTCGAATTATCGAAATAGACAGAAACAAATAAATTTGTGACATAATTCAGCCACGTTTGAAAGCACACAAGATTTCCATTCCAAACCACCTATTCCCTCTTTTGAAGACTTATCAGTAGAACTGGCACCAGCGCTCCTATCCAGACGGGTACTCGGAGGAAGGAACCGGCCCTGAATACGAATAGCTGTGGGTACGGGCGTGGTGGTACCACGCTCGATATCATCATCTTGCGTCTGGCGGAGATAGTTGGTACACCATACTATTATTGACTGTTAGTCTAGCGTCTGGTCCATTATGTGTTTTTTCTTATTTTGACTACGGAGGTTAACGGCCGTAGACGGCGGAGACCGCCGACAAAAAAAACGAGCTCAATGACATGGTACGAGTTTTTTACTCGGTGCGCTGCTTCTTCTTGCTGTCATCCTGTAGCGTCAATGACGGTACGAGATTGTGTGGTTCGGTGCGGTGATGTTCGGATGTACCGATGGAGAAATTGGGTACGATGACCGCATTATATACGGTGTCCTAAGGATAATGTGCTCACCCCGTAACTACAAGCGGAAGAATATGGGGCAAAATTGGAAATCGGAATAGAACTTCAACATGACAGAAATGTAGGCGTCATCATGTGAGCAGAAGAGCTACCCCTAACAGCATTTCAAGTGGCACATACGTCACAACACTTCTAAAGAATACAAATGATCATTATACTAAGAACTTCAGATATCGCAGATTTTTTTATCCGTGAACCAAAGTATTGCATCAAAAAATATTAGAATTCAATTTTATCCATTCATTTCGTATGTCATTTATCTCAAAAATTTTGTGGTAACCTGTGTCATTTTTCTCATAGCAGAAGAATACGAATTTGTTCACAGAAGAAGTTGACATTTATATTGAAAGGCATCTTTTCAACAGAACACAATTTCCTCTTCCTTTCTACAAATACATTTCGTATAAATCGGCAATGAAAACAGAGAATAAGCAATCAATTTAATCTATATTGAAGGATTCAAGGGTTCAACGCATAAGAAACGATATAATAGAAAGGATAGTCTCGAAACGATCAGAAAAGTTACATACTGAAAAATTATAAATCAAAATAGAACTACTACCACGAAATAGCTCAGGTAAACTTCGACTTTAACCGAAAACTCCACACATGGAACTTCCTCTTAATCTATGTAGGTTTCGGAGACTTCAATCTAGCAAGTCCTGTATATGACATATAACATAAAATTGAAGACAAATTTAGGAAGGAAAATGATTTGCCTTAAGAATATGGCAGCAATCTGTCTACTTAAAAAAGGAGGTAATATGTTTGAGAGAAGATGGATAAGTTGCTACGCAATAGGCGTAGATCTAATGGTTCCCCTAATAATCCTCAAAGAAAGGTTAAGAGTCTTTAGCCTTCAGAATACGAAACGTATACCGCCAGATGGCACTGTAGTGCATTTATTTTTATTTATTGGATTATTCAGCTTGATAGAACAAATGTTGGGGCGCAGGGAATATAACAAGAAATCCTACGCTGAACTAGATCTCACACTGTCTGTATAATACCCTCTCTTTCCTTCACCAGAGTCATCTGGGAGGAGAAACGTATGGGGCGTGTCATTTAAAAGGAATTCAATTCCATGTTAGAATCCACAATTGTAAGAAACAATTAATTTTCACTTATCTACGGCTAAAACAAACCTTAATAAATTGTCTTTGATAAAAATGGATATTTATCATTCCAATAGAAAAATTCAAAGAAAAATTTCGCGAAAACAACACACTGTTGTAATAGGGGAAGTACGTACAAAATGACATAGGGTTTTATTTCAGAGGCATAACTTGTTAGTAGTGAATCCCAGTAATGTGATATTCGACACCTCTGATCTTTGGTCCTTTCTTTATAAAATCTAATCAACCTTTATGAAATAAAATTACCAAAAGATGAAATATTCTTGGATGAATTGGGATAAACGAAAATTCATTTTGTTCGCATGCTATGGACAAAATGACATACCGGCAATAGGCAACTGTATTTTTCTACTTATAGTTACAAAACTACTGACAAAGTTCACCAATGAAACGCTCGGTTCTTCTAGGAACATCAGCACAAGATGCGTGAGCCCAATGCAAGCAATGCATGCACCGTAACCAGTCTTCTTCAGGGCTAATCCTGGAGAAGATTTAAATCGGGAAAAAAGGTCTCATAACAATAGATAGATGGACACTGGACAGTCGTCTTCAATCTTCATGATCTCTAAAGTTGCTAGGAACATTTTCTTCTTCATTGTCTTCTTCAAATAATGCCCTAGGGACTTGTCTCCTTGTTTTTGGAGGAGATATGGGCTCTTTATTGATTTGATTGCAATCTTATTAGGTGTAGAAGTTGAAACTAAATACGTTTGTCGAGTCCTCGGCTCACGTTTGCCTTGTTCACTTATAAATCGTCCTTTAGGGATTGGAGAAACCTCCTCAGGATCAGCAAGAGTAGGTTAAGATACATTGCCTTTATTAGCCGCAGATGAAGTTTTTATTATGAATATGTTAAGACAAGTTCTGATTCTTTGTTTGCTGATGGAGCCTGAGATGGATTGTCTTGGTTTTGTCCGGTAGATACGGTTTTCAGCTGAAATACCTATGTCATTTTGTCCGTTCACTGTATATGTCATTTTGCCCATATAGCGTTATAAAACTAGAAATGTATCGAATTAATACAAAAAGTATATTCAACATACAAAAAGCTCCGTGAATACAATGACAAATAGGTAAAGTTTGAATTGAATGCAGTTTGAATGGAAAAAATGATGAAAACTGGCCATTTCTTCTCAAAATTTGGCGCAATGAAAAAAAACTCGTGACCTATTGATTTCTGTTATCACTCATAACGACCGAATGAACCAGAGCAGCTCTTGCCAATTTTCAGAGGTTAATTGAAGCCACTCGGGTCGTGTAATGTGGTAGGCAGTTCCGCATTTCATACCTCCGAACTCAAGTTATGATGCCTATGTCATTTTGTCCATATATGTCATTTTGTACGTATTTCCCCTACTATTTACAAAAAAACGGTAAATTCTGAAAGGAAAATGAGTTAGACTTTTCATTAACTAAATGATAGACTTTCATTCTAAGAAGAAAAAACAAGAATATTTGTTAGTTTTGATGGTGGAAATGTTACAAAATAACAAAAAATGAAGGGGACTATCCTCTTCATTCATTCAAAACTTACAAAATATTTTTTTTTATTATTTTCATCTTTATACACTCATACATTCCTTCGTCAATCAGAAAAAAATAAATCGTTCCTGACCCTCAAGCTGTGCTTCCATTCCATGAACATGAGTACTGTTGAACCGAACAGAACAACAGTATTCATTGGCAGAAAACAGCAATGCCGTTCGGAGAGTGAAAGGATTAAGAGGTGATTTTTGAAGAATAGTTTTTGGTCGTTTCCAACTGTCCGAATGGATCTAAATTCGAAGAAGAACCGAGTTTAATTATCGATCACAAAATGGTGAATGCGTCGGTTCCTATTCAATATAATATCTCCGGAAGTTGCAGTGTTGGACACTTGTAATTTTAATCTTGGTACTCGAATTCAACTGAGGACTCGGAGAAGATGTGGAACAATTCGAAAAAAATTCTCAGCATCGATAAAGAAGACTATTCTCAATATTTTCAGGTTCGATTCACACTCTGTTTTCCCTATTCCTTCAAGAATGAATAGTAATAGGTATGTAATAGGTATCATTCTGCTTCAGAAAAATGCGCATTACCATTTCGCATATCGTGAGAACGTGAACACAATAGTTTTTCTACGAATAGATCGTGTTTGCTCGTACATTTTCTGAGAAATTCCATTCGTGATTTTATTCTTCCCTGGAGCGGTATTTACCGTTGCTATGTTCACTCGAAATTGAAAATGGGATTGATACGGAGATACCATTATTTCGGTGAAATTTCCATAGAGTATCTTATGTAGATTGTAGCGAGGGACTTTCTGAGAGGGATTATTTCTTGAGAAAGAAAACTGACATAGACAAGTTCTGATTTGCAGCAGCAAAAATTTGTTTTTCCATTGGGAAAATACACCGACTCGCTAAAGTGCTTGGGTAATGGAAATATCCAGAGAATTTCTAGAACAACCCCTTTGTTCAACAGATCTGGCTTCTTTCTTGAGGCTTCCATCTGTTCTCAAACTTCAGAAATTCTTACGTTTTGAGTGCTTGTATTAGAACGAGCAGAACGAGTGCTGTTTCAATTCATTTTTATATCTGTATATCCCGAACTTTGAGTCAGGAATGGTTCTGAACGATAAGGATTGACTCACTGAAGAGGAATCCGTGGTAAAACTCAATTCTGTCCCGCCATACGGAACTATATCTTCCTGAAAATTTTGAAACTGTGGTTCGATCAAGATGAAAGTTTGTCCAGATTGCTTACCCAGAACCGTAGGAAATTCTAGCGAATTATAAATGTAAAATAAAGATTTGAATATTTCTGACGAATTCCAAGACGATTGCATCATCAGAACTCCACATCAGTACAGGGTGTTCCTAGATTGAAAGTGCAAACGGAAGGGGAGATTCCATGCATAATTTTAAGGAAAAGCGTCACATACACATGGGACCTCAAACGCGATTCGTTTTAAAAATACAGGATGTTAAACTTCGAGTTTCTTTCAAGATTTTCATAAAATCTGCACTTCGAAAGATAGTTGACTGGACATAGACTTTACTATTAGTAGTTAAAACCATGTGACATGCCAATTTCGATTGTATATCTATCTACATGGGGAATTTTTTTTATAAAACACTATTCCTGTTTTACTCATTTCTTTTTGGTGAGAAATTGTTAGTTTCAAAAATTGTAAAAAGAGTCTTTGTTTTCATACTGAACTTTATGATCTCCTGTAGTTTTGTCGTATCTGCTACCGATTTTGAGAAAGAGAATGTTGAACGATTCTCTTGAAATTCAAAGAAAAATCTGAATCGTAATAAGAATCCAGTAAGTAGGCTGTGGAGAATAAATTCATGGATTCCTATGACAAATTTGAATTTTCTGAGGATTTGGAGAGAATCGTTCAAAATTTTCTGCTCAAAATCGGTAGCAGATACGACAAACATACAAGAGGCCATGAAGTTTAGTACAACAACAAGTCTATTTTTTACTATTTTTCAAACAAACAGTGGCCCACCAGAAAAAAGTTCTGGAGTGAAATAGAGGACAGTGTTCCAGAAAAAATATCACCCTGCAGATTTGCCGTCGAAATCAGCATGTCACAAGGTGTGAACTCTGAACTGTATTATCTATGCCAAAATGAGTTGTAAGTTTTTTTCTTCTACTTTTCCTATAATGATGTAATTATTGTTGTGGAAATGAAGTACTTTCTTCTTCTTCTAAGTTGAATATCTTGTGATGCGCAAATAGTATGGGAAAAATACTTGAAAGGGACATATTTTCATTGAAAAAGGTTGAACGAGAGATCTGATGTTCCTGATCCCAAACCAGTACCATTCTCGAATTTTTCGTTGAATAAAGTTATCTGTAAATGGGTATTTCGGAGGCTTTCCAGTAATGGGGATTTCCAGTACCTCAAAATATGCTTTTTTCTTCCCATGACGTAATGAAGGGCAGTTTATAACATTTGTAACCATTTATTTACTCTGAATTTTGAAGAACTGATTAATTATTCGATATTGAAAATGTGATTTCAACACGTGTGAATTCAAACGTCCCTCTGCTGTGACGTCAGTGGCTCAATTTGTAATATGATTGGTTGAAGTTTGTGATGCAGGGGACAAAGCCCGGAGTAACTGATAGACACGCCACTGTTGCCGAGTCTTTGTGAAATCTCTAAATTCATTCATAAATATATTCAGTAATCGTATTATATTTGATGTGATCACTATAATGTTTTTGAAACATCGTCATACAACAACTTAATCTTCATTAAAGTTGATATATTATACAAATACTGATGTGACAACCGCGCCTACAAATTATAAATAAAAACATAGCCTCCTTATTTGCCATTATTCGACATTTCGACGTCTTCGCTGCGTGCTATAGAATGGCGTTTTTTACAGTTAAGTCTAGGAGTATTCTATACTCTATATTCTATACTCCTAAGTTAAGTCAACGACTGACGACTATACACAGTTGCCAAATCTATAATTATTCTTACCACTAATCTGCACTTCTCAAATTGAAGAAAATAATTAATGCTTCCTAAATTAGAAGACTGGCCCATATAAACCAATTCTTACCTTTGTAGACTGAGGATAATTATTTTTAATTGAATATCTCACCTATCTGCTTACTTGAAGCCTCTTTATCTTCAATTAGGAGGTCGTAAATTGAATGATGTTATGAAGCTTTATGGAGTACAAATCAAAATGTCATGATGATCAGAGAAGAACATCAAAACTCAACATTATATTATGAGGAAAGGGAAAGCAAGGGCTTTTTCAAACTACTTTTTTTGTGATTTGACAATACTGTAATTTTTATATCAGCAGCACCTCATGACGGGTACAACCAATCAAAAATCTCTCCCGTCACACGATTTCCCACTTTTTCTGATCGTTTGAATCACAGAATACCTAACTACACAGAAGCGTCATTCCGCCTTCCCGCCGAAACTTAATTTGATGACGCTTGTGCCATGCTAGGTAGGGTAAACAGGGGGAATGGCGTTCACTTAAGGGAAACGCAATATATTTTTTAAATTAATGGTTTTATTCTGAAATTCAGAACATTAACTTCAACTTTAACTATTAAATGATCAAACTTTTAAAAGGAATCGTGTACATCCTAGAATTATGAGCAGTAGTAAAGGTTCAAAAAAAAATAGCTTTGAGCGTCATTGCCCCTGTCATTGGGTAATACCGCTCAGGCAAAGGTGAAATGACGCCCATACCTGTTTCTTTGCAATAGAACAAGTGAGATCCATTATGATCATATGATATATAGCTATAATCATAAAATTGCATATATTTTGGCTTTTTAGTCGATCCCTTAAAGTAGTGAATGGGAATAATGGCATGTCATATTGTTTTGCGGATTGTCTTTTGGACATCCAATTTTCAACCGCAATTTTTAGCGGATTTGAGGATTTCTTCATTCCAAGCCGCTTTGGCGGTTGTTCTTTGGCGATTTCTGGGAATATCCATAAAAATAAAAGAAGAAGTCACTAAGGCGTAATGGCGCTCATGTGAGCGGGATAACCCCGAACGGTCGTTTTGAATTTAAAATTAAATTAAACAAACATTGAAAAGCAATTCTTGAAAATTGATTAATTCATCATGAAATAGAATGATTTAGAACCTAGGAAAACTATATTGAAAATTTAATGAATATCAAAATTCTGAACTTACCGAAAAAAAGATCGCGACGAAAATTAGTTCAGCACAGCCTCATACAAGTAAACGCATTTTCCCGTCGCTTTTCACCAGCTGACTACTCTTGCGCGTTGCTACGTGTTAGAGGCCCTTCCACTTCCCCGTTATAAGTTTATTGCATATTGTTTTGCACCATTTTCAAAAACTTATAGAGGTGCGCGCTATTACCCGGTGAGCGCCATTACCCCTGCTTACCCTAGTACATATGTCAAAATGAAATTAAAACTTCCCGCTGGATCACTCAAAAGTGACATATGTACTACCTAGCAGAGAATGAAGGTCACGAAAATTTGCCCCATGAAGATCAAAGTGCCGACGCTAAGTGACGCTTCTGTGTAGTTAGGTATTCTGTGGTTTGAATTCGGTAGATTATTATTGACTTTTCAATATTTTTTTAAGGGAAAAAATTGATGAAGAAAAAATTTAAAAAAAAATCACGAATTACGTGAGAATCTAATATGTCGAAATACATTTTTTCTGAAAATGACTGGAAATGCCCAATGAGCGAGTTGATTGGAAAATCAATGAACTCAAAGGAGATTTGGTTTTTCTCCCATGGGTGCAGAATTTTTCATTATCGTGCAGTTCGTTGACAGCGAGATTTGGTGGGAGTTTACGTTCAAAATTGGCATCACTTCAATATCATTCTGCAGCGCTTCTTAATCGTCAGACTTTGGCAAGAAGTCTATTTCTCCGAAACCTAGAGTTCCACAATCCCATTTCTCGTCTCATTTTATAGGTCTCTGCGGTCAGAAAGCCTGCGTCATCGCTGACCTCTGCTAAAACAGTGCAACATCGGTCATAAAGTGCAGTTCGTAAACCTCGATCGTGCTCTTCTCAAATCAACAAGAGATTCATTTGGGAGAGTTCCACTAAGTGTTGGCCGGATAACAGGCTGCGTTGTGATTCTGGCCAGAACGTGATCCATAAAATCCTCTAAATATCAACAGTTGGAACTAAGGAGCAGTTCGAGGAATTATCGTGAATAGATAGTGGCTAACTTCATGAGCACTTCGATGTGAAACTTCACCAGGCGTGACCGAACAATACAAATTCGATATCGGCCATCTGCAGTGGTGGCTTTATAGATCTGGAGGCACAAATCGGGCTATGCAGCATTCGAAATTGAGTCAAATTCATCGGGTTTTGATTACTGAAATTTCTCTCTGCAGAGCTCACTTTGAAATTTGCTCCTTACTCTATTACAAGCTACCTGATGATTATTGAAGCCTTTCCTATTCAGCTCAACTATAACCAAATTTTATACGTCTCTCAAATGTTCCATGAATGTCAAGTCGATTAAATCCAGAAATATGTTAATACTGTGGGAATTCTTCACGAATGACAGTACCGGAATCTCGTGGTGATGTAATCAAATTCTTTGTTTTCGGACGTTTGATCCACAACCTTAGTCGAATCAAGAACACAATCAAATGATTCTTCCTCGACAACATTTGAATCTTCTCCGACTTCCTCTTCGAAGTCTTTCACATTCATGACCGCGGCATTCTTTCCATGGGACACATTTATGAGCTCCATCTACACCATCTCACAAGATACATTATGAATCTATCATCTGACCCAGTTGTCTGCGCTTCACTACAGACAGACCAGCCTGCTTGAGATTCCCCGACCTTTTCAGGCTCTCAAGGTCACTTTGTAGGTGGTCTTGATGACCAATCAATCCCTCGTCAACCTTGAACTTCTTTAAGGTTACCCTATCCTGCAGTTAAGGTTAGTGTCTACCTCTGGCAGAACCTTCTACAGCCCTGCGCTTCCAAGGCCACCTCCTGGGTCTTTAAGACGCAGGAGCAGCTTTTGGGAGCTGGTACTCACTTAGTGTTGCCTCCACCATCACTGAAGGCGCCTCCTTCTCCCTCTCCACCTCAATCATAAAAGGTCTTCGATGAGCATTCGTGCCTTCCATTTTTCCTTCTCGGGACAACAAGCTTGTGCTGTGAGAAAGTTTTGGAACCAAGCTCTCCATTAACCAGGCATTCATCTGCCCTTCACACCTCAGATAGAAGATTTTTAGAGATCAACTTAACATTGGGCCGGAAGGCTAATTCAAACCTCCATCAGCATATGCATGAGCGCATAAGGTGTGAAATAGGTGTGTAAACTCATCATGATCATTGGTTACCACAGGTCTAGCGATCACCGTACTGTCCCGAGATAGACAGCCCCTAAGAACAGAAAACGGAAGAAAAAAAGATTATTTGAGCTCTTGCCACGACACTAATCTTTTAAGCCGACCTGAGGATCTGAGTGTCCTGACTTAGGGTACGTACATGCCGGAGATGCAAGGATGAGCGCGGTGGAGGTCGCGGTCGCGATCTAGTTCAAAATCGATACGTCGCCACGGGTGACGTATCGATTTTGAACTAGATCGCGACCGCGACCTCCACCGCGCTCATCCTTGCATCTCCGGCATGTACGTACCCTAAGTCGGCTCGAATAGTGGGGAGTGTTTCGCCAGAGAACTATTAACCTACGCTCACATATTCTGAATGCTGTGCTCGAAATTCTACCAACTCAGTCAACCTGCTACTTTTGATATTATTCAACTGTAATGCCTTGAGTTTTTTGCTTTTGTGATAGAGTCATCTGATAATGATCCTGTTCGTTTTCCCAAATACAATTCTGAAGCTGCCAGGAACCTTCTCCGAAATGGAATAATGAAGTTTTCATCTTTTGTGTCCACATCAAGTATTTTATTCATGTTTCAATCTAATATTTTACTAATCTGAATTATTACGATGCTGAATTACTTGGACATAATATGAAGTTATACCAACTTGAAGATGATCGGAAGCAAGGCCGAAAATGTAAGTGTAAATAGTACATTGTTTACCGGGTAGGAAAAGCCTTACATTCCTGGACGATTGTGAAGATTGCTAAGTCGAGGCGTAAGCCGAGACTTAGCAACACAGAGTCCAGGAATGTGCTTTTCCTACGAGGTAAACATACTATTTTTCCGAAAATCGTTTGAAATTCGACAGATTTCAATCAATTTTGAAAAAAATCGCGAATTATTCCATTCATAAATAAATGGAGCTTTGAAATTCGGAATGGAATTGGTTGCTTCTCTATGGACACGTATTAATGCTGAATTGTCAAACTTGATGAATATTAATTCAATTGCTGGTCTTTTCGAAGACGAAACAGTGTGAATGATAAGTGATGATGACTTTTCCATTTCTGGGACTCCTCCAGAGCTGGTTGAGGCGGTCAATACTTCTTCATTAGAATTATTGCCAAAGAATTCTAGAGAAAAGTTCGAATATGCTTATGTAGAACACTGACAGCTGTAAGGAAATATCATTTCCTTACAGTAAGGAAATGAATATTTCCTAACAGTTGGGAAATCTTGACTTTTTCTATGACAAATTTTGTTAGGAATGTCAAAATTTCCCAGCGATTTGCGGAAAAGACTCTTACTCCTTCCAGGGTAGGTTATGCTCTCTGGAAAAATACTCTCTTGCTCTTTCAGGTATGTAATTGTAGCACTCTGACAAATTATTTCATGTTATTTAAATTTCCTTTTCAAAACTTCTTGAAAAGCCTACTTTTCATTCTGTAAATTAAAGCACCATTCTTGAATTTAACATTATATTATTTTGGCACTGTCTCTTTATTGGAACTCCGCAACTTGATACCTATATAACTTATTCAAAGCAAAGTTTTGTGTACCTTTCCTCGTTTAATTGAATGAAAAAGTTGAATATACAAGTATACAGGGTGGACAAGAGATGGACGTCAAAAAGGAAAAAATGTTATGCGATTTTTCACGGTTTTCGAGTTATGAATTTTTTTATGAACTTTGGGAATTTTTGACTTGACCATCTTAAAAAAGATATTAAAAAAGAAGTACAAGACTTCTCTGTGAAATTTTTCTGTAACTTAATCTCCATGAATTGTACTTTCATGCCTAAAATAACCAGATTCGTAACTTTGATAAAAATTATGGAAATGTTGGTCCCAAGTGAAAAAGTAACGTGAATTGGATTATGATCTGAATTTTCGAATCAAAATTAAAAATGTAAAAAGGCTAATTCTCGGTTTCCTAGTATGCGTAAAAACTGCGCTCAACAGTCAGCTTTTAGAATCATTGATAAAAAATGGTACTTCACACTCTACTTTTGCCAGAATTAGCCTTCAAAGTCATCGAGGTGGAAAAAATCAAAAAACTATACATTTACTACATAATTATTTTTTGCCATTATAAGATTTTTCTGATCAAGTTATAATAGAAAATGCTGAAAATAAATGAAAATTAGCTTTAGATGTTGGTCAAGAAAAGTTCTAGATAGAAAAAAGGAAAAGGTATGGCAATAAATCACACATCATAATGTGAATAAAAAGAAATTCATTTATAAAATTTACAGTTGGTTTTCAAAGTGGCCACCTCTAGCCTCATTACACATTCTTCACCTTCTCAGAAAATTTTCTTTTAATCGCATAAAACCTGCCCTGTTCTCTCTTAGGACACGTTCGGCTTCTCTTAACTTTTCTTTGAAATAACCCCAAACGGAAAAATCGATGGGATTAAGGTCAGGTGAACGTGGGGGCCACTTGATTGGTCCGCTGCGTCCGATCCATCTGTTCGGGTGATTTTGTGTGATTTATTGCCATACCTTTTTCTTTTTTCATCTAGAACTTTTCTTGACCAACATCTAAAGCTAATTTCCATTAATTTTCAGCATTTTCTATCATAACTTGATCAGAAAAATCTTAAAATGGCAAAAAATAATTTTGCAGTAAATGTCTACTTCTTTGATTTTTTCCACCTCGATGACTTTGAAGGCTTATTCTAGCAAAAGTAAAGTGTTAAGTACCATTTTTTATCAATGATTCTAAAAGCTGACTGTTGAGCGCAGTTTTTACGCATACTAGGAAACCGAGAATTAGCCTTTTAACATTTTTAATTTTGATTCGAAAATTCAGATCATAATCCAATTCACGTAACTTTTTCACTTGAGACCAACATTTCCATAATTTTTATAAGAGTTATGAATCTGTTTATTTTATGTATAAAAGTACAATTCATGGAGATTAAGTTACAAAAGAATTCCACAGAAGTGTCTTGTTCTTTTTTTCAATATCTTTTTCAAGATGGTCAAGTCGAAAATTCTCAAAGTTCATAAAAAAATTCATAACTCGAAAACCGTGAAAAATCGCATTACATATATGGGGATGATTCGAATAGCCCATGACACGAGGGAACTGTTTTTTTTTGCTTTTTGACGTCAATCTCTCGGCCACCCTGTATATCGAATAATGTGAAAATTCAAAGAAGACCGTTCTACTACTCTCAACTAAAGAACTAGACCATGAAACAAGCCTTGCGAAGATATTTCGTGCGACATTCGGTCGAAGAGAAGGCAGCTTAATAATTTAATTCACATGCAGGAATCTCCAGCTATAGTGCGACCTCAATAGAGGTCTAGTTCAAGTATGCAATGTTCACATTCCATAACACAAGACATACCGAATGGTCCCCCGCCGATTCTGGCAGACCCCGATTTGCATACTTCTTCTCCCAGCTTTCCAATAAATCTCCCGCGTAAAAACTGACAAATATCCCATGCATTCTACCGAATGTTACATGCTCAAGGTGCGGAAAGCATCGGCTACACAGTATACCCCCTCGTACATGATTTATTCGAATGCGCGCAGTCGTTGTTCTAAAGATAGGAACAGATGTACCATTGGTTTTAATGGTGTTCGTATTTATATCGCCAATTAGAATAAACCACACGGTGCAAAAATGGTGCAAAAACATTCGAGGAAGCGCACACGCGGCAGCAGCTCGAAGGAGCATGGATTAATTATGGTTGTGTGTGCGCTTGTAGGCCTATGGTCGGATAAGGTGCATTCTTCGCAAGTTCGCAACACAACGTCGTTTACTGAATTAGGAGGAGAATAAATGTAGGCTGGAGAAGCGTATGTTAATGTTGGGTTCTTAGAGACGTTGACCTTGAATTCCTAGGTTGTTCTCTAGCAATTTCACATGCAATATCTAGCAATGAATCTATTTGTGGAGTCTTGCGAAGGATTCAGCGATTATGCTATCCTAGTGATACGAATCAATTGAAGTTAGAGAGTGGCACCAAATATGGGATATTCAGTTTCAAATGATCGCATCCTTATTTTCATCTTTGTGAGTGTTCGTTCTATGTTACGGTATTGAGGCTGTGTCCATCGTTTGTTGTAATTAAGGCCATGGCCCCTCTTTGAACATCGAAATTGAAAAAAAATCCATTTATAGTAGTTAAATCGATCCCTAATATTTTCAATGAAAAAATGTCATTAAAAGTCAAACTGCTATAATGTTGGTGAAAAATTTCGATCAATTCATGGCCCCCCTGAAAAACTGTTGGATCCGGCAGTGCTACCCCCTCAGTATTTCTCAATCTGTTCTGATGAGGAAAGAACGTTTTATACTAAACCATGAAGGTTCCTGAGGCTCCCTGTCTCTTGAAGTAATCTATGTATACAAGGAAGTCCATACGAGAACAAGATCCAAATTTCTGATTAGTACCCTCTATTTTTCATTGTGCTCTCGAATTCTAGATATTTCTTTTCCATCTTTCCATAGCCCAAAATTCAGTATTTCTCAGTAATAAAGATATGTTTGCTTTCGAGATACAGGGTGTACTTGGTGTACTAGGGAGCAGTTGGACGAAAATGATAGAAACAGGTGGTTTGGACTTAAATAGTTCAGATTTCTTTTTATACTCACTGGATTTTTGTGACATTTTTTATTTTTTTGCGGATTTCGATAGAATCGTTCACAATTTTTTTCCCGAAATCGGTAGCAAATACGACAAAACTACAGGAGACCATAAAGTTTAGTATAATAACAAAGCTTCTTTCAACAATTTTTCGAACTGACAGTGGTTCACCAAAAAAAAAATTCTGGAGGAAAACAAGGGAAAGTGTTCCAGTAAAATATCTCCTTGAAGATTTGCAATCGAAATTGTCACATGGTGAGGACTCTAAATTTCAATTTGTATGCCTGATTCCAGTTGATTGGCCCCATTCCTTGGATCTCGAAATTGACCTTCATGAGTAGTCCTATTACGTTGGTAAAAAATCGCTTTCAAAGTTAGGAATGACAAAATCGTGAAAAATCAATTTTTTCAAATTAGAACCCCATTTTTTTATGGCAGATATTGAATCTACGTTGAAAAATAATGTGAGTGTATGCATCACACCCTTGCCCTAAAATGGATATTTACTGAGTTAATATCCACTTTAGGGCAAGGGTGTGATGCATACACTCACATTATTTTTTAATGTAGATTCAATATCTGCCATAAAAATATGGGGTTCTAATTTGAAAAAATTGATTTTTCACGATTTTGTCATCCCTAACTTTGAAAGCGATTTTTTCACCCCCTGTATCATGAATCGCGATTTCGATTTTTAAAGTGGATACATCAATCTTACATCTTGAAAAATCCCAAAAATGAAAATTTTCCATCCAAAAACCTCGAAGTTATTCTTGTTTCAGCGGAGCTCTATTTTCGATTTTTTTTTCGAATTTTCCCGCTCAGAGAAAATTTTCCAACCAAAACTGAAAAATGTTACATCAAAATAACTTGAAATTTTCTAAGGAATCTATTTCTGCAATAAAAAAATGGTGTTCTAATTTGAAAAATGGAAGTTGACGTCATTTCCGGAAAAACCGAAGGTGCTCATGCCTTGAAAATATTTTAGATTTCATCAGCATCGTGAAATACTTATAAGTGCTGAATTTCATGAAAATACGTTCAGTAGTTTCCCGTATAAATATGGGTGAGGTTCCTCGTGAAAGACCCTGTATAACAAGTGGTCCTCTTGCCAAGCGTGTTGAACAAGTTTGGATTTTTCGATTTCCGCCAGTGAAGCTTGTTTTTGGGTTCCACAAAATTTGTTCTCTGATATCGCCTTCACGTTGTTCTTGTTGTGAAGTCTTCATATGCTCGTGTGAAGCATCAAGAACTTCTGAATGAGCTGACTTTTTCTGGATTAGATAAAGGTTTACGTGTGAGTATTGTTACCGGCCCTACCTAGAGATTTTATGATCGGAAAGACGAGCATTGTGAGTAACTTTGACACAATGCTATCTATGTAAAGAAAGGGAATGAGAAGAGGAAGTGCAAACAGATACGCCTCCTCACTGGCTTCCTCATAGGACATTACTGCCTCAGGAAGCATATGATGAAAATGAGCTTGTCATGAACTGACTGTGAGGAAGCAGAGGAAACTTTTCACCTGGTTACAGGTTACAGTCCCTCACCTTTCCAAGACTATGCAAGGAATGAAGAATGAAGAGAATTATAGGAGGAACGAGGATTCTTAAATCCTCGTTCCTCCTTGAAGCACTCTCAGATACCGCCGGAGTTCTTTGGAGTTATTTAGAGCGAGCTGTAGTGCAGTTGCAAAAAACAGATCTCATGGGGGACAAAATAGACCTTGATGTCGCAGCGGAATGTAACCCCCTCACCAAACTTTCACTATAATTATAGTGAGTTTCTAGGTCCATATAAATATTCAAGTGATGCAAGCAAGTTTACCTCGAACTCAGGCATTCTTCAGGGCTCAGTTTTTGCACCTACCCGCTCATGAATCTAAACATAGCCTCCTACAAAGAGAGCCTGGAACACCATATGACCACTCATGACATCTTTTGCTAGTTCATCAGTACAGAAACCTATAACCGATTGTCTACAAATGTTCAATCGTATTATGAACTGAAAACACCCTGTGTGGACTCTAGTAACCACCATTATAACCAGGATAACATTTCGAATGGAACACAACGCATTCAGCAATTCACTCGTATCCATTCTAATTAGGGATGCAACAGCTTAATTTGCAATTTTCTGCCGCCCAAATGAATGAGCCTAAATTGTCGGCTTAATAAGCCGCATTGGTTTTGATACTGGAACCGTGAATCGTATATGATAGTTTGTCGCCCAGACGGCGACTTAACACAATTATTCGATGCACTTCATCTAATTGTCTCTGAACTTTGACCTGACAATTCGTCGCTCGTCAACATATCGCATGTGCTTGCGCAGTTTTCGTTCAGTTGGATGAAGGAATATAGACACCACGAAACTTATATGCAATCACCCTGTATGATGACAACTGGGAAGATTCACTTGCACATAAAGTCATGTTGGCTTCAGTTTTCATAGTGATTTCATGATATATAATGAGTAACAATAATGGAGATTTTGTTAACTGTAATTTTCTCCTATGGTCTACCTCATTAGCAGTTTGACTTGACTTGATGAAAACATCAAGAAATGGCTTGATTAAAACACTAAACACTTTTACCGTAACTGTATTCGATCTCTACCAGAAAGATAGGAAGAAGTTGTAGCTAACAATGGCAATACTTTAAATGATTCAGTGGTAAGATCTTTTCACAATAATGTTGCATTTTCATCAAAAAACGAAGTAATCCATCAATGGTACCTCATCACGAAAATTCGAAGACAAACTACAACCAAAGATCCAGGGCGCTTGAGATCATGACAGACCTCACACCTCTACATCTAGTGATTGATAGGGTAGCCCATGAGGCCATACTCAGAGTATCTAAAGAAGGAGCAGGCAATGAGTGAGTCAGGTTTCAGAGAGTTTGGTCCTCTCTAAATGACTACACCTAATCTGCAAACCTTCCTAGTGATGTAATGATCAAGAAAGTAAGCACTGAGAAGAACTTCAGTACAATGCTAATTGAAAGAGAGGATTGGGAAAGGGAATACACCAACTATAATCTCAAAGAAAATACAATAAAATGGTATACAGATGGTTCTAAAACCGCTACTGGAACTGGCGCTGGGATTTACGGGACGAGTACCAAGTGTCACTTTCGTTAGGCTCCTGTACAAGAGTCCTTCAAACGGAAATACTTGCAATCAGAAGATGTCTTGATATAAATCTAAAAAGAACCTATCAGAAGTGAGATATAGCTATTCGTACAGATAGTCAGGCTGCTATTAAATCACTGAGTTCCTACGTCATTGACTTAAAGCTGATTTGGGAGTGCCGAAACAAACGCAATGAGGTAGGCAAGAAGAATAAGGTCTTTTTAATCTGGGTTTCCGGTCACTCGGGAATCGTAGGAAACGAGAGGCCAATACACTGGTAAGAAAGAGCGCACAAACGCCACTCACTGACCCAGAACCCTTCTATGGTATAGGAAAATGCACCTACAAGAAGAAGTTTATGCTGAAGGAGAAAACCGAAAGAGAAAAACTCTGTCGGAATCTCGCAGGGATGGATCTCTCCAAAAAGTTCCTCCGGAACTTTGAAACTGCTAGATCCAAAAAATATCTGGATCTCAGTAAAAACCAACCTCACTTACTCACTGGCTTTCTCACAGGACATTGTCGCCTAAAGAAGCATCTGCTGAAAATGAGCTTATCGGACACTGATGAGTGTAGATTCTGTGGGGAGGAGGAAGAAACTTCTATTCACCTGGTTACGGAATGCTATGCCATTGCAAGCCAAAGGAAAAAGTGCTTTGGACAAGAAACTTGTGGAAGTGGGGAGTTATCCTTCCTGAAGCCGTTCCTGATACTGGATTTCATCAAATCTCTGGAACTAGAGGGCGAGCTGTAGGAGGCGCAATGATAACAGCTCTGATAGGGGACACAATAGACCTTAAGGTCGCAGTGAACTGTAACCCCTTTTCACTATAACTATATAGTGAAAGAAAATGAAAAATAACACATGTTTTAGAAACAATGAATCGGGTCCCTTTGCTTGTTGTTTGAAGCACAAAACATTGGGAGCTAGGAGAATGACCAAACGTCATGGTTTCAGAAGAAATCATGTATCTGATGACCGACGAATCAGTGTTTTGGGCTGTGGAAGACAAACGAAGCTTCAAGCTGCCCAACATGAGTCTGGAATTTAAAATGGGACACTGATTATACTGCCATGAAACTAATTCAATTGCACAGAAGTTTGAATAATTGGTGCTACAGCACAAAATTACTTCTGTTTCTCTGTCAAACTCAGAGTCATCCCATTTTGCTGGGTCAAGACAGGGTCTTTCACGAGGAACCTCACCCATATTTATACGGGAAACTACTGAACGTATTTTCATGAAATTCAGCACTTATTTCACGATGCTGATGAAATCTAAAATATTTTCAAGGCATGAGCACCTCCGGTTTTTCCGGAAATGACGTCAACTTCCGTTTTTCAAATTAGAACACCATTTTTTTATTGCAGAAATAGATTCCTTAGAAAATTTCAAGTTATTTTGATGTAACATTTTTCAGTTTTGGTTGGAAAATTCTCTCTGAGCGGGAAAATTCGAAAAAAAAATCGAAAATAGAGCTCCGCTGAAACAAGAATAACTTCGAGGTTTTTGGATGGAAAATTTTCATTTTTGGGATTTTTCAAGATGTAAGATTGATGTATCCACTTTAAAAATCGAAATCGCGATTCATGATACATGGGGTGAAAAAATCGCTTTCAAAGTTAGGGATGACAAAATCGTGAAAAATCAATTTTTTCAAATTAGAACCCCATTTTTTTATGGCAGATATTGAATCTACGTTAAAAAATAATGTGAGTGTATGCATCACACCCTTGCCCTAAAGTGGATATTAACTCAGAAAATATCCATTTTAGGGCAAGGGTGTAATGCATACACTCACATTATTTTTCAACGTAGATTCAATATCTGCCATAAAAAATGGTGTTCTAATTTGAAAAACGGAAGTTGACGTCATTTCCGGAAAAACCGGAGGTGCTCATGCCTTGAAAATATTTTAGATTTCATCTGCATCGTGAAATACTTATAAGTGCTGAATTTCATGAAAATACGTTCAGTAGTTTCCCGTATAAATATGGGTGAGGTTCCTCGTGAAAGACCCTGTATAAGGATATACTGAAATGATAACAAATAAAAGCTGGTAAATAGCAAGCAATTCAAAGAGAACCGTCCATTCGAATCAACTGTATTTCCGGAGAAACTAAAATAATAGATATAAATTTCGTTCTACTCCGGTAAAACCGCTAGGAGAACCCGAATGAGGCTCTATATCGACTTCAGCTATGAACAGAGTCCCCATTAGTGTCTTCGAGGGTCAGGGAACTCCTGGGGGAACATAAAAGCATGAAGTTACAGTCGGGTCAAGTTTGCAGTGTTAATAAGGGGACAAGTATACCTTTATCTGCCGATGTCGGGCCTGGATCATTTGCATTATCAATTGAAACGACCACAATGTTGGCTCAGACACATCGGGCGCATTGACTCTGACAGGGTGTTATTCTGCGGACAGGTCAGGCTTTTGAAACTGGGAGGAGATTGACGACTCTTAAGAATAAGCAACAAAATAGTATTTTTTTAGGATAAGGGTACTTAAATGGCCCTACGAGGAATGAACTGAATATTTAGATGGTGGTGACGGAAGGCCTTGGCCATATTCTGTGTTGGAAAAATTGATAAGAAATAAAAAGCTGAGAATTCGATGAAGATGGTTTCCTCTGATGAGCAAAATTCATTCATTATCACTTCAGAATTCGACATAATATCCGCACACCACATGGTGTCTATATCTTGATGTGATGGTGTCGAACAGTTTCGTGTGGATTTGTGCAATTCTACAAGTTCACATGACCATTCAAACAAAAATGAGCTTCGTCACTGAATACAATATTTCGACAAAATTGTTCATCCAAAAAAACCCTCTTTGTGGGGTATAACGCCTTCAGTTCTTAAACCTGATGACTTTCGTATCGATGTAAACCCCAAACATAATCTTGAATTTCTCCATATTGTTGTTTGGGATAAATGTACGAGAATATATTGAAAAATTCTTAGCCTACTATAAAACCGAACAAAATTTCAATGTCAAAATATTTTATTACTCAACATATTCCCCTCCTGATTGAATACATTTATTACAGCGAACCTGCAACGTCTCTAGACCTTTCAAAAAAATGTTTCTTCTTGATCTGCAAACCAGTTCTCAACAGCTTTCATTACCTCCTCGTTGGAAGGAAATTTTCGACCTTATAAACTTTTTTTCAATTGAGGAAACAGATGATAGTCGGACAGAGCCAAATCTGGTGAATAAGGGGGGTGTTCTAGTAATTCTAACTCTAAATCGCGAATTTTTTGCATGGCAACATGAGATTTGTGTACTGGGGCGTTGTCCTGTAAAAACAAAACACCTTTGGATAGCTTTCCGCGTCTTTTCTCTTTGATTCTTTCCCGTAGAGTGTAAGGTAACGTCGAATAGTAAGCTCCAGTTATTGTTCTACCCTCATCCAAAAAATCAATCATGATTACTCCATGGCAATCCCAAAAAACTGAAGCAAGAACTTTTCCAGCAGATTTCTGGACACGAAACTTCTTAGGTCTTGGAGAACCAGAGTGTCGCCATTCCATCAATTGTTGCTTTGTTTCTGGATCGTAGAAATGTACCCAAGTCTTATCCATAGTAACAATTCGGTTTAAGAAGTCTACATCGTTTTCAAATCGAGCACAGATCGAACGCGATGCTTCTACCATCTTGCACACTTTTGGTCAACACATTCAAACATTTGGGGATCCATTTTGCAGAAATTTTTCTCATGTCCAAATTGACGTGAACTATATGATCAACGCGTTCGTATGAAATCTTCAGTGCTTCAGATATCCGTTTCAGCCCAATTCGACGGTCTGATAAAATTATGTCATGAACTGCATCGATATTTTCGGGGACTGACACAGAAACTGGCCTTCCCGAAGGATCATCATCTTCAATGAAAAATTTTGCTCTCTTGAATTTTTCACGGTGGCATACGAGGGACATTGATCACCAAGGGTATTAAGCATATCTTCGTAAATCTGCTTACCTCTTAACCCTTTTAAACACAGGTTGATGATGATGGCTCGATACCCAATTTTTGATTTTTACAATTTCGGTGGACATCTTTTTTTTTAATTAATTGCGTAACTCTGGTTTACTTTTTTTACGTCGAACTCTACACTGACACTTCTAATAAGTTATTGTTCGTTGATAAGGTATCGCAATATTTTGTTTATACATGGAACTGGTCTAGGCTAACTAGATATCAATACCTACATCCTCGTAATTGTTGAGAACCAAAGGATTTTCCAATAAAGGGTGTCATTTTGAATAGCCCCCTATTTCGGTATGTGTCACTTTTGAAGCTGTCATTTTTTGACATTTGACAAGAAGAAACTACGCCATTAATAACAATGGAACCATACACGCTTTAACAACGCATTGAAAACATTAAAATTCACCTTGCCGAACCGCAATACAGAAATTGTCCCGCTGTTGGGACAAGTTAATGATGTGAAGAATAAAACCCGTGCACGTCGATCGAGAACAGCCGAGAATATTGCTGCTGTAGACGGAAGTGTTGAAGGGAATTCAGGTTGGTCCATTCCTCGTCGTTTTTTGGAATTAGTCATTCCACTTATACATCGAGAACTCAAGCCGGCCGATCATCAACAACGATGTTTATATAATTTATATAAAAATCAGAATAATAGTTGACCTTCTTGCTTTGTAGACCTTTTAGAATTTAGTTCATATGTAATTGTTTTTTGTTAATAATAGGCTGTTTGTTTAATGATTGTGTCATGTCATTTGTTGAATACCTATCAGTGTGAGGTTAGGAATATTTTTAATTGATGACCGTAATTTATGACTGCCACTAATTTATTCATTTATTCGTTTGTAATTTGTATGTTGTCTATATGCTAGAGTTCCACTTGCAAAAACGACTCTGAGATGAGGTGAGCTATTCTTAGTTTTAGATTCCACTAAGTTTGATTTTACATCAATATGTGTTTATTTCAGCCCTGAGGAAGTCTGAATATATAACGAAACGTCGGCAAAAATCTCAATTGTTGTTTAATTTGTGTCCTCAATCCCGTTTAAAATCTTTATTATTTATCTAAAATGGCATTTCTCTTTGAATGTCAACATAAAATCTCTTATAAAGGAAATCCTTTATGTGTAGTTTCTCTTATTATGTACTTGGTACTACCAAATCAATATTGCGTGCATTTTTTGCCGGAATATTTTCCATTTGAAATCTGTCTACAGTAAGACGAATAGTGTGTGGTTTGAATGAATTATGTCGACCATGAATTATGTCGACCATTAATTCTTCCCAAATTTCCCTCAGTATTCCAGATCACTACTGATTTTGATCCAACAATTCAAATATTTCTAAACGTTGTTGGAGCGTGTTTCTGTCCAAGCTTAACCTACTTAACCTACTGAACACGAATGACATAAGAAATTTCAAAAAATAATACAATCTTGCCATGAAAACTCTGTAAGGATAGGTTTCAAGAGAACTGCAAGTCTCACATGATACTGCCTCGTCATTCTTCATCCATCCTATGCAGAAAAAATTAACTCGATCGAATAAGAAACATCCCATTCAGCTCGGTTCTTACCATCGCTTCCGCCTTGGCTTATTATTTCACTCGCAATCAGCATTCCAACGAGCACATAATAGTGATATAATTGAGATATATGGAATGGGTCTTTCAGATAAAAGCAAATTGCATTTCCAATCACCGTTGTAGATTACTTATTACATCTTCGCCTACGGGCGGTCATAATATTATTAATTCAGAGATTTCCACCTAGGAATATCTACACTGAAAGAAAAATGTACATAATAGTTACGAAATTTGTTCACCACAACAAAATCCTTGATTGAAATATGGCTTATTAAACATTTATTCTTCTTAAACCAATCATTTTTTTGAAACTTGTGAATAAATATTGTTTTACTGTTACTTTCCGGATTTATTGATACGTATAGCCATACTTATTAATAATTATAATATTTTGGATTTGATAAATGAATCATAAAATTACTATCAATAAAATTTTTTGAATTCTGATATAAATTTGTTTATAGATAAAAAATATTACTGGTTTTAAATGTACTATTTATTCATTATTGATGAACTGAACATTATGTTTATATGCAAAAAGTTTCAGTTTCCATTAAAGTATCATTTATTTACTCTTAATGAATCAAGTTTAACTATAAATTTGTGATCGGGTTGTTCCAAATAAAACGGTTTCATTTTGAAAATAATTATTTATTAAACCAATATTTGAACATAACAATAAACTGCCAATCATAATCAACAAAAAAATAACATTTCTCCACTTATGAACTAATAAATCTACAATAATTATTAATGGTTTCAGTCAATACAATGCAAGATTTCGTTTGTATGAATCACTCTTGATTCATAATATAATATAATTTTGAGGCGAGTGCCCATATATACACGGGACAATTTCCCTGAAATATGGTTCTATTTGAATAGCCTCCTCCAACAAACTCACACTAGTTATTCCATTCACTGGAGAAAAGAAGGATTAAGATTAGAATTATTGATTACATTATAATAAGTAGGCCATTTTTATCAACAAAAAGTATTTGGCAAATAAATTTGCTTATTTACTATAACCAAATATATTAACTAATAATTTCAAATATTTTTGAATAGGTAATGAATTTGGTCTAATATAACATTATTTATTATCTATTTACAAAACATGATTATCGCTCGGTTCTTCCTTGAAAGCTACGATGAGAGATGATAGAAAAATGTAGATATATGGACGCAAAAGTGCTCTACAGTAGAATATCATAATTTGGGTACAAAAAATTTTATCAATCGGGTTGTAACCAAATTTGTCATATTTTAAAAAAGTTGATGACAGTTTTGTACCGAAAGATTGTAATTTGAACAACCAGATCCCTTGTTCGCTCACACAAAGAGTCTAATTAAATCTTGAGAAGCGAATATTACTGCTTCCAACCTACTACGCGCCAATGAAAAAATAGATTCATAAAAAATTGGGTACTTACGTATAAAATTAGTTACAGTGTGAGTATCTAAAACATCCGCGAATACACTGCTAATTTCCCAACGACTTGATGATTCTTCCATACTATAGATATTATTTTTCACTCACTTAAATAAAAACTTTGAACACACCAACATCCAAGTGACTTACTGACTTACTCAAACAGCAAACTTGTATACAAACTGAAACTATAAAATGAGATCGCGGGCAACCTCGGCGACGGCGGAATGGAAGGAGTTTGGACAGTCCGCAGCCAGTGAAACCTAATAGGGTACTTCAATACATCTCGAAACAAAGTATTTTGTTGTTATAACAAGGATATGTTTATAGTTAATATATATTTTATTGAAGGTTAATTGCACCTCAATGAATATTATTTGTTAATATTCAAGAAGATGCTTTCTAGAAGTAATAAATATTTTGTAATAGTTAACAAGCCACATTAGCAATTAATAAAATAACGAATATCATGTAACAAATGATTTTCTAGAGAATTTTTGCATATTATTTATTAACTTTTAAGTAATGATTATAGGATCTACAAAATATTTTTGAAACAAAGCTTTTATTTTCTATAAATAACACGAATTGAAGAATTTTGGGATTATAAATAGAAATTATTTTAAACAAATAGTGCCCAATATAGACAACAAAATATCCCTCAAACAAGTGTTTATTACCTATTAAATTGAACCTTTTTCTCAGTGTAAGAGTGCCTTGCAGCGGGAGGTAGAGGTGTGACAAAAGGAACACGAGTCAAGCCTTTTGAAATAGTGCAATCATGAAGAACTGCATGGAGCCGGTAATTCTCTTGATTCATCAAAGGACCTAGGACTTCTTGAAGAATATTGCTTTAACTCCTTTGAGTTTTTGAACATCTCACCACAATACAGTGTGAAGGAAAAAACGATGATGCAACACGGCAATGAAATTCGTAGATACAATTTCTCGAGAAATTTATTTGAGCTCAGACTGCATTCTATTCAGAAAGTCGATTCCTGTTGATGTAGTTATACATTTTACACTAAAAGTTTAAGGAAATACTAAGAGCTATTTCCGATTGTCCTATTCAGTAAACCAACTCTAGCATGAAGCTCCTAGGACACCCGACAAGAAGGTTATTCACAGCGCAATGAGCAGCATCGTCGGACAATGCTATTTGTATCTTGTTTATGTGCATGAAATTTTCATTTGAAACTCACAATTGAGCAAATGCATCCAGAATTTTTAATTGGGAACAATGCTGAATACATCTCAGCGCAGTCCTTATGCTTTCATTAAAAAGCAGTTTTGTATATTATGAAATACGATATACGGAATTAAATAGATACGTGGGAGGAATGGATGAACGAACGGAATTTAAAATGTCTTCCAATGGTAAGCGTTGCCTATGCAAATACTGCTATAACTTGAGATGAAAGGTAAAGCGAGTTATTTTGGCTTGTCAACGAAATCATATTATTGAAGTTCTTCATTAAAAACGGGAAAATTGTGAGTTGCAATGGAATGACTTTGGATTGGCAAGCTGATACCTTAGTTTGAAATGAAACTTATACTTATTTATAGAATGAATTATCTTTCATCGACTTAAGGAAAAGTTGTCACTTCCTATGAGATTTCCCCCATAAGTCCTTACTGATTATCAACTAAACTGTTTCCGAGAACCTCATGTTTTTTTTCAATTTTCAGTGGATCGCAGACAGAATAATTATTAATTTCAAACGAATCCTGCATTATGCGATTATGTCATCACAACAATCAAGAACTAATTGAAAAATATAATCGTTTATAATCAAGACTAGAGAAATAACAGGTGTTTCCAAATTGGAGGTATACACACGAAATTTCAATAAAAAAGAGTCCCATGAATATGGGACCGCAAGCGTTCCGTTTTCGAGATACAGGATGTACTGGGTGTAGAAGTATTTGAACGAAAATTATAATAATTGGACGGGGTGGACTTAACTCATGGCCAGCCAGATCCCGAGACTTGAATAGTCTCTATACTGACTGGATTTTTGTGAAAATTTTGATTTTTCTGAGGATTCAGAGAAAATCGGTAGCAGATACGACAAAATTACATCAGACCATTAAGTTTTGTATAAAAACAAAGATTTTTTTCACACTTTTTCAAACCAACGGTGGCTCAACCAGAAAAAAGTTCTCGAGGAAAACAGGGAACAGTGTTTCAGAAAAAATATCACCATGTAGATTTGCAATCGACATGGCACATGGTGGCAGCTCTTTATTATAAAAGCTATGCCAAATTTCAGTTGAATATCTCGTGAAATGCAGATACTATGGAGAAAAAACTTATGAGACTTTTTTTCCTAAAATTATGCAGCAAATCTCGCCTTTCCGTTTGTATCTCCAATTAAGGAACACCCTGTGTATTCTGCAATAATGCAATAGAATACACTGAGCAAGTTACTACAGAAAGCACAAATTCAGTTTTCATAAAACGCACAAAATGGCAGTTTCTTCATAGCACAAATGACAACAGATTTTTAAAATATTCGGATCATTTGGAATATGAAAATTCTCGTTCTGTTTCACTGGATTCTGCTTAGCACTGAAAGGACACCTCTGATCATACCGTGTAAAAGGTTATTGTGGTATCAGCTGTTTTTTTCAGAAAAACTTTTTTTCCTTCTGCTCGAGCTTTCGGGAATTTGATTCATCTCTTCATCAGGAGCAAGGAATTGAGGTTTTTTTTAAAGTGAAAGGAACCTCCTTCTCTATCATGAAGAGTCTCAGATATCGTATTTGTTAATTATAAACACTAAAAAAAAACAATTTCTATAATAAAAACATTCAATCTCCTCTCGGTTTTATGAATTTTTGTCTAAAAAAAAATTCTTTCACTGTGCAATAAAATATTCCAATAACCTTTTACACTACAGGGTCTTTCACGAGGAACCTCATCCATATTTATACGGGAAACTACTGAACGTATTTTCATGAAATTCAGCACTCATAAGTATTTCACGATGCTGATGAAATCTAAAATATTTTCAAGGCATGAGCACCTCCGGTTTTTCCGGAAATGACGTCAACTTCCGTTTTTCAAATTAGAACACCATTTTTTTATTGCAGAAATAGATTCCTTAGAATATTTCAAGTTATTTTGATGTTACATTTTTCAGTTTTGGTTGGAAAATTCTCTCTGAGCGGGAAAATTCGAAAAAAAAATCGAAAATAGAGCTCCGCTGAAACAAGAATAACTTCGAGGTTTTTGGATGGAAAATTTTCATTTTTGGGATTTTTCAAGATGTAAGATTGATGTATCCACTTTAAAAATCGAAATCGCGATTCATGATACAGGGGGTGAAAAAATCGCTTTCAAAGTTAGGGATGACAAAATCGTGAAAAATCAATTTTTTCAAATTAGAACCCCATTTTTTTATGGCAGATATTGAATCTACGTTAAAAAATAATGTGAGTGTATGCATCACACCCTTGCCCTAAAGTGGATGTGAACTCAGAAAATATCCATTTTAGGGAAAGGGTGTGATGCATACACTCACATTATTTTTCAACGTAGATTCAATATCTGCCATAAAAAAAATGGGGTTCTAATTTGAAAAAATTGATTTTTCACGATTTTGTCAGCCTTAATTTTGAAAGCGATTTTTTCACCCCCTGTATCATGAATCGCGATTTCGATTTTTAAAGTGGATACATCAATCTTACATCTTGAAAAATCCCAAAAATGAAAATTTTCCATCCAAAAACCTCGAAGTTATTCTTGTTTCAGCGGAGCTCTATTTTCGATTTTTTTTTCGAATTTTCCCGCTCAGAGAGAATTTTCCAACCAAAACTGAAAAATGTTACATCAAAATAACTTGAAATTTTCTAAGGAATCTATTTCTGCAATAAAAAAATGGTGTTCTAATTTGAAAAACGGAAGTTGACGTCATTTCCGGAAAAACCGGAGGTGCTCATGCCTTGAAAATATTTTAGATTTCATCAGCATCGTGAAATACTCATAAGTGCTGAATTTCATGAAAATACGTTCAGTAGTTTCCCGTATAAATATGGGTGAGGTTCCTCGTGAAAGACCCTGTATATTACATTGAAAAAACAGCAAATAATAATACTTTACCATGATCATACCTATCTATTGATCAACTATTGACTCTTGTACTCAAAGTTCATTTCAGTTTTTTCAATACCTATATCATTCAATCTATTCTATGAAAATGCACCCAGAATTTTTATCGAAGGTATGAATTACAACTCAAGGATTCTTCTTCAATTTTGGAAGGCTCAAACTTGTAGATTCTTATCACATGGGTGTTGTTGAAAAGCTCAAATCCGTATTTTGGATGAGGCATGCTCACAGAATATCGCCAAAGAAGCTGCTTATATGATGATTTTTCCAAATTCTCACAGTATCAATTTCCGAAGCTACTTTGAATAAGCCTCATTCTTATTCAAAGTACCGACATAAAAAGCGACGAATTATTGACACCTTATTGTTTACGAAGAACTTGCTTCGCTCCTGACGAGAATTCATTGAATAAACATCAATATGCTGAGAGCCATCTGCCTGGAATCAAAAGCTATGTCAATACACCCTGGGCCAAACATGTCTCCATATTTCCCAGTTTCGAATGATGCACTCTCGAAATGACCAAATATTGTATCTTCGACAATTTAAACATTTCGCCTAGGGATGTCCATTTTCAGGGTAATATCGAGGAATAAGGCAACGGTAGATATCATCGAAATATTGGACTCAGAATCAAGAGCTATTTCCGGTGGAAGAGCGATTATTACGACCAACTGGATGGAGTCGCTATGGGCAACCCTCTAAGTCCTGCTATTGCCAATTTCTTTTCGGAAAAATTCGAAGAGAACGCAATTGGAACAGCCCCAAAGAAACCATACAAATGGCGGACATATGTGGATGATACCTTCGTGATTTGGAGTCAAGGTAAAGAACAACTGAAGGTCTTCCTCCAACACCTCAATAGCAGGCACCGAAACATGAAGTTCACCATGGATGTAGAAAAAGATGGTGCATAAAGTTCACCCTTCATGCATGTGTTAGTTACTAGAAAGCAAATAGGCCACAGGGTTTATAGAAAACCTACCTTGACAGACAGATATCTATACAAGGAGACCAATCACCATCCCCAACAAAAGCGAGGTATGATCAAAACACTAGTTGAGAGAGCTAGACGGATATGTGAGCCGAAACACTCTATATTTGGAGTTGAATCTAGCCGTGAAAGCCTTAAGAGTCTTAAGCCTCCAAAATAAGAAACTATACCGCCATCAGATGGCAGTGCAGTGCATTAATTTTCATTTATTGGATTATTCAGCTTGATAGAACAAATGTTGGGGCGCAGGGAATATAACAAGAAATCCTACCCTGAACTAGATCTCATACTGGCTGTATTATTACTCACTCTTTCCTTCACCAGTCATCTGGGAGGAGATACCTGCGGGGCGTGTCATTTAAAATAAATTCAATCCCATGTTAGAATCCACAATTGCAAGAAACGATTAATTTTCACTAATCGATGGCTAAAACAAACCTTAATAAATTCGTTGATAAAAATGCATATTTATCATTTCCAATAGAAAAATTCGAGGGAATAAATTTCGTGAAAACAACACTTTGTTGTAATATTATGTACAAAAAAACGGTAAATTCTGAAAGAAAAATGAGTTTGATTAACTAAATGATAGACTTCAATACTGAAATGAAAAAACACAAAAATATTAGTTCGTTTTGATAGTGGAAATGTTACAAGATAACCAAGAATGATGGGGAATATCCTTTTCATTCATTCAATACTTATAAAATATCTTTTTTATTATTTTTATCTTTATACACTCATGCATCGTTTCTGACTCCCTTTTTTCAGGGACGTAGACCCGGGGACGATACACTCTGGCCGACGGCTACGGCAGCGATTCTCCATTCAAAAAGTGCCTTTCATTTTTCCAAGTTCACCCCCTTAATTTTTCACCTAAAAGCTTGATTTTCTTTGATTTGAATTTGAGAGTCAATGAAATTTGACTTCATAATCGTTTTTCGGCGGTTGTTCATCAATTTTTTTTAGAAGTGCCCTCGACAAATCAATTTTCTCTATTTGAAAGTAATAAGACACAAATCATTTGCCACTATAAATAATGACAAATGAAATGTGAATACGAACTAGGTCTCCGATACTGTTTACCCCATCAGACCGAATGATCCAACGTCAACTGAGAATCGCACCGACTGCAGTTTCGTCCTATTTAGGACTCATCAGGGTGGAATATCCCAAAAGTAGCGCCTTACCGCTTATGTGATTTTATATCATTATTTATTTTCTCTATTTGAAGAAAAATCCAGGATAGGCGATTAAATAATGCAAAAAATGATGGAAATACTGAAAAGACTTCCAGAAAGTGTGAAATCGCAGAGAACACTCTGAAATTCCAGGAGAATTATAAAAAAATTGAGCTTCCAGGAGGAAAATTGTGGGAGTGAAATGAAAGGTACTTATTGAATGGAGAATCGGTGCCGTCGGCCAGAGTATAAGGGCCCCTTAGGGCCGGTCTTATAAAAGCCGAATCGAGGATTCAACCGTGCGCCAACTACCAGATAGTGAGGAATTTGGTTGTTGGCGCAACGGTTGAATCCTCGGTTGGTCTTTATAATACCGGCCCTAAATCAGAAGAATCAAGATAGATGGTTACGAAACAAGGGTGGGAAAATCGATTCATCGACAACCATCGATGAAATTTGATAATAAGTTAAATTGAATTGACAACTTTTTTATTTTCGTCTTAATTTAGGTGAAATGGATTTTGCAAAGACGGCACAAAACGGTTAATAAAAACATAAGAATTTCGTTTTCGGTTTCGATATTCAGAGTGGGACGATAAGTTTTCGTCACCCCCAATTCCGACGTACTCATTCGCATTCATGTGTCCAACATCCGTGCCTAAAAATAAACCGTCTACTCACTTGTCCTAAGCAGGCGCCAAATTTGAAACTCACCTGAAACAAAAAAAGCAGCATAAGTAAAATTGAAAGAGGTGAACTGGTCTGTTTGAAATTCAAGTCCCGTTTTCGACAACATATAACGCACAGTCCTCACGCTCCTTTTGGCATTTTATATGAAGTTACGGCTAGCGTCCTCTCTTTACAGTCATTGTTAATTTTGTCCTGACAACCGCCTTGAAATTTATGTGGTCTTTTAGCAATTTCAGCACGTTGGACCACTGGTAAAAGGACCGTAGAACGCGATTTGTAAGACGGCGATTTAGGATGATGTATTGCATGCGCAGCAATTGTAGATGCGACTTCGGAGAGGATTCTTCGGTATCAAAATGGAACGATTTATTTTTTTCCTCATGCGACGAATTTTCTCGTGTTTTGATAACAACAAATGAAGAAGACCTTGTGTAGAAAAATCAAATTGCGCACTCCAAGAGTTCAACCCGTGTCATCCGAGGAATGCCTCCAATGGGAGTGAACACTTCTCTCGGGTGATTTAGGGATTATAATTTAAGCTCGCTATATATGTCAGTCGTATTACAAGAGAGAGAGTTGTCACACCTACTACAAATTTATTAGTCCGAAGACCGTACCGTTAAAGTTACTTATGGTAATTTATGGGCATTCGAGTCCCTGAATTGTAAGTTGATTGAATGCGGGACAAAAATGCCTGGATTTAAATTACCCTCCTTCTATACGGGACTAAGGAATCCAAGCATATCGTTACAGATAAGGAGATGTTGACAGAAATGGGAGGGGGTAATGCAAGGGGTTTGTTTTGGTTCATTAATTAGATTTATGGATATATTTCGAGATATCTTTGGCGATCTGTACCTATTCCAACAATGATGTTTTATGAACTTGGCTCATTACCAAGACAACTCATGCTTGGCTTTTGTATTGGGGAATCCGAAAAATTTCGAATTGATGTTGATAGCTCATCTGTGAAAAAGGGAGACGTTTTGTTTCGCTTTCTTTACATTCAGCCCACATACGTGTACGTCCAAGAATATTTATGGATCAGGTGTGTTCGAAAGGATAATCCTATCCCAGGAAACAGAGACTTCTCTGTGAGATCTCTGAGAGGTTACATTGGGACTCTTATATTCGAAATGCTATTGCAGATGGTTATGTGATGCGAAATTATGAAGGCTTTCGTTTTGCGAGCACTCAAAGACGATTTTCGGTCATATTTCTATATAAAGTTGCTCCCTGGGAATGGAATGAAATGTTTTTTGAGAAAAATTGAAGTTCATTCGATTCTGTTTCGAGATACGCTTGTATCTCAAAAACTAGTCATAGGATTGAGTTGCGGGGTCCTTGGTCAAAACGAGTTTTATTTTAAATATCGTTATAGCCTGGATAGAGCCAGAACGACATTGGCGCCACATCGTGACCGTGCAGCGAACTAACAAAACCCGACGTCTTTGGCAGTTTTGTAGCGGAGCCTTCTCTCCAGTTATTCTATGCTCCTAGGTAGTACAGTTACCCAGTTTAGTTCCGATAATTTTGAAAATTGGCTTCACTATTTATTATTGAAAGGCGCGTGTCGATAGGTATCTAGAGAAAAACCTTACCTTATGAAAGTTTTATCTAACTTGTCATTTTCATTCTTGTGGATGTACTCGAGCAGATAAGAAAGATCATGGACCAAGAATTCGAAGAACATCCCAGTGCTCTTTCAGATATTAACATCTCTCTCGATCAATAATCACATATTTTAGAAAACTTCAGTATGATTTTTCAAAACGATTTTTTGCATTAGCTACCTTGATCATCATACAAGTGCTACCTATTTCTAAACTTGCAGCTTTATTCATACCGAACGATTCTATACATTCTGCATACTTTATTGTATCAAGTGACCCATCAAAACCATCAATTTTTATACCTTTAACCGAAACGAATCCTTGATCGTGTTCACCGGCCATCAAAGTGTCAGTCCCCAACCAAGGAGAAACGGTGATTGCAACCATAAAATATGTAGCATAAAACACAAAATTTCACAATAACAAATAATGGCTGCACGGTTCTCCCCACGCCGATGATAAATGAGAATTATGAATCTTTAATCCAAAATAAAATTCAACGTGATATTCAGCCAGATATAAAATACTGAAAAGTAATGGGTTTCCATTAGGACATCGAACAATAACTATAAAACCCAAACCGTAGACTCATTTTATTTGCACTCACGGACACGAAATAGTGTGCATTTTCATTATTTTGCGCCATCAATAATATAGCGCTATTCACGGCAACGAAAATACAATGTGCCAAGAGGTGGAGGAAGATTGCGTCAGATAAAAATGCAACTGATTACAGGGTAATGCATTTTTTATTACACGACGAAGATATCTCAACTGAAATGTGCAGTAGGTGAAGATACAATGTATCCTGAAATGGACGATATAAGTATAGATAGTGGAACATAAACTTTGAAAAGTTACGGGGTAACGAAACCTGTCATTTAATAATGCAGTGCCACCGAACTGATATTTCTTTTTGGGGAATTTCGAAAAGATGAATGAAACAAGAATTGAAAGTCAAAATATTTCTTCATTATAATCCTGTTTGAGTTCAATGAATTATTTTTAGCCATTCATTTAGTCCATTTCTGAAGTGGTCACATGGAAGACACTCAAAATTTCCAAGAGAAATACAAAAGGCCCATCCCAAATTCCCATATACTGTACAACTTATCCTAATTGTTATATATATACAGAGTGTAACAGCCAAATGGAATGAATTCGATAACGAATAAATGAGGGGGTGTTAGGAAAAACGCTCGGACACGTCGATTTGTAATTTTAAATGCGCATATTTTTCAAGAAAATAAAATTATATAGGGTGTTCCATGCGACCGTGCCCAATACCAACTTTCTTATTTCAAATGCAACCCCCTGTATATTATTTATTTTTTGGATTCTTCAGAAAATTCTAGACATAATTCATATACAATGTCCCATACCTATCTTCAACTTTTTCGGAAATATTATGCTAATAACAATAATAAGTTGTTCGCGGCGAGCATTTTGAACATTTCCTACATCGACATTAATGTTTTTTTGTTTTTTTTTAATAATTAAGAAATAATCAGTATTACTTATTAGGTTTTGAGTGTAATATACTGATTTGTGAAATAAAATAATTTTTATTTAAAACGTTGATTTTTGCAATAAATCTGAAAACACTTAATCCTTCCGAAAAAGTTAAAGATAGGTATAGGACATTGTGCATGAATTGTGTCTAGAATTCTCTGAAGAATCCAAAAAATAAATAATATACAGGGGGTTGCCTTTGAAATAAGATAGTTGGTATTGGCCAAGGTCACATGGAACACCCTATATAATATTATCTTCTTGAAAAATATGCGCATTTAAAATTACAAAACGACGTGTCCGAGCGTTTTTCCCAACACGCCCTCATTTATTCGTTATCGAATTTATTCCATTTGGCTGTTACACTCTGTATAGTCAATCCACTGGCCTTTTTTTTTATTTTTTTATGTTGTGGTTTTCACGAAAAGGAATATCCTGTAATGTTCAGAGAACATCGTGAGAACCAAGGGCAAGCAGGTAGGAATTGGTGTTCTTCTTGAATTTCTGGAGGTTATATGCCTCGGGGAACACCTCCCTAGGCAATGTGTTCCAAAGCCTCGCTGTTCGTTGGATGAAAGAGTCTTTGAAGAGAGATGTTCTGCAGGTCTCCAAAGTAACCACGAAGGGGTGTGAAGACTTAACTCGACGGGTTAGTCTGGAAGAGACTGCCAGAGGGGGAACGATTGCTGATAATTCAGAGGAGCATCGCCCATGGAAATATCTATAAAATAGAGACAGATCGCCCACTTTTCTACCGTGTTCCAGAGAAGTGAGCGAGCTTGTAAGCGAGGCATCACCGACGAGACGAATTGCCCTTTTTTGTACGGAATCCTAAAATTCATATGTATTATTAGCATGAAAATATGAAGCCTTTCGCTCAGATACTTCACCTTTTCAAATTTCTGTCTTACAGATAGATTAAGACAGCTTGAATTACGATGATCAATTTCATAAGCTCTGAAATCTAACTGCCACTACTCAGTCCTTTCGCAGTACCATAAAGAGACAAGGGGCAAGAAAGTACCTCTTTTGGGGGTGCCAGGGCACTGAGTCTGTGAGGGTTATGACAGGCTGAAGTATTTGCGAAAAGTTCATCGAAGGCTATTTCCTCGGGAATTGATTCAGTAGGGCATAAGAACAAAGAGTTGATTTGGTCGCAATTCTGAAAGGTCCTTCTATTGACAATCGACCATATTAGGTAATAATAATGAGTTATTGAAATTGAATGTTTGTTATAGGTAATCGAATTTTTATCATATTTTATGTTTTCCTCTTCCAGATGCGATGCTCAATAATGCCACCTATGATTGGCCTTTTCGTCTAGCACATCCACCAAATGACGTGTGGCATCTCCTTTTCAATCGCAAAAAATGCACTTCATTAATTACAAATGACGGAACGACTCTAGATTCCATCTGTCGTGACAAACTGTAATAAAATTATCCCGCATGTGATGGCCGACTGCAATTGCTTCGATTCTAATTTGAAAACATTTTATCGGACTACATGCATCGTGCTTAATTAGTCACAGTGACCTTGAGACGTGAAAGGATATAATGTAATATGCAATGCCACTAATGACGGCGCATAAAGCTAATGTGTTTTGTATCCACCGGAATGGTATCTACGTTTCATCGGTATTTAAGTTCTGACAATGATAAATCATGATAGGTTTTCCTGAATAGGGGGTTCAGCTGAAGTGTTTAGTTCTGAATGATATTTCCAACAGAAAACTTTGATATTATATTATAACGTTACGATATGATCCGACAAAATCTAATTGGTCTACAGAATAATACCCTGTTCATGAAGAATAATCTTATCTGGTTCTGTGACGACGACCCTGAAAGGAGTACCTCGACTCCATATCGAGTACAGTTTTTCCTACAGTCCTCAATCCCCTCGGTTGGACGGAATTTTCCGCCCTTGATTTTTTCATTCTGAATATTCTGTACCTAAATTTTGTTTCATATATCATCATATTTTTTCATACTTTTGTTTCACCAATAAAGTGTGATTTTGTGGAGAATATTTTGATCTTCATGAAAAAGGGGACATTATCTGTATACTCCATTCACTTTTATGAAGTATCCTGGTTGGCCATGATTTAGAATATTTAGATTAATCGAGTTCTTCTACTCAAAACCTGAACCAGGTTGGCGTGAAAGTTAAATATTTCTGAGAGATGTTGCCAATGCTATTTTTTCTATTTTTTTTTTAACTTTGTAAAAGGAGTTAGTTCTTTTAAGGTTAAACTGAGACACAGGTTTCGTACTACTACATTTTCTCACTGGAGTATTTCAAATTGTGCAAAAAAATATTGAAATGTCTTCTGTAGGCTCATTTCTTGAGAATTTTTTGAAAAGTGGGAAATTCCATAGGTCCATCAGTTCGTTTAGAAGTTTTTCTGTCGGGTTATTCGAATACTTCTATTCTTTTTGCGAATGAACCATCACAAAGTAACAAGATATTCTGTACATTATCTTTCAGTAAAATTTCAACACTCGATTTTCGATTTCCGTGAAAGAAAATAGCATACCTGAATCTTTCAACCATGTTTATATAAGTGAAATAATTCCAGTATTAAAAAAGAAAAAAGTTTCTTTATCATTCGCCAGATCTTTGGAATTATTGAATTCACATAATATTTTTTCAAATTCATTATTCTCCCAAGTAAATAAACACTTCGATAAATACGCAATTACTACGATCTCTATTTAGAAACGAGAACGTTGCGTATGTATCTGACAGGAAAATCACTCTAACCTAACATTTTCAAAATATACACGGTGAAATGTGTCATAATTTCATGGCCAACCGGGATACTCATGAAAGTGAATGGGTTATATGTATGACAAAGATCTGGAGAGAGTATCTCTATTTCAGAATCGTGAAATACCAGAAGTCCAGACAAAACAATTCTTCTTCATCAGCACAGTCTTCAGTTCAGAGTAAACTTGAAAAAAATTTTCTTGTCTAATTCAATAATATAGGAAAAAATTAAGGAGAAAGTCTTACTCCTCACTCAGTATGCTTCATCTATTGTTTGTCAATGTAAATACAAGTTTCGGCTTTACGCCATCATCAGGTTACAATTTAAAAAAATCTCAGAAGCTATAGCATAGCAGAACGTAGGTACGGTCTAACATCAGCAATATTTCCTCAAAGCATCAACAGAAATACATTATTTCACATAAAGTTGACAACAAAATGACCTAACTTTGATATTTGATCAAATTGTAACCTGATGCTGGCGTAAAGCCGAAACATGTAGTTACATTGAGTGGACCCTTGCATAATTATAAGAAAAAAGTCCCATAAAAATTGGACCGCAAACGTTTCATTTTCGAGATACAATATGTCCTACTAGGGAATATTTGACCGAAAATAATGAGAACAAGTGGATTTGACGCGTTGGACATCACTTATGACTCACCAGATCGCCAGACTTAAATAGTTTGGATTTTTTTTTATACTTTCAATACAATTTTGATTTTTCTGATGAATTCGAGACAATCGTTCAAAATTTTTCCTCGAAAAAAGGTTCTTTTTACAATTTTTCGAACGAAAAGTGGCTTATCCAACCAAACTTCTGAAAGAAAACAGGAGATAGTGTTCCAGAAAAAATATCAGATTTGCAATCGAAATTGGAATGATACATGGTGTAAATTCTAATGTGTATGTTATCAATGCCAAATTTCAGGTGTGAAATGCAGTTACCTTATGAAAAAAATCGAACTATATGATATCTAGTGGGTTGTGGGGACAGTAGTCAAAATATTATTACTTTATTGCCGACGTTTCGAAATATTTCATTTCCTTTTCAAGGCTGAAAACACATTTGTAGGTTAGGTGGTGTTACAGGCTCCAAAAATCTTACCTCTGAAATTAGTCGTGTTTTAACATAACACTCAAGTACAATTTGGCGAGAAGTATCACAAAAATTGGAAAATCTTTCGAAAAATTTAAAACCAGACGAATCATTAGGTGAAAATAAACAACGAATAACAAGTCAAAGATCGTCACATTTATAAATCAATACTGACCACCACTCCAAATAACATCACATGCGTTTCTCGTGTTGCGAACATCAGAAAATCAGAGAAACAGAAAAACGATATGACCTCATTATGAAGTGGGAACATTTTCTGCTCACCAATAATTTCTATCGATTAAAAATTATCAATTATGTACATGCTGGTGTGTAATCCACAAAATCATGTTTGTCTTAAAATATTAATATAATTCTGACTCAGGTTTTGTACATCTGTTCTGGAATTAAGATTTTTTGGAGCATGTAACACCACCTAACCTACAAAAATGTGATTTCAGCCTTCGAAAAAGAAATGACATATTTCGAAACGTCGGCAATAAAGTGTTCTGACACTGTCACCACAACCCACTAGATTTCATAAAGTTTACAATATAGGGCCGCAAAATCCATATTATGATGAAAAAATCAAACCTTAACAACCTGTATTTTTTGAGAAACGCGAATTTTTGAAATTTTCGAAGCATATTTATAGGTAAACGTCTAGAAAGGAGTCTGTAATAGAGTTTCTAATGATAGGGAAGAATGAGAGTCGAAATGGTTTCTAATTGCTCTCAAACTTTACGATCGTTTTAATTTATGTGCCAGTCGTTGAATCGAAAAGTTGTTTTCCGTTGGGACTTTTTGTGGACTATTCCATCGGGATTGTGGCCCTAAGTGCGATGTTGAAATGTTATTTAGACGTTAAAGACCATCGTGAGCTCATTTCATGAAATACTCATTCATTCCGACTGATTTACCGCTTGATTTAGTTTTGTGATTTGAACAGATCCGGGCTATTTTTTATTTGTTAAATGTTTTTGAATATTTTTTAAGTTTGTCTTCGTTCCAAAAGAGCTTCACTATTTATACTACTTGAGAGTCAACAGTTCTTTTCAGATTAGCTCACTTTTTGGTACAAAGAACCAAAAGTTTTGCCTTCAACGCTTGAAATACAGAGTGTAACAGCCAAATGGAATAAATTCGATAACGAATAAATGAGGGCGTGTTGGGAAAAACGCTCGATTTGTAATTTTAAATGCGCATATTTTTCAAGAAAATAATATTATATAGGGTGTTCCATGTGACCGTGGCCAATACCAACTTTCTTATTTCAAATGCAACCCCCTGAATATTATTTATGGATTCCTTAAAGAATTCTAGACACAATTCATGCACAAATTTTCTATACTTATCTTTAACTATTTCGGAAGTATTAAGTGTTTTCAGATTTATTGCAAAAATCAACGTTTCAAATAAAAATTATTTTATTTCACAATTTCGGAACATTACACTTAAAACCTAATAAGTAATACTGATTATTTCTTAATTTAAAAAAAAACAAAAAAACATCAATGTCAATGTAGGAAAAGTTCAAAATGCTCGCCGCGAACGTCTTGGCAACATGCTAATCTAGTGTAGAATTGTCTTCTAACGTTACCCAACATTTCAGGCGTTTTTGCTCACTTTCTTCATATCAAGAGGTAAATGGGAAATAAGTATTGAGTGTAATGTATCGAGCTTGTGAGATAAAATAATTTTCAAAATGTTAATTTTTGAAAATCTGAAAACACTTAATATTTCCGAAAAAGTTGAAGATAGGTATAGGACATTGTACATGAATTAGGTCTAGAATTTTCTGAAGTATCCAAAAAATAAATAATATACTGGGGGTTGCATTTGAAATAAGAAAGTTGGTATTGGCCACGGTCGCATGGAACACCCTATATAATTTTTTTTTCTTGAAAAATATGCGCATTTAAAATTACAAATCGACGTGTCCGAACGTTTTTCCTAACACCCCTCCATTTATTCGTTATCGAATTTATTCCATTTGGCTGTTACACTCTGTATATTGATGAGACTAGTTTCCTCATATTAATATTTTTCTGCTGAATAAGCTGGTATTGCTCATAAAAATGCATTTATTTATGTGTGAATCGGATTTAAAAAGTTGAAGTAAACTTATCCCAAGGTACTGACGAGGTGTCAGGAGCCTTTGTGCTCTCGTTCATACTTCTTTTAAGTAAGATGGATCTCATAGGTAGATTCGTATTCAAAAATTGACTTGCGTTCGAGCAGTATTCTGAAGAATGTAAAATGCCGAAGATATGAATATTTTCCGTTTCTTTTTACTCACTTTGTATATTTCGTTTTGAACCTCATTAAATCAACATATTCCGCCATAGAATTAATTTTTTTACCTCAAGTGAAAGTGTTTATATTCGAGATCATGATATCCACTATTATGGTGGATTTTATTAATTATTTGTATCGGTTTTTTTTCAGAGTGATAGAACTTTCAATTGAAATAAAACACATTAACAGTGGGTTTCACAAAGCGAAATCACCAGTTATCTGAGGTTGATCTAGAATCAACTCGATTTGTCAGTTCAAAAATCAGAGAATCAAGCCGTTGATCTCAGATCACCGGTGATTACGCTTTGTGAAACGCACCGATAGATTAAGATTTTTTTATTTGAAAGATAATTTTATGACATTCATGTTTTGAAACTAATTTCTGACATATGCCCACCACGACTTTCTCTGAGGAACCTCATTCGACCAGATCAATTTTGGACCACTTATTCGAGTGATTCAGGCTTTATTTCAGCAATACACGAGTTATATTGGCTTCCAAACCGTCTATTGTTTCTGGTTTATCAGCATAAACCAATGACTTGACATAACGCCAAAGAAAATGAATAATCCATTGGAGTTATGTCGCATGATCTTGGAGGCCATTGAATTGGACCATTTCTCGAAATTTTGTTATCGCCAAATCTTCAAGGTGTTCTAGGACCCAATCAGCAAACAAATGAGTCAAGTGGCTTTAGTTCTTGAGCCAGTTGGATCTTATATGGGTGTAGACCAAGATCTTCAAGCAAAAGTCCAACTTATTGTGAACGTCGACGAATAGACAAATCTGGTTCTTCATTTACACTATCACTTACAGCAGGGATATTTTCTTCTGTACGTTCAGTTCTTGATCTTGTTGTTGTTGTTGCATCGAGTAGAGAAAATGTTGTCTGAAATCTATCGATAGTTCGACGAAGTGCTCTGTAAGTTTGGCGAATAGAACACTGATTTTTAGAATAAATTACAACAATTTGTAAACGTTGTTGCGGCGTCTTTCCATGATTATTTGTCAATGCTTACTGAACCGAAATGTCAAAAGAACATGGCTTTTACCTATCCCTATCGAAAATTCTATCCGTCTGAAGAAAACACCCGATAGTTACCAAAAGCATCACTGCGCCACCAAATCAAATTTCTATAGCTCATCGTGCAACCATTCTTTTTCATCCGGTTCTGTGCAGGTATAACAAAAAATATTTCATAATTCAATCTTATTTGAATCCCTTTTAGAAATGTTGTTTTTTCAGCACACGAATGTCATCATGTTGATGCATTATAGTATATTATATAAGATTACTAGCAAGGTAAGAGGGTTTTTACTGGCGAATGGAGGATAAAACTGACAAGCCGCAGGCGAGTCAGTTACCTCCTTGAGCCAGTAAAACCCGTTACCTTGCGTGTATTGTTTTATATTTTATTTGTTTCTCATTTGTAAAAAGGTTAGATAAATTCCAAAAAAATCTCAATTATTTGTCGCAAATCTTAAGCTATGGAAGCGTTGCCATGAACATGTCTGTTTATTTTCCTTCACATTTGTTTTGGCGAAAGCGAAAATGAATGTACCAAAAGAAATTAT